>CM075649.1:68417289-78417289 GCA_037953625.1 Crotalaria pallida | reverse complement strand
TGCAAGCCTATGACTGAAAAACCATGATTGTCCTAACCTTAGGGAATTTTGGAGCTTTGGAATTGTTTTGGGAATGGGTATTAGGTAAGAAGTGTGCTCTATGCTTCAATTTGTTGAGTTCTTGGTTTTGCATCATTGGTTGTTATAGTTATGGCTTCATCTTCATGCCATTTGTGTTGTTTCTTCTTTTCTTTTTGTATATCTCTAAAAAAAATAGAAGACAAAAATATAAAAAGAATGCAAAAATAAAAAGAAAAAAAAAGAGGAAAAAAAAGAAAGTGAATAAATGGTTGTTGAGGCAAAGAGGATTGGAATTAGTGGTTGTTGATTTTGGGGTGGATTTTGCTTACTTTTTACTTATTCCCCATTGCTCCTCTATTCCCTTGGTTTTAGCTACATTCCCATATTTTTATCCTACCTTGTCCTTAGCCCCATTACAACCCTGAAAAGACCTTTTGATCATTTTGTGCATGTGTGTTGATAGTTGATGTTAGAGGCTTGTCAAGCTTATGGTTGTGTTTGTTTTTCATGATGTGCCTTGAGTGTAAATAATGATTAACCCCAAACACTTGAGTGTAAACACTTTTGAGTGATCCTTGTGAGTTTCTATCATCTTTGTGACTATCCTCTTGATGTCATTGGTTTCTTTGCATACTTGAAGTAATTGGATGATGTTCACAGATGCTTTGACTCTTTGATCCTTAACCATTTTGTGTGCTTGAGTTTTCCCATTTCTTTGCATTTCCTAGAATTCATTGTGAAGTATGTAATCTCTTAGGTTTGCATTTCTTAGTTGTAGTCATCTTGTTGCATGATTCACTTTGGTGCATATTGATCTTCATAGTCCAATCTTTTGGTTTTGCCCAGGAGTGCAAAAGGATAAGTGTGGGGGTATTTGATAAGCATTTTATTTCCCATTATTCCTTGCATTATTTTACTCCTATTATTGATACTTGTTGCCCATTTGACATTGATTAGCTTGATTTAGTGATTTAGAGTTTATTGGACTAATATTCCGAATATTGTTTAATTTGGGATTATTTAGCCTAATTAATTCTCTTTCTATTTTCAGGTAATATTTGGCACAAGGACACTTTGGGAAGTTTGGAAATGAAGATTGAAGTATTGAAGTGAAGATTGTAATTTGCATTTAGGTCCCTTTTTAATTGTAATTTTCAAAATAGTGTTTCTTAGGACTTGGGCCCATGTTTTAGGCCCATTTTCATGACTAAAGAGGGGAAATTCGTGTAACCCCTAGGACACTCTCCCATTTTCAGATTTCTCACTCTCTCTCTAGGTTAGAACTTCTCTCTTGGCTCTCCATAGCATTTGGTGGCTGCTAGGGTTTTGTTCTTCCCCCTTTCTACACGTTTTTCTTCATTTATGGCCATGGAAGGCTAACTTCAAGGGTTAATCCCTTTGGTATTGTATCACTTACTCATGAGCTCTTGTTCTTAATGCTATTTCAATTTCTCTCTACTGTTTTCGTGGTTTATCTCTATTTATGGTTCGCTTAGTTCTATTTATTAGCGATAATCCATGAGTGTGAATGCTTAATTTATGCTAACTCATAATAATCCCATGCTTTGGTTTCTGATGCTTAATTAGAAGCTAAGGTTTTGGGGTGAGAACTGAATTTTCGCTTAGTATTTAGGTCTCACGAGTTGGACAGAGGAGAGGAGAGGAATCGATCTTTAGTGAGCTAGGATTGAGTAGTGTGCGTAGCCAAAGGGGTTTGCCCGCTTTTGTTTCTGATTTTGTTAGTTTTAATATTCTGTTTATGTTTTGTTCTTCACAATTGTTACACACAAAAACCCCCCCATTTTACTGCACACTACGTGTTTGATACTTTGCTTAGACCGATATTCGCTGGGAAACGACCTAGGATCACCTTCCTAGTACTACAGAATAAACCCATTTTATTTTGATCGGGTACGGCCTCGATCATGCAGGTATGGAAGTGGAGCTTACATGGGTCATGGCCGAGCAGAATTTTCATTCCACTCCGTGGAATGTATATTTATTATTATGAGTGGACTGTTATTTTTATAATTTTTAGAATATGTAATAGTCGTATGCCCTGAGGCTTATACTATCGGGCGTTAGGATCTGAATTGGCTGTAGAACTATTATGTTTTATGATTTTGAATATTTCTGGACTGACAGGTTTAAAGAAGGAAAATTTTGGGAAGTCCGAAAAACAGAGGAAACTCTGCCGGATTTTCGTAAAATCTTTTAAAAGTAATTAGGCTTACAAAGGAATTTTCTAACACCAATTTTATTAAAACTTAAAATTAACTAATAAAAGTGAGGATGTTACATTTATGGTAATATTACTAATAAAATTTTACTAATAAAATTTTATCAGAGCAGTTTCCCTCGGCCTTGGAGTGTGGACTCACAACTCGTATGGTTTACTCACCAAGCGAGTGACCAAATGTTAGTGTCAAGTCTTAGAATAGATGCATAGGTACATTTAGATTGAGGATTGATTAGTTAATTGTGGAATAACGTATTCTTTTTCCAGAACTCATTCATCATGCCTCGGAGGCGTACTCATGATGATAGGATGGCCGCGATACTCGAGAATATGGTCCAAATGAATCAGAATCAAGCCGAAACAGTAGCAGCAGCCGCAGCAGCAGCCGCACTCCATCAACCACCAGACCCAAACGGCATTGATTGGTTGGCTAGATTCAGGCAGAACGATCAGCCCAAGTTTGAAGGTGGCTACAATCCTGACGCAGCCTAGAGATGGCTCCAAGAATTAGAGAAGATTTTCCGCACAATGTCACCGCCCGCGGAGCAGATAGTCCCTTTGGCGGCGTACATGCTCACTGGAGAAGCTGAATATTGGTGGGAGCGTATACGAAGGGAAATGGAGATCGCTAACCAGGAGATCACCTGGGACGTGTTCAAAATCAGGTTCCTAGGGAAATACTTTCCGGAAGATGTCCGCCGAGAAAAAGAGCTGGCGTTCTTGACCCTGAAACAAGGAAACATGAGTGTTGGAGAATATGCTGCACATTTTGAGGATCTCATCCGATATGCCGGAAGCTACAGGGATGCTGATGAAAAGACTAAGTGCATTAAGTTCGAGGATGGACTTCGCACCGAGATTAAAATCACTTTTGAGTATAAGAATGTTGCGAACTTGTCCGACCTGGTAAACATGGCTAGCACTTATGAAAAAGGATTGAAACAGGAGAGGTTGGAGAAACAAAATAGGAGTAGGTAGGGTGCTGAAAGCTCTACCAGGAGAGAAGGACCGATGCGAGAACTAGACCCATATGCCGGTACTGATGCTATGGCAATAGTTCCAAAGGACGTGGACCATAATGTGGCTGCCCCAATTGCTAGACCCTTATGTTCACGCTGTGGGAGATCTCACAAATGTTTGTGTTGGCCTTTGAACAAGCTAAGGAAGGAGGGCCTCTGTTATCACTACGGACAGTCGGGACACCGTGCTGCAGACTGTCCTAGGAGCACGCAGAACGACGAGTGAACTCACCTGAGGTACTTTAGCGTTCACAATGCACCAAACATTTATATAAAGTATTTTGCATAAAGCATGTATATACAAATTTAGCTTATAAAGATGTCCATGAGCGCTAGTACATTAGTTAAAGTTCCACCTAGCTCAGTGATGGTATTGCCACTGGTAGGAGGTAGGGTTAGAACCGATCACTCTAACCCTTACACCTGTTAGAGGATGATACCATCAACGAACCTGACAATGATATTGCTATTGGTAGATGTGAGATTGGGATTGATCACCTCAATCTTCGCACCTATTAGTGGTCGATGTCGTTGGCACATTTCATCAAAAACCGAAATAATTGAAGTAACCATTTTTAAATAGACCCCCTAGACGGAGCAGAACCAACTCGAAAAGAATTCCTTCTAGATTCTTTGCGTAGAATTAGAGAGTAGAGTAATAGAGTGTCGAATCCCGGAGAGACTCGAACGAACCTTGTAGACATCCTAAAAGCTCACTTAGAATCTAACCAAGTTCTCGAACGATTTCCTCGAAAAAAGCAAGCCTTAACCACTGCATCAGGTAACCTTACCGAGACCAATCAAAACGGCCGCAGGCCCATAGAAAGTACATCTTTCGATGACTCTCTGATGGAAATGTACACTTTGGGATAACCTCCATTGTCTTCTTGCTTGACATGTATCCAGTACATTCTGGGTCGTCTTGCAAAGACCACGAAACTCATTCTTGAGTGCTTCGTGTTTCTTCTTTTCATCTTCACTCTCTTCGAGTTTCAGACATATATATATATATATATATATATATATATATATATATATATGAGAATTCACCAAGCCTTAAGAACCCAACATGATTCAGTGCCACCCGCGGGTAGCCAACCCCACACCACTTCCAATCCCGGATGACGTTCGGGAAATCCATGGACTCGATTCTTAACAGCGATCGAACCTACCCTAGCATGGATATAAATAAGTATGTCGATGCCAAGTGGGGGAGGATTTCAATCCAAGGAATGGGATATGGAACTTTAATAATAAGAAAACTGACGATCCTATGCAGATAGAGATAGTACGTAGTATAAGAAGATAAACGTTGAAGTAGGCATGACCCTAACCACATATGGAGCGGAAAGTAAAAACCGAAGGGAAGTGAAAACCGTAGTCAAAATCTTACCAATGGGATGGTTCTCTATACATGGAATCGAACGGAATTTCGGGGACGAAATTCCAATAAGTGGGGGAGAAATGTAACATCCCGAAATTTAATTCTAATAATAATCAGAATCGGAAGTAAGGATCATCCAAAAAGGGATTTAAAACAATGGATTAGGAATTCTCTGAGTTTCATAAAGGAATTAAAAAGTGTTGGCATCGGAAGAGAGATTTAAAGAAGACCAGGCGAGTGTTAAAAGTCGGTGTTTTCCGTGTTATAAACACCATAAATTAGGAAATTCAAAATAAAAGATCTACATCTCTAAACATGAATTCCACCGTTGGATATGGAGATAAGTGTCTTAGGAAGCTTGTCTCCAAATTTGGGCAAGATCCGACGGTTAACGAAGAAGTTATAGCACAGTCAACAGAAAGTCAACAGACCCTCGCCCAGGCGCGCGAGCGCGCATCAGACCTGAGCACCCAGCAACTTTCTCGCCCGGACGAGCGGGAGGCCGCGCCCAGGCGCGCGGCGCAAAGCTGATTCGCACCAGCACCATAAATGGTGCGAAAATACCCCCCAAACCCCCATTTTTCCACCCCTCCTCCCTTCTTCTCTCTCCCTCCTCCTCCTCCACAACCTCCACCACCGCCGGAGCCACCAAGCCGCCGCCACCTCCTTGCCTCTTCCTCCCTCCCATAGATCTGCTCTCTCTCTCTCTCTCTCTCCCTCTCTCTTTCTTTCTTTCACTCTCTTAATTGGATCCCCCATCTCTCTCCTCCTCCACCGCCCACCTCCTTCCTCTCCGGTCGCCACCGCCGTAAGCCGTGGCCACCACCACGGTGATCATCCCCATCTCTCTCTTCTTTCCCTTGGCCTTTCTCTCTCATTCCCCTATGGCCGAGCTTTCTCCCTCTCCACAGATCTCACCGACGCCGTTGCCGACTCGTGATCGCACCGGGCTTGTGTCGGGTACCCCGAGGCTCGATGCTCTTGCCTTGGTCCAGCCGCGATCGTTCTCGCTAACGAGGAGCAACACCGACGCCGTCATCGTCGCTGAGCCACAACCCAGGTTCTTTTTAAAAGACCAAGGTAAGACGGGTTGCGTTACCTTTACTTAGAAAGTAAATTCTAGGATGCTATAGTGGTAGCTAAGAATAGGGTAATTAAAAAGTATGATAATGAACCTTAGGGTAGTCCCCGCTGATATAAATGAACTAAATAAAATTGCTAATAGAAGCTATACCTTAGGGAATAAAATGTATATAATTAGAATAATGTCCGGGATGAATGAGTGTAGTTAGGATAGTAATTCAGTCAACGTTGGATGAAAACATAAGAAAGTATAAATTATAACCAAAAGGATAAGTTAGGAAAAATTAACTAAGCGTGAGTGTAAAAGAATAAAGAGTAATTGAATAGGCAAGAAGAATAGAATAAATAAACTAAAGTGAGATAAAAGAGGAGTTTAAATGCGAAGGCAATAGGTATGTGCGGAGTAGAATTAGTTAATAGATGTTGGGATTAGAAAAATAGAAACGAGATAATAAACTAAATTTCAAGTATAAATAGGAAACCGGTAAAAGAAATTAGTAAAAAGATAATAAGACGTGAGAGAGTTCGATAATAGGGAAGTTAAACAAAATGGCATAATAAAATAGGGAAACTAAGTTGAATTAATAGGATAGTTAAGTAAAATGGAGTTAATGAAATAGGAATAATAAGTTAAGTAATAATGTGAGCTAATAGAGTAGTTAAATAAACGGGAGTTAATGAAATAGAAACCTTAAGTTATGTAATAGTATAAGATAAAGGAAACAAAGAAATAACTAAGAATTAATAACGAGAACTAAAATATAATCAACATAACCAAGTTAAGTAGAGTTGGATAAAAGCGAGGGCAATTAGCAATATTCCTCTCCGGCCGCCACCGCCGTGAGCCATGGCCACCACCACGGTGATCATCCCCATCTCTCTCTTCTTTCCCTTGGCCTTTCTCTCTCCTTCCCCTATGGCCGAGCTTTCTCCCTCTCCACAGATCTCACCGACGCCGTTGCCGACTCGTGATCGCACCGGGCTTGTGTCGGGTACCCCGAGGCTCGATGCTCTTGCCTTGGTCCAGCCGCGATCGTTCTCGCTAACGAGGAGCAACACCAACGCCGTCATCGTCGCCGAGCCACAACCCAGGTTCTTTTTAAAAGTCCGAGGTAAGACGGGTTGCGTTACCTTTACTTAGAAAGTAAATTCTAGGATGCTATAGTGGTAGCTAAGAATAGGGTAATTAAAAAGTATGATAATGAACCTTAGGGTAGTCCCCGCTGATATAAATGAACTAAATAAAATTGCTAATAGAAGCTATACCTTAGGGTATAAAATGTATATAATTAGAATAATGTCCGGGATGAATGAGTGTAGTTAGGATAGTAATTCGGTCAATGTTGGATGAAAACATAAGAAAGTATAAAATATAACCAAAAGGATAAGTTAGGAAAAATTAACTAAGCGTGAGTGTAAAAGAATAAAGAGTAATTGAATAGGCAAGAAGAATAGAATAAATAAACTAAAGTGAGATAAAAGAGGAGTTTAAATGCGAAGGCAATAGGTATGTGCGGAGTAGAATTAGTTAATAGATGTTGGGATTAGAAAAATAGAAACGAGATAATAAACTAAATTTCAAGTATAAATAGGAAACCGGTAAAAGAAATTAGTAAAAAGATAATAAGACGTGGGAGAGTTCGATAATAGGGAAGTTAAACAAAATGGCATAATAAAATATGGAAACTAAGTTGAATTAATAGGATAGTTAAGTAAAATGGAGTTAATGAAATAGGAATAATAAGTTAAGTAATAATGTGAGCTAATAGAGTAGTTAAATAAACGGGAGTTAATGAAATAGAAACCTTAAGTTATGTAATAGTATAAGATAAAGGAAACAAAGAAATAACTAAGAATTAATAACGAGAACTAAAATATAATCAACATAACCAAGTTAAGTAGAGTTGGATAAAAGCGAGGGCAATTAGCAATATTCCTCTCCGGCCGCCACCGCCGTGAGCCATGGCCACCACCACGGTGATCATCCCCATCTCTCTCTTCTTTCCCTTGGCCTTTCTCTCTCCTTCCCCTATGGCCGAGCTTTCTCCCTCTCCACGGATCTCACCGACGCCGTTGTCGACTCGTGATCGCACCGGGCTTGTGTCGGGTACCCCGAGGCTCGATGCTCTTGCCTTGGTCCAGCCGCGATCGTTCTCGCTAACGAGGTGAAACACCGACGCCATCATCGTCGCCGAGCCACAACACAGGTTCTTTTTAAAAGCCCGAGGTAAGACGGGTTGCGTTACCTTTACTTAGAAAGTAAATTCTAGGATGCTATAGTGGTAGCTAAGAATAGGGTAATTAAAAAGTATGATAATGAACCTTAGGGTAGTCCCCGCTGATATAAATGAAGTAAATAAAATTGCTAATAGAAGCTATACCTTAGGGAATAAAATGTATATAATTAGAATAATGTCCGGGATGAATGAGAGTAGTTAGGATAGTAATTCGGTCAACGTTGGATGAAAACATAAGAAAGTATAAAATATAACCAAAAGGATAAGTTAGGAAAAATTAACTAAGCATGAGTGTAAAAGAATAAAGAGTAATTGAATAGGCAAGAAGAATAGAATAAATAAACTAAAAGTGAGATAAAAGAGGAGTTTAAATGCGAAGGCAATAGGTATGTGCGGAGTAGAATTAGTT
The DNA here is from genome assembly GCA_037953625.1 of Crotalaria pallida. Taxonomy (NCBI): domain Eukaryota; kingdom Viridiplantae; phylum Streptophyta; class Magnoliopsida; order Fabales; family Fabaceae; genus Crotalaria; species Crotalaria pallida. Next base: position 78,408,897 of record CM075649.1, on the reverse strand, counting down.
AATAGATGTTAGGATTAGAAAAATAGAAACGAGATAATAAACTAAATTTAAAGTATAAATAGGAAACCGGTAAAAGAAATTAGTAAAAAGATAATAAGACGTGAGAGAGTTCGATAATAGGGAAGTTAAACAAAATGGCATAATAAAATAGGGAAACCAAGTTGAATTAATAGGATAGTTAAGTAAAATGGAGTTAATGAAATAGGAATAATAAGTTAAGTAATAATGTGAGCTAATAGAGTAGTTAAATAAACGGGAGTTAATGAAATAGAAACCTTAAGTTATGTAATAGTATAAGATAAAGGAAACAAAGAAATAACTAAGAATTAATAACGAGAACTAAAATATAATCAACATAACCAAGTTAAGTAGAGTTGGATAAAAGCGAGGGCAAATAGCAATAAGAAAAAGAATAAAGTAGAAAATGTAGGAAAATCTGATAAGTCAAATGAAAATGTAAATTAAAAGATTGAGATAGGCATAAAAGAATTACTTAAATTATAAAAAGAGAAAAGATAAATAATTTAAAAAGAAAAGTAAACGGCTGATGGTCTTTTGGACTCAGTCATAATAAATGAACACGGGTGATGGTCTTTTGGACTCAGTCATAATAAAGGAAAACGGCTGATGGTCTATTGGACTCAGTCATAATAAAAGAAAACGGCTGATGGTCTTTTGGACTCAGTCATATAAAGGAAAAACGGCTGATGGTCTTTTGGACCCAGTCATATAAAGGAAACGGCTGATGGTCTTTTGGACTCAATCATAATAAAGGAAAAACGGCTGATGATCTTTTGGATTCAGTCATATAAAGGAAACGGCTGATGGTCTTTTGGACTCAGTCATAATAAAGGAAAAACGGCTGATGGTCTTTTGGACTCAGTCATGATAAAAGGTAAATGGCTGATGGTCTATTGGACTCAGTCATAAGGAAAAAGGAAAAGAGAAAGAAAAGACATAGAAAGAGAAAAAGAAAAAGAAAAGGAAGAGAAGAAGAAAAAGAAAAGAAAAGAGAATGTCGAAATAATCAGAGAACTAAAAATGGAAATAAATAAATAAATAAATGAATAAGGTAAATTGAATAGAGAATTAAGAATTGAAAGAAATGAATAGCGAACCAAAAGTGTAATGAAATGCGAGAACTGTTAGAGAATTAAATGTAAATTAAAAGAATGAGAGAATAAGAGAAGAATTAGGGGAAATTAAATATATGGAAATTTGTGAATAACATATGATAATAATAATGTAGGCTTAGTTGTTACTATGTCTTCTTTTAGGATTTATCTTTTTAAGTTCTGTGTAATGCTACCCTTCTTGCTATATTTTGCAGGTACGGAAGTGGAGCTTACATGGGTCATGGCCGAGCAGAATTTTCATTCCACTACGTGGAATGTATATTTATTATTATGAGTGGACTGTTATTTTTATAATTTTTAGAATATGTAATAGTCGTATGCCCTGAGGCTTATACTATCGGGCGTTAGGATCTGAATTGGCTGTAGAACTATTATGTTTTATGATTTTGAATATTTCTGGACTGACAGGTTTAAAGAAGGAAAATTTTGGGAAGTTCGAAAAATAGAGGAAACTCTGCCGGATTTTTGTAAAATCTTCTAAAAGTAATTAGGCTTAAAAAGGAATTTTCTAACACCAATTTTATTAAAACTTAAAATTAACTAATAAAAGTGAGGATGTTACATTTATGTCAGAGCAGTTTCCCTCGGCCTTGGAGTTTGGACTCACAACTCGTATGGTTTACTCACCAAGCGAGTGACCAAATGTTAGTGTCAAGTCTTAGAATAGATGCATAGGTACATTTAGATTGAGGATTGATTAGTTAATTGTGGAATAACGTATTCTTTTTCCAGAACTCATTCATCATGCCTCGGAGGCGTACTCATGATAATAGGATGGCCGCGATACTTGAGAATATGGTCCAAATGAATCAGAATCAAGCCGAAACAGTAGCAGCAGCCGCACTCCATCAACCACCAGACCCAATCGGCATTGATTGGTTGGCTAGATTCAGGCAGAACGATCCGCCCAAGTTTGAAGGTGGCTACAATCCTGACGCAGCCCAGAGATGGCTCCAAGAATTAGAGAAGATTTTCCGCACAATGTCACCGCCCGCGGAGCAGATAGTCCCTTTGGCAGCGTACATGCTCACTGGAGAAGCTGAATATTGGTGGGAGCGTATACGAAGGGAAATGGAGATCGCTAACCAGGAGATCACCTGGGACGTGTTCAAAATCAGGTTCCTAGGGAAGTACTTTCCGGAAGATGTCCGCCGAGAAAAAGAGCTGGCATTCTTGACCCTGAAACAAGGAAACATGAGTGTTGGAGAATATGCTGCACATTTTGAGGATCTCATCCGATATGCCGGAAGCTACAGGGATGCTGATGAAAGGACTAAGTGCATTAAGTTCGAGGATGGACTTCGCAGCGAGATTAAAATCGCCTTTGAGTATAAGAATGTTGCGAACTTGTCCGACCTGGTAAACATGGCTAGCACTTATGAAAAAGGATTGAAACAGGAGAGGTTGGAGACACGAAACAGGAGTAGGCAGGGTGCTGAAAGCTCTACCAGGAGAGAAGGACCGATGCGAGAACTAGACCCATATGCCGGTACTGATGCTATGGCAATAGTTCCAAAGGACGTGGACCATAATGTGGCTGCCCCAATTGCTAGACCCTTACGTTCACGCTGTGGGAGATCTCACAAACGTTTGTGTTGGCCTTTGAACAAGCTAAGGAAGGAGGGCCTCTGTTATCACTGCGGACAGTCGGGACACCGTGCTGCAGACTGTCCTAGGAGCACGCAGAACGACGAGTGAACTCACCCGAGGTACTTTAGCGTTCACAATGCACCAAACATTTATATAAAGTATTTTGCATAAAGCATGTATATACAAATTTAGCTTAGAAAGATGTCCATGAGTGCTAGTACATTAGTTAAAGTTCCACCTAGCTCAGTGATGGTATTGCCACTGGTAGGAGGTAGGGTTAGAACCGATCACTCTAACCCTTACACCTGTTAGAGGATGATACCATCAACGAACCTGACAATGATATTGCTATTGGTATATGTGAGATTGGGATTGATAACCTCAATATTCGCACCTATTAGTGGTCGATGTCGTTGGCACATTTCATCAAAAACCGAAATAATCGAAGTAACCATTTTTAAATAGACCCCCTAGACGGAGCAGAACCAACTCGAAAAGAATTCCTTCTAGATTCTTTGCGTAGAATTAGAGAGTAGAGTAATAGAGTGTAGAATCCCGGAGAGACTCTAACGAACCTTGTAGACATCCTAAAAGCTCACTTAGAATCTAACCAAGTTCCCGAACGATTTCCTCGAAAGAAGCAAGCCTTAACCACTGCATCAGGTAACCTTACTGAGACCAATCAAAACGGCCGCAGGCCCATAGAAAGTACATCTTTCGATGACTCTGATGGAAATGTACACTTTGGGATAACCTCCATTGTCTTCTTGCTTGACATGTATCCAGTACATTCTGGGTCGTCTTGCAAAGACCACGAAACTCATTCTTGAGTGCTTCGTGTTTCTTCTTTTCATCTTCACTCTCTTCGAGTTTCAGACATATATATATATATATATATATATATATATATATATGAGAAATCACCAAGCCGTAAGAAACCAACATGATTCAGTGCCACCCGCGGGTAGCCAACCCCGCACCACTTCCAATCCCAGATGACGTTCGGGAAATCCATGGACTCGATTCTTAACAGCGATCGAACCTACCCAAGCATGGATATAAACAAGTATGCCGATGCCATGTGGGGGAGTATTTCAATCCAAGGAATGGGATATGGAACTTTAATAATAAGAAAACTGACGATCCTATGCAGATAGAGATAGTACGTAGTATAAGAAGATAAACGTTGAAGTAGGCATGACCCTAACCACATATGGAGCGGAAAGTAAAAACCGAAGGGAAGTGAAAACCGTAGTCAAAATCTTACCAATGGGATGGTTCTCTATACATGGAATCGAACGGAATTTCGGGGACGAAATTCTAGTAAGTGAGGGAGAAATGTAACATCCCGAAATTTAATTCTAATAATAATCAGAATCGGAAGTAAGGATCATCCAAAAAGGGATTTAAAACAACGGATTAGGAATTCTCTGAGTGTCATAAAGGAATTAAAAAGTGTTGGCATCGGAATAGAGATTTAAAGAAGACTAGGCGAGTGTTAAAAGTCGGTGTTTTCGGTGTTATAAACACCATAAATTAGGAAATTCAAAATAAAAGATCTACATCTCTAAACATGAATTCCACCGTTGGATATGGAGATAAGTGTCTTAGGAAGCTTGTCTCCAAATTTGGGCAAGATCCGACGGTTAACGAAGAAGTTATAGCACAGTCAACAGAAAGTCAACAGACCCTCGCCCAGGCGCGCCAGCAGCTCGCCCAGGCGCGCGAGCGCGCATCTGACCTGAGCACCCAGCAACTTTCTCGCCCGGACGAGCGGGAGGCCGCGCCCAGGCGTGCGGCGCGAAGCTGATTCGCACCAGCACCATAAATGGTGCGAAAATACCCCCCAAACCCCCATTTTTCCACCCCTCCTCCCTCCTTCTCTCTCCCTCCTCCTCCTCCACAACCTCCACCACCGCCGGAGCCACCATGCCGCCGCCACCTCCTTGGCTCTTCCTCCCTCCCATAGATCCGCTCTCTCTCTCTCTCTCTCTCCCTCTCTCTTTCTTTCTCTCTCTTAATTGGATCCCTCATCTCTCTCCTCCTCCACCGCCCACCTCCTTCCTCTCCGGCCGCCACCGCCGTGAGCCGTGGCCACCACCACGTAGAGCATCCCCATCTCTCTCTTCCTTCCCTTGGCCTTTCTCTCTCCTTCCCCTTTGGCCGAGCTTTCTCCCTCTCCACGGATCTCACCGACGCCGTTGCCGACTCGTGATCGCACCGGGCTTGTGTCGGGTACCCTGAGGTCGAAGCTCTTGCATTGGTCCAACCGCGATCGTTCTCGCTAACGAGGAGCAACACCGACGCCGTCATCGTCGCCGAGCCACAACTCAGGTTCTTTTTAAAAGCCCGAGGTAAGACGGGTTGCGTTACCTTTACTTAGAAAGTAAATTCTAGGATGCTATAGTGGTAGCTAAGAATAGGGTAATTAAAAAGTATGATAATGAACCTTAGGGTAGTCTCCGCTGATATAAATGAAGTAAATAAAATTGCTAATAGAAGCTATACCTTAGGGAATAAAATGTATATAATTAGAATAATGTTCGGGATGAATGCGTGTAGTTAGGATAGTAATTCGGTCAACGTTGGATGAAAACATAAGAAAGTATAAAATATAACCAAAAGGATAAGTTAGGAAAAATTAACTAAGTGTGAGTGTAAAAGAATAAAGATTAATTGAATAGGCAAGAAGAATAGAATAAATAAACTAAAAGTGAGATAAAAGAGGAGTTTAAATGCGAAGGCAATAGGTATGTGCGGAGTAGAATTAGTTAATAGATGTTGGGATTAGAAAAATAGAAAATAGATAATAAACTAAATTTCAAGTATAAATAGGAAACCGGTAAAAGAAATTAGTAAAAAGATAATAAGACGTGAGAGAGTTCGATAATAGGGAAGTTAAACAAAATGGCATAATAAAATAGGGAAACTAAGTTGAATTAATAGGATAGTTAAGTAAAATGGAGTTAATGAAATAGGAATAATAAGTTAAGTAATAATGTGAGCTAATAGAGTAGTTAAATAAACGGGAGTTAATGAAATAGAAACCTTAAGTTATGTAATAGTATAAGATAAAGGAAACAAAGAAATAACTAAGAATTAATAACGAGAACTAAAATATAATCAACATAACCAAGTTAAGTAGAGTTCGATAAAAGCGAGGGCAATTAGCAATAAGAAAAAGAATAAAGTAGAAAATGTAGGAAAATGTGATAAGTCAAATGAAAATGTAAATTAAAAGATTGAGATAGGCATAAAAGAATTACTTAAATTATAAAAAGAGAAAAGATAAATAATTTAAAAAGAAAAGTAAACGGCTGATGGTCTTTTGGACTCAGTCATAATAAATGAACACGGCTGATGGTCTTTTGGACTCAGTCATAATAAAGGAAAACGACTGATGGTCTTTTGGACTTAGTCATAATAAAGGAAAAACGGCTGATGGTCTTTTGGACTCAGTCATGATAAAAGGTAAATGGCTGATGGTCTATTGGACTCAGTCATAAGGAAAAAGGAAAAGAAAAAGAAAAGACATAGAAAGAGAAAAAGAAAAAGAAAAGGAAGAGAAGAAGAAAAAGAAAAGAAAAGAGAATGTAGAAATAATCAGAGAACTAAAAATGGAAATAAATAAATAAATGAATGAATAAGGTAAATTGAATAGCGAATTAAGAATTGAAAGAAATGAATAGCGAACCAAAAGTGTAATGAAATGCGAGAACTGTTAGAGAATTAAATGTAAATTAAAAGAATGAGAGAATAAGAGAAGAATTAAGGGAAATTAAATATATGGAAATTTGTGAATAACGTATGATAATAATAATGTAGGCTTAGTTGTTACTATGTCTTCTTTTTGGATTTATCTTTTTAAGTTCTGTGTAATGCTACCCTTCTTGCTATATTTTGCAGGTACGAAAGTGGAGCTTACATGGGTCATGGCCGAGCAGAATTTTCATTCCACTACGTGGAATGTATATTTATTATTATGAGTAGACTGTTATTTTTATAATTTTTAGAATATGTAATAGTCGTATGCCCTGAGGCTTATACTATCGGGCGTTAGGATCTGAATTGGCTGTAGAACTATTATGTTTTATGATTTTGAATATTTCTGGACTGACAGGTTTAAAGAAGGAAAATTTTGGGAAGTCCGAAAAACAGAGGAAACTCTGCCGGATTTTCGTAAAATCTTTTAAAAGTAATTAGGCTTAAAAAGGAATTTTCTAACACCAATTTTATTAAAACTTAAAATTAACTAATAAAAGTGAGGATGTTACACCTAGCATTTTTATGAATTCTTCTACTTAAGTTTTAAAATAAAACCTAGAGTAATTCTAATAGAATTTGGAATTTAAAAGCAGGATGTTACAGCTCGAAAGACGAAAAGGAGAGGTAGAGGAGTTGAAGAAGAGAGATAGAGAGGGGGCAATCAGAGAGCGATAAAGAGATGGGGTGGGTGAGTGGGTGAATCAAAGACTTATTGAGAGAGATAAGGGGCCGAAGAACTCAAACAAGAAGATGGAGGGGCTGAGAAGGGGGAAGCTGAAGGTGAAGGTGCAAAAAAGACAAAGTCAAAATGAAATTAAAGAAGAGAAGAAAAGAAATGAAGAAGAGAAAAGAAGAATAGCAGAAATTGACGGAGACAGGAAATGAAAAGAAGAGGACATGAATTGGGCTAAAAAATGGGCTAAAGTTAAAAGGCTTATTTGAGTTTCTTGTCCCTGAAAGTTGACCGAGTTTTGGTTTTAGTCCCTATCTTTTTATTTGACCGATCTTGATCCTTAAAAGTTTAATTTTTTTGGTTTTGGTCCCTGCCGTTAGGGATCCACCATTACTTGATGACGTGGCTAACGGAGTGCCACGTCAGCATGCTGTAACATCCCTAATTTTAGCCCTTAGTATAATTATGTTTTATTGAATTAAATATTTGTTTCTTAAAAAAAATCAATTATTTAGTTGTTGGGTATTTTTACAAAATACATTTTTGTTACTTACGAAAGTATATTTCATTTTTGTTATGATTCTAAGGTAAATTCATTTAAAGTAATTGCCCTATGAAAAATACATTGTGTTTTACTTTACTTTTGATATGTTTCATATGGAAATATTTTATTGGAAATATTTATAAGTTTCTTATTTTATGATTTTTACTCTAGTGTTTAAAAATTGATTATGGGTATTTTGGGTTTTAAAATAAAAGAAAAGGTAAATTTATGTGTGGGTATGTGTTTAAAAAAAAAAAGAAAGAAAGAAACCGTGTGGTGTGTGTGGTTGTGTCTTCAAAAACCATATCTCCTTCTTCCTCTATATGCAGTCCCGCCGGCCCTAGAGAACCCCCCTATCTCCACCTCCTCTTCTCCCAATCAGACCCAGCCGCCGCCCCGCCCAGCCAAGTCTCCCTCCATATCATGCGATTCCTTTCCTCCCTCGCTTTCTTTGCGGTTCCAGCCACCACCACCGCGCGTGCCCTCCTTCTCTCTCGCTCCAATCCCTCTCTCCGTCGCGGTCTGTTCCTCTCTGCCGCCTTGCGCTCGTCTTTCTCCCTCCATGGCCGATTGATGCTCGTTGCAGCTGCTAGGAGCACGAACCGCCACTCTCCTTCTCTGGTTCGTGCTATGGAAGCCGCCGCCGTCCCTGTCTTGTGGCTGCCACCGTTCAATGCCACGGTGGAACCATCACCACCACCGTTTCTTTCCCTTTCTGGTTCGCGGTTGCCGCTCCCTGGACCGATAGGTCCGTGTTCGTTGAGTTAAGCCGAAACTTTGTGAACCGATGCCGGTATCGCTATCCTCCATACCGTGGCCAACCCTTTTGTCGTGCTTCGAACCAGACCTGTGTGGAGCTTTAGAATCGAACCGGTCTTGATCTCTTTTCAGCCTTCAAAATCGGATTTGAGGGTAAATCCCTAATGCTTTTCTAGTTGCTCTATGTTGTGTTTTAATTTTTAAATTAATACTAATTTTAATGTTATTGGTAATAATTATTTAATATTAAACTGTTTTGGAAATTAAACTTGTACTATAGTTTATATTGATTTTAATTATGTTGATAGTGATGATGAATTTAATGGCTTACTTGTTCGTGATAACGTCGAATTAAGCATTATGTCGAATGATGAGTTTTAAAAGAGTATTTTGTTAAATGTGTGGGTTCCTAAGTAAGTGAGCCGTCGCTTAGCTTGGTTGAGTTGTCCCTGAGCTAAACGATACCTCAGTTAGTTAGGAAACTAATATAGTCGGCATGATGTTAATTCGAGTTCGGACATTGAACGTTAATTTCAAACTGAAGGGAAGTATAATTGTTTTAATGTTGTAATAGTGATTTGAACTTATTTTTGATTCGAGAACGCTTCCTTTTAGTTCGGAATTAATAGTGTCAAATACCAACCTTTGATTTTTGTGGTTTCAAAACTAAAACTAATTAACTTAATGAATTTCTGGTGATTATGTTAGTTTCGGGAGTTAAGCGTATTTTCAATAAAAGCGATACTACTTTATTGAGAAGACAAAGATTATAATTTGAAATCCTATATTAGTTTGGTTCGTAAAATATAATTTAATGACTTCTTGATTTGGAAAACTTACAAAAACACTCTACTTTGATATATGATAAGTATATATTGAGATTTTAAATTGAGTCACTTTTGGCGTATTAAATTTGATTATTTGATTTATATAATATGGCTAGACGACGAAGAAGCTCTAGAACCTGTCACTGCGCGTAGGCAATGGACCCTGGTATGATCGGATGTTATTGTGCAAAAGGAGTATGTTTTTGGGAAAAGCAAGGTAAGGAGTGAGTTATAGTGAGTATTACCTTACTCTGGGGTTTAGTTTACAATATGCATATAATGGGTACTAAGATTTTTGTGTTAGTTTAGATTGATATGATGTAGAATAATTGTTAAAATAGAATTTATGACTTAGGGAAATTATTTTGATGTTGATATGTTTCATCTTGATATTTGGTAATTGTTGATAATTTGAATGCTTGATTTGTGAAATGACTGAGATATTATGTTGATTAGAATTCAAGGCAAAGAATGTCAATAATGAATAAAGTAAATAATAATGGAAGTGCAGTTGAATTGAGGATCGGTGCATTGATAGACTAGGTGCCCCTGCCGGGTGTATCAAATTCCCAAGGGCTACGTTCTCAACCAGGCATGAAATTCCCATTAGGTCCAAATTCCTGTTAGGCATCGATGCACCAAGACTCAATTCACTGCCAAAATAAAAGACATAAAATGTGTTCAGAATGCGAAAAGTGAATGAATTCAAATAACTGAATGTGTAATTGGAATGTGGAAATTATATGATAGCATAGCTTAACAGGTGAAGCCTTTTGGGTGAGATAGAGACCTGGTTGAGCGAGAGACCCTTGGGTGTGCCAAAGTCCTGGCAGGAGCGTTAAATTCCTAGTGATGCAAACCGGTTCTAACCGGGACTGTTGTCCAGACGTGGTAAGTCGTGATCGCGCATGTGGTGCGAACGCAATAAAGTCGTGACTGGAATACACTGAATGAGAAATGTGATTATAAAGTGTGAAATGAGAATAAAGGGCATTATGAGATTAATGTATGAGAATAAAGAGATAAAGTTGACTTGAGAAGTTAATGAATACTTGAAAATGAATTGTGATACATTGACTCTAATTTTGCTGTGATTGAACTGCTATATGTGTGTGGCTTAGTGTTACATTATGTCTTAATTGGAAACTGCCTCCCCATTTTATGTGTAATACTCACTCCTTACTATCTCCACAGGTACTGAGGTTTGAGCTTGCAATACCACTGGCCGAGCAGGAGTGCACTCCACACCGTGGAGTGTAATTTAGTTAAGGGTGTACTCTAGTTATTGTATTATAATTAATCTATTTTGGGTGTTTGAAATAATTTAATCGCTGCAAGCCCGAATTTATTATATGTACGTTATTAGGGCTTGTAAAGTTAATTAATATATATAGAAATGTTGAAATGTTTTTTTGGATTATTCTGGTTTGACAGGTGGAAACTCTAAATTTTTGGGAAATCCGATAAACAGAGGAGACTCTGTCGGATTTTCGTTAAGATTTAAAAAGAAATTTTTCAAGTCCTATTTTAAAACCAACATAACTATTAGTAAATTAGTTATATAAATGTTAGGGTGTTACATTTTGGTATCAGAGCAGTTTTTCCTCGGCCTGAAGGGAGTAACTCATTACTCCTATAGTTACTCATCAAGCGAATAACTTGTAGTTAGATATCAAACTGCTTTGTGGTTTTGTTAGGTATTATTGCTAGCATGATAATTGGTATAGTTACAAAGTCTAGTGCAGTGAGTACACTAGGTTCCTGCCAGTTTATTGAGTGATTTGATTAGTGCGATTAGTATATGACAATTTCTTTCGAAAAGCATGGTAAGCATTAGAAAATCTTTTCTAAGTTCCTTTAAACTATATTCAGTTTACCATGCTAAACTTGAAATCTTGTGGAAAATAATGAGTCATATTTAAAAGTGGATGAATTACGAGACTAAGGATAACAATACCCCAACGGGCTAGAGCACTAAGTTGCTACCCCATCGGGAGGAAGTGATCTTTAGTTTCGCGCCAAGTAAACCAATTCTAAATGTGACACACAAAACAAGGTTTCAACGTTTTAAAACTAATAGGTTGAGTGATTCGAACTTAAGTAAGACGAGAATGGTCTTATCACTAATGTGGTGTATGTTTGAGCCTGATCACCTCAAGTATACATATATTGGGAGATATCACCATCCTGTCCTTAAGTTTCGGCGAGTATTTTGGGAATTGAGGAAGATCCCAAATTTAGAAGGATTAGAAGTTTAGTTAGCTGTAATAGTTGCTAGAATTATGTGCATAGAATAGAAAATAAGAAACCCTCAAGTAGTACGTAGCGTTGGTTTAGGTCTAAACAATTAAGTGCTTGAAAACCTTAGGCGATTGCTTAGAGCTAGGATGTATGTTAGATATATGTGTATATATATATATATAGGTATGATGCTATGTGCTGACTTGTGTTCGTCTAAATTATAAATTGTGCATTTGGATGATACCTGCAATTGTTCGAACATGTGAATGTTGACATTGTTTTGGAGAATAAAATTTTTTTTGAAAAATGAATTTAAAATAAATTTCACTACTTTAAAATAGAATCAGAAATCCTTCCAAATTGAGTTCTAAGTCGCAGGATAAATTTTATAGAAGTTAGTAAGGAAACCAAAGATTCTTAATTAATCAGGCGGTGAAGTAGTTCATTGTTTTAATTAAACCACACGCCGATTAAATAAGAACCTTTATGTGCGACAAAAATCGAATTAGAACGAAGTTAATTCTCAAACTCAAAGTTAAAGGGAATGCAACTATTTCAATTGGTGAAGAAGTACCAAAATAAATTTTTTAGTCAACAGCCTATTCCTTTTCTCTTTGAGTTTGCTAATCCTGGATAATGGAACACTCCTTCATCTTTGTTCTCATGAAGTTAGATGAAGGTGATTCTTTTTAGAAGGATATGATTTGATTTGCAAGCTTGTTTTCAGAAGGTCATACAAATTATTTGACAAGGAAGATATCAAGATTTTAAAGTACAAAATAATTTGTATGATCAAATATGTTACGAAGACTTTACTCCAAAATAAATGTTTTCCTAGTACTCCACTTTGATTTTAAAAATGTGTAAGTACTTTGTAGCATGGGAGTAATATTTACTGAACTTTAAATTCCCCATGCATAGAAGTTGATTTTAACAAAGGTTTTGACACACAATTTTGATTGATTTAAATCCCATAGATTCTGTTTCTTGGCATATGGTTGTAATGAGTGTGGGATGTATGTATTTCTGTTAAGTAGCTATTTGCCTGTTAGGAGTTATGCGGTTTCTTTAGCTCCTTTGAAACCCTCAGTTAATGAAAAATAGAAGTTCTTGGACTAGACAAATAGAAAGATTGAACCTTAGGAATTGTTTAGCGCTATATGTTTATGCTTGTAATTAAATGATGTGTATGTAATAAATGCTTACTTGAATAAGAAATGTGTTTGATTAGGGCTTAAGAGTAATACATAAGTTGTATGTACTTGGGTAGAGTAGGCTCAAATCCCTGTGGATGTTGTCGGATAGATAGGGTGTAGAAGTGGATTTGGATCGTTCTAAGTACGGTAGTTGCTAAGTGACAGTGCTGTTAGTGAACCTGACCACGATGTCACCATTGATGGATAAGAGATTGGGATGGGCACCTCAATCTTTTAGTTATTAATCGCCAATATCATTGGGGAAACTTTAATTAGCACAAAACCAAACAGGCAATGAAGGAAGGAATTCGCCTGAATAGTAGTATTCCCAACTCTTATTGTAAAATCCCTTGAGAAAAACCAGATGACCTTAGAAAACTATATCTAATCGTTGGGAGAATCGTACCTCATTCTTGAAACCCAAGACCAAGTAGGAGTCTTCCTAGTAGGACTCTTGAAATGAGAGACTGCCGATAGTGTAAAACCTTGAAAACCTTAGAGCATTTCGCCTCGAAAACTAACCAAATTGAACCATAACTTGTATTCTTCACTGAGTGCAAGAGTCAAGTGGCGTACTAATGCAAAATGGTATGCCGATTCCAAGTGGGGGAGTAGAACCAAAGAGAAGTGAGTGTCGTAGTAGAAGACCCTTTGTCTGGGATGTTTCTCCATTTGAAGGAATTGAACGGAATTTCGGGGACGAAATTCCAATAAGTGGGGGAGAATTGTAACATCCCTAATTTTAGCCCTTAGTATAATTATGTTTTATTGAATTAAATATTTGTTTTTTAAAAAAAAAATCAATTATTTAGTTGTTGGGTATTTTTACAAAATACATTTTTGTTATTTACGAAAGTATATTTCATTTTTGTTATGATTCTAAGGTAAATTCATTTAAAGTAATTGCCCTATGAAAAATACATTGTGTTTTACTTTACTTTTGATATGTTTCATATGGAAATATTTTATTGGAAATATTTATAAGTTTCTTATTTTATGATTTTTACTCTAGTGTTTAAAAATTGATTATGGGTATTTTGGGTTTTAAAATAAAAGAAAAGGTAAATTTATGTGTTTAAAAAAAGAAAGAAAGAAAAAAACCGTGTGGTGTGTGTGGTTGTGTCTTCAAAAACCATATCTCCTTCTTCCTCTATATGCAGTCCCGCCGGCCCTAGAGAACCCCCCTATATCTCCACCTCCTCTTCTCCCAATCAGACCCAGCCACCGCCCCGCCCAGCCAAGTCTCCCTCCATATCATGCGATTCCTTTCCTCCCTCGCTTTCTTTGCAGTTCCAGCCACCACCACCGCGCGTGCCCTCCTTCCCTCTAGCTCCAATCCCTCTCTCTGTCGCGATCTGTTCCTCTCTGCCGCCTTGCGCTCGTCTTTCTCCCTCCATGGTCGATTGATGCTCGTTGCAGCTGCTAGGAGCACGAACCGCCGCTCTCCTTCTCTGGTTCGTGCTATGGAAGCCGCCGCCGTCCCTCTCTTGTGGCTGCCACCTTTCAATGTCACGGTGGAACCATCACCACCACCGTTTCTTTCCCTTCCTGGTTCGCGGTTGCTGCTCCCTGGACCGATAGGTCCGTGTTCGTTGAGTTAAGCCGAAACTTTGTGAACCGATGCCGGTATCGCCATCCTCCGTACCGTGGCCAACCCTTTTGTCGTGCTTCGAACCAGACTTGGGTGGAGCTTTAGAATCGAACCGGTCTTGATCTCTTTTCAGCCTTCAAAATCGGATTTGAGGGTAAATCCCTAATGCTTTTCTAGTTGCTCTATGTTGTGTTTTAATTTTTAAATTAATACTAATTTTAATGTTATTGGTAATAATTATTTAATATTAAACTGTTTTGGAAATTAAACTTGTACTATAGTTTATATTGATTTTAATTATGTTGATAGTGATGATGAATTTAATGGCTTACTTGATCGTGATAACGTCGAATTAAGCATTATGTCGAATGATGAGTTTTAAAAGAGTATTTTGTTAAATGTGTGGGTTCCTAAGTAAGTGAGCCGTCGCTTAGCTTGGTTGAGTTGTCCCTAAGCTAAACGATACCTCAGTTAGTTAGGAAACTAATATAGTCGGCATGATGTTAATTCGAGTTCGGACGTTGAACGTTAATTTCAAACTGAAGGGAAGTATAATTGTTTTAATGTTGTAATAGTGATTTGAACTTATTTTTGATTCGAGAACGCTTCCTTTTAGTTCGGAATTAATAGTGTCAAATACCAACCTTTGATTTTTGTGGTTTCAAAACTAAAACTAATTAACTTAATGAATTTCTGGTGATTATGTTAGTTTCGGGAGTTAAGCGTATTTTCAATAAAAGCGATACTACTTTATTGAGAAGACAAAGATTATAATTTGAAATCCTATATTAGTTTGGTTCGTAAAATATAATTTAATGACTTCTTGATTTGGAAAACTTACGAAAACACTCTACTTTGAATTGTGATACATTGACTCTAATTTTGCTGTGATTGAACTGCTATATGTGTGTGGCTTAGTGTTACATTATGTCTTAATTGGAAACTGCCTCCCCATTTTATGTGTAATACTCACTCCTTACTATCTCCACAGGTACTGAGGTTTGAGCTTGCAATACCACTGGCCGAGCAGGAGTGCACTCCACACCGTGGAGTGTAATTTAGTTAAGGGTGTACTC
The DNA here is from genome assembly GCA_037953625.1 of Crotalaria pallida. Classification (NCBI taxonomy): domain Eukaryota; kingdom Viridiplantae; phylum Streptophyta; class Magnoliopsida; order Fabales; family Fabaceae; genus Crotalaria; species Crotalaria pallida. Next base: position 78,393,499 of record CM075649.1, on the reverse strand, counting down.
TAGTTATTGTATTATAATTAATCTATTTTGGGTGTTTGAAATAATTTAATCGCTGCAAGCCCGAATTTATTATATGTACGTTATTAGGGCTTGTAAAGTTAATTAATATATATAGAAATGTTGAAATGTTTTTTTGGATTATTCTGGTTTGACAGGTGGAAACTCTAAATTTTTGGGAAGTCCGATAAACAGAGGAGACTTTGTCGGATTTTCGTTAAGATTTAAAAAAAAATTTTCAAGTCCTATTTTAAAACCAACATAACTATTAGTAAATTAGTTATATAAATGTTAGGGTGTTACACATGCCATGTGTCTTTTTGTTTAAAGTAAAAGGTCCCTGAAAGTTGACCGAATTTTGGTTTTAATCCCTATCTCTTTTTTGATCGGTCAAAGTCCTTAAAAGTTTAAAAAAATTTTGTTTTAGTCTCTGCCGTTGTTGATAAAATACCATTAATTGTTGACACGGTTAACGGATTGCTACATAGCATGCCATGTATCTGCACAATATGACATGAATAACCTAGCAAGACAAGCAAAACTCGTCACACTTACGTGAGTTTAATAACTTAAACAAACTCATAGTCATAATTGGAGTATATAACATTCAATTCTTGCATAAATATTTCGATGTGGGACTTCAAATAAACTAAAATATTATAATTTTTAGTCTTTCGACATTTCTGTTTATATAATAAACCAAATACATAATAGAATTCATGTCTTATTCTATACTGTTCTTACATGCCCACTGTTCTTACATGCCATCTGTCAACCTGGAAACAACTCATTAATATACAGACCCATGACATGCTGATTCAGTTAGTCATGTCAGAAATTAATAGTATTTTACTAATGACAGAGACCAAAATAAAAAATTTTAAACTTTTAAGGACCTTGACCGGTCAAATGAAAAGATAGGGACTAAAACCAAAATTTCGTCAACTTTCAGGGACCTTTTACTTTAAACAAAAAAACACATGACATGCTGACGTGGCACTCCGTTAGTCACGTCATCAATTAACGGTGGATCCTTAATGTCATGGACCAAAACCAGAAAAAATAAACTTTTAAGGATTAAAACCGGTCAAATAAAAAGATAGAGACTAAAACCAAATCTCGGTCAACCTTCAGAGACCAAAAACTTAAATAAGCCAAGTTAAAATGAATAGATAAAAATGAAAATAGATTAGTATGTTTCATAATAATAATAATAATAATAATAATAATAATAATAATAATTTATTTTCAAATTTATTTTTTTAAAAAAGGAAGAAAAATACCAAAAAAAAAGTTTATATTCAAATTTAAAAACTAGCCATCATAAAAATAGTGAAGTTTTCAAAATATAGTTAATTTTTTGGAGGTAAAAAAATTTGGTCAGTTGATGGTGGTTATATTTATTATAAAATATTATGAGTGTGGGGTAGGTAGTTTATGGGCGAAGTGAAAATGTAATTAAGGTTTTTAAAGATTTTTAAAGTATAAAAAGATGTGAAAAATAATAAAATAATGTGAGGTCCATTTAAGAACGAAAAATTCGTTCACGGGTGAAGATGCTCTTAGAGACATAGCAGAGGGAGAGAAAGAAAAATGCAAATGCCACCGCTGTTGAACTGTGTAGGGCCTCCTACCCTGTCAAATAGATCAATTAGGTGATATCCAAAAATCAAAAGGCAAAATCCAATTTTAAATCCCACAGGTGGATGCAGAGGAATTCATGGCAAAAAGAAAGTATCGGAAGGAAAAAGAGAATGATTAATCTAGTCACTTTTGTTGGGAGGGATTCAATTTTGTTATGTTAGCTTTGCTGCAGCATGTGAACTGGTTTGGCGTGTAGGTGGATTGTTGTTGGGAGGGTTCAATTCTGATATGCTAGTTTTGCTGCTTCTCTCTCGTCTCTAATCTGTGTCTGTCTTTTGTGTTTTTTTTAATGTTGGATTTGTTTTTTTATTTTTTGTCAGTGTCCAAATATTACTAATTCAAGTAGATAAGTTAACTCATGGTACATGGAGAAACTTCATTTTGAAGCTAAAATTATTAAATGATCCTATTTAGTTTTTTTTCTTTCAAAATTACCATTGATTGAATAAAAATATTTATGAAAAAAAAAATTTATGTCATTAAAGTAGTTTAGGCCAACAACGAGGGTTGGTCGAGTGACAGTTCACTTGGTCCCATAACAAATTCGTCTTGTAACCTTCACTGGAAGATCCTTACTACTTAGTGCGAGTTCAGTTGGGTGGGAAAAAAAAAAGTACTTCCTCCAGTCCTTATTATAAGTCCCTTTGACCAATTTTCTCACCCTTTAAAAAAATTAGTTAGTATGGTTAGTGGTATTGAAAAAGTAAATATTGGATATACTTTTTCAAAAGTATCCCTATAATTATTATTGGAAATCTAAAAAGTGTTGAGTAAACAGAGATATTTGTGAAAAAGAAATAATTAATTCCATTGAAAATTTTAAATTAGACTTATATTAAGAAATAAAAAAAAAATCTTTAAATGGAACTTATTTTTAGGCCAGCAGGGAGTAGTTTAGGCCACTTACATTTTCCTTCCTTAACACAGTGAATATAAATCTTCATAATTTATCTTCTAAAATTTTTTGATACGACATCGTCTTAGACAAGCGAAGAGTACAAAGAGACGAACGAAGGCCATCTTCCATGGCGAGAGCGAGAGCGAGAGAGAGAGAGGCTGCGCTTCCTCACACATAGACATAGTCCGGTCTTAGCATAACCCAAATTCAAAACTTAAAACTTTGCCTCCAAATCACGAAGACTGATCCAACGAAGAAGAGAGCTATGGTGCTGTGACTGTGATCCCACCAACTTTGGAGACTTCACCTTCCACAAGGTTCTGTCAGAATGCTTTAATTTTTTTTCTCCTTCTCCTTTAACCTTTCAATTTGTGAAATGTATTCTGATGTGTTTGTTCACTTTCTTTATATCTGTTGTTTTTATTTTTGTTCGAATTTGTCATTCAAGTTTTATGAATAATCCAGTATCATAACTATGAGTTGGAACTAAATTATAACCCTTAGATTTTTCTTTTGCACTGTTTTCTTTTGATGTATGAATATAGCTGTGTCTGCGTGTGTAGATGTACCTAAGAGTCAGCTTAGTTGGTTAAGCTTCGGTACATTAAGTGAGAGTATGTGGATTCAAACCCCGACCTGAGAAGCGCGCTCTCTTCCCCCTCCCTTGAAAATAAAATTAAAAAAATTAAGAAAAAGTTTGGCGATATTAGTAAAAAAAAAAAAAAAAGTAATATGTCAGATTTGTCCGTGACTTTGTAGGCACCGGTCAATTTAGTCCATGAGATTTTCGAAATTTCAAATTGGTCCCTGAGATAGGAGCACGTCAGTCATATTAGTCCCTGACATTAATGACCGTCAGTGGTCCTTAATGTGGACTAACGGGCGTCGTTTTGGCAAAACAAAATAGATAAAGACCGTTGAGTATCACTCAAATTAGTTCCTGAGATTGTCGAAACCGGTTAAATTAGTCCTGGACTTTATGGGTCATTAACATCAGGGACCAATATGACTGACATATTCCTATCTAGGGACTAATTTGAAATTTCGATAATCTTATGTACTAATTTAACCGGTGCACACAAAATCAGGAACCAATCTGACATATTACTCATAAAGAAAAGAATATGAAATCAGGCATGAGCTAATCATTCTTGACATGGGTGTATGTACCTTTTGGGGCATTTGCGTGAGCGTGACTAATAGAACTGAGGGTTGTTGAGATAGGATACCATGTAACTTTAGTGCTCAACATGATGTAAAGTCTAAACCATCCAAGGAGTAGCCAGCACAAGCATGATTTTATTTACTGTGCCATTAGCCAACCAACTTATCCGGCTTATGCATGGTTTGCATTTGCGAAACCGAGGTTGCTTGGTATGATAAATTTTGAAACATGAAATTGATAGTTAAAAAGGGATGTTCCAAGAAGCCTCTTTGCACTTTTTCTGCTACTTAGAGTGTCTTCTTCTGTTTCTTATTAGAACTTTTGGTTATTCTTATGTTCTGGATTTATGCTGAAAAACAGAATACATATGTTGCTTGTGCCAGTTCTTCAATCCATCTGAGAAGGAGCTTTATAAGTTTGACAAGAGTCTTGGTGAGGGGATCTTGGTGTCATCTAAAAGTTTAAGCATTGCAGACTTAAAAAAAAAGAAACTAATGTTTGAAACAAACTAAGGGAAGGTAACTTAGAAGCTATTTTGGAGACTCAGTCACTCAGCTAAAAACGCAGATGATGATGGAGTAGTTGGTGGTTATTCTAAAGTTAAAAGCTTATTTAACCCCGATCTCAGAATGGAGACACAATCATCTGGAACAGAGAGCGCCAACGCTGCCACCTCTACCAATGAGGCCAACAAAACTTGTCATCATCCAAAAGAAATGGATGTAGCGATTGCTGATGATGAATCCAACTCCAGGATGGAAGATTTTAGCAAGGATGAAAGACAGGTTGATGCTGGAAGAGGTTCATTTGGAAATGAGGAGAATGCTGCTCATATTGGTAATGGGCATTTGACTGTCTCAAAACAACAGGTATCTCCCTAAAGGAGTCTCGTGATATACTTATCTTAAGCTGATCTCTAGAGGAAAATATGTCTATATTCAGCCCTCTCATGTTTCTAGATCTGATATTGCCAAACACGTGAAATGTGTAGTACAAAGAGGAATTATTGAATGTGTATTAAAGGTTTTATTTTGTCTATAGTGAGTATTGCACATTCAAAATTGAAATATATAGCTGATGCAATTTTTTTTCTTTAGGCTTATTGCTTAACCAGATAAGATTTAAACCGATCATTTTCAAATTCAGGAGAAAGAACTTGTTGATGAAGTAACTGTAAGGACTTCAGAACTAGAGCATCTTGAACAAGAATTAGAACTGATGGCAGCAGCAGCTGAAATGGCATTTAATAACGAACATTCTATTGACTTCTACCTTGACCAGTTGAATGAACAACTACAAGCTAAAAGGCATCACCTTCTGAATTTGGACTCTAAATGGTAAGTCAAAATGTTCATGTGAAATTTACCAAATATTGCTATAGTTGATACACATTTCTATAATAGGATTTACTTCAATTTTAGATCAGCATAGGTACTGCATTGAATATTTCGTTGTTCATATTTGGTCCTCCAACTAAAAAGACATATTATAGGTCTAATTTAAACCTTGATATTTCTTGAGCCCAGAGTTATTTTCTTTATTGTAAGAGAATGTGAGCGATGAAAAGGTTGTTAACTTCAGTGGATTTAATTGTGTCCCAGGGATGCTGTACGAAGACCCTTGGAAGAGAAAAAGAAAAGTCTCGAGGAGTCTCTATTTTCAAACAATCCAGATGCACTAGAAATGCTCCAAAAGTTGAGAGAATTGCAGCAGGAAGAACAGTTCATTTTATCTGAAATTATAAAGAGGTATATCCAATAGTACTTCCTTTTGCTTCTTTTAGCCAACTGAAACCAAATTCTTAAGAAAAGCAAGTTCAAAATTCATAGTTTACCAATGGTTTAAGTCAAGCCTCTGCTGGAAGAAATCAATAGCACATTGGCTCTAGTGCTAAGCTGGAATCATCAGCAAGCTTTGACTTGTCTTGTCTCTTTTACTTTTATAGAGTCTGTAAATGCTCAAGAACTTTGATTTGTGAGACATTTTGTATCTAATGGATGTGCCAAACTTTCTGGCTTAATTGTGTATGGCTTAATTGTGCATGGCTTTTTCAATTGATGCTTTCACGTAATCAGATTTACTGGGAACATGCATATCCATTTTTGACTCGGATTCTTTCTCTCTCTCTCTCTCTCTAGGGAGGAGGAACATTTGGAACTTTCTGCAGATCTCAGGAAGCAGCAAAAAGTGGAATCCAGGAAATCCTATACTGACCGGATAAAGGAGATTACGAAAAATAGCCGAAAACAAGATGCTGATATTGAGCGGATCTTAAAAGAAACTAGGGAGGTTCAATTGGAGAGTAATTCTATCCGGGAGCGCTTACATCGGACATACACTCTTGCAGATGAAATTGTCTATAGGTATGAAAGTTTTATTATTGCTAGGCGCTTTCTCACACTGAGACAGGTATTCTCATGCATATGCGCACACAACAATGAAGTAATAAAATGGAAATATAAGGAGGAACAAGGAGATGAAGAGAGAATGAAGCACCCGTAAATATAACAGTAGATTAACTGTGAATTCGTTTGGTTGATTTTGTTTTTCACCAAAATAAGTTTCTTTTGCCTGCAGAGAAGTGAAGAAAGATCTGACAGGCAAACAGGTTTATAGACTCCTTGCTAGCATCCATGATGGTTTTGGACAAATATCTGATAAAATTCTGGCAAGTGATAGAATTAAGAGAGAAATAGCTGAGTATGAAATGAAAATGGCAACCACAACTTCCAGAAGCTTAGATATGAGCAAAGTACAAGCTGATCTTGATGCCATTATTAGGGACAATGAATAACTTGGTTTTTTTTTTTTTTTTTTTTTTTTTTTTTTTTTTATAAAGGGAGTATTCATGTTTGATCTTAGGTTTAGTGACTGTTGTTTGAATGATAGAATCAATTAGGATTATCTTGAATATATTTAGTGTTTTTTTTCCTGAAATGAATATATTTAGGTTTCATGAAAGATCTATGTTAGAATATATTAAAATTTTTATTGAAATATCTTTCGTTGATCTTTAGAATATATTTTTGCGTAAAGGGCGAAGCAATATTAAGATTTTTTTTTTTAAAATCTTATTATTTTCTTTATAGGCATTTTTTAATTGTCGTATTATTGTCGTAAAGAGTTATTTATAGTATAATGATATATCGAAAAATCGGTTTTTATAGTATAATGATATATCGAAAAATCGGTTTTTATGAATGTTATTTATAGGTTAAAGATGCTTATTATTTATAATTCATTTTCTTCTCCTGGTTTGGAAAGAAAGAAAGCATGTACCGTGTGGGGTGAAACACTTGATGTCGTTTCCTGAGTAATTTACTTTCAGAATTGTACCTATATTTATAATTGAGTTGTTTTTCCTTTGTATTAATTAATTTATTTTTATCTATTATGGTATAGATCAAACAAATATATCATTATCTTTTTTTTAAATGATAAATATATTTTTATCTTGTATTGAAATATTTTTCTTAGCATCGTTTTTATATTTTGAATGAATAAAAAAAGGAGTTACTATTTCTTTTTTTGTTAAAAAAGTACCGTATTTATCTATAAATAACAACCATACTAACATATATGTTTTACTTAACATATAATGATAAGATATGCTAATTAAAAAAGTACTGTGTTTCTTAGTATTTTTTTTTTTTTATAACTAACGCCATAAATAACAACCATACTAATATATATGTTTTACTTAACATATAATGATAAATATGCTAATTAAAAAAGTACCGTGTTTCTAAGTAATTTTTTGTTTTTTTTATAACTAACGCGATTTTTTATTTTATTTTTTTAAAAAAGAGATAAGATGATAAAAAGATGATACAAAAGGATAAGATGAAGATATCAATCACACTCATCCAACAGTACCTCCCAAAAAAATAAGATAAAATTAATTGGTTACATTGATAATGATGGAATGATAAATGTAAAAAATATGGAATGATAATGATGCTAAGATTTTGTTTAGCCTCAGTCATCTATAGTCCAAGGCATAACAACATTGATAAGTTTACTGCATTATGCCCCCATCAGATGATGCCCATTTCACCCTCCCATCAATCTTACATTAGCATCTCCCTTCATTTTGGTTTGGCCGCAATGATTCAACTAGCACACTGTATATGTATATATATGATTCCATGTATTCAGCCAAAAAAATGAATTTCAAAGAAAAAAAAGAAAAGGAAAACGGTTGCTCACATTAAATGGAATCCTGCGGATAAGATCAAATCAAATACTAAAAAATACAAAAGTAGTTACTCCCTCCGGTCCTTATTATAGGTCACATTCTAGAAGGTTTATCTATCTATGTGTTTTTGTTGTTCATTAATGAGTGTGAATTTTTCAAGAAAAGTTTAGAGGGTAAAATTGTAATGTTACAATATATTCTCATAATGTGTAATTCGGTTAAATATGCCCTATAATAAGGACCAGAGGGAGTACCTTGCAGTTCCTCGCACTAAACTTCAGATCAATTAGATGTGTGAAAATTATACTTCGTTACATGGTAAATAACATAACCATCCCAAAATTAATGAAATTTCTTCATACTAAATTTCTCTTTTTTTTTTTTTTTTTTTTTTTTTTGGAAAACTTCATACTAAATTTATTCTTCTTCTTATGATTATTTTTTTTTTTGAAAACTTAATACTAAATTTCTAGCATTTCATTGGAGTAAAAGAATAGGAAGAAGAAAATGAACATGTGAACCTGCCTTTCCAGACACTGATTTTGAGGGCTTCTTTGTTGAGACCCCTCACATAGTTGTCAAGGGTTCTTTGCAAAAGGTACACTACTTGATCCTCTAGCAAAAAAAAAAAAAGAAGATAATAAGAAATTAACAAAATATATTTAAAAAAAACAAATAAAAAAGAGAATAATTAAGAGAGATAGAAACATGGAGGAGGAAGTGAAAATGGGAGAATGGATTAAAAAGCACTATACATTACAGATGTTAAAATCTGGGTATGTTCTTATTTGCTGCGTGTTCCCTTGTATCAGGGAGTACCTACTATCTTCTAATATTAAAACGTGCAAATGGGGTAAAGTAGTTGGTGATGTGCCTTATAAGGAGTGGCAATGGCATGTAACAGCAGCAAAGGAAGGAAACTTCTTGAATCAACGCATCGATCATTATGGATCATCGCTAGGTTCTTTCACCGGTGTTTGGCCTACTTTATATCTTGGTTCATACTAGCTTGGAAGATTGTAGGATCCTTGAAGGTCGGCAACAGTTATTTTTTTCTGCAGTAACTTCTTTTTGAAACTGCTCTTTTTTGTGTTTATTTTTTGCAACTGCTCTTGGTAGTTTATTATGATAAGGCTATTTTGAGGAATTACAAAATTACATACATTTTAACTGTTTTTTAGTTGTTTTAGTTAAAAAATGTGTTTTCTTTATATAATAGTATAGATATTTTCTGATTTATGTTGTTTAATTAGGATTGAATCTTCTATAATTAGGGGTTATTGCTTTGTCACGTAACACATTACTGTCGTGTCCTTAACCAAGATCAACCTTAAAGCTATGGAAGAGCCTTGAAGAATGATCCCAGCTAAGATGTTAATATAGGACTTTTTAGGATTTCTGAATATCCCGTTGGGATAAACAGGTTCTCCCTAGTCAACAATGTGTGTGCTAGTGTCAACTTAGGGATGAGAAGACGTATCTTAGCCCCTATAGCATGGTGGTTCTTATAGGGGATTACCTGTGTGTTGTGGGCCGTTCTGATGAGCCTTCTGTAGAGATAGAATTCATGTAGGATTTGTAGAGGTTATGATAAGATCATATCCATAAATCCTGTAAGTGATAGACCTTATCCAATGTTGTTTTATCTAACCAAGAGTCGTGGGAATCTAGGAGTAGTTACGGTTTGATGAGGCTGTAAACGATAAGGATCAGATTGAAAGTCCTGTGCTCGGTGTTAACCTCATCGGTACGTGACCTACATGTAGAAACCCAGTTTGCTCGGTGTAAGTATCCGATCGTTGGCCCGTATCAGTATCATACTAGTAAGGGTAATGAGGCTCTCGGTCGGTCGACGCTCGGTCTTCTATAAATCCGCTACATAAGCCCCCCAAGCTCGGTTGGGTGATTTGAGCCCTGCTGAATTAATGAGACGAGCGAACCGTTTTTCCGACTGAACTTTGCTGATTAAAAGAGGTGCCCGAGCATTCTTGTGCTTTTATCAGAGCTGTCGTTTGATTGACCTAGACGTGACCCCTCAGCTCTATTTGCGCCTACACGTGTCCTTTACTTTTACTGGGAAATGGAACGTTATGATTTCAAACCTGCTGGGGGTGCCACGTATTAACTTTTGCCGTAAATGGGCTTTTTCTAACTTAGGCCCAAGTCTTTTGAGATAGTGGAGGGAAGTTTTTAAGATGAATTCCAAAGGGCGGTTTTTCAAAATTCATTCTAACAAACTTCAGAAACCATTTAAACTCTCTCACCTCTGTTCATCACTTTTCTGTAACCTTGATCATCGAAGCCAGATTTCATCAAAGGCGTTCTTGTTGTCATTCCAGTTTTCCTCACTACATTGAGTGTGTTTTCTCACTTCGTGATCCTCGCTTCTTCGATTTCTTGATTATTCACTGATATCAGGTAATGAATTTCTGCTTTTCTTCAATTATTTTATCTTTCTTCTCTGCTTGTTTTAGATTCTTTGCATGTGTTCGTTTCTGCCATCTGTTGTATTTATGTGCTGAGAACTTTCTTTTTAATGCATCTTCACTGGTTCTTCTTCCCTGAGTTTTGAAAAGATTTTTCTAGGGTTCGAACAAACCCCAAATCATTGTTGTTCCAAATCACTGTTATAGTATACCCTATTTGCCCTTCGAAGTTCTTCATCCCCCTTTAATGTTTACTGAGTGATCGTCGTAGCGTTGCTTAGGTCTGTTTTACATTTTGCTGCACTTAACTTCTTAGGGTTGGTACTGAAGCGGCGTTTATCATGAGTGAGGAATCTGTAAACTCTGATGTTCCAAGAACACATAAAGGAGGAAACCCAGAAATTTGTGTTAAACCGATAGCCATGCGTTTTCCTCAGACTTTGAAAGAGTTCAGGCAGGGTGTGATTCACTATAGGATTGCCGAGAGGGTAGAACAGAGGAGGTTAAGCAAGCAACAGAGAGGTATTAGACATTTCAGTCGGTTTGGGAAAATTCTGCCCTGAAAGGGAGGTGTTCTCCAACCGACCGTATCCGTAAGTATTTGATCTGAAATAGTTAAGTTTTTCTGCTTCTGACTCCAAGTGTGCCCCCTTTTCCTCAGGTATGAAGAGAAAGTGTATCACTAATCCTGAACTCTATCCACCTCCCCCAGATGCAGCTGAGTACGATTGGGTGGACCAAGAGGTTCTCGGTATTCGTTCCGTGCTTTCAACGGAAGAGTCATTAGAACAAACTCGGGCTATAATTTTACCATGTCCTGGAGATAACACTGGGAATCTTTATTCTGTTAGTCCGGTGGGTTTGAATGAACGGGTCTGCAGTCAAATTCCGGCAGGTAGTCCTGGTTTTTATTTTTATGAAGAAGTTGTTACTCGGTTAGGGATTAGGATGCCCTTTACCGATTTTGAAATAGGTGTTTTAAATACTTTGAGAGTGGCCCCTTCCCAGCTGCATCCCAATGCTTGGGCATTTGTGAGGGGCTTCCAGCAGGTGTGTTCAGCCATGGAGTGGTCCTGCATTCTTCCGATTTTTTTCTATCTATTTGCCCCTCAATGCAACACCTTTGAGAAATGATCAGTAAGACGACCTTGGGTCTCTATGAAGTCCCGCAATGGCTATACTCTTTTCACCAAGTATTCTGAATCTTGGAAGGGTTTTAAACCTTTTTTCTTCAAATACAATTTTGTCGGCAATGGAGTTTGCTGGTTCACCCGTCCTGGTGAAACCCGACCAATTCCACTGTTTCCTCTCCAGTGGTCTGCGAGCTTTTTTAACCGATCGATTGCCTCGTACTCATCAGATTGGAAAGAACTGGCTGAACATGAGAAGGAGGTGTGCCGAGCAGTTGAGAGTTACATGAAATCTAATGGGATGATAGAAACAAAGGACATTGTGAACATCCCTTCATCGGATGTTAAAGCAGAACTTGGTAAAACTGTTTTCTTTTGGTTGTTGTATTTGTTAAGTTGATCCGTTCTAATGTTACTCCATTTTTCTTTTCCTTCGCAGAAAAAATGGCTTCCCGGATGTCTGCTTTACTTCAAGGGGGAAGGAAGAGGAAGACCCCTGCAACGAGCGCGGCTTCCGGGTCTTCAAGCTTAAGTACCCCGAGCTTAAGTACCTCCGCTCCAATTGCTTCTCCAACCGAGGCATCCCCTCGGCCAACTTCAAACGTGGTGGCTGTCGGCGCTACGGTTTCATTGGGTCCTAGCAGCCAAGTTCAAGTCATTTCTCCCCTTCAACCACAAATTTGCCGCCGCCGGCTGGATAAAGGAAAAGAAAAAGTATCTGATAGTGCGAATCCGAGGGTCGAGGGTTCAAGTGCTAAGGCTGCCGCTGTTCCTTCTTCTGTCAATGCTCCATCTTCTGCTGCAACCCCACCAGAAACGTCTATATGGGACCAACAATTTGACGAAAGGTTTGGCCAATATATCTGTTCTGAATCTGACTGTACTCGTTTTGGAACTCTTTCTACCGACCAATGGTCTCGTTGCAACATGACTCTTGCCAAATATCTGCTTCGGGGTGCTAACCTTGCATATTTTTTGGCCAAGCAACCTGATGGTCTTTTCACTGGTTATAATGCCGAGCAAAAGGAGGCTCGTGAATTGTCTGCTGCTCAAGAGGCCAGCCTCTCGGATGAGCTGAACCGTATAAAAAATGAGTTGGAAAACTTAAAGGCTGACAAAAATGAATTGATTAAGGAGAGGGACTCTTTGAAGGTTTCCCAAAAGGTTGCTGAGGATAAAAAGAAAGAGGCCGAGGAAGCACTGAAGAAGGAATTGCAGGAGAGTCGGCAGAAGATGGACGAGCTGAAGGCTGAGGTTGAGAGGTCTGCTGCTGTTGCCCAGAAATTGAAAGAGAAGGCACTTCGACACAAGAAAAGGGCGGACACCAACTTCTACAACTGGAGTAAGAGTGTTGATGATTCTTTTGTTTCGGCGATTAAACAGATTCAAGTTCTGAATCCTGAGACCGAGTTCAGGGCAGTGAGGGCTCATCCATTTCACACTGTTGATAACGGGAAGCTGATTGACCTTGAGACCAAGGCTGAAGTTGATTTGCAAGCAGGGGATCTGCCAAACCCTCTCGTTGAATTGACTGAAGCCCCTGACTTCGATGATTCCAACATTGATCTATCTGATATTGAGTAGTGATCAGTTTTTGTTGCTTTTTTGTAGGGTTTAACTTTTTGTTGCTCGCTGTTACCGAGCGTCTTTACTTAGCTATTTTGAACAATTTTTGCTTTAACTTGTTGCTCGTTGTATTCGAGCATACTTCTTGACTGCCATGAACAATTTACTTTTGCTCCTGCTAAATTTTAATCAATTTGCCTTGTGTACAAATTGTGTTGCGTAGATTATTTTCGTTACTTTTGGGTTTCGTTTGTCACGTGACCCTTTATATTTAGTGCAATGCTAATTCCCGCCCGATCAGTTTGTAATTTACTGGGTAAGGGATCGTTTCAATCGTATGTATAATTTATTGTGAGTAGAACTCGGATCGCCGACTTTAGCCGAAGCGGGACCCTCGGACCGCGAAACAAGGAAAGTAATTTCCTGAATTCGGGCGTTCTATGGATACGTTGTCAAACTCTCGGAAAGAGTTGTATCTCGACTTCGCTCGGTGGCTAGCCGAACGAAGTGAGGCGTATGTCACATCACAATGTTTGTAAGAAAATTTCAAGGAAATTGATGCGTTTTATTGATAAAAGAATACAAAAATGAAGTTGCTCATCTATCAACTAATTCCTAACAATTGTCTCTAAGCTAAGAAGGATGTTACCCTTCGTTTATTCGACCTAAACATTTTTGAGCAATAGACTAACCTATTTGTAAAAAGTGAAAAATAAAGTAAGTGCTTAACTGTAATAAGCTCTGAGTTTGGCCACGTTCCAGCTGTTATTGATTTCCATGCCCGAGAGAGTCTCCAATTTGTAAGCACCAGATCCAGATTTAGCCTTCACTCGGTATGGGCCTTCCCACTTTGGCTTCAATTTTCCAACTCCAGCATTTCCTTTGCCGATATCCGCTCGGCGAAGGACTAAATCTCCAACTTCAAAACTTCGTGGACGAACCTTTTTGTTGTATTCCCGAGCTTGCCGCTCCTTCACTTTTCTTTCATGAGCGGCGGCGTTCTTTCGAATTTCCTCAAGTAAAATGAGCTCTTTGCTGATCAATTGGTCATTAGTACCTAAAGGACGTTCAAGCGTCCTAAAGGTAGGGATTCGCTTTTCGATTGGAATGACTGCGTCACAGCTGTATGTCAAACGAAAAGGAGTCTCTCCTGTAGACGAGTGTACAGTTGTCCTGTGTGACCATAAGACGCTCGGAAGTTTATCCGCCCAAGTGCCGGCTGCATTACCGAGTTTCTTTTTAATTCCATCCAAGATGGTTCTGTTGGCAGCTTCGGCTAACCCATTTGTCTGTGGGTGTTCAACAGAACTGAAATAGTGAGTGATTCCCAGGTCGGCTGCTAGTTGTTGAAAGTGAGAGGCTGCAAACTGCAATCCATTATCAGTAACTATGGCATGAGGCACTCCGAACCGAGAGATAGTTTCCTTCACAAAGAAAGATTGAATACGGGCCGTAGAGATTGTTGCTAACGGAACCGCCTCAATCCACTTTGTGAAGTAGTCAATAGCCACTACCGCAAATTTGAGTTGCCCTGGTGCGGTGGGAAACTTCCCGATGATGTCCATGCCCCATTGATAAAAGGGCCAAGGGGCACCGGGAGAATGTAGCTACTCCGCAGGTCTTTGGTAAATGTCGCTGTGAAACTGGCATTGAACACATTTCTTTACATGTTCCATGGTGTCTTTTTGCAGTGTAGGCCAAAAGTAGCCCGCTCAGATTACTTTTCTCGCAAGGGATTTTCCACCCATATGGTGGCTGCAAATTCCGCCGTGAATCTCCTCCAGTATCTCCTCAGCTTGGGATGGGTTGACACATCTGAGCATTGGGGAACCAAAGCCTCTTTTGTACAGAACTCCATTCAGAACTGTGTACTGAGCTGCCTTCTTAACCAACTTCCGAGCCTCTGCCTGATCTTGGGGGATGAACCCATGTTGCAAATAAGTAAGAAGTGGATCCATCCATGATTGAGATGACGAGATAGCCAAAATGACACTCGGTCGGGGAATGGTTTCTTGTACCAACGTTTTATTGTTTTCCGACCCCTTTGTACTTGCCAATTTGGATAAAATGTCGGCTCGGGAATTTGAATCTCTCGGGACATGGGAGATGTCAAATCCTGAAAAGTTTGAGATGATTCGCTTTACCTCTTCAAGATACTTTTGTAGGATGGGATCCTTTGCCGAGTATTGACCCTTGATCTGAGAAACCACTAGTTGTGAATCGCTGAAAACTGACACTCGCTCTGCTCCGAACTCATGAACCATCTTGAGGCCTGCAAGAACTGCCTCGTATTCTGCTTGATTGTTCGACGTTTGGAACTCGAACTTCAATGAGTATTCCATGCACAATCCCTCGGGGTTTTCAATGATGACCCCAGCTCCAGCTCCTTTTTTATTGCTTGATCCATCAACATACATTGACCATAAATTTTGAGAGATGTCCGAAGGGATATCGGTGAACTCGGTGACAAAATCGGCAAGAGCTTGAAATTTCATCGCCTTCCTCGGTTCATAGGTAATGTCGAATTCGGATAGTTCGACAGACCATGAAACCATCCTACCTGCTAGGTCAGGTTTATGAAGAACTTGTCTGAGAGGTTGGGCTGTTCTTAGCAATATTCCATGTGCCTAAAAATACTGTCCCAATCTCCGAGCCGACGTGACCAAACAGTACGCAAGTTTCTCCAGCTTTTGATATCTCAACTTCGGTCCTTGAAGCGCTCGGCTAACGAAATACACTGGCGCCTCAATACCTGAATCCTCTCTTACCAAAACCGAACTGACCGCCGCTTCTGCCTCTGACATGTATAGAATGAGGTTTTCACCAGGAAGTGGGCTGTGGAGGACTGATGGGCTGGAAAGATACTCCTTTAATTGAACAAAAGCTTGCTCACAGTGCTCGTCCCAAAGGAATTCTTTGTTTTTCCTAAGGAGCTGGTACCATGGCAAGGCTTTCCGAGCAACTTGGGACAAAAATCTGGAGAGTGCCGCCACTCGGCCCGTGAGTTGTTGAACTTCTTTAAGATTAGCTGGGCTCCTCATTTCAAGGATTGCTTTGCATTTTTCTGGATTGGCTTCAATCCCTCTCTCGGTTAACATAAAACCGAGGAAAGAACCGGCTGGGACTCCGAACACACACTTTTCAGGATTCAACCTCATGGAGTACTTTCTCACTCGGTCCAGTATTGTCGTGAGGTCCTGGGCATGGTTTTCTTGCTGTCTGCTCTTTGCAATAATATCATCAATATATACTTCCATGTTCCTGCCGATCATTCCTTGAAAAACCTTGTTCATCATCCTCTGATAGGCAGCACCCGCATTCTTCAACCCGAAAGGCATGACATTGTAACAATAAGTTGCCTTGTCGGTGATGAATGCGGTTTTATCTTGATCGGCAGGAAACATAGGAATCTGGTTGTAACCAGAGTAAGCATCCATAAAGGACAAGAGTTTGTAGCCAGCTGAACTGTCTACGAGTTTGTCAATAACAGGGAGTGGATACTGGTCTTTAGGACAGACTTTATTCAAGTCCGTGTAGTCGACACACATCCTCTACTTTCCATTGGGTTTTTTGACCAAGAAGGTGTTAGCTAACCAGTCTGTATAGTCAATTTCCCAAATGAAACCTGCTCGGAGTAATTCAGCAACCTTTTCTTCAATGGCAGCGGCCTTTTCAGCACTAACCTTCCTTTTGCGTTGTGCCACCGGTTTCGACCCCGTAATGATACTCAACTTATGGCAGATAAAATTTGGGTCGATTCCCGGCATGTCAGCTGATGTCCACGCGAACAGATCTTTATTTGAAATCAACAGAGTGGTCAACTCCTCTTTCACACTTGCGGGTAGTTCAGAACCGATCTTTACATGCCTAAGGGGATCATTGGTCAATGTCAGGAATTCCCACTGTCCCTTCGGGGTCGGTCTATTTCTGTCGGATTGGTCTCTCATATCCAGATCTGCTAGGTTAATATTGCCCTTTCCCAAAGAGACTCTTTCCAAATTGCTCGGATCCTTGTTTTTAACTTTTCCTAAACTGGCGTTGTAACATTTTCTCGCTGCTTCTTGCTCGGCCTTGACAGTTACCACTCTATCATCAGTTGCGACGAATTTCATAGCCAAGTGAACTGTTGATAATACCGCCCCAAATGCTTGCAAAGAAGTTCTCCTAAGAATGGCATTGTAGGCCGCTGGAAAATCAACCACCAAAAACTTGACTATCTCGGTTCTGGCCGAAGGATGTTGTCTGAGGGTTACGGGAAGTTGGATGTATCCCTTTGGCTCAATGGTGTCCCCTGTGAAACCAATTAATTCTCCCTCAAAGGGAGTGAGATTGCACTCCCTGAGTTTAAGGGCTTTGAACAGAGGGAAAAACATGATGTCCGCCGAGCTCCCTTGATCGATAAAGACTCGTTTCACCTCGTAATTACCAATAAGGGCAGTGATCACCATGGGGTCATTATGTCCTGGAAGGATTCCATCCAAATCGTCGTCATCAAAAATAATGGGAACGTTTTTTGTTGATCTCTTGGCTATGGGCTTCTGACTGACTGCTAAAATTTGGTTAATGTACTTTTTTCTATCGGCCTTCTTCTCTCCACCTCCAGCAAAACCTCCCGCAATAGTGTTAACCAAGAATTCATTTTTATTAGCGTTTGTATCAGGAGCTGGAGTGGGATCGGTTCTCTGTCTCCCGGTGTTTCTATCGTCTGGTGACCTACTTCTCTGGCGTTTGGATTTTGCTGGTGACTGAGATCTGTTCCTACTTCTTCGGCCGGCTGCATCCCTTATGTACTGTTGTAGCTTGCCATCTCTGATCATCTCTTCGATCAGATCCCGCAACCAGATGCACTCGTCGGTCGTATGGCCGTAACCCCTGTGGAAGTCACAGTATTTTGACCTATCACGCTGTGCGCCCTTTCTTAAAGACGGAGGTCTTTGGGCAGAGTGTAAGTCAGTCTGCATTGTTTCCCTCAGGATTTGACTCCTTGGAACAGTTAAAGGAGTGTATTCCTGAAATTTATTCCTCGGAGGAATCCTTCGGTCTCGATCATTCCTATCTTGTCTTCCACCAAAACGTTCGTCACGTTTTTTTTTATTTTGACCTTGAGGATCAGCTCGTTGCCTTTCTTCTCTGACTTTCTGCCCCTTATGGAATTCCTCCAAATTAATGAACTTATTTGACCTTTGTCTTAGCTCGGCCATATCTTTTGGAGGTTTTCCAATCAAGGACTTTCTGAAATCCCCCGACTGTAAACCCTGCGTGAACAATAGTACTGCCACACCAGGTTCTAATCGAGGAACCGAGCTAGTGTAACACCCCGATTTCGGCAACTTGAAAACACTTATCTCTTCAACAAAATATAGTAAAAATTTGGGAATTTTTTTTCAAAGGTGACATTGGCATGAGAACCTTGATGTTCAAAAACATTTCATGAAATTGATTGAAATAAAATAATGTTCTCATGTCACATATCACGAGTCAAGTTCCAAACCGAGATGTTACTTAACATCACGCTTTGTAACTTAGCTCCATAAATTTCTTTTGAGAAAACATTTCCAAATCTTGTTTCATGAAAACTTTTTCCTTAAAAACCATACTCAATAAAATACCAAGTGGGGTTCAGAATGGTACGACAATGTAACCATGTAGTTGCAAGGGATACAGTGCTCAAGGGAATTACCTATTACTATTCTTGACCTCTAATCTTCTTCGCTGAAGCCCACAGCCGAAACCGCATCGAGACGAGGGCACGAACTATACTACAGAGTCGACCATCTACCCGTTGCAATATCGGAGTAACCCGAAACGACAACATGGTAGGAGAGATGGTCAGTAATCCAGAAGTACATCCATGACCAGACAGAATACTAACGACTTCTTATAAAAGAATACTCAGAATAAAATAGAGGAACCATGCATTATCGACTACTCATGCTATGCATATGACAAATATATTCACATAAGCATATAGGGAACACTTATAAACAAAACACATCATAACTAATCCAATATCTCAAAATCATAACTCATTCTCAACGTACATCACCACACTTGGCATCACAAGCTTTTCAACCATTCCAGTCTTATTATCATCATTCTCAATCTTTCAATAATCATATATGCTTTCTTTCTTTCTTTGAATCTTCCTCAATAAATTCTTTATAATTTCTTTCTTGTATTCTTTCATTATTCTTAAGTCTTATCAAACGATTAGCATCAATGATGAGGGGGACACATCATTGAGCTCACACACGTCTACATCTCCTCGGTCATCCACCCAGCCTAGTCGGAAGCAAACAGGAGTACAGGACCTTTACCACGCGGGCACGACAGCTGTCACACAACACAAATGGTCCCAGACCAGGAGGCCTTGCCTCAAATCATAATCATAATAATAACAATGCACGCCCTCGGCGGCAAACACAAATGCCCCGTTCCGGTCCCTCTCACTGTTCTAGACTTGCATCGAGGGGGCGACAGTATAATTCTAGTTGGCCTGCAGAGCTTACCACGGTATTAGACCCAGTCCCCACCACGTTAGTGCACCACATGTGGAGTTCGCTCTGCCTAGAAAATATACTCTAGACTTCTTGACGTTTCACCGTCATCGTCCTCCCCTCCTGCAATCTCCACTTGAGTATCCGCAGATACCCATAGTATCTTCCTCTCCACTACTTCGATACGACACTCATATCTCACCGCGTATATAAATGTCTTTTAATTCTTTTAAGGTTTCGTGTTTTAATTAACGGCTTATTCCTAACGGTCGGCTCGTCCTTGGTACATCCCTTCAACGAAGCCCGACCACTAATCGCAAACTATTCCCCCTAAATCTCATTGGCCCCAGGCCACAAATTACTTTCTCATCTCATCCTCAACATTCTCAACAAAATTCTCGTTCACATCATCAACAGATTTTCCTCGACTTTCCCAAAACATCTTTCGCAAAACTTTTTCGAAAACACGATTTCACAAACTTTTTCAAAAATAATCTTTCCAAAAACTTTCACAGAAATATCATTTTCACATAAGCTTTTCAAAAATTTCTTTTCAAATCTTTTTCAAAAATCACATTTTTGGGTGAGTGTTAATGGAGGAGCAAGCTCAACTCAACACTAAGCTTCTTCCCAAAAACGTGGACGAGGAATCACATCTCTTCTCAAACCACATCTCACTTTCATAACCACATTACTCTCCTCCAATCTCAACTCTTTATATTCCATTTCTTATACAACCTTTGTTATCATCCCTCTTTCTTTCAATCACATTTCCTTACTTTCACAATTCATTCATCCCATCAACTCATTTCTTTCACAATCTTATTCGCGTTACGTTTATCTCTTTCTCAATCGTATCTTTTAACTTTCAAATCCCACTCTTTCTCATAACTCTCATTTCCACATACAACCTTTTCCAAATAGAACAAGATACACTCTACGGGATAATTCACAAAGAAATCCAATACATAACAAAATAACCATGCATCATATATGAACAGATAAACATCTAGCACGTATATGTAGCACATATGACAATGCAGCATGTAACATATTACAATTACTCTAATTGGACTCGATGTACTCAGTTTAGAACTGAGTCTACGCGTCACGATGACCTAGGTCTACTGCATCTCTCACCTCACACTCCAGCATCTGAAATCGTTGCGGGTCCTTCCCAACGAGTCAGCCGTTCCGCTTCTTGACTTATACGCACCTTGTGCTAAACAAACGATACTAACGTTACTAGCTTATTTAAATAATCGTCCTACTTGATATCGATACGCGGTTTCGAAAACTCTTTTTATTTATTGTCGGAAAATCGCAAAACGTTAAAACTTTTTCAAATCAAATCTTTCTTAAGTTAAATACCACTTAAAACTTAAACTTTAAACCAACCAAATAAATTTTTAAGATTGAAAACAACTTGAATAAAATCTGGACAGCAATTATGCAAGTCCATAAATTACTTTTTAGAAAATCTAAAAACACCGAAAATTATACTTTAGTTCGTATAATACATTGTTATAAAATAAATACTTAAATGATTTATTTTTCAAACTTAACATTGTGAAATGAATTAAGGGCAGCAACCATTAGGTCCAAAGTTATTCAATTAGATCAAGTTAAACTATTTCAAAATCAATTAATTTTCAAAACCCATTACAAAATCAAACACAACACTTGGTTAATTAAATAATTCATTTATGCATACCCTAAACATACCACCAAACAATCACTCATCCAATCATTTCAAAACATCACAATTATCATACAAGTCAGCCAAGGTCATAATATAAAGCATACAAATTCATATTCATTAGAAACACTCAAATAAAACTTAGTGTAACTACAAACAAAACACAAAAGATAAAATCCCAACTATATCAAATTAATTTGTTTAATCTTCAAACTTTCCAGAACACACATATATATGCCAAAGTTCATCAAGTAAAATTTTCAAGCCATTTAAACAATCCTAAACTAGGTTTCAAATCAATTTTCACATGAAAAACAACATGGTACTGTTGCTGGACTGAGACAAAAACGTTATTATTAAAAATAGTTTCTCAATTCAGAATTTCATAAAAATTGGTATAACTCTTCCTTATACAGTCAAGACTATCTCATAAAATTTTCAGATTATTTGGAATTGTGAAAATCATATTTTTCTAATTAAATTTGTTGCTAAGTCCAGAAAATCTAAACCAAGTGGTTCACTGTTTTACCTTTTGAAAAATTATCAAATCAACTCCAAATCTCTTCAAATTTTACAGAGAACATCTAGAGAGGTTCAGGAAGCTACCATGAAAATTTCAAGAAATTTCAAACGGCAAAAGTTCGAAAATTATATTTCTCTTTAAACTGAAAAACTGATTTTCTTAAAATGGTTTTCATAAGGTTGGCTCACATAAAAATAGAAAATAAATTCCAAAAATCATCCAAAAATTCAGAGAAGCTTATTATAATATACTCAAGTCAGTGACAAAATTCCAGAATTATTGAACACACACCAATATAATTTATCAAGGTCAAAACACATACAAGTCACCATTTCAGCACACACATCATTCAACAACTTTGTTCATTCATTTTCTTTTATTAAAATCAAAGATACAATCATACATACAATCAACACCAAAAATCAATCCATCAATTATTTTTCCTTTGAAAACCGAATTAATATATTATGAAAACGATTTATTTTAACTCGAATAAAACATGCATCAACATCCATAAATGAAATCAAGCCTTTTTTTTTCAACTAAAAATCAAGAATCAAATTTAAACTACCCTAGATCTTAACATGCACATACTTAGAATTTATAGATCTTAGAGGAAATCATACATGCATGTATCAAATATTTCAAGTAAAATTCTTTTCTAAAGTTCTAAGCCAAAACCGAAACATGCATAAGAAAAATAAATTCATTTTGTCAAAAGTTCCCTGCTTTAGATTAATCTTTCTTAAAAATAGTTTTCTTTATATGTTCACAAAACCAAATCAAACAAGAAAATAAAATCATTAGCACAAAATTTATTTTAAAAACCGAATGGACATCAAGCTCTTAAAAATAGTAGATTCTTTATTTTTAAATCAAGATCTTTACATGCAAGTAAGAAAAATTAAGATCCATTTCAGAAAATCACATGGATGCAAAGAAAAACATTAGATCTAGCTCAAAATCAACATGCATCAAGGAATCACTTTAAAAAAAATTAATTTCTTTTCCAAAGATAAGCATAAAACCAAAGCACATCAAGGAAACAAGAATTATTTGCACAAAATCATTACAAAAACCGAATCAATCTTCAAACCTTTTGCATGTTCATTTTTGTTTTAAAACTTTAAATCTCCATTTATTTTTCTTTGAAAAACATAGATTAACTTTAGAAATTAACATGCAAGAACAAGCTTTTCACAAATCAACATTTTAAAAATAAAAATCGAAAATAGAAATGATGGAGAAGGTAGAACAACAAGGATCAAGTTCTATACCCAAGGGGATGAATGAAAATGGGTTAAAATTCAAGGCTAGCTCTCTTCCTCTTCTTCTTGTTCCTCCCTCACGGTTCTTTCCTCTTCTCTCATGGTTCTCTCTTTTTCTCTCTATGTCTCAAGAGCTAATGTTGCTCTTTGAGACTTAAGTGTTGGTGTGTTGGTGTGAATGAAGGAAATGAAATGGAAGAAGAAATGGAAAGAATGGAAGGAACGAAGGAAGTGAAAGGAATGAAGGGAATGAATTGGAACTAATAGGAAATAGACTAAGGTGAGACTTTATTTCCTTTCCTTGGGTCCAATGTGGTTCGACCCACATAAAGCAAAGAAGGGTAATTTTGGCAACCTAAAACTCCTACTTGGTCCCCAAGTTTTCCACTTTCTTTTCTTTTTATTTTTATTTTCCCTTTTCTAACCTAGTCAACATGCAAGGCTCATAAGCCTACACATACCCACTTCCACACATGTGTCACTCACACACACAACACACCTATGCCTCATGCATGCACAAACTCACCAAATGGTGACACCTATATGCACACACACACACACACATGTATATCACATATATACATACATACACAAACCGTATTATACACACACTTATACATATACACATTCACATATCACACACATACATATGTATATACACACATTCATCCATAAATCACATACTTTAATCACAAATACTTAACTCACTCAAACATGCATATTAACACTTTTTATTTTAAATAATAAACTGTACTTATTGGTTGCACTTATAACCCTTATTTCATTTTCTAAAATCATATTTTAATATATTAAAGGAAATACCAAAAGGAAAAATTCATTAAAAATCAAAAACCATTTTTCATGATTTATTTCTTTAAAATTCGTCCTTCACAGCTCTGAAAAAGAATTTTCGCAAACCAACCCAGAAAATTATGAAAGATACATTTTTGAAAACTACATTTCGATACGATCGTTTTGATATAAAGATCATAAAAATCGGAGTTACGGTTAAAAAGTTATGGACTTTCAAAGTTAATACATCTAAGAAAATCCATAAAGAAATTTATTTTTGCAAGAAATCACCAAAATAAAAATCATTTTTCATTTCTTAATTATAAAATCAACCCACACTCAATAAAAATCATTCTTACTTAACCTCATTAAAATATTTATTTATCAAAACTCCGTAAAATCAATGCTTTACTTCGAAATCGAATAAACTACTTATCGAAAACCTTTGTAAAACAATATGGTAAAACTTTTTCTTTAGTAAAACTTTATTTATCCTAATCGGAAAAACGCGGGATGTTACAGCTAGCCTCCGCATGGAATCGCGAAAGGTAATATTTCAATGACTCATCTTGTTTTTGGGTGACTGTCGCTAAGGTGTGGTCGGACTTGGGCTGGATGCAACTAGCCGTGTACCTGTTTAAAAACACTCTTTTCATCTCCTCCCAAGAATTTATTGAGTTCCGAGGGAGGGATGAGTACCAGCGTAGTACTGAAGGTTCGAGGGTCATGGAAAAGGCTCGGCATTTCATTTCTTCTCCTCCTCCATAATAATTCATCGCTCCCTCATAAGAGACAATGTGGTCTACTGGATCGGTTAGGTCGTTATAATGTGGTACGTTAGAAGGGCCCAAGTAACCTTGAGGAGTTTGGAACGCCATAATATATGGATTAAAGGGATGACCAGGGTGAAAATCAACCTGATCTTGGTTCATGGTAGGGTTAGTATGGGTATTTTGTGGTGGGGGGAGCTGCATTACCGGGAGTGGTTGTGGGTCTATGGTTTGAGGCATTGTATTTTGGGGTAGTATGGTGGTCGGTTGACTCTGTGCAATCCTTGCCATAGCTTGCTGTTGAAGGTCGGCAATAGCCCGACCTTGTTGTTCAATTAGAGCCGTTTGTCTGTTTAGAATGTTAATCATCTCTTGCTCCCGAGCCCGAGCAGATGCAGATGTTGCATAGGACCTACCGATGGAATGGCTATGATGAGAATTTCCAGGAGCAGTTCTTCCTGGATTCAATCTGGTTCTAGGTGTTGAACTTATGTGGTCGGGATTGGTTGGGATAGGAGGGGTACGTTGAGTATTTCGGCCATGATGTGCTCGGGTTCCAGTGGTCCTAGATGTGTTTCGGGTGGTTGGGGCTGTGCTACTTGAATCACCATGGGTGGAGGGAGGCGGTGTAGGAGGGGGTGGTGGTGGTGGTGGAGGCAGTATGGTTCGTAAAACTTGGAGTGGTTGGGGATTACTTCTAGTCCTAGGATGGGAAGATTGTGGTGTTTGTGAGTGAGTAGCGTGATTATTACTACGATTATGGCTACGATGAGGGGGTGGATGACTTTGTGAATGGTTTGGTGGCTGGGAATTATTCCCTGCCCCAGAATGGGAGGTTCGTGGCGGTTGCCCATTATCTACACGATTATGGTTGAGCACATCGCGCAGATCACCCGCAGAATGAGGCTGCGGGTTGTTGTTATCAGCGTTTCTGGGCCTGCCACGGGTGCGGGTGATGCGGTCACGGAGGTCACCAACTTGACTTCTGGTGGTAACCATGGTGGTGGTGGGAATGATATGTTATTCAGTTCCCACAGTCGGCGCCAATGTCGTGTCCTTAACCAAGATCAACCTTAAAGCTATGGAAGAGCCTTGAAGAATGATCCCAGCTAAGATGTTAATATAGGACTTTTTAGGATTTCTGAATATCCAGTTGGGATAAACAGGTTCTCCCTAGTCAACAATGTGTGTGCTAGTGTCAACTTAGGGATGAGAAGACGTACCTTAGCCCCTATAGCATGGTGGTTCTTATAGGGGATTACCTGTGTGTTGTGGGCCGTTCTGATGAGCCTTCTGTAGAGATAGAATTCATGTAGGATTTGTAGAGGTTATGATAAGATCATATCCATAAATCCTGTAAGTGATAGACCTTATCCAATGTTGTTTTATCTAACCAAGAGTCGTGGGAATCTAGGAGTAGTTACGGTTTGATGAGGCTGTAAACAATAAGGATCAGATTGAAAGTCCTGTGCTCGGTGTTAACCTCATCGGTACGTGACCTACATGTAGAAACCCAGTTTGCTCGGTGTAAGTATCCGATCGTTGGCCCTGTATCAGTATCATACTAGTAAGGGTAATGAGGCTCTCGGTCGGTCGACGCTCGGTCTACTATAAATCCACTACAATTACGTCCATTAATAATCTCAATTTATGATTAAGTTAGGATCCATTGATACCTGTTGTAAGATTTAGTTACTCACACCTTCAAATAATTATGAAATTTATCAATCGAATCGTTAAATTATATGTTAGAGTTAATAGTCATATTAATTCTCGAAAGTTACAATGAACACTAATTTTGTTCCAAATTTTTTTTTACATCAATGTAGTCCCCTAAATATTAACATGGCACCAAATTGGTTCTTTTAGGAACTTATTTGGTGACCATATGAATCTTTTGAGGATCAAAATTTACATTTCGTGGTGTCATGTTGATCTTTTGGGAATTAAAATGATGTAAATTTTTTTTCAGGGATTAAATTGATGGTCATTGTATCTTTCGGGGATCAAAGTGACTGTTTACTTTATATGTTATTCTCATGATAATCATACATACCAAATTTTAAATTATTTGAAGATTCATGGACATGCAATCTAATAATGCATATTTACTTATATTTCAAATAATTTATTATGCGTTAAAATAAAGCAGTGCAATGAAGTATTAAATAGTTTTTAAATTCGATGAAATTTTGGAGAATTGGTATACTTTATTAGAACTTTGAACTCAATGGTTAGATTGATAAATCTCATAATCTATAAAGGTTTATTTGATGGTATGAGTGTATAACAACGGATCCTAACTCTTTATAATTATCTTTCTTTTCTTTATTCACTGGTTCTAAATCTAATTTTTCAACAATGTAAAAATGAATGAGTGAACCCAACTTAATTGAACTACTTCACGCTGGTAAGTTGAAGATGAACGACTTTTGTTTCAGGCATGAATCGACTTATTGTAAGTATAAAAAATTATGATTATGTTTGGATGTACAATATTGAATAAAGTGGAGTGTGGTAAGACAATGTGGAGTAGGGTGAAATGGATTGGAATAATATTATATTCCCTTCCATTTTTGAGAATTTTGTGATGAAAATGGAATTGAATAAATGATTCCATTATATAAATATGATGACTCTTGGACATCCATCCATGAATACTATTCATAATAATCATAGCTTTTGTTCCAAAATTTTCAAAAACCAAGATAAACCAAAAATAAAAGCACTAACACATAATAAATGCCCAACACATACTTGTGTTGTCCAAAAAAAATATTGGTTTTCAATTTTAGAAAAAGATTAACGATCACAGTACATAAGCCCATTTTCGTATACACCCACTCATCGACAACCTTTCCTATGACCTAAACTTTATCGATACTACCCACATCCCTAAAACTATGTCTTTATCATTCGAGTTGATTTTGTTGTTGCCGTTGTTATCTTTACCAACGTTCCTCTCATTCTCATTGATAAACTCAATAGATTTTCAAATTATGGACACACGGGTGATCTCGTAGCCTTTGTCTCTCAATCATCTTCCATGATTCATGGATTTTTAATTCCAGTGCATCGGAGCATATGTCTAGTAACAAATCTCTTTTCACCTTTTTATCTTATATGGACAACATACCTTAATTACTCTTGGTAATGGTTCTCAATATAAAGTTGAGAGCATTATTCAAACAAATCCATTACCCTCTCTTTCTTTGGAATCTATACTTTATGTTGCCCATTGAATCACACATCTATTAGTAAATTTACTCGAACATTCCTCTATTTTGCCAATTTTTCCCGTAACTCTATTTTGATTAAGGATCAATGTAACAACCCGACTTTGCAATCACCAAATTATATTATTAAGTGCACAAATTTATTTTTGAAAACATTTATACGATGCAATAAATATTCATAAGGGAAGATAATCAATAACACCAGAGTTCACAAAACAGAACTTTATTATATTACATTTATTATTATTTTTAAAATCTGAAAGAGGGATCTCCTCTCTAAGGACACACTCCTTATTTACATATTAAACATATTTATAATAACTCTAGGTTACACCTAGAACTTGGTTGTTGCTTCCTTTTTTTCACCACTAGGTCCCTTATTTTCACCCCCTGCCCTAATATACCCCTTGTCCAACACTAGTTATCCTTGGGCCACTCAATGGGATCCTCCTCTTGCTCATCCTCCATCGGGTTATCCTTCAGTTCCACCCCTCTGTTCACCATCCCCTGATAACAGGGATGATATCTCGATGGGGACGCGAACGTTACATCAGGAGGAGGTGGGGTGACCGGGATCCTTCCATCAATGTTGGAGAATGAGGGTGACGATGTCCTTCTACGAGGAAATGGAGTTGGCCTGCGATGAGCTGGTGGTGCATTAGTACGACGAACGGTATAACGGGGTGGAGCGTGTTGGGTGTAGATCATTAGGATCCTCGTTCGCCTCGGCCTCAGACGAGATCGAGGATTGGGGTGATGCAGAGTGAACTCCACGTCCCCCTTTACTGTTGCTTGATCATTTTCATTTTCCCATTCCTCGAAGGGAAGGGGGCTCATCTCCACGCAGATCAAGTGCCTGACTGACATGATCTCCTAACACATAGGCAGGGACAAGGAGTAAGTAATTTTCAAGAAACTATATAAATAAAAAATAAGAAAGTTAAAGTTCACACACACAATTAGCAAGTAACATAGTGTGACACCCTAACTTTTTAACTCTAATTAGACCCTTAAACAAAATTAACAACTTAAAAATTTCTTTTTTTTTAAACATAAACTTATTATAAAAATCTCCGGAAAATCCGGCGGAGTTTACTCTGTTTTATGGACTTTCCAAAAATTTCTTTTTCCCTGTTAAACTTGTAAATAGCATTTCCAATATTACCAGACATCCAGAGTTCATATCATATTATATCACATCATACACCATGACTAAACATCAACAGAGAAATATAAGCAAGTATATGAAAGTAAGACTATCTCCTAAAAATAAACCCAACCCGAAAAGACATGGTCTGGGCCGACCCTGCTGAATATCGACAACAAAAAATAGATATAAAAATTTCACATAAGCTCATAAACATAACAACGACTCAAAACCGGCCCAAGACTTGACAAAACAAATGGACGACTTACTCTCCCTGTGAGGGAGAGCACTCCTGCTCGGCCGGGGGCTGTGCTAGCTCAAGCTCTGAACCTGTGTAAAAATAGTTAAGAGGTGAGCATTGCATAGAACTTAACGAATTGAATCTAAATAGATATACTAATAACTAAGCCATACACAATACAACAGATAATCATATAAGTACCAGACAATTACAAACCAACTCATTTCATTCACAAACACTTGTTATTACATTCCTCATTTTATTAATCTAGTCTTGATCCTACATAACCCCTATCTCTTGTTCTTATTCTACTCTCTCTATCTAACTATCGTCATTCACGTTTTCCTACCGACATCTTACTACCTTTCTTTCTAACAGCTTTGCGAACCTACCACTGCGCACCATCCCGGGCGACTTACCGCTGCACACGCCATTAAATCGTGTGGCTTACGCAACCAATGCACCCAAACGGGCCGTACTTACTCGTTCTAGCATTCGCTAGGCGTACCTAATCCTGTCTTTAATGTTCTGTGAACCCACCACTGCGCACCATCCCGGGCGACTTACCGCTGCACACGCCATTAAATCATGCGGCTTACGCAACCAATGCACCCAAACGAGGCGTACTTACTTGGCCTGGAATTCACATAACATAGTTAATCCCCTTAAGGTTTGCGAACCAACCACTACGCACCAAAACGAGGGCATCTTACCGCTGCACATGCCATTAAATCATGAGGCTTACGCAACCAATGCACCCAAACGGGGCGTACTTACTTGGCCTCGCATCCGCTCACCCAATCCCTAAATCGCTAATCCCCTGAAGGTTTGCGAACCCACCACTGCGCACCATCCCGGGTGACTTACCGCTGCACACGCCATTAAATCGTGTGGCTTACGCAACCAATGCACCCAAACGGGGCGTACTTACTTGGCCTGGCATCCGCTCACCCAATCCCTAGAACTCCAATCATTCAAAAATCCTCGAATCTCTTATTACTTTCTCTTTCATTTCTTTAACTCAATCATTCAACCATAATCTTCCTATTTCGGTTACCACCCTATTATCGTTTCCCAAATCATTCTACTCTCTCTCTCTCTCTCTCTCTCTCTCTCTCTTAAGCCCACCTAAAAAACCACAACTAATGCACTCGACCACCCGTACCTATTTTCAAGAAAAGTATCAAACATAAAATTCAAATCAACACATAATGCATGTAAAACATAAATGTCAAGTGAGGGTTTTCTATTCTTTTCCCTAAGTTATTATTCTTGATTATTACCGGTTATCCTAAGGTTCTTTAGCATAAAAATTCACACATTCTTTATCATCAATATAAACTATCTAGATATACATCCCCTAAGCTAAGGTAATTCCCCCTCTTACCTCAACCAACAAAGAGAGAGAAAGGAGTACCAAACCCTTGCTTTATGAGCTTTAAATTAAAACCGAATGAGCCATGTGCGGTGACGACGGAGAGCGGATAGGAGACAAATCGGAGAGTGATGAGTAACAAACACACAATGGGGGTTGATGAGCTCACCCTCTTCCTTGAGGTAGAGAGAGAATCAAGAGAGAGCAAGAGAGCCTTGATCCACTACATACAACAAGTAAGATGAAGATGATCACAAAAGATGATGATGATTTTCGTGCACAAGTAGGAAGGGAAGGAAGGAAACTTGCTTCACTTACTTTGAGCTTGATAGGGATGATGAAGTTGAGAGAGAAACATAGCCCTAGAGAAAGAAGCACCAAATGAAAGAGATTCATCAATGAAGGAGATGACCCATCACATGGAACCTTGGGGGATGATGATCTTTTGCCATAAAAGCTTGAGTTTTCAAGGTTTCAAGGTCATGGGAGGTGAGTTCTAGGGTGGAGGAGAAGAGAGAGAGACGAGTTATTGATGAAATGGGGGCTTGACTCGTTTTTATTTGTTTGCCACTGAACGATCTAATCGATTAGAATCACAGTCTAATCGATTATGGTAATCGATTAGATGAAAAATCTAATCAATTAGACTGTTCCCATTTTCATTCCTTTGCATTTCAAACTTCCATATCTTCTTTGTTACACGTCGGATCTTGCTCAAATTTGAAAGCAAGCTTCCTTGCGTACTAACCTTCATATCTAACGGTGGAATTCTTGTTTAGAGTTGAAAATCTTTTATTTTGAATTTCCTAATATAACGTATTTAAAACACCGCAAAAGCCGTTTCTAACGTTCATTTTCCCATCTCTTAACCTCTTATTCCTTGCTAAGGATATCTAACGACTTCATAGCCCCAACTTGACCCTAATCCACCACCTTGGTTACTCTTGAGAATAATTATCATTTCTCCAATCCCATTATTATTCTAATTATTCTGGAAATTAAAATTTGGGATGTTACACATAGCAGTGGTATGATGCATGCCATAGAAAATATCCTAATATATCATACTTACTAATGTGATGCTATGATATCTCATAAATATCAAATCCCTCGGTCCAATGATAATCATTTCTTCTTCATAATCATTACATATCATATGAGCTCATAGTATAACAATCCTTCACTTACATGTCCTCGCAATTTAACTTGGGAAAAACAACCAGAAGTAAACATCTTGCTACCAATGCATGCCTTAGGTCTGAAAGACAAAAAGATACACAAATACCCTCTTGGGATAGGCCCTTCCAAGAACCGTCCTCCACTGGTCCTGATATGTCGAAGGAAACGACAAAATTATTAAAGTTAACGCAAGACTATCCTGGGCGAGGTTAGCTACACCAGACCATCTTAGGACCGTCCTACCCATAATAATTCCCAAAGTCATTGACGAGTCACCATCTAATACCTAGTTCCCCTTTTCATCCTCTAGTTCGGGTTCTCAGACCCTCCGTGAATCTTTTCCCGATCGCATCATATCTTCTTTCACCATGTATGAATGCATGGACGACTCATGGTTCCATATTGGACTTAGTGTCTCTAAATAATTGGCGTAACAACGTTAAACTTGCTTATTTTACAAATTTTGAACGTGATAACTGATTATCAAAAGCCTTAATCGGTTATCTCCGTGTAAAAAGTCCAATATTTGCAAATTTTGCACCCGATAACCGATTACCATATTCTAGTAACCGATTATTCGTCCTGCCAGAGAGCATTCTATGCCTTTTCTTTTCCACTTGCCATTTCTTTAGAGATGTTAAATTAACCTCAAAGGTTCCTTTCTAACACTTTATCACAGTGATGTAACATCAATTATATGCCCATATTCGCAGATATACTCAAGTAAATCATGTATTCACACATGTAACAAGTAATCACATATCCACCATTTTAATTCTGCCAAAGCTCATTCTTAGTTCAGTTCCAATTTCATTTCGAGTGTCATTAGTGTTAACAAAGTGAATATTATACTATACACTTATGACCACTGATTACATTGCCCTCTAAGTTAATTAATCAAGTGTGATGCCCAATTATGTGTCCCTAAGCTTAGTAAAGCTTGGCTAGACTTGAAGCTCTTAATTTGTTTATTCTAGCCTCAAGAATAACTCCTCAATTACTTGGAATTCAGAGAAAATGCAAGGGGATTGAAATTGGGTTGGTTTTAGGAAGCTCGGACAGCACCACATGAACACTTTTTAGGCAACTTCAACACCAGAATACACTTTTGACAAGTGGGTGTAGCCCACATGGTCATGTACCAAGTCTTAAGGCTTGGGAGTTGGAAGTCCCGGGTTCGATCCTGGGCGCCACCATTTGGTGGATTTAAATCCCCTTCCCCTATCCCCGTAAAAAAAAATAATAAAAAAAAACACATAGATTTGCAATGGAAGAAATAAATTAGGATCAATATTATGCTGTGAGGACTATAATCAGAACCAAAGTTAGTGGCATTTCACGAACTAGTCTTACCTCACGATCAAAGCAAGTGGTTGTAATGAACTTTCTGTTTTCTGCTGCTAAGGTAGGGACGACTTTTTGGCAACTTTGGCACCATAGTTAAACATGATCATGCAATGAAAATACACGAGACCAATTATATTAAGTCTATGCTATAAGTACTAAGATAAAAATCAAGAATGAGAACTTATGAGGCACTGGGCTTACCAAACAAGATGGCTAAAGTTATGCCTCCGAGAATTTTGTTTGTTGGTTCTTGTTTCAGCAAGGACTTTCAAGGGACTTTCAAGAAAAGCTTTGGAACTTAAGACTTCAGAGCTTCAAGAATCACATAGTCACGAACCAACTTGGTATCACAAGGATGCTTTGAGTGTATTTTGTGAGGAGCAAAGGTCGAGGGAAGGCTCTATTTATAGGGGGAGAAGAATGGTTAAAATAATGGTGAGATGGGTGAGTAATTTTGAGAATTAACTATGAATTTGCCAAGTAGAAGACCTATACCCCCCTAGGTTCACTGATTCAGCTCCTAGCAGCAAGCACGTGGCACTCTTGGAGGTAAAAACGCTTTTTTTCACTGCAAACCGCCCTTGGATTGGGCTTTCTTAAGGTTGAAGTACTCTCAGCAATTGGTTACAGGGAGTGATAACCGATTATCGGGCTTCAAATCACATTAAATTGGGCAATTTTACACTATGATAATCAATATCTCACTGTGATAATCGATTATCGGGCTCATAAACTGTACATATTGGGCAAAAATTACCAATTCAAAAATTCAAATATATTATTTTATTAGGTTTCCCCCCAAAATAAAATTATTTTATTATTATTATAGGTTAAAA
This sequence comes from Crotalaria pallida, assembly GCA_037953625.1. Taxonomy (NCBI): domain Eukaryota; kingdom Viridiplantae; phylum Streptophyta; class Magnoliopsida; order Fabales; family Fabaceae; genus Crotalaria; species Crotalaria pallida. The sequence goes on along the minus strand of CM075649.1, from coordinate 78,359,565 downwards.
TACTTTAATCATTTAATATGAAACACATAAAAATCACTTTAATCACCATACTTTATAATATATTAATTATTCATACAATTAATTACATACCTAATTTGTGGATTAATTCTTGTGGGTGTTACAATCCCCTCCCCCCTTTAATTCTTCGATCTTCTATTCGCACAAGTCTTTCCTCGTATGTGAGATTTTCTCTTAACAGAATGTTATCTGGCTGGAAAACATTAGTAGGGTCATCAATATATTTTCTAAGTAGAGATACATAAAAGACATTATGAAGGTTGGATAAGAAAGGAGGTAGTGCTAATTGGTAGGCGACTAGTCCAACTCTTTTCAGAATCTGGTATGGACCGATAAATTTTGGGGTTAGCTTTTTGGGTCTCATCACACGTCCTACTCCTATGGTTGGCACAACTCAGAGGAATACGCGATCGCCTTCTTGGAATTCTAATGGATTCTTCCTTTGGTCTGTGTACATTTTTTGACGGCTTTGAGTAGTCTTCATCTTGTCCTGAATCACCTTGATCTTCTCAGTTGTCTTTTGCACCACGTCTAGGCCAACAATCGTGTTCTCCCCAAATTGGAACCATCATAATGGGGTTCTACATTTTCTCCCATATAATGCCTCAAATGGAGCCATCTCAATACTAGCATGAAAACTATTATTGCAGGTGAACTCCACCAAAGGTAGCAATTGATCCCAACTTTCCTGATAATCTAGCACACAAGCTCTTAGCAAATCTTCCAACGATCGAATAGTTCGCTAAGACTGACCATCGGTTTGAGGATGATAAGTTGAACTCATCTTCAATCTGGTTCCCATTGCTCAGTGTAGACTTTGCCAAAATCCCGATATGAATCAGAGATCACGATTAGATACAATGTTGGAGGGTACACCATGTAATCACACTACTTCTATTATGTACAACTAAGTGAATTTTTCGAACGAATATCACATATTAATTGGAATGAAATGACAAGACTTTGTCAATATGTCCACCACCACCCAAATTGCATCGTGTCCGGATTGAGTTCTAGGCAATCCGGATACAAAATCCATGGCGATACTGTCCCATTTCCACTTCGGAATCTCCAACGGTTGCAATTCTCCTCCAGGTCTTTTGCGCTCTATCTTTGCCGTCTGACAAACTAAACAGGATGAAACATACTCAGTAACATCGCGTTTTAATCCTGACCACCAAAATAGTTTCTTCATATCCTGATACATCTTTGTTGATCCGAATGTAAGCTCATTTTGCTGTTATGGGCTTCATCCACAATCAACCTTCGCAACTCCATCTACTAGAATGCAAACTCTCCCCTTGAATCTGAGAAATTCATCCGATCCTTCTCGGAAGTTCCAAGATCAATCTCCTCTTCTCTTGCAATTTTGTGTCATTCCTTTGCAATTCATGAACTTGATTTAGAAACTCATTTGTAACTTGCAACATTCCAACTTTGATGCTCTTTTTCCCAAATTTCATGGCTAGATTTGTAACGACCTAAACTTTTCCAAATTCAATGAATAATGATATTTATGTATTTGTTTAATCTCCGAAAAGCAATTTTAAATAGAAAACAAACTATGTGTGTTTTTATCTTAATACGATCAAGAGTTATGAGTGGGATGAGTGTTGGTAGAGGTAGCTAAATGAAGAATAAGAGTTGAACGAAAATAACAAATATCCAACCTAGAAGGATTCTTTATAGTTAGCAATAAGGCGGTAGAACCAATTAGAAATTAGAAACATTGAATATTATCGACCACTTAATTGAATCCCGAAGGTGGATAAGCATAAAACAAGAAATAATTAGAAAGGATCGTAGATTGGTGAGAAAGAGAGAATAATAGGACTAAGTCGGAGATTCGATTAAAAAGATGACTGTTAATTGTGTGGACATCAGAAGGAGTATATAACTTTTATGATTAGAGAGGTAAATTAATGTTATATGAGTTTGATTTAGTGTTAGGAATGATTAAAATTCATGAAATCGGGTTAAAAATGCGAAAATCGGCGTTACGGGACGAATCAGCGTCTGGACGCACCGGTGCAGGATTCCTGGTGCCCACAGTGGCGCGTGCGCCCAGGCGCAGGGGGGGGGGGGACGCGCTCAGGCGCGCAAGCAGCGCAGCGCCAGATGCAACTCGCACACACCAAAAATCGCGCGACGGTGCCAGAAGGGTCTAGAATTTTGGCGCGCCCAGGCGCGCGGTGCTTACATATAGCACCGAACGCACCAGATCAAAGCCAGCCACGCCAGAATTTCCTCCCAGACGCACCAGATTGCCACCAGATGCACCATAAGCCATTTTTCTTGCACCAAAGCTCATCTTCATGCACCAATAAACTAAGACATCTACAAATCCAACCTCAACACCATAAATTAACATCATTAAACACCTTCCCACAAATTCTAACTCTTGTTTTCATATTCATCCAACAAATTCCCTCCCAAATTCATATATTCTCCTTCAAATTTGCTATAATTCCTTTATTTTCTTGAAGTTTTCCTTAATCAAGCCAAAGAAGAAGGACTCTAGGAACTAACTCATACAAACAAGTGCCCTGTAGTGGATTTTCTTCTCCCCTGAGGTAAGGGAGGAACTCTTTTCTCTTCGAATAGAATTTAGGTTTTTGGAATTAGTAAATGACTAAGGATTTCACATTAAACCCTAGGATAGTAGATTCTGCTCTGTCACCTACCTGTGTAGGTGAATTAAACATTTCTATGGTTAATTATTATTAAAAACCTATAATTTAGCTAATTATGAAATTGGGTAGTTAAGGTGTTCGATGAAATGCCGAATTGAGTTCTATAATTTTTAAAACAAACTAAAATACATAAAAACGATGGATATGTCACTAAATTATAAAGGATAAGTTATTATGCTAAGAATTCTTAAATTAGTGCCAATGTCATATAGAGGTTATACATTTTCAGGGTTATTAAGAGCTTAAAGCAAATATATTAGAATTGATTTATAACTATATACATAATAAGAAGAATTCAATCTTTAATAATCACCCTTAAGGTGCTAGGGAAGTAATATTAAGATAGCTACAACATAAATGTAAATAAAACAATAAATTTATGAATTGTATGATTCTTTGAGAATTGGATATATCTATATCCAATGGTTCAATAATTAATGATTAAATGACCAACTTAGTTTTGTTTACTTAATTTCAATTCCTAATCTCTATTCTATTATGAAAAGTTGTTCACTCTCTTGTGGTTTAACATTTTTAGGTCAAGCTTGGAGGAGCAAGAACCAGATTTTCATGATGGTGAAGGGCGAAGGAAAAGAACTCCAACAAAAGATAGCTTGATTCCATGTTGTACATCCAAATAGTAATTTAAAATTGTAAATTAAACTTTTATTTGTAATAAAAATTAATTTTTTTAATTGGGATGTTACAAGATTCAAGTCACGAAACTCTTCAATCAAGGTTGCTTCCTTGATCATCATTGCACTCTCATGCAATGATTTTCGACTCAAGGCATCAGCTACCACATTTGCCTTCCTAGAATGTTAATGCAATTTGAAATCATAATCATTAAGAAACTCCATCCATCTTTGTTGCCTCATATTTAGCTCATTTTGATCAAACATGTACTTCAAACTTTATTGTGGTCGCTGAACACTTGGAAGCTAGTTCCATATAAGTGATGTCTCTAAGTCTTCAAGGCAAACACTATTGTAGCGAGCTCCATATCATGAGTCGGATAATTTTCTTCGCAAGTCTTCAGTTGTCTCGACGCATAAGCCACGACTTTTCCATCTTGCATCAAGACACTCCCTAATCCTTGTTTTGATGCATCATGTGACAACTTAACTTTTATTTCTTATTTTAAAATTAGTGACTTAAAAATTTCATTTTAAATCTGAATTACTTTTAAAAAATTCTCCAGAAAATTCGGCGGAGTTTACTCTATTTTATGGACTTTCCAAAAATTACTTTTTCCTGTTTAACCTGCACAATATATTTTCAGATAATTCCAGACATCCAGTGTTTCATACCATATCATTATGCATCACGTCTAGTCCTATCATGCAACATGATATGATCTGATCATAGGCCATTCGCCAAAAATAAACATCAGCAGAAATATAATCGTGTATGTGAAAGTAAGACTATCCCTCACAATACCCCAAAATAAAATGGAAAATGTCCTGGGCCGGGTCGGCTGAATATATACATCATAATACATATATACGTACATGCACATCCCCAAAATAAGCAACGTGTCATAAAAACTCAAAATACGGCCCAGGACTCGACATCCGTCCTATATCTGACACTCACACTCCCTGTGAGGGAGTGTGCCCCTGCTCGGCCTCAACATCTGGGTGCCCATACTCTGTACCTGTATAAAAACAGTTAAGAGGTGAGCATTACACAGAACTTAGCGAATGAATTCTAATAAACATAGTAAATAGCCAAGTCAAACACAGTTAGCATAAAAACACATAATAACATTTATATAAACATCAAGTCATTCCTTCTAGCTACAAGCACAAGCATCTCCAAGGTTTCTCACTTACAATTGTCGGTGACACAAATATTATTTACTTTCCAATTTTCTCTTTCTATGGCTCTAATAACATTCTCTCATCTTATCATTTCTCTCTTTTAATTTCTCCTTTAAGACTTTCTCCTCTTTTCTTCTTTCTCTTTTTATTTATTTCTCTTTTAACGCTTTCTCATCTTTTCTCTTTTTCTTTCTCAGGAGTGTGAACCCACCACTGTGCACCCGCACTGGGGCGTCTTACCGATGCGTACGCCCTTACGTCGTACGGCTTACACAACCACTATACACAGTCCTCTCGCGACTTACAGCACACATCCCGCGTGCGTCTTACTGCACCCGGCTGCGTGTCTTACACGGGCTGGCATCCACGAAACCTGTCGGGTAATGCGAACCCACCACTGCGCACTCGCACCGTGGCGTCTTACCGATGCGCACGCCCTTACATTGTACGACTAACACAACCACTGCACACAATCTGCTCGCGACTTATAGCACTCGTCCCGCGGGCGTCTTACTACACCCGACTGTGTGTCTTACACGGCCTGGCATCCACAAAACCTGTCGGGTACTGCGAACCCACAACTGCGCGCCCGCACTGGGGTGTCTTACCGATGCGTACGCCCTTACGTCGTACAACTTACACAATCACTGCACACAGTCCGCTCGCGAATTATAGCACCCGCCCCGAGAGCGTCTTACTGCACCCGGCCCTGCATCCGCAGACCATATTCCTTTTTTTTTCTATTATTTCATTTTCTTCTTTAAGTTCACTTTCTTCCCTAATATTGTCTAGTCTTCTTTTAACACTCTATTTACTCGTTCTCATTTTATTCACCTTTACTAATTGAGACAAGTCAACTTTGAATCCTAGGGATATTCCAAGTTCTAATTAGTTCCTTAATCTCACATTTTGTAACGATCCGATTTTTATTAATCCAAAAATTATATTTTAATTGTATGGAAGCGAAGTGTGAAAAATAATCTACAACTATTTTCTTAGCAAAAGCATATATGTATATAACTTTGTTGAGCTAAGGAATATATATATATACATATGTATTAATATTTGTAATTATACTCTTGTGCATATATGTATGTATGTATGCCTTAGTATTTGTATGTGTGTGTACATATATGTTTAAGTCGAGTATATATATATTTGTGTGTTTGTGCTCATAGGTATAAGTAATATTTTTGTTTTCTTGTGTTTATGTGTATGTTTATATATATGTGATCGTAGAATAAGGTTTGGGGAAGGGAAAGGTATTTGGAGTCGGTGAATAGGCGGAAGGTGTATGTGAATTAGACTTAGAGTGCTTTGGAGTGGTATAGGTTGGAGTACCAGGGTTTTCTAGAGTCCGAATAGGCGTTCTTAGTGCCTTAACCTTGAGGGAGTGATTAGGTAGGGAACCCTAAGTTTGAGCTTCGAGTGTTAGAAATGAGTTAAGTCTAGAGTTCGGTTTTTAGTTTGTTTGATTTTCTGTGTTTGTGAATTATGTGTTTTATATTATGAATGTATGGTTTTGATGTTTGGAATGTAAATTTATGTTGTTTGTGTTTAGTTTAGTGTTAGGTTGGGGCTAGGAACCTTCGAATCGGGTAGTATAGAAGTTGTAGCATTTTGAAGTGTTTAAGTGTGGACTTTTAAACCCTCGCCCAAGCGAGAATTCGCTCGCCCAAGCGAATCGGCCTAACTCAAACCCTGATTCCCTGAGTAGTTTTTCGCTCAAGCGAAACCATGCTCGCTCCAGCGTAAACTCGGCTCGCTTAAGCGACAAGTTTTTCGCTCAAGCGAAAAATGGCTCGTGTCAACCCCCAAAGTATATGATCAAGTTCGATCAAGCGAGAATTAGCTCGCTCAAGCGAAAAAGGTATGAGCAGTTCAGTGAAAACGCACCAACTCTATAAAACACGAACCAACCCTCTTCCTTCTTCATTTTTTCCGTCTCTCTCTCTCTTCTTCCCCAAAATCACCCCCAACAACCCTCAAACACCCGAATCCTCACCTTTAACCTTCCTCCCATGAAGATCCACCTCCTCCCTCATGTGTTCTTCTCCATCCCTTTCCTTGGTGTCTCTCTCTCTCTCCCTCCTTGAAGCTCTCTCTCTCTCTTAGGGCTTCTCTCTCTCCTCCAATCTCAAGAACGGAGTGGAGATCGGTCAAGGGAGTTGGAATCCAAGTAGATCGGGGGTAGATTCAAGGTCCTTGGAGCTTCAATCAAGTTTCCTCTCTCTCCAAGGTAAGGGGAGACACTTTTCCACACTTTGAGTTAGGGATAGTTAGGGTTTATAATAGGACTTGGGTTTAATAGTTAAATTGGGTTGTGAGTAACAAAATAGTACTGGTTTAGAGTTGGATTAGGGATGATTAGTTGATTTTTTTGGCTATTTTTATATAAAATGAAAGGTTTGTGATAAATCCCTGTTGTATGTTATTAAAGTAGGAAGTGAAGAACCCTAGGAAGTTGACTTATATCAAGCATTCTAAGACATACCTGAGTATGTTGACTGATTTGTTGATATATGTTGATTGTTAATTGTTATTGGCATCTGTTGGGAATTAATTATGCAAACTAAGATCTAAATGCGTATAATTGTGATTGAATGTTAAAGGGGTGATATATTGATTAATGATGGATATTAGGTGGTGAAAATGACTAAGTAATTGTAAAAGATAATATGAATGCTTAAATGTTAAGTGTGTAAATTCGTGATTAAGTGTACAATAATTGCTATCTAAAGGTGTGCATGTTTATTGGAAATGCGTGAAATTGATATTGGGTGCTAAATGTAGATTTGTTATGGCAATGAGTATGTGAATTGTAAATGGATGAGTTGGAAATGTGATGATTAAGGAAAAAGGAAACTTGATGCAGGAATTGATCAATTGGGGCACCGGAACACTAGGTACCCGGCTAGGTGTTCCAATTACCTGTTAGGGCCAATTACCTGTCAGGCTAATTACCCAGTAGGCCAAACTACCCTGTTAGGCGCCGGTGCAACCCATGGATAAATTCCCTGCTAAGGTGAATGAAATAATGAATGGAATGGTATATTGTACATAGTCCTAACAGGTTATGGCCTAGCTAGGTGCAAAGTCCTGGACAGGTGCCCAAAAGTCCCTAGACAGGTGTTCCAATTACCTAGAGGGTGCTCAAAATCCTAGTGGTGTACATGGAAAAGGAATAGGTTGGTATGTAGATCTCTGACATGTGGTTACATACATTGTGAATAGGGTTGGTATGTAGATCTCTGACCTGAGGTTACATACATTAGGAATAGGGTTGGTATGTAGATCTCTAACCTGAGGTTACATATGTTGAAATGGAAATGGAATTGGAAATGGAAATGAATATTGGGAATCTGGAACCAGGAATTGAATGTGATGTATTTTGTTAGTTCATTATTTGATTTGATTATTATTCTTGAGTTTCTATTATGAACTTTTTACTATCTTGTAATTCACTATGTTGTGAAAAGGTCTCACCCTTAGTGGTTAACATTTTAGGTGGATGCTAAGGAGATTGAAGATCAGAGTGTCGCAGCGTAAGAGTGGAAAGAATGAAACTCTATTACGTGCTATGTATGTTGTGATTGGATTCCCAAAAATCATTTGTAAAGTTTTTTGTGAAATAAATTTTTGAGTTCCTTATTTTAAAAATAAACTTTTATTTGCCAATTTATAAATAAGAATTGGGGTGTTACACATTTAGTTACATACACTATGTCCCCCAACCACGCATACATCTTGTCATAGAACTTTTAATATATTATTCACTAGAATTATACCCCCTAAGCTAAGGTAATACCCACTCTTACCTCAACCGAGTAAAAGGAAAGAAAGTACCAAACTCAAGCTTTATGGCTCACAAATTGGAACCGGGAGAACCAAGAGCGGTGATGATGGATAGTGGTCGAGAGGCAAGCCGAATAGCGATAATAACCAATAATAATATGGGGTGGAGAAGTCCACCACCTTCTCCTTGAAAGAGAGAGAGGGAGAGAGAGAGAATGAGCCACTAACACCCTAATAATCACAAGAGAGGGAAATGATTAGGGATGATGATACCAATTTCGTGTACAAGGAGGAAGGAAGGAAGAACAATTTCTCTTACTTACCTAAAGCATGCTTGAAGTGAGAAAAGGGAGAAACCAATGAAAGAGATGAGGAAGGAGCTTGATGGAGAGTGAGATCACCACCATGAGAATGAGAATGGATGGAGGCTTGATGTTGTTGGTGCCATGGATGATAAGCTAAGAAGACTTGGAGATGGGTTATGGAGTTTGTGGGTTGTGTTTCATGACTTGGGGAAAGAGTTGTGCGTGTATAATGTGTTGTTTCCCTTTAATTTTTTCGCTGCAACAGTGCGTTAATCGATTAACCCGATGCTTAATCGATTAACTAGTGCAATCCTGCCAAAAACAGCTCTCAGGTCTTAATCGATTAACCAAATGCTTAATCGATTAAGCAGCTTAAATCATCAATCCTTTGCATTTCAAAGCATCATAACTTCTTCGTTACTTGTCGGATCTTGCTCAAATTTGGAAGCAAGCTTCCTTACATAATAACCTTCATATCCAACGGTGGAATTTGCATTTTGAGATGTAAATCTTTTATTTCTATTTCCCTAAAGTTCTAGGTTTTTAACTCCAAAACAACTCATCTAATCTACTAGTTTTAACTTAGTATTACCATTTTCTTCACCCTAAGCTCATTATCATATCAATTATAATTGGAATTAGATTAGGGATGTTACAATCCTCTCCCACTTACCAAAATTTCGTCCCCGAAATTCAGCTTGGGATGAACAACTATGGATGAGACTCCTTCATTTTGTGCTCCAACTCCCACATAGCCTCTTCCACATTGTTCCTGCTCTAGATAACTTTCACCAATGGAATCTCCTTGCCTCTTAATTGTTTAACCCGCTGATCCTCAATTCTGATAGGCTGGACTTCGAAAGTCAGATTCTATCTCAATGGCAATTCATCCTGTGCTATCACATGTGAGGGATCATAGACATACTTCCGAAGTTGAGAAACATGGAATACGTCATGTAGATTAGATAGATGCGGTGGCAACGCAATTCTGTAGGCTACTGGTCCGACTTTCTCCAGAATCTGATAGAGTCCAATAAACCTCGACGTCAGCTTCTTGGACTTTATAGCACATCCAATACCTGTAGTACGGGATACCCTCAGAAAGACATGATCTCCTGCATCAAACTCTAAGGGCCTCCTACGCTTGTCAGCATAACTCTTTTGACGGTCCTGTGAAGCTTTCATTTTATCCTTGATCATAATAATCTTCTCAGGGTCTCCTGAAAAATATCTGGACCAATTAACATATTCTCACCGATCTGAAACCAGCAAAGAGGCGTTCTACATTTTCTGCCATAGAGTGCTTCGAATGGCGCCATCCCGATACTAGAATGGAAGCTATTATTATATCTGAATTCAATCAAGGGTAAGAGCTGCTCCCAACTGCCTGACTGATCAAGTACACAAGTCCTCAACTGGTCCTCCAATGACTGAATAGTGCGCTCGGACTGCCCGTCCGTCTGTGGGTGATAGGCTGTACTAAATTTCAACTTGGTACCCAAGGCCCGCTGGAGACTATGCCAGAATCGAGATAAGAACCTTGGGTCACGGTCTGACACAATGCTAGTAGGAACACCATGCAACTTCACTATGTCCCTGATATACAATTGAGTCAGCTTCTCTAAACTGTACTTCATATTCATCGGAATGAAGTGAGCACACTTGGTCAGTCGGTCCACAACAACCCAGATAGCATCAAACCCTGAAGTGGTCCTGGGTAGACATGAAACGAAATCCATAGCAATGCTATCCCACTTTCACTCGGGAGTTTCAAGGGATCGCAATAAGCCTCCTGGTTTCTGATGCTCAATCTTTGCTTTCTGACAAACCAAGCACCTGGAAACATAATCGACAATGTCCATCTTCAACTTTGGCCACCAGAATAATCTCTTCAAATGCTGATACATTTTTGTGGTACCCGGATGAAGACTCAATTTAATTTTGTGAGCTTCCTCAAGGATCATTCTCCTCACTTCAAAGTCCAAAGGAATGCACTCCCTGCCTCTGAATCTGATGATCCCATCCGAACCCTTTTTGAAATCAGGCTCTTCATTTTCAGCTGCTCTTTCGAGCAATTTCTGAAGTTCTGGATCGTCAGCCTGCCTTTCTTTGATCAAACTTACAAATTCATTAGTAACCTGCAACATTTGTAGGACAATGCTTTTATCTTTTACCTGCACCCCTAGATTAAGGTTACTAAACTACTGCATCAGTTGCATTTCTTTCACCATTAAGTTACTGATATGCAGAGATTTGCGACTCAAGGCATCAGCTACGACATTTGCCTTTCCAGGATGATATTGGAGATTAAAGTCATAATCTTTTAGAAACTCCGTCCACCTCCTCTGTCGCATATTCAATTCTTTCTGATCGAAAAGATATTTCAGGCTCCTGTGATCACTGAAGACCTCGAATTGAGTGCCATATAAATAATGTCTCCAGATCTTTAGAGCAAAAACTACAGCTGCTAACTCCAAGTCGTGTGTCGGGTAGTTCTGCTCATGTTGCCTAAGTTGCCTAGATGCATATGCAACTGCTTTCCCTTGTTGCATCAATGTAAAAACTACAATCGGTGGGTGAATTAACTAAGGTACACTAGGAGAACACCTAGAAGGGGGGTTGAATAGGTGTTAAAGAAACCTTGAAAGATTTTCGAACAAACAGATCGAAACAATTAAAACGAATGATTTTTACAAAAACTTCAGCCCTTAATCGATTAAGCAACAGGCTAATCGATTAATGCCTGAAAGCAAACTTTGGTTAATCGATTAATGCTTCAGTTAATCGATTAATCACTGTTAAAACTGAAAAATCACTTTTCAATCGAATATGAAAATCAATCAATTAACACATATGACCAGAGATTAAGCGGAATTGATTACCACCAATATTCTTATTGATTACCTAGGTTATGAAAATGATTTTCCCAAATTCAATTTAAACAATTAATCACACATTCAATCAATTATGAAAAATCAATCTTTTCTAGGTTTTCAATCAAGAACAATATAAAATGAAAGAGTTAAGGAATAGAGATATTGCACAATGATTTTATCCTGGTTCACTCTCAACCACCGAGAGCTACATACAGTCCCCTCTTCAACCACGAGAGATTCTTCACTAAGGAATTAGAATTCTCAAATTACAAGTAATACGCCTCTCAAGACTCCCTTCTTGATAGCCTCCAAGAGATACCTCACTCTTGTCTTGCTATCCTATTTAAATCTAATCTAACCTCTTCCCTTGCTTGTTGATAACCCCACAACAAGTCTTCCACGTTGCTCGTTGATACCTCACAACAAGACTTCACTTTGCTTGATGACACACCAACACTTCTTCTTCTTCAATTTGATTTTCTTGATGATAATCGACACACCAAGGCTTCTTCTTTGTTGTAGATAGCTTGCCTTTTTCAAAGATTACAACACAATATAAAACACAATAACAATCCTATGAATCTCTTTCAAGAACTATGAAAATATCAACACATGAGATTCAAAGATTCTTGATCAAAGATGTAAAAGTGAAAGCTTTGATCTTTTGAAAGTGAGAGAGAATGTTGAGAGAATAGTGTGGCTTTGATCTTTGTAAAATGATATGAAAATGAAGTTAGTTAATCATAATGATTAGGAAAAGGTTTATATAGAATGCCCAAAAGTTAGGAAACTTAAAATCTGACTTTGAGAAGTAAAAAATGTATTTTAAAAACCAGTACAATAGGTGTTAATCGATTAACATATAGCCTTAATAGATTAAGCACTGTTAAATGTGTGTTAATCGATTAGCTCATCAGGTTAATCGATTAACCACTGTAAAAATCAATTAAAAACTTGTTTTTCTCAAAACTAAACCTTTTCTTTCAAACTTTTAAGCCACCTATTGATTTTAGGTTAAGTGAATACTCAAATTATAATATGATCATGCACTTGATAGAGATTCACTACCCTCTAATAACTCTACCCAAACTCATCAAACTATAAGACTCAAACTAAAGATATTACAATTTACACAAAATGAATCTTCACGAGCTTGCTCTTTCTTCATCATTGTTGATTGTTGTACTTTGGTGAGCTTCTCCAAAACATGAACTTGATCAAAACATTTGTCATTATCAAAACCATCACACTGGATCTAACAATCTCCCCCTTTTTGAAAATGACAAACATGTTTTGAAGTTGTTTGAAGTTGTTGATATTTGAACCATTTGATCACTTGGTGAGACTCTTGCTCCCCCTCAATAAATGCTTTTGACATTTGAAATCCAATTGAGATAAGCTTGATTCACCCCCTATCTTCAACAACTTTGCTCAACCTATATAAAAACAACAAAAACAACCTTTTCTCCCCCTTTTGGCATTATCAAAAAGTAATATAAAAATGAAATCTTAAGCCAAAATAAGAGAAATCAATTAACCTTTGTTCACAACATTGATACCAATTGAAATAAAAGATATAATAATGAAAAATGATACCAATTGGAACTAAAAAGTCATAATATCACTTGACAAAATAAGATATCAATTGTAAATAAATACCAATTGTAAGTATTTGTTGTCTCTTGTGAAAATCCACTTGATACCAAATGGGAGATATCAATTTTACCACTTGTAGGACATTCTCTTTGATACTTGAAGATGCAAATGATGAATATTACTTGTAGACCTTTTGCTCTTCAATCATACCTACAAAATAATCATGCTTTGCTTTTTGGTATCCAAATAGTCTTGGATCCATTGTTGTTAGTTAAGGGATTTCCACTCTTCTTAACCCAAACAAAATTTCCTTTAAGTATACCATGCACTTTAATATAACACACATTTGAAGTATGTCCATGAGTGCCACAATATAAACATGTTGGTGCATTTGAAAAATCAACCTTAGAAAAATCAACAACATTTCTATGAGACTTACTCTTAGCATTAGTATAACCCAAACCAAACTTGTTTGAATTTTCTCTTTGAAAATTTAACAATGTGTGCAATTTAATATCACCACTTGTGAAACTTGCAAGCTTATTTTTAAGAATAGCATTTTCATCTTTAAGCAACTTGCAATTCTCACAATCAACCACAACATTCAATCTACTAGCACAATCACAAGAAGAACTAGCATAAATGAGATCAAGAGTTTCATTTTGAAGATTAAGCTCATCAACTTGTTTTTGAAGTTCTAAAATCTCTTGTTGATGTTTCAAAATGAGCTTCTTCCTTTCAATGTTTTTCAAAGCTAGTTTCTTAAGTTCTTCATGCATTTTTTCATAAGTATTATATAAAGTTTCATATTTGGAAGAAATTTTGGATTTAGTATCACTTACATCGCTTTCCTCGCTTTGTTCACTTGATTTATCATTTGAGCTTTCTTCTTCATCTACTTGAACTAGCAAGTTAAGTGCAGCGATTTCTTCATCATCTGAAGAACTACTTGATGTTCTTTCTTTTTCTTCTCATCATCCCAAACAATGTATGCCTTTTTATGCTTTGGATGTTTCTTCTCTTTCTCCATCTTTTTGAGATACTTTGAACACGAGTATTTGAGATGACTGGGTTTTCCGCATTCATGGCAAACTACTCCTTCTTTTGTTGTCTTGGTCTTGTAGTGTGTAGAATTCTTCTCTTTCTTTTTGTCTTTGTTCAACTCTTCTTTTCTCCTTAGATGCTTGCTAAACTTTCTTAATAGAAGTTTCATAGACTCTTCATCAATGTCCGAATCGGAATCTTCACTATCGGAACTCTTTTCCTTTTTATATTAACTTTTAGCTTTAAGAGCAATTCCTTTTCTTTCTTTGTTCTTATCCGATTCTTCATGCATATGCAAACGTCCAAGCTCCATTTCATGTTCTTGAAGCTTTCCAAAAAGTGTAGCTAAGTCCATGTTGTCCAAGTCTTTTGATTCAACAATGGCGGCAACCTTAGGTTGCCATTCTCTGCTTAGACATCTTAACACTTTGTTAACAAGTTCACAATTCATAAAAGTCTTTCCAAGAGCAATGAGATGATTAATAATATGAGTAAAACGTTTTTGCATATCACATATAGATTCATTAGGCAACATATGAAACAATTCATATTCATGCATCAAAGAATTTAATCTAGCACGCCTAACTTCGCTAGTGCCTTCATGTGTGACTTGCAAGGCGTCCCACATTTCTTTGGCATTATGACATTGGGAGACCCTAAAGAACTCATCATAAGATAGAGCGGAGGTGATGATATTCTTAGCTTTTAAATCATATTGAATTTTATTTTTATCATCATCGGTCCACTTATCTTTGGGGGTTAATTGAGATACACCTTCTACTTGAGTTAAGGGTAGGGGTGCAAGCGATCCGGTCCGAGACCGCGAGACCGGTCAGATCGGACCGGACCAGCCTGAAAAATGCGGTCCGGTCTGGTCTCACGGTCCGGTCTGGTCTCACGGTCCGGTCCGATCTCAAAATTTTGGCACCGTACTTGTGTGGTCCGATCCACAGTCTGACAAATATTCAGACCACTTAGACCGAACCGGACCGATATATATTAAAAAAAAAAACTAAGCTGCCAATAGGCTCAGTGCCTCACCTCACGATACACTCACAAGTCACAACACACTCCCTCTCACTATCTCACTATCTCACTCACATTGACACAGCCTCCATTCCACTTTCTCATCTCTCTAACCCTAATCTAGCCACACCCGCCGCCGCCTCCTCCTCCCTCTCTGTGCCACAACCCTCCACAGCCGCCACATCACTTTCTCCCTCACTAAGCCACATCCGTCGCGTCACGTCGGTTCTCTTCGTTCAATCATCTGATCTTGGCGGTCCTTCTTCGTCTCCGATCTCGTCGGTTCTTCTTCGTCCTTCTTCGTCTCCGATCTCGTCGGTTCTTCTTCGTCTCCGATCTCGTCGGTTCTTCTTCGTTCGATCTCCCTCCGGTCTTCTCTGCACGTTGTAACACTCCATGTATATCATCTTACTTTATAAGAAAAGTAATAAGTTTATGATTACTTGGACTTGTTATTGTTGGAAAAAAGATCTGAAAATAAGAATTTTCCCTTCCCTTGAAAATTCCTTTTCACAAACACTTGATTTATAATGAAGTTGACTAATAAAATCAGAGTTTGCGGAAACATAGTAAAATAATCGTATTATACTCTCAAAATATATCA
Source organism: Crotalaria pallida (assembly GCA_037953625.1). Classification (NCBI taxonomy): domain Eukaryota; kingdom Viridiplantae; phylum Streptophyta; class Magnoliopsida; order Fabales; family Fabaceae; genus Crotalaria; species Crotalaria pallida. The sequence continues at coordinate 78,343,785 of CM075649.1, read as the reverse complement.
AGTGTAACAAGTCCATGGATGCCAAATAAATATTATTATGAAACCAAATTCATCTTATGATACCTCTTTCAAAATGCGTATCATATAATTACTTATTAAAAATAGAGATGTTATAGAGCTGGTCACTGGTCCTCTGTCCAAACATTCATCTGGCCGGATCCTCGATATCTGCACAAAGGGTTCCCAACCCACACTTTCTATATTCTGCATGCACCTAAGGGACATCTCCCTTCATTGACTTTTGTGCAAGCTAGATGCACGATCAACACCTAATAAGGGCATGGGGAGTAAGTATACACATATACATAATCAATCAAGACTAAAATACAAACACAAGTATATCATGGACAGACAATAATGCAATTACATATGAGCACACCAATTTTCAACATTATATCTCTTATAATGCAGGTGGCATGATGCATGATTTCTATCCACAACTGAGGCCTCCATTATTAGTCCATCTTGGACGTCCATTCCATACACCAGTGTGTTCCCGGAACACTACCATAAGTTCCCAGAACGATGGCAAACCATACTTGGATATACAAGCATCACTCCCAGAGTGTGCATCATGTTCCCAGAACGCATAGCAAACCATACTTGGAAAAATAAACATCACTCCCAGAGTGTCTATCACGTTCCCAGAATGTATAAAAACCATGTCCCAGACACTGGCCACATTCCCAGAATGTGTCATCAAGTAGGTTGCATACCAATGTGTTCCCAGAACACATCAAAGAAACCAGGTCCCAGACACTGGCCACATTCCCAGAATGTGTCATCAAGTAGGTTACAAATTTGGTACTCCCGGAGTACCCTCCTCATATTCCCAGAATATGATAAACGTTTCCTACCAACCTATCTTCCATTCTCTATGCATGAATGCATAATCAATAAGGTTGGTTTTTATCTTTAATTAATTATTGTGATTTAGAAATATCTCAATTTCTCTTTTGAATGAATAATTTGAGGTATAACCTTTGGCACCAAAATTCATCCATGAATTTACTTAAAAACATGCCATTAAACTTGGATTGAGAAATCTCAACCAATGGTATCAAACTTCTCATTTAAAAGACTCAACTTTTATTTTTCAGTTTCAGGTACTAATCGGTTACAATCTCAGGCTAACCGGTTAGAATTACAGACCTGAACTTACTAACCATTGCAATTCAGAAAACCCTTTTTCTTGAATTCTCTACCCAATCCATAAACAAGTTCTCAACATTGTTTTATACCTCAAACCCACTGATTTCATCATTCAAAAGTCTAAATCACAATCCAATTCCAAATGAGCACAATTTCCTCTTGAAATCATCTCATAACATTAAGGTATTAACTCCTCAAGTTCAATCTGAACCAAACAGTATTCACCAACATATTTTCAGATTGATTTCAAGTGAAATTACAGTATAGACTTGAGTGAAAATGGTAAGAGCACAGGGCCAGTTTCAGAAATTCATTTGCTTTGCAAAATTACAGTATCTAACCGGTTACAAATATCGAATAACCGGTTAGATTATGCAGTTTGTACACTGAAAAATGAGGTTTTGCATACCATTCTTTTCAATACTCAAATCTAACCAATTTCAACACTCAATAGAGTTCACATACCTTAATTTAAACATGTTTCACCAGAGAAACATATTTCATTTGCATGCATTCAATTTAGAGTATTAAATTGCATAAAAACCCACATAAACACAATTTAATACCACAAAACTCATACTAAGCATTTAGATTATGATTCAAGCATCAAAATCACTTGCATGCATCCAATCAAAACTGCTCAGCACAGAATTGAACTGTAAATTGGCCTCCAAGCCTTTCTAACCTTTTCACATAATGCCCTTTTGAGTCTTCGTTGACTCAAATCCTAAAACACACGATTTTAGTCTAAATCTAGTATAAGGTAAACTTCTCCCATACCTCTAAATCGTGCTTGATCCAAAACATTGTAGAGAGAAAGGCTGCAACACAGATTTCCACCAAATCCACTACATGCAGATAGAGTTGGACAGGGTACCAAAACCAGGGAAATTGACATGCAAAACCAAATTAAGAATTGGGGAAAATGGTCAAATTGAATTCTCTGCAACATGCACTAGAGGTATGAACAGATTTGAAACCAAAAGGGTTTGTGTGCTTACCAAAATCGAGCTTCAAAGTCAGTTCCAGAAACCAGAAGCTGAGGTTTGACAGCACCAACACCTCAACTTGGCAAGCTTCGTTCTCAAACTCCAGGAACTCTCAGCTCACAAACTTTATATCAATACAAAGCCCTTGATGTGAGCTTTGTAACAGTGTATCACTCGTTTTCTAACTCTCAACACAGAAGGAGAATCGCACAAGACGAATCAAGAACCCTAGAACAAGGATTTCCCAACCAACGCTCACAAAACCTTGATTCAGATCTTAATCCAAGCCTTTTATAGATGAATTCAAACAGCATGCAAGGCGACACGCGTTCCTCAGCGTGATTTGAGTGGGATTTGTGGCAGTTTCTGGATTAATTGGGTGATTACTCATCAAAATCCACTAACCCAGTTTCTGAGTTCATCGTGTAACCGGTTACAGAGCCCTTCTAACCGGTTACATACTGATAAAATTCAAAAATTAATAATTTAATTACTCTTTCTTCAAAAACCTTTTTAATATTGCAATTAGGTCCCAACCCAAGGACTAAATTACAATATTCACATTTTTGTACAAAATAACCATATAAAAATATATCTCATATTTTTATATATAAAAACACATAATGTACAAAAACTAAAACCTTCAAAACTAATATAAATCAATTATAAAATAATTGTTATAATTAATTTCTTGGTTATTTGGAAGACGAAAATTAGGGGTGTTAAATGTTGGAAACCAACAAGCGGCTCAAAATGTACTAGAGGGGGGGTGAATAGTATTTTGAAGCCTCAATACAAACTTTTCGATTGCTAAAGAGAATGGATTTCAGAAAACAAGTTTTCTAACAAAATTTAAACTGTTTAATCGATTAATCTCAGGCTTAATCGATTAATGCCAGAATATCATTTAAGAACTAATCGATTAACTAGATGTTACTCGATTAAGACCAGAATGATGCTCTAAAACTAATCGATTAATCAATCTCTTAATTGATTAACTCGTGTAAAGTTTGACAGAAAATCAGCCTTATTCAGAATTCAATGGAGATTACAATTCAATGATACACTAACAAATGGTAAATGAAACAATGAACAAAACTACGTAAATTTACCAAATCAATTTAGGTTTATTATCTAGGAATTGTAAAAGCCCCAAAATTAACCTAATTAATGTGTTTGTTCTTGGTTAATGAAAGCTTGAAGAAAGAAAACAAAGAAGACAAGATTTTATCCTGGTTCACTCTCTACCACTTGAGAGCTACATCTAGTCCCCTCTATCAAAGATAGAGAGTTTCTACTAGATACACAATTGTTAGATTACAATGGTTAAAGATGCAGCTCACTCTAGCTCTCCTATTTTAACCCCTTCAAGAGAGTACCAATTCTCTTGAAAATCTACCCAATTGTTTCTTGTATCTTGTCCTCTTGAATTGTTGAATGAGGCTCTTCACACAATTCCTTTCCTCTTGCTTCGAAATGCTTCAACGACTTCCAAGGTGTGAAATCTTCACTTGTTGTTGTTGAATGCTTGAAGTTACAACCTCTTGTTGTAGAATGGTTCAACACAAAATACTAAGCTCTAGAAATTTGTATCTCAATGTTTCTAAGAATATTGAATGAACAAAAGTGAAGAAGATTGAAAGATTGTAAGATCTTGATAGAACACTTTGAAAATTGTAATAGCTCTTTGAATGATTGTGAAAGTATGAATCTCTATAGAAAAATATGAAAGAGAAAGTAACCTTGTCAAAGTAGTAATGAAAAGCTTTTAAACAAAAATAATTTTTCTGTTATAACAGTAATTAATGGATTAACGTGTAAGTCACTAATCGATTAACCACTGTTAACACGTGCTAATCGATTAACTTATAAGTCACTAATTGATTAACCTTTGTTAAACAATCAGTGTTGTACAGTTATAACGTGTTAATCGATTAAGCCTATCGTGCTAATCGATTAACCACTGTAAAAAGTGATTAAAAATTTGCTTTTCAAATGTACTTTGATTAAAACTTTAATTAGAGCTATTTTCTATCAAGATAACCTTTCTTCACTATTTAATCAAACAATATTAAAAATTAAATTGAGATTCCTAAGCTACCACCCACTCTCATGAAAATAAAAAATAAAATATTACATTTTATTCAAAATAAAAATATAAACTTAATCTAATTCTCCATGAGTGGTGCTTGACTTGTTGTTGAATGTTGTTGCTCGACTTTCGTTTGTTAGCATCAAAACATCATCAATCCTACAAACTCCCTCTTTTTGATGATGACAAACCCTCTTCACAATGAAGCACCAAGTTTCTAAATACTCCCCCTAAATGTAACACACTTAGGAAAAATATATAAAAACTTAACCTACAAAGCACAACATCAACAAACCTTTTCTCCCCCTTTTGGCATCATTAAAAAGTAGTAAATTTGTAAAAGAGCTTTTGCCAAAAGTTAGGAGGTAAGTACTAGACAATTTGATATATATGAATAAACACACTGAAAAGACATAATATGTAGTAAAACACATATAAGTAGGCCATAACCAAGACCATATAACATACTACATAACAAGTCCTTAATATCATTGCAAAACACCAAGTTCATACACCAAAAAGTCATAGCACAATACCATTTTCCAGCAGCATATGATAAAACATAAGGATTCTAAAGGCCATACACAGACCCTAGCAAATATAAACCATAGCAAAAACCAAAACAGTCCAGCAAGTAAAAAAAAAGTTCCAAAAACCAGAAAACAGAAATAGTTCAGCATCAGAGTATGATAAAAGTGCAGCAAAACAGTGAAAAACATAATGAGATCATAGTGGGCTAAGGGTTAGGTGGAAGGTGGGAAAAGAGAGTGGAGATGTGATCCATAATCCTCTGCTCCATAGCACGATTCTGAATGTCAAGTCGTTGCTCAAGTGTGTCAAACCTATTATCCATATGCTGAATAAGTGCAGCATGAGCAGCTTGATCATCAAATGGTGCTTCTAGATTGTCAAAGTCAATAAAATCTTCAACATTTACCCCTTGCTCATCATGGTGAACCTCTTGATCAGTATCCATTGCATCAACAGCTGGTGGAGCAGCTTGTGGAACTGGTGGAACTCGAGGAGCCGGTTGTGCAGCTTGATCTAAAGCCTTAATTTGTGAATTCCACATCCATGACCGTGTGGGCTGATGAAAACCAATCTTCATTAGATTGATGTGGTGAATGTTCAGACACAACTTACCCTCATGATCCTTCTCACAAGGTTCATTTTCCGGGATTGGCACACCATAATGACGAAGTAATTTGGTCACGTGCATAGGATATGGTAAATATTGTGTGGGAGCAGACTGAGCAGCAGTATACATTCTAGCCAATATTATCTTATTCCAATTAATCTTAACATTTTCTTTAATTCCGTGAAACAATTTCAAGTCATCCTCTTGGACTTGAGCATAATTCTGAGAAGACTTTGAAATAAGACAATATGCAATAATGTATAAAAGGACCCTATCTTCAGCATGTAATAAAGAAACCTTCTTAATACCCTTATCCCAAGTCAAATCTGGTGTAACAGCATCAGAATAAACAGTAGCAGCATCTACATCTAGTTCAACAGATTCATCATCACCCAAGAATGTACCCTCATTCTTTAAACCAAACAAAATTTTTAGATCATCAGGTTTAACTACAAAGTGGTGACCCCTTACTTGGCTTTGATAAACACCATCAATCTTAGTGAAATTAGCATAAAATTGCCTAACAAGCCTAGGGTAATAATGAGTATTGAATTCCAAAAACCTTTGTAAGTGCTGAGAAACTAGCAAGTCATGAAAACCAAACCTCTCTTTCTTCAACCATGGAAAGTAAAGGTACCGAATAATGCCAAATGATCTGTTCTTGAATTTTGGATCCCTTTCGTCCCGCTCTGCTTGAGAGAACCACAGATTGTTGCGATCAGGATGTGCTGGACGCTTCTTTCTTGGCTGAGGATTCGGATTTGAGGAGGACGAGGCCATATTCCGTGGAGAGAGAAAGTTAGGGTTAGGGTTTGAGAAATTTGGGGGTTTTCGGATTTGGGGAGATTTTGGGTGAAATTGATGGATTTTATGATAGATATGATGTTAGGGAAGAGATTTGATGGAAGAAATTGGGTTTAAAACATGATTCAATAGCCCTTATGATCATCAAATGATTTTCGAGTAGAGAGAAGACAGAGAAAATCAGAGAAGAGAGAGAAGAAAAAGAAAAAAAATGAGCTAATGTGCTGAAAAAGCGTTTTTATATTTCAGTGTTCAGTACCCTTAATCGATTAGCGAATCCCTTAATCGATTAAGGCCTGAATGTTGTTTAAAAATTAATCGAGTTGAAGCTGCATTAATTGATTAAGGCCTGAATGTGATTTAAAACTTAATCGATTAATGACTGACTGTTAATCGATTAATGTGCACAAAACTCAAATTTTTGAAATTTTGAAAAAGATTTTCATGCACACAAACACATATAGACATTTAGCATTTAACACACACATTTATACAAGCAAACATATCATAGAAAAACACACACATATCTATTTATTTAGAGAATTATGAAAGGGTTTTTTAAATTACAAAAAAACTCAAACAACAATACATAATGGAATAGGCTTAAGGTGATGAACTAAAATGACTTCAAATACAATTAGCTAATAGTAGATTCATCAAAAATGCCAAGTTCCCTTCTAATACGATAGAAAGTATCCCTTGGTAAAGGTTTTGTAAAAATGTCAGCTAATTGGTTTGAAGTTTGAACAAATTCAATAACACAATCACCTTTTTGGACATGGTCCCTTAGAAAATGATGCCTAATCTCAATATGTTTTGTTCTAGAGTGCAATACCGGGTTTTTAGTTAAATTTATTGCGGATGTATTGTGACATTTAATGGGAATTTTTGACAAGTTTAAACCAAAATCCGAAAGTTGTTGCTTCATCCAAAGGATTTGAGCACAACAACTCCCGACCGCAATATATTCGGCTTCCACGGTGGATAAAGCTACACAATTTTTCTTTTTTGAAAACCATGATACAAGGGAACTTCCAATTAAATGGCATGTTCCACTTGTACTTTTTCGTTCAACTTTACAACCCGCAAAATCAGAATTCGAATAGCCTATTAAATTTAAAAGGGCATCTCTAGGATACCATAATCCGGTATTGGTGGTTCCTTTCAAATATTTCATAATTCTCTTAACAACAGTTAAATGTGATTCTTTTGGATTGGCTTGAAAACGAGCACACATGCACACACCAAACATAATATCAGGACGAGAAGCAGTTAAGTATAATAAACTACCTGTCATACCACGATACTTTGTTACCTCAACGGGTTTTCCGATGTCATCCTTGTCCAAGTAACATGTGACGCTCATAGGAGTTGAAGCTACCTTGCACGACTCCATGCCAAACCTTTTAAGTAGTTCTCTACAATACTTCCCTTGATGAATGTATATCCCATCATCAAGTTGCTTGATTTGTAGTCCAAGGAAGAAAGTAAGCTCTCCCATCATAGACATCTCGAACTCACTTTGCATAATTTTTCATTAGTTGCACCAAAAATAATATCATCAACATATATTTGGACTAAAAGTATGTCCTTACCGGATCTTTCAATAAAAAGCGTATTGTCCACGACACCTCTTTTAAAACCTTTTTTAATTAGAAAATTGCTTAGACGATCATATCAAGCTCTAGGAGCTTGTTTAAGACCATACAAAGCCTTTTTTAATTTAAAAACATAGTCCGGATGTTCAAAATCTTCAAATACGGGAGGTTGTGAAACATACACTTCTTCTTGAATGTATCCGTTAAGAAACGCACTCTTAACATCCATTTGATACAATCTAAAATTCATAATAGAAGCAAAAGCAAGTAAGATTCTAAAGGCTTCTAATCTAGCTACGGGAGCATACGTTTCATCATAGTCTATCCCTTCCTCTTGACTATAACCCTTAGCTACCAACCTAGCCTTATTCCTAACAATAATACCTGACTCATCTAGTTTATTCCTATAAACCCAATGAGTACCAATTTCAGGACGGTCATCGGGTTTTGGCACAAGCTCCCAAACTTTGTTTCTTTCAAATTGATTTAACTCTTCTTGCATGGCCATAACCCAATGTTCGTCTTGAAGTGCCTCATTAATATTCTTAGGTTCTAATTATGAAACAAAAGCAACATAATAAAAAATATTATTCAAAGTGCTTCGGGTTACCACTCCCTATGAGCTTGTTTAAGACCATACAAAGCCTTTTTTAATTTAAAAACATAGTCCAGATGTTCAAAATCTTCAAATACGGGAGGTTGTGAAACATACACTTCTTCTTGAATGTATCCGTTAAGAAACGCACTCTTAACATCCATTTGATACAATCTAAAATTCATAATAGAAGCAAAAGCAAGTAAGATTCTAAAGGCTTCTAATCTAGCTACGGGAGCATACGTTTCATCATAGTCTATCCCTTCCTCTTGACTATAACCCTTAGCTACCAACCTAGCCTTATTCCTAACAATAATACCTGACTCATCTAGTTTATTCCTATAAACCCAATGAGTACCAATTTCAGGACGGTCATCGGGTTTTGGCACAAGCTCCCAAACTTTGTTTCTTTCAAATTGATTTAACTCTTCTTGCATGGCCATAACCCAATGTTCGTCTTGAAGTGCCTCATTAATATTCTTAGGTTCTAATTATGAAACAAAAGCAACATAATAAAAAAAATTATTCAAAGTGCTTCGGGTTACCACTCCCTTAGCAATATCACCAAGAATATTAGAGACCGGGTGATTTTTGTTCGTTTTCCAAGCAATTGGTAGATCGGTATGCGGCACTTGTGCTAAGTCCTTATCTTGTGCTTGCATTTCTCCGTTCTCAACTTGATTTTCTACTTCTTGTTTTGTGTTGGCTTCTCATGATCCATAAATGTACCTACATGCTCATCATCACAAGAAACAACACACTCTCCTTTCGGAGATTCATCAAACACGACATGAACTGATTCTTCTACGGTTAAGGTTCTTTTATTAAAAATACGATAAGCCTTGCTATGAGTTGAATATCCAATAAAAATACCTTCGTCGGCTTTTGAGTCAAACATGCCGACCGGATTCTTACCGTTATTTAAAACAAACACCTTACAACCAAAAACATGAAAATAAGAGATATTTGGCTTTCGCCCTTTTAACAACTCATAAGGTATTTTATTCAAATGCGGACGGATAAGAACCCTATTAATGACATAACTATCGGTATTAACCGCATCAGCCCAAACGTAAGAGGGAACTCTAGATTCCTTAAGCATAGTCCATGCAAGTTCCTCTAAAACTCTATTTTTCCTTTCTACAACTCCGTTTTGTTCCGGAGTCCTAGGGGCTGAAAATTATGACTTATTCCATACTTTTCACAAAACGCATCAAACTTTGAGTTTTCAAACTCACCACCGTGATCACTTTTAATAGAAACTATTTTCAAATTTAATTGATTTTGGATAAGTTTGGCAAACTTTTTAAAACTTTTATAAGTGTCGCTTTTGGCGGATAAAAACAATGTCCATGTGAATCGAGTAAAGTCATCTACCATAACAAAGCCGTAGTAATTACCACCTAAACTCTGAACTTGTGATGGGCCAAACAAATCCATGTGGATTAACTCCAATGGCTTTGTTGTGCTTACCACATTTTTGGGTTTAAAAGAGTTTTTAACTTGCTTGCATTTTTGACATGAGTCACAAATACTATCAAGTTTAAAATTAAGTTTAGGTAAGCCAATCACTAAGTCCTTGCGTAGTAGTTTATTTAATTGATTCACATTTACATGAGCAATGCGACGATGCCAAAGTCGAACCTCATCATCAAAAGATTTAAAACATGTTGAAAACAATGAGGTTATCTCATCCAAATCAATTAAATAGGTGTTATTATAGCGTCGACCTACGAACTTAACACTATCATCAATACAACTCTTAATAAAGCAAAATTCCTAAGTAAAGGTCACATTGTTGCCCATATCACATAGTTAACTTATACTAAGCAAGTTGTGTTCTAAGCCTTCTACGTATAGGACATTTTCAATGATAAGGTTAGATACGTTACCAATCTTACCCACTCCTAGAATTTTGCCTTTGTTGTTGTCGCCATAGGTGACATGACCACCTCCTTTTGTAGTAAGTTCGATGAAATGCGTCTTGTCCCCCGTCATATGCCTCGAACATCCACTATCCAAGTACCATCTACGCTCCTTTGTTGAAGGCACATCTACAAAACAATGTCATTTACTTGTCTTAGGTACCCAAGTTATCTTGGGTCCTTTGATGTTAGTTTGGGGTGTTGTCCCCTTCACAATCCATACATACTTTCCACTTGGTATACCAGATTTCTTTATATTGCATTTATTTGAAGTATGCCCAAAAATCCCACAATAATGGCAAGTTGGAGTTTTTGAAAAATCAATTTTAGAGAATGTACCAACTTTTCGAAAATTGCGATTTTTGTGTTTGGTATACCCAAGTCCGGTTCTATTACTATTATTCCTTTGATTAGAAAGCAAATGATCCAAGCAAGTATCTCCTCTTGTGAGCCTTGCAATTCTATCTTTCAAATTAAAAACTTCTTTTTCAAGAGATTTGCAATTATCACAAGTTGAGATATCATTTGTTTTCAAATCACAATCGCATGTGGAATTTGCACAAATGATTTCAAGGGTTTCATTTTGAAGCTTAAGCTCCTCAAGAGAGTTTTGTAATTCCAAAATTTTTTCTTGTTGTTTCAAAATGAAATTCTTTCTTTCAACATTTATTTTTGCTAATTTCTTCAACTCTTTATGCATTTCCACATACACACTATATAGTTCATTAAAGGAGGGAGAGTCGGAATTAGAACTAGCATCGGAAAGATAATCTACCTCATTTGTTTTGTCACTTGATTTCATGCTAGAAGATGCTTCTTCATCAAACTTGGTCATCAAGCAAAGGTTTGCTAGTTCTTCATCTTCCGATGAGCTAGTTGAGGATGCAATTTCTGGTTCATCTCAAACTATATACGCCCTTTTTTCCTTTAGATTGATTGGACTTCCACTTGTCACTTTCGGACTTCTTTGAGTTGGTTGGACAATTTGATCTATAATGGCCCGGCTTTCCACACCCATGACATATGATGTTGTCTTTATTGGTCTTGTGTCTTGGTTGAGCATCCTTAGTGTCTTTTGATCTATTTCTATTGAAATTATTCTTCTTCTTAAGAAAACGTCCAAGCTTTTTGACCAATAACCCGAGTGTCTCATCATCGATGTCGGATTCGGAATCATCCACTAGAGAGGGTTCTTCATGTGCCTTTGGGGATTTTGAATTAGTTTTAAGAGCTATCCCCTTCTTCTTTCTATCGGCATCCTCGTTCATGGATAATCTTCCTAGCTCCATTTCATGCTCTTGAAGCTTCCCAAATAGAGTTGCCAAATCCGTCTCGTCTAGATCCTTAGACTCCATGATGGCAGTGACTTTAGGTTGCCATTCCCTGCTAAGACATCTCAACACTTTATTAACAACTTCACCATTAGTTAGAATTTTGCCAAGAGCAGAAAGATGATTAACGATATGTGTAAAGCGCTTTTGCATGTCGCTTATGGTTTCATTTGGCAACATGCGAAAGAGATCGTACTCATGCATGAGAGTGTTCAACCTAGCCCTTCTAACCTCATTAGTGCCCTGATGTGTGACTTGTAGTGTGTCCCACATTTGTTTAGCATCAGTGCATTGGGATACTCTAAAGAATTCGTCATAAGAAAGAGCCGAAGTGATGATGTTTTTGGCTTTTAAATCATATTGAACTTTCTTTTTATCATCATCATTCCAGCTAGATTTTGGTTTCAAAGCAACAGTATCATTTACTTTTGTTTGCGGAATAAAAGGCCCATTCTCAATGGCATTCCAAATTTCTATATCAATAGCTTCTATAAAAATTTTCATTCGTACCTTCCAATAAGCGTAGCCCTCACCATTGAATAGTGGAGGACGATTAATGGAAGCTCCTTCACCTCCAAAAGGATTAAAATTTGAGCCCATGATTTCCAAAATCGGATCTTTGCGAAAAAGCGTTTTAATGCTCGGATCTTTCGACCGAGCTCTGATACCACTTGTTGGAAACCAACAAGCGACTCAAAATGTACTAGAGGGGGGGTGAATAGTATTTTGAAGCCTCAATACAAACTTTTCGATTGCTAAAGAGAATGGATTTCAGAAAACAAGTTTTCTAACAAAATTTAAACTGTTTAATCGATTAATCTCAGGCTTAATCGATTAATGCCAGAATATCATTTAAGAACTAATCGATTAACTAAATGTTACTCGATTAAGACCAGAATGATGCTCTAAAACTAATCGATTAATCAACCTCTTAATTGATTAACTCGTGTAAAGTTTGACAGAAAATCAGCCTTATTCAGAATTCAATGGAGATTACAATTCAATGATGCACTAACAAATGGTAAATGAAACAATGAACAAAACTACGTAAATTTACCAAATTAATTTAGGTTTATTATCTAGGAATTGTAAAAGCCCCAAAATTAACCTAATTAATTGGTTTGTTCTTGGTTAATGAAAGCTTGAAGAAAGAAAACAAAGAAGACAAGGTTTTATCCTGGTTCACTCTCTACCACTTGAGAGCTACATCCAGTCCCCTCTATCAAAGATAGAGAGTTTCTGTAACACCCTCATTTTTATATCTCGGAAATACTAAATATTTTCAAATGATTGAAATACTTGCTATCAAAATTAGGACTTGAAAATTTTTCCTTTTTAAATCATTACTTGCTCGATTATAAACACTTTTAATCTGAACAATTATTTGAATTCGGCTTAGTAATATCTTGATTACAAAAAGATTCTCGAGATAATATTTTCTTCAACATAGTAAAACATCTTCGTAGTCCTTATTGAAACATATTATTTGTCTCTCGAGTTTGAGCGAATGTATAAAACATAAACTTATTGCCGAATCCTTTTTGAATCGAAATCAGAGTATGCAGAAGTAAAAGTAATACTTATGGGGCACTGCTGAGGTAAATAAAACATAACATATATATATCATAGCATAAAAACCCCATCAGTATCGTCAGTAGCAAGTAGTGAAAGTCGAGATAGCAAGTTTGGTGAAATATATACAAACCAGCTGCATAAAAGAAACCTCACTCTAAGACCTCTCAAAATATATACAATATATCACATAGTCTCAAAAGTAGAAGTCCCAGAGCAGGTCATCCGTGTCCTCAGCAGCTCCTCAGATCCTCCATAACTCTATCCCTAGGATCTAGGATCCAAAATATCCATGCTATGCAGGCTCCTATGAACCAGCAGGTCCACCTCTAGTAGAAACAGTCGGCTCGACATGCACCTCCTCCTCGCTCTCATCCTCCACAGGGTCCTCCTCGACCTCGTCCGACTGTGTGGAGATCCAACCACTGGGTCTAGGATCTGCAGAAGCTGTCCTCTCGAAATCAGTCGGACCAGGCGGAGGAGTCTCCTCAGTAACAACTCTATGGGAGGAAGGATGAGAACGAGTGGCAGCTCTGAAACGAAAACTATGTAAACGACGCACAGGTCGAGCCGGGGGTGGTCCTCTATATGTATAAAAGGGTGGAACGTGCATAGTATAGACTAAGGGGATCCTAAATCGACGAGGTCGCACCAGAACCAGAGGGTTAGGGTGGTAGAGAGTGATCTCCACTTCCCCCTCAAAAGTGGCACGGTGCTCCTCATACGTCCATATACCACTAGGGATAGGGCGTATCTCGATGCAAGCTAGGTATCTGGCCATCACCTAAATAGGGCACAGGGAGTAAGTATACACATATACATAATTGATAAAGACTAAAATTACAAACACAAGTATGTCATGGACAGATAACGATGCAAGTACATATGAGCACACCAATTTTCAACATTATATTTCTTATAATGCAAGTGGCATGATGTATGATTTTCTATCCACAACTGAGGCCTCTAAAAGTCCATCTTGGACGTCCATCCAATACACCCTTGTGTTCCCAGAACACTGACATTCGTTCCCAGAACGTAATTCCAAACCATACTTGGATAATAAGCATCACTCCCGGAGTGTGCACCACGTTCCCAGAACGCATACGTTCCCAGAACACATAAAAATCAGGTCCCGGACACTGGCCAAATTTCCAGAATGTGTCATCAAGTAGGTTACAATTTGGTACTCCCGGAGTACCCTCCTCATATTCCCAGAATATGATAAACGTTCATACCAACCAAACTTCCATTCTATATGGATGCACAGTTATCAGGGTTGATTTTATCTTTACATTAATTACTGTGATTTAGAAATATTCCAATTTCCCTTTTGAATGATTTATTTGAGGCATAATTTATGGCACAAAATTCTCCTTTGAATTCTCTCAAAAACATGCCCTTAAGCTTAGATTAGGAAAACATAACCAATGGTATTCCAAAAACTTAACTTTTTATTTTTCATATTCAGGTACTAACCGGTTACAGTTTCAGGCTAACCGGTTAGAATTACAGACCTGAACTATTTACCATTGAAATTTAGAAAAACCCTTTTTCTTGAATTCTCTACCCAATCTATAAACAAGTTTAACATTGTTTTACACCTCAAAAACCACTATTTTATCATTCAAAAGTCTAAATCACATTTCATTCTCCAATGAGCATAATTTCCTCTTGAAATTATCTCATTACACTAAGGTATTAACTCTTTGATTGCAATCTGAACTATAAAAGTGAAATCAACTTAATTTCAGATTGTTTTCCATGAAATTAAGGCCTAGATTTGAGTAGGATTTATAAGACCACAATACTGATTTTGTAAACTCATTTTCTTTTGCATTTTTACAGTGTCTAACCGGTTACGAATCTCGAGTAACCGGTTAGATCATGCAGTCAGACACTAAATCATAAGTTTTAACAAACCATTCTCTTCACGAATCAAATCTAACAAAATTTCAACCTTTAACAGAGTTCATATACCTTAAATAATTATGTTTAATCACAGAAACACATATAATTTTGCATGCGTTTGGTTTAGTGCATCAAATTGCATAAGAACCCATACAAACACAATTTAATACCTCAAATCACAGATTATACATTTAGCTTCTGATTTAAACATTAAAATCACTTGCATGCATCAATATAAAGTTGCTCAAAACAACATTGAGCTGAAACATGGCCTCCAAGCCTTTGTGCTTTACACACATAATGCCCTTTTTGAGTTTTGTTAACTCAAATCCTATTTCACGTGATTTTTAGTCTAAATCTAGTATAAGGTAGACTTCTCCCATACCTTAAGATAGAGTTTGATGAAGATTAGCACTGAACTTGAAGAAAAATCCACAGATTCCCCACAAATCCTAGGATCTGTTCTCAGCCACGATTTCCATCAACAGGGTTCAAAGACCAGAAAATTTGACATAGGAATTGGCCAAAGAAATTGGGGAAAACAATTAGAAATTGCTCTAGGTAACATGCACTAAGAATAGGAACAAAATTGGAACCAAAAGGGTTTGTGTGCTTACCTAAATTGAGCTTCAAAGTAAGCTCCAGAAATCAGTCTCTCAGGTTTTGCAGAACTTGGGACTGAACTTCACAAGCTTCGTACTCCTTCCACACTTAACCTCAACTCTCAAACTTAGTATCTTTACAAAGCTTAAGATGTAAGCTTTGCAATGGTGTATAACTCTCAGCCTCACTCTCAAAGACAAGGAAGAATTTCAGCAACGAAATCAGGAACCCTAACAGAGCCTCCACACCCAAACTCAGCCAAACAACCCCAAATTCATCAACCACACCAGCTTATATAGAGGGATTCGTGTGCCATGCAGGGCGACACGTGTTTCCCACTATGATTTGAGTGGGATTCGTGGCGATTAAACGAATTACCCAAGTGATTACTCATCAAAATCCACTAACCCAGTTTCTGGGTTCATCGTCTAACCGGTTACAGGGCATTACTAACCGGTTAGATCAGTTCAAAATTTAAAAATTAATATTTTTAAATATTTCCCTCCAAGAACTTTTCCATATTACATTTAGGTCCTAATTCAGGGACTAAGATGCAATATCCTTATTATTTTGCATTTATTTGCCATATAAAAATATTTCAACTTATTTTTATATTTCAGGCTAATTAAATACAAAACATAAACTTGGAAGTTCATAAAAATTAATAATAATACTTTTATTATTAATTTTCTTATTATTTGGGAAACGAAAATTAGGGGTGTTACACTACTCCCCCACTTAAAAGGAATTTCGTCCCCGAAATTCTAGCTTACAAAAACAACTCTGGGTACTCTTGACGCATCTTCTCCTCCAACTCCCATGTAGCTTCAGACACGTCTGCATTTTCCCATACGACCTTAACTAAAGGTATCTCCTTTCCTCTGAGCTGCTTAACTTCCCGATCTTCTATCTGAACTGGTCTGGTCTCAAAGGTAAGGTTTTCCTTCAAAACTAGGTCATCAGGTTGGAGTTTCAAAATAACTGATGGGTCATGCACATACTTCTTCAATTGAGAAACATGAAAGACGTTGTGCAAATTGAATAGAGAGGGTGGTAAAGCTAGTTGATAAGCAACAGGGCCAACTCTCTTAAGGATTTGGTATGGACCTATACACTTAGGCGAAAGCTTTCGGGTTCTCAAAGCTCTACTAATTCCTTTCATCGGGACTATCCGAAGAAACACATGGTTGCCTTCCGAAAACTCTAAGGGTTTTCTTCTCTTATCAGCATAACTCTTCTGCCGACTCTGAGCCACTTTCATCTTTGCCTGAACCCTCTTAATCTTCTCAGATGTCTGCTGTATCATTTCTGGTCCAACCACTAAATTCTCCCCCACTTGGAACCAACATAGCGGGGTTTGACACTTCCTTCCATACAACGCCTCAAACGGTGCCATCCCAATACTTGCATGATAGTTGTTGTTGTATGTGAATTCCGCAAGAGGTAGCACTTGATCCCAACTTCCTTCTTCTTCAAGTGCACAAGCCCGCAACACATCTTCCAAAGATTGAATCGTTCTCTCCGTCTGGCCATCCGTCTGTGTATGATACGCAGAACTCAGTTTCAACCTTGTTCCCATAGCATCATGCAAACTTTTCCAAAACTGCGAAGAAAATCTGGGGTCTCGATCCGACACAATACTCGAAGGCACTCCGTGAAGACGAACTACTTCCTTAATATAGATCTGGGTAAGCTTGTTCAAAGAATAACGCATATTGATCAGAACGAAATGCGCCGACTTGGTCAACCTATCCACAATCACCCGGATTGCATCATGATTTGCTGCTGTCCTTGGCAAACCAGACACGAAATCCATTGAGACACTATCCCACTTCCATTGGGGAATACTCAAAGGTTGCAACTGTCCTCCTGGTTTCTGGTGTTCTACCTTAGCTTTTTGGCAATTCAAGCATGCCGCCACATATTCTGCAACATCATTTTTCAATCCAGACCACCAAAACATTTTCTTCAGATCCTGATACATTTTGGTTGATCCAGGATGCATACTCATCCGACTCTTATGTGCTTCATCGAGAATCAGTCTTCTAATCTCCTGATCTCTTGGTATGCAAATCCTTGTCCTGAAACGAAGGATTCCATCCAACCCAATCTTGAAATCAGGTTCTTTTCCTTCTGAACCTAATCTCATCTTTTCCATCAATTCTCCATCCGCTTGTTGCAACTCCCGAATTCTGTCCAAGAACTCATTTGTGATCTGCAACATCCCTAACTTGACACTTGTTGGCTCCACTTGTGTCAACAGGCTCAAGTCTCTGAATTCCTCAATCAACGCTGCTTCCTTAACCATCATCGCACTTATGTGGATTGCTTTCCGACTCAAAGCATCTGCAACCACATTTGCTTTACCCGGATGATAGTGGAGTTTAAAGTCATAATCTTTCAAAAACTCCATCCATCTTCTTTGCCTCATGTTCAATTCTTTCTGATCGAACAGATATTTCAAACTCTTATGGTCACTAAAGACTTGAAATGTAGTGCCATAGAGATGATGTCTCCATATCTTTAAAGCAAACACGATCGCAGCCAATTCCAAATCGTGTGTCGGGTAATTCACCTCATGATTCTTCAATTGTCGCGATGCATAAGCCACTACTCTTCCTCCTTGCATCAATACACATCCCAGACCTTGCTTAGATGCATCACAGTACACTTCAAAGCTCTTGTGAGGATCAGGTAAGATTAACACAGGAGACGATGTTAACCTTTCCTTCAACTCATGGAAACTAACTTCACACCGATCATCCCACACGAACGGTTGATCTTTCCGAGTCATCTTGGTCAAAGGCAATGCAATCTTGGAAAATCCTTCTATAAACCGACGATAGTATCCAGCCAGCCCTAAGAAACTTCTCACCTCAGTCACAGTCTTAGGCTGTTCCCAGCTTAGCACTGAACTTACTTTTGCTGGATCCACCGCAATTCCTTCCTTAGAGATTACATGCCCTAGGAAATTCACTTCATCCAACCAAAACTCACATTTCGTAAGTTTGACATATAATTGCTTCTCCTTCAGGACTTTTAACACAATCCTGAGATGCTCTTCATGCTCTTCCGGATTCTTAGAATAGACCAGAATATCGTCAATAAACACCACCACAAATAAATCCAGGTATGGTCTAAAGATCCGGTTCATATAATCCATGAAAATAGCAGGTGCATTAGTCAATCCGAACGGCATCACAACATACTCATAATGACCGTATCGAGATCGAAATGCAGTCTTGGGTATATCCTCCTCCTTTATCCTGATCTGATGATAACCCGATCTCAGATCAATCTTGGAAAATACTGCAGCTCCCCTAACTTGATCCATAAGGTCATCAATCCTTGGCAAAGGGTACTTATTCTTAATGGTGACCTTATTCAACTGTCTGTAATCCACACACATTCTCATACTCCCATCCTTCTTCTATACAAACAGTAATGGAGCTCCCCAAGGCGAAACGCTTGGCCTAATCATCTGCTTTTGCAGCAATTCCTCTCTCTGCTTCTTCATCTCTGTCACTTCCGGTGGTGCCATTCTATAAGGAGCAATAGAGATGGGACCACCTCCAGGGACTAAGTCTATCCCGAACTCTATCTCTCGCTTCGGAGGTAGTCCTGGTATCTCCTCAGGAAATACTTCCGGAAATTCCCTCACTACAGGAATCTCTTCTATCGGCATCGACTCTTCTTCCCCAGTAATAGAGAACAAACACATACAACCCTCGGGTTCAAGGGTCCTATATTGAATTGTCTTTTCCTCACAATTGATGATCACTTGGTTCTTCATCAACCAATCCATACCCAAGATCACATCCAATTGTAATTTAGGGAGACAAACCAAATCTACCTTGGAAAGACGACCGAAAATTTCCACATTACACCCTAAATAGACTTTAGCGATAAAAATCGGTATTCCAGTAGGAGTATCTATACTAAGATAGCAAGGTGAATCGGAAACAACAAGATTCAGCCTATTTACACATTCAGGAGAAACAAAAGAATGTGTAGCTCCAGAATCAAACATGATTTTGCAAGGTTGGTTATTAAGCAGAAAGTTACCTTGCACGAGATTCGGGGTTTGGGTTGCTTCATTACCACTCAAGGTAAACACTCTTCCTTGTACCACATCCTTTCCAGCAGATCCCTTTGCCTCACCTTTTGCAGGTTCTTTGCACTCACGAGCAAAGTGACCTTGTTTTCCACACTTGAAACATCCTCCTGTGGCCCAGCAAAACTGACCATGATGATAGCGCCTACACTTCTCGCAATAAGGACCATTATCGCGAGACTTGTTCTTGTTATCCATCACAGCTTTGCCCTTGCCCTTGTTCTTCTGAGAATATGGACCATTATTCCGATGATCAAACCTCTTCTTCCTCTGCGGTCCGTAGTTCTATCCAACCCCTTTCCCTTGACTTCCAATCAGCTCAGCCTTCTTGTCATCCTTATACATTCTGCACATATCCACAAGTGCAGGGAAACTCTGAATCCTCTGATAACTGAAGATAGACTTCAACTCCGGTCTCAGCCCACCTTCAAACTTAACACAGTTACTCCTTTCATCAAGGTTATTTAAGTAGTAGGGAGAATATTTCATCAGCTCCTCAAATCTGGCAGCATATTCTCCTACACTCATATCTCCCTGCTTCAATTGCATGAATTCTACTTCCTTCTTTCTCCTTAAATCTTCCGGAAAGTATTTATTAAGAAATTTATCCATAAACACTCCCCAGTTGATTGCTCTCCTTTCAAAATTCAGCAATTGGACAGTGTGATCCCACCAGTTTTCAGCTTCCCCATGAAGCATGTAAACTGCATAGGTTACCTTCTGTTCATCAGAACAATCTAGAGTTCAGAAAATCTTGTTGATCTCATACAACCACTTGTTTGCCTCATCAGGTTTGTATCCGCCTTCAAACCTTGGTGGATTGCACTTCCTGAACTCCGACAGAGTCTTAGCATCATGATTCGCCATATTGCCAACAGGTGGGTTACCAGCTCGCCCTTGAGGTGGCTGCTGTCACTGCTACTGCTGCATGCCTTCCAGCACTGTCGTGATTCGTTCTAACATTTCGTTCGTAATATTTCTATTTCTGGTTGCCATAGAAAGACCTGCACTATGGGCTTTGGGTCACTAAAAAGGTCTTTAAAACATAAATGCTACTAACTTACTCAAAACATATTCAATTTACATTGAATCCATACTTAGCTACATCATCGGGGCCATGAGGGACAGGACCAATGCTCTGATACCACCAAATGTGTAACACCCTCATTTTTATATCTCGGAAATACTAAATATTTTCAAATGATTGAAATACTTGCTATCAAAATTAGGACTAGAAATTTTTTCCTTTTTAAATCAATACTTGCTCGATTATAAACACTTTTAATCTGAATAATTATTTGAATTCGGCTTAGTAATATCTTGATTACAAAAAGACTCTCGAGATAATATTTTCTTCAACATAGTAAAACATCTTCGTAGTCCTTATTGAAACATATTATTTGTCTCTCGAGTTTGAGCGAATGTATAAAACATAAACTTATTGCCGAATCCTTTTTGAATCGAAATCAGAGTATGCGGAAGTAAAAGTAATACTTATGGGGCACTGCTGAGGTAAATAAAACATAACATATATATATATCATAGCATAAAAACCCCATCAGTATCGTCAGTAGCAAGTAGTGAAAGTCGAGATAGCAAGTTTGGCGAAATATATACAAACCAGCTGCATAAAAGAAACCTCACTCTAAGACCTCTCAAAATATATACAATATATCACATAGTCTCAAAAGTAGAAGTCCCAGAGCAGGTCATCCGTGTCCTCAGCAGCTCCTCAGATCCTCCATAACTCTATCCCTAGGATCTAGGATCCAAAATATCCATGCTATGCAGGCTCCTATGAACCAGCAGGTCCACCTCTAGTAGAAACAGTCGGCTCGACATGCACCTCCTCCTCGCTCTCATCCTCCATAGGGTCCTCCTCGACCTCGCCCGACTGTGTGGAGATCCAACCACTAGGTCTAGGATCTGCAGAAGCTGTCCTCTCGAAATCAGTTGGACCAGGCGGAGGAGTCTCCTCAGTAACAACTCTATGGGAGGAAGGATGAGAACGAGTGGCAGCTCTGAAACGAAAACTATGTAAACGACGCACAGGTCGAGCCGGGGGTGGTCCTCTATATGTATAAAAGGGTGGAACGTGCATAGTATAGACTAAGGGGATCCTAAATCGACGAGGTCGCACCAGAACCAGAGGGTTAGGGTGGTAGAGAATGATCTCCACCTCCCCCTCAAAAGTGGCACGGTGCTCCTCATACGTCCATATACCATTAGGGATAGGGCGTATCTCGATGCAAGCTAGGTATCTGGCCATCACCTAAACAGGGCACAGGGAGTAAGTATACACATATACATAATTGATAAAGACTAAAATTACAAACACAAGTATGTCATGGACAGATAACGATGCAAGTACATATGAGCACACCAATTTTCAACATTATATTTCTTATAATGCAAGTGGCATGATGTATGATTTTCTATCCACAACTGAGGCCTCTAAAAGTCCGTCTTGGACGTCCATCCAATACACCCTTGTGTTCCCGGAACACTGACATTCGTTCCCAGAACGTAATGCCAAACCATACTTGGATAATAAGCATCACTCCCGGAGTGTGCACCATGTTCCCAGAACGCATACGTTCCCAGAACGCATAAAAATCAGGTCCCGGACACTGGCCAAATTCCCAGAATGTGTCATCAAGTAGGTTACAATTTGGTACTCCCGGAGTACCCTCCTCATATTCCCAGAATATGATAAACGTTCATACCAACCAAACTTCCATTCTATATGGATGCACAGTTATCAGGGTTGATTTTATCTTTACATTAATTACTGTGATTTAGAAATATTCCAATTTCCCTTTTGAATGATTTATTTGAGGCATAATTTATGGCACAAAATTCTCCTTTGAATTCTCTCAAAAACATGCCCTTAAGCTTAGATTGGGAAAACATAACCAATGGTATTCCAAAAACTTAACTTTTTATTTTTCATATTCAGGTACTAACCGGTTACAGTTTCAGGCTAACCGGTTAGAATTACAGACCTGAACTATTTACCATTGAAATTCAGAAAAACCCTTTTTCTTGAATTCTCTACCCAATCTATAAACAAGTTTAACATTGTTTTACACCTCAAAAACCACTGTTTTATCATTCAAAAGTCTAAATCACATTTCATTCTCCAATGAGCATAATTTCCTCTTGAAATTATCTCATTACACTAAGGTATTAACTCTTTGATTGCAATCTGAACTATAAAAGTGAAATCAACTTAATTTCAGATTGTTTTCCATGAAATTAAGGCCTAGATTTGAGTAGGATTTATAAGACCACAATACTGATTTTGTAAACTCATTTTCTTTTGCATTTTTATAGTGTCTAACCGGTTACGAATCTCGAGTAACCGGTTAGATCATGCAGTCAGACACTAAATCATAAGTTTTAACAAACCATTCTCTTCACTACTCAAATCTAACAAAATTTCAACCTTTAACAGAGTTCATATACCTTAAATAATTATGTTTAATCACAAAAACACATATAATTTTGCATGCGTTTGGTTTAGTGCATCAAATTGCATAAGAACCCATACAAACACAATTTAATACCTCAAATCACAGATTATACATTTAGCTTCTGATTTAAACATTAAAATCACTTGCATGCATCAATATAAATTTGCTCAAAACAACATTGAGCTGAAACTTGGCCTCCAAGCCTTTGTGCTTTACACACATAATGCCCTTTTTGAGTTTTGTTAACTCAAATCTTATTTCACTTGATTTTTAGTCTAAATCTAGTATAAGGTAGACTTCTCCCATACCTTAAGATAGAGTTTGATGAAGATTAGAACTGAACTTGAAGAAAAATCCACAGATTCCCCACAAATCCTAGGTTCTGTTCTCAGCCACGATTTCCATCAACAGGGTTCAAAGACCAGAAAATTTGACATAGGAATTGACCAAAGAAATTGGGGAAAACAATTAGAAATTGCTCTAGGTAACATGCACTAAGAATAGGAACAGAATTGGAACCAAAAGGGTTTGTGTGCTTACCTAAATTGAGCTTCAAAGTAAGCTCCATAAATCAGTCTCTCAGGTTTTGCAGAACTTGGGACTGAACTTCACAAGCTTCGTACTCCTTCCACACTTAACCTCAACTCTCAAACTTAGTATCTTTACAAAGCTTAAGATGTAAGCTTTGCAATGGTGTATAACTCTCAGCCTCACTCTCAAAGACAAGGAAGAATTTCAGCAACGAAATCAGGAACCCTAACAGAGCCTCCACACCCAAACTCAGCCAAACAACCCCAAATTCATCAACCACACCAGCTTATATAGAGGGATTCGTGTGCCATGCAGGGCGACACGCGTTTCCCACTATGATTTGAGTGGGATTCGTGGTGATTAAACGAATTACCCAAGTGATTACTCATCAAAATCCACTAACCCAGTTTCTGGGTTCATCGTCTAACCGGTTACAGGGCATTACTAACCGGTTAGATCAGTTCAAAATTTAAAAATTAATATTTTTAAATCTTTCCCTCCAAGAACTTTTCCATATTACATTTAGGTCCTAATTCAGGGACTAAGATGCAATATCCTTATTATTTTGCATTTATTTGCCATATAAAAATATTTCAACTTATTTTTATATTTCAGGCTAATTTAATACAAAACATAAACTTGGAAGTTCATATAAATTAATAATAGTACTTTTATTATTAATTTTCTTATTATTCGGGAAACGAAAATTAGGGGTGTTACAGTTTCTACTAGATACACAATTGTTAGATTACAATGGTTAAAGATGCAGCTCACTCTAGCTCTCCTATCTTAACCCCTTCAAGAGAGTACCAATTCTCTTGAAAATATACCCAATTGTTTCTTGTATCTTGTCCTCTTGAATTGTTGAAGGATTCTCTTCACACAATTCCTTTCCTCTTGCTTCGAAATGCTTCAAAGACTTCCAAGAAGTGAAATCTTCACTTGTTGTTGTTGAATGCTTGAAGTTACAACCTCTTGTTGTAGAATGCTTCAACACAAAATACTAAGCTCTAGAAATTTGTATCTCAATGTTTCTAAGAATATTGAATGAACAAAAGTGAAGAAGATTGAAAGATTGTAAGATCTTGATAGAACACTTTGAAAATTGTAATAGCTCTTTGAATGATTGTGAATGTATCAATCTCTATAGAAAAATATGAAAGAGAAAGTAACCTTGTCAAAGTAGTAATGAAAAGCTTTTAAACAAAAATAATTTTTCTGTTATAACAGTAATTAATCGATTAACGTGTAAGTCACTAATCGATTAACCACTGTTAACACGTGCTAATCGATTAACTTATAAGTCACTAATCGATTAACCTTTGTTAAACAATAAGTGTTGTATAGTTATAACGTGTTAATCAATTAAGCCTATCGTGCTAATCGATTAACCACTGTAAAAAGTGATTAAAAATTTGCTTTTCAAATGTACTTTGATTAAAACTTTAATTAGAGCTATTTTCTATCAAGATAACCTTTCTTCACTATTTAATCAAACAATATTAAAACTTAAATTGAGATTCCCAAGCTACCACCCACGCCCATGAAAATAGAAAATAAAATATTACATTTTATTCAAAATAAAAATATAAACTTAATCTAATTCTCCATGAGTGGTGCTTGACTTGTTGTTGAATGTTGTTGCTTGACTTTGGTTTGTTAGCATCAAAACATCATCAATCCTACATTACACACGTCCCTCCGTCGATCTCATCCGATATTGTTGAAAAACTACACTCGGTGATTGAAACAAATAGGAACACTAGGAGAACACCTAGAAGGGGGGGGTTGAATAGGTGTTATAGAAACTTTGAAAGATTTTCGCAAGAAACAAATCTAAACGATTAAAACCAATGAAAATCAATCAATTAACAAATATTATATCAGAGATT
This sequence comes from Crotalaria pallida, assembly GCA_037953625.1. NCBI lineage: Eukaryota > Viridiplantae > Streptophyta > Magnoliopsida > Fabales > Fabaceae > Crotalaria > Crotalaria pallida. The sequence goes on along the minus strand of CM075649.1, from coordinate 78,318,062 downwards.
AAGCGGAAACAATCAACACCAATATTCTTATTGATTAACCTAGATTATAAAAATGATTTTCCCTTTATCAATTTTGCACAATAAAGATTCAATTCAATCAAATATAGAAAAATCACTTTTTCTAGGTTTTCAATCAAGAACACAATTAATAACAAGAATTGTAAAGAGTAGAGAGTTTAGAGATACGACACAGTGATTTATCCTGGTACACTTTCATCCACTTGAAAGCTACTCCAGTCCCCTCTTCAACCAAGAGAGATTCTTCACTATGAGGAATTAGAGTTTCTCAAATTACAAGTAAATGCCTCACAAGACTTCCTTCTTGCTAGCCTACAAGAGATACCACACCCTTGCCTTGTAACCCTATTGATATCTAATCTAACCTCTACTTGCTTGTTGATAACCCCACAACAAGTCTTCTTTGCTTGCTTCACTCACAAGACTTCCAAGTACTTTGAGATTCTTCAAAGTGCCTTCCAAATGCTTGATGAAATGCTTCTTCAAGACTTTCAACTAAAGTTGCTTGACTCACAAAATCAAGGCTTCCAATGTTGTAGAATGTTTGCCTCTTGCAATGATTACAACTCAATAGAAAACAAAATAACAATCCTATGAATCTCTTTCAAAAGTTATCAAAAGATCAACATGAGAGATTCAAGGTTCTTGATCAAAGAATATAAAAATGAGAGCTTTGATCTTGAGAGAGTGAGAGAGAATAGTGTGGCTTTGATTCTTTGTAAAATTGTGTATCAAAATGATTCTAGTTGATAGAAATGATTAGGAAAAGGTTTATATAGAATACCCAAAAGTTGGAGCAACTTAGAATAGCATTTGAGAAGTGAAAAACGTATTTAAAACAGTTACAGACCCTGTTTACTCGAGTAAAATAAGTGTTACTCGAGTAAAACGAAAGCTGCATAAATTTCACTCGAGTGAAAAAGGTTTTACTCGAGTAAAAGTTTAGATAATCGATTATCAAAAGTTTGTTAATCGATTATCAGTTCAAAATACACTACTAATCAATTATCAAATTCTGTTAATCGATTATTAACATTAAAAATCACTTAAAACTTGTTTTCTCAAAAACTAAACCTTTTCTTTCAAACCTTTAAGCCACCTATTGATTTTAGGCAAAGTGAATACTCAAAATATGATATAATCATGAAATCAAAAGAGATTCACTACCCTCTAATAAATTCTACCCAAACTCATAAACTAAAAGACTTGTGAGGCAAAAGATAAAACAATAAAACATAAACTACCAAACTAAGTCTTCATGAGTTGGTTCTCTCTTCATAACTTGATGTTTGTTGTTGCTTGTTGAGCTTGAACTTGATCAACACATTTGTAGCTTGTTCAAAACCTTTTGGCATTTATCAAAACATTCTTCATGGATCTTACAATCTCCCCCTTTTTGAAAATGACAAACATGTTTTGAAATCGTTTGAAGTTCATTGAAGTTGTTGATGCTTGAACCATTTGATCACTTGGTGAGACTCTTGCTCCCCCTCAATTAATGCTTTTGACATTTGAAATCCAATTGAGTAAGCTTGATTCTCCCCCTATCTTCAACAACTTTGCTCAACCTATATAAAAACAACAAAACAACCTTTCTCCAAACATACCATTTAAAAATTTCTCCCTTTGTTTCAAAAACATCATATTTCTCCCCCTTTGGCATTATCAAAAAGAAATATATACCAATTGAAATAAGATCTAAGCCAAAATAGAAGAAATATAACCAAAGCATGAATAGAATAACACCAATTTGTAGAATTTTCTCCTTGATACCAATTGAAGTAGCAAATGAATGAATATCACATGAAAGTCCTTTTTCTCTTCAATCATACCTACAAAAACAATCATGCTTTGCTTTTTGGTATCCAAATGGTTTTGGATCCATTTTTGTTAGTGTAGGGACTTTCACCCTTTTTCACCCAAACAAAATCTCCTTTAGGTATACCATGCACTTTAATATAACACACATTTGAAGTATGTCCATGAGTACCACAATAGAAACATGTTGGTGCATTTGAAAAATCAACTTTTGAAAAATCAACAACATTTCTATGAGATTTACTCTTAGCATTAGTATAACCCAAACCAAACTTGTTTGAATTTTCTCTTTGAAAATTTAACAATGTTCGCAATCTAATATCACCATTTGTGAAACTTGCAAGCTTATTTTTCAAAATAGCATTTTCATCCTTAAGCAACTTGCAATTCTCACAATCAACCACATTATTCAATCTACTAGCACAATCACAAGTAGAATTATCAATGATAAGATGCAAAGTCTCATTGTCTAACTTAAGGTCATCAACTTGCTTTTGAAGATCTAAAATCTTTTGTTGATGTTCCTCAATGAGCTTCTTCCTATCAATATTTTTCTTAGCTAATTTCTTGAGATGTTCATGCATTTCTTCATAAGCATTATATAACATTTCATAATTTGAAGAAATTTCGGATTTAGTAAGACTTACATCGCTTTCGTCACTTTGCTCACTTGATTCATCATTTGAGCTTTCCTCTTCATGTACTTGAGCTATCAAGTTGAGACAAGCGGCATGTTCATCATCCGAAGAACTACTAGTTGTGCTTTTCTTGTCTTGTTCATCATCACTATTCCAAACTATGTATGCCCTTTTGTGTTTTACATTTTTCTTCTCTTTCTCCTTCTTCTTGAGATACTTAGAGCATGAGTACTTGAGATGACCGGGCTTTCCACATTCATGGCAAACTACACATTCTTTTGAAGTCTTGGTCTTGTAGTGTAGGGGATCCTTCTCTTTACTTTTGTCCTTGTTCAACCTTCCTTTTCTCCTTAGAATTTTATTGAACTTTCTTAGTAGAAGCTTCATCTCATCTTCATCAATATCCGAATCGGAATCTTCATTATCATCATCATCATCAACGGAACTCTCTTCCTTTTTATATGACTTTTGAGCTTTAAGAGCAATTCCTTTTCTCTCTTTGTACTTATCCGACTCTTCATGCATTTGCAAACGTCCAAGCTCCATTTCATGTTCTTGTAGCTTTCCGAAAAGTGTTGCTAAGTCCATGGTGTCCAAGTCCTTTGATTCAACAATTGCGGTAACCTTGGGTTGCCATTCCCTACTTAGACATCTTAAAACTTTGTTAACAAGTTCACAATTCACGAAAGTTTTACCAAGAGCAATGAGATGATTAACAATATGAGTAAAACTTTTTTGCATAAAACATATAGATTCATTAGGCAACATACGAAACAATTCATATTCATGCATCAAAGAATTTAATCTAGCACACCTAACTTCACTAGTGCCTTCATGTGTGACTTGCAAGGTGTCCCACATATCTTTGGCATCTTTACATTGGGAGACTCTAAAGAACTCATCATAAGATAGAGCGGAGGTGATGATATTCTTTGCTTTTAAATCATATTGAATTTTCCTTTTATCATCATCGGTCCACTTATCTTTGGGAGTAAGTGTAAGCACACCTTCTACATCTTTTGAGGGAATATAAGGACCATTTTCTATGGCTTCCCAAATGTTCATATCTATGGCTTCTATAAAGATTCTCATCCTAATTTTCCAATAACCATAACCCTCTCCACCAAACATAGGAGGGCGATTTATTGAAGCACCTTCACCACCAAAAGGATTCGTAGAACCCATTGTAGTTTCCTTAGGATCTTAACGAAAAAGCTCTATGCTCGTGTCTTTCGACCGAGCTCTGATACCAATTGTTGGAAAACTACACTCGGTGGTTGAAACAAATAGGAACACTAGGAGAACACCTAGAAGGGGGGGTTGAATATGTGTTATAGAAACTTTGAAAGATTTTCGCAAGAAACAAATCTAAACGATTAAAACCAATGAAAATCAATCAATTAACAAATATTATATCAGAGATTAAGCGGAAACAATCAACACCAATATTCTTATTGATTAACCTAGATTATAAAAATGATTTTCCCTTTATCAATTTTGCACAATAAAGATTCAATTCAATCAAATATAGAAAAATCACTTTTTCTAGGTTTTCAATCAAGAACACAATTAATAACAAGAATTGTAAAGAGTAGAGAGTTTAGAGATACGACATAGTGATTTATCCTGGTTCACTTTCATCCACTTGAAAGCTACTCCAGTCCCCTCTTCAACCAAGAGAGATTCTTCACTATGAGGAATTAGAGTTTCTCAAATTACAAGTAAATGCCTCACAAGACTTCCTTCTTGCTAGCCTACAAGAGATACCACACCCTTGCATTGTAACCCTATTGATATCTAATCTAACCTCTACTTGCTTGTTGATAACCCCACAACAAGTCTTCTTTGCTTGCTTCACTCACAAGACTTCCAAGTACTTTGAGATTCTTCAAAGTGCCTTCCAAATGCTTGATGAAATGCTTCTTCAATACTTTCAACTAAACTTGCTTGATTCACAAAATCAAGGCTTCCAATGTTGTAGAATGTTTGCCTCTTGCAATGATTACAACTCAATAGAAAACAAAATAACAATCCTATGAATCTCTTTCAAAAGTTATGAAAAGATCAACATGAGAGATTCAAGGTTCTTGATCAAAGAATATAAAAATGAGAGCTTTGATCTTGAGAGAGTGAGAGAGAATAGTGTGGCTTTGATTCTTTGTAAAATTGTGTATCAAAATGATTCTAGTTGATAGAAATGATTAGGAAAAGGTTTATATAGAATACCCAAAAGTTGGAGCAACTTAGAATAGCATTTGAGAAGTGAAAAACGTATTTAAAACAGTTACAGACCCTGTTTACTCGAGTAAAATAAGTGTTACTCGAGTAATACGAAAGCTGCATAAATTTCACTCGAGTGAAAAAGGTTTTACTCGAGTAAAAGTTCAGATAATCGATTATCAAAAGTTTGTTAATCGATTATCAGTTCAAAATACACTGCTAATCAATTATCAAAATCCGTTAATCGATTATTAACATTAAAAATCACTTAAAACTTGTTTTCTCAAAAACTAAACCTTTTCTTTCAAACCTTTAAGCCACCTATTGATTTTAGGCAAAGTGAATACTCAAAATATGATATAATCATGCAATCAAAAGAGATTCACTACCCTCTAATAAATTCTACCCAAACTCATAAACTAAAAGACTTGTGAGGCAAAAGATAAAACAATAAAACATAAACTACCAAACTAAGTCTTCATGAGTTGGTTCTCTCTTCATAACTTGATGTTTGTTGTTGCTTGTTGATCTTGAACTTGATCAACACATTTGTAGCTTGTTCAAAACCTTTTGGCATTTATCAAAACATTCTTCATGGATCTTACACTCCGTCGATCTCCGGTCTTCTCGTCGCTGCCACTGCCAATGAAGGAGAAAAAACAGTAGCAGCAGCAACCCGCGAGCGAACATGTAACTCCCTTCCTCTTTCTTAATCGATTATTATTTAGATAGGCCAAGGTTAAAATTCAAGAGTTGACACTACTGCACATACAAGTTGGTGAATGAAATTTAATTGTAAAACAGAACATGAATTCTCTTGTGACTTCCATTAATAATCATGAATACTGACTCATGACTCATGAATATTGATAAGTAATAATCATTTTCTCATGGTTTAGTTTACATTTTGCCTTGATAGCTATGCTGATGCTGAATCTTACCATGGACTGTTTATTGAGGTTTTTTTATTAAATTTTGATTATTATGGTCTAAATAGACCGAACCGGACCAGACCGAAATGGTCTGGATAGAAACGGTCCGGTCCGGTCTTTGCCTATGAAAAACTTTTGGACCGGACCGGTGTAACAGCCCGATTTTTCGTAAGCCAAAAATATTTACTTTTACTTATCAAAGTTACAAAAATTGAGGCCAGATTTTTTTTTTTTGAAAACATTATTGAAAAGTCCTTGGTGTTCTCAACACCCTTTTTGAAAACCGAGTTGTTACTAAAACTGTTCATTCCATTCGTTTCCATAAAGAGCTTGGTTCAAAATCATCTTAACAGTTTTCAGAAACTTCTCATGAATTAAAAGCACACGAAAATATACTCCACAAGTCAGATTGAAACTTGGCTCAATTACATAATGGCTCATAGCATTGGTAATCCTTAACTCGACACTCACAACCGCCTAAGCTAATTACACTATCCCTAAACTTTCCTATTGAAAGCAAGCGGGTGTAGCTCCTTGTCCTTTTTGCGTCCTTTTCTCGCCCTCGAAGACGATGACGCTTGTGTGGTGGTTTCCTCATTGTTGTGAGACTTTTGTGCCACCCCATCGGCTACAATAGAACTTCTCTGCTGCTCGCACCGAACCTTCTCCTCATAGCTCTGAAAACCTCGTACGTTAACTTGCCCTAAGTGTGGCTCCAGGTTAGCTCCGCTCAGTTGATGCTCCGGATCCGGGATCACGATCTCCGTGTAACCGGTCCATGCCCAACCCTATGGAGTGTGCTTCCATCCTCTTCCATACTTATTCCACATAGCGATATTCATGCAATACTCCATCTGCCCGTTGAGATACCAGCCACACCGATATGCCAACGAACAGGAGAGAGTAAGCAATCCGAACGACGAATCGTCGACGGTATGGAATTACGAAAGGCAAGATAAAAGGACCATGCCCACACACAATAAAACATACAAACACACAATGATCAAGTATGTTATCATATCATTATCAGTCTTATCATTGTTACTCTTATCTTGCATTATCTTTACTTCTCATCAACATTCTTTCCTTCTCAATCCTTTTCTTTTTAATACTCATAATCTCTTCATACTAATTATCATCGGGGTACTTATTTCGTTCTCGGTTATCACTCACGTCTACATCTTCTCGGTCATCCACCCAACCTAATCGGAAGCAAACAGGAGTACAGGACCTTTACCACGCGGGCACGACAGCTGTCACAACACATAAATGGTCCCAGACCAGGAGGATCTTGTCCTCAATTCATATCAATAATATCAAGGCTCACTGTCCACGCAGTGGCAAACACAATGCCCCGTTCCAGTCCCTCTCACTGTTCTCGATTTGCAATCTAGGGGGCAACAATATGTTTCTAGTGGGCCTGCAGAACTTGCCACGACATTAGACCCAGTCCCCACCATGTTAGTGCGCCACATGTGGAGTTTGTTCTGCCTAGAAACATACTCTAGACTTCTTGACGTTTCACCGTCATCGTCCTCCCCTAATGCAATCTTGTCCTAAGTATCCGCAAATACTTATCGTTTCTTCCTCTCCACTACTTCGCACTCTCATACCTCACCGCGCATGTCTTTTAAGTCTTTTATCTTTTAATTATCCTAAGGTCGGCCCGTCCTTCGTGCAACCCTTCAACGAGTCCCGACCACTAACTTTACGCAAACTTTCTCTCATCATAGCACAGAGCTGGGATCACATCACAATTTCCAATCTCATTTCTCAAGCTTTCTCAGCATACTCCATTTCTTACAATCATCTCATTTCAACATCTTTCCACCATCACATTCCGCATCTCTTCTCACAATAATCTTTTCACAGATTTCTCAAATGTCATCTTATAAACTTTCACAAAACCTTATTTTATAAACATTTTCACAACTGCTCAAATTCTTTTTTCAATGATTTTCTCAAAAACCTCTTTTCACAAAATTTCTAAAATCTCTTTTCACAGCCTTCCACAAAACTTCTTTTCAAAAACTTCTTCGAAAAATACTTTTTATAATATTTCTCAGAACCTCTGTTCAAAACGTTTTCAAAAGAATTTCTCTTCACCATCTTCCACAAAATCTCTTTTCCAAAAATCTTTTCAAAAAGCTCTTCTCAAAGACCTTTTCAAAAACTGCTTTTTAAAAGCCTTTTTCAAAAACCATTTTATAAAAACATTTTTCAAAAATAATATCGTTGCTGAGCGCTAGTGGAGGAGCAAGCTCAACTCAACACTAGTTCCCAGACTAAAACCAAAACAAAGGAGCCCAGCTCCATTAAATTAACACCAACAATCAACATCACTCTTCCCAGCTCTGGCTCGTACTCAACATTATCATTCATTCTTTCCACGATCTCAATTCTCTCTTTCTTTTCCAACACATACTCCATTTCCAACCATTATTTCTCTTTCATTATGTCTTTACTTCACAACCTTATTTATTTCGCTTCTATTTTCAGGACGTAGCAAACGTCCATCAGCATATCACTTATTTTCATTAACATCAATAACATAAGGCATAATCAAATAAACATATAAAAGCATGCTATCATTCACACAACAATGTAGTCTTCGTCACCTTCGTATAAGTGGCCACACAATCAAACAATCGCCACTTATACTACTGACTCTGACCACTTAGTTCCGATCTTTGAGATGATACGGAACGTCCTAATAAATCACCTAACTACCACGGTGTCTTAGGAAAGCTTCTCTCTCACCTGATGTCCAGCAATATAATGCGTACCGTCGCCTCGGATCCTTTGTGCTGCCGGCTGTCCTAATCCCTCGTCTTTAAGATTATTCCTCGTACTAGATAAAATACGCTTAGGTTATTAACTTATATTATGAAAACCTTTTTCATAACCTAGACACTTCTCCTTCCTCGTCAAAACTTAAAACATAATCATCTGAAAACATTATAAAAAGTTGTTTAAACCATTTAGTTTGAGTGCTGGCCCGTTTTGGGACAGCACCTTAAACACGTTTGAAAACATCGAAAAAGGCACCGTTTTTGATCCGGGTCTTTCTCAAATTTGAAAACTTTACTTTAAATTACTTAAAAACATTCTTTAAAATAAAGAAACAAGTCCGAACAACTCTGGACAACAAGGAATTATATTAAAAATTACTTGGATAAAACTCCGAAAACATCATAAAAACACTCTTTGTTTTAAAAGGACTCTTTAATTTATAATTAACAGTTTAAGACTCAAATCTTCATCGTAAAACAAACTTTGGACAGCCATAATTTAAAAATCTCAATTAAATCAAATAGAATTGTTTTACAATTAATTAATTTCGAAACCGATTACATTTTCACATATCTTTCAAACATCAACGACACATACACAACAAGCAATACTTTACCAAGCATATAATCAATCAAATCAATCATCAAGACAATTGTATAACTCACAGATAGTTCATAACACAAACACTTAGGCATTCACTCCCTCACAAAGATATAAATCAAACATCACAAATTTACACCACATAGATCAACTTGATTTATTTAAAGCACCTAAATTTTACTTTCTTTTCCATGCAACAAGATTATTTACTCTTTCTTTCATTCACAATCGAACACACACACACACACACTATTCCATTACACAATTTTTCTCAAATCGTTTTAGTTCATTTATTTCTTCTATTTTTAGTCCAAAAACCAAATAGAAATTTAAACATTTACGTAACATTAAATCATAAAACAGAATCATGAATTCAAGTCACCTCACAAGAAAATAACCTAACCTATTAAATCTAACCTAGGCCGAACACCATCTTGGCACAAGCATAGTTTTGATGCACTTTTAAACACATGGTTTTTAGAGTACCATTTCCTTTCTTAAGCATAAAACCGTGGCATCAATACCACCAAAAATCAAGAGTAGAACTCAAATCTTTAGCATGCATGAACCTTAAACATAGATCAAGTTAGAAATCAATTTTCAAAAGCTTATTTCCTTTGTTTTTTTTCTGTAAAACCGTGATGGTTTCCAAGAAAGTTTAAATCTTTTTATTCAAGAATGACATGCATGTACCCAAGTCTTTTATTCAAAACAATATGCATACCATCATAATATTAAAGCTTTTCATTTGGAATTTACATGCAAGATTCAAAAATCAAGCTTTTTCATGAATGAGTCAAGGATCAAAACCAAAATCAAGGTTTCATTAGAATCAAGTAAAAATCAAAGCATTTTAATCACTTAAATCAATTTTTCTAATCCTGGAAATAACATGCAACCACATAGATCACATCAAAAACATCAAGACCTAATTTCTTTAGTCATGGCCTAATTATATAATCTAGGATCTAGTGTTTATTAGTCCATTTACTCCTTAGAAATTCAAGATCAAAGCATAAATAACACATGCAAGCACACACAAGCACTAGAACCAACATCAAATCATTATACAACACCCATGATCTTTAGGTTTCTCATTTATTTAGCAAATCATCTCTTAGAAACATCATGGCTCACGGTTTAAGGAAGAAACATCAACATACAAAGAGATTCTCTTTAAACTTCTCAAAATTTTCATCAAGCCTTTAGATCTAGAAAATTTAGCTTGGAAAACTTTAAGATCTCTTATGAAAAACATAATCAAGTTATAGAGTCCGTTGTTTAGATGTTTAGAAGATATTTTCAACTTTGAAAATTCATGAGCAAACATAAATAAAACTTAGAAAATTAACTTGGAGGAAATTTACTTAAAGCTTTACAAAATTTTCAACGTATCTTTAGAGCTTTAGGATGTAGTTTGAAAACTTTAAGAGCTTTCATGAAAACTCTTAAACGAGTTATAGAGTCCGGTAGTTAGACATTCATAAGTCATCTTTAGCTTTTAAAAAGTTCATGATCAAGCACAAACAATACTTGTGCTTGTCATTTAAGCTTTAGAAATTAACATGCAAAGAAGAAAAGAAAGCAGAATCACAAGATCAAGAAGAAAAATCCAATATGTCACAATTTCTTCATGATCTTCGGAATACCCACCAAAAGAAGGTTGATCTTCTAGCTTTTGGGTCTTGAATCTTCAAGAGAAATTCTAAGTTTTGGGTTTGATCTCCTCTTCTCCTTCTCTATTCTAGCTCACGACCTCCCTCTTTTCTTGGGGGTGTTGAGAGCTTGATTTTGCTCTCAACAAGTGTGTATAAGAAATGAAGGGAAATGAATGAATGAAGGTGAATGAATGGAAATAAACTAAGGTGTAAGTCTTATATAGGAGATTCGTTTATTTCCTCTTTTGCCCTTGTAGGTTCGGCCATGGGTGTAAGTGGGAGGGGCAATTTTGGCAACTCACTTTGTTGCATGGGTGGAGGTTAACATTTCTTAAAGGGACAATGTAGGGAACATTAGGCACTTAGGGGTCATTTAGACTTTTGACTTGTGGTTTATCTTTAGGGTTTCCCATCAACTTGGTTAGGGTTTAGTTAGAATTTGGTTACTACTTAGTTACTTGCTTAGGACATTTCTAAGCTTCTCTACACACTCCCACATACACGGCATACCCATATATTCATGCATACACATACTCACTTTCACACCATACACATACATTCACATACACACACGACCAAACATACACATGCACACACACATATCATACATTCATGCAGTTATCATCCTATACTTTTCACTAGTTAAATTTCACATGATCCTAGGCATACATACACATATATACAAAACCGAATATGCATATGCACATACTCATATAAAATAAATTATTCATACATATGCATCATAATAACACCCAAAATATCCAACACTCATTTTTAGAAATCAAATCACCCTTTCATTAATTAATTTCTTATGGAAGAATTCAATATTCCTTTAGAAGAATTTCGGTCATATAATCATCAACTTAAGAAAAATCATAATATTTTTTCTTGAAAAATCCTTCTTTTAAAATCACTTATTACTTTAAAAACGTGTGTTAAGAAATTTATTTAAGAAAATACTCTTTCCAAAAATACCTTTCTCAAAACAAATCTCTTTAGTATTTTAAATTAATACGAGGAATTTGCAGGGTGTTACAACCGGACTGGACCAAATTAATTTAATCGGTCCGGTCCCTAAAGTCCATTAAAGACCAGACCGGACCGGACCGTTACACCCCTAGTTAAGGGAATGTGAGGACCATTCTCTATAGCTTCCCAAATGTTCATGTCTATGGCTTGTATAAAGATTATCATTCTAACTTTCCAATAAGCATAACCCTCTCCACCAAACATAGGAGGACGACTTATTGAAGCACCTTCACCACCAAAAGGATCTTTACGAAAAAAGCTCTATGCTCGTATCTTTCGACCGAGCTCTGATACCAATTGTAAAGACTACAATCGGTGGGTGAATTAACTAAGGAACACTAGAAGAACACCTAGAGGGGGGGGGGTTGAATAGGTGTTAAAGAAACCTTGAAAGATTTTCGAACAAAACAAATCGAAACAATTAAAATGAATGATTTTTACAAAAACTTCAGCCCTTAATCGATTAAGCAACAGGCTAATCGATTAATGCCTGAAAGCAAACTTTGGTTAATCGATTAATGCTTCAGTTAATCGATTAATCACTGTTAAAACTGAAAAATCACTTTTCAATCGAATACGAAAATCAATCACTTAACACATATGATCAGAGATTAAGCGGAATTGATTAACACCAATATTCTTATTGATTACCTAGGTTATGAAAATGATTTTACCAAATTCAATTTACACAATTAAACACTCATTCAATCAATTATGAAAAATCAATCTTTTCTAGGTTTTCAATCAAGAACAATATAAAATGAAAGAGTTAAGGAATAGAGATATTGCACAATGATTTTATCCTGGTTCACTCTCAACCACCGAGAGCTACATCCAGTCCCCTCTTCAACCAAGACAGATTCTTCACTAAGGAATTAGAATTCTCAAATTACAAGTAATACGCCTCTCAAGACTCCCTTCTTGATAGCCTCCAAGAGATACCTCGCTCTTGTCTTGCAATCCTATTTAAATCTAATCTAACCTCTTCCCTTGCTTGTTGATAACCCCACAACAAGTCTTCCACGTTGCTCGTTGATACCTCATGTAACGCCCCGATTTTCACCACCCGAAAAATGATCATCGTTTAATTAAAGGTTGCTAAAAATGAGGCCAAATTTTTTTTTTATAAAACGGTGTGGGTGCACGTTCACGCACCTACCTGAAAACCGGGTCGTTACGAAACACCTACTCCCACATTCTTCCAAGAAGATTTCATAGTTCACGATAACAAAAGGTTCGGCCTGTTCACAAAACAAAAGTAGGGCATAGTTACAAGAGTGATACATTGCTTAGATAATCCTTGACATAGACATTCATTACTTAACTAATTACCCTACCTGAGACTTTGCCTAATGAAAACTATGGGATGCTGATCCCGATCTTCCTTGGGTTCTTTCTTGACTCCAGAAGATGAAGCAATCTCCCTCGTTGCTGACCCACCGTACTTTGGCACCCACTGCATCCTGGTCGGAACAGAAGAATTCCTCAGAGCTCCACAGCGCAGCTTCTCTTTGTTGGAAACCAACAAGCGGGCTAAGCAAATACTAGAGGGGGGTGAATAGTATTTTGAAGCACTAATACCAAATATTTGGATTGATAATTGAAGAATGGAGCTAAGACTGAATTTTCTGGAATCAGACACAAAAGACTCGAGTCTTTTGTGAAATACTCGAGTTTTTCAGTGATGAACAACTCGAGTCTTTTCTGAAATACTCGAGTTTTTCCTATCAGATAGCAGAAAAACCAGAAACGAAAATTCAGCAATTTAACTCAAATCAATTCAATAATAAACAGGAACTTATCCAACAGAATAGCAAGCAATCTAAATAACTTTTAAACACAAAGATTCCTTGAACTTGCTACCTAATTGTATAAATCCTAATTGATTGAAATGACTTAAGTCTATTGAGCTAGAAAGTAGATTAAAAGCAATAAACCAACACTCAAGCAATTTTATCCTGGTTCACTCCAACAATGAGCTACATCCAGTCCTCCTAATCACTTAGGAGTTTCTACTAATAATCAAATTGTTAGAAATTACAAAGGATTGCTTGAGAATGGCCTCACTCAACCTAACCCTTTCAAGAGTGTACCAAACTCTTGATTTCTACCCCAATTTGATTCCGGTGATTGAAGAACTCTTCACAAAGCTTCCTTGAACTCCCTTCAAGAAACTCCACCGGGCTAGGAACCTCCTAGTCTTGTGCTTGAGAACCTCTCAAGACTTCCAACACCCTAAGCCACTTAGGGTTTGCTTGGGAACAATCCAAGACTTTGAATAATCAAGCTTTTTGTATGTGTATTACTAATCTCACAATGGATTAGCACAAATAAGCACAGCTCAATGTAAGAATTGAGGCCTAAAACTCAACTTGGAATAAAATGACAATATGAGTGAGAAGTTGAGCTTTTTGGGAATTAACACTTGAGAAGTGGAAATTAAGAAAGCTTGAATCAATATGATCTTGTTGTCTTGTTTGTTCTTTCACAAATTCAAAGAGAAATTTTACAATCAAGTTCAGAATTCTCTCTTTGGGGTTGGATGAGACTCAAATGCCCTCAATTGGGTTTTTGAGTCTCTCCAACGTTCATTTTTGCTGACTGGACAAAAATACTCGAGTCTTTTTGGTAAATACTCGAGTCTTTTTGGTCGGTCACGAGTGAATTGGTGCACGAACCAGACTAACGGTCATATTTGCTGACCTGGCACAAATACTCGAGTTTTTCTATAAATACTCGAGTATATACTCGAGTCTTTATCAAAATACTCGAGTATTTTGATCAGATATGGGAAAAATTATTTTTCAATTTTATTTTTCCTCTCAAGTATTAATTTTTGGTCAATCTCAACTTAATAAACATATAAAAGATTATTCCTAGAAGAGACTAACTATTTCTACCCACTCTCAACCACTCTCAACATAAATTAGAAATTTACAATTAATATTTGATTGAGAATGATTGGGCACTTGTCTTATTTTCTTGACTTCTTGTTGATGTTGATGTTGCAATATCTTCAAGGCATGATTTGTTAATTATTTTGTCATCATCAAAACATAATCCACCTAATTAGGAGCATTGAATTCACAATCTCCCCCTTTTTGGTGATGACAAAATAATTAACACTTGTACCATTTGTTGAGCTTGAATCCACTTGAAAATGCAACTCCCCCTCACTATATGATACTTTTCACCTATCTAAAAATTCAGCTTGAGCAAGATGTTATGACAATTTAATTTTAGCACCAAGCCTATGGTATTAGAGAATTTAACAATTATCAGAGTATATACCATAATTAGAGATTTTAGGTGCAACAATATCAAGACAAGACAAGTGTAATATCTCTCCCCCTTTTTGTCATACGCCAAAAAGATGTAACAATTTAGAAAAAGATCAAGGGAGGAGAGGTGCAGAATCGGAAAACCCCATAACCAACTATGCAAAAAAAAATAGACTTAATAATAAATATAAAGAGCTCCCCCTGAAGCTTTGCACAAACATCATAATGAAAACCAAATTCATTAACATAAAAACATCATAAAAGGTCCAAATCAAAGGTGCAATAATAAACCCAAAGTCTCAAAACACCAAGTTCTCAAAGTACAGAAAATGCAACAAGATCAACATGATGAAAACATAATGAAAACTAAAATAGAAAATCCATAAGCAGCAACATCAAAACATGGAAGGAGCTGGATCATCTGGAGGAGGATAAAATCGAGAGAAGGCCGCCATCATCTCATCAAACCGGCGGTGCATCTCCCCTGACTGCTGGTCCAGGCGGGCATTAATCTGGGCTGAGTGCTGATCCAAATGAGAATAAAACATGGCAGACTCTGCACTCATCCTAGTGTCTAAGCTAACAAAATCATCACGCTGGCTGTTCAAAGCATGCACAAGGGAGTCCATTCTCCCATCTAAAGTGTCCAGACGTGTGATCACATTCTCTCTCCAGCCCGAGTTGTCAAACCCAGATTGAGATCCAGCGAAGTCATCAAAGTTAATCTGATCAATAGGATCCCCTTCTTCAGCCTGGGCAAATGCAGCAGCTTCCTCTTCCATCTGATGGGCATCCATCCCTTGTTGAGCTGCCACATTTGCAACCCTCTCTAGCTCAGCAATATCAGATCGGTACAAGTATTGGCCAGAGGGTTCATGGAATGCCATGTCCTGGTGACTCAAGGTGCCTTTGTTGAGGCAATGCTGGTTCACATGAAGAGTCTTTTTCTCTTCATTGCGTGGGATAGGCACCTTGAAGTAACTCAACAGATAACAAACATGCATGGCATAGGGCAGGGTTTTTGGGTGTTTAGACTTAGCAGCAAGGAGCATTATATCCAAAATTATGCGACTCCAGTTCAGCTTCTCATTGTTCAGGATGGCACTAAGAAGCCTAAGTTCATTGTTTGTGGGTTTGGCATAATTGGGTGAGGTTTGAGGCACTAATTGATGACAAACAATATAATGCAACACCCTAGATTGGACAGTCATGTATGAGGAATGCTTAACTCCTTCGGTCCATACACGACCAGGGCGCAAACAACTTTGAAAAATGCCGTCCGCATCGGCCTTTAGAGAATTGTCCCCGTGACGTGTTGTCCCAAAAGCTACAAAGAGGTCCTTAGTGCTAATTTTAAAACGAACACCCTCAACCATTGTTTCTATGACATTGTCCTTTAGCCTAAGGTTTGCATAGAATGTTCTAACTAACCTAGGATATATAGGTCCATGAAATTCCAGAAATTGAATCAGTTTCTGATATCTAAGGTTAGTAACAAAATGGAAACCCTTACTCTCAAGGAAAGTACTATTGATCCATGTGATTACGCCGAATTCTCTGGTGGCAAAGCCTTCCATCCTTTCCAAGCGTTCATCCTCTTGATAGTAGTCGGAAATGTCCTCCTCGGAAGATGAGTCAGCAATCCTTACTCTCTTTCCTTTGCCAGATGAAGAAGCCATAGATGAAATGATGTGAAAATTGGAGTTTTGGAAATTAGGGTTTTAAAAGGGGGTGACGGATTTGAGGTTGAAAAGAGGTGAAATTTGTTGAAATAAAGGTAGAAAAGTGATTAGAGGATGTAAAACTAGTAAGATTTGGCAAAAATTTGAGTAAAATCGGAGTTTTGAGGAGAGAGATATGAGAAAACCGAGAGAGAAGAGAAAGGGGTTCGAGAAACTCGAGTTTGTGGGGGCTGGAGTATATATAAACTCGCCAAAATACTCGAGTATATTCAACAATACTCGAGTTGTTCGTTGACAAATACTCGAGTGTTTGAGAATATACTCGAGTCGTTCGTGACTCAGCCCAGATTTCCCCAGAAAACTCGAGTAAAAAAACTTAAAAACTCGAGTTTGGTCCGAAAGTTCAAATTTCAGGAAAACGCAAAATACTCGAGTTTTTGAAAAATACTCGAGTTTGGTCTGAAAGTTCAAAAATTGGGGGTTTCGAAAGACTCGAGTGTTTTGAAAAACACTCGAGTATTTTAATAAAGACTCGAGTTTTTTTGAAACACTCGAGTATTTTTATCAGACCCTGATTAAAAACTTTTTCAATTTAAAACTGATTTAATTTTGAATTAAAATACTCGAGTGTTTTTGGAAAAACTCGAGTATTTTGACAGAACAGAAAGTAAAAACTCAGTTTTAAAAGACCAAACACAAATCAACCACAAATGCTTCACTACCAACTTGGAATACAGTACAGAATCACACACAATTAACATATACAATTTCAAATATCATCAAGGACAATTTAACTAAGAATCAATAACACATTAGAGTAAGACTAATATGGTGATTTTCCAAAAATGACACACAATGCAATTAGCCTATATTAGCTTCATCTAAAATACCAAGTTCTCTCCTAATATGATAAAAGGTGTCCCTTGGTAGAGGTTTTGTAAAAATGTCAGCTAATTGATTTGTGGTACTGACAAATTCAATTGTGCAATCACCCTTTTGTACATGATCTCTTAAAAAGTGATGTCTTATTTCAATGTGTTTAGTTCTTGAGTGATACACCGGATTCTTAGTCAAATTGATTGCACTCGTGTTATCGCATCTAATCGGAATATTTTCAAGTTTCAAACCAAAATCCGATAATTGTTGTTTCATCCATAACAGTTGAGCACAACAACTACCGGCTGCGATATATTCCGCTTCGGCGGTAGAAAGAGCGACACAAGCTTGCTTTTTAGAAAACCATGACACCAATGAACTTCCCAAGAAATGGCAAGTACCACTGGTGCTTTTGCGATCAAGCTTGCATCCCGCGAAGTCGGAATCCGAGTAACCAACTAAACTAAGATTGGCATCAGCAGGATACCATAAACCAGTGTTAATTGTTCCTTTTAGATACTTAAATATATGTTTAACTGCGGATAGGTGAGATTCTTTAGGATTAGCTTGAAATCTAGCACACATGCATACACTAAACATAATATCCGGTCTAGATGCAGTGAGATATAGGAGACTACCTATCATACCCCTATACTTACTAACATCAACCGGTGTACCTTGTTCATCCTTGTCTAGGTAGCATGATGTGCTCATTGGAGTGTAGGCTTCCTTGCACTTGTCCAATCCGAATTTCTCAAGGAGCTCTTTGCAATATTTCCCTTGATGCACAAATATCCCCTCCTTGACTTGCTTTATTTGTAAGCCTAGGAAGAACTTGAGTTCTCCCATCATTGACATTTCAAATTCCTTTTTCATCAAATTTGAAAACTTTCTACAAAGAGACACGTTAGTAGCACCGAAAATGATATCATCAACATAGATTTGTACTAACAAAATGTCATCCTTGGTTTTATAAATAAATAGTGTATTATCAACCTTCCCTCTTTGAAACTTGTTTTCTAATAGAAAGGAACTCAATCGATCATACCAAGCTCTAGGAGCTTGTTTCAATCCATAGAGTGCCTTTTTCAATTTATAAACATGGTTTGGAAATTCACTATTTTCAAAACCGGGGGGTTGTTTGACATACACTTCTTCATTTATAAACCCATTCAAGAAAGCACTTTTAACATCCATTTGATATAAAGTGAATTTCATGATTGAAGCATAAGCAAGTAAAATTCGGATTGCTTCAAGACGTGCAACCGGAGCAAAGGTCTCATCATAATCGATACCTTCCTCTTGGTTGTACCCTTGAGCTACTAGTCTAGCTTTGTTTCTTATAATCAACCCGGATTTATCAAGTTTGTTTCTATAAATCCATTTAGTACCAATTATGGTATGATCATCGGGTTTAGGGACTAGATCCCAAACTTCATTTCTTTCAAATTGGTTTAATTCTTCTTGCATAGCAAGAACCCAATGATCATCCTCAATGGCCTTTTTAATTGAATCGGGTTCAATTTGAGAAACAAAAGAGACATAGTGACAAATGTTTTGAATAGACCTACGAGTAAGTACTCCCTTTGACATATCTCCTATGACATTGTCTATAGGATGAGCCTTGACCGATTTCCAAGTTGGAGGAAGTTCTTCCCTTACCTCTCCTTCATCAACTTTTGATTTCTCTCTCTCTTTTTCTTCTTTTGAAAGGTCAATGCCATCTTCACTAGCATCACATAAAACACTATCTTCTTTTGAAGACTCATTAAAAACCACATGAATTGATTCCTCAATAGTTAATGTTCTTTTATTGAAAATTCTATAAGCTTTACTATGAGAAGAATAGCCTAAAAATATGCCTTCATCGGATTTGGAATCAAACTTGCCAAGGTGTTCTTTTCCATTATTTAAAACAAAAACTTGGCATCCGAAGACATGAAAATGAGATATATTTGGCTTTCTTCCCTTGTAAAGTTCATAGGGGGTTTTATCCAAAGAGGGCCTTATCAAAATACGATTTAAAACATAACAAGCCGTATTGACGACATCGGCCCAAAAATATTGAGGTACTCTAGAATCATTTAGCATGGTTCTAGCAAGTTCCTCTAGCACCCTATTTTTCCGCTCTACCACTCCGTTTTGTTCCGGAGTTCTTGGTGCGGAGAATTGGTGCTCAATACCATTTTTAGCACAAAATCTATCAAATATGTGGTTTTCGAATTCACCATCATGATCGGTACGAATAATAATTACTTTTTGATTTACTTGGTTTTGCAAAAGTTTGACATGATGTTTAAAAGATTTGTAGGTCTCACTCTTAGTAGTTAAAAATAAAGTCCAAGTAAACCTAGAGAAGTCATCAACAATCACCAATGCATAATAGTTGCCACCAAAGCTTTTTATTTGTGATGGTCCAAACAAGTCCAAATGAAGCATTTCTAATGGCCTTGATGTGGACATAACCATTTTTGATCCAAAGGTGTTTTTAGTTTGTTTACATTTCTTGCAAGGGGAACAAACACCTTCAATAGAAAAATTTAGCTTTGGTAAACCAACTACTAGATCTTTAGATTGTATTTTCTTCAATTGGTTTACATTAATATGAGCGGTCCTACGATGCCATAAACAAGTGTCATTTTCTTTGCTCACTAAACAAGTAGAGACCAAAGAAATGACTTTGTTCAAATCAACTAAGTAAGTATTATTTGACCTTCTACCAACAAATTTGATTGATTCATCTTTGTCACTTTTAATGAGGCAATGGGTAGAGGTAAAAACTACATGATTACCAACATCACATAATTGGCTTATGCTCAAGAGATTATGTTCTAATCCTTGAACATAGAGCACATTATCAATAATCAAGTTTGAAGAGTTTCCGATTTTACCAATACCAAGGATTTTGCCTTTGTTGTTGTCCCCATAAGTGACATAACCCTTTTCCTTTGGAGTAAGCTCAATGAAGTGCCGCTTATCTCCCGTCATGTGCTTCGAACATCCACTATCAAGATACCACAATTGTTTTCCCGTTCGAAGGCACACCTACAATATGAAATCACTTGTTCACTTTGGGTACCCAAACAATGTTGGGTCCCTTAGGGTTAGTGTTGGGACTTTCTCCCTTCTTAATCCACATATAAGTGCCCTTTTTCATTTCAAACTTCTTAATGTGGCACTCAATGTTGATATGTCCAACTTTTCCACAATAAGTACAAGTTGGTCTCTTTGATGAATTTTTCTTAGAAAATGTTCCAACCACCTTGTACTTTTTGTCCTTTTTATGAACATATCCTAAACCGGTTTTGTTGTGATTATGTCTTTGAGAGTTCAACAACCGGTTGAGGTTTCTATCACTATGTGAGATTGTGAGTTTGTTTTTCAACTCTTTCACTTCTTTTTCAAGATCATCACATCTCTCACATGAAGTGATAATTTCCTCATGATTTGCACAATCACTTTGATGACTAGAATTAATAAGTTCCAAGGATTCATTTTGAAGTTTCAACTCATTTATAGATTTTTGCAATTCATCAATTTCATGTTGAAACTCCAAAATTTTCTTTCCTTTTTCCTTATTAATTTTAGCAAGCCTTTTAAATTGAATTAACATTTCATTGTAAGCTTCTTGCAAATCATCATATGAAATGGAGTTTGAAGATGAACAAGAAGAGCTAGAGGTTACCTCATCATCACTTTCACTCATGCCATGATTAGCTCTTGATGAGGACTCATGATTGTTCTTGGCCATGAGACAAAGGTTTGCATTTTCATCACCGGAGCTACTTGAAGATGATTCATTGGTCTTCTCCGGTGCATCCCAAACAATGTATGCACGCTTCCCTTTGGTCTCTTGGGTCTTCTTGTCATTCTTCTTCAAGAATGTGGCACATTCCATTCTTATGTGACCAACCCCACCACATTCATGACACTTAACTCCATCGTTGGTACTCTTTTCTCTTTGTTTGGAGTCTTTGGTTCTCTTGAAATTGGATGAAGATCCACCTTTCTTCCCTTTGAAAAATTTGTTGAATCTTTTCACAAACATCCCAAATTCTTCTTGATTTGATTCACCATCGGAATCTCCACTTGTAGAGCATTCTTCAACTTCTTTTGTAGCTTTGGTTGAAGCTTTGAGTGCTATGCTCTTTTTCTTTTTGTCCGATTCCTCATGCATCCCAAGTCTTGTAAGTTCCATCTCATGCTCTTGGAGTTTGCCAAACAAAGTGGCTAAGTCCATGCTATTTATGTCTCTTGATTCCTTGATGGCGGTTACCTTGGGTTGCCAACTCCTATCAAGACATCTTAGAATTTTGTTAGTAGTTTCACCATTGCGAAATACTTTTCCCAAGGAAATCAAATGATTAACAATGTGAGAGAATCGCTTTTGCAAGTCACTAATGGATTCATTTGGCAACATGTGGAACAATTCATATTCGTGAGTTAGAGAATTCAATCTTGCATCTCTAACCTCACTTGTTCCCTCATGTGTGACTTGCAAAGTATCCCACATTTCTTTTGCCGATTTACATTGGGAAACTCTATAAAATTCATCATGGGATAGAGCCGAAAAGATGATGTTTTTAGCTTTTAAATCAAATGAGACTTTTATCTTTTCATCATCATTCCAACTACTCCTTGGAATTTCAACAATTTCATCATTTATTTTCTTTTTGGGAATGAAAGGACCATTTTCAATTGCATCCCAAATATCCATATCAATTGCTTCAATAAAAACTTTCATGCGAGTTTTCCAATAAACATATCCTTCACCATTAAATAGTGGAGGACGATTTATTGAAGCTCCTTCTCCACCAAAGTTATTGCTAGAGCCCATTAAGTTTCCAAAAGGATCTTTTTCGAAAAAGTTGTTACACTCGATCTTTCGACCGAGCTCTGATACCACTTGTTGGAAACCAACAAGCGGGCTAAGCAAATACTAGAGGGGGGGTGAATAGTATTTTGAAGCACTAATACCAAATATTTGGATTGATAATTGAAGAATGGAGCTAAGACTGAATTTTCTGGAATCAGACACAAAAGACTCGAGTCTTTTGTGAAATACTCGAGTTTTTCAGTGATGAACAACTCGAGTCTTTTCTGAAATACTCGAGTTTTTCCTATCAGATAGCAGAAAAACCAGAAACGAAAATTCAGCAATTTAACTCAAATCAATTCAATAATAAACAGGAACTTATCCAACAGAATAGCAAGCAATCTAAATAACTTTTAAACACAAAGATTCCTTGAACTTGCTACCTAATTGTATAAATCCTAATTGATTGAAATGACTTAAGTCTATTGAGCTAGAAAGTAGATTAAAAGCAATAAACCAACACTCAAGCAATTTTATCCTGGTTCACTCCAACAATGAGCTACATCCAGTCCTCCTAATCACTTAGGAGTTTCTACTAATAATCAAATTGTTAGAAATTACAAAGGATTGCTTGAGAATGGCCTCACTCAACCTAACCCTTTCAAGAGTGTACCAAACTCTTGATTTCTACCCCAATTTGATTCCGGTGATTGAAGAACTCTTCACAAAGCTTCCTTGAACTCCCTTCAAGAAACTCCACCGGGCTAGGAACCTCCTAGTCTTGTGCTTGAGAACCTCTCAAGACTTCCAACACCCTAAGCCACTTAGGGTTTGCTTGGGAACAATCCAAGACTTTGAATAATCAAGCTTTTTGTATGTGTATTACTAATCTCACAATGGATTAGCACAAATAAGCACAGCTCAATGTAAGAATTGAGGCCTAAAACTCAACTTGGAATAAAATGACAATATGAGTGAGAAGTTGAGCTTTTTGGGAATTAACACTTGAGAAGTGGAAATTAAGAAAGCTTGAATCAATATGATCTTGTTGTCTTGTTTGTTCTTGCACAAATTCAAAGAGAAATTTTATAATCAAGTTCAGAATTCTCTCTTTGGGGTTGGATGAGACTCAAATGCCCTCAATTGGGTTTTTGAGTCTCTCCAACGTTCATTTTTGCTGACTGGACAAAAATACTCGAGTCTTTTTGGTAAATACTCGAGTCTTTTTGGTCGGTCACGAGTGAATTGGTGCACGAACCAGACTAACGGTCATATTTGCTGACCTGGCACAAATACTCGAGTTTTTCTATAAATACTCGAGTATATACTCGAGTCTTTATCAAAATACTCGAGTATTTTGATCAGATATGGGAAAAATTATTTTTCAATTTTATTTTTCCTCTCAATTATTAATTTTTGGTCAATCTCAACTTAATAAACATATAAAAGATTATTCCTAGAAGAGACTAACTATTTCTACCCACTCTCAACCACTCTCAACATAAATTAGAAATTTACAATTAATATTTGATTGAGAATGATTGGGCACTTGTCTTCTTTTCTTGACTTCTTGTTGATGTTGATGTTGCAATATCTTCAAGGCATGATTTGTTAATTATTTTGTCATCATCAAAACATAATCCACCTAATTAGGAGCATTGAATTCACACTCTTCATAGTCTCCATTTCCTCGGACAGAAACTTGTCCTAGCAGCGGTCCTAGATCAGCTCCGCAAAGTCGATGCTCTGGATCCGGTATCACGATCTAAGAATCACCAGTCAATACCCAACCAGATGAGGTACGCTTCCAGCCACATCCATGTCTCATCCAAGTAGAGATGTCCATGTGATAATCCATATGCGCGTTGGAGTACCAGAAACACCGATATCCCAACGGGCAGGAGAGAGTTAGCGAACCGAACGACAGGTCGTCGACGTTGTGGATTTACAGCAGGCGGAATATCAAGATAGCACACACAATACAAACAAGGCACACACAACACAACACTCAAGCATGACAACATTATATCATGACTATTCTTTAATATTATTAACATTCTCTTAATTCTTTCTCATCTTTTACTTCTCAACTCCTTTCCCATTAACAATTCCCAAACCTTCACTTCTTTTCTCTTTCCCTTTCCAAGGGTCTCATCATTTCTTTCACACTTTCCATCTCCACTATCAATCATTCATAAACTTTGTTTTTCTTAATTACACTTCTTTTTCTATCAAGTCTTATTGAATTATAACCATCGATGATTAAGGGGAATTTAAGAATCATCGAGGTGCGCATCCGTTCGTAGTTAGCACTCACGTTTCAAGTCTACATCTCCTCGGCCACCATCCACCTAGTCGGAAGCAAACAGGAGTACAGAACCTTTACCGTGCGGGCACGACAGCTGTCACAACAACAAATGGTCCCTAACCAGGAGGCCCAGCCTCAAATACTATCATATATAACAAGGCACGCTCTTAGCGGCAAACACAATGCCCCACTCCAGTTCCTCTCACTGTTCTCGATTTGCAATCTAGGGGGCGACAGTACTAATTCTAGCTGATCATGCAGAACTTGCCACGGCATTAGACCCAGTCCCCACCATGTTAGTGCGCCACTTGTGGAGTTGTTCCGCCTAGAATAGTACTCTAGACTTCTTGACGTATCACCGTCATCGTCCTCCCCTAATGCAATCTCGTCCTAAGTATCCGCAGATACTTATCGTTCCTTCCTCTCCACTACTTCGGGTTAACTCTCATACCTCACCGCGTTCGCTGTTAATGTCTTTTAAAGGCTTTTATCTTTAATTAACCTAATGGTCAGCTCACCCTTCGTACATCCCTTCAATGAGTCCTGACCGCTAACTTTGCATCACTTTTCATAACTCAAACTTGGCACAGAGCGGGATCACATTCACGACTTGAATCTCATCACAACTATCCTCAAAACAACCTTTTCATAACAATCTCTCTTCAGAAACTTTCAACGAAAACACCTCACTTCACAAACTCCTTCCCCAATCATTTCCACTTCATAAATCTCTTCCAAAAATTCAATTCACAAATCCTTTTCCAAAAATTTCATTTCATAAATCATTTCAAAAATCTCCTTTCGAAACTCATTTCAAAAATCTCTTTTCGAAGTCCTTTTCAAAAAGTCTCTTTTCAAAATCTCCTTCAGAAAATCTATCTTGGAAAATTTTTCTCATTTTGGGAACCCCTTCTAAAATAAATTTTGTAAATTCTTTTCCAAAAATCTCATTTTTGGGAACCCCTTTCAAAATACATTTTCAAAAACTCGCTTTCAATAATTTCAATTTGCAAACTCTTTTCAAAAATCCTTTTCATAATTCCTTCTCAAAATCTCATTTTCAAGAACCCTTTCAAAAATTTCATTTCAAAAAGTTTTTCACAAAAACTTTCTCTTCTCGAGAACTAGTGGAGGAGCAAGCTCAACTCAACACCAGTCTCAATCCAAGAAAACAAAACCAAAGAATCAAGTTCCACCCTCAACACCTTTTACTTTCCAAACACATCAACATTCTGTCCTCGCTCTGGCTCACTCGCATCGCATCATTAAATCTTTTCCAACCTCGTCTCGTTATCTCTTCTAGATCAACATCTCAACTCTCTTATCATCATTTCCATTCTCAATGTCTTACCAAAGTAAGGCTGCCTCATTCCGTAAGGACTTAAGCCAAACAAGGGATTATTCTTTTCCCGGTGTCTTTTACTGTTAATCTCTTTTATCATCATTATCAATTAATTCACTTCAACACTTAAAATATTAATATACATAAGCAAACAAATGTAACCACACACCATTACACATCACACACAACAACGTGGTCTTCGTCCTATTCGTATAAGTGGCCACACAAAGCACACAATTGCCACTATACTACTGACGCAGAACCACTGAGTTCCGATCTTTGAGCTGATGCGGAACGTCTCAATATAACACCTACTACCACGATGTCTTAGGAAAGCTATTCTCTCACCTGAGGTCCAGCGATTAGATGAACACAGTCTCCTCTCTGACTTTGGTTGCTGCCACTGCCGTAATCCCTCGTCTGTAACATTCCTCGGATTAATTAAAACACATTTTCATTAAAAACCCTCCTTAAGAAAATTCTTTTCCATTCCTCGTTGGAAAAACATAATCGTTTTCTTAAAATAACTTAAACATTTCTTAGTTCTTTAAACATTCCAAAATCATTTTGAAAACACCAAATAAAACAATTTAAATCAAATGGTTAGGTGGCTGGTCCATCTTGGATAGCACCTTAACCGATTTCAAAAACACCGAAAAATTCACCGGTTTCAATTCGGGTTTTCTTAAAATCAATTACCTTTTGAAAACCAAACTACGAGTCTCATGAACTCAATTTTAGAAATCAAAAACAACTTTAAATAAACTTGGGCAGCAAAGAAATGTTTCACAAAAATCAATTTAATAACACCCAAAAACATCGTAAAAACTCTTTTTAGTTTCAAATACTTTTAAAATCAATATCCACACTTTGAAAACTCAATAAATCACAACATAATTTCTCAAACTCAAATAAATCAAACCAAATAAATTTCAAAACTAACATACATACGCACACGGACAATAGCACACTTTGATCACGTAAACACTTAATCAATCATAAATCAAACATCAAACACTTAATTTAATCACTTTCAAAAACATTTCATTTTTATAAAACAAAATCATCTAGGCATACTTACACTTATCAACCGAATGCATACTCACATAAATCATTCAAACACAACACTTATTCCTAATCAATTATTTCACAAAATACATGCATTATCCCTAAGTTCTTTCCTAATTAACATGCATAGACTCCTAAACCGAATGCATACACATAATTCAACTTATGCATAAAACCTATCCTTAATCAATTAGTTTAACATGCATAGACCGAAAATCTCACAAATCAAAACATGATTCATGCATCATCAAACATACAAAGTCACACAATTATTTTCTTCTTTTTCTTAACAAAACCGTAAGCTCAAACTTGGCAAATAATCAAACTTTAATTTATTTTTCCTTAACTTATATCAAATCAAATCATGCAAGAACATAAAGTATATATCAAGTCCTCACAAAATAAAAAGCATGGTCTTTCATCTAAATATGGCCGAATGTGACATGCACAAATTTAAACACTTAAATCAAGTTTTGTTCATGCAAATAAAATTGTTTTAAAGCTTATCTCCCTAATTTCCTCTAAGATCCGTGACATGCAACACAAGAAATCATGATCTTTCCACTCAAAGTTAACATGCATGCACTCAAATCATCTAGATCAAGTCATGCATTAGCACAAATCAAGGCAAAAATCATTTTAAGCAAGAGAAAGGTAAAACCGAGACATGCATAAGAAGAAAATATACTCTTTTCATTTAGGATGGGTATGCATATACTTAGATCAAGTCACAAAATTAAACATAAGAACACAAATAGAAAACAAAATCATTTTAAATGGAAAGAGGTCAAAACCGAGGCACACCCAAAGAAATATAAAGACTTTCGTTCAAAATTATTTACAAAACTCAAAACAAAATCAAGATCTACACAAAATTCAAAGATAAAAGCACAAATTAAAGCTTTCATCTAGATTAAATCAAAATCGTGACATGCAAGGGTTAAAAATCATTTTCAAGTAACATGCAAGACCAAAAATCATCAAACAAGTTTAGATCAAACATTGATTTGTCAAACAAACACATAAAACATCTCACTCCTCACGGTTTGAAGCATAAAAATCAAACATGCAAATAGATCTATGCCAAACATACAAAGATCATGAATAAAACTTTAGATCTAGAAGAAAAGCATGAAAACACTAAGATCTAACATGAATCATACCAACCGAATCAACATACACATATTGCAAATTAAGTTAAGTATCTAAAAGTCCATGGTTCAAAGAAAAATTACACATAAGTGCACAAAAATACGCATGCAAGAGAAGAAAAGAACATAAAATTACAAGATCACGAACTAATTCTAAGGCTTCTAAGTCTTCGGTTTATACCAAGAAGAAAAGGTCTTCAACACTTCTAAGCACTTGATCTTCAAGGATTCCTAAGTTTTGGCTTTGGATTCTCCTTCTCCTTCTTCCTACTCACAGTTCCTCCTTCTTTCTTTCTATTTTCTTTCTCTTTGTCTAAGAATTTGAGGAGCTCTTAGACTTGTGTTTTGGTGTGGTGTTTGGGCGAAAGAAGTGAAGAAATGAAGAGAAGAATGGGTGAAATGAAGCAAAGGCCAAAGCTTATATAAAAAGTCATGGCTTCCTATTTTTCCCTTTAAGTAATTCGGCCAAGGCTCAAGAAAGAGGGGTAATTTCAGCTTCCTCTAAAATTGCATGGGTGGATGTTAGCAAAATTCAAGGGGACAACATAGGAGACATAAGAGCATAGGGTTCATCCTAGGTTGTTGACCTTTTGGTTCTCTTTAGGGTTTCCTTCATCTAGTTAGGATTTAGTTGGGGCTTGGTTGGGAGCTTGGTTCATTTGGTTACATCTTGGGAAATTCCTAGGCTTCCACTTACTCACTCCCCCACGTGGCACACACATATATTCACACATACACCTACTCATGCACACACACACACACTTATACGACACATACACACACATCTTCATGCACATACACACTCATTCACGTCACACACATATATGCACATATAATCACCTTCATTAAATAATTAAATTTCACATACTCTTAAACATACATACACATACATGCAAATACATTCACTTATTTTCACGCCTAGCTCCTACACATATCCTTCTAACACATACATTCATTCACTAATTAAATCCTAAGCATACATGCATGTAAAAATCGTACATGCACATATAGAAAACAATAAAATTACTCATGCATAGAAATTATAATTGCACCCAAAAATATTCAAGCACAACAAAACACATTTCATAAAACAATTCCTTGCTAAAAGAAATTCACCATTTCAAAATAAATTTCACAATTCATAACTTTATTTCATTTACCACTTGGAAAATAGGGATTAAAAGACTTATTTAAGAAAATTACTCTTTGAAAAATACTTTTCTCAAAAATAATCTCTTTTTAGAATTTAAAACCATACGAGGAAATTGAGGGGTGTTACACCTCACAACAAGACTTCACTTTGCTTGATGACACAACAAGACTTCTTCTTCTTCAATTTGATTTGCTTGATGATAATCGACACACCAAGGCTTCTTCTTTGTTGTAGATAGCTTGCCTTTTTCAAAGATTACAACGCAATATAAAACACAATAACAATTCTATGAATCTCTTTCAAGAACTATGAAAATATCAACACATGAGATTCAAAGATTCTTGATCAAAGCTGTAAAAGTGAAAGCTTTGATCTTTTGAAGTGAGAGAGAATGTTGAGAGAATAGTGTGGCTTTGATCTTTGTAAAATGATATGAAAATGAAGTTAGTTAATCATAATGATTAGGAAAAGGTTTATATAGAGGCTTATTTATGTCAGGGGTCCCTGTACTTTCACCCTATTTTGTCATATACCCCTAATCTTTTTTTTATATGAAAATACCCCTGTACTTTTCTCCGGTGAATAATTTGCCCCTCCTCCCGATTCCGGCAAGTCGGTGCTGAGGTGGACCGCCGGAGTCCTTGTCAGGGGTCCCTGTACTTTCACCCTATTTTGTCATATACCCCTAATCTTTTTTTTTATATGAAAACACCCCTGTACTTTTCTCCGGTGAGTAATTTGCCCTTCCTCCCGATTCCGGCAAGACGGTGCTGAGGTGGACCGCCGGAGTCCTTGTTAGCTCCTTCCACCTCAGCCACGTGGTATAAAACCGGAGGTCCACGTGTCAGCTCCCTTAAATTATTTTTTTTTAATTTTTTTTAAATTAAAAAAAAAACACCCACAACCCTAGACCCCTAACATTCAAAAAAAGCATCTTCATTTAAAAATCACAGAGCTCCCTGCCTCACACATCTCCACTGCATGCCTGACTTAAAAACTGATTTTGAGAAGTGAAAAACGTATTTTAAAAACCAGTACAACAGGTGTTAATCGATTAACATATAACCTTAATCGATTAAGCATTGTTAAATGTGTGTTAATTTTCACAGTCAATCTTTAATATACAGAAAAAAAATGAAATCTTTATTTTCTTTTAATAAAGAAATAATATAGTTAATATGGACTTGATATATATATATATAAGAGGGTAAATAAAAATCTTAATACAAGTTAATCCAGAGAGTTTTCGAAGCTCCGCATATGAAAGGATTCGTTAATATCGTGGTGCTTAAAAATAAAATATTTTCAAATAGAGTCATATGTTTATTTATCAGAGTATGCGGAAGTATAATATGAACCTTGAGCTATTAAAACATCAAACCAGTAGGCACATGGGTATATATATATATATAAGATATATAATATAAAAGTAGTCAAGGTACATCAAGTCGAGATAACAAAGTTTTGGGTAGTACAAGTCCATAAACGTAAAAACTAACATAAGAAAAGACAACCTCTTTGAGATCTCTCAAAATATATATACAATATAAATACAAAGAAAAATATGAAAATCCAAGAACGATGGTCTGATGATCCTCCTCCACAGCATGATCCTTCTCCTCAAGGTCTCCAGCCAGAAACACCACGCATCCCACATACCAACCATCCATACTAAGCATCACCCGGTGGATCCCCAACTCCCCATTGGCTCCCAGTGGAGTGCTCGATTGGCTCCCCCTCACTCTCTGCCTCCTCAGGGTCCTCCTCTACCTCGTTCGACTGAGTCGGTGCCCTACCACTGGGCACTGGGTCAGCAGAAGGAGTCCCATAAACTGGACTCATCTGACTAGCTAAAGGGGTCTCCTCTCGAATAACACGAGAAGCAGAGGGATGGGATCTAGTAGCTGCTCTAAAACAAAAAGAGTGAAATCGACGAGCTGGTCGAGCTGGGGGTGGTCCATGATAAGTATAAAACGGGGGTACATGCAGGGTATAGATAATGGGTATGCGGAACCTACAAGGACAGACACGAGCCAAGGGTTTGGGGTGATAGAGGGTAACCTCTACCTCCCCCTCAAAGGTGGCTCGATGGTCCTCGTAGTACCACACTCCACTAGGGAGTGGGCGCAACTCGATGCAAGCTAGATAGCGTGCCATCACCTACAATGGGCATAAGGGGTAAGCAATATAGTCCACGTAATCAAATAAGCATAATATTAAGCAGGTAAACAACATGTATATCATTGGACAAGAGATATGCACAACATGTGAACAAGCCAAATAAATTAATAATCAATTTCATAAATGATATGTCATGATGCTTGCACACAATCTTTCCAGTCCTGAGATTCTCTAACTAATGCTCTCATGCATGACCATCCAAACAACTCGTGCCTCGGACGTATAGTGAACCTGCTCGGAAAACAATTCAAAACAACACTACCAAAGTGTACGTTGCGTCACCAAGACGTAACACCATCTCCTATGCTGCCCACATTACCAAAATGTGTCATCGAGAAAGCCCCACGACTATGCCTGGAACGTGGTCCATAATACCAATATCATTATCGATGTGCACATCTCGTCACCAAGACGAATACCCATCGTT
Organism: Crotalaria pallida; assembly: GCA_037953625.1. Lineage (NCBI taxonomy): Eukaryota > Viridiplantae > Streptophyta > Magnoliopsida > Fabales > Fabaceae > Crotalaria > Crotalaria pallida. Next base: position 78,286,071 of record CM075649.1, on the reverse strand, counting down.
CGCAGCAACCAATGCTGCTCACATTACCAAAATGTGACTACAGGCAAGTCGTAACCAAATTGGTACTCCCAGAGTACCCTCCTCATGTTCCTCGAACATGACCAAATGATATGCTATCACCACATCTCCATGCATGTATGCACACAAACATCCCGTCTAGGGTTATCCATAAATTTCATAATGTGCAACATGCAATATGTTCAAGAATGCAAGCACTAAGGTATCATAGCCTCTTTTGGAACATGATTGACTATTGAATTTGATTAAACTTGACTTAGTTGAAAATGGCATTGTTTTATTACCTTGTTCAAAAAGACTCGAGTGATTTTTAAAAGACTCGAGTAGAGTTCTAATCTGTACGAAATACTTGAGTGGTTCTTAGCAAGACTCGAGTGGATCTTAATTTTCTGCAAAATTGAAGTCTCAGGTCTTTCTAAAATATTCGAGTGGTTCATGAAATACTCGAGTCTTCATCAACCCAGAAGATTCGAGTGGATCATGCACCACTCGAGTGGTTCATCAGTAAGGTACATTATTAACACCAGTCAGAACACGAGTCCTGGGTCAGAAACTCGAGTGTTGGTGCCACCAGACACACTGGTGCGTCTGAAATACTCGAGTCTCGAGTCAAGGACTCGAGTGTTGACAGACAAACAACACTGAAAATTGAGTTTTAACATACCATTTTCATTTCTACTCAAATTATATCAAAACCAAAGCTTAACAGAGTTAACATTATATAAATTAAACATGTTCCAACCCAAAGATAACATCATATCACACTGAATTGAACTTGAGAACCAATTATGCATAAAATCACATTTTCAACAACTTAACATACCAAAATCAATTCTAAACAGTTATAGCATGAAAATAGCCTTGATATAGCTTGCATGCAACATATAGAACTTTCTCCAAACAACTTTGACACTCAAATAGGCCTCCAAGCCAAAAATCTAATTCAAGCTATGCCCATAGAGTCTCATGGTGACTCTACACTTATAATACAATGAATTAAGTTTATTCTTGTAACACCTTATGATTTTTACCCTTAATTTCCCATAATTTAAAAATGTGAACTTAAAATTTCCTATTAATTTATTAAAAACCAACCGTCAAACGAACGGAGTTTTCGTTTGTTTTTCGGACTTTTCTAAAATCTCAACCTGTTGAACACATTCTCAAAAATATAAACAGTAGCCAGCATGGCTCATCTCATATATATGCATCATATAAGTGCCCCATGGGCTCAAGAATATAGCAGCCTGTATCAGTTTTCAGAGTACTAGCGGAAAGACCAAGTTTGTGCATCAAAAATCAAAACATAAACTTTGACCAAAGAAAAGCATCCTAAGCCTCACTCAAAAAGTATATACAACACATATACAACAAAAAATAATATAGGAGGCTTAGGTCAAGTAAAGTGCACTAAATCCCACAACAACCCTACTCTCCCTGTGAGGGAAAGTAATCCTACTCGGCCAGCCCTGGTGTATGCTTCAGCTCAGTACCTGAAAATGGTAAGGAGGTGAGCATTACACAATAAAATAGGGAAAGCAGTTTCTACTATGCTATAATGAACCACTAAGCCATACACATATAGCCAGATAATGCACAAATCACAATATAGCACTCCCATTCAAATAATCATGTTCATATCATAAACAAATAGCTCTTTTTAATATTCTGTAACTCATAATTTCATTTAATTCCAACTTAGACAAACTTAGGCTTTTCTCATTCCTTATTGATTTTTCACAGTTTCTATTCTCATACTTTTTGAAGTTTTACAAAGATTTTTAGAATTTACCACAGGGATCCATCATTGCATACAGTCTCCTAAGGACAACGTCTTACAACTGCACACGATGTGTCTCTTACGCGGTCTATGCGCACAGTCTCCTAAGGACAACGTCTTACAAGACGCCGATTCCCAAAATAAGAAGGTGCGTCCATCATTGCGTACAGTCTCCTAGGGACAACGTCTTATAGCTGCACACAATGTGTGTCTTACGCGATCTATGCGTACAGTCTCCTAATGACAACGTCTTACAAGATCTGGAATCGCACAATCCAATTATACCTTTATTAATATATGGTGTGTGTGTCCATCATTGCGTACAGTCTCCTAAGGACAACGTCTTACAGCTGCGCATCGTGTGCGTCTTACGTGATCTATGCGTACAATCTCCTAAGGACAATGTCTTACAAGATCTGGAATCACACACTCTTTCACCTTTAAGTCTTTTAACATTTTATTTCACTTATTTCATTTTATAATCACTTTCATTAACTTATTAATTTCATCATCTCATTATACTTTTAACTTCCAAGGAAACATTCATTTCAATATCCAATATCATAGACTTTATCATGATGTCATTCCAGAGTCCAACATAATTTAACAAAATATCAAACTACAAAATCAAATACCAATCACCATATTTAAGCACAAAGTAACACAATTAAATACTTTTCCACTATATTAATTATCCTAGGGTTTCCAATCTTAAGCTAAACACAAAGACTCTTAGTACCCATCATACACATAACACAAACTATCCCCTAGAATACGGTAACACACACCCCCTTACCTCAAACACTTAGAGATAGGGAGAGTGTTCTTGCTCTAAGCTTGAGAATTTTCCACAATAAAAGCCACAAACCAAGGGAAGAGGGAGGAACCTAACACAATAAGAACAATAAAACAAATTATTATGCTTTGCCTTTAACCTTGATAGAGTCCATGAAACCAATAGATTTCCGTGGGTTAAAGTTTGAGATTCTCCAAGGGAGAAAGAGAGAGAGAGAAATTCGAACAAGAGGGGAGAGAAAGAGAAAGAGCTCTTAAACTAAATCACTTACTTGGAGCAAACAAAGAAGGAATTTGATGATGGAAATGGATACAACACACTTGAGTTTTGATTGTTTGAAGTAGAAAAATTGGTGCCCAAGAGATGAAAGGAGAGAGAGAGGGGTCGAACAATAGAGAGAAAACGTGTTTGGCTCACTTTTATTTTTTTCAGCATCAGCTAGGGTTAATCGATTAATAGCCTAGTTAATCGATTAACCAATGCAATCTGGCAAAAATAAACATTCTGGTCATAATCGATTAACCACTAGGTTAATCGATTAATTTTTGCACTACATTCAGGCACTACTCGATTAACCAGTAGACTGGTTAATCGATTAACCTGCAAACTCATTCATTACTCAGTACTTTAAAACGCCATAACTTCTTCGTTACCCGTTGGATCTTGCTCAAACTTTAAAGCAAGCTTCCTCACATACCCTACTTTATATCCAATGGTGGAATTTATGTTTTGAGCTACAAATCTTGTTCTTTAAATTCCCTAAATTTCTATGTTTTAAACCTAAATTTACATGCCTATTTGGCCAAATTTTTAACTTATACCATCAATTCTTCTTCTCTGAGTCTATCACAACATAGGTTACACTAGGAATTAAGTTTGGGATGTTACAATCCTCTCCCACTTACCAGAATTTCGTCCTCAAAATTCAGTTGTCGTCGAACAAGTGTGGATGAGACTGCCTGATCTTGCTTTCCAACTCCCAGGTAGGCTCCTCAACATTGTTCCGGCTCCATATAACTTTCATCAGAATGATCTCCTTGCCTCTCAACTGTCTAACTTGCTTATCTTCAATCCTTACTGGCACAACTTCGAAAGTCAGATTTTCCTTCAAGGGCAAATCATCCACAGCGATCACATGCAAAGGATCATGAATGTATTTCCTTAATTGTGAGACATGGAATACATCATGAAGCTTGGCTAAATGACGGGGCAAAGCAATCCTGTAAGCTACTGGGCCAACCTTCTCCAGAATCTCATAAGGTCCAACAAATCGCGGAGTCAATTTCTTGGACTTGATCGCTCGACCAATTCCTGTGATTGGAGACACTTTTAAAAAGACATGATCCCCAATATCGAATTCCAAAGGTCTCCTTCGCCTATCAGCATAGTTCTTCAGGCGATCCTGGGAAGTTTTCATTTTGTTCTTAATCATTGTGATCTTCTCAGTAGTTTCTTTCACTATATCAGGACCTGTCAGCAAGTTTTCACCTATTTGGAACCAACACAGAGGCGTCCTACGTTTTCTTCCGTAGAGGGCCTCAAATGGTGCCATACCGATACTGGAGTGATAACTATTATTGTAAGTAAACTCCATCAACGGCAATAACTGGTCCCAACTGCCAGCCTGCTCCAGCACACATGCTCTCAACAAATCCTCCAGTGTCTGGATAGTACGCTTCGACTTCCCATCAGTTTGCAGATGGTAAGCCGTACTAAATTTCAGCTTAGTACCCAATGCCTGCTGGAGACTCTGCCAAAATCTAGACAAAAATCTCGGATCACGATCGGATACTATACTGGTGGGAACACCATGAAGCTTCACTATGTCCCAAATATACAACTGAGTCAACTTCTCCAGTGTATACATCTTGTGAATCGGGATGAAGTGAGCACACTTCGTTAAACGGTCCACGACAACCCAAACGGCATCACATCCTGCAACTGTCCTTGGTAGACCCGTCACAAAGTCCATGGCGATGTTGTCCCACTTCCATTCAGAAATGTCAAGTGATCGCAACGGACCACCTGGCTTTTGGTGCTCAATCTTAACTTTCTGACAAGTCAGGCAATGAGACACATGGTCTGCCACATCTGTTTTCAACTTTGGCCACCAAAAAATCTTCTTCAAATCTTGGTACATCTTTGTTGCACCGGGATGAAAATTCATTTTGGTTCGATGAGCTTCCCATAGGATATCTCTTCTAACTTCAAAATCCATAGGAACACATATCCGGCCCCTAAACCAAATAATACCATCAGAACCCTTTACAAAATCGGGCTCCTCATTGCCCGATGCCCCTTCCAACAACTTATGTAGCTCTTCATCATCAGCCTGTCTTTCTTTGATAAGATCAATCAATTCATTGGTAACCTGCAACATTTCTAGAACAATGCTCTTCTCTTTCACTTGCATGTTCAAGTTGAGTTCACTGAATTCTTGGATTAGCTGCATCTCCTTCACCATCAAATTGTTGACATGCAAAGTCTTGCGACTTAGTGCATCAGCCACTACATTGGCCTTGCCCGGATGGTATTGGAGATTGAAATCATAGTCCTTCAGAAATTCCATCCACCTCCTCTGTCTCATATTCAACTCTTTTTGATCAAAGAGATAGCAGAGACTTTTATGATCGCTGAAGACTTCAAACTTTGAACCATACAGATAATGCCTCAAAATTTTCAATGCAAAGACTACTGCTGCCAACTCAAGATCGTGAGTGGGGTAGTTCTGTTCGTGCTGCCTCAACTGCCTGGATGCATAGGCTATGACTTGTCCTTGCTGCATCAACACACAACCCAACCCTTGTTTTGATGCATCACAATATACTACAAAGGATTGAGTCGGATCCGACAAAATCAACACCGGGGAGCTAGTCAATTGCCTTTTTAACTCTTGAAAATTGTTCTCACATTCGGGGGACCAAACATACGGAACACCTTTCCAAGTAAGAATAGTCAAAGGAAGAGCCAGCTTAGAAAACCCTTCGATAAACCTCCGGTAATACCTGTTGGAAACCAACAAGCGGGCAAAATAACCTTCTAGAGGGGGGGGGGGTGAATAGAAGAGTTAAGCTACGATATCCGATTTTTGCAAAGTAATCAAAAACAGTTCAAATTTGTCCAAAATGCACTAACTTACTCGATTATCCTGCAATTTAATCGAGTACACCTGAATGATTGATTTTACTTAATCGAGTACTACTCGATTAAACTCTGTAGAACACAAAAAAATCAGAATTCAATTCTAAACAATTCTTCACCGAAATTCAATGAATCAAGAATTAAAACGCAGAGAATCAATTACCAATCAATTAACACATATGAAAAGATTAGATAATTGAAAAACCCAATTCTAATCCTAAATTGCTTTTAATTTCTTGATTGATTTTAGAAATGAAAATATGAAAAAGCTCAAAACGAAGAACACAGTGATTTTAGCCTGGTTCACTCATAAACGATGAGCTACATCCAGTCCACCCCTTCTGACTTGGGTGATTTGCTACACTATGAACAAAAGAATCAGTTTACAAGAATAGTTAAGATCCTCTCCTCTCACGATCCTAATCCTTTATTGTATGAGGTACCACTTCATACAATTCTACCCCAATTCTTGTGAGTCGATCCTCTTTGTTCCTTCGTTGATTGAATCCTTCGTGTTCAATCCTTTGAGCTTCGAGCAATTCCAATCCAATTGCTAAGAGTAATGCTCCAACCCTTCTTCAATTTTCTTCAATAGAAAACTTGTCTTGTTGAATCTTGAGGTGTGTAACCTTGTTGTTACAAATTGATCCAACCACAAAAGAATGTTCACAAACTATGAATCTTCAATATGGATTAAAAAGAATAAATTGTATTTTCAAATTGAGATTCACATGAACATTGATAGAGATGATGTAAGAAAGAATATTTGCTCAAGAATGTTGAAAGAATGTGTGAAAAATGATGTATGAAAATCAAGGTTCGTAACCTTTGAAAAATAGAAAATGAAAGTCTTTTAAAGTTCAGTTATAACAGTACTTAATCGATTAAACGAAGCCTTAATCGAGTACTACTCGATTAACCTGTTTACTTAATCGATTAAACACTGCTAAAAACCTTTTCTATTAATTTTCATTTTTCACCAATTTATTTAGAAAACGTCTTGAGCCATTTTTCTCTATCAATGCAATCTCAATTCTAAACATAATTAATTCTTTAGTTCCAATTGAGATTACTATCCTAATTCTACCACCCACTCTCATATAAAATAATAAAAACAATTATAATACATATACAAGAATGAATAACAGAATTGTCCTTTGTGACTTGTTGTTGTAGGTAATTCCACATCATGTTGTCTTCATCAAAACACTCAATTGAATGCTAATGCCTTGCCTTGCATCTTCAATCTCCCCCTTTTTGATGAATGACAAACACGATCCAATATCTCCATACTCCCCCTAAATGTATGCACACTTAGGAAAAGTGATATTAACCTACAAAAACAACAATCCAACCTTTCTCCCCCTTTTGGCATTAATCAAAAAAAAAAAATAAAACATCTTGCCAAAGGTGAGAAAAAAAATCCACATTCCAAACTATGAAAAATATATGTAAGAGCAATAAGGAACGCACAAGCACATAATCAAACCATAATATCATAAAACCACAACGTGCCATAGCATCCATACACATAAGTTCATAACCCAAACATAAACCATAAAACCACATAGTCTGAAACATAACACCAAGTCCACATGTCGGACTTTAAAACGAACCAATAAACCAAACCAGAAAACATGAAACATAACCCAATATCCAGAGACATAAACACCATAAATAGAAAAACTAGATAAAACTAGACATTGCACCAAGATGACATCAATGCAAAATGCAGCAAAACATAAAATGAAATGCATGTAATCACTGAGGTGGTGGTGGTTGTGGAAACATCCGCCCAAGAGCACCGAAAAACCTATCCTCCATCGCCTGCTGACGAGTCGCAAGAGTCTCAAAGCCACTGCGAATCATCTCACTTTGACGCTCCTCAATTGCATATTGCCTTTGCTCCACTTGCGCAAAGTGACCACCAATTTCTTCTTAAAGGCTATCACGAAGCGCCTGAAAATCAAAACCAGCATAAGGCGGAGGTCGCTCTTGATCACCAACATTCATAAAATCTTCAACATTGAAAGTTGGCTCCGGTGGCGGATTAGATGACCCAGCACCCATTTGCCTTGCCATTTCCTCTTCAAGCTCATTTTGCTTCTTCAACCGCTCAATGTCACTTTTCCACATCCAATTCTTAGCAGTGGGATACTCATCCATCCCTAAACCATGTAACAACGCAGAATTGATGCAATTTTGGTCAGTGATTGATTGGGTTTCTTCGTCATCGGCTATCTCCACACCATAATGTATCAAAAGCTTTGTAACTATCATAGGATAAGGCAAAGTAGCAGAACCAATAGACCCAGCAGCAATTAGCATCCGATCAAGTACAACCTTAGACCAGTTAATAGGAATATGCTCCCTCAACGCATAAAACAGTCGCACCTCATCATTAGATGCTTGAGCATAATTGTGACTTGATTTAGGCATCAAAATATATGAAATAACATAGAGTAACAGCCTGCTGTCCAGAGTCATATGTCCAGCATGCTTAGTCCCTTTTGTCCAAGAGAAACCTTCTCTCATAGTAGAGGCAAAAACAGATGCAACATCACATTCATTTAAAATCTCACTATTAGGATCATTGAAGAATGTCCCTTCCAAACTTAAACCAAACAATTCATTCAAGTCCTTTGAAGTAATCCTCAGCAATGTACCCTTAACTACCGACTTGTACTTGTTATCCTCAAATTTAAGATTTGCATAAAATTTACGAACTAATCTAGGATAAATGTCACAATGAAAACCTAGAAATTTCTGCAATCCTTGCTCAACAAAAAGAGAAGAACATGCAAACCTTTGATTCAAGAGCCATTTCACATTCATAAACCGAATGTGACCAAATTCCCTTTGCAATAACCCGGCTTCCCGCTGCTTGCGCATTTCCGTGGAGTAGTATTGAGAGTCCAAATCCAAATTCACACGCTGCTTCTTGCGGTGACCAGTGGAAGTTGATGGAGGGGCCATAGTGATCTTAGGGTTTGAGGAATTGGGGGTTTTGGAAATTTAGAGAAATAATGTGAAATTGATGATGAAAGTGATGTATAATGAAGATATGATGAAGAATATGGAAGGAATTTGAAAGAAATCAAGTAGAAAGTGATGAATGATGATGAAACGTGTTGAGAACGAAGAGAACTTCGTGTTTTTGAGAGAGAAAGTGAAGAACGAATGCTAAAAAAAACTGATTTTATGATTCTGTGCAGACATGATCTACTCGATTAAGTAATCGCGTAATCGAGTATTACTCGAGTAAACTGCCACTTAATTGAGTAAGACATGTGTAAAAATGACACTTAATCGATTAACCTGCAACTTAATCGAGTATTCCAGAAAGATTATTTTTTATACTCGATTAAGGCACAACTTAATCGATTAAAGTCTGATAAAATGCAGTTTTCAAAACAATTTTTAATGCACAGCTCATGGAAATCAAATGCACAAACCATATGCACATTTTAAGTGAGACACAAACACATTTAGCACATTGTCAATTAAGCAAATAAGCAACCAAGCACAACACCAAAGCATATACCAACAAAATCACAAAAGAAAACAAACATAACCAAAGTTAATAGAATCATGATTTTTAATTTTCAAAAACAAAACAACTCTAAACAAATCACTTAAAGATAGGCATGGACTATGAAATTGGTTTAAAAAAAATGTCAAACACAACTAACCAATGGTTGATTCATCCAAAATTCCTAGCTCCCTTCTAAAATGATAAAAGGTATCTCTAGGAAGAGGTTTTGTAAAAATATCGGCTAGTTGATTTGAAGTTGAAACAAACTCAATCACACAATCACCTTGTTGAATATGATCCCTAATAAAATGATGCCTTATTTCTATGTGTTTTGTTCGAGAATGAAGTACCGGATTTTTAGTTAGATTAATAGCGGAGGTGTTATCACAACGAATAGGTATTTTTGATAAACAAACACCAAAATCAAGCAATTGTTGTTTCATCCATAAAACATGAGCACAACAACTACCCGCCGCTATGTATTCGGCTTCCGCGGTCGACAAAGCAACGCAGTTTTGCTTTTTGGAAAACCAAGAAACAAGTGAGTTACCTATCAAGTGACAAGTACCACTTGTACTTTTTCTATCAACTTTGCAACCGGCGAAATCGGAGTCCGAATACCCTATTAGATTTAAAAAAGCATCTCGTGGATACCACAAGCCGGTATTCATTGTTCCTTTTAAATACTTCATGATTCGTTTAACCGAAGTTAGATGCGATTCTTTAGGATTAGATTGATAACGTGCACACATACAAACGCTAAACATAATGTCAGGACGCGACGCAGTCAAGTATAAAAGACTACCAATCATTCCTCTATACTTGGTTACCTCTATTGGTTTGCCGCTTTCGTCCTTGTCCATATGACACGTGTTGCTCATCGGTGTTGACGCGTGCTTACATAAATCCATCCCGAAACGCTTCAAAAGCTCCTTGCAATACTTTGTTTGATGGATATAGATTCCGGCATCCATTTGCTTAATTTGAAGGCCAAGAAAGAATGTCAACTCGCCCATCATCGACATCTCGAATTCGCTCTGCATCAAATCTGAAAACTTCTTGCAAAGCTTATCGTTAGTAGCACCAAAAATTATATCATCTACATAAATCTGAACCAAGAGGGTGTCATTTACGGATTTTTCAATGAAAAGGGTATTATCAACCGCGCCTCTTTTAAATCCTTTATTTAATAGAAATGTACTCAAACGGTCATACCAAGCTCTAGGAGCTTGCTTAAGACCATAAAGAGCCTTCGTTAATTTGAAAACATAGTTAGGAAATTCATGATTTTCAAAACCCGGCGGTTGAGATACATACACCTCCTCTTGAATAAAGCCGTTAAGAAAAGCACTCTTAACATCCATTTGGTATAACTTGAAATTCATAATAGATGCATATGCTAACAAAAGTCGAATAGCTTCTAAACGAGCTACAGGGGCATAAGTCTCGTCATAATCGATTCCCTCTTCTTGACTATAACCTTGAGCAACTAACCTAGCTTTATTTCTCACAATAAAACCCATCTCATCTAACTTATTGCGATAAACCCACCTATTTCCTATTATGGGCCTATCGTCGGGTCTAGGGACAAGTTCCCAAACCCTATTTCTTTCAAATTGATTAAGCTCTTCTTGCATGGCCATGACCCAATGTTCGTCTTGTATGGCCTCATTTATATTTTTGGGTTCTATTTGAGACACAAAAGCTACAAAGTGACAAATATTACGAAGTGAGCTTCGGGTTACCACGCCCTTAGCTACATCACCTATCACATTCGTCAAAGGATGATTTCGGTTAGTTTTCCATGCCGGTGGAAGTCCCTCATGTGCTTGTTCATGTCCATCTCCATGAATTTGAATGTCCATCTCCTTTTTTTTCTCATTTTCATCACGTGGCACTTCTTCATAAATGTCAATACCTGAAATATCAAGAGTACCCTTCTCTCCTTCCGGAGATTCATCAAATACAACATTTATTGATTCCTCGATAGTTAAAGTTCGTTTATTAAACACTCTAAATGCTTTACTATGACTCGAATAACCTAGAAATATCCCATCATCCGCTTTTGGATCGAATTTTCCCAAAGCATGTTTTCCATTATTCAAAATAAAACATTTACATCCAAAAACATGAAAATAAGATATATTAGGTTTTCGGCCTTTGAAAAGCTCATAGGGGGTTTTCTTAAGAGAGGGCCTAATAATAATTCTATTCAACACATGGCAAGCGGTGTTCACCGCATCGGCCCAAAAGTATTTAGGAACTTTACTATCACTCAACATAGTCCTTGCTAATTCTTCTAACACTCTATTTTTCCGCTCAACAACTCCGTTTTGTTGAGGAGTTCTAGGAGAAGAAAATTGATGTTCAACACCAAACTTTTCACAAAATCTATCAAATGCATGATTTTCAAATTCTCCACCGTGATCGGTACGAATAGCAACTATACTATGATTGACTTTGTTTTGAACTTGTTTGGCAAAAGTTTTAAAACATGTAAAAGCTTGATCTTTTGTTGGTAAAAACAAAGTCCATGTAAAACGTGAGTAGTCGTCCACAATTACAAGTCCATAGTAATTACCGCCAAAGCTCATTGTTTGTGAAGGACCAAATAAATCCATATGTATGAGTTCTAGAACCCTTGAAGAAGAAATCACTTTCTTTGATGGAAAAGTTGTTTTAGTTTGTTTGCATTTCTTGCAAGGGGCACAAACTCCATCTATTTTAAAATTGAGCTTTGGAAGGCCAATTACCAAGTCCTTGGATAAAACTTTATTTAATTGACCCAAGTGGATATGAGCTACTCTTCTATGCCATAGCCAAACATCATTATCTTTATTTAGAAAACATTTTGAAAACAAAGATGTAATATCATTCAAGTCAATCAAGTAAGTGTTATTCACCCGATTCCCAACAAACTTAATGGATTGATCACTGTCACTTCTAATAATGCAATGGTTAGAGGTAAAACTAACACTATTTCCAATATCGCACAATTGACTAATGCTAAGTAAATTATGTTCTAAACCTTCAACAAACAAAACATTGTCAATTATAACATTGGATGAGTTTCCGATTTTACCTATACCAAGTATTTTTCCACGATTGTTATCACCATATGTGACGTGACCTTTATCTCTTGGTGAAAGCTCGATGAAATGTCTCTTGTCTCCCGTCATGTGCCTTGAACAACCGCTGTCCAAATACCAACGATCATCTCTCGTTCGAAGGCACACCTACAAAAACAAATTATATGGAAGACTTAGGTACCCAAACAATTTTGGGTCCTTGGGGGTTAATATCCGGTTTCTCTCCCTTAACAATCCAAATAAATTCCTTATTGGGTATACCAAACTTTTTGATTTTGCAAATGTTTGAAGTATGACCAAAGATACCACAATAGAAACAAGTAGGTTTTCTAAAAAAATTAACCTTTGAAAAACTTCCAACTTGTCTATAAGATTTCTTCTTTGGTTTAGTATATCCCAAACCGGTTCTATTTGTATTGTCTCTTTGTCTAGAGAGCAAATCATTCAAATCTCTTTTTCCTTTTGTAAAGGTAGCAAGTTTTTCTTTCAAATCATGTAATTCATTTTCATAAATCTTGCACCTTTCACAATCGGAAATCACAGCATTAGATACACAATGATCACCTGATGCATTAGAGTAAATGAGTTCTAAAGTCTCATTTTGAAGTACAAGCTCATCAATATGTTTTTGCATTTCCAAAATCTTTTCATTGTACTTCAAAATGGCTTTCTTAGCCTCTATGTTGATTTTAGCTAATTTTTTAAGTTCGGCATGCATATCAACATAGGCATTATAAAGTGCATCATATGAAGGGGAAGAGCAAGATTCACTATCGGAATCCATATCAGAGTTAGTTTTAGAATGTACCTCCTTTGAGCTTGAAAGCTCAAGAGACGTGTCACTAGTGGAAGCTTCAATGTCATCATTAGCCATTAAACACAAGTTAGCCGATTCTTCATCTTCCGAAGTGCTAGAATTTGTATCATCTTCGGGTTCGTCCCAAACAATGTAGGCCTTCTTAGCCTTGTGATTGTTGGACCTCTTCTTATCACTATCGGACTTTTTAGGCTTTTGAGGACAATGATATTTGATGTGACCCGCTTTCCCACATGTATGACTTATTATCTTGTCTCTAGGGGTTTTTGACCTTTGTGGAGTTTCCTTGCTTTCCTTTGAATTGAATCTCCTTGTGTTTCCTTTCTTCTTGAAGAATTTTCTGAATTTCTTCACAACGAATGCAAGTGACTCGTCATCTAAGTCGGAATATGTGTCTTCATCCAAGGAAGAATCATTTAGAGTATCAACATTTTTTGACGATGCTTTCAATGCAATACCCTTTTTCTTCCTATCGGATTCCTCATTTGAAATTAGGCGACCGAGCTCCATCTCATGCTCTTGCAACTTACCAAACAAAGTAGCGAGATCCATAGTATCCAAGTTCTTTGATTCAATAATCGCCGTGACCTTGGGTTGCCAATTTCTATCCAAACACCTCAAAAGTTTGTTAGTGAGTTCTCCCGGTAAGAAAGCCTTACCAAGAGCAAGCAAGTGGTTAATAATATGAGTAAATCTCTTTTGCAAATCAATAATACTTTCATTAGGCAACATTTGAAATAACTCATATTCACGCATCAAGACATTTAATCTAGCTCTCCTAACTTCACTAGTTCCCTCGTGAGTCACTTGTAAAGTGTCCCACATTTCCTTTGCACTAGAGCATTGGGATATCCTAAAGAACTCGTCATATGACAAAGCAGACGTAATGATATTCTTAGCCTTGTAATCTAATTGGATCTTTTTCTTATCATCATCCGTCCACTTATCCTCAGGGATTAATTGTGCAGCACCTTCAACTATGGTGGAGGGAATGTGTGGACCCTTTTCGATAGCTTTCCAAATCTCGTTATCAATAGCTTGGATAAAAATTTTCATTCTTACTTTCCAGTAAGCATATCCCTCACCGCTAAATAGTGGGGGACGGTTTATTGCAGCACCTTCTCCTCCAAAAGGATTTAGAGAACCCATGGTTTCCAATGGATCTTTTCGAAAAAGTTTTTAAACTCGGTTTATTCGACCGAGCTCTGATACCACTTGTTGGAAACCAACAAGCAGGCAAAATAACCTTCTAGAGGGGGGGGGGGTGAATAGAAGAGTTAAGCTACGATATCCGATTTTTGCAAAGTAATCAAAAACAGTTCAAATTTGTCCAAAATGCACTATCTATTCGTCGTTCTTAAGGGCAAATCAAACGGATTACTTGCAAAAGTAATCTCTCGGGGTACTTTCAGTAACAACATGGTGGGGTAAAAGCAACACGGTTTCATTGACTACAAAGGATGGAGGGGTTCAAAGGCATCAAAACAGTGTTCAAACGTTTAATTGGGGTCAAGACACTATCACACTTTGGATTAAATCCTTCTCATCAATTTAAGCCTAAACGATCTACTCCTCAAAAACCTCACATTTCCATCTACTCCCCAACTTAAATGACTCATATCTCTCTATACTAAATTCATCATCACAGACTTAACCACTGAATACTACTATCCTTCACCACTTTTTGTCAATCTTACAAAATTCCCCATCACTTAGCTTCAATCTATCCTCTGGTTGTCTTACATCTCACCAACTAATGGTTCTTACTAGACTCCTATGGTCACTATCACGTCTTCCCTTTACTCTAATCCACCACTAATCCTCAAGAAATGTGCACTATCTCACTTCCTTTCTCAAACACTTAATCATGGAACTTAGACAATTCTAAACCTTTTTCCACTTTCCACAACTTCCCTCATATCCTAAACCATCAGAATTTCTCAACTCAAAGGCCTATTGTCCTTTACCACATCAAATCCTAGCTTTTTACCTAACCTTGGGTCAACACTTAAGGATTCTATCCACAAATTCCACCATCTTATCCATTCGACTTTACCATATCATCACTTATTGACCTCTGTCTAACCATTTTTCGACTCTAATCAAGACACTTATGACTCTAAATTCTAAATATCATCTTAATTTCTTCCGCATCTTAACACCATCTAAACCATTATTTTGACCAACACGACGTCAAAGCTCTTAGTCCTAATTACTTTACGTAACTCACCACTCATCTAAGACTCAAAAAGGATACTCCTATTTCCTCCAAGACTCATACTTCCCTTAATCCATACTTACTAATCCTTATTCTCCTTAGCCTTTGCAACTTCCACTTAATCATCATTTCACAACCCACCTCCTGACCTAGGAATACCTACTTGACTGATGCCAGGTGTCAGAGCCCCAAATTCCCAACAAGATTTTTAGGAAAGGGTAAATGTTTGATCAAAAATCAAAAGAAGAAACTTCGGTTTCATCAACAATCAAGGCTTTGTCAAGAACATGGTCTAAGATTTTCAGAATAGGCTTTTCAAACGTCACGCCAAAGCAATTTGGCATCACATAGGGTTTATACAAGAAAAGTCCCAACAAGAAAAGAAGGGTTCTAGTTACAGAACGAAATCCCATATCAAGAATTCAAGGGTCATTACAAACAAAAGGGGTTCACATCAAAGATAAGTTCAACGAAAGAAGGCTCGAATCACGTATCGACGTTGATCTCTATTCCTCGTCTCTGCTGTAGACAAAAACCGGCTCACTCCAGGAAAACATCCGCGTACTCTTAGCATTCCTATTCTCATCTATCGCGATCTTACTACTAATGCACACACAGAGATACACTGCAGAGTATGTAAGTCCATGTATAAAGTTACTTAGATCAACCATTGCTCTGATACCATAACTGTAACACCCCGATTCGGCAACTTGAAAACTACAGTTACTTAAGTTAAGTATAGTGAAAATTTGGGCCATTTTTTTTAAACATGTGTAACAAAGACATGAGAACATTTAAACTTTCAAGACAGAGTTACGATTTAAAAACTAATGTTCTCATGTTGCGTAAAAATATTTCAAGTTCCAAACCGAGATGTCACAAGACACCGCACCTTGAAACTTGTTCACAAAACATCATTTAAATGCATAGCCCGTTTACTTGTTTCAAAAACATCAGTACTAAAAAAAACTTTAGATGGGGTACAGTATGATATAGCTATGGCTATTAAGAACTTGCAATGGATTACAATACTCTGAGGGGATTACCTAGCCTCTAGTCATACATGCTAAGACTATCCATCTATCTTCGAATCTGGGCAGCTCAAGTTCTTGGTCCGCAAGCAGAGCTGTCATCATCAGTCGTCTCAGGAGTCTCTTCCAGAGAGTCGTCTTGTACTTGCTTCTCCTCCTTCTGACGATCCAAAAGTCTCTCCATATCCAATCTTCAGGGGCAACCTTCCATGCTCCTCCTTGCAGGGGACACAGGTGGACCGCTACACGCTACGCCATCTACCCGTTGCAATATCAGCAATTGCCGATACGACAACATGGTAGGAGAGAGTCAGTGCTCCGAACACTAACGGGTTGACCATGCGGTCTCAGGGTAGATTCAATATAAAGATAGACAGGTAATATAACAGAACAATATAACTAAGACAGCATAACATAGACATTTATGCTAATGCAATCACATCATCACCAACATATATAATGTAACACCCCGCAAATTCCTCGTACTGAATTAAAATACTAAAGAGAATTATTTTGAAAAAAAAATGTTTTTGAAAGAATATTCTCTTAAACAAATTTCCTAAGTAACGTTTTTAAGGTAAAGAGTAACTTTAAAGAAAGAGTTTTCATAAAATGATGTCATGAGTTTAAAGTAAGTTTAGAGAAATAATTATATGTTAGACATTTTTTTCTTATACCTTAAAGAAAAGGTGATTTATAAAGAAGAGTATTTTTATGAGAAAGAGATTGTTTTCTAAATATATGTATATCTATATGTGTGTTGGTTGACATGTGTTTAAGGTGTGATTGTGTTTATGTGATTCCTTGAAATATTTAAATTACTAGGTTAAGTGGTGATTAAATGTCCTAAAAATAGAATTAAGTAAGAAATCAAGAGATAATGTATGAACATGTATGTGTATATATATATATATATGTATAGTACGTGTATGTGTATGTATAAATAGCATGAGTCTATGTGTGTGAATGTGTATGCAACGTGTGTGTGTGTGCATGAGTGTAAGCATGTGGCGCAAGGAGGTGTGAGTGTGTAGGTGCATATATGATGCAATTTTTGACTTTCTTGCACCCTAAGTTAGTAGCCTCATAGCATATAGGATTAGTTTAGTGTAAAAGCTTAGTTAAGAGTTTGACCAACCAATAGGATCAAAAGATTAAGCCTAATTTCTTCCCATTTGTCTCATGGCTTGGCTTGAGCCATGCAAGCTTTCATATAGCCAATTTTACCCTTCTAATAGCACTCTTGGCCGAATTGTCTTGAGGGCAAGAAAGGAAATGCTTGGTTGTCTTTTTATACCCAAAACCGTAGCACCCCCATTCATTTTCCTTCACTTTTCTCATCCAAACTAAACACTTGTTCTAAGAGTATCATCAAACTCTTGGAGAGAGAGAGTGAAACCGTGAGCTTCAAGAGGAGAAGGAGAAGAAGATCAAGCCTAAAGCCTTAGGATTCTTGAAGATTAAGTGAAGAAGGTTGAAGATCTTCTCTATCTCTTTGTCTATTCGAAGATCCTAGGGTGTTAGTAGTAGTTCTTAATTTTCCAAGCCTTGTAAGATTCATTTGTTGTGCATGTCCAATTTCTTTGTAGATCCATGTTTGTAAGTGCTTGATTAGCCTTGATTTTAAGTTTCAAGAGCCACACAAACTTGTAAAACCTTAAACCTTGGACTCTACCATTCGGCCATGTTTGGGAAACTAGGTCATGATGATTTCTATTTTGGTTTGAGTTCATGCATGTTAGTTTGATGATGATCTTGATGATTTGGGTACATGCATGTCTTGTTTAGGCCTTGATCTTAAATTCTTGAAGATAAATGAACTCATGGGACCCTAAATCAAGAGCCCTTTCATTCGGCCATAACCAAAAATATAGGCTTAGACGCTTTTTGAATTGATTTAAGTGGTTGCATGTTCATTTCATGTATAGGAAAATTGATTTGAGTAATTAAAATGCTTTGATTTTTACTTGATCCCGACAAACCCTTGATTTTTGGTTTTGATCTTCAACTTATTCATGAAAAAGTTTGATGATGGACACATGCATGTTGTCTTGAACAAAGACTTTATTTTTCAATGATCATCACGACTTTGGTCTTCTATTACTCAAAATGATTTTTACCTTTCATTTGTGCGACAATATTTGATTTCACAAGTTGATCTCCAAGATTTAGGTGCATGCATGTGGTTTTTAAATAAAGAGATTTTATTTTCCTAAGAACCTCACGGTTTTACAAAAAAAAAAACTAAGGCAATAAGTTTTTGGAAAGATGCTTTTAACTTGATTCATGATTTATAATTTTACATGTTGATTTCTTTATTTCAAAGACTTTTAAGAAAGCATAATTAAAATGAAAACTCGATTTAAGGAAATGACATTTTTAGAGTTTTGTGTAAAAAAGGGTGCATAATTTGATTCATGACTTTTGATGTTGCATGTTGAAAAAAATTGAACCAAAAGCCTTGTTTTTGTCAAATAGAGGTTCGGCCTAGGCATAGCAAAAATAGACTAGGACTCTTTTCAATAGAGTGACATGAAAACAATGAGTATGTTTGTGAAATTATGTAAAACAAATAATTGGAAATTGTGTTGTATTTCTATTTGATTAAAAAGTAAAGGAAATGAATGAACTAAATGGTTTTAGAAAGAGTTTTGTGTTTGATTGAATATGTGTATGTGCATTCGTGTAAGAATAAAAAGGAAGAGTAAATAATTTTGCTACATAAAAAGAAAATAGAATTTAAGTGCTTGAAATAAATTAAGATGATTTATGTGTTTCAAATTGTAATTCTTAACTTGTTTTCCTTGATGTCATTCGGCCACATAGAGTAAATAGGTTTAGGAAGTTTAGATGCATAGAATTAAATTTTACCTAGTGATTTTCGAAAAGAATAAAGTTATTAAAAGTAAGAAAAACAAATGTGCTTAATTTAAAAACTGTAGTTCAATTTGGTTTGTGAATTTATGCATGTCTAAGTGTTCTTGTTTTATGAAAATGAAATGACATAACGATACATCAAGTTGTCTTGGTTGATTTTAAACGTTTACTTGTGAAAGTGTTGCTTGTTGTCTATGTGCTAATTAATGTTTGGTTTTGAAATTAATTGATTTTAAGAAAGTTCCATTTGATTTACTTGAGATTTTTAATTTGCATTTTGGGCTGTCCAAAGTTGTTTTGTGGTAAAGACTTGGGTTTTAAATTGTTAATTCTAAATAAAAGAGTTATTTAAAACAAAGAGTGTCTTTAGTATGTTTTCAAGATTTTATCAAAGTGATTGGGTAAAATGATTCCTTGCTGTCCATAATTGTTTGAACTTGTTTCTTAATTTTAAAGAGTAAGTACAAGTGATTTAATTTAAAGTTGTCAAGTAATAATTGATTTAAGAAAAGCCGGATTAAGAACGATGAATTTTTCGGTGTTTTCGAACAACGTTTAAGGTGCTGCCCAAGACGGACCAGCAACCAAATCGAATGATTTAAATTGTTTTATAAGATGTTTTCAAATGGTTTTAAAGAATTTAAAGTATTGGAAAATAAGGAAGTCGTTTTGAGAAAACAATTAAGTTTTAAGCTTTCCGACGAGAAACTAAACGTGTTTGAGTTACGAAAATATTTTCTTAATACAAGTTAATGACGTAAACATATTTTATTTAGTACGAGGAAACCTTAAAGACAAGGGATTGGGACGGCCGGCAGCTGAACGGATCCGAGGTGACGATACGCAATTAATAGCTGGACTTCAGGTGAGAGAGAAGCTTTCCTAAGACATCGTGGTAGTTAGGTGATTTAGTAGGACGTTCCGTATCATCTCAAAGATCGGAACTAAGTGGTTAGAGTCAGTAGTATAAGTGGCAATTGTTTGATTGTGTGGCCACTTATACGAAGATGACGAAGAACACCTTGTTGTGTGATGTTTGTGTGAATGATAGCATGCTTTTATATATTTATTTAATTATGCCTTATGTTATTTACTGCTGTTGATTGATATGTGTAATGTACTGATGGACGTCTGTTACGTCCTGAATAAGGAAATGAAATTGATGAAAGTGAAAGTAAAGTTAGAAGTGTGAGGAAATAATAATGATAAGATACAAAGAGAAAGGAATAATGAGTGAGAATAAGGTATGTACTGGAAAGGAAAGAAAGAGTTGAGAATTGGGGAATGAAATTGAGGATAATGATGAGAACGAGCCAGAGTTGGGAGAGTATTGTTGTTGTTGGAACAAGATGAGATGTGAATTGAGTGGAGCTGGGCTCCTTCTGTTTTTGTTTTAGTCTGGGACTAGTGTTGAGTTGAGCTTGCTCCTCCATTAGCGCCCAGCAAAATTGGAAATTTTGGAAAACGGTTTTGAAAAGGTTTTTGAGAGGAGCTTTGTGAAAAGATTTTCGAAAAGAGAATTTTTGAAAAGATTTTGGAAAGGAATATTTTTGAAAAGTCTTTGAAAGAGATTGTTGAAAAAGATTTGTGGAAAGAAATTTTTGAAAGGAGTTGTGAAATGACATTTCCAAAGGAGCTTTCCGAAAGAATCTTTTGAAGAAGTTTTGATAAAATAATCTTTTTGAAAAGTTTTGTGAAAACCTATATTTTGGAAAGAAGTTTCTGGAAAGTAATTCTTTGATAAAGTTTTGAAAGGATGTTTTCAAGAAAGTCTTTTGTAGTGACGTTTTTGAGAAAGTTTGCGAGAGAGAATTTTATGAAAAAGTCTATGAAACAATCTTTTGTGGAAGTTATAAAAGAGTGTTTTGAGATAGTTTTTGAAAAGATTGGTTTGAGAAATGAGATGATTGTGAGAAGTGAAGAATGTTGGGAAAGTTTGAGAAAGGAGATATGAGATTGTGATGTGATCCCAGCTCTGTGCTATGTGAGAAAGATTGTGCAAAGTTAGTGGTCGGGACTCGTTGAAGGGTTGCACGAAGGACGGGCCGACCTTAGGATAACTAAAAAGATAAAAGACTTAAAAGACATGCGCGGTGAGGTATGAGAGTGCGAAGTAGTGGAGAGGAAGAAACGATAAGTATCTGCGGATACTTAGGACGAGATTGCATTAGGGGAGGACGATGACGGTGAAACGTCAAGAAGTCTAGAGTATGTTTCTGGGCAGAACAAACTCCACATGTGGCGCACTAACGTGGTGGGGACTGGGCCTAATGCCGTGGTAAGTTCTGTGGGCCCACTAGAAACATACTGTCGCCCCCTAGATTGCAAATCGAGAACAGTGAGAGGGACTGGAACGGGGCATTGTGTTTTGCCACTGCGTGGACAGTGAGCCTTGTTATTATTGAATTGTTTTGAGGACGAGATCCTCCTGGTCTGGGACCATTTATGTGTTGTGACAGCTGTCGTGCCCGCGTGGTAAAGGTCCTGTACTCCTGTTTGCTTCCGACTAGGTTGGGTGGATGACCGAGGAGATGTAGACGTGAGTGATAGCCGATAACAAAACGAGTGCTTGATGAGATCTGAAAGTTTTCCCCTATCACCAAAGAGTGTGAATTGGTAAGATGGAATAAAAAGAGAAGTATGGTTATAATAAGGAAATTAATAAGAGAATGTAAGATGGTTCATGAGAAGTAAAGATAAGTTGAAAGGGAAATGAGAATGTTAATAATGTTAATGATATGCTTGAATTTTTGTATGCATGTGTGTTGTATTGTGTGCTTGTGTGGTCCTATTATTTTGCCTATCGTAATCCCACACCGTCAACGATTCGTCGTTCGGAAAGCTTACTCTCTCCTGTTCGTTGTTATATTGGTGCTGTTGATATCACAACGGGCAGATGGAGCATCATAAGGAGTTCATCTCTCTAGAGGAATGGGAGCAGCAGTCTAAACAACAGTAGGGAAGCAGCAACAGAGAGGACTTCACTTTCGAGAATGAGGAAAGCATGCAAGAAGAAAAGGGAAGCTTCATCTGGTGGTGTACGACCGGAAGAGTTAGGGGTAGTATTTTTAGTTAAGTCTATTGTTCGTGTTTTGAGTCAAGGATTACCTAAGTGATGAACTAGTAATGTAATTGAGCTTCTTCTGAAGCATGCCCTGCTTTTCTCACAACTTTGAGAAGAACATTCAATGGCTTTTGATGAAATATGTAAGTTGGAACTAAATCGTTTTTTTTAAGGTCTTGTAAACTCAAGTGAATAGGGTTTGGTTTAGTGACACCTCGGTTTTCTAAAGAGAATGTTGAAAGATATCAAGGGCTTTTCAATAATGTTTTCAGCCACATTCAACAATGTTTTACAAAAAAAAAATTGGCCTCATTTTTTTACAACTTTAAGGAGTAAAAGTTAATCATTTTTGGTTTACGAAAATCGGGCTGTTACAGAATGGTATCAGAGCTTATGGTAATCCTTAGTGGCCTTAAGCATGGGCTTACATGCTTTGTTTGTGTGACTCTGTGTGTTTGCTAGTATGAGACTAGGAGCATAAGTTTAGGTTCTCAAATTTCTAGGACGTGCGACTTTGTTTGTGGCCTAGTGTCGGCCGAGTTAGTTTAAGGAACCTGTTCCTCTTGTAGATTGAGGAACATAGAAAGTGAGTAGGTTGAGACCCTTTAACCTTTGGTATTTCTTCAGTGTTTGACGAATCTAGTCTTTTGACCTAGGCATACCCTTGCTCAAAGAATAGTTGGTATCTTTGAGGACATAGGATGTTATTTCTGAAATCCCGTGTTGGTTGAATTGCTTCAACAAAGACAGTCCTTGTTATTGAAAACCGAGACCTTTCTTCATCCGCTTTACTACCAAACAGTAACTCTACCCATCTTTTCCCAAATTTATTAGCTTGATCTACAAGATTGAAAATGCCATAGTTACCCAGACAGTTTAGGTTTGAAATATTAATGAGGAATTAGTGGTTGAAGTTGATTAAGAACGGAACGAAATAGTGAATTTAGTGATAAGTTTGATCAAAGTTGGGGAGTCACAAGGAGAAAAAGGGGCGCATGTTACCGGTATTTAGAGGAATTTTAAGGAAGATTTGAGGATTAGAACTACCTTATACCCTAACTAGAGGTTTAGATGATCAGAGGTGATGAGTTTGATTGATGTTTAGGATGAATCTAAGGAAGTAAGTAAGGTTAGATTATAATAGAGCCCCCTTAAGATAGAGGAATAATGATAGACGAAACCCTTAAAGTTAGAAGGAGGACGGAAGAAAGGAGTAATTATTGTGAGGTAATAGGAACCCGAGTTGCAGAAAATAGTGAATATTTAAGGATTTTAGGTGAAACCCTATGCTTTTGGAGACGTATGAATATTTGTTTGCTTGAATCCCCTTAAGTCTGTACCTATGGTTGGACTTTTATGACGACAATCAGCTCAGGGAACGACATCTTCTTCAGTTAGTCCGTTGGACTTAACCCGACTCGACACGCAAGTGACGGTACGAATGGAATCTCTCCACCTGGAAGCATTTAACGAGGAACATCAGAATGAACGAGAATATTCCTATGAGAATCAAGTGACGTAAGAATTGTGTGCCCTGCTGTCCAATCCACAACGTATTTCTCGGGGATGAGAAATCTTTAAGTTGGGGATAATGTAACACCCCGCAAATTCCTCGTACTGAATTAAAATACTAAAGAGAATTATTTTGAAAAAAAAATGTTTTTGAAAGAATATTCTCTTAAACGAATTTCCTAAGTAACGTTTTTAAGGTAAAGAGTAACTTTAAAGAAAGAGTTTTCATAAAATGATGTCATGAGTTTTAAAGTAAGTTTAGAGAAATAATTATATGTTAGAATTTTTTTCTTATACCTTAAAGAAAAGGTGATTTATAAAGAAGAGTATTTTTATGAGAAAGAGATTGTTTTCTAAATATATGTATATCTATATGTGTGTTGGTTGACATGTGTTTAAGGCGTGATTGTGTTTATGTGATTCCTTGAAATGTTTAAATTACTAGGTGAAGTGGTGATTAAATGTCCTAAAAATAGAATTAAGTAAGAAATCAAGAGATAATGTATGAACATATATGTGTATATATATATATATATATATATGTATGGTACGTGTATGTGTATGTATAAATAGCATGAGTCTATGTGTGTGAATGTGTATGCAACGTGTGTGTGCATGGGTGTGTGCATGTGGCGCAAGGAGGTGTGAGTCAGTAGGTGCATATATGATGCAATTTTTGACTTTCTTGCACCCTAAGTTAGTAGCCTCATAGCATATAGGATTAGTTTAGTGTAAAAGCTTAGTTAAGAGTTTGACCAACCAATAGGATCAAAAGATTAAGCCTAATTTCTTCCCATTTGTCTCATGGCTTGGCTTGAGCCATGCAAGCTTTCATATAGCCAATTTTACCCTTCTAATAGCACTCTTGGCCGAATTGTCTTATACCCAAAACCGTAGCACCCCCATTCATTTTCCTTCACTTTTCTCATCCAAACTAAACACTTGTTCTAAGAGTATCATCAAACTCTTGGAGAGAGAGAGTGAAACCGTGAGCTTCAAGAGGAGAAGGAGAAGAAGATCAAGCCTAAAGCCTTAGGATTCTTGAAGATTAAGTGAAGAAGGTTGAAGATCTTCTCTATCTCTTTGTCTATTCGAAGATCCTAGGGTGTTAGTAGTAGTTCTTAATTTTCCAAGCCTTGTAAGATTCATTTGTTGTGCATGTCCAATTTCTTTGTAGATCCATGTTTGTAAGTGCTTGATTAGCCTTGATTTTAAGTTTCAAGAGCCACACAAACTTGTAAAACCTTAAACCTTGGACTCTACCATTCGGCCATGTTTGGGAAACTAGGTCATGATGATTTCTATTTTGGTTTGAGTTCATGCATGTTAGTTTGATGATGATCTTGATGATTTGGGTACATGCATGTCTTGTTTAGGCCTTGATCTTAAATTCTTGAAGATAAATGAACTCATGGGACCCTAAATCAAGAGCCCTTTCATTCGGCCATAACCAAAAATATAGGCTTAGACGCTTTTTGAATTGATTTAAGTGGTTGCATGTTCATTTCATGTATAGGAAAATTGATTTGAGTAATTAAAATGCTTTGATTTTTACTTGATCCCGACAAACCCTTGATTTTTGGTTTTGATCTTCAACTTATTCATGAAAAAGTTTGATGATGGACACATGCATGTTGTCTTGAACAAAGACTTTATTTTTCAATGATCATCACGACTTTGGTCTTCTATTACTCAAAATGATTTTTACCTTTCATTTGTGCGACAATATTTGATTTCACAAGTTGATATCCAAGATTTAGGTGCATGCATGTGGTTTTTAAATAAAGAGATTTTATTTTCCTAAGAACCTCACGGTTTTACAAAAAAAAAACTAAGGCAATAAGTTTTTGGAAAGATGCTTTTAACTTGATTCATGATTTATAATTTTACATGTTGATTTCTTTATTTCAAAGACTTTTAAGAAAGCATAATTAAAATGAAAACTCGATTTAAGGAAATGACATTTTTAGAGTTTTGTGTAAAAAAGGGTGCATAATTTGATTCATGACTTTTGATGTTGCATGTTGAAAAAAATTGAACCAAAAGCCTTGTTTTTGTCAAATAGAGGTTCGGCCTAGGCATAGCAAAAATAGACTAGGACTCTTTTCAATAGAGTGACATGAAAACAATGAGTATGTTTGTGAAATTATGTAAAACAAATAATTGGAAATTGTGTTGTATTTCTATTTGATTAAAAAGTAAAGGAAATGAATGAACTAAATGGTTTTAGAAAGAGTTTTGTGTTTGATTGAATATGTGTATGTGCATTCGTGTAAGAATAAAAAGGAAGAGTAAATAATTTTGCTACATAAAAAGAAAATAGAATTTAAGTGCTTGAAATAAATTAAGATGATTTATGTGTTTCAAATTGTAATTCTTAACTTGTTTTCCTTGATGTCATTCGGCCACATAGAGTAAATAGGTTTAGGAAGTTTAGATGCATAGAATTAAATTTTACCTAGTGATTTTCGAAAAGAATAAAGTTATTAAAAGTAAGAAAAACAAATGTGCTTAATTTAAAAACTGTAGTTCAATTTGGTTTGTGAATTTATGCATGTCTAAGTGTTCTTGTTTTATGAAAATGAAATGACATAACGATACATCAAGTTGTCTTGGTTGATTTTAAACGTTTACTTGTGAAAGTGTTGCTTGTTGTCTATGTGCTAATTAATGTTTGGTTTTGAAATTAATTGATTTTAAGAAAGTTCCATTTGATTTACTTGAGATTTTTAATTTGCATTTTGGGCTGTCCAAAGTTGTTTTGTGGTAAAGACTTGGGTTTTAAATTGTTAATTCTAAATAAAAGAGTTATTTAAAACAAAGAGTGTCTTTAGTATGTTTTCAAGATTTTATCAAAGTGATTGGGTAAAATGATTCCTTGCTGTCCATAATTGTTTGAACTTGTTTCTTAATTTTAAAGAGTAAGTACAAGTGATTTAATTTAAAGTTGTCAAGTAATAATTGATTTAAGAAAAGCCGGATTAAGAACGATGAATTTTTCGGTGTTTTCGAACAACGTTTAAGGTGCTGCCCAAGACGGACCAGCAACCAAATCGAATGATTTAAATTGTTTTATAAGATGTTTTCAAATGGTTTTAAAGAATTTAAAGTATTGGAAAATAAGGAAGTCGTTTTGAGAAAACAATTAAGTTTTAAGCTTTCCGACGAGAAACTAAACGTGTTTGAGTTACGAAAATATTTTCTTAATACAAGTTAATGACGTAAACATATTTTATTTAGTACGAGGAAACCTTAAAGACAAGGGATTGGGACGGCCGGCAGCTGAACGGATCCGAGGTGACGATACGCAATTAATAGCTGGACTTCAGGTGAGAGAGAAGCTTTCCTAAGACATCGTGGTAGTTAGGTGATTTAGTAGGACGTTCCGTATCATCTCAAAGATCGGAACTAAGTGGTTAGAGTCAGTAGTATAAGTGGCAATTGTTTGATTGTGTGGCCACTTATACGAAGATGACGAAGAACACCTTGTTGTGTGATGTTTGTGTGAATGATAGCATGCTTTTATATATTTATTTAATTATGCCTTATGTTATTTACTGCTGTTGATTGATATGTGTAATGTACTGATGGACGTCTGTTACGTCCTGAATAAGGAAATGAAATTGATGAAAGTGAAAGTAAAGTTAGAAGTGTGAGGAAATAATAATGATAAGATACAAAGAGAAAGGAATAATGAGTGAGAATAAGGTATGTACTGGAAAGGAAAGAAAGAGTTGAGAATTGGGGAATGAAATTGAGGATAATGATGAGAACGAGCCAGAGTTGGGAGAGTATTGTTGTTGTTGGAACAAGATGAGATGTGAATTGAGTGGAGCTGGGCTCCTTCTGTTTTTGTTTTAGTCTGGGACTAGTGTTGAGTTGAGCTTGCTCCTCCATTAGCGCCCAGCAAAATTGGAAATTTTGGAAAACGGTTTTGAAAAGGTTTTTGAGAGGAGCTTTGTGAAAAGATTTTCGAAAAGAGAATTTTTGAAAAGATTTTGGAAAGGAATATTTTTGAAAAGTCTTTGAAAGAGATTGTTGAAAAAGATTTGTGGAAAGAAATTTTTGAAAGGAGTTGTGAAATGACATTTCCAAAGGAGCTTTCCGAAAGAATCTTTTGAAGAAGTTTTGATAAAATAATCTTTTTGAAAAGTTTTGTGAAAACCTATATTTTGGAAAGAAGTTTCTGGAAAGTAATTCTTTGATAAAGTTTTGAAAGGATGTTTTCAAGAAAGTCTTTTGTAGTGACGTTTTTGAGAAAGTTTGCGAGAGAGAATTTTATGAAAAAGTCTATGAAACAATCTTTTGTGGAAGTTATAAAAGAGTGTTTTGAGATAGTTTTTGAAAAGATTGGTTTGAGAAATGAGATGATTGTGAGAAGTGAAGAATGTTGGGAAAGTTTGAGAAAGGAGATATGAGATTGTGATGTGATCCCAGCTCTGTGCTATGTGAGAAAGATTGTGCAAAGTTAGTGGTCGGGACTCGTTGAAGGGTTGCACGAAGGACGGGCCGACCTTAGGATAACTAAAAAGATAAAAGACTTAAAAGACATGCGCGGTGAGGTATGAGAGTGCGAAGTAGTGGAGAGGAAGAAACGATAAGTATCTGCGGATACTTAGGACGAGATTGCATTAGGGGAGGACGATGACGGTGAAACGTCAAGAAGTCTAGAGTATGTTTCTGGGCAGAACAAACTCCACATGTGGCGCACTAACGTGGTGGGGACTGGGCCTAATGCCGTGGTAAGTTCTGTGGGCCCACTAGAAACATACTGTCGCCCCCTAGATTGCAAATCGAGAACAGTGAGAGGGACTGGAACGGGGCATTGTGTTTTGCCACTGCGTGGACAGTGAGCCTTGTTATTATTGAATTGTTTTGAGGACGAGATCCTCCTGGTCTGGGACCATTTATGTGTTGTGACAGCTGTCGTGCCCGCGTGGTAAAGGTCCTGTACTCCTGTTTGCTTCCGACTAGGTTGGGTGGATGACCGAGGAGATGTAGACGTGAGTGATAGCCGATAACAAAACGAGTGCTTGATGAGATCTGAAAGTTTTCCCCTATCACCAAAGAGTGTGAATTGGTAAGATGGAATAAAAAGAGAAGTATGGTTATAATAAGGAAATTAATAAGAGAATGTAAGATGGTTCATGAGAAGTAAAGATAAGTTGAAAGGGAAATGAGAATGTTAATAATGTTAATGATATGCTTGAATTGTTGTATGCATGTGTGTTGTATTGTGTGCTTGTGTGGTCCTATTATTTTGCCTATCGTAATCCCACACCGTCAACGATTCGTCGTTCGGAAAGCTTACTCTCTCCTGTTCGTTGTTATATTGGTGCTGTTGATATCACAACGGGCAGATGGAGCATCATAAGGAGTTCATCTCTCTAGAGGAATGGGAGCAGCAGTCTAAACAACAGTAGGGAAGCAGCAACAGAGAGGACTTCACTTTCGAGAATGAGGAAAGCATGCAAGAAGAAAAGGGAAGCTTCATCTGGTGGTGTACGACCGGAAGAGTTAGGGGTAGTATTTTTAGTTAAGTCTATTGTTCGTGTTTTGAGTCAAGGATTACCTAAGTGATGAACTAGTAATGTAATTGAGCTTCTTCTGAAGCATGCCCTGCTTTTCTCACAACTTTGAGAAGAACATTCAATGGCTTTTGATGAAATATGTAAGTTGGAACTAAATCGTTTTTTTTAAGGTCTTGTAAACTCAAGTGAATAGGGTTTGGTTTAGTGACACCTCGGTTTTCTAAAGAGAATGTTGAAAGATATCAAGGGCTTTTCAATAATGTTTTCAGCCACATTCAACAATGTTTTACAAAAAAAAAATTGGCCTCATTTTTTTACAACTTTAAGGAGTAAAAGTTAATCATTTTTGGTTTACGAAAATCGGGCTGTTACAGAATGGTATCAGAGCTTATGGTAATCCTTAGTGGCCTTAAGCATGGGCTTACATGCTTTGTTTGTGTGACTCTGTGTGTTTGCTAGTATGAGACTAGGAGCATAAGTTTAGGTTCTCAAATTTCTAGGACGTGCGACTTTGTTTGTGGCCTAGTGTCGGCCGAGTTAGTTTAAGGAACCTGTTCCTCTTGTAGATTGAGGAACATAGAAAGTGAGTAGGTTGAGACCCTTTAACCTTTGGTATTTCTTCAGTGTTTGACGAATCTAGTCTTTTGACCTAGGCATACCCTTGCTCAAAGAATAGTTGGTATCTTTGAGGACATAGGATGTTATTTCTGAAATCCCGTGTTGGTTGAATTGCTTCAACAAAGACAGTCCTTGTTATTGAAAACCGAGACCTTTCTTCATCCGCTTTACTACCAAACAGTAACTCTACCCATCTTTTCCCAAATTTATTAGCTTGATCTACAAGATTGAAAATGCCATAGTTACCCAGACAGTTTAGGTTTGAAATATTAATGAGGAATTAGTGGTTGAAGTTGATTAAGAACGGAACGAAATAGTGAATTTAGTGATAAGTTTGATCAAAGTTGGGGAGTCACAAGGAGAAAAAGGGGCGCATGTTACCGGTATTTAGAGGAATTTTAAGGAAGATTTGAGGATTAGAACTACCTTATACCCTAACTAGAGGTTTAGATGATCAGAGGTGATGAGTTTGATTGATGTTTAGGATGAATCTAAGGAAGTAAGTAAGGTTAGATTATAATAGAGCCCCCTTAAGATAGAGGAATAATGATAGACGAAACCCTTAAAGTTAGAAGGAGGACGGAAGAAAGGAGTAATTATTGTGAGGTAATAGGAACCCGAGTTGCAGAAAATAGTGAATATTTAAGGATTTTAGGTGAAACCCTATGCTTTTGGAGACGTATGAATATTTGTTTGCTTGAATCCCCTTAAGTCTGTACCTATGGTTGGACTTTTATGACGACAATCAGCTCAGGGAACGACATCTTCTTCAGTTAGTCCGTTGGACTTAACCCGACTCGACACGCAAGTGACGGTACGAATGGAATCTCTCCACCTGGAAGCATTTAACGAGGAACATCAGAATGAACGAGAATATTCCTATGAGAATCAAGTGACGTAAGAATTGTGTGCCCTGCTGTCCAATCCACAACGTATTTCTCGGGGATGAGAAATCTTTAAGTTGGGGATAATGTAACACCCCGCAAATTCCTCGTACTGAATTAAAATACTAAAGAGAATTATTTTGAAAAAAAAATGTTTTTGAAAGAATATTCTCTTAAACGAATTTCCTAAGTAACGTTTTTAAGGTAAAGAGTAACTTTAAAGAAAGAGTTTTCATAAAATGATGTCATGAGTTTTAAAGTAAGTTTAGAGAAATAATTATATGTTAGAATTTTTTTCTTATACCTTAAAGAAAAGGTGATTTATAAAGAAGAGTATTTTTATGAGAAAGAGATTGTTTTCTAAATATATGTATATCTATATGTGTGTTGGTTGACATGTGTTTAAGGCGTGATTGTGTTTATGTGATTCCTTGAAATATTTAAATTACTAGGTGAAGTGGTGATTAAATGTCCTAAAAATAGAATTAAGTAAGAAATCAAGAGATAATGTATGAACATATATGTGTATATATATATATATATATATGTATGGTACGTGTATGTGTATGTATAAATAGCATGAGTCTATGTGTGTGAATGTGTATGCAACGTGTGTGTGCATGGGTGTGTGCATGTGGCGCAAGGAGGTGTGAGTCAGTAGGTGCATATATGATGCAATTTTTGACTTTCTTGCACCCTAAGTTAGTAGCCTCATAGCATATAGGATTAGTTTAGTGTAAAAGCTTAGTTAAGAGTTTGACCAACCAATAGGATCAAAAGATTAAGCCTAATTTCTTCCCATTTGTCTCATGGCTTGGCTTGAGCCATGCAAGCTTTCATATAGCCAATTTTACCCTTCTAATAGCACTCTTGGCCGAATTGTCTTATACCCAAAACCGTAGCACCCCCATTCATTTTCCTTCACTTTTCTCATCCAAACTAAACACTTGTTCTAAGAGTATCATCAAACTCTTGGAGAGAGAGAGTGAAACCGTGAGCTTCAAGAGGAGAAGGAGAAGAAGATCAAGCCTAAAGCCTTAGGATTCTTGAAGATTAAGTGAAGAAGGTTGAAGATCTTCTCTATCTCTTTGTCTATTCGAAGATCCTAGGGTGTTAGTAGTAGTTCTTAATTTTCCAAGCCTTGTAAGATTCATTTGTTGTGCATGTCCAATTTCTTTGTAGATCCATGTTTGTAAGTGCTTGATTAGCCTTGATTTTAAGTTTCAAGAGCCACACAAACTTGTAAAACCTTAAACCTTGGACTCTACCATTCGGCCATGTTTGGGAAACTAGGTCATGATGATTTCTATTTTGGTTTGAGTTCATGCATGTTAGTTTGATGATGATCTTGATGATTTGGGTACATGCATGTCTTGTTTAGGCCTTGATCTTAAATTCTTGAAGATAAATGAACTCATGGGACCCTAAATCAAGAGCCCTTTCATTCGGCCATAACCAAAAATATAGGCTTAGACGCTTTTTGAATTGATTTAAGTGGTTGCATGTTCATTTCATGTATAGGAAAATTGATTTGAGTAATTAAAATGCTTTGATTTTTACTTGATCCCGACAAACCCTTGATTTTTGGTTTTGATCTTCAACTTATTCATGAAAAAGTTTGATGATGGACACATGCATGTTGTCTTGAACAAAGACTTTATTTTTCAATGATCATCACGACTTTGGTCTTCTATTACTCAAAATGATTTTTACCTTTCATTTGTGCGACAATATTTGATTTCACAAGTTGATCTCCAAGATTTAGGTGCATGCATGTGGTTTTTAAATAAAGAGATTTTATTTTCCTAAGAACCTCACGGTTTTACAAAAAAAAAAACTAAGGCAATAAGTTTTTGGAAAGATGCTTTTAACTTGATTCATGATTTATAATTTTACATGTTGATTTCTTTATTTCAAAGACTTTTAAGAAAGCATAATTAAAATGAAAACTCGATTTAAGGAAATGACATTTTTAGAGTTTTGTGTAAAAAAGGGTGCATAATTTGATTCATGACTTTTGATGTTGCATGTTGAAAAAAATTGAACCAAAAGCCTTGTTTTTGTCAAATAGAGGTTCGGCCTAGGCATAGCAAAAATAGACTAGGACTCTTTTCAATAGAGTGACATGAAAACAATGAGTATGTTTGTGAAATTATGTAAAACAAATAATTGGAAATTGTGTTGTATTTCTATTTGATTAAAAAGTAAAGGAAATGAATGAACTAAATGGTTTTAGAAAGAGTTTTGTGTTTGATTGAATATGTGTATGTGCATTCGTGTAAGAATAAAAAGGAAGAGTAAATAATTTTGCTACATAAAAAGAAAATAGAATTTAAGTGCTTGAAATAAATTAAGATGATTTATGTGTTTCAAATTGTAATTCTTAACTTGTTTTCCTTGATGTCATTCGGCCACATAGAGTAAATAGGTTTAGGAAGTTTAGATGCATAGAATTAAATTTTACCTAGTGATTTTCGAAAAGAATAAAGTTATTAAAAGTAAGAAAAACAAATGTGCTTAATTTAAAAACTGTAGTTCAATTTGGTTTGTGAATTTATGCATGTCTAAGTGTTCTTGTTTTATGAAAATGAAATGACATAACGATACATCAAGTTGTCTTGGTTGATTTTAAACGTTTACTTGTGAAAGTGTTGCTTGTTGTCTATGTGCTAATTAATGTTTGGTTTTGAAATTAATTGATTTTAAGAAAGTTCCATTTGATTTACTTGAGATTTTTAATTTGCATTTTGGGCTGTCCAAAGTTGTTTTGTGGTAAAGACTTGGGTTTTAAATTGTTAATTCTAAATAAAAGAGTTATTTAAAACAAAGAGTGTCTTTAGTATGTTTTCAAGATTTTATCAAAGTGATTGGGTAAAATGATTCCTTGCTGTCCATAATTGTTTGAACTTGTTTCTTAATTTTAAAGAGTAAGTACAAGTGATTTAATTTAAAGTTGTCAAGTAATAATTGATTTAAGAAAAGCCGGATTAAGAACGATGAATTTTTCGGTGTTTTCGAACAACGTTTAAGGTGCTGCCCAAGACGGACCAGCAACCAAATCGAATGATTTAAATTGTTTTATAAGATGTTTTCAAATGGTTTTAAAGAATTTAAAGTATTGGAAAATAAGGAAGTCGTTTTGAGAAAACAATTAAGTTTTAAGCTTTCCGACGAGAAACTAAACGTGTTTGAGTTACGAAAATATTTTCTTAATACAAGTTAATGACGTAAACATATTTTATTTAGTACGAGGAAACCTTAAAGACAAGGGATTGGGACGGCCGGCAGCTGAACGGATCCGAGGTGACGATACGCAATTAATAGCTGGACTTCAGGTGAGAGAGAAGCTTTCCTAAGACATCGTGGTAGTTAGGTGATTTAGTAGGACGTTCCGTATCATCTCAAAGATCGGAACTAAGTGGTTAGAGTCAGTAGTATAAGTGGCAATTGTTTGATTGTGTGGCCACTTATACGAAGATGACGAAGAACACCTTGTTGTGTGATGTTTGTGTGAATGATAGCATGCTTTTATATATTTATTTAATTATGCCTTATGTTATTTACTGCTGTTGATTGATATGTGTAATGTACTGATGGACGTCTGTTACGTCCTGAATAAGGAAATGAAATTGATGAAAGTGAAAGTAAAGTTAGAAGTGTGAGGAAATAATAATGATAAGATACAAAGAGAAAGGAATAATGAGTGAGAATAAGGTATGTACTGGAAAGGAAAGAAAGAGTTGAGAATTGGGGAATGAAATTGAGGATAATGATGAGAACGAGCCAGAGCTGGGAGAGTATTGTTGTTGTTGGAACAAGATGAGATGTGAATTGAGTGGAGCTGGGCTCCTTCTGTTTTTGTTTTAGTTTGGGACTAGTGTTGAGTTGAGCTTGCTCCTCCATTAGCGCCCAGCAAAATTGGAAATTTTGGAAAACGGTTTTGAAAAGGTTTTTGAGAGGAGCTTTGTGAAAAGATTTTCGAAAAGAGAATTTTTGAAAAGATTTTGGAAAGGAATATTTTTGAAAAGTCTTTGAAAGAGATTGTTGAAAAAGATTTGTGGAAAGAAATTTTTGAAAGGAGTTGTGAAATGACATTTCCAAAGGAGCTTTCCGAAAGAATCTTTTGAAGAAGTTTTGATAAAATAATCTTTTTGAAAAGTTTTGTGAAAACCTATATTTTGGAAAGAAGTTTCTGGAAAGTAATTCTTTGATAAAGTTTTGAAAGGATGTTTTCAAGAAAGTCTTTTGTAGTGACGTTTTTGAGAAAGTTTGCGAGAGAGAATTTTATGAAAAAGTCTATGAAACAATCTTTTGTGGAAGTTATAAAAGAGTGTTTTGAGATAGTTTTTGAAAAGATTGGTTTGAGAAATGAGATGATTGTGAGAAGTGAAGAATGTTGGGAAAGTTTGAGAAAGGAGATATGAGATTGTGATGTGATCCCAGCTCTGTGCTATGTGAGAAAGATTGTGCAAAGTTAGTGGTCGGGACTCGTTGAAGGGTTGCACGAAGGACGGGCCGACCTTAGGATAACTAAAAAGATAAAAGACTTAAAAGACATGCGCGGTGAGGTATGAGAGTGCGAAGTAGTGGAGAGGAAGAAACGATAAGTATCTGCGGATACTTAGGACGAGATTGCATTAGGGGAGGACGATGACGGTGAAACGTCAAGAAGTCTAGAGTATGTTTCTGGGCAGAACAAACTCCACATGTGGCGCACTAACGTGGTGGGGACTGGGCCTAATGTCGTGGTAAGTTCTGTGGGCCCACTAGAAACATACTGTCGCCCCCTAGATTGCAAATCGAGAACAGTGAGAGGGACTGGAACGGGGCATTGTGTTTTGCCACTGCGTGGACAGTGAGCCTTGTTATTATTGAATTGTTTTGAGGACGAGATCCTCCTGGTCTGGGACCATTTATGTGTTGTGACAGCTGTCGTGCCCGCGTGGTAAAGGTCCTGTACTCCTGTTTGCTTCCGACTAGGTTGGGTGGATGACCGAGGAGATGTAGACGTGAGTGATAGCCGATAACAAAACGAGTGCTTGATGAGATCTGAAAGTTTTCCCCTATCACCAAAGAGTGTGAATTGGTAAGATGGAATAAAAAGAGAAGTATGGTTATAATAAGGAAATTAATAAGAGAATGTAAGATGGTTCATGAGAAGTAAAGATAAGTTGAAAGGGAAATGAGAATGTTAATAATGTTAATGATATGCTTGAATTGTTGTATGCATGTGTGTTGTATTGTGTGCTTGTGTGGTCCTATTATTTTGCCTATCGTAATCCCACACCGTCGACGATTCGTCGTTCGGAACGCCTACTCTCTCCTGTTCGTTGTTATATTGGTGTTGTTGATATCGCAACGGGCAGATGGAGCATCATAAGGAGTTCATCTCTCTAGAGGAATGGGAGCAGCAGTCTAAACAACAGTAGGGAAGCAGCAACAGATAGGACTTCACTTTCGAGAATGAGGAAAGCATGCAAGAAGAAAAGGGAAGCTTCATCTGGTGGTGTACGACCGGAAGAGTTAGGGGTAGTATTTTTAGTTAAGTCTATTGTTCGTGTTTTGAGTCAAGGATTACCTAAGTGATGAACTAGTAATGTAATTGAGCTTCTTCTGAAGCATGCCCTGCTTTTCTCACAACTTTGAGAAGAACATCCAATGGCTTTTGATGAAATATGTAAGTTGGAACTAAATCGTTTTTTTTAAGGTCTTGTAAACTCAAGTGAATAGGGTTTTGTTTAGTGACACCCCGGTTTTCTAAAGAGAATGTTGAAAGATATCAAGGGCTTTTCAATAATGTTTTCAGCCACATTCAACAATGTTTTACAAAAAAAAAATTTTTGGCCTCATTTTTTTACAACTTTAAGGAGTAAAAGTTAATCATTTTTGGTTTACGAAAATCGGGCTGTTACATATAACATGTTATACACATAGCATATATGAATCACAAGTAACAAAGCATATCATAATATTCCAAACAAATCAATATCATCACTCATAGCCAAATAATTCATTACACTTAACATCACAATCTTTCTCATTCTTCCCGAAATTCACTTATGCTTTTCTTCTTGAATCTTTCATTATTGACTCTCGCAAATCTTTTCCATTCTTTCCTCCATTGTTGCCTCAAGATTTATTAATTACTCCAAGAATCATTGCTCATACTTATCTTACAAATCTTGCTCCATACTTGATATTTTTAATATACCTTTCTTTTGATTATTTATGTTTCTTAAATCTTAGCGTTCCGGTTCGCTCAATGATGTGGGGAAATCATCACTGAGGAAGACACACACGTCTACATCTCCTCGGTCATCCACCCGTCCTAGTCAGAAACAAACAGGAGTACAGGACCTTTACCACGCGGGCACGACAGTTGTCTCACAATCAATTCGCTCCAAGCCAGGAGGACTACAGCCTCAAATCAATTCAATTCATATCATATCATATAATCAAGGCACACTGTAGAAAACTCGGGTACAATGGCAATCACAAATGCCCCGTTCCAGTCCCTCTCACTGTTCAAGATTTGCAATCTAGGGGGCGACAGTATTTTCTAGTTGACCTGCAGAACTTACCACGGCATTGGACCCAGTCCCTACCACGTTCGTATACCACATGTGGAGTTCGTTGTCTAGAAACATACTCTAGACTTCTTGACGTTTCACCGTCATTGTCCTCCCCTAATGCAATCTCCTCCTGAGTATTCGCAGATACCCATGGTTCCTTCCTCTCCACTACTTCGATACGACACTCATGCCTCACCGCGTTTGTTAATGTCTTTTAAAGTCTTTTAAGGTTATAGAGTGTTAATTAGCGGCTGAATCCTAATAGTCGGCCCGTCCTTGGTACATCCCTTCAACGAGTCCCGACCACTAATCGCAATCCGTTCCCCAAAGAATCGCAACGGCATCTTGCCTCAGATCTCTTTCTCTTAAATCTTATCATCAGCATTATTCTCATCAGCTCATGCTCGGCAGCATTCGTAGCATCTTTTCATCATCATGGTTCAGCAGCATCATCATCAGCATCTTGCTCCTCAGTTGTTACCCAGCAGCATCACCAGCGTCTTTCTCCTCAGTTGTTGCTCCACGGTGTAACGCCCCCAAAATATTAAAGGTAAATAAAAATGCGAATTAATAAAAACCTTTTTTCAAAAGAGTGTGAAAACTAAAAGCATTGCTTATTAATATCATATTATATTACAAAACAGTCTGAGTGTAAATATAAGAATATAAAATTCTCAAAAATCCCTCTTTACACCCAGAGCATGGTCTTCACAACTCTATCCTTCAATAAGAGGATTCGGACAATAAGATGTCATCCAGGCTGTCTCTGCTACGCTCCTTTAACTCTATCAGGAGAGACCTTTGACCTGTCATTCAAAAGAACCTACCACCACCAATGTGGTAGTATGGGAGTAAGTCACTTGTCATATCGCGTAAGCAGATTATATGATTGTTCAAACACAAGCATCACAGATATCATTTTAATGCAATGAATGCATGCTCAAGTGTCTTAACAAACAATAAATAATATTATTAATCTTTCATGCAATGCATGTACGTCTCTCAAAACATTCTTTTCATCACTTCCATAAAACAACACTCTGGGATAGGCAATCGTGCGCTCGATGTTTCCACAACCTGTATAGCGGCCACACCGTTCTATATTGGAACCCCATCTACCACGATCCCAAAATGAACAAGGGGATGATCCCTGAACCATTGTGCACCAATAGTTCTAGGTCCTTGTCATTTCAACGTTGGCGGCCACACCGTTCCAACTGTCTCATATAGCGGCCACACCGTACTATATGGTTTCCCAATCCCGCATGCACCTTACTCATTTTACGATTCTTGTAACATCATGCATGAGATGCATATTCCATTAATTATCAGCATTTCCATTATCAAGAGTAATCATCATCATTATACACATGGCGGCCACACCGTTCCATGTCTTCATATAGCGGCCACACCGTACTATATGGAATCACACACATATGGCGGCCACACCGTTCCACATGTCTTCGCATAGCGGCCACACCGTACTATACGGAATCACACACATATGGCGGCCACACCGGTCCACATGTCTTCGTATAGCGGCCACACCGTACTATACGGAATCACACACATATGGCGGCCACACCTTCGGTACGAAATCATCTAAGCTCAGGGTCTCATACCAGAGCTATTCATTCAGGCTCACGACCTCATATCAAAGCTAATACAAGCTTCACGTATCCAAATTAGAGCAACACGCATCAACGCATTTGGATCGGAGCTAATAATCATCATGCATTATCATGCTCATATAATCATCATTGTTATCATGCTCATATAATCATCATTGTTCTTTTATAAATAACATTCATCTCAAGTCAATTCATATTCTAATGAATCATCATGAATTCCATTATATTTTACTCCATAATCAACTCATGTAACACCTATGCAAAGCCTCAAGGGATTATTGTGATTGACTTATTTAATTATTCATTTCTCTCAGGCACTAACCGGTTACAAGATCCACTAACCGGTTAGTGACAGCAAAACATATTGACTTTAAGTCCAAAACCTTCCAATCTTGAAACTAATTCCTTTCTACTCCGTATTGACCTTTTAAGACATAGTTCTAAGCATATTGCAGGTCTCCTAACTACCAAAAACATATTTTAAATTCCTATGCCCCTTAATGCCATATTCGGGAAAGTTTCATTGTTAAGCCTTAATAATTACTATGGTTAATTAGCTTACTTATTTCAAATTATGGTTCCATTATTAGTCCAAACCTATATCATACCCATATTCTAAGATTATCATACTAAACTTAATTAACTTCACATTTCTTTTTATACTCATGCAATGTCAACCATGACTCTATGGTTATTACCAACTTTAGCCATATTACAAACTAATGTGTAAATTCTAAATCTGTCATTACAATATTGCACAAGTTTTATTATTATGTCATAACAATTACCATTATTCACTAACTTACTTACTCTAAATTATCAGTTATAGCAATTTGGACATGACTCTAAGGTTATAGTAAGACTTAAGCATATCAAATTACATTCCATTAGTTCTAAATCCATCAATCTAATTTCCAATTAAAACTCTTTATCAAACCATAACAATTTCCATCTCTCCCTAGCTTATTTACTCCCAATTATTGGTTCATATATTAGTCCAAGTCCAAGTAAAAACTATCCTCAATGATTGTTATACCAACATAAGCAATTGATGCATTCTGTCAGTCACTAACCGGTTAGAGAGCCCACTAACCGGTTAGTTAATGCAGTTTGACAGCATACTGCACTTTTCTTGTTGAATTCCTTTCATAGTCCAATTATTACTTCTTGACATCATTGGACAACCAACATATGGTATCTAGTTACTACTTTGCAGCAAGTAATTCAACCAAATCAAAGCATCAAATCATCAAATCAATGCATCAAATCATTCAATTTATCAAGTTCATATTCATTGATTCATAATCAATTGCTCATGACCCTAATACTTTCTCAATTTCAGCAATCATCACAAGAATCATAACAGAATTATAGCAACATGCTTCTCATTAATTTCATTCTTGTTTAGATCCTTAATTCAGTTACATAACATAGGGAGCCAAGGATTGTATTGGCCTCCAAGCCAACCAATTCTTGTCTTGGTTCCAATATCCACAATTCACACATATCATCACACAAACCATCAACCATAAATCCTAGCGATATGAATGAGGTCTCCCATACCTTACACGAATTGGACAACCCTAGACAAGCTCTAAAACCCCCAAAACAGCAGCTAGTAGCAGCCAACAGCAACAGCTCGAAACCAGAAAAACAGAGCAACAAGAACAGCTCAAACCCTTTGATTTACAAGCTCTCACACTCACTAATCACAAGCTAAAGGTGCAGCAACCAAAGGCTGGTTACTTGCACGAATTTGAGAAGGAATTTGGGCAGATTTTCAACTCTGAAACGAATGGGAGTTGAGCCCCAATAGCAGCAACCAAAACCCCTATTTATAGAGGAGGAAAAGAGGGGAAATTGAGGGAAGAGTGGAGCAAATCGTTCCACCCAGCTTCTCCTCACACCACACACTTAATTGGAGGTGTTGAGGGGTGCTATGTGGCCTAAGGGAGAAGAAACCACGTTTTTAGCTCGAGATTTCGAGCTAAACCGACTTAAAATTATGCAGATACAGATGTACTAACCGGTTACTGGTTTCACTAACCGGTTAGCCACTGCTAAAATCCAGAAATTTAAATATAAAATACTGATTTGCTCAAAATTTAATTTAAAAAGATTTACTTCTCAAAACAAAATTTCCACCGTTGGATGTCAATATAAAATCATTAGAAACCTTGTCTAAAAATTTGAGCAAGATCCAACGGTTAACGAAAGAGATACAATCCAATATTGACATGATATTTTACCCAAAATATCACTTTTTACATATTTCATTTAAATCTTTCTTTGCCAAAGCTATTTTATTTCTAAAATATGTTTCCTTGTGCTTATTCTTCCAAAATACTATTCTTAAAAATATTTTTCAATAATAAAATAATTGTTTAACCTTTTTATAAAAATGAGGGATGTTACACTCTCCCCCACTAAATTGAATTTCGTCCCCGAAATTCGTCTTCCAAAATTTTTCATTTTCCAAAATATTTCATTAATAGAAGATTTTTATTTCAATTTTCTCAAAATAGCTTGGGAAATTCTCCCCCACAAAAAGAATTTAGTTACATTTTTCTCAAAATTTTCAGTTTCAAAAATATTAATAGAGAATATTTCATATAAATCTTTCCAAATAAATGAAATATTTCGAATAAAATTCTCCAAATCAAACTTTTTGTATAAAACTTTGGAAAAATTCGCTTTGTGCCGCGCACTCTGATTATTCCGGCACGAGCAACGAAGTAATTTTATGACTTTATTCATTAACGATTGCAAATATTAGGGTGATCGGTCCTAATATTTAAACCATCAATAATAAAATCATTCCTTTCAGATACCATCTTTCACAAGAAAGATCGTATGATTTATCTTTAAGTTAGATGAACTTAAAGATAAGGGCATTCTTGTCACTATCAGATTTAGTTAGATAGTCAAGTTCTAGAGACATTTCCGTTGGGGAGACAAATACTTGTCATATCCCGGTGGTTGTCAATCTCTCTAGTCTTAACTGATCTTTCTATTTCTGTAGTGTTCACAGATATTTATCACATCCAACTGTGATAAAGGTTTCGATCACATGAATTGGGTCAGGGTTCCAGCAAGATGCTCAGATTATCAAACGATTCAATTAACACAATTGTAGAATAAAGGACTATGTTAATTCATAATAGGAGAACAAACACTTCATGCTTTACCTTAATCAGGATAAGACTCGTATCCTCGTATGGTAAACACCTTTCCTTTCTTGATCTGGTTGCCATTCATCACTTTCTTGCCTTTATTCTTCGGACAATCCGGCGAATAATGCCCTGGCTTCTTGCAGTTAAAGCAAACTACTCCTTTGGGTACACCACAATCTGATCCAAAATGATGTGTCCCACACTTTCCACACTGAGGTGGATGAGTGATTCCTTTTATGTTTCTTCGTTTGTTATTCTCCTTTGTTTGGGTTTTCCTTAATTGTGATTCATTAAGCTCTGTTTCCTCTGATTGTTCTTCCTCCATTGATGATTCCCTTAAATGCCTTTCTTTTATCTTCCTTTTCTTTTGAATTCGAGCATTCTTTTCTTAAACCTTCTCAGCCTTCTTATCGTCCTCGTAGATTCTACATTTGTTCACCAACATTGGGAAATTCCGTATTCCATGATAACTAATTCCTGTTTTCAGATCTGGGCGCAATCCGTTCTCAAACTTCACACACTTAGACCTCTCATCTGGATGATTCTGGAAGTAAGGAGAATACTTCATTAATTCCTCGAACTTTGCAGCGTATTCTCCGACATTCATTTCACCTTGTTCCAATTTCAGGAATTCAACTTCTTTCTTTCTCCTCACATCCTCCGGGAAATATTTTTCCAAAAACTTTTCCTTAAATACTTCCCAGGTGATATTCTGATTTTCAACCTCCAGTAATTGTCTTATGTGATCCCACCAAGTCTCTGCTTCACCTTTCAACATATAAGTTCCATACACCACCTTTTGTTCATCTGTGCATCCCATAGTCCGAAAGATTTTCTGAATTTCTTGTAACCACCTTTGAGCTTCCTCTGGTTTATATCCTCCTTCGAATTTCGGTGGATCATTCTTTCTGAATTCCGACAACCCGTAGAATTCAGCAGGACCTCGACGATTAGGTCGAGTGTTATTCTCTAAAATAGTAGCAATTTTTTCCAGAAGTTGGTTCGTCACTCTGTTGGCCATCGGATA
Organism: Crotalaria pallida; assembly: GCA_037953625.1. Lineage (NCBI taxonomy): Eukaryota > Viridiplantae > Streptophyta > Magnoliopsida > Fabales > Fabaceae > Crotalaria > Crotalaria pallida. Next base: position 78,242,757 of record CM075649.1, on the reverse strand, counting down.
TCTGCACTTATAGAAACTTAGATTAGAGTCGCACAACCTATTGAGTATGGAAAGGACCACACTCCACAGCCGAGAGTTGGAACCATTGCTCTGATACCATAAAGTGTAACGCCCCCAAAATATTAAAGGTAAATAAAAATGCGAATTAATAAAAACCTTTTTTCAAAAGAGTGTGAAAACTAAAAGCATTGCTTATTAATATCATATTATATTACAAAACAGTCTGAGTGTAAATATAAGAATATAAAATTCTCAAAAATCCCTCTTTACACCCAGAGCATGGTCTTCACAACTCTATCCTTCAATAAGAGGATTCGGACAACAAGATGTCATCCAGGCTGTCTCTGCTACGCTCCTTTAACTCTATCAGGAGAGACCTTTGACCTGTCATTCAAAAGAACCTACCACCACCAATGTGGTAGTATGGGAGTAAGTCACTTGTCATATCGCGTAAGCAGATTATATGATTGTTCAAACACAAGCATCACAGATATCATTTTAATGCAATGAGTGCATGCTCAAGTGTCTTAACAAACAATAAATAATATTATTAATCTTTCATGCAATGCATGTACGTCTCTCAAAACATTCTTTTCATCACTTCCATAAAACAACACTCTGGGATAGGCAATCGTGCGCTCGATGTTTCCACAACCTGTATAGCGGCCACACCGTTCTATACTGGAACCCCATCTACCACGATCCCAAAATGAACAAGGGGATGATCCCTGAACCATTGTGCACCAATAGTTCTAGGTCCTTGTCATTTCAACGTTGGCGGCCACACCGTTCCAACTGTCTCATATAGCGGCCACACCGTACTATATGGTTTCCCAATCCCGCATGCACCTTACTCATTTTACGATTCTTGTAACATCATGCATGAGATGCATATTCCATTAATTATCAGCATTTCCATTATCAAGAGTAATCATCATCATTATACACATGGCGGCCACACCGTTCCATGTCTTCATATAGCGGCCACACCGTACTATATGGAATCACACACATATGGCGGCCACACCGTTCCACATGTCTTCGCATAGCGGCCACACCGTACTATACGGAATCACACACATATGGCGGCCACACCGGTCCACATGTCTTCGTATAGCGGCCACACCGTACTATACGGAATCACACACATATGGCGGCCACACCTTCGGTACGAAATCATCTAAGCTCAGGGTCTCATACCAGAGCTATTCATTCAGGCTCACGACCTCATATCAAAGCTAATACAAGCTTCACGTATCCAAATTAGAGCAACACGCATCAACGCATTTGGATCGGAGCTAATAATCATCATGCATTATCATGCTCATATAATCATCATTGTTATCATGCTCATATAATCATCATTGTTCTTTTATAAATAACATTCATCTCAAGTCAATTCATATTCTAATGAATCATCATGAATTCCATTATATTTTACTCCATAATCAACTCATGTAACACCTATGCAAAGCCTCAAGGGATTATTGTGATTGACTTATTTAATTATTCATTTCTCTCAGGCACTAACCGGTTACAAGATCCACTAACCGGTTAGTGACAGCAAAACATATTGACTTTAAGTCCAAAACCTTCCAATCTTGAAACTAATTCCTTTCTACTCCGTATTGACCTTTTAAGACATAGTTCTAAGCATATTGCAGGTCTCCTAACTACCAAAAACATATTTTAAATTCCTATGCCCCTTAATGCCATATTCGGGAAAGTTTCATTGTTAAGCCTTAATAATTACTATGGTTAATTAGCTTACTTATTTCAAATTATGGTTCCATTATTAGTCCAAACCTATATCATACCCATATTCTAAGATTATCATACTAAACTTAATTAACTTCACATTTCTTTTTATACTCATGCAATGTCAACCATGACTCTATGGTTATTACCAACTTTAGCCATATTACAAACTAATGTGTAAATTCTAAATCTGTCATTACAATATTGCACAAGTTTTATTATTATGTCATAACAATTACCATTATTCACTAACTTACTTACTCTAAATTATCAGTTATAGCAATTTGGACATGACTCTAAGGTTATAGTAAGACTTAAGCATATCAAATTACATTCCATTAGTTCTAAATCCATCAATCTAATTTCCAATTAAAACTCTTTATCAAACCATAACAATTTCCATCTCTCCCTAGCTTATTTACTCCCAATTATTGGTTCATATATTAGTCCAAGTCCAAGTAAAAACTATCCTCAATGATTGTTATACCAACATAAGCAATTGATGCATTCTGTCAGTCACTAACCGGTTAGAGAGCCCACTAACCGGTTAGTTAATGCAGTTTGACAGCATACTGCACTTTTCTTGTTGAATTCCTTTCATAGTCCAATTATTACTTCTTGACATCATTGGACAACCAACATATGGTATCTAGTTACTACTTTGCAGCAAGTAATTCAACCAAATCAAAGCATCAAATCATCAAATCAATGCATCAAATCATTCAATTTATCAAGTTCATATTCATTGATTCATAATCAATTGCTCATGACCCTAATACTTTCTCAATTTCAGCAATCATCACAAGAATCATAACAGAATTATAGCAACATGCTTCTCATTAATTTCATTCTTGTTTAGATCCTTAATTCAGTTACATAACATAGGGAGCCAAGGATTGTATTGGCCTCCAAGCCAACCAATTCTTGTCTTGGTTCCAATATCCACAATTCACACATATCATCACACAAACCATCAACCATAAATCCTAGCGATATGAATGAGGTCTCCCATACCTTACACGAATTGGACAGCCCTAGACAAGCTCTAAAACCCCCAAAACAGCAGCTAGTAGCAGCCAACAGCAACAGCTCGAAACCAGAAAAACAGAGCAACAAGAACAGCTCAAACCCTTTGATTTACAAGCTCTCACACTCACTAATCACAAGCTAAAGGTGCAGCAACCAAAGGCTAGTTACTTGCACGAATTTGAGAAGGAATTTGGGCAGAGTTTCAGCTCTGAAACGAATGGGAGTTGAGCCCCAATAGCAGCAACCAAAACCCCTATTTATAGAGGAGGAAAAGAGGGGAAATTGAGGGAAGAGTGGAGCAAATCGTTCCACCCAGCTTCTCCTCACACCACACACTTAATTGGAGGTGTTGAGGGGTGCTATGTGGCCTAAGGGAGAAGAAACCACGTTTTTAGCTCGAGATTTCGAGCTAAACCGACTTAAAATTATGCAGATACAGATGTACTAACCGGTTACTGGTTTCACTAACCGGTTAGCCACTGCTAAAATCCAGAAATTTAAATATAAAATACTGATTTGCTCAAAAATTAATTTAAAAAGATTTACTTCTCAAAACAAAATTTCCACCGTTGGATGTCAAGATAAAATCATTAGAAACCTTGTCTAAAAATTTGAGCAAGATCCAACGGTTAACGAAAGAGATACAATCCAATATTGACATGATATTTTACCCAAAATATCACTTTTTACATATTTCATTTAAATCTTTCTTTGCCAAAGCTATTTTATTTCTAAAATATGTTTCCTTGTGCTTATTCTTCCAAAATACTATTCTTAAAAATATTTTTCAATAATAAAATAATTGTTTAACCTTTTTATAAAAATGAGGGATGTTACACACGGCGCCATCGGCATCGCTCTCCTCGGTTGTTGCTCATCATCCTCATCATCACCACGCTTCCGCTCGCCTCGTCGGGTATTTCTTATCACCGTCTTGAAACTCATCTTTCATCTTCATTCTTTCTCAGACTCACTTATTAATTCTTTTCCTTTCATTATTTATCTCTTTCACAATTCTTTCCCACGCTTCTTTCCTCTTTAGTCTTAATTTATTACTTTCACAGTTTCATTATTATCGTTTCACGATTTAGACGTAATCAAACATTTTCCAAACAGAATAAAGTATACTCAACAGATAAACATTTAGCACGTAAACAAAACAAGTAAACATCTAACACAAATATCTATATCACATAATTCTCAGTACTTTCACAATCCATCTATTCAGATTGCGAGCAACCACGTTACGGGATCACAGCACTCTCACTCACCTCGATGACGAAACTTCCGAAAGTTTTCCCAGTCGTTAGCTTTGCCTCGTGTCCTTCTAGCCCGTCACCTGAACTAGAACATTTTTCCCGTGCGTTAGCGTGATGGATTAGACTTAAGAGCCTACCAACAGGCTTAGCCCAACTAAGCTAGGGTTACACACAACACACCTAACAGGTAATCCCCTATAAGAACCACAAGGCTATGGGGGCTAAGGTATGTTCTCTCATCCCTACTCTCAAGAACTACGTGTGGCTTGATCCCCTTATCACTGGGGGTACGTAGGACCGGGGTCACCCTCGTCAGCTGCAACAACCCCAAACACACATTGTGGTGTTCCATCAATATCGGGACACTACAGTTAGAAACGATTTTGATCAATTCTTAATTTCGTTTTGAAAACACTTTGAAACAATTCCCTTTTTGAAAACACAATGCCAATATCCAAAGGATTCTAAATCCAACTCAAATCTATGATAAAAATGTTTTCAAGAAGACTTTGAAACAAATTCTAAAATAATCTCTTTTTCAAAATAGAATCCATTTCTCTTAATTAAAAACACTCTGGTTATAAAAATCAGTGTTCTTAAGCTTTAAACAGAGTTCAAAAATTCAAGAATATAAAATTCCAAAACCACATAAAATTGATCATGAAATTTCCAATTTCACAATACCATCAAATATTGGCCAAAGAATACCATATAGAAATTTCAAATCAATTTAAGTTGTTTAAATTATACTTTTTAAATAAAACATTTTTCAATTCAAACATAGACTTTTCACAAGCATATTTCACAAACAAAGCTCAAAACAATTCCAATTCACACATTCAACAATCACATAAAAGTTTCAAAGTATTCACAAACACACATAATGCAAATCACATTTTACATTATTTAAAATCATTAATTAAATTATAATCTCAATAAATTAACTCAATTATTCTTTAAGAAAATAATTTAAGCTTAGTCTTTTAATTAACTCAACAAAACCGAAGCACACATGGTTAACAATTTCTAATCACCAACACTTATAAAAACTTAAGATCATTAAATCATCATCATGAAAATTCCTTTTTACATAACTAAATCAACTTATTCATTTTCTTCCGTAAAATCGAAAAGGATTAAAAGAAACACACACACACATCACTTTCATCAAACACCTAGCATCATGCACCTATGAATGTAGCTATTATAAAAAGTCACTTCATGAAGAAAACTTTCCAACTAATTAAGCATGTATTGGCTGAATCCTATATGTATAATTTTGCAAAGATTTTAATGCACAATAAAGACATAAAATTATGAAATCATTATCTTTATTTTAGGGCTAAAAACCAAGAACATGCAATAGGAATTAACAATTTTAATTCATTCTCTTAATCTTGAATCAAGACAACAATTAGAATCACAAACCATTTCAAAGATTCACATACCTTTTCTTTTAAATTTGATTATTTCATGCATGCACTTTTTAAGCCCTTAAATTAAACTTGTCTTATCATGCATGCAACCTTTATGAAAACAAGCATAGTCCTCTACCTATTTCTAGGTTGGCCGAATGTCAACATGTAAAAAGGCATGGTTTTCATTCATTTTTCAACTTACAAAAATCACATGATTAAAACCAGAACATGTAAATTTTCAAGGCAACCTTCAAAGCAACGAACCACATAAGTCATGTAAAGTAACACATTACACCATTTATTCACATAAACATGCATCAACATTATTAAAACAAAATCCTTTTTCAAACATTTTTAACATACAAACAATAAGCTCAAGATCATCATTTATTCTAAAACCAAAGTAAAGACCTTACTTTAATTTCATGAAAATAACATGCATGAACATAAAATCACTAGATCTAGTCTTAACACACACATGAATCCACCTTTCACAAAATAAAAAGCATGAATCCTATTTCTTTTCAAGTATGGCCGAATAGGCTTCATAAAAATAAAACATGCACATATTCAAACACTTAATTAAATCATGCTTGTGTTCAAAAATCAATTTAAAACTTGTTACTTAAATTTTCCTTTAAAAACCGTATGACATAGAGGAAGAAAAACATAATCTTTTCTTTTGAAATCAACATGCAAATCAAGGATCTAAACATTTTTCATTCATCAAACAAAGTTAATTACATGCATACGTTTAGATCAACTAAGATCATCACAAAATTAACATGCAAAGCTAAAGACTTAAACCTTTTTGCAAATTAAGTTTAGATCATGAATTTATTCATCAAATCATCACATGAACATACATGGATCATGGTTTAGAGCAAGAAAAATAGACATGCAATGAGATTTATTTTAGGTTTCACAAAAATCTTAGTTTTTCTTTAGATCCTTAAGATTTAGTTAGAAAAATATTAGATCCATCAAAGAAAATCCTCAACCGAAACATCAAGCATAAGTTTAACATAGTACAAATTATTTTAAGTCCTTAAAGTCAAAGATCAAAGAATAACAACACATAAAATCATCTTTCCAACCATGAAATAAGACATGCAAAGAAGAAAAAGAAGTAGATCTACAAAATAAAAAGAAAAATCTAAACTATTACAAATCTTCTTCCACGCTCTTCGAGTCACCTACCAAGATGAGGGATGGTTCTCTAGCTCCTAACACTCTTGATCTACAAGGATGAGACTTGGTTAAGCTTGAAACCTCCTTCTTCCTCCTTCCTATCCCTCACAGCTCCCTCTCTCTTTTCTCTCTCTCTTTTCTTTTTCTCTCTAAGAGTGGAATGGGCTCTTAGAGTGGTGTTTGTGTTGGTGTGAAGAAATGAAATGGAATGGGGTGAAATGAACTAAGGCTTCAAGTACTTATAGGCAAATTCACTCTCCCTCTTGTGCCCTTGATTTTTGGTTCGGCCATGAGCAATGGGAAAGGGTAATCTTGGGCTTCCAAAATTTTGCATGGGTGGAGATTATCATATTAAGGGGACAAGGTAGAATAGGCTAGGGTTTTAGGGGTCACTTTAGGGCTAAGAACTAGTTGGCTTCTAGTTAGGATTTGGTTACTTAGTTTGGTTCTAGTTTAGTTCCCTCATGGTTCTAATTTCTTATCCTACAAGCTTCTAGAAAATTATAGTCCTAGCTTATACATACATACACATGCACGTACAACATACACATACATACAACATACACATACATACATACATACATACATACAAACCGCACCACACACACACATACACATGCCTCACATTTTTATTTCTTAATCATATTCATTTATGATTTTCTATTCACAATCAAAGCAATTAACTCTAACAATCACATTCACACAATCATTTCCATGCATCATACATCAAACACACATCAAACCAAGCACTCATCACCTAAAAATTTCAAGCCAAATCAATAAATTTATTTTCTTCAAAATGCAAATCCCAAAATTCGTATTTCTTAGCTCTGAAAATAAATTTTTATAAATCAACCCAGAAAATTCTAGAAATCACATTTTCAAAATCTACGTTTCAAGATGATCGTTTCGATATAAAAATTGTAAAAATCCGAGTTACGGTTAAAAAGATACTAATTTTCAAAGTTTACAGATCCAAAAGAAAATTCCTTTCAAATACAAATCATTTTTAATAAAATCACCATTTAGTAAATCATTCTAAACTTAACACAATCATTCACTTCTTGTCTATAAAAATATTCTGTTTATAAAAATCCATGAAAATCAATACTTTATTTCTTATTCACGTAGAATACTTTTCTGAAAATCTCTTATAAAACTGAACCTCAGGTTTTATTTTGACAAAAATCGTTTACGCACGTATGGGAAAAATGCGGGGTGTTACAATATTCGGCTGATTCTGATTCAAAATCCAACATACTCCCCTATGCTGCTTGCCAAAATGAGGACAAGGCGGAATAGGACCAGAAGAACCCCCTATATGGCCTGTTCTAGGCTGAGGATATGGGCCTGGTCGCTGCACCGAACTCTTGCCCCTCGTAGAACCACCACTTCTCTACACTGTCCTGCTTTTATCTTCGGCCAACTTCCTCTTAAGAACCTTCTCATACGTGCTTTCCATGTTGACCAACCGTGCCAAGTTATCAATATTTTGATATTCTCAAGAGAGGCGAATATCACTTCTAAGTCCAGCCTCAAACTTAATACACTTGTCACGGTCACTTGCATCTCGATAACTGCCAGAAAAACGGATGAGCTCTTCAAACCAAGCTGCATAGTCCCCAACTGACATGGAACCTTGAGTCAATTGGAGAAAAGCAATCTCCTTCTCCCTCCGAACATCTTCAGGGAAATACTTCCCTAAGAATCGATCTTTGAACACCTCCCAAGAAATCACAGGATTAGCTGCCACCAATCCTCTCCTCTGCTGATCCAACCAATGTTCTGCTTCATTGGTCAACATGAATTCAGCTAATCGGACATGCTGCTCCATTGGTGGTTGAAGAGAACGAAGGATCTTCTCAATTTCTTGTATCCATCTCTGGGGCCCATTTGGATCATTTCCACCTTCAAAGCGGGGTGGCTCATTCTTTCGGAATCGAGCCATCCAGTCAATCTCAACTGGAGCTGGCGGAGGAGGCTGCAGAGCTACAGCTGCAGCAGCTGCCATTTGTTCCCCCTGTTGTTGTTGCATCTGAGACAGATGCTCCAGAATGGCTGCAAGTCCATCATTACCAGCCCTTCTTCCAGCCATACTGTTTAACCACGAAGAACAGACCAATAAGACTTAATAAATATATACATAATACTATAAATTTCCAATTAAAATTCTAAACTATTTCTATGATCATCGATTACTCGCTAGGTGAGTAATCAGTCGAGTTTGCATAACTCCAAGGCCGAGGAGAAACTGCTCTGATACCATAAATGTAACACCCTATAATTTTTACCCTTAATTTCCCATAATTTAAAAATTTGAACTTAAAATTTCCTATTAATTTATTAAAAACCAACCATCAAACGGACGGAGTTTTCGTTTGTTTTTCGGACTTTTCTAAAATCTCAACCTGTTGAACACATTCTCAAAAATATAAACAATAGCCAGCAGGGATCATCTCATATATATGCATCATATAAGTGCCCCATGGGCTCAAGAATATAGCAGCCTGTATCAGTTTTCAGAGTACTAGCGCAAAGACCAAGTTTGTGCATCAAAAATCAAAACATAAACTTTGACCAAAGAAAAGCATCCTAAGCCTCACTCAAAAAGTATATACAACACATATACAACAAAATAATATAGGAGGCTTAGGTCAAGTAAAGTTCCCTAAATCCCACAACAACCCTACTCTCCCTGTGAGGGAGAGTAATCCTGCTCGGCCAGTCCTGGTGTATGCTCCAGCTCAGTACCTGAAAAATTGTAAGGAGGTGAGCATTACACAATAAAATAGGGAAAGCAGTTTCTTCTGTGCTATAATGAACCACTAAGCCATACACATATAGCCAGATAATGCACAAATCACAATATAGCACTCCCATTCAAATAATCATGTTCATATCATAAACAAATAGCTCTTTTTAAGATTCCATAACTCATAATTTCATTTAATTCCAACTTAGTCAAACTTAGGCTTTTCTCATTCCTTATTGATTTTTCACAGTTTCTATTCTCATACTTTTTGAAGTTTTACAAAGATTTTTAGAATTTACCACGGGGATCCATCATTGCGTACAGTCTCCTAAGGACAACGTCTTGCAGCTGCACACGATGTGTGTCTTACGCGGTCTATGCGTACAGTCTCCTAAGGACAACGTATTACAAGACCTGGATTCCCAAAATCAGAAGGTGTGTCCATCATTCCGTACAGTCTCCTAAGGACAACGTCTTACAGCTGCACACAATGTGTGTCTTACGCGATCTACGCGTACAGTCTCCTAAGCACAACGTCTTACAAGATCTGGAATCGCACAATCCAATTATACCTTTATTAATATATTGTGTGTGTCCATCATTGCGTACAGTCTCCTTAGGACAACGTCTTACAGCTGCGCATCGTGTGCATCTTACGCAATCTATGCGTACAATCCCCTAAGGACAACGTCTTACAAGATCTGGAATCACACACTCTTTCACCTTTAAGTCTTTTAACATTTTATTTCACTTATTTCATTTTATAATCACTTTCATTAACTTATTAATGTCATCATCTCATTATACTTTTAACTTCCAAGGAAACATTCATTTCAATATCCAATATCATAGACTTTATCATGATGTCATTCCAGAGTCCAACATAATTTAACAAAATATCAAACTACACAATCAAGTGCCAATCACCATATTTAAGCACAAAGTAACACAATTAAATACTTTTCCACTATATTAACTATCCTAGGGTTTCCAATCTTAAGCTAAACACAAAGACTCTTAGTACCCATCATACACATAACACAAACTACCCCCTAGAATACGGTAACACACACCCCCTTACCTCAAACACTTAGAGATAGGGAGAGTGCTCTTGCTCTAAGCTTGAGAATTTGCCACAATAAAAGCCACAAACCATGGGAAGAGGGAGGAACCTAACACAATAGAAACAATAAAACAAATTATTATGCTTTGCCTTTAACCTTGATAGAGTCCATGAAACCAATAGATTTCCATGGGTTAAAGTTTGAGATTCTCGAAGGAGCAAGAGAGAGAGAAATTCGAACAAGAAGGGAGAGAAAGAGAAAGAGCTCTTAAACTAAATCACTTACTTGGAGCAAACAAAGAAGGAATTTGATGATGGAAATGGATACAACACACTTGAGTTTTGATTGTTTGAAGTATAAAAATTGGTGCCCTAGAGAAGAAAGGTGAAAGAGGGGTCGAACAATAGAGAGAAAATTAGTTTGGCTCACTTTTATTTTTTTCAGCATCAGCTAGGGTTAATCGATTAACATCCTAGTTAATCGATTAGCCAATGCAATCTGGCAAAAATCAACATTCTGGTCATACTTGATTAAACACTAGGTTAATCGATTAATTTTTGCACTACATTCAGGCACTACTCGATTAACCAGTAGGTTAATCGATTGACATGCAAACTCATTCATTACTCAGTACTTTAAAACGTCATAACTTCTTCGTTACCCGTTGGATCTTGCTCAAACTTTAAAGCAAGCGTCCTCACATACCCTACTTCATATCCAACGGTGGAATTTATGTTTTGAGCTAAAAATATGGTTCTTTAAATTCCCTAAAGTTCAATGTTGTAACAACATCTCCTATGCTGCCCAAAGTGTACGTTGCGTCACCAAGACGTAACAACATCTCCTATGCTGCCCACATTACCAAAATGTGTCATCGAGCAAGCCACACGACTATGCCTGTAACGTGGTCCATAATACCAACATCATTATCGATGTGCACATCTCGTCACCAAGACGAATACCCATCGTTCGCAGCAACCAATGCTGGTCACATTACCAAAATGTGACTACAGGCAAGTCGTAACCAAATTGGTACTCCTAGAGTACCCTCCTCATGTTCCTCGAACATGACCAAATGATATGCTATCACCACATATCCATGCATGTATGCACACAAACATCCCGTCTAGGGCTATCCATAAATTTCATAATGTGCAACATGCAATATGTTCAAGAATGCAAGTACTAAGGTATCATAGCCTCTTTTGGAACATGATTGACTATTGAATTTAATTAAACTTGACTTAGTTGAAAATGCCATTGTTTTATTACCTTGTTCAAAAAGACTCGAGTAGAGTTATAATCTGTACTGAAATACTCGAGTGGTTCTTAGCAAGACTCGAGTGGATCTTAATTTTCTGCAAAATTGAAGTCTCAGGTCTTTCTAAAATACTCGAGTGGTTCATGAAATACTCGAATCTTCATCAACCCAGAAGACTCGAGTGGATCATGCACTACTCGAGTGGTTCATTAGTAAGGTACATTATTAACACCAGTCAGTACTTGAGTCCTGGGTCAGAAACTCGAGTGTTGGTGCCACCAGACGCACTAGTGCGTCTGAAATACTCAAGTCTCGAGTCAAGGACTCGAGTGTTGACAAACAAACAACACTAAAAATTGAGTTTTAATATACCATTTTCATTTCTACTCAAATTTAATCAAAACCAAAGCTTAACAGAGTTAACATTATATAAATTAAACATGTTCCAACCCAAAGATAACATCATATCACACTGAATTGAACTTGAGAACCAATTATGCATAAAATCACATTTTCAACAACTTAACATACCAAAATCAATTCCAAATAGTTACAGCATGAAAATAGCCTTGATATAGCTTGCATGCAACATATAGAACTTGCTCCAAACAACTTTGACACTCAAATAGGCCTCCAAGCCAAAAATCTAATTCAAGCTATGCCCATAGAGTCTCATGGTGACTCTACACTTATAATACAACGAATTAAGCTTATTCTAGTGAACAATTAGCTTCACCCTTACCTCTAGGTCGTGGATTAACAGGGAATTTGTAGAGAATTTGGCTAGAACACTCTGACCCCCAAAACCCTTTGCATGCAGCCACATTTGAGCAGTGTCCAAAAACCAGGAGTTTGAACATGCAAATTCAGTTTAAAAATTAAGGAATTTGGTTAGGAATTATTCTCTGCAACATGGACTTAAACTAGGAAATGAAATTGAGGGTCATAGGGTCCATGAACTTACTAAAATCAGAGCTTGAAGTAAGCTCCAGACTTCAGTTTCCAAGTTTGACAGCAAAAGCTCCCTATCTTTCGAGCTTCGATTCTTCCTCTACACAAACTCTTAGCTCTCAATCTTTATGTCTTTGTAAAGCTCGTGATGTGAGCTTTACAATGGTGTATAACACTCAGCCTCACACTAAGAAACGAAAGAGAATGAAGAAGACGAATTCAAGAACCCTAACTCTTGATTTCCAGAGCAATTCGACCAAATGGTAGATTTTCGTCAACAATCAGGCTTATATTGCATGAATCGTTGATCATGCATGGCGACACAAAGGCCACTACCGATTCCTTGAGGTGATTTCGTGTCAACGTTTGAAAATCGTTGAGTGCTGACTCATCAAACGCACTAACGAGTTCAACACTGACCATAATACTCGAGCCTTTCCTGAAAGACTCAAGTCTTTTTGGTCAAATTTGAAAAATAAATATTTTAATTCCCTTCCCTCCAAAATCTTTCTAATATTACTTCTAGGTCCCAAATCAGGGACTAATATGCAAAAATCCTATTTTCAAATATTATTAATTATCAAAATATTTCTCATGCAGAAACACTCATCACAAGCAAACACATAATCACGTAATTAACTCTAAATTAATTATAAAAATAATATTTATAATTTAAGGAAATAATTTTGAATAACTTTCATAATTGTCATTTCATTACATCAGGAAATGAAAATTTGGGGTGTTACATTAATCGATTAGCTCATCAGGTTAATCGATTAACCACTGTAAAAATCAATTAAAAACTTGTTTTCTCAAAACTAAACCTTTTCTTTCAAACCTTTAAGCCACCTATTGATTCTAGGTTAAGTGAATACTCAAATTATAATATGGTCATGCACTTGATAGAGATTCACTACCCTCTAATAACTCTACCCAAACTCATCAAACTATAAGACTCAAACTAAAGATATTACAATTTACACAAAATGAATCTTCATGAGCTTGCTCTCTCTTCATCATTGTTGATTGTTGTACTTTGATGAGCTTCTCCAAAACATTAACTTGATCAAAACATTTGTCATTATCAAAACCATCACACTGGATCTAACAATCTCCCCTTTTTTGAAAATTACAAACATGTTTTGAAGTTGTTTGAAGTTGTTGATACTTGAACCATTTCATCACTTGGTGAGACTCTTGCTCCCCCTCAATAAATGCTTTTGACATTTGAAATCCAATTGAGATAAGCTTGATTCTCCCCCTATCTTTAACAACTTTGCTCAACCTATATAAAAACAACAAAAACAACCTTTTCTCCCCCTTTTGGCATTATCAAAAAGTAATATAAAAATGAAATCTTAAGCCAAAATAAGATAAATCAATTAACCTTTCTTCACAACATTGATACCAATTGAAATAAAAGATATAATAATGAAAAATGATACCAATTGGAACTAAAAAGTCATAATATCACTTGACAAAGTAAGATATCAATTGTAAATCAATACCAATTGTAAGTATTTGTTGTCTCTTGTGAAAATCCACTTGATACCAAATGGGAGCATTGTAGAAATAATATCAATTTTACCACTTGTAGGACATTCTCTTTGATACTTGAAGATGCAAATGATGAATATTACTTGTAGACCTTTTGCTCTTCAATCATACCTACAAAATAATCATGCTTTGTTTTTTGGTATCCAAATAGTCTTGGATCCATTGTTGTTAGTTAAGGGATTTCCACTCTTCTTAACCAAAACAAAATTTCCTTTAGGTATACCATGCACTTTAATATAACACACAATTGAAGTATGTCCATGAGTGCCACAATAAAAACATGTTGGTGCATTTGAAAAATCAACCTTAGAAAAATCAACAACATTTCTATGAGACTTACTCTTAGCATTAGTATAACCCAAGCCAAACTTGTTTGAATTTTCTCTTTGAAAATTTAACAATGTGCGCAATTTAATATCACCACTTGTGAAACTTGCAAGCTTATTTTTCAAAATAGCATTTTCATCTTTAAGCAACTTGCAATTCTCACAATCAACCACAACATTCAATCTACTAGCACAATCACAAGAAGAACTAGCATAAATGAGATCAAGAGTTTCATTTTGAAGATTAAGCTCATCAACTTGTTTCTGAAGTTCTAAAATCTCTTGTTGATGTTTCAAAATGAGCTTTTTCCTTTCAATGTTTTTCAAAGCTAGTTTCTTAAGTTCTTCATGCATTTTTTCATAAGCATTATATAAAGTTTCATATTTGGAAGAAATTTCGGATTTAGTATCACTTACATCGCTTTCCTCGCTTTGTTCACTTGATTCATCATTTGAGCTTTCTTCTTCATCTACTTGAACTAGCAAGTTAAGTGCAGCGATTTCTTCATCATCCGAAGAACTACTTGATGTGCTTTCTTTTTCTTCTTCTTCATCATCCCACACAATGTATGCCTTTTTATGATTTGGATGTTTCTTCTCTTTCTCCATCTTTTTGAGATACTTTGAACACGAGTATTTGAGATGACCGGGTTTTCCGCATTCATGGCAAACTACTCCTTCTTTTGTTGTCTTAGTCTTGTAGTGTGGGGAATTCTTCTCTTTCTTTTTGTCTTTGTTCAACTCTTCTTTTCTCCTTAGATTCCTGCTAAACTTTCTTAATAGAAGTTTCATAGACTCTTCATCAATGTCCGAATCGGAATCTTCGCTATCGGAACTCTCTTCCTTTTTATATGAACTTTTAGCTTTAAGAGCAATTCCTTTTCTTTCTTTGTTCTTATCCAATTTTTCATGCATATGCAAACGTCCAAGATCCATTTCATGTTCTTGAAGCTTTCCGAAAAGTGTAGCTAAGTCCATGTTGTCCAAGTCTTTTGATTCAACAATGGCGGTAACCTTAGGTTGCCATTCCCCGGTTAGACATCATAACACTTTGTTAACAAGTTCACAATTCATAAAAGTCTTTCCAAGAAAACTCATAATTTCAGTTACCGTTGTGGGCCTCTTCCACTTTAACACGGCTTCCACCTTAGAGGGATCCACTACAACACCCTCTTTAGAAATAACATGGCCCAAGAAATGCACCTCATCAAGCCAAAAGCTGCATTTCGGTAACTTAGCATAAAGCTGTTTCTCTTTCAATATCTGCAACACAAGCCTCAGATGCTCTTCATGGTCACTCAAATCCTTTGAATAGATAAGAATATCGTCAATGAACACTATCACAAAGGAGTCAAGGTAGGGTCGAAAGATCCTGTTCATGAATTCCATGAATACTGCCTGTGCATTAGTTAAGCCGAAGGGCATCACAATATGTTCATAGTGTCCATAGCGTGTCCGGAAGGGCATCACATAGTGTTCATAGTGTCCAAGAGCAAAACCATGAGGGTGAAGGATGCCCAAAGCGGACAATATCCACGTGGCGGTGCGCTGGGCCCCAGTGCCCAGTACCGTACGGCTGGCTGGGGCTGGACTGTTACATTTGGTATCAGAGCGGCTCCTCTCCCAGTACGGTGTGGTTCGGGGACGAACCAGGCGGAAGCTGGTGGGCATGTAAGACCCGGGCTGATGAGGGTGGGGAGTGATTCCCGGGAAGTGTGCGAGTGAGGACAAAGCACGCTGAAAAGACCCGTGTTGGTATGTGGGGATAGTCGCAATCCATTTGCCTGCCAGGGATGTTACATTTGGTATCAGAGCCAGGGCCGGATCGGTGTGCCAACGGGGACGTTGGGCCTTCAGGGGGGTGGATGTAAGGTGGAGCCTTAGTCCCACATCGGCTCGTAAGGAGAACGAAGCATGCCTTATATAGGACGTAGATACCTTACCTCATGTGGACGCGTTTTGGGGCTCACTGTTAGTGTGAGACCAAGAGCAAAACCGTGAGGGTGAAGGATGCCCAAAGCGGACAATATCCACGTGGCGGTGCGCTGGGCCCCAGTGCCCAGTACCGTACGGCTGGCTGGGGCTGGACTGTTACAAATGGTATCAGAGCGGCTCCTCTCCCAGTACGGTGTGGTTCGGGGACGAACCAGGCGGAAGCTGGTGGGCATGTAAGACCCGGGCTGATGAGGGCGGGGAGTGATCGTCGGTGCAAGAGGCACGGACAAGGAGCGGCTCCTGGCAGGATTCTAAGGGAGGGGTACATGAATAAACCAACGCACCGGAATGAGAAGGTGATCCTGAGACTGTGTAGGTATGGGACTACATAGTACAGGAAGGCTTAAATGAATTGATTGGTACTACCTATATCAACAAGATGCATCTTCTTTTCGGTAGCCCATCACTTAAGAACTCTATAGTTAAGCGTGCTTGACTTGGGGTAATTCTGGGATGGGTGACCTCCTGGGAAGTTTTCCCGGGAAGTGTTCCCGTGTTGGTATGTGGGGATAGTCGCAATCCATTTGCCTGCCAGGGATGTTACAGTACGACTTACACAACCACTGCACACAGTCCACTCGCGACTTATAGCACCCGCCCCGCGGGCGTCTTACTTCACCCGGCTGTGCGTCTTACGCGGCCCTGCATCCGCAGACCATATTCCTTTTTATTTTCTATTATTTCATTTTCTTCTTTAAGTTCACTTTCTTCCCTCATATTGTCTAGTCTTCTTTTAACACTATTTATTCGTTCTCATTTTATTCACCTTTACTAATTGGGACAACTCAACTTTTAATCCTAGGGATATTCCAAGTTCTAATTAGTTCCTTAATCTCACATTTAGTTACCCACACTAAGTCCCCCAACCACGCATACATCTTGTCATAGAACTTTTCATATATCATGTCCAAGTCATCATATCAACTATACAAAGCACAAATGTCAAGTGGATTTTCCTAATTTGAACTACATCCCTATCCTTTGTTTATATTAACTACCCTAAGGTTCATTAACATACAAAATCAATCGTTCTTAACTACCACTATTATTCACTAGAATTACACCCCCTAAGCTAAGGTAACACCCCCTCTTACCTCAACCGAGTAAAAGGAAAGAAAGTACCAAGCTCAAGCTTTATGGCTCACAAATTGGAACCGGGAGAACCGAGAGCGGTGACGATGGAGAATGGTCGAGAGGCAAGCCGGATAGCGATAATAACCAATAATAATATGGGGTGGAGAAGTCCACCACCTTTTCCTTGAAAGAGAGAGAGAATGAGCCACTAACACCCTAATAATCACAAGAGAGGGCAAGGATTAGGGATGATGATACCAATTTCGTGTACAAGGAGGAAGGAAGGAAGAACACTTGCTCTAACTTACCTAAAGCACGCTTGAAGTGAGAAAAGGGAGATACCAATGAGAGAGATGATGAAGGAGCTTGATGGAGAGTGAGATCACCACCATGAGAATGAGAATGAAAGGAGGCTTGATGTTGTTGGTGCCATGGATGATAAGCTAAGAAGACTTGGAGATGGGTTATGGAGTTTGTGGGTTATGTTTCATGACTTGAAGAAAGAGTTGTGCGTGTATAATGTGTTGTTTCCCTTTTATTTTTTCGCTACAACAGCGCGTTAATCAATTAACCTGATGGTTAATCGATTAACCAGTGCAAAAAAACGCCAAAACCAACCCGATGAAGTGATTCAACCCATAAAAATATGGGATGGGTTGGTTCAAGTTGCTTGGGGTCCGAGAGACCCATGTGCACCCTAATGTTTAAAATGAAAAACTGACAGTTCTCATATACCAAAGTCAATGACATCCGCTATGAAATGTAATACACAAAGTGAGACATCAAAAAAGAAAAATTGATAAATCTCACCCACTATTCAGCTCTTAGCTTCCTATAAATTTCACCCACTCTATTGCAACAAATAATGTTCTTTAAGGGGACAAACAAAAAGTCCTCAAAAAAAATTTTTAAAAATACTGCAACTAGGCCCCTCAAAATCTTAGGATGAAATACTTCCACCAAGACGACTTTCTTTTTCTTGTTCTACGGCTGCAATTCTTATTTACACTCAGATCTGGCCAGTTTTCCATAATATAATACTTCCTGGATTTA
This sequence comes from Crotalaria pallida, assembly GCA_037953625.1. Lineage (NCBI taxonomy): Eukaryota > Viridiplantae > Streptophyta > Magnoliopsida > Fabales > Fabaceae > Crotalaria > Crotalaria pallida. Next base: position 78,224,069 of record CM075649.1, on the reverse strand, counting down.
AGCACATCCTGTCCCATGTGTATTTTTGTAGGTTATGCCAACAAGAAATGTTCTCAAGCCTAAGAATTAGAATTCCAATTGATTTGTGCATGCTGAGGCTGCTGATAAGCACCTGAAGGGGGCCTTATGGTTTCGACAGGACCAGCCACTGCCTGAGACTGTTGCAAAAGGGTTGAAGGTGAAGCGACTGTCTGTCCCGGTTGATAGATACCGGCAAATGCCCCATGACTGGTCTGTGTTGAGGGAAAGGCAAGATGTCCCTGGGGGCCCAGGTTATACAGAGAATTAACTTGCAAGTTATACATATCTTGGGCTGGTGCAGGAATCCACACAGCAGGGTTTTCACTCTGCCAAAAGAAAAAAAGAGAATGATAAATTGGATGGATGTTGATAAAGCAAACATAAATTATATTATAAAATAAGATGGCCTTAGTTGAAGATAAACACCCGTAATAACAGAATAATTATCTATTATATCAGGAATCATGAAAGGATATAAAAGAGAAATGCAATAATAACAAGCTGAACTGACCAGCTGTCCAGTTGTATAGACATGATTTTCCTTCGACTGAGACACTGAAAGATCTTCGTTTCCAGAGGAGCTTCCGGGATTCACAGTTGGACTAGGAGTGTATCCAGCAGGTGGGGTGATAAATGATGCAGGAGGAATTCCAATATGTGTCATAGCTCCAGTGTTTGCTCCAGCCTTGAATTGAGGGAGAGGGAATTTGATTCCGGTAGCTGTAGATGGAAGATACACATTGCCCACTGATGGTTGTTGAGGGAAACCATTGTGGCTCAAATATTGGTGTATAGGTGACATGAAAATTGGCGGATAGTAGGGGCCATATGGAAAGAAGGCAGGAGGGTAAGGTGGCCTGAAAATAGAAATAGATTGTGGAGATACAGGAATAGGGGATTGCAGAGGTGGAGTTGAGCTTGGGCTAGACACAGCCTGAGAACTTGCACTCTACGATTCAAAAAGGACAACAAAAACATAAATAGAAGGAAATAAATCCAGAGGAAATCAATAAAGAATGAAAATAAAATTTAATGCCAAACTTGATATCATGCTTCCAGAAAGAGATATGTACTTTTTCTAATGGTAAAAGACCATGGAAAACCACATATCAAGTTTATAATACCTATGCAATAAACGGGGAGAATAACAAAATGTACACCACACACACTCACATGCAGGAATAACATTGACCTCACTTAATCTCTGCCAAAATATACACTCACGTCTAGAATTTTAGATAAGATTATTCCTCTATAACTCATACTGATAGAGTAATATCCACAAGTTTTTTACATCAGGATAAGATATGTTGGGCAATAAAGTGAATGCACAAGTTTATGTACATTTAACATAATTAGTATGCATTCCCCTATAATTAAAACAAATCATATATGTTTTATACTATTAAGAACTTCATAAACCAACCCAAGCAAACTTTACTTGAACAACTTCACAAATAACTGTTCTGAAATGTTCTTGATATCTCTTGAAATATCAAAGTACTGACACTAATTAACAGAAATCAATAGACAATTAGAAACTACAAATTAATAGTACGGGCATTAGCAAGAATTTTACTTATAGTTTTTAACATTGATAAAATTAATAGAAAACATGAGATCAACTGGAACCAAGCCCTCAAAATACATGCAATATACTGCTGAAATCCTAGGCACATATATTTCAGGAAATTAACCATGAGCAACTAGCCTTTATTATAAACAAAAACAAAGTTTTACCCTTGAATAAAAAATATAATGTACAATGAAAAGAAATAAAAAACAATTAAGGGCAATAGCAACAAAGCACCAAGCCAAAAAGGAAGAATTAAAACACAATGATGCATGATATTGATAAAACATTAGATATATTAAGAACTTAAGAAATAAGAAATGAAGACTTACAACAAAGTTAGGAAGGTGAGATGCTTCTTGTGCATGGGACTCAGCTCCCTCAAAATGAACTTGCTGAGTCCCTAACATGGTTGGCATGAAATTCAATCCATAGTTTTGAGCATTTTGAACATTCGGAATAAGAAGGCCCTCTGGAGCCAACAATACCTCCTGCTTTGGCTGGTCACCATTAGAGTCAGAAACAGTTACAGAATTTCCTGAAGCTGGAGTTTCTTCAATCAAACTAGATGAAGAATGTTGATACTCAACATGATCTCCCTGTGCAGACAATGATGCCGCTTGAAAGCTGCATCCAAATATGAGATGATACCATTTAAATGAAGATTAAAGAAACACACCATCACACAAATAACACCATTTGGCACCATAATTTGATAGAAAAAATTAGTTGAGACACTATAGTTGTACCCATAATCAATAAATTTAGGGACAAACCCAAGTTGATCAAACCATACAGCAATAACAACCCATAGCAAAGGCAAAAGGAAAAATATGTTCAATAATTTGATATGGACACAGACAACAGATCACAAACCTAGAAGTAGCAGTGTTATCAATCCCTAGAGAAGATTCAAGAGTAGCAGAAATGTTATTGTCACCATCAGCTCCATTGCTAGATCTTTCTCTTGGACCACAATTATTAAAGCTTCCAAATGTCAGACCAGTTTTTACAGTATCGGGTACTTGGAAATGGTTTGGGAAAGTAACATGTTGCCTCAACTCAGCTGAAGATTGTATCCGAACCTCGGAATCCTCTGGGGCCTTGACTTTTTCAGAAACTGAAATAAAAAGCAGGAAATTTACATTATTATCTTTAATTTTTTACATTAGAGTTCTTGCAATAAAGAAAACAACAGAGTGCATCATTAACTTAAATTTGGTTAGGTCCTCGAAGCTGAGTCCAGACATGAGTGACTGAGCTTTACTTAAATTAGAGGTTTAATCAGGACGGTTCTCCCTTAAAATACCTTTTTCTAAACGTTATTATTTCTTCTGTCTTCAGGGTCATCTCCCTGACTTATTTTCTCATAAGAATAAGATACTTACTGTAAGGTTCTTTTCACTTTCTCTTCTGAGAATTTAAATTGTCCTCCTTTCCATACTAGGAAACCTAATATTATCCATTGAACAAAATGGTTTTGAGCAGAAAACTCTAAGTGATTTCAAACCGATAACAGAGTGTCTGGAGCAGAACAGGATACAGACATCATTCCTATTACTCAGAAGATTTAGCAAGCCGAGAAAGAAAATTTTACCTGGAGGTGGCTGGCTGCCAGAACTAGAGGATGACCTCAAAGAACCATCAAAAGATAAAGAGGGTGATAGCTTTGAAGTATCAAATAAATGATTCTTTTCAGCCTCATTCAACTTGTTTTGGGCCTTATCTTTGCTGGTAGAATTCATAGAACCAGATTTTTTGTTCTTGGGTGATGGTAAATCAGCAACTTCATGAAGAACAATTTTGTTTCCTTGAACATGATTCGGTCCAGCATATATGCGCTGACTCCCAACTTCCCTGTTTATTGCACTACTGATGCCAGGATTCTGGGGGGCAGATGGTGCCAATACAGGATCCGATGAAGAGGCATAGACACCAGATACATAAGCAGAAGAAACAGAAGTTGAAAGTTGATCAGAATTTGACAGTGACTTTCCTTGATCAATGCTGGTAACTGAGCCAGAGGGTTGAACAAGGGCAGAGGCTGCGGCAACTGCAACTTGAGGCTGGACATTTTCTACACTGTTAGGGTCATTAACAGCTGAACTGCTTTTAGAGACACTTATCTCACTACCTATGAGAGATTGATCACCAAAACCATGACCAGAGGTCCCATTGGATTGATTGACGGAACCATTAGATGCAACGGCTGAAACTCTATAATTGAAGAAAACCAATTTTAAAGAGGATACATATAAGTTGTAGCTCTTAAAGAAAAAGTAGTGAAACCAATATATAATTGTTAACGTTAGGATCTATTAACTACGGTGGAAAGACATCATACTTCCACCATTGAATAACTCATCTAAAATGTTTAGTTTAAGCAATGAAAGGGCAAAAGAATCGTGAGTTATCATCAGTTAATAATATGAATGATGATTTTAAAGCACATCGGTTATCAGTAAGTTGAAAATCAAGTAGTCAATGATATCTTACTATTAGTTAAAATCGTGAAATAATGACCCTAATAGTCGAATACAATTATTTTTTTTATTAACATTAATTTTTTATAAATTATCAGTTTTTCTTTTTCTTTGGTCTTGCCTACTTCCTCTATATAATCAAATAAAAAGGAGAAGTAAAAAGAACAAACCTTGTGGCTAGAGGTGTGGGATTCTTTTTAACCATCAGTGAAACTGGCTGAGTTGGGTGTTCACGACTTCTCTCTGGAATGTGATTGATTCCATTTTCCCTTCTTCTAGCAAGGTTCCTCCCACCAAAATCTAAAAAGAGATATTGGAAATACAAGGAAACAACTAACAAGTCAATAGAGTAACAGGGAATTGTACTCAAGAATATTATTGTGAATGGCTTTAATGGATCAATGCAAAAGAAATTCGCAGTGGCATCAAAAGCTAAAACGAGGAGAGCGTGAAAACAAGGAAAATTGCAATAGCATCAAAAGCTAAATTGGGAGAGATGGCTAATAGGTGACCATTTGTTGAAATGGCTCTCAAAAATGAACCAGAGGGAAAAAAGACAGCGCCTACGCCTTTATGAAGAAGAAATCGTACCAGAAAAATTGGAGGAATGGCCTGATGAAGCAGCCCTTCCGCCTCCCCCTCTCCATTGACCTCCTTGTTTTATTCTAGAATCCTCTAAAGCCCTGTTGCTAAAGCCCTGCAATGTACAATAACAATACAAATATATAGAGAAAGGATGCAATAAATACATGAACATTTACTCATGTACAACTAGTCTTTTATGTGCTAAAAAACACACATGAAATGACACAGACAACTAGACTTTTATGCGCTAAAAAACACACATGAAATGACAAAGAAATTTCAAAACAAAATCCGGATGGTTTACTCTCAGTTAGTAATATTGCATTATTTCACGTTTTAACAAGCCTAATTCAGGTACCTACATCCACTACTTTAAATATAGTTAGACATTCCAAGTAAGTGAGATCTTTATATAATTTAAATAGGAAATCTAGCAGCCACACTGTTCATAAACCTGCACAATTGAAGCTAAGATCACTAGGTTACCTAAAAGGTTACACGAGACAAACAAATTAAACATTTCATTGCTTCCACTGATCTACTTGTTAAAACAAGATGAGGAAATATTCAGCAAGCTTAAACTCAACCTTCATGACAGCAGGTATGCACCTGCTGAAATATAAACTTAAATCAAGTAAAAAGGGAAAAGGTACAGAACTTTGAGATGGGAAAAAGCTCACCTCTTTCTTTCGGTCCCGTTTCTTTGTTACCTCATGAAAAGTATCTGCAAACAAAATCAAATCAGATACATAAATAAACCTATTAATCACATGATCATTAAAAATGATGGAATCTTATAGACGTCTTAGAGAAAAAAATTCTCAAGATACAAGTTACTAGAAATGAATATGAAGCACACAGAATACTTAAAGTCTTAAACCATTAAATTGCTGATCTAGTGGAAGGTGCCTAAAACACTGGGAGATCTTCTTTCATGGGGTAATGTTCTTCCATGGGCTAAAAGGCAAACCACAATAAGAGGGCTTGACACCAAATCATGACCCAAAGCATTAAGGCATTAGGTACATGAGTTCATTCACATATATGAGCCTAGTTTTTTCTATTTCTTCTAGATAAGGGATTTATTTCACTCACACTTGCAATCCTAGCAATCTCTCCTCAAGTGTAAGTCCGTCCTCAATATGTTAGTATGCTCCCCTAGAGCAGAAGCCTTTCGAGTATTTGACGTTGTCACCAAGATCCGTGAACATATTGCCTAACCTCTATACTGTTGGGAAGACTTTCGACACAAGGGTTCCTTTGGGTTTGATTGTGTTGTAGCTGACTAGCTCTATAATTCAGATTTGGTTTATCGTTGGATGAACTGCATTGCGGATATTTATCCCAAAAAAGAAACGGTGGGTACTGCTAGTCCGTGAACAGCCAACCATCATACTGTAAAAATTGGATAGGTCCTATTTATGGTCATTGGAGCCTCCTAAAAAGATCTACTAAACCACTTCTCTCTAATATTCATCCCAACTGAACCATTGGCTCTAACACCACTAGTTGGTGTAGGAAGCCCAAAACACTTAGACTTTATCCCATGAGCTAATTGAGAAACCAGAATCAATGCATTTGACACTACGTCTTGACTCAAAACCTCAAAACATTAGGTCCATGGGTTCAACCAATTATATGAACATCTCCTTTTCCATTCCTTCTGGATGTGGTACTTATTTCACCCACACTTGGCGGAATAATAACATAAATTAACCCTCCCTCATGAAATGAGACAAATATCAATAATGACAAACACATCAAATTAAGCACTTCATCCAATTCTTCAATAAAGACAAATCACATCCTGTCAGCAAGAATGGCTTATATCAATGCTACATTCTTTTTAAAACCATCCAAAACAAAAGAAACTAAGCATTACTTATAAATCATTACTCTCAGTCTCAACACCAGATTGATCATTTCATTAACTTTCCCTTATAAACCACAGATGCAAAATTGAGCGCTGGAGTAATGACATAAATTCCCATTTCCTGTGTTTTCCACACATTAACACCTTAGAAGCCCAACAAGCATTTCATAAGCCATAACAATAAGTTAATAGCTCTACTTCCATACTCACAGGCTATCCTCACTAGAGTAAAGTTTAAAACTTTAAACCACTATCTTCAATTTCAGAATAACCCAAATACACAAAATCAAAATACAAACTAAAAAACACACCCAGTTGATCCTAACTCATAAGCCCAATAATAAAACAAAAAAAAAGGTGGAATCTTTTCATGATGCATAAGATTGTGAGGGAGGGAGATAAGATACCTAAATAGAGAAGCTTCTGAGCAGTGTCATTGGGATCCATGGAACATTCTCGGAGGACAGCGTAGATTTCATCATCGGAGTGCTGCTTGCCCGTGATTTCCCTGATGTGTTGGATGGTGTTGCGAACATTGTTAGGGATGGAAACCCTAACCCTAGCAGACCCACCATCACTGCTGCTCATGCTGCTTCTCCTATTCTATCACTGATTTTGCAGAGGAAAAGAGGGTGGGGGAGTGTGTTAGGCTGTGTACTATAGAGAGTGTAGAGAGGAGTCAAGGACTTGAATAATATTAATATTGATATTGATACAAGAAAATGATATAAGTATAAGCATGGACGAAATAAAAAATAAATAAATATCAAAAAGAAAATTAGGGTATTGAAAAAATAAAAATAAAAGATTACCCAAATATATTTGGTGAGGTTTTAGTTTTCTCCTTATATTCGATTTTTTTTAGGGGGAAATCACTAAGATTGATTTTGTTAGTAAAGAGCTAATTTAGAGCAAATAAGATTGAGAATTCAAATTTTATTGTCCATGTCAAGACATTATTGGCTAGTAATTTATAAGTGTCATAAGGTGTGTCTCGATCTTGGTAAACCTCTCGAAACCAACTCACCTAATTTAAAAAAAAAAAAAAATTAGGTGGGACAATGTCAAGCTCATATTTTGCAATTCTAACAAATAAGCTAATTCTTGAAAATTATTTATTAATCAAGATATCATTAAGATGAATTAATCTTTTTTAGGATGTAACTCTCCCTTAATTTGATCCACAAAATATCAAATCAACTATTAGAATAATTTTAGGGCCACTTTAATTTATTTTTAGGAAACGATTTAATTACATCCTCAATTCTTAGTTATAACTCGTATTTAACTGAAATATATGAATCAAGGTAAGTAGTTAATTTCTTGATTTGTTTTTTTTTAAAATACAAATTATACATTTTTACCAATTTTACTTCCAATATTTTTATGAAGATTTGGACTAAAGTCTTAACTAATTAGAACACTCATTTAATAGAGGTAGTTTAGGAAAAAAAGAATAAATACTTTCTAAAAAAGATAAGAACAAATTGTTAGATATCAAGGGATCTAAACACACCTAAAGGGGGAATTAACATATTTCTTCAAATTACATAAGGGTATTTTTGTCTATAATAATATTTTATACTATGTTAATTTTTTCAGCTGAAAAATCACCTTTGACATATTACATTTTTTAATTAGCTATGCTATAAGTTATTTTTATAATTAACATATTTCTATAAAACACATAAGGATATTTTTGTCTACAAAATAATCTGTTATACCGTGTTATTTTGTTCCAACTAAAAATCACATTTCTCATATTATATTTTTTAATTTTTCAATGCTGTAAGTTTTTTTATAATTATTTATTTTTAAAAAGTCATAAACTTTTATAATTAAGATATTTCTACAAAACACATAAGGGTATTTTTGTCTTAAAATACTATTATAAAATGTTAGTTTGTTGTAACTAAAAAATCACTTTTCTCATATTACATTTTTTAATTATCTATACTATAAGTTTTTTCTATAATTATTTAATTTTAAAAAATCATAGATTTTTATAATTAACATATTTCAACAAATTATATAAGGGTATTTTTATCTACAATAATATGCTATACTATGTTAATTTGTTCCACTCTTTTATTTCCATTGACTGTATGAAAATGCTAGAGTTGTCCCCTGTAGAAATGCCTTATAATCTGTCAATCTCTATCCCTACAAACTCCTCGGTTATCACCTCTCAAATGTGTTTGGATTGCCCTGTCCAGGTATTAGGTCGGAAATTTAAAGTCAAACTGATCTGTCTACCGTTGACTAAACTGGACATCATACTCGGCATGGACTGGATGTCTACTCACCATGTCCTACTCGATTGTCATCAGAAAACCGTGATCCACAATGACCCTTCCTTAGTTGCCCTAGAAGTGACTGATGTGCCGAACGTGGGTCCAATCCCTGTAGTCGGCGATTTTCCAGAAGTTTTCTCGGAAGAAATGTCCGGTTTGCCGCTGAGGAGAGAAGTGGAGTTCAGTATCGACCTCATTCCGGGAACGAGCCCGATTTCGGTTGCGCCGTACCGAATGGCACCTCATGAACTAGAAGAGCAGAAGAAGCAATTGGAGGAGCTGTTGGCCAAGAAGCTGATTAGGCCGAGGGTATCTCCTTGGGGAGCTCCAATTCTATTTGTTAAGAAGAAGGACGGCAGTCTCAGGATGTGCACAGACTATAGGAAATTGAATGCTGTAACGGTGAAGAACAAGTATCCCCTCCCTCGCATTGATGACTTGTTGGATCAGCTGAAGGGAGCATCCGTGTTTTCAAAGATAGACCTCCGATCTGGATACCATCAAATCCGTATCCGAGAAGAGGACATTCCGAAGACCGCATTCAGGACAAGATATGGGCATTTTGAGTATGTCGTCATGCCCTTTGGCCTTACTGTAGTGTCCTGGACCAGGAACAGCCTTACGGTTATGGAATAAACCGAAGAACTGATCCCAGTCGAGTTTTACTGTAGGACCTCGTAGGATTTTCTGAATATCCAGTTGGGATAATCAGGATCTCCCCAGTCAACAAAGTGTGTGATAGTGTCAACTTAGGGATGGAGAAAACGTACCTTAGCCCCCATAGCCCGGTGGTTCTTATAGGGGATTACCTGATACGTGTGTCTCTGGGCTTGTCTGGTGAGGCCCGTGAAGAAGGAGTGTTCAACTGGGACTGGTTAAGGTTCTGAAAAGGTTGCCCTTGATAATCCCGTATGTGATGAACTCTTATCCTTATCCTGTAATCCAACCAAGCTGTGCGGGAATATAGGAGAAGCTGTTAGACTAGTTGGGACCGTAACCGTTAACAATAAGGATGAAGATCCTGTGCTCGGTTGTGGTCACGTAAGCCTGTAGCTTTCCTATGTGTCCCTAGCTCGGTGTAACGTGATACCGACCAGAGGGTGGTCGGTGTCCGATGCCTTAGTGTTTAACAGGTCGGCGTTGAGAGGACTCGGTCGGTCCAGAGTTAGGTCCACTACATAAGCCCCCAAGCTCGGTAAGGTGATTTGAGCCTGTGCCGAGTTTCAAGGTGAGCCGAGAAGTTGGCTGACCGTTTGAATTTTGCTGACTGGAAGAGGAATCCAGCTATTGAATATATATGTGCTCTTGTCCTTTCATGTGCCTGGGTATGACATTTGATCTCTTCACATTCCTTCATGTGTCATTTCCCGTATTGGGAAGCGAAACGTAATGATTCAAAACCTCGAACAACGTCTCCTGAATAGTTACAACTGGATTGGGCTTTTCCATTCTAGGCCCAACTCTTCGGTAGTGGAGGGAAAACTTGAAAAAGGAAGGGGGAACGGTTTTCGAAATTCATTTCCCCTTATACCTTCTCTCTCTTGCGGTTTCTGAAAACCTCTTCTCTCTCCTGCGATCATTCTTGCGATTTCTAGAAACCAACATTACTCTTGCAATTTCCTCTTCTGCGATTGTTCCGGAACCCCTCTCTTGACAGTTGATTTGTGTAACACCCCGCAAATTCCTCGTATTATTTTAAAATACTAAAGAGATTTATTTTGAGAAAAATGTTTTTGAAAGAGTATTTCTCAAATGAATTTCCTAATACACGTTTTCAAAGTGATGAATGATTTTAAAGGAGTGGTTTACATGAAATAATGTTAAGAGATTAGAAATTGAGTTTGTAGGAATGAATATGTGTTTACAATTTTTATGACCTAAAGGAATCATGATTTTTATATATGAGTCATTTTATGAGAAAGAGAATTATTTTATATGCATGTGTGTGTCTATGTATGCACGGTTTGGTCATGAATGTGTATGTATGTGTGATATTGCTATGTGTATGTGCTAGAGGTTATATGGAATTAAATTAGTAAAAGAAGATGATAATGCATGTATGTATGTATGTGTATGTGTGTAATACGTGTGTATGTGTGTATGTACATGTTTAGGATTTCATTTTTTTTAAGATGAAAAGTAATGGGGTAGATTAGGACCAAAAGGGAATTAATGAGTAGAAAGTTTAATTAGCAAAAATAAACCATGGAACATGAAGTGACTTAAACCCTAAGACTACTCCTAGATGACCTTTTGATAAACTCCACCCATGCAACAAATTGTGTTGCCAAAATTGCCCTCCCTTGAACACACCATGGCCAAATTTCCAAGGGGCAAGATGGGAAGTCCATGAATTGCCTATATAAGGCATGGCCCTTAGTTCATTCCCACACATTTCACTTCATTTCCTTCATTTCCCCTTTCATCCACCAAACACATTTCTAAGAGTTCCCTTTTAGCTCTTAGAAAAGAAAAGAGAGTGAGAGAGAAGGAGGGAGGCCGTGAGCTAGAGAGGAAGAAGGAGAAACCTGTTGGAAACCAACAAGCGGCTCAAAATAGACTAGAGGGGGGGTGAATAGTACTTTGAAGCCTCAATACAAATTTTTCGATTGCTAAAGAGAATGGATTTCAGAAAACAAATTTTCTAACAAAGTTTATACTGTTTAATCGATTAATTTCAAGCTTAATCGATTAATGCTGAAGATCACTCAAGTACTAATCGATTAACTAGGCGTTACTCGATTAAGACCGAATGATGCTCTAAAACTAATCGATTAATCGATCACTTAATCGATTAATGCTCGTAAAAATTAACACAAAATTAGCTTTATTCAGAATTCAATGGGGATCACAATTCAATGATGCACTAACAAATGATTTATGAATGAATGAACAAAACTACTTAAATTTACCAAGTCAATTTAGGTTGATTATCTAGGAATTGAAAAAGCCCCAAATTTAACCTAATCAATTGGTTTGTTCTTGATTAATGAAAGCTTGAAGAAAGAAAACAAAGAAGACAAGATTTTATCCTGGTTCACTCTCTACCACTTGAGAGCTACATCCAGTCCCCTCTATCAAAGATAAAGAGTTTCTACTAGATAAACAATTGTTAGATTACAATGGTTAAAGATGCAGCTCACTCTAGCTCTCCTATCTTAACCCCTTCAAGAGAGTACCAATCTCTTGAAAATCTACCCAATTGTTTCTTGTATCTTGTCCTCTTGAATTGTTGAAGGATGCTCTCCACACAATTCCTTTCCTCTTGCTTTGAGATGCCTCAAAGACTTTCAAGTTGTGAATTCTTCACTCGTTGTTGTTGAATGCTTGATGTTACAACCTCTTGTTGTAGATTGCTTCAACACAAAGTACTAAACTCTAGAAATTTGAATCTCAATGAATCTAAGAATATTGAATGATTGAAAGTGAAGAAGATTGAAAGATTGTAAAATCTTGATAGAACAATTTGAAAATAGTAATAGCTCTTGGAAGATTGTGAAAGTATGATTCTCTATAGAAAAATATGAAAGTGTGTGTAACCTTGTCAAAGTAGAAATTAAAAGCTTTTAAACAAAATATTATTTTTCTGATACAACAGTAATTAATCGATTAATGAACAAGCCACTAATCGATTAACCTTTGTTAAACAATCAGTGTTGTACAGTTTTAACGTGTTAATCGATTAAGCCTTTCGTGCTAATCGATTAACCACTGTAAAAAGTGATTAAAAATTAAGCTTTTCGAATGTACTTTGATCTAAGCTTTAATTAGAGCTATTTTTATCAAGATAACCTTTCTTCACTATTAATCAAACAATATTAAAAACCTAGATTGAGATTCCTAAGCTACCACCCACTCTCATGAAATGGAAAATTAAAATATTACATTTGATTAAGAATAAAACAAAAAACTTAATCTAATTCTCCATGAGTGGTGCTTGAGTTGTTGTTGAATGTTGTTGCTTGACTTTGGTTTGTTAGCATCAAAACATCATCAAACCCACAAAACCAAGCCAAAACCTAAGCTCTTCCTTGAAGATCCAAGACCCTAAGGGCTAGAAGACCTTGATCTTGGTGGGTATTTCGAAGGATCATGAAGAAATTGTAATAGTTAGGTTTCCTTTTTAGTTTTGAGAATTTTTCTTCTTTTCTTTCCTTTCATGTTAACTTTTCAAGCTTAAATGATGAGTACAAGTGTGTTTGTGCTTGATCATGGATTTTTAAAGCTAAAAGAAACTTGTAAATGTCTAACCAACGGACCTCATAACTCGTTTAAGGTTTTTCATGAAAGATCTTAAAGTTTTTCAAACTAAATATTAAAGATCTAAAAAGTTTTGAGATTTTTTTTTGTAAAGATTAAAGTGTTATCTCTTTGCATGTTGAATTTTCCTTCTTAAACCGTGAACTATGATGTTTTTAAGAGATGATTTGGTGAATAAATTTGTGATCTAAACTTGTTTAATAATAAAGTTGTGATCTTTGGCCTTGCATGTTGATTTGATGATGGTTTTGGTGATTTGAGTTCATGCATGTGTTAATTAAACATTGATCTTGGATTTTTAAGAATAAATAAACTTATAAAACCCTAGATCAAGAGCCAAGAGATTCAGCCTTGACTAGATCTATGGGTCTTGATGCTTTTTAATTTAATTCAAGTCATTCATGTTAATCTTATGATTAGAAAAGTTTATTTGAGTGGTTGAAAGTGTTTGATTTTAACTTGATCTTAATAAAGCTTTGATCTTGTGTGATCTATGAAAAAGTTTGACCTTTAAGTGCATGCATGTTGTTTTTGAACCCAAAGAATTAACCTTTCTTCATGCATGTCACGATTTTAACCTTTTATTACCTAAAGTGATTTTTATCTTTGATTTGTGCTACTATACTTGATTTTATGACTTGATCTATAAGATCTAAGTACATGCATGTCATTTTTGAATGAAAAAATTTGACCTTTCATTAATGATCATCACGGTTTTACAAAGAACCAAGGGAAATAAACTTTTGAAAAATGATTTTTAATTGATTCATGTTTTGTGTTCTTGCATGTGAAAGATTTGAAGTTAAATCTTGATTTTTGGTAATGAACATTCGGCCTAAGCTTAAAATTAAGAAATCATATTTTGTTTTCATGAAAAAGGTCCATGCATGGTAATTTCTTTTGATTTAAGAATCTTGTATTTTTGCATGTTGAAATAGTGAACCAAAAACCTTGTTTTGATAATGTTGAGGTTCGGCCTATGCATGCTAGCTAGACTAGGGTTCTTTTTCATGAAGTGACATAAAAGCAATGAGTATGTTTTGTGAAATTATGTTAAAATAAATTGTTTGAAATTGTGTTGTGAATGTTTAATTTCTATTCGGTTTTTGGATTAAAGATAAGGGAAATAAATGAACTAATTGGTTTGGAAAGAGTTTGTGTTTAAATGTATAAATATATGTGTGCATTCAGTTAAGAGTAAAAGGAAGAGCAAATAATTTTGTTGCATGAAAAAGAAAATGGAATTTAAGTGCTTAAAATAAATCAAGTTGATTTGTAGGTTTTACATTTGTGATTTTTGACTTGTTTTCTTTGTTTCCATTCGGCCATGTAGTGTAAATAAGTCTAGGAAGTCTAGTTGCATGAAACTAAATTTACATAGTGATTTTTGAAAGGAATAAAGTTGTTTAAAGTAAGAAAAATAAATGTGCTTGATTTATATCTTTGGTTCAATTTGGTTTGTGAATCTATGCATGTCTAAATGTTTTTGTTTTATGAAAATAAAATAGCATAATGATGTATTGGTTGATTTCAAATGTTTATTTGTGAAAGTGTTTGTTTGGAAATGAATGTTTAGCTTATAATTATGTTAAGCGATTGGTTTTGAAATTAATCACTTTCGGATTTTTATTAATATGATTTTTGTGATGTAATCCTTCGCTGTTTTGAATTATTTAAAATTGTTCCTTAACTTTAAAAATGTGTTTATGTAATTTACAGTGTGGTTTTCAAATGGTAATGGATTTAAGAAAAAGCTGGATTAAAAACGGTGAATTTTTTGGTGTTTTCGAATGTGGTTAAGGTGTTGTCCAAAACGGACCAGCAACCAAACCAAATGATTTAAATCATTTCATGTGATGTTTTTCAAATGGTTTTAAAATATTTAAAGTGCTAGAAAATAGGGAAGTTGTTTTGATAAAACAATGGTGTTTTAAGTCAGGAACGAAAAGTGTTTGAATTAAGAAAGATTTTCTTAATACAAGTTAATAACGTGAGCGTATTTTATTTAGTACGAGGAATTTTAAAGACGAGGAATTTTAGAGACGGGGGATTGGGGCAGCTAGTAGCCGGCAGTGGAAAGGATTTGAGGAGAACGTACGCATTTAATGGCTGGACCTCAGGTGAGAGAGAAGCTTTCCTAAGACACCGTGGTAGTTAGGTGATATATTAGGACGTTCCGTATCAGCTCAAAGATCGGAACTTAGTGGTTCTGAGTCAGTAGTATAGTGGCAATTGTTTGTATTGTGTGGCCACTTATACGAAGAGGACAAAGACCACATTGTTGTGTGTGATGATTGTATGCTGATGATATGATATAACATGCTTTATTTACTGTTTAATTATGTATGATGATTTTCAAATTTTTAATTAATATTAGTAGCATGTTGAGGGACGTCTGTTACGTCCTGATAATAAAAATGAAATGAGTAAGTTATGAGAGTAAAAGATACAAAGAGCATGGAACAATGATAAGAGATATAGGATGGATTAGAGAGAGTGCCATGCCTTATGCATTAAGGAATTGGGAAACTAGATAGAAAAATAGGAGGTGTGAGTCATGAAGGCTAGGGAAAAGCTAGGAAGGATTAGTCATCAACCTAAGGAGGACTCTCCTTCCTCCATGCCTCCCACGGCTTGAACCAAGCCATGCAACAATTGGGATGGCCCAAATTGCCCTTTCTTTCACACCTTGAACCGAGGGCAAGATAGGAAACTACTCACCTCTTGCTTTGCCCTCAAAGCCATGTATAGGTATGTGTTGGCTTGGATCATTTTTCATTCCTTCATTCATTCCCTTTTTCCACACCAACTCAAACACACTTCTCTCAAGAGCATCATCAAGCTCTTGAGACACTTAGGGAGAAAGAGAAGTGAGGCCGTGAGAGGAGAATAAAGGAGAAGAGTGGAAATCCCCCAAGGCCCTTAACCCAAACTTCTCTAATTTCCTTCTCAACCATCTTAGCCTTCATAGATCAAGGAGAAAACCCATCAACCCTAGAAGAAGAGGGAGAGACCGAGGCAACCATTAAGGGAAGAGGAGAGAAGATTTGAAGATTTAGGATTAGGGATTAAGGTAGAAAGAGCCTTGATTTAATTACTTTGTGTTGTAAAAGAACTTATTTTGGACTTTGATTTAATTTTTGTGATGCATGTAACTATTCTTGAACGATCTTGAGGACTAAGTGTCATGCATGTGACTTTTATACTTGGATCTTGAATGTTGATGTGAAAAATTTTTGATCTCTTGCTTCTAATTTTCTTTGTCACGGTTTGGTTTGGAGTGGTATTTGAAATTTATGATTTGTTTTGATTTCAACATGCATGTTGATTTTGTGGGTTGATGACCCTTGTTTTCTTTGCATGTTCTTCTTGTGCTTTGATCTTGGATTTTGTGCATAAATGAACTTATAAATCACTAAATCAAGAATTGAGTAATTCGGCCATGAATAGAAAATTTAGGTTTGATGCTACTCCTATACTTGCAAAAATTAGTTCTTCACGGTTTGCTTGAAGTATTTGAGTTTGAGTACATGTTTTTGTCTTGCTTCTCTTTTACATGTTTTAATCTATGATTGATTTCTAAGAAAGCATAAAACTTGAGTTTTGTGTGTGTCATTTGAGTGTGAGAAGCCTTGATTACCTATATGCATGTCACGATTTTGTGAAATAAATACACCTAACAAGCCTTAAGAATAATTTTGGAACCTAAAAAGAATTGGAATCAAGGGTCGTTTGTGAGTATTGATGATTCGGTTAGAATTATAAAAAGCAAAATGATGCTTTAAGTCTTACATGATGTGAATTTAGATGTTTGCATGTAGAAGATAAAAATTACAAAACTTTGCCCCTAGCATGATGGCATTCGATCAAGCCTAGGAAATTAAGAAATCATGCTAGATCACTATTTTACTTACATGCATGTTGACACTTGTTCCCCTAGAAATTTTAGGTGCATGCATGTGTTTGACTTAAAGGATCGAGATCAAGACATGATTCTTGATTTTATTATGTTAAGCAATTAAATTTCGCTTGCTGAAATTCTTGTGAAGCTCACGGATTTTGTAAAAGAAAACAAGCTTTAGAAAATGATCCTTGCGTTAGTCTGTGGTCCAAGTTCAAACATGCTGAATATTTGATGTTTGTCTTATCATGATGCTATTCGGTCCATGTGTGTTAAGCTAAGCTAGGATTCCTTTTTCAATGAATAACTTAAGAGGAATGGGTATGCTTTAAGGAAATTAAGCTAAAATGAATTGCTTGAAGCTATGTTGTGAATATTTATTTTCTATTCGGTTCCTTACTTAATGATAAGATAAACAAACAATTTAAATAAATTAAGTGTTGTGTTTGAATGGAGATATGTGTATATGTGTTTATTTGTGTGTTCGGCTAGGATTACAGGAAACAAGAATTTAAATGTCTCAAATGAAATAAGTTGGCTCATGTGATTTGGATTGTACTATTTGATTTACTTTCCTTGCCCCATTCGGTTATATGCCCTACATAAATGTAGGAAGTTGGATTGCATGAATAAAAGGTACATGGAAATATATGTTGATATAATTGGTTTGAAACCCGATTTCGTTTGGTTTATGAGTACTTGCATTCCTAAATGTTATTTGCACTTGTATGTGGCATGATTTGCTTGAATGTCATGATGTATGCTTGGCTGTCCTAAATTGTTTATGATGAAAGCATGAAATTTCAAAGTAGCAATTTTAAGCTAAAGAGCTATTTGAAGTAAAGAATGTTTTTACGATGTTTCCGGAGTTTTATTAAAATGATTTTTGTAAAACTATGTTGATGTCCAAAAATTAATTGGACGAACTTTTGATGTTTAAAAACGTTTTCATATGATTTAAAACCAAGCCTTCAAATAACCAATGACCTTAGATATGTTTTCAAAAGTTTTCCAACAAAGAAGGGACAAGTAAGAAATTAAGAAAAGATTCCCTCAAATAAGTTAATAACATAAAGTGTTCTATTTAATATGAGGAATGATAAAGAAAAGAGGTTGGGGCAGATGGCAGCACAAGGTCTCGAGGAGAACAAGCATTCAACCGCTGGACCCCAGGTGAGAGAGAAGCTTTCCCTAAGACACCGTGGTAGCTAGGTGATTTATTAGGACGTTCCGCATCATCTCAAAGATCGGAACGGAGTGGTTGGAGTCAGTAGTATAAGTAGCAGTTGTTTGCTATGTGTGGCCACTTATATGAAGGTGACAAGAACCACAATGTTATTGTGTGATGATTGTGTGTTAATAGCATGCTTTTATTTATCTGTTTAAATTATGTTGCTTATTTCTATAGTGGATGGGTGTCTGTTAAGTCTTGAATAAGAAACGAAATGAAATGAAAGAGTTGAGGGAGTGATGAATTGAAAGTGATGGTGTAGTAAGAAAAGAATGATGATAAAAGATAAGAAATTGAGGGAATAGAGAGACGAGAGTTGAGATTGAGAAAGGGATACTGAAAGTGATAATGAGAACGAGCCAGAGCTGGGGAGAGTAATGTGAATGGTTGGGATGAGAAGTGAACTGAGTTGAGCTGAGCTCCTCTGTTCTTGGTTTTAGTCTGGGAACTAGTGTTGAGCTGAGCTTGCTCCTCCACTAGCGCTCAGCACAAAATGCATTTTTGAAAAAGAGTTTTGAAAAAGGAATCTTCGAAAAGATTTGTGAAGAGGAAATTTTTATAAAAGATGGGGAAAAGAATTGTTTTTAGAAAAGATTTTTGGAAGAGATTGTGAAACAATATTTTTCAAAGGAGTTTTCATGAAGTGATCTTTTGAAAAGGAGTTTTATGAAAAGGTATTTTGGGAACAATGTTTTGAGAAAAGTTTGCGAACTGACAGTTTGGTGAAGGTTGGTGAAAATGAAAGTTTTGTAAAGATTTTTGGAAATGGTGTTTGGAATGTAATAGAATTGATATTTTGAGAAGAGGGAAGATTTGGGAAAACTGAAAGTATGATTGAAATTGAGAGATGAGATGTGAATCCCAGCTCTGAGCTATATGTGTGTAGTTGAAAGTGCAAAGATAGTGGTCGGGACTCACTGAAGGGATGCACGAAGGGTGAGCCGACCAATAGGATAACCAACTAAAAGATTCTAAAAGACATTAACAGCGAATACGGTGAGGTTTGAGAGTGCGAAGTAGTGGAGAGGAAGGTACCCCGGATATCAGGGATATTCGGGTTGATGAATGCATTAGGGTAGGCTCGGGCGGTAAAACGTCACGTTGCCTTGAGTACTATTCTGGGCAGAACGAACTCCACATGTGGTGCACTAACGTGGTGGGGACTGGGTCTAATACTGTGGTAAGTTCTGCACCCGGGACCAGAATAGTGCTGTCACCCCTATGGCAGTTCAGGAACAGTGAGAGGGACTAGAGTGGGGCAATTGTTTGCCACTGCGAGACAGTGTGCCATGTTATTATGTATTGAGGCTGAGCCTCCTGGTCTGGGACCATTTTTGATTGACAGCTGTCGTGCCCGCATGGTAAAGGTCCTGTACTCCTATTTGCTTCCGACTAGGTGGTTGGTGGCCGAGGAGATGTAGGCTTGTAACGCGAGTGCTAACTACGAAAGAAACGCGTACCACGATGATCCTTTACCTCCCCTGGTCATCGAGGGTTATAATTCAATAAAACATCTTAAGAAAAGAGTTATTTGAGTGAGAGTGGAAAAGTGTGGGAAATGAAAAAAAAAAGACTTGAGAATGGTAATGTGGAGAAGAGGGTGAGTTCTATGAAAGAGAGTGGGGGATAAGGTTGGAGGAATATGAAGGAAATAATAATAATGAGATGAAATTAATATAGATTATGAATAATGATGATAGAATGTGGCTTGTGATTGTGTGTGTATGTATGTATTGTTTGTGTGCCCTATTATCTTGCCTACCGTAATTCCACACCGTCGACGCTACGCGTCCGGAACGCTTACTCTCTCCTGTTCGTTGGCATATCGGTGCTTCTGGTATCTCAACGGGCAGATGGAGTATTGGATGGAAGTCACCGTACGAGGCTACAGGAACTACAAAGAGAAGATTCGGTATGAGGCTCGAGGGAACTCTACCACTCTCAATGGAGCGGAGCCGGAATCTACTAGCGAGGAGGGAATCACAATAAGGAAGGCATCACCTCCGAGAGCAAAGAGAGGACGTAAGAAGAAGAAGGAACTTCACCCAATTGTTTTCAATAGGATAGTTTAAGGATAGTGTGGTTAAATTAGGTTATGATGATTGTTGAAGGATTACCGAGGCCATGAGCCATTATGTAATTAAGCTAAGTTTTTAATTTGACTTGTGGAACACATCTTTTTGCAAAGTTAATTCATGCAAAGTTTTTGGAAAACTGTTAAGATAATTTTGAACCAAGTTCTTTTAAGAAAACGAACGTTTAGGAAAAAAAAACGGTCTTCGTAACAACTCGGTTTTCGAATAAGTGGATTGAAGATCATAAAGAGATTTTCAAGGATGTCTTTGAACACTTAAACATTGTTTTACAAAAAAAAATGGCCTCATTTTTGCAATGAAGTCAATTATTTTGGTTTACAAAAATCGGGCTGTTACAGAATGGTATCAGAGCTTATGGTAATCTTTAGCGGCCTTAAGCATGGCCTTACATGCTTCATTTGTGTGACTCTGTGTGTTTGGTAGTATTTGAGTAGGAATAGGAGGATAAGCTTTTGTCTCTTAGGACATGAGACTAGTCTGTAGCTTAGCACAGACCGTATTAGTTTACGAAACCTTTTAACCCTATAAGAGTAGACCACAAATAGATTCTGAGATTAAGACCCAATACCCTTGAGGTTTCAGTGGTGATTGATAGACTTAGAACTGGGATAATTATTATCTTGGAAGATATAGGTTGTTATCTCTTAATTTTCGTGTTTGTTGAATTGCTTCAACAAAACATTGTTGTTGTCCAGATTCGAACTTTTTCTTCACGAACCTCTATTAGATTGTAACCTTACCCAACCTATTTAAGACTCCTTAGTCCGAATTGTGGAGTTGGAAGTGCCATAGTTGCCCCCAAATACTTTAAGGTTTGGATGATTGAGGAAGGAGGGATAGTTTAAGTTAAGTAAGGTTGTAAGATCACCATGAGATAGTTATAAGTTGAATCAAAGTTGGGGAGTCACAAGGAGAAAAAGAGGCGTATGTTATCGGTCTTTAGAGGAATTCTCAAGAGAAATTTGAGGATTAGGATTGCCTTACACCCTAATTAGGAAATGAGATGATCAAGGGTGAAGTCTAAGTGGTGATAGGATTCCCTTTTAAGCTAGAAAGTGATGGACGAGAACTCTAGAGTTAGAAGAAGAATTGAAGGAAGGAGTGATTATCGTGAAGTAGTAGGAACCCAAGCTATAGAGAATAGTAGATATTTAAGGATTTTCCTATGCTTTTGGAGATGTGTGAATGCTTGTTTGTTTGATTTCCCCTTAAGTCCGTACCAATGGTTGGACTTCCTATGACAACGACTGGCTAAGAGAGCGGCATCTTCTTCGGATAGTCCGTTGGACTTAACCCGACTCGACACGTGAGCGACGGTACGAGTGGAATCTCTTCACCTGAAAGCGGTCAGCGAGGAACCTCGGAATGACATGAGAATGCTGTTGCCTTGTTGCCCCATTCTACAATGTATTTCTCGGGGACGAGAAATCCTTAAGTTGGGGAGAATGTAACACCCCGTAAATTCCTCATATCAAAGTAAAACACTAAAGAGATTATTTTCTTAGAAAACATTTTGAAAAGGAGTATTTTCTTAAATGATTTTTCTAAAATTCACGTTCTCAAGATAAAGAATGATTTTAGAGCAACGATTTTCTAAAGTAATACCTAAGGTTTAGAAATTTGGTCTTGAGAAAATTTATATGCTTCGTGATTTTATAAAAATGTTTGTGATTTATTTTGTAAGTATGTAATACGGTTTTGGTGTACTTAGGTTTTGAGAAATTTAATTACTAAACAAAAAGATAAAATGTATATGTAAGTGTATGTGAATGTATACATGTACATGTGTGAATGAGTGATACGTGATGCCTAAATGTGTGAATTTATGTGTATATCTATATAGGTATGTGCCGTGTCAATTGTGCATGTGTATATATATTAAGTGTGTGTGTGAGCATGAATGTAAGTTATGTGTGGATGAAAAATAAAGATCATATGTGCATGTGTATGTATGTGTAGTTCGGCCAAGTAGAAAAATAAAGGAACCAAGGAGAGTGCCATGCCTTATGCATTAAGGAATTGGGAAACTAGATAGAAAAATAGGAGGTGTGAGTCATGAAGGCTAGGGAGAAACTAGGAAGGATTAGTCATCAACCTAAGGAGGACTCTCCTTCCTCCATGCCTCCCACGGCTTGAACCAAGCCATGCAACAATTGGGATGGCCCAAATTGCCCTTTCTTTCACACCTTGAACCGAGGGCAAGATAGGAAACTACTCACCTCTTGCTTTGCCCTCAAAGCCGTGTATAGGTATGTGTTGGCTTGGATCATTTTTCATTCCTTCATTCATTCCCTTTTTCCACACCAACTCAAACACACTTCTCTCAAGAGCATCATCAAGCTCTTGAGACACTTAGGGAGAAAGAGAAGTGAGGCCGTGAGAGGAGAATAGAGGAGAAGAGTGAAAATCCCCCAAGGCCCTTAACCCAAACTTATCTAATTTCCTTCTCAACCATCTTAGCCTTCATAGATCAAGGAGAAAACCCATCAACCCTAGAAGAAGAGGGAGAGACCGAGGCAACCATTAAGGGAAGAGGAGAGAAGATTTGAAGATTTAGGATTAGGGATTAAGGTAGAAAGAGCCTTGATTTAATTACTTTGTGTTGTAAAAGAACTTATTTTGGACTTTGATTTAATTTTTGTGATGCATGTAACTATTCTTGAACGATCTTGAGGACTAAGTGTCATGCATGTGACTTTTATACTTGGATCTTGAATGTTGATGTGAAAAATTTTTGATCTCTTGCTTCTAATTTTCTTTGTCACGGTTTGGTTTGGAGTGGTATTTGAAATTTATGATTTGTTTTGATTTCAACATGCATGTTGATTTTGTGGGTTGATGACCCTTCTTTTCTTTGCATGTTCTTCTTGTGCTTTGATCTTGGATTTTGTGCATAAATGAACTTATAAATCACTAAATCAAGAATTGAGTAATTCGGCCATGAATAGAAAATTTAGGTTTGATGCTACTCCTATACTTGCAAAAATTAGTTCTTCACGGTTTGCTTGAAGTATTTGAGTTTGAGTACATGTTTTTGTCTTGCTTCTCTTTTACATGTTTTAATCTATGATTGATTTCTAAGAAAGCATAAAACTTGAGTTTTGTGTGTGTCATTTGAGTGTGAGAAGCCTTGATTTCCTATATGCATGTCACGGTTTTGTGAAATAAATACACCTAACAAGCCTTAAGAATAATTTTGGAACCAAAAAAGAATTGGAATCAAGGGTCGTTTGTGAGTATTGATGATTCGGTTAGAATTATAAAAAGCAAAATGATGCTTTAAGTCTTACATGATGTGAATTTAGATGTTTGCATGTAGAAGATAAAAATTACAAAACTTTGCCCCTAGCATGATGGCATTCGATCAAGCCTAGGAAATTAAGAAATCATGCTAGATCACTATTTTACTTACATGCATGTTGACACTTGTTCACCTAGAAATTTTAGGTGCATGCATGTGTTTGACTTAAAGGATCGAGATCAAGACATGATTCTTGATTTTATTATGTTAAGCAATTAAATTTCGCTTGCTGAAATTCTTGTGAAGCTCACGGATTTTGTAAAAGAAAACAAGCTTTAGAAAATGATCCTTGCGTTAGTCTATGGTCCAAGTGCAAACATGCTGAATATTTGATGTTTGTCTTATCATGATGCTATTCGGTCCATGTGTGTTAAGCTAAGCTAGGATTCCTTTTTCAATGAATAACTTAAGAGGAATGGGTATGCTTTAAGGAAATTAAGCTAAAATGAATTGCTTGAAGCTATGTTGTGAATATTTATTTTCTATTCGGTTCCTTACTTAATGATAAGATAAACAAACAATTTAAATAAATTAAGTGTTGTGTTTGAATGGAGATATGTGTATATGTGTTTATTTGTGTGTTCGGCTAGGATTACAGGAAACAAGAATTTAAATGTCTCAAATGAAATAAGTTGGCTCATGTGATTTGGATTGTACTATTTGATTTACTTTCCTTGCCCCATTCGGTTATATGCCCTACATAAATGTAGGAAGTTGGATTGCATGAATAAAAGGTACATGGAAATATATGTTGATATAATTGGTTTGAAACCCGATTTCGTTTGGTTTATGAGTACTTGCATTCCTAAATGTTATTTGCACTTGTATGTGGCATGATTTGCTTGAATGTCATGATGTATGCTTGGCTGTCCTAAATTGTTTATGATGAAAGCATGAAATTTCAAAGTAGCAATTTTAAGCTAAAGAGCTATTTGAAGTAAAGAATGTTTTTACGATGTTTCCGGAGTTTTATTAAAATGATTTTTGTAAAACTATGTTGATGTCCAAAAATTAATTGGACGAACTTTTGATGTTTAAAAACGTTTTCATATGATTTAAAACCAAGCCTTCAAATAACCAATGACCTTAGATATGTTTTCAAAAGTTTTCCAACAAAGAAGGGACAAGTAAGAAATTAATAAAAGATTCCCTCAAATAAGTTAATAACATAAAGTGTTCTATTTAATATGAGGAATGATAAAGAAAAGAGGTTGGGGCAGATGGCAGCACAAGGTCTCGAGGAGAACAAGCATTCAACCGCTGGACCCCAGGTGAGAGAGAAGCTTTCCCTAAGACACCGTGGTAGCTAGGTGATTTATTAGGACGTTCCGCATCATCTCAAAGATCGGAACGGAGTGGTTGGAGTCAGTAGTATAAGTGGCAGTTGTTTGCTTTGTGTGGCCACTTATATGAAGGTGACAAGAACCACAATGTTATTGTGTGATGATTGTGTGTTAATAGCATGCTTTTATTTATCTGTTTAAATTATGTTGCTTATTTCTATAGTGGATGGGTGTCTGTTAAGTCTTGAATAAGAAACGAAATGAAATGAAAGAGTTGAGGGAGTGATGAATTGAAAGTGATGGTGTAGTAAGAAAAGAATGATGATAAAAGATAAGAAATTGAGGGAATAGAGAGACGAGAGTTGAGATTGAGAAAGGGATACTGAAAGTGATAATGAGAACGAGCCAGAGCTGGGGAGAGTAATGTGAATGGTTGGGATGAGAAGTGAACTGAGTTGAGCTGAGCTCCTCTGTTCTTGGTTTTAGTCTGGGAACTAGTGTTGAGCTGAGCTTGCTCCTCCACTAGCGCTCAGCACAAAATGCATTTTTGAAAAAGAGTTTTGAAAAAGGAATCTTCGAAAAGATTTGTGAAGAGGAAATTTTTATAAAAGATGGGGAAAAGAATTGTTTTTAGAAAAGATTTTTGGAAGAGATTGTGAAACAATATTTTTCAAAGGAGTTTTCATGAAGTGATCTTTTGAAAAGGAGTTTTATGAAAAGGTATTTTGGGAACAATGTTTTGAGAAAAGTTTGCGAACTGACAGTTTGGTGAAGGTTGGTGAAAATGAAAGTTTTGTAAAGATTTTTGGAAATGGTGTTTGGAATGTAATAGAATTGATATTTTGAGAAGAGGGAAGATTTGGGAAAACTGAAAGTATGATTGAAATTGAGAGATGAGATGTGAATCCCAGCTCTGAGCTATATGTGTGTAGTTGAAAGTGCAAAGATAGTGGTTGGGACTCACTGAAGGGATGCACGAAGGGTGAGCCGACCAATAGGATAACCAACTAAAAGATTCTAAAAGACATTAACAGCGAATACGGTGAGGTTTGAGAGTGTGAAGTAGTGGAGAGGAAGGTACCCAGAATATCAGGGATATTCGGGTTGATGAATGCATTAGGGTAGGCTCGGGCGGTAAAACGTCATGTTGCCTTGAGTACTATTCTGGGCAGAACGAACTCCACATGTGGTGCACTAACGTGGTGGGGACTGGGTCTAATACCGTGGTAAGTTATGCACCCGGGACCAGAATAGTGCTGTCACCCCTATGGCAGTTCAGGAACAGTGAGAGGGACTGGAGTGGGGCAATTGTTTGCCACTGCGAGACAGTGTGCCATGTTATTATGTATTGAGGCTGAGCCTCCTGGTCTGGGACCATTTGTGATTGACAGCTGTCGTGCCCGCACGGTAAAGGTCCTGTACTCCTGTTTGCTTCCGACTAGGTGGTTGGTGGCCGAGGAGATGTAGGCTTGTAACGCGAGTGCTAACTACGAAAGAAACGCGTACCACGATGATCCTTTACCTCCCCTGGTCATCGAGGGTTATAATTCAATAAAACATCTTAAGAAAAGAGTTATTTGAGTGAGAGTGGAAAAGTGTGGGAAATGAAAAAAAAAAGACTTGAGAATGGAAATGTGGAGAAGAGGGTGAGTTCTATGAAAGAGAGTGGGGGATAAGGTTGGAGGAATATGAAGGAAATAATAATAATGAGATGAAATTAATATAGATTATGAATAATGATGATAGCATGTGGCTTGTGATTGTGCGTGTATGTATGTATTGTTTGTGTGTCCTATTATCTTGCCTACCGTAATTCCACACCGTCGATGCTACGCGTCCGGAACGCTTACTCTCTCCTGTTCGTTGGCATATCGGTGCTTCTGGTATCTCAACGGGCAGATGGAGTATTGGATGGAAGTCACCGTACGAGGCTACAGGAACTACAAAGAGAAGATTCGGTATGAGGCTCGAGGGAACTCTACCACTCTCAATGGAGCGGAGCCGGAATCTACTAGCGAGGAGGGAATCACAATAAGGAAGGCATTACCTCCGAGAGCAAAGAGAGGACGTAAGAAGA
The DNA here is from genome assembly GCA_037953625.1 of Crotalaria pallida. Classification (NCBI taxonomy): domain Eukaryota; kingdom Viridiplantae; phylum Streptophyta; class Magnoliopsida; order Fabales; family Fabaceae; genus Crotalaria; species Crotalaria pallida. Next base: position 78,197,091 of record CM075649.1, on the reverse strand, counting down.
AGAAGGAACTTCACCCAATTGTTTTCAATAGGATAGTTTAAGGATAGTGTGGTTAGATTAGGTTATGATGATTGTTGAAGGATTACCGAGGCCATGAGCCATTATGTAATTAAGCTAAGTTTTTAATTTGACTTGTGGAACACATCTTTTTGCAAAGTTAATTCATGCAAAGTTTTTGGAAAACTGTTAAGATAATTTTGAACCAAGTTCTTTTAAGAAAACGAACGTTTGGGAAAAAAAACGATCTTCGTAACAATTCGGTTTTCGAATAAGTGGATTGAAGATCATAAAGAGATTTTCAATAATGTCTTTGAACACTTAAACATTGTTTTACAAAAAAAAAAATTGGCCTCATTTTTGCAATGAAGTCAATTATTTTGGTTTACAAAAATCGGGCTGTTACAGTACTCACTAAAATGAGATTTTTGAAAAAGGTTTACGAACTAAGATTTTTTGAGAAAATTTGTGAAATGATATTTTGAAAAAGTTTGTGAAACGAGGTTTTTAGAAATTCTGTGAAATGAGATTTTTGTGAAGAGAGATTTTTAGAAAGCTTGTGAAATAAGATTTTTAGAAAAATTTATGAAAAGAAGTTTTTGAAAAGAGTTTACGAAATAAGATTTTTAAAAGAGTTTATAAAAATGAGATTTTTACAAAAGTTTATGAAAAGAGATTTTTGAAAAGGTTTACGAAAGGAAATTTTCTTTTTAGGAAGTTTACAAAACTAGATTTTTGAGAAAGTTTTACGAACTGATGTTTTTGAGAAAGCTTCTGAAAGGATATTTTGTGAAGATTTAAGAAACAAGATTTTGAAGAAAGTTTATGAGATGATATTTTTGCGAAAACTTATGAAATGATATTTTCGAGAAAGTTTATGAAATGAGGAAGTTGGAGAAATGAGATTTTTTGAAAATTTGAGAAATAAGATTTTTGAGAAAGATAGAGGAATGAGATTGAGAAAGATTGTGAAAAGAGATGTGAGTTTATCGATGCGATCCCAGCTCTGTGCTATGTTGAGAAAAGAAAGGAACAGTGATGTTGAAAGATAGCGGTCGGGACTCATTGAAGGGATGCACGAAGGATGGGCCGACCATTAGGTTAATTAAAAAGATAAAAGACTCTAAAAGACACTAACAAGCGAACGCGGCGAGGTATGAGTGTGATATCGAAGTAGTGGAGAGGAAGAGACCATGAGTATCAGCGATACTCAGGAGGAGATTGCATTAGGGGAGGACGATGACGGTGAAACGTCAAGAAGTCTTGAGTACTTTCTAGGAAGAACGAACTCCACATGTGGTATACGAACGTGGTAGGGACTGGGTCCAATGCCGTGGTAAGTTCTGCAGCGCAACTAGAATAGTACTGACGCCCCCTAGATTGCAATTCTTGAACAGTGAGAGGGACTGGAGTGGGGAATCTTGATTGCCACTGTACCCGAATTTTCTACAGTGTGCCTTGATTATATATATATAAATTGAAATGATATGAATTGATTTGAGACTGTACCCGAGTTTTCTACAGTTCTCCTGGCTTGGAGCCAATTGATTGTGAGACAGCTGTCGTGCCCGCACGGTAAAGGTCATGTACTCCTGTTTGCTTCCGACTAGGTTGGGTGAATGATTGAGGAGATGTACACTTGAGACTTGAGTGCTAACTGCGAAAGAAACGCGTACCTCGATGATACTTTAACTCCCCCGATCATCGATGGTTCTAATTCAATAAGACTTGACAAGAAAAGATTTATAATTAAGAGAAGCAAAAGCTTAAGAGATGTGGATAATGAGAAGAGATTGAGAATGGAAAACATGGAAAAGTGAGTGAAAACCCCATGGAGAGAGGGATATGAATGAAAGTAAGGAAATACGAAGGAAAGAAGGATTATATTGAGAAAGGAATTAAGTTGGGTGAGATAATAATGAATGATGATAAGTTTGGAAAGATGAGGAATAGCGATAAGTGTAATGATAATGATAATAATAAGATGATTGAATGTTATGTTGTGTGAATGTTGCTTGTCTTGCTTGTATTGTCTTGATGTCTCGCCTATCGTAATTCCACACCGTCGACGATGCGTCGTTCGGATCGCTTACTCTCTCCTGTTCGTTGGCATATCGGTGTTGCTGGTATTTCAACGGGCGGATGGAGTATCGTATGGAGATCGCTACCTGGAGCAGGCATGGTAGTGGCTAGAAACACACACCCTATGGTTGGGTATGGATCGGCTACACCCAGATCGAGATTCCAGACCCGGAACACCAACTAAGTGGAGCTAACTTGGGGCCGCACTTGGGGTAAGTCACCGTGCGAGGATATCGGAGCTACGAGGAGAAGAAACGGTACGAGACCCAGAGAAACTCCACCACTCTAAATGGAGTAGGGTTGAAGTCAGACGACAAAGGGAAAGTAGTGACTGTGATGGCATCTTCGTTGGAAAGGAAGAAAGGAAGCAAGAAGAAGAAGAAGGAGCTGCATCCGATTGTCTTCAATAGGATAGTTAAGGATAGTGTTGTTAGTCTAAGTTCGTTGTGAATGTTTGAATTAAGGATTACCTAAGTGATGAGCTAATTATGTAACTCAGCTTATTTCGGAACAAGCCCTACTTTTAAAGATGTGTCTGAATGAAACTTTGTGAGAATTATGTAAGTTCTCTTGGTAAAATGCAAGGAGCTATTTTGAGTTTAAAACCAAACCATTTTTCATAATAAATGTTTTTAAAAATTCAAGTAAGTGAGTATTCGTTTTAGTATCAACTCGGTTTTCGAAAAAGAGTGTTGAAGAACAACAAGAACCTTTCAATGACGTTTTCAAATACTTCAACAATGTTTTACAAAAAAAAAAAAAATTGGCCTCATTTTTGCCACTTTAACAAGTAAAAAGTTAATTATTTTGGTTTACGAAAATCGGGCTGTTACAATTTGTGCTGCTGCAACCTTCCTTCCGAGACTCCTACTTCTAATTCAGATATCAGACTTCTTCTTCTAATAATCTTTGAGTGTTGTCTTTTTTAAGTAACTGTTTGCTCCTTTAATCTCCTAGGTTTATTCTCGTTTTTCTTTTCTGGTTTCTGCACTTGCATGCATCTGTTAGTTCTTTCTACTTGCTTGCCAATTGCATTTAGGACCAGTTGCGTTGCGTTTAGGACCAATTGCGTTGCGTTTAGGACCTATTGCGTTTAGGACCCCCCTTTCATTTTTTCTTGAATCAATTCTTTGTACTTCTTGAAAACATTGCATTGGCCATCGAATAACGTACTTTTTCTGAGATTTCCTTCCCTTAATTGGATGATTACCGCAAGGTTTCTAGAAAGATATTACCCAGATATTACCCAATTGCTGTGTACGATCCCTTGGGATTTCAAGGAGAATAAGATGAGTGAAGACTCTGTGAACTCCAATTCCTCCCCGTCAAATGTGGGAGACGACCAAAGTAGCAAAATTAAACCGTTAGCAACCTATCACCCGAGGAATTTGAAGGAGGCGAGACAGTGGATTCTATTTTATAGAATTGCCGAGAGGATAGAGCTAGCGAGGTTAAGGAGGCAACGGAGAGGTACTAACTGTCTGAATTGGGGAAGCTCTGTCGAGTGCAATTCAGGGAGGTATTCCCCAATTGATAGTATGCATAATTAATTGATTAGAGATAATCAAGTTTTTTATTGATACTGACTCCGCGTGTGCCTCCTTTTCCTCAGGTATGGTGCGAAAGTGTGTTTCAAACCCTGAACTGTTTCCCTTGCCTCATGATGCTGCAGAATACGATTGGGTCGACCGAGAGGTCGTAGGCACCCCTTCCGAGCTTACGACTAATGAATCACAGGAACAAACAAGGGCCATCATATTGTCATGCCCCGGAGACCAAAATCAAAAGTCGTACACCGTAAGCCCAGTAGGACTTAATGAACGGGTTTGCACCCGAATCCCCGACGGGAGTACAGGTTTTTACTTTTATGAAGAGGTGGTGACTCGGCTTGGTGTTAGGATGCCGTTCACCAAATTTGAGATGGACGTTCTGAATGCGTTAAGGATTGCCCCCTCGCAATTACACCCTAACGTGTGGGCCTTTGTTCGAGCTTTCCAACAGGTGTGCTCGGCAATGGAGTGGCCTTGTACTATACTTATTTTCTTTTTTTTGTTTACACCTCAGGCTAATGCATTCGAGAAGGGGTCTACTAAATGACCCTGGGTGTCACTGAAAGCCCGGTCTGGGTATTCGTTACTAACCAAGTATTCTGAGTCTTGGAAAACCTTCAAGCCATATTTCTTTAGATATAACTTCGTCGGGAACGGTGTTTGTTGGTTTACAAGGGTCGGCAAAAACCGACCGATTCCACGCTTCCCGCTGCAATGGTCAGAACACTTCTTTAATCGTAGGATCAAGTCCTACGGTTCGGAATGGAAACAGCTATTTGATTTTGAGAAAGAAGTGTGTCGGGAAATCGCGAGTTATTTGACCAAGAATGGGATGATTGAGACCAAAGAGATAGTGAATATTCCTTCTGCAAGTGTTAGAGTTCAACTTGGTATAGCATTTGCTTTTCTTGTTTATTATTTTACACCTGTGATTTTGCTTGTGTCTGATGGGTTTTGATTCCTTTTTGCAGATACCATGGCTGCGCGCATGTCTGAGTTGCTAAAAGGGAGTAAGAAGAGGAAAGCTCCCTCTACTAGCGTAACCTCGGGATCGTCAATCCTGAGCACACCTACTCCCACTGCTTCTCCTCTCGGCGGATCACCTCGGCAGGCGGCTTCCTTAACTGTTGCCACTGCTGGTTCACCAGCTTCGAGTGGCCAGGTCCCCTCTCCTCCATTCCAACCACTAAGGCGTCAGCGTTTGGACAAAGGCAAGGCTAAAGTTACTGATGGTGCAAGCGCCAAATCGGTTCCTGTAGACGCTTCCCGTACCGCGCCTGAGGAGGTTAGCTCGGTGTGGAATCAACGATTGGATGAAAAATTTCCAGAGTCTATTTGCCCGGAAACTGATTATGATCAATATTCAAGGCTCAGTGTTTCTGAGTGGGTACAATATACTCAAGCTTTGACAAAGTCTATGCTTCGAGGGGCGAGTCTTACTCACTTTATGTCAAAGCATCCAGAAGATCTGTTTTTGGGATTCAATGCCGAGCAGAAAGAAACTCGTGCACTATTCGCTGCAAAAGAGGCCAGCTTGACGGACGAGTTGAACCGGGTCCGTATCGAGCTGGAGAATTTGAAAGCGGATCATGGTGAGTTGACGAAAGAGAGAGATGCACTAAAAACTTCCAAGCAAGCAGCTGAGGAGCAGAAATTAGAGGCCGAGAGAGCTTTGAACAATGAGGTACGGGTGTCTCGGCAGAAAATTGAGGAGCTGAATAATGAAGTGCAGAGGTCGACCGCTTCTGCAGAAAAATTCAAAGAGAAAGCACTTGTTTTCAAGAAGAAAGCCGCCGCCAATTTTTATAACTGGGAAAAGGGGGTTGAGGACGCCTTCGTCTCAACCATCAAGCAAATTCAAGTGTTGAATCCTGAGGTGGAGTTCAGGGTGGTCAGAGCACATCCCTTCCATACCGTTTAGGATGGTAAACTCCTAGATCTTGAAACAAAAGAGGAGGTGGACTTGCAAGCTGAGGACCTGCCTAACCCCCTGGTAGACATTGTTGAGGGTTCACCGTTCGATGATTCGAACATAGTGCTGACCGATGACGAGGCGTAAACCCCTTATGCTGGGTAGCCCGATTTCCGATATGAATCTTTAGTTTAGATTTTGTTGTGTACAAGTATCCTCGCACTTTTTTAAGCTCGTTGTCATCGAGCGTTTTCTCTTTTTGATAATGAAAGTATCTTTGTTCTTCTTTAAACTCGTTGTTTTTGAGTGTTTTTAGTTGTAACTGTGCTCTGAGCGTATTTGCTCGTTATTCTGCTTTTTAACTCGTTGTCGTTCGAGCGTATTTACTTGCTGTTCAGGAAGAACTCGGATCGCCGACTTTAGCCGAAGCGGGACCCTCGGACCGCGATGCAAGGAAAGTAACGATCCTGGGATCGGGCGTTCTTTTAGTACGATGTTTAACTCACGGAAGGAGCTGTATCTCGATTTTACTCGGTGGCTAGCCGAGCAAAATGAGTCGTACGTATATTCACGATGTAACCAAAAAGACTTTGAATAAAATTTGCAAACTTTTATAATGAATGTGGAGAAATAACAGAAGCTCAGTTTGAGCAGCTAACTAAAGAAAGTTATCAAAAAGCTTCGGCATTCGAACTGTAAACTGTAGAGGATGTTATACTACCTTATTCATAACTATCTAATGGCTCGGCAATCGAGCAGTAACAATAGAATCTAAACTACTCTACTTTTTAATGAAAGATAACAAAAAACGAGAGCTCGCTTAGCTGTAATAAGCTCGTAGCTTGGCCGCATTCCAACTGTTGTCGACCTCCTTTCCAGAAAGAGTTTCTAATCTGTATCTGCCTGTTCCAGTCTTTTTTTTTCACTCTATACGGTCCTTCCCACTTGGGGCTCAACTTGCTGCCCCAAGAATTACCCTTGCCAATGTCGGCTCGTCGCAAGACCAAATCTCCAATCTCGAAACTACGTTCTTTGGCCTTCCTTTCATGGGCTGCTGCTGCTTCCCGTATTTCTTCAGCTAATATGAGTTCATCTCGGAGCAAGGCATCGTTTAATTCCGAGGGGCGCTCTCGTACTCTAAATGTAGGAATCCTCTTTTCGATTGGTATGACTGCGTCGCAGCCGTATGTTAATCGGAAAGGAGTTTCCCCAGTAGATGAGTTACGGTCGAAAATCGATGTGACCAAAGAACGCTCGGAAGTTTGTCTGCCCATGTGCCAGCCGCGTTGCTAAGCTTTTTCTTAATTCCTTCAAGAATGGACTTATTCGCCGCTTCGGCCAAGCCGTTGGTTTGTGGGTGCTCTACCGAACTAAAGTAGTGAGTAATTCCGAGGTCGGCCGCAAGTTCCTGAAAATGCGAAGCTGAGAATTGCGACCCATTATCAGTTACTATCGAATGAGGCACACCGAACCGAGAGACCACTTCCTTCATAAAAAATGACTGGATCCGAGCCGTCGTGATTGTCGCTAAAGGCACTGCTTCGATCCACTTGGTGAAGTAATCAATGGCTACTACAACATATTTCAACTGCCCAGGTGCAGTAGGGAATTTTCCAATGATATCCATCCCCCACTGGTAAAAGGGCAAAGGAGCTCCGAGGGAGTGAAACTCTTCGGCTGGCCGTTGATAGATATCGCTGTGTAACTGGCACTGAACACATTTTTTTACATGTTCCATGGCGTCGTTCTGCAGAGTAGGCCAGAAGTAGCCTGCTCGGATTACTTTACGGGCCAGAGATTTTCCGCCCATGTGGTGGCTGCAGATTCTACCGTGAATTTCCTCCAAAATTTCCTCAGCCTGAGAAGGGTCAACACATCTGAGCATGGGTGAACCAAAACCCCTCTTGTAAAGTATACCATCCACGACCGTGTACTGTGCCGACTGACGGACTAACTTGCGAGCCTCCGCTTGGTCTTGAGGGACAAAACCGTGCTGTAGGTAAGTCAGAATCGGGTTCATCCATGATTAGGACAAGGATACGGCTAAGATAACGCTCGGCTCAGGGATAGTCTCTTGGATGAGTGTTTTATTGCTTTTCGACCCCTTCGTACTTGCGAGTTTAGATAGAGTATCTGCTCGGGAGTTTGAATCTCTGGGGACGTGGGAAATGTTGAACTCAGAAAAACTGGAGATCACTCGTTTCACTTCGTCGAGGTATTTTTGCAAAATGGGATCTTTAGCTTGGTACTGACCTTTGAGTTGAGAGACTACCAATTGAGAGTCACTAAAGACGCTGACCTGAGTTGCTCCAAGCTCCTAAACCATCTTGAGGCCTATTAGAACCGCCTCGTATTCCGCCTGATTATTCGAAGTTTGAAATTCAAACTTCAATGAGTACTCCATGCTAAGTCCCTCAGAATTTTCAATGATGATACCAGCGCCTGCCCCCTTTCTGTTGCTCGACCCATCCACGTATACTGACCACGAGCCTGGAACCGAACTTGATGAAGGCTCGGTGAACTCAGTGAGAAAATCCGCCAAGACTTGGGACTTCATTGCCTTCCTTGGATCGTAGATTATATCGAATTCAGACAACTCGACAGACCATGTAACCATGCGGCCAGCCAGATCGGGCTTGTGGAGAACCTGCCTGAGAGGCTGAGCGGTTCGAACAACGATTCTGTGGCCTTGAAAGTACTGCCTCAGCCTTCGAGCAGATATTACCAGACAGTAGGCGAGTTTCTCTAACTTCTGATATTGGAGCTCGGGTCCCTGTAGTGCTCGGCTGACAAAATAAACAGGGGCCTCAACACCAGAGTCTTCCCTTACTAGCACTGAACTGATGGCTGCGTCGGCCACTAATAAATAGAGAAACAGATCTTCCCCGGCGAGAGGGCTAGTAAGGACTGGTGCGCTGGACAGATACTCCTTTAACTGAACGAAGGCCTGCTCACAACGGTCGTCCCAAAGGAAATCATTGTTTTTCTTGAGAAGTTGATACCATGGGAGGGCTTTGCGCGCCGACTGAGATAGGAACCTAGAGAGTGCTGCCACTTGTCCAGTAAGCTGCTGGACCCCACAGAGGTTGGTCAGACTCTTCATGTCCAGAATAGCTTTGCATTTGTCAAGATTTTCCTCAATGCCTCTTTCAGTTAGCATGAAACCAAGAAAAGAGCCTGCTGGGACTCCGAACACACATTTCTCGGGGTTCAACCTCATGTTGTGGTTCCTCACACGAGCCAATATTGCCATGAGATCCTGAGCATGATTTTCTTGTTGTTTACTCTTAGCAATAATGTCGTCGATGTAGACCTCCATGGTTGCGCCGATCATTCCCTGGAAAACCTTATTCATCATACGCTGATAGGTGGCTCCGACGTTCCTCAGGCCGAAGAGCATGACGTTGTAGCAGTAGGTTGCTTTGTTAGTGATGAAGGCAGTCTTGTCCTGATCAAGAGGATACATGGGTATCTGATTATAGCCTGAATAGGCATCCATGAATGATAGCAGTTGATATCCTACCGAGCTGTCAACGAGCTTATCAATGATGGGAAGTGGGTATTGGTCTTTGGGGCAGACTTTATTCAAGTCCGTGTAATCGACGCACATTCTCCACTTCCCGTTGGACTTTTTGACTAAGACGGTGTTGGCCAACCAGTCTGTGTAGTCAATTTCTCGGATGAAACCCGCTTGGAGTAGCTCGACAACTTTTTCCTCAATTGCGACAACTTTTTCGGCACTGACCTTCCTTTTTCTTTGAGCTACTGGTTTGGCACCAGGTAGGACGCTCAGTTTATGACAGATAAAGTTCGGATCAATGTCGGGCATGTCAATTGAGGTCCACGCAAATAAGTCCTTATTGGCGATCAAAAGTTCTGAAAGTTCATTTTTGATACTTAGAGGGAGATCCGTGCCAATCCTAACCTGTCTGAGAGGGTCATCTTTTAAGGTTAAGAACTCCCACTGACCCTTTGGAGTTGGTCGAGTCTTATCAGATTCCGCTCGAACATCGAGTTCTGCAAAGTTTACATTTCCGTTTCCGAGAGAGGGCTTCTCCAAATGGGCCTGGTCTTTGCTTTTGACCTTGCCAAGGCTTGCATTGTAACATTTCCGGGGTGCTTCTTGCTCGGTTTTAACTGTAACCACATTGTCATCTGTCCCCACGAACTTCATTGCTAAATGGACAGTCGATACCACCGCGCCAAACGCTTATAAGAAAGTTCTTCCAAGAATAGCATTGTAAGCGGCGGGGCAATCAACCACCAAAAATTTGATTATCTCTGTACGAGCTGACGGTTGCTGGCCGAGGGTAACTGGAAGCTGAATGTGACCTAGGGGCACGACAGTGTCACCCATAAATTCGATCAATTCCCCTTCGAAAGGAGTAAGATTGCACTCCCTTAGTTTCAACGCTTTGAACAGAGGCAGAAACATAATATCAGCAGAACTCCCCTGGTCTATAAAAACTCGCTTCACCTTATAGTTTCCAATTAAATCTATGGTAACCATGGGATCATTGCGACCAGGGAGGATTCCATCCAGATCTTCATCGCTAAAAATAATCGGGACGTTCTTGGCTGACCTTTTAGAGATGGGCTTCTGGCTGACGACTAAGATTTGGTTGATGTACTTCTTTCTGTCTGCTCTTTTCTCTCCTCCTCCAGCAAATCCGCCAGCAATGGTATTGACTAGAAATTCATTCGGTGATGAATTATTTTCAACGATTGGGTCGACTTTTTTCCAACCTAAGTTCTTATTATCAGAGGACCTTCTCCTACGACGCTTAGCCCTATCGGGGGAGTGTGATATATTCCTTCCTCTTCGACCTGCCACATCCCTGATGTATTGCTGCAACTTACCGTCCCTAATCATCTCCTCAATCAAATCTCTCAACCAGATGCATTCGTCAGTTGTGTGACCGTAACCTTTGTGGAAGTCACAGTATTTGGATCTATCACGCTGTGAGCCCTTTCTTAAAGAAAGGGGTCTTTGGGCCGAGCGTAAGTCGGTCTGCATCGTTTCTCGGAGGATCTGACTCCTAGGAACGGTTAGAGAAGTGTACTTCTGATATCTATTTCTAAGGGGTGGTCTCCGTTCACGATCGTTCCTATCAGGTCTACCACCAAACCTCTCATCACGCTTTTGCTTATTCTGACCTTGAGGATCAGCTTTATGTCGATCGTCTCTGAATTTTTGGCCTTTATGACATTCTTCCAAATTTATTAACTTGTTGCAACGCTGTCTGAGCTCTGCCATATCCTTAGGAGGTTTACCGATTAGAGACTTCCGGAAGTCCCCTGCTTGCAATCCTTGTGTAAACAGTAGCACGGCAACACCCGGTTCGAGCCGCGGAACCGAACTAGCTTCCGTATGGAAGCGTGACAAATAATCTTTCAAAGGCTCATCGGGTTTTTGAGTGACTGCTGCCAGGGTATGATCAGATTTGGGTTGGATACAGCTGGCCGTGTACCTGTTTAGAAAAACTCTTTTCATCTCCTCCCACGAGTTGACTGAATTCCGAGGGAGAGACGAGTACCATCTCAATACAGACGGTTCTAGGGTCATGGAAAATGCTCGGTGTAACATCCCAAATTTTAATCCCAAGCATAATTATAAGTTTTATCGAATTAAATAATTATATCTTGAAATCAATCGCTTAAGTGTTTAGTATTTTTATAAAATACATTATGTTAATTACAAAAACATATTTAATTATATTTTAAAGTGAACTCTTTTAAAAAGACAATTATCATATTAAAGTAATACTAAACAGTTTGAGATATTTTACTTAAATCTTATATATTCAATAATGAATTATTTTAGTGTTTTAAATATTCGACTCTAGAACATTAAAAAAATAATGTATTTGCTTATTTGATTTGATGACTAAGTTCTATTTTTGGATACTCATAAAAAAAAAATAAAATATATTGATTTTTATTTAATATAAATAATAAATAAATCAAAGTAAAGGTAAAGCCAAAAAAAAAAAGAGAAAAAAAAGAAAAGAAAAGAGTATACGTGTGTGTGCGCTGTGGGTGTGAGGGCAAAGCCCTAATTCTTCTTCAACAAGGGGGGCTTCCGCCGCCACCCTCCCCCATTCTCTCTCTCTCCCCTTCGTGTCTCTCTTTGCCATGGCCGCTGTCGCCACCCAACAAAGCCACCACCACCGCCTTCGTCTCTTCCTCCTCCATCGACTTCTTAGCTTCTCTTTCTCTCCTTCGATTTTCGCTACTCCCAGCCTCCCTCGTGCTCATCTTCTCCCTTGGTCTCTCTGCCGCTCGCGGTTTCCTCTTGGCTGGGCACAAATCGCGAACCCCGTCCCTCATGGTTTCAATCTCCATCCTTGTGTCGGTCAGCTGCTGTCGTGAGTGAGTCGCGAGCTCTCCTTCCCTCTCGATTCGGTGCTGTCGTGCACGAAGCACGAACCGGGGTTCCTTGCCGCCGCCACAACTAGCCTCCAGCACCGCCTTCTCCTGATGCTTATAGCAGCGGATGCGGGTTCGATCGGACCGCCAGCCCTGTCCTTGTTGCAGTGGCTGTGTTGAGGGTTCAAACCGATTGAAATGAACCAGATTTGGGCTGAGCATAAACCGAACCGACGCCGGTCTTCCCTCTTTCTTGCTTCAAAATCCGATCTGGAGGTAAATCGTTAGCACCTTTTTAATTACTCTACTTTGTATTTTAATAATAATAATATTAATAATATTGGCAATAATTATTTAGTATAAAACTGTTTTGGAAATTAAACTATAGTTTATATTGATTTTAATTATGTTGTTAATGATGATGAATTTAACTGCTTACTTGATTGTGATAACGTCAAATTAAACATCATGTCGAATGATGAGTTTTAAAGAGTATTTGTGTAAAATGTGTTGGGTTCCTAAGTAAGTGAGTTGTCGTTAGCTTGGTTGCACTAGTAGAAAATATGGAATTTACATCGCCTAATTAACATCAGTTTTAGAAAAAAGATGTAAAAACTAAACACGGTGGCAAACTTGTAAATAAGTTTAAGATAAAAAACTTTCCGCATCAGGTTTGTTTTATAACTGATGCAAAAAATAATAATTTATTGAACATTTCGCATCTGTTATTTGATAAGTGATACGAAATGTCATATTTTCCTACTTTTCGCATCAGGTTTTAGACAAATGATGCGGAATGTTTAGTGCGGTGGCAAACTTGTAAATATAATAAATTCAAGTTATAAACATTCCGCATCATGTTTTGTATAACAGATGTGAAATGTCCAATGTGTATGCTACTTTCCGCATCATGTTTTGTATAACAGATGCGAAATGTCCATGTTTATGCCACTTTCCGCATCATCTGGTAAATAAATGATGCGAAATGTCCTTGTTTATCCTACTTTTCGCATCATGTTAAAAATAAATGATGTGGATTATCTTACAAAATGAGTAAAACCTAGTTTATTATTTCATGAGTAGTACCGCCCCAAAAATTCATTCCTGTGCCAATTCACATTTCGAGTTCGAGTTCTTCTTCTCACGAGCAGACTGTTCACCTCGAGTTCTTCTTCTTCACCACGAGTTCGTCACAGGAAAGCGGCGGCACGAGTCTTCACACACAGAAAAGCCGCCACCGTCTCCTACGGCAAAGCCGCCGCCGCCTCCGACAGCGACGCAGCCACCGCCGCCTCCGACAGCGACGCAGCCACCGCCTCTGTCTCTCGTCCATTTTTCTAGGTTTTTTTTTCTCTCTCTCTCCGTTTTTTTTTTTTACTAATTAATTTTTCTAGGTTTTTGTTTACTTTTTAATTTTTCTTGTTTACTTGATCTGTCTTGTTCAATTCTTGTGTATGAAAGTTTCGACCTAAAATAGGGGTGTTCTCCAGTTGTCCCTTTCATTTGTGTTAGGTTCCCTTTGGAAGTTGAGAAGCTACGTAAGAACAACAAGAAAGCTTTATTCCACTAGATGAAGCCGACTATAATTGACCAGCACCATTGGGCAACATTTCTAACTGATATCTTATAAAGCTTATGTTCGATATACTCTGTTCCTTATACTCTGGCATCTCTTCTTGAGAATATTAATTGGAAAGCACTTGGGCTTCTTTTCACTGTCTGGATCATTTTACTTGTGTTAGAGATTGCAAAGGTTGGTATCTGTTAAACTATCGATCTCAATCAAAATTTTCCATTTTCCACTTTTTTGTTTTGTATGTATACATTATAATTGGGATAATAATATACCTTTGGTGTGAAACAGAACCAAACAACAACTTGTTCAGTGGAATATTGGATATTCAATCTATTACAAGTACATGAAATTAATTGAATTCACTTCCTAGTAATCAAATTCCATTATCTTATTCTTACAATATGATAAATTAGAGTGTAGCATTAGCACCTAAGAGTTGCATTTGATTCTTAACAGATCCCTCTGGCATTAGGAGTGACTACATTTCAGGCAGTGCTTCTTTACAAAGGTAAGAGAGTGATAGCATCCCAGGGAGATTAACAGACACGTTGGAGAGTGCACCAATTAATTCTATATTGTTCACGTGGCATTGCTGCTGGCATGGTTGGTGGCTTGCTTGGTCTTGGTGGAGGATTTATTTTAGGTCCCCTTTTCTTGGTAGAATTTGTAATTAGTGGATATAAGAGATTTGGAGAGCATTGAATTAGCATAGTTTTGGTTGAATTTGTAGTTAGTGGAAAGAAATAAGAGATTTGGGTAGCATTGAATTAACATAGTTTTGGTAGAATTTGTACTTTGTATTAAAATTATTGGTAGTTGTATTGAAATTATTAGATATATATATATATATATATATATTGCCTTTTGGATTCATTTGTTTTAAAATTTTATTTTTGGTAGTCAAAGCAAAGAACGAAGGTCACTAAATATATATAAAAATTGCAAAAAAAAAAACACATTTCGCATCTGTTATTTCCATATAACTGATGCGGAAAGTTCACTTTTCGCATCAGTTATTTACATATAACAGATGCACTTTTCGCATCAGTTATTTGCAAATAAATGATGCGGAAAGTACACTTTTCGCATCTGTTAAAAAAATAATAGATGCGAAAAGTGTACTTTCCGCATCTGTTAAAAAAATAATAGATGCGAAAAGTGTACTTTCCGCATCAGTTATTATACTTTCTACATCTATTATAAAATAAGTGATGCAGAAAGTATACTTTTCGCATCAGTTATATGTACTTTTCGCATCAGTTATATAAGTGATGCAGAAAGTTCTGACATTTCGCATCTGTTTTAAAAAGTGATGCGAAAAGTCATAACTATCTACATCTCTCACAAGGACATCATTTCCAAAACAGATGCGAAATGTCTTAAAAAATAGATGTGAAATGTCCGATTTCTAGTAGTGTTGAGTTGTCCCTGGGCTAAACGATATGTCAATTAATTAGGAATCTGATATACTCGACACAATGTGAATTCGAGTTAAAACGTGGAACATTAATTTCAAACTGAAGGGAGGTGTAATTGTTTTAAGATTATAATGGCGATTTGGACTTATTTTTGAATTGAGCACACTTCCTTTTAGTTCGAAATTAATAGTGTCAAGTAACAACATTTTATTTTGTGGCTTGAAACTAAAACTAATTAACTTTAATGAATTTTGATGATTAAGTTAGTTTCAAAATGTTAGTGTATTTTCAATAAAAAGCTATACTATTTTATTAAAAAGACAGTGATCTTAATTTGAAATCCTAAGTTATTTTGGTTTGTAAACTATAGTTAAATGATTTCTTGATTTGGAAAACTTACGAAAATACTCTACTTTGAAATATGATAAGTATATATTGAGATTTCAAATTGAGTCGCTTTTGGCGCATTAAATTGATTTCTATACGATTTAATAATATAGTTAGATTGCGAAGGAGTCTTAGGGAAAACACAAGCGATAACAATGGGCAACGACTGGTGCGAGTATCGGTGTATGGAAAGGAGTGCGTTTGTGAAAAGCTAAGAGTTAAAGCAAATACAGGTAAGGGGTTCTTTACCTTGCTTTAGGGAATGTTTTCTAATTAGCTCATAGTGCTTGCTAAGAGTATATGCATATGTTTGGTTTGGAATTTAGATAGTTATTATAGGCTTAACAATCAAGAATGAAATTAAATGAAATAGTTGTTAAATTGACATATGTGATAAATTTTGTATGCTATGTGTAACACCCTTATATTAAAATAGATTAATTACTAATAATTAAGTTGATTTTAAAGTTAGGACCTCAATATTTTGTTTTAAATTTTAACGAAAATCCGGCAGAGTCTCCTCTATTTTTCGGATTTCCCAAAAATTACATTTTATACACCTGTCAAACCAATACAGAAAATATTTATAAACATACTAATTTGATTTTTTTATGCCCTGCTAATCAAATAAAACATACTCAGGGCTTGCACGAATGAAAAACAACAAACTAAAAGAAAACTAAATTTTCACATAATAAAACAACTCTCTCCTCTAATTAGTTTGCACTCCACGGGGTGGAGTGCAACTCCTGCTCGGCCAATAATATTGCAAGCTCAAACCTCGATACCTGGAAAAATGGTTGTAAGGGTGATCTTTACACATGAAGTAGAAAGTAGTGTCTAACTAGACATAATGACCTACTAAGTCAAACACATTAAGCCATATAAGTCACGTAATCAGTTAAAGCATTCCCATACAAATTTCAAGTACCTTCATATCAATAGTAAATTAGTTCCAGTTGTTTAGTTTCATTATTTCATACATTCAAACATATGAACCTTTTATACTTTTCTCATATCTTATTTAAATTAACAATTCTTTTTCTATTCATATACTCTTTGAGCTTTTACAAAGATATTTAGAATTTATTACATGGATTTCCATCATTGCGTACAGTCTCCTTCGGACAACGTCTTACAGCTGCACACAATGTGTGTCTTACGCGGTCTATGCGTACAATCTCCTACGGCAACGTCTTACAAGACCTGGATTCCACAATCGGAAGGTGCATCCATCATTGGGTACAGTCTCCTTCGGACAACGTCTTACAACAGCGCATCAAGTGCGTCTTACGCGATCAATGCGTACAGTCTCCTACGGACAACGTCTTACAAGATCTGGAGAGGCACAATCCAATTATACCTTTAATTAATATATGGTGTGTGTCCATAATTGCGTACAGTCTCCTTCGGACAACGTCTTACAGCAGCGCATCAAGTGCGTCTTACGCGATCAATGCGTACAGTCTCCTACGGACAACGTCTTACAAGATCTGGATCACACACTCTTTTTCCTTTAAATCTTTTAATATCTTATTTCACATAATTCATTTTTTGTAATCACTTTCATAAATTCATCATTTTCATTATCTCATTATACTTCTAAATTCCAAAATATTTGTATTTGCAAACTCTTCCATAAAATCATCAATTTCATTATCCTTTTCTATTTCCAAATTCCAATATGAATTAACAAAACACCACATCACATATTCAAATATAAATCACCATAGTCATTCACAAAGTATTCACAACTCTATACTTTTTCTAACATACATAACAATTATCATATATAATCATTTCTAGTTACCAACCAAATCTACATATATTTCAGTTAGGCATAAATAATGACATTTAGCACTTAGCATACAAAATTTATCACATATATCAATTTAACAACTATTTCATTTAATTTCATTCTTGATTGTTAAGTCTATAATAATTATCTAAATTCCAAACCAAACATATACATATACTCTTAGCAAGTACTATGAGCTAATTAGAAAATACTCCCTAAAGCAAGGTAAAGAACCCCTTACCTGTAATTGCTTTAACTCTTAGCTTTTCACAACGCACTCCTTTCCATATACCGATACTCTCACATATCGTGGCCCATTGTTATCGCTTAGTGCTTGTCCTAAAGCTCCTTTGTAGTCTAACTATATTATTAAATCATATAGTAATCAATTTAATGCACCAAAAGCGACTCAAATTAAAATCTCGGTATATACTTATCATATATCAAAGTAGAGTATTTTCGTAAGTTTTCCAAATCAAGAAATCATTTAACTATAATTTACAAACCAAAATAACATAGGATTTCAAATTAAGATCATTGTCTCTTTAATAAATAGTATAACTTTCTATCGAAAATACACTAACATTTTGAAACTAACATAATCACCAAAAATTCATTAAAGTTAATTGGTTTTAGTTTCAAGCCACAAAATCAAATGTTGTTACTTGACACTATTAATTCTGAACTAAAAGGAAGTGTGCTCAATTCAAAAATAATTCCAAATCGCCATTATAATTTTAAAACAATTATACTTCCCTTCAGTTTGAAATTAATGTTCAACGCTTTAACTCGAATTAACATTATGCCGAGTATACCAGGTTTCTAATTAACTGAGGTATTGTTTAGCCTAGGGACAATTCCACCAAGCTAAATGATAACTCACTTACTTAGGAACCCACACATTTAACAAAATATACTTTTAAAAAACTCATTATTCGACATTCATTTAGTTTGACGTTATTATAAATCAAGTAAGCAATTAGAGTCGCCATCAATAACAACATATTTAAAATCAATATAAACTGTAATAAAAGTTTAATTTCCAAATTAGTTTAATACTAAATAATTATTAACAATATTAGTATAATTAGTATTATTATTAGAACATAGCATAGGGTAAATAAAAAGGTATTAGGGATATACCCTCGAATATGGTTTTTGAAGCAGCAGGGAAGACAAAACCGCTTCGGTTCACGACGATCCGACTTACTCCGAACCAAGAAGCTACACCGATCTGACCCGACTCAACCCAGAAACCAACTACCCGCTCCGGTCCAACCCGGTTCGTGGACGAACCGGTTCAGAACATGCCCACACAGCAGCAACAGCTGCATCCATGGCAGCAACAGCACCACACCTCCATGGTAGGGGCAACAACAAACAGTGGCGGCAGCAAATAGTGGCGGAGCGGCGAGCAAAACCCAGCAGCGACGGCGACGGATTCGTGAGCGATGGCGGCAGCAGCGACATCCGAGATCATAGACAGAACGAGCAAGGAACAAGGGAGGCAGAGGCGGCGACGGCGAGACCGCGAGTCTCCCAGTGGTGGTTCGCGACTGGTGAAGGAGAAGAAGAGGAGTACAGCAGCGAGGCCTGTGGCGGCGCAGCGGTTCAAAGGGAGGGAGAGAGAGAGTTCGGCGTAGAGGGAGAGACAATGGCTGAGAGAGGAGCGGAAATGAGAGGGAGATAGACAGAGAGCAGGGCAGTGATGGTGGTTTGGTATGGGTGGCGGCGCAAGAAGCCGGCGAAGGGAGGGACGAAGAGGGAAAGGGGGGCGGTGGCTGTCCTTGGCAAGAAGAAGGGACAACAACAACCCTTCTTAAAACTAGGGTTAAATCAACCCTCTTTTTTTTTTTTACATGTTGTTGTTGTTATTATTATTGTTATTATTATTATTATTATTATTATTATTATTATAAAAAGGGAAATCAATATCAAGGATTAATTATCATATCAACACATATAAGAGAATCAAGGGATTAAAAGTTTGAAAATATTAAACATAAAATAATATTGAATATGTCAAAGGTAAGTAGAATATAAAAAGAGTATTTATTATTATTTTTCTTCATAGGATAATTATTTTAAAATGAGTTTACTTTAGAACATAAAAAAAAATGAAATATACTTTCGTAATTAACATAATGTATTTTATAAAAATACCCAACAAATCAATAATTGATTTTTAAGAAACATATATTTAATTCGATAAAACTTATAATTACACTTGGGATTAAAATTAGGGATGTTACAATTCTCCCCCACTTAGGAGAATTTCGTCCCCGAAATTCCGATTAGTTCAAGTGAATGAATAACTATCACTTAAGTAGGGCCTCTAACTATGATATCAAACTCCTTCCGGGTTCACTCCCCCACTTATGATGCTCCTTAGATCAATACTCTTTAATGCTTTTCTCAAATTTATTTCCCAAATTCAGGTTTAATTCTTCAAGGAAGTTGGAAATGGTTCTAAGATTAACCGGGTTCCCTCAAAAAAATTTTATCTCAAAGGTGTGGAAGGGGTAC
This sequence comes from Crotalaria pallida, assembly GCA_037953625.1. Classification (NCBI taxonomy): domain Eukaryota; kingdom Viridiplantae; phylum Streptophyta; class Magnoliopsida; order Fabales; family Fabaceae; genus Crotalaria; species Crotalaria pallida. The sequence goes on along the minus strand of CM075649.1, from coordinate 78,177,476 downwards.
GGATACACTATAAACGGCAATGCCCTCATGGATTTGGTTATGATCTAACCCAAAACATACAGCTTATTTTCTACTCCTTGACCCAAAACAAACACACTCATCATTCAAACAGTCATATATCACATAGGCATCATTCAACATTTAAAAATACACACAACAGTTCACATCATCATATATTTCAAATATAAACATTGCTCAATTCCTACTCTCTTCTAAACTAGTCTTCGTCTGCCTAACCTATCTTAAGGTTCAATCTCCCTATTTGTCTAGTCTAAGCATTTTAAACTAACCAAGATTGCACGTCAAAAATCTTTGTTGAAAACAACTACTATGTATGGGAGATTTAAAATTCAGAAAACATGATCCCAATACTACAAAAGTATTTATACCTTTTGGAAATCGATGTAGCGTGCAAGAAAATCAGTTATGCATTTATATATTTATGAAATCAAGATAACATACCCGAAAACATGTATGCTTTCCCCACTCTATGAAAACCGGAGTAGCATACAAGAAAATATTTGCAATGTTATGCTAACGAATCAAGATGAAAATTGAATTCCTCCCTTGTTGAAAAACTTTGGTGTTCTAGTAAAACCTTAATAAAATGTTCAATTATACAAATTATTTGTTACTTTGAAACGTTTACATTTTCCTGTTAAATAACTTGTATGAAATTATGAAAACAAGCTTTGCAAATCAAATCATGTCTTTGTAAAAATGGACTACCCCCATCTAACTTAGTGAGAACCTAGATGAAGGAGTGTAAAACTTCTCAAGGTTAACAAACTTAGGGAAAAAGGGAATATGCTTTTGGGTTAGAAAAATTTATTTTAGTCCATCTTCAAAAGTTGGAACAATCACATTTCCTTTGACTTCGAGTTTGAAAGATAAGTGTCATTCCAAATTGATTTGTGTCGTATATAAGAGTTCCCATTTAATCGGTGCATGACTTGATTAAAACAAAGAATTAATTTACCGTCCGATTACTTAGGAATCCTTGGTTTACTTACTAACTTTTCAAATTTTCATCATACGACTTAACACTCAATTTGGAAGGATTTCTGATTCTGTTCAAAATAGTGGAATTCATTTTGAAATCAATTTCAAAACATTGAAACTCATTTTAAACACTATCAATTTGGACATCAAATGATTCCCGACACTAATACCATTATACTTGGGAATCATTCGATCTCTTGATAGTAACACCATTTCATAAAGATGTTTTCAAAATCGTTTTATGCTCAAAACAATTTCAACATTCACATATCAAACAATAGCAGGTATCATCAAAGTTTACAATTAATCATTTAGGTAAACACATATCAGCACATAGCACTTCATACATTTATCATCAAGCATACATCCTAGCTCTATGCAATCAACTAGGGTTGTAAGCACCTAATTGCCTAGACCGAAGACTATCACTATGTACTATTTTAGGATTCCTTACTTCCTATTCTAGGCATATAAACCCTAATGGACTATTACAACTAACTAGAATTCATGAACTAACTAGAACTATTCTCTTAAAAAGTGACGACACTTACTACACTTTCGTTGCGCAGCTCTGATTCTAGTATGTCCACGCATACGAAGACCTATGACACTGACCTCTAATTCTCCTAAATTTGGGACCTTGCCAAGTTCCCAAAATACTCGCCGAAACTTAGGGACAGGATGATGATATCTCCCAATACATGTATACTTGAGGTGATCAGGCTCAAAATACATCATATTGGTGATAAGACCATTCTCGTCTCACTTAAGTTTAAAACACATAGCCTATTAGTTTTAAAACGTTGAAATTTTGTTTTGTGTGTCACATTTAGAATTGGTTTACTTGGCGCAAAACTAAAGATCATTTCCTCCCGATGGGGTAGCAACTTAGTGCTCTTGCCCGTTGGGGTATCGCTTTCCTTAGTCTCGTCATTCATCCACTTCTAAATATGACTCATTGTTTTCCACAAGATTTCAGGTTTGAAAAAAAATAGTTTCAAATAATTTAAGCAAACTCAAAAGAAATTTTGTAAATACTAACCGCTCTATACTCTGTAACTATTCCTATTAATATGCTAGCAATGATACTCACTAAATCGGAAAGCAGTTCTATTTCTAGTTACAAGTTACTCGCTTGATGAGTAACTGCAGGAGTAATGAGTTATTCCAATAGGCCGAGGAAAGATACCAAAATGTAACACCCTTATATTAAAATAGATTAATTACTAATAATTAAGTTGATTTTAAAATTAGGACCTGAAAATTTTGTTTTAAATTTTAACGAAAATCCGGCAGAGTCTCCTCTGTTTTTCGGATTTCCCAAAAATTACATTTTATACACCTGACAAACCAGTACATAAAATATTTATAAATATACTAATTGATTTTTTTATGCCCTGCATATCAAATAAAACATACTCAGGGCTTGCACGAATGAAAAATAACAAACTAAAAGAAAACTAATTTTTCACATAATAAAACAACTCTCTCCTCTAATTAGTTTGCACTCCACGGGGTGGAGTGCAACTCCTGCTTGGCCAATAATATTGCAAGCTCAAACCTCGATACCTGGAAAAATGGTTGTAAGGGTGAGCTTTACACATGAAGTAGAAAGTAGTGTCTAACTAGACATAATGACCTACTAAGTCAAACACATTAAGCCATATAAGTCACGTAATCAGATAAAGCATTCCCATACAAATTTCAAGTACTTTCATATCAATAGTAAATTAGTTCCAGTTGTTCAGTTTCATTATTTCATACATTCTGTAACAGCCCGATTTTCGTAACTCAAAAGTAACCGGCTTTTATCTATTTATGTTGCAAAAATGAGGCCAATTTTTTTTTTTTGTAAAACATTGTTGAAGTGTTTGTAAACATTATAGAAAAGTCATTGATGTTCTTACACACTTTCTTTCGAAAACCGAGTTGTTACTAAAACTGTTCTTTTCATAAAACATTCGCTTTCATAAAAGAACTTGGTTCAAAATCATCTTGACCATTCTCAAAAACTTTTCATGAATTAACTTTGAATAAAAGTAGGCTCCACAAGTCAAATTAAAAACTTAGCTCGATTACATAAATTTCTCATGGCTTCGGTAATCCTTAAATCAAAACAATCACCACAGTCTAAACTAGCTACACTAATCTTAAACTATCCTCTTGAGAACTATGGGGTGAAGGTCCTCCTTCTTTTTTCTTGCATCCTCTCTTTGCTCTCGAAGGTGTTGCCCTCCTTATTGTGATTCCCTCCTTGCTAGTAGATTCCGGCTCCGCTCCATTGAGAGTGGTGGAGTTCCTCCGAGCCTCATACCGAATCTTCTCTTTGTAGTTCCTGGATCCTTGTACGGTGACTTCCATCCGATACTCCATCTGCCCGTTGAGATACCAGCAGCACCGATATGCCAACGAACAGGAGAGAGTAAGCAATCCGAACGACGCATCGTCGACGGTGTGGGATTACGATAGGCAAGATAATAGGACCAAACAAACACACAATACAATACACAAGCACACAACAAACAAACAGATTATTGACGTCATCATCATTATTATCTCACATTATTAGCATTATTATTATTCTTTCTCATTTCTTCTTTACTTTCACATCTTATGAACATTCTTTCCTTTTCTCATTCATTTCCATTTCACCACTGTATTCTCATAACCTCTGGTGATTGGGGAGTATTAAAATACCATCAAAGTATTCATTTCAATCTCGGCGATCACTCATGTCTACATCTCCTCGGTCATCCACCCAACCTAGTCGGAAGCAAACAGGAGTACAGGACCTTTACCGTGCGGGCACGACAGCTGTCTCAAACTCAAATTGTCCCAGACCAGGAGGACTCAGCCTCAAATCAATTCAATTCATTCAATTCATATATAACAAGGCACATTGTCTCACAGTGGCAATCAAGATGCCCCACTCCAGTTGTAACAACCTATTTTATTTTACCTATTTTGAAAATATGGATTTAAAAATTTCTTTTTAATTAAAATACTTATTATAATTTTTCCGGAAAATCGGACAGAGTCTCCTCTGTTTTTCCGACTTTCCCAAAAATTGACTTTGTCCTGCAACCTGCTCAAAACAGTTTCAACAACAACCAGACATCCAGATAAATTATACGTATACAATCTAATTCTTCTCCCAATATCCGGGGATAAGATTCTAAGGTGAAAACACTTGTCTTTCAAGAAATAACTAAAGGACCCGGGCCATCAACATACACCTAAGATTTAAAATACATTTATTAATAAATTCTCGGAAATACATAGTATTCCAAAATATGGCCCGGTACGACTCAACACAAAGTAAAAATAAATTACTCACACTTCCCGTGGGGAAGTGTGCTCCTGCTCGGCCCAAATAACAGCTATGCTCCTGACCTGTACCTGTGGTGGTTGTAAGGGTGAGAATTGCACAACTAGTAAAGCATAATACGAGCCAAATCATTCACATTTAGCAATTAGTCAAATAATACATCATAATCACACCCAAGCACCTATTCACTACAAGCACAATCGTCTCCGATTATTAGCACCTTCAGACACATGTCCTTACCTAATCTATTTCGCCACTTACCTATTTACATCGAAATCTCACTCTCTACACTTTACCCCAAATCTCTAATTTTCTCTCCTATCCTCTCTAATCCTTTCTCTCACACACCTATTCTACTCATTTCTCTCACATCTCCTTTACTCCCCCGTCCATCCTCTTATTTCCTTATATTTATTTATTTATCCTTTTTATTATTTTTCCTTTATGTTTTAGGGCGTCATGGGACTCCTGCCACTGCGTATCCTCCGTCTACTCAGGGATACGTCTTACCGATGCGCCAGGCTCTGTCTGGTCGTCTTACTCAACCAATGCGTGCGGGTTCCAACTACCACACGTCTTCTAAGGTCCAGTAACCATAGACCCTGGAGTTGTGGGGCTCCTGCCACTGCGTTCCCCGTCTGTCGAGGATACGACTTACCGATGCGTACGGATCCCCAAAGGCCGCACGTCTTACTCAACCCATGCGTGCGGGTTCCAACTACCACACGTCTTCTAGGGTCCAGTACCCACCAACCCCTTCTCTTTCATTATCTTTCCTGTTCCTTTTATAGTGTCGTGGGGCTCCCGCCACTGCGTATCCACTGTCTCCCCGGGAATACGTCTTACCGATGCGTACGGATCCCCAAAGGCCGCACGTCTTACTCAATCCATGCGTGCGGGTTCCAACTACCACACGTCTTCTAGGGTCCAGTACCCACCGACATAGAAATGGGTGATGCGAATACCCCACTGCGTTCCCCGTCTGTCGAGGATACGACTTACCGATGCGTACGGATCCCCAAAGGCCGCACGTCTTACTCAACCCGTGAATACGGTCCACCTGTCATCGTCATGACACCAGCCGTACGTCTTCTAGGATCGATATTCGCATACCCGGGTGCTTTCTTTATTCTCTTTTCATTTCTCTTTTATTTTATGTCTTTTTCCTTTTTATCAATTTTAGTCCGCCCTCGCCTAACACCTTTTTCTTCTACTATCATTTTTCCTCTTTTTTCTCCCTAAACTTTCCTCTATGTTCTATTCTCTTCCTAACTTAGCACCTACGCAAACCAAACTCACTTTACCTCTTTGAACACAACAAACATATAAATTACAATCATAAATTAAATATTCCGTTAACAATTACAATTCTTATTTAATTATCATGCATATAATCCTTAACATCAAATAGCACTTTCTCAGGTACTTATACATATATACATAAAATTAACATATGATTCAAAGAATTCATCACTTAAGCATTTAACACATTTCAAATAGCATTTATCTCATATTATCTCATTAAAATAAATTCTAAATTCCTTAATCACACATAAGCAATTAACCTTGATCCAGATTATACAGTACTAGTATCTCACCCACCGAGACGGCAAATAAACCCCTTACCTTGGGGTTCTACCAGAACCTGTTTCGAGGCACGACGGGGCTATCCTGTTCCGGCTCACGACGCTACGCGGTTTGTTGTTCGCATCACAGCGGTTCCTAAAATCCTTCATCGTCTAACCATGTCATACGAATTAAATATCATCACTATAATGCGTTTTACGAAAAGGGGCTTTAACTTGAAAATCAAACAAGTTAATTTCGAAAATCTTTAATTAAAGTTCATGAATCAAAGTCAAATAAAATTAGAACCATAGTCCCTTAAATAAAGCTTTTTCTTGAAAATATATTAACTTTCAATACCAACATAATAGTCAAAAATACATTAAAGTTAAGTAGTTTTAGCTTCATGTCACAAAATCAAATGTCGTGACTTGACACCATTAATTTCGGATTGAAAGAGAGCGTTCTTTGTTCAAAAATAAGTCTAAACAGATCTCAAAAGTCCCAATAATACACTCCCCTTCAATTTGAAATTAATGCTCAACGTTTTGACTCGAATTAACGTTATGTCGTATATATCAGATTCCTAATTAACTGAGATATCATTTAGTTCAGGGACAACTCAACAAACTAAGCGACAGCTCACTTACTTAGGAACCCAACACATTTAACAAAAGTACTTTTAAAATTAATTGTTCGACATAACAGTTAATTCTGCCCTAACATAAATCAACGTACTAATTAAAAATCATTATTAATAACAATATAATTAAAATCAATATAAACTATAACTACAAATTTAATTTCCAAAACAGTTTAATATTAAATAATTATTAACCATACTAGTATAATTAGTATTAATATTATTATTATTATTAAAACACAATATAGAGTAATTAAAAGGGTATTAGAGATTTACCCTCGAAGGTGGTTTTGAATGCCGGTTCGGTCAACTCGGTTCGATCCAAATCGCAGTAACAACAGCCACTCCTTCATGGCAGCACGGCATCCACGACCGACTTCGGTGGTGAGAACGGCCACGATTCTGGTGCAACGAATTGATGCACCGTGACTACTCCACCGGCGACGGCTTGGTTTGGACCCACAACAAAGCACACACGGCTAAGAGGAGGCGAATGTCACCCTTGACAGCGGCGGCCTCCACGACAGCAGCAACGAGGAGCACCGGCGGCCACAAGGGGTAGATCCCATCCATGGTAGGGTGGTGGCAGCGTTCCAACCGCAGCAGCGAACGGCGACAGCTTTCAACAACGACAGCAATGGCGACCCAACCAAAAGCGAAGGGAGAAAACGAGTCGTGAGCAGGGGACCTCTTGGTCCAGGGAGGAGGAGGAGGAGTGGCAGCGGCGGTGACGGTGGCCTCTGGTCGCGGCGGCGGTGGATTCCATGGCTGCAGCCGCAAGGAGAGAGAGAGAGGCTAAGGGCGGCGGCGGCGACTGGGAGGGTGGTGGCCGGCGGAGGGAGAGAAGAGCCATGGAGGAGGAGGTGGTGTGGTTGGGGGTAGGGGAATGGGGTTAGGGCCGACGGCCCTTTGAGAGAGAAGAGAGAGTTGGGGTTCTTCGTGAACCCCTTCTCTTTTTATTTTTTTTTAAACATATATACTAATACACACTTTTATTTATTTATTTATTTTATTTTATCTATTCTTTTATTTTAAAAACTCAAAATACCACTAATCAATTTAAATACTAAAATAAAAATTACAAAGTAAGAATAAAATATTTTCATATGAAATATATCAAAATAAAGTAAAACACATAAAGTATATTTTTGGTATAGGATAACTATTTTAAATGAATTTACGTTAGAACATAAAGGAAATGAAATATATTTTCGTAATTAACATAATGTATTTTTATAAAAATACACAACTAAATAATTGATTTTTAAGAAACATTTATTTAAGTCCATATATCTTATAAATATATTAGGGATTAAAATTAGGGATGTTACACCAGTCCCTCTCACTGTTCTAGATTTGCAATCTAGGGGGCGACAGAATGTTTCTAGTGGGCCCGCATAACTTACCACGACATTAGACCCAGTCCCTACCACGTTAGTACGCCACATGTGGAGTTTGTTCTGCCTAGAAACATACTCTAGGCTTCTTGACGTTTCACCGTCATCGTCCTCCCCTAATGCAATCTCCTCCTAAGTATCCGCAGATACTTATAGTTTCTTCCTCTCCACTACTTCGCACTCTCATACCTCACCGCGTAAGTCTTTTAAAGTCTTTTATCTTGTTTTTAATTAACCTAAGGTCGGCCCTGTTGGAAACCAACAAGCGGCTCAATATAGTCTAGAGGGGGGGTGAATAGAATATTGAAGCCTTATTACAGATTTTTCGTCCACCTAAGAGAATGGTTTTATGAAAATAAATTTTCTTAAAAATTAAAATCAGATTACTCGAGTAACTCAAGTCTTCACTCGAGTAATACGCAAGCAAAAATAATTTCACTCGAGTATTCAGCAAATCACTCGAGTATTACGAAAGCAAATTTTAAATCACTCGAGTATCAGAAAACCTACTCGAGTAATGTTCATAAACTGAAAGCAGATTACTCGAGTGACAAGAACTTTACTCGAGTAAACTGGGTAAAATTCAATTTAAAACTTAGTTTTCAATGGAGTTCTTCAAGAATAACAATGCTATGATGATTCAACAAATTATGAATGATTAATATGAACAATTTCAAGTAATATTAACAAACAATTTTAGATCAATTATATTGAATTAAGAAAACCCCAATTCTAACCTAAAAATGCAATTGTTAATGAATTAATGCAATACAAGGAATGAAAATAAAAGAGACACAAGGATTTATCCTGGTTCACTTTCACCCACTTGAAAGCTACTCCAGTCCCCTCTTAAATCAAGAGAGATTCTTCACTAGAAATCTTCAAATGTAGATTTTACAATGTTTTAAGATGCAACTAGATTCTTAGTTCTCCTATCTTAAAACCCAACTCAAAGTGTGTACCAAACACTTTGATCTAATCTACCCCTTTTGAGAATTCTAGATTTCCTTGCTAATTGATTGAAGATGCTTCCAACCAATCCTCTTTTCTTGCTTTGATTTGATCCTCAAAGTCTTCCTTGTGAGATTCTTCACTTGTGTTGAAACTTCAATAATGCAATCACAAATTGCAAATCTTCAACAACCACTAAGAACAAAAATATGATCTCAAGAATATTTGAACAATGATAGAAAATAGAGTGAAGAATGAAAAGTTCTTTGTTGAATCTTGATAGCTCTTGAAAGATGTAAAATAGCTCTTGAATTGCTTTTCAAAAAGTATTGTAAAATTGTAAGAATGAAAGTATATATTTATGAAAGAGAAAATTAAGTCCTTTTAAAATTTTCAACACTGATTGAATTACTCGAGTAAACCAAACAACGTCACTCGAGTGAAACATGTCAGATTAAGTTACTCGAGTGATGTGTAAACCATTACTCGATTAACCTGTCATGACATAAATTACTCGAGTGATCCTTTACTCATTACTCGAGTAAACTGATCAGAATCTGAATAAAAACAAAGTTTTTCTAAAATGATTTTCACAAGCTATTTAATCAAGATTTAAAGTATCTTCACTCTTAATCAAACATTATTTAAATATTCTTAAAATCACCTAAGCTACCCACACCAATGAGATGCATTGCATAAAATAAAAATTACATTGAAATAGAATTAATAAAAATCCTAATTCTAATCTTCATGTGGTGTAGCTTGCTTGTTGCCAATGTTGTTGCTTGGAGAGAGATTGTTAGCATCAAAACATGAGAATCCTACAGGCCCGTCCTTCGTGCAACCCTTCAACGAGTCCCGACCACTAACTTTGCACAGCCTTTCTCTCATCATTTCTCACATAGCATAGAGCTGGGATCACCTCAACAAGCTCGCATCACAATCTTTCTCATCTCATTTCTCCAACTTTCACAGCATTCTCACCCTTTTCCAAAAAGAACAATCTTACTTTCCTCAAACACATTTTCAATAACTAATTGGAAAATCTCATATCATAAGCTTTCATAAAATATCCTTTCGAAAACTTTCACGTAAAATCTTTTCACCACCGCTCACCAAAAATATTGGTTCCATAAACTTTTCTTTCAAAAGTGTCATTACAAAAGACCTTCTCGAAGTTTCTAAAAATCTCTTTTCAAAAACTCTCATAAAACCTATTTCCAAAACTTTTCTGAAAATACTATTTATAAGGAATCTCTTTTCAAAAATGATGTTTATTAAAAACCAGGTTTCACAAACATTTTCTTTTTCAAAGATAAGGTTTCATAAAATCCTTTCAAAAATGATGTTTCATGTAAAGTAACATTTCACAAATCTTTTCCAAAAATCTCTTTTCACAACTTCTTCAAAAATACACTTTCACAAATCTTGTCAAAAATCTCTTTTCGAAAACATTTTTCAAAAATCCATTTTTGCTGAGCGCTAATGGAGGAGCAAGCTCAACTCGACACTAGTCCCAGACTAAAACCAAAAACAAAAGGAGCCCAGCTCCGCTCGAATCACATCTCATTCTCACAATCAACATCACTTTCCCCCAAGCTCTGGCTCGTTCTCAACATCATCATTCGTCCTCTCCCCAATCTCAATTCTTTATCTCTTTTTATTCTCTCTCATATCTTTTATCATTATCCCTTTCTTATTGTCTCTTTATTTTCAATTTCCTTACTTTCTCAACTCATTCCTTTCATTTTCATTTCTCAATCAGGACGTATCCATCAGCATAGTACTCATTTAATTTAACAGCGATAAATATCATCAAGCATAATGAAATAAAGACATAAAAGCATGCTATCAATCACACACTCATCACACAAAAACAATGTGGCCTTTGTCACCTTCGTATAAGTGGCCACACAACACAAACAATTGCCACTTATACTACTGACTCCGAACCACTTAGTTCCGATCTTTGAGATGATACGGAACATCCTACTAAATCACCTAACTACCACGGTGTCTTAGGAAAGCTTCTCTCTCACCTGAGGTCCAGCGATTTAATGAGTACCTTGTCTCGGATCCTTTGTGCTGTCGGCTGCCCCAATCCCTCGTCTTTCAAATTCCTCGTACTAAATAAAATACGCTTATGTTATTAACTTGTATTAGGAAATTCTTTTTCAAAACTTAGACACCTCTCATTCCTCGTCGGAAGACTTAAAACATAACCGTTTTTAATCCGACTTTTTGCTTAAATCAATTATTACTTGAAAACTTTACGTTAAATCATTTATGCTCATTTTTAAAATTAAGAAACAAGTCCAAACTATTCTGGACAGCAACGAGTCGTTTTGCAAAAATTACTTTAATAAAACCCCGAAAACATTTAAAAACACTTTTCTCTTTAAATAACTCTTTAATTTAAAATTACCACTTTAAAACTCAAGTCTTTAACACAATTTTAAAATTTCAAATAAATCGAATGGAATTTTCTTAAAACCATTTACACACTTAAATACTTTTCAAACATAAACTTAACAAACAATAGCAACACAAAATGAATCATTTAATTTAATTATAATTCAAACACTTATTCACTTAGTTAAAACAAAACACTTAAGCATTCACATTCTCATATTCACACATTCACATATTCAATTCTTTTCAAAAATCACCATGTACATTTTATTTTATGCAACTAAACTTCCTAAACTTGTTTACACTATATGGCCGAATGACATTGAAGAAAACAATTCAAAGATCATAAATTTAAAACACATAATTCGACTTGATTTATTTTAAGCATTTAGATTCTATTTTCTTTTTCATGAATCAAATTATTTACTCTTTCTTCTACTTCCAACCGAATGCACATATACACACATATATTTTTATTTAAACATGATACTCTTCCAAAATCATTTAGTTCATTTATGCCCCTTTTTCTTTCATTAAACCGAATGGGATTTAGATGTTCACACACAATTTCAAACAATTGATTTTTTTAACATAATTTCACAAAACATACTCATTGTTTTAATGTCACTTCATTGAAAAAGGAATCCTAGTCTAGCTAGCATGGATGGCCGAACCCTACTTTGACAAAATAAGGTTCTTGGTTCACTTTGTCAACATGCAAAAACACAAGATTCTTAGATCAAAAGAAATTAATCATGCATGTGTCCTTTTTTATGAAAACAAAACATGGTCTCTTGGTTTAATGCTTAGGCCGAATGCTCACTATCACAAATCAAGATTAAACTTCAAATCTTTAACATGCAAGAATACAAAACATGAATCAAGTTAAAAAAAAAATCATTTTCCAAACTTGTTTCCTTGGTTTCTTTATAAAACTGTGAGGATTATTAAGAAGAATAAAATCTCTTTTCTAAAAAACCACATGCATGCACCTAGATCTTGCAAATCAAATCATGAAATCAAGTATAGTAGCACCAATTAAAGATGAAAATCACTTTGAGTAAGAAGAAGTCAAAATCGTGATGAATGTTGAAGAAAATTAAGTCTTTTTGATTCAAAATAACATGCATGGCTTTATAGCAAAACTTTTAAAGATTGAAGTAAGGATCAAGACATTTTTCAAAGATCAAAATGAAAATCAAAGCTTCATCAACATCAAATCAAACCAAAACACTTCAATAACTCAAATCAACTTGTAAAGGCATAGAGCTAACATGCAAAGACTTAGATCAAATTAGAAAAACACCAAGACCTAGCTTTTACTCATGACCGAATTATATAGTCTAGGATCTAGTGTTTACTAGTTCATTTAGTCTTAAAAATTCAAGATCCAAGTATAATCAACACATGCATGCACTCCAAAACAACCAAAACCATCATCAACCAACATGCAACACCAAAGATCCCACATCGATGTCAAGTAAGCTTAGATCATTCATTCATTTATCAATTAAACTCATAAATACCTCACAAATCACAATTTCAAGCAAGAAACTTAAACATGCAAAGAGGCTTTACTTTAGATCCACAAAAATCTCAACAATCTTTAGATCTAGAAAATTTAACTTGAGAATCGTTTAGGTCTTTAAGATTTATGTTGAAAAACTTTAAGATCTTCAATGAAAAACTTAATTGAGTTATAGAGTCCGTTGTTTAGACGTTTATAAGTTACTTTTAGTTTTGAAAATTTATGATTAAGTACAAACACACTTGTACTTCCTCATTTAAGCTTAGTAAATTAACATGCAAAGAAAAAAGAGAAGTAAAATTACAAGATCAAAAGAAAAATCTATCTATTACGATTTTCTTCATGATTTTCGAACTACCCACCAAGAAAGGGTTGATCTTCAAGCTTCTAAGGTCTTGGATCTTTAAGGAAACTCTAGGTTTTTGGCTTGCTTTCCTCCTCCTTCTTCCTTTCTAGCTCACGGCCCTCTTTCTTTTTCTTTGTGTGAGTTGAGAGCTTGATTTTTGCTCTCAACAAGTTTGTGTTTGGAAAGGTGAAGAAAAAGAAGGGAACGAAGGGTGGAAATGAATAAGTGAAGTGGTCAATACTTCACCCATTCGTTCATATATAGGCAAGGCAAAGGCATGGGGCTTTTCCTCTTTTACCCTTGTGAAATTCGGCCAAGGGTGTGAAATTGGGAAGGGCAACTTTGGCAACTCCATTTGTTGCATGGGTGGAGGTTATCAAGTTTAAGGGGTCAAGGTAGAGTGGATTAGGGTAATAGGGGTCATTTTAGGTTCAATGGCTTGTTGGCAACCTTTAGGATTTTCACTAACTTAGTTAGGTTATGGTTAGGACTTGGTTCATTTAGTTTCTTATTCATACTTTTAGGAAATTCTAGGCTCACATACATACACATGTACATACGGCACACACATACACTCATGCACTATCATCTTCTTTTTCTACCAATTTAAGTTTTTATTTAACCTTAAGCATATAATCATGCCATACATACATGCACATTCACACACGTCTCACATACATTCACACACATAGAAAATAAATCTTTTCTCACAAAATGACTCATACATAAAAATCACAATTTCCTTTAAAACATAAAAATATCCAGTACATAAATCTTTTCTAAAACTTAATTTCTCAACTCTTAACAATTTGTTCATGAAAATCCTTTCTTTAAAACCATTCATCACTTTAAATCGTGAATTAGAAAAAAAAAATAATTTAAGAAAATACTATTTCAAACACTTTTCTCAAAAATAAATTTCTTTAATATTTTAAATTAATACGAGGAATTTGCGGGGTGTTACATTCTTCCCAACTTAAAGATTTCTCGTCCCCGAGAATTGCAGGGTGGATTGGGCAGCAGGGCACAAAATTCGTTTATCATTGCGATTCCCGTAAGAACACTCTTCTTTGGTTTCATGGTCGTATTACCTGTCACTGATCTAATTCACTCTGCCGTGCTCCTTATTTGCTGCTTCCAGACGAAGAAGTCGCATTCACACAACTGCTCGCGTGTCGAATTGGGTCAAGTCCAACGAACTGACCGAAGAAGGTGTCGCTCCCTTAGCTGATTGTCGTCACAGAAAGTCCAACCATAGGTATGGACTTAGGAAAAATCAAGCAAAAAAATTCACACATCTCTAAAAGCACAGGGTTTTACCTAAAATCCTTAGATACTCACTACTCTCTATTACTTGGGATCCTTAACAACTCTTAAATAACTACCCTTCCCTTTACTTCTCCCTCTAACTCTAAGGCTTTCATCCATTATATCTCCAACTTAGGGGGAATCTTACAACAACTTTGATTCTACTCCTTCAAAATAATTTGACTTTCCTCATTAAATCCATCCTAAGTATCAATCAAGCCTAGCATTTTCTCCGTCTAAACCTCTGGTTAAGGTATAAAGCAAGCCTAATCCTCAAATTTCCCTCATAGGTTCCTCTAATAACTGGTAACATACACCTCTTTTCTTCCTTGTGACTCCCCAAATTTGATCAAACTTATAACTAAATCCGTTGTGATCTCATACCCTTGCTTCATTTATCCTTCCTTAATTGTTCAAACCTAAACTATCTGGGTAACTATGGCATCTTTTAATTCACAATTTGGGCTATTAGGTCTTAAATAGGATCGACAAGGCTACGGGCTGATAGTAAGGCTCATGAAGGAAAGTTTCCAAGTTTAACAACATTAACTATTTTGTTGAAGCAATTCAACAAATATGGGAATTTAGAGATAACAAGCTACATCCTTGAGGGTAATAGCTATCCTTGTATAAAGGCATGCTAAGGTTAACAAGCTTAAGTTTTACGAGCACTAATGGAACATCAAAGGGTAGGGGTCTCAGTCTTAGAATCTATTCACTGTCTGCTTTAGTCTACGTTTCTTCAAACTATAGGATGAACAGGTTCCTTAGACTATCTCAACCAACATTAAGCTACAAACAAATCCTTACATCCTAAAAAGATAAGAACCTAATCTTATGCTCCTATCCTTATACTAGCAAGCACACAGAGTCACACAAACAAAGCATGTAAGCCCATGCTTAAGGCCACTAAGGATTACCATAAGCTCTGATACCATTCTGTAACAGCCCGATTTTCGTAACTCAAAAGTAACCGGCTTTTATCCATTTATGTTGCAAAAATGAGGCCAAATTTTTTTTTGTAAAACATTGTTGAAGTGTTTGTAAACATTATAGAAAAGTCATTGATGTTCTTACACACTTTCTTTCGAAAACCGAGTTGTTACTAAAACTGTTCTTTTCATAAAACATTCGCTTTCATAAAAGAACTTGGTTCAAAATCATCTTGACCATTCTCAAAAACTTTTCATGAATTAACTTTGAATAAAAGTAGGCTCCACAAGTCAAATTAAAAACTTAGCTCGATTACATAAATGGCTCATGGCTTCGGCAATCCTTAAATCAAAACAATCACCACAGTCTAAACTAGCTACACTAATCTTAAACTATCCTCTTGAGAACTATGGGGTGAAGGTCCTCCTTCTTTTTTCTTGCATCCTCTCTTTGCTCTCGAAGGTGTTGCCCTCCTTGTTGTGATTTCCTCCTTGCTAGTAGATTTCGGCTCCGCTCCATTGAGAGTGGTGGGGTTCCTCCGAGCCTCATACCGAATCTTCTCTTTGTAGTTCCTGGAGCCTTGTACGGTGACTTCCATCCGATACTCCATCTGCCCGTTGAGATACCAGCAGCACCGATATGCCAACGAACAGGAGAGAGTAAGCAATCCGAACGACGCATCGTCGACGGTGTGGGATTACGATAGGCAAGATAATAGGACCAAACAAACACACAATACAATACACAAGCACACAACAAACAAACAGATTATTGACGTCATCATCATTATTATCTCACATTATTAACATTATTATTATTCTTTCTCATTTCTTCTTTACTTTCACATCTTACGAACATTCTTTCCTTTTCTCATTCATTTCCATTTCACCACTGTATTCTCATAACCTCTGGTGATTGGGGAGTATTAAAATACCATCAAAGTATTCATTTCAATCTCGGCGATCACTCACGTCTACATCTCCTCGGTCATCCAACCAACCTAGTCGGAAGCAAACAGGAGTACAGGACCTTTACCGTGCGGGCACGACAGCTGTCTCAAACTCAAATGGTCCCAGACCAGGAGGACTCAGCCTCAAATCAATTCAATTCATATATAACAAGGCACACTATCTCACAGTGGCAATCAAGATGCCCCACTCCAGTCCCTCTCACTGTTCTAGATTTGCAATCTAGGGGGCGACAGTATGTTTCTAGTGGGCCCGCAGAACTTACCACGACATTAGACCCAGTCCCTACCACGTTAGTACGCCACATGTGGAGTTTGTTCTGCCTAGAAACATACTCTAGACTTCTTGACGTTTCACCGTCATCGTCCTCCCCTAATGCAATCTCCTCCTATGTATCCGCAGATACTTATGGTTTCTTCCTCTCCACTACTTCGCACTCTCATACCTCACCGCGTAAGTCTTTTAAAGTCTTTTATCTTGTTTTTAATTAACCTAAGGTCGGCCCGTCCTTCGTGCAACCCTTCAACGAGTCCCGACCACTAACTTTGCACAACCTTTCTCTCATCATTTCTCACATAGCACAGAGCTGGGATCACCTCAACAAGCTCGCATCACAATCTTTCTCATCTCATTTCTCAAACTTTCTCAGCATTCTCACCCTTTTCCAAAAAGAACAATCTTACTTTCCTCAAACACATTTTCAATAACTAATTGGAAAATCTCATATCATAAGCTTTCATAAAATATCCTTTCGAAAACTTTCACGTAAAATCTTTTCACCACCGCTCACCAAAAATATTGGTTCCAGAAACTTTTCTTTCAAAAGTGTCATTACAAAAGACCTTCTCGAAGTTTCTAAAAATCTCTTTTCAAAAACTCTCATAAAATCTATTTCCAAAACTTTTCTGAAAATACTATTTATAAGGAATCTCTTTTCAAAAATGATGTTTATTAAAAACCAGGTTTCACAAACATTTTCTTTTTCAAAGATAAGGTTTCATAAAATCCTTTCAAAAATGATGTTTCATGTAAAGTAACATTTCACAAATCTTTTCCAAAAATCTCTTTTCACAACTTCTTCAAAAATACACTTTCACAAATCTTGTCAAAAATCTCTTTTCGAAAACATTTTTCAAAAATCCATTTTTGCTGAGCGCTAATGGAGGAGCAAGCTCAACTCGACACTAGTCCCAGACTAAAACCAAAAACAAAAGGAGCCCAGCTCCGCTCGAATCACATCTCATTCTCACAATCAACATCACTTTCCCCCAAGCTCTTGCTCGTTCTCAACATCACCATTCGTCCTCTCCCCAATCTCAATTCTTTATCTCTTTTTATTCTCTCTCATATCTTTTATCATTATCCCTTTCTCATTGTGTCTTTATTTTCAATTTCCTTACTTTCTCAACTCATTGCTTTCATTTTCATTTCTCAATCAGGACGTATCCATCAGCATAGTACTCATTTAATTTAACAGCGATAAATATCATCAAGCATAATGAAATAAAGACATAAAAGCATGCTATCAATCACACACTCATCACACAACAACAATGTGGCCTTTGTCACCTTCGTATAAGTGGCCACACAACACAAACAATTGCCACTTATACTACTGACTCCGAACCGCTTAGTTCCGATCTTTGAGATGATACGGAACGTCCTACTAAATCACCTAACTACCACGGTGTCTTAGGAAAGCTTCTCTCTCACCTGAGGTCCAGCGATTTAATGCGTACCATTGTCTCGGATCCTTTGTGCTGCCGGCTGCCCCAATCCCTCGTCTTTCAAATTCCTCGTACTAAATAAAATACGCTTATGTTATTAACTTGTATTAGGAAATTCTTTTTCAAAACTTAGACACCTCTCATTCCTCGTCGGAAGACTTAAAACATAACCGTTTTTAATCCGACTTTTTGCTTAAATCAATTATTACTTGAAAACTTTACGTTAAATCATTTATACTCATTTTTAAAATTAAGAAACAAGTCCAAACTATTCTGGACAGCAACGAGTCGTTTTGCAAAAATTACTTTAATAAAACCCCGAAAACATTTAAAAACACTTTTCTCTTTAAATTACTCTTTAATTTAAAATTACCACTTTAAAACTCAAGTCTTTAACACAATTTAAAAATTTCAAATAAATCGAATGGAATTTTCTTAAAACCATTTACACACTTAAATACTTTTCAAACATAAACTTAACAAACAATAGCAACACAAAATGAATCATTTAATTTAATTATAATTCAAACACTTATTCACTTAGTTAAAACAAAACACTTAAGAATTCACATTCTCATATTCACACATTCACATATTCAATTCTTTTCAAAAATCACCACGTACATTTTATTTTATGCAACTAAACTTCCTAAAATTGTTTACACTATATGGCCGAATGACATTGAAGAAAACAATTCAAAGATCATAAATTTAAAACACATAATTCGACTTGATTTATTTTAAGCATTTAGATTCTATTTTCTTTTTCATGAAACAAATTATTTACTCTTTCTTCTACTTCCAACCGAATGCAAATATACACACATATATTTTTATTTAAACATGATACTCTTCCAAAATCATTTAGTTCATTTATGCCCCTTTTTCTTTCATCAAACCGAATGGGATTTAGATGTTCACACACAATTTCAAACAATTGATTTTTTTAACATAATTTCACAAAACATACTCATTGTTTTTATGTCACTTCATTGAAAAAGGAATCCTAGTCTAGCTAGCATGCAAGGCCGAACCCTACTTTGACAAAATAAGGTTCTTGGTTCACTTTGTCAACATGCAAAAACACAAGATTCTTAGATCAAAAGAAATTAATCATGCCTGTGTCCTTTTTTATGAAAACAAAACATGGTCTCTTGGTTTAATGCTTAGGCCGAATGCTCACTATCACAAATCAAGATTAAACTTCAAATCTTTAACATGCAAGAATACAAAACATGAATCAAGTTAAAAAAATCATTTGCCAAACTTGTTTCCTTGGTTTCTTTACAAAACCGTGAGGATTATTAAGAAAAATAAAATCTCTTTTCTCAAAAACCACATGCATGCACCTAGATCTTGCAAATCAAATCATGAAATCAAGTATAGTAGCACCACTTAAAGATGAAAATCACTTTTGTAACACCCCACAAATTCCTCGTATTAATTTAAAACACTAAAGAAATCATTTTTGAGAAAAGTGTTTTGAAAGAGTATTTTCTCAAATTATTTTCTTAAATTCACGTTTTCAAGATAATGAATGATTTTAAAAGAAATGATTTCTTAAAGTAATGTTCAAAATTTAGAGATTGAGTTTTTGGAAAATCTATGTGCTTGATGTTTTTATAAAATATTTGTGACCTTTGTATGAATCACTTTATGATGAAAAAGAATTATTTTTTTAGACATGAGTGTATTTATATGTATAATACGTGTATGTTTATGTGTACATGCTTAGGATTACATAAGGATTAGATGAATGAAGGAAAATGAATGTGAGTATGATGTATATGTGGGTGTGTGTCGTGTGAACATGATGCCCAAAAATATTAATTATATGTGTGTTATATATATATATATATATGTATAAGTGTGTATTATTACATGAGTTCATGCTATGTGGTGAACATGAAAAGAAATTGCTTGTGTATGTGTATGTGTGTGGTTCGGCCAAGCCTAGGAATAGAAGACCAAGTGGAGTGCATCCTCTTAAGTGTTAAGAAATTAGAATTTGAATAGAAAGTAAGTAGAAATAGGTGGTGTGAGTCATGATGCCTAGTAGAGACATTCTCTACACTTTGTCTCCTTTATGACATGACCCTTCCCATGCAACATTTCGGTTGGACCAAATTGCCCATGGACCAGCACCTTGAACCGAGGCTAGAAAGGGAAACTTCCACATCCTTGTTTTGCCTATATAGCCGTATGAGTGGGAGGGTGTTGGCTAGTTCCTTTTCTTCACTTCCTCCATTTCATTTCCCCTTTACTTTCCACAAGCACAAACACTTGGTCCAAGAGCACATCAAGCTCTTGAGACCCTTATAGAAAGAGAGTGAGGCCGTGAGGAAGGAGAGGAGAGAAAGAGTAAAAAATCAAAACCCCTTAACCTAATATCTCTTGATTTCTTTCTCAACCATCATTTTCTTCAAAGATCAAAGGAGAAAATAACCTATCAACCTTAAGAAGGGAGGCCGAAGCAAACCTTAGAAGAGGAGGAGATGAGATTTGAAGATTTAAGTTAGGAATTAAGGTAGAGAGAGTTTTAATTGAAACCTTTTGTGTTGTAAAGGACTTTCTAATGAACTTTGTTTAATTTTTGTGATGCATGTAATTATTTTTGAGTGATCTTGAGATCTAAGTGTCATGCATGTTATTTTTATGTCTTGATCTTGAATGTTGATGTTGAAAAGTTTTGATCTCTTACTTGTTGTTTTTCTTCACCACGGTTTTTGTTTAAAGTTGTGCCTAAAATTCATGTTTTGTATTGATCTTATCTTGCATGTTGATTTTGTGGCCTTATGATTCTTGTTCTTCTTTGCATGTCCTCTTTATATCTTGATCTTGGATTTCTAAGAATAAATGAACTCATAAAACACCAAATCAAAAACTAAATGATTCGGCCATGAGTAGAAGAAGTAGGTCTATATGTTTTTAATTTGATCTAAGTGATTTCATGCTAATTTCATGTTTAGAAAAGTTAATTTAGATAGTGAAATTGCTTTGATTTGATTTTAAACTTGACCAAAGCTTTGATCTTGTGTTTATCTTTGAAAGAGCTTGATCCTTGATGCATGCATGTGTTTTTGAACCCAAAGGAGTTGCTCATTCTTCCTTGCATGTCACGGTTTTGGTTCTTCTTTCAACTTAAAACAATTTTTATCTTTTGTTGTATCAATTGATTGATTTCATGACTTGATTTGTGAGATTTAGGAACATGCATTTGGTTTTGAATAAAAGATTTTTATTTTTCCACATATACCCCACGGTTTTTATAAAAAAGACAAGGAAACAAGTTCTTGAAAATTGATCTTTGCATTTATCCATGTTCTATGTGCATGCATGATGAATATTTGAAAATAAAGCCTTGTTGTATCATGATGATATTCGGCCTACTCCTGCTAGCTATATTAGGATTCCTTTTTCCATGAAATGACTTAAAAGAAATGAGTATATTTTAATGAATTGTGTTAGAGTAAATTGCTTGAAATTGTATGGTGAACATTTATTTTCTAATCGGCCCTTTAATTAGCATTAAAGGAAGTAAATAAATTAAATTAATCTTGTAAGAATGTTGTGCTTAAATGAATGTGTGTGAGTGTGTGCTTATGTGCATTCGGTTATGAGAAAAAAGAAGAATAAATAATTTTGGGCATGAAAAAGAAAATGGAGTTTGAATGCCTAAAGTGAACCTAGTTGATTCATGAGATTTAAATTATAATGCTTGACTTGCCTCCTTTGATTGCATTCGGTTGCATAGTCTAAATAAGTTTAGAGAGTTTAATTGCATGAAATAAAATGTGCATGATGATTTTGAAAAGAATAAAGTTGTTTAAATAAACGTGTTTGACTTAAATCTTTAGTTCAATGTGGTCTTGAATCTATGCATGTCTAAGTATGTTGTTAAATTAAATAATTAATTACTTACTTGTATGGTTTAGTTACTTCAGTGTTGTTGTGGTTGTGTGCTAACTAGTGTTTGAAAAATACTTGAATATGTAATGGATTTTAACATAATTTGATTTGATTTATTTGAGATTCTAAATTATGTTCATGGCTGTCCAAAGTTATTTTGCGATAAAGACTTGAGTTTTAAAGTGTTAATTTTGAATAAAAGAGTCATTTAAAACAAAGAGTGTTTTTACGATGTTTTCGGAGTTTTATCAAAGTGATTTTTATAAAATGATTCTTTGCTGTCCAGAATTGTTTGGACTTGCATCTTACATTTAAAAACGTTCTCATGCAATTTCAAGTAAAGTTTTCAAGAGATAATTGATTTAAGAAAAGATTTTCTTAATACACATAAGTGTGTTTTATTTAATACGAGGAACGAGAGGTGTCTAGGTTATGAAAAAGAATTTTATAATATAAGTTAATAACGTAAGCGTATTTTATTTAGTATGAGGAATTTGAAAGGCGAGGGATTGGGGCAGTCAGCGGCACACAGGATCCGAGGTGACGGTACGCTATAAATAGCTGGACCTCAGGTGAGAGAGAAGCTTTCCTAAGACACCGTGGTAGTTAGGTGATTTAGTAGGACGTTCCGTATCATCTCAAAGATCGGAACTAAGTGGTTCGGAGTCAGTAGTATAAGTGGCAATTGTTTGTGTTGTGTGGCCACTTATATGAAGGTGACAATGACCAAATTATATTGCCTGATGTGTGATTGATAACATGTTTATGATTATTGCTTTTATTATGCCTAATGATATTTATTACGGTTGATTAATATAAGTAACATACTGATGGACGTCTGTTACGTCCTGAATGAGAAACGAAAACGAAAGGAATAAGTTGAGAAAGTAATGAAATTGAAAGTGAAGACACAATGAGAAAGATCTAATGATTGGAAATAAGGTATGTGCTGGAAAGGAAAGAAAGAGTTGAGAATTGGGGAAGGGAATTGAGGATAATGATGAGAACGAGCCAGCGCTGGGAGAATGATGTGAATGTGGATATGAGATGTGATTTGAGCGGAGCTGGGCTCCTTTTGTTTTGGTTTTAGTCTGGGACTAGTGTTGAGTTGAGCTTGCTCCTCCATTAGCGCTCAGCAAAGATATTATTTTTGAAAAAAAGGTTTTTAAAAAAGTGGTTTTTGAAAAGCAGTTTTGAAAAGGTTTTTGAGAAGAGCTTTTTGAAAAGATTTTTTGAAAAGAGATTTTGTGGAAAATGGTGAAAAGAAATTTTTAGAAAAGAGCTTGTGAAAAGAAATTCTTTTGAAAATGTTTCTGAAAGGAGATTTTCATAAACTTCGAGAATATATTTTGTAATGACGATTTAAAGAAAGTCTTTTTGAAATAATAATTTCGAGAAAATTTTATGAAATGATATTTTTGGAGAATGGTTTCTGAGACCAATGTTTTGTGAACGAAGGTGAAAAGATTTTTGTGAAAATTTTTGAAAGGATATTTTATGAAAGCTTATGATATGAGATTTTCCAAAAGTTATGAAGATGTGTTTGAGGAAAGTAAGATTGTGCTTGAAAAGATTGAGAATGTTGAGAAGAATTGAGATATGAGATGAGAGTTCCGTGATGTGATCCCAGCTCTGTGCTATGTGAGAATTGATGAGAGAAAGATTGTAACATCCCGAAAATTAATATTAAATAATATGATTTTAATATACAAATATCTATTTAAGGATAGGATTAAGCCTTAGAAACTGTACAGGGTTAGAAGGGTAGTATGAACATAGGCCGACCTAGGATGTGAGATTAAGGCCTCGGCCCGACCCCGGCCGAGCTACATAAGATTGTGAGCTTATGAACCGAGCTAAAAGGGGGGATCCAACGTAAAACCCATTGTCATATCCGAGAACGAAGCTCGGACTACTACTGTTCCTACAAACCGAGCCAACGTATCCTAGCCGACGTACCCGAGCCAACACATCCTAGCTCTTTCGTGCCAGCTCATGTTGAGCTGTTGACTCTTTGGTTTTCGTACCGTCCGTACGGTACTATCTTTCACTTTATGTCACTATCATTGCTTTATGTCCCTTTCAATGTACTATTCATGGCTTCCTCAAGAAGCCAATAAACCCTGTCCACACATTCTAGCTTCCCCAAGAAGCCAATGAATCTTGGCCACACAAATATTTTCCCTAAATGAATAAAAGAAAGCCCAAAACACCACATATCACACTTTGCATTTCTCATTCTCTTCCTCCTATGAATCTCTCTCTTTCTCCTCCAAAGCTTCAGCAAACAAAACCCCAACACTTTCCTTCTCCCTCTCTTTTCACAAAACGGAACCCTCCTCCTCTCTGTTCTCTCCTGTTCCGGCGTCCCTGGACCGTGGTGGTGCTGTGGTGGCAGCAAGGAGGACACAGATTCGAGCGGTGTGAAGCTCACAAGGTCAAGGTCTAGGCCAAGGAAGTCATTCTCAAGCTCTCAACTCATATCTCTCACAGTTTGAGGTAAGGAGTGAGTGTTACCTCTACTTGAGTTTGGGTTTCTGGAGTGTTCATAAAGGGTACTAAGAGTGGGTATTAGATTAGGGAATGGACATAGGTTAATGTTAGAAGAGAAATGGTAAGAAGGGAAAAAGGGGAATTAATGAATGAACTAGAAACATGGATTTTAGGTGAAGATGGAATATCAATTTTGATCACATGCTATATTTCATATGCTTTAGTTTATATGATGGATTGACTAAATGTTTTGTGCATATGGTTGTTGTGGTATAAGTGTTTATGAGCTTTGATACTTGGTGTTTGTATCTGTGGCCGAGCCGAGAGAGGGTGAGAATGGAGGATGAGAAAAAAAGGTAACCAGGGTGGATCGAAAAGACAAACTAATAAGTTAAATAATGAGTTAGGTAGACGAGATAGATAATAGGATTAATGGAATCGGGAATGGGTGAAGGGTTGAGCCGAGATAGATGCAAAGAGAAATAAACTATAGAGGTGAACTGAGGTGGCCGAACTAAAAGTAATGGTTAATAAAATAAAAGGAATTAAAGAGAAATGGTTGTGTGGTCGGGTCATAGCAGACGCGTACTGGGTGCGTGCATTGATCGCGTAAGCCGAGCATTGTGGTGCTCGCAGCTGTAAGACGAGCATGGTGGTGCTCGCAGTTATGACACACAAGGTTCCGAGAAAGGAATCGGTACGCAGTGTTCCTGGTCATAGCAGACGCGTACTGGGTGCGTGCATTGATCGCGTAAGCCGAGCATTGTGGTGCTCGCAGCTGTAAGACGAGTATGGTGGTACTCGCAGTTATGGACCCTTCTTACTCCATAGAATGATCGGCGGTAGTGTTCCTGGTCATAGCAGACGCGTACTGGGTGCGTGCATTGATCGCGTAAGCTGAGCATTGTGGTGCTCGCAACTGTAAGACGAGTATTGTGGTACTCGCAGTTATGGACGCTCCAATATCCGACTTAAATGGTGTAAGACATGCACTGGGTGTATGCATCCGAGAAGAGTAAAAGATTGTAAGCCATGTCAAAGTGAAATAATGAGTATGGAATCCAAGATAGAGATGGTAATCAGAGGTAAGAGAATGTAAACCGAGGTATAGCTAGGATTGAGTTAACTGGTTGATGATGTGAGCCGAGCCAGACGAGGTTGTGGGTTTGCGAACCGAGCTAAATGTTGATATACGCATGAGAAATATGGGTTTGATTACTTGTGATTTATTTGCTATTTGACTATTTGTGTTTGGCTTGGTAGTTCGGTATGTCATTTTAGAAACTGCTTACTTAAGTTCTGTGTAATGCTCACCTCCTTACCATTTTTCAGGTACTGAGCAGACGCAGTCCCCGGCCGAGCAGGATCACTCTCCCTATCAGGGAGAGTAAGTTATTTAGAGTCAGATAGGTGGATGGGTCTCGGCCAGTTGGGCCGAGCTAAAACATTGATCGTATTTTGAATGACCGAACTGAATGTACCTAAACTTATACTTTATGTATTTGATGCATTTAAGTCTTCCGCTTTATTAACTCTGATGTTTTTGTTATTAATGAAAGGAAATATTATTTTGGCAAATATCTTATCAATATTAAAAGAAATTTTAAATCCTAATTTTAAGGTAATTAAGGGTAATTATTTCATAGGGTGTTACATTTTTGGTATCAAAGCAGTTTCTCCTCGGCCTATTGGAGTTGCAAAGGACTCTAGTGATTACTCACCAAGAGAGTGACAAATAAGTAAAGTCTAGAAGTCTAAGTTAGACAATGGAGGTCATAGGTATATATGTCTATATATGTATGCATTTACTTGATTAATCGGAAGTTAATTGGCTTTCTCTCCATGACCAAACAGCATGGCTGGGAGATGAGCTGATAACGACCGAATTGCCACTGTGTTGGAAATCCTGGTTCAGCTACAGCAGAACCAAGCGCAGGCTCAGCAGAATCAGGCTGAGAACCTCGCTCAAAACATCGCCGCAGCCGCAGCCGCAGCAGCTGCAGCTGCAGCCCTTCAGCCCCAACCTCCGGCTCCGGTCGAGATAGACTGGATGAGCCGATTTCGGAAGAACGAACCACCTAGGTTCGAAGGAGGATATAATCCAGAGGGATCTCAGAGATGGCTCCAGGATATCGAGAAGATTTTCCGATCTCTGCAACCTCCCTATGAGTACAGGGTGAGGTTGGCTGAATTTGTGCTGGCTAGTGAAGCCGAGCACTGGTGGGATCAACAGAGCCGAGGATTGGAAGCGGCTAATGAGGTCATCACTTGGGATTTGTTCCGAGCTCGCTTCCTCGGAAAATACTTTCCCGAGGATGTAAGGAGAGAGAAGGAGCTTGCTTTTCTCAAGCTGGAACAGAGAAACTTGAGCGTTGGGGAGTATGCCGCTCAGTTCGAGGATTTGATCCGTTATTCAGGAAGCTACCGAAATGCTGATGAGCGTACCAAGTGCATCAAGTTTGAGTCAGGTCTCCGTGACGATATTCGACTCGCATTCGAATATTAGAACGTGGCCAATCTCTCGCAACTGGTGAACATGGCTAGCACCTATGAGAAAGGGCTTAAGAGGAAAGCTGATGGAAAGAGGAGCAAGTCGGCACAGAAAGGAGTGGGTCCGATCAGAGGAAAAGGAGCTGTTCAGAGATCTGCCCCATATGTGAATCCGAACTCCAGAATGTCAACAGCTCCGAGGAGTGGTGGTCAAATGGTGGCTGTTCCTGGCCCGTATCTGATATGCCAACATTGTGGAAGGCAGCACCGGGGGGAATGCTGGAATCTGGATCCGAGCAAAACCAGAGGATCCTGTTTCCGATGTGGCAAGCCTGGCCATTTTGCAGCTCGGTGTACCGAGAATATTGTGAAAGAAGAAGTCAACGTGACCAAGGCTCATCAGACTGGTATTAACCGACCTATGCAGAGAGGCAAAGTTTACACTATGGATGGAGAAGAAGTGACTGATGCTGACGAACTGATCCGAGGTACTTGCCAAGTAAACAGTATTCCTTGTGCCGTGCTATTTGACTGTGGAGCCACACATTCTTTCATTTCCCTTGACTGTATGAATAGACAAAAACTATCCCCAGTAGAAATGCCTTACAAACTATCCATTTCTACCCCAACCAATTCTTCTGTAATCACTTCTAAAATGTGTCTAGAGTGTCCTATCCAAGTATTAGGCAAAGAATTTAAAGTCAATTTGATTTGTCTACCCTTAACCAAGCTGGATATTATCCTTGGTATGGACTGGATGTCTCAGCACCATGTCTCACTCGATTGCCGAGAAAGGACCGTAATCTTTAGTGGCCCTTCTGTTGCGAAGTTAGAGACAACAGAGGAACCGACCTTAGACCAAATCCCCGTGGTCGGAGAATTCCCTGAGGTTTTCTCGGATGAAATGCCTGGCTTACCGCCGAAAAGGGAAGTAGAGTTCAGTATAGACCTCCTTCCGGGAACTGGCCCGATCTCAATGGCTCCATACAGAATGGCGCCTCCCGAGCTAGAAGAGCTTAAGAAACAGCTGGAAGAACTTTTGGCCAAAAAGCTAATCCGACCAAGCGTATCGCCGTGGGGAGCCCCAATCCTGTTTGTGAAAAATAAAGATGGTAGTCTCAGAATGTGCACTGACTATAGGAAGCTCAACGCAGTAACGGAGAAGAATAAATATCCCCTCCCTCGGATTGATGACTTATTGGACCAACTCAAGGGAGCGTCGGTGTTTTCAAAGATAGATCTCCGATCTGGATATCACCAAATCCGAGTCCGAAAAGAAGACATTCCGAAGACAGCCTTCCGATCAAGGTATGGGCATTTTAAGTACGTGGTTATGCCCTTTGGACTTACCAACGCCCCAGCTATCTTCATGGACTACATGAATAGAATCTTCCGACCTTACCTGGACTCATTTGTGATAGTCTTCATTGACGATATCCTCATCTACTCCCAAAATCCGAGTGAGCACGAGCAACATCTGAGAAAGGTGTTGTAAGTTTTGAAGAATAAGAATCTCTACGCTAAGCTCTCTAAGTGCAGCTTTTGGCTCACCGAGGTTCATTTCCTCGGGCATGTGATATCCGACCAAGGCGTAACAGTTGATCCTTCCAAGGTGGAAGCGGTACTTAAGTGGGAGAGACCGAACTCGGTGACTGAGATCCGGAGTTTCCTCGGTCTTGCAGGGTACTACAGAAGATTCATTGAAGGATTCTCTAAACTGGCTCTACCGTTGACTTCGTTAACCAGGAAGGATGCACCCTACCAATGGTCCGAGGTGTGCGAACAGAGCTTCCAAGAGCTAAAGAAAAGGTTGACGAGCTCGCCCGTGTTGATCTTGCCCGATCCGACCAAAACCTTTGACGTATTTTGTGACGCCTCAAAGCAGGGCCTTGGCTGTGTGCTGATGCAACAAGGGAAGGTGGTGGCTTATGCCTCTAGACAACTTCGGCAACACGAGCAGAACTACCCTACGCATGATCTCGAATTGGCAGCCGTGGTGTTTGCCCTTAAGATTTGGAGACACTACCTGTATGGCACGAAATTCGAGGTGTTCAGTGACCACAAGAGTCTCGGCTATCTGTTCGACCAGAAGGAACTCAATATGAGACAGCGCAGATGGGTGGAATTTTTGAAAGATTATGATTTCAACTTGCACTATCATCCAGGAAAGGCCAACGTGGTGGCCGACGCACTGAGCAGGAAGAGTCTTCACTTGAGCAACGTGATGGTCCAAGAGATGCAGCTGATGCAAGAGTTCAGTGATCTTAACCTCGGCATACAGAAAAAGGAAAACAGTGTTGTCTTGGAAATTCTGCAGGTAACCAATGATTTTGTGGGTTTCATTAAAGAAAGACAGACTGCCGACCTAGAGCTCCAAAAGCTATTAGAAAGAGCCGGAGACAAGGATGAACCTGACTTCACTAAAGGACCTGATGGTCTCGTACGATTTTGAGGCAGAGTTTGCATCCCCATGGACTTTGAAGTCCGAAGAGAGTTGATGGAAGAAGCCCACAAGACAAAGATGAGTCTTCATCCGGGAGCCACGAAGATGTATTAGGATCTGAAGAGGTTGTTTTTGTGGCCGAAGTTGAAGACCGATGTGGCCGATTATGTGTCTCGATGCTTGACATGTCAGAAAGCCAAGATTGAGCATCAGAAACCAGGAGGATTACTCAAGTCATTGGAGATCCCTCAATGGAAGTGGGATAGCATTTCGATGGACTTTGTATCAGGTCTACCAAAGACGAGATCAGGGCAGGAAGCCATTTGGGTTGTGGTGGACCGACTTACAAAGTGTGCTCATTTCCTGCCGATCAGCATGAAGTACAACCTGGAGAAGCTGACGCAACTGTACATAAAGGACATTGTTCGACTTCATGGTGTTCCAAGCAGCATAGTGTCGGACCGTGATCCTCGTTTCTTGTCACGATTCTGGCAGAGTCAACAAGAAGCCATGGGTACAAAGTTGAGATTTAGCACAGCTTACCATCCCCAAACCGATGGACAATCCGAGCGCATCATTCAGACTCTTGAGGACTTACTGAGAACATGCGTGCTTGAACAGTCAGAAAGCTGGGAAACACTATTGCCGTTGGTCGAATTCACCTACAACAACAGCTTCCATTCAAGTATCGGAATGGCTCCTTTCGAAGCCTTGTATGGTCGGAAATGCCGAATGCCGCTATGCTGGTTCCACATAGGTGAAAACTTGTTGATTGGTCCCGACATTGTTCATGAGACAACTGAGAAGATCCGAATGATACAAGGGAAGATGAAAGCCACTCAAGACCGACAGAAGAGCTATGCCGACAAGAGAAGGAAACCCTTGAACTTCATCGAGGGAGATCATGTATTTCTTCGGGTGTCCCTTGTAACTGGGATTGGCCGGGCTATCAAATCCAAGAAGTTGACCCCTAGGTTTGTCGGACCGTACCAGATACTGGAAAAAGTCGGACCAGTAGCATACAGAATTGCTCTACCTCCGCACTTGTCTAAGCTCCACGATGTGTTCCATGTCTCGCAACTTAGGAGATACATTCACGATCCCTCGCATGTGATAGCAGTGGATGAACTGCCGCTAAGAGACAATCTGACCTTCGAAGTCCTACCAGTCCGAGTTGGAGATAGACAAGTTAGACGATTCAGAGGAAAGGAAATCCCCTTGGTCAAGGTAGTATGGAATCGAAATGGTGTGGAGGAAACTACGTGGGAACTCGAGGACAAGATGAAGCAGTCGTATCCGCAACTGTTCAATGCCGACTAAATTTCGAGGACAAAATTTCTGTAAGTGGGAGAGGAATGTAACATCCCGAAAATTAATATTAAATAATATGATTTTAATATATAAATATCTATTTAAGGATAGGATTAAGCCTTAGAAACTGTATAGGGTTAGAAGGGTAGTATGAACATAGGCCGACCTAGGATGTGAGATTAAGGCCTCGGCCCGACCCCGGCCGAGCTACATAAGATTGTGTGCTTATGAACCGAGCTAAAGGGGGGGATCCAACGTAAAACCCATTGTCATATCCGAGAACGAAGCTCGGACTACTGCTGTTCCTACAAACCGAGCCAACGTATCCTAGCCGACGTACCCGAGCCAACACATCCTAGCTCTTTCGTGCCAGCTCATGTTGAGCTGTTGACTCTTTGGTTTTCGTACCGTCCGTACGGTACTATCTTTCACTTTATGTCACTATCATTGCTTTATGTCCCTTTCAATGTACTATTCATGGCTTCCTCAAGAAGCCAATAAACCCTGTCCACACATTCTAGCTTCCCCATGAAGCCAATGAATCTTGGCCACACAAATATTTTCCCTAAATGAATAAAAGAAAGCCCAAAACACCACATATCACACTTTGCATTTCTCATTCTCTTCCTCCTACGAATCTCTCTCTTTCTCCTCCAAAGCTTCAGCAAACAAAACCCCAACACTTTCCTTCTCCCTCTCTTTTCACAAAACGGAACCCTCCTCCTCTCTGTTCTCTCCTGTTCCGGCGTCCCTGGACCGTGGTGGTGCTGTGGTGGCAGCAAGGAGGATACAAATTCGAGCGGTGTGAAGCTCACAAGGTCAAGGTCTAGGCCAAGGAAGTCATTCTCAAGCTCTCAACTCTTATCTCTCACGATTTGAGGAAAGGAGTGAGTGTTACCTCTACTTGAGTTTGGGTTTCTAGGGTGTTCAT
Organism: Crotalaria pallida; assembly: GCA_037953625.1. NCBI lineage: Eukaryota > Viridiplantae > Streptophyta > Magnoliopsida > Fabales > Fabaceae > Crotalaria > Crotalaria pallida. The sequence goes on along the minus strand of CM075649.1, from coordinate 78,145,790 downwards.
AAAGGGTACTAAGAGTGGGTATTAGATTAGGGAATGGACATAGGTTAATGTTAGAAGAGAAATGGTAAGAAGGGAAAAAGGGGAATTAATGAATGAACTAGAAACATGGATTTTAGGTGAAGATGGAATATCAATTTTGATCACATGCTATATTTCATATGCTGTAGTTTATATGATGGATTGACTAAATGTTTTGTGCATACGGTTGTTGTGGTATAAGTGTTTATGAGCTTTGATACTTGGTGTTTGTATCTGTGGCCAGGCCGAGAGAGGGTGAGAATGGAGGATGAGAAAAAAGGTAACCAGGGTGGATCGAAAAGACAAACTAATAAGTTAAATAATGAGTTAGGTAGACGAGATAGATAATAGGATTAATGGAATCGGGAATGGGTGAAGGGTTGAGCCGAGATAGATGCAAAGAGAAATAAACTATAGAGGTGAACTGAGGTGGCCGAACTAAAAGTAATGGTTAATAAAATAAAAGGAATTAAAGAGAAATGGTTGTGTGGTCGGGTCATAGCAAACGCGTACTGGGTGCGTGCATTGATCGCGTAAGCCGAGCATTGTGGTGCTCGCAGCTGTAAGACGAGCATGGTGGTGCTCGCAGTTATGACACACAAGGTTCCGAGAACGGAATTGGTACGCAGTGTTCCTGGTCATAGCAGACGCGTACTGGGTGCGTGCATTGATCGCGTAAGCCGAGCATTGTGGTGCTCGCAGCTGTAAGACGAGTATGGTGATACTCGCAGTTATGGACACTCCTTACTCCATAGAATGATCGGCGGTAGTGTTCCTGGTCATAGCAGACGCGTACTGGGTGCGTGCATTGATCGCGTAAGCCGAGCATTGTGGTGCTCGCAGCTGTAAGACGAGTATTGTGGTACTCGCAGTTATGGACGCTCCAATATCCGACTTAAATGGTGTAAGACATGCACTGGGTGTATGCATCCGAGAAGAGTAAAAGATTGTAAGCCATGTCAAAGTGAAATAATGAGTAAGGAATCCGAGATAGAGATGGTAATCAGAGGTAAGAGAATGTAAACCGAAGTATAGCTAGGATTGAGTTAACTGGTTGATGATGTGAGCCGAGCCAGACGAGGTTGTGGGTTTGCGAACCGAGCTAAATGTTGATATACGCATGAGATATATGGGTTTGATTACTTGTGATTTATTTGCTATTTGACTATTTGTGTTTGGCTTGGTAGTTCGGTATGTCATTTTAGAAACTGCTTACTTAAGTTCTGTGTAATGCTCACCTCCTTACCATTTTTCAGGTACTGAGTAGACGCAGTCCCCGGCCGAGCAGGATCACTCTCCCTCTCAGGGAGAGTAAGTTATTTAGAGTCAGATAGGTGGATGGGTCTCAGCCCGCCGAGCTAAAACACTGATCGTATTTTGAATGACTGAATTGAATGTACCTAAACTTATACTTTATGTATTTGATGCATTTAAGTCTTCCGCTTTATTAACTCTGATGTTTTTGTTATTAATGAAAGGAAATATTATTTTGGCAAATATCTTATCAATATTAAAAGAAATTTTAAATCCTAATTTTAAGGTAATTAAGGGTAATTATTTCATAGGGTGTTACAAAGATTGTGCCAAGTTGTGGTCGTGACTCATTGAAGGGATGCACGAAGGATGGGCCGACCGTTAGGATAATTAACAAGATAAAAGACTTTAAAAGACTTACGCGGTGAGGTATGAGAGTGCGAAGTAGTGGAGAGGAAGGAACCATAAGTATCTGCGGATACTTAGGAGGAGATTGCATTAGGGGAGGACGATGACGGTGAAACGTCAAGAAGTCTAGAGTATATTTCTAGGCAGAACGAACTCCACATGTGGCACACTAACGTGGTGGGGACTGGGTCTAATGCCGTGGTAAGTTCTGCGGGCCCACTAGAAATATACTGTCGCCCCCTAGATTGCAAATCTAGAACAGTGAGAGGGACTGGAGTGGGGCATCTTGTTTGCCACTGTAGTGAGACAGTGTGCCATGTATATGAATTGATATGATTATGATTTGAGGCTGAGACCTCCTGGTCTGGGACCATTTGTTGATGAGACAGCTGTCGTGCCCGCACGGTAAAGGTCTTGTACTCCTGTTTGCTTCCGACTAGGTTGGGTGGATGACCGAGGAGATGTGGACGTGAGTGATAGCCGAGAACGGGAGAAATGTTATGATGATATTTTGTAAATCCCCAAATTAAGAGAAAGATGTGAACTGATAAGACTGAATAAGAAGGAATTAAGAGTATGAGTGAAAGAGAAAGAAAAAGTGTTTTATAAGAAATAAAGTAAGTTGGCAAGAGGATGAAAAGTGATAACAAGAATGACGATAATAATAATAATGGATGATAATGATAACAATATGCTTGATGTGATGTGTGTATGTATGTATGGTATGCTTGTGTGGTCCTATTATCTTGCCTATCGTAATCCCACACCGTCGACGATGCGTCGTTCGGAACGCTTACTCTCTCCTGTTTGTTGGCATATCGGTGTTGCTGGTATTTCAACGGGCAGATGGAGCACTCATTGGACATCACCACGTGGAGTAAGTATGGAAGAGGTTGGAAGCATACTCCGAGCGGCTGGGTATGGACCGGCCATACTCAGATTGTAATCCCCGACCCGGAACATCAACTGAACGGAGCTAACTTGGGGCCGCGCTTGGGACAAGTCACGGTGCGAGGATATCGAAACTACAAGGAGAAGGTGCAATACGAGAAATAGTGGAAGTCTACCACCAAAGAAGGAGTGAAGTTGGAGCACAACGAAAATACGAAGACAGCTACATGGACGGCTTCATCTTCGAAAGCGAAGAGAGGACCCATGAAGAAGGAGGACCTCCACCCGATTGCCTTCACTAGGGTAGCTTAAGAATTAGTGTGGATAGTTTAGATTATGGTGAGTGTTTCATGTTAAGGATTACCTAAGTGATGAACTATTGATGTAACGTAGCTCATTCTGGAGCATGCCCTACTTTTACCAATGTGAATGAATACAACTTTGTGGCAATGTTTAAGTTCTTTTGAGGTAACATAAGAATTATTTGAGTTGAAACCAAACCGTTTTCCCTTGACAAATGTTTTGGAAACCTAAATGGATAAGTTTAGTAACAACTCGGTTTTCGAAAGAGAGTGTTGAAGAACCTCAAGAACCTTTCAAATATGTTTTCAAACACTCCGACAATGTTTTACAAAAAAAAAAAAATTTTGGCCACATTTTTGCAACTTTAATAAGTAAAAGTTAATTATTTGGTTTACGAAAATCGGGCTGTTACAGAATGGTATCAGAGCTTATGGTAATCCTTAGTGGCCTTAAGCATGGTCTTACATGCTTTGTTTGTGTGACTCTGTGTGTTTGCTAGTATAAGGATAGGAGTATAAGATTAGGTTCTTATCTTTCTAGGATGTAAGACGTTGATTGTGGCTTAGCGTCGGCCGAGTTAGTTTAAGGAACCTGTTCATCTTGTAGATTGAGGAACATAGAGTAAGTAGAAGCGAATAGGATGAGAACCCTTAACCCTTGATGTTTCATTAGCGTTTGATAAACCCCAGTTTGTTGACCTAGACGTACCCTTGTTCAAAGAATAGTCGGTACCTTTGAGGAAATAGGATGATATTCTTGAATTCCCTGTTTGTTGAATTGCTTCAACAAAACAGCTGATATTACTAGAATCAGAATCATTTCTTCATGAACCTCTATCAAACAATGGTCTTACCAATCCTATTTAAGACCCATTAGTCTGAATTATGGAATTAGAAGTATCATAGTTACCCAACTATATTAGGCTTGAATACTCAAGGTTGGAATAATGGTTGTAAAAGTATAAGACCATAGTGAGTTTGGTAATAAGTTTGATCAAAGTTGGGGAGCTACAAGGAAGAAAAGAGGTGTATGTTACGAGTTATTAGAGGAACTTATGAAGGAAAATTTGAAGATTAGGATTACCTTATACAATAATTAGAGGTTTAGACGGTAGAAGTGATAGGTTGATTAATGTTTAGGATGAATCTAATTAGGAAAGTGAGGTTTGTTTGAGGAAGTAAGTAAACCCAGGTTGTAATAAAACCACTTAAGCTAGAGGAATGATAGAAGGAACCTTAGAGTTAGAAGGAGAACGGAAGGAAGGAGTGAATTTTTGTAAGTTAGTAAGAACCTAAAGTTGTAGAGAATAGTGAATATCTAAGGGTTTTAGGCTAAACCCTATGCTTTTGGAGATGTATGAAATTTTGTTTGTTTGATTTTCCCCCATGCTCGTACCTATGGTTGGACTTTCTGTGACGACGATCCGCTACGGGAGCGACATCTTCCTCGGTTAGTTCGTTGGACTTGACCCAATTCGACACGCAAGCGGTTGAGTGAGTGCGACATTTTCGTCTGAAAGCAATCAACGAAGAGCACAACAAAGAGGATTATACCTGCAAAAGGGAATACGACCACGAAACGAAAGGAGAGTATTCTCATGGGCATCCCAATAGTGAGCGAATTTTGTGCCCTGCTGTCCAAACCACAACGTATTTCTCGGGGACGAGAAATCTTTAAGTTGGGGAGAATGTAACACCCCGCAAATTCCTCGTATTAATTTAAAACACTAAAGAAATCATTTTTGAGAAAAGTGTTTTGAAAGAGTATTTTCTCAAATGATTTTCTTAAATTCACGTTTTCAAGATAATGAATGATTTTAAAAGAAATGATTTCTTAAAGTAATGTTAGAAATTGAGTTTTTGGAAAATCTATGTGCTTGATGTTTTTATAAAATATTTGTGACCTTTGTATGAATCACTTTATGATGAAAAAGAATTATTTTTTTAGACATGAGTGTATTTATATGTATAATACGTGTATGTTTATGTGTACATGCTTAGGATTACATAAGGATTAGATGAATGAAGGAAAATGAATGTGAGTATGATGTATATGTGGGTGTGTGTCGTGTGAACATGATGCCCAAAAATATTAATTATATGTGTTATATATATATATGTATAAGTGTGTATTATTACATGAGTTCATGCTATGTGGTGAACATGAAAAGAAATTGCTTGTGTATGTGTATGTGTGTGGTTCGACCAAGCCTAGGAATAGAAGACCAAGTGGAGTGCATCCTCTTAAGTGTTAAGAAATTAGAATTTGAATAGAAAGTAAGTAGAAATAGGTGGTGTGAGTCATGATGCCTAGTAGAGACTTTCTCTACACTTTGTCTCCTTTATGACATGACCCTTCCCATGCAACATTTCGATTGGACCGAATTTCCCATGGACCAGCACCTTGAACCGAGGCTAGAAAGGGAAACTTCCACATCCTTGTTTTGCCTATATAGCCGTATGAGTGGGAGGGTGTTGGCTAGTTCCTTTTCTTCACTTCCTCCATTTCATTTCCCCTTTACTTTCCACAAGCACAAACACTTGGTCCAAGAGCACATCAAGCTCTTGAGACCCTTATAGAAAGAGAGTGAGGCCGTGAGGAAGGAGAGGAGAGAAAGAGTGAAAAATCAAAACCCCTTAACCTAATATCTCTTGATTTCTTTCTCAACCATCATTTTCTTCAAAGATCAAAGGAGAAAATCACCTATCAACCTTAAGAAGGGAGGTCGAAGCAAACCTTAGAAGAGGAGGAGATGAGATTTGAAGATTTAAGTTAGGAATTAAGGTAGAGAGAGTTTTAATTGAAACCTTTTGTGTTGTAAAGGACTTTCTAATGAACTTTGTTTAATTTTTGTGATGCATGTAATTATTTTTGAGTGATCTTGAGATCTAAGTGTCATGCATGTTATTTTTATGTCTTGATCTGGAATGTTGATGTTGAAAAGTTTTGATCTCTTACTTGTTGTTTTTCTTCACCACGGTTTTTGTTTAAAGTTGTGCCTAAAATTCATGTTTTGTATTGATCTTATCTTGCATGTTGATTTTGTGGCCTTATGATTCTTGTTCTTCTTTGCATGTCCTCTTTATATCTTGATCTTGGATTTCTAAGAATAAATGAACTCATAAAACACCAAATCAAAAACTAAATGATTCGGCCATGAGTAGAAGAAGTAGGTCTAGATGTTTTTAATTTGATCTAAGTGATTTCATGCTAATTTCATGTTTAGAAAAGTTAATTTAGATAGTGAAATTGCTTTGATTTGATTTTAAACTTGACCAAAGCTTTGATCTTGTGTTTATCTTTGAAAGAGCTTGATCCTTGATGCATGCATGTGTTTTCGAACCCAAAGGAGTTGCTCATTCTTCCTTGCATGTCACGGTTTTGGTTCTTCTTTCAACTTAAAACAATTTTTATCTTTTGTTGTATCAATTGATTGATTTCATGACTTGATTTGTGAGATTTAGGAACATGCATTTGGTTTTGAATAAAAGATTTTTATTTTTCCTCATAGACCCCACGGTTTTTATAAAAAAGACAAGGAAACAAGTTCTTGAAAATTGATCTGTGCATTGATCCATGTTCTATCTGCATGCATGATGAATATTTGAAAATAAAGCCTTGTTGTATCATGATGATATTCGGCCTACTCCTGCTAGCTATATTAGGATTCCTTTTTCCATGAAATGACTTAAAAGAAATGAGTATATTTTAATGAATTGTGTTAGAGTAAATTGCTTGAAATTGTATGGTGAACATTTATTTTCTAATCGGTCCTTTAATTAGCATTAAAGGAAGTAAATAAATTAAATTAATCTTGTAAGAATGTTGTGCTTAAATGAATGTGTGTGAGTGTGTGCTTATGTGCATTCGGTTATGAGCAAAAAGAAGAATAAATAATTTTGGGCATGAAAAAGAAAATGGAGTTTGAATGCCTAAAGTGAACCTAGTTGATTCATGAGATTTAAATTATAATGTTTGACTTGCCTCCTTTGATTGCATTCGGTTGCATAGTCTAAATAAGTTTAGAGAGTTTAATTGCTTGAAATAAAATGTGGATGATGATTTTGAAAAGAATAAAGTTGTTTAAATAAATGTGTTTGACTTAAATCTTTAGTTCAATGTGGTTGTGAATCTATGCATGTCTAAGTATGTTGTTAAATTAAATAATTAATTACTTACTTGTATGGTTTAGTTACTTCAGTGTTGTTGTGGTTGTGTGCTAACTAGTGTTTGAAAAATACTTGAATATGTAATGGATTTTAACATAATTTGATTTGATTTATTTGAGATTCTAAATTATGTTCATGGCTGTCCAAAGTTATTTTGCGATAAAGACTTGAGTTTTAAAGTGTTAATTTTGAATAAAAGAGTCATTTAAAACAAAGAGTGTTTTTTCAATGTTTTCGGAGTTTTATCAAAGTGATTTTTATAAAATGATTCTTTGCTGTCCAGAATTGTTTGGACTTGCATCTTACATTTAAAAACGTTCTCATGAAATTTCAAGTAAAGTTTTCAAGAGATAATTGATTTAAGAAAAGATTTTCTTAATACACATAAGTGTGTTTTATTTAATACGAGGAACGAGAGGTGTCTAGGTTATGAAAAAGATTTTCATAATATAAGTTAATAACGTAAGCGTATTTTATTTAGTACGAGGAATTTGAAAGGCGAGGGATTGGGGCAGTCAGCAACACACAGGATCCGAGGTGACGGTACGCTATAAATAGCTGGACCTCAGGTGAGAGAGAAGCTTTCCTAAGACACCGTGGTAGTTAGGTGATTTAGTAGGACGTTCCGTATCATCTCAAAGATCGGAACTAAGTGGTTCGGAGTCAGTAGTATAAGTGGCAATTGTTTGTGTTGTGTGGCCACTTATATGAAGGTGACAATGACCACATTATATTGCCTGATGTGTGATTGATAACATGTTTATGATTATTGCTTTTATTATGCCTAATGATATTTATTACGGTTGATTAATATAAGTAACATACTGATGGACGTCTGTTACGTCCTGAATGAGAAACGAAAACGAAAGGAATAAGTTGAGAAAGTAATGAAATTGAAAGTGAAGACACAATGAGAAAGATCTAATGATTGGAAATAAGGTATGTGCTGGAAAGGAAAGAAAGAGTTGAGAATTGGGGAAGGGAATTGAGGATAATGATGAGAACGAGCCAGAGCTGGGAGAATGATGTGAATGTGGATATGAGATGTGATTTGAGCGGAGCTGGGCTCCTTTTCTTTTGGTTTTAGTCTGGGACTAGTGTTGAGTTGAGCTTGCTCCTCCATTAGCGCTCAGCAAAGATATTATTTTTGAAAAAAACGTTTTAAAAAAGTGCTTTTTGAAAAGCAGTTTTGAAAAGGTTTTTGAGAAGAGCTTTTTGAAAAGATTTTTTGAAAAGAGATTTTGTGGAAAATGGTGAAAAGAAATTTTTAGAAAAGAGCTTGTGAAAAGAAATTCTTTTGAAAATGTTTCTGAAAGGAGATTTTCATAAACTTCGAGAATATATTTTGTAATGACGATTTAAAGAAAGTCTTTTTGAAATAATAATTTCGAGAAAATTTTATGAAATGATATTTTTGGAGAATGGTTTCTGAGACCAATGTTTTGTGAACGTAGGTGAAAAGATTTTTGTGAAGATTTTCGAAAGGATATTTTATGAAAGCTTATGATATGAGATTATCCAAAAGTTATGAAGATGTGTTTGAGGAAAGTAAGATTGTGCTTGAAAAGATTGAGAATGTTGAGAAGAATTGAGATATGAGATGAGAGTTCCGTGATGTGATCCCAGCTCTCTGCTATGTGAGAATTGACGAGAGAAAGATTGTGCCAAGTAGTGATCGGGACTCATTGAAGGGATGCAGGAAGGATGGGCCGACCGTTAGGATAATTAACAAGATAAAAGACTTTAAAAGACTTACGCGGTGAGGTATGAGAGTGCGAAGTAGTGGAGAGGAAGGAACCATAAGTATCTGCGGATACTTAGGAAGAGATTGCATTAGGGGAGGATGATGACGGTGAAACGTCAAGAAGTCTAGAGTATATTTCTAGGTAGAACGAACTCCACATGTGGCACACTAACTTGGTGGGGACTGGGTCTAATATCGTGGTATGTTCTGCGAGCCCACTAGAAATATACTGTCGCCCCCTAGATTGCAAATCTAGAACAGTGAGAGGGACTGGAGTGGGGCATCTTGTTTGCCACTGTAGTGAGACAGTGTGCCATGTATATGAATTGATATGATTATGATTTGAGGCTGAGACCTCCTGGTCTGGGACCATTTGTTGATGAGACAGCTGTCGTGCCCGCACGGTAAAGGTCCTGTACTCCTGTTTGCTTCCGACTAGGTTGGGTGGATGACCGAGGAGATGTAGACGTGAGTGATAGCCGAGAACGGGAGAAATGTTATGATGATATTTTGTAAATCCCCAAATTAAGAGAAAGATGTGAACTGATAAGACTGAATAAGAAGGAATTAAGAGTATGAGTGAAAGAGAAAGAAAAAGTGTTTTATAAGAAATAAAGTAAGTTGGCAAGAGGATGAAAAGTGATAACAAGAATGACGATAATAATAATAATGGATGATAATGATAACAATATGCTTGATGTGATGTGTGTATGTATGTATGGTATGCTTGTGTGGTCCTATTATCTTGCCTATCGTAATCCCACATCGTCGACGATGCGTCGTTCGGAACGCTTACTCTCTCCTGTTCGTTGGCATATCGGTGTTGCTGGTATTTCAACGGGCAGATGGAGCACTGCATGGACATCACCACGTGGAGTAAGTATGGAAGAGGTTGGAAGCGTACTCCAAGCGACTGGGTATGGACCGGCCATACTCAGATTGTAATCCCCGACCCGGAACATCAACTGAACGGAGCTAACTTGGGGCCGCGCTTGGGACAAGTCATGGTGCGAGGATATCGAAACTACAAGGAGAAGGTGCAATACGAGAAACAGTGGAAGTCTACCACCAAAGAAGGAGTGAAGCTGGAGCACAACGAAAATACGAAGACAGCTACATGGACGGCTTCATCTTCGAAAGCGAAGAGAGGACCCATGAAGAAGGAGGACCTCCACCCGTTTGCCTTCACTAGGGTAGCTTAAGAATTAGTGTGGATAGTTTAGATTATGGTGAGTGTTTCATGGTAAGGATTACCTAAGTGATGAACTATTGATGTAACGTAGCTCATTCTGGAGCATGCCCTACTTTTACCAATGTGAATGAATACAACTTTGTGGCAATGTTTAAGTTCTTTTGAGGTAACATAAGAATTATTTGAGTTGAAACCAAACCGTTTTCCCTTGACAAATGTTTTGGAAACCTAAATGGATAAGTTTAGTAACAACTCAGTTTTCGAAAGAGAGTGCTGAAGAACCTCAAGAACCTTTCAAATATGTTTTCAAACACTCCGACAATGTTTTACAAAAAAAAAAATTTGGCCACATTTTTGCAACTTTAATAAGTAAAAGTTAATTATTTGGTTTACGAAAATCGGGCTGTTACAACTTTGAGTAAGAAGAAGTCAAAACCGTGATGAATGTTGAAGAAAATTAAGTCTTTTTGATTCAAAACAACATGCATGGCTTTATAGCAAAACTTTTTAAAGATTGAAGTAAGGATCAAGACATTTTTCAAAGATCAAAGTGAAAATCAAAGCTTCATCAACATCAAATCAAACCAAAACACTTCAACAACTCAAATCAACTTGTAAAGGCATAGAGCTAACATGCAAAGACTTAGATCAAATTAGAAAAACACCAAGACCTAGCTTTTACTCATGACCGAATTATATAGTCTAGGATCTAGTGTTTATTAGTTAATTTAGTCTTAAAAATTCAAGATCCAAGTATAATCAACACGTGCATGCACTCCAAAACAACCAAAACCATCATCAACCTACATGCAACACCAAAGATCCCACATCGATGTCAAGTAAGCTTAGATCATTCATTCATTTATCAATTAAACTCATAAATACCTCACAAATCACAATTTCAAGCAAGAAATTTAAACATGAAAAGAGACTTTACTTTAGATCCACAAAAATCTCAACAATCTTTAGATCTAGAAAATTTAACTTGAGAATCGTTTAGATCTTTAAGATTTATGTTGAAAAACTTTAAGATCTTCAATGAAAAACTTAATTGAGTTATAGAGTCCGTTGTTTAGACGTTTATAAGTTACTTTTAGTTTTGAAAATTTATGATTAAGTACAAACACACTTGTACTTCCTCATTTAAGCTTAGTAAATTAACATGCAAAGAAAAAAGAGAAGTAAAATTACAAGATCAAACGAAAAATCTATCTATTACGATTTTCTTCATGATTTTCGAACTACCCACCAAGAAAGGGTTGATCTTCAAGCTTCTAAGGTCTTGGATCTTTAAGGAAACTCTAGGTTTTTGGCTTGCTTTCCTCCTCCTTCTTCCTTTCTAGCTCACGACCCTCTTTCTTTTTCTTTGTGTGAGTTGAGAGCTTGATTTTTGCTCTCAACAAGTTTGTGTTTGGAAAGGTGAAGAAAAAGAAGGGAACGAAGGGTGGAAATGAATAAGTGAAGTGGTCAATACTTCACCCATTCGGTCATATATAGGCAAGGCAAAGGCATGGGGCTTTTCCTCTTTTACCCTTGTGAAATTCGGCCAAGGGTGTGAAATTGGGAAGGGCAACTTTGGCAACTCCATTTGTTGCGTGGGTGGAGGTTATCAAGTTTAAGGGGTCAAGGTAGAGTGGATTAGGGTAATAGGGGTCATTTTAGGTTCAATGGCTTGTTGGCAACCTTTAGGATTTTCACTAACTTAGTTAGGTTATGGTTAGGACTTGGTTCATTTAGTTTCTTATTCATACTTTTAGGAAATTCTAGGCTCACATACATACACATGTACATACGGCACACACATACACTCATGCACTATCATCTTCTTTTTCTACCAATTTAAGTTTTTATTTAACCTTAAGCATATAATCATGCCATACATACATGCACATTCACACACGTCTCACATACATTCACACACATGAAAAATAAATCTTTTCTCACAAAATGACTCATACATAAAAATCACAATTTCCTTTAAACATAAAAATATCCAGTACATAAATCTTTTCTAAAACTTAATTTCTCAACTCTTAACAATTTGTTCATGAAAATCCTTTCTTTAAAATCATTCATCACTTTAAATCGTGAATTAGAAAAAAAAAATAATTTAAGAAAATACTCTTTCAAACACTTTTCTCAAAAATAAATTTCTTTAATATTTTAAACTAATACGAGGAATTTGCAGGGAGTTACACATTCAAACTTATGAACCTTTTATACTTTTCTCATATCTTATTTAAATTCACAATTCTTTTTCTATTCATATACTCTTTGAGCTTTTACAAAGATTTTTAGAATTTATTACGTGGATTTCCATCATTGCGTACAGTCTCCTTCGGACAACGTCTTACAGCTGCACACAATGTGTGTCTTACACGGTCTATGCTTACAGTCTCCTACGGACAACGTCTTACAAGACCTGGATTCCACAATCGGAAGGTGCATCCATCATTGCGTACAGTCTCCTTCGGACAACGTCTTACAGCAGCACATCAAGTGCGTCTTACGCGATCAATGCGTACAGTCTCCTACGGACAACGTCTTACAAGATCTGGAGAGGCACAATCCAATTATACCTTTAATTAATATATGGTGTGTGTGTCCATAATTGCGTACAGTCTCCTTCGGACAACGTCTCACAGCAGCGCATCAAGTGCGCCTTACGCGATCAATGCGTACAGTCTCCTACGGACAACGTCTTACAAGATCTGGATCACACACTCTTTTTCCTTCAAATCTTTTAATATCTTATTTCACATAATTCATTTTTTGTAATCACTTTCATAAATTCATCATTTTCATTATCTCATTATACTTCTAAATTCCAAAATATTTGTATTTGCAAACTCTTCCATAAAATCATCAATTTCATTATCCTTTTCTATTTCCAAATTCCAATATGAATTAACAAAACACCACATCACATATTCAAATATAAATCACCATAATCATTCACAAAGTATTCACAACTCTATACTTTTTCTAACATACATAACAATTATCATATATAATCATTTCTAGTTACCAACCAAATCTACATATATTTCAGTTAGGCATAAATAATGACATTTAGCACTTAGCATACAAAATTTATCACATATATCAATTTAACAACTATTTCATTTAATTTCATTCTTGATTGTTAAGTCTATAATAATTATCTAAATTCCAAACCAAACATATACATATACTCTTAGCAAGTACTATGAGCTAATTAGAAAATACTCCCTAAAGCAAGGTAAAGAACCCCTTACCTGTAATTGCTTTAACTCTTAGCTTTTCACAACGCACTCCTTTCCATATACCGATACTCGCACATATCGTGGCCCATTGTTATCGCTTGTGTTTGTCCTAAAGCTCCTTCGTAGTCTAACTATATTATTAGATCATATAGTAATGAATTTAATGCACCAAAAGCGACTCAAATTAAAATCTCGGTATATACTTATCATATATCAAAGTAGAGTATTTTCGTAAGTTTTCCAAATCAAGAAATCATTTAACTATAATTTACAAACCAAAATAACATAGGATTTCAAATTAAGATCATTGTCTCTTTAATAAATAGTATAGCTTTCTATCGAAAATACACTAACATTTTGAAACTAACATAATCACCAAAAATTCATTAAAGTTAATTGGTTTTTGTTTCAAGCCACAAAATCAAATGTTGTTACTTGACACTATTAATTCCGAACTAAAAGGAAGTGTGCTCAATTCAAAAATAAGTCCAAATCGCCATTATAATTTTAAAACAATTATACTTCCCTTCAGTTTGAAATTAATGTTCAACGCTTTAACTCGAATTAACGTTATGCCGAGTATACCAGGTTTCTAATTAACTGAGGTATTGTTTAGCCTAGGGACAATTCCACCAAGCTAAATGATAACTCACTTACTTAGGAACCCACACATTTAACAAAATATACTTTTAAAAAACTCATTATTCGACATTCATTTAGTTTGACGTTATTATAAATCAAGTAAGCAATTAGAGTCGCCATCAATAACAACATATTTAAAATCAATATAAACTGTAATAAAAGTTTAATTTCCAAATTAGTTTAATACTAAATAATTATTAACAATATTAGTATAATTAGTATTATTATTAGAACATAGCATAGGGTAAATAAAAAGGTATTAGGGATATACCCTCGAATATGGTTTTTGAAGAAGCAGGGAAGACAAAACCGCTTCGGTTCACGACGATCCGGCTTACTCCGAACCAAGCAGCTACACCGATCTGACCTGACTCAACCCAGAAACCAACTACCCGCTCCGGTCCAACCCGGTTCGTGGACGAACCGGTTCAGAACACGCCCACACAGCAGCAACAACTGCATCCATGGCAGCAACAACACCACACCTCCATGGTAGGGGCAACAACAAACAGTGGCGGCAGCAAATAGTGGCGGAGCGGCGAGCAAAACCCAGCAGCGACGGCGGCGGATTCGTGAGCGATGGCGGCAGCAGCGACATCCGAGATCGGTGACAGAACGAGCAAGGAACAAGGGAGGGAGAGGAGGTGACGGCGAGACCGCGAGTCTCCCGGTGGTGGTTCGTGACTGGTGAAGGAGAAGAAGAGGAGGACAGCAGCGAGGCTTGTGGCGGCGCAGCGGTTCAAAGGGAGGGAGAGAGAGAGTTCGGCGTAGAGGGAGAGACAATGGCTGAGAGAGGAGCGGAAATGAGAGGGAGATAGACAGAGAGCAGGGCGGAGGTGGTGGTTTGGTATGGGTGGCGGCGCAAGAAGCTGGCGAAGGGAGGGACGAAGAGGGAAAGGGGGGCGGTGGCTGTCCTTGGCAAGAAGAAGGGACAACAACAACCCTTCTTAAAACTAGGGTTAAATCAACCCTCTTTTTTTTTACATCTTGTTGTTGTTATTATTATTATTATTATTATTATTATTATTATTATTATAAAAAGGGAAATCAATATCAAGGATTAATTATCATACCAACACATATAAGAGAATCAAGGGATTAAAAGTTTGAAAATATTAAACATAAAATAATATTGAATATGTCAAAGGTAAGTAGAATATAAAAAGAGTATTTATTATTATTTTTTTCCATAGGATAATTATTTTAAAATGAGTTTAATTTAGAACATAAAAAAAATGAAATATACTTTCGTAATTAACATAATGTATTTTATAAAAATACCCAACAAATCAATAATTGATTTTTAAGAAACATATATTTAATTCGATAAAACTTATAATTACACTTGGGATTAAAATTAGGGATGTTACACTATGTGCTAAATGTCATTATTTATGCCTAACTGAAATATATGGAGATTTGGTTGGTAACTAGAAATGATTATATATGATAATTGTTATGTATGTTAGAAAAAGTATAGAGTTGTGAATACTTTGTGAATGATTACGGTGATTTACATTTGAATGTGTGATGTTTTGTTTTGTTAATTCATATTGGAATTTGGAAATATAAAAGGATAATGAAATTGATGATTTTATGGAAGAGTTTACAAACACAAATATTTTGGAATTTAGAAGTATAATGAGATAATGAAAATGATGAATTTATGAAAGTGATTACAAAAAAATGAAATAAGTGAAATAAGATATTAAAAGATTTAAAGAACAAAGAGTGTGTGATCCAGATCTTGTAAGACGTTGTCCGTAGGAGACTATACGCATTGATCGCGTAAGACGCACTTGATGCGCCGCTGTAAGACGTTGTCTGAAGGAGACTGTACGCAATTATGGACACACACACCATATATAAATTAAAGGTATAATTGGATTGTGCCTCTCCAGATCTTGTAAGACGTTGTCCGTAGGAGACTGTACGCCTAGATCGCGTAAGACGCACTTGATGTGCTGCTGTAAGACGTTGTCCGAAGGAGACTGTACGCAATGATGGATGCACCTTCCGATTGTGGAATCCAGGTCTTGTAAGACGTTGTCCGTAGGAGACTGTAAGCATAGACCGCGTAAGACACACATTGTGTGCAGCTATAAGACGTTGTCCGAACGAGACTGTACGCAATGATGGAAATCCACGTAATAAATTCTAAAAATCTTTGTAAAAGCTCAAAGAGTATATGAATAGAAAAAGAATTGTGAATTTAAATAAGATATGAGAAAACTATAAAAGGTTCATAAGTTTGAATGTATGAAATAATAAAACTGAACAACTGGAACTAATTTACTATTGATATGAAAGTACTTGAAATTTGTATGGGAATGCTTTATCTGATTATGTGACTTATACGGCTAAATGTGTTTGACTTAGTAGGTTATTATGTCTAGTTAGACACTACTTTCTACTTCATGTGTAAAGCTCACCCTTACAACCATTTTTCCAGGTACCGAGGTTTGAGCTTGCAATATTATTGGCCGAGCAGGAGTTGCACTCCACCCCGTGGAGTGCAAACTAATTAGAGGAGAGGGTTGTTTTATTATGTGAAAATTTAGTTTTCTTTTAGTTTGTTATTTTTCATTCGTGCAAGCCCTGAGTGTGTTTTATTTGATTAGCAGGGCATAAAAAAATCAAATTAGTATGTTTATAAATATTTTCTGAACTGTACTGGTTTGACAGGTGTATAAAATGTAATTTTTGGGAAATCCGAAAAACAGAGGAGTCTCTGCCGAATTTTCATTAAGATTTTAAAAAGAAATTTTCAGGTCCTAATTTTAAAATCAACTTAATTATTGGTAATTAATCTATTTTAATATAAGGGTGTTACACTCGGTACTTCATCCGATCACCGCCTCCATAGTAGTTCATTGCCCCTTCATAGGAAACAATATGATCGACGAGATCAGTTAGGCCGTTGTAATGGGGTACATTCGAAGGGCCTAAATATCCCTGGGGGTCTCATATGCCATGATGTAAGGTGTGAAAGGATGACCGGGGTGGAAATCCCCTTGACTAGGGTCTGTGTTCGGGTTGGCGTCAAGGTGAGGGGGTGGGGGGAGTTGCAACATGGGAATGGGTTGTGGGTTTAAAGGTTGAGCGGTCGGGTTAGGGAGCGGATGGGCAGGAGGTTGATTTTGAAAGAGTCTTGCCATTGCCTGCTATTGAAGCTCGACAATGGCCTGTCCCTGCTGTTGGATTAGAGTTGTTTGTTGCTTCAGAATGTTGATCATCTCTTGCTCACGACTTCGAGCGGATGCAGAAGTTGCATACGTTCTGCTAGTGGAATGCGCTCGTCGCGAGTCTCCTTGGGTTGCCCTACTTGATTCTAATCTGGCACTAGGGGTTACTCTTCTTTGATCGGGGTTGGGTTGGACTTGAGGTGTTGGGGTTCGGCGAGTATGTTGGCCATGGTGAGCTCTGGTTCTTGTAGATCTAGCGGTATTACGGGTTGGAGGAGCAGAACTGCTAGAGTCTCCGTGGGTGGATGGTGACGGTGTTGGTGGTGGGGGTGGTGGTGGTGGTGGTGGAAGGAGTAAATTCCTTGGTGGAGGATTAGGTTCACATAGGTCAGGGGTGGTTGGGGATTAGTCCTAGTTTCTGAATGATGTGAATGTGACGGTTGGGAATTGGCCCCACGATTCTGACTTTGTAAGTTAGAGAGTGGCTGGGGATTAGCCCTAGTTCCTGAATGATGTGAATGTGGCGGCTGGGAATTGGCCCCACGATTCTGATTCAAACGATCACGTAGGTCACCGGCGGGCTGGTGATCATTGCTGTTAACGTTTCTGGGTCTGCCGCAGTTCTGCACGATGCGATCGCAGAGATCCTCTGCTTGCTTCTAGTATGAACCATGGTGGAGGTGGGGATGATTTATTATTCAGATCGCCACAGACGGCGCCAATGTAGTGTCCTGGACCAGGAACAACCTTACGATTATGGAATAAACCGAAGAACCGATCCCAGTCGAGTTTTACTGTAGGACCTCGTAGGATTTTCTGAATATCCAGTTGGGATAATCAGGATCTCCCCAGTCAACAAAGTGTATGATAGTGTCAACTTAGGGATGGAGAAAACGTACCTTAGCCCCCATAGCCTGGTGGTTCTTATAGGGGATTACCTGATACGTGTGTCTCTGGGCTTGTCTGGTGAGGCCCGTGAAGAAGGAGTGTTCAACTGGGATTGGTAAAGGTTTTGATAAGGTTGCCCTTGATAATCTTGTATGTGATGAAATCTTATCCTTATCCTGAAATCCAACCAAACTGTGCAGGAATATAGGAGAACCTGTTAGACTAGTTGGGACCTTAACCGTTAACGATAAGGATGAAGATCCTGTGCTCGGCTGTGGTCACGTAAGCCTGTAGCTTTCCTAAGTGTCCCTCGCTCGGTGTAACGTGATACCGACCAGAGGGTGGTCGGTGTCCGATGCCCTTGTGTTTAACTGGTCGACGTTGAGAGGACTCGGTCGGTCCAGAGTCAGGTCCACTACATAAGCCCCCAAGCTCGGTAAGGTGATCTGAGCCTGTGCCGAGTTTCAAGGTGAGCCGAGCAGTTGGCTGACCGTTTGAATTTTGCTTACTGGAAGAGGAATCCAGCTGTTGAATATATCTGTGCTCTTGTCCTTTCATCTGCCTGGGTATGATGTTTGATCTCTTCACATTCCTCCACGTGTCATTTCCCGTATTGGGTGTTGCAGTCGATCCTTCCAAGGTGGAAGCCGTGCTAAAGTGGAAGAGATCCGAGACGATGACCGAAATCAGGAGTTTCCTCGGACTAGTAGGGTATTATCGAAGGTTTATTAAAGGGTTTTCTAAATTGGCCCTTCCATTGACAACGTTAACCAAGAAGGACGTGCCTTATCTGTGGGCCGAGAAGTGCGAGCAGAGTTTTCGAGAGTTGAAGCAGATATTAACGAGCTCTCCTGTTTTGACATTGCCAGACCCGACTAAATCATTTGATGTGTACTGCGACGCTTCGAAGCAGGGTCTAGGTTGTGTGTTGATGCAACAAGGGAAGGTGGTGGCCTATGCTTCCAGACAGCTTCGGCAACACGGACAAAATTACCCCACTCATGATCTCGAGTTGGCAGCCGTCGTATTTGCTCTTTAAATCTAGAGACACTATCTCTATGGCACAAAGTGTGAAGTCTTCAGTGATCACAAGAGTCTTTGCTACCTCTTCGATCAAAAGGAGCTGAAAATGAGGCATCGTAGGTGGGTAAAATTTTTGAAAGACTATGACTTCAACCTGGAGTACCATCCCGGTAAAGCCAACGTTGTGGCCGATGCCCAAAGTCGGAAACATTGCACCTGAGCAATATGATGGTTAGGGAAATGCAACTAATGCAGGAATTTAGTAACCTCAACATCGGCATGCAGATGAAAGAAAACAACATTGTTCTCGAAATGTTGCAGGTTACAAATGACTTTGTGGGTTTGATCAAAGAAAGGCAGGTCGACGATTCAGAACTTCATAAATTGCTAGAAAGAGCAGTGGACAAAGAAGAGCCCGACTTCACAAAGGGTTCAGATGGTATCATCCGATTTAGAGGCCGAGTGTGCATTCCTATGGACTTTGAAGTCCGAAGAATGGTGCTTGAGGAAGCTCATAAAACAAAAATGAGTCTTCATCCTGGTACCACAAAAATGTATCAGGATATGAAGAGATTATTTTGGTGGCCGAAGATAAAGATGGACATTGCCGACTATGTTTCCAGGTGCTTGATCTGTCAGAAAGCAAAGATTGAGCATCAAAAACCTGGTGGTCTGTTAATACCATTGGAAATCCCTGAATGGAAGTGGGACAGTATAGCGATGGATTTCATCTCGGGGTTCCCGAGGACAAATTCGGGTTGTAAAGCCATCTGGGTTATTGTTGATAGGTTGACCACGTGTGCCCACTTCATTCCGATCAACATGAAGCATAGTTTGGAGAAGTTAACTCAGCTTTACATAAGGGATATTGTCAGGTTGCATGGTGTACCAACCAGTATTATTTCTGATCGGGATCCGAGATTCTTATCTCGGTTTTGGCAGAGTTTACAACAGGCACTGGGTACGAAGTTGAAATTCAGTACAGCGTACCACCCTCAAACCGATGGCCAAACCGAGCTTACTATCCAGTCCCTGGAAGATTTGTTGCGGACTTGTGTGCTTGAACAATCCGGAAGTTGGGAAGCACTACTACCTTTGGTGGAGTTTACCTACAACAACAGTTTCCATTCGAGCATTGGAATGGCTCCTTTTGAAGCACTCTATGGTCGGAAATGCCGAACACCCTTGTGATGGTTTCAGATGGGAGAAAATCTGTTAATCGGCCCGAATATTGTGCAAGAAACAACAGAGAAGATCCGAATGATCAGACAGAATGAAAGCGGCTTAAGATCGGCAGAAGAGCTATGCCGACAAGCGTAGGAAGCCATTGGAGTTCGATGTGGGTGATCATGTATTCTTGAGGGTAACCCCTACAACTGGGATCGGCCGAGCAATCAAGTCCAAGAAACTGACTCCTCGGTTTGTTGGGCCATATCAGATCTTGGAAAAGGTCAGACCAGTAGCATACAGGATTGCCTTACCTCCACACTTGTCCAAGCTGCATGATGTGTTCCATGTTTCTCAATTGAGGAAATACATCCATGATCCTTCACATGTGGTGGAAGTTGATGAGTTGCCTTTGAAGGACAATCTGACTTTCAAAGTTCTTCCGTTCAGAGTCGAAGATAGGCGGGTGAAGCAACTCAGAGGCAAGGAAATTCCTTTGGTAAAAGTCATTTGGAATAGGAACGATGTGGAAGAGGCAACTTGGGAACTAGAAGAGAAGATGAAAGTCTCTCATCCACATCTGTTCGGAGCCGACTGAATTTCGAGGACGAAATTCTGGCAAGTGGGAGAGGATTGTAACATCCTGAATTTAATACCGAGTTGAATTAGAATAATTCTAAATTGAAGTTAATGAGAATCATAGGAATAAGAGAGTACTAGTATAGCCGAGCCGACCAAACCCATCTTAACCGAAGAAAATCCGAGCAGAGAGCATCAAATGGTTATGTTACCCGTAAACTTGGGATGAGTTCGAATCACCGAGCCGAGCTCATTAGTAGAATCAAACTTATAGACCGAACACATAGTAACTGAACGACATTAATTATCATAAGCCGAAGTCATTCCAACTAGCACTCTTCGTTAATAATTCAGTCTTTGCTAATTTAAAGGAACTCGGTACTGACCAGTTAGCACCGAGCTCATACCGAGCTAATTTATTACCGAGCTTCTCCACCTCAGCGAGTTCATCTCCTACCGAGCTCACCTATCTCACCGAGCTCATGCCGAGCTAATCACAAGCAAGCTCATTATAGCCGAACTCATCGTAGACGAACAACTAGTGCCGAGCTTGTAAGAATCCAATAGTTAGACCTGAGCTCATGATATCCGAGCTCATAGGAACCAAATAGATAACTCTGAGCTCATGAGGAACGAGCAGGTAACATTGAGCTTACAAGAGCCGAAGTCACATCAACGCTAGTATTTCGACCCTCTGGTGCTGAGTACTTCTACTCATTAAGCTAGTCAGATCCGTAAACACACTGAGCAAGAGCCGAGTACACACACTAAAGCGAATGCCCTCATAGTATGTTATGCGCTCAGGCGTTCTATTCTCCACGCCTAGGCGTGTACTTGTCAGACTTATATTTATTCTCAACCACTCGTTGGTGGCTTCCTTAGGAAGCCATTATTTTATAACCACAAAATTACCAAGCTTCTTGGAGAAGCCTCCAATTAGGACCTCACGTTTATTCCCAATTGGGAATAAAACAAAGTTGAGACCAACATCATAATACACGAAAGAATCAATATTCTCTTCTCTTTCTTGTCAACTTCATTTCCTTCATCTCTCTCTGCTAGGGCTTCAAAAATAATCACCCTCTTTGTCCCTATACTCATGGATTCTACCTCCATCACTCGTCTTTAACAAACCTCTACTAATATTAAGAGCCGAAGATCATTCCTTCACTTCCTCTATAGCTTCGAACTCTACCTCACCATTCTTAGGATTTTGCTGCGGTGCCACAACAGGTTCAAGGGACTACGAATTTAAGAGTTCAGACAGAAGGCCAGGGCTAATACTCACAGGATACCTTATCTCCTACTGATTTGAGGTAAGGGGGTGGGTGTTACCCTAGCTTAGGTTTGGGTGTCTAGTGTGCTCATAGTTAGTACCAAGAAATGGGTGTTAGTGTAGAAGAATGAGACGTAGGACAATGAAGATAGATTAATATAAGAGGATAAAATGAATAAAAGAACCCACTAATTAATTGTGAATGGGGGTATATTAAATATCATAAATGTTGCTATAAATGTGTAAAATGTGATAGTTGTTTATACATGTATGCTCGTGTGTGTGTGGTCTGTGTACTGGATATAGGTGACTGAGCATGAGAAATGGTGTAAAATGTTAGAGAGTATGGTAAATGAGAAATGATAAAGGAAAGGTAGAGAATCTGATAATAGGGCAAGTGAAAATGGTAAAAGGATAAGTGAAGAGAAGTGGTTGTGTGAGACGGGTCAAGTAAGACACAGTGATGTGTTCCTGTGCAATGATCGCGTAAGACACAGTGAATATGTTCCTGTGCAGCTGTAAGCCGAGCATCATAGGGGTGATGCACACCGTAATGACTCACACAAGATTCCTATTAACAGAATCGGTTAGGTTGTGCTCCAGTTCAGGTAAGTCACAGTGATGCGTTCCTGTGCAATGATCGCGTAAGTCACAGTGGATATGTTCCTGTGCAGCTGTAAGCCGAGCATCATGGAGTTGATGAATGTTATGATGGACACACCCTAATTCCAAGGAAAGGTAAAAGAAAAGAGAACAGGAATGAGTAAGCAGGGTTTGAATACATGTTGGAAATCAAGCTTGCCCTAAAGGACGTAAAGAGTCAATGCTAGAAGATTTCTAGAAGAAGATAGTTTTGATGATAATAACATACTCCAAGTTTCAAGCATCAAGCTTCAAGCATCAAGTTTCAAGGCTCAAGGCTCAAGCTCTCATGTTCAAGATTAGTATAGCCTTTGCCTATAGGAAATTTGTAAGGTAATGAATAATTTTTATTACAAGTGTTTATGGCCAAATAGCTTATTCAATTCTAAGGAGAAGAAAAAGAGTTTTTCACAAAATTGTTTTAAGATTGTTTTATAGTTTTTAAGTGAAAATTATTTTTGAAAACCTATGGTTACGTACTCTGCTTTAGAAAATCATTTTTATGAAAATTAGCAGAAATAATCGATTACTTTCCTTGGATAATCGATTATCAAGCTTCTAAGTTGTGACCTGGGAATTTTAATTAAAATATAATCGATTACATTTTAAATAATTGACTACCTTCCTCACAGGGAGTAAATAATCGATTACCTTGTTTTTATAATCGATTACTTTATTAAAATGAATTTCACTATTTTTCACAGAAAGTCAATAATCGATTACCTTGGTTTTAATAATCAATTACTTTCAGAAAAACTAATTTCAAAGCTTTATCAGAATGAAGATAATCGATTACCTTCTTCAAGTAATCGATTACCTTTAAGTTTTCTTGAAATCCGTGTCAGAATCAATCTTAAATGTTTCTAGATTTGTTTTTATATAATTGATTCTGATTTATTTTCAAAATTCTAAAATGATTTTATTTTTGAAAATATTCCTTATTTGTTTTAAGAATCAAATCTTGGATTTATTTTCTAAATCTTTTTTATTCTGTTTTGATTTTAAAAATCTATTTTAATTTTATTTTGAAATGTTTTACTTATTGTTGATTTCAAAAATAATCTTTATTTATTTGGTTTTCTTAAATCTATGAAGAACTAATTTTCGAATCCTAGTTTTTGTTTTTGTTTTTCTCTGATCAACCAAAAATCACGTTGCTCTTCTTCTTCTTCTCCTAGAACTTGTTCTTCATTGTTGAACACATTTTGGCTTCTACTCTTGTGATCTAAATCCTTCATTATCAATAGAACTTTATTATTGTATCTGTGTTATCAAGAACACACCAAAATTTTTATCACTCACATAGTGATTAGGGAGTGTATCTCCTAGTTGAACGTGTGGCATGTTCGTAGGGTGAGGAACCCTTGTGTGAATTTGAGGTCCCTAGCGAACGGAGGTTCCTAGTAGTGTGCGGGGCGCTCTGGTTGTAATTGGGTGCGGCTCAATTCAAGTTTTTAAAAAGCTCAAGCGGGTCGCTTGGGGACTGGACGTAGGTCTTTCACTGGAAAGACTGAACCAGTATAAAAATTGGTTGGCGTGTTCCTCTTCCCTATCTCTTTTACTTTCCGCTATTTTTATTGCTTTAAATCGTTTCCGCGCAACTCTATTAAATTATTTTTCTAATGATTCACATTCACGTTCAAATTTCTAATCTCTCCACAAAAACATTTTTTAAACGTTCGAGTAATTTTCAATAAATTAATAAAACTCGATTCACCCCCCTCTCGAGGTTTGAGGCCGATCCTAACAATTGGCATTAGAGCTAGTCTCTTGTGTTAAAGGACTTAACAGTCTCAAGAGTAATGGCTTCAAACTCTCCGTTTGGCGGTGAAGGGAGTTCTATTAATAGGCCCCCCATGTTTGATGGTGTGGGGTACGCTTATTGGAAAGCGAGAATGAAAATTTTTATTCAATGAGTAGGATTAAAAGTTTGGGACTCTGTTGTTAATGGACCCTACGTTCCTACTTGTGTGGTAAATGGAATCACCGTCAACAAGCCTATGTGTGAGTGGACGGAAGAGGAGGAACGAAGAGTCCAGTACGACTTGAAAGCGAAAAATATAATAACATATGCTTTTAGTTATGATGAGTTTTTCAGGATATCTACATGTGAGACAGCACAGGAAATGTGGGATACTTTGGAAGTCACACATGAAGGTACAAATGAGGTCAAGAGATCGAGAATCAATACTCTAACTGGAGAATATGAATTGTTCAGAATGAAGGACGGAGCATCGGTCTAAGAAATTCAAAAGAGGTTCAAATTGATCGTAAATCAACTCATAACGTTGGGGAAGAAATTCACTAATGAAGAGCTAATCAACAAAGTGTTGAGATGCTTAGGAAGAGAATGACAACCCAAAGTGACAACAATTATGGAGTCAAGAAATCTTTCAACAATGACATTGGCGACTCTCTTCGGAAAGCTTCAGGAACATGAAAGTGAACTCAAAAGGTTAGCACAACACGAAGAAGAGAACAAAAAGGTGAAAGGTCTTGCGTTCAAGGCTGAAGAACCAACATCAGAAGGAGACTCTAACAAAGAATCTATCAGTGATGAGCACATGGGACTCCTGGTGAAAAGATTTGGGAAATTCTTGAAAAAGAAAAACAACTTCAATAATTCCTTGAAGAAAGATGCACACAAAAGTGGAGGTTCTTCTATCACTTGTCACGAATGCGGCAAACCGGGACATATTCGGGCAGACTGCATTCAATAACAGAAAAAGAAGGAGAATTCCGAAAGAAATGATTCAAGCTCAAGGAAAGGGAGACAAGCCAATCTAGCATGGTTGGACAATGAGGTGAGCTCGGATGATGACTCGGATGTTCAGAATGAAGCGGCCAACCTATATCTCATGGCACATGGAAAAGAGGTAATTCATGAACTTAATATTGAACCTTCTTATAGTGAATTACAAGAGGCATTTGAGGAATTACACGAGGAATCGATGAGGTTATCCTTATTGGTTTCTTTAGAAAAGAAAAATTCAGCTTTACTTTTACAAAAGAATCAAGAACTTTCTAAAGAAAATGAAGTTTTGAAAAATGAAAATAAAGAGCTAAATTCTACTTTGAAAAATTCTTCAAACACCTCTAGTAATGAAATCAAAATTGAGGCTAGTTCATCTTCTTGTAAGTTTTGCAAGGATTTAGTAAAAGAAAATGAAGATTTAAAAGAAACACTTGCGAAATTTACAAAAGGCAGAAATACCTTAAATTTGATGCTAGGGAGACAAAATGCTTTTTCAATAGGGCAGGTATAGGTTATCAGCCTGGCAGAAATTAAAAAGAAATTAAGTACCATTTTTGTCCCTGCTAGCACCTATAAGAAGCCTCTTACTTTAGGCTATTATTGTGGTAAAAAGGGCCATGGCGCACATGAGTGCAAACACCAAAAAGTTAAGTTCGTTAAACCGAACAATGATGTTGTAAGGTGGCACAAAGGGCACAATGGTACCGCTAACTCTTCAGGACCCAAGATGATATGGGTACCTAAAGGAAAATCCTAAATTTATTTTGTAGTTCATGCCGAGGGACAGGAAGTCTTGCTGGTACTTGGATAGTGGATGCTCTAAACATATGACTGGAGACAAATCCAAATTCTCATATCTCACTCCCAAGGACCAAGGACATGTGACCTTCGGTGACAACAACAAAGGAAGGATACTTGGCATTGGTAAAGTAGGTACTCCTCCTAACCCTTGTATTGAAAATGTGTTACATGTTGAGGGCCTAAAGCATAACTTGCTAAGTATTAGTCAATTATGTGATAAGGGCAATAGAGTTATAATTGATTCTGAAAATTGTATTGTCGAGGGAAAAGTTGATAATCTTATTAAGCTTATTGCTCGCAGGGTAAACAATATTTATTTAATTGACCTTACTCAATTCCCTCAAATGATGCTAAATGTTTATTAATTAAAGAGGATGAATCTTGGCTATGGCATCGTAGAATAGGTCACATCCACATGAACCATTTAAATAAATTATCTTCTAAAAACTTAGTAGTTGGTTTGCCAAAGCAAAAAATTTCTATTTCTGAAAATGTGATCCTGGTTCAAAATCAAAACTCACAAGGGCAACTTTTCCTCCTAAAAATATTGTTTCAACTCAAAGGCCCTTGGAACTTTTACATATGGATCTTTTTGGACCTTGTCAAACTAAAAGCTTTGGTGGCAACTATTACTGTTTGGTAATTGTGGATGACTATTCTAGGCATACATGGACTTTATTTATTTCTCATAAAAATAATGCATTTCATGAATTTAAAAAGCTAGCAAAGGTTGTTCAAAACCAAATGCATTTGAGCATTGCATCCATTAAGACTGATCATGGTGGTGAATTTGAAAATCGATTTTTCGAAAAGTTTTGCGAAAAACATGGAATTAAGCATTATTTTTCAGCTCCAAGAACTCCAGAGCATAATGGGGTTGTGGAGAGGGAAAATAGATCTTTAAAATAACTTTCTCGAACGATGCTTAATGACATGAATTTACCGGCATATTTTTGGGCTGATGCTGTGAATTTTGCTTGCTATGTTATGAACCGTGTTTTAAAGAAAACCCCCTATGAATTGTTTAAGGGGAGAAAGCCTAACATATCCGATTTGAAAGTCTTTGGATGTAAATGTTTTGTGCATAATAATGGTAGAGACAATCTAGGGAATTTTGATGCTAGAGCTGATGAGGGTATATTTCTTGGTTATTCTGTGTCAAGTAAAGCTTATAGTATTTACAATAAATCTCGTAATACAATTGAAGAATCTATTCATGTTATATTTGATGAATCCGATCCTAGAAATCTGGGAAAGGTATCTGTTAATGATGTTGCAGGTATTCTCGGGAACTTATATCTTGATGAGGATGATGAACTTGTCGTGAAAGAAAAGTTGGAATCCCAAAGCAATGAAAAGTCAAATGAGACAAATGAGGATGAAACTCAGGGAGACTCTGCTGAACTAAATTCAGACTTACCCAAGGAATGGAGAACATCACGACACCATCCAATCGATCAAGTAATAGGTGATATAACCAAAGGTGTAAGTACTCATAATTCTCTTAGTAATTTGTGTAATCATATGGCTTTTGTTTCTCAAATGGAGCCTAAGGATATTTCTGAGGCTTTAATTGATGAACATTGGCTGCTGGCTATGCAAGAAGAATTAAACCAATTCGAAAGAAACCAGGTTTGGGAACTTGTTCCTAGGCCTGATTCTCATCAAATTATTGGAACAAAATGGATTTTTAAAAACAAACTTGATGAGGCTGGTATAATTATTCGAAACAAAGCTAGATTGGTTGCACAAGGCTACAACCAACAAGAGGGGATAGATTATGATGAAACTTTTGCCCCTGTTGCTAGGTTGGAAGCAATTAGATTACTTTTAGCATTTGCATGCGCGTTAAATTTTAAATTATTTCAAATGGACATAAAGAGTGCCTTTAGAAATGGTTTTATAAATGAAGAAGTGTATGTTAGTCAACCTCCTGGTTTTGAAAATTTTGAACATCCTGATTATTTTTTTTAAATTGAAAAAGGCTCTTTATGGTCTCAAATAGGCTCTTAGAGCATGGTATGAGTGATTGAGCAAATTTTTATTGGAAAAGGATTTTGAAAGGGGGAAGGTTGACAACACACTTTTTATTAAAAAGAAATGAAAGGAAATTCTTTTAGTTCAAATATATGTTGATGACATTATATTCGGTGCTACTAATGAAATCCTTCGCAAGGAATTTTCAAGTATAATGCAGGAAGAATTCGAGATGTCTATGATGGGCGAACTAAATTTCTTTCTTGGATTGCAAATTAAACAAGCAAAGGATGGTATCTTTATTAGTAAAAAAAAATACTGCAAGGAACTACTGAAAATATTCGGCATGGATAAGGCCAAAGCAGTAGCAACACCAATAAGCACATCATGTTATCTTGATAAAGATGAGGGAGGTAAACCAATTGAAATTACAAAATATAGAGGTATGATCAGTTCACTCCTTTATTTAACTGCAAGTAGGCCAGATATCATGTTTAGTGTTTGCATGTGTGCACGTTTCCAAGCGAATCCAAAAGAAACGCACATGGTTGCTGTCAAAAGGATAATGAAATATTTATCGGGCACAACTGATATGGGTTTATGGTATCCCATAGGTTCCACTTGTAACCTTGTTGGGTATTCCGATTATGATTTTGCTGGGTGTAAAATAGATAGGAAAAGCACGAGTGACACTTGTCATCTTTTAGGCAGTTCTTTAGTGTCATGGGCTAGTAAGAAACAGTCTAGTGTAGCCCTATCTACAGCTGAGGCTGAATATGTCGCTGCGGGTAGCTGTTGTGCACAAATCTTATGGTTAAAACAACAACTCCTAGACTTTGGTAAGTCTAGATCACATTCCCATAAAATGTGATAACACTAGTGCAATTAATATAACCAAAAACCCAGTGCAACACTCACGCACAAAGCACATAGAGATTCGTCATCATTTTATTCGCGATCATATAGCTAAAGGTGACTGTGTGATTGAGTATGTGGATACCACTAAGCAGTTAGCTGATATCTTCACGAAACCGCTTCTGAAAGAAAGCTTCTTCTATATTCATGGAGAACTCGGCTTAACTTGCACTATTACAACATCACATATAAAGTATAATCATGTGATAAAAGATATTAAAAAGATTTTAACTACACATGATAATGCGAAAGGTACGTAGGACTATGCCAAAAATAATCATGTGCAAAAAAAAATTTCAAATAGAGCAAAGCACACATGATTTAATTCAACCAAGGAGTGATCATGATAATTAAAAATATTTAGAAAAAATTTTAGCACTCATGATACACCTTAGTATGAACAAAATTTAGAATAGTCCAAATATACCTTTGAATAGTCATTGATATAGGAGGAATGAGAGGTTAATACCTTAGGCTTGTAGACCAAGGAAGTATTTGCCTTTACTCATTGCTTCACCATTTGATCTTTGAACATATTGGTTCTTGCATTCTCCTTATGTGAAGCTTTGGTGTTAGTAGGCTTGTTTCTTTTCTCAACCCATACACTTCTTGTCCTCTTAGGTACACCTCATAAGACTTTCTTTTGACCACTTAGTTCTTTTAGTTTGGATTCCTGCACATTTATAACACTAGAAGAACCTTTTGGTACCCATTTCATCTTGGGTCCTTTGGGGTTAGTCTTAGGTTCCTTAGGTAACTTTGAACCCATTGCAAATTATTTCTCATATTAAAATTCTTTCTAATATAGCACAAATGAGAAATATGTCCTAAACAACCACAATAATGACATGTAATGGGTTTGGATGATGGTTTGACTTTTTCAAAATGATTTTCATGAAACTTGGAATTTATGTCCTCACATTGAAAAATGTTATTGTCAAATACATTGCTTGACTTTTGAATATCAACATCATTTTCAATTTCACTTTCAAGCAAGGTATTTGAAAAAATATATTTTTCAATGTTATTACATTCAAAAAGTGCATCCTCAATTTGTTTTTCAATATGTAAGCAATTTTCAAAAATAGATGAGGAGCTATTTTCTAAAAACATCTCTTTATCAAAAATATCTCCATTTTTCAAAATATCAATTTCATTTTCAATTAGAGATAATTTTTGTATAGAGTCCATGTTTTTATTTTCTAAAGATATCAAATCATCATTCAAATCATTATATGTATATTGCAGAATTTTAGAACATAAACTATTTACCTCAAGGTCCTCATGGGCCAAGTAATCGGATGTTTCATTTTCATCTACCATTGATTCATCATCCGAAAAGCTTGATTCCTCCATTGAGTCCATGAAGCTTTCAAATTGTCTTTCTAGTTCATCACTTTCACTTGTTGAGCTACTCCCCACGCCTTCAGTTTCATCATCATATTCTTCGTCTAGGGAGTTTGTCATTCCAAGCTCTTTATCACTTTCTTCTTGTTCCTTCTCCTCCTTTTTCCTGTGCACACTAACACTTTCATGAAAATCAATAGTAGCATAGTGTGTATTCAAAGTGTCCCAAATATCCTTAGCACTAAAGCAATTTTGAATTTTAGCATAAGCATCAACGTTCAAAGCATTTTTCAAAATATGCATAGCTTGAATATTCAAAGAAAAGGATTTTTCATCAAAATCATTTAAAACATGTTTTAGTTTTAAATCAAAACCATGAAGCACAACATGCCATAAACGAATGCTAATATATTGTAAAAATATTTTCATTCTTGCACTCCAATAATGAAAATTATTTCCATCAAAAATTGGTGCTTCATCGAATGCAAAACCCTCCATATTAAAACAAATATCCCAACGCTGCCAATTTACAAAGGATCTTTGAACTCAGGCTGTTAGGCCTTTACCAGAGGACGAAGCTCTTATACCAATTGTTAGGATTGGCAGCCGTGACCCAAGAGGGGGGTGAATTGGGTTTTTATAAAATCATTGGTAAATATTTGACTTAAATAGTTTTCAACAAATTTAAATAAACTTTGCAGCGGAAAACAATAAAACGTTGAAAAACGATTGTGCGGAAGCAGATAATATTAATAATTATATAAAAACTAATACGCGCGGAGACAATTGATAGAATAAAAACGAAAACGTTACTGCACTAATTAATTTAAAACAATTAAATTAATATATTGATAAAATAGTTATTATGATGCAATAACGATGAATATACCAACAAAGCACATGCAACAACAATAACGAAAAAGAAAGGGATGAGGGTTAGAGAGATTGCACCAGAGATTTTATACTGGTTCAGCCTTTTCAGCGAAAGACCTACGTCCAGTCCCCAAGTGCTTGAGCTTTTATCAAATAACCAAAGACGCGTCGCGTCCCCAATTACAACCAGAGCGCCCCACGCACTACTAGGAACCTCCGTTCGCTAGGGACCTCAAAACACAACACTAGGAAGCCACTTCCTAGAACCCAAGGTAGCCCTTTCTACTAGGTGCCCCACCGTTCGTCTAGCCACTACCCCAGATACAACAAGGGTTCCTCACCCTATACAACACGAACGTGTCACACGTCCGAACTAGGAGATTCACTCCTTAATCACTAAGGGTCACACACCCTTTTACAACCATGGTTACAAATATGAGAGAATGGGTACAAGAACTATATTGCACTCTATGTAGTACGGATACAACAATTTGGCTTTCTAACAAATATGTGTTCTAATCAACACGAATACAACAATAAAGCTCTAATGGCAAAGGTAATAGTTTCACTATAGCATAGGCCAAAACTTAGAGTTGGAGAAGAAGAAGAAAACGTGAAAAGCGTTTTTGCAAAAGTGTGATCAGAATCGTTCTCCAAAAAAGAAAGAGAGAATGTAACACCCCGATTTGGCAACTTGAAAACCACCGTTGCTTAATTTCAAAGTAGTGAAAATTAGGGCCATTTATTTTTTTTTCAAAGAAGTGTTGCACAAGATGAGAACAATTAGATTTTCAAAACCTAGTTGCTTTTACAACTTATGTTCTCATATTGCACTCACTCTTTCAAGTTCCAAACCAAGATGTCACAAGACACCGCACTTTGAAACCCGTTTTCAAAACATCATTTAAACTTGGCCCAATTTACTTGTTCCAAAACATTGGTATTAAACAAAACTTATGCCGGGGTACAGCATGGTAGAGCTAGGCAGCTAAGAACTTACAATGGAGGACATCCTACCAGGGGAATCCTTAGCTTCTAGTCAGACACACTAACACTCGACGTCCAACTCCAGATCTTGATAAGCTGAGCCCTCCAATCGCAAGTAGCATCGTCCACTTCTGCTGCCTCAGAGATCTCTCCCTCGACTCGTCTCTTTTATACGGAGATGTTCCTATCTCCCGAACAAGCTGGATCTGGAACCTCACTCTATCTTGCATCTAATGGTCGTACAAATTTCCCAGGGAAGAAAAGAAGCAGAAGTACAGGAGAAGAAGAGAGAGTAAGCTATCCAAACAGTTATGTCGACTATGTGGAATTACAGTAAGCAAATACTAAGGAAAAACCATAAACAAACTGCAATAGCAAAAATATAATCATCAACAAGATGTTACACCAAAACAAACTCAACATCTTATGATAGCCTTCTTAAATCCTTCTTATCAACTTTCATAACTCTCATCCATTCTTTCTTCCATCATACTTTTCCAAACTCATCATACGTTCCAGAGATCCTTTCTTATACATGGTTCATAAATCTTATTTGATTCTTAATATCTTTGACGTACTTTCCTTTGAAATCTCTTTGTCTCTTAAGTTTTTAGCGTTCCGGTTCACTCAAGGATGGGGGAACATCATCATTGAGGAAGTCACACACGTCTACATCTCCTCGGTCATCCACCCAACCTAGTCGGAAGCAAACAGGAGTACAGGACCTTTACCACGCGGGCACGACAGCTGTCCCAACACATAGATGGTCCCAGACCAGGAGGCCTTGCCTCAAATCATAATTCACATAATAACAATGCACGCTCTTAGCGGCAATCACAAATGCCCCGTTCCAGTCCCTCTCACTGTTCTAGATTTGCATCGAGGGGGTGACAGTATGATTTCTAGTTCGCGATGCGGAACTTACCACGGCATTAGACCCAGTCCCCACCACGTTAGTGCGCCACTTGTGGGATTTGTTCCGCCTAGAAATATACTCAAGGCTTCTTGACGTTTCACCGTCCTTGTCCTCCCCTCCTGCAATCCCCACCCGAGTATCCGCAGATACCCATAGTATCTTCCTCTCCACTACTTCGATACGACACTCATACCTCACCGCGTTTTGTAAATGTCTTTTAAAGTCTTTTAATTCTTTTAGGGTTTTCGTTAGCGTCTTAGTCCTAACAGTCGGCTCATCCTTAGTGCATTCCTTCAACGAAGCTCGACCACTAAACGCAAATCCGTTCCCCCTAAATCTTAATGGCATCATGCCTCGCATCACTTTCTCATATCATGCATTTCAGCATTTTTCTCATCAGCTCACGCTCATCGGCATTCCTCAGTATCTTTCTCAGCAGCCATTGCTCAGTAACATCGTCATCAGCATCATTCTCCTCGATGGTCGTTCAGTAGCATCATCATTACCACGCTTCCGCTCGCCTCATAGGGTATTTCTTGTCACCATCTCGAGCATTCTCTTTTCATCTCCGCTCTTTCTCAGACTTAGACATTAATTTACTTCTATTCATTCTTTATCTCTTGTGCCTTCCATTCACGCTAAAACTTCTTTCTTTCTCAATTGTTTTCAACATTCTCACTTGCGTTTCTTTTCCTTTCTCAGTTATATTTCATCACCATCATTTCATGCTTTAGGGTGTAATCAAACATCTAACAAATAATTGAACCATTCATATACTAAATTGAATCAAGTAACTCATGCATAATTAACAAAAATAAAACATCATATCCTCTAAGCAAATATATTAACTATAGACAACACTTCGATCTCAGCGACTCGTAGGGATAGCCCAACACTCAACACACAAGCAAATAATCAAACCTACTATCCCTCTGTATCGCCTAATGAGACCGGGTCCAATCTTTGAGATGATTGGATGCCTTAATATGTTGCCTAATACCACGGCGTCTTAAGGGGAGCTTCTCTCTCACCTCGATGGCGACACATCCGAAAGCTTTCCAAGGCTTCCCGTTGCTAGCTTTTCGTCTTTCCCGTCGCGTCCGTCACCCGTGCTATAACATTTTTCCCGTACGTTAGAACGGTTTGCGAGGATTATAAATTTTCACTTTGAAAACTCGTTAAGACAATTCTTTTCTTGAAAACGCATTGTTTACGCCCAAGAAGATTTCCAAATCCAATTTAGATTTATGGTAAAAAGGTTTTCAGGAAAACAATTAAAATAATCTTTTTATTAAACCAATCCATTTCTTCTTAATTCAAAAACACTCTGTTTATAAAAGTCCATGTTCTTATACTTTGAAACAAAATACGGAAATTCAAGAAAATGAAATTCCAAAATGATTTGAGTTATTTTAAATCACATAAATAAAACATTTCCAATTTCTTAAAATACCAACATAAATTATTTTCACCCACAAGATTCACAACAATTTCAAAACAATTTCAATTAGCACCAATAACGACCACATACCATCTCAAAGCATCCAAGGCATTCACAAACACATATCATGCACATCACATTTCACATCATTCAGAATCATCAATTAAACTTTAATCTTAATAGATTAACTAAATTACTTCTTTAGAAAATAATTTCAATTAGGTCTTGTGACTAATTCACGAAGGGCCGAATTACTATGATCAATAATTTCTAATCTCTAATAAACTTTTAACAACTTGAAATTATTGAATTATCATTACAAAACCTCTTTTTCACGTAATCAAATCAAATCATTTATTTTTATTCCTTAAACCAAAAAGATAAAGGAAACACACACACATATCATTTTCATCAAACATATAGTATCACATAGCTACAATCATAAGTCATTTCATGAAAACAAATTTTTCCAACTATATTCACATGCTTGGCCGAGTCATGCATATATGGTTTTGCAAAGATTTGATGCATAAGTGAAAGCATGAAATCATGAAATCATTTTCTCTCTTATGACCTAGAAACCGTGAGCATCCATAAGGAAAAATCAACAATTTTAATTCATTTCAAGACTTTAAATTAGAGCAACAATTTAAATTATAAATCATTCCAAAGGTTCTCATGAATTTCTTTTAAAAAATTTAGTCATAGCATGCATGCACTTTTTAAAGCCTTTAAGTTCAATTAGTCTCATTATGTATGCACCCTAGGTGAGGAACAAACCTAGCTCCCTACCTAACTCTAGGATGGCCGTGTGTCATCATGATGCACCAACAAGACTTGCATGAATCACCAAAAGTCAAAGCAATCATATAGGAGTTCAAAACTATTCTTCAAAACAACACACCACCCCACAAACAAATTCAAGTTCATGATTCTTTTTCAACCAAAATAAAGATTCAATTTTATCTTTATGAAATTACTTGCACGTTCTTAAAATTATTAGATCTAGTCATGAAATAAACATGCATCACTTCTTCACAAAATAAAAACATAAATCTTATTGTTTAGCAAACAGGGCCGAATGGCCTTCTAAAAATAAGGCATACACAATTCAAACACCAAATCAAAACATGTACAAGATCAACATGTTTATACTTGAAAAATTATTTTAAAACTTAGTTCCTTTACTTTTTCTTTAAAACCGAATCACATGTGCCAGGAAAACACAATCTTTTTCTTTTGAATCAAAACTACAATTTTTCATCCATCCAACAAAGATCATCATATGTACATAACCAATTAATAGATCAATCATGGTTATTCTCCTAATTAGTTAAAGCTTACTTCTTCAATTTCCCTTTGAAACCGTGGCACATATAAAAGAAAAACATGATCTTTTGCTTGAAAATAACATACAAATCAAAGATCTAAACATTTTGTATTCATCAAATGGAGGAAATCACATGCATACACTTTTGATCAACTAAGATAATCACATGCCAAAACAAATCACACCTAGATCATAAACTTGTTCATCAAATGATCATGAAAATACATCATAAATCACGGTTTAACAAGGAGATCAAACATGCAATAACAAAGAAGTTCACTTTATTATTGATTAAACTTAGATCATGAACTTTCTTATCCAATAATCACATACACACACACAAATCACGGTTTAGAGAGAGAAAAATAGACATGCATGGAGATCCATTTTAGTTTTCACAAAATCCTTAGTTTTTCTTTAGACCTTTAAGATTTAATTTAGAAAAATTTCAAGATCCAAAAAGAGTCTTAACCGAAACATCAAGAAATCATCATCACCCACACAAAATCTTGTTTAAAAGTCCTTCTTGCGCCAAAATCATTTTTAAAACTTATCATTATAATTTCCTCTTTAAGATTGTAACATGCACCAAAAGAAAAATAAGACTTTTTACTCAAAACACACACACAAAGTTCAAACTTCATGCTTTTGCGAAGATAAGACATGCAAGAGAAGATCAAGGTAAAGACATAAGCTCATACACAATTCTCAACCAAACCGTGAAGAAGAACTTTTACAAGTTATAGATCAAAACTTTCAAACACGATTATTCAAGATCAATGCATAAAAATAACATGCAAAGCATTTAAGCTTCAAGATCGTAAGAGAACGAGTACATGCATCACGAAATCAAACTTTAAACAAAGTCCACCATAGAGTTATTTTCAACACAAAAATTATTACATTAAACTCTCTCTTAAATAACTACCTTAAACAAAATCTCTAAATCAAATCTTCAAGCTTCAAGTCTCTTCTCCTCCTCCTAGGGTTGCTTCGGCCTCCTCTCTCTTAGGGTTAAGGGTTGGTTTTCTTCTTAATATTTGAAGAAGAATGTGTTTGAAGGAGGAAATCAAAGGTGTTTGGGTTGGGAAGTGTGGGTTTTCACCCTTGTTTTTCTCTTCTCTCCTCTCGACCACTCTCTCTTTTCTAAGGGTCTCAAGAGCTTTGTGTTGCTCTTGGATCAAAGGTGTTTATGTTGGTGGAAATGTGAAGGAAATGAATTAGCCAACACACCCCCACACACACACACACATGGTTTTATGGGCAAAGTCAAGAGGTGGAGTTTTCCTCTTTTGTCCTTGATAATTGGTTCGGCCATGACATAAAGAAAGGGGCATTTTGGGGCTTCCAAAAGTTTGCATGGATGAGGTTTGTCAAAGTCAAGGGAACAAGGTAAGCTAGTCTAGGGTTTAGGGGTCACTTTAGGTTCAAGTATTAGTTAGGAATTATTTAGGGTTTGGTTACAATCCTAACTTAGTTTGGCTTACTTAGTTACTAGTTCCTTAGCCTACAAGTTTCTAGAGAATTGCAAATTCTATCCTATACATGCACACACATATACACGTATAGCACACATGCATACATACACGTAGCACATATAGCACACACACAATTGCATGCACCAACCGTGGCACCTTCATGCACACACACATGTCTTCTATTTTTATTTTCTAATCACATTTTCTTAAAAATCCTTAATTAATACAATAATTAAATTAATTCTAAGGAACCACCCTTTCATGCATCACATATCACATGCACTACATCAAGCACGCATCACATAAAATTTTCAAACCAAATCAATGAATTTATTTTCTTAAAGATGCAATTTCAAAAATTCGTCTTTCTTAACTCTGAAAATAGATCTTTGTAAATCAATCCAGAAAATTCTAAAAATTAAATTTTCATAAAAATCATGAAAATCCAATGTTACGGTCAAAAGTTACAAATTTTCAAATCCAAAGACTTTATTTCTAACAAAAATCACTTTATAATAATATCACCACTCAATTCTTGTAAACAAAATTATTCACATCTCATTTATAAAAACATTTGGTTTATAACAATCCATGAAAATAAATGCTTTATTTCCTTCTCGCGTAAAATACTTTTCCAAAAATCTTTTACAAAACAGAACTTCCAGGTTTCTTTTAACAAAATTTGTTCACGCACGTACGGGAAAATGCGAGGTGTTACAGAGAAAAACTTTCTTAAATAAAAGATTTGGTTTAAAAGATTTGAATTTTGAATTTGAAAATAAAATCAGAATCAATTCAAAAACGATTTTGGAAATAAATTAAAATAAGTTTTAAAATCAAAACCAAATAAAAAAGATTTAGAAAATAAATCCAAGATTTGATTCTTAAAACCAAATAAGGAAATATTTCAAAATAGTATTTAAATTCGAATTTTGAAAATAAATCAGAATCAATTATGTAAAAACAAATCTGGAAACTTTTAAGATTGATTCTGACACGGATTTCAATAAAACTTAAAGGTAATCGATTACTTTACAGAGGTAATCGATTATCTCTATTCTGTGAAAAATAGTGAAATTCATTTTTAAGAAAGTAATAGATTATTTAAAACAAGGTAATCGATTAACATCTTCCTGTAAAAATGGTAATCGATTATCAAAAACAATAATCGATTATTTTCAATTAAAATTCCCAGGTCACAACTCAGAAACATAATAATCGATTATCCTGGAGAGGTAATCGATTACTTCTGCTTATTTCCATAAAACTGATTTTCCAAAGCAGAGTATGTAACCATAAGTTTTCAAAAACATTTTTAACAGAAAATCTAACTTAAAACAAATTTACAAAAATTCTTTTTATGAAAAACTTAAAACCCTTTTTGCAATTAAAACATTCTTCTCCATTTGTCTAAGTGTGGTCTATAACTAAAATGAATCAATTACCTAACCTTACAATAATTGTCCTATAGACGGATAGAGACAGTTATTAGGCACTTGAATCCCTTGAGACTAACTTCATTGTTGACTAGATGAACTTCAAGCTTTTTAAGAGTCTTCTTAGCATTCCAATATCTTGAATCATCTTGTCAACCTCCTTAGGATCATTGCATTGTTACAAAAAAATAACTTAATCCTTGGAGAGCATGGTTAGTCCAAATATGAATTGTTATGCATGATATAATCCATTTATCAATTAAGCACATAACATACTTCATGCAAATAATTCATTTGACATTTGTCATTTGTCATAATCAAAACATAATGGATTTCATAACATGAAAGCTAACATGCACTTCGGTCAATTTCATGATTTCAACCTTGTATCCCTCTTCCCGCTCCACAGCAGTTCGCCTCCTCTTCCTCTCCTCGGTCGAAATGGACGATGTAATATCGTCAGAATGGTCGGCCACACTGTTCGTGAGGCTGGCGGCGCGGAGAAAGTAATTTCCCATCAAGTTGGCCTCCTCACATCTTGAGATACCATTTTGATTGCACCACCGTCGGTCATCGGCTGCCGACTTGATCATGTTTCGAAGCTTGAGAGGAACGTCCTCGATGCCCCAAACACTGTACCGGGGCCCGAGGAACCATCGTTAGGATCCCTTGTGGTAGGCCCTAGCCCTTCGAGTATTTTCCCCTTACCCCAGGCCACCCTCATTTTCTGGGTTAATGGCTCGTCGTCAGACACCTCGTCCTCGGTCACGGCACGAACAAACTCAGAGGAAGAAGGGGCAGGCGTCGACGCAGGGGTAGGATAAACTAGTTTGGATGTGGAGGGAGCACTAGCTGAAACCTTGACCCATCGTCGCTCCCCAGCAGGAACGGGCCGAGCGATAGGCACAGGCCTCCGCACAGCAGGAAGAGGAGCCAGCGGAACTCTGGCCGAGCTCCCCCTCTTCCTCAGTTCATGCTCCTTGGACATATCCACTGAAAAAAAAACTGAGCGTTTAAAAAATAAAAAAATGGAGAAGAAGCTAGATCGTACTTACCAAGCCTCAGCGAAACCACTTCGGGAGGAATGATAAGAATCTGGAACACGTCTACCCGACCACTCACCTGTATGTAATCACGTATGGAGACACAGGTGGACTGTTCCGCTACACTCACCCTCTCCCACTCGGGTCCAAAGGACTAAGGTCGGAAGGTGTAAAATGTCTTTGACCAAGACAAAGGAAATCATGGCTGATCCCTTTCCATAAACCAGCATTACCCTTTGCCAACAAAGCGGTACTTGAAGAATAGGACTTGGAAAGATTCCCACGATTCGCTGGTGTGACACCCTAGAAAATAAACCCCTCAATCTTAATTAATTGATTGGTTACTTAAAAATTCTGTTTTAAAACTTATTAACTTATAAAAATTCTCCATGAAAATCGGACGGAGTTTCCTTTGTTTTATGGACTTTCCCAAAATTTAGTTTCACCTGGTTAACCTGAAATATCACATAATTATATAAACAGAAAGCCAGCAGGGCATAGTTGCACCATAATGCATCATCATCAGCAGATGACAAAATATAAACAAGTAGCGGAATTGTTATTTCCCAAAATCACTCCTTTCCCAAAAGGAGGAGTTCTGGGCCAACCCTGTGCTACATCCTAGTACCCAAAAGACATATATACATTTTTAAAAAGTATCAACTACATCATGAAACCCGAAACAATGGCCCAGGACAACATCATAACTACTACTAACTACTTACTCTCCCCGAGGGGGAGAGTACTCCTACTCGGCCTGTGACTGTGTAAGTTCGGGCTCGGTACCTGTATAAAAACAGTAAGGAGGTAAGCATTACACATAACTTAGTATATGAATTCTAAAAAAACATAGTAATAAGCTAAGTCGAGTACAATTCATTCGCATTCATATTCTATTATATCCGCTTAATTTTCTTTCTTTCTATTTACTTTCCTATTCACACTACAAGCAAAACGTGAATTACCGAGGGGCGAATCCCTCAGTAA
Source organism: Crotalaria pallida (assembly GCA_037953625.1). Taxonomy (NCBI): domain Eukaryota; kingdom Viridiplantae; phylum Streptophyta; class Magnoliopsida; order Fabales; family Fabaceae; genus Crotalaria; species Crotalaria pallida. The sequence continues at coordinate 78,104,878 of CM075649.1, read as the reverse complement.
ATGGCCAAAATCCCTCGGTAAATGACAATTACCGACAGCTAACCGATGGCACCCCATTTGTCAATAAAAGTGGCCCCGCTAATAGTTACCGAGGGCTTGGCATCCCTTGGTAATTACCGAGGGATAATCCCCCGGTAACTAATATTTTACCGAGGGATAATCCCTAGGTAAGTATTTAAATTACCGAGGGATAATCCCTCGAAAAATTAAAAATATATTACCGAGGGCAGTGCCCTCGAAAATTAGAGATTATGTTACTGAGGGGCTAGCCCTCAATAATGTGTTAATAATTTACCGAGGGCAAATTCCTCTTTAATTTTCAAATAAGTTACCAAGGGCATATCCCTCTGTAACTTTTTTTTTATTAATAAAAAAATATTTTTATTTAAATCATGAAACACCTATTTTTTTGGATAAAATAAATTTTTATTAAAAGCTAAGAAGCACAAAATATGCACTTAGCCAAAACAATACAAATATATAGCAATAGACACAACACCCGCACGCACAACACAGACATGATAAAAAGCAACCAGTAATTAAAAACAACAAGCCAAAACCAAATAACATTAGTAACAGCCAACCACCCACTAAAATACAGTCCCAATCACGGCACAAAAACCAGTCCAGCCCACTGCATATAATATCAGACAACCAACCATCTATTTGACTACATATGACAGCAAAAAACTAGAGTAACAGCAACACACCAATTCAACAATAAGACTTCAAGCTCTCCATAGGATTTGAAAGCCACTCAAACCATGACATTATTGTTTTCTTGTTGCAACCCTTAACCCACTCAAACCATGAAACACCTGTTTAAATTTAAAAAAATCATGGAACACTTGTATAAATTTAAAAACAACCATAATATTAACACCTAAATATTGCTTAAAAAAAGGTATCATAATATGAATTACCATATCATTCATTAAAAGGATCCAATCACATAAATCGGAGATTACATTCATTAAAATATACTTAACCCAATTACAACAACAACGTACAAATCAAACTCCACTGATGTGAAGGAATCGTAACACCCTATATACTAATTACCCTTAAACCCGAAAATTAGGATCTAAAAAAAATTTCTTTTAAAACGAATATGATAATTTCCAAAGTAATATTTCCTTCCATTAATACAAAAACATCAGAGTTATAAAGCGGAAGACTTAATACATCAAAAGCAGAAAAGCGTAAATTTAAGTACATTCAGTTCGGTAAGCAAAATACAAAAGCAAGGTTTTAGCTCGGCCCAACTGGCCGAGACCCCACTAATAATCCGACTCTAACTGTCTTACTCTCCCTGTGAGGGAGAGTGAACCTGCTCGGCCGGGGACTGCGTCTGCTCGGGCTCAGTACCTGAAAAATGGTAAGGAGGTGAGCATTACACAGAACTTAAGTAAGCAGTTTCTAACATGACATACCGAACTACCAAGCCTAACACAAGTAGTCAATTAGCATATAAATAACATGTAATCAAACCATATATCACATGCATACATCATCACTTAGCTCGGTTCACATCATGCACTCTCATTTAGCTCGGCTCACATCATACAATCTTATTTAGCTCGACTCACATCATAATCCAATTTATCCATTACCTATTAGTTATACCTCGGTTCATCCGATTAATTCTCCTTATACCCTTTCCTACATTCTTACACTCGGTTTCTCGACCACTACTCTCTTACCTCTGTAAACCATCCCTATCTCAGATTCATTACTCATTATTCCACTTTTACATATCTTTTAGTCTTTTACTCTTCTCGGATGCATACACCCAGTGCATGTCTTACACCATTTAAGGTCGGATATCGGAGTGTCCATAACTGCGAGTACCCAGTACCCGTCTTACAGCTGCACATACCCAGTATGCGTCTGACGCGATCAATGCACGTACCCAGTACGTGTCTTCTATGACCAGGAGCACTACCGCCGATCATTCTATGGAGTTAGGAGTGTCCATAACTGCGAGCACCCAGTACCCGTCTTACAGCTGCGCATCTCGGCGTCTTACGCGATCAATAAACGCACCCAGTACGCGTCTGCTATGACCAGGAACACATCCCACCGATTCCGTGCTCGGAACCTTGTGTGAATCATAACTGCGAATACCCAGTACCCTGCTTACAGTTGCGCATACCTAGTATGCGTCTGACAAGATCAATGCACGCACCCAGTACGTGTCTGCTATGACCCGATCATAGAACCATTTCTCTTTAATTCCTCTTACCTTTTTAACCATTTCATTAACTCGGCCTCTCTCGGCTCACTCCGTTATTCATCTCTTTAGCTCGGCCTCTCTCGACTCACCCCTTTAACCATTCCCCTTTTCCACTAACCTTTCTCGTTACCTGACTTATTACTCTATTTCTCCTACTTTCCATATTTACCATTTTCTCATACCCATTCTCAACCTCTCTTAGCTCGGCCACAGATATAAAGAACAAATATCAAAGCATCATAAACACTTATACCACAACAACAATATGAATAAAGCATTTAACCAGTCCAGCATGTAAATATGAGCATATAACCGAAAATAATGTTCCCTCTTCACCTAAAATTCATGTTTCTAGTTCATTCATTGGTTCCCATTACCCCTTTTTACCTTTTCTCTCTAATATTAACCTATATCCATTCTTAATCTAACACCCACTCTTAGCACCCGTTATGAACACCCTAGAAACCCAAACTCAATTAGAGGTAACACTCACTCCTTACCTCAAACCGTGAGGAGGTAAGAGTTGAGAGTTTGAGAATGGTTTTCCTTGATGCTTGACCTTGTGAGCTTCACACCTCTTGGATCCTTTCTTCTTTGCTGCCACCACCACACCACAACGGCCCAGGGAGGCATCCGAAACGGGAAGAAGAAGAGAAGGAAGGAGGGTCTCGAACTGGTAAAGCTTGGTGGAGGAGGAGAGATGGTCGTGAGTGAGAAGAGAGAAAGAAAATCTGTTGAGTTTTGTGTGTTGCTGGAACTTCAGAGAAGAAAAGAGAGAGAGAAGAAGGGGAAAGAGTGAATGAGAAGTATAGTGTTGTGTGTTGTGTATTTGGATTTTCTTTTATTCATTTAGGGGAAACATTTGTGTGGTTCTCATTGGAGGCTTCCAAGAGAAGTCAAAACATGTGGATAGGATTCATTGGCTTCTGGAGGAAGCCATGAATAGTGACTTGAAAAGGACATAAAGCAATGATAGTGACATAAAGTGAATGGTAGTACATAGTACGAACGGTGCGAAACCCAATGGGCCAACAGCTCAACATGAGCTGTCACGGAGGAGCTAGGGTACGTCGGCTTGGTATATAGGAACAGCAGTAGTCCAAGCTTCCTTCTCAGATAATAATATGAGGTGCGCTGAGGTCGGCTAAACCGAGCTTGACAACAGGTTCTGCATTTGGTTCCCATCTAGCTCGGCCGGGATCGGTCCGAGGTCCAATACTTACATACTAGGTCGGCTTATGCTTCCTATTACTTCACTACCCTTATACAATTTCTACAGCTTAATCCTATCCTTAAATAAATATTTATATTATTTTATAATTTTATTATATTACTTTTAATTTCTAGGATGTTACATTCCTCTCCCACTTACAGGAATTTCGTCCTCGAAATTCAGTCGGCATTGAACAATTGCGGATATGACTGCTTCATCTTCTCCTCGAGTTCCCAAGTAGCTTCCTCCACATTATTCCGATTCCAGACGACCTTGACCAAAGAGATTTCCTTCCCTCTGAGTCGTCTGACCTGTTTGTCCTCAACTCGGACTGGAAGAACATTGAAAGTCAGGTTGTCTTTTAGCGGCAGCTCATCCACTGCTATCACATGCGAGGGATCGTGAATGTACCTCCTAAGTTGCAAGACATGGAAGACATCATGGAGCTTAGACAAGTGCGGAGGTAGAGCAATTCTGTAAGCTACTGGTCCGACCTTCTCCAATATCTGGTATGGTCCGACAAACCGAGGGGTCAACTTCTTTGATTTGATAGCTTGGCCAATACCCGTTACAGGGGATACCCGAAGGAATACATGATCCCCCTCAATGAAGTTCAAGGGTTTTCTTCTTTTGTCGGCATAGCTCTTTTGTCGGTCCTGTGCTGCTTTCATTTTTCCTTGTATCATTAGGATCTTCTCGGTTGTCTCATGCACAATGTCGGGACAATCAACAAGTTTTCTCCTATCTGGAACCAGCATAATGGCGTCCAACATTTCTGACCATACAATGCTTCGAAAGGAGCCATTCCGATACTTGAATGGAAACTGTTGTTGTAGGTAAATTCGACCAAGGGTAGAAGTGTTTCCCAGCTTTCCGACTGTTCAAGCACACATGTTCTCAGCAAGTCCTCAAGAGTCTGAATGGTGCGTTTGGATTGTCCACCGGTTTGAGGATGATAAGCTGTGCTAAACCTCAACTTTGTACCCATGGCTTGTTGCAAACTCTTCCAGAATCGGGATAAGAAGCGAGGATCACGGTCCGACACTATGCTGCTCGGAACACCGTGAAGCCGAACAATGTCCTTTATGTACAGTTGCGTCAGCTTCTCTAGGCTGTACTTCATACTGATCGGCAGGAAATGGGCACACTTTGTAAGTCGGTCCACCACAACCCAAATGGCTTCCTGCCCTGATCTCGTTCTTGGTAGACCCGACACAAAATCCATCGAAATGCTATCCCACTTCCATTGTGGAATCTCCAAGGATTTGAGTAATCCTCCTGGTTTCTGATGCTCGATCTCGGCTTTCTGGCATGTCAAACACCGAGACACATAATCTGCCACATCGGTCTTCAACTTCGGCCACCAAAATAGCCTCTTCACATCCTGGTAATTTTTGTGGCTCCTGGGTGAAGACTCATCTTCGTTTTATGAGCCTCTTCCATTAACTCTCTTCAGACTTCAAAGTCCATAGGAATGCAAACTCGGCCCCGAAACCGTACGAGACCATCAGGTCCTTTAGTGAAGTCGGGTTCATCCTTGTCTCCTGCTCTTTCTAGTAGCTTCTGGAGTTCTAGGTCGGCAGCCTGTCTTTCCTTGATAAATCCCACAAACTCATTTGTTACTTGCAGCTTTTCCAGCACCACACTATTTTCCTTCTTCTGTATGCCGAGGTTAAGATCGCTAAACTCCTGCATCAGCTGCATCTCTCGGACCATCATGTTGCTCAAATGAAGACTCTTCCTGCTCAGTGCGTCGGCCACCACGTTGGCTTTTCCGGGATGATAGTGCAAGTTGAAATCATAATCTTTCAAAAATTCCACCCATATGCGCTGTCTCATGTTCAGTTCCTTCTGGTCGAACAAATAGCCGAGACTCTTGTGGTCACTGAACACTTCAAACTTCGTACCATACAGGTAGTGTCTCCAAATCTTAAGGGCGAACACCACAGCTGCCAATTCGAGATCATGCGTGGGATAATTTTGTTCATGAGGTCGGAGCTGTCGAGAGGCGTAAGCCACCACTTTTCCTTGTTGCATCAGCACACAGCCAAGACCTTGTTTTGAGGCTTCACAGAACACGTCAAAGGCTTTGGTCGGATCGGGCAAGATCAACACGGGCGAACTCGTCAACCTTTTCTTTAGCTCTTGGAAGCTTCGTTCACACACTTCGGACCACTGGTAAGGTGTATCCTTTCGGGTTAACGAGGTCAATGGTAGAGCCAGTTTAGAAAACCCTTCGATGAATCTCCGGTAGTACCCTGCAAGACCGAGGAAGATCCTGATCTCGGTTACCGAGTTGGGTCTCTCCCACTTAAGCACAGCTTCCACCTTGGAGGGGTCAACTGCCACACCGTGCTCGGATATTACATGGCCGAGGAAATGAACTTCTTCGAGCCAAAAACTGCATTTAGAAAGCTTGGCGTAGAGTTCCTTGTCCTTCAAAACCTGCAACACCGTCCTCAAGTGCTGCTCATGTTCACTCGAACTCCGAGAGTAGATGAGGATGTCGTCGATGAAGACTATCACAAACGAGTCCAGATAGGGTCGGAAGATCCTATTCATGTAGTCCATGAAGATGGCAGGAGCGTTGGTAAGTCCAAAGGGCATAACCACATACTCAAAATGTCCATATCTCGTCCTGAAAGCTGTCTTCGGAATATCTTCATCTCGGATACGGATCTGGTGGTATCCAGATCGGAGGTCTATCTTTGAGAACACCGACGCTCCCTTGAGTTGGTCCAATAAGTCGTCAATCCGAGGGAGGGGATATTTGTTCTTCACCGTTACCGCGTTGAGCTTCCGATAATTAGTGCACATTTTGAGGCTACCATCTTTCTTTTTAACAAATAAAATCGGAGCTCCCCAAGGTGATACGCTTGGTCGGATTAGCTTTTTGGCCAAAAGTTCTTCCAATTGTTTCTTAAGCTCTTCTAGCTCGGGAGGTGCCATTCGGTACGGAGCAATTGAGATCGGGCCAGTTCCCGGAATAAGGTCTATACTGAACTCTAGTTCTCTTCTCGGCGGTAAGCCATGCATTTCGTCCGAGAAAACCTCTGGGAATTCTCTGACTACATGAACTCGGTCTAGGGTCGGTTCCTCTGTTGTCTCTAACTTCGCAACAGAAGGGCCACTAAAGATGACAGTTTTCTCTCGGCAGTCGAGAAGGACATGGTGTTGGGACATCCAGTCCATGCCGAGGATAATATCTAGTTTGGTTAGGGGCAAGCAAATCAAATTGACCTTAAACTCTCGGCCTAATAATTGGATAGGACACTCTAGACACATTTGGGAAGTGATTACAAAAGAATTGGTTGGGGTAGAAATGGATAATTTGTAAGGCATTTCTACTGGGGATAGTTTTAGTCTGTTCATACAGTCAAGGGAAATGAAAGAATGTGTGGCTCCACAATCAAATAACACAGCACACGTAATGCTGCCTACTTGACAAGTACCTCGGATTAGCTCGTCAGCATCGGTCACTTCTTCACCATCCATAGTGTAAACTTTGCCTCTCTGCATCGGTCGGTTAACACCAGTCTGATGAGCCTTGGTCAAATTGACCTCTTCTTTCACAATGTTCTCGGTACACCGAGCTGCAAAATGACCAAGCTTACCACAGCGAAAACAGGATCCTCTTGCTCTGCTCGGATCCAGACTCCAGCATTCTTCCTTGTGCTGCTTTCCACAGTGCTGACATATCGGATAGGGACCAGGGACAACCACCATCTGACCACCACTCCTCGGAGCTGTTGACATTCTGGAGCTCGGATTCACATAGGGAGCAGATCTCTGAACAACTCCTTTTCCTCGGATTGGACCCCCTGCTTTTTGTGCCGACCTGCTCCGCTTTCCGTCTGCTTTCCTTTTGAGCCCCTTCTCATAGGTGCTAGCCATGTTCACCAACTGCGAGAGATTGGCCACGTTCTGATATTCGAAAGCGAGCCGAATATCATCACGGAGACCAGACTCAAACTTGATGCACTTGGTACGCTCATCAGCATCTCGGTAGCTTCCAGAATAACGGATCAAATCCTCGAACTGAGCGGCATACTCTCCGACACTCAAGTTCCTCTGCTCCAGCTTGAGGAAGGCAAGCTCCTTCTCCCTCCTAACATCCTCGGCAAAATACTTTCCGAGGAATTGAGCTCGGAACAAATCCCAAGTAATGGCTTCATTAACCGCTTCCAGTCCACGGCTCTGCTGCTCCCACCAGTGCTCGGCTTCACTCGCCAGCACAAATTCAGCTAACCTCACCCTGTACTCATAGGGTGGTTGCAGAGATCGGAAAATCTTCTCAACGTCCTGGAGCCATCTCTGAGCTCCATCTGGATTATAACCCCCTTCAAACCGAGGTGGTTCGTTCTTTCTAAATCGGCTCATCCAGTCGATCTCGACCGGAGCCGGAGGTTGAGGCTGAAGCGCAGCAGCTGCAGCGATGTTCTGAGCGAGGTTCTCAGCCTGATTCTGCTGAGCCTACACTTGGTTCTGCTGCAGTTGAACCAGAGTTTCCAACACGGCAGCAATTCGATCGTTATCAGCTCTTCTCCCAGCCATGCTGCTTGGTCATGGAGAGAAATCCAATTAACCACCGAAAAAATAAATATATAAATATACATATCAACACATACTTCTATAAGCTCTATGGTCTAACTTAGGCTTCTAGACTTTACTTATCTGTCACTCTCTTGGTGAGTAACCACTGGAGTCCTTTGAAACTCCAATAGGCCGAGGAGAAACTGCTCTGATACCAAAAATGTAACACCCTATATACTAATTACCCTTAAACCCGAAAAATTAGGATCTAAAAAAAATTTCTTTTAAAACGAATGATAATTGCCAAAGTAATATTTCCTTCCATTAATACAAAAACATCAGAGTTATAAAGCGGAAGACTTAATACATCAAAAGCAGAAAAGCATAAATTTAATTACATTCAGTTCGGTAAGCAAAATACAAAAGCAAGGTTTTAGCTTGGCCCAACTGGCCGAGACCCCACTAATAATCCGATTCTAACCGACTTACTCTCCCTGTGAGGGAGAATGAACCTGCTCGGCCGGGGACTGCGTTTGCTCGGGCTCAGTACCTGAAAAATGGTAAGGAGGTGAGCATTACACAGAACTTAAGTAAGCAGTTTCTAACATGACATACCGAACTACCAAACCAAACACAAGTAGTCAATTAGCATATAAATAACATGTAATCAAACCATATATCACATGCATACATCATCACTTAGCTCGGTTCACATCATGCACTCTCATTTAGCTCGGCTCACATCATACAATCTTATTTAGCTCGACTCACATCATAATCCAGTTTATCCATTACCTATTAGTTATACCTCGGTTCATCCGATTAATTCTCCTTATACCCTTTCCTACATTCTTACACTCGGTTTCTCGGCCACTACTCTCTTACCTCTGTAAACCATCTCTATCTCGGATTCATTAGTCATTATTCCACTTTTACATATCTTACAGTCTTTTACTAGTCTCGGATGCATACACCCAGTGCATGTCTTACACCATTTAAGGTCGGATATCGGAGTGTCCATAACTGCGAGTACCCAGTACCCATCTTACAGCTACACATACCCAGTATGCGTCTGACGCGATCAATGCACGCACCCAGTACGCGTCTTCTATGACCAGGAGCACTACCGCCGATCATTCTATGGAGTTAGGATTGTCCATAACTGCGAGCACCCAGTACCCGTCTTACAGGCAGCTACGCATCTCGGCGTCTTACGCGATCAATGCACGCACCCAGTACGCATCTGCTATGACCAGGAACACATCCCACCGATTCCGTGCTCGGAACCTTGTGTGAATCATAACTGCGAGTACCCAGTACCCGTCTTACAGCTGGGCATACCCAGTATGCGTCTGACACGATCAATGCACGCACCCAGTACGCGTCTGCTATGACCCGATCACACAACCATTTCTCTTTAATTCCTCTTACCTTTTTAACCATTTCATTAACCTGGCCTCTCTCGGCTCACTCCGTTATTCATCTCTTTAGCTCGGCCTCTCTCGACTCACCCCTTTAACCATTCCCCTTTTCCACTAACCTTTCTCGTTACCTTACTTATTACTCTATTTCTCCTACTTTCCATATTTACCATTTTCTCATACCCATTCTCAACCTCTCTTAGCTCAACCACAGATATAAAGAATAAATATCAAAGCATCATAAACACTTATACCACAACAACAATATGAATAAAGCATTTAACCAGTCCAGCATGTAAATATGAGCATATAACCGAAAATAATGTTCCCTCTTCACCTAAAATTCATGTTTCTAGTTCATTCATTGGTTCCCATTACCCCTTTTTACCTTTTCTCTCAAATATTAACTTATATCCATTCCTAATCTAACACCCACTCTTAGCACCCGTTATGAACACCCTAGAAACCCAAACTCAAGTAGAGGTAACACTCACTCCTTACCTCAAACCGTGAGGAGATAAGAGTTGAGAGTTTGAGAATGGTTTTCCTTGATGCTTAACCTTGTGAGCTTCACACCTCTTGGATCCTTTCTTCTTTGCTGCCACCACCACACCACAACGGCCCAGGAAGGCGTCCGAAACGGGAAGAAGAAGAGAAGGAAGGAGGGTCTCCAACCGGTAACGCTTGGTGGAGGAGGAGAGATGGTCATGAGTGAGAAGAGAGAAAGAAAATCTGTTGGGGTTTGTGTGTTGCTGGAACTTCAGAGAAGAAAAGAGAGAGAGACGAAGGGGAAAGAGAGAATGAGAAGTATAGTGTTGTGTGTTGTGTATTTGGATTTTCTTTTATTCATTTAGGGGAAACATTTGTGTGGTTCTCATTGGAGGCTTCCATGAGAAGTCAAAACATGTGGATAGGATTCATTGGCTTCTGGAGGAAGCCATGAATAGTGACTTGAAAAGGACATAAAACAATGATAGTGACATACAGTGAATGGTAGTACATAGTACGGACGGTGCGAAACCCAATGGGCCAACAGCTCAACATGAGCTGTCACGGAGGAGCTAGGGTACGTCGGCTCGGTATATAGGAACAGCAGTAGTCCGAGCTTCCTTCTCGGATAATAATATGAGGTGCGCTGAGGTCGGCTAAACCGAGCTTGACAACAGGTTCCGCGTTTGGTTCCCATCTAGCTCGGCCGGGATCGGTCCGAGGTCCAATACTTACATACTAGGTCGGCCTATGCTTCCTATTACTTCACTACCCTTATACAATTTCTACGGCTTAATCCTATCCTTAAATAAATATTTATATTATTTTATAATTTTATTATATTACTTTTAATTTCTAGGATGTTACAGGAATCAACAACATTAATGCAACACTCAACTATCCAAGAAAAAACACATGCTTGTAGACTGCAAGTGGACACTAACCTATGCTAATCAACAGGACCCATTCTAGTAAGGGCACCACATATTTAGTCACTAACCATTAGGCTTCCATCTTCTAGAACAGGTGAGTAGAGTGTTGGCAATTCAGCAAGTGTACCGATCGCACAAGTAATAAAGAGTAAGTAAAATTATCGTTCCACTCGGGGATTGCAAATTGTTTCTAATTTCTTTCACCTAATTGCGATTACTGTGTATAACTTGTATGGGTTTTGAGTTTAGAGATAGGAATGTAGAATTAAAGGTATGAAACAATTCAGAAAACAAAAAGTAATTAGAAGCAAATATGGAAAAGGTTAGGAACTTGGTTTCATTGTAGGATCAGGTTATTAATTATGAAAATATGTTTTCTAATAAATCAAAAACCCAGAAACAATAAAAGCTAGATCCCTCATGGCATTTATGTTTCTTACTAAACTTTACCCCTTAATCCCTTAAGTGAGTTCTAGTTTATAAGAGTTATACAATTACCCAAAAGTATTCCTATGAGTTGAATAATTATATTGTTTGGTTGAAAGGCCTAATCTTAATCCTAATTTTCCAATTAAGGTTCAGATTACCAAAGCAAAACATAAAGTGATCAATTCTATGAATTGTAATTAAAACACAACCAAGCAATTGATTTGAAAGGAAAAAAAATAATTCATAAAAAAATAGCCAAATTAAGATCCATACAAATCCACCCTATTCCTAACAAGAGGTTCAATTATACATATTGGAAGAAGAAGTAAAAGGAATGGGAAAAACTAATCATCATAGACAATAATCAATTTACCCCCAAGAGATCTTCAATCATCAAGTGGATCCCTCCAGCAATGTTGATCTCCAATCCTTGTGCCTTGCCTCCTTGCTCTCAATTGCATAACAGCCTCTCTTCTCTAATCCTAATTTTATTCTAATCTCTTATTTTGGCTCTGAAAAGTCTACCTGAACCTAATGGAAAAACCTATATTTAAAGTCTAAATCTAATCTCAATTGATATGATATGATAATATCCTATTAGAATAATCTATTCTTTAAGAATCTTATCTACAAATAGAATTTATGATTAAAATCCTTCTAGAATCCCGTATTTGTGTCTGACAGCAACTTCGGCACTGATTTTGACCCTCAAGATGGACGAATTTGAGGAAGGCTATTTCTGTCAAAGTTGTAGAACTTTTCCTTAGCTTTAAAATGATACCAAGATCGCCTCATTTGGATAAGCTTAGCTCAAGTTATGATCAAAACAACGAACAATGTCACTTTCTCGCATGTTGCGCGCCTGGGCGTGCCGGTTTGTGCGCCTGAACGTGCGTCACCTGCTCCAGCTCCGTTTCGCTTCATTCTTGCGCCATTTTCAAGGTCTTTTCATCCTCTTTCATGCTCCATATTTATTTTCTTCATTTAAACTCCGAAAGTACCTGAAACAAACCCAAAACAGATCAACAAGTTCAAAGGATTCTAAATTACCTAACTTCCTAAAAACTATAAAAAAAAGTCCTAAATTTACAAGAGAAACAGGCCAAATCCATAGCAAAAGGGAGTCTAAATCATGCTCAAAACATCATATTTTAGACCCAAATCACTCCCCCAAACTTAGTGTTTTGCATGTCCCGGGCAAAAGTAAAATAAAAACTCTAGAACACAAAACCAATTTCTAAGTTAATATGCAAATACCTAATCTAAGACTTCAAACTCATGACTCAGACACTTTTATTCACAAGCATTAACTTCATAAAAAACTGATTAGAAAAACAAACTCCAAAAAACCAGAACTAGTGAACACTCTCAACCTCACTGTGTGTATCTCTCATGTGTATCAAGGGTTTTATAAATATTCACTCAAGTTCATCCAATGACAATGTGTTACCATAAGTTTGACCATAGACCCAAATCTCTACTGAAATTATTGAATACATGCAAAAATCAAAAGGTCTTTATTTTGGTTGTAACGTGGCCATGGCTAAAGATGAAAGGTAGGATAAAAGAAAGATAGAATAAGACTAAGGGCTAAATATATGAAATCAAACAACATCCCTTAAAAATTATGAATGAGCAATTAATACAATTAAGATTCACACTCAACTCCAAAATCATTATCATCCTTGTTTTCTTTTCACTTTTTTTCTTCTATTCTCTTCCTTTCACATTTATTTCTTTTTCAATTTTTTTTTTCACTTGGAAGAGAAATAGAACTCATAACACTTTTCACCAATTACTTTCACTTTTTCTTTCCTCATTCCTCTCAATTGCTCATTCAAAATTTCCAAGGTACTCACAAAAATATTTCAATAGATGCAGGGTACCAAAGAAAAATCATAATATCTCATAAGGCTCAAAATGGGCAACTAAGGGATAATGTTTATCAAAAATATGTTGAAGGCCAGAAAAAACACAATCCTAAGGGCCTTAATCATCTTAATGCATGCAATCAATTATCAATTTCAAAATGGTCACCGATCAAGTTTTAGAACACAAAATCAAAGTGAACACTGTAACACTCCTTCTTATAGATCCATGTTGATAAAAAGAATTGCTCTTATTATCTTTGGTAAAAGTTTATGGACTTGATTGAGTAAAGATTTAATTAAAAATCCTTTCATTAGCCTTTGTAAAATACTTGGTGTTTATTTGCAGTTAGTAAAAACCTTACCTTTATCATTTCATGAAAATATTATTTATTAAAGCGTGAAACCACGTTTATCAGAGTAAGCGGAAATTAGAGACCTTGACTTGATAACTCACATTTAATACTAGTGAAGAAAACATAAACATAACTATATATATATGATCATCATAAAAAGAGTCATCAACATCAGAGTCAAAGTCGAGATAGCAGGTTTATACAAAATACAAGTCCATAATATTAGACCACCTCACTGAGATCTCTCAAAATATGTACAATATATATATAGAGCAAAATATGAAATCCCAGAAGTGGTCCAGCGATCCTCCTCCATAGCATGATCTCCAAGTCTCCAGCAGCTGCTCCACCCGTCCCACATCCTAACCATCTATACTATGCATCACCTGGTGGATCCCCAACTCCCCACTGGCTCCCAGTGGAGTACTCGACTGGCTCATCCTCGCTCTCACCCTCTTCCGGATCCTCCTCTACCTCCTCTGACTGAGTGGGTGCCCCACCACTGGGCACTGGGTCAGTTGAGGGAATCCCATGAACCGGACTCATCGGACGAGGTATAGGAGTCTCCTCTCGAACCACTCGAGAAGCAGAGGGGTGAGATCGAGTAGCGGCTCGAAAACGAAAGGAATGAAAACGACGAGAAGGTCGAGTCGGGGGTGGTCCATGATAAGTATAGAAAGGGGGTACATGCAAAGTATAGATAATAGGGGGTGGTCCTTTTGAAATAATACATTGAGAAGGTCTTGTGAAAGGACTGTTTTGAGAAGAGAATATGAAAGTGAGATTATGTGGAGAAAGTTTGAGAAATGAAATTTGAGAATGTGATATGATCCCAGCTCTGTGCTATGTGAGATTTGATGAGAGAAAGGTTGTGCCAAGTTAGTGGTCGGGACTCGTTGAAGGGTTGCACGAAGGACGGGCCGACCTTAGGATAATTAAAGGATTAAAAGACTTAAAAGACATACGCGGTGAGATGAGAGAGTGCGAAGTAGTGGAGAGGAAGAAACGATAAGTATCTGCGGATACTTAGGACGAGAATGCATTAGGGGAGGACAATGACGGTGAAACGTCAAGAAGTCTAGAGTGTGTTTCTAGGCAGAACGAACTCCACATGTGGCGCACTAACGTGGTGGGGACTGGGTCTAATGTCGTGGCAAGTTCTGCGGGCCCACTAGAAACATACTGTCGCCCCCTAGATTGCAAATCGAGAACAGTGAGAGGGACTGGAACGGGGCATTGTGTTTGCCACTGCGAGGCAGTGTGCCATGATTATTATGAATTGATATTATTGAGGCTGGGCCTCCTGGTCAGGGACCATTTATGTGTTGGATAGCTGTCGTGCCCGCGTGGTAAAGGTCCTGTACTCCTGTTTGCTTCCGACTAGGTTGGGTGGATGACCGAGGAGATGTAGACGTGAGTGATAGCCGAGAACGAAACGAATATTTGATGATAATGTGTGAGAGGAAATTATGAGCATGAGAAGGAAAAGAATTGAGAAAGAAAGAATGTATATGAGGAAATAAATTAAGTTCGAGAAAATAATGAAAGATAAGAGTAATGATGATAAGATTGATAATAGAATTGATAACATACTTGTTGTGGTGTGCTTGTATGTTTTATTATATGTTTGTTTAGTCCTATTATTTTGCCTACCATAAATCCACACCGTCGACGAACCATCGTTCGGAATGCTTACTCTCTCCTGTTCGTTGGCATATCGGTGCTGCTGGTATTTCAACGGGCAGATGGAGTATTGCATGAATATCGCCATGTGGAACAAGTACGGGAGAGGTTGGAAACATACTCCAAGCGGATGGACATGGACCGGTTACACGGAGATCGTGATTCCGGATCCGGAGTATCACCTGAGCGGAGCTAATCTGGAGCCACACTTAGGACAAGTCAACGTATGAGGTTTTCAGAGCTATGAGAAGAAGGTCCGGTACGAGCAACAGAGACGTTCTATTGTAGTTGAGAGGGTGGCACAAAGGCCCCACAACAATGAGGGAACCACCACACAAGCGACATCGTCTTCAAGGGCAAGAAAAGGACGCAAGAAGGACAAGGAGCTACACCCGCTTGCTTCCAATAGGAAATTTTAGGGATAGTGTAATTAGCTTAGGTGGTAGTGAGTGTTGTGTTAAGGATTACCAAGCCTTGAACCGTTTATGTAATCAAGCCAAGTTTTCAAAGTGAATGATGGGATACATTTCATGTTAAGTAATTCATGTGAAGCTTTTGGAAAAATTGTCAAGAGGAACTTGAACCAAGTTCTTCTATTGAAATAAATGTTTTACAAAAAAAAAAAATCTGGCCTCAATTTTTGTAACTTTAATAAGTAAAGGTAAACATTTCTGGTTTACGAAAATCGGGCTTTTACAAACATATCATCAAGCAATCAATCATTCAATTATTTCAAGGTATTATGATCATCATACAGGTCCAGCCAAGTCACAAAATAAAGTACAAAAATTCATATTTGTCGAAAACATTTAAATAGAGCTTTTGTTCGATTACGGGAAAGCACAAAAGATAAAATCTAAAACTATACCAAATCAATTTTTTAATCCTAAAAATTTCCAGAACATACACATATATGCCAAAGTTCATCATATACAATTTCCAAGTCATTTGAACAATCCTAAGCTAGGTTTCAAATCAAATTTTGTATGAAAAGCAAGACAGAACTGTTGCTGGCCTGAGGCCAAAATGCCATGATTAAAAATAGTGTTTCAACTCTGACTTGCATAAGAATTGGTATAAATCTTCCTTACACAACCAATATCATCTCATAAAAGTTTAAGATTATTTGGAGTTGATCAAGTCATACTTTTTCAATTAAACTTGTCACTAAGTCCGGAAAATCTGAACCAAACGGTTCACTGTTTTGCCTTTACAAAATCATCAAATCAACTCTAAATCTATTCAAATTTTACAAAGAACCTCGATATATGATAAGGAAACTACCATAAAAATTTCAAGTTATTTAGAGTAGTTTAGGGTTAAAAACTCTGTTTAGGTTTAACCCGAAAAGCTTATTTTTTCGAAATCGTTTAAAAATCATATAAATATTCAGAGACAATCCATTTAACCTACTTAAAACAGTATCCAATTTTCAGAATCATCGAACATATGCAAGTACTACTTATCCAGATCTTTTTCACTGAAAACCTTAGACTTCCCTAATTAACACCGAACAACCAAAATTCATTTAAAATGCCAAAACAATTCCAAATCCCTTCAAATTTTCCAGAACTCATTTAAATAGCATCAAGGACCACATATTAAAATTTCAAGGCAATGCAATTAGTATAACTATCGTTTCTCAATGTTTCTTACAAGGAACTCACTTATAGATCAAAATTTCAGCACTTAAATCAAATTGTTCAAACCAAAACATTTTCATGATCTAAACTTTGATTTATACTTTCATGTGCTTAAAAATTAAAGATCAAGTTAAATCTTGAATCATGCATTAACTCTAACACCAATTAAAAATCAAATCTCACCAATCATCATGTATAAATCGAAAAATCAAGAACAAAGTAAACTAAACTTAAACTCTTTCTCAATCACAACCAACAAATACAATAAACATAAGGAAAATCACATGCATGCGGTATCAAACATCAAGATTTCACTAACTAACCTTGATCTTGACATGCACATGCTTAGAATTAGTAAATCTCAAAGAAAATCAAACATGCATTAACACTCAAGAATCAAAATCAAGGCTCTAAGAGTAAAATCAAACCTAACATCAAAGCATACTCCTTTTCACTAGATCTTTACATGCATGTATCAAATACTCCAAGCAAAATTCATCTTCTAAAGATCTAAGCCAACACCGAAACATGCATCAAGAAAATAAGTTCATCTCATCAAAAGTTTCATACTTTAAGTTAAACTCTCTAACTAAAAATGATTTCCTTTGCATGAACTCCAAAACCGAATCAAGCAAGAAAATAAAATTATTAGCACAAAATCCTTTAAAACCGAATTGAACATCAAGTTCTCAAACATAGTCAATTTCTTATTTTTAGGTCAAGATCTTTACATGCATGTGGGAAAAAGTTAAGATCAACTTAAAAAAAATCACATGCATGCAACTAGAAACACTAGATCTAGCTTGAAATAAACAAAGATCATTTGAGCAAAATAAAGAGAAAAACCGTATGGTCCTCAAAGACTTATGCATGTCCATTTTTCATTTTCAACATTAAATCTATACAAATAAAGACTTAGAAAGTTAAGAGAAACACCAAAAATTGACATGCATGAACTCTTTAAAATCACACAAACAAATCCTCCATGAAACTCAAATAAAACCGAAATGAAGAAGAAGAAGAAGAAAAAGAATCAAGCTTGAAGAGGTTACCTAGATGATGAATGAAAAATGAGAGAGGAAAAATCCAAGAAATCCAAGAAGCTCCCTCCTCCTTCTCTCTTGGCTTCGGCCTTCTCTCTCTCTCCCTCTAAATTTCTTTCTTTCTTTACTTTGAAGTGAAATGGGTTGAAAGTGGAGAAATTGGAACAAGTGGGGTATATATATACAGAGGAAAGAAATTTCTCCACTTTCAACCCATTTCACTTCAAAGTAAAGAAAGAAAGAAATTTAGAGGGAGAGAGAGAAGGCCGAAGCCAAGAGAGAAGGAGGAGGGAGCTTCTTGGATTTCTTGGATTTTTCCTCTCTCATTTTTCATTCATCATCTAGGTAACCTCTTCAAGCTTGATTCTTTTTCTTCTTCTTCTTCATTTCGGTTTTATTTGAGTTTCATGGAGGATTTGTTCGTGTGATTTTAAAGAGTTCATGCATGTCAATTTTTGGTGTTTCTCTTTTAACCCATTTAATCCCTAAAGCCCAAGCCCACTTACTCATGTATTGCATGTTAATAGTAATTTGGTGGGAGACATACAAGAGTGATTTAAGGAAATAAATCAAATCAACATCAACTCACTTTATTAAATATATGTTATTTTATTCTTATTTATTTTATCATCCCATGCATCACACAACACATACATATGCACATACATATACATGGCATTTTCATTTTTTAAAATCACCTTTTCATATATAAAAAGAGATCCCCAAAAGGAAAAGTTCATTAAAGGTCAAAAACTATTTTTCATGAATTTGCCTTTAAAATTTGTATTACACAGACCTGAGGAATAATTTTCGTAAATCAACCCAGAAAATTATAAGAGCTACATCTTTAAAATCTACATTTCAATACGATCGTTTTCATATAAAGATCATAATTTTTGGAGTTACGGTTAAAACGTTATGAATTTCTGAAGTTTGTTAAATCTATTAAAGTTCACAAGGAAGTTCATTCCTATAAGAAATCACCAACAATAAAATCATAACTCACTTCTCATCAATTAAATCAATCCAAACTCAATAAAATCATTTGCTTTGGACTCTATGAAAATCTTTGCTTACCAAAATTCCATGAAATCGACAACTGATTACGTAATCGAATAAAATACCCATCGAAAATCCTTTGTAAAACAATATCTCAAAATTCTTCTTTAATGAAAATTTATTTATCTTAGTCGGGAAAATACGGGATGTCACAGTAAGTAGGTATGCCAATGGAACTTTAACTTAGGAATATCCTAAGTAGGAGAACGGAACCGAAGAAACGTGAAGACCATAGTCGAAAACTTTCTCCAGGGATGATTCTCCTTTTTACGGAACAATCGGAATTTCGAGGACGAAATTCTCCTAAGTGGGGGAGAACTGTAACATCCCGAATTTTAATCGCTAGTATAATTATATAATAATAATAATAATAATAATAATAATATATTAGAATAATAACAATGACAAGAATCAAGTTTAAGAATAACTAATTAAGGTTCCTTCTTGTATTATAAAAGTGTTAGAAAATATCGAAATTTGAGCACCTTGATTTCTTTAACTTTATAAATTATAAGTTTTATTGAATTAAATAATTGTTTCCTGAAATTTATGACTTAAGTGTTGGGTAGTTTCATAAAAATATGTTATGTTGATTACGAAACTATATCTTATTTATATATTTTAAAGTAGAATCATTAAAATGGTTACCCTAATTGAAAAATATACTTTCTATATTTTAATTTGCTTTTGTTATATTTAATATTAGACTTGTTTTAAGAACTTCACGAGCTTTAACTTTATGATTTTATACATGTACTTATTTGGATGTTTACATTTTTATTATTAGTACTTCTTGGTATTTAAAATAAATAAATAAAGAAAAAAAATGTTTATTAGTATTTTGAAATAATACTAACATTGTTGCAAATAATAATAATAATAATAATGATAATAATAATAATAATAATAATAGTGTTAAAGTGGGGGTATGTAGGGCAAGTGGGGAAAACCCTAAGGGGTTCCCTTTGTGGGTGCGGCGGCAACCCCCCCCCCCACCTCTCCCGCCGTCCCTTTGGTTTTCCATCGTCGGCACCCGTTGCCATCTCGTCTCCCTCCTCATTCCCAATCGCAAAACGAAGCTGCAACCAACAAGCGCCGTTGCTGTCGCGCTTTCTTCCGCCTCAACCGAGTCACGAATCGCGACTCTCTCTGGGCCAA
This sequence comes from Crotalaria pallida, assembly GCA_037953625.1. Classification (NCBI taxonomy): domain Eukaryota; kingdom Viridiplantae; phylum Streptophyta; class Magnoliopsida; order Fabales; family Fabaceae; genus Crotalaria; species Crotalaria pallida. The sequence goes on along the minus strand of CM075649.1, from coordinate 78,084,815 downwards.
GCACGAACCGCCACTGCCATCCTTCCTTGCCGGCCGTCACCACTCAACCGTACCATCACCGTTGCACGCTCTTTTTCGCTCCATCCTCTTCTCTGTCGCGCGTTCTCCTTTCACCCCGTCTCCTCCCCAAGTCGCGCCGCCATGGGCGTTGTCCTCTCCATGGCCGAAGCTTGTGAACGGAGGCCATGGATAAGCTACAATATCTACTTCTTCGTGTTGCTGGCGTCTACAGTGGGTGTGAACCGAAGCCACTAATGCTGTAACATCCCAAATTTTAAACCTAAGTGTAAATAAATTAATAATAGTTTGGGATAATTGAGATAATAATAATAAAACCATAAATAGGTATTAAAAGAAGTGTTCAAGCATTAGAAAAGATTAATAATAACAATATTGGTTTAGGAAAGGAAGAAGTAGTAAGTCAAGTTAGGAAAACCATAAGCCTAGGAGATTGGATTGTAGGATTTATAGCTTAACACCTAAAACCCACCGTTGGATGTGAAGTTGGGGTCATTAGGGAGCTTATCTCCAAATTTGAGCAAGTTCCAACGGTTAACGAAAAAGTTATGGCTGTTTGAATGCGAAAGTTGCTGTCAGATTTTATCTGTGGACATAGATGTCATTGTTGTGCACATTGATGTTGCACATCGATATCCATAGGTGGACATCGATGTCCACGACCTGCAGAATCAGTTTTTAAGGCATTTGGCTGAGTTCATTTGGGAAAAAATCATAAAATCCTCATTCGAACCTCTTGGGAAAAGTTTGGGTTCATCATTTCCCAACCTCAAACCTCTTGAATCCTCATCAAATTGCTTCTTCCCTTCATTAAATCAAGAGTTCCTCTTCTCTCCATCATCAACATCACTCATTTTCTCCTCCCTTTCTCACACGAATTTCTCTTCCTCTCTTCTCCCATACGGATTTCACCCTCCATTCCACCAAGACCAAGTTGTTCAACTTCTTCCTCATCAAGCTTATCAACTCATTATCAAGCTTAATAGGTAAGGCTCATTTCCCCTTTCTTTTCTTAGGGCCATACGAATTTCTCTTTGTTTTCCCTCTCTTGGTAAGAGAAATCCGAACCCCATGTATGGTGTGCCACAAATCTTATGTTCAACTTCGTTTTTGTGGCTTAAGGAAGTCAAAGATCACTCTCCACACTCTCTTGCCATTGGAGCTCATTTGTGAAGTGTTTGAAGCTAGGGCTTGGAAGGTTTATTCTTACCTCTACTTGGTTGAGGTAAGGGGGTGGATATAGTGAGCATTGGCTTGTTCTAGGAAAGGGTTTGTATTTAGACATAATGATTAGCTAGGAGTTTATGTGTTAGGGTAGGAAATTAGAAATCCCAATTTAGAAACTAAGGAAAATGTGGAAAATAGGTTTAATTATTAATTATGGAATTCTAAGAAGTAGAGAATGAGGTTAGGTTTAAATTGAGGAAAATAAATGGCATGAACCCCTAAGATAGGAATTTGAATCAATAATCCGGATAAGTGAAAAATGTGATTATGCATGATTATATGAGAAGGTGAATTTTGTTGTTATTTGCACTAATTGTTTATGTGAAAAGTGATGTGCATGAATAGTGGTGGATGTAATTATGTGCTCTATTTGGTATTTCTTAAACATTGGAATGGTGTTAATTAGGAAAGTGAATTGTGGCTATTTGGTTATAAATATGATGGTGTTTGTGCTTGGAATGATTTGATAAATATTAGACGGAATTGGTAGGCAAAATAATGACATATAATATGGACAACTAATATTGGATAAATATGGTGGTGTATCGTAGGCCTTCGATTTGGGGGAGACGATACATCGTAAAACTTGGGTTGTATTGTAGGCCTTCGATTTGGGGGAGACAATACAACGTAAACGGGGCGATGTATGTAGGCCTTCGATTTGGTGGAGACATACATCGTCGATGGTGTATGTATGTAGGCCTTCGATTTGGTGGAGACATACATACACCCTAAATAAAAAGGAAAAAGGAAAGGACAATGGATAAAATAAGGTAAACGGTAAAGGAAAAGCGATGTATGTAGGCCTTCGATTTGGTGGAGACATACATCGTGATTGGTGTATGTATGTAGGCCTTCGATTTGGTGGAGACACACATACACCCTAAATAAAAAGGAAAAAGGAAAGGACAATGGATAAAATAAGGTAAACGGTAAAGTAAAAGCGATGTATGTAGGCCTTCGATTTGGTGGAGACATACATCGTAATTGGTGTATGTATGTAGGCCTTCGATTTGGTGGAGACATACATACACCGAAAGTAAAAGGAAATGAATAAGGGAAAAAGGGAATAAAATTGGACAAGGTAATGGTAATGGAAAAGCGATGTATGTAGGCCTTCGATTTTGTGGAGACATACATCGTAATTGGTGTATGTATGTAGGCCTTCGATTTGGTGGAGACATACATACACCGAAAGTAAAAGGAAATGAATAAGGGAAAAAGGGAATAAAATTGGACAAGTTAATGGTAATGGAAAAGCGATGTATGTAGGCCTTCGATTTGGTGGAGACATACATCGTAATTGGTGTATGTATTAGGCCTTCGATTTGGTGGAGACATACATACACCGTAAATAAAAGGAATAGAATAAGGAAATAGGGTAAGGGGTTATAAAGGGATTTATTTGGAAACGGGGAAAATAGAGAAAAGGGAACCAAGTGGTGAAAATGAACTAACTAAAAGGGAACCGGCACTTATAAAATGATGGAATTGGAAAATGTGGTATGCTTTGTAACACCCCAATTTGGCAACTTGAAAACTTAAATCAAATATAGCGGAAATTAGGGCCAATTTTTTTTTTTTTACAAGTGTTATGTACACGTGAGAACTTTTAAACTCATAAAACATAGTTACATTTGAAATTCATGTTCTCACATTACATAACCTCTCAAGTTCCAAACCGAGATGTCACAGGACACCGCGCTTTGAAACCCATTTTTCCAAAACATTATTTAAAGCAAAGCCCGTTTACTTATATCAAAACATCATTACCAGATAAAACAATTGTCGGGGGTACAGTATGATAAAGCAAGGCAACTAAGAACTTACAATAGATTACCTTCCGCCAGGGGAAGTCCTAGCTTCTAGTCATGCACACCAAAACTATCCTTCTATCTTCACATCTCGGCAGCCCAAGTTCTCGATCAGTAAGTAGGGTTGTCGCCCTCAGCCAGCTCGGGAGTCTCCTTCGTAGAGTCGTCGAATACTCGCTCCTTCTTGCAGGGATACCGATGCATCGCTACACGCTATGCTACCTACCGATTGCAATATCAACAATTGTCGATACGACAATACGGTAGGAGAGAGTCAGTGTTCCGAACACTAACGGGTTGACCTTGAGGTCTCAGGGTGAATAATAAAACATTGTAACTAAATTATCACCAACATGCAAATGGAACATGTTATGCACATAGCATAGAAGAATCACATATAACAGAACATATCATAATATTTTAATCACACCAGTACCATCATTCTTAACCAACGATCACATTCTCATATTCTTTCCTCGCAAACTTTCACAACTTTTCTCAAACCTTCTCTTATCATTACTTCCACACTTATCACTTATTCCCAGAATTCCTTCTTTATAAACTCATCTTATAACTCTTATACAATATTTATTGTTTTGATATACTTCTATTTGAAACAGCTTTGTGCTCTTAAGTTTTATTATCTCGATTAGCATCAATGATGAGGGGGACACATCATTGAGCTCACACACGTCTACATCTCCTCGGTCAACCACCCAACCTAGTCGGAAGCAAACAGGAGTACAGGACCTTTACCACGCGGGCACGACAGCTGTCACACAAACAAATGGTCCCAGACCTGGAGGACTCAGCCTCAAATCAATTCAATCATATATAAACAGGCACGCTCTCAGCGGCAAACACAAATGCCCCGTTCTAGTCCCTCTCACTGTTCTAGACTTGCATCGAGGGGGCGACAGTATACTTCTAGTCTGCAGTGCGGAACGTGCCACGGCATTAGACCCAGTCCCCACCACGTTAGTGCGCCACATGTGGAGTTGTTCCGCCTAGAAATATACTCTAGACTTCTTGACGTTTCACCGTCATCGTCCTCCCCTCCTGCAATCCCCACCTGAGCATCCGCAGATACCCATAGTATCTTCCTCTCCACTACTTCGATACGACACTCATACCTCACCGCGTTTGTAAATGTCTTTTAAATATTTTAAGGATTCAACGTTTTAATTTAGCGGCTTATCCTAACGATCGGCCCGTCCTTGGTGCATCCCTTCAACGAAGCCCAATCACTAACGCAATCTGTTCCCCCTAAATCTCAATGGCCCTCGGCCTCAAATCACTTTCTCATCTCATTTCATGACACATTCTTTCTCGTCTCATCTCGTCATCACAATTCATATAAACTCATGCTTAGCAGCATCCTTTCCTCGTTTTTATCAAAAATATCTTTTGCAAAACTCTTTCAAAAGAACACGGCTTCACAAAACCTTTTCTTCACAAAATAATTTCATAAACCTCATTTCAGAAATCCCTTTCACAAAACCTTTCAAAAATAATGTTTCCAAAAACTTTCACAAAAATATTATTTTCACAAAAGCTTTTCAAAAATCTCTTTTTTTCAAAAACCTTTTTCAAAAATCACATTTTTGGGTGAGCGTTAATGGAGGAGCAAACTCAACTCAACACTAAGCTTCTTCCCAAAAACATGAACGAGGAATCACAGCTCTATTCAACCACACCTCATTTCCAATCTCAACTCTTTCCAACTCAAACACTGATTTCCTCTCTTTCATTCTTTATCTCTTTTGCATTCTATTCGCAACACGCTTTACTTCTTTCTCAATCATTTCATATCTCTCTTATTCACATCTCTCTTTTTTTTCTCTTTCCAGTCTCATTACTCTTGCGGTTTCATTGTTACTGTTTCACTCTTTTAAACATCCTCAAACAACTTCAAACAGAATAGAGTATGCTCAACAAAATAAACATGCAACATGCAAATAAATCAAATAAACATTTAGCACACATTTGCCTAGTTCGCAGTACATTCGCAATCCTTCTATTTGGATTGCGAGCAACCACGTTACGGGATCACCGCACTCTCACTCACCTGGATGACAACACATCCAGAACTTTCCAAGATTCCAAGTTGCTAACTTCGCCACGTGTCCTTCGCGTCCGACACCCGAACTAGAACATTTTTCCCCGTGCGTTAGAACGTTTTCGATAATTTCTTAATTTCGTTTTGAAAACTCATTGAAATAATTTCTTTCATTAATATCCAAAGACTCCAAAACCAAATCAGATTTCAAATAAAAGATTTTCAACAAAACAATTAAAACGATCTTTTTATCAAGACAACTCCATTCCTTTTAAGTTAAAACACTTTGGTTACAAAAAAAATCATTTTCCTTAAGTTTTAAACGACATCCAGAAATCCAAGAAAATAAAAACACCAAACCCAAACCACACTATTTCATTAAACAAAATTTAGAACTCCAGAAAATAAAACTTTAAAACCATATCAAATTGATTCATTTTAAAATCCTAAACTTTACAACATTACCAAACACTGATCAAAGAAGGTCACACAAAATCTTACATTAATTTAAACTATTTAAATCATACCCTTTTAAGTAAAACATTTTCAATTTCTTTAAAATACAAACATGGATTTCACACACATACAAACAATATTCAGAACAATTCCAATTCAGTACAAGACAGCACATATAGGTTCCATTCACAGACATACTCATAAGGCAAATCACAAATACACACAATACAACTCATATTTTCAATTATTCACAATTATTGATTAGGTTATATCCTTAACAAATTAATTTAATTATACTTAAGAAAATAACTTAATCTTTTAATTAATCTAATACAAACCGAATCACACATTCTTAACAATTCCTAATTACCATTAAATTTTAAACTAAAAACCATTGAATTAATTTTACCAAAAATCTTTTCACATAATCACATGAAACCTCAAAGAATTAAAAGAAGCACACAGTACTTTCACAAAGCATACAGTATCATGCACCTAGAAATATAACCATCATCATGGTCATTTTATGAAAATAATTTTCCTAACAGTTATACACACATGGACCGAATTATGCACATACAATTTTGCAAAGATTTAATGCACAAGTAAAATCATAAAATCATGAAATTATTTTATTTCTTTTAGCGTTAAAAACCGTGAGCATACAGTAAAGGAAATCAATAATTTTAATTTGTTTTCAAAGCCTTAAATCAAACAACAATTTAAATCATAATCCTTTCAAAGGTTCTCATGCATTTTCTTTTAAATTCAATCACTACATGCATGTACTCTTTAAGTCCTTAGATTCAAAGAATTTCATCATGCATGTACCCTACATAAGGGACAACTTAGCTACCTATCTAATACCTAGTATGGCCGAAAGTCAACATGCCTTAAAACAAGGATTTTGAATTTATTTTTTAAACATGCAAGTCATGCACTTCACAAAATAAAAACATGCAAAACAACACATTACATTCACATCAACCTTCACAAAGAGACCTCAAATTCATTAAATTATAAAAATTAAAGTTATGCTTCAAGCTTCTAAGAATGACATGTATGCACCTTAAATCATTAGATTTAGTCCTAAAACAAACATGCATTAACTTTTTATAAATTAAGAAAGCATGGATCCTTAAATTAATTAAACATTGCCGAATGACCTTCTAAAAAAATAAGCATGTACATAATCAAACACTTAAGAAAATCATGTTTATATTCAAAAATTATTTTAAACTTGCTTCTTAAATTTTTTTTTCTCAAAACCGTGGCATATACACAAAGGAAAGTATGATCTTTCCACTTAAATAACATGCACATAATCAAAAACAAGTTTCCACTCAAAAATCATTTTTAAAACTTAGTTTCCTTAATCTTTCTTTAAAACCGAATCAAACACAAAATAAAAACATGATTTTTCTTCTAAAAATTAACATGCAAGCCAAGGATCTTAATTTTTCATACATCAAGCAAAGACAATTACATACACACACTCAAAACAATTAAGATCCACACAAAAAAATTAACATGCAAGACCAAAAACATAAATTTTTTTTTTTACAATTTTAGTTTAGATCATGAATTGATTCAACAAATAATTATGGAAATACACATAGATCATGATTTAAACAAAAGATCTAACATGCAAGTCAAGAAATTTCAATAAATAAACAAACTTGGATCATGGGTTTTCATGTCAAATAATTACATAAACACAAATATAGGTCACGGTTTAGAGTAGAAAATTACACATGCAAGAAGGATTTATTTTAGCTTTCACAAAATCTTTAGCCATACTTTAGATCTTTAAGTTTTTTAGTTAGAAAATTATTAGATCTAGCAAAAGCTTTAAACCGAAACAACAAACACAAAGCTTAACATATTACAAATTACTTAGAGTCTTTAAAGTCCATGATTAAAGAAGATCAACATATAAGAACAACATGCAAGAAAAAATAAGAAGTAGATCTTCAACTAAAAGAAAAAGTTGCACTATTACAAGTCTTCTCTTGGATCCTCAAATCCTACCATGAAAGGGTTGGTTCTCTAGCTTCTAACATCCTTGATCTATAAAGAAAAGGCTTGGGGTAGGCTTGGATCTCCTTCCTCCTTCTCCTTCAAGTCCCACAACCTCTCTTTCTTTCTTCTCTTTCTATTTTGTTTTCTTTTCTTTTCTCTAAGAGTAGAATGAGTCTCTTAGACTATGTTTGTGTTTGTGTTGGTACGGTGGAAGTGAGGAATGAATGGGTGAAGAGAAGTGAATTGAGGAAATGAACTAAGGCTCTAAGGATATATAGAAAATTTTATCTTCCCTCTTGTGCCCTTGCATGTGGTTCGGCCACAACACAAAGAGAGGGGCGTTTTTGGACTTCTAAAAAGTTGCATGGGTGGACTTTATCATATGAAAGGGGGACAAGGTTGCATGGCTAGGCTTTTAGGGGTCAAGCTAGGCTTAAGGACTTGTTAGAATATAGTTAGGGTTTGCACTTGGTTTGGTTACAACACTAACTTAGTTTTCTATTTGGTTTCTACTTTCTTAGTCTTTAAGCTTCTAGAATTCATGCATCCTATCACTCACACACATTCACGGATATACATACACACATATACATACATACACACTCCACTCGTAGCATACTCACACACATACATACATTTTACATTTTTATTTCTTAATCTTAGTTACTTAAATATCTTAATTATTTATTCCAATAATGCAATCAATTCATCATTCACATTCACACAACAATGCTCATGCATCATACAGCAAACACACAGCACACACATCACATAAAAATTTCAAACCAAATTATCAAATTTATTTTCTTAAAAACAACTTCTCCCAAAATTCGTATCTTATAATTCTGGAAATAAATTTTCGTAAATCCACCCAAAAAAAAATCTGAAAATTACATTTTCAAAATCTAAATTTCACGACGATCGTTTTGATATAAAGATCATAAAAATCCGAGTTACGGTTAAAAAGTTACAAATTTTTCAAGTTAACAGACCCAAAAACTTAATTTCAAACAAAAATCACTTTCTAGAAAAATCACAATCCATTTCTTAAAAAAACTCAAGTCAACAAAATCATTCACTTTTCTTTTATAAAAACATTTTGCTTATGAAAATCCATGAAAACCACACTTTATTTCTTATTCACGTAAAATATTTTTCCGAAAATCTTTTATAAAACTGGACTTCCAAGTTTATTTTAATCAAATTCGTTCTCGCACGTACGGGAAAAATGCGTGGTGTTACATGCTTGCGATGACAATGTGATTATGTGAATAAATTGCTAAGTGTGTTTGGCCTGGTTAGTTGTTATGTCTATCTAGAAACTGCTTTTCTATTTCATGTGCAATGCTCACTCCCTTACCATATTTCAGGTACAGAGATTGAGTTAGCACAGCCCCCGGCCGAGCATGAGGGCTCTCCCTCACACGGAGAGTAGGGTTATTATCGGGTTTAGGATTGCATTGGGCCTAAGCCTCCCTACTCTTTTTTTGTATATGTGATGTTCATATATTTTGATGAGGCTTAGGATATTATTTTTGGCATAGCTAGATTCTGAGCATCATGCTAGTTGCACCTAGTATTTATTTTCCGCTTAAACTCTGATATCTGATACTGGATGTTATATTTTGCGCCCATGAGGCTTTTGTATGACATGTGCATGAGGTGCAGTCCTGCTGGCTGTTGGTTGTTTTTATTCGATAATGTTATTCACAGGTTAAAATTTGGAAAAGTCCGAAAAACAGGCAAAACTCCGTCCGTTTGACGGGTGATTTTATTATATTAAAAAGGAATTTTTAAGTACACATTTTAATACTTGGGAATTAAGGGTAATATTTATTAGGGTGTTACATTTTGGTATCAGAGCAGTTTTTCCTCGGCCTTTGGAGTGTGGACTCACATCTCCAATGGTTACTCACCAAGAGGGTAACCTGGAAATAGTGTCAAGTCTATAGTAGTTACTTAGGGCTATAGTTATAAAACCCTATGTAGTTATGTACTAAATTATGTACATGTCTGCATCAACAGAATCCCTTGTTGCCACACAGTAGCAACATGAAGAATCAGCTTTCCCTAGCAGTTCGGCTACTGATCGTAAGATCAATTCCCCTGCTGATTCTTTGAAATCCAAGCCGTATGACATCTGTTTTCAAGAAGGGCAAACTTCTGCAATGGGTAAGCTTAGATCGACTATGGGAAACCAGGAGCAACACGTGGGGATACAAGTTGGTGAGAAGAAGAGTATAATTTTGAGACTGGGAATGGTTCTCCTGAAGCAACAATTGACTCATGAAGAACAGGTGGGCGTAGTAAAGAACTGTCGTGAGATGGGCTTAGGCCCTGGAAGCTTTTATCAACCAGGCTTTACAAGTAGAGCCAGACTCCGACTGAAAATGATGTGCCTCGGCTTAGATTGGAATCCTCAAACCCGAGTATATGGACACAAAAGGGTAACTGATGGAAGCGAACCACCCAATATTCCTGATCATTTTATTCAGCTGGTTATGGGAGCGATGCAAGATGCACAATCTTTGATGGAGAAGGAATGCGGTGTAAGTGAAGTGGAGGACATACTTCCTTCCATGTCCCCTGATGTCTGCATTGTCAACTTCTATGAAGAAAATGGAAAGCTTGGTCTCCATCAGGACCGTGACGAAAGTGTTGGAAGCTTGCAAAGGGGGATACCGGTAGTATCACTTTGCATTGGTGACTCGGCTGAGTTTCTCTATGGAGACCAGAGAGATCCAAGGAGAGCAGAAAGAATTATCTTGGAATCGGGTGATGTATTAATATTCGGTGGCGAGTCTCGTCACATCTTTCATGGAGTGTCGGCGATCATACCAGACACAGCTCCAGAGGGATTGCTCGATGACACAGGACTTCGTCCTGGACGTCTCAACCTTACATTCGGACAATATCAGTTTCCTGGTCCACACCCTTGAGGTCTGCTGTCCAGCTACTTAAGGAGATCAGGGCCAAACTAACAAAAGGTACGAGACAATTCAAAACTTTAGATAAATATTTTAGGTACTTTCAATCTGCATCTCTATTAAGTTTCAGTGTAGAACATCCTAAATCAATTCTCTTGGAATATTAAATTCCTAATTCTGTATTTCTAGACGTTGTGAAACCTAAGAAAGACTCATCTTCAATCCAATCTTGAGTACCATCTAAAGGAACACGTAGGAAAAACCTTACTTAGTTATAAGACCGTAACAAGAGACCTAACCAAAAACCTGGTGATAGTGTCGTCCTCTAATAGAGTGTAGGGTCAGGATTGGTCATCCTTTCTCTTGCACCTGTTAAAAGATAATGCTATCATTCAATAACGCAGTGATGTACAGTTGATAAATGTGAGATTGGGACTGACCACCTCGGTCTTCGCGTTTATTGACATGCTATATTATTGCAACCATCTAGTTGAGATCCGAATAAACCATCTAGGAATTCTATCTCTGTCGAAAGCCCGATTGAACGTTAATCCTATAGGATCTTTACTAAGACTCGTAAACAGTAATTCGCAAACCAACCCCATTCAAGACACTCCTATTCTATATTTCCACCGAGAACATCCAACTAAATGATCGAACCACCCCTCTAACTTGCATGAGAACTTAGCCGTATGCGTAGGTATGAAGAGCCTAGCTAAACAATTCTTGGAATCAACCCAGTTTCCTCCCTGCCTTCGACTTACTCAGGTATGTTGATACTAAGTGGGGGAGACGTGATGACTCAATTCGGACCCTATCCGAGCGACAATAACTAGTAATCATACCATAAGCCGTAGGACTACTAAACAGGTAATTCCAAACGCTTCGCGGAGGATCGAATGAGAGTTAAACTTGAGGTAAAGCAATACCTCCCCAAAATAACACCAAATTGAGAAACAACAGCTAGACCTTGACTGAGATCAATCAAGTAACTGCAGATCCATAGAAAACGCATCCTTCGACAGCTCTCTGCTGAGAATGCACACTTCGGGGATAACCTCCATTGTCTTCTTGCCTGACGTGTATCCAGTACATCCTGGGTCATCTTGCAAAGACCATGAGACTCACTCTTGAGTGCTTCATGTTTCTTCTTTTCATCTTCACTCCTCTCAAGCTTCAAACATCTCAGATCTATACGTGAGAATTCGCCAAGTCGTAGAAACCCGGCATAGTTCTATGCCTGCCTATAGATAGTCACCCACGTGTCCTCTTTTCAACCTTGGATACCGGTTGGGAACCTGTGTACTCTATTCTGGGCAATGGATGATCACACCCCCTAGCATGGATATAATGAAGTATGTCAATGCTATGTGGGGGAGGATTTCAATCCAAGGAATGGGAGATGAAACTTTAATAATAAGAAAAACTGATGACCTTGTGCAGATAGAGATAACACGTAGTGTTAGAAGACAAGTGTTGAAATGGGCATGACCCTAACCATATATGGAGCAGAAATTAAAAAAAAAACGAATGGGAGTGAAAACCGTAGTCAGAGCTTACTAATGGGATGGTTCTCCATTTGAAGGGATTGAACGGAATTTCGGGGACGAAATTCTAGTAAGCGGGGGAGAAATGTAACATCCCAAATTTTAAACCTAAGTGTAAATAAATTAATAATAGTTTGGGATAATTGAGATAATAATAATAAAACCATAAATAGGTATTAAAAGAAGTGTTCAAGCATTAGAAAAGATTAATAATAATAATATTGGTTTAGGAAAGGAAGAAGTAGTAAGTCAAGTTAGGAAAACAATAAGCCTTGGAGATTGGATTGTAGGATTTATAGCGTAACACCTAAAACCCACCGTTGGATGTGAAGTTGGGGTCATTAGGGAGCTTATCTCCAAATTTGAGCAAGATCCAACGGTTAACGAAAAAGTTATGGCTGTTTGAATGCGAAAGTTACTGTCAGATTTTATCTGTGGACATAGATGTCATTGTTGTGCACATCGATGTTGCACATCGATATCCATAGGTGGACATCGATGTCCACGACCTGCAGAATCAGTTTTTAAGGCATTTGGCTGAGTTCATTTGGGAAAAAATCATAAAATCCTCACTCGAACCTCTTGGGAAAAGTTAGGGTTCATCATTTCCCAACCTCAAACCTCTTGAATCCTCATCAAATTGCTTCTTCCCTTCATCAAATCAAGAGTTCCTCTTCTCTCCATCATCAACATCACTCATTTTCTCCTCCCTTTCTCACACGAATTTCTCTTCCTCTCTTCTCCCATACGGATTTCACCCTCCATTCCACCAAGACCAAGTTGTTCAACTTCTTCCTCATCAAGCTTATCAACTCATTATCAAGCTTAATAGGTAAGGCTCATTTCCCCTTTCTTTTCTTAGGGCCATACGAATTTCTCTTTGTTTTCCCTCTCTTGGTAAGAGAAATCCGAACCCCATGTATGGTGTGCCACAAATCTTATGTTCAACTTCGTTTTTGTGGCTTAAGGAAGTCAAAGATCACTCTCCACACTCTCTTGCCATTGGAGCTCATTTGTGAAGTGTTTGAAGCTAGGGCTTGGAAGGTTTATTCTTACCTCTACTTGGTTGAGGTAAGGGGGAGGATATAGTGAGCATTGGCTTGTTCTAGGAAAGGGTTTGTATTTAGACATAATGATTGGCTAGGAGTTTATGTGTTAGGGTATGAAATTAGAAATCCCAATTTAGAAACTAAGGAAAATGTGGAAAATAGGTTTAATTATTAATTATGGAATTCTAAAAAGTAGAGAATGAGGTTAGGTTTTAATTGAGGAAAATAAATGGCATGAACCCCTAAGATAGGACTTTGAATCAATAATCCGGATAAGTGAAAAATGTGATTATGCATGATTATATGAGAAGGTGAATTTTGTTGTTATTTGCACTAATTGTTTATGTGAAAAGTGATGTGCATGAATAGTGGTGGATGTAATTATGTACTCTATTTGGTATTTCTTAAACATTGGAATGGTGTTAATTAGGAAAGTGAATTGTGGCTATTTGGTTATAAATATGATGGTGTTTGTGCTTGGAATGATTTGATAAATATTAAACGGAATTGGTAGGAAAAATAATGACATATAATATGGACAACTAATATTGGATAAATATGGTGGTGTATCGTAGGCCTTCGATTTGGGGGAGACGATACATGGTAAAACTTGGGTTGTATTGTAGGCCTTCGATTTGGTGGAGACATACATACACCTTAAATAAAAAGGAAAAAGGAAAGGACAATGGATAAAATAAGGTAAACGGTAAAGGAAAAGCGATGTATGTAGGCGTTCGATTTGGTGGAGACATACATCGTAATTGGTGTATGTATGTAGGCCTTAGATTTGGTGGAGACATACATACACCGAAAGTAAAAGGAAATGAATAAGGGAAAAAGGGAATAAAATTGGACAAGGTAATGGTAATGGAAAAGCGATGTATGTAGGCCTTCGATTTGGTGGAGACATACATACACCGAAAGTAAAAGGAAATGAATAAGGGAAAAAGGGAATAAAATTGGACAAGGTAATGGTAATGGAAAAGCGGTGTATGTAGGCCTTCGATTTGGTGGAGACATACATCGTAATTGGTGTATGTATGTAGGCCTTCGATTTGGTGGAGACATACATACACCGTAAATAAAAGGAATAGGATAAGGAAATAGGGTAAGGGGTTATAAAGGGATTTATTTGGAAACGGGGAAAATAGAGAAAAGGGAACCAAGTGGTAAAAATGAACTAACTAAAAGGGAACCGACACTTATAAAATGATGGAATTGGAAAATGTGGTATGCTTGCGATGACAATGTGATTATGTGAATAAATTGCTAAGTGTGTTTGGCCTGGTTAGTTGTTATGTCTATCTAGAAACTGCTTTTCTATTTCATGTGCAATGCTCACTCCCTTACCATATTTCAGGTACAGAGATTGAGTTAGCACAGCCCCCGGCCGAGCAGGAGTGCTCTCCCTCACAGGGAGAGTAGGGTTATTATCGGGTTTAGGATTGCATTGGGCCTAAGCCTCCCTACTCTTTTGTTGTATATGTGATTTTCATATATTTTGATGAGGCTTAGGATATTATTTTTGGCATAGCTAGATTCTGAGCATCATGCTAGTTGCACCTAGTATTTATTTTCTGCTTAAACTCTGATATCTGATACTGGATGTTATATTTTGCGCCCATGGGGCTTTTGTATGACATGTGCATGAGGTGCAGTCCTGCTGGCTGTTGGTTATTTTTATTCGATAATGTTATTCACTGGTTAAAATTTGGAAAAGTCCGAAAAACAGGCAAAACTCCGTCCGTTTGACGGGTGATTTTATTATATTAAAAAGGAATTTTTAAGTACACATTTTAATACTTGGGAATTAAGGGTAATATTTATTAGGGTGTTACAAATGCCGCCTTTGGTTCTTGCGATGTCTTCATCTAAGGAGGGTTCGAACAGTACCAAACCGCCGCTCGTGGATGATGTTGCCGCCGTCCGCTGTCGCTGGAGGTTACGTCGCCACCTTGCCTTGTCGGATGACCACGGTTGGGGAAACAAGTACAGCTCCTGGGGTGATGATGGTGATGACAAGGTTCAGTGTTCGAGTCAAACTGGCGTGGACCGATTATACCGTGAACCGAGCTAATCTTGATCTCTATTGCTGCAAAAATCAGAATTGAGGGTAAATCCTTATCACCTTTTTATTTGCTTTGTGTTACGTTCGATAATAACTAGATAATATAAATGGTATTAGTGTCGATAATAATGATTTAGTTTTATATTATTTTGGAAAAATAAGTGATATTATGTTTTAGTATTGATTTCAATTATACCGTCATTGTTAATGATTTTAATTTAATTACTTTGGTTTGTAGAAAGCGGAGTTGACCGTTACGTTATGCCGAACGATGAGTTTTAAAAGTGTTTTGTTAAATGTGTCGAGTTCCTAAGTAATCGAGCTGTAGTTTAGTTGGGTTGAACTGTCCCTAAACTAAACAATATCCCGGTTAATTAGAAACCTGAAGTATTCGGCATACGTTAATTTAGGTTAATACTTTGGACTTTAAATTCAAATTGAAAGGGAGTGCTGTTATTTGGACTTAGAAAACGTGATTTTAACTTATTCTTAAACAAAGAATACTCTCTTCCATATTTGAATTTATAGCGTCAAGTATCATTAGTATTTGATTTTGTGATTCGGAATTAAAACTAATTAACTTTAATGAATTTTTGACTATTATGTTAGATTTGAAAGTTATCGTATTTCCAACAAAAAGCTTGTAATGTTTTATTGAGGGAACAAAGGTTTTAAGCTTAAATTTCTAGTTGACTTTGATTTATGAATTTTAGTTAAATGTTTTCGAAATTAACTCGTTTCGATTTTCAAGTTAAAGCCACTTTTTCTTAAAGCGCATTATATTGATTGTTATCTAATTTTATGGCCTGGTTAGACGACGAAGGACTCTAGGATCAGCCGTAATGCGAGCAATGAACCACGTGACATATGAGTATCGTTATACGAAAGGAAGCATGTCTATGGAAACGCAAGGTAAGAGGGTTGCCTTACCTTAATTTAGGGTGTGATTTCTAGGTCGATTTATGGTGATGGCTGAGAATAGAGCAAATTTGATAGGATGATAAGCAATAGGGTAGTGGATATTGATAATAACTTAGGATGAAAATAAGGAAATGTAACTGTAACACCCTATATCGATTTTTACCCTTAAACCGAATGTTAGGAATTTGAAATTTCTTTTAAAACAATTAGGATAATTGACAAAATAGCATCTCCTTTCATTAATAACAAAACATCAGAGTTAAAGGCGGAAGACTTAGTACATCAAAAGCCTAAAAGCATAGTTTAATTACATTCGGTCCATTAAGCCAGATACAAAAGTACAAATTGAGAGAGAGAATAGTGTGGCTTGATCTTTGTAAAATTGATATGAAAATGATATTGGTTGATCACAATGATTAGGAAAAGGTTTATATAGAATACCCAAAAGTTAGGAAACTTGAAAACTGATTTTGAGAAGTGAAAAACGTATTTTAAAAACCAGTTGTACAGGTCTTAATCGATTAAACTGATGCGATTAAGCACTGTAGCTTTGAATATGTTAATCGATTAGAACATGCCTTAATCGATTAAGATAGTTCAAATCACTTAAAAACTTGTTTTCTCAAAACTAAACCTTTTCTTTCAAACCTTTAAGCCACCTATTGATTTTAGGTTAAGTGAAAACTCAAATTATGATATAATCATGACCTTGATAGAGATTCACTACCCTCTAAAGACTTTACCCAAACTCATCAAAATAAAAGACTCAAACTAAAGATATTACAATTAAACACAAACTAAGTCTTCATGAGCTTGTTCTCTCTTCATCCTTTGTTGAATGTTATTTGCTTGTTGAGCTTGAACTTGATCAACACATTTGTAGCTTGTTCAAAACCTTTTGTCATTATCAAAACATTCTCAATGGAACTTACAATCTCCCCCTTTTTGAAAATGACAAACTTGTGTTGAAGTTTTTTGAAGTTGTTGATACTTGAACCATTTAATCACTTGGTGAGACTCTTGCTCCCCCTCAATTAATGCTTTTGACATTTGAAATCCAATTGATAGAAGCTTGATTCTCCCCCTATCTTCAACAACTTTGCTCAACCTACATAAAAACAACAAAACAACCCTTTCTCCAAACAACCATTTCTCCCCCTTTTGGCATTATCAAAAAGTAATATATACCAATTGAAATATTAAATGCTAAGCCAAAATAAGAGAAATCAATGATCATTTCTGCACAACATTGATACCAATTGAAAAACACAAGTACTATACTTTGAAATGTGATACCAATTGGCAAGAAATATGACAATGAAATATGATACCAATTGAAAACTAAAAAGTCATAATATCACTTAACAAAGCAAGATATCAATTGTAAAGAAATATCACAATAACAACAATAGCATGATAATCATCTAATGATCACTCAATGATACCAATTGAACTTTTAGAAAAGTAATACCAATTGAGAGAACTATAATTGTCAATATCTAACAATATCAATTGTTACCAATTTGTAGGACTTTCACTTGAGACTTGAAGATGCAAATCAAAGAATGACACTTGTAAGCCCTTTTTGCTCTTCAATCATACCTACAAAACAATCATGCTTTGCCTTTTGGTATCCAAATAGTTTTGGATCCATTTTTGTTAGTTAAGGGACTCTCACCCTTCTTAATCCAAACAAAATCTCCTTTAGGTATACCATGCACTTTAATATAACACACATTTGAAGAACGTCCATTAGTACCACAATAGAAACATGTTGGTGCATTTGAAAAATCACCTTTAGAAAAATCAACAACATTTCTATGAGATTTACTCTTAGCATTAGTATAACCCAAACCAAACTTGTTTGAATTTCCTTTTTGAAAATTTAACAATGTGCACAATTTGATATCACCACTTGTGAAACTTGCAAGCTTATCTTTCAAAATTACATTTTCATCTTTAAGCAACTTGCAATTCTCACAATCAACCACAATATTCAATCTACTAGCACAATCACAAGAAGAACGAGCATATATGAGATCAAGAGTTTCATTTTCAAGATTAAGCTCATCAACTTGTTTTTGAAGTTCTAAAATCTCTTGGTTATGTTTCAAAATGAGCTTCTTTCTTTCAATGTTTTTCAAAGCTAGTTTCTCAAGTTGTTCATGCATTTCTTCATAAGCATTATATAACATTTCATATTCAGAAGAAATTTCAGATTTAGTATGACTTATATCGCTTTCCTCGCTTTGTTCACTTGATTCATCATTTGAACTTTCCTCTTCATCTACTAGAGTTATCAAGTTGAGTGTAGCGACTTCTTCATCATCCGAAGAACTACTAGTTGTGCTTTTCTTCTCTTCTTCATCATCCTAAACGATGTATGCTCTTTTGTGTTTTGAATTTTTCTTTTCTTTCTCCTTCTTCTTGAGATACTTAGAGCATGAGTACTTGAGATGACCGGGTTTTCCGCATTCATGGCAAACTACTCCTTCTTTTGATGTCTTGGTCTTGTAGTGTGGGGAAATCTTCTCTTTACCTTTGTCTTTGTCCAACCTTCCTTTTCTCCTTAGAAACTTGTTAAAATTCCTTAGTAAAAGTTTCATCTCTTTTTCATCAATATCCGAATCGGAATCTTCACTATTATCATCATCGGAACTCTCTTTCTTTTTATATGAGCTATTGGCTTTAAGAGCAATTCCTTTTCTTCCTTTGTTCTTATCCGACTCTTCATGCATATTCAAATGTCCAAGCTCCATTTCATGTTCTTGAAGCTTTCCGAAAAGTGTTGCGAGATCCATAGCATCCAAATTTTTAGATTCTACAATAGCCGTTACTTTTGGTTGCCAATTCCTATCCAAACATCTCAACACTTTGTTAGAAAGTTCACCTTGTAAGAAAGTCTTACCAAGAGCAAGTAAATGGTTAATAATATGAGTAAAACGTTTTTGCATATCATTAATAGATTCATTTGGAAGAATTTGAAATAATTCATACTCACGCATCAAAACATTCAATCTAGCTCTTCTAACTTCACTAGTTCCTTCATGAGTCACTTGAAGAGTGTCCCACATTTCCTTAGCACTAGCACATTGAGAAACTCTAAAGAATTCATCATAAGATAAAGCGGAGGTGATGATATTTTTTGCTTTAAAATCATATTGAACTTTCTTTCTATCATCATCTTTCCACTTATCTTCGGGGGTTAATTGTGCTACACCATCAACTAAACTAGAGGGGATGTGAGGACCTTTTTCAATTGCTTTCCAAATATCAATATCTATTGCTTGGATAAAAATTTTCATTCTTACTTTCCAATAAGCGTATCCCTCACCATTAAATAGTGGAGGACGACTTATCGAAACACCTTCACTTCCAAAGGGATTCATGGAACCCATTGCGGTTACTTAAAGGATCTTTACGAAAAAGCTCTTATGCTCGTGTCTTTCGACCGAGCTCTGATACCAATTGAGGAAACCGCAATTGGTGGGTGAAACAACTAAGAAACCCTAGGAGAACACCTAGAAGGGGGGGTTGAATAGGTGTTTAAGAAACCTTGAAAGATTTTTGAAAGAAATAAATCGAGACAATTAAAACGAATGATTTTTGCAAAAAGCTCAGCTCTTAATCGATTAAACTGTGTCTTAATCGATTAAGACCAGAAAGTTTACATTCACTTAATCGATTAGGGATTCACTTAATCGATTAAGCCTGTTGAAAACTGAAAAATCACTTTTCAATCGAATACGAAAATCAATCAATTAACACGTATGATCAGAGATTCAGCGGAAAGGATTCACACCAATGTTCTTATTCATTACCTAGTTTATGAAAATGATTTTCCCAAACCAATTTGCACAATTAAGATTCAATTCAATCACTTATGAAAAATCACTCTTTTCTAGGTTTTCAACCAAGAACATATGAAATGACAAGAATGTAAAGAGTTAAGGGTTTAGAGATACTGCACAGTGATTTATCCTGGTTCACTTTCATCCACTTGAAAGCTACATCCAGTCCCCTCTTCAATCAAGAGAGATTCTTCACTATGAGGAATTAGAGTTCTCAAATTACAAACAAATGCCTCTCAAGACTCCCTTCTTGATAGCCTCCAAGAGATACACCACACTCTTGTTTTGCAATCCTATTGACCCTCTAATCTAACCTCTACCCTTTGCTTGTTGATAACTCCACACAACAAGTCTTCCACGTTGCTCGTTGATACCTCACAACAAGACTTCACTTTGCTTGATTCACAACCAAGACTTCTTCTTCAATTTGAATGAACTTGCTTGATGATAATCGACACACCAAGTCTTCTTGTTTGTTGTAGATAGCTTGCCTCTTGCAAAGATTACAACTCAAATGAAAACACAATGACAATCCTATGAATCTCTTTCAATAGCTATGACAATATCACATAAGAGATTACAAGATTCTTAATCAAAGAATGTAAAAGCTAAAGCTTTGATCTATGAAATTTGAGAGAGAATAGTGTGGCTTGATCTTTGTAAAATTGATATGAAAATGATATTGGTTGATCACAATGATTAGGAAAAGGTTTATATAGAATACCCAAAAGTTAGGAAACTTGAAAACTGATTTTGAGAAGTGAAAAACGTATTTTAAAACCATTTGTACAGGTCTTAATCGATTAAACTGATGCGATTAAGCACTGTAGCTTTGAATATGTTAATCGATTAGAACATGCCTTAATCGATTAAGATAGTTCAAATCACTTAAAAACTTGTTTTCTCAAAACTAAACCGTTTCTTTCAAACCTTTAAGCCACCTATTGATTTTAGGTTAAGTGAAAACTCAAATTATGATATAATCATGACCTTGATAGAGATTCACTACCCTCTAAAGACTTTACCCAAACTCATCAAAATAAAAGACTCAAACTAAAGATATTACAATTAAACACAAACTAAGTCTTCATGAGCTTGTTCTCTCATCATCCTTTGTTGAATGTTGTTGAATGTTGTTTGCTTGTTGAGCTTGAACTTGATCAACACATTTGTAGCTTGTTCAAAACCTTTTGTCATTATCAAAACATTCTCAATGGAACTTACAACTAGCGCAAACTCGGACGGCCCATGTGCTCCGAGGATGATTGAACTCAACCTGGACGACCCATGTGCTCTAGGATTGAGAAAAGAAAAGAAACAAAAGGAAAATAAATGTAAGATTTAAAGAAATGAGAACATTACCTGGATGGCCCATGTGCTCCAAGGATAAGAAAGTAAATGAAAGAAATGAGGAAAAAGGAATTGAGAACTAAGAATGATTAAAGAGTAAAAGAGTTAACTAATAAGGGAATGAAATTAAATGTGTGGATAAGCTGAGTGTATGAAGGTGTATGATTGTTATGAGCTAATAATAGGGTTAGGCTTAGTTTATTATCATGGCTTCTTAGAAATTATATCCTAAGTTCTGTGTAATGCTACCTTCTTGCTATATTTTACAGGTACAGAAGGAGCTTGCACAAGTCGTGGCCGAGCAGGAGTACACTCCACCACGTGGAGTGTAAAGTTGTTATGAGTGGGCTTTAGTTTATATTAAAAATGTTATTTTGGAAATTTAATATATGTATTAGTGTATGCCAGGGAACGTGTATTAGTCGGGCATTAGGAATTCATCTGGTTGTAAAATTATTATGTTTTATGTTTTAAAATTTCTCTGGTCTGAGCAGGTACAAACAGGAAATTTTGGGAAAGTCCGAAAAACAGCGGAAACTCTGCCAGATTTTTGTCGAAATTTTCAAGTACCATTTTTATTAAAACATCAATTTAATTAATTAATTGTGAGGGTGTTACAAAAAACAAAAAGGAAAATTAATTTTTGATATGTCTGATCAAAATACTCGAGTATTTTGAAGAAGACTCGAGTATCTACTCGAGTATTCTGAAAAAGACTCGAGTATTTATGCCAGATCAGCAAATATAGCCGTTAGTCTTGTTTGTGCAACGGATCTTTCCAGCATGGCCAAAAGGACTCGAGTATTGGCCAAAAGACTCGAGTCTTTAGGTCCAGTCAGCAAAAATAATGACGTTGGAAAGACTCAAAAACCCATGTTAGGGCACTTGAGTCTTTCCCAACTCTTTTGAACAATTTCAGAACTCCATTGTAAAATTTCTCTTTGATTTTGCACAAGAGCAAACAAGACAACAAGCTCAAAAATCATTACAAGCTTTCATTAATTCTTCTTCTCAAGTGTTGATTTACAAAACTCAACTTTGCACTCATATTGTTATTCTCTTCTCAAGTTGAGTTTAGGTCTCAATTTGTATATTGAGCTGTGCTTATTTGTGTGAATCCATTGCGAGATTCGTAATACACATACAAAAGCTTGTTGATTCAAGTCTTGGATTGTTCCCAAGCAAAACCCTAAGTGGCTTAGGGTATTGGAAGTCTTGAGAGGTTCTCAAGCACAAGACTAGGAGGTTCCTAGCCCGGTGGAGCTTCTTGAAGGGAGTTCAAGGAAGCTTCAGAAGAGTTCTTCGTCACCGGAATCAAATTGGGGTAGAAATCAAGAGTTTGGTACACTCTTGAAGGGTTAGGTTGAGTGAGGCTATCTCAAGTAATCCTTGTAATTTCTAACAATTTTATTTATAGAAAAATCTCCTAAGGTGATTAGGAGGACTGGATGTAGCTCATTGTTGGAATAAACCAGGATAAAATTGCTTGAGTGTTGGTTTATAGCTTTCAATTTACATTCTTGCTCAAACAACTTAAAGCTTTTCAAAGAAATAGGATTTGTCTAATTGGGTAGCAAGTTCAAGAAATCTAAGTGTTATTCTATTGTTAAAAGTCATTTAATTTGCTTGCTATTCTGTTAGATAAGTTTATGTTTTGTATTGGATTGATTTGAAGTGAATTGCTGATTTTTCGTTTCTGGTTTAACACATATCTGATACGAAAGACTCGAGTATTTCTCAGAATACTCCAGTAGTTCTTGCTCAAGACTCGAGTATATCTTGAAAGACTCGAGTAGTTCTTCCTGAAACACTCGAGTATTTCAAGAAAGACTCGAGTATTTCGAGTCTGTTCCAGAAAAATCAGTTTCAGCTCAATTCTTTTAATATCATTCGAAATATTTGGTATTACTGCTTCAAATTACTATTCACCCCCCCCTCTAGTAATTGCTTAGCCCGCTTGTTGGTTTCCAACAGGATCAAATTTTTCTACCATATTCAAACCTTCTAAAGTTTTATTTCGGTCCTCTTCCTCAAACTTATTATGCACATTTTCTTCTAATTGCTCCTCCATAAGGGTTTCATCATTGGTCACATCCATCACCACCACTTTTTCCTCTCTTTGAATAGAGTCAAAAACTATTGGTGATGCTTGTGACTCATCATCTAATGGTTTTGAAATGTGCTCAACTTTGATTTCAAGGTTCCTTGAATTGGAACCTTGAATCGGGTAATAGGTTCTGACTTCTTCAACAATTTCTTTAGTGGTTTGAACACATTTCTCTAATGCTATTTCCCATGGAGCTTTCTCCACAAGAATTGGCTCCACAAAAAAGGGTTCCTTAGCTGTAGCTTCTAATTTCTCTAAAGCTATTTCCCATGGAGCTTTCCTATTACTTATGTTTTGTGCATAATAGTATGGAGAATAGGGATCCGGAATAAATCTATCACAATCAAAATCATTATTAAAACTATAGTTATACATGAAAAGGGACAAGTTACAAAAGTAATTACAAAAAAGTACCGAAAAAATTAGAATCGAATTTCAATCCCCGGCAACGGCGCCAAAAACTTGTTTGCAATTCGGCAAGTATACCGATCACACAAGTAATAAAGAGTAAGTAAAATTATCGTTCCACTAGGGGATTGCAAATTGTTTCTAATTTCTTTGACCTAATTGCGATTACTATGTATAACTTGTATGGGTTTTGAGTTTAGAGATAGGAATGTAGAATTAAAGTATGAAACAATTCAGAAAACAAAAAGTAATTAGAAGCAAATATGGAAAAGGTTAGGAACTTGGTTTCATTGTAGGATCAAGTTATTAATTATGAAAATATGTTTTCTAATAAATCAAAAACCCAGAAACATTAAAAGCTAGATCCCTCAAGGCAATTATGTTTCTTACTAAACTTTACCCCTTAATCCTTTAAGTGAGTTCTAGTTTATAAGAGTTATACAATTACCCAAAAGTATTCCTACGAGTTGAATAATTATATTGTTTGGTTGAAAGGCCTAATCTTAATCCTAATTTTCCAATTAAGGTTCAGATTACCAAAGCAAAACATAAAGTGATCAATTCTATGAATTGTAATTAAAACACAACCAAGCAATTGATTTGAAAGGAAAAACAATAATTCATAAAAAAATAGCCAAATTAAGATCCATACAAATCCACCCTATTCCTAACAAGAGGTTCAATTATACATATTGGAAGAAGAAGTAAAAGGAATGGGAAAAACTAATCATCATAGACGATAATCAATTTACCCCCAAGAGATCTTCAATCATCAAGTGGATCCCTCCAGCAATGTTGATCTCCAACCCTTGTGCCTTGCCTCCTTGCTCTCAATTGCATAACAGCCTCTCTTCTCTAATCCTAATTTTATTCTAATCTCTTATTTTGGCTCTAAAAAGTCTACCTAAACCTAATGGAAAAACCTATATTTAAAGTCTAAAACTAATCTCAATTGATATGATATGATAATATCCTATTAGAATAATCTAATCTTTAAGAATCTTATCTACAAATATAATTTATCATTAAAATCCTTCTAGAATCCCGTATTTGTGTCTGACAGCAACTTCGGCACTGATTTTGACCCTCAAGATGGACGAATTTGAGGAAGGCTATTTTTGTCAAAGTTGTAGACCTTTTCCTTAGCTTTAAAATGATACCAAGATCGCCTCATTTGGATAAGCGTAGCTCAAGTGATGATAAAAAAAAAAGAGTGTCACTTTCTTGCATGTTGCGTGCCTGGGCATGCGGGTTTGTGCGCCTGGGCGTGCGTCGCCTGCTCCGGCTCCGTTTCGCTTCGTTCTTGCGCCATTTTCAAGGTCTTTTCATCCTCTTTCATGCTCCATATTTATTTTCTTCATTTAAGCTCCGACAGTACCTGAAACAAACCCAAAACGGATCAAAACGTTCAAAGGATTCTAAATTACCTAACTTCCTAAAAACTATACAAAAAGTCCTAAATTTACAAGAGAAACAAGCCAAATCCATAGCAAAAGGGAGTCTAAATCATGCTCAAAACATCATATTTTAGACCCAAATCATAGAGCAACAACAAGAAGTCACGAGTAGGTGCCTGTGGTTACTGATCATCAGAGTAAAGTCTGATAAAAATTGACATGTGAATTGTGATTCCATAAGGCCAAAAAAACATGCACAAACAAGTGGTTAAAAAGAATAATGATAGATAACTTGCATCTCATGGAAGGGGTTGTGTTGTCAAATTGCGTTGACCACTAGTCACCATCACCACTTATTCACAGCTTGAATATTTGGTTGCAAGTGTATTAAGTTCTAATGCATTCAGCATACACTATACATTAAATAAAGGGTAGAACAATTAAGGCCCCTAGTTGCTACAAAACATAGAAATAAAGTTTAAGATTGCAAATTTGGAAACTTTAAGATTGGAGCCTTTCATACTAACATAGTTGCAAGACTAGAATTGTTGAAACTCACATGGGTAATAGCAAAATTCTTACATCTTGGGTAATTTGATGAAAGTAGCCATTTTCATACACCAATTGCGACACCTGCTTCTACAACCTATCATTCCCCCCAATTAGAATAGTTTGTTCATTGCAGTGAGCTTCCTATTTCATCACCAAGAAAGTGACACACACATACACCTACAAGGTTGAGGAGTGATTTGAAATTAAACCTCTCTCTCAATTAAGTTATGGTCTCCTTTCAAGATGCTCTGACTGAGATCCCAAGAGCCAAAGTTCAAGGAAATCTAGAATCATCATCAAAGAAGAGAAAATGGGAAGAGCCACATCCTAGAGAATTCTTCATGAACAAAACCAATTTAGAGGAAAGGAATATAGAGCTTAACCTCGAGACCCCTAATTGGTCTCAATATCTCAGAGCTTAACAAGTGGTGGTGCTTGCAAAACTTTAGCAATAGCACAACACATTGAGCAACAGAGAAATTATAATTGCACCTAGAACCTAGAACTACAAGTGGTGGTGCACTGGTGCTTGCAAAACTTCAATAGCAGTAGCACAACAAATGGAGCAACAGAACAACACATGGAGCAACAGCAATAGCAAAAACTAACAAATATGAATATATTTATTAATTATAAAAATATCAACTAATTTTTATTTTTATTTTGTTTTTTGGAATTTGTATAAAAAAAGTATTCCTCAATTTCGACTCGACTTGTGTGTTTGCTGAGTGGAGAACAAGTTAAACAATATGCATAACATGTGGCTTCCAAATCATACACCCAGAGGGATAATAATGCTGATAGAGAAGTAAGAACTATAGCAAGAACCTTATCATAGAGGGATAATAATGCAGATAGAGAAGTTGCACAGAAGCAAGAATCATAGAGGGAATGATCATTGCACAGCCAAATCAAAAATTAAAAACCATTTTTGCACTTTTAAAATTCGATGACTACATTGTACTATAATGTAACAAATTCACAAGTGAGAGAGAGGGAAATCAACTTTATCAAGAAAGTTTCCTTTTAAACTATGGGTGGTTTGTAACAACCTAAACTTTCTCTAAATCAATGAATAATGATAATTATGTATTTGTTTAATCTCTGAAGAATAGTGAAGTAAAGTAATCTTAAATAGAAAGCAAACTATGTGTGTTGTTATCTTGGTATGATCAAGAGTTATGAAGTATGTTGGGAAGGCAGGAGTAACAAGTATTAGAGGACATTTGAAGTATTATGAGTTGGGATGAGTGTTGATAGAGGAGGCTAAATGAAGAGCAAGAGTTTTTAAGAAAGATAACAAACATCCAACCTAGAAGAATTCTTTATAGTTGGCGGTAAAACCAATTAAATGTTAGAAACTTTGAATATTATCGACCACTTAATCAAATCCCGAAGGTGGATAAGAATACAACAAGAAATAAACAGAAAGGATCTTAGGTTGGTGAAAAAGAGAGAATAATACGACTAAGTCGGAGATTCGATTGGAAAGATGACTGTCAATTGTGTGGGCAACAGAGGGAGTATATAATTTTATGATTGGAGATGTAATTGGATGCTTTACGTGTTTAATTTAGTGTTGGGAATGGTTAGGAGTCCTTAAAACGGGCTAAAAGCGCGAAAATCGAAGTTTCAGAGCTAGCCGGTGCGCCCGGGCATGAGCACGCACCGGTGCAGAAAATTTGGCCCCCATAGGATGGCGCGTGCTACAGCGCCAGGGGAGGTGACCTCCAGCGCGGTAAGGACGCGCTCAGGCGCGCAGCACCAGCTACATCAGGATGTGTCTCGTGCGCGCCAGAAAACTCGCGCCGGTGCTGGAAAGTTCTGGAGACTTAGCGCGCCCAGGCGCACCAGGGCACATGCCCAGGCGCGCGGTGCATATAAAACGCGCCAAACCGGAAAAGGAACGCACCAACTCACTTCCCAGCCGCACCAGATCACCCACAAACGCACCAACAGCCAATCTTATGCACCAAACTTGAATTTCATGCCCCAACAATCCAAAATACCTCCAAATCCAATCCCTACATCATAGATTATCAACTAAAATCCTCTATCCACCAACTTCAAGTCTTGTTTTCATAACTTTTCCATCAAATCCCACTTGTATCTCATCCTCCCTCCTTCCAATGGCTCTTATTCCCCCATGACTTTGGAGATAACCATCAATCAAAACAAAAGGAGTCTAACATAGAGGAAGACTTCGGAGTTAGGTTCCCTCTCTCTTGAGGTAAGGGAGGAACTATTTTCTCTTAGAATAGGGATTAGGTTTTGGAATTAGAAAATGCTTATTGATTATTATAAATTGAATCCTAGGATAGTTGATTCTGTCGTACCATATGCCTGTGTTCGTGGAATTAAACATATAAGACTTAATTTAGTTTAAAACTCATCATTTTAATCAAATAAATTCAAGTGTTGCCAATATGTTTGATGAAATGCCTAAATGAAGAGTTGTTATGGGGATAACTAATCTATACAGTTACAAATGCCAAAACCCCTCCACGTATGATTTCACTGTTCATTTCCACGTGGCACCCCAAGTCTCTATCTGGTCTTCCGTTTTCTTAACTTTGTACTTATGTTCAGCTTTTTCTTTACAACCCATGCGTCGTCTTTCCAAATATGCCTGTTTGTAATAACTTCTTCTGTCAATGTATACCATAAATGACTATGCTTCCTGTCCCTATAGCCTTGGCAATTTATTGAATAGGCTTTCCATATCTACTCTTGCTATGAAACCTAAATTCAAATTTGAATTCTCTTATGCGTATATTAAATGTTGTCTAACTCCCATGCTTTTTCTATCTATAAATACCGCATTCATGTATGGATCAAGTCGGGCATCTACGAGATAAGAAGTTATATATATTTACTCTGCTATCACATCATCCCTCCTTTTTATTCACATTCTCATTCCGTTCGGCTTTCCATACAATGGGTATTAAGTTTGATCTTTTGACCTCGGTTAAACTCCAGAGGGAGTCATACCGTTTGAGAGTGCGTGTTGTTCGTAAATGGTTTGTTCCTGGATTTATAAATCCACAGCAACCTATGTCAATGGAACTCATTTTGATGGATGAGAAGGTGCAGCCAAATTAAGTTGTTCCCTCCTTTTTAGTCAACGTAGTTTTTGCAAGTCTTTACTAAGCACTGATTTTCAAGTCTATTAAATCTTACACTAATTTTTGCATCTAACAATTTTACAGGGTCATAAAATTCAAGCAACAGCCCGTAAATATGTTCTCTACAAGTTCTCTGATGTTATAAAGGAGGGTTTCGTGTATCGTATGTCATATTTTGGGGTTGTTTCAAACACTGGATCTTATCGCTCAACCTCGCATGAGAATAAGCTTATATTTCTCTTGAGGACCACTGTGGCCGAGATTGACTTCAGTGCCATTCCCTTTTATGGCTTAACCCCCACACCGTCGGAAGCTATTTCCAGCATGACTTCTGATCATGACTATCTCATTGGTAAGTTTTTTTTATAAAACTATTACTATTACCATTCATTATTCCTTGTTAAAAAGCATTCTTCTTGTCGTCCTTTTTGTTAAAAAAACAATCATTGTTTTTTTATTTCTCAGATGTCGTTGGTCTCATGACTGCTGTCTCCTCTCAGCGAGAGTATCTTCATGATGGAAAGATTACGAAGATGCTTGTTATTGAGCTAACTGATCTAGGGTAAAAAAATTTTAGAAGTGACAAATTTTTTTATTATTTTTATCATCAATGATTGAACATTTGTTATTCTATCATTAATATTTTATTTTCTCCCCAGTGGTAAGATCGAATGCACCCTTTTCGGTGACTTTGTTGATCAACTTATGGGATTCATCAACGATGGCCATGTCACTGCTCCAATGATTGCCCTTCAATATGGCGAGGTCAAGATATTCAAAGGTAGGTTAATTTTTCACTGGAAAAGTGTGCTTTGAAATTATGAAATATTTAACGTATTGTGTTGTTTGATAATCTTATTATAGGGAAGCCAGTTGTTCAGAACAGTATGCATGCTTCCAGGTTGCTTATTAACCCGGACATATCTGAGGTTGCTAACTTGAGGCAGAGGTTCGTTCGGTTTTATTAATCTATGTTTTTTTTCCGTATTCCTTCCTTTTTCCCTTTTCTTTTTTTTTGTATTTATCCTTAAAACATGTACCTTTTGATTATATTCTTTTCTTTTTTTTGATGTCATTAGCCTTCTTGCGGCTGGTGTTTCTGTATCTGAAGATTGTTCCTCTTTTGTTGGAGGTCCCAAGTCTTCAATTGAAGATGAATTTCTGAAGCTGCATCCAAAGAGGACAATTGAAGAACTCATTTCGGTTTCTGAGGTTGAACATGGATGTGAAACATTGTCCTGTTCATTACCATTCTTAATTTTTTTCCTTATATGTTTCGTTGTCTAAATAACCTTTTTTATGCCAGAATGGTCTGTCCATTCTACTTGCAACTGTTAATGATGTTATGGATGATGGCCATTGGTGGTACCCTGCTTGCAAATGTTTGAAGGCTGTTACTCCAGATAATGGATTTTACTATTGTTCCAGCTGCGCACACCATGTCTTCCATGTCACCCCTCGGTATTTTTTTTAGTTAACTAATGTTTTTTTTTCTTTATCCTTGTTTGTTATTTGTATTTTTTTAACCGTATGCATTTAAATTATCAGGTTTAAACTTAGAGTTGATGTTGCTGATACTGCTGGTTGTGCAATTCTCATAATGTTTGATTATGACGTTGAATATCTCCTTGGGAAAAGCTGCTCAGATGTCCTCTCTTCCTTTAAGGAGGTACACTTATTGTATATCATGAATATTTTTACTTTCTACTATGTTTGTAAAATGTGTGTTATAAATTCTGCATAAGTAGCTTATTTTGCCCGGCTTTGATTTTCTTCAGGGTGACGACGAGCATGACTACCCTCCTATTTTCCGCAGCCTTATTGGACGCATGTTATTGTTTAAGGTTGTTAATCCTTGCGAAAGTTCCTCTGTTGATGCTTCTGTCTTAAAGGTTCGTTCCTTGTGCGACGACCCTAATGTGATTGCTATGTACGAACTTCCAGGCTCTGATCTATCTCCCAGTGAGGTACTAACCCTTATCAAAATCTTTTCCCTTCAATATTTTCTTTGACACACTTATTTCTTACTCTATTTTGATCTGAATTTTTTTTCTTTTTATTATTTACCGTTTGAAAGGGTCTTCCTATTCCTTCCTCTGCTCCCGTAATGAATCTTACAACATCCAATCTTGGTGACCATGATGATTCTATTGCTTTCTCATCCTCTATCCTTATTACTCCTCCCTCGAATGACTCTGTTGAAGTTGAAGCTGTTGATCTTGCTCTTGATGAAGTGGTTGCAACACCTACCAAGAATGTAAAGAGGAATCTTGCAAGTTCTTTCTCTGATTGTGCTTCGGTGTCAACTCTTGGTCGCAAACATCCAGTGAAGAATATTAAGAAGTGAAACTTTGTTAAATTATAGATCCTTAAGTGAATTGGTGATTGTTGTCCTTTTTAATATCATTTGCGTCTGGTATGGGTTTACAACTGGTTGTTTATTATGGCCATGTCCTAAATAAGGATTGTTTGGTGGTGCAATGAATGTTTGAACTCTATGTTGTATTTAATGAAGTAGTCAGTCTCCATTTGTACTTGTTTTCATATTAAATAATTTTGTTTAATTGCATACTGTTATGGACCAGAAGTAGAACTATACTTCGGTAAACCGGCTTATCTGGTCCAATTAGGATCTTTGACCTCATGAAACCGGTTAACTAGTATTAAAAGCCCTTTAAGGGGCCAAGTCTTCAGTAAATCGGCTTACCGACATAAAAGCCTTTTTAAGGGCCTATGACACCTAAAAACCGGATTACCGGTATGTGTGGCCCAATAAGGGTCCAAATCCTCCTTTCCCCCGAATTGACAAAGAGGAAGACTTCTGGTTGACAAGCATAGGGAAGAAAGATTCCTTTACCTCGTGATACCGGTATAGCGGTTACACAGAGGACAAGGCAATGAAGTAAGAATTCTCTTGGATTTCTATGCAATGATGAGCAGCAGGTCTCCCATAATATCCACTTAAATTCCTGCTATTATCACCTGCCGTTAGCAGTTATGCAGCCGTACCCATTGATGAGGAGGGAAACCCAACGGTAAGGTTATTAGCTTATATAGGAGAATGGAGGATAACTAGGTATGCATCCTTCAATCTCACACAAACACACACACCACCCCCCAAACTAAGAACGACAAAAGAGCTAGTATCTTGGTAATCAGGGTGCCTATCTGCAGTCTAAAAGCAAATAGTAGAATACTGGCACACTTGACCGCTTAGTTCAAGTACCAGACGTTCTACAACAGAACACATACTATGTTTTACTTTTCAATTCCTTCTTCTTTTTCTTAACGCGGAATTGAATTATTGTTTCTTCTCTTTATTACTTTGTAGCCGGTATATCTCTCATGTTAATCTCCATGTATATTTAATACATACGTAATCTCTGTAACTTTTTTTTTCTGATCTGTTCTCCCTTTTTTTTCTGATATGGTTTTTTGTGCGTATGGCCGTCGTAGATTTTCATAAAGCTCCACGTCTCTAGCTTGATACATTTTGATATATGACTGAAACATTATACTCACGCCATGCATTTTCCAACTAATTTTCCGGGTATTCATTTTTTTTATTCACTTTTATATTCTTCTCATTCCTTTCCTATTTAAATCTGAAAAATTACTTCCGATATCTTATGTCATATTAATAATTAATTATATTGTAACTTAAAAGTTTCAAGCTGGGATCAAGGGCCCCTGCGTATTCGACGGCGTGGTCCATCATTCACTGCTGCGAACATGAGTATGATTTTATTTTTCCCCTTCTTCTAAACGGATTACTTTCTTCCCTTGTCCTCGCAAGTCACTGTTCGTAAATCCATAGTCCTAATGCTTACTATGTCTTCATCCTTAGTTTCCTCCTTTGGTCATCAAGCTCCAACTGTTTCGTTTGTTCAGGGTCTTTCGGAGATAATGGGTTTGTCTATTTACTTGTTTGTTTCTATTGACTACATTCTTTGTCTTTCATACATTATAGTAAATTGTTTTATAATGCATTTGATGTTTGCCCTTGCTTTCGTAGGTGAAGAAATTGTAGACGAATATGTCTCTGACAATGCATTTTATTATGAAAATCTAATATCTACATTGTCACATAACCATTCACTGTTTGACACATATGAAAACACAGGTATTGTGCAATCTACCGCCCAAATAATTTTTCCGTGAGTAGATGTTATTGTGATTATTGTAATATGTTACCAGCTTATCTTGATTTTGGTGATATGGAGCTCACATGTAAACATTGCAATGCTTCTATGTGGTTTGAAGAAAGAAGTGATAAGAATAAGAATGCTTTGCTCGCTGAATTTTCTTTGTGTTGCATGAAAGGTGATGTTAGGTTACCGTTGTTGTCTACTCCACCTCCCCTTATTTTTAACTTAATGATTGGATGTGATGAACGACGGAACAACTTCTTTCAAAATATACGCACGTACAATAGTATGTTTGCCTTTACATCCCTTGGAGGCAAGGTTCAAAATTCAACAAATGATGGTCATGGTCCTCCCCAGTTCATAATCGGAGGACAAAATTATCATTGTATTGGGTCTTTGTTTCCAACGCATTTGGATATGCCGAAGTTTTTGCAGCTATACATTTATGATACTAACAATGAGGTCTCTAACCGTCTTAGACCATTTGGGTATGTATCAATCTATTTCCACCGTAACCAATACATGGTAATATATATTAATATTGTTTTAATTTTTTTGTAGCTCCAACGAGTCTGATATGCAAGTTGATATTTCATTGGTTTGTGATCTTATATCCATGTTCGATGAATTCAATGTATTGGCCAAGACTTTTAGACAAATCAAGGATTTAACTAATGACCAATTTCTCCCCCACTTTTCTTTGAGGTTATTACGTCATCGGTCAAGTGACGCCCGTGTTTATAATCTTCCTTCTGTAAATGATGTCGCTGCTTTGGTTGTTGGTGATTTTGATGGACCAAATTTATTACGTGACATTATCGTGCGCTCCACTGCTGGTTAACTTCAACGGATACATGAAACCCATCCATCTTATCTTCCTCTATAGTACCCTATACTTTTCACCTATGGTGAAGATGGTTTTCATGAGCACATTCTACGTTCTGGTTTGCCTTGTGATCATGTACAGGGTTTTCGTGATCGAGTTACTTTGCGAGAATATATTGCATTTCGAATACAACATAGGCAGAATGAGCAAGGTTTGTTGTTTAGGAGTCATCGTTTGTTTCAACAATTTGTGGTGGATTGTTACTCTATGGTTAAGTCACAAAGACTATCTTATATAAGAGATAAGCAAAAGGACATAAGATCAGAATTTTTGACGGGTGTTGAAGAGGCATTAGATCGGGGTGACCTCCAAGCTTCTACCATTGGCAAACGTGTTGTTTTACCGTCTTCTTTTGTTGGTGGCCGTAGATATATGTTCAATAATTGTCAAGATGCTATGTCAATATGTAAAAAGTTTGGTTACCCGGATTTTTTTATTACATTCACATGCAACCCTAAATGGCCAGAAATTGATAGATACATGTCTTATGAAGGTCTTAATGCTTCAGATCGACCAGACATTGTTTGTCGTGTTTTCAAGATGAAGCTTGATTCAATGATGAGAGATTTCAAAGATGGAATTGTATTTGGACCATTAGTTGTTGGTATGTGAATTAAACTTGTATTGATTTATTACATATATTATTTTTATCCTATTTTAAAAATGGTTCTATTTTTCAGGTATGTATACCATTGAGTTTCAAAAGGGCGGTTTGCCCCATGCTCACATTCTTCTGTGGTGAGAACCATCCTCTAAGTCCAATTCACTTGATTTAATTGATAGTGTTATATGTGCAGAACTTCCCAATCCTGAAGTATTCCCAGAATTATATTATGTTGTTTCATCCTTCATGATACATGGGTCATGTGGCCATGCTCGACGGAGTTCACCATGCATGCAAAATGGAAGATGTTCTAAACTCTTTCCAAAGAAATATAACCCCAACACTTATTTTGATGATGCAGGATACCCAGTTTATAGACGTCGAGACTTTGGTTTTATCGTTGAACGTAGTGGTGTAAGATTGTGCAATGGTTATGTTGTTCCCTACAACCCTTTTCTTCTCATGAAGTATTGTGCTCATATCAACATTGAGTTCTGCAATCAATCTAATTGCATAAAGTATTTGTTCAAATATGTTAGCAAGGGTCCTGACCGTGTCACTGTTGCTGTTGACCCTATAAATAATTCATCACCGGATATTGTTGTTGATGAAATCAAGGAATACTATGATTGCCGATACTTGTCTCCATGTGAGTCAGTTTGGAGAATTTTTGCTTTCGAAATTCACCAGCGATGGCCAGCTGTTCAACGTCTTATATTTCATCTGCCCGAAGAACAAAACATATTGTTTCGTGACCGAGAGCGAATTGATAGTGTTGTTTCTCGGGCTCGCTAATCCACAACTATGTTTCTAGCATGGATGCGAGCAAATCAAGTGTACGAAGATGGTCGCTGTTTAACTTACGCTGAGTTTCCATCTAAATTTGTATTCAATGCACATACAAAAGAATGGCGCCCTAGACGAAAGGGATTTTCTGTTGGGAGACTCAATTTTGTTCCTGCTGGTACTGGTGAGTTACACTTTTTGCGGATATTGCTCAACTTTCAACGTGGATGCACAAGTTTTGATGACGTTAAGACTGTGAATGGGGTTATTCATGAAACCTTTAAAGAAGCATGTTTTGCACTCAGACTTCTTGCTGATGACAAAGAATTTATTAATGGCATTCGTGAGGCTTATTTCTTTTCCACTGGTAAATATATTCGGAGGTTATTTGCTGAACTCCTTATGTCTAATTCCATGAGTAATCCTGTTACTATTTGGGAGAAAACATTTGAGTTGTTGGGTGAAGACTTGCTTCATGAAAAAAATAGACAGTTCCCAGGTATAATTTTAATTTTTTATTAATTAGATATAAAAAAAATTTCACTTATCATTAACATTTAGATATTTTGTCACTTTTAGATGCTCACATTTCTATTGGTGATGCTGCCAATCTTTGCTTGAATGAAATTGAGGCTATGTTGCATCTTAATGGACGATCACTGAAAGATTTTCCTGGAATGCCATATCCACTTGACATCGACTACTCCCTTTTTGAAAATATTTATATAATTAATGAGCTTAATTACAATGTTGAGGAGATGCGTTTACTCCATGAAAGGAATTTTCAATGCTTGAACCCAGATCAGTTGTGTGCTTATCAGTCTATTGTCATTGCTGTTATTTCTGAGGTTGGTGGTTTCTTCTTTGTATATGGTTTTGGTGGCACATGCAAGACATTTTTGTGGAACACATTGTCATATCGTTTTAGATCTGAGAAGAAGATTGTGATAAATGTTGCTTCTAGTGGAATCGCCTCTTTGTTGCTTCCTGGTGGACGAACGGCACACTCTGTTTTTTCCATTCCCCTTGATCTAAATGAAGAGTCTTGTTGTAACATTAAGCAAGGCAGTTTAAAGGCTCAGTTACTCCAGGCTGCAACTCTTATTATATGAGATGTGGCTCCAACGGTTAATAGATGGGCATTTGAGGCATTTGATAGAACAATGCGCGATATCATGCGTTCTAAATCAGATAGCAATTTGGATCTACCCTTTGGAGGCAAGACATTGGTTCTTGGAGGCGACTTTCATCAGATTCTTCCTGTTATTCCTAGGGCTAATAGAGCAACCATTATTATGTCAAGTATTAATTCATCATATCTTTGGAAGATGTGTACTGTCCTTGTACTATCTCAAAACATGCGGTTGTCTTCAAATGCTGATGGTGTTGATATAACCGAGGTTGCAAATTTTGGCACATGGATCTTGTGGATCGGTGATGGTAAGGTTGGTGTTGATGTTGATGGTGAATTCGAAGTCGATATTCCTTCTCAATTCTTACTTAGTCACTCGATTAATCCTGTTGCTGACATTGTCAATGCTACCTATCCCGATCTCCAATATAATTTTGCAAATGCTAAGTACTTTGAGGAACGTGCTGTGCTTGCGCCTAGGTTGGAGGCCGTGGAGAAGGTTAATGAATACATTTTATCCTTGGTTCCACGTGAATCAAAGATATATTTAAGTGCTGATACCATCCCTGTTGTTGATAATGATGTTGCTCCTAATGTTCAATGGGTTACCACCGAGTTTTTGAATCTCATCAAATGTTCTGGGATCCCCAACCATAAACTTGTACTGAAGCCTGGAGTTCCTGTAATGCTTCTTCGTAATATTGACCAGTCAATCTGTTTGTGTAATGGTACAAGGCTAATTATTATTGATCTTGGAAGTAATATTATTCATGCTCGTGTTGTGACTGGGACTAATGCAGGGCAAAGGGTTTTTATTCCTCGGATGAATTTAATTCCATCTGATCCGAACTTGCCATTTAAGTTTTGTCGTCGACAGTTTCCTTTGGCGTTATGTTTTTCAATGAGTATCAACAAAAGTCAGGGCCAAACTCTTTCTCATGTTGGTCTTTACCTGAACAAGCCTGTATTTACGCATGGTCAACTATATGTTGCTATTTCAAGGGTGAGATCTCCTCTAGGTTTGAAGATTTTGGTTGAAAGTACAGATGACCATGCATATGGAACTACAAATAATGTTGTTTACCAAGAGATTTTTAACCGCATATAGGTATTTCAATATGTAGTCTACATTACATCGTTTAATTTCAACTTAACAATATGTAACATCAACAACATTTCCAACGTAGTAGTCTTGTATATGTTTCTAATCTTTTTTATTTATTCAGCATTTTAATTCTTTGATTGTTCAAGACTTGTATTTTTCTTTGTATTTTTATGTGTATTTGCAATTTTTTGTGTCTGTTACTGTTGGACAGGAACGTCTTTTATACTCTCTCTCTCTCTAATCTCTTGCGAAAAGAGAAAGAAAGAGGACATATTGAAATCGTAGGTTACTTCCGTTCCAACGGAAATAATTACACGTCAAATCATTGTGTAATTGGTCAAACCCCTTTCAATATTGGTTAAACTCAATTTGAATTTTTTCTTCGGATAGCACGTCAGTTTGATCTTAAGACACCTATCCAACATTAAAATATATTTAAAAAGGTTGAAGAGAGATGTTGAGTGATGTCGAAGAGTAGTGTTGATTTGTTGAACACAATGATCAATAAAGCCGAGCTTAGATTAGTTTGAGCTTTTAAAGGGATATGGCCGAGCAGTATAATTCAGTTGAATGATCCCGCGCAACATTGCTTATTTGTCCTGCTGTCGA
The DNA here is from genome assembly GCA_037953625.1 of Crotalaria pallida. Taxonomy (NCBI): domain Eukaryota; kingdom Viridiplantae; phylum Streptophyta; class Magnoliopsida; order Fabales; family Fabaceae; genus Crotalaria; species Crotalaria pallida. Next base: position 78,046,647 of record CM075649.1, on the reverse strand, counting down.
GTATTTATAGTTCTACATCAAGAGCTCTGATGTGCCAATCATCTTTCTAGCTCGAAGTCTGAACTTTTTTTTCAAGATTGATGAAGAAGTTTTTCCGTGCTTCATTATCAACTTTGGCTGGAGTTCAATAACCGCGCTTTGCTAAGTTCGTTTTTGTCACCCGAGTTTAGTACGAGCTTAGATTCGACCGAGCTGATTATAAAGAATTTGACCCGAGCTTACTTTTTGCTTTGTTCCGAGCTAACCATTCTATAATATTGATTGATCTTGATATCTTGGCTTTTGCTACATGTTCGACGGGTCATCTGCAAATTTTCTTCTGAACTTGCACTTGACCTATACCCGATATTGTCCTTTATTCTATCAAACTGTTCGATGGATTATTTTACTATCAGATTACTGGCTCGGTATGCATTTTAATGAATTATATATATATATTTGCACCCTATAACAAAAGTTTAGTTTATCTGCCCAAATTAAATGCATAATAACACCATCACTTTCATTTTCACTACCATAATAACAAACATGGTTAAATCCAAAACAGGTAGGAAGCAGTAACCTAAAACGAGTTGACCCATATTACACTCGTAAAACCTCTTCCATTCAACCAGTGTATATATAGATATATATATATACACTATATATATATACATTATATAACTTGAGAGCAGAAATGCAAAGCTCAAGACATTGAAAATTGACCATAAACGCATCGGCATTTAAGGCTCATTGTTTTTACTTATAGTGTCCACATCCTGTCTTCCCTTTTCCATTAACGTGTACTATTTATACTGAGTAAAGTCATTTAATGCTGGGCATTTGTAATGATTAGAAAACCCCATATTTAATACAGTTGCCCAAAAGTTTAAGATCTTATGTGCAGCTGCAGTGTAGAGTGGCCAGAGTAGACCTACCAATTTCAGTTTAACTATCCCTTTTATGGCCCCTGCCTCCGCCTAAGATTTCGGATGAGTTCTATATCTGATTCATTATTGCATAATAAATGTAACAACAGTTATTTTTTTTTCATATTTTAAAATATATCCTGATCCCATTTATAAGACCTTTTTTTAACCCTAAAAAAGTAATTTCACTATTACTAATTTCACTTTTGTTTAGATATGTTACATGCAGCTCTTCTGAGTATTTAATTTATTTAGATTACAATCCTTTGTTAATTTAATTTTTTATATTTTTTCCTCTTTCACTAAATTCGGCCTTTAGTATCTACTAAATAACTGATGCAACCATTTTGCGTAAGAAAGAAACTTAAGGACTCATTTCCATTAAAAAAAAGATAATAATTATCAAATGCAAGTTATGTTAATAAACTAATTTTTTTTTTTGCTAGAATTAGAGGTTCTATAGTGGTTTCTTTTCCTTCTCAAGTCATGCCTATTAATTATTGTGGTTGGTGGAATGCTTTTATTAATTTGTTAGCTGAATTCACCCACTCTTCCCTCCGTCCTCAATCCTTGAATCTTCTACTTTGAGTTCTCTTACTTTCATTCTTTTTATACCAAGCTTCATGTTTTATTTTTTTTAATATGTTTTTCTTGGACAAATTTCATCGTTAAAGAATATAGTAAATCATTCAGGCATCCCTATCTAAAAAAAAAAGTGGACCAAATGTGGAAAAATTTCCGTAAAAATAGTGGATTTCTCTGGCTGAAGTTGAAATGCTATTTTGGTTTCTTAACAATTACGACGTCTTGGTGTAATTTAATACCCTTTCCAGGAGACACACTTTACTAAGTTGGGTAGTTGAAACAGGTTTATTAATCTGTTTCCTGAACATACCCACGGCTCTACCATCATTGTACTTCAACATTAATCTTTAATTGTCATCCATATGTCAGTTTTGTTCCCTATATTTTCTTAGTCTTAGTTATTGTGTTAGACCCTTATTTTAGATGCTACTTCCTCTGGTCTTTATTACAAATCATACGTAATCGAATTACACATACTCCCTTAAAATTACAACTCTATAAAAATATATTGTAACATTGCAATTTTTCTCTCTTATTTTTTCCTGCCAAATTCGCAAACATTAATGACTTGTAATAAATACGTAGATAGTCAAAATATTTAATAAGTGAAAAAAAGAGAAAAAATTAATAAAGGATGAATAGAAAATATAATGTGACTTACAACTATAATCAAAGAAATTCTTTAGAATGCGAACTATATAAATGACCGTAGTGAGTATATTGAATCGTTTTTTAATATACCTTTTTTAATAATTTTTTCCCAATTCACTTTTGTTTAAAATAAATACACCTTTTTGATATTTTTAAAAGATTTAAATTTTTAATTAGACAGAACGACAGGGTATCTGACACGTGTTGTATCGATGTATTGAAGTTAATATTGCATATCTTCGATGATACCATCACTTAGATAATCAAAGGCATAATATAAATAAATGTTATTGCTATTTTAAAATTTTTTTATAAATATGACTAATATAAAATTTCCAAAATGATCTTATAAATTAAACTGGCTGTATTATATTTTATTAATGTTCTTGTTTTATATTATTCGTTAATATACGTTTAAAATCTTAAATTTTTCAACTATTTTCCTTCATACATACCTCAACTCTCTACAATCCTCATTACTATATGCAAAATATCATTTTATTATGCAATTTTTTTTTCATTTTTTATCTCATTTTTTTTCAACTCAAATAGTGACATTTGCAACTCAAAATACATCTCTATATATATATGTGTGTGTATAAAGGAATATACTTCACTCATGTGTTAGTTAACCACGTTTCTTTCTTTTGCTGATATTTTCTATTCTTAGCCAATCTTCCTGTAAAGTGAATCATTTTTCTTATTACCTTAACAATCTCAATGGAACTTCCTCACACTCTAATTCGTTATATCACAGACCAAGCAAAGGGTATTTCAATCCGAGCGAGAGTTAACATGTTGTGGCATGTACCTAGCATTCCACACACCTTGTTCTCTCATGGTTTACATATGATACTCATGGATGTCATGGTTTGAACTATCTTAAACCTATCACGTTTCTTTTTTAATATCCGTTACAATGTTTGACTTATATTTAGATTTTTTCTTCTTCAGGGTGATACCATTGAAGCAACCGTTAAAGGTCCTCATGTCCATTTTTTCATGAGGACTTTGCATGAGGGTTCTGTTTATGATTTCTCCGCATTTTCTGTTCTTAAGTATCTTGACTAATATAGAGCTACAAATCACGCCTATAAGTTGGAATTTCTTTTTTCCACTACCTTTCATCAAGTTAGCTGCGATGCTTTTCCCTGTTGGAGTCTCAACACCAACTCCGTTGACGATGTTTTTGGCTTCAAGGATATACCTACTCATCTGATGGGTTTGTTTTTATTTTGCCCATAATATTTTTTTTAAACGTATTTTTTTCTTCTTATTATCTTTGAATTTACTCTAGACTTTGCTGGAATTGTAACTGTTATTTCTCAAGTTAAATCATTTGTGAGTGATGGTCATAGAGGTCGTGTTATTGGATTAGAACTTTGCAATGAACAGTGAGGTTTAGTTGCAGATTTTATTACCAATATTTTTGCCAAATGATTTTTCATCGTAATATATAATTAATCCATGTTGTTTTTCAAATTTCAGTGGATCATTTGACTGCCCTCTACTTGATCACTATATTGACGTATTCTTTGCTTATACAAATGGTAGAAAGGATAAGACTATTATCGTCCTCATGAAGCTTGCCAAACCGGAATACAACCGTGGTATTCTTCATTTGAGGAGAATATTTTATCTTACACTATTTTAAATTATAAATAACTATCTAGCATATTTTACATGGTATTATTTTTATTTTTGTAGGTCGGGTTGTTTTCCACATTGTGTTATTTACAACTAGGATGTTGTTTGATTCTGATGCACCTGATATCATCGCTTTCCGTAGAAGGTAAATTTTTTCAAATATTTTTGGATGTAATTTTTTCCTTTTCTATGATTTTAACATTCATTTTGTACCTATATAGAATGATTTTGCAAGGCTTTGGCTCTTCCCCTCCTTTTTTTTCGTTGATGTCCATTATTGGTATTACTATCAACGACCAATTAATGGGTAATACTAATCCCATTGAGATTGGTCTTTTGAGAAAAAAAACAAAGGTATTATTTATTGACTTATTATTTTTTCATATTGTAAAGTGGGTTATTTTATATCAGATGGTTTTTTTTCCTTAATGTTTTTTTTATATTTAGCCTGGATACTGCCATGTTCTTTGCACTATTCTTGGCGTTTCAACTGAATTACCCTGGTTCACACATGAATGTTCTTGTTCTGCCACGTTGTTACACTACTCACTCAAGCCAATGTGTGGTGTCTGCTCATCCATTGTGAATAGTCCAGTTCCTAGGTAATTTTTTTAATTTTTTCCATATCTCATATTGCAACTTCTCTTCACATATAAATTACCATTTTCACGTTTTTACTTTGAAACAGATATCGTATTCCTCTTGTAGTTAGTGATTCTTCCGGCACTCTTACAGTGATGCTACTCGACCGTGATGCATATGTTCTCTACAAGAAACCCTGCTCTGATCTCTTTCCGCTTGATGCATCTGTATTTCCCATTTTTTTTACTTTTAATTGATTTTTCACATGTTATTTATCTATAAAAAATGAACACTCCCTTTTTTTTAGGGATCCGTTTTGAACACCTACCCATCAATTCTTTCTTCATTATTTGGTCACCGTTTCAATATGAAGGTTGAAGTCAAGATACCACAGAATTCTCCAAGCATCCCTGAATACTTTGTAATAAGGGTTGTAGAATGTGGTGGGAACACAACATCTTTAGTTTCGCCGAACGAGAGTGTTACTCCTCCTAGGGTGATTTACTAACTATGACAAAATTGAGAGAGATTACATACTTGTAGCCAATATCTTATAATGTTTTACAGCTTATTTTTCGGCCTCCGTTCCCTAATTTGGAAGAATCCCATTCTCATTATAGTGCAGCCCCTCCTCGGATTTATAATGTATATACTATATACTTGTTGATATTTAATTTACAATTTCCGCATTTTTATATTACTAATTTTATTCATGTTGTTATTTCGAAGTCACTCAAATTGAAAGGCAAATCATCCATTGACTCTCGTGTTCCATCTCATAGTAAAAGTGTTATTAAAAGAAGCTTAGTGGCTGAGTTTGAAAACAATTTCCATCGCCAGTCATTTAAAGCTTTGAAGATTGGGCAATGCACAGGGTCATCTTCACCTAGCAGCATCCCTCCAAATGATGCACTTTCAACCAGCGCAGACATGCTCAACATTGCTGACGCCTTCCCTGAAACTCTGTGATTTAATATATGGTCCTACATGTTGTGTTGATCATGTATGTTTTAGCTTGAAAAAATGACCTTCTATGTATCTTCTGATTTTATGGTATATTGTCCACAAGATTTCATGTAATTGTCTCCTTTTTTTTTCATTGTATGTGCGTACGTTCTTTCTTGTGTTATCGAATCATATGTGTGTTATTCAAAATGCATAGTATAATTGTTCTGATTTAAATTAATTAGATTTCACCCTCTTATATGTTACATTAGGTATGACGTTGTCTCCCTAACACAATGATTTGTTATTTCTCCTCCACTATTTGTACGTAAATTTTTTGTATATCTTTTTTTACTCCCCCCATAAAAAAAAGTAAAAATAAAAATTATTCCCTAAATATTCTTATTGATCTTTCAAAACGTGGTCCTCTTAATCTTTCTAACATACAACGTGTAATTCGGTATAGCTCACTTGAGACATATGCATCTTATGAAACTTCTATTGGTAAAGAATCCAAAAATAGAAATAAATACAATTTCTTGACATATCTATGAAAATCATAGTTCCATAAAACATAAATGTCATACACTCTATTTATATTTCTTATGCCCTAATTAGTTTAAATATTCTTTTTGTTGTTCTTAATTCAGACAGAGGGGCTAAATTATTTATTAGTTTTCTAATTGTTGTTGTTTAAAATTAAAGGAATGGAAATAATTATATTTAAGAATTATTAAGACTGCTTCATTCTATGCGCATTTTATTAATTTTTTTTCTACATTATATGCCTTATTTCCAAAAATGTGGTATAAGTTTATTGAGATTAAATTAACCGTACTTAATGTACAATTTGAGCTCCTATTCCTTGCTTCCCGTTTTAGGTACTCTATCATTTTTAAGGAGAACAAACATTAAAACCTAACCATATGTAATTATTACAGTCCCAGTCCTTTTTAATGGTAGCTCAATAGCTCAGGATCTTTTGTGCTGCGCACTATAAAGTTTTAAGTAGACCTACCAGTGTAATTTTTACTTTCCATTTCATGTACTTTGCACACGCCCATAATTTTATCTGATATATATAAAAAAACAAGTTCTTTACGAATTTCAATCAATGCTTAGATTTTTAATAAATTAATTATGCTTTTTTCCACTATACCCTTTCTTTTTCTATAATTATTACTTTTTCTTCATTACTTACGTTAACCAAAAATTAATAAACATAGCCAAATGTGGTTAATATCATTTATTATACTCTTGATATTCTTAATATGCCAGATAAAATTTAACAAATTAAGTCTTCAAAGATATGCCACTTAAAAAGAAACGGATGGAGTACTCGCTATTATCCGTATTATAAATCATACTTAACTGGTAACAATACTCTTACTCCGTAATTCTACTCTAATGCACACATATGCTATCTACTTTTTACCTGCACTTAATGCTATGCATTCTTTTGCTTAGTCTAAAATAAATTTCGTGCTGCATGTAACACCCTAAATAATTACCCTTAAATACCCATAATAAAATAGTGAATTTAAATTTTTCTGATTAATACCATTTTAACTTATGAAAATCTCTGTCAAAACGGAGAGTGCTTTGTAATATGGACAATTCAAAAATGAGTTCTTTTCCTGTAAACCTGTTAATTTAATAATTCAAGTGAAATCAGAAAGCCATCAGGGCCAAATCATATATTAAAGCATTTATATCAGAGTTTTAGTGCGGCGGAAAATTATAAACTAATACAAGTTTTAGCAGTTATTTAAATTCCATAAAATTCTCCAAAATTACTCCCTTCCCACAAGGAGTGGTCCTGACTATACCCAAAATGATGTTTTTCAGTACATACACATAATCATCATCATATACAAAAATCCCAAAAGTAGTCAGGACAGGACGCACGACTCAACTAATATGACTTACTCTCCCTGTGAGGGAGAGCGAACCTGCTCGGCCGAGGGCTGTGCTAGCTCAATCGCAGTACCTGTGGAGATAGTAAGGAGTGAGCATTACACATAAAATGGGAAAAGCAGTTTTCAATATGACATAATAACCGACTAAGTCACACACAATTACCACATAGTTCAATCAATTTCACAACAGCCACATTCATACCAACATGCAACAATATTCCGATTCCATTATTTTTCCTAAGTTATAGTTCATTTTACCTATCCGACTAATCCACCTATGCTCCTATTTCCGTTTCCTTTTTACCCATTAATTACCTAACTCTTTAATTCGTTTTACATACCCTGTTGTCCTATTATTACTAGTACACTTCTAATACAATCCCAAATTATCTTGTTATATCCTTCTACCAACCTTCCTATCTTATGTTTCTTGTATTTTTTTTCCATTTTCATTCTTCATTCCTTTCTTCCTATCCTTTTCATTTCCTTTATTTTCCAATTTCCATTTATGATGTATGTCACCTCAGGTCAAAGGCCCACATACATCCCCAGTTTACAAAGTATGTCACCTCAGGTCAAAGGCCAACATACTCACCCTATACACACATGATAAGTATGTCACCTCAGGTCAAAGGCCCACATACTTACCATATTCACAAAGTATGTCACCTCAGGTCAAAGGCCAACATACCCACTCTATACACACATGGTAAATATGTCACCTCAGGTCAAAGGCCCACATACTTACCATATTTACAAAGTATGTCACCTCAGGCCAAAGGCCAACATACTCACCACTTCCAAACAATCATAACAAGCAACAAATATCAATATACAATAATAAACACACCATTCCTAATAATCTCATATAAACCATCTAGTAAATAAACACAATTACAATTCACAACACTTAAACACTTAGAGCAGCAAATGAACAGTTCACAATAATTATCAAGAATACACCAAATATATATAACAATTAGCAACAACTCAGATAAGCACCTAAAATATCCTACACATTAGCACTTAACAATTATTCTCAAGTAGCACCTATAATAACATATAGTAGCAAGATCATGCATTTAGCTAGTTCAATTTATTGGTTTGCCTAATCAAATTATATTTCCTATTCCCCATCATAGAGTTACACTAAGTTCGTTTCTAATATTACCATTATTTTCTAACTTAGGTTTCCTAATCCTTATACTAACACCTAACTCTTAGCAAGCATTATATACATACTATAAACTATTCCCCAGAGTATGGTAATACTCACTAGTACCCACTCCTTACCTCAACACTTAGAGATAAGGCGGTTACACTTGCTTTAAGCTTGAGAGTCTTGCCACCAATTGAGTGATGACCCAAGAGAAAAGTGAGGAACCTATCACAAGTGCCATAAAAAGAGAAGATTAGCATTCATGTCATAGGTCATGCCAAATCTCAAGAAAAGTGGAGCTTCCATGGCTTAGAATCAAAAACCACCATGGGTGGAGGAGAGAGAAAGAGAACTCGAATTAGAGGGAGAAAGAAGGAATCCATGGCATTAAACACTTACTTGGAGTGAAGAAGGAAGGGAATTGTTGATGGAATGGAGAAATCCCACTTGTTCTTGGTGGATTTGATGATGGAGAATGGAACCCTAGGGGAGAGAGAAAATGAGTGATGTTGATGATGGAGAGAAGAGGAACTCTTGATTTGATGAAGGGAAGAAGCGATTTGATACAGAATCAAGAGGTTTGAGGTTGGGAAATGAAGAACCCTAGCTTTTCTCAAGAGAGATCGAGTGATTATTTGATTTTTCCCCCAAATGAACCCTGCCAAATGACTTAAAAACTGGTTCTGCAAGTCGTGGATATCGATATCCACCTATGGATATCGATGTCCAACATCGATATGCACAATCATCACATCGATATCCACTGCTGAAATCTGACAGCAACCTTGGCATTCGAACAGTCTTAACTTTTTCGTTAACCGTTGGATCTTGCTCAAATTTGGTGACAACCTTACTAAGGCTCTTATCTTCATATCCAACGGTGGAATTTGTGTTTAGAGTTGTAAATCTTTTATTTTAAATTTCTCAAGATCCTATGTTATTAATCCTAAAACAAGCCTTCAATCCACTATCTTTACTCAATATCATTATTTCCTTCACTCTAAGCTTGACCCATCATCAATTATACTAGGAATTAAGTTTGGGATGTTACAATTCTCCCCCACTTATTGGAATTTTGTAACACCCTGATTTGACAACTTGAAAATATAATTTCTTTAATTAATATAGTGGAAATTTGGGCCAATTTTTTTTTTAAACGAGTATTACACAAGATGAGAACATTTAGGTTTTCAAAACATAGTTATATTCAAAACTCATGTCCTCACATTGCATAAAACCTTTCAAGTTCCAAACCGAGATGTTACGAAACATCGCACTCTGAAACTTGTTTTCACAAAACACATTCAAGAGCCCATTTCGTTTGTCTTAACCGTAAAACTTAATCTCAGTTATCCAGTTTTATAAAACACAATTCGGGTGCACATGTGGATGTAGCTAATGATGTCTAAGTACCTGGTAAGGGAGTACAATACTTGAACATAGACACTATAACAATAGATCTCCATCCAACGTATGCTCCTCCGAAGAGTCGAACCCTCGATCATCGAGTCCTCGAGCCGAGCTTGACCTTCTTCTCCTTCGAGACTCCATCTCGATCTCGTCTTCGTAGGCCGATGCTTGCAGCGCCAATTCCCAATATAAACTACTCACTCTATCACCTGTGGACATCATCACAGAAGTCCACAGGGAAGGGGGAAAGACAGAGAGAGTAAGCATTCCGAACGACGTATTGTCGACGGTGTGGGTTTACGATAGGCAAAATATTAAGACAATACAAGCATACAACAATACACTTTCACAGCACAACAATACAACATGTAATTATGCAAGATGCATGGGGATGAAATGCAATAGTCGCATTATCTAACTCTATGTCCTTTCCTTAGGGAGTCCCTAAATCAGTTCGTCTCGCAAAGTTGAATTTCTTAAACAGCTTGTCTCACAAAATCAAAGTCTCTCGATCGGCTTGTCTCGCAAGGTCAAAGTCTCTTTGTTCACGTATCTCGAGTCCATAGTATCGGGATTCAGGCTTAATCGTTTTGGTTTCGAGTCTACATCTCCTCGGAATCCATCCACCTAGTCGGAAGCAATCAGGAGTACAGGATCTCTAACCACACCAGCTTTTACTGGATGGCAAAGTGAATGCATTCATAAAATAATAGCCCGGGAAAAATAAATAAAATATCCTCATCTGGCCGTGTTCGAGCATCCCTCTCACTGATCAAGATTTAGTCAAGGGGGTGTCAGTCGCCTTGTCTAGTGATCATGTGGTACTTCGTCCACACCACTGAGTGACCAGCTCCGACTGGTTCAGCCAGGGCCCCTATGGTTTTTCCCACCTAGACAGACTTCTCAAGGCTTCTTGACGAATCACCGTCATTGTCGTCCCTTATCCTAATCATCCAGCTGAACAACACAAGGGTAATTCAGATGTATCTTCCTCTCCACTACTTCGGGTTAGGGTTTAAGGTCGTAAGGTTATACTTGCTCATTCTAATGTCGACCCATCCTAAGTCATCTCCGCCATACAGCTCCGACTATATGCGGAATGCTTCTGTGGGACTCGACCACTGTCTCTGACGGGCTCCGACCCATCCTGAATCATTTCGGCATATGGCTCCGACCAGTATGCAGGATATCCATAACTTGTCTGACGGGCTACAACCCAATCAGAATCAACCTCGCCATATAGCTACGACTATATGCGGAATATCAATCAACATTCTGACGGGCTACGACCCATTCAGAATCAACATCAGCATACGGCTCCGACCATATGCGGGATATCCATCAAACATCGATAAATAGGCTCCGACCTATCCCAAATCATTCACACTCAACATATGGCTACGACCATATGGAAATCATCTCAACACATGGCTACAACCATGTGGAACTATCTCAACATATGGCTACGACCATATGGAAATCATCTCAACACATGGCTACGATCATGTGGAAACCATCTCAACACATGGCTACGACCATGTGGAAACCATCTTTGTAGAAATCCACAGTCATTTCGTCCTCGTTCAAAGCATCGTCGTCACAATCACATCATCAGCTCGTTCCACGTATTCGGCGCATCAGCATCATCCGGTTCCACCGCGTGTTCTGTCCTTTAGAGCTTTGCTCTATTCATTGGGGGATTTCTTATATTCTTCTATGTCTTTTCTATTCTTTTCTTATATCGCGGGATGATGCATTATGCTCATGCAATGACATTATATTAACAATACATCTCAACATAAACAAGTACATCAATCAATCAATACCATGAAATGATATAGGTCTGAGTCTTCGTATACCGCGATACAAACAATCACACAATTTATCGGGTATACTACTAGCTACAATAGACCTTTACTCCGACTTTGAGAGAGTACGGAGTGTCCTAATAGATCACCTAAATACCACGGTGTCTTAGGGAAGCTTCTCTCTCACCTCAACTCCAGCAAATACCTCGTCCGAAATCATTGCGGGTCCTCCCAACTGTCAGCTGCTCCAGGTTCTTGACTTATACGCACCTTATACTAGATAGAAGACACTAACGTTACTAGTCTATCTAAATGACGGTCACACTTAAAATCCAAAACGTGTTTTTTCGAAAATCCTTTTCACTTCTTGCCGGAAAATCGTAAAACGTAAAGATTTTTCTCAAATCAAAATCCAACTTTCACTATACTTTAAATACATTGAAATCATTTCAAGAAATCAATGAAATCATTTTAAATAAATGGATCGGTTGCTGGTCCGTCTTGGACAGCAGCTCGCTCGATCCCGAAGACATCGAATAATGTCATTTTTGAAATCCAACTTTTCTTAAATCACGTACCATTTAAAACTTAAACTTAAAACCAACAAAACACATCTTCAAGATTGAAAAACAATTTAAATAAATCTGGACAGCAAAGATGCAAGTCCATAAGCCACTCTTTTAGAACATCCGGAAATACCGTAAAATTGCACTTTCTTAAAACCAATTTTATCTTAGACTAAGCACTCATCAAAACTCAACTTCAAATCACTTTGAAAACATTTTTAAATAAGAAATACAACTTATATAGATTCTGGACAGCATCATATGCTAAGTCCCAAGTTCATTTTTCATTATTCAAAACCAATTTAAATCCATAGACAAACCAAGTATCTTGAAAACAATTAAATAAACATTTTGATTAACAATTTCTCAAACTCAAATACTTAAAAAAATTTATTTCCATGTATAACATTATGCAACAAAATGAGGCAGCAACCAATAAGCCCAATACTTTTTCAAATAACCAAATTCTTTTCAAAAATCCATCAACATCGTAACTTATTAAATAATTCATTTTCCTTCACTTCTTTTATCAAATAAATAATTCCAAGACACTTTAAACAAAGAAGTTCAATTAAAATAAATCACCTAGAACAAACCATTTAGCACATAGCACATAGCATATTTTCAAATCATAATTTCAAACTAATAGCCTAGACCGAAACACCGTAAACAATCAATCTTGTAAACTCAATCATGCATAGTCTAAACATATCATCAAGCAATAATTCATTCAATTACTTCAAGACATTATAGTCACCATACAGATTCAGTCAAGTCATGAAATGAAGTACAAAATTCGTTTTTGTCAAAAACACTTAGATAAAGCTTTTGTTCAATTATGGGAAAGCACAAAAGATAAAATTCAAAACCATACCAAATCAACTTTTTTAAAATTTCCAGAACATACACATATATGCCAAAGTTCACCATATAAAACTTTCAAGTCATTTGAACAATCCTAAACTAGGTTTAAAATCAGATTTTGCATGAAAAGCAAGATAGAACTGTTGCTGACCTGAGACCAAAATGCCATAATTAAAAATAGTGTTTCAACTCCTAATTGCATGAAAACTGGTATAAATATTCCTTACACAATCAAGATCATCTCATAAAAATTCCAGATCATTTGGAGTTGTGAAAGTCATACTTTTTCAATTAAATTCGTCACTAAGTCTGGAAAATCTGAACCAAATGGCTCACTGTTTTTAAATTGGTAAAAATATAAAATCAACTCCAAATCACCTCAAATTTTACAGAGAGTCACAAGACATGTTTAAGGAGCTACCATAAAAATTTCAAGAAGTTTAGAGTTGTTTAGGTCATAAAACTCGGTTTAGGTTTTTCCTCGGAAACTTACTTTTCCGAAATCGTTTTCACCAAAATGACTTCATTTCAATTAACAAACCAATTCCAAAAATCTTATAAAAATTCAGGGACACTCAATCTAACCTATTTAAAACAGTGTCCAAGTTTCAGAATCATAAAACGTGTACAAGTGCTACTTATCAAAATCGTTTTCACTAAAAACCCTAGACTTACATAATTAACACCGAACAACCAAAATTCATTTGAATTACCAAAACAATTCCGAATCCCTTAAAAATTTCCATAACTCATTTAAATAACATCAAGGACCACATATCAAAATTTCAAGGCAATCCAATTAGTATAACTATTCTTTCTTAAAGTTTCTTACAAGAAAATCACTTATAAATCAAAATTTCAGCACTTAATCAAATTGTTCAAACCAAAACATTTTCATGATCTAAACTTTGATTTATATTTGCATGTCATTAAAATCATAGATGCATCAACATGGATCAACAATCCTTCATACAAAATAGTTACAAAAACCGAATCAAACAAGAAAATAAAATCCTGTAAAAACCGATTTGAACACCAAGTTTTCAAACATAATCAATCTCTCATTTTCAAGCCAAGATCTTTACATGCAAGATATCAAACAAAAATGAAATCAAACTTTCATCCATAACAACATCAAAACCGTGGCCATCATAAGGAAAATCACCAAGAAAAATTCAATCATTTCAAAGATCTTTACATTAAAACTCGAGCATCAAACACATCATAGTTTAGGCCTTGATCTTAGCATGCGTGCAAACAAAAACACTAGATCCTTGAAAAATCTTTCATGAAAACTTAAAATCAACTTCTCTTCAAAACACTTTTAAGAAATCAAAGAGGAAAACTCAAGATCATGAGGAAAAACACTTTCTTAACAAAAACTTCAAGATCAAGTTTAAAAATCAACATGCATGGTAGTAAAACCTTTAGATCTAGCATAAAAGTAAACATGCATCAACACTTTCAAACAAAAATCAAGCTTTAGAAAAAGTTCATGAAAAACGAAAATAAATCAAAGAAAAAGGTTTAAAACTTTTTAGATCATGAAATAAAATTCTTACTTAATCAAAACTTTAAAGAATTCAAGTCCAAAGTCTTATATCTCTCTTTCTAGTCCTCACGGTTTCTCCCTTCTTTTCCTAGGTCCATTGGTTTCTCTTTTCCTTTTCACTCTCTTAGCTTGATCTAGCTTAGATCATGAAGATTTCAAGGTGTTGGAGTTTGGTTCTTCTCCTCCCACAATTCGGTCTCTCTCTCTCTCTCTTTCTCACCAAGAGTTTAATGATTCTCATGGTGTTATGTGTTTGGTTTAGGAAAAAGGAATGAAGAAGAAAGTTTGTGTTTGATGAAGGAATGAAGAGAAATTCATTCACTCCCTCACGGTTTTGGTGTTTGGTGTGTGTGTTGGTGTTGTTGAGAGGAATTAGAAATGTTGAAGGATGGAGAATAAAGAGTGAAAAATGAAGGACAACTCTCATCACACGGTTTTGGTCCCTTTTCTTTAATCTTCCCCTACTTTTCTTATTTGCTACTAAGGGTTTGCATGGGGGTTTGTTTGCAATTTCCTTGGTCTTAGTCTCTTTCCCACGGCTCCTTCCTCTTCCTTTCCTTTCCTCCACTTTTTCTTCTCTTTAAATCATGCATATGTCATGTTGATGATGTCATGATCTTGACTTTTTGGGCATGCCACTTGTTAACCAAGTGAATGAGCTTGGTGGCCAAGCTACACTTAGCATTCGGCCATTAGGGCAATTAGGGTAAACTAGGTTAGCTTAATTAGGTTTAAGGCACTAATAAGGCTCTAATCATGATTAGGGCAGGATTAGGTTAATTAATCTAGGTTTAGTCCACTAATCCTCGGTGATTAGGGCTTAATCAGGGATTAAGGTGCTAATCAAAAACTTAATCATGGGTTTAAGGAAAAATAATTTTGGATTATCTCACTGACCAAAAGAGTTTAGGGTTTAAGAGAGTGATTAAGCACTTAATCAAAGCTTAAGAACTCGATTAGGGTTTAACCCACGATTAGGGCACCAATTAGGGTTTCTAGAGGCAATTGGACTTTGATTCTTTGGAACTTAGAAAATAATTTTGCATGAAATCATATAAATCAATAAAACAAGGTCTCAATCAAAACCTTAAACACTCATGCACACATAGTCACAACACCAGCAAATCAAATTTCCAAAACATAAGGGTTCATCATGAAATCGAAACTCTTTTAAATTGATTCTTAAATCAATTAGGTTAAATCCATAGAGATGTATGAAGAAATTCATTTCTCAAATGAAATCACAAATAATAAAATTATTCCAAACTCAATAAAAATCATTTGCTTGAACTCTATAAAAATCTTTGTTTACCAAAATACCCTAAAATCGACAACTGATTACGTAATCGAATAAGACACTCATTAAAACCCTTTGTAAACAATATCTCAAAATTCTTCTTTAATGAAAACTTATTTATTTTAGTCGGAAAAATACAGAATGTCACAAATTTCGCCCCCGAAATTCCGTTAGGTTCCGTAAATGGAGAACCATCCCATTTTTGACCATGGTATTTTCTTCTCGGTTCTACTCCCCCACTTAGCGTCTGCATATTCCTAGAGTTCTTGCACTCAATAGGGAACAGAGTTTAATGGTTCAACTTGTTTGGTTTGAATTTTGCAGATAAGTGTCAATGACATCTACCATTAATAGGTGTAGAGATCAAGGCGATCAATCTCAATCTTACTTCTACCAATAGCAATGTCATTGTCAGAATCTTAGATAATATTATTACTTAACAGGTGTAAGAATCAGAGTGATCAATTCCAACCTTACATTCTATTAAGCAGCAACACTACCATAAGGTTTTGGTTTCTGGACATCAGAATTTTTCAACTTAGGGATTTCTTCTAAGACATATCACAATTTCTCTAAAGAGGCTATATCAGATTCGTGGAGATGAGTATGTGAAATTTCCTAAGGTAGTTCTAGTCTAAGACATTTACTATCTCATCATATAACTATCCAAAGAAAATAGAGCACACGACAATCGAGCTAACAGTATGTTACTTGGGTTTGCTAAACAAAGCTTACTTGGGATAACGTCGGCTAGGTCGACCTCGTCACCATCTATAGTGTATAGCTTCCCCTTCATAGCTGGTTGGCTCCCACTTGCCCGCTGCGCCTTTGTGGTATTCACTTCTTGTTTCAATGTGTTCTTGGGACAGTGGGTAGCAAAGTGACCGGGCTGTCCGCATAGATAGCAATTTCCTTCACGTTTGCTCAGAGTCCAACACACTCCTCGGTGCAGCCGTCCACAATGTTGACAAGTCGGAATAGGACCAAAAGTAGTCGCAGCTGGTCCTGTTGCTACTGGAGTCACAGGTTTTGGGTTTGAATAGGGACTAGATCTTTGCATTGGCTCTTTGCCTCGGATGGGTCCTGCCGACTTTTGAACTGCTTTGGGCCGATCTTCATCCGCCTTCCTCTTGAGTCCTTTCTCATACGTTCTTGTCATGTTGATGAGCTGAGAGAGGTCGGCGATGTTCTGATATTCGAATGCAAGTCGGATATCTGCTCGGAGACCGGACTCGAATTTAATGCACTTTGCTCACTCGTCGGCGTCTCTGTTGTTGCCACCCAGAAGAAATCTTTTATTCAAGACCAGTTTATGGTTTCATACCCTCATGTCATTCTTGATCAGCTTTCACATGTTACCGAGGTCTGTTAACAAATTTAGTAATGTTATATTATAACAATTTATTGCCCTCTACTTATAGTTTCAATGCTTTGTTTATTACAATACTAGCTTATAATTTCTTATCTCCAAATTAATTTAATCAGAGTGGTATATATATTGTCTTTGCTACCACCGTTGGACTTGATGCTACATTTCATTGGGCATTCAATGAATGCATTTGCAAGGGATCTCTTATCTTGAAGTCTGGTGCACTATTCTGCGAAACTTGTGACAAATTTGTCTTCAACTTTGTTCCTTGGTATATAGCTTGAATTTATTCTATTTTTATTATTTAACTTTTATATCCTAAGTTTTTTGTTTAAGTGATTCAGAAACAATACTTTCAACCTTCATTGTATAATGCTGTTTTTTTTTATATTTTGACTACTTTACTTTTCCTACTCAGCTACATACTTAAGCTTGCTGTTCGAGATTCTAATTCGGCCGCTACCTTTCTTATGTTAAACCGGGATGCTAGATTTCTCATTTCTCATTCATGCCAAGAGTTGCTTAACATTTCTACTCAGGTTGCTTTTAGATTTATTCCACAATTTTCATAATCAATTTTAAGGTGTTATTAAAAAAATCTAAAAATTTATTTCATCACGCATTTGCTTGTGCAAAAATTATGGATTATTTGGTGGATAGAATTTTTTTATTTAAGATATCAGTCAGAGTTGGATCTTCCTCTCATTCTACTCCTGTTTACTCCATCCGGAGGATGTTTGAGATCAAAACCTGTGACATGTTCCAATCATATTTTCTTGATTCTTCTCCTACCAAGGTATATACATTATCTTTGTGTTAACTTTTGATATGTTTATAGATAACTTTGCGCTGTATCCAATTAGTTTATGTTGATTTTAATTAATCATATTCGGTAAGATAATCTGTCCAAATATACTAATCCTTCCAGGATGTTACTTCCTTCATCTTTCCTGAAGTTGATCCAGAAGATGTCAGACCACATGCCCACAAACCATACCAACCTGTCGGTATCACTCTTTAGACCCTATTTATTATTGTCATTTCCGTTATTTCTCCGTTGTTGTTCATTGTACGACATGTATGCTGCAGATTGTTAATGTAAGGACTTCTGCGAAGCCTATTGTCTTTTCTCGTGATGCTACTATTTCCGACCAACCAATCCCCCAAATAAGAAAAAATGTACTATCTCGCTTTGAGTTGGCTTCAGATGTTTCGCTTCCTTCGGATTCAGATACTATCATTGACGAGTCCTCTGTAGATGTTAATACTAACCCAAAAATATTGTAGTCTGTGTTACGAATCTATTTTTCTATCCTATTTTTTATTTGAACTTATGTAATGTTATATTTAAATTTTCTTTTGACTTTAGAACCTCATTTTAAACCAATGCTTATTTATGTTTAAATTGTTGCCTTATCATTAAAAAAGATGTATACCTTTTATATTATGGTGTGACCTCATTTATTTGGATTTTTAACTTTAAACAATGGGGGCATAATTAGCCATGGTCAATCAACATCTAAAATTTAATTTTGATAAAAAATTATTCTCTACATACCAAATAGAAGGAATTGTATTAGAGCGAGAGCAATCCGACCAACATCATGTTGTTCCGACCAGTTAGATTTGAACAAGGCCTTGCGTTGGCTCGCTTCACCGAGTAACTGGATATTATGGTGACGTTGCACGCTTATGAGATTAACCCCGAACACAGAATCTACATCCTTATCACCATCACTGATGGTCTCATTAAGCTTAACACCTTCACCTAGATTCCAACGACTGTTGGTTTGATAAATACGATAAATTATAAGTTAATAATCTCCAGTTTTTCTGAGTTTGATATATCCCATGTTCTGATGGATTCGAAATTTTGAGCAGATATCCTATCTAAGCCTGCAAGCACGAAGGGATCCGAAAATAACAAGACTTTGATTCAGGTAACTATCCCAAAGCCAAGTGTCATCCTTGCCGTTTCTCTGTCCCAAGCCTGGATGGATCGAGTACTAACTTACTTGCAACATGGTTTCATCCCGCAAGATCAAGCAGAGGCTCGTAAGTTAATTCGACAGTCAGCTCAGTTCACCGTTCTGTATGGAGTCCTCTGTAAGATGGGGTTCGGAGCACCCATGCTCAGACCTGTCAATCCCTCTCAAGCTGAACAAATTCATGAAGATATCCATGGTGCAGTTTCTAGCGATCATATTTGCGGGATATCTTTGGCTCGGAAAGTAGGGGTAAATTAGTAAAAATTAGTCTTACACTGCTCGGTGCAGATCAAATTGGCTAACTTCTCATCCAATTTTCGATCCCAACCCGAGCCGATGGCATGTCCTTATTCTTGCTGGTCTCCACAAAAGGATCTTTACTAGGACTGTCAACGAGCACAGCTTTAACTTTTTTTCAATCTCCGACGCGTAAGTGGTGGCCGGCGGCAGAGGCTGCTCATTACCAGAGGTTACAGGGATTGTAACCTGCGCAGAGCCAATGAACGATCCTGTTGCAGTAGGATTTGTTGTGGTCGGAGTCGAACTTCCTCCTGCAATTAGGAAACACTAGATTTCTTACCAAATAGGAACACTACCAAACCCTGAGCTTACTACAACTAAGCTTTAATTTTGTTTTCTTCATTGCAAGAACAGTTTAGTTTATTTATTGGTGCTCAATAATAGTTAGAAATTAATAAACTAGAGATAACACCATTCATAGATTTCTTTTCAAATCTTTATGAATTTATTAGTCAAGAGCAGTTCATGATTTTTATTTTCTTAGTAATAAAAGTTCCACCTCTTTTTGAAATTTCCTCGTATATATACATTGTGAAACCACATATGACTGATGTTGTTCAGCTTGATACCGAACAAAATCGCGACGCAGGTAGTTTAAAACACAAGTCAAACACATCAACAACAGTAACATTTGTTAAATAGTATATAAACCAAGATCAAAAGACAAATTATCAGTATTGAAGTCTGAATCGAAATATAACGCTCGGATATACATCGAGCAAAAAGAATAATAGTCACCCACTACTTTGAAGTCATAATCACAGCACAATGTTATAAAATCAAAATTAAGGCAAGATTAGCAGCAATAATCGAGCTACCCAGCATAAGGGTTTTTATGCCTCGATGTCTGACAGATTCACAAAGGAATCATCAAAGGGCGGCTCTTCCACTATATCAACTAGTGGATTGGGCAGGTCATCAGCTCCCAAATCCACCTCTGACTTATCGTTCAAATCAATCAGCTTCCCCTCTTTAACAGCATGGAAAGGATGAGCGCCGATTACTCTTAAATCCGTTTGGGGGTTCAAGTATTTAATCTGTTGGACGGCAGAGAGAAAAGAATCAAAGATACCCTTTTCACAATCAAACAAATTTGTGCAGCCGCCTTTTTATGCTTAAGGGCCTGCAATATGAGCTTCTCGGAAATACTAACTTGCCTCTGTAGTTCAGCAGTCAGTCTTTGCACATTCTCTGTTAGCTGAGCATTATTCTGTCGAGCCTCTTCAAGTGCTTTCTTCGATTGTTCACTTTCCGTGCGCACAGTACTTTCAGATTGTTTCAAAATATCTCTTTCCTTTACAATCTCACCATGATCCGCATGGAGGTTTTCCAGCTCGGATCGAACTCTTAGCAGCTCATCAGACAAGCTAGCTTCCTTAGCAGCCGAAAGTCCCCTATTTTCTTTCTGCTCATTGTTAATACCGGCAAACACATCATCTCGATGCTGATACAGAAAGTGAGTTATGCACGCCCCTCTTAAAAGAAACTTGGTTAGAGCATTCATACGTGCACCCCACTCAGATGGTGACATTCTTCAAAAAGTAGCATGATCCTGCTCTGTGCAGATGTAATTGGGGAATTTCTCGTTTAACTTCCGATCCCAAACCGAGCCGATGTCATCTGCTTCTTCTTCCTCCACTTCCACAACAGGATCTATACTGGGACCCTCAATGACCACAGTTTTCCCTTTATTCAGTCTCCAACGCCTAAGTTGTTGTTCGGGTGGGGAGGCTTTATCTGCATTGGGATCTTCCCCTATAACAAATCCCTCAGCAACCTGTGCAGGAACAATGGTCACATGGTCTCCAGCCAAAGTGAGAGTAGGATGTGGAGAGCCAACAACCGATGATCCTGAGGCAGTAGGAGTTGTTGTGCTTGGAGTCGAACTTACTGATGTAACCTTCACTATCGGATTTTTCCTCTTCCTGCCGCCCTTTGCAATCTTTGCTAGGCGCTCTGCCATTTCTCCTAAAAAAGAAATAAATTTCATTTAACGTCATCAGCACCAATGAAAACAGGAATACTGAATTTCTTACCAAGTTTGTCTTTAATCTGGCCCTCTAGAATGTCAACTATCTCCCGGGTCATAATCATTCCGTTTTTTGAGAGATACTCTTTGTATGCTCGGCATACTTCCTTTTCAGAGTCAAACAAATCTTTCCATTCAGTACTATAACTCTTGACACTACGTTGAAAGAAGGAATTACTCCAGTCTAGTGGGAAGTACGGTATGGGTTGGTCATCACCTTGCCTCATGAACCAGCTAACACTATTACCTAGATACCTATACTTGAAGTAAAAAGACTTGAAGGTTTTACAAGACTTAGTATACTTTGCAAATAGACTGTATCCTGTCCGGGCCTTGAGTGATACCCATAGCCTTTTTTCTGAACCCTTTTCAAAGGGGTTTGCCTGAGGGACAAAAAGGTAGAAGAATACTCGGAGTGTACATTGCCATCCCAAAACAGAACAAACAAGTTGGAAGGCTCGGACAAAAGCCCAAGCATTAGGATGCAGTTGGGAAGGAGCAATTCTGAGAGTCTTCAAAACTTCCATTTCAAAGTCGGTAAAGGGCATCCTTACCCCGAGCCTTGTTATCACTTCTTCGTAAAAATAGAAACCTGGATTTTCTCGAGGTATCCGTGTGTAGATACGCTCGTTGCTTCCAACAGGAAAAATGCCATAAGCAGTTCCACTTTCATCCCCGGGGCACGGTAGCAGAATTGCCGTACTTTGTTCAACAGAATTATCGGTTGTCAGTTCCGAGCATGTACCAAGCACTTCTCGGTCAACCCATTGATATTGATTGGCGTCTGTGGGCAAAGGAAAAAGCTCAGGGTTTGAAATAACCTTGCGAACCATACCTGAGGAAAAGGAGGCAGAGCCAGATCAGTATCAACTACAAAATCCAAAAATCAAATTATGTACTTTATCAATTGGGGGACCTTCCATCTGAAATCCATCGCAGATTCCCCAACTGAGTTGGTTGGTACCTTTTTGTTGCCTCCTTAACCTCGTTTTTTCAACTCCCTCGGCTATTTTCTAATGCAGGATTCCCTGCCGAGATTCCACCAAATCTCTAGGGTAACATGAAGTTATAGGTTTAACGCTGAGAATCTCACCTTCTTCCGCACCTGACAAAGGTGATTCAAAACTCGATGAACTCATCTAATCACACTAATGGAGTGTCAAAACCCTGGAGATAAGCGTTCCTCAACGGCCCTTAACGAACAAACTCCCCAAAAAGAGAAAAAGGTAGGATCTTTTTCTCTCAATGAGAACAAAGATGAAGTTCTTATCAGAATAGGTGAAAAGTTTAAACCTGAAAACACTCAGTGAGAACAGAAAATCGTGGCATTTCTCAGAACGGAAGAGGTTTTAAGTACTCATTAGGTTGGCTCTTCGGTTGAAGCAGTTTTGAGACCCAATTAATAATCGCAGAATCACAGCAAAAACGCAGTAAAGAAGGCATGCAAATACTAGAAGAACAAAGAATGAGTTGTTACCTGATTGAGTTGGAAAAATATTCAAGGCTGAAGATGATTGACGGTGCTCTGAGTCAAAACCCTTAAAAACCAAATGTCAAGCAGAAAAAGAATTGATGAAGTTTGATCGAAACCCTAATCAAAGTAAAGTAGCCACAACAAACAGAAGTTACAATTAGGTTTGAGAAGCTTTGCTGAGAAAAATATGTGAACCTTTCTTTGAGAAATTTGAAGTTGAATGTAGAAGGATAGTGAATGAAGTGAAATTAAAAAGAAATATAACCGTTTCTTTATATAAACTTCCCTCTACTACGAAAATAAATTGGGCCGTATAGTACAAAGCCCACAAATATGACACATGTGTAAATGGCGTAAGTTGGAAAGAGAAAAACGTTTCAGTTACTGAAATCATATTCATATTTCAAATTCCAAGTCTACGAGGGACACGTGGAGGTTATGAAAAAAATCAAATGTCGATGCAGTACAGACCTAGGCTTACCTTGTGTGAATTTTTTTCCTTTCATGTTATGTGTTATAAAAAATAAAATAATTCTTCTCTTTTAAATCTTCACATATATTTTTGGATAAATTTATTGTTTTGTTAAATAGTTAAAATTGTATGTAATACGATTGGTGTTTGGCTTAAGTGATGTAGTCTTGACAAATTCATAACTTGGTTATGGAGCAGAAACTAAAAAAATCAGCTTCAATTTTTTCTTCAACTCACCTTTCCTCAACAACCATTTAAGTACTATTTCATCCAGTTTTTGTTCCATTTCAAAGACTTTCAGCTAATTTCTTACGTAATTTAATAATAATTCTATTTAGATTATGGAGTAAAATTGTTTTATTATTTTATAATCCTAATTATACATATCAATCCTCGGGGTTATATGTTGTTGTTCGTCTCATGCTTACTTTTTTTTAACTAACGAGTAATTTATAATTCATTTAATTTATCTTCAACAATTGCTATCAATAATTATAGTACATTTAATACAGTAATGACTTTGCGTAGGATTACTTTGATATATTTCAAATTTGAGGCATAAAATTTACCTAATATAATAATATTTAGCTTTAGAGTACTTATACTATTTTCTACTCTAAACATATGATGTTGTTTGTTGGTTTTTTTTAATCTATTTGATTCATGTGAGATTCAGTTTGTAATGATTCAATTTTTTTCCATTAAGAAAATTTGGTTGTTACTTTATTATTCTAATTTTACATATCGTTCCTCGGGGTTATATGTTGTTTTTTGCCTCATGTTTACTTTATTTAAAAAAGATGAATTACTTTTTGAAAAAAAAATGAATTCCCGTGCAGTATGCACAGTGTATGGTACTAGGGTTTGTTAAGGGCTATGGTATCGACACGAATCAAAAAACCTGAAACTTCAATATGGTTGACACATTACAGTCTTCACTTTATCTCTGTAATTTACTGTGAACTTTGAATATTTTCCTACTTCTCAACTACCACTGCTGGTTGTAGTTATTTCAACTATTTACGCCTTGCGTTTTTTATTATTTGTCCTGACCTCTTTATATCTCACATTGTAGAAAGATTCTTTGGCCCTGTTTATAAGTCTCGTTGTACTTTCTAGGAGATATCTATTTTTAGTTTGTACATAGTCATTCTTATGCAAAAAAGAAATCCCCACCTTTTGGATTCTTGAACGTCCCTCTGAAATCAACGACACTATGTTCATGGGTGAGGCATACTGGTTGACGATTTAAGAGAAGCTTCTGCAGCTCATGAGAGAAAGTGAAAGTAAATTAGGCTCGGTAATATCAATTGCTTGGGGGTCATATCCTGCAGCTTTGCATTATTTGTTTTGGTTATTCACCGCGCATATATTTGTAAAGGAAATTCTAGTGTTGTAAAGCTGATCCCAAAATGGGAAGTTCCATATAGGGTGAAAACAAAAATGGGACCGGTACCTACTCGCTGGAAACTCTCGGGTATGAACATCAACAACAGTTGTAACGCTGCCAAACTAATAACTTACTACAGCTAAGCTTTCATTTTATTTTCTTCATTTTATTAATACTTTATTTTATTTGCTCTTTCTCATGAATAGTTAGAAAGGAATAAAAGAATGTTATCACCCTTCATATATTACAGTTCAAATCTTTAGGAATATCTTAGTCAAGAGCAGTTCAAGCTTTGTATTTTCTTATTAATGAAAGTTCCGCATTTCTTTGAAATTTCGTCGTACATATACATTGTGAAACCTTCGATGGGAAACTTCGTTCGGTTTACCATCTAGCAAAATCGACAGGCAGCTCAGAAGTAACCTATCTGGTTTCGCCATCCGATTGTTTCGCTTCTTTTAAAGTCGGCGATCCGAGACCTTCCTTGTATCCTTTACGAACAACATCCTGTATCCATTTAACAATTGCTATTCTCGGAAACCCCGAGTAGGAAGACCTGAGTTATAATATAACAATTGCCTATGTCGGATGAGCAATCAAAATCAAGGAAAGTCTTAAAACACAAGTCAAAACACTGAAAACTGTAATATATATTAAACAGAAAATAAAACAAGATCAAAATACAATTCAAATATAATGAAGTTTAGATGAAAATAAAACACTCGGTATGTTCAGGCAAATTGAAAAATAGTCACTGACTACCTAGAGTTCATAATCACAACACAATATTATAAAACAAAAATTAAGTCTAAATCAACAACAATTATCAGGCTACCCAACATACGGGTTTTTAGGCCTCGATGTCTGATAAGTTCACAGATGAATCGTCAAACGGCGACTCTTCCACAATATCAAGTAGTGGATTGGGCAGGTCGTCAGCTCCGAGATCCACCTCTGTCTTATCGCTCAGATCAATCATCTTCCCCTCTTGAATGGCATGGAAAGGATGAGCGCCACTTACCCTTAAATCTGTTTTGGCGTTTAAGTATTGAATCTGTTTGACTGCATTAAGAAAGGAGTCAAACACACCTTTTTCATAGTCATATAAATTGGTTGCTGCCGCCTTTTTATGCTTAAGGGCTTGCCCTCTCAGCTTCTCAGAAATACTGGCTTGCCTCTCTGCTTCAGCAGTCAGCCTATTCACATTTTCAGTTAGCTGAGCATTCTGTTGTCGAGCAACTTCCAGTGCTTTCTTCGATTGCTCACTTTCTGTGCGTGCAGTATTTTCAGCCTCTTTCAAATTATCTCTTTCCTTTACCAACTCACCATGATCCGCACGAAGGTTTTCGAGTTCGGAGCAAACTCTAAGCAGCTCGTCAGACAAGCTAGCTTCCTTGGTGGCTGCAAGTCCCCTAACCTCTTTCTGCTCGTTGTTAATACCGGCATACACATCATCTTTGCGTTGAAATAGAAAGTGCATTATGCAGGCCCCTCGTAACAGAAACTTGGTTATGGTATTCATATGTTGACCCCATTCATTAGCTGACATTCGGGAAAAATTATCCTTATCTTGCTCAGTGCAGATGAAATTGGGGAATTTCTCATCTAGCTTTCTATCCCAAATCGAGCCGATTACATCTCCTTCTTCTTCCTCCTCTTCAACAACAGGATCTATGCTGGAACCCTCAACAGCCACGGCTTTCCCTTTGTTCAGTCTCCGACGCCGAATAGGTTGTTCGGGTGGGGAGGCTGTATCTTCATTAGGAACTTCACCTATGACAACTCCCTCAGCAGCCTGCCCATGGTCAGCGGTCACAGGGACTGCAGACAAAACGACAGAAGGACGAGGAGAGCCAACAACAGATGATCCCGAGGCAGTAGCGGTTGTTGTGCTTGGAGTCGAACTTCCTGATGTAACCTTCACTATCTGAATTTTCCTCTTCTTTCCTCCCTTTGCTATCTTTGCTAGACGGTCGGCCATTTCAACTAAAAAGGAAATAACTCTCAGTTAAGGTCATCAGCACAAATTCAAAAAGGAAACACTACATTTCTTACCAAGTTTGTCTTTAATTTGGCCCTCTGGAAGGTTAACGATATCCTTGGTTACAATCATTCCGTTTTTTGCTACATACTCCTGGTATTCTCGGCATACTTGCTTCTCAGAATCAAAGAGATCTTTCCAATCAGTGCCATAACTCTTGACACTACGTTGAAAGAAGGATTCAGTCCAATGTAGTGAGAAGTACGGTATTGGTTGGTCCTCACCGGCCCTCATGAACCAGCTAATACTATTTCCTAGATACCTATACTTGAAGTAAAAAGGCTTGAATGTTTTCCAAGATTCAGTATACTTTGTAAATAGACTGTATCCATTCCGGGCCTTGAGTGATACCCAGGGCCTTTTTTCTGACCCTTTTTCAAAGGCATTCGCTTGAGGGGCAAAAAGGTAGAAAAATATTCGCAGTGTACATTGCCATCCCAAAATAGAACAGACAAGTTGGAATGCTCGAACAAAAGCCCAAGCAATAGGGTGGAGTTGGGAAGGAGCAATTCTGAGAGTCCTCAAAACTCCCATTTCAAATTCGGTAAAGGGCATTCTCACCCCGAGTCTTGTTATCACTTCTTCGTAAAAGTAGAAACCAGGATTTTCTCGAGGTACCCGTGTGCAAATACGCTCGTTTGTTCCAACAGGGAAAATGCCATAATTAGTCCCACTCTCGTCCCCAGGGCACGGTAGGAGAATTGCCCTGCTTTGTTCAACAGAATTATTGGTTGTGAGTTTCGAGCATGTACCAACAACTTCTCGGTCAACCCACTGATATTGATTGGCATCTGGGGGCAAAGGAAAAAGCTCAGGGTGTGAAACAACCTTGCGACCCATACCTGAGGAAAAGGAGGCAGACCCAGATCAGTATCAACACAAAATCCAAAAATCAAATTATGTACTTTATCAATTGGGGGACCATCCCACGATAACCTTTGGCAGATTCCCCAATTGATTTTGTTTGTACCTCTCTGTTGCCTCCTTAACCTCGATTTTTCAACTCGCTCAGCTATTTTGTAATACAGAATTCCCTGACGAGATTCCACCAAATCTCTAGGGTAATATGCAGTGATAGGTTTAACATTGAGACTCTCACCTTCTTCCGGGCCTGACAAAGGCGATTCAGTACTCGACGAACTTATCTAATCAAACTACTGGATTGTCAAAACCATGGAGTAAGCGTCCCTTAACTTCCCTTAACGAAGAAACTCCCCAAAAAGAGAAAAAGGTATGATCTTTTTCTCTTATTGAGAATAAAGATGAAGTTGTTATCTGCAAAGGTTAAAAGTTTAAATTTGAAAACACCCAGTGAAAGGGGAAATTCGTGGCATTTCATAGAAAATAACGGATTTTAAGTACTTATTATGTTGGCTCTTCAGTTGAAGCAGTTTCGAAACAAAAATATTGATCGCAGGATCACAGTCATAACTAAGTAAAGAACACATGCAAATACTAGAAGAAGAAAGATTGAACTGTTACCTTTTTGATTGGGAAATATATTCAATTCGAAGATGATTGACGGTGCTCTGACTAAAACCCTTGAAAAGGAATTTGAAAGCTCAAAAGAGTTGATGAAGTTTGATCGAAACCCCAAAAAGTAAAGTAGCTACAACAGAAGGAAGATACAATGAAGTATGAGAAGCTTTACTGCGAAGAATCTGTGAACCGTTTTTGGAGAAATTTGAGGGTGAATGCAAAAGGATAGTGAATGATGTGTATTAAAAATGGTATGTAACCGTTTTCTCTTTCTAAACTTCCCTCCACCGCAACAATAAATTGGGCCGTATTGTACAAAGCCCAGAAATATGACAGTTGTGTAAACGACGTACGTGGAAAGAGAAAAACGTTTATGTTCCGGTAATCATAATCTTATTTCAAATCCCTAGGCAAAAAGGACATGTGGAGGTTAATAGAGAAATCAATGGTCACTCCAGTACAGACCACGGTGCAGAACTTAAAAGCCATCTTTGGCATTCTTATACTAATTAATGATATTTTTCAAATCTATGGTTGTTCTTTGCATCCAACATGGCATGAAAGAAGGTTTTAAGTTTAAACTTGGTGTAGAGAAGATATTTTTTTTTAGTAATTTCGATTAATATTCCTGTTATTGTATTATGTTGCATAGGTTGAAACTTATGTTGCATTTCTTATACTATCCTAATTATACATATCCTTCCTCGGTTTTATATGTTGTTGTTTGTCTCAAGTTTACGTTTTTAATGAAATGAATTACTTTGTAATCTTTGATTAATTATTTTAACTTAAAAAATTGCTATCCATTATTGTAGTATTTTTAAAAACATATTGAGCAACGATGCCATTTGCTGAACAGCTAAATTAGAACAAAAGCCAAATCTGAAGTAATACAAGTTTGGATCACAAAAACAAAAGATAACTCACTATATACAACGAGCAAAACGAAGAAATGTCACATCCTACGGCATTTTTACACCAAGCAAAAAGTTAAGACAAAGATCAACAATAAAAAACTGACCACCCATCATACCAAGTTCATGCCTCCACATCTGATAAAGTAATGTCTCTCTCATCAAAATCAGGAGCTTCAGTTAACTCTTCCAAAGGATTGGAAGATCCTCTGCATGCAAATTTATCTCGGCATGGGTTTCATGGTCGATTAATTTTCCATCTTGAACACTATGTAGTAGTCCAAAGCATCTTAAATTCACTTTTCATTCAACACACGACATCCTTGTGTAACATCTTATCTTTCATGTTGTGCTATAAAAAAAATAATTTTTTTTTTAAAAAAAAATGCACATATTTATTTGCTAAAATTTATTGTTTTGTTAAATATTTAAAAATGTAATTAATACCATTGGTTTTTGGCTTAAGTGACGTAGTCTTGACAAATTCATAACTTGGTTATGGAGCACAAACTAAAAAAATCAGCTTCATTTTTTTCTTCAACTCACCTTTCCTCAACAAGCATATAGGTACTATTTCATCGAGTTTTTGGTCCATATCAAAGAATTTCAGCTAATTTCTTACATAATTTAATAATTATTCAATTTATATTATTGAATAAATTTGTTTTGTTATTTTATAATCCTAATTATACATATCATTCCTCGGGGTTATAGGTTGTTGTTCGTCTCATGCTTACAAGCAGTGACTAATTCCCATGCAATTTGCACGGGTATGGTACTAGTTAAATTACATATGAAAGAATGACTCTATAATTATGTAATAAAAGATAGTTTAGTACACTTATATATATATATATATATATATATATATATATATATATATTCTAGGATTATGGCTTTTATAATGATGAATGAATAGAATATCTAGTTAAGGGAAGTAATCTATAATTACGAATAGAAAACCTAAAAACTAATAGGAATTTAAAGGAAATATGTTCAAATAGAATAATTATCAAAATTAAATTGAATGAAATATCATTCGGAAAGTTACAAACTAAGTGTATGACGAAGGAATAAACCTATGAATTCCATGATTTAATTGAGAATATTCCTCTAGGAATATAATAGCTTAACAATTTAATGATTTAAATTTTCAGTATCATTTACTTAATTTCATTTTTTAATTTCCATTCTATAATGAAAAGATGTTCACTTTCTTGTGGTTTAACATTTTAGGTGAAGTTTGGAGGAGCAAAGAACCAGAGTTTCACAATGCTGAAGGTCTAAGTGAAAGAGCTCAATCATACAATCATTGATTCCATGTTGTAAATCCCAGATTTTAATGAACAATTTGTACTTCAAATTTTTTTAATCAATAGAAATTATATTACATTTTTATTTTATTAAAATGGGATGTTACGACATGGTTAATCTTTAGTAACTCATCATTTTTAACACTTAATACAGAAATACATGTAAACCCCAGGTAGATCAGTGTGGTGAGACAATCAAAATGGAAAAAGATCATTCACAAAATGCTCATCCAAAACTTCAATAATAGTAATATATATGCTCATCCATATCTTCAATAACAGTAATACATCACATTTGTCGACAAATCTCTGGAACACAATGAACAAATGGTTGCATATGAGTTAAAAATCTTAAAGCCTTTGTAAAATTATCAATAAATCTATCATACATTAACAAAACCATTTCATT
This sequence comes from Crotalaria pallida, assembly GCA_037953625.1. Lineage (NCBI taxonomy): Eukaryota > Viridiplantae > Streptophyta > Magnoliopsida > Fabales > Fabaceae > Crotalaria > Crotalaria pallida. Next base: position 78,015,576 of record CM075649.1, on the reverse strand, counting down.
CCTCTCACTTTCTTTCCCTCGTCTTAGTGTTTCCCAAACGAAAAAAATAGAAAGCCGTTATTCAATAGGAGTTTCATTCAGACATCACTTCCGATTCCCATCTAAAAGCAGAACATGTTTGTTGAGGGTCAAAAAATAAGAAAAATATGATAATGAGATTTTGGGTTCGTAATACTTGAGAGATTAAAGCAACAATAATAACAACAATGGAGTCTCTGGGGTCTATGGAGGCGGAGAGTGAGCGAGTCTTGCACAATGGTCTTAGTGGGGAGGATGATGAGCTACCTTAGACAACAAAGGAGGGGCTCTCCTACTCTCTTCTTCTTCCTCTCCACTCTTTTCTTTCACTCACTGTATTTTCTTACCTCTCATCTTCCTCTGTTTCTCTATCTGTGTTTTGCTCTCCTTATTTTCTCTCTTTTTGGTTCACTCGCTCTCTTTTTCTTACTTTCTCCCTCTGTGCGTTTCTATTATTCTCTCTCTGTGGGTTTCTCTTGTTGTTGTGATGATCTCCCCCCTTCTCTCTTTTTTCACCCTTCTTAAACTCTCTACATTCCTCTCCTGTCACTATCTCCCTCGGGACTCTCATTTCTTAGCCATTAAGTGTTTTACTTCCTCCCCAAGTTCACACTATATTTACCTAACTCTCCCTAGTCTTCTTCTTTTGGGTCAGGGCCAAGAATCCCCTTTTCTATGATTCCTAGACTATGGCCTCACCTCACATATACTACTCTCTTTCCCTTTTGTCATTAAAGGTTCGCTCTCCAACCATTGTGCAAGTCCTTGAGAGACCAAATTGTCTCTCTGAGGCGAAGCTCGCTCAGAGCCTACCAAACCACAGTTCTCCCAGAGCTCCCAGGGTATGTCCGCCCTGCTGGCCACATCATCCCTGATGGCCAGTCTTCGTGGGTGGAGTCCCAGAAATTCCTTTCTTTCTTGCCACGTTTTGGGCCGCTCCTCCTTCTATGCTTTAATCTTCTATGCTGGATCCACTGGCACAATTCTTGGTGATTCATCTTTAATTCTTCTTCTGGCCCAATAAACTGATCCTCAACAATAGCCCCTTTTGCAGGAAAAGGGAAAAGCCTTTCCGCCTCCCCTGTATAGTTTTGTCGTGTAGTTAGGAAAAAAGAAACTGCCCGCTCTTGCACTTTTCCCTTTTGCTGCAAACCAATTCCGCATGTCTTCTTCCACCCATAACTGTCCCTCCTTCGATGACTTGCTCGATTCTCCTGGTTCACAAGCCTCGAGCGTCTCCCTTAGGGAGGCGAGGCTCCTTGCGCCTTATTCGCCTGCTTGCTTCCATGAGGCGGGTCCTTACCTTCTTCACTCTCACATGGCTATCGAAGAGTCCCCTTGGTCTCCCATCTGCTTTCACAGTCGCGTTACTGGTACTGGTGGTTGATTCGCATGGGTGGACCACGTTTTGGTCCATAATCTTCCCTTCGCCCTTGTCCTTGAACAGGTGGGAATAGCCTTTGCAAACCTTCTTCCTGGATGTGAGGGGCTTCATGCTCTCTATACGGAGTCTCTTTCCAATTCTCGCAATAACTCTTCCAAACTAACTAAGGGTACCTTTGATCTGTGGCTTATGATCATTTCTCCTCGCTATATCCTTGGCTTTGTGATTACGGACAATCTTGGATCTTTTGGTGGAGCTTTATGGCCCTATGCATATAGGCCAGACCAAGCAGCTAGACAATTAGGCTTTGACCAAGCCCCTTGTACTCTTATTCTTGATCCTCTTGGTGTTCCTGATGTTACTGATGCCGTTTCGCTTAAGCCCCTTGCATCTTCGCTTCCTTATGATGGTACTTTGTTCTTCTAATCCCTCCACTCCCATGGAGAGTTCTCATGATCCTGAACTTTATTTGGTTACTTCCACTGAAACGAACCAAGTCCCTACTATTGCTCTTTCTCCTCTGCATGATTCTGGGGCTGCCACCGATCTTCCGCCTCACTCCCCAGGTTAGTTGTATCTTATGTATTTATTTTCTTTGCTTTCCTCACTCTTCTCCTTTCCTTTTCCCTTCTTCTTTCGTCTTTTTTATATTACTGAACTTTTTTTTTGTTGCAGTTGAGTTGGCTACTTCTGTTTCCGCCTCCGCTTCTAAGAGGAAACAAATTCCTTCCGCTTCATCTAAATCTGAATGGTCCAAGTGTACGAGGGCGAAGGCCTCTGCTGCCAAGATTCCATTCTCAAAGGCTTCCGCCCCGCCCCCAAAAAACAAAAGAGGGCGACTGCTACCAGCCCGCCTCCTGCTACTAGCCCGCCTCCTACTGGGCGCAGAGCTTCGCTGCGGTTGCGCTCTCGCCCCACCTCCTCTGCTCCTTTTGTTGAGACAATTGATTTTGGTTGAAAATTGTTCTGACAGCCATGAAAGTAAGGTTTCGCCTTCTCCTTCTCCTTCTCCTTCCGCCTCCGCTTCAGTCCCTGTAAGAACTCCCGCCTCAAAGACTCTTTCACACAAGAGTTCTTCTGTTCATTCTGCCCCTCTGATGACTTATTCTTTTCTTTTTAAATGCACTCTGTACCTTTTTTTTTTCTCTTCTTTTCTTCTTTTTTTTTCTTCTTCTTTTTTTTCTTTTCTCTCTTTCTTTCTTTTTTTTTCTTCTTTTTCTTTTTTCTTTTTTTTTCTTTCCTTCTTTTTTTTTTCTCTTCTTTTCTTTCTTTTTTCTTTTTTCTTTTTCTTTTTTCTTTTTCTTTTTTTCTTCTTTTTTTTCTCTTTTCTTTCTTTTTTTTTCCTCTTCTTTTTTCTTTTTTTTTTCTTTTTCTTTTTTTTTTCCTCTTCTTCTTTTTTTTTTCTTCTTTTTTTTTCTTCTTTTTTTTTCTTTTCTTTCTTGTAATGAATCATATTTCCGCATCTACACCTTTGTTGCTTGATAGCTGTTTTGTATGACCTTGACATCTATCACTATGTACCTGCATTATGACATCTTTTGCCATCTTTTCGTTTTCTCTTTTTTCTTTACGTTTTTAGCAATCTCTTGCTTCAACACTTGCAATCTCTATACAAATAACAAGTATTTGCAATTCTGAGCAATAAGTGGGGTGGCCTCTACCCACTTACGCTTATCCATCACAAAGGCGGGGAGCGGCATCCAATCGCACCTTTGGATATTCTATCTTTATTGTGCAATCTCTTTGCACAATTTCCATTCCGTTGTGCTCTTGCACAGTCTTAATCTCTGGCGTGCTCTCGCACAATTTTATTATGTGTGCTCTCGCACAATTTCTATTCTGACGTGCTCTTGCACAATTTTTATTCTGATGTGCTCTTGCACAATTTTTATTCTGTGTGCTCTCGCACAATTTCTTTTTCTCGGGGGAGGTTCACACCAACGCGCCCGCTTGTGTTTTTTATTTCTTTTTTTTTAATTGGTTTTGCTTGAGGGAGGTTAAGACCATCACGCATCAAGCCCCTTAGTGATAATTTTATTTCATGCATTAGGCTGGGCATACTTAGGGGCGGTTTAAACCATCACGCCTAAGCACTATCTCAAAGTCAATTTCTCATCATAAATGTCTATGATTTATTTCTTAGCATGTAAGCATGTGAGAGAATAATAATTGTGCAAATGAAATTAAAATTAAGCTAGGCGTAATACTTAGCTTTGTGTCCGCTTGATGTCTTGTTCCTTACTGTGACGTCTTGTCTAGCTAGAGCGCTCCTCTTGCTTTTGGGCGTCTAGTTATAGGGAATGTGACTTCCGCACTTTCCAACTTTAGGTGTCCTTCTCTTGAGTGTGAAGACCGTTCCTCTTGATCTTGGGTGTTTTCTTTCTGTTTAGGAAATTTCTAGCTTCTGATCTTTATGCACGCCTTTTCGTTTTATCAAGAGCGTGCTTCCCACTTTGTTGTTCAGAGCATGCATTCTCCGCTTTGGTGTCTCTGAAATGTAAAATAAAGCTCAAATATTTTGCTCCATGTACATAATAATATGATAATTTCTTGCATCAATTTAACATCCAAGTTCTACTATTATACAATATTATGCATGGAGGAACGATCCTTTTATGATGTTATAGAGAGCGTATGCTCTCGCTCTTGAGTGTGGGGAGCGTACTTCCCGCTTTGGCTAGAAAAAGGGGTTCTTTCCCGCTATAGGCTTTCTACGAATGCTCAAATATTTCGCTCTATCATAAATAATTTTTTCTAATAAAGTTGTGTTGATTCAGTATTCAAGTTCTACTGTTCAAATATCCATGGCCTAAATTGACACAACACATATTCACCATCTATTACATATTCTCATCTATTATTGTACAAAATATTCACAAAATATTTCCATCATAATCCAAAAAAGGTATTTGACAAGTTCGTTAGATACATGTAATAAGGATTTGCCCATCACAGATAAAATAAGGGCGTTTTTTTTTATAGTACTAGCAATGTGCGCAAAGCATCTTTTATTCAAACCAATCATACCCATAGGGCCGTAATAGAGCGGGAACTTCCAATAAAATCTCTTAATCAAAGCTCAATTATGAAGATTGGGTATATATTTCTATGTAAGTGGCCGGTCTCTGAAAACTAAACCTGATTATCAAACATTGATGTTACAAGGTGAAAAAAGTTCAATTTAATTTGCCCTCACTCAAGGACAAAAGCTAGTCGTTATTTCTTTCACAGTAATCACGCTTTGAGTCTTTGATCGTGGATTTAAAGGTCCGCCCCTAAGGCCAGTTAGCAGGGGTGTAGGAAGTGATTGTACATATCATTGTGATGGTTTAAAGAGTAGCACAAATAGTTGGACAACTGATATTTTCTTAATTGCATTTCTATTATTATTTGAATAAAATGTAATAGTGTGCTCTTTATAAACATACATAAATATTTCATGAACATGGCTCAAATATTTCATGAACATTTGATTCTCACCTTTCATATTCTTATATACTATTGTCTATAGTTCTAATAAAATATTTTTTTATCATGATCTATCAATTTTGTCACACAATAATATTCACATAGTAAAAAATTGTACATATCAGTAGCTAAAAAGAGCAACCAAATTCTTTAGTAGAAACAAATATAAGGAATTATGAAATAAAACTTAGGCTAAGTTCAATGTAGGTGTACTCACGTAACAGTACCCACGAAGACCAAGTCATGGATTGTTTCTCAACTCTATCTTTACTAACTACATGATGTTGTTATCATATCTCCTCTCTGTTGTTATCAGTTCCTTACTTTTAGTTATTGTTGTTGTTTAGTAACGCTTGTATATATTGCCTCTGTACACACGTTGTAATCATCAAGTTATCAACATACACTTTACATTTCTTTATATTCAACAGGTAATAAAATTCATTTAGTAAGAACTTGTATATAATAATAATTAAAAATAGTGACAAGTTTATTAACAGTAACAAACACAAGTGATAAAATAAAAATAAGGATGAGAGTTGCTAAGCATAAAAACATACAGTATAAAAAAATAAAAAAAATAAATAGTGAATTAAAAGTTAAAGTAGGTGAAAAGACTTAGTTGTAGCCTTTTCCTAGTAGTCACCATGCTTCACCCTTTTATCCTTTGGGTAAAATCTTTTACTCCCTTTGGTCCTTATCTTCTTCCTCGGTTGTTGTGTCATATCTTCTATTCCAGCCTCTCTTTTCTTTTTCTTTTTTCTTTTTTTTGACCAATGAAAGAAAGAAGGTCCAAGATGCTATCCCTTTCTTCTCTGCTGCCCACAATAACCAGTAAGTCTTCTTTTCTCTGTCTCTCGTCCTTTTCCTTTTTATTTATTTTTTTTATTTTCTTCTCCTAATAAAACTTCTTCGCTCCCTTATGTCAGTGTATTATCCCTTTCTACTCTTTTTCTTTTCTTTGTCTCTCCTCTTTCTCTCTGCACCTTCTCCCTTCTCTTTTCTTTTTCCCAAAAATATGTAAAGTCCCTTTCTTTCCGCTAATCGAGCAACTCAAATTTATCTTTCTTACTGGTTGATTATCAATTGGGCAAATGGGGCGTGGCTTTTCTCACGGCGGATCAAGGCGGCTCCGGGCGGCAATGACATCCTTGCTGTCGTGGTAGCAACAATTGTAGATGATAGTAACAAGATCGAGGGCGGCCACGTTCAAAGACCCATATTGTCGTTCGCTTCTCTTCTTCCTCTGATTAGTAAAAATATCACTCCGCCTCCTTCTACAACGCTTCGCTCTGTCTTCAGCAATCGGGGCGGAGCAACGCTTCGCTTTGTCTTCGTCAATCGGGGCGGAGCAACGCTCCGCTCTGTCTTCTATAATCGAGGCGGAGCAACGCTCCGCTCTGTCTTCTGCAATCGGGGCGAAGCAACGCTTCGCTCTGTCTTCATCAATCGGGGCGGAGCAACGCTCCGCTCTATCTTCTGCAATCGGGGCAAAGCGACGCTTCGCTCTGTCTTCTACAATCAGGGGGTTTCTCCGCTTTGTCTTCTGCAATCGGGGAGAAGCGTTGCTTCGCTCTGTCTTCTACAATCAGGGCGGAGCAATGCTCCGCTCTGTCTTCTGTAATCGGGGCGAAGCAACGCTTCGCTCTGTCTTCATCAATCGGGGCGGAGCAACGCTCCGCTCTATCTTCTGCAATCGGGGCGAAGCAACGCTTCGCTCTGTCTTCTACAATCAGGGCGGGGCAACGCTCCGCTCCGCTCTGTCTTCATTAATCGGGGCTTCGCTCTGTCTTCAGTAATCGGGGCGGAGCAACGCTTCGCCCTGTCTCGTCATGACCTCCGCCCTGTCTCGTCATGACCTCCGTCACATCAGCTCCTTTCTTCATCAACTCTTTAAAAGTTGTTACCTTAATCATCTTCTTGGCTCCTCCCCTATGATCTTCCAACATCTTCCTTAACTGTGCTTAAGTAACAAGGGTATTTTCCCCCAATCTCACAGTGAGTGTCTCCGCCCTGTTGTAGGTCCTTTCTCCTTCCGCCTCCCTCCTAGCCATTTGTTTCTTCACTTCTGTCATAATCTTGGTCAGGTTGTTTTGGTTAGCTAATAGTGACGTGAGTAGGGCGTCCGGAATAATGATCTTAAACGAGCCCGCCTCTCGACCAGAGAGCGGAGTTTCCAAGTCTCCCAATAGGTTCAAAGCATGTTCCGCCTCCCGCCTAGGTGATGAAACCATTGTCTCTCCTGGAGTCTGTGGCTGTTATTCACGTATTTCCTCATCAGGAAACTCCAAGTTGAAAGACAACCTTCTGAGATTCACTGGTACTTGAGTGTGTTGGTTGTCCATTGTTGCTTAATCTCCCCAGCGGAGTCGCCAATTGTTGAGGGTCAAAAAATAGGAAAAATATGATAATGAGATTTTGGGTTTGTAATACTTGAGAGATTAAAGCAACAATAATAACAACAATGGAGTCTCTGGGGTCTATGGAGGCGGAGAGTGAGCGAGTCTTGCACAATGGTCTTAGTGGGGAGGATGATGAGCTACCTTAGACAACAAAGGAGGGGCTCTCCTACTCTCTTCTTCTTCCTCTCCACTCTTTTCTTTCACTCACTGTATTTTCTTACCTCTCATCTTCCTCTGTTTCTCTATCTGTGTTTTGCTCTCCTTATTTTCTCTCTTTTTGGTTCACTCACTCTCTTTTTCTTACTTTCTCCCTCTGTGCGTTTCTATTATTCTCTCTCTGTGGGTTTCTCTTGTTGTTGTGATGATCTCCCCCCTTCTCTCTTTTTTCACCCTTCTTAAACTCTCTACATTCCTCTCCTGTCACTATCTCCCTCGCGACTCTCATTTCTTAGCCATTAAGTGTTTTACTTCCTCCCCAAGTTCACACTATATTTACCTAACTCTCCCTAGTCTTCTTCTTTTGGGTCAGGGCCAAGAATCCCCTTTTCTATGATTCCTAGACTATTGCCTCACCTCACATATACTACTCTCTTTCCCTTTTGTCATTAAAGGTTCGCTCTCCAACCATTGTGCAAGTCCTTGAGAGACCAAATTGTCTCTCTGAGGCGAAGCTCGCTCAGAGCCTACCAAACCATAGTCTGCCCAGAGCTCCCAGGGTATGTCCGCCCTGCTAGCCACATCATCCCTGATGGCCAGTCTTCGTGGGTGGAGTCCCAGAAATTCCTTTCTTTCTTGCCACGTTTTGGGCCGCTCCTCCTTCTATGCTTTAATTTTCTATGCTGGATCCACTGGCCCAATTCTTGGTTATTCATCTTTAATTCTTCTTCTGGCCCAATAAACTGATCCTCAACAATGTTACAAGTTAAAAAATGAAGCTCTAATCTAACACAGAACTAAAAGAGATTGGTAAAGTGTTAATTTCATACTTGATAATGAAACGGTAAGCCTTAACTGGTAGTTCACAATATCATAGTGCCTGTAGAAACTAAATTGAACAGTTAGTTGACATCAAATCAAACCGATCGAGTGAAACTTCCAAAAACTTCTAGAAATTTATAAAACGGATAATTACAACTCAAATTATTCGTAAATTTCAATATATATTCTCTAGAATTGTGCAATTGAAAGCTTATTCGGTGCAATTTGAACACATGCGATGTGGATAAGAGTAAATAACTTGAAGAAAATAAAAAAGTGCAGGGAATGAAGGAAGGTACAGGGGGTTGGTAAGAAGGAGAGAGTGTTAGGGGCCGATAGAGGTGTGGAAGCAGAGAGGAGATCAGAAATTGGTGGAATGAGTGGAGAGGCGTGACGTCAAAGTGGCGGCGGCAACGGTGGTGTGGAGTGGTGGGCTTCGATGGGAAGGGTTTGCGGTGGTGGGAGGAGAGTGAGGGGAAATATGAATAACAAAAGGGAAATGAACCGCGTGTCTTATGATGGTGGGAAATGGGAAAAATGAACCGCGTATTTTTTCATTACCGAGGCCCCGAGGGCTAAGGGCCCTCGGTATTTTCTACATAAGATTACTGACTCAGCAAGCCCTCGATAACTCTTAAAAAATATTTTAAGAAAAAAAACTCATAAATAATTTAATAATAATAATTTTTTGAGGGATTTACCGACGAAAATGATGTAGGTAGCGATTGAAAATATTACCGAGTGATTATCCCTCGATAAAAATTACCGAGGGCGTCGGGGGTCCTCGGTAACGTGGCCTCGGTAATAAGCCTTATTCTTGTGGTGTCATTTTTTCATTATTTAGTTTTTCGTTCCTTTCATTTTGCATTTCCTTTCTTATCCTTTTATCTCATTTTATTAGTTATCCACAAGGTCCATAGGACCACCTGAGTTATGTTCCTTTTATTATTTATCCACAAGGTCCATAAGACCACCTCGGTTATGTTATCCACAGGGTCCATAGGACCACTTGGGTTATGTTCATTTTACTATTTATCCACAGGGTCCATAGAACCACCTGGGTTATGTTAACCACAGGGTTCATAGGACCACCTGGGTTATATTCATTTTACTATTTATCCACAGGGTCCATAGGACCACCTGGGTTATGTTATCCATAGGGTCAATAAGACCACCTGGGTTATGTCTATTTCTTTGCTTACCTATTTATTTCTCACTTTTAATTCTTAGTTCTCTTTCCTTTTTGTTATTACTTATCCTTACTTTTCTTTAATTTCCATTAATTGTTTTCTTCTTTCTTTCTTTCTTTTCATTTGTAGCTTATTATTATTTTCATATTATCACTCAAAGGTTAGCAAACACATCATACATCCACAATAATCGTACATACACAATCGTCTCCATATTACCGATCCTTAGATTCTCTTTCATCTTCCTATTAATTGACTAGACCCCAATTCATGCTTACTATCTTATACTAATGTCCATCAATTAACTAAGACCTTTTAAATAATCCTCAATTAATTACAATAAGCTTAAGTCCTTTTTTTTAACCTCAAGTGATTCACCAGTTACCCAATTCACTACATAAAGCTAATCAAAACTTACAAATACGCCATGTTCATCTCTAGACCCTATGTAATCACTTCTATCTATTCGACAACAATCATCAAATATCATTTTCAAAAAAATCACACAACATCACAGACATCATCATATATCACATATATTCATAAGTATGAAATGGGTTTTCTTTCTTTATTATAAATATTCTATTTTTATCAATATTAACTACCCTAAGGTTCATTAACATACATATATATATATATATATATATATATTTATACCCTTAGCTATCACTATAAACATTCTAGAGTTCATTCCCTAAGTAAAGGTAATACTCCATCCTTACCTCAAAAAGAGAGAGAGGAAGATAGAACCTTAAGCCTTCACGCTATTTTCCTTTCCTTTGAGTCCTTAGATCCTCCATCGTTTGATCCTAGCTTGTATCCCAATAATAGCTACCCACTAATATGTAGGAATAGTGTCCAATGGAGAGCTTGATGGAGGGAGGGGCTTCACTTGCACCACTTGTGAGTTATGTGGCATGAGAGAGAAAGTGAAGCCATTAATGGTGATGAGCAAAAGAGGGAGAGAACTTGAGAGCTTGGGTGCTGATGGGGGAGCTTGGGGATGTGAGTTCTTGCAAGATGAAAGCTTGGAAATGGCTATGGAACTAAGCTTGTGAAGTAATCCAAGCTTCCATGACTTGGGGAGAAAGAATAGGGCATTCACGTGCCTCCCACGCCTTTTATTTTTTCAGATATGATGTGTGCTAATCAATTAACCAGATGGTTAATCAATTAACTAGTGTATTTTGGCTTTTATTTTTACCTACTGACAGATCTTAATCGATTAAGGTTAATCGATTAATCAGTTCAGTTTTCCATTCTTATGCTCTTCAAAGTGTCATATCTCCTTCGTTACCCATTGGATCTTGCTCAAATTTGAAAGCAAGCTTCCTTACATACTAATCTTCATATCCAACGGTGGAATTTGTGTTTAGAGTTGTAAATCTTTTATTTTTAATTTCTTAATATAGCGTGTTTATAACATCAAATTTGCCGTTTCTAACACTCGTTTTCCCATCTTTCAACCTCTTTTCCGATGCCAATGCTTCCTAACTCCTTCATGGCACTCAAAGAGATACCAATCCATCATCTTAACTCTTCTTTAACAAAATTATCATTTTTATATTCCTATTATTATTCTACTTATTCGTGGAATTAAAATTCGGGATGTTAAAGCTGGCAGTGAAAAGGTCGTGTTCGTCCCGACCCTGGAATGTAACCCTAAACCGCTTATTGCTGCCTCTCTCGGGTACGAAGAACTGAGGTCGGTAAATCCAAAGGAAGGTTTTGACATTGTAAGAGTAGGCCATGGCAACACAGAAAACCTGGAAAGCTTGGGCGATCGCCCAAGCACAGGGATGAAGCTGAGAAAGAGCCAGACCCAACCGACGAAGCAAGCCGATTTCAAAGTCAGAAAAAGGTAGGTGCACGCCAAGCTTGACTACCAATTCTTCGTACAAGAATAATTCCCGCTGGTGAGAGGTAAAGGACGACATACTCGGTCGTCGGCATCAGCACGAACCACTTCGTAAGCCTTCCCTGTGTCATCAACAGGACAGGGAAGCACGAATGCCTTAATGTGGCTCACATTAGTAGAATCGAAAACGGCACCGAGTACCTCTGGGTGAACCCAGCTGCATTTGTCAGCATAGGAAGGAAGCACGAGCTTACGTGAAGTATCACCGGCCTTGCGTTTCCCCATCCATGAGGAAGACAGAGGAAAGTCGGGGTTAGATGAAGCATATAAATTAACAAGATTTTTACTAGCCCTACTTTTAACCTTCATCCTAACCCATTTCCCAACTCCTAAGGGTGGACAAACGCTCCTCTTCACCCTGGTCCTAAAAGTCCCACTATTGCCCTGCACGAACTGTATCGATGTACCCATCCAAGCCCGTGCCTCGGCAATACGATAGGCAATCACCCCTTGCCTCCCCTCAAAGAATGTACGAGGAACATATTCAGCAATAGGTTCCAAAGGGCTTACACCCCCACGATGCTTCCAGTCCACTAGGTGTGGTGGAGGAGGACGGAAAACCTCTGTAACACCCCAATTTAGCAACTTGAATATATTTTTATTTAGTGAAAAATCTGGGAATTTTTTTTTTGCATTGGTGACGTGGACATGAGATCATTTTCATAAAACATGTTCTTTAAATTAAACCATCCATGTCCCTCATTACGCATCAAGTTCCAAATCGAGATGTTACCGACATCACGCTTTGAAACTCTTCCTTCCATTTTCCTAAAATATTCGTTCATCAAATAATCTTGTTTTAAAAATAGTACTTTCAAATCCATACACATTATCAGAGTAGTACATTTTTCCAAATTATATTACATCTTTAAAATAGTTACATCAGGGTAGAGCCATTCCTTTTAAGTACATCTCAAGATAGTGCATTACATACTTAAAACATAATTAAAAACCTATACTATGGGACACCACCATCACCGGGCACTCCTGGCAACCCAAACGGCTCCTTTGCGTCTTCAAATATTTCTTCGTCATCATCGGGAAACATTGGATTCATCATGAACTCTTGATCTGTCAACACGAGCCTACTCATCATGTCCTGCATGTCTAATCCCTCAAGCGTGAATAGTAGATCAGTGACCTCCACATTGATGGGTCCACTCCACCTCTAGCCGACTGGAGTCAACGCCCAGCTTCCATCGTCCAACGGGCTCACGAGGATCTTGATGTTGTATACCATCTGCATTGCGTGGTATAGAATACCAGCAGAAGAAATGGGGTAGAAGAGAGAGTGAGCGATCCCAAACCATTTCTCGTTGACGGGTGGAATTACAGAAGGCACAATATTAAGACAAGCACACAACAATATATGTCAAATAATACAATACACAACATAATTCACCTCATCATCATCATCATCAACCTCAACGTTATTATACAGGGTTACTTTTATTCGTATCGTTCTCTCTCTTCCTCATTCATCTTTTCAGTACTTATTTCGCAATGCCACATCACATCTCATAACCATCACAATGTCACATCCTTGGTCTTATCCATACTTTCTTGCCACTTGACCTTTTCCACTTTCCTGTCTCAACAATTTGCGCGGTATTTTAATCTCTTATTCCAACATCCTTTTAATAATTTCATCTTTCTTTATTAAGTCTTATCAAAGCGCATCCAACGATGGTAGGGAACTTAAAGAAATGTCATCGAGGAGTTAGTTAGCACACATACATCTCCTCCGATCCTCCCAAGCCTAGTCAGAAGCAAACAGGAGTACATGAATCTTAACCCACGCAGGTCGAACAGCCGAGAAAATCCAACAACATACGTATTCGTCAAAGCCACAACCGCACAGGCCGACCATCATGACAATCAACATTTTACGCAACATCGCAAGGGCCCAACACCAATCGACTGCCCGCCTCGTTCAGGTTCCCTCTCACTATTCCAAAGTTGATCAAGGGGGCGACGGTACTTTTCTAGTTCCGGTTGCAGAACACGCTACGATCCCTTGGGTATTAATCCCTGATCACTTATAGACTCATTCTGCCTAGAAAAGCACCCTAGGTTACTTGACGTTTCACCGTCATCACCCTCCCCTATCACAATCACTCACCTGAGTATCGGCAGATAAACAGGGTATCTTCCTCTCCACTACTTCACACTCAACTCGCCCCGTTATCTAGTGTCTTTTAAAGTTTTATTAATATTTTATTAACCCTAGATTCGGACGAGTCACCCTTGTTCATCCCTTCGGTGAACCTCGACCTCTAATCGAATCTTTCACATTAACGCTTTCTCGATGTTCCGAAGTTGTCACAATCATTGATCACGTCGGGGAGCTCCTCAACCCGGCAAACACGTCACGTCAATCGTGCACCTTGAAGAGTTCCTCGAGCAGGTACACATTTCGCTAGTTCTTTCGCTGCTCGCCACGTACGCATCTCGGATTCCGATCATACGGGTCTTATCATTTCTTTCCGTGCACCTTCATTTCCACAATTTCCATAACTTGTCAACACATCGCATCATTATTAAAGCCTCTTTTTTTTTCATTGCTTAATCAAATATCATCGCATTATTCTCATCAACATCATTATTACTTTTCATAATTTCCATTACCTCACTTACTTGCCATCAGGGATTAATCATTCATACACTTCTCATGGTTCCAAACATTAACATTATCATATATAAAATACTCATCATGCATAAGAATAAAACCATTCGCATCATCATGGCATATTCATATTAATATCATCATGCATCAAAACGTGTGTGGTCCTAGTCTCCTTCGTATACGTGGCCACACACACAAACAATTTGCCACGATACTAATGACCCAGAGACCACTAAGTTCCAATCTTTGAGATGATACGGAACGTCTTAATATTTACCTAAATACCACAGTGTCTGGGGAAAGCCCCTCTCTCACCTTAATTCCAGCAAATATCTGTCATAAACTGACGCGGGTCCTCCCGACTGACAGGAGCTCCAAAACTTCAACCGGAAATTCCTTTGATTAAAAAAAGACACAAAATTAATACAAGGCTATCTAATCATCATTCATACTTAATATCAATTCACTTTGGAAAACGCATTTGAAATCCTTATCGGGAAAGCACAAAAGAAAACTTTTACTTTCCCAAATCAAGCCCAACTTTTGGATATACTTTAGATACTTCAAAATCATTCTAAAACATTTAACAAAATACTTTAAAACAATTTCTTTAGTTTCTGGTCCGTTCCGGACAGCCACGAATCAAAACCCGAAAACATCGAAAAACGTCACTTCTTCAATCCAACTTTTTTCTCTAAATCAAATGCCTTTAAAAACTCAAACTTTAAATCGATTGCAAACATTTTTAGAAGTAATACGCAAGTCAAATCAACGCTGGACAGCGGAGAAATGAACTCGAAATCACTTTTTTGCAAAATCCGAAGACACCGAAAAATCATACTTTAAATCCCTTAACACTCTTCTTTGAAAGAAACACTTAAAACAATTTATTTTTCAAACACAACACCATGCAAAAAAATAGGGCAGCAACCACTAAGTTCAACACTTTTTCAATTAAACAAACTCTTTTCCAACATCAATTAATTTCAAGGAATAGTACAAAAATCGAACTCAACACCTAACTAATTAGCTTATTTTCTTTTAATCCCTTATTCATATAAACGAACTCAGAAGAGTAATTGTGACGTCCCATATTTTCCCTACTAAGATAGACAAATTTTCATTAAAGAAGAGTTTTGAGATACTGTTTTACAAAAGATTTTCGATGAGTGTTTTATTCGATTACGTAATCAGTTGTCGATTTTATGGAATTTTGGTAAACAAAGATTTTCATAGAGTCCGAAGCAAATTATTTTATTGAGTTTGGATTGATTTAATTGATGATAAGTGAGTTATGATTTTATTGTTGGTAATTTCTTATAGGAATGAACTTCCTTGTGAACTTTAATGGATTTAACGAACTTCAGAAATTCATAACTTTTTAACCGTAACTCCGAATTTTATGATCTTTATATGAAAACGATCGTATCGAAAAGTAGATTTCAAAAATGTGATTTTCATAATTTTCTGTGTTGATTTACGAAAATTATTTTTCAGGTTTGTGAAATACGAATTTTTAAGGTGTTAATTGTTGAAAATAGTTAAAGATATCTAATGGATTTTCCTTTTGGAAATCTCTTTTATATGTATGAGTATGATTGAAAATGAAAATGCAATGTGTATGTATGTGTACATGTATGTGTTGTGTGATGCATGAAATGATAGAATAAAATAGCATATCTTTAAGGAAGTGATATGACTAATTCCCCTAAATTACTCAAAGTTGTCTACCCTTGAATGACCTTTTTCATGCAACATTTTGAGCAACCAAAACTACCCCTAGCTTTGAAATTGAAATTCCTAAACTACCCTTGAGCTTTGGGCTTTTAACCCATTTTATTCCTTCAAAGCCCAAGCCCAATCATGTGTATATATAAGCACCCACACACTCACACAACCTTCATTTTCTTCACTTCTACTCATTCTAAAACTAAGAAAGAAAACAAGTGTTGAGAGAGAAAGAAATTTAGAAAGAGAGAGGGAGAGAAGGCCGAAGCCTTGAGGGAGAAGGAGAAGGAGGATTTTGACTTCTCTAGTTGAATTCTAAGCTTGATCTAGGTATTTTAACCTCTTTTCTTCAATTCATTTTTGGTTTTCATGTTCTTATTCCTAAAGTTTTGATTTTTGCTTGAAAATGTTGATTCATGTTTGTTTTCAAGCTAGATCTAGTGTTTTTATTTACATGCATGTTAATTTCTAAGCTTGATATTGAAGCTTTTGTTAAGTAAACATTTTTCTTTCATGATCTTAAGTTATCTCATGAACTCATTCATTTTCTTCTCGATCTCTTAAAGTGTTTTTGGAAAAGTTTGATTTTGAGTTTGCATGAAGGATTTTTTAAGAGATCTATGTTTGATCTTGACATGCATGCAAAGTTTTTTTGAAAAAGATTGAATTTTCTTAGTGATTTTCCTTATGAATGGCCACTGTTGTGATTGATTTTTGGGTTAGACGTTTTGATGATGGATTTGTGATATGTGCATGTGAATATCTTGAGATTGTGAGTATGTTTTGGAAGTTTGAACCTTTAAGAAAATTTTTTGAGAAAACCATGAACAAAGCCACGGTTTTGATGTTGTTCTGGTTGAAAGTTTGATTTTTCCTTATGTTTGATAACATGCATGTTATGATCTTGGAGTTTGATGATGTTGTGGATGAATAAAAATTTGTGTGATGTTGTGATTTTTAAGTGATGGCCACGGTTTTCATGTTTGGATAAGGAGATTGAGATTTTCTTAAGTATAAACAATGAATATGTGATTTCCATGAATTTTAAGTTGATTTTATGTGTTAGATGTGAAATAAAAATTGTCTAGAGACTTGATGATGCTCACGGGTTGGTGAATAAATATATGTTAGGATTATATTTCTACTTGTTTGGTAAATCATGTGAAATTGTTGTTGAATTTGGAGTTATTTTTAGAAGTCTTGAACTCTTGAAAAGTTTTTGAGAAACTTAGTAAAAGGTCACGGTTTGGACCTTTGTTTTTGAGTTAAACTTCCTTGAGTATATGTGCGTTGATATCATGAAACTATGTGTGGATTTGTGAAGTTATTCTTTGAGGAAATAATTTTTGAAAAACAAATGATGCATACGGTTTTGATATGATTAAGTGTAATGAAATGAAGTTTTGCTAAGTTTGAGTTCTATGTGTAAGTATATGCTAAGTTAAAATTGATAAAGTGTAAGTTAAATGAAAATTTGTCTAAGTGTTTATGTGAGTATGATTCGGTTGTATGTGCCTATAAGTTTAACCACTTTATTTGATTGAGATGTGTGCATGAATAAGTATGTGAGCATGTTGAGAAGAAATTTGTTTAAGTTCAATTTGATGACTTATGGTTATGTAATGTTTGAAATGAATGAAAGTTGGTTTGTGGATTGAATAAATGTTTGTTTGAGATTTTTAAATAATGTAGGAATGATTCTTGAAGCGCATGAAAGTGTTTAAGTAAATTGTTTTACTTGAGCATCATGTTGCCCACACTTGATTTTAAGTGTTTGAGCTTGAGAAATTGTTGATCAAAGTGTTTATTTAATTGTTTTCAAGATACTTAGCTTGTCTGTGGATTTAAATTGGTTTTGAACAATGGAAAGTGAACTTGAGACTTAGAATATGATGCTGTCCAGAATTTTTCTAAGTTGTATTTCTTATTTAAAAATGTTTTAAAAGTGATTTGAAGTTGAGTTTTGATGAGTATTTAATATAAGATAAAGTTGGTTTGAAAAGTGCAATTTTTCGGTGTTTTCGGAGTTGAATTCATTGATGTCCAAGAGGGACCAGCAAAGAAACTTTTGAATTAAATTAATTTATTTGATCATTTTCTCATGGATTTTGTAACACCCCGATTCGGCAACTTGAAAACTTACATTCATAGTAATGAAAATTAGGGCCAATTTTTTTTTTCAAACAAGTGGTGCACAAGATGAGAACACTTATGTTTCCAAAACATAGTTATAACTAAAACCTGTGTTCTCATATTGTACGAACCTTTCAAGTTCCAAACCGAGATGTCACAGGACACCGTACTTTGAAACTAGTTTTTCAAAACATCTTTTAAAACACAGCCCATTTACTTGTTCTCGAAACATCAGTAAATAAAACTCTTGCCGGGGTACAGTATGGTAGAGCTACGGTAACTAAGAACTTACATTGAAGTACATTGCTCTGGGGGATTTGCCTAGCTTCTAGTCATACACACCAAAACTATCTTCGCATCGAGGCAGCCCAAGTTCTCAGTCCACAAGTGGGGTTGTCGCCCTCAGCCACCTCGGGAGTCCCCTTCAAAGCTTCTTCTGGTACTTGCTTCTCCTTGCAGAGGTACCGATGCATCGCTACAAGCTATGCCACCTACCGGTTGCAATATCAACAATTGTCGATATGACAACACGGTAGGAGAGAGTCAGTGTTTCGGACACTAACGGGTTGACCATGCGGTCTTGGGATAATTAAATATAAAGATATACAGATAATAAAACAACATAACTATATCATGTAATGCACATAGCATATATGAATCACATAGAATAAAACACATCAACACTCATCATTCATAACCCATTAATTCATTCACACTCTTATAACACATTCTCAGAGTCTTTCTCATGAGCTTTCACAACTTAACTCCATTTTCCTTTCATCATAACTTTCACTCTTATCTCTCATTCCAAGAATCATTTCTTATATGCTCATCTTAGTACATATTATTTAATATTTTGATACGCTTCTCTTTGAAACATCTGTGTCTATTAAGTTTTATTGTTCCGAATAGCATCAATGATGAGGGGGACACATCATTGAGCTCACACACGTCTACATCTCCTCGGTCAACCACCCAACCTAGTCGGAAGCAAACAGGAGTACAGGACCTTTACCATGCGGGCACGACAACTGTCACACAAACAAATGGTCCCAGACCAGGAGGACTCAGCCTCAAATCAATCATATCATATATAAACAGGCACGCTCTCAGCGGCAAACACAAATGCCCCATTTTAGTCCCTCTCACTGTTCTAGACTTGCATCGAGGGAGCGACAGTATATTTCTAGTCTGCAGTGCGGAACGTGCCACGGCATTAGACCCAGTCCCCACCACGTTAGTGCGCCACATGTGGAGTTGTTCCGCCTAGAAATATACTCTAGACTTCTTGACGTTTCACCGTCATCATCCTCCCCTCCTGCAATCCCCACCTGAGTATCCGCAGATACCCATAGTATCTTCCTCTCCACTACTTCGATACGACACTCATGCCTCACCGAGTTTGTAAATGTCTTTTAAGACTTTTAAGGATTTAATGTTTTATTTAGCGGCTTAATCCTAACGATCGGTCCGTCCTTGGTGCATCCCTTCAACGAAGCCCGATCACTAAACGCAATCTATTCCCCCTAAAATCTCACTGGCCCTCGGCCTCAAACTCAAATCTCATAGACTCATTCATCATAATTTCCATAAACTCATTCTCCACATATTCCTCATCACATCATCAGTATCTCTTCCTCGTCTTTCTCGAAATATCTTTTCACAAGACTTTTTCAAAAACATGCTTTCACAAAACTTCACTTCACAAAACATTTTCAAAAACCTCATTTCGTAAATCTTTTCGCAAAACCTTTTCAAAAGATAACATTTCCAAAAACTTTCACAAAATATTGTTTTCACAAAAACTTTTCAAAAATCTCTTTTCAAAAAAACCTTTTTCAAAAAATCACATTTTTGAGTGAGTGTTAATGGAGGAGCAAGCTCAACTCAACACTAAGCTTCTTCCCAAAAATGTGTACGAGGAATCACATCTCCATTCAATCACATCACACTTTCATCACCACGCTTCCGCTCGCCACATCGAATATCTCATTTCTTTTTACTCAAATTTCACTTTCTTTCTCACTTTATTTCTTTTGCTTTCCAATCACATCATGCTTTATCTTTTTCTCAATCATTCCAACAACCTTTTCTTACTTATCGCTTATCTTTTCACCTAATATACTCGTGTTTCTCATTCCCATTCTCTTTTCTCTTTTCAATCTCGTCTCATCACTTTCACGGTTTCATTCTTATGGTGTCACTACTCAAACATAATCAAACAATGTCAAACAGAATAAAGTATGCTCAACAATTAAACAGGAAGTATACAAATAAAACAAATAAGCATTTAGCACACAGGTTCCTATTGCCTAATTCACAGTACTCTCACAATCCATCTATTCGGATTGCGAGCAACCACGCTGCGGGATCACCGCACTCTCACTCACCTGGATGACGAATCATCCGAAAGCTTTCCAAGGGTTTCTAGTCGATAGCCTTGCCACGTTCTCCTCGCGTCCGATGTAACACCCGAACTAGAACATTTTTCCCCGTGCGTTAGAACGTTTTCGATAATTTTCTTAATCTCGTTTTGAAAACTCTTTGAAACCATTCCTTTCTTAAGAACTCATTATTAATATCCAAAGACTCCAAAACCAAATCAGATTTCAAATGAAAGACTTTTAAGAAACTATGGGACAATAATCTTTTATTAAAACAAATCCATTTCTTCTTAATTCAAAAACACTTTATTCATAAAAATCATTTTCCTAAACCATTAAACAAAATCCAAAACTCTAGGAAATAAACCAAATCAAAGTCAAGCACTGATCAAAGGATATTATTCAAAAATTCCAAATTAATTCTAGTTGATTAAATCATATCCTTTTTTAAATAAAACATCCTCTTTGAAATACAAACATAGATTTTCACAAATAACATTCACAAACAGATTCAGCACACCAAAACAGTACATATCATCACATACCACACAGTTCACATTTCCAATTAATTAAATCATAACTTCAATAAATCAATTTAATTATACTTAAAAAAATATTTTAAATTTAATCCTTCAATTTATTTAACAAAACCGATTCACTGTGATTTATAATTTCAAATCACAAATCAATTTCAAAGACTTAAAATCATTAGATTAATATTATAAAAATTCCTTTCACATAATCAGATCAAACCAAAAGAATTTGAAGAACACACATCACATAACATCATGCATCTAAGAATATAACTATCATCATAATCATTTTATAGAAATAATTTTTTTTTCCTACCAATTAAATATATGTTGGCCGAATGTTACCCATACGATTTTACAAAGATTTAAGGCACAAATGGAAATACAAAATCATCTCTATTATTTTCTTCATTTCAGACCAAAAACCGTGAGCATACAGTAAGAAATTAACAAATTTTAATTTCATTTCTTAACTTGAACTAACACAATAATTTAAATCATAACTACTAAAAATCATTTTATTTCTTTTAAGTCCAATTACCTCATGCGTGTGCTTTTCAAACCTTAAAGTCAATTAACTTTCCATGCATGCAACCTATGTAGGGAACAAACATATAGATCTATTTCCTAGGTTGACCGAAACCTCATCATGACAAAGGGCATGGTTTTTCATTCATTTTCAACATGCAAGAATCATGATAAACACATCAAAACATATCACATTATTTATTCATATCAACCTTCACAAAATAAATTCAAGTTCATAATTCTTTTTCAAACTAAAAATAAGGATTTAATTTTTTATCTTCATAAAAATAACATGTATATGTTTACAATCATTAAATCTAGTCCTAACACACACACATGCATCACTTTTTCACAAAACAACAACATAGATCCTATTTTTCACACATGGCCGAATGGCCTCCCAAAAATTTAACACACACAATTTCACATAACTCACAACCAAGGCATGCAAATCACAGCAACAACTACATCATTCATTCACCTAATCATGCATCAACAAAATCCCTTCCAAACATAAATTCAAGTTCAGGATTTCCGCAAAACAAAATAGAGATTTATTTTCTTAACTTCATAAAAATAACATGCATGTGTTTAGAATCACTAGACCTAGCTTTGATCTACACATGCATTAACTTTTACAAAATAAAAAGCATGGATCTTAAATAAATCCATATGGCCGAATGGCCTTTCACAAAATAAGGCACACACAAAATCTAACACTTAAATCAAATAATATTCATACTAAAAGAAATCAATTTAAAACTTGTTACTTTAATTCTTTTCCCAAAAACCGAATCAAACACAAAATAAAAGCATGATTTTTCTCTTAAAAATTAACATGTAAACCAAGGATCTAAACATTTTTCACACATCAAATAAAGATAATTACATGCACACACTTAAATCAATTAAGAACATCACTAAACTAACATGCAAGACTAGGAACATAAACTTTTTTTTCCACAAATCAAGTTTAGATCATGAATTTTCTTGTCAAATAATCACAAACAAACACATAAATCATGGTTTGAAGCAAGAAAATTAAACATGCAAGAAGGATTTATTTTAGCTTTCACAAAACTTTGGCCATACTTTAGATCTTTATGTTTTTAGTTAGAAAATTACTAGATCTATCAAGAAAATCCAAACCGAAACAAAAACATAAGGATCACATATTACAATTTATTTTTAAGTCCTTTAAGTCCTTGATCTAGCAAGATCAACTCATAATATCAACATGCAAGAAAAAATAAGAAGTAGATCTACAAACTAGAAAAGAAAAGTCTATACTATTACAAGTCTTCTTCTCCTTCAAATCCTACCATGAAAGGAATTGGTCTTCTAGCTCCTAAGGCTCTTGATCTACATGGAAACTTCTAGGTTTTGGCTTGGGTTATCTTCTTCCTTCTCCTTCAAGTCCCACGGCCTCTCCTTCTTTCTTCTCTTTCTATTTTGTTTTGTTTTCTTTTTTCTAAGAGTAGAATGAGTCTCTTAGAGTTGTATTTGTGTTTGTGTTGGTGTGGAGAAGAAACGAAGTGGGAGAAGAGAAATGAATTGAGGAAATGAACTAAGGCTCCAAGGATATATAGAAAATTTTATCTTCCCTCTTGTGCCCTTGCATGTGGTTCGGCCACAACACAAAGAGAGGGGCGATTTTGGCATCTCAAAAAGATGCATGGGTGGTGTTTATCAAAGCCAAGGGGGACAAGGTGGCATGGCTAGGTTCTTAGAAGTCAATCTAGGCTTAAGGACTTGTTGGCCATAGTTAGGGTTTCCACTTAGTTTGGTTACTTGCACTAACTTAGTTTCCTATTTGGTTCCTCATTGCTTAATCTCTAAGTTTCTAATCCTAGCTCATACACACATACATACATACGGCATACACACACACATATATACATTCATACATACACATACCGTATCACACATACACATATATTTTTCATTTTATTTTCTTAATCTATCTTATTTGTTTAAATTCATCAATCCACACAAAAAGGCAATTAATTCAAAATCACACTCATTCAATTAATTTTCATGCATCACACAGCAACACACACATCAAACCAAGCATTCATCATACAAAAATTCATGCCAAACCAATAAATTCATTTTCTTTAAAGCAAATTCTCAAAAAATCGTATTTTATAATTCTGAAAATAAATTTTCGTAAATCCACCCAGAAAAATCTGAAAATCAAATTTTCAAAATCTACATTCCAAGACGATCGTTTTGATATAAAAATCATAAAAATCCAAGTTACGGTTAAAAAGTTACAAATTTTTCAAGTTAACAGACCCAAAAACTTAATTTCAAACAAAAATCACTTTCTAGAAAAATCACAATCCATTTCTTAAAAAAATCAAATCAACAACATCATTCACTTTTCTTTTATAAAAACATTTTGCTTATGAAAATCCATGAAAACCACACTTTATTTCTTATTCACGTAAAACACTTTTCCAAAAACCTTTTATAAAACAGAACTTCGGGGTTTATTTTAACCAAATTCGTTCGTACGGGAAAAATGTGGGGTGTTACAGATTTAAAGTATAAAAGTTAGTGTTTGATTTTGGACAAGTTTGAGCAAAAGAATTGATGTTTTGGTTTTACATAAAGACAAAGTTTGAATTTTTCCTAAGTTACTTTGAGAATAAGTTCAAGAGTAATATTTGAATAAAGTATTAATACTCCCGTGTCTATCTTGCGGGACTTAGAAGAAGTTGGAGTCGAGCAGACTAGGAAGGAAGCGGATCGTTCGGAACTTGTGGAATCGGTAACTGCAAACCAAGGTGAGAGAGAAGTTATCCTAAGACACTTTGGTGTCTAGTGAGTATATTAGGATACTCCGGACTCTCTCAAAGTCGGAGTGAAGGTCTACTGAAGGTAGTAGTATACCCAATAGTTTGTATTCTTTGTTTGTATCGTGGTATACGAAGACTCCAGACCTATTCTATCACATGCTATTAATTGATTTGAGATATTTGCCTATGTTATGTATATGCTGAATTGACATGCTGAGATCATGATATATGTTGCCTATATTGTCATTGCATGAGCATGATGCATCATCCCACGATATAAGTTAAGAATAGCAAAGACATTAGAAACTATGAGAAATCCCCTAAAGAATAGAACGTAACTCTAACGGGTTAAACACGCTATGGAACCGAATGATGTTGATGCTGTAACACCCCGCATTTTTCTCGTACGTGCGAGAACGAATTTTGTTAAAAAGAACCTTGGAATTTTGATTTATAATAGATTTTCGGAAAAGTATTTTGCGTGAATAAGAAATGAAGTGTGATTTTCAAGGATTCTTATAAGCAACATGTTTTCATAAAAGAGAAGTGAATGATTTTGTTGATTTGATTTTTTTGAAATGAATTGTGAATTTTTCCTAAAAAGTGATTTTGTTTGAAATTAAGTTTTTGGGTTTGTTAACTTGAAAAATTTGTAACTTTTTAACCATAACTCGGATTTTTACAAACTTTATATCAAAACGATCGTAACGAAACGTAGATTTTAAAAATTTAATTTTCAGAATTGTAAAACACGAATTTTTGGAGAATTTGCTTTTAAGAAATATAAATTTGATGATTGGCTTGAAAATTTTATGTGAAATGTGTTTGAATTGATGTGTGTACTGTTTGATGTATGGAAATTAATTGTATGAATGTGATTTTTGAATGGGTTGCCTTGATTGTGTGAATTAATAATCTTAAGTGAATATGGTTAAGAAATAAAATGAAAAATGTATGTATATGTGTGTATAGTACAGTATGTATGTATGAGTGTGTATGTATGTGTATGTGTGTATGTACATCCGTGTGTGTGAATGTGTGTGTATGCATGTTAGGATGCATGAATTCTAGAAGCTTAAGGACTAAGAAAGTAGAAACCAAAAAGAAAACCAAGTTAGTGTTGTAACCAAACCAAGTGCTAAACCATAACTATGGCCAACAAGTTCTTAAGCCTAGATTGACTTCTAAGAACCTAGCCATGCTACCTTGTCCCCCTTGGTTTTGATAAACACCACCCATGCATCTTTTTGTGATGCCAAAACCGTCCCTCCCTCTTTGTGTGACTAAACCTAAACTTGAGGGCATAAGAGGAATTCGTGTATGGCCTATATATCCAAGGAGCCTTAGTTGGTTTTCTCATTTTCACTTCTCTTCACCCATTTCCTTTCTACAATTCCAAACACTACTCTAAGAGGTTCATCAAACTCTTAGAGAGAAAAATGAAAATAAAAAGAGAGAGAGAAAAGAAGAAGAGGCCGTGGACAAGAAGAGGAAGAAGGGGGAGATTAGGAACTTGATCAACCTCTCAACCTTGTAGATCAAGAGCCTTAGGAGCTAGAAGACCAATTCCTTTCATGGTAGGATTTGAAGATTTGAAATAGTTTAAGTTTTTCTTTTTCTAGTTTATAGATCCACTTCTTTTTCTTCTTTGCATGTTTATTTTTATAAGTTTGAAGATGATCTCATGTGTTGTTATTCTTTGATCTTGCTTGATCATGGACTTTAAGGACTTATAACAATTTGTAATATGTGATTTTGATGCTTTATGTTTCGGTTGAGTATTTCTTTGATGGATCTAATGTTTTCTTCACTAAAACTTTAAAGATCTAAAAGAAAAACTAAGATTTTTGTAAAATCTAAAATGAAACCTCTTGCATGTCTAATTTTCTATTCTATACCGTGACCTATACATGTGTTCATGTGATTATTTGGCATGAAAATCCATGATCTAAATTTAATTTGAAAAAGACTTAATTCTTTGGTCTTGCATGTTAACTTTGTTGATGATTTATAGTTGTTTTAAGTGTGTGCATGTAATCATCCTTATGTGATGTGTGAAAAATGTTTAGATCTTTGGCTTACATGTTAATTTGTAAGAGAGAAATCATGCTTTTATTTTGTGTATGGTTCGTTTTTTTTTTAGAAAAGAATTAAGGTAACAAGTTTTAAATTAATTTCTTTTAGTGCAAACATGTTTTAATTAAGTGTTTGATATTTTTGTATGCTTTATTTTATTTAGGCCATTCGGCCATGTCTAATCTATTTAAGAAGCATGCTTTTTGTTTTATAAAAAGTTGATGCATGTCAGTTCTATGACAAGATCTAATGATTTATAACACATGCATGTTGTTTTTATGAAGTTAAAAATAAATCTCTATTTTGTGTTGAGAAAATACTGAACTTGAATTTATTTTGTGAAGGTTGATGTGAATAAATGATTTAATGTATGTTCTACATGTTTTGATGTTAATGTATGATCATGTATGTTTGAAAAGTGAACCAAAAATCTTGTATATTGCTTGTTGACTTTCGGCCAACCTAGGAGGAAGAGGGAACCTAGGTTTGTCTCCCATTTAGGATGCATGCATGATAAGATCAAGTGAATCTAAGGGTTGTAGATGCATGCATGAAATAAATAAATTTATATGTGTGAATTTGTGATTCTAATGGTTGTTTTGATTTAAATTATGAAAATGAAATTAAATTTGTTGATTCTTCTTTTCTGGATGCCCACGGTTTTAATTTAAAATAAAGGAAATGATTTCATGATTCTTTGTTTTTATGTATGCATTAAATCTTTGCAAAAATTATGCATGTATGAATCGGCCAAAGCATGAACATGTGGTTGGGATAATTTGTGATTATGACTATGTTCTATATACTATGTGTTTGAATGAAGATGATGTGTGTATGCTTTTATCTTTTTGATTTCAAATGAATAAGCCCATTTGAGTGAGTGAAAAGATTTTTGTAAAATTAATCTAATGATTTTTAGTTTTAAAATTTATTGTGATTAGAAACTATTAACTATAGTGATTCGGTTTTACTAAATTAATTAGAAGATTAAGCTTAAATTATTTTCTTAATTGTGATTAAATTAATTTATTAAGGTTATGATTTAATTAATTGTTTTGAATGATTAAAAATATGAGTTGTATGGTGTGTGTTTATGAATGCTTGGGACTTGTATGTACTGTTTGTGAATGCCTTAAATTGTTTTGAAATTATGCTGTTTGTGTGCTAACTGAATGTATTAAATTGGAAGGCTATTTGTGAACTGTGTTTGTGAAAATCTATAGATCCTAAAGAAATTGGAAAATGTTTTTGAAAAATGTGATTTAAATAACTTAAATTAACCTGAAATTTTTAAATGTTATTCTTTGATCAGTATTTGATATGAAGTTTGAGATTTCAAGGAATTAATTTGATTTGGTTTATTTCCTAGAGTTATGGATTTTGTTTAACGGTTCAGGAAAATGATTTTTATAACTAGAGTGTTTTAAACTAAAAAGAATGGATTTATTTTAATAAAAAGATTGTTTTTAAGCCTTTCAAAGTTTTCTTGAAAATATTTTATTTGAAATCTGATTTGGTTTTGGAGTCTTTGGATATTAGTAATAAGTTCTCAAGAAAGGAATTATTTCAAAAAGTTTTTTTTAAAACGGAATTAAGAATTTGTCGAAAATGTTCTAACGCACGGGAAAAATGTTCTAGTTCGGGTGTCGGACGCAAAAAGGGAGTGTGACAAGGATAACTACTGGGAAGTCTTGGAAAGCTTTCGGATGCCCAGGTGAGTGAGAGTGCTATGGTCCCCTAACGCGGTTGCTCGCAATCCGAATAGATGGATTGCGAATGTACTGTGAATTAGGCCAATGTGTGCTAAATGTTTATTTGCTTTAATTGCATGCTGCATGTTTACTGTGTTGTGCATATTTTATTCTGTTGGAAGTTGTGTGTGATATTTGGAAAGCGAACAATAAGACTGAAATTGCAATAGTAAAGAGAAAAGATTGAAAAATAGAAAAAACGGGAATAAAAATGTTTGAGGTGTTGAGTAAGGGAAAACTCTAAAGCGAACATAATGGAGAGAAAAGAGAGATGTGAATGAGAGAGGTAAGAAATGATTGAGAAGGAAATAAGTGATGAGCAAGGATTAAAGAGAAAGTATAAGAATGATTAAGAAAGAAGTAAAGCGTGTTGTGAATGGAATGCAAAAGAGATAAAGAATGAAAGAAAGAAAATCAGTGTTTGAGTTGAGAAGAGTTGAGATGGAAAAGAGTAAGCGATAATGAAAGTGAGAGGTGGTTGAGAAAGAGATGTGATTCCTCGTACACGTTTTTGGGAAGAAGCTTAGTGTCGAGTGAGCTTGCTCCTCCATTAACACTCACCCAAAAATGTGGTTTTTGAAAAAGGTTTCGAAAAGAGATTATTTGAAAAGCTTTTGTGAAAATGATAATTTTGTAAAAGTTTTTTTTTGAAACATTATTTTTGAAAAGTTTAGTGAGAGGATTTATGAAATGAGATTTTCTAAAAATGGTTTGGTGAAGCAAAAGTTTTGTGAAATCGTGTTTTCGAAAAAGTTTGCGAAAGATGTTTTGCGGAAGACGAGGAAAATATGTTGATAATGTTGATGATGTGATTGAGAATGATGCTGAGCATGAGACGATGAGAATGATGAGTTTATGAGATGAAAGTGATTTGAGGCCGTGGGCCATTGAGATTTTAGGGGGAACAGATTGCGATTAGTGGTCGGGCTTCGTTGAAGGGATGCACCAAGGACGAGCCGACTGTCAGGATTAAGCCGTTTAATTAAAACTCAAAACTTTAAAAGACATTTATAAACGCGGTGAGGCATGAGTGTCGTATCGAAGTAGTGGAGAGGAAGATACTATGGGTATCTTCGGATACTCAGGTGGGGATTGCAGGAGGGGAGGACGATGACGGTGATACGTCAAAGAAGTCTAGAGTATATTTCTAGGCGGAACAACTCCACATGTGGCGCACTAACGTGGTGGGGACTGGGTCTAATGCCGTGGCACGTTCCGCACTGCAGACTAGGAATATACTGTCGCCCCCTCGATGCAAGTCTACAACAGTGAGAGGGACTGGAACGGGGCATTTGTGTTTGCCGCCGAGGGCGTGCATTGATTATGTGATTATGATTTGAGGCCGAGCCTCCTGGTCTAGGACCATTTATGTGTTGTGACAGCTGTCGTGCCCACGTGGTAAAGGTCCTATACTCCTGTTGGCTTCCGACTAGGTTGGGTGGTTGACCGAGGAGATGTAGACGTGTGTGAGCTCAATGATGTGTCCCCCTCGTCATTGAGGCTAATCGAAATAATAAAATTTAAAAGCACAAAGATGTTTCCAATAAAAGTACATCAATTTATTAAGCATCAAAATAAGATTATGAGATGAGTGTATGAGAAAGAATTCTGGGAATTAACGATAAGTGTTGAAGTAATGATAAGAGAAGGTTTGAGAAAAGTTGTGAAAGTTTGCAAGGAAAGAATCTGAGAATGTGATTGTTAAGAATGCGGATGAGTTATTTGGTCACGAGTGTGTTACCAATAATTTGACATGCATTGTTTTATGTGATTCGTATATGCTATGTGTTTTACATGATATGTTGTTTTATTTTATTGTCCATTTATCTTTGCTTTGAATCCACCTTGAGACCGTATGGTCAACCCGTTAGTGTTCGGAACACTGACTCTCTCCTACCATGTTGTCGTATCAGCACTTGCGGATATTGCAACTGGTAGGTAGCGCAGCTGAAGCGTGGTGGGCTTCATTGGCCAAAGTCTGGAGTTAGACGACACGCATTAGGAAGCATGACTAGAAGCTAGGCATTCCCCTGGCGGAAGGTACACCACTGTAAGTTCTTAGTTTCCTAGCTCTACCATGCTGTACCCCGACAATTGTTTTATTTGGTACTGATGTTGAAATAAGTAAACGGGCCTCGTTTTAAATGATGTTTTGAAAACGGGTTTCAAGGCGCAGTGTCCTGTGACATCTCGGTTTGGAACTTGAAGAGTTTATGTAATGTGGGAACACGGGTTTTAAATGTAACTATGTTTTGAAAGACTAAGTGTTCTCACGTGTACATAACACTTGTAAAAAAAATGGCCCTAATTTTCACTGTTTTAATTTAAGTTTTCAAGTTGCCGAATCGGGGTGTTACAGAAATGGTATCAGAGCAGAGGTTAAACTAAGTAACTTTATGTGTGGACTTACATACTCTGCTATGTGTCTCTGAGTGAACGTTAGTATTAGATTGACGATAGATGAGAATAGGAACGTTAAGAGTGCACGAATGTTTTCATGGAGCGTGTCAGTTTTCGTCTACCGCGGAGACGAGGAGCAGTGATCAGTACGTCATGCGATGTTGATGCGTAATCCGAATCTTCGTTCGTTGAACTTTTCTTTGATGTGAACCCCTCTTGTTTTTGATGATCCTTATACCCTTGCTGAGTGATCTTGTCCTGTGATTAGAACACTTCTTTGATTAAAACTTTTCTTGTGGAAGCCTTATACGTGCCAAATTGCTTTGGCATGGCATTTGAAAAAGCCTTTTCTAAAAACCCTAGACCATCATTTTGATAAAGCCTTGATTGTTTATGAACCCGAAGTTTCTTCGTTTGATTGATGAACCCTAATACCTTATTCCGGTCAAGTAGATGGTTCTAGAATAAAGGGTTAGTCGTGAAGCGTTGTTAGTAAAAGGTTGCAAAAGGCTAGGGAGAACGAGGATTAGTAAGTATGGATGAGAGGAGTATGAGTCATTTAAGTTGGGGAGTAATGGAAGATGTGAGTTTTGAGGAATAATTCGTCTAGGCTTGAAGTGATGATAAGAAATCAACCTTGATGTGTGGCAGTATCTTGACCTAAATGTCCGTAACCTTGTTGTCTTTGAACACTGTTTTTGTGCCTTGAACCCCTCATTCCTTTGTTGTTAATGAAACCTTATTTTTTCCACCCCACCATGTTTGTTATTAAAAATACTCGAGAGATTACTTTTGTAAGTAATTCGTTTGATTTGCTTTTGAGAACGATGAATAGACGACGCGAATTCAAGGATGCGACGATTGCTGCAGTTAAAGAGGAAAAGAGTTACTCCAGAGAACTACGCGTCCGCCGATTTGACAGACTCTACACGGTATTTCTCGAGGACGAGAAATCTTCAAGTTGGGGAGAATGTAACACCCCGCATTTTTCCCGTACGTGCGAGAACGAATTTTGTTAAAAAGAACCTTGGAATTTTGATTTATAAAAGATTTTCGGAAAAGTATTTTGCGTGAATAAGAAATGAAGTGTGATTTTCAAGGATTCTTATAAGCAACATGTTTTCATAAAATAGAAGTGAATGATTTTGTTGATTTGATTTTTTTGAAATGAATTGTGAATTTTTCCTAAAAAGTGATTTTGTTTGAAATTAAGTTTTTGGGTCTGTTAACTTGAAAAATTTGTAACTTTTTAACCATAACTCGGATTTTTACAAACTTTATATCAAAACGATCGTAACGAAACGTAGATTTTAAAAATGTTATTTTCAGATTTTTATAGGTGGGTTTACGAAAATTTATTTCCAGAATTGTAAAACACGAATTTTTGGAGAATTTGCTTTTAAGAAAAATAAATTTGATGATTGGCTTGAAAATTTTATGTGAAATGTGTTTGAATTGATGTGTGTACTGTGTGATGTATGGAAATTAATTGTATGAATTTGATTTTTGAATGGGTTGCCTTGATTGTGTGAATTAATAATCTTAAGTAAATATGGTTAAGAAATAAAATGAAAAACGTATGTATATGTGTGTATAGTACAGTATGTATGTATGAGTGTGTATGTATGTGTATGTCTGTATGTACATCCGTGTGTGTGAATGTGTGTGTATGCATGTTAGGATGCATGAATTCTAGAAGCTTAAGGACTAAGAAAGTAGAAACCAAATAGAAAACCAAGTTAGTGTTGTAACCAAACCAAGTGCTAAACCCTAAATATGGCCAACAAGTTCTTAAGCCTAGATTGACTTCTAAGAACCTAGCCATGCTACCTTGTCCCCCTTGGTTTTGATAAACACCACCCATGCATCTTTTTGTGATGCCAAAACCGTCCCTCCCTCTTTGTGTGACTAAACCTAAACTTGAGGGCATAAGAGGAATTCGTGTATGGCCTATATATCCAAGGAGCCTTAGTTGGTTTTCTCATTTTCACTTCTCTTCACCCATTTCCTTTCTACACTTCCAAACACTACTCTAAGAGGTTCATCAAACTCTTAGAGAGAAAAATGAAAAGAAAAAGAGAGAGAGAAAAGAAGAAGAGGCCGTGGACAAGAAGAGGAAGAAGGGGGAGATTAGGAACTTGATCAACCTCTCAACCTTGTAGATCAAGAGCCTTAGGAGCTAGAAGACCAATTCCTTTCATGGTAGGATTTGAAGATTTGAAATAGTTTAAGTTTTTCTTTTTCTAGTTTATAGATCCACTTCTTTTTCTTCTTTGCATGTTTATTTTTATAAGTTTGAAGATGATATCATGTGTTGTTATTCTTTGATCTTGCTTGATCATGGACTTTAAGGACTTATAACAATTTGTAATATGTGATTTTGATGCTTTATGTTTCGGTTGAGTATTTCTTTGATGGATCTAATGTTTTCTTCACTAAAACTTTAAAGATCTAAAAGAAAAACTAAGATTTTTTCAAAATCTAAAATGAAACCTCTTGCATGTCTAATTTTCTATTCTATACCGTGACCTATACATGTGTTCATGTGATTATATGGCATGAAAATCCATGATCTAAATTTAATTTGAAAAAGACTTAATTCTTTGGTCTTGCATGTTAACTTTGTTGATGATTTATAGTTGTTTTAAGTGTGTGCATGTAATCATCCTTATGTGATGTGTGAAAAATGTTTAGATCTTTGGCTTACATGTTAATTTGTAAGAGAGAAATCATGCTTTTATTTTGTGTATGGTTCGTTTTTTTTTAGAAAAGAATTAAGGTAACAAGTTTTAAATTAATTTCTTTTAGTGCAAACATGTTTTAATTAAGTGTTTGATATTTTTGTATGCTTTATTTTATTTAGGCCATTCGGCCATGTCTAATCTATTTAAGAAGCATGCTTTTTGTTTTATAAAAAGTTGATGCATGTCAGTTCTATGACAAGATCTAATGATTTATAACACATGCATGTTGTTTTTATGAAGTTAAAAATAAATCTCTATTTTGTGTTGAGAAAATACTGAACTTGAATTTATTTTGTGAAGGTTGATGTGAATAAATGATTTAATGCATGTTCTACATGTTTTGATGTTAATGTATGATCATGTATGTTTGAAAAGTGAACCAAAAATCTTGTATATTGCTTGTTGACTTTCGGCCAACCTAGGAGGAAGAGGGAACCTAGGTTTGTCTCCCATTTAGGATGCATGCATGATAAGATCAAGTGAATCTAAGGGTTGTAGATGCATGCATGAAATAAATAAATTTATATGTCTGAATTTGTGATTCTAATGGTTGTTTTGATTTAAATTATGAAAATGAAATTAAATTTGCTGATTCTTCTTTTCTGGATGCCCACGATTTTAATTTAAAATAAAGGAAATGATTTCATGATTCTTTGTTTTTATGTATGCATTAAATCTTTGCAAAAATTATGCATGTATGAATCGGCCAAAGCATGAACATGTGGTTGGGATAATTTGTGATTATGACTATGTTCTGTATACTATGTGTTTGAATGAAGATGATGTGTGTATGCTTTTATCTTTTTGATTTCAAATGAATAAGCCCATTTGAGTGAGTGAAAAGATTTTTGTAAAATTAATTTAATGATTTTTAGTTTTAAAATTTATTGTGATTAGAAACTATTAACTACAGTGATTCGGTTTTACTAAATTAATTAGAAGATTAAGCTTAAATTATTTTCTTAACTGTGATTAAATTAATTTATTAAGGTTATGATTTAATTAATTGTTTTGAATGATTAAAAATATGAGTTGTATGGTGTCTGTTTATGAATGCTTGGGACTTGTATGTACGGTTTGTGAATGCCTTAAATTGTTTTGAAATTATGCTGTTTGTGTGCTAACTGAATGTATTAAATTGGAAGGCTATTTGTGAACTGTGTTTGTGAAAATCTATAGATCCTAAAGGAATTGGAAAATGTTTTTGAAAAATGTGATTTAAATAACTTAAATTAACCTGAAATTTTTAAATGTTATTCTTTGATCAGTATTTGATATGAAGTTTGAGATTTCAAGGAATTAATTTGATTTGGTTTATTTCCTAGAGTTATGGATTTTGTTTAACGGTTCAGGAAAATGATTTTTATAACTAGAGTGTTTTAAACTAAGAAGAATGGATTTATTTTAATAAAAAGATTGTTTTTAAGCCTTTCAAAGTTTTCTTGAAAATATTTTATTTGAAATCTGATTTGGTTTTGGAGTCTTTGGATATTAGTAATAAGTTCTTAAGAAAGGAATTATTTCAAAAAGTTTTTTTTAAAACGGAATTAAGAATTTGTCGAAAACGTTCTAACGCACGGTAAAAATATTCTAGTTCGTGTGTCGGACGCAAAAAGGGAGCGTGACAAGGATAACTACTGGGAAGTCTTGGAAAGCTTTCGGATGCTTGGGCATCCGGGAGAGTGAGAGTGCTGTGGTCTCCTAACGCGGTTGCTCGCAATCCGAATAGATGGATTGCGAATGTACTGTGAATTAGGCCAATGTGTGCTAAATGTTTATTTGCTTTAATTGCATGCTGCATGTTTACTGTGTTGAGCATATTTTATTCTGTTGGAAGTTGTGTGTGATATTTGGAAAGCGAACAATAAGACTGAAATTGCAATATTAAAGAGAAAAGATTGAAAAATAGAAAAGAACGGGAATAAAAATGTTTGAGGTGTTGAGTAAGGGAAAACTCTAAAGCAAACATAATGGAGAGAAAAGAGAGATGTGAATGAGAGAGGTAAGAAATGATTGAGAAGGAAATAAGTGATGAGCAAGGATTACAGAGAATGTATAAGAATGATTAAGAAAGAAGTAAAGCGTGTTGTGAATGGAATGCAAAAGAGATAAAGAATGAAAGAAAGGAAATCGGTGTTTGAGTTGAGAAGAGTTGAGATGGAAAAGAGTAAGCGATAATGAAAGTGAGAGGTGGTTGAGAAAGAGATGTGATTCCTCGTACACGTTTTTGGGAAGAAGCTTAGTGTCGAGTGAGCTTGCTCCTCCATTAACACTCACCCAAAAATGTGGTTTTTGAAAAAGGTTTCGAAAAGAGATTTTTTGAAAAGCTTTTGTGAAAATGATAATTTTGTAAAAGTTTTTTTTTGAAACATTATTTTTGAAAAGTTTTGTGAGAGGATTTATGAAATGAGATTTTCTAAAAATGTTTTGGTGAAGCAAAAGTTTTGTGAAATCGTGTTTTGGAAAAAGTTTGCGAAAGATGTTTTGCGCAAGACGAGGAAAATATGTTGATAATGTTGATGATGTGATTGAGAATGATGCTGAGCATGAGACGATGAGAATGATGAGTTTATGAGATGAAAGTGATTTGAGGCCGTGGGCCATTGAGATTTTAGGGGGAACAGATTGTGATTAGTGGTCGGGCTTCGTTGAAGGGATGCACCAAGGACGAGCCGACTGTCAGGATTAAGCCGTTTAATTAAAACTCAAAACTTTAAAAGACATTTATAAACGCGGTGAGGCATGAGTGTCGTATCGAAGTAGTGGAGAGGAAGATACTATGGGTATCTGCGGATACTCAAGTGGGGATTGCAGGAGGGGAGGACGATGACGGTGATACGTCAAAGAAGTCTAGAGTATATTTCTAGGCGGAACAACTCCACATGTGGCGCACTAACGTGGTTGGGACTGGGTCTAATGCCGTGGCATGTTCCGCACTGCAGACTAGGAATATACTGTCTCCCCCTCGATGCAAGTCTACAACAGTGAGAGGGACTGGAACGGGGCATTTGTGTTTGCCGCCGAGGGCGTGCATTGATTATGTGATTATGATTTGAGGCTGAGCCTCCTGGTCTGGGACCATTTATGTGTTGTGACAGCTGTCGTGCCCGCGTGGTAAAGGTCCTGTACTCCTGTTGGCTTCTGACTAGGTTGGGTGGTTGACCGAGGAGATGTAGACGTGTGTGTGCTCAATGATGTGTCCCCCTCGTCATTGAGGCTAATCGAAATAATAAAATTTAAAAGCACAAAGATGTTTCCAATAAAAGTACATCAATTTATTAAGCATCAAAATAAGATTATGAGATGAGTATATGAGAAAGAATTCTGGGAATTAACGATAAGTGTTGAAGTAATGATAAGAGAAGGTTTGAGAAAAGTAGTGAAAGTTTGCAAGGAAAGAATCTGAGAATGTGATTGTTAAGAATGCGGATGAGTTATTTGGTCACGAGTGTGTTACCAATAATTTGACATGCATTGTTTTATGTGATTCGTATATGCTGTGTGTTTTACATGATATGTTGTTTTATTTTATTGTCCATTTATCTTTGCTTTGAATCCACCTTTAGACCGTATGGTCAACCCGTTAGTGTTCGGAACACTGACTCTCTCCTACCATGTTGTCGTATCGGGACTTGCGCATATTGCAACTGGTAGGTAGCGCAGCTGAAGCGTGGTGGGCTTCATTGGCCAAAGTCTGGAGTTAGACGACACGCATTAGGAAGCATGACTAGAAGCTAGGCATTCCCCTGGCGGAAGGTACACCACTGTAAGTTCTTAGTTACCTAGCTCTACCATGCGGTACCCCGACAATTGTTTTATTTGGTACTGATGTTGAAACAAGTAAACGGGCCTCAATTTAAATGATGTTTTGAAAACGGGTTTCAAGGCCCGGTGTCGTGTGACATCTCGGTTTGGAACTTGAAGAGTTTATGTAATGTGGGAACACGGGTTTTAAATGTAACTATGTTTTGAAAGACTAAGTGTTCTCACGTGTACATAACACTTGTAAAAAAAATGGCCGTAATTTTCACTGTTTTAATTTAAGTTTTCAAGTTGCCGAATCGGGGTGTTACAGATGCGCCCGAATACGTGGATCGAGCTGACGATATGGCTAATGGATTAGTGTCCGGACGGTGATGATTCCTTTGGACCTGGACGCAACGATTGCAGAGTTCCACAAAGACAGTCCCCATATGGTCGTAGCCATATGTTGGAATGACTTGGGATAGGTCGGAGCCTATCTATCAAAGATCGATTAATGATCCACATATAGTCGAAGCTATATGCCGAAAGCCCGAAAGTGATTCAGAATGGGTCGGTGCCCATCAAAATGACTGTCGATATCCCGCATATGGTCGGAGCTATATGCCGGAAGTGATACAGAATGGGTCGGTGCCCATCAAATATACTGGTCGAGTCCCACAGAAGCATTCCATATATAGTCGGAGCTATATGACGGAGATGACTTAGGATGGGTCGACGTTGGAACAACTGAGTATAACATCATGACCTAGAACCCTAACCCGAAGTAGTGGAGAGGAAGATACACCTGAATTACCCTTGTGGTGTTCAGCTGGATGATTAAGAGAGGGGATGGCAATGACGGTGATTCGTCAAGAAGCCTTGAGAAGTCTGTCTAGGTGGGAAAAACCATAGGGGCTCTAGCTTAACCGGTCGGAGCTGGTAACCCAGTGGCGTGGACGAAGTACCACATGATCACTAGACAGATGACTGATGCCCCCTTGACTAAATCTAGATCAGTGAGAGGGATGCTCGAACACGGTTGGATGTGCCCACTTTATTTCCCGGGACATTATATGAATTCATTTACTGCGCCATCCGTGAAAAGCCGGTGTGGTTAGAGATCCTGTACTCCTGATTGCTTCCGACTAGGTGGATGGATTCCGAGGAGATGTAGACCCAAATCATGAAGCCTGAACTCCCGACATTATGGACTCGAGAAATATGGACAAAGAGACTTTGATCCCACGAGATGAATTGATTAAGAGATCCCCTTAAGTGAAAGATAAAGCGTTAGATAATGCGACTATTGCATCCTCATGCATCATGCATATTTATCCGTTTGTATTGTTGTTATGTTCTTGTTATGTTCTGATATACGTCTCTAGTGTAAAACCAAGAAGTCGATGGGAGTAATTCCATTCGGGTAACTTACTCTCTCAACTTCTTGTGCGCATGTGATGGTGAACCTCTGGTTCTAAAAGATGGCGGAGCTGGGGTTGCTTCTCCTGGAAGAAATACTTGCTGATCGTGATGCGCCGAGGAGATGGCTACTACGGGGCGACGGAGATTGCTTTTGGGAACTTACGTTCCGAATCAAGAAGGGGATGCTGCTTAGTGGTTTATAAGTAGGTTTTGATGGACCCTTGCTGATATATATTAAGTGTACCCCTTTTCTTTCGAACTGTTTTTGATAAGGTAAAGATTTATGTAAGACTGGTACTGATGAACTATGACGACTAATTATGAAAGAACCTTTATGATCTGTTACTGAACTATTTTCTGAAGGACTGTCGTAATCAGACAGACAAATCATTTTAAGTAAATCGATTATGTTTTCTATACGTAAAATATTTATTTATCTGTTGAAAGTGAAGTCACCAACATCAAATTATTCTAAGTATATCAGTGAACCGTTTCCAGTGACGATCTTTTTATACATGATATGAAACCCCATTCTTTTCACTATAATTAGTAACGTTTGGATAGTAAGTGCTTAAAATAAAATGGATTTAATTGTAATACCTTGTTTTGGAAACTTGACTGTTAAGTTTTATACTTGTGAAAAAAAAATTTCACCCTATTTTTCATGAACAAATTAGTTAGTAAATGATATTGTTTATTTCGAGTTTTCCAAATCGGGGTGTTACACTTGGTGGTATCAGAGCAATGGTTGTCCTTGTGGCCTGAACATGGCCTTACATGTTCTCTGTTGTGTGATCTCTAGATGTGTTTAAGTTGTGTGACTAGATGTGTTAGTAAGTGTATTAAACTGTAAGTGCGTTAATGAATATAGCTTACGATGTCTGGAAGAGGAAGAGGTAGACATGCTCCTGGAGCAGCTCAGGACACCGAGGGCATGTTACACGATCTGACTGGTGCAGTTTTGGGCATGAGTGAGAACCTCAACATGATGTATCAACAGGCTCAACAGAACAATCAAAACCAAAACTTAGGACCTCAGGAGTATAGGGGTTTAGATGAGTTTTGCAAGAGGAACCCTAAAGAGTTCGTCGGTGGATATGCCTCGGATAACGCTAACGAATGGATCAAGGAGTTGGAAAAGATCTTCACCGCTATGCAATGCACCGATGCTCAGAAGGTGACCTATGCGGTCTACATGATAACCAAGGAGGCATCTGACTGGTGGGAAAATACTAAGCAAGTTATGGAGATTCAACAGCAAGCTATCACTTGGGACTCCTTCAAGCAAAGGTTCTTGGCGAAATATTTTCCCATCGACATGAAGTTGAGGAAGGAAATAAAGTTCATGCACTTGACTCAAGGAAACATGTCGGTCGGCGAGTATGCTGCGAAGTTTGAGGAACTGGTGAAGTACGTGCCGCACTACAATCAACCCGGAAAAGATCAGTCAAAGTGTGCAAAGTTCCTAGATGGACTCAAGACTGAGATTAAGATGGCCTTCATACACATGGGGATCAACAACTTTCCACTCTTAGTGAGCAGATGCAGAGTTTTTGAGGATGGACTCAAAGCGAAGGACATGGGCAATAAGGCTGTTGTACCCTCGAGTTCCCATGGACCAGTGAGAAACACCCCCAATTATCAGAATGTGAGGCAAGGAACCCAACATGGGCGAGGACCCTACGATCGATCTGGAGGAAGAAGGGACAATCAGTATAGAGGATCGAGGTTCCGAAGGAATAACAATCGCAACAATGGCAACCGGGGTAATAGGAACACCAACACTTGGAGCAACAATGGAAGTAGAAATTGCTACAACAACAACACTACTGATAGGAACTCTGAAGCATCACCTCCCATCTGTACTCGATGCCGCAGACGCCACTTTGGTAATGAGTGTAATCCCAAGCCAGTTTGTTACAACTGTCAAGAATATGGCCACTTTGCAAGGCAATGCCCCAACCCAAGAAAAGGGAGTGATGCTGGAAAT
This sequence comes from Crotalaria pallida, assembly GCA_037953625.1. Lineage (NCBI taxonomy): Eukaryota > Viridiplantae > Streptophyta > Magnoliopsida > Fabales > Fabaceae > Crotalaria > Crotalaria pallida. The sequence continues at coordinate 77,975,355 of CM075649.1, read as the reverse complement.
GCTGCAAGGCCACAAACTAGGGGAAAGGTGTTTACGATGAGTGGTGCAGAGGCTTCAAACCATGATGGTCTCATCCAAGGTACATGTTTTATAAACGAGAATTCCTTAAATGTGTTGTATGATTCGGGTGCCACACACTCTTTTATATCTAATGATGTTGTGAGTAGGTTGCACTTAATGGTAGATTCCCTACCATATGATCTGATTGTATTTACCCCTACTAGTGACCCGGTCACAGTTTCAACTTTTTGCCCTAAGTGTCTTGTAGTGATAGATGATAGGACTTTTCCCACTGACCTGATAACATTTCCCCTATCCCAAATTGATGTTATCTTAGGGATGGACTGGTTATCCGCTAACCATGTTCAATTGAATTGTTTCACTAAAACCCTAACCTTTGGAAACCCTGACGATTCCTTACCAAAGCACGTAACTGCCAATCAAGTCATGGCTTCTCTGAGAGAGAGAGCCCATGTATACATTCTCTAAACTTCTTTGGATGTCAATGTGGACAGTCACATTCAAGAACTGCCTGTAGTTCGAGACTTCCCAGAAGTCTTCCTTGACGACATTCCTGGATTACCACCTGTTCGAGAGGTCGAGTTTTCAATCGATGTGATACCGGGGACTGGACCAATCTCTAGAGCACCCTACCGAATGGCACCAGTAGAGCTAGCTGAGCTGAAAAAGCAGATCGAGGAGTTGGCAGAAAAGCAACTCATCAGGCCCAGTGTGTCACCTTGGGGAGCTCCAGTTTTGCTAGTTAAGAAGAAGGACGACCGTATGAGGTTGTGTGTCGACTATCGCCAGCTGAATAAGGTAACGATCAAGAACAAGTATCCTCTGCCTCGGATAGATGACTTGATGGATCAATTGAGGGGAGCAGCGGTGTTTTCGAAAATCGACCTTCGATCGGGCTATCACCAGATTCGGGTAAAGGAAGATGATATTCCGAAGACTACTTTTAGGACCTGATATGGGCATTTCGAGTATTTAGTCATGCCTTTTGGAGTGACTAATGCTCCTGTAGTGTTTATGGACTACATGAACAGAATTTTTCAGCCATACTTAGATTCGTTCGTGGTAGTATTCATAGACGATATCCTCATTTATTCCAAGAACAAGGAGGAACATGAGGAACATTTGAGGATAGTTCTGCAGATTTTGAAGGAAAAGCAGTTGTATGCGAAGCTCTCGAAGTGCGAATTCTGGTTGGAAGAAGTGAATTTCTTGGGTCATGTAATCTCAAAGGAAGGAATAGCGGTAGATCCGGCCAAAGTAAAGGCGGTGTTGGACTGGAAAGTGCCAACGACAGTGACAGAAATCTGAAGTTTTCTCGGTTTGGCAGGATATTATAGGCGTTTCATCGAAGTATTCTCAAGATTATCCTTGCCAATGACGAATTTACCAAGGAAGGGACAGCCGTTCGTGTGGACAACGAATTGCGAGGAGAGTTTTCAGGAACTTAAAAGGAGATTAACTACAGCTCCAGTACTTATTTTGCCTGACACCGAGAAGAGTTTTAGTGTCTATTGCGATGCGTCGAAGCAAGGTTTGGGTTGTGTCCTGATGCAAGAGCGAAAAGTTGTAGCTTATGCCTCTAGACAACTGAAGGTTCACGAGCAAAATTACCCAACTCATGACTTGGAGTTAGCTGCGGTGGTTTTTGCTCTAAAGATATGGCGACATCACCTCTACGGAGCAAGGATCGAGGTATTCAGTGATCATAAGAGTCTTAAGTATCTCTTTGATCAAAAGGAGTTAAATATGAGACAAATGCGATGGATGGATTTTTTGAAGGATTACGACTTTGAGCTACAGTACCTTCCGGGGAAAGCGAACGTGGTAGCAGACGCTTTGAGTAGGAAATCTCTTCATGTGTCTGCAATGATGGTGAAAGAGATGGAGTTAATCGAGAGATTCAGAGATATGAACTTGGAAGTCAGGATGAATCCACGAAGTATGACTCTGGGAATGCTGGTTGTGTCGAACAAGTTTATAGAACAAGTCAAGGAATGGCAATCAAACGATCCAGAGTTACAAACAAAGAAGCAGTTGGTTTCGGAAGGGAAAAAGACTGAATTTCAAGTAGGAACTGATGAAGTATTAAAACGTAAGGATCGAATTTGTGTGCCACAAGACAAGGGAATAAGGGAAATGATTTTGGAAGAAGCTCATAAGAGTAAGTTGAGTATCCATCCGGGAGCAACCAAAATGTACCAAGACTTGAAGAAGATGTTTTGGTGGCCTGGTATGAAAAGAGAAGTAGCGGAGTATGTGTCAAGGTGTCTGGTGTGTCAGAAAGCTAAGATCGAACACAAGAAACCCGGCAGAGTGTTACAACCATTGGAAACCCCAAGTTGGAAATGGGACAGTATTTCCATGGATTTTGTGACTGCTTTGCCTAAGACCCGAAGAGGATTTGACGCTATTTGGGTAATTGTGGACCGGTTAACCAAAAGCGCTCATTCCCTACTTGTCAATGTGAAGTACCCGTTGGAGAAACTGGCAACCATATATGTCAATGAGATAGTGAGACTCCATGGGGTACCTTCAAACATGAGATCAGACAGAGACCGAGATTTGTTTCAAAGTTTTGGAGTAGTCTACATGCTGCACTTGGGACAAGACTCCAGTTGAGTTCAGCTTATCATCCTCAGACGGACGGACAATCAGAAAGGACCATTCAATCACTAGAGGATCTTCTTAGAGCCTGTGTTCTGGAGCAAGCAGGAGAATGGGACGCTCTATTGTCACTGATTGAATTCACATACAATAACAGCTATCACTCGAGCATAGGGATGGCCCCTTATGAAGCTTTGTATGGAAGGAAGTGCAGGACGCCGTTATGTTGGTTTGAAACTGGGGAAAATCTTGTTCTGGGTCCGGAAATGGTTCAACAAACAACAAAAAAGATTAAAATGATTCAGGAGAAGATGAGAAGTGCACAAAGCAGACAGAAAAGCTACTATGATCAGAGAAGGACTCCTATCGAGTTTAAGGAAGGGGATCATGTATTCATGCGAGTAGTACCAACTACTGGGATTGGAAGAGTGCTTAAAACCCGAAAATTTACCCCAAAATTCATAGGACCTTACCAAATCCTGAGACGTGTAGGACCGGTAGCTAATGAAATTGCCTTACCCCCAATGTTTTCCAACCTACACAACGTCTTTCATGTGTCACAACTTAGAAAGTACATTGGTGATCCTTCTCACATTATCAAACCCGACTCTATACAACTTAAGGAAAATCTCACGTACGAGACATTACCCTTAAGGATAGACGGTCGAAGTGTAAAGACTCTACGAGGAAAGGACAACCCTCTGGTCAAGGTTATTTGGAGTTCTGTGAATGGCGAGACTGCTACTTGGGAGCGTGAGAGTAGCATGAGGGATTCGTACCCTCACTTGTTTGAAACAGGTACGTCATTTCTCGAGGACGAGAAATCTTCAAGTTGGGGAGGATGTGACGTCCCGTATTTTCCCGACTAAGATAGACAAATTTTCATTAAAGAAGAGTTTTGAGATACTGTTTTACAAAAGATTTTTGATGAGTGTTTTATTCGATTACGTAATCAGTTGTCGATTTTATGGAATTTTGGTAAACAAAGATTTTCATAGAGTCCAAAGCAAATGATTTTATTGAGTTTGGATTGATTTAATTGATGATAAGTGAGTTATGATTTTATTGTTGGTAATTTCTTATAGGAATGAACTTCCTTGTGAACTTTAATGGATTTAACGAACTTCAGAAATTCATAACTTTTTAACCGTAACTCCGAATTTTATGATCTTTATATGAAAACGATTGTATCGAAAAGTAGATTTAAAAAATTTGATTATCATAATTTTCTGTGTTGATTTACGAAAATTATTTTTCAGGTTTGTGAAATACGAATTTTAAGGTGTTAATTGTTAAAAATAGTTAAAGATCTCTACTGGATTTTCCTTTTGGAAATCTCTTTTATATGTATGAGTATGATTGAAAATGAAAATGCAATGTGTATGTATGTGTTGCATGATGCATGAAATGATAGAATAAAATAGCATATCTTTAAGGAAGTGATATGACTAATTCCCCTAAATTACTCAAAGTTGTCTACCCTTGAATGACCTTTTTCATGCAACATTTTGAGCTACCAAAACTACCCCTAGATTTGAAATTGAAATTCCTAAACTACCCTTGAGCTTTGGGCTTTTAACCCATTTTATTCCTTCAAAGCCCAAGCCCAATCATGTGTATATATATAAGCACTCACACACCCTTCATTTTCTTCACTTCTACTCATTCTAAAACTAAGAAAGAAAACAAGTGTTGAGAGAGAAATAAATTTAGAGAGAGAGAGGGAGAGAAGGCTGAAGCCTTGAGGGAGAAGGAGAAGGAGGATTTTGGCTTCTCTAGTTGAATTCTAAGCTTGATCTTGGTATCTTCTTAAGTTCCTAACCTCTTTTCTTCAATTCATTTTCGGTTTTCATGTTCTTATTCCTAAAGTTTTGATTTTTCTTGAAAATTTTGATGCATGTTTGTTTTCAAGCTAGATCTAGTGTTTTTATGTACATGCATGTTAATTTCTAAGCTTGATCTTGAAGCTTTTGTTAAGTAAACATTTTTCTTTCATGATCTTAAGTTATCTCATGAACTCATTCATTTTCTTCTCGATCTCTTAAAGTGTTTTTGGAAAAGTTTGATTTTGAGTTTGCATGAAGGATTTTTTAAGAGATCTATGTTTGATCTTGACATGCATGCAATGTTTTTTTGAAAAAGATTGAATTTTCTTAGTGATTTTCCTTATGAATGGCCACGGTTGTGATTGATTTTTGGGTTAGAGGTTTTGATGATGGATTTGTGATATATGCATGTGAATATCTTGAGATTGTGAGTATGTTTTGGAAGTTTGAACCTTTAAGAAATTTTTTTGAGAAAACCATGAACAAAGCCACGGTTTTGATGTTGTTCTGGTTGAAAGTTTGATTTTTCCTTATGTTTGATCACATGCATGTTATGATCTTGGAGTTTGATGATGTTGTGGATGAATAAAAATTTGTGTGATGTTGTGATTTTTAAGTGATGGCCACGGTTTGCATGTTTGGATAAGGAGATTGAGATTTTCTTAAGTATAAACAATGAATATGTGATTTCCATGAAATTATGTGTTAGATGTGAAATAAAAATTGTCTAGAGACTTGATGATGCTCACGGGTTGGTGAATAAATATATGTTAGGATTATATTTCTACTTGTTTGGTAAATCATGTGAAATTGTTGTTGAATTTGGAGTTATTTTTAGAAGTCTTGAACTCTTGAAAAGTTTTTGAGAAACTTAGTAAAAGGTCACGGTTTGGACCTTAGTTTTTGAGTTAAACTTCCTTGAGTATATGTGTGTTGATATCATGAAACTATGTGTTGATTTGTGAAGTTATTCTTTGAGGAAATAATTTTTGAAAAACAAAGGATGCATACGGTTTTGATATGATTAGGTGTAATGAAATGAAGTTTTGCTAAGTTTGAGTTCTATGTGTAAGTATATGCTATGTTAAAATTGATAAAGTGTAAGTTAAATGAAAATTTGTCTAAGTGTTTATGTGAGTATGATTCGGTTGTATGTGCCTATAAGTTTAACTACTTTATTTGATTGAGATATGTGCATGAATAAGTATGTGAGCATGTTGAGAAGAAATTTGTTTAAGTTCAATTTGATGACTTATGGTTATGTAATGTTTGAAATGAATGAAAGTTGGTTTGTGGATTGAATAAATGTTTGTTTGAGATTTTTAAATAATGTAGGAATGATTCTTGAAGCGCATGAAAGTGTTTAAGTAAATTGTTTTACTTGAGCATCATGCTGCCCACACTTGATTTTAAGTGTTTGAGCTTGAGAAATTGTTGATCAAAGTGTTTATTTAATTGTTTTCAAGATACTTAGCTTGTCTTTGGATTTAAATTGGTTTTGAACAATGGAAAGTGAACTTGAGACTTAGAATATGATGTTGTCCAGAATTTTTCTAAGTTGTATTTCTTATTTAAAAATGTTTTAAAAGTGATTTACGTAAAATCAAGTCTCCAATTAAGGTGGATTAATTTTGATGATGACAATGTAATTAAATTATGGACTTAATTTTGTAAGATCCATGAAGAATGTTTTGATAAATGCCAAAAGGTTTTGAACAAGCTACAAATGTGTTGATCAAGATCAAGCTCAACAAGCAACAACAAACATCAAGTTATGAAGAGAGAGCCAACTCATGAAGACTTAGTTTGGTAGTTTGTGTTTTAATGTTTTATCTTTTGCCTCACAAGTCTTTTAGTTTATGAGTTTGGGTAGAGTTTCTTAGAGGGTAGTGAATCTCTTTTGATTGCATGATTAAATCATATTTTGAGTATTCACTTTGCCTAAAATCAATAGGTGGCTTAAAGGTTTGAAAGAAGAGGTTTAGATTTTGAGAAAACAAGTTTTTAAGTGTTTTTTGAACTGACTACTCGATTAGCCACTTGTTTACTCGAGTAAAATTTTGCAGTCTTGCGCAATTACTCGATTAAGGCTCTGATTACTCGATTAGAATTTTGAAGCCTGGCGTAAATACTCGAGTAGTAACTCAGATTACTCGAGTAGTGAACAAGTTTTGCACTGATTACTCGAGTAGTAACTTTGTTACTCGAGTAACACGAGCTGTAACTGTTTTTAAATGAGTTTTTCACTTCTCAAAAGCACTTCTAACCATTCCTAACTTTTGGGTATTCTATATAAACCTTTTCCTAACCTTTGTGGTTCATTATTACACTTTAGATCAAATCAATTTCTCAAAGCCACTCTATTCTCTCTCACTTTCTCAAGATCAAAGCTTTCAATTTTACATTCTTTGATCAAGAACCTTGAATCTCTCATGTTGATATTTTCATAGCTTTTGAAAGAGATTCATAGGATTGTTATTTTGTTTTCATTTGAGTTGTAATCTTTGCAAGAGGCAAGCTATCTACAACAATTGGAAGTCTTGGTTGTGAATCACGAAAAGTTATTTGGAAGTCTTGGTGTGACATTTCATCAAGCACTTGGAAGCCTTGTTGTGTTAAGCAAGCAATTGGAAGTCTTTGAAGAATCTCAAAGCATTGGAAGTCTTGTTGTGGGGTATCGACAAGCAAGAGAAGAGGTTAGATTAGATATCAATAGGGTTACAAGGCAAGGGTGTGGTATCTCTTGTAGGCTAGCAAGAAGGGAGTCTTGTGAGGCATTTACTTGTAATTTGAGAAACTCTAATTCCTCATAGTGAAGAATCTCTCTTGGTTGAAGAGGGGACTGGAGTAGCTTTCAAGTGGATGAAAGTGAACCAGGATAAATCACTGTGTCGTATCTCTAAACTCTCTACTCTTTACAATTCAAGTCTTTAATTGTGTTCTTGGTTGAAAACCTAGAAAAAGTGATTTTTCATAATTGATTGAATTGAATCTTAATTGTGAAAAATTGATTTGGGAAAATCATTTTCATAACCTAGGTAATCAATAAGAATATAGGTGTTAATTGTTTCCGCTGAATCTCTGGTTATATGTGTTAATTGATTGATTTTCATATTTGATTGAAAAGTGATTAATCCATTAACAGAGGCATTAATCGATTAGTTCATGTCATTAATCGATTAAGGCTAAAGAATTTTTGTGAAAATCATTTGTTTTAATCATTTTGATTTGTTTCTTGCGAAAATCTTTCAAGGTTTATCTAACACCTATTCAACCCCCCCTTCTAGGTGTTCTCTAAGTGTTTCCTAGTTATTTCACTCACCGATTGTAGGTTCTAACAATTGGTATCAGAGCTCGGTCGAAAGACACGAGCATAGAGCTTTTTCGTTAAGATCCTTGAGGAAACTACAATGGGATTCGTACCCTTTGGTGGTGAAGGTGCTTCAATTAGTCGCCCTCCTATGTTTGGTGGAGAAGGTTATGGTTATTGGAAAATTAGGATGAGAATCTTTATAGAAGCTATAGATGTGAACATTTGGGAAGCCATTGAAAATGGTCCTCATATTCCCTCAAAAGATGTAGAAGGTGTGCTTACCCTAACTCCCAAAGATAAGTGGACCGATGATGATAAAAGGAAAATTCAATATGATTTAAAAGCTAAGAATATCATCACCTCCACTCTATCTTATGATGAGTTCTTTAGAGTCTCCCAATGTCATGATGCCAAAGAAATGTGGGACATCTTGCAAGTCACACATGAAGGCACTAGTGAAGTTTGGCGTGCTAGATTAAATTCTTTGATGCATGAATATGAATTGTTTAGTATGTTGCCTATTGAATCTATATGTTTTATGCAAAAACGTTTTACTCATATTGTTAATCATCTCATTGCTCTTGGAAAAACTTTCGTGAATTGTGAACTTGTTAACAAAGTTTTAAGATGTCTAAGTAGGGAATGGCAACCCAAGGTTACCGCAATAGTTGAATCAAAGGACTTGGACACCATGGACTTAGCAACACTTTTCGGAAAGCTTCAAGAACATGAAATGGAGCTTGAACGTTTGCATTTGCATGAAGAATCGGATAAGTACAAAGAAAGAAAAGGAATTGCTCTTAAAGCAAAAAGGTCATATAAAAAGGAAGAGAGTTCCGATGATAATGATGATAATGAAGATACCGATTCGGACATTGATGAAGAGGAGATGAAACTTCTACTAAGAAAGTTCAATAAGATTCTAAGGAGAAAAGGAAGGTCGAATAAGGACAAAAGTAAAGAGAAGAATTCCCCACACTACAAGACAAAGACTTCAAAAGAAGGTATAGTTTGCCATGAATGTGGAAAGCCCGGTCATCTCAAGTACTCATGCTCTAAGTATCTCAAGAAGAAGGAGAAATAAAAGAAAACTAAAAGGGCATACATAGTTTGGAATAGTGATGATGAAAAAGACAAGAAAAGCCAATCAAATAGTTCTTCGGATGATGAAGATGCCGCTTGTCTCAACTTGATAGCTCTAGTAGAAGAAGAGGAAAGTTCAAATGATGAATCAAGTGAGCAAAGCTATGAAAGCGATGTAAGTCTTACTAAATCCGAAATTTCTTCCAAATATGAAATATTGTATAATGCTTATGAAGAAATGCATGAACAATTTAAGAAACTAGCTTTGAAAAACATTGAAAGGAAGAAGCTCATTTTGAAACATCAACAAGAGATTTTAGAACTTCAAAAACAAGTTGATGAGCTTAATTTTCAAAATGAAACTCTCTATCTTATATATGCTAGTTCTTCTTGTGATTGTGCTACTAGATTGAATATTGTGGTTGATTGTGAGGATTGCAAGTTGCTTAAAGATGAAAATTCTATTTTGAAAAATAAGCTTGCAAGTTTCACAAATGGTGACATTAGATTGCGCACATTGTTAAATTTTCAAAGAGAAAATTCAAACAAGTTTGGTTTGGGTTATACTAATGCTAAGAGTAAATCTCATAGAAATGTTGTTGATTTTTCTAAAGTTGATTTCTCAAATGCACCAACATGTTTCTATTGTGGTACTCATGGACATACTTCAAATGTATGTTATATTAAAGTGCATGGTATACCTAAAGGAGATTTTGTTTGGGTGAAAAAGGGTGAAAGTCCCTACACTAACAAAAATGGATCCAAAACCATTTGGATACCAAAAGGCAAAGCATGATTGTTTTTTGTAGGTATGATTGAAGATGCAAATGAAGGTCTATACACATTTCTTCAAATCTCAAGTAAAAGTCCTACAAGTTGACACAATTGATATTGTTGGACATCTTCAATTGGTATGAAGAAAAGATCCTACAAATTGGTAACATTTGATATTGTTTGATATTGATCACTCAATGATACTAATTTTAATCATTAGATGATTATCATGCTTTGGTTGTTATATCTTATTAATCTCTCTATTTTGGCTTAGATCTTATATTTCAATTGGTATATATTTCTTTTTGATAATGCCAAAGGGGGAGAAATATGATGTTTTGAAAAAGGGGAGAAATATTATGTTTTGATTATTTTGGAGAAATGAAATGGTATGTTTTGGAGAAAGGTTGTTTTTGTTGTTTTTATATAGGTTGAGCAAAGTTGTTGGAGATAGGGGAGAATCAAGCTTTTATCTCAATTAGATTTCAAATGTCAAAAGCATTTATTGAGGGGGAGCAAGAGTCTCACCAAGTGATCAAATGGTTCAAGCATCAACAACTTCAATGAACTTCATAATTTCAAAACATGTTTGTCATTTTCAAAAAGGGGGAGATTGTAAGATCCATGAAGAATGTTTTGATAAATGCCAAAAGGTTTTGAACAAGCTACAAATGTGTTGATCAAGATCAAGCTCAACAAGCAACAACAAACATCAAGTTATGAAGAGAGAGCCAACTCATGAAGACTTAGTTTGGTAGTTTGTGTTTTAATGTTTTATCTTTTGCCTCACAAGTCTTTTAGTTTATGAGTTTGGGTAGAGTTTCTTAGAGGGTAGTGAATCTCATTTGATTGCATGATTAAATCATATTTTGAGTATTCACTTTGCCTAAAATCAATAGGTGGCTTAAAGGTTTGAAAGAAAAGGTTTAGATTTTGAGAAAACAAGTTTTTAAGTGTTTTTTGAACTGACTACTCGATTAGCCACTTGTTTACTCGAGTAGAATTTTGCAGTCTTGCGCAATTACTCGATTAAGGCTCTGATTACTCGATTAGAATTTTGAAGCCTTGCGTAAATACTCGAGTAGTAACTCAGATTACTCGAGTAGTGAACAAGTTTTACACTGATTACTCGAGTAGTAACTTTGTTACTCGGGTAACACGAGCTGTAACTGTTTTTAAATGAGTTTTTCACTTCTCAAAAGCACTTCTAACCATTCCTAACTTTTGGATATTCTATATAAACCTTTTCCTAACCTTTGTGGTTAATTATTACACTTTAGATCAAATCAATTTCTCAAAGCCACTCTATTCTCTCTCACTTTCTCAAGATCAATGCTTTCAATTTTACATTCTTTGATCAAGAACCTTGAATCTCTCATGTTGATATTTTCATAGCTTTTGAAAGAGATTCATAGGATTGTTATTTTGTTTTCATTTGAGTTGTAATCTTTGCAAGAGGCAAGCTATCTACAACAATTGGAAGTCTTGGTTGTGAATCAAGCAAAGTTATTTGGAAGTCTTGGTGTGACATTTCATGAAGCACTTGGAAGCCTTGTTGTGTTAAGCAAGCAATTGGAAGTCTTGTTGTGGGGTATCGTCAAGCAAGAGAAGAGGTTAGATTAGATATCAATAGGGTTACAAGGCAAGGGTGTGGTATCTCTTGTAGGCTAGCAAGAAGGGAGTCTTGTGAGGCATTTACTTGTAATTTGAGAAACTCTAATTCCTCATAGTGAAGAATCTCTCTTGGTTGAAGAGGGGACTGGAGTAGCTTTCAAGTGGATGAAAGTGAACCAGGATAAATCACTGTGTCATATCTCTAAACTCTCTACTCTTTACAATTCAAGTCTTTAATTGTGTTCTTGGTTGAAAACCTAGAAAAAGTGATTTTTCATAATTGATTGAATTGAATCTTAATTGTGCAAAATTGATTTGGGAAAATCATTTTCATAACCTAGGTAATCAATAAGAATATAGGTGTTAATTGTTTCCGCTGAATCTCTGGTTCTATGTGTTAATTGATTGATTTTCATATTTGATTGAAAAGTGATTAATCCATTAACAGAGGCATTAATCGATTAGTTCATGTCATTAATCGATTAAGGCTAAAGAATTTTTGTGAAAATCATTTGTTTTAATCATTTTGATTTGTTTCTTGCGAAAATCTTTCAAGGTTTATCTAACACCTATTCAACCTCCCCCCCCCCCCTTCTAGGTGTTCTCTTAGTGTTTCCTAGTTATTTCACCCACCGATTGTAGGTTCTAACAAATTTGAAGAATGCAAGCCCAACATTAAAGAAGATCAAGTGCTTAGTTTAATTATTCATTCTCATTTATTCTTATTGTATTTTATTTTATTTATGAGAGTGGGTAGTTTAGGTTTTTATTCTCACATAAGGTCAAGTAATAATCATGCATGAAAGGTTGAGATTAAAACCAATTAGACTTGAGAAGAGAATTGAAAACAATGTTAGAAAAACTTAATTTTTCCAACATTGAGCAATTCACTCGAGTGATTCTCAATTCACTCGAGTGATTTATGAATTTTCAGTAATATAGCCGTTGGATAAAGTAAAAAGGCAACACTATCAGAGTTGACCAAAAACACTCGAGTGTTTTCAAAAAGACTCGAGTGATTTTGGTCTGTCAGCAAATTTTTTAAACGTTAGAAGAGGACAAAAAGGGAGAATAACTTGGTTTTTCCTTCCCTTCTGTCCCCTTACTTATATTCTGAATAGTGGCCATTATCCAAGTGAACAAGCTTATATTCTTTCATTGATTCTCTCTCTCTCTCAAGTGTTAAAATCATTTTCTCTCTCTAAACTCAACCAAGCATTCATCTTTATTATTTGTCTTAGTGAGTTAAGAGAGTGTGCTTCATTTGTAAGAGAATTATTTGTTGTAAAATTCTCAAACACTTTAGCTTGTTTAGAAAATCTTGGTGAGGTATCCAAGTACTTGGTGAGGTATCCAAGTTCTCAAGCCTTGGGAGGTTCTCAAGCACAAAGACTAAGAGGATTCTTAGCTTGGTGGGCTCTTGGAGGTTCCAAGGAGCTTAAAAAGAAGGGACTCTTCATCACCAAATCAAGTTGGGGTAGAAATTTCAAGAGTTTGGTACACTCTTGAAAAGGGTTAGGATTGAGTGAGAAATCTCAATTTATCCTTGTAATTTCTAACAATTTGATTACTAGTAGAAACTCCTAAGTTGATTAGGGGGACTGGATTAGCACTCTATATTGAGTGTGAACCAGGATAAAATTGGTGTTGTCTCTCTCTTTTTTAGCTTTCTTAGTTTTCAAGTAAAACCAAACCCTAAGTTCTCTAGAAAGGGGCTTTTATAATTCTAGTAGCAATTGGTTGTAATTAACTTGTTTTCAACTTGTTTTAACTTAGTTTAATTGCCCTCTACTTTGATTTATATCAGCCCTGGTTTAGTCTTTAAGAAATTGAATCATTTTGCTAAATTTCTATGAAACTGCTCCTTTCTGTTCTGCATAAAACACTCGAGTGTTTTACAATTCACTCGAGTATTTCGTGGCATTTCACTCGAGTGTTCTTCATTTCACTCGAGTAAATTGCCCAGTTTCATAAAAACAAGCTTTTGATCAATTATCTTTTAATTGCACCGAAAATTAGTCACTGTTGCTTCCATATTACTATTCACCCCCCCTCTAGTAATTGCTAAGCCCGCTTGTTGGTTTCCAACAAGTGGTATCAGAGCTCGGTCGAAAGATCGAGCGTAAAAGCTTTTTCGAAAAAGATCCTTTTTGGAAACAATGGGCTCTAGCAATCAACAAGAAGGGTCTATGTCGCTTAACCGACCTTCATTCTTCAATGGTGAAGATTATTCTTATTGGAAGGTTAGGATGAGAGTCTTTGTAGAAGCAATAGACGCCGATATTTGGGATGCAATTGAAAAAGGTCCTTATATTCCTAGAAGAGTGATTAATGGTGAAGCCATTGTTATTCCTAGGACAAGTTGGAATGAAGATGATAAAAAGAAAGTTTCATATGATTTAAAAGCTAAAAATATCATCTTCTCCGCTTTGTCCAAAAATGAATTTCATAGGATTTCACAATGTCAATCGGCTAAAGAAATGTGGGATACCTTGCAAATTACTCATGAGGGAACTAGTGAAGTTAGAGACTCAAGATTAAATGCTTTAACTCATGAATATGAGCTCTTTCATATGTTCCCTAATGAGTCTATCAATGATATGCAAACAAGGTTCACACATATCGTTAACCAATTGATTGGCTTAGGAAAGGAATTTAGAGATGGTGAAACTACTAACAAAGTCTTGAGATGTCTTGATAGGAGATGGCAACCTAAGGTGACCGCCATCAAGGAAGCTAAGGATGTAAAATCTATGGACTTAACCACCTTGTTTGGGAAGCTTCAAGAACATGAGATGGAACTATCAAGACTTCACTTAAATGAAGACTCGGACAAGAAAAAGAAGAGCATATCTCTAAAAGCATCAACCAAAATGTCAAAAGAGGATGAAGATGAATCTTCAAGTGAAGGCTCCGATCGTGCTCTAAATGAGGAAGACATTAGTTTATTTGCCAAGAGGTTCAACAAATTCCTCAAAGGCAAAAAGGGTAGTTCATCATTCTCTAAGGACAAGAGACCTCAAGACAAAAGAATCAAGGATAGCAAGCCAAGAAACAAAAGCTCAAGTGAAATTGTGAAATGTCATGAGTGTGGTGGGATAGGACACATAAGAATGGAATGTCCCACCTACTTGAGAAAGAATGAGAAGAAGACTCAAGATGGCAAGGGGAAAAGAGCTTACATTGTTTGGGATGAACCGGAAAAGGATTCCAAGTCATCCTCACGTAGTTCGGATGATGAGGAAGCCAAGCTATGCCTTATGGCCAAGAATGACAATGAAGCCTCCTCAAGTAGTGAAAGAAAAGACAATGAGAGTGAGGATGAGGTATCATCTAATTATTCTTACACCTCCTCTCATACTATTTCTTATGATGATTTGCTAAGTGAATATAATGAAATGTTAACTCAATTTGAGAGACTTGCTAAAGTTAACAAAGAAAAAGGAAAGAAGCTTTTGGAGTATCAAAAGGAAATCAATGAATTAGAAAAATCTATTAATGATTTGAAACTCCAAAATGCATCCTTGGAACTTGCTAACTCTAGTCATGTTTGTGAGAATGCAAATCACTTATATACCATCACTCATTGTGAAAAGTGTTGTGTGCTTGAAAAAGAAGTTAATGATTTGAAAATCAAACTCAACACTTTTAACAAAAGTGATAAAAACCTAGATCTGTTAATTGGTTCTCTTAGACACAACTCAAACAAAACCGGTCTAGGATATGTCCACAAGAAAAAGAAAAATAAAGTGGTTGGTTCATTCTCAAAAATTGATTTTACAAAGAAACCAACTTGCTTTTATTGTGGAAAATTTGGACATACAAACAATAAGTGCCATATCAAATCTTTTGGAATTCAAAATGGTACTTATGTTTGGATTAAGAAGGAAGAATCATCCAAGACTAACAAAAAGGGACCCAACATAATTTGGGTACCCAAAATGAGCAAGTGATTGTGTCTTGTAGGTGTGCCTTAGAACCGGAAAGCAACTTTGGATACTTGATAGTGGATGTTCTAGGCACATGACGGGAGATAAGCGACACTTCATTGAGCTTACTCCTAAAGAAAAAGGATATGTCACTTATGGAGACAACAACAAAGGCAAAATACTTGGTATAGGTAAAATTGGTAATTCTTCCAACTTGGTTATTGATAATGTACTTTATGTTCAAGGATTAGAACATAATCTTTTGAGCATTAGTCAATTATGTGATATTGGTAACCATGTATTATTTACCTCTAATCATTGTCTCATAAAAAGTGACAAAGATGGATCTATCAAATTTGTTGGAAAAAGGTCTAATAACACTTACATGGTTGAATTGAATAATATCACTTCTTTAGTTTCAAAATGTTTAATTAGCAAAGAAAGTGATACTTGGTTATGGCATCGTAGGACCGCTCACATTAATGTAAATCAACTTAAGAAACTTCAATCCAAAGACTTAGTAGTTGGTCTACCAAAGCTCAATTTTCAAATTAAAGGTGATTTCACTCCTTGCAAGAAGTGCAAACAAACTAAAAATCATTTTGGTTCCAAAAATGATGTGTCCACAACAAGACCATTGGAAATGCTTCACATGGACTTGTTTGGACCTTCTCAAGTAAAAAGCTTTGGTGGTAACTATTATGCCTTGGTGATTGTTGATGATTTTTCAAGATTTACATGGACATTGTTTTTAAGTGCTAAGAGTGACACTACAAGTCTTTTAAACGCCATATTAAACTTGCACAAAACCAAGTAAATCAAAAAGTGATTATTATTCGAACCGACCATGGAGGTGAATTTGAAAACTATAAATTTGATAGATTTTGTGATAAGCATGGAATTGAGCACCAATATTCGGCACCTAGAACTCCACAACAAAATGGAGTTGTTGAGAGGAAAAATAGGGTGCTAGAGGAACTTGCTAGAACCATGTTAAATGATTCTCAAGTACCTCAATACTTTTGGGCCGATGCCGTTAATACGGCTTTTTATGTAATGAATAGAATTTTAATTAGGCCCATGATAAAGAAAACCCCCTATGAGATTTACAAAGGTAGAAAACCCAATATATCCCATTTCCATGTTTTTGGATGCAAAGTGTACATTTTAAACAATGGAAAAGATCAACTTGGAAAATTTGATTCTAAATCGGATGAGGGAATATTTTTGGGTTACTCTTCTCATAGTAAAGCTTTTAGAGTTTATACTAAACGAACTATGACTATTGAAGAATCAATTCATGTTGTTTTTAATGAGTCTTCGAAAGAAGATAGTGTTTTATGTGATGATAGTGATGATGGACTTGAGATTTCAAATGTTGACAAAGAGATGGAAAAATCAAAGGATGAAGGAAAATTCAAAGATGAACTTGATCCGGCTTGGAAAACGGTGAAAGCTCACCCTATTGACAATGTCATAGGAGATCTTTCAAAGGGAGTATTAACTCGTAGGTCAATTCAAAACATTTATCATTTTGTTTCCTTTGTTTCTCAAATCGAACCAAATTCAATTAAGGAAGCAATTATGGATGAACATTGGGTTATGGCCATGCAAGAAGAGCTAAATCAATTTGTTAGAAATGATGTTTGGGAATTAGTGCCTATACCCGATGATCATACCATAATTGGTTTAAAATGGATTTATAGAAATAAACTTGATGAATCCGGTTTGATTATAAGAAACAAAGCGAGACTTGTTGCCCAAGGGTACAACCAAGAGGAAGGTGTTGATTATGATGAGACCTTTGCTCCGGTTGCACGTCTTGATGCAATCCGAATCTTGCTTGCCTTTGCATCAATTATGAATTTTACTCTTTATCAAATGGATGTCAAGAGTGCTTTCTTGAATGGTTTCATAAATGAAGAAGTGTATGTTAAGCAACCACCCGGTTTTGAAAGTCATGAGTTTCCAAACCATGTTTACAAGTTGAAAAAGGCACTTTATGGATTAAAACAAGCTCCTAGAGCTTGGTATGATCGATTAAGTACATTTCTATTAGAAAATGGCTTTCAAAGGGGAAAGGTTGATAATACACTATTCATCTATAAAACCAAAGAGGACATTTTGTTAGTGCAAATATATGTAGATGATATTATCTTTGGTGCCACTAACGTGTCCTTATGTAGAAAGTTCTCTAATTTGATGAAAAAGGAATTTGAAATGTCCATGATGGGGGAGCTCAAGTTCTTCCTAGGACTTCAAATCAAGCAAGTCAAGGAGGGGATTTTTGTGCATCAAGGAAAATATTGCAAGGAGCTCCTTGTAAAATTCGGAATGGACAAATGCAAAGAAGCATACACTCCCATGAGCACAACATGCTACCTAGACAAGGATGACATAGGTAAAACGGTTGATGTAAGTAAATATAGAGGCATGATAGGTAGTCTGCTATATCTTACCGCATCTAGACCGGATATTATGTTCAGTGTATGCATGTGTGCCCGTTTTCAAGCAAATCCTAAAGAATCACACCTATCCACAGTTAAACATATTTTTAAATATCTTAAAGGAACAATTAACACCGGATTATGGTATCCTAGGGATGTTAGTCTTAGTTTAGTTGGCTATTCGGATTCCGACTTTGCGGGATGCAAGCTTGATCGCAAAAGTACTAGTGGTACTTGCCATTTATTGGGAAGTTCATTAGTGTCATGGTTTTCTAAAAAGCAAGCTTGTGTTGCTCTTTCCACCGCCGAAGCGGAATATATCGCCGCCGTATTTGTTGTGCTGAACTCTTGTGGATGAAACAACAATTATCGGATTTTGGTTTAAAATTAGAAAGTGTTCCATTAAAATGCGATAACACGAGTGCCATCAATCTAACTAAGAATCCGGTATATCACTCAAGGACTAAACACATTGAAATTAGACATCATTTCCTAAGGGATCATGTTCAAAAGGGTGATTGCACAATTGAATTTGTAAGTACCACAAATCAATTAGCGGACATTTTTACAAAACCATTGCCAAGGGATACCTTCTATCATATAAGAAGGGAACTTGGTATTTTAGAGGAGTCAAGTATAAACTAATTGATTTGTGCCATTTGAAAATCACCAAGTATGTCTAAATTTATTGTGTGATGATACTTGTTTGAAATTACCATGAGATGTTATGAATTTATGTCTTTAATTGTGTGTGATTAAGTTTCCTATCTGATTGTTTTCATTACATGTGGTGAATTTTGTGTTTTATGTTTTAAAACTGTGATTTTCAGCATAACTGATAAAAACACTCGAGTGTTTATAAAATCACTCGAGTGATTTTAATTCAAAATTAAATCAGTTTTAATTGAAAAAGTTTTTGAGCATGTCTGATGAAAAATACGCGAGTCTTTTTGAAAAGACTCGAGTCTTTTGGGCCAACACTCGAGTGAATCCCATTTCACTCGAGTGAATTAAAAGTTTCTGAAAATCCCTCTTTCGGCCAACACGCGAGTGAATTCAATTTCACGCGAGTGTTTTTCAGGTTTTCTGAAAAACACGCGAGTGTTTTAAAATTCACTCGAGTGAATTCATCAGTTATAGTCTGATGCTGCTGCGATTTTTCCAGATTGCTCGAAATTCAAGTTTTTGACCATCAAATTCATCATTTCCTTTCCAAAACCCTAACTCCCCAAAACCCCAATTTCTCAAAAATTACTTCTAGTTTCTCACTAGATTTTTATGCTTTATGAATTTATTTAGTTATTTTGAGACTTTTGTTAATTTTGTTGGGAGTTGGATGTACCAATTTTCAAACTCATGATTTATGGTTTGTGTATGATGGATTTATGATATTTATGCATTAATCATGTTTTCTTCATGGTTTTCATGTTCTTTAAAGTTTTTTTTTATTGCTTCATAGTCATATTTTGCTTCTTATTTACTCTTAAGGGAAAGTTTTCTTATTGGTATCCTTCATTCTCCACCTTGTTTCCAAAATGTTATCTTTTTGATCATGACAAAAAGGGGGAGAAAGGAGATTAAAGAGAAAAGAGCATATTTTTTTCCGCTTTCTTGCTTACACTCTAATGATATATGCTCTTACTCTGATACCAATGAGCACTTGATTATGATTATTATTGTATTACGTTGTGCTTGGCATTTTCTAGATTGTACAGGTTAAAAAGGTTCCTAGATTGAGGGGGAGCTCTCAAGTGCTAGAGGATTAATTATTTTGTCATCATCAAAAAGGGGGAGATTGTAAAATCAAGTCTCCAATTAAGGTGGATTAATTTTGATGATGACAATGTAATTAAATTATGGACTTAATTTGAAGAATGCAAGCCCAACATTAAAGAAGATCAAGTGCTTAGTTTAATTATTCATTCTCATTTATTCTTACTGTATTTTATTTTATTTATGAGAGTGGGTAGTTTAGGTTTTTATTCTCACATAAGGTCAAATAATAATCATGCATGAAAGGTTGAGATTAAAACCAATTAGACTTGAGAAGAGAATTGAAAACAATGTTAGAAAAACTTAATTTTTCCAACATTGAGCAATTCACTCGAGTGATTCTCAATTCACTCGAGTGATTTATGAATTTTCAGTAATATAGCCGTTGGATAAAGTAAAAAGGCAACACTATCAGAGTTGACCAAAAACACTCGAGTGTTTTCAAAAAGACTCGAGTGATTTAGGTCTGTCAGCAAATTTTTTAAACGTTAGAAGAGGACAAAAAGGGAGAATAACTTGGTTTTTCCTTCCCTTCTGTCCCCTTACTTATATTCTGAATAGTGGCCATTATCCAAGTGAACAAGCTTATATTCTTTCATTGATTCTCTCTCTCTCAAGTGTTAAAATCATTTTCTCTCTCTAAACTCAACCAAGCATTCATCTTTATTATTTGTCTTAGTGAGTTAAGAGAGTGTGCTTCATTTGTAAGAGGATTATTTGTTGTAAAATTCTCAAACACTCAAACACTTTAGCTTGTTTAGAAAATCTTGGTGAGGTATCCAAGTACTTGGTGAGGTATCCAAGTTCTCAAGCCTTGGGAGATTCTCAAGCACAAAGACTAAGAGGATTCTTAGCTTGGTGGGCTCTTGGAGGTTCCAAGGAGCTTAAGAAGAAGGGACTCTTCATCACCAAATCAAGTTGGGGTAGAAATTTCAAGAGTTTGGTACACTCTTGAAAAGGGTTAGGATTGAGTGATAAATCTCAATTTATCCTTGTAATTTCTAACAATTTGATTACTAGTAGAAACTCCTAAGTTGATTAGGGGGACTGGATTAGCACTCTATATTGAGTGTGAACCAGGATAAAATTGGTGTTGTCTCTCTCTTTTTTAGCTTTCTTAGTTTTCAAGTAAAACCAAACCCTAAGTTCTCTAGAAAGGGGCTTTTATAATTCTAGTAGCTTCTGGTTGTAATTAACTTGTTTTCAACTTGTTTTAACTTAGTTTAATTGCCCTCTACTTTGATTTATATCTGCCCTGGTTTAGTCTTTAAGAAATTGAATCATTTTGCTAAATTTCTCTGAAACTGCTCCTTTCTGTTCTGCATAAAACACTCGAGTGTTTTACAATTCACTCGAGTATTTCGTGGCATTTCACTCGAGTGTTCTTCATTTCACTCGAGTAAATTGCCCAGTTTCAGAAAAACAAGCTTTTGATCAATTATCTTTTAATTGCACCAAAAATTAGTCACTGTTGCTTCCATATTACTCTTCACCCCCCCCTCTAGTAATTTCTAAGCCCGCTTGTTGGTTTCCAACAATTTGAAGTTGAGTTTTGATGAGTACTTAATATAAGATAAAGTTGGTTTGAAAAGTGAAATTTTTCGGTGTTTTCGGAGTTGAATTCATTGTTGTCCAAGAGGGACCAGCAAAGAAACTTTTGAATTAAATTAATTTATTTGATCATTTTCTCATGGATTTAAAGTATAAAAGTTAGTGTTTGATTTTGGACAAGTTTGAGCAAAAGAATTGATGTTTTGGTTTTACATAAAGACAAAGTTTGAATTTTTCCTAAGTTACTTTGAGAATAAGTTCAAGAGTAATATTTGAATAAAGTATTAATACTCCTGTGTCTATCTTGCGGGACTTAGAAGAAGTTGGAGTCGAGCAGACTAGGAAGGAAGCGGATCGTTCGGAACTTGTGGAATCGGTAATTGCAAACCAAGGTGAGAGAGAGAAGTTATCCTAAGACACTTTGGTGTCTAGTGAGTATATTAGGATACTTTGGACTCTCTCAAAGTCGGAGTGAATGTCTACTGAAGGTAGTAGTATACCCGATAGTTTGTATGCTTTGTTTGTATCGTGGTATACGAAGACTCCAGACCTATACTATCACATGCTATTAATTGATTTGAGATATTTGCCTATGTTATGTATATGCTGAATTGACATGCTGAGATCATGATATATGTTGCTTATATTGTCATTGCATGAGCATGATGCATCATCCCACGATATAAGTTAAGAATAGCAAAGACATTAGAAATTATGAGAAATCCCCCATAGAATAGAACGGAACTCTAACGGGTTAAACACGCTATGAAACCGAATGATTCTGATGCGCCCGAATACGTGGATCGAGCTGATGATATGGCTAATGGATTAGTGTCCGGACAGTGATGATGCCTTTGGACCCGGACGCAACGATTCTAGAGTTCCACAAAGACAGTCCCCATATGGTCGTAGCCATATGTTGGAATGACTTGGGATAGGTCGGAGCCTATCTATCAAAGATCGATTAATGATCCGCATATAGTCGAAGCTATATGCCGAAAGTGATTCAGAATGGGTCGGTGCCCATCAAATTGACTGTCGATATACCGCATATGGTCGGAGCTATATGCCGGAAGTGATTCAGAATGGGTCGGTGCCCATCAAATATACTGGTCGAGTCCCACAGAAGCATTCCGTATATAGTCGGAGCTATATGACGGAGATGACTTAGGATGGGTCGACGTTGGAACAACTGAGTATAACATCATGACCTAGAACCCTAACCCGAAGTAGTGGAGAGGAAGATACACCTGAATTACCCTTGTGGTGTTCAACTGGATGATTAAGAGAGGGGATGGCAATGACGGTCGGAGCTGGTAACCCAGTGGCGTGGACGAAGTACCACATGATCACTAGACAGATGACTGACGCCCCCTTGACTAAATCTAGATCAGTGAGAGGGATGCTCGAACACGGCTGGATCTGCCCACTTTATTTCCCGGGACATTATATGAATTCATTTATGTTGGAAGTCAAGCTGGTTGGAAGGCATGTTTCAAACTCTCTATGGACTTCAAAGGAATACAATTATATGTTTTGATGATAACAAACCAACTCAAGTTCAAGCTCACAAGTGCAAGCCTAGAAGATTGAAGACTCAAGCAAGCATAGAATAGAAGCCTTATCTTTAGATCAAATGTAAGGTAATGAAGTTCTGTTTCTTTAAGTAGTTACAAAGCCAATAAGTTTTTCATTTTAGAGAGAAGAAGAAAAACGTGTTTTTGCATGAAAAATGTATTTTCTGCATTTAACCTTAGTAAAATAATTGATGTTACAAAACTCTGTATATTTATATGTGTGCAAGAGGGAGTAATCGATTATTTGCTAAAGTAATCGATTAACTTTGTTGCATCATAGAAAAATCAGAGAGGTTGTAATCGATTAAGTGATTTGTGTTAATCAGTTACTTTCTTATGGAAGTAATCGATTACATTGGTCAGGTAATCGATTATAATTGTTGCATCATATATTTTTCAGAGGCTTTGTAATCGATTACAAGGTTTGTAGTAATCGATTACATGTTGTTGCATCATATGCAAACCAGAGGATTAGTAATCGATTAACTCCTCAGTGTAATCGATTATTATAGTTGCATCACATAATGAACAGGAGTGATGTAATCGATTAACTATTCTTAGCCTAATCGATTACATGTTTTTCAAATGTTTTAAGAATTTCTATTTTTTTGTAGAAGTAATCGATTATTGCTTCTATGTAATCGATTATTTCTTGATTTATTGAAAAACGTGTCAGAATCATTTTTATTATTTCCTGATTTGTTTTTATATAAAAGATTCTGATATATTTTTTTATTTCGAAAATGAATTTAAATTTGAATTATTTCCTTTTTGGTTTTAAGAATCAAATCTTTTTATTATTTCGAAAATCGTTTTGATTTTATTTTGATTTTAAAACTTATTACAAATCTTTTATTATTCTGATTTGATTTGTTTTACTTAATTCAAAATTCCTTTTCCTTTTAAAAAGGTTCACTCCAACACGTTAAAGAAGGATTTTTTTATCAGAACATTTTTTTTTCATTCACGTTGCACGTTTCTTCTTCATCTTCTTCTCTAGACTTGTGCTTTTCATCGTTCATACTTTTTGAAGAACAAACTCTTATTGGCTGAATAACATCTAGAGAACCACTACTTCACTATCATAGAGCTTATTGTTGTATCTGTGTTTTGAGAACACACAAAGCTATTGTAATCGCAATCGCATTCATTCTAAACCTTAGTGATTAGGGAGAGTATCCCTTAGTGGACGTTGTGATACGTCGTAGGGCGAGGAACCCTGCTGTGTGATTGAGGCCCCTAGCGAATGGAGGTTCCTAGTAGTGTGCGGGGTGCTCTTGGTTGTAATAGGGTGCGGCTCTATTGCTTGGTTATAAGAACTCTCAGGCGGGTCGCTTAGGGACTGGGCTAGGCCTTTCGACGGGAAGGCTGAACCAGTACAAAATCACCGGTGCAAGCTTTTCTAACCCTTATCTTTTACTTTCGGCATATTTACTTTATTTACGTTTCCGCGCTACTCGATTATATTTTTCTAACGTTTTCGCGATCCATAACAACGCTTAATCTCTCCGTCTTAAAACTATTTTTTAATTTGGTACGAATTTTTCAATACATAATAAAACTCGATTCACCCCCCCTCTCGAGATTTTGAGGCCAAAACCAACAATTGGCATCAGAGCTAGTCTCTTGTGTTAAGACTTAACCGTCTCAAGAGTATGGCTTCAAACTCTCTGTTTGGAGGTGAAGGGAGTTCTATTAATCGTCCTCCCATGTTTGATGGGGTAGGGTACGCGTATTGGAAAGCCCGTATGAAAATTTTTATTCAAGGAGTAGGATTAAAAGTTTGGGATGCCGTCGTAAATGGTCCCTACGTTCCTACCTATGTGGTTAATGGTAACACCGTCGAAAAGCCTATGGCTGAGTGGACGGAGGAGGAGGAACATAGAGTCCAATACGACTTGAAAGCGGAAAATATTATAACATCTGCTTTGAGCTATGATGAGTTTTTCAGGATTTCAACATGCGAGACAGCACAACAAATGTGGGATACACTGGAAGTCACGCATGAAGGAACAACGGAAGTAAAGAGGTCAAGAATCAATACTTTAACTGGTGAATATGAACTGTTCAGAATGAAAGATGGAGAATCAATTCAAGAGATCCAAAAACGCTTCACAATGATAGTAAATCAACTGACAACATTGGGGAAGAAATTCACCAATGAGGATCTCATCAACAAAGTGCTAAGATGTTTGGGAAGAGATTGGCAACCTAAAGTGACAGCAATCGCTGATCAAGAAATCTCTCAACAATGACGTTGGCAACTCTGTTTGGAAAATTACAAGAACATGAAAGTGAACTGAAGAGGTTAGCTCAACATGAAGAAGAGAACAAGAAAGTCAAAAGTTTGGCTTTCAAGGCTGAAGCACCTGCACCAGATAGTGACTCGGACAAAGAACTGATCAATGATGAACACATGGGTCTATTGGTGAAGAAGTTCGGAAAATTTCTGAGGAAGAAGAATTTCAACCGAAGAGACAACAACAAAAGTGGAGGCTCAACCATCACATGTCATGAATGTGGCAAGCCTGGTCATATTCGAGCAGATTGCTATCAATTGAAAAAGAAAGAGAATTCAGAAAAAGGCACCTCAAGTTCAAAGAAGGGAAAGCAAGCATACTTGGCGTGGCTGGACAATGATGGAAGTTTGGATGAGGATTCAGACGAACAAGAAGAAACCTCCAACCTGTGCTTGATGGCTCACGAAAATGAGGTTACTCCGGAAGGAAGAAAATCATGGTGGTACTTGGACAGCGGATGCTCAAAACATATGACTGGAGATAAATCCAAATTCTCGCATCTCGTGCCTAAGGACCAAGGATATGTGACCTTTGGAGATAACAATCAAGGAAAGATCATTGGAATCGGTAAAATTGGTACACCTCCTAACCCTTGCATTGAAAATGTATTACATGTTGAGGGCCTAAAGCACAATTTGCTAAGTATTAGTCAATTGTGTGATAAGGGCAATAGGGTTATATTTGATTCTGATAGATGTATTATCGAGGGAAAAATTGATAATCTTATTAAGCTAATTGCTCGCAGGATAAACAATGTATATATTATTGATTTCGATTCAATTCCCTCAAATGATGCTAAATGTTTATTATCTAAAGAGGATGAATCGTGGCTGTGGCATCGTAGAATAGGTCACATCCACATGGCTCATTTAAATAAAATTTCTTCTAAAAACTTAGTAGTTGGTTTGCCAAAGCAAAATTTTTCTTTTTCTGAAAAATGTGATCCTTGTTCAAAATCAAAACTCACAAGGGCCAATTTTCCTTCTAAAAATCTTGTTTCAACTCAAAGGCCTTTGGAACTTTTACATATGGATCTTTTTGGACCGTGTCAAACTAAAAGCTTTGGTGGCAACTATTATTGTTTGGTTATTGTGGATGACTATTCTAGGTATACATGGACGCTTTTTATTACTCATAAAAATGACGCATTTCATGAATTTAAAAAGCTAGCCAAGATTATTCAAAACCAATTGCATTTGAGCATTGCATCCATTAGAACTGATCATGGTGGAGAATTTGAAAATCATAGTTTTGAAAAGTTTTGCGAAAAACATGGAATCAAGCATTATTTTTCAGCTCCAAGGACTCCATAACAAAATGGGGTTGTGGAGAGGAAAAATCGTTCATTAAAAGAGCTTTCTAGAACAATGCTTAATGACATGAATTTGCCTGCATATTTTTGGGCCGATGCAGTGAGTACTGTTATGTTATGAACCGTGTTTTGATTAGGCCTTTTTTTAAAGAAAACCCCCTATGAGCTGTACAAGGAGAGAAAACCTAATATTTCCCATCTTCGAGTTTTTGGATGTAAATGTTTTGTGCATAATAATGGTAGAGAAAATCTAGGATCTTTTGAGGCTAGAGCTGATGAGGGTATATTTCTTGGTTATTCTGCTTCTAGCAAAGCCTATAGGATATACAATAAATCTCGTAATACTATTGAAGAATCTATTCATGTATCATTTGACGAATCCGATCCCAGAAGGTTGGGAAAGGTATCTGCTAATGATTTTTCAGGTATTCTTGGAGAATTATTCATTGATGAGGATGAGGAGCAAAATGATAAATCAAAGGATCAATCCGGAAGCAATGAAATTTTAGTTGAAAATGTTGAGGAGAAAAATCAAGAACAATCAATGGAACTCAACACTGATTTGCCTAAGGAGTGGAAAACATCAAGCCATCATCCTATTGATCAAATCATCAGAGACATTTCTAAAGGTGTAAGTACTCGCAACTCTATTAGCAATTTGTGTAACTTCTTTGCATTTGTTTCTCAAGTAGAGCCAAAGAATTATTCTGAGGCAATACTTGATGAGCATTGGCTTTTAGCAATGCAAGAAGAATTAAACCAGTTTGAAAGAAATCAGGTATGGGAACTTGTTCCTAGGCCTGAGTCTCATCCGATTATTGGACTTAAGTGGATTTATAAAAATAAACTTGATGAGGCTGGTTTAATTGTTCGAAACAAATCTAGGCTAGTTGCACAAGGTTACAACCAGGAAGAGGGGATAGATTATGAGGAAACATTTGCCCCTGTTGCTAGGTTGGAAGCCATTAGACTGCTATTAGCATTTGCATGCATTTTAGATTTTAAATTATATCAGATGGACGTAAGTAGTGCCTTTCTTAATGGTTTTATAAATGAGGAAGTTTATGTGTGTCAACCTCCTGGCTTTGAAAGTTATGAACACCCTGATTATGTTTATAAGTTGAAAAAGGCTTTGTACGGTTTAAAACAAGCTCCTAGAGCGTGGTACGACCGTCTTAGCAAGTTTTTATTAAAAAATAACTTTGAAAGAGGGAAGGTTGATAACACACTTTTTATTAAAAAGAAAGGAAAGGACATTCTTTTAGTTCAGATTTATGTAGATGATATTATATTCGGTGCTACTAATGAAATCCTTTGCAAGGAGTTTTCTAGTATGATGCAGGAAGAGTTCGAAATGTCTATGATGGGCGAGCTGAACTTTTTCCTGGGTTTACAAATAAAGCAAGCAAAGGATGGAATCTTTATTAGTCAAACTAAATACTGCAAGGAATTATTGAAAAGATTTGGCATGGATAAAGCCAAGGCAGTTGCAACACCGATAAGTACATCATGCTACTTGGACAAAGACGAAGGAGGTAAATCCGTAGAAATTACAAAGTATCGAGGTATTATCGGATCCCTTCTATATTTAACGGCAAGTAGGCCGGATATCATGTTTAGTGTGTGTCATTCGTGATCATATTCAGAAAGGTGATTGCATTATTGAGTATGTTGATACTTCGCGGCAGTTGGCTGATATCTTTACGAAACCGCTTCCAAAAGAAAATTTCTTTTTTATTCGTAGAGAAATTGGTCTAGCTTCTGCCTCTCACCTCTTTTGAATATGTGAATCTTTTATCTCTCATGTTATTATCGATGCATCTTCTTAGTGTTTCAGGGGGAGATTGCACATCTTTTTGATGATTACAAAAGGGGGAGAGAGATTCTGATATTATCTGATATTATTGGATAATTTTAATTTTATTGGCTAATACATTCAGGGGGAGAAGATATAATCCATTATTCTGGAAGGATGCTTGAATCGAAATGATATATTTTTAAGCATTCATACAGGGGGAGATGAAATAATCCATTATTTTTTCCTGTATTTTATGATTCTAAGGAAGGTTTCATTATTATATATCTATTTCTGCTTGTATAACACTTGTGATGCAGATAGTAAAGAGCATATCAGAATGGGTGTTTGTCATCATCAAAAAGGGGGAGTGTTGGAAGTCAAGCTGGTTGGAAGGCATGTTTCAAACTCTCTATGGACTTCAAAGGAATACAATTATATGTTTTGATGATAACAAACCAACTCAAGTTCAAGCTCACAAGTGCAAGCCTAGAAGATTGAAGACTCAAGCAAGCATAGAATAG
Source organism: Crotalaria pallida (assembly GCA_037953625.1). NCBI lineage: Eukaryota > Viridiplantae > Streptophyta > Magnoliopsida > Fabales > Fabaceae > Crotalaria > Crotalaria pallida. The sequence continues at coordinate 77,946,912 of CM075649.1, read as the reverse complement.
AAGCCTTATCTTTAGATCAAATGTAAGGTAATGAAGTTCTGTTTCTTTAAGTAGTTACAAAGCCAATAAGTTTTTCATTTTAGAGAGAAGAAGAAAAACGTGTTTTTGCATGAAAAATGTATTTTCTGCATTTAACCTTAGTAAAATAATTGATGTTACAAAACTCTGTATATTTATATGTGTGCAAGAGGGAGTAATCGATTATTTGCTAAAGTAATCGATTAACTTTGTTGCATCATAGAAAAATCAGAGAGGTTGTAATCGATTAAGTGATTTGTGTTAATCAGTTACTTTCTTATGGAAGTAATCGATTACATTGGTCAGGTAATCGATTATAATTGTTGCATCATATATTTTTCAGAGGCTTTGTAATCGATTACAAGGTTTGTAGTAATCGATTACATGTTGTTGCATCATATGCAAACCAGAGGATTAGTAATCGATTAACTCCTCAGTGTAATCGATTATTATAGTTGCATCACATAATGAACAGGAGTGATGTAATCGATTAACTATTCTTAGCCTAATCGATTACATGTTTTTCAAATGTTTTAAGAATTTCTATTTTTTGTAGAAGTAATCGATTATTGCTTCTATGTAATCGATTATTTCTTGATTTATTGAAAAACGTGTCAGAATCATTTTTATTATTTCCTGATTTGTTTTTATATAAAAGATTCTTATATATTTTATTTTATTTCAAAAATGAATTTAAATTTGAATTATTTCCTTTTTGGTTTTAAGAATCAAATCTTTTTTTTATTTCGAAAATCGTTTTGATTTTATTTTGATTTTAAAAATTATTACAAATCTTTTATTATTCTGATTTGATTTGTTTTACTTAATTCAAAATTCCTTTTCCTTTTAAAAAGGTTCACTCCAACACGTTAAAGAAGGATTTTTTTATCAGAACATTTTTTTTTCATTCACGTTGCACGTTTCTTCTTCATCTTCTTCTCTAGACTTGTGCTTTTCATCGTTCATACTTTTTGAAGAACAAACTCTTATTGGCTGAGTAACATCTAGAGAACCACTACTTCACTATCATAGAGCTTATTGTTGTATCTGTGTTTTGAGAACACACAAACCTTAGTGATTAGGGAGAGTATCCCTTAGTGGACGTTGTGATACGTCGTAGGGCGAGGAACCCTACTGTGTGATTGAGGCCCCTAGCGAACGGAGGTTCCTAGTAGTGTGCGGGGTGCTCTTGGTTTTAATAGGGTGCGGCTCTATTGCTTGGTTATAAGAACTCTCAGGCGGGTCGCTTGGGGACTGGACTAGGCCTTTCGACGGGAAGGCTGAACCAGTATAAAATCACCGGTGCAAGCTTTTCTAACCCTTATCTTTTACTTTCCGCATATTTACTTTATTTTCGTTTCCGCGCTACTCGATTATATTTTTCTAACGTTTTCGCGATCCATAACAACGCTTAATCTCTCTGTCTTAAAACTATTTTTTAATTTGGTACGAATTTTTCAATACATAATAAAACTCGATTCACCCCCCCCCCCCTCTCGAGATTTTGAGGCCAAAACCAACAATTTACTGCGTCATCCGTGAAAAGCCGGTGTGGTTAGAGATCCTGTACTCCTGATTGCTTCCGACTAGGTGGATGGATTCCGAGGAGATGTAGACCCAAATCATGAAGCCTGAACTCCCGACATTATGGACTCGAGACATATGGACAAAGAGACTTTGATCCCACAAGATGAATTGATTAAGAGATCTCCTTAAGTGAAAGATAAAGCGTTAGATAATGCGACTATTGCATCCTCATGCATCATGCATATTTATCCGTTTGTATTGTTGTTATGTTCTTGTTTTGTTCTGATATACGTCGCTAGTGTAAAACCAAGAAGTCGATGGGAGTAATTCCATTCGGGTAACTTACTCTCTCAACTTCTTGTGCGCATGTGATGGTGAACCTCTGGTTCTAAAAGATGGCGGAGCTGGTGTTGCTTCTCCTGGAAGAAATACTTGCTGATCGTGATGCGCCGAGGAGATGGCTACTACGGGGCGACGGAGATTGCTTTTGGGAACTTACGTTCCGAATCGAGAAGGGGATGCTGCTTAGTGGTTTATAAGTAGGATTTGATGGACCCTTGCTGATATATATATCAAGTGTACCCCTTTTCTTTCAAACTGTTTTTGATAAGGTAAAGATTTATGTAAGACTGGTACTGATGAACTATGGTGACTACTTATGAAAGAACCTTTATGATCTGTTACTGAACTATTTTCTGAAGGACTGTCGTAATCAGACAGACAAATCATTTTAAGTAAATCGATTATGTTTTCTGTACGTAAAATATTTATTTATCTGTTGAAAGTGAAGTCACCAACATCAAATTATTCTAAGAATATCAGTAAACCGTTTCCAATGACGATCTTTTTATACATGATATGAAACCCCATTCTTTTCACTAAAATTAGTAACGTTTGGATAGTAAGTGCTTAAAAGAAAATGGATTTAGTTGTAATACCTTGTTTTGGAAACTTGACTGTTAAGTTTTATACTTGTGAAAAAAAATTCACCCTATTTTTCATGAACAAATTAGTTAGTAAATGATATTGTTTATTTCGAGTTTTCCAAATCGGGGTGTTACACTTGGTGGTATCAGAGCAATGGTTGTCCTTGTGGCCTGAACATGGCCTTACATGTTCTCTATTGTGTGATCTCTACATGTGTTTAAGTTGTGTGACTAGATGTGTTAGTAAGTGTATTAAACTATAAGTGCGTTAATGAATATAGCTTACGATGTCTGGAAGAGGAAGAGGTAGACATGCTCCTGGAGCAGCTCGGGACACCGAGGGCATGTTACACGATCTGACTGGTGCAATTTTGGGCATGAGTGAGAACCTCAACATGATGTATCAACAGGCTCAACAGAACAATCAAAACCAAAACTTAGGACCTCAGGAGTATAGGGGTTTAGATGAGTTTTGCAAGAGGAACCCTAAAGAGTTCGTCGGTGGATATGTCTCGGATAACGCTAACGAATGGATCAGGGAGTTGGAAAAGATCTTCACCGCTATGCAATGCACCGATGCTCAGAAGGTGACCTATGCGGTCTACATGATAACCAAGGAGGCATCTGACTGGTGGGAAAATACTAAGCAAGTTATGGAGATTCAACAGCAAGCTGTCACTTGGGACTCCTTCAAGCAAAGGTTCTTGGAGAAATATTTTCCCATCGACATGAAGTTGAGGAAGGAAATAGAGTTCATGCACTTGACTCAAGGAAACATGTCGGTCGGCGAGTATGCTGCGAAGTTTGAGGAACTGGTGAAGTACGTGCCGCACTACAATCAACCCGGAAATGATCAGTCAAAGTGTGAAAAGTTCCTAGATGGACTCAAGACTGAGATTAAGATGGCCTTCATACACATGGGGATCGACAACTTTCCACTCTTAGTGAGCAGATGCAGAGTTTTTGTGGATGGACTCAAAGCGAAGGACATGGGCAATAAGGCTGTTGTACCCTCGACTTCCCATGGACCAGTGAGAAACACCCCCAATTATCAGAATGCGAGGCAAGGAACCCAACATGGGCGAGGACCCTACGATCGATCTGGAGGAAGAAGGGACAATCAGATTTACAGATAAAAAGTTATGAATTTTCAAAGTTACGTAATCAAATAGATCAATAAATAATAAGTCCTTCAAAACTCAATCCAAAATAAAATAGTCCACCGTTATAAAAATAAATTCCAAATAATTATTTCCACTCGTAATTTAAATCAAATAACGAATTTACATAAATTCGAAAATACTGCCCAATCATAAATTCTCGAAAATCAATTTATTAAAATGCTGAAAATTGCGGTTGTTACAACCTCCACCACACCGTCACTATCAAAAGAGGAAGACAACTCCTCCAGGGGAACACCGTCGTGGTCAACAGAAAACCCACTCATCCCAAAAACCCTAGAAACCCAGAAATCGCAAAAACCCTCCACAAACGAACAAAAAAACCCAAGAAGAAGGAAGGACACAAAAAGAGAAAAGGGCAATACCTGAAATAAAGCTGGTACGGTGTTGAAGGAAACGGAAGCTTCGAAAAGAAGACAAAAACCACGAGGAGGAGGGCAAAGGAAAATGCATTTCTAGAACAAAGACCAAAGAGAAGAAAAGCGGAAGGCTAGAGCGACAATGAGAAGGGAAGAAAGAAGGAAAAACGGATTTGAAGGAAAAACTGCCTATTCAGTTCCATGCGAAGCCTAGGGAAAAAGCCCATTTCACCGGAAATGGAAACGTGGCAGCCAGAACGCGGGAGAGCTGGTCAGTTTTCAAAATTTGAAAAAAGCAAAAACGCATCATTACAAGTTACCTTCTCAAAGCCAGCACAGGTGGACATGACGTCACCCTCCTGATGGAAAAGAGAAAAAACCCTTCCTACTCTCATTGCAAGAGAAAGGTCGGAAAATTACTCGGAAATGCAGACCGCTACTAATACCATCAAAAGTTCAGCACAGGCTCTTCGAGCCCTCACCAGCTTGGAGGGCTTGTAGGGTTAACCAATAATAATGCCTGTAACACCGACTAAACAGTCCTAGTTGGACGAACTTTGGCCGAACATAGGACCAGCTTACAAGAGATTTAGCTCGGCCTCCTACAGGTCGGAAACATCTCACTCAACCCGACCTCCTGCAGGTCGGAGACGTCTTATTCAACTCGACCTTCCACAGGTCGCAAAACTCCCTGCTTAACCCGACCTCCATCAGGTCGGATCCCCCACATGGTCGCTAACTGACCGTATGCTCTGCCTCCTCTCGGAGTATCCCGAGTAGCCTAACTAGGGACGGGTGCCACAATCTGACCTCGGGACGCCGTGATGAGCATTTTATTTCCCATTTTTCCTTGCATTATTTTACTCCTATTATTGATACTTGTTGCCTATTTGACATTGTTTAGCGTGATTTAGTGATTTAGAGTTTATTGGACTACTATTCTGAATATTGTTTAATTTGGGATTATTTAGCCTAATTAATTCTATTTCTATTTTCAGGTCATATTTGGCACAAGGGCTTTTTGGACATTTTGGGAATGAAGATTTAATGTTGGAAGAGAAGATATATGATGAAGTGAAGATTGTAATCTATCTTTAGGATTAGTTGAGATTTAGTTATATCTTTTAAGATTTAGATTTTATCTATAAGATATTTTTAGATTTAATTTAGAGATAAGCTTTCCTTAGGATTTGGGCCCATGATTTAGGCCCGTTTTGTGATTTAAAAAGCCAAATTCGTGTAAACCTTGGGGGAGACCTTCCATTCACGTTTTTTTTACATTCTCTCTCATAGAGAAGGCTTAGTTTTGCTCTCCAAGCTTGTGGTGGCTGCTAGGGTTTCTCTCTCTTCCCTTTTCTACACGTTTTTGGTATTTTTCTTCATGGAAGGCTAAACTCTTAGGTTAAATCCCTTTGGTAATGTATCACATACTCTTGAGGTTTTCTTCTTAATGCTATTTCGTTTTTATTCACTGTTTTCATGCTTATTGATATGTTATGGTTCGCTTAGTTCCATTGTATAGAGATAATCCATGTGTATGAATGCTTAATTTATGCAAACTCGTAAAAACTCCATGCTTTGGCTTTTAATGCTTAATTAGAGGTTTGGGTTTTGGGGTGAGAATTGAATTTTCGCTTAGTATTTAATTCTCACGAGTTGGACAGTGAAGAGGAAAGAAATTGATCTTTTGTGACCGATGATAGAGTTGTGAACGCGAGCCAAAGGGGTTTATCCGCTTTTCCTTATCTATTTCTTCGTTTTGATTTAATTCTGTTTTGATTTCAATTATTCAATATTCAATACAAAAAAAACCCCCCCTGTTTTCTATGCATACTATGTGTTTGACCTTTTGCTTGATAAGATATTCCTTGGGAGACGACCTAGGAGTCACTTCCTAGTACTATACTTAAACTGTTTTTATTTGTATCGGGTACGGCCTCGATCAAATTTGGCGCCGTTGCCGGGGAATATCGGTTCTTGACAAAGGTCATTAGTAGTTAGTTAGTGTCGTAGTTAGTATAGTTATTATAGTGTGTCGTGTCTGGTTTAGGGTCTAGTAGTCAATTCTGATAACCGGTTGAAGTTGCACTGTTTGCTGTTTTGCTATTTTGTTGCAATTAGTGTATTTGATTGATTCTGTGGTTGCTAGTTCACATAGTTGTGGGTGGAATTTTTGCACGAAATTTATATCCACACTACTTTTATCATATAAAAAGGTTTTGAGGCACCACGATCACTCAGATCATCATTGGTTGTGAGTTCCAGAAAAATTTTCCAAGTTTTAGCAGCACTGTCTTCAAATCGTCGCAACTTTTGACCCGTAACTCGGAATTTGACGAATTTTATATCAAATCGAAGGGAATTTTCTGAATAATCTGATTTTTCTGACTTTGTCAAAAAATTCCTTCGTCTGGATCCTGAAAAAGCCGTTTTACTATTTCTTTTTTATTTTACAAGTTTTATTTTCTTAGTTTTTGGTCTCTAATTTAATTGTTTGCCTTGGTTCCCTTTTGAATTTTGTCCTCAAACTTTTTGTGGTATGTTTTCATGATTTTAGGGTGCTGAAAAAAATAAAGGAAAAAATTTTAAAAAATAAAAAAATTTTGTTGCCTATTTTGGTCATGTATATTAGTGACAGTTTGCTATGATACATGGTGTTCTGTTCAGTACATGACTAGGGGCAACCCAAGCTACTTGCATCCATATAACCCTGAAATTGATAGAACTTATCACAGACTAGTTAGACAAAATAGGAACCAGTCCATAGGTAGTGAGTCTATTGAGTCTATACATAGTGAGTCTGCTTCTTTTTCTTCTATTCGTATAAATTCTGATTCTTATTCTGATTATTCTGAAAATATGGCTCAACCTCCACCACGTGAGAGGACATTGAGGGAGCTGGCTGCACCTGATTTCACTATTGAAGATTTGTGCATCCAGTATCCCGATGACCCGTATGAGCTAAGGTCTGGAGTAATTCATTTGTTGCCCAAGTTTAATGGTCTTGCAGGTGAGGATCCTCATAAACATCTCAAGCAGTTCCATATTGTCTGTGCTACTATGAAACCACATGATGTGCAAGAGGATCATGTTTGTCTTAAGGCATTCCCACACTCCCTAGAGGGGCTAGCCAAGGATTGGTTGTACGATCTGGCCCCTGGTTCTATCACAGTCTGGGATGACCTGAAGAGGGCATTTTTGGAGAAATTCTTCCCTGCATGCAGAACAACAGCAATCCGAAAGGATATATCAGGCATCAGGCAACAAAGTGGAGAAAGTCTCTATGAGTATTGGGAGAGATTCAAGAGACTGTGTGCGAGCTGCCCCCACCATCAGATCTCAAAGCAGCTGCTTATTCCATATTTCTATGAAGGTCTCAACCTCATGGAGAGAAACATGCTTGATGCTGCAAGTGGTGGTGCCCTAGGAGACATGACACCTTTAGAAGCCAGAGTCAAGATTGAGAAGATGGCTTCCAATTGTCAACAATTCCATGCAAGGGGCAACAGCGATGCAATCATAGTGAGAGGAGTGAATGATGTTGGCACAAGTTCTGGTAAGGTTGAGAAGCTTGAAAAGAAGATAGACTCGCTTACAACTTTGGTCACTCAATTGGCCATCAACCAGAAGAAGTTGTCCCTGCCTGCTAGATTATGTGGCATATGCACATCCGCTGAGCACCCCACAGATGCATGCCCTTCTGTGCAGCAGCAACCAACGACTGGTGCTGACCAACCTAAGGCATATGCCGCCAACATCTTCAACAGTAGAAACCAGCAGCCACAGAACTTTGATCTCTCTACCAATAGATACAACCCTGGTTGGAGGAACCATCCCAACCTGGGATGGTCTGATCAGCAGCAACCTTTACAGGTTCAATTTCAGAACAATTCTAGACCACCATATGTACCTCCTCCAGTCCAGCAACAGAGACAACAACAGGCTAATTCTGCACCACCAGCTCCTAGTACTGAGCAGCAACCTTCATTGGAAGAGCTGATGAAACAGATGACCATGCAAAATCTCCAATTCCAACAGGAAACTAGAGCATCCATTCAAAGACAAGAGGCCTCCATTCAATCTTTGACCAATCAGATGGGACAGATGGCAACAGCAATCAACACTATGCAATCTCAGAATTCTAACAAGTTGCCATCCCAAACAGTGATCAATCCAAACCAGAATGTGAATGCCATTAGTCTAAGGTCAGGGAAGCAGATTGTCACACCCACACCATAATCTGACCTCAACAAAGATGATCTAGTTTCAACCAACAAGAAGAGCCAAATGGTCGAGGAGAGTGAGCACACAAGTATCAGAAAATCTCATCCAGCTCAGCCTTCCACAAGCACAACACCTGCTGCTGCCCAACAACCACCCCCCATTCCTCTTCCTTTCCCACCAAGGGGGGTGACTCAAAGCAAGAAAATGGAAGAGATTGACAAAGAGATACTTGACACATTCAGGAAGGTGGAAGTCAACATACCCCTTCTTGATGCAATCAAGCAGATTCCAAGGTATGCAAAGTTCTTGAAGGATCTATGCACACACAAACGGAAGCTCAAGGGCAATGAGAGGATCAACATGGGAAGAAATGTCTCTGCTCTTATAGGTAAACCCGTCCCTCATATTCCTGAAAAGTGTAAGGATCCTGGAACTTTCTCTGTGCCTTGTATCATAGGTAATACTAAATTTGAGAATGCTTTGCTAGATTTAGGAGCATCTATTAATGTTATGCCTATGTCTGTTTTCAAGTCTCTTTCACTTGGACCTCTTCAACCTACGGGTGTGGTTATTCACTTGGCAAATAGATCTACTGCCTACCCCGCAGGTTTGATAGAGGATGTCCTGGTTCGGGTTGAAGAGCTTATCTTTCCTGCTGATTTTTATATTCTTGATATGGAAGAGGACACCTCTTGTAGTGCTGTCCCTATCATATTAGGGAGACCATTTTTGAAAACAGCCCGAACCAAGATAGATGTGCATGCAGGTACACTTTCCATGGAATTTGATGACAGTGTGGTTCGATTCAATATTTTTGATGCTATGAAACATTTTTCTGATGACCACTCTGTTTTTCATGTTGACTTGATTGATGATCTGATTGATGAGCATGTTCTAGACTTTTTGCATGATTATGATTTGTCATCTTTCACTAGCTCATTTACTTGTTCTGCATGTTCTGATTCCGAAATGTGCACTGCATGCATTGAAATTGACCAGTTTTTAAATTCTGCTACTGCATCTGTTGATTCATATGATATAGATTCAGATCATGCTAACCCCATTTCTATTTTGCATGAGTCTAATTCACTTGTTCAGGTGCAGGCGGCAGAATCCAATTCTGCTGCTCCTTTAGTTCCATCTGTGATGCAGGCACCTTTATTGGACCTGAAGCCCCTTCCTCCTCATCTCAAATATGCTTACTTGGAGGCTGAGCAGAAACTTCCAGTGATCATCTCTACCTCCCTTTCTGTTGATCAAGAGAAGCAACTACTGGATGTGATTAGAGCAAACAAAAAGGCAATAGGATGGACTTTGGCAGACATACCTGGTATTAGCCCCTCCATGTGCATGCATCGGATTTTATTGGAGGATGGGGCTAAACCAGTGAGACAACCCCAGAGACGGTTGAACCCCCAGATTCTTGATGTGGTGAAGAAAGAGGTCACCAAGCTGCTGCAAGCTGGCATTATCTACCCCATTTCAGACAGCACTTGGGTAAGCCGGTTCAAGTAGTTCCCAAGAAGTCTGGGGTGACAGTTGTCAAAAATGAGAAGGATGAGCTGATTCCCACTAGAGTGCAGAACAGTTGGAGAGTCTGCATGGATTATAGGAAGCTCAACCAGGCGACCCGCAAGGATCACTTTCCTCTTCCCTTCATTGATCAGATGTTGGAGCGCCTGGCAGGTAAATCTCACTATTGCTTCTTAGATGGTTTCTCTGGTTATTTCCAAATCTGTATTGCACCAGAGGACCAACATAAGACCACATTTACCTGTCCTTTTGGTACATTTGCTTATAGGAAGATGCCTTTTGGCCTATGCAATGCTCCTGGCACTTTTCAAAGATGTATGATGAGTATTTTTAATGACTTACTTGAGCATTGCATAGAGGTCTTCATGGATGATTTTAGTGTATATGGTTCCTCTTTTGATGCATGTCTTGATAGTTTGTCTAAGGTGCTTAATAGGTGCATTGAGACTAACCTTGTCTTGAATTTTGAAAAATGTCATTTTATGGTAGAACAAGGCATAGTCTTAGGGCACATTATTTCGCATAAGGGCATAGAGGTTGACCCTGCTAAGCTGCATGTAATATCACATTTGCCTTACCCCTCTTGCGTGCGAGAGGTGCGTTCTTTTCTTGGCCATGCAGGTTTCTATCGCAGGTTTATTCAGAACTTTAGCAAGATAGCCCTTCCACTATCCAACTTGCTTCAAAAGGATACCGCATTTGAGTTTGGAGACCAATGCAAGAAAGCATTTGATGAGCTAAAGAGAGCACTCACCACCACTCCTATCATCCAACCACCTGACTGGACTCTCCCATTTGAGCTCATGACCGATGCCTCGAATTATGCTTTGGGAGCAGTTCTCTCCCAAAGGGTTGGTAAGATGTCTCATGTGATTTATTATGCATCTAGGACTTTAGATTCAGCACAAGTTAATTACACCACAACTGAAAAAGAGTTGTTAGTCATTGTCTTTGCACTTGATAAGTTTAGATCATATCTATTAGGTTCTAAGGTTGTGGTGTATACTGATCATGCTGCTCTGAAGTATCTTTTGAAAAAGACAGATTCCAAACCTAGGTTGATTAGATGGATGTTGCTCCTCCAGGAGTTTGATCTTGAGATTCAGGATCGGAGTGGTGCACATAACCTTGTCGCAGACCACTTGAGTAGAATAGAGAGAGAGGAGGATGCATTTCCTATCCGGGATGACTTCCCGGATGAGAAGCTTTTAGTTTTGCATGTTTCACATCCCCCTCCCCTTATTCCTTGGTTTGCTGATATTGTAAATTATATAGTTGCATCTGTTTTTCCACCCTTGGCATCCAAAGCTCAAAGAGACAAATTGAAGAGCGATGCCAAGTATTATGTATGGGATGACCCCTATTTGTGGCGTTTTTGCAGTGATCAGGTCATTCGCAGGTGCATTCCAGACCAGGAGATCCAATCGGTTCTCCAATTTTGTCATGCTTCACCAGTTGGAGGCCACCTTGGCACTCAAAGGACAGCACGAAAGGTGCTGGATTCTGGATTTTATTGGCCTACCATCTTCAAGGATGCAAGCAAAATCTGCAGCTCATGTGAGCAATGTCAAAGGGCAGGAGGCACCCTATCTTGGAGGCAACAGATGCCGCAACAACCTATGTTGTTCTGTGAGGTGTTTGATGTCTGGGGTATAGATTTCATGGGCCCCTTTCCTGTTTCTTTTGGTTTTTATTATATCTTACTTGTTGTGGATTATGTATCCAAATGGGTGGAAGCTAAGGCCACCAGGACTAATGATGCTCAGGTTGTTGTAGATTTTGTCAGGACTAATATCCTTTGCAGGTTTGGCATACCTAGAGCCATAGTCAGTGATCAAGGCACACACTTCTGCAATAGATCCATGCAAGCTTTGCTCAAGAAGTATGGGGTTGTGCACAAAGTTTCTACACCATATCACCCCCAAACCAATGGGCAAGTTGAGATTTCAAACAGAGAGATCAAGCGGATTTTGGAGAAGATGGTGAAGCCTAATAGAAAGGATTGGAGCACACGATTGGAGGATGCTCTATGGGCCCATCGGACTGCTTACAAGGCACCCATAGGGATGTCACCCTATCGGGTTGTTTTTGGTAAGGCATGCCACCTGCCTGTGGAGATAGAGAACCGTGCATATTGGGCTGTGAAGCAATGCAACTTAGCTCTTGATCAAGCGGGTGAGGAGAGGAAGCTGCAGTTGAGTGAGCTAGATGAGATCCGTTTGGAGGCCTATGAGAATTCCAAGTTCTACAAAGAGAAGACCAAGAAGCTCCATGGTAGCTCAATTTGCAGAAAGGAGTTCTTGGTTGGTCAAAAAGTGTTGCTCTACAACTCTAGGCTTGGACTCATGAGTGGAAAGCTCCGCTCTAAATGGATTGGACCGTTTGTAGTCACCCAGGTGTTTCCTTATGGCACTGTGGAGATCAAGAGTGAGTCCACAGACAAGAGCTTCAAAGTCAATGGCCACCGACTCAAGCCTTTCCTCACTACCCCTTCTTTGGATGATGCACCTGTGGAGGAAGCCTCATTGGTCGACCCCATTTTTGACCCACCATGATTTAGGGAGTCTTCTTTTCTCCTTCTTTACTACTTTTATTCCACTTGTCTATATCTGTCTGATTCTGCTATTTGTTTTACATTGAGGACAATGTGTGATTTAAGTGTGGGGGGGAGAGTAGTTTAGGTTGCATATTTTTGCTTTGATTTTTTAGGTTTTGCTAAGTTTTGGGCATTTTCTTGCATGTTTTTGCTTCATTTTAGTAGAGTCTTGGTATCTTGTGTCTGAATTCATGCATTTCTGTGTGTAAAGTTGCTTTTGATAATTAAGAGGTGGTAACACTGTGATAGAATTGTCCCTTTTGTGAGGATTTGAGCCTTAATTGTGGGTGGATTGCTATATATGCCACCTAATTTTTCTTTCATGTGTGATTGCACTCTGGATTACTTGCACTCTAGAACTTGACTTGACTCTTGTTGATACTTGATATTCCCATGCACATTTTGAAATGATTTAGGCATTGTTTTTTTTCTTGAATAAGCCACTAGCCATATGAGCCTACCTTGAATGAATTTATCCTTTGATAGCCCCTTTGAGCCTTTATATCCCTTTTCTTTGTTCTTTAGCTCATTACAAGCCTATGACTGAAAAACCATGATTGTCCTAACCTTAGGGAATGTTGGAGCTTTGGAATTGTTTTGGGAATGGGTATTAAGTAAGCGAGGGTGCTTTGTTCTTCATCTCTTGTGAGTTCTGGGTTTTGCCTCTATGGTCGGTGATGTAATTATGGCTTTATCTCATTATGCCATTTTTATTGTTTCTTCTTTTCTTTCGTTCATGAAGTTCTGCAATGTAATGCAATTCAAAAAAAAAAAGAAAAAAAAAGAAGAAGAAGAAGAAGAAAAAGAAAAAAATGGAATAAAAGGTTGATTGAGGCATGGATGTTTGGAATTAGAGGTTGTTGTTATGTTTACCATTTCATTCTGGGGTGGATTGTGCTTTTTTTTTTTTTTACTTGTTCCCCATTGCTCCTCTATTCCCTGGGTTTTAGCTACATTTCCCATATTTTTATCCTACCTTGTCCTTGGCCCCATTACAACCCTGAAAAGACCTTTTGATCTTAATGTGCATGTGTGTTGATTGTTGATGTTAGAGGCTTGTCAAGCCTATGGTTGTGTTTGTTTTTCATGATGTGCCTTGAGTGTAAACACTGATTAACCTTAAACACTTGAGTGTAAACACTATTGAGTGATCCTTGTGAGTTTCTATCATCTTTGTGACTACCCTCTTGATGTCATTGGTTTTCTTTGCATATTTGAAATAATTGGATGATGTTCATGAATGCCTTGATTCTTTGGTCCTTATTTTCTTCGTGTGCTCGATTTTGCCCATTTCTTTGCATTTCCTAGAATTCATTGTGAAGTATGTAATCTCTTAGGTTTGCATTCATTAGTTTTAGTAATCTTGTTACATGATTCACTTTGGTGCATATTGATTTTCTCAGTCCTAATTCTTAGTTTTGCCCAGGAGTGCAAAAGGATAAGTGTGGGGGTATTTGATGAGCATTTTATTTCCCATTTTTCCTTGCATTATTTTACTCCTATTATTGATACTTGTTGCCTATTTGACATTGTTTAGCGTGATTTAGTGATTTAGAGTTTATTGGACTACTATTCTGAATATTGTTTAATTTGGGATTATTTAGCCTAATTAATTGTATTTCTATTTTCAGGTCATATTTGGCACAAGGGCTTTTTGGACATTTTGGGAATGAAGATTTAATGTTGGAAGAGAAGATATATGATGAAGTGAAGATTGTAATCTATCTTTAGGATTAGTTGAGATTTAGTTATATCTTTTAAGATTTAGATTTTATCTATAAGATATTTTTAGATTTAATTTAGAGATAAGCTTTCCTTAGGATTTGGGCCCATGATTTAGGCCCGTTTTGTGATTTAAAAAGCCAAATTCGTGTAAACCTTGGGGGAGACCTTCCATTCACGTTTTTTTTACATTCTCTCTCATAGAGAAGGCTTAGTTTTGCTCTCCAAGCTTGTGGAGGCTGCTAGGGTTTCTCTCTCTTCCCTTTTCTACACGTTTTTGGTATTTTTCTTCATGGAAGGCTAAACTCTTAGGTTAAATCCCTTTGGTAATGTATCACATACTCTTGAGGTTTTATTGTTAATTCTATTTCATTTTTATTCACTGTTTTCATGCTTATTGATATGTTATGGTTCGCTTAGTTCCATTGTATAGAGATAATCCATGTGTATGAATGCTTAATTTATGCAAACTCGTAAAAACTCCATGCTTTGGCTTTTAATGCTTAATTAGAGGTTTGGGTTTTGGGGTGAGAATTGAATTTTCGCTTAGTATTTAATTCTCACGAGTTGGACAGTGAAGAGGAAAGAAATTGATCTTTTGTGACCGATGATAGAGTTGTGAACGCGAGCCAAAGGGGTTTATCCGCTTTTCCTTATCTGTTTCTTCGTTTTGATTTAATTCTGTTTTGATTTCAATTATTCAATATTCAATAAAAAAAAAAAACCCCTGTTTTCTATGCATACTATGTGTTCGACCTTTTGCTTGATAAGATATTCCTTGGGAGACGACCTAGGAGTCACTTCCTAGTACTATACTTAAACTGTTTTTATTTGTATCGGGTACGGCCTCGATCACGCCGTACAGGTCACGTACCATCCACCCAATGTTCTTAATCGGGCTAGACATGAGAAGGGATATGCTGAGATGTCCAAGTTCTATAACATGTTGCGCTGTCCCAATTCTAGAAAGATCCCAGATATTTTGCTGATATTTCTTTAAACCTGACGTCAACATGGAAACCCTTAAGGGCCTCCCCTTTGAGCCCTATATTTATGACCCTATAAAAGGCATAATATTGCCTAGGGCTCAGGTTCGTTCTCTCATCCCTAAGTTGTCACTATTGCACACACTTTGTTGACAGAAGAAGACCCTGGATATCTCCACTGGGTATTCAGATATTTCTACGTCAGCCACACATAAAAACCTTGATCTTGCTCAAATTTTAGAACCACTAGTCACTGGTCTTAAAGTCTTATAGGTCAAGAACATTTCTTATTTTCCATATCCACTACACCCCGTAAAAAAAATTATTTTTTTATATTTATTCTCAGGTAATAAAGAATAAATACTTATTACCCGTGCGTGCTTTTTCACAGTACGTAACTTAAAATGAACGACTGTTACTTTTGTTTTTGATCATTCAATGTCTAGGAACAAGTTCTTGGAGTTGCCATATTATTTACGGTGCAGCAATTAAGGGTGTTCACGGTTCCGATTTTTATAAAATCCAAACCAAACTGAACCAAACCAGATATGGTTTGGTTTTTTTACAATGAATCGGGATGATTTGATAAAGTAGATTCAAAACCGGTTTGAAACTGGTCGATTTTAAAAAAAAACTAGTTTTGAACCGATTTGGTAATGAAATCTGTTTTAAATTTGGTTTACATAAAACCAGTTTTCCAAGCAATAAAAAAGGATTACCCCCACTTTCAACACCGTACTCACATAGTCAGTGTTCATGGCTTCCTACCTGCACTTCTCTCTCATCATTCTTCATTCGCATCCGATGCACCATCACCGCCTCTCCGCCCTTTCTCCGCCACACCAAGTCCTCCTTTCGCTACCCCCTTTCAACATTGATTTCTCTTTGTTCTCTAGGTCCCTTTGTTCTCTAAGTCCCAGATCTGAGAAACTGAGCGATGGTGGTCACCATTTCTACTTAGATTTGTGGCGGCTATCTCTACAGGCGATGAAGCTCGGGTTGAGGGAGCGATGGCCATTCACTATGGAGATGGTGAGCTCGTTGAAGCGCGGGTTGAGGGAGAGATTTAATGGTGAGAATGAGATGAAGCAAAAAACACTAGGGGTTTACTAACCACTACCACTATGATTGAGGGTAGCACCAGTTAGATGAAACAGGAGGAAGGGAAAGATTAAGATTTATTGGGCATGTTGGATAACTGAAAACGGTCCATTTTTTTTGGATCAGTTAACTTTATCCATTTAAGTTCATAAATATGGTTTGAACTTATATCCATTTATTAAAAACCAGTTTTTTAGGTTTGGTTTGGTTTAGTTTAGTTATGGTTCAGTTTACTTAAACTGGTTTTTTTTAGAGAAATGCTTATAAGTGCGATAATTCTCATGAGACAAGTGACGAAAGGCTTAAAAATAGAGTAGTACTATATCTTTCTACATTTCTTAAGTATGAAATTATTATGGGTTTAAATATTATGTGAAATATATTGTTTCAGTAATGAAATTATTGTGTCTTTAATTATGGGTTATTATTATTAATATTGGCTTAATAATAAGAAAATGAAAAATATTTTTGAAGGAGTATAAACAATTATACTGACAATATGAACAATTCCTTCGGTCTTCATTTAAAAAAATAATAAAGACTGAAGGAATATAAATTTTTTTGTAATATACATACTTACAAAATTATTTTTATACATATGTTTTGGATCCAAACTGATCAATAAGATGTTGGAAGCTCATTGAAGCTCATTGAGGTCCTCCACCTCAATCCAAATAACAAAAACATGTACACAAAAAGAACACAGAAAATTCAAAACATTTTTTTTAATATATTACATTTATTAAAAAAAAATTAAAGCATACCGGCGTGGGTCCCACGGTGGGTTTCCCACCTGTGGGATACCACGCTGCTATAGTACTATTAAAAAAAAAGGAAGTACTCATATGAGTACTCGGGTGGGGCCCATGGTGGATGTTTCCCGCCTGTGGTGTCCCTCTTGCTTTTTTTTTTTGCTGTACACCAATCGGTACCCGGATCTGGTTTATCCAGAATCTGACTCATCCGGTCCGGCCCAACTGAGCTCGCACTAAGCGGTAGGGGTCTCCCAGCGAGGGTTGCTCCATACCCAAGATTCGAACTTGAGACCAGTTGGTTAAGGGACCAAGTGAGCTACCACTTGACCAACCCCACGTTGGTTGCTTTTATATAGTATAGATTACACCAATTTAAGCTAAACATATTTTACAAAACAAAAATCCACTATGATTATTTTTTCAAACATGATACTCTCTATACCTCCCACAAAAATAGTACAACAAATATATTGATTACTGTATTAAATATACCACTAAATATATAATTTCTTAAACATAATGCTTATGAAACGAATGGAGCTAGTATTAAACATCCAAACTCAAATTTTATTCATAATGTTCCGCTTATACACTCTTCGCGCCAAATTAGAAAGTAAATGAAGAAAAATTTTTGAGCTTTACTTTTCAAACCCCACCATTTGCTTCTTGGCCCCCATTTGAGTTTTGGATGACGAAGCTGCCCTTTGCGTTCCGCCTCATATAAGGCGGAAACAGTACGTTTTGATGAAGGCGAAAAGATTCCGCCTATTTTGAGGCGGGATATTAATAAAATTGTACAATACCAAAATTGCCCATCCGTTGAAATGAAGGGATTAACGTTGCTTCGAATATAAGTCACACACTTTCACCGTGTTTCTCCACAACACTACCAACTCAAATAGACAGAAGAGGAAAGAGCTCATTTTTAAGGAAAAAAACCCTCTCAAAGCTGGAATGAAGAAGGTGTTGAAGAATGAAGAGTGATCAAAGGAATCATTGAGGCAACATACTCTACACTCTTGTATGATCAAGACCCAAGACCTCCCATTATAATTGGTATGTTCATCTAAAAAACCCTATATGTTTGAATTAGATTATGTGAACTTGGTTTGAATGGTTTTTTGTGGACCACATAGACATTTAATAGAGCTTGTTGGTGTTATTTTTGGCTTTGTGAAGGGTTGGACTGCATTGATGGTGCTGTCTCCATTAATGCAGTATTCCGCCAACCCAACGGCGGAATACATCCGTCTTATACGAGACGGGAACAAGTTATATTTCAGCACAGCATTCAAAGTGATCCATTGGTAATGACATATTAGTAACATGAGTTTTGCATGTAATGCAGATAGGTTGATGATGGATTTTGAAGACCCTCTTGGCGGAAAGGTTCCGAAGAAAGAGTTCCCCGATTATAGCAGTTATTTTGGCATGAAGAATGGTTTGAAGAATCGAGATGAGGTAGTTGAATGGGTCCGCGGAGTCGGTTATAGACTGGGATTTGTCCTGAAAGTGTTTAAATCCGATCTAGGACTTTGAAAAAGTAAGAGGCAGAGGATTGTATTTGCTTGCGAAAGAAGTGGTGTTTATAATCCATCGAAGGCAAAACTCAAAAATGAGAGTGGGAGCAGGAAAAATAATTGCCCATTCAGATTATATGCGAAGCGGAGTCTCTGTAATGCTAACTGGTCATTGAAGGTGAAATGTGGTTCCCATAACCACGAGCGTTACGAGACATTCACGGGGCATCCGGTTCCTGCAAGGCTAACCACGGAACAACATGCTCTTGTGGTTGACCTGACGAAAAGTGGTGTTAGTCCGAAGAAGATAATGAGTGTTTTGAATCAACGATACAAAGGGCATGCGGTGACGATGAAGAAAATTTACAATGTTCGCCAGCGATACAGAAGAGAGGTGAGACACCCCCGCACGCAGATGCAGCATCTGTTGCTATGTTTGGAGAGGCACCGATACGAGTATTCTCACAGGACATTCCCTGATTCCGATGTGGTTAAGGATATATTTTGGGCTCATCCTGTCAGCATTGCTTTGTTGCGCAACTTCAGTCTTGTGCTTCTTATGGACAACACATACAAGACAAACCGATACAGACTACCTTTGCTTGAGATTGTGGGTGAGACATCAACGCGGAAAACATTCTCGATTGCCTTTTGTTTCATGTCAACCGAGAATCATGACGCGTTCGCCTGGGCACTGAAGCAGTTTAGCGGATTGTTTGCTGATGATCGGCACATGCCGAAGGTTATTGTCAGTGACTTTGATGGTGCTCTTGTGAGAGCTATTAGTGAGGTCTTTCCCATGTCTGCACACCTCCTCTGTCAGTTTCATATCAAATGCAATGTGAGGGGAAGGTTTAAAAAGTACTTCCGGGACTTAAAAAAATGGAGCCGGTGAAGAAAGCCTGGGAGAGTGTTATCCATTGCCGGGTCATAGATCAGTATGAAGCTGCACTGAAAGCATTCGAGGATGTGTGCAAGGATGCCGGCCCTGGATGTGGTGCAATACTAGAGTATGTTGAGAGGACTTACCTGGAGAACAACAAGGAGAAATTCGTTGATGCTTGGGTACAGCAGCATATGCACCTTGGCAACACAACCACGAACAGGTAAAATTAGAAAATCCATTATTAGACTTTAATGGTTCACTCGTTATAATTAAGACTTCTGTAATTTGATAGTTGTATTGTTAAACAGGGTTGAGAGTCACCATTCCATGTTCAAGCGGGCGTTGGCCGATAGCATGGGAGATTTGGCGACATGCTTTGATGCCATGCATGACATGCTCGAATCTCGGCATCGTGACATCGGGGACTCGTTCCAGAAGAGCATCACAAGGCTTGATCGCACCATGAACATACCACTGTACTCCGAGTTGCGATATGTAGTTTCACGGGAAGCTCTGCATTTGATTCACAAAGAGGTTCTGAGTATCGGTGGTGATCGTTGTGATTGCATAATCAGAGCAACCCATGGATTGCCATGCTATTGCGAGCTTGCCGGTTACAAGAAGATCGGACGGCCTATTCCTCTTGGTGCGGTCCATGTTCATTGGAAGAGGTTATCTATGTATGAGTGTGGACAGGTTGAACCGGAGCAATCAGAGCAACGGGAAGATGTCGATCCAGATCCGTTACCGTTGTGGGAGGAATACATACAGTTGTTCAACGCCGGGGACAAAGCTACAAAATGGCGGCTTTGGAATAGGTTTCGTGAAGTTGTGGGGCCGGAAACGACCACGATGAAACCATCGACAGAGAGGGTGAAGACGAAGGGTAGGAAGGCGAAGAAGGATAAGTCAACAAAACGTTTTCCTTCGCAATGGGAGCAAGTGGACTCGCAGGTTGATGACATGCTTAATAGTTCGGACAAACCAGAAACATCAAAGAAAAAGAAGAAGTCAAAGACCACCTCGGATACCAAGTCAGATAAATGCAGAAAGTTCCCACCTTCTCAAGCCTCTCAAACTAATACAAGTGAAAGCAACCCTACTCATTCATTCACGCCTCCAAGCGTGCTAGAACAGCATATCCACTCGATACATAATGTTGGTAGTGATGGTAACTGTGGTTTCCGGGCCATATCTATGCATGCATATGGAGATGAAAATAGTTGGAAGTTGGTGTGCCGTGATTTGATAGATGAGATGTTACGGTATAGGGAGCTCTACATTGAGTTAGTGGGCATGAAGCGATATAATGAGTTATACTGATAGTCCATGCTGCCCGACCCGACACCGTACTCCTAACGCAGAACCCGGGGCTGCTGCTCCACATATCCATCTCGTGGGATGGACACACCGATGTACGGAAAGTACTCCTTTATCCATGCCTGCGTTTAAAAAAATAATAAAAAAGGTGTTACATTACAATAGTGACAGATCGCTAATTAAAATATAAATTATTTAAAAACATTAATTACAAATACCTGCAACATGGTAGAATAACCCCCTAGTTGCCTCGCCCTGCTCCTGCTCACCTCGTCAAGCTCATCATACAAGTGGGCTAATGCAGACGCTCCCCAAACATACTCATCCACGAGGTCAAGGTCCTGAAGTGGAAGGATGTAAACGCAGGAAACATATGAGATGCTCTTCGTCAGGAAGAGCGTGCTGCCGACCATGTAGAGGAGATAGCACCTGGCAGCAAACTCCCATCTCTGCGCATGTACATGCTCCCCGTACCATCTCTCCAGTGTGATGAACCGTACGTTCCCACCACGCGTCTTCTCCACCTCAGCGACTGCCTCGGCATGCGCAACGCCGAGCTGCTCCCTCATCAAAATGGCAGCTTCGTCCTTACTCGGCTGCATGCCTCTAATCAACTTCCCCTCTATCGGGATGTGCAGCAACGATGAGACGTCATCCAATGTCACGGTCATCTCTCCGACCGGTAGGTGGAATGAGTGCGTATCCTTGTACCACCGCTCTGCAAAGGAGGGCAACAAGCGCTTGTCCACCTGCTCGTACGACACTCCCACCAAGGATGCGAGCCCAGACCGCTGTATGATCTCTCTAACCTGCTGGCTCATCTGCTCTAGCGTATCCAACACCCATCGGCGAGAAGTACATCGCCCTAGAATGCCACGCTCCTGAAATATTACAACATTACAAAATAATGCATTAGTAAATTAATGTCAATTAAATGTACGAATTATTGAGTAATTATTACTATATTAATAATTATACTTACACGGCCTTGCCAGATCTCACGAGCTACGTGAGATGAATATGACTGCAGCAATGTCTGATCCTACGGATCTGGTACAGTGTACTGCTGCTCCTACTGCTCAGCCTGCACCTGCTCTGCCTCCTGCTGTGGGTCCTGCACAGGCTGCTCCTGATGGCCCTCCTGCACATGCTCTTCCGATGACGTAGAATCATCAGAAGATTCATCCGACGTATGAAATGACGACCCAGCCTCTGATGGCCGCCTCGATGCAGCTGGCTCAGCAACCTCTTCCTCCGACGACGACTCGCTCGATCCAGAATCATCAGATGAACTCCCAGAAACATCGTCTGCTGTAGGCTGCTCATCACATGCTATCTACGGTGCCGTTGACTGCTCTGGTGATGCTAGTGCACGCTGCTCTGCACCCTGCTCTGATGCAGCTACACTGGATGGCTCTGATGACGGTGGTGGTGGTGGTGGTGGTGGTGGTGGATCCGTAGCCTCCTGCCCCGGTGATGACGGTGGTGGTAACTGATGATCTCCTGATGGTGGTGGTGGTGGAGGTGCACCCTCCTGCCCTGCTGATGGTGGTGGTGGTGGTGGAGGTGCACCCTCCTGCCCTGCTGATGGTGGAGGTGGAGGTACACCCTCGTCCTGAACGGGCGATGCCACTAGATCTGCATCCCCTGCTGCCTGGGATGTCGACGTACCTAGTGCATCTGCCTTCCGCTTCCTCCTGTTGGAAGCGCTGGGTGCGTGTCTCCCCGCACGAATAGCACCCGACGGCTGCGCGTCGGCTGGGTTCTGGCCTGGTCGCTGCATCCTCCTATTATCTGGGTGTACTGTATGTGGTGGTCGGGTCCTCGCAGTCACCTTCGTCCTAGCCATGCCTGAAAACAATAAAACGACGTCAAAGGATTTCTCAAACTTTGTTAACCGATTAGCTATGACAAATAATTTATTACAGATGTCAAGCACAGAAAACTAACTACGAACAGACGGGGAACACAAATTAATCAAGATTATTATTGTCCTAATCAGATTAATTTATTACTAATTATTAAATTATTACTAATTACTAATCCATGTTATTATTATTATTATTATTAGTTTAATGCATAACAGATTAAATATATTATTGGTTATTAAATATTATTATTATTAATAATGAATATTATTACCATTATATAATTATTCAAAATTAGTACTAAAGAAACTCAATAACACATCCCGCCTTACATTAGGCGGAACCCTTACGCCTTAAATACGGCGGATACAATTCGCCCCTCTAATGGCGGATTAGTAATCAACATTATCACTAATTGTTAATTATTAATTTATTACTAATTACTAATCCATATTATTATTATTATAATACATAACAGATTAAAAATATTATTATTATTATTAATTACAATTATTATTATTATTATTATTTTAATCAATATTATTAACATTATTAATATTATTATTCAACAATAATACATATTAATAATAAAAAACTCAAAAAACCAATCCCGCCTTACATTAGGCGGAACACTTCCGCCTTAATTACAGCGGATACAATCCGCTTCTCTAATGGCGGATTGATTCCGCCTCATACAAGGCGGTTCGAACCTTACACTAACCCACAACAATGGCAACTACAGTAAACAGAAAGGAGCAATACATGGGGCAACAACGCAAATACAGTAAGGAGCAACATCAAAAACATGATAAACAGAAACTAGAACAAGTAAGAACAAGAACACTTACATGATCACAATGATGGATAAATGGATAAGGCACGATGGAGAGAGAACACACGATGGAGAGAACACTCACTTCCTTCGTTGCTTTGGGTTGGAACACCACGATTAAGAGAGAGGGTGAAGGGAAAGGGTTTGTGAGATTGAAAATGAAAAATGGTTTGTGAGAGAGAGGAGAAAGGGTGGGTTTGTGAGAGAGAGTGGAACGATTTGTGAGGAGAGGGAGAGTGAAACGTTTGAGTTTTGAAATGGGGGAGTTGTGAGGCACGGAGGGGTAATATTGTCATTTTTGAAAATTGTAATGTCTTCCGCTTCGTATAAAGCGGAAAGACCTGATTAATTTCCGTTTGGCTTAAAGCGGATCTGTTCCGCCTATATATAAGCGGGAATTATATGAAATTGATTCCGCCTTTCATAAAACGGAAGTGATTCCCGCCTGTTAACAGGCGGATCACAAGGGATAGCTTTGTCAACCAAATCACATATGGGGGCCAAGGAGCAATACATGGGGTTTAAAAAGTAAAGCCCAAATATTTTGGATTGAAACTGAAAACAAAGTTTAGGTGTTTGTTTTTCAAAAATAATAGAACAAATTATTAGACTATAATTGTAGAACTTTCCAAAAGAGGAAAGCTCTTCCAAAAAGTAACGTATGCCACTTCAGATGATAAGCACACGGTATTTTTTAGTAAAAGGCGAAAGAATAGTTCGCTCTGTGCTTATCACATGGCTCCGTGAGATGTTAGTGATGTAGCTCACTCATTTTATATCATTTTCATGTTACTCCACTCGTTACATCACTCGGTGTGGGACTTTGGCCAAAACAGAGAAAACACAGTTTCCCAGCATTCACTTCACTTCACTTCACTCGTTCTCTGTTATCTCAGCTGCAATGCTTCCACACTCGAGACTCTCCCTCTCTTCCACGCATTACCACTGCTTCATCTTTCAACTCACATCCATATCTTTCATATTACAGAGTTTAAAGATCTCAATAACACAAAGCAAAGGATGAAGAAACTTGTATATGAAGCTTATTTCTTCTAACAGCAACTAAGACCCGTGCTTGGATTATAAAGTGAGCTATATCCCCCACCAAATCAATAATACTTTGTTTCCAGAAGTAACCGACTCCATTTTGATTCTTCGTGAAGCACCCAATTCAACCACAGTTTATTAGGAACCATACTTTTTTAAGCTCCATTTTGTGAAACTCAATTTTATCAATATAATATATAAGTTACAAATAGGCTCCATTTTGTGAAACTCAATTTTATCAATATAATATATAAGTTACAAATAGACTATTAGTTTTTTATTTTATTTTATATTAGTGCTTTTGACGGAATATAAACATGGAACATCAAAAACCGATGCATGGTAGAAGCACCCTTGTTTTATATTTTACTTGTTCGGTCCATTACCTGTGTCAGGAAGGATATAATAAAAAAAATTTAAATCCAAATAACAAAAACATGTACATAAAAAGAACACAGAATACCCAAAACATATTTTTTTTATTAATATATAATATATTATATTTATTAAAAAAAGAAAATAAAAAAAAGAGTCGGAGCACCAAAAACCGTTGCATGGTAGAAGCACCTTTGTTTTATATTTTACTTGTTTGGACCATTACCTGTGTCAGAAATCATTTAATAAAAAAATTATTAATATATTATTTTATATTATTAATACCTGTGTCACAAAAAACTCAAAGCATATTTTTTTAATATATTATTATTTTTATTAAAATAAAAATATATTATATTTATTAAAAAAATATATAAAAAAAGAGTCGAAACACCAAAAACCGGTGCATGGTACAAGCACCCTTGTTTTATATTTTACTTGTTAGGACCATTACCTGAGGATATAATAAAAAAATTTTAAATCCAAAGAACAAAAACATGTACATAAAAAAAACACAGAATACTCAAAGCATATTTTTTTTATTAATATATAATATATTATATTTATTAAAAAAATAAAATAAAAAAAAGAGTCGGAGCACCAAAAACCGTTGCATGATAGAAGCACCTTTGTTTTATATTTTACTTCTTTGGACCATTACCTGTGTCAGAAATCATTTAATAAAAAAATTATTAATATATTATTTTATATTATTAATACCTGTGTCACAAAAAACACAAAGCATATTTTTTTAATATATCATTATATTTATTAAAATAAAAATATATATAAAATAAGAGCCGAAACACCAAAAACCAGTGCATGGTAGAAGCACCCTTGTTTTATATTTTACTTGTTCGGACCTTACCTGTGTCAGGAAGGATATAATAAAAAAAATTTAAATCCAAATAACAAAAACATGTACATAAAAAGAACACAAAATACCCAAAGCATATTTTTTTATTAATATATAATATATTATATTTATTAAAAAAAGAAAACAAAAAAGAGTCGCAGCACCAAAAACCGTTGCATGGTAGAAGCACCTTTGTTTTATATTTTACATTATTGGACCATTACCTGTGTCAGAAATCATTTAATAAAAAAAATTATTAATATATTATTTTATATTATTAATACCTATGTCACAAAAACCCAAAGCACATTTTTTTAATATATTATTATATTTATTAAAATAAAAATATATTGTATTTATTTAAAATATATATAAAAAAAAGAGCCGAAACACCAAAAACCAGTGCATGGTAGAAGCACTTTTGTTTTATATTTTACTTGTTTGGAGCATTACATGTGTCCGGAAGCATATAATAAACAAACTCAAATTCAAATAACAAAAACATGTACATATAAAGAATTACACATAAAACGCAAAACATATTTTTCTTAATGTATTATATTTATTTAAATAAAAAAAAAAAGACCCGGAGCACCAAAAATCGGTGCATGGTAAAAGCAGCTTTGTGTGAGGAAGTATATAATAAAAAATTTCAAATCCAAATAAAAAACATGTACATAAAAAGAGCACAGAAAACTCAAAGCATATTTTTTTATTATATTAGATTTATTAAAATAAAAAAAAATTGTCAAAGCAAGAAAAATCGATGCATGGTAGAAGCACCTTTTGTAGTGTCCTTGAACACTATGTTCTTAACCCTCTAAGTGCTCAAGATTATGGAACCAGGAGCCCAAGAGAGGATCAAGTGTTAATATGTGACTTTATGGTGTTTCTGCAGTTCCAGTTGGGAAAAGCAGGGTTTCCCCAGTCAACAGGTGTGTGCAGAATGTCAACTTAGGGATGAGAGTACGTACCTGAACCCTAGCTGTAGTTAGCTATTTATAGGGTTTGAGGAAGCTGATATGGGTCGTATGGGCCTTGTACCAGAGTTGAGCTGAACCAGGATTCTGTGAGATAATATCGGAAGTTTATGCTCTTAGAATCTGGATAGGATCAGCTTACGATCCCATGTCTAGGCTGTTGCGAGATTCCAGGAGAGATTTGCGGAAGGGATAGGAAGTTGTGGTAACTGAATCTATCTACCAGCCGACGTTATATCTCGGCCCTGGAGTCCCGAGCCGATGGGCTGAAGACCATTGGCGAAGCTCGGCCCCATCAAGTCCGAGCCTGGTCTTTTATTGTACTCGGAACCAGCGAGTCCGAGCGAAGGACGTTTGTGCTGAGTAAACCGAAGGAGGGGTCCTTGAAGAATCCCTTATATAAGACTTAATCCTTATTCAGTCGGCAGACCCTACAAGCCCCCCAGCTCGTAAGACTTTATAAAGTCTGTGACGAGGTAGCATGTGTTTAGGGTTGGACCTTCTAGATGTCTTAGTTCGAATGTGTGACAGCTGTCCGAGGTGACGTTTTGGTTTCTCTAGGTACGACGCGTTCTCTTGTAAGTTGTGCCAAATCATTGCAATTTTTGAAATTTGAAAAAGCGTCTGTTGAAACCGCCACGTCTCATTCAGCGAGTGGTTGCATGGGTTGATGGGCTTTCGGCCCAAATGCGTGTCATGGAGGGAAACTGAAAAGTTTCCTTCATTAGTTCGAACCCTCTTACTACCCCCACTCACTCTCCTTCTCACTTCAGGATCTTCTCAAATCATAATCCCCTCATTCCCTCTCCAATCTCCTTTCCACCGTCTCCGCCTCCAAATCCTCAGCACTCTCTCATCATCCTTTCCAGCAACCAAAAGCAGGTAACTTCCTCTACTCTTCTCATTTCCGTTTCTGCGATTTCCTCCTTTTGTGCGATTTCTGCTTTAGGGATTTTGGTTTTGGGGGTTTTGCAGGGAGTTTGGATTTAGGGGGTTTCTGGGTTCTGGGTTTTTGTTCCGGGTTTTGCAGGGAGTCTGGCTTTAGGGGATTTCTAGGTTTTGGGTTTTTGTTCTGGGTAAGCTGTGTTTAAGATTCTTTACCTTTAAACCATGAGAGGGTGGAGACGTTTGAGGAGAGTTTATCGTGAACTCTGCAGGAAATTAGGAGAGGAACCTTCTAGTGATAGTGATTCTTCAAGTTCTTCTGGGAATTCTGGGGATGAGGGAAACTCTGATACTGACGATTCTACACATCCTTCTACTACTCCCCCAACTAACCAGGGATCCACCGAGTTAAAACCATTAGCTGTAGAATACCCATCGAATCCCGCAGATGAGAGTAAGTGGTTGTTAGCTTACAGATTTGTCGAGCGTCGAGCCCAAGTTAGGCTTAGCCCCGATCCTGACACTAGGGGGAAAGAACCTTTGGAGAGTCCACCGGGGGAAGGGGGAAAAAGTGCAGGGCTCGACCTTAAGTTAAAAATAAAAACTCGTGCTATAAAAAACCCTAACGCCGAGCCTTTTGCTTTTTCCCCAGATATGGTGGAACGCAGGTGTGTTACCAACCCTGAAGAATATCCTCTGCCGCCTAATCATGCGCAGTACGATGCTATTTTTGATCGGGAAGTGCTGGGGACGAGACCTTCATTGTTGACAACAAATAGTCTTAATCATCTTCGGCCAATATTGACACCTCCGAGATCCGATGGAAACACCTCAGAATTCGTATTAAGACCTTTGGGAATCGACGATCGGATTTGCTTCCAAGTGCCGGAAAATCGTCAATATTTTTATTTCTATGAAGAAGTAGCAACTAAAGTCGGTATCCGCTTGCCCTTCTCCACCTTCGAGGTTGAATTCCTCACTCATCTAGGAATAGCCCCTAGCCAATTGCATCCAAGTGGGTGGGCTTTCGTCCGAGACTTCCAACAATTCTGCGACGTTGAAAACTCGGTCGCGACAGTACGGTCCTTCTTTTGGTTATATGCTCCCCAAGTAAATAAGTTTGGTGATTCCAAGGGTCTTTGGGTGTCCCTAAAGGCTCGGAGGGGGCATGCCCTTTTCGCCAAGGTGACAGACTCTTGGAAATCTTTCAAACCTCTCTTCTTCCAATACGAGTATACTGGGGCCGAAGTATGTTGGTTCATGGAACGGGTTGAAGAAGGTGGAGTGATCAAGGTCGTGCCTCGGTTTCCATTGGGTTGGACGACTAACATTTATAACCGAGGATCCTCCTTGTATCAATTCGACTATAAGGCGGATTTAACAAAAGCCGAAAGGCGATTATGCGACCATGTTTGGGAATACCTTCAAGCAAATGGTCAAGTTGATACCAAACGAATTCTGCTGAAAGAGACGCGAGACGAAGTGAAGGCGGAGCTGGGTACTACAAATTTTTTTTTTTTGGCGTGTTAATCCATTTTTCTTGCAGAAGCAATGGGGAAGAAAGCAACCAAGGCCAAGAAGAGTGAAGCTCGGGCAGCTAGAGTATCGCAGCTGGCTGCACTCAAAGAGACCGCATCCGGATCTCCAATCAAGAGTCAGTCTTCTGGACCGGCCCATTCTGAAAGTCCGACCGTTATCCCCAATACCACCCCATCTGTAAGGGTTACGGGTGTTGAACAGGTGATCCAAAGGGACCGTGTTATCAACACGGTGAATATTGAGGTGGAAGCTCGTTCATCTCCTCAAGGCATTCCCGAGCGCCCCCTCAAGAGGACTCGGCTGGACAAAGGAAAAGGTCTCGCTGGAGATTGGTTCCATTTGAGCAAGTCCAACAAAGGGATAGAAATTCCCGATGGTAAGGAAGATGCAGCTGCCAAGACGGTGTGGGGTAAGAAGATTTCCGACTCATTCATTGCCACTGTCTTCCCTCCTGAAAATGCTGAGGTAATTGAAGCTTGGACCCATGGGACTTGGGAAAATAACTGCAAGTCGTTGGTGAGAAGCTTCTTACGGGGTGCGAGCATTTTCCATCACCTTGGTCATCATGGTGATGACGCCTATGCCGGATTGGCCCCCGAGGAAAAGAAGAAAAGATATGAGGCGAACGAGCGGGAAGACTACTTGGAAATTCAGGTTCAAGGCCTGAATAAAAAGATTCAAGAACTGACAGCTGAAAACGAGCGACTTCAAAAGGCTGCCCAAGATTCCGAGGGGGCCAAAGTTCGGGCTGAGAGAACACTTCAGGATGCCGAGGCACAAATAAAGAGGTCGGAAGAGATCCAGAAAAAGGCTGAGGAGGATGCTGCTGCTCTTCTGGTGGCTACGGAGAAAGCTCGTTTGGCTGAGCAAGCTGCTGCAGTGGCTCAGGAGCAACATGAGTATGCTAAGGACGAGATACTCAGGCTCCAAGCTTCCTTGGAGAAGATGAGTGCGAAAGCTCTCAAGCATAAGAAAGCAGCTAAGGAGAATCTGTTCAATTGGGACCATGCAATTGAAGATTCTTTCTACAATACTGCCGAGCAACTCCGTGTTCTGAATCCTGGGCTCGTGACCAAGGGCGCTGACCCTAATTTTGTTGTGAAAAAAGGTCGAATTGTCGGCCCGAGTGGGTTTCCCATAGACCTGAACAACGCCGACCTTCCTGACCATTTGGCCGAAGATTCCGAAGGGGAAGGAACCGAGGATGCTGAAGGTGAAGAAGAAGAAGAGGACACATTCAATGCTGACAGCATTGTATTGTCCGATTTAGAATAGTTTGATTATTCTGCTATCTTTTTTGTAATTGCCCCAGTAGATGGGTTTAAACTTGTATTACTGTTTCATTTGGAATATTTTATAATATCCGTAATCATGTTATGCTTCTTTTTACGCTCTTTGTTAAGAATTCAAGTGTTAAGACCTCGGAACTCCAACACTTTAGCCGAGGTGGGTTCCTCTATCCGCAATATAAAATGATTCGAAAAAATCATGATTTAATCGGGAATCTTATTAAAAGTACTTGACGAGTTATAAGCTCATGTTAGAGCTGTTTATAATCGTTCGCGTCATAAACGGTGGCTAATCGAGTATGAGGAAAAGTACGTAATACAATGAATTCAATAACAAGTCTTTTTATTAATCAGAAGCAGAAAGTACAATGGGCTCGGAATTCCACCGAGCGTACACCATCATTAAAAAGAAATAAACAATACAATAAAAACAATTGACACTATAAAATTGAAATGAAAGAAAAATTCTTACTATAGTATGCTCTGAGCTTTGCCGCGTTCCAAGTGTTGTTGATGAGGGCTCCCGAGAGAGTTTCGAGCTTGTAGGCTCCTGTTCCAGACTTAGAGGCTATTCGGTATGGTCCTTCCCAGCTTTGGGCCAATTTTCCGTCCTTTGCATTTTTGAGACCAATATCAGCTCTTCTTAAGACAAGGTCGCCTAGCTCGAACTCTCTGGCCACAACCGTACGATTATATCCTTTCGCTTGCATCGTCTTGGCATGCTTCTCTCGTTCGGCGGCTAAATCCCTGACTTCCTCCGACAAAATCAGATCCTCACACAATATAGTGCTGTTGAGGGGATTCGGCTGTTGCATAACTCGGAATGAAGGGATGATTGTTTCAATGGGAATGACTGCGTCAGACCCATAAGTGAGCCGATAAGGTGTTTCTCCTGTTGAGGTTTGTATGGTTGTGCGATACGACCAAAGTACCTCATACAAGTTTTCCAGCCAATTCCCCTTCGCACCTTCGAGTCTTCTTTTGATTCCCTGAATGATGGATCGGTTAACGGATTCTACTTGCCCGTTAGTCTGGGGATGCTCGACTGAGGAAAAATAATGCTTAATGCTCAGAGCGTTGACCAAATCCTTGAATGCCTTTGCCGCAAATTGGGTTCCATTGTCTGTTACTACCACTTGCGGAACTCCGAATCGAGCTACGACCTGTCTCTCGAAGAACTTCTGAACCTTTGCTGATGAAATGGTAGCAAGCGGCTCAGCTTCAACCCATTTTGTGAAATAATCAATGGCCACTATCACCCACTTGACCTGTCCTGGTGCGGTAGGGAACGGTCCGATTAAATCCATTCCCCACTGATATAAGGGATATGGAGATGAAAGTGAATGGAGTTCCTCAGGGGGTTTCTGATATACATCACTGTGGAACTGACATTTCTCACATCTCTTCACATGGTGGATTGCATCTTGTTGAAGGGTCGGCCAGTAGTATCCTGCCCTTAGGATCTTTTTAGCCAGTGATTTCCCCCCAACATGATGACTTCCAACCCCCCCGTGAACTTCCTCCAGCGTTTGTTTTGCTTCGGCAGGGTCCAAACATCTGAGCATTGGGCCACTAACCCCTCGGCGAAACAGGACTCCACTTACAAGGGCAAACTGCGATGCTTTTCTGACGAGTTTCTTGGCCTCGACTGGATCAGTTGGCACAATCCCTTGTTCCAAGTAACCTACAATTGGAGTGATCCAGCTCGGATCCACTGAAATGGAGAGGACAACACTAGGTCCATGCACCATTTCTTGAATCAGAGTTTTGTTGTTTTCAGACTTTTTTGTTGATGCGAGTTTGGAAAGAATATCCGCTCAGCTATTACTTTCCCTCGGAATGTGGCAGATTTCGACCTTCATAAATTCGGAGGATAGGAACTTTACCTTTTCCAAGTATTTTTGAAGGATAGGTTCCTTAGCCTGAAACTCGCCCTTGACCTGTGAAACCACCAACTGAGAATCACTAAAAAATTTTACCTCTCGGGCCCCCGCGTCTTTTGCCATCCTCAATCCTGCCAAAATGGCTTCATACTCTGCTTGATTGTTCGACGTTGAAAATCCGAACTTCAAAGAGTACTCGAGGGTGACTCCCTCGGAGTTCTCCAAAATTATTCCTGCCCCCGCTCCAAGTTTGTTACTTGATCCATCCACATAAATGTTCCAATCCGAGGTTGAGCTCGTCAATGGCTCAGTAAACTCGGTAAGGAAATCAGCCAAAGCCTGAGACTTCATCGCCTTTCTTGGTTCGAAAGTGATTTCAAACTCGGAAAGCTCAATTGCCCAGGTTACCATCCTTCCAGCCAAATCAGGTTTTTGCAATATTTGACGGATCGGCTGGGCCGTTCTGACCGTGATATGGTGGCTTTGGAAATACTGGCGCAGTCGTCTGGCAGTAACAATCAAGCAGAAAGCTAATTTCTCCACTTTTTGATATCTCAACTCTGGTCCCTGGAGAGCTCGGCTAACAAAATAGATGGGCAACTCTTTACCAGATTCCTCCCGAACCAAAACCGAACTGATCACCGAGTCTCCCACTGATAAGTACAGGAAAAGAGTTTCACCATTGTTCGGACTAGACAAAATTGGAGGTGATGCCAAATAATGCTTAAGATCAGTAAAGGCCTTTTCGCATGCTTCATCCCATTCAAACGCCTTTTCCTTCTCCTTCCTCAACAGCTTGTACCAGGGAAGGGCCTTCCTAGCTGATTGAGATAGAAACCTTGAGAGAGCTGCAACCCGACCCGTCAGTTGCTGTACACCCTTGATATCCGACGGACTCTTCATCTCCAGAATAGCTCGACACTTTTCTGGATTTGCCTCGATTCCGCGCTCAGTAAGCATGAATCCGAGGAAGGACCCTGCCGGAACTCCGAATGTGCATTTTTCCGGGTTCAATTTCATATTGAATTGCCGGATCCTTCCTAAGATTTCCTTCAAATCTTTAGCATGATCTTCCTCCTTTAAGCTTTTTGCAATCATATCGTCTATATAAACCTCCATCCTCGGCCCAATCAGAGGACCAAACACCTTGTTCATCATCCGCTGGTAAGTTGCCCCAGCATTCTTCAACCCAAACGGCATCACATTGTAACAATATGTGGCGTTTTCTGTGATAAACGAGGTCTTTACCTGATCCGGGGGGTACATTGGGATCTGATTGTACCCCGAGTAAGCATCCATAAAGGACAGCCTTTGATAACTTGCCGAGCTATCCACCAGTTTATCAATGCAAGGAAGTGGGTACTGGTCCTTGGGGCAAACCTTGTTCAAATCTGTGTAGTCCACGCACATCCTCCACTTCCCATTGGATTTCTTGACTAACACGGGATTGGCCAACCAATCAGTGTACACTACCTCTCTGATAAACCCTGCTGCCAATAGCTCGGCTACTTTCTCATCCGTCGCCTGTGCCTTCTCGATTCCGACCCTTCTCTTTTTTTGACACACTGGCTTAGCGCCAGGATACACACTTAACTTGTGGCAGATGAAGTTAGGATCGATTCCCGGCATGTCTGCCGAAGTCCAGGCAAACAAGTCCTTATTTTCCATTAATAATTCAGCAAGCTCCTTTTCTAGTTCCTCAGATAGGCCAACTCCGATCTTGACGCAACGAGATGGTCGGGGCCTAGGATTACCTTTTTGAAGTCCCCCTGAGGGGTCGGTCTAGTTTCATCCTCCTTTCTTACGTCGACATCAGCCAAGTTGACACTTCCTTTGTTCAACGGTTCCTACATCACTTTCTCATCATCCAGCTTTAGCTTCCCCAAGCTGATGTTGTAGCACTTCCGAGCCAACTCCTGTTCGGACCGCACTGTTACTACCTTGTCATCCGACCCCGGGAATTTCATGGCCAAGTGTACCGTTGAAACAACAGCGCCGAAGGACTGGAGTGCCGTTCGGCCAAAGATAGCATTATACGCCGAGGGAGCCTGGACAATTAACCACTTCACCATTTCAGTCCGAGCAGAAGGTGGTTCCCCCATGGTCACTGGGAGGTGGATATGGCCTAAAGGAACAATTGAATGTCCCGTGAAGCCGATCAAGCTTCCCTCGAACGGGGTGAGATCGGACCTTTTCAACTTCAATTTTTCGAACGAATCCAAAAACATGATGTCCGCCGAACTCCCTTGATCGACGAGAATCCTTCTTACTTCGTAGTTGCCAATCCTTGCCGTGACGACCATTGGGTCATTGTGGTCCTGTAGGATGTCTTCAAAATCCTCATCGCTAAAACTGATGACCACACTTTTCTTTCTGGGTTTTTGTATCGGTCGGCTTGCCACCGAGAGAACTTGTCCCACATACTTCTTGCGATCGCACTTCTTTTCCCCACCACCAGCAAATCCTCCAGCAATGGTGCCAATGAGGAAATCGTTGCCTTTCTCGGATTGCTGGATAGGGGCTCCGCCCGCTGGTGGTGAAGGGCTTTTATTCCTCTTCTGTTCAGTTCTGGGGGGCGAGGGGCTTTTCCTTCTGGAACGCTTGCGCAATGCTTCTCCAATATAGTGTTGAAGCTTACCATCCCTTACCATCTCTTCAATCAAATCCTTCAGTTGGATACATTGGTCGGTGGTATGCCCCCATCCGCCATGATGATCGCAATACTTCGTCCTATCCTTTTGGGCCGCCTTTCTTAAGGCTGGTGGCCGAGTGATGTTACGCATCTCTGTATGCATAGTCTCACGAAGGATTTGACTCCTCGGGACTGTTAACTAGGTATATTCATCATACTTGCCTTTGGGAGGCAGTTTTTCTCCTCTCTCTTGTTCTCTCTTATCTTTCCTTACCTTATCTCGGAAACGATCATTCTGACGAGCCTCGTTTTGGCGAGGACGTTGCTCATGTCGTCCTTCGGCACTCCTTGCTGCAGTGCTAATCCTTCGGAACTCCTCTAGATTAACATATTTCCTGGACCTTTCTCTCAGTTCCGCCATGTTACTAGGTGGTTCCCCGATCAGACAATCCTTGAAATCTCCATCTTGCAGTCCTTGGGTAAGCAGAAGGACGGATACCCCCGACTGCAAACCAGATATGCCACTGGCCTCTTGCTGATACCGAGCCAGATAGTCGCGTAAAGACTCGCCAGGTCTTTGTGCAACTCCAGCTAATGAATGGTCTGATTTGGGCTGTGACATGCTGGCTGTATATCGATTCAGGAAAACTCTTCTAAGCTCAGCCCAAGAACTAATGGAGTTAGCTGGTAGGGAGTTGAACCATCTCAACGGCGCCGGGCCTAACGTCATTGAGAAAGCTCGGCATTTCATTTCATCCTCTCCTCCATAAAACATCATGGAAGACTCGTAAGATGCAATGTGATCCATCGGATCGGTCGTCCCATTGTACCGGGAGACATTCTGATGGCCCATATAAGTTTGTGGAGTCCGAAATGCCATAATTGCTGCTGTAAAGGGGTGTCCAGGATGGAGTTCTGTAACTGCCGGTTCGGGAGTCACATTCAAATTGAGGGGTGGCGGTGGGGGAAGGTTAATTGGGTTGCCGAAAGCCGCGCGAGGGCCTTGCTCGGCAAGTCTAGCCATGCTTTGCTGCTGTAGAATAGCAATAGCCTGGTTTTGCTTTTCAATCAATGAAGTTTGGGTTCTCAGTATTTCCATAATTGACTCCTCTCTCCTCCTGGCCGAAGAGGTTGTCATGTAGGATCTTCCTTGAGATCCAGAACGTTCGCCACCCTGAAGCGTTCCAAAGCGGCCTCGAGCAAACTGTGGTACTCCCCTATCAGATCGCTCGGCTCGGGAGTTATCGCGAGCGTGACGTTCGACTCGTCGGTCCTCCCCAGTTCGTGATCCAGCAGGGGCCCTCCTAGATTGATGTGGCCCAGAATCCGCTGTGTCACGCCATTCCGACACATGGCCATCAGAAACGCGACGCGGCTGAGATCGTCGTTCGTGGCCTTCAACAACCGGAGGGACGGTGGCTGGCGCTTGGACCTCCGGAACAACTGGATCAGTAGGCTGGACAACTGGAGGATCCTGGGGATTTTCAACCTGGTTGCCCTCAGGGGGTCCTCCAGGGTCAAGTCTGTCCCTTACATTCCTTCCACCAACATTCCTTGGTCCAGCGTTCTTTGGTGGCCTTCCCCTAAGGTGACGGCGGAGGTCTCCTTGGTTGTTGTCATTATCATTCGCCATTAGTGCGGTGAGTGGTGGGGATACTGATTATTCGTTCCCCACAGACGGCGCCAATGTAGTGTCCTTGAACACTATGTTCTTAACCCTCTAAGTGCTCAAGATTATGGAACCAGGAGCCCAAGAGAGGATCAAGTGTTAATATGTGACTTTATGGTGTTTCTGCAGTTCCAGTTGGGAAAAGCAGGGTTTCCCCAGTCAACAGGTGTGTGCAGAGTGTCAACTTAGGGATGAGAGTACGTACCTGAACCCTAGCTGTAGTTAGCTATTTATAGGGTTTGAGGAAGCTGATATGGGCCGTATGGGCCTTGTACCAGAGTTGAGCTGAACCAGGATTCTGTGAGATAATATCGGAGGTTTATGCTCTTAGAATCTGGATAGGATCAGCTTACGATCCCATGTCTAGGCTGTTGCGAGATTCCAGGAGAGATTTGCGGAAGGGATAGGAAGCTGTGGTAACTGAATCTATCTACCAGCCGACGTTATATCTCGGCCCTGGAGTCCCGAGCCGATGGGCTGAAGACCATTGGCGAGGCTCGGCCCCATCAAGTCCGAGCCTGGTCTTTTATTGTACTCGGAACCAGCGAGTCCGAGCGAGGGACGTTTGTGCTGAGTAAACCGAAGGAGGGGTCCTTGAAGAATCCCTTATATAAGACTTAATCCTTATTCGGTCGGCAGACCCTACACCTTTGCTTTATATTTTACTTGTTTGGACTATTACATGTGTCAGAAATCATTTAATAAAAAAAATTCAAATCCAAATAACAAAAACATGTACATAAAAAGAACACAGTAAACCCAAAGCATATTTTTTTAATATATTATATTTATTAAAATAATAAAAATAAAAAAAGAGTCGGAGCACCAAAAACCGGTGCATGGTAGAATCACCTTTGCTTTATATTTTACTTGATTAGACTATAACGTGTGTCAGAAATCATTTAATAAAAAAAATTCAAAACCAAATAACAAAAACACGTACATAAAAAGAACACAGAAAACCCAAAACATATTTTTTAATGTATTATATTTATTAAAATAATAAAATTAAAAAAAGAGTCGGAGCACCAAAAACCGTTGCATGGTAGAAGCACCTTTGTTTTATATTTTACTTTTTTGGACCATTACCTGTGTCATAAATCATTTAGTAAAAAATATTCAAATCCAAATAACAAAAACATGTACATAAAAAGAACACAGAAAACCCAAAGAATATTTTTTTAATATATTATATTTATTAAAATAATAAAATAAAAAAAAGAGTTGGAGCACCAAAAACCGGTGCATGATAGAATCACCTTTGCTTTATATTTTACTTGTTTGGACCATTACCTGTGTCAAAAATCATTTAATAAAAAAAATTCAAATCCAAATAACAAAAACATGTAAATAAAAAGAAGACAGAAAACCCAACTGCATATTTTTTTTAATATATTATATTTATTAAAATAACAAAATAAAAAAAAGAGTTGGAGCACCAAAAACCGATGCATGGTAGAAGCACCTTTGCTTTATATTTTACTTGTTTGGACCATTACCTGTGTCAGAAATGATTTAATAAAAAAAAATTCAAATCCAAATAACAAAAGCATGTACATAAAAAGAACACAGAAAACCCAAAACATATTTTTTAATGTATTATATTTATTAAAATAATAAAATTAAAAAAAGAGTCGGAGCACCAAAAACCGTTGCATAGTAGAAGCACATTTGTTTTATATTTTACTTGTTTGGACCAAAACATGTATAAAAAACACAAAAAACTGAAAACATTTTTTTAATATATTATATTTATTAAAATAAATTTAAAAAAAATTAAAGAGTGCTATTATATAAAAAAAAGGAGTACTCATATAGTACTCGGGTGGGTCCCACGGTGGATTTACCACTTGTGGGATACCACGCTGCTGATGTACTATTATTTAAAAAAAAAAGGAAGTACTCATATGAGTACTTTGGTGGGCCCATAGTTCTTATTTCCCGCCTGTTTAGAAGTGTAGATAACCTATTGGGTTTTATATAGTATAGATAATAATAATAACTACTTAATTTATGTAATAAATATTTTTGATTCGCGCTAGTTTTCTTTTGATACCCACTGGTCCACTACTACCAACAGCACTGACGTTTTCTTATGAATTCATCACATTTATCCATTTTATTTTGTCTCATAAGTTATATTCATTTAGAAACTCAGTATTTATTTATATTTTTTTTCAAATATACTTTTATTTATTATATTTTCTTTTTCACCACTGATTTCTCTGTCTCTCTTCAAAATATTCTTTATACATTTATTATTATTCTTTCTCCTATTACTACTAAACAGGGATAATTTAGTCAAAATATACCAAATTTATTCATTTTTTAATTTATATGCAAGTCTAAATCAACTTAACTTATGAGACAGAAGGAGTAGTTTTTTTTTAAAATTTTATATCATAATAATATATCCTTCTGTCCCTATATATATATATATATATAAAGTGTAGGATTCTCATATTTTGATGCTAACAATCTCTCTCCAAGCAACAACATTGGCAACAAGCAAGCTACACCACATGAAGATTAGAATTAGGATTTTTATTAATTCTATTTCAATGTAATCTTTATTTTTATGCAATGCATCTCATTGGTGTGGGTAGCTTAGGTGATTTTAAGAATATTTAAATAATGTTTGATTAAGAGTGAAGATACTTTAAATCTTGATTAAATAGCTCTATTAAAAGTTTTGTGAAAATCCTTTTAGAAAAACCTTGTTTTTATTCAGATTCTGATCAGTTTACTCGAGTAATGAGTATTGGATCACTCGAGTAATTTATGTCATGACAGGTTAATCGAGTAATGGTTTACACATCACTCGAGTAACTTAATCTGACATGTTTTAATCGAGTGATGTTATATGGTTTACTCGAGTAATTCAATCAGTGTTTGAAAATTTTAAAAGGACATAATTTTCTCTTTCACAATAGACATTCATTCTTACAATTTTCTATACACTTTCAAAAGCAATTCAAGAGCTATTTTACATCTTTCAAGAGCTATCAAGATTCAACAAAGAACTTTTCATTCTTCACTCTATTTCTCTCATTGTTCAAATATTCTTGAGATCATAATTTTTGTTCTTAGTGGTTGTTGAAGATTTGCAATTTATGATTGCATCATTGAAGTTTCAACACAAGTGAAGAATCTCACAAGGAAGACTTTGAGGATCAAATCAAAGCAAGAAAAGAGGATTGGTTGGAAGCATCTTCAATCAATTAGCAAGGAAATCTAGAATTCTCAAAAGGGGTAGATTAGATCAAAGTGTTTGGTACACACTTTGAGTTGGGTTTTAAGATAGGAGAACTAAGAATCTAGTTGCATCTTAAAACATTGTAAAATCTACATTTGAAGATTTCTAGTGAAGAATCTCTCTTGATTCAAGAGGGGACTGGAGTAGCTTTCAAGTGGGTGAAAGTGAACCAGGATAAATCCTTGTGTCTCTTTTATTTTCATTCCTTGTATTGCATTAATTCATTAACAATTGCATTTTTAGGTTAGAATTGGGGTTTTCTTAATTCTACTCAATTGATCTAAAATTGCATGTTAATATTACTTAAAGTTGTTCATATTAATCATTCATAATTTGTTGAATCATCATAGCATTGTTATTCTTGAAGAACTCCATTGAAAACTGAGTTTTAATTGAATTTTACCCAGTTTACTCGAGTAAAGTTCTTGTCACTCGAGTAATCTGCTTTCAGTTTATGAACAATACTCGAGTAGGTTTTCTTTTACTCGAGTGATTTAAAAATAGCTTTCGTAATACTCGAGTGATTTGCTGAATACTCGAGTGAAATTATTTTTGCTTGCGTATTACTCGAGTGAAGTCTTGAGTTACTCGAGTAATCTGACTTGAATTTTTTTAAGAAAATTTATTTTCATAAAATCATTCTCTTAGGTGGACGAAAAATCTGTAATAAGGCTTCAATATTCTATTCACCCCCCCTCTAGACTATATTGAGCCGCTTGTTGGTTTCCAACAAGTGGTATCAGAGCTCGGACGAAAAATCCGAGCCTTAAAAAGCTTTTTCGAAAAGATCCTTTTACTTGGAAACAATGGGCTCAATTTCAAATCCTTTTGGTGGTGAAGGAACTTCCATTAATCGTCCTCCACTATTCAATGGTGAGGGTTACGCTTATTGGAAGGTCCGCATGAAAATTTTTATTCAAGTCATAGATATGGAAATTTGGAACGCCATGGAGAATGGACCTTTTGTTCCTCAAACGAAAGTAAATGATGTTGTTTCGATCAAACCACAATCGAGTTGGGACAATGATGATAAGAAGAAAGTTGCATTTGATTTAAAAGCTAAAAATATCATCACGTCCGCTCTTTCTTATGATGAGTTCTTTCGAGTATCTCAATGTGTTGATGCTAAACAAATGTGGGACACATTACAAGTCACACATGAGGGCACTTCGGAGGTTAGAAGGGCTAGGCTAAATACACTCATGCATGAATATGAACTCTTTCGTATGCTACCTAATGAAAACATAGGTGACATGCAAAAGCGGTTCACTCATATCATAAATCATCTTTCTGCACTTGGAAAAGTTATTACTAATGGTGAAGTTGTTAATAAGATTTTGAGATGTCTTAGCAGGGAATGGCAACCTAAGGTGACGGCCATTATGGAAGCGAGAGACGTGGATCAAATTGACTTAGCAACTCTATTCGGAAAGCTTCAAGAGCATGAAATGGAGCTTGGACGGTTATCCATGAATGAAGATGCCGATAGAAAGAAAAAGGGGATTGCTCTTAAATCAACTTCAAAATCTCTTAAGGCACAAGAGGAAAACTCTCAAGTGGATGACTCGGACTCCGATATAGATGATGAGACCCTTGGCTTGCTAGTTAAAAAGCTTGGTAGGTTCTTTAAGAGAAAGGGAAACTTTAATAAGAATAGACAAAGAGATTCTAAGGACTCTCAACCAAGAAATAAGACTAACAAGGATCACATCAAGTGTCATGGGTGTGGAAAGCTTGGTCACTATCGATCAAAATGCCCAACTCATTCTAAGAAGTCGGAAGGTGACAACTCTAAGTTCAACTCATCTAAAGGAAAAAAGGCTTACATAGTATGGGATGAAGAGGAGAGTCAATCAACATCTAGCTCATCGGATGATGAAGAACTTGCAAATCTATGTTTGATGACGAAGCTTGATGAAGAGGAATCTTCGAGCATTAAATCAAGTGAGAACGTCAATGAGGTAGATTATCTTTCCGATGCTAGCTCTAGTTCTAATTCTCCTTCATTCAATGAATTGTACAATGTGTATGTAGAGATGCATAAAGAGTTGAAGAAACTTGCTAAAATAAATGTTGAAAGAAAGAATTTCATAATGAAGCAACATGAAAAGATAATTGAACTTCAAAAAGATTTAGAAGAACTTAAGCTTCAAAATGAAACTCTTGAACTCATTTATGCAAACTCTACATGCAATTGTGAATTGAAATCAAATGAGACTCCATCTTGTGAAAATTGCAAGTCTTTGGAAAAAGAAGTTTTTAATTTGAATGATCGACTTGCAAGGCTCATGAAAGGAGATACTTCATTAGATCATTTGCTTTCAACTCAAAGGAACAATAGCAATAGATCAGGTCTTGGCTATACCAAACCTAAGAAACGCAATTATCGCAAAGTTGGTGGATTTTCAAAGAATAAGATTTCTAAAAACCCAACTTGCCATTATTGTGGGATCTTTGGGCATACCACGAATAAATGTAATATAAAGAAATTTGGTATACCAAGCGGAGAATATATTTGGATTGTTAAGGGGACTTATCCCCATGCTAACAACAAAGGACCCAAGACCACTTGGGTACCTAAGTCAACCAAATGATATCTTTCTTGTAGGTGTGTCTTCGAACCAAAGAGCGCAAATGGTACTTGGATAGTGGTTGTTCGAGACACATGACGGGAGACAAAACGCACTTCATGGAACTTACTCCGAAAAATGGTGGATTTGTGACATACGGCGACAACAACAAGGGCAAAATTCTAGGAGTCGGGAAGATCGGTAACGTATCTAACCTTGTCATAGAAAATGTCCTATACGTAGAAGGCTTAGAACACAACTTGCTTAGTATAAGCCAACTATGCGATATGGGCAATTATGTGACTTTTACTCCGGAATTATGCTTCATTAAGTCTTCTATAGATGATAGTGTTAAGTTTGTTGGTCGTCGCTCTAATAACACTTACTTAATTGATTTGGATGAGATAACTTCACTATTTTCAAAATGTTTCAAATCTTTTGATGATGAAATTCGTCTTTGGCATAGACGAATTGCTCATGTGAATGTGAATCAATTAAACAAACTTTTACGAAAAGATTTAGTGATTGGTTTGCCTAAACTAAATTTTAAGCTTGATGGCATTTGTGACTCTTGTCAAAAGTGCAAGCAAGTTAAAAGTTCTTTTAAACCTAAAAATGTGATAAGCACAACAAAGCCTTTGGAGCTCATCCATATGGATTTGTTTGGCCCTTCACAAATTAAAAGTTTAGGTGGCAATTACTATGGATTTGTTTTAGTAGACGATTTTACTAGATTCACATGGACTTTATTTTTATCCGCAAAAAGTGAAGTTTATAAATGTTTTAAAAAGTTTGCCAAACTCATCCAAAATCAACTAAGTTTGAAAATTGTGTCTATTAGAAGTGACCACGGAGGTGAGTTTGAAAACACTAGGATTGATGCGTTTTGTGATAAGTTTGGTATTGATCATCAATTTTCGGCCCCTAGGACTCCGGAGCAAAACGGAGTTGTAGAAAGGAAAAATAGAATATTAGTGGAACTTGCTCGTACTATGTTGAAAGAATCAAATGTTCCTAAATATTTTTGGGCCGATGCGGTAAACACTGCTTGTTATGTGCTTAATAGGGTTCTTATTCGTCCGCATTTAAATAAAACACCTTATGAACTTTTAAAAGGGCGAAAGCCAAATATTTCACATTTTCATGTTTTTGGGTGTAAGGTGTTTGTTTTAAATAACGGAAAGGAACCGATCGGCAAGTTTGACTCCAAAGCCGACGAAGGCATATTCATAGGTTATTCAACTCATAGCAAAGCATATAGAGTCTACAATAAAAGAACATTAACCGTTGAGGAATCCGTGCATGTTGTATTTGATGAATCTTCGAAAGGAGATTGTGTTGTTTCTTGTGATGATGATAATATAGGTACATATTTGGATCATGAGAAGTCAACTTCACAACAAATGGAAGAGAATCAAATTGAAGATGGAGAGGTGCAAGCACAAGATAAAGACTTAGCACAAGAGATTCAATCTCAATTACCAATAGCTTGGAAATCAAACAAAAATCATCCGATTTCTAACATCTTAGGTGACATTGCGAAGGGAGTGGTAACCCGACGCACTTTAAATAATTTTTGTTATTATGTTGCCTTTGTATCTCAAATAGAACCTAAGAATATCAAAGAGGCTCTTCAAGATGATCATTGGATTATGGCCATGCAAGAAGAATTAAATCAATTTGAAAGAAACCAAGTTTGGGAGCTTGTGCCAAAACCCGATGATCGTCCTGTAATTGGTACTCGGTGGATCTATAGGAATAAGTTAGATGAATCGGGTATTATTGTTAGGAATAAAGCTAGTTGGTAGCACAAGGTTATAGTCAAGAAGAAGGAATCGATTACGATGAGACATATGCTCCTGTTGCTAGACTAGAAGCTATTCGTATTCTTCTCGCTTTTGCTTCGATAATGAATTTTAAATTGTATCAAATGGATGTTAAGAGCGCCTTTCTTAACGGATACATTCAAGAGGAAGTTTACGTGTCACAACCTCCCGGATTCGAGAGTTTTGAGCATCCGAACTACGTTTTCAATCTGAAAAAGGCTTTGTACGGTTTGAAACAAGCTCCTAGAGCTTGGTACGACTGACTAAGCAATTTTTTATTACAAAAAGGTTTTAAACGAGGCACTGTTGACACTACACTTTTTATTGAACGTTCCGGTAAGGATATTTTATTGGTTCAAATATATGTTGACGATATTATATTTGGTGCTACTAACGATAACTTGTGTAAGAAGTTTTCAGACTTGATGCAAAGCGAATTCGAGATGTCGATGATGGGAGAGCTTACATTCTTTCTTGGCCTTCAAATAAAGCAGCTTAATGATGGCATTTATATTCATCAGAGTAAATATTGTAGAGAGCTTCTCAAACGTTTTGGGATGGATTCGTGCAAATCCGCTTCTACACCAATGAGCGTTACATGCTACCTAGATCAAGATGAGGCT
Organism: Crotalaria pallida; assembly: GCA_037953625.1. Taxonomy (NCBI): domain Eukaryota; kingdom Viridiplantae; phylum Streptophyta; class Magnoliopsida; order Fabales; family Fabaceae; genus Crotalaria; species Crotalaria pallida. Next base: position 77,902,128 of record CM075649.1, on the reverse strand, counting down.
GGAAAAGCGGTAGAGGTAACGAAGTATCGTGGTATTATTGGTAGTTTGTTATACTTAACTGCATCTAGGCCTGACATCATGTTTAGTGTATGTATGTGTGCATGTTTTCAAGCAAAACCGAAAGAGTCGCATCTAACTGCTGTCAAAAGAATTATGAAATACTTAAAGGGTACAACGAATACTGGACTTTATTATCCTAGGGATGCTTTTCTAAAACTTATAGGTTATTCGGACTCTGACTTTGCTGGTTGTAAAGTTGAGCGAAAAAGTACAAGCGGAACATGCCATTTAATTGGTAATTCACTTGTATCGTGGTTTTCCAAAAAGCAAAACTGTGTTGCTTTATCAACCGCGGAGGCCGAATACATAGCTGCAGGTAGTTGTTGTGCACAACTTTTATGGATGAAACAACAATTATCTGACTTTGGTTTAAATTTGACAAAAATCCCTATAAAGTGTGATAACACTTCGGCAATTAATTTGACTAAAAATCCAGTATTACACTCAAGGACAAAGCATATTGAAATTAGGCATCACTTTTTGAGAGATCATGTTCAAAAAGGTGATTGTGTTATTGAGTTTGTACAAACTTCGGATCAATTAGCTGATATCTTTACAAAACCATTACCAAGGGACACATTTTATAAGATTCGAAGAGAACTTGGTATTTTTGATGAATCAACTATTAGCTAATTGTATTTGATGCTTTTCGAAATCACCTTCAAGCCTATTTCAATGTGATTTGTATTTTGAGTTGTTGTATCTTATTAAAGTGTTTCTTATTTTTTGTGATATGTAGTTATGTGTGTATGTTTTCTATAATATGTTAATTGCTTTATTTGTATGTGTGTTACTTGCTAAATGCTAAGTGTTTCTATGTGGTTGTCCATGAAAAATGTTTTTGCATGAAAAATTTGAAATTTTTAAAATTCTGGACAGTTCACTCGAGTAACAGATATTTCACTCGAGTAATTTTAAAATCTCTTTCGTATTACTCGAGTAATTCTGTCTGTCACTCGATTAATTTTAAAATGACTTTCGTATTAATCGATTAGTTCATCCATCACTCGAGTGAAAACTTTTTTACTTTCGGCATACTCGAGTAACATTTTCTTTCACTCGATTACTGCTCGAATCACTCGAGTGGCGCATGAACATTACTCGAGTAACTTACGTGATTTTAAAAACTCAACTATTGCAAACTGCATCTTTTTCACGTTTTTTTCTCTCTCTTGTTCGTATTTCTCTCTTCTCTATTATATGGTTCTTCATCAAATCATCATTTTCATTTGATGTTGATTTCTGTTTCATGTTTCATATGCATATTTCTGACTTTGTTCTGTTTATGTTTCTGTTTCATGTTTCTGACTCTGTTTGGCCTAGTTTGGTTATTTTCGTTTGATTATTTGCTATGGTTGATGTCTTTTTGCTTTACACTATGATTTGCTGCTTAGTGTGATACTCTGATATTATGGATTATGGTGCTATCTTCGTTGTACGTTTTTATTCGTTGAGGCACTATTGTGGTTTATTTTGGTATTGTCTTTATTGTTATATTTTTTTTACCATTGTGAACTACTTACCTTCCACTTTTGGCAAAGGACTTTTCTCACAATTCTTATCTTTTTAATGATGCCAAAAGGGGGAGAATAATTTGTTGATGTTGTTCTTGTAGGTTAAGTTTTATTATATTTTTCCTAGGTGTTTTACATTTAGGGGGAGTATGTTAAAACTTAGTGCTTAATTGAAAAGGAGGTTTGTCATCATCAAAAAGGGGGAGTTTGTAGGATTCTCATGTTTTGATGCTAACAATCTCTCTCCAAGCAACAACATTGGCAACAAGCAAGCTACACCACATGAAGATTAGAATTAGGATTTTTATTAATTCTATTTCAATGTAATCTTTATTTTTATGCAATGCATCTCATTGGTGTGGGTAGCTTAGGTGATTTTAAGAATATTTAAATAATGTTTGATTAAGAGTGAAGATACTTTAAATCTTGATTAAATAGCTCTATTAAAAGTTTTGTGAAAATCCTTTTAGAAAAACCTTGTTTTTATTCAGATTCTGATCAGTTTACTCGAGTAATGAGTATTGGATCACTCGAGTAATTTATGTCATGACAGGTTAATCGAGTAATGGTTTACACATCACTCGAGTAACTTAATCTGACATGTTTTAATCGAGTGATGTTATATGGTTTACTCGAGTAATTCAATCAGTGTTTGAAAATTTTAAAAGGACATAATTTTCTCTTTCACAATAGACATTCATTCTTACAATTTTCTATACACTTTCAAAAGCAATTCAAGAGCTATTTTACATCTTTCAAGAGCTATCAAGATTCAACAAAGAACTTTTCATTCTTCACTCTATTTCTCTCATTGTTCAAATATTCTTGAGATCATAATTTTTGTTCTTAGTGGTTGTTGAAGATTTGCAATTTATGATTGCATCATTGAAGTTTCAACACAAGTGAAGAATCTCACAAGGAAGACTTTGAGGATCAAATCAAAGCAAGAAAAGAGGATTGGTTGGAAGCATCTTCAATCAATTAGCAAGGAAATCTAGAATTCTCAAAAGGGGTAGATTAGATCAAAGTGTTTGGTACACACTTTGAGTTGGGTTTTAAGATAGGAGAACTAAGAATCTAGTTGCATCTTAAAACATTGTAAAATCTACATTTGAAGATTTCTAGTGAAGAATCTCTCTTGATTCAAGAGGGGACTGGAGTAGCTTTCAAGTGGGTGAAAGTGAACCAGGATAAATCCTTGTGTCTCTTTTATTTTCATTCCTTGTATTGCATTAATTCATTAACAATTGCATTTTTAGGTTAGAATTGGGGTTTTCTTAATTCTACTCAATTGATCTAAAATTGCATGTTAATATTACTTAAAGTTGTTCATATTAATCATTCATAATTTGTTGAATCATCATAGCATTGTTATTCTTGAAGAACTCCATTGAAAACTGAGTTTTAATTGAATTTTACCCAGTTTACTCGAGTAAAGTTCTTGTCACTCGAGTAATCTGCTTTCAGTTTATGAACAATACTCGAGTAGGTTTTCTGTTACTCAAGTGATTTAAAAATAGCTTTCGTAATACTCGAGTGATTTGCTGAATGCTCGAGTGAAATTATTTTTGCTTGCGTATTACTCGAGTGAAGTCTTGAGTTACTCGAGTAATCTGACTTGAATTTTTTTAAGAAAATTTATTTTCATAAAATCATTCTCTTAGGTGGACGAAAAATCTGTAATAAGGCTTCAATATTCTATTCACCCCCCCTCTAGACTATATTGAGCCGCTTGTTGGTTTCCAACATAAAGAACCCCTTTGGGAGATTTCACGTTCATTAAGAAAGTTGACTAAATTTAGTTAATTGTATTGGAAATGTGAAATTTTGATATTTATTTTCAAAATTACATCTATTAATATTATTGGGAATCTAAAACGTGTTACTCCCTTCGGTTCATATTATAAGCAATTTTAACCACCTTTTACGCTTATTAAAGAAGTTAGTTGATTGTATTTAATTTGTTTAAATTTATAAAAAAATAGAAGTATTTTAGGAAAGTAATATTGAAAATGAAAACAAAAATTAAATAAGATAACAATTTTCTAGAGATGTTTAGGAAAGTGGCGTTGAGAATGAAACAAAATTTAATAAAGTTAATTAATTTTGCTTATATTTTAAACCAAAAGAAATATTTTTTTGCTTATAATTCGAGCCTGAGGGAGTAAATAAATATGGTTGTTTGCGAAAAAATAATTAATGATCATTGAAAATTGGTATAGAATTTTATATATAAAGACAAAATAAAAAAGTCTTAGATTTAGGGATGAAGATAATAATAATAATAATACTCCTTCCGTCCCTAAATATAAAGTCCTTTTGACACTTTTATTTTGTCCCTATTTATAAGCCTCATACCAATTTTCAATGATCATTAATTACTCTTTTCCACAAACACCCCTATTTATTTAACACTTTTTAGATTCTCAATAATATTAATAGGGGTAATTTTGAAATTACATATCAAAAGTTCATATTTTCAATACAATTAACTAAATTATTCCACTTTCTTAATGGACGTGAAATCCCCAAAGAGGCTTTATATTTAAGAACGAAAGAAGTAATAAATATCAGAGATAATAACGAAAAAGGTTTAACTGAAGCGTTTATTATTTTCCTTAGACAATTCGTAGATTGTCTTGCTTTCATGTTCGCACTATATAGCAGCAGTGTTTTTTTTAACACCCCTAGCATCAATATTCAATATAGGTGGCGAATTGGTTTGTGATTTATAAAATTTCACTCGTACTAGAAGGTACATTGTGTTTCCATAATGAAGTTTTTTTGGAAAACTTTGAGGACTAAAATGAATTAAATTTCTTGAGAGACTAAAGTATCCCTGTCAAAAAACTTGAGGGAGCAAAGTGTCCCTTCACTCATAATAAATTAAAGTATGATGGAAGTTTTTGCGGATTGGAGAGCTTTGTAATTTTTACTATTTTGCCTAGTTTGAATCAGGATGGCATCTTTGTAGGGATATAATAACCCAAAATAAAATAAAATAAAATAAAATAATAATAATAATAATAATAATATTATTATGTGTAACATAATGCTAAAATTGTTGCTCAATCGAGAAGTAGCATAGCATGTGTTATTTTTCCGGCAGCCATACCACCTTTTAATACTAAACGAGGTTACTCCCCTTTTGATAAATAAGTTATTTCTGAATTATTAGAGCATCTTTCACGTGAAAAAGCTTAAAGCAGCAGTCACACACTCACACTAGTGTGCCCTTTTGGCATTATCTATCCCTTTCTTTTCCTTTAATTTTGCCATGCTTTTCTGCTCTCTCCTAATTAATTCTTTGCATCAGCATCTCTATACTATATATTGGTCATAAAAAAAACTTTGAGCGTATGGTTCAGTGGTAGGAATTAATTTACGCTTAAGCAAGGTCAGATGTTCGAATCATGTCTGCTGCATGCAGCAACGTTAAATCTTGGGGCCAGCTGTCCCACCCATTAAAAGTGCCTATAAGCCAACGAGAAGATTAGTCACTGCAATCAGCGATGGGCACTCCGATCATAGACCATAAAAAAACTCTAAGGGACGGACAAAGGTTACCATAGGCAAATTAAGTATAACGTTTTCTTTCAAATTAAATGGGAAAAAGAAGCATTAATGAGTTTTAATTTGTTTAATAAATAATAATCCATTCATCATATATTTCTTTACCATAATGTTATCTAAAATTTATATTTGCCTGTTCAAAAAAAAAAAAACAAATATTTAGATTTGCCATCTCGATTTAATATCTTGTTTGTCTTATATGCATAAACAATAATTGTATATAAGACAAATAATATGTCAGATCCAAATATCAAATCTGAATATTCACATAACATTATTGATTTTTTTTTTTTTTTACGATTCGGTAAGCAATTGCCAAACTTAAAGTTTTTGTTTTGTATATTATCTAGAATAAAAATATGAAATTCTTTACAAGGAAGGTCTCACTTAAATTTTTTTTCTTTATTGTTAAATTAATTGGTTTTAATATTCTCATCAAAAGAAGAATTTAAACTAGCTTTTGCAAAACTATTGAAACTTGATGATCAATGTCGAAAGTTTGTAACTTTCGTAACATGGATCAATACTTTGGTTTTATCCGCTAACAATCACATGATGGAGACAAAGATGAGAACAAATGGCAGAAAACTCAGAACTTTGAGGAGCTTCGATATTTCTATGTTTGATGACAAACATGTGAAACCACATCTCTACGCATGTGAGGTCTAGTGAACTTAAAATTAAAGAGTATAAGCAAAGAGGGAAAAATATAGAAGGATTGAAAGAAGAAACACATGGGAGAGTGGTGTATGTGCACTATAAGTCTGATCTATAACGATTTTTTCATATTTATTATGCTGCGGAATTAAGGAAATAAAAGATAATAAAATACCAGAAAATAGATGGTGCAACGACAATGTAAAGATTTTTTATACCATCAATGCATCATCTTGAGAATAAAAGAATTCAAAAAATACAAATATTTTTCTTAACCTTGATGATCTTGAGAATAAAAGAATTCAAAAAATATTTTTACATTAAAAAACTAAAAATAAGAGGCTTGAGAAATAATAGACATCATTTTCTAATACCATTTTATTATTTTTTTAACTTTTATTAAAAGTTACGGTTAATCAAATCCAAATGCTAAGTGATACACCCAAGTTTAGGAACCTTTGATTCCAAAACTGAAATTGGCTTGATAAATGGGTGATTTGTGAAATATGGAATCAAAAACTGAATTTGTGATTGCTTATGCCTTGAAGCATAGAACTCCCAAAATGAGTTAATTAATAAACAATAGTTCAAGATGGAATTGGCCTATGGTTTTCATGGAATGAGTCTCCACTGGGTTATACTCATGCCACGGTTTTGATTAAGAAGAGTTGTGTTATGTGATCAATCCTTAATTGAGTTTGATTTCCTTACCTAATATGACTCATAGCAAGAAACTCGAAACTTGATCAAGGAATGAAATTGTTACCAAAAAGGAAGGATATGGCGCCACAACCTAGAGAAGGAGAGGTGAGGTTGATAAGCCTAGGAAGCACTTCACTCTTTGATCACCAAAGAAGTCTTGCCTCCACCTTGGATCGCTTCACACGGTCAAAGGATTTTTGAGAGTATGTGTTTGCACAAAAGAACCAAAAACTATCTTATTCATTCATCAAGTTTACAATTTATAGAGGAACATAATCCTAGGTCTAAATTGATTCAGCCGTAACAAGACTATGGCTTTGCAATTTGTAACTCCTACATTTACGCCTCTCTATTGATTGCCTTAATTGATTCTTAATTCTCTTTTGTTGATTCATTTTCCTCCCTATAGCAGCCGTAGCACTTAAATTGGGAAATCATTTAATTTTTCCTTGTAACTTCTAGTCATAAGTAGCCGTGGCTTGATTAATGTGGGGCTGCCTCAATCATTGATTCTTTTCTTCTCTTGTAACCTTTGCATTCATTCAGCCGTATGCATTGATTGTCCTTTATTGCTGGAATTCAAATCTCCTTAAGTATAGCATGGCTAGATATTACTCATGGATATGACATTCATAACTCCTTCCTTATTGCTGGCCGTATCTTCTTAGATAGAGTTCTCCTTCAAGCTTGCATCCCTTACGTGTCTTGGCCGAATTCTTCAAGGTAGATTTGCTCCTTTGAAATTCCACTTGATGCTCTTTGCTTAATTACAACTAGAAACTTGAAAATTTAAACTAGGCATAATCTAAAAGAGATGAGTTCAATCTACGTGGCACTAAGGCCATTATTACAAACCAAACTAAAAAGTTTTGAACTTAAATTGACAATCAAAACAGTTTAATAGTCTAAAGAAAATTTAAATCAGAAACTAAGACAATCTTCTCTTCTTACCACAATGCTCCACCACACTTGTTGTTCCTAGACTTCAGTGGCGGAGCTTGACCAAATATATAGGGGGTGCAGAAACTGGTTGAGACAAATATTAAAATATTTGTATCAAACAATTTGCAAAAAATAGTTGTTAATTGGATTGGCATGGTGGTATTGCAACTTTGTATCCCATGTCAAGAGATCGATTCTGTGGGGAACATTTTGCATTGTTTGCATCCCAGCCTCAATGTCAACATGCAATACCACTAAGCCATTTAACATAGTATAATATGAAGTGCCATTAATATATATGTTTTTCAAAATTTCAGGGGGAGCAGGTGCTCCCACCTGCTTCCAAGAAGCTCCGCCACTGCTAGACTTGCTTCCTTTTGATTCTCTGGTTCCTCAAGGCTGCCTTCATCACTAAGAGATTGTAACAAAGCAACAAAGTCATGTTTATACTATACTAGTTTCAAGCCCATGCAATGCCCAGATCAATTGTTTGTGGATTTAGGACACTTGCTAACATTTTTAACACATAACGTTTGTGCTAAAAAAATACTTGGTCAAGCATGTTAAATAATTGGTCAAAAACAAAATAACGTGAGAAGTGACAAAATACCAAATTTAACAAAGAGAGTTGGTAATAGAGCAGCAAAAGCAAAGCAGCAAATCAGAATGAAGGAAATGGATATAAAAGATACTACTAAAAAAATTTGAAAATTGATTTTATAAACATACAAGTCATAATATTTTTATAAGCATGAGGAGCTTTTATACTTCCTCTGTCTATCCCATGTTTGTAACATGCTACTTTTTAATTCCTTTATTTAATTGAAAATCATGAAAATTTTAAGAAAAATTTGACGGAGTTTGCTTTAAAATATGAATTTTCCCTTATTTAAAAAAATTTGGTACCTGTCAGATCCAGATACAACATAATAAAACATTCATTTTCCTTCCAGAATAATAAAATTTGGATATTACATTTCCAAAATAATAAAACAATATCATAAGCTAACTGGTTGCATTTCCTATGATTTATATCATAGAATAGAGTTATTCCCCATTAACAAGGAATAACTCACCCTCAGCAGTCGAAAGGTTCCAATCATCTCCGAACGTGTACCTAAAATGTCAACTTAAGAGGTGAGTTGTTTTATCATAAATTAAGAAAAACATTTAATAACAATAATATAGCATACATATATCTATGCAAATTAATAATTCATGTGTATACATTACTTTCTTCCATTATTCTTTACATATACAACATTAATCATAATTATCGACTATTGTCGATAATACATAAATATAAATAATGCAATGCAACTTTTCCATACATCATTGGCTTTCCTTTTTCATTCTTTTTCCTTTTTCATCGCAGTTATTACTGCATTCCTTTTTCCTTTCCTTTTTCCTCACATCGCCCTCCACACTTTAGGAAAGATCAACTAGGAGTAAGTGTCCCTCAACCAGTGGTTGCATAGTACTTCACGAAAACGTTCATCATACAATTTCGGGTAGTTTTCCCAAAATTGGCTATAGCAGGGACCACCCTCAACTCGTCCAGGAAGTATCTAAGTAACCGATAAAAACTATTATAGTGTACACAGGATCAATCCCCGACTATTCGGTACTTCACGAAACGTACTTCGTACCGTTGATCGTTTGGAAGATCAAAGTCCTCTATAATAGTTTCCCGCGATTGTTTCAATAACACAATCTAGTCACTCTAATACTCTCGTCCGTCAATTCTATGAATCTTCACGAAACGTACTTCAATCCATAGAATCTTCATGTATCTTTCCTAAACGTCCACCTTACTCCATTATTAAACATGTTTCTAGTTCATTTTATTGGTTGTTAATAGTCCAGCCTTTATAAATTTTCACCAATTCGGATGGTTTTCTACCTTAAAGTCATTAGGCATCACACTAAAATAATTAACATTTAAACATAAGAACATTAATAATGGTAATCAACATATTATAAAATAGGAAAAGTTGAGGGCATTTTTGTCATTTTCATTTTCCCTCCTTCATCCTTGCTTTTTCCTTCAAATTTGTTTGTCCGTGCATCGCACGGGAATAAATATTTATCTTAAGTTATTTTTAGTAAATTTTTATTAGTACAATTTGGATTACACATAAATATAAAAATTGCCCGCAAACATATAATTTGCATTTGGATATTATTACAATTTGCACGGGTTATTAATGATCTTTTCAAAAGGAAATAATTTGAATCAAATATTGACATAAAAATATATAATGCCTAAACGACCCGTCATATGATAATTAACCAGAAAAAAACGAATATAATATTGTAATTTCAGAAATTCTAATACAAACAAGTCATAATATAGGCAAATTGATATTAAACATTTAAACAGAGCATCAATATGAATAATAAATTTTAGGTACAACGGATAAAACGGATATATAAGTATTAAAGATGAGCTATAATTTGGTATAATGATTTAGCTTAATACAATCAAATATTTACTCAGTAATGAATTCAAATTTTAAAAAATCCAAAAATTTATACAATATGTTGCAATTTAAATTGTGAAAAATAATGATGCGTTATTTTATACTTTAGATAATATACTTATTTACAATTATGAAGTTCTAATACAAGCAAGTAATTTGAAAGTTTAAATGTTATAAACACGAATTAATTAAAAGTGTGAAAACATGTCTTATATTTTGGGACAGATGTAATAATAATGATAATGATGATGATGATATATATGGTAAAAAAAATATCTGCATTTGGATTTGCAAAACGAATTACTAACAAAATGCATTTGGAATGATGAATTAAATAAAACAAAAATCAAAACGAGTTGGATTTTTTTTTGGTGTACACCAAGGATATCTCCAGCCGACAGCCGAAGACTAATCCCTCTGAGACGTAGAGATCACCGAAGTGAGTTTTGCCTCTACCAACAAAGTCTTTTCCATGTCCACGGCAGGGATAGTTGGATTTTTTTTAATATAAGAAATTATGTTGTTAATTAAAATTAGAAATCACATAGTTGATACATTATTAGTTAATTTTTATTAATGAAAAAATTGGTAGCTGAAACTAGATTCAAAGGTTAATGTTTATGACTATTCATTTCTAAATACATGTAAATCATTTTTATAAAAGGTTCATATTAACTTATTATCTAAAAAGACATATTTCCAAAATCTATAATCAATTTTTTTTAAAAAAAAATAAATTAAACCCGTGCTATGCACGGGTAAAATTACTAGTTATAACATAATACATCCAACTTAAAAAACATTCAAACATGAAATTAACATTTAAACATCATTATCATCATTAATCATATTGAAACCATAGGTTCAAGCATCAAGTAAATATACATTTAATACATAAATCAAATATACAATTCAAACACACCCATAGATATATTTATATTATTATTATTATCATCAAATCATATTCCTAATTTATGTAAACAACTATTTCTTACCTTGGTTTCCTAGTCATAACGACAAAGCCACTTTTTACGTCCGCGGCTTACTCTAGGGTCAAGGTCAACAATAACGTGTTGGATCTAAATAGGGACACACGTTAAAACTAATTATAATATTAAATATATATATATATATATATATAAATATATCAAATAAATTCATTTTTTTTCAAAATAATAAATATATATCATTATGCAATAAAAATATATTATTTTTCCCAAAAACATCTTTTTATTTAAAAATATAGGAATAATAAAAATATTGATGGATCGTCGAATAAATTTGGTAGATGGACAGAGGGAGTTAAGAAGATTATTGGATGTTAAATCTTGAATTATTGGATCGAAAAATTAAAAAAACCTAAGAATTTCTCTTCTCTGTGTTGCCTTCTCCCTTCTTCCTACTCTCTCTGTCCGTAATTCTCCTTCTCTCTCTATTTTCTTTCTTTTCCTAACATCTACTTCTTTCTCTCTCTCTCTAGCTGATGGCTTTAAGCCATAGCTTTCTTTCTAATTTTTTATTTTTTTTTAAGTATTGGGCGGTGGGTTTGGGGTCTGGGTAGTTAGGAAATATTATAATATTTTATTTTATGTTTTGTTTTCATCCGTGGATCAACGTGTGCAGGTATTTTGAATTATAAATAATAAAAGTTTGATGATTCTAAAAATAAATACATTTAAGTAGAACAATATTGTATTTTTAATTACTCAAAAATGATTAAAAATAATAAAGCTACCGGTCCCTAAAGATAGCTATTGTGTAAGAAAAAGTATAAAAATTCAAATATAAATACATTTTCTCAATCATGAGGTCAATCTTGATAAAATATAATATTCAGAATCTTGAAATAATAAGCCATTAAATATAACTTATACCGGTAATATATTAAAATCAGTCCAGGAGTTAAAAATAAAACAGTATCATAATGTTATGAAAATTTATAGGAATATTCTAAATATTAAATTAAACATATGTTTCTAAAGAAACAATGTATGAAAATGTCTCTAAGGCTTGTCAGTTGAGCTCTCTGTCAAAATATTAATTAAACTAAATAAAATACTATTTTATTTTTTGTAAAGCGTATTATAACAAATTTATACTTATTTTGATTATGACACATATTTCAAATATAATGATAAAATCAAAATTTTGTTACAACACTCCAATCTTAAAATCATCATATTAATTCATTTATTTATTTTACTACAATTATTAAAAATAGCGGGGGTGTAACAATGTTCTTTTTCTGTTCTTTGCCGATATCACTTCCTCCGTGTCTAGCTTTAGCCTTAAAATTATTTGACATAGTCAAAGGAAAATATCAAAACATGCATATGGTAATTTAAAAACAACATAGGGAATCAAAATATGATATTGAACGGTAAGTAAAAAAGAGTGTAACACTCCTAATTTTTGTCTTCCGGATAATAAGAAAATTAATAATAAATAAGTTTTATTATTAATACAAATTTTCCAAGTTTATGTTTTGTATTTAATTAGCTTTGAAATATAAAAATAGGTGAAGGTATTTTTATATGATAAATATATACATAAATTTGGATATTGCATTTTAGTCCTTGGGTGAGGACCTAAATGTAATATTAGAAAGGTTCTCGGAGGAAAAGGTTTTAAAAGTATTAATTTTTAAATTTTACACTGATCTAACCGGTTAGTAATGCCCTGTAACTGGTTACACGATGAACCCAGAAACTGGGTTAGTGCGTTTTGATGAGTAATCACTTGATTAATCCACGAATTTGCCACGAATTCAGCCCAGGATTAGTGGGAAACACGCGTCTTCATGCATGGCAACTAAATCCCTCTATAAAAGGATGAATTGTTGATGGATTTTGGGTTGATTTTATGAAGTTAAGTGTTGAAGGCTCTATTAGGGTTCTTAAGTTCATCTCTGGAAATCTTCTTCGTTTCTGAGTGTTGGAGTGTGAGTGATACACCTTCACAAAGCTTGAATCAAGGGCTTTGTACTGATATAAAAATCGTGAGTAGAGAGTTCTTGTGTGAGGAGAAATCAATCCAAGAAGTTGAAGCTTTGAAGTTGTCAACACTGTTTCTGTTTTTTCGTGGAGCTGTCTTTGAGCTTCGATTTAGGTAAGCTCAAGCATTCTTTGGATCTCAAATCACTTTGTTTCTTTAGTGCATGTTGCATAGAGCAAAGCCTAATAATTTTCCCCAATTCGTTTGTCCATTTCATGTGTCAAATCCTCTGTTTTTGGGACCTTGTCAAACCTGTTCTGGCTGAAAACAAAGGTTGTGGATTCTGTGGAGTTTTTGCGTTTTTCAGTGATTCAACTCATCAAACACGATCTAAAGGTATGAGAGAAGTTTACCTTATACTAGATTAAGGCTAAAATATGTGTTTTAGGATTTGAGTCAACAAAGACTCAAAAAGGGCATTATATAAATATATAAAAAGGCTTGGAGGCCATTTCTGCAGTTCACTACTTTTTGAGCAAGTTTGATATTATGCATGCAAGTGATTTTGAAGGTTGAAATTGAATCTAAAGGCTTATTATGAGTTTTGTGATATCAAGTTGTGTTTATGTTGAATTGTATGGAATTTGATGTCTAAATGGAATGCATGCAAAATGAATATGTTTTCTGTGGTTAAACATGTTTATTTTAAGGTATGTGAACTCTATGTATGACTGGAATTGGTTAGATTTGAGCATGGTAGAAAATGGTATGTAAAACCCCTTTCTGCAGTGTACATTCTGCAGAATCTAACCGGTTATTCGAATTCTGTAACCGGTTAGATACTGTCAGTCTTCAAAGAAAATGATTTTTCTGAAATTGGTTCAGTGTTCTTACCTGTTAGAATTATTGATAGGATTGACAGCCGTCACCCAAGAGGGGGTGTGAATTGGGTGTTTATGAAAACATTGGAAAATATTCGATTTAAAACGTTTTCAATAAACTTAAAGAGATTTTGCAGCGGAAAACAATAATAATGATGAAAACGATTATGCAGAAGCGAATAATATTAATAATAATAGAAAAACTAATATGCGCGGATACGAATTAAAACAAGAACAATGAAAACCGTTACCACACTTATTATTTTAAAATAATTAAATTAATTATTATGAAAATAATCGTTATGATGCGCAAAAGATAATAACAACGGAAAATAAAGAGATAGGGATAGAAGAGATTGCACCGGAGATTTTATCCCTGTTCGGCAAACCCGTCCTACTCCAGTCCCCAAGCGACCCGCTTGAGCTTTTCACTAAACCAAGACGCCACGCGTCCCCAAGTACAACCAGAGCGCCCCGCAAGCTACTAGGAACCTCCTTTCGCCAGGGACCTCAACAACCAGATAGCCTAACTACTAGGTGCTCCACCATTCGTCTAGCACTACCCAATACAGAAGGGTTCCTCACCCTACACACACGAACGCAGCACGTCCGCACTAGGAGATTCACTCCCTAGTCACTAAGGGTTACACACCCCTTACACAAATGGTTATGGTATGGATGATTGAGTACAACCACTATAATGCACTTTTCTTAGTGTAGATACAACAATAATAGGCTCTCTAACAAAAGTGTGTTCTAGATAACACTGATACAACAATAAAGCTCTATGGCAATGAAGTTAAATCACAAGTGTATAGGCCAAAGTAAAGTTTTTCTGCTCAAAAGATATGAACGATAAAACCAGAGAATTGAGAAGGAGAAGAAGAAGAGGAACGTGAAAAAGTTTTCAAAAAAACGTTATCAGAATAAAAACTTGATTCAAATCCTTTTTATAAGAACAATAATTAACACATGTTTAAAATCAAAAACCAAATCATAAATATTTAAGAATTAAAACCAAGGATTTGAAAATATTTGAAATTCAAATTTTGAATTTGAAAAAAATAGAATCAGAATCAAATCAAAAACGATTTTGGAAATAAATCAAATTTAAAATAAGAATGAAATCAAATCCGGAAATATTCAAAATTGATTTTCTGAAATCAAATAAATAAAATAAGTCTTTGAAATCCAAAACAAATCAAATATATTTAAAGAATAAAATAAAATAGAATAAAATCAATTTTAAAATCAGAAACAAATAAAATCGATTTAGGGGATAAATAAACGATTTGATTCTTAAAAACAAATAAGGAAATATTTCAAAATAATATTCAAATTCGAATTTTGAAAATAAATCAGAATCAATTATATAAAAACAAATCAGGAAATAAATCAAAATGATTCTGACACGTTTTTCAATAAAAGCTGAAGTAATCGATTACTTTCTGAAGGTAATCGATTATTCCTTCAAAAATAGAAACTTTTAAATTCATTTGAAAAACGAGTAATCGATTAGACCAACAATGATTAATCGATTACATCACTCCTGTTAATATATGATGCAACTCATTTAATCGATTACTACTCATCAAATAATCGATTACTGAGTCTCAGATCATTATGTGATGCAACATATGTAATCGATTACTACACAGCCTGTAATCGATTACTGTGCCTCTGGAAAATATATGATGCAACAATTCTAATCGATTACTGGAACAAGGTAATCGATTACTCCCATAAGAAAGTAATGGATTAGCAAAGTTCACTTAATCGATTACAACCTCTCTGATTTTTCTATGATGCAACAAAGTTAATCGATTAACTCAAGCAAGTAATCGATTACTCTCTCTTGCATACATAAAAATATTCAGAGTTTTGTAACATCAAGTATTTTCACCAACACTAAGATAAAAACAGATTTTCACTAAAACTCTTTTTGCAATTAAAACATTTTTCATAAAAAGTTCTTTTCTTCTCCTTAACATGAAAAACTAATTTTGGCCATTAGACACTTGTAATAAAAAATTCATTACCTTACAAATTTCCTATGGGCCAGGCTATACTAAACTTGAACATGAAGCTTGAGCCTTGACTTTAGCCTTGAAGCTTGATGCTTGAACTTGATGCAGCTTGATGCTTGAACTTGATGCAGCTTGATGCTTGAAACATTGAATCTTGTTTGTAATCATCAAAACATTATCTTCTAGAATCCTTCTAGCATTACTCTTTACGTCCTTTGGGGCAAGCTTGACTTCCAACATTACCATTTGCACTCAAGTCTATACTCTAATTTCAGTTGAAACCAATATGAAAACTTGTCAGTGGACACTGTTTGTTTCAGATTGTAATTGATGAGTCAATATCTTATGGTTAAAAGATAATTTCAAGTGGAAATTATGCTTAATTGAAATTGAATTGTGATTTAGACTTTTGAATGATGAAATCAGTGGGGTTTGAGGTGTATAACAATGCTAAGACTCTGTTTATGGATTGGGTAGAGAATTCAAGAAAAAGGTTTTTCTGAATTTCAATGGTTAGTAGGTTCAGGTCTGTAATTCTAACCGGTTAGTCTGAAACTGTAACCGGTTAGTACCTGAAACTGAAAAATAAAAGTTGAGTCTTTTAAGTGAAAATTGATACCATTGGTTAAGTTTTTCCGAATCCAACTCTATTGGTATGTTTTTAAGTTAATTCAAGGATGAATTTTCATTGCCAAAGGTTATACCTCAAATAAATCATTCAAAAGAGAATTTGAGATATTTCTAAATCACAATAATTAAATTAAAGATAAAAACCAACCTTAGTAATTGTGCATTCATGCATAGAGAATGGAAAATAGGTTGGTAAGAAACGATTATCATATTCCGGGAATATGAGGAGGGTACTCTGGGAGTACCAAATTTGTGTAACCTACTTGATGACACATTCTGGGAATGTGGCCAGTGTCTGGGACATGGTTTTTATACGTTCTGGGAACGTGATGCACACTCTGGGAGTGATGTTTGTTTTTTTCCAAGTATGGTTTAACATACGTTCTGGGAACGTATGTTAGTGTTCTGGGAACACATTGGTGTATTGGATGGACGTCCAAGATGAACTAGTATTTGGAGGCCTAAGTTGTGGATGGAAATCATGCATCATGCCACTTGCATTATAAGAGATATAATGTTGAAAATTGGTGTGCTCATATGTACTTGCATTATTGTCTGTCCATGATATACTTGTGTTTGGAATTTTAGTCTTTATTGATTATGTATATGTGTATACTTACTCCCTATGCTCTGTTTAGGTGATGGCCAGATACTTAGCCTGCATCGAGATACGTCCTATCCCTAGTGGTATATGGACTTACGAGGAGTACCGAGCCACCTTTGAGGGGGAGGTGGAGATTACTCTCTACCACCCTAACCCTTTGGTTCGGGTGCGACCTCGTAGGTTTATGATCCCTATAGTTTATACTATGCATGTTCCACCCTTTTACTCATATAGAGGACCACCCCCGGCTCGACCAATGCGTCGATTTCATAGTTTTCATTTTAGATCTGTCACTCGTACTCATCCCTCATCACATAGAGTTGTTACTGAGGAGACTCCTTCTCCTGGTCCGGCTGATTTTGAGAGGACTGCTTCTGCAGATCCTAGACCCAGTGGTGGGGTCTCTGCACAGTCGGGCGAGGTCGAGGAGGACCCCGTTGAGGATGAGGATGAGGAGGAGGTGCATGTCGAGCCTACTGTTTCTACTCGAGGTGGACCTGCTAGTTCCTAGGAGCTTGCATAGCATAGATGTTTTGGATCCTAGGTCTAGGGATAGAGCTGCAGAGGATCAGAGGAGCTGCTGAGGACATGGATGACCTACTCTGGGACTTCTATTTTGATCTTGTTACATATTGTACATATTTTTGAGAGGTCTTAGAGTGAGGTTTATTTTTGAGCAGCTGGTTATGTATATGTTTTACTAAAAACTTGTTATCTCGACTTTGTTACTTGCTACTTGATACTGGTGGGGGTGTTTTATCTTATGATATATATATCTATATGATGTTTTACCTCAGCAGTGCCCCACAAGTATTATTTTTACTTCCGCATACTCTGATTTTGGTTAAAAAGGATTCGGCAAATAAGTTTATATTCTACAAATCCGATTAAACTCAAGAGACAATTAATATGTTTTTAATCAACGCTACGGATATGTTTTATTATATTAAAAAGGCGTTGTCTCGAGAGATTTTTGTAGCTAAGGTACTAACAAGCCGAATTCAAATTATTCGTCAAGGCTAAAGGTGTTCATAATTGAGCAAGTATAAATTAAAAAGGAAAAATTTTCTAGACCAAATTTTTGGATAGCTAGTATTCTATATTTGGAAATATTTATTATTTTCAAGATATAAAACAAGGGTGTCACACGTTGGTGGTATCAGAGCAATGGTCCTGTCCCTCATGGCCCTAATGATGCAGATAAGTATGATATTCAATGTTATTTGAATATGTTTGAGTAAGTTAGTCAAATAAGCTAGTCGTGCTTATGTTTTAAAAAAAAGACCTTTTAGTGACCCAAAGCCCATAGTGCAGGTCTTTCTATGGCAACCAGAAATAGAAATTATACGAATGAAATGTTAGAGCGTATTACGACTATGCTGGAAGGTATGCAGCAGTAGCAACAGCAGCCACCTCAAGGACGAGCTGGTAACGCACATGTCAGTAATGTGGTAAATCATGATGCAAAGACTCTGTCGGAGTTTAGAAAGTGCAATCCACCAAGGTTTGAAGGAGGATACAAACCTGATGAGGCAAATAAGTGGTTGTATGAAATCAACAAGATTTTCAGAACTTTAGACTGTTCGGATGATCAGAAGGTAACCTATGCAGTTTGTATGCTTCATGGGGAGGCTGAGAACTGGTGGGATCATACAGTGCAATTGCTGAACTTTGAGAGAAGAGCAATCAGCTGGGGAGTGTTTATGGAGAAATTTCTTAATAAATACTTTCCAGAAGATTTAAGGAGAAAGAAGAAGGTGGAGTTCATGCAATTGAAACAGGGAGATATGAGTGTAGGAGAATATGCTGCTAGATTTGAGGAGTTGATGAAATATTCTCCCTACTACTTGAATAACCCTGATGAAAGGAGTAAGTGTGTCAAGTTTGAAGGTGGACTGAGACCAGAGTTAAAGTCTATCTTTAGTTACCAGAGAATTCAGAGTTTTCATGCACTTGTGGATATGTGCAGAATGTATGAGGATGATAAGAAGGCTGAGTTGGTAGGAAGCCAAGGAAAGGGTAGTGGACAAGGTTATGGACCACAGAGGAAGAAGAGATTTGATCACCAGAATAATGGTCCATATGCTCAGAAGAACAAGGGCAAGGGCAAAGCTGTGATTGATAACAGGAACAAGTCTCGCGATAATGCTCCTTATTGTGAGAAGTGTAGACGTTATCACCATGGTCAAGTCTGCTAGACCACAAGAGGGTGTTTCAAATGTGGAAAGCAAGGTCATTTTGCCCGTGATTGCAGAGAGCCCGCAAGAGGTGATGCAAAAGGATCTGCTGGCAAGTTTGTGGTGCAAGGCAAAGTGTTTAACCTGAGTGGTAATGAAGCAACCCAAACCCCGAATCTCGTGCAAGGTAACTTTTTGCTTAATGATCAACCTTGCAAGATTATGTTTGATTCTGGAGCTACACATTCTTTTGTTTCTCCTGAATGTGTGCGTAGGTTGAATCTTGTTGTTTCTGATTCGCCTTGTTATCTTAGTATAGATACCCCTACTGGAATACCCATCTTTACCTCTAAGGTTTGCTTAGGGTGTGAAGTTGAAATCTTGGGTCATGTTTCTAAAGTAGATTTGGTTTGTCTCCCTAAGTTACAATTAGATGTGATCTTGGGAATGGATTGGTTGATGAAGAACCAAGTGATCATCAATTGCGAGAAAAAGACAATCTAATATAAAAACCCTTGAACCCGAAGGTTACATGTGTTTATTCTCTGCTACCGGAGAAGAAGAGACAATGCCGATAGAAGAGATTCCTGTGGTGAGGGAATTCCCGGAAGTATTTCCTGAAGAGATACCAGGATTACCTCCGAAGCGAGAAATAGAGTTTGGGATTGACTTAG
This sequence comes from Crotalaria pallida, assembly GCA_037953625.1. Taxonomy (NCBI): domain Eukaryota; kingdom Viridiplantae; phylum Streptophyta; class Magnoliopsida; order Fabales; family Fabaceae; genus Crotalaria; species Crotalaria pallida. Next base: position 77,882,270 of record CM075649.1, on the reverse strand, counting down.
TTCCTGGAGCTGGTCCCATCTCTATTGCTCCTTATAGAATGGCACCACCGGAAATGGCAGAAATGAAAAAGCAAATAGAGGAATTGTTGTAGAAACAGATGATCAGGCCAAGTGTTTCGTCTTGGGGAGCTCCACTACTGTTTGTAAAGAAGAAGGATGGGAGTATGAGAATGTGTGTGGAATACAGACAATTGAATAAGGTCACCATTAAGAATAAGTATCCTTTGCCAAGGATTGATGACCTTATGGATCAAGTTAGAGGGGCTGCAGTGTTTTCAAAGATTGATCTGAGATCGGGATATCATCAGATCAGGATAAAGGAGGAAGATATACCCAAGACTGCATTTCGATCTCGATACGGTCATTATGAGTATGTTGTGATGCCGTTCGAATTGACTAATGCACCTGTAGTAGACCTGTAGTCGACCGAGCATCATCCGACCTAATCCACCTAACTCCGACCCTTTAAACATTTGAACAAGGCATACGGTCGGAACTATACACCGAGTAAACGGGATTTCTATAGAGAGGTCGTGCGCTAATAAGATTAATCTGAGCACAGGATTCCAATCTTATCCTTATCGCTTAAAGTCTTATAAAAGCCTAACTACCTCTCCTGGATTTCCACGACTCTTGGTTAGATAACAACAGTGTTAGATGAAGTTTATCATTTACAAGATTTAAGGATATGATCTTATCATATCCTCCACAAATCCTACTTGAACTCTACCTATTCAGAAGGCTTATCAGAACGGCCCAACTTACAAAGGTAATCCCCTATAAGAACCACCATGCTATAGGGGCTAAGGTACGTCTTCTCATCCCTAAGTTGACACTCGCACACACATTGTTGACTAGGGAGAACCTGTTTATCCCAACTGGATACGCAGAAATCCTACAAGTCCTACATTAATCTCTTTATTGAGGTCATTCTTTGAGGCTTTTCCGTAGCTTCAAGGCTGATCTTGATTAAGGACACTACATTGGCGCCGTCTGTGGGAAACCGAGTAACATATCATTCCCACCACCACCACCATGGTCACCACCAGAAGTCAAGTTGGTGACCTCCGTGACCGCATCACCCGCACTCGTGGCAAGCCCAGAAATGCTAATAACCACGATCCACAACCTCAATCTGCGGGTGATCTGGGTGACGTTCTCAACCATAATCGTGGAAATAATGCACCACCGCCACAAACATCTCATTCTGGGGCGAGGAATATCCCCCAACCACCAAACCATTCACAAAGCCAGCCACCCCCAAATCGCAGCCAAAGTCGTAGCGGAAATCACGCTACCCATTCCCAAACACCACAATCTCCTCATCCTAGGGCTGGGAGCAATCCCCAACCCCTCCAAGTTTTACGAACCATCCTGCCACCACCACCCCCTCCTACACCTCCACCCTCCACTCATGGTGACTCGAGTAGCACAACCCCAACCACCCGAAACACATCTAGGACCACTGGAACCCGAGCACATCATGGCCGAAACACCCAACGAACCCCTCCTATTCCACCCAATCCAGACCACATAAGTTCAACACCTAGAACCAGATTGAATCCAGGAAGAACTGCACCTGGAAACTCTCGCCATAGCCATTCCATCAGCAGGTCTTATGCGACATCTGCATCGGCTCGGGCTCGGGAGCAAGAGATGATCAACATTCTTAATAGACAAACGGCCTTAATCGAACAACAAGGACGTGCAATTGCCGACCTTCAACAACAAGCTATGGCGAGGATTGCCCAGATTCAACCGACCGCCATACCACCCCAAAACCCAATGAAGCAAACCATGGACCCACAACCACTTCCGGTAATGCAACTTCCCCCACCACAAAATATCCATACTAACCCCACCATGAACCAGGATTAGGGTGATTTCCACCCTGGTCATCCCTTTACTCCATATATCATGGCGTTTCAAAACCCCCAAGGATACTTGGGCCCTTCTAATGTACCACATTATAACGGCCTAACCGATCCAGTGGACCATATTGTCTCTTATGAGGGAGTGATGAATTATTACGGAGGAGGGGAAGAAATGAAATGCCGAGCCTTTTCCATGACCCTCGAACCTTCAGTGTTACGCTGGTATTCATCCCTCCCTCGGAAATCAATAAATTCTTGGGAGGAGATGAAAAGAGTGTTTTTAAACAGATACACGGCTAGTTGCATCCAGCCCAAGTCCGACCACACCTTAGCGGCAGTCACCCAAAAACAAGATGAATCATTGAAAGATTACCTCTCACATTTTCATGCGGAGGCTAGCTCGGTTCCTCGGTTAGAACCTGGCGTGGCAGTACTATTGTTCACGCAAGGTTTACAGTCGGGGGATTTCAGAAAGTCGTTGATTGGGAAACCTCCAAAATATATGGCCGAGCTGAGACAGAGGTCAAATAAGTCCATCAATTTGGAGGAATTTCACAAAGGGCAGAAAGTCAGAGAAGAAAGACAGCGAGCCGACCCTCAAGGCCAGAACAAACAAAAACGTGACGAACGTTTTGGTGGCAGACAAGATAGGAATGATCGGGACCGAAGAATCCCTCCAAGGAATAAATTTCAGGAATACACTCCTTTAACTGTTCCAAGGAGTCAAATCCTGAGGGAAACAATGCAGACCAACTTAAGCTCTGCCCAAAGACCTTCGTCTTTAAGAAAGGGCACACAGCGTGATAGGTCGAAGTATTGTGACTTCCATAAAGGTTATGGCCATACGACCGACGAGTGTATCTGGTTGAGGGATCTAATCGAAGAAATGATCAGAGATGGTAAACTACAACAGTATATCAGGGATGCAGCCGGCCGAAGAGGTAGGAACAGATCTCAGTCGCCAGTAAAATCCAAACGCCAAAGAAGTAGGTCACTAGACGATAGAAACACCGGGAGACTGAGAACCGACCCCACTCCAGCTACTGATACAAACCCTACTAAAAATGAATTCTTAGTTAACACTATTGCGGGAGGTTTTGCTGGAGGTGGAGAGAAGAAGGCCGACAGAAAGAAGTACATTAACCAAATTTTAGCAGTCAGTCAGAAACCCATAGCCAAGAGATCAACAAAAAACGTTCCCATTAGTTTTGATGACGACGATTTGGATGGAATCCTTCCAGGCCATAATGACCCCATGGTGATCACTGCCCTTATCGGTAATTATGAGGTAAAACGAGTCTTTATCGATCAAGGGAGCTCGGCGGACATTATGTTTTTCCCTCTATTCAAAGATCTTAAACTCAGGGAGTGCAATCTCACTCCTTTTGAAGGAGAATTAATTGGTTTCACGGGAGACACCATTGAGCCTAAGGGATACATCCAACTTCTTGTAACCCTCGGACAACAGCCTTCGGCCAGAACCGAGATAGTCAAATTTTTGGTGGTTGATTGTCCAGCGGCTTACAACGCCATTCTTGGGAGAACTTCTTTGCAAGCATTCAGGGCGGTAGTGTCAACAGTTCATTTAGCTATGAAGTTCGTCGGAACTGATGACAGAGTGGTAACAGTCAAGGCCGAACAGGAGGCAGCGAGAAAATGTTACAACGCCAATTTGGGGAAAGTTAAAAACAAGGATCAGAGCAATTTGGAAAGAGTCTCTTTGGGTAAGGGCAACATTAACTTGGCGGATCTGGATATGCGGGACCAATTCGACAGAAACAGACCAACCCCAAAGGGACAGTGGGAATTCATGACGTTGTCCGACGATCCCGTTAGACAAGTGAAAATCGGGTCTGAGCTACCGACAAGTGTTAAAGATGAATTGACCGCACTGTTGATTTCAAATAAGGATCTGTTCGCATGGACCTCAGCTGATATGCTGGGAATCGACCCTAATTTTATCTGTAATAAGTTGAGTATCTTTCCGGGGTCTAAACCGGTGGCACAACGCAAAAGGAAGGTTAGTGCTGAAAAGGCCGCTGCCATTCAAGAAAAAGTTGCTGAATTACTCCGAGCAGGCTTCATTCGGGAAATCGACTATACAGACTGGTTAGCTAACACCGTCTTGGTCAAAAAGCCCAATGGAAAATGGAGGATGTGTGTCGACTACACAGACTTGAACAAAGTCTGTCCTAAAGACCAATATCCACTCCCTGTTATTGACAAGCTCGTCGACAGTTCAGCTGGCTACAAACTCCTGTCGTTTATGGACGCTTACTCTGGTTACAACCAGATTCCAATGTTTCCTCCCGACCAAGATAAAACTGCATTCATCATCGATAAGGCAACTTACTGTTACAATGTCATGCCTTTTGGGTTGAAGAATGCGGGAGCTACCTATCAGAGGATGATGAACAAGGTTTTTCAAGGCATGATCGGCTCAAACATGGAGGTATATATTGATGACATTATTTCAAAGAGCAGACAGCAAGAAAACCATGCCCAGGACCTCAGGACAATACTGGACCGAGTGAGAAAGTATTCCATGAGGTTGAATCCTGAAAAGTGCGTGTTCGGAGTCCCAGCCGGATCTTTCCTCGGTTTCATGTTAACCGAGAGAGATATTGAAGCCAATCCAGATAAATGCAAAGAAATCCTTGAAATGAGGAGTCCAGCTAGTCTTAAAGAAGTTCAACAACTCACTGGCCGAGTGGCGGCACTCTCCAGATTCTTATCCCAAGCTGCCCGGAAAGCTTTGCCGTGGTATCAACTCCTTAGGAAAAACAAAGACTTCCTTTGGGACGAGCACTGTGAGCAAGCTTTTGTTCAATTAAAGAAGTATCTTTCCAGCCCACCGGTCCTCCACAGCCCTCTTTCTGGTGAAAACCTCATTCTATACATGTCAGTGGCAGAAGCAGCGGTCAGTTCGGTTTTGGTACGAGAGGATTCAGGAATGGAAGCCCCAATATATTTTGTTAGCCGAGCACTTCAAGGATCTGAATTGAGATATCAAAAGCTGGAGAAACTTGCGTACTGCTTGGTCACGTCGGCTCGGAGATTGAGACAATATTTTCAGGCACATAGAATATTGGTAAGAACAGCTCAACCTCTCAGACAAGTTCTTCACAAACCCGACCTAGCAGGCAGAATGGTTTCATGGTCTGTCGAATTGTCTGAATTTGACATCACCTATGAACCGAGGAAGGCGATGAAATCTCAAGTTCTTGCTGAATTCGTTACCGAGTTCACAGATATCCCCTCGGATACCTCTCAAAATTTATGGTCAGTATATGTAGATGGATCGAGCAACAGGAAAGGAGCTGGAGCCGGGGTCATCATTGAAAACCCTGAAGGATTGTGCATGGAATATTCATTGAAATTCGAGTTCCAAACATCAAATAATCAAGCGGAATATGAGGCAGTTCTTGCAGGCCTCAAGACGGTTCATGAGTTTGGAGCAGAGCGAGTGTCAGTTTTCAGTGACTCGCAATTAGTAGTATCACAGATTAAGGGGCAATACTCGGCAAAGGAGCCCATCTTACAAAAATATCTTGAAGAGGTAAAACGAATCATCTTTAACTTTTCAAAATTTGACATTTCCCATGTCCCAAGAGATTCAAATTCCCGAGCCGACATTTTATCCAAATTGGCAAGTACCAAGGGGTCGGAAAACAATAAAACATTGATACAAGAAACCATTCCCCAACCGAGTGTCATTTTGGCTATTTCATTATCTCAATCATGGATGGATCCTCTTCTTACCTATTTGCAACATGGGTTCATTCCCCAAGATCAGACAGAAGCTCGGAAATTGGTTAAAAAGGCAGCTCAGTACACGGTTCTGAATGGAGTTCTGTACAAAAGAGGGTTTGGTTCCCCCATGCTCAGATGTGTTAACCCATCCCAAGCAGAGGAGATACTTGAAGAGATTCATGGTGGATTTTGCAGCCACCATATGGGTGGAAAATCCTTAGCTAGGAAAATAATCCGAGCAGGTTACTTTTGGCCTACATTGCAAAAGGACTCCATGGAACATGTTAAGAAGTGTGTTCAATGCCAGTTTCACAGCGACATCTACCAAAGACCTGCTGAGGAGCTACATTCTCTCGGTGCCCCTTGGCCCTTTTATCAATGGGGCATGGACATCATCGGGAAGTTTCCCACCGCACCAGGGCAACTCAAATTTGCGGTAGTGGCTATTGACTACTTCACTAAGTGGATTGAGGCGGTACCGTTAACAACAATCTCTACGGCCCGTATTCAATTTTTCTTTGTGAAGGAAATTATCTCCCAGTTCGGAGTGCCTCATGCCATAGTTACCGATAATGGATCGCAGTTTGCAGCCTCTCACTTTCAACAACTAGCAGCCGACCTAGGAATCACTCACTATTTCAGTTCCGTTGAACACCCACAGACAAATGGGTTAGCCGAAGCTGCCAACAGAACCATCTTGGATGAAATTAAGAAGAAACTCGATAATGCAGCCGGCACTTGGGCGGATAAACTTCCGAGTGTTTTATGGTCACACAGGACAACTGTACACTCGTCTACAGGAGAGACTCCTTTTCGTTTGACATACGGCTGTGACGCAGTCATTCCGGTCGAAAAGCGAATCCCTACCTTTAGGACGCTCGAACGTCCTTCAGAAACTAATGACCATTTGCTCAGCGAAGAGCTCATTTTACTTAAGGAAATTCGAAAGAACGCCGCAGCTCATGAAAGAAAGATGAAGGAACGGCAAGCTCGGGAATACAACAAGAAGGTTCGTCCACGAAGTTTTGAAGTGGGAGACTTAGTCCTTCGCCGAGCAGACATCGGCAAAGGAAATGCTGGAGTTGGAAAATTGAAGCCAAAGTGGGAAGGCCCATACCGAGTGAAGGCTAAATTTGGAACTGGAGCTTAAAAATTGGAAACTCTCTCGGGCACCGAAATCAATAACAGCTAGAACGTGGCCAAGCTCAAAGCTTATTACAGTTAAGCTCCTATTTTATTTTTCACTTTTTACAAATAGATTAGTCTATTGCTCAGAATTGTTTAGGTCGAATAAACGAAGGGGAACATCCTTCTTAGATTAGTGACAAATTGTTAGGAATTAGTTAGCAAATGAGCAACTTCATTTTTGTATTCTTTTATCAATAAAGCGCATCGATTTCTTTGAAATTCTCTTTCGAACATTGTGAAATGAAATACGACTCATTTGGTTCGGCTAGCCACCGAGCTAAATCGAGAAACAACTCTTTACGAGAGTTCAACAACGTATTCATAGAACGCCCGAATTCAGGAAATTACTTTCCTTATTTCGCGGTCCGAGGGTCCCGCTTCGGCTAAAGTCGGCGATCCGAGTTCTATTCACAATAAATTATATATACGATTGAAGCAATAAATCATACATACGATTGAAGCGATCCCTTACCCAATAAATTACAGTCCGATCGTTCGGAGATTAGCATTGCACTAAATATCAAGGGTCACGTGACAAACGAAACCCAAAAGTAACGAAAATAATCTACGCAACACAATTTGTATTCATGGCAAATTGATTAACATTCAGTAAGAGTAAAAGTAAATTGTTCATAGCAGTCAAGGAGTACGCTCGAATACAACGAGCAACAATTTAAAGAAAAGTTGTTCGAAAGAGCTAAGTGACGACGCTCGGTTACAAACGAGCAACAAAAATTAAATCCTACATAAAAGCAGCAAAAACTGGTCACCAAAGCTTAGAATCACTCCTCAATATCAGACAAAACAATGTTGGAATCATCAAATTCAGGGGCTTCAGTCAAATCAACGAGAGGGTTAGGCAGATCCTCTGCTTGTAAATCGACTTCGGCCTTGGTCTCAATATCAATCAGCTTCCCATTGTCGACAGTATGAAATGGATGAGCTCCGACCACCCTGAACTCAGTCTCAGGATTCAGAACTTGAATTTGCTTAATTGCCGAGACAAAAGAATCATCAACTCTCTTGCTCCAGTTGTAGAAGTTGCTCTCCGCCTTTTTCTTGTGAAGAAGAGCTTTCTCCTTCAATTTCCGAGCAACAACAGCAGACCTCTCAACTTCATATCTCAACTCATCCATCTTCTGTCGGTTCTCTTGCAATTCTTTCTTCATTGCCTCCTCGACCTCCTTCTTCTTATCCTCAGCAGCTTTTTGGGAAACTTTCAAAGAATCCCTCTCTCTGATCAGCTCAGATTTGTCAGCCTTCAAATTCTCCAATTCATTTTTTACTCGGACCAGTTCGTCCGAAAGGCTAGCCTCTTGAGCAGCAGACATTGCACGAGCCTCTTTCTGTTCAACGTTGAAACCAGAAAAAAGATTACCCGCTTGCTTGGCCAAAAAGTAAGTAAGGTTGGCACTTCGAAGAAGATATTTCGTCAGAGTCATGTTACAGCGTGACCACTCATCGGTGGTGAGAATTCCAAACCGAGAATGGTCAAATTCAGGGCAGATATACTTGGCAAACCTCTCGTCAAAATCTCGGTCCCAAATTGAAGTTTCTGAGGGAGTTGCGGCAGAGGAAGGAGCGGTAGCAGCTCTAGCACTTGTCCCCTCGGACACTTTCTCCTTGCCTTTGTCTATTCGTCGACGGCGAGTCTGTTGTTGAGGAGAAGAGACTTGAACCTGACCGCTAGGGCCCAATGAAACTGTAGCGGCAACAGCAACTACATTAGAAGTTGGCCGAGGAGACGCCTCGGTTGGAGAAGCAGTAGGAGCAGAAGTACTTAAGCTTGGGGTACTTAAACTTGAAGACCCAGAAGCCACGCTTGTTGCAGTGGTTTTCCTCTTCTTCCCCCCATGAAGCAGAGCAGCCATTCGGGAAGCCATTTTTTCTGCAAAGAAAACTTAGTGAGATCCACATAAATCACAAATATAATAGCAGAGAGAGAATAGTTTACCAAGTTCAGCTTTGACATCCGATGAAGGGATGTTCACGATATCCTTCGTTTCTATCGTTCCATTCTTTTGCAAATAACTCTCAACAGCTCGGCACACCTCTTTCTCGAATTCAGCAAGCTCTTTCCAATCTGACGCATATGATGCGATCGATCAGTTGAAAAAACTTGCACTCCACTGAAGAGGGAACCATGGGAGTGGTCGCCTCTCCCCAGGACGAGTAAACCAGCAGGCACCATTGCCAACAAAATTATATTTGAAAAAGTAAGGTTTGAACCCCTTCCAAGATTCAGAGAATTTAGTGAAGAGAGCATATCCATGGCGGGACTTCAAAGAAACCCAAGGTCGCCTCACCGAACCTCTCTCAAAAGTATTGCACTGGGGGGCAAACAGATAGAAAAAAAGGGGAAGAGTGCAAGACCACTCCATGGCCGAACAAACTTGCTGGAAGCCCCTCACAAAAGCCCAAGCATTCGGATGCAGTTGGGAAGGGGCCACTCTCAAAGTACTCAAGACACCTATTTCAAAGTCAGTAAAGGGCATTCTAATCCCTAGTCGAGTAATCACTTCTTCGTAAAAATAGAAACCAAAACTACCCTCTGGAATTTTAGTGCAAACCCTCTCGTTCAAACCCACTGGACTAACAGAATAGAGATTCCTAGTGTTATCTCCAGGACATGGTAAAATTATAGCCCGAGTTTGTTCTAGTGACCCTTCCGTTGAAAGCTCGGACTGAATACCGAGAACCTCTTGGTCCACCCAATCGTATTCAGCTGCATCTGGTGGAAGTGGGTAGATTTCAGGATTAGTGATACACTTTCTCTTCATACCTGAGGAAAAGGGGGCACACTTGGAGTCAGAAACAGAAAAACTTGATTATGTCGGATCAAATACTTACGGTTACGGTCGGTCGGGGAACACCTCCCTTTCTGGGCAGAATTCCCCCAAACCAACTGAAATGTCTAATACCTCTCCGTTGCTTCCTTAACCTCCTCTGTTCTACCCTCTCGGCAATCCTATAGTGAATCACACCCTGTCTGAACTCTTTCAAAGAACGAGGAAAACACATGGCTATCGGTTTAACACAAATTTCTGGGTTTCCTCCTTTATGTGTTCTTGGTACGTCAGAGTTTACAGACTCCTCACTCATGGTTAACGTAGCCTCAGTACCAACCCTAAGAAGTTAAGTGCAGCAAAACGTAAAGCAAACCTAAGAAATACTACAGCGATCACTCAGTAAATGTTAAAGAGGGATAAAGAATTTCGAAAGACAAGTGGGGGTACCACAACAACAAATTGGGGTTTGTTCGAACCCTAGAAAAATCTATTAAAAAAACCAGGGAAGAAGGACCAGAGTTGATGCATAAAAAAGAAAATTCTAAGCACATATACACAGCAAATGGCAGAAACAATCGCATGCAAAATAGCAAAGAAGAAAGAGAAAAAAGTCAGAGAAAGTAGTCAGAAAAAGGAAGAGAGTTTCGTTACCTGCTAACAATGAGTAATCAAGGAACCAGAAAAGAACGAAGACCACGAGACAAGAAACGCACACAAGGAAGAAAAACGAAGTAATAGCAAGAATGTCTTTGAGGAACTCTGGCTTCAAAGATCAAAATCTCAGGAAAATGATGAACAAAGGTGAGAGAGAATTTGAAAGGTTCTGTTTAGAATAAATTGTGAAACCGCCCTTTGAAATTCGTCTTAAAACTTCCCTCCACTATCTCAAAAGGTTTGGGCCTAAAGATAGAAAAAGCCCATTAGCGTTGAAAACTAAATACGTGGCACTTCCGGTGAGTTTGAAATCATAACGTTCCGTTTCCCAGTAAAGTGAAGGACACGTGGAGACGCAAGAAGAATCGAAGGGTCACGTCTGGGTCAATGAAACGACAACTCTAGTAGGATTACTCGGATGGTCGGACATCTCTTTCTAACAAAGATTGATCGGAAAACAATTCGCTCGTCTCATCAACTCGGCAGGGCTCAAATCACCCTACCGAGCTTGGGGGGCTTATGCAGTAGACCTGTAGTCGACCGAGCATCATCCGACCTAATCCACCTAACTCCGACCCTTTAAACATTTGAACAAGGTATACGGTCGGAACTATACACAGAGTAAACAAGATTTCTATAGAGAGGTCGTGCGCTAATAAGATTAATCCGAGCACAGGATTCCAATCTTATCCTTATCGCTTACAGTCTTATAAAAGCCTAACTACCTCTCCTGGATTTCCACGACTCTTGGTTAGATAACAACAGTGTTAGATGAAGTTTATCATTTACAGGATTTAAGGATATGATCTTATCATATCCTCCACAAATCCTACTTGAACTCTACCTATTCAGAAGGCTTATCAGAACGGCCCAACTTACACAGGTAATCCCCTATAAGAACGACCATGCTATAGGGGCTAAGGTACGTCTTCTCATCCCTAAGTTGACACTCGCACACACATTGTTGACTAGGGAGAACCTGTTTATCCCAACTGGATACACAGAAATCCTACAAGTCCTACATTAATCTTTTTATTGAGGTCATTCTTTGAGGCTTTTCCATAGCTTCAAGGCTGATCTTGATTAAGGACACTACAGCACCTGCTATTTTCATGGATTATATGAACCGGATCTTTAGACCCTACCTGGATTTGTTTGTGGTGGTGTTTATAGATGATATTTTGGTCTATTCTAAGAGTCCAGAGGAGCATGAAGAACATTTCAGGATTGTGTTGAAGGTCCTGAAGGAGAAGCAGTTGTACGCCAAACTTGCGAAATGCGAGTTTTGGTTGAATGATGTAAAATTTCTTGGGCATGTAATCTCTAAGGAAGGAATTGCGGTGGATCCAGCAAAGGTGAGTTCAGTGTTGAAATGGGAACAACCTAAGATTGTGACTGAGGTGAGAAGTTTCTTAGGGCTGGCTGGATACTATCGTCGGTTTATAGAAGGATTTTCCAAGATTGCATTGCCTTTAACCAAGTTGACTCGGAAAGATCAACCGTTTGTGCATGATGACAGGTGTGAAAGTAGTTTCCGAGAGTTAAAGGAAAGGTTAACATCGTCTCCTGTGTCAATCTTACCTGACCCTCACAAGAGTTTTGAAGTGTACTGTGATGCATCTAAGCAAGGACTTGGGTGTGTGTTGATGAAAGAAGGAAGAGTAGTGGCTTACGCATCACGACAGTTGAAGAATCATGAAGTGAATTACCCGACACACGATTTGGAATTAGCTGCGATCGTGTTTGCCTTGAAGATATGGAGACATCATCTCTATGGCACTACTTTCCAAGTATTTAGTGACCATAAGAGTTTGAAATATCTGTTCGACCAAAAAGAGTTGAATATGAGGCAAGGAGGTGGATGGAGTTTTTGAAAGATTATGACTTTAAACTCCATTACCATCCGGGTAAAGCGAATGTGGTTGCGGATGCTTTGAGTCAGAAAGCAATCCACATAAGTGCAATGATGGTGAAGGAAGCAGCTTTGATCGAGGAATTCAGAGACTTGAGCTTGTTGATGCAGGTGGAACCATCAAGCATCGAGTTGGGAATGCTGCAAATCATAAATGAATTCTTGGAAAGAATTCGGGAGTTGCAACAAGCAGATGAGGAGTTGAGTGAAAAGATGAGATTAGGTTTGGAGGGGAAGGAACCTGATTTCAAGATTGGGTCAGATGGAATCCTTTGTACTGATGTAGGGTTAACCAGTATTACCAGCAGTCTCAACTGGACGAACCAAGGCCGAACACCTGGTCGGCACATCGTGAAAGCTCACCTATCCTCCGCACAGATCGGAACTATGTTAGTTGACCCGACCTCGGACGGACCATGACCAGTTGTCTTTAACCGACCTCCCACAGGTCGAGAGCATTCCACCCGACCTAATCTTCATCAGGTCGGAGCCCCCCCACATGGTCGCTAACCGATCATACACTCGGCCTCCATTAGAAGCACACCGAGTGGCCTAACTAGGGATGGGTAGGCATTCATCCGACCTCGAGACGCCGTACAGGTCATTTGTCATACACCCTACATCCTTAACACAGGCTAGACATGAGACCAAATGAACCGTCCAGGCTCTCTGGTACACAGTACTGTGCGGTCTATCCACTAGACAACCACAGATATTTACCAGATATTCTACAAAGCTTGACGTCAGCATGGTAACCCTATTGGACCTCAATATAGGCCCATACCCTCACACCCTATAAAAGACATTATCATGCCTTAGGGTCAGGTAAGGTTTTCTCATCCCTATGTTGACACACTGCACACCCTTAGTTGATAGAGGGAGAACCTGGGTATTCCAACTGAATATTCAGAAACATTCCATTACCGTCACGCATAAACCCCTGATCTCACACAGATTTCAGGACCACTAGTCATTGGTCTTGAGGTCCCCTAGGTCAGGGACATTTCCTATTTTTCAGATCCACTACATTGGCGCCGTCTGTGGGAACCGTAAACATCGATTCCCAACCACCATCGAGAGATGACAATCCTTGATCTGAACGTCGACAACGCCCTTGTTCAGTGCCCTCCCAAACAGCATCAGGACCCAGGCACGCTTGGGATCCTCATGATCGCTGGGGGTCTCGCTAGTGGACGCGAGAAACGCGTTTGGCGTAGGCAATACGTTGGCCAGATCCATGGACGAAATGCCTCCAAAAGGGTTAAGCGAGAGGCCACCACCTCGCTTAGCTTTGACGACAGTGACTACGGCAGCATCCTAAGGGACCACGATGACCCCATTGTAACATCCCAAGGTTTAATATCCAAGATAATAATAAAGATAAATATAAATTTGATCAAGGGTAATAGGAAGTCATATAAATAGGTATAGTTATATGAGTAGAACAAGAGAGTGGGCCGACTAGCTAAGGAAATAATGGATCTCAGATCGATCTCAGCTGAGCTAAGCGAGGACGGAACGCGAAGTCTAGTGCAGGCGTCAACTCGGGTAAGCATATCTCGTTGTTCCGACCGAGAGCAGACTCGGCCTGCTGCTACTTCTTCGTGTCAAAGCTGAAGCTCTCCTCCTCTATTTCTTCGTGTCACGCTCGAACCGAGTTGCTAGCTTCTTGATTCTCAAGTCCACTGTGCAGACGTCACTGTCAATCACTTTATGTCCTTTTCAAGTCACTATTGGTGACTTCCGCTTGAAGTCAATGAGTCTTATCCACATATTCCAAGCTTCTCAAAGAAGCCTCCATTTGGGACCACACAATTAATTCCCATAAGGGAATAAAAGAAAATCCATAATCAACACAATAACACTTCTTATTCTCTTTCTTCTTTATTTTCTCCATCTTCTCTAAAAGCTCCAGCACCAAAAGTTCATCATATTCTCTTTTCACTCACGTATTCTTCTCTCTCTCTCTCTCTTCTTCTCTATCAATACTCACAAACTAGAAGCTATTTTCCTTCATCTCCTTCGTCTCGTCGGAAGTTCCCTGTACCTCCACCGCATTCGGAAGTTCAAGAGATCGACAGCAGAGAAGCCACACTCAAGCTCTCAAACTCTTATCTCTCATGGGTTGAGGTAAGGAGTGATGTTACCTTAGCTTAGGTTTGGGTTGCTAGTGTGTTCATAATGGGTACTAAGAGTGGGTGTTAGCTTAGGGGATAATATAGAATAGGACTAGAGAGGAAGATGAATAACTAAAAAAAAAAACATAATAAATGAACTAGAGTCATGAACGCCTGAGCTAAGTGGAAATATTTGTATGCTTGCTAAGTGTATTTAATCATATCTTGTTGCTGTATAAATGTTTATAAATTTTGATAAGTGTGCTCATGTTGTTATTTTTAATCCTGTCAGTAGACCGAGCGTGAGAGGCCGAGATGGGAATATGGGGGAATGTTGTTAACTACTGGAGGGAGAAAATATGTTAATTAAGGAATTAAATAGTGAGAGGACGAGCGAACAGGGTAAGCAAGGGGGGTTGAGCCGAGAGGAGCTGAATAATGAATGTTTTAAAGGATAAAAGAGTAATTAAAGAGAAATGGTTGTGAGAGCGGTCATAGAAGACGCGTACTGGGTGCGTGCATTGATCGCCTACTGGGTTCGTGCATTGATCGCATCGGACGCATACTGGGTATGTGCAGCTGTAAGACGGGTACTGGGTACTCGCAGTTATGACTCACACAAGGTTCCGAGCAACGGAATCGGTGGGATGTGCTCCTGGTCATAGAAGACGCGTATTGGGTGCGTGCATTGATCCCGTAAGACGCTTGTTAGGATTGGCAGCCGTCACCCAAGAGTGGGGGCGAATTGGGTGTTTACGAAAACATTGGAAAATATTCGAATTAAATCGTTTTCAGCAAAATTAAAGAGATTTTGCAGCGGAAAACAATATAATGTTGAAAAGCGATTGCGCGGAAGCTGATAATAATAATAATATTAGAAAAGCTAATACGCGCGGTACAATTAAAACGATAACAACGAGAAACATTACCGTGCTAAATAATTTAAAACAATTAAATTAATTTATTAATAAAATAGTTGTTATGATGCAATAACAATAAATAACAACAACGCACATAAGCAACTATAACAGCGGAAAATAAAGAGATGAGGGATAGAAGATATTGCACCGGAGAATTTATCCTGGTTCGGCAAACCGGCCTACATCCAGTCCCCAAGCGACCCGCTTGAGCTTTTCACTAATATTCCAAAGATGCCCCCGCATCCCCGAATACAACCAGAGCGCCCCGCAAGCTACTAGGAACCTCCTGTCGCTAGGGACCTCAACAACAACCAGATAGCCTAATTACTAGGTGCCCCACCGTTCGTCTAGCACTACCCAATATACAAGGGTTCCTCACCCTACAAACACGAACGCCGCACGTCCGCACTAGGTGATTCACTCCCAAGTCTGATCTCTAAGGGTTACACACAACTTTACAACATTGGTTACGGATATGAATGATTAAGTACAACCACTATGATGCACTCTTGATAGTGCGGATACAACAATAAACGCCTCTAACAAAAGTGTGTTCTAGATAACACTGATACAACAAGAAAAGATCTAATGGCTATGGTAATGGTTTCACTATAGCATAGGCCAAAACTTAGAGTTGGAGAAGGAGAAGAAGAGCAGAACGTGAAAACAGAATTGTGATCAGAAAGTTAAAAATGAAAAGAGAGAAAAACTTTCTTATAAAAAGATTTGAAAAAATATTTGAAATTTGAATTTGAAATCAGAATAAAATCAAATTCAAAATAAGAATCAAATCAAATCCGGAAATATAAAAAAATTGATTATTTGAAATCAAATAAATAAAATAATATTTTTGAAATCAAAATCAAATCAAATAGATTTAAAGAATAAAATAAAAGATTTGAATCTTAAACCAAAAGGAATATTTTCAAAAATAAAATCAAATTCGAATTTTGAAAATAAATTAGAATCAATTAAGTAAAAAAAAATATGGAAATAAATCAAAATGATTCTGACACGTTTTTCAATAAAACTTGAGGTAAACGATTACTTAGGGAAGGTAATCGATTATCCCCTTTAAAATGGAAATTTTGAAATCCTTTTGAAAAACCAGTAATCGATTATTCTTTCCAAGTAATCGATTACTTCACTCCTGTTTAATATATGATGCAACTGATATAATCGATTATCACTGGTCAAATAATCGATTACACAGCCTCTGAAAAATATATGATGCAACTCCAGTAATCGATTATCTGTGCCAAGTAATTGATTACTTTCATACAAAAAGTAATGGATTAGCCAGGTTCAAATACTCGATTACACACTTTCTGGATTTTCTATGATGCAACATAAATAATCGATTATCTTGAAAGAGTAATCGATTATCTCTGTCCAAACTTGTAAAAACAGATTTTCACAACTTAGAGAAATCCAGCTAGAGGTTGTCAAGATATATTTTCACAGTGAATCAGTTAAGACATTAAAATAATATTTTTAGAAAAACTCTTTTCGCAATTAAAACATTCTTCTCCAATAACTCTAAATAAGGCCTAAACATAAGTGACACAATTATTCTATCCTTACATTGATTTCCTAATGAGAACGGAGAGATAGCATCTTGAAGCTCTTTGCTCGAAACTTGACTTTCACTTTACTTTGATTGGTCCTTGTTTGGCATCATCAAAACTCTTCAACGTTCTTCCACGTTGATCGCGTAAGACGCCGAGATGTGCAGCTGTAAGACGAGTACTGGGTGCTCGCAGCTATGGGCACTCCTTAACTCCATAGAAGAAATCGGCAGTAGTGCTCCTGGTCATAGAAGACACGTAATGGGTGCGTGCATTGATCGCGTAAGACGCCGAGATGCGTAGCTGTAAGACGGGTACTGAGTACTCACAATTATGGACACTCCTGAATCCGACCCTAAATGGTGTAAGACATGCAATGGGTGTATGCGGCCGAGAAGAGTAAAAGATTGTAAGATATGTAAAAGATGAATGATAAGAAAAGAGACTGGGCGAAGAAATCAGATACCGAGAGGGGGAAATAGAGACCGAGTAATCGAGACTAGGAATCAAGGAAAGAGTTCAAGGGTAAATGTTCGATAAAGTATAGAGTGGGAAAACTATCATGAACCGAGTAGAATGAGGCTGTTTGTATGTGATAGGATATCGGATTGTATACTTGTCAATATGCTAATTGCTTATCTGTGTTTGGCTTGGTAGTTCGGTATGTCATATTAGAAACTGCTTACTTAAGTTCTGTGTAATGCTCACCTCCTTACCATTTTTCAGGTACTGAGCCCGAGCAGACGCAGTCCCCGGCCGAGCAGGTTCACTCTCCCTCACAAGGAGAGTAGGTCTATAGAGTCGAAAACTAATTTAAGTCTCGGCCATTTGGCCGAGCTGAAACACTGTTTTTGAAGTCTCATATTTTGTGTAAACAGAAGTTGTAATTATGTTGTTTGACTTTTCTATATTTTGTACGAACTGTCTTCCGCTGGATCTCTGTCTACAATATTATATGAAATGAATTATTATGCCGTATAAAAAAAGAAGGAAATTTTAAGTCCTAATTTCGATTTAAGGGTAAAAAAATTAATTAGGGTGTTACATTTTTGGTATCAGAGCAGTTTCTCCTCGGCCTATTGGAGTTGCAGGTGACTCCGGTGGTTACTCACCAAGAGAGTAACAGATAAGTAGAGTTAAGTGTCTAGGCTAGTCAATAGGGTTTATATATATATATATATATACACACACACATTATCATTTAAATATTCGATTGTTAATTGGCTTTTCCTCCATCTCCAAGAAGTATGGCTGGGAGAAGGGCTGATAATGACCGAATTGCTGCTGTCCTGGAAACTTTGGTTCAATTGCAGCAGAACCAAGCGCAAGCTCAGCAGAACCAGGCCGAGAATCTTGCCCAAAACATAGCCATGGCCGCTGATTTGGGTCTAACATATGATGTTTTAGAGCTTAATTTAACTTCCTTTTGCTTAGTTTTGGCTTGTTTCTTAAGTGTTTTAGGTAGATTTTGTTTAGTTTTTAATTAGTTTAGGAAATTTTATTCCCTTGAACGTTTTGATCCGTTTTGGGTATGTTTCAGGTACTTTTGGGAGCTAAATTGGATAAAATAACATTGGAACTGAAAAGAGCATAAAAGGACCTTGAAAATGTCACAAGAACGGAGAAAAACGGAGCCACATCAGGTGTCACACGCCCAGGCGTGCAAACAGCACGCCCAGGCGCGCTAGCAGCGGAGAAAATTGGCCATCAGAGTTTGCGCGCCCAGGCGGGGGACCCAGCGCGCCCAGGCGCGCGTGCATCGCTGAAAAAGAACGCATCAGACCTGGCGTGCCCAGGCGTGGAGCCTGGCGCGCCCAGGCGCGCGTCACCCGGTCTAGGCCCAAATCAAATTAATTTCCTGATTTCTGAGGGAGTTTGCTTAGTTTTTAGGTTATTAATTAGGATTTAGATTAGACGGGGAGATTACACACGAATTTACAGAGAGAAATTGCATTGAGGAGAGCATTGGAGATCAACAACGGAGGGATCCGGTTGAGAGTTGAAGAATTTCAGATTTTCTAGGATCATGGGTTCTTCTTCTTTTCACTGTTTTTCAATTTTAACTATGTGTAACTAAACCCTTTGTTAGGAATTTGATGGATTTGCATGGATCATGATTAGTTTATGAAATTATGAATTGATGTTTTCCCTGTTATTCAATTGTTTGATTGAGTTTTAATTACAAATCATAGAATTGGCCACTTTATGTTTTGTTTTGGGTTTCTAGTTCTTCAATTGAAAAATTAGGATTAGAATAGACCTTGCAATCAAACATTATAATCATCCAATTTGTAGGGATACTTTTGGGGATTATATAACTAATTAATTTTAGAGATCTTAATTAATGACTAATTGGTTCGTAATTTCTTAAGGAATTAAGGGGTTCCAATTGAATAGGAAACACAATTATTAAAGGGATTTGGTAATTGTTACTGCTGGAATGTTGTTGTATAAATTAGGAAAACAGAAATTCATAATTAATAAACTAGGTCCTGCAATGAAATCATATTCCTAACGCTTTTCCCATCTTAATTTCACTTAATTAATTCAGATTTAGTTTTATTTTTAAATCAGTATTTAGTTGTTCTAAATTCATTCCCATTCTCAATTTAATTAGATTTTTCAGATTTCATTAATAGTTAGGAATAAGGTAGAAATTATTGAACACAATTTACAATCCCTGTGGGACGATATCCGGTCTTAACCGACTGTATTACTATTCGATCTAGTATACTTGCTAGATAGTGAACAAGTTTTTGGCGCCGTTGCTGGGGATTATTGAAGGCGCCTCGGAAGAAGCCATTTGTATGAGGCTTTTTCCTTTGTCTCTGAAGGATAAAGCTAAGCGCTGGCTCCAAGACCAGCCACCGGGGAGTTTGACTTTGTGGGATATACTTGCCCGTAAATTTTTGGACAAGTATATTTCATCAGCCACACAAGCTAAGCTGCGGAAGAACATCACTTCATTTGTGCAACAAGATGAGGAGACATTAGGCAAGGCTTGGGGAAGGTTCAATAAGATGCTGACGAAGTGCCCAACTCATTCAATGCCAGAATGGTTACAAATCAAAGTGTTCTATGATGGTTTGATGAAGCCTGACAAAGATCTAGTAGATGTAGCGGCGGGTGGATCTCTCACAAAGAAAACAGTTGAGGAAGCCAGAGGGATTCTAGCAGCAATGGCAAGCAACAGTAGTCAGAAAGCCCCAGAGATAATCACCCCGCCAGATGAAGTAGATTCTTCACAATTCCAGACTATCATTGAGCAGAATCAGGAAATGGAGCAACAGATAGCTGTGTTAACTCAGCATATGGGTCAAGTTTAAATGGTGCAACCTACTACTAAGCTCTTCAGAGGTGATACTGCGCTTTCAGTGACAACAACTGAGACATATCATTCATGTTCTGAGCGTTCTCGCAACCCTTCACCAAGTCCTCCACAGAGCCCGCAACCAGTGAAACAATCTTGGGAGTCAGCATTAGAAAGGATGGCACAAACTACAAATCTATTTGTGGATGAGGTTCGAGCTAATTTTAGTTCTTTAGGAGAAAGCATTGGCAACTTGGAGAGGAGGATAGAGGACATTACTCAGAGTTTGTCACAGTTGCATCCGGGCCACTTTCCTAACACAAGCACTAATTGTCAGGCCATTACTCTTCGAAGTGGCAGAGCTTATGATGAGCCACTGAAGAGGAGTGATGACAAGGTAGTTGGTAAGGATCAGCAGCAAGTTCAGAATTCAGAGGAAGAGATCCCAGTAGTCCAACAGCCTGAGCCTACAGAAAAGAGTCCAGAAACTACTTCAGAGAAGCCACAGAAGCAACCAGATTTATCACGAGTTCCATATCCTCAGAGGTTGAAGAAGGAAGAGAATCAGAGGCAGTTTGCAAGATTCATGGAAGTGTTTAAGAAACTTCAGATAAACATCCCGTTTGCTGAAGCTCTTGAACAAATGCCTACATATGCAAAGTTCATGAAGGAGTTGCTGACTAACAAGAGGAGGCTGAGAGACAATGAGACAGTGATGTTGACTGAGGAGTGCAGTGCTATCCTTCAAAAGAAGCTTCCACAAAAACTGAAAGATCCGGGCAGCTTCACCATTCCATGCAACATTGGTGGGATGGATGTTGGGAAAGCACTGTGTGATCTGGGAGCTAGCATCAACTTGATGCCACTTTCCATTTTCAAGAGACTAGGCATTGGAGAGATCAAGCCTACAATGATCTCTCTTCAGCTTGTGGACCGCTCCATCAAGAGACCATATGGGAAGGTGGAAGATGTTCTTGTCAAGGTGGACAAGTTCATTTTCCCAGCAGACTTCGTGATTCTGGACATGGACGAAGACCAGGACATTTCATTACTCCTAGGGAGACCTTTCTTAGCAACCGGCAGAGCCTTGATTGATGTGCAGAACGGTGAACTCATGCTCCGGGTGCATAATGAGAAGGTCACATTTAATGTTTATGACTCTATGAAGCATTCTATGGGAGATGACCAGTGTCTGAGGCTGGATGTGATTGAGTCTATAGTGGACTTGGTCTTTGAAGAGATGTGCTATGATCATGATGCTGTGGACGAAGCTTTGGTGACTGAGGGAGAGGAAGGAACTGAATCTCAACAGATCAAATCCTTGATGGATGGAGCTACATAGGTCAAAAATGATAGAAAGCCAAAGGATCTGAGGCTAGAGGAAAAGGAGGCCAGACCCAAACCTGAACTGAAAGTGCTACCACCGGGCCTAAGGTATGTGTTCCTAGATGACTCTGAATACTTTCCTATTATCATAAATAGTGCTTTAAATGAACTGGAAACTGAAAAATTATTAAGAGTTTTAAGGCATTATAAGTCTGCTATAGGATGGAATGTATCAGATCTAAAGGGAATTAGTCCCTCCTTTTGTATGCACAAGATTCTCCTGGAAGAGAATTATAAACCTGTGATACAACCTCAGCGGAGATTGAACCCCACTCTACAAGAGGTTATGAGAAAATAAATAGTGAAATTGTTGGATGTTGGGATCATTTACCCCATCTCAGACAACACTTGGGTCAGCCCAGTGCAAGTGGTCCCTAAAAAGGGTGGTGTCACAGTGATTAAAAATGAAAATAATGAATTGATACCAACCCGTACTGTTTCTGGGTGGAGAGTTTGCATAGATTATAGGAGACTAAATAGTGCCACCCGAAAGGACCACTTTCCACTACCTTTTATGGACCAAATGTTAGAAAGGTTAGCCGGACATGAATATTATTGTTTTCTAGATGGTTATTCCGGCTATAACCAGATTCCTGTGGATCCAAGAGACCAAGAAAAAACTGCTTTTACTTGTCCCTTTGGAGTTTTCGCTTATCGGAGAATGCCTTTTGGTTTATGTAATGCACCTGCAACTTTTCAAAGGTGCATGTTATCTATCTTCTCCGATATGGTTGAAAAGTTCATTGAGGTTTTTATGGATGACTTCTCAGTCTTTGGATCCTCATTTGAATCTTGTTTAAATAATTTGGAACAGGTCCTAAAAAGATGTCAGGAAACTAACCTTGTACTTAACTGGGAGAAATGTCAATTTATGGTTAAGGAAGGGATAGTTTTGGGGCATCTAATTTCAGAGAGGGGTATTGAGGTAGATAGAGCTTAAATTGATGTAATTGCAAATTTACCTCCTCCTACAAATGTCAAAGGGATTAGGAGTTTTCTCGGTCATGCCGGTTTTTACCGGCGGTTCATAAAAGATTTTTCAAAAATAGCCAAACCCCTTTGTAATTTGTTGGAGAAAGATGTGGAATTTAATTTTGATAATGATTGCATGAGATCTTTCCATGACTTGAGAAAGAAACTAGTATCTGCTCCTGTGGAAATTCCACCTGACTTGAATAAACCTTTTGAATTGATGTGTGATGCTAGTGATTTTGCCATAGGTGCAGTGCTTGGACAGAGAAAAGAGAAAGTCTTTCATGTAATTTATTATGCTAGTCGTGTGCTAAATGATGCTCAGATTAATTATACGACTACAGAAAAAGAATTGTTAGCTGTGATATTTGCAATGGATAAGTTTCGTTCCTATTTGATAGGGTCGAAAGTTATAGTTTATATTGACCATGCAGCTTTAAGGCACCTTTTGGCTAAGCAAGATGCTAAGCCAAGACTGATAAGGTGGATCTTGTTACTACAAGAGTTCGACATAGAGATCAGGGATAAAAAGGGGGTTCAGAATGTTATTGTAGATCACTTGTCTAGACTTCCTTTAGAGAGTAGTGATGGGAATGTAGAAGTGCCCATTAAAGATGAATTCCCTGATGAGAGACTTTTGGCTGTATCTGTGGCGCAACCATGGTTTGCGGATATAACTAACTTCCATGCAGCTAAGTTAATCCCAAAAGACTTGACATGGCAACAAAAGAAATTTTTTTTACATGATGTCAAGTTCTATGTTTGGGATGAACCTTTCCTGTTTAGAAGAGGGGTAGATGGAGTTCTTAGGAGGTGTGTTCCTAATGAGGAAATCCCTGATATTTTATGGGATTGTCATGCTTCACATTATGCTGGACATTATAGTTTTGATAAAACGACATCTATGATTTTGCAATGTGGCTATTATTGGCCTACTATCTTTAAAGATGCTAGGAATTTTGTAATGCAGTGTGATAGATGCCAGAGAACAGGTAATATCTCCCGAAGGGATGAAATGCCTCTCCAAAATATTTTGGAGGTGGAAATTTTTGATGTTTGGGGGATTGATTTTGTGGGTCCTTTCCCACCCTCATTTGGTAACAGGTACATCTTGGTTGTAGTGGACTATGTGTCCAAATGGGTGGAGGCAATTGCAAGCCCCACCAATGATGCTATAGTGGTTGTGAACTTTGTTAAGAAAAACATTTTCAATAGATTTGGTGTGCCCAGGGTGCTTATTAGTGATAATGGCACCCACTTTTGCAATAGAGTGTTAGAAAAAGTTCTGGCCAAGTATGAGGTGCATCATAAAATTTCTACACCCTATCACCCTCAAACTAGTGGCCAAGTAGAGGTTTCCAATCGAGAGCTTAAGAGGATTCTAGAGAAAATTGTAAATAGCTCATGAAAGGATTGGTCTAGGAAACTAGATGATGCTCTATGGGCATACAGAACTGCTTTTAAGAGTCCCTTGGGCATGTCACCTTACCAGGTGGTGTATGGGAAGAATTGCCATTTGCCTGTTGAGCTAGTGCACAAGGCTTATTGGGCAACCAGATTTCTGAACATGGATATGCAACAAGCAGGTGAGAAAGAATGTTACAAATGACTGAATTATATGAGTTTAGGGAACAAGCTTATAACTGGTCTCGAGCTTTAAAAGAAAAAATTAAATACTACCATGATAAGAAAATAATCCCTAAAAATTTTGAAAAAGGTCAGCTGGTTTTGTTGTATAACTCTAGGCTAAGGCTTTTCCCTGGAAAGCTTAAGTCTAGGTGGTCTGGTCCCTTTGTTGTTGAACAGGTATTCCCTTATGGGGCAGTGGAGGTGAAAGATCCCAAGGATGGCCGAAATTTCAAAGTTAATGGCCAACGACTGAAGATTTATTTGGGAGGAGCGGTGGAGAGATGCAAAACCATTGCTAAGCTCCTTAACCCCTAGTTTCTCTGTGATTTCCCTGAGCCTCCGAAAGGAGGTGACCAGTCAGGCTCGTGACGTTAAACAAGCCCTTGTTGGGAGGCAACCCAATGTTTTGGTAAGTTTTCTTTTAAATTTTTATTTTGTAGAGTAGGATAGTTTAGTTAGCTTGAGGACAAGCCAACCTCTAAGTTTGGGGGAGTGGACAAAATAAAAATTAATTTTTCAGATATGAATTGTTTCCCCATTTTTGGTGTTGGTTTGTGTCTTAGGTAGATGTTTTGTAATTATTCTAGACTTAGGATTATTTTTCTGATGATAGGTGTATATACTTAGTTTAGGATTAGACTCATTGATTCATGTTATTTATTTGTGGAGCTGTAAATATTTTTGAAATTTGGTTATTTTGGCAAAGTTTTTCAGAACTTGAGATTAATGAACTGACTTTAGCCTGTGAGATTTTTGAGCCTAATTGATGGGGTATGATTTATTGAATTATTTTTATTTGAGACCCCTATTCTTTCATGAGTGTGTTCACTTTAGTTTTGTGTTCTAGAACTTGACCGGTGACCATTTTGAGATTGATAATTGATTACATGCATAAAAATTATTAAGGCATTTAGGATGGTGTTTTTGTAGCCTCAGAGTTTGTGGATTTGTTTTCCCTTAGTTGCCCATTTTGAGCCTAAAATAAATATGATTTTTCTTTGGTACCCTGTATTGATTTATATTTTTGTGAGTACCCTATGAATTTTGAATGAGCAATTGAGAGAGGAACATTTCAAAAGTATGAAAATTGTAAAAGTGTTTATTGAGTTACTCTTCATCCAAAAGAAAAGAAAAGTTGAGAAAAAGTGAACATTGTTGAATAAAAAGAGAAAAGAAATCTGTTTGGAAGAAGTAGTAGAGTGAAGAAAAGAAAAAGAGAAAGTTTGAAATAGTTGTGTTTGAGTGTGAGTTCTCATAGTATTCATTGCTCATTCAGAATTTTTGAGGGAAATTTGTTTTTGCATTTTAGCCCTTAGCTTCATCCTTTCTTTCTTTTATCCCACCTTAACACTTCTAGCCATGACCTCATTACAACCAAAATAAAGACCTTTTGATTTGTGCATGTTTTCAATAATTTCAGTGGAGATTTGGGTCTATGGTCAAGCATATGGTAACACTTTACTATTGTATGAACTTGAGTGAATTGCTAATACCCTTGATACACATGAGAGATATACAATGAGAGGTTGAGAGTGTTCATTAGTTCTGAGTTCTGAGTGGTTTTGTCTCTTTAACCAAGTTTTGATATGTAAATGGCTTGTATGGATATGTAGCTGTGTTGATGAGTCGAAGTCTTAAATTAGGTGCTGTACATTTTGATTTGGATGGTAGTATTTTGTTTTAGAATTTTTATTTTACTTTTGCCTGGGACATGCAAAATGCTAAGTTTGGGGGTGTGATTTGGGTCTAACATATGATGTTTTAGAGCTTAATTTAACTTCCTTTTGCTTAGTTTTGGCTTGTTTCTTAAGTGTTTTAGGTAGATTTTGTTTAGTTTTTAATTAGTTTAGGAAATTTTATTCCCTTGAACGTTTTGATCCATTTTGGGTATGTTTCAGGTACTTTTGGGAGCTAAATTGGATAAAATAACATTGGAACTGAAAAGAGCATAAAAGGACCTTGAAAATGTCACAAGAACGGATAAAAACGGAGCCACATCAGGTGTCAAACGCCCAGGCGCGCTAGCAGGGGAGAAAATTGGCCATCAGAGTTTGCGTGCCCAGGCGCGGGACCCAGGCGCGCGTGCATCGCTGAAAAAGAACACATCAGACCTGGCGAGCCCAGGCGTGGAGCCTGGCGCGCCCAGGCGCGCGTCACCCGGTCCAGACCCAAATCAACTTAATTTCCTGATTTCTGAGGGAATTTGCTTAGTTTTTAGGTTATTAATTAGGATTTAGATTAGACGGGGAGATTACACACGAATTTACAGAGAGAAATTGCATTGAGGAGAGCATTGGAGATCAACAACGGAGGGATCCGGTTGAGAGTTGAAGAATTTCAGATTTGCTAGGATCATGGGTTCTTCTTCTTTTCATTGTTTTTCAATTTTAACTATGTGTAACTAAACCCTTTGTTAGGAATTTGATGGATTTGCATGGATCATGATTAGTTTATGAAATTATGAATTGATGTTTTCCCTGTTATTCAATTGTTTGATTGAGTTTTAATTACAAATCATAGAATTGGCCACTTTATGTTTTGTTTTGGGTTTCTAGTTCTTCAATTGATAAATTAGGATTAAAATAGACCTTGCAATCAAACATTATAATCATCCAATTTGTAGGGATACTTTTGGGGATTATATAACTAATTAATTTCAGAGATCTTAATTAATGACTAATTGGTTGGTTATTTCTTAAGGAATTAAGGGGTTCCAATTGAATAGGAAACACAATTATTAAAGGGATTTGGTAATTGTTACTACTGGAATGTTGTTGAATAAATTAGGAAAACAGAAATTCATAATTATTAAACTAGATCCTGCAATGAAATCAAATTCCTAACGCTTTTCCCATCTTAATTTCACTTAATTAATTCAGATTTAGTTTTATTTTTAAATCAGTATTTAGTTGTTCTAAATTCATTCTCATTCTCAATTTAATTAGATTTTTCAGATTTCATTAATAGATAGGAATAAGGTAGAAATTATTGAACACAATTTACAATCCCTGTGGGACGATATCCGGTCTTAACCGACTGTATTACTATTCGATCTAGTATACTTGCTAGATAGTGAACAGCCGCAGCAGCTGCAGCTGCAGCCCTTCAACCTCCACCGCCGTCTCCGGTCGAGATTGACTGGATGAGCCGATTTAGGAAGAATGAACCGCCTCGGTTTGAAGGGGGCTACAATCCAGACGGAGCTCAAAGATGGCTCCAAGAAATTGAGAATATTTTCCGATCCCTGCAATCGCCCTACGATTACAGTGTGAGGCTAGCCGAGTTTGTACTGGCTAGTGAAGCTGAGCACTGGTGGGAGCAGCAGCGTCGGGGTTTGGGAGCGGCTAATCAAGAAATTACCTGGGACTTGTTCAGAACCCGTTTCCTCGGCAAGTATTTTCCTGAAGATGTTAGGAGGGAGAAGGAGATCGCCTTTCTCAAGCTGGAGCAAAGGAATTTAAGTGTTGGGGAATATGGGGCTCAGTTCGAGGACTTGATCCGCTATTCGGGAAGCTACCGAGATGCCGAAGAACGCACCAAATGCATCAAATTCGAGTCTGTCCTCCGTAATGATATTCGAATTGCATTTGAGTATCAGAATGTGGCCAATCTCTCGCAGTTGGTGAATATGGCCAGTACGTATGAGAAGGGGCTCAGAAGGAAGGCCGAAGGAAAGCGAAACAGGTCGACGCAGAAAACAGTGGGTCCGATTAGGGGGAAAGGAGTCATTCAGAGGTCAACCCCCTATGTGAATCCGAGCTCCAAGGCACCAGCAGTATCAAGGAGCGGTGGTCAGATGGTGGTTGTCCCTGGTCCCTATCCGATCTGTCAGCACTGTGGAAAGCAACACAAGGGAGAATGCTGGAGTCTGGATCCGAGAAGAGCAAGAGGATCCTGTTTTCGCTGTGACAAGCCTGGCCACTTTGCAGCTCGGTGTACCGAGAATATTGTGAAGGAAGAAGTTAATGCTGCAAGGGCTCAGCAGACTGGAGCTAACCAACCGATGCAGAGGGGCAAAGTTTACACCATGGATGGCGAAGAAGTTACTGATTCCGATGAGCTGATCCGAGGTACTTGTCGAGTAAATAGCATGCCCTGTGTCGTATTATTCGATTGTGGAGCAACACATTCTTTCATTTCTCTCGACTGCATGAACAAGTTGAAATTATCCCAAGTAGAAATGCCTTATAAATTGTCTATCTCTACCCCTACCAATTCCTCTGTGATCACCTCTCAAATGTGCTTGGACTGTCCTATCCAAGTATTAGGCCGAGAGTTTAAGGTCAACCTGATTTGCTTGCCTCTGACTAGACTAGATATTATCCTTGGCATGGATTGGATGTCTCAACACCATGCGCTGCTCGATTGTCGTAAGAAGGCTGTAATCTTCAGTGATTCGTCTGTTGCAATCTTAGAGGCGACAGAGGAGTTAAGCATAGATCAAATCCCTGTAGTCGGCGAAGTCCCAGAGGTCTTCTCGGATGAAATGCCTGGCTTACCGCCGAGAATAGAAGTAGAGTTCAATATCAATCTTGTCCCGGGAGCAGGCCCAATTTCTATTGCACCGTACCGAATGACGCCTCCCGAGTTGGAGGAACTGAAGAAGCAATTGGAGGAACTCTTGGCCAAAAAGCTGATTAGGCCGAGTGTGTCACCTTGGGGAGCTCCAATTCTGTTTGTTAAAAAGAAGGATGGTAGTCTCAAGATGTGCACCGATTATAGGAAGATCAATGCAGTAACGGTGAAGAATAGATATCCCTTCCCTCGGATTGATGATTTGCTAGATCTGCTTATGGGAGCGTCGGTGTTCTCAAAGATAGACCTCCGATCAGGATACCACCAGATTCGCATCCGAGAGGAAGATATTCCGAAGACAGCTTTCAGGACAAGATACGGGAACTTTGAGTATGTTGTCATGCCTTTCGGCCTTACCAACGCCCCCGCTATCTTTATGGATTACATGAATAGGATCTTCCGACCCTATTTGGATTCGTTTGTGATAGTCTTCATTGACGACATCCTTATTTACTCCAAAAGTCCGAGCGAACATAAGGAACACTGGAGGGTGGTGTTACAAATTTTGAAGGACAAAGAACTCTACGCCAAGCTTTCGAAACGCAGTTTCTGGCTCAAAGAGGTTCACTTTCTCGGTCACGTGATATCCGAGAAAGGCGTTGCGGTCGACCCCTCTAAGGTGGAAGCTGTGCTTAAGTGGGAGAGACCCAATTCGGTAACCGAGATCAGGAGTTTTCTCGGTCTTGCAGGGTATTATAGAAGATTTGTTGAAGGGTTTTCTAAGTTGGCCCTTCCGTTGACATCGTTAACCAAAAAGGAGGTGCCGTACCAGTGGAACGAAGAGTGCGAACAGAGCTTCCAAGAGCTGAAGAGAAGATTGACGAGTTCACCAGTGTTGATCTTGCCAGATCCGACCAAAGTGTTTGATGTGTACTGTGATGCCTCGAAGCAGGGTCTCGACAATGTATTAATGCAGCAAGGAAAAGTGGTGGCCTATGCCTCTAGACAGCTTCGGCAACACGAACATAATTACCCCACTCATGATCTCGAATTGGCCGCCGTGGTGTTTGCTCTTAAAATTTGGAGGCATTATCTATATGGCACGAAATTTGAAGTGTTCAACGACCATAAGAGTCTCGGCTATCTGTTCGACCAAAAGGAATTAAATATGAGGCAACGCAGGTGGATGGAATTCTTGAAGGACTACGACTTCAATCTGCATTATCATCCTGGAAAGGCCAATGTGGTGGCCGATGCATTGAGCCGAAAGAGCCTTCATCTGAGTAATATGATGGTCCGAGAGATGCAATTGATGTAGGAATTTAGCGATCTCAATCTCGGAGTATAGAATAAGGAAAATAGTGTTATACTCGAGATGTTGCAAGTGATAAATGACTTTGTGGGCTTCATCAAGGAAAGACAGACCGCCGACTCGGAACTCCAGAAATTACTGGAAAGAGCAGGGGACAAGGATGAGCCCGATTTCACTAAAGGATCAGACGATCTCATACGATTTCGGGACCACGTCTGCATCCCCATGGACTTTGAAGTTTGAAGAGATATAATGGAGGAAGCCCATAAAACGAAGATGAGTCTTCATCCGGGAGCCACAAAAATGTACCAAGACCTGAAGAGGATATTTTGGTGGCCGAAGTTGAAGACGGACGTGGCTGATTACGTGTCTCGATGCTTGTTTTGTCAAAAGGCCAAGATCGAGCATCAGAGGCCCGGCGGATTGCTCAGATCTTTGGAGATTCCGCAATGGAAGTGGGACAACATCTCGATGGATTTTGTTTCAGGCCTACCGAGAACCAGGTCGGGGTGTGAAGCTATTTGGGCTGTGGTGGATTGACTGACAAAGTGTGCCCATTTCCTACTGGTCAACATGAAGCACAGTCTAGAGAAGTTAACACAGTTGTACATAAAAGATATCGTTAGACTCCACGGTGTTCCGAGCAGCATCGTGTCCGACCGCGATCCTCGTTTCTTGTCCCGATTCTGGCAGAGTTTGCAGCAAGCCATGGGTACAAAACTGAGGTTCAGCACTGCTTATCATCCTCAAACCGATGGACAATCCGAGCGCACCATTCAGACCCTGGAGGACTTGTTAAGGACATGTGTACTCGAACAGTCGGAAAGTTGGGAAACACTTCTGCCCTTGGTCGAATTTACCTACAACAACAGCTTTCATTCGAGCGTCGGAGTGGCTCCCTTCGAAGCGTTGTTTGGTCGGAAATGCCGAACGCCTCTGTGCTGGTTTCAGATAGGAGAAAATTTGTTAATTGGCCCCGACATTCTGCACGAGACAACCGAGAAGATCTGAATGATACAAGGGAAGATGAAAGCAGCTCAGGACCGACAGAAAAGCT
This sequence comes from Crotalaria pallida, assembly GCA_037953625.1. Taxonomy (NCBI): domain Eukaryota; kingdom Viridiplantae; phylum Streptophyta; class Magnoliopsida; order Fabales; family Fabaceae; genus Crotalaria; species Crotalaria pallida. The sequence goes on along the minus strand of CM075649.1, from coordinate 77,851,314 downwards.
ATGCCGACAAATGGAGGAGGTCCCTAGACTTTAGTAAAGGAGATCATGTGTTCTTACGAGTGTATCCGATAACGGGTATTGGCCGATCAATCAAATCAAGGAAGCTGACCCCTCGGTTTGTCGGACCATATCAGATATTGGAGAAAGTTGGACCAGTTGCCTATCGGATTGCCCTACCCCAACATCTGTCTAAACTCCATGATGTATTTCATGTTTCGCAACTCAGAAAGTATGTCCATGACCCTTCGTATGTGATAGAAGTGGACGAACTTCCATTAAAGGATAATCTGACCCTTGAGGTTCTTCCGGTTAGAATAGAGGACAGGCAGATTAGACGGCTCAGAGGAAAAGAGATCTCCTTGGTCAAGGTTATCTGGAATCGGAACAATGTAGAAGAGGCTACTTGGGAACTCGAGGAGAAGATGAAACTGTCCTATCCGCAGCTGTTTGGCGCTGATTGAACTTCGAGGACGAAATTCCTATAAGTGGGAGAGGATTGTAACATCCCAAGGTTTAATATCCAAGATAATAATAAATTTAAATATAAATTTGATTAAGGGTAATAGGAAGTCATATAAATAGGTATAGTTTTGTGAGTAGAACAAGAGAGTGGGCCGACCAGCTAAGGAAATACTGGATCTTGGATCGATCTCAACCGAGCTAAGCGAGGACGGAACGCGAAGTCTAGTGCAGGCGTCAACTCGGGTAAGCATATCTCGCTGTTCCGACCGAGAGCAGACTCGGCCTGCTGGTACTTCTTCGTGCCAAAGCCGAAGCTCTCCTCCTCTATTTCTTCGTGTCACGCTCGAACCGAGTTGCTAGATTTCTTGATTCTCACGTCCACTGTGCAGACGTCACTGTCAATCACTTTATGTCCTTTTCAAGTCACTATTGGTGACTTCCCCTTGAAGCCAATGAATCTTATCCACATATTCCAAGCTTCTCAAAGAAGCCTCCAATTAGGACCACACAATTAATTCCCATAAGGGAATAAAATAAAATCCATAATCAACACAATAACACTTCTTATTCTCTTTCTTCTTCATTTTCTCCATCTTCTCTAAAAGCTCCAGCACCAAAAGTTCATCATATTCTCTTCTCACTCACGTGTTCTTCTCTCTCTCTCTTCTTCTCTATAAATACTCACAAACTATAAGCTATTTTCCTTCATCTCCTTCGTCTCGTCGGAAGTTCCTTGTACCTCCACCGCATTCGGAAGTGCAGCAAGGGGAGAAACGGTTCAAGGGGTTTCAAGTTCAAGAGATCGACAGCAGAGAAGCTACACTCAAGCTCTCAAACTCTTATCTCTCGTGAGTTGAGGTAAGGAGTGAGCGTTACCTTAGCTTAGGTTTGGGTTGCTAGTGTGTTCATAACGGATACTAAGAGTGGGTGTTAGATTAGGGGATGATATAGAATAGGACTAGAGAGGAAGATGAATAACTAAAAAGAAAACAAAATAAATGAACTAGAGTCATGAACGCCTAAGCTAAGTGGAAATATTTGTATGCTTGCTACGTGTATTTAATCATATCTTGTTGCTGTATAAATGTTTATAAATTTTGATAAGTGTGCTCATGTTGTTATTTTTAATCCTGTCAGTAGACCGAGCGTGAGAGGCCGAGATGGGAATATGGGGGAATGTTGTTAACTACTGGAGGGAGAAAATATGTTAATTAAGGAATTAAATAGTGAGAGGACGAGCGAACAGGGTAAGCAAGGGGGGTTGAGCCGAGAGGAGCTGAATAATGAATGTTTTAAAGGATAAAAGAGTAATTAAAGAGAAATGGTTGTGTGATCGGGTCATAGAAGATGCGTACTGGGTGCGTGCATTGATCGAGTCAGACGCATACTGGGTATGTGCAGCTGTAAGACGGGTACTGGGTACTCGGAGTTATGACTCACACAAGGTTCCGAGCAATGGAATTGGTGGGATGTGCTCCTGGTCATAGAAGACGCGTACTGGGTGCGTGCATTGATCGCGTAAGACGCCGAGATGCGCAGCTGTAAGACGAGTACGGGGTGCTCACAGCTATGGATACTCCTTAACTCCATAGAAGAAATCGGCGGTAGTGCTCCTGGTCATAGAAGACGCGTACTGGGTGCGTGCATTGATCGCGTAAGACGCCGAGATGCGCAGTTGTAAGACGGGTACTGGGTACTCGCAGTTATGGACACTCCTGAATTCGACCCTAAATGGTGTAAGACATGCACTGGGTGTATGCGGCCGAGAAGAGTAAAAGATTGTAAGATATGTAAAAGATGAATGATAAGAAAAGAGACTGAGCGAAGAAATCAGATACCGAGAGGGGGAAATAGAGACCGAGTAATCGAGACTAGGAATCGAGGAAAGAGTTCAAGGGTAAATGTTCGATAAAGTATACAGTGGGAAAACTATCAGGAACCGAGTAGAATGTGGCTGTTTGTATGTGATAGGATATCAGATTGTATACATGTCAATATGCTAATTGATTATCTGTGTTTGGCTTGGTAGATCAGTATGTCATATTAGAAACTGCTTACTTAAGTTCTGTGTAATGCTCACCTCCTTACCATTTTTCAGGTACTGAGCCCGAGCAGACGCAGTCCCCGGCCGAGCAGGTTCACTCTCCCTCACAAGGAGAGTAGGTCTATAGAGTTGGAAACTAATTTAAGTCTCGGCCATTTGGCCGAGCTGAAACACTGTTTTTGAAGTCTCATATTTTGTGTAAACAAAAGTTGTAATTATGTTGTTTGACTTTTCTATATTTTGTACGAACTGTCTTCCGCTGGATCTCTGTCTACAATATTATATGAAATGAATTATTATGCCGTATAAAAAAAAGAAGGAAATTTTAAGTCCTAATTTCGATTTAAGGGTAAAAAAATTAATTAGGGTGTTACACCCATGGTCATCACCGCCGCGGTAGGAAACTACAAAGTCTGCAGGATGCTAGTAGACCAGTGCAGTTCAGCGGATATAATAATCGAACCCCTGCTGAAATCTTTGGGATTGAAAAGGTCAAATCTATCCCCAGTATTGGGACCTCTGATAGGATTCTCAGGGGACGCGATATTCCCCCTGGGTCGAATCCGCTTGCCTGTGAGCATGGGACCAGGACCGTCTGCTAAAACGCAGATGGTTAACTTCCACGTGGTCGACTGCCCTTCATCATACAAAGATATCTTCCACGTGACCATGTATACATGCTTTCAACGCAGTGGTTTCCACCATATACCTAGCCATGAAGTTTCCTGGTACTGATGGGCAAGCGGTCACGATTCGAGCTGACCAGGCGGAGGCACAAAAGTGCTGCAACTCAAGTTTGGGGAAGAGGAAGGCAGAAGAACCGCTGCAGTTAGAGAAGCCCCAGCTTGGTAAGGGAAGGATTAACCTTACTGACCTGGACGTTCGTAGCAAGGAAGACGAGACTCGTCCCGCTCCTGAGGGGGAGTGGGAGTACGTGCTTTTAGATGACGACCCAGAGCATCGAATCAAGATCAATGCAGGAATTCCCCAACCTATCAAGGAGGAGCTGGAAAACCTCCTCCGCGCCAATAGGGAGTTATTCGCCTGAACGTTGGCGGACATGCCGGGGATAGATCTAAATTTCATCTGCCACTGGTTAAGCGTATACCAAGACGCAAAACCGGTGGTCCAAAAAAGAAGACAAGAGGGTGGCGAAAAAGTCGCCGTAATAGTAGAGAAAGTTGCCGAACTCGAGGAAGCAGGATTCATCCGAGAAATCAATTACACCGACTGGCTAGCCAACACAATACTAGTTAAAAAGTCAAACGGGAAGTGGAGGATGTGCGCGGATTACACCGACCTCAACAAGGTCTGTCCCAAGGACCAGTACCCACTTCCCCTCATTGACAAGCTAGTTGATAACTCGGCTAGATACCAGCTTCTGTCTTTCCTCGACGCATATTCGGGTTACAACCAGATCCCGATGTACCTCCCGGACCAAGAAAAAATAGCTTTCATCACGGAGAAAGCTACTTACTGTTACAACGTCATGCCCTTTGGTCTCAAAAACGCAGGCGCGACTTACCAAAGGATGATGAATAAAGTGTTCGACGGGCTCATCGATGACAAGATGGCAGTTTACATGGATGACATGATCGCAAAATCAAAGAAAAAATAAAATCATCCACAGGACTTGGCAATAGGGGTGTAACGGGTCGGGTTGGGTTTTGAGGAGATTTAGCACCCAACCCAACCAAAGTAAATTGGGTTGGGTTGGGTTGCGCTCTATTTGACTGTGAAAACCGACCCAACCCAACCCATAGAAATGCGGGTTGGGTTAGGTTGGGTAATCGGGTCTGTGTCCTAATTTTCATAAAATAAAATAAATAAAAAAATCTAAATAAATATAAAAATAAAAAAAACACATAAACAATAATTAAATTTATTTTTTGATTGTGAACCAAATTATCCATAAACAAAGAGCATCAAAAGCAGTTCCTTCAACATTAATAAATTAACCGTAACCTATATTAATAAAAAAAATTAATATATATTTAAATATGAGGGTTGGGTCGGGTTATGTTGGATTTTAAATAATAAACCCATGGCCCAACCCGTACTGAAAAGTGCCAAGCAATCCTGGACATGAAAAGCCCCGCCGACGTGAAGCAAGTGCAACAGCTAACTGGAAGGGTAGTTGCACTATCCAGGTTCCTGTCTCAATCCACCAAGAAAGCCTTCCCATGCTATTAGCTCCTCAGAAAGAACAAGGAGTTTATGTGAGATGAGCGATGTGAAACCGCCTTTCTCGACCTCAAGGAATACCTGTCGACACCCCCTGTGCTGACGAGCCTGGATGAAGGAGAAATCCTTCATCTATACCTCTCAATAGGAGAACACGTCGTTAGCTCGGTGTTGGTGACAGAATCGAGAACAACGGAGTCGCCAATTTACTTTGTCAGTAAAGCACTCCAAGACCCTGAAACTAGATACTCCAAGTTAGAAAAGGTGGCTTTCTGCCTCATAGTTACGGCGAGGAGGTTAAGACAATACTTCCAGAGCCACAAGATCGTAGTCCGAACCGATCAGCCAATAAGGCAAGTATTACAAAAACCCGACCTCGCTGGAAGAATGGTTTCCTGGTCGATTGAGCTGTCCGAGTTCGACTTGGCGTACGAACCTCGAAGAGTAATAAAATCACAAGTCCTAGCCGACTTCGTGGCGGAGTTTACCGAACCTTCCACAGGATCGAACTCCAAGAGTTGGACCCTCTATGTTGACTGGTCCAGTAATTTGAAAGGTGCAGGGGCTGGGGTCATCTTGGAAAACTACGAAGGAGTCAGCTTAGAGTATTCACACAAGTTTGAATTCTCCAAGTCTAATAACCAAGCCGAGTATGAAGCTATTCTCGCAGGGATGAGGCTCGTCAAGGAAATGGGGGCTACCACGATAAGGATCTTTTCAGATTCACAGCTGGTAGTCTCTCAAATCAAAGGCGAATACCAGGCCAAGGAGCCTATCCTTCAGAAGTACCTGAACAGGGTTAGGTTCCTAGCCTCCGAGTTTTCGCACTTGGAAATCACTCACATTCGAGCACCAAAGGCTTAGGTCACAACAATTCACTGATACAGGAAATCGCTCAAGGACTAAGCGTTGTCCTAGCAGTCTCCTTGTAATCGGACTGGATGACCCCCATCATTGCCTACCTCCAGCAGGGGATCATCCCTCAAGATCCCTCAGAAGCCAAAAAAAGTCATAAAGCAAGCAACCGAATACACTATACTTTACGGGGTGTTATACCGGAGGGGTTGACAGCCCAATGTTCCGATGTCTTGATCCAGATCAACCGAGGAGGTCTTAGTGGAAGTCCACGGGGGAGCAGGGAGCCACCACGTCGAAGGGAAATCGTTGGCCAGAAAGGTGATCCGAGCAGGTTACTACTGGCCAACCATGCAGAAGGATGCAATAGACCACGTCAAAAAGTGTGAACGTTGTCAGTTCCACAGTGATGTCTATCAAAAACCTCCATAAGAGTTACACACATTGTCCGCTCCCTGGCCGTTCTACCAATGGGGAATGGACATAATCGGAAAGTTCCCTACTGCTCCTGATGGATTCAAATTGTAGTGGTGACGATAGATTATTTCACCAAATGGGTGGAAGCAGAACCTCTCACCACTATATCTTCAGCTAAGATTCAGAAGTTTTTCAAGAAAAACATCATATCCAGATTCGGCGTTCCCCATTCGTTGGTAACCGACAATGGGACACAATTCACTTCGAGCTCCTTCAAGGATATGATGACAGACTACAAGATCAAACATCACCTCTCTTCGGTCGAACACCCCCAAACCAATGCTCAGGTTAAGGCCGTCAATAGGTCGATTATTCGGGGAATCAAGAAAAGGCTGGAAGGTTCAAAAGGCAAATAGGTGGAAAACTTCCCTGAGGTATTGTGGTCATACAGAACGACCATGCAAACCTCGACAGGTGAAACCCCATTCCGACTGGCCTACGGATGTGAAGTCGTCATCCCTATCGAGCGGCAAATACCGACCTTCAGGATGGGTAACACCCACAAGTCTAACAACATACTTCTCAGGGAAAACCTCATCCTGAGTCACAAGGTCCAAGAGTTTGCCGCCGGGCAGGAAAGAAAATCCAAGTCAAGGCAAGCTAAAGAGTATAACAAGTCGGTTAATCCATGGTCTTTTGAGGAAGGAGATCTGGTCTTGCGAAGGGCTGACATCGGGCTGAAAAACGCCAAAGATGGTAAACTCGCCTGCAATTGGGAAGGACAATATCGGATCTCTTCGAAGATCGACTCGGGTAGTTATCAGCTTGAAACGCTCTCTGGTGCAGCCATCAACAACACTTGGAATGCCACAAAACTCAAGTCATACTACAGCTAAGAACTTCTTCAGTTCTTACTAAAACATGAAAACCATTGTATTTATCATACATGCGTGATTCATGTGAGACCCGCAATTTTACCCAATTTAATTAAATGATAATAATTGTATTTTTGCTTTATTTTATTTAGTAGTATTTATTTTAAGGATAATTTAATGAAATTTGTTAGTAAAAAGTTGGTTTTGGGTATATAATTATATATATGTGGCGTTAATACATATATATATGCATATAATTATAAATTTCTAATTAATAAAAGATAAAATTATTTTTGGGATAGAAATAATTAGTAAGTATATTTTTATCTTAGAAAAGTAATTTTTGGAGTGATTTTTATTAATGTTGGACAAAAATGTGAATTTTCAAGTTATAGTGTTTTTTTTTCAAAAATTCATATCTTTTAAACCGTACGTCGAAAAATTACAAATTATATGTCAAAACGATCGTATCGAAATCTAGGTTATGAAAATGTAAAGCTTTGATTTTTTAGAGTTTTCAAAATTTTATCCCTGCTACAATGTTAAACGAATTTTTGAGTTTTAAGTATAAATGTATGGTTTTAATGCATTAAATAACCTTTTGACTCAAGTATATTTTATTTTGAAAATGAAAATACATTTCTGAAGTTGTATATTATACTATCATTGAAATAAAGTGTATTTTTCGTATTTTTCTTAGTTTAAATTATTTAAAAGCTTAGGAAGTGTATTTTGAAGGAAATGATCTTAGGACTTCAAACATTCATAACTTTCAAACCGTAAGTCCAAAAATTATAAAATTTATATGAAAACGATTGTATTAAAATTTAGTATCTTAATATGTAAAAATAAAATTTTTATTTTAATATTTACGAAAAAATATCTGTACAGTAGGTAAAATCGAATTTTGGTATTTTAATTAGGAAAAATTATTTTGGGGCATAAAATAATTTAATGGACTATAAAATATTTTTATTGGTATATTTAAATATTTATCTTAGTAATATTTGGCTGCACAGTCCATATTTCAGTATTTTCTTAATTGTTTTCTGATTTATTTGAAATGATAGTTTAATATGATTGGTTAATAGTGAAGGCACCTCCAAAAGGAACCAATGAAAAATTTTCGCTCCTTATTTTATTATTGCACCGTCCAGAAATTAGGAGAGGGAGAGAAGAGAATTTTCTGAAAATTGTCCCAAGTAAATGTATCATAGTTTTTGCAAAATCCCATTTAATGCTAGTTCATGTTCCAAGTAGTATTTGAAAATTTTTGACCAAGACTTGATGAAGAGGGACCGAAATTTGAGTCTGAAAATTGAGGGAAATGGATCACTTCAACACCTATAAATAGATAGCCTTAGTTCCCACATTTTTCACACAAACCTTGATAGTTTCACAAGAGAAAAAAAAAATTCTAAGAGAGAAATTGAGAGAGAGGGACGAGTAAGCTAGGAAGAAGGGAGGATTAGCTTGGTTGCTTGAAGTTTGCTAAAAAGCTTAAGGAGTAGAGGTAACCCAAAATCACTTATTTATTTAAGTTATTTTTAAGTTGTTTTGTTTATATTTTGTTTAAATCTTCTAAATTTCTTCTAGGGTCAAGTCCTAAATTTTCCTTTTCATTTTAAAGTTATTTTTGAATATATGAAATTGTTCTTAAGTCATATGAATTAAGAATGAGAAAAGGGACGCAAAAAAGGTGTTTAAAGGGATTTATCTCCCCTTTTCTTTAATTCTTAAGATGGCTAAATGTTTTGATGGGTTTGATTAATTTATTTTCTGGGTTTATTTTGTTTCTAAGACCATATGAATTATAAAGAATTTGGTCTGATTAAATAAGTTTTTGTTCTTTATCTTTTATTTGTTTTGTCTTTGTTTTAAGGAATGAAACAGAAATAAGTAAATAACAATGGAAATAATAATTTCTGATATATATATATATATATATATATATATATATATGAATCGTGTGACATATTAGAAAAATTGAGGATTGATTGTGTATTTTAATATGTGTATTGTGTTGTTGTTTAATATAATAAAAGAGAATAGAAATGAATAAAAGATTTAAAATGGATTTTTATTTTTGGTTTTTATTTTCTTTTCTTTTATGGACCGTGTATGTATGTATGTATATTGTGTGATAATTTTTGTTATTTCATGTATATTTGAGTTATAATTAAGTCTCTAAAAAGAATGAAAACAAATAAGTATTTTCCTTAAAGTAGAAATGAAATGAAAATGACTTAAAGGAACTAGAAATGTTTTTTTTTTGAAATAAAATTAATCCTGGAAAATTTTGATGTTCTTGAAGTGTATGGAATTATATGTTATGCAATTTTTATGTAATTGTTATTGTTTGATTTTATGTTATTTCCTTTTGTTTGATTTAAGTAAATGAAAAAAAAAATTTCTGGAAAAATAAAAATAATAGACCATGAGGTCTATGATGTTGTTTTGAAATTATTTTTGGTAAATTGCTTGTTGTTTGATGTGTAATTAAATTATAGTTAATTGTTTAAAGGAAATAGAGCAAAATGGTAGTTGTTATAAACTTATAAGAACATGTATTTTTGATTAATTGTATGAGTATGTGGTTGATGTGTTTATAAATGTTAGTTGCTGAAAAAAGTGAATTATTTTTAAAAGAGATCTATTTTATATTTTGTTAATGATTAAAACTATCATTTTTAGTATACAAAATGATGTAACTATGTTATAAAGATGCTTTAGAAATTAAAAATATTTTTCTGATTTTTATATATGCTAGTCGAATTTTAGGAGAAAAGAAATTAAATTTATTAAATTTTTCTAGTTGATTTGATAATTGTTTTAGTTTGTCTATGGAATGAATTACATGTTTTATGGAAAAAGTTTATTTCTAAAAATTTAGTTTTAATTCTGGAAATTTAATTTTATTCTGGAAAATTAATTAGTTAAGGTCCCAAATGATTATTTCTAAGGGTGTTAGTGATACTTTGTTTGTATGCGCAAATATAATGTAGAAACAAATAGAAATGAGTATTTTTGATTGATTAAAGTAATTTAAATAAAAATATTAAGTTGCTGTCCAGAATTTAGAATGTATGAAAAAGTAATGTTTTATTAGAAATAATTGTATTTATAAGTCTTTAGCACAAGTAGGAATTATATATGATTGTTTTGGATTGTTTTACTTGAAATTATTGAAGTGATGCAACTTTTCTGGGGCTGTACAGCAGATGCAACTATTTTATTTTGTTTAATTTTAGTTATTTTATTATAGTAGAAGTTGTAATAAGAATTTAGGAAGAATCGGCATGTGTTTTCGAGTTTCTGTTTAAGAGAAATTGAATTTTTAAGTTTATGTATGCATGTTGTCCAAAAGTGTGAAATGTACAGTATTCATGTTGTGACTTGTTCTTGAATGATTAGATATGTGAAATTCATGTTAATCTTGAAGTATAAATGTTTAGGATTAAAAGTGAATTTTTTTAAAAGTAATTTTATATAAGTAAGGTTGTGTATGTGTTTGAATGAAATGTGTTTGTATTTGCATGGAAATGTGAAGAATGATTTAGGGAGGTTCTTGAAAAGAAATATTGATTTGATATTTAATTTTAAAGTTTTGTTATTTTTTATTTTAGAAATGATTTATTTTCTAAGTATTTACATGGTTCCAAAACTTCAAAGACTTTGAGAAATTAATGTTTTCAAAGGTTATATTTGGTTAATTACTGTTAAGTTGGTGTGAATATCTGCAAAGGTTATTGTGTAAAAATAATTATGTGAATGTACTGATGTTTGAGAGTGAATCTTTTGTAATTTGATTTTGGTCTGTAACTTAATCTAATTAATGATAGAGAAAGTATTTTGGATTTTGAATGCTTGAGTTTACTTTCTTATTTAATTATATATGCTTATAACATGATTTTTGCAAAACTTGTTTACTGCTTGATCTGATTAGGATTTGCATCAAAAGAAAAATACCTTAAAGTCATGCTGTATGAATAGTCTGAACATGGTAGTTGTTATAAGGTGCTGAGAAGTAAGATTATTAGTAAAAGAAAAATTTAGATTTATTTTCAAGGTGTTATGATTATGTTTTTAAAGTTATATGTTAGAATGATTGTTGATGTGTTAGGTGTTTTTGGTAAATGTTAAAATGAATTTTTAAAGAAGGTGTTTCTGGGCTGTCCAAATGATTAAAAAGGTTGCATCAAGTTTAAGTTATTTGTTTTATGTTAATCCTTGAGCGGTAGTTGTTATTGATTTTCAGAGTTAATGAAAAGTATGAAATAATCTCTTTTGATTTAATAATCAGTTCTAAAAATTTCCATTGACGTTTTAAAGGTTTTGATTCTGTAAAGTATAATTTACTTTATGTATTGGAAGTTTTGGTTCAAGTCTTCTTGATTCCTAAAAAGTGATAAAGGAAATTGTTGTTAAGGATATGTGTCTTGTGGTTTGCTTAATTGTAAGTGAGTAATTATTTATGAAATTATTTTGTAAATATTATTTGGTAAAGACTTTCGTTCGGATTTGGGTGACGTGACTTCAAAGCAAGAGGACACTAATTTTGTAGCTTCAACTCAAGGTGAGAGAGAAGCCTTCTTAAGACATAGTGGCATGTAGGGTAATATTAGGACGTTCCGTATCATCTCAAAGGTCGGAACTAGGGATCTATCGGGTAAGTCGTAGAACGGCAATTGTGTGTGTGTTCCGCCGTTCTTACGAAAACACGATCCCTTTATAATGATTGAATATGTTATGGATTTTGATTTATTATGATGTTGGCTTTATTATTATGAGGTTTATATATTGTTAAATGCATAATGATAACATATCTGGCGAATATGATATATCAACTTAATATTGGAAAATAATTGATTCATAAGATGTCATGGTGGATAATTTTGGAAATTGATTAAAGGCTTCATGGTTTAAGAAATTGGTATGGAATCATTACGGAAATTTATGAAACTTTATAATGTTATCCCCTGATCGCACTGTCATGGTGACGTGCTTGATCATTAAGTTTTGCCGGCCACGTGAATGGAACGCCGTGGTTGTGAGCTCGGTTTGGAATTCGCTGTGATATGGAAGCGCCTGTGATAGGTTAATCCCTTAGAGGTCGAGACCCGTTAGAAGTGTGGCTTAGAATGGGTCGACCACAATTAGGAATGTTCAACTTAGTAAAACCCTTCGATGATTTAAAAGACTTAAAAGACATAGGAACCCTTTATTTTAAACCTTGCGTTGAGAGTGAAGTAGTGGAGAGGAAAGACACCCTGTTATCTACGGATACTCGGGTATGCTTGGAGATAGGAGTTCTTCAAGTGATGATTGAAATAGGGGAGGGCAAGGACGGTGAAACGTCAAGAAGCCTCGAGTACTTCTCTAGGCGGGACGGGACTACAATGACATGGTTCACGCAGGAGTCTGGGCTTTCGTCGTAGCGAGGACTGCAGGCCAACTGGAGATAGTGCTGTCGCCCCCCTTGAGCAAATCATAGATGGTGAGAGGGAACCTGAACGGGGCTAGAAGTTCGGTAAGGGCTGGGTTTTTGGAAACTTTTATGAAATGAATCTTGTTGACCGTCGGTGTTGGTCACATGAATTTTTATATCTTACTGACCACTGGCGATGGTATAGCCTTTTCGTTTACGGACTTCGATGCCAGTGTGGCTAAGGTTCCTGTGCGTCCCATCTGCTTTCCGAACTAGGATATGGTTGGATTTGTGGAGGAGATGTAACGTGTGTGATATCCATACCTTAAACCTCGGTAATGGTACCCCTTTTTCGATTTACCGATGGTATGAAACTTAGAGACTAAAGATAATTAAATATAACGGCTATGGTTTTAAGAGGTATAACCTTCTTGGGAAAAGACTTTATGGTAACAAATGGAATATGGTAATGGTAATAATAATGTACATGTTTGTATGGTTTTAATATTCCCCTATAGTAAGCCCGCGCCGTCGACGATGATATCGTTCGGAAGTGCTTACTCTCTTTATTCCCCTTTCCTGTGGACATTGGGAAACAATGTCCACAGATGACAGAATATGCAGTACGAGAAGTGGTTGCTCAAGTTGGAAGAGGATCGCAAGATGACGCACACACAAGGAGGAAGCAGAAGCAGCAATCGAGGAATCTTCTAGACACTTGTAATGGGAGATAGCACTGAAGACTAGTAGTGTAAGATAGGATAGTCTTTGCTTTGTATCCTATCTTAAAGGTGATTAGGACATGATTAATCTGTCCCGAATGTAACCCCAGTTGTAATATGGATTATTTAAATGGAATAAAAGAAGTTCTTTTTGATTATGTATGAAGTTAATTTAAATAATTAAATGTTTTCCGAAAATTAACCATCGAATAATTTTGGCATCACGAAAAGGAGCTTTTTGGAAAAGTGTTAGTGACATCTCTTTTTGGAAAGGAATTTTATATTGCGAGTTTAGGAACCAAATATTGAAAACCAAATGAATCAAATTGTATTTAGGAAAACCTTTTTATGAAACCAAGTTATTTAAGAAACTAAGTTAGTTATGTAACCTTTTCGAAAACTAAGTTGAGAAATATTTTTGGAAATAAAGTTGACGTGAAAACTTCTTCTCCAAATACTGATCGCTTGTAATGTTTATATATAAAAAAAATGGCGCAAATTTTTAGTGAAAATTCTATTTCCAAATCGGGGTGTTACAATTCATAAATAATACATTTACTTAAATTTTGTTGTCTACGTACTAGCCTTCCTTATGTTTGGCTCGCCACCGAACCTAGCAGAAGGAATTTATGGTCAAGGCTCTAATTTCGCTGACGAGCTCATAAATTACTAAGTACAAAAGATATCCGAACACTACACCGATCAATACCCATGATTGGAGCAGTCTACTCGCGATCCGAGAAACCAACCATGGCTAACGCTCTGAGTTTCGAGTTCTTAAGCAACAGAATTTAAATAGTGAAGAAATAACAACAGTGAAATAGAAAATTACTCGTTTCATTGATTAATTTAAAACGTGAGCCATAAACGGCTTACAAAACAGGACCTATAAACAGGTCTTAACAAAAGCAACACAAGAAAAAACTCAAGTTTGGGGCTCGTCATCAGAAAAGGCGACGAAGTCTGCTTGCAACTTGCTAAACAAGACCTATAAACGGGTCTTAGCAAAAATAACAAGAAAGAACTCAAGTTTAGAGTTCACCACCGGAGTCAGAAAAAGCTACGAAATCTTCTTGGAACTTGCTCGAATCCTCAACAAGTTTTGAGAAGAACGAGGAAGTTCAAGTCAACAAGTTCCAAGTTCCCAAGTCGCTGAACTTAAATGAAAAAGAGACAAAAACAGTGGAATCGAAAAGTACTTCATTTCATTAATTTGCACGGGCCATAAACGGCTCAAATGACGATCATGGAGCAGATCTTACAGAAAAACTACAAGCACGCTTAACTGCGGAAAATCTCAAAAAGAAAAGCTTTCCTAACTATGGGAAATAATCACAGGTCCAAGGCGAAAGGAAAGCATCCATTGATGGCTATGCACGACGCACAAATGTCGATCACCGCCAATGGGATAGTAAGACCGGCACTACGGCAAAGTGGCCAAAAAGGCGAAAGGAGAGCATCCATAAGCTCAAGATGGAGGAAGGACATCCGTAAGGCCAAGTATGAGAGGAAAGCATTTGCAAACCTGAGGTTGGCTAACGGAAATCCTGAACTGGGCAGAAACAATCCCTCCATCCCCCTGGGTTCAGGAATGTTACGCCACATCTTCTCCGAACAGGCACCTGCCGCCTTGGTGCCCAGGAATCTTACGCCTCATCTTCTTCAAACAGGCACCTGCTGCCTTGGTGCCTTATCCAGCCTTCTTTTGAACATCAACCAAAGCTTGTTGGGCATCAACCAGGTTCTTCTTTGCCAATCCCTCAGACTTCAAGACTGCATCCTCTTCATCAGGCACCCCGGGGCGATCCCCCCAAGGGCCATGACAAAGCGATACCTCCGACAATGTGAAAGGAGTCAGAAAGCAGGGCACCGCAAAAACTACGCAGCCGCATTCTTTAAAGTATGAGGGGGAGGGAGAACTTCCGCCGTAAGGGATGTCAGGAAACTTGGGAAGTCCAGGAAAAAGAAAGAATGAAAAAGAAAAAAAAGAAAAAAGAACAAAAAATATATGAAAAAGTGACTCCCCCAAAGATCCTTCCTGGGGGAAAAGGGCAAGAACGCTTATCAAACTCAGGAAACAATACCCACCCCAGTAAGCAGGAAAAGAATGAATATGGAAAGAATCAAATACAAGTAACAGCAGCGTCTCAAGAAGAAGGTACAGGAGGAAGATGTTACAAAGTTGTTACTGGTATGAAGGAACACACCAAAGGGAGCAAATTTATAGACTCCACCCCCTTGACTGCCCACCACTCATGAAAGCCACGTGGAACAGGCGTGGGGAGATTACAGAAAGAGCATCAGGAATCGGAAAGGCGTTCATTAATACTTCCCTTTTTTCCAAGGCACTCATTATTACTTTCCCTTTTTTCAAAACGTAGCCTTGACGCGTGCCAACATGGGGAAACCCTAGCGTCACCACAAGCAACTGAAAAGACAAGGGACAAGACCAAGGCACCAGATCGAATCCTCGACAACTCAAGCTCGGCACAGGCTTTTCAAGCCTACACCAGCTTGGGGGGCTTGTAGGGTTAACCAGTATTACCAGCAGTCTCAACTGGATGAACCAAGGCCGAACACCTGGTCGGCACATCGTGAAAGCTCACCCGTCCTCCACATAGGTTGGAACTATGTCAGTTGACCCGACCTCGGACAGACCAAGATCGGTTGGCTCTAACCGACCTCCCACAAGTCAAGAGCATTCCATCCGACCTGATCTTCATCAGGTCGGACCCCCCCACATGGTCGCTAACCGATCGTACACTCGACCTCCATTAGGAGCACACCGAGTGGCCTAACTAGGGATGGGTAGGCATTCATCCGACCGCGGGACGCCGTACGGGTCATTTTCCATACACCTTACATCCTTAACACAGGCTAGACATGAGATCAACTGAACCGTCCAGGCTCTCTGGTACACAGTACTGGCGGTCTATCCACTAGACAGCCACAGATATTTACCAGATATTCTACAGAGCCTGACGTCAGCGTGGTAACCCTAACGGGCCTCAATACATGCCATACCCGCACACCTTATAAAGGGCATTATCATGCTTTAGGGTCAAGTAAGGTTTTCTCATCCCTATTTTGACACGTTGCACACACCCTTAGTTGACAAATGGAGAACCTGGGTATTCCAACCAAATATTCAGAAACATTCCATTACCGTTACACATAAACCCCTGATCTCACTTAGATTTCAAGACCACTAGTCATTGGTCTTGAGGTCCCCCAGGTCAGGGACATTTCCTATTTTTTAGATCCACAACACAGCAGATAAGGTAGAGTCATGTTCTTCAGTATTGGTGTAAAATATAAAAAAAAAATTATAGAATTTTTATACAGTTATTCAGAATGTCTCAGCTTGCACATGGAAAAAATCATTCTCAAACATTATAAATCAATGCAATAGAAGATGCTTTTTCATGGTACACTACTAAAAAAAGCTTTTTAGTGACCGCAAATTTCGGTCACTAAATAGCAAATTGCGGTCACTAAACATGTTAGTGACCGAATTAGTGACTGAATAGGTGCGGTCACTAAAAGTGGCATCACAAACAAATTAGTGACGGAAAACTTTTCCGTCGCTAATTTGTGACCGAATTTCGCAGTCACAAAAATTACATTCCGTCGCTAAAATAGTTACCAAATAAAAGGGAGACCAATTTAGTGACGGAAAATATGACGTTAGTGACCGAAAAGTTCGGTCACTAATTATTAACCGTCGGTAAAACGGTGGCAAAATTAAAACGGGACCAATTTAGTGACGGAAACATCCGTCACGAATTACAAACAGTC
The DNA here is from genome assembly GCA_037953625.1 of Crotalaria pallida. Taxonomy (NCBI): domain Eukaryota; kingdom Viridiplantae; phylum Streptophyta; class Magnoliopsida; order Fabales; family Fabaceae; genus Crotalaria; species Crotalaria pallida. The sequence continues at coordinate 77,834,529 of CM075649.1, read as the reverse complement.
ACTAATAATCCGTCACGAATTACAAACAGTCACTATTAATCCGTCACGAATTACAAACAGTCACTAATAGTGACCGAATTGTAAGTTTTGTGATTGCGGTTTGCAGTCACTAATAGTGACGGATTTCTACATTTTGCGGTTACGTTTTTCCAGTCACTATTAGTGACGCATTTGTCATGTTAGTGACGGAATATTTTCGTCACTATTTAAAAAATTTGTGACAAATTAAAATAATTACTAATCACTATTTTTATCGCAAAATATATATTAGCTACACTTATTTCACAAAATTTAGAAAAATAAACACTATTTCGCAATTACTTGACCAAAAAGGCAAGTCATAACTCATAAGAGAATGTGAATGCTTAGGGAAAAATATAGAACAAAATAACATCGAAATTAATCCATGCAAGCAAGATCAAAATCCAAAACAAATTTGTCTCCGAATTAACCATCACTACTAGTTCTTGTCAAACATAAGGCAAGAAAACAAAATAGGTTCTTTTTCACAAGGAAATATATTGTAGAAGAAATACTGTTGGTTCATATGGTAAGTGAAAAAGTATCATCATATCATATCTGGGTTGAAGTCTTCAGTTCACTGCACCCTCTGCTGAAAGGTACTTTGAATGAAGTACATCCTTTCCAGAAACTTTGGTCTTGGAGTTGTTAAGCACTTTCATAGCTTCTCCCATGAAACATGAATCCTGTGGATATAACATCAACGTGATACACATAAAGACAGTGAAGGTATTGCAGCCACAATGCTGGTAAATGAAATTATCATCTACCTAATATATTATAAAATCTTTGATTAACAAAGCTTTGAAGAGGTAGAGATACAATTTTACATTGTAAAAACTTTAGTTGAAAGCCATATGAGACACTTTCTGATTTATATCGATATCCTCAATTGGCATTAATGTAAAGGATAGGTTAATTCACATATCATGATCCAATGGCTAATAAAAAAATTATCTACTTTTTTAATGAATAATTTAATTTCTAAACTTATCCAAGAACACAGGAAGAGTGATTACAAAGGAACCCCCAGCAACTCTCCCCACCCAAAAGACAAGAGAAAAATGAAACAGACAATTCACAAATAAAATCCACTGAAAAGGAACTCTGCAGGAACTCATCAAATTATGCAAAGAAGCCCTTCTAATGATACAGGACAATGAAGTCAGTTAGCCAATAAAAAAGAGATCTACATGGTTTTCCGAATCAATTAGCCAATAAAATATTTGCCTTGACCAACATTGTAAACTATGGTTCTCAAAAGAAAGGAAGAATGTTATCCAACTCTGCATGCGAATGATAACAATTAAACTGTGATTCTTTTTCCTCATAATACATCTTGTTGTAGCAGTGTAATTTTGAGTTTTGATGAAAACATACAAATGCATAGAACAATTAGTACCTTAGTATACTTGTGTCGATTTTTGAATTCATCATCTCATTTTTACAATGGCAGGTGTGCTAGAAGATAAAGCCGTGTCAACTTTACCCACTACAGCACTTGTCCGGGATGAATCAGTTGAGAAAAGCACTGAAGAAGAAATACACAAGGAATTGAAATCAAAACTAACAGACAGTGTCGAGGGGAAGAGGCCAGAAAATGATTTTGAAGATGAACATCATGTAAGTATAACACAAAATGAGGGTGAAACCTCAGCAATTGATAGTTGTAGCAGAAACACAAGAAACTAATGCATGTTTGTCTTCCACTGATTTCTAAGTAATTTTATTTTATAAAAACGGGTGCTTATTGAATATATATATATATATATTGGGAATAAAAGTAAGACGTACTTCTCTGTTTTTCATCTCAGCTATATTTATTTACTTTCTGTTTTCTATTTGAGTTACAGGTTCCAGGAACAAACTTGGTATTTAAAAATCATATTGAAGATGTCGACTTAGTGGAGGTAATAAAATTTGAAAGTGGAGAGAATTTAGCAATGCCAAATGAGGACTTTAGCACTTTTACTACCATAGATGCATCAGAAGGACTAAAAAGAGATGAGAGCAAGAATACACTTAACAGAACATTAGAATAAGCACATGTGAATTTCATGAATACAAGAGAAACCTGATTTGAAACAATTGTAAAATAGAATAGTAAATATATAAGCCTAAGTGAAAAGCAAAATTAATGAGCTTGGTAGTACCTCCACCAGCAACCAACTTCTCAACACGAGCCAAATTCTAAGAAGTTTATCCACAAATGATAGAACTACAACATTTTAAAACCAAGAATATAATGCCTTGGTTGCATTTAGAGTATCATCAGATAAATCTTAACCTGTAACAACATATGGATAAGTCATTACTGATAAACAATTCAGTGCTGAAATTACTTGGTTTTAGCTGAAATAGGACAAACCTGAACACAACAACTACGCATATACTTTCTAAACCCATGCACTCATGTTAGATAGCCTTCAGAAGCAAAAATCATTAGAATTAGACAAACAAAACTTAGATAAAGACCAAAAGATTATGTGCTAAATTAACTATTGAGTATTGTATGTTGCTTTTTAAAATGACAAATCATCATCATGCTCAGATACTTCTCATACATGTTAGAGATACATGTTAAAAGAGTCTTTTGGCAAACATCAAACTAACATGTTAATTTGACCAAATAATACTAACCTTATATATAAGAACTCCTGCTCACCTTCAAGAGCTTCTTTTAATGTTCTTATTTTTCGCAGTCTCCATATTTGACTTATTTTGCCAAATTTATACCTCATCCTGACCACCAACATCCCAAATAATGATGCTAATGTTCTTATATTTTGCAGTCGCCACATTGAACCCTGAAACAAAAGAGCTTCTTTTAATGTTCTTATTTTTCGCAGTCTCCATATTTGACTTATTCTGCCAAATTTATACCTCATCCTGACCACCAACATCCCAAATAATGATGCTAATGTTCTTATATTTTGCAGTCACCACATTGAACCCTGAAACAAAATACAGATAAAAACATCAAAGCAATTTGCAGCATCAAAATATGCCATTAATAAAGTTACACATTTACAGTAAAAAAAAAGGAAGTTACACATTCAATATTCTTGTAGAGAAACTCTATATACTTTAAACTTATTTTTTATTATTAGGCCCTGACTTGCATCTCTTTCTAGGGCATTGTAGAGATATCAGCACCATCTTTACTTTAACAAACACAAAAGGTTTGAATCTAATACCTATAACGCTATAACTAACATAAACACAAAAGTTTATACTTCAAAACACAGAAATTACTTCTTAGTATTGGTTGGTTATGATTCTTTCTTCCTTCACAACTTCTTGCATCAAAAAATGATGTAAAAAATGCAATAAATTTATGAAAAATACAAACATGAGCACTTATCGAAGTCTTCCCATTTACCAAAGCCCCTTCTCTTTCTTTGTAACCACAAAAAAAAAAGAGATGGAGATTAGGGTTTGAGAAAACCAAAACCTAATTTTAAAATTCAAATGGTAAAAAATAGAACAGAAAAATTGTATAGTCACATATATTTAGATACGAATGCTCAAAAATTAGAAAGTTTGAGAAAATCCAAATGATGGTGGAGAAAATCGAAAAATAAAATAAATATGAAAACAACACCTCTAAAATTGAAAAGCTTGGAAGAATAAAAGAAAACTAACCCTAAAGATCAAAGGCTTGAATGAACGTTGAGGTTCAGCACTGACGGCGCTCTGCTTGCTGGGTTGACTGCAACTTGGTTAACCGAAAATGGTGGGATGATAAAGTGGGGCAATAATGGATTGCAGATGTGTTGGTTGTGATTGTTGTTTGTTTGGGTTCAATGGGATGTGAAGAGAGGAGATAGAGAATGAGAGATAGATAGAATGAAAGATTGGTGAAAGAAGGAAGGAGAGGAGCCATGTGGAGATGGAGAGAGAGGAGCAGAGTTAAGAGAGAGGAAAAAAATCTGAAATGAGGGAGAAGGTGGTGGTGATAGGATTTTGGCTTGGTGTCCCTTGCACGTACGTGAGAAGTAAATGGGGGTCCCACGGGAGAATTAAATTGGGCGGGATAAATTGGCTGGGGTAGTAAATGGGAGGGAAATAGGAGTAATTTAACAGTATATAGATATATAGATTAGTGACTGATTTTATCCAGTCATTAAATTGTACTTTTTTAAAAAAAAAACATGTTGGTGACTGATTTAGTGACTACTATTTAGTGACTGAAAATTTCAATCACTATTTCGGTCACAAAATATTTTTTTTCCAATATTGATCACTAAATCGGTCACCGTTTTCATTGCGGTCACGATATCGGTCGGACCCTATATCGGTCACTATTTATGACCGTTTCCATTTTGGTCACAAATTTTGGTCACTAAATCTTGGTTTTTTAGTAGTGGTAATCAAATAAAAGATGTGACATCATCCCTCAAACTAACCTCCCCAGTTCAATGAGCATCAACTCAATAGGATAATCGGTACAGTGAAACCAAAAAAGTGAAAAAAAATAAAAAGAGCAAAAAAGAAGAAATCAAAGAAAGAAAAGGAGAAAGGAGAAAACCGAATTCCCTACATGAGATAATCTATCACAAAAGAGAGCAACTAAAAAAAAGAATCTAATATGATATATGAATTGTGCAAGGTAAAATAATATTTAAAAAAAACTTCAAATAACAACAAATATTTAAACTTAGGGAATCAAAATATGATTGATAATTTAAAAAAATAAAAAATAATTGATTCATAAAAGATAAAAACACTATCATGAAATAGTAAAACATACATAAATTGGTGAAACACAAAAAAAAAAAAAAAAAAATGCCTATTTTAAGTATGCCCTAATCAAGAAGGCATGTGACAATATATATTTTTTTTTTTCATTTATATAAACAATTGAACTTCAGTCTCTATATGTCTTCAAGGCTGGGCTGTCGTTTAAATAAAGGAACTCAGCGAAAGCTATAACCGTTCCATCGGAACTCAGCGGGGTGGTGAAGCAGTAGTTTCTGAATGTCCCGCCTGGGTCGCCAATGACGTCGACGAGAAGGCCGCGACGCTTGCGATTGTTGTTTTTGCAGCGCTTGCATTTACTTGGTGAAAGAGAAGACGCAAGATGAAGGGATACTACAAAGAGATGGGAAATGGTGTTTTTGCAGCGCTTGCATTTACTTGGTGAAAGAGAAGACGCAAGATGAAGAGATACTACAAAGAGAAGAACTGATAAAATAAACAGAGAGAGAGCATAGAACTGGTGAAGGTTTGGTAACCATTGAAATACTGATGCATAACCACTAAACTGTTTTGGAACTTCTCCAATATAATGGAAGTTGGAATTTTTTAAAATTATAAAATAAGATTAGTGAGGGTATATTAAAAGAAGCAATAGTGACACGTGGATGCCTTAAAAATTGAGAGATTTCCAACTTTTAATGTGGAGACTTCATTTTGGTGAGAGTGATTTTGGAGAGCCTCCAGATAGGTTTTTATTATAATAGAAAGAAGGATTAGTGAGGGTATAATAAAAGAAGCAGTAATGACACGTGGGTGCCTTAACAATTGAGAGATCTTCAACTTTTAATGTGGAGGCTCCTTTTTGGTGAAAGTGATTTTGGAACCTCTATTAAGATAGGTTTTTATAATAAAAAGAAGGATTAATGAAATTATACCATTTTATTATTTTTTAACTTTTATTAAACATTAAGGTTAATCAATCCAAAAAATACCGGTCCACATTTGTGCTAAAAGATTGTAACAAAGCGACAAAGTTATGTTTATACTATATTAATGAAATTTGAACACCTTGATAAAATCAATATTTCTTTTTTTTTTTTAAATAAAGACTGAATTCAATTTAAATGTTTAATGGTTAATTAAGATTTTGGTCTTTATAAATATGATCAATTTTGTGTGTAGTTTTTTACGTTTTTTTTCTAGGTTTTAGTTCCTCACAAGTTCAAAGTTATGAAATTAGTTTCTCTATCCATCTGGGTTCATTAAGTACTGACACAGCAAACAAAAATCCACATCAATATTGCCACGTGTACCATGTATAACATGTGAATTTTATAATTTTTTATATTCAATACATATTATTGGGAAACTCAAAATATATTTTTCCATCACTTTGGATTTTTTTCAATATTTTTCGATTTTTTTTTCTTCGAATTTTCCCATTATTTATCGAATGAAATTTAAAAAAAAAAATTTGACCTGTCATATGTGGTATAAGTGGAAGGTGATGTGGTAATGCTGACATGGACTTCTGTCTGCCATGTTAATACTTAATAAAACTAGATAGACAAAGGGACTAGTTTCAAAACTTTAAATTTTGCATGGACTAAAACTTTGAAAAACATTTGGAGAGACTAAATGCAAAATGGACATTATTTATAGAGACAAAAACTTAATTAACTCAATGTTTAAATTAATAGCTAGGTGAAGAATGTCCTTATTAACATGTATGTATATGGAATATATGAATAATGTTCTAACTTCTAAGTATAACTAATTTGGGAAATTTTATTATTTTATTATTTTTGTGATGATTTTCTTTAGACATGTAATAAATTATAAATAAAATATAAAAAGTATGTGAAAAGTAAGTATAACTTTGTCTAGTCAAAGTAAAGGTGTATGCTAAATTTTAGTTATACAAACACTACTTGGTGCGTATACATGTTGATGTGCTCTCTTTTCTATCCAGCAACGTCAAATTAAAAAAAGGTCCATGTAACCTGAACACACTGATGAAAGAATATGGGGTTTCAAACCAAAATATTCATATACATCATATACCCCATCAAAAGGCTCAAAATCTGTATACCAAAAAAGAAAAGGCTCAAAATCTCACTAAGCTAAAGTCAGTTCACTAATCTCAGGTTCTGAAAAACTTTGTCAAATAACCAAATTTCAAAAATATTTACAGCTCAACAAATAAATAACATGAATCAATGAGTCTAATCCTAAACTAAGTATATACACCTATCATCAGAAAAATAATCCTAAGTCTAGAATAATTACAAAACCTCTACCTAAGACACAAACCAACACCAAAAATGGGAGAAAAAATTCAGATCTGAAAACTTTTTATTTTGTCCACTCCCCCAAACTTAAAGGTTGGTTTGTCCTCAAGCAAACTAAACTAAACATACCTAACTACAAAATAAAAATTTAAAAACAAAAAACAAGGAGTTAGAAACTTCCCTTTGTAGTAAAGCATTCTCTCTTGATGCACCATGGAGGAGACTCCCCCAAACTTATTCACCTGTGTCACATGAACAACTAAAAATAGTGCTAGAAAGCACCTCATTAGTAGTTACTTATAGAAAACTCTAAACTTTTTATTCACTAACTAACTACTAAAATAAAAACCTACACTACTACATAATTACAAAGAATCCACCAGGATCCCAGATCCTATGGGTCAAATCCCATGTGATGTAACAATAACAAGTTATTCCCACACCCATGAAGAAAAATCTGGATGATGGTGGAGTAAGGAGGTTTTAAAAATGAGTTCAATCCCACCAGGGTCAAAAGGTGCATTCCTTACTCCATGCATCATCTCGAACAAGTTATTTCTTTTCCCATTCATGAAAGTGTTAATTCCATGAATTAGGAAAACTACCTTTTCAGACTCCCTATTGTTTAACAATGATTTAGATTGTTTTTTAGATTTTTCATGAAAGCACAGAGGTTGAATATAGTGGAAAAATTTTGAATCATCCAAGCATGCAATAGATTTGACCAAATTTTTAATTGCAAGAAATTCATCATGCAAGAGTGGATCAAATTTTTCTACCATATTCAAACCTTCTAAACTTTTATTTCGGTCCTCTTCCTCAAACTCATTATGCACATTCTCATCTATTTGCTCCTCCACAGGAGTTTCCTCAATAGTCACATCCATCACCACCACTTTTTCCTCTTTTTGAAGAGAGTCAAAAATTGTTGGTGATGCTTGTAACTCTTCATCTAACGGCTTTGAAATGTGTTCAACTTTGATTTCAAGGTTCCTTGAATTGGAACCTTGAATTGGGTAATAGGTTCTAAATTCTTCAATAAAATCTTTAGTGTTTTGAGCACATTTCTCTAAAGCTATTTCCCATGGAGCTTTCTCCACAGGAATTGGCTCTACAAAAATTGGTTTCTTAGTTGTAGCTTCTAATTTCTCTAAAGCTATTTCTAATGAAGTTTTCCTATAACTTATGTTTTGTGTATAATAGTATGGAGAATAAGGATCCGAAATAAATCTATCACAATCAGAATCATTATTAAAACTACAGTTATACATGAAAAGGGACAAGTTACACAAGTAATTACAAATAAGTACCAAAAAAATTAGAATCGAATTTCAATCCCCGGCAACGGCGCCAAAAACTTGTTGGCAATTCGGCAAGTGTACCGATCGCACAAGTAATAAAGAGTAAGTAAAATTATCGTTCCACTCGGGGATTGCAAATTTTTTCTAATTTCTTTCACCTAATTGCGATTACTATGTATAATTTGCATGGATTTTGAGTTTAAGAGATAGGAGTGTGGACTTAAAAGTATGAAACAATTCAGAAACTAAAAAGGTTTTAGAAGCAAATACGGAAAATGTTAGGAACTTGGTTTCATTGTAGGATCAGGTTATTAATTATGAAAATATGTTTTCCAATAAATCAAAAACTCCAGAAACAATAAAAGCTAGATCCCTCATGGCAATTATGTTTCTTACTAAACTTTACCCCTTAATCCCTTAAGTGAATAAAATTTATAAAAGTTATACAATTACCCAAAAGTAGTCCTACGAGTTGAATAATTATATTGTTTGGTTGAAAGGCCTAATCTTAATCCTAATTTTCCAATTAAGGTTCAGATTACCAAAACAAAACATAAAGTTGCGAATTCTATGAATTGTAATTAAAACACAACCAATCAATTGATTTAAAAGGAAAAACATTAATTCATAAATAAACAGTCGAATTAAGATCCATACAAATCCACCTTATTCCTAACAAGAGGTTCAATTATACATATTTAGAGAAGAAGAAATACAAGGAACGGAATAAACTAATAATCATAGACAATAATCAGATTACCCCCAAGAGATCTTCAATCTTCAAGTGGATCCCTCCAACAATGTTGATCTTCAATCTTGTGCCTTGCGTCCTTGATCTCAATTGCATAACACCCTCTCTTCTCTAATCCTAATTTTATTCTAATCTCTTATTTGGCTCTGAAAAGTCTACAAAACCTAAAGGAAAAACCTATATTTAAAGTTTACAACTAATCCCAATTGATATGATATGATAATATCCTATTAGAATAATCTAATCTTTAATAATCTTATCTACAAATATAATTTAGTATTAAAATCCTTCTAAATCCCGTATTTGTGTTTGACAGCAACTTCGGCACTAATTTTGATCCCAAAGATGGACGAATTTGACCAAGGCTATTTCAGGAAAAGTTGTAGATCTTTTCCTTAGCTTTAAAATGATACCTAGATCGCCTCATTTGGATAAGCGTAGCTCAAGTTATGATCAAAATACCGAACAGCATCACTTTCACGCATTATGCGCGCCTGGGCGTGCAGACCAGCACGCCTGGGCGCGCTATGTCTGATGCCGCATAAATTACCGCTGCAAGCGCGCCTGGGCGCGCAGATCCCGCGCCTGGGCGTGCTGAGTAACTTCCGACTCCGTTTCTCTCCGTTCTTGTGCCATTTTCAAGGTCTTCTCATGCTCTTTTCAGCTCCAATAATATTTTCTCCAAATAAAGCTCCGAAACACCTGAAACATGCCCAAAACGGATCAAAACGTTCAAAGGATTTTAATAAACTAAAAATTCCTAAAACTAATACAAAATACCTATATTTACAAGAGAAACAAGCCAAAACCATAGCAAAAGGAAGTGAAATTAAGCTTTAAAACATCATATATTAGACCTTCATCATAACCGAAGTCGACTTCTTAATTTTAACTAGTTCGGCTGGTGGAAGAAAGTTTCGATCAGTTGGGTGATGGAGATAACGAGAATTAAGGTAAGTCTCGTAATTCTATTGTTTTGATTTTGTCTTGAGTTTAGGACACTTATCTTATAAGATGATTTTTAGAAGACTTATTACAATTTGTCGTAGGATCCTGATGACGTGAACTGCGCTTGAATGACCTTTTGTAGGACTTTGTGTCCTGAGTAGTTTGGAGGAGCTTGGAAGAAGCTCTAATCCGTAGATAAGTCACGAGACTTATTCGTGAATTCAATTTTCAGAAGATAAGAAGCTCGTTATTGAAGATTAATAGATTATCATTGGATTATTAGCAATTATAGAAGATTATCATTTGTCTCTTTAGAGATAAAATCACATGAAGATTACTCTCAAATATAGAAGATTTATCAATAGAATACATCAGACTAGGAAACCATCCTAGTCCTAAAATGTCAGACTCATGCAAGGGGTTGAGGCATCCAATAAGTCATCACTATACACAACATATAGCACAAGAGATACACAATATACACATACTCCCAAACGACATCATCAACACTCTTCGAATAGCAATTCAATGGTAAGAAAATCATACTCTTGCTGGCTAAAGAAGGTGGCACTTGCATCCAACCCCACCACAACGGTTCATCAATAAACTGAAGCTCATTGCCCTTAGCAGTGAGTCTTTCCATCTTTGAAGGAGTTCCATGACCACACAGGCCTCCCTAAGAGTATAGGCCATATCGTTTACTACTCTTAGGGACAACACTAATCCGTCTCGTTCTCCACATAATGCATTATTTATACGTGCTTGATAGAACTACATAGTATTGATCCCCAAAACCTAGTTCGAATAGGTATTTAGGACCGAGAGTTCACTCTTGTTAGACTAAATATTCTTCCCAAGGACGCTTGTGTTTAACAAGGGACCTCTGTCTTATCTAGACAGAACATTAGCACCGTCTGCGGAGAACCATAAACTACTAATCCCACGAAGCAAAATATCCAAAATGGGAGACCTGAATACAAAATCAGTCGATGTGCAATCAAACAACCAACCAAGAGTAGGCGATGAAAGCCTGACCCCGGTAAACCCCGCTCCAAGTCATGCCAACCCGATGGGCCCAACAAACCCCCCAACGATGGGGCCGAATGCTGGAGATCAACAAAATGAGAACGATCCTCGAGATGGAGCCACAACATCTGTGACTCTCGATGTCCCCAAACCGCTACCAGAAGAGCCTGCTACACCTCGAGGTAGGAGAACCCGATCAAGATTGGTAATCCCCTACCAAGACAGGCAAGAAAGGCCTCAAGAAAGGCCAAGCCAGAGTGTGAACTCGACACCATCTTCCCAAGCCAGAATCGAAAATATGATCAACGATAGGATTGGCAAAGCTTTTACTGATCTGTTCATAATTTTACAAGCCTGTTCGCTCCCAAACAACAAGCTTAGGCAAAGCTGCCCCAATAAAACTGGTAAGAGGCCAAGCAGGGGAAACTACGGTAGTAGAACAGCTCGGTAATCAACTCGCAAACACGCATCTTACCACAACCCCTTGAAGAGAAGTCTGAGGACTAGTTCATTTGAGAGCCCGCATCCACGCGATCCGGGAAGCAATGACTTAGAAGGTCCCATCTCAGGAGATCCCTGATTGCAAAGAGTCCTATTTAGGACTTGAACCTTTTTATTAGAGATTTATGCATGCTCATAATCCCAAAAATTTTCAGCACCCCACCAACCTTTATGGATGTGATGGGACGAGGGATACAAAGCAGCACATCATGAAATTTCAAGCTACAATGGCCTTCCAACATGGGACCACAGACATTATGTGTAAAGCCTTCTCATTGAGTCTGGCAGGTCTAGCTTCGGAGTAGTTCCAAACACTCGCACCTAGGTCCATCACCAGTTGGAAGCAGTTCACTGACGCCTTCAAGTTGTAGTTTTCAACCACTAAAGCTCCTCCCAAAACCGTTCACTTCCTATCCGATAAAGTCCAGGCGCAAGATGAAAGCCTAAGAGACTTTCTATCCAGGTTCACTAGGGAAAAGAACCAGATCATAGAGTTGCCACCATTAGTGGCTTTACATCTCTTCATCCAAGGCCTCCACTCAAACAGTGAGTTCGCAACTGATCTGGCAAGAAAGCCCCCTCAATCTATGGACGAGATCATTAGGAGATCAGATCAGTTTGTCAACAGGGAGGACTTCCGTAGATTCAGACGGGGAAAAAGCACCTCAGCCAAAGACCGTCTGGTGTAACACCCCGATTTGGTAACTTACAAAAATATTTAATTTTCATCTTATTTCGTAAAAATGAGAGTGAATTTTTTTCTTTTTTTTTTAAAACATCAAAGTACTAAAGTTCCCAAGCTTATTCATAAAATAGTTTTACTTTCCAAGAACACCTATTACAACAGTTACAAAGTTTGTTTACACAAGAGAAACGTATTCGCAAAACATTCTCTTCATTACAAACTATTATGAAAAGTTTGCACTTATCATGCCTTTCCGATCAAGCTCCCAAACCGAGATATTACTAGCACCATATCTCAAAACACTTTTCACAAATAATACAATAACTTACTTCTCAAAATAAAACAATGGTTAATTTGCGGAAAAAGGCCTTTAATTTATTCATCAAACTTTATTTCATAACCTCATGATACCATTACATTATTTAGTTTCCAAAAGATGGTACTTGACAAAATGAGGTTACATATGTGTAGAGCAATATGATGCTAGCCCCCTTTAGTGAGGATACAAAATGTAAGCTCCCAAACTGAGATATTACTAGCACCATATCTCAAAACACTTTTCACAAATAATACAATAACTTACTTCTCAAAATAAAACAATGGTTAATTTGCGGAAAAAGGCCTTTAATTTATTCATCTTTATTTCATAACCTCATGATACCATTACATTATTTAGTTTCCAAAAGATGGTACTTGACAAAATGAGGTTACATATGTGCAGAGCAATATGATCCTAGCCCCCTTTAGTGAGGATACAAAACTAAAACATAAAAATTTCTAGATTTATAGTCTTCATCGCTATCATTAGCTGCAGGTGTCTCTACAAACTCGAATCGCCATCCAATGGGTTCCTCGAACATAGCATCGCTTTCCTTTAGATCGGGATCCTCCTTAAGAATATCTCCGTGAGCCACTTCTTGCTTCACCTCTTCTTCCTTGTCCATCTCTTGTTCATCGTTGTTCCGAGCCTCATCTTGAAAGGTTGATATAGGGGATTCTACTTACTCTGCCATCTGTGGATATTGTAACATCTGCTTTTTAAACTAATTTATATGTACTTATATATAAATGGATAATGATTTATAATTATTTTCTTGGTATATATATATATAGTTATAATGTATATATATATGATTTTAATATGAGTTTGGTTATAAATGTATTTGATGTGTTTGCGTTTCTCGTGTTTGCACGATTAGGGATTTGTTGTAGGTATTTGTGTGTCAGGGTTGCAAGAGTCTGAGTGCGTCCCTAGTGTCTGTTCTCGATCAAGTAAGTGGTTAGAGAATTCTAAGGAAAAGGGTTTCGAGTGCAAGAGTTGGCCTTTAGTGTTAGTACTTGGGGGATTTCTTCGAAATCGTGTTTCGACGGAGTTCCTGAAAGTGATAGGTTTTGTGAGGAATTTGGATGTCATCCAACCGCTTGGTTATGCCTCGAGTATTGGTAGCCTTAGATTAGCGAGGTTAGAGAGTGGTCTTAAGTCGTTCGCGTTAGAACGAGTGTTAGAAATGGTGTAAAGTCTAAGGTTTGTTCGTAGTGTCGCTTGATTTCCGTGTTTTAATAATTATGTGTTTGATGTTATGGAATTATGATTTTTACGTTTGGAAATGTAATTTAATGTTGTGTGTGTTAGTTTTAGTGTTTGGTGTAACATCCTGAATTTTAATTCCTAGGATAATTAGAATAATGATGGGATTAGAAAAATGATAATAATGTTCAAGAATAATTAAGGTGATGGATTAAGATTATTTTTGTGCTATGAAGTGGTTAGAAAGCCTTAGCAAAGAATAAGAGGTTGAAAGAGGGGAAAACGAGCGTTAGAAACGACTTTTGCGGTGTTTTAAGTGCGTTATATTAGGAAATTCAAAATAAAATATTTACAACTCAACGTGAATTCCACCGTTGGATTTGAAGATAATGATTTTAGAAAGCTTTCTCTCAAATTTGAGCAAGATCCGACGGTTAACGAAGAAGTTATGGAATTTTAAGTGCAAAGAAAATAAATAAAACGGGAACTGGTCAAAACACTCGAGTATTCTGAGCAGAATACTCGAGTATTTCGAGCAGACCAAAAAAAATAAAAACGAATCAAACCCCCATTTCAGCCCTAACTCGTCCCATTCTTCTTCCCCACCCCAAGAACACTCATTCCATGACTTGAAGCCTTAAAATCTCAAGCTCTTGTGGCCAACCTTCATCATCCCTCAAGGATCCAAGTGTTGATCACCTCTCTCTCTCTCTCTTTGGGCACCTCTCTCTCCATGGCTAACTCCCTCTCTAGCTCCAACACTTCCACGAAGTCCTAGGTATGTGGGAACAAGTTTTCTTCCTTCCTTTTCTTCAATTGCACGAGCTCATCATCATCACCTCTAACCCTTGCCTTCTCTTTGTATGATAAGGTTTTATTGGCCCTTTCTCTCTCTTGGGTTTCTCTCTCATTTTCAAAGAGAAGGTGGTGGACTCCTCCGTCTCATTTTATTATTGCTTCTCATTGCTCTCCGGCTTGTCTCCTAACCGTTCTCCTTCGTCACCGCATTGGATTCATACGGTTCTAATTTTTAAAGCTTTAAGGCTAGGGTTTGGTACTTTCTCTCTATACTTGGTTGAGGTAAGAAGGTAGTGTTACCTCTATTTAGGGAATGAATTCTGGGATGTTTATAGTGATGGCTAAGGGTAGAAGGATATGTATATTAAGGAACCCTAGGGTAGGCAGTATTGATAAAAGTAAAATAATGGTAATAAATAAAGAGAGCCGAATTTATACCAATGAATATTTATGATATAAGATGATGTATGTGATATTGCGTGATTGTTATATAAGTGTTGTGTGATGATGGATGTCAATAGATAGAAACAAATATTTAAGAATTAAATATGAATATGGTGTAATTGTAAGTTGGATTAGTTGGTGTAGGGAACTAAGTATTTTGATGAGTACTATAACATCCCGAATTTTAATTCTAATAATAATTAGAATAATAATAAGATTTTGAAATAAGAATTATCCAAAAAGGGATTTAAAATGATGGATTAGGAATTCTTTGAGTGCCATAAAGGAGTCGAGGAGCATTGGCATCGAAAAGCGAATTTAAAGAAGACCAAACGGGGGTTAAAAGCGGTGTTTTCGGTGTTTTAAATTCGCTAACTTGGGAAATTCAAAATAAAAGATTTAAGACTCCAAACACAATTTCCACCGTTGGATATGAAGATATGATTTTTAGGAGGTTGCTCGTCAAATTTGAGCAAGATCCAACGGTGAACAAAGAAGTTATGGCTATTTGAAGTTGAGAGAAAATAGCTGAAAAATAGAAAAGCAAACTAGCAGTACCTGATCATTATACTCGAGTATTTTGTGAAATACTCGCGTATTTTGGGGCAAAACACTCGAGTGTTTACAGAAACACTCGAGTATTTTTCGGTCTGCAACATTAAAAACGCGTTTTGGGGGTCGAAACCCCCATTCCAACCCCTCTTTCTCTCTCCCTCCGATCTTCCTCCTCCTCCTTCCTCCGTCTAGCACCTCCACCGCCACCCCTTGGCTCTTCCTCCTTCAACCCGCCGCCCTCTCTCTCTCTCTCTTTCTCCCTCTCTTGTTCTCTTTCTCTCTCTCCTCCCCACTCACCCTCCACCACGGCCGCCGCCACCAAGGCCGCCACCGCCACCTCCACCACTATCCACCACCATCATCATCAACACCATCACTAACTCCTCCCTCCCCGTGAATCTTTCCCTCAAGCTTTCTCTCTCTCCCTCTCCACCCACATACATCGCCGCCCCTCACCACCGCAGCCGCCACTCGCGGTGGTGACCGCCACCATCACCAAACCACCATAGCCTCTCCCTCCTTCCAAGCTCTCTCTCTCAACCACGAGCTCTCTCTCTCTTTGGATCGCACCGGCGCCGTTACCGGTCCGTGATCGTGCTGGGCTCGTGTCGGGAACCTCGGAGCTCGAAGCTTTGCCTCGGTCTAGTCACGATCGTTCCCCGCTAACGAGGAGCAACACCGACGCCGTCATCGTCGCCGAGCTAAAATCCAGGTTCTATTTAAAAAGCCTGAGGTAAGAGGGTTCGCGTTACCTTTGCTTAAGAAGTAAATTCTAGGATTATATAGTGGTAGCTGAGAATAGGGTAATTAAAAAGTATGTTAATGAACCTTAGGGTACCCCGTTAACAGAGATAAAGTAAATAAAAAATTGTGACGAGAAACCGCACCCTAGGGAATAAAATGTATGCGCGTAGAGTAAAGCTCGGAGGGGATGATCGTATTTAAGAATATTAAAATAGTTAATATAAAACGAAACGTGGGAAATCATTAAGTCAAAGCTATAGGGGAAGTAAAGGAACAAAAAGGGTAAAAGAGAGTCTAGAATAAGGAATAAGGAATGCACGCGGAGTAAAGTAGAGAATAGAAATAAAATGATGAATTAAGATTTAATATAAAATAAGGAAAACGATAAGCGGATTTATGAAAAGATAAGAAAACTAAGAGAGAGTACATTATGAGGGAAGTTGGAGTGAAATAATTGAAAAGTTAGATTAAGATAATAGAGCAATTAAAACTAATATAGTTAATGAAATAGGAACAATGAATTGGGTAATTGATTGAGATAGGGAAACTGAGAAATAACTAAGAATTAGTAACGAGAACTAGAATATACTATATTTGACCGTAATGATTAGAGTTGGATAAGATTGGGGGAAACTAACAAAGAGAAAAAGAATAAAGTAGAAAACGTAGAAAATGTGATAAGTCGTAAATGAAGATAAAGGCTAAAAGATTTAGATGAGAATAAAAGAATTATTTAAATTATAAGAAAAAGAAAAGGAAGAAAAGAAGAAAAAGGAAAAGAAAGAAGCACATTGAAAAGAGTGAAAAGTAAATAATGTAATAATAAGTCTATAAATAAGGAAACGAGAGAAAAGAGAAAAGTACAAAGAAAGAGTAAAAGAGAAAAGTACAATGAATCAGAAAAAGAGAAAAGAGAATTAATTAAAAAGGAATAAAAGAGAACGGTTGATGGTCTGTTGGACTCAGTCATAAAGAAAAGATAAACGGCTGATGGTCTGTTGGACTCAGTCATAATGAAAGATGAACGGCTGATGGTCTGTGGGACTCAGTCACGATAAAAGATAAAAGTCCGGTGCGAGCCTAGGAAGGCGTATCGGCATCGATGCGAGCCTAGGAAGGCGTGTCGATTAAAAAGATTAAAAAGAGAATAAAAGTCCGGTGCAAGCCTAGGAAGGCGTATCGGCGTCGATGTGAGCCTAGGAAGGCGTGTCGATTAAAAAAATTAAAAGAGAATAAAAGTCCGGTGCGAGCCTAGGAAGGCGTATCGGCATCGATGCGAGCCTGGTAAGGCGTGTCGATTAAAAAGAAAAGAAAAGACGATTAAAAAGAAAATAAAAGTCCGGTGCGAGCCTAGGAAGGCGTATCGACATCGATGCGAGCCTGGTAAGGCGTGTCGATTAAAAAGGAAAAAGAATGGAAAGGAAAATGGATAAGAAAAGGAAACGGCTGATGGTCTTTTGGACTCAGTCATGATAAAGATAAAGGGCTGATGGTCTGTTGGACTCAGTCACCATGAAAAAGAAAATGATAAAGAAAAGGAAAAAGAAAAGAAAAGAAAAAGTAGAAATGATTAGAGAACTGTTAGAAAATCAATAATTAAAAGAATGCGAGAATAAGTGAAAACTAAAAGAGATTATTTATTTGAATAATTATGAATAAAGTATATTAATAATTAAGTAGGCTTAGTTATTTACTATGTCTTCTTTTAGAATTTATCTTTTTAAGTTCTGTGTAATGCTACCCTTCTTGATATCATTTTACAGGTACGGAAGCGGAGCTTACACTGTTGCGGGCCGAACTGGAAACTCTCCACCACGTGGAGTGTATTTGTGATACCCTGAGCGGATTCTATTTTTAAAACTGTTATTTTTGTAATTTAATATGCGTAGTAATTGTATGCCCTGAAATTGTACTAACTGGGCTTTAGGATCTGATCTGGTTTTTAATCTGTTATGTTTATGTTTTTAAATAATTCTGGACTGACAGGTTTTAAGAAGAGAATTTTTGGGAAGTCCGAAAAACAGAGGAAACTCTGCCGGATTTTCGTAAAACTTTTCAAAAGAAATAAAAAATTAAAAAGAATTTTCAAACTCTGATTTTATTAAAAACTAAAATTAACTATTAAAAGTGAGGATGTTACAAGTACTCGATGTTAGAAAACGAGAGTTGAACTTATTGTAAGTAATTGAGGATTAGTAGAAAGGCCTTAGGCACCAATGAATCAATTAAAGAGGAATTGAGGAAATTAGGATTCTGGGAGATTAATATGATATGTTAAGCAAGAATGAGAGCCTAGTTCATAAATAATAAGATAGAAGAGAATTTAAGGATAGACAATATGGAGATGAATGTGTATGTGTGTGTTATGAATGTATGAATTGTTTGTTAACCCTTAAGTGATAATGTGAATATGATAATAAGTTACTAATGAAAGGAAAGAGAGAAGAGAATAATTAATAGAAACTAAAGAAGAGCAAAGATAAGTAATAAAGAAAGAAAGAAAGAGAATATGATAAAAGATTAAAGAATTTGGTATGCGGATGCTAGGCCAAGTAAGTACGCCCCGGCTGGGTGCATTGGTTGCGAAAGACTCACGTGTTGACGTGTACAGCGGTAAGACGCACATGAAGTTGTGCACAGTGGTGGGTTCGCAAAACATTAAAAAGATTAATAAGTACGCTTCTTCGCGAATGCCAGGCCAAGTAAGTACGCCCCGGCTGGGTGCATTGGTTGCGTAAGACTCACGTGTTGACGTGTGCAGCGGTAAGACGCACATGAAGTTGTGCGCAGTGGTGGGTTCGCAAAGCCGTCAAAAAGAAAGGTTATAAGATGTCGGCAGATAGTCTATTGGACTCTGTTGAAGCGCAACCCAAACGATCTGTTGGATTCTGGGGATCACTAGCGCAACTCAGACGGTCTGTTGGACTCTGGGGGATAATTAATGAAAGAAAGAGTGGTTTTCGGTAGACGGTCTGTTGGACTCTGTCGAAGCGCAACCCAGACGGTCTGTTGGACTCTGGGGATCACTAGCGCAACTCGGACGGTTTGTTGGACTCCGGGGATAACCAAATACAACACAAACGGTCTGTTGGACTCTGGGGGATAAGTAATAAATGAGCACAACCCAGACAGTCTGTTGGACTCTATGGTTAGCTATTAAAAAGTGGAAGAAAGAAAAGAAAGGTAAAGAATGAGATAAAATGAGAAGAAAAGAAATGTAAGAATGAGATAAAATGAAAAGAGATTTAAGAATGAAAATAAATGTAAGAATAAGAGAAGAAATAAAGAGAATTAGACACTGGAATTTAAATAAGATAAATTATGTATAAGAAAAGAAGAGTTAAGAAGTTAACAAAAAAAATAAATGAGATTGAATGTATTAAATGATTATGTTTGTTGTGTAATAGTAATAATGTTAAGCTTAGTTCATTACTATGACTTTTTAGAATTTATTTTCCTAAGTTCTGTGTAATGCTACCCTTCTTGCTATTTTTATTATAGGTACAGAGTTGGAGCTTACACTAACGCTTGGCCGAGCAGGAGTACACTCCACCACATGAAGTGTTCAATTTTTATGAGCGGACCGTAGTTTGATTATGTTAAAGACTGTCATTTTGTAATTTAAATATCTAGTAGTTGTATGCCTCGGAGTTTATGTTATATCGAGTAATTGGACATTAGGGTTAAACTGACTGTAATCCTACAAGTTTATGCTTCAAATCATTTTGGTCTGGACAAGTACAAATCAGGAAATTTTGAAAATTCCGAAAAACAAAGGAAACTCTGCCGGATTTTCGTAAAAATTTTCAGTGTCAATTTTAATAAAACTTAAATTAACTAATTAAATGTGAGAATGTCACATTTGGAAGGGTTAGGAGTCCTTAAATCGGGCTAAGAGTGCGAAAATCAACGTTTCGGGGGCGTTCGGTGCGCCCAGGCACGAGTCGGTGTGCCTACCAATATCCTGTGTCACAGCCAGCCTTGCGCCCAGGAGCCCAGGCACGCAGCATCCGTGCGCATCAGACCTGCGCTCGCGTGCTCAGGGGCAGCGCCACCGCGCCTAGGCGCGCACATCTGCTATAAACATGCACCAGCACAGTCCAGTCGCACCAGCTCCATCTCCCTCCTTCCCCACACGCACCAACCCATTCCCACCACCTCAAACTTCATTTCCAATCCCTTACCAACAACCCAAATCAATATTTGGTTAGATCTTACCTCAAATCCAATTCCTCCTTCTTGTCCTCTCACTTTCCCTCTCCTCTCCATGGTTTTCTCTCTCTCCTCAAGCTTTCTCTCTCCTCAAACCATGGAACCAAGTGGAGATTGGTCTAGGGAGTTGAAATCTAAGTAGATCGGGGGTAGATCCAAGGTCCATGGAGCTTCAATTGAGTCCCCTCTTCCTCTAAGGTAACGGGGAGACCTTTTCTACACTTTGAGATAGGGATAGTTCGGGTTTATAATAGGATTTGGGATTAATAGTTAAATTGGAGTGTGGGTAGTATTTTATCACTTGTTTAGAGTTGGATTGAGGGTAATTAGATTATTATTGGTTGATTTTATGTTTATTGAAATGTTAATTATAAAACCCCTTTTTGTATGTTATAAAAGTAGGAAGTGAAGAACCCTAGGGAGTTGATTTATGTTATTGTGCTCTGAGACATACTTGTGTATGTCGACTGGTTTATTGGCTATTTTGTTGGTTGTTGTTTTGTTATTTATCGTTGTTTTATGGTTTATTGTTATTATGGGTGTTGTTATTGTTGTTGTGGTTGTTGTTGGAATTATTGTTTAGTCCTGAGCATATTGATCATGTGGTTATTGTGTGTGAGCATGTAGATGCTGTAGATCCTGGGTTAAGGTTATTGTAAAAGTAGTCAGTATCGGATTATATGGCGAATGAATTAAAAGGGTACTTCGATACTAACTTAACCGGTTAGTCGATTCCAATAACCGGTTATGTAAGTATCAAGTACCACGTTTTTATTATGAAAAACCGAAAGAGCACCGACTATTGACTTCGTTTCCAATAATCCTAACCATCATGCATCATGACATGGAGTTGAGGTTGGACGTTAGGGTATGGGATAGACTTACGAGATGGTTCATTGAACCTAGGTATGAGAGTGATCCAGTGATTACATGGGGAATTGTAGTGAGTAGGGCCTTGATCCTACATGGGGTTGGGCTAGCTACCCGCGCTGGGGATCGGTCCTGTCGTAATCATTACAATTCTGACGGTCACTTAGGCACTTTAGGGCCGCGGAGGGTGGTCTCGGCTATAGCCAACTCGGGCATCACCTCGAGTTGAACTTGGACCTAGATTGGCCAAGTATTGTGCAAGCATTGGTTGCGAGACGCTTACTCCCGACTCGTCTATCCCACAAGTGGAGGGTGGTGTTATGAGATTGGATATGTGATTGTGATATGGGAGATTGGAGTACAGTGATGATTGAGCCAATCCAGGATGGATCCCATGGGTATTCTGTGATTATGTGTGTATAGTATCCTGAGATGGGATACGAATGTAATGGATCCAGTTGTGGATTGGTCGAGTGGCGCCCATGCATTGCACTATGTGCTCGTTATTGTGGTGTGTATGTTATGTAGCACTTGATTTAGTTGTTATTTCCGGAGTTGTTATTATGATCTGTTTACTATCTTTTAGTTCAACGTGTTTGAAAATATCTCACACCTTAGTGGTTTAACATTTTAGGCAATTTGCCAAGAAGCTTGAAGATCAGAGTGTCGCAGCGAAAGAGTCGAAAGAAAGGATGTAACACCCCGATTCGGCAACTTGAAAACTTAAATTAAATATAGTGAAAATTAGGGCCATTTTTTTTTAAAACATAGTTGCATTTACAACTTATGTTCTCATATTGCACCCACTCTTTCAAGTTCCAAACTGAGATGTCACAAGACTGTAACGTCCCTCGTTTAATCAAAAGAATTTTTATTTTCTTATTGACTATGTTGGAAAAATCGGAGTATGAAAATTTTTACTTGAATATGGTACTCAAATTTAAACCATGCATTTGAAAGGGAATTCGGTGGAAGGAATAATTAATTTTCTGAACATCTTAAAAATCATTTTGAGATAACCCTTATAGCACGAAATAGCTTAGTTATAAGGTTATCCTAAGAAATTGACTTTGACAATACTTCCTTCATCACCGAACTCAAATGATAAAATCAGAGTCAGCGGAATATATTAAAATGGTTTATTTATGTTTCCTTAGAGTTCGTAAATCATAAGGAAGGTCATTGATTCATAAAATTAAGTGTAATAACTTTATGAATACCACCAATATAATCAAATGATGAAATATAAGGTTTTCTCTGATACATCTCTCAAATCATAAACTTACGATTTCTATCAAAAGTTGGAGACGTTCAGAGCTAGTCAATGGTCCTTCGTCCAAACATCCCTTTGGCCGGATCTTCAAGAGTTGTAAAAGGAGTCTCTATCCCATGATCACTGATCTTTTGAAGATCTAGGTACCACGCCAACACCTAATAAGGGCAGGGAGGTAAGCTATACTCATTCGCATAATCAAATGAGAATAAAGCACTAACATGCACAAGTAAGCAATCCATCATGATTCCAATGCACAAACACGTGTACCAAATAGTCCAGTTATATGCACAACTTATGAGCAAGCCAATTTAATGGATAATCAACCCATTAATGATATGCCCAGATGCTTGCTTACTATTTCTCAAGTCATGAGATTCTCCAATCAATGCTCTCATGCATGACCATCCAAACAACCCGTATACGTGCTTCGGACGTATAGTGAACCTGCTCGGACCATAATCCATAACGACACTACCAAAGTGTACGTCGCGTCACCAAGACGTAACAACATCTCCTATGCTGCCCACATTATCAAAATGTGTCATCGAGAAAGCCACACGACTTTGCCTGGAACGTGGTCCATAATACCAATATCGATGTGCACATCTCGTCACCAAGACGAATATCCAACGTTGGCAGCAACCAATGCCGTCCACATTATTAAAATGTGATTACCATAATCCTTTCGTCACCAAGACGAATATCCATCGTTCTCAGCAACCAATGCTGGCCACATTACCAAAATGTGACTACAGGCAAGTCGTAACCAAATTGGTACTCCCAGAGTACCCTCCTCATGTTTCTCGAACATGAACAAATGATATGCTACACATCACCATGCATCAATACATACCAACATTCCATTTAAGGTTATTCCTTAATCCGCATATGTGCAACATGCAATAAATTACCAATGTAATGACAAGTTTGGCTCATAAACAAAACGTCCCATTCGGATTGTACGTGCACGTTTTCAAAACGCATTCTCATCGATCTCAACAACATTCTTTGAATGTTGCCCATATTCTCAAAATGTGTTACCAAGCTTGTCATACAACCTTTGGTACTCTTAGAGTACATTTTCACGTTCCCCGAACAAATGACATTAATAATTAAGCTTGGTATCATACGTCCCAATCCGAATGTACGTCCACGTTCCCAGAACGAAATCAACAACATTCCTCGAATATTGCCCACATTCCTAGAATGTGTCATCAAACTAATCGTGTACATTTGGTACTTCCCGAATACCCCCTTCATGTTCTGCGAACATGACAAGTGGTATCCTATCGTTTTATCATCATGTATGAATGCACACAAATTCTCCATTTAAGACTATTCATTAATCTTATAGTGTGCAATATGCATTATGTTCACTCATGTAATAACAATGTAATTTAACACAATATATATCCTTCTTGGAACATAACCCAATTCTTGGTAATTTATCCTTAATTTACTTGGAATTTGACTTAGTTGAAAATGGTATTTTGGTAGCATTTTGATTAACAGGACTCGAGTATAATTAAAAAGACTCGAGTAGAATTTCCTTGGACTCGAGTGAATCATACTTTTCATAAAAGTACTCGAGTGTTTCTCAGATTCATTAAAATAGTCGAGTGTTCTTCATGAAACTCGAGTGTTCTTTGTTTCCAGAACTTTATTTTAAAAATTCATCAAAATACTCGAGTGTTCTTCATGAGTACTCGAGTGTTCTTTATTTTCCAGAAATTCAATTTTCCCAAAATAGTCGAAATACTCGAGTATCATCCATAATACTCGAGTATTTGCAGACAGACAACAATGCAAATTGAGTTTTAACATACCATTTCCAACTATAGTCAATTCCAATCCAAACCAATGATCAACAAAGCTTATATTACATATTTTAAACATGTCCCAATCCAGAAATTACATTGTATTACAGTGAATCATAACTGCGTATCAATTATGCATAAAAACCACCTTTTGAGAAACTTGACATACCAAATTCCATTCTAATCATTTTTGGCATGAAAGTAACTTGCATACAGTGCACATGCAGCATAACAAACTTGCTCAAACATATAGCATGTCTTAGATTGGCCTCCATGTCATTTCTCTAATTCAAAGCTATGCCCTTAAGCCTCATGGTGGCTCATCCTAATTTCAAATACATTTTAGTCTCATTCTAGCAAATGGTTAGCTTCCCCCATACCTTAGGGTCGTGCTTGAACAAAAGCTCCTTAGAGAACAACAACCAAAAGCTCTAACCACTTCCAACCCGGACTTGCATGACAGTTTCAGCAGGGGTTCAAAACCACATTAATTGACATTCGAATCATGCATAAAAATTGGGGAAATTGGTTAGACTTTGTTCTCTATAACATGAACTTTGAAAACCAATAAGTTTCAGATCAAAAAGGGAGCTTGAGCTTACCAGAATTGAAGCTCAAAGTCTGCTCTTTGAATCTGAACATTTGGTTTGACAGATTTCAACACCTAACTTCGCAGGAGCATAACTTTTCGACCAGGAACTCAAATCCAACAAACTTGGTATCAAATCGAAGCTCGTTGAAAGAGCTTTCCAATGGCATATCACTCATGACCTAACTCTCAAGGATGAGAGAGAATCGAAGCCACGAAGGTGACAGGTCTGCACAACATTCTAGTTCTTGACAGATTTCGAACTCTCTTTTGCAGAGCTCATTACTCTCTCCACACTCAGACTTAGTTTGCAATCCATGGCTCTTTTCGAAGCTCTGGATGTGAGCTTAAAAATGGTGTATGATTTGTGTAGTATGACCCTGGAACGAGAGAGAATTAAGCTCCTAAAGTGAAGAACCCTAAACTCGTTTCTAAGCTTCCACCGTTGAATTTGTTGGCCATATATCAATTCTTCTCCCTTGTTGAAGAAGATTGGAAGGCTCCATGCATAAGGACACGAGTCCTAGGCATGTCTGGACTGGATGGTGTGGCAACACCAGCTGAATTCGTGGCAATTCCGGACTCCCTCCATGGCTGGACAGATGTCGCGCACCATCTTGAGCCATCAGACCCAGAATACTCGAGTATTCAGAAAAATACTCGAGTATTTTGGCCAGTTTTCACTAAAAACTTTGTTTAATTAATTCTAACTCCAAAAGACTTTCCATTATTGCTTTAGGTCCTCCTCAAGGACTTAATTGCAATATTTAATATTTTTATGCAAAAACCTCAACATAATAATATTTTCACATTATATATATAAATATATATATAATGCAAACCAAAATCAAACATGAAATCGTTGTTTATTTATTAAATAAAAATATTAACATATTTATTCGGAAAACGAAATTAGGGGTGTTACACTACTCCCCCACTTAAAAGGAATTTCGTCCCCGAAATTCATTCTTAAAAACCTTTGCGAAAGATATATAAAAGACGATTCTTTTATCATTTTTCCTTATAATTTTTGGAAATTCCTCCCCCACTTAAAAAGATTTTCCTTATACATCCACCAAATTTTCCGTCTCAAAATATTTCGCAAAATATTATTTCAAAAGGAGCTTTTTGAATAACACATTTCAAATACACACTTTCCATAATAGAAACATTTTACAAATAAACTTTTCAAGGAAAACTTTTCTGCTGCGCACTCTGATCACTCGAGCACGAGTAAGGAGATATTTGTATGACTTCATTCCTTAACAGTTGTAAACATTAGGGTGATCAGTCCTAATATTTAAACTATTAGTAATAAAATCATCCCTTTCAGATATAATCTTTCTCAAGAAAGACTATACGATTTACCTTTAAGTTAGATAAACTCAAAGATAGGGAACATTATCGTCACTATCAGACTTAGTCAGATAGCCAAGTTTGAGAGATTTCCGTTGGGGAGACAAATGCTTGTCCTATCCCGGTGGTTTTTAATCTCTCTAGACTTAACTGAACTTCCCATTCTGTAGTGTCCAAGGAGTTTATCACATCTAACTGTGATAAGGTTTTGATCACAAAAATTTTTAAGCCAAGACTTGATTAGGTTTCCAGATTATCAAACGATCTAATTAACGCAATCGAAAGACATTTAAATACGTTAATTCAGATCGGAAGAAGATCACTCGGGTTACCCTTAACCAAATCTAACTCACGCCGAACCGACTGAACCTTCTTTGAGCTTGATTTCCTTGCTGATCATTTTTCCTGCCTTTACCCTTGAAACAACTATCCCCCTTGGTTACACCGTGTCTTGAACCTGAGTTAAGTGTCCTATACTTCCCACATTGAGGTGGACAAGTGATTCTTTTCTCCTTTTCCCTTTGTTCTCATAAGTTTCACATATGCTTCCCAATGTCGAGAACTTCCTCATTTCCCGATAACTGATAGCTAGCTTGAGATTTGGGCTTAAGCCGTCCTCAGTTTCCAACATTTGTCTTACATGGTTCCTCCATATCTTAGCTTCACCCTTAGCATTAAAACTTTTTTTTTGTTTAACCCTCCTTTGCTCTCTTAATTCCAAAATCATCCTCCAAATTTCCAAATCATTCGGAACTCAAACTCCTGTTTAAAAACAAGAATTTTCATCCATTTCCTCATGGGAGTTGGGCCTCCTCCCTTCAAAAGCCGATCTCTTATTTCCTTTCAACCCTTCATTGCTTTGGTTAAAACCCACGAGTTCGAATCAGGAATTTTCTTGTGGTTTGCAATTTTCCCTTCTTACTTTTCGTCGGTCTACTTGCATCGCTAAGCTCAAGTCTACTAGAATCCTTACTCAATTCAAACAAATTCTTTAATTCCCATAGAGATCGCATGGATTGCCTTTCGGTCCATTTCAAGTGCTTCCATATTTGCTTTATCCTGATGGCGACGGGGTCTCCGATTTTTAGCCTTCAAAACTTTGTCCGTCGACATTGTCTCTTGTTCAACTCCCTCTAATTTAACAAATCACTTAAACTCTCCATGGTCACTAACACTTTAAGCGTAGTGCCATAATGAATGACTTTAAGCCCTCAAAGCATCCACGATCGTTGCAAGGCTCAAGTTCTGCGTCGAACGATTCACCTTGTGTGTCTTCCCTCACTTGATGCACGCACACAACTTTCTTTTATTCTTCCCGGTCCTTGCCTCGATCCATGACAGTAAACTTCAATACCTTTGCACGAATCGAGCAAGAGTTACACAGGATAGGATGTTAGTCTTCCATTCCGTTACTGACAATTTCCTTTGCACTTAAAGGGTTACAACTACTCCTTGTTCAGGACACATAACACATTCCCAGGATAGTCCATGTGCTCTTTGAGATCCTTCTAATGATTTAGGATATTGACAGCGGGCATAAGCACAAACGATTTCAGATAAGATCTGAAAATTCTGCTCATGCAGCCCATGAAGATAACAAAGCATAAGCCAATTCAAACGGCATTACTACTTTCACATAGAGTCCGTATCGGAATTGAAATATTGCTTTGGGAATGTCTTCCTTCCAGTTTCCAATTTGATGATGCCTCGGCCTGAGGTCCTCCTTATAAACTATCGAGGCTTCATCATTTATTCCAAATTCGATTCTCTTTTCTTGGTAAGGAACACTCATCCCTGATGGTGCTCTTATTCCATTCCCAAATAAACATCGCCTATGCGCAATACTTCCACTCCTGTTCTTATCGAACACTATTGAAGTTCTGCATTGAAACACACTTGATCCGACCGACTGCCAATTCAGTAATACCTTTGCTTGTTTCTTCGATCCGGCTATTTCTGATGGTACTAGCCCATGAGAAACAATAAAGATAAAACCATCCTCTAGGACCAAATCAATACCAAACTTGATCTCCATGCTTTGATGACGACACCCGATACTTCAATAGAGAATATCTGAAAAATTCTTCGAAACCAAAATTTCTTCAATCTCCCTCTTCCTTAAATCCACTATGAAGCAACACACACATACCTTATGGATTTCAGATTCTTGCCTCGCTATCACAATTAAGTATTGCTTGGTTCTTGGACATCCAATCCAAGTCCAAGATTACACTTAATTGTTAAAAGGATGGGGAGACCATGTCTACTCCGAAGAGATAGCTCAATAGAATAGTTCAAACAGACGAGGGAGACAACTACATGAAAACTTGTGGGAGTTCGATCTTGATGTAGCAGAGTGGATCAAACACAAGAAAACGCAACCATTCCACGTCCTCACAAAATTTAATCAGCTTCAGAGTTACAGACTCTGCAAAGCCAATTGCTAGGGAGGTAACCACCTAGCACCAAATCTAAGGATTTGATAATCTTTCATTCTACTGAGGAAAATACCCTCACTAGAGGATATTAGCTATCTTTTAGATCTTTTGGAATCACCCCTCATTGATTCCTTGGTGTCATAATGGATGAGCATTATGAACTTAACGTTGGATCATACCTAAAAGAAGTACATTACTATCATACTTTGACTTAGGCTACATCAAACACTACCAGATAAACACTAAGCCATAAACCAATGGCCAAATGATAGAATCTTTACTCCAGTTAGAAGTATGTAGGAGCATACTTCACAAGAAAACTCCACAAATCTTGATGACCAGCGTATTGGACCACACACTCAAGGACCAAGAGTCAGGACCATTGCTCTGATACCAAAAAAAATGTAACGTCCCTCGTTTAATCAAAAGAATTTTTATTTTCTTATTGACTATGTTGGAAAAATCGGAGTATGAAAATTTTTACTTGAATATGGTACTCAAATTTAAACCATGCATTTGAAAGGGAATTCGGTGGAAGGAATAATTAATTTTCTGAACATCTTAAAAATCATTTGGAGATAACCCTTATAGCACGAAATAGCTTAGTTATAAGGTTATCCTAAGAAATTGACTTTGACAATACTTCCTTCATCACCGAACTCAAATGATAAAATCAGAGTCAGCGGAATATATTAAAATGGTTTATTTATGTTTCCTTAGAGTTCGTAAATCATAAGGAAGGTCATTGATTCATAAAATTAAGTGTAATAACTTTATGAATACCACCAATATAATCAAATGATGAAATATAAGGTTTTCTCTGATACACCTCTCAAATCATAAAGTTACGATTTCTATCAAAAGTTGGAGACGTTCAGAGCTAGTCAATGGTCCTTCGTCCCAACATCCCTTTGGCTGGATCTTCAAGAGTTGTAAAAGGAGTCTCTATCCCATGATCACTGATCTTTTGAAGATCTATGTACCACGCCAACACCTAATAAGGGCAGGGAGGTAAGCTATACTCATTCGCATAATCAAATGAGAATAAAGCACTAACATGCACAAGTAAGCAATCCATCATGATTCCAATGCACAAACACGTGTACCAAATAGTCCAGTTATATGCACAACTTATGAGCAAGCCAATTTAATGGATAATCAACCCATTAATGATATGCCCAGATGCTTGCTTACTATTTCTCAAGTCATGAGATTCTCCAATCAATGCTCTCATGCATGACCATCCAAACAACCCGTATACGTGCTTCGAACGTATAGTGAACCTGCTCGGACCATAATCCATAACGACACTACCAAAGTGTACGTCGCGTCACCAAGACGTAACAACATCTCCTATGCTACCCACATTATCAAAATGTGTCATCGAGAAAGCCACACGACTTTGCCTGGAACGTGGTCCATATACCAATATCGATGTGCACATCTCGTCACCAAGACGAATATCCAACGTTGGCAGCAACCAATGCTGTCCACATTATTAAAATGTGATTACCATAATCCTTTCGTCACCAAGACGAATATCCAACGTTCTCTGCAACCAATGCTGGCCACATTACCAAAATGTGACTACAGGCAAGTCGTAACCAAATTGGTACTCCCAGAGTACCCTCCTCATGTTTCTCGAACATGAACAAATGATATGCTACACATCACCATGCATCAATACATACCAACATTCCATTTAAGGTTATTCCTTAATCCGCATATGTGCAACATGCAATAAATTACCAATGTAATGACAAGTTTGGCTCATAAACAAAACGTCCCATTCGGATTATACGTGCACGTTTTCAAAACGCATTCTCATCGATCTCAACAACATTCTTTGAATGGTGCCCATATTCTCAAAATGTGTTACCAAGCTTGTCATACAACCTTTGGTACTCTTAGAGTACATTTTCACGTTCCCCGAACAAATGACATTAATAATCAAGCTTGGTATCATACGTCCTAATCCGAATGTACGTCCACGTTCCCAGAACGAAATCAACAACATTCCTCGAATATTGCCCACATTCCTATAATGTGTCATCAAACTCATCGTGTACATTTGGTACTTCCCGAATACCCCCTTCATGTTCTGCGAACATGACAAGTGGTATCCTATCGTTTTATCATCATGTATGAATGCACACAAATTCTCCATTTAAGACTATCCATTAATCTTATAGTGTGCAATATGCATTATGTTCACTCATGTAATAACAATGTAATTTAACACAATATATATCCTTCTTGGAACATAACCCAATTCTTGGTAATTTATCCTTAATTTACTTGGAATTTGACTTAGTTGAAAATGGTATTTTGGTAGCATTTTGATTAACAGGACTCGAGTATAATTAAAAAGACTCGAGTAGAATTTCCTTGGAATCGAGTGAATCATACTTTTCATAAAAGTACTCGAGTGTTTCTCAGATTCATTAAAATAGTCGAGTGTTCTTCATGAAACTCGAGTGTTCTTTGTTTCCAGAACTTTATTTTAAAAATTCATCAAAATACTCGAGTGTTCTTCATGAGTACTCGAGTGTTCTTTATTTTCCAGAAATTCAATTTTCCCAAAATAGTCGAAATACTCGAGTATCATCCATAATACTCGAGTATTTGCAGACGTACAACACTGAAAATTGAGTTTTAACATACCATTTCCAACTATAGTCAATTCCAATCCAAGCCAATGATCAACAGAGCTTATATTACATATTTTAAACATGTCCCAATCCAGAAATTACATTGTATTACAGTGAATCATAACTGAGTATCAATTATGCATAAAAACCACCTTTTGAGCAACTTGACATACCAAATTCCATTCTAATCATTTTTGGCATGAAAGTAACTTGCATACAGTGCACATGCAGCATAACAAACTTGCTCAAACATATAGCATGTCTTAGATTGGCCTCCATGCCATTTCTCTAATTCAAAGCTATGCCCTTAAGCCTCATGGTGGCTCATCCTAATTTCAAATACATTTTAGTCTCATTCTAGCAAATGGTTAGCTTCCCCCATACCTTAGGGTCGTGCTTAAACAAAATCTCCATTGAGAACAGCAACCAAAAGCTCTAACCACTTCCAACCCGGACTTGCATGACAGTTTCAGCAGGGGTTCAAAACCACATTAATCGACATTCGAATCATGCATAAAAATTGGGGAAATTGGTTAGACTTTGTTCTCTATAACATGAACTTTGAAAACCAATAAGTTTCAGATCAAAAAGGGAGCTTGAGCTTACCACAATTGAAGCTCAAAGTCTGCTCTTTGAATCTGAACATTTGGTTTGAAAGATTTCAACACCTAACTTCGCAGGAGCATAACTTTTCGACCAGGAACTCAAATCCAACAAACTTGGTATCAAATCGAAGCTCGTTGAAAGAGATTTCCAATGGTATATCAGTCATGACCTAGCTCTCAAGGATGAAAGAGAATAGAAGCCATGAAGGTGACGGGTCTGCACAACATTCTGGTTCTTGACAGATTTCGAACTCTCTTTTGCAGAGCTCATTACTCTCTCCACACTCAGACTTAGTTTGCAATCCATGGCTCTTTTCTAAGCTCTGGATGTGAGCTTCAAAATGGTGTATGATTTGTGTAGTATGACCCTGGAACGAGAGAGAATTAAGCTCCTAAAGTGAAGAACCCTAAACTCGTTTCTAAGCTTCCACCCTTGAATTTGTTGGCCATATATCAATTCTTCTCCCTTGTTGAAGAAGATTGGAAGGCTCCATGCATAAGGACACGAGTCCTAGGCATGTCTGGACTGGATGGTGTGGCAACACCAGCTGAATTCGTGGCAATTCCGGACTCCCTCCATGGCTGGACAGATGTCGCGCACCATCTTGAGCCATCAGACCCAGAATACTCGAGTATTCAGAAAAATACTCGAGTATTTTGGCCAGTTTTCACTAAAAACTTTGTTTAATTAATTCTAATTTCAAAAGACTTTCCATTATTGCTTTTAGGTCCTCCTCAAGGACTTAATTGCAATATTTAATATTTTTATGCATAAACCTCAACTTAATAATATTTTCACATTATATATATAAATATATATATAATGCAAACCAAAATCAAACATGAAATCGTTGTTTATTTATTAAATAAAAATATTAACATATTTATTCGGAAAACGAAATTAGGGGTGTTACAAAGACACCGCACTTTGAAACCCGTTTTCAAAACATCATTTAAAATCGTAGCCCGTTTACTCTTTTTAAAACATCAGTATGATCCATATCTCTATACACCACATGTATTATCACAATCTTAACTTCTAAATACTCCCATCCTTCACTACCCTTTGAGCAATTCTTACAAAATTTTCCCATTACTTAGCTCCAATCTATCCTTTTATTGTCTCACATCTCTCCCATTAATCATCTTTATCAGACTCCTATAGTCACTATTACATCCTTCTCTTAATCTATCAACCACTAATCCTCAAGATACACACTCCACCTCACCTCTTATCTCTGACACATAATCACATAACTTAAACAATTCTAAACCCTTTTTCCACTTTCCACAATTTTACACATATTCTAAGCCATCACCCTAATTCCTTCCTCATCTTACCACCACCTGAACCATTAATTTGACCCATCCGGCACCAAACTCTCAACCATAACTCATCACTCCTTTAAGACTCAAAAAGGGTACTTCTATTTGCTCCAAGACTTATACTTCCGTCATCCATACTAACTGATTCTTATTCTCTTTAGCCTCTGCAACTTCTTCTTAACAACACTTCACAACTTACTTCCTATCTTAGGGATACTTGCTAGACTGGGATAGGATGCCAGGGTTTAACATTTCAAACAAGAGTTTAGGAAATAATAAATGTCTGGTCAAAATCCCAAAAGAGAAAGCTTCGGGTTCATCAACAATCAAGGCTTCAAAAATTATGGGTTGAAATTTTCACAAGAATTCTTTCAAATATCAGGCCAAAGCAATTTGGCAACGCATAGGGTTCATTTCAACAAATGAGAGTTCTAGTCAAGGGCAAGGTCTCAAATAACTTAAAGGTTATTACAGACAAGAAGAATTTTTTATTTTTTTATCAAAGAAGACCTCCACGAAAGAAGACCCGAATCGCACATCAACATTCCATAGCAACACTGATCTCCGCTCTCCGGTCTTGCTATAGACGAAAGCTGATATACCCCAGGGAAGCATCCACGTACTCTTAGCGTTCCTATTCTCATCTATCGTTACCTTAACACTATCATACACACAGAGACACAAGGCAGAGTATGCAACTCCATGTGTAAGATTACTTAGCTCAACCATTGCTCTGATACCATAACTGTAAAACCCCGATTCGGCAACTTGAAAACTTAAATTAAATATAGTGAAAATTAGGGCCATTTTTTTTAAAACATAGTTGCATTTAAAACTTATGTTCTCATATTGCACCCACTCTTTCAAGTTCCAAACCGAGATGTCACAAGACACCGCACTGTGAAACCCGTTTTCAAAACATCATTTAAAATCGTAGCCCGTTTACTCTTTTTAAAACATCAGTATTAAACAAAACTTATGCCGGAGTACAGTATGATAGAGTTAGGCAGCTAAGGACTTACAATGGATTACATTCCTCCAAGGGGGATCACCTAGCTTCTAGTCAGACACACTCATACTCGTCGTCTAATCCCAGGTCCTGATAAACTGAGCCCTCCAATCGCTAGTGGCATCGTCCTCATCTATGGCTACAGAGAATTCTTCCCCGAGTCGTCTCCTTTTTAACGAGGATGTCTCTATTTCCCGAACAAGTTGGATCTGGAACCTCACTCTATCTTGCATCTAATGGTCGTACAAATTTCCCAGAGAAGAAAAAGAAGCAGAAGTACAGGAGAAGAAGAGAGAGTAAGCTACCCAAACAGTTTTGTCGACTATGTGGAATTACAATAGGCAAGTATTAAGGAAAGACGATAACAAACAAACCATAGCATACATAATCATCAACAAGACATTAACACCAAAACAAACTCAACATCTTAAGATAGCCTTCTTAAATCCTTTTTATCAACTTTCATAACTCTTATCCATTCCTTCTCCTCTCATACTTTTCCCAACTCATCATACATTCCAAGAATCCCTTCTTATACATGGTTTATAAATCTTATTTGATTCTTAATATCTTTGATGTACTTTTCTTTGAAATCTCTTTGTCTCTTAAGTTTTTAGCGTTCCGGTTCACTCAATGATGGGGGGAACATCATCATTGAGGAAGTCTCACACGTCTACATCTCCTTGGTCATCCACCCAGCCTAGTCGGAAGCATACAGGAGTACAAGACCTTTACCACGCGGGCACGACAACAGTCCCAACACATAGATGGTCCCATACCAAGAGGATCTCGTCCTCAAATCATTTTAATTCATATCATATCAATTTATAACAAGGCACGCTCTCAGCGGCAATCTCAAATGCCCCGTTCCAGTCCCTCTCACTGTTCTAGATTTGCATCGAGGGGGTGACAGTATAATTTCTAGTTCGCGATGCGGAACTTGCCACGGCATTAGACCCAGTCCCCACCACGTTAGTGCGCCACTTGTGGGATTCGTTCCGCCTAGAAATATACTCAAGGCTTCTTGACGTTTCACCGTCCTTGCCCTCCCCTCCTGCAATCCCCACCTGAGTATCCGCAGATACCCATAGTATCTTCCTCTCCACTACTTTGATAAGACACTCATACCTCACCGCGTTTTGTAAATGTCTTTTAAAGTCTTTTAATTCTTTTTGGGTTTTCGTTAGCGACTTAGTCCTAACAGTCGGCTCGTCCTTAGTGCATCCCTTCAACGAAGCCCGACCACTAAACGCAAATCCGTTTCCCCTAAATCTTATTGGCAACATGCCTCGCATCACTTTCTCATATCATGCATTTCAGCATTTTTCTCATCAGCTCACGCTCATCGGCATTCCTCAGTATCTTTTTCAACAGCCACTGCTCAGCAACATCGTCATCAGCATCATTCTCCTCGATGGTCGTTCAGTAGCATCATCATTACCACGCTTCCGCTTGCCTCATAGGGTATTTCTTGTCACCATCTCGAGCATTCTCTTTTCATCTCCGCTTTTTCTCAAACTTAGACATTAATTTACTTTTATTCATTCTTTATCTCTTGTGCATTCCATTCACGCTAAAACTTATTTCTTTCTCAATTGTTTTCAACATTCTCACTTGCGTTTCTTTTCCTTTCTCAGTCTTATTCATCATTATTGTTTCATGCTTTAGGGTGTAATCAACATCTTCTAACAAATAATTACATCATTTCACATACTAAACTAAATCAGCTACTCATGCATAATTTACAAAAACAAAACATCATATATACATACTAACTACAGACAACACTTCGATCTCAGCGACTCGTAGGGATAGCCCGACACTCAACAAACAAACAACTAAACAGACTTACTATCCCTCTACATCGCCTAGTGAGACAGGGTCCATTCTTTGAGATGATTGGACGCCTTAATATGTTGCCTAATACCACGGCGTCTTAAGGGGAGCTTCTCTCTCACCTCGATGACGAAACCTCCGAGAGTTTTCCAAGGCTTCCCGTTGCTAGCTTTTGCATCGTTCCCTTCGCGTCCGTCACTCGTACTGGAACATTTTTCCCGTGCGTTAGAACATTTTCGATAATTTCTTAAATTCCATTTTGAAGATACGTTGAAATAATTCTTTTCTTGAAAACACATTACTAATATCCAAGGATTCCAAAACCAAATCAGATTTTAATAAAAAGGTTTCCAAGAAAACTTTAAACAATTAAGATAATCTTTTTATGAAAACAAATTCATTCTTCTTAGTTTGAAAACATTCCGGTTATAAAATCAGTGTTTTTATACTTAAAAACAGAATACCAAAATCCAGGAAAAATAAAATTTCAAAACCACACATTGAAAATCTTTCAAGACACAAGAATTAAAAGAGATAAAATTTTCAAATTGATTTAAGTTGTTTTTAAATCACATTTTTAATAAAACATTTTTCAAATCCCTTTGAAACCCAAACATAGATTTTTCATAAACAGAGTTCACAAACAACATTCCAATTTAGCACAAAACAAAACAGTACATGCAACATCCAAGGCATTCACAAACACACATAATGCAAGTCACACTTTTAATCATGAAACATCCTTAATTAAATTACAATCTTAATAAATTAACTCAATTACTCCTTAGAAAATAATTTAAACTCAATCTTTTAATTAGCCCGCCAAAACCGAATCATATATGGTTAATAATTCCTAGTCTCTAATAAATTTCAACAACTTGAAATTATTAAATTATCATTACAAAATCTCTTTTTCACATAATCAAATCAAATCATTTATTTTTTATTTCTAAAATCAAAAAGATAAAAGAAAGACACACACATCATTTCATTTTCATCAAGCATACAGTATCACACACCTAGGACATAGCTTTAATCATAAGTCATTTCATAAAAACAATTTTCCCAACTATATGCACATGCTTGGCCGAATCATACTTATATGGTTTTGCAAGGATTTAATGCACAAATGAAAACATGAAATCTTTTTCTCTCTTTTATAATTAAAACCGTGAGCATCAAAGGACAAATCAACAATTTTAATTCATTTCAAGACTTTAAAGTAACAATTTAGATTATAAATCAGTCTAAGGGTTCTCATGCATTTTCTTTTAAAAACTTAGTCATAGCATGCATACACCTTTAAGGTTCTCATATTAAAATAGATTCATCATCTATGCAACCTAAATGAGGGACAAGCCTAGCTTCCTATTTTCCTTAGGATAGCCGAATCTCATGATGCAAGGAGGCAAGGTTGTTCACTCATTTTCAACACATACACAAAAGTCACACATTCACATCAATCCTCACAAAATAGACCTCAAGTTCATCATTTCATAAAATCAAAGTAAAGACTTTTCTTTAACTTCATGAAAGTAACATGCATGAACTTTTTATAAAATAAAAAGCATAGATTTTATTATTTACTGGACATGGCCGAATGGCCTTCTAAAAATATAATACATGCACATAATCAAGCACTTAATTAAACCATGCTTATACTAAAGGAATCATTTTTAAAACTTAGTTTCTTTAATCTTTCCTTAAAACCGAATCGTATATGCCAAGAAAATACAATCTTTTCTTTAAAATCAAAACCACAATTTTTTCATTTATTCAACAAAGATCATCATATGTACATAACCAATTATTAGATCAATCATAGTTATTCTCCTAATTAGTTAAAGCTTACTTCTTAAATTTCCCTTTGAAACCGTGGCACTCATAAAAGAAAAACATGATCTTTTGTTTGAAAATAACATACAAATCAAAGATCTAAACATTTTGTATTCATCAAATGAAGGAAATCACATGCATACACTTTTGATCAACTAAGATAATCACATGCAAAACAAATCACACCTAGATCATAAACTTGTTCATCCAATGATCATGAAAATACATCATAGATCACGGTTTAACAAGGAGATCAAACATGCAATAACAAAGAAGTTCACTTTATTAAACTTAGATCATGAACTTTCTCATCCAATAATCACATACTCACACACACAAATTACGGTTTAGAGAAAGAAATATAGACATGCAAGGAGATCTTATTTTGTTTTAACAAAAATCCTAATTTTCTTTAGATCTATAAGATTTAATTTAGAAAAACATTTACATCTATCAAAGAAAAACCTCAACCGAAACATCAAACATAAGTTTAACATATTACAAACTAATTCGAGTTCTCAGAGTCCAAGATCAAAGATGAAAACACATAAAATCATCTTTAAACTTATAAAAATGAACATGCAAAGAAGAAAATGAAATAGATCTACAAACAAAAGGAAAAACTACACTATTACAACTCTTCTTTCTTGATCTTCAATTCCTACCATGAAGAAGGCTGGTCTTCTAATTCTCCTAGCACTTAGATCTTCAAGGATAAAAGGTTGATCAAGATCCTAATTCCCTCCTTCTTCTTCCTATGTCTCGGCCTCTTCTCTTTCTATTTCTCTCTATTTTTTTTATTTTCTTTCTCTAAGAGTTGAAGGAGCTCTTAGAGTGTTGTGTGTTTGAATTGGAAGAGAATAGACTTGGTGAGGAGAAATGAACCAAGGCTTACACTTTTTATAAGCAAGTTCACTCTTCCACTTATACCCTTGGCTAATGGTTCGGCTATCACACAAATAAGGAGGACGATTTGGTATTCATAGAAGATTGCATGGGTGGATGTTATCAAAATTAACGGGACAAGATGGACTAGGCTAGGGCTTTAGGGGTTATGTAGGTTTAATGGGTAATTGGCTTCTAACTAAGGTTTTTGCTAGTTTGGTTTGGTTTGGTTACACCCTAGTTTCTTAGTTCCTTACTCCTTAAGTTCCTAAGATTCTAGACTTATTCACACACATGCATACACACACGTATACACACACCTACATGCATACACCAACCGTGGCACCCTCATGCACACACACATGTCTTCTATTTTTATTTTCTAATCACATTTTCTAATTCATGCAAGCATTTCTTTAATTAATCACATTCACACAATTAATTTCATGCATCATACATCAACACACATCAAACTAAGCACTCATCACATAAAAATTTCAAGCCAATTTAATAAGTCTATTTTCTTCAAAACACAATTTCCAAAAATTCGTATTTTACAATTCCGAAAATAAATTTTTATAAAACAACCTAGAAAATTCTAAAAGTTATATTTTTAAAATCTTCGTTTCATGACGGTCGTTTTGATATAAAGATCGTAAAAATTCGAGTTTCGGTTTAAAAGTTACGAATTTTTCAAGATAACACTCCAAAAACTTCATTTCAAATAAAAACCACCTTTTATAAAATCATAACTTATTTCTTAAAAATCAAATCATTTCAAAACTCAACAA
Organism: Crotalaria pallida; assembly: GCA_037953625.1. Lineage (NCBI taxonomy): Eukaryota > Viridiplantae > Streptophyta > Magnoliopsida > Fabales > Fabaceae > Crotalaria > Crotalaria pallida. The sequence goes on along the minus strand of CM075649.1, from coordinate 77,794,738 downwards.
AATTCTTCCCTTTTCATTTACAGAAACATTTAGTTTATAAAAATCCATGAAAATCATTCTTTATTTCTTTCTTATGAAAAACATTTTTCTGAAAATTCCTTATAAATAGAATCTCAGGTTTTTATTCGTTCTCGCACGTACGGGAAAAATGCGGGGTGTTACATTCTCCCCAACTTGAAAATTTCTCGTCCTCGAGAAATGCGGCGCATTGTCTGACTATTTCGTGGACGCGTAACTTCTTGACGAAATTCTGTCCTTCTTTAGTCGTAACAATCGTCACATCTTCGAACACGTACTTATCTATACGTCATTCCTAAGGCGGATCACACAGATTACTTGCAAAAGTAATCCCTCGAAGGATTTTCAATAACAATAGGGTGAGGTGAAAACAATCACGATTTCATTGACAACAAGGGATTAAGGGGTTCGAAGGCATCAAAACAGTATTTAGAAACGACACGGTTTCATTTCTTTGGGACCAGGACACCACCACAATTGGGATTAAATCTTTCTCATCAATTCAAGCCTAAATAATCTACTCCTCAAAACCTCACGTTTTTAACTACTCCCCAACTTAGATGATCCATGTCTCTATACACCACATGTATTATCACAATCTTAACTTCTAAATACTCCCATCCTTCACTACCCTTTGAGCAATTCTTACAAAATTTTCCCATTACTTAGCTCCAATCTATCCTTTTATTGTCTCACATCTCTCCCATTAATCATCTTTATCAGACTCCTATAGTCACTATTACATCCTTCTCTTAATCTATCAACCACTAATCCTCAAGATACACACTCCACCTCACCTCTTATCTCTGACACATAATCACATAACTTAAACAATTCTAAACCCTTTTTCCACTTTCCACAATTTTACACATATTCTAAGCCATCACCCTAATTCCTTCCTCATCTTACCACCACCTGAACCATTAATTTGACCCATCCGGCACCAAACTCTCAACCATAACTCATCACTCCTTTAAGACTCAAAAAGGGTACTTCTATTTGCTCCAAGACTTATACTTCCGTCATCCATACTAACTGATCCTTATTCTCTTTAGCCTCTGCAACTTCTTCTTAACAACACTTCACAACTTACTTCCTATCTTAGGGATACTTGCTAGACTGGGATAGGATGCCAGGGTTTAACATTTCAAACAAGAGTTTAGGAAAGAATAAATGTCTGGTCAAAATCCCAAAAGAGAAAGCTTCGGGTTCATCAACAATCAAGGCTTCAAAAATTATGGGTTGAAATTTTCACAAGAATTCTTTCAAATATCAGGCCAAAGCAATTTGGCAACGCATAGGGTTCATTTCAACAAATGAGAGTTCTAGTCAAGGGCAAGGTCTCAAATAACTTAAAGGTTATTACAGACAAGAAGAATTTTTTATTTTTTTTATCAAAGAAGACTTCAACGAAAGAAGACCCGAATCGCACATCAACATTCCATAGCAACACTGATCTCCGCTCTCCGGTCTTGCTATAGACGAAAGCTGATATACCCCAGGGAAGCATCCACGTACTCTTAGCGTTCCTATTCTCATCTATCGTTACCTTAACACTATCATACACACAGAGACACAAGGCAGAGTATGCAACTCCATGTGTAAGATTACTTAGCTAAACCATTGCTCTGATACCATAACTGTAACACCCCGATTCGGCAACTTGAAAACCTAAATTAAATATAGTGAAAATTAGGGCCATTTTTTTAAAAACATAGTTGCATTTAAAACTTATGTTCTCATATTGCACCCACTCTTTCAAGTTCCAAACCGAGATGTCACAAGACACCGCACTTTGAAACCCGTTTTCAAAACATCATTTAAAATCGTAGCCCGTTTACTCTTTTTAAAACATCAGTATTAAACAAAACTTATGCCGGAGTACAGTATGATAGAGTTAGGCAGCTAAGGACTTACAATTGATTACATTCCTCCAAGGGGGATCACCTAGCTTCTAGTCAGACACACTCATACTCGTCGTCTAATCCCAGGTCCTGATAAACTGAGCCCTCCAATCGCTAGTGGCATCGTCCTCATCTACGGCTACAGAGAATTCTTCCCCGAGTCGTCTCGTTTTCAACGAGGATGTCTCTATTTCCCGAACAAGCTGGATCTGGAACCTCACTCTATCTTGCATCTAATGGTCGTACAAATTTCCCAGAGAAGAAAAAGAAGCAGAAGTACAGGAGAAGAAGAGAGAGTAAGCTACCCAAACAGTTTTGTCGACTATGTGGAATTACAATAGGCAAGTATTAAGGAAAGACGATAACAAACAAACCATAGCATACATAATCATCAACAAGACATTAACACCAAAACAAACTCAACATCTTAAGATAGCCTTCTTAAATCCTTTTTATCAACTTTCATAACTCTTATCCATTCCTTCTCCTCTCATACTTTTCCCAACTCATCATACATTCCAAGAATCCCTTCTTATACATGGTTTATAAATCTTATTTGATTCTTAATATCTTTGATGTACTTTTCTTTGAAATCTCTTTGTCTCTTAAGTTTTTAGCGTTCCGGTTCACTCAATGATGGGGGAACATCATCATTGAGGAAGTCTCACACGTCTACATCTCCTCGGTCATCCACCCAGCCTAGTCGGTCGGAAGCAAACGGGAGTACAAGACCTTTACCATGCGGGCACGACAACAGTCCCAACACATAGATGGTCCCATACCAGGAGGATCTCGTCCTCAAATCATTTTAATTCATATCATATCAATTTATAACAAGGCACGCTCTCAGCGGCAATCTCAAATGCCCCGTTCCAGTCCCTCTCACTGTTCTAGATTTGCATCGAGGGGGTGACAGTATAATTTCTAGTTCGCGATGCGGAACTTGCCACGGCATTAGACCCAGTCCCCACCACGTTAGTGCGCCACTTGTGGGATTCGTTCCGCCTAGAAATATACTCAAGGCTTCTTGACGTTTCACCGTCCTTGCCCTCCCCTCCTGCAATCCCCACCTGAGTATCCGCAGATACCCATAGTATCTTCCTCTCCACTACTTCGATAAGACACTCATACCTCACCGCGTTTTGTAAATGTCTTTTAAAGTCTTTTAATTCTTTTAGGGTTTTCGTTAGCGGCTTAGTCCTAACAGTCGGCTCGTCCTTAGTGCATCCCTTCAACGAAGCCCGACCACTAAAAGCAAATTCGTTTCCCCTAAATCTTAATGGCAACATGCCTCGCATCACTTTCTCATATCATGCATTTCAGCATTTTTCTCATCAGCTCACGCTCATCGGCATTCCTCAGTATCTTTTTCAGCAGCCACTGCTCAGCAACATCGTCATCAGCATCATTCTCCTCGATGGTCGTTCAGTAGCATCATCATTACCACGCTTCCGCTTGCCTCATAGGGTATTTCTTGTCACCATCTCGAGCATTCTCTTTTCATCTCCGCTCTTTCTCAAACTTAGACATTAATTTACTTTTATTCATTCTTTATCTCTTGTGCATTCCATTCACGCTAAAACTTATTTCTTTCTCAATTGTTTTCAACATTCTCACTTGCGTTTCTTTTCCTTTCTCAGTCTTATTCATCATTATGGTTTCATGCTTTAGGGTGTAATCAACATCTTCTAACAAATAATTACATCATTTCACATACTAAACTAAATCAGCTACTCATGCATAATTTACAAAAACAAAACATCATATATACATACTAACTACAGACAACACTTCGATCTCAGCGACTCATAGGGATAGCCCGACACTCAACAAACAAACAACTAAACAGACTTACTATCCCTCTACATCGCCTAGTGAGACAGGGTCCATTCTTTGAGATGATTGGACGCCTTAATATGTTGCCTAATACCACGGCGTCTTAAGGGGAGCTTCTCTCTCACCTCGATGACGAAACCTCCGAGAGTTTTCCAAGGCTTCCCGTTGCTAGCTTTTGCATCGTTCCCTTCGCGTCCGTCACTCGTACTGGAACATTTTTCCCGTGCGTTAGAACATTTTCGATAATTTCTTAAATTCCATTTTGAAGATACGTTGAAATAATTCTTTTCTTGAAAACACATTACTAATATCCAAGGATTCCAAAACCAAATAAGATTTTAATAAAAAGGTTTCCAAGAAAACTTTAAACAATTAAGATAATCTTTTTATGAAAACAAATTCATTCTTCTTAGTTTGAAAACATTCCGGTTATAAAATCAGTGTTTTTATACTTAAAAACAGAATACCAAAATCCAGGAAAAATAAAATTTCAAAACCACACATTGAAAATCTTTCAAGACACAAGAATTAAAAGAGATAAAATTTTCAAATTGATTTAAGTTGTTTTTAAATCACATTTTTAATAAAACATTTTTCAAATCCCTTTGAAACCCAAACATAGATTTTTCATAAACAGAGTTCACAAACAACATTCCAATTTAGCACAAAACAAAACAGTACATGCAACATCCAAGGCATTCACAAACACACATAATGCAAGTCACACTTTTAATCATGAAACATCCTTAATTAAATTACAATCTTAATAAATTAACTCAATTACTCCTTAGAAAATAATTTAAACTCAATCTTTTAATTAGCCCGCCAAAACCGAATCATATATGGTTAATAATTCCTAGTCTCTAATAAATTTCAACAACTTGAAATTATTAAATTATCATTACAAAATCTCTTTTTCACATAATCAAATCAAATCATTTATTTTTTATTTCTAAAATCAAAAAGATAAAAGAAAGACACACACATCATTTCATTTTCATCAAGCATACAGTATCACACACCTAGGACATAACTTTAATCATAAGTCATTTCATAAAAGCAATTTTCCAAACTATATGCACATGCTTGGCCGAATCATACTTATATGGTTTTGCAAGGATTTAATGCACAAATGAAAACATGAAATCTTTTTCTCTCTTTTATAATTAAAACCGTGAGCATCAAAGGACAAATCAACAATTTTAATTCATTTCAAGACTTTAAAGTAACAATTTAGATTATAAATCATTCTAAGGGTTCTCATGCATTTTCTTTTAAAAACTTAGTCATAGCATGCATACACCTTTAAGGTTCTCATATTAAAATAGATTCATCATCTATGCAACCTAAATGAGGGACAAACCTAGCTTCCTATTTTCCTTAGGATAGCCGAATCTCATGATGCAAGGAGGCAAGGTTGTTCACTCATTTTCAACACATACACAAAAGTCACACATTCACATCAATCCTCACAAAATAGACCTCAAGTTCATCATTTCATAAAATCAAAGTAAAGACTTTTCTTTAACTTCATGAAAGTAACATGCATGAACTTTTTATAAAATAAAAAGCATAGATTTTATTATTTACTGGACATGGCCGAATGGCCTTCTAAAAATATAATACATGCACATAATCAAGCACTTAATTAAACCATGCTTATACTAAAGGAATCATTTTTAAAACTTATTTTCTTTAATCTTTCCTTAAAACCGAATCGTATATGCCAAGAAAATACAATCTTTTCTTTAAAATCAAAACCACAATTTTTTCATTTATTCAACAAAGATCATCATATGTACATAACCAATTATTAGATCAATCACAGTTATTCTCCTAATTAGTTAAAGCTTACTTCTTAAATTTCCCTTTGAAACCGTGGCACTCATAAAAGAAAAACATGATCTTTTGTTTGAAAATAACATACAAATCAAAGATCTAAACATTTTGTATTCATCAAATGAAGGAAATCACATGCATACACTTTTGATCAACTAAGATAATCACATGCAAAACAAATCACACCTAGATCATAAACTTGTTCATCCAATGATCATGAAAATACATCATAGATCACGGTTTAACAAGGAGATCAAACATGCAATAACAAAGAAGTTCACTTTATTAAACTTAGATCATGAACTTTCTCATCCAATAATCACATACTCACACACACAAATTACGGTTTAGAGAAAGAAATATAGACATGCAAGGAGATCTTATTTTGTTTTAACAAAAATCCTAGTTTTCTTTAGATCTATAAGATTTAATTTAGAAAAACATTTACATCTATCAAAGAAAAACCTCAACCGAAACATCAAACATAAGTTTAACATATTACAAACTAATTCGAGTTCTCAGAGTCCAAGATCAAAGATGAAAACACATAAAATCATCTTTAAACTTATAAAAATGAACATGCAAAGAAGAAAATGAAATAGATCTACAAACAAAAGGAAAAACTACACTATTACAACTCTTCTTTCTTGATCTTCAATTCCTACCATGAAGAAGGCTGGTCTTCTAATTCTCCTAGCACTTAGATCTTCAAGGATAAAAGGTTGATCAAGATCCTAATTCCCTCCTTCTTCTTCCTATGTCTCGGCCTTTTCTCTTTCTATTTCTCTCTATTTTTTTTATTTTCTTTCTCTAAGAGTTGAAGGAGCTCTTAGAGTGTTGTGTGTTTGAATTGGAAGAGAATAGACTTGGTGAGGAGAAATGAACCAAGGCTTACACTTTTTATAAGCAAGTTCACTCTTCCACTTATACCCTTGGCTAATGGTTCGGCTAGCACACAAATAAGGAGGACGATTTGGTATTCATAGAAGATTGCATGAGTGGATGTTATCAAAATTAACGGGACAAGATGGACTAGGCTAGGGCTTTAGGGGTTATGTAGGTTTAATGGGTAATTGGCTTCTAACTAAGGTTTTTGCTAGTTTGGTTTGGTTTGGTTACACCCTAGTTTCTTAGTTCCTTACTCCTTAAGTTCCTAAGATTCTAGACTTATTCACACACATGCATACACACACGTATACACACACCTACATGCATACACCAACCGTGGCACCCTCATGCACACACACATGTCTTCTATTTTTATTTTCTAATCACATTTTCTAATTCATGCAAGCATTTCTTTAATTAATCACATTCACACAATTAATTTCATGCATCATACATCAACACACATCAAACTAAGCACTCATCACATAAAAATTTCAAGCCAATTTAATAAGTCTATTTTCTTCAAAACACAATTTCCAAAAATTCGTATTTTACAATTCCGAAAATAAATTTTTATAAAACAACCTAGAAAATTCTAAAAGTTATATTTTTAAAATCTTCGTTTCATGACGGTCGTTTTGATATAAAGATCGTAAAAATTCGAGTTTCGGTTTAAAAGTTACGAATTTTTCAAGATAACACTCCAAAAACTTCATTTCAAATAAAAACCACCTTTTATAAAATCATAACTTATTTCTTAAAAATCAAATCATTTCAAAACTCAACAAAATTCTTCCCTTTTCATTTACAGAAACATTTAGTTTATAAAAATCCATGAAAATCATTCTTTATTTCTTTCTTATGAAAAACATTTTTCTGAAAATTCCTTATAAAATAGAATCTCAGGTTTTTATTCGTTCTCGCACGTACGGGAAAAATGCGGGGTGTTACATTCTCCCCAACTTGAAAATTTCTCGTCCTCGAGAAATGCGGCGCATTGTCCGACTATTTCGTGGACGCGTAACTTCTTGACGAAATTCTGTCCTTCTTTAGTCGTAACAATCGTCACATCTTCGAACACGTACTTATCTATACGTCATTCCTAAGGCGGATCACACAGATTACTTGCAAAAGTAATCCCTCAAAGGATTTTCAATAACAATAGGGTGAGGTGAAAACAATCACGATTTCATTGACAACAAGGGATTAAGGGGTTCGAAGGCATCAAAACAGTATTTAGAAACGACACGGTTTCATTTCTTTGGGACCAGGACACCACCACAATTGGGATTAAATCTTTCTCATCAATTCAAGCCTAAATAATCTACTCCTCAAAACCTCACGTTTTTAACTACTCCCCAACTTAGATGATCCATGTCTCTATACACCACATGTATTATCACAATCTTAACTTCTAAATACTCCCATCCTTCACTACCCTTTGAGCAATTCTTACAAAATTTTCCCATTACTTAGCTCCAATCTATCCTTTTATTGTCTCACATCTCTCCCATTAATCATCTTTATCAGACTCCTATAGTCACTATTACATCCTTCTCTTAATCTATCAACCACTAATCCTCAAGATACACACTCCACCTCACCTCTTATCTCTGACACATAATCACATAACTTAAACAATTCTAAACCCTTTTTCCACTTTCCACAATTTTACACATATTCTAAGCCATCACCCTAATTCCTTCCTCATCTTACCACCACCTGAACCATTAATTTGACCCATCCGGCACCAAACTCTCAACCATAACTCATCACTCCTTTAAGACTCAAAAAGGGTACTTCTATTTGCTCCAAGACTTATACTTCCGTCATCCATACTAACTGATCCTTATTCTCTTTAGCCTCTGCAACTTCTTCTTAACAACACTTCACAACTTACTTCCTATCTTAGGGATACTTGCTAGACTGGGATAGGATGCCAGGGTTTAACATTTCAAACAGAGTTTAGGAAAGAATAAATGTCTGGTCAAAATCCCAAAAGAGAAAGCTTCGGGTTCATCAACAATCAAGGCTTCAAAAATTATGGGTTGAAATTTTCACAAGAATTCTTTCAAATATCAGGCCAAAGCAATTTGGCAACGCATAGGGTTCATTTCAACAAATGAGAGTTCTAGTCAAGGGCAAGGTCTCAAATAACTTAAAGGTTATTACAGACAAGAAGAATTTTTTATTTTTTTTTATCAAAGAAGACTTCAACGAAAGAAGACCCGAATCGCACATCAACATTCCATAGCAACACTGATCTCCGCTCTCCGGTCTTGCTATAGACGAAAGCTGATATACCCCAGGGAAGCATCCACTTACTCTTAGCGTTCCTATTCTCATCTATCGTTACCTTAACACTATCATACACACAGAGACACAAGGCAGAGTATGCAACTCCATGTGTAAGATTACTTAGCTAAACCATTGCTCTGATACCATAACTGTAACACCCCGATTCGGCAACTTGAAAACTTAAATTAAATATAGTGAAAATTAGGGCCATTTTTTTAAAAACATAGTTGCATTTAAAACTTATGTTCTCATATTGCATCCACTCTTTCAAGTTCCAAACCGAGATGTCACAAGACACCGCACTTTGAAACCCGTTTTCAAAACATCATTTAAAATCGTAGCCCGTTTACTCTTTTTAAAACATCAGTATTAAACAAAACTTATGCCGGAGTACAGTATGATAGAGTTAGGCAGCTAAGGACTTACAATGGATTACATTCCTCCAAGGGGGATCACCTAGCTTCTAGTCAGACACACTCATACTCGTCGTCTAATCCCAGGTCCTGATAAACTGAGCCCTCCAATCGCTAGTGGCATCGTCCTCATCTACGGCTACAGAGAATTCTTCCCCGAGTCGTCTCGTTTTCAACGAGGATGTCTCTATTTCCCGAACAAGCTGGATCTGGAACCTCACTCTATCTTGCATCTAATGGTCGTACAAATTTCCCAGAGAAGAAAAAGAAGCAGAAGTACAGGAGAAGAAGAGAGAGTAAGCTACCCAAACAGTTTTGTCGACTATGTGGAATTACAATAGGCAAGTATTAAGGAAAGACGATAACAAACAAACCATAGCATACATAATCATCAACAAGACATTAACACCAAAACAAACTCAACATCTTAAGATAGCCTTCTTAAATCCTTTTTATCAACTTTCATAACTCTTATCCATTCCTTCTCCTCTCATACTTTTCCCAACTCATCATACATTCCAAGAATCCCTTCTTATACATGGTTTATAAATCTTATTTGATTCTTAATATCTTTGATGTACTTTTCTTTGAAATCTCTTTGTCTCTTAAGTTTTTAGCGTTCCGGTTCACTCAATGATGGGGGAACATCATCATTGAGGAAGTCTCACACGTCTACATCTCCTCGGTCATCCACCCAGCCTAGTCGGAAGCAAACGGGAGTACAAGACCTTTACCATGCGGGCACGACAACAGTCCTAACACATAGATGGTCCCATACCAGGAGGATCTCGTCCTCAAATCATTTTAATTCATATCATATCAATTTATAACAAGGCACGCTCTCAGCGGCAATCTCAAATGCCCCGTTCCAGTCCCTCTCACTGTTCTAGATTTGCATCGAGGGGGTGACAGTATAATTTCTAGTTCGCGATGCGGAACTTGCCACGGCATTAGACCCAGTCCCCACCACGTTAGTGCGCCACTTGTGGGATTCGTTCCGCCTAGAAATATACTCAAGGCTTCTTGACGTTTCACCGTCCTTGCCCTCCCCTCCTGCAATCCCCACCTGAGTATCCGCAGATACCCATAGTATCTTCCTCTCCACTACTTCGATAAGACACTCATACCTCACCGCGTTTTGTAAATGTCTTTTAAAGTCTTTTAATTCTTTTAGGGTTTTCGTTAGCGGCTTAGTCCTAACAGTCGGCTCGTCCTTAGTGCATCCCTTCAACGAAGCCCGACCACTAAAAGCAAATTCGTTTCCCCTAAATCTTAATGGCAACATGCCTCGCATCACTTTCTCATATCATGCATTTCAGCATTTTTCTCATCAGCTCACGCTCATCGGCATTCCTCAGTATCTTTTTCAGCAGCCACTGCTCAGCAACATCGTCATCAGCATCATTCTCCTCGATGGTCGTTCAGTAGCATCATCATTACCACGCTTCCGCTTGCCTCATAGGGTATTTCTTGTCACCATCTCGAGCATTCTCTTTTCATCTCCGCTCTTTCTCAAACTTAGACATTAATTTACTTTTATTCATTCTTTATCTCTTGTGCATTCCATTCACGCTAAAACTTATTTCTTTCTCAATTGTTTTCAACATTCTCACTTGCGTTTCTTTTCCTTTCTCAGTCTTATTCATCATTATGGTTTCATGCTTTAGGGTGTAATCAACATCTTCTAACAAATAATTACATCATTTCACATACTAAACTAAATCAGCTACTCATGCATAATTTACAAAAACAAAACATCATATATACATACTAACTACAGACAACACTTCGATCTCAGCGACTCGTAGGGATAGCCCGACACTCAACAAACGAACAACTAAACAGACTTACTATCCCTCTACATCGCCTAGTGAGACAGGGTCCATTCTTTGAGATGATTGGACGCCTTAATATGTTGCCTAATACCACGGCGTCTTAAGGGGAGCTTCTCTCTCACCTCGATGACGAAACCTCCGAGAGTTTTCCAAGGCTTCCCGTTGCTAGCTTTTGCATCGTTCCCTTCGCGTCCGTCACTCGTACTGGAACATTTTTCCCGTGCGTTAGAACATTTTCGATAATTTCTTAAATTCCATTTTGAAGATACGTTGAAATAATTCTTTTCTTGAAAACACATTACTAATATCCAAGGATTCCAAAACCAAATAAGATTTTAATAAAAAGGTTTCCAAGAAAACTTTAAACAATTAAGATAATCTTTTTATGAAAACAAATTCATTCTTCTTAGTTTGAAAACATTCCGGTTATAAAATCAGTGTTTTTATACTTAAAAACAGAATACCAAAATCCAGGAAAAATAAAATTTCAAAACCACACATTGAAAATCTTTCAAGACACAAGAATTAAAAGAGATAAAATTTTCAAATTGATTTAAGTTGTTTTTAAATCACATTTTTAATAAAACATTTTTCAAATCCCTTTGAAACCCAAACATAGATTTTTCATAAACAGAGTTCACAAACAACATTCCAATTTAGCACAAAACAAAACAGTACATGCAACATCCAAGGCATTCACAAACACACATAATGCAAGTCACACTTTTAATCATGAAACATCCTTAATTAAATTACAATCTTAATAAATTAACTCAATTACTCCTTATAAAATAATTTAAACTCAATCTTTTAATTAGCCCGCCAAAACCGAATCATATATGGTTAATAATTCCTAGTCTCTAATAAATTTCAACAACTTGAAATTATTAAATTATCATTACAAAATCTCTTTTTCACATAATCAAATCAAATCATTTATTTTTTATTTCTAAAATCAAAAAGATAAAAGAAAGACACACACATCATTTCATTTTCATCAAGCATACAGTATCACACACCTAGGACATAGCTTTAATCATAAGTCATTTCATAAAAACAATTTTCCAAACTATATGCACATGCTTGGCCGAATCATACTTATATGGTTTTGCAAGGATTTAATGCACAAATGAAAACATGAAATCTTTTTCTCTCTTTTATAATTAAAACCGTGAGCATCAAAGGACAAATCAACAATTTTAATTCATTTCAAGACTTTAAAGTAACAATTTAGATTATAAATCATTCTAAGGGTTCTCATGCATTTTCTTTTAAAAACTTAGTCATAGCATGCATACACCTTTAAGGTTCTCATATTAAAATAGATTCATCATCTATGCAACCTAAATGAGGGACAAACCTAGCTTCCTATTTTCCTTAGGATAGCCGAATCTCATGATGCAAGGAGGCAAGGTTGTTCACTCATTTTCAACACATACACAAAAGTCACACATTCACATCAATCCTCACAAAATAGACCTCAAGTTCATCATTTCATAAAATCAAAGTAAAGACTTTTCTTTAACTTCATGAAAGTAACATGCATGAACTTTTTATAAAATAAAAAGCATAGATTTTATTATTTACTGGACATGGCCGAATGGCCTTCTAAAAATATAATACATGCACATAATCAAGCACTTAATTAAACCATGCTTATACTAAAGGAATCATTTTTAAAACTTAGTTTCTTTAATCTTTCCTTAAAACCGAATCGTATATGCCAAGAAAATACAATCTTTTCTTTAAAATCAAAACCACAATTTTTTCATTTATTCAACAAAGATCATCATATGTACATAACCAATTATTAGATCAATCATAGTTATTCTCCTAATTAGTTAAAGCTTACTTCTTAAATTTCCCTTTGAAACCGTGGCACTCATAAAAGAAAAACATGATCTTTTGTTTGAAAATAACATACAAATCAAAGATCTAAACATTTTGTATTCATCAAATGAAGGAAATCACATGCATACACTTTTGATCAACTAAGATAATCACATGCAAAACAAATCACACCTAGATCATAAACTTGTTCATCCAATGATCATGAAAATACATCATAGATCACGGTTTAACAAGGAGATCAAACATGCAATAACAAAGAAGTTCACTTTATTAAACTTAGATCATGAACTTTCTCATCCAATAATCACATACTCACACACACAAATTACGGTTTAGAGAAAGAAATATAGACATGCAAGGAGATCTTATTTTGTTTTAACAAAAATCCTAGTTTTCTTTAGATCTATAAGATTTAATTTAGAAAAACATTTACATCTATCAAAGAAAAACCTCAACCGAAACATCAAACATAAGTTTAACATATTACAAACTAATTCGAGTTCTCAGAGTCCAAGATCAAAGATGAAAACACATAAAATCATCTTTAAACTTATAAAAATGAACATGCAAAGAAGAAAATGAAATAGATCTACAAACAAAAGGAAAAACTACACTATTACAACTCTTCTTTCTTGATCTTCAATTCCTACCATGAAGAAGGCTGGTCTTCTAATTCTCCTAGCACTTAGATCTTCAAGGATGAAAGGTTGATCAAGCTCCTAATTCCCTCCTTCTTCTTCCTATGTCTCGGCCTCTTCTCTTTCTATTTCTCTCTATTTTTTTTCTTTTCTTTCTCTAAGAGTTGAAGGAGCTCTTAGAGTGTTGTGTGTTTGAATTGGAAGAGAATAGACTTGGTGAGGAGAAATGAACCAAGGCTTACACTTTTTATAAGCAAGTTCACTCTTCCACTTATACCCTTGGCTAATGGTTCGGCTAGCACACAAATAAGGAGGACGATTTGGTATTCATAGAAGATTGCATGGGTGGATGTTATCAAAATTAACGGGACAAGATGGACTAGGCTAGGGCTTTAGGGGTTATGTAGGTTTAATGGGTAATTGGCTTCTAACTAAGGTTTTTTCTAGTTTGGTTTGGTTTGGTTACACCCTAGTTTCTTAGTTCCTTACTCCTTAAGTTCCTAAGATTCTAGACTTATTCACACACATGCATACACACACGTATACACACACCTACATGCATACACCAACCGTGGCACCCTCATGCACACACACATGTCTTCTATTTTTATTTTCTAATCACATTTTCTAATTCATGCAAGCATTTCTTTAATTAATCACATTCACACAATTAATTTCATGCATCATACATCAACACACATCAAACTAAGCACTCATCACATAAAAATTTCAAGCCAATTTAATAAGTCTATTTTCTTCAAAACACAATTTCCAAAAATTCGTATTTTACAATTCCGAAAATAAATTTTTATAAAACAACCTAGAAAATTCTAAAAGTTATATTTTTAAAATCTTCGTTTCATGACGGTCGTTTTGATATAAAGATCGTAAAAATTCGAGTTTCGGTTTAAAAGTTACGAATTTTTCAAGATAACACTCCAAAAACTTCATTTCAAATAAAAACCACCTTTTATAAAATCATAACTTATTTCTTAAAAATCAAATCATTTCAAAACTCAACAAAATTCTTCCCTTTTCATTTACAGAAACATTTAGTTTATAAAAATCCATGAAAATCATTCTTTATTTCTTTCTTATGAAAAACATTTTTCTGAAAATTCCTTATAAAATAGAATCTCAGGTTTTTATTCGTTCCCGCACGTACGGGAAAAATGCGGGGTGTTACATTCTCCCCAACTTGAAAATTTCTCGTCCTCGAGAAATGCGGCGCATTGTCCGACTATTTCGTGGACGCGTAACTTCTTGACGAAATTCTGTCCTTCTTTAGTCGTAACAATCGTCACATCTTCGAACACGTACTTATCTATACGTCATTCCTAAGGCGGATCACACAGATTACTTGCAAAAGTAATCCCTCGAAGGATTTTCAGTAACAATAGGGTGAGGTGAAAACAATCACGATTTCATTGACAACAAGGGATTAAGGGGTTCGAAGGCATCAAAACAGTATTTAGAAACGACTTGGGACCAGGACACCACCACAATTGGGATTAAATCTTTCTCATCAATTCAAGCCTAAACAATCTACTCCTCAAAACCTCACGTTTTTAACTACTCCCCAACTTAGATGATCCATGTCTCTATACACCACATGTATTATCACAATCTTAACTTCTAAATACTCCCATCCTTCACTACCCTTTGAGCAATTCTTACAAAATTTTCCCATTACTTAGCTCCAATCTATCCTTTTATTGTCTCACATCTCTCCCATTAATCATCTTTATCAGACTCCTATAGTCACTATTACATCCTTCTCTTAATCTATCAACCACTAATCCTCAAGATACACACTCCACCTCACCTCTTATCTCTGACACATAATCACATAACTTAAACAATTCTAAACCCTTTTTCCACTTTCCACAATTTTACACATATTCTAAGCCATCACCCTAATTCCTTCCTCATCTTACCACCACCTGAACCATTAATTTGACCCATCCGGCACCAAACTCTCAACCATAACTCATCACTCCTTTAAGACTCAAAAAGGGTACTTCTATTTGCTCCAAGACTTATACTTCCGTCATCCATACTAACTGATCCTTATTCTCTTTAGCCTCTGCAACTTCTTCTTAACAACACTTCACAACTTACTTCCTATCTTAGGGATACTTGCTAGACTGGGATAGGATGCCAGGGTTTAACATTTCAAACAAGAGTTTAGGAAAGAATAAATGTCTGGTCAAAATCCCAAAAGAGAAAGCTTCGGGTTCATCAACAATCAAGGCTTCAAAAATTATGGGTTGAAATTTTCACAAGAATTCTTTCAAATATCAGGCCAAAGCAATTTGGCAACGCATAGGGTTCATTTCAACAAATGAGAGTTCTAGTCAAGGGCAAGGTCTCAAATAACTTAAAGGTTATTACAGACAAGAAGAATTTTTTATTTTTTTTTATCAAAGAAGACCTCAACGAAAGAAGACCCGAATCGCACATCAACATTCCATAGCAACACTGATCTCCGCTCTCCGGTCTTGCTATAGACGAAAGCTGATATACCCCAGGGAAGCATCCACTTACTCTTAGCGTTCCTATTCTCATCTATCGTTACCTTAACACTATCATACACACAGAGACACAAGGCAGAGTATGCAACTCCATGTGTAAGATTACTTAGCTAAACCATTGCTCTGATACCATAACTGTAACACCCCGATTCGGAAACTTGAAAACTTAAATTAAATATAGTGAAAATTAGGGCCATTTTTTTAAAAACATAGTTGCATTTAAAACTTATGTTCTCATATTGCACCCACTCTTTCAAGTTCCAAACCGAGATGTCACAAGACACCGCACTTTGAAACCCGTTTTCAAAACATCATTTAAAATCGTAGCCCGTTTACTCTTTTTAAAACATCAGTATTAAACAAAACTTATGTCGGAGTACAGTATGATAGAGTTAGGCAGCTAAGGACTTACAATGGATTACATTCCTCCAAGGGGGATCACCTAGCTTCTAGTCAGACACACTCATACTCGTCGTCTAATCCCAGGTCCTGATAAACTGAGCCCTCCAATCGCTAGTGGCATCGTCCTCATCTACGGCTACAGAGAATTCTTCCCCGAGTCGTCTCGTTTTTAACGAGGATGTCTCTATTTCCCGAACAAGCTGGATCTGGAACCTCACTCTATCTTGCATCTAATGGTCGTACAAATTTCCCAGAGAAGAAAAAGAAGCAGAAGTATAGGACAAGAGAGAGTAAGCTACCCAAACAGTTTTGTCGACTATGTGGAATTACAATAGGCAAGTATTAAGGAAAGACGATAACAAACAAACCATAGCATACATAATCATCAACAAGACATTAACACCAAAACAAACTCAACATCTTAAGATAGCATTCATAAATCCTTTTTATCAACTTTCATAACTCTTATCCATTCCTTCTCCTCTCATACTTTTCCCAACTCATCATACATTCCAAGAATCCCTTCTTATACATGGTTTATAAATCTTATTTGATTATTAATATCTTTGATGTACTTTTCTTTGAAATCTCTTTGTCTCTTAAGTTTTTAGCGTTCCGGTTCACTCAATGATGGGGGGAACATCATCATTGAGGAAGTCTCACACGTCTACATCTCCTCGGTCATCCACCCACCCTAGTTGGAAGCAAACAGGAGTACAGGACCTTTACCACGCGGGCACGACAGCTGTCCCAACACATAGATGGTCCCAGACTAGGAGGATCATGTCCTCAAATCATTTTAATTCATATCATATCAATTTATAACAAGGCACGCTCTCAGCGGCAATCTCAAATGCCCCGTTCCAGTCCCTCTCACTGTTCTAGATTTGCATCGAGGGGGTGACAGTATAATTTCTAGTTCGCGATGCGGAACTTGCCACGGCATTAGACTTAGTCCCCACCACGTTAGTGCTCCACTTGTGGGATTCGTTCCGCCTAGAAATATACTCAAGGCTTCTTGACGTTTCACCGTCCTTGCCCTCCCCTCCTGCAATCCCCACCTGAGTATCCGCAGATACCCATAGTATCTTCCTCTCCACTACTTCGATACGACACTCATACCTCACCGCGTTTGGTAAATGTCTTTTAAAGTCTTTTAATTCTTTTAGGGTTTTCGTTAGCGGCTTAGTCCTAACAGTCGACTCGTCCTTAGTGCATCCCTTCAACGAAGCCCGACCACTAAACGCAAATCCGTTCCCCCTAAATCTTAATGGCAACATGCCTCGCATCACTTTCTCATATCATGCATTTCAGCATTTTTCTCATCAACTCACGCTCATCGGCATTCCTCAGTATCTTTTTCAGCAGCCACTGCTCAGCAACATCGTCATCAGCATCATTCTCCTCGATGGTCGTTCAGTAGCATCATCATTACCACGCTTCCGCTTGCCTCATAGGGTATTTCTTGTCACCATCTCGAGCATTCTCTTTTCATCTCCGCTCTTTCTCAAACTTAGACATTAATTTACTTTTATTCATTCTTTATCTCTTGTGCATTCCATTCACGCTAAAACTTATTTCTTTCTCAATTGTTTTCAACATTCTCACTTGCGTTTCTTTTCCTTTCTCAGTCTTATTCATCATTATTGTTTCATGCTTTAGGGTGTAATCAACATCTTCTAACAAATAATTACATCATTTCACATACTAAACTAAATCAGCTACTTATGCATAATTTACAAAAACAAAACATCATATATACATACTAACTACAGACAACACTTCGATCTCAGCGACTCGTAGGGATAGCCCGACACTCAACAAAAAAACAACTAAACAGACTTACTATCCCTCTACATCGCCTAGTGAGACCGGGTCCAATCTTTGAGATGATTGGACGCCTTAATATGTTGCCTAATACCACGGCGTCTTAAGGGGAGCTTCTCTCTCACCTCGATGACGAAACCTCCGAGAGTTTTCCAAGGCTTCCCGTTGCTAGCTTTTGCATCGTTCCCTTCGCGTCTGTCACCCGTACTGGAACATTTTTCCCGTGCGTTAGAACATTTTCGATAATTTCTTAAATTCCGTTTTGAAGATACGTTGAAATAATTCTTTTCTTGAAAACACATTACTAATATCCAAGGATTCCAAAACCAAATAAGATTTTAATAAAAAGGTTTCCAAGAAAACTTTAAACAATTAAGATAATCTTTTTATGAAAACAAATTCATTCTTCTTAGTTTGAAAACATTCCGGTTATAAAATCAGTGTTTTTATACTTAAAAATAGAATACCAAAATCCAGGAAAAATAAAATTTCAAAACCACACATTGAAAATCTTTCAAGACACAAGAATTAAAAGAGATAAAATTTTCAAATTGATTTAAGTTGTTTTTAAATCACATTTTTAATAAAACATTTTTCAAATCCCTTTGAAACCCAAACATAGATTTTTCATAAACAGAGTTCACAAACAACATTCCAATTTAGCACAAAACAAAACTGTACATGCAACATCCAAGGCATTCACAAACACACATAATGCAAGTCACACTTTGAATCATGCAACATCCTTAATTAAATTACAATCTTAATAAATTAACTCAATTACTCCTTAGAAAATAATTTAAACTCAATCTTTTAATTAGCCCGCCAAAACCGAATCATATATGGTTAATAATTCCTAGTCTCTAATAAATTTCAACAACTTGAAATTATTAAATTATCATTACAAGATCTCTTTTTCACATAATCAAATCAAATCATTTATTTTTTATTTCTAAAATCAAAAAGATAAAAGAAAGACACACACATCATTTCATTTTCATCAAGCATACAGTATCACACACCTAGGACATAGCTTTAATCATAAGTCATTTCATAAAAACAATTTTCCAAACTATATGCACATGCTTGGCCGAATCATACTTATATGGTTTTGCAAGGATTTAATGCACAAATGAAAACATGAAATCTTTTTCTCTCTTTTATAATTAAAACCGTGAGCATCAAAGGACAAATCAACAATTTTAATTCATTTCAAGACTTTAAAGTAACAATTTAGATTATAAATCATTCTAAGGGTTCTCATGCATTTTCTTTTAAAAACTTAGTCATAGCATGCATACACCTTTAAGGTTCTCATATTAAAATAGATTCATCATCTATGCAACCTAAATGAGGGACAAGCCTAGCTTCCTATTTTCCTTAGGATAGTCGAATCTCATGATGCAAGGAGGAAAGGTTGTTCACTCATTTTCAAAACATACACAAAAGTCACACATTCACATCAATCCTCACAAAATAGACCTCAAGTTCATCATTTCATAAAATCAAAGTAAAAACTTTTCTTTAACTTCATGAAAGTAACATGCATGAACTTTTTATAAAATAAAAAGCATAGATTTTATTATTTACTGGACATGGCCGAATGGCCTTCTAAAAATATAATACATGCACATAATCAAGCACTTAATTAAACCATGCTTATACTAAAGGAATCATTTTTAAAACTTAGTTTCTTTAATCTTTCCTTAAAACCGAATCGTATATGCCAAGAAAATACAATCTTTTCTTTAAAATCAAAACCACAATTTTTTCATTTATTCAACAAAGATCATCATATGTACATAACCAATTATTAGATCAATCATAGTTATTCTCCTAATTAGTTAAAGCTTACTTCTTAAATTTCCCTTTGAAACCGTGGCACTCATAAAAGAAAAACATGATCTTTTGTTTGAAAATAACATACAAATCAAAGATCTAAACATTTTGTATTCATCAAATGAAGGAAATCACATGCATACACTTTTGATCAACCAAGATAATCACTTGCAAAACAAATCACACCTAGATCATAAACTTGTTCATCCAATGATCATGAAAATACATCATAGATCACGGTTTAACGAGGAGATCAAACATGGAATAACAAAGAAGTTCACTTTATTAAACTTAGATCATGAACTTTCTCATCCAATAATCACATACTCACACACACAAATTACGGTTTAGAGAAAGAAATATAGACATGCAAGGAGATCTTATTTTGTTTTAACAAAAATCCTAGTTTTCTTTAGATCTATAAGATTTAATTTAGAAAAACATTTACATCTATCAAAGAAAAACCTCAACCGAAACATCAAACATAAGTTTAACATATTACAAACTAATTCGAGTTCTCAGAGTCCAAGATCAAAGATGAAAACACATAAAATCATCTTTAAACTTATAAAAATGAACATGCAAAGAAGAAAATGAAATAGATCTACAAACAAAAGGAAAAACTACACTATTACAACTCTTCTTTCTTGATCTTCAATTCCTACCATGAAGAAGGTTGGTCTTCTAATTCTCCTAGCACTTAGATCTTCAAGGATGAAAGGTTGATCAAGCTCCTAATTCCCTCCTTCTTCTTCCTATGTCTCAGCCTCTTCTCTTTCTATTTCTCTCTATTTTTTTTCTTTTCTTTATCTAAGAGTTGAAGGAGCTCTTAGAGTGTTGTGTGTTTGAATTGGAAGAGAATAGACTTGGTGAAGAGAAATGAACCAAGGCTTACACTTTTTATAAGCAAGTTCACTCTTCCACTTATACCCTTGGCTAATGGTTCGGCTAGCACACAAATAAGGAGGACGATTTGGTCTTCATAGAAGATTGCATGGGTGGATGTTATCAAAATTAAGGGGACAAGATGGACTAGGCTAGGGCTTTAATAAATCACATTCACACAATTAATTTCATGCATCATACATCAACACACATCAAACTAAGCACTCATCACATAAAAATTTCAAGCCAATTTAATAAGTCTATTTTCTTCAAAACACAATTTCCAAAAATTCGTATTTTACAATTCTGAAAATAAATTTTTATAAAACAACCCAGAAAATTCTAAAAGTTATATTTTTAAAATCTTCGTTTCATGACGGTCGTTTTGATATAAAGATCGTAAAAATTCGAGTTTCGGTTTAAAAGTTACGAATTTTTCAAGATAACACTCCAAAAACTTCATTTCAAATAAAAACCACCTTTTATAAAATCATAACTTATTTCTTAAAAATCAAATCATTTCAAAACTCAACAAAATTCTTCCCTTTTCATTTATAGAAACATTTAGTTTATAAAAATCCATGAAAATCATTCTTTATTTCTTTCTTATGAAAAACATTTTTCTGAAAATTCCTTATAAAATAGAATCTCAGGTTTTTATTCGTTCTCGCACGTACGGGAAAAATGCGGGGTGTTACAAAGGAACTCTATTTATTTCTGCTTGTATTGTAATTGAATACCGCCAAATTTGCTTATAAACTTATGTTGTAAAAAAAATTTGAGTTCCTCAATTTAAGTTGCAGACTTTTATTATTTTTACACTACTTTTATTTATTTATCTTTCATAAAATGAACCTGGATGTTACAATTACGGTATCAGAGCAGTTCTTTCCTTTCGGTATGGGGAGATGGTCCCGATCTCGCTGCGAACACTCTAATCTCAAGCTTCCTGCCCATAGGTGAGACTTATATATATGTTTTTCTTTCAATGTAAGTGTTGAGTTAGGGAAATCAGGAGTTATTAGCACCTATACGGCTCGAAACGACTAGCCAATACTTGGGACTAAAAAGGAAATAAAGTGTATATCACCAAAAAGAAATTGTATAAGGGATTATTGTAACATCCCAATTTTTATTTCTAAGTGTAACTAGCATTTTAAATGAATTTTTGGTGGAAGAAAATAAAGAGTTAAGTTAGAAATAGATAGTTAGAAGTGATTAGGAGTTAGACTCTTCAGACTTTAGGAAATTTTAAATGCATGCTTCGTAGCTCATATTAGGAATTCCACCGTTAGATTTAAAGTAGGATATATATGTTTAAATGTCTCAAAATTTGAGCAAGATCCAACGGGTAGAAAAGAAGTTGTAGAAGTTTGAAGTTGGAAAATTCAGGTTTTTAGGGTCTCGCTCGAGCGAAAAAGCCCTCGCTCAAGCGAAACAGTGGATTTCAGACCCTGATTTCCTGACTCCTTTTCGCTCCAGCGAGACATGGCTCGCTCGAGCGAAGGTTCGGTTCGCCCAATCGAAAGTCTTTGGCTCGAGCGAAAACAGCTCGAGCAAAACCCAAATCTACTGGGCGAAACTCGCTCCAGCGAGTAGTGGTCACTTGAGCGAAAATGCTCAGATCTGATAGCTGCAAAACGCGAGCTGGACCACATGATGGGAATCTTCCCATTGTTTCCTTTAATCCCAGCCACCCAAAGCTTTCCCCTATCAAATAACTCATACCCACCTTCATCCCCATTCATTTCCATCCAACATCAGCAAAAAAACATCTCCTTCTCTCCTCCCTCATTCGAATCTCTCTCCTCTCCTCCAAGATCAAACTTTGTTTTTCTCCTCCTCAAGCTTAGCAATCACTCTTCATCTCTATTGGGTAAGTTTCAACTGTCTCTCTCTCTTCCTCTAAGCTCACACGAATTTCTCTCTCCTCCCTCTCATGGGGATTTCGAATTTCATATATGGGTTTAACAAATTCATGACTCATTTGTGTTTTATTATCTCATGGAGGTCAAGAATCTCTCTCCTTTGACTCAATCCTTGGAGCTTTTGATTAAGGGATTTAAGAGCTAGGGCTTGGAAGTTTTCCCCCATTTATCTTGGATTGAGGTAAGGAGGTTTGTGTTACCATATTCTAGGGGGTAGGTTGTATTATGTATATAGTGGGTTGCTAAGAGTTATGTGCTAAATTAGATTAAAAACCCTAAGATAGATAATATTGTATAAAAGTATTTGGATATGTTATTTTGTGCTAAAATGTGATGTTGCTACTTGATTGTGTGATATTGTATTGCTCTAATTGTACTAAAATGTAGTAGTATAATTGGATAAAGCAAATATTGGTTCTATGACATTGATTGCAAAATTGAAAATATTGTGGTGCATTTTCAAAAGACTAATGGTAAATTAAGTAAAGGAGCCAGTCTTGTAAGACGTTGTCCGGGTTGTGGGACTGCTCGCATAGACTGGTGTGGTTTGAAGTCGTGTAAGACGTTTTGTCCGGGTTGTGGGATTGCACGCATCGACTGATTTTATATAAAGTCTTGTAAGACGTTTTGTCCGGTTTGTGGGACTGCACGCATAGACTAGTTCGAAGTCGTGTAAGACGTTTTGTCCGAGTTGTGGGACTGCACGCATCGACTGATTTTATATAAAGTCTTGTAAGACGTTTTGTCCGAGTTGTGGGACTGCACGCATAGACTAGTTCGAAGTCGTGTAAGACGTTTTGTCCGAGTTGTGGGACTGCACGCATCGACTGATTTTATATAAAGTCTTGTAAGACGTTTTGTCCGGGTTGTGGGACTGCACGCATAGACTAGTGTGATCCAGATCCTGTAAGACGCTTGTCGGGGTTGTAGGACTACACGCATAGATCGCGTAAGATGTGACATCCCGCATTTTTCCGTACCTAAATAAGTCAATGAGATTTTATTTGAAGTGAATTTTGAGAATTGAAGAAGGATTTTTAGATGAATGTTTTATGGAATTTAAGCAAGTGATTTTTATTTGAGTTTGAATTCATGAGAACTAAGTTATGGTTTTGTCATTTGAGATTTCTTGAAGAAATGAATTTTCTTTTATGACCAAAATGAATTTGGTAGCTTTGAAAATGCATATCTTTTCAACCGTAACTCGGAAAATTGTGATCTTTATATGAAAACGATCGTGTTGAAAAGTAGAATTTAAATATGTAATTTTTATGATTTTCTGGATTGATTTACAAAATGATATTTTCCAGATTTATAAAGTATGAATTTCGAATGTATTGAGTGTTGAAAAATATTTAGAGACCTCAAATAAATTACTCCTTTTGAAGACCTTTTTAATTATGTGAAAATATGGTTTTTGGAAATAAGGTGAAGCTTATATTTATAGCTAATTGATGCAGTTTATTAATTTTCTTCAGAAGTATATCTTTGGAATTTTTGAGTTTGTGAACATTTGTGTTTTCTTATCATAAGAGTAAAGTAAATTATATGCAAATTTAAATAGTAAATCCGAGATGAATGAGTGCATGACTTGATGTGAATATGAGTGTGTGTATGATGTATGCTTTTGAGTTGTGTTATTAAGAAATAAAATACTCTAAAGTAGTGCATGTATGTTTGTTTATGTGTTGCATGCTATACTTTGAATTTTTAGAATATCCTAAGATTTGAATTGTTCTTTCTTAATGAAATGAAAGGAAAATTTTATTTCCCTCCCATGAGTATAGTTCGGCCATGTAGGAACCAAGGAGGACCAAATTGGAGTTTATTTTCTTAGGAATTAAGAAAGTAGGAATTAGAGGAAAATAGTAGGAAATGTGGAGTGGTGAGTGTCATGATGCATGAAATGACTTCCTCCTTGAATCACTCCACAATGTTTCACCATGATAAGACCCTTCCCATGCAACAAATAGCTTCGACCAATTCTCCCTTGAACCTACACCTTAGACCGAGGTTAGAAGAGGAAAATCCCATGCCTTTGCCTTGTCTATATAACCGTGTGTGTGTGTAGTTGGCTAATTTGATTCATTTCATTTTTCCATTTCCTTCTTCATTTCCTTCCTTCCACAAACACTTTGGTCCAAGAGCAACATCAAGCTCTTGAGACCTAAAGAGAAAGAGAGTGAGGCCGAGAGAGAGAGAGAGAAAGAGAGAGAGTGAGGTGATCCAAATTCTCAACCTTTCATCCTTGATTTTCATTCCTCAATCACTTCCTCCTTCAAACTCAAGAAGAAAACCACCCATCAACCTAAAGGAAGAGGAGGCCAAAGCTAACCCTAGAAGAAAGAGGGGGAGATCTTGAAGCTTGAAGCTAAAGTTTTAGTTTAAGGTAGTTGTTTGAGTTTTTGAAGAGTTTTAAGTGTAATAATCTTGTGTTGTAAAGGACTCTATGATAAACTTTGCTTGAACTTAATGTTTTGTGATGCACGTTTTTGTTTTTAAGTGATCTTGAAGTTTAGATGACATGCATGTTCTTCTTAAGCTTTGATCATGAATATTTGTGTTTAAAAGTTTTGATCTTTAACTTGTAATCCTTCTCTATCACGGTTTTGTTCAAAGATTGTGCTTAAGTTTATTTATTTGCCTTGATCTTCTCTTGCATTTGATGATTTATGGATGATCTATGAAAAAGCATGAAGCTTGAGTCTTGCATGTTGGTTTTGAGTGAAAAGACTTATTTTTCCTTGGTGCATGTCACGGTTTTAAAGAAAAAATAAGAGTAACAAGCTTTAAAAATGATTTTAGTGCAAAAAGGATTTGAAACAAGATTTTGTGTATAAGATGATGATGATGATGATTCGGTTGGTGTTTTGAGAAAGAAAATAGTACTTTAAAGTTTTGCAAAAATAAGAACATGATATGATTTGTGAGTTTTAAATCTTTGCATGTGAAAATGAAATCAAAAGATCTTGCCTTTTTGCATGATGTCATTCGGCCAAGTCTAAGGAAAATAGAAAATCATTTTTAATCATCATTCAAGTTACATGCATGGTGAGATTTATGTGATTTAAAGATTTGAAGTACATGCATGAAATCATTAAAGGTTTGAAAGATAAAGATCTTGATATGACACTTGATTTTATTGTGATGAAATAAGTTAAGAAATTTAATTAAAGTTTGTGAAAGCTTGAGTGTGAAGCTCACGGTTTTAACCCCCCTTAAATATTAAAGTTAGTTCATTTTGTTTTGCATGTATGTTTTATTGAGGGATCTATGGATTTTAAACATATGAAAATCTAAATCATTGCTTAAAAGCTTGAAAATGATTTTCATGCTCCATTCGGTTTTGGAACAAATTTTATTCAAGTCATTTTTATTTTCTGTGTGCTATTGTTTGAGTTTGGCTTTAAGCAAATGAAGTTGATTTGGTATGTGATTATATTATTAATGTAACA
Organism: Crotalaria pallida; assembly: GCA_037953625.1. Lineage (NCBI taxonomy): Eukaryota > Viridiplantae > Streptophyta > Magnoliopsida > Fabales > Fabaceae > Crotalaria > Crotalaria pallida. The sequence continues at coordinate 77,768,348 of CM075649.1, read as the reverse complement.
CCCCGATTCGGCAACTTGAAAACTTAAATCAAATATAGTGAAAATTAGGGCCATTTTTTTTTAAACAAGGGTTATGTAAACATGAGAACACTCAGACTTTGAAAATATGGTTACACTTAAAATTCGGGTTCTCATATTACATAAACTCTTTCAAGTTCCAAACCGAGATGTCACAAGACACCGCACTTTGAAACCCATTTCCAACACATCAGTTGAAACAAGGCCCATTTATTTATTTATTTATATTTTTGAAACATCAGTATCAATTAAAACTTTTGCTGGGGTACAGTATGATAGAGCATGGTAATTAAGAACTTACAATGGAATACATTCCGCCAGGGGAATACCTAGCTTCTAGTCATACTTCCTAATACTTGTCGTCTAGCTCTGGATCATGGCAGACCAAGCGCTCCAACCGCAATTAGAGTCGTCCTTGTCTGCTGCCTTAGGGATCTCCACCAGACACCATCCTCAGGGACACACTTCCATACTCCACCTTGCAGGAGTACAGGTACTTTGCTACACGCTACGCCATCTACCCGTTGCAATATCAGCAATTGTCGATACGACAACAAGGTAGGAGAGAGTCAGTGTTCCGAACACTAACTGGTTGACCATACGATCTCAGAGTAGATTGAATATGAAGATAAACAGATAGTATAATAGAACAATGCAAATAGAACAGTTTAACATAAACATGTCATGCACATATGAATCACACATAACACAGCATATCATATGCATATCCAAATAATTTGTTACATTTTCATCTCAACTTCTTCAATCTTTCAGATGCTCATTTAAGCTTTCCTCCAATCATGTTCTTACCGTGCGTTCCAAAAAGTCCTTCTTATATACTCGTCTTATAAATCTTATTCGATACTTGATATCTTCAATGTACTTTTCTTTTGACTACTTTGTCTTTTAAGTTTTAGCGTTCCGGTTCAATCAATGATGGGGGAACATCATCATTGAGGAGTCACACACGTCTACATCTCCTTGGTCATCCACCCATCCTAGTCGGAAGCAAACAGGAGTACAGGACCTTTACCACGCGGGCACGACAGCTGTCACACAACAAATGGTCCCAGACCAGGAGGACTCAGCCTCAAATCATATCACTTCATATCATATAAACAGGCACGCTCTCAGCGGCAATCACAAATGCCCCGTTCCAGTCCCTCTCACTGTTCTCGATTTGCAATCGAGGGGGCGATAGTATATTTCTAGTTGGCCTGCAGAACTTGCCACGACATTAGACCCAGTCCCTACCACGTTAGTACGCCACATGTGGAGTTGTTCTTCCTAGAAATATACTCTAGACTTCTTGACGTTTCACCGTCATCGTCCTCCCCTCATGCAATCTCCTCCTAAGTATCCGCATATACTTATGGTATCTTCCTCTCCACTACTTCGATACGACACTCATCCCTCACCGCGTTTGTAAATGTCTTTTAAGTCTTTTAATGCTTTAACGTTTTATTAGCGGCTTAATCCTAATGGTCGGCCCGTCGTTGGTGCATCCCTTCAACGAAGCCCGACCACTAAACGCACTCCGTTCCCCCAAAATCACAATGGCCCTTGGCCTCAAATCACTTTCATCTTATTTCACACTCTTTCTCATCTCATCAACTTTCTCGAACTCATTTCCTCCTCTTTCTCAAAAAATCTTTTCACAAAACTTTTCGAAAATACGATTTCACAAAACCTTCACCTCGCAAACCCTTTCTCAAAATACTGTTTCCAAAAACTTTCAAAAATCTATTTTCATAAACGTTCACAAAATATTGTTTCAAAAGGCTTTCCCAAAAATATCATTACAAAAGGATTTTCTCAAAAATATTGTTTCCAAAAACTTTTCTCAAAAATATATCTTTTCGAAAACCTTTTCCAAAATTTCTTTTCACAAAATCTTTTCAAAAGTCTCCTTTCAAAAACCGATTTCAAAATCACGTTTTTGGATGAGTGCTAATGGAGGAGCAAGCTCAAATCAACACTAGGCTCTTAGAGAAGTGCTTAGGGTTGGTGGAAGTGAAAGTGAAGAATGGAAAGGAAATGAGAAGAATGAACTAAGGCTTCTTGGATATATAAGCCAACGAGTTTCCCTTCTTTGCCCTTATAAAATAATTCGGTCAAGTGCAATGGGAGGGGCGTTTTTGGGCTTCCAAATATTTGCATGGGTGATGGTCATCAAAGTCAAGGAGACAAGGTAGCATGTAACATCCTAAAAATTAATATTAAATAATATAATTTTAGTATATAAATATTTATCTAAGGATAGGATTAAGCCTTAGAAATTGTACAAGGATAGAAGGGTAGTATGAGCATAGGCCGACCTAGGATGTAAGTATAGGACCTCGGTCCGATCCCGGCCGAGCTAGATAAGATTGTGTGCATATGAACCGAGCTGGATGGGAACCAAACGCGGAACCTGTTGTCCAGTCCGGATTAGCCGACCTTAGCGTACCTCACAGTATCATCCGAGAAGGAAGCTCGGACTACTGCTGTTCCTGCAAACCGAGCCGACGTATCCTAGCCGACGTACCCTAGCCGACACGTCCTAACTCCTCCGTGCCATCCGTACACTGTCCTTGCCATTCACTTTATGTCACTATCACTGATTTATGTCCCTTTCAATGTACTATTCATGGCTTCCTCAAGAAGCCAATGAATCCTAACCACATGTTTTAGCTTCTCATGGAAGCCTCCAATGAGGACCACACAAATAATTCCCCTAAAAGAATAAAAGAAAGCCCAAACACAACATAACACACTTTGCAATTCTAATCTCTCTCTCCTTCATTTCTTTCTCTCATTTTCTCTCTAAAGCTCCAACACACACAACTCTCATACTTCCTCTTCTCCTTCACGAAGATCCCTCTTTCTCACACATCTCTTCTTCTCTTCCACCAAGTCTCACCAGTTGGAGACCCTCCTTCTTGCCGTCCTTCTCTCCGTTCTTTTCCGTTCCGGACACTTCCCTGGTCCGGCGTGGTGGTGGCAGCAAAGAGCTGGACCGTGGTGGTGTGGTGGTGGCAGCAAGGAGGAAAAGGATTCAAGAGGTGTGAAGCATCAAGGAAACCACTCTCAAACTCTCAACTCTTATCTCTCACGGTTTGAGGTAAGGAGTGAGTGTTACCTCTACTTGAGTTTGGGTTTATAGGGTGTTCATAAAGGGTACTAAGAGTGGGTGTTAGATTAGGGAAATGGATCTAGGTTAATGTTGGAAAGGAAATGGTAAAAAGGGTAAAAGGGAACTAATAAATGAATTAGAAACATGAGTTTGAAGTAGGGAGGAATATTGTTTTGTGCTATATGTTGGTATTTACATGATGGATTGGTTGAATGCTTCTATTCTTATTGTTGTTGATGTATAAGTGTTTATGAACTTCGTGTATAAATGTTTATGAGCATTGATATTTGTTATTTATATCTGTGGCCGAGCTGGACCGAGCTGAGTGAGGTTGAGAATGGGTATGAGGAAATGGTAAATATGGATAGTAGGAGAGATAGAGTAATAAGTCTGATAATGAGAAAAGATAATGGAATAAGGAAATGGTTAAAGGGTTGAGCCGAGAGAGGCTGAGCTAAATAAATGGTTAAAAAGACTAAGAGGTTGAGCCGAGATAGGCTGAACTAAAATGGTTAAAAGGATAAGAGGAATAAAAGAGAAATGGCTGTGTGATCGGGTCATAGCAGATGCGTACCGGGTGCGTGCATTGATCGCGTCAGACGCACACTGGGTATGTGCAGCTGTAAGACGGGTACTGGGTACTCGCAATTATGATTCACACAGGGTTCCGAGAACGGAATCGGTGGGATGTGTTCCTGGTCATAGCAGACGCGTACTGGGTGCGTGCATTGATCGCGTAAGTCGCCGAGATGCGCCGCTGTAAGACGAGTACTGGGTGCTCGCAGTTATGGACACTCCTTACTCCATAGAATGATCGGCGGTAGTGCTCCTGGTCATAGAAGACACGTACTGGGTGCGTGCATTGATCGCATCAGACGCATACCGGGTATGTGCAGCTGTAAGACGGGTACTGGGTACTCGCAGTTATGGATGACACTCCGATATCCGACCTTAAATGGTGTAATACATGCACTGGGTGTATGCATCCGAGAAGAGTAAAAGATTGTAAACTATGTGAAAATGGAATAATGAGTAATGAGTCCGAGGTAGGGAGATGGTTTACTGAGGTAAGAGGAGAGTGGCCGAGATGCCGAGTGTATGATTTATGGAAAGAGGATAAGGGGAATTGGTAGGATGTGAGCTGAGCTAAATAATATTACATGATGATGTATGCATGTGGTTTGATTACTTGTTACTATTTGTTAATGGACTACCTGTGTTTGGCTTGGTAGTTCGGTATGACATTTTAGAAACTGTTTATTTAAGTTCTGTGTAATGCTCACCTCCTTACCATCTTTCAGGTACTGAGCCCGAGCAGACGCAGTCCCCAGCCGAGCAAGATCACTCTCCCTCACAGGGAGAGTAAGATATTTAGAGTCAGATAGGTGGATGGGTCTTGGCCATTTGGGTCGAGCTAAAATATTGTTTTGTATTGAGTCTCGGCCAGTTGGGCCGAGCTAAAACTCTTTTGTATTTTGAATGACCGAACTGGATGTACTTAATTTGTGCTTTTGATTTTGATGTATTAAAGTCTTCCGCTTATAACTCTGGTGTTTTTGAATTAATGAAAAAGAAATTTTAAAATCCTAATCTTCGGGTAATTAAGGGTAATTATTATATAGGGTATTACATTTTTGGTATCAGAGCAGTTTCTCCTCGGCCTATTGGAGTTGCAAAGGACTCCAGTGGTTACTCACCAAGAGAGTGACAAATAAGTAAAGTCTAGAAGTCTAAGGTAGACAATAGAGCTCATTGGTATATATGTTTATATATATATATATATATATATATATATATATTTACTTGATTATTCGGAAGTTAATTGGCTTTCTCTCCATGACCGAGCAGCATGGCTGGGAGACGAGCTGATAACGACCGAATTGCTGCTGTGTTGGAAACTCTGGTTCAACTACAGCAGAACCAAGCGCAGGCTCAGCAGATTCAGGCTGAGAACCTTGCTCAAAACATCGCTGTAACACCCCGATTTGGCAACTTGAAAACTTAAATCAAATACAGTGAAAATTAGGGCCATTTTTTTTTAAAATAAAAACAAGTGTTACACAAGATGAGAACATTTAAACTTTCAAAACATTGTTACAATTAAAAAAACTTGTGTTCTCACTTTGCGTAATACCTTTCAAGTTCCAAACCGAGATATCACAAGACACCGCACTTTGAAACTCGTTCACAAAACATCATTTAAAACTTAGCCCATTTACTTGTTTCCAAAATCATCAGTATTGAATAAAACATTTGCCGGGGTACAGTATGATAGAGCTAGGCAACTATGAACTTACATTGGATTACGTCCCGCCAGGGGAATCACCTAGCTTCTAGTCATACTCTCTACAACTTGCCGTCTAACTCCGGATCTTAGCAGCCCAATTTCTTCAGTTGCAAATAGAGTCGACCTCGTCCGCGGCCGTAGTAATCTCCTCCGGATACCATCGTCAGGAGCCACTTCTATGCTTCTCTCGTAGGGTACAGATGCATTGCTACACGCTATGCCATATGTAATACCCCGATTTTTGTTTCCCAAATAAATAAAAAGGAATATTTAAATAAAACTAATTATATGGAATTAGTTAGTTTTGTTTATTAATTTATGGTTATATTAAAAGGATAATTCAAGGAAAAATAAAGGAAAATAATTTGAACTTTAAAAATAAGGATTTTTGCAGTTTAGTCCTTGGAAAGGACATAAGAGGCAATATTGGAAAGATTTTTGGAGGGAAAGTGAATTAAATAATAATTTTTGAAAATCTGGGCGTGTTAATCGATTAACCCGATCCGTTAATCGATTAACAGTGGTGCAGAAGCTGAAGATAATGGAGTTGATGAATCAACAATGAAGGAAAACGCGTTTTTGACACCTGGGCAATGATTCAACACGTCCCTGGACGCGTGTTGATGTGCATGAAGCCTGGAAACCTCTATAAATTTGAGGTTTGGGCTGAAGAATTGGAGGAAGAAGAAGGTTGAGTAACAAAACTCTGTCCAAATTTCATTTGAACCCCCTCTGTTCTTCACCTTCGTTCTTCACCCTCACTTAAACACAATTGATGAGCTTGATACCTTCTTCAAGCTTGTCACAAGACCTTTAATTCAAGACAAGAATCGTGTAATTTGGTGGTTTGTACAAGGAGAACGAATTAGCTCAAGTTGGGACCAGGAAACTGGATTCTGCAGTTTCAGTTTTGAGGAGCCAAGTTCAAGCCTTCGATTTTGGTAGGTGGAGGTCCTCAAATTGTGTCATTTCGGTTTCTAATTAAAGTTTGCAATGTCTAGTTTCTATATTGACAAAGATTATTCGTTTTCATGCACGTTTGGTTTGTCAAATCCTTGCTTGAACTTGCTCATCCAAAACTGTCATAAACCGGAAAACAGAGCAATTGGAGTTTGGTGATTCTGTGAGTTCCTTTGCTGGGTGCCTATCCAAAAAGCTTCATTAAGGTAAGGGAGAAGCTTTACTAATGCTAGAATAGATTGTGGTATTGATTTGGATATAGGTTGAACCACCATGAGGTTCAAAGGGCACTAGGTTAGGGGACAATGGCTTGGAGGCCAATTTGACCAAAAACCAAATTTGGAACATGTTAGATGATGGTATCTAAAGCTAAATGAACTCTTAATTTAACCTGAAACTAATTGGTTAATGATTTGGTATATTGAGTTGTGTTTTAGGTTAAAATTGGGGAAAACTTGATGATTCTGTGATGTTGATGTTATTTAGTGTAATTGATGCTATGAACAAGTTTAATATACTGTATTTAAGTTGGTTTGGAGGTTAGTTTTGGTTAAAATTGGATTGGCATGAGTTTGCTACATAAAAACCAGTTCAGCAGTGTTTTTTTGCATAATTTAATCGATTAACACGACCGTTAATCGATTAACACGTGAAAACTCTGATCAGTATGAAGTGTACACAAGGGTTAATCGATTAACATGATCTGTTAATCAATTAACACGTTGAAATTCTGATCAGTTTGAAATATACAAAGGGATAATCGATTAACAAATTTCTTTAATCGATTATTGACTGGATTTTTGCAATAATGATCAGAATTTAAATATTTAATTGATTATCAAAGTGTGAAAATCAATTAAAGACTGAAACTGAACTGAATTGAAGTAAGTTTAAGGGAAAATTAAAGTTCAACTATGCCAAGTACAAACCTCAAACAACTTAAATGACATTGGCATTATTGATTTGATGAAATCATGCATAGCATCTGCATTATGGTTTCCCACAGCGATGAGCTGATGGAGACACGTCCGTGAGGCGTGGGCATATCCCTTTTTGGTGGAACTCGAGGAACACTTGTGTGAGTGTTTGCTCCAAAGGGTTCAGGGGGGAGTGTCGGTGACCGGGGTTGCACCTTCTGTTTTTCCGGAAAGACACACGTGCGTGTGGGCATGTCATTTGATGCCGGACTCGATGAGGCGTAGTCCTACGGGATACGTCGGCAACATTTCTAAGAGCTCTAGAGGTGTTGATTTTATTTGCGGGTTGAGTTTGATGAGGTACGCAGTATGGGTACCGGGCATGTTTGTTTTTTTAAAGGTGCCACGGAAGCCTATTTGTTGTAGTTCGCCAACAATCATGCATTGATGAGATGAGATACATCATGACTACATATGTTATTGATTTATGACTATGTCTTGGTGTTGATGGGTAACATGTGTAATTAATTATTAATGATTATTGTCAAATAAAGCCTAAATTATTTAAATGTTACCCTGTCTATTTGATTATGTGTTAGTATATCCTGACTCCCTATGCCCTTGCAGGTGATGGCTCGTTACCTGACATACGTGGAGTTACGCCCACTCCGTAGAGGAGTGTGGGACTACAAGGAGCACCGAGCGATGTTCAAGGGCGAGGTTGACGTGATTTTTCGTCACCCTAACCCTCTTGCACGAGTGCAACCTCGTAGACTTCTCATCCCCATGATCTACATACTGCACATTCCCCCGGATTATACTTATCGTTTTGGTTCTCCACCTCCTCGTCCTGGCCGTCGTTTTTATAACCTTCATGTCAGACGCCCTGCTACCCGTACTCGTCCTTCTACTTCTGATGAGGCTACTGCTACGGCCACTCCTCGTCCTGGTCCAACCACCAGGGTACGTTTTGCACCCTCACCTGAGCCAGTGCGTCGCACTGCTATTCCTGTTGTGTCGGACGAGGAGGAGGAGGAGGACCCTGTAGAGGACGTGGATGGGCCAGCTGCTGACAGCCAGTGATGTGGTGACTCTCTCTCTCCTAGTAGGTGCAGTATGGGGACCATGGTAGGATGTAGTGTTCAGCTTTTGGAGGACCGAGGATCAGTCATCAGCGTGGGTGGATAGCGCAGCTCTCAAAGACTCTTTTGTTTTGACTTGTGTTATATTGTGTATAGTCTTGAGAGGGTCTATGAGAGTTGTTATTTTATATTTGCTGATCTGTATCCTTATACTTTGCTACCTCGACTTTTACCTCTGTTATTTGGGTACCTGGGTTATATATATATATATACATAGGCCATGGTTGCATGGTTATTATGATCCTTAAAATTATTTTAATTGCAACCACTTTAATCGTTTTGAAAATCGTTTCCGCTGAAAGTACAAAACAAGTACCCAACCGTTTATTTTGGAAAGAAATATATCTTCGAACCAAGGGTTTTGATGTGAAACTTCGTTGTAGAAAAAGAAAAAGTTTTCCATGAAATCACTATATGATTTACAAATGCTTTATAAATATACTTTATTTTAATATAAATAAAGTTATGTTTTGAGAGCGTCACACCATCTACCGGTTGCAATATCAACAATTGCCGATACGACAACACGGTAGGAGAGAGTCAGTGTTCCAAACACTAACGGGTTGACCATGCGGTCTAAGAGTAGACTCAATATAAAGAGAGACGGATAATATAATAGCATAACTAAAACAGCATGACATATGCAATCACATCATCATCAATAATTATAACATGTTATACTCATAGCATATATGATTCACATATATCAAAACATATCCTAATGTTCTAAACACATCAATATCATCACTCATAACCAAATAACACATTTCGCTCTTATAGTTATATTCTCAGAATCTTTCTCACAAGCTTTCACAAACTTTCTCAATCCTTCTTTCATCATATTCTCCACACTTATCTTTTTCTCCAAGAATTCTTTCTTATATACTCATCTTATAAACTTTTGTTCGATACTTGATGTCATTATTGTACCTTTCTTTGAAACATCTTTGTCTATTAAGTTTTATTATCTCGGTTAGCATCAATGGTGAGGGGGAAACATCATTGAGCTCACACACGTCTACATCTCCTCGGTCAACCACCCAACCTAGTCGGAAGCAAACAGGAGTACAGGACCTTTACCACGCGGGCACGACAGCTGTCACACAAACAAATGGTCCCAGACCAGGAGGACTCAGCCTCAAATCAATTCAATCATATCATTTCATATAAACAGGCACGCTCTCAGCGGCAATCACAAATGCCCCGTTCCAGTCCCTCTCACTGTTCTAGACTTGCATCGAGGGGGCGACAGTATATTTCTAGTCTGCAATGCGGAACGTGCCACGACATTAGACCCAGTCCCCACCACGTTAGTGCGCCACATGTGGAGTTGTTCCACCTAGAAATATACTCTAGACTTCTTGACGTTTCACCGTCATCGTCCTCCCCTCCTGCAATCCCCACCTGAGTATCCGCAGATATCCATAGTATCTTCCTCTCCACTACTTCGATACGACACTCATACCTCACCGCGTTTGTAAATGTCTTTTAAAGTCTTTTAAAGTTTTATCATTTTTAATTAGCGGCTTAATCTTAACAGTCGGCTCGTCCTTGGTGCATCCCTTCAACGAAGCCCGACCACTAAACTCAATCCTTTCCCCCTAAATCTCAATGGCCCTTGGCCTCAAAATCAAATTCTCATCTCATCATCATAATTCTCATAAGCTCATTCTCAACATATCCATCATCACATCATCAGTATCTTTTCCTCGTTTTTCTCAAAATATCCTTTCGAAAACATGATTTCACAAAACTTTACTTCACAAAACATTTTCAAAAAAACCTCATTTCAAAATTCCTTTCACAAAACTTTTTTTTCAAAAATATTGTTTCCAAAAACTTTCACAAAAATGTCATTTTCACAAAAGCTTTTCAAAAAATCTCTTTTCAAAGCCTTTTTCAAAAACTCACATTTTTGGGTGAGTGTTAATGGAGGAGCAAGCTCAACTCAACACTAAGCTTCTTCCCAAAAATATGAACGAGGAATCACATCTCACTTTTCATAACCACGCTTCCGCTCGCCTCATCAGATGTTTCATTTCCTTACAACTCCATTTCACTTTCTTTCTTTCTTTATCTCTTTTGCATTCCATTCGCATCACGCTTAATCTCTTTCTCAATGTCTTCATAGTTCTTATTCACATTTCTTTTCTCTTTTCAATCTCATTACTTTCGCGGTTTCCTTGTTATTGTACCAATATCCAGATATAATTAAACAACTTCCAAATAGAATAAAATATGCACAACTAATAAACATTTAGCATGTAAATAAAACAAGTAAACATTTAGCACACATAACTATATTGCCTAAGTCACAGTGCATTCGCAATCCATCCATTCGGATTGCGGGCAACCGCGTTATGGGATCACAGCACTCTCACTCACCTGGATGACGACACATCCAAAAACTTTCCAAAATTTCCCAGTCGCTAACCTCGTCACGCTTCCTTCGCGTCCGACACCCGAACTATAACACTTTTCCCCGTGCGTTAGAACGTTTTCGATAAATTCCTAATTTCGTTTGAAAATACTTTTGAAATAATTCCTTTCTTTAAAGTACATTTTCAATATCCAAAGACTCCAAAACCAAATATAAAAGATTTTCAAGAAAACTTTGAAATACTTAAAACAAATCCATTTCTTCTTAATTCAAAAATACTGTGCTTATAAAAATCATTTTCCTGAATCATTAAACAAAATTTCAAAAAAATAAAACCAATCAAATTAATTCATAACATTATCGAATACTGATCAAAGAATATCATTAATTTAAGTTGTTTAAATCATACCCTTTAAATAAAACATTTTAATTTCTTTAAAATACACATATAGATTTTTCACAAATAAATTTCACAAACAAATCACACAACCAGTACATACAAGTTCTAAAGCATACAAGGCATTCACAAGCACACATCATACAAATCATATTTTTAATCACTCAAAAATCATTAGTTATATTATAATACTAATAAATTAATTTAATTACATTTAAGAAAATAACTTAATATTCTAATTAATTTAATAAAAACCGAATTGCTAATGGATAATAATTTCTAATCACATATAAATTTAAAACTAAAAATCATTGATTTATCACCATAAAAATTCTTTTCACATAATCAGATCAAACCAAAAGAATTAAAAGAAATACACAACACTTTCACAAAACATCATGCACCTAGGAATATAGTTATCATCATGGTCATTTTATGAAAATAATTTTCCTACCATTTAAACATATAGTGACCGAATCCTATATGTACATCATTGCAAAGATTTAAAACATAAAATCATGAAGTCATTTTCTTTCTTTTTATCTAAAAAACCGAGAGCATATAATAAGAAGGTTAACAATTTTAATTCATTTTTACAACAAGAATCAAAGTAACCATTTAAATCATAAATCACTCCAAAGATTCACATGTATTTTCTTTTAAATTCAATTACCACATGCATGTACTTTAAGTCCTTAGATTCAAAGAATTTCATCATGAATGTACCCTAAATAAGGGACAACCTAGCCACCTATCTAATACCTAGTTTGGCCGAAAGTCAACATGCCTTAAAACAAGGATTTTGAATTTACTTTTTAAACATACAAGTCATGCACTTCACAAAATAAAAACATGCAAAGCAACACATTACATTCACATCAACCTTCACAAAATAAACCTCAAATTCATTATTTTATAAAAATTAAAGTTATGCTTCAAGCTTCTAAGAATGACATGCATGTACCTTAAATCATTAGATTTAGTCCTAAAACAAACATGCATCAACTTTTTATAAATTAAATTGCATGGATCCTTAAATTAATTAAACATGGCCGAATGGCCTCCTAAAAAAAATAGTTCATACACATAATCAACACTTACTGAAAATCATGTTTATGCTTGAAAATCATTTTAAAACTTGTTACTTTAATTTTCTTCACAAAAACCGTGGCTTACATAAGAAAAGAAAGCATGGTCTTTCCATTAAAATGACATACACAAGATCAAGCAATAGATCAAACATGTTTGCACTCAAAAATCATCTTAAAACTTGGTTTCTTAAATTTCTCCTTAGAACCGAATCACATATAAAAAGAAAAGCATGATCTTCCCTTTAAAACTAACATGCAAGACCAAAACACAAATCTTTTTACAAAATAAGTTTAGTTCATGAATTTATTCAACAAATAAGCATAGAAATACACATAGATCATGGCTCAACAAAAGACTTAACATGCAAGGCTAAAGAATTTCACTTTATAATTAAATGAACTTAGATCATGGATCAAATAATCACACAAACACATACATATCACGGTTTAAAATAAGAAAACTAGACATGCAACGAGATTTACTTTAGGTTTTACAAAAAGTTTAGTTTTCTTTAGATCTTTAGGATTTATTTAGAAAAACATTAGATCTTAACAAAGAAAGTCTTAACCGAACATAAAACATAAATTTAACATATTACAAATTAGTTCAAGTCCTTAAAGTCCAAGATCATGGAATAATAACACATAAAATTATCTCTCAAGCTATAAGACAAACATGCAAAGAAGAAAAAGAAGTAGATCTATAACTAGAAAGGAAAATCTGCACTATTACAAAATCTTCTCTTGGATCTTTAAGTCCTACCATGAGAGAGGTTGGTCTTCTAGCTTTTCTACACTTAGATCTCCAAGGGTGAGGCTTGGTTAAGCTTCAAACTTCCTTCTCCTTTTTCCTCTAGGCCTCACGGCCAAACTCTTCTTTCTCTTCTCTATTTCTTTTCTTTTCTTTCTCTAAGAGGTTGATGAGTCTCTTAGTGCATGTGTTTGTGTTTGGAAAGAATGAGTTGGTGAAATAAAAAATGAACTAGGGCCTCTTCTATATATGGACCACGAACTAATCCCTCTTTTGCCCTTAATAATTTTTGGTCCATGTTGAATTGGGAGGGGCGGTATTGGCATCACAAAAAGATGCATGGGTGGTGTTTATCAAAACCAAGGGGGACAAGGTAGCATGGCAAGGTTCTTAGAAGTCAATCTAGGCTTAAGGACTTGTTGGCCATAGTTAGGGTTTGGTTACTTAGTTACTAGTTTAGTTTGGTTACTAATTTGATTGGTTTTCTAATTCCTTAGTCTACAAGCTTCTAGTCCTAGCTCATACACACATACATACACACGGCATACACACACATACACACATATATGCATTCATACACTCACATACAAACCGTGGCACATACATATATACACATACAATTTACACTTTATTTTCTTAATCATATTTACTTAATTTCATCAATTCACACAACAAGGCAATTAGTTCAAAGACTTACACTCATACAATCATTTCCATGCATCATACAGTACACACTCATTAAATCAAACATATTTCACATAAAAATTCAAACCAAATCAATAAGTTTATTTTCTTAAAACACAATCCAAAAATTCGTATTTCCTAATTCTGAAAATAAATTTTTACAAATCAACCCATAAAATTCTGAAAATTATATTTTTAAAATCTACGTTTCAAGACGATCGTTTTGATATAAAGATTGCGAAAATCCGAGTTACGGTTAAAAAGTTACAAATTTTTCAAGTTAACAGATTCAAAAATTTCATTTCAAACAAAATCACTTTTTAGAAAAATCACCACTTAGAAAATCATTTATAAGCTTAACAGAATCATTCACTTTCCATTTATAAAAACTTCTTGTTTATAAAAATCCTTGAAAATCACTCTTTATTTCTTTCTCACGTAAAACACTTTTCCAGAAATCTTTTATAAATCAAAACTTCAAAGTTCTTTTTAACAAAATTCGTTCTCGCACGTACGGGAAAATGCGGGGTGTTACATTCTCCCCAACTTGAAGATTTCTCGTCCTCGAGAAATGCTGTGCAGAATGTAACACCCTATATAATAATTACCCTTAATTACCCGAAAATTAGGATTTAAACTTCTTTTCATTAATACGGAAACATCAGAGTTAGTAAGCGGAAGATTTAAATGCATCAAATACAAAACATTCAGTTCGGCCAATACAAAACATTGTTTTAGCTCGGCCCAACTGGGTAATCCGAGGTCGAAATATACAAAAGAGTGTTTTTAGCTCGACCAACTGGCCGAGACCCCACAAATTCTCCTACTCTAAATAACTTACTCTCCCTGTAAGGGAGAGTGATCCTGCTCGGCCAGGGACTGCGTCTGCTCGGGCTCAGTACCTGAAAAATGGTCAGGAGGTGAGCATTACACAGAACTTAAATAAGCAGTTTCTAAAATGCCATACCGAACTACCAAGCCAAGCACAAGTAGTCAATTAGCATATAATTAACAAGTAATCAAACCCATATATCACATGCATATATCATCATTAGCTCAGTTCACATACACACAATCTCATCTAGCTCGGCTCACGTCCTACCATCTCATCTAGCTCGGCTCACATCCTACCATCTCATCACCTACTAGCTATACCTCGGTTCACATTTTCTTACCTCGGATTACCATCTCTACCTCGAACTCATTACACATTATTCCATTTTCACATAGTTTACAATCTTTTACTCTTCTCGGATGCATACACCCAGTGCATGTCTTACACCATTTAAGGTCGGATATCGGAGTGTCATCCATAACTGCGAGTACCCAGTACCCGTCTTACAGCTGCACATACCCGGTATGCGTCTGACGCGATCAATGCACGCACCCAGTACACGTCTTCTATGACCAGGAGCACTACCTCCGATCATTCTATGGAGTAAGGAGTGTCCATAACTGCGAGCACCCAGTACTCGTCTTACAGCGGCGCATCTCAGCGACTTACGCGATCAATGCACGCACCCAGTACGCGTCTGCTATGACCAGGAACACATCCCACCGATTCCGTTCTCGGAACCCTGTGTGAATCATAACTGCGAGTACCCAGTACCCGTCTTACAGCTGCACATACACAGTATGTGTCTGACGCGATCAATGCACGCACCCGGTACGCGTCTGCTATGACCCGATCACACAGCCATTTCTCTTTAATTCCTCTTATCCTTTTTAACCATTTTAGTTCGGCCTATCTCGGCTCAACCTCTTAGTCTTTTAACCGTTTATTTAGCTCGGACTCTCTCGGCTCAACCCTTAAACCGTTTCCTTATTCCATTATCTTTTCTCATTATCAGACTTATTACTCTATCTCTCCTACTATCCATATTTACCATTTCCTCATACCCATTCTCAACGTCATTCAGCTCGGCCACAGACATGAATCTTCAATATCAAAACTCATAAACATTTATACACAAAGTTCATAAACATTTATACCACTACAACAATAAGAATAAAGCATTCAACCAATCCATCATGTAAATACCAACATATGGCATAAAACAATATTCCATATTCACCTAACATCCATGTTTCTAGTTCATTTATTAGTTCCCTTTACCCTTTTTACCTTTCCTTTCTCTTATTAACCTCTATCCATTCCCTAATCTAACACCCACTCTTAGTACCCTTTATGAACACCCTAGAAACCCAAACTCAAGTAGAGGTAACACTCACTCCTTACCTCAAACCGTGAGAGATAAGAGTTGAGAGCTTGAGAATGGCTTCCTTGACCTAGACCTTGACCTTGAGAGCTTCACACCACTCGAATCCCTTCTTCCTAGCTGCACGCCGGCTGCCACACGGTCTAGAGACGCCGGAACAGAACGGGGACGGAGAGAAGGAGGGTCTCCGATTGGTGAGACTTGGTGGGGGAGAAGGAGAGGTGTGAATGAGAGGAGAGGAAGAAGGTGTGTGGAGGGTTTGTTGTTGCTGGAACTTGAAAGAGAAAATGAGAGAGAGAGATTCGTAGGAGGAAGAGAGTGAGAAATGCAAAGTGTGTTATGTGTGTTTGGGCTTTCTTTTATTCGTTCAGGGAAAATATTTGTGTGGCTAGGATTCATTGGCTTCTTGGGGAAGCTAGAATGTGTGGACAGGATTCATTGGCTTCTTGGGGAAGCCATGAATAGTACATTGAAAGGGACATAAAGCAATGATAGTGACATAAAGTGAATGGCAAGGACAGTGTACGGATGGTACGAATCCCAAAGGGCTACAGCTCCACATGAGCTGGCACGGAGGAGCTAGGACGTGTCGGCTCGGGTACGTCGGCTAGATACATCAGCTCGGCTTGTAAGAACAGCAGTTGTCCGAGCTTCCTTCTCGGATGATACTGTGAGGTGCGCTGAGGGCTAATCCGGACTGGACAACAGGTTCCACGTTGGGTTCCCATCCGACTCGGTTCATATGCATACCACCTTATCTAGCTCGGTCGGGATCGGACCGAGATCCTATACTTACATCCTAGGTCAGCCTATGCTCATACTACCCTTCTAACCTTGTACAATTTTCTATGGCTTAATCCTATCCTTAAATAAATATTTATATACTAAAATTATATTACTTAATATTAATTTTCAGGATGTTACATTCCTCTTCCACTTACAGGAATTTCGTCCTCAAAATTTAGTCGGCATTGAACAGTTGCGGATATGACTGCTTCATCTTCTCCTCGAGTTCCCAAGTAGCTTCCTCCATATCATTCCGGTTCCAGACGACCTTGACCAAGGAGATTTCTTTTCCTCTGAGTCGTCTGACTTGTTTGTCCTCAACTCGGACCGGTAGAACCTCGAAGGTCAGGTTGTCCCTTAGCGGCAGCTCATCCACTGCTATCACATGTGAAGGGTCATGAATGTACCTCCTGATTTGCGAGACATGGAACACATCATGGAGCTTAGACAAGTGCGGAGGTAGAGCAATTCTGTACGCTACTGGTCTGACCTTCTCCGATATCTGGTATGGTCCGACAAACCTAGGGGTCAACTTCTTCGACTTGATAGCTCGGCCAATCCCAGTTACAGGGGACACTCGCAGGAATACATGATCCCCCTCGATGAAGTTCAAGGGTTTCCTTCTCTTATCGGCATAACTCTTCTGTCGGTCTTGTGCTGCTTTCATCTTTCCTTGTATCATTTGGATCTTCTCAGTTGTCTCATGAACAATGTCGGGACCAATCAACAAGTTTTCTCCTATCTGGAACCAGCATAGCGGCGTCCGACATTTCCGACCATACAATGCTTCGAAAGGAGCCATTCCGATACTTGAATGGAAACTGTTGTTGTAGGTGAATTCGACCAATGGCAATAGTGTTTCCCAGCTTTCCGACTGTTCAAGCACACATGTTCTCAGCAGGTCCTCAAGAGTCTGAATGGTGCGCTCGGACTGTCCATCGGTTTGAGGATGTTAAGCTGTGCTAAACCTCAACTTTGTACCCATAGCTTGCTGTAAACTCTGCCAAAACCGGGATAAGAAACGAGGGTCACGGTCCGACACGATACTGCTCGGAACCCCATGAAGTCTGACAATATCCTTTATGTACAGTTGTGTCAGCTTCTCCAAGCTGTACTTCATGCTGATCGGCAGGAAATGGGCACACTTTGTAAGTCGGTCCACCACAACCCAAATGGCTTCCTGTCCTGATCTCGTCCTTGGTAGACCCGACACAAAGTCCATCGAAATGTTGTCCCATTTCCATTGTGGAATCTCCATGGATTTGAGTAATCCACCTGGTTTCTGATGCTCGATCTTGGCTTTCTAGCATGTCAAATACCGAGACACATAATCGGCCACATCGGTCTTCAACTTCGGCCACCAAAACAACGTCTTCAGATCCTGGTACATCTTTGTGGCACCAGGATGAAGACTCATCTTCGTCTTGTGGGCTTCTTCCATCAACTCTCTTCGGACTTCAAAGTCCATGGGGATGCAAACTCTGCCTCAAAATCGTACGAGACCATCAGGTCCTTTAGTGAAGTCGGGCTCATCCTTGTCTCCGGCTCTTTCTAATAGCTTCTGGAGTTCTAGGTCGGCAGCCTGTCTTTCCTTGATGAAACCCACGAAATCATTGGTTACTTGCAGCATTTCCAAGACAACACTGTTTTCCTTCTTCTGTATGCCGAGGTTAATATCACTGAACTCCTGCATCAACTGCATCTCTCGGACCATCATGTTGCTCAAATGAAGACTCTTCCTGCTCAATGCGTCGGCCACCATGTTGGCTTTTCCAGGGTGATAGTGCAAGTTGAAATCGTAATCTTTCAAAAATTCCACCCATCTGCGCTGTCTCATGTTGAGTTCTTTATGGTCGAACAGATAGCCGAGACTCTTGTGGTCACTGAACACCTCGAATTTCGTGCCATACAGGTAGTGTCTCCAAATCTTAAGGGCAAACACCACGGCTGCCAATTCAAGATCGTGGGTGGGGTAATTCTGATCGTTTTGCCAGAGTTGCCGAGAGGCATAAGCCACCACCTTTCCTTGTTGCATTAACACACAGCCGAGACCCTGCTTCGAGGCATCACAAAACACGTCAAAGGTCTTGGTCGGATCGAGCAAAATCAACACGGGCGAACTCGTCAACCTTTTCTTTAGCTCTTGAAAGCTCTGTTCGCACACTTCGGACCATTGGTAGGGTGCATCCTTCCTGGTTAACGAAGTCAACAGTATAGCTAGTTTAGAGAATCCTTCAATGAATCTCCTGTAGTACCCTGCAAGACTGAAGAAACTCCTGATCTCAGTTACCGAGTTCGGTCTCTCCCACTTAAGTACCGCTTCCACCTTGGAGGGATCAACTGCTACACCTTGCTCGGATATCACATGTCCGAGGAAATGAACCTCGTTGAGCCAAAAGCTGCACTTAGAGAGCTTAGCGTAGAGATTCTTATCCTTCAAAACCTGCAACACCATTCTCAGATGCTACTCGTGTTCGCTCGGACTCCGAGAGTAGATGAGGATGTCGTCGATGAAAACTATTACAAACGAATCCAGGTAAGGTCGGAAGATCCTATTCATGTAGTCCATGAAGATGGCAGGGGCGTTGGTAAGTTCGAAGGGCATAACCACATACTCAAAATGCCCATACCTCGTCCTGAAGGCTGTCTTTGGAATGTCTTCTTCTCGGACTCAGATCTGGTGGTATCCAGATCAGAGGTCTATCTTTGAGAACACCGACGCTCCCTTGAGTTGGTCCAATAAGTCGTCAATCCGAGGGAGGGGGTATTTGTTCTTCACCGTTACCGCGTTGAGCTTCCAATAATCAGTGCACATTCTGAGGCTACCATCTTTCTTTCTAACAAAAAAAATTGGGGCTCCCCAAGGTGAGACGCTTGGTCGGATTAGCTTCTTGGCCAAAAGTTCTTCCAGCTGTTTCTTAAGCTCTTCTAGCTCGGGAGGTGCCATTCTGTACGGAGCAATTGAGATCGGGCCAGTTCCCGGAAGAAGGTCTATACTGAACTCTACTTCCCTGTTCGGCGGTAAGCCAGGCATTTCGTCCGAGAAAACCTCAGGAAATTCTCCGACCACAGGAATTTGGTCTAAGGTCGGTTCCTCTGTTGTCTCTAACTTCGCAACATAAGGGCCACTAAAGATTACGGTCTTTTCTCAGCAATCGAGCAGGACATGGTGTTGAGACATCCAGTCCATGCCGAGAATAATATCTAGCTTGGTTAAGGGTAGACAAATCAAATTGACTTTAAATTCTCTGCCTAATACTTGGATAGGACATTCTAGACACATTTTAGAAGTGATTACAGAAGAATTGGTTGGGGTAGAAATGGATAGTTTGTAAGGAATTTCTACTGGGGATAGTTTTAGTCTGTTCATACAGTCAAGGGAAATAAAAGAATGTGTGGCTCCACAATCAAATAACACAGCACATGTAATGCTGTCTACTTGACAAGTACCTTGGATCAGCTCGTCAGCATCAGTCACCTCTTCACCATCCATGGTATAAACTTTGCCCCTCTGCATTGGTCGGTTGACACCGGTCTGTTGAGCCTTGGTCACATTGACCTCTTCCTTCACAATATTCTCGGTACACCGAGCTGCAAAATGACCAGGCTTGCCACATCAGAAACAGGATCCTCTTGCTTTGCTCGGATCCAGACTCCAGCATTCACCCATGTGCTGTCTCCCGTAATGTTGGCATATCGGATAAGGGCCAGGAACAACCACCATCTGACCACCACTCCTCGGAGCTGTTGACATTCTGGAGTTCGGATTCACATAAGGAGCAGATCTCGGAGCAATTCCTTTTCCCCTGATCGGCCCCACTGTCTTTTGTGCCGACCTGCTCCGCTTCCCGTCAGCTTTCCTCTTAAGCCCCTTCTCAAAGGTGCTAGCCATGTTCACCAGTTGCGAGAGATTGGCCACGTTCTGATATTCAAAAGCGAGCCGAATATCATCACGGAGACCAGACTCAAACTTGATGCACTTGGTATACTCATCAGCATCTCGGTAGCTTCCTGAATAACGGATCAAATCCTCGAACTGAGCGGCATACTCCCCAACGCTCAAGTTCCTCTGTTCCAGCTTGAGAAAAGCGAGCTCCTTCTCTCTCCTTACATCCTCGGGAAAGTACTTTCCGAGGAATCGAGTTCGGAACAAATCCCAGGTAATGACTTCATGAGCCGCTTCCAGTCCTCGGCTCTGCTGCTCCCACCAGTGCTCGGCCTCACTAGCCAGCACAAACTCGGCCAACCTCACCCTGTATTCATAGGGCGGTTGCAGAGATCGGAAGATCTTCTCAATATCCTGGAGCCATCTCTGAGCTCCATCAGGATTGTAACCTCCTTCGAACCGAGGTGGTTCGTTCTTCCGAAATCGGCTCATCCAATCGATCTCGACCGGAGCCGAAGGTTGAGGCTGAAGGGCTGCAGCTGCAGCTGCTGCGGCTGCGGCAATGTTCTGAGCGAGGTTCTCAGCCTGATTCTGCTGAGCCTGCGCTTGGTTCTGCTGCAGTTGAACCAAAGTCTCCAGCACAGCAGCAATTCGGTCGTTATCGGCTCTCCTCCCAGCCATGCTGCTCGGACATGGAGAGAAAGCCAATTAACCACCAAAAAGTAAATACATATATATATATACACATAAACATATACATCTCTAAGCTCTACTGTCTAACCTAGACTTCTAGACTTTACTTATTTGTCACTCTCTTGGTGAGTAACCACTGAAGTCCTTTGCAACTCCAATAGGCCGAGGAGAAACTGCTCTGATACCAAAAATGTAACACCCTGTATAATAATTACCCTTAATTACCCGAAAATTAGGATTTAAAATTTCTTTTCATTAATACGGAAACATCAGAGTTAGTAAGCGGAAGATTTAAATGCATCAAATACAAAACATTCAGTTCGGCCAATACAAAACATTGTTTTAGCTCGGCCCAACTGGGTAATCCGAGGTCGAAATATACAAAAGAGTGTTTTTAGCTCGACCAACTGGCCGAGACCCCACAAATTCTCCTACTCTAAATAACTTACTCTCCCTGTAAGGGAGAGTGATCCTGCTCGGCCAGGGACTGCGTCTGCTCGGGCTCAGTACCTGAAAAATGGTCAGGAGGTGAGCATTACACAGAACTTAAATAAGCAGTTTCTAAAATGCCATACCGAACTACCAAGCCAAGCACAAGTAGTCAATTAGCATATAATTAACAAGTAATCAAACCCATATATCACATGCATATATCATCATTAGCTCAGTTCACGTACACACAATCTCATCTAGCTCGGCTCACGTCCTACCATCTCATCTAGCTCGGCTCACATCCTACCATCTTATCACCTACTAGCTATACCTCGGTTCACATTTTCTTACCTCGGATTACCATCTCTACCTCGAACTCATTACACATTATTCTATTTTCACATAGTTTACAATCTTTTACTCTTCTCGGATGCATACACCCAGTGCATGTCTTACACCATTTAAGGTCGGATATCGGAGTGTCATCCATAACTGCGAGTACCCAGTACCCGTCTTACAGCTGCACATACCCGGTATGCGTCTGACGCGATCAATGCACGCACCCAGTACGCGTCTTCTATGACCAGGAGCACTACCGCCGATCATTCTATGGAGTAAGGAGTGTCCATAACTGCGAGCACCCAGTACTCGTCTTACAGCGGCGCATCTCAGCGACTTACGCGATCAATGCACGCACCCAGTACGTGTGAGACTCAGAATTTTTCCCAATTTATTTTAATATTTTATTTAAGTCACATCTATTTTAAGAATAGTTTAATAATAGTTGCCTTTGGTTGATTTTTTTTTCTAGTATATATATGTATATATGCAGCGATAATATATATATATATACATAATAATTATAATTTTGTGTATTAAAAAAAATTTAAGTGTGAAATTTCATTTCTGGATATTTAATAAATATTTTCATTATCTTCAAATAATTTTTACTTAGTTTTTGGCTGAAAAATGAATTTTTGGGTTATAGAGCTAGAACTTCAAAAATTCATATCTTTTCAACCGTACGTCGAAAAATTACAAATGATATGTCAAAACGATCGTATCGAAATCTAGATTATGAAAATGTAAAGCTTTGATTTTTATTTTAGAGTTTTCGAAATTTTATCACTGCTACAATGTTAAACAAATTTTTGAGTTTTAAGTATGAATGTATGGTTTTAATGCATTAACTAACCTTTTGACTCAAGTATATTTTATTTTGAAAATGAAAATACATTTCTGAAGTTGTATATTGTACTACAATTCAAATAAAGTGTATTTTCGTATTTTTCTTATTTTAAATTATTTGAAAGCTTAGGAAGTGTATTTGTGAAGGAAATGATCTTAGGAATTCAAAAATTCATAACTTTCAAACCGTAAGTCCAAAAATTATAAACTTTATACGAAAACGATCGTATTAAAATTTAGTATTTTAATATGTAAAAATAATTTTTTTTTATGTTTACAAAAAAAAAGTACTGTACAGTAGGTAGAAAATCGAATTTTAGTATTTTTAATTAAGAAAAATTATTTTGGGGCATAAAATAATTTAATGGACTATAAAATATTTTTATTGGTATATTTAAATGTTTATCTTAGTAATATTTGGCTGCACAGTCCATATTTAAATATTTTCTTAATTGTTTTCTGATTTATTTGAAATGATAGTTTAATATGATTGGTTAATAGTGAAGGCACCTCCAAAAGGAACCAATGAAAAATTTTCTCTCCTATTTTAATATATATGTGCCGTCCAAAATAGTGTAGGAGAGAGGAGAATAATTCTGAAAATTGGGAGAATAAACCATGAATTAAAAAGAATGTAGGAATCAACAAAATCCCAATTAATGCCAAAGTGTGTTCCAACGTACATGAATTAATTTTGCTGACTCATGGTGAGTAAAGGGGCCGAATTTTACCTCTGAAAATTGAGGGGAAATGCATCTTCAACACCTATAAATAGATGGCCTTAACTCTCACATTTTTCACACACAATCCTTGATAGTTTTACAAGAGAAAAAAAAAATCTAAGAGAAGAATAGAGAGAGAGGGACGAATAGGCTTAAGGAAGGAGGGTGGAATTGCTTTGTCACTTGAAGTTTTCTTAAGCTTAAGGAGTAGAGGTAACCCAAAATCACTTATTTATTTAATCTCTTTTTAAGTTGTTTTGTTTGTATTCTTGAGTAAAAACTTCTAAATTCTTCTATAGCTAAGTTCTAAATTTTCCTTTTCATTTTAAAGTTATTATTGAATATGTGATATTGTTCTTGAGTCATATGAATTAAGGATGAGAAAAGGGACACAAAAAGGGTGTTTAAAGGGATTTATCTCCCCTTTTCTTTAATTCTTAAGATGGCTAAAATTGTTGATGAGTATAATTAATTTATTTTCTGGGTTTATTTTATTTCTAAGACTATATGAATTATAAATAATTTTGTATAATTAAATGGGTTTTTATTCTTTGTCTTTTAATTGTTTTTGTTTCTTTGTATTAAGGAATAATGGTAAATAAGTAAATAACAATGGAAAAATATATTTTTCTGGTATATGTATATATATTAGCCGTGACATATATTAAGAAGTTGAGGATTGATTTGTGTATTTTTGATATATGAATTGTATTGTTGTTTAATAAAATAAAAGGGAATGGAAATAAATAAAAGAATTAAAATGGATTTTTATTTTCTTTTATTCTGGACCGTGTGAAAATATAATTATATTGTATGGTAATTGTTGTTATTTCATGTGTATTTGAGTTATAGTTAGATCTCTAAAAAGAATGAAAAACAAATAAGTATTTTCCTTAAAGTAAAAATGAAATTAAAATGATTAATGAAGAAGGGAACTAAAAATAATTTTTGGGAAATAAAATAATTCTGGAAAATTTTTAATGTTCTTAAAGTGTATGAAATTGTATTTTATGGAAATTTTATTTAATTGTTATTGTTTGATTGTATTTGATTTTCTTTTTGTTTGGACTTAAGTTAAATAAGAACAATGAATTAGGATAATAAACAAAAATGCAATTTTCTGGAAATAAAAAAAATAATAATAATAAGTAGGCCGTGAGGCCTATGGTCCTTTTTAGAATAATTTTTGTAATTTGTTTGTTATTTGATGTGTAGTTAAATTATAGTTTATTGTTTAAAAGAAATAGAAACAAATGGTAGTTGTTATAAACTTATAAGAGCATGTATTGTTAAATGATTGTATGAGTATGTGATTGATGTGTTTGAAAATATTATTTGCTGGAAAATATGAGTTCTTCCTTAAAGAGATCTATTTTATATTTTGTTAATGATTAAAACTCTTATTTTTAGTATATAAAGTGATGTAATGATATTATATAAATGTTTTAAAAAATTAAAAATGCTTTTCCTAATTTTCTAAGTGTTGGTCGAATTTTAGGAGAAAAGAAATTAAGTTAATTGAATTTTTCTAATTGATTTGATAATTGTTTTAGTATGTCTATGGAATGAATTACATGTTTTTATGGAAAAGATAATTCTGAAAATTTAATTTTAATTCTGGAAATTTAATTTTTATTCTGGAAAATTAATTAGTTAAGATCCCAAATGATTATTTTTAAGGGTGTTAGTAATACTTTGTTTGTATGTGTAAATATAATGTAGAAACAAATAGAAATGAGTATTTTTGATTGATTAAAGTAATTTAAATAAAAATATTAAGTTGCTGTCCAGAATTTAGAATGTATGAAAAAGTAATGTTTTATTAGAAATAATAGTGTTTTAAAGTCTTTGGCATAAGTAGGAATTGTGTATAATTGTTTTGGATTGTTTTACTTGAACTTCTTGAATTAATGCAACTTTTTCAGTGGCTGTACAATAGATGCAATCATTTTATTTAGTTTAATTTTAGTCATTTTATTATAGTAGAAGTTGTAATAAGAATTTAGGAAGAAACGACATATGTTTTCGATGTTCTGTTTAAGAGAAAATGAATTTTTAAGTTTAAGTATGCATGCTGTCCAAAAACTAGAAGAATGTGAAATGTGTGGTATTTATGTTATGACTTGTTCTTGAATGGTTAGATATGTATATTCCATGTTAATCTTGAAGTATAAGTGCTTAGGATTAAAGAATGAATTTTAGAATAATTATAATTAAGGTTGTATATGTGTTTGAATGAAATGTTGTTTATGCTTGTATAAAATAATTGAAGGATGTTCTTGAAAAAGGGAATATTGATTTGATATTGAGTTTAAAGTTTTTTTTAAGGATTTTAGAAATGATTTATTTTCTAAGTATTTACATGATTTCCAAAATTTCAAAGGCTTTGAGAAATTAATGTTTTCAAAGGTTATATTTGGTTAATTACTTTCAAGTTAGTGTGAATATTTATAAAGGTTATTTTGTGAAAATGATTGGTTTAAAAGGTTTGCATTTGGGAACGAGTAGCGAGACCGAAAATCAAGCCCACGTTAGTTCTTCACATCAAGGTGAGAGAGTAGCAACCTTTAGACACAATGGCACCATGGTAATCGTTAGAACGATTTCGACCATCTCAAAAGTCGGAATCCGAGTTACATGTCAAGATACGAGACGACAATTGAGTGTAGGATGTGTTTAGTCGTCCTTCGTTGAGACAGTGACTCTATTTTATTAATTGATATATTTGTGATTATATTATATTATGCTTGTATGAGTATATAGGAAATGTTGTTAAATGATTTTGAGAATGTTGATGGATATGTTGTAAATGTTCTAAAAGAAACGTATAATCTAGAAATGTTGGAGTTAATGAGAAATGATAGTTATGGGAATGTGAAAGAACCCTATGAGCAAGTTGTAATACGCTTGA
Organism: Crotalaria pallida; assembly: GCA_037953625.1. Lineage (NCBI taxonomy): Eukaryota > Viridiplantae > Streptophyta > Magnoliopsida > Fabales > Fabaceae > Crotalaria > Crotalaria pallida. The sequence continues at coordinate 77,741,769 of CM075649.1, read as the reverse complement.
AAGAAGTACGAAATGATTAAGTTTTGATAATATGCGAAAATGAGGTTTATGTACAGTGATGGTGCATCGTGGCACAATGACTTTGTAATTATTCCCCTTTGAGTGACTAATCACATGAATGAGTGTGTCGTGATTACGTCTTGTGGATTCCACTGTACGATGATGAAGTTTTGCTGTGGTCCCTTAGAGGTCGAGGCCCGTTAGAAGCGCGACTTAGAATGGGTCGACCAAACTTAGGATTAATAAAAGATTCTAAAGAGCTAAAAGACTTAAAAAGACTTTAGGACCCAATCCTTTCTAACTATGTTGAGAGTGAAGTAGTGGAGAGGAAAGATACCATATACTTGGAGGTCGGGCATTCCGCCAAGTGGTGATTGCGATAGGGGAGGGCAATGATGGTGATTCGTCAAGAAGCCTAAGAGCACTTCCCTAGGTGGAACGATGCTACAGTGATCAAGGGCACCTGCTGGTCGTTGGTCATAGTGAGGACTACAACGCGAACTAGGGATAGAGCTGTCGCCCCCTTGAGCAAATCATGGATGGTGTAGAGGGAATCCGAATGGGACTAGAAGCCATCTTTTTTTTTATGAATTTATGAATTGATACTTGATTTTATTTTGCTGGCCAACTGGCGTGGTTTCAGCTGGTACGTACCCTTTGGCTTCAATGTCAGCATGGTTAGGACTCCTGTGCATCCCATCTGCTTTCCGAACTAGGACGAGGTTGGATATTGAAGGAGGAGATGTAGCGTGTGTGCTAATTTGTCTTTAACCGATAGTTTCCTTCCCTAACGATTTAATAGTGATGATAGACTTATGGAAATATTACTGATGGAATTCTTGAGTAATAATAAGTATGATAAAGATATAAGACTCAATGATAATAATAATATGATAAGGATATTATGCTTGTGTTAGTTCTAATGTGACCCCTGGAATAAGCCCATGTCGTCGACGCTTTGCCCGTCTGGTAGCTAACTCTCTATATTCTTCTGTATGTTCTTGTCTCTGTTCATGATAAATATATTAGATGGCGGACCGAGTAATTCAAGTGGAAATGTCTCCTTTGGTGGGGGGACATTGGCATAGAACCGCACACGGATGGATCTGGGAGGGACCAACAAGACTCACCATTACCGATCGAGATCATACACTACGAGGAGTAGCCACCGATCGTGAGGAAGTGCGATATCGTCTCAGGGATCTTATGCCAGATGGACCTCGAGCTTTCCATAATGCCCCGCCCGCTGATCAGAATATCGGTGAGGAAGAGGACCCAGAGGAGAAAGAGGACCCGGAGGAGGAAGAGGACTCAGAGGAGGAAGAAGACCCAGAGGAAGACCCGGACGAGGATGTGCACGATGACGATTAGTTTATTCCTTAGTGATATTGATCTCTGTTTGTTTTGTAGTCTTGGATAACGGACCCTTTGTTTATCATTATGTCACCCCAGTGGAAGTTTTATCTTTTGTTATTTGGTATTTTCGGATAATAGCTGTTAAGCCTAAACAATTTCTATGACGTTTATTTTGGAATTAATCTAAGGATAATTTTATTCCGCATTTTTAAATATTGAGTTTTGGAATGATAGGTATAGTAGCACTTCACTTTGGTAAATAGAATGGAGTTTTGAAGGACTGAGGAAAACCTTTTTATGAACCAAGTTATTAATAGAAGTTAAAAACTAAGTTTGAAAAATATTTTGGAAACTAAGTTTATATGCAAACTCACCTTTTAATGATATCATGTAAATTTTTTATAAAAAAAAAAATGGCGCAAATTTTTAGTGAAAAATTCAATTTTCAAATTAGGGTGTTACAGTACGCGTCTGCTATGACCAGGAACACATCTCACCGATTCTGTTCTCGGAACCCTGTGTGAATCATAACTGCGAGTACCCAGTACCCGTCTTACAGCTGCACATACCCAGTATGTGTCTGACGCGATCAATGCACGCACCCGGTACGCGTCTGCTATGACCCGATCACACAGCCATTTCTCTTTAATTCCTCTTATCCTTTTTAACCATTTTAGTTCGGCCTATCTCGGCTCAACCTCTTAGTCTTTTAACCGTTTATTTAGCTCGGCCTCTCTCGGCTCAACCCTTAAACCGTTTCCTTATTCCATTATCTTTTCTCATTATCAGACTTATTACTCTATCTCTCCTACTATCCATATTTACCATTTCCTCATACCCATTCTCAACGTCATTCAGCTCGGCCACAGACATGAATCATCAATACCAAAACTCATAAACATTTATACACAAATTTCATAAACACTTATACCACTACAACAATAAGAATAAAGCATTCAACCAATCCATCATGTAAATACCAACATATGGCATAAAACAATATTCCATATTCACCTAACATCCATGTTTTTAGTTCATTTATTAGTTCCCTTTACCCTTTTTACCTTTCCTTTCTCATATTAACCTCTATCCATTCCCTAATCTAACACCCACTCTTAGTACCCTTTATGAACACCCTAGAAACCCAAACTCAAGTAGAGGTAACACTCACTCCTTACCTCAAACTGTGAGAGATAAGAGTTGAGAGCTTCAGAATGGCTTCCTTGACCTAGACCTTGACCTTGAGAGCTTCACACCACTCGAATCCCTTTTTCCTAGCTGCACGCCGGCTGCCACACGGTCCAGAGACGCCGGAACAGAACGGGGACGGAGAGAAGGAGGGTCTCTGGTTGGTGAGACTTGGTGGGGGAGAAGGAGAGGTGTGAATGAGAGGAGAGGAAGAAGGTGTGTGGAGGGTTTGTTGTTGCTGGAACTTGAAAGAGAAAATGAGAGAGAGAGAGAGAGATTCGTAGGAGGAAGAGAGTGAGAAATGCAAAGTGTGTTATGTGTGTTTGGGCTTTCTTTTATTCGTTCAGGGAAAATATTTGTGTGGCTAGGAATCATTGGCTTCTTGGGGAAGCTAGAATGTGTGGACAGGATTCATTGGCTTCTTGGGGAAGCCATGAATAGTACATTGAAAGGGACATAAAGCAATGATAGTGACATAAAGTGAATGGCAAGGACAATGTTAGGATGGTACGAATCCCAAAGGGCTACAGCTCCACATGAGCTGGCACGGAGGAGCTAGGACGTGTCGGCTCGGGTACGTCGGCTAGGATACATCGGCTCGGCTTGTAAGAACAGCAGTTGTCCGAGCTTCCTTCTCGGATGATACTGTGAGGTGCGCTGAGGTCGGCTAATCCGGACTGGAGAACAGGTTCCACGTTGGGTTCCCATCGGACTCGGTTCATATGCATACCACCTTATCTAGCTCGGTCGGGATCGGACCGAGATCCTATACTTACATCCTAGGTCGGCCTATGCTCATACTACCCTTCTAACCTTGTACAATTTTCTAAGGCTTAATCCTATCCTTAAATAAATATTTATATACTAAAATTATATTACTTAATATTAATTTTTAGGATGTTACACATAATCTGTCTGATCTGCGGACGCGTAGTCACCGGAAGAAATCCTTTCCCTCTTTAATTGTCGCAATCGTCGTATCTTCGAACATGTACTATCTATTCGTCGCCTTTTCAAATGAATCGGACGGATTACTTGCAAAAGTAATCTCTCGGGGTATTTTCAACAACAAACTTGATGGGTTACAAACAGTATGGTTTCACCGACAACAAAGGACTGAGAGGTTCAAAGGCACCAAAACAATGTTCAAGGATAACAGGATTACGGATATTTGGGGTCAAGACGCTCCTACACTCAGTGTTATATCCTGCTTATCTATTCAAGCCTAAACAAGCTACTCCTCATAACCTCACACTTTCTGACGACTCCCCAACTTAGATGACTCATACTGCTCTATTCCACACCCCTTATTATAGATTTAACCTCTAAATACTCTTATCTCCACCACTTTTTGATCAATCTTACAAAATTCCCCATCACTTAGCTTCAATCTATCCTCTCATTACCTTACTTCCCTCCAAATACTGGTCCTTATTAGACTCCTATAGCCCCTATTTTATCCACCTTCTGCCCTATCAACCACTAATCCTCAAGAAACATGCACTCTCCCACTTCTTATTTCCAACACTTAATCACATAACTTAGAAAATTCTAAACCTTTTTCCATTTTCCACGATTTTCCTCCTATTCTAAACCATCAAAATTCCTCAATTAAGAGACCTATCATCCATCACCACATCAAATCCAAACTTTTTACCTAACCTTGGGTCAGTCACTTAAAGACTCTAACCATAATTTCCACCATCTTACCAACTCAACTTTACCATATCATCACTTACTCACCTCTATCCAACCACTTACCAACTCAACTCCCCAACACTTCTCAACCCGCCTTCTAATCTAGGACTATCTACCTAACTGGGTACAGGGTCAGGGTTCAAAATTTTTCATCAAGACTTTAGGAAAGAACAAAGGTCTGGTCACAATCAAAGGGAGAAACTTCGGGTTCATAAACAATCAAGGCTTCATCAAGATCATGGGTTAGGATTTTCAGAAAAAGGTTCTTTCAAATGCTATACCCAAGCAATTTGGCAACGCATAGGGTTTACATAAGAAAAGTTTCAACAAGAAGAGAAAGGTTCTAGTCACAAGACAAATCTCATGGGTTAAGGGTCATCACAAACAAAAGAGGTTCACATCAAGAAGACTTCAACGAAAGATGATCCGAATCACGCACTATCATCCCATGACGACACTGATCGCTGCTCCTCGTTCCCGCTGTAGACGAAAACTGACACGTTCCATGAAAACATTCACGCACTCTTAGCGTTCCTATTCTTTTCTATCGCTATCTTAATACTAACTCACACACAGAGACACACAGCAGAGTATGTAAGTCCATGTATAAGGTTACTTAGTTTAACCACTGCTCTGATACCATTACTGTAACACCCCGATTTGGCAACTTGAAAACTTAAATCAAATACAGTGAAAATTAGGGCCATTTTTTTTAAAAAAAACAAAAACAAGTGTTACACAAGATGAGAACATTTAAACTTTCAAAACATTGTTACAATTAAAAAAACTTGTGTTCTCACTTTGCGTAATACCTTTCAAGTTCCAAACCGAGATGTCACAAGACACCTCACTTTGAAACTCGTTCACAAAACATCATTTAAAACTTAGCCCATTTACTTGTTTCCAAAATCATCGGTATTGAATAAAACATTTGCCGGGGTACAGTATGATAGAGCTAGGCAACTAAGAACTTACATTGGATTACATCCCTCCAGGGGAATCACCTAGCTTCTAGTCATACTCTCTACAACTTGCCGTCTAACTCCGGATCTTAGCAGACCAATTTCTTCAGTTGCAAATAGAGTCGACCTCGTCCGCTGCCGTAGTAATCTCCTCCGGATACCATCGTCAAGAGCCACTTCTATGCTTATCTCGTAGGGTACAGATACATTGCTACACGCTATGCCATCTACCGGTTGCAATATCAACAATTGCCGATACGACAACACGGTAGGAGAGAGTCAGTGTTCCGAACACTAACGGGTTGACCATGCGGTCTAAGAGTAGACTCAATATAAAGAGAGACGGATAATATAACAACATAACTAAAACAGCATGACATATGCAATCACATCATCATCAATAATTATAACATGTTATACTCACAGCATATATGATTCACATATATCAAAGCATATCCTAATGTTCTAAACACATCAATATCATCACTCATAACCAAATAACACATTTCGCTCTTATAGTTATATTCTCAGAATCTTTCTCACAAGCTTTCACAAACTTTCTCAATCCTTCTTTCATCATATTCTCCACACTTATCTTTTTCTCCAAGAATTCTTTCTTATATACTCATCTTATAAACTTTTGTTCGATACTTGATGTCATTATTGTACCTTTCTTTGAAACATCTTTGTCTATTAAGTTTTATTATCTCGGTTAGCATCAATGGTGAGGGGGAAACATCATTGAGCTCACACACGTCTACATCTCCTCGGTCAACCACCCAACCTAGTCGGAAGCAAACAGGAGTACAGGACCTTTACCACGCGGGCACGACAACTGTCACACAAACAAATGGTCCCAGACCAGGAGGACTCAGCCTCAAATCAATTCAATCATATCATTTCATATAAACAGGCATGCTCTCAACGGCAATCACAAATGCCCCGTTCCAGTCCCTCTCACTGTTCTAGACTTGCATCGAGGGGGCGACAGTATATTTCTAGTCTGCAGTGCGGAACGTGCCACGACATTAGACCCAGTCCCCACCACGTTAGTGCGCCACATGTGGAGTTGTTCCACCTAGAAATATACTCTAGACTTCTTGACGTTTCACCGTCATCGTCCTCCCCTCCTGCAATCCCCACCTGAGTATCCGCAGATACCCATAGTATCTTCCTCTCCACTACTTCGATACGACACTCATACCTCACCGCGTTTGTAAATGTCTTTTAAAGTTTTATCGTTTTTAATTAGCGGCTTAATCCTAACAGTCGGCTCGTCCTTGGTGCATCCCTTCAACGAAGCCCGACCACTAAACACAATCCTTTCCCCCTAAATCTCAATGGCCCTTGGCCTCAAAATCAAATTCTCATCTCATCATCATAATTCTCATAAGCTCATTCTCAACTTATCCATCATCACATCATCAGTATCTTTTCCTCGTTTTTCTCAAAATATCATTTCGCAAAACTTTTTCGAAAACATGATTTCACAAAACTTTACTTCACAAAACATTTTCAAAAAAACCTCATTTCAAAATTCCTTTCACAAAACTTTTTTTTCAAAAATATTGTTTCCAAAAACTTTCACAAAAATGTCATTTTCACAAAAGCTTTTCAAAAAATCTCTTTTCAAAGCCTTTTTCAGAAACTCACATTTTTGGGTGAGTGTTAATGGAGGAGCACGCTCAACTCAACACTAAGCTTCTTCCCAAAAATATGAACGAGGAATCACATCTCACTTTTCATAACCACGCTTCCGCTCGCCTCATCAGATGTTTCATTTCCTTACAACTCCATTTCACTTTCTTTCTTTCTTTATCTCTTTTGCATTCCATTCGCATCACGCTTAATCTCTTTCTCAATGTCTTCATAGTTCTTATTCACATTTCTTTTCTCTTTTCAATCTCATTACTTTCGCGGTTTCCTTGTTATTGTACCAATATCCAGATATAATTAAACAACTTCCAAATAGAATAAAATATGCACAACTAATAAACATTTAGCATGTAAATAAAACAAGTAAACATTTAGCACACATAACTTTATTGCCTAAGTCACAGTGCATTCGCAATCCATCCATTCGGATTGCGGGCAACCGCGTTATGGGATCACAGCACTCTCACTCACCTGGATGACGACACATCCAAAAACTTTCCAAAATTTCCCAGTCGCTAACCTCGTCACGCTTCCTTCGCGTCTGACACCCGAACTAGAACATTTTTCCCCGTGCGTTAGAACGTTTTCGATAAATTCCTAATTTCGTTTGAAAATACTTTTGAAATAATTCCTTTCTTTAAAGTACATTTTCAATATCCAAAGACTCCAAAACCAAATATAAAAGATTTTCAAGAAAACTTTGAAATACTAAAACAAATCCATTTCTTCTTAATTCAAAAATACTTTGCTTATAAAAATCATTTTCCTGAATCATTAAACAAAATTTCAAAAAAATAAAACCAATCAAATTAATTCATAACATTATCGAATACTGATCAAAGAATATCATTAGTTTAAGTTGTTTAAATCATACCCTTTAAATAAAACATTTTTAATTTCTTTAAAATACACATATAGATTTTTCACAAATAAATTTCACAAACAAATCACACAACCAGTACATACAAGTTCTAAAGCATACAAGGCATTCACAAGCACACATCATACAAATCATATTTTTAATCACTCAAAAATCATTAGTTATATTATAATACTAATAAATTAATTTAATTACACTTAAGAAAATAACTTAATCTTCTAATTAATTTAATAAAAACCGAATTGCTAATGGATAATAATTTCTAATCACAAATAAATTTAAAACTAAAAATCATTGATTTATCACCATAAAAATTCTTTTCACATAATCAGATCAAACCAAAAGAATTAAAAGAAATACACAACACTTTCACAAAACATCATGCACCTCAGAATATAGTTATCATCATGGTCATTTTATGAAAATAATTTTCCTACCATTTAAACATATAGTGACCGAATCCTATATGTACATCATTGCAAAGATTTAAAACATAAAATCATGAAGTCATTTTCTTTCTTTTTATCTAAAAAACCGAGAGCATATAATAAGAAGGTTAACAATTTTAATTCATTTTTACAACAAGAATCAAAGCAACCATTTAAATCATAAATCATTCCAAAGATTCACATGTATTTTCTTTTAAATTCAATTACCACATGCATGTACTTTAAGTCCTTAGATTCAAAGAATTTCATCATGCATGTACCCTAAATAAGGGACAACCTAGCCACCTATCTAATACCTAGTTTGGCCGAAAGTCAACATGCCTTAAAACAAGGATTTTGAATTTACTTTTTAAACATACAAGTCATGCACTTCACAAAATAAAAACATGCAAAACAACACATTACATTCACATCAACCTTCACAAAATGAACCTCAAATTCATTATTTTATAAAAATTAAAGTTATGCTTCAAGCTTCTAAGAATGACATGCATGTACCTTAAATCATTAGATTTAGTCCTAAAACAAACATGCATCAACTTCTTATAAATTAAAAAGCATGGATCCTTAAATTAATTAAACATGGCCGAATGGCCTCCTAAAAAAAATAGTTCATGCACATAATCAACACTTACTGAAAATCATGTTTATGCTTGAAAATCATTTTAAAACTTGTTACTTTAATTTTCTTCTCAAAAACCGTGGCTTACATAAGAAAAGAAAGCATGGCCTTTCCATTAAAATGACATACACAAGATCAAGCAATAGATCAAACATGTTTGCACTCAAAAATCATCTTAAAACTTGGTTTCTTAAATTTCTCCTTAGAACTGAATCACATATAAAAAGAAAAGCATGATCTTCCCTTTAAAACTAACATGCAAGACCAAAACACAAATCTTTTTAAAAAATAAGTTTAGTTCATGAATTTATTCAACAAATAAGCATAGAAATACACATAGATCATGGCTCAACAAAAGACTTAACATGCAAGGCTAAAGAATTTCACTTTATAATTAAATGAACTTAGATCATGGATCAAATAATCACACAAACACATACATATCACGGTTTAAAATAAGAAAACTAGACATGCAACGAGATTTACTTTAGGTTTTACAAAAAGTTTAGTTTTCTTTAGATCTTTAGGATTTATTTAGAAAAACAATAGATCTTAACAAAGAAAGTCTTAACCGAACATAAAACATAAATTTAACATATTACAAATTAGTTCAAGTCCTTAAAGTCCAAGATCAAGGAATAATAACACATAAAATTATCTCTCAAGCTATAAGACAAACATGCAAAGAAGAAAAAGAAGTAGATCTATAACTAGAAAGGAAAATCTACACTATTACAAAATCTTCTCTTGGATCTTTAAGTCCTACCATGAGAGAGGTTGGTCTTCTAGCTTTTCTACACTTAGATCTCCAAGGGTGAGGCTTGGTTAAGCTTCAAACTTCCTTCTCCTTTTTCCTCTAGGCCTCACGGCCAAACTCTTCTTTCTCTTCTCTATTTCTTTTCTTTTCTTTCTCTAAGAGGTTGATGAGTCTCGTAGAGCATGTGTTTGTGTTTGGAAAGAATGAGTTGGTGAAAGAAAAAATGAACGAGGGCCTCTTCTATATATGGACCACGAACTAATCCCTCTTTTGCCCTTAATAATTTTTGGTCCATGTTGAATTGGGAGGGGCGGTCTTGGCATCACAAAAAGATGCATGGGTGGCGTTTATCAAAACCAAGGGGGACAAGGTAGCATGGCTAGGTTCTTAGAAGTCAATCTAGGCTTAAGTACTTGTTGGCCATAGTTAGGGTTTGGTTACTTTGTTACTAGTTTAGTTTGGTTACTAATTTGATTGGTTTTCTAATTCCTTAGTCTACAAGCTTCTAGTCCTAGCTCATACACACATACATACACACGGCATGTAACATCCTCACTTTTAATAGTTAATTTTAGTTTTTAATAAAATCAGAGTTTGAAAATTCATTTTTGATTTTAATTACTTAAGAAAATTCTTAGGAAAATCCGGCAGAGTTTCCTCTATTTTTCGGACTTCCCAAAAATTTCCTTCTAAAAACCTGTCAGTCCAGAATTACTTAAAAACATACAACACAACAGTTAAAAACCAGTTCAGATCCTAAAGCCCAAATAATACAAATTCAGGGCATACAATTTCTACGCATATTAAATTGCCAAAAATAACAGTTTTTAATATAATTAAAATGAAATCCGCTCGTGGTATCACAATCTCCGCTCCACGTGGTGGAGGATTTCCGATTCGGCCCGCAATAGTGTAAGCTCTGCTCCCGTACCTATAAAATGATATCAAGAAGGGTAGCATTACACAGAACTTAAAAAGATAAATTCTAAAAGAGGACATAGCAAATAACTAAGCCTACATAAATATTAATATACTTTATTCATAGTTATTCGTATAATTAATCTCTTTTAGTTTTCACTTATTCTCGCATTCTTTTAATTATTGATTCTCTAACAGTCCTCTAATCATTTCTACTTTTTCTTTTCTTTTCTTTTCTTTTTCTTTTCTTTATCTTTTTCTTTTTCCTGGTGACTGAGTCCAACAGACCATCAGCCCTTTATCTTTATCATGACTGAGTCCAAAAGACCATCAGCCGTTTTCCTTCTCTATATGACTGAGTCCAAAAGACCATCAACCGTTTTCCTTTTCTATATGACTGAGTCCAAAAGACCATCAGCCGTTTTCCTTTAGGTGACTGAGTCCAAAAGACCATCAGCCCTTTTTCCTTTATATGACTGAGTCCAAAAGACCATCAGCCGTTTCCTTTTCTTATGACTGAGTCCAACAGACCATCAGCCGTTTATCATTTAACATGACTGAGTCCAACAGACCATCATCCATTTATCTTTTATCATGACTGAGTCCAACAGACCATCAGTCGTTCTCTTTTATTCTTTCTTAATTATTTCTCTTTTCTCTTCTTATAATTTAAGTATTTCTTTTATACTTGTCTCAATCTTTTGATTTTTATTTTCGTTCATAGCTTATCTCATTTTTCTACATTTTCTACTTTGCTCTTTTCTTTTGGTTAGTTTCCCTCGATTTTATCCAACTCTACTTAACTTGGTTATATATATTATATTTTAATTCTCGTTGTTACTTCTTAGTCATTTCTTTGGTTCCTTTATCTTATACTACTACTTAACTTGTTATTACTAATTCTTTATCTCCAGTTTATTTAACTACTCTATTAACTCACATTGTTACTTCACTGATTATCCCTATTCCATTAATTTCCTTTTTCTTTGACTATCCTATTGGCTCCATTTAGTTCCCCTATTTTATTCCAGCGTTCTATTCTAACTTCCCTACTATCATACTCTCTCTCCGTTTTATTAGTTATTTATTAACCCACTCGTCGTCTTCCCTATTTTCTTTTAAATCAAATTCATCATTTTATTTCTATTCCCTAATTTACTCCGCGTGCATTCATTATTCCTTATTCTAGACTCTCTTTTACCCTTTTTGTTCCTTTACTTCCCCTATAGCTTTTACTTTATGATTTCCTACATTTCATTTTTATATTAACTATTTTAATATCCTTAAATACGCTCATCCATTCCGGGACTTATTCTATGCTCATACATTTTATTCCCTAGGGTGTGGTTTCTCGTCACAATTTTATTTACTTTATTTCTATCAACGGGGTACCCTAAGGTTCATTAACATACTTTTAATTACTCTATTCCTAGCTACCACTATAGCATCCTAGAATTTACTTCTTAAGCAAAGGTAACGCGAACCCTCTTACCTCGGGCTTTTTAAAATAGAACCTGGATTTTAGCTTGGCGACGATGACGGCGTCGGTGTTGCTCCTCGTTAGCGGGAACGATTGTGACTGAACCGAGGCAAGGGCTTCGAGCTTTGAGATTCCCGACACGAGCCCGGCACGATCACGGAACGGTAACGGCGCCGGTGAGATCCGTGGAGGGAGAGAGAGCTCGGCCAACGAGAAGGAGAGAGGAAGGCCAAGGGGAGGAAGGGAGAGATGGGGGTGTTCACCGTGGGGGTGGCCACGGTTCACGGCGGTGGTGGCCGGAGAGGAAAGGGCGGCGGCTGTGAGAGAGGTGAGGGAAAGAGAGAGAAAGCAAGAGAGAGAGAGTACAAGGGGTGGTGAGGGAAGAGAGGGAGAGAGAGCTGGACGGGATGGGGAAGGACGGCGGCGGCTTGGCGGCTCCGGTGGTGGTGGATCTGGACGGAGGAAGGAGGAGGAGGGAGGAGGAGAGTGGAGGGAGGTTGGGGTTTTGGGGGGTGCATCGACGCACCTTATATGGTGCTGGTGCGCGTATCAGCGCACCGCGCGCCTGGGGCACGCCCCACTGATCAGTTCTCTCTTTTTTTTTTTTACTATAATTTGGCCGTGCTATAACTTCTTCGTTAACCGTCGGATCTCGCTCAAATTTGACGAGAAACTTCCTAAAAATCATACCTTCATATCCAACGGTGGGAATTGTGTTTTGAGTCTTAAATCTTTTATTTTAATTTTCCCCCTTGTTATTATGTTTATTATCGAATTATCTATTTTCTGGCCCGATCCTAACTTCGACTTAACGCTCTTTTCTTCTCTAATTCGCTTAGTATTATTATTATGTTCTTCTAATGCTAGAATTCTCATTTGGGATTCCTATTTGTGGTTTATTATTTTCATTTTTAATTATTCTAGTTATTATTTTTTTATTTATCTTCGGGTTTAAAATTTGGGATGTTACACGGCATACACACACATACACACATATACATTCATACACTCACATACAAACCGTGGCACATACATATATACACATACAATTTACACTTTATTTTCTTAATCATATTTACTTAATTTCATCAATTCACACAACAAGGCAATTAGTTCAAAGACTTACACTCATACAATCATTTCCATGCATCATACAGTACACACTCATTAAATCAAACATATTTCACATAAAAATTCAAACCAAATCAATAAGTTTATTTTCTTAAAACACAATCCAAAAATTCGTATTTCCTAATTCTGAAAATAAATTTTTACAAATCAACCCATAAAATTCTGAAAATTATATTTTTAAAATCTAAGTTTCAAGACGATCGTTTTGATATAAAGATTGCGAAAATCTGAGTTACGGTTAAAAAGTTACAAATTTTTCAAGTTAACAGACTCAAAAATTTCATTTCAAACAAAATCACTTTTTAGAAAAATCACCACTTAGAAAATCATTTATAAGCTTAACAGAATCATTCACTTTCCATTTATAAAAACTTCTTGTTTATAAAAATCCTTGAAAATCACTCTTTATTTCTTTCTCACGCAAAACACTTTTCCAGAAATCTTTTATAAATCAAAACTTCAAAGTTCTTTTTAACAAAATTCGTTCTTGCACGTACGGGAAAATGCGGGGTGTTACAATCGCCGCAGCCGCAGCAGCTGCAGCTGCAGCCCTTCAGCCTCAACCTTCGGCTCCGGTCGAGATTGACTGGATGAGCCGATTTAGGAAGAATGAACCACCTCGGTTTGAAGGGGGTTACAATCCTGATGGAGCTCAGAGATGGCTCCAGGATATTGAGAAGATCTTCCTATCTCTGCAACCGCCCTATGAGTACAGGGTGAGGTTGGCCGAGTTCGTGCTGGCTAGTGAAGCCGAGCACTGGTGGGAGCAGCAGAGCCGTGGACTGGAAGCGGCCAATGAAGCCATTACTTGGGAACTGTTCCCAGCTTGATTTCTCGGAAAGTACTTTCCCGAGGATGTAAGGAGAGAGAAGGAGCTTGCTTTTCTCAAACTGGAACAGAGGAACTTGAGTGTCGGGGAATATGCCGCTCAGTTCGAGGATTTGATCCGCTATTCAGGACGCTACCGATATGCTGATGAGCGTACCAAGTGCATCAAGTTTGAATCTGGTCTCCGTGACGATATTCGGCTCGCATTCGAATATCAGAACTTGGCCAATCTCTCGCAGCTGGTAAACATGGCTAGCACCTATGAGAAGGGGCTCAAGAGGAAGGCCGACGGAAAGCGAAGCAGATCAGCACAAAAGACAGTGGGGCCAATCCAGGGAAAAGGAGTTGCTCCGAGATCTGCTCCCTATGTGAATCCGAACTCCAGAATGTCAACAGCTCCGAGGAGCGATGGTCAGATGGTGGTTGTTCCTGCCCTTATCAGATATGCCAACACTGTGGAAGGCAGCACCGGGGAGAATGCTGGAGTCTAGATCCGAGCAAAGCAAGAGGATCCTGTTTCCGATGTGGCAAGCCTGGTCATTTTGCAGCTCGATGTACCGAGAATATTGTGAAGGAAGAGGTCAATGTGACCAAGGCTCAACATACCGGTGTTAACCGACCAATGCAGAGGGGCAAAGTTTATACCATGGATGGTGAAGAGGTGAATGATGCTGACGAGCTGATCCGAGGTACTTGTCAAGTAGACAGCATTACATGTGCTGTGTTGTTTGATTGTGGAACCACACATTCTTTCATTTCCCTTGACTGTATGAATAGACTAAAACTATCCCCAGTAGATATGCCTTACAAATTATCCATTTCTACCCCAACCAATTCTTCTGTAATCACTTCTAAAATGTGTCTAGAGTGTCCTATCCAAGTGCTAGGCAAAGAGTTTAAAGTCAATTTGATTTGGCTACCCCTATCCAAGCTAGATATTATCCTCGGCATGGACTGGATGTCTCAGCACCATGTCCTGCTCGATTGTCGAGAAAAGGCCGTCATCTTTAGTGGCTCTTCTGTTGCAAAGTTGGAAGTGACAGAGGAGCCGACCTTAGACCGAATTCCGGTGGTCGGAGAATTCCCAGAGGTTTTCTCGGACGAGATGCCTGACTTACCGCCGAGAAGAGAAGTAGAGTTCAGTATAGACCTTGTTCCGGGAACTGGCCCGATCTCAATTGCCCCGTACAGAATGGCACCTCCCGAACTAGAAGAGCTTAAGAAGCAACTGGAAGAGCTTTTGGCCAAAAAGCTAATCCGACCAAGTGTATCACCTTGGGGAGCTCCAATCCTGTTTGTGAAAAAGAAAGATGGTAGTCTCAGAATGTGCAAATGACTATAGGAAGCTCAACGCGGTCACGGTGAAGAACAAATATCCCCTCCCTCGGATTGACGACCTATTGGACCAACTCAAGGGAGCTTTGGTTTTCTCAAAGATAGACCTCCGATCTGAATACCACCAGATCCGAGTCCGAGAAGAAGACATTCCGAAGACAGCCTTTAGGACGAGGTATGGGCATTTTGAGTATGTGGTTATGCCCTTCGGACTTACCAATGCCCCTGCCATCTTTATGGACTACATGAATTGAATCTTCCGACCTTATCTGGACTCGTTCGTGATAGTCTTCATAGAAGACATCCTCATCTACTCTCGGAGTCCGAGCGAGCACGATCAGCACTTGAGAATGGTGTTGCAGGTTTTAAAGGACAAGGAACTCTACGCCAAGCTTTCTAAGTACAGTTTTTGGCTCAAAGAGGTACATTTCCTCGGACATGTGATATCCGAGCAAGGCGTGGCGGTTGACCCCTCTAAGGTGGAAGCTGTGCTTAAGTGGGAGAGACCGAACTCGGTAACCGAGGTCAGGAGTTTCCTCGGTCTTGCAGGGTACTACAGGAGATTCATTGAAGGATTCTCTAAACTGGCTCTACCGTTGACTTCGCTAACCAGGAAGGATGCACCCTACCAATGGTCCGAGGTGTGCGAGCAGAGCTTCCAAGAGCTAAAGAAGAGGTTGACGAGCTCGCCCGTGTTGATTCTGCCCGATCCGACCAAAACTTTTGACGTGTTTTGTGACGCCTCAAAGCAGGGTCTTGGCTGTGTGCTGATGCAACAAGGAAAAGTGGTGGCTTATGCCTCTCGGCAACTTCGACAACACGAGCAGAATTACCCCACCCATGATCTTGAGTTGGCAGCCGTGGTGTTCGCCCTTAAGATTTGGAGACACTACCTGTATGGCACGAAGTTTGAAGTATTCAGCGACCACAAGAGTCTCGGCTACCTGTTCGACCAGAAGGAACTGAACATGAGGCAGCGCAGATGGGTGGAATTCTTGAAAGACTACGATTTCAACCTGCACTATCATCCTGGAAAAGCCAACGTGGTGGCCGACGCCCTGAGCAGAAAGAGTCTTCATTTGAGCAACATGATGGTCCGAGAGATGCAGTTGATGCAGGAGTTCAGTGATCTTAACCTCGGCATACAGAAGAAGGAAAACAGTGTGGTACTGGAAATGCTGCAAGTAACCAATGAGTTTGTGGGTTTCATTAAGGAAAGACAGGCTGCCGACCTAGAACTCCAGAAGCTACTAGAAAGTGCAGGAGACAAGGATGAACCCGACTTCACTAAAGGACCCGATGGTCTCGCACAATTTCGGGGCCGAGTTTGCATTCCTATGGACTTTGAAGTCCGAAGAGAGTTAATGGAAGAAGCCCACAAGACGAAGATGAGTCTTCATCCGGGTGCCACAAAAATGTATCAGGATATGAAGAGGTTATTTTGGTGGCCGAAGTTGAAGACTGATGTGGCCGATTATGTATCTCGGTGTCTGACGTGCCAGAAAGCTAAGATAGAGCATCAGAAACCAGGAGGATTACTCAAGTCCTTGGAGATTCCACAATGGAAGTGGGACAGCATTTCGATGGATTTTGTATCGGGTCTACCAAGGACGAGATCAGGGCAGGAAGCCATTTGGGTTGTGGTGGACCGACTTACAAAGTGTGCTCATTTCCTGCCGATCAGCATGAAGTACAGCTTGGAGAAGCTGACGCAACTGTACATAAAGGACATTGTCCGACTTCATGGTGTTCCGAGCAGTATCGTGTCGGACCGTGATCCCCGCTTTTTATCTCGGTTCTGGCAGAGCTTACAGCAAGCCATGGGTACAAAGTTGAGATTTAGCACAGCTTATCATCCCCAAACCGATGGACAATCCGAGCGCACCATTCAGACTCTTGAAGACTTACTGAGGACATGTGTGCTTGAACAGTCGGAAAGCTGGGAAACACTATTGCCATTGGTCGAATTTACCTACAACAACAGTTTCCATTCAAGTATTGGAATGGCTCCTTTCGAAGCGTTGTATGGTTGGAAATGTCGGACGCCGCTATGCTGGTTCCAGATAGGAGAAAACTCCCAACATTGTTCATGAGACAACCGAGAAGATCCGAATGATACAAGGGAAGATGAAAGCAGCCCAAGACCGACAGAAGAGCTATGCCGACAAGAGAAGGAAACCCTTGAACTTCATCGAGGGAGATCATGTATTCCTTCGGGTATCCCCTGTAACGGGTATTGGTCGAGCTATCAAATCGAAGAAGTTGACCCCTAGGTTTGTCGGACCGTACCAGATATCGGAGAAGGTCGGACCAGTAGCGTACAGAATTGCTCTACCTCCGCACTTGTCTAAGCTCCATGATGTGTTCCATGTCTCGCAACTTAGGAGGTACATCCACGACCCCTCGCATGTGATAGCAGTGGACGAGCTACCGCTAAGAGACAACCTGACCTTCGAAGTCCTCCCAGTCCGAGTTGAGGACAGGCAAGTCAGACGGCTCAGAGGGAAGGAAATCTCTTTGGTCAAGGTCGTCTGGAATCGGAATGATGTGGAGGAAGCTACTTAGGAACTCGAGGAGAAGATGAAGCAGTCATATCCGCAACTGTTCAATGCCGACTAAATTTCGAGGACGAAATTCCTGTAAGTGGGAGAGGAATGTAACATCCTAAAAATTAATATTAAATAATATAATTTTAGTATATAAATATTTATCTAAGGATAGGATTAAGCCTTAGAAATTGTACAAGGATAGAAGGGTAGTATGAGCATAGGCCGACCTAGGATGTAAGTATAGGACCTCGGTCCGATCCCGGCCGAGCTAGATAAGATTGTGTGCATATGAACCGAGCTGGATGGGAACCAAACGCGGAACCTGTTGTCCAGTCCAGATTAGCCGACCTTAGCGTACCTCACAGTATCATCCGAGAAGGAAGCTCGGACTACTGCTTTTCCTTCAAACCGAGTCGACGTATCCTAGCCGACGTACCCTAGCCGACACGTCCTAACTCCTCTGTGCCAGCTCATGTTGAGCTGTAGCCCTTTGGGAGTCGTACCATCCATACACTGTCCTTGCCATTCACTTTATGTCACTATCACTGCTTTATGTCCCTTTCAATGTACTATTCATGGCTTCCTCAAGAAGCCAATGAATCCTAGCCACATGTTTTAGCTTCTCATGGAAGCCTCCAATGAGGACCACACAAATAATTCCCCTAAAAGAATAAAAGAAATCCCAAACACAACATAACACACTTTGCAATTCTAATCTCTCTCTCCTTCGTTTCTTTCTCTCATTTTCTCTCTAAAGCTCCAACACACACAACTCTCATACTTCCTCTTCTCCTTCACGAAGATCCCTCTTTATCACACATCTCTTCTTCTCTTCCACCAAGTCTCACAAGTTGGAGACCCTCCTTCTTGCCGTCCTTCTCTCCGTTCTTTTCCGTTCCGGACGCTTCCCTGGGCCGGCGTGGTGGTGGCAGCAAAGAGCTGGACCGTGGTGGTATGGTGGTGGCAGCAAGGAGGAAAAGGATTCAAGAGGTGTGAAGCATCAAGGAAACCACTCTCAAACTCTCAACTCTTATCTCTCACGGTTTGAGGTAAGGAGTGAGTGTTACCTCTACTTGAGTTTGGGTTTCTAGGGTGTTCATAAAGGGTACTAAGAGTGGGTGTTAGATTAGGGAAATGGATCTAGGTTAATGTTAGAAAGGAAATGGTAAAAAGGGTAAAAGGGAACTAATAAATGAATTAGAAACATGAGTTTGAAGTAGGGAGGAATATTGTTTTGTGCTATATGTTGGTATTTACTTGATGGATTGGTTGAATGCTTCTATTCTTATTGTTGTTGATGTATAAGTGTTTATGAACTTCGTGTATAAATGTTTATGAGCATTGATATTTGTTATTTATATCTGTGGCCGAGCTGGACCGAGCTGAGTGAGGTTGAGAATGGGTATGAGGAAATGGTAAATATGGATAGTAGGAGAGATAGAGTAATAAGTCTGATAATGAGAAAAGATAATGGAATAAGGAAATGGTTAAAGGGTTGAGCCGAGAGAGGCCGAGCTAAATAAATGGTTAAAAAGACTAAGAGGTTGAGCCGAGATAGGCCGAACTAAAATGGTTAAAAGGATAAGAGGAATAAAAGAGAAATGGCTGTGTGATTGGGTCATAGCACACGCGTACCGGGTGCGTGCATTGATCGCGTCAGACGCATACTGAGTATGTGCAGTTGTAAGACGGGTACTGGGTACTCGCAGTTATGATTCACACAGGGTTCCGAGAACGGAATCGGTGGGATGTGTTCCTGGTCATAGCAGACGCGTACTGGGTGCGTGCATTGATCGCGTAAGTCGCCGAGATGCGCCGCTGTAAGACGAGTACTGGGTGCTCGCAGTTATGGACACTCCTTACTCCATAGAATGATCGGCGGTAGTGCTCCTGGTCATAGAAGACGCGTACTGGGTGCGTGCATTGATCGCGTCAGACGCATACCGTGTATGTGCAGCTGTAAGACGGGTACTGGGTACTCGCAGTTATGGATGACACTCCGATATCCGACCTTAAATGGTATAATACATGCACTGGGTGTATGCATCCGAGAAGAGTAAAAGATTGTAAACTATGTGAAAATGGAATAATGAGTAATGAGTCTGAGGTAGGGAGATGGTTTACCGAGGTAAGAGGAGAGTGGCCGAGATGCCGAGTGTATGATTTATGGAAAGAGGATAAGGGGAATTGGTAGGATGTGAGCCGAGCTAAATAATATTACATGATGATGTATGCATGTGGTTTGATTACTTGTTACTATTTGTTAATTGACTACTTGTGTTTGGCTTGGTAGTTCGGTATGGCATTTTAGAAACTGCTTATTTAAGTTCTGTGTAATGCTCACCTCCTTACCATTTTTCAGGTACCGAGCCCGAGCAGACGCAGTCCCCGGCCGAGCAAGATCACTCTCCCTCACAGAGAGAGTAAGATATTTAGAGTCAGATAGGTGGATGGGTCTCGGCCATTTGGGTCGAGCTAAAATATTGTTTTGTATTGAGTCTCGGCCAGTTGGGCCGAGCTAAAACTCTTTTGTATTTTGAATGACCGAACTGGATGTACTTAATTTGTGCTTTTGATTTTGATGTATTAAAGTCTTCCGCTTATAACTCTGATGTTTTTGAATTAATGAAAAAGAAATTTTAAAATCCTAATATTCGGGTAATTAAGGGTAATTATTATATAGGATGTTACATAGCATGGCTAGGTTTTAGGGGTCATTCTAGGCCTAAAGACTAATTGGCTAATAGTTAGGGTTTTCCACTTAGTTTGGTTACTAACTTAGTTTAGTTCATTTGGTTAGGCTTTACTTGCTCACCAAGTCTTCTAGAAAATTAGGATCCTAGCTTATTCATTCACACACATACACGTATGGCACACACATAAATACACATACATATACATACATTTTACATTTTAGTTTCTTAATCTTACTTATTGAATCTCATCAATTCACACAACAAGGCAATCAATTCCAAGAAATCACATTCACACAATTAGTCACACAGTACACACACATAAAACCAAGCACATATCACATAAAATTTTCAAGCCAAATCAATATATTTATTTTCTTAGAAATATAAGTCCCAAAATTCGTATTCCTTCTCTCTGGAAATAAATTTTTATAAAACAACCCAGAAAAATCTGAAAATTACATTTTAAAAATCTGCGTTTTAAGACGATCGTTTTGATATAAAGATCGTAAAAATCCGAGTTACGGGTAAAAAGATACGAATTTTCCAAGATAACACATCAAAACTTCATTTCAAATAAAAATCATTCTTTAATAAAATCACCACTCAGGAAATCATTTTCATTTTAACAAAATCATTCACTTCTCTTTTATACAAACATTCTGTTTATAAAAATCCTTGAAAATCATCATTTTATTTCTTTCTCTCATAAAATACTTTTCTGAAAATGAAATCTCGAGGTTCATTTTGTCGAAAATCGTTTACGCACATACGGGAAAAATGTGGGGTGTTACATTCTCCCCAACTTGAAGATTTCTCGTCCTCGAGAAATGTTGCATAGAGTCTGTATGATCGGCGGACGCGTACCCTCTTGACGAAATTCCTTTCTCTCTTTAACTGTCTCAATCGTCGCGTTTTCGAACACGTACCGTCTATTCATCGCATTTGAGAGTAAATCAAACGGATCCCTTACAAAAGTAATCCCCCGAAGGACTTTCAATAACAATAGGGTGGGGTAAAACAATCACGATTTCATTGTCAACATGGGCTGGGAGGTTCACAGGTATCAAAACAATGTCCAAAAACCACAGGGTTATGAACATTTGGGATCAAGACACTACCACGCTTAAGGTTAAACTCTTCTCATCAATTCAAGCCTAAACAAATTACTCCTCAAAACTTCATATTTCCGACTACTCCCCAACTTAAATGACTCTTACCTCTATAAACCACATTTGTTACCACAGACTTAACTTCTAAATATTCTTATCCTTCACTAGCTTTGATCAATTGTTACAAAATTTCCCATCACTTAGCTCCAATCTATCCTCTTATTGCCTTACTTCTCACCAAATAATAATCATTATCAGATTCCCATAATCACCATTTAGTCTTCCCTTTACTCTAATCTACCACTAATCCTCAAGAAACCGGTACTATCTCACTTCTTATCTCCAACACTTACTCACATAACTTAGACATCCTAATCCTTTTTACACTTTCCACCATTTTCCTCATGTCCTAAACCATCAAAACTCCTCAATTCCGAGACCTATTATCCAATACCATATCAAGCCTAGCTTTTTACCTAACCTTGGGTTAATCACTTAAAGATCCTATCCACAAATTCCACCACCTTATCACTTCAACTCTACCATATCATCACTTATTCACCTCTATCTAACCATCTTCCAACTCAAATCAAGACACTTAGGACTCTAAATCCTAAACATCACTTTAATTTCTTCCTCATCTTATCACCACCTAAACCATAAATTTAACCAATCCGGCGTAAAAATCCTAATCACTTTACATAACTCACCACCCACCTAAGACTCCAAGGGTACTCCGATTTTTCCCAAGACTCATACTTCCCTTATCCATACTTACAAATCCTTACTCTCCTTACCCTTTGCGACCTTTGCCTAACTCCACTTCACAACTAACTCTCTATTCTAGAACCACCTACTTGACCGGTATAGGGTATCAGGGTTCAAAATTCTCATCAAATTTTATCAAAAGAGAACAATCAAGGTTTCATCAAAAATCGTGGGTTAATACTTTCAGAAAAGGCTTTTCAAACTTCATGCCAAAACAATTTAGCACACCTAGGGGTTACACAAGAAAAGTTTCAACAAGAAAAGAAGGGTTCTAGTCACAAGACAAGACCTTACAGCTCAAGGGTCATTTCAAACAAAAGGGTTTCACATCGGAGGTGAGTTCAGCAAAAGAAGATTCGAATCACACAGCGTTATCCCCTAATGACACTGATCTCTGCTCCTCGTTCCCATTGTAGACGACAACTGACGTACTCCCGGAAAGCATCCGCGTACTCTTAGCGTTCCTATACTCGTCTATCGCTATCTTAATACTAACGCACACACAGAGACACATAGCGGAGTATGTAAGTCCACACGTAAAGTTATTTAGTTCAACCACTGCTCTGATACCACAACTGTAACACCCCGATTCGGCAACTTGAAAACTTAAATCAAATATAGTGAAAATTAGGGCCATTTTTTTTTAAACAAGGGTTATGTAAACATGAGAACACTCAGACTTTGAAAATATGGTTACACTTAAAATTCGGGTTCTCATATTACATAAACTCTTTCAAGTTCCAAACCGAGATGTCACAAGACACCGCACTTTGAAACCCATTTCCAACACATCAGTTGAAACAAGGCCCATTTATTTATTTATTTATATTTTTGAAACATCAGTATCAATTAAAACTTTTGCTGGGGTACAGTATGATAGAGCATGGTAATTAAGAACTTACAATGGAATACATTCCGCCAGGGGAATACCTAGCTTCTAGTCATACTTCCTAATACTTGTCGTCTAGCTCTGGATCATGGCAGACCAAGCGCTCCAACCGCAATTAGAGTCGTCCTTGTCTGCTGCCTTAGGGATCTCCACCAGACACCATCCTCAGGGACACACTTCCATACTCCACCTTGCAGGAGTACAGGTACTTTGCTACACGCTACGCCATCTACCCGTTGCAATATCAGCAATTGTCGATACGACAACAAGGTAGGAGAGAGTCAGTGTTCCGAACACTAACTGGTTGACCATACGATCTCAGAGTAGATTGAATATGAAGATAAACAGATAGTATAATAGAACAATGCAAATAGAACAGTTTAACATAAACATGTCATGCACATATGAATCACACATAACACAGCATATCATATGCATATCCAAATAATTTGTTACGTTTTCATCTCAACTTCTTCAATCTTTCATATGCTCATTTAAGCTTTCCTCCAATCATGTTCTTACCGCGCGTTCCAAAAATTCCTTCTTATATACTCGTCTTATAAATCTTATTCGATACTTGATATCTTCAATGTACTTTTCTTTTGACTACTTTGTCTTTTAAGTTTTAGTGTTCCGGTTCAATCAATGATGGGGGAACATCATCATTGAGGAGTCACACACGTCTACATCTCCTCGGTCATCCACCCAACCTAGTCGGAAGCAAACAGGAGTACAGGACCTTTACCACGCGGGCACGACAGTTGTCACACAACAAATGGTCCCAGACCAGGAGGACTCAGCCTCAAATCATATCATTTCATATCATATAAACAGGCACGCTCTCAGCGGCAATCACAAATGCCCCGTTCCAGTCCCTCTCACTGTTCTCGATTTGTAATCGAGGGGGCGACAGTATATTTCTAGTTGGCCTGCAGAACTTGCCACGGCATTAGACCCAGTCCCTACCACGTTAGTACGCCACATGTGGAGTTGTTCTGCATAGAAATATACTCTAGACTTCTTGACGTTTCACCGTCATCGTCCTCCCCTCATGCAATCTCCTCCTAAGTATCCGCAGATACTTATGGTATCTTCCTCTCCACTACTTCGATACGACAGTCATCCCTCACCGCGTTTGTAAATGTCTTTCAAGTCTTTTAATGCTTTAACGTTTTATTAGCGGCTTAATCCTAACGGTCGGCCCGTCCTTGGTGCATCCCTTCAACGAAGCCCGACCACTAAACGCACTCCGTTCCCCCAAAATCTCAATGGCCCTTGGCCTTAAATCACTTTCATCTTATTTCACACTCTTTCTCATCTCATCAACTTTCTCGAACTCATTTCCTCCTCTTTCTCAAAAAATCTTTTCACAAAACTTTTCGAAAATACGATTTCACAAAACCTTCACCTCGCAAACCCTTTCTCAAAATACTGTTTCCAAAAACTTTCACAAATCTATTTTCATAAACGTTCACAAAATATTGTTTCAAAAGGCTTTCCCAAAAATATCATTACAAAAGGATTTTCTCAAAAATATTGTTTCCAAAAACTTTTCTCAAAAATATATCTTATCGAAAACCTTTTCCAAAATTTCTTTTCACAAAATCTTTTCAAAAGTCTCCTTTCAAAAACCGATTTCAAAATCACGTTTTTGGATGAGTGCTAATGGAGGAGCAAGCTCAACTCAACACTAGGCTCTTTCCAAAAACAAAACAGAGGAATTACATCTCCGCTCGCACCACATCTCACTTCCATAACCACGTTCTCTTTCCAATCTCAACTCTTTTCAACTCAAATATTGATTTTCTTTCTTTCATACTTTATCTCTTTTGCATTCCACTCACGTTACGACTTATCTCTTTCTTCATCATTTCTTATATTCTTCTCTTTAGTCTTAACTCATCATTACTTCTCATATCTCTTATCCTCATCTCTTTTCTTTTTCAATCTTATCTCATTACTTTCACGGTTTCCTTGTTTCACCATTCATACATAATCAAACAATATCTAAACAGAATAAAATACGCACAACTACTAAACATTTAACATGTAAATAGAACAAGTAAACATTTAGCACACATATCCATATCGCCTAATTCGCAGTACATTCGCAATCCATCTATTAGGATTGCGAGCAACCACGTTATGGGACCACAGCACTCTCACTCACCTGGATGACGAATCATCCGAAAGCTTTCCAAGGCTCCCAGTCGCTAACCTTGCCACGTGTCCTTCGCGTCCGACACCCGAACTAGAACATTTTTCCCCGTGCGTTAGAACGTTTCCGATAAATTCTTAATTTCATTTTAGAAAACTCTTTGAAATAATTCTCTTTTTGGAAGCACATTGCCAATATTCAAAAGATTTAAATCCAGATCAGGTCTTAAATAAAAAGGTTTTTAAGAAAACTTTGAAAATAATTCTTTATCAAAATAAAATCCATTTCTCTTAATTTAGAACACTTGGGTTGAAAAATCATTTTCTTTAAACATTGAATAAAATCTTAAGAAAACAACTCTTTGAAAATCTTTCTTAAATCAAATACGAACATTCAAGAAAGTAAAACTTCAAAACCAATCAATTAAATTTATTTAATTTCTAATGCCATAACATCATCAAACACCAACCAAAGGAGGTTCTTTAAAATTTTCAAATCAATTTAAGTTGCTTAAATCATTTTTTTTAAATAAAACATTTTCCAATTACTTTGAAATTCAGACATATATTCTTCACAAATCAAGTTCACAAACAAATCCAGCACACAAAACAGCACATACAATCACACACCATACAAATCACATTTCCAATCGTTTAAAACCATCAATTTAATTTTACTCTTAATAAATTAATTTAATTACATTTAAGAAGATAATTTAGACTTAATCCTTTAATTAATTTAACCAAGACCGAATCACTTACATGGCTAACGATTTCTAATTACAAATATTTTAAAATTAACAATCATTGAATTAACATCACAAAATTCCTTTTCACCTAATGAAATCAAACCAAAAGAATTAAAAGAAACATACATCACTTTCATCAAACACATAACATCATGCACCTAGGAATATAGCTATTATCCTTGACATTTATAAAGAAAACTTTCCTAAACATTTGAGCATGTCTTGACCGAATCTTAGATGTAAAATTGTGCAAAGATTCAATGCACAAATAAAGGTATAAAATTAAGAAATGATTTTCTTCCTTCTAGGACCCAAACCGTGAGCGTACAGTAGGAAAATTAGCAAATTAAGTTTCCTTTCTTAACTTAAATCAACACAATAATTTAAGCCATAAACCACCTCAATAATTCATACATATTTCTTTTTTTTTTATTTCCTTTACTTCATGCATGCACCTCTCAAACCTTAAAGTCAATCAACCTTATCATGCATGTAACCTAATGAGGGACAACATTGCTACCTACTTTTTCCTAGGATGGTTTAAAGTCAACATACCACATCACCATGCATCAACATAATTCAAGTTCACAATTCTTTCTCAAACAAAAATAAAGATTCAATTTTTTTATCTCCATGGAATTATCTTGCATGTTTCTTAGAATCACTAGATTTAGTCTTAACATACACATGCATTAACTCTTTACAAACATGAATTTCACTTTCCTCTAGACATGGCCGAATGGCCCCATGAAAATATCACATACACAAAATAAACTTATGATTATTGCCTTTCTCACACAAAGTACAGATTTAATTTTTTTTTTATCTTCATGAAAATAACATGCATGTTCATAGAATCACTAGATCTAGTCTAAAGGCACACATTCATAAATTTTTCACAAAATAAAGAGCATGGATCTTATTATTTTCAAGCTTGGTCGAATGGCTTTCACAAAATAAAACACATACAAGATTAAACACTTGATGAAAATCATGTTGATATTCAAAAATTATTTTAAACTTGCTTCTTTATTTTTTTATCAAAAACCGTGGCACATATAAATGAAAAGAAAACATGGCCTTTCCATTAAAATGACATGCACAGGATCAAACAATAAATCAAAACATGTTTGCACTCAAAAATCATTTTAAAACTTGGTTCCTTTGATTTTCTTCTTTAAAATCGAAACACATATAAAGAAAACATAATCTTTACTCTTGAAAAATAACATGCAAACCAAGGATCTAAACATTTTCACACATCAAATAAAGATAATTGCATAAATACATTTAGATCAACCAAGATAAATCACAAAACTAACATGCAAGACCAAAGACATAAATCTTTTTACAAATCAAGTTTTATTTATCAAATAAACGTGGAAACACACATAGATCACGGTTCAACAAAAGATCTTAACAAAAGATTTAACATGTAAACTAAGAATTTTCACTTTATTAACAAATAAACCTAGATCATGGATTTATCTATCAAATCATCACACAAATATTCATGAATCACGGTTTAGAGCAAGAAAATCAAACATGCAAGAAGATTTATTTTAGTCTTTATGAAAATCTTAGCCTTTCTTTAGATCTTTAAGTTTTTGTTTGAAAAACATTAGATCCAACAAGAAAAACCTTAACCGAACCTAAAACATAAATTTGACATATTACAAATTAGTTCGAGTCCTTAAAGTCCAAGATCAAAGAAGATCAACACATAAAATCATCTTTGAAACCATAGAATAAGTCATGCAAGAAGAAAAGAATAAGGATCTATAAACTAAAATAGAAAAACTAAATTATTACAAGTCTTCATCTTTATCTTCGGTTCCTACCATGAAAAAGGGTTAGTCTCTAGCTCTTCATACTCTTGATCTACAAGGAAAAGCTTGGTTGGACTTGGATCTCCTTCTTCTTTCTCTCCTATGTTCCACGGCCAAACTCCCTCTCTCTCTCTATTTTTCTTTTCTTTTTCTCCCTAACAGTTTAATGGGCTCTTAGAGAAGTGCTTAGGGTTGGTGGAAGTGAAAGTGAAGAATGGAAAGGAAATGAGAAGAATGAACTAAGGCTTCTTGGATATATAAGCCAACGAATTTCCCTTCTTTGCCCTTATAAAATAATTCGGTCAAGTGCAATGGGAGGGGCGTTTTTGGGCTTCCAAATATTTGCATGGGTGATGGTCATCAAAGTCAAGGAGACAAGGTAGCATGGCTAGGTTTTAGGGGTCATTCTAGGCCTAAAGACTAATTGGCTAATAGTTAGGGTTTTCCACTTAGTTTGGTTACTAACTTAGTTTAGTTCATTTGGTTAGGCTTTACTTGCTCACCAAGTCTTCTAGAAAATTAGGATCCAAGCTTATTCATTCACACACATACACGTATGGCACACACATAAATACACATATATATACATACATTTTACATTTTAGTTTCTTAATCTTACTTATTTAATCTCATCAATTCACACAACAAGGCAATCAATTCCAAGAAATCACATTCACAAAATTAGTCACACAGTACACACACATAAAACCAAGCACATATCACATAAAATTTTCAAGCCAAATCAATATATTTATTTTCTTAGAAATATAAGTCCCAAAATTCGTATTCCTTCTCTCTGGAAATAAATTTTTATAAAACAACCCAGAAAAATCTGAAAATTACATTTTAAAAATCTACGTTTTAAGACGATCGTTTTGATATAAAGATCGTAAAAATCCGAGTTACGGGTAAAAAGATGCGAATTTTCCAAGATAACACATCAAAACTTCATTTCAAATAAAAACATTCTTTAATAAAATCACCACTCAGGAAATCATTTTCATTTTAACAAAATCATTCACTTCTCTTTTATACAAACATTCTGTTTATAAAAATCCTTGAAAATCATCATTTTATTTCTTTCTCTCATAAAATACTTTTCTGAAAATGAAATCTCGAGGTTCATTTTGTCGAAAATCGTTTACGCACGTACGGGAAAAATGCGGGGTGTTACAGTTAAGAGTTTGAATCATTTTCTATGCTCAATTCGGTTTTGGCCAAGGAACAAAAGAAATAAATTGATTTTCCTTTGCATGTTGATTTAAAGATAAAACTAATTGATTTGAAAGAGTGTTAGCATGATTTAAGTAAGGGTATTCTTTTTCTTGTAATAATCATTTCGGTTGTGATGTTCAAAGTAGGATAATGTGTTTAAAAAGTTATTTTTTCCTATGTGCATGTTTTGTTCAAGTGTTGTTAATCATTAGTACTTGAAAATTGTGAATATAAACTTTGTCTTATGTGTGATAAGATTCGGCCATGCTTATAAAATAGGAGCATATGCTTGATTTTTGTTTCATGTGCATGCATGATGAGTGTAAAGTGATGCATGGATTGTGAATGGCTTGAAATGCTAAATATGTGTGTGTGAAAATGATTATAAGAATTTAAGAAAAAGAATAAGAGTGATTTAATGTTTTATATGGTTAATATTTTATTTTTATTCCTTGTGTTATTTTCTTTAATTCAATTCGGTCTAAGAGAAATAAAGTGAGTAAAGCGATTTGATTAATTGAAAAAGTATTGCTTTGAAAAGATTTTCATATGATGATTGAAGCACATGGTTTTAATTCAAAGGTGTTTTGTATATAAAAACCCTTAAGATAAATGTGGCCTTCATGTGAGCCAAGGAATTATTCATGTTTTGTTTTACTAAGCAAGTCTTTGAAAAGAATATTGTAAGTTTTAAACTCTTAAGTATGTTGCTAAGCAAATGTTTTTACTTGATCGTGATTATGGATTTAATTCAAAGTGATTTCAAATTTTTGAGAAAGAGAAGGAATACTCTATTTTCTAATAAGAAGTTTTGGTAATGTTGTTTTGTTTTTGAAATAATTGTATGAGAATGATTTTAATGAGAAAGAACTATTTGAGTTGTCAGTAACGATCGAGGAGCGGATACGAACATCGCGTTGGAATTCGAGGAGTTTATTGGGAATTGCTGCCGGTAGAGGTGAGAGAGAAGTTTCCCCGAAACACCGTGGAATTTAGGTAACATATTAAGCCGTTTCGACCATCTCAAAAGTCGAAACTTTGTGGTTCTGAGTCAGTAACACAGTGGCAATTGTATTGTTGTGTGACCACTCATGTGAAGGAGACAAAGACCACGTGAGATTAGGTGATGAGTTTATGTGATGATGCCTGAATGCTAGTATGTTGTTTATTTATTGAAGAATTTATTATGCATGATGATATTTGAGTTGTTGTTGATTATAATAATGATGTTGATGATGTGACACCCTTTTCCCATACAAGTAAATATTACAATAAATAAGTATTACTTGTAAAATATATGGACTTGTTATTGTATAGAAATGATGAAAACCAAAATTTTCTTTTCAAGCGGGTGCACAAACCAAAACTTGGAATTCTTGGAGAAGAAATTCTAAACCATTTTAAATCAGTTGTATTGAGTTCGGCGATCTCTAAAACCTTTTCATAAGCGGAATAGCATTCGTATTTGAAATCGTCTGTATATGATAGAAGGTAAATGAAGCTATCCTTTCTTTTGTTTTGTAAAACTGATACCATCTAATCCTTTTCGTAGCCGAGCTCTTTAAAAAGATTAAATCAGAGTAAGCAGAAAGTAGAGGACTATGCAGCTGCTAGAAATATAACATAGGTTTTATATACATATATATAAAAGTCAGGTGATACATAGTCCCGTCATAAGTCATGTCTCCAAGATCCATAACACAAGTCCATAACAGATCTATGCTCAAAATAAAACCATAGCCCTAGAGTATTCATAGTATATCTACAATATGTACATCTCAAAAATATAGACTCTAGAGGTGGTCACATAGATCTGGCAGCATCAGTAGTAGTAGTGATAATGGCAGTAGCAGTCTAAAGGTAGCAAAAGAAACATCCCCATCAACAGCAGCAGCAGAATCTCCTCCACAACATCCCCACACCGGATCCTCTGATCCTCATCATACACCTTATACACGTACCTAGGGATCATCATCCCTCCACTGACTCCCTGTGGAATGAACGACAGGCTCTCTCCCGCTCTCATCCTCCACGGGATCCTCCTCGATCTCATCCGATGGAGAGTGTACCCTACCACTGGGTACGGGGTCAGGAGATGGTGTGATCCTGACTGGACTCCTCGGATCAGAAGGGGGAGTATCCTCGCGGACGACTCTCGAGGAAAAAGGGTGTGAGCGGGTAGGTCTGAAACGAAAGCTGTGATAAGAGCGAGCTGGTCGTGTGGGAGGTGGTCCATGATATGTGTAAAACGGGGGTACGTGCATAGTGTATATGATGGGAATCCTAAATCTACGAGGACAGAAACGAACCAACGGGTTCGGGTGGTAGAAGGTAATCTCTACCTCTCCCTCGAACACCGCGCGATGGTCCTCATAGATCCATGTGCCACTAGGAAGTGGCCGGATCTCGATGCAAGCAATGTAGCGAGACATCACCTACAAGGGCATAGGGGTAAGCAATTCTATACACATAATCAATAGAGCAGAAATGTACAATATGTAAATATGCAACAATGAACAACAATCACATTTAGCACTTAGCAGTTATTGAATGCAAGTAGAATGCTCATACTTGTTTAATTTATCACAATTAATTTAAATGAATGGCGTGATGCATGAATTTAACTCTCAAACCTATCTCCATCAATCTATGTCACTCTCTGACGTCCATCCCTGACAACCCAGCACTCACCAGTGCGTTGTATTCCTAGGTATACAACATTTCGTACATTCACCAAGAATGTACACGACAAGCTTGGAACCCGTGCCACCCGAGCACGTCCCGTCATCCAAACGGACCGTCATCCAAACGGTGTAACCATATCGGCATCCACTAAGCCGACCACGTCTTCAACGTGTCATCAAGCAAGCGTATTGGCACTCCCAGAGGCCCTCCACATGTTACCAAAACATGTTAAACGACCTACCATCCAAACTCCAGAATGGATGCATTACTTAGTTAAAAAGGAATTGATTGATGTTTTATTCTTTTATTAATACCTTACGTGCCTCCCGAGAAACGTATCATTACTCACATGAAAACATCATAACGCCAATCAATTTCTTTTTAAGTCCAGGATCACTTGGTTTGTTGTCCTTTAAGTGTTAACAAAATGACTTAGAATTGAAAATGGTATCTTTAAGTTTCTGACTAAAATACTCGAGTATTCTTCATAACACTCGAGTAGTTCACCAGTTTCCAGTTTTACTCGAGTAGTCCATCATTATACTCGAGTTGTTCATATTTTTCCAGAAAGTTAGGTTTCAGATTTTTAAGAAAATACTCGAGTAGTTCATGAGATACTCAAGTCATTCACCAATCCAGAATACTCGAGTAGTTCATGCATTACTCGAGTCGTTCATCAAACTTGACTCTTGTTGCATCTGTTAATACTCGAGTCCCAAGACAGATACTCGAGTTGTGCGCCAAAATCCACACTGGTGCACCACGAAATACTCGAGTATCGAGCCATACACTTGAGTTTTATCAGACAGAACAGACTGAAAACTTGGTTTTTACATACCATTTTAATTTCTAAACATTTCTAACCCAAACCAATGATCAAAACAGTTCATATACCATATATTGAACATGTTATAACACTTATCACATATCAAATTACAGATTTGACAGAGAATCGATTGTTAATGCATAAAACATACAATTTAACAACTTAGTACCTCAAATTACAGATTAGTCAACAAACTCATGAAATAGTGTTCATTACAGCTTGCATGCATCATATAAAACTTGCTCATAACAACCATAGAACATGAATTGGTCTCCAAACCAAAGTTCCTATTCAATCTAAGCCCTTAGAGCCTCTTGGTGGCTCTGTAATGAAAATCATGGAATTTAAACTCTATCTAGTGCATAAAACAACTTCCCCTTACCTCTCAGACGTGTACCAACGGAGGATTCCAAAGAAAAAGCTCTCCAACACCAGAAATGACTTTGAGCACCACATGCAAGATAGTTTTGAGTGCATCACCAAGATTGAATTGGTTCACACATGAAACAGAGATAAGAATTGGGGAATTTAGTTTTTCTAGACTCTATGCAACACATACCAACTAAAGAAATCGAATTTGGGACTCAAAGACTCGTGAGCTTACCATAAATCAGAATCAAAGTGAGCTCCCAGAACCACTTTGACTGGAACCGCCCCAACTTCCATGCTCCAATTCTTCCAACACACTCACTCAAACCTCACGATTTTAGTGTCTATACAAAGCTCGTGATGTGAGCTTTGTATTAGTGTATGGTTTGTTACTTGAATCAACACACAGAGGATGAATCGAAGGAAACGATTTCAGAACCCTAACTCACTAACTCATCAACAAATTGGCAAAATGGTTGCTCTTTAATCGGTTTCAAGCTTAAATACTGGGTTTGGAGGATCATGCACAGCGGCACGAGGCTGTTGATGTGTCTGGGGTGGAGTATTCGTGTCGTGAAGAGGGAATCGTTGGTGATGACTCACCAAACGCACTAACTCGTGCAACTCTGTCCAGAATACTCGAGTTTTCCGAGAAATACTCGAGTATTTTGCCCAATTTTTGAAAAATAATTATTTTATTTACTTTCCCTCCAACATCTTTCCTATAATTACCTCTAGATCCCAACCCAGGGACTAATATGCAAAATACTTATTTCATGCATAATTATATTTATTAAACAAATCCACACACACTTCCTAACTACATAAACACAGATTTTAATCAAGGATTAAAAATAGAAATTATTAATTATAATTAATTTTATAATTAACATTTCCTTAATCGGGGATTAAAATTTTGGGGTGTTACAGATGATACTAATGATGGCGATAATAATGTGGATAATAATGATGAGTAAGAAATATGAAAAGAACTGTGACGTTGTTTGGAAAAAGATCTAGTGATGAATAAAGACCTGATGTTGAGAGAAAAAGAAAGTGAAGTTGTAATACCCCGCAAATTCCTCGTATTAATTTAAAATACTAAAGATAATTATTTTTGAGAAAAGTGTTTTGAAAGGATATTTTCTTGACTGATTTTCCTAATTCACGTTTTAAAGTAATGAATGGTTTTAAGGAAATGGTTTTCATGAAATAATGTTGAAAAATTTAGAAATTGAGTTTTGGAATGGTTATGTGTCCACAATTTTTATGCTTTAAACGAATTAAGGATTTTTATACATGAGTGGTTTATAAGAAAAAGACTTATTTCCATGTATGTG
This sequence comes from Crotalaria pallida, assembly GCA_037953625.1. Lineage (NCBI taxonomy): Eukaryota > Viridiplantae > Streptophyta > Magnoliopsida > Fabales > Fabaceae > Crotalaria > Crotalaria pallida. The sequence continues at coordinate 77,707,328 of CM075649.1, read as the reverse complement.
TATGAATGGATGTGTGACGTGCTACGTGTATGTATGTTTAAGGTCATATGGAATTAAATTGGTAAAAGAATATAATGATGCATGTATGCTAGTATATGTGTGTATAACGTGTATATGCATGTATATGTGTATGTGTGTATGTGTATGTAAATATATGTGGCGCATGTATATGTATGTGTACAAGCCTAGAATTTTCCTAAGTATTGGACTAGGGAACCAAATAGGATAAGTCCTAACCATGGCCAAACTAGATATATGGAAAAACCCTAACTAGAAGCTAAAGAGTAATTAAGCCCAAGGGAACCTAGTTCCTTAATCTACTCCTCATTGTCCCCTTAAAACTTGATAACCTCCACCCATGCAACAAATGGAGTTGCCAAAGTTGCCCCTCCCAATTGCACACCCTTGGCCGAATTTCAAAAGGGCAAAAGAGGAAAAAGCCCCATGCCTTTGCCTTGCCTATATATGACCGAATGGGTGAAGTATTGACCACTTCATTTATTCATTTCCACCCTTCATTTCCTTCTTTCACCTTTCCAAACACATTTGTTGAAGAGCAACATTAAGCTCTCAACACATAAAAGAGAGAGGGAGAAACCGTGAGCTAGAGAGGAAGAAGAAGAAGAAACCAAGTCCAAAACTCAAGTCTTCCTTGAAGTTCCAAGACCATAGAAGCTAGGAGATCAACCCTTTCTTGGTGGGTAGCTCGAAGTTATGAAGAAAATTGTAATAGCTTAGTTTTCTTGATTTTGTGATCTTTCTTTCTTTCTTCTTTGCATGTTAATTTTCTAAGCTTTGTTTATGTTGATCTTGGACTTTTAAGATTAAAAATGACTTGTAAATCTCTAATCAACAGACTTCATAACTCAATTAAGTTTTTCATTAAAGATCTTAAAGTTTTCCAACATAAAGCTTAAAGATCTAAACGTTTTTCAAGTTAAATCTTCTAAATCTAGAGGTTTGTTGAAATTTTTGTGAAGTTTAAAGTAAATCTTATTGCATGTTGAATTTTCTTCCTTAAACTGTGATTTAAAGATGTGTTTAAGAGTTTATTTGATAAATAAATTTGTGATCTAAACTTGATTAGTGATAATGTTGAGATCTTTGGTGTTGCATGTTAGTTGATGATGATTTTGGTTGTCTTGAGTACATGCATGTGTTGATTGCACTTTGATCTCGAATTTTTGAGAATAAATAAATAGAACCTAAACTATGTAATTCGACTATGGTCTAAAAAATCAAGTATTGATGCTTTTTAATTTGCTCTAAGTGATTGCATGTTAAGTTTATGTTTAGAAAAGTTAATTCGAGTAGTTGAAATGTTTGATTTTAATATGGTTTTGATAAAGCTTTGATTTTTGGGTTTTGATCTTTAAAAGCTTTAAATCTTTGTCTTGATCTTTGAAAAAAGTTTTGGTCTTGTGTTGATCTATGGACAAGTCTTGAGTTTTAATACATGCATGTTGTTTTTGAACCCAAAAGATTTAATCTCTCTTCATTTCATGCCACGGTTTTGACTTCTTCTTACTCAAAGTGATTTTCATCTTTGATTTGTGCTACTATACTTGATTTCATGACTTGATTTGCAAGATCTAGATGCATGCATGTTATTTTTAAGTGAAAAAAAAGATTTGATCTTCCTTTGAGATCATTACGGTTTTCTTTCAAAGAGTCAAAGAACCAAGCTTTTGGAAATTTATTTTCTAACTTGGTTCATGTTCTTGCATGATAAAGATTTGAAATAAAACTTAATCTATGATGATGTGCATTCGGTCTAAGCCTAGGAATAGGAAATCATGTTTTGTTTCCATAAAAAGGGACACATGAATGTTAATTCCTTATGACTTAAGAATCTTGTGTTTTTGCATGTTGAAAAATGAACCTAAAACCCTTGCCTTTGTTATAATGAGATTCGGCCTAGGTTGATAAGTAGACTAGGATTCCTTTTTCTCATGAATTGACCTAGAGTAATGAGTATGTCTTGAATAATATTGTTAAGTTAAATTGTTGGAATTATGTTGTGACTATCTAAATCTTATCCGGTTTTCATAAAAGATAAGAGGAATAAACAAATTAAATGATTTTGGAAAAGAAATGAGTTTATATATAGATATGTGTGTATGTGCATTCGGTTTAGAGGGAAAGAAAGAGTAAACGAATTTTACCTTATGAAAAAGAAAATAGAGTTTAAGTGTTTGAACTAAACTAAGTTGATGTAAGTGCTTTAAATTGCAATTCCCAACTTGTTTTCCTAAATTCTATTCGGTCATGTAGTGTAAATAAGTTTAGGAAATTCAGTTGCATTAAAATAAACTCATGTAACGATTTTTGAAAAGAATTGAGTTGTTGTGTTTGATTCATATCTTTGTAAGTGTGTGAATGTCTAAGTGTTTGTTTGAATCATAAATAAATTAAATAACTAATCAAATACTTGTATGACTTCATTTATTTAAGTGTTGTTGTGGTTGTGTGTTAGTTTGTGTTTGAAAAATATTTGAGTGTGTGATCGTTTTTTTAAGTGGTTTTTAAAATAAATCCATTTGAGACTTTAAATTGTGTTCATTGCTGTCCAAAAATATTTAAAGTTGTTTCCTAAATATAAAAATGTGTTCATTAGATTTAAAGTAAAATTTTCAAGTAATAATTGGTTTAAGAAAAAAGCCGAATTGAAAACGGTGAATTTTTCGGTGTTTTAGAACAATGTTTAAGGTGCTGTCCAAGATGGACCAGCAACCAAATGAATTGCTTTAAATCATTTTATTAAATGTTTTCAAATGATTTTGAAACATTTAAAGTGCTAGAAAATATGAGAATTATTTGATAAAACAATAGTGTTTTAAGTCTTCCAACGGGGAATGAAAAGTGTTTTGAGATAAGAATAAGATTTTCTTAATACAAGTTAATAATGAAAACGTATTTTATTTAGTACGAGGAATCTTAAAGACGAGAGATTGGGGCAGCCGGCAGCAAAAGGATCAGAGGAGACTGTACGCATTTAATCGCTGGACCTCAGATGAGAGAGAAGCTTTCCTAAGACACCGTGGTATTTAGGTGATATATTAGGACGTTCTGTATCATCTCAAAGATCGGAACGAAGTGGTTCGGAGTCAGTAGTATAGTGGCAATTGTCTGTGTTGTGTGGCCACTTATACGAAGGTGACAAAGGCCACAATGTTGTTGTGTGATGAGTGCGTGATTGATAGCATGCTTTTATGCTTTTATTTCATTATGCCTGATGATATTTACTGTTGTTAAATTAAATGAGTAATATGCTGATAGACATGTCCTGAATGAGAAATGAAAACGAAAGGAATAAGTTGAGAAAGTAATGAAATTGAAAGTAAAGACACAATGAGAAAGATCTAATGATTGGAAATAAAGTATGTGCTGGACAGGAAAGAAAGAGTTGAGAATTGGGGAATGAAATTGAGGATAAAGATGAGAACGAGCCAGAGCTGGGGAGAGTGATGTGAATGTGGATATGAGATGTGATTTGAGCGGAGCTGGGCTCCTTTGTTTTTGGTTTTAGTCTGGGACTAGTGTTGAGTTGAGCTTGCTCCTCCATTAGCGCTCAGCAAAAATGGATTTTTGAAAAATGTTTTCGAAAAGAAATTTTTGACGAGATTTGTGAAGGTGTATTTTTTGAAAGGAGATTTTTGGGAAAAGGTTTGTGAAATGTTATTTTACATGAAACATCATTTTTGAAAAGATTTTATGAAATCCTATTTTTGGAAAAATGTTTGGAAAACCTTGTTTTTAATAAACATCATTTTTGAAAAGAGATTTGAGAAAAGGATTTTTCAAAAAATTTTGAAAGGAAATTTTCAGAAGAGGTGAAACCAGATTTTTGAGCAAGTGTCATGAAATGACATTTTACGAAAAAGTTTGTGAGAACAATATTCTGTGAAAGTCTGTGAAAGGAGGTTTTTGAGAAATATCATAAAAAGTATTTTCAGTAAAGTTTTGAAGGGAATTTTATGAAAATATTTATGAAATGAGGTTTTGTGGAAGCTCATAAAAAGGTATTCTGAGGGAGTTGTGAAAAGGTTGTTTTGAGAAAAGATTGCGGAATGAGATGGTTAAGAGATATGGGAAATGTATTTTGTGAAATGAGATATCAGTTGAGAATTCAGTGATGTGACCCCAGCTCTGTGCTATGTGAGAAATGATGAGAGAAAGGCTGTGCAAAGTTAGTGGTCGGGACTCGTTGAAGGGTTGCACGAAGGACGGGCCGACCTTAGGTTAAGTAAAAGATAAAAGACTTAAAAGACACACGCGGTGAGGTATGAGAGTGCGAAGTAGTGGAGAGGAAGAAACCATAAGTATCTGCGGATACTTAGGAGGAGATTGCATTAGGGGAGGACGATGACGGTGAAACGTCAAGAAGTCTAGAGTGTGTTTCTAGGCAGAACGAACTCCACATGTGGCGCACTAACGTGGTGGGGACTGGGTCTAATGCCGTGGTAAGTTCTGCGGGCCCACTAGAAACATACTGTCGCCCCCTAGATTGCAAATCTAGAACAGTGAGAGGGACTGGAGTGGGGCATTTTGTTTGCCACTGTAGTGAGACAGTGTGCCATATATATGAATTGAATGAATTGAATTGATTTGAGGACGAGATCCTCTTGGTCTGGGACCATTTGTTGTTGAGACAGCTGTATTGCCCGCACGGTAAAGGTCCTGTACTCCTGTTTGCTTCCGACTAGGTTTGGATGGAGACCGAGGAGATGTAGACGTGAGTGATGGCCGAGAATGAAATGAATATTTTGATGATGTCTTGAAGTACCCCAATTACCAAGGATTGTGAATTGATAAGACTGAATGAGAAGAGAAATATAGTTATGAAAGAGAGAAATGAAAGAGGATAACAATAACGCGAATAAGATAATAATAATAATAATGTTGATAATAGGCTTGATTGTTATGTGCTGGTATGTTGTACTGTGTGTTTGTTTGGTCCTATTATCTTGCCTATCGTAATTCCACACCGTTGACGATTCGTCGTTCGGATCGCTTACTCTCTCCTGTTCGTTGGCATATCGGTGCTGCTGGTATCTCAACGGGCAGATGGAGTATGGCATGGAGGTCACCACTTGGAGTAAGTACGGAAGAGGATGGAAGCGTACCCCATATGGATGGGTATGGATCGGCTATTCCCAGATCGTGATTTCCGATCCAGCACATCCACTCAGTGGAGTTAACCTGGAGCCGCACCTGGGCAAGTCACCGTACGAGGCTACAGGAATTACAAAGAGAAGATTCGGTATGAGGCTCGGAGAAGCTCCACCACTCTCAACGGAACGGAGCCGGAATCTACTAGCAAGGAGGGAACAATAACAAGAAGGGCATCGTCTTTGAGAGCGAGGAGAGGACGCAAGGAGAAGGAGGAACTTCACCCGATCGTTTTCAATAGGATAGTTTTATGATAGAGACACTAGTTTAGGTTGCTGTGAATGTTTTAAGTTAAGGATTACCGAGCCATGAGCCATTCATGTAATTGAACCAAGTTCTTTTATGGAAACGAACATTTTATGAAAAGAAAGGTTTTAGTAACAACTCGGTTTTCAAAAAGGGGAATGTTGAAGAACATTAAGAACTTTTCACTAAAGTTTTCAAACACTTCGACAATGTTTTAAAAAAAAATTGGCCTCATTTTTTCAACTTTAATAAGTAAAAGTCAATTATTTTGGTTTACGAAAATCGGGCTGTTACAGAAGTAATTAATGCAAAAGTAATCGAGAAAAGAGATCTGATCTAAAGTTTGAGAAGACATCGAGATATTGAGGAATTCATGAGGTTGCGATAAGGACTGATGATCGCTGTTGAGCACGATTTGATGATAATGATGTGGATGAGCCAGAGCGGGGAAAGTGATGCTGTTGTTGCTTACTGAAGTGAGATATGATGAGAGTTGAACTATGTGAAGCCAGAGGGCTGATATTCCAAGGGAGATATGTTGTTACCTTGCGAAAAATCATGAAATGAGATTTTTAAGAAAGCTTACAAAACGATATTTTTGAGAAAGCTTATGAAATGATATTTTTGAGAAAGTTTATGAGTTGATATTTTTGAGAAAGTTTATGAAATGATATTTTTGAGAAAGTTTATGAAACAATATTTTTGAGAAAGTTTATAAAACAATATTTTTGAGAAAGTTTATGAAACGATGTTTTGAGAAGGATGAGGAAATGAGATTTTTGAGACAAATTATGAAATGAAATTTTGAGAAAGCCATGAAATGAGATGTGAGGAAGTTATGGAATGAGAAGTTGAGAGAGATGGTGGAATGAGATACAAGTTTGTCGATGCGATCCCAACTCTGTGCTATGTTGAGAAAAGAGATGTATTGCGATAATTAGTGGTCGGGACTCGTTGAAGGGATGCACCAAGGATGAGCCGACCTTAGGGTTAAGGTGTTAACTAAAACATTAAAAGACTTTAAAAGACATGGATTAATGTGGTGAGGCATGAGTGTGATATCGAAGTAGTGGAGAGGAAGATACCATGAGTATCAGGGATACTCAGGTGGAGATTGCATTAGGGGAGGACAATGACGGTGAAACGTCAAGAAGTCTAGAGTACTTTCTAGGCAGAACAAACTCCACATGTGGCATACGAACGTGGTAGGGACTAGGGGCCAAAGCCGTGGTAAGTTCTGCACTGCAGACTAGAATAGTACTGTCGCCCCCTAGATTGCAAATCTTGAACAGTGAGAGGGACTGGAACGGGGCATCTGTGATTTGCCACTGTACCCGATTTTTCTATAGTGAGCCTTGATTATATGATATGATTTGAATTGATTTGAGACTGTACCCGATTTTCTACAGTTCTCCTGGCTTGGAGCCATTACTTGAGACAGTTGTCGTGCCCGCATGGTAAAGGTCCTGTACTCTTGTTTGCTTCAGACTAGGTAGGGTGGACTACCGAGGAGATGTAGACGTGAGTGCTAACTGTGTTAAGCGACCTCCTCAATGATGATTAACCTTTCCCCACATCATTGATGGATACGAATTCATAAGACTTAATTAAGAAAAGATAAATTGTATAATGCCAAAATATGAGTCTAAGAATGAAGGAATGGAAAGGTATATGAATTATGTGGAAGATGGACATGGATTCGAATGAGGAAATCATTGATTGTGATGAGGTTATGTAAAGAGTTTTGAGAAAGAGAAAGTGATGATCTCGATAAGAATAAATGAATTGGATGTTCATAATGAGAATAAATATGAAAATGCTTTTATATGTTGTTTGTGTATATGTTGTTGTTATTTCTTAATATCTTGCCTATTGTAATTTCACACTGTTGGCATCGCATGCTTGGGAATACTTACTCTCTCGAGATTTCTGTTTTGTGTGCTTGTTTATATGATGTCTATCCCTTAGCCTATGGACCCTGTCAAGTTTACTTTCGACATCCGGGACGAGGGAAGATGGGAAGTGAACTATAGAGGTTGGGAGTGGCGTGGAGTCACTGAGGTTCGCATCTTCGACCCCAACCATACTCTGCAAGGGACAGCGCCTGATGTTTGCACCTGTCACTTTGTGCTTTCGGACTTGCAGACGGGTGGACCAGCGGATTATCATGGTGGGCATCCGATGCCTTTACCTGCACGGATTGATTCCGAGGCCGAGGAGCTAGAGGAGTTGGATGAGGCTTTGGATGATCTACCAGATGAGGCTTTCGAGGCTATGCAAGAGGACGAACCAGAGGAAGATCCAGAAGAGGATCCTGATGAGGACTCAGATTATCTGGAGGCTGAGGTGATTGAGTTTGACCCTAGCGAGGCACCTCCCGTGGATCCTTCAGCTTCAGCTTAGTGGGCCTGGTGGTAGTTCTTTTATTTTAGTAGAAGTATTATGTTTCCATGTATTTACTTAGTTATCATTGCAGTACCAACATGTAACCCCAGACTTATGTTCATGAATCAAGTTTTTATTTCATATCAATGATTAAGTTGTGAAAGTATAAGGGCTATTGCAAATGAAATGAAAAGAAGCAAGTTTCAAAGTGCGGTGTCTTGTGACATCTCGGTTTGGAACTTGAAGGTTAACGTGAGACGTGAGAACATCAATTTGAGATATAAAAGAGTTTTGAATAATTAACGGTTCTCATGCTCATGTTACATGTTAAAAAAAAAATTGCCCTCATTTTCACTACATTTTATTATTAAAGTATTATATTTTCAAGTTGCCAAATCGGGGTGTTACATAAGACGCATGTGGTGTGCAGCTAGCTATAAGACGTTTTGTCCGGGTTGTGGGACTGCACGCAACGATGGATCCACGTGAATAATTTTCTAAATTGATAAAGAACAATAATGGTTATGAAATGAGCAAGGAACCATGAAGTTATGAAAATAGTAAAAATATATTTGTGAATGAAGTGGAAAGAAATTCATGAAGTAAAAGAGTTGTAGCATGATGAAAAGAATGAATTGCTGTTAATGCGAATGTAAATGATTGAATTGGGCATGCTATATTTGATTGTGTGAAATATAAGATTAATTGTGTTTGGCTTGGTAGTTCATTATATCATAGTAGAAACTGCTCTCCTATTTTATTGTGTAATACTCACCTCCTTACCATTTTTCAGGTACTAAGCTGGAGTATACACCAAGACCGGCCGAGCATGATTACTCTCCCTCACAGGGAGAGTAGGGTTGTTAGGGGAGGATAGCATATTATGGACCAAAGCCTCAAATATTCTTTTGATGTGGATTTATTGTATATATTTTTGGTTGAGCCTTAAGATGTTTTGTTTTGGTATAGTTATATGTTTTGGTTATGGATATTAAAACTTTGACTTTTCGCTGATACTCTGACATACTTGATGCACACTGTTATTCTTTTGGAGCCCATTGGGCCTTGATGTGGTTTATATATTTGATATGAGGCCCTGCAGGCTACTGGATATATATTTGATAATGTTTTTCACAGGTTAAATTTTGGTATAGTCCGAAAAACAAACAAAACTTTGTCCGTTTGATGGGTGATTTTATTAGATTAAAAAGGAGTTTTTAGGTTCACATTTTTAAATTATGGGGAATTAATGGTAGTAAATATAGGGTGTTACATTTATGGTATCAGAGCAGTTTCCCTCGGCCATGGAGTGTGGACTCACTACTCCAAGGGTTACTCACCGAGTGAGTAACCAAAGTAAAGAGTTTAGTGTCTAAGTTAGCTAGCATTAGATATAAATATAGTAATGTATATAATTGTTTAGTTATTAAATCTTTCACTGGCTATCCCTCCATGAATTAACAGCATGGCAGGAAGGCGGGTCGACAATGACCGAATTGCTGCTGTTCTTGAGACTCTGGTTCAGATGCAACAGAACCAGGCTGATAACCAAGCGCAGAACATAGCAGCAGTGACAGCCGCAGCAGCAGCAATGCAGCCTCCTCTGCCAGCTCCAGTTGAGATTGACTGGATGTCTCGATTTTGAAAGTATGATCCGCCTCGCTTTGAAGGTGGAAATGATCCCAATGGGGCGCAAAGATGGATACAGGAGATTGAAAAGATTCAACGTTCTCTTCAACCACCAATGGAGCAGCATGTTCGATTAGCTGAATTCATGCCGACCAATGAAGCAGAACATTGGTGGGATCAGCAGAGGAGAGGATTGGTGGTAGCCAATCCTGTTATTTCTTGGGAGGTATTCAAGGATCTTTTCATGGGGAAGTATTTCCCTGAAGATATTAGGAGGGAGAAGGAGATTGCTTTTCTCCAATTGACTCAAGGTTCTATGTCAGTTGGGGACTATGCAGCTCAGTTTGAAGATCTCATCCGCTTTTCTGATTATCGGGATGCAAGTGAACGTGGCAAGTGTGTTAAGTTTGAAGCTGGGCTTAGGAGTGTTATTCGCCTCTCGTGTGAGTATCACAACATTGATAACTTGGCTCGCTTGGTCAACATGGCAAGCACTTATGAAAAGGGTCATAAGAGGAAGATGGCTGAAGATAAAAGCAGGATGGTGCAAAGAAGTGGTGGACCTATAAGGGGCAAAGGTTTGGTGCAGCGACCAGGTCCCTATCCCCAGCCTAGATCAGGCCCAATAGGGAGTGCTCCTGGTCCTATTCCGCCTTGTCCTCATTATGGCAGGTTGCACAGGGGTCCGTGTTGGAACCAGAACCAGAACCAGAACCAGCCTAATGTCACATGTTTCAAGTGTGGGCAGTCGGGTCATATTGTTGCTAACTGCCCAAAGAAAGCAGCTAGTAAGGAAGCTAATGTGACTAGGGTGCAGAAGGTTGGTGATGGTCGTCCACTACAACAGGGAAAGGTGTATACTCTTGATGGGGAAGAGGTCACCGATACTGATGAGCTGATTCGAGGTATTGGCCATGTTAATGATATTCCTTGTGGTATTCTTTTTGACTGTGGAGCTACACACTCTTTTATTTCTGTCAACTGTATGGAGAGATTAAAACTGTCTGCAGTTGAGATGCCTTTCAAATTGTCTGTGTCTACCCCTACAAATTCAGTTGTGGTTACATCTTTGATGTGCTTGGATTGCCCTCTTCGAGTATTGGAGCGGGAATTCAAAGTGAATCTAATATGTTTGCCCTTAACCAAGCTGGATATTATTCTAGGCATGGACTGGATGTCCCAGAACCGTGTCCTACTTGATTGCAGTCAGAAGGCAGTAATCTTCTGTCAGCTTTCGGTGTTGGCTATGGATGTTGATGAAGTAGCCGATATCAGTCGGATTCCAGTGGTTAGTGAGTTTTTGGAGGTCTTTCCTGCTGAAATTCCTGGATTACCTCCAGCTAGAGAAGTGGAATTCGGCATTGATCTTATGCCTGGTGTCGGTCCGATATCCAAAGCACCCTATAGAATGGCACCTCCAGAGTTGGAAGAATTAAAGAAGCAATTGGAGGAACTTTTAGCTAAGGGGTTCATTAGGCCAAGTGTTTCTCCGTTGGGAGCTCCAATCCTCTTTGTCAAAAAGAAGGATGGAAGTGTTCGAATGTGCACTGATTATCTCTAGTTAAATGCGGTAACAGTGAAGAATAAATATCCACTCCCTCGTATTGATGACTTGTTGGACCAAATGAAGGGAGCAGCAGTTTTCTCAAAGATTGATCTCCGGTCTGGATATCATCAGATTCGTATCCGAGAGGAGGACATTCCCAAGACTGCTTTTAGAACCCGATATGGGCATTTCAAATATGTGGTGATGCCTTTTGGTCTCACGAATGCTCCTGCCATCTTCATGGATTATATGAACAGGATCTTCAGGTCGTACTTGGATTCATTCGTCATAGTCTTTATTGACGACATTCTCATTTATTCCAAGAGCCCGATGGAGCATGAGGAGCATTTGAGAACGGTGCTCCAAGTTCTCAAAGACAAGCATCTTTATGCAAAATTCTCTAAATGTAGTTTTTGATTGAATGGAGTGCACTTTCTGGGGCATGTGATTTCTGAGAAGGGTGTTGTTGTTGACCCTTCTAAGGTGGAAGCTGTGCTTAAGTTGGAGAGACCCAAGTCCATTACTGAGATCAGAAGTTTCATTGGTATGGCTGGGTATTACCGGAGGTTTATTGAAGGGTTTTCTAAGTTAGCTCTTCCTTTGACTACTCTTACTCGGAAAGGTGTTCCATTTGTATGGTCCCCAGAATGTGAGGATAGTTTCTAGGAGTTGAAAAGGCGATTGACTAGTTCCCCGGTGTTGATTTTACCGGACCCGACTCAATCCTTTGTGGTATATTGTGATGCTTCAAAACAAGGGTTGGGATGTGTGTTGATGCAGCAAGGACAAGTCATAGCCTATGCATCCAGGCAGTTGAGGCAGCATGAACAAAACTATCCCACTCACGATCTTGAGTTGGCAGCAGTAGTCTTTGCCTTGAAAATTTGGAGGCATTATCTTTATGGTTCAAGATTTGAAGTCTTTAGCGACCATAAAAGTCTCCGCTACCTCTTCGATCAAAAAGAATTGAATATGAGACAGCGGAGGTGGATGGAGTTCTTAAAAGACTATGATTTCAATCTCTAGTATCATCCGAGCAAGGCCAATGTAGTGGCTGATGCACTAAGTTGCAAAACTTTACATGTCAGCAATTTGATGGTGAAGTTAATCCAAGAATTCAGTGACCTCAACTTGAACATGCAAGTTAAAGAGAAGAGCATTGTTCTGGAAATGTTGCAGGTTACCAATGAATTGATTGATCTTATCAAAGAGAGGCAGGCTGATGATGAAGAGCTCCAAAAGTTGTTTGAGGGAGCCTCGGGCCAAGAAGAGCCTGATTTTGTAAAGGTTTCTGATGGTATTATCCAGTTTAGGGGCCGGATATGTGTTCCCATGGATTTCGAAGTTAGAAGGGATATTTGTTAGATCCAGTGAGAATGTTTTGATAATGACAAAGGTTTTGAACAAGCTACAAGTGTTTGTGATCAAGCTCAAGTATGGAGAAGTTCATCAAACAACAACAAACAACAAATGTTGAAGAGAGTGCAAGCTCATGAAGATTCAATTTGTATTTAATTGTAATATCTTTAGCTTGAGTCTTTTATTTTAATGAGTTTGGGTAGAGTCATTAGAGGGTAGTGAATCTCTATCAAGTGCATGATTATATCATAATTTGAGTATTCACTTAACCTAAAATCAATAGGTGGCTTAAAGGTTTGAAATGAAAGGTTTAGTTTTGAGAAAACAAGTTTTTAATTGAATTTAGCAGTGGCTAATCGATTAATGGGTTAGGTTAATCGATTAACACATATGTTACAGTGGTTAATCGATTAAGCCATGTGTTAATCGATTAACACCTGCAAAACTGGTTTTTAAAATACGTTTTGAACTTCTCAAAATCAGTTTTTAATGCTCCTAACTTTTGGGTATTCTATATAAACCTTTTCCTAATCATTGTGATCAACTGACATCATTTTGCATATCAATTTTACATAGATAAAAGCCACATTATTCTCTCTCACTTTCATAGATCAAAGCTTTCAACTTTTACATTCTTTGATCAAGAATCTTTGAATCTCTCATGCTGATATTTTCATAGCTATTGAAAGAGATTCATAGGATTGTTATTGTTTTCAATTTGAGTTGTAATCATTGCAAGGAGGCAAACATTCTACAACACAAGGAAGCCTTGGTGGTTGTTCATCAAGCAAAAGAAGTCTTGGAAGTCTTGTTGTGTTAACAAGCAATTGGAAGTCTTGGTGTGAGGCATCATCAAGCAATTTGGAAGACTTGTTGTGGGGATATCAACAAGCAAGGGAAGAGGTTAGATTAGATTCAATAGGGTTGCAAGACAAGAGTGTGGTATCTCTTGGAGGCTATCAAGAAGGGAGTCTTGAGAGGCATTTGCTTGTAATTTGAGAACTCTAATTCCTCATAGTGAAGAATCTCTCTTGGTTGAAGAGGAAACTAGATGTAGCTCACGGTGGTTGTGAGTGAACCAGGATAAATCTCTGTGCAGTATCTCTATTCCCTTATCTTTTACATTCTTGTCATTTCATATTGTTCTTGGTTGAAAACCTAGAAAAGATTGATTTTCATAATTGAAGGAATTAAGCTTTTAATTGTGCAAATTGATTTGGGGAAAATCATTTTCATGACCTAGGTAATCAATAAGAATATTGGTGTTAATCAATTTCGCTTAATCTCTGATCTTACGTGTTAATTGATTGATTTTCGTATTTGATTGAAAAGTAATTTTTAAGTTTTAACAGTGATTAATCGATTAACTGAAGCATTAATCGATTAACAAAAAGCAAACCTTCAGGCACTACTCGATTAACTGATTAGCTTAATCGATTAACTTGTGTTTTTCAAGGTTTAATCGATTAATCAACTTGCTTAATCGATTAAGGACTGAAACTTTGTGTAAAAATCATTTGTTTTAATTGTTTCGATTTGTTTCTTTCGAAAATCATTCAAGGATTCTCTAACACCTATTCAACCCCCCCTTCTCGGTGTTCTCCTAGTGGTTCCTTAGTTATTTCACCCACCGATTGTAGTTCTTACAATATCCTATGGGAAGCTCATCGAACCAAGATGAATTTTCATCTCGGTGCAACAAAGATGTACCAAGATTTGAAGAAGATTTATTGGTGGCCAAAGTTAAAAACTGATGTAGCAGACCATGTATCACATTGCTTGACTTGTCAGGAGGTTAAGATAGAGCATCAAAAGCCTGGTGGTCCTTTGCGATCACTTGATATCCCAGAATGGAAGTGGGATAGCATAGCCATGGACTTTGTGACGGGTCTACCTAGAACTGCAGCAGGATGTGATGCCGTATGGGTTGTTGTAGACTGTTTAACAAAGTGTGCTCATTTTATCCCTATTCACAAGAAGTACACTCTGGATAAGTTGACTCAGTTGTATATCAGGGACATAGTGAAGTTGCGTGGTGTTCCCACCAGTATAGTATCCGATCGTGATCCGAGATTCCTGTCTCGATTTTGGCAGAGTCTTCAGCAGGCATTGGGTACTAAACTGAAATTTAGTACTGCTTATCATCCACAAACAAATGGACAATCTGAGCGTACTATCCAGACACTAGAAGATTTGTTGAGAGCATGTGTTCTGGAGCAGGCTGATAGTTGGGAGCAGTTATTGCCGTTAATGGAGTTTACTTATAATAATAGTTTCCACTCCAGTATTAGTATGGCACCATTTGAGGCTCTCTACAGCATAAAACGTAGGACGCCTCTGTGTTGGTTCCAAATAGGTGAGAATCTGTTGACTGGTCCTAATATTGTGAAAGAAACAACTGAGAAGATCACAATGATCAAGAACAAAATGAAGACTTCCCAGGATCGCCAGAAGAATTATGTTGATAGGCGAAGGAGACCTTTGGAATTTGATGTTGGGGATCATGTTTTTCTAAGGGTTTCTCCTGTCATAGGAATTGGGAGAGCAATTAAGTCCAAGAAATTGACTCCGCGGTTTGTTGGACCGTATGAAATTCTGGAGAAGGTTGGTCCTATAGCTTACAGGATTGCTTTGCCCCCTCACTTAGCAAGGCTTCATGATGTATTCCATGTTTCACAGTTAAGGAAATACATTCATGATCCTACTCATGTGGTCACTTTGGATGATTTGCCCTTGAAGGAGAATTTGACTTTCGAAGTGTTGCCAGTGAGGATTAAAGATAGGCAAGTGAGACGGTTGAGAGGCAAGGATATTATCTTGGTAAAGGTTATATATGGAGCAGAAACAATGTAGAGGAGGCTACTTGGGAGTTAGAAAGCAAAATCAGGCAGTCTCATCCGCATTTGTTCGAAGAAAACTGAATTTCGAGGATGAAATTCGGGTAAGTGGGAGAGGATTGTTGTCACGCTCCTTCTTATTCTACTACTGTATTATAAAGAAATACTCTCTTCGATATTTGAATAGGGTATATGGACTTGCTCGAGTAGAGATATAATTAAAAATTCTTTCGTAAAGCTCTTATAGAATAACTTGGTGTTTATTTGTGGTTATTAAAAATCTTTCCAGAATCATTTATGAAAACATTTCTTATTATAGCAAAATACCGTAATTATCAGAGTAAGCGGAAATAGTGACCTTGACTTGATAATTCACATTCAAAAACTATTTATAGGAAAAGAGTAGGTATATATATATATCATCATCCATAAAAGTCACATACAACCAAGTCAAAGTCGAGATAGCAGGTGTTACGAAAATACAAGTCCATAATATAAACTAAAGATAAGACCACCTCACTGAGATCTCTCAAAAATATGTACAATATATATAGAGCAAAATGCGAAATCTCCAATGGTGGTCCAGTGATCCTCCTCCATAGCATGATCTCCAAAGTCTCCAGCAGCTGCTCCACCCGTCCCACATCCTAATCATCTATACTATGCATCACCTGGTGGATCCCCAACTCCCCACTGGCTCCCAGTGGAGTGCTCGACTGGCTCGTCCTCACCATCGCCCTCCTCCGGGTCCTCCTCTACCTCCTCCGACTGAGTGGGTATCCCACCACTGGGCACTGGGTCCGCTGAGGGTGCCCCATGAACCGGACTCATCGGACTAGGTATAGGAGTCTCCTCTCGAATCACTCGAGAAGCAGAGGGGTGAGATCTAGTAGCAGCTCGAAAACGGAAAGAGTGGAAGCGACGATCACGTCGAGTCGGGGGTGGTCCATGATAAATATAGAAAGGGGGTACATGCAAAGTATAGACAATAGGGATGCGAAACCTACAAGGACGGACACGAGCCAAAGGATTGGGGTGATACAGAGTCACCTCCACCTCACCCTCAAATGTGGCTCGATGGTCCTCGTAGTACCACACTCCGCTAGGGAGCGGGCGCAACTCGATGCAAGCTAGATAGCATGCCATCACCTAACATGGGCAATAAGGGGTAAGCACATAATTCACATAATCGAATAAGAATAAATAAAACATGTAACAATAGCCAGTTACAAATATCCAATGCAAAGGTAAATGCAGATGAATGTATTCCATTTATATTAATACCATTAATTATGAGCAATGATGCATGTCTCCCACTTCCATTGTCCATTGAACGTTCATTCCAATAATTCGCATACATGACCAACATGTATTGTGGAACTGCTCGGATAGTGTGCACACAACGTCACCAAGACGTAACAGCATTCCCAAATGGTGTCCACATTACCAAAATGTGTCATCGAGCCAGTTACCACCGAATTATCCCCAACCTTACACCATGCATGTATGCACATAAAAATTATACACCAAGATTAACCAATAATCTTATTATGTGCATCCAATATTATTCCTTCAGTAGGTTAAACTGTTGTTAATAATTTCCCAGTCCTTTTATTGGAACATGACACTTTTTCCCATAAGCATAATTGATCTTAATCGACATCCCATTAGGTATGTTAAAAGTAAAATTGCATTTCTGTCCTGATCCAAAAATACTCGAGTAAACTTCTCTAGACTCGAGTGTTTTCTTAATTTATCAAAGTACTCGAGTGTTCCTCCTGGTACTCGAGTGTTCTTTGTTTCCAGAACTAAATTTTCAAAGATTCAACCATATACTCGAGTGTTCCAGGCAAGACTCGAGTGTTCTTTCATTTTCAGAAATATACTTTAAAAATTTCCAGAATACTCGAGTGTTCTATATGAATACTCGAGTGTTCTTGAGTTTTCCAGAAAATTGATTTCCCAAAACAGGCAAAATACTCGAGTATTATCCATAATACTCGAGTGTTTGCAGACAGACAGCACTAAAATCAAGTTTTAACATACCAATTTCGATTATAGTCCATTCCAGTCCAAACCAAAGATCAATATAGCTTACATTACACATTTTAAACATGTTCCAACACAGAATTAACAACATTTAACACTGAATCACAGATTATCAATAATTATGCATAAAAATGCATTTTTCCACAACTTAACATACCAATTCCAATTCTACATATATCCATTCCATTCTCAGCATTGGTACACCTTGCATGTGACCAAATAAACATGTCCAAACTCTCAGTTAAGTCCAGAAGGGCCTCCAAGCCTCAATCCTATTTCAAACTATGCCCATAGAGTCATTCATTGACTCCCATCCTAATTCCACACAATATACCCTTATTCTAGTGAATTAAAAGCTTCACCCTTACCTCAAATTTGTGACTCAACTCTGAAATTGTAGAGAAATTGGCTGGAAATGCTCAAACCCAAAAATCCTTTGCATGCAGCCACAGTTTGAACAGAGCACCAAAACCAGAGAATTTAACATGCAAAATCGTTTTAAAAATTAGGGAAAGAGGTTAGGAGTTGTTCTCTGCAACTTAATCTAGAGGTATAAACGAATTTGAGGGTCATAGGGTCCAGGAGCTTACCACAATCCAAGCTGGAAGTGAGCTCCAAGCTTCAAGTTTCTGAACTTGGTCACAGAAAACGCCTCACTTTCGAGCTTCGATTCCCCTTCCTCAGGCAACCACAACTCTCAAATCTTAGGTCTTTGTAAAGCTCGTGATGTGAGATTTACAATGATGTGTATCACTCAACTCAACTCTCAGAATCAAAGGAGAACGTGGAAGACGAAATTGAAAACCCTAACTCTATATTTTCAGAGAAAAACCAACCAAATCCTCCATTATCTTCAAACAAAGGCTTAAATAGACATTCCCACTCGTCATGCAACTAGACACAAAGGTCCTTAACGTGTACTCATGGTGTTTTCGTGTCAAACTCGGGGATCGTCGTGTGTTGACTCATCAACCGCACTAACGAGTCCTCCACTGACTCGATTACTCGAGTATTTCCAGAAATACTCGAGTGTTTTGGTCAAATTTTCAAAAATATTTATTTTAATGCCCCTTCCCTCCAAAGTCTTCCTAATATTGCTTCTAGGTCCTCTTCCAGGGACTAATATGTAAAAACCTCATTTTTACATATTATTCTCTTGCTCCAATATTTTTCTACTTTCGCAATTACTAATACTAACTCATACTAAACTTAATTTATTTATGAAATATAATTATGATTAAGAAAGTAATTATAAATTAATCTTTTAATAATCACAATTGTATTACATCAGGAAGCAAAAATTTGGGGTGTTACACTACTCCCCCACTTAACAGGAATTTCGTCCCCGAAATTCAGCTTACAAAAATAACTCAGGATAATCCTTGCGCATTCGATCCTCTAATTCCCAGGTTGACTCGAATACATTCCCACTTTGCCACATAACTTTGACCAACGGAATCTCCTTTCCTCTAAGCTGCTTAGTCCTCCTATCTTCCACTTTCACTGGGCCAGCTTTAAAGGTTAGGTTTTCTCGTAAGGTTAAATCATCTGGACGAATTTGAAGGATCGAGGTTGGATCATGCACAAACTTTTTCAATTGAGAGACATGGAAAACATTGTGCAGGTTGGCTAAAGATGGCGGGAGAGCTATTTGGTAGGCTACAGGTCCTACTCGCTTAAGGATTTGATATGGACCTATAAACTTAGGTGATAGCTTCTGAGGTTTCAATGCTCGACTCACACCCTTTAGCGGTACAATCCTGAGAAATACATGGTCACCTTCTGCAAACTCTAAAGGTCTTCTTCTTCGATCTGAATAACTCTGCTGACGACTAACCGCAGTCCTGATCTTTTCTTGAATCATTCTGATCTTTTCGGTTGTCTGTTGCACCACATCCGGACCAAGATGTAAATTCTCCCCCACTTGAAACCAGCATAGCGGGGTTTGGCATTTTCTCCCATACAATACCTCAAACGGTGCCATACCGATACTGGTATGGTATCCGTTGTTGTATGTAAATTCTGCGAATGGTAGTATCTGATCCCAACTTCCTCTTTCTTCTAACACACACGCTCGCAATATGTCCTCCAAAGTTTGGATGGTCCTTTCGGTTTGTCCATCGGTCTGAGGGTGATGAGCTGAACTCATCTTAAGTCTCGTCCCCAGAGCTTGATGCAAACTTGTCCAAAATCTAGACATGAATCTCAGATCATGATCCAAAATAATACTGGATGGTACTCCATGCAATCGTACCACTCCCCGAATATAAATCTGGGTCAGTTTCTCCAAAGAGTAGTGCATATTCACCGGAATGAAATGCGCTGACTTCGTAAGACGGTCCACAATTACCCAGATTGCGTCATGGTTTGCAACTGTCCTTGGCAATCCAGTCACAAAGTCCATGGAAATGCTGTCCCACTTCCATTGTGGAATATCTAGGGGCTGTAACACTCCCCCAGGCTTCTGATGTTCCACTTTAACCTTTTGTCAAATTAAACATGACGATACATATTCTGCTACATCCTTCTTAAGACCAGGCCACCAGAACATGCTTTTCAAATCCTGGTACATCTTTGTCGATCCAGGGTGTATACTCATCTGACTCTTATGTGCCTCATCCAAAATCATCCTCCTAATCTTCGAGTTCTTCGGTATGCAAACTCTCGTTTTAAAACGAAGAATTCCATCCGATCCTTCTGAAAAATCTGACTCCTTTCCTTTTTCCATCAATTCCCTCTTTTCTAGCAATTCCGGATCTTTACGTTGCAATTCTCGATTTCAAGCCAAGAATTCGTTAGAAATTTGCAACATACCCAACGTAATATGACCTGGTTCCACTTGCATCACCAGGCTTAGATCCCGAAACTCTTCAATCAAAGCCGCTTCCTTAATCATCATGGAACTCACATAAATCGCTTTACGGCTCAAAGCGTCTGCCACAACATTGGCCTTACCAGGATGGTAATGAAGCTCAAAGTCGTAGTCTTTCAAAAATTCCATCCATCGACGCTGCCTCATATTTAATTCCTTTTGATCGAATAAATACTTCAAACTCTTATGGTCACTAAACACCCGAAACGTAGTGCCATAGAGATAATGCCTCCATATCTTCAGTGCAAAGACTATTGCAGCAAGTTCCAAATCATGGGTGGGGTAGTTTACCTCGTGAACTTTCAGTTGACGAGATGCATACGCCACAACCTTTCCTTCTTGCATTAGGACACTCCCAAGTCCTTGTCCCGATGCATCACAGTACACTTCGTACTCCTTGTGAGGGTCAGGTAAGATTAACACTGGTGAGGATGTTAATCTTTCCTTAAGCATCAGAAAACTCCTTTCACACTTCTCATCCCATACAAATGGTTGATCCTTCCTAGTCAGCTTGGTGAGGGGTAATGCAATCTTCGAAAATCCTTCAATAAATCTTCTATAATATCCGGCCAACCCTAAGAAACTTCTGACTTCCGTGACTGTCTTTGGTCGAACCCACTGCAAAACTGATTCCACCTTGGTCGGGTCAACAGCTATGCCACCCTCCGAGATCACGTGCCCCAAGAACTGAACTTCTTTCAACCAAAACTCACACTTAGAGATTTTGGCGTAGAGTTGCTTCTCCTTCAAAATCTTCAACACTACTCGGAGGTGTTCGGCATGTTCCTCCGGACTCTTAGAATATATCAGGATGTCATCAATGAAAACTACCACGAATGAATCCAGATATGGTCTAAAAATCCGATTCATGTAGTCCATGAAAATGGCTGGTGCATTTGTTAATCCGAACGGCATTACAACATACTCATAATGTCTGTATCGAGATCGAAATGCAGTCTTAGGGATGTCTTCCTCCTTGATTCTGATCTGATGATATCAAGATCTCAGATCGATCTTAGAAAACACCGAAGCTCCTCTCACTTGATCCATGAGATCATCTATCCTTGGCAAATGATACTTGTTCTTTATGGTCATCTTATTCAACTGTCTATAATTCACACACATTCTAAGGCTTCCATCTTTCTTCTTGACAAACAACACTGGAGCACCCCATGGGGATACACTTGGCCTAATAAGTTGTTTTTGCAGTAATTCCTCAATCTGGTTCTTCAATTCGACCATCTCAGGTGGTGCCATTCTATAAGGAGCAATAGAAATGGGACCAGTTCCTGGAATCAACTCGATTCCAAACTCAATCTCCCTCTTGGGTGGTAATCCCGGCATCTCTTTGGAAAACACTTCCGGAAATTCCCTAACAATCGGAATCTCCTACACAGACCTTTCTCCTTTCTCCGGCTCAACAGCAGAGACCAAACAGAGATACTTCTCCAAGATTGGGTCTTTAAACAAAAGCGTTTTCTTAACACAATCAATAACCACATGGTTGCTAACCATCCAGTCCATACCCAAAATCACATCCAATTGGGACAATGGTAGATAGATCAAATCTAACTGAAAGACTCGGTCTACTATCCTAATTTTACAATTAGGACACACCTTTGAGGTGATTACAGGAGTGTTAGTAGGGGTCTCTACCCTAAGATAATAGGGTGATTCAGACACAGGCAATTTCAAACGATTCACACATTCAAATGACACAAATGAATGAGTGGCTCCTGAATCGAATAAAATTCTACAAGGTTGATCATTGAGTAGATAAGTACCTTGCATGAGTCCTGGAGTCTGATTCGCTTCAGCACCACTAAGGGTGAAAACTCTACCTTGAGTCACCGGCTTGTCTGTAGAACCTCTTTGAGCATTCTTGGGTGGTTCCTTGCAATCGCGAGAAATATGACCAGGTTTCCCACAGTTAAAACACCCACTGTGAGACCAGCAGAACTTTCCAAAGTGATGACGTCTGCACTTCTCACAATAAGGAGCATTATTGTAAGAGGTGTTTCGATCATCAGACATCTTGCCCTTCCCCCTATTCTTATGAGAATAAGGGCCTTTATTACGGTGGTCATGCCCCTTCCGTCTCTGTGCACCATGTCCCGAATGTTCCTTCTTTCCTTCCACAATCTGAACTGCCTCCGCCCTTTTATCATCCTCATACATCCTACACATATCAACCAGCGTAGGGAAACTTTGAATCTTTTGATAACTGAACACCGACTTCAATTCGGGTCTCAGTCCTCCCTCAAACTTGATACATTTACTTCTCTCATCCGGATTCATCTGATAGTAAGAGGAGTATTTCATTAGTTCTTCAAATTTCGCAGCATATTCTCCTACACTCATGCTGCCTTGTCTGAGTTGTAGAAACTCAACCTCTTTCTTCCTCCTTAAATCCTCAGGAAAATACTTCTTGAGAAATTCTCCCATGAATACTTCCCAAGTTACCTCTCTTCCTTCATGATCGAGTAACTGGGCAGTATGATTCCACCAATGTTCTGCTTCTCCCTCCAGCATGAAAACAGCATAAGCTATCCTCTGGGCATCGGAGCATTCTAAAGTTCTAAAGATCTTGTCCATCTCCAAGATCCACTTGTTAGCTTCTTCTGGTTTAAATCCACCAGCAAACTTTGAGGGATTGCAGCTCCTGAAATCCGATAAGGTCTTGGCTTCTGCAGCTATCGCACCTGTTGGAGGTGGATTGACAGGCTGAGGTTGATGTTGCTGCTGCTGATTCTGCTGCAAATTCTCCAACACTGTAGCCATCCTTTCCAGCAGATCGTTCGTATGGTTTCTATATCGCGCTGCCATAGTGAGCCTGCACTATGGACCTATGTCGTTAAAGATCTATCTAGACTTTGAAATCTATCTAGTTCTATTCTAAACTATCACTAATAGAACTAAGCCATATGAGATGAATCAAATAGCTAAGAAACTTTACCCAGCTGTAGCAACTTCTGGCAGATTATGCTCGAGAGGATCAAGAATCAGGACCATTATGCTCTGATACCACAAAAGTGTCACGCTCCTTCTTATTCTACTACTGTATTATAAAGAAATACTCTCTTCGATATTTGAATAAGGTATATGGACTTGCTCGAGTAGAGATATAATTAAAAATTCTTTCGTAAAGCTCTTATAGAATAACTTGGTGTTTATTTGTGGTTATTAAAAATCTTTCCAGAATCATTTATGAAAACATTTCTTATTATAGCAAAATACCGTAATTATCAGAGTAAGCGGAAATAGTGACCTTGACTTGATAATTCACATTCAAAAACTATTTATAGGAAAAGAGTAGGTATATATATATATATATCATCATCCATAAAAGTCACATACAACCAAGTCAAAGTCGAGATAGCAGGTGTTACGAAAATACAAGTCCATAATATAAACTAAAGATAAGACCACCTCACTGAGATCTCTCAAAAATATGTACAATATATATAGAGCAAAATGCGAAATCTCCAATGGTGGTCCAGTGATCCTCCTCCATAGCATGATCTCCAAAGTCTCCAGCAGCTGCTCCACCCGTCCCACATCCTAATCATCTATACTATGCATCACCTGGTGGATCCCCAACTCCCCACTGGCTCCCAGTAGAGTGCTCGACTGGCTCGTCCTCACCATCGCCCTCCTCCGGGTCCTCCTCTACCTCCTCCGACTGAGTGGGTATCCCACCACTGGGCACTGGGTCCGCTGAGGGTGCCCCATGAACTGGACTCATCGGACTAGGTATAGGAGTCTCCTCTCGAATCACTCGAGAAGCAGATGGGTGAGATCTAGTAGCAGCTCGAAAACGGAAAGAGTGGAAGCGACGAGCAGGTCGAGTCGGGGGTGGTCCATGATAAATATAGAAAGGGGGTACATGCAAAGTATAGACAATAGGGATGCGAAACCTACAAGGACGGACACGAGCCAAAGGATTGGGGTGATACAGAGTCACCTCCACCTCACCCTCAAATGTGGCTCGATGGTCCTCGTAGTACCACACTCCGCTAGGGAGCGGGCGCAACTCGATGCAAGCTAGATAGCGTGCCATCACCTAACATGGGCAATAAGGGGTAAGCACATAATTCACATAATCGAATAAGAATAAATAAAACATGTAACAATAGCCAGTTACAAATATCCAATGCAAAGGTAATTGCAGATGAATGTATTCCATTTATATTAATACCATTAATTATGAGCAATGATGCATGTCTCCCAATTCCATTGTCCATTGAACGTTCATTCCAATAATTCGCATACATGACCAACATGTATTGTGGAACTGCTCCGATAGTGTGCACACAACGTCACCAAGATGTAACAGCATTCCCAAATGCTGCCCACATTACCAAAATGTGTCATCGAGCCAGTTACCACCGAATTATCCCCAACCTTACACCATGCATGTATGCACATAAAAATTATACACCAAGATTAACCAATAATCTTATTATGTGCATCCAATATTATTCCTTCAGTAGGTTAAACTGTTGTTAATAATTTTCCCGGTCCTTTTATTGGAACATGACACTTTTTCCCATAAGCATAATTGATCTTAATCGATATCCCATTAGGTATGTTAAAAGTAAAATTGCATTTCTGTCCTCATCCAAAAATACTCGAGTAAACTTCTCCAGACTCTAGTGTTTTCTTAATTTATCAAAGTACTCGAGTGTTCCTCCTGGTACTAGAGTGTTCTTTGTTTCCAGAACTAAATTTTCAAAGATTCAGCCATATACTCGAGTGTTCCAGGCAAGACTCGAGTGTTCTTTCATTTTCAGAAATATACTTTAAAAATTTCCAGAATACTTGAGTGTTCTATATGAATACTCGAGTGTTCTTGAGTTTTCCAGAAAATTGATTTCCCAAAACAGGCAAAATACTCGAGTATTACCCATAATACTCGAGTGTTTGCAGACAGACAGCACTAAAATCAAGTTTTAACATACCAATTTCGATTATAGTTCATTCCAGTCCAAACCAAAGATCAATATAGCTTACATTACACATTTTAAACATGTTCCAACACAGAATTAACAACATTTAACACTGAATCACAGATTATCAATAATTATGCATAAAAATGCATTTTTCCACAACTTAACATACCAATTCCAATTCTACATATATCCATTCCATTCTCAGCATTGGTACACCTTGCATGTGACCAAATAAACATGTCCAAACTCTCAGTTAAGTCCAGAAGGGCCTCCAAGACTCAATCCTATTTCAAACTATGCCCATAGAGTCATTCATTTACTCTCATCCTAATTCCACACAATATACCCTTATTCTAGTGAATTAAAAGCTTCACCCTTACCTCAAATTCGTGACTCAACTCTGAAATTGCAGAGAAATTGGCTGGAGATGCTCAAACCCAAAAATCCTTTGCATGCAGCCACAGTTTGAACAGAGCACCAAAACTAGAGAATTTAACATGCAAAATCGTTTTAAAAATTAGGGAAAGAGGTTAGGAGTTGTTCTCTGCAACTTAATCTAGAGGTATAAACGAATTTGAGGGTCATAGGGTCCAGGAGCTTACCACAATCCAAGCTGGAAGTGAGCTCCAAGCTTCAAGTTTCTGAACTTGGTCACAGAAAACGCCTCACTTTCGAGCTTCGATTCCCCTTCCTCAGGCAACCACAACTCTCAAATCTTAGGTCTTTGTAAAGCTCGTGATGTGAGCTTTACAATGATGTGTATCACTCAACTCAACTCTCAGAATCAAAGGAGAACGTGGAAGACGAAATTGAAAACCCTAACTCTATATTTTCAGAGAAAAACCAACCAAATCCTCCATTATCTTCAACCAAAGGCTTAAATAGACATTCCCACTCGTCATGCAACTCGACACGAAGGTCCTTAACGTGTACTCATGGTGTTTTCGTGTCAAACTCGGGGATCGTCGTGTGTTGACTCATCAACCGCACTAACGAGTCCTCCACTGACTCGATTACTCGAGTATTTCCAGAAATACTCGAGTGTTTTGGTCAAATTTTCAAAAATATTTATTTTAATGCCCCTTCCCTCCAAAGTCTTCCTAATATTGCTTCTAGGTCCTCTTCCAGGGACTAATATGTAAAAACCTCATTTTTACATATTATTCTCTTGCTCCAATATTTTTCTACTTTCGCAATTACTAATACTAACTCATACTAAACTTAATTTATTTATGAAAAATAATTATGATTAAGAAAGTAATTATAAATTAATCTTTTAATAATCACAATTGTATTACATCAGGAAGCAAAAATTCGGGGTGTTACAATTGTAACATCCTAATTTTTATTTCTAAGTGTAACTAGCATTTTAAATGAATTTTTTGTGGAAGAAAATAAAGAGTTAAGTTAGAAATAGATAGTTAGAAGTGATTAGGAGTTAGACTCTTCAGACTTTAGGAAATTTTAAATGCATGCTTCGTAGCTCACATCAGGAATTCCACCGTTGGATTTAAAGTACGATATATGTGTTAAAATGTCTCAAAATTTGAGCAAGATCCAACGGGTAGAAAAGAATTTGTAGAAGTTTGAAGTTGGAAAATTCAAGTTTTTAGGGTCTCGCTCGAGCGAAAAAGCCCTCGCTCAAGCGAAAAAGCCCTCGCTCAAGCGAAACAGTGGATTTCAGACCCTGATTTCCTGACTCATTTTCGCTCCAGCGAGACATGGCTCGCTCCAGCGAGACATGGCTCGCTCCAGCGAAGGTTCGGTTCGCCCAAGCGAAAGTCTTTGGCTCAAGCGAAAACGGCTCGAGCAAAACCCAAATCTACTGGGCGAAACTCGCTCTAGCGAGTAAGTGGTCGCTCGAGCGAAAATGCTCAGATCTGATAGCTGAAAAACACGATCTGGACCGCATGATGGAAATCTTCCCATTGTTTCCTTTAATTCCAGCCACCCAAAGCTTTCCCCTATCAAATAACTCATACCCACCTTCATCCCCATTCATTTCCATCCAACATCAACAAAAAAAAACATCTTCTCCTTCTCTCCTCACCCATTCGAATCTCTCTCCTCTCCTCCAAGATCAAACTTTGTTTTTCTCCTCCTCAAGCTTGGCAATCACTCTTCATCTCTATTGGGTAAGTTTCAACTCTCTCTCTCTCTTCCTCTAAGCTCACACGAATTTCTCTCTCCTCCTTCTCATGGGGATTTCGAATTTCATATATGGGTTTAACAAATTCATGACTCATTTGTGTTTTATTATCTCATGGAGGTCAAGAATCTCTCTCCTTCCACTCAATCCTTGGAGCTTTTGATTAAGGGATTTAGGAGCTAGGGCTTGGAGGTTTTCCCCCATTTCTCTTGGATTGAGGTAAGGAGGTTTGTGTTACCATATTCTAGGGGGTAGGTTGTATTATGTATATAGTGGGTTGCTAAGAGTTATTTGCTAAATTAGATTAAAAACCCTAAGATAGATAATATTGTATAAAAGTATTTGGATATGTTATTTTGTGCTAAAATGTGATGTTGCTACTTGATTGTGTGATATTGTATTTCTCTAATTGTACTGAAATTTAGTAGTATAATTGGATAAAGAAAATTTTGGTTCTATGACATTGATTGCAAAATTGAAAATATTGTGGTGCATTTTCAAAAGACTAATGGTAAATTAAGTAAAGGAGCCAGTCTTGTAAGACGTTGTCCGGGTTGTGGGACTGCTCGCATAGACTGGTGTGGTTTGAAGTCGTGTAAGACGTTTTGTCCGGGTTGTGGGACTGCACGCATCGACTGATTTTATATAAAGTCTAGTAAGACGTTTTATCCGGGTTGTGGGACTGCACGCATAGACTAGTTCGAAGTCGTGTAAGACGTTTTGTCCGGGTTGTGGGACTGCATGCATCGACTGATTTTATATAAAGTCTTGTAAGACGTTTTGTCCGGGTTGTGGGATTGCACGCATAGACTAGTTCAAAGTTGTGTAAGACGTTTTGTCCGGGTTGTGGGACTGCACGCATCGACTGATTTTATATAAAGTCTTGTAAGACGTTTTGTCCGGGTTGTGGGACTGCACGCATAGACTAGTGTGATCCAGATCTTGTAAGACGCTTGTCCGGGTTGTGGGACTGCACGCATAGATCGTGTAAGACGCATGTGGTGCGCAGCTGTAAGACGTTTTTTCCGGGTTGTGTGACTGCACGCAACGATGGATCCACGTGAATAATTTTCTAAATTGATAAAGAACAATAATGGTTATGAAATGAGCAAGGAACCATGAAGTTATGAAAATAGTAAAAATATATTTGTGAATGAAGTGGAAAGAAATTCATGAAGTAAAAGAGTTGTAGCATGATGAAAAGAATGAATTGTTGTTAATGCGAATGTAAATGATTGAATTGGGCATGCTATATTTGATTGTGTGAAATATAAGATTAATTGTGTTTGGCTTGGTAGTTCATTATATCATAGTAGAAACTGCTCTCCTATTTTATTGTGTAATACTCACCTCCTTACCATTTTTCAGGTACTGAGCTGGAGTATACACCAGGACCGGCCGAGCATGATTACTCTCCCTCACAGGGAGAGTAGGGTTGTTAGGGGAGGATAGCATATTATGGACCAAAGCCTCAAATATTCTTTTGATGTGGATTTATTGTATATATTTTTGGTTGAGCCTTAGGATGTTTTGTTTTGTGATTTGGGTCTGATATATGTATTTTCTGGACTTCATTTTACCCTCATTTACTTTGATTTGGCTTGTTTTCATAGCGAACTTAGGATCTTTTTATTAGTTTTTAGGAATTTTAGTAGTTGTAGTTTCCCTTGAACTTTTTGATCTGTTTGTTCATTGTTTCAGGTACTTTTGGAGCTCAAATGCAAAAAATAATTATGGAACGGAAAGGGCACGTAAAGACCTTGAAGTAGGAGAAAGAACGGAGCAAAACGGAATCGGGACCTACCCCGCGCGCCTGAGGCGCGGGGACGGGTGCGCCTGGGGCGCACTGATTCAAGAAGAAACACCAGTCATCAGACCCGCGAGCCTGGGGCGCGAGGTCGCGTGCGCCTGGGGCGCGCGTGAACCAGACCAGACCCGTTTGGGCCAAAACTTCAGAATTTGATGGGGATTCTACCTAGGGTTATTTTGTAAATATAAATTAGTGATTTAGATCTAGGTTAGGCAGCCAACAAGAGGAGAAAACTCATATTAGAATAGTTTTAAGAGGGAAATTACATCACTTTGGAGAGCACAAGTGAAGGATTGAAGAATTTGGGGTAATTTGTCTATGAGTTTCCCTAATATGTCTTTTATTCTTCCTATTTCTATGTGTAACTAAAACCCTCGTGTTAGGAACACGGTGAATTTTTATGGCGTAGCTTATTTCAATTTATAGTTTAGTGTTTTCTATTTTTTTAATTCATGCGTTGATTGTGTTTTTTATTGAATGCGTAAAACTGATCACTTTATGTTTTGGATCTTCTTCATTCTTAATGAAAGTTAGGGATTTTGAATAGGCCTTGCAATCAACAGTATAATCACTCAAACATAGAGATATAATTGGATGATTATATGAATTGGTAATTCCCTTGTGCTAAATAACTTAATTTCCAATGCTGTAATTTATTGAGAGATCAAGGATTACAAATTTAGAGAATAAAGGGTAATTATAGATAGATCTAATAGTTACTAATAAAGAGGAATTGTCCTTGAATTAAAGGAAAACCTAAACCATAATTGAATAAGTGAAACCTACAATGCAACCAATGTTCCTAACCATTTTATCCCATAGTTCTCAAGTTTTTATTTAATTTCAGCAATTAATTAGTTTAGTTAGTTATTGGTTTCAATTCTGAATTTTAATTTAAAACAACTTTTTAGTTATAGGATTTATTTCTAATTACACTTAGGTAAAAGTAGACTAAAAACACAACTCCCTTTGGGACGATATTCGGTCTTCCATTGACTATATTACTCGTTGACCCAGTACACTTGCTGGAATATCAACAAGTTTTTGGCGCCTTTGCCGGGGAGTAGTTTTCTTTAGTTTATTTTTGGTACTTAGTGTAGTTATTAGTAAATTCTATTTTCCTTTTTATTTTTCTGTTTTTAATTAGTTTAATTTAACAGGTGTTGCTTAACCATTTTTATGCTTTTGCGCTCTGTAGGTAATCGAGGCCTTGCGCAACTTGATCCTGAATTGGAGCTTAGTGTGAAACGGTTGAAAAAGCAAGCAAAGCAAGCAAGACAAATGGCTGAATCACATGGTTCTGGTGGTTCTGGGGCAACAACCCAACCCACAAGGAAGACTTTGGCTGATTATACCACAGTGGATCCAGATGTCTGCACATCCAGTGTAGTCCGGCCAGCAATTTCAGCAGCTGCATTTGAGATTGATCCTCAATACATTCATCTCATCAAACAGGATCAATTCTCAGGTGCACCTAATCAGGATCCTACTGAGCACATAGCCAATTTCCTTCAGATGCTGGACTTTTTCAAGATAGAAGGTGCATCAGATGAGGCGATTCGCATGCGTATGTTTCCTCTCTCTTTGAGGGACAAGGCCTTTACTTGGATGAAGAATCAGCCTCCGGGAAGCCTTTCCAGTTGGGATATTCTGGTTAAAAAATTTATGGCTCAGTTTCTCCCAGCTGGAAAGCAAGCCAAGCTCCGCCAAGATGTTAATTCTTTTGTTCAAGCAGATGGGGAGTTGTTGCATGATGCATGGGAGAGATATAACCAGGTGTTGAAGAAGTGCCCTACACATGCTATACCAGATTGGATGCAGATCCGACTATTTTATGATGGGTTGAGGAGCACAAACAAATTTATGATTGATGCAGCAGCTGGAGGGTCCTTGATTAAGAAGACTGTGGAAGAGGCAAAAGAGATAATTAAGACTATGGCCTACAACAGCAGTCAGGCCCTTGCTGACAAGACTATCCTGAAGAATCCAGAACTGAGCACTACCCAGATGCAGACTCTCATTCAGCAGAATAAGGGGATGCATGATCAGATTACAGCATTGGTGAAGCAGATGGGGCAGAATCAGTTGGGATCAGTGGGTAGTACATTGGTTTGTGATTTTTGTAATGGGAACCATCGGAATGGGGATTGTGCCAATGAGATGGGAAAAGCAGCGACTATTGAAGAACAAACAAAGTATGTGGGTGGTGGAGGAAATAGAAACAACATGTACTCCAACACTTACAATCCAGCATATCGCAATCACCCAAATTTCTCTTGGCACAGCCCAGCATTGAATCAGCCACAGCAGCAGCAGAAGCCTTCCTGGGAGGTAGCACTTGATAAGTTGACCAACTTCACCCAATCATTCATTGAGGAGACTAGATCCCAATTTGCCAATCAGGGTGCAAGCATTCGAAACTTGGAGGTGCAAGTGGGTCAACTTGCCAAACAGATATCTGAGAGGTCAGTGGGAACCTTTCCCAGTGACACTATAGCTAATCCCAAGGATAGGTGCATGAAGGTGACACTCCGAAGTGGCACAACATATGATGAACCAACTGCCAAGGGGAGTGCCACCAATGAAGATTCAAGCAAAGAGAAGGAGCCTAAGGGTGATGCAACATCAAAGAAGAAGGAAGGTGAGTTAGGAGCTTCGAGTACGCAGGGTCCACCTGCGGATCACATACCAGTTCAGCCTAGGCCAGCTCCTTTGCCTTTGAGGGTGCCTTTTCCTCAAAGGTTGAAGAAAGATGAAGATAAGAGGCATTTTTTGAGGTTTCTGGATATGATCAGAAAGATCCAGATTAACATCCCGTTTGCGGAGGCTCTTGAACAGATGCCTCTGTATGCGAGGTTTATGAAGGATCTTCTGACCAAAAAGAAGCAGATGCTCACTGGAGAGACATTCCCAATTGCTGAAAAGTGTAGCAGAATCATAAAATCCAATCTGCCACCTAAGTTGAAGGATCCAGGAAGCTTTAATCTACCTATAAGCATCGGCAAGGATTATACAGGTAAGGCCCTCTATGACCTTGGTGCCAGTGTTAATATCATGCCTTTGTCACTTTTCAATAAGTTAGGGATAGGAGAAATTAAGCCGACCCCGATTCTATTGCAACTTGCTGATAACACCGCCCTCCGCCCTTATGGAGTGGTGGAAGATATCTTGGTGAAAGTGAAAGATTTTATATTACCCCTTGATTTTATGGTGCTTGACATAGAAGAGGATGATAACATTCCTTTAATTTTTGGAAGGCCTTTCTTGGCCACAGCAGGGGTAATCATAGATGTTCCTAGAGGAGAAGTTATTCTCCGTGTCAATGGTGAGCAATTAGTGATAAATATTTTTGAAAAACCACCATGCACGGCGGATTGCTTCCCCCAAGTCAATTGTGTTCCAAGCTCTAATGAACAAATTGATGACTTAGAGTTTGTGAACCCTTTTGAAACCAATTGCCCTTAAGCCCTTCTAGGGGCGATGTGTCAGGCTCGTGACGTTAAACAAGCGCTTTTTGGGAGGCAACCCAGTTTTAAGTAATTCTCCCTTAGGATAGGTCCTTTAGGATTCATGATTTTTAGTTTAGGATAGGTCTTAGGTAGTTTAGGTGATTTTTATTGTGTTTGCATTTTTAATTTTTAGTTTTAAAAAAAAAAGTTCCCTGTACAGACCCAGACGCGCCTGGGACGCATGGCCCAGCGCGCTTGGGGCGCACGTACTCCTGATGGCCATATGGCCAGCGCGCCTGGGGGGAGCCATCAAATTCCCCCCACTCCCTTTCATCCCCAATTCAAAAATTAAGAACCCTAAACCCCAATTTCACCCCCAATTCAAAAATTACATCAAATCCATCCAAATCTCATCAAGTTAATCACTCATTCTTCCATTAATTATCATTCCCATCATCAATATCTCTCTCTTTTCATCAAAATTTTTCAAAAAACCCCATTCTCCTCTCTTCCCTTCTCCAATTCGGTTTTCATTAAAAAGGGCCAAGGAGCACGAATTTTTCATTGTTTTAAGGTAAGAATCTCTTCTCTATCCTTCTCTAGTCTGATTCATTTGGATTTGGAAGGTTAGGATTGAGCTCTCTCTTTAAAATTGTGAAAGCTTTTTGCTGCCTACCAGGTGCTCGATATATTGCCCATCTGAGTTTTTGAACTTAAACATGTCGAGAAGAGGTAAGAGGCCTATGGGGGACAGTAGTGGAGAGGCTGGGATGACTTTTGAGCATCCGAAAGTCTCCGAGTTTTATGATGGAAAGATGGTTAAGAGGAAGGTGCAGCCGGAACTGGGTATGGTACTTGATGAGGCCGTTTCCGGTCAGCAAGTGGTGGGTCTTAGAGCAGTGGAGGAGGTGATGGAGGTTCTTAATGTGAACAAATGGGAGCCGTGGGTTATGGGTCCACCTGAGTATTTGAGTCAGAAGCTGGTGTGGGAGTTTTATTCGCATGCTTGGTGGCGTGCTCAATTAGAGAAGAAGGAAGAGCAGATGCATGGTACAGTTGAGCATAGGAGGGTTGCTTACGTGAGGGGCAAGGAAGTGCCCTATGATGCTGCTACTATAGCACGTGTCCTGAGCCTTCCTAGCTACTTGCCTGCTATGGCCCCCGCTTTGTTCAACTCTGATAGCTTTGAGGATGAGAGGTTGTATCCTCTGGATATGCTTCAGAAACACTTGTTTTTGGCTGGCAAAACTTGGAATTTCAATGTTAATAATAAGCCAAAACATGTGTCTCAGAGGAATATGCAGGGAGCTTCCAGGTTTTGGGTCCGGTTTATTATGCATAACTTGTACCCTCATTCCCATGACACTGAGATTGCCCCAGCTATTTGTCGATTAGTGTATGCCCTTAAGTCTTGTGTTGTTGTTGATGCGGCGTCGCTTATTTCTGATCAGATACACCGCTTTGATTTGAGTGATAAGGGATATGTGGGATTCCCTTGGGTGATACACCAATTATGTGCTGCTGTGGGGGTAGTGCCTAGGAGTGATGAGATGACTGATATTACGAGGGCCACTATGTTGACTAAAGCTGTCTGGGATAATTATGTACTGCTTGCTATTAAGATAGCTAGAGAGGATAGACACCCACCGATTATTCTTGCCCCCAGCC
The DNA here is from genome assembly GCA_037953625.1 of Crotalaria pallida. NCBI lineage: Eukaryota > Viridiplantae > Streptophyta > Magnoliopsida > Fabales > Fabaceae > Crotalaria > Crotalaria pallida. The sequence goes on along the minus strand of CM075649.1, from coordinate 77,673,205 downwards.
ACCAGTCCAGGATAGAGCAGAATCTTCTCGCCGATCGGCACAGTCGTTGGATGGTGTAGAGGACCTGAGGGTTATGATGCAGTCTATGTTGAGGGAGCAGGCACTGCAGGGGCAGTATTTAAGACAGCAGGCTGAGTTCCAACGTGTCCAGTTACACAGGGACGAGGTCCGGGATGATATTATGAGGGCCTGGAGTGCTGATCATGGTTACTCTTTTGATCTACGCCCTTATTCTGACTATGAGAGGAGTTTGCTAGATTATCCTATGGGTGTGCCTGAGCCTAAAGTTAGGGGGATGGATGAGGACTAGTTTGGGGGATGTTCTTATTTGTTATATCTGATGTATTTTCCCTGTCCCCGCTCTGTACTAGTGATACCAAAAACATGTATTGCATTTTCTAGGTCTTAATTTCTTTTTAATGCATGGATATTTATTTCGACTATTATCTTGTTGCATCTGTATTGCTGAGTTTTGTGCAGGTGTGAATGATGTCTCCTACCATTAGTGGTGCTTTGTTGCACTAGTGCTAACCATTGCAGGTTTTAAGTTTGGGGGAGCAACGTCTCACTTGTGTTTAGTGTTGTTTATGTGGATGTGATAGGTAGTATTCTTAATCTTTATCCTTGTCATTTTTGGTTAGTTTTTTTAGTATAGGTTTAATTTTTATTTTGTAGTTTTTAGGTAGTGTAGTTTGCTTGAGGACAAGCCAACCTTTAAGTTTGGGGGAATATACAAAATACAGACTTGAGTTATTTCTCCATATTTGGTGTTGGTTTGTGTCTCTAGTGAAAGTAGGTGATTATTCTAGATTTAGGACTTTTTCTCTTTTGATGCATGTACATACTTAGTTTAGGACTTAGACTCATTGACTTTTGAATCTATTTGATTGAGCTGTAAATATGGTTGTGAACTGGTTATTTTGACAAATGCTTTCAGAACTTGTGATTAGTGAACTGACTTTAGCCCTGTGAGGTTTTGAGCCTATTGATGGGGTATGTGATTATTGATTTATTCTAATTTTGAGACCCCTATTCTTTCATGAGTGTGTTCTCTTTGATGATTGTGCTCTAGAACTTGACCTGTGACCATTTCAAAATTGATGATTGATTGCATGCATGAAAATGATTAAGGCACCTAGGTTGTGTTTTTGAGGCCTTCAGAATGTTGCATTGAAAATTGTTCCCTTAATTGCCCACTTTGAGCCTTATGATATATGATTTTTCTTTGGTACCCTGCAATTGTTGCATTAATTCTATTGTGAGTACCTTAGGAATTTTGGATGAGCAATTAAGTAGAATGTAATGAAAAATAAAAAATGAAAAGTGTTATGTGCCTACTCCTCTTCCAATGAAAAAAATAAATTAAATAAAAGTGAAAAGGAAGAGAGTAGAGGAAAAATTGAAAAGTGAGAAGAATAAAGTTGTGATTGAGTTGTGCTTATTGAAATATACTTAGTGCTCATTCATGATTTCTAGGGGAATTTGTTTTTGCATTTAGCCCTTAGTTCATTATTCCTTCTTTCTTTTATCCCACCTAACACTTTAGCCAGGCCCTATTACAACCAATATTAAGACCTTTTATTTTTGTGTGCAATCGATAATTTCAGTGGAGATGTTGGTCTATGGTCAAGCATATGGTAGCACTTTATCATTGATGAACTTGTGTGCTTAAATGAAATATTACCCTTATACACTTTTGAGAGAAACATTTGAGAGGTTGAGAGTGTTCACTAGTTCTGAGTTCTGATTGGGTTTGTTACTCTTGTAACATTCCTTGTATATCATCTTACTTTATAAGAAAAGTAATGAGTTTATGAATACTTGGACTTGTTATTGTTGGAAAAAGATCTGAAAATAATAATTTTCCCTTCCCTTGAAAATTCCTTTTCACCAACACTTGATTAGTAATGAGGTTGACTAACAAAATCAGAGTTTGCGGAAACATAGTAAAGTAATCATATTATGCCCCCCCCCCCCCCCCCCCCAAAATATGTCAAGTGTAACAAGTCCATGGATGCCAAATAAATGTTATTATGAAACCAAATTCATCTTATTATACCTCTCTCAAAATGTGTATCATATAAATACTATTAAAAATAGAGATGTTATAGAGCTGGTCACTGGTCCTCTGTCCAAACATTCATCTGGTCGGATCCTCGATATCTGCACAAAGGGTTCCCAACCCACACTTTCTACACTCTGCATGCACCTAAGGGACATCTCCCTTTACTGATTCATGTGCAAGCTAGATGCACGAGCAACGCCTAATAAGGGCATGGGGGTTAGCTATACATATTCGCATAATCAAATGAGAATAACACTAACATCCACAAATCAACATATAGCAAATCATGATGCATATCCATATGAGCACACCCGATTAATCATAATAATTCTTTCAATGCAGGTGGCATGATGCATGATTTCCTTCCACAACTGAGGCCTCTAACAAAGTCCATCTTGGACGTCCATCCAATACACCGTTGTGTTCCCGGAACACTGACATTCGTTCCCAGAACGTAATGCCAAACCATACTTGGATAACAAGCATCACTCCCAGAGTGTGCATCACGTTCCCAGACCGTGTAGCAAGCCATACTTGGAATAATAAGCATCACTCCCAGAGTGTGCATCACGTTCCCAGAACGCATACGTTCCCAGAACGCATAAAAACCAGGTCCCGGACACTGGCCACATTCCCAGAATGTGTCATCAAGTAGGTTGCATATCAATGTGTTCCCAGAACACTAACATACGTTCCCAGAACGTATATAACCAGGTCCCAGACACTGGCCACATTCCCAGAATGTGTCATCAAGTAGGTTACAAATTTGGTACTCCCGGAGTACCCTCCTCATATTCCCAGAATATGATAAACGTTCCTACCAACCAAACTTCCATTCTATATGGATGCACAATTATCAGGGTTGGTTTTTATCATTACATTAATTAATGTGATTTAGAAATATTCCAATTTCCCTTTTGAATGATTTATTTGAGGCATAACCTTTGGCACAAAATTCTTCTTTGAATTATCTCAAAAAAAAAAAAAACATGTTCTTAAGCTTAGATTGGGAAAAACATAACCAATGGTATTCAAACACTTAACTTTTTATTTTTCAGATTCAGGTACTAATCGGTTACAGTTTCAGGCTAACCGGTTAGAATTACAGACTTGAACTGTTTACCATTGTAATTCAGAAAAAACCCTTTTTCTTGAATTCTCTACCCAATCCATAAACAAGTTTAACACTCTTTTATGCCTCAAAAACCCCTATTTTTATCATTCAAAGGTCTAAATCACATTTCATTCTCCAATGAGCCTAATTTCCTCTTAAAATTATCTCATTACACTAAGGTATTAACTCTTTGATTGCAATCTGAACTATAACAGTGAAATCAACTTGTTTTTCAGATTGTTTTCCATGAAATTGAGGCCTAGATTTGAGTAGGATTTATAAGACCACCATACTGATTTTGTAAACTTATTTTCTTTCGCATTTTTACAGTGTCTAACCGGTTACGAATCTCGAGTAACCGGTTAGATTATGCAGTCAGCCACTAAAACATGAGTTTTAACAAACCATTCTCTTCACTACTCAAATCTAACCAAATTTCAACCTTTAACAGAGTTCATATACCTTAATTAAATATGTTTAAGCACAGAAACATATATAACTTGCATGCATTTGGTTTAGATACTCAAATTGCACATAATTGCACATATTTCACAACTTAATGCATCAATTCACATAATATCCAAATAAGTCATGAATCCAACATCAATATAGCTTGCATGCATCTAGATAACATTGCTCATAACAACAATTGAGCTCAGATTGGCCTCCAAGCCACTTATCCATTTTAACTTATGCCCTTTGAGTCTCTTGGTGACTCATCCTATGTTCTACCACAATTTATTCTCATTCTAGAAAATATTAAGCTTCCCCCTTACCTCTAGATCGATTGAGAACACAGACTTCACAGAGAAATGGGTTTGAACACCAAAATCCACTAATTCCCCTTCTCTGCTGAACATGCAACACAGCTTCGGTGGGTTCCCAAAATCAGAGAATTCAACATAGAAAACATGCATCAAAATTGGGGAAAATAGTTAGGACTTAATCTCTGCAACATGCTAAAGAGATTAGGAAAGATTTGGGACCAAGGGATAGCAGAAGCTTACCAAATTCATAGCTTAAACCTAGCTTCCAGAAACAAGGATAACACTGAACCTGTTTTCAAGCTTCAACTTCAGAGATTGATTTCTTCCTCCACACACACTTTTAGCTTACAAACTTTATATCAACACGAAGCTCTGGCTGTAAGCTTCGTGTTCGTGTATCACTCAGAGTCTCACTCCCCACACAGAAGAAGAATCGAACAGAATGAAACAAGAACCCTAGAACAGAGATTTCCCAAACCAACACTCACCAAACCCTGATTTTGATCTCAATCCAGGCTATTCATAGCAAAATCAGAGCTCCATGCATGTTGACACGTCCTTCCCCACTAAGATTAAGATGATTTCGTGGCGAATTCTGGGTTTAAACGCGTGATTACTCATCAAACGCACTAATCCCAATTTCTGAGTTCATCGTGTAACCGGTTACAGAGCCCTTCTAACCGGTTACATACTGATAAAATTCAAAAATTAATAATTTAATTACTCTTTCTTCAAAAACCTTTTTAATATTGCAATTAGGTCCCAATCCAAGGACTCAATTACAATATTCATATTTTTGTACAAAATAACCATATAAAAATATATCTCATATTTTTATATATAAAAACACATAATGTACAAAAACTAAAACCTTCAAAATTAATATAAATTAAATATAGAATAATTGTTATAATTAATTTCTTGGTTATTTGGGAGACGAAAATTAGGGGTGTTACACTACTCCCCCACTTAAAAGGAATTTCGTCCCCGAAATTCATCTTCTGAAATTTTTCCACTTTTCCAAAGTGTTTTTATACTAGAAAACTTCATCTAGCTCCCAAAAATTTGTTCTTTAGGGTCCTCCCCCACTTAAAAGAGTTTCGATATAGTTCTTTTATTTCGAAACATTTCTAATAAAACCCTTCACTTCAAACAAAAATTCTTTACATAAAAACTCTTATGTGAAAGAATTTCTTTTAAAAGAAATATTCTTTTGAGTAATACATTTCACATAAACTTTCTTCAAATAAAACACTTTTCCAATAAACCTTTTGGGAAAAACTTTTTGGGCTGCGCACTCTGATCTCTCGAGCACGATCAAAGAAACATTTGTATGACTTTATTCCTTAATAGTTGGAGACATTAGGGTGATCAGTCCTAATATTCAAACCATTAATAACAAAATCATCCCTTTCAGATATAATCTTTCGCAAGAAAGACCATACGACAAGTCTTTAAGTTAGATGAACTTAAAGATAGGGTAATTATCACTATCAGACTTAGTTAGATAGTCAAGTTCTAGAGACATTTCCGTTGGGGAGACAAAGATTTGTCCTATCCCGGTGGTTGTTAATCTCTCTAGCCATAACTGATCTTTTTATTTCTGTAGTGTTCACAGCTATTTATCACATCCAACTGTGATAAAGGTTTTGATCACAGAAAGATTGGAGTTGAACTTCCAACAGGATATTGATATTCTCAAACGATTAGATTAACGTAATCGAAAACATTTAACTACGTTAACTCAGATCAAAGGAAGAGATAGGCTTGGGTTGTCTCCGTCAGGATTACACTCAACTCTCAACTCAGCCGGTGAATTCTTCTCGTGCTGGATTCGTCCATTCCTTTCTCACCTTTTCCTTCAAGACATTTCGGTGAATAATACTCCAGCTTCCTACAATCGGAATTGACTATTCCCTTAGGTACATCACAATTAAACTCAAAGTGATGTGCCTCACAGTTTTCACCTTGAGATGAACAAATGTTCCCTTCCCTATTTCCTCCTTAGTCACTTTTCTCCAATCGAGGATTCCTTAACCTTGATATTTCCGTGGTTGATATTCTCCTATTTACTTTTCCCCTTTCTCCAGTTGGGCCTGTATTTCATCATTCTTTCTCTTATTCTGAACTCAGACCTTTCTCGCATGATATTCATGTACTTTCCCATAGTCCTCATACATGCTTACCAACATCGAGAAATTCCTTATTCCTTGATAGTTGATAGCTAACTTGGGTTCGAACATAATCTATTCTTGAGGTTCATGCCTTTGGATTTCTCATCTAGGTTGTTCCAGAAAACACTTCCCAAATCCCTTACTTCCGTAATATATTTTCTAATATCCATAATCCCTGACTTTAATTTCAAAGATTACATCTCATTCGTTTTCTTCATAGAAATCTAACTCCTCATTTCCTGGTTGTAATTCACGAATCCGATTCAAGAATTCGTTGGTGGTTGGCAACATTCCCCATCTAAGGCTAGATAGTTCCGCTTGCATTGCCAGTCTTAGGTCTCTGAACTTCTCGATCAGATTAGCCTCCTTGACCATCATTGAGTTCACACGAATAGCCTTTCAGCTTAAATCGTCTGCAACTATGTTTGTTTTGCCAGGATGATAATGGAGCTTAAAGCCATAATCTTTAAGAAACTCCATCCATCGCCTTTATCTTACATTCAACCCTTCCACTTCTTATTGTCATTCATACTTTCAACTCCAAACTTGTTCATGAATCACAACCTTCTTATCTTAATGCTTATCGTCTCTCTTACAACGTCCAGCTAAATCCTCTACCTTCTCCAATTAGAGTAGCTCCTTAATTTCAACTCTCGATTAATCCATAAGTATTATGATTCAATCCTCTTAAATCAATTTCACTGATGAATCAAGGCATTAAGTTATTTTATCACATGAAATCCTTCCTTAGAATTTAGTTAGGTAATTGACATTGAGTTTGGATTGGAGGAAGATGTTTATTGATGCCAAAAGTTACTTCGCAATTTTATTTTAAACTTTCAGTTTCTAACCAGTTACAAGAAACTCTAACCGGTTATGAAGTATTGTTTTAGAAATAAAACCAAAGAACTTTCAAAAACCATTTTCTTTACATCGTCCAATCCAACTCAAAATAGGATTTAATCATACTCTAATACCTTGATTCCAACTGAATTCATCACTGAAATGATTTAAATCATAGTCTACTCACATTTTCCATAATTCCTCTTGGACTAATCATATTATATTGGGGTATAATCCATCACTACCCTACCATAATTAAACAACATCCTATCATTCAATACCATCAGTTGATCTTTCCAAGTCAACTTGGTCAAAGGCCATTCGATCTTATAAAATCCTTCAATAATCTGGCGGTAGAATCCAGCCAGCCCTAAGAACTTCTTACTTTAAAGATCACATGCCCTGCGAACGTAACTTTGCCCAACCAGAATTCATCTTTGGTGAGCTTAGCACACAACTACTCCCCTTGCAGGATTCTCAACACAATCCTGAGATGTTTCTCATGCTCCTCCAAATTCTCAGGATAAACCACAAACGAATCCAAATAAGATCTAAAGGTCCAGTTCTTATAATCCATAAAAGAACAGGTGCATTAGTCAATCCGAACGGCATTATTTTCTACTCATAATGTCCGTATCGAGATCAAAATGCAGTCTTAAGTGTATCCCTGCCCCGAATCCTGATTTGGGGTTAATCCAACCTCCAATCAATCTTAGAAAACACTTATACTCTTTTAATCTGATCCAACCAAAATCTTCTTAGCACTTTTCTACGTGTTACCAAACGAAAACGGTTTTTAATTGTTAATTCCTTTTCCATAATTCTAATGTTGAATTGACTATACTCAAAACATAGGAAAGAAATAGGATATCAGATAGAAAGGAACAGAGAATGGTGTAGCATGGACGCATGCAAACACTAAGGTATAGTATAACATCTCGGTCCGGGCGAGCGTTATACCACCAGCCAAGAGCTGGACGCCGCACACGCGTAAACATAAATCGTGTGCCTATCTGATATACCTATGACTGACCATGAGGATAATTGTCTCATGCAAACAATATACCTGGAACGTATAAGAATAAAAAAATGAAAGTGAGAACAGGAAATTTGTTTGCAAACACTATGTGTCGCCATGAATCAGGCATGTGCCTGAAAAGAGAAAAAGAGTTGTGGCACTCGAACCTTAGGAAAGGTTGCTAGGGTTCGGGGCGAAAGAAAAAGTGACGACACCAAACATTTGCAAACCAATTTCTCAGTGGCATAACGAACAAAAACAAGTTTGTGAAATTTGAAAAGTAAGCGAAACCCAAAGTATTAGACTAGTCGGAAATCAAAGTTTTATACAAAGGAAATCCTGGGAATGTCGAGGCATCTGAACGAAATACAGGAACTCAATCTAGATGGCAAGGGCTATTCCCCGATTGAATGTAGTGTCGGGACTGGCCATTCCGATGTTGCATTTATCGGGAGGTGATGTCGTCGAAATCTAGGAGTTTGTGCACCTTCGTGAGTTAGTAAATGATTTCCTATGTATGAAACCTTAGTGCTAATTCTTTTGGTTCTCCTTGCTCGTGTATATATATATATATATATATATATATATATAATTATTTGGTTATGCCTAAGTGTGTATACGTGGAGTAGATTGGTGTCAAAGTAATAGGACGGGAATTAGAGGTGGAACTGTGTGAATCAAAATAAGTTATTTCCTTGATACTAATTCAATCGAGTGACCAAGCTCGCATCGTTTAGACTAGTATCTAGGAAAGCAAAAAAAAAAGAATGTTTAAGTGAGACTGGTGTTTGGTTCCACAACTAATCTCTGTTCCAGCAACTTTGATACTAAACGAGAAATAAGGATAGAGTACCGATCGGCTGAACTTGAACCCCGAGTTGTAACTATTGGATTTATGAATGGAAAGAGTTTTGCCTAATCGGAAAAAGGGGTTTAAATTCAATCGAAAGGTTCTCAAACTACGTTCTAACTATATTGATGATAGTATATATATATATATATATGTATATACGTTAATTGCTTCATTATTGATGTGATTGTTTGTTTGTTGAGTTTGTTGCGTTCTATGATTTCAATAAATTGAATTGTTTAAATTTTGCAATGACTCCAAAACATCTTTTTTCAAAACTAATTGTATTTCGATTTCAATTATGATTTTCAAAAGTCCCCAAACAAAATTTTAATTTGAACAATGAATAAAGTTACTATTTTTGAAATTGAATGCGAATAATTGAATATATGTGCATGTATGTATATATATGTAAAGATTTCTTTAATTTTTTTTAAGAGGGATTTCTTGGAACTCTGCGAGGATGGTTTCCCCACGATATCCAAAGGAGGCAACCGACCGATTTAGTCACCGCTAAACCGAAAGGCCACCCAAGACCTTTTTGGAACCGACTAGGTTGTGAAACCTTAAAACCATACCGTATTGGGATAGGTGTAACACCCCGATTCGGCAACTTGAAAACTTACGTTACATAAATTAAATATAGTGAAAATTAGGGCCATTTTTTTTTAAACAAGTGTTGCACAAGATGAGAACATTTAGGTTTTCGAAACTTAATTACATTTAAAACTCATGTTCTCATATAGCGTAAAACCTTTTAAGTTCCAAACCGAGATGTCACAAGACACCGCACTTTGAAACCCGTTTCAAAACATTGTTTAAAACATAGCCCACGTGCTTGTTTTCCAAAACATCCATGTTTAATAAAATTCTAGCCGGGGTACAGTATGGTATAGTTAGGCAGCTAAGAACTTACAATGGATTACCTTCCGCCAAAGGGATCACCTAGCTTCTAGTCAGACACACTAACTCTTGTCGTCTAACTCCGGATCTTGATAGACGAAGCCCTCCATCTGCACTGGCGTCGCCCTCATCTGCTGCCTCAAAGGTTTCTCCACGAGTCGTCTCCTTTCAACGGAGATGTTCCACCTCCCGAACAAGCTGGATCTGGAACCTCACTTCCTTTGCATCTAGTGGATCGTACAAATTTCCCAGGGAAGATAGAGAATTAGAAGTACAGGAGAAGAGGAGAGAGTAAGCTACCCAAACAGTTATGTCGACTATGTGGAATTACAGTACTCAAATACTAAGGAAAAACAATAACCAACAGCAGTAGCAAAATATAATCATCAACAAAACACCAAAACAAACTCAACATCTTATAATAGCCTTCTTAAATCCTTTTTATCAACTTCCATAACTCTTATCCAATCTTCCTTCTATCGTACTTTTCTCAAACTCATTATACGTTCCAAGAATCCTTTCTTATACATGGTTTATAAATCTTATTTGATTCTTAATATCTTTGAGGTACTTTTCTTTTGAAATCTCTTTGTCTCTTAAGTTTTTAGCTTTCCGGTTCACTCAATGATGGGGGGAAATATCATCATTGAGGAAGTCACACACGTCTACATCTCCTCGGTCATCCACCCAACCTAGTCGGAAGCAAATAGGAGTACAGGACCTTTACCACGCGGGCACGACAGCTGTCTCACGAACAAATGGTCCCAGACCAGGAGGACTCAGCCTCAAATCAATTCAATCATTTCATTTCATATCATATATAAACAGGCACGCTCTCAGCGGCAATCACAGATGCCCCGTTCCAGTCCCTCTCACTGTTCTAGATTTGCAATCAAGGGGGCGACAGTATATTTCTAGTCTGCAGTGCAGAACGTACCACGGCATTGGACCCAGTCCCTACCACGTTAGTACGCCACTTGTGGGGTTTGTTCTGCCTAAAAATATACTCTAGACTTCTTGACGTTTCATCGTCATCGTCCTCCCCTCATGCAATCTCCTCCTAAGTATCCGCAGATACCTATGGTATCTTCCTCTCCACTACTTCGATACGACACTCATACCTCACCGCGTTAGTAAATGTCTTTTAAAATCTTTTAAAATTTCACGTTTTAATTAGCGGCTTAATCCTAACGGTCGGCCCGTCCTTAGTGCATCCCTTCAACGAAGCCCGACCACTAAACGCAAATCCGTTCCCCCTAAATCTTAATGGCATCATGCCTCGCATCACTTTCTCATATCAAGCATTTCAGCATTATTTTCATTAGCATCATCAGTATCTTTTCTCATCCTCTTTGCTCAGCAGCATCATCATTAGGCTCCTCAGTGGTTACTCAGCAGCACCATCCGTTCCACTCGCCTCAGTTGTGGCGCCATCCGCATCGCTCATCATCACCATGCTTCCGCTCGCCTCGTCTAGTAGTTCTTACCGCCATCTCGAGCATTATCTTTTCATCTCCGTTCTTTAACAAACTTAATTATTACTTTTCCTTCGTTCAATACTTTATCTCTTTTGCATTCCATATGCGCTACGATTTATCTCTTTCTAATTCATTTTCAACATTCCTATTCGCGTTTCTTTTCCTTTCTCAGCTTTATTTCATTACTATCATTTCATGCTTTAGGGTGTAATCAAACATCTTCGAATAAATAATTAAACTATTTCACATACTAAATTAAGTCAAGTAACTCATGCATAATTAACAAAACAGAGCATCATACCATTTCCCGTAGACATATTAACTGTGGACAACACTTTGGTCTCAGCGACTCGTAGGGATAGTCCGACACTCAACAAACAGGCAGACAAACAACAACATCTACTATCCCTTTACATCGCCTTATGAGACCGGGTCCAATCTTTGAGATGATTGGACGCCTTAATATGTTGCCTAATACCACGGCGTCTTAAGGGGAGCTTCTCTCTCACCTTGATGACGAAGCATCCGAAAGTTTTCCAAGGCTTCCCGTTGCTAGCTTTGCGTCGTTCCCTTCGCGTCCGTCACCCGTGCTATAACATTTTTCCCGTGCGTTAGAACGGTTTACGTGGATCATTAATTTTCGTTTTGAAAACTCATTAAGACAATTCTTTTCTTGAAAACACATTGCTAACATTTAAAAAAGTTTTTAATTCCAATCAAGTCTATAAAAAAATGCTTCCAAGAAAGCTTTAAAACAATTTCTAAAATAATCTCTCTATTAAACAAATCCATTTCTTCTTAATTCAAAAACACTCTGATTATAAAAGTCTGTGTTCTTATACTTTAAAACAAAATATGGAAATTCAAGAAAATACATTCCAAAACCACACAATGAAAATCTTTCAAGACACAAGACTTTAAGAAAATAAGATTCCAAATTGATTTGAGTTATTTTAAATCATATTTTTAAATAAAACATTTTTAATTTCTTTAAAATACAAACAAGGCTCGCAAACAGATTCAGAACTTAACACATTCAATTAGAACCCATAACAACCACACGCAATCAGTATAAAGAATATTCTCATACAAGTTTTAAAGCATTCCCATAAGTCACATTTTATATCATTCAAATTCATTAATTAAATTATAACCTTAATAAATAAATTAAATTATTCTTAAGGAAACAATTTAAATTAAGCCTTGTGATTAACTCACCAAGGACCGAGTCACTAGGGTTACTAATTTCTAATCTCTAATAAATCTTAGAAACTTGAAATTATTGAATTATCATTACAAAATTTCTTTTTCACATAGTCAAATCAAATCATTTTTTTTTAATTTCTAAAACCAAAAAGATAAAAGAAAGACACACGTATCATTTTCATCAAGCATACAGTATCACACACTTAGGACATAACTACAATCATAAGTCATTTCATGAAAACAAATTTTTCCAACTATATTCACATGCTTGGCCGAATCAAGCATATATGGTTTTGCAAAGATTTGATGCACAAGTGAAAGCATGAAATCATGAAATCATTTTCTCTCTTATGACCTGGAAACCGTGAGCATATAATAGGGAAAATTATCAATTTTAATTTCATTTTTAAGATGAAATCAAAGCAGCAGTTAGAGTCACAAACCACATTAAGATTCACACATATTTTCTTTTAGATTCAATTACTTCATGCATAAGCCTTAAATTCAATTAGTCTCATCATGCATGTACCCTATATGAGAAACAAACTAATCTTCTACCTATCTCTAGATTGGCCGAAAGTCAACACTTACAAGAACAAGGTTTTTCATTCATTTTTTTGGACATGGCCGAATGGCCTCATATAATACATGTTCATAATCAAACACTTAATTAAATCATGCTTGTACTTGAAAAATCATTTAAAAATTTGTTACTTTAATTATTTTCTTAAAAACCGAAACACTTACACAAAAAGGAAAACATGATTTTTCAATATAAGTTAACATGCAAACTTAAGATCTTAGCTTTTTCATAATTCAAACAAAAATAGCTACATGCATACATTTACATCACAAGGATCATCAAAAAACCAACATGCAAGACTTAAGGACTTAAGCCTTTTTATAAATTAAATTTAGATCATATTCTTCATTCATCAAATATTTATGAAAACACATCATGCATCATGGTTTAAGGCAAAGAATTTCAATTTATCAATAAACAAATATAGATCATGGATTTACTCATCAAGTCATCATACCAAATCACGGTTTAGAGAAAGGAAAGTAGACATGCAAGGAGATCTATTTTTGTTTTAACAAAAATCCTAGTTTTCTTTAGATCTATAAGATTTAATTAGAAAAACATTTAGATCTATCCAAGAAAAACCACAACCGAAACATCAAACATAAGTTTAACATATTACAAATTAATTCAAGTCCTTAGAGTCCAAGATCAAAGATGAAAACACATAAAATCATCTTTAAACTTATAAAAATGAACATGCAAGGAAGAAAATGAAATAGATCTACAAACAAATTAAAAGGGAAAACTACACTATTATAACTCTTCTTTCTTGATCTTCAAATCCTACCATGAAGAAGGTTGGTCTTCTAATTCTCCTAGCACTTAGATCTTCAAGGATGAAAGGTTGATCAAACTCCTAATTCCCTCCTTCTTCTTCCTATGTCTCGGCCTCTTCTCTTTCTCTCTCTTTTTCTACTTCTTTTCTTTTCTTTCTCTAAGAGTTTGTGGAGTCTCCTATAGTAGTGTTTAGGGTAGAGTGAAGAAATGAAATGGGTGAAGAGGTAATGAACTATGGCTTAAAATATTTATAGGCAAGTTCACATATTCCTATTTTGGCCTTGTAAAATTCGGTCCATGTGCAACCAAGGAGGGCGGTTTAGTCCTCACAATTTTGCATGGGTGGAGGTTAGTAAAGTCAAGGGGACAAAATGGAATAGGCTAGGACTTTTAGGGGTCATCTAGGTTTAAAGCTAGTTAGGGTTTTCCATCTAGTTAGCTTATGGTTACCACTTAGTTGGCTTGGTTTCTTACTCCCTAAGTTCCTAGAATCTTAAGTTTATGCACACACATGCATACACACACGTATACACATATAGCACACACACACCTACATGCATACACCAACCGTGGCACCCTCATGCACACACACATGTGTCTTCTATTTTTATTTTCAAATCACATTTTCTTAAAAATCCTTAATTAATACAATAATTAAATTAATTCTAAGAAACCACATTTTTTTTATAATCATTTTCATGCATCACATATCACATGCACTAAATCAAACACGCATCATACAATTCTCAAACCAAATCAATGAATTTATTTTCTTAAAGATGCAAATTCCAAAAATTCGTTTTTCTTAACTCTGAAAATAGATCTTTGTAGATTAACCCAGAAAATTCTAAAAATTAAATTTTCAAAATCATTTGGACATAAAAATCGTGAAAATCTGAGTTACGGTCAAAAAGTTACGAATTTTCCAAGTTTACAAATTCAAAAAGAAAATCATTGTCAAAAATCGTCTTAAATAAAATCACCATTTAGCAAAGTATTTTTATTTCAACAAAAACATTCACTTTTCTTTCGTGAAAACATTTTGTTTATAAAATCCATGAAAACCATTACTTTATTTCTTATTCACGTAAAACATTTTTCCAAAAAAAATCTTTCGTAAAACAAAACTTCAGGGTTTATTTTAACAAGATTCGTTCACGCACGTGCGGGAAAAATGCGGGGTGTTACAATAGGAGTCATGTTTGGTTACCATGAGAGTATACCAATGTCAATGTAAGCCAATGAGTACCCTAAGGAAGATCGGAAACCAAAACCCGAGGCGAATAGTGGAGTGACCCATGAGTAACACATCCTAATAACCTTCAAATTTTCCAAGATTGGAGAAATGTCAAAACACTTAGTAAAACCCCAAGCAAGTGATGCCATAGTTGAGTGGTAATCAAGGGTTATCAAACTCCTCTAAGACCAGAGGTCACAACAAAAGAACATGGAGTTGCAAACCTTAACCTTCAGCATTAGACCATTGAGGAACGGGAACAGCTCCAATCATAGTTAGACCACCATGATTTGATAATGTATTAGGAGTGTCCGATGAGCATAGAATATTGGAGCAACTATAGAAAGGTTGTTTAGGAAAGTGCAAAAGTTAGTCGGAGAATCGGAAATCCGCTAGAGGGAAGTGTAGTAACCAAGTCCGTAGTAGAGAATCACCTGATGTAACATCCTGATTTTCTTTTGTACTATAAATTATGAGTTTATCAAATTAAATGATTAATTTTTATATATAATTATTAAAGTGTTGGCATTTTCATAACATACCTTATATTATTTCTATTTGACGATTTTATTTATATATATATATATATCTTAAAAGAAAACTCATTTAAAGAAATTATCCTATCTGAAAAATATATTTGTTATGCTTTACTTTGCTTTTGATATATTAGATACTATTTTATTTCTAATGCTCCCAAACTTTTAACTTTTTGACTTTCTTATGTGTATTTAGTATATTATAAAATTTTATTGAAGGTATTTACTGGAATTGAAAATAAATAAAAGTGTGTATTAGTGCTTATTTTAAATAAATAAAAATTATAAAGTGTATATGTGTAGTTGTTGCAAAAAAAAAACAAAAGTGTTGTGTGTGCTGTGAAGGGGTATGAAACCCTATTCTTTGCCAAGGAAGGGTTCAGCCGCCGCCCCCCTCCTCTCTTTCTCTTCTACCTTCGTCATTCCCTCTCTACTCGAGCTCTCTCCCTCCTCCCTGGAATCGCCGCCGCCATCCACCGTCGTGCGTCCCTCTCCATTGTTCTCAAGCCGCGGCGTCAACCTAGAACACCTCACTGTCCGATCCGCCTTCGTCTCGCCGCCGTCGCACGTTCTCTCCCTCTCAACGCGTCGGCGCCGCCGCCAAACACCACGCCATAGCCACCGAACTCGAGCTTCCTTCTTCTCATAAGAGATTCGCGAATCGCGATCTCTTTATCTTTGGGTCAGCAAATCACATCCTCCTTCTCAGTCGCGATTCGCGACTTCCTTCCACCGGGGTCACGATCCGTCGCCGCCATTCACGCCTCCACCAAGGACGAAGCTCGTGCCATCCCTTTCCTCCCTCACGGTCCCTGTTTCTCTCTCTTCGATTGGAGCCGCCAGTGCCACGGGACCGAGCTACACCGCCGACCACGGTTGGGGAAAGAAGCACAGCTCCTGGGGTGATGAAGATAATGATAAGGTACAGTGTTCGAGTCAACCAACGTGGACCGATTGTCGCGTGAACCGATCTGATCTTGATCTTCATTGCTGTAAAAATTTGATTTTTAAGGGTAAATCCCTATTACCTTTTTATTTACTTTGTTTTATGTTTAATAATTTTAGATAATATAAATGGTATTAATGTTTATAATAATGACTAAGTTTTATATTATTTTGGAAAATGAATGATATTGTTGTAACAGCCCGATTTTTGAAAACCAAAACCATTGACTTTTACCTATTAATGTTGCAAAAATGAGGCCAAATTTTTGGGGAAATTTTTTTTTTTTTTGTAAAACATTGTTGAAGGGTTTGAAACATTCTTGAAAAGTTATTGCTATCCTTCAACCCTCTCTTTCGAAAACCGAGTTGTTACTTAAAACCACAACTCATTTACCTTGTTTTCCGAAAACGTTTGATTAAGAAAACAATTTGATTTCAACTTAAGCAATTTCATTCATTTCCTCAAAAGGGATTTGAACATGTTTCATGAAAGTGTCCATACATTCCATAAAAGTCGGGCATGCTTCAAAATAATTGAAGTACAGCAATAGTTCATCACTTAGGTAATCCTGGATACAAGTACAAACAACAACTTATTCTAAATCCACTACTGGTTCCCTCTTCCTATCAAAGATGGTCAGTTCCAACTTTCTTTTCTTCTTTGTTGATGCCTTTGTACTAGAGGTTGATGCGCCCATACTTGTTGTATTCACTTCAGAATTCGGTTTAAGCTCCACTCCGAACAGCTTCACATGGTTCTCCTTCTTTGTATCCCGAGATGGTGGTTCGGAGTTGTATCCCACAAAAGATAAGCTTCCTAAACACGAACTCGTTGTCTTTCCTCCAAGCTTGTGTTCAGGGTCTGCGATTACCAACTGAACATGTCCAGTCCATACCCATTCGTAACGCGAAGCTTTCCATCCATTCCCTTCACGAAGCCACGTAGAGATTTCCAAGCAACGATCCATCTGCCCGTTGGGATATCAGCGACACCGATGTACCAACGAACAGGAGAGAGTAAGCGATCCGGACGGCGTAGCGTCGACGATGTGGAATTACGGTAGGCAAGATAATAGGACACACACACAATACATAACACACATACAGGATAACAAACAAGCATACTACCATCATCAACACATTTCATTATTTCATCTTATTATCATTTCTTTCATACTCTTTTCACTTTACTGCTAATCCCTCTCATGGAACTTAATATCTTTTCCACCTTTCCATTCTCAGTCCCTTTCTCGTTCTTTATACTTTCTGAACTCTCATCTTCACAATTATGAGTCTTTTCTTATAATGTTTTATCGAATTATAACCATCGATGAACGGGGAATTAGTATCATCGAGGCACACGTTTCTTTCGTTGTTAGCACTCACGTTCAAGTCTACATCTCCTCGGCCATCCATCCACCTAGTCAGAAGCAAACAGGAGTACAGGACCTTTACCACGCGGGCACGACAGCTGTCTCACAATAAATGGTCCCAGACCAGGAGGCCCAGCCTCAAATCAATTCATATCATATCAATAATCAAGGCTCACTGTACAACCAGTGGCAAATCACAATGCCCCGTTCCAGTCCCTCTCACTGTTCTCGATTTGCAATCTAGGGGGTGACAGTATTGTTCTAGTGCGCGCGCAGAACTTACCACGGTATTGGACCCAGTCCCCACCACGTTAGTGCACCACTTATGGAGTTCGTTCTGCCTACAACAATACTCTAGACTTCTTGACGTTTCACCATCATCGTCCTCCCCTAATGCAATCTCCTCCTAAGTATCCGCAGATACCTATGGTTCCTTCCTCTCCACTACTTCGGGTTACTCTCATACCTCACCGCGTTCGCTGTTAATTTCTTTTAAAGTCTTTTATCTTTTTTAATTAACCTAATGATCAGCTCACCCTTCGTACATCCCTTCAATGAGTCCCGACCTCTAACTTTGCACAATCTTTCTCTCATCAAAATCACGCATAGCACAGAGCTGGGATTACCTCAATTGATTCACATCTTTCTTTCTCAAATCTTCCTTTTTACCATCCTTCTCCAAATATCAAACTCACCACTTTCCAAAAATACCATTTCTCAAACTTTCCAAAAATACTATTTCCAACATTTTCACCAAAATCTACCTTCGCCACTTTCACCGAAAATATCATTTCAAATAAATCTTCTCACAATATCCTTTCATAAAACTTTTCAAAAGATCCTTTTACAAAAACTCCCTTAAAAACATTATCTCTTAAGCTTCTTCAAAAATTCCATTTCGAAAACCTTTTCAAAAACTTCATTTCGCAAACCCTTTTCAAAAATTTCCTTTCATAAAACTCTTTTCAAAAAGATTGTTTCATAAAAAGAATCCTTTAAAAATATTGTTTCACAAAATTCCTATCTCAAAACCTTTTTCGAAATTTATTTCATAAACCCTTTTTCGAAAATAATTCTCTTCCCAACTCTTTATAAAAATTCCTTTTCAAAACTCCTTTTCAAAAACACATTTTTGCTGAGTTCTAGTGGAGGAGCAAGCTCAACTCAACACTAGTTCCCAGTCTAAAACCAAAAACAAAGGAGCCTAGCTCCGCTCAATCCACATCTCATGTTCCAACAGTCCATAACACTCTCCTCAGCTCTGGCTCGATTCTCAACGTTATCCTCAACTTCTTTTCCAAATCAACTTTCATCTCTCTTTCACTTAGTCTCTTACTCTTTTCTCATTATACCATTACTTTCAATCCCATTACTTTCGCAACTCTTTCCTTTCACTTTCATTCTCTTATTTAAGACGCGACAAACGTCCAACCACCATTTACTTATCATAATCAACAGCAATAAACATTATCAAACATAATTAAATAGATAAGTAAATAAATAAAACAAAGCATGTTATCAACACACAATATCACACAATAACATTGTGGTCTTTGTCACCTTCGTATAAGTGGCCACACAAAGCAAACAATTGCCACTATACTACTGACTCAGAACCACTAAGTTTCGATCTTTGAGATGATACGGAATGTCCTAATAAATCACCTAGCTACCACGGTGTCTTAGGAAAGCTTCTCTCTCACCTGAGGTCCAGCGGTTTAATGCGTACCGTCTCCGTGGATCCTTTGTGTTGCCGGCTGCCAACTGCCCCGATCTCTTTTCTATACCATTCCTCATATTACATAAAACACTTTACATTATTAACTCATAGGAGAAAATCTTTTCTTAATTTAATACTTGTCTTTTCTTTTGTTGGGAAAAACTTTGAAAATATATAACCAAAATCAATTATTACTTGAAAACTTGGTTTTTGATCACACGAAAACATTTTTAAACATAAAAAGCACGTCCAAGTAATTCTGGACAGCAAACATAGTTTTACAAAATCATTATATTAAGACTCTAAAAATATTGTAAAATCATTTTTTACTTGAAATAACTTTTTAACTTAAAATTATCATTTTACAAACCCATGTTTTTATCATAAAACAATTTTGGACAGCCATGAACACAATTTAAAAATCTCAAGTAAATCAAATCAATTTTCTTAAAAGTCAATTTGATACACAACCACAATATAATTCTAAACAAACCACACCACATACAATTAACAAATAACACTTAGGCACACACCAAATTGAGTCAAGTTTCAAACCAACATATTTATATTAATATACACATTTTATTCATGCAATTAAACTCCTTAAATCTATTTAAATCACTTAACCGAATAAAAGCAAAGAAAATAAATCAAACATCACAATTCAAATTGCATGAATCAATTTATTTTATATTTGGCATTTGGATTCTATTTTCTTTTAATCTCACCCGAATACATATAAACACACACATGTATATTCATTCAAACACTACACTCAATTAATTTAATCCATTCATTTCTATATAAAGAACCGATTAGAAAGCACATGTCCACAACATAAGTTTGTTTTGACACCATTCCTTAAAATATACTTATCCCTTTTTAAATCATTTCATTGAAGAGAAAAGATCCTAGGTTAGCTAACATGAGTAGGCCGAATATCATCATGGTATGGCAAAAATTAAAATCTTAAATTTCTATCATGCATGCACCTAGAACATGAATCAAGGTATAGATCATTTTCAAAAACTTGTTTTCTTATTGCCTTTATAAAAACCGTGAGTTGCACAAGAATTTTAACAATCAAAAATTTAATTTCTTAACACAATAGAATTAAGAATCATGTCAAGGTCTTTACCCTTTTAGAAAAACACATGCATGCACCTACAAATCTCTAGGTGGGACAATTTTCAACATGCATGTAAGAAAAATGATGACTTAGCATGGTTTCCTATTCTCCCTAGTCTTGACCGAATAATGACATGCAAGAAGGCAAAGTCTTGTAATTTTGTTTTCACATGCAATTACCTAAATTCATAGATCATACCATGCAAGACTCAAAGCATCATCTTACCTTTCCAAACATCAACCGAATCATCATTACACACACACCACCCTTGATTCAAACTCTTTTTATGCCCAAAATTATTTTTAAAGCTTGTTAGGTTTAGTTTCCTTTGAAAACCGTGACATGCATACAAGACATTAAGATTTCACACTCTCTTTAGACATACAAAATTCAAGCTTCATGTTTTCTTAAAAATTAACCATAGATCAAGACATGCAAAAGAAAACCAAAGCAAAACATAAACTTAAACTCAAACCTTCAAACAAACCATGAAAGTAAACTAGAAAATAACATAGAAGTAGCATGAAATCACTTAGATCAAATTAAAAGCATAAGACCTAAATTTTATACTCATGGCCGACTCATTTTGTTCTTGATTTAGTAATTTGTGAGTTCATTTAGTTCTAAAAATCCAAGATCAAAACATAAGGAGAACATGCAAAGAAATATACGGATTCTAAGGCCACAAAATCAACATGCATGGGAGAATCAACACAATCTATGGACTTTAAACACATCCTCAACAAAACCGTGATGAAGAACATTCACAAGTAAGAGATCAAAAACTTTTTCACATCAACATTCAAGATCAAAGCATAAGAATGACATGCAAAACACTTAGATCTCAAGATCACTTAAAAATAATTACATGCATCACAAAAAGAATTAAACAAAGTCCATTAAAAGTCCTTTACAACACAAAATCATTCAATTAAAACTCTATCTACCTTAATTTCCTAACTAAATCTTCAAATCTTCTCTTCTCTTCCTCTAGGTTTGCCTCGGTCTCTCCTCTTCTAGAGTTGTTAGGTGGTTTTTCTCCTTGATCTTTAAAGAAGAAGGTGGTTGAGGAAGAAATAAAAGAAGTTTGGGTTAAGGCTTTTGAGTTTTTCACTCTTCTTTCTCTCTTCTCTCCTCACGGGTTCTCTCTTTCTCTCTATGGGTTTCAAGAGCTTGAGAGTGCTCTTGAAAGTAAGTGTTTGTTGGTGTTTGATGAAGGAGGAAATGAACTAGTCAAGCCATCCCCACTCACACGGTTTTAAGGGTAAATGCAAGGGTGTGGAAATTTCCCTTTTTAGCCTCGGTTCATAGTGGGAGCTTGAGGGTAGTTTGGTCTAGTTCAAAGTTTGCATGGATTGGGTCTTATCAAGGAGACATGGGGGTGAGAAAGTCCTCCCTAGGCTTCATGAGTCATCTCTCCTACTCTCCTCCTATTTTCTATTAAATTTTCATTTTCTTAACACTTAAGAAAATAAACTTCATTTGGTCTTTCTAGTCCTATGTTGGCCGAAACACATGCACACACATTCACATACAATTTATTTTCATGTTTATTCACACATAGCATGGACTCATGGAATGGCACATATACTCAACACATACATAAGCATGCACACAAAATCAACATTTGTGGAGCATCATGTTCGCACATTACTTATATATATTCACATACATTTTATTCTTTTCAATAATTAACTCTTAACATCATATTAAGCATACCAAAACCGTATATACACACATATCTAGAAGACAATTCTTTTCATCATAAAGGGACTCACACCAAGATCACAATTATTTTTACAAAAATATCAAGCATATAAACTTTTTCAAAAACTCAATTACTTCAAGAAATCATTTCTTTAAAAATCGCCCATTATCTTAAAAATATGAGTTTAAGAAAATCATTTAAGAAAATATTCTTTCAAAACACTTTTCTCAAAACAATTTTCTCATAAATAAATTTCTTTAGTGTTTTAAATTAATATGAGGAATTTACGGGGTGTTACAATTGTGATTTAGTGTCGGTTTTTAATTAGATTATTATTTATGATGATTTTAATTAGTTACTCTGATTTGGGAATAACTAAATGTTTTCGAAACTAACTTGTCTCGGTTTTCAAGTTAAAGTCTCTTTTTCGTAAAACGCATGATATTGATTATTATTTAATTTGTATGACCGGTTAGACGACGAAGGAGCTTTAGGATCAGCTCAAGCGAAAGCACTGAACCGCGCTACGTTTGGGCAACACTATATGAAAGGAAACAGGTCTATGGAAACGCAAGGTAAGGGGGTGGGTATTGGCTTGTCATAGGAATGGGTGTCCATATAATTATAATAGTTTGCTAGGGGTTATTTGTTTAGGATAATTAATTTGGAACCTAAGGTAGTGAGCTTGATAATTATGTGATTAGGAAATTAAATAAATAAAATGAGACTTAATAGTAATGCTTATAAAATGGTATAAATATGTCTGAATGTTACCCTATATGTGATTATTGGAATGTGGCCCTATATGTGAATATTTGATATATGTGGTGATTGTTGGTGATTTAATGATTTTATGGACATATATGTTGCTTGGCTGTAAGAATCAATTTATTGATAAGAAATGGTGTGTATATAATTATTGGAAATTGTGAATGAGTTTCGATACGGAATAAAAAGGGAATGCAGTGTGATTTGATCCTTGGGCAAGCCGGCACACTAGGTGTCCTGCTAGGTGGTGAATTGCCTGCTAGGGCCAAATTCCTGTCAGGCCAATTGCCCATTAGGTCCTAAATTCCCGTTAAGCGTCGGTGCGCCAAAGAATCAATCCCACTGCATAACCACCTGAAAATGAATAATATGTTAATTGGAAATTTATGGGAACTGAATATTAATTAAATTAACCAGCATTGTCCTAACGGGTGATGCTTAATGGGTGCACTAGTACAAAATATATTTTTCAGACCACTTCATTAAGACCGGTTCCGCACGGAACCGATCTGGAAGTTGTAATTAGTTTAAACCAGACTGGTTCATTTAAATAACCAGTCTGAAAATATATTAATTGAAATCGGTTCCGATGCGGAACCGGTCTGGAAATTGACATTGATTCCTACCAGGGTGGTTCATTTTGACGACCAGTCTGAAAAATAGATTAAAAAAAAAACCTCACGTTCCCTTTTGTGGTTCTAGAGAACCCTGTGGTTCCTTTCTCTTCTTCCCTCATTCTCACCACCGCCCTTAGCCTCTCTTTCTCTTCATCGCTCTCCTCCTCGGTTTTCGCCTCCGCCATGGAACTGAGCTCCAGCGCCGGCCATCGTCGTTGATGCGTGAATTGCGACCCTAGCCCCAATACTCGCGACCTCCATCTTCATGCCTCTCTCACGTTCGCGAATCACTCCCAACCTTCACCTCCTTGCATCATGTGTTACTGATGCGGGTACACAACCGAACCCCTTCCTCTCCCTCCCTTCCCTCTTCCTCTTCCTCCTCCTCCACTTCCACCTCCTCATCTCCACCGCCACCCACCATTTCTCCCTTGTTACAACCTCCCTCGCTTCTCACCTCCGTCTCTCCCCTTCCATGGCCGCCGTCACCCTCTTAGCTCTCGGCAACGGCTCCCCGGACGTCTTCTCCTCCCTCGCCGCCCTCCGCTCATCCCACCCCCGCACTACCTTAGCCTCCACTCTCTCCGCCAGCGCGTTCGTCTCCGCTCTCGTAGGGTTTGTGTTTTATATGGATTTGGGAATTGGACAAGATCGGAGGGTGGTGAAGGGTGTGAATGATGCTTCTGTTGTTGTGGATCTTGAAGAACAGAAGGAATTGATCACTTCCTCTTCTTCTTCTCATCGAGAGGATGAGAAGCAACGTAGTTATGGATTTTGCGGAGCTTTTGAATCGGTATGTTTTGATTAACACGTGCTTTGTTTTTTTTATTTATTGTGTTTATGAAATTATGATTATATTATTATGAGTTACTACATGTTAATGTTTGTGCTTAGAATTATTGCATACATGGTGATTTGGTGTTTTTATGGTAGTTACTTGGATTTGGTAACTTGCCTCAACTACTTGGAAGCTGAGTGGATGAGTGGTATCCATCGTAATCTTGGTGTACACATATCAAAGGTAAGTAGTTGATGCTACATATTCTGGAATCTATTAATTTGGTTCACTTTCTGGATATATTCTGTTTCACCAAATGTACACTTAAACAGCTAAGGCAAGGTGGCGTTGAGTTTAAAATGGAAAGCAAATCGATTTTGCACTTGGGTGTTGGAAAGGTAAAATCATATTTTCTTCCAACTCCTTATAGGCTTCATTACAAAAGGATGAGGTGTGCCACATGATTGTCCTCATGCATATAATATGATAATATCCACAGGTAAGCTATACAGAAGAGTCTTTACTGGAGAATATTGGTGCATTTATGAATGTTGTATTGCTTGCCAAGCCTGCTGGCTTAAAAAAGAGTAAGTGACACACATTCCTTTTTTAATTTTTGCTAAACGAAAAGATGAAATGTCTGATAAGAAGTGATATCCTCGTTTTTCTGAAGTAAAATGATAGTGTTGTAATGATTCCCTAATACTGTAATACATTGGTGGAAAAAGAGTGGAGTTGCATGCTAATAGTTACTTAGAATGTCTGAGGCTTTTATTAGCACGTGCCTCGATCTGACTTGTAAATTAACTAAGCATGTATGGAAATCGAGTGACTTGGGTCTATACTAAGCACGTCCTAATACACTCTTAATTTTT
This sequence comes from Crotalaria pallida, assembly GCA_037953625.1. Classification (NCBI taxonomy): domain Eukaryota; kingdom Viridiplantae; phylum Streptophyta; class Magnoliopsida; order Fabales; family Fabaceae; genus Crotalaria; species Crotalaria pallida. Next base: position 77,647,738 of record CM075649.1, on the reverse strand, counting down.
GTCACACTCAATCCTTTTTATGGTTAAGGCTTTGTTTATTGTAGATGAATAATTTGGGTGCTCAATTTCTGGTTTAACATTTGTAGGATGATCACAATGTTTGTGTTTTAAGTTTATTTCTATTATCTTATATTTGTCTACCTTGCTGTTCAGCTTCCAAATATGCCGGGTATGTGCTGTCTGTCGATATATGCAGCACGGTAACCTCTGAATTTTTTTCCATTTCTTTCTTTTATCTTTGCTGTATGGATTTAAGGTTGAAAAGTAATCATTCTCTTATTTCATATTAGTGTTACTTAAATAAATATTAAATGTATGTAAGTTCGCCTTATTCTTTGTTTATTTCGTATTGGTGAAAAGTATTTCAAAATGTAGCTCACTTATTGGCCTGATTCAGATTCATGTGCTAACTAAAAGGCATTCTAGTTATTCTTTGTAAATCCCCTTATTGCTAGCTGCAGTGATGGTGCACATTGTTTTCTTTGCTTAAGTTATTCAGTGCAATGGTATTAATGCAGATGGGACCAGGGTTACCTGTTTCAATACAATTGTTATCCAAAGCAGCAGATAACTACAAGAAAGTGCACGTGGTCTGAATCATGAACACGCTGCGGTTGCGGGCTTTCGGCATGAATTCAGGTTTTGATAGACAAATGTTGTCGTAGTTTTTGTTTATTACCACTTACTTTCGGAAGTTTCTTCTGTGATATATATGTGGCAATAAGTAATTGGAATTATGACATTTTTTGTGTGAACTTGATATATTTTCTGGTCGCCATTTGGTGTATCATGTTCCTTATTTAAACTGTAAAAGTAACTTACTAAATTATTCTTTTTAAGTACTCTAATACAGAGCTAAGTTGCTAAGCCTTTGATGGTTAATGTGTGGATTTAATGTTACATCTGTTTATCTATAATGTAACATTACTTGCATTTATGTCATGCATTTTTATGTTCCTTTTAATGATCTGATACCTGGAGGTCAGATGTTTCTTTCAAGCACGTCTCTTGGCATAATGGATACTTAAGTAGTGTTTGATCTGGGCGATTTTATCTTTTACTACTTTATTTTCATACAAGAATCAACTATGTTGATGCATCACAAATAAATATATCACTTTTTTTCCCGTCCATTCTTTCATTGATTTCGGTTTTGACCCAAATTTTGTTTAACGTAAATTTTTTTTATCGTTTAATGTATGTTTTATTTTCATGTGACATTATATCATTTGGCTCCATTGCTTGTGACATGTCATTATTATTTACCCATTTCCTTCCTCTCTACTCAGTGCCTCCTATCAAATTTATTTTCATATCAACAACCCATTTGCTTTGAGTTTGCATCTTCTGTTCTTTTATTTTTCTACTTAATTTATCTTGTTTTATTGCCTTTGTCTACTCTCTCTCTATGCTTTTAAGTGTATTGTCATTCCCTTTCCAATTTTGTCTTTCATTGGGCACAAATCTTTGAAACTTTTTTCTGCATGCAATTTCTACGTTGCTCAAGGTTACATACTCTGTAAGTTTCAGAAAATGCTTTTTCGGCTAGAGTTTGATGACTTAATTTCATTAGGAATTAGAAAATTTTGTCAATTTCGTTCGGATAGTATTTTAGTTAAAGAATGTATTTTTGTTGTTATTTTGTTGCAGGTGGTTTCTTGTTCATTATGCCCGGCATTAATTTTTCAGTCACCCAATTTTGGACCTTTTAATGGTATCGTATCTGGTTTCCAGCAGGAATGTTGCAGATGCATGGAAAAATTGAAGGAGTGGCTTTGCAATCTTGGAGTTTTTATGCAGGGATATTGACGACTCTAGTTATGTAGTTTTTTTATTCTTTTTGCTGGTGTAGGAGGTTAGGAGTTTTTGTTCTGTTTGTTAGTTTCCAACAGTAAGAGGTGTGTTTTCGCTAGTATTTGATCTTTGTAAGCAACCCGTTAATTCTATGGTGTAATGTATTTGGTTTTGATCTTTATCTGGAAAAAATGCTTTTGCTTCTAGTTTTTAATAAAATTTTATTTGACAAATCTTTCTTTATATATATATAATTATGTATTGCTTCTTGGCAAAAATTTTAAATTCCCTATGAGCAGAGGCTTAGATGGGATGACTATAAATATGGCAAGCATTACTAAATTGGTATATGTTCAAAAATTGAGATTGGCTGGTTCAAAAATTAATTTAGATCGACTCAAAAGAATAATTCAGAGCGGTTCAAAAAGAATAATTCAGAGCAAATCAAAAATTAATTCAGAGCAGCTCATTTTTCAGAGCGGTTCATTTTTTAATTCAGAGCGGTTCATTTTTCAGACCGGTTCAAAGAATTATTCAGACCGGTTCAAAATTATTATTCAAACCGGTTCAAAGTTATAATTCAGACCGGTTCAATATTATTATTCAGACCGGTTCAAAGAATTATTTAGACCGGTTCACAATTATTATTCAGACCGGTTCAAAGAATTATTCAGACCGGTTCAAAATTATTATTCAGACCGGTTCAAAATAATTATTCAGACTGGTTCAAAAATTTAAATCAGAGCGGTTAATAACCAGTCTCGTTAATATAAAAAAGACCGGTTTATAACTGGTCTCATTTAACATGTATTTTTAGCAACAGGGGCTTTAAGACCGGTTCGGAACCGGTCTGAAAAATGGTTCGGAACCGGTCTGAAAAATGTATTTTGTACTAGTGGTGTCTCAGTCCTGACAGGTTTAAAGTCCCTAGTAGGTGCCGAATTGCATAGCAGGTGCATCAATTCCTAGTGGTGCAAAGATAAATGGAAATTAAGGAAAGGGAAATGGTATATCTAATGGATAACGGAAATGAGCAATGGAATTATGGAATTTGGAATTATTATTATTTAATTGTGTGTTAAGGGGAATATGAATTAATTCAGGCTTATGGAATGATTATAACCGGAATCTGATTTTGGTTGCTTAATTATGTGTTGTTTGATTTATTTGATACTTGTGCTTGGCCTAGTGAATTTATTATGTCTATCTGGAAACTGCATTTCTGTTTCATGTGCAATGCTCATTCCCTTAACATTTTTCAGGTACCGAGTTTGAACTTGCACTATTACTGGCCGAGCAGGAGTGCACTCCACACCGTGGAGTGTAATTTAGTTAAGGGTGTATTCTAGTCATTGTATTATAATTAATTCATTTTGGGTTTTTGAAATAATCTAATCGTTGTAAGCCCGAATTTGTTATATGTCGTAAATAGGGTTTGTAAAGTTAATTAATATATTTAGAAATGTTGAAATGTTTTATGGATTGTTCTGGGTTGACAGGTGAAAACTCTAAATTTTTGGGAAGTTCGATAAACAGAGGAAACTCTGTCGGATTTTCGTTAAGATTGTAAAAGAAATTTTCAAGTCCTATTTTAAAACCAACATAATTATTAGTAAATAAGCTATATAAATATTAGGGTGTTACACCTGAGTAGAAAAGTAAGGAACCTTAGTATCTGACACAGAAGATGAGGGCGTTATCAAGGGACTTCTGATTGATTTTTTTATGCAAGTCCTGGGGAGAAGAACCTTTAGTTGAGGAAGTATGCGTCAAATGACCACCTCATCCTAAACGAAACCGGACCACAATAGGAATTCCCGAAGCTTGAGAAGGTTAAGTATCTACCAACGGAACCCAGGGAGAAAAGAACCCATCAAATTGAACCAGTTTAGAGAATAAGGAATGCCCTATCCACGATTCCCAATTTTATTAGTTGTCGGAAGGACCAAAGAGGAGCTAAACCCTGTCGATTTAGTTACCAATCTTCAAAAACCAATAGAACACCACCTTTATCACCAAAGGAAGTAGTGGCATTAATTCTAAAGTGTAACGAAATCCTAAGTGACAGAATCCGAGATCGTAGGAGTCTTCGAGTAACCATTATCACTATTATTATGATTATTACTATTTGAACCTAAACAAGTTTTTGAAACTTCAAATGTTTTGGTAGTTTAAAAGGTTTTAGTTTAAAATGCTTTTGACGAACCCACTTGATTCCTTTTTCAAAAACCGAATATCGGGGACAAAATTCATGTAAGTGAGGGAGTATTGTAACATCTGCTTTTTCTAAATTAATTTATATGTACTTATATATAAATGGATAATGATTTATAATTATTTTCTTGGTATGTATATAGTTATATTGGGATAATGTCTGTATATATATATATATGATTTTAATATATGAGTTTGGTTATAAATGTATTTGATGTGTTTGTGTTTCTCGTGTTTGCACGATTAGGGATTTGTTGTAGGTATTTGTGTGTCGGGGTTGCAAGAGTCCGAGTGTGTCCCTAGTGTATGTTCTCGGTCAAGTAAGTGGTTAGAGAATTCTAAGAAAAATGGTTTCGAGTGCAAGAGTTGGCCTTTAGTGTTAGTACTTGGGGGATTCCTTCAAAATTGTGTTTCGACGGAGTTCTGGAAAGTGATGGTTTTGTGAGGCATTTGGATGTCATCCGACCGCTTGGTTATGCCTCGAGTATTAGTAGCCTTAGATTAGTGAGGTTAGAGAGTGGTCATAAGTTGTTCGGGTTAGAACAAGTGTTAGAAATGGGGTAAAGTTTAAGGTTCGTTCATAGTTTCGCTTGATTTCCGTGTTTTAATTATTATGTGTTTGATTTTATGGAATTATGATTTTCGTGTTTGGAAATGTAATTTAATGTTGTGTGTGTTAGTTTTAGTGTTTGGAAGGGTTAGGAGTCCTTAGGTTGGGCTAAGAGTGAGAAAATCGGCGTTTCGGGGGGAGTCGGTGCGCCTACCAAAATCCTGTGTCACAGCCAGCCTGGCGCCCCGACGCGCAGCATCCGTGTGCATCAGACCTGCGCTTGCGCGCTCAAGCGCAGCGCTAGCGTGCCCAAGTGCGCGTCTATTATAAACATGCACCAGCACAGTCTAGCTGCACCAGCTCCATCTCCCTCCTTCCCCACACGCACCAACCCATTCCCACCACCTCAAACTTCATTTCCAATCCTTTCTCAACGAACCAAATCAATATTTGGTTAGATCTTACCTCAAACCCAATTCCTCCTTCTTGTCCTCTCACTTTCCCTCTCTTATCCATGGTTTTCTCTCTTTCCTCAAGCTTTCTCTCTCCTCAAACCATGGAACCAAGTGGAGATCGGTCTAGGGAGTTTAAATCCAATTAGATCGGGGGTAGATCCAAGGTCTATGGAGCTTCAATTGAGCCTCCTCTTCCTCTAAGGTAAGGGGGAGACCTTTTCTACACTTTGAGTTAGGGTTTATAATAGGATTTGGGATTAATAGTTAAATTGGAATGTGGGTAGTGTTTTATCACTTGTTTAGAGTTGGATTGAGCGTAATTAGATTATTATTAGTTGATTTTATGTTTATTAAATTGTTTATAACAACCCCTTTTTGTATGTTATAAAAGTAGGAAGTGAAGAAACCTAGGGAGTTGATTTATGTTATTGTGCTCTGAGACATACCTGTGTATGTCGACTGGTTTATTGGCTATTTTGTTGGTTGTTGTTTTGTTATTTATCGATGTTTTATGGTTTATTGTTATTATGGGTATTTTTATTGTTGTTGTGGTTGTTATTGGAATTATTGTTTAGTCCTGAGCATATTGATCATATGGATATTATGTGTGAGCATGTAGATGATGTAGAGCTTGGGTTAAAGTTATTGTAAAAGAAGTCAGTATCGGATTATATGGCGAATGAATTGAGAGGGTACTTCGATACTAACTTAACCGGTTAGTCGATTCCAATAACCGGTTAAGTAAGTATCAAGTACCACATTTTTTGTTATGAAAAACCAAAAGAGCGCCGACTATTGACTTCGTTTCCAATAATCCTAACCATCATGCATCATGACATGGAGTTGAGGTTGGACGTTAGGGTATGGGATAGACTTACGAGACGGTTCATTGAACCTAGGTACGAGAGTGATCCAGTGACTACATGGGGAATTGTAGTGAGTAGGGCCTTGATCCTACATGGGGTCGAGCTAGCTACCCGCGCTGGGGATCGGTCCTGCCGTAATCATTACAATTCTGACGGTCACTTAGGCACTTCAGGGTCGCGGAGGGTGGTCGCGGCTATATCCAACTCGGGCATCACCTCGAGTTGTACTTGGACCTGGATTGGCCAAGTATTGTGCAAGCATTGGTTGCAAGACGCTTACTCCCGACTCGTCTATCCCAGGAGTGGAGGGTGGTGTTATGAGATTGGATATGTGATTGTGATATGGGAGATTGGAGTACAGTGATGATTGAGCCAATCCAGGATGGATCCCATGTGTATTGTGTGATTATGTGTGTATAGTATCCTGGGATGGGATACGAATGTGATGGATCCAGTGGTGGATTGGTCGAGTGACGCCCATGCATTGCACTATGTGCTCGTTATTGTGGTGTGTATGTTATGTAGCACTTGATTTAGTTGTTATTTCCTGAGTTGTTATTATGAGTTGTTTACTATTCTTTTAATTCAACGTGTTTTGAAAATGTCTCACCCCTTAGTGGTTTAACATTTTTGGCAATTTGCCAAGAAGCTTGAAGATCAGAGTGTCGCAGCGGAAGAGTCGAAAGAAAGGAACTCTATTTATTTCTGCTTGTATTGTAATTGAATACCCCCAAAGTTGTTTATAAACTTGTGTTGTAAAAAGAAATTTTGAGTTCCTCAATTTAAGTTGCAGACTTTTATTATTTTTACACTACTTTTATTTATTTATCTTTCATAAAATGAACCGGGGGTGTTATAGATATCATCACGAGGGTCCACAGGAAAAGGGGAAACAGAGTGAGTAAGCAATCCGGACAGGGTTAACGTCGACGACATGGATTTACGGTAGACAATATACTAAGACTAACACACCACATTCAACATCCAATATACATATAACATTTACATCACAGTAATTTAAGACTCGGTAACATTTGCATACTCAACGATATTATAACGTAGGTTCACATAACAAAATTTCATAGGATGAATTTTCATAATTCATTAATCTCTTAATCAAAATTTCGCAATTTCGTTAGTCCAAGTTAAGGACAACTGACGGTCATTAACGTCAGGGACAAATTTGCAATTTCAAAAATTTCAGGATTAAATTGATCGTTGCCTACAAAATCAATCAAGAACCAATCTGACATTTTTTTTTTGTGTACACCAACCGGTACCCGGATCTGGTTTACCTAGAATCCGACTCATCCGATCCCACCCCCAACTGAGCTCGCACTAAGCGGTAGGGGTCTCCCAGCGGGGGTTGCTCCATACCCAAGGCTCGAACTCGAGACCAGTTAGTTAAGGGACCAAGTGGGTTACCACTTGACCAACCCCACGTTGGTGAACCAAACTGACATATTACTCATAGTAAATAACGATATAATTATGTTTGAATAAGTTTGCCAACTACGAACAAAATGTTTTAATAAATTCACATTTTTATAACCTCATAATAATAAACATAATATAAATAATAGAATTATAATGAGGGGATTATAAGGTTGTTACAACTCACAATTCAACAAAGCCAATTTGGTTTTTTTTATTTATATTAAAAAATTTATCTTTATTGGATTCGATTGGGTATAACAAGTGCAAACCTAATATCCAAACCAAGCTTAATCAAGTTTTGGTTGGATTGGATCGGTTTTAACCCAAGGCACAAATATGCGATGGATTGTATTGGATATTCGATCTGCACACCCCTAAATTAGATACTGCCATATGGCAACAAAAGTTTGTTCTTTTGGTAAAGATTTGACTCATATTCCATAAAGATACGAGTTAGAATCTTTATTGATTTATGAATTTCGTTGATTGATAACTTCTATAAAATTCTATATGTTTATCTTTAAGTCCTGAAAAATGCATTGAACCTCATGATGTGTTGACAGTTTGAAAAAATTTTATACTGCTACTGCACACATTATTTACTCATAAAATAAAGTACTAAGAAGTTGTGATGAGTAAAATAGGGAGGTGCGAGAAATTTTTTCAAAATCTTTAACCATCATTTTTTGATAACTATTGTTTAAACAATATGTTTTGTTAACGGAGAAAATGTTCTATTTGGTCCCTACACCTGACATCTATTTAGTCCTCGAAAGATTTTGGGAATCAATTTAATCCCCCAAAGATCAGAATAGCATCCTGTTAGTCCCCTTGCCCATAAATCAGTTAGTCAACCTTTTTAGTGTCACGTGTCACATTCTCATTGGTTATTTCCGGTGCACATATTAAGACACGAACCACAGGATTATTCCCTCATAAGATCTCAACCATTGCTTATATCTGATGGTCCAAATTTAAAGATGAAAAATAAAATAATAAAACTATATTTAATATTATTAAAAATTTGAAAAAATATTAAAAAGTTCAGAAAAAATTATTAAAAATTCGGAAAACTATTTTTTAAAAAAATACTGATTTTTTTATATTTTAAAAATTAATAAAAGATTCAGAAAATAATAAAAAATTCAGAAAATTAAAAAATAAATATGTAAAATATTTTTTAAAAAATATTGAAATAATTAATAAAAATTCATAAAATAATAAAAAAATTCAGAAAATTTTTAAAAAATCTTTAAAATATTTTTTAAAAAAATAATGAATTTTTTGTATATTTTAAAAATTAATAAAAATTCAGAAACTAATAAAAAATACATAAAATTTTTGAAAAAAAACTCTGTAAAATATTTTTTTAAAATTTTTTTGAAAATAATAAAAAAAATTTAATATATTTTTAAATCGGTAACATGCGAATATTTTTTTAAATATTTTTGAAAATAATAAAAATTCATAAATATATTTATAAAAAATCAGTAAATATTGTAAATAAAAATCAGAAAATTTTATTTTTATTTTTCAAAATTTTATAAACTAAATCTGCTTTTAAAAATTTTAAAATTGTTAAATGGTTTTCAAAATCTTTTCTTATTTTTTTAATTATTTCTCTGAATTTTTAATAATATTTTACAAAATTTTTATAATTTTTAGAATTTTTTTTAATTATTTTAAAGAATTTTCTAATACTTTTTAGATTATAAAAATCGAAAAAATAAATTTTCAGATTTTTATAAAAATATATTTAAGTATTTTTATTATTTTCAGAAATTTTTAAAAAATATATTTGCATGTTTATTAAAATTTTTTTGAATTTTTCATTTTAATTATTTTAAAAATATTTAAAAAAAGGAAGGACACTTTTTCTTAATTTTTAAAATATTTTACAGATTTTTTAAAAATTTTCTGAATTTTTTTTATTATTTTCTGAATTTTGTATTAATTTTTAAAATATAAAAATTTAAGTATTTTTTTTAAATATTTAAAGATTTTTTAAAAATTTTTTGAAATTTTTATTATTTTATGAATTTTTTATTAATTTTTGAAATAAAAAAATCAGTATTTTTTTAAAAAATATTTTACCGATTTTTAAAAAATTTATGAACTTTTTATTAGTTTCTGAATTTTTTATTAATTTTTAAAATATAAAAAAAATTTCAGTATTTTTTTAAAAATTTTTTTACAGATTTTTCAAAATTTTCCGAATTTTTTTATTATTTTCTGGATTTTTTATTATTTCTCAAAATATAAAAAACAATTCAGTATTTTTTTTAAAAGTATTTTACAGATTTTTTTTTAATTTTCTGAATTTTTAATTATTTTTTAAAATATAAAAAAAGTTCAGTATTTTTTTAAAAAATATTTTTCCGAATTTTTAATAATATTTTTCCTGAATTTTTTAATATTTTTTCGAATTTTTAATAATATTAAATATAGTTTTATTATTTTATTTTTAAATTTTAAATTTTGACCGTCAGATATAAGCAACGGTTGAGATTTTAAGAGGGAATAATCCTGTGGTTCGTGTCTAAATATGTGCACCGGAAATAACCAATGAGAATGTGATACGTGGCACTAAAAAGGTTGACTAACGGATTTATGGACGGAGGGACTAACGAGATGTCATTCTGAGCTTTGGGAGACTAAATTGATTCCCAAATTCTTTCGGGGACTAAATAGATGTCAGGTGTATCTTTGGGGGACCAAATAGACCATTTTCTCTTGTTAATGTTACCAGAAAATCAAAATTTGGGAAAATCTTGGTTTTTCATTTTTGTTTGTGATTATTTAAGATTTGATTGCATGCTAGTATTTTTTTTTTGGAAGAAGAAGATCAAATTCTTCCACATCTGAACTATCATGGATTTTTCATAAAAATTGATAAAAGAATATTTTTTTAATGTTATTCAAAGCAAGTAATGATTTCCTGAAATTTTGATTTTTCTTTTTTATCTTTTCACAATAGTAATTTGTTTTATTATTTTTAATTATTAGAAAAAGAAAAATTTGGAAAAACCTTGTGAAAGTGTCACGTCAACATTTTTTTACTGCATGCATCTTCTATTTATACTATATAATTCTATTGATGATTTTTTATTATTTAAAATAACAAAAATTTGGGAAAATTTTTTTTTTCGAAAGTGACACATCAACATTTTTGAATTGCAGATATTATCTCTTTATAATTTATAATTAATAATTCATTCTAATCAATAATTATAAGAATCAAATATTTAGATTTCGATCTTCTATTTTGTTCTAATTAGAATAATTAGCCAACATTTTTTTAAATTGCAGATAATTTCTTTTTGTAGTTCTTAGTCAATTATTTAACTAATCAATAATTATAATTATAATAATCAATTCGAAATATTTAGATTTTAATCTTCTATTTTGTTCTAATTAGAATAACCAACAAATATTATTGAGCTGAATCCTAAAATCATGTCAGATTACCGGCATTGCATAATGAGAAAAGCTTTCATGCCTTATAGTGAAGAAAGACATCAATATCAATCTACTTGGATTAGAACTATAAGAGGATAAGTGCAATTAAAAAAACTGACGTTGTGCTTTCTAAGTTTTCCTTTTTCAAAACTTTTGTTTTTTTAAATAATAAAAATACATTTTAAAGTTGTTATTAAGTAAAGATAAAGATAAAGAGACAAATCAAGGAAATCATTAGCTATTTTGAATAACAATAAAAAAATATTCTTTCATAAATTTTTGCAGAAAATCTATAATTGATCAGAAGGATAATGAATTATTTTGTTCTTCCAAAAAATATTAACATATGATCAAATCTTAAATAATAAAAAAAAAATGGTCCATCATATCATAAGTTGCAAACTTCAAAATATTGATCATAATTTTTCTATGATAATATTGATGTTGATAACTTTTCTTGGGTAATCATCTAATATCCTCATGTTAATTATTTAGCTTTCAACATCATTCTAAAAAAATATCAAAATCTAAATATTTCTAATTGATTGTGGTAATAAATAATTAGAATAAATTATTAAAGCTTCCATGCCATTTAGTGAGAAAAAGCACTAATTATTAGATCTAGTGTGCATGTGCATGTGGAGATTGTGAGATCTATTATGCAAGTGCATGGTTTTGATAATGACAAATGTTTTGATCAAATTCAAGTCTTGGAGTAGCTCACCAAAGAACAACAAGCAACTATGGTGAGAAGAGAGAAAGCTCATAGACTCAATATGTGTATTGTTTGTAATATCTTTATTTAAGTCTTAGAGTTTTGGGTAGAGTTATTAGAGGGTAGTGAATCTCTATCAAGTGCATGATCATATTATAATTTGAGTATTTCACTTAACCTAAATCAATAGGTGGCTTAAAGGTTTGAAAGAAAAGGTTTAATTTTGAGAAAACAAGTTTTTAGAAGTGTTTTTACGACCTTTAATCGATTAACAGACCTTAGCATCAGTGCTTAATCGATTAATAGGAAGGCTTAATCGATTAACAGGAATTAAACAGGGGTTAATCGATTAACAGCTACAGAACAGCTTTTTAAAACAGTTTTTCACTTCTCAAAATCAGTTTTAATGTTTTCCAAATTTTATGGGTCTTCTAAAATAAACCTTTTCCTAATCATTATGATTAACTAACTTCATTTTCATATCATTTTAGAAAGATCAAAGCCACACTATTCTCTCAACATTCTCTCTTACTTTTACAAAGATCAAAGTTCTTATTTTCATATTCTTTGATCAAGAAACTCTTGAATCTCAATTACTAATTGTTCATAGTTCTTGAAGGAGATTCAATAGGTTATTTTTGTTTTCTTAGAGTTGTAATCTTTGCAAGAAGGCAAGATATTTACAACAAAGAAGAAGTCTTGGTGGTTGTTCATCAAGCAAATTGATTTGGAAGTCTTGTTGTGTTAACAAGCAAATTGGAAGCCTTGTTGTGAGGTATCAACAAGCAAGTGGAAGCCTTGATGTGGGGTTATCATCAAGCAAAGGAGAAAGGTTAGATTAGAAGTTCAATAGGATTGCAAGACAAGAGTGAGGTATCTCTTGGAGGCTATCAAGTGGGGTATCTTGAGAGACATTTGCTTGTAATTTGAGAATTCTAATTCCTTATTGAAGAAACTCTCTCTATTGTGATAGAGGGGACTGGATGTAGCTCTCGGTGGTTGAGAGTGAACCAGTATAAATCTCTGAGCAAGCTTCTCTTCCCTTAACTCTTTAACTTTTGCTATTTCATATTGTTCTTTATTGAAAACCTAGAAAAGATTGATTTTCTAATAATTGATTGAATTAGATTTTAATAGTTCTAATTGATTTAGGGAAAACCTTTTTCATAATCTAGGTAATCATTAACAATCTTGGTGTTAATCAATTCCACACTATCTCTGATATTTTATGTTAATTGATTGATTTTCGTTTTCGATTGAAAAGCTTTTCTTTTCAGTTTTAATAGTGATTAATCGATTAACTGGGTGTGTTAATCGATTAACCAAAAATCAGCTGTCAGGCATTAATCGATTAACTGAAGCCTTAATCGATTAACTGCTTCAGATTTTTTGAAAATCATTCGTTTTAATTGTTTCGATTTGTTTCGTTCGAAAATCTTTCAAGGTTTCTTTAACACCTATTCAACCCCTCTCCCCCCCCCTTCTAGGTGTTCTCCTATTGTTCTCTAGTTATTTCACCCACCGATTGTAGTTCTTACAATTGGTATCAGAGCTCGGTTGAAAGACACGAGAATAGAGCTTTTTCGTAAAGATCCTTGAGGAAACTACAATGGGTTCTACGAATCCCTTTGGTGGTGAAGGTGCTTCAATAAACCGCCCTCCTATGTTTGGTGGAGAGGGTTATGCTTATTGGAAAATTAGAATGAAAATCTTTATTGAAGCAATAGATGCGAATATTTGGGAAGCCATTGAAAATGGTCCTCACATTCCCTCAAAACAAGTAGAAGGTGCATCTCAACTCATTCCCAAAGATAAATGGACAGATGATTGTAACACCCTCACAATTAATTAATTAAATTGAGTTTTATTAAAAAATGGTACTTGAAAATTTCGACGAAAATCCGGCAAAGTTTCCTCTGTTTTTCGGACTTTCCCAAAATTTCCTGTTTGTACCTGCTCAGACCAGAGAAATTTTAAAACATAAAACATAATAATTTTACAACCCGACGAATTCCTAATGCCCGACTAATACACGTTCCATGGCATACACTAATACATATATTAAATTTCCAAAATAACATTTTTAATATAAACTAAAGCCCACTCATAACAACTTTACACTCCACGTGCTCCTGCTCGGCCACGACTTGTGCAAGCTCCTTCTGTACCTGTAAAATATAGCAAGAAGGGTAGCATTACACAGAACTTAGGATATAACTTCTAAGAAGTCATGATAATAAACTAAGCCTAACCCTATTATTAGCTCTTAACAATCATACACCTTCAAACACTCAGTTCATTCATACAATTAATTACATTCCCTTATTAGTTAACTCTTTTACTCTTTAACCATTCTTAATTCTCAGTTCCTTTTACCTCATTTCTTACAATTACTTTCTTATCCCTGGAGCACATGGGCTGTCCAGGTTATGCTTTCTCTTTTCTTTCAGTCTTACATTTCTTTTCTTTCTTTTCCTTTCTTTCCTTTTATTTTCTAATCCTTTTCTTTTCTTTTCTCGTCCCTAGAGCACATGGGCCGTCCAGGTTGAGTTCAATCATCCTCGGAGCACATGGGCCGTCCGAGTTTGCGCTAGTAATCCCCAGATCACATGGGTCGTCCGGGTCCTCGGAGCACATGGGTCGTCCGAGTTGCGCTTCGACAGAGCACATGGGCCGTCCGCCGATATTCATTTTAATTATCCTCGGAGCACATGGGTCGTCCGAGTTGCGCTAGTAATCCCCAGAGCACATGGGTCGTCCAGGTTGCGCTTCGACAGAGTACATGGGTCGTCCGCCGATATTCATTTTAATTATCCTCGGAGCACATGGGCCGTCCGAGTTTGTGCTAATAATCCCCAGAGCACATGGGCCGTCCGGGTTGCGCTTCGACAGAGCACATGGGCCGTCCGCCGATATTCATTTTAATTATCCTCGGAGCACATGGGCCGTCCGAGTTGCGCTTGTAATCCCCAGAGCACATGGGCCGTCCAGGTTGCGCTTCGACAGAGTACATGGACCGTCTGCCGATATTTCTCTTTCTTTTATTTCCAGTCTTATTACTTTATTTTCCCCGAGCACATGGGCCGTCAGGTTATGTTTCTTTATCCTCGGAGCACATGGGCCGTCCGAGTTTGGTTTTCTTCCTCTTTCTCATTTAATCTTTTCTTTTTTTCTCATTAAGTCTTTTCTTCTTTTACTTTGCTTCTTATTCTCTTTCTTTCTTAAATATTTATCTTTTCTCATATTTGTGTTTCTATTACTTATTCTCTTTCCTTTACTTTTAATTTCTCTTAGTCATTCTCCTCTCCCCTTCCTTTCATTTAAAAACTTATTATCGCTTTCGTTTTATCCCATTGAGGGTTTACAAACAATCCAAACATTCACAATCGACACACATTCATACATTTCCATGTTACAACTTCTTATTCCTTTTTCTATCTTCTTAATTATTTACTTGATTCCAATTCTTGTTTACACATCTTATTATCATCTAGGTTCCTTAACATTATTTTCATTATCTATTATTCATTCGTACATCGCACACACATACATCACGAGACACCCCTTGAATTTATGCTTCTCATTAATTACTATATATATACCTTAGGTTCATTTCAAATCCCCAATCCCTCAAACATTTCAACATACAAATCATTTACACATATATTCACACACATCCAGATATTTTCTTTGTCCTTATTTTCCTACTTAGTTTACTAGCCACAACTTCACAAACATCATCATACAACACATACACTCACACCTTCCTGTGGTTCCATTTTCTTTATTCTCATTCTTAACTTATTGTTAAAATCAACTACCCTATTGTTTATTCTCATAATTAATTTTTTCTATTCTTAGCCATCATCATAATCGACCTAGAAATCACAGCCTAAATTAAGGTAAGGCAACCCTCTTACCTAGAATCCTAGCAATAGAAACAATATGACACTCGCGTCCGCGCCTTACTCGAGGGTCAGGGACAACAATGGATCTAAACAGGGACACACGTTAAAACTAATTATAACATTAAATATATATATATATATATATATATATATATAATCAACTAAATTCATTTTTGTCAAAATAATAAATATATATCATTATACAATAAAAATATATAACTTTTCCTCAAAACATCTCTTTATTTAAAAATATAGGGATTGTAAAAATATTGATGGACCGTAGAATAAATTACATGGATGGATAGAGAGAGTTTAGAAGGTTATTTACCTAAAAAAGATTTAAGATTAGACGGTTGGATCTTGAATAATTGGATCGAGAAGTTAAAAAAAACAAAAGTCGCTCCCCCTTCTCTCGCGAGCCCCCTTCTCTCGCGAGACCCTCTCTCTCTGTGTCGCTCACCTTTTCTCTTTCTTTATTTGGCTTTCTCTTTCTCTCATTCTAGTTCCTTCTTTCTCTTTCTCTATATTCAGTGTCTCGCCTTGAAGGCTTTTATGGCCACAACATCTTCATTTCTTTTTTTTTTTTTAATATTCTTTTCTTACGGGACTGGGTGGGGCAATTGGGAATTAGGATATACATATATACATATTATTTTACATATTATTTAGGTACTGGGTGGGGTACTGGGTAGTTTTATTTTTATTTTTTTTTCTTTTACTTTGGTTTACGGTGGGGCACAGGGGCTTGGGTAGAATTAGGTTTTTATATATATTTTAACAATGTGCTCTCATTTATGGGTCAATGTGTATAGGTATTTTGAATTATAATTAAAAGTTTGACGATTCTAAAAATAAAATACATTTAAGTAAAACAATATTATATTTTTAACTACTCAAAACTGATTGAAAAATAATAAAGTTACATGTCCATACATATAGCTATTGCGTAAGAAAAGTATCGAAATTCAAAAGTAAATATAGTTTCTCAATCCTGATATTAAACTTGATAAAATATAATATTTATAATTTTGAAATAACAAATCATTAAATATAACATATACCGGCAATATATTAAAACTAGCTCTCACCCTGTGCAATGCACAGGTTATTGATAATTTAATTTTTTATATTAAATATTTTAAATTAAAGATTGTTTTTATTTTAAAGTAAGGATTATTATTACACAACAATAAAAAAAATTATACAAAAAGACATAGACTTAAATCAAAAACTACACTTAACAAAAATTAATTTAAATGAATTTGTTGAGAAATATTGTACTTTCTTGTATAAATAAAAAGTAACAATTTTTATCTCATATCTTCCTTATTTATTTAATAGATAAATTAACATTTTTATATGATTATCAACTTTATTTTAAAGAATCAAAAGTAAATCATATTTAAATATTTTCATCTTTTTTGTTTGGTGGTATTATAAGTAAATTTAAGGATAAATTAGAATATTCCGTATTTCATAGGACATAAAGACGACATTGAACTTGTTATTCTTGACTGTCTTGATTAATTAACACATTGCATTTTATAAGGAATACAATGACTGCTTTTTTTTTTATATTTTTAATATTATATTTGTTTATGTATAGATAAATATTAAATTAATGTATTTCTTATTTAGTTGATCGATGAAGTAACAGTTTTTATATATCATTATTGTTTATTATGATATTATGATTAATTGGAGTGAAATCAAAATTAAACTTTTTTTTAATATTTTTTGTTTGATGGTATTATGAGTACATTTATGGATAAATCAAAATATTTCCGATTTCACGGGACATGATTGTAGGTTTCTATGTTTTGATGATATCAAACGTATTTCAAGCAACAACATTTCAACAAGGAAGCTACACTCATGAAGATTAGAATTAGGATTTATTTTAATTCTTAATCAATGTAATATTTTATTTTATGCAATGCATATCATGAGAGTGGGTAGCTTTAGGTGATCTTAATTAAGCTTATAATATTATTTGATTAAGAGTGAAGAAAACTTAATCTTGATTAAACTAGCTCAAATTAAAGTAATTGTCAAAGTACATTTGAAAAGCATTGTTTTTAATCAATGTCTGTACTGGTTACTCGATTAGCATGATAGGCCTACTCGAGTAGCACGTGTTAACATAGGTTAATCGAGTAATGAGATAATCATTAATCGATTAATATGTTTTAACACTGGTTAATCGAGTAGTGTGTTAATCATTACTCGAGTAACACGTACTCTTTCAGAAAAATATAAAAAGACCTCATTTGTACTTGGACAAGGTTACACACTCTTTCATAATTTTTCTATTGAGCAATATACTTTCATTTTCAAGAGCTATTACTAAACTTTCTTTGAGAAATCAAGATTCAACAATTCTCTCTATTCTTCACTCAAGATCAATTCAATATTCTAAGTTTGTTTTAGATCAAAATTTTCTAGTTCTTAATTGTGTGTTGAAGCTATTTGCAACAAGAGGTTGCACATTCAAAGATTCAACAAGAGGTGAAGAATTTCACAAGCAAAGTCTTTGAAGATTGTCAAAGCAAGATTGAAAAGGATTTGGTTGGAAGCATCTTCAACAAATCAAAAGAAGACGGACAAGGAATTCAATTGGGTTAGAACATCAAAGAGTTTGGTACACTCTTTGAGAGGGGTTAAGATAGGATAGCTTTGTGAGAAGTTGCATCTTAACATTGTAATTCTAACAATTGAATTGTCTAGTAGAAACTCTTTATCTTTTAGATAAAGGGGACTGGAGTAGCTCTCAGTGGTAGAGAGTGAACCAGGATAAATCATCGTCTTCATTGTTTTTCTTTTCAAGTTTGCATTAATTCAAGAATAATTGAATTTAGGTTAGAATTGGGGTTTTTCATATCTTTAATTAATTGACCTAAATTGGTTGGTAAATTTACTTGTAAATTGTTCTACTATTCATTCATAATTTGTTGAATCATCAAGGCATTGCGATTCTAAGAGAATTCTCATCAAAACTAAATCTGCATCAGTTTTCTACCCAGATTACTCGATTAATCTGTTCATTAATCGATTAATTTCAAAGTAGCTTGCGGCATTACTCGAGTAACATTTGTGTTAATCGAGTAGTTCAAAAGTGACTTGCGCAATTACTCGATTAAGCTTAGCATTAATCGATTAGTCAGTGTAATTTTTGAAGAAAAATTTATTTTCTTAAAATCATTCTCTACGGTGATCGAAATATTTGTACTAAGGCTTCAATACTCTATTCACCCCCCCTCTAGACTATTTTGAGCCGCTTGTTGGTTTCCAACAAGTGGTATCAGAGCTCGGACGAAAAATCCGAGCCTTAACAAGCTTTTTCGAAAAGATCCTAATTTTTGGAAACAGTGGGCTCAAATTTTCCTTTTGGTGGTGAAGGAGCTTCCATTAATCGCCCCCCACTATTCAATGGTGAGGGATACGCTTATTGGAAGGTCCGAATGAAATTTTTTATAGAAGCCATTGATATAGAAATTTGGAACGCTATAGAGAATGGACCTTTTGTTCCTCAAACTAAAGTAAATGATGCTGTTTCTGCAAAACCAAAATCGAGTTGGTCGGATGATGATAAAAAGAAAGTGCAATATGATTTAAAAGCGAAAAACATCATCACGTCCGCTCTTTCATATGATGAGTTCTTTAGGGTATCCCAATGCACTGATGCAAAACAAATGTGGGACACACTACAAGTCACACATGAGGGCACGACTGAGGTTAGAAGGGCTAGGCATAACACTCTCATGCATGAATATGAGCTCTATCGTATGTTGCCTAATGAAAATATAGGCGGCATGCAAAAGCGCTTTACGCATATCATAAATCATCTTTCTGCTCTTGGAAAAATACTAACTAATGGTGAAGTTGTTAATAAAGTTTTAAGATGTCTTAGCTGTAAGATCCATGAAGAATGTTTTGATAAATGCCAAAAGGTTTTGAAAAAGCTACAAAAGATTTTGAACAAGCTTAAATGTGTTGATCAAGTTCAAGCTCAACAAGCAACAACAAACATCAAGTTAAGAAGAGAAAGCCAACTCATGAAGACTTAGTTTGGTAGTTTATGTTTTATTGTTTTATCTTTTGCCTCACAAGTCTTTTAGTTTATGAGTTTGGGTAGAGTTTATTAGAGGGTAGTGAATCTCTTTTGAATGCATGATTATATCATATTTTGAGTATTCACTTTGCCTAAAATCAATAGGTGGCTTAAAGGTTTGAAAGAAAAGGTTTAGTTTTTGAGAAAACAAGTTTTAAGTGATTTTTAATGTTAATAATCGATTAACAGATTTTGATAATTGATTAACAGTGTATTTTGAACTGATAATCGATTAACAAACTTTTGATAATCGCACTTTTACTCGAGTAAAATATTTTCATCTTTCGGCTTACTCGATTAAATCATGTTTTACTCGATTAACACTTTTTCTACTCGAGTAACACGATCAGATATGGTTTTTAAAATGCGTTTTTCACTTCTCAAAAGCACTTCTAACCATTCCTAACTTTTGGGTATTCTATATAAACCTATTCCTAACCTTTGTGATCAATTAGAATCATTTTCATACACATTTTACAAAGAATCAAAGCCACTCTATTCTCTCTCACTGTCCCAAGATCAAAGCTTTAATTTTTACATTCTTTGATCAAGAACCTTGAATCTCTCATGTTGATATTTCATAGCTTTTGAAAGAGATTCATAGGATTGTTATTTTGTTTTCATTTGAGTTGTAATCTTTGCAAGAGGCAAGCTATCTACAACAATTGGAAGTCTTGGTTGTGAATCAAGAAAAGTTATTTGGAAGCCTTGGTGTGGCATTTCATCAAGCACTTGGAAGCCTTGTTGTGTTAACAAGCAATTGGAAGTCTTGTAGTGAAGCAAGCATTGGAAGTCTTGTTGTGGGGTATCGGCAAGCAAGAGAAGAGGTTAGATTAGATATCAATAGGATTACAAGGCAAGGGTGTGGTATCTCTTGTAGGCTAGCAAGAAGGGAGTCTTGTGAGGCATTTACTTGTAATTTGAGAAACTCTAATTCCTCATAGTGAAGAATCTCTCTTGGTTGAAGAGGGGACTGGAGTAGCTTTCAAGTGGATGAAAGTGAACCAGGATAAATCACTGTGTCGTATCTCTAAACTCTCTACTCTTTACAATTCAAGTCTTTAATTGTGTTCTTGGTTGAAAACCTAGAAAAAGTGATTTTTCATAATTGATTGAATTGAATCTTAATTGTGCAAAATTAAGTTTGGGGAAAATCATTTTTATAACCTAGGTTAATCAATAAGAATATAGGTGTTAATTGTTTCCGCTGAATCTCTGGTTATACTTGTTAATTGATTGATTTTCGTATTCGATTGAAAAAGTGATTTTTCAGTTTCTGTCAAATCTACTCGAGTAAGAGAGAATTTAATCGAGTAATACTCGAGTAAATATCAGAGTAATCGAGTAAACCTGAGAGTTTTTGCAAAAATCATTTGTTTTGATTGTTTCAATTTGTTTCTTTCGAAAATCTTTCAAAGTTTCTATAACACCTATTCAACCCCCCCTTCTAGGTGTTTTCCTAGTGTATCCTAGTTGTTTCACCCACCGATTGTAGGTTTCTCACAATTGGTATCAGAGCTCGGTCGAAAGACACGAGCGTAGAGCTTTTTCGTTAAGATCCTTGAGGAAACTACAATGGGTTCTACGAATCCTTTTGGTGGTGAAGGTGCTTCAATAAATCGCCCTCCTATGTTTGGTGGAGAGGGTTATGGTTATTGGAAAATTAGGATGAGAATCTTTATAGAAGCCATAGATGTGAACATTTGGGAAGCCATTGAAAATGGTCCTCATATTCCCTCAAAAGATGTAGAAGGTGTGCTTACCCTAACTCCCAAAGATAAGTGGACCGATGATGATAAAAGGAAAATTCAATATGATTTAAAAGCAAAGAATATCATCACCTCCGCTCTATCTTATGATGAGTTCTTTAGAGTCTCCCAATGTCGTGATGCCAAAGAAATGTGGGACACCTTGCAAGTCACACATGAAGGCACTAGTGAAGTTAGGCGTGCTAGATTAAATTCTTTGATGCATGAATATGAATTGTTTCGTATGTTGCCTAATGAATCTATATGTTTTATGCAAAAACGTTTTACTCATATTGTTAATCATCTCATTGCTCTTGGTAAAACTTTCTTGAATTGTGAATTTGTTAACAAAGTTTTAAGATGTCTAAGTAGGGAATGGCAACCTAAGGTTACCGCAATTGTTGAATCAAAGGACTTGGACACAATGGACTTAGCAACACTTTTCGGAAAGTTACAAGAACATGAAATGGAGCTTCAACGTTTGCATAAGCATGAAGAATCGGTCAAGTATGGAGAAAGAAAAGGAATTGCTCTTAAAGCTCAAAGGTCATATCAAAAGGAAGAGAGTTCCGATGATGATGATAATGAAGATACCGATTCGGACATTGATGAAGAGGAGATGAAGCTTCTACTAATAAAGTTCAATAAGATTCTAAGGAGAAAAGGAAGGTTGAACAAGGACAAAAGTAAAGAGAAGAATTCCCCACACTACAAGACCAAGACTTCAAAAGAAGGTATAGTTTGCCATGAATGTGGAAAGCCCGGTCATCTCAAGTACTCATGCTCTAAGTATCTCAAGAAGAAGGAGAAAGAGAAGAAAAATTCAAAATCTAAAAGAGCATACATAGTTTGGAATAGTGATGATGAAGATGACAAGAAAAGCACATCAAATAGTTCTTCGGATGATGAAGATGCCGCTTGTCTCAACTTGATAGCTCTAGTAAATGAAGAGGAAAGTTCAAATGATGAATCAAGTGAACAAAGTGATGAAAGCGATGTAAGTCTTACTAAATCCGAAATTTCTTCCAAATATGAAATTTTATATAATGCTTATGAAGAAATGCATGAACAATTTAAGAAACTAGCTTTGAAAAACATTGAAAGAAAGAAGCTCATTTTGAAACATCAACAAGAGATTTTAGAACTTCAAAAACAAGTTGATGAGCTTAATCTTCAAAATGAAACTCTTGATCTTATATATGCTAGTTCTTCTTGTGATTGTGCTAGTAGATTGAATATTGTGGTTGATTGTGAGGATTGCAAGTTGCTTAAGGATGAAAATGCTATTTTGAAAAATAAGCTTGCAAGTTTCACAAATGGTGACATTAGATTGCGCACATTGTTAAATTTTCAAAGAGAAAATTCAAACAAGTTTGGTTTGGGTTATACTAATGCTAAGAGTAAATCTCATAGAAATGTTGTTGATTTTTCTAAAGTTAATTTTTCAAATGCACCAACATGTTTCTATTGTGGTACTCATGGACATACTTCAAATGTGTGTTAAATTAAAGTGCATGGTATACCTAAAGGAGATTTTGTTTGGATGAAAAAGGGTGAGAGTCCCTACACTAACAAAAATGGATCCAAAACCATTTGGATACCAAAAAGCAAAGCGTGATTGTTTTTGTAGGTATGATTGAAGAGCAAAAGGACTTTCATGTGTTATTCATTCATTTGCTTCTTCAATTGCTATTAAGGAGAAGATCCTACAAATTGGTAACATTTGATATTATACAATTGGTATTTTCAATTTGATATTGTTGGATATTGCCCATAGTTCTCTCAATTGGTATTATTTCTTATAATGTGATATTGTTTATACTTTTGAGAAAATACTATTGGTATCAAATTCTTACAATTGTTTTACAATTAGTATCATGTTATTGGTATACAATTTGTTATAATTGATATCATTGAGTAATCATTAGATGATTATCATGCTTTGGTTGTTATATCTCATTAATTTCTCTATTTTGGCTTAGATCTTATATTTCAATTGGTATATATTTCTTTTTGATAATGCCAAAGGGGGAGAAATATGATGTTTTGAAAAAGAGGAGATTTGTATTTGAAAGATTTTAAAAAGGGGAGAAATATTATCATTTTGGGGAGAAATAAAATAGTATGTTTGGAGAAAGGTTGTTTTGTTGTTTTTATGTAGGTTGAGCAAAGTTGTTGGAGATAGGGGGAGAATCAAACTTAACTCAATTCGATTTCAAATGTTAAAAGCATTAATTGAGGGGGAGCAAGAGTCTCACCAAGTGATCAAATGGTTCAAGCATCAACAACTTCAATGAACTTCATAATTTCAAAACATGTTTGTCATTTTCAAAAAGGGGGAGATTGTAAGATCCATGAAGAATGTTTTGATAAATGCCAAAAGGTTTTGAACAAGCTACAAAAGGTTTTGAACAAGCTTAAATGTGTTGATCAAGTTCAAGCTCAACAAGCAACAACAAACATCAAGTTAAGAAGAGAAAGCCAACTCATGAAGACTTAGTTTGGTAGTTTATGTTTTATTGTTTTATCTTTTGCCTCACAAGTCTTTTAGTTTATGAGTTTGGGTATAGTTTATTAGAGGGTAGTGAATCTCTTTTGAATGCATGATTATATCATATTTTGAGTATTCACTTTGCCTAAAATCAATAGGTGGCTTAAAGGTTTGAAAGAAAAGGTTTAGTTTTTGAGAAAACAAGTTTTAAGTGATTTTTAATGTTAATAATCGATTAACAGATTTTGATAATTGATTAACAGTGTATTTTGAACTGATAATCGATTAACAAACTTTTGATAATCGCACTTTTACTCGAGTAAAATATTTTCATCTTTCGGCTTACTCGATTAAATCATGTTTTACTCGATTAACACTTTTTCTACTCGAGTAACACGATCAGATATGGTTTTTAAAATGCGTTTTTCACTTCTCAAAAGCACTTCTAACCATTCCTAACTGTTGGGTATTCTATATAAACCTATTCCTAACCTTTGTGATCAATTAGAATCATTTTCATACACATTTTACAAAGAATCAAAGCCACTCTATTCTCTCTCACTTTCTCAAGATCAAAGCTTTAATTTTTACATTCTTTGATCAAGAACCTTGAATCTCTCATGTTGATATTTCATAGCTTTTGAAAGAGATTCATAGGATTGTTATTTTGTTTTCATTTGAGTTGTAATCTTTGCAAGAGGCAAGCTATCTACAACAATTGGAAGTCTTGGTTGTGAATCAAGCAAAGTTATTTGGAAGCCTTGGTGTGGCATTTCATCAAGCACTTGGAAGCCTTGTTGTGTTAACAAGCAATTGGAAGTCTTGTAGTGAAGCAAGCATTGGAAGTCTTGTTGTGGGGTATCGGCAAGCAAGAGAAGAGGTTAGATTAGATATCAATAGGATTACAAGGCAAGGGTGTGGTATCTCTTGTAGGCTAGCAAGAAGGGAGTCTTGTGAGGCATTTACTTGTAATTTGAGAAACTCTAATTCCTCATAGTGAAGAATCTCTCTTGGTTGAAGAGGGGACTGGAGTAGCTTTCAAGTGGATGAAAGTGAACCAGGATAAATCACTGTGTCGTATCTCTAAACTCTCTACTCTTTACAATTCAAGTCTTTAATTGTGTTCTTGGTTGAAAACCTAGAAAAAGTGATTTTTCATAATTGATTGAATTGAATCTTAATTGTGCAAAATTAAGTTTGGGGAAAATCATTTTTATAACCTAGGTTAATCAATAAGAATATAGGTTTTAATTGTTTCCGCTGAATCTCTGGTTATACTTGTTAATTGATTGATTTTCGTATTCGATTGAAAAAGTGATTTTTCAGTTTCTGTCAAATCTACTCAAGTAAGAGAGAATTTAATCGAGTAATACTCGAGTAAATATCAGAGTACTCGAGTAAACCTGAGAGTTTTTGCAAAAATCATTTGTTTTGATTGTTTCAATTTGTTTCTTTCGAAAATCTTTCAAAGTTTCTATAACACCTATTCAACCCCCCTTCTAGGTGTTTTCCTAGTGTATCCTAGTTGTTTCACCCACCGATTGTAGGTTTCTCACATTAGCAGGGAATGGCAACCTAAGGTGACGGCCATCATGGAGGCTAAGGATCTAGACGAAATTGATTTAGCAACTCTATTCGGAAAGCTTCAAGAGCATGAAATGGAGTTTGGGAGATTATCCATGAATGAAGATGCCGATAGAAAGAAAAAGGGGATTGCTCTTAAATCAACTTCAAAATCCCTAAAGGCACATGAGGATCACTCTCAAGTGGATGACTCGGACTCCGAAATAGATCGATGATGAGACTCTTGGCTTGTTAGTCAAAAAGCTTGGACGGTTCCTTAAGAAAAAGAGTAACTTCAATAGGAATAGATCAAGAGATTCTAAGGACACTCAACCAAGGAATAAGACTAACAAAGAAAATATCAAATGTCATGGGTGTGGGAAGCTTGGTCACTATAGATCAAATTGTCCAACTAACTCTAAAAAGTCCGAAGGTGACAATTGGAAGCCCAACTCATCTAAAGGAAAAAGAGCTTACATAGTGTGGGATGAACCGGAGAATCAATCATCATCTAGCTCATCGGAAGATGAAGAACTTGCAAACCTTTGATTGATGACGAAGCTTGATGAAGAAGCATCTTCAAGCATGAAATCAAGTGAAAACGTCAATGAGGTAGATTATCTTTCTGATGCTAGCTCTAGTTCTAATTCCCCCTCCTTTAATGAATTGTATAATGTGTATGTAGAAATGCATAAAGAGTTAAAGAAACTTGCAAATATAAATGTTGAAAGAAAGAATTTCATCTTGAAGCAACAAGAAAAAATTTTGGAATTACAAAACTCCCTAGAGGAGCTTAAGCTTCAAAATGAAACACTTGAACTCATTTATGCAAATTCTACATGCAATTGTGATTTGAAAACAAATGATATCTTATCTTGTGATAATTGCAAATCTCTAGAAAAAGAAGTTTTTAATTTGAATGATAGAATTGCAAGGCTCACAAGAGGAGACACATGCTTAGATCATTTGCTTTCTAATCAAAGAAATAATAGTAATAGAGCTGGACTTGGTTTTACTAAACCCAAAAATCAACATTTTCACAAAGTTGGAACTTTCTCTAAAATCAATTTTTCAAAAACTCCAACTTGTCATTATTGTGGGATTTTTGGGCATACCACGAATAAATGCAACATTAAAAGGTTTGGTATACCAAGTGGAGAGTATATTTGGATTGTTAAGGGGACTTCACCCCATGCTAACATCAAAGGACCCAAGACAACTTGGGTACCTAAGTCAACCAAATGATATTGTTTTTTGTAGGTGTGTCTTCGAACCAAGGAACGTAGATGGTACTTGGATAGTGGGTGTTCGAGACACATGACGGGAGACAAAACGCATTTCATTGAGCTTACTTCTAAAAGTGGTGGTCACGTGACTTACGGCGACAACAACAAGGGCAAAATTCTAGGAGTTGGTAAGATTGGTAACGTATCTAACCTTGTCATTGAAAATGTCCTATACGTAGAAGGCTTAGAACACAACTTGCTTAGTATAAGCCAACTATGCGATATGGGCAACAATGTGACTTTTACTCCGGAATTATGCTTTATTAAGAATAGTATAGATGATAGTGTTAAGTTTGTTGGTCGTCGCTCTAATAACACTTACTTAATTGATTTGGATGAGATAACTTCGTTATTTTCAAAATGTTTTAAATCTTTTAATGATGAAATTCGTCTTTGGCATCGACGAATTGCACATGTCAATGTGAATCAATTAAATAAACTTTTACGAAAAGACCTAGTAATTGGTTTGCCTAAAATCAATTTCAAGCTTGATAGCATTTGCGACTCATGTCAAAAGTGCAAGCAAGTTAAAAGCTCTTTTAAACCTAAAAATGTGATAAGCACAACAAAGCCATTGGAGCTAATCCACATGGATTTGTTTGGCCCATCACAAGTTCGGAGTTTAGGTGGCAATTACTATGGATTTGTTTTAGTAGATGATTTCACTCGATTCACATGGACTTTGTTTTTATCCGCAAAAAGTGAAACATACAAAAGTTTTAAAAAGTTTGCCAAACTCATCCAAAATCAACTAAGTTTGAAAATAGTGACTATTAGAATTGACCATGGAGGTGAGTTTGAAAATGCTAAGTTTGATGCGTTTTGTGAAAAATTTGGTATTGACCATCAATTTTCAGCCCCTAGGACTCCGGAGCAAAACGGAGTTGTAGAAAGGAAAAATCGAGTTTTAGAGGAACTTGCTCGTACAATGCTTAAAGAATCTAGAGTTCCTTCCTATTTTTGGGCTGATGCGGTAAACACCGCTTGTTATGTGATAAATAGGGTTCTTATTCGTCCTCATTTAAATAAAACACCTTATGAACTTTTAAAAGGGCGAAAGCCAAATATCTCATTTTTTCATGCATTTGGATGTAAGGTGTTTATTTTAAATAACGGTAAGAATCCTGTCGGCAAGTTTGATTCCAAAGCCGACGAAGGTATATTCATAGGTTATTCAACCCATAGTAAAGCATATCGTGTCTATAACAAAAGAACTTTAACCGTTGAGGAATCCGTGCATGTTGTATTTAATGAATCTCCGAGAGGAGATTGTGTTGTTTCTTGTGATGATGATAATGTAGGTACTCATATGGATCATGAGAAGTCAACACCACAACAATTAGTGGAGACTCAAGTTGAGCATGGAGAGGTGCAAGCACATGATAAAGACTTAGCACAAGAAACACAACCTCAACTACCAATTGCTTGGAAGTCAAACAAAAATCATTCGGTTTCTAACATCTTAGGTGACATTGCTAAGGGGGTGGTAACCCGAAGCACATTAAATAATTTTTGTTATTATGTTGCCTTTGTATCTCAAATAGAACCTAAGAATGTAAAGAGGCTCTTCAAGATGAAAAAGGCTTTGTATGGTCTTAAACAAGCTCCTAGAGCTTGGTACGATCGACTAAGCAATTTTTTATTAGAAAAAGGTTTTAAACGAGGTACTGTGGACACTACTCTTTTTATTGAACGTTCCGATAAGGATATACTTTTGGTTCAAATATACGTTGATGATATTATTTTTGGTGCTACTAATGATAACTTGTGTAAGAAGTTTTCAGATTTAATGCAAAGCGAATTCGATATGTCGATGATGGGAGAACTTACTTTCTTTCTTGGCCTTCAAATAAAGCAACTAAATGATGGCATTTATATACATCAAAGTAAATATTGTCGGGAACTTCTCAAGAGGTTTGGCATGGATTCGTGTAAGTCCGCTTCTACTCCAATGAGCGTTGCATGCTACCTAGATCAAGATGAGGTTGGAAAAGCTGTAGAGGTAACAAAGTATCGCGGAATTATAGGTAGTTTTTTATACTTAACTGCTTCTAGACCTGATATCATGTTTAGTGTTTGTATGTGTGCACGTTTTCAAGCTAATCCGAAAGAGTCACACTTAACTGCTGTTAAAAGAATAATGAAATACTTAAAAGGTACAACCAATACCGGTTTGTGGTATCCTAGGGATGCTTTTTTAAAACTAATAGGTTATTCGGACTCCGATTTTGCTGGTTGTAAAGTTGAGCGAAAAAGTACAAGCGGAACATGCCATTTAATTGGTAGTTCACTTGTATCGTGGTTTTCTAAAAAGCAAAATTGTGTAGCTTTATCAACCGCGGAAGCCGAATACATAGCGGCCGGTAGTTGTTGTGCTCAAATCCTTTGGATTAAGCAACAATTATCGGATTTTGGTTTAAATTTGACAAAAATCCCTATAAAATGTGATAATACTTCCGCCATCAATTTGACTAAAAACCCGGTATTGCATTCAAGGACAAAACATATTGAAATTAGGCATCATTTTTTAAGAGATCATGTTCAAAAAGGTGATTGTGTTATTGAGTTTGTTCAAACTTCGGATCAATTAGCTGATATTTTTACAAAACCTCTACCAAGAGATACTTTCTATAAAATTAGAAGGGAACTTGGTATTTTTGATGAGTCTACCATTAGCTAATTGTATTTGAAATTTTTATTAATCACCTCAAGTGCCTATTTCATTATGTTTTTGAACTTGAGTAAGTTGAATGTTTAAAGTGTTCATTTAATTCTCTTGATATGTAGTTGTGTGTATATGTTTTCCCTATAATATGTTTACTTGCTTTATTGTATGTGTGCTAAATGCTAAGTGTTTTTATGTGTTTGTGTGTATGAAAAATATTTTTGTTTAAGAAAAATTTGAAAATTTTTAAGTTTTAGTGCAGACTACTCGATTAACAGGGTCCTTACTCGATTAATTTTTCAATCTCTTTCGGCATTACTCGAGTAAAGACACTGTCACTCGATTAATTTTAAAACTACTTTCGGCATTACTCGATTATTTGGGTTGCTACTCGAGTTATTTTTACATCTCTTGCGCACTTAATCGAGTTACAGCTTTTTCACTCGATTAAGGCTCGAACTACTCGAGTAACGGCCAATCTACTCGAGTAACCCGATAGCTTATAAAACCTGCACTTCAGATTTTTACTCATTTTTTCATTTCTTTTTCTCTCTCCTCTCGCTCTTCTCTCCGTCTTCTCTCATGCATTCATCATCAAATCGAACCAAGGGCTACCAAATGATCCAAAATCACTAAATTTCTTCCCATATTTCTTCATTATAACACCAATACACCTTATATCCTCCATCAATTTAACCAATTTCTCATAAAATTTCAATTTCCCCCAAATTTCCAAACCCTAACCGAACCAAAGACAAAATACCACGATTTTTCAGCCTTCAATTCAGAGGTTATGGCTTCTTCTTCAGCAGAACCTCCACGTAAGAAGGGCAAAAAGGTTTCTAGCCAGAATCACCCATGGTTTTCTGCAGCGGAGCGTGACTCACGTGCTCACAAGTTTGACCGTCGCACTTTTGGTATTCTACGGTATGTGAATTACGCTTGGCTAAGAAAAGAAAAGTTCAATTTCTATGATAATCTGGTATTTCAGAATGTGCAAAAGTTTTTGGAGTTCAATACTCACTATTACCCTAAGTTGGTTCAACAATTTTATCAGAATTTTACAAAAATAGATGGTGAGTATCAAAGTCAGGTTAAGGGAGTACATTTTGTGATTAAACCTGATGATTTGAGGTTATTGTTTGGATTAGAGGATGAGGGTACTTATATTGGTGATGATGACTGTCTTGATTTGGTTATGGACCCTGGACTTGTTTATACTGAAGCACTTAGGGATGGTGAAACTTGGGAAAATAAAGCTACTAAGAATGTTTCTCCTTTGCATGCTGAAGATAGGATATTGATGTACATTATTAGTTACTGTTTGCTTCCAAAAGGTAACCAGAACTATGCTCAGGTTCAAGAAGATGATTTGAAATTGTTTCATGGTATTAAGAAGAAATATAAAATTAATTGGAATAAGACAGTACTTGCTAGGATGTATGATGCTGCTCAATCTCCTCCTACTCAATTTCTTCCCTATCCTATGCATGTTACTAAGTTGCTTAGGCACTATCGGGTTCCATTTGCTATTGATGAGTCATATGAGCGTGAAGCAAAGAAAAATTGGTGCTTGAATGAACATCACATAAATTACATGAAAATTGCTTATCATAAGCCATCAAGGGCTTGGTTGTGGAAATCTCAAATCAAAGCTTTAGAGCAAGCTGCTCAAGCTCCTGCTGGTGACCAAGCTGGTCCTTCTGCTTCTGCTCAACCACTGGATTTCATGGAAATGGATCATGGACCGCGTCTTGAGGATTACATTGACTTTGAAAATTTGGATACTCCTTTTGATGCAAAGGCTGCCCATGCTTCACTAGTTCAGCACATCGATGAGCAGCTAGAGGCTTTGGAGATTCGTCAGGATGTTAAGAATGTTGCTATGGAGCAGAGGTTGATGGATCATATCTCGAATCTCTTTTCCCAGCACTTTCCTCCTCCACCAAACCCTTAGCCTTGTGGTTTCTTGATTGATGATTTTCATGTTGAGATTTCATTTTTTTTCTCTCACTCATTCATTGACTTTTGCACTGCTTCTCTGCTGGTTATGTTTATTTTGTTGCTGGTTTATGATGTTATGACTTAGATTATGACTTTGTTATGTTATGTCTTTTGGATGTTATTAGGGCCTTGTGTATGGCCTAGTTTATCTTATGACTATGGTTGACATCTTTTGGCTAAGTTCTGGACTATGTTTTGCTGCATGACTTGATGTCATTAAACTCTGATTATGGTTTATGGTGTATTTGAACTATGGTTATGGTGCTATGTCTTGACTAGTTCTTATTATGTATGATTTTAGCACTATTATGAGATTTTATATGTTTTTAGACTCTACTCTGATTTTTACATATTATTTTAGTCTTTGCTATATTTTTATCTCCGTATCATAGTTTGTTACACTTACCTTCCACTTTTGGCAAAAGGACTTTTCTAATTCAAATCTTTTTAATGATGCCAAAAGGGGGAGAATATTTTGTTGATGTTGTTCTTGTAGGATAAGTTTTATTATATTTTTCCTAAGTGTATTACATTTAGGGGGAGTATTTTAAAACTTAGTGCTTAATTGAAAAGGAGGTTTGTCATCATCAAAAAGGGGGAGTTTGTAGGTTTCTATGTTTTGATGATATCAAACGTATTTCAAGCAAAAACATTTCAACAAGGAAGCTACACTCATGAAGATTAGAATTAGGATTTATTTTAATTCTTAATCAATGTAATATTTTATTTTATGCAATGCATATCATGAGAGTGGGTAGCTTTAGGTGATCTTAATTAAGCTTATAATATTGTTTGATTAAGAATGAAGAAAACTTAATTTTGATTAAACTAGCTCAAATTAAAGTAATTGTCAAAGTACATTTGAAAAGCATTGTTTTTAATCAATGTCTGTACTGGTTACTCAATTAGCATGATAGGCCTACTCGAGTAGCACGTGTTAACATAGGTTAATCGAGTAATGAGATAATCATTAATCGATTAGTATGTTTTAACACTGGTTAATCGAGTAGTGTGTTAATCATTACTCGAGTAACACGTACTCTTTCAGAAAAATATAAAAAGACCTCATTTGTACTTGGACAAGGTTACACACTCTTTCATAATTTTTCTATTGAGCAATATACTTTCATTTTCAAGAGCTATTACTAAACTTTCTTTGAGAAATCAAGATTCAACAATTCTCTCTATTCTTCACTCAAGATCAATTCAATATTCTAAGTTTGTTTTAGATCAAAATTTTCTAGTTCTTAATTGTGTGTTGAAGCTATTTGCAACAAGAGGTTGCACATTCAAAGATTCAACAAGAGGTGAAGAATTTCACAAGAAAAGTCTTTGA
The DNA here is from genome assembly GCA_037953625.1 of Crotalaria pallida. Taxonomy (NCBI): domain Eukaryota; kingdom Viridiplantae; phylum Streptophyta; class Magnoliopsida; order Fabales; family Fabaceae; genus Crotalaria; species Crotalaria pallida. Next base: position 77,615,136 of record CM075649.1, on the reverse strand, counting down.
AGATTGTCAAAGCAAGATTGAAAAGGATTTGGTTGGAAGCATCTTCAACAAATCAAAAGAAGACGGACAAGGAATTCAATTGGGTTAGAACATCAAAGAGTTTGGTACACTCTTTGAGAGGGGTTAAGATAGGCTAGCTTTGTGAGAAGTTGCATCTTAACATTGTAATTCTAACAATTGAATTGTCTAGTAGAAACTCTTTATCTTTTAGATAAAGGGGACTGGAGTAGCTCTCAGTGGTAGAGAGTGAACCAGGATAAATCATCGTCTTCATTGTTTTTCTTTTCAAGTTTGCATTAATTCAAGAATAATTGAATTTAGGTTAGAATTGGGGTTTTTCATATCTTTAATTAATTGACCTAAATTGGTTGGTAAATTTACTTGTAAATTGTTCTACTATTCATTCATAATTTGTTGAATCATCAAGGCATTGCGATTCTAAGAGAATTCTCATCAAAACTAAATCTGCATTAGTTTTCTACCCAGATTACTCGATTAATCTGTTCATTAATCGATTAATTTCAAAGTAGCTTGCGGCATTACTCGAGTAACATTTGTGTTAATCGAGTAGTTCAAAAGTGACTTGCGCAATTACTCGATTAAGCTTAGCATTAATCGATTAGTCAGTGTAATTTTTGAAGAAAAATTTATTTTCTTAAAATCATTCTCTACGGTGATCGAAATATTTGTACTAAGGCTTCAATACTCTATTCACCCCCCTCTAGACTATTTTGAGCCGCTTGTTGGTTTCCAACAATGATAATTTTGTATTTTTTGAATATAAATTATCATCTTTTTAATATAATTATCACATTTATTATTATTATTATTATTATTCATATTTAAATATTTTGATATTTTTCATCTTTTATCTTATCTCAAATTAATCATAAGATTTGATCCTAAAAATCTTTATCCTAATTGTTCTAATCATCTTGAATTTTTTTTTTCCAATTTTTGAAATGTATGTACCTTTGTTTTTAATTTGTTACAGTTTTTTTACACATTATTATTATTATTATTATTATTATTATTATTATTATTATTATTATTATTATTATTATTATTATTATTATTATTATTATCAGTGCTCTCTTATGCTACAAACACACAACAAAAATCAAATTATATTTGTTTATGTATAGATGAGTATTGAATTAATGTATTTCTTATTTAGTTGATTGATGAACTAACACTTTTTATACATCATTATTACGTTTATTATAATATTATGATTAATTGGAGTGAAATCAAAATTAAACTTTTTTTAATATTTTTTTGTTTGATGATATTATGAGTATATTTAAGGATAAATCAAAATATTTCCTATGGGGCACGATAATTTAGTATTTTTTGAATATAAATTATCATCTTTTTAACATGATTATCACATTTATTATTGTTATTCATATTTAAATATTTTGATATTTTTCATCTTTTATCTTATCTCAAATTAATCATAAGATTTGATTCTAAAAAATCTTTATCCTAATTGTTCTAATCATCTTGAATTATTTTTTTTTTCAATTTTTGAAATGTATGTACCTTTGTTTTTAATCTGTTACAGTTTTTTACACATTATTATTATTATCATCAGTGTTCTCTTATGCTACAAACACACAACAAAAATCAAATATAAAATAAGCAATAAATAATAAGGAACATAAAATACGAAATAATAAAATTAGAGAATTCTTGAAAGTAAAGAGATCTGAAGGTGAAACAAAGGTAAAGAATGAAGGTGAGATCATGTTATATATGGTGATTTTTTTTAAATATTTTTTTTATGCATAATGATTACTTCTTTTTTCAACAAACTGAGGATATTTTTAAATAATTTTTTTTAAGGATAATGATTACTTCTTTTTTCAACAAATGATTTCACATACAGATAATGCTCAAACATCATCTCTTTGTGTTTATCGATCTTTTTGAGGATAATGATTTTTTTTAACAAAATGAGAATAATGATTCAACATATTCCACATATAGATAATTTATTTAATTTTAAATATTAATTTTGAACAGATAATTTATTTATTTTAAATTATAATTTTGATTAAAGACGATATTATCTACCTATCAATGTTCTGGTGCGAGTATTCCTTAAGCGAACAAACATGGTGCCTCGAAAATTTCTTCGACAAACGTGGTGCCTCGAAAAGGATGTTTTTATATAAGTATAGTAGATTACTCAACAATTTCTTATATTGATAAACATATTTATGTTAATTTTTATCTATTTTTAATTTTTTTTTTGTTGATTCAGAGTTTAGATTTGGTGGGGGCTCCGAAAAAAGTTTAAAAATTTAAAATTCAAATCAAGTTGCTTGATGAGTAAAAAATCCGTCAAACTATTATACATAACAATTAATTTAAACTCTAAAGTACATGTTAACTCTAGAGTATATATATATAATAATCTGTATGTTAATTTTTATCCCAAACTATACTTAGCACACCTTAACGAAACTATTGTGACTGCAATATTGATTCAAATATAATAACCAATTTTATGATTTAATAGTGAATACAATTATCTGGAATTAGAGTTTAGTGGTAAGACATAAGAGAACATCACCAACCAAGCACAATATAATATAATAAATAATTGAAGAATTTATTATTGGTTATTTGGTGAACAACTAATATATTAATGTGTGAGTTTTACTTCACATGGTTAAAGTAACACTCGCTTGCCACGTCATTATTTACATTTAAAAATGAAATCATAACGATTCTCAAAACATCCTTGTTCAACATCTTCTCAGCCACAGTATCAGATGTAAAAGCCATCTTCATCACAACTTGCAATACGGATATTAACTCTTCCTGACCCATAGATTTCAGAACTGCTCCAATAGGTCGCATGATATCTGCTTTAATCAGCTGCAGTGCAACAGAAGCATCAGAGGCAATAGCTGAAAGGGCAGAGCAGGCTTTGTTCAACCTGTAAAATATAAAGCAGTCACAATCACCGAAAAATGCAGAATATATAAAAATTCGTATGTCTAGACCAAATAAAAATTCGTATGTTGAAGAAAGTGGCTTTCATGACTTGGGAAATCATCATATATTTATAGTTTGAAATATGTGATAACTAAAAAGATATTTGGGTTTATCATGAATTCAAGCATCATCTCTTTTTGAGGATAATAAGGATAATGATTCCACATATAGATAATTTATTTAATTTTAAATATTAATTTTGGATAGATAATTTATTTAATTTTAAATTATTATTATTTTGATTAAAGATGATGTTATCTACCTACAAATGCTTTGGTGCGAATATTCTTTAAGCGAACAAACGTGGTGCCTCGAAAATTTCTCCGACAAACGTGGTGCCTCGAAAAGGGATGTTTTTATATAAGTATAGTAGATCAATCTGGGAGCTAAAAATGAAACAATTTCATAACGCTATGAAAATTTACAAAAATGTTCAAAATATTAAATTAAACATTTTATTTTTCTAAAGAACCTATTTATAAAAATGCCTCTAAGGCTTGCCACTTGAGCTCCCTGTCAAAATATTAATGAAACTAAATAAAACTACTCTTTCATTTTTGTAAAGCTTATGATAACAAATTTATACTTATTTTGGCTAGAAAATACATTTCAATTATAATGATGAAATCAAAACTTGATTACGACACTCAAATTTTAAAAACATAATATTAAATCATTTAAGTATTTTATTCTTAATTTTCTATTATTATACAGTTCTAACGCTAAAAGATTCCTTTTTAACACTTATTTAACCTTGTTATTATTACTATTATTTTAATCTCGCTATTATTCTAATTATATTTGGGATTAAAATTTGGGATGTTACAATGACGATAAAAAGAAAATTCAATATGATTTAAAAGCTAAAAACATCATCACTTCGGCTCTATCTTATGATGAGTTCTTTAGGGTCTGCCAATGTCAAAATGTCAAAGAAATGTGAGACACCTTGCAAGTCACACATGAAAGCACTAGTGAAGTTAGGCGTGTTAGATTAAATTCTTTAATGCATGAATATGAATTATTTCGTATGTTGCCTAATGAATCTATATGTGATATGCAAAAAAGTTTTACTCATATTATTAATCATCTCATTGCTCTTGGAAAAACTTTTATGAATTGTGAAGTTATTAACAAAGTTTTAAGATGTCTAAGCAGGGAATGACAACCTAAGGTTACCGTAATTATTGAATCAAAGGACTTGGACACCATGGACTTAGCAACACTTTTCGGAAAGCTTCAAGAACATGAAATGGAGCTTGGATGTTTGCATATGCATGAAGAGTCGGATAAGAATAAATAAAGAAAAGGAATCGCTCTTAAGGCTAAAGGTTCATATAATAAAGATGAGAGTTCTGATATTGAAGATTTTGATTCGGACATTGATGAAGAGACTATGAAACTTCTATTAAGAAGATTTAGCATGCATCTAAGGAGAAAAGGAAGGTTGAACGAAGACAAAAGGAAAGAGACAAATTCCCCACATGTAATGCCCCAAGTTTTTATATAAAATATCACTTAAAAGGTTTAATGATTAAAATGAATAACTTAAAAGTTTTCTTTTCATAAATCAAATTTACATATGAAATTGGGTATTTCAATTACAATATGAGTAGCGCAACATATAATTTCCTTCTTTTCAAATCTTCCGCTGCGACACTCTGGTCCTTAAGCTCCTTGACATTCACCTAAAATGATAACCACTAAGGGTGAGACCTTTTCACAACACATTGAATTTTAAGATAGTGAAAAGGCACATAATAGAAACTCAAGCATCATAATCAAACCAAGCCATGAATAACAAAATGCTTCACGTTCTCATTTCCAAAATCATTTTCATTTCCCATTATAAACCATATACGTGTGTCTCCTCACGGTCAGAGGACAACACACCCAACATAAAACCGCATGTCTCCTCACGGTCTGGACAACATACCCACATCTCTTCATCTTTCATAACATTTTCATCTTTTCTTTACCATTAGGAATTAGTGCACCTGTTAGGTCGTTTCTCACCCATTAGGAACAATTTTCACCCAATCCAGGTCATTTTCACCTATTAGGCCACGGTTGACACCCGTTAGGACTAAAAACATCGTTTTAACTCTTTTACACTCCTTTACTATTTGTGCAGCATGATTGATCCATTGGGTACACCCGCCTAACGGGTCATTTACGGGGCCTAATAGGTCATTTTCACCTGGATGGGTCATTTGGACCTAACGGGTAACTTGTCACCTAACAGGGCACCTAATGGGTCGGTGTATCCCAAGGATCAATCATAGCTGCAGCTTAGTCACTTTTATAATTCAATTTAGTTATTCACAATCAAGAAGCAAGTATCCACATTCAAGCACTTACACATTTTTAATTGCCAAACATCACACAACCACCAATATTCAACATCATTTTACAACTCCAACACTATTCACCAATGTAATTCATAAACACATATATTCCAAGCTAAGACTAAAACCCAACTTCAAGCATCCTAAATAAACATGTTCATCATTAAATAAACAATTATCATTTAAGCCATGAATTACTCTTCTGACCACTAATCCTCTCTACCATCTATTAGTTTGCATTATTTATTATCTCATATTTAATATTTAGTCATAAAAATACTCATTTCACACACATAATGAACATAGCCACCCACAAAAGACAACAGATATCACAATCAATCGACATACTCAGGTATGTCTCAGAGTGCTGAAAAATAAGTCAACTCCCTAGGGTTCTTCACTTCCTACTTTTAACAACATACATAAGGGGTTTCCAGCAAATTTATATCAATTAAAATTAAAATAATTCAATTAAAATCAAAAATACATTCCATCCCCCTAAACCAACTCTAAACAGGTTCTATTTTGCTACCCACAGCCCAATTTGACTACTTATCCCAAGTCCTATTATAAACCCCAACTATCCCTAACTCAATGTGTGGAAAAGAGACTCCCCTTACCTCGAAGAGAGAGGAAGCTTGATTGAAGCTCCAAGGACTGAAGAAACCGCAATTGGTGGTTGAAACAACTAAGGAACACACCTAGAGGGGGGGTTGAATTGGTGTAAAAGAAACCTTGAAAGATTTTCAAAGGAAATGAATCGAAATAATCAAAACGAATTATTTTTGCAAAATCTACAGCACTTAATCGAGTAAACTGAAATTTAATCGATTAACCTGCAATTTAATCGAGTACTAATCGATTAAACCTGAAAGTTCAAAAGTCCTTAATCGATTAAACGAACACTTAATCGATTAAATCTATCAGAAACTGAAAAATCACTTTTCAATCGAATACGAAAATCAATCAATCAACATGTAAGATCAGAGATTCAGCGAAAACAATTAACACCTATATTCTTATTGATTATCCTAGTTATGAAAATGATTTTCCCTTTATCAATTTGAACAATAAAGATTCAATTCAATCAATTATGAAAATCACTCTTTTCTAGATTTTCAACCAAGAACACAAACAAATGACTTGAATGTAAAGAGTAAGGGTTTAGAGATACGACACAGTGATTTATCCTGGTTCACTTTCATTTGCTTGAAAGCTACATCCAGTCCCCTCTTCAACCAAGAGAGATTCTTCACTATGAGAAATTAGAGTTCTCAAATTACAAGTAAATGCCTCACAAGACTCCCTTCTTGCTAGCCTACAAGAGATACCACACCCTTGCCTTGTAATCCTATTGATCTTCTCTCTAATCTAACCTCTACCCCTTGTTGATAATCGACACAACAAGTCTTCTTTGCTTGATGATAACCCACACACCAAGGCTTCACTTTGCTTGATTCACAACCAAGACTTTCTTCTTTTCCAATGAGATTTGCTTGATGATAATCGACACACCAATTCTTCTTTGTTTGTTGTAGATGGCTTGCCTTCTTGCAAAGATTACAACACAATAGAAAACACAATGACAATCCTATGAATCTCAATCAATAGCTATGACAATTCACAATAAGAGATTCAAAGGTTCTTGATCAAAGAATATGAAAATATGAAAGCTTTGATCTTTGAAATTGAGAGAGAATAGAATGGCTTGATTCTTGTAAAATTGATTATGAAAGTGTTCTCATTAATCACAAAGATTAGGAAAAGGTTTATATAGAATACCCAAAAGTTGTAGCACTTGAAAAACTGATTTTGAGAAGTGAAAATCGTATTTTAAAAAACCAGTTCAGCAGTGTTTAATCGATTAAATCTTCACTTAATCGAGTACTAATCGATTAAATTAATCCTTAATCGATTAAATCCATACTGCACATTTTAGAAACTTGTTTTCTCAAAACTAAACCTTTCCTTTCAAACCTTTAAGCCACCTATTGATTCTAGGTTAAGTGAAAACTCAAATTATGATTTAATCATGACTTATGAAAGAGATTCACTACCCTCTATTAACTCTACCCAAATAAAAGACCTAAGAAGCTTGAGAGGCAAAAGATAAAACAATTACAATTACACTCAAACTAAGTCTTCATGAGCTTGCTTTCTCTCTTCTTCATTTGATGTTTGTTGTTGCTTGTTGAATTTGAACTTGATCAACACATGTAACTTGTTCAAAACACTTTGTCATTATCAAAACATTCATCATGGAACTTACAATCTCCCGCTTTTTGAAAATGACAAACCATGTTTTGAATTTGATTGAAGTTGTTGATGCTTTAACAATTTGATCACTTGGTGAGAGACTTGCTCCCCCTCAATCAATGCATTTGATATTTGAAATCCAATTGATAGAAGCTTGATTCTCCCCCTATCTTCAACAACTTAGCTCAACCTACATAAAAACAACAAAACAACCTTTCTCCAAAACATATCATTTCTCCCATTTTTCAAAACATACTATTTCTCCCAAAATATCGTTTCTTCAAAACATACTATTTCTCCCCCTTTGGCATTTATCAAAAAGTAATATATATACCAATTGAAATAAAAAATACTAAGCCAAAATAGAGAAAGTCACATTTATTTCTTCAAAGCATTGATATAAATTGAAATATAACAAGTACTATACTTTGAAATGTGATACCAATTGGCAAGAAAATGTAACAATGAATTATGAACCAATAGAAATATTAAGAAGTCATAATACCAATTGAGATATCATCAATGTAAAGAAATAAGATATATTGTGATATTTCTTCAATAACAACAAAAGCATGATAATCATCTAATCATCAAAATTAGTATCAATTGAACTTTAGAAAAGAAATTGAGAAGATACCAATTGAGAAGATACTATAATCATCAATATCACTTGTACCAAATTTGTAGGACTTCTTTTGAAATGCAAAAGTGATACCAATTGAAGAAGCAAATGTATGAATAACACTTGTAAGCCCTTTGCTCTTCAATCATACCTACAAAACAATCATGCTTTGCTTTTTGGTATCCAAATGGTTTTGGATCCATTTTTGTTAGTGTAGGGACTTTCACCCTTTTTCATCCAAACAAAATCTCCTTTAGGTATACCATGCACTTTAATATAACACACATTTGAAGTATGTCCATGAGTACCACAATAGAAACATGTTGGTGCATTTGAAAAATCAACTTTAGAAAAATCAACAACATTTCTATGAGAATTACTCTTAGCATTAGTATAACCCAAACCAAACTTGTTTGAATTTTCTCTTTGAAAATTTAACAATGTGCGCAATCTAATGTCACCATTTGTGAAACTTGCAAGCTTATTTTTCAAAATAGCATTTTCATCTTTAAGCAACTTGCAATTCTCACAATCAACCACAATATTCACTCTACTAGCACAATCACAAGAAGAACTAGCATATATAAGATCAAGAGTTTCATTTTCAAGATTAAGCTCATCAACTTGTTTTTGAAGTTCTAAAATCTCTTTTTGATGTTTCAAAATGAGCTTCTTTCTTTCAATGTTTTTCAAAGCTAGTTTTTCAAGTTGTTCATGCATTTCTTCATAAGCATTATATAACAATTCATATTTAGAAGAAATTTCGGATTTAGTATGACTTACATCGCTTTCCTCGGTTTGTTCACTTGATTCATCATTTGAACTTTGTTCTTCATCAACTAGAGCTATCAAGTTGAGACAAGCGGCTTCTTCATCATCCGATGAACTACTCGATGTGCTTTTCTTGTTATCTTCATCACTATCCCAAACTATGTATGCTCTTTTAGATTTAGAATTTTTCTTGTCTTTCTCCTTCTTCTTGAGATACCTAGAGCACGAATACTTGAGATGTCCGGGTTTTCCGCATTCATGGCAAACTACACCTTCTTTTGATGTCTTGGTCTTGTAGTGTGGAGAATCCTTCTCTTTACCTTTGTCTTTGTTCAACCTTCCTTTTCTCCTTAGAAATTTGTCAAACTTCCTTAGTAAAAGTTTCATTTCTTTTTCATCAACATCCGAATCGGAATCTTCACTATCATCATCATCGGAACTCTCTTTCTTTTTGTATGATCTATTGACTTTAAGAGCTAGTCACTTTCTTCCTTTGTTCTTATCCGACTCTTCATTTATACTTAATCGTCCAAGCTCCATTTCATGTTCTTGAAGCTTTCCGAAAAGTGTTGCTAGATCCATAGCATCCAAATTCTTAGATTCAACAATAGCCGTTACTTTTGGTTGCCAATTCCTGTCTAAACATCTCAACACTTTGTTAGAAAGTTCACCTTGTAAGAAAGTCTTACCAAGAGCAAGTAAATGGTTAATAATATGAGTAAAACGCTTTTGCATATCATTAATAGATTCATTTGGAAGCATTTGAAACAATTCATAATCACGCATTAAAGCATTCAACCTAGCTCTCCTAACCTCACTAGTTCCTTCATGAGTCACTTGTAAAGTGTCCCACATTTCCTTAGCACTAGAACATTGAGAAACTCTAAAGAACTCGTCATAGGATAAAGCGGAGGTAATGATATTCTTTGCTTTATAATCATATTGAACTTTCTTTCTATCATCATCCTTCCACTTATCCTCGGGGATCAATTGTTCTACACCTTCAACTAAACTAGAGGGGATATGAGGGCCTTTTTCAACTACTTTCCAAATTTCACTATCTATGGCTTGGATAAAGATTTTCATTCTAACTTTCCAATAAGCATAGCCTTCTCCGGCAAACAATGGAGGACGACTTATCGAAGCACCTTCACCACCAAAGGGATTCATGGAACCCATTGCGATTTTCTTAAAGGATCTTTACGAGAAAGCTCTTATGCTCGTGTCTTTCGACCGAGCTCTGATACCAATTGAAGAAACCGCAATTGGTGGTTGAAACAACTAAGGAACACACCTAGAAGGGGGGGTTGAATAGGTGTAAAAGAAACCTTGAAAGATTTTCAAAGGAAATTAATCGAAACAATCAAAACGAATGATTTTTGCAAAATCTACAGCACTTAATCGAGTAAACTGAAATTTAATCGATTAACCTGCAATTTAATCGAGTACTAATCGATTAAACCTGAAAGTTCAAAAGTCCTTAATCGATTAAACGAACACTTAATCGATTAAATCTATCAGAAACTGAAAAATCACTTTTCAATCGAATACGAAAATCAATCAATCAACATGTAAGATCAGAGATTCAGCGAAAAAAATTAACACCTATATTCTTATTGATTATCCTAGTTATGAAAATGATTTTCCCTTTATCAATTTGAACAATAAAGATTCAATTCAATCAATTATGAAAATCACTCTTTTCTAGATTTTCAACCAAGAACACAAACAAATGACTTGAATGTAAAGAGTAAGGGTTTAGAGATACGACACAGTGATTTATCCTGGTTCACTTTCATCTGCTTGAAAGCTACATCCAGTCCCCTCTTCAACCAAGAGAGATTCTTCACTATGAGGAATTAGAGTTCTCAAATTACAAGTAAATGCCTCACAAGACTCCCTTCTTGCTAGCCTACAAGAGATACCACACCCTTGCCTTGTAATCCTATTGATCTTCTCTCTAATCTAACCTCTACCCCTTGTTGATAATCGACACAACAAGTCTTCTTTGCTTGATGATAATCCACACACCAAGGCTTCACTTTGCTTGATTCACAACCAAGACTTTCTTCTTTTCCAATGAGATTTGCTTGATGATAATCGACACACCAATTCTTCTTTGTTTGTTGTAGATGGCTTGCCTTCTTGCAAAGATTACAACACAATAGAAAACACAATGACAATCCTATGAATCTCAATCAATAGCTATGACAATTCACAATAAGAGATTCAAAGGTTCTTGATCAAAGAATATGAAAATATGAAAGCTTTGATCTTTGAAATTGAGAGAGAATAGAATGGCTTGATTCTTGTAAAATTGATTATGAAAGTGTTCTCATTAATCACAAAGATTAGGAAAAGGTTTATATAGAATACCCAAAAGTTGTAGCACTTGAAAAACTGATTTTGAGAAGTGAAAATCGTATTTTAAAAAACCAGTTCAGCAGTGTTTAATCGATTAAATCTTCACTTAATCGAGTACTAATCGATTAAATTAATCCTTAATCGATTAAATCCATACTGCACATTTTAGAAACTTGTTTTCTCAAAACTAAACCTTTCCTTTCAAACCTTTAAGCCACCTATTGATTCTAGGTTAAGTGAAAACTCAAATTATGATTTAATCATGACTTATGAAAGAGATTCACTACCCTCTATTAACTCTACCCAAATAAAAGACCTAAGAAGCTTGAGAGGCAAAAGATAAAACAATTACAATTACACTCAAACTAAGTCTTCATGAGCTTGCTTTCTCTCTTCTTCATTTGATGTTTGTTGTTTCTTGTTGAATTTGAACTTGATCAACACATGATAACTTGTTCAAAACACTTTGTCATTATCAAAACATTCATCATGAAACTTACAAGGACCTTAGATCTACCCCCGATCTACTTAGATTCCCACTCTTTTGAGAGATCTCCACTTGGATCTTGAGATTGAAGGAGAGAGAGAGAGAGAGAAGCCCTAGGAGAGAGAGAGCTTCAAAGAGAGAGAGACACCAAAGGAAGGAGATGAACGAAAATATATGAGGGAGAAGGTGGATCTCCATGGAAGGAAAGGAAGGAACTTGATCAAAGCTTACCCAAAGCTTGCTTGAAGTGAGGAGAGAGAAAAACTCCATGGATGATGACTTAGAGAGAGAAAGATTGAGTGTTAATGGTGTTTATGGGGGTAATGATGATGGAAATGGTGAGGAAAAGGTTGGATGATGAACCAAGACCTTGGATCATGAGCTATGGAACTTGGGGTTTTGATTTGGAGCTTGGGGTTTCTTTGGGGAAGAAGGAATGGAGCAAATGAAGCTCCATTCGTCCTTTTATTTTTTTCTCAGACTGCACGTACTACTCTAGTAGTCAGTGCACTACTCGAGTAGTCCCCCCATTTTCTTGACTTGCTGTTTGGACAGACTACTCGATTAGTCAGGGCACTAATCGATTAGTCAGGGCACTACTCGATTAGTCAGGCTTGACTTCTTTTCTTGGCATTTCAAAATGCCATAACTTCTTCGTCATCCGTCGGATCTTGCCCAAATTTTGGGGCAAGCCTCCTAAGCCCCTTATCTTCACATCCAATAGTGGAAATTGGGTTTAGATCTATGGATCTTCTACTCCTAACTTCCTTAAGTCCTATGCTCTAATTCTCTAATAACACTTCTAAATTCCTAATATTAACCTAGCATACCCATCCCTCTTCACTCTAAGCCTATTACCACACTAAATATGTTTGGGAAATAAATTTAGGGATGTTACACCACACAACAAGACAAAGACAACAAAAAAAGGAGTAGTTTGCCATGAATACGGAAAACCCGGTCATATCAAGTATACGTGCTCAAAGTATCTCAAAAAGATGGAGAAAGAGAAGAAACATTCAAAGCAAAAAAGGCATACATTGTATGGGATGAAAAGGAAAGGAAAGCACATCAAGTAGTTCTTCGGATGATGAAGAAATCGCTGCACTTAACTTACTAGTTCAAGTAGATGAAGAAGAAAGCTCAAGTAATGAGTCAAATGAACAAAGCGAGGAAAGCGATGTAAGTGATACTAAATCCGAAATTTCTTCCAAATATGAAATTTTATATAATGCTTATGAAGAAATGCATGAAGAACTTAGAAAACTAGCTTTGAAAAATTTAGAAAGGAAGAAGCTCATTTTGAAACATCAACAAGAGATTTTAGAACTTCAAAAACAAGTTAATGAGCTTAATCTTCAAAATGAAACTCTTGATCTCATATATGCTAGTTCTTCTTGTGATTGTGCTAGTAGATTGAATGTTGTGGTTGATTGTGAGAATTGCAAGTTGCTTAAAGATGAAAATGCTATTTTGAAAAATAAGCTTGCAAGTTTCACAAGTGGTGATATTAAATTGCGCACATTGTTAAATTTTCAAAGAGAAAATTTAAACAAGTTTGGTTTGGGTTATACTAATGCTAAGAGTAAGTCTCATAGAAATGTTGTTGATTTTTCAAAGATTGATTTTTCAAATGCACCAACATGTTTCTATTGTGCCACTCATGGACATACTTCAAATGTGTGTTATATTAAAGTGCATGGTATACCTAAAGAAAATTTTGTTTGGGTTAAGAAGGGTGGAAATCCCTTAACTAACAAAAATGGATCCAAGACCATTTCGCTACCAAAAGGCAAAGCATGATTATTTTGTAGGTACAATTGAAGAGCAAAAGGTCTACAAGTATTATTCATTATTTGTATCTTCAAGTATGAAAGAAAACTTCCTACAATTGGTATTATTTCTACAAAGCTCACATTTGGTATCAAGTGGATTTTCACAAGTGGTAATAAGTATTTACTATTGATATTTACAATTAGTGTTGAAAATTCACAAGTGTTGTCATGATATATTTTTCTACAATTGGTATCATTTGTGTGTTCATTATGTGATTATCATGCTATTGTGGTTATTGTGAAATTTTTTTACAATTGGTATCATTGGTATCATACTTTGTCAAGTGATATTATGATTTCAAATTTGTTGTGACATTTCTTTTCAATTGGTATCACATTTCAAAGTATATTTCATTGATTAATTGGTATCAATTTTGTGAAGAAAGGATTATTAATTTCTCATATTTTGGCTTAAGATTTCATTGTTACATTACTTTTTGATAATGCCAAAAGGGGGGAGAAAAGGTTGTTTTGTTCTTTTATATAGGGGGTTCAAAGTTGTTGAAGATAGGGGAAATTCAAGTTTAACTCAATTTGATTTCAATTGTCAAATGCATTTATTGAGGGGGAGCAAGAGTCTCACCAAGTGATCAAATGTTTCAACAATCAACAACGTCAAAACAATGTTTGTCATCATCAAAAAGGGGGAGATTGTTAGATCTAGTGTGCATGTGCATGTGGAGATTGTGAGATCTATTATGCAAGTGCATGGTTTTGATAATGACAAATGTTTTGATCAAGCTCAAGTCTTGGAGTAGCTCACCAAAGAACAACAAGCAACTATGATAAAGAGAGAGAAAACTCATAGATTCAATATGTGTATTGTTTGTAATATCTTTATTTGAGTCTTAGATTTTTGGGTAGAGTTATTAGAGGGTAGTGAATCTCTATCAAGTGCATGATCATATTATAATTTGAGTATTTCACTTAACCTAAATCAATAGGTAGCTTAAAGGTTTGAAAGAAAAGGTTTAATTTTGAGAAAACAAGTTTTTAGAAGTGTTTTTACGGCCTTTAATCGATTAAGGAAAGCATTAGTCGATTAACAGACCTTAGCATCAGTGCTTAATCGATTAACAGGAAGGCTTAATCGATTAACAGGAATTAAACAGGGGTTAATCGATTAACCTGACGTGCTAATCGATTAACACGTACAGAACAGCTTTTTAAAATAGTTTTTCACTTCTCAAAATCAGTTTTAATGTTTTCCAAATTTTATGGGTCTTCTATATAAACTTTTTCCTAATCATTATGATTAACTAACTTCATTTTCATATCATTTTAGAAAGATCAAAGCCACACTATTCTCTCAACATTCTCTCTTACTTGTACAAAGATCAAAGTTCTTATTTTCATATTCTTTGATCAAGAAACTCTTGAATCTCAATTACTAATTGTTCATAGTTCTTGAAGGAGATTCAATAGGTTATTGTGTTTTCTTAGAGTTCTAATCTTTGCAAGAAGGCAAGCTATCTACAACAAAGAAGAAGTCTTGGTGGTTGTTCATCAAGCAAATTGATTTGGAAGTCTTGTTGTGTTAACAAGCAAATTGGAAGCCTTGTTGTGAGGTATCAACAAGCAAGTGGAAGCCTTGATGTGGGGTTATCATCAAGCAAAGGAGAAAGGTTAGATTAGAAGTTCAATATGATTGCAAGACAAGAGTGAGGTATCTCTTGGAGGCTATCAAGTGGGGTATCTTGAGAGGCATTTGCTTGTAATTTGAGAATTATAATTCCTTATTGAAGAAACTCTCTCTATTGTGATAAAGGGGACTGGATGTAGCTCTCGGTGGTTGAGAGTGAACCAGTATAAATCTCTAAGCAAGCTTCTCTTCCCTTAACTCCTTAACTTTGGCTATTTCATATTGTTCTTGATTGAAAACCTATAAAAGATTGATTTTCTAATAATTGATTGAATTAGGTTTTAATAGTTCTAATTGATTTGGGGAAAACCTTTTTCATAATCTAGATAATCATTAACAATCTTGGTGTTAATCAATTCCACACTATCTCTGATATTCTATGTTAATTGATTGATTTTCGTTTTCGATTGAAAAGTTTTTTTTTTTAGTTTTAACAGTGATTAATCGATTAACTGGGTGTGTTAATCGATTAACCAAAAATCAGCTGTTAGGCATTAATCGATTAACTGAAGCCTTAATCGATTAACTGCTTCAGAATTTGTGAAAATCATTCGTTTTAATTGTTTCGATTTGTTTCGTTCGAAAATCTTTCAAAGTTTTTTAACACCTATTCAACCCCCCCTCTAGGTGTTCTCCGTTCTCTAGTTATTTCACCCAGTGATTGTAGTTCTTACCCTTGTGTTAATTTAATATAGTCAATATTTGTTTGTCAATGCTTATGAGTCATATTATAAAGATCATTTTGTAAATTTTTCAAATTTTAACTCAACCATAATTTTAAAAAAAAAATTAAACTCTACTTAAAAAATTTAAAAAACAAAACAAATACATAATTTTAATTTTAATCCTAATCCTAATCTAAACGAGAGTGGCATGTCAGCATATTTCCTTCGTGATAGAGTGGAGTGAAATTCCAAGCCTTCCATTTCGCCTTTGCAGTCCACTATGCGAAAGCCTCTTTCACCATTGTGCCATGGCCTCTGTCTCTTCCGTCTCACAACACATAATATTAAACTGCAAAGTGAAATTCATCTAGTTCTACATATTTATGGGTTAAAGTCAACATATCAAAAAGGTGTGAATCTGTGGGTAGTAGTAATGTCTTGTAGATTTGATTTAACAAATTTTTATTTGAAATGACAACTCTTAATTACTTCAAGTGTGCCACAAGAACCAAAGACATCAAAGTAATATTAAGGGTGCTCGAAGCCTTTAAATCCTAATCTGTAATGGTGATTGAATTTCAAATGGTTTGTGGAAAACACATGATCTTAGTACGATGAACACTACGAAGAAGCATAGAAAAATGATGGATACACCTAGAACAAGATATGTTTACTTTTTTTTTAATTTAAAAATTAAATTTTTAATAATAACTATAGTTGGGGCAAAGATTTTTTATTTTTAAAAATTGCAAAATAGATTTTATTACATGGCACGTAAGCAGACACTTCACATACCAACTAGACGTTGATTGTGTTCAAATATCATATATGTCATATTATGATTGGTATATATAAAGATAACATGACATGAATGCCTTTTAAAACATAATAGCACTAAAGCAAAATCATTAATATGCATGGCATGCTAATTTTCTGATCCATTATTGTCTTTCACGGTTATAAACTTATAAGTTTGGCATGCCTATTTTATTATCGTCTTTCACGGGTGGTATGTGTCAGCACCCGTGTGTAATCCATATATATCATAGACTAAGCTCATAACTATCTTTAATACTAGTGTATGTTAAATTAGATTCTAAAAATATTGGAATTAGAAATGTAAATCTATTCATTAAATATTAAATCAAACTGTTTAGTAAAATAAACAAGCTAAAAGACTAAAGTATGAATTTATGCTGAACTATTAACATATGAATCCAAATCAAAGCTTTGTAATTGTAGGCCTGCACAGCTTTTGAATGTATGTGTATGTTTAGGTGGTAACAATTAGTAGTTACTCCCTCCGGTTTTTCTTGATATAAAACATTTTTGATATTTTTTTTTATTATAAAAATTTAGAGAAAATAGTTTGTACACTGACAGTGTAAAGGTTTTTTACACTGTCAGCGCATCATCCACCATTCAACGGTGTATGGTTATTGACTTTTAAATAAAAGTAATGCAAATGGATGGTGGATGATGTACCGACACTGTAAAAAAACTTTATACTGTCAGTGCACACATATTAAACTCAAAAATTTATGCTAATTTTTAATGGTATTTAAGTAATTATTTTTGTCACGAATACTTTTATTTAATAACACTTTCTAATGTTTAAATAATTATTATAAATGTACATTTTAAAAAAATATATTAAATATTAATATTTCTAATATCATTAATAAAATTACTCATTTTTTTATACAAATTTATCTTAAAAAAAATTTATATTAGTAACTAAATGAAGTATAAATTATTTTTTTTATTAACAAATGGAGTATAAATTATTAATATAACAAATAATGAACTAAAAATATACTTTAATAGTATAATGAAATTCGCTTGGGAGAAATATAATAAGTCGGTATATAAATCACCCTTTTGTGACGGGCCCTACTTTTTTGACCCCCCTTGTTACTTAGTTAACCCACTTATTTGAATGAAAATTCCATAATAACCTTAAAAATTTTCAATAATCCCAAAATACCCCTTTTTTATTCCATCCTTATCCCTCCCTTCTTTCACTCATGTTTAAATTTCAAATTCAAATCTCTCACACACCTTCTCACATTCAACACAATATTCAAGAAGAAGAAGAAAAACAGAGAAAAACCAAAGCAGAGAAGAGAGAAGAAGAACATCATAGCAAGCCAGCAACTGAAGCCAAAGAAGCAAAGCAGACAAAAACAAAAATTAAAAAAAAAATATATATCCCTCGCTGGGGTGCAGCGAGAGAACAAATTCATGCTCTCGCTGCACCCCCAGCGAGAGCATGAATTTGTTCTCTCGCTGTACCCCCAGCAATGGTTTTATTTTTCTGGAAACATAACACCCTCGTTGGGGGTGCAGCGAGAGCATGAATTTGTTCTCTCGCTGCACCCTCGGCGAGGGTGTTATTTTTCCAAAAAATTAACACCCGCAGAACCACGATTTTTCTAATTTCCTATAAAAAACAAGGGCATGTATATTGTTTGCTTAATATTAATCACTTCAAACCCATAATGATACAAAAATAAGCATAATGAATCAAGTTTATGATCATAAAATTACCTCTTAATGAATGTTTATTAATTAATTGCAAGTGAAGAAAGTGGAAGAGAAAACAGGTTTTGGGTTGATGAATATTGGAAGAGGTTGTTGTAGAGAATAGAAAAAAATATAGGTTTCTATATATAAGAGAAGGAAGGGTATTTTGGGTAGTTTATATTATTGTAAGGTTAATAGAGACTTAAACAAAAAAAAGTGGGTTAACTAAGTAATGGGGTGGGTCAAAAAAGTAATTCACTATGGGTGTAAGTAAGTTAAAACCGATCCGTGAATCCGTTAAACTTGACCCAACTCAATCCATTAAAGATAGGTTGGATCGGTTTAATGAGTTAAGTTGTTTTTTTTTTCCCAGCAACCCAATCAAATATGATTTGAGTTACAAATTTGCTATTTTAAAAACCAATCAACCCAATTCAACCCGCTGACCATAATTAATTTTATTTATTTATTGATGCATGTTATATATGCATAGACCTTAACTAATGTACGCAGTTTTTTGTTTCCCAAATATCCATCGACACGAGCACGGTGACTATTCTTTCGGGTACGATTTGGCTCTTTCGGGATGACTCTCTTAACTGAAATTCTTTACATTCGCAAGAGCTGAGGATCGAATCCCGAACCAATTTCTCAAGTAACACAACCATACACCAATTGTGCCAACCTCAGTTGGTAAAAAAAAAATGTTTTTTTTTTGGTAAATAAAATAGTTTTATTACCAACGTGCAAAAAAATACCTCAAACACCAATAATCCCCTTAGTTCATGCCACCTTCTATGAAGGGTTCACAAAAATAAGGAACTATGTTACTACTTAGTAATTAATACTTAAATTTCCACCTTGAGACAATTATTCAAAATATGAAAGATCCAAAGAATGAACAATTATTTTTTGAGTAATAGGTCATATTGGTCCCTAACTTTGTAAGTACCGATTAATTTAGTCACTGGATTTTCGAAATTTCAAATTGGTCTCTGAGATAGGAACATGTCAGTCATATAAGTCCCTGATGTTAATGACTGTCAGTGATCCTTAACTTGAACTAACTGAATGACCAAAACGACGTCGTTTTGGTTAAAAAGAAATAGACAAAGACCGTTGAATATCGGTCAAATTCGTCCCTGAGATTGTCGAAAACGATCAAATTAACCCCTGACTTTATGGATCATTAACGTCAGGGACTAATATGACTGACGTGTTCCTATCTCGAGGACTAATTTAGAATTTTAATAATCTTAGGGACTAATTTGATCGGTGTCCCCAAAGTCAAGGATCAATCTGACATATTATTATTTTTTCATATCTTTTAGGAGGGTGTACTGTATTTATTTATCATTTGTTTCAACAATTTAGTTCATAACTTGATAATAGAGAATTTTATATTACTTCTTTTGGACAATTTAATTTTGTATCATGAATTAATGCTAAATTGTGCAGTTGTATTATTTATGGTAATATTTAATTACATATCTATCTGATTTTTTGTTTTATTTTTAATTTTATTTTTTAATCTATTTAGATTTTTTTTTTGAAAATGAGGATATATAGACCAAATCACCCCGAACCAATCCAACCCAAATTTGTATGAGCTGAGTTGATTCAGTTTTGATACTCAAATATAAAACAACCAAACCCAATCTATTTTAATTAGATTGGATACTTAACCTCCTCACAAATCAACCCAGCTCGTCCCGTTACACCCCCGACAATAACTAATCATCACAATATATATGTATTGATACATTAGCAAAATGATACTCCCAAAAAAATATATTATACTAATCTCCACTTTCACAATTATCCCACAATTCTTCTCTTTGCACCAATATTTTGAAAATCGGATCGGTTATTGAACCGATCAAGATGTCGGTTCAAGGTTTAATAGTCGAATCATGATCGAATCACGATCAAACCAGTCTTAATATGTGTGTGTGTGTATATATATATATATATATATATATACATAAAATAAATGTGTAAATATTAAATAGTATGATATTCCATGGGCAATAGGAATATTTACCATAGAAATGTTAATTAAAAGAGAGAAAAGAAAAAATAGATAAAAAAAGTATAAATTTATGATTTAAGAGAGAAGTAAGAAGCAAATATGAATAATGTAAACAAAAAAAAATTAAAAGAGGACAAACTAACATTTAAAAGAGAACATACCGGGTTGATAGTTGATAATATTGTGTTTTGCTTTTTGCTTGAATAATTTCTCTTTTGTGTTTTCACTTTCCAGTTTTTTTCAATGAGTAGTATACTATATTGCTACTACACTGATATTGTATTTTCCATTTAGTAGCTTCTTTGTTTGCATTACAAGCTTCTATTTGTCCTATACCATTTCATTTATATTAGGATTTAGAAATACTAGAATTTGTTTTTTTTTCCTAACAAAAGCGGTCCATTTTTTGATAAATTTGGGCCTTCAACTGTAATTGATCCAAATTGATGGATCGTCGGTTTTTACAATTTTTAACCGATTTAATCGATTAGTGTCTTATTCCTTCTTTGAACAGTTTTTAAGTTCTAATAAACTGTTACCTCTACCTGTTCATCGTTTTCCTGTCGAACTGACTAATCCAGTTTGCTTTTCAAAAGCATGCTTTCCACCTTACAACACTCCCTTTTTTTTCTCCAAAATTTTTATTGTTTTTTCTTTTTTATTTTCTTTTAATACTATAAAATTTACTTAATTGACATATTAACTTTAAATAACTGATATTGTAAAATAGGTTCATTCGGTTTTTCAATATAAGTCTTTTCAGATAAATTTTTTCATAATATAAATCTTTTTACAAAACCAATATAACATTAATTATGATTATTATAATTTTATCCTTAATTATTATTGAGAGATAATAAACGAGAATTAGTTTTAAAGAGTTAGTAAAGGAAAAAAAAGGTATACAAAATTAATTTCAAAAATATATTAATTACATTTCTAATTTATGTAGTACAACTTTAAATATTATGAAACAAAGGTAACAATAGTCATTGCACCATCCGTGCATCGCATGGGCTCAAAATCTAATGATATACTCCATCCGTTTTATTTGTAGGTAGTATATTTTAAGGTTATGCACAAGTTTTAAAAAATGGTTAAATGATATATGGTATTTATATTACAATGCATCTATATAATTATTATGGAGGAGAAAGAAATATATTGATAGTGAAAGAGAAAATACGATAAATAAGAATATGCTAAAAAATAACATTAATTACGTATTGAGTTGTATAAAAAAAGAGTGAAGTACCATTTTGGTCCCTTATGTTTTTTAGATGGGACACTTTAATCCCTCAAAATGTGGAAATTCACTTTTAGTCCTTGAAGATTTTTTTATTGGACACTCAAGACCCTAATTTTTTTTAAGGAACACTTAAGCCCGCAGTTGAGGCAGTTGGCGGAATAGAAGGAGAGACTTAAGTGTCCCATAAAAAATCTTCAAAGACTAAAAATAAATTTTCACATTTTGAGGGACTAAATTCTCCCATCCAAAAAATATGAAATACCAAAATAATACTTCAGTGAAAAAATACTAAGTATATATGAAATAAGCGGAAAAAAATCTTTTTAAGATTAGATATGACATGAGAGAATGACTTAATTATGTCACAAATTCCTGAAATTTGGGGTACATTTGTCAGATACTCTTGTTCCTTTTTTTCGATGTCTGACTCCTCGAAATTAATTTTGGGTTTGTCATATACCCCTACTATCAATTCTAACATGTAACATCGGAATCATGGTCATACATAGGAGGTTGGTCATGTGGTGCCGCGTGATGTCACGTAGGCGAAAACGACATCTTTCTTCAATCCTTTTTTTTATTTTTTTTATTTAACTAAAAATATAAAAATATTAAGTTTTTAGGTTTATAATTTAAAGAAAAAAGGATCTTCGCCCACGGGGCACCACGTGCCTAACCTCCTGCGTCTGACCAGGATTCCGATGTTACATGTTATCAAAATTGACCAAAATTGATAATAGGAGTATATGGCAAATCCAGAAATAACTTCGGGGAGTCAGACATTAAAAAAATAAAAATAAGGATATCTGACAAAAGTACCATAAACTTCAGGAATTTGTGACATAATTAAACCGAATTAAAATTATAAACACCAAGGAAAAAACTGCGTGGGCATTTGGGCAAAAGTATATTCTTCTTATTCAAAATACTACTCACTCTGATTTTATATACAAGACAACTTCTAGAAAAAATTTTAAGTCCTATATGTAGTTCATTTTGTATTTTCTAGGAGACATTTATTGATATTTTCTTTTATTGTCCTTTATCCATTAATGTAAAATGATACATTGTGAAATTTTCAATGCAAATTAAGAAGATAAGATTGTAATATTGAAGTATTTTGTTTAAAATTTCAAAAAATCTAATTTATTAGATCATATGATATGGTTAAGTATCCCTACAAATAGGAACACAGTATTGTCATTGTTTTAGTTTTTATTTGTTGTTATTTAACAGTTTCTTTATAATGTTGACCACACACAGTTTAGGAAGCTGCAAAATCACCTCCCCATAACTTTGGCATTGATGCTTCTCACATAGTCAGAGGAGAAGAGGTGAAGAGGTGAACAAACCAAAGCCAGAAGAATCTTCACAAGAAGTGCTGCCACTCTCTTCTCTTCTTCTTCTGCCTAACCCACTCCCTCTCTCTCTCTTCCACCTTCTACTTCTGTTTCTATATAAATTCCAAAGGGTAGTTAGTTCCCTCGTTGGGGTATCAGGATTTCAAAAACCAAACTTCTGAACTACACTTATCTCCAAGTTTTCTCTTTTCTTAATCAGATTGCTGAAACAAGAAGATGGGTATCCATAATCAGGAAGCAATCAAGCAGTTGCAGTCCCTCATGGAAAATGGTTTGCATAAAAGAAAAAAAAAACTCACCTTGCATTCATTTGTTCTTCTGTGATCTATGCTGATCATCACTGATAATGGTTTTTTGTTTTTGTTTTTTTGTCTCATGATGTAGTGGATGAGCGGCAGAAGAACACATTCCAGGTTTGGCTTTTAATGCTCATAGTTTTGCTGGATCTTGGGTTTTGAGCAACTTATAAGGAAAACTAATCAGTAGAACACATGATCTTAATGATATGTAACGTTTTAGATATACAAGTTTTTTATCCTAGATTAAAAAAAAAAAACTAATAAAGTGATTTTTAAGCTTAAAATTTAAGTTTTGCTGCCAAATTGATCCGGATCACTAGTACCTTGCAGTTGCTAAGAAGTTTTCTGTGGATAGATTTTATAGATTGGTAGTGAAGGGTGTGTTTTAAAACTAAGTACTCCCTGGAGTGCAATCAGTCTTTACATCTGTGACCAACAGTCTTCAAGAAAGTCATACTGCATTCACTCAGTGATTATGCAGCAATTTAAGGGTCTTTCAAATTTTTCTCCTCTTATTTAGTACTAAATCTCTACATTTCTTGTGCTATTAGCTTATCATGGTTATGTGATTTTGTATTTGACTAGTAGTTAGGGTAAATCATTTTTGTCAGTGTCTTATTATTTGCAATCATGAGTGTGTTTTATTTTTTTTTTTTCCTTAGAGCTTTCCTCTTTATATTTCAGAATATGCACCAGGGCTATCCGACGGAAACATTAACACGGTTTCTTAAAGCAAGGGACTGGAATGTTGCCAAAGCCCATAAAATGGTTAGTTAGATCTGTTGGGTTTTGTAAAAGCTTTCAATTGGAATTTTTTCCATGTTGATTGTGCTTTGAATTACTTACTTGATCTTTGGATGTATATACTTTGCTCATGGTTTAAATTGTTACAGTTAATTGATTGTATACAATGGAGAGTGGAAAATGAGATTGACAATGTTTTAGCGGTGAGTTGCTTCCCTGTGCAACTATTTTCTGAATTCTATTGTTTTTTCCGGTTATCTATTCTTGAAAATTCTTCGCGGAATTATTTCATTCTGCCTTCTAATGTTTCTGATAAGTCTTGCATCAAAGATTTATAGAACTCGAAATCTCTGAAAAACTCCTCATTTAAAACTTACGTTGGGTTTGGTCATTTAAAACCATTCCTATGACAAATGCTAGCAGAAAAGAGAAAAAGCCAAACCTTCTGAGTTATTCATATATGCGTGCGAATAGTCTCTAAATCTATTGACAGTATTAGTACTTTAAGTTGGTTCTAAGAATAAATTCACTCTACTAATGGAAATCAAACTCCCAGTGTAATGATTTGACATCCTTTATTATTCTCATTCATATATATGCATCATACTTTGAGCATTAACTGGATGTCTATTATATTTCTTGATCATCATAATCAGAATATTGCTGCATTGTTAATGTTAATTTATCTTTTTCTATAACAGAAGCCAATCCCAGCAGATTTGTACAGAGCTGTGCGAGACTCTCAACTTATAGGAATGTCTGGTTACTCAAAGGAGGTATACTTGTGTGTTTTTAGATAGATTATAACTGTAAGAGCTTTTGATCTCAGATATGAATCTAGGTTTTATATTGATCCTCCTTCATGGTTCTAACCTCCTCTGTCTGTAACATACATTGATGATCTTATTATAAATAAAAAAGACGACTATTCATCTTTATAAATAATCTGAAATGCTTCTATCTCTACTTGATTACTGATTTATTTCACTTTTGGCTAAACTATGCCAGGGCCTACCTGTTGTTGCAGTCGGTGTTGGGCATAGCACATTTGACAAAGCATCTGTAAGGATCTCTGTAACATCTCTGTTATGGTTCATAAACTGCCCCATTCTTTGAATATTGGTTATCGGACTAGAGATCTTCCTTTCTTCTGAGGACTTTTCAATTTCTTATCGATGCCCACATGTGTAATTAATAACTGCATGCCTCCACATGAATGGTTTAGTATTCAAAGATGGCATGTTCTCTGTTTATGTTCCTCAATGTATCTTGTATAGTTCTTTGGATTATCTATTTGACATCCAATGGCCAATTCTTGCTGTGTAGGACAAATACTATGTACAGTCACACATCCAACTGAATGAATATAGGGACCGGGTCATCTTGGTAACTACCTAACACTTCAATAATTCTTTTCTCGAATTCTCCATTGCCCTGCTTCCTTATTTGAAATTTTTTTTCTTAGCCAGCAGCTACAAAGAAGCATGGGCGATACATTGGCACCTGTTTGAAGGTCTTGGATATGACTGGTTTAAAATTATCAGCACTTAGCCACTTGAGGGTATACCAGTTAATTGTGGGAAAAAAATGATTTTCTTTTCATCTTGCTTTCTTCATTTTTAAACATATGAAAGCCTCTTGTTTGGATGAACTTAATTGTCATCAATGTTAAGTGTCATTGCACTTGAGGCTTCTCAGTTCTCATCCCTTCCATCTTGTTTGATGCTTGACACTTTCTATTTGACCATCTTCGCAGCTTTTGACTTCTATTTCTACAGTAGATGATTTGAACTACCCTGAAATGACAGACACATACTATATTGTTAATGCGCCATATGTATTCTCGGCATGTTGGAAGGTTTGTGGTGTCTTAAATTAATAATTGAGGAATTTCAAATGCTCCACTTCCTGTCCTTAATTTCATAATCCTTAAAATCCAAAGATTAACAGCTGAAATATTTGTACTTGCTCGAACAATTTGCAGGTTGTAAAACCTCTTTTGCAAGAAAGAACAAGGAAGAAAATCCAGGTGCTGCAAGGTTGTGGGAAGGAGGAATTACTGAAGGTAAACATAAACATTATCTTTAAGCTTCTACTTGAGATCTAACAGTATCATACATACCCAATGTTTTCGAGTTTGCCTCTCAGTTCTCTTGACTAAATTAAAGTTAATGAAAATAAGTGCAGCTTCAGTTTTATGCTTCAGATGTAGACTAAAGAAATTACACTTCATTTTATTGTAGTTATGCTGGTAGTGATAGCATCATCATCATGCTTATGGATTTTGTTTGTTAGCTTCCAATTCAATGCTGTCAAATTACTAGTCTAATGAAGAGATACCAATGTTGAATTTTAATAACTTGTCATTTTAAATCAGAATAAACAAGATTTTGTGAATTTTCTTTAGAACTGGTTAGACAAAGGTGAATTAAAATTTGATTAAATCAGCTTTGTATCTACTGATTCCATATATCATAAATCTTCCATATTTATCCACTCTAATTATTCTTATCATTAGTATGTGTGTGTGTTTGATGGGAGTGCTGATTGAATTTCATATTCAGACTTGAAAAGTAGCATTACCAAACTCATGTTTCTTCGATTCTTCCTTTATTTGCTGCTTCTACAAGACATTTGATATGCTCAAGAGTTGTTTCAAAACTTGTGAGCAGGTAATGGACTATGCATCCCTCCCACACTTTTGCAGAAAAGAAGATTCCAAGTCATCCCGGCATCATGCACCGGTAAAGACTGAAAATTGTTTCTCCTTCGATCACGTCTTCCATCAACAACTCTATAACTTCATCAAGCAGCAAGCTATCATTATGGAGACCACATCACCAATCATCAGACAAGGGTCCTTCTATGTAGAGTTGCCAGAGCCTGATCCAGATGATGCCAAAATTGCCAAAACCATAGAAACCGAGTTCCACAAATTGGAAAATGAGAGTGGCTTTTCAAACTCAGTAAATGGTGTTGCAATCAATGGGCACTGAATGCTACTTACACTGTTTTTTGGCCTCCTTCAGACTTCTGTTCTGAACCACTTTTATTTTATTACTAATTTACTATATGATCCCTTTTGAATAAGGTGTTATACTTGTCTTTTCTGAGGGTTATTATATTCAGTTATTAGATATGGAATGTTTGCATCAATTCGATGCAAATTTCTTGCCACGAGTTTTATTCTAATTTTTATAACCACCTTAGGATGATGAGCATGGTGTTGATCTGCGGCATTTATGGTTTTGAACATTGTTATTTTAATGATGGCGTGACTCTTCTTTCCACTCTTCACCTTATACATGCCTCCTATCCACTTACTCGAACTATTTTCTGCCACAACAAAACCAAAATAGCTGTTTTTTTGTCTTCCAATTATGTTATCATTGTGAACAAGTTTTGCCTCCGTCTTGTCTTCCAATTATCATTGTTAAAATCAGAAAGAAAAAAAAACTGAGTTAAGTGAGTTGAATATTATGTAATCAACTTATCATTGTCTTCCAATTATATTATGACAAAACTATCACTTTGTTTTCGATATTATAAGGTAGTTTTACTTTCATTCCAGAGATTTCGAAAATTCATCTTTAATTTTTGAGATTGGATGTTATCCTTCCTGTCATCATAGCTGTTTGTAGCAACCATAGGCGAAGGCAACTGACACAGCAGCCCAGACAACAGCAAGAGCAGCATAAGTATCTTCTCGCTCCCAGCTGCTGTCACGCCATATTGGCATGGAACGAAACTTGCGCCATTCTCCTTTGCCACTATTGATCCGAGTAATCACATTCTCATTGCTCTTATTATCAGCTGAGAGCTTTGCCAAAGTCTCAATAGCATCGTGGTTTTTAATCTCTACTGATTCATGGTTCTGATAGCAAGAAGAGTCATTGTTTTCTCGACAACAGATTACTCCATTTCCTTGGCAACAGCTCTCAAAGTTGTCCTGAGATCGACACGCAGCAGTGCTTATCTCATGATTCTTCATCTGTATCAACATTTCCGTGCTTTCTTCTAAACTTCCTAAGCCATTTAGCTGAAGCCTTTGTTCTTGGCTTTTCTTCTGCTCATCTTCTGATAAACCCATCTGACCCCTGATCCAACAATTGACAATTTTAAAAAATGTAGCAACAAAATGAACAAATTCAAATCAGCTGTTGCCTCCAAAAGCCAACAAGAGAGAGCCAGCTATTGCCTTTCAGCTTACGAAACAAACACACAGCTTTTAAAACAAACAGTACAAAAAAACTTACCTCCATAGTGAGTCTAAAATCTCCCCTTTTATGATATGTTGCTGAATCAGTAAAGACACATCTTCTGGAGTAACATATCCATACCTACATATTTGAAATGAAAAGAATTCTGCTTAGATCAATGTTGAAAATAAAAAACAATGTTATAATGGTAAGTTCTTTCCCTAAAAGCAATTTTAGTAACAAGGGGAAGCACCTTACCAGTGCCCGGTGACTTCTCCATGGATGCTCGATCCAAATATAATGACGTTTCCTGCATTATGATGCCTGCCAATGTGTGAGCACGGGCTAACAAATACTCTGCCTTGAAGACCATATAACTCTATCTCTTCTTTGAATTTACTGACCAACATAGGTCCACGAATTCCGCATCTTTGATCGCGCGAACCATGTGAACATACGAAAACATATGAAGCTGTTATGGCTTCAGGTTTTCCAGGAAGCCATTCTCCATCATTGACAAGAACTTCTTCAACAAACATTTCAACATCAAAATGTGTTAACCTCCTGCAATAATTTTACTAAAATAGTTATTGGTTCTGAATTAGAGGGAAAATAACAGAATCTTTTTCATAGGGGAATCAAAAATGACAAAACAGAACTTGCACTAACCTGTATCTGAGCATGTCTGGAAAGATAAATACATCTCCATTTGATGTTTCAGTCTGATCACCCCCCTCACATATTGTTAAGCAAGTCTGCAAAGAACCAAGTGCAAGACAATTAGTCACACTCAGTGTAATGCCAACATGATTTAGTTAGAACAATATTGAACATAAATGGGTTATAATCCAAGACAGATAATAGTACTAAGTATTAAGGGAGTTGGTTTTATTATAAATCTTTGCAAATTCGTCAAATATAAAAGGATTAAACAGCTAACAACTCAACTTACTTACCAAAAAAAAAAAAAAAAGTGACAAAACTCCATTCTAATATTAGGGTTAGTTCACTTCTGTTTGAACCAAATAAACTTTACTTCTCCGCATACATTCTTCTTAAATAGAGTAATAGACCTTAAACGAAAGGCAGGCCCTATGTAATGATTAAAAAACCAAAAGAAAAAAAAAAAAAAAAACACTGAAAGTTGGCATCATTTTCACTGCATCAGTGGCCAACTTCAACAACAAAATCCCTTATATCAAATCACCCCTACCTTGTACAGGGTAAAAAAAATTAAACCATAAAACAACAAACCCATCTCAACTATATGGATTCAACCAACATGGGTCGTGAGTCGTGACACGTGGTAAGCGGCTCGGTCTTACTTAAGCAAGATCTCATGTTTGTAAGACTCACCTGCTATAGTTAGACACGCGACCCGGGTCGGATCCATATGTACCTAAGTAGTACCTGGGGAACCGGATAGAAAAAAAAACACTACATGGATTCAATATAGATTTTCTTTTTAAGAGCTGGAATAGGATACTTATATAGATAATCGCAGAACACGGTTACCTAATACGTGGTACCGATGATAGTGAATTTCGTCCGTGGTGCACGGGTAAACGAGAGGATGTTACCATAGAGCAATATGAGAGTGTGCATAGGCCTGTGTTATCTCATATTATGGCTAGACTAGATATTATTATTTATTATCTATGTATAAACTGTAATGCTATATAGTTCGAAAAGAAAAGTACTAAATGTCCACGAATTAAGTTTTGACCAATAAAATTTTGGATGGAACAGAAATCACGGGAGTAGTTGGATAGAATATTGGGTAACTACAATAATATACATTATTTGTGTTTTGGTATGAAATGAATTTTCGTATTGAAAAACATTAATGACATAGAAATATGAGAGTATGCATAAGCATGTGTTATCTCATATTTTGGGTTGACTAGATATTATTTATTACTTAGGTATAAATATGTGAATGTAAGGGCATATAACATCCTTGAATTCAATTAAGAAAAAAAATATAAGTGAAAAAAATATTTAAAGTTTTGTTTGTCTTAATTACACAAAAATAGAGCTAAACATGGTATTTACTAATCTCTCGCCACAATTACACTGGTCTAACTCTGGGCAGTTTAACTTGTGAAACAAGAAAAGTAATGAATAGGATTGAGCATGCATTACATACCTCCTTACCCATAACACCTTTTCTAGCCGCAAGGGCAGCGTAGAGCAACCGTGGCAGCCGATCATACTCCGACGACTCGACACGCGGCGGCCAATCCTTCGGGTTCTTATAGCACAGGAACACATGTCGCCGGTACAACTCAACAGTGCCGGCGAGGGAGCTATGCAGGAATTCATCAGAAGAGTCTCCGGCTGGTAGAACATTGTAGCAGTGGAAACTATCTGATGAAGTAGAATAATATGAAGGGTTAGTAAACACGTAAGTGGAGTCTTCTCTGTCCCTGTTACTCCTGCTACTCATGGACATGGACATTAACGTTAAATCTCGAAGGGTTTTAGGTGGAAGAGGTTGAGAAGTGGTAATGGGACGAGAGGGTGTGTTCTTATTATGTCTCATCAGTCTCCTTCTGTTTTGATCATGTTTTGTTTTTGCAGCAGAGACAGCAGAGACAATATTTTGAGTTGGAATGTTCAATGGTTTTTGTTGTGAATTTTGATGAGGAATGCTCAATGGTTGTGAATTTTGATGAGCCATTGATCAATGTTATTACCTATTATTCACATTCAAGTCGGAAACAAAAGAAATTAGAAAACTAGTAACAATAATTCTTGTCATGTGATGAGTTTAATTTATATAGTAAGAATTATAGTTTGCATAATTAAAGAAGAAAATCTATGATGATCTTATTATTTTACCTCGAAGATCTATAAGATTATGTCACTGTCTCACTGATTTGTTATAATAAGGAGAATTATATCATGATTTATTTTTCTTATAATCATAGCGTTAGAAATAAGAAAATAGATACTGATGCATTTAGTATTTTGGTTAGTTCCCGGGTGAGCAATCCAAAAGAAATCATAACTCAAACAAATATATAAATAAATGATATTATAAAATTTAAAAATAAATATTTCTATTAAGTAGTTATTTCAAATTTTGATTGATTAAATAATTAATTATTGCTTTAATTTTAGATTACTCCCTCTGTCTATATTTATAAGTCATTTTTAACTATTTCCTCTGAATTAAGAAAATTGGTTAAAGATGATTAACACTCTCAAATTTATCAAAAAAAAAAAATGTGAATATTCCAAAATTACTTATATTTAAAATTAAAAAATATCTAAATAAATGTAGCCATTATTATGGGAAAAGTTAAAAAGTTTATTCGAACATGGAATATAAAGTGAAATCACTTAGTGTATATATATAATTTAGTCATCAATGTAGTCATTATTATGGTTATTTAATGCTATTTAGATATTGTAAATTGATTTATATTTAGAAACAAACAAATTAAAAAAAAAAGACTTATAAATAAAAGTAGAATGAATAATATTTTTCCTTCTTTACATGCACCCATAAAGTGTGTTCATGATGAAAATTAGAATACAATTATAGTTTATCATAAGTTGAAATGTTTGAATATGTTTGTTTAAAAATAATTTTAAAATAAATTTTTTATTTAAATTCTTAAAACTATTTGTGTAATGTAATAGATTATCAATTAGGGTATGGAATTTATTTTATTTAGATAATAATGTTGGAAATAATTGAAGCCGAGAGAATTAAAAGTGGAAATAAGTTTAAAATAATATCCAACTGTCTTGGAATCCATTAGCATTAATGAGAAGTTGATCTAATGAGTGATGCTAAATCTTCAGGTGTGGTACAATAACAATGAGCAATTAGTATTGGTAATTAGAGCGCATATTTGCGGGTCTCCTCTGCAATTTTTTCGAGAAAGGCATAAATTTTAGGCCCTTTTTTCAAATTACGCCTACCCACTTCGCTCGTATTTTTTTATAGGCATTTACTGATGGGTTGCAGGAGACCCAGAAAATTAAACTAAAAATAAATAAATTTTTTTAGCTATTGCCTCACTTTGATTATTAAAAAAATAACTTAAATTTCTCTAATATCTGTTTTTTTTTTTTTTAAAAAAAGCATTAAATAATTAAGCTAAGCATAAGGTATACTCAACCCAACCAAAGTAACACATAATCTCACAAAATCCAAAACAAAGCACACACACGTATACAGGCGCAAGAGAAAAAATAATAACCCCCATACAGTAGAACACCCTTATCAAGCACAAAGACCACCTCAAATAGACCCAAAATCCAACATGCAGCTTCTTATAAGTAGGCCACTCACCATCCGCACCTTCTTATCAGTTAATATATTTCATTTTTCTCTTGGTTCTAATTAACTTTTTTTTTATATTGATGTGATAAAATCAAGGCAAAACTATTAGATTGGTACTGTAAGTTATTTTTTGGTTGCAATTTTGTCCCTTAACTTTTTTCGTTTCAAATAAATCCGGAAGTTTGTAACTTGTTTCAAATAAATCGTTCCGTCCAATTCTGTTTTAACACAGTTAATAGGAGCCTCCTACGTGGCAATCAATGGTCTTACAAAGCTAAATATCAACGTTACATCCCAAAACGATGTCGTATGAGACCAAAATAGAAGCTTATTGGGCTATCCCTAACTGTTTTGGTTTTCTCTTTTGGCCTCATATGACATCATTTTGGGGGTGTAATGTTGAGTTTTAGCCACGTAAGACCAATGGTTGCCACATAGGAGGCTCCCATTAACAGTGTTAAGACAAAATTGGATGAAAGGATTTATTTGAAATAAGTTACAAACTTACGGATTTATTTGAAACGAAAAAAAGTTAAGGGACGAAATCGCAACCAAAAAATAACTTACAGGACCAATCTAGTAGTTTTGCCTAAAATCAATATCCCAATAATATGTGTTTGAGGCTGTGATTAATTTTTTTTATTGGGTTGTATCTGTATTTTTCTTGGGTTGTGATTTTTTTTGGAAATTTTTTTATTTATATAAATGCGGGCCGTCCGCATGCCCGCATTTAGGGCAGGCAGGGCCTGAATTTTTGCCCCTAAAATTTTTATGCTCGCCCGCAAAAATTGTGAGCCATTTGCGGGCACGGACTGACCTAATTGCCAATACTATTTGTAGAATCAAAGAGCTTTTGATGATGTCAAATAAATACGCTCGACAAACTAAGAGATTTTGATAAGCTCGACTTGGGGTCAAGATCAAACGTGTCAGACTCAGTTTTGCACATGCGTTCCGCCAATGGCAGAAAGCTCGGAAAATTGGGTTTCTTCGCTACCAACAACAAGTCAGCATTTAAGGCTACAGCTCGGTTTGGACTCGGCTCTTGATCACGGCCTAAGTCCATTCAAGTGTGCTACCTCAGCTCTTTACTTCAAGACAGTAAGCTTGGATGTTGTTTGTCTCGGCACATACTCGGAATGTTGAAAGAAGCCACAGCATCAGAAAGATCAATAAGCTCGGATCAAGCACGAGCCTTAAGCAAAGGCCAAAACCTGGATATGTTCTTCAAAGCTCAAGTCTGATTGTCAAAGCTCAAGCTCGACAACACCAATCCAAGACCAAGCTTGAAACAAAACTCAAGCTCGGCTATCTCTTTCATCTTCAACAACACTCTGCTCAGCTTTTCCGTACTTTTTATTACCATTGAGTCTGGGTAGAAAGTCTAGGATTTTAACTCCAACAAAGTAACAAGTTTGAAATTCAAAATGAGTTAAAGTCAAAGGTTGGTGAAGGGTCACCATCACTGCTCTGCTTTTCAGAATATAGCCATTGGAAACCCCATTGCTTTCCGTACTGCTTGCTCTCTCTTTTTCTTTTCTGGAAATCAGAGGAGCTTATAAAAGGGCTGTGTTTCAACGGTTACAAGAAGAGATCTTTTCAGAACAATTTTCATTGAGCCTAAATTTTATTCTCTTTCGAAAAACAGAGCAGAATCTAAAACTCACATAGAAGAAGATCATTTGAATCTTCTCAAGAACTTAGAGATTTAAATTTTCAAATCCTAACTCTAAGTTCAACTAATCTCTTCTCTGTGATTACCCTTCACAAAATCAACTCACTCTTGAACTTCAAATCTTTCATAAGCATTCGAAGAGTGTTACGAATTGGAGCCATTCACATTCATTATATTTTTCATTGCATTTGCTGCTGTAAGGAGCTGGTCTCTGATCGAGAAAGCTTCCCTGTTAAAAAGGTTCCAAAGAGGTTCTTTGATCATCGATTTGTTGTTGGGTAGATAGTCATGGGTTTGGTACACTCGTTGGACTAGATAGGTTTAGAGAGGTAGTCTCGTGTAAATCCTTTTGTAACCCAGAAAATCGATTTTTAGTGAAAGCTCTCTAAAAGGTTTTTAGAGGGGACTGGACTAGCTCTCAGGGTGAGAGTGAACCAGGATAAATCTCGGGTGTTCATTTTATTTCTTTATTGCTTTCCTGATTGCAATACTTGCTTAAGTGTTTTCCGCTGTTTTTCGAGCATCCAAGTTTTTAATCGTCAGTCTTATAGCTCGGCCTTGAGTGTTGTTATCAGAAGCTCGGCTTCGAAGCAGCTCGGTTAACTGATTAACCAATCTGTTCATCTATTTGGTTAATCATTTAACCCTGTCTGCTCGGATATTGCTCGGTTTTTATTTATAAACCGAGAACAACATTCAGTTAAGTTTCAATAAATCGAAAAATTGTCATATCAGCTTCAATCTCCTATTCACCCCCCCTCTACTCGATTGTTAGGCCTCTTGTTGGTTTCCAACAAGTGGTATCAAAGCTCGGTCGAAAGATCGAGTGTAAAAACTTTTTCGAAAAGATCCTTGAGGAAACCGAATGGCTACTAACAATCCCTTCGGAGGTGAAGGCTCTTCCATAAACAGACCACCACTATTCAATGGTGAGGGTTATGCCTATTGGAAAGCTCGAATGAAAATTTTCATTGAAGCCATAGATATGGAAATTTGGAAATCTATTGAAAACGGGCCATTTGTCCCTAAAAGAAAAATTAATGAAGAAGTTGTAGAAATCCCATGGGAAAGTTGGGATGACGATGATAAAAGAAAAGTATCCTTCGATTTGAAAGCTAAAAATATCATCACCTCAGCTTTGTCATATGATGAATTTTTTAGAGTATCTAGTTGCAAATCTGCAAAAGAAATGTGGGATATTCTTCAACTTACTCATGAAGGGACAAGTGAGGTCAGACGAGCAAGGCTAAATACTCTGATGCATGAATATGAGTTATTCCGAATGCTGCCAAATGAAAATATAAATGATTTGCAGAAGCGGTTTACTCATATTATAAACCATCTAAATGCTCTCGGCAAAACATTTCAAAATGCCGAGATAACTAACAAAGTGCTTAGATGTCTTAGCAGAGAATGGCAGCCAAAGGTCACTGCCATTATGGAAGCTAAGGACTTGGACACAATGAGCATAGCCACTTTGTTCGGCAAGCTGCAAGAGCATGAGATGGAGCTCGGAAGACTGACCATGCATGAAGAATCTGATAAGAAGAAGAAGGGAATTTCCCTCAAAGCTGCCATAAGGGCAACCAAAAATCCTCTGAAGATGAGTCCAGCTCGGACATGGATGAGGAAGACTTTGGTCTCATGGTCAGGAAGTTCAGCAAAATTTTCAAAGGCAAAAAGAACTTCATAAACCGAGCAAGAGATACCAAAAACACTCACCACAAAGGCTCAAGTTCAAAAGACCGAGTTAGATGCCATGAGTGTGGTGAAGCGGGACACATTAGAACATACTGTTCAAGATTGCAAAAGCAAGGTGGTGAAGAAATGAAGAAGAACAAAGACCACAAAAAGAAGAGAGCTTACATTGTATGGGATGCACCCAACAAAAATACCAGCTCAAGCTCCAGTTCAGCCGATGAAGAAGAGAAAGCAATTTTGTGCTTGATAGGAAGGGAAACTGTGTTCAGAAGTCCGAGCCATACTATTTCCGAGCAAGAATCGTGCTCGAACTGTGAAAAGGAAGTATCAAGCTTACTCAGAAGTGATGATCAAGACCTTCCTGTATATGACTCCTGCTCGGAGTATGAAGATGAGGAACCATGTTTAAGTCTCAGATATGCCGTTCAAGAAGACTCATCAAGCTTGGCATTTGGGGCAACAAAACAAAAATCAAGTTTCAAATGCTTAATGGGCAAACACAGCGAGGAAACCTCAGGTAGCCAAACAGTGTCCGAACATAGAAATACTGAGGTAACCTCTACTTCTGATTCTGACTCTGAATCTGAATTCAATGACACTGATGAATTGTATTCTGCTTATCTTGAAATGCAAACCGAATTCAAGAAGCTTGCTAAAAATTTCATTAAGATGAAACAGAATCTTTCAAACTATAAAGAGCAAGTTCTTGAGTTGGAAAATTCAATTGAAATTCTGAAAAGCAGAAACAAGTCATTGGAGAACACTATCACTCAATTGAAAAATGAAAATCTTGACTGCTGCACTAAATATGAGAAAGAAATTTCTGAACTAAAATTTAAAAGTACAACTATCAATAAGAGTGATGGTTTGTTTGATAGGCTGTTAGCCGAACAGAGAAACTATTCGAACAAAACTGGGTTTGGTTACACTAAGACCAAGAAGAAAGCAGCAAGGAAACTCGGCTATGCCTCAAACTTTCAAAACTCGAAAAAGCCGAGCTGCTCCTACTGTGGCCTTCATGGTCATACACCAAATGAATGCAAAATACGACGTTATGGTGTAGCCAAGGGCAATTTTGTTTGGGTAGTTAAAAAGAAAGAACCAACTGCTAACCCCCAGGGACCCAAAACATTTTGGGTACCCGAATCAAAGAAGTAATGTTTTTGTGATGCAGGTGTGCTTCCGAGCAAAAGAGAGTAGATGATACCTTGATAGTGGCTGCTCGAAGCACATGGCAGGGAACAAAAACTTATTCATTGAACTTTCACATTCAGATAAGGGCTACGTCACTTATGGTGATAACAACTGAGGTAATATTTTGGGTGGAGGTAAAATCAGTAATTCTGCCAACTTGGTTATCAATAACGTTTTACTTGTAAAAGGGCTAGAACATAATCTTTTAAGTATTAGCCAACTGTGTGATATTGGTAACCATGTTGTTTTTACCTCTGCCCATTGCATTATTAAAAGTGACGAGGACAACTCTGTCAAATTTTTTGGAAAACGATATAACAACACTTATTTGGTTGATTTAAATGAA
Organism: Crotalaria pallida; assembly: GCA_037953625.1. Taxonomy (NCBI): domain Eukaryota; kingdom Viridiplantae; phylum Streptophyta; class Magnoliopsida; order Fabales; family Fabaceae; genus Crotalaria; species Crotalaria pallida. Next base: position 77,577,511 of record CM075649.1, on the reverse strand, counting down.
ATCACCTCTTTGGTAACCACTTGCATGGTTAGCAAAGAAAGTGATACATGATTATGGCATAGAAGGACAGCTCATATACATGTAAATCAGTTAAAGAAACTACAATCAAGAGACTTAGTGATTGGTTTACCAATGCTAAATTTTAATATTGAAGGGGTTTGCTCTTCATGCAAGAAGTGCAAACCAACTAAAAAGAAAAACGATTTTTCGTCTAAGTTGATGGTCTCAACAACTCGACCTTTGGAAATGTTACACATGGATTTGTTTGGACCACCACAAGTCAAAAGCTTTGGTAGCAATCTCTATGCCTTAGTAATTGTAGATGACTTTTCCAGATTTACCTGGACTCTATTTTTGAAATCAAAAAGTGACACTTTTGAAAACTTTAAAGAACTTGTCAAGCAACTCCAAAACCGATCAAACCAAAAAGTAGTTGTAATCCGAACAGACCATGGTGGTGAGTTCGAGAACTACAAATTCGACAAGTTTTGTTCTAAGCTCGGCATAGAACATCAGTTTTCTGCTCCTCGGACTCTCGAACAAAACGGAGTTGTGGAACGGAAAAACAGAGTTCTTGAAGAGCTAGCCCGAACCATGCTAAATGAATACAATTTGCCACATTATTTCTGGGCTGATGCGGTAAACACAACTTGCTATGTAATGAACCGCATCCTCATCAGACCAATTTTAAAGAAAACTCCATATGAACTTTACAAGGGTAGGAAACCAAAAATTTCTCATTTCCATGCATTTGGTTGCAAAGTTTTCATTTTAAATAATGGAAAAGAGCATCTCGGCAAATTTGATTCTAAAGCCGATGAAGGAATATTTTTGGGTTATTCTACTCATAGTAAAGCATTTAGAGTTTTTAACAAAAGGACCTCCACTGTGGAAGAATCCTTACATGTGGTATTTCATGAGTCTCCTCGGAGAGACATTGTTAGTTGTGCAAATAGAGAGGATCAGCCTATGGCCGAACATGATCCAAGCACAACAACTGAAAGAGCTCAAAAGGATGAAACTGTTAAAGACGTAGATCGGAGGGACGAGCTTGTTTCGAGCAGAACAAACAAGGAACAGACTGAACTCAGTCCGAGCCAACAGCACAATGATCAGTCCGAACTCATTCCGAGCCAAGCAGAGCATTTTGAGCTCAGTCCAGCCTGGAAGAGAGTCAAGGACCATCCAATAGAGAATGTGCTAGGCGACATGTCTAAGGGAGTTTTAACTCGTCGTTCTATTCAGAATTTTTGCAATTTCGTTTCCTTTGTTTCTCAAATTGAACCTAATTCGGTTGATCAAACCATTGAAGATGAACACTGGGCAATTGCCATGCAAGAGGAACTGAATCAATTCATCAGAAATCATGTCTGGGAATTGGTTCCTCGGCCCGATGATCATACGATAATTGGCTTAAAATGGATTTTCAGAAATAAAACAGATGAATTAGGCTTAATTATAAGAAACAAAGCGAGATTAGTTGCTCAAGGCTACAACCAAGAGGAAGGTATCGATTATGATGAAACCTTCGCTCCAGTTGCTAGACTTGAAGCAATCCGAATTTTGCTTGCCTTTGCATCTATTATGAATTTCACCCTTTACCAAATGGATGTAAAGAGTGCATTCTTAAATGGTTTTATAAATGAAGAAGTATATGTAAAACAACCTCCTGGTTTTGAAAATTTTAAATATCCAAACCATGTGTATAAATTGAAAAAGGCTCTCTACTGTAACACCCCGATTTGGAAAACTCGAAAACAAACACTTTAAATTACTAATTAATTCTTTCATGAAAAAAAATAGGGATTTTTTTTTAAAACAAATAGAAAACTCATCGGTCAAGTTTCCCAAAACAAGGTATTACTTTTAAATCCTTTCTCTTAAAAGTTTACCGAAATTTCGAAACAATTTGATTTAGATAACTTCACAAAACAAATACTTTTCGTATAGGAAAATATTTGATTTACTTAAAATAGTCAACAGTCTGATTACGACAGTCCTTAAAAAAAGTGGTCACCATAGTTCATCGGTGCCATTCATACATAAACATTTACCTTAGCAAAACATTTCAAAAGAAGAGGGGTACACTTGATATACATATCAGCAAGGGTCCATTAGAACCTAACTATAAACTACTAAGCAGCGTCCCCTTCTCGATCCGGAACGTAAGTCTTCAAAAGCAATCTCCGTCGTCCAGCAGTAGCCCTCTTGTCAGCGCATCACGATCAGTAAGTCTTTCTTCCAGGAGGAGCCACACCAGCTCCGCCATCTTTTAGAACCAGAGGTTCACCATCACATACACACAAGAAGTTGAGAGAGTAAGCTATCCGAATGGAATTACTCCCATCGACTTCTTGGATTTACACTAGCGACGTATACCAGAACATAACAAACAATACAAACAAACAATATAGCAGATAGTTATGCAAGATGCATGAGAATGCAATGCAATCGTCGCATTGTCTAACACTTTATCTTTCACTTAAGAGAATTCCTAAGTCAAACGTCTCGCAAAGTCGAGGTGTCTTTGTCCACCTTTCTCGAGTCCATAATATCGGGAATTCGGGCTTTATAGTTTAGGGTCTACATCTCCTCGGAATCCATCCGCCTAGTCGGAAGCAACCAGAAGTACAGGATCTCTAACCACACCGGCTCCGGGAGACGACACCAATATATAAAATGCCCGGGAAAAATGTCATGACAAGGGTGTCCACCTCCACTGTGTTCAAGTATCCCTCTTCTGATCCTGATTTAGTCAAGGGGGTGTCAGTCATCCGTCTAGTGATCATGCAGTACTTCAGCTACGACACCGGACTACCTACCCAACCTTGGATGGTCAACCCAGGTCACTGTAGCTTTTTCCCGCCTAGACAGTCTCCTCTTAGGCTTCTTGACGAATCACCGTCATTGCCCTCCCCTATCCTAATCATCAAGTGATTACCACGCAGGTAAACACCGTATCTTCCTCTCCACTACTTCGGGTAAGGGTTTTAAGTCGTAAGATCATACTCGTCTGTTCTAACGTCGACCCATCCTAAGTCATCTCCGTCATTCCGACCATATGCGGAATGCTTCTGTGGGACTCGACCACTAAGTCTGACGGGCTCCGTCCCATCCTGAATCACACTCGGCATACGACTCCGACCATATGTGGGATATCCACAACTATTCTGAAGGGCTCCGACCCACTCAGAATCATTCTCGGCATATAGCTCCGACTATATGCAGGATATCAACAATCCTCGATAGTTAGGCTCCGACCTTTCTTAACTCACTCTCAACATATGGCTACGACCATATGGAAACTATCTCAACCTATGGCTACGACCATATGGAAACTATCCTTGTAGAATCCGACACTCATTGCGTCTGGTCCAAAAGCATCGTCGTTACCCAGGCACTAATCCACTAGCCATGTCGTCAGCTCGATCCTCGGACGCGGGCACATCAACATCATCCGGTTCCGTAGCTCGTTCCACCCTTTAGAGTTTCGTTCTATTCTTTGGGGGATTTCTTATAGTTTCCAATGTCTTTACTAATCTTAACTTATGTCGCGGGATGATGCATTATGCTCATGCAATGACAATATAAGCAACAATATTTCTCAACATAAACAAATATATCAAACAATCAATAGCATGTGATGGTATAGGTCTGAGTCTTCGTATACCACGATACAAACAAGGCACACAATTTATCGGGTATACTACTAGCTACAATAGAACTTTACTCCGACTTTGAGAGAGTACGGAGTGTCCTAATATACTCACTAGACACCAAAGCGTCTTAGGATAACTTCTCTCTCACCTGGGTTCGCAGTTACCAATTCCACAAGTTCCGAACAATCGGCTTCCTTCCTAGTCTGCCCGACTCCAACTTCTTTCAAGTCCCACAAGATAGAAACACGGATATTAAAACTTTATTTAATATTACTCTTTGAAATTATTCTAAAAAATTACTTAGGAAAAATCCAGACTTTGTCTTCATGTGAAACCAAAACATCAATTCTTTTACTCAAACTTGTCCAAAATCAAACACTAACTTTTATACCTTAAAATCATGAGAAAATAATCAAATAAATCAATTTATTTAAAAAGTTTCTTTGCTGGTCTCTCTTGGACAGCATTAAATTTAATTTCGAAAACACCGAAAAATTGCACTTTTCACACCAACTTTGTCTTATATCGAATACTTATAAAAACTAAACTTCAAGACACTTTGAAAACACTTTTAAATAAGAAATACAACTTAGAAAATTTTGAACAGCATCACATTTTAAGCTTTAAATTCATTTTCCATTGTTTAAAACCAATTTAAACACATAGTTAAGCCAAGCATCTTGAAAACAATCAAAGAAACAATTTAATTAACACTTTCTCAAGTTCAAACACTTAAAACCAAATGTGGACAACATAATACTTAAACAAATTAAACCATTTAAATACTCTCATGCATTCCAAAAATCATTCTTATCTTACTTAAGAACCGTAAACAAACATTTATTCATTTCAACCATTACATAATCACAAGTCATCAAATCAAGTCATAACATGCTCACATACAACTCAATCAAATAAAGGAAATCAAACTCCTTAGCATATACGAACCGAATCATGCATCACATAAACACTTAGACACATTTTCATGTAACTTTCACTTAATCAATTCTATCTTAGCAAAACTTCATCTCATTATACCTAAACATGTTAAAACCGTATGCATCATAACTTCACAAGTCAACACATAATTTCATGACATCAACATATACACATTCAAGGAAATTTAACTCAAGAGTTAAGGTCCAAACCGTGACCTTAACTAGGTTCTCTCAAAAACATTTTCAAAGATTCAAGACTTCTAGAGACAACTTCAAATCCAACAACAATTCCACATAATTCATCAAGCAAGTAAGAACACAATCCTAGCATGAATTTTCTACATAAAACCGTGAGCCTAAACAAGTCTCTAAATAATTTTTATTTCACATTAAACACTTAAGATCAACACAAAGTTCATGGAAATCACATATTCATCAATTAGACCTAAGAAAATTCCAATCTTTTCAATCAAGCATGCAAAACCGTGGCTAATCACATAAAGATCACAACATCACATAAATTTTATTCATCTAAAGCATCATCAAATTCAAGATCATAACATGCAAGAGATCAATCAAAAAGGAATTCAAACTTTCATCCATAACATCATCAAAACCGTGACTATTCATGGTTTCCTCAAAAAGAATTTTCTTAGAGACTCAAACTTCCAAAACATACTCAAAATCTAAGAATATTTACATGCACATAACACACAACCAACATCAAAATTTCTAACCTAAAGACCACTCAAAACCGTGGCCAACATAAAGAAAATTATCAAGAAAAGTTCAACCATTTTCAAAGATTTTTACATTAAGATTCAAGCATCAAGTATATCATATTTCAAACATAAATCTTGACATGCATGAAATCAAAAACACTAGATTTTGGAAAGATCCTTCATAAAAACTTAAAATCAAGTTCTTTTCAAAAACACCTTTAAGAAATCAAGAAGAAAATTTAAGATCATGAGAGAAAACACTTTCTTAACAAAAACTTCAAGATCAAGCTCAAAGATCAACATGCATGTTAGTAAAATCTCTAGATCTAACATAAAAACAAACATGCATCAACACTTTCAAACCAAAAATCAAGCTTTAGAAGAAGATCATGAAAAACGAAAATGAATGGAAGAACGAAGGTTAGGAACTTAAGGATCTACCTAGATTAAGCTTGGAATTCTATTAGAGAAGCTAAGAATCCTCCTTCTTCTTCCCCTTTAGGTTCGGCCTCCTCCTCCTCCTCTCTCTCTCTCTCTCTCTCACTAAGAGCTTGATGTTGCTCTTAGTTGTGAAGTGTTTAGTTTGGAATGGAAAGAAATGGAACTAAATGAAAGGTGTGTGTGTTGGTGTTGGTATACGCATGGTTTTGTGTGGGTTTGGGCTTGTTTCCTCCTCCCCACGGCTACCCTTCTTTCTTTTTCTATTTCTTTTCCTTTTTCCTTCCTTAGGTCATGCTTAGGTCATTAGGATGATGTCATATGTTTGACTATTAAGCAAAGCAACTTGGAGACCAAGTAAATCAACTTGGTGGCCAAGCAATACACCTAGCATTCGACCTTAGGGTATTTAGGGTAGATTAGGTTAGCTAATTTAGGTTTAGGGTGATAATTAGGATCTAATCATGATTAGGGTAGGATTAGGAAAACTAATTTAGGTTTAGTCCACTAATCCTTAGAGATTAGGGCTTAATCAAGGATTAAGGTACTAATCAAAAACTTAATCCATACTAGCATAGGTTTAGTGAAGACTAATTCTAGGTTAGCTCACTAACCTTGAGGGTTTAGGGTTTAAGAGAGTGATTAAGTTCTTAATCAAGGATTAAGAACTCGATTAAGGTTTAATCGAAGATTAGGATACTAATTAGGGTTTTCTAGAGAGGATTCTAGATCAACATGATTGGACTTTGATTTTTTTTTGAAACTTAGGGAAAATAATTTTCCATCTTAAAACCATAAAATCATATGAATCAATCTAGGAAAACAAAATCTTAATCAAACCCTTAAGTAATATGATTCATTGAAAACCTTAGAAAATCAAACACATAAAATCATAGCACAAGTAAATTAAATTTCAAAGCATAAAAACCCATCGTGAAATCAAAACTCTTTTAACCAATTCTTAAATCAATTAGGTTAAAATAATTTCTTAATTAGGGACTTGTAGAAGAAGTGAGTCAAAAGGCAGATGTTACATCCTCCCTAACTTAGACATTTCTCGTCCTCGAGAAATCACGTACCTGTTTCAAACAAGTGAGGGTACGAATACCTCATGCTACTCTCACGTTCCCAAGTAGCAGTTTCACCATTCACAGAACTCCATATCACCATAACCAGAGGAATTTCCTTTCCTCGAAGAGTCTTTACACTCCGACCGTCTATCCTTAAGGGCAAAGTCTCGTACGTGAGATTTTCTTTGAGTTGTATAGAGTCGAGTTCGATGATGTGAGAAGGATCACTAATATACTTTCTAAGTTGTGACACATGAAAGACGTTGTGTAGATTGGAAAACATTGGGGGTAAGGCAATTTCATAAGCTACCGGTCCTACATGTTTCAGGATTTGGTAAGGTCCTATGAATTTTGGGGTGAGTTTTCAGGTTTTAAGCACTCTGCCAATCCCAGTAGTTGGTACTACTCGCATGAATACATGGTCACCTTCATTAAACTCGATAGGAGTCCTCCTCTGATCATAGTAGCTTTTCTGCCGGCTTTGCGCACTTCTCATCTTCTCCTGAATCATTTTAATCTTTTCTGTTGTTTGCTGAACCATTTCTGGACCCAAAATGAGATTTTCCCCAGTTTCGAACCAACATAACGGCGTTCTGCACTTCCTTCCATACAAAGCCTCATAAGGAGCCATCCCTATGCTTGAGTGATAGCTGTTGTTGTACGTGAATTCAATCAGTGGCAGAAGAGTATCCCATTCTCTTGCTTGTTCCAGAACACAAGCTCTAAGAAGATCCTCTAGTGATTGGATAGTTCTTTCTGATTGTTCGTCCGTCTGGGGATGATAAGCTGAACTCAACTGGAGTCTTGTCCCAAGTGCATCATGTAGACTATCCCAAAACTTCGAAACAAATATCGGATCTCTGTTGGATATGATGTTTGAAGGTACTCCATGGAGTCTCACTACCTCATTGACATATATGGTTGCTAGTTTCTCCAACGGGTACTTCACATTGACAGGCAGGAAATGAGCGCTTTTGGTTAATCGGTCCACAATTACCCAAATAGCGTCAAATCCTCTTCGGGTCTTAGGCAAAGCAGTTACAAAATCCATGGAAATACTATCCCATTTCCGACTTGGGATTTCCAATGGTTGTAACACTCCGCCGGGTTTCTTGTGTTCAATCTTAGCTTTCTGACATACCAGACACCTCGACACATACTCCACTACTCTTTTCATACGATGCCACCAAAACACCTTCTTCAAATCCTGGTACATTTTGGTTGCTCCGGGATGGATACTCAGCTTACTCTTATGAGCTTCTTCCAAAATCATTCCCCTTATTCTCTTGTCTTGTGGCACACAAATCCGATCCTTATACCTTAATACTCCATCAGCTCCTTTTTGAAACTCAGTCTCTTTCCCTTCCGAAACCAACTACTTCTTGGTTTGTAACTCTGGATCGTTCGATTGACCTTCCTTGACTTGTTCCATAAACTCGTTTGATACGACCAACATTCCCAAAGTCATACTTCGTGGATTCATCCTGACTTCCAAGTTCATATCTCTGAATCTCTCGATTAAATCCATCTCCTTCACCATCATTGCAGACACATGAAGAGATTTCCTACTCAAAGCGTCTGCCACCACATTCGCTTTCCCCGGATGGTACTGTAGCTCGAAGTCGTAGTCCTTCAAAAATTCCATCCATCGCCTTTGTCTCATGTTTAAATCCTTTTCATCAGAGAGGTACTTAAGGCTCTTATGATCACTAAATACCTCAATCCTCGCACCATAGAGGTAATGTCGCCATATCTTTAGAGCAAAAACCACTGCAGCTAACTCCAAGTCGTGAGTTGGGTAATTTTGCTCGTGAACCTTCAGTTGTCTGGAGGCGTAAGCCACAACCTTTCGCTCTTGCATCAGGACACAACCCAAACCTTGCTTCGACGCATCGCAGTAAACACTGAAACTCTTCTCCGGGTCAGGCAAAACAAGCACTGGGGCTGTAGTTAGTCTCCTCTTTAACTCCTGAAAACTTTCTTCGCACTTCGTGGTCCACACAAACGGCTGTCCCTTCCTAGTTAACTTCGTCATTGGCAAGGATAATCTTGAAAATCCTTCAATAAAACGCCTATAGTATCCTGCCAAACCGAGAAAACTTCGGATCTCAGTCACCGTCGTTGGCACTTTCCAGTCCAAAACCGCCTTTACCTTGGCTGGGTCTACCGCTATTCCTTCCTTCGAGATCACATGACCCAAGAAATTCACTTCTTCCAACCAGAATTCACACTTTGAGAGCTTCGCATACAACTGCTTCTCCTTCAAAATCTGCAGAACTATCCTCAGATGTTCTCCATGTTCCTCCTTGTTCTTGGAATAAATGAGGATATCGTCTATGAACACTACCACGAACGAATCTAAATAGGGTTGAAAGATTCTGTTCATGTAGTCCATAAACACTGCAGGGGCGTTAGTCACTCCGAAAGGCATGACTAAGTACTCGAAATGTCCATATCGGGTCCTAAATGCAGTCTTCGGAATATCATCCTCCTTTACTTGAATCTGGTGATATCCCGACCGAAGGTCGATCTTTGAAAACACCGCAGCTCCTCTCAACCGATCCATCAGGTCATCTATCCTAGGTAGAGGATACTTGTTCCTGATCGTCACCTTATTCAACTGGCGGTAGTCGACACACAACCTCATACTGCCATCCTTCTTCTTAACCAACAAAACTGGAGCTCCCCAAGGCGACACACTAGGCCTGATGAGTTGCTTTTCCGCTAACTCCTCGATCTGCCTTTTCAGCTCAGCTAACTCCACTGGTGCCATTCGGTAAGGTGTTCTAGAGATTGGTCCAGTTCCCGGTATTACATCGATTGAAAATTCGACCTCTCGAACAGGTGGTAATCCGGGAATGTCGTCAAGAAATACTTCTGGGAAGTCTCGAACTACAGGCAACTCTTGAATGTGATTGTCCACATCGACGTCCAAAGAAGTTGAGATCATGTATACATGGGCTCCCTCTCTCAGAGAAGCCATGACTTGATTGACAGTTACGTGCTTTGGTAAGGATTCGTCAGGGTTTTCAAAAGTTAGGGTTTTAGTGAAACAATTTAACTGAACATGGTTAGCGGATAACCAGTCCATTCCTAAGATAACATCAATTTGGGATAAGGGTAATGTTATCAGGTCAGTGGGAAAAGTCCTATCATCTATCACTACCGGACACTTAGGGCAAAAAGTTGAAACTGTGACCGGATCACTTGTAGGGGTAAACACAATCAAGTCATATGGTAGAGAAGCTACCATTAAGTTCAACCTACTCACAACATCATCAGATATAAAAGAGTGTGTGGCACCCGAATCATACAACACATTTAAGGAATTCTCGCATATAAGACATGTACCTTGGATGAGACCATCGTGGTTTGAAGCCTCTGCACCGCTCATCGTGAAAACTCTTCCTTTCTCCTGAGGCTTAGCAGCAGTCGAAACATTCCTCTCTTGCCTTGGCTTAGTGCACTGGCTTGCATAGTGGCCGGTCTCTTGGCAGTTGAAGCAAACCAGCTTGGAGCGACATTGACCGAAGTGGTGTCGGCGACACTAAGTACAGTACGGAGCTGAAGTCCCAGAGTTCCTATCAGTATTATTGGGACGATTGTTGTTTCTATTACCCCGGTTGCCATTGTTGTGATTGTTGTTCCCTCGGAACCTTGAGCCCTTATATTGATTGTTCCTTCTGCCTCTGGATCAATTATAGGATCCTTGCCCGTGTGGGGCTCCTTGCCTCGCATTCTAATAACTAGGAGTGTTCCTCATTGGTTCTTGAGAACTCGAGGGTAAAGCGGTCTTATTGCCCATGTTCTTCACCTTGAGTCCATCCTCATAGACTCTGCACCTACTTACCAAGAGTGGAAAGCTCTCGATCCCCATATGTATGAAGGCCATCTTGATCTCAATCTTAAGTCCATCGAGGAACTTCGCGCACTTTGACTGGTCGTTTCCGGGTTGATTGTAGTGCGGCACGTACTTCACTAGCTCCTCAAACTTCGCAGCATACTCGCCGACCCACATATTCCCTTGAGTCAAGTGCATGAACTCGATTTCCTTCTCCAGTTTTATGTCGATGGGGAAGTATTTCTCAAGGAACCTTTGCTTGAAGGAATCCCAAGTGATAGCCTCCTGCTGAACCTCCATAACTTGCCTAGTATTCTTCCACCAGTCCGATGCTTCCTTCGTCAACATGTAGACCGCATAGGTCACTTTCTGAGCATCAGTGCACTGCATAGCGGTGAAGATCTTTTCCAACTCCCTAATCCACTCATTAGCATTTTCCGAGGCATATCCACCGGCGAATTCTTTAGGGTTTCTCTTACAAAACTCATCTAAACCCCTATACTCCTGAGGTCCTAAGTTTTGGTTCTGGTTGTTCTGCTGAGCCTGATGATGCATCATATTGAGATTCTCACTCATACCCAGAACAACAACAGTCAGGTCGTGTAGCATGTCCTCGGTATTCCGAGCTGCTTCAGGAGCATGCCTACCTCTTCCTCTTCCAGACATCGTAAGCTATATTCATTAACGCACTAACAGTTTAATACACCTACTAACGCATCTAATCACACAACCTAGCATATCTAGAGATCACACAACAGAGAACATGTAAGGCCATGTTCAGGCCACATGGACAACCATTGCTCTGATACCACCAAGTGTAACACCCCGATTTGGAAAACTCGAAAACAAACACTTTAAATTACCAATTAATTCTTTCATGAAAAAAAATAGGGAAATTTTTTTTTTGATTTTTTTAAAACAAATAGAAAACTCATCGGTCAAGTTTCCCAAAACAAGGTATTACTTTTAAATCCTTTCTCTTAAAAGTTTACCGAATTTTCGAAACAATTTGATTTAGATAACTTCACAAAACAAATACTTTTCGTATAGGAAAATATTTGATTTACTTAAAATAGTCACCTGTCTGATTACGACAGTCCTTAAAGAAAAACAGTTTAAAAACAGACCATAAAGGTTCTTTCAAAAGTGGTCACCATAGTTCATCGGTGCCATTCATACATAAACATTTACCTTAGCAAAACATTTCCAAAGAAGAGGGGTACACTTGATATACATCCCGGAGTAGTAGCCCTCTTGTCAGCGCCTCACGATCAGTAAGTCTTTCTTCCAGGAGAAGCCACACCAGCTCCGCCATCTTTTAGAACCAGAGGTTCACCATCACATACACACAAGAAGTTGAGAGAGTAAGCTATCCGAATGGAATTACTCCTATCGACTTCTTGGATTTACACTAGCGACGTATACCAGAACATAACAAACAATACAAACAAACAATATAGCAGATAGTTATGCAAGATGCATGAGAATGCAATGCAATCGTCGCATTGTCTAACACTTTATCTTTCACTTAAGAGAATTCCTAAGTCAAACGTCTCGCAAAGTCGAGGTCTCTTTGTCCACCTTTCTCGAGTCCATAATATCGGGAATTCGGGCTTTATAGTTTAGGGTCTACATCTCCTCGGAATCCATCCGCCTAGTCGGAAGCAACCAGAAGTACATGATCTCTAACCACACCGGCTCCGGGAGACGACACCAATATATAAAATTCCCGGGAAAAATGTCATGACAAGGGTGTCCACCTTCGCCGTGTTCAAGTATCCCTCTTCTGATCCTGATTTAGTCAAGGGGGTGTCAGTCATCCGTCTAGTGATCATGAAGTACTTCAGCTACGACACCGGACTACCTACCCAACCTTGGATGGTCAACCCAGGTCACTGTAGCTTTTTCCCGCCTAGACAGTCTCCTCTTAGGCTTCTTGACGAATCACCGTCATTACCCTCCCCTATCCTAATCATCAAGTGATTACCACACAGGTAAACACCGTATCTTCCTCTCCACTACTTCGGGTAAGGGTTTTAAGTCGTAAGGTCATACTCGTCTGTTCTAACGTCGACCCATCCTAAGTCATCTCCGTCATACAGCTCCGACCATATGCGGAATGCTTCTGTGGGACTCGACCACTAAGTCTGACGGGCTCCGACCCATCCTGAATCACACTCGGCATACGACTCCGACCATATGTGGGATATCCACAACTATTCTGAAGGGCTCCGACCCACTCAGAATCATTCTCGGCATATAGCTCCGACTATATGCGGGATATCAACAATCCTCGATAGTTAGGCTCCGACCTTTCTTAACTCACTCTCAACATATGGCTACGACCATATGGAAACTATCCTTGTAGAATTCGGCACTCATTGCGCCTGGTCCAAAAGCATCGTCGTTATCCAGGCACTAATCCACTAGCAATGTCGTCAGCTCGATCCTCAGACGCAGGCGCATCAACATCATCCGGTTCCGTAGCGCGTTCCACCCTTTAGAGTTTCGTTCTATTCTTTGGGGGATTTCTTATAGTTTCCAATGTCTTTACTAATCTTAACTTATGTCGCGGGATGATGCATTATGCTCATGCAATGACAATATAAGCAACAATATTTCTCAACATAAACAAATATATCAAACAATCAATAGCATGTGATGGTATAGGTCTGAGTCTTCGTATACCACGATACAAACAAGGCACACAATTTATCGGGTATACTACTAGCTACAATAGACATTTACTCCGACTTTGAGAGAGTATCGAGTGTCCTAATATACTCACTAGACACCAAAGCGTCTTAGGATAACTTCTCTCTCACCTGGGTTCGCAGTTACCAATTCCACAAGTTCCGAACAATCGGCTTCCTTCCTAGTCTGCCCGACTCCAACTTTTTTCAAGTCTCACAAGATAGACACACGGATATTAAAACTTTATTTAATATTACTCTTTGAATTTATTCTCAAAAATTACTTAGGAAAAATCCAGACTTTGTCTTCATGTGAAACCAAAACATCAATTCTTTTACTCAAACTTGTCCAAAATCAAACACTAACTTTTATACCTTAAAATCATGAGAAAATAATCAAATAAATCAATTTAATTAAAAAGTTTCTTTGTTGGTCTCTCTTGGACAACATTGAATTTAATTTCGAAAACACCGAAAAATGGCACTTTTCACACCAACTTTGTCTTATATCGAATACTTATAAAAACTAAACTTCAAAACACTTTGAAAACACTTTTAAATAAGAAATACAACTTAGAAAATTTTGAACAGCATCACATTTTAAGCTTTAAATTCATTTTCCATTGTTTAAAATCAATTTAAACACATAGTTAAGCCAAGCATCTTGAAAACAATCAAAGAAACACTTTAATTAACACTTTCTCAAGTTCAAACACTTAAAACCAAATGTGGACAGCATAATACTTAAACAAATTAAACCATTTAAATACTCTCATGCATTCCAAAAATCATTCTTATCTTACTTAAGAACCCTAAACAAACATTTATTCATTTCAACCATTACATAATCACAAGTCATCAAATCAAGTCATAACATGCTCACATACAACTCAATCAAATAAAGGAAATCAAACTCCTTAGCATATACGAACCGAATCATGCATCACATAAACACTTAGACACATTTTCATGTAACTTTCACTTAATCAATTCTATCTTAGCAAAACTTCATCTCATTATACCTAAACATGTTAAAACCGTATGCATCATAACTTCACAAGTCAACACATAATTTCATGACATCAACATATACACATTCAAGGAAATTTAACTCAAGAGTTAAGGTCCAAACCGTGACCTTAACTAGGTTCTCTCAAAAACGTTTTCAAAGATTCAAGACTTCTAGAGACAACTTCAAATCCAACAACAATTCCACATAATTCATCAAGCAAGTAAGAACACAATCCTAGCATGAATTTTCTACATAAAACCGTGACCCTAAACAAGTCTCTAAATAATTTTTATTTCACATTAAACACTTAAGATCAACACAAAGTTCATGGAAATCACATATTAATTAATTAGACCTAAGAAAATTCTAATCTTTTCAATCAAGCATGCAAAACCGTGGCTAATCACATAAAGATCACAACATCACATAAATTTTATTCATCTAAAGCATCATCAAATTCAAGATCATAACATGCAAGAGATCAATCAAAAAGGAATTCAAACTTTCATCCATAACATCATCAAAACCGTGACTATTCATAGTTTCCTCAAAAAGAATTTTCTTAGAGACTCAAACTTCCAAAACATACTCAAAATCTAAGAATATTTACATGCACATAACACACAACCAACATCAAAATTTCTAACCTAAAGACCACTCAAAACCTTGTTGGTATACACATGGTTTTGTTTGGGTTTGGGCTTGTTTCCTCCTCCCCACGGCTACCCTTCTTTCTTTTTCTATTTCTTTTCCTTTTTCCTTCCTTAGGTCATGCTTAGGTCATTAGGATGATGTCATATGTTTGACTATTAAGAAAAGCAACTTGGAGACCAAGTAAATCAACTTGGTGGCCAAGCAATACACCTAGCATTCGGCCTTAGGGTATTTAGGGTAGATTAGGTTAGCTAATTTAGGTTTAGGGTGATAATTAGGATCTAATCATGATTAGGGTAGGATTAGGAAAACTAATTTAGGTTTAGTCCACTAATCCTTAGAGATTAGGGCTTAATCAAGGATTAAGGTACTAATCAAAAACTTAATCCATACTAGCATAGGTTTAGTGAAGACTAATTCTAGGTTAGCTCACTAACCTTGAGGGTTTAGGGTTTAAGAGAGTGATTAAGTTCTTAATCAAGGATTAAGAACTCGATTAAGGTTTAATCGAAGATTAGGATACTAATTAGGGTTTTCTAGAGAGGATTCTAGATCAACATGATTGGACTTTGATTTTTTTTTTTTGAAACTTAGGGAAAATAATTTTCCATCTTAAAACCATAAAATCATATGAATCAATCTAGGAAAACAAATTCTTAATCAAACCCTTAAGTAATATGATTCATTGAAAACCTTAGAAAATCAAACACATAAAATCATAGCACAAGTAAATTAAATTTCAAAGCATAAAAACCCATCGTGAAATCAAAACTCTTTTAACCAATTCTTAAATCAATTAGGTTAAAATAATTTCTTAATTAGGGACTTGTAGAAGAAGTGAGTCAAAAGGCAGATGTTACACCTACGGTCTGAAACAAGCTCCAAGAGCGTGGTATGATCGGTTGAGCTCATTTATTCTTGAAAAAGGGTTTGAAAGAGGAAAGGTTGATACAAATCTATTCATTTATAAATCCAAAAAGGACATATTGTTAGTACAAGTTTATGTTGATGATATAATCTTCGGTGCTACTAACATGTCTCTTTGCAAAAAGTTCTCTGAATTAATGCAAGGTGTATTCGAGATGTCAATGATGGGAGAACTCACATTCTTCCTCGGGCTACAAGTAAGGCAAGTTGAGGGAGGAACCTTTGTACATCAAGGAAAATATTGCAAGGAACTCCTCAAGAAATTCGGGTTGGAAAATTGCAAAGAAGCTGCCACTCCCATGAGCACTTCCAGCTATCTCGACAAGGATGCGTCAGGTAAAGCCGTGGATGTAAGCAAATATAGAGGCATGATAGGAAGCCTTTTATATTTGACTGCATCTCTGTAATATCCCAATTTTTGTTCCCAAGTAAATAAAAGGAATATTTAAATAAAACTAATTATATGGAATTAGTTAGTTTTATTTATTAATCTATTGTTATATTAAAAAAATTATCCAAGGAAAAGTGAGAGAAAATAATTTGGGCTCTAAAAATAAGGATTTTTGCAGTTTAGTCCTTGGAAAGGACCTAAGAGGTAATATTGGAAAGATATTTGGAGGGAAAGTGAATAAAATAATAATTTTTGAAAATCTGAGTGCGTTACTCGAGTAGCCCGATCAATTTACTCGAGTAACAGTGGTGCTGAAGCTGAAGATAGTGCGTTTGATGATTCAACAAGTTGAGTAATTCAATTATTTACACCTAGCACCGACTGGAGTTGATGGAAACACGTGTTGGTGTGCATGATAGCCATTCTTGGCTATAAATTCATGCTTTTGGGTTGAGGAAATCATAAGAAAATAAGAAAAAAGAAGGGAAACTCTGCTGAATTTTAGTTTAAACACCCTCTGTTCTTCATCTTCGTTTTTAATCCCTACCCATACTCAGTTGATGAGCTTGATACCTTCTTCAAGCTTGTCACAAGACCTTTAATTTGAGACAAGAATCGTGTGTTTTGGTGGCTGGAGCAAGGAGAACGAATTGCTTGAAGTTGGACTCTTGAAACTAAAGTTGGGAAATTTCAGTGGTAAGGAGCTAAGTTGGAGGCTTCGATTTAGGTATGTAGAGGACTCCAAATCGTGCCATTTTGATTTCTATTTAGAGTTTGCAATGTCTAGTTTCCTTATTGACCAAATTTGCTCATTTTCATGCACGTTTGGTTTGTCAAATCATCACCCGAACTTGCTCTGCTGAACCTGTTTTGGAACCGAAAACAAAGCATTTGGAGTTGGTGGATTCTGTGAGCTTCTTTGCTGCCTTTGCATTCAAAAAGCTTCATTGAGGTAAGGGAGAAGCTTTACTAATGCTAGAATAGATTGAGGAATTGATTTGAATATTGGTTGAACCACCATGAGGTTCAAAGGGCACTAGGTTAGGGGACAATGGCTTGGAGGCCAATTTGATCTTAAAACTGAATTGGAACATGTTAGATTTTGATATCTAAAGCTAATTGAACCTTCAATTTGATCTGAAATTGGGTAATTAAGGAATTGGTATGTGAGGTTGTGTTTTAGGTCAAAATTGGGGGAAATTGTTATGATTCTGTGATTTTGGTGTTAATGCTTGAAATTGATGCTATGAACAAGTTTAATGTTATGTATTTAAGTTGGTTTGAAGCTTAACTTTGGTAAAAATTGGATTGGCATGAGTTTGACATATAAAAACCAGTTCAGCAGTGTTTTACTGCATAATTTACTCGAGTAATTCGAGCTGTCACTCGAGTAATGTGTGAAAATTCTGATTTATCTGATGAGTGCAAGAGGATTACTCGATTAATCTGAAGTATTAATCGAGTAACACCTTAAAACTTTGAATAATTTGAAATATATGCAGTACTACTCGAGTAATAGATCTGTTAATCGAGTAATGCGAAAGGTGCAAAAATATTACTCGAGTAATTCGAGCTGTCACTCGAGTAATGCGAAAGGTGCAAAAATATTACTCGAGTAATTCGAGCTGTCACTCGAGTAATGCGAAAGGTGCAAAAATATTACTCGAGTAATCTAATGCAATACTCGATTAATAGACTCTGTTAATCTATTAGTGACTGAATTGTTGTAAAAGGATCAGAATTTAATGAGGTGATTGATTAGCAAAGGGTTTGAATCAATTTAATTACTGAACTAGAAATTAATGGAAGTCAGTGTATGTTAAATGAAGTTTAATTATGCCAAGTCCCAGCTTCGAACAACTTAAATGACATTGAATAGTATGGGTAGTCAAAGCCATGCATAGCATCTGCATTATTTGGATTCCCACATGTGTGGAGACACGTCCGAGAGGCGTGGGCATATCCTTTCGGTTGAACTCGAGGGACCTGGGTGTCTGCTCCAAAGGGTTCACGGGGGAGTGTCGGTGACCGGGGTTGCACCTTCTGTTTCCGGAAATACACACGTGCGTGTGGGCATGTCATTTGGTGCCGGACTCGATGAGGCGTAGTCCTACGGGATACGTCGGCAACATTTCTAAGAGCTCTAGAGGTGTTGATTTATTTGCGGGCCGAGTTCGATGAGATACTCCGTATGGGTATCGGGCATGTTTATTTTAAGGTGCCAC
Organism: Crotalaria pallida; assembly: GCA_037953625.1. Classification (NCBI taxonomy): domain Eukaryota; kingdom Viridiplantae; phylum Streptophyta; class Magnoliopsida; order Fabales; family Fabaceae; genus Crotalaria; species Crotalaria pallida. The sequence continues at coordinate 77,558,941 of CM075649.1, read as the reverse complement.
GGAAGCCTATTTGTTGTAGTTGGCCAACAATCATGCATTGATAAGATTAGATACATCATGACTGCATATGCTATTGATTTATAGTTAAGTCTTGATGTTGGTGTTTAACATGGATGATGAATTGTTAATTGTATGAGATACAGTATTAATTGATTAAAACTGTACCCTGTCTATTTTATTATGTGTTAGTATTTGCTAACTCCCTATGCCCTTGCAGGTGATGGCTCGTTACCTGACATACGTGGAGTTACGCCTGCTCCGTAGAGGAGTGTGGGACTACGAGGAGCACCGAGCGGTGTTCGAGGGTGAGGTTGACGTGATCTTTCGTCATCCTAACCCCTTTGCTCGAGTGCGACCTCGTAGGCTTCGCATCCCCATGATCTACATACTGCACATTCCACCAGCTTACACTTATCGTTTTGGTTCTCCACCCCCACATCATGGACGTCGTTTTTATAACCTACGTGTCTGACGCCCTGCCACCCGTACACGTCCCTCTACTTCTGATGAGGCTACTGCTACGGCCACTCCTCGTCCTTGTTCGGCCACCAGGGTACGCTTTGCACCCTCTCCGGAGCCAGTGCGTCGCGTTGCTACCCCTGTGGTGTCGGACGAGGAGGAGGAGGAGGACCCCGTAGAGGACGTGGATGGGCCAGCGGCGGACAATCAGTGATGTGGTGTTTTTGTTTTGATAGTATGTGCAGTATGGGGACCATGTTAGGATGTGGTGTTTAGCTTTTGGATGACCAGGGATCAGACATCAGCGTGGGTGGATCATGGCTCAGCTCTCGAAGACTCTTTTATTTTGATTTGTGTTATATTGTATATAGTTGAGAGGGTCTATGAGAGCTGTTATTTTATATCTGCTGGTCTGTATCCTTATATTTTGCTACCTCGACTTTTATCTCTGATACTTGGGTACCTGAGTTTTTATATATATATGGGATATGGTTGTATAGTTATTATGATCCTTAAAATTATTTCAATTACAACTGCAGTAATCATTTTGAAAATCGTTTCCGCTGAAAGTACAAACAGGTACTCAACCGTTCATTTTTGAAAGAAATGTGTTTTCGAATCAAAGCTTTCGGATATGGAACTTGGTGTATAGAAAGAAAAATTTTTTCCATAAAGTTCCTATACGAATAACATTTATTATATATTCCAGCTTTCTTTATTTAATATAAATAAAGCTATATCTTGAGAATGTCTCATAATTTGTTAATATACATCGAGTGTCCACATTTGTTGGTATCAGAGCTGTGATCCTGCGAACTGATGCTGATCTGTGATCTCCAAAAGGTAATATTTGTTTTAGATGCTTGCTTTAGCGTCTATGTATAGTGAGTTTTAGAATTGGAAAGAGGTGTGTCATGCATACTTCTCGTTAGGATGTTAGCCTGATGTAGAATCTTCAGTGCAGGTTAAAGATGTCTACTAGAAACAATAATAATCATATGGCCGAGGCCATAGAGAGGTTGACTGATGTATTAGTGAATATGCGTCAGCAACAATCTAATCCGCCCCATCAGCCAATGCAAGCAGAGAACCAGGAGTCGAAGACTTTCTCGGAATTTTGACGCTTTAAACCTTCAAAGTTTGAAGGAGGTCACAAGCCTGAGGAAGCGAATCGTTGGATTCAGGAGTTGAACAAGATCTTTCGCACTATGGAATGCACCGATGCTCAAAGAGTGAAGTTTGCAGTTTTCATGTTGTGTGGTGAAGCTGAGAATTGGTGGCATCACACCATACAACTTTTGAATTATGAAGGAAGGCTGATTACTTGGGATGTGTTTGTTGAGAAATTTCTCAATAAATACTTTCCTGAGGATCAAAGAAGAAAGAAGGAGTTGGAATTTATGCAATTGAAACAAGGAGACATGAGTGTAGGGGAATACGCAGCAAAGTTCGAGGAGCTTATCAAGTATTCTCCGTACTACCAACTCAACCCGGACGAGAGGTCCAAATGCATCAAGTTTGAGAATGGGCTCAAGCCGGAGATAAAGTCTGCTTTTGGATATCAGAAGGTGAGAAGTTTTCCTGCTTTAGTAGAGATGTGCCGAGTTTATGAAGATGATAAGGAAGAGGAAGAGGCACAAAGGAGGAGTCAATCAGGGACTGGACTCATCAGGAAGAAAAATTTCAACAACTGGAGTAAGGGTCCTTATTATCATAAAGGAAAAGGGAAGGAAATGAATGGTGGTAAAGGTACTCCTCAAACAAGTAATCGTAAGTGCGAGAAGTGTAACCGTTTCCATTTCGGAACAAGTTGTTATGCTGCTCAGCATGGCCTTTGTTTCAATTTTGGGAAGAAAGGGCACTATTCTCGTGAATGCAAGGAGCCGATAAAGAAAGAGGGAGTAAGCAGACCCGCTGTTGCTGGAAAAGTGTTTTCTTTGAGTGGAATGGAATTAACCCCATCATCTGGCCTAATCCAAGGTATCTATTTTCTTAATGCCCAACCCTGTGTTGTTATGTTTGATTCCGGAGCCACACACTCTTTCGTGTCTTATGAGTGTGTAAATCGCTTAAAGTTAGTAGTATCTGAGTCACCCTATCATCTAAAGCTTGAAACCCCCACCAACAACCCTTGTGTTGTTTCTAAGGTTTGCAAAGATTGTAAGATAATGGTCCTAAACCATATATCCTCAGTAGATTTGATCTGTTTACCCATGCTTAAGATAGATGTGATCCTAGGAATGGATTGGTTGCATCGAAATCAAGTTATCTTAGACTGTGAGGAAAAGACGATCCAGTTCCGAAACCATGAATCCTTAAGTTTTGAACCGCAAGGGTATGTTTGTCTATTCTCCTCAATTGTGGAAGAGAAGAAGGACGTGGAGATTGAGGATATTCTGGTGGTTAGAGACTTTCCGGAAGTGTTTCCAGAAGAAATTCCAGGATTATCGCCAAAGCGTGAGATTGAGTTTGGAATCGATCTCGTACCTGGAACCGGACCTATCTCGATTGCTCCGTATAGGATGGCACCACCGGAGATGGCTGAGATGAAGAAACAGATTGAAGAATTGCTGCAGAAGCAAATGATAAGGCTGAGTGTTTCGCCCTGGGGAGCCCCGTTGTTGTTTGTTAAGAAGAAGGACGGTAGCATGAGAATGTGTGTGGACTATCGTCAGCTGAATAAGGTCACGATCAAGAACAAGTACCCTTTGCCAAGGATTGACGATCTTATGGATCAAGTCCGAGGAGCTTCAGTGTTTTCTAAGATCGATCTAAGGTCGGGATATCATCAGATTCGAGTTCGGGATGAAGACATTCCGAAGACGGCTTTCAGATCAAGATATGGTCATTATGAGTATGTGGTTATGCCGTTTGGGCTAATGAATGCTCCTGCTATCTTCATGGATTATATGAACCGGATTTTCAGACCTTATCTAGATTCGTTCGTGGTAGTATTCATCGATGATATTCTTATCTATTCCAAGAGTCCTGAGGATCATGCTGAACATCTCAAGATTGTGTTGGGGATCTTGAAGGAGAAGCAGTTGTATGCCAAACTTGCTAAGTGTGAGTTTTGGTTGGACAAGGTGAACTTTTTGGGACATGTTATCACCAAGGAAGGCATTGCTGTAGATCCAGCTAAAGTTGGAGCTGTGCTGAAGTGGGAACAGCCAAAGACTGTGACGGAAGTTCGTAGTTTCTTGGGTTTAGCTGGATACTATCGAAGATTCATTGAAGGATTTTCGAAGATTGCCTTGCCATTGACTAAGTTGACTCGTAAAGATCAACCTTTCTTGTGGGATCATAAGTGTGAGGAAAGTTTTCAGTTGTTAAAGGAGAAGTTGACGTCCTCACCAATGTTGGTGTTGCCTGACCCACATAGAAGCTTCGATGTTTACTGTGATGCTTCGAGGCAAGGACTTGGATGCGTTTTAATGCAAGATAGAAAAGTGGTAGCATACGCATCTAGGCAGTTGAAAGTGCATGAGGTCAACTATCCGACGCATGATTTAGAGCTCGCTGCTATTGTCTTTGCTTTGAAAATTTGGAGACACTACCTCTATGGCACTACCTTCAAGGTATTTAGTGACCATAAGAGTTTGAGGTACCTGTTTGACCAGAAAGAGTTGAATATGAGGCAAAGGCGTTGGATGGAGTTTATTAAGGATTATGATTTCGAGCTCCAATACCATCCCGGTAAAGCAAATGTAGTAGCTGATGCTTTAAGCCGGAAGACTCTTCATATGAGTTCAATGATGATCAAGGAATTTTCTCTAATCGAGAAGTTTCGTGATCTAAGTATGACGATGCAAGTGGAAAGAGAATGCATTATGCTTGGTAAGTTGCAAATTACCAATGAATTCCTGATTCAAGTTCGGGAATCTCAGCAGATAGATGAAGAACTGCAAGAGAAGAGAAGGCTTATGTTGGAAGGGAAGGAACCAAACTTCCAGGTTGGAAGTGATGGAATTCTCCGATTCAAAGATCGGATTTGTATTCCAAAAGATCTAGAGATAAGAAGACTGATCCTAGACGAAGCGCATAAAAGTCGGATGAGTATTCATCCGGGATCAACCAAAATGTATCAAGATTTGAAGAAGCTGTTTTGGTGGTCTGGGTTAAAGAAAGATGTTGCTTCGTATGTTGCTTCTTGTCTGATTTGTCAGAAGGCGAAAGCTGAGTATAAGAAGCCAGGCGGTGAATTGCAACCCTTGGATATCCCTGTGTGGAAATGGGATAGCATATCAATGGATTTTGTGTCTGGATTACCAAGGACTATTGGAGGGCATGATGCAATTTGGGTAATTGTTGATAGATTGACTAAGTCGGCGCATTTCATTCCAGTTAATATGCGCTATCGCATGGATAAGTTTGCTGAATTGTACATCAAGGAAATCGTTCGTCTGCATGGTATACCTTCAAGTATTGTTTCGGATCGAGATCCGAGATTTACTTCGAAGTTTTGGAAGGGTTTGCAGCAGTCTCTGGGATCAAAGTTGAGAATGAGTTCTGCTTACCATCCCCAGACTGATGGTCAGTCGGAAAGGACTATCCAGTCTCTTGAGGATTTGCTAAGAGCATGTGTGTTAGAAAGTCAGGAAGGTTGGGATAAACTCTTGTCTCTGATAGTGTTTACCTACAATAACAGTTATCACACCAGTATTGGAATGGCACCGTTCGAAGCTTTGTACGGAAGGAAGTGCCAAACTCCCCTATGTTGGTTCCAAATGGGGGAGCAAACAATTATTGGACCTGAGCTTGTTCAGGAAACCTCTGAGAAGATTCAGATGATCAGAGAAAAGATGAAGACAGCGCAAAGCCGATAGAAAAGTTATGCGGATAAAAGGAGAAGACCCTTGGAGTTTGGAGAGGGCGATCATGTTTTTATTCGCGTAAGACCGACAACTGGTGTTGGGAGAGCTTTGAAGACAAAGAAGTTGTCAGCAAGGTTTATTGGTCCTTATCAGATACTCAAGCGTATCGGGTCTGTAGCTTATCAGCTCGCTTTGCCTCCGTCTTTGTCCAATCTTCATGATGTGTTTCATGTTTCGCAATTGCGGAAATTTGTGCCAGATCCCGATTCAGTAATTGAAGTTCAACCTGATGATGTGGCTTTGAGAGAGAATCTCACTTTTGAGACAATCCCTGTCAGAATTGAAGATCAAAGAATGAAGCAATTGCGGGGAAAAGAAATTCCTTTAGTCAAAGTTATTTGGGAAAATGCTGATGTATCAGAAGCAACTTGGGAATTAGAAGATAAGATGAGAAAAGATTATCCTGAGTTGTTTTTGTAAGCGGAATTTCGAGGACGAAATTCTTGTAAGTGGGGGAGAAATGTAATATCCCAATTTTTGTTCCCAAGTAAATAAAAGGAATATTTAAATAAAACTAATTATATGGAATTAGTTAGTTTTATTTATTAATCTATTGTTATATTAAAAAAATTATCCAAGGAAAAGTGAGAGAAAATAATTTGGGCTCTAAAAATAAGGATTTTTGCAGTTTAGTCCTTGGAAAGGACCTAAGAGGTAATATTGGAAAGATATTTGGAGGGAAAGTGAATAAAATAATAATTTTTGAAAATCTGAGTGCGTTACTCGAGTAGCCCGATCAATTTACTCGAGTAACAGTGGTGCTGAAGCTGAAGATAGTGCGTTTGATGATTCAACAAGTTGAGTAATTCAATTATTTACACCTAGCACCGACTGGAGTTGATGGAAACACGTGTTGGTGTGCATGATAGCCATTCTTGGCTATAAATTCATGCTTTTGGGTTGAGGAAATCATAAGAAAATAAGAAAAAAGAAGGGAAACTCTGCTGAATTTTAGTTTAAACACCCTCTGTTCTTCATCTTCGTTTTTAATCCCTACCCATACTCAGTTGATGAGCTTGATACCTTCTTCAAGCTTGTCACAAGACCTTTAATTTGAGACAAGAATCGTGTGTTTTGGTGGCTGGAGCAAGGAGAACGAATTGCTTGAAGTTGGACTCTTGAAACTAAAGTTGGGAAATTTCAGTGGTAAGGAGCTAAGTTGGAGGCTTCGATTTAGGTATGTAGAGGACTCCAAATCGTGCCATTTTGATTTCTATTTAGAGTTTGCAATGTCTAGTTTCCTTATTGACCAAATTTGCTCATTTTCATGCACGTTTGGTTTGTCAAATCATCACCCGAACTTGCTCTGCTGAACCTGTTTTGGAACCGAAAACAAAGCATTTGGAGTTGGTGGATTCTGTGAGCTTCTTTGCTGCCTTTGCATTCAAAAAGCTTCATTGAGGTAAGGGAGAAGCTTTACTAATGCTAGAATAGATTGAGGAATTGATTTGAATATTGGTTGAACCACCATGAGGTTCAAAGGGCACTAGGTTAGGGGACAATGGCTTGGAGGCCAATTTGATCTTAAAACTGAATTGGAACATGTTAGATTTTGATATCTAAAGCTAATTGAACCTTCAATTTGATCTGAAATTGGGTAATTAAGGAATTGGTATGTGAGGTTGTGTTTTAGGTCAAAATTGGGGGAAATTGTTATGATTCTGTGATTTTGGTGTTAATGCTTGAAATTGATGCTATGAACAAGTTTAATGTTATGTATTTAAGTTGGTTTGAAGCTTAACTTTGGTAAAAATTGGATTGGCATGAGTTTGACATATAAAAACCAGTTCAGCAGTGTTTTACTGCATAATTTACTCGAGTAATTCGAGCTGTCACTCGAGTAATGTGTGAAAATTCTGATTTATCTGATGAGTGCAAGAGGATTACTCGATTAATCTGAAGTATTAATCGAGTAACACCTTAAAACTTTGAATAATTTGAAATATATGCAGTACTACTCGAGTAATAGATCTGTTAATCGAGTAATGCGAAAGGTGCAAAAATATTACTCGAGTAATTCGAGCTGTCACTCGAGTAATGCGAAAGGTGCAAAAATATTACTCGAGTAATTCGAGCTGTCACTCGAGTAATGCGAAAGGTGCAAAAATATTACTCGAGTAATCTAATGCAATACTCGATTAATAGACTCTGTTAATCTATTAGTGACTGAATTGTTGTAAAAGGATCAGAATTTAATGAGGTGATTGATTAGCAAAGGGTTTGAATCAATTTAATTACTGAACTAGAAATTAATGGAAGTCAGTGTATGTTAAATGAAGTTTAATTATGCCAAGTCCCAGCTTCGAACAACTTAAATGACATTGAATAGTATGGGTAGTCAAAGCCATGCATAGCATCTGCATTATTTGGATTCCCACATGTGTGGAGACACGTCCGAGAGGCGTGGGCATATCCTTTCGGTTGAACTCGAGGGACCTGGGTGTCTGCTCCAAAGGGTTCACGGGGGAGTGTCGGTGACCGGGGTTGCACCTTCTGTTTCCGGAAATACACACGTGCGTGTGGGCATGTCATTTGGTGCCGGACTCGATGAGGCGTAGTCCTACGGGATACGTCGGCAACATTTCTAAGAGCTCTAGAGGTGTTGATTTATTTGCGGGCCGAGTTCGATGAGATACTCCGTATGGGTATCGGGCATGTTTATTTTAAGGTGCCACGGAAGCCTATTTGTTGTAGTTGGCCAACAATCATGCATTGATAAGATTAGATACATCATGACTGCATATGCTATTGATTTATAGTTAAGTCTTGATGTTGGTGTTTAACATGGATGATGAATTGTTAATTGTATGAGATACAGTATTAATTGATTAAAACTGTACCCTGTCTATTTTATTATGTGTTAGTATTTGCTAACTCCCTATGCCCTTGCAGGTGATGGCTCGTTACCTGACATACGTGGAGTTACGCCCGCTCCGTAGAGGAGTGTGGGACTACGAGGAGCACCGAGCGGTGTTCGAGGGTGAGGTTGACGTGATCTTTCGTCATCCTAACCCCTTTGCTCGAGTGCGACCTCGTAGGCTTCTCATCCCCATGATCTACATACTGCACATTCCACCAGCTTACACTTATCGTTTTGGTTCTCCACCCCCACATCATGGACGTCGTTTTTATAACCTACGTGTCCGATGCCCTGCCACCCGTACACGTCCCTCTACTTCTGATGAGGCTACTGCTACGGCCACTCCTCGTCCTGGTTCGGCCACCAGGGTACGCTTTGCACCCTCTCCGGAGCCAGTGCATCGCGTTGCTACCCCTGTGGTGTCGGACGAGGAGGAGGAGGAGGACCCCGTAGAGGACGTGGATGGGCCAGCGGCAGACAATCAGTGATGTGGTGTTTTTGTTTTGATAGTATGTGTAGTATGGGGACCATGTTAGGATGTGGTGTTTAGCTTTTGGATGACCAGGGATCAGACATCAGCGTGGGTGGATCATGGCTCTGCTCTCGAAGACTCTTTTATTTTGATTTGTGTTATATTGTATATAGTTGAGAGGGTCTATGAGAGCTGTTATTTTATATCTGCTGGTCTGTATCCTTATATTTTGCTACCTCGACTTTTATCTCTAATACTTGGGTACCTGAGTTTTTATATATATATGGGATATGGTTGTATAGTTATTATGATCCTTAAAATTATTTCAATTACAACTGCAGTAATCATTTTGAAAATCGTTTCCGCTGAAAGTACAAACAGGTACTCAACCGTTCATTTTTGAAAGAAATGTGTTTTCGAATCAAAGCTTTCGGATATGGAACTTGGTGTATAGAAAGAAAAAGTTTTTCCATAAAGTTCCTATACGAATAACATTTATTATATATTCCAGCTTTCTTTATTTAATATAAATAAAGCTATATCTTGAGAATGTCTCATAATTTGTTAATATACATCGAGTGTCCACAATCTCGGCCTGATATTATGTTCAGTGTTTGTTTATGTGCTCGATTTCAAGCCAATCCCAAAGAATCTCATCTTTCGGCGGTTAAAAGAATTTTTAAATATTTAAAAGGAACTGTGAACACTGGTCTATGGTATCCGAGGGATGCCAATCTTAGTTTGATTGGGTATTCGGATTCAGATTTTGCTGGGTGCAAGCTTGACCGAAAAAGCACAAGTGGAACATGTCACTTGCTCGGCAGTGCCCTTGTGTCATGGTTTTCTAAAAAGCAAGCTTGCGTTGCCCTGTCAACAGCTGAAGCAGAATACATTGCTGCTGGTAATTGTTGTGCTCAAATTCTTTGGATAAAACAACAGTTTTCAGACTTTGGCTTAATTTTAGATCACATTCCTATCAAATGTGACAATACAAGTGCAATCAATATAACCAATAATCCAATGTATCACTCTCGGACAAAACACATTGAAATTAGGCATCATTTTCTACGAGATCATGTTCAAAAAGGTGACTGTATCATTGAATTTGTCAGCACTGAAAATCAATTAGCCGATGTGTTTACAAAACCATTACCGAGAGAAACTTTTTATAAAATTCGGCGTGAGCTCGGCATTCTGGATGAATCCAGTGTATGCTCGGCGTGAGCTCAGCAACCTGGATAAATTCAGCATGTACTCGGCAATGAACTCGATTTTCAGTATATCATTGATCACCTTCATAATCTCGATTCTTACTTTCAATTGTGTATTTGTTTAAAATTTCCTGAAATTTCACATCCTCAAATTCGTCTTCCTCTCTTTTAAATCAACGTTAAAGGGGGAGAGAGGTGTTTGTTTTTATGAGAAGCATCCTCCAATTCTTTTTTTGAGAAGCATATTTTCACTGTTAAAGGGGGAGAAAAGTTTCTAAATTTTCAAGCCTTGTTACCATCAAATGGTATCAAGTAACACATTTTCTTTTTCAACAAATGGTATTACTCTCTTTTAGCACATGTGCTTAATCTTTGGCTCCTTTTTGATCATGCCAAAAGGGGGAGAAAGGTGTTGTTTGTTGTTGATTCTGTGCAGATGGGTAGAAAGGTGTATGCAAGCGAGCATAAACTCAGGGGGAGTGTTAAACGAGCAGCAGGCTGCTACACAAACATTCAAGCTATCCTTCGAGCCTTGGTATTCAACAAGTGGGGTGCAGTCTGATCTGAGCATTTTCAGAGCATCATGTGGCACAAATTCCGATCAGTGCTAAGACCAATCATTTTTCGAGCATACAGTCAAGGGAAGAGCACAAAAATCAACAAACTCTCAAAAGATTATTTGTCATCATCAAAAAGGGGGAGATTGTAGAATCAAAGAGCTTTTGATGATGTCAAATACATACGCTCGACAAACTAAGAGATTTTGATAAGCTCGGCTTGGGGTCAAGATCAAACGCGTCAGACTCAGTTTTGCGCATGCGTTCCGCCAATGGCAGAAAGCTCGGAAAATTGGGTTTCTTCGCTACCAACAGCAAGTCAGCATTTAAGGCTACAGCTCGGTTTGGACTAGGCTCTTGATCACGGCCTAAGTCCATTCAAGTGTGCTAGCTCAGCTCTTTACTTCAAGACAGTAAGCTCGGATGTTGTTTGTCTCGGCACATACTCGGAATGTTGAAAGAAGCCACAGCATCAGAAAGATCAATAAGCTCGGATCAAGCACGAGCCTTAAGCAAAGGCCAAAACCTGGATATGTTCTTCAAAGCTCAAGTCTGATTGTCAAAGCTCAAGCTCGGCAACACCAATCCAAGACCAAGATTGAAACAAAACTCAAGCTCGGCTATCTCTGTTCATCTTCAACAACTTCATCTTCAAACTTCAGACTCTGCTCAGCTTTTCCGTACTTTTTATTACCGTTGAGTCTGGGTAGAAAGTCTAGGATTTTAACTCCAACAAAGTAACAAGTTTGAAATTCAAAATGAGTTAAAGTCAAAGGTTGGTGAAGGGTCACCATCACTGCTCTGCTTTTCAGAATATAGCCGTTGGAAACCCCATGGCTTTCCGTACAGCTTGCTCTCTCTCTTTCTTTTCTGGAAATCAGAGGAGCTTATAAAAGGGGTGCGTTTCAACGGTTACAAGAAGAGATCTTTTCAGAACAATTTTCATTGAGCCTAAATTTTATTCTCTTTCGAAAAACAGAGCAGAATCTAAAACTCACAGAGAAGAAGATCATTTGAATCTTCTCAAGAACCTGGAGATTTAAATTTTCAAATCCTAACTCTAAGTTCAACTAATCTCTTCTCTGTGATTACCCTTCACAAAATCAACTCACTCTTGAACTTCAAATCTTTCATAAGCATTCGAAGAGTGTTTCGAATTGGAGCCATTCACATTCATTATATTTTTCATTGCATTTGCTGCTGTAAGGAGCTGGTCTCTGATCGAGAAAGCTTCCCTGTTAAAAAGGTTCCAAAGAGGTTCTTTGGTCATCGATTTGTTGTTGGGTAGATAGTCACGGGTTTGGTACACTTGTTGGACTGGATAGGTTTAGAGGGGTAGTCTCTTGTAAATCCTTTTGTAACCCAGAAAATCGATTTTTAGTGAAAGCTCTCTAAAAGGTTTTTAGAGGGGACTGGACTAGCTCTCAGGGTGAGAGTGAACTAGGATAAATCTCGGGTGTTCATTTTATTTCTTTATCGCTTTCCTGATTGCAGTACTTGCTTAAGTGTTTTCCGCTGTTTTTCGAGCATCCAAGTTTTTAATCGTCAGTCTTATAGCTCGGCCTTGAGTGTTGTTATATGAAGCTCGGCTTCGAAGCAGCTCGGTTAACTGATTAACCAATCTGTTCATCTATTTGGTTAATCATTTAACCCTGTCTGCTCGGATATTGCTCGGTTTTTATTTATAAACCGAGAACAACATTCGGTTAAGTTTCAATAAATCGAAAAATTGTCATATCAGCTTCAATCTCCTATTCACCCCCCCTCTACTCGATTGTTAGGCCTTTTGTTGGTTTCCAACACTATTAGCAAATATTTGATTGAAGTTGTTGTTGTAATACCTCAAAAAGTTCTTGTTTAAAAGGTGAAGGATACCCTTAAAAGATTTTTTTTTTGTTTTAGCTAAAAATATGTTATTTAGACTTATGCCAAAGATCATTTTACATGATGAAACAACTTTTTTTCTTTTTTCTTCATACGTAGCGTTTTTGCCATAAAATAAGCTAAATCAAGCATGCGTTAAAAAGTATGCACCACAAGAAGATAATGATAAGTGAAGGTGGGACAATAATATGAATTGTAGATACTTAGTATAAAAACAAGGGTCTCAAATATTAATAATGAAAAACAATCATAAGTGTACATTCTTCCATGTTTCGGGAACATAAAAAACCACATTTCCCTATCAATTTTTACTATATTTGACTTCTTAACATGTTTATCAAGGACACTTAAAGTTTAAATATCAAAATGGTCCAAGTAAATATTGGCTTCTTTAAAATTGGTCGTTGCAAAAAAAAAAAAGTTTTGGTTTTGATCTCTGCATTTACAAAACGTTTTGATTTTGGTCCGTCCTGTTAAATTTTGGTTCCCATAATTATGTTTGTAATTTGTTTTGATCCTCCTGTTATTAGATTTGATAGGTTTTGATCCCTCTACTATCATGATTTTTGAATTGGTTTCTCTTATGTAATGGAAGTTGTCTTTTCACCTGTAACACCCCGAATTTTAATTCCAAAATAAAAGGAAATGTAATAAACAACATTAATTATAAGGAAAATAATTAGTTTTGTTAATTATGATTGTTATTAAGTTATGAATGAAAAATATTGAAAAAATATTTATTGGTAAATAAAAATTGCACGTTTGTTGTTTGGTCCTTGGGAAGGTCCTAGAGTGCAAGGTCCCTCTAATATCATGGTTTTTGAACTGGTTTTCTTATTTAATGTAAGTTTTCTGTTTACCTTTGAGAATTAATGCAAGAATATCATCCTTAATAGGTCATAAAATATAATATATTACATTTTCGGCATTTTCCATTCACATATAACAGGAGGGACCAAAACCAAAATATTTTATAAATGTAGGGACCAAAACCAAAAGAAAAATTTTAAAGGGACCAATTTCAAAAAACTCAATATTTATAGGGACCATTTTCATATTTAAGCCTAAAATATAATTATTTGAAAATGCAGTCGTGGTAATCGATTACCACGAGGCAGTAATCGATTACCCCAAAGCTGAAGAAACCAGATAGTGGGTTTGATGAGTCAACAAGGAAGAAGACCCCCTGTTGACACCTAGCCAAGCTCAGAGTGAGTAGAGGGACGTGTGTTGAGCTGCATGAAACGCTTTGAGAGCTATAAATAAAGCTCTTGGTTGAAGAAAATGAGCCCTTAAGCTCATGACTCAATTTTTTGGCCTGAGTCAACCACCCTTCTTCTTCGCATTCGTTCTCCTTCCATAGCTAAACACTGGTAGCAAGCTTTACATCATTTTAAAGCTTGTTACGAGACCTTCAGATTGATACTAAGATCGTGAGTTTTGGTATATTGTGCTTTGAGATAGAGACCTGCAAAGTTGAGCTCTCAACACTGGAAAAAGAGCTTCAGGACTTGAAGTGGCTCGCTTTATGCTTTGATTTTGGTAAGCACAAGCTATCAATTCATGTCAAATCTCTTTTTCCTTCAAGTAGGAAGTATATAGATTCGCTATTGACCCTAATTGTTCGTTTTCATGCCCATTTACTATGTCAAATCATCTGATGAACATGCACACCCGAAACTGGATTTGACCCCGAAACAGTTAGTTGGTGTTGAAGGAATTGGACATTCTGTGACTTGGAATCAATTGGAAAAGCTTCATTGAGGTAAGGGAGAAGCTTTACCTTCACTAGAATGGAAGTGTATGGGTGTTTGTATATAGGGTGAACCACCAAGAGATTCAAGGGCATAGTGAATTGGTTTTCTGGCTTGAAGGCCAAATTAATGTTAAATTTGATTTGAGCAAGTTTGATTATGCATGAGGATGCTATGTGAATGAATCAATTGAATCAAAAAGCTCTAAATTAAATTTTGGTATGTTGAGTTGTCATAATTGTGAATTATGCAAAATTGATATAAGATTTTGATTCATTGAGTTTGGTACTGAATTGATGATTTGGACAAGTTCCAATTATTGCCTTTAAGTTGTGTTTGAGGTTGATTTTGGTAGAAATTGAGTATTATTGATTTTGGTACATAAAAACCATATTTTGTGTAATCTGCAATCGTGGTAATCGATTACCAGGCTTGAGTAATCGATTACCCGATTGAAAATGAAAACATATTTCAAAATACACTACAGTAACCGATTACCAGGCTTGAGTAATCGATTACCAGGTTAAAAACTGAAATTATAACTGAAGTATAATATAATAATTGATTATTAAAGATAATAATCAATTATATATTTGTCTATGGGGTTGAAAAAGTACCAAAATTAATGAGACTAACTCAAACTTTATTAAAGGTAATTAATTTGTTAAGTAATTGAAATTGTAAGGTGAAATTCGATGGCAACTTAATGAATTGATGGTATTCATGCATGATAGAAGCATTGCACATTAGGTTGATTGATGATTTCCCATGAGAGTGGAGACACTTTCGAGGAACGTGGGCATGCTTTAGAATGGCCAAACTCGAGACACGTTCTGGGAACGTGGGCGGGCACTCTATGAGTGACGTTATTTGTGTTGCTTCCGAGTTTGAGACGCGTTCGTAGAAACGTGGGGCATGTCGGCAAACAGGGTGTACTTTATGATTTTCCCACAAGAGTGGAGACACGTTCGAGGAGCGTGGGCATGCTTTAGAATGGCCAAACTCGAGACGCGTTTTGGGAACGTGGGCGGGCACTCTAAGAGCTCTATGGGTTATGTTATTTTTGTTGCTTCCAAGTTTGAGATGCGTTCGTAGAAACGTGGGGCATTTTAGTGAAGGTACCCTAGGTGTCTATGATTTAGTGTTGGCCAACGTAGATGAACATGTACATGTGATGATTATGCATTTTGTTATATGCATGGTTTTGATATTGGTATTAATGACGATTATAATTCGATGAATTATATGTGAATGATTATGAATGAATTATGATTATTTATGCGATTACTTTCCATTTGATAATGTGAATGTAGTTGCTTACTCCCTAGCCCTATATGTAGGTGATGACACGCTTCTTAGCATTCGTGGAGATCAGGCCGCTCCGTAGCGGTGTGTGGGACTTCGAGGGTCACCGAGCTATTTTCGAGGGGGACGTAGATGTTATCTTTCGTCACTCCAACCCCCTCGCTCGTGTGAGACCTTGGAGGATCTGTCTCCCTATGCTCTATATCCTGCACATACCCCTTGTGTACAGTTATCGTCGTGGTACTCAACCACCACCACCCCGTCCCGGTCGTAGGTTTTATAACTTTAGGTTCCATCCAGTTACTCGTACGAGTCCTGTACCACCCCGTGATGGTGTCACTGCCACTCCTCGCCCTGTTCCGTCTACAAGGGTTCGTTTTGTACCATCACCTGAGCCAGTGCCTCGCACTGCAGTACCCTTGGTGCTGGATGAGGTGGAGGAGGAGGAGGATCCAGTTGAGGACTTGGACGAGGGAGCCGACGATAGTGTAGTGGACCTGTAGTAGACCGAGCATTACCCGACCCAAGTCCCTTTAGTCTGACCATTTAGACACTGGGACAAGGCCTACGGTCGGAATGATACACCGAGCAAACTGGGTTTTCCTAGAGATGTTGCATGCTGATGAGATTAACCCCGAGCACAGGATTCTCATCCTTATCTTTATCATTAACAGTCTCATCACGCTTAACTACTTCTCCTAGATTCCCACGACTCTTGGTTAGATAAAAACCATATTGGATGAAGTCTATCGCTTACAGGATTTACGGATATGATCTTATCATAACCTCTACGAATCCTATTTGAATTCTTCCTCTTCAGAAGCCTTATCAGAATGGCCCACAGCACACAGGTAATCCCCTATAAGAACCACCATGCTATAGGGGCTAAGGTACGTCTTCTCATCCCTAAGTTGACACTAGCACACACGTTGTTGACTAGGGAGAACCTGTTTATCCCAACTGGATATACAGAAATCCTAAAAGTCCTACATTAAACTCTTGATTAGGATCATTCTTCGAAGTTTTTCCATAGCTTCAAGGTTGTTCTTGATTAAGGACACGACATTGGCGCCGTTTGTGGGAATCTGAGTAACATATCATTCCTACCACCATCATGGCCACCACAAGGAGCCAAGTAGGTGATCTCTGTGATCGCATTGGCCGTTCTCGCGGCAGACCCAGAAACGCTAATAATAACGATCCACAGCCACAATCTGTGGGCGATTTGCGAGATATCCTTAACCAGAATCGTGAGGCTAACTCACAACCACCACCCACGTCCCATTCAGGAGCAAGAAATAATACGCAACCCCCAAACAACTCACAAAGTCAGCCACCCCCGAATCATAGCCAAAATCACAGTGGAAATCACTCCACCCACTCCCAACCACCACAATCTACTCACCACAGAGCCGGGAGTAATCCCCAACCACTTCAAACTTTACGAAACTTACTCCCTCTGCCGCCTCCACCACCACCTCCCACGCCACCACCTTCTACCCATGGTGATTCCAGCAGCACAGCCCCAACTACCCGTAATACAGCCAGATCTACTGGAACCCGGGCACACCATGGTAGAAATACCCGTCACGCACCGACCCCACCTGTTCAACCTAACCCTGATCATATAAGCGTGACCCCAAGAACTAGGTTAAACCCAGGCAGAACCGCCCATGGTAATTCCCGCCATAGCCACTCCACTAGTAGGTCTTATGCCACATCCGCATCGGCTCGTGCTCGTGAGCAAGAGATGATTAACATACTCAACAGACAGACAACGTTAATTGAGCAACAAGGCCGAGCAATCGCCGACCTTCAACAACAGGCAATGGCAAGGATCGCTCAAAACCAACAAGGTACCCTACAACCTAATAACCAAATAACTCAGACTTTAGATCCTCAGTCCTTTCCCGTAATGCAACTCCCTCCACCCCAAAATTTCCATACCAACCCAGCTGCAAATCACGATCAGGGCGATTTCCACCCTGGCCATCCTTTTACCCCATATATCATGGACTTTGAAACCCCTCAGGGATACCTGGGCCCGTCCAACGTACCACATTATAATGGCCTGACCGACCCAGTTGACCATATAGTCTCGTACGAGGGGGCAATGAATTATTACGGAGGCGGCGATCGGATGAAATGCCGAGCATTTTCTATGACCCTTGAGCTCTCGGTACTGCGGTGGTATTCATCTCTCCCACGAAATTCCATTAATTCGTGGGAGGAGATGAAACGAGTGTTTTTAAATAGATACACAGCCAGTTGCATCCAGCCAAAGTCCGACCACACACTGGCTACTGTCACAGAAAAGCAAGATGAACCATTGAAAGATTACTTATCACGCTTCCATGCAGAAGCTAGTTTTGTTCCCCGACTGGAACCAGGTGTGGCAGTGTTATTATTTACACAAGGTTTACAGCCGGGGGATTTCAGAAAGTCACTAATTGGGAAACCTCCAAAGGATATGGTCGAGCTGAGACAAAGGTCGAATAAATTCATTAAGTTGGAGGAATTCCATAAAGGGTAGAAATTCAGAGACGATAGGCAGCGTGCTGACCCTCAGGGTCAGAATAAGCAAAAACGCGACGAACATTTTGGTGGAAGACAGGACAGGAATGATCGGGACCGAAGGATACCTCCGAGGAATAAATATCAGGAATACACTCCTTTGACTGTTCCAAGGAGTCAAATCCTTCGAGAAACAATGCAGACCGACTTACGCTCTGCCCAAAGACCTCCGTCTTTAAGAAAGGGAGCACAGCGTGATAGGTCAAAATACCGTGACTTCCACAAGCGCTATGGACATACCACCGACGAATGCATCTGGTTGAGAGATTTGATCGAGGAAATGATCAGAGATGGTAAGTTGCAACAGTATATCAGAGACGCCGCGGGGAGAAGAGGCAGGAACAGATCTCATTCACCAGTGAAGACCAAATGCCAAAGGAGTAGATCACCAGATGATAGGAATGCTGGGAAACAAAGAACTGAGCCTACCCCGGTCACTGACACGAATCCAATGAACAATGAGTTTTTAGTTAACACTATTGCCGGAGGATTCGCCGGGGAAGGTGAGAAAAAAGCCGATAGAAAAAAATACATCAACCAAATCCTAGCCGTCAGCCAGAAGCCTATATGCAAAAGATCAACAAAGAATGTTCCCATCATTTTCAACGATGACGATTTGGACGGGATCCTCCCAGGTCATAATGATCCCATGGTAATCACCGCCCTTATTGGTAATTACGAAGTAAAACGCGTTTTTATCGATCAAGGGAGTTCAGCGGATATCATGTTCCTCCCTTTGTTCAGAGCACTGAAACTTAGGGAATGCAACCTCACTCCATTTGAAGGAGAATTGATCGGCTTCACTGGTGACACCGTCGAACCGAAAGGCTACATTCAACTCCCGGTTATACTTGGACAACAGCCTTCGGCCAGAACCGAGATAATCAAGTTCTTGGTAGTTGACTGTCCAGCGGCCTACAACGCCATCCTCGGAAGAACTTCCTTACAAGCGTTCGGAGCAGTAGTGTCAACAGTTCATTTAGCTATGAAGTTCGTCGGAACAAAGGACAAGGTGGTAACAGTCAAAGCCGAGCAGGAGGCAGCACGAAAATGCTACAATGCAAGTTTAGGAAAGGTCAAGAGCAAGGATCAGAACAGTATAGAAAGAATCTCTATCGGAAAAGGCAACGTTAGCTTGGCGGATCTTGATGTGCGAGATGAATCTGACAGAAGTAGACCAACTCCGAAGGGGCAGTGGGAGTTCTTAACATTGAGTGATGATCCCATCAGAAAGGTCAAAATCGGTTCCGATCTTCCCCTCAATGTTAAAGAAGAACTTTCTGATCTACTAATCGCTAACAAGGATTTGTTTGCTTGGACCTCGGCAGATATGCCGGGAATTGATCCTAACTTTATTTGCCACAAGCTAAGCATTCTTCCAGGAGCAAAACCGGTGGCACAACGCAAAAGGAAGGTCAGTGCAGAAAAGGCTGCAACTATTGAGGAAAAAGTGGCCGAACTACTCCGAGCTGGTTTCATTCGGGAGATTGACTATACAGACTGGTTAGCTAACACCGTCTTAGTAAAAAATCCCAATGGGAAATGGCGGATGTGTGTGAACTACACGGACTTGAACAAAGTCTGCCCAAAAGATCAGTATCCACTTCCTGTCATTGACAAGCTCGTTGACAGTTCGGCCGGATACAAACTCCTTTCGTTCATGGACGCTTACTCTGGTTACAACCAGATACCAATGTTCCCAGCCAACCAAGACAAAACCGCATTCATCACTGATAAGGCAACATAGTGTTATAATGTCATGCCTTTTGGATTGAAGAATGCGGGAGCTACATATCAAAGGATGATGAATAAGGTATTTCAAGGAATGATCGGCTCAAACATGGAGGTTTATATTGATGACATCATTACAAAAAGTAGACAACAAGAGACCCATGCCCAGGACCTCAAGACAATACTGGACCGAGTAAGAAAGCACTCCATGAGATTAAATCCTGAAAAGTGTGTGTTCGGAGTCCAAGCCGGATCTTTTCTCGTTTTTATGCTAATCGAAAGGGGTATAGAAGCTAATCCAGATAAGTGCAAAGCAATTCTCGAAATGAGAAGTCCAACTAGTCTCAAAGAAGTCCAACAACTCACGGGCCGAGTGGCGGCCCTCTCCAGATTCCTGTCTCAAGCCGCTCGGAAAGCTTTGCCATGGTACCGGCTTCTTAGGAAAAATAAAGACTTCCTTTGGGATGATCACTGCGAACAAGCTTTTGTTCAATTGAAGAACTATCTTTCCAGTCCACCAGTCCTTCAGAGCCCTCTTTCCGGTGAAAACCTCATTCTATACATGTTAGTGGCGGATGCAGCGGTCAGGTCAGTTCAGTTTTGGTGCGAGAGGATTCAGGGCTTGAGGCCCCAATATATTTTGTTAGCCGAGCCCTCCAGAGATCTGAACTGCGATATCAGAAGCTGGAGAAACTTGCATACTGTTTGGTCATACCTGCTCGGACATTAAGACAATATTTCCAAGCACATCGGATCGTGGTGAGGACAGCTCAACCTCTTAGACAGGTCCTTCACAAGCCCGACCTAGCTGGCAGAATGGTTTCATGGTCAGTAGAGCTGTCTGAATTTGACATCATGTATGAACCGAGGAAGGCGATGAAGTCTCAAGTTCTTGCCGATTTTTTCACTGAATTCACCGAGATTCCCTCGGATATTCCTCAAAATTTATGGTCAGTTTATGTAGATGGTTCGAGCAACAGGAAAGGAGCAGGAGCGGGTGTCATCATTGAAAATCATGAAGGACTTTGCATGGAATACTCATTAAAGTTTGAATTTCAAACCTCAAACAATCAGGCAGAATACGAAGCAGTCCTGGCAGGCCTCAAAATGGTTCATGAGTTTGGAGCAGAACGGGTGTCAGTATTCAGTGATTCACAATTAGTGGTTTCTCAGATTAAGGGGCAGTACTCAGCTAAGGAACCTATTTTGCAAAAGTATCTTGAAGAGGTAAAGCGAATAATCTCCAACTTTTCAGAGTTTGACATTTCTCATGTCCCGAGAGATTCGAACTCCCGAGCCGATATTTTATCAAAACTGGCAAGTACGAAGGGGTCGGAAAACAACAAGACTTTGATACAAGAAACCATTCCAAAACCAAGCGTCACTATTGTAGTTTCATTATCTCAATCTTGGATGGATCCGATTCTCACCTACTTACAACATGGTTTCGTTCCCCAAGATCAGTCGGAGGCTCGTAGGTTGATCAAGAAAGCAGCTCAATACACGGTTCTTAATGGTGTCCTCTATAAAAGAGGTTTCGGCTCACCTATGCTCAGATGCGTTAGCCCATCCCAAGCCGAAGAAATCCTTGATGAGATTCATGGAGGAGTTTGTAGCCATCATATGGGTGGGAAATCTCTAGCTCGGAAAATAATCCGGGCAGGATACTTCTGGCCCACACTGCAAAAAGATGCCATGGAACATGTCAAGAAGTGTGTTCAATGTCAGTTTCACAGCGACACTTATCAAAGACCTGCCGAAGAGCTACATTCCCTCGGAGCTCCTTGGCCTTTCTATCAATGGGGAATGGACATCATTGGAAAATTTCCCACGGCACCTGGACAGTTGAAGTTTGCGGTCGTGGCCATCGATTACTTTACTAAATGGATTGAAGCGGCGCCATTAGCAACAATCTCTGCGGCCCGAATTCAATATTTCTTTGTAAAGGAAATAATCTCTCGGTTTGGAGTGCCTCATTCCATAGTCACTGATAATGGATCGCAATTTGCAGCCTCTCACTTTCAACAACTAGCAGCCGACTTGGGAATCATTCACTACTTCAGTTCCGTCGAACATCCACAAACCAATGGATTAGCTGAAGCCGCCAACAGAACCATTTTGGACGGTATAAAAAAGAAACTTGGCAACGCAGCTGGCACTTGGCAGATAAACTTCCGAGCGTTCTATGGTCACACAGGACAACTGTACATTCCTCAACAGGTGAGACCCCTTTTCGTTTGACATACGGCTGCGACGCAGTCATTCCAATCGAAAAGCGAATCCCCACCTTTAGGATGCTCGAACGACCTTTGGAAACTAACGACAGTATGCTCAACGAAGAACTCACGTTACTTGAAGAAGTACGAAAGAATGCGGCAGCTCATGAAAGGAAAGTAAAGGAGCGACATGCCCGAGACTACAACAAGAAGGTCCGATCGCGAAGCTTTGAGGTGGGAGATTTGGTCCTTCTCCGAGCGGATATTGGTAAAGGAAATGCTGGCGTCGGAAAGCTAAAGCCAAAATGGGAAGGTCTGTAACACCCTCATAATTCATTAATTGAATTGATGTTTTATTAAAAATTGGTGTTTGAAAATTTCTTTTAAACTTAATTACTTTAAAAAGATTCTACGAAAATCCGGCAAAGTTTCCTCTGTTTTTCGAACTTCCCAAAATTCTTCTTCTTAAAACCTGTCAGTCCAGAAATATTTAAAATCATAAACCACAACAGTTTAATAGTCATAACAGATCCTAACGCCCGATTTGTACAAGTTTCAGGGCAAGTTACTAATTCATATTATAATTTACAAAAAGTAATCGTCCACTCAAAATATTCAATAAACATTCCACGTAGTGGAATGAAAATCCTGCTCGGCCAAATTCCATGTAAGCTCCACTTCAATACCTGCAAAATATAGCAAGAAGGGTAGCATTACACAGAACTTAAAAAGATAAATCCTAAAAGAGACATAGTAATAAACCAAGCCTACACAATTTTTAGCATACATTATTCATTTAATTAATCCTTTCTAGTCCTTTAATTATTCTCATATTCGTTTAATCTCTGGTTCTCTTATCATTCTCTCATTTCCATTCGTTATCCATTTTCCATTACTTGGCCCCCATGCCGGCTACCATTTCCGTTCCTTTATTCTTTTTATTATTGTGACAGGGTCTACCGACCACCCATCATCTCACTTTTATTATTGTGATAGGGTCTACCGACCTCCCGCCATTTTACTTTTTATTATTGTGACAGGGTCTACCGACCTCCCGCCATTTCACTTTTCTTTATGGTGACAGGGTCTAACGACCTCCTGCCGTTTTACCTTTTTATTATGGTGACAGGGTCTACTGACCTCCTGCCATTTTACTGCCGTTTTACTTTTCATTGTGGTGACAGGGTCTACCGACCTCCCATCATCTCACTTTTATTATTGTGACAGGGTCTACCGACCTCCCGCCATTACTTTTTATTATTGTGACAGGGTCTACCGACCTCCTACCGCTCAGTCCCTTCCCTTTTCTTTATTCTCGTCTATTTTAAATATATTTTATTCACTAATGATTCTCATTCTCCTCTAATTTTACTTGATTAGTCCATATACCTTATATTTTAATTCTCATTACTAGCTCTTCATTATTTCCATTTTCCCTTTCTTTTCTTTTTCTTCTTCTCTTCCTTTTACTTTTTCATTATCCTTTTTATTAATTACTATAATTTACCTCTAACACCATTCTACTACACTACCATAATCACATTCTCTCTATTTGTCTTATCATCTTCTCACTCAATTCTTTTACCAATTACCCTCTTGTATTTGGAATTTAGTTTATCATTTTCGTTTCGATTTCATTACTACCCGACCACTCTTAACTAAGTTTACTCCGTGCTTTCTTATTGCTTTCGTACTCTAACTCCTCTTTTCCTCACCTTTAGTTTTAACTCATTCTACACCCTTCGCCTATTACAAATACTCTATACTCTTTTACTCTCACGCTTCACTGATTTCCCTTAACTAATTTCCCTTGGTTTTATTTTGTGTTTGTTCTACACTTTCATTCCATATTAAATCTTTTAATATTCTATCATATTCATTCACTTCGGAACTCATTCCATGCACATTCAATTTATTCCCTTGTCAATTTAAATAAATCATTTATATTTGTGGGAACTACCCTAAGGTACATCAACTTATTCCTTAATTACCCTATTCTTAGTCACCACTATAAACTCCTAGAATTTACTTTTTAAACAGAGGTAACACGACCCTTCTTACCTCGGGCTTTCTTTTTAAAAGAACCTGGGTTGTGGCTCGGCGACGATGACGGCGTCGGTGTTGCTCCTCGTTAGCGAGAACGATCGCGGCTGGACCAAGGCAAGAGCTTTGAGCATCGGGGTACCCGATACAAGCCCGATGCAATCACGGTCGGTAACGACGCAGGTGAGATCCGGTGGAGAGAGGAATCAAAGCCCTAGATGAGAGAGAAAGAGCTCATAAGAGGGTGAGGGATAAATTAAAGGAAGGAGATGAAAAATAACACATGAGGGAGGAGATAAACTTTCATGGGTGAAGGATTTAAGGAGGGTTTGTGGGTATTTGTGGGTTTGTTGATGGAGATTAGATGAGAGAGAGAGAATGGGTCATGGACGTGAGAGAGAAAGAGAGAGCTTCATGGAGGAAGGAAAGAATGAAGGAGGAAGTATGAGGGAGGGAGTGAGTTGCCATGGGAGAAGGTTGGAGGGAAGGATTTGGGGGTTCCATGGAGGTTGGAGGAGGTTTGGGGTGAAGGGGAAGGAGAGAGGGGCGTACTTTTATGAAGTCTGGTGCGGAAATACGCACCCGCGCGCCTGGGCGCAGGGCAAGGTGCGCCTGCGCGTGCGTTCAGCGCATCTGGTGCGTGTTTGAGGTTCTGTCGCGCGCCTGGGCGCCGGTGTGGCGCGCCTAAGCGCTGGCGCCCCTGACTTGGTGCATCTGATGCACCCTGGTGCACCTGGGCGTGCACCAGTGATTCCCAACTTCGATTCGCCATAACCTCTTCGTTAACCGTCGGATCGGGCCCAAATTTTTGGACAAGCTTCTTAATCCCTTAAACTTCATATCCAACGGTGTAATTTAATTTCTTAGCATCCTATAATAAATTCTAAATTTTCTCGTGCCGGCTGATTTCTAATACTTAAAACGTCGATTTATCTCCCAATTTCGCTTAGATAATTTTGCCCCTTGCTACCAATGTCTCCTACACAACCCCTAATACTTGTAATTACTACTCACCTTGCTCCCAAAATTCTTTAAGCAATTAATCTACCCATTCCTTACACTTTAAACTTATTAATTCACTAATTATGCTTTGAATTAAATTAGGGATGTTACAAGGTCCATACCGAGTAAAGGCAAAATCTGGAACTGGCGCTTACAGGTTGGAAACTATCTCGGGCACCAACATTAATAACAGTTGGAATGTGGCTAAGCTCAGAGCTTATTACAGATAAGCTCCCATTTTATTTTTTTTGTTTGAAGACAATATAGTTCATTTATAAACTGCTCAGATTAGTTTGTGATGAATAACGATGGGTAGCACCCTTCTTAGATAAATTGTTAGATAAATTGTTAGGAATTTATTAGGTATGAGCAACTTCATTTCTTAGTTATGAGCAATTTTAGCTTTGTATTCCTTTATTAATAAAGTGCATTTTTTCGGTATTCCCACTATCTGTTTACATTGTGAAATCACATACGACTCATTTGGTTCGGCTAGCCACCGAGCGAAATCAAGGCACAGCTTTTTACAAGAGTTTAACGACGTACTCATAGAATGCCCGAACTCAGGAAATTACTTTCCTTGCTTCGCGGTCCGAGGGTCCCGCTTCGGCTAAAGTCGGCGATCCGAGTTCTATTCACAAATAACACGATTCTACGCATGATAATTATCAAGTTACCCCTAAGAGTTTTCACTCGGAACATACTATTAGTGTGACACCCTTCTTATGATCCAGTAATTAATACACTAATTATACTATTAGGTCGAGTAATATATGGACTTGTAAGTATTTAGAAAAAGTAGAAATAAAATTTTCTTTTAAAGCGGGTGCACAAACTAAAACATGGACTCTTGGAGAAAATAATTCATATGGTTTATAACATTGCATTGAATTTGGCGATTTCGGAAACCTTTTTACAAACGTGATAGCATCGGCACTTCGAAATCACATTTACATAATAGAAATTAAGCGATGCTATCCATACTTTCGTTTCGCGGAACTGATACTTTTTTTTTCATTGGCCAAATTCTTTAGACAAGTTAAATCAGAGTAAGCGGAAATAATGAGACTATGTATACTCGTAAGATAGGCATAATATGCATATATATATATATATATATATATATATATATATATATATATAAAAGTCATAAGTACATAGTCCCATGGTCGAAACTCCAAGATCCATATACAAGTCCATCAAAAGATCTATGTCTAAAGAAAACCATAGCCCTAGAGTTCTCAAAAGTATATCTACAATAAATACATCTCAAAATATAGACTCTAGAGGTGGTCACATAGATCTGGCAGCAGTAGTAGTAGTAATAGCAGTAGCAGTCTCCAGGTAGCAAAAGAAAACATCATCATCAACAGCAGCAGCAGCAGAATCTCCTCCATGGCATCTCCACATCGGATCCCCTGATCCTCATCATACACCCTATACACATGCCTAGGGATCATCATCCCTCCACTGACTCCCGGTGGAATGAACGACAGGCTCGCCTCCGCTCTCATCCTCCACGGGATCCTCCTCGATCTCATCCGATGGAGAGTGTACCCTACCACTGGGTACGGGGTCAGGAGATGGTGTGGCCCTGACTGGACTTCTCGGATCAGAAGGGGGAGTATCCTCGCGGACGACTCTCGAGGAAAAAGGGTGTGAGCGGGTAGGTCTGAAACGAAAACTATGATAAGAGCGAGTTGGCCGTGTGGGAGGTGGTCCATGATATGTGTAAAACGGGGGTACATGCATAGTGTATATGATGGGAATCCTAAATCTACGAGGACGAAATCGAATCAACGGGTTCGGGTGGTAGAAGGTAATCTCTACCTCTCCCTCGAACACCGCGCGATGGTCCTCATAGATCCATGTGCCACTAGGAAGTGGCCGGATCTCGATGCAAGCGATGTATCGAGACATCACCTACAAGGGCATAAGGGTAAGCAATTCTATACACATAATCAACAGAGTTTAAATATGTACAATATGAAGATGTAAATAGGCAACAATGAACAACAATCACATTTAGCACTTAGCAGGTATTGAATGCAAGTAGGATGCTCATACTTATTTCATTTATCACAGTTAATTTAAATGAATGACATGATGCATGGATTTATCTCTCAAACCTATCTCCATAAATCTATGTCACTCTCTGACGTCCATCCCTGACAACCCAGCACTTACCAGTGCTTTGTATTCCTAGGTGTACAACAATTCGTACATTCACCTAGAATGTACACGACAAGCTTGGAATCCGTGCCACCCGAGCACATCCCATCATCCAAACGGACCGTCATCCAAACGGTATAACCATATCGGCATCCACTAAGCCGACCACATCTTCAACGTGTCATCAAGCAAGCGTATTGGCACTCCCAGAGGCCCTCCTCATGTTACTAATACATGATAAACGACCTACCATCCAAACTCCAAATGAATGCATCATCTTTTAAGCTTAAAGGAAATTGGTTAATATATAACGTGCCACCCGAGCACATCCCGTCATCCAAACGGTACACTTATATTAATCAATTTCTTTTAAGTCTAGATCCATTGGATTATTGTTGTTCAATTATTAATTAAATGATTCAGAATTGAAATGGTATTTTTAAGATTTTGGGGTGAATTACTCGAGTGTTCTTCAGAAGACTCGAGTGTTCTTCAAACTATTTCCAAATTACTCGAGTGTTCTTCAAACTACTCGAGTGTTCATGTCTTTCTGGGATTTGGGTTTCAGATTCATAAAAATACTCGAGTGATTCATGAGTTACTCGAGTGTCCTTCAGCATTTCCAGAATACTCGAGTGACCCCTGAATTACTCGAGTGGTTTACCTTAACATATCCCATGCAACACTCGATTACTCGAGTGCTGGGCATGGTACTCGAGTGTTCTTGCTCAAAATACATTGTTTTGCCAAAATTTTACTCGAGTAACCAGCCTAATACTCGAGTGTTTTATTGCAGAACAGACTGAAATCTTGGTTTTAACACACCATTTTCAATCCTAATCATTTTTAGTCCAATCCAATGATCAACAGAGTTCATATACCACATAATGAACATGTTACAACACTCAATTCATATCAAATTACAGATTTGACAGGAAATCAATCACTAATGCATAAAACATATAATTTTACAACTTAACACCTCAAATTGCAAAATAATCATCAAATTCGTGAATTAGTGTTCATCACAGCTTGCATGCATCATGAGAAACTTGCTCCAAACAATCATAGAGCATAACTTGGTCTCCAAACCAAAGTTCCTATTCAAACTAAGCCCTTAGAGCCTCTTGGTGGCTCTCTAATGAAAATAATGAAATTCAAACTCTATCTAGTGCATAAAACAACTTCCCCTTACCTCTCAGACGTGTTCCAACAAAGAATTTCCAAGAGAAAGCTCTCCAACCCCAGAAATCACTTTGAGCTTCTCATGCATGACAGTTTGGGTGCAACACCAAAATTGAATTGGTTTACATGGAAAACAGAGATAACAATTGGGGAAATTAGATTTTCTGGACTCTATGCAACACATACTGACTAGAGAAATCGAATTTGGGACTCAGAGACTCGTGAGCTTACCAGAAATCAGAATCAAAGTAAGCTCCAGACTAAGACTTGACCAAGAACAGCTTCACTTCCAAGCCTTGATTCTTCCACCACACTCACTCAAATCTCACGATTTTGGTATTTATACAAAGCTCATGATGTGAGCTTCGTATTCGTGTATAGTTTGTAGCTCAATTCGACTCAGAGAATGAGAATCGATCCAGAGAAGTTTGGAACCCTAGCTTCACCAACAACTTCGAATTTGACCAAGAACTTCAACAAATCGGTGTTGATAGGCTTAAATAGAATGGGGGAACGTTCATGCAGGTCGACACGACCTCCATAGACGTGGACTGGTGGTGGTTTCGTGTCAACGACACGAAATCGTTGGTGGTGACTCACCAAACGCACTCACTCGTGTAACTCTGTCCAGAATACTCGAGTGTTCCAGAAAATACTCGAGTATTTTGCTCAGTTTTTGAAAAATAATTATTTTATTTACTTTCCCTCCAAAATCTTTCCTATATTTATTTCTAGGTCCCAACCCAGGGACTAATATGCAAAATACTTATTTTACATATAATTATATTTATTAAATGAATTCACACACATTTTCTAACTACATAAACACATATTTTAATCAAGGATTAATATAGAAATCATTAATTATAATTAATTTATAATTAACATTTCATTAATCGGGGATTATAGTTTTGGGGTGTTACACTACTCCCCCACTTACAAGGAATTTCGTCCCCGAAATTCAACTTATACAAACAACTCAGGATAGACTTGACGCATCTTATCCTCTAATTCCCAAGATGCTTCCATCACATCGCCACAAACCCAGACGACTTTGACCAAACGAATATCCTTTCCTCTAAGCTGTTTGATTCTTCGATCTTCAATACGAACAGGCATAGCTTCGAAGGTTAGGTTCTCATGAATTTCTAGGTCATCAGGTTGGATTCTAAGGATAATGGTGGGGTCATGGACATATCTTTTCAGTTGAGACACATGAAATACATTATGAAGGTTAGCTAGTGACGGGGGCAGGGCTAACTGATATGCTACTGGGCCGACTCTTTTAAGGATTTGATAGGGACCAATGAACTTAGGTGATAGTTTCTGAGTTTTCAAGGCTCTACTAACACCCTTGGTTGGTACTATTCTAATGAATACATGGTCACCTTCAGCAAACTCTGGGTTTCCTTCTTCTATCAGCATAGCTTTTCTGCCTACTCTGAGCCGTCTTCATCTTCTCTTGTATCATCTTGATCTGTTCCGTGGTCTCTTGCACAAAATCTGGCCCAACCAGAGAATTCTCCCCCACTTGAAACCAGCATAACGGTGTCTGACACTTTCTTCCATATAAAGCTTCAAATGGTGCCATTCCGATGCTCGCGTGGTAACTATTGTTGTAAGTAAATTCCACAAGCGGCAACATTTGCTCCCAATTCCCTTGACCTTCCAGAACACAAGCCCTCAAGATGTCCTCCAATGACTGAATAGTCCTTTCCGTTTGACCATCAGTCTGAGGGTG
Organism: Crotalaria pallida; assembly: GCA_037953625.1. Taxonomy (NCBI): domain Eukaryota; kingdom Viridiplantae; phylum Streptophyta; class Magnoliopsida; order Fabales; family Fabaceae; genus Crotalaria; species Crotalaria pallida. Next base: position 77,528,901 of record CM075649.1, on the reverse strand, counting down.
GTATGCAGAACTCAGCTTCAATCTTGAACCCAAGGCTTTATGCAGATCTTCCCAAAACTTCGATGTAAACCTCGGGTCGCGATCTGACACAATGCTTGACGGTATCCCATGCAGACGAACAACTTCCTTGATATACAACTGGGTGAGCTTCTCCAAAGAGTAGCGCATGTTAACAGGAATAAAATGCGCCGATTTGGTCAGACGATCCACAACCACCCAGATTGCATCATGACCAGTAGTTGTCCTTGGCAATCCCGACACAAAATCCATCGAGATACTATCCCATTTCCACAACGGAATCTCCATGGGAAGTAATTCTCCTCCTGGCCTTTGGTGTTCCACTTTCGCCTTCTGACACACCAAGCAACATGCCACATATTCAGCCACGTCCTTCTTCAAGCTCGGCCACCAAAATATCCTCTTCAGGTCCTGATACATTTTGGTAGCTCCCGGATGCATACTCATTTTGCTCTTATGTGCTTCATCCAGAATCATCCTTCTTACTTCCAGATCATTAGGCACACAAATCCTTGCTCTAAAACGAAGGATTCCATCCTTCCCTTCTTGAAACTCCAACTCCTTTCCTTCATCCATCAGCTTATTTTTCTCCTTAAGTCTCTCATCCTTGTGTTGCAATTCCCGAATCCTTTGCAGAAACTTGTTAGCAATATGCAGCATCCCCATCTTGATACTTGTTGGCTCTACTTGCATTGTCAGGCTCAGATCCCGGAATTCTTCTATCAGTGCAGCTTCTCTGACCATCATGGCACTGATATGCATTGCCTTTCTACTTAATGTGTCCGCCACGACGTTTGCCTTCCCAGGGTGGTAATGGAGCTCAAACTCATAATCCTTCAAGAACTCCATCCATCGACGCTGCCTCATATTCAACTCTTTCTGATCAAAGAGGTACTTTAAACTCTTATGGTCACTAAACACCCTGAACGTAGTGCCATAGAGATAGTGGCTCCAAATCTTTAATGCAAACACAACAGCTGCCAGCTCCAGGTCATGAGTTGGATAGTTCATTTCATGAACTTTTAGCTGTCTCGAGGCGTAGGCGACGACTTGCCCCTCTTGCATCAAAACACTCCCAAGACCTTGTTTCGATGCGTCACAATACACATCAAAACTCTTCTGTGTTTCAGGCAGAACCAACACAGGAGATGATGTCAACCTTTCCTTCAACTCTCGGAAACTCCTTTCACACTTCTCATCCCATATAAATGGTTGATCTTTCCGAGTCAACTTCGTCAAGGGTTATGCAATCTTTGAGAAACCTTCGATAAATCTTCTATAATATCCAGCCAGTCCGAGAAAACTCCTCACCTTTGTGACCGACTTTGGCTGCTCCCATTGTAAAACCGAGCTTACTTTCGTCGGATCAACTGCTATTCCTTTATTTGAAATCATATGGCCTAAAAACTTAACCTCCTCCAACCAGAACTCACATTTTGTAAGTTTGGCGTACAACTACTTCTCCTTCAGAATACTCAACACTATCCTCAAGTGTTCAGCATGCTCCTCCGGGCTCCTAGAGTAAATAAGGATATCATCAATGAACACAACCACGAATGAATCTAGATAAGGTCTAAAGATTCGATTCATGTAGTCCATGAAAATAGCTGGTGCATTGGTCAATCCGAACGACATCACAACGTACTCATAATGCCCGTATCGGGATCGAATTGCAGTCTTAGAGATGTCCTCTTCTCTAATCCTGATCTGATGATATCCCGACCTCAAATCAATCTTGGAAAATACCGAAGCCCCACGAACTTGATCCATAAGGTCATCGATCCTTGGCAATGGATATTTGTTCTTTATTGTGACCTTATTCAGCTGCCGGTAGTCGATGCACATCCTCATACTACAATCTTTCTTCTCGACGAACATAACCGGAGCACCCCAAGGTGACACACTTGGTCGGATCATCTACTTCTGCAATAGCTCCTCGATCTGCTTCTTCATTTCAGCCATTTCTGGTGGTGCCATTCTATAAGGAGCGATAGAAATGGGACCAGCTCCCGGAACTAAGTCAATACCAAATTCAATCTCTCTTTTTGGTGGTAGTCCAGGGATCTCATCCGCAAATACCTCCGGGAAGTCTCTGACAACAGGAATCTCCTCTATCCTCGGACCATGTTCTTCTACTTCAGTGTTAAACAGGCACATGTAGCCAGAAGGTATTGGGTCTCTATAGGTTACTATCTTTTTATCACAATCGATGATCACTTGGTTTTGACTTAACCAATCCATCCCCAAGATCACATCCAATTGTGCTAAGGGTAAACAGATTAAATCCACCCTAGAGGTTTGTCCTAACACTTCTATACAACAGTTAAGACATGCTCTAGAAACAACTACAGGAGCATTAGTAGGGGTTTCTACTTTCAGAGTATATGGCAATTCAAACATAGATAAACCCAAACGATCTACACATTCATATGAAACAAATGAATGCGTTGCACCAGAATCAAACAAGACATTACAGAGCTGACCATTTAGCAAGTATTTAAGTTGCACCAGATTAGAAGATCGGTTTGCTTCCACACCACTAAGAGTGAAAACCCTTCCTTGAGTCATAGGCCTATCCGTAGCCCCTCTTGAGTTAGCCTTGACCGGTTCCTTGCAGTCTCTCGCAAAGTGTCCCGGCTTCCCACAGTTGAAACAGCCACTGGTTCCCCAACAAACACGGCCATAATGATGGCGCTTGCACTTGTCACAGAATGGAGCCTCGCTCCGAAAATTCCTTCCATCCGAACCACCAGCCTTTCCCTTGCCTTTCCCTCGGCGGTCATACGGACCCTTGCCTCGGTTATTGAAACCTTTACGTCTCTGAGGTCCAAGATTCTGGTTGTCCTTTCTCTCTGCGGCTTGCAATTCTTCAGCTTTCGTGTCATCTTCATACATCCTACACATGTCCACGAGTGCAGGAAAGCTTTGGATCCGTTGATAGCTGAAAATCGACTTCAACTTGGGCCTCAAGCCTCCTTCAAATTTGATACACTTGCTCCTTTCGTCGGGGTTGTTCTGATAGTATGGAGAGTACTTCATCAATTCCTCGAACCTGGACGCGTACTCGCCCACACTCATATTTCCTTGCTTCAGCTGTAAGAATTCCACCTCTTTCTTCCTCCTTAGATCTTCAGGGAAATATTTATTGAGAAACTTCTCCATAAATACACCCCAATTCACATCCCTTCCTTCATAATGCAGAAGCTGAACCGTGTGATTCCACCAATTCTCAGCTTCGTCTTCTAGCATGTAGACAGCATATGCCACCTTCTGAGCTTCTGTGCAATCCAGGGTTCTCAGAATCTTGTCCATGGTATGAATCCACTTGTTGGCCTCCTCAGGTCTAAATCCTCCTTCAAACTTAGGCAGATTACAACTCCTAAAATCAGCCAGACTCTTTGCCTCGGTGTTACCCACATTGCATTGATGAGGTTGGTTAACCGGCTGAGGTGGTTGCTGAGATTGTTGCTGCATGGTCTCCAACACCGCGATTATCCTTTCTAACATCGCATTGGTGTGATTTTGGTTTCTAGTTGCCATAATAGACCTGCGCTATATGCTCATGGTCACATATGTTGAACTAAGGAAACATTCCTCACACCACCTATACTAAGACTATAGCTTATAACTTTAAATCAACATTCAATTGTGTCTTGTGCTCAAAAGAGACAAGATACAAACATTCATAACAATAAATATGCCCTGCGGATACCTGCTTGATGTTGATGGCTACCTTTCTGGAGCTACTTCCACTACTACAGGATCTGACTTTTTCTCTGATACCACTCAGTGTGACACCCTTCTTATGATCCAGTAATTAATACACTAATTATACTATTAGGTCGAGTAATATATGGACTTGTAAGTATTTAGAAAAGGTAGAAATAAAATTTTCTTTTAAAGCGGGTGCACAAACTAAAACATGGACTCTTGGAGAAAATAATTCATATGGTTTATAACATTGCATTGAATTTGGCGATTTCGGAAACCTTTTTACAAACGTGATAGCATCGGCACTTTGAAATCACATTTACATAATAGAAATTAAGCGATGCTATCCATACTTTCGTTTCGCGGAACTGATACTTTTTTTTTCATTGGCCAAATTCTTTAGACAAGTTAAATCAGAGTAAGCGGAAATAATGAGACTATGTATACTCGTAAGATAGGCATAATATGCATATATATATATATATATATATAAAAGTCATAAGTACATAGTCCCATGGTCGAAACTCCAAGATCCATATACAAGTCCATCAAAAGATCTATGTCTAAAGAAAACCATAGCCCTAGAGTTCTCAAAAGTATATATACAATAAATACATCTCAAAATATAGACTCTAGAGGTGGTCACATAGATCTGGCAGCAGTAGTAGTAGTAATAGCAGTAGCAGTCTCCAGGTAGCAAAAGAAAACATCATCATCAACAGCAGCAGCAGCAGAATCTCCTTCATGGAATCTCCACATCGGATCCTCTGATCCTCATCATACACCCTATACACATACCTAGGGATCATCATCCCTCCACTGACTCCCGGTGGAATGAACGACAGGCTCGCCTCCGCTCTCATCCTCCACGGGATCCTCCTCGATCTCATCCGATGGAGAGTGTACCCTACCACTGGGTACGGGGTCAGGAGATGGTGTGGCCCTGACTGGACTCCTCGGATCAGAAGGGGGAGTATCCTCGCGGACGACTCTCGAGGAAAAAGGGTGTGAGCGGGTAGGTCTGAAACGAAAACTATGATAAGAGCGAGTTGGCCGTGTGGGAGGTGGTCCATGATATGTGTAAAACGGGGGTACATGCATAGTGTATATGATGGGAATCCTAAATCTACGAGGACGAAATCGAATCAACGGGTTCGGGTGGTAGAAGGTAATCTTTACCTCTCCCTCGAACACCGCACGGTGGTCCTCATAGATCCATGTGCCACTAGGAAGTGGCCGGATCTCGATGCAAGCGATGTATCGAGACATCACCTACAAGGGCATAGGGGTAAGCAATTCTATACACATAATCAACAGAGTTTAAATATGTACAATATGAAGATGTAAATAGGCAACAATGAACAACAATCACATTTAGCACTTAGCAGGTATTGAATGCAAGTAGGATGCTCATACTTATTTCATTTATCACAGTTAATTTAAATGAATGACATGATGCATGGATTTATCTCTCAAACCTATCTCCATAAATCTATGTCACTCTCTGACGTCCATCCCTGACAACCCAGCACTTACCAATGCGTTGTATTCCTAGGTGTACAACAATTCGTACATTCACCTAGAATGTACATGACAATCTTGGAATCCGTGCCACCCGAGCACATCCCGTCATCCAAACGAACCGTCATCCAAACGGTATAACCATATCGGCATCCACTAAGCCGACCACGTCTTCAACGTGTCATCAAGCAAGCGTATTGACACTCCCAGAGGCCCTCCTCATGTTACTAATACATGATAAACGACCTACCATCCAAACTCAAAACGAATGCATCATCTTTTAAGCTTAAAGGAAATTGGTTAATATATAACGTGCCACCCGAGCACATCCCGTCATCCAAACGGTACACTTATATTAATCAATTTCTTTTAAGTCTAGATCCATTGGATTATTGTTGTTCAAATATTAATTAAATGATTCAGAATTGAAATGGTATTTTTAAGATTTTGGGGTGAATTACTCGAGTGTTCTTCAGAAGACTCGAGTGTTCTTCAAACTATTTCCAAATTACTCGAGTGTTCTTCAAACTACTCGAGTGTTCATGTCTTTCTGGGATTTGGGTTTCAGATTCATAAAAATACTCGAGTGATTCATGAGTTACTCGAGTGTCCTTCAGCATTTCCAGAATACTCGAGTGACCCCTGAATTACTCGAGTGGTTTACCTTAATATATCCCATGCAACACTCGATTACTCGAGTGCTGGGCATGGTACGCGAGCGTTCTTGCTCAAAAAACATTGTTTTGCCAAAATTTTACTCGAGTAACCAGCCTAATACTCGAGTGTTTTATTGCAGAATATACTGAAATATTGGTTTTAACACACCATTTTCAATCCTAATCATTTTTAGTCCAATCCAATGATCAACAGAGTTCATATACCACATAATGAACATGTTACAACACTCAATTCATATCAAATTACAGATTTGACAGGAAATCAATCACTAGTGCATAAAACATATAATTTTACAACTTAACACCTCAAATTGCAAAATAATCATCAAATTCATGAATTAGTGTTCATCACAACTTGCATGCATCATGAGAAACTTGCTCCAAACAATCATAGAGCATAACTTGGTCTCCAAACCAAAGTTCCTATTCAAACTAAGCCCTTAGAGCCTCTTGGTGGCTCTCTAATGAAAATAATGAAATTCAAACTCTATCTAGTGCATAAAACAACTTCCCCTTACCTCTCAGACGTGTTCCAACAAAGAATTTCCAAGAGAAAGCTCTCCAACCCCAGAAATCACTTTGAGCTTCTCATGCATGACAGTTTGAGTGCAACACCAAAATTGAATTGGTTTACATGGAAAACAGAGATAACAATTGGGGAAATTAGATTTTCTGGACTCTATGCAACACATACTAACTAGAGAAATCGAATTTGGGACTCAGAGACTCGTGAGCTTACCAGAAATCAGAATCAAAGTAAGCTCCAGACTAAGACTTGACCAAGAACAGCTTCACTTCCAAGCCTTGATTCTTCCACCACACTCACTCAAATCTCACGATTTTGGTATTTATACAAAGCTCGTGATGTGAGCTTCGTATTCGTGTATAGTTTGTAGCTCAATTCGACTCAGAGAATGAGAATCGATCCAGAGAAGTGTGGAACCCTAGCTTCACCAACAACTTCGAATTTGACCAAGAACTTCAACAAATTGGTGTTGATAGGCTTAAATAGAATGGGGGAACGTTCATGCAGGTCGACACGACCTCCATAGACGTGGAGTGGTGGTGATTTCGTGTCAACGACACGAAATCGTTGGTGGTGACTCACCAAACGCACTCACTCGTGCAACTCTGTCCAGAATACTCGAGTGTTCCAGAAAATACTCGAGTATTTTGCTCAGTTTTTGAAAAATAATTATTTTATTTACTTTTCCTCCAAAATCTTTCCTATATTTATTTCTAGGTCCCAACCCAGGGACTAATATGCAAAATACTTATTTTACATATAATTATATTTATTAAATGAATTCACACACATTTTCAAACTACATAAACACATATTTTAATCAAGGATTAATATAGAAATCATTAATTATAATTAATTTATAATTAACATTTCATTAATCGGGGATTAAAATTTTGGGGTGTTACAATTGGACACGTGACGAACGAAACCAAAAACAACAAAAATACATCAGGCAATGATATGATTTGCTCGCACAACAAATAAGTCTAAAATCAGTTCCACAAGAAGTTAAAGAAGTATGTTCAAAACGAGCATGTATAAATGCTCGAATACAACGAGCAGTGATTTGGGTCCAATATATATAGATTTGAGCATTGATTTGACTCCCTTTTACTATGTATTTGGCTTGTTTCTCTAGCAAATTTAGGACTTTTTAGTAGATTTTAATTATTTTTAGTAGTTTAGGGACCTTTGAACGTTTTGATCCGTTTGTTAGTGTTTCAGGTACCTTTTGGAGCTCAAATGGATAAAATATTTATGGACCTGAAAAGAGGACGAAAAGATCTTGCAAATGGAAAAAGAACGGAGCAAGACGGAGTCGAAGTAGGTCCCATGCGCCTGGGGCGCGGGGACGGGTGCGCCTGAGGCGCGCCTGCGTGAAAGAGAAGCAATCATCAGACCTGCGCGCCTGGGGCGCGAGGTCGCGTGCGCCTGGGGCGTGCGTGCATGTTGGAGGCCCAATTTGACCAGATTCTGAACAAAATAGAAGAAGAGAAGTCTAATTTGGCTTCATATCTTAGATTTGATCAGAAATTAGAAGATAAACATGGACCTTATCTATTAGATTTAATTAAGATGTATTTTAGGATTTGTTTTACTCTTTAAGTAGAGGATTTGTAAATAGTTTTCAGGAGGTTTTAAGATCATAGAATTCAATTAGGATTAGAGAGAGAGGTTAGTAACATCTATTGAGAGCAAGGAGGCAAGGCACAAGGATTGAAGGTCTCTTGGAGAGTTAACCTGTATTGTCTATGATATGAGGTTTTCTCTTTGCTTCTGTTTTCTTTATTTCTATATGTGTAACTAAAACCTCTTGTTAGGAACATGGTGTAAATTGTATGATGTAACTTATTTTAATTTATGATTTAGTATTTTGCTGTTTTTAATTCATGCATTAATTGAGTTTTTATTACATAAACCCGCGCAATTTATGTTTTGGATTTCTTAATTCGCAACGGGAGTTGGAATTTTGAATAGGCCATGCAATTAATGGTATAATCAGTCCAAAATACAGGGATATAATTGGATGATTATATGGCTTTTTAATTCCCTTGTGCTGAATAGATATTTTCTTATATTGTAATTTGTTTAGGGATCAAGGATTAAATATATAGAAAATAAGGGTAATGTTAGAGACGTCTAACTATTGCTATTTGAGAGGAATAGTCCATGAATTGAAGGATAATTAAAGGAAAATATAAATCATAGTTAAAATAAGTGAATCATACAATGAAACCAAGTTCCTAACCTTTTTCTATTGCTTTCTATACATCTTATCTCCTCAATCTTCTTATTTTATTTTATTATTATTCTTTTTCTCCTTCTAAAATTCAATAACAAGTTACCTTAATAATTACGAATTGGTGAAAAGTTATTAGAAATAATTTGCAATCCCTGTGGGACGATATTCGGTCTTCCAGACTATATTACTCGTTGACCCAGTCCACTTGCTGGTAAATCAACAAGTTTTTGGCGCCGTTGCCGGGGATTGAAATTCGATTCTAATTTCTTTTCGGTACTTTTTGTAATTATTTGTGTAATTTTACTTTCTCATGTATAATTATAGTTGTAATAGTGATTCAGATTGTGATAGATTTATTCCATATTATCCTTATCCTCCATACTATGTTGCACAAAATATAACTCCTAGGAAGGCCCAATGGGAAATAGCTCTAGAGAAATTGGCTCAAGCCACTGAGGATTTTGTTAAAGATTGCAAAAATAATTTTAGATCCCCTCGTGTCGAACCAATTCCTCCCCCTGCGAAGAAAGAGTCATGGGAAATTAACCAAGATAAATTAGCTCAAAAAATTAGTAGTAATGTTCAAGAAATTAATTTTATAGAAAAAGAAAACAGAAAAAGTTTTGAGAACATAGAAATAGCACTTGAGCAAAATTCAAAACATGTATCTGAGGAGTTACAAGCATTATCAACAATTTTTGACTCTCCTAAAAAAGAGGAGGAAGTTGTGGTGATGGATGTGACCAATGATCAAATCCCTTTAGAGGAGCAAAAATCTGAAAAAGAAATTGTGCATGATAGGTTTGAGGAAGAGGATCGAAAAATAAAAATCGAAGGTTTGAAAATTGTAGAAAAAATTGAACCACCCTTGCATGAGGAATTTGTTGCTATAAAGAATTTAATTAAATCTAGTTCATACTTGGGTGATTCAAAATTTTTCTATTATAGTCAGCCTAAGTACTTTTATGAAAAATATCTAGAACAATCTGAATCATTATTAGGCAATAGGAAGCATGAGAAAGTAATCTTCTTGACTAATGGAGTTAACAACTTCATGATGGATGATGGAAGAAAAGAAAATTTTGCTGAATTCCCATGGGATGTGGGCATAACTCATTATTGTTGCATCACATGAGATTTGACCCATAGAATTTGGGACCCTGGTGGATTTGTTTTGTATATAAGCAGTAGTGTAGGTTTCAATTCTTAGGTAGTTGTTGTAAAAAAAAAATAAAAAAAAAAAATTTGAGGAACAGACCTCGTGCGCCCCAGGCGCACGCGGTCGCGCGCCTCCGGCGCGCCGGGCTGTGAAAGCCCTGTTTGGGGAATTTCACTGCTACTTGGGGTGCAAAAGTTCAGTTTTGGGGTCAAATTCTGATTCTACCATTTTATCTCTTAGGATTAGATTTATTTTTATCTCTAGGAAGTTTTTTTTTTCTTTTCTATGTTTATCTTATATCTTTTAGGATTAGATTAGTTTTTTTTTTTATCTTTTTAGGAATTTGTTTTATCTTTTAGGATTAGATTAGTTTTATATCTTTTAGGAATTTATCTTATCTTTTAGGATTAGATTAGTTTTTTTTTATCTTTTTAGGAATTTGTTTTATCTTTTTAGGATTAGATTTATCTTTTTAGGATTATTTTTAGAATAGATTTTATTTTTATTTTCGTTTTTTTTATTTTTCTATTTTTTAGGGATAGATTTTTTTAGGATTAGATTTGTATTTTTAGGATTTGGACCCCATTAGCCCCAATTTTTTTCAATATTACACCCCAGGCCCCTGTACCTCACCAAAAATATTGTCCAGCTTTTTAGGTGGTTTTTAATTTTTATTTTGTAGTTTTAGGGTAGATTAGTTTGCTTGAGGACAAGCCAACATCTAAGTTTGGGGAAGTATATACAAAATAAAAATTAAAATTTTTCAGATCTGAATTTTTCTCCCATATTGGTATTGGTTTGTGTCCTTAGCAAGAGTAATTAATTTTTCTAACCTTAGGACTTTTTCTCTTTTGATTCATGTACATACTTAGTTTAGGACTTAGACTCATTGGTATTCGACTCTATTTGATTGAGCTGTATATTATTACGGTGACTGGGTTATTTCGACAAAGGCTTTCAGAACTTATGACTAGCGAACTGACTTTAGCCATATGTGGGTATTTGAGCCTATTGAGGGGTATGAATTTTATTGAAATATTCTGATATTGAGACCCCTATTTTTTCATGAGTGTGTTCACTTTGATATTGTCTTCTAGAACTTGACCTGTGACCATTTCAAAATTGATAATGGATTGCATGCATTAAGATGATTAAGGCACCTAGGATGTGTTTTTGTGGCCTTCAGATGATTTGCATTGAAAATATTCCCTTAGTTGTCCATTTTGAGCCTTATAATGATATATGATTTTTCTTTGGTACCCTGCATTTATTGAAATATTCTTTGATAGTACCTTGGAAATTTTGAATGAGCAATTGAGAGGAATGAATATGAAAAGTGAAAGTAATTGGTGAAAAGTGTATGAGTTCTATTTCTCTTCCGTATGAAAAAAAAATAAAAACAAATGAATGTGAAAGGAAGAGAATAGAAGAATAGAATAGAAGAAAAATTTGGAAAAGAAAGGAAGAATAAAATGTTCTTGATGTGAGTGTGAGTCTTTATTGTATTCATTGCTCATTCATGGTTTTTGAGGGAAACTTGTTTTTGTAAATATTTTTGCGAGTTAACCTTTGTTTTATCCCTTCTTTCTTTTATCCCACCTGACACTTTTAGCCATGACCTCATTACAACCAAAAATAAGACCTTTTGATTTTTGCATACATTCAATAATTTCAGTGGAGATGTTGGTCTATGGTCAAGCCTATGGTAACACATTATCATTGTTGAACTTGAGTGAATTGAAAATATGACCCTTATACACTTTTGAGAGAAACAATTGAGAGGTTGAGAGTGTTCATTAGTTCTGAGTTCTGAATGGGATTGTTATGTTAACTAGTATGTAATTGTGTAAATAGTTTATGATAATATGTGTCGAAGTGATGAGTCGTAGTCTTAGATTAGGTGTATTCATGTTGGTTTAGAGAGTTTGTCTTTTGTTTAGAATTTTTATTTTACTTTTGCCTGGGACATGCAAAATGCTAAGTTTGGGGGAGTGATTTGGGTCCAATATATATAGATTTGAGCATTGATTTGACTCCCTTTTACTATGTATTTGGCTTGTTTCTCTAGCAAATTTAGGACTTTTTAGTAGATTTTAATTATTTTTAGTAGTGTAGGGTCCTTTGAACGTTTTGATCCATTTGTTAGTGTTTCAGGTACCTTTTGGAGCTCAAATGGATAAAATATTTATGGACCTGAAAAGAGGACGAAAAGATCTTGCAAATGGAAAAAGAACGGAGCAAAACGGAGTCGAAGTAGGTCCCACGCACCTGGGGCGCGGGGACGGGTGCGCCGGAGGCGCGCCTGCGTGAAAGAGAAGCAATCATCAAACCTGCGCGCCTGGGGCGCGAGGTCGCGTGCACCTGGGGCGCGCGTGCATGTTGGAGGCCCAATTTGACCAGATTCTGAACAAAATAGAAGAAGAGAAGTCTAATTTGGCTTCATATCTTAGATTTGATCAGAAGTTAGAAGATAAACATGGACCTTATCTATTAGATTTAATTAAGATGTATTTTAGGATTTGTTTTACTCTTTAAATAGAGGATTTGTAAATAGTTTTCAGGAGGTTTTAGGATCATAGAATTCAATTAGGATTAGAGAGAGAGGTTACTAACATCTATTGAGAGCAAGGAGGCAAGGCACAAGGATTGAAGGTCTCTTGGAGAGTTAACCTGTATTGTCTATGATATGAGGTTTTCTCTTTGCTTCTGTTTTCTTTATTTCTATATGTGTAACTAAAACCTCTTGTTAGGAACATGGTGTAAATTGTATGATGTAACTTATTTTAATTTATGATTTAGTATTTTGCTGTTTTTAATTCATGCATTAATTGAGTTTTTATTACATAAACCCGTGTAATTTATGTTTTGGATTTCTTAATTCGCAACGGGAGTTGGGATTTTGAATAGGCCATGCAATTAATGGTATAATCAGTCCAAAATATAGGGATATGATTGGATGATTATATGGCTTTTTAATTCCCTTGTGCTGAATAGATATTTTCTTATATTGTAATTTGTTGAGGGATCAAGGATTAAATATATAGAAAATAAGGGTAATGTTAGAGATGTCTAACTATTGCTATTTGAGAGGAATAGTCCATGAATTGAAGGATAATTAAAGGAAAATATAAATCATAGTTAAAATAAGTGAATCATACAATGAAACCAAGTTCCTAACCTTTTTCTATTGCTTTCTATACATCTTATCTCCTCAATCTTCTTATTTTATTTTATTATTATTCTTCTTCTCCTTCTAAAATTCAATAGCAAGTTACCTTAATAATTACGAATTAGTGAAAAGTTATTAGAAACAATTTGCAATCCCTGTGGGACGATATTCGGTCTTCCAGACTATATTACTCGTTGACCCAGTCCACTTGCTGGTAAATCAACAAGCAGCGAAAAAGAAATCCTACATATGAACAAAGATGATAAGAAAAGATAAAAACCGACCGCCAAATCCATCAAGATCACTCCTCATCATCAAACAAAACAATGTCCTTATCGTCAAAATCATGAGCCTCAGTAAGATCCACTAGAGGATTGGGGAGGTCCTCTGCCTGCAAGTCAACTTCGGCCCTAGTTTCAAGATCAATCAACTTTCCATCTTCTACATAGTGGAAAGGATGCGCGCCGACCACTCTAAACTCGGTCTCAGGGTTCAAAAGTTGAATCTGTTTAATAGCAGAAACAAAAGAATCATCAACACCCTTACCCCAGTTATAGTAGTTGGTAGCCGCCTTTTTCTTGAAAACAAGAGCCTTTTCCTTAAATTTCTGGGTAGTCACAGCAGACTTCTTCACCTCAGACTCTAGCTCGTCAATCCTCTGCCGACTCTCCTGCAGCTCCTTTTGAAGTGTTTCCTCAACCTCTTTCTTCTTATCTTCAGCAGCTTGTTGGGAAACTTTTTAGAGAATCTCATTCCTTAACCAGCTCGGTTTTATCAGCCTTTAGATTTTCCAACTCGTTCTTCACCCGAACCAGCTCGTCAGACAAACTGGCCTCTTGAGCCGCATGCATCTCGCGAGCCTCCTTCTGCTCGATGTTTAGGCCTTTAAACAGGTCCTCTGACTGCTTAGCAAGATAATAAGTTAAGTTGGCACTCCAGAGCAAATACTTTGTCAAAGTCATATTGCAGCTAGACCACTCATCAGCACTGAGATTGGCAAACCGAGAGTAGTCAGATTCCGGACAGATGAACTTGGGAAACTTTTCATCCAACTCGCGATCCCAAATTGAGACATCTGGGGGAGTTGGAGCAGGAGTTGAAACAGTAGCGGCCCTGGTACTCGTCCCCTCGGCCCTGACACTGGCTCCTTCAGAAACTTTTTCCTTCCCTTTATCCAACCGACGGCGACGAGTTTGTTGCTGAGGGGGAGAGGAGACTTGGACTTGGCCACTCGGGGCCGGTGAAATTGTAGTTGCAGTAACAACTAAATTGGTAGCTGGCCGAGGAGAAACCTCAACCGGGGAAGCAGAAGGAGCAGAAGTACTTAAGCTTGGAGTACTCATGCTTGACGACCCTGAGGTTGCATTTGCAGAGGGGGCTTTTCTTTTCTTTCCCCCTTGGAGCAAAGCGGCCATACGAGAAGCCATTTTATCTGCAAAGGAAACAGAATGCCATTAGAATTAAATAAAATCACAAGTATAACAGAAGAAAGAAAACAGTTTACCAAGCTCGGCCTTGACGTCTGATGAGGGGATATCCACTATATCCCTCGTTTCAATCATCCCATTAGTACCTAAGTAATTCTCAACCGCGCGGAACACGTCCTTCTCATGTTCGGCAAGCTCTTTCCATTCCGACCCGTACGAAGCAATTCTCCGAGTGAAAAAACTTGCACTCCATTGAAGAGGAAACCGAGGGATTGGTCGATTTTCACCAGGTCGGGTAAACCAACAGACACCATTTCCAACAAAATTATACTTAAAGAAGAAAGGTTTGAACCCTTTCCAAGACTCGGAATACTTGGTAAAAAGAGCATATCCGTTTCGTGATTTTAAGGAAACCCAAGGTCGTTTTGGGGACCCTTTTTCGAAGGCGTTGCATTGCGGAGCGAACAGGTAGAAAAAAGTTGGAATAGTGCAAGACCAGTTCATGGCAGAGCAAACTTGTTGAAACCCTCTAACAAAGGCCCAGGCGTTCGGGTGCAACTGAGAAGGGGCCACTCTCAATGTATTCAAAACACCTATCTCAAAGCTGGTGAAAGGCATCCTAACCCCTAGACGAGTAATCACTTCCTCATAAAAATAAAAGCCAGTGCTACCCTCAGGAATACGAGTGCAGACTCTTTCGTTAGGACCCACCGGACTTATGGAATACAAATTCCCAGCATCATCACCAGGGCAGGGCAGTATTATGGCTCTGGTTTGCTCTAAGGATTCCTCGGTTGAAAGCTCGGATTGGGTGCCAACAACCTCTCGGTCAACCCAATCATATTGAGCAGCATCTGGTGGAAGTGGGTAGAGTTCAGGATTGGTAACACACTTTCTCTTCATACCTGAGGAAAAGGGGGCACGCGCGGAGTCAGAAGCAGTAAAACTTGATTATTTCTGTTCAAACACTTATGAATACGGTCGGTTGGGGAACACCTCTCTTTCTGGGCAGAATTTCCCCAAACGAATAGAAATATCGAATACCTCTCTGTTGCCTCCTTAACCTCTTCCGTTCTACCCTCTCAGCAATCCTATAGTGAATCACACCCTGTCTGAACTCTTTCAAAGTCCGAGGAAAGTACATTGCAATTGGTTTAACACAACTATCTGGGTTTTCTTCGCCATGAGTTCTTGGTACATCAGAGTTTACAGAATCCTCACTCATGCCTACCACAGCTTCGGTCCAAACCCTAAGAAATTAAGCGCAACAAAACATAAAATAATCCTAAGGAACACTATGGCGATCGCTCAACAAACAACAAAGAAGAGCACGGAATTTCAAAAGACAAAGGGTTATACTGGTGAACAGTGTTGGGTTTTCAGCGAACCCTAGATTTCATTCAAAATCCAAAAAGGGGCGTGCATGGCTAATGCTAAGGCGCAATAATGGAAATTCTAAGCACAAAACCCATAGCAGATGACAGAAGCAATCACATGCAGAAGTTCATAAGCTTGCAAAGAAGAGAGAGAAAATAAAGAAAGAACGAGTTCGTTACCTGTTAGATGATGGATGATCAAGAAACTAAAGAAGTTATGAAGATCAGTGAACTGGGAGTAGGCTTAATGCAAGGAAGAAAATTGAAATCGCTGCAAGAATTCCTTTGGTGGCCCCTGAATCTGCTCATCGAACTCCAGAAAAATGATGCAAGAAGGAGAGAGAAGTACTTGAGGAGTTTCTAATTTTGATTATCAGATGAAATGAACATTGAGAAACCGCTCCCCGAAATTTGTTTTAGAAAGTTCCCTCCACTATCCCAAGGATTTGGGCCGAATCAATAAAGGCCCATTCGTGTTAAAACTGAATACGTGGCCTTTCCTGAAAATTTGAAATCATAACGTTTCATTTCCCGGTGCTAGAAAGGACACGTGGAAGCTACAGAAGAATCGAAAGGTCACTTCGCTGTCAAATGAAGGGACAACCCTGATAGACGCACTAAAAACGATCGGATCTCTCTTCCCCTTAGCAATACTCGATTTTGATCGGCAAACAGTTCATTCGTCTCATCAACTCGGCAGGGCTCAAATCACCCCACCGAGCTTGGGGGGCTTATGTAGTGGACCTGTAGTAGACCGAGCATTACCCGACCTAAGTCCCTTTAGTCTGACCCTTTAGACATTGGGACAAGGCCTACGGTCGGAATGATACACCAAGCAAACAGGGTTTTCCTAGAGATGTTGAATGTTGATGAGATTAACCCCGAGCACAGGATTCTCATCCTTATCTTTATCATTAACAGTCTCATCACGCTTAACTACTTCTCCTAGATTCCCACGAATCTTGGTTAGATAAAAACCATATTGGATGAAGTCTATCGCTTACAGGATTTACGGATATGATCTTATCATAACCTCTACGAATCCTATTTGAATTCTTCCTCTTCAGAAGCCTTATCAGAACAGCCCACAGCACATAGGTAATCCCCTATAAGAACCACCATGCTATAGGGGCTAAGGTACGTCTTCTCATCCCTAATTGACACTAGCACACACGTTGTTGACTAGGGAGAACTTGTTTATCCTAACTAGATATACAGAAATCCTAAAAGTCCGACATTAAACTCTTGATTAGGATCATTCTTCGAAGTTCTTCCATAGCTTCAAGGTTGATCTTGATTAAGGACACGACAGATAGGGCCCATGAGGATCAGTCGACCGGTAGTCAATGGCGTGTGGATGACCCAGGAGTATGGGCAGGACGTGGATCATGAGGGGAGGTTAGAGACTTTCAGCTGAGGAAACCGCAATTGGTGGTTGAAACAACTAAGGAACCCTAGGAACACACCTAGAAGGGGGGGTTGAATAGGTGTAAAAGAAACCTTGATAGATTTTCTAAAGAAATGAATCGAAACAATCAAAACAAATGATTTTTGCAAATTCTACAGCACTTAATCGATTAAACTGAAATTTAATCGATTAACCTGCAATTTAATCGAGTACTAATCGATTAAATATGTTCTTAATCGATTAAACGAACACTTAATCGATTAAATCTATCAGAAACTGAAAAATCACTTTTCAATCGCATACAAAAATCAATCAATCAACACGTAAGATCAGAGATACAGCGAAAACAATTAACACCTATATTCTTATTGATTATCCTAGTTATGAAAATGATTTTCCCTTTATCAATTTGAACAATAAAGATTCAATTCAATCAATTATGAAAATCACTCTTTTCTAGGTTTTCAACCAAGAACACAATTAAAGACTTGAATGTAAAGATTTAAGGGTTTAGAGATACGACACAGTGATTTATCCTGGTTCACTTTCATCCGCTTGAAAGCTACATCCAGTCCCCTCTTCAACCAAGAGAGATTCTTCACTATGAGGAATTAGAGTTCTCAAATTACAAGTAAATGCCTCACAAGACTCCCTTCTTGCTAGCCTACAAGAGATACCACACCCTTGCCTTGTAATCCTATTGATCTTCTCTCTAATCTAACCTCTACCCCTTGTTGATAATCGACACAACAAGTCTTCAATTGCTTGATGATAATCCACACACCAAGTCTTCACTTTGCTTGATTCACAACCAAGACTTTCTTCTTCTCCAATGAGATTTGCTTGATGATAATCGACACACCAAGGCTTCTTGTTTGTTGTAGTTGGCTTGCCTTCTTGCAAATATTACAACACAATAGAAAACACAATAACAATCCTATGAATCTCAATCAATAGCTATGACAATTCACAATAAGAGATTCAAAGGTTCTTGATCAAAGAATATGAAAATATGAAAGCTTTGATCTTTGAAATTGAGAGAGAATAGAGTGGTTTGATTCTTGTAAAATTGATTATGAAAGTGTTCTAATTAATCACAAAGGTTAGGAAAAGGTTTATATAGAATACCCAAAAGTTGTAGCACTTGAAAACTGATTTTGAGAAGTGAAAAATCGTATTTTAAAAAACCAGTTCAGCAGTGTTTAATCGACTAAATCTTCACTTAATCGAGTACTAATCGATTAAATATATTCTTAATCAATTAAACATGTCTGATACTTGTTTAAAACTTGTTTTCTCAAAACTAAACCTTTCCTTTCCAACCTTTAAGCCACCTATTGATTTTAGGTTAAGTGAAAACTCAAATTATGATTTAATCATGACTTATGATAGAGATTCACTACCCTCTATTAACTCTACCCAAATAAAAGACCTAAGAAGCTTGAGAGGCAAAAGATAAAACAATTACAATTACACTCAAACTAAGTCTTCATGAGCTTGTTTTCTCTCTTCATTTGATGTTTGTTGTTGCTTGTTGAACTTGAAACTTGATCAACATATTTGTAGCTTGTTCAAAACACTTTGTAACCTTTTGTCATTATCAAAACATTCACCATGGAACTAACAATCTCCCCCTTTTTGAAAATGACAAACCATGTTTTGAATTTGATTGAAGTTGTTGATGCTTTAACAATTTGATCACTTGGTGAGAAACTTGCTCCCCCTCAATCAATGCATTTGATATTTGAAATCCAATTGATAGAAGCTTGATTCTCCCCCTATCTTCAACAACTTAGCTCAACCTAAATAAAAACAACAAAACAACCTTTCTCCCATTTTTCAAAACATACCATTTCTCCAAAAATATCGTTTCTTCAAAACATACTATTTCTCCCCCTTTGGCATTATCAAAAAGTAATATATATACCAATTGAAATATAAAATACTAAGCCAAAATAGAGAAATTCACATCTATTTCTTCACAACATTGATATCAATTGAAATATAAAAAGTACTATACTTTGAAATGTGATACCAATTGGCAAGAAAATATAACAATGAATTATGAACCAATAGAAATACTAAGAAGTCATAATACCAATTGAGATATCATCAATGTAAAGAAATAAGATATATTGATATATTTCTTCAATAACAACAAAAGCATGATAATCATCTAATCATCACTAAATGATACCAATTGAACTTTAGAAAAGAAATTGAGGAGATACCAATTGAGAAGATATTATAATCATCAATTTTTACCAATATCACTTGTACCAAATTTGTAGGACTTCTTTTGAGATGCAAATGTAATACCAATTGAAGATGCAAATGTATGAATAACACTTGTAAGCCCTTTGCTCTTCAATCATACCTACAAAACAATCATGCTTTGCTTTTTGGTATCCAAATGGTTTTGGATCCATTTTTGTTAGTGTAGGGACTCTCACCCTTTTTCATCCAAAAAAAATCTCCTTTAGGTATACCATGCACTTTAATATAACACACATTTGAAGTATGTCCATGAGTACCACAATAGAAACATGTTGGAGCATTTGAGAAATCAACTTTAGAAAAATCAACAACATTTCTATGAGAATTACTCTTAGCATTAGTATAACCCAAACCAAACTTGTTTGAATTTTCTCTTTGAAAATTTAACAATGTGCGCAATCTAATATCACCATTTGTGAAACTTGCAAGCTTATTTTTCAAAATAGCATTTTCATCTTTGAGCAACTTGCAATTCTCACAATCAACCAAAATATTCACTCTACTAGCACAATCACAAGAAGAACTAGCATATATAAGATCAAGAGTTTCATTTTCAAGATTAAGCTCATAAACTTGTTTTTGAAGTTCTAAAATCTCTTTTTGATGTTTCAAAATGAGCTTCTTTCTTTCAATGTTTTTCAAAGCTAGTTTTTCAAGTTGTTCATGCATTTCTTCATAAGCATTATATAACAATTCATATTTAGAAGAAATTTCGGATTTAGTATGACTTACATCACTTTCCTCGATTTGATAACTTGATTCATCATTTGAACTTTGTTCTTCATCATATACTAGAGTTATCAAGTTGAGACAAGCGGCTTCTTCATTATCCGATGAACTACTCGACGTGCTTTTCTTGTTATCTTCATCACTATCCCAAACTATGTATGCTCTTTTAGATTTAGAATTTTTCTTGTCTTTCTCCTTCTTCTTGAGATACCTAGAGCACGAATACTTGAGATGACCGGTTTTTCCACATTCATGGCAAACTACACCTTCTTTTGAAGTCTTGGTCTTGTAGTGTGGAGAATCCTTCTCTTTACCTTTGTCTTTGTTCAACCTTCCTTTTCTCCTTAGAAATTTGTCAAACTTCCTTAGCAAAAGTTTCATGTCTTTTTCATCAACATCCGAATCGGAATCTTCACTATCATCATCATCGGAACTCTCTTTCTTATTGTATGATCTATTGACTTTAAGAGCAAGTCCCTTTCTTCCTTTGTTCTTATCCGACTCTTCATTGATACTTAATCGTCCAAGCTCCATTTCATGTAATTGAAGCTTTCCGAAAAGTGTTGCTAGATCCATAGCATCCAAATTCTAAGATTCAACAATAGCCGTTACTTTTGGTTGCCAATTCCTGTCTAAACATCTCAACACTTTGTTAGAAAGTTCACCTTGTAAGAAAGTCTTACCAAGAGCAAGTAAATGGTTAATAATATGAGTAAAACGCTTTTGCATATCATTAATAGATTCATTTGGAAGCATTTGAAACAATTCATAATCACACAGTAAAGCATTCAATCTAGCTCTCCTAACCTCACTAGTTCCTTCATGAGTCACTTGTAAAGTGTCCCACATTTCCTTAGCACTAGAACATTGAGAAACTCTAAAGAACTCGTCATAGGATAAAGCGGATGTGATGATATTATTTGCTTTATAATCATATTGTACTTTATTTCTATCATCATCTTTCCACTTGTCCTCGGGGATCAATTGTTCTACACCTTCAACTAAACTAGAGGGGATATGAGGACCTTTTTCAACTACTTTCCAAATTTCACTATCTATGGCTTGGATAAAGATTTTCATTATAACTTTCCAATATGCATAGCCTTCTCCGGCAAACAATGGAGGACGATTTATCGAATAACCTTCACCACCAAAGGGTACGAATCCCATTGCGATTTTCTTAAAGGATCTTTACGAAAAAGCTCTTATGCTCGTGTCTTTCGACCGAGCTCTGATACCAATTGAGGAAACCGCAATTGGTGGTTGAAACAACTAAGGAACCCTAGGAACACACCTAGAAGGGGGGTTGAATAGGTTTAAAAGAAACCTTGAAAGATTTTCGAAAGAAATGAATCGAAACAATCAAAACAAATGATTTTTGCAAATTCTACAGCACTTAATCGATTAAACTGAAATTTAATCGATTAAACTACAATTTAATCGAGTACTAATCGATTAAATATGTTCTTAATCGATTAAACGAACACTTAATCGATTAAATCTATCAGAAACTGAAAAATCACTTTTCAATCGCATACGAAAATCAATCAATCAACACGTAAGATCAGAGATATAGCGAAAACAATTAACACCTATATTCTTATTGATTATCCTAGTTATGAAAATGATTTTCCCTTTATCAATTTGAACAATAAAGATTCAATTCAATCAATTATGAAAATCACTCTTTTCTAGGTTTTCAACCAAGAACACAATTAAAGACTTGAATGTAAAGAGTTAAGGGTTTAGAGATACGACACAGTGATTTATCCTGGTTCACTTTCATCCGCTTGAAAGCTACATCCAGTCCCCTCTTCAACCAAGAGAGATTCTTCACTATGAGGAATTAGAGTTCTCAAATTACAAGTAAATGCCTCACAAGACTCCCTTCTTGCTAGCCTACAAGAGATACCACACCCTTGCCTTGTAATCCTATTGATCTTCTCTCTAATCTAACCTCTACCCCTTGTTGATAATCGACACAACAAGTCTTCAATTTCTTGATGGTAATCCACACACCAAGTCTTCACTTTGCTTGATTCACAACCAACACTTTCTTCTTCTCCAATGAGATTTGCTTGATGATAATCGACACACCAAGGCTTCTTGTTTGTTGTAGTTGGCTTGCCTTCTTGCAAAGATTACAACACAATAGAAAACACAATAACAATCCTATGAATCTCAATCAATAGCTATGACAATTCACAATAAGAGATTCAAAGGTTCTTGATCAAAGAATATGAAAATATGAAAGCTTTGATCTTTGAAATTGAGAGAGAATAGAGTGGCTTGATTCTTGTAAAATTGATTATGAAAGTGTTCTAATTAATCACAAAGGTTAGGAAAAGGTTTATATAGCATACCCAAAAGTTGTAGCACTTGAAAACTGATTTTGAGAAGTGAAAATCGTATTTTAAAAAACCAGTTCAGTAGTGTTTAATCGATTAAATCTTCACTTAATCGAGTACTAATCGATTAAATATATTCTTAATCGATTAAACATGTCTGATACTTGTTTAAAACTTGTTTTCTCAAAACTAAACCTTTCCTTTCAAACCTTTAAGCCACCTATTGATTTTAGGTTAAGTGAAAACTCAAATTATGATTTAATCATGACTTATGATAGAGATTCACTACCCTCTATTAACTCTACCCAAATAAAAGACCTAAGAAGCTTGAGAGGCAAAAGATAAAACAATTACAATTACACTCAAACTAAGTCTTCATGAGCTTGTTTTCTCTCTTCACTTGATGTTTGTTGTTGCTTGTTGAACTTGAAACTTGATCAACATCTTTGTAGCTTGTTCAAAACACTTTGTAACCTTTTGTCATTATCAAAACATTCACCATGGAACTAACATCAGCTTTTGTGGATCAGTGGACTAGTGGATTAGTGGATCAGCGATTAGTGGATGAGGATCATGGACTAGTTCTGATACATCTTTTCTTATTTTGATTTGTATTATATTGTATATATTTTTGGAGAGAGATGACTCAAGATTTTATCTTTCAAACTTTATGTACTACTTTTGTACTACTACTGCTATCTTGACTTTGATGATGTACCTGATGATACTTTTATATGTATATATTATGGTTGCACTGTTTCATATTGATGTCTCTTTAAAATTATTTTAACGCAACCATATCAATAACTCCAAAACGTTTCGGCAAATTTTTAAGCAAAGCAGGTACTCAATTTTAAATTTGAAAATGAACTGGATATAATACAAGTGAAAGAATTTTTATTAAATAAACATAGTATAAAAAGGAAAGGAAAAAGTTTTTCATAAATTTTGACTCTATTCTTTCACATTAATATTATCCAACTTTCTACTTACTTATTTATTTAGCGAATGAGTTATAAGCGAGGGTGTCACACTTGGTGGTATCAGAGCATAAATGGTCTTGAACAATTATCCTAAGCAATGAACCAGATTCTTGATCCTTGGGTGTGATCTAGGATATTAGGAATTAGTGTTAGGATATTTTATTGAAGTATGTCTTACATACTTCTACTTAGAAGGAAGTCTAACCCTAAACCCATAGTGCATGCATACTATGGCAACCCGAAACAATAACCACATGGCATAAATCCTAGAAAGACTTACAGATGTGCTGGATGGTCTGCAACACCAGCAGCAACAAAACAATCAACCACCGCCGTGTCTAGTTGAGCCTCCAGAATCTAAGAATTTTCCAGAGTTCCGAAACTTAAACCGTCCAAGGTTTGAAGGAGGACATAAACCAGAAGAGGATAATCGATGGATTCAAGAGATAGATAAGATTTTTAGCGCTTTAGAATGCATGGATGTGCAAAAGGTGAAGTTTGCTAGTTTCATGCTTTATGGGGAAGCTGAAAATTGGTGGCATCAGACCACTCAACTGCTGAATTATGAGGGAAGAGCTGTAACTTGGGAGGTGTTTATTGAGAAGTTTCTCAATAAATATTTTCCTGAAGATTTGAGAAATAAATTGGAGATGGAGTTTATGCAACTCAAACAAGGGAATATGAGCGTGGGAGAATACGCTGCTAGATTTGAGGAGTTGATGAAATATTCTCCTTACTATCAACTCAACCCTGATGAAAGGTCTAAATGCGTAAAGTTTGAAAGTGGCCTGAAACCTGAAATAAAATCAGCTTTTGGGTACCAAAAGATTAGAAGTTTCCCTACCTAAGTAGAAATGTGCTGAGTGTATGAAGATGATAAAAAGGAAGAAGAGGCACATCGACAACAAAGGAAGAATCAAGCTGGTTATGGTTCACAGAGGCATAAGGGTTTCAACCATCGAAACAAGGGTTGTAACACCCCGATTTGGCAACCTGAAACCATAATTACTTTAAATAAAATATGGTGAAAATTTGGGCCATTTTTTTTATAAACGCATAGCATGGTTGAGTAGCACGAGTATGAGAACCAATAAGTTATATTCCAAAAACTCTTGCGCAAATAAAATAGCGTTCTCACACATCATGCTAAGTTTCAAGTTCCAAACCGAAGTGTCACATGACACCGCACTTTGCAACTTGATTCTTCTCAACTTAATCATCATTGCCCATTTCTTTTTCATAAAAGAAATCAGTGATGCCCAAAATAACATTCATTAAAATAGGTTCGGGGATTACATCAGGATACCATAACTGTTTAGCTGAGTGAATACAAGGAAATATAATACTTCGACTAAGGTAAAGAAACTACCAACGGGCTCACTAAGCTGAAGACGATGGATCCACGGGAGGTGCCTCACTCGGGTCGATCTCAATCACATCCGCATCCGGAAACTCTTCCTCAATGTCCTCCTCTGGGTCTTCCTCTGGTTCACTTTATTCCATAGCATCGAATGCCTCATCCGGTAAGTCGTTCACAGCCTCGTCCAACTCTTCCAACTCCTCAGCCTCGGGATCAATCCGTGCAGGCAAAGGCATCGGATGCCCACCATGGTAGTCTGCCGGTCCACCAGTCTGTAGATCCAAACGCACAAAGCAACAAGTGCGGGTATCGGGTGCCGTTCCTCGAAGGGTATGGTTGGGATCGTAGATGTGAACCTCTGTGACTCCACGCCACTCCCAACCTCGGTCGTTCACTTCCCATCTGCCTTCGTCTCGGATGTCGAACGTAAACTTAACCGGATCCATGGGCTAAAGGTTGACAACATAGGGACAGATACGTAGACATAGACAGAAGAATTTGAGAGAGTAAGTATTCCCAAGCATGTGATGCCAACAGTGTGGAATTACAGTAGGTAAGATATTAAGATAGACGAACATACAAACAAACAAACAATGCAATAACATACAACTACTTACTCTACTCTATTACATTCTTTTCTCAATAACTTAGTTCTATCCTCAGCACGTTCCATAACCGCTTCTGCTGCGCAACTCTGATTCCACCGCCATACAAGCTCATCCTCTTCTCAATGCGGCTACTTAAGGATTATTTTCGAATACACTTATATATATAATCTTTTCTTTTCTTATTTAAGTTTTATGAATTCAAATCCATCAATGATGCGGGGGATTTTAATCATCATTGAGGAAAACGCTCTCATGTTAGCACACACGTCTACATCTCCTCGATCATCCATCCAACCTAGTCGGAAGCAAACATGAGTACAGGACCTTTACCGTGCGGGCACGACAGCTGTCTCACAACAAATGGTCCCAGACCAGGAGGACTACAGCCTCAATTCAAATCATATCAATTCATATATATTCATGGCACACTGTCTCACAGTGGCAATCAAGATGCCCCACTCCAGTCCCTCTCACTGTTCTTGATTTGCAATCTAGGGGGCGACAGTACTAATTCTGGTTTGCAAAGCAGAACTCACCACGGCATTGGACCCAGTCCCTACCACGTTCGTACGCCACCTGTGGAATTTGTTCCGCCTAGAAAAGTACTCTAGACTTCTTGACATTTCACCGTCATTGTCCTCCCCTAATGCAATCTCCTCCTAAGTATCCGCAGATACTTATGGTTTCTTCCTCTCCACTACTTCGATTACACTCATAACTCACCGCGTTAATACATGTCTTTTAAAAGTCTTTTAATTAAAGGCTTAATCCTATTGGTCGACTCATCCTTAGTACATCCCTTCAACGAGTCCCGACCACTAATCCTCTCAAAACATCTCTTATCTCAACATCGCACAGAGCTGGGTTTTCCTTTACAAACCGAATCTCTCATCTCATCCTCCGATTCAAAAATCTTGCTTTCTTCTCATCTTAAAAATATCTTTCCAAAAATACAGTTTCACAAATCCTTTTCAAAACTCGGTTTTCACAAACTTTCTCAAAAATAATGCTTCGTAATTTCTTCCAAAAATAAGGTTTCACAAATTCCTTTCAAAAATAACATTTCATCAACTTTTTCAAAAATAAAGTTTCACAAATATTTTTCAAAAATAATGCCTCACAATCTTTCTAAAAATAGTGTTTCACAAATCTTCTTCAAAAATAGGGTTTCATAAATTCTTTTCAAAAATACTGTTTCACAAATCTTTTTCAAAAATAATGTTTCCAAACTCTTTTCAAAAATCACATTTTTGCTGAGCGCTAATGGAGGAGCAAGCTCAACTCAACACTAGTCCCAGTCTAAAACAAAAACAGAGGAGCCAAGCTCCACTCGAATCACATCCCACAATAACAACATTACTGTCCCCAAGCTCTAGCTCAACTTATCGCTTTCATCACTTAGTCTTTTTCTAGCAACATCTTATATCTTTTCTCTTACTCATCTTTCATCTCTTATATTCTTCTTCTTCATCATTATCCACAGCATTATCATAATCCGCAACAGATCAGATCTTATCAAGCATAATCAATTCATAATTAAATAACATACTAATATTCAAACACAATCAAATAAATTAATTACTTACTCATACTGACTCAGGACACTAAGTTTCGACTTTTGAGATGGTCGAAACACTTAATATGTTACCTAAATACCACGATGTTTGGGGGAAACTTCTCTCTCACCTCGATTGACGATAATTCACACGATACGCTCCTTGGTTCCCGACGCGACGCTTGTAACTGCTTCCCGATTGTTACTGGAACTCAAATAATTCTCTTTCTTATTAAAATCGTTCTTATAAAAATTCATTTCAAAAACAAGACATCATTACCAAAACCTCTTATTTGAAAATCACTTTTGATTTTAATTCATAACCAAGTAAAAACATTTGTTTGAAAACATCAAGAATTCCTTGGCTCTTATAAAAGGCCACATTTATCTTAAGGTTTTCTTATTAAATCATTTGTTTAATTAAAACCATGAACTTCATAAATCACATAAAAATCTTTTCAAAACAATACTTTTTAATTAATCAAATCATTTGACTCACTTTATTTTCTGTAAAGCCGAATTGAGTCAAAAAAGATATAACACCAAGAATTAAATCAAAAACCTTTTAGAAATATTAAGCACTTAAATCATGCAATCACACACACAGCAAATATAATACCACAAACCACTTACCATTTGATTTGGGTCTGATATGTATAGTTTTTGGACTTCATTTTACCCTCTTTTACTTTGATTTGGCTTGTTTTCGTAGCAAACTTAGGATCTTTTTATTAGTTTTTAGGAATTTTAGTAATTGTAGTTTCCCATGAACTTTTTGATCGTTTGTTCAGTGTTTCAGGTGATTTTGGAGCTCAAATGCGAAAAATAATTATGGAATTGGAAAGAGCATTCAAAGACCTTGAAATAGGAAAAAGAACGGAGAAAATCAGAGCCCGAACAGGTCCACGCGCCTGGCGCGCGTGGACGGGTGCGCCTGGGGCGCGCAAATGAAGAAACAGGGCAGCAGCAGAGGCGCGCGCCTGCGGCGCGCTACCGCGTGCGCCTGGGGCGCGCGTGCACCAGAAAAAGCCCAATTGGGCCAAAACTTCAGAAATTGATTGGGATTCTACTTAGAGATATTTTTTAATTATAAATTAGTGATTTAGAATTAGGTTAGGCAGCCAACTAGAGGAGAAAACAGAAATTAGAATTGAAGAGGGAGATTGCATTGATTTGGAGCATTTGAAGATTGAAGGATTTGGGGTAATTTATCCATGAATTTCCCTATTATGTCTTCTCTTCTTCTTATTTCTATGTGTAACTAAAACCCTCGTGTTAGGAACAAGGTGAATTTGTATGGCGTAGTTTATTTCAATTTATGATTTAGATTTTCACTGTTTTTAATTCATGCATTAATTGTGTTTTTATTGTATACATAAACCTGCTCAATTTATGTTTTGGATTTCTTAATTCACAACGAGAGTTGGGATTTTGAATAGGCCATGCAATTAATGGTATAATCAGTTCAAGTTATAGAGATATGATTGAATGATTATTGACTTAATAATTCCCTTGTTCTGAATTTGATATTTTCTAATATTGTAATTTGTTGAGAGATCAAGGATTAAGTATTTAGAAAATAAGGGTAATATTAGAGAGATCTAATTATTGCTATTTGAGAGGAATGGTCCATGAATTAAAGGATAATTAAAGGGAAATCTGAATTATAATTGAATAAGTGAAACCTACAATGCAACCAACGTTCCTAACTACTTTTCTCCCATAGTTTCTCAAATTTAATTTAATTTCAGCAACTTAGTAGTTTAGTTAATTAGTGATTTTAAATCTGAATTTTAATTTAAATCAACTTTTTAGTTATAGGATTTATTTTTAATTACACTAAGGTGAAAATATACTAAAATCACAACTCCCTGTGGGACGATATTCGGTCTTCCAGACTATATTACTCGTTGACCCAGTCCACTTGCTGGCACATCAACAAGTTTTTGGCGCCGTTGCCGGGGAGTAGTCTTCTTTAGTTTATTTTTGGTACTTAGTTTAGTTATTAGTAAATTCTATTTTTCTTTTTATTTTTCTGTTTTTCATTGAAATGTATAATAATGCCTTTTGTAAAGTCAAAATTTTTTAATTTTGTTTTGAATTCACCTCCTCTTACTTATGATGCAAATACCTCGATTTTCGAGATTGAGAAATTGTACTTCAATGTATATAAGAAAGCTGTCATAGAGGAGTGGGTACAAGAGTTCTCCATTAAGGAAGACTTAAGTACTAACCTCTCTGAAAATTTTGAAGAAGAAAAAGTAATTGAGGTGCATCATGAGAAAGAAGAGGTGAAACAAAACAAAACAGATGGGGATAGAATAATAGTAGAAAAATTTGACTCATCCTTGCGTGCTGAATTTTATGAACTTAAAAATTGTGTTAAATCCTTAGCATGTGTGGATGATTCAAATTTTTTCAATTATGTTCGACCCTTGAGTTTGTATGATGTTTTTCTAAAACATCAACATAAGGCATTGTTGTACACAGGGATGAATAAAGATCCTAAAAATTTTATTTTCCTTGTTCATGAAATTTACACCTTCATGAATGGGGAAAAAGACAAACTTTCTATGATGATGCATGATTTAAGGAATGTATCTTTTGACCCTGGTGGGTTTAAATTTCTTTTAAAAATTTCCTTATTTCATCATCATCCCTACTCATTCCCATGGGACATGGGGGTAACTTGTTATTCCTATATCACATGGGAATTGAGACATAGAATTTGGGATCCTGGTGGATTCTTTGTAAATATGTAGCAATGTAGGTTTTATTTTAGTTTGTGAATAAGGAGTTGGAATTTTCTATAAGTAACTACTAATGAGGTGCTTTCTAGCACTACTTTTAGTTGTTCTTGTGACACAGGTAAATAAGTTTGGGGGAGTTCCTCCATGTGCATCAATAGAAAAAGTTGTGCTACAAAGGTAAGTTCCTAACTCTGTTTATTAGTTGATTAGTTTTTTTTTATTTTATTTAAAAAAAAAATTCAAGTACAGACCAGGCGCGCCTGGGGCGCATGGCCTAGCGCGCCTGGGGCCCGCGTCTACTGGTGCCATTTTGGCAGACGCGCCTGAGGGGAGAAACAAAATTCCCCTCACTTCCCTTTCATCCCAATTAGGAAAAGCTAAGAACCCTAACCCCAATTTCATCCCCAATTCATGAATTCCATCACATTCAACCAAATTTCATCAAATTACTCACTCACTCTTCCATTAATCATCATTCTCATCATCAATCTCTCCCCTTTTTCATCAAATATTTTCAAAAAACCCCATTCCCCTCCATTCTCTTCTCAATTCGGATTTTTGAAAAAAATCTAGGGAACACGAATTTTTCATTGTTTTAAGGTAAGAATCTCTTCTCTATCCTTCTCTGGTCTGATTTATTTGGATTTGGAAGGTTAGGATTGAGTTCTCTCTTTAAAATTTTGAAGGTTTTGTGCTGCCTGCCAGGTGTTCGATATATTGCCTTTTGCAATTTTTGAACTAAAACATGTTGAGAAGAGGAAAGAGGCCTATGGTGGACAGTAGTGGAGAGGTTGGGACGACTTTTGAGCATCCGAAAGTTGCCGAGTTTCATGATGGGAAAATGGTTAAGAGGAGGGTGCAACCGGAATTGGGTATGGTCCTTGATGAGGCCGTTTCCGGTCAGCAGGTGGTTGGTCTTAGAGGTGTGGCGGAGGTGATGGAAGTGATTAATGTGAACAAATGGGAGTCGTGGGTTAGAGGTCCACCAGAGTATTTGAGTCAGAAATTGGTGTGGGAGTTCTATTCGCATGCTTGGTGGCGTGCACAATTAGAGAAGAAGGAGGAGTTGTTGCATGGGACGGTTGACATTGGAGGGTTGCGTATGTGAGAGGCAAGGAAGTGTTGTATGATGCTGCTACTATAGCACGTGTCTTACACCTTCCTAGCTACTCGCCTACTATGGCCCCCGCTTTGTTCAACACGGATAGTTATGATGATGAGGGTATGTATTCCCTGGATATGCTTCAGAGACATTTGTTCTTGGCTGGAAAAACATGGAATTTAAATATTAATCAAAGGCCAAAACATGTGTCTCAGAGGAATATGCAGGGAGCTGCCCGGTTTTGGGTTAGGTTCATTATGCACAACTTGTACCCTCATTCCCATGATACTGAGATTTCCCCAGCCATATGTCGATTAGTGTATGCCTTGAAGTCCTGTGTTGTTGTTGATGCGGCGTCGCTGATTTCTGATCAGCTGCACCGCTTTGCTATGAGTGATAAGGGATACGTGGGATTTCCTTGGGTAATACACCAGTTGTGTTCTGTTGTGGGGGTAGTGCCTGGGAGTGATGAGATGACTGAGATTAAGAGGGCCACCATGCTGACAAAAGCTGTCTGGGATAACTATGTTTTACTTGCTATTAAGACAGCTAGGGAGGATAGACACCCACCCATTATTCTTGACCCACAGCCACCAGTCCAGGATAGAGCAGGATCTTCTTGCCGACCGGAACAGTCGTCAGATGGTATGGAAGACCTGAGGGTTATGATGCAGTCCATGATGAGGGAGCAGGCACTGCAGGGGCGATATTTGCGGCAGCAGGCCGAGTTCCAGCGTGTACAATTACGCAGGGACGAGGTCCGTGATGATATTACGAGGGCCTGGAGTGTTGATCAGGGTTATGCTTTTGATCTGCCCCCTTATTCGGACTATGAGAGGAGTCTGTTGGACTATCCGGTGGATGTGCCTGAGCCTGATGATAGAGGGATGGATGAGGACTAGTTGGGGTTGTTCTTATTTGATATATCTGTTGTATTTTCCCCACTCCGCTCTTTACTTGTGATATTATAACTAGTTTTGCATTTTCTAGGATTTAATTTATTTTTAATGCATGGATATTTATTTTGATTATTATCTTGTTGCATCTATATTGCTGAGTTTTGTGCAGGCGTGAATGTTGTCTCCTACCATTAGTGGTGCTTTGTTGCACTAGTACTAACCATTGCAGGTATTAAGTTTGGGGGAGAAACATTTCACTTATGTGTAGTGCTATTTATGTAGATGTGATAGGTAGTATTCTTACTCTTTATCCTTGTCATTTTTGGTTAGTTTTTTTTAGTATAGGTTTTTAATTTTTATTTTGTAGCTTTTAGGTAGAGTAGTTTGCTTAAGGACAAGCCAACCTCTAAGTTTGGGGGAGTATACAAAATAAAAATTGATTTTTATTTTCAAGACTTGAATTGTTTCCCCATATTTGGTGTTGGTTTGTGTCTCTAGCAAGAGTAGGTGATTTTTCTAACCTTAGGACTTTTTCTCTTTTGATGCATGTACATACTTAGTTTAGGACTGAGACTCATTGACTTTTGACTCTATTTGATTGAGCTGTAAATATGATTATGGTGACTGGGTTATTTCGATAAAGGCTTTCAGAACTTGTGATTAGTGAACTGACTTTAGCCAAGTGTGAGTTTTTGAGCCTATTTGAGGGGTAAATTTTATTGAAATATTCTGATTTTGAGACCCCTTCTTTCATGAGTGTGTTCACTTTGGTATTGTCTTCTAGAACTTGACCGGTGACCATTTCAAAATTGATAATTGATTGCTTGCATTAAGATGATTAAGGCACTTAGGGTGTGTTTTTGTGGCCTTCAGATGTTTTGCATTGATAATTTTCCCTTAGTTGTCCATTTTGAGCTTTATGAGACATTATGATTTTTCTTTGGTACCTTGCATTTATTGCATATTCTTTGTTAGTACCTAGGGAATTTTGAATGAGCAATTGAGAGGAATATAGAAAGAAAAAGTGAAAGTAATTGGTGAAAAGTGTATGAGTTCTATTTCTCTTGCAAAGAAGAAAAAAAAAGAGAATTAAAAAAAATAACAAATGTAAATGAAGAGAATAGAAAAAAAAATGAGAAAAAGAAAGGAAGAATAAAATGTTCCTGATGTGAGTGTGAGTCTTTATTGTAGTCATTGCTCATTCATGGTTTTTGAGGGAAACTTGGTTTTGTAAATATTTTTGTGAGTTAGCCTTTGTTTTATCCCTTCTTTCTTTTATCCTACCTGACACTTTAGCCTGGCCCCATTACAACCAAAAATAAGACCTTTTGATTTGTGCATACATTCAATAATTTCAGCGGAGATGTTGGTCTATGGTCAAGCCTATTGTAACACATTATCATTGTTGAACTTGAGTGAATTGAAAATATGACCCTTATACACTTTTGAGAGAAACATCTGAGAGGTTGAGAGTGTTCACTAGTCCTGAATTCTGATTGGGATTGTTACGTTCACTAGTTTGTGATTGTGTAAATAGTTTGTGAGTATATATGTTGGAGTCATGAGTAGAAGTCTTAGATGAGGTGTGTATATGTTGATTTAGGGAGTTTGTCTTTTATTTAGAATTTTTATTTTACTTTTGCCTGGGACATGCAAAATGCTAAGTTTGGGGGAGTGATTTGGGTCTGATATGTATAGTTTTTGGACTTCATTTTACCCTCTTTTACTTTGATTTGGCTTGTTTTCATAGCAAACTTAGGATCTTTTTATTAGTTTTTAGGAATTTTAGTAATTGTAGTTTCCCATGAACTTTTTGATCGTTTGTTCAGTGTTTCAGGTGATTTTGGAGCTCAAATGCGAAAAATAATTATGGAATTGGAAAGAGCATTCAAAGAACTTGAAATAGGAAAAAGAACGGAGAAAATCGGAGCCGGAACAGGTCCACGCGCCTGGGGCGCGTGGACGGGTGCGCCTGGGGCGCGCAAATGAAGAAACAGGGCAGCAGCAGAGGCGCGCGCCTGGGGCACGCGTGCGCCTGGGGCACGCGTGCACCAGAAAAAGCCCAATTGGGCCAAAACTTCAGAAATTGATTGGGATTCTACTTAGAGATATTTTGTAATTATAAATTAGTGATTTAGAATTAGGTTAGGCAGCCAACTAGAGGAGAAAACATAAATTAGAATTGAAGAAGGAGATTGCATTGATTTGGAGCATTTGAAGATTGAAGGATTTGGGGTAATTTATCCATGAATTTCCCTATTATGTCTTCTCTTCTTCTTATTTCTATGTGTAACTAAAACTCTCGTGTTAGGAACAAGGTGAATTTGTATGGCGTAGTTTATTTCAATTTATGATTTAGATTTTCACTGTTTTTAATTCATGCATTAATTGTGTTTTTATTGTATACATAAACCTGCTCAATTTATGTTTTGGATTTCTTAATTCACAACGAGAGTTGGGATTTTGAATAGGCCATGCAATTAATGGTATAATCAGTTCAAGTTATAGAGATATGATTGAATGATTATTGACTTAATAATTCCCTTGTGCTGAATTTGATATTTTCTAATATTGTAATTTGTTGAGAGATCAAGGATTAAGTATTTAGAAAATAAGGGTAATATTAGAGAGATCTAATTATTGCTATTTGAGAGGAATGGTCCATGAATTAAAGGATAATTAAAGGGAAATCTGAATTATAATTGAATAAGTGAAACCTACAATGCAACCAACGTTCCTAACTACTTTTCTCCCATAGTTTCTCAAATTTAATTTAATTTCAGCAACTTAGTAGTTTAGTTAATTAGTGATTTTAAATCTGAATTTTAATTTAAATCAACTTTTTAGTTATAGGATTTATTTTTAATTACATTAAGGTGAAAATATACTAAAAACACAACTCCCTGTGGGACGATATTCGGTCTTCCAGACTATATTACTCGTTGACCCAGTCCACTTGTTGGCACATCAACACCATTCCATGCACATAAAACAAAATCACACATATGCACCTAATTCCCATGCATGGCCGAATCTACATCCTATATGAGACAAAGTTTATATTCAAATCTAATGATTTCTAACACATGCACATATGACAATTATATCATCCTACTTCCAAACATCATAATTTAACAATGATTAAAGAAAAGGACACACTTAATTAAAATCATGCTAATCATCATATAAACCAACACACAAAGGAGAAATCAATTTAATTCCTTTACTTTCATACCAAGACCGAATAGGACTTAAGGAAAACCACTCAATGCAATCATTTATCAAATCAATTCTCATTTATTCAAAGCTAATTCAAACAATATCATATAAGAAAATAAAATGGCTTAAGATTTGTTCCTAAACCGAATGGGATTAGGAAAAATTTACTTTTAAGTTTGAAATCAAAAGGTTTAAGTCCCATAGGTTTAGAAATCCCTAATCCTAACAATAAAACACACATGCAAAATGAAACAAGTTAACTCTAAACATTTACAAGCACAAACCGTGAGTTTCCCAATAAATTCAGCAAGCTTTAATCAAATCATAATATCATCAAGAATCATGTCTAGATCTTTAAATTCTAAGAAAACTTCATGCATGCACTTAAAATCTCTAGATGGGACAAATTCAACATGCATGCAACTAAGATGATGATCTAGCATGGTTTCCTATTCTCCCTAGATTTGACCGAATGGTGACATGCATAAAGGCAAGATCTCACAAATTTATTTTCACATGCAAAGATCAAAACTCCAGATCAAATCATGCAAAACTTTTTAAAACAACATTTTATTTCTCAAACTATCAACCAAATCATCATCACACACACACAACATCTTGATTCAAATTCTTTTTACACAAAAATTGTTTCTAAAGCTTGTGATGTTTGTTTTCCTTTGAAAACCGTGACATGCATCCAAGAAAAATCAAGATTTACACTTAAAACAAACATATAAACTCAAACTTCATGTTTTCTCAAAGATCAATCATAGATCAAGACATGTAAAAGAAGATCAAGGCAAAAACATAAAATTAAACACAAAACCTAAGCAAACCGTGAAGAACAAGTCAAGAATTAAGCATTCAAGTACAAATATTCAAGATCAAGTCATAAAATTAACATGCAAAGCATTTAAGCTTCAAGATCATAAGAAAATAAATACATGCATCACAAAAATTAAACTTAGACAAAGTCCATATAAAGTCCTTTACAAAACCAAAATTATTACACTAAGCTCTCTTAAAAATCTACCTTAAACAAAATCCTAATCTTCAAGCTTCAAATCCTTCTCTTCTCCTCCTAGGGTTGCTTCGGCCTCCTTCTTTCTAGGGTTGATGGGTGGCTTTTCTCCTTGATCCTTGAAGAAAATGTGGTTGAGAAAGAAATTAGAGAGGTTTGGGTTAAGAACTTAGAGTTTCCACTCTTCTTTCTCTCTTCTCCCTCACGGCCTTACTTCCTTTTCTCTCTAAGTCTCAAGAGTTTGATGTACTCTTGAAACCAAGTGTTTGTGTTGGTGGAAAGTTGAAAGGAAAATGAAGGAAATGATCTAACCCAACACTCACTCACTTACACGGTTATAAGAGCAACACAAGGGTGGGTAATTTTCCACTTCTATCCTCGGTTCATGGCTTGGTTCAAGGGCACTTTGGTCCACTCAAAAATTTGCATGGGAAGGGTCATATCACAAAGGGAGACAAGGTGGAAGAAAGTCTTCCTAGGCATCATGAGTCACACCCCTAGTTTCTACTTATTTTCTATCTAATTTTCTATTTTCTTACCACTTAAGAAAATGCATTCCTCTTGGCCTTCCTAATCCTAAATGGCCGAACAACACATGCACACATGCACATATAATTTTCTCTTCATGTTATCATACAACACGTAATATTAAATCATGGAATAATGAATACACTTAACATATATTTAAACATGCATATAACACTTTAGGACATCATGTTTCCTACTCAAACACACGACACACACATACATCCTACATGCATCCACATTCACATAATTCATGCACACATACACATGCATATCACTTCTTTTCATGTTATCATAATATGCACATAGCATGGAATCATACCCATACATATTTAATCATGCATTCATTCATTTAAATTTACTAATTAAATTGCATACATAGTTCCTAGCACAAATCACACATTCACAAATACAAACTTTAAAGAAAATCATTCCACTTTATCAATTTAATTACAAAATAAGCTTACCATATTTTCACATAAATCAAAGATCTCCAAAAAGAATAATTCATTTAAAACCTCAAATCATTTTGATAACAAAATCACAACTTGGTTTTCATGAAATCAAGCTTCAAATAAAAATCATTTGCTAAAACATTTAGCTGAAAACCTTTCTTAAATTCTGAAAATTCATTTTAAGTAAAACCTTATTGATTTATTTGAGTCCAGAAAATGCGGGATGTTACAAGGGTCCTTATTCTCAGAAAGCCAAAAGTAAGGAGGTTGCTGATAACAAAAGCACTTTTCGTTCAGGTTCCCGATTATGTGAAAAGTGCAACCGTTTCCAATATGGGCAAAATTGATGGGTTGCACAACACGGACTTTGTTTCAACTGTGGAAAGAAAGGACACTATTCCTGTGAATGCAAGGAGCCAACAAAGAAAGATGCTAAAGGTTCGACGAACAAGCCAACTGTTCCAGGAAAGGTGTTTACCCTTAGTGGAACAAATGCAAATCAATCTTGACATCTAGTGCAAGGTATCTATCTTCTCAATGATCAACCTTGTGTAGTGTTGTTTGATTCTGGAGCTACCCATTCCTTTGTGTCATATGATTGTGTGAATCGTTTGAAGTTAAAGATAACTGATTCACCACAATATCTTAAAGTAGAAACCCCTACTAATCATCCCGTAATTGTTTTAGAATTTTGTCTGGACTATAAAATAAAAGTCTTAGACTATGATTCCACGGTGGATTTAATTTGTCTACCCCTATCACAAATAGATGTGATATTAGGAATGGATTGGATAGCTAGGAATCAAGTCATTATTAATTATGATGAGAGGACAATCCATTACCGAAACCATAAACCTTTAAGTTTAGAACCTAAAGGTTACATGTGTTTATTCTCTACAACATTAGAAGGGAAAGAAGAAGAAAGGATAAAGAATATCCCTGGTGTTAGAGATTTTCCTGAAGTGTTTCACAAAGAAGTTCCAGGTCTACTGCCGAAGCGTGAGATCGAGTTCGCAATTGATCTAATTCCCGGAACTAGCCCTATTTCTATTGCCCCATACAGAATGGCCCCACCAGAAATGGTTGAATTAAAGAAACAAGTTGAGGAGCTATTGCAAAAGCAAATTATAATGCCAAGTGTTTCTCCTTGGGGAGCCTCGATGTTATTTGTCAAGAAGAAAGACAAAAGCATGAGGATGTGTGTGGATTACCGACAGTTGAACAAGGTCACAATTAAGAATAAGTATCCCTTACCAAGAATTGACGACCTTATGGGTCAAGTCCGTGGAGCTTCAACGTTCTCCAAGATTGCTTTGAGGTTGGGATACCATCATATCAGAATCCGAGAAGAAGATATTCCCAAGACGGCTTTTCGGTCCCAATAAGGACATTATGAGTATGTATTAATGTCGTTTGGATTAACAAATGCTCCTGCTATCTTTATGGATTATATGAACAGAATTTTTAGGCCATACTTGGATTTGTTCGTGGTAGTGTTCACCGATGATATTTTGATTTATTCAAGGAGTCCAGAAGAATACGCCGAACATCTCAGAATTGTATTGGGAATCTTAAGAGAGAAGCGATTGTATTCGAAACTCTCTAAATGTGAATTTTGGCTAACTAAAGTAAACTTCTTTGGGCATGTTATCTCAAAGAAAGGAATAGCAGTGGACCCACCTAAAGTGGATGCAGTGTTGAGATGGGTGCAACCCAAAACAGTTATGGAAGTTCGTAGTTTCTTAGGTCTGGCTGGATATTATAGAAGATTTATTGAAGGATTCTCAAAAATTTTCTACCCTTAACTAAGTTGACTCGCAAGGATCAATCTTTCTTATGGGACAACAAGTGTGAGGAAAGTTTTCAACGATTAAAGGAGAAGTTGACATCCTCACCAGTGTTAATTCTACCTGACCCACAAAGGAGCTTTGACGTTTATTGTGATGCTTCCAAACAAGGTCTTGGATGTGCACTTACGCAAGATGGTAAAGTAGTAGCTTACAGTTCAAGACAGTTGAAGGTGCACGAGGTGAGTTATCCGACGCATGATTTGGAGTTAGCAGCAATTGTGTTTGCCCTAAAGATTTGGAGGCATTACCTTTATGACACTTCATTCCGGGTATTTAGTGACCATAAAAGTTTGAAGTACTTGTTCGATCAAAAAGAGTTGAATATGAGGCAACGACGTTGGATGGAATTTCTTAAGGATTATAATTTTGAACTTCAATAACATCCGGCCAAAGCAAATGTCATAGCTGACGCTTTAAGTCAGAAGACTCTTCATATAAGCACCATGATGATCAAGGAGATTACTCTGATTATGGAATTAGATTTGAGTTTGATGGTTCAAGTGGAGCCCAAGTGCATCAAACTCGGTGGATTACGAATCACTAATGAATTCCTGTCACAAATTAGAGAACTACAACAAACAGATGAAGAATTGCAAGAGAAAAGAAGATTGGCACTTGAAGGAAAAGAGCCAAACTTCCAGCAAGGAACAGATGAGATTCTTCGTTTTAAAGACAGGATTTGTATTCCAACAAATCAGGAGATAAGGAGGTTAGTATTAGATTAAGCACATAAGAGTAGGATGAGCATTCATCCAGGTTCAACTAAGTTGTATCAAGATTTGAAAAAGTTGCTCTGTAGTCTGGGTTGAAAAGAGATGTAGCTTCATATGTAGCCTCATGTATGATTTGTCAAAAAGTGAAAGCTGAACACAAGAAGTCGGTGGAGAATTACAATCTTTGGATGTTCCCCATATGAAGTGGGATAGTATCTCTATGGACTTTGTGTCTAGTCTACCAAAAACTATTAGGGGATATGATGCAATTTGGGTGATTATAGATCGATTGACCAAGTCGGTGCATTTTATTCTGGTCAATATGCGCTATTCATTGGAGAAACTCACTCAGTTGTATATAAAGGAAGTAGTTCGTTTACATGGCATACCTTCGAGTATCATTTCTGATCGTGATCCTAGATTTACTTCAAGGTTCTGGAAAAGCCTACATCAAGCTCTAGGGACGAAGTTGAGAATGAGTTCTGCCTCTCATCCTCAGATAGATGGTCAAACAGAAAGAACGATTCAATCTCTAGAAGATCTATTAAGACCATGTGTGCTGGAAAATCAAGGAAGCTGAGATCAATCTCTGCCACTTGTAGAATTTACTTACAACAATAGTTACCGTGAGAGCATTGGAATGGCCCTGTTCGAGGCATTGTATGGTAGGAAGTGTCAAACCCCTCTATGTTGGTTTCAAGTGGGGGAGAGTACAATTATCGATCCCGATATTGTACAAGAGACAACAGAAAGGATCAGAATGATTCAAGAAAAGATGAAGGTTGCACAAAGCCGACAAAACAGTTACGCGGACAAGAGAAGAAAACCTTTGGAATTTGAGGAAGGTGACCACGTTTTCATTCGTGTAAGGCCAACAACTGGAGTTAGAAGAGAATTAAGGACAAGGAAGCTCTCACCAAAATTTATTTGTCCTTATCAGATTCTTAAGCAAATTGGTTCGGTAGCTTATCGACTCGCTTTACCTCCATCATTGGCTAATTTGCATAATGTGTTTCACGTATCACAACTTTGGAAATTCGTACGTGATCCAAGAACAGACATTGAGATTCGTCCCGATGATATATCTCTGCGAGAGAATCTCACATATGCAATGATATCAGTCAGAATTGAAGATAGAAGATTGAAACAACTTGGAGGAAAAGAGATTCCACTAGTCAAAGTTATTTGGGAAAACAACGATGTGTCAGAAGCAACTTGGGAATGAGAAGAAAGTATGCAAAAGGATTATCCGGAGTTATTTGTATAGATCGAATTTCCGGGACGAAATTCCTATAAGTGGGGGAGAAATGTATAGATCGAATTTTAATTCCCAAATAAAAGGAAATGTAATCAACAAAATTAATTAGTTTTGTTTGTTAATTATGATTGTAATTAAGTTATAAGTGAATGAAAAATATTGGAAAAATATTTATTGGTAAAGAAAAATAGCACTTTTGTTGTTTGGTCCTTGGGAAGGTCCTAGAGTGCAAGATTGAAAATATTTTTTGAGGGGAAGAGAATAAAACATAATTATTTGAAAATGCAGTTGTGGTAATCGATTACCACGAGGCAGTAATCAATTACCCCGAAGGTACAGAAACCAAATAGTGGGTTTGATGAGTCAACAAGGAAGAAGACCCCCTGTTGACACCTAGCCAAGCTCAGAGTGAGTGGAGGGACGCGTGTTGAGCTGCATGAAACGCTTTGAGAACTATAAATAAAGCTCTTGGTTGAAGAAAATTAGCCCTTAAGCTCATGACTCTGTTTTCTGGCCTGCGTCAACCACCCTTCTTCTTCGCATTCGTTCTCCTTCCATAGCCAAACACTGGTAGCAAGCTTTACATCATTTTAAAGCTTGTTACGAGACCTTCAGATTGATACTAAGATCCTGAGTATTGGTGAATCGTGCTGTCAGATAGAGACCTGCAAAGTTGAGCTCTCAACATTGGAAACAGAGCTTCTAGACTTGAAGTGGCTCACTTTAGGCTTTGATCTTGGTAAGCACAAGCTATCAACTCGTGTCAAATCTATTTTGACTTCAAGTAGGAAGTATATAGATTCATTATTGACCCTAATTGTTTATTTTCATGCCCATTTACTATGTCAAATCATTTGATGAACATGCACACCCGAAACTGGATTTGACCCTGAAACAGTGAGTTGGTGTTGAAGGAATTGGACATTCTCTTACTTGGAGTCAATTGGAAAAGCTTCATTGAGGTAAGGGAGAAGCTTTACCTTCACTAGAA
Source organism: Crotalaria pallida (assembly GCA_037953625.1). Taxonomy (NCBI): domain Eukaryota; kingdom Viridiplantae; phylum Streptophyta; class Magnoliopsida; order Fabales; family Fabaceae; genus Crotalaria; species Crotalaria pallida. The sequence continues at coordinate 77,487,024 of CM075649.1, read as the reverse complement.
TGGAAGTGTATGGGTGTTTGTATATAGGGTGAACCACCAAGAGGCTCAAGGGCATAGTGAATTGGTTTTCTGGCTTGGAGGCCAAATTAATGTTAAAAATTGATTTGAGCAAGTTTGATTATGCATGAGGATGCTAGGTGAATGAATCAATTGAATCAAAAAGCTGTAAATTAAATTTTGGTATGTTGAGTTGTCATAATTGTAAAATATGCAAAATTGACATGAGATTTTGATTCACTGAGTTTGGTACTGAATTGATGATTTGGGCAAGTTCTAATTATTGCCTTTAAGCTATGTTTGAGGTTGATTTTGGTAGAAATTGAGTATTATTGATTTTGGTACTTAAAAACCAGATTTTGTGTAATCTGCAGTCGTGGTAATTAATTACCAGGCTTGAGTAATCGATTACCCGATTGAAAATGAAAACAGATTTTAAAATACACTGGAGTAATCGAGTACCAGGCTTGAGTAATTGATTACCAGGTTAAAAACAGAAATTATAACTGAAGTATAATATAATAATTGATTATTAAGGATAATAATCAATTATCTGTGTCTATGGGGTTGAAAAAGTACATAAATTAATAAGACTAACTCAAACTTTATTAAAGGTAATTAATTTGTTAAGTAATTGAACTTGTAATGTGAAATTCGATGGCAACCTAATGAATTGATGTTATTCATGCATGATAGATGCGTTGCACATTAGGTTGATTGATGATTTCCCACTAGAGTGGAGACATGTTCGAGGAACGTGGGCATGCTTTAGAATGGCCAAACTCGAGACACGTTCTGGGAACATGGGCGAGCACTCTAAGAGCTCTATGAGTGATTTTATTTGTGTTTCTTCCGAGTTTGAGATGCATTCGTAGGAACGTGGGGCTTGTTAGTGGAGGTACCCTGGGTGTCTATGATTTAGTGTTGGCCAACATAGATGAACATGTACATGTGATGATTATGCATTTTGTTATATGCATGGTTTTGATATTGGTATTTAAGGACGATTATAATTCTATGAATTATATGTGAATGATTATGAATGAATTATGATTATTTATGCCATTACTTTCCATTTGATAATGTGAATGTAGTTGCTTACTCCCTAGCCCTATATGTAGGTGATGACACACCTCCTAGCTTTCATGGAGATCAGGCCGCTCCGTAGCGGTTTGTGGGACTTCGAGGGTCACCGAGCTATTTTCGAGGGGGATGTAGATGTTATCTTTCGTCACCCCAACCCCCTAGCTCGTGTGAGACCTTTGTGGATCTGTATCCCTATGATCTATATCCTGCACGTACCCCCTTGTGTACAGTTATCGTCGTGGTACTCCACCACTACCACCCCGCCCCGGTCGTAGGTTTTATAACTATAGGTTCCGTCCAGCTACTCGTACAAGTCCTGTACCACCCCCGTGATGATGTCACTGCCACTCCTCACCCTGCTCCGTCTACAAGGGTTTGTTTTGTACCATCACTTGAGCCAGTGCCTCGCACTGCAGTACCCTAGGTGCCGGATGAGGTGAAGGAGGAGGAGGATCCAGTTGAGGACTTGGATGAGGGAGCCGACGATAGAGCCCATGAGGATCAGTCGACCGGTAGTCAGTGGCGTGTGGATGACCCATGAGAATGGGCAGGACGTGGATCATGAGGGGAGGTTAGAGACTTTCAGCTTTTGTGGATCAGTGGATCAGCGATCAGTGGATGAGGATCATGGACTAGTTCTGGGACATCTCTTCTTATTTTGATTTGTATTATATTGTATATATTTGTAGAGATCGAGAGATGACTCATGATTTTATCTTTCAAACTTTATGTACTAATTTTGTACTAATACTGCTATCTCGACTTTGATGATGTACCTGATGATACTTTTATATGTATATATTATGGTTGCACTGTTTCATATTGTTGTTGTAACATCCCTAATTTAATTTCCAAGCTTAATTAGGAGATTAGTAGACTTAAGAGGTGAAGAATGGTAGGAAGAACCAAGTGATAGATATTAGAACCAAGAATAGCTAGAGAATAGTTAAAGTTTCTAAATAGGGAGAAAAATTAGGATTTAAATATTTAGAGCTCAAAACCCAAAACCAACCGTTGGATTTTAAGATAAGTATGTTAGGGAGCTTATCTCCAAATTTGAGCAAGATCCAACGGTTAACGAAGAAGTTATGGCCATTTGAATTGCGAATGGTGCTGTCATTTTTAGCATTGGACATCTATATCCAACATAGGACATCAATGTTGGATATCGATATCCACAGGCTGTGGATATCGATATCCACGACTCTGCAGAACCAAATTTAAGTCAGTAAACACGAATTTCATTCATTCTTCACCATTTCCTCTTCTCTCTTCCGCGAGCTCTCTCTCCCTCCCTCAACCCTAATGCTTCCAATCGACCAAATCACACCAAATAACATGAAGTCAACCACACAAATCATCTCCCCATCACATGTATATGTGTTTTCCTCCTCCAAATCACATATTTCCATCACTTCCTCTAAAATCCCCAAATTGGGAACCAAAATGTAAGGTCCTGTATTTTTATAAACAAAATAAATAAATGTGTTGAATAAAATAATGATTTTTCTGAAATTAAAATATTTTACTCGAGTATTGTAGAGGGTACTCGAGTATAATCACTATCTGTTTGAAAATTTGAATTTTGAGTCAAAAGACTCGAGTATGTCAGAAAAGACTCGAGTGTTCTTGAGTTTTTGAAATATACTCGAGTAGAAAGAAAAAGACTCGAGTAAATCGAGCAGTCTGGCTAAATGTATAAGTTGGTTTTATAATTAATTTCGCACCAAAACGCGGTTTCTTGACGTGACAAGCATAGAGCTGAACCTTACTTCGAGTTGAAGTACTCTTAGACTATAAATTGATGCTTGGGTGAAGCATCAACACCTCTGAAGTTCCAAAACCCGAATTTGACCAGAAATTTCCCTGTTTTACAGAGTTCACTTTGATCCCTTTGTTCTCTCTCAATCCTCACTCATTTTCCTTGAAACCTAAACACAAACTGAAGTTCTGATTCCATTCTTGAATTAGAACTCGAAATCACTTCAAATAGCCTTCTGAAGATCAGGTTCTAGGCCTACAAAGTTGGAGGTTCAAAATTGAGAAAAACAGAGTAACATTCAGTCTCAAGTATTCATCTTCATTGAAATCGTTTGGTAAATTCATGGATTCTTTTCGTGTCAAACTTGTTTCTGATTAAAGTTAGTATATCCTAGTTTCTGAAACTAACTTGTTTCATTCTTTTCATGCCAAATCCGTGGTGAAATCTGTGGCCAAAGTCAGCCTGTTCAACTCTTTTTCACCAAGTCCAGAATTTGGATTTTTGATCCAACCGATTTCTCTGTCGTTTTACTTGTTGATTAGCTTCTCTAAGGTAAGGGAGGAGTTATCTAAATACTAGAATGAGTTATTTCAAGCTGGAAATGTAGGAACCTCATATGGTTCATCAAGGGGTGAAGTTTGAATTGGGAATATGACATAGAGGTCATAAACCCAAGTTTTTATAAACCAAACATGTCTAAATGGACCTAATGATGCTCACTGGATCAATTTTCGAAGTTAAAAACAAAAGGAAATGAAAATCATATGTGAAATGGTTATTTGCTAAGTTTATGTTGATTTTGTGATTTATTGCATTTGATGTTGTTTCAATATTGATTACATGTTCTAACATGTTTATTTTATGTATCTAAGTTACTGTTTTGCATAAAAGTGGAAAGGAAAGGCTCTGAACTCGAATTGGCATTATAAAGTGCAGAAACTGGTGCTGCTGCTGCTAAAACACTCGAGTAATTGAAGAAAGACTCGAGTATTCTGGAAAATGGGAAGAACACTCGAGTATGTCTTGAAGGACTCGAGTAATTTTACATGAACACTCGAGTATGTGAAGAACTACTCGAGTAATTTAAAATAATTTTCAGAAAATCTTTACTTCTTTATGAAGTAATTAAAGATTAACTCGTCTAAACTCCTATATGCTTAAATTTTAATTTCTGCTCTTAATATCTATAGATTTAATCCCATTGGTTGATTTTATCCTGGATGAGTCCTACTGGAATTTTATTCAGTGGTTGACATATTCGGACAGGATGTCCCAATGGAGGTGCGTACACCCATTTGGTTGATTTTATTCCCACGTCCTAGTGGAAGTTTTTACCCACTTGGTTGATATTTTGGGAGTCCTAGATGGGGTCGTTGCACAAATTAATGACAACGTAATTAAATTCCTATTGTATAAAACCATCACAAAGTGGCTGGGCCGCTGATGGAATTTTTGGAAAGCACAAGCACCAGTTAATGCAAAAATGAAAAGATGGTTATAAGCAAGAAGGATTATGAATTTTGGGTCTCTATATTGGAGGAATGATATTCAAAGATATGAATTAAAAGAGAAAAAGACAATGAACAATTATGTGACATTGACATGCATGGAGATGCTCCGATTTTGATTGTGGAATCTGGTATAGGTAGAAGTATTCCGCAGCCCTGAGATAGCTGTGATGCCATAGCACGAAGATGCTGTGATGATTTGGATTCCGTAACATGAAAATGTTATGATGGCCAAATTCCCAATCAAATCGTGACGCCTGGGTTGTGAATACGCTCCGGTTTGATGAACCATAGGATTATGAATATCCCGAGCCTGAGATACTCGGATGCCGAACCGCGTAGCATGAATGGAGAGTAGGCATGCATCACGAAACTAAATGAAATATTATAAAAGACAGTTTGAGCATATACATATGCATTTATTATTGCTATCTGGAAACTTGTGCTTGTTATTTCTAGCCTCTGTTATGCTCAAGGTTATTATAAATTTTGTTGTAAGATATGTAATATAATGTAATGACCTAGAGTACTTAAGTTAAACCTAGTGGTGATAGTTTTAATGTAATGGAAATGTACTTTCCTTTTTATGAAATATAATATGAATAGTTTCTTTCATGATAATTATAATTTCCGCAAAGACTCGATAATGGATGATGACTGACTTTTAGTTTTAAAAAAAAAAAATGGTCGAATTTTCTAAGAATGAATATTAAGTTTTGGAATAAAAGTTGGGTCGTCACATTTAGTGGTATCAGAGCAATGGTTCAACTCTCGGCCTTGGAGTGTGGCCTTACACACTAACCATTGCATACTCTAGAATCATGTTTGCATTTTGAGATATAGAATAGCAGAATCTAATTAAGTTTTCCCTTTTGGATTCTGTAGGATAGATGGCTGGACGTAATAACGCTAACATTGCTGAGGCTCTGACCCGTTTGGCTGCGGTCCTGGAAAACTTGCAGCAAACCCGTCCTCCCAGCAATGTAACCCCTGTTGAATTTCAAGGACTAGATTCTTTCCGTAGATGTAAACCCCCTGGCTTCTCGGGTGGTCGTTGCCCTGAGCAAGCCCAGTTTTGGTTAGCTGAGATGAATAAGATTTTCCGAACGTTGACTCTCACGGAAGTTCAGAAGGTCACGTTCGCGGCCTACATGCTGAATGGGGAAGCTGCAACTTGGTGGGAGCAGACCCGCCAGTTCTTGGAGTATGATCATCGCGAGCTCTCTTGGGAAGTCTTCACGGAAAAATTCTTGGAGAGGTATTTCCCGGATGATGTTCGGATCCAAAAGGAGATGGAATTCTTAGACTTGAAGCAAGGCAGCATGACTGTCGACCAGTATGCTGAAAAGTTTGAGGAGCTGATGAAGTACTCCCCGTACTTCCAATATCATCCTGACGAATACTCGAAGTGCACCCGGTTTGAAAATGGGCTAAGGTCAGATATCAAACTAGCTGTAAGCGTGCAAAGGATTCGTCACTATCCAATCCTGATTAGTGCATGTCGCATTTTCGAGAAGAACAACTTCAAGAAGGAAGTCAGTCAAGGAAGCCATGGACCCCACCGCAATCAGCATAAGAATAACCGTGGAAATCGTGGAGGCCCATATTGGCACAAAGGAAAGGGAAGAGCACAACCTTCTGGAGCAGTTAGTCTTCCGGCTCCGGCAGAGATTTGTAGCAAGTGTCGACGCTCTCATCCTAGTCAAGAATGCTGGAGGGACAAGCCACCAGTCTGTTTCAATTGTGGAGGGACCGGACACATCGCCCGTGCGTGCCGCCAACCCCCGCGTCAAAGCAACCAAGGACAAGGAATCAAACCTTGGGTCAATGGAAAGGTGTTCACGATGTTTGGAGAGGAAGCAAAGCAGGCCGACAACCTTGTGCAAGGTAACCATTTCCTCAATGGCATGCCTTGTCGCTTTTTATTTGATTCCGGAGCAACGCATTCCTTCATCTCGGAGGAATGTGTCAAGCGTTTAAATTTGTCTGTCTCGGAGACCCCGTTTAAACTGAGTGTGTCTACCCCCACGAATGCTCATGTTGTTGCATCAAGAGCATGTGTCGGTTGTGTGGTTAGCATAAGAGATCAGATTTCTCGAATAAATCTGATTTGTTTGCCGTTGTCCAATATCGATGTCATTTTGGGCATGGATTGGATGGCATCCAACCATGTAGTAATCGACTGCAAGGTTCGAACGATCATCTTTCCTGGTGAGAAGTCGCCGGCCAAGCAACCTGGAGGTTATGTGTGCCTATTTTCAACCATCGCTGAAGAAAAGAAAGAGGAAGCAAAGATCGAAGATATTCCGGTTATTCGAGAGTTTCCCGGAGTGTTTCCCGATGAAGTGCCCGGTTTGCCGCCGCATCGAGAGATAGAATTCAGTATTGACCTAGTCCCCGGTACTGGCCCTATCTCTATCGCCCCTTATCGTATGGCTCCAGCAGAATTAGCTGAATTAAAGAAGCAAGTGGAGGACTTGTTAGAAAGGCAGTTCATCAGACCAAGTGTGTCGCCTTGGGGAGCGCCGGTTTTATTCGTGAAGAAGAAGGATGGATCAATGAGGATGTGCATTGATTATAGGCAACTCAACAAGGTTACCATCAAGAACAAGTATCAGTTGCCAAGAATCGACGATTTGATAGATCAAGTGAGTGGAGCATCGGTATTTTCAAAGATTGATCTGAGGTCAGGATATCATCAGATCAGAGTTAAGGAGGAAGATATACCGAAGACTGCTTTTCGGTCACGATATGGACACTACGAGTATGTAGTGATGCCATTTGGGTTGACCAACGCTCCAGCAATATTCATGGATTACATGAATAGAGTGTTCCGACCCTACCTGGATTCCTTCGTCGTGGTGTTTATCGATGATATTCTCATCTATTCGAAGAATCCGAAAGAGCACGCTAATCATTTGAAGATTATTTTGGAGACCTTGAAGGAAAAGAAATTATATGCTAAGCTGGCCAAGTGTGAATTTTGGCTTGAAAAAGTCAATTTCTTGGGTCATATAATTTCAAAGGATGGTGTGGCTGTGGACCCAGTCAAAGTAGAAGCAGTTTTGCAATGGGAAAGACCAAAGACGGTTACTGAAATAAGAAGTTTTCTGGGGTTAGCTGGATATTATCGGAAGTTTATCGAAGGTTTTTCCAAGTTGTCTCTTCCGTTGACTCATTTGACCCGGAAAGAGCAACCTTTTGTCTGGGATGAGAAGTGTGAAGTTAGCTTCCAGACGTTGAAGGACAAGTTAACATCATCTCCAGTGTTAACTTTGCCCGATCCTAGGAAAAGCTTCGATGTTTATTGTGATGCATCTCGACAAGGTTTGGGTTGTGTCTTGATGCAAGAAGGGAAAGTTGTTGCTTATGCATCTCGTCAGCTGAAGGTGCATGAAGGGAACTATCCTACTCACGACTTGGAATTGGCTGCCATTGTCTTTGCTTTGAAGATTTGGAGACATTACCTGTATGGTAATACGTTCCAAGTATTCAGCGACCATAAAAGTTTGAAGTATCTCTTCGACCAAAAGGAACTGAATATGAGGCAACGTAGGTGGATGGAATTCCTGAAGGATTATGACTTCGAATTGCATTACCACCCTGGCAAAGCTAATGTTGTCGCCGACGCTCTCAGTAGGAAGATGTTGCACATGAGTACGATGATGATAAAGGAAGCTCAGCTAATTGAAGAATTCCGCAACTTGAATTTGGCAATTCAGTTCAAGCCGAGCTGCGTCAAGTTAGGAATGTTGCAAATCACAAATGAGTTTGAGGGTCAAGTTCGAAACCTTCAACAAGCGAACGAGGAGCTTCTAGAGATGAAAAGATTAGGAATGGAAGGAGTGGAACCGGAATTCCAATTAGGATCTGATGGTATTTTGAGATTCCGGGATCGGATCTGCATCCCGGCAAATCAAGAATTAAGAAGAGTTGTATTAGAGGAAGCCCACAAGAGCAAGCTGAGTATGCATCCTGGATCAATGAAGATGTATCAAGACCTGAAGAGGATGTTTTGGTGGCCCGGACTAAAGAGGGATGTTGCGTCTTACGTAGCGTCTTGCCTTGTCTGCCAAAAGGCGAAGATCGAGCATAAGAAGCCTGGAGGAGAACTACAACCTTTAAGCATACCAGAATGGAAGTGGGATGGAATAGCTATGGATTTCGTAAGTGGTTTTCCAAGAACAAGAGAAAGCTTTGATGCAATTTGGGTTGTGGTTGATCGCTTAACGAAGTCTGCACATTTCATTCCCATCAACATGCAGTATCCGTTGGAGAAGCTTGCAAGATTGTACATTAAGGAGATTGTTAGATTGCACGGAATTCCCTCGAGTATTGTATCGGATCGTGATCCCCGTTTCGTGTCCCGGTTCTGGCAGAGTTTACATCAGGCATTGGGAACGCAGTTGAGGATGAGTTCCGCCTATCACCCTCAAACCGATGGTCAATCGGAAAGGACGATTCAATCCTTGGAAGACCTGCTTCGAGCGTGTGTTCTGGAATATCAAGAAGGGTGGGATCGGTTATTGCCGCTTGTGGAATTCACCTACAATAATAGTTATCACGCAAGCATCGGTATGGCCCCGTACGAAGCCCTCTATGGAAGGAAGTGTAGAACCCCGCTATGTTGGTTCCAAGTGGGGGAGAAGGCTCTCATCGGACCTGAATTAGTTCAAGAAACGACTGAAAAGGAAAGGACTATCCAAGAGAAAATGAAGATCGCTCAAAGTCGCCAGAAGAGCTATGCCGACCAACGAAGATCCAAGCTCGAATTTCAAGAAGGAGATCATGTATTCCTGCGGGTTGTGCCAACGACTGGAATTGGAAGGGTAATTAAGCCAAGGAAGCTATCTCCTAAGTTCATCGGCCCTTATCAGATTTTGAAACGAGTAGGCCCTGTCGCGTATCAGATCGCCCTACCCCCATTTTTGTCCAACCTGCACAATGTTTTCCATGTCTCTCAGCTTCGCAAATTTATCCAAGATCCATCTTCGATTGTGCAATTGCAACAAGATTTGATACCGCTGAAAGAAAATCTCACGTTTGATCGTGGACCCGTGAGAATAGAGGATAGAAGGATTAAGAAGCTGCGAGGGAAAGAGATTCCGTTAGTACGAGTTCTCTGGGGGCAAGGTGGAGTGTCTGACTCCACATGGGAATTAGAGTCTAAGATGAGGGATGAATATCCACATCTATTTTTGTAAATCGGAATTTCGGGGACGAAATTCTATGTAAGTGGGGGAGGATGTAAGGTCCTGTATTTTTATAAACAAAATAAATAAATGTGTTGAATAAAATAATGATTTTTCTGAAATTAAGATATTTTACTCGAGTATTGTAGAGGGTACTCGAGTATAATCACTATCTGTTTGAAAATTTGAATTTTGAGTCAAAAGACTCGAGTATGTCAGAAAAGACTCGAGTGTTCTTGAGTTTTTGAAATATACTCGAGTAGAAAGAAAAAGACTCGAGTAAATCGAGCAGTCTGGCTAAATGTATAAGTTGGTTTTATAATTAATTTCGCACCAAAACGCGGTTTCTTGACGTGACAAGCATAGAGCTGAACCTTACTTCGAGTTGAAGTACTCTTAGACTATAAATTGATGCTTGGGTGAAGCATCAACACCTCTGAAGTTCCAAAACCCGAATTTGACCAGAAATTTCCCTGTTTTACAGAGTTCACTTTGATCCCTTTGTTCTCTCTCAATCCTCACTCATTTTCCTTGAAACCTAAACACAAACTGAAGTTCTGATTCCATTCTTGAATTAGAACTCGAAATCACTTCAAATAGCCTTCTGAAGATCAGGTTCTAGGCCTACAAAGTTGGAGGTTCAAAACTGAGAAAAACAGAGTAACATTCAGTCTCAAGTATTCATCTTCATTGAAATCGTTTGGTAAATTCATGGATTCTTTTCGTGTCAAACTTGTTTCTAATTAAAGTTAGTATATCCTAGTTTCTGAAACTAACTTGTTTCATTCTTTTCATGCCAAATCCGTGGTGAAATCTGTGGCCAAAGTCAGCCTGTTCAACTCTTTTTCACCAAGTCCAGAATTTGGATTTTTGATCCAACCGATTTCTCTGTCGTTTTACTTGTTGATTAGCTTCTCTAAGGTAAGGGAGGAGTTATCTAAATACTAGAATGAGTTATTTCAAGCTGGAAATGTAGGAACCTCATATGGTTCATCAAGGGGTGAAGTTTGAATTGGGAATATGACATAGAGGTCATAAACCCAAGTTTTTATAAACCAAACATGTCTAAATGGACCTAATGATGCTCACTGGATCAATTTTCGAAGTTAAAAACAAAAGGAAATGAAAATCATATGTGAAATGGTTATTTGCTAAGTTTATGTTGATTTTGTGATTTATTGCATTTGATGTTGTTTCAATATTGATTACATGTTCTAACATGTTTATTTTATGTATCTAAGTTACTGTTTTGCATAAAAGTGGAAAGGAAAGGCTCTGAACTCGAATTGGCATTATAAAGTGCAGAAACTGGTGCTGCTGCTGCTAAAACACTCGAGTAATTGAAGAAAGACTCGAGTATTCTGGAAAATGGGAAGAACACTCGAGTATGTCTTGAAGGACTCGAGTAATTTTACATGAACACTCGAGTATGTGAAGAACTACTCGAGTAATTTAAAATAATTTTCAGAAAATCTTTACTTCTTTATGAAGTAATTAAAGATTAACTCGTCTAAACTCCTATATGCTTAAATTTTAATTTCTGCTCTTAATATCTATAGATTTAATCCCATTGGTTGATTTTATCCTGGATGAGTCCTACTGGAATTTTATTCAGTGGTTGACATATTCGGACAGGATGTCCCAATGGAGGTGCGTACACCCATTTGGTTGATTTTATTCCCACGTCCTAGTGGAAGTTTTTACCCACTTGGTTGATATTTTGGGAGTCCTAGATGGGGTCGTTGCACAAATTAATGACAACGTAATTAAATTCCTATTGTATAAAACCATCACAAAGTGGCTGGGCCGCTGATGGAATTTTTGGAAAGCACAAGCACCAGTTAATGCAAAAATGAAAAGATGGTTATAAGCAAGAAGGATTATGAATTTTGGGTCTCTATATTGGAGGCATGATATTCAAAGATATGAATTAAAAGAGAAAAAGACAATGAACAATTATGTGACATTAACATGCATGGAGATGCTCCGATTTTGATTGTGGAATCTGGTATAGGTAGAAGTATTCCGCAGCCCTGAGATAGCTGTGATGCCATAGCACGAAGATGCTGTGATGATTTGGATTCCGTAACATGAAAATGTTATGATGGCCAAATTCCCAATCAAATCGTGACGCCTGGGTTGTGAATACGCTCCGGTTTGATGAACCATAGGATTATGAATATCCCGAGCCTGAGATACTCGGATGCCGAACCGCGTAGCATGAATGGAGAGTAGGCATGCATCACGAAACTAAATGAAATATTATAAAAGACAGTTTGAGCATATACATATGCATTTATTATTGCTATCTGGAAACTTGTGCTTGTTATTTCTAGCCTCTGTTATGCTCATTTGTTATTGTGTTTAGCTATGACTCACTCCTAATCCCTTGTTGTAGGTCATGGCCAGGAATATGTTTTGCGTGGAGATGAGGCCGCTCCCTAATGGGGAGTGGAACTTCGAGGATCATCGGGCTATCTATGAGGGAGACGTGGAAGTTATTTTCCGTCACCCGAACCCATGGTCCCGAATGCATCCGCGTAGGACGAGAATCCCAATGATGTACATTATGCACATTCCGCCCAATTTTGTGTTTCGGCATGGAACACCACCACCACCGTCAAGACGTTTTCCGAGACGCACCCTCCCACCAAGTCCATCACCCTCTGAAGAAAGAATTATTTTGGAGGTTCCTGCTCCCTCTCGTCCTTCCACTAGAGCCCGATCTCGGACTCCGGTATATGTGCCATCTGAACCGGCACATGAAGAGGAGGAGGAGGAGGAGGATCCGATAGAGGATGAGGATCCGGTGGAGGATGCTGACCCGGTGGCTGATGATGATTTCATGGACAACTCAACCGGTAGTCAGTGGGGAACTGATGATTGAGTTGAGTTGGGATGTTGGAGTGTGGATAGTGCTACTCATCAGGTTTCTCTTATCTATTTGATATTTTGAGTTCCGAACCAGTTGCTCAAGGTTATTATAAATTTTGTTGTAAGATATGTAATATAATGTAATGACCTAGAGTACTTAAGTTAAACCTAGTGGTGATAGTTTTAATGTAATGGAAATGTACTTTCCTTTTTATGAAATATAATATGAATAGTTTCTTTCATGATAATTATAATTTCCGCAAAGACTCGATAATGGATGATGACTGACTTTTAGTTTTAAAAAAAAAATAAAAAATGGTCGAATTTTCTAAGAATGAATATTAAGTTTTGGAATAAAAGTTGGGTCGTCACACAAAACCCTATCTCCTTCAATCCACCACATAGAGTCTTAAGATCAATAAAGGGAGCTTATAATATGTTGGAAGCAAGGATTGGAGTGCTAAGGAGCTAGGATTTGGAGTGGGTAAGTGGGTTCCATGTGAACCCCAATTTCTCCTCTTCTCTTCAAGAGGTAAGGGGGGAGACATTTGGCTTAAATTAGAGAAAGGATATAGTGATAATCATAGAAATGTAACTATATACATAATTGGTTTTGTAATTTTCATGAGTTATGTGTGGTTTCTTACATTAGGGTTTTATGTTAAAGTGATTGGTTGATGCTTATGTTTGGTTTTATGCTTGTTGTGAATGGTGTGGTTTTTGATTTATGACTTAAGCTAAATTGTCTGATAATGATTATGTTTGATTATATGTTTGATTTACAACTTTAATTGGAAGAATGAATTATAATCTGGCTATTATGTTGTTTTGTGAATGATTAAGGTTCATGGTATTGTTTTATAGAAATATCCTAAGTTAGAGGACACATCAAAAGGAAATAATTATATAAAGGCGTGGCTATTCCAATTAAATTAAAACAAGTAGAAACACGTGCATTAAGAAGTGAGGAAGGACGTTAGGAATTGGGAAAGATACGAGAACATTCTATGGACTGAAGGACGGGTACGTGAAGGTTCATAGAATCGACGGACGAGAGTGTCGTAGTGACTAGATTGTGTTATTGAAACAATCGCGGAAAACTATTGTAGAGGACTTTGATCTACCAGAGGACCTAAGCCAGTACGAAGGACGGTCACGTGAAGTACTGGATAAGTCGGGGATTGGTCCTGTGCACACTATAATAGTTTTTATCGTTCACTTATACACATCATGACTAGTGCAAAGTGGTTCCCGCTATAGCCAATTTGGGTAAACAACCCAAATTGTACGAAGGACGGTCACGTGAAGTACTGTGCAAGCATTGGTTGGGGAACACTTACTCCTAGTTGATTTTTCCCAATTGTGTGGAGGGCGATGTGAGGAATTATGGAAATATGGAAATATGGAATTATGGGCATATGGATAAATGGAAACCAATGGAAAAGGGTATATGGATTATTATGTACTATGGAGTTGCATTGCATCATATGCATTTGTGCATTTTTGGATTATAATTTGGAAACTTTATTTATATGGAATCATATATTGGTGTGATGTGTATATACTTATATTCTATTATTGCTAATATGTGTTTTCTTTAATTTCTGTTTAAATGTCTCACCCTCTTAGTTGACATTTTTAGGTACACAATGGAGTTAATGGCAAGTCTGCCACCGAGGAGCATTGCACTCTAAATGATAGAGTGTAATTGATATTTACGACCTGAGGGTCATGATGATGCAACCATTAGGATCTGTAATCATATGTAGCAAACTAATTATATTTTATAAAGAGTATTTCAATATTTTGATTTAAATTCCAAATTATTAATTATTGTACAAGGACTATACTCTTATATTGAGATTTTATAACGGAGGAAGTTGTAATATCTGATTTATGCTTATGAATGATATCTGGAAATCTGACAGGTATATTGAATTATAAGGGAAAGATCCATTTTTAAAGTAAACCCTGTCAAAATTTTTATCAGACTCACTATTTCTTATATATTCAACTTTATTATAAAAAGGTAGGATGTTACAGTTGTCTCTTTAAAATTATTTTAACGAAACCATATCGATAACTCCAAAACGTTTTCGCAAATTTTTAAGCAAAACAGGTACTCAATTTTAAATTTGAAAAGGAACTAGATATAATAATCAAGTGAAAGAATTTTGATTAAATAAACGTAGTATAAAAAAGAAAGGAAATTTTTTTTCATAATATTCTGACTCTATTCTTTCACATTTATATTATCCAACTTTTCAATAAAGGTTATTTACTTATTTATTTAACAAAAAGAGTTATAAGTGAGGGTGTTGCATTACCCTTGAGAATTAATGTAAGAATAACATCCTTAATTGATCACAAAAAGTAATACATTACGTTTTTCAGTGTTTTCCATCCATTTAACAAGAGTGACTAAAACCAAAACGTTTTGTAAATGTAGGTACCAAAACCAAAACCTTTTTTTTTTGGCATGGACCAATTTCAAAATGGTCAATATTTACGGGACCATTTTAGTATTTAAGTCAAAATAAAATCCATATTACTATGGTTGACAAATTTTAGAGTTTTGGTAAACTCTTGAAAACTTGTGAGACGAATATTAAAAAAAATTAAATAAATTATGGTTCCTAAAAATAATTGAAATGTATTTCTAAGATTAAAATTCAATATATAATCTTCTTAACTCAAAAGCACAAACAGCAACAACTTGGCAAAATGCAGTCAAAGCATAGTGCAATCAATTGAAGATGCAAGAGTAGTAACTTATCTCAAAAAGTTACCTCGGGTTAGTTTAGTTAGATTATTTGATATACAAGTTAGCTTGATAGTGCGAAGGTTAGTTATTTAACTAACTCTTGACAATTGTAACCACTATAATTAGTTAGGTTAGTTAGCTTTTGCCTAGAGTGGGAGTTTGTTGATAGAAGCTTATGTTAACTACTTCTATTGGCAAGTTAGTTTTTGTACATATATAAGCTAACCATACATAAAATGGTTCAATACGTAATATGATTCTATATCCAAAATTTCGTATTCATGGACCTGAATCGTTAATGTGACACCACGTGATTGATGATATGGTGTTCCGAAACCACATCAGAAAATAATAGGTTTTCTCTACCAGAAGGGATCAAAATCAAAATGTTTGAAAAATTAAGGATTATTTAGTCTCGGTTAAAGTAACTTTTAGGGATTAAAACCAAAACACACTGAACTTTTAAGAACTAAAAACATAAATAAGCCAACCCATTATTACTACATTTTCAGGAACCAAAATTTTATTTAAGCCTAAAAAATATTTCATACTAATAATCATTTGATTATTACATTTTCTGCAGTAAATTATATTGGAGTTTTTTCATGGAATAAATTCAAACTTTACTCTTGTACCAAAAGCAAACAGATAGATAGAATGTATTTGTTTTAGATAAATTTTTGGTGTTTTTACAATACTTTAACGACTATTTTTTAATACATCTCACAAACATCAAAATTGCTTTCAATCTCACAAGATTTTTGTTTTTTTTCATTGTCAAAACAATCTAGTCTTGCAAGATCATTATCCCTTCGAAGTCCCAACCATCAATAACAAAAGCAAAAGCTTGTCTTTTTTATTAAAAAACAATAATCATTAAGGACAAACACAAAAAAAAAAAGTATTTTTTTATACCCAAATTCTAATTTCAGATACTTTATGTTTCTCACGTTAAATTAATGTTTCTCTTTTTTATATATCATTTGAAATTTTCCTATTATTGAAAATATCAATTTTTTAAGTTTTCCCTTCTCATACATGTTGAGATTCAATTTTTAAATTTTTTTCATATGTATTTGCTCTTTGACTAC
Source organism: Crotalaria pallida (assembly GCA_037953625.1). Taxonomy (NCBI): domain Eukaryota; kingdom Viridiplantae; phylum Streptophyta; class Magnoliopsida; order Fabales; family Fabaceae; genus Crotalaria; species Crotalaria pallida. The sequence goes on along the minus strand of CM075649.1, from coordinate 77,470,750 downwards.
TAGAAAATGATAATTGAAGAACTCGGTTATCTTTGAAATTTGATTTGAAAACTCATATCTAGTTATCATTAGCTTGAGAGGATAGTTGTTGATGTTGTGGTAATTATTATATAGCTAAAAGGAGTGAAATTTTGGATTGTTGATGTGTTAATATTGATTTACCATAAAACAACTCCATTTTGTGCACGAAAATAGTCAAAAAAATTTACATTGCCAGAAGCAGAGTGGTGTGTGATCAATTGAGTTTGAACTTCAAACAGAAATATTCATTTTTAAATGCTTTGACCTTTGTATTGATGCCATATAGTGTCTCATTAATATTTGTATGTGTTAAGACCGGATTTATAATTGACAAAAACTGATAACTTCGACAGCAAAAGTGATATCTAAGATGAGTGAACTTATATTTTTAACAAAATATAAAAGTGACTCCGACATATATGAACTTGTGTCGAAAAGATCACAAGCTCATATTGTTGACTAAAGTCGAAAGTTGAAGATGCACAATTTTCAAAGTCAGTCAAAAGAAGCTGGAGTAATAAATGAAGGAGTTACCACATTGAATAAACCACTATAAAAAGGGATAAAATTTGATAGTTATTCTTCATATTCAGATTAAGAGAAACATCATGTTCATATATTTGATTGTATTTCTTCACTTCTGCAAGTTCTAGAAAAGAGTAAGAAAAAGGACGTGTAAAAATAAACTTGGACATACAAAGTTGAGAATGTAAGGATTAGATAAGAGCAATTATAAAATGTGCCTAGTGGGAGAAATTTCACTGAACATCATCCAAGACAGTTTTCCATTATTTTTCCTATGACTAAGGATTGGATATGGGAATTATGGTTCTTGGTTGGAATAATCATCTCTTTTTATGGAATGCTTCGACCTTTGCAAAGAATCCATGAAAAAGATAGTTATTCAAACTAAGAAACATGTAAGTGGTTGAGGTAGTTTGCTTAAGATAAAACTACTTTGCAAACCATTTCTAATTCTCATATCGTAAAATCTTGGTTGTAATAGAATTAAGATATATCCTTGTCAAAAGGAGGTGGAAGTCGAAGTGGAAGTGGAAGACCCGATATGGGTTAATAATGCTTGTGTTGAAAAACCCCCCGGTGAAATGATCAGAGCGTTATGCAGGAATTTGTCAACACAGGGAGGCTGATGGTTTTTTATCCTTAAAAAAAGGGCTAAGTATAAAAAGGAGTAGACATTGACAATTGAAGATATCATTTGAGGAGTCTGACGAAGATTTCCATGGAATACATGTCGAAGACAGAAGACGGTTACATTTTATTTTAAAATTTGAATGTAATAAATCTTAGTCATCCACGTGTCAATAGATTAAGTTGGTAGTTATTATCTTTTTTGTCTATAAATAGGGGATTTGTCGATGTAAAACAGGTTGGTACTTGTTTACTATCCTAAAATATCTCGAGTAGATTAATGGAGAAAACAACAATGTAAATTCGCTCTTTATTATTCAATAAAATCTTTACTTTTCAACACAAGTCTTTTACTTTTTGCACATTTATTTCCAGTTTACGTTTTCTGTTTCAATTCCTTTAAGTTCATTTCCTTTAAATGTCCTCTTAAGTATTCCTCATTTAAGACCAAAAACAAGATTACCATAAAACCTGTTGTGATCTAAGGGTGAGCAAGACTCGGCCCAACCCACGGGTCCAACCTACCCGACCCCTGATCCTAACCGATGAGTTCGGGCCGGGTTAGACCCGTCCAACATAATAAAAGACGAGGGACCCGTCCAGAAATAGGATGGGTTCAGGTTTGCTGTCGGTTACCTGATCCGTCCCGTTACGAATCCCAAACATAGAATTTCTAAATCCATCCCAAATTTGATACAACAAGCAGACCCCGCATGTTTTCACCTTTCAAAATTCAGAAAGAGACTTTTAGTGTTCCTTCTCCCTTCTTCCTCATGGCACCTGTAACAGCTCGATTTTCACAACTTCGAAATAATCATCATTTATTAAATAAATTGCTAAAAATTGAGGCCAAATTTTTTTTTTTGAAAACGTTATTGAAAAGCCATTAGCAGATTTTAACATCCTTTCTTGAAAATCGAGTTGTTGCTAAAACACTTCCTTACCTAAACTTCCAAATCTTTCAAAATAATTCCATCACATTTCTTCTACAACTTCTTTACAAAATTATGGATAACTAGTATCCATACATAGTTAGACATTAATCAATATTCTTTTTAAAACAAAAGTTCGGCCAATTCTCAAAATAAAAGTAGGGCATAATTACAGGAGTGATACTTTGCTAAGGTAATCCTGGACTCCGAAACACTCACGACAACTTAAACTAATTACCCTATCTCTAAACCTTCCGGTTGAAAACAATCGGGTGAAGCTTCCCTTTCATCTTGCGTCCCTTCTTAGTTCCTGAAGATGAACCCTTCTCGGTCGTTGCTTGTTCACCATCCCTTGGCACCGATTCTATTTCAGCTCGAGCAGCAGAGTTCCTCTGAGTTTCATATCGCTTCTTCTTTTCGTAGTTCCTATAACCTCGAATGGTGACTTGTCCCAAGTGCGGCCCTATGTTGGCTCCACTCAGTTGATGCTCCGGGTCTGGAATCACGATCTGGGTGTAACCGATCCATACCCAACCATCTGGTGTGCGCTTACAGCCACATTCGTTCCTAGTCCAAGTAGCGATCTCCATACGGTGCTCCATCTGCCCGTTGAGATACCAGCAGCACCGATATGCCAACGAACAGGAGAGAGTAAGAGATCCGAACGACGCATCGTCGACGGTGTGGGTTTACGGCAGGCGAGATATCAAGACAGCACAAACAATACAAGCAATATACACACAACACAACATTCAAGCATATTATCAAGATTAACATCATCAATATTCCTTATTATTATCAACATTCTTTGCCTTGCCAACTTATTATCATTCTTACATAAACATCCTTCTTTCTCATCATAACGCTCTTCCTTCCTCAAATCCTTTCTCATTCTCCATTTCCAATCCTTCACTTCCTTCCTTTCCCTATTCATGGGGTTTCACTTCTTTTCCACACTTTACATCCTCATCGTCAATACTTCATAGACTTTGCTTCTCTAAATTATAAATCTTTTCTTATTAAATCTTATTGAATTATAACCATCGATGATCAAGGGGGATTTTAAAGAATCATCGAGGTACGCGTTCTTTCGCAGTTAGCACCCACATCTCAAGTCTACATCTTCTCGGTCATCCATCCAACCTAGTCGGAAGCAAACAGGAGCACAGGACCTTTACCGTGCGGGCACGACAGCTGTCTCACAATCAATTGGCCCCAGGCCAGGAGAACAGTAGAAATCTCGGGTACAGCCTCAAATCAATTCATATCATTTCAATTCATATATATATATATATATATATATATATTCAAGGCACACTGTAGAAAAACTCGGGTACAGTGGCAATCAAGATGCCCCACTCCAGTCCCTCTCACTGCTCAAGATTTGCAATCTAGGGGGCGACAGTACTAATTCTAGTTGATCGCGCAGAACTTGCCACGGCAATGGACCCAGTCCCTACGACGTTCGTATGCCACATGTGGAGTTCGTTCTGCCTAGAAAGTACTCTAGACTTCTTGACGTTTCACCATCATCGTCCTCCCCTAATGCAATCTCCACCTGAGTATCCGCAGATACTCATGGTTCCTTCCTCTCCACTACTTCGATATCACTCTCATATCTCACCGCGTTCGCGTATGTTAGTGTCTTTTAAAGTCTTTTATCTTTTTAATTAACCTAATGGTCGGCCCATCCTTCGTGCATCCCTTCAATGAGTCCTGACCGCTATCTTTGCATCACTTTTCCTTTCCTTTCCTCAACATAGCACAGAGCGGGATCGCATTCACGACTTACATATCATCACATAATCTTTCCCAAAATTTGATTCCACAAACTTTCCACAAAATCTCATCACATACACTTTTCACAAAGTTTCCCACCAATTTCAATTCACGATCTTTCCTCAAAATAACCTTTCATAAATTTCTCAAAAAATCTCCTTTCATAAACCTTTTTCAAAAATCTCACTTTGCAAACTTTCTCAAAGTCTCTTTTTGTAAACTTCCACAAATCTCATTTCATAAACCTTTTTCAAAAATTTCGTTTCGTAACCCTTTTTGAAAATCTCATTTTCGTAAATCTTTTTCAAAAATCTCTTTTCGCAAAATCCCCTTTTAAAATTTCATTTCGCAAACCCTTATAAAAAATTTTATTTCGTAAACCCTTTTCAAAAATCTCATTTTGGGAACCCTTTTCAAAATTTCATTTCGTAAACTCTTTTCAAAAATCTCATTTTCGTAAATCTTTTCAAAAATTTCATTTCGTGAGCACTAGTGGAGGAGCAAGCTCAACTCAACATCAGCCTCATTCCGAGAAACAGCAACAAAGAACCAAGCTCCATTCCCATCACATTTCACTTTCAATACACTATCAGCATTCCTTCCCAGCTCTGGCTCATTCACTTTGTTATCCTTAGATCTTTTCCCAATCTCATCTCTTTATCTCCTTTCCAATCATTCTTATTTCTTTTCTTATCATCATCTCCTTTCTTAAAGTCTTATCAGGGCTGCCTTATTCCATAAGGACTTAAGCCAAACATGGGGGTTATATCTTTTCCTTATGCCTTTTACTTCTAATCTCTTTTATCACCATTACCAATTTATTTGCATTATCACAATTTCAACAATTTAAAATATCATCATGCATAGTTAAACAAGTAAACATAAACATGCTATTTCATATCATCACATACACATTCATCACACAACAACATGTGGTCTTCGTCTCCTTCGTATAAGTGGCCACACAACACAAACAATTGCCACTATACTACTGACTCAAAACCACTAAGTTCCGATCTTTGAGCTGATACGGAACGTCCTAATATATCACCTAACTACCACGGTGTCTTAGGAAAGCTTCTCTCTCACCTGAGGTCCAGCGATTTAATGCGCACGGTCTTCTCGGATCCTTGTCGCTACCAACTGCCCCAATTCCTCGTCTGTAACATCCCTCGTATTAATTAAAACAAATTTACATTACCAAATTGTATTAAGAAAATCTTCTCTTATCTTAAAACGTTTTTTTTTCGTTCCTCGTCGGAAAAACATGATCGTTTTCTTAAAACGGTCCTAACGTTTCCTAGTACTTGAGTACTTCAAAACCATTTTGAAAACACCTAATAAAATAATCTAGATCAATTGGTTAGGTTGCTGGTCCGTCTTGGATAGCACCTTAACCACATTCGAAAACACCGAAAAATTTCCCGTTTTCAATCCGGGTTTTTCTCAAATCAATTACCATTTGAAAACCAAACTTTGAATCTCATCAATACATTTTTAAAACACAAGAAACAACTTCAAATAATTTTGGACAGCAAGGAGTTGCTTCACAAAATCATTTTAATAAAAATCTGAAAACATCGTAAAAACTCTTTTTGTTTCAATAACTCTTTAGTTCAACATTAATACTTTGAAAACTCAAGTTTTTGTCACAAAACAAATTTTAGATAACCAAAAACACAATCTCACAAGCTCAAATAAATCAAATCAAATTAATTTCAAACTAATTACATATATCAACTAACACACAATCAACAACATACTTTGATAAGTCAAGTCACATAAACAACTAATCAATCTTTCAACTTAATTATAAATCAAACATTTAATTTAATTATTCAACACATAATTAACTTCAAAACCATTTCATTTTTATACAACAAAAATAGTTAGGCATACTTAAACTCATAAACCGAATACACACACATATATTCATGCAAACACAAAACTTTTTATTAGACCGATTGTCTTAGCTTCATTTCACAAAATACATTCATTACTTTTATGTTAATTTATGGAAAAGAATCCTAATCTAATTAACATGCATTGACCGAAAAATTTCACAAATCAAAGCAAGATTTATTCATTATCAAACACATAAAATCATGAAATCATTTCTTCTTTTTCTTAACAAAAACCGTGAGCTTGATCTAAAAAAAATTATCAAACTTTAATTTATTTTTCTTAACTTAAATCAAGTCAAAGATCATACAAGAACATAGAACATAGATCAATTTAGAAAATCATTTTTCAAGAGCTTGTTTTCCCTAATTTCCTTCCCAAAACCGTGACATGCAACAAAGGAAAACATGATCTTTTCATTTAAATTAACATGCAAGGATCAAGTCTTAAGCTTTTCCACCAAAATATGAAAAAATCATAAATCAACACAAACACTTTCAATTTGTTTTTCAAAAGAACATAAAAATAACTTTTCAAAGTTCAACATCAACATGCATGCACTTAGATCTTGTAGATCAAGTCATAAAATTAAACATGGTAGCACAAATCAAAGACAAAAATCATTTTGGGTAAGAAAAAGCCCAAAATCGTGACATACTTTGAGAAAATACTAAAGCTTTTGTTCAAAGATCACATACAAGCTCAAGATCAAAACCTTTTTCAAAGATCAAGACAAAAATCAAAGTTTTATAAGGATTAAATCAAAAATCAAAACATGCAAGACCAAAGATTTCAATTTTATCATGAAGCAAGTTTAGATCACATATTTATTTACCAAACAAACTCTTAAACACCTCATGATTCACGGTTTTAAGCACTAAAACCTAACATGCAAAGAGATCTACTTCAAATTCACAAAGTTCTCAAGCAACACTTTAGATCTTAAAGATTTAACTTGTAAAACATCAAGATCTACCATGAAAAACATCAATCGAACCATAAAGTCCATTGTTTAGTTTAATACAAATTTCTTTAGCTCTCAAAACTCAAGATCAAGGCAAAACGTCACATGCAACCTTTAATCAAACCATAAAGATGAGCATGCAAAGAAAGAAAAGAAGATTACAAGATTACAAATCCAAAACTAGTTCTAATACTTCTAGGATCTTCGGGTTATACCAAGAAAGAAAGGTCTTCTAGTTTCTAGCACTTTGATCTTCAAGGGAATCCCTAGGCTTTGGCTTGATCTCCTCTCCTTCTTCCTCTCTAGTTCACGACTCCTACTCTCTCTCTCTTTTTCTTTTCTTAGTCTAAGAGTTTAATGGGCTCTTAGAACTTGTGTTTGGTTTTGGAGTGAAGGAAATGAAGAAATGAAGTGAGAAATGAATGAAATGAATCTAAGGGCCAAGGCTTTTATAGGCAATTCGTGGGCTTCCTATTTTGCCCTTGGTTAATTAGGCCATGAGCTTTAGAGGAAGGGGCAATTTTGGCTCTTCAAAACTTTGCATGGGTGGAGTTTATCATTTCAAGGGGACAATAAGGAGTGGTTTAGGGTGCTAGGGGTCACCTTAGGTTCAAAGACTTGTAGGCTTATCCTTAGGGTTTTCACTAACTTAGTTAGATCATGGTTAGAACTTAGTCCTTGTGGTTTCTTGTCCAACAAAATAAAAATCCTAGGCTTGCATCTACATACATACATACGTTACACACACATATACACATACATGCACACACATACTTACACGTATTACACACACATGCATATACATACACATATCAAACCAATACATATATTCATGCATATATCATCATATTCTTTCACTAATTAAATTTTCACATAGTCCTAAGCATACACATACAATACCGTACATACATATATATACACACACATAGAAAATAATTTTTCTCCTTATAAAACCATTCATGTACAAAATCACAATTTCCTTAAAATACCAAAAGTATCAAGTACATATTCATTTCTTAAAAATTTAGTTTTTAAAACTCCCAATATTTTCTCATGAAAATCATTCCTTCTTAAAAATCATTCACCACTTAAAATTGTAAAGCAAGGGATTCATTCAAGAAAATATTCTTTCAAAACACTTTTCTCAAAATAATTTCTTTAGTGCTTAAAACAATACGAGGAATTTGCGGGATGTTACAGCACCCACTATCGCTCATGGCACCCACTATCGCTCACACACCCACCATAATCCAGACACTACTACCATCATCTAGACATTGCTGCCGCCGCTCAGAAGCTACCCGTCGATTGTTGCAGTGCTACTGCCCCCAATCTTCAATACTTCAACTTGTAACTCAGTAACTTCCTTCTTCCTTCAACTCTATAATTGTTTTCTTTATGGTTGGTCTTGGTTGAAACCTTTTGTTCCTAGATAGAGTTCTACCTTCGGGCCACTAACTCTCTATATTGTCAAGTAGAGAGTGCTACTCTAATATATTTGATGATTATTTCTTAGATGACTAATGCCCATAACAGCGAATGAATGTAATTTTCTGAATTCTTTTTTCTGTTAATTTTTAGCGTTACTCTCTATTGAGTAAAGATCGAATGTGTTATAATTGCTCAAATTAGTATTTTTAACTATTTCCATTATGGCTTAAGCTCTTCATAAGACTGAATGTGTTATTGTTATAAACATTACAAAAAAAATGAACAATTATACTAATTTATCCTCAAAATATCCTATTTAATTAATTAAGTACACTTCTTTTAACTTTTGTGTTGCATGTTGTATCTTTGTAATCGAGTTTATCACAAAAGAATTCTTTTTTGAGGTTAGACAAACAAATATTAAGTATTTTGATCTTAAACGAACATATCTTGAATTTCACTCATACTCATTTTTCTTTTTGTAAACTTTAGATCTAATGATAAAGAAAGCGAGAGGAACATTTTTTAAATTTATTTTTCTATGCTATTCATCCTTGTTCCGGGTCAACCCGAACCCGTCCTTATTCGGATCCGTCCATACCTTGTCTCGCTTTAATTAGGGACGAATTGAGTTCAAAAATTGACCCGAACAACATTTAAGGACAAACCCAACCATTCCCAACCCATCCATGCTCACCCTAATGCGACCCATTTTTTCATAATTAAACATGTAGAAACACAACACTTCCATGGACACTATTCATTTTTCGCTATGACACGAGGTTTGTTAAATTATGATAGCAAATGGTTTCGGTGGTTGTGGTGCAACGAAGTTGTTCATCCCGACCTCACCCTTAGTGATCGAATCAACAAAGGCTTACTCTTTTTTGGGAATCTAGTTCTGAAATCATTTTTGGGAAAAAAAGTCTGGATTAAAGCCAGTTTCGATATTGAGCCGGTTTGAACCGGGTTTCAAAACCAAACCATTGTTAAACCAGTTTTAGAACCATTTTATCAAATCAGTCCGGTTTACCCTAAAAATCTGATCCATTTAGGCATTTAGTATTTGGATTGGTTTAAGTACGTTGATAGATAGGAGGAAATGAGAACCAAGAACATATATATACTATCTAGGGCCTTGTTAAGATACAAACTATGCAAAAGTTTGTACCAGTGCAAATTGATGATCTAACGGCTGTTATTGTTGAAAAAAGTTGATGGTCATGATCCTTAAATTTTCCAAACTTCCCCCGTATGATGCATTGCACCTTAGTAGTGCCACATCTGACATCACAACGAGCCAACAAACAACAATCACGATGGCATCCACGCATTCTCAACTATTTTACTTCGCTTTTCATTATACGAAAAAAAAATCCTCTTTCAATCCTTAAATATAAGACTCTTTTGAAATTTTTATTTTATCCATATTTATAAAATGTTAGACCAATTTTCAATAACAATTAATTACTTATTTTCACAAACACCACTATTTTTTATATAAGCAAATTACAAACACCTATATTTACTTAACACTTTTTATATTTTCAAAAATATTAATAGGATAGTTTTGAAAATGCATATCAAATGTTCACATTTCCAATACCATTAACTAAATTAATTAACTTTGTTAATAGACCTGAAATCTATTAAAATGGTCACACACACATATATAGGTAGAGGGAGTATTTTATTAGGGATCTCAAATATTAAAAAATAATTAATTATTCATTATTAAATACAATCATTCATAAAATATCCACATAAAATAATTGTCCTAATTAATTTTTGTTTCATTATCGATACTACTTTTTTAATGTACCTTTATTTTATTTTATTTTTATGAATTTGAGAAATTGAATGCTATCAACTAACATCCTTAATAAATGTAAATTTGGTTTTTTCTTTTTTATAATTGAGACCGGAGTGAGTAAATCTTTTAGTACTCCATCTGATTTTATATGTAAGTCCATTTGACAAAAAATACACTCTTTAAGTTGGTTACTTAGTACTATTAGTGGTATTGAAAATATAAATATTTTGTATATTTTTTTCGAAATTATCCCTATAATTATTATTAAAACTCTAAAAAGTACATTGAGTAAGATGTTTGTGAAAAAGAAGTAATTAATAACATTGAAAATTGAAAACATAACTTACGTTAAGGGGAAAAATGTTTTCAAAAACAACTTACATATAGGATAGGAGAAAATACAATTTTAACACTTGTTTTCGGTGGACAAATAAAAAGTGTAATCACTGAGTATAGATTAAATTTTGTAGCTATTTTTTTCCTCGATTTTATTCAATTTTGTCCGAGTTCAATATCAGTTATCGAGCTTTTTACTTTTCCACTAGATACAAGTGTATAAATTGGACTAATGATTTACTTTGTTCCGTCTCAATTATTAAAAAAAATTGAATTCATATTCATTAAGGATGTTAGTTGATTTCATTTAATTATTTAAAATTCATAAAAAAATTTAAGGAAAATGCTAACAAGTAGTCCAAGGACATTGTTTAAGCCAGCAAAAAGAATTATTTTTACTTTGAAAAATTATGCATTTAATATATCAAAGAGTGATGAACTTAAGTTTTCAATGTTGACCTAATTGTTTTAGAATGCTTAAACAATGCTCTAAGGGCACTTGTTAACATACCACAATAAATAATAATTATTGTAGTTTAAAAAAGTAATTTTAAGAGTGAAACAAAAAATTAATTTAAACATTCACCTTACAAAAATATTTTAGAAATAATTGTATTTAATATTAATTAATTAATTTTTTTTTATATTTAAAATTATTAATAAGATTTTTTTTCCCTTTTATAATAGAGGCCGGAAATAATAGTTGAGAATGTTTTTATTCCTAAGATTATAGTTGCTGCTTGTTGGGACGTGGCACTACTAAGGTGCAATGCATTATACGGGTGAAGTTTGGAAACTTTAAGGATCATGACCATTAAATTTTTTTTCAACAATATCAGCAGTTAGATCATCGGTTTGCAATGGCCCATCTATCTATGCTTCATCCTCTTTTTTTGTCCTACCTCGTTGCGTCGACAAGACAAGAGTGAGCAGAGCAGCGGCGAAAACAGAAGAACCCGAAATCAATAACCGCTCGTTCATCATCTCCTCTCTCCTTTCAGTGAGTCTTTCTTTTTCCTCTTCTTTTACTTTGCTTGAGATTCACCCTTTTCAAATCTTTTAGATATTCATTTTCTGATTTTTACTTTATAATTGTGTTTATATTCACCGATAGTTTTCGCACCCATTCTTTCTTTTCTTCAGTTAGGAGACTGGAAAATCACTTTCGATTCAGTTTTTTTGCCTTGCAAATTTTCCTTCTGCTCAAATTAGCTTAGTCTTAACATTTTCTTTATTCCCTGTTATATGAAGATTATTTTTACATAGTGGAGGAGGCAGACATAAACAATATCGCCTCCCACCTTGTTAGGAAAGGGTAGGCCACAATATAAATGAGCTAAGTGAAGAATAACATGAGTAAGTTTGACACCCCGAGTTAGGTGTCCCACGTTGAGTAATCTAGGAAGCTCAATGTGGTAATTAAGCCATGAGACTCTCTCACTTAATGGATTAGACTTTTGGGTTGGGCTCTCCCATGTGCTTAAGTCCTAACACCCCATCTTCACAGAAAACCTCAATGTTGTAATTTTAGAATTTCAACGAGAGCATGTTGATAATTTCGGCTATGTTTGGATACACAATGTTGAATGGAGCGGAATGGAATAGGATAAGATGGAGTGGGGTGGAACGGAATGGAATAATATTAGTTTACCATTCCATCATGTACCATTCCACTCCTTCCTAATTTAAACAATCCAAATAATGGAATTTAATTAAATTCCATCCCACTCCATTCCATTCCACCACATACCATCAATCCAAACAAAGCCGTGCGCCAATTTGGTTGAATTGTGAAAATGGGCATGTGAAGGGTTTTGGAGGGTCAGGTAAAATCCCCAAAGCCTTCCCCTCCGATTTAGTCAGCTCCCAAAACAAGGGAGAATACCTTCCTAGCCGTTCCTTTCCTTTCCTTCCCCTCCATAAAGCAACTCTGGGAGAGACCCTAAGGCTTTGTTTGGGAGTTAAGAGGGGAAGGAAATATAGGGGGAAAGGAGGTGAGGAAGGGATTTAGGGATGGTAATTAGAGAGCTGTTCCTGCAAGCAAGGAGAATAGGTTTTCCACTCTTCCATTCGCAAATAGAGTCCTCCTCTGTTACGTAGATAGACAGTACTAGTGGGAGAGACATTGCTTTAATTGTAAACCCTAGATGTTGGTGATTGAATTTGATGTGTGGGGATGATTTGGGGTAAAAGGGTTTAAGACTTTAAGAGAATAAAATTTCCGAGAGTGATACGTAAATATGGCAAATGTGTAAATCTCCTTGCTTTTTCCTAGAAACCCCAATTTGGGGGAACAACAAAGAAGTTTCAGTGGAGTTTTCTGAAAATCCCCAAAGTCTCACCCTCCTTTTTATTAAACTCACAAACACGAACAAGGGAATAGAGTCCCAAACCATCTCTTTTCCTTTTCCTTTTCCTTCCCCTCCCAAACAATGCTTAATGCATTAGGTACATGAATTAGGTATATGAGTTCATTCACTTATATGCTCTCTAACTTGTTCATTCATTTTCAATGTGGAACTTCTTCACCACCATCACTTACTTGCAATACTCAACGCACCTTTCATGTTTTGCCTGTACTTAGTACCATGTTTAATAGGATTGCATAATGTTTTAATAATATGGATTGCTGGCTATTGCCTTCTCATATGATTCATAGCACATCGGATATTCTACTCTTTCTTTATAGCTGTTTTTTTTTTTTTTTAAATACATTTGTTTCTAAGCCAAATAATTGCCAATTTGGCAGGTGTTTTCTTTCTTCTTTAAATGTTCCTATCATTCGAAACGTTTTCTGTTAGATGCTTATCCTAATTGTATTTTCCTTGATTTTTTTGTTGGATATTTGTGATTTATTGTTGATCTTGATGGTTCTAATTATGCTGATCTTTGTCATATAAATAGTGGTGATTGAAGCAAACGCTCATAGCAACATATGGACATGGCATTAATTAAGCAAGAAAAACTATAAAATGACGTCAACTATTGCTGCTGCTCACGTCCCCAGTTGCTGGTACATTCACAACCATCTTAACGTCCCTCATCATGCCCAAAAAAAGAGAAAACTCACCACTCTATCACTTGCCGATGCAGATAGCCAAATCCTCATCAGAAACATCAACGGCCTAAGTCTTCCTCAGACCCACAGTTGCAGCAAAGGAAAAGAAAGCAATAACAGGGCTAGATACAATTCCCATTCAAATCAAAACCACAAACACACATCCTTTCGGCAGTACTTCCCTCTCATTGACACAAAAGACACCAATAATCAAAATCCAAAAACCAGAAACAACGATCAACATCAAGTAGACGAAGACGAACAAAGAGAATTCAAGGCAAATAAGGAAGCTAGGGTACTCTTCACAAACATGTGGTGGGTAGATATGAAAGCAGCATTTGGCCAAAGAATTAACTTGCCGGGTATTTTAACTTCAACCATGGTGATCTTAAAAGACCCAAAATTGGCATTGCCCCATATTTCCGTGCCTGATATAAGGTACATTGATTGGGCTGAGCTGCATAGAAAGGGATTTAAGGGTGTTGTCTTTGACAAGGATAATACCATTACAGCACCTTACTCTTTGACACCCTGGCCTCCTCTCGAGTCTTCATTGGAACGTTGTAAATTAGAATTCGGTCCTGATATTGCTGTATTTAGCAACTCAGCTGGTAATTTTACTATTTTAGTATGTAACATTTCAAAATTGTTGTGAATTTTATATGCTTGTAAATATTGCCCTCAGTCACACTATCCTTTTGTTGTTTTATTCGTATCGTGAATCAGGACTTTATGAGTATGACCATGATGGTTTAAAAGCTAGGATGCTTGAGGGTGCGATTGGAATTAAAGTCATCAGACATAGTGAGTCTTGCCTTTTCTTTATGAGCATTAATTCTGTAATGTTTCTTTTGTCTTGAAAGTGCAAGTTATTGCTGGTTTATAGAGTATAAAAATGATAGTTGGTGTTAAGGTTTCATCTCAAAACCTATTGGCAATGAGAGAAGTAGTCTAACATGTTTTTAATCCATACCACATATAATGTTGTAGGCAATGTGAGGCTTCCAACACGCTCACTCTGGAAGAGAAGTTGGGCTTTGACTCTCATACTATGTTAATGTTCTATCTCAAAACCAATTGACTATGAGAGGCGTAGCCCAACATGTATTTAAACCATATCACATATAATGGGGTAGGATGTGGGACTTCCAACAATTGGATATAGAAGGAATGATAGATCATAAACAGAAATAGTGTAGGATAATAGTGGAAGTCCTGTTATTGAATGTTTATTACATAGCCTTTGGAAGACTAAAGGACTTCAGCTTCTGCATACATCATACCATGCTATATATAGTAACCTATATGTAGATATTTCTACATTTGAGCCTTATTGTTTAGTTACAGCATTAGCGCCAGCTAGAGGCTTCTAGTTGTTTTCACTTTTAATTATTTCTACATGATTCTGAGTCTCACATTGTTCTATAATCATGTTTGAAATTTGCATCAATTTTAACAGTTATCTTGTGTTAAAAATTTAAAATTCTAGATAAGCCCTAGGGAAAATAACACTAGCATTGATGTTTATATGTGTCTATGCTGCAGGGGTGAAGAAGCCAGCTGGTACAGCTGAAGAAATTGAAAAGCATTTTGGTTGTGAGTCTTCCCAATTAATCATGGTATATAAGAATCTTGTAATGTTCATTTTCTGTTTGCTACTTGTTTGAGGTTAAATTATATGATAAGCATTCTGTGGCAGGTGGGTGATCGACCCTTCACCGACATAGTTTATGGTAATCGAAATGGATTTTTAACTATCTTGACAGAGCCGCTGAGTCTTTCTGAGGAACCGTTTATTGTTAAGCAGGTTTGTTTTACATTTTCATTTTCTCTGTTGGATGCTAAAAGTGTTTGATGTGACTTCTTATTTCTTACTTTCAATAATAGAAGAAATTTTATTAGTAAAGAAGGAATAAGGAATTTAATTTGACAGACCCTATAAGAAAAGTGAATACATAATCTATCAGAAAAAATCATCAAGCAAAAAGTTCCCACAGCTCTTTTAGAATGAAACTCCGGTAAAAATTTGACAACTGAAAAGTGTATTTCCAGAGTATACCGAAAGATTATCTTGTTCCAAAGCATTTAAGCTGGAAATTCTCATAAAAGTTTCTAGCATGAACTACCCAACTGAGTTACTGCAAATGTTCCATGTCTGCAATGATCCTATGTACTAGTGGGAAACTCATTGTAACATGTTTGTTCAATTCCTTTCTCCTATGTTTTAACTTCCTGAATTTTAGAAATTTTCATGTCCATGTTAAAGCTTGTCATATCCGATCCCATATCTTATATTCATGTTGAAAGTGCTAATTGATCTCTTCTGTTCAAATTCCTTGTTTTTATGTATACGATGTCGTTAGAGTTTAGTTCTGAAATTTCTGGAGTCATGATGCATACTTAAATCCAAGCATTAGTTCCTAGAAATTAGGCACTACCCTTTAAAATCAGGCACTATGCATTTATGGTTAAGTATGTTACAACTCTTGAACTTCTCTAATAGACTACATAAATAAGTATTGTATGAGTTGCAAGTCAAGCAAGACAAGAAAATGATTAAAGGATAGTTCTTTCATCTCCTTTCTCCTAAGATCTTATTCCTACCTCACCTTTGTTTTTTTCATTATCTACTATCTTCTAAGTTCTAACATAGCCTTGTGAAGGCTTAATCCCTTCTAAGCGATTTTTTGAGTTATGTGGCAGTTATGGTCAATAACTCATTACCAATTGAACTCTGAAAGATATATTTATTTTCTTTTGATGGAAAGATGCACTGATATTCCGAATGAAGTTTGAGGAATGTCTCAGGTTTTTTTTTACCATTAGACTAACAAAGTTGAAGTTTGAGTCACAATGCCCTGCAATTTATAAAGATTGCTTAGTGTTTTATGTTTCATAATTGTAAGTCCATCTAAAAAAATAAAAGAAATGGAATTATATTTCCTTCTGAGCAGTAATTGCTGGAAAATTGCTGTAAATAGCCTGTTTAATTGTTTTACATTGCAAACACTTGAAATGTTTAACTTCAAGAATGTTTTTATTTGGTGATTAATACTTCCAAGACTTCCAATCATTTACCCAAAATATTTGTTCTCTCCTATGGTTTTTTTCTTCTCACCTGTATTTTAATAATTGTGGTGATAGGTCAGGAAGCTAGAGACTTCATTTGTAACTTACTGGTCTAGAAGAGGGTTGAAGCCACCAGATCAAAAGTTATTGCCAGATCCCAGGACGTGTGTCAAAGATCCCTGACCGTTTATAGTCTAATGACCATGAGCACTAGTTTTTTTTGCCATGAGAATATTACACTTCATTGCTAACTTTGGTGCACCCAAAAAATGAATGCACCAATGTTGCCAACACTGGAAACCATTGATTTTATATATAAAAAAATTGATCAATGGTTATTAGGTTAATAATAATACCTGGTAATTTTTAACCTGTTTCCCACATTTAGTAATTCTTGTTTTGTCCCTGTCATTAAGTTAGCAATATGTGCTGAAATTAGCTATTTATTATAAGTTCTTGTCACGTTCAGATGGGCCTCCATCGAATTTGCCCTCCTCTAAATGCCTTGTCGTTGGATGGAAGTTTGGGAATCAAATGTAAGGGCAGAGACTTGGAGGTTCAGGGAGGACAACCAACCAAGCTCTGGCCTCCTGCTTGTGGCATCTCGGCTTAGCCGAATTGTTGGGTTAGACGACGGATGTCAAGTTATGGATTCACACTGCACTGACAAGAGGGTACTTGTTTTTTTTGGTTTAATTATGTGTCCAATTTTTGAATTTTGAGGTTGTTTTGTCAAAAGTCCTTGTTCTTTATTTTTTTTTCAATGTGTGACTCTTCAAAGTTACCTTCGAGTTTGCCATATACTCTTGTTACCAATTTCAGCAAAGTTTTAATGGCGTGTCTTATTAGAATCTTGGTAGATGCAGGAAATTAGCCACATAGTGCCACGTGAATGAATGTGACCTCTCTCAAATCCTTAAAAAAAAAAACTAAAAATACAAAAAAAAACTATTTTTGGTTCTTTTAATTTTAAAAAAATGATCTTCCCTCACGAGTATCACGTGGTTAATCTCTTGCGTTTGACTAGGATTCCAATATGACATATTAGCAAAATTTGGTCGCAATTGGTAACAATGGTATATGGTAAACTCAGAAGTAATTTCGGGGAGTTAAACATTGGAAAAAAAAAAAAGAGCCTGGACAAAATGACCCTAAAGTTTAGGGACTAGACACAATTGACATTACAAGAATTTGGCATATTACTAGAGCTCGTTACGGAGGGTTTTCAATTTAATTGTGTTTTTTGGAGGGCTTTCAATTTAATTGGGTTTTTTAAAGTGGTCTTGTTCAGTCCAATGACCATATGCTCGCGTTGCCGTTGTTCGTTCGGGCATGTGGTGCGGGTGTGCCGTGTGGGGGCATGGGTGTAGGTTGTACATGTCATCTTTTTAGAAGGTCACTGGCCAAACATCTTTTTATATTTTTGCACATTTTTCTGTAATTAGTCATTGTAAATTTATGGCTCCATTATTTGGTCGTTTCTAGTCAATAAATTCAGTGTAATGGCTTAAACAGTTTTTTGTTTTAATGACTAATAATGAGCCATAAGTTTATGGCTGGCAGAGGCTATGGTAATGGCTATGAAAGGCCACCTTGGTCAACCAGAGAAACACACACAAAAAAATCGAACATACTTTTCTTTATTCTTTTCCGAGCAACCTTTCCTTTATGTGAGATTCCAAGCTCTCAACTCCGAGTGCACAGGTTCTTGAGCTATAGTGCTGACCTTGGGAGCAAGACTGGTGATATAGTTGCACCATGGCTATACAATTTTGCTTTTAAGGAAGTGGGTTTTTCCCCGATACATGTAACACCCACTGAATTCAATCCACAAAATTATCTATAATTATGATTTGAAAATATATAAATAAATATTTATTTCTATTTTATAATTTATTTTGAAGTTTGAAAGGGTAAAATAGTCATTTCACATATTATATTATTTAATTATTTTTTTAACTAAGTTAAACGGTTAACGAATTGAGTTAACCTATTAACCCAGTGCAAATTTCCTCAATTATGTGCAAATATAAGCCCGATAATCGATTAATTGGTTCAATAATCGGTTATCTGGGTAAGTTCCGAGCTTTCTCCAAGGAGAAGCCATCTCATGCTTGCTCCAAGGTGACTCACACTTAATTATTGTAGTTAGGGTGTGTTGGCAAGCTATAGTGAGGGGAAATCACCTCTGAACCCCTATATATAGAGTCATGAGTATCTCAGTTTTAAACACTCCTCAGATCACTTTTGATGCAGGGCAGTCCCAGGACCCTAAAAACTTAAGCAACTTTCCATTTGATCCAGGATCATGCCATGCTGAAGATTCCTTTCCCCTCTCAAAAAGAGGAAAATGATGAAGTTTTAATTAAGTTTTTGACTTTCTTTAAAGGTGTTGTAATAAGAGCTTAGGTATTTGCTCATTTTAGTTTGAACTTTTGTTTTATGTTTAGTCAATTGTAATAGTTAAGTTTAGGTTAGGCCAACCATCAAGTCTCAAGAGAAAGTTCACGCTTTTGATATTTGAAGAATCAAGGGAGTTTCAACTCATGAAGTCAATTTAATCCTTGACTTGAAGTTCAAGTTGTGATTGATGAAGAAGAGGATACACTCTTTAGCATTAAGAGTGGAAGATACAAAATTAAGACTCAATCAAGTCTCTTCATTCAATCCGGTTTAATGAAGGAGTAATGGAGACAATCAAGTCAATTATAAAGAATTAATGCTTGCTTGAAGGGAGTTACAAAATTAAACCCCATTATGATGCATTAATTGTTTTCGGTTACAAAATTCATGGTCATGAAAGTAATCATCATTATAATAATCAAGGCTATCAATGAGATGCATCAATGAGGGAGTTACAAAACTCCATGGTCCTTAATTGAATTTAAACTCTCATTAAGTATTTTGGTTGCTCCATCATTGTGGCTCACAGCCAAACAACATGAAGGGCCAATGAATCAATACAAGTAGAACCAAACCTCATGCACGAAGTGAGTAAGAAAAATCAAAGAAGCATCAACAAGATCATTACTCACGACCACTTATTAAAACCTTGGAGGTTACAAATTGAAACCCCCAATTCATGTGGCAATCATGATCACGGCCAAACATTAATAACAAGGAGGGTGTTACGTTTTTATCATTGGAGCATTCAAGGGAGAATGGTTACATTTGTCTTGGTTGTCATTTAGTTAGGATTTTTAATGTCCAAACATGGCTGGCCTTCCTGGCCATCTTTAGTCTTCACGTGATTTCTAGGCAGCCAAGAGAGCATATTGTAAATTCTATATAATGTAAACTTGAGAATGAAATAGAAGAACTTTTGGCTTTGAGATAAATCGTGACTTATGTTCACACTTCAAGAGAGTGATTCTCTTACTCTTAGGTTGCAAGAAGGAACTCAACCTGTGTGATGCAATTTGAGTCCAACCAAGACTTATCATTTGTTTAGTCAAGTGTGGCGCTTTCTTTCTTCTATCCTTGTTCTTGTTTTCTTTACACAAATTGGTTTAATCTTCATTGACTTATTTTCCATTTTGTTGACACCCAATTTTGTCCCCCCCCCCCCAAACAAAATAAAACTAAAAAATAAAAATGTTTTTTTTTTAAAAAAAAGATGAAAAATGAAAAATACATAAAAAATTAAAAAAAGATTTTGAAAAAGTATTTTTTTTATGAAAAATAAAATAAAATAAAATAAAAAATTCAAAAAAAAAAAGATAAGATAAAATGTTTTTTTTAAGAGAAAGATTTGGTTAATTTTTGTGAGGATAAGGATAAAAAAAAGTCTTTTGGTTAAAGGGATTTGTTTTTTTATGAAAGGATTATGATCAAATTTGTTTTTAAAAAAATTGATTGAGGAATAAACCAGGGAATATTCTACTGGGCTTTCAAAGTCTGTTGAAAAAACCCGATTTTTCCTAACCTAATTTTTCCTGTAAATAGAGTTCTCTTCCTCACTTTGAAGAACACACAAAAAATTGAATTAGAGGACTACACAGAATTTCGTGCAAAGAAAAACCCCTCTCAACATCAGGCGCGTGCAGTGCACGCATCATTCCTTCCATCATTCCCATTCCCTCCGTTTCCCGCCAGATCACGTGATCCTTTCTTGCTACTACTATTCTTCTATACCACGTGTCCAGGTACTTCTTCTTTTTCATTTTTTTCTTTTATCACTTTTTTAATTTCTGTTTTTTTAATTAATAAATAATTAAATAATAATAATTCAAAATGTAGTCATTTTTTTAATTTAAAATTGATTGTGTTTTGGTAAGTCAATTTTTCTCATCCAAATTTAACACAGTGGTGGGATCTCTTGGGCTTCCTCTCCATATAAAAAATATAGACTTTTTTTTAATTGTTGTTTTAAAAATATTAGTTGCGATTTGGTAAGTCGATTTTTCTTTCCCAAATTCAGTGGAGAGATCTCTCGGGCTGCCTCTCTGCACAAAAAAAATGCATATAAATATAAATTTTCCTTTTTTAATTAAGTTGTAAAAAATATTAAAAG
The DNA here is from genome assembly GCA_037953625.1 of Crotalaria pallida. NCBI lineage: Eukaryota > Viridiplantae > Streptophyta > Magnoliopsida > Fabales > Fabaceae > Crotalaria > Crotalaria pallida. The sequence continues at coordinate 77,449,780 of CM075649.1, read as the reverse complement.
ACAAAAACACTTTTTAAAAAAAAAAATTAAAAGACAGCTCGTGCTACTCGAGTAGTTGGAGCACTAATCGAGTAGTTCAAGTGTTTTTGACAGAAACTTAATTTTGTTTAAAAATAGTAAGCTAGTTTATTGATAATATCAATTAAATTCGAAAAATTAATATTGTTGCTTCCATTTACTATTCACCCCCTTTAGTAAATTGTTAGGCCACTTGTTGGTTTCCAACAAGTGGTATCAGAGCTCGGTCGAAAGATCTAGTGTAACAACTTTTTTCGAAAAGATCCTAAGGAAACCATGGGCTCTAACAATCCTTTTGGAGGTGAAGGCTCTTCAATAAACCGTCAACCATTATTTAATGGTGATGGATATGCTTATTGGAAAGTTATGATGAAAATATTTATTGAAGCAATAGATATTGATATTTGGGATGCAATTGAAAATTGTCCTTATATTCCTAGAAGGAAAATAGGTGAGGAAGTTGTGGAAGTCCCAAAGGCAAGTTGGAATGATGATGATAAAAAGAAAGTTTCTTATGATTTAAAAGCCAAAAACATCATCACTTCCGCCTTATCTTATGATGAATTATTTAGAGTATCTCATTGCAAAAGTGCAAAACAAATGTGGGACATTCTTCAACTTACTCATGAAGAGACTAGTGAGGTTAGACGGACTAGACTTAATACTTTAATGCATGAATATGAGTTATTTCACAGGCTTCCTAATGAGTCAATAAATGACATGCAAAAGCGATTTAATCATATTATAAATCATCTTATTGCTATTGCTAAAACTTTCCTTAATTCTGAAGTTATTAACAAGGTGTTGAGACGTTTGAGTAGGGAATGACAACCAAAGGTCACAGCCATTATGGAATCAAAGGGTTTGGATACCATGGACATAACAACACTTTTCGGAAAACTTCAAGAGCATGAGATAGAGTTAGGACGTCTAACTATGCATGAAGAGTCGGACAAAAAGAAAAAAGGGATCTCTCTAAAGGTCTCTACCAAGACCTCCAAGGTAAGTAAAGACTCTTCTGATAGTGATTCAAATTCTGAAATTGATGAGGAAACCTTTGGTCTTATGGTTAAAAAGTTTGGAAAGTTTTTCAAAAATAAAAGAAATTTTAAAAGCAAAGGAAAAAAGACCAAAGATTTTCATCATAAAGGAAATAATTCGAAAGATAACATCAAATTCCATGAGTGTGGTGAACCAGGACACATAAAAGCATACTGTCCCAAACTGCAAAAGAAAAGCGGTGATGAAAGAAAGAAAGGCAAGGACTACAAGTCAAAAAGGGCTTACATTGTCTGGGATGCGCCCGAAGAAAATGAAACCTCAGAATCAGATTCGTCAGATGATGAGGAGGCAAACCTATGCTTAATGGGAAGATATGATGAAGAAGTTTCACAAAGCCATACTTCAACTGAGCAAGGAAATGAGGTAACCTCCGATACTGAATCCGATATTGAATCTGAATTTGATGATTATGAAGATTTATATACTGCTTAATTGACATGCAATCTGATTTTAAGAAACTTGCTAAAAGTTATGTTAAACTGAAAAAGAATGTTTTGAAAAATAAAGAGCAAGTTCTTGAATTGGAAAAATGCATTGAAAATTTAAAAGCAGTAATGAATCTTTAAAACATACTATCACCTCCTTGAAAAATCAAAATTGTGAAAGTTGCATCAAGTATGAGAAAAAAATTCAAAATTTGAAAACCACTAATGCAACTTTTTCAAAAAGTGATAGAATGTTAAATAGACTACTTGTTGAACAACGAAAAAATTTAAACAAAACAGGTCTTGGTTACACAAATGCCAAAAAGAAAATTTTTAGAAAAGTTGGCTCTTTTTCAAAATTAAATCATTCTAAAAGGCCAACATGTTTTTATTGCGACATTTATGGTCATACCCCGAATGAATGTAAAATAAGGCATTATGGTGTGGCCAATGGCTCATATGTTTGTATTGTCAAGGGAGAAGATCCCTATGCTAACCTCAAGGGACCCAAGACCATTTGGGTACCCAAAATGAGTAAGTAATCATTGTTTTGTAGGTGTGCTTTTGAACAAAGGAAAATCGGTGGTATTTGGATAACGGCTATTCGAAGCACATGACAGGAGATAAACAACACTTCATTGAGCTTACTCCAAAGGAAAAAGGATATGTCACTTATGGAGACAACAACAAAGGTAAGATTTTGGGTGAAGGTAAAATTGGAAATTCGTTTAACTTGATTATCGATAATGTTTTATTTGTACAAGGTTTAGAACATAACCTTTTAAGCATAAGTCAACTTTGTGATATTGGTAATCATGTTGTTTTTACCTCCACTCATTGTTTTATTAAAAGTGACAAGGACAATTCTACCAAATTTGTTGGAAAAGATCAAACAATACTTATTTGGTTGATTTAAATGAAATCACTTCTTTGGTATCCACTTGCTTGGTTAGCAAAGAAAATGATACTTGGTTATGACATCGTAGGACTGCTCACATAAATGTAAATCAATTAAAGAAACTTCAATCCAAAGACCTAGTAGTTGGTTTACCAAAGCTAAAATTTGACATTGAAGGCGTTTGCACAGCTTGTAAAAAGTGCAAACAAACTAAAAATAACTTTTCCTCTAAAACGATGGTTTCCACATCAAGACCATTAGAATTACTTCATATGGACTTGTTTGGACCTTCGCAAGTAAAGAGTTTTGGTGGCAACTACTATGCCTTGGTAATTGTTGATGACTTTTCTAGATTTAGTTGGACTTTATTTTTAACTGCTAAAAGTGACACCTTCAAAAGTTTTAAAAATCTTGTTAAACGAGTCCAAAACCAAGTCAACCAAAAAGTAATTGTCATCCGAACGGACCATGGTGGCGAGTTCGAGAATCACAAATTTGACAAATTTTGTTCTAAGTTTGGAATTGAACATCAATTTTCTGCTCCAAGAACTCCCGAGCAAAACGGAGTTGTGGAACGGAAAAATAGAGTACTTAAGGAGCTTGCTAGAACTATGTTAAATGAATCTCAAGTACCACATTATTTTTGGGCGGATGCGGTCAATACTGCGTGTTATGTAATAAAACGCATTTTGACTAGACCTATTTTAAAGAAAATGCCTTATGAACTTTACAAGGGTAGGAAACCGAATATATCTCATCTTCACACTTTTGGATGTAAAGTATTTATTTTAAATAATGGAAAAGATCATCTTGGAAAATTTGATTCAAAAGCTGATGAAGGAATATTCTTAGGGTATTCTTCTAAGCATTATTTAATAAAAGAATCAATTTTCAATAAAATAACTTTTTCTATAGAAGAATCTATACATGTTGTATTTGATGAGTCTCCGAAAGGAGATACTTTGAGCTGTGTGAAAAGTGCAGGAAATCTAGAAGACTCTTGAAAAACATAATGAAGATATTCAAATCTTGACTGGAGAAGAAGCACAAGTGATGAGCATTTTATTTCCCATTTTTCCTTGCATTATTTTACTCCTATTATTGATACTTGTTGCCTATTTGACATTGTTTAGCTTGATTTAGTGATTTAGAGTTTATTGGACTATTATTCTGAATATTGTTTAATTTGGGATTATTTAGCCTAATTAATTCTATTTCTATTTTCAGGTCATATTTGGCACAAGGGCTTTTTGGACATTTTGGGAATGAAGATTTAATTTTGGAAGAGAAGATATATGATGAAGTGAAGATTGTAATCTATCTTTAGGATTAGTTGAGATTTAGTTATATCTTTTAAGATTTAGATTTTATCTATAAGATATTTTTAGATTTAATTTAGAGATAAGCTTTCCTTAGGATTTGGGCCCATGATTTAGGCCCGTTTTGTGATTTAAAAAGCCAAATTCGTGTAAACCCGAGGAGGGACCTTCCATTCACGTTTTTTTTTACATTCTCTCTCATAGAGAAGGCTTAGTTTTGCTCTCCAAGCTTGTGGAGGCTGCTAGGGTTTCTCTCTCTTCCCTTTTCTACACGTTTTTGACTTATTTCATCATGGAAGGCTAAACTCTTAGGTTAAATCCCTTTGGTAATGTATCACATACTCTTGAGGTTTTGTTCTTAATGCTATTTCGTTTTTATTCACTGTTTTCATGCTTATTGATATGTTATGGTTCGCTTAGTTCCATTGTATAGAGATAATCCATGTGTATGAATGCTTAATTTATGCAAACTCGTAAAAACTCCATGCTTTGGCTTTTAATGCTTAATTAGAGGTTTGGGTTTTGGGGTGAGAATTGAATTTTCGCTTAGTATTTAATTCTCACGAGTTGGACAGTGAAGAGGAAAGAAATTGATCTTTTGTGACCGATGATAGAGTTGTGAACGCGAGCCAAAGGGGTTTATCCGCTTTTCCTTATCTGTTTCTTCGTTTTGATTTAATTCTGTTTTGATTTCAATTATTCAATATTCAATACAAAAAAAAACCCCCCTGTTTTCTATGCATACTATGTGTTCGACCTTTTGCTTGATAAGATATTCCTTGGGAGACGACCTAGGAGTCACTTCCTAGTACTATACTTAAAATGTTTTTATTTGTATCGGGTACGGCCTCGATCAAATTTGGCGCCGTTGCCGGGGAATATCGGTTCTTGCCAAAGGTCATTAGTAGTTAGTTAGTGTCGTAGTTAGTATAGTTATTATAGTGTGTCGTGTCTGATTCAGGGTCTAGTAGTCAATTCTGATAACCGGTTGAAGTTGCACTGTTTGCTGTTTTGCTATTTTGTTGCAATTAGTGTATTTGATTGATTCTGTGGTTGCTAGTTCACATAGTTGTGGGTGGAATTTTTGCACGAAAATTTATATCCGCACTACTTTTATCATATAAAAAGGTTTTGAGGCACCACGATCACTCAGATCATCACTGGTTGTGAGTTCCAGAAAAATTTTCCAAGTTTTAGCAGCACTTTCTTCAAATCATCGCAACTTTTGACCCGTAAATCGGAATTTGACGAATTTTATATCAAATCGAAGGGAATTTTCTGAATAATCTGATTTTTCTCACTTCGTCAGAAAACTCCTTCGTCTGGATCCTGAAAAAGCCGTTTTACTATTTTTTTTATTTTACAAGTTTTATTTTCTTAGTTTTTGGTCTCTGATTTAATTGTTTGACTTGGTTCCCTTTTGAATTTTGTCCTCAAACTTTTTGTGGTATGTTTTCATGATTTTAGGGTGCTGAAAAAAATAAAGAAAAAATTTTAAAAAAATAAAAAATTTTGTTGCCTATTTTGGTCATGTATATTTGTGACAGTTTGCTATGCTTAATGGTGTTCTGTTCAGTACATGACTAGGGGCAACCCAAGCTAATTTCATCCATATAACCCTGAAATTGATAGAACTTATCACAGACTAGTTAGACAAAATAGGAACCAGTCCATAGGTAGTGAGTCTATTGAGTCTTTACATAGTGAGTCTGCTTCTTTTTCTTCTATTCCTATAAATTCTGATTCTTATTCTGATTATTCTGAAAATATGGCTCAAACTCCACCACGTGAGAGGACATTGAGGGAGCTGGCTGCACCTGATTTCACTATTGAAGATTTGTGCATCCAGTATCCCGATGACCCGTATGAGCTAAGGTCTGGACTAATTCATTTGTTGCCCAAGTTTAATGGTCTTGCAAGTGAGGATCCTCATAAACATCTCAAGCAGTTCCATATTGTCAGTGCTACTATGAAACCACATGATGTGCAAGAGGATCATGTTTGTCTTAAGGCATTCCCACACTCCCTAGAGGGGCTAGCCAAGGATTGGTTGTACGATCTGGCCCCTGGTTCTATCATAGTCTGGGATGACCTGAAGAGGGCATTTTTGGAGAAATTCTTCCCTGCATGCAGAACAACAGCAATCCGAAAGGATATATCAGGCATCAGGAAACAAAGTGGAGAAAGTCTCTACGAGTATTGGGAGAGATTCAAGAGACTGTGTGCGAGCTGCCCCCACCATCAGATCTCAGAGCAGCTGCTTATTCAATATTTCTATGAAGGTCTCAACCTCATGGAGAGAAACATGCTTGATGCTGCAAGTGGTGGTGCCTTAGGAGACATGACACCTTTAGAAGCCAGAGTCAAGATTGAGAAGATGGCTTCCAATTGTCAACAATTCCATGCAAGGGGCAACAGCGATGCAATCATAGTGAGAGGAGTGAATGATGTTGGCACAAGTTCTGGTAAGGTTGAGAAGCTTGAACAGAAGATAGATTCACTTACAACTTTGGTCACTCAATTGGCCATCAACCAGAAGAAGTTGTCCCTGCCTGCTAGATTATGTGGCATATGCACATCCGCTGAGCACCCCACAGATGCATGCCCTTCTGTGCAGCAGCAACCAACGACTGGTGCTGACCAACCTGAGGCATATGCCGCCAACATCTTCAACAGTAGAAACCAGCAGCCACAGAACTTTGATCTCTCTACCAATAGATACAACCCTGGTTGGAGGAACCATCCCAACCTGAGATGGTCTGATCAGCAGCAACCTTCACAGGTTCAATTTCATAACAATTCTAGACCACCATATGTACCTCCTCCAGTCCAGCAACAGAGACAACAACAGGCTAATTCTGCACCACCAGCTCCTAGTACTGAGCAGCAGCCTTCATTGGAAGAGCTGATGAAACAGATGACCATGCAAAATCTCCAATTCCAACAGGAAACTAGAGCATCCATTCAAAGACAAGAGGCCTCCATTCAATCTTTGACCAATCAGATGGGACAGATGGCAACAGCAATTAACACTATGCAATCTCATAATTCTAACAAGTTGCCATCCCAAACAGTGATCAATCCAAACCAGAATGTGAATGTTATTAGTTTAAGGTCAGGGAAGCAGATTGTCACACCCACACCAGAATCTGACCTCAACAAAGATGATCTAGTTTCAACCAACAAGAAGAGCCAAATGGTCGAGGAGAGTGAGCACACAAGTACCAGAAAATCCCATCCAGCTCAGCCTTCCACAAGCACAACACCTGCTGCTGCCCAACAACCACCCCCCATTCCTCTTCCTTTCCCACCAAGGGGGGTGACTCAAAGCAAGAAAATGGAAGAGATTGACAAAGAGATACTTGACACATTCAGGAAGGTGGAAGTCAACATACCCCTTCTTGATGCAATCAAGCAGATTCCAAGGTATGCAAAGTTCTTGAAGGATCTATGCACACACAAACGGAAGCTCAAGGGCAATGAGAGGATCAACATGGGAAGAAATGTCTCTGCTCTTATAGGTAAACCCGTCCCTCATATTCCTGAAAAGTGTAAGGATCCTGGAACTTTCTCTGTGCCTTGTATCATAGGTAATACTAAATTTGAGAATGCTTTGCTAGATTTAGGAGCATCTATTAATGTTATGCCTATGTCTGTTTTCAAGTCTCTTTCACTTGGACCTCTTCAACCTACGGGTGTGGTTATTCACTTGGCAAATAGATCTATTGCCTACCCCGCAGGTTTGATAGAGGATGTCTTGGTTCGGGTTGAAGAGCTTATCTTTCCTGCTGATTTTTATATTCTTGATATGGAAGAGGACACCTCTCGTAGTGCTGTCCCTATCATATTAGGGAGACCATTTTTGAAAACAGCCCGAACCAAGATAGATGTGCATGCAGGTACACTTTCCATGGAATTTGATGACAGTGTGGTTCGATTCAATATTTTTGATGCTATGAAACATTTTTCTGATGACCACTCTGTTTTTCATGTTGACTTGATTGATGATCAGATTGATGAGCATGTTCTAGACTTTTTGCATGATTATGATTTGCCATCTTTCACTAGCTCATTTACTTGTTCTGCATGTTCTGATTCCGAAATGTGCACTGCATGCATTGAAATTGACCAGTTTTTAAATTCTGCTACTGCATCTGTTGATTCATATGATATAGATTCAGATCATGCTAACCCCATTTCTGTTTTGCATGAGTCTAATTCACTTGTTCAGGTGCAGGCGGCAGAATCCAATTCCGCTGCTCCTTTAGTTCCATCTGTGATGCAGGCACCTTTATTGGACCTGAAGCCCCTTCCTCCTCATCTCAAATATGCTTACTTGGAGGCTGAGCAGAAACTTCCAATGATCATATCTACCTCCCTTTCTGTTGATCAAGAGAAGCAGCTGCTGGATGTGATTAGAGCAAACAAAAGGGCAATAGGATGGACTTTGGCAGACATACCTGGTATTAGCCCCTCCATGTGCATGCATCGGATTTTATTGGAGGATGGGGCTAAACCAGTGAGACAACCCCAGAGACGGTTGAACCCCCAGATTCTTGATGTGGTGAAGAAAGAGGTCACCAAGCTGCTGCAAGCTGGCATTATCTACCCCATTTCAGACAGCACTTGGGTAAGCCCGGTTCAAGTAGTTCCCAAGAAGTCTGGGGTGACAGTTGTCAAAAATGAGAAGGATGAGCTGATTCCCACTAGAGTGCAGAACAGTTGGAGAGTCTGCATTGATTATAGGAAGCTCAACCAGGCGACCCGCAAGGATCACTTTCCTCTTCCCTTCATTGATCAGATGTTGGAGCGCCTGGCAGGTAAATCTCACTATTGCTTCTTAGATGGTTTCTCTGGTTATTTCCAAATCTGTATTGCACCAGAGGACCAACATAAGACTACATTTACCTGTCCTTTTGGTACATTTGCTTATAGGAAGATGCCTTTTGGCCTATGCAATGCTCCTGGCACTTTTCAAAGATGTATGATGAGTATTTTTAATGACTTACTTGAGCATTGCATAGAGGTCTTCATGGATGATTTTAGTGTATATGGTTCCTCTTTTGATGCATGTCTTGATAGTTTGTCTAAGGTGCTTAATAGGTGCATTGAGACTAACCTTGTCTTGAATTTTGAAAAATGTCATTTTATGGTAGAACAAGGCATAGTCTTAGGGCACATTATTTCGCATAAGGGCATAGAGGTTGACCCTGCTAAGCTGCATGTAATATCACATTTGCCTTACCCCTCTTGCGTGCGAGAGGTGCGTTCTTTTCTTGGCCATGCAGGTTTCTATCGAAGGTTTATTCAGAACTTTAGCAAGATAGCCCTTCCACTATCCAACTTGCTTCAAAAGGATACCACATTTAAGTTTGGAGACTAATGCAAGAAGGCATTTGATGAGCTAAAGAGAGCACTCACCACCACTCCCATCATCCAACCACCTGACTGGACTCTCCCATCAGAGCACCGTGCATATTGGGCTGTGAAGCAATGCAACTTAGCTCTTGATCAAGCGGGTGAGGAGAGGAAGCTGCAGTTGAGTGAGCTAGATGAGATCCGTTTGGAGGCCTATGAGAATTCCAAGTTCTACAAAGAGAAGACCAAGAAGCTCCATGATAGCTCAATTTGCAGAAAGGAGTTCTTGGTTGGTCAAAAAGTGTTGCTCTACAACTCTAGGCTTGGACTCATGAGTGGAAAGCTCCGCTCTAAATGGATTGGACCGTTTGTAGTCACCCAGGTGTTTCCTTATGGCACTGTGGAGATCAAGAGTGAGTCCACAGACAAGAGCTTCAAAGTCAATGGTCACCGACTCAAGCCTTTCCTTACTACCCCTTCTTTGGATGATGCACCTGTGGAGGAGGCCTCATTGGTCGACCCCATTTTTGACCCACCATGATTTCGGGAGTCTTCTTTTCTCCTTCCTTACTCTTTTTATTGCACTTGTCTATATCTGTCTGATTCTGCTATTTGTGTTCCATTGAGGACAATGTGTGATTTAAGTGTGGGGGGAGAGTAGTTTAGGTTGCATATTTTTGCTTTGATTTTTTTTAGGTTTTGCTAAGTTTTGGGCATTTTCTTGCATGTTTTTGCTTCATTTTAGTAGAGTCTTGGTATCTTGTGTCTGAATTCATGCATTTCTGTGTGTAAAGTTGCTTTTGATAATTAAGAGGTGGTAACACTGTGATAGAATTGTCCCTTTTGTGAGGATTTGAGCCTTAATTGTGGGTGGATTGCTATATATGCCACCTAATTTTTCTTTCATGTGTGATTGCACTCTGGATTACTTGCACTCTAGAACTTGACTTGACTCTTGTTGATACTTGATATTCCCATGCACATTTTGAAATGATTTAGGCATTGTTTTTTTCTTGAATAAGCCACTAGCCATATGAGCCTACCTTGAATGAATTTATCCTTTGATAGCCCCTTTGAGCCTTTATATCCCTTTTCTTTGTTCTTTAGCTCATTACAAGCCTATGACTGAAAAACCATGATTGTCCTAACCTTAGGGAATGTTGGAGCTTTGGAATTGTTTTGGGAATGGGTATTAAGTAAGCGAGGGTGCTTTGTTCTTCATCTCTTGTGAGTTCTGGGTTTTGCCTCTATGGTCGGTGATGTAATTATGGCTTTATCTCATTATGCCATTTTTATTGTTTCTTCTTTTCTTTCGTTCATGAAGTTCTGCAATGTAATGCAATTCAAAAAAAAAAAAAGAAGAAGAAGAAGAAGAAGAAAAAGAAAAAAAAAATGGAATAAAAGGTTGATTGAGGCATAGAGGATTGGAATTAGAGGTTGTTGTTATGTTTATCATTTCATTTTGGGGTGGATTGTGCTTATTTTTTTTTTTTACTTGTTCCCCATTGCTCCTCTATTCCCTGGGTTTTAGCTACATTTCCCATATTTTTATCCTACCCTGTCCTTGGCCCAATTACAACCCTGAAAATACCTTTTGATCTTAATGTGCATGTGTGTTGATTGTTGATGTTAGAGGCTTGTCAAGCCTATGGTTGTGTTTGTTTTTCATGATGTGCCTTGAGTGTAAACACTGATTAACCTTAAACACTTGAGTGTAAACACTATTGAGTGATCCTTGTGAGTTTCTATCATCTTTGTGACTACCCTCTTGATGTCATTGGTTTTCTTTGCATATTTGAAATAATTGGATGATGTTCATGGATGCCTTGATTCTTTGGTCCTTATTTTCTTCATGTGCTCGATTTTGCCCATTTCTTTGCATTTCCTAGAATTCATTGTGAAGTATGTAATCTCTTAGGTTTGCATTCATTAGTTTTAGTAATCTTGTTACATGATTCACTTTGGTGCATATTGATTTTCTCAGTCCTAATTCTTAGTTTTGCCCAGGAGTGCAAAAGGATAAGTGTGGGGGTATTTGATGAGCATTTTATTTCCCATTTTTCCTTGCATTATTTTACTCCTATTATTGATACTTGTTGCCTATTTGACATTGTTTAGCTTGATTTAGTGATTTAGAGTTTATTGGACTATTATTCTGAATATTGTTTAATTTGGGATTATTTAGCCTAATTAATTCTATTTCTATTTTCAGGTCATATTTGGCACAAGGGCTTTTTGGACATTTTGGGAATGAAGATTTAATTTTGGAAGAGAAGATATATGATGAAGTGAAGATTGTAATCTATCTTTAGGATTAGTTGAGATTTAGTTATATCTTTTAAGATTTAGATTTTATCTATAAGATATTTTTAGATTTAATTTAGAGATAAGCTTTCCTTAGGATTTGGGCCCATGATTTAGGCCCGTTTTGTGATTTAAAAAGCCAAATTCGTGTAAACCCGAGGAGGGACCTTCCATTCACGTTTTTTTACATTCTCTCTCATAGAGAAGGCTTAGTTTTGCTCTCCAAGCTTGTGGAGGCTGCTAGGGTTTCTCTCTCTTCCCTTTTCTACACGTTTTTGACTTATTTCATCATGGAAGGCTAAACTCTTAGGTTAAATCCCTTTGGTAATGTATCACATACTCTTGAGGTTTTGTTCTTAATGCTATTTCGTTTTTATTCACTGTTTTCATGCTTATTGATATGTTATGGTTCGCTTAGTTCCATTGTATAGAGATAATCCATGTGTATGAATGCTTAATTTATGCAAACTCGTAAAAACTCCATGCTTTGGCTTTTAATGCTTAATTAGAGGTTTGGGTTTTGGGGTGAGAATTGAATTTTCGCTTAGTATTTAATTCTCACGAGTTGGACAGTGAAGAGGAAAGAAATTGATCTTTTGTGACCGATGGTAGAGTTGTGAACGCGAGCCAAAGGGGTTTATCCGCTTTTCCTTATCTGTTTCTTCGTTTTGATTTAATTCTGTTTTGATTTCAATTATTCAATATTCAATACAAAAAAAAAACCCCCTGTTTTCTATGCATACTATGTGTTCGACCTTTTGCTTGATAAGATATTCCTTGGGAGACGACCTAGGAGTCACTTCCTAGTACTATACTTAAACTGTTTTTATTTGTATCGGGTACGGCCTCGATCAACAAGAAAATGCATTTCCTCCAGCTTGGAAAACAAATAAGAACTATCCAATTGACAACGTGATAGGTGATATCTCAAAGGGAGTATTAACACGTCGTTCTATTCAAAACTTTTGTAATTTTGTTTCCTTTGTTTTTCAAATTGAACCTGATTCTGTTCATAAAGCAATTGAGGATGAACATTGGGCCATTGCTATGCAAGAAGAACTAAATCAATTCATTAGAAATGATATTTGGGATTTAGTTCCTAAGCCCGACGATCATTCTATAATTGGCACAAAATGGATTTTTAGAAACAAAATGGATGAATCAGGGGTAATTATTAGAAATAAAGCGAGACTTGTTGTTCAAGGATACAACCAAGAGGAAAGTATCAATTATGATGAAACCTATGCTCCAGTTGCACGTCTTGAAGCAATCCGAATTTTACTTGCTTTTGCATATCTTATGAAATTCACTCTTTTTCAAATGGACGTTAAAAGTGCTTTCTTAAATGGTTTTATAAATGAATAAGTTTACGTTAAACAACCTCCTGGTTTTGAAAGTCATGAATTTCCCAATCATGTTTATAAACTTAAAAAGGCTCTTTACGGATTGAAACAAGCTCCTAGAGCTTGGTACGATCGATTGAGTTCTTTTCTTTTAGAACAAGGCTTTGAAAGAGGGAAGGTTGATACTACCTTATTCATTTATAAATCCAAAAAGGACATTTAATTAGTACAAGTTTATGTTGATGATATAATTTTCGGTGCTACTAATGTGTCTCTATGTAAGAAATTTTCAGCACTAATGAAAGGTGAATTTGAGATGTCAATGATGGGAGAACTCACATTCTTCCTTGGACTTCAAGTAAAGAAAGTTAAAGGAGGCATCTTTGTGCATCAAGGAAAATATTGCAAAGAACTCCTAAAGAAATTCGGAATGGAAAATTGCAAAAATGCGGCAACTCCTATGAGCACCTCTTGCTATCTCGATAAGGATGATCAGGTAAGCTGGTAGATGTAAGTAAATATAGAGGCATGATAGGTAGTCTACTATATTTAACTGCATCAATACCAGATATTATGTTTAGCGTTTGTATGTGTGCTCGCTTTCAAGAAAAACCTAAAGAATCACATTTATCTGCTGTTAAACGCATTTTTAAATATTTAAAAGGAACTGAGAACACTGGATTATTGTATCCTAGTGATGCTAATCTTAGTTTGATTGGATATTCTGATTTTTATTTCGCGGGATGCAAGCTTGATCGGAAAAGCACTAGTGGAACCTGCCATTTATTCGGAAGTTCATTAGTGTCTTGGTTTTCCAAAAAGCAAGCTTGTGTTTCTCTTTCAACCGTTGAAGCAGAATATATTGCAGCCAGTAATTGTTGTGCTCAAATTCTATGGATGAAACAACAACTGTCGGATTTTGGTTTAAAACTGAATCACATTCATATCAATTGTGATAATACTAGTGCAATCAATCTAACTAAGAATCCTATGTATCATTCACGAACAAAACACATTGAAATAAGACATCATTTTCTACGAGATCATGTTCAAAAGGATGATTGTACCATAAATTTTGTAAGTACTGAAAGTCAATTAGTTAATTTTTTACAAAACCCCTACCTAGAGACAATTTTTATCCTATAAGAAGGGAGCTAGGCATTTTGGATGAATCAAGTGTAAGCTAATTGACCTCAGTACACTATATTGAATAATCATCTAAAACAAAGTCTTATCTCAATATGAATTTGTTTGTGTTTCTTTTATTTATTAAATTCTTTTTAAGCTTGAAAGTGCATCATATAATCCTCTCTTGTTTAAGTCCAGATTTGCATGGTTTAAATGGGTTTTATAATTTTCTTTATTTTTACTCCTTAAAAACTCTATTTTACTCTCATATTTTTTGCTGCTACTGTTTCTACCTTTTTCACTTGTACTACTCGATTAGTACTTTAACTAATCGAGTAGTCCACTTTAAACATTTTTAAATTACTTTCTGTAAAGTCGAACTAATCGAGTACCTCTCGTACTACTCGATTAGTACGTTAGTTTCAGAAGCAGTAAAAACAGGTTTTCATCTTCTTCTTCCTCACTTCTTCTTTTCTCTCTCTCTCTAGTTTTCCTGCTTTTTCATCTTCTTTTCTCAAATTTCTTTCTCATTATCACTCACCATCACTAAATCTCTACTTTTTCTTCTCTATTTCTTCCTATTTTTCTCTCTTTCTCTTTTTCCCCTTTTAAATCCCTAAAATATCAGTTTTCAAATCCTCTCTGCTCCAATGGCATCATCCTCTGCTCCTCCTCCAAAACGCACCAAGAGGGGGGCTAATCAGAACTCTATGGACAATCACTTCTTCACTGTCTCTCGCAATGCTCGTTGGCCACGTTTTGAGGATAGGGATTATGCAGAAATTCATTGGATTAACTCACAATAGCTTCGTCAACAAAGGCTTCAATTGGTAAATCTTATTGAATCTTCTGGTTTAAAGCAATTCCTAGAATTTAATTGCCTATTTTACCCTAGGTTAGTGCAACAGTTCTATGCTAATCTTGTTAAACGTGAAGAGAAATACTACTCCTGGGTGTGTGGCACTAGGTTTGAATTTAAGCCTGCTGATTTACATTCTCTGTTTGGTCTATCTACTGCTAGGGCATCTTTAGTTAATGGGGGATTAGATTGCAATGTATCTCTGGTTTATCAACAAGCTTTGCATCCTGGTTATCAATGGAACAGTGGAAACAAGAAAGTTAAGTCATTGACTGTTGAAACATAATCTTGCACTACATCATTACATATTGTTTATTTCTTAGAACTTTAAGGAATTTTGGGCAGGTGTTTGAAGATGACATCAAGCTTCTAAATGGCATCACAAACAACATTCGTACAAATTGGTCTCGAGTAATAATAGAAAGAATGCTGATGGCTTCTAATTCTCAAAGTACTGGATGGTTGCCTTACCCGATGCATGTCTGTCAGTTGATTCGTCACTGTGGTGTGGCTATACCTTCTGGTGAAGAAAATGAACAATATTCTGCAGATAAGTGTTGCCTAGATACAGGGCTTCTTCATTTAATGGGAATTTTTAAACATGCTGGCACTGGTATCTGGTACTGGAAAGAAGATCTTCCGACTATTGAAGGTGATAATCCAGCGGCACAAGATGAAGATAGGCAAGCTGAGGAACAAACATTTAAGGCTTCTGAAGAAGGGCTAAATGTGGAAGATTTCATGGACTTCCAGCCTAAGGTGCAACCGGATCAGCCCCCTGTATCTCCTTCTCATGCTTCCTCATCCTTTGATTTTAGAGCAATGCATGATTCTCTAATTGGTCATATTGATTCACATTTTGGTCGAGTGCATGATCGTCTTGATGGTATAGACACTCGTATAGATCAAATGGAGCATCGCATTGCAGATAATTATCAGTCCATGCAGCATTTCATCTCTGATGCTTTTGGAGCTTTTCACCCTCCTCCATCCTCCTCTTGATTTGTTTTCTAAATCTTTCCGTTGCTATATGTGTTTGGTTTTCTCTTGATTTTATGAAATTTTATTTCTGGACATGTTTCTTTGTGTTAAAACTTGTGAAGGATGTTATTCGCCTTACGTTTATGGTTTTATGTTTTAAATTCATCAAGGGCTGGTATATGCACCATGATTTTTTTCTTTTCGATTTCCCTTAGGGGGAGTTTATACCTATGCTATGAACCTCGCTTTTGGCAATGTACTTAAGTATTTGGCTCCTTTTTGATCATGCCAAAAAGGGGAGAAAGGTTGTTGTTTTGTTGTTTAAGCTTTACAGGTTCCCATGCATACATTTAGGGGGAGTATGCAAAATCAACAAGCATTTGTCATCATAAAAAAGGGGGAGATTGTAAATTCAACAAGGAGTGCATTATTTTGATGAAGACAAATAGCATGAAGAATCAACAACAACAAACATCTTATAGTCTATTATATCCCGCCTTATTGTTATCTCTTTTATTTATGTTTGAGTATGGGTGGTAAACTTAGGTTTAACTCAAGCAAATATGAAGTAGTTAGTATGAATTCTAGTTGAGTTAAATATTTGAAAGGCTAGAAAGGGATTGGTTATTTGTCTTAACATATTTGGAAAACTTATTTTTAAAAAATTAGTAGTAACTAATCGATTAGCTTTTGCACTAATCGAGTAGTCTGCTAAACAGAAAAATGTCAATCTTTCTATCTGCTCAAACTAATCGAGTAGTTCTTGCACTACTCGAGTAGTCTGCCAAACAGAAAAATGTCAATCTTTCTGTCTGCTCAAACTAATCGAGTACTGCATCAACTACTCGATTAGCACGAGTGATATTCATTAGTTAATCTGATCTAAATATGACTGTTGGAGAGGCAATCATGGGAGAAATCTTTTCTAATTTTCTGCCTTGGCTCCTCCTTGATTATTGGGGATATTTGGAGATTATAAATGATTGCCTCTTCCAACTCTCCGGGGGTGAATGATTTTTTTTTTGGAAAAATAGAAATCCTGATTTCAGAAAATACTCTTTGCTCTTATCTAATCCCTTTCTAAGTTTGAATCTCAATTGGTGATCATATTTTCATATTCATATTCAATTGAGTACTTTTTGGAGCCACAACATATTCATATTCAATTGAGTACTTTTTGGAGCCACAACCTGGTTATTGTTATTCACCAATGAAGGAAAGGAAGGAGCTCTTGAAGATTTCAAGGAGCTCTGTCAGTGGAAGCGTTGAAGAGGTTCTTCAACCATCAAGATCAATAGAAATTGGGGTAGATTTCAAGAGTTTGGTAAACTCTTGAAAGGGCTGGGATTTATTGAGTGAGGTTCACTAGTAATTCCTGTTGTAACCAATTTATTTGATTTTGAGTAAAAAACTCCCTAAGGTTTAGGGGGGACTGGACGTAGCTTTCAAGGGTTGAGAGTGAACCAGTATAAAAATTCTGTGTGTCTTCTCTTTATCGCTTTCATTTATTTCTGCATTTTTAGTCTTTTCCTTTGAACCTTAAGTTAGCCAATTTACTAGCTGATGTCAGTGTTCTTCTTGGCTTTGAGAGAAGCTTTCTAAAAATCTGTTCTCTATATGAAACAACTTGTACTACTCGAGTAGTTGGATCACTAATCGAGTAGTTCAAGTGTTTTTGGACAGAAACTTAATTTTGTTTAAAAACAATAAGCTAGTTTATTGATAATATCAATTAAATTCGAAAAATTAATATTGTTGCTTCCATTTACTATTCACCCCCTCTAGTAAATTGTTAGGCCGCTTATTGGTTTCCAACAAGCTCTCTTTCTCTTCTCATAAATTCTCATTGGGAGATCATTTCCACTCACATATTGGAAGTTGTTTTGGGGTGGCAAGTTAAACTCAAGAGACTAGCTCTAAGAGGTTCTAGGACACAAGAAGGAAAGCTAGGGCTTGTGGGGTAATATCTTTCTCTTCATTGAGGTAAGAGGGTGGTATTACCTTGATTTAGGGCATGATTTCTACATTGATTATAGTGGTGGCTAAGTGTCGAAAAGAGTAGTAATGATAATAAACAATAGGATAGTTGATGTTGATGATAAGTAAGTATGAAATAAAGGAAAAGAACCAACTTATGTTTTTATGAAACTATGTGTATATGTAATGTTTGAATGATGATGTTTGTGTTGATGTGTATGAGTTGTTAAGGTTTTAAAATGAATATAAGGCATAGAAATTTATTTTGTTATAAGCTTAGTTGATTATGAATTAAAGGATGATTTGGTGATGCTTGTGCATGTGGTAAAATGATGATAATAAATTAAAGTAAAATGACAACATTGTATGATGAGATAAATGATGATGGGCTATGAATAAAAACAAAGTGTTTGTGTATGTGTTAAGTATATGAGAAATTGATGAACATAAGAATACAAAGAAAACTTTGGATGATAATATGAGATTAATGATAATGATACAAGAGAAAAGAAAAGGAAGCAGAAAAGTTAATAATGATAAAAGAAAGAGTAAAGGGCCATGAGGGCCTATATTTTATGGCGCTGAGTAATGATCCGATTGGGTGACACGCCCCATTAGGTGCAAATGTCCCAGTAGGTGCAAATGTCCTCTTAGGTGCAAACGTCCCATCAGGTGCAAATGTCCCATCAGGTGCAAATGTCCCATTAGGTGAAAAAGGTCCTGTTAGGTGTAGAATGTGTCACCACGGATCCTTATGCGCAATTAAAAGAAGTTAAGAAAAAAGCATGGAAAAGACATGAAAGGAGTGAATGTTCAAAAGACAAGAAAGATATGAATGGCTAAGAGTATTAAAGAAAAATGAAAGGTCCTAACGGGTATTAAATTAATGGGTGTGGAAAGGTCCTGATGGGTGTCAAATGTCCTAACGGGTGAAAATGTCCTATTGGGTGTAAATGTCCTAACAGGTGTAAATGTCCTAACGGGGGAAAACTAAAGGAAAGAAGAAGAAAGTGAATGAAAGGAAAGATAAAGAGAAGTAAATAAGCTAAGAAATGTAAATGAATGTGAAAACATGAAATAGTTTATGATTGTTATGTTGGTGTATTAATTATAGTTATGGTAGGCTTAGTTTATTACTATGTCTCTTTAGAGATTATTTTCTAAGTTCTGCATAATGCTACCCTTCTTGTTGTTTTTACTACAGGTATAGAGGCGGAGCATACACTGTCAGAGGCCGAGCAGGGGCACACTCCCCTTCGGGGATTGTGAGTAGTGTAACACCTCGCATTTTTCCCATACGTGCGTAAACGATTTCGTCGAAATAAACCTTGAAGTTTGGGGATAAAAGAGATTTTCAGAAAAATATTTTATGTGAGAAAGAAATGAAATGATGATTTTCATGGATTTTTATGAAACAAAAGGTTTTTATAAATGAAAAGTGAATGGTTTTGTTGAGTTGTCATTTTATTAAAAGTGATTTTATTTGGAATAAAGTTTTTGGATCTGTTAACTTGGAAAATTTGTAACTTTTAAACCGTAACTCGGATTTTCATGAATTTTATATCAAAACGATCATCTTGGAACGTAGATTTTAAAAATGTAAATTTCAGAATTTTCTGGGTTGATTTATAAAAATTTATTTTCAGAATGGTGAAGTACGAATTTTTGGAAATGGAATTTTTAAGAAAGTGAATTTATTGATTTGGCTTGAAAATTTTATGTGATGAGTGCTTGGTTTGATGTGTGTACTGTGTGATGCTAATTGTGTGAATTTGATTTTTATTTGATTGCATTATAGTATGAATTAATGATTAGGATGTTTAAGAAAAATAAAATGTGAAATGTGTATATATGTGTGCGCCACGGTATGTATATATGCATGAATGTGTATGTATTTATGTGTATGTATGTGTGTTGTACGTGTATGTATATTTATGTATAAGCTAGGACTAAATTTCTAGAAACTTGGAGGTTAAGAAACTAGAACTATGAGGAACCAAACCAAAACCAAACTAAGTTAGAATGTAACCAAACCCTAACTAGTTTTAAGCCTAAGGTGACCCCTAAAGTCTTAAGCCTATGCTACTTTGTCCCCTTGGTTTTGATAAAGACCACCCATGCATGTTTTTAGTAGCCCAAAACCGCCCCTCCCTTGTGCACACAACCGAACCAAAAACTCAAGGGCATAAGAGGAATTTGTGAATGGCCTATAAAATAGTGGAGCCTTAGTTCATTCACCCATTCTCATTTCTTCACTTTCATTTCCACCAACACCAACACAACTTCTAAGAGAATCATTCAACTCTTAGAAAGAAAAGAAAAGAAAAATAGAGAGAGAGAGAGAGGGAGAAGTGGCCAAGAGCCATAGGAGAGGAGGAAGAAGGAGATTCAACCTAGACCAAGTCCCATTCCTTGTAGATCAAGATTGTTAAAGCTAGAACCAATTCCTTTCATGGTAGGATCCGAAGAGCTTGAAGAAGATTTGTAATAGTTTAAGTTTTTCTTTTTCTAGTTTATAGATCTACTTCTTATTTCTTCTTGCATGTCTTATTTTATGGTTTGTAAGATGATTTTATGTGTTGATCTTTCTTGATCATGGACTTTAAAGACTTAAACTAATTTTTAATATGTTAAATCTTGTGTTTGATGCTTCGGTGGAGTTTTCTTAAGGATCCAACATTTTTCTAACTAAAAACTTAAAGATCTACAAGAAAACTAAGATTTTTGTGAAAACCTAAAACGAATCCTCTTGCATGTTAAGTTTTCTTGTTCAAACCATGATCTAAGAGTGTGCTTGTGATTATTTAATAAATAAATCCATGATCTAAATTTATTTATTAATAAGGTGAAATTCTTTAGCTTTGCATGTTAGATCTTTTGTTAAAGCCATGATCTATGTGTAATTATATGCTTATTTGTTCATGATCTAAATGTATGTATGTGATTACTTTTGTTTGATGAATGAAAAATGTTTAGATCTTTAGCTACATGTTAATTTTAATAAAAGACCATGTTTTCTTTTCTTATATGTGCCACGGTTTTTGTAACATCCCGCATTTTCTGGACTCAAATAAATCAAAAAGGTTTTACTTAAAATGAATTTTCAGAATATAAGAAAGATTTTTCAGTCAAGTGTTTTAAACAAATGATTTTCTTTGAAGTTTGATTTCATGAAAGCCAAGTTTTGATTTTGAGATTTCTTAAAGAAATGAATTTTTAATGATTTGAGGCTTTTAATGAATTATTTCTTTTGAAGATCTTTGATGTATTTGAAAATATGGTTTTTACAAAACTAAGTTAAGCTTATTTTATAATTAAATTGATAAGGTGGATTGGTTTTCTTTAAAGTTTGTATTTCTGGAATTGTGAATTTTGTGATTGTGTGCAAAGAATTATGTATGCAATTTAATTAGTAAATTTAAATGAATGAATGAATGCATAAATTGTGTAGATGAGATGTGTGTGTGTGTGTGTGTGCGCGCGTGCCGTATGCTTTGAGTGAAAACATGATGTTGTGTGCATAATTAAATGAGTACATTATTCCATGATCCCATGCTATGTGTTTAGCATGATAACATGAAATGAAATCACATGTGTTAAGTGCATGCATTACTTCATGATGATAGAAATGAAAATAAATTATATATATATATGTGTATGCATGTGTTGTTCGGCTATATGGGATTAGAAGGGATCAAGTAGAATGCATTTTCTTATGCATTAAGAAAATAGAAATTAAATAGAAAATAGGAGAAGTAGGGTGGTGAGTGTGATGATGCTAGGAAGACTTTCTTCCACCATTGTCTCACCATTGAAAAGACCCTTCCCATGCAAGTTTTTGAGTAGACCAAATTGCCCTTAAACCAAGCCCTAAACCGAGGCCAAGATAGGAAATTTCCACACCCTTGTATTGCTCTTAAAACCGTGTGAGTAGGAGGAGTGTTGGTTAGTTCATTTCCTTCATTTCCACCAACATAAACACTTAGTTTCAAGAGTACCATCAACTCTTGAGACTTTAGAGAGAAGAGAGTACAACCGTGAGGAAGAGGAGAGAAAGAAGAGTACAAATCCATAGTTTTCAACCCAAACTTCTTTTATTTTCTTCCCCATCACCCTCTTCTTCAAGGATTAGAAGAGAAAAGCCACCCATCAACCCTAAGAGGAGGAGGCCGAAGCAAAACCTTAAGAGGAGAAGAGAAGGGTTTGAAGCTTGAAGATTTAGTTAGAGGTCTTGATTGAAGGTAGCCATTTGAGAGAGTTTGGTGTAGTGATTTTGATTTGTAAAGGACTTTAATATGGAAATTGTCTAAGTTTAATTTTGTGGTGCATGTATTCGTTTCCTCATGATCTTGGAGTTTTGTTGCCTTGCATGTTGACATTATGATTTGATCTAGAATATTTGTACTTGGATGTTTTAATTATTAACTTGTTCTTCACGGTTTTGCTTAAGTTTTGTGTTTAAGCTTATGTTTTTGCCTTGATCTTCTTTTGCATGTCTTGATCTATGATTGATCTTTGAGAAAACATGAAGTTTGAG
The DNA here is from genome assembly GCA_037953625.1 of Crotalaria pallida. Lineage (NCBI taxonomy): Eukaryota > Viridiplantae > Streptophyta > Magnoliopsida > Fabales > Fabaceae > Crotalaria > Crotalaria pallida. Next base: position 77,427,571 of record CM075649.1, on the reverse strand, counting down.
TTTTTATGTTTGTTTTGAGCACCAATCTTAATTTTCTTTGCAAGCATGTCACGGTTTTCAAAAGAAAATAGGACTAACAAGCTTTGGTAATAATTTTTGTGTACAAAGAATTTGAATCAAGATTTTGTTTGTGTGTGATGATGATTCGGTTGGTACCTTTTGAAAGAAAAATGTTGTTTCAAAAGTTTTGCATGATTTGATCTTGAATTTGATCTTTGCATGTGAGAATAAAATGGTAAGATCTTGCCTTTTTGCATGTCCTTATTTGGTCAAGTATAGGAAAAATAGGAAAACCATGCTAAGTCATCATTTCATTTACTTGCATGATGAAATTGTCCCATCTAGAAATTTTAGGTACATGCATGAAATTGTTTAAGGGTTTGAGAAATAGAGATCTCGATATGCTTCTTGATTTTTAAGAAACAAAATTCTTGTTTGCCAAATTCCTTGTGAAGCTCACGGTTTTGCATGTATAAGTGATCAAGATAATTCATTTCATTTCGCATGGGTGTTTTATGATTAAGATTAGGGATTTCTAAACCTATGGGCCTTGAATCTTTTGATTCCAAACTTAAAAGTAAATTTTTCATAATCCCATTCGGTTTAGAAACAAATCTTAAGCCATTTTGCTTTCTTATGTGATATTATTTGAATTAACTTGCATAGAAGTTAGTTGGTTTGATAGGTGATTGTATTGAGTGACTTTTCCTTTTTGGTCCCATTCGGTCTTGATGTGAAAGTAAAGGAATTAGATTGATTTTTCTTTGTGTGTTGGTTTATATGATGATTGGCATTATTTTAAGATAGTGTGCTCTTTTCTTCAAGTCATTGTTTAGAATATGATGTTTGAAGATAGGGTGATGTGTGTGTTAAGTGCATGTGTTAGTAATCATTAGTGTTTGAAATATAAACCTTGTCTCATGTAGGATGAGACTCGGCCATGCATGGAAATTAGGTGCATGGATCTGATTCTTGATTCTATGTGCATAGATGATGAATAGTTTGTGACATTATAATTGTTTAGATGTGTTTGAATGATTTGAGCGTTTAATATTTCTAAAAGGTTTCGATTAAATTCTTGTGTTATTTTCTTTTAATTTAATTCGGTTTTAAAGAAAATAAAATGACTAAAATGATTTGAAAAGTATTGTTTTAAAAAGGATTTTTATACGATTTCTAAAGTTCATGGTTTTTAATTAAACAAATGATTTTTTTTAAGAAAACTTTAAGATAAATGTGGCCTTTACAGGAGCCAAGGAAGTATTCATGTTTTGATAAGCAAGTTTTTGAAATGAATTGAGTTTTAAATTCCTAATTATATGGTTAAAGAAATGTATTTACTTAATTGCGAAAAAAAAATCAAAGTGATTTTCAAATAAGGAGTTTTGATAAGGGTGTCTTGTTTTCTAAATAATTCTAAATTATTTGAGTTCCAGTGACAATCGGGGAGCAGTTACGGGCGTCGCAGTGGAAACCAAGGAGCGTATCGTGTGAATTACCACCAGTCCAGGTGAGAGAGAAGCTTTCCTAAGACACCGTGGTAGTTAGGTGATTTAGTAGGACGTTCCGTATCATCTCAAAGATCGGAACTAAGTGGTTGGAGTCAGTAGTATAAGTGGAAATTGTTTGATTGTGTGGCCACTTATACGAAGGTGACGAAGACCACATTGTTGTGTGATGTTTGTGTGAATGATAACATGCTTTTATATATTTATTTAATTATGCCTTATGTTATTGCTGTTAATGAAAATGAGTAATATGCTGATGGACGTCTGTTACGTTCTGAAAATAGAAGCGAAATAAATAAGATTGTGAAGTAAAGACATAATGAGAGAGAAATAATGATTGTAAATAAAGTATGTAATGGAAAAGAGAAAGAGTTGAGATTGGGGAAGGAATGAAATGATAATGCTGAGAACGAGCCAGAGCTGGGAGAGTGATGTTGATATGAGATGTGAATTGAGCGGAGCTGGGCTCCTTTGTTTTCGGTTTTAGTCTGGGAATAGTGTTGAGTCGAGCTTGCTCCTCCATTAGCGCCCAGCAAAGTTGTGATTTTTGAAAAGGTTTTTGAAAAGCAGTTTTTGAAAAGGTTTTTAATAAAGAGATTTTGTAGAGAATGATGAAGAGGAATTTTTAGAAAAGGATTTATGGAAAGGAATTCTTTTGAGAATGTTTTTGAAAAGAGGTTTTTGAGAAATATTATAACAAGTATTTTCAGAAAAGTTTTTAAAAAGGCAATTTTGCGAAAAGTTTTGAAGGGAGATTTTTTTTTTTAGAAACTTCGAGAAAGTTCTTTGGTAATGACGTTTTTAAGAAAGTCTTTTTGAAATAATAATTTTGAGAAATTGATATGAAATGGCATTTTCGAAGAGAAATTTCTGAATCCATAGTTTTGCGCACAATTGTGAAAATTTTTTATGTGAAAGTTTTCGAAATAAGATTTTATGAAAGTTTATGATGTGAGATGTTCCGTATGGTTTATGAAAAGGTGTTGAGGAAAGTAAGATCGTTCTTTTGGAAAAGATTGAGAATGTTGAAAAGATTTTGGAATGAGGTGATTACGAGAAATGGAGAATGTTGAGAAAGTTTGGGAAATAAGATTTGAGATTGTGATGTGATCCCAGCTCTGTGCTATGTGAGATATGATGAGAGAAAGTTTGTGCAAAGTTAGTGGTCGGGACTCGTTGAAGGGTTGTACGAAGGACGGGCCGACCTTAGGATAATTAAAAAGATTAAAAGACTTAAAGGACATGCGCGGTGAGGTATGAGAGTGCGAAGTAGTGGAGAGGAAGGAACCATAAGTATCTGCGGATACTTAGGAGGAGATTGCATTAGGGGAGGACGATGACGGTGAAACGTCAAGAAGTCTAGAGTGTGTTTCTAGGCAGAACGAACTCCACATGTGGCGCACTAACGTGGTGGGGACTGGGTCTAATGCCGTGGCAAGTTCTGCGGGCCCACTAGAAATATACTGTCGCCCCCTAGATTGCAAATCGAGAACAGTGAGAGGGACTGGAGTGGGGCATCTTGTTTGCCACTTTAGTGAGACAGTGTGCCATGATTATTATGAATTGATATTATTGAGGCTGAGTCCTCCTGGTCTGGGACCATTTGTGTGTGACAGCTGTCGTGCCCGCACGGTAAAGGTCCTGTACTCCTGTTTGCTTCCGACTAGGTTGGGTGGATGACCGAGGAGATGTAGACGTGAGTGATAGCCGAGAACGAAATAAATTCCCCGATGATATCTTATGATTTCCCAAGTAAAGAATGTTATGAGTTGATAGGATTGGAAAAGAAGAAGTTCTGAGTATGAAAAGGAAAAAGGAATAAGAAAGAATGTAAGGAAAAGTGAAATTAAGCTTGGTGTGATGTCCTAGACGGTGAGGTCCTCCAAGGGTTAAGGAAGAAGACCTTCAAAGGAGCCTCAGTCTAGGGTTTCTATGTGATGTTTGGTGGGAGTCCTCTGGTGGCTAAGGGGAGAGCCAAGAAGCAACCCTAATCACTGGTGTGTGAGGGTGATAATTAGGGTTAGAGGACGTACCTGAGCCCCATGTAGTACGGAGCTACTTATAGGGGGGAGCTGGTTGCCCTAATGGGCTTGCTTTAGGCCCAAGTAGGGCCAGCCTGTACTGAGCTATGAGTGGATGAGCTGTCCTTATGGATAAGGTGATGAGCTGTCCTTGTGGATAAGGTGAGACACGTCATCCTGTCCTTGGTGTCGGACTTTGGGAGGTGTCAGACTCTGGGAGGTGTCGGACATGGAAGTCGGACCTGGGTAGGAGTACGAGGTCGGCCCGTATCTAGTATCTGTTCGGTCGTTGAGCCTTGAGCTCGGCCCAGCATGCAGAGGGCTTCTCATAGGGCCGTGAGGCCTTAGGCAAGGGTTCTGAGGACCTCGGCTAGGCCGAGTCCGCCACATAAGCCCCCCAGCTCGGTCAAGGCTATCTGAGCCTTGTTCCGAGGTCTTGGTTTAGGTCCTTTTCCCAAATCCACCACATAAGAGCCGAGTTCATCACATATAAGCCCCCCAGCTCGGTCAAGGCTATCTGAGCCTTGTTCCGAGGTTCTAGGGAATTCGGACGATGGGTTGTTGAGAGTTGGATCCAGCTGTTTCTGAGATGTTCTTCCATTCTGATGGAGCAGGTCTGAAAATTGTCCTTTCCCCTGCTCCGTAATGACGCTTGCCCTTTCCAGATCTGATACGTGCCAGGAATCGTACCTAACGAAGCGTCGCCATTACTACGACGTTGCTCGAGGTCCGTGATTCCAGCTATTCTTCGCCACGTGTCTCCGCGTGTGTGGCTACAGGCTGGGTTGGGCTTTTTGGGCTAAGCCCAAACTTCAAAATTGAGGGGGAAAACAGTTTCTCTTCCCCCTCTACCACAGAAAACCGCTTCTCCTTCTCTCTCTATCAATCATTCTCTCTTTCATACGAAAAAAACCTTCATTCTCTCTCCACAAGAACCTTCATTCTCTCTCCACAGAAACCTTCCTTCTCTCTCCACAGAAACCTTCCTTCTCTCTCCACTCATCGAACCCCACTCCTCTTCTCTGCCTTTCGTCTTCTTCTTCTCCAGTAGCGAATTCTGATTTGGCTTTTCAAGCTTTATTCGATTTTCAACTCTTAAGGTACTGGTTCTCTCTCATTTCTTCTTCTTCTTTCTTTGATTCTCTTCTTCTCTTACTGTTTTGTGGTTTATATGGGAGGGGTTTAATATTTTTTGCGTTTCTTGTTCTCCGTTTTCATGGGTATGGTGCAGTTTTCCTTTACAACTTTGTGGTTTGAGGCTTTAATTTAGGGGAGTAATGTTGTGGTTTAGAGTGTTTCTGGGTTTGGGCATTTTTAGGATTTTGGAGGGCTTTTGATTCGTGTTTTTTGTTTATTTTTCAGAAAACCAAAGGAGTAGGTTGGGTTCACTATGAGTAGGGATTGGTTTAGAAAATGGGCTGGGGTAGTCTCCCTGTCGTCGAGCAGTAGTGAGGAGGAGGACGGCTCCTGCTCCTCGTCCTGCTCCTCCACAGAGGTAGACGAGGCGTTCCGCAGCCAGAGGGAGTATAGGCGGAAATATGAGAGACGAGTTCTGGAGGTCGATCCCGTTGAGGTCTTCTATCCTCGGGATTGGGCAGAGAAAAGAGAGTGGATACGACAATATGCTTGGGCCGAGTTTGCTGATGGTAGAGAACGTGCCGACTTTCAGAGGATGGAGAGGGAGAGGATGTATGATCGGGGGGTACCTGTGGTAGAGGGGAGATGCTCACCTCTCGGAACAACTTCGAGGGGATTTTCTGGGGGGTTATTTTTTGTAACCCGTAGGACTAATACCGAGCTCCCATGTTTTTCCATAGGTACAATGCCACCCAGGAAGTGCGTCAGTCGACCTGAGCTTTATCCTGCGCCTTTCGATGCCGACCAATACGAGTGGGTCGACATGGAGCCCAAAGGAATCCAGTCCCACCTTTGTTCCGAGGACCAGCTTGCTGAGGTAAGGAGAGCCGTGTTGCCTTGCCCAGGGGACGCCACCGGGACCTCTTACGAAGTACTCCCCTGTTCGGCAAATGACAGGATATGCAGCCGAACTGACAATAATTCTTTCTTCTTTTATGCTGACTTGATTCACAATCTCGGAGTGACCCTCCCGTTCACCGATCTGGAAATGAGGGTCTTAAACGAGCTTGGACTGGCTCCTTCCCAACTTCACCCCAATACTTGGTCGTTTCTCCGAGCATTCCAAAGGTACTGCGGAGCCCGGAATTTGGTATGCACTGTTCGGCTATTTTTGTGGATGTACAACCCGTTCGTCAGCAATAAGGACAGGGTCACTGGTCGCCTTTGGGTATCGGCTAAGGCCCGAGCTCACTGTGGGCTGTTCGGCATGTTCTCCGAATCTTGGAAACATTTTAAGCCAAGATTTTTTAAATACAAGTACATTGGAACGGGGCTACCTTGGTTTCGGTCCGAGACGGGACCGAAGTTTCCTTTGGAGTGGACCCCCGAGTTCTTTAATCGTCAAACCAGTACGCCGCAAAGGTGGTCCGGCGTAACCTTGGATGCCGACGAGTCCGTAACGGCCCACCATTTTCAGACCGAATATCGTGCTCGGAAATTCCAGCTTGATATTGGTGTTTTCATGCAGTGTCCTGACAACGAAGTCTTGACGAAAATTGGTAGTTACTTTTGCTCTTATACTTGTACATTTTCTTTCAGCTTTCTTATTAACTTCTCTTTATCCTTTTGTGTTTGCAGAAGAACATTGGTCGAACATGTCGTCCAGGGCGATGAAGGCTGTGCTAGATGCACGGAAGAGGAAGAGGTCCGAAAACCCTTCCAATGAAGCAGTGGCTGCCGAAGTCTCCACTGAGACGACCTCAACCGAATCCGCTCCTCTTCACCCGGCTCCGCCTGCAGTGATCATAGCCCCACCTCCTCCTCAATCTCCGAGTCCGAGCACTGAGGTAATCCTTGCTGCAGGTACCCCGCCCTCGGAAGCTGATGCTCTTCCGAGGCCGCCGACCACCCTCGCCAAAACTTCGGTCAAAGACGCTCTCATCAAGATGTCGGGAGCTGAGTGGAAAAAGAAGGCTGAGGATATGGCCTGTCAACTGAAAAGGGCCACAACTATGTTTAATGTGCTGGCCGAAGTTGCTGACGATGTGGCTGATGGAGTGTCACCGACCAAGAAAAAAGCTCGGTCTGCTATGGCTGCCGAGGTGGAGGAGCTGAAGAGTGGGAAAAATGCTGCTGAGAAAAAACTGGCCGTGTTGGAAGGGAAGCACCGCCAACAGACGGAGGAGCTTCTAAAAAATCATGAGGAAGCTTTGGCCCAAGTGAAAGCGGACGCTAGGGAGGCTGGTCGACAGGAGGGCCTAGCTGAGGTGGAGAAGGTTAGGACTTTGTTGAAGAGAAGGGCTACTCAAGCTCATAAATATAAGGTAGCCGCATCCGAATCGGACTTCAATCTTGAGAGGGTGGCGAGCAAAATTTTTACCAGTGCAGTAGAACAAATTCTTCACCTGAACCAAGGGCTCCGAATTCGGTATGTCGGCGCCTCTGCCGGGTTCGGGGTGGAGGATGGGAAGATGGTCGATTATGACAAGGATGGGGTCGAGGTTGACTTAGACCAACCCGAGGAGAACCTTCCCAACCCCTTGGAGGAGAAGCCAGATGCAGAGTTCGACCCGAGCTCAGTTGTCCTTTCCGACGTTGAAGATGAAGCAGCATAAGTCCCGTATGCTGGGCAGCTTGTGATTTGTCTATGTTCTTTTTTGTAACATGTTTGACAATGTTGGGTTGTATTTTGCTTTATTGTGTACAACATTATATTTTTATGCAAGTTCTTTCTAGTTTTAACTTGTTGCATGTTGTTATATTTATGCAAGTTTTTATTCTAACTTGTTGCATACGTACTATGTCCGAGGTCGGAGTTATGCAAGCCTTTTCTTTAGCTTGTTGCACGAACACGAGTTTTTCTTTACCAACTCGTTGCATGTTTATTCGTTCGACCTCGGATCCGAACTGCGATCAGTTAGGTGGTCACCAAAAAGGCTTTAAAAAAGAATGCAAGTGTTTGAGACTTGTCGCATATTGTAACTTTTATGCAAGTTTTTGTTTTAACTTGTTGCATATATACTGCGGCCGAGGTCGTTTTTTAAGCAAGCTTTGCACAAATGCGAGTTTTTATTGACTCGTTGCATGCCTCGTTCATTTTTAGACCTGGGGTCTGAATACTTGTTGTTTTTTAGATAACTAAGTAAAACTACTTTTGAGAATACAAGTCCTTTACCAACTTGTTGTATTCAGACCTGATCGGACCTAAAAAACTTGTACCCAAGACATTGGTGTCTAAAATCTCGTATTAACAACTCGGATAAACTCGGATGACTCAGTGAGTGCAGTAATCTTATAAGTTTTCCTCTAAATAAAGGTACTGTATATAAGTGCATACGGTTGGGATCTCGGATTCCCCCACCTTAGCCGAGGTGGGAGTCCTCGTCCCCGATGTGAAAGAGGTTGCTGAGTGAAGTTATGTGAGAACATTTCACAGCAAGCTGTACTTTACCGGGTGTCCCTTGTACACTGTGCATATGAGCCGATCTTATCTAGAAGACGTTGGCTGTGCATAGCGCCATGCAACATTTAGGTGGCTAGTGCTAAATGAGAAGCTAGTACGTATGTATATAAAACTGTGGCACTTGAGTATGAGCAAGTTTGTACTTTTCATTAATTGTAGTCATGAGTACATTGCTTTTTGGAAAAGTGAATATCTCACAATGGGAATGTAAAAACATGAACAGAATTTAAAGGAAGCAAAATTTAAAATGAGCTTGAATTTGAATTTTTCAGATAAGGATGCTGATGACTGCCGATGATATCTGAGGTAAACCTATTTGAAACAGGTTCTCAGTGTTGTAAAGTCTTGAGAATCCTTGAGCTCGGTTCTTTCGGAAATTTCCCAGAGTATGTTTCCAGAACGCCTCTGTTGGGACTTCCCGATTTCGGGCTCATTTCCCGCTTTTCCGGTAGTTAAGAACGATGTCTGCTCCTCGGGCGCGAGGTGATCAGACTCGGACAACCCGGGTTGCGCTGTTTTCTTGTCTTGGTCGGCTAGCTCTTCCATTGCTATCTTCCTCTAACCAGGAGCAGCTTCTCGGATTTCTTCTGCCTTGTGATGGTCAACCGAGGTGAACTGATAGGAGAGGCCGCCGAGATTGTTGGTAATGTTGCAAAGTGGGAGCTTTTTCATCTTGAGGCACCAGAGCTTGGGAATTTGAAAAGCTCGGCTTAAGAAATGGGCAGGAAGTTTACTTCGGCTCTCAATTCGGAGCTGTACCGAACGGAGGGCAGGGTTATTAACAGTTAGAGAAATGAGGGAATTTTCCCCTTGTGGGGGGTTGGAGAGGACTGGAAAAGAGAGGAGATTTCCTTTAAATGCATCTTGGATTTCTTGGGGAAGGTTGGCATTCATGATAACATCTTTGCTTGGGGCAGAGGTGAAGGGGGGGATTACCAACCATTCTTCATGAGGAAAGGACCTAAGAATATCTCGTTCGAACTGAACCTCGGCCAATAGAACTCTTCCCTTGGACAATGTCGGATCAGTGAACTCTTTCTGCTTCTTTTTTACCTCCCGTAGGCTCGCATTGTAGCAGAGCCGGGCTTTCACCTGGTCAGCTTTGACCGTAACAACCTTGTCGTCTGATCCGACGAATTTCATTGCCAAGTGTACTGTTGAAACCACTGCCCTAAAAGCTTGTAGGCACGTTCGTCCCAGTATCACATTGTATGAGAAATCAGAGTCAACCACTAAAAATTTGATAATCTCCGTTCGGGCCGAAGGCTGGTTGCCTAGGGTCACCGGGAGATGAATGGCTCCCAAGGGGCGGATTGCCTCACCTGTGAAGCTGATGAGATTGCCTTCGAACTGAGAGAGGTCGGCTGACCTGAGCTTCAGCGCTTGAAAAGTATGTAGAAAAATAATATCGGCTGAGCTTCCTTGGTCAATGAAAACTCGGGCGACTTCAAAATTGCCGATTAACGCCGTTATCACCATTGGATCATTGTGATCCGGGATGACGTCTTCCATGTCTTGGTCAGAAAAAATGATAGGGATGTTCCTAGATGGTTTTTTGCCAACGGGTTTGTGATGGACAGCGAGAACTTGGTTGACGTACCTTTTCCTCTCTGCCCTCTTTTCTCCGCCACTGGCGAAACCTCCCGAGATAGTTTCAACTCGGAAGTTTTCCGGTGACTTGTCTAAATCTTGTACCACAACCATGTTTACTCGCTGTGGTTCTTCTTCCTTCTTTTCAGGGGATGGGTCGGCTTTGGCTTTTCCTTTATCGTTGTCTGGGTTGCGAGACCTTCTTCGGCCCCGTCTTTCCACCGTTTCGCGCACATACTGCTGCAGTTTGCCCCTTCTCACCATATCCTCAATGACATCCCGAAGCCAAGTGCACTGATCGGTATGGTGGCCGTACCCGTCGTGGAAGTTGCAATATTTGGATTTGTCCCTGACATTGTTTTGATTTCTGAGAAAAGGGGGCCGAGGTACACTCCTAAGTTCGGTCTGCATGGTCTCTCTCCAGACTTGAGACCTCGGGACCGCCAGGGGGGTGTAAGAATCATACTTAGTGATGTACAGACGTCGGCGGTCCTCTTGTTGGCCGACGTGAGAGCGACCTCGGTCTCCCTGGTCTGCTCTTCCTCCTCTTTCATCCCTGTTGCCGGGAGGACGACCTCGGGGCAGGGCATTCTGCGAGGTGGCTTGAGCGTTTTCCATCCTACTTGACTGTCCTTTGTTGAATTCTTCAAGATTGATGTACTTGTTTGATCTCTGTCTCATCTCGGCCATGTCCCTTGGTGGCTTTCCAATTAGTGAATCTTTGAACCCTCCTTCGGCCAATCCTTGGGTCAAAAGGAGGACACCCACCTCGGGAGATAGATTGGGGACTGAGCTGGATTCGCTGTGAAACCTGTGCAAGTATGCACGTAAGGATTCTTCTGGTTTCTGCGTCACTGTTGCTAGCGTGTGGTCCGACCTGGTTGCACACAGCTAGCAGCGTATCTGTTAAGGAAGACCTGCTTCATTTCTTCCCAGTTGTTGACAAAATTCTTGGGAAATGTTGAGTACCATCGGAGGACTGGGGCTTGGAGGGTCATAGAGAAAGCTCGGCACTTGAGCCGATCTCCTCCACCATGAAAGTTCACAGCTCCCTCATAAGAAAGGACATGCTCCTGAGGGTCTGTGAGGCCATTCTATCTGGGAATATTGCTGGGCCCGAGGTACCCAGGTGGTGGTTCATAAGCCATGACGGCTAGTGTAAAAGGATGCCCAGGGTGGGAATCATCCGAATCAGGTTGTTGCTGGTCAGGGGGTGGTGTAAGTTGTGTGACGGTTGTGTGTGGTGTTGCAAAGGTTTGTGGAGTTAACGGAGGTTGTGGTGGAAGAGGTGGTGGAGGGGGTGGTGGGGGGAACTCATTTGGGGCCGGAGCTTGAACAACAGCTCGTTCAGCCAAACGATGCATAGCAACTTGTTGAAGATCTGTGATAGCTTTACCTTGCTGTTCTACAATTCTCATCTGCTGTCTCATCAAGGATAAGAGTTCTGCATCTCGAGAGAGCGTAGACTGTCGAGAGTGGGAACGGTGTGTTGTGCTGACAGAGTGGGCACATTCGCCGCGGTGGCGGTGCTGTTCAGTGTTGGTTTCTCCGAGCTCAGAGCGTAACTGTACGCGCCGACCTCCGCCGTGATGCTGGGTTGGATTTGTAGTGTCTCCAGTGTGGATGGTGTAAGGTCCACTGTGGGTATGGGTGAATTCTGGTGGTGGAGGTGGCGGTGGAAATGGGGGTGGTAGCGGGGGAGGAGGTGGAGGTGGTGGAGGGGGTGGTGGTGAGGACCTCGCTGCCCTATTGGCTTCGAGATGCAGGCGCAGGTCCTCAGTTGACGGCACCCTCCTTGGACGCCCCCTCCTTCTCCTCTGGACTGGTTGTTCCTCAGACATGGTAGAATTTCCGGGAATGAAGTTTATCTTTCCCCACAGACGGCGCCAATGTGATGTCCTAGACGGTGAGGTCCTCCAAGGGTTAAGGAAGAAGACCTTCAAAGGAGCCTCAGTCTAGGGTTTCTATGTGATGTTTGGTGGGAGTCCTCTGGTGGCTAAGGGGAGAGCCAAGAAGCAACCCTAATCACTGGTGTGTGAGGGTGATAATTAGGGTTAGAGGACGTACCTGAGCCCCATGTAGTACGGAGCTACTTATAGGGGGGAGCTGGTTGCCCTAATGGGCTTGCTTTAGGCCCAAGTAAGGCCAGCCTGTACTGAGCTATGAGTGGATGAGCTATCCTTATGGATAAGGTGATGAGCTGTCCTTGTGGATAAGGTGAGACACGTCATCCTGTCCTTGGTGTCGGACTTTGGGAGGTGTCGGACTCTGGGAGGTGTCGAACAGGGAAGTCGGACCTGGGTAGGAGTACGAGGTCGGCCCGTATCTAGTATCTGTTCGGCCGTTGAGCCTTGAGCTCGGCCCAGCATGCAGAGGGCTTCTCATAGGGCCGTGAGGCCTTAGGCAAGGGTTCTGAGGACCTCGGCTAGGCCGAGTCCGCCACACTTGGAAAAGAAATGAAGGATGATAATAACTAAAGATAATAATGAGAATGGTGATGGAAACATGTTTGATTGTTGTGTGTATGTATGTTGCATTGTATTGCTTGTATAGTCCTATTATTTTGCCTATCTTAATCCCACACCGTCGACGATTCGTCGTTCGGAATGCTTACTCTCTCCTGTTCGTTGGCATATCGGTGCTGCTGATATCTCAACGGGCAGATGGAGTACCGGATGGACGTCACCACATGGAGTAAGTACGGAAGAGGATGGAGGCATACCCCTTGCGGTTGGATATGGACCGTCTACACCCAGATCGTGATTCCCGATCCAGAGCATCGACTGAGTGGAGCTAATCTGGAGTCGCACTTGGGACAAGTCACGGTACGAGGATATAAGAACTACGCAGAGAAGTTTCGGTACGAGACCCGGAGGAATTCTTCCCTCCTCAATGGAGTGGAGTTGGAATCCATTAGTAATGATGGGACAGCAACAAGGAGGGCATCATCTTCGAGAGTGAAGAGAGGACGCAAGAAGAAGAAGGATCTTCACCCGATAGTCTTCAACAGGGTAGTTGAAGGATAGTATGGTTAGGATAGATTGTGGTGAGTGTTTTGTGTTAAGGATTACCTATGTGCTGAACCAATGATGTAACTGAGTTTCTTCCGAAGCATGCCCTACTTTTCATACAACTTTGTGAGAAATGTTTATAGTATTTTTGAAGTGATGAAAGGAACTACTTAGGTTGGAACCAAACTGTTTTCTTGCTAAATGTTTTTGGAAACCCAAATGATTAAGTTTGATTTCAGTAACAACTCGATTTTCAAAAGGAGTGTTGAACAATGTTAAACACTCTCCAATAATGATTGCAAACACTTCAGTAATGTTTTAAAAAAAAAAATTTGGCCTCATTTTTGCAACATAAATGAACGAAGGTTGGTTATTTTAAAGTTACGAAAATCGGGCTGTTACAGTTTTGAGAAAAATTTGAGAAGCAAATTTTAAATAACTTTTGAGTACAAACATGATTTTCATTAGGTGTTTGATTATGTGCATGTGTCATATTTTTAGATGACCATTCGGTCATGTCCAATAAAAAGTGAAATCCATGTTTTTATTTTATAAAAAGTTGATGAATGTTTGTTTTAAGGTTAGATCCATTGATTTCAAGTGTATGCATGTGGTTATTTTTGTTTGATTTACGAAAAGCTAAGATCTTAAGTTTGCATGTTAACTTTTAAGGGGAAGATCATGTTTTCCTTTTTGTGCATGTTTAGATTTAGTGATTGGTTTGATATTTGAATTTGTGTGTGTTAAATTTTATGAGGCCATACGGCCATGAGTAATTTATTTAAGATCCATGCTTGTTATTTTGTAAAAAGTACATGCATGTTATTCTTGGAAATTTAAAGTGTAACCTTGAATTTCTTTTATGTATGCCAAAAATGTTTGAAAAAGAATTTGTTTTAATTATGTTGATGCATGATGATGTGGTATGTTGACTTTGAGCCATCCTAGGATTAGGTAGTAGCTATGTTGTTCCTCTTTTAGGGTGCATGCATGATGAGATTATTTGAATTTAAAGATTCTAAAAGCACATGCATGAAGTAATTAAATTTAAAAGAAATTATGGGTGATGTTTGTGATTTAATTTGTTGTGCTGATTTAAGTTTTGAAAAGGAATTAAAATTGATAATTTTTCCAATGGCATGCTCACGGTTTTAGCATTAAGATAAGGAAAATGATTTCATGATTTCATGACTTTACTTGTGCATTAATCTTTACAAAAATTGTATGTGTATAATTCGGCCACTATATGTTTAATTAATGGGAAAATTATTTTCATAAAATGACCATGATGATAGCTATATTTCTAGATGCATAGTGTTATGTGATTGGTGAAAATAATATGTGTTTCTCTTAATTCTTTTTGTATTTGGTTTAATTATGTAAAAAGAAATTTGCATGATGATGACTAAATGATCTTAAGTTGTTATAATTATTTGTGATTAGAAATTAATGACTATGTGAATGATTCGGTTTTGTTAAGTTAAATTAAAAGATTGAGTCTAAATTATTTTCTTAAGAATAATTGGATTAATTTATTGAGGTTATAATTTAATTAATGATTGTAAATAATTAAAAATGTGACTTCCTGTGTATATGTTTGTGAATGATTGGAATGCTTTGAAATGTACATGTGATTGTTCTTGTGCTGTTTGAATTGTATTGAATACTGTTTGTGAAATTTATTTGTAAAGAATGTTTTATTTAAAAAGTGTGATTTAAATAACTTAAATTGGAAAGAACCTTCTTTGATCAGTATCTTATAATGTTTAGAATTAAATAAATTAATCTGATTGGTTTTGAAGTTTTACCTTCTTGAATTTTTGTATTTGATTTAATAAAGATTTTCAGAGATTTGTTTTCCTAAGATTTCATTCAATGTTTAAAGAAAATAATTTTTCAACCGAAGTGTTTTAAATTAAGAAGAATGGAATTGTTTTAATAAAAAGATTATTATTTCAAAGTTTTCTTGAAAACTCTTTTGAGATTTGATTTGGATTTGAAACCTTTTTGGAGATTGGCAATGTGCTTTTAAAAAGGGAATTATTTCAAAGTGTTTTAAAACAAAATTAAGAATTTACGTAAATCGTTTCTAATGCACGGGGAAAAATGTCTAGTTCGGGTGTCAGACGCGAAGGAAACGTGGCAAGGTTAGCGATTGGAAATCTTGGAAAGTTTTTGGATGTGTCGTCATCCAGGTGAGCGAGAGTGCTGTGGTCCCGTAACGTGGTTGCTCACAATCCGAATAGAAGGATTGTGAGAGTACTGCGAATTAGGCGATACAAATATGTGTGTTAGATGTTCTGTTTGCATACTAAATGTTTACTTGCTATGCATCACTAGATGTTTACTTGTTGTGCATACTTTATTTGGTTTAGATATTGTTTAATTTTGTCTGGATAGCGAAATGATGATAATGGAATTGTGAAAGTAATAAGGCGAGAACGAAAAGAGAAAAGAGAAATAAATAAGAAAGTATGAGAAATAATTGAGAAAGAAATAAGTGATGAGTTGAGAAAGAAGAGAAGGTACGAGATATTTTGAGAAAGAGATGAAACGCGATGCGAATGAAATTGTAAAAGATATACAGAGTTGAGATTTGAAAGGGAAGTGATTGTGAAAGTGAGATGTGGTTTGAGTGGAGATGTGATTCCTCGTTCATGTTTTTGGAAAGAAGCTTAGTGTTGAGTTGAGCTTGCTCCTCCATTAACACTCATCCAAAAATGTGATTGTTTTTGAAAAAGGTTTTGAAAAGAGATGTTTCAAACGCTTTTGTGAAAATGGTATTTTTGTGAAAGTTTTTGGAAACATTATTTTTGAAAAGGTTTTGTGAAAGGATTTATGAAAAGAGGTTTCTAAAATGTTTTGTGAAGTAAAAGTTGGTGAAATCATGTTTTCGAAAAAGTTTTGCGAAAAGATATTTTGAGAAAGACGAGGAAAGGATACTGATGATGTTGATGAGAAATATGTTGAGAATGAGTTTATGAGAATCATGATAGCGAGATGAAAGTGATTTGAGGCAAGATTGCCGTTGAGATTTAGGGGGACAGATTGCGATTAGTGGTCGGGCTTCGTTGAAGGGATGCACCAAGGACGAGCCGACTGTTAGGACTAAGCCGCTAATTAAAACGTAAAACTTTAAAAGACTTTAAAAGACATTTACAAATGCGGTGAGGTATGAGTGTCATATCGAAGTAGTGGAGAGGAAGGAACCATAGGTATCTGCGGATACTTAGGAGGAGATTGCATGAGGGGAGGACGATGACGGTGAAACGTCAAGAAGTCTAGAGTACTTTCTCGGCAGAACAACTCCACAAGTGGCGCACTAACGTGGTGGGGACTGAGTCTAATGTCGTGGCACGTTCTGCACCGGAACTAGAATTGTACTATCGCCCCCTTGATTGCAAATCGAGAACAGTGAGAGGGACTGGAACGGGGCATTTGTGATTGCCGCTGAGAGCGTGCCTTGATTATATGATATGAATTGAATTTATTTGAGGCTGAGTCCTCCTGGTCTGGGACCATTTGTTTGTGTGACAGCTGCCGTGCCCGCGTGGTAAAGGTCCTGTACTCCTGTTTGCTTCCGACTAGGTTGGGTGGTTGACCGAGGAGATGTAGACGTGTGTGAGCTCAATGATGTCTCCCCCTCATCATTGATGCTAACCGAAACCATAAAACTTAAAAGATAAAGGGATTCAAAGAAAATTATATCAAAAGATATCAAGCATCGAATAAGATTTATAAGATGAGAGAATTCTTGGAATAAGTAATAAGTGTGGAAATTATGAGGAAAGAAGGATTGAGAACAGTTGTGCAAGCTCATGAGAAAGATTTTGGGAATGAGAACTCGAATAATGTAATAGTGTTTATGATGGTGATGATGATGATTATATTATTGTTGTGATTCATGTTATGTGTATAACATGCTAGATGCATTTATGTTGATGATGATTGCATTCTTTAGTATGTTGTTTTAGTTGTATTGCTATATATATCATCTGTCTCTCTCTACTTCGAATCTACTCTGAGACCACAAGGTCAACCCGTTAGTGTTCGGAACACTGACTCTCTCCTACCTTGTTGTCGTATCGGCAACCGCTGATATTGCAACGGGTAGATGGCGCAGCGGAAGCGTGGTGGGCTCCACCAACCAAAGTCTGGAGATAGACGACAAGTATTAGGAAGCATGACTAGAAGCTAGGAATTTCCCTGGCGGAATGTACTCCATTGTAAGTTCTTAGTTACCTTAGCTCTATCATACTGTATCCCGACAAATGTTTTATTCAATATTGATGTTTTGAAACAAGTACATGGGCATTATTTTTAAAATGATGTTTTTGAAAACGGGTTTCAAAGTGCGGTGTCTTGTGACATCTCGGTTTGGAACTTGAAAGGTTTTACGCAACATGATAACATGAGTTTTAAAATGTAACTATGTTTTGGAAACCGAATGTTCTCATCTTGTGTCACACTTGTGTTAAAAAAAAATGGCCCTAATTTTCACTACTTTGAGTTTAAGTTTTCAAGTTGCCGAATCGGGGTGTTACAAGTAGCAGTAGTTGTAGTAGTTTGTCGGGTGTATGTCCGGGGCTATTTTTTTTTTTGGAACTTATTATGTGTACCTAAACCCTTTGACTAAGGGATGTAAAAGTTATTTTGGGAAGTTATGACTAATTCCAACAACTTGTCTTTATTTTTGGAAATGGATGTAAATATAAGTACGGATATGTAATGTACCTTACTGGTTCGTTTGTTGATGATATGAATTTATTAATACAGGTTCTTCAGGAAAACTATATTTTTGGAAAGCTAAATAAACAACGTAAATTCTGCCTGATTTTACGGAGATTTTCTCAAGTAATTAAGGTTTGTAAAAGAAATTTTTAAGTCCATAAATCTAACAATGGGTAATTATGGGTAATAATAAAGTAGGGTGTTACATCCAATGCCTATGAAACTTGGTCACTGTTTTGGTTGTGGTGATATGAAGTCCTCTGAATTTTTTTGTGATTTTTAGAAGTGGTTTACTAATTTTACAAGAGTCATTTTTGTGAAAACGATTTCGGAAAAAAACGAGATTTTTCGGGTTGAACGAGAACATAGTTTTCAAACTTAAATTGCTCTAAATGGTTTGAAATTTTTAAATTATGACCTTGCCTATGTCATGTGACTCTCTGTAAATTTTGAGGTGATTTGGAGTTGTTTTGGTATTTTTACTAATTGTAAAACAGTAAACAACTAAGTTCAGATTTTTCAGAATTAGAGAGAGATTTAATTGAAAAAGTGTGACTTAGGCAACTCCAAATAATCTGAAATTTCTATGAGGTGATCTCGGATGTGTGAGGAAGGTCTGTGCCAAATTTCATGAAATTCAGAGTTGGTTTGTTATTTTTAATAATCATGTTTTAGCCTCAAATCAATAACAATCATGTTTTGGTTTTAGCACTAAATCTGATTAAAAGCCTAAGTTCTGAATGTCCGAACGACTTTAAAATCTTATGTGAATAATTTGGATATGTGATTTGGTGTTCTATAAATTTTGGGATTTAAAGTCTTTGATTTGATAAGGTTTTGGATTTTATCTTTCGTGTTTTCCCCGTATTTGATTAAACACCCTTTTTGACACTTTTTAATGTGCATGAACTTTTGTGCATTTTCTATGCCTTGAGTGAACCTTATGTGATGAGTGTGATATCTTGATGTGCTTAAATGAAGATTATTTGAATTTGTGTATGTTGGGATTTACAAGCGGGTTAACACACCTAGAGGGGGGTGAATAGGTGTGAAGGTGAACCTATGTCAACTTTAAAAATTCTTTCAAAAACTCTTGCTGATATCTGGATACTATCTAACTGTTATTCAATAAACTTCAGTTATTACTGAATATTGATCAAATAATCATCAGATACAAAACAAATATCAAACAGATACTGATCAGGTATTTCCAAAACAGAATATTATAGAAATATACAGATTTAATAGAAAATCACATGCAATCAACTTATTAAATATTTATTTAAGGTTAATTGATTGGGAAAATTAGTGTTTATCAATTATTAAGAAAATCCCCAATTTAAACCTAAAAGTTATGAAATTGAAAGAATAAAGAAGAGATAGAGAAGAATAACACATAGATTTTTATATTGGTTCACTCTTGTACATCAAGAGCTACATCCAGTCCTCCCTTGTTGATTGGGAGATTTTCTATAGGAAGAAATTGAAATCAATTCGGTACAATCTCATGCACATCAAAACCTTTGATTGCCACCCTAGAGATTCCAAAACCTTTGGCTAAACCTCTTGATCTTCAACCTTCTTCTTCTCTCTCGAAAGAATCTCTTTCAAGTGCTTAGAACCTCTAAGTCTTCTTCTCCAAGATGATTGAAACCTTCAATCTTCTTCTTCAATGCTTTTTCTTGAAACCTTCAAGCCCACACCTCTTCATGAATCTTCAATAATTGTTGTTGTTTTCTTTGATTCACACCTCTATGTGCAGAATTAAACAACTCATAATCAACTCATAGAATCCTATTCTTGAATCTCAATGAATACTCAATAAACACAATGAAGAACATGAGTTTCAAGATGAGAAAGATGAAACTTTTCTCTTTGATTCTTTGTGAAAATATGGCTAAGGGTTTATGTGTTTTTCCCTCAATTGGGATTATGGAAAACGTTTACAATAAACCTTATATAATGGGCATAGATGAATCAAGTTGGTTATGAAATTAGTTACAAATCATAGCTGTTAAAAACCAATCAGACCTGACCAGTTTTTATCGTGGTAATCGATTACCATAACTGGGTAATTGATTACCTCACTGTAAATTTGCCCAAATTCGAAGCTTTTCAAATGCAACTTGATTTCTATTAAAATATAAGTTCCAAAACCCATTCTTAGCCATTTAATGATGCATTAAAAAATGTTTAAAATATTTCTAAAATATATGCATCATTTTCTAAACTTGGTTTTAGTAATGTCTCAAATTCTTAATTTGTTTAAAATGATTATTCCTTGACATTCATTACCTAACCTCAGACTTTACCCAAGCAAACACTTAAAGACATAAAAGTATAAAATACAATTAAACACAAATCTCCTTTATTAAACTTTGCTCTTGAGTTTTCTTGTTGTTGTTTGTTGCAATTTCCTTTCTTTTCTTCTTCATGCACTTTGTCTTCATCAAAACATATATCAAGCACTTGCTTTACAGTGTATAAGTTATGTGAAAATAAATTTGTAAGTTAAATTGTTTATAGTTGTGATTTGGTTTAGGAGTTTAGTTTTTAAAGTTAGGATGAATTGTTCTTATGCTATATGTTAATTGATTTGGTATGAGAAGTATGCCAATGAATTGACTATGTGTTTAATTGTCTTGGATTGTACGCATGATGAAGGAAGTGAAAGAAAATGCGTGTCTGGTTAGTTAAGTTATTGTGTTTGATTTCGCGATTAACTTTGAGAAGCTAATGGATTTTGAAAGTTTATTCTTGATCTAGGTGAAAAATGTTTGGTTTGTTGGTTGCTGCCCTATTTACTTCATGGTATTAAGTCAAAAAATAAATTCTTTTAATTGTTTATTTTCAAGCAAAGTATTATAGGAATTAAAGTACGACTTTACGGTGTTTTTGGGTTTTGCGAAAAGTGATTTTTGGACTTGTCTCATTGCTGTCCAGAATTTATCTAAGTTTTTTTTCAATTCTAAAAATGTCTTAAAAGGATTTAAAGCTTGAGTTTACAATAGCACTTTATTTAGAGAAAGGTTGGATTGAAAAAGTAGCGTTTTTCTGTGTTTTCGAGTTTGAATTTGCGGCGGCCCGGGACGGATCAGCGAATAATTCATTTGTTTAAAAGTATTTTGTTGATTGTTTTATGATGATTTTGACGTATTTAAAGTATGGTCAAAATTCGGAATTTATTTAAGAAAGTAATGACGTTTTACGTTACCCGACGAGAAATAAAATGAGTTTTTCGAAAAATGATTTGATACTAAGTGTGATTGTTATTTAGAATAGACTTGTGGTGTTGGTGCTTGTTGATTAGTACAAGGGATTTATAAGTTAGGAGATTGGAGCGGCTGATAGTTGGGAGGACCCGCGGCAATATCGGACAAGTATTCACTGGACTAGAGGTGAGAGAGAGGCTTCCCTAAGACACTGTGGAATTTAGGTAAAATGTTAAGACGTTCCTGATCATCTCAAAGGTCGGAACCTAGTGGTCTCTGGGTTAGTAGTATCGTGGCAATTGCTTTGTGTGTATGGCCATGTATACGAAGAAACTAGGACCACATATTAATGTGTGATACTATTGATGTGATTATGCCATGATAATCTAAGTTGTCTTTAATTATTTATGCATGCATAATGAATACCTTATCTGATTATGTTTATAATTGATATGCTGAGAGACGTATGCTACGTCTTGATTCCGGATGAAAATTAAGTGAGGCAATGGAAAGTATGAAATTATTAATAAGACAAAAATAAATAAATCTTAAGGATATAGAATTTAGATGTGAGAAAGTAAAAGCCTTATTAAGAAGTTATGCTTTTAAAAGACTCTGATGAGAATATGATTGGATTCAGTTGATGTGGATGTTCTTAAACTATGAAAGGTTGAGGCACTCCTTGATATACACGATCGATATGACGTGCTTGCCAGGTCGAGGAACTCCCTGACATGTATAATTGTGGATCGAGCTTATTGAATTGAGAATGATGTTGGCCACATGAGTTGTATGTCGTGGTTTCGAGCCCTCATTGGTGATAATAATGAATTGTAGGAAAAGTAATTATATGAAAGATTTAATTAGAGGTCGAGGTTCACTGAAGGGATGAACAAGGGTGACTCGACCGACTCTTAGGATTAATAAAACATTAAAAAAACACTAAAATATATTCACTAATGTGGCGAGTTGAGTGTGAAGTAGTGGAGAGAAAGATACCCTGTTTATCTGCGGATACTCAGGTGAGTGATTGTGATAGGGGAGGGTGATGACGGTGATACGTCAAGAAAGCTAGAGTGCTTTTCTAGGCGGGACGAGTTCTACATGTGGTTGGGGATGCAAGACCCGAGGAACCGTAGCAAGTCCTGTACATGAACTAGAAAAGTATTGTCGCCCCCTTGATCAATTTCAAAACGCTGAGAGGGAACCTGAACGAGGCGGGCAGTTCAATTGGTTTTTGGGCCCCTGCGATATCGCAATTTGATGAATATTGAATATGATGATTATGATTATTTGGCTGACCCAAAGTGGTTGCAACAATTGTGCTCTCGGTTGTTCGACCTGCGTGGGTTAATGTTCTTGTACATCCTATTTGCTTCCGATTAGGCTTGGGAGGATTGGAGGAGATGTATGTGTGCTAACCAAGTCCACGTTGACGTTTTGTGTCCCCTATTATCGAAGGATGCGATTAAATAAAACTTAATAAGAAAAGTTTAAGAATGTTGAAAAGACTTACAAGTATAAGTTTGAGAATGATAAGGATATTGATAATAAGAATGAAAATGGCCAAGTGATGAGAATACAACAGATGATGCTAAGTAAATGAAGTGTGGTGGCAATGAGGATGGAAAGAGAAATTAAAGTTTGAGAATTATAAATAAGTGATGATGATCATGATAATGTAAATGCATTGCATATCCTATATGTTGTTGTGATACTATTGTTTGTTTGTCTTGATGTTTTGCCTATTGTAATTCCACCCCGTCGACGATGATTCGTTTGGGATGCTCACTCTCTTTGTCTTCCCTTTTTCCCTGTGGACTTCGGCGACGATGTCCACAGACGTCATAGTGGGTACATTCCCTTATGTCGACTCTCCTAGTGGTGGCTTACGGAGGGAAGCTCGATACGGAGCCTCAAAGGAGAAGAAATCTAGGTACGGTTCAGAAGGAGAACAGTAGATTAGGACATCTAATCTATGATGTCTAAGTATGTACGGTACCTTCATGAGGTCGCTAAGATAGTATTGCTCTACCACAATGTAACTTTCCTTCATTTTGTAATATATATTGAGAACTAACTACCCTGATGGACTTGATATGGTTACCTGTAACACCCTCACAATTAATTAGTTAAATTAAAATTTTTTAAAATAGGTACTTGAAAATTTCGATTAAAATTCCGGCAGAGTTTCCTCTGTTTTTCGGAATTCCCAAAAATTTAGATTTTTTACCTGTTCAAACCAGTACAGTCCAGAAAACATTTTAACACTTCTAAACCTATTAATTAGTTTTACATGCCCTATTAACAACCATAACAAAACTCCGGGCTTACAACTACTAAATTATTTCAAAACCAAAATAAATAAATTATAATAAAATGAATATAATTCCCTCTTAACTATCTTACACTCCACTGTGCGGAGCATTACACATGAAGTAGGAAGCAGTTTCTAACTAGACATAATAACCTATCAAGTCAAACACAATTAAACATTTAGCACATTCTATTTCATTCAAACATTCCATATTGTAACACCCCAAATTTTAATCTCAGATTAATGATAATTTAATTATAAAGTTTATTTATAATTAGTTACTTTTATTTTGATCTTTGATTAAAAAGTTATTTATTACACATGTGTTTGACAAAAGAAAATATGTAGAAAAGACTAGATAGTTTTTAATATGTGAAAATGATATTTTTACATGTTAGTCCTTGTTTTAGGACTTAAAAGTAAAATTAGAAAGGTTTTGGGGGGGGGGGGGGAGGAAATAAAATAATTATTTTTCAAATTTTAGCTGAAAGACTCGAGTCTTTCTGAGAAGACTCGAGTATTTTGCACAGTGTTGCACGAGTTAGTGCGTTTGGTGAGTCACCCACTCAAATACCTCACGAGTTGACACGTTAGCAACTCAGCAACACGTTCGAGTCTTCGTGTCGCCATGCATGGTCATTGAATTTGAGTATTTAAGCTCGTTGTTGTTGAGAATCAATGATTTTGCCCAATTTGTTGAATAAGTGCATACATTAGGGTTCTTGATTTTTCTCGTTCGATTCTCCTACCACGTTTAGAGTTGAGTTACAAATTATACACCGTTGTGAAGCTCACGTTCAGGGCTTCACAAAGATACCAAAATCGTGAGCTGAGTGTGTGTGTGTGTGTGTGTGTGTGTGTGTGAGAAGAATCGAAGCTCGAAAGTTCGGGTCTCTTTGCTGTCAACCAAAAAACAGAGTCTTGGAGCTCACTTTGGAGCTCGATTGTGGTAAGCTCAAGTCTCCCCTTGTTTTGGAACTTGTTAGATTTCAAAGTTAATGTTGCAAAGATCATAGTATAACCATTTTCCCCAATTATTTTGCATGATTGGGTGGTCAAAATTGTTGGTTTTATGACTCTGTCCAACTGTGCTGTTGTCCAAGAGCTTTTGGTAACACTCGAGTCTTTGACTCAAGACTCGAATATTTCAGGCGCACCAGTGCGTCTGGTGGCACCAACACTCGAGTTTCTGACTGAGGACTCGAGTACTGACTGATGCTAATAATGAACCTTCCTGATGAACCACTCGAGTCGTGCATGATCCACTCGAGTCTTCTGGGTTGATGAAGACTCGAGTATTTCATGAACCACTCGAGTATTTTATAAAGACCTGAGACTTCAACTTTTCAGAACAACTAAGATCCACTCAAGTCTTACTAAGAACCACTCGAGTATTTCAGTACAGATTAGAACTCTACTCGAGTCTTTTAAAAATCACTCGAGTCTTTTTGAACAGAATGATAAAATAATGCCATTTTCAACTAATTCGAGTTCAATTAAATTCAAGAGTTAATCATGTTCCAAAGGAAGATATGATATGTTCAAATACATTAGTAATTGCATTATTGGATATTGTGCATGTTGCACATTATGAACTTAATGGATAACCCTAAACTGAATGTTTGTGTGCATTCATGCATGGTGATGTGGTGATAGCATATCATTTGGTCATGTTCGAGGAACATGAGGAGAGTACTCTGGGAGTACCAATTTGGTTACGACTTGCCTGTAGTCACATTTTGGTAATGTGGCCAGCATTGGTTGCTGCGAACGTTGGGTATTCGTCTTGGTGACGAGATGTGCACATCGATATTGAATTGGTATTATGGACCACGTTCCAGGCATAGTCGTGTGGCTTGCTCGATGACACATTTTGGTAATGTGGGCAGCATAGGAGATGTTGTTACGTCTTGGTGACGCGACGTACCCTTTGGTAGTGTCGATATGGATTATAATTCCGAGCAGGTTCACTATACGTCCGAGGCACGTATACGGGTTGTTTGGATGGTCATGCATGAGAGAATTAGTTGGAGAATCTCATGATTTGAAAGATTGTGTGCAAGCATCATGACATATCATTAATGAGATTGATTATTAACTAATTTGGCTTGTTCACATGTTGTGCATATCTCTTGGCTATTTGGTACATGTGTATATGCATTTCGATTATGGTAAATTACTTACTTGTGCATGATAGAACTTTGTTCTCATTTGATTATGCGAATGAGTATAGCTTACCTCCCTACCCTTATTGGGTGTTGGCCAGGTACCTAGATCTTCTAAAGACCAGTGATCATGGGATAGAGACTCCTTGTGCAACTCTTGAAGACCCGACCAAAAGGATTATTGGACGAGGGACCATTGACTAGCTCTGGACGTCTCTAATTTTTGATAAAAACCATATTGTTCATGATTTGAGAGATGTATCGGAGCAAAAACTTAGTTTTCATAATTCGATTATAAATGTGGTACTCATAGAGCTTTTACACCTGATCAATATATAAACTCTAAAAGTAAATGAACTACTTCAATATATATTCCGTTGACTCTGATTTTATCAGATGAGTTCGGTACGAAGGAAGTATTTTAAAAATTGATTTCCTGAGATAACCTTGTATTTAAGTTATTCTCAAAAACTATTTGGTGCTACTAGAGTTATCTCAAAAAGATATTTTGAAATGTTTAGTAAATGATTATTCCTTCCACCGAATTCAGCTCTAAATACATGTCTTATACTTGAAGTACCACTTTTGATGGAAGAAATTTTTATATTCGTATTTTTCCTACAGAATCCGAAGTAACTGTAATTCTTTTATAAAACGATGGACGTTACACATATCATGCTTCATGCACATTCAACATTTACATTCTTAGTCCCATTACAAGGTAAGTATACTTTAGTCTTTTCATCAATTATTCTCTTCTTTCTTTTACTCATTTTTCTTATTTTTATATTACCACTAGGAATTGGTTCCTCCTGCTAGGGCGTTTGTACACCCATTAGGGACTTTACACCCATCAGGACTTTTGGTCACCCATTAGGCATCACCCGTTAGGACAATACTTGCAATCTTTACTCATTCTTATCACATCTCTTAGCATCATCAATTTCATAAACTTTAGTCCTTTTCACCTTTTCTATTCTTTTAATTATCGTTGAATTGATCAATTGGGTACATCGACGCCTAACGAGGCGTTTGGACCTAATGGGGCATTTGGCTTGATGGGTCATTTAGCCTTAATGGGGCATTTTGTACACCTAGAAGGGGCACCTAGTGTGCCAATGTCCCCAATGATCAATTCAACAGTCGGTTCTATTTAATTCGTCTCATTGTTCTTTTCCAATTAACCATATACTCAATTCAATTAATCATATTCTAACATATCAAATCAAACATAGCTACCATTATACATGTAATTCAATTAGCCATTCAAGCATTTATAATATTCCTACTTATCATTATTACACAACAACAAACCATCAACATCAAATAACAAATATCTACATTCACACATATATTGCAATTAGCCATTCACATATTTGAAATGTTCATAGTTATCCACATTACACCATAACACATATTCATGACTAACAATAATTAACCACAAGCCTAAATTTGAGATTCATATTCTTGGTTTTTAACATTTACAACAACATTTTTTGCAAATATATATCCAATTAAGTCATGAATCCAACATCAATATAGCTTGCATGCATCTAGATAACATTGCTCATAACAACAATTCAGCTCAGATTGGCCTCCAAGCCACTTAACCATTTTAACTTATGCCCTTTGAGTCTCTTGGTGACTCATCCTATGTTCTACCACCATTTATTCTCATTCTAGCAAATATTAAGCTTCCCCCTTACCTGAGGTTCGTGCTTGAACAAGATTTGAGCAGAGATTTGAGGTAGAACACCAAACACCCAAAGCTCCTCCTCAAACCAGAACCGTTTTTTGACAGAGTAGATTGATCAAAGGATTTGGAACATGAAATGGACATGGAAATTAGGGAAAATGGTCATTATCAAAACCATGCAACATGAACTCTAAAAGGAAATCAAGTCTAGAACAAGAGAAGGCTTGAGCTTACCAAAATTGAAGCTCAAAGTCAGTTCCAGAAACCCAATACAGAACTGTGACAGTTTTGAACCTCCAACTTTTTGAATCGATTTCTCCTAGCTCAAGAACTCTCAACTCACAAACCTTATATCAATACAAAGCCCTTGATTCAAGCTTTGTAACAGTGTATCACTCTTTTATCAACACTCGGAGAAGAAGAAGAATTTACCCACACGAATCAGAAACCCTAATCAGCCTCTCTTCAACACCACATGCAGAAATCAACCCCAAATCCTCAGAAATTCAGCATTTTATAGACGAATTGGAGTAACATGCATACCGACGCGTGTTCTCCATTAATCTGAGGCTGGTTTCGTGGCGATTTCTGGATTAATTGGGTGATTACTCATCAAAATCCACTAACCCAGATTCTGAGTTCATCGTGTAACCGGTTACAGAGCCCTTCTAACCGGTTACATACTGATAAAATTCAAAAATTAATAATTTAATTACTCTTTCTTCAAAAACCTTTTTAATATTGCAATTAGGTCCCAACCCAAGGACTAAATTACAATATTCACATTTTTGTACAAAATAACCATATAAAAATATATCTCATACTTTTATATATAAAAACACATAATGTACAAAAACTAAAACCTCCAAAATCAATATAAATCAATTATAAAATAATTGTTATAATTAATTTCTTGGTTAATTGGGGAGACGAAAATTAGGGGTGTTACACTACTCCCCCACTTAAAAGGAATTTCGTCCCCGAAATTCATCTTCTGAAATTTTCCACTTTTCCAAAGTGTTTTTATACTAGAAAACTTCATCTAGCTCCCAAAAATTTGTTCTTTAGGGTCCTCCCCCACTTAAAAGAGTTTCCATATAATTCTTTTATTTCAAAACATTTTGAATAAAATATTTCAATTTAACAATAAAGATTCTTTGCATAAAACTCTCATGTGAAAGAATTTCTTTTAAAAGAAATATGCTTTTGAGTAATACATTTCACATAAACTTTCTTCAATTAAAACACTTTTCATCAAACTTTTTGGAAAAACTTTTTGGGCTGCGCACTCTGATCCCTCGAGCACGATCAAAGAAACATTTGTATGACTTTATTCCTTAATAGTATGAGACATTAGGGTGATCAGTCCTAATATTCAAACCATTAATAACAAAATCATCCCTTTCAGATATAGTCTTTCCCAAGAAAGACCATACGACAGGTCTTTAAGTTAGATGAACTTAAAGATAGGGTAATTATCACTATCAGACTTAATTAGATAGTCATGTTCTAGAGACATTTCTGTTGGGGAGACAAAGATTTGTCCTATCCCGGTGGTTGTTAATCTCTCTAGCCATAACTGATCTTTCTATTTCTGTAGTGTCCACAGATATTATCACATCCAACTGTGATAAAGGTTTTGATCACAGAAAAATTGGGGTTGAACTTCCAACAGGATATTGATATTTTCAAATGATTAGATTAACGTAATTGAAAAACATTTGACTACGTTAACTCAGATCAAAGGACGAGATAGGCTTGGGTTGTCTATGTCAGGATCACACTCAACTCTCATCTCAGCCGGTGAATTCTTCTTGTGCTGGATTCGTCCATTTCTTTCTCACCTTTTCCTTCAAGACAATTCGGTGAATAAATACTCCAGCTTCCTACAATCGGAATTGACTATTCCCTTAGGTACATCAAAACTAAACTCAAAGTGATGTGCCTCACAGTTTTCACCTTGAGATGGACAAATGTTCCCTTCTCTATTTCCTCTTTAGTCCCTTTCCTTCAATCGAGGATTCCTTAACCTTGATATTTCCGTGGTTGATATTCTCCCATTTACTTTTCCTCTTTCTCCAGTTGGGCCTTTATTTCATCAATCTTTCCCTTATTCTGAATTCTGATACTTCTCGCATGAAATTCATGTACTTTCCCATAGTCCTCATACATGCTTACCAACATCGAGAAATTCCTTATTCCTTGATAGTTGATAGCTAACTTGGGTTCGAACATAATCTATTCTTGAAGTTCATGCCTTTGGATTTCTCCTCTAGATTGTCCTAGACAACACTTCCTAAATCCCTTACTTCCATAATATATTTTCTAATATCCATAATCCCTGACTTTAATTTCACAGATTAAATCTCATTCGTTTCTTCATAGAGATCTAACTCCTTTTCCTCAAGAGTCAACTTCTTTTTATTCTCTTCATCTTCTGGTGGTAATTCACGAATCCGATTCAGGAATTCGTTGATGATTAGCAACATTCCCAATCTAATACTAGAGGGTTCCTCTTGGGTTACCCGACTTAGGTCTCTGAATTCCTTGATCGGGATAACCTCCTTAACCACCATTGAGCGCACAAGAATAGCCTATCAACTCAAATCGTCTGCAACTACGTTTGCTATGCCAGGATGGAGCTCAAAGCCATAATCTTTAAGAAACTCCATCCATCGCCTTTATCTTACATTCAACTCTTCCTCTTCTTATTGTCATTCATACTTTCGAACTCCAAACTTGTTCATGAATTACAACCTTCTTATCTTAGTACCTATTGTTTCTTTTGCATCATCCAGCTCGATTCTCTACCTTCTCTAATTGGAGTAGCTCCTTAATTTCAACTCTCGATTAATCCATAAGTATTATAATTCAATCTTCTTAAATCAATTTCAATGATGAATCAAGGCATTAAGTTATTTTATCACATTAAATCCTTCTTCAAATTTTAATTAGATGATTGACATTGAGTTTGGATTGGAGGAAGACGTTTATTTATACCAAAAGTTCCTTCACAAATTACTTAAATGTTTATTTTAGACTTTCAGCTTCTAACCGGTTACCAGAAACTCTAACCGGTTATGAAGTATTGTTTTAGAAATAAAATCAAAGAGCTTTCAAAAACCATCTTCTTTACATCGTCCAATCCAACTCAAAATAGGATTTAATCATACTCTAATACCTTGATTCCAACTGAATTCATCACTACCCTACCATAATTAAACAACATCCTATCATCCAATACCATCAGTTGATCTTTCCAAGTCAACTTGGTCAAAGGCCATGCGATCTTAGAAAATCCTTAAATACTCCGGCGATAGTATCCAGCCAGCCCTAATAAACTTCTTACCTCAGTCATAGTCTTAGGCTGTTCCCATTTCAACACTAAACTTACCTTTGCTGGATCCATCGCAATTTCTTCTTTAAAAATCACATGCCCTGCGAACGTAACTTCGCTCAACCAAAACTCATCTTTGGCGAGCTTAACACACAACTACTCCTCTTGCAGGATTCTCAGGATAAACCACAAACGAATCCAAATATAATCTAAAGGTCCCGTTCTTATAATCCATAAAAGAACAGATGCATTAGTCAATCCGAACGGCATTATTTTCTACTCATAATGTCCATATCGAGATCAAAATGCAGTCTTAAGTGTATCCCTGCCCCGAATCCTGATTTGGGGTTAATCCAACCGCCAATCAATATTAGAAAACACTTAGACTCCTTTAACCTGGTCCAACCAATTCTTTTAGCAACTTCTCTACGTGTTTCTCCCATCTGACCATTCCCGATGATACCATATCGTAAGGGTAGTAGAGAGAGAATCAGCTTCAAAAATTAACTTGATTCCAAACTCTATCTCTTTGCTCAAGGGTGAACCTAACATCATTTCTTGAAACCCAGATTTCTTTAACCCCCTATTTCCTTCACTGCTGCCCAGAAGCAGACACATGGGTCCATTGGATTCCAGATTCGAAGCTTGGAAATCCTAATACAGGGTTGTTCTATCGTCATTAATCATGATAACTTGATACCCCGGCTCCCAAACCGTGCTTAAGATCAAATATAATCATGACACAGGTAGTTAGACAGAGTCTAATACCTTAATAGAACGATCCAGACGTACCTTGGAAACAACTACAAGGAGATTTGTAGGAGTCTCCACTTTGAGATAGCAGATTGGATAAGGCATAGAGCAACTTTGATCAATACCCTTATCCATAAGGAACAAATGAAGGAATAGCTTTAGAGTTTAACAAACTCAACAAGGTTGATCTTTCAAAAGATAACTGCCCTGCACTCGGTCGGAGAAATTGATTAACTTTAACACTGGTGAGGTTAAATTCTCTTCTCTAGAGTCAGGGACCTTACTACAACTCCTTTAAGATTTCCTTATCACTGGTTCTATGCGAACGGAATAAACCAACACTATGGTTTTAGGGTTAACACATGTCTAAAGAGAAGCATACATGTATCATACTTCTACTTAGACTACATAGAACACTTCTTAATAGCAGAATGAGCTACTTATCTAGAGCCATTACCCATAACCTTAGCTCTAGTTTGGAAGTATATGAAAGCATACTTCCCAGGAAACATTGCAGATATCGATGACCAGCGTATTGGACCACACACCCAAGGACCAAGAGTCAGGACCATTGCTCTGATACCATAAAAATGTAACACTCCTTGTATATCATCTTACTTTATAAGAAAAGTAATAAGTTTATGAATACTTGGACTTGTTATCGTTGGAAAAAAAATCTGAAGATAAGAAATTTCCCTTCCCTTGAAAATTTCTTTTCACAAATACTTGATTAGTAATGAGGTTGACTAACAAAATCAGAGTTTGCGGAAACATAGTAAAGTAGTCATATTATGCCCCCAAAATATATCAAGTGTAACAAGTCCTTGGATACCAAATAATATTATTATGAAATCAATTTCATCACATGATACCTCTTTCAAAATGTGTATCATATAAATACTATTAAAATAGAGGTGTTATAGAGCTGGTCCCTGGTCCTCTGTCCAAACATTCATCTGACCGGATCCTCGATATCTGCACAAAGGGTTCCCAATCCACACTTTCTATATTCTGCATGCACCTAAAGGACATCTCCCTTTACTGATTCTTGTGCAAGCTAGATGCACGATCAATACCTAATAAGGGCACGGGGGTTAGCTATACATATTCGCATAATCAAATGGGAATAAAACTAACATCCACAAGTCAACATGTAGAAATTCGTGATGCATAACCATATGAGCACACCCGGTTAATCATAATAATTCTTTCAATGCAGGTGGCATGATGTATGATTTTCTATCCACAACTGAGGCCTCTAAAAGTCCATCTTGGACGTCCATCCAATACACCCATTGTGTTCCCGGAACACTGACATTCGTTCCCAGAACGTAATGCCAAACCATACTTGGATAAATAACATCACTCCCAGAGTGTGCATCACATTCCCAGAACGTGTAGCAAACCGTACTTGGATAAATAAGCATCACTCCTAGAGTGTGCATCACGTTCCCAGAACGCATACGTTCCCAGAATGCATAAAAACCAGGTCCCGGACACTGGCCACATTCCCGGAATGTGTCATCAAGTAGGTTGCATATCAATGTGTTCCCAGAACACTAACATACGTTCCCAGAACGTATAAAACCAGGTCCCAGACACTGGCCACATATCTATAATGTGTCATCAAGTAGGTTACAAATTTGGTACTCCCGGAGTACCCTCCTCATATTCCCAGAATATGATAAACGTTCCTACCAACCAAACTTCCATTCTATATGGATGCACAATCATCAAGTTTGGTTTTATCTTTACTTTATTTACTGTGATTTAGAAATATTCCATTTTCTCTTTTGAATGATTTAATTGAGGCATAAACATTGGCATAAAATTCTCCTTTGAATTATCTCAAAAACATGCCCTTAAACTTAGATTGGGAAAACACAACCAATGGTATTCAAAAACTTAACTTTCTATTTTTCAGATTCAGGTACTAACCGGTTACAGTTTCAGGCTAACCGGTTAGAATTACAGACCTGAACCATTTACCATTGTAATTCAGAAAAACCCTTTTTCTTGAATTCTCTACCCAATCCATAAACAAGTTTAACATTGTTTTACACCTCAAAAACCATTGTTTATATCATTCAAAAGCCTAAATCACATTTCATTATCCAATGAGCATAATTTCCTCTTGAAATTATCTCATTACATTAAGGTATTAACTCTTTAACTGCAATCTGAACTATAACAGTGAAATCAACTTATTTTCAGATTGTTTTCCATGAAATTAAGGCCTAAATTTAAGTAGGATTTATAAGACCACAATACTGATTTTGTAAACTTATTTCATTTTGCATTTTTACAGTGTCTAACCGGTTACGAATATCGAGTAACCGGTTAGATTATGCAGTCTGACACTGAAACATGAGTTTTAACAAACAATTCTCTTCACTACTCAAATCTAACCAAATTTCAACCTTTAACAGAGTTCATATACCTTAAATAAATATGTTTAAGCACAGAAACATATCTATCTTGCATGCATTCAATTTGGATACTCAAATTGCACATAATTGCACATATTTCACAACTTCATGCATCAATTCACATAATATCCAATTAAGTCATGAATCCAACATCAATATAGCTTGCATGCATCTAGATAACATTGCTCATAACAACAATTGAGCTCAGATTGGCCTCCAAGCCACTTAACCATTTTAACTTATGCCCTTTGAGTCTCTTGGTGACTCATCCTATGTTCTACCACCATTTATTCTCATTCTAGCAAATATTAAGCTTCCCCCTTACCTGAGGTTCGTGCTTGAACAAGATTTGAGCAGAGATTTGAGGTAGAATACCAAACACCCAAAGCTCCTCCTCAAACCAGAACCGTTTTTTGACAGAGTAGATTGATCAAAGGATTTGGAACATGAAATGGACATGGAAATTAGGGAAAATGGTCATTATCAAAACCATGCAACATGAACTCTAAAAGGAAATCAAGTCTAGAACAAGAGAAGGCTTGAGCTTACCAAAATCGAAGCTCAAAGTCAGTTCCAGAAACCCAATACAGAACTGTGACAGTTTTGAACCTCCAACTTTGTGAATCGATTTCTCCTAGCTCAGGAACTCTCAACTCACAAACCTTATATCAATACAAAGCCCTTGATTTAATATTTGTAACAGTGTATCACTCGTTTATCAACACTCAGAGAAGAAGAAGAATTTACCCACACGAATCAGAAACCCTAATCAGCCTCTCTTCAACACCAAATGCAGAAATCAACCCCAAATCCTCAAAAATTCAGCATTTTATAGACGAATTGGAGTAACATGCATACCGACGCGTGTTCTCCATTAATCTGAGGTTGGTTTCGTGGCGATTTCTGGATTAATTGGGTGATTACTCATCAAAATCCACTAACCCAGATTCTGAGTTCATCATGTAACCGGTTACAGAGCCCTTCTAACCGGTTACATACTGATAAAATTCAAAAATTAATAATTTAATTACTCTTTCTTCAAAAACCTTTTTAATATTGCAATTAGGTCCCAACCCAAGGACTAAATTACAATATTCACATTTTTGTACAAAATAACCATATAAAAATATATCTCATATTTTTATATATAAAAACACATAATGTACAAAAACTAAAACCTCCAAAATCAATATAAATCAATTATAAAATAATTGTTTAATTAATTTCTTGGTTAATTGGGGAGACGAAAATTAGGGGTGTTACATATTTGGGTAAATTTTTTTTTTGATGGTGACGTGGACATGAGAACCTTTATGTTCGAAAACATATCGGTAACTTAATTGAAATAAAATAACATTCTCATGACACACATCACGAGTCAAATTCCAAACCGAGATGTTACTTAACATCGCACTTTGTAACTTGGCTTCCTAAATTTGTTTTGAGAAAACATTTTCGTTTCTTGTTTCACAAAAACCTTATTTCTTAAAAACAATACTCAATAAAATACCAAGCGGGGTACAAAATGATATAACAATGTCAACCAAGTAGTTGCAGGGAATACAGTGCTCGAAGGGATTACCTACTGCTAATCTTAATGTCTAATCTTCCTAACTGAAATCCACCGCAGCAGCCTCATCAAGATAACGTACGAATCTACTACAGGGTCGGCCATCTATCCGTTGCAATACCGGAGTAACCCGATACGACAACATGATAGGAGAGATGGTCAGCATTCCAGAAGTACATCCATGACAAGACAGTAGAAATATAACTTCATATAAAAAGAATACGCAGAGTAAACTAAATCTAAATGCAGGACTTGACCGATACTTCTCACTAACTAGAACATGACAATTGATCATATGATGCACATAACAATTATATTCACATAAGCATATAGAAAGCACATATAAACAAAGCATATCATAACTCAGCACAATACACATCACGGCACTTGGCATCAGAAGCCTTCCAATAATCACTTATACTTTTCTTGTTTGAATCTTTCTTAATAAATTCTTCATAAATTCTTTATGCTTTCTTTCTTATAATCTTTTATCATTATTAAGTCTTATCAAACGGTTCGCTCAATGATGGGGGGAAACATCATCATTGAGGGAGTCACACACGTCTACATCTCCTCGGTCATCCACCCAACCTAGTCGGAAGCAAACAGGAGTACATGACCTTTACCACGCGGGCACGACAGCTGTCTCACAATCAATTGGTCCCAAACTAGGAGGACTACAACCTCAAATCAATTCAATTCATATCATATCATTTCATATCATATAATCAGTGCACGCTCTCAGCGGCAATCTCAAATGCCCCGTTCCAGTCCCTCTCACTGTTTTAGACTTGCAATCAAGGGGGTGACAGTATTATTTCTAGTTCGCGGTGCAGAACTTACCACGACATTGGACCCAGTCCCTACCACGTTAGTACGCCACATGTGGGATTCGTTCCGCCTAGAAATATACTCTAGGCTTCTTGACGTTCACCGTCTTTGCCCTCCCCTCATGCAATCTCCACCTGAGTATCCGCAGATACCCATAGTATCTTCCTCTCCACTACTTCGCACTCTCATACCTCACCGCGTATATTAAAGTCTTTTAAAGTCTTTTAAAGCTTTAGAGTTTTAATTAGCGGCTTAATCCTAACAGTCGGTTCACCCTTGGTGCATCCCTTCAGTGAACCTGACCACTAATCGCAATCCGTTCCCCCTAAATTCTCAATGGCATCTTGCCTCGTATTTCGTTCTCGTGCATTTCATCAGCTCATGCTCAACAGCATTCCTCAGCAGCCATTTCTTAGCAGCATCATCAGCATCCTTCTCTTTAGTTTTTGTTCAGCAGCATCATCAGCATTGCTCTCCTTAGTTGTTGCTCCACGGTACCATCAGCATCGCTCATCATCACCACGCTTCCGCTCGCCTCGTAGGGTATTTCCCCTCATCGTCTTAAAGATCATCTCTTCTTCTCAATTCTTTCTCAACTCATCGATTAATTTTCTTTC
The DNA here is from genome assembly GCA_037953625.1 of Crotalaria pallida. Classification (NCBI taxonomy): domain Eukaryota; kingdom Viridiplantae; phylum Streptophyta; class Magnoliopsida; order Fabales; family Fabaceae; genus Crotalaria; species Crotalaria pallida. Next base: position 77,391,243 of record CM075649.1, on the reverse strand, counting down.
ATTTATTATTATTTATCTCTTTCACAATTCGTTCATCTCATGATTTATTTCTTTCTCATGATTTTCATAACCACATTCAAATTTTCCAGACAGGACAAGATATACTCCACAGTATATTCACAGAGAAATCCAATACGTAATAAAATCAATCATGCATCATGTCTAACAGAACAGATAAACATCTAACACATATATATCACACATAATCATGCAGACATAACCTATGACAATTACTCAAGTACACTCGATGTACTCAATTTAGAACCGAGTTGACGCGTCACGATGACTTAGGCTTCTGAAATCGTTGCGGGTCCTTCCCAATAAGTCAGCTGTTCCACCTCTCGACTTATACGCACCTTGTACTAAATGGACGATACCAACATTACAAGTCTATTTAATTAATCGTCATATTCATTATCTAAACGCGTTTTCAAAAACTCTATTTATTTCTCATCGGAAAATCGCAAAATGTTAAGACTTTTTCAAATCAAGTTCGACTTTTGAAAATACTTTAAACATCTCAAAATATTTTCAAAACAATTGATAAAACACTTTAAAACCATTTGTTTTGGTCGCTGGTCCGTTCCGGACAGCCATTAACCAAAACCCGAAAACACCGAAAAACTTAACTTTAGTTCAAATAACACTTTGTTATAAAATAAACACTTAAACGATTTATTTTTAAAACTTAACACCATGAAATGAGTTAAGGGCAGCAACCATTAAGTCCAAGGTTTTTCATTAAATCAAAACTAAACTATTTCAAAACCAATTAATTTTCAAAACCAATTACAAAATCAAACACAACACTTTGGTTAATTAAATAATTCATTCATGCATACATAAACATATCATCAAACAATCACTCACTCAATCATTTCAAGACATCATGATTATCATACAAGCCAGCCAAATCATAATATCAAGTATAAAAGTTCACATTCATTAAAAACATTCAAATAGAATCTTAGTGTGATTACAAGTAAAACACAAAAGATAAAATCCAAAACTAAATCAAATCAATTCATTTAATCTTCAAAATTTCCAGAACACACACATATATGCCAAAGTTCCTCAAGTAAAATTTTCAAGCCATTTAAACAATCCTAAGCTATGTTTCAAATCAAATTTCACATGAAAAGCAAGTCGGAGCTGTTGCTGGTCTGAGGCAAAAACGTCATTATTAAAAATGGTTGTTCAACTCCGAATTGCATAAAATTGGTATAAATCTTCCATACACAGTCAAGACTATCTCATAAAAATTTTAGATTATTTGGAGTTGTGCAAGTCATATTTTTCTAATTAAATTCATCACTAAGTCCAGATAATCTGAACCAAACGGTTCACTGTTTTGCCTTTATTAAAAATATCAAATCAACTCCAAATCTCTTCAAATTTTACAGAGACTATCTAGAGAGGTTCAGGAAGCTACCATAAAAATTTCAAGCAATTTAGAGTAGCACAAGTTCGAAAATTCTGTTCATCTTTAAACCGAAAAACTTGTTTTCTTAAAATCGTTTTCACAAAGTTGGCTCTCATAGAAATAGAAAATCAATTCCAAAAATCATCCAAAAATTCAGATAAGTTCCTTTTAACATATTTAAGTCAGTGACAAAACTCCAGAATTATTGAGCCTACATACATATCATTTATCAAGGTTAAATTCACACATATTCACAATTTCAGCATACACTTTATCAAACACACTTGTTCATTCATTTACTTTCATGAAAATCAAGAATACACTCATACATACAAATCAATTACAAAATCAATCCATTAATTATTATTTTCTTCAAAACCGAATCTACATATTTCATGAAAACAATTTTCAAACACAACATGCATCACATAAAAATTTAAGCCTTTTAACTAAAATCAAGAATCACATCAAACTATCCTAGATCTAGACGTGCATATACTTAAAATTAATAGATCTTAAGAAAAATTATACATGCATCAACACTCAAGAACCAAAATCAAGGCTTTAGAGAAAAATCAAAACAAACATTAAAATATACTTCTTTTCACTAGATCTTCACATGCATGTATAAAAACTTCAAGCAAAAATTCATCTTTGAAGATTCAAGCCAACACCGAAACATGCATCAAGAATATGAGTTCATTTTATCAAAAACTTTCATGCTTTAAGTTAAACTCTTTTGCTAAAAATAATTTCCTTTACATGCACATAAAACCAAATAAAGCAAGAAAATAAGATCATTAACACAAAAATCTTTTCAAAACCGAAACAAACATCAAGTTCTTAAACCTAGTCAATTTTTCATTTTTAAATCAAGATCTTTAAAATCAAACTTAGAAATTAATATGTTTGTAAATCAAAACACTAGATCTAGCTTAAAAATCAACATGCATCAAAGAACAACTTTAAAAATTGATTTCCTTTTCCAAACACATGCACAAAACCGAAATACATTAAAGAAAACAAAGATCCTTTAAACAAAATAGTTGGAAAACCGAATTACTCTTAAAAACCTTATTGCATGTTCATCTTTTGTTTTAAAGCTTCAATCTTTAATTATTATTCTTTGAAAAATATAGATCAACCTTAAAAATCAACATGCAAAAACAAACTTTGAGCAAATCAACATTTATGCAACAAAAACCGAAAATAAAAATAATAGAGAAAGAAGAACAATATGGATCAAGTTTATACCCTAAGAAGATGGATGAAAATGAACTAGGAATCAAACTTTCTCTCCTTCCTCTTCTCTTCTCCCTCACGGTTCTCTTTTTTTTTTTCTATGTGTCTCAAGAGCTAGTGTTGCTCTTTGAGACTAAGTGTTTGGTGTGGAAGTGTGAAATGAAGAGTGAAAGAAGGAATGAATGAATGAATGGAACGAATAAAATGAAGGAATGGGAGGAAATAGGCTAAGTGGTGAAGCACAATTCCCTTCTTGTCCCTTAATTATTTCAGCCCCTACATGCATCTAGGAGGGTAATTTAGGCATTCTAAGATTACTACTTGGTCCCCGAGTTTCTATTTTTTTTCTTTTATTTTATTTCCTTTTTTGCTTAGCCACCAAGTAAAGCTATGTGTCATGTTATCCTAGGTACACATGTATACACACACCATACATACACATATCACACATACACATATCATACACACATATCACACATTTAATCACAAAATAATTTCTTCTTTAATTAAATAATCAAACATACATAATAACACTTTTTTTTCCTTTAAATAATAAACTGTACTTATTGGTTGCAATTATAGCCCTCATTTCACTTTCTAAAATCATACTTTAATGTATTAAAGATAATCCCAAAAGGAAAATTTCATTAAAAATCAAAAACTATTTTTCATGATTAATTCCTTTAAAAATTCGTCCTTTACAGTTCTGAAAAATAATTTTCGTAAACCAATCCAGAAAATTATGAAAGATACATTTTTGAAATCTACGTTTCAATACGATCGTTTTAATATAAAGATCATAAAAATCGGAGTTACGGTTAAAAAGTTATGGATTTTCGAAGTTGATCAATCTTTTAAAGTCCATAAAGAAATTCATTTTACAATAAATTACCAATCAATAAAAATCATTTCTTATAAAAATCAATTTTACTTACTCCATAAAAATATTTGTTTATCAAAACTCCGTAAAATCGATACCTTATTTCGTAACCGAACAAAATACTTATTGAAAACCTTTTGTAAAGCGATATCTCGAAACTTTTCTTTAATAAAATTTTATTTATCCTAGTCGGAAAAATGCGGGATGTTACATTCTCCCCAACTTGCAGATTTCTCGTCCTCGAGAAATGCTACGCAAAATTCCACGATCAACGCATGTCGGATTCCTTGGAGTGTTTCTCCCAATTTATAACAGCAGTCGTCGCCTTCGAGTCGTCGCATGTGCATCGTTCTTTCAAAGGTGATCTTCGTAGGCCATTTCATCATCGGAAACGGAATACTAATGGTATAGCTTTGTCAACAAGAGTTCAAAGGGTTCAATGGTTTCGAAACAAAATTCAAAAAGAATAGCACGCTTATGCCAATCCTGACAAGGGTACTACTTTCTTCATGGTTTTTCTTCCTTAATTTGACTCTTCTCATCCTTTTAAGCATAGGTGGGTTATTACAAACCTAAAAATTCTCTGTTTACTCCCCAACTTTGACGGATCATATTCCTATACATCACATCTATCCAATAACATTTGACAGGGACTAAGGTCATAAAATTTCCCATCCTTTACCAATTCTAGTTTACCTTACAAAACTTCCCATCACTTTGTTCAAGCCTATTTGAGTATCATCTTACTTTCTACCGACTAAACCAAATTTTTGTGCTCTAAACCATTAACAACTCTCCAACTCAGGGATTTATCATAAGCATATAGAAAGCACATATAAACAAAGCATATCATAACTCAGCACAATACACATCACGGCACTTGGCATCAGAAGCCTTCGAATATTTGATCTTTGTGATTTAAAGTTTTCAAGTTAAATTCTCTAGATCTAAAGCTTTATTTATGATCTTTGTGAATCCGATGTAGATCATTTTGCATGTTAGGTTTTAAAATTTAAAACCGTGAAGTATGAGATGCTTTAGTGTTCCTTTGTTGAATCAATGTTTGATCTTAACTTATTTTTAATTTTTGGCCTTGCATGTTAATTTATGATGTTGATCTTGAACCGTGTGTGTGTGTGTGATTTTGAGTTGATCTTGGTAAAAGTCTTGATTCTTAAATTTTGCTTTGATCTTGATTTTTGTTTTGGGATATGCAAAAGATTTTTGAACAAGAGCTTTCCTATTTCCTAGAGTGTGCCTCGGTTTTGGCTTCTTTTCATCTAAAGTAATTTTTTTGTCTTTGATTTGTGCCTTGATCTTTAATTTCACCTTGACTATGAGCTTTGCATGTAATCTTTGGAACCAAAGCTTTGATATTTTCTTTGAAGGTGTCTCGGTTTTGGTTCTCTTTCCCACATAAAGTGATTTTTGTCCTCTGTTTTTGTTTTATGATTTGGTCTAAGTGTGTGTATGTAAATCTTTAAAGAAATGGTCACATTTTCTTTTGATGTATGCCTCGGTTGTTGGTCCCTTTTTCACATAAAATAATTTTGTCCTTGATTTGTGATAGTATGTTTAATTTCATGACTAGATCTACTTGAGTTAAGTGCATGCGTGGTGATCCGATATGTGATGCATTCGGCTATGTTTGATTCATATCCATGCTTTTTATTTTGTGTGAACTTGATACATGCTTTATATTCTTGCTTAATTTTGATTCGATCTAAGGAAATAAGTTAAAGTTTGATGAGTTTTTCTAATAATTAAGTTCACGGTTTTGTCAAGAAAAAGAATAAATGATTGTATGATCTTGTATGATTGATGATGCATGAATCTTGTTTTAATTTGTGATAATTTTCGGTCCATGCATGTATCTTGTAAATAATTGATTAAAAATAAGTGTGCATTCAAGTGAGTCCATGTATGTGTGCGTTCGGTTTATGCATGTTAATTAGGTTAGAATTCTTTTCCATAAAGCAACCTAGGAATCATGCATATGTTTTGTGGGATAAAGCTAAGTTAATTAGGTTTAAGAAAGAATTCTGGCACTTGAATGATTATGTGGGTGTGCATGTATTCGGTTTATGTGTTAAAGTATGCTTAAGTAAATTGTTTTTGAATTTGTTATGTGATTAAATGTGTTGTGACCGTATGTATGCTTAGTTGTGCGTTTGATTTGATTTAGTTTATTTAAGTTTGTGAGATTGTGCTTGTGACTTGTTTTCTAATAAGAACTTGAGTTTTTAAAGAATTAACTTGAAATAAAGAGTTTTACAATGTTTTTGGATTTTATTAAATTGATTTTATAAAACATTTTCCTTGCTGTCCAAGTTGTTTTAAAATTGTTCTCCTGATTTCTAAAATGTGTCTATAAGACTCAAAGTTTGGTTTTCAAAAGTTAATTGATTTTAGAAAAACCCGGATTAAAAACCGGTGAATTTTCGGTGTTTTCGAACGTGGTTAAGGTGCGGTCCAAGACGGACCAGCCACCTAACCAAATGGTTTAAAGTGTTTTAATTGATGTTTTCAAAATGATTTTGAAGTATTTAAAGAGCTAAGAAACGTTTTGAGTTAAGAAAAGTTTTCAAGGAAAACGTGTTTTAATTAATTCGAGGAATGTTACAGACGAGGGATTAAGGCAGTGGCAGCAACCAAGATCAGAGGAGATCGTGTTCATCTGATAGCTGGACTTCAGGTGAGAGAGTAGCCTTCCTAAGACACCGTGGTAGTAGGTGTTGTATTAAGACGTTCCGTATCAGCTCAAAGATCGGAACTAAGTGGTTATGCGTCAGTAGTATGGTGGCAATTGTGTGCTTTGTGTGGCCACTTATACGAATAGGACAAAGACCACATTGTTGTGTGTGATGTGTGATATGTTGTTTATTTATGAATGTGATATTGAAATGTTAATGTGAAATAATTAAGAAAGATAAAAGAGATTTAAAGTAAAAGACACCAAGAGAAGAGATAATCCCTGTTTGGCCTAAGTCCTTGGGAAATAAGGCAGCCTGAGATTGATAAGACATTAAGAGTGGAGATAATGATAAGAGAGTTGAGATGTTGATTGAGAGGAGATGATGAGATGAGAGTGATAATGATGTAATGATGTGATGTGAACGAGCCAGAGGTGGGGAGTGTGATATGGATTGTTTGGATGAGAAGCGGTCTGAGTTGAGCTGAGCTCCTCTGTTCTTGGTTTTAGACTGGGAGCTAGTGTTGAGCTGGGCTTGCTCCTCCACTAGCACTCAACACAAAAGTATTTGAAAAAGAGGTTTGAAAAAGAAATTTTTAAGTCGTGAAAATGAATTTTGAAAAGGTCTGTGAAATAAAATTTTTTGAAAAAGGTTTTATAAAATGAGATTTCTGAAAATGAGTTTTCGAAAAGAAACTTTGAGATGGGGTTCCCAATGCGAGATTTTGAAAAGAGTTTATAATTTGAAAAGGGGTTCCCAAAATGAGACAAGGTTTTCCAAAATAGATTTTCTGAAAAAAGGGATTGTGAAAAGAGGTTTTGAAAAAGAATTTCAAAAAGGGGTTTATTTTATGAATCCGGTGAAAGGAGATTTGTAAAGTGAGATGTTTGAAAGAGTTTTGATATTGGATGATGAGATTCAGGTTGTGTTGTGATCCCGCTCTGAGCTAAGTTGTGAAAGAAAGTGATGCAAAGTTAGCGGTCAGGACTCATTGAAGGGTTGCACGAAGGGTGAGTTGACCATTAGGTTAATAAGATAAAAGACTTTAAAAGACATTAACAGCGAACGCGGTGAGTCATGAGAGTTAACCCGAAGTAGTGGAGAGGAAGGAACGATAAGTATCTGCGGATACTTAGGACGAGATTGCATTAGGGGAGGACGATGACGGTGAAACCTCAAGAAGTCTAGAGTACCGTTCTAGGCAGAACAACTCCACAAGTGGCGCACTAACGTGGGGGGGACTGGGTCCAATGCCGTGGCAAGTTCTGCATGCACACTAGAATTGTACTGTCGCCCCCTAGATTGCAAATCGAGAACAGTGAGAGGAACTGGAGTGGGGCATTTGTTTGCCACTGCGAGGCAGTGTGCCATGTTTATGATTATGATTGAGGCTGAGCCTATTGGTCTGGGACCACTTGTGTTGACAGCTGTCGTGCCCGCACGGTAAAGGTTCTGTACTCCTGTTTGCTTCCGACTAGGTGGATGGATTACGAGGAGATGTAGACCTGTGACGTGAGTGCTAACTACGAACGGACGCGTACCTCGATGATCCTTAAATTCCCCTTGATCATCGATGGTTATAATCTAATAAGACCTGACAAGAAATAAGTATGATTAAGAAAAGAGAAGTTGAGAATGGTTGAGGATGAATGTGGAAAGTGTGAAGTTTGGAAAAGGAAAGGAAACCCTTAAAGAGGGAAAGGAAGTAATTTAAAGGCGGGATATCGAGAATAGTAAGTGGATTGAGGAACAAAGAGCAAAAATGGCGAAATAAATAATAATAATAAAATGTGATACCAATCTGTTCAAATGTTGTGTTGTGTGTGCATTGCTTGTATTGTGTGTGTTGTCTTGGTATGCGCCTGCGGTAAATCCACAACGTCGAAGATTCATCGTTCGGTTCGCTAACTCTCTCCTGCCCGTTGGCATATCGGTGTTTCCGGTACTCCAACGCGCAGATGGATTACCGCATGGAGATTTCAACATGGACCAGATATGGATGCGGCTGGAAGCGTACCCCATCTGGTTGGGTATGGATTGGCGACTCTCAAATCGTGATTCCAGATCCTGAGCATCGACTCTGCGGAGCCAACCTAGGACTACTGTTGGGACAAGTATCTGTCTGAGGATACAGAGACTATGAGGAGAAGGTGCGATGTGAAGCTCATAAGATTGCTTCTGCTCCAACTAGGATGCAGTGGGAGCCCAAGAATGGTGGGCCAGCAGCGACAGCAGTGACGTCTTCTTCTGGAGTTAAGAAAGAGTGCAAGGAGGATCGGGAGCTTCACTTGATAGTTTTCATTAGGAAGAGTCGTAGGTAGGGTGATTAGTTAAATTGTTGTAAGTGTGAGTCAAGGATTATCTTAGCAATGTATCACTTCTGTAATGTTGCCCTATTTTTGTTTTGTGAACGGGCCCTAATCTTTTGGTAAGAACTATGAAATGGTTCTGTAAAGATGTGGAGGTAAGTTTCACGTAACGACCCGGTTTTCAGGTGAGAGCGAAAACGTGCACCCACATCTCTTTAAAAAAAAATGGCCTCATTTTTGGTAACATTTAATTAAATGATGAAAACTTTCGGAAGGCGAAAATCGGGTCGTTACAAACTTCATATAAAAAGAATACGCAGAGTAAACTAAATCTAAATGCAGGACTTGACCGATACTTCTCACTAACTAGAACATGACAATTGATCATATTATGCACATAACAATTATATTCACATAAGCATATAGAAAGCACATATAAACAAAGCATATCATAACTCAGCACAATACACATCACGGCACTTGGCATCACAAGCCTTCGAATATTCAAGACTCTTCATCAACTTCCTCAATCTTTCCAATAATCACATATACTTTTCTTCTTTGAATCTTTCTTAATAAATTCTTCATAAATTCTTTATGCTTTCTTTCTTATAATCTTTTATCATTATTAAGTCTTATCAAACGGTTCGCTCAATGATGGGGGGAAACATCATCATTGAGGGAGTCACACACGTCTACATCTCCTCGGTCATCCACCCAACCTAGTCGGAAGCAAACAGGAGTACAGGACCTTTACCACGCGGGCACGACAGCTGTCTCACAATCAATTGGTCCCAGACCAGAAGGACTACAACCTCAAATCAATTCAATTCATATCATATCATTTCATATCATATAATCAGTGGACGCTCTCAGCGGCAATCTCAAATGCCCCGTTCCAGTCCCTCTCACTGTTTTAGACTTGCAATCAATGGGGTGACAGTATTATTTCTAGTTCGCGGTGCAGAACTTACCACGCCATTGGACCCAGTCCCTACCACGTTAGTACGCCACATGTGGGATTCGTTCCGCCTAGAAATATACTCTAGGCTTCTTGACGTTCACCGTCTTTGCCCTCCCCTCATGCAATCTCCACCTGAGTATCCGCAGATACCCATAGTATCTTCCACTCCACTACTTCGCACTCTCATACCTCACCGCGTATATTAAAGTCTTTTAAAGTTTTAGAGTTTTAATTAGCGGCTTAATCCTAACAGTCGGTTCACCCTTGGTGCATCCCTTCAGTGAACCCGACCACTAATCGCAATCCGTTCCCCCTAAATTCTCAATGGCATCTTGCCTCGTATTTCGTTCTCGTGCATTTCATCAGCTCATGCTCAACAGCATTTTTCTCAGCAGCCATTGCTTAGCAGCATCATCAGCATCCTTCTCTTTAGTTGTTGTTCAGCAGTATCATCAGCATTGCTCTCCTTAGTTGTTGCTCCACGGTACCATCAGCATCGCTCATCATCACCACGCTTCCGCTCGCCTCGTAGGGTATTTCTCCTCATCGTCTTGAAGATCATCTCTTCTTCTCAATTCTTTCTCAACTCATCGATTAATTTTCTTTCATTTATTATTATTTATCTCTTTCACAATTCGTTCATCTCATGATTTATTTCTTTCTCATGATTTTCATAACCACATTTAAATTTTCCAGACAGGACAAGATATACTCCACAGTATATTCACAGAGAAATCCAATACGTAATAAAATCAATCATGCATCATGTCTAACAGAAAAGATAAGCATCTAACACATATATATCACATATAATCATGCAGACATAACCTATGACAATTACTCAAGTACACTCGATGTACTCAGTTTAGAACCGAGTTGACGCGTCACGATGACTTAGGCCTACTGCATCTCTCACCTCTCGCTCCAGCTTCTGAAATCGTTGCGGGTCCTTCCCAATAAGTCAGTTGTTCCACCTCTCGACTTATACGCACCTTGTACTAAATGGACGATACCAACGTTACAAGTCTATTTAATTAATCGTCATATTCATTATCTAAACGCGTTTTCAAAAACTCTATTTATTTCTCGTCGGAAAATCGCAAAATGTTAAGACTTTTTCAAATCAAGTTCGACTTTTGAAAATACTTTAAACATCTCAAAATCTTTTCAAAACAATTGATAAAACACTACTTTAAAATCATTTGTTTTGGTCGTTGGTCTGTTCCGGACATCCATTAACCAAAACCCGAAAACACCGAAAAACTTAACTTTAGTTCAAATAACACTTTGTTATAAAATAAACACTTAAACGATTTATTTTTAAAACTTAACACCATGGAATGAGTTAAGGGCAGCAACCATTAAGTCCAAGGTTTTTCATTAAATCAAAACTAAACTATTTCAAAACCAATTAATTTTCAAAACCAATTACAAAATCAAACACAAGACTTTGGTTAATTAAATAATTCATTCATGCATACATAAACATATCATCAAACAATCACTCACTCAATCATTTCAAGACATCATGATTATCATACAATCCAGCCAAATCATAATATCAAGTATAAAAGTTCACATTCATTAAAAACATTCAAATAGAATCTTAGTGTGATTACAAGTAAAACACAAAAGATAAAATCCAAAACTAAATCAAATCAAATCAATTCATTTAATCTTCAAAATTTCCAGAACACACACATATATGCCAAAGTTCCTCAAGTAAAATTTTCAAGCCATTTAAACAATCCTAAGCTATGTTTCAAATCAAATTTCACATGAAAAGCAAGTCGGAGCTGTTGCTGGTCTGAGGCAGAAACGTCATTATTAAAAATAGTTGTTCAACTCTTAATTGCATAAAAATTGGTATAAATCTTCCTTACACAGTCAAGAATATATCATAAAATTTTCAGATTATTTGGAGTTGTGCAAGTCATATTTTTCTAATTAAATTCATCACTAAGTCCAGATAATCTGAACCAAACGGTTCACTGTTTTGCCTTTATTAAAAATATCAAATCAACTCCAAATCTCTTCAAATTTTACAGAGACTATCTAGAGAGGTTCAGGAAGCTACCATAAAAATTTCAAGCAATTTAGAGTAGCACAAGTTCGAAAATTCTGTTCATCTTTAAACCGAAAAACTTGTTTTCTTAAAATCGTTTTCACAAAGTTGGCTCTCATAGAAATAGAAAATCAATTCCAAAAATCATCCAAAAATTCAGAGAAGTTCCTTTTAACATATTTAAGTCAATGACAAAACTCCAGAATTATTAAGCCTACATACATATCATTTATCAAGGTTAAATTCACACATATTCACAATTTCAGCATACACTTTATCAAACACACTTGTTCATTCATTTACTTTCATGAAAATCAAGAATACACTCATACATACAAATCAATTACAAAATCAATCCATTAATTATTATTTTCTTCAAAACCGAATCAACATATTTCATGAAAACAATTTTCAAACACAACATGCATCACATAAAAATTTAAGCCTTTTAACTAAAATCAAGAATCACATCAAACTATCCTAGATCTAGACATGTACATACTTAAAATTAATAGATCTTAAGAAAAATTATACATGCATCAACACTCAAGAACCAAAATCAAGGCTTTATGAGAAAAATCAAAACAAACATTAAAATATACTTCTTTTCACTAGATCTTCACATGCATGTATAAAAACTTCAAGCAAAAATTCATCTTTGAAGATTCAAGCCAACACCAAAACATGCATCAAGAATATGAGTTCATTTTATCAAAAACTTTCATGCTTTAAGTTAAACTTTTTTACTAAAAATAATTTCCTTTACATGCACATAAAACCAAATCAAGCAAGAAAATAAGATCATTAACACAAAAATCTTTTTAAAACCGAAACAAACATCAAGTTCTTAAACCTAGTCAATTTTTCATTTTTAAATCAAGATCTTTAAAATCAAACTTAGAAATTAATATGTTTGTAAATCAAAACACTAGATCTAGCTTAAAAATCAACATGCATCAAAGAACAACTTTAAAAATTGATTTCCTTTTCCAAACACATGCACAAAACCGAATCTTTAAACAAAGATCCTTTAAACAAAATAGTTGGAAAACCGAATCACTCTTAAAAACCTTATTGCATGTTCATCTTTTGTTTTAAAGCTTCAATCTTTAATTATTATTCTTTGAAAAATATAGATCAACCTTAAAAATCAACATGCAAAAACAAACTTTGAGCAAATCAACATTTATGCAACAAAAACCGAAAATAAAAATAATAGAGAAAGAAGAACAATATGGATCAAGTTTATACCCTAAGAAGATGGATGAAAATGAACTAGGAATCAAAGCTTTCTCTCCTTCCTCTTCTCTTCTCCCACACGGTTCTCTTTTTTTTTTTTTTTGCCTATGTGTCTCAAGAGCTAGTGTTGCTCTTTGAGACTAAGTGTTTGGTGTGGAAGTGTGAAATGAAGAGTGAAAGAAGGAATGAATGAATGAATGGAACGAATGAAATGAAGGAATGGGAGGAAATAGGCTAAGTGGTGAAGCACAATTCCCTTCTTGGCCCTTAAGTATTTCAGCCCCTACATGCATCTAGGAGGGTAATTTAGGCATTCTAAGATTACTACTTGGTCCCCAAGTTTCTATTTTCTTTTCTTTTCTTTTATTTCCTTTTTTGCTTAGCCACTAAGTAAAGCTATGTGTCATGTTATCCTAGGTACACATGTATAACACACCATACATACACATATCACACATACACATATCATACACACATATCACACATTTAACCACAAAATAATTTCTTCTTTAATTAAATAATCAAACATACATAATAACACTTTTTTTTCTTTAAATAATAAACTGTACTTATTGGTTGCAATTATAGCCCTCATTTCACTTTCTAAAATCATACTTTAATGTATTAAACATAATCCCAAAAGGAAAATTTCATTAAAAATCAAAAACTATTTTTCATGATTAATTCCTTTAAAAATTCGTCCTTTACAGTTCTGAAAAATAATTTTCGTAAACCAATCCAGAAAATTATGAAAGATACATTTTTGAAATCTACGTTTCAATACGATCGTTTTGATATAAAGATCATAAAAATCGGAGTTACGGTTAAAAAGTTATGGATTTTCGAAGTTGATCAATCTTTTAAAGTCCATAAAGAAATTCATTTTACAATAAATTACCAATCAATAAAAATCATTTCTTATAAAAATCAATTTTACTAACTCCATAAAAATATTTGTTTATCAAAACTCCGTAAAATCGATACCTTATTTCGTAACCGAACAAAATACTTATTGAAAACCTTTTGTAAAGCGATATCTCGAAACTTTTCTTTAATAAAATTTTATTTATCCTAGTCGGAAAAACGCGAGATGTTATAGTATAGAGATTGGAGAGATAATAAAAATAGAATTAATGAGGAGTAAGAAAAATGATTGAATGAAAAGTTAAAATTAGAAAAAAAAAATATGTATATGCATTGAAATTCTAAAATCACAAAAAATATGAAACAGAAAAAGCCTAGAAGATAAAAAGTTAAGGAAAGGAAGTGTAAAATTTCGGTAGGGTGAACCACGGTTCGATTCTCCACAAAAACGTTAGGAATAAAACCTTAACCCCGGGACCCCTCTTGAATTGGATTAGTCGGCCCAGTGGGCCGGATACCAAGGTGTAACCAAAAAAATATGTAATGCTCATGGAGTTTTTGTCTCATATTTTATATCTATTGTTCTTTTACAAAACCCAATACATAATTAATGTTATTTTTTCCAACACACCCATGTTTATTACACTCTCTTTTCAACTTCTAAATTTTTCTCTCTCTTCAATAATGATTATATGATGACATTATAGTCGAAATACACCAAATTCTTATAACATTTAATAATTTCTTAAAATTCGTGCTGCATGCATAACTTTAAAACACATTACATATGAAACGGATCGGGTATGAGTTTTGGATACTTCATCCTATTTGAAATATAAGAAAATAAATAAATTTTAGACTTATTAAAGAGGTTAATTGATTGCATTTAATTTTATCACAGTTATATGAAAAGTAAAAGTATTTTAAGAAAATAGCATTGAGAATTAAATAAAATTTAATTGAAATAACCACTTTTTCTATAGATATGAAGATTAGTGAATTTTTTTCTTATATTTCAAATAAATTAATGAGAAATATGTTTTTTTTCATATTTCAAACCAGAAAAAATATATATTAAGTATATTTAAAAAAAAAGTTTTCTAAATCTCCGCTATAAGGATAATAATCTCAAAATAGATATTTTTATTGTGAAATATTACATTAAAAGAATATAAATATAAAATATTTAGGTTTTTTTTTTTAAAAAAAATCCATTTTGAAGCTCTTATCCTTAGTCCTAGAAAATCCTTTAAAAAAAACAGTAATATATGATATTAATCCCTAACTTTGTGAGCATCAGTCAATTTAGTTTCTGAAATTTTTGAAATTTCAAATTGATCTTTGGGATAGGAAAACGTGAGGCACATTAGTCCCTAACTTTAATGACCGTCAATGGTCCTTAATGTTGACTAACGGAATAGCCAAAACGACGTCATTTGGACAAAACAAAATAAACAAAGACTATTGATTATCGATCAAATTAGTCTCTAAGATTGTGAGTATCGGTAAATTAATCCCTGAATTTATGAGCCACTAACAGCAAGGACTAATATGACTCACACTTTACTATTTCAGGGACTAATTTGTAATTTTGATAATTTTAGGGACTAATTTGACCGGTGCCTACAAAGTCACGGAAAGTGTAACATCCCGAATTTTATTCCAATAATAATTAGAATAATAATAAGATTAGGAGATAATAATTATGCTAAAAAGGATTAAGTTGATGGATTAGGATTCCTTCGAGTGCCAAAAGGAAGTTAAGAAGCATTGGCACCGGATAGGAAATTTAAAGAAGACCAAACGGGTGTAAAGAACGGTGTTTTCGGTGTTAAAAACACCCTTCATTAGGAAATTAAAAATAAAATATCTAAAACCTTAAAAGTAAATTTCACCGTTGGATGTGAAGATAAGTGTTTTAGGAAGCTTGTCTCAAAATTTGAGCAAGATCCGACGATTAACAAAGAAGATATAGCAATTCGAGCGCAAGACCCACCAGGCCACGTCCAGGCGCGCCACACACGCACGCACCAACCATCAGATCCCCGAGCGCCCAGGGGCGCCGAGTCCCGCGCCCAGGCGCGCACTAGACATAAAGTCTGGTGTTGCTGCATTCAGCACCACCCACACGCACCACTCTTCCCTCTCTCCCCCAAAACCGATTTTTCCCCTTTCCAAACCCTAAATCTTCCCACCCCAAAATCCACCTAAAAATCCAACAAATCATCATCATATGAAGCTTCAAGTAAGTTGGATCAAGATCAAGAGTTAGGGTTTAACACCCATTCTTGATTTTCCTCATTCCAAGCCTCAAGTAAGTTGGATTCAAGCTTTCCTACTTCTTTCTTCATGGTATACAAATTTCCTTCCATTGTTGCTAACTATTTTCATTTCTTTTGCTTCATGGTTCGTTTCTCTCTCCTCCATGGCTATGAAGCTTTCTCTCTCTACACAAAGGCTTGGGAATCAAGCACTCTCTCTCTCTCTCCATCTTCGTTTGAGGTAAGAGGGTTGTATTACCTTAATTTAGGGTGTGATTTCTAGGTTGTTTATAGTGGTGGCTAAGTGTAGTTAAACAATTATGAGAATAAACCATAGGGTAATCGATATAGAAGATAAAGAAAGAATAGGGATGAAATAAATGAACCCACTAGCAGGTAATTTTAGGATCTTAGTTAAAACGAGAATATCGCTAAAAAGTAAAGTAGAAAAATAAAAAGAATGAAGCCCCTTGTGTGTTGGTGATGATATGTGCCTAGGAATTGTGTTTATGTGCTTGAATGAATATATGTGTGTGAAGTGTATGAGGGGTGGGTTTTAAATTGAACTTAAAAATATATTGAGATAATGGGTAGTATAATTTAAGGGATGGATTGCAATGTTTGTGTATGTATGTAAATAAATGTTAGAATGGACCTAGAACTAGTTGGGTAATCTTAGGTGGTAAAATAAACTATAAGGAGCAATGAACCCAAGAATGTGTTCGGTTGGTGATGAGTGTATGTGTAACACCCTAATCAAATATTACCCCTAAACCGAAAATTAGGACTTAAATTTTCTTTTTAAAAGCGGCATAAAGATAATAGTAATAATGATAACAATAATTCATTTCATATAACGTTAAAGACAGAGATCCAGCGGAAGACAGTTTGCACAAAGTACAGAGAAGTAAACAACATAATTACAACTTTGGTTTACACAAAATATGATTCTCCAAAAACAGTGTTTCAACTCGGCCAAATGGCCGAGACCTAACTTAATTTCCGACTCTAATGACCTACTCTCCTTGTGAGGGAGAGTGAACCTGCTCGGCCGGGGACTGCGTCTGCTCGGGCTTGGTACCTAAAAAATGGTAAGGAGGTGAGCATTACACAGAACTTAAGTAAGCAGTTTCTAATATGACATACCGAACTACCAAGCCAAACACAAGTAAACAATTAGCATGTTAACAGATATTCAATCAGATGACATATCACATACATACAGCCTCATTCTACTCGGTCCATAATAGTTTTCTACTGTATATTTTACCGACCAATTTCACTCCTATAACTCCGACTAGTTACCCTTACACTCTTTCCTCAATTTCTATCCTTGATTACTCGGTCTCTCTTTTCTCATCATTCATCTTTTACATATTTTACAATCTTTTACTCTTCTCGGCCGCAAACACCCAGTGCATGTCTTACACCATTTAGGGTCGGATTCCGGAGTGTCCATAACTGCGAGTACCTAGTACCCGTCTTACAGCTGCGCATACCCAGTATGCGTCTGATGCGATCAATGCACGCACCCAGTACGCGTCTTCTATGACCAGGAGCACTACCGCCGATTTCTTCTATGGATTTAAGGAGTGTCCATAACTGCGAGCACCCAGTACTCGTCTTACAGCTGCGCATCTTGGTGTCTTACGAGATCAATGCACGCACCCAGTACGCGTCTTCTATGACCAGGAGCACATTCCACCGATTCCGTGTTCGGAACCTTGTGTGAATCATAACTGCGAGTACCCAGTACCCGTCTTACAGCTGTGCATACCCAGTATGCGTCTGACGTGATCAATGCACGCACCCAGTACGCGTCTTCTATGACCCGCTCACACAACCATTTCTCTTTAGTTACTCTTTTATCCTTTAAAACATTCATTACTCGGCTTCTCTTGGCTCAACCCTCTTGTTTCCCCGTTCACTCGTCCTCTCATTATTTAATTCTTTAACTAATATTTTCTTCCTCCAGCAGTTAACCACATTCCCCATAACCTTTCTCGGCTTCTCACGCTCGGACCACATACAGGTTTAAAGATACAAACATAAGCAACAATTACCTCAACTCATACAGCAACAAAAATAGGATCAATACACTTAGCAAACATACAAATATTTCCACTTATTTCACGAATACATGACCCTAGTTCATTTATTAGTTCCCTTGTTATTCATCTTTCTCCCTAGTATTATCCTATGTCTCTTCCCTAATCTAACACCCACTCTTGGCACCCGTTATGAACACACTAGCAACCCAAACCTAAGCAAAGGTAACACTCACTCCTTACCTCAACCCACGAGAGATAAGAGTTTGAGAGCTTGAGCGTGGATTCCTTGCTGTTCGACCCCCCCATTGAGCTAGGAACCCTTGAACCGTTCCTCTCCTTGCTGCACTCCCAACACAGCGAAGACCCAAGGAACGTCCGACAAGGCGAAGGAGAGGAAGGAAAGTGGCTTCTAGTTGGTGAGTACTGATGGAGAAGAAGAGAGAGAGAAGAATACGTGAGTGAGAAGAGAGTATATTGAACTCTAGGTGTTGGAACTTTCAGAGAAGATGGGGGAAACGAAGGAGAAAGAGAATGAGAAATGTTGTTGTATTGGTTATGGATTTTCTTTTATTCCCCTATGGGAATTAATTGTGTGGTCCTAATCGGAGGCTTCTTTGAGAAGCTTGGGAATATGTGGATAAGAATCATTGGCTTCTAGGGGAAGTCATCTACAGTGACTTGAAAAGGACATAAAGTGATTGACAGAGACATCTGCACAGAGGGCGCATGTTTCAAGAAACTAGCAACTCGGCTCGAGCTTCCACGAAGAAATAGAAGAGGAGGGACTTCGGCTTTGACACGGAGAGGTAGTAGCAGTCCGAGTCTCCTCTCGGTCAACACAGCGAGATTTGTTGCGGTCGGCTTGTCCGTGTTGACGCTTGCACTAGATTTCGCATTCTGTCTCCATTTAGCTCGCCTGGAATCGGTCCGAGATCCAGCATTTCCTTATCTGGTCGGCCCACGCTTCCTAATTCCCCCATAATACTATACCTATTTCTATGACTCCATTCTACTCTTAAATAAATTTATATTCAAATCTATTATTATATTGGATATTAAATCTTGGGATGCTGTGACACCCTCGTTTTATATCTTGAAAATAATAAATATTTCCAAATATAGAATACTTGCTATCAAAAATTTGGTCTAGAAAATTTTTCCTTTTTAATTGGTACTTGCTCAATCATTAACATCTTTAACCTTGACGAATAATTTGAATTCGGCTTAATGGTACCTTGATTTACAAAAATCTCTCGAGACAACGCCTTTTTAATATAATAAAACATATCCGTAGCGTTGATTAAAAACATATTAATTGCCTCTTGAGTTTGATCGGATTTGTAGAATATAAACTTATTTGCCGAATCCTTTTTAACCAAAATCAGAGTATGCGGATGTAAAAATAATACTTGTGGGGCACTGCTGAGGTAAAACAACATATATATATATATATATATATATATATATCATAATATAAAACCCCACCAGTATCACAGTAGAAAGTAACAAAAGTCGAGATAGCAAGTTTTGGTAAAACATATACATAATCAGCTGCTCAAAATAAACCTCACTCTAAGACCTCTCAGAATATGTACAATATATAACAAGATCAAAATAGAAGTCCCAGAGCAGGTCATCCATGTCCTCAGCAACTCCTCTGATCATCTGCAGCTCTATCCCAAGACCTAGGATCCAAAACATCTATGCTATGCAAGCTCCTAGGAACCAGCAGGTCCACCTCTAGCAGAAACAGTAGGCTCGACAAGCACGTCCTCCTCGTCCTCATCCTCCATGGGATCCTCCTCGACCTCGCCAGACTGTGCAGAGACCCCACCACTGGGTCTAGGATCAGGAGAAGGAGTCTCCTCAGTAACAACTCTGTGGGAAGAAGGATGAGTACGAGTGGCAGATCTAGAACGAAAGCTATGAAATCGACGCACTGGTCGAGCCGGGGGTGGTCCTCTATATGAGTAAAAGGGTGGAACATGCATAGTATAGACTAAAGGGATCCTAAACTTACGAGGTCGCACCCGAACCAAAGGATTAGGGTGGTAGAGAGTAATCTCCACCTCCCCCTCAAAGGTGGCTCGGTGCTCCTCGTACGTCCAAATACCACTAGGGATAGGGCGTATCTCGATGCAGGCTAGGTATCTGGCCATCACCTAAACAGGGCATAGGGAGTAAGTATGCACATATACATAATCAATAAAGACAAATTCCAAACACAGGTATATCATGGACAGACAATAATGCAAGTACATATGAGCATACCAATTTTCAACATTATATCTCTTATAATGCAAGTGGCATGATGCATGATTTCTATCCACAACTGAGGCCTCCACTATTAGTCCATCTTGGACGTCCATCCAATACACCAGTGTGTTCCCAGAACACTAACATACGTTCCCAGAACGTATGCCAAACCATACTTGGAAAAATAAACATCACTCCCAGAGTGTGCATCACGTTCCCAGAACGTATAAAAACCATGTCCCAGACACTGGCCACATTCCCAGAATGTGTCATCAAGTAGGTTACACAAATTTGGTACTCCCGGAGTACCCTCCTCATATTCCCAGAATATGATAATCGTTTCTTACCAACCTATTTTCCATCCTCTATGCATGAATGCACAAATAATAAGGTTGGTTTTTATCTTTAATTTAATTATTATGATTTAGAGATATCTCAAATTCTCTTTTGAATGATTAATTTGAGGTATAACCTATGGCACCAAAATTCATCCATGAATTTCTTAAAAACATGCCATTATGTAACACTCCTTGTATATCATCTTACTTTATAAGAAAAGTAATAAGTTTATGATTACTTTGACTTGTTATTGTTGGAAAAAGATCTGAAAATAAGAATTTTCCCTTCCCTTGAAAATTCCTTTACACAAATACTTGATTGATAATGAAGTTGACTAATAAAATCAGAGTTTGCAGAAACATAGTAAAATGATCATATTATACTCCCAAAATATATCAAGTGTAACAAGTCCACGGATACCAAATAAGTATTATTATGAAACTAAATTTCTCTTATGATACCTCTTTCAAAATATGTATCATATAAATTCTATTAAAAAATAGAAATGTTATAGAGCTGGTCACTGGTCCTCTGTCAAACATCCATCTGGTCGGATCCTCAATATCTGCACAAGGGGTTCCCAACCCACACTTTCTACACTCTGCATGCACCTAAGGGACATCTCCCTTCACTGACTTTTGTGCAAGCTAGATATACGATCAACACCTAATAAGGGCATGGGGAGTAAGTATACACTTATACATAATCAATAAAGACTAAAATACAAACACAAGTATATCATGGACAGACAATAATGCAAGTACATATGAGCACACCAATTTCTCAACATTATATCTCTTATAATGCAGGTGGCATGATGCATGATTTCTATCCACAATTGATGTCACACCCTCTTTTGTATATTATTATGAAATATAGTTTCTCTATTGTTTATTGAATAGAGTTTATGGACTTGCGTAAGTATAGAAGTAATAAAAACTTTTGTTTATAAAACAAGTGGTGAAAATAATCTTTTTTTTTCTTTCATAAGTTGGGTTTTCATTACGACAATTAAAAACTTCCCAACTCAGTACTAAAATCACAATTATCAGAGTAAGCGGAAAATAGGGACCTTGACTTGATAATTCACGTTTCATGCCATTTATAATAAGAGACATATATATATATATATATATATATATATATAATAACATACCATACAAATTATAAGGTAGTAGTACCAACATACATCAAAGTCAAGTCGAGGTAGCAAGAGTTTATAAAATACAAGTCCATAATATAAAACCAAAAGAAAAGACCACCTCACTGAGATCTCTCAAAAATATGTACAATATATATAGAGCAAAACATGAAAATCCCAGCAGTGGTCCAGTGATCCTCCTCCATAGCATCATCTCCAGAGTCTCCAGCAGCTGCTCCACCTGTCCCACATCCTAATCATCTATACTATGCATCACCTGGTGGATCCCCAACTCCCCACTGGCTCCCAGTGGAGGGCTCGGCTCGCCCTCACTCTCAGCCTCCTCAGGATCCTCCTCTACCTCGTCCGACTGAGTGGGTGCCCTACCACTGGGCACTGGGTCGCCTGAAGGAGTCCCATGAACCGGACTCATCGGACTAGGTATAGGAGTCTCCTCACGGATCACTCGAGAAGTAGAGGGGTGAGATCTAGTAGCAGCTCTAAAACGAAAGGAATGAAAGCGACGAGCTAGTCGAGTCGGGGGTGGTCCATGATAGGTATAAAAAGGGGGCACATGCAAAGGATAGATAATAGGGATGCGAAACCTACGAGGACGGACACGAGCCAAAGGGTTAGGGTGATATAGAGTCACCTCTACTTCACCCTCAAACGTGGCTCTGTGGTCCTCGTAGTACCACACTCCACTAAGGAGTGGGCGCAACTCGATGCAAGCTAGATAGCGTGCCATCACCTATAATGGACATAAAGGGATAAGCAATATAATCCACATAATCGAATAAGAATAAATAAAGCAAGTAGCAATTGCAAGTTCCAAGTATCCATATGCATATACAAATGAACAAGTATGATTCATTTATGATAATTTCATTGTTCATGTATCATGATGCATGTCTCCTATTTCCATTGTCCATTGAACGTTCAATCCAGTAATTCGCATACATGACCAACATGTATTGTGGAACTGCTCGGATAGTGTGCACACAACGTCACCAAGACGTAACAGCATTCCCAAATGCTGCCCACATTACCAAAATGTGTCATCGAGCTAGTATCCACCGAATTAATTGTCCATCTCCTTTCTCCATGCATGTATGCACATATAGCTCATCCATTAAGATTAACCAATAATCTTATCATGTGCATCCAATATTATTTCATCAGTGAATTATAATGTTGTTAATAATTTCCCCGTTCTTTTATTGGAACATGATTCCTTCCCATAAGCATAGTTGATCTTAATTGACATTACATTAGGTATGTTAAAAGAAAATTACTTTTCTGTCCTTGGTCCAAAAGACTCTAGTGAATTTTCCAGGACTCGAGTGTTTCACAGATTCATCAAAATACTCGAGTGTACTTCATGAGACTCGAGTGTTATTTGTTTTCCAGAAATATATATTTTTAAATTCATCAAAATACTCGAGTGTTCTTCATGAGTACTCGAGTGTTCTTGAGTTCCCAGAAATTCAATTTTTCCAAAATCATCGAAATACTCGAGTATTATCCCAAATACTCGAGTATCTGCAGACAGACAACACTGCAAATTGAGTTTTAACATACCATTTCCAACTATAGTCAATTCCAACCCAAACCAATGATTAACAGAGCTTATATTACATATTTTAAACATGTTCCAATATAGAATTAACAACATTTAACACTGAATCACAGAATTTCATCAATTACGCATAAAATCCATTTTTCCACAACTCAACATACCAAATTCAATTTTAGGCACATTTAGCTCAATTACAGCTTTGGTACAGCTTGCATGTAACCTAATAAACTTGTCCAAACCAATGTTTGCATCCAGAAAGGCCTCCAAGCCTCAAACCTAATTCCAACTATGCCCATAGAGTCTTTTGTTGACTCTCAACCTAATTTCACATGATTTAAACATATTCTAGTGAATTAAAAGCTTCACCCTTACCTCTAAGTCGTGAATCAACAGGAAATTTGCAGAGAAATTGGCTGGAACACTCTAACCCCCAAAACCCTTTGCATGCAGCCACAGTTGAACAGGGCACCAAGACCAAAGGATTTGACATGCAAAAACGTTTTAGAAATTGGGGAAAATGGTTAAGATTGGTTCTCTGCAACATAAACTAGAGGTATGAACGAGTTTGAGGTTCATAGGGTTCGTGAGCTTACCAAAATTCAAGCTTGAAGTCAGCTCCAGACCTCAGCTTTTGAGTTTGATAGCAAAAACCTCCAATCTTTCTGGTTCCAATTCTTCCTCTACACGAACTCTCAGCTCTCAACCTATATATCTTTGTAAAGCTCAAGTCGTGAGCTTCACAATGGTGTATAACACTCAGCCTCACACCAAGAAATGAGAAGGATTGAAGGAGACGAATTTCAGTACCCTAAGTCTTGCATTCATGGAGCAATTCGACCAAATGGTCAATTTTCGTCAACAATCACGCTTTTATTGCATGATTCGTTGTTCATGCAGGGCGACACGAAGCCCACTAACAGCTCCTTGGTTGATTTCGTGTCAACGATTTGGAATCGTTGAGCGTTGACTCATCAAACGCACTCACGAGTTTTCCACTGACTCGATTACTCGAGTGTTTCCAGGAATACTCGAGTATTCTTGTCAATTTTTCAAAAATATTTATTTTAATGCCCTTCCCTCCAAAATCTTCCTAATATTGCTTATAGGTCCTAATTCAGGGACTAATATGCAAAAACTTTATTTTTACATATTTTACTTTATTAAAGTACTTTTTCCATCTCATACTGGCATTAATACCAACACATAATTAATCCAAATTAATTATGAATATATAATTATAATTAAGGGAAATAGTTATGAAATAACCTTTCATAATCAAAATTTTCATTACATCAGGGAATGAAAATTTGGGGTGTTACAATTGAGGCCTCCACTATTAGTCCATCTTGGACGTCCATCCAATACACCAGTGTGTTCCCAGAACACTAACATACGTTCCCAGAACGTATGCCAAACCATACTTGGATAAATAAACATCACTCCCAGAGTGTGTATCACGTTCCCAGAACGTATAGCAAACCATACTTGGAATATAAATAAGCACCACTCCCAGAGTGTGCATCACGTTCCCATAACGCATCAAAGAAACCATGTCCCAGACACTGGCCACATTTCCAGAATGTGTCATCAAGTAGGTTGCATACCAATGTGTACATCAAAGAAACCATGTCCCAGACACTGGCCACATTCCCAGAATGTGTCATCAAGTAGGTTGCAAATTTGGTACTCCCGGAGTACCCTCCTCATATTCCCAGAATATGATAATCGTTTCCTACCAACCTATCTTCCATTCTCTATGCATGAATGCACAATCAATAAGGTTGGTTTTTATCTTTACTTTAATTATTGTGATTTAGAAATATCTCAATTTCTCTTTTGAATGATTAATTTGAGGTATAACCTTTTGGCACAAAAATTCATTCTTGAATTAACTTAAAAATATGCCATTAGGGTTGGATTGGGAAAAACTTAACCAATGGTATCAACTTCTCACTTAAAAGACTTAACTTTTATTTTTCAGTTTCAGGTACTAACCGGTTACAATCTCAGGCTAACCGGTTAGAATTACAGACCTGAACTGGTTAACCATTGCAATTCAGAAAACCCTTTTTCTTGAATCCTCCACCCAATCCATAAACAAAGTTTCAGCATTGTTTTATACCTCAAACTCACTGGTTTCATCATTCAAAAGTCTAAATCACAATCCAATTCCAAATGAGCACAATTTCATCTTGAAATTATCTCATAACATTAAGGCATTCATTCCTCAATTTCAATCTGAATCAAATAGTATTCATCAACATATTTTCAGATTGATTTCAAGTGAAATTAGAGTATAGACTTGAGTAAAAATGGTAAGAGCACAGGGCCAGTTTCAGAAATTCATTTTCTTTCAAAAATTACAGTATCTAACCGGTTACAAATATCGAATAACCGGTTAGGTTATGCAGTCTGTACACTGAAAAATGAGGTTTTGCATACCATTCTTTTCATTACTTAAATCTAACCAATTTAACCACTCAACAAAGTTCATATACCTTAATTTAAACATGTTTAACCACAGAAACATATTTCATTTGCATGCATTCAAGTTAAAGTATTAAATTGAATAAAAACCCACATAAACACAATTTAATACCACAAAACTCATACTAAGCATTTAGATTATGATTCAAGCATCAAAATCACTTGCATGCATCAAATCAAAACTGCTCAAAACAGAATTGAATTGTAAATTGGCCTCCAAGCCTTTTAACCCTTTCACATAATGCCCTTTTGAGTCTTTGTTGACTCAAATCCTAAAACACACGATTTGAGTCTAAATCTAGTATAAGGTAAACTTCTCCCATACCTCTAAATCGTGCTTGATCCAAAACATTGCAGAGAGAAAGTCTCCAACACAGATTTCCACCAAATTCACTACATGCAGATAGAGTTGGACAGGGTACCAAAACCAGGAAATTGACATGCAAAACCAAATTAAGAATTGGGGAAAATGGTCAAATTGAATTCTCTGCAACATGCACTAGATGTATGAACAGATTTGAAACCAAAAGGGTTTGTGTGCTTACCAAAATCGAGCTTCAAAGTCAGCTCCAGAAACCAAAAGCTGAGGTTTGACAGCACCAACACCTCAACTTGGCAAGCTTCGTTCTCAAACTCCAGGAACTCTCAGCTCACAAACTTTATATCAATACAAAGCCCTTGATGTGAGCTTTGTAATAGTGTATCACTCGTTTTCTAACTCTCAACACAGACTGAGAATCGAACAGGAAAACTATGGAACCCTAAAATAGAGCTTATCATCAACACTTGAACAAAACCCTCAATTGTGATCTGATCTTTGCCTTTTATAGATGAATTCAAACAGCATGCAAGGCGACACGCGTTCCTCAGCGTGATTTGAGTGGGATTCGTGGCAATTTCTGGATTAATTGGGTGATTACTCATCAAAATTCACTAACCCAGTTTCTGAGTTCATCGTGTAACCGGTTACAGAGCCGTTCTAACCGGTTACATACTGATAAAATTCAAAAATTAATAATTTAATTACTCTTTCTTCAAAAACCTTTTTAATATTGCAATTAGGTCCCAACCCAAGGACTAAATTACAATATTCACATTTTTGTACAAAATAACCATATAAAAATATATCTCATATTTTTATATATAAAAACACATAATGTACAAAAACTAAAACCTTCAAAACTAATATAAATCAATTATAAAATAATTGTTATAATTAATTTCTTGGTTATTTGGGAGACGAAAATTAGGGGTGTTACACTACTCCCCCACTTAAAAGGAATTTCGTCCCCGGAATTCTAACTTACATAAACATTTCTAAAAGGAATTTCGTCCCCGAAATTCTAGCTTACATAAACATTTTCCAAAGTGTTTTTATACTAGAAAACTTCATCTAGCTCCCAAAAATTTGTTCTTTAGGGTCCTCCCCCACTGAAAAGAGTTTCGATATAGTTCTTTTATTTCGAAACATTTCTAATAGAACTTTTCAATTTAAACAATAAAGATTCTTTACGTTGAAACTCTTATGCGAAAGAATTTCTTTTTAAAAGAAATACTCTTTTGAGTAATACACTTCACATAAACATTCTTCAAATAAAACACTTTTCAATAAACTTTTTGGGGAAAAACTTTTTGGGCTGCGCACTCTGATCTCTCGAGCACGATCAAAGAAACATTTGTATGTCTTCGTTCCTTAACAGCCTGAGACATTAGGGTGATCAGTCCTAATATTCAAACCATTAATAACAAAATCATCCCTTTCAGATATAATCTTTCGCAAGAAAGACCATACGACATGTCTTTAAGTTAGATGAACTTAAAGATAGGGTAATTATCACTATCAGACTTAGTTAGATAGTCAAGTTCTAGAGACATTTCCGTTGGCGAGACAAAGATTTGTCCTATCCCGGTGGCTGTTAATCTCTCTAGCCATAACTGATCTTTCTATTTCTGTAGTGTCCACAGATATTATCACATCCAACTGTGATAAGGGTTTTGATCACAGAAAGATTGGAGTTGAACTTCCAATAGGATATTGATATTCTCAAATGATTAGATTTGTAACACCCCGCAAAATTCCTCGTCTGTTTTAAAAAAAAATTTGAAATATATTTTATCAATAATATATGTATGAATGATAAAACGAGTGTTTTCATGGAATTACAGCCAAAGATTTTATTATTTGAGATTTCTTTAAGAAGTGAAATTCCTTATGGACTTTAATAGATTTACAAACTTCAGAAATTCATATCTTTTCAACCGTAACTCCGAATTTTATGATCTTTATATGAAAACGATCGTATTGAAATGTAGATTTCAAAAATGCAACTTTTGTATTTTTCTGGGTTGATTTGCAAAAATTTATTTTCAGCTAAGTAAAGGACGAATTTTAAAGGATAAAGTGGTAAAAATAGTTTTTAATCTCAAATGAAATTTTCCTTTTTAAGATCTCTTGTATATGTGCAAATATGATTTTAGAAAATGCAATGAGGGCTATGTCTACAGCCCATTGGTGCAGTAAATTGTTTTAATTAAGTTGTGTATTTTAGAATTTTTATTCACTATTGTGAGTGATTGTTTTGTAATGAAGGGGAAAATTACTTTATATGATTTTATAAAATGAATTTGAAGTAAAATAAGTATTTGATGTGAAGTGTATGTGAATGTTTGTGTGGTGTATAAATTTCTTGCATTCCATTATTTTTCATATGGGTGGCATGATATTTTTAATGTTTTTTTTTTGGTAAATAAAAAATTTTATTACCAACTAGCACCAAATAATCTCAAAACAAAAGAAAGAGCACCTTAAGCACAAGGCCACCTTCTAGGAAGGGTTCCGGTGCCTAAAGCCTCAAAGAATGACAATGAATTAAACGAAGAACAAAACTAAACTAAGCTAAGTCTCTCCCATTATTCGATTTACCAGCACCTTATTGCTCCAATTCATATACATTGGAAAGACCACGACTAATCTACGCGCCAGCTCCTTGATAGCAATTCTAAACACCTGCTCCGGAATAAGAGGGGTTTGGCCAAAGACCCTACGATTCCGCTCATTCCAAACATGATAGACTGCTGCAGCAATGAATGCAGAATAAAGCTTCCTTTTGATCTTGTGTCTTGCATTAATCCTTAACCATTTGATCCAATTGGAGTAACGATAATAACAGTTATCCACACACATCCAATTAGCAAATAAAACCAGTAATTGTCTGCTCCAATTACACTGAAAGAATAAGTGATCTCTGGTTTCCATGTGTCCATTGCAAAGCACACACTGAGTCGAGTCCATGATCATAAATCTGCTAAGCCTCTCCCTTGTTTTCAGTCTGTCTTGAGTTGCCATCCAGAAGATGAAGCAATGCTTCTGCACAGAAGCTGAATTCCACACATGCCTATTAAGGAGGAACTTAACCTGAGGCCCAAGTAAATAATTGTATCCAGATTGAATACTGTACACACCATCCGGACTATGCTGCCAATTATCATTTCTGAAACCTGTTTGAAGCTTATCCCTTATCTTGAGAATTTGCTTGAAATGCCAACTGTGATTCTGTGAAGCCTGCAATTGCCAAATAGAACTGTCCTTCAAATAAACCGAATTCACCCACTTCACCCACAGAGAATCAGCCTTGCTAGCTATATGCCAAAGGTGCTTACCAATAGCTGCCTGATTCCAGATGATAGAGTTTCTAAAATTTAAGCCACCATATTTCTTCTTTCTACAAATCTGAACCCAACTGATAGGAGCTGCATGAGTTCCCCAGAGAAATTGCCTGCAAATCTTATCCACTTCTCTTAGCACAGTTTTTGGAATTATGAAGATAGATGCCCAGAAGCTGTGCAAGGATAACAAAACAGAGTTTATCAAGATGCATCTGCCTTGGTAAGAAATGTTTCTTGACTGCCAAGTCTTAATCCTCTTTGAGACTTTATCCACTAGAGCATGACATGTTGCAATAGACCATTTTTTAGAAGATAATGGGATGCCAAGATATCTAAAAGGAAACCTGCCCATTGAGAAGCCTGTCATAGCTTGAATTTGATCCCTGGCTTGAGGTTTAACACCAGCTAAGAATAATTGAGACTTTTCCTTGCTTACAGCCATTCCTAAATTCAAAGTGAACTCATGTAAAGCCTCCAAGACTACATTAACACACTTAGGGTGCCCTTTACAAAATATCATCAGATTGTCAGCAAATGCCAAATTTACAAGCTTCAAGTCCTTACACATGGGATGAAATCTGAAATCTGCGTGATCAGTAGCAGCCTGAAGCCTTCTGGACAACACTTCCATTGCAATCACAAACAACAATGGTGACATTGGATCACCTTGTCTAATACCACTATTTCCTCTAAAACTGTCAGAAACTTGGCCATTCACCACAATATTAAAGGAAACAGTGGATATGCAATTCATAATCCAATCAATGAATTTATAAGGAAAGTTCATAGCAATCAGAGTATTTTGAATGAATGACCAATTGAGAGTATCATATGCTTTCATGAGGTCAATTTTCATACAGCACCTTGATGAGGCATTTTTCCTACCATACTGTCTAAGGAGGTCCTGAGTGATCAAGACATTGTGAACAATACTCCTACCCTCAATAAAAGCAGTTTGATTGGTATTCACAATAGCAGGCAAGACAGCTTTCAGTCTCAGACATAGTAGTTTGGAAATGCACTTATATAAAGTGTTACAGCAAGCAATTGGCCTAAAGTCCTTAATATGTAAAGGATTTTCAGATTTAGGAATAAGAACTAAGGATGTAGCATTCCAAGCTTTAAGAATATTACCAGAACAGAAGAATTCCTCAATGGCCTGGCAGCATTCCTCACCAACTATCTCCCAGGAAGACTGAAAGAAACCAGCTCCAAAGCCATCAGGACCTGGGGAGCTATCCTTATCCATGGACCAGAAACATGCTTTTATTTCATCTCTACTAAAAGGCTTCAAAAGACCAAGTTGCTCATCAGTATTCAAGACTCTTCCATACTGCCTTATTACACCTGACATAGACCAATCACCATGCTTAACCTGAAATAGCTTCTTGTAATATAAAACGAAAGCATTCATAATATCCTCCTGTTCCTGAAGCATATTACCCCTTTCATCTCTGATCCTGAGAATTGTATTCCTATACTGCCTGAATTTGATGGATTTGTGAAAATGACTGGTGTTCTGATCACCATCCTTGATCCACTTCTCCTTAGACTTCTGCTTCAGATAAGCCACAGCAGCATTCAAAGCTTTTAAGTAATTTCCATAAGCCACCCTCTCCTCTTGCTGAATATTAGAATCCAGAGGATTAAGCCTAAGTCTTTCTTGAAATTTATCCAAATCAAGCTTCCTTTGCTTCTCAGTTAGGTGAATGTCAGCAAATTCTCTACTGTTCAGAAGTTTCAAAGGATCCCTGAGCAATTTCAATTTCGTGCTAACTTTATACATAGCATAGCCAGGAATATCTATCTTCCAAGTGTCTTTGACAATTTCCATAAAGTCAGGAGCATGAGTGCAGTGATTAAAAAATTGGAATCTACTCTTCATCTGACCCAGAAAAGAGCTGGAACTGATTAGAGCAGGGCTATGATCAAAGATGCTCTCATTCAAGAAATTAGTCTCCATGTTAGGCCAACATTGCAACCATTGATAATTAATCAGAGTCCTGTCCAGCTTGCTAAAAATCCTGTCTGAGCCCATTTGCTTGTTATTCCAGGTATAAAAATTCCCATAGAACTTCATGTCCTGCAATTCACAAAAATTGATGCATTCCCTGAAGTCATTAGCACCCTCCCAATCAATGTGATTACCCCCAAGCCTCTCATTATCAGATAAACAGCAATTGAAGTCACCAACTACCATCCATGGCCCAGAGACAGAATCATACACAACACTCATCTCAAACCAGAGATCTTTCCTAGCATTCACATCATTTGCAGCATAGACAAAAGTGATAAATAACTCTTTATGATCTGTTAGCAATTCTATATGGAAATGAATAAATTGACTGGAAGCCCTAAGAACCTGAACCTTGAACATATCAGGTTTCCATAATACACAAATTCTACCAATTGAATGAAATTCAATATTTGTAGCATAACCCCATCCTGGAGCGAAGTTTTGAAGAATAGATTCATAAGAGCTGGCTCTAAGTTTATTTTCCAAAATAGCAACTAAACCTACCTTATTTCTACTACAAAGAGTCTTTAACTCTCTTTGCTTTTGAGGGTTATTAAACCCTCTGATGTTCCATATTAGAAAAATATCCATTGGCCTTAGAGGCCATATCAGATTTAGCACCATTCCTAACCTGATTTACTTCATTCCTGATCTGATTTTTGCTCCTAGTCCTCACAGTGATCCAGGCTTGTTCATCCTCAATAGGATCCACCAAAACCTGCTTTGAATTAACAGCACCTGGACTGACATGCTCATTCTGATCAAAATCAGTTTCAGCCACCACAGTACCTTCAGAATTAGCAATTTTCTCTACTGAATTTACTGCTGCAATTGCAATTTCCACAGCTTTCTCACCCTCAGTTCTCAATGCATCATCAATTTTCTCAATGTCCTCTTTTGAAGGTTTCTTTTTTTCCACCCATTGTTTCTTGACATTCTTTCTGCATGATTTAGAATCATGCCCAAAATTTGAGCAGTTAGAGCAAAGTAGAGGCTTCCATTCATAAGTAACTTTCTGTGAGATTATATTTCCATTAACATCCTCAAAAAAAATCTCATCAGGCAGCACTGCTGGATCAACTTCAATTAGAATTATAGCATAATTCACCCTATTACGCTCCTTTGTGACTTGGTCCACCATGATTGGTGTTCCAATAAGACTAGCTATCTTACTCAAAGAAGATTGGCTCCAGAATTTCAAATTTAAATTTAGCAGCTGAATCCATACTGGAAAATGGTCTAGATGAGTCTTCATACCAGCAATACCACTCCAAGGTGCAATGATAAGAGGCTTCTTATCGAAATGATAAATGCCAATTTGAAGAACAACATCCCTAGCTTCCATAGTCGTGAACCTCCCTATCATGGTACCATCATTATTCATCAAAATTTTATCTATCCCATGATGGCCCCAGATCTTTTTAATGTAGCCACTCAATACAGCATAGGGGGGTTTCGCACCAAGAACATAAAAAACCAGTGCATTCTTCCAATAATTTAGTTCACTCTCCACATCTTCCAATACAATCTTGCCTATTGCCACTCCCTCTTTTAGTTCTGGCTCCACAAACGATAGTTTATCTCCAGCATTCCTCAACTTTGAAATATCAAAGTTGTCCCATACAGAAGGTTGCTTTTTCGGGATAGCATCACTGTCATTAATCTTCTGTTCTTGTTGATTTTCCTGACTCTTGCTTGATTCACCTTTTCCATGATCTGCATGATCATTAAAAGTCTTCGCTTTGATATTCTCACGCAACAGATCAAGGTTTCTGAGCAAAGACTCCGCTTTCTTGGCAGTCAAGTTATCCAAGTCTTCTAGGTCTTCTTCATCCAAATTCGATAGATCCAGAATTGGATGATCTTCAATAGCATTCGTAGTCTTAGAAGGTGTTTCCTTAGCAGCAGATGAAGGGGTTTTCGGGGGTCTGCCCCTCTTCCTCGCCATGGAGGCAGGGTTGACGGCACGAAGAAGATGCCGTGAAGGAAGAGAGAGAAGAGAGAAAAAACCCTAAAAAAAAGAAGATGCCGTAGTGATTATGATGTATGCTTAAATGGTAACTATGAAATTATGATATTTTTAATGTTTGTATGATGTGTATGATTAGGAAAATGAAAATAAAATGAATATGTTTATGTATGTGTGTGTATGTGTCAAGCATGCATGAAGAGAGAGTAGGAAGATTATTTTCTTATAGGCTAAGAAAATTGAATGAAAAATCTAATCCATGGGAAAATAAATTAGGGAAAAGTGAAGTAGAAAATAAAAGTGGGAGTGATTAGATTTAAAGCCTTAAATTACTCCCTTGTGTTCCCTTGATAAAGTCCACCCATGCAACAAATTGAAGTACCAAAATTGCCCCTCCTAAACCCATTAGAACCAAATTTCCCAAGGGCAAAAAGGGAAGCACAACACTTGCCTATATAAGGCTAACCCATTAGTTCATTTTCCACTCATTTCCTTCATTTCTTCCTTTCACTCTTTCACTTCTAAACACACCAACACTAAGAGCTCCATCAAGCTCTTAGTGTGAGAGAGAGAGAGATGGAGCCGTGGGAAGAGGAGGAGAGGAAGAAGAGGATTTCAAGTTCCATTCAAGTTTTTCCTTGGAGATCAAGTGTTGGAGCTAGAAGATCAAACCTAGGTAGAAGTCATTCTCTTTTCTTGTTAGTTTGTTTCAAAGATCTCAAAGATCTAAGAGTTGTGTAATCAATTTCTTTTGCAGGTTTAATTTTATGGCTTGATAGAAGGTTGCATGTGTTGTTTGCTTTGATCTTGAGTTTTTGGAGTTAAAAGAACTTGTAAAATGCTAAACCATGAGCTAGAAGATTCGGCCATGGTTAGCAAACTTGGTCTTGATACTTTTTGGTTTGATCTAAGTAGTTGCATGTTAATTTTATACTTGGAAAAATTGATATATGTACTTGCATGTTTTGATTTTGAGTTGATCTTTGATAAAGCTTTGATTTTGTCTTGATCTATGAAAAAGCTTCGATCTTGAAGCCTTGCATGTTGTTTTTGAGCAAAAAGACTTGATCTTTTCTTAATGATCATCACGGTTTTGGTCCCTTTTCACTAAAAATGATTTTGATCTTTGGTTTGTATTATTATGTTGATTTTATAACTTGATTTATAAGAGTAAAATACATGCATGTTGATGTCTCCTCTAAAAATGTTATTTTGATGATCCTTTGAAAAATAAGTTGTGAATATCTATTTTGATCTATGGTAAAGCTTGAAGTTTGAGTCTTGCATGTTTATTTTGAGAATAAAGATTGAATTTTTCTTCAATGATCCTCACGGCCATAAAGAAATAATTAAAGAAACAAGTTTTAAAAAGGACTTTTGGCTTAAAATAAAGGGGGCTTGACCTATGTATTTGTTCTTTGCATGTAAAAGATGTGAAGCTAAATTTTGTTCACATGATGGTGATGATTCGGTTTGATGTTTGAAAAAGGAAATGATATTTTAAAAAAAATTGTGTGAGAAAGTACTTGGCTTGGTTTATAAATCTTGATCCTTGCATGTTGAAAAATGAAACAAAAACCTTGTCTTTGTCATAATGAGTATTCGGTCTTAAGAGAAAGAATGAGTAAATGATTTTGTTCCATGTAAAGGAAATTGTGTTTAGATGTTTGACATAAATCTCAATGATTAAAATGTTTAAAGTTGTGATTTTCTAGCCTATCTGTCTTTGATTGATTTGGCCATATAGTGTAAGTGCACTTAGGAAATTTTGATCTGTGAAAATAAACTTGCATGATAATAATTCAAGTTGATTTAAAGTATTTATTAAAACTTGTAGAACTTGGTTTATTTTGTTTGATCAATTCGGCCAAGGGAAGTTTAGGAGTATAAGGATTTATTTTGTTAAATGCTAACTAATGCTTGGAACATGTGTAACCTAAGTGAAAATAAAAGTTAAGTGTTTATTAATGAATATGTATGTTTAAAGTGAATGTTTGGTTTATATTCAAGTTAATTCATTAAACATGTTGCTTGACTAGCATATCTGTAAGTGTGCCTAATTGATTTAGAGCATGAAAGAATATATACTATATGACTATGTGAATTGATTTAGTAAAGTGTCGTTTGTCGTTGGTATGTTAGTTAATGATTTGAAAATGTTTGAGGATGTAACTAGCCTTGAAAATTAATTGACTTTAAGTTTATTTGATTTGCTCTACTTGGAAGTGTTGGTTATGTTTGGTGGCTGTCCTAAGGTTGTTTTATTTATAAAGTTTGAATTATGAAGTGATTGTTTTGTATTAAAGCATGTTTTAAAGTAAAAAGTACTTTTACGATGTTTTCGGATTTTATTAAAATGAATTTACAAAACAATTATTTTCTGTCCAAAATTAATTAAAGTTGTTTCTCAACTTTAAAAATGTGTTCAAGTGATTTAAATTATAGTTTTCAAGTGGTAATTGATTTAAGAAAAAGCCGGATTAAAAACGGTGCATTTTTCGGTGTTTTCGAACACGGTTAAGGTGCTATCCAAGACGGACCAGCAACTAAACCAAATGATTTAAATTATTTTATATAATGTTTTCAAATGGTTTTGAGATACTTAAAGTGCTAGGAAATATGGGATTTGTTTTGAGAAAACAATTAAGTTTTTAAGCTTTCCGACGAGGAACATAATGTATATTGGGTTAAGAAAAGATTTTCTTGTACAAGTTAATAACGTCAGCGTATTTTGTTTAACACGAGGAATGGGATAGACGAGGGATTGGGGCAGCTGGCAGCGACAAGGATCCGAGGAGACCGTGCGCATTTAAATCGCTGGACCTTAGGTGAGAGAGAAGCTTTCCTAAGACACCGTGGTATTTAGGTGACATATTAGGACATTCCGTATCATCTCAAAGATCAGAACTTAGTGGTTCGGAGTCAGTAGTATAGTGGTGATTGTTTGTGTTGTGTGGCCACTTATAGGAAGGTGACAAAGACCACATTGTGTTGTGTGATGATTGTGTGTTGATAATGTGAAATAGCATGCTTGTATGTACTTATTTAGTTATGCATGATGACATTCAATACTGTTGATTTATATTAATAACATGCTGATGGACGTCTGTTACGTCCTGAAAATGAAAATGAAATGATTAAGTTGTGAAAGTAAAGATACAAAGAGAAAGTGATAATGGTAAGAGATATGAATTGAGAAAGAGATAAAGAGCTGAGATTGGGGAAAGAGTTGATGAAAATGATGAGATTAAACCAGAGCTGGGAAGAGTAATGTTGAAACGAGATGTGATCTGAGTGGAGCTTGGCTCCTTTGTTTATGATTTTTAGAATGAGACTTGTGTTGAGTTGAGCTTGCTCCTCCACTATGCTCACTGAAATGAGATTTTTGAAAAAGGGTTACAAACTGAGATTTTTGAAAAAAGTTTGTGAAATGGTATTTTGAAAAAAAAAAGATTGTGAAAGGAGATTTTGTAAAAAGTTTGCGAAATGAGAATTTTGCGAAAAGTTGGTGAAACGAGATTTTTGAAAAAAAAAAATGTGAAATGTTGTTTTAAGAAAAGTTTGTGAAATGGGATTTTTGAAAAGGTTTATAAAAAGGAGAATTTTTGAAAAAGTTTTTGAGACGAGATTTTTAAGAAAATTTTACGAAATGAGATTTTTTGAGGAATTTTGTAAAATGTTATTTCGAGGTTTTGAGAAAGTTTATAACATGTATTTTGAGAAAAGTTTTTGAAACAAAACTTTTTTTTTTAGAGAGTTTACAAAACGAGATTTTTAGAAAGCTTGTAAAAATGTATTTTGAGGAAAGTAAGTGGAATAAGATTTTTGAGAAAGTTGTGCAACGAGATTTTGAGAAAATTTGTGAAAGTTCGTTTCGAGAAAGATTGTGAAATGAATTTATGAAATGAGATTTGTAGAAAGTGATGAAAAGAAAATTTTATAAGGTTTGTGAAATAAGGATTTGTGGAAATTTTGTGAAATGAGGCTTTTGAGGAAGTTATGAAAGAAGATTTTGTGAAAGTCTATGATTTGAGATTTCGAAAGATGATGAAATGAGATTGTTGAGAAAAGTTGTGTAATAAGATGCATGTATGATGATGTGAATCCAGCTCTGTGTTTTGATGAGAAAAGATTGTGCAAAGTAGTGGTCGGGACTCATCGAAGGGATGCACGAAGGATGGACCGACCTTAGATTAATTAAAAAGATAAAAGACTTTAAAAGACTTTAACGCGGTGAGGTATGAGAGTGCGAAGTAGTGGAGAGGAAGGTACCCCGGATATCAGGGATATTCGGGTTGTGAATGCAATAGGGTAGGCTACGGCGGTAAAACGTCATGAGGCCTTGAGTACTATTCTGGGCGGAACGAATTCCATATGTGGTAACCAGACGTGGTGGGGACTGGGTCCTAATGCCGTGGTAAGTTCTGCACCCGGAACCGGAATAGTGCTGTCACCCCTATGGCATTTCAGGAACAGTGAGAGGGACAGGAACGGGGCATCTTGATTGCCACTGTACCCGAGTTTTCTACAGTGAGCCTTGATTATATGATATGATTTGATATGATATGAATTGATTTGAGACTGTACCCGAATTTTCTACAGTTCTCCTGGCTTGGAGCCAATTGATGATTGAGACAGCTGTCGTGCCCGCGTGGTAAAGGTCCTGTACTCCTGTTTGCTTCCGACTAGGTTGGGTGGATGACCGAGGAGATGTAGACGTGTGTGTCGATGGCAACGAAATGAGTACCTCGATGATATTATAAATTTCCCCCAATCATCGATGGTTGTAAATCGATAATACTTAATAATAAAAGTTTAAAAGTAATGAAGCAATTGGTCATATTACGAAGTGAAGCCCCTGGAATGTTGTTGGCAAGAAATAAATTGAGGAAAGAAAGTGAAAGACTTGTAAGTGAGACTGAGAAGGTGATTGAGAAAGAAAGAATGTTTATGATTGAGAGAGGATAATAAGTTGGTAAGATAAAGAATAATGATAAGGATAATGACAATAATAATGATATGCTTGATTGTTGTGTGGTATGTATGTTGTATGTTGTATGTTTGTATAGTCTTGATATCTCGCCTACTGTAATTCCACACCATCGATGATGCGTCGTTCGGATCGCTTACTCTCTCCTGTTCGTTGGCATATCGGTGCTACTGATATCTCAACGGGCAGACGGAGCATAGTATGGAGATCATCACTCGAGACAAATTGGAGCTGGAGTTTAATGACAACGGGAAAGCAGCGACAGAGGTGGCTTCATCTTCGGGAGTGAAGAAAGGGCGCAAGAGGAAAGGGAAGCTTCATCCGGTTGTGTACGACATGAAGAGTTAGGGATAATGTTCCTAGTCAAGTCTTTTGTTAGTAATTTTGAGTCAAGGATTACCAAGCAATGAGCCACTTATGTAATTAAGCTAAACTTTTAATTCTGTAATGTGAAATATTTTATCTGGAGAACCGAACACTGTAATCTTTTGGGAACCTTAATGATGCTTTAGAAACAAGTCACTTTATGTAAGATAAAAGTTTTATGAAGGAAACTATTTTAGTAACAACTCGGTTTTCAGAAAAAGGACTTTGAATACACCAATGACTTTCCAATTACGTTTTACAAAAAAAAAATTGGCCTCATTTTTGGCAACTTTAATAAATGAAAAGTTAATTATTTTGGGTTACGAAAATCGGGTTGTTACAAGATTAACGTAATCGAAAACATTGAACTACGTTAACTCAGATCAAAGGAAGAGATAGGCTTGGGTTGTCTACGTCAGGAGTAGACTCAACTCACATCTCAGCAGGTGAACTCTTCTCGTGCTTGATTCGTCCATTCCTTTCTCACCTTTTCCTTGAGGACAATTCGGTGAATAATACTTCAGCTTCCTGCAATCGGAATTGACTATTCCCTTAGGTACATCACAACTAAACTCAAAGTGATGTGCCTCACATTTTTCACCTTGAGATGGACAAATGTTCCCTTCCCTATTTCCTCCTTAGTCACTTTTCTTCAGTCGAGGATTCCTTAACCTTGATATTTCCGTGGTTGATATTCTCCTATTTATTTTTCCCCTTTCTCCAGTTGGGCCTTTATTTCATCAATCTTTCTCTTATTCTGAACTCAGACATTTCTCGCATGAAATTCATGTGTTTTCCCATAGTCCTCATACATGCTTACCAACATCGAGAAATTCCTTATTCCTTGATAGTTGATAGCTGACTTGGGTTCGAACATAATCTATTCTTGAAGTTCATGCCTTTGGATTTCTCATCTAGGTTGTTCTAAACAATACTTCATAAATCCCTTGCCTCCATAATATATTTTCTAATATCCATAATCCCTGACTTTAATTCCAAAGATTAAATCTCATTCGTTTCTTTCAACTCCTCATTTTCTGGTTGTAATTCACGAATCCGATTCAAGAATTCATTGGACATTTGCAACATTCCTAATCTAAGACTAGATAGTTCTACTTGCATTGCCAGACTTTGGTCTCTGAACTCCTCGATCATAATAGCCTCCTTGACCATCATTGAGCTCACAGGAATAGCCTTTCTGCTCAAATCGTCTGCAACTACGTTCGCTTTGCCAGGATGATAATGGAGTTCAAAGCCATAATCTTTAAGAAACTCCATCCATCACCTTTGTCTTATATTCTACTCTTCTTCTCCTTATTGTCATTCATATTTTCGAGCTCCAAACTTGTTCATGAATCACAACCTTCTTATCTTAGTACCTATTGTCTCTTTTGCATCATCCAGCTCAATTCTCTACCTTCTCTAATTGGAGTAGCTCCTTAATTTTAACTTTTGATTAGTCCATAAGTATTATGATTCAATCCTCTTAAATCAACTTCAATGATGAATCAAGGCATTAAGTTATTTTACCACATTAAATCCTTCCTTAAATTTTACTTAGGTGATTGACATTGAGTTTGGATTGGAGGAAGATGTTTATTGATACCATAAGTTCCTTCACAAATGACTTAAATTTTTATTTTAAACTTTCAGCTTCTAACCGGTTACAAGAAACTCTAACCGGTTAGTAAGTACAGTTTTAGAAATTTAACCAAAGAATTTCAAGACCATTTATTTACATCATCCAATCCAACTCAAATAGGATTTAATCATAATCTAATACCTTGATTTCAACTAAATTCATCACTGAAACGATTTAAATCATAATATACTCACATTTTTTTCATAACTCCTCTTGGACTAATTATATTAGGGTATAATCCATCACTACCCCACTATAATTAAACAACATCCTATCATTCCATACAAACAGTTGATCTTTCCAAGTCAACTTGGTCAAAGGCCATGTGATCTCAAAAATATCCTTCAATAATACGACGATAGTATCCAGCCAGCCCTAAGAAACTTCTGACTTTAACCACAGTCTGAAGTTGTTCACATTACACCACTGAATTCACCTTTGCTGGATCCACCACAATTTCTTCTTTAAATATCACATGTAACTTTGCTCAACCAAAACTTATTTTTGGTGAGCTTAGCACACAACTACTCCTCTTGCAGGATTCTCAATACAATCCTGAGATGTTCCTCATGTTTCTCCGGATTCTTAGAGTAAACCACAAACGAATCCGAATATAATCTAAAGGTCTTGTTCTTATAGTCCATAAAAGAACAGGTGCATTAGTCAATCCGAACGACATTATTTCCTACTCATAATGTCCGTATCGAGATCATAATGCAGTCTTAAGTGTATCCCTGTCCCGAATCCTGATTTGGGGTTAATCCAACCTCCAATCAATCTTAGAAAACACTAAGACTCCTTTAACCTGATCCAACCATAACCATTTTAGAAACTTCTCTACGTGTTTCTTCCATCTGACCATTCCCGATGGTACCATATTATAAGAGTAGTAAAGATAGAATCAGCTTCAAGAATTAACTTGATTCCAAACTCTATCTCTTTACTCAAGAGTAAACCTGATATCATTTCTTGCAACCAAGATTTCTTTAACCCCCTTCTTCCTTTCCCTCACTGCTTCCCAGAAACAGACATATGGATCCATTGGATTCCAGATTCGAAGCTTGGAAATCCCAATACAAGGTTGTTCTATCATCATTAATCATGATCACTTGATCTCTCGGCTTCCAAACCGTGCTTAAGATCAGATGTAATCATGACACAGGTAGA
This sequence comes from Crotalaria pallida, assembly GCA_037953625.1. Taxonomy (NCBI): domain Eukaryota; kingdom Viridiplantae; phylum Streptophyta; class Magnoliopsida; order Fabales; family Fabaceae; genus Crotalaria; species Crotalaria pallida. Next base: position 77,349,633 of record CM075649.1, on the reverse strand, counting down.
TAGACAAAGTCTAATACCTTAATAGGAGTCTCCATTTTGAGATAGCAGATTGGGAATATCTATTTGAGATAGCAGATTGGGAATATCCATTTTGAGATAGCAGATTGGGTAAGGCATAGAGCAACTTTGATCAACACCCTTATCCATAAGGAACAAAAGAAAGGATAGCTTTAGAGTTTAACAAACTCAACAAGGTTGATCTTTAAGAAGATAACTGCCCTGCACTCGGTCGAAGAAGTTAATTAACGTTAACACTGGTGAGGGTAAATACTCTTCTCCAGAGTCAAGGACTTAACTACAACTCCTTTAAGATTTCCTTATCACCGGTTCTATGAGAACGGAATAAACCAACACTATGGTTCTGGGTTTACAACATGTCTAAAGAGAAGCATGCAACTATCATACTTCTACTTAGACTACGTAGAACGTTTCTTATTAGCAGAATAAGCTACTTATCTAGAGCCATTACACATAACCTTAGCTCTAGTTTGGAAGTATATGAAAGCATACTTCCCAGGAAACATCGCAGATATCGATGACCAGCGTATTGGACCACACACCCAAGGACCAAGAGTCAGAACCGTTGCTCTGATACCATAAAAGTGTAACACTCCTTGTATATCATCTTACTTTATAAGAAAAGTAATAAGTTTATGATTACTTGGGTTTGTTATTGTTGGAAAAAGATATGAAAATAATAATTTTCCCTTCCCTTGAAAATTCCTTTTCACAAATACTTGATTAATAATGAAGTTGACTAATAAAATCAGAGTTTGCGGAAACATAGTAAAATGATCATATTATACTCCCAAAATAAATCAAGTGTAACAAGTCCACAGATACCAAATAAGTATTATTATGAAACTAAATTTCTCTTTTGATACCTCTTTCAAAATATGTATCATATAAATTCTATTAAAAAATAGAAATGTTATAAAGCTGGTCACTGGTCCTCTGTCCAAACATCCATCTGGTCGGATCCTCGATATATGCATAAGGGGTTCCCAACCCACACTTTCTACACTCTGCATGCACCTATGGGACATCTCCCTTCACTGACTTTTGTGCAAGCTAGATATACGATCAACACCTAATAAGGGCATGGGGAGTAAGTATACACTTATACATAATCAATAAAGACTAAAATACAAACACAAGTATATCATGGACAGACAATAATTCAAGTACATATGAGCACACCAATTTCTCAACATTATATCTCTTATAATGCAGGTGGCATGATGCATGATTTCTATCCACAACCGAGGCCTCCACTATTAGTCCATCTTGGACGTCCATCCAATACACCAGTGTGTTCCCAGAACACTAACATACGTTCCCAGAACGTATGCCAAACCATACTTGGATAAATAAACAGCACTCCCAGAGTGTGTATCACGTTCCCAGAACCTGTAGCAAACCATACTTGGAATATAAATAAGTACCACTCCCAGAGTGTGCATCACGTTCCCAGAACGCATCAAAGAAACCATGTCCCAGACACTCGCCACATTCCTAGAATGTGTCATCAAGTAGGTTGCATACCAATGTGTTCCCAGAACACATCAAAGAAACCATGTCCCAGACACTGACCACATTCCCAGAATGTGTCATCAAGTAGGTTGCAAATTTGGTACTCCCGGAGTACCCTCCTCATATTCCCAATATTTGATAATCGTTTCCTACCAACCTATCTTCCATTCTCTATGCATGAATGCACAATCAATAAGGTTGGTTTTTATCTTTACTTTAATTATTGTGATTTAGAAATATCTCAATTTCTCTTTTGAATGATTAATTTGAGGTATAACCTTTTGGCACAAAAATTCATTCTTGAATTAACTTAAAAACATGCCATTAGGCTTGGATTGGGAAAAACTTAACCAATGTTATCAACTTCTCACTTAAAAGACTTAACTTTTATTTTTCAGTTTCAGGTACTAACCGGTTACAATCTCAGGCTAACCGGTTAGAATTACAGACCTGAATTGGTTAACCATTGCAATTCAGAAAACCCTTTTTCTTGAATCCTCCACCCAATCCATAAACAAAGTTTCAGCATTGTTTTATACCTCAAACTCACTGGTTTCATCATTCAAAAGTCTAAATCACAGTCCAATTCCAAATGAGCACAATTTCCTCTTGAAATTATCTCATAACATTAAGGCATTCATTCCTCAATTTCAATCTGAATCAAACAGTATTCATCAACATATTTTCAGATTGATTTCAATTGAAATTAGAGTATAGACTTGAGTAAAAATGGTAAGAGCACAGGGCCAGTTTCAGAAATTCATTTTCTTTGAAAAATTACAGTATCTAACCGGTTACAAATATCGAATAACCGGTTAGGTTATGTAGTCTGTACACTGAAAAATGAGGTTTTTCATACCATTCTTTTCATTACTCAAATCTAACCAATTTCAACACTCAACAAAGTTCATATACCTTAATTTAAACATGTTTAACCACAGAAACATATTTCATTTGCATGCATTCAATTTAAAGTATTAAATTGCATAAAAACCCACATAAACACAATTTAATACCACAAAACTCATACTAAGCATTTAGATTATGATTCAAGCATCAAAATCACTTGCATGCATCAAATCAAAACTGCTCAAAACAGAATTGAACTGTAAATTGGCCTCCAAGCCTTTTAATCCTTTCACATAATGCCCTTTTGAGTCTTTGTTGACTCAAATCCTAAACACACGATTTTAGTCTAAATCTAGTATAAGGTAAACTTCTCCCATACCTCTAAATCGTGCTTGATCCAAAACATTGCAGAGAGAAAGGCTCCAACACAGATTTCCACCAAATCCACTATATGCAGATAGAGTTGGACAGGGTACCAAAACCAGGGAAGTTGACATGCAAAACCAAATTAAGAATTGGGGAAAATGGTCAAATTGAATTCTCTGCAACATGCACTAGAGGTATGAACTGATTTGAAACCAAAATGGTTTGTGTGCTTACCAAAATCGAGCTTCAAAGTCAGCTCCAGAAACCAGAAGCTGAGGTTTGACAGCACCAGCACCTCAACTTGGCAAGCTTCGTTCTCAAACTCCAGGAACTCTCAGCTCACAAACTTTATATCAATACAAAGCCCTTGATGTGAGCTTTGTAACAGTGTATCACTTGTTTTCTAACTCTCAACACAGACTGAGAATCGAACAGGAAAACTATGGAACCCTAAAATAGAGCTTATCATCAACACTTGAACAAAACCCTCAATTGTGATCCGATCTTTGCCTTTTATAGATGAATTCAAACAACATGCAAGGCGACACGCGTTCCTCAGCGTGATTTGAGTGGGATTCGTGGCAATTTCTGGATTAATTGGGTGATTACTCATCAAAATCCACTAACCCAGTTTCTGAGTTCATCGTGTAACCGGTTACAGAGCCCTTCTAACCGGTTACATATTGATAAAATTCAAAAAAATAATTAATTTAATTACTCTTTCTTCAAAAACCTTTTTAATATTGCAATTAGGTCCCAACCCAAGGACTAAATTACAATATTCAAATTTTTGTACAAAATAACCATATAAAAATATATCTCATATTTTTATATATAAAAACACATAATGTACAAAAACTAAAACCTTCAAAACTAATATAAATCAATTAAAAAATAATTGTTATAATTATTTTCTTGGTTATTTGGGAGACGAAAATTAGGGGTGTTACACATTAAACTTGGATTGGGAAAAACTTAACCAATGGTATCAAACTTTTTATTTAAAAGACTTAACTTTTATTTTTCAGTTTCAGGTACTAACCGGTTACAGTCTCAGGCTAACCGGTTAGAATTACAGACCTGAACTTACTAACCATTGCAATTCAGAAAAACATTTTTCTTGAATTCTCTACCCAATCCATAAACAGAGTCTTAGCTTTGTTATATACCTCAAATCCCACTGATTTCATCATTCAAAAGTCTAAATCACAATCCAATTCCAATTGAGTATAATTTCCTCTTGAAATTATCTTATAACATTAAGGCATTGACTCATCAATTACAATCTGAAAAAAATAGTATTTATTAACATGTTCTCAGATGGATTTCAAGTGAAATTAGAGTATAGACTTGAGTACAAATGGTAATAGCACTGGGCCAATTTCAGAAAATTCATTTTCTTTGAAAACTGACAGTATCTAACCGGTTACAGAATTCGAATAACCGGTTAGATTATGCAGAATGTACACTGAAAAGTGAGGTTTTTCATACCATTCTTTCCAATACTCAAATCTAACCAATTTCAACACTCAATAGAGTTCACATACCTTAATATAAACATGTTCAACCACAGAAACATATTTATTTTGCATGCATTCAATTTAGAGTATCAAATTGCATATAAACCAACATAAACACAACTTGATATCACAAAACTCATAATAAACATTTAGATTATGATTCCATCATCAAAATTATTTGCATGCAGCTTATCAAACTTGCTCAAAAAGAATTGAGCCACAGAAATGGCCTCCAAGCCTTTTAACCTATTCACATAATGCCCTTTTGAGTCTTTGTTGACTCAAATCCTAAAACACATAATTTTAGTCTCAATCTAGTATAAGGTAAACTTATCCCATACCTCTAAGTCGTGTTTGATGAGTGAAATCACTGACTTTGGCAAGAAATCCACAAGAACCTCAAGCTCTGTCCTCAACCAACACAGGTTCAACAGGGTTCAAAACCAGAGATTTTGGTGCATGAAAAGGTAATATAATTTGGGGAAAATGGTTAACACTTGTTGTATGCAACATTCACTAAAGAAACAAAGTGATTTTTAGATCCAAAGAATGCTTGAGCTTACCTAAATCGAAGCTCAAAGACAGCTCCACGAATCTGAAACAGAGATGACAACCTCAACTTCGTGGTTTGATTTCTCCTATCTCAAGAACTCACAAATCTTATATCAATGAAAATCCCTTGATTCAAGCTTTCCAGTAGTGTATCACTCAAATCCTAACTCACTTGCACGAAGAAGAATTGAAAGGACGAATTCAGGAACCCTAAAAACAGAGTTTCAGCACTTCCCCCAGAAATTCAACCCAATTCCATCAACAACACTGGCTTATATAGAGAGATCAGATTGACATGCACAAGGACGCGTGTTTTCCACTAATCTAGAGCTGAATTCGTGGCGAATTCGTGGATTAATCAAGTGATTACTCATCAAAACGCACTAACCCAGTTTCTGGGTTCATCGTGTAACCGGTTACAGGGCATTACTAACCGGTTAGATCAGTGTAAAATTTAAAAATTAACACTTTTAAAACCTTTCCCTCTAAGAACTTTTCTAATATTACATTTAGGTCCTAATCCAAGGACTAAAATGCAATTTCTATATTTTTGTATATATTCACCATATAAAAATACCTTTACCTATTTTTATATTTCAAGGCTAACCAAATACAAAATATAAACTTGGAAAATTTATATAAATTAATAATAAAACTTTATTTATTATTAATTTCCTTATTATCCGGGAGACGAAAATTAGGGGTGTTACACTACTCCCCCACTTAAAAGGAATTTCGTCCCCGAAATTCTCACTTACATAAACAACTCAGGGTGCTCTTGACGCATCTTATCCTCTAACTCCCATGTAGCTTCAGACACATCAACATTTTCCCATATAACCTTAACTAAAGGTATTTCTTTTTCCCTAAGCTGCTTAACTTCACAATCTTCTATCTGGACCGGTCTGGCTTCAAAGGTAAGGTTCTCCTTCAAAGCTAGATCATCAGGTTGAATTTTCAAAACAACTGATGGGTCATGCACATATTTCTTTAACTGAGAAACATGAAAGACATTATGAAAATTTGACAGAGAGGGTGGTAAAGCTATTTGATAGGCAAGAGGACCAACTCTCTGATCGAGGCCGTACCCGATACAAATAAAAACAGTTTAAGTATAGTACTAGGAAGTGACTCCTAGGTCGTCTCCCAAGGAATATCTTATCAAGCAAAAGGTCGAACACATAGTATGCATAGAAAACAGGGGGGTTTTGTATTGAATATTGAATAATTGAAATCAAAAGAGAATTAAATCAAAACGAAGTAACAGATAAGGAAAAGCGGGTAAACCCCTTTGGCTCGCGTTCACAACTCTATCATCGGTCACAAAAGATCAATTTCTTTCCTCTTCACTGTCCAACTCGTGAGAATTAAATACTAAGCGAAAATTCAATTCTCACCCCAAAACCCAAACCTCTAATTAAGCATTAAAAGCCAAAGCATGGAGTTTTTACGAGTTTGCATAAATTAAGCATTCATACACATGGATTATCTCTATAGAATGGAACTAAGCGAACCATAACATATCAATAAGCATGAAAACAGTGAATAAAAACGAAATAGCATTAAGAATAAAACCTCAAGAGTATGTGATACATTACCAAAGGGATTTAACCTAAGAGTTTAGCCTTCCATGAAGAAAAATACCAAAAACGTGTAGAAAGGGAAGAGAGAGAAACCCTAGCAGCCACCACAAGCTTGGAGAGCAAAACTAAGCCTTCTCTAAGAGAGAGAATGTAAAAACGTGAATGATAAATTGTGGCTGCTAGGGTTACATGAAATTGGCTAATTAAATCACAAAACGGGCCTAAATCATGGGCCCAAATCCTAAGGAAAGCTTATCTCTAAATTAAATCTAAAAAATATCCTATAGATAAAATCTAAATCTTAAAAGATATAAACTAAATCTCAACTAATCCTAAAGATATATTACAATCTTCACTTCATCATATATCTTCTCTTCCAAAATTAAATCTTCACTCCCAAATTGCCCAAAAAACCCTTGTGCCAAATATGACCTGAAAATAGAAATATAATTAATTAGGCTAAATAATCCCAAATTAAACAATATTCAGAATATTAGTCCAATAAACTCTAAATCACTAAATCAAGCTAAACAATGTCAAATGGGCAACAAGTATCAATAATAGGAGTAAAATAATGCAAGGAATAATGGGAAATAAAATGCTCATCAAACACCCCCACACTTATCCTTTTGCACTCCTGGGCAAAACTAAGAATTAGGACTGAGAAGATCAATATGCACCAAAGTGAATCATGCAATGAAATTACTACAACTAATGAATGCAAACCTAAGAGATTACATACTTCACAATGAATTCTAGGAAATGCAAAGAAATGGGCAAACTCGAGCACACGAAGAGAATAAGGACCAAAAAATCAAGGTATCCATGAACATCATCCAATTATTTCAAATATGCAAAGAAAACCAATGACATCAAGAGGGTAGTCACAAAGATGATAGAAACTCACAAGGATCACTCAAAAGTGTTTACACTCAAGTGTTTAAGGTTAATCAGTGTTTACACTCAAGGCACATCATGAAAAACAAACACAACCATAAGCTTGACAAGCCTCTAACATCAACAATCAACACACATGCACATTAAGATCAAAAGGTCTTTTCAGGGTTGTAATGGGGCCAAGGACAAGGTAGGATAAAAATATGGGAAATGTAGCTAAAACCCAAGGGAATAGAGGAGCAATGGGGAATAAGTAAAAAAATAAGCACAATCCACCCCAATATGAAATGATAAACATAACAACAACCTCTAACTCCAATCCTCTTATGCCTCAATCAACCTTTTATTCTACTTTTTTTCTTTTCTTTTTTTCTTCTTTTTTTTTCTCTTTTTTTTTCGTTTTTTTTTTTTTTTTGCATAGCAGAACTTCATGAACAAAAGGGAAGAAGAAACAACAAAAATGGCATAATGAGATAAAGCCATAATTACATCACCGACCATAGAGGCAAAACCCAGAACTCACAAGAGATGAAGAACAAAGCACCCTCGCTTACTTAATACCCATTCCCAAAACAATTCCAAAGCTCCAACATTCCCTAAGGTTAGGACAATCATGGTTTTTCAGTCATAGGCTTGTAATTAGCTAAAGAACAAAGAAAAGGGATATAAAGGCTCAAAGGGGCTATCAAAGGATAAATTCATTCAAGGTAGGCTCATATGGCTAGTGGCTTATTCAAGAAAAAACAATGCCTAAATCATTTCAAAATGTGCATGGGAATATCAAGTATCAACAAGAGTCAAGTCAAGTTCTAGAGTGCAAGTAATCCAGAGTGCAATCACACATGAAAGAAAATTAGGTGGCATATATAGCAATCCACCCACAATTAAGGCTCAAATCCTCACAAAAGGGACAATTCTATCACAGTGTTACCACCTCTTAATTATCAAAAGTAACTTTACACACATAAATGCATGAATTCAGACACAAGATACCAAGACTCTACTAAAATGAAGCAAAAACATGCAAGAAAATGCCCAAAACTTAGCAAAACCTAAAAAAAATCAAAGCAAAAATATGCAACCTAAACTACTCTCCCCCCCCCCACACTTAAATCACACATTGTCCTCAATGGAACACAAATAGCAGAATCAGACAGATATAGACAAGTGTAATAAAAGTAGTAAAGAAGGAGAAAGGAAGACTCCCTAAATCATGGTGGGTCAAAAGTGGGGTCGACCAATGAGGCCTCCTCCACAGGTGCATCATCCAAAGAAGGGGTGGTGAGAAAGGGCTTGAGTCGGTGGCCATTGACTTTGAAGCTCTTGTCTGTGGACTCACTCTTGATCTCCACAGTGCCATAAGGAAACACCTGGGTGACTACAAACGGTCCAATCCACTTAGAGCGGAGCTTTCCACTCATGAGTCCAAGCCTAGAGTTGTAGAGCAACACTTTTTGACCAACCAAGAACTCCTTTCTGGAAATTGAGCTATCATGGAGCTTCTTGGTCTTCTCTTTGTAGAACTTGGAGTTCTCATAATCCTCCAAACGGATCTCATCTAGCTCATTCAATTGCAGCTTCTTCTCCTCACCCGCTTGATCAAGAGCTAAGTTACATTGCTTCACAGCCCAATATGCACGGTGCTCTATCTCCACAGGCAGGTGGCATGCCTTACCAAAGACAACCCGATAAGGTGACATCCCTATGGGTGCCTTGTAAGCAGTCCGATGGGTCCATAGAGCATCCTCCAATCGTGTGCTCCAATCCTTTCTATTAGGCTTCACCATCTTCTCCAAAATCCGCTTGATCTCTCTGTTTGAAATCTCAGCTTGCCCATTGGTTTGGGGGTGATAAAATCCTTTCTATTAGACCTGACAAAATCTACAACAACCTGAGCATCATTAGTCCTGGTGGCCTTAGCTTCCACCCATTTGGATACATAATCCACAGCAAGTAAGATATAATAAAAACCAAAAGAAACAGGAAAGGGGCCCATGAAATCTATACCCCAGACGTCAAACACCTCACAGAACAACATAGGTTGTTGCGGCATCTGTTGCCTCCAAGATAGGGCGCCTCCTGCTCTTTGACATTGCTCACATGAGCTGCAGATGTTGCTTGCATCCTTGAAGATGGTAGGCCAATAAAATCCAGAATCCAGCACCTTTTGTGCTGTCCTTTGAGTGCCAAGGTGGCCTCCCGCTGGTGAAGCATGGCAAAATTGGAGAACCGATTGGATCTCATGATCTGGAATGCACCTGCGAATGACCTGATCACTTCAAAAACGCCACAAATAGGGGTCATCCCATACATAATACTTGGCATCGCTCTTCAATTTGTCTCTTTGAGCTTTGGATGCCAAGGGTGGAAAAACAGATGCAACTAGATAATTTACAATATCAGCAAACCAAGGAGTAAGGGGAGGGGGATATGAAACATGCAAAGCTAAAAGATGCTCATCCGGGAAGTCATCCCGGATAGGAAATGCATCCTCCTTTCTCTCTATTCTGCTCAAGTGGTCTGCGACAAGGTTATGTTCACCACTCCGATCCTGAATCTCAAGATCAAACTCCTGGAGGAGAAACATCCACCTAATCAACCTAGGTTTGGAATCTGTCTTTTTGAAAAGATACTTCAAAGCAGCATGATCAGTATACACTACAACCTTAGAACCTAATAGATATGATCTAAACTTATCAAGTGCAAAGACAATGGCTAACAGCTCTTTTTCAGTTGTGGTGTAATTAACTTGTGTTGAATCTAAAGTCCTAGATGCATAATAAATCACATGAGACAGCTTACCAACCCTTTGGGAGAGAACTGCTCCCAAAGCATAATTCGAGGCATCGGTCATGAGCTCAAATGGGAGGGTCCAGTCAGGTGGTTGGATGATGGGAGTGGTGGTGAGTGCTCTCTTTAGCTCATCAAATGCTTTCTTGCATTGGTCTCCAAACTCAAATGTGGTATCCTTTTGAAGCAAGTTGGATAGTGGTAGGGCTATCTTGCTAAAGTTCTGAATAAACTTGCGATAGAAACCTGCATGGCCAAGAAAAGAACGCACCTCTCGCACGCAAGAGGGGTAAGGCAAATGTGATATTACATGCAGCTTAGCAGGGTCAACCTCTATGCCCTTATGCGAAATAATGTGCCCTAAGACTATGCCTTGTTCTACCATAAAATGACATTTTTCAAAATTCAAGACAAGGTTAGTCTCAATGCACCTATTAAGCACCTTAGACAAACTATCAAGACATGCATAAAAAGAGGAACCATATACACTAAAATCATCCATGAAGACCTCTATGCAATGCTCAAGTAAGTCATTAAAAATACTCATCATACATCTTTGAAAAGTGCCAGGAGCATTGCATAGGCCAAAAGGCATCTTCCTATAAGCAAATGTACCAAAAGGACAGGTAAATGTAGTCTTATGTTGGTCCTCTGGTGCAATACAGATTTGGAAATAACCAGAGAAACCATCTAAGAAGCAATAGTGAGATTTACCTGCCAGGCGCTCCAACATCTGATCAATGAAGGGAAGAGGAAAGTGATCCTTGCGGGTCGCCTGGTTGAGCTTCCTATAATCAATGCAGACTCTCCAACTGTTCTGCACTCTAGTGGGAATCAGCTCATCCTTCTCATTTTTGACAACTGTCACCCCAGACTTCTTGGGAACTACTTGAACCGGGCTTACCCAAGTGCTGTCTGAAATGGGGTAGATAATGCCAGCTTGCAGCAGCTTGGTGACCTCTTTCTTCACCACATCAAGAATCTGGGGGTTCAACCGTCTCTGGGGTTGTCTCACTGGTTTAGCCCCATCCTCCAATAAAATCCGATGCATGCACAGGGAGGGGCTAATACCAGGTATGTCTGCCAAAGTCCATCCTATTGCCCTTTTGTTTGCTCTAATCACATCCAGCAGCTGCTTCTCTTGATCAACAGAAATGGAGGTAGAGATGATCACTGGAAGTTTCTGCTCATCCTCCAAGTAAGCATATTTGAGATGAGGAGGAAGGGGCTTCAGGTCCAATAAAGGTGCCTGCATCACAGATGGAACTAAAGGAGCAGCAGAATTGGATTCTGCCGCCTGCACCTGAACAAATGGATTACACTCATGCATAACAGAAATGGGGTTAGGGTTAGCATGATCTGAATCTATATCATATGAATCAACAGATGCAGTAGCAGAATTTAAAAACTGGTCAATTTCAATGCATGCAGTGCACATTTCGGAATCAGAACATGCAGAACAAGTAAATGAGCTAGTGAAAGATGGCAAATCATAATCATGCAAAAAGTCTAGAACATGCTCATCAATCAGATCATCAAGCAAGTCAACATGAAAGACAGAGTGGTCATCAGAAAAATGTTTCATAGCATCAAAAATATTGAATCGAACCACTCTGTCATCAAATTCCATTGAAAGTGTACCTGCATGCACATCTATCTTGGTTCGGGCTGTTTTCAAAAATGGTCTCCCTAATATGATAGGGATAGCACTACGAGAGGTGTCCTCTTCCATATCAAGAATATAAAAGTCAGCAGGAAAGATAAGTTCGCCAACCCGAACCAAGACATCCTCTATCAAACCTGCGGGGTAGGCAGTAGATCTATTTGCCAAATGGATAACCACACCCGTAGGTTGAAGAGGTCCAAGTGAAAGAGACTTGAAAACAGACATAGGCATAACATTAATAGATGCTCCTAAATCTAGCAAAGCATTCTCAAATTTAGTATTACCTATGATACAAGGCACAGAGAAAGTTCCAGGATCCTTACATTTTTCAGGAATATGAGGGACGGGTTTACCTATAAGAGCAGAGACATTTCTTCCCATGTTGATCCTCTCATTGCCCTTAAGCTTCCGTTTGTGTGTGCATAGATCCTTCAAGAACTTTGCATACCTTGGAATCTGCTTGATTGCATCAAGAAGGGGTATGTTGACTTCCACCTTCCTTAATGTGTCAAGTATCTCTTTGTCAATCTCTTCCATTTTCGTGCTTTGAGTCACCCCCCTTGGTGGGAAAGGAAGAGGAATGGGGGGTGGTTGTTGGGCAGCAGCAGGTGTTGTGCTTGTGGAAGGCTGAGCTGGATGGGATTTTTTTGTACTTGTGTGCTCACTCTCCTTGACCATTTAGCTCTTCTTGTTGGGTGAAACTAGATCATCTTTGTTGAGGTCAGATTCTGGTGTGGGTGTGACAATCTGCTTCCCTGACCTTAGACTAATGGCATTCACATTCTGGTTTGGATTGATCACTGTTTGGGATGGCAACTTGTTAGAATTCTGAGATTGCATAGTGTTGATTGCTGTTGCCATTTGTCCCATCTGATTTGTCAAAGATTGAATGGAGGCCTCTTGTCTTTGAATGGATGCTCTAGTTTCCTGTTGGAATTGGAGATTTTGCATGGTCATCTGTTTCATCAGCTCTTCCAATGAAGGCTGCTGCTCAGTACTAGGAGCTGGTGGTGCAGAATTAGCCTGTTGTTGTTGTCTTTGTTGCTGGACTGGAGGAGGTACATTTGGTGGTCTGAAATTGTTCTGAAATTGAACCTGTGAAGGTTGCTGCTGATCAGACCATCTCAGGTTGGGATGGTTCCTCCAACCACGGTTATATCTATTGGTAGAGAGATCAAAGTTTTGTGGCTGCTGGTTTCTACTGTTGAAGATGTTGGCGGCATATGCCTCAGGTTGGTCAGCACCAGTCGTTGGTTGCTGCTGCAAAGAAGGGCATGCATCTGTGGGGTGCTCGGTGGATGTGCATATGCCACATAATCTAGCAGGCAGAGACAACTTCTTCTGGTTGATGGCCAATTGAGTGACCAAAGTTGTAAGTGAATCTATCTTCTGTTCAAGCTTCTCAACCTTACCAGAACTTGTGCCAACATCATTCACTCCTCTCACTACGATTGCATCGCTGTTGCCCCTTGCATGGAATTGTTGACAATTGGAAGCCATCTTCTCAATCTTGGCTCTGGCTTCTAAAGGTGTCATGTCTCCTAGGGCACCACCACTTGCAGCATCAAGCATGTTTCTCTCCATGAGGTTGAGACCTTCATAGAAATATTGAATAAGCAGCTGCTCTGAGATCTGATGGTGGGGGCAGCTCGCACACAGTCTCTTGAATCTCTCCCAATACTCGTAGAGACTTTCTCCACTTTGTTGCCTGATGCCTGATATATCCTTTCGGATTGCTGTTGTTCTGCATGCAGGGAAGAATTTCTCCAAAAATGCCCTCTTCAGGTCATCCCAGCCTGTGATAGAACCAGGGGCCAGATCGTACAACCAATCCTTGGCTAGCCCCTCTAGGGAGTGTGGGAATGCCTTAAGACAAACATGATCCTCTTGCACATCATGTGGTTTCATAGTAGCACACACAATGTGGAACTGCTTGAGATGTTTATGAGGATCCTCACCTGCAAGACCATTAAACTTGGGCAACAAATGAATTAGTCCAGACCTTAGCTCATACGGGTCATCGGGATACTGGATGCACAAATCTTCAATAGTGAAATCAGGTGCAACCAGCTCCCTCAATGTCCTCTCACGTGGTGGAGGTTGAGCCGTATTTTCAGAATGATCAGAATAAGAATCAGAATAAGAATCAGAATTTATAGGGATAGAAGAAAAAGAAGCAGACTCACTATGTAAAGACTCAAGAGACTCACTACCTATGGACTGGTTCCTATTTTGTCTAACTAGTCTGTGATAAGTTCTATCAATTTCAGGGTTGTATGGATGCAAGTAGCTTGGGTTGCCCCTAGTCATGTACTGAACAGAACACCATTAAGCATAGCAAACTATCACTAATATGCATGACCAAAATAGGCAACAAAATTTTTTATTTTTTAAAATTTTTTCTTTATTTTTTTCTGCACCCTAAAATCATGAAAACATATCACAGAAAGTTTGAGGACAAAATTCAAAAAGGAACCAAGTCAAACAATTAAATCAGAGACCAAAAAAGCCGATTTTGTCATGGGCAACGACGTTTCCATGGATTATGACGGTTTTGTCTACAGCAACGACGGGGAGCAGATACCAGTGTTGTCATGGGATGTCGACGTACGAATAGAATCTTCCTTCGTTGAATCCTTTCTTGACTGTGAATCCCTTTGTTTGTGATAATCCCTCAGTTATTTGGGATCTTGTCTTGTGACTGGATTTCCCCTATTGTTGAAACCTTCTTGCATAAACCTTAGGTGATGCCGAATTGCTTTGGCATGACTTTTGAAAAAGCCCTTTCTAAAAATCTTAGGCTCTGTTTTGATAAAGCTCTGATGGTTGATGAACCCAAAGTTTCTTCTTCTGATTTTTGATTATCTATCCATTCTTTTCCAAAGTTTGATGAGGAAGTTGAACCCTGATACCCTATACCGGTCTAGTAGATGGTCTAGAATGACGGGTTAATTGTGAAGTGATGATAGAAAAAGTTGCAAGGTCTAAGGAGAATAAGGACGAGTTAGCATGGAACAAGAGAGGTATGAGTTATTCAAGTTGGGGAGTAGTAGGGATGTGAAAGAGAAAATCGTCTAGGCCGGAATTGATGATAAGAGTTTAACCCTGAAGGTGGTAGCGTCTTGACCCCGATTGTCTGTGACCTTGTTGTCTTTGCACCTTGTTTTAATATCTTGAACCCTCAACCTTTGTTACCAGTGAGCCATATTGTTTGTATCCCATCATGTCTGTTGATTGAAATACCCGAGAGATTACTTTTGCAAGTAATCTGACCAATTCATTTGAAAAGACGACGAATAGATGGTACGTGATCGAAGATGCGACAATTGCGCAGAAGGGAATTTCTTCAAGGAGTTATGCGTCCACTGAGCAGTCAGGCTCTACACGGCATTTCTCGAGGACGAGAAATCTTTAAGTTGGGGAGAATGTAACACCCCGCATTTTTCCCGTACGTGCGTGAACGAAATTTGTTAAAATAAACCCTGGAATTCGGTTTTATAAGAAATTTTCAGAAAGTAATTTATGGATTTTTATAAACAAAATGAAGGTGAATGATTTTGTTAATGCTTTGCTAAATGGTGATTTCTTTTAAGATGGTTTTGAAAGTGATTTTGGATATGAATTTCGTGAAAATATACCTTGAAGAAAAATGAATTTAATAAATTGGCTTGAAACTTTTATGTGATGAGTGCTTGATTTAATATTTGTGTTGTGTGAATGAAATGTGTGATTTAATTTCATTATTTTATTTTGTAAACTAGTGATTTTAAGTAAATATAGTTAGAACATAAAAATATGAGTATGTATGTGAATGTATATGTTTGTATGTATGTGTTGAGCGTGGGATGCATGAAGATGATTATGGAAATGTAGCTTCTTAGAAACAGTGTGATTATTATGTGAATTAAGGCCTTTTAAGAAAATGTAATTAGAAAAATAAAACAAAGGACATGTGTGTGTGTGAGAAGGTGCCACGGTTGGGATGAGTGTATGTGTGTGTACATGGAAGTGCTACGTGTGTGAATGCTTGTGTGTGTGCATCAACTTAAAATTCTAAGAGCTTAGGGAGTAAGGAACCAAGCAACTAAGTGGTAACTAGTAAGCTAACTAAGTAGGAAAATCCTAACAACAAGCCAACTACTAGTTAAACCTAAGATGACTTCTAAGAGCCTAGTCTATTCCATTTTGTCCCCTTGACTTTGGTGATATATGGCCATGCAACTTTATGGAAGTCCTAAACTACCCTTTTTCCTTTGCTCTTGGCCGAATTACTCTTAAGGTTAGGAAGGGAAAATTTCCAAGCTCTTGACTCTACCTACATAAGCCGTGTACATGTGTTGGCCTTGGTACACATTTCATTTCCCTCATTCATTTCTTTCCACCCAAACATAAACACTTTGGTCCAAGAGCACTTCAAGCTCTTGAGACCCTTAGAGAAAAAGAGAATGGCCGAGAGGGAGAGGGAGAAAAAGAGAAAGGAGGAGTGAACACCCAAACCTCTCACCTACACACCTTTGATTACTTTCTTCAAACACATCCTTCCTAAAAGATCAAGAAGAAAAACCAACCATCCACTCTAGGAGAGAGAGGACCCGTGAGACATGGAGGAGGAGGAAAAAAAAAAGGAGACCTAAACTTAATCAAGCCACATCCTTGTAGATCAAGAACTAGAAGAACCCCTTTATCATGGTAGGAACCGAAGAACAAGAAGGAAATTGTAATTGTGTAGATTTTCTCTTTCTAAGTTATAGACCCTTTGTTTTCTTCTTTGCATGTTATTTTTAAGTTTTGATCTCTTTGATTTTGGACTCTATGGACTTAAGAATAAGTTGTAATATGCTAAATTCATGCTTGATGTTCGGTTAAGGCTTTTCTTTGCTAGATCTAAAATTTTTATAAGTGAATCTTAAAGATCTAAAGAAAAATTAAGGTTTTGTGAAAACTAAAATAGATCTTTTGCATGTTTACCTTTTCTTTTTCTAAACCGTGATGTGTGTGTGAGAAATTAAATGGCTTACATGTTGTGTGTATGTGTTGATCTTGAATGTTTGTGTTTGAGAAACTTTGATCTTTGATATATACCTTTTCTTCTTCACGGTTTTAAGTAAGATTTGTGTTTAAGCTTGTGTATTTTCTTTGATTTCTTTTGTATGTCTCTTTTCTTGCTCTAATTTGTGATCCATGATGAGTTTCTATGTTTATTTGATAAATAATTTCATGATCAAAACCTAATTTGTAAAGGTTTAAGTTTTTGGTTTTGCATGTCACTTTTATAGTGATCTTAGTTGATCTAAGTGGGTATATGTAAATATCCTTATTAATGAATGCAAAATGTTTGGATCTTTGGGTTATATGTTAGTTATGTTTCTCTTTTAGGTGTGCTATGGTTTCAAAGAAATTTATGAAGTAGGATTAAAAATGATTTTTAGTCAAGCATGTTTTCCTTAAGTGTGTGAATTGTGCATGTTTTGTTGTAGAAGGCCATTCGGCCATGTTTGTAAAATAAGCCCTAGGTTCTCATTTTGTTTATGCATGTTGTTTTAAAGATCAGATCTAATAATTCTAAGAATATGCAAGTTAATTTCATAAAGATAAAATTGAATCTTTATTTTAAGAAAATGATGGACTTGAGTTTATGTTTTGCGAATGATGTGAATGTGTGACTTTTGTGTTGAAAAATGAGTAAACAACCTTGTTTGATGCATCATGAGATTCGGCCATGTCCCATAAATAATAAAATCCATGCTTTTTATTTCATAAAAAGGATCATGCATGCTATTTTCATGAAGTTAAAATTTAGACTTTATTTTATTTTAATAAAAAAAATGATAATCTTAAATGGGGGTGTGTATGTGCTTTGGTGTGTGTAGAAAAATAGTTTTGAACTCATACATGATTTGCTTGGACTTTTGTGATACATGAATGATGGATGAAAACTATGTCCCTTTCACATGATGATATTCGGTCATTCTAGGAGGAGTAGGCAACTAGGTTGTTTCTCATTTAGAGTGCATGCATCATAAGACTAAGTGAATACAAGAGTTTTAAAAGTGTTTGCATGTCATGATTAAGTTTTGAAAGAAAATGCATGAAAATCCTTAAAATGCTATGTGATTTAAATGGTTGGCATAACTTAGGTTAAAAAGGAATTAAAATTGATCATTTCCCTATTGTATGCTCACGGTTTCTAAGTCCAAAGAGAGAAAATGATTTCATGATTTCATTTGTGCATTAAATATTTGCAAAATCATGTATGCATAATTCGGCCAAAGCCTATGTATATAATTGGGAATGGTTTTCTTATGATTTTAGCTATGTGGGTGATACTGCATGGTGTGTGTGTTGCTATATGCTAGGCGAAATTGATATGTGTATGTGTCTTTTATCCTTTAGTTCTAAAAAAAAAAAGGCCCTAATTTTCGCCACATTTAATTCAGTAAACAATGTCCTAATTTTCGCCACATTCAGAAAATAAGCTTTTCAGTTCAAAGATGAAATTAATTTTCGAACTTGTGCTACTCCAAGTGGGTTAAAATTTTTATGGTAGCTTCCTGGACATCTCTAGATGTTCTCTGTAAAATTTGAAGAGATTTGGAGTTGATTTGGTATTTTTACTAAAAGCAAAACAGTGAATCACTTGGTTCAGATTTTCTGGACTTAGTGACAATTTTAATTAGAAAATTATGACTTGCACAGCTCCAAATATTCTGAAAATTTTATGAGATAGTCTTTATGGTATAAGGAAGAGTTATACCAATTTTTATGCAATTCTGTGTTGAGGAACTATTTTTAATAATAACGTTTTTGTCTCAGTCCAGCAACAGTACAGTTTTGTTTTTCATGCAAAATATGGTTTAAAACCTAGGTTAGGATTGTTTAAATGGCTTGAAATATTTATTTGATGAGCTTTATCATATATGTGTGTGTTCCAGAAATTTTGAGAATTAAATAAATTAATTTGATATGGTTTTGGATTTTATCTTTTGTGTTTTGCTAGTAATCGTACTAGGATTTCATTTGAGTGTTTTTGATGAACATGAACTTGTATGCTTTATGTTATGACCTTGGCTGATTTGTATGATAATCATGATGTTTTGATATGATTGAATGAGTGATTGTTTGATGATGTGTTTAGGTTAGGCATAAATGAATTATTTAATTAACCAAAGTATTATGTTGATTTTATAATTGGTTTTGAAATAGTTTAGCTTTGATTTAATTAAAGAACCTTAAACTTAGTGGTTGCTGCCCTTAATTCATTTCGCAATGTTAAGTTTGAAAATAAATTATTTAAGTGTCTATTTTATAATAAAGTCTCCTATGAACTAAAGAATGATTTTTTGGTGTTTTCGGGTTTTCTGAAAAATGGTTTATGGACTTGCATGATGGCTGTCCAGATTTTATTCAATCCTAAAAAGTTGTTTGGTTGGTTTAAAGTTTAAGTTTTAAGTGGTAATTAAGTTAAGAAAGAATTGAATTGAAAAGTTTTAACGATTTACGATTTTCCGACGAGAAATAAAAAGAGTTTTCGAAAACGCTCGATCCTAAGTAGGATGATTATTTAAGATAGACTAGTAACGATTAGTATCGTCTATGTAGTACAAGGTGCGTATGAGTCGAGTAGTGGAACAGCTGACGTATCGGAAAGGACCCACAACGATTTCAGATGCTGGAGATGAGGTGAGAGATGCAGTAGGCCTAAGTCGTCGTGACGTTTAGACTCAGTTCTAAACTGAGTCCATCAAGCGTAATTAGAGTCTATGTCATAAGTTACATACTGCATTATCATACGTGATGCATATATGTGCTAGATGTTTACCTGTTTCATTAAAAATGATGGATGATTTATTTTGTTATGTATTGGATGTTTTGTAGATTATTCTGTGGATTATATCTTGTTCTGTTTGAAAAAGGTAGTACGTGGACATGAGAATTATGAGAAAGCGTACGATTGAGTTTAAGTGAGAAATTAAAGAGATATGATTGAGAAAGAGATAAAATGTAACGTGAATAAAATTGTGAAGGAAATGAGTTGATGAGATGAATGAATTGTGATTGAAAGAAAGAGGAATGTTCATAAAGGTTGTATAAGAATGGAATACAAAGAGTTGTGATTGGAGAAGAGTAATGATGTTATGAAAGTGAGATGTGGTTGATGTGGAGATGTGATTCCTCGTACACGTTTTTGGGAAGAAGCTTAGTGTTGAGTTGAGCTTGCTCCTCCATTAACACTCACCCAAAAATGTGATTTTTGAAAAAGGTTTTGAAAAGAGATTTTTGAAAAGCTTTTGTGAAAATAGTACTCGTGTGAAAGTTTTTAGAAACATTATTTTGAGAATGTTTTGGTGAAGCAAAATTTTGTGAAATCATGTTTTCGAAAAGGTTTTGTGAAAATAATATTTTTGAGAAAGACGAGGAAAAGATACTGATGATGTTGATGAGAAATGTGCTGAGAATGAGTTTTGTGAAAGCTGATGCGATGAGATGAGAAAAAGTGTATCATGATGATGAGATGAAAGTGATTGAGGCATGATGCCATTGAGATTTAGGGGGAACAGTTTGCGATTAGTGGTCGGGCTTCGTTGAAGGGATGCACCAAGGACGAGCCGACTGTTAGGATTAAGCCGCTTATTAAAACTCTAAAACTTTAAAAGAAATAAAAGACATGTATATACGTGGTGAGGTATGAGTGTCGTATCGAAGTAGTGGAGAGGAAGATACCCCAGAGTATCTGCGGATATTCGGGTTGTGATTGCAATAGGGGAGGGTAAGGACAGTGATATGTCAAGAAGCCTTGAGTGCTATTCTAGGCAGAATGAATTCCATATGTGGTACGGGCAGATCGATCCTATGCCGTGGTAAGTTCTGCACGATCAACTAGAATTAGTACTGCCGCCCCCTATGGCAATTCGAGAACAGTGAAAGGGACTGGAACGGGGCATTTGTGATTGCCGCTGAGAGCGTGCATTGTTATTATGTGAATTGTGATTATGATTTGAGGCAGGGCCTCCTGGTCTGGGACCATTTGTTTGTGTGACAGCTGTCGTGCCCGCGTGGTATTGGAAAGCTAATTGGAAAGCAGTTGAGGGTTTTCGCAATAAACATTGTTTTCGTAAATGAAACCTTTAGTCCCTCAATTGCGAGTGCTTTAAAAATAAAACTGATTGATGCCGGATTTCAAAACTTATTGAAAGCAAGCGGAATATTTAGATGCGTGAAATGAACCTTAGTTGTAGATATTAGGTTATAAAAGCTCTGATACAAAATAGTTACAAGTCCATTAGAAAAACACTCTGACAATACCAAAAACAACTTTACAAAAAGTAAGACTCAAAAAGAAAGGGTATCATCAGAGCTGGTCGTCGGTCTACTGCAGCTATTCCATAGTCCGAGATCACCGGCTTCGTCCAACCCCGAACACCATCAGGGAGCGGACGAATCTCGATGCAAGGCAGGCATTCGGTCATCACCTACAAGGGCAGGGAGAGTAAGTCTAACACATTCGCATAATCGAATAAGCCTAAGCCCTAGCATACACAGCCAGATACACAGCAGCATTAGCCAAACAATAATGCATATACATATGAGCACACCAGTTTAGTTATTATCTTCCAATTAAGTGGCATGATGCATGTACATGTTATCCAACTCTGAGGCCTCTGTCCACCGGGTCCAGATCTGAGGAACGGTGTGTCCCAAGAACACGTCACGGCTTACGGCACGTCTGCCAGCGCAAATGTCACGACTTACGGTGTTTCCACCAGCGCAAATGACATGACTTACGGTGTTTCCACCAGCGCAAATGACAAGACTTACGGTGTTTCCACCAGCACAAATGACATGACTTACGGTGTTTCCACCAGCACATATGACATGACTTACGGTGTTTCCACCAGCACAAATGTAAGCCCATATAACAGGCTACTTAGGACAACCATTGCTCTGATACCACAAATGTAACACCCCGATTTGACAACTTGAAAATATAATTTCTTTAATTAATATGGTGAAAATTTGGGCCAATTTTTTTTTGAAACATGACATGGATATGAGAATCTCCAAGTTCCAAAATCTTTCGTCAAATAATTTGCAACATAAATTGGATTCTCATATCTCATGTTATACTTCAAGCTCCAAACCGAGATGTTACGAAACATCGCACTTTGAAACTCGTTTTCACAATCACATTTAGAAAGCCCATCTCATTTATGTCTAACCGGAAAACTTAATATTGATTGTCCAGCTTTATAAAACATCTTTCGGGTGCACATGTGGGTACAGCTAATGATGTCTAAGTACCTGGTAAGGGAGTACAATACTTGGACGCAGACACTATAACGTTAGACCTCCGTCCAACGTAGGCTCCTCCGGAGAATTGAACCATCGATCATCGAGTCCTCGAGCCGAGTTTGACCTTCTTCTCCCTCGAGACTCCATCTCGATCTCGTCTTCGTAGGCCGATGCTTGCAGCGCCAATTCTCAATATAAACTGCTCACTCTGTCACCTGTGGAAATCATCACAGAAGTCCACAGGGAAGGGGGAAAGACAGAGAGAGTAAGCATTCCGAACGACGCATCATCGACGGTGTGGGTTTACGATAGGCAAAATATTAAGACAATACAAACATACAACGATACACATTCACAACACAACAATACGACAGATAAGTATGCAGGATGCATGAGGATGCGATGCAATCGTCGCATTACTAACACTCTATCTTTCTCTTATGGGAATTCTTTAAATCAATTATTTCACAGAGTCGAATCTCTCGACCAACATGCCTCGCAAAGTCGAATCTCTTAAACATCTTGTCTCGCAAAGTCGAAGTCTCTTTGTTCACACTTTTTGAGTTCAAGACATCGGAATTCAGGCTTTATGGTTTCGGTTCAGTTTCAGGTCTACATCTCCTCGGGATCCATCCACCTAGTCGGAAGCAATCAGGAGTACAGGATCTCTAACCACACCGGCTTTTACTGGATGGCAAAGTGAATGCATTCATAACATAACAGTCCGGGAAGATAAATACAATAACCTCATCCGGCCGTGTTCGAGCATCCCTCTCACTGATCAAGAATTAGTCAAGGGGGTGTCAGTCCTCTGTCTAGTGTACATGTGGTACTTCGTCCACACCACTGAGTGACCAACTCCGACCGGTTCAGCCAGGGCCCCTATGGTTTTTCCCACCTAGACAGACTTCTCAAGGCTTCTTGACGAATCACCGTCATTACCTTCCCCTATCCTAATCATCAAGTGAGTACCACGCAGGTAAACACCGTGTCTTCCTCTCCACTACTTCGGGTAAAGGTTTAAGGTCGTGGGGTTATACTTTTCTGTCCTAACGTCGACCCATCCTAAGTCATCTCCGCCATACAGCTCCGACTATATGCGGAATGCTTCTGTGGGACTCGACCACTGTGTCTGACGGGCTCCGACCCATCCTGAATCATTTCGGCATACGGCTCCGACCAGTATGCAGGATATCCACGTCTGACGGGCTACAACCCAATCAGAATCAACCTCGCAATATAGCTACGACTATATGCCGAATATCAATCAACGTTCTGACGGGCTACGACCCATTCAGAATCAACATCAGCATACGGCTTCGACCATATGCGGGATATCCATCAAACATCAATAGATAGGCTCCGACCTATCCCAAATCATTCACACTCAACATATGGCTACGACCATATGGAGGCTATATCAACACATGGCTACAACCACGTGGAAACTATCCTCATAGAACTCAGCACTCATGGCGTTCACGTCCAAAACGTCATCGTCATCATCATAGCGTCAGCTCGATCCACGTATTCAGCGTATCAGCATCATCCGGTTCATCACGCGTTCCATCCCTTAGAGTTTCGCTCTAATCGTCGGGGGATTTCTTAAAGTTTTTCTATGTCTTTTCTATCTTATCTTATAACGCGGGATGATGCTTTATGCTCATGCAATGACAGTATAAGCAGCAATATAACTCAACATAAACAAATGTTTCAACCAATCAATACCATGTAACGGTATAGGTCTGAGTCTTCGTATACCTCGATACAAACAATCACACAATTTATCGGGCATACTACTAACTACGCTAGACCTTTACTCCGACTTTGAGAGAGTACGGAGTGTCCTAATACATCACCTAAATACCACGGTGTCTTAGGGAAGCTTCTCTCTCACCTCAACTCCAGCAAATACCTCGTCCGAAATCGTTGCGGGATCTCCCAACTGTCAGCTGCTCCAGCTTCCTGACTTATACGCACCTCGTACTAGATAGGAGACACTAACGTTACTAGTCTATCTAAATAATCGCCATACTTAAACTTAAAGCGCGTTTCCGAAAACTCCCTTTTACTTCTTGTCGGAAAATCGTAAAACATCAAGACTTTCTCAAAATCAAATTCCACTTTCACCATACTTTAAATACTTTGAAATCATTATAAGAAATCAATGAAATCATTTTAAATAAATGGATCGGTTGCTGGTCCGTCTTGGACAACAGCTCGCTCGATCCCGAAAACATCGAATATCATCATTTTTTTGAAATCCAACTTTTTCTTAAATCACGTACCATTTAAAACTCAACTTAAAACCAACAAAACACATCTTCAAGATTGAAAAACAATTTAAATAAATCTGGACAGCAAAGATGCAAGTCCATAAGCCACTCTTTAGAAAATCCGGAAATACCGTAAAATTGCACTTTTCAAACCAACTTTGTCCTATATTAAAAACACAACTTCAAACCACTTTAAAAACATTCCAGAACAAGAAATACAACTTAGAAAAATCCTGGACAGCGTCATATGCTAAGTCCCAAGTTCATTTTTCATTATTCAAAACCAATTTAAATCCATAGACAAACCAAGTATCTTGAAAACAATTAAATAAACACCTTGATTAACAGTTTTCCAACCAAATAAAGCAATGAAACATATAGGCACATATAAATTGAATCATACTCATGTAAACACTTTAAATAAAACAAATTGGTTGTTGGTCCATTCCGGACAACCACAACCAAGATTCGAAAACACCGAAAAATCGTTATTTAATCTCTTTAATATTCCATGTTAAAATGATCATTTGAAATGATTTATTTTCAAATATAACACTTATGAAATCAAATAAAGCAGCAACCAATAAGTCAAATACTTCTTCAAATAATCAAATTCTTTTTCAAAAATCACTGAGCTTTAAATGATCAATTATAACATCGTGATTTATCAAATAACTCATTTTCCTTCACTTCTTTTATCAAATAAACAACTTCCAAAAACACTTAAACAAAGAAGTTCAATTAACATGAATCAACTAAAACAAATCATTTAGCACATAGCATATAGCACATTCTCAGATCATAATTTCAAACTAATAGCCTAGACCAAAACACCGTAAACAATTAATCTTGCAAACTTAATCATGCATAGTCTAAACATATCATCAAGTAATCATTCATTCAATTACTTCAAAACATAATGACCATCATACAAGTCCAGCCAAGTCACAAAGCAAAGCACAAAATTCATGTTTGTCAAAAACATTAAAATAAAGCTCTTGTTCAATTACGGGAAAGCACAAAAGATAAAATTTAAAACTACATTAAGTCAACTTGTTTAATTCTCAAAACTTCCAGAACATACCAATATAGGTTAAAGTTAATCATATAAAATTTCCAAGTCATTTGAACAATCTTAAGTTAGGTTTCCAATCAGATTTTGCATAAAAAGCATGATGGAACTGTTGCTGATCTGAGGCCAAAATGCCATAATTAAAAATAGTTTTTCAACTCCGAATTGCATGAAAATTGGTATGAATCTTCATTACATAATCAAGATCATCCCATAAAAACTTCAGATTATTTGGAGTTGTGAAAGTCATACTTTTTCAATTAAATTAGTCACTAAGTCTGGAAAATCTGAACCTAACGGTTCACTGTTTTTAAATTGGTAAAAATATCAAACCAACTCCAAATCACCTCAAATTTCACAGAAAGTCACATGACATGTTTAAGGAGCTACCGTAAAAATTTCAAGCAATTTAGAGTAGTTTAAGTCAGAAAACTCTGTTTAGGTTTTTCTTTGAAAACTTATTTTTCCGAAATCGTTTTCACCAAAATGACTCTATTTCAATTAACAAACCAACTCCAAAAATCATGTGAAAATTCAGGGACAATCAGTTTAACCTAATTAAAACAGTGTTCAAATTTAAGAATCATCAAACATATACAAGTATTACTTATCCAATTCTTTTTTCACTAAAAACCTTAGATTTCTATAATTAACACCGAACAACCAAAATTCGTTTAAAATGCCAAAACAATTTCAAATTCCTTAAAATTTTCCAGAACTCATTTAAATAGCATCAAGGATCACATATTAAAATTTCAAGGCACTCCAATTAGCATAGCTATTGTTTCTCAATGTTTCTTACAAGAAAATCACTTATAAATTAAGATTTCAGCATCTAATCAATTTGTTCAAACCAAAACATTTTCACATAATTCATCAAGCAAGTAGAAACATAATCCTAGCATATTTTTACTCATGAAACCGTGAGCACACATAGGTCTCTAAGCAATTTTTATTTCACATTAAACACTTAAGATTAACATAAAGTCCATGGAAATTGCACATTCATTAGTTAAGCTTAAGAAAATCTTAATCTTGTTCATTTATACATGCAAACCGTGACCATGATCATAACATCACACATCATTAAATCTCAAGATCATAACATGCAAGAGATCAAACAAAAGAAAATCAAACTTTCACTCACAACAACAACAAACCGTAGCCTCCATAAAGAAAATCATTAGGGAAAATTCAATCATTCACAAAGATCTTCACATTAAGACTCAAACATTAAACAAATCATAGTTTAGACATGGATCTTGACATGCATGAAATCACAAACATTAGGTCTTTGGAAAATCGTTTATGAAAGCTCAAGAATTAATTTCTTTTCAAAAACACTTCAAAGAGGAAAACTTAAAATCATGAGAGAAAACACTTTCTTAATCAAAACTTCAAGATCAAGTTTAGAAATCAACATGCATGTAGAGGAAATCACTAGATCTAACACAAAAATAATCATGCATCAACACTTTTCAAACAAAATCAAGGCTTTAGGAGAAAATCATGAAAAACGAAGAAGAATCAAAGAAAAGGGTTTTAAACTTTTATGATCATGGAACAAGGTCCTTACTTAATTAAAAGTTTTAAAGAATCAAGTCCAAATCTTGAATTTCTCTTTGGTTTTCCTTTCCTCTCCTCACGGTTCATTCACTCTTCCTTTTAGGTCCATGGTTTCTCTTTCTCCTCTTTACTCTCTCTTGACTTGATCTGGCTTAGGTTATGAAGAGTTTGAGTTGGTTCTCCCTCTTCTTCCATTCGGCCACTCTCTCTTTCTTTCTCACCAAGAGCTTGATGATGCTCTTGGTGTTTTGTTTGGTTTGGAAAAGAATGAAAGAAGTGAAAACAAAGGAAGTGTGTGTGTGTGTGTGATCATTCTCTTTTCACTCTCACGGTTTTGAGAGTGTGTTGGTGTGGGTTGTTGTTGTTTGTGTTGATGGAGGAAGTAGAAATGATGTAGATGGAAGAATGAAGAATGAAAGAGTGAAAAAGGATCCACTCTCTTCCACACGGCTTTGGTCCCTTTTCTTTAGTCTTCCCCTACTTTTCTTATTTGCTACTAAGGGTTTGCATGGGGGGTTGGTTTGCAATGCTTAAGGATTAAGTCTCAAAACTTGGAGGCCATGTTTTGCCTCAAGGCCCTCACGGCCTCTTCCTTCCTCCTTCCTACTCTCTCCACTTTTTCTTCCTTCTTATGTCATGCCTTAGTCATGGAGATGATGTCATCATGTTGACTATTAGGGCATGCCACTTGTTGATCAAAGGAATGAGCTTGGTGACCAAGCCATGCATCAAGCATTCGGCCAAGGTAAGTTTAGGTTAGGTTTAGATTAGCTAATTAGGTTTAAGGCACTAATTAGGGTTCTAATCATGATTAGGATAGGATTAGGTTAATTAATCTAGGTTTAGTCCACTAATCCTTAGTAATTAAGGCTTAATCAGGGATTAAGGTGCTAATCAAAAACTTAACCATGGGTTTAAGGAAAATTAATTCTAGATTAACTCATTAATTCTTGAGGATTTAGGTCTTAAGAGAGTGATTAAGTTCTTAATCAAGGATTAAGAACTCGATTAGGGTTTTAATCATGGATTATGATACTAATTAGGGTTTTGAGAGATTACTCTAGATCAAGGAGATTTGGACTTTGATTTCTTGGAACTTAATAAAAATAGTTTTCCATCATAAACCATATGAATCAACTTAAGAAAGTAAAACCTTAATTAAAACCTTAAGTAAAATCATTCATTGAAAACCTTAGAAAAACAACCACATGAAATCAAAACACAAGTAGGTTAAGTTTCAAAGAGTAGAAATCCATCATGAAATCAAAACTCCTTTAAATCAATTCTTAAATCTATTAGGTTAAATCCATAATGATGCACAAGGAAATTCATTTCCCAAATGAAATCGCAAACAATAAAATTACTCAAACTCAACGAAATCATTCGCTTGGACTTTATAAAAATCTTTGTTTACCAAATTCCAGAAAATCGAAAATTGATTACGCAGTCGGATAAAATATTCATTGAAAATCATTTGTAAAATAATATCTCAAAATTTCTCTTTGATGAAAACTTATTTATTTTAGTTAGGAAAATACGGAATGTCACAGCATTAGTCAATCCGAACGGCATCACAACATACTCATAATGACCGTATCGAGATCGGAATGCAGTCTTGGGTATATCTTCCTCCTTTATCCTGATCTGATGATAGCCCAATCTCAGATCAATCTTTGAAAACACTGCAGCTCCCCTAACTTGATCCGTAAGGTCATCAATCCGTGGCAAAGGATACTTATTCTTAATGGTGACCTTATTCAACTATCTGTAGTCCACACACATTCTCATACTTCCATCCTTTTTCTTAACAAACAGTAGTGGAGCTCCCCAAGGTGAAACTCTTGGCCTGATCATCTGCTTCTGCAGCAACTCCTCTATCTGCTTTTTCATTTCTGCCATTTCTGGGGGTGCCATTCTATAAGGAGCAATAGAGATGGGACCAGCTCCAGGAACTAGATCAATCCCAAACTCTATTTCCCGCTTCGGAGGTAATCCTGGTATCTCTTCAGGAAATACTTCCGGAAATTCCCTTACTACAGGAATCTCTTCTATTAGCATAGACTCTTCTTCTCCAGTAGTAGAGAATAAACACATGTAACCTTCGGGTTCAAGGGTTTTATATTGGATTGTCTTTCTCTCGCAATTGATGATCACTTGGTTCTTCATCAACCAATCCATTCCCAAGATCACATCTAATTGTAACTTAGGGAGACAAACCAAATCTACTCTAGAAACACGACCCAAGATTTCAACTTCACACCCTAAGCAAACCTTAGAAGTAAAGATGGGTATTCCAGTAGGGGTATCTATACTAAGATAACAAGGCGAATCAGAAACAACAAGATTCAACCTACGCACACATTCAGGAGAAACAAAAGAATGTGTAGCTCCAGAATCAAACATAATCTTGCAAGGTTGATCATCAAGCAAAAAGTTACCTTGCACGAGATTCGGGGTTTGGGTTGCTTCATTATCACTCAGGGTAAACACTTTTCCTTGCACCACAGACTTGCCAGAAGATCCTTTTGAGGAAACCGCAATTGGTGGGTGAAACAACTAAGGAACCCTAGGAGAACACCTAGAAGGGGGGGGGGGGGGTTGAATAGGTGTTTAAGAAACCTTGAAAGATTTTCGAAACAAACAAATCAAAACAATCAAAACGAATAATTTTTCCAAAGAACTCAGCTCTTAATCGATTAAACTGTGTCTTAATCGATTAAGACCAGAAAGTTTACTTTCACTTAATCGATTAGGGCTTCACTTAATCGATTAAGCCTGTTGAAAAGTGAAAAACCACTTTTTCAATCGAATACGAAAATCAATCAATTAACACGTATGATCAGAGATTCAGCGGAAAGGATTAACACCAATATTCTTATTGATTACCTAGGTTATGAAAATGATTTTCCCCAAATCAATTTGCACAATTAAGATTCAATTCAATCACTTATGAAAAATCAAACTTTTCTAGGTTTTCAATCAAAGAACATATGAAATGACAAGAATGTAAAGAGTTAAGGGTTTAGAGATACTGCACAGTGATTTATCCTGGTTCACTTTCATCGACTTGAAAGCTACATCCAGTCCCCTCTTCAACCAAGAGAGATTCTTCACTATAAGGAATTAGAGTTCTCAAATTACAAACAAATGCCTCTCAAGACTCCCTTCTTGATAGCCTCCAAGAGATACACCACACTCTTGTTTTGCAATCCTATTGACCCTCTAATCTAACCACTTCCATTTGCTTGTTGATAACTCCACACAACAAGTCTTCCACGTTGCTCGTTGATACCTCACAACAAGACTTCACTTTGCTTGATTCACAACCAAGACTTATTCTTCTTCAATTTGAATGAACTTACTTGATGATAATCGACACACCAAGTCTTCTTGTTTGTTGTAGATAGCTTGCCTCTTGCAAAGATTACAACTCAAATGAAAACACAATGACAATCCTAAGAATCTCTTTCAATAGCTATGAAGATATCAACATAAGAGACTCCAAGATTCTTTATCAAAGAATGTAAAAGTTAAAGCTTTGATCTATGAAATTGAAAGAGAATAGTGTGGCTTGATCTTTGTAAAATTTATGTAAAAATGATGCTTAATAATCACAATGATTAGGAAAAGGTTTATATAGAATACCCAAAAGTTAGTAGAACTAAAAACTGATTTTGAGAAGTGAAAAACGTATTTTAAAAACCAGTTGTACAGCTCTTAATCGATTAGACTGTTGCTTAATTGATTAAGCACTGTAGCTTTGAATATGTTAATCGATTAGAACATGCCTAAATCGATTAAGATAGTTCAAATCACTTAAAAGCTTGTTTTCTCAAAACTAAACCTTTTCTTTCAAACCTTTAAGCCACCTATTGATTTTAGGTTAAGTGAAAACTCAAATTATGATATAATCATGACCTTGATATAGATTCACTACCCTCTAAATACTATACCCAAACTCATCAAAATAAAAGACTCAAACTAAAAATATTACAATTAAACACAAACTAAGTCTTCATGAGCTTGTTCTCTCTTCTTCATTTGTTGAAGGTTGTTGAATGTTGTTTGCTTGTTGAGCTTGAACTTGATCAACACATTTGTAGCTTGTTCAAAACCTTTTGTCATTATCAAAACATTCTCAATGGAACTTACAATCTCCCCCTTTTTGAAAATGACAAACATGTTTTGAAGTTGTTGGTACTTGAACCATTTGATCACTTGGTGAGACTCTTGCTCTCCCTCAATAAATGCTTTTGACATTTGAAATCCAATTGATAGAAGCTTGATTCTCCCCCTATATTCAACAACTTTGCTCAACCTACATAAAAACAACAAAACAACCCTTTCTCCAAACAACCATTTCTCCCCCTTTTGGCATTATCAAAAAGTAATATATACCAATTGAAATATAAAATACTAAGCCAAAATAAGAGAAATCAATGATCATTTCTTCACAACATTGATACCAATTGAAAAACACAAGTACTAAACTTTGAAATGTGATACCAATTGGCAAGAAATATGACAATGAAATATGATACCAATTGAAAACTAAAAAGTCATAATATCACTTAACAAAGTAAGATATCAATTGTAAAGAAATATCACAATAACAACAATAGCATGATAATCATCTAATGATCACTCAATGATACCAATTGAACTTTTAGAAAAGTAATACCAATTGAGAGAACTATAATTGTCAATATCTAACAATATCAATTGTTACCAATTTGTAGGACTTTCACTTGAGACTTGAAGATGCAAATCAAAGAATGACACTTGTAAGCCCTTTTTGCTCTTCAATCATACCTACAAAACAATCATGCTTTGCCTTTTGGTATCCAAATGGTTTTGGATCCATTTTTGTTAGTTAAGGGACTCTCACCCTTCTTAACCCAAACAATATCTCCTTTAGGTATACCATGCACTTTAATATAACACACATTTGAAGTATGTCCATGAGTACCACAATAGAAACATGTTGGTGCATTTGAAAAATCAACTTTAGAAAAATCAACAACATTTCTATGAGATTTACTCTTAGCATTAGTATAACCCAAACCAAACTTGTTTGAATTTCCTTTTTGAAAATTTAACAATGTGCGCAATCTAATATCACCATTTGTGAAACTTGCAAGCTTATTTTTCAAATTAGCATTTTCATCTTTAAGCAACTTGCAATTCTCACAATCGACCACAATATTCAATCTACTAGCACAATCACAAGAAGAACTAGCATATATAAGATCAAGAGTTTCATTTTCAAGATTAAGCTCATCAACTTGTTTTTGAAGTTCTAAAATCTCTTGTTGATGTTTCAAAATGAGCTTCTTTCTTTCAATGTTTTTCAAAGCTAGTTTCTCAAGTTGTTCATGCATTTCTTCATAAGCATTATATAACAATTCATATTTAGAAGAAATTTCGGATTTAGTATGACTTACATCGCTTTTGTCACTTTGTTCACTTGATTCATCATTTGAACTTTCCTCTTCATCTACTAGAGTTATCAAGTTGAGAGTAGCGACTTCATCATCATCCGAAGAACTACTTGATGTGCTTTTCTTCTCTTCTTCATCATCCCAAACGATATATGCCCTTTTGTGTTTTGAATTTTTCTTTTCTTTCTCCTTCTTCTTGAGATACTTAGAGCATCAATACTTGAGATGACCCGATTTTCCGCATTCATGGCAAACTACTCCTTCTTTTGTAGTCTTGGTCTTGTAGTGTGGGGAATCCTTCTCTTTACCTTTGTCTTTTTTCAACCTTCCTTTTCTCCTTAGAAACTTGTTAAACTTCCTTAGTAAAAGTTTCATTTCTTTTTCATCAACATCCGAATCGGAATCTACACTATCATCATCATCGGAACTCTCTTTCTTTTTGTATGATCTATTAACTTTAAGAGCAAGTCCCTTTCTTCCTTTGTTCTTATCCGACTCTTCATGCATATTCAAACGTCCAAGCTCCATTTCATGTTCTTGAAGCTTTCCGAAAAGTGTTGCAAGATCCATAGCATCCAAATTCTTAGATTCAACAATAGCCGTTACTTTTGGTTGCCAATTCCTGTCTAAACATCTCAACACTTTGTTAGAAAGTTCACCTTGAAGAAAAGTTTTACCAAGAGCAAGTAAATGATTAATAATGTGAGTAAAACACTTTTGCATATCATTAATAGATTCATTTGGAAGCATTTGAAACAATTCATACTCACGCATCAAAACATTCAACCTAGCTCTCCTAACCTCACTAGTTCCTTCATGAGTCACTTGAAGAGTGTCCCACATTTCCTTAGCACTAGCACATTGAGAAACTCTAAAGAATTCATCATAAGATAAAGCGGAGGTGATGATATTTTTTGCTTTAAAATCATATTGAACTTTCTTTCTATCATCATCTTTCCACTTATCTTCGGGGGTTAATTGTGCTACACCATCAACTAAACTAGAAGGAATATGAGGACCTTTTCCAATTGCTTTCCAAATATCAATATCTATTGCTTGGATAAAAATTTTCATTATAAATTTCCAATAAGCATATCCCTCACCATTAAATAGTGGAGGACGACTTATCGAAGCACCTTCACCACCAAAGGGATTCGTGGAACCCATTGCGGCTTTCTTAAAGGATCTTTACGAAAAAGCTCTTATGCTCGTGTCTTTTGATCGAGCTCTGATACCAATTGAGGAATCCGCAATTGGTGGGTGAAACAACTAAGGAACCCTAGGAGAACACCTAGAAGGGGGGGTTGAATAGGTGTTTAAGAAACCTTGAAATATTTTCGAAAGAAACAAATCGAAACAATCAAAACGAATAATTTTTCCAAAAAAACTCAGCTCTTAATCGATTAAACTGTGACTTAATCGATTAAGACCAGAAAGTTTACTTTCACTTAATCGATTAGGGCTTCACTTAATCGATTAAGCCTGTTGAAAACTGAAAAACCACTTTTTCAATCGAATACGAAAATCAATCAATTAACACGTATGATCAGAGATTCAGCGGAAAGGATTAACACCAATATTCTTATTGATTACCTAGGTTATGAAAATGATTTTCCCCAAATCAATTTGCACAATTAAGATTCAATTCAATCACTTATGAAAAATCAAACTTTTCTAGGTTTTCAATCAAAGAACATATGAAATGACAAGAATGTAAAGAGTTAAGGGTTTAGAGATACTGCATAGTGATTTATCCTGGTTCACTTTCATCCACTTGAAAGCTACATCCTGTCCCCTCTTCAACCAAGAGAGATTCTTCACTATGAGGAATTAGAGTTCTCAAATTACAAACAAATGCCTCTCAAGACTCCCTTCTTGATTGCCTCCAAGAGATACATCACACTCTTGTTTTGCAATCCTATTGACCCTCTAATCTAACCTCTTCCCTTTGCTTGTTGATAACTCCACACAACAAGTCTTCCACGTTGCTCGTTGATACCTCACAACAAGACTTCACTTTGCTTGATTCACAACCAAGACTTATTCTTCTTCAATTTGAATGAACTTACTTGATGATAATCGACACACCAAGTCTTCTTGTTTGTTGTAGATAGCTTGCCTCTTGCAAAGATTACAACTCAAATGAAAACACAATGACAATCCTAAGAATCTCTTTCAATAGCTATGAAGATATCAACATAAGAGACTCCAAGATTCTTTATCAAAGAATGTAAAAGTTAAAGCTTTGATCTATGAAATTGAGAGAGAATAGTGTGGCTTGATCTTTGTAAAATTTATGTAAAAATGATGCTTAATAATCACAATGATTAGGAAAAGGTTTATATAGAATACCCAAAAGTTAGTAGCACTAAAAACTGATATTGAGAAGTGAAAAACGTATTTTAAAAACCAGTTGTACAGCTCTTAATCGATTAGACTGTTGCTTAATCGATTAAGCACTGTAGCTTTGAATATGTTAATCGATTAGAACATGCCTTAATCGATTAAGATAGTTCAAATCACTTAAAAACTTGTTTTCTTAAAACTGAACCTTTTCTTTCAAACCTTTAAGCCACCTATTGATTTTAGGTTAAGTGAAAACTCAAATTATGATATAATCATGACGTTGATAGAGATTCACTACCCTCTAAATACTTTACCCAAACTCATCAAAATAAAAGACTCAAACTAAAAATATTACAATTAAACACAAACTAAGTCTTCATGAGCTTGTTCTCTCTTCTTCATTTGTTGAATGTTGTTTGCTTGTTGAGCTTGAACTTGATCAACACATTTGTAGCTTGTTCAAAACCTTTTGTCAGTATCAAAACATTCTCAATGGAACTTACACTTTTCGCATCACCTCTTGCGGGCTCTCTACAATCACGGGCAAAATGACCTTGCTTTCCACATTTGAAACACCCTCCTGTGGACCAGCAGAATTGACCATGGTGATAACGTCTACACTTCTCACAATAAGGAACATTATCGCGATATTTGTTCTTGTTATCAATCACAGCTTTGCCCTTGCCTTTGTTCTTCTGAGCATATGGACCATTATTCCGGTGATCAAATCTCTTCTTCCTCTGTGGTCCATAACCTTGTCCACCACCCTTTCCTTGGCTTCCTATCAACTTAGCCTTCTTATCATATTCATACATTCTACACATATCCACAAGTGCAGGAAAACTCTGAATTCTTTTGTAACTGAAGATAGACACCAACTCCGGTCTCAGTCCACCTTCAAACTTGACACACTTACTCCTTTCATCAGGGTTATTCAAGTAGTATGGAGAATATTTCATCAACTCCTTAAATCTGGAAGCATATTCTCCTACACTCATATCTCCCTGTTTCAAATGCATGAACTCTACCTCCTTCTTTCTCCTTAAATCTTCTGGAAAGTATTTATTAAAAAATTTCTCCATAAATACTCCCCAGCTGATTGCTCTTCTTTCAAAGTTCAGCAATTGCACCGTATGATCCCACCAGTTCTCAGCACCCCCATGAAGCATATAACCTGCATAGGTTATCTTCTGATCATCCGAACAATCTAAAGTTCTGAAAATCTTATTGATTTCATACAACCACTTATTTGCCTCATCAGGTTTGTATCCTCCTTCAAACCATGGTGGATTGCATTTTCTAAACTCCGACAGAGTCTTAGCATCATGATTTACCACATTACCAACATGTGGGTTACCAGCTCGTTCTTGAGGTGGTTGCTGTTGCTGCTGCTGCATACCCTCCAGCACAGTCGTAATACGCTCTAACATTTCATTCGTATAATTTCTATTTATTGTTGCCATAGAAAGACCTGCACTATGGGCTTTGGATCACTAAAAGGTCTTTAAAACATAAGCACAACAAGCTCACTTGACTAACTTACTCAAACATATTCAAATAGCATTGAATATCATACTTATCTGCATCATCAGGGCCATGAGGAACAGGACCATTGCTCTGATACCACCAAATGTGTGACACCCTCGTTTTATATCTTGAAAATAATAAATATTTCCAAATATAGAATACTTGCTATCAAAAAATTGGTCTAGAAAATTTTTCCTTTTTAATTGGTACTTGCTCAATCATTAACATCTTTAACCTTGACGAATAATTTGAATTCGGCTTAATGGTACCTTGATTTACAAAAATCTCTCGAGACAACGCCTTTTTAATATAATAAAACATATCTGTAGCGTTGATTAAAAACCACTACTGGAAAAAAGGGTTTTGAAATCGTGGTTTGAAAATCGGTCGTATGAAATCCGGTTTAAAAAAAACGCGGTGGCAATTTTTTAAATAAATTCTAACTTTTAAAATCGGTCGTTTTAAGACCGATTTCAAAAGTATTTTCTAAATCAGTCATTTCCTCAGCTGAGTTAGAAAGTCATTATTATTTATTTAATTTTTTTATTTTTAATACTTTCGAACTCGGTCACTATTGACCGATTTCACAAGTATTTTCTAACTCGGTCATTTCCTCAGCTGAGTTAGAAAGTCATTATTATTTATTTAATTTTTTTTATTTTTAATACTTTCTAACTCGGTCACTATTGACCGATTTCAAAAGTATTTTCTAACTCGGTCATTTCCTCAGCTGAGTTAGAAAGTCATTATTATTTATTTAATTTTTTTATTTTTAATACTTTCTAACTCGGTCACTATTGACCGATTTCAAAAGTATTTTCTAACTCGGTCATTTCCTCAGCTGAGTTAGAAAGTCATTATTATTTATTTAATTTTTTTTTATTTTTAATACTTTCTAACTCGGTCACTATTGACCGATTTCAAAAGTATTTTCTAACTCGGTCATTTCCTCAGTCGAGTTAGAAAGTCATTATTATTTATTTAATTTTTTTTATTTTTAATACTTTCTAACTCGGTCACTATTGACCGATTTTAAATATTTGAAGGTAGAATTAAAAAATGAAAAAAGGACCTTCGAATTCGGTCATTTTGACCGAGTTAATAAGTCCTTCCCCAAAAAATGATAATAGGCGCGCATACATAGTGAAGTTCCAGCCAAAAAGCCAAAGAAAAGTCCTCCGTCGCATAACCCTCTCTTTCTCTCAAAAAGCGAAAACCTATAACTCTCTCACATAACTCTCTTTTTCTCTCACACCGGCCTCCTCCGTCGCATAACCCTCCACCATTTGCTCGCAGCCGCCACTGTTCGCTCGTGGCTCGTGGCTCGTGGCTGATCTCGTCACTCCTCGCACGTGGGTCGTGGCTGCTGTTCTCTCGTGGCGGTTCAGTGTCGCTCGTCGCCGAGGAGAAGAGGTCGCCGCGCCGTTGTTCGCTCGTGGCGGTTCGGTTCCTCTCACCAACGTGACTTCATTCGCTGGAGACATTAGGTGCTACTTTACTTTACCAGAACTTACTCTGTGCTTCCTTTGGTTTTATTCACTAGTTCATCACTTTACACTTAGTTGTGACCACATAGGTCATAGCAAGGGGGTCACTTTTATTTGGAATAGATTTGGTTAATCGAAATTGTACCTTTAGTTTTCACTATGTGTTGCTTTTGTCACTTATATAAATGGCCAATGTGTGTGTGGTCATCAATCTGAAATAGTCAACTGCAGATACAGGTCCCTAAAGTTTGCAACATAGTATATGGGAGCCTAAAGTTTGCTTTTCCTTTGGCCTTGTTTGATTTCACTATATCCAAATACAGGTCCCTTGTTCTTCTTTAGCCGTTTAACAAATAGGAAAGTATTATATTTTGATAATAAGATCTTTATATTCTTCACACAAATGGCCAAGTAATCATTCACTTTCTTCGATTCACTTAGAGATAAGAATACAACAAAACCGAAAAGCATGTGGAAAAGGGAGAAAAACAAAAATAAAGCTAGCAAAGAGAATGAGATGTCAAAAAAAAAACTGAATATGTGATTGTTTAGCATTTTTATTTTAGTTTGATTTGGTGCCCAACTTTTGTTTACGGGCAAAACCCCATTGATTTGCTACTCGGTTTTAAGATTATTGGAAAAATAATGCAAAGATTTTTTTTTAAATGAGGTGCTGCTACCCTGCTTTCCTATTTGATGATTATCAGAATCATGGAGTTTTATTTTTAGTTATCTGTTGGAGTGGATTATTATCTCCAGGGTTATTCATTTGATTTCATTTGAATTTCATATGCTTGCTGCTTTCCTATTTGATGATGATTTGTGATTCTATAGAATTACACTTAATGGTTACATGTTTTGATTTTCAAATTCCCATTAGTAAGAAGAACAAGAAAGAAAGGTACCAAGAGGAATTTGAGGAGCGCATTGTGTCTCTGATTGCTTCATTATTTGGTAAGCATACAAACTATAGTTTTTGTGCTGGTTGTCTTATACTTCTCAGGTTCTTTTAATAAAACTTTTGCCTTATTAAAAAAAAATATATAAACTATCATTTTTGTGCTGGTTGTTGTTGGGGTAATCTATATATGCAGTTCTGTTATTGGTATCACTAGGAGTGAGGGTAGCATGTGATGAGTTTCCTGCCATCAACTGCAGAAAGCACACTGCATTTTTGACTGATTTGGGTGGATATGTTGATTCTTTACTAAAAGAAACATAATGCTAACAAGCAATCAAGAAAATCAGCCAAGAAATATTTAATAATTTAAATGAACCTGATATATACAAGTAGCAATAAAAATGAAAATATCTATCATAATCTATCATGATTTTGACTAAATGTTCATTGGAATTTTAACACTTTAAATGTTTTAGCACTTTAAATGTTCATTGGAATTTTTCTATTAAAATTTATTTTGATTAAATGTTTAATTTTCATTTCAGAACCCTGAATTACTTTCTCTTCTCATCGTCGTGCCACTTCCTTGTCTCACCAGCCGCTGGTTTTATTAGCTAAGCTCGGTTCAAAGGTAATTTTTCCTTCTTTTTTGTTCATTTGTTGTACTTAAAATATATATTTGTTCTCGATAATTTTTTTGTTCTCGTTAGCTAAGCCTGGTTTAGGTAATTTTTTTTGTTCGTTTCTTCAAATTTATTAGCTCGGTTCTGCTTTTGCTTTGCTATCTATATTTGTTCTTGCTCTCCTGCGTTTCCATTGATCATTCATAATCTCTTCCTTCATACTATTTCTCTCCTTCATAATCTCTTGCTTGATACTATTTCTCTCTTTTTGAAGCATATCAATTCTCTTACGCAACTTTTGAACTTGGCTTGATCTTTACAACTCACATCCACCCTTTCTTTTTTCTTCCAATTGATGGTCTCTATATTTTACCATTTTCTTAGACACCGAGTATGGTTATATTAATCTTCTAGCCAGATCTGAAATCCATCTCTTAAATCTTTACAGTAGTTACATATGGATAGCTGCCTTTTTTTTTTTGTTAATTTAAATATTATTCAATCTTTTTTTTTCTTCTTTGCTGCTATATTCATCGCTGTTGCCTTTTGCGTTGATTAAGATTTTATAAGTAAAAGGCATTCTCTTTCTCCATCAACAGTAACACATCAACTAATAATTTGGTGTTCGAGCACAAGGTGTGACATTACAAGTTCAACTTATAATATTTTTTTATAATAAGCTGTTCAAACCCAAATGTTACTAAATGTTACTTTGCTGGAATTGGGTAGAATTGGATGGAATGAAACTCAAAAACGTAACTAAGTGGGGTGGTTGTGCTTGTGCAGTTTAGCTGGCTGCCATTTATAGATAAGAGGGTACAAAATTTTAATGTTATGATCTTTATGTGAAGCATGGATCTTTAAGTGCTTCGGACGCGTATAAGTTACATGTGGGCAATGGCCTCTATCTTATTCCGTAATTCCATATGCACTAAATAGATCAATTTTCACCAAGAGTGTTAGCTATAGGCAGCGGCAATGGTGGGACATTGTTTATCTAATTATTTTATATACTTTGCAAACATCCATTGAAGTAAGTACTAGTGGCATGCATATAGTTTCTGGATTGGTAGTCAGGGCACTACACACACACATATGTCTAGCTCACTTCTAAACTTTCCTTCATATGAACAAGCATATCCCTTATCCCTTATACATAAGAAGCAACTGGTTACAAGCAAATGTTGTAACTGGAAATTCTAATTCCCTCATCTTATTGAATATTTCCTCTGCTTTTTTCAAATTGTTCTGATGAATACAGTTAGCCACTAAAGTTCGGTATACTAACTCCCCTCAAATGATGATATTCAGAAATACATTAATATGAGGATTACTAGTGGAAGACATAAATTTTACTTAGCACCTTATCTTTCCAGGTAAATATTAATTCTATAATATGCTCCGATATGTTTCCTTTAGGTTATAATTATGTATTGGCTTAATAACCATTATTCTCTTGTAGTCAACATTGGCAGCTATTGGTCATTTGTCCCAGTGAATCTTATGTGGTCTTGTTGTGTTCATTATGGAGGAACATGAATAAGAATTTTGAACAGATTTTGACAACGTGAGCAATTTTACTTGTTATACAAATTCTTTAGTGTAGTTGTATTATTATCCAACATATACAAAATATACTTATCATTGTTATTTTGTAAAATAGAGTGATGGAAGCACACAATAGAAAGAAGATGAAAATCATTAAACCCAAGGTATTTTTTTAAGTTTTACTATTATTAACCCAAAGCTACTGTATAGTATCTGAACTGTGATATGGACTCTTGATGATACTTACTACTATATAAAACTGATTATGGATGATATGATATGTGTTGTTGCATTCTGACTTCTGACAGACATGTATTACAAATTTTGGGAAAGTCCTTATTTTAGAGGAAACTCTGCCAAAATTTTCCTTTAAATTTTAAAATTAATCTAAAAAATAATTGGTGTTGTATCGTGGTAATGTGCATGCTCCATTGTCTGTGCCTCATTTGAAGGGAGAGAGAGACAAAGAAAGAGGAAGGGAAAAAAAACCCTTCTTGAAAAAATCAAGCGAAAAAAGTTCTGCAGCCACTAAAAGAAAAGAATCACAGCTTTTTCAACAATCTAGTAACCAGACAAAGACAATAGTTTTGCTTCATACATAGTTTGTTTTCTTTTTCTTTTTTTGTTGTCTCTCACTCTGAGTCAGAGATCTCCAAATCCAGACAAGCCTTGTTCACATTCTCTTGTTACTTTCCCACAATCTTTGTGTTATTTACATCACAGTTAATTTGTTTCCTTTAAAAGTACCACTACTTTTGTGTCCTTCGTTTTACTCTCCCTTTCACTTGCACTCTTTTTAAGTTCAAGGAGATTCGTTCAGAATAATGCATAAAAAGCATTGGCTTCCTTAGAGTTAAAACTTATTACAACCCCATCATCTAATAATCTAAACTATGGTCATGCTAGATTTGAAGTTCTGAGAGGTGTGTTTCCATGTGTTGCTATTTTGCATCATTCATTTCTCATTATCTCTCTGATGGGTTTGGGAGTATTTGGTTCTGTTTTGGTTTTGACACTCTTGTTCAAGCATTTGGCTTCTCAGCAACCAAACACTGATGAGTTCTTTGTGTCTGAGTTCTTGAACAAGATGGGTTTCCATAACTTCACTGCTTCCTCTGTTTGTTCATGGCAAAGGGTTTCATGTGATGGAAATAAAGAACATATTTTTGAGTTAAACTTTTCTGGTATGGGCCTATCTGGTCCTATTCCTGATACCACTATAGGCAAGCTCAGCAAGCTTCAATCTTTGGATCTTAGCTTCAACAAAATCACTGCTTTGCCTTCAGATTTCTGGAGTTTGAGCTCTCTAAAGATCCTTAACCTCTCCTCCAACAAGATTTCTGATTCACTTAACAACATTGGCAACTTTGGTTCCCTAGAAACCTTTGACTTATCTAGCAACGATTATGCTGATAATATTCCTGAAGCTATAAGCTCCCTTGTGAATCTGAGGGTTCTCGAACTTGACCACAACATGTTTGCACAAAACATACCTATAGACTAATGATATATTATTAGACAACGAACCTATATTGATTTGAATTTGTCTTCTGTGTTGATATATAATTTTATTTAATATTTCAAATGTTGTATGTTGTAGTGTGCAAAACAACAAGGGAGCGTAGAATGTGGGTATTATGTTATGATAAATATGCTCACCATTATCATGACAAATATTTCCAACAAATGGAATGAGGTAATTGAATATGACTTTGTATTTTGAGTTTATTGAACAAAGTAATGAGGTAATTGAATAATCTTTATCTCATTTATATTTCAGGTCATGAATCACAGTCCTCAAGGTCCCATACCACAAGAATGCATTGACAATGTTATTGAGCGCTGGTCATCATTTATACTTACTCTCAAAACTATTAGCTAGGCTTTAATACTTAACTTTTGTAACTCTTGAGTATTTTGTTAGTTTGATAAGTATTTTGCTTATGAATTTTTCTTGGTTAGGTTCTGTATTTTTCTACTTCAAGATTGTTAGTTTGATATGAATTTTGCTTATGCATTTTAGCTTGCTAAGGTTCTGTAATTCGGTTATATGTTCTTCAACTTTTGTAACTCTTGCGTATTTTGTTAGTTTGATAAGTATTTTGTATTTTCTACTTCAAGATTGTTAGTTTGATATGAATTTTTCTTATGAATTTTAGCTTGGTTAGGTTCTGTAATTGGTATTCTTCTGTGTAAAGAAGAAAATTTTTAATTTCATGCATCAGGGGATGTATAGATTAAGTGGTAAGAAAAAAAAAGACTTTTAAAATCGGTCTTTATGACCGATTTCAAAAATAATTTATGAAATCGGTCGTTTTGGACGATTTCAAAGATACTTATGAAATCGGTCATAAATCGGTCTTTATGACCGATTTCAAAAATAAATTATGTGGTAAGTAAAAAAAAGACTTTTAAAATCGGTCTTTATGACCGATTTCAAAAATAATTTATGAAACCGGTCGTTTTGGACGATTTCATAAATTATTTTTGAAATCGGTAATAAGACCGATTTTAAAAGGTCCACTTTTAATTCCACCTTTTTCAACATCACCACAGCAACCGATTTCAAAAGTCCAAAACGACCGATTTTAAAACTACTTTTTCCAATAGTGAACATATTAATTGCCTCTTGAGTTTGATCGGATTTGTAGAATATAAACTTATTTGCCGAATCCTTTTTAACGAAAATCAGAGTATGCGGAAGTAAAAATAATACTTGTGGGGCACTGCTGAGGTAAAACAACATATATATATATATATATCATAATATAAAACCCCACCAGTATCACAGTAGCAAGTAACAAAAGTCGAGATAGCAAGTTTTTGGTAAAACATATACATAATCAGCTGCTCAAAATAAACCTCACTCTAAGACCTCTCAGAATATGTACAATATATAACAAGATCAAAATAGAAGTCCCAGAGCAGGTCATCCATGTCCTCAGCAGCTCCTCTGATCCTCTGCATGTAACACCCTAAATAATAATTACCCTTAATTAGGATTTAAAATTTCTTTTAAAAAAAGAATATGATATTTGCCAAAATAATATTTCCTTCCATTAATAACGAAAATATCAGAGTTAAATAAGCGGAAGACTTAAATGCATCAACTACATAAAGTATAAGTTTAGGTACATTCAGTTCGGTCATTCAAAATACAATCAGTGTTTTAGCTCGGCCCAACTGGCCGAGACCCAATACAAAACAATGTTTTAGCTCGGCCTAACTGGCCGAGACCCATCCACCTATCAGACTCTAAATAACTTACTCTCCCTGTGAGGGAGAGTGATCCTGCTCGGCCGGGGACTGCGTCTGCTCGGGCTCAGTACTTGAAAAATGGTAAGGAGGTGAGCATTACACAGAACTTAAATAAGCAGTTTCTAAAATGACATACCGAACTACCAAGCCACACACAAATAGTCAAATAGCAAATAAATCACAAGTAATCAAACCCATGTATCTCATGCATATATCAACGTTTAGCTCGATTCGCATACCCACA
Organism: Crotalaria pallida; assembly: GCA_037953625.1. Taxonomy (NCBI): domain Eukaryota; kingdom Viridiplantae; phylum Streptophyta; class Magnoliopsida; order Fabales; family Fabaceae; genus Crotalaria; species Crotalaria pallida. The sequence goes on along the minus strand of CM075649.1, from coordinate 77,305,298 downwards.
TCCTTGTCTAGCTCGGCTCACATCATAAACCAGATAACGCATTACTAGCTATAACTCGGTTCATCCTCTCATGTCTCGGATTACCATCTCTATCTCGGGTTCATTACTCATTATTTCCCTTTTCACATAGTTTACAATCTTTTACTCTTCTTGGATGCATACACCCAGTGCATGTCTTACACCATTTAAGTCGGGTATTGGAGTGTCCATAACTGCGAGTACCACAATACTCGTCTTACAGCTGCGAGCACCACAATGCTCGGCTTACGCGATCAATGCACGCACCCAGTACGCGTCTGCTATGACCAGGAACACTACCGCCGATCATTCTATGGAGTAAGGAGTGTCCATAACTGCGAGTACCACAATACTCGTCTTACAGCTGCGAGCACCACAATGCTGGGCTTACGCGATCAATGCACGCACCCAGTACGCGTCTGCTATGACCAGGAACACATCCCACCGATTCCGTTCTCGGAACCTTGTGTGAGTCATAACTGCGAGCACCACAATGCTCGTCTTACAGCCGCGAGCACCACAATGCTTGGCTTACGCGATCAATGCACGCACCCAGTACGCGTCTGCTATGACCCGACCACACAACCATTTCTCTTTAATTCCCCTTATCTTCTTAACCATTACTTTTAGTTCAGCCCACCTCAGTTCACCTCTTTAATTTAATCCTCTTTGCATCTATCTCGGCTCAGCCCTTTACCCATTTCCGATTTCCATTATTCCTATTATCTATCTCATCTACCTATCTCATTATATAACTTATTAATTCGTCTTTTCGATCCACCCTGGTTACCATTCTTCTCATTCTCCATTCTCACCCTCTCTCGGCTCGGCCACAGATACAATTACCAAATATCAAAGCTCAACATTCATGCACAAAGTTCATAAACACTTATACAACATCCGCAATAGGAATAAAGCATTCGGCCAATCCATCATGTAAATACCAACATATAGCATATAACAATATTCCATATTCACCTAACATCCATGTCTCTAGTTCATTTATTAGTTCCCTTTACCCTTTTTACCTTTCCTTCCTCATGTTAACCTAGATCCATTCCCTAATCTAACACCCACTCTTAGTACCCTTTATGAACACCCTAGAAACCCAAACTCAAGTAGAGGTAACACTCACTCCTTACCTCAAACCGTGTGAGATAAGAGTTGAGAGTTTGAGAATGGTTCCTTGTTGCTTGTCCTTGATCTTAGCACCCTTGAATCCTTCTTACTCCAAGCTGCACACGAGCTCCACCAATCTACACACGAACTCCACGGCGGTCCAGGGGCGTCCGGGACGGAAGAGAAGGCGGCGGGGAGGAGGTCTCTGGTTGGTGGAAGAGAGGGAAATGTTCGTGAGAAGAGGAGAGGAAGAAGATATGTTGGGTTGTTGTCGCTGGACTTTGAGAGAAAAGGGAGAGAGAGACGTAGGGAAGAGAGAAGAATAAAAGTGAGAAGTGTTATGGGTTATGTGTTGGGATTTTCTTTTATTCAAATGTGGAAGATATTTGTGTGGTTCTCATTGAAGGCTTCTTGAGGAAGCTTAAATATGTGGACAGGATTCATTGGCTTCTTGAGGATGCCATGAACAGTACATTGAAAAGGACATAAAGCAGTGATAATGACATAAAGTGGATGCTGGTACAACGTACGGATGGTACGAAACCCAAGGGCTATCAGCTCAACATGAGCTGGCACGGAGGAGCTAGGACGTGTTGGCTCGGGTACGTCGGCTAGGATACGTTGGCTCGGTTTGTAGGAACAGCAGTAGTCCGAGCTTCCCTCTCGGACAGGACACTGAGATCGGCTAATCCAGACTGGACAATGGGTTTCACGTTGGGTTCCCTTTCAGCTCGGTTCATAAGCACACAATCATATCTAGCTCGCCCGGGATCGGGCCGAGGCCTTAATCTCTCATCCTAGGTCGGCCTATGCTCATACTACCCTTCTAACCTTGTACAATTTCTAAGGCTTAATCCTATCCTTAAATAGATATTCGTATACTGAAATTATATTATTTAATAATAATTTTAGGGATGTTACATTCCTCTCCCACTTACAGGAATTTCGTCCTCGAAATTTAGTCGGCATGAACAGTTGCGGATACGACTGCTTCATCTTGTCCTCGAGTTCCCACGTGGCTTCCTCCATGTCATTCTGATTCCAAACGACCTTGACTAAAGAGATTTCCTTCCCTCTGAGTCGTCTGACTTGTCTGTCCTCAACTCGGACTGGTAGGACCTCGAAGGTCAGATTATCTCTTAGAGGCAGTTCGTCCACTGCTATCACATGCGAGGGATCGTGAATGTATCTCCTAAGTTGTGAGACATGAAATACATCGTGGAGCTTAGACAAGTGCGGAGGTAGAGCAATTCTGTAAGCCACTGGTCCAACTTTCTCCGATATCTGGTACGGTCCGACAAACCTAGGGGTCAACTTCTTCGATTTGATAGCTCGGCCGATACCCGTTACAGGGGATACCCGAAGGAATACATGATCTCCCTCGATGAAGTTCAAGGGTTTTCTTCTCTTGTCGGCATAGCTCTTCTGCCGATCTTGGGCTGCTTTCATCTTTCCTTGTATCATTCGGATCTTCTCGGTGGTCTCATGCACAATGTCAGGACCAATCAATAAGTTTTCTCCTATCTGGAACCAGCATAGCGGCGTCCGACATTTCCGACCATACAATGCTTCGAAAGGAGCCATTCAAATACTTGAATGGAAACTGTTGTTGTAAGTGAATTCGACCAGTGGTAATAGTGTTTCCCAGCTTTCCGACTGTTCAAGCATGCATGTTCTCAGTAAGTCCTCAAGAGTCTGAATGGTGCGCTCGGATTGTCCATCAGTTTGGGGATGATAAGCAGTGCTAAACCGCAACTTTGTACCCATGGCTTCTTGCAGACTCTGCCAGAATCGAGATAAGAAGCGAGGATCACGGTCCGACACTATGCTGCTCGGAACACCATGGAGTCTAACGATGTCCTTTATGTACAGTTGCGTCAGCTTCTCCAAGTTGTACTTCATGTTGATCGGCAGGAAATGAGCGCACTTCGTAAGTCGGTCTACCACAACCCAAATGGCTTCCTGCCCTGCTCTCGTCCTCGGTAGACCTGATACAAAATCCATCAAAATGATGTCCCACTTCCATTGTGGAATCTCCAAGGATTTGAGTAATCCACTTGGTTTCTGATGCTCGATCTTGGCTTTCTGACATATCAAACATCGAGACACATAATCGGCCACATCGGTCTTCAACTTCGGCCACCAAAACAACTTCTTCAGATCCTGGTACATCTTTGTGGCACCTGGGTGAAGACTCATCTTCGTCTTGTGGACTTCTTCCATCAACTCTCTTCGGACCTCAAAGTCCATGGGGATGCAAACTCTGCCTCGAAATCGCACAAGACCATCAGGTCCTTTAGTGAAGTCAGGTTCATCCTTGTTTCCGGCTCTTTCTAATAGCTTTTGGAGCTCTAGGTCGACGGCCTGCCTTTCCTTAATGAAACTCACAAAATCATTGGTTACTTGCAGCATTTCCAAGACAACACTGTTTTCCTTCTTCTGTATGCCGAGGTTAAGATCATTGAACTCTTGCATCAGCTGCATCTCTCAGACCATCATGTTGCTCAAGTGAAGACTCTTCCTGCTCAGTGCGTCGGCCACCACGTTGGCTTTTCCAGGATGATAGTGCAAGTTGAAATCATAATCTTTCAAAAATTCCACCCATCTACGCTGTCTCATGTTCAGTTCCTTCTGGTCGAACAGATAGCCGAGACTCTTGTGGTCACTGAACACCTCGAATTTCGTGCCATACAGGTAGTGTCTCCAAATCTTGAGGGCAAACACCACAGCTGCCAATTCAAGATCATGGGTGGGGTAATTCTGTTCGTGTTGCCGAAGCTGTCTAGAGGCATAAGCCACCACCTTCCCTTGTTGCATCTATACATAGCCGAGACCCTGCTTTGAGGCGTCACAGGACACGTCGAAGGCTTTGGTCGGATCTGGTAAAATCAGCACGGGCGAACTCGTCAATCTTTTCTTTAGCTCTTGGAAGCTCTGTTCACACACCTCGGACCATTGGTAGGGTGCATCCTTCCTGGTTAACGAAGTCAATGGTAGAGCTAGTTTAGAGAATCCTTCAATGAATCTCCTGTAGTACCCTGCAAGACCGAGGAAACTCCTGATCTCAGTCACCGAGTTCGGTCTCTCCCACTTAAGTATCGCTTCCACCTTGGAAGGGTCAACTGCTACACCTTGCTCAGATATCACATGCCCGAGGAAATGAACCTCGGTGAGCCAAAAGCTGCACTTAGAGAGCTTAGCGTAGAGATTCTTATCCTTCAAAACTTGCAACACCATTCTCAGATGCTGCTCGTGTTCACTCGGATTTTGGGAGTAGATGAGGATATCGTCAATGAAGACTATGACAAATGAGTCCAGGTAAGGTCGGAAGATCCTATTCATGTAGGCCATGAAAATAGCTGGGGCGTTGGTAAGTCCGAAGGGCATAACCACGTACTCGAAATGCCCATACCTTGATCGGAAGGCTGTCTTCAGAATATCTTCTTCTCGGACTCGGATTTGGTGATATCCAGATCGGAGATCTATCTTTGAAAACACCGACGATCCCATGAGTTGGTCCAATAAATCATCAATCCGAGGGAGGGGATATTTGTTCTTCACCGTTACTGCGTTGAGCTTCCTATAGTCAGTGCACATTCTGAGACTACCATCTTTCTTTTTCACAAACAGGATTGGAGCTCCCCACGGCGATACGCTTGGTCAGATTAGCTTTTTGGCCAAAAGTTCTTCCAACTGTTTCTTAAGCTCTTCTATCTCGGGAGGCGCCATTCTGTATGGAGCAATTGAGATCGGGCCAGTTCCCGGAAGGAGGTCTATACTGAACTCTACTTCTCTATTCGGCGGTAAGCCAGGCATTTCGTCCGAGAAAACCTCAGGGAATTCTCCAACCACAGGAATTAGGTCTAAGGTCAGTTCCTCTGTTGTCTCTAACTTTGCAACAGAAGGGCCACTAAAGATTATGGTCTTTTCTCGGCAATCAAGTAAGACATGGTGTTGAGACATCCAGTCCATGCCAAGGATAATATCTAGCTTGGTTAAGGGTAGACAAATCAAGTTGACTTTAAACTCTTTGCCTAATACTTGGATAGGACACTCTAGACACATTTTAGAAGTGATTACAGAAGAATTGGTTGGGGTAGAAATGGATAGTTTGCAAGGCATTTCTACTAGGGATAGTTTTAGTCTATTCATACAGTCAAGGGAAATGAAAGAATGTGTGGCTCCACAGTCAAATAGTACGGCACAAGGAATACTGTTTACTTGACAAGTACCTCGGATCAGTTCGTCAGCATCAGTCACTTCTTCTCCATCCATAGTGTAAACCTTGCCTCTCTGCATAGGTCGGTTAATACCAGTCTGATGAGCCTTGGTCACATTGACCTCTTCCTTCACAATATTCTCGGTACACCGAGCTTCAAAATGGCCAGGCTTGCCACATCGGAAACAGGATCCTCTGGTTTTGCTCGAATCCAGATTCCAGCATTCTCCCCGGTGCTGCCTTCCGCAGTGTTGGCAGATCGGATAGGGGCCAGGGACAACCACCATCTGACCACCGCTCCTTTGAGTTGTTGCCACTCTTGAGCTCGGATTCGCATAGGGGGCAGATCTTTGAACAGCTCCTTTTCCTCTGATCGGACCCACTGCTTTCTGTGCCGACCTGTTCCTTTTTTCGTCAGCTTTCCTCTTGAGCCCCTTCTCATAAGTGCTAGCCATGTTCACCAATTGCGAGAGATTGGTCACGTTCTGATATTCGAATGCGAGCCGAATATCATCACAGAGACCAGATTCAAACTTGATGCACTTGGCGCGGTCATCAGCATCTCTGTAGCTTCCTGAATAGCGGATCAAATCCTCGAACTGAGCGGCATATTCTCCGACACTCAAGTTCCTCTGTTCCAGCTTGAGAAAAGCGAGCTCCTTCTCTCTCCTGACATCCTCGGGAAAGTACTTTCCGAGGAAGCGGGCTCGGAACAATTCCCAAGTGATGACCTCATTTGCCGCCTCCAGTCCTCGGCTTTGTTGATCCCACCAGTGCTCGGCTTCACTAACCAGCACAAACTCAGCTAACCTTACCCTGTACTCATAGGGAGGTTGCAGAGATCGGAAGATCTTCTCAATATCCTGGAGCCATCTCTGAGCTCCATCTGGATTATATCCTCCTTCGAACCTAGGTGGTTCGTGTCGTGTTCTTAACCGAGATCAACCTTAAAGCTATGGAAAAGCCTTTAAGAATGATCACAGTCAAGATATTAATGTAGGACTGTTTAGGATTTCTGAAGATCCAGTTGGGATAATCAGGTTCTCCCTAGTCAACAATGTGTGTGCTTGTGTCAACTTAGGGATGAGAAGACGTACCTTAGCCCCTATAGCATGGTGGTTCTTATAGGGGATTACCTGTGTGTTGTGGGCCGTTCTGTTGAGTCTTCTGAAGAGGTGGAACGCAAGTAGGATTTGTATAGGATATGATAAGATCATATCCTTAAACCCTGTAAGTGATAAACTTTATCCCATGCTGTTATATCTAACCAAGAGTCGTGGGGAATCCAGTGATAGTTACGGTTTGATAAGGCTGTAAACCATAAGGATTAGATTGGAAGTCCTGTGCTAGCTGAAAACCTTATCAGTACGTAACCGGTGGAAACCTAGTTCGCTCGGTATAAATATCCGATCGACACCCCTGTATCAGTATCGAAGTAGTGGGAGTAATGAGCCCTGTGGTCGGTCGTAGCTCGGTCTACTATAGGTCCACAACATAAGCCCCCCAAGCTCGGTTGGGTGATTCGAGTCCTGCCGAGCTTATGAGATGAACGAATTATTTTCCAACTGAATTCTCGGTGATTGAGGAGGAAATCCGAGCCTTTCTGCGCTTCGATCCAGGCTATCGTTTGATTGACCTTGGAGTGACCTTCCATTTCTCCCTGAGTTTACACGTGTCTTTAATTTTATCGGGAAACGTACCGTTATGATTTCAAATCCATCAGAGGTGCCACGTACTTGCTTTTCAACGCTAAATGGGCTTTTTTTATCTAAAGCCCAAACTTTTTGAGATAGTGGAGGGAAGTTAAAAGAAAATCAAAGGGCGGTTTCTCATTCACTCATTTCTTCTCTTTCTTCTTCGTACGTTCTCCTGAGAAATTGGAAACCAGAAACGAAACTGTACAAAGACCTCCTTACAACAGCTTCTTGCCAGAGTCTTGATTGACGCTTCCTCTGCATTTCTTTTTGCCTTGCGTACCTCAGTCTTTTCTGCTTTTCTTGATCATTCACTACTAGCAGGTAATTGAACTTTCTTCTTCAGAGCATTTCTATTTTTGCTATTTTGATGTCCTCTTCGTTCTTGCATGTGGTTGTTGCTATTTGTTTACTGCATTTCCAAGTGTTGTATTTTGCTTCTAATGCTTCATTGCTGTTCATGCTCCACTACTGTTTCTTTGTCCCCGATTTTTGAATAAATCGCTTTATTTGTACATTTCTAGGTTTACTCACTTTCCTGGTTTTGAAAAACTTTACACATTTCTGGGTTTTTGGATTTTCTGGGTTTTGCGAGTGTTATTTTTTCTGGGTCTTGAGGGTGTCATTCTTTCTGGCTTTTTAGGGTGTTATTTTTGGCGTTTCTGGATTGTGGGGTTTACTTTCTGGGTTCAGTGAAAACCCCAAATCGTTTTGTTGTTGTTGCTGTGATACCTCACTTGCCCCTCAAACTTCTTTATCCGCTTTACCGCCTATTGAGTGATCGCTGTAGAATTTCTTAGGTTTGCTTTACGCTTTTGTGCACTTAACTTCTTACGGTTGGTACTGGAGCGTCATTTATCATGAGTGAGGAATCTGTAAACTCTGATGTTCCAAGAACACATAAGGGAGGGACCCCCGAGGTTTGTGTTAAACCGATAGCCATGCATTTCCCTCAGACTTTGAGAGAGTTCAGGCAAGGTGTGATTCAGTATAGGATCGCCGAAAGGGTAGAACAAAGGAGGTTAAGGAGGCTTCATAGAGGTATTAGACATTTCAATCGGTTTTGGGAAATTCTGCCCAGAAAGGGAGGTGTTCCCAAACCGACCGTAAGTATTTGGTAAAGTTTTTGTGGTTCTGACTCCAAGTGTGCCCTCTTTTCCTCAAGTATGAAGAGAAAGTGTGTTACTAATCCCGACTTGTACCCTCTTCCACCAGATTCAGCTGAATATGACTGGGTGGACTGAGAGGTTCTTGGCACTCAATCAGAGCTTACGACACATCAATCACTAGAACAAACACGAGCCATAATTTTGCCATGTCCAGGAGATAACACAGGGAATTTGTACTTCATTACTCCGGTGGGTGAGAATGAGAGAGTCTGCACCAAGATTCCTGAGGGTAGTACAGGCTTCTATTTTTACGAAGAGGTGATCACTCGGCTTGGGATAAGGCTGCCTTTTACTGATTTTGAGATGGGGGTTCTGAACTTCCTAAGAGTGGCCCCTACTCAGCTTCATCCGAACGCATGGGCGTTCGTGAAGGTTTTTGAACAGGTTTGCTCAGCCATGAATTGGGCTTGTAATCTTCGTATCTTTTTCCATCTTTTTGCTCCACAGTGTAATTCGTTTGAGAAAGGTTCGGCTAAGAAACCCTGGGTTTCTTTGAAGTCTCGCAGAGGATATGCTTTATTTACCAAATACTCTGAGTCCTGGAAGGGATTCAAATTTTTTTTCTTTAAGTATAACTTTAATGGTACCGGGGTCTGCTGGTTTACCCGACTTGGGGAAAGACGGCCACTTCCGCTATTCCCTCTCCAATGGAGTGCCAGTTTCTTTAATCGATCAATCGCTTCCTATTCTTATGACTGGAAAGAACTTGCTGAATTTGAAAAGGAGGTTTGTCGGTCGGTTGAAAGTTACTTGCAGAAAAATGGGATGATAGAGACGAGGGATATTGTGAATATCCCTTCTTCACAGTATCCCTTCTTCTGAAGTTAAAACGGAGCTTGGTATAGTGTATTTATTTTGCTTTTCAATTTTGTGGTTTGATCGGCTCTTATATCTATTGGTTTTTTTTTCTTTGAATTTGTGGTTTGATCGGCTCTAACGTCTATATGTTTTGTTTGCAGAAAACATGGCCGCTCGCCTGGCAGCTCTGGTTCAAGGTCAAGGTGGTAAGAAGAGAAAAACTCCCGCCACTTCTGGATCCTAAAATCTGAGTACTCCAAGCTTGAGTACTTCTAGCCCAACTCCTTCTGCCTCGGCTGCCGAGGCTTCTCCTCGGCCAGCCGCCAATATGGTTGTTGTTGCTTCAACTGTTTCTATGGCCCCTGGTGGTCAAGTTCAATCAACTTCTCCTCTTCAACCCCTTCACCGACGCCGACGAGTGGACAAAGGAAAGGAAAAAGTAACCGAGGGTGTAAACCCAAGGACTGAGGGACCAAGTGCTCGACCTGCTGCTGCTCCTACTGCTGGTACCATTGCTACTGCTCCAACTTCTAATGAGAATCCTCCTGACACATCCATATGGGATGTGCAATTTGATGAAAGATTTGGGAAGTACATCTACCCCGAATCGGATTGCACTCGTTTCGGAACGTTGAATACCGACGAGTGGTCACGTTGCAAAATGACACTTGCTAAGTATCTCCTCAGGGGGGCCAACCTTGCCTATTTCTTGGCCAAACATCCTGATGGTCTTTTCACTGGCTACAACGCCGAACAAAGGGAAGCTCGGGATCTTTCCGCTGCTCAAGAAGCCAGTCTCTCGGATGAGCTGATCCGAGTGAAAAACGAGCTGGAAAACCTGAAGGCTGATAAGGGGGAGCTGGCTAAGGAGAGAGATTCCTTAAAGGCTTCCCAAAAAGCAGCTGAAATCAAGAAGAAGGAGGCGGAGGAGACTCTGAAAAAGGAACTTCAAGTGCATCAGCAGAGGGTGGATGAATTAAAAGCTGAGGTTGACAAGTCGGCGGTGGTGGCTCGGAAGTTGAGAGAGAAAGCACTGTTTCACAAGAAGAAGGCGGCGACCAATTTCTACAACTGGGGGAAAGCGGTTGATGATGCCTTTGTCTCGGCCATTCAGCAAGTTCAATTTCTGAACCCTGAATTAGAATTGAGGGTGGTTGGGGCTCATCCATTTCATGCTGTTCAAAATGGGAAGTTGATTGATCTTTCATCCAGGGCTGAGGTAGATGTGCAGGCCGAGGATCTTTCCAATCCCCTTGAGGAGCTGACCGAGGCACCAAACTTTGATGACTCTCAAGTTGTTTTATCTGATATTGAAGAATGATATTTCACCCTTTTCTATTTTGTCGTCTTTCCGTTTGCTCAATGTATTCTGAGCGTTTTAACTTGATGCTTTTGTATTCTGCCTTACTGAACAACTTACTTTATCTTGCTTTCGCTCGTGATGACCGTTGTTTTGGACAATTTACCTTACTTTGCGCATTTTGATAATGATATCATATTGTTATTTACTTTTTATTTCGTTCGTCACGTTTCGGTATTTACTAATGTGAATTCAAACTGCATAATTCATTGTGAGTAGAACTTGGATCGCCGACTTTAGCCAAAGTGGGATCCTCGGACCGCGAAGTAAGGAAAGTATTTCCTGGATTCGGGCATTCTATAAGTACGTTGCTGAACTCTCGTAAAGAGTTGTGCCTCGGTTTGGCTGGGTGGCTAGCCGAACCAAATGAGTCGCGTGTTACATCACAATGTTCAAACAAAGATTTCGAATAAACCGAAGCATTTATTGATAAACGATTACAAAAAATGAAATTATTCATCTGCTAACAAATTCCTATTAATCTTCTAACCATAGTCACTAATCTAAGAAGGATGTTATCCTTCGTTTATTCGACCTAAACATTATTGAAAAATAAACTATCCTAACAGTGGAAGTCAAAGTGTGAGCTTAACTGTAATAAGCCCTGAGCTTGGCCACGTTCCATGAGTTACCGACTTCCGTGCCCGAGAGAGTCTCCAATTTGTATGCTCCAGATCCGGATTTAGCTTTCACTCGGTAGGGGCCTTCCCAATTTGGTTTCAACTTTCCGACTCCAGCATTTCCTTTGCCAATATCTGCTCGGCGTAGGACTAAGTCACCAACTTCAAAATTCCTTGGTCGTACCTTCTTGTTGTATTCCCGAGCCTGCCGCTCCTTCATTCTACTCTCATGGGCTGCGGCCGTTTTGCGAACTTCTTCCAACAACACCAGCTCTTCACTGATCAAATGGTCGTTTGTTTCCGAGGGACGTTCAAGTGTCCTGAAGGTGGGAATATGCTTTTCGATTGGGATGACTGCGTCACAGCCGTATGTCAAACGAAAAGGGGTTTCACCTGTGGACGAATGTATTGTTGTCCTGTGTGACCATAGGACGCTCGGAAGTTTATCTGCCCAAGTTCCAGCAGCGTTTCCGAGCTTCTTTTTGATCCCATCTAAGATGGTTCTGTTGGCAGCCTCGGCTAACCCATTTGTTTGTGGGTGTTCAACGGAACTAAAATAGTGAGTAATGTTTAGATCGGCTGCTAATTGTTGGAAGTGATATGCTGCAAACTGAGATCCATTGTCTGTGACTATGGCATGTGGCACTCCGAACCGAGAAATTACCTCTTTGACAAAGAAAGATTGAATCCGAGCTGTTGAGATCGTTGCTAATGGCATTGCTTCGATCCATTTGGTGAAGTAATCAATAGCCACCACTGCAAATTTGAGTTGGCCTGGTGCAGTGGGAAACTTTCCTATGATGTCCATGCCCCATTGGTAAAAAGGCCAAGGTGCGCCGAGTGAGTGCAACTCTTCAGCAGGCTTTTGATAGACGTCACTGTGAAATTGGCACTGAGTACATTTCTTGACATGTTCCATAGCGTCTTTCTGCAGTGTAGGCCAAAAATAGCCCGCTCGGATTACTTTTCTCACCAAGGACTTTCCTCCCATGTGATGGCTGCAAATACCACCATGAATCTCCTCCAAGATTTCCTCAGCTTGGGAAGGATTGACACATCTGAGCATGGGGGATCCAAAACCTCTCTTGTACAAGACTCCATTTAGAACTGTGTATTGGGCGGCCTTTTTCACCAATTTCCGAGCTTCAGACTGATCTTGGGGGACAAACCCATGTTGCAAGTAAGTAAGAATTGGGTCCATCCATGACTGAGATATTGAGACCGCCAAAATGACGCTAGGTCGGGGAATAGTTTCTTGTATCAGAGTTTTGTTATTTTCCGACCCTTTTGTACTTGCCAATTTGGACAGAATATCGGCTCGGGAATTCGAATCTCTCGGTACATGAGAGATGTTAAATTCAGAGAAGTTTGAGATGATTCGCTTTACCTCTTCAAGATATTTCTGTAAAATGGGCTCCTTTTGCCGAATATTGACCCTTGATCTGAGAAACTACCAGTTGTGAATCGCTGAACACTGACACTTGCTCGGCTCCGAACTCCTGAACCATCTTGAGGCCTGCGAGAACTGCCTCGTACTCTTCTTGATTGTTCGATGTTTGAAACTCAAATTTCAATGAGTATTCCATACACAAACCCTCGGGGTTTTCAATGATCACTCCAGCCCCAACTCCTTTTCTATTACTTGACCCATCCACATAAACTGACCAAAGACTTTGGGACTTGTCAGAAGGGATGTCTGTGAACTCCGTAACAAAATCAGCAAGCGCCTGAGATTTCATTGCTTTCCTTGGTTCGTAGGCGATGTCGAACTCAGAGAGTTCGACAGACCATGAAACCATTCTGCCAGCTAGGTCGGGTTTGTGGAGAACTTGTCTGAGGGGTTGAGCTGTTCTTACCAATATTCTATGTGCCTGAAAATACTGTCTCAATCTCCGTGCCGATGTGACCAAACAATTCGCAAGTTTCTCCATCTTCTGATATCTCAACTCCGATCCTTGAAGTGCTCGGCTAACAAAATATACTGGAGCTTCAATACTTGAATCCTCTCTTACCAAAACCGAACTGACCGCTGCTTCGGCCACTGACATGTACAGAATAAGGCTCTCACCAGGAAAAGGGCTGTGGAGGACCGGCGGGCTAGAGAGATACTCTTTTAACTGAATAAAGGCTTGCTCACATTGCTCATCCCAAATGAAATCCTTGTTTTTTCTGAGAAGCTGGTACCACGGCAAGGCTTTCCGAGCGGCTTGGGACAAAAATCTGGACAGTGCCGCCACTCGACCCGTAAGTTGTTGAACTTCTTTGAGATTAACTGAGCTCCTTATACCAAGGATTGCCTTGCATTTATCAGGATTGGCCTCAATTCCTCTCTCGGTTAACATAAAACCGAGGAAAGAACCTGCTGGGACTCCAAATACACACTTCTCCGGATTCAACCTCATGGAGTATTTTCTCACTCGGTCGAGTATTGTGGCGAGATCCTTGGCATGACTTTCTTGTTGTCTACTTTTTGCAATGATGTCGTCTATGTACACCTCCATGTTCGAGCCAATCATACCTTGAAAAATTTTGTTCATCATCCTCTGATAAGTAGCTCCCGCATTTTTCAACCCAAAGGGCATAACGTTGTAACAGTAAGTCGCCCTATCGGTGATAAATGCAGTTTTATCTTGGTCGGCAGGAAACATTGGAATCTGGTTGTAACCAGAGTAAGCGTCCATAAATGATAAGAGTTTGTATCCTGCTGAACTGTCGACGAGTTTATCAATAACAGGGAGTGGGTATTGATCTTTAGGACAGACTTTGTTCAAGTCTGTGTAATCAACACACATTCTCCATTTTCCATTGGGCTTTTTGACCAAGACGGTGTTAGCTAACCAGTCTGTGTAGTCAATTTCCCTAATGAAACCAGCTCGGAGTAGTTCAGCAACCTTTTCCTCAATTGCAATCGCCTTTTCAGTACTAACTTTTCTTTTACGCTGTGCCACTGGCTTCGACCCCGAAATGATGCTCAACTTGTGACAAATAAAATTGGGGTCGATTCCAGGCATGTCGGCTGATGTCCAAGCGAATAAATCTTTATTCGCGATTAATAGTGCAGCCAATTCTTCTTTAATACATACTGGTAAATCCGAACCAATTTTCACTTGCTTGAGGGGGTCATTAGATAGTGTCAAGAACTCTCATTGTCCCTTTGGGGTCGGTCTATTTCTGTCGGACTGGTCTCGCATATCCAGGTCCGCCAAATTGACATTTCCCTTACCCAAAGAAACTCTTTCCAGATTGCTCGGATCTTTACTTTTCACCTTCCCCAAGCTAGCATTGTAACATTTTCTTGCTGCATCCTGTTCGGCTTTGACTGTTACCACTCTGTCGTCAGTTCCAAAAAAATTCATAGCCAAATGAACTGTTGATACAACTGCTCCAAAAGCCTGCAGAGAAGTTCTTCCTAGAATTGCATTGTAGGCCGCCGGGCAATCAACAACCAAAAATTTCACAATCTCAGTTCTAGCCGAAGGCTGTTGTCCAAGGGTCACAGGGAGCTGAATGTAACCCTTTGGCTCAACGGTGTCTCCAGTAAAACCAATCAGTTCCCCCTCGAAGGGAGTGAGATTACACTCCCTAAGTTTTAAAGCTTTGAATAGCGGGAAGAACATTATATCTGCCGAACTACCTTGATCAATAAAAACTCGTTTTACCTCATAGTTGCCGATCAAAGCAGTTATCACCATGGGGTCATTTGAGGAAACCGCAATTGGTGGTTGGAGAGACAAAGGAACCCTAGGAATACACCTAGAAGGGGGGGTTGAATAGGTGTACAAGATACCTTGAAAGATTTTCGAATGAAACAAATCTAAACAATCAAAACAAATGATTTTTGCAAATTCTACAGCACTTAATCGATTAACCTGCAATTTACTCGAGTAGTACTCGATTAAACTTGAACTTAATCGATTAGATATGACAGAAAACAGAAAAATCAATTTTTCATTCGAATACGAAAATCAATCAATTCACATGCAAGATCAGAGATTCAGCAGAAATGATTAACACCTATATTCTTATTGATTAACCTAGTTATGAAAATGATTTTCCCTTTATCAATTTGAACAATTAAAGATTCAATTCAATCAATTATGAAAATCAATCTTTCTAGGTTTTCAACCAAGAACGCAATCAAATGACTTGAATATAAAGAGTAAGGGTTTAGAGATACGACACAGTGATTTATCCTGGTTCACTTTCATCCACTTGAAAGCTACATCCAGTCCCCTCTTCAACCAAGAGAGATTCTTCACTATGAGGAATTAGAGTTCTCAAATTACAAGTGATTGCCTCACAAGACTCCCTTCTTGCTAGCTTACAAGAGATAACCGACACCCTTGCCTTGTAATCCTATTGATCTTCTCTCTAATCTAACCTCTACCCCTTGTTGATAATCGACACAACAAGTCTTCAATTGCTTGATGATAAACCACACACCAAGGCTTCACTTGCTTGATTCACAACCAAGACTTCTTCTTCTTCTTCAATAAGAATGCACTTGCTTGATGATAAAATCGACACACCAAGACTTCTTGTTTGTTGTAGTGGCTTGCCTTCTTGCAAAGATTACAACACAATAGAAAACACAAAACAATCCTATGAATCTCAATCAAGAGTTATGACAATTCACCATAAGAGATTCAAAGGTTCTTGATCAAAGAATATGAAAATATGAGAACTTTGATCTTTAGAAAATGAGAGAGAATAGAGTGGCTTGATTCTTTGTAAAACTTGTATGAAAATGATTCTAATTCTATCACAAATAATTGGAAAAGGTTTATATAGAATACCCAAAAGTTGTAGCACTTGAAAACTGATTTTGAGAAGTGAAAAACGTATTTTAAAAATCAGTTCAGCAGTACTTAATCGATTAAGCAAGTCGTGTACTCGAGTAGTACTCGATTAAGTTAATCACTTAATCGATTAAGTTGGTACTGCACATGTTCAAAACTTGTTTTCTCAAAATCCAACCTTTCCTTTAAAACCTTTAAGCCACCTATTGATTCTAGGTTAAGTGAAAACTCAAATTATGATTAAATCATGACTTATGAATGTGATTCACTACCCTCTATAATAATCTAACCAAATAAAAAACCTATGAAGCTTGAGAGGCAAAAGATAAAAGAAATACAAATACACTCAAACTTAGGTCTTCATGAGCTTGCTTTCTCTCTTCTTCATTTGATGTTTGTTGTTGCTTGTTGAGCTTGAAACTTGATCAACACTTGTAGCTTGTTCAAAAACACTTTGTCATTATCAAAACATTCATCATGTTCATCATGGAACTAACAATCTCCCCCTTTTTGAAAATGACAACCCATGTTTTGAAATCGCTTGAAGTTGTTGATGCTTGAAACATTTGATCACTTGAGAAGACTCTTTCTCCCCCTCAATCATTGCTTTAACACTTGAATCCAATTGAGATAGAAGCTTGATTCGAGATAGAAGCTTGATTCTCCCCCTATCTTCAACAACTTAGCTCAACCTACATAAAAACAACAAAAACAACCTTTCTCCAAACAAACATCTAAAAATCATTGCTTGATTTCTCCCATGTTTCAAAACATACCATTTCTCCCCCTTTGAGAAACATTTCATTCAATTCAAAACATCATATTTCTCCCCCTTTGGCATTATCAAAAAGTAATATATACCACTTGAAATATAACATCTAAGCCAAGGTAAGAAATCAATGATCATTTCTTCACAACATTGATACCAATTGAACAAATACAATAGAGCTTTACTTTGAAATGTGATATCAATTGGTAAGAGAATATAACAATGAAATATAATACCAATTGAGAACTAAAAAGATCATAATATCACTTAACAAAGAAGATATCAATTGTAAAGAAGAATCAATAATCACAAAAGCATGATAATCAACTAATAATCTCTCAATGATACAAATTGAATTAACTAAACATTTAGAAAAGTAATATCAATTGAGAAGATATCAATTAAGATAATATATCAATATCAAATATTACCACTTTGTAGGACATTCACTTGAGATGCAAGTGTGATACCAATTGAAGATGTGAATATAGACATTCATAGTTGAGACCAATTGAGAACATGTGTCATTCATTTGCATCTTCAATCAAACCTACAAAACAATCATGCTTTGCTTTTTGGTATCCAAATGGTTTTGGATCCATTTTTGTTAGTGTAGGGACTTTCACCCTTTTTCATCCAAACAAAATTTCCTTTAGGTATACCATGCACTTTAACATAACACACATTTGAAGTATGTCCATGAGTACCACAATAGAAACATGTTGGAGGATTTGAAAAATCAACTTTAGAAAAATCAACAACATTTCTATGAGATTTACTCTTAGCATTAGTATAACCCAAACCAAACTTGTTTGAATTTTCTCTTTGAAAATTTAACAATGTGCGCAATCTAATATCACCATTTGAGAAACTTGCAAGCTTATTTTTCAAAATAGCATTTTCATTTTTAAGCAACTTGCAATTCTCACAATCAACCACAATATTCAATCTACTAGCACAATCACAAGAAGAACTAGCATATATAAGATCAAGAGTTTCATTTTCAAGATTAAGCTCATCAACTTGTTTTTGAAGTTCTAAAATCTCTTTTTGATGTTTCAAAATGAGCTTCTTTCTTTCAATGTTTTTCAAAGCTAGTTTTTCAAGTTGTTCATACATTTCTTCATAAGCATTATGTAACAATTCATATTTAGAAGAAATTTCGGATTTAGATTCACTTACATTGCTATCCTCGCTTTGATAACTTGATTCATCATTTGAACTTTGTTCTTCATCATCTACTAGAGTTATCAAGTTGAGACAAGCGGCTTTTTCATCATCCGATGAACTACTCGATGTGCTTTTCTTGTTATCTTCATCACTATCCCAAACTATGTATGCTCTTTTAGATTTAGAATTTTTCTTGTCTTTCTCCTTTTTCTTGAGATACCTAGAGCATGAGTACTTGAGATGACCGGGCTTTCCACATTCATGGCAAACTACACCTTCTTTTGAAGTTTTGGTCTTATAGTGTGGGAAATCCTTCTCTTTACTTTTGTCCTTGTTCAACCTTCCTTTTCTCCTTAGAAACTTGTCAAACTCTTTTAACAAAAGTTTCATGTCTTTTTTATCAACATCGGAATCGGAATCTTCACTATCATCATCATCGGAACTATCTTTCTTTTTATATGCACTTTTGACTCTAAGAGCAAGTCCTTTCCTTGATTTGTTCTTATCCGACTCTTCATTGATACTTAATCGTCCAAGCTCCATTTCATGTTCTTGAAGCTTTCCGAAAAGTGTTGCTAGATCCATAGCATCCAAATTTTTAGATTCAACAATAGCCGTTACTTTTGGTTGCCAATTCCTGTCTAAACATCTCAACACTTTGTTAGAAAGTTCACCTTGAAGAAAAGTTTTACCAAGAGCAAGTAAATGATTTATAATGTGAGTAAAACGCTTTTGCATATCATTTATAGATTCATTTGGAAGCATAGTAAATAACTCATATTCACGCATCAAAGCATTCAATCTAGCTCTCCTAACCTCACTAGTTCCTTCATGAGTCACTTGTAAAGTGTCCCACATCTCTTTTGCACTAACACATTGTGAAACTCTAAAGAACTCGTCATAGGATAAAGCGGAGGTAATGATATTCTTAGCTTTATAATCATATTGTACTTTCTTTCTATCATCATCCGACCACTTATCCTCGGGGGTCAAAGTTAGTACACCTTCAACTAAACTAGAGGGGATATGAGGACCTTTTTCTATTGCTTTCCAAAGTTCACTATCTATGGCTTGGATAAAGATTTTCATTCTAACTTTCCAATATGCATAGCCTTCTCCGGTAAACAATGGAGGACGACTTATTGAAGCACCTTCACCACCAAAGGGATTCATGGAACCCATTGCGATTTTCTTAAAGGATCTTTACGAAAAAGCTCTTATGCTCGTGTCTTTCGACCGAGCTCTGATACCAATTGAGGAAACCGCAATTGGTGGTTGGAGAGACAAAGGAACCCTAGGAATACACCTAGAAGGGGGGGTTGAATAGGTGTACAAGATACCTTGAAAGATTTTCGAATGAAACAAATCTAAACAATCAAAACAAATGATTTTTGCAAATTCTACAGCACCTAATCGATTAACCGGCAATTTACTCGAGTAGTACTCGATTAAACTTGAACTTAATCGATTAGATATGACAGAAAACAGAAAAATCAATTTTTCATTCGAATACGAAAATCAATCAATTCACATGCAAGATCAGAGATTCAGCAGAAATGATTAACACCTATATTCTTATTGATTAACCTAGTTATGAAAATGATTTTCCCTTTATCAATTTGAACAATTAAAGATTCAATTCAATCAATTATGAAAATCAATCTTTCTAGGTTTTCAACCAAGAACGCAATCAAATGACTTGAATATAAAGAGTAAGGGTTTAGAGATACGACACAGTGATTTATCCTGGTTCACTTTCATCCACTTGAAAGCTACATCCAGTCCCCTCTTCAACCAAGAGAGATTCTTCACTATGAGGAATTAGAGTTCTCAAGTTACAAGTGATTGCCTCACAAGACTCCCTTCTTGCTAGCTTACAAGAGATAACCGACACCCTTGCCTTGTAATCCTATTGATCTTCTCTCTAATCTAACCTCTACCCCTTGTTGATAATCGACACAACAAGTCTTCAATTGCTTGATGATAAACCACACACCAAGGCTTCACTTGCTTGATTCACAACCAAGACTTCTTCTTCTTCTTCAATAAGAATGCACTTGCTTGATGATAAAATCGACACACCAAGACTTCTTGTTTGTTGTAGTGGCTTGCCTTCTTGCAAAGATTACAACACAATAGAAAACACAAAACAATCCTATGAATCTCAATCAAGAGTTATGACAATTCACCATAAGAGATTCAAAGGTTCTTGATCAAAGAATATGAAAATATGAGAACTTTGATCTTTAGAAAATGAGAGAGAATAGAGTGGCTTGATTCTTTGTAAAACTTGTATGAAAATGATTCTAATTCTATCACAAATAATTGGAAAAGGTTTATATAGAATACCCAAAAGTTGTAGCACTTGAAAACTGATTTTGAGAAGTGAAAAACGTATTTTAAAAATCAGTTCAGCAGTACTTAATCGATTAAGCAAGTCGTGTACTCGAGTAGTACTCGATTAAGTTAATCACTTAATCGATTAAGTTGGTACTGCACATGTTCAAAACTTGTTTTCTCAAAATCCAACCTTTCCTTTAAAACCTTTAAGCCACCTATTGATTCTAGGTTAAGTGAAAACTCAAATTATGATTAAATCATGACTTATGAATGAGATTCACTACCCTCTATAATAATCTAACCAAATAAAAAACCTATGAAGCTTGAGAGGCAAAAGATAAAAGAAATACAAATACACTCAAACTTAGGTCTTCATGAGCTTGCTTTCTCTCTTCTTCATTTGATGTTTGTTGTTGCTTGTTGAGCTTGAAACTTGATCAACACTTGTAGCTTTTTCAAAAACACTTTGTCATTATCAAAACATTCATCATGTTCATCATGGAACTAACATCATTATGGCCTGGAAGGATTCCATCTAAATCTTCATCATCAAAAACGATGGGAATGTGTTTTGTTGATCTCTTGGCAATTGGTTTATGACTAACAGCCAAAATTTGGTTGATGTACTTTTTTCTGTCGGCTCTCTTCTCCCCACCTCCAGCAAAACCTCCCGCAATAGTGTTTACCAGAAAATCATTTTTATTGGTGTTTGACTCGGGAACCGGAGTAGGGACGGTTCTCTGCTTCCCCGTGTTCCGATCATCTGGTGACCTACTTCTCTGGCGTTTAGGTTTTACTGGTGATTGAGATCTGTGTCTGCTCCTTCGGCCAGCCGCATCTCTGATGTACTGCTGCAACTTCCCATCTCTGATCATCTCCTCAATCAGGTCTCGCAGCCAGATGCATTCGTCGGTTGTATGGCCATAACCTCTATGAAAATCACAGTATTTTGACCTATCACGCTGTGCGCCCTTTCTTTTCTTAAAGACGGAGGTCTTTGGGCAGAGCGTAAGTCAGTCTGCATAGTTTCTCTTAAAATCTGACTCCTCGGAACAGTTAGAGGGGTGTAATCCTGAAACTTATTCCGGGGAGGAATTCGTCGATCTCGATCGTTCCTTTCCTGTCTGCCACCAAAACGTTCGTCACATTTTTGTTTGTTTTGACTTGGTGGGTCGGCACGCTGTCTTTCCTCTCTTACTTTCTGCCCTTTGTGGAATTCCTCCAGATTGATAAATTTGTTTGATCTTTGCCTTAGCTCTGCCATATCTTTTGGAGGTTTGCCAATCAAGGATTTTCTAAAATCTCCAGATTGTAAACCTTGAGTGAACAATAATACTGCTACCCCCGGTGCTAGTTGAGGGACCGAGCTTGCTTCTGCATGGAAACGCGAAAGGTAATCTTTCAAGGACTCATCTTGCTTTTGGGTTACAGCTGCTAAGGTGTGGTCGGACCTGGGCTGGATACAACTAGCCGTGTATCTATTTAAAAATACTCTTTTCATCTCTTCCCAAGAATTAACAGAATTCCGAGGGAGAGATGAGTACCAACGCAATACTGAAGGTTCGAGGGTCATGGAGAAGGCTCGGCATTTCATTTCTTCTCCTCCGTCGTAATAGTTCATTGCCCCCTCGAAAGAGACAATATGGTCCACTGGGTCGGTTAGACCGTTATAATGTGGGACATTAGAAGGGCCCAAGTAGCCTTGAGGGGTTTGAAACGCCATGATATGTGGGGTGAAGGGATGACTAGGATGAAAATCACCCTGATCCTGGTTAATGGAGGAGTTAACATGGAAATTTGGTGGTGGAAGCTGCATTATTGGTGTTGGTTGGGGGTCCATAGTTGGTTGGTTTTGTGGTGGAATAGGGGTTGATTGATTTTGAGCAATCCTTGCCATAGCCTGCTGTTGAAGGTCGACAATAGCATGTCCCTGCTGTTCAATTAACGTGGTTTGCCTATTAAGAATATTAATCATCTCTAGTTCTCGAGCTCGAGCGGAAGCCGTAGTCGCATAGGATCTGCTAATGGAATGGCTATGACGAGAGTTTCCTGGGGCAGATCTTCTTGGATTCAGTCTGGTTCTGGGTGTTGTACTTACATGATCGGGGTTATGTGGGATAGGATGGGTGCGTTGGGTGATTCGCCCATGGTGTGCTCGGGTTCCAGTGGTTCTAGAAGTATTTCGTGTGGTAGGGGCTGTGCTACTTGAATCACCATGGGTAGAGGGTGGTGGTGGTGGTGGTGGTGGTGGAGGGGGTGGAGGCTGCATGGTATGTAAGACCTGAAGGGGTAGGGGATTGCTCCCAACCCTTGGATGGGAAGATCGTGGCGTTTGGGGGTGTACAGCGCGAACGCCACTATGATTTTGGCTTTGGTTGTGTGGTGGTTGGCTGTGTGAATGGTGTGGTGGCTGGGGGTTATTCCTTGGCCCAGATTGAGATCTTTGTGGTGGTTGACCATTATTCCCACGATTGTGGTTAAGGATGTTACGCAGATCACCAGCAGAGTGTGGTTGCGGATCATTGGTATCAGTGTTTCTAGGCCTGCCACGGGTACGGGTGATGCGATCTCGCAAATCACCCACTTGGCTTCTAGTGGTAACCATGATGGTGGTGGGAATGATATGTTATTCGTTCCCCACAGACGGCGCCAATGTCGTGTTCGTAACCGAGATCAACCTTAAAGCTATGGAAAAGCCTTTAAGAATGATCACAGTCAAGATATTAATGTAGGACTCTTTAGGATTTCTGAAGATCCAGTTTGGATAATCAGGTTCTCCCTAGTCAACAATGTGTGTGCTTGTATCAACTTAGGGATGAGAAGACGTACCTTAGCCCCTATAGCATGGTGGTTCTTATAGGGGATTACCTGTGTGTTGTGGGCCGTTCTGATGAGTCTTCTGAAGAGGTGGAACTCAAGTAGGATTTGTATAGGATATGATAAGATCATATCCTTAAACCCTGTAAGTGATAAACTTTATCCCATGCTGTTATATCTAACCAAGAGTCGTGGGGAATCCAGTGATAGTTACGGTTTGATAAGGCTGTAAACGATAAGGATTAGATTGGAAGTCCTGTGCTAGCTGAAAACCTTATCAGTACGTAACCGGTGGAAACCCAGTTTGCTCGGTATAAATATCCGATCGACACTCCTGTATCAGTATCGAAGTAGTGGGAGTAATGAGCCCTTTGGTCGGTCGTAGCTCGGTCTACTATAGGTCCACTACAGTTCGTTCTTCCGAAATCGGCTCATCCAGTCTATCTCGATCGGAGCCGGAGGTTGGGGCTGAAAGGCTGCAGCTGCAGCTGCTGCGGCTGCGGCGATGTTTTGAGCGAGGTTCTCAGCCTGATTCTGCTGAGCCTGCGCTTGGTTCTGCTGTAGTTGAACCAGAGTTTCCAACACAGCAGCAATTCGGTCGTTATCAGCTCGTCTCCCAGCCATGCTGCTCGGTCATGGAGAGAAAGCCAATTAACTTTTCCGAATAATCAAGTAAATATATATTTAGACATGTATACCTATAAGCCCAATTTGTCTAACCTAGACTTCTAGACTTTACTTATTTGTCACTCTCTTGGTGAGTAACCACTGGAGTTCTTTGCAACTTCAATAGGCCGAGGAGAAACTGCTCTGATACCAAAAATGTAACACCCTAAATAATAATTACCCTTAATTAGGATTTAAAATTTCTTTTAAAAAAAAGAATATGATATTTGCCAAAATAATATTTCCTTCCATTAATAACGAAAATATCAGAGTTAAATAAGCGGAAGATTTAAATGCATCAAATACATAAAGTATAAATTTAGGTACATTCAGTTCGGTCATTCAAAATACAATCAGTGTTTTAGCTCGGCCCAACTGGCCGAGACCCAATACAAAACAATGTTCTAGCTCGACCAAACTGGCCGAGACCCATCCACCTATCAGACTCTAAATAACTTACTCTCCCTGTGAGGGAGAGTGATCCTGCTCGGCCGGGAAATGCGTCTGCTCGAGCTCAGTACCTGAAAAATGGTAAGGAGGTGAGCATTACACAGAACTTAAATAAGCAGTTTCTAAAATGGCATACCGAACTACCAAGCCACACACAAATAGTCAAATAGCAAATAAATCACAAGTAATCAAACCCATGTATCTCATGCATATATCAACGTTTAGCTCGATTCGCATACCCACATCCTTGTCTAGCTCGGCTCACATCATAAACCAGATAACGCATTACTAGCTATAACTCGGTTCATCCTCTCATGTCTCGGATTACCATCTCTATCTCGGGTTCATTACTCATTATTTCCCTTTTCACATAGTTTACAATCTTTTACTCTTCTCGGATGCATACACCCAGTGCATGTCTTACACCATTTAAGTCGGGTATTGGAGTGTCCATAACTGCGAGTACCACAATACTCGTCTTACAGCTGCGAGCACCACAATGCTCGGCTTACGCGATCAATGCACGCACCCAGTACGCGTCTGCTATGACCAGGAACACTACCGCCGATCATTCTATGGAGTAAGGAGTGTCCATAACTGCGAGTACCACAATACTCGTCTTACAGCTGCGAGCACCACAATGCTCGGCTTACGCGATCAATGCACGCACCCAGTACGCGTCTGCTATGACCAGGAACACATCCCACCGATTCCGTTCTCGGAACCTTGTGTGAGTCATAACTGCGAGCACCACAATGCTCGTCTTACAGCCGCGAGCACCACAATGCTCTGCTTACACGATCAATGCACGCACCCAGTACGCGTCTGCTATGACCCGACCACACAACCATTTCTCTTTAATTCCCCTTATCTTCTTAACCATTACTTTTAGTTTGGCCCACCTCAGTTCACCTCTTTAATTTAATCCTCTTTGCATTTATCTCGGCTCAGCCCTTTACCCATTTCCGATTTCCATTATTCCTATTATCTATCTCATCTACCTATCTCATTATATAACTTATTAATTCGTCTTTTCGATCCACCCTGGTTACCATTCTTCTCATTCTCCATTCTCACCCTCTCTCGGCTCGGCCACAGATACAATTACCAAATATCAAAGCTCAACATTCATGCACAAAGTTCATAAACACTTATACAACATCCGCAATAGGAATAAAGCATTCGGCCAATCCATCATGTAAATACCAACATATAGCATATAAAAAAATTCCGTATTCACCTAACATCCATGTCTCTAGTTCATTTATTAGTTCCCTTTACCCTTTTTACCTTTCCTTCCTCATGTTAACCTAGATCCATTCCCTAATCTAACACCCACTCTTAGTACCCTTTATGAACACCCTAGAAACCCAAACTCAAGTAGAGGTAACACTCACTCCTTACCTCAAACCGTGTGAGATAAGAGTTGAGAGTTTGAGAATGGTTCCTTGTTGCTTGTCCTTGATCTTAGCACCCTTGAATCCTTCTTACTCCAAGCTGCACACGAGCTCCACCAATCTACACACAAACTCCACGGCGGTCCAGGGGCGTCCGGGACGGAAGAGAAGGCGGCGGGGAGGAGGTCTCTGGTTGGTGGAAGAGAGGGAAATGTTCGTGAGAAGAGGAGAGGAAGAAGATATGTTGGGTTGTTGTCGCTGGACTTTGAGAGAAAAGGGAGAGAGAGACGTAGGGAAGAGAGAAGAATAAAAGTGAGAAGTGTTATGGGTTATGTGTTGGGATTTTCTTTTATTCAAATGTGGAAGATATTTGTGTGGTTCTCATTGGAGGCTTCTTGAGGAAGCTTGAATATGTGGACAGGATTCATTGGCTTCTTGAGGAAGCCATGAACAGTACATTGAAAAGGACATAAAGCAGTGATAATGACATAAAGTGGATGCTGGTACAACGTACGGATGGTACGAAACCCAAGGGCTATCAGCTCAACATGAGCTGGCACGGAGGAGCTAGGACGTGTTGGCTCGGGTACGTCGGCTAGGATACATTGGCTCGGTTTGTAGGAACAGCAGTAGTCCGAGCTTCCCTCTCGGACAGGACACTGAGATCGGCTAATCCAGACTGGACAATGGGTTTCACGTTGGGTTCCCTTTCAGCTCGGTTCATAAGCACACAATCTTATCTGGCTCGGCCGGGATCGGGCCGAGGCCTTAATCTCTCATCCTAGGTCGGCCTATGCTCATACTACCCTTCTAACCTTGTACAATTTCTAAGGCTTAATCCTATCCTTAAATAGATATTCATATACTGAAATTATATTATTTAATAATAATTTTAGGGATGTTACACTGCAGCTCTATCCCTAGACCTAGGATCCAAAACTTCTATGCTATGCAAGCTCCTAGGAACCAGCAGGTCCACCTCTAGCAGAAACAGTAGGCTCGACAGGCACCTCTTCCTCGTCCTCGTCCTCCACGGGATCCTCCTCGACCTCGCCCGACTGTGCAGAGACCCCACCACTAGGTCTAGGATCTGCAGAAGCATTCCTCTCAAAGTCAGCCGGACCAGAAGAAGGAGTCTCCTCAGTAAAAACTCTGTGGGAAGAAGGATGAGTACGAGTGGCAGATCTAGAACGAAAGCTATGAAATCAACGCACTGGTCAAGCCGGGGGTGGTCCTCTATATGAGTAAAAGGGTGAAACATGCACAGTATAGACTAAAGGGATCCTAAACCTACAAGGTCGCACCTGAACCAAAGGGAGGGATCCTAAACCTACGAGGTCGCACCCGAACCAAAGGGTTAGGGTGGTAGAGAGTAATCTCCACCTCCCCCTCAAAGGTGGCTCGGTGCTCCTCGTACGTCCAAATATCACTAGGGATAGGGCGTATCTCGATGCAGGCTAGGTATCTGGCCATCACCTAAACAGGGAATAGGGAGTAAGTATACACATATACATAATCAATAAAGACTAAAATTCCAAACACAAGTATATCATGGACAGACAATAATGCAAGTACATATGAGCATACCAATTTTCAACATTATATCTCTTATAACGCAAGTGGCATGATGCATGATTTCTATCCACAACTGAGGCCTCCACTATTAGTCCATCTTGGACGTCCATCCAATACACCAGTGTGTTCCCAGAACACTAACATACGTTCCCAGAACGTATGCCAAACCATACTTGGAAAAATAAACATCACTCCCAGAGTGTGCATCACGTTCCCAGAACGTATAAAAACCATGTCCCAGACACTGGTCACATTCCCAGAATGTGTCATCAAGTAGGTTACACAAATTTGGTACTCCCGGAGTACCCTCCTCATATTCCCAGAATATGATAATCGTTTCTTACCAACCTATTTTCCATCCTCTATGCATGAATGCAAAAATAATAAGGTTGGTTTTTATCTTTAATTTAATTATTGTGATTTAGAGATATCTCAAATTCTCTTTTGAATGATTAATTTGAGGTATAACCTTTGGCACCAAAATTCATCCATGAATTTACTTAAAAACATGCCATTCAACTTGGATTGGGAAAAACTTAACCAATGGTATCAAACTTTTTATTTAAAAGACTTAACTTTTATTTTTCAGTTTCAGGTACTAACCGGTTACAATCTCAGGCTAACCGGTTAGAATTACAGACCTGAACTTACTAACCATTGCAATTCAGAAAAACCTTTTTATTGAATTCTCTACCCAATCCATAAACAGAGTCTTAGCTTTGTTATATACCTCAAATCCCACTGATTTCATCATTCAAAAGTCTAAATCACAATCCAATTCCAATTGAGTATAATTTCCTCTTGAAATTATCTTATAACATTAAGGCATTGACTCATCAATTACAATCTGAAACAAACAGTATTTATCAACATGTTCTCATATTGATTTCAAGTGAAATTAGAGTATAGACTTGAGTACAAATGGTAATAGCACTGGGCCAATTTCATAAAATTCATTTTCTTTGAAAACTGACAGTATCTAACCGGTTACAAAATTCGAATAACCGGTTAGATTATGCAGAATGTACACTGAAAAGTGAGGTTTTTCATACCATTCTTTCCAATAATCAAATCTAACCAATTTCAACACTCAATAGAGTTCACATACCTTAATATAAACATGTTCAACCACAGAAACATATTTATTTTGCATGCATTCAATTTAGAGTATCAAATTGCATATAAACCAACATAAACACAACTTGATATCACAAAACTCATAATAAGCATTTAGATTATGATTCAATCATCAAAATTACTTGCATGCAGCTTATCAAACTTTCTCAAAAAGAATTGAGCCACAGAAATGGCCTCCAAGCCTTTTAACCTATTCACATAATGCCCTTTTGAGTCTTTGTTGACTCAAATCCTAAAACACATAATTTTAGTCTCAATCTAGTATAAGGTAAACTTCTCCCATACCTCTAAGTCGTTTTTGATGAGTGAAATCACTGACTTTGGCAAGAAATCCACAAGAACCTCAAGCTCTGTCCTCAACCAACACAGGTTCAACAGGGTTCAAAACCAGAGATTTTGGTGCATGAAAAGGTAATATAATTTGGGGAAAATGGTTAGGACTTGTTGTATGCAACATGAACTAAAGAAACAAAGTGATTTTTAGATCCAAAGAATGCTTGAGCTTACCTAAATCGAAGCTCAAAGACAGCTCCACGAATCTGAAATAGAGATGACAACCTCAATTTCGTGGTTTGATTTCTCCTATCTCAAGAACTCACAAATCTTATATCAATGAAAAGCCCTTGATTCAAGCTTTCCAGTAGTGTATCACTCAAATCCTAACTCACTTGCACGAAGAAGAATTGAAAGGACGAATTCAGGAACCCTAAAAACAGAGTTTCAGCACTTCCCCCAGAAATTCAACCCAATTCCATCAACAAACACTGGCTTATATAGAGAGATCAGATTGACATGCACAAGGACGTGTGTATTCCACTAATCTAGAGCTGAATTCGTGGCGAATTCGTGGATTAATCAAGTGATTACTCATCAAAACGCACTAACCCAGTTTCTGGGTTCATCGTGTAACCGGTTACAGGGCATTACTAACCGGTTAGATCAGTGTAAAATTTAAAAATTAACACTTTTAAAACCTTTCCCTCCAAGAATTTTTCTAATATTACATTTAGGTCCTAATCCAAGGACTAAAATGCAATTTCTATATTTTTGTATATATTCACCATATAAAAATACCTTCACCTATTTTTGTATTTCAAGGCTAACCAAATACAAAATATAAACTTGGAAAATTTATATAAATTAATAATAAAATATTTATTATTAATTTCTTTATTATCCGGGAGACGAAAATTAGGGGTGTTACAGATGTTACAGTATGTGGAAATTGGGTTTTGAAATGAACATAGGATATAGTAAATTAACGAAAATTACAAATAAGTGGGTAAATTGGATTGTTGAGCATGTATGCGAGTGAATGATTGAATGAACTGCTTGAAGACCTCGATGGGATAAAACGAAAAATGATGGTAACATACTAAGGAAAGGAATGTGTGAAGTGAATGAATAATAGGGATTACGGAAGAGCCCAGAAATTAAAAGAACTAAAGAGAACTAAGAAGCTAAAAGTGCCGAGAAAGGATTAAAACGAATTAATAATGAGAAAGAAAATAAAAGGAACCGGCGCAGGTTGGTTGTAGTGACCCTGTTGCCTAATAAAAATAAAAGGTAACCGGCACAGGTTGGTTGTGGTGACCCTGTGGCCTAATAAAAATAAAAGGTAACAGGCACAGGTTGGTTGTGGTAACCCTGTGGCCTAATAAAAATAAAAGGTAACAGGCGCAGGTTGGTTGTGGTAACCCTGTGGCCTAATAAAAATAAAAGGTAACCGGCGCAGGTTGGTTGTGGTGACCCTGTGGCCTAATAAAAATAAAACGTAACCGGCACAAGTTGGTTGTGGTGACCCTGTGGCCCAATAAAAATAAAACCTAACTGGCACAGGTTGGTTGTGGTGACCCTGTGGCCTAATAAAAATCAAAGGTAACCGGCGCAGGTTGGTTGTGGTGACCCTGTGGCCTATTTGCGGTTATGCGAACGCCAGGCCAAGTAAGTATGCCTGGGGATGCATTGGTTGCGTAAGCCGCACGATTTAATGGCGTGCGCAGCGGTAAGACGCCCAACTCGGGGAGTTGTGCGCAGTGGTGGGTTCCTAAAGCCGTGTAAAAGAAATGAAAAAGGAAAAGAAAGAGAAAAAGAAAAAGAAAGATAACAAAGTAAAAGAATGAGATAAATTACCAAAAGATATAGGAAAGAAATGAGACGTAAAAGTAAGAGAAAGATTAAAAGAGAAATAAAAGCTGAACGCCAAGCAAAAAAAGTGAAATGAAATAAAAGTTAAATGGAAGAAAAGAAAGGTATAAGAAATTAAGGGAAAATAAACGGGATCGAGTGTATTGAAAATGATATGCTTGCTACATGTTAGAGATAAGGTTAGGCTTACTATGAATTTTTAGAAGTTATTTCCTAAGTTATGTGTAATGCTGCCCTTATTGCTATATTTTTACAGGTACAAGACCGGAGCTTACACGAGTCATGGCCGAGCAGGATTACATTCCACCACGTGGAGTGTACATTTGTTACGAGTGGACCGTTACTGATAATAATATGCTTGATGTTTTGTGTGTATGTGTGTTGCACTGTATGTTTGTTTGTGTGGTCTTACTATCTTGCCTATCGTAATTCCACACCGTCGACGATCCGTCGTTCGGAACGCTTACTCTCTCCTGTTCGTTGGCATATCGGTGCTACTAATGTCTCAACGGGAAGACGGAGTACCGCATGGATACCATCTCTCTAGATGGAGCTGAATGACAACCGTAGAGCAGCGATGAAGACGATTTCATTTTCGGGAGTGAAGAAAGGGCGCAAGAAGAAAGGAGAGTTCCATCCGGACGTCTTCATCAGAAGGAAGCGAAAGTAGAGGGTTTAGGTTAAGTTTGTGAATTGCGTTTTTGAGTCAAGGATTACCAAGCAATGTTCCAATTATGTAACTAAGCCAAGTTTTAATTCTGTATCGTGGAATACTCTATTTTGGGACGAACAAACAATGTAGTCTTTTGGGAAATAGCATGATGATTTGGAAACAAGTCTTTTTATGAAAATGAAAGTTTTCTGAAAATAAATGTTTTAGTAACCACTCGATTTTCAAAAGGAGTGTTGAACAATGTTAAACACTCTCCAATAATGTTTGCAAACACTTCAATAATGTTTTACAAAAAAAAAAAAAAAAAATTGGCCTCATTTTTGCAACATAAATGAACGACGGTTGGTTATTTTAAAGTTACGAAAATCGGGCTGTTACATGTTTGATATAGATGAAAAAATTAGATTATCATTTTTATCTATGATTATAATCCGGTAAGTTTATAATCTGTTAAAATTATAATATGTTTATGTTTGAGTCTCTTCACTGAAAAATGAATTTAACTTGATTTATTTTTGTTTGAATAGTGTAAAAAAGATTATTTTTATTGAGTAAATTACAAAAAAGGTATGAAGTTAGTTATTGTTGTTGGAGTGAAAAGGGTATAATAGGAAAATTTCATAGGTCTAAAAAATAATTTTACCAAAAATAATTTACAGTGTTTATGAAGGAGATGCTGAATTTTGATTATTTTCCAAAAATATAATCTAAAATTATATTTTGCTAAAATTATTTTTTAATGTAGATTTAATAATCTAATATACTAAAAATTAAAAAAAAATTATACTATACAAAACGGGAAAATAACATTGGTATAAGTAAATTATTTAATTTATACCCTAAATGTTCATGATAATCCCAATTATTTAATTTACATTTCATGGTCAGATATACTTAAATAGAAATAATTAATTGATTTACATGCTCATAAATTAATATGCCAAAAATAATTTAGTGAAATTAAAATTTATAATCTTTTAAAAAAATAAATAATTTTAAATAACTTATAGCATAAATGATAATTAAAAGACCTTAATATGTATATATTTTTATTTACTACTTATTAATAAAAAAAATCTTTAAATGCAAACAATAAATAAGTTCATTAATGAGGTCTATATTTCCAAATTCATTAAGCTCATACATGTTATTTATACAACAAGTTGTAGGTAGATTCAATTATTCAATTAACATGCATTCAAACACCAAAAATATTTTGGTGTTTTTTTAACCAAAACCTGATAACTATTAATTACTTTTTTCTATAAACAGTATTCCCTCTAGTCTCTATTATAAAAAAAATAATTGTAATCACACTTATTAAAAAAATTAGTTGGAAGTATTTAATTTTCTCAAATTTATAAAAAAATATAACTACTTTAGGAAATTTGTATGAGGGTTGAAATAAAAATTAAATGAAATCATTACTTTCTAGAATATTTTAGGAATAATTGTATTGAGAATAGAAATTAGTTAACTTTTTTTTTATATTTGATACTATGATAAACATGTCTTGTTTTTCTTATATTAGAAACCGAATAATATATTGTTAGAAGAAGATAGTACAAGCAAAACCAACGTTACCCAAATAAAATATATAGTTTCCACACAAATATCGTTAAGAAAAGCAAGGTACTCTGCACCAACAGCATCTTCCCTCTGGACATGTGTCATCAACCTCTTCCAAAATCGGTCTCTAACATGAGATTCAACAGTTTTTAACTCCAAGATAAAAATCTCATCAATGCTGGAAGTAAGCACATTTCAGCGACAAGGAATCTCAAATTTATAGAGATGGAGCTGTAACACCCCGATTTTGTATCCCGAAAATATTGCATTTATTTAGTATTTATTAGTAAAAATGAGGGTCAGTTTTTTTTTTATATACATATATTTGCAAAACATTCATGTACATGTACATTTAATAATTTTCTTTTATTTATTTACCAAAACATCCTTTATTATTAGCTAATTACAAAAATAACTTTGCACATTTTCTCATAAAGAGTCATCGTTGTCGTCTCACAAAATCGATATGTCACCACACTCTCATCTCATACACCGATCATAAACTGAAAATACTTTTTCGCATTTTAAACATTATCAATAAGTTTACCAATACTAGTGATTACATAAGTTTCCCAAAAGCAGTTTCCAAAGGTACTTCCAACATAGGTACGAAAGCATAAAATAAAAAGAGTTGCGGGCATCAAGTCCCTAAATACATCATGTGAAGTCAAGAGGTTTTGATGACAACAAGCATCTCCAGAATGAACAAACATCCACCATGAGAAAAATATTACTAATTAGATTTATTACTCCATAATAGTTTATAAGTTGTATAATTTACATTCTTTATTATGTTTCTTAGTGTTAGGCTATATGGGGTAGTGGTCTATTAGGTTGCTTTGAATCTCATTGTTGGCAATTCGGCAAGTATACCGATCACACAAGTAATAAAGAGCAAGTAAAATTATCGTTCCACTCGGGGATTGCAAATTGTTTCTAATTTCTTTCACCTAATTGCGATTACTACGTATAACTTGTATGGGTTTTGAGTTTAAGAGATAGAAATGTAGAATTAAAGGAATGAAACAATTCAGAAACTAAATAGGATTTAAAAACAAATATGGAAAAGGTTATTGTAAATTCAATGCTCCTATCTATGTGGATTAGATTTTGATGATGACAAAGTATTTAACAATCAAGCCTTGAAGTTATTGCAATATCAACAACAACAAGAATTCAAGAAAGAAGACAAGTGCTCACTCATTCTCAATTGATTTGTAATTGTAATTTTTCAATTATGTTGAGAGTGGGTAGATATAGTTAGTCTCATCTAGGAATAAAATAACTAATATGTTTATTAGTTTGAGATTAACCAAAATTGATACTTGAGAAGAAAAATAAAATTGAAAATTATTTTTTGTCATATCTGATCAAAATACTCGATTATTTTGAGAAAAACTCGAGTATGTACTCGAGTTTTCTGAAAAACACTCGAGTATTTATGCCAGATCAGCAAATATGACCGTTAGTCTTGTTCATGCACCAAATCCTTCTTTAGTGGCCAAAAAGACTCGAGTATTGGCCAAAAGACTCGAGTGTTTTAGCCCAGTCAGCAAAAATGAACGTTGGAGAGACTCAAAACTCAATTGAAGGCACTTGAGTCTCATTCAACCCAAGAGAGTATTTTCAGAACTTGATTGCAAAATTTCTCTTTGTTTTTGCACAAGAACAAACAAGACTACAAGAGCATATTGATTACAAGCTTTCATTAATTCTTCTTCTCAAGTGTTGATTCACAAAAACTCAACTTCACACTCATATAGTTATTCTCTTCCCATGTTGAGTTTAGGTCTCAATTTCTATATTGAGTTGTGCTTATTTGTGCTAATCCATTGTGAGATTAGTAATACACATACAAAAAGCTTGATCATTCAAAGTCTTGGATTGTTCCCAAGCAAACCCTAAGTGGCTTAGGGTGTTGGAGTCTTGAGAGGTTCTCAAGCACAAGACTAGGAGGTTCCTAGCCCGGTGGAGTTTCTTGAAAGGAGTTCAAGGAAGCTTTAGAAGAGTTCTTCATCACTGGAATCAAATTGGGGTAGAAATCAAGAGTTTGGTACACTCTTGAAGGGTTAGGTTGAGTGAGGCTATCTCAAGTAATCCTTGTAATTTCTAACAATTTGATTTATAGTAGAAACTCCTAAGTTGATTAGGAGGACTGGATGTAGCTCATTGTTGGAGTGAACCAGGATAAAATTGCTTGAGTGTTGGTTTATTGCTTTCAATTTACTTTCTAGCTCAAACAACTTAAAGCATTTCAAAGAAATAGGATTTGTTCAATTAGGTAGCAAGTTCAAGGAATCTAAGTGGTGTTTAAGTGTTAAAAGTTATTTAGATTGCTTGCTATTCTGTTGGATAAGTTTCTGTTTTATATTGGATTGATTTGAGGTGAATTGCTGAATTTTTGTTTCTGGTTTGCCTGTCACCTGATACGAAAAACTCGAGTATATTTTGAAAGACTCGAGTTGTTCTTCTTAAAAAACTCGAGTATTTCACAAAAGACTCGAGTATTTCGAGTCTGTTTTCAGAAAATTCAGTTTTAGCTCTATTCTTTAATTATCATTCGAAATATTTTGTATTAGTGCTTCAAATTACTATTCACCCCCCCCCCCCTAGTAATTGCTTAGCCCGCTTGTTGGTTTCCAACAAGTGGTATTAGACCTCGGTCAAAAGATCGAGTGTAACAACTTTTTCGAAAAAGATCCTATTTGGAAACTATGGGCTCAAGCAATCCCTTTGGAGGAGAAGGCTCTTCAATAAACCGCCCTCCACTATTCAATGGTGAAGGGTATTCTTATTGGAAAGTCAAAATGAAAATTTTCATAGAAGCTATTGATATGGATATTTGGGATGCTATTGAGAATGGACCTCACATTCCCGTGAGAGTGATAAATGATGAAACCGTAATCATTCCAAGAGCTAGTTGGAGTGATGATGATAAGAAAAGAGTTTCATATGATTTAAAAGGCAAAAACATCATCACTTCCGCTTTGTCTCATGATGAATTTTTCTGGGTTTCTCAATGTAAATCTTCTAAGGAAATGTGGGATATTTTGCAAGTTACTCATGAGGGAACAAGCGAAATAAGGCGTGCAAGATTAAATACTTTAACTCATGAATATGAATTATTTCGCATGCTTCCAAATGAGTCCATCAATGACTTGAAAAAGAGATTCACTCACATAATTAATCATTTGATTGCTTTAGGAAAAACATTTCATGATGGTGAAACTACTAACAAAGTGTTGAGATGTCTTGATAGGATATGGCAACCCAAAGTAACGGCCATCGTAGAATCCAAGGACTTAGACAAGATGGAGTTGGCTACTTTGTTCGGCAAACTCCAAGAACATGAAATGGAACTATCAAGACTCAACACTCATGAGGAATCCGACAAGAAGAAAAAGGGCATTTCTCTCAAAGCTTCAACCAAAGTCACAAAAGAAGTTGAAGAATGCTCTACAAGTGAGGATTCCGATAGTGAACCCAATCAAGAAGAATTTGGGATGTTTGTCAAAAGATTCAACAAATTCTTCAAGGGTAAGAAAGGTGGCTTCCCATCAAAGATGAAGAGAACCAAAGACTCCAAACAAAGAGAAAAGAGTTCCAATGATGGAGTTAAGTGTCATGAATGTGGTGGGGTCGGTCACATTAGAATGGAATGTGCCACATTCTTGAAGAAGAATGACAAGAAGACCCAAGAGACCAAAGGGAAGCGTGCATACATTGTTTGGGATGCACCGGAGAAGAGCAATGAAACATCTTCAAGTAGTTCCGGTGATGAAAATGCAAACCTTTGTCTCATGGCCAAGAACAACAATGAGTCCTCATCAAAAGCTAAACATGACATGAGTGAAAGTGATGATGAGGTAACCTCTAGCTCTTCTTGTTCCTCTTCAAACTCCATCTCTTATGATGATTTGCAAGAAGCCTACAATGAAATGTTAATTCAATTTAGAAGGCTTGCTAAAATTAATAAGGAAAAAGGAAAGAAAATTTTGGAGTTTCAACAAGAAATTGATGAATTGCAAAAATCTATAAATGAGTTGAAACTTCAAAATGAATCCTTAGAACTTATTAATTCTAGTCATCAAAGTGATTGTGCAAATCATGAGGAGACTATCGCTCCATGTGAGAGATGTGATGAACTTGAAAAAGAAGTGAAAGAGTTGAAAAACAAACTCACAATCTCACATAGTGATAGAAACCTCAACCGGTTGTTGAACTCTCAAAGACATAATCATAACAAAACCGGTTTAGGATATGTTCATAAAAAGGACAAAAAGTACAAGGTGGTTGGGTCATTTTCTAAGAAAAATTCATCAAAGAAACCAACTTGTACTTATTGTGGAAAAGTTGGACATATCAACATTGAGTGCCATATTAAGAAGTTTGAAATGAAAAAGGGAACTTATATGTGAATCAAGAAGGGAGAAAGTCCCAACACTAACCCTAAGGGACCCAACATTGTTTGGGTACCCAAAATGAACAAGTGATTTTATCTTGTAGGTGTGCCTTCGAATGGGAAAAGAATTGTGGTATCTAGATAGTGGATGTTCAAGGCACATGACGGGAGATAAGCGGCATTTCCTTGAGCTTACTCCAAAGGAAAAGGGTTATGTCACTTATGGGGACAACAACAAAGGCAAAATCCTTGGTATTGGTAAAATCGGAAACTCTTCAAACTTGATTATTGATAATGTGCTTTATGTTCAAGGATTAGAACATAATCTCTTGAGCATAAGCCAATTATGTGATATTGGTAATCATGTATTATTTACCTCTACCCATTGCCTCATTAAAAGTGACAAAGATGAATCAATCAAATTTGTTGGTAGAAGGTCAAATAATACTTACTTAGTTGATTTGAACAAAGTCACTTCTTTGGTCTCTACTTGTTTAGTGAGCAAAGAAAGTGACACTTGGTTATGGCATCGTAGGACCGCTCATATAAATGTAAACCAATTGAAGAAAATACAATCTAAAGATCTAGTAGTTGGTTTACCAAAGCTAAATTTTTCTATTGAAGGTGTTTGTTCTCCTTGCAAAAAATGTAAACAAACTAAAAACACCTTTGGATCAAAAATGGTGATGTCCACATCAAGGCCATTAGAAATGCTTCATATGGACTTGTTTGGACCATCACAAGTAAAAAGCTTTGGTGGCAACTATTATGCATTGGTGATTGTTGATGACTTCTCTAGGTTTACTTGGACTCTATTTTTAACTACTAAGAGTGAGACCTACAAATCTTTTAAACATCATGTCAAATTATTGCAAAACCAAGTAAATCAAAAAGTAATTATTATTCGTACCGATATTGGTGGTGAATTTGAAAACCACAAATTTGATAGATTTTGTGCTAAAAATGGTATTGAGCACCAATTCTCCGCACCAAGAACTCCGGAACAAAATGGAGTGGTAGAGCGGAAAAATAGGGTGCTAGAGGAACTTGCTAGAACCATGTTAAATGATTCTCAAGTACCTCAATGTTTTTGGGCCGATGTCGTTAATACGGCTTGCTATGTTTTAAATCGCATTTTGATAAGGCCCTCTTTGGATAAAACCCCCTATGAACTTTACAAGGGAAGAAAGCCAAATATATCTCATTTTCATGTCTTCGGATGCAAAGTTTTTGTTTTAAATAATGGAAAAGAAAACCTTGGCAAATTTGATTCCAAATCCGATGCAGGCATATTTTTAGGCTATTCTTCTCATAGTAAAGCTTATAGAATTTTCAACAAAACAACTTTAACAATTGAGGAATCAATTCATGTTGTTTTTAATGAGTCTTCGAAAGAAGATAGTGTTTTATGTGATGCTAGTGAAGATGGCATTGATTTTTCAAATGAAGAAAAAGAGAGAGAGAAATCTAAGAGTGATGAAGGTGAAGTCAAACAAGAACTTCCTCCGGCTTGGAAATCGGTCAAGGCTCATCCTGTAGACAATGTCATAGGAGATTTGTCAAAGGGAGTACTAACTCGTAGGTCTATTCAAAACATTTGCAACTATGTCTCTTTTGTTTCTCAAATTGAACCCGAATCAATTAAAAAGGCCATTGAGGATGAACATTGGGTTCTTGCTATGCAAGAAGAATTGAACCAATTTGAAAGAAATGAAGTTTGGGATCTAGTCCCTAAACCCAATGATCATACCATAATTGGCACTAAATGGATTTATAGAAACAAACTTGATGAATCCGGGTTAATCATAAGAAACAAAGCTAGACTAGTAGCTCAAGGGTACAACCAAGTGGAAGGTATCGATTATGATGAGACCTTTGCTCCGGTTGCACGTCTTGAAGCTATCCGAATTTTACTTGCTTTTGCATCAATCATGAAATTCACTTTATATCAAATGGGTGTTAAAAGTTCTTTCTTGAATGGGTTTATAAATGAAGAAGTGTATGTCAAACAACCCCCCGGTTTTGAAAATAGTGAATTTCCTAACCATGTTTATAAATTGAAAAAGGCACTCTATGGATTGAAACAAGCTCCTAGAGCTTGGTATGATCGATTGAGTTCCTTTTTATTAGAAAACAAGTTTCAAAGGGGGAAGGTTGATAATACACTATTCATTTATAAAACCAAAGATGACATATTGTTAGTACAAATCTATGTTGATGATATCATATTCGGTGCTACTAACGTGTCTCTTTGTAGAAAGTTTTCAAATTTGATGAAAAAGGAATTTGAAATTTCAATGATGGGAGAGCTCAAGTTCTTCCTAGGCTTACAAATAAAGCAAGTCAAGGAGGGGACATTTGTACATCAAGGGAAATATTGCAAAGAGCTCCTTGAAAAGTTCGGATTGGACAAGTGCAAAGAAGCCTACACTCCAATGAGCACATCATGCTACCTAGACAAGGATGAACAAGGTACCCCGGTTGATGTTAGTAAGTATAGGGGAATGATAGGTAGTCTCCTATATCTCACTACATCTAGACCAGATATTATGTTTAGTGTATGCATTTGTGCTCGATTTCAAGCTAATCCTAAAGAATCTCACCTATCCGCAGTTAAACATATATTTAAGTATCTAAAAGGAACAATTAACATTGGTTTATGGTATCCTGCTAATGCCAATCTTAGTTTAGTTGGTTACTCGAATTCCGACTTCGCGGGATGCAAGCTTGATCGCAAAAGCACCAATGGTACTTGCCATTTCTTGGGAAGTTCATTGGTGTCTTGGTTTTCTAAAAAGCAAGCTTGTGTTGCTCTTTCTACCGCCGAAGCGGAATACATCGCAGCCGGTAGTTGTTGTGCTCAACTATTATGGATGAAACAACAATTATCGGATTTTGGTTTGAAACTTGAAAATATTCCTATTAGATGCGATAACACGTGTGCAATCAATTTGACTAAGAATCCGGTGTATCACTCAAGAACCAAACACATTGAAATAAGACATCACTTTTTAAGAGATCATGTACAAAAAGGTGATTGTACAATTGAATTTGTTAGTACCACAAATCAATTAGCCAACATTTTTACGAAACCTCTACCAAGGGACACTTTTTATCATATAAGGAGAGAACATGGTATTTTAGATGAAACTAATATAGGCTAATTGCATTGTGTGTCATATTGGAAAATCACCATATTGATCTTACTATAATGTGTTCTTGATTCCAAGTTACAATTGTCCTTGATGATATTTTACATATGGTGTATTAATTGTGCATGATTCTTACTGAATTCCAAGTTGGTAATGAAGCCTATTGTATTTGATTTGTGTTTGTTCATTTAAAACTGTGTTCAAATTTCTGTTCTGCCAAAAATACTCGAGTTCTTTTCAAAAGGCTCGAGTATATTAATTCAAAATTAATTCGGTTTTAAATTGAAAAAGTTTTTATTAAGGGTCTGACAACAACACTCGAGTATTTTCAAAAACACTCGAGTCTTTCGAAAACCCCAAATTTTGGACTTTCCGACCAAACTCGAGTATTTTCCAAAAACTCGAGTCTTTTTCATTTTCCTGAAATTTGGTTTTCTGACCAAACTCGAGTCGTTGCGTTTTTACTCGAGTATCTGGGAAGACCTGGGTTGAGTCTCAAAAGACTCGAGTATATTGTCCAAGACTCGAGTCGTTCGTCAAGAACAACTCAATTATTTTGGAATATACTCGGGTATTTTGCAGCGTTTATTTATATCTGCACCCCTAACACTCGAGTTTCTTCGAACTTGTCTCTCTTCTCTCTCGGTTTTCACATGCTTTTCTCCTCAAAACTCAGATTTTTCTAAAATTTTTGCCAAAACTC
The DNA here is from genome assembly GCA_037953625.1 of Crotalaria pallida. Lineage (NCBI taxonomy): Eukaryota > Viridiplantae > Streptophyta > Magnoliopsida > Fabales > Fabaceae > Crotalaria > Crotalaria pallida. The sequence goes on along the minus strand of CM075649.1, from coordinate 77,264,534 downwards.
ATTAGCATATCATCCCCTAAACACTTTTCATCTCTTATTTCAACAAATTTCAACCAATTTCATCTTCAAATTCTTTACCCCCTTTTCAAACCCTAACTTCCAAACTATTCAAATTTCTCAAAAATTTCTTCAATGGCTTCATCTTCTGGGAAAGGAAAGCGAGTAAGGATTGCCGAATCATCATCCGATGAAGACATCCCTGAGTATTATCAAGAGGATGAGTGCTTGGACAGGTTTGGGGGCTTTGCTACAAGAGGGTTTGGTGTTGTTACCTAGGTAAATTGTGAATTTCTCCAGAGTAAGGGTTTCTCCTTTGTCTCCAATCTTAAGCATCAAAAACTCATTCGTTTTCTGGAATTTAATGGTCCAATTTACCCTAGACTAGTTAGAACTTTTTATGCAAACCTTAGGCTAAACGACAATGTAATGGAATCCATGGTTGAAGGTGTCAGATTCTGCATTAGAGTTAAGGATATATATCATGCTTTCGGGCCTTCACGACACGGGGACAACGCACTTAGGGCAAATGCCGATGGAATTTTTCAAAGTCTTTTGCGCCCCGGTCGTGTCTGGACCGGAGGGATTAAGCATGCATCTATGATGACTGTCCAATCTAGGGTCCTGCACTATATTGTTTGCCATCAGCTAGTTCCCCAAACTTCACCAAACTATGCGAAACCAACCAACAATGAACTTAGGCTTGTAAGTGTCATTCTGAATAATGAACAGTTGAATTGGTGTCCCATCATTTTGGATAGGATGCTAGCTGCTGCCCGATCTAAGCACCCTAAGTCCCTGCCTTATCCTATGCATGTATCCCGACTTTTGCTCAACTTCCAAGTACCCATACCACCAAATGAAGAGTCCACGACTCTTCATGTTAACCAGCATTGCCTAAACAATGGTACTCTGACTCATCAAGGCATGGAATTTCATGAACCATCTGGAGAGTACCTATACCAATCTGATATAGCCAATTTGAGAAGGGCTGAAAATGTTGCAGCTCAACAAGGGGTGGATGCCCAACAATTGGAAGAAGAAGCTGCAGCATTTGCGCAAGTTGAAGGTGGAAACCCAGTTGAGGACGAGATTAATTTTGATGATTTCACTGGATCTCAATTTGGGTTTGATAACTCGGGGTGGAGGGATAATGTCATCACACGGCTGGACACTCTCGATGGGAGGGTGGATTCTCTTGTGACTGCTATTGACACCCAGCGTGATGACTTTGCGAGTCTGGATACTAGGATGGCTACACAATCTGCTATGCTCTATTCCCGCCTGGATCAGCACTCAGACCAGATGAACCGATGGTTTGATGAGATGATGGCGGCCTTCTCTCGATTCTATCCTCCTCTGGATGATCCTACTCCATCTATGTTTTGATGTTGTTGCTTTTGGATTTTATCTTAGTTTTTCATTATGTTGGTCTTTGTTAAATTTTATGTATGTTGGGAGTTTGGTGTTTAAAACTCTTTGTTCTTACTGCACTTTGTGTTAGCACTTTTAAATCTATTATGTTGTTATTGCCAAGCTTCAGGGGGAGCTCTTTATTTTATATTGCCTCTGTTTTATTGCATATTTGGTTATGGGGTTTCCAATTATGTGCCTCTCCTCCCTTTATCTTTTTCTAAATTGTTACATCTTTTTGGCTCATGACAAAAAGGGGGAGAGATATCACACTTGTCTTGAATCTTGTTGTAGCATCTAAATTTTCTGATTATGGTATCTACTCTGATATTTGTTGGTCACTCAAATTCCATAAGCTTGTTGTTGCAATTAAAATGTCATAACCTCTTGCACAAGCTGAATTTTTAGATAGGTGAAAAGGATCCTATAGTACGGGGGAGTTGCATTTTCAAGTGGTATCAAGCTCCACAAGTGTTAGTTATTTTGTCATCACCAAAAAGGGGGAGATTGTAAATTCAATGCTCCTATCTATGTGGATTAGATTTTGATGATGACAAAGTAATTAACAATCAAGCCTTGAAGTTATTGCAATATCAACAACAACAAGAATTCAAGAAAGAAGACAAGTGCTCACTCATTCTCAATTGATTTGTAATTGTAATTTTTCAATTATGTTGAGAGTGGGTAGATATAGTTAGTCTCATCTAGGAATAAAATAACTAATATGTTTATTAGTTTGAGATTAACCAAAATTGACACTTGAGAAGAAAAATAAAATTGAAAATTATTTTTTGTCATATCTGATCAAAATACTCGAGTATTTTGATAAAAACTCGAGTATGTACTCGAGTTTTCTGAAAAACACTCAAGTATTTATGCCAGATCAGCAAATATGACCGTTAGTCTTGTTCGTGCACCAAATCCTTCTTTAGTGGCCAAAAAGACTCGAGTATTGGCCAAAAGACTCTAGTGTTTTAGCCCAGTCAGCAAAAATGAACGTTGGAGAGACTCAAAACTCAATTGAAGGCACTTGAGTCTCATTCAACCCAAGAGAGTATTTTCAGAACTTGATTGCAAAATTTCTCTTTGTTTTTGCACAAGAACAAACAAGACTACAAGAGCATATTGATTACAAGCTTTCATTAATTCTTCTTCTCAAGTGTTGATTCACAAAAACTCAACTTCACACTCATATAGTTATTCTCTTCCCAAGTTGAGTTTAGGTCTCAATTTCTATATTGAGTTGTGCTTATTTGTGCTAATCCATTGTGAGATTAGTAATACACATACAAAAACCTTGATCATTCAAAGTCTTGGATTGTTCCCATGCAAACCCTAAGTGGCTTAGGGTGTTGGAGTCTTGAGAGGTTCTCAAGCACAAGACTAGGAGGTTCCTAGCCCGGTGGAGTTTCTTGAAAGGAGTTCAAGGAAGCTTTAGAAGAGTTCTTCATCACCGGAATCAAATTGGGGTAGAAATCAAGAGTTTGGTACACTCTTGAAGGGTTAGGTTGAGTGAGGCTATCTCAAGTAATCCTTGTAATTTCTAACAATTTAATTTATAGTAGAAACTCCTAAGTTGATTAGGAGGAATGGATGTAGCTCATTGTTGGAGTGAACCAGGATAAAATTGCTTGAGTGTTGGTTTATTGCTTTCAATTTACTTTCTAGCTCAAACAACTTAAAGCATTTCAAAGAAAAAGGATTTGTTCAATTAGGTAGCAAGTTCAAGGAATCTAAGTGGTATTTAAGTGTTAAAAGTTATTTAGATTGCTTGCTATTCTGTTGGATAAGTTTCTGTTTTATATTGGATTGATTTGAGGTGAATTGCTGAATTTTCGTTTCTGGTTTGCCTGTCATCTGATACGAAAAACTCGAGTATATTTTGAAAGACTCGAGTTGTTCTTCTTAAAAAACTCGAGTATTTCACAAAAGACTCGAGTATTTCGAGTCTGTTTTCAGAAAATTCAGTTTTAGCTCTATTCTTTAATTATCATTCAAAATATTCGGTATTAGTGCTTCAAATTACTATTCACCCCCCCCCCCCCTAGTAATTGCTTAGCCCGCTTGTTGGTTTCCAACAGTTAGGAACTTGGTTTCATTGTAGGATCAGGTTATTAATTATGAAAATATGTTTTCCAATAAATCAAAAACTCCAGAAACAATAAAAGCTAGATCCCTCATGGCAATTATGTTTCTTACTAAACTTTACCCCTTAATCCCTTAAGTGAGTTCTAGTTTATAAGAGTTATACAATTACCCAAAAGTATTCCTACGAATTGAATAACTATATTGTTTGGTTGAAAGGCCTAATCTTAATCCTAATTTTCCAATTAAGGTTCAGATTACCAAAGCAAAATATAAAGTGATCAATTTTATGAATTGTAATTAAAACACAACCAAGCAATTGATTTGAAAGGAAAAACGTTAATTCATAAATAAACAGCCAAATTAAGATCCATACAAATCCACCGTATTCATAACAAGAGGTTCAATTATACATATTGGGAGAAGAAATACAAGGAATAATTATAGACAATAATCAGATTACCCCCTAGAGATCTTCAATCTTCAAGTGGATCCCTCCAACAATGTTGATCTTCAATCCTTATGCCTTGCCTCCTTACTCTCAATTGCATAACAACCTCTCTTCTCTAATCCTAATTTTATTCTAATCTCTTATTTGGCTCTGAAAAGTCAACAAAATCTAATGCTAAAAACCTATATTTAAAGTCTAAAACTAATCCCAATTGATATGATATGATAATATCCTATTAGAATAATCTAATCTTTATGAATCTTATCTACAAATAGAATTTATCATTAAAATCCTTCTAGAATCCCGTATTTGTGTCTGACAGCAACTTCGGCACTGATTTTGACCTCCAAGATGGACGAATTTGAGCAAGGCTATTTATGGCAAAGTTGTAGACCTTTTCCTTAGATTTAAAATGATACCTAGATCGCCTCATTTGGATAAGCATAGCTCAAGTTATGATTAAAACAGCGAACAGTGTCACTTTCTCGTGGTGCGCGCGCCTGGACGTGCAGGTTTGTGCGTGCGTCACCTGCTCTGGCTTCGTTTCGCTCCGCTCTTACACAATTTTCAAGGTCTTTTCATCCTCTTTCATGCTCCATGTTTATTTTCTCCAAATTCAGCTCCAAAAGCACCTGAAACATACACAAAACAGATCAAAACGTTCAAAGGATTCTAAATTACCTAACTTCCTAAAAACTATACAAAAAGTCCTAAATTTACAAGAGAAACAAGTCAAATACATAGTAAAAGGGAGTCTAAATCATACTCAAAACATCATATAGTATACCCAAATCACTCCGCTAAACTTAGTATTTTGCATGTCCCAGGCAAAAGTAAAATAAAAACTCTAGAACATAGAACCAATTTTCTAAGTTAATATGCAAACACCTCATCTAAGACTTCAGACTCATGACTCAGACACTTTTATTCACAAGCATTAACTTCATCAAAAACTGGTTAGAAAAACAAACTCCAAAAGAACCAGAACTAGTGAACACTCTCAACCTCACTGTGTGTATCTCTCATGTGTATCAAGGGTTATAACAATTCACTCAAGTTCATACATTGACAATGTGTTACCATATGCTTGACCATAGACCCAAATCTCCACTGAAATTATTGAATACATGCAAAAATCAAAAGGCCTTAAATGGGTTGTAATGAGGCCATGGCTAAAAGTGAAAGGTGGGATAAAAGAAACAAAGGATTATTACTAAGGGCTAAAATGAAAAAACAAATTTCCCTCAAAAATTATGAATGAGCAATGAACAAAGAGGACTCATACTTATTCACAATCAATTTCATACTTCTTTTCTTTTTCAATTTTTCCTTCTATTCTCTTCCTTTCACATTTTTTTTTCAATTTATTTTTTTTTACTTGGAAGAGAAATAGAACTCATAACACTTTTCACCAATTACTTTCACTTTTTCTTATTATTCCTCTCAATTTCTCATTCAAAAATTTCCAAGGTACTCACAAAAATATTTCAATAGATGCAGGGTACCAAAGAAAAATCATAATATCTCATAAGGCTCAAAATGGGCAACTACGGGAACATTATCAATACAAAACAGTTGAAGGCCACAAAAACACATCCTAAGTGTCTTAATCATCTTAATGCATGCAATCAATTATCAATCTCAAAATGGTCACCGGTCAAGTTCTAGAACACAAAATCAAAGTGAACACACTCATGAAAAAAAATAGGGGTCTCAAATCAAAATAATCAATAAATCATACCCGTCAGTGTTTAGGCTCAAATAACTCACTAGGCTAAAGGTTAGTTCACTAATAACTTGTTCTCAAAAAGTTTATAAAAATAACCAGTTCTCAACAAAACTTAAAACTCAATCCAAAACAGTGTCATACAATCAATAAGTCATCATCCTAAATCATGTATTTACATATATAATCAGAAAAATAGTCCTAAGTCTAGAATAATCATCTACTTCTACTCAAGACACAAACCAACACCAAATATGGGAGGACAATTCAAATCAGAAAAATTAATTTTTATTTTGTCCATTCCCCCAAACTTAGAGGTTGGCTTGTCCTCAAACAAATTAAACTAACCTAAAACTACAAAATAAAAATTAAAAACTAAAAAAAACAAGGAGTTAGAGACTTCCCTTTGTAGCACAGCATTCTCTTTTGATGCACCATGGAGAACTTATTCACCTGTATCACATGAACAACTAAAAATAGTGCTAGAAGCACCTCATTAGCAATTACATAAAGAAAGCTCTAAACTCTTTATTCACTAACTAACTATAAAAAATAAAAACCTACACTACTACATAATTACAAAGAATCCACCAGGATCCCAAATCCTATAGGTTAAATCCCATGTGATGCAACAATAACAAGTTATTACCACATCCCATGGGACAAACCTTGGATGATGGTGGAGTAAGGATGTTTTAAAAATAAGCTCAATCCCACCAGGGTCAAAAGGTGCATTCCTTACTCCATGCATCATCTCAGACAAGTTATTTCTTTTCCCATTCATGAAAGTGTTAATTCCATGAATTAGGAAAACTACCTTTCCAGGCTCCCTATTGTTCAATAATGATTTAAATTGATTTTTAGATTTTTCATGAAAGCACAGAGGTTGAATATAATGGAAAAATTTTGAGTCATTCAAGCATGCAATAGATTTGACCAAATTTTTAATTGCTAGAAATTCATCATGCAAGGGTGGATCAAATTTTTCTACCATATTCAAACCTTCTAAAGTTTTATTTCGGTCCTCTTCCTCAAACTTATTATGCGCATTTTTCTCAATTTGCTCCTCCATAGGAGTTTCATCATTGGTCACATCCATCACCACCACTTTTTCCTCTCTTAGAAGAGAATCAAAAATTGTTGGTGATGCTTGTGACTCTTCATCTAATGTCTTTGAAATGTGTTCAACTTTGATTTCAAGGTTCCTTGAACTGGAACCTTGAATCGGGTAATAGGTTCTGGCTTCTTCAATAAAATCTTTAGTGTTTTGAGCACATTTCTCTAAAACTATTTCCCATGGAGCTTTCTCCACGGGAATTGGCTCCACATAAAAAAATTTATTAGCTGTAGCTTCTAATTTCTTTAAAGCTATTTCTAATGAAGTTTTCCTATTACTCATGTTTTGTGCATAATAGTATGGAGAATCGGGATCCAAAATAAATCTATCACAATCAGAATCATTATTAAAACTATAGTTATACATGAAAAGGTACAAGTTACACAAATAATTACAAAAAGGTACCGGAAAAAATTAGAATCGGATTTCAATCCTCGGCAACGGCGCCAAAAACTTGTTGGCAATTCGGCAAGTATACCGATCGCACAAGTAATAAAGAGTAAGTAAAATTATCGTTCCACTCGGGGATTGCAAATTGTTTCTAATTTCTTTCACTTAATTGAGATTACTACGTATAACTTGTATGGGTTTTGAGTTTAAGAGATAGGAATGTAGAATTAAAGGAATGAAACAATTCAGAAACTAAATATGAATTAGAAGCAAATATGGAAAAGGTTAGGAACTTGGTTTCATTGTAGGATCAGGTTATTAATTATGAAAATATGTTTTCCAATAAATCAAAAACTCCAGAAACAATAAAAGTTAGATCCCTCATGACAATTATGTTTCTTACTAAACTTTACCCCTTAATCCCTTAAGTGAGTTCTAGTTTATAAGAGTTATACAATTACCCAAAAGTATTCCTACGAATTGAATAACTATATTGTTTGGTTGAAAGGCCTAATCTTAATCCTAATTTTCCAATTAAGGTTCAGATTACCAAAGCAAAACATAAAGTGATCAATTTTATGAATTGTAATTAAAACACAACCAAGCAATTGATTTGAAAGGAAAAACATTAATTCATAAATAAACAGCCAAATTAAGATCCATACAAATCCACCTTATTCCTAACAAGAGGTTCAATTATACATATTGGGAGAAGAAATACAAGGAATGGGAAAAACTAATAATTATAGACAATAATCAGATTACCCCCAAGAGATCTTCAATCTTCAAGTGGATCCCTCCAACAATGTTGATCTTCAATCCTTGTGTCTTGCCTCCTTACTCTCAATTGCATAACAGCCTCTCTTCTCTGATCCTAATTTTATTCTAATCTATTATTTGGCTCTGAAAAGTCTACAAAATCTAATGCTAAAAACATATATTTAAAGTCTAAAACTAATCCCAATTGATATGATATGATAATATTATATTAGAATAATCTAATATTTAAGAATCTTATCTACAAATAGAATTTATCATTAAAATCCTTTTAGAATCCCGTATTTGTGTCTGACAGCAACTTCGGCACTGATTTTGACCCCCAAGATGGACGAATTTGAGCAATGCTATTTCTGGAAAAGTTGTAGATCTTTTCCTTAGCTTTAAAATGATACCTAGATTGCCACAATTGAATAAGCATAGCTCAAGTTATGATCAAAACAGCAAACAGTGTCACTTTCTCATGGTGCGCGCGCCTGGGCGTGCAGGTCTGTGCGCCTAGGCGTGCGTCACCTGCTCCGGCTCCGTTTTGCTCCGTTCTTGCGTCATTTTCAAGGTCTTTTCATCCTCTTTCATGCTCCATGTTTACTTTCTCCAAATTCAGCTCCAAAAACACCTGAAACATACACAAAACGGATCAAAACGTTCAAAGGATTCTAAATTACCTAACTTCCTAAAAACTATACAAAAAGTCCTAAATTTACAAGAGAAACATGCCAAATACATAGTAAAAGGGAGTCTAAATCATACTCAAAACATCATATATTAGACCCAAATCACTCATAAGTTTTAAAGTAGATATGCTTGAGAAAAATGCATGATTAATCTTGGAAAATAATGCATAAAAAAAATATTTTTAAAATAGAAAAATGCATTATTGAATGACTTTTGGAATGGTATTTAGTAAAAGGAAAAAATTGGGTGCAAAACTGATTTTTTTGATCTAATCTTTTAAGCAAATAAAACAGTATTATCTGACTGGTATCTGACCTATACTCAGATACATAGTTGTGCAGTTTTTTTTAATAACAGAAAGAAAAAGATTTAGAAATCACGTGCAACCCAATCCTTTTATGAAACTAGCGCTTTTCTTTTTACAATATATTAACGCCATTTTGCTTTGACACTTTGATACAGATACAATTTTTACATTCCCAAATTTGTTGGGCAATACATTCATAACAGTGTGAAACATGTTCTTTTCTAGTTCTTCCAAGATTCTTCATCTTCTTTATTTTTCTTTAGAAATTAAATTGAATCTCTCAAGCATATTCATCTTAGATCTAAGAGGTTCAATTAGTTGTGTGTTCTTATTAGTGTTGTAATTCGTACATCACGAGGTGCAAACTTTGCTACAACAACAAGCGAAATTTCAAGAGTGAGAAATGGCAAAGGTTTTACCGAAGAGGTTCGTTGAAGGTTTCAAGGGAATTAGACTTTGAAGGTTTCAAAGGTTCAAAGCTTGGTGAAGGTTTCACCTCAAGTGATGAAGGTTTCATTGTGTTCTTGAAAGTTTCAAGAAAGGATTGAGGAAAGTGTTGAAGGTTTCAACATATTCACAGCGATTGAAGAATGGTTTGAGGTTTTGAGTACGATTAGAGTAAGGTTTACTCGGTGGGGTTTTTAGCAAAGGTTTTGTGTAAAAACTCATTGTAATAATCTACCTTTTTCATAGTGAAGCAACTCTCCCGAATTAGAAAGGGAGGACTGGATGTAGCCTTGAGTTCAAGGTGAACCAGTATAAATCGTTGTGTCTAGCTTCTCTTCTTTTCTATTTTATCTTGGTTAATTTCATTAATTCTTGATATGTGCTGATCTAACTAGATCTAATCAATAATTGTTTTAATTCAACGTATTACTGGTGGTAGTGATATTTTGGCATCTGCTACATCTAATTTGTGTGTTGGTATTATTTTGATTGTTAGTTTCTGGTTAGATCTGTATGATTTTGGAAAATTTTGGTTTCTGTTATCTGACTGATATCCAACCTATATCTGACCCATATCTATTTGTCTGTTAATAGATTTTTAATTGTTACTAGATTTCTGTCAAATATCAGTCAGATACATAGTAGATATCTGATATAGTTTTTGAAGGATCTTTGAAAACTTTCAGAGGTTCACCTTCACATCTATTCACCCCCCCCCCCCCTCTAGGTGTTTATTCACCCACTTGTATTCCAACACATCAAAAGATAGGATAGTTACATCATCAGTTATCTAGAGCATGACTTTCCTCAGTTGGACTCGACCCTAACCAAAACAAAATAAAACACCTAGACCACAAGACCGACGGGACTCCCTAAGCTATCGGTTGATCCTCGTCGTCCTCCGGTGCTATCTCCTCCCCCGCACGCAGTGCGGCCTGCATACCACAAGCGAAGTACGTCCGATGTCCTCCGTCCATATAGTCCCTCAAGGTAATGCGACTAATGTGCGAATCAATTCTTGCTCCTCTCAAACGATGTTCAGGGTCTCTGATTTCCAGCCGAGTCAAGCCTCTCCTGATCCATCCATTAGGGGTGACTTCTCACATTCCCCCACTAGGGGCCACATGATGATCTCTATGTTGTACACCATCTGTCTGTTACGTCCCCACGAAGAACGAAGAGAAACAACGAACAAGAGAAAGAATAAGCTTTTCCGGACGCATGACATGCCAACAAATCTGCACACTACCAATACATCTCAAAGCATAAAATAAATAACAACACAAATGCAAATGAATGTTGAATGAATGCATGATCATCATCTTCATCACTTAGCCACTTTATTAATTCTCCATCATTATTCTCATAGCAACTTTACTGCCATCAGCACCTCGTCACCACCACACTTTTAATACTTTCACATAGTTAACTTTCTCAAAATATTTTATTAAGTTTTATCAAGAGTTCACATTACCCGTGATGTCAGGGGAAATATAAGACATCACTGTGAAAGTTTTATAGTTAGCACACACGTCTACATCTCCTCCATATCCTCCCAAACCTAGTCGGAAGCAAATGGGACATACAGGAACCTTAACCCACGTCGGTCGAACAGTCGGGAAACCAACAGCATACAAATATGAATGTCAAGCCATAACCGCACAGGCCGGCTAACATGACAATTGATATTCCACGCGATCCAATCTCCAGCCGATCTGCCCGCCTCATTCAGGTTCCCTCTCACCGTTTCGAATTTGATCAAGGGGGCGACAGTACTTTTCTAGTTCGCGGTGCAGAACACGCTACGATTCCTTGGGTATTAATCCCCGATCACTTATAGACTAGTTCCGCCTAGAAAAGCACTCCAAGTTTCTTGACGTTTCACCGTCATCACCCTCCCCTATCACAATCACACACCTGAATATCCGCAGATAGACAGGGTATCTTCCTCTCCTCTACTTCACACTCATCTCGCTGCATATAATTATTATCTTTTATATGTTTCAGTCTTATTACAACTTTTATTAACCCTATGGTCAGACGAGTCACCCTTATCCATCACTTCGGTGATCCTCGACCTCTAATTACGCAACTTTTCCTCAACGTCCAGTCTTTTCCAATATCACTTGCTTAACTGTTCAAGGCTCGGATCCACGGCATACTGCACGTGACCAGCTCAACTCATCTTATAAGACATAACCATAACCATTGCGGTGCTCATCAAGGAATCCAACTCCACTCATTACTTTTCCTTTATTTACTTCCTCCACACATAACATTCATTCATCACTTTATTTTCATGTCTCAATGTCATGCATCATGCTAAACATAGTATAACAACATGAATCATTAAGCATGAGCAGGCATCATATGTTCATACTTTCATGTTCACATAACTCAATCAAAGAACAACACATAAATGCAATAGTGATCTTAGTCTTTCATGCGAGGAGCCAAACAATCAACATACCAATCGCCCTCACACTACTTAACCTTGCCCGATCACGGTTCCGATTTAAACAATAGAAACTAAACACAGTTACTCATGACATACATTCCAGATAAACTATTATTCTCACGTTGATTGTGAATTGAAATCCTCGGAGAATCCACAAAATCCCGATCTCCGCGATCACGTTCCACAGCAACACCTTTATTTTCCTCAAGCCAAACATAATACATTAATATACAATTTCCTTTTTCTCAAATTGTTCCAAAGTAAAACCACAACTTAAATACATTAAAACATTTTGATAATAATCCATAAATAAGTTTTAAAAGCTAATAGGGGCTGCTGGTCTGCCTTGGACAACACCCTAAACACTTCTGAAAACACCGAAAAATTTACCGTTTTCAATCCGGCTTTTTCCTAAATCGAATACCATTTAAAAGCTTTACTTTAAATCACTTGAACACATTTGTAAAATTGAAGAACAAGTTCAAACAATTCTGGACAGCAAAGAATTATTTTGCAAACTCACTTTAGTAAAATCCGAAAACAACGTAAAAGTACTTTTCGCTTCCAAACATTCCTTAATACAAAACCAACACTTTAACACTTTAAAATTCAAGCTTTTTATCATGAAATAAAACTAGGACAGCCACCAAACAAGGCCATCAATTCCAAATAATTCAAAGAAACCAAATTTAAAATCAATTAGTTTACAACGCTATTTTCATACCTTAACATTTTCCAAACGTAGTTTAAAATTCAAATGACAACAACACTTTTAAGAAATAAATTCACACAACTCATACCCTTTTCAAAGAGCAATTAACACTTAGCAAAATAAATTCATATCCTATTAAACTTGTCTTGGCCGAATCATGCACAAAAGCAAAACAATGTTCATAAATTTTTCTAACAAATCTTAAAGCATCAAAACAACACTAAATCAATTATACAACTCACAATCTTTTCCAAAATAATTCATTTTCATATTTACCTACCTTTACTTAATGAAACCGAATTGCATTTCGCCAATAAATCTAAGATTACAAGTTCAAACACTTTGAATCAACTTAATCAACTTGGAACATTATCATGCAAGTTCATTTTCACAAAATAGAACCTCCTAAGCCTACTTATCCTACATGGCCGAATTGAATCAAAAACACATAGGCTAAAAATCACAATTTTAAACATTCAAATCATCAAGATTCATGTCAAGCACTTAAACACAATTTCATTTACATGAAACAAAAATCATTTACTCTTTCTTTATCTTATGGCCGAATTACACACACATACAAATCAAGGCACAAACTTTATCAAACAAATTTATTCATTCATTTTCTTCTTGAAAATCAAAAACACACTTAAGAAAATAACTAAAGTTAGCATATCATCAACATGCATTCAAAGATAAACTCATCTACCTATTTTTCATGCTAAGACCGAATTTATACTCACATGCAAGAATAAATACTTAAACTTTTTACCAAACAAAATCATTTATTCATTTTCCTTAAGTTTGGCCGAATACACATATACATACATACAAGAGCATACACTTTTTTTTTATCAAATAAACACATGCATACACTTAGCTTAATCACATATTTAAACAAAAATCACGCATCAAAATTTATGAAACCCGCATGCATGCACTAGAGGTCAAAACCGTATGACCCTAGATAAAAAAAATCAACACAAACATTCATTTTTCATGCATTCTTTTGTTAGAACTCAAAAATACACTAATCATACATCAAAGGTTAAGGATTAATCACATGCAAGTAAAAACAAAACCATTTTCCTCATCCTTTTGCTTAGGCCGTGACATGCAACAAAGAAAAGAAGGAAATTTTTGCAAATCAAATACACAAAGTTTATAAACAATATTAACATACTCATATTCAAACATTCCCATTAGAAATCAATGAACAAAAATTATTTTAAACACAAAGGGACATAAACCGAATGATCCTCTAATACACATATCAAATCAAAATTTCATTTTATCATGCAATCCTTCTTTAAAACCAAAAATACATCAAATAATTATCAGGAATCAAGAACCAATTACATGCAAATAGAAACAAAGTCATTTTCCCCAAATACTAACCCTATCTGTGACATGCAAAGGGAAATCAAGAGGAATTTTTGTAAATCAACAACAAATAATGTAACACCCCAAATTTTCGTCTCCCGATGTAATGTGATTATGATTTATGGAAATATATTTTCAAATTATTTTCTTAATCATAATTATGTTTCATTAATTAAATTAAGATTATTATGAGTTAGTAAGAGTAATTGCGAAAGTAGAAAAATATTGCAGCAAACAAATAATATGTAAAAATAAGGTTTTTGCATATTAGTCCCTGGAAGAGGACCTAGAAGCAATATTAGGAAAACATTGGAGGGAAGGGCATTAAAATAAATATTTTTGAAAAACTGACCAAAATACTCGAGTATTTCTGGAAATACTCGAGTAATCGAGTCAGTGGAGAACTCGTTAGTGCGGTTGATGAGTCAACCCACAACGAATCCCTTTGAGTGACACGAAAACACCATGGAAACATGATGATGGTTGTCGTGGCGCGTTGCATGAGCACTGGGAGGGTCTATATAAAGCTCGGATTGTTGAAGAAGGGAGATTTTGTTGGTTTTGCTCTGAGGACTTGGGTTTAGGGTTTCCAATTTCGTGGTTCGATTTCTCGAACGTGTTTGAGAATTGGAACGAGAGTGATACACCATTGTGAAGCTCACGTATCAAGCTTCACAAAAACATAAAAATCGTGAGTTAAGGCGATGTGTAGAAGGAGAATCGAAGCTGAGAAGCAAGGGTGTTCTTGGTGTTAAAGTTGAAAACTGAAGCTTGGAGCTCACTTTCAACTTAGATTGTGGTAAGCCCTTGGACCCTATGAATCTCAAATTCGTCTATACTTCTAGTGTAAGTTGCAGAGAATCAATTCTAATCGTTTTCCCCAACTTTAAATCGAATTTTGCATGTCAAATCTTCTGATTTTGGTGCTCTGCTCAACTATGACTGCATGCATAGGATTTTGGGGGTTGAGCATCTCTAACCAATTTCTCTGCAATTTCAGAGTTGATTCACGAATTTGAGGTAAGGGTGAAGCTTCTAATTCACTAGAATAAGTTTAAATCTTGTGGAATTAGGATATGAGCCATCAAACGGCTCTATGGGCATAGTTGGAAATAGGAATGAGGCTTGGAGGCCTTTCTGGACTTAAATGAATATTTGGACATGTGTATTTGGTCACATGCAAGGTGTACTAATGCTGAAAATGGAATGGATATATGTACAATTGGATTTGGTATGTTAAGTTGTGGAAATTGCATTTTTATGCATAATTATGGATAATCTGTGGTTCAGTGTTAGATGTTGTTAATTCTGTGTTGGAACATGTTTAAAATGTGTAAAGTGAGCTATGTTGATCTTTGGTTTGGACTGGATTGGACTATAATCGAAGTTGGTATATTAAAACTCATTTTTCTGTGTTGTCTGTCTGCAAACACTCGAGTATTATGGGTAATACTCGAGTATTTGGCCTATTTTGGAAATTGGATTTTCTGGGAAACTCAAGAACACTCGAGTATTCATATAGAACACTCGAGTATTCTGGGAATTTTTAATGAATTTCTGGGAAACCTTAAGAACACTCGAGTTTCATGGAGAACACTCGAGTATTCCAATGAATTTTCAAAGTATTTCTGGAAAATGAATGAACACTCGAGTAATGTGAGGAACACTCGAGTATTTTCATAAAACTGAGGAACACTCGAGTATTGATAGGTTCACTCGAGTATTTTGGACCTGAGACAGAAAAAAATTAACTTTCTTTTAATATACCCAATAGGACATCGATTAAGATCAATTATGCTCACAGGAAAAGGTTTCATGTTCCAATAAAAGGATTGGGAAAAATATTAACAACAGTCTAACTCATTGAAGGAATAATATTGGATGCACATAATAAGATTATTGGTTAATCTTGTGTATATAATTTTATGTGCATACATGCATGGTGTAAGGTTGGGGATAATTCGGTGGTAACTGGCTCGATGACACATTTTGGTAATGTGGGCAGCATTTGGGAATGCTGTTACGTCTTGGTGACGTTGTGTGCACTCTATCCGAGCAGTGGCTCGATGACACATTTTGGTAATGTGGGCAGCATTTGGGAATGTTGTTACGTCTTGGTGACGTTATGTGCACACTATCCGAGCAGTTCCACAATACATGTTGGTCATGTATGCGAATTATTGGAATGAACGTTCAATGGACAATGGATTTGGGAGACATGCATCATTACTCATAATTAATGGAAATGTTACAATTGGAAAACACTCATTCATTTACATGTGCACTTGCATTGGATGGTTGTAACTTATATTGTTACATGCTTTATTTATTCTTATTCGATTATGTGGGTTATGTGCTTACCCCTTTTTTCCCATGTTAGGTGATGGCACGCTATCTAGCTTGCATCGAGATGCGCCCGCTCCCTAGTGGAGTGTGGTACTACGAGGACCATCGAGCCACTTATGAGGGCGAGGTGGAGGTGACTCTATATCACCCCAACCCTTTGGCTCGTGTCCGTCCTCGTAGGTTTCGCATCCCTATTATCTATACTTTGCATGTACCCCCTTTCTATACTTATCATGGACCACCCCCGACTCGACCTGCTAGTCGTTTTCATTCCTTTCGTTTTCGAGCCGCTACTCGATCTCACCCCTCTGCTTCTCGAGTGGTTCGAGAGGAGACTCCTATACCTCATCCGATGAGTCTGGTTCATGGGATTCCCTCAGCTGACCCAGTGCCCAGTGGTGGGGCACCCACTCAGTCAGAGGAGGTAGAGGAGGATCCGGAAGAGGGTGAGAGCGAGGATGAGCCAGTCGAGTACTCCACTGGGAGCCAGTGGGGAGTTGGGGATCCACCAGGTGATGCATAGTATAGATGGTTAGGATGTGGGACGGGTGGAGCAGCTGCTGGAGACTTGGAGATCATGCTATGGAGGAGGATCGCTGGACCACTTCTGGGATTTCATATTTTGCTCTATATATATATTGTACATATTTTGAGAGATCTCAGTGAGGTGGTCTTATATTATGGACTTGTATTTTGTATAAACCTGCTATCTCGACTTTGACTCTGATGTTGATGACTCTTTTTATGATGATCATATATATATATAGTTATGTTTATGTTTTCTTCACTAGTATTAAATGTGAGTTATCAAGTCATGGTCTCTAATTTCCGCTTACTCTGATAAACGTGGTTTCACGCTTTAATAAATAATATTTTCATGAAATGATAAAGGTAAGGTTTTTACTAATTGCAAATAAACACCAAGTATTTTACAAAGGCTAATAAAAGGATTTTTAATTAAATCTTTACTGAATCAAGTCCATAAACTTTTACCAAAGATAATAAGAGCAATTCTTTTTATCAACATGGATCTATAAGAAGGAGTGTTACAAATAACTCAAGAACATAATAGATCATCAACTCATAATCAAGCATAAAAACTTAAATCAAATATCAAAAATCATTTTGCACAAAAAATGTAACACCCCGCATTTTTCCCGTACGTGCGTAAACGATTTTTGACAAAAGAAACCCTGAAATTGTGATTTTTAGAAAAAGTATTTTTCCTAAGAAAGAAATAAAGTGTTGATTTCTATGGATTTTTATAAACAAAATATTTTCTATAAGAAAAGTGAATGATTTTGATGAGATGAAAAATGATTTGTTAAATTGTGATTTTTATTAAAAGATGGTTTTATAAGAAATGAAATTTTTGGATCTGTTATCTTTGAAAATTTGTATCTTTTAAACCGTAACTCGGAATTTCATGATCTTTATATGAAAACGATCGTTTTGAAACCTAGAATTTTAAAATATAATTTTTAAAATTTTCTGGAGTGATTTATAAAAATCTAATTTATAAAATCTAATTTATAAAATTTTCTTAGAATCAATTTAATTGTTGTATGAATTATTAATTTTAAATACAAATGGTAAAGGTGATTAGGAAATAAAAATTTGCAAGACATGTGTGTGTATGTGAGGGTGCCACGGTTTGTGTATGTGCATGTAAGTATGTATATGTATGTGTGTTGTACGTATATGCGTGTGTGTGTAGGTATGAGCTTAGGATTTTAGAAGCTTATAGGGTAAGAAACTAAGGAACTAAGTGGTAACCATAAGCTAACTAAATGGAAAACCCTAACTAGAAACCAACTACCCATTAGCCCTAAGTGACCCCTAGCATCTAACCTACTCCACTTTGTCCCCTTAACTTTGCTAAAATCCACCCATGCAATTAATTGTGAAGACCAAACCGCCCCTCCCATTCATGCTTGGACCGAATTTTACAAGGGCCAAAATAGGAAATTATGAACTTGCCTATAAATAGATGAAGCCATAGTTCATCACCTCTTCACCAAGTCCATTTTCTTCCAAACACAAAACACTACTCTAAGGACTTATCAAACCCTTAGAGATAAAAAGAAAAGAAAGAGAGAAAGAGAAAGAGGGAGGTGACCGTGAGCCTTAGGGGGAGATCCAAGAGTGACCAAGCATTTCCTTTGAAGATCTAAGTGTTAGGAGCTAGAAGAACCAACCCTTCTTGGTAGGTGATTCGAAGAACAAGAAGAAGAATTGTAATAGCTTAGATTTTCTTTTGATTTTTGTAGATCTACCTTCTTTTCTTCTTGCATGTTTATTTTTATGATTTGTAAGGTGACTTTATGTGTTATTCTTTCTTGATCTTGGACTTTCAAGGACTAAAATTAATTTGTAAAGTGTGTAACTCTATGTGTGTGATTCGGTTGAGATTTCTTTGTTGGATCTTAATGTTTTTATAACTAAAACTTAAAGATCTAAAGTTTTGTTTAAGATTTTGTGAAGCATAACATAGATCTTTCTTGCATGTATGTTTTTCTTGTTCTAAATCATGATCTATATGTGTCTATGTGCTTATTTGACAAATTAATTTATGATCTAAGTTGAATGAATGGTAAAGTAAAATTATTTGGCCTTGCATGTTGAAATTTCTTGCTAAACCGTGAGCTATAATATTTTTAAGAAAGGATTGATAAATGAATTTGTGATTTAAACTTGTTTTAAGATCTTTGGTCTTGCATGCTAAATTTTCTTGTTTAAGTTATGATCTATGTTGTGTTTGTGTGATTTCTTTATGAATCAATAAATGATTTAAATTTGTTTGAAAATATAGTTGAAATCTATGGCTGTACATGATGATTTGATGATGACCTTGTTGATTGTGTGCATACATTTATTAATCCATGTTTAATAAGCAAAAAGTGAAGCATGCATGTTAATTTTAAGTAGAAAATTCATGTTTTTATTTAAATGCATGTCATGGTTTTGGAAGAGGAAATTAAATAAACAAGCTTTAAAATGATTTTTGGAATGCAAACATGAGTTAGCTTTAGCAATTAATTTTATGTATGCTTTATTTTGTGAGAGGCCATTCGGCCATGTGTGATAAAAATGAATCTCATGCTTTTTAGTTAATGCATGTGAGTGATAAGGCTAGATCTAGTAATTTTAAGTGCATGCATGTCATTCCTTAAAGTTTAAAGTGTAATCTTGATTTATATTTGAAACTAAGTAATGAACTTAAGTTTTGTTGAAATTATTTAATAAAAAAAAATCTTGCTTCAATAAAGTTGATGCATGTTGATGTGAATGAGTGATGTGTTTGATGTCTTGATTTGATTTTGTGATTTTTGGTGCGTTGAAAATTGAACCAAAAACCTTGCATTCTTGCATGTTAGTATTCGGCCATGAGGAAAAGAAGTAGGAAATTGTATTTGATCTTTGTTTAGATTGCATACATGATGAAATTAATTTAATTTAAGAGCTTAGGAGTACATGCATGAAGTAATTGAATATGTGTATGAAACTTTGAAGAGATTTATGATTTTAACTTGTTGTTTGATTTAAGTTTGATAAATTTTCCTTTTTATGCTCTCGGTTTTTAGTCCTGAAAAGAAAGAAAAATTATTTCAATTGTTTTGTGCTTCTATGTGTGCATTAATCTTTGTAAAATTCCACCTATGTGATTCGGCCAATGTATGCTAGTGTAGCTAGGAAAATTGTCTCCATGGAATGTTCTTTGTGAATGATTATGTTTTCATGTGTATGATGCTATGTGTGATGTGTTGATTGTTTTAACCCCTTTCGGTTTTAAAGAATAAGAATAAATAAATTGATTTAATAAATGATGTTTGATGATCTTTAATGTGACTAATATTATGTGAAGTTGTGAATGTTTTAATGATGTGTTGTTTGAATGTGTTTTTCTATATTTGAATTTCCAAAGGATTGAAAAATGTTTTACTGAAAAAGTATGATTTAAGAAACTTAAATTGATTTAATGTGATTTTGGAACTTTATTTTCTTAAGTTTTGAATTTTTTTTAAAGACTAAGAATAATGATTTTTATAACATAAACTTTTCAAAGTAAGAATACCTTAAGAAGAATGAATTCTGTTTTGATAAGAAAATCATTTTAAAGTTGTTTCCAAGTTTCCTTGAAAACATTTTATTTAATTTGGATTTGAAAACTTTTGGAATATGAACAATGTGTTTTCAAAAAGGAATGATTTCAAAGTGTTTTCTAAAACAAACTAATAAAGTCGTTAAAAACGTTTCTAACGCACGGGGAAAAATGCTATGGTTCGAACGACAGACGCAAAGGAAACGAGGCGGAATTAGCGATCGATCTTGGAAAGCTTGCGGAGGCCTACGTCATTTGAGGTGAGAGAGGGGTTTCCCTTAAGACGTCGTGGTATTTAGGTAACTTATTAAGAGGTCCAATCATCTCAAAGGTTGGACTCCAATCTCATTTAGCGTAGTGGTGTATGTGATAGCAATTGTTTGATTGTTTGTTTGGCTGTCCACCCGAACGGCTGAGATTGGTTTATTAAATATGATGAAATGCTTTCTGATTGATTTATGCTTGAACTATTTGTTTATTATATACTGCAAATTATTTATTGATTGGTTATGAAATTGTGATATTATGGAGAAATATTGGTACGCTGTAATTATGTGATAAGAATAAATCGTGAAAGTAAGAAAATGAAAGTGAGAAAGTGATAAGTAGTGACAAAGGTGATGTAAGTGAAAGAAAATTTCGGATAAAGAGTTGAGGTTGGAAAAAAGTATTGTGGTTATGGAAGAAAGATGTGGTTGGCTCCTCTGTTTCGGTTTTAGACTGGGAACTAGTGTTGAGTTGAGCTTGCTCCTCCATTAGCGCTCAGCAAAATCTGATTTTTGAAAAAGGTTTTTGAAAAGTGATTTTTGAAAATCTTTTTTTAAAAAAAGATATATTTTTGAAAAAGTTCTGTGAACCAATCTTTTCGAAAAAGTTTTGTGAAAAGACCTATTTTTGAGAAAAGTCTTGGAAAACAATTCTTTTGATGAAGACCTTTGAAATGCCATTTCGAGAAAATCTTTTTATAACAATATTTTTGAGAAAATCTTTTTGTAAGGATATTTTGAGAAAGTCCTGTTGAAAAAATATTTTTAAGAAAAGTTTTATGAAATAGTCCCTTTGAGAAAAAGTTCATGAAAACAAGATCTTTGTGAAAGTTTATGAAAAGAGATTTTGGAGAGTTTTTGAACGATATTTTTGAGAAAGCTTTGTGAAATGATATTTTTGCAAAAGTTTTGTGAAGTGATGTTTCGAGAAAGTTTTGTGAAATGATATTTTCAAAAGAGTTTTGCGAAAGGATATTTTTGAAAAAGAGGAGGAAATGAGTTTTGAGAAAGTGGATGAGATGAGATGAGAAAGAGTGTGATATGAGATGTGGAAATGTGATGTGATGAATTGGGGAACAGTTTGAAAAGATTAGTGGTCGGGACTCGTTGAAGGGATGCACTAAGGATGAGCCGACCGTTAGGATTAAGCCGTTTATAAAACTTTAAAATTTTTAAAACTTTAAAAAGACTATTAAAGGACATGAATAACGCGGTGAGGTATGAGTGTGTGTTGAAGTAGTGGAGAGGAAGGAACCATAAGTATCTGCGGATACTTAGGAGGAGATTGCATTAGGGGAGGACGATGACGGTGAAACGTCAAGAAGTCTAGAGTACTTTTCTAGGCAGAACGAACTCCAAAAGTGGCGTACTAACGTGGTAGGGACTGGGTCTAATGCCGTGGTAAGTTATGCACTCGAGACTAGAATTGTACTGTCGCCCCCTAGATTGCAAATCTAGAACAGTGAGAGGGACTGGAGTGAGGCATCTTGTTTGCCACTGTGAGTGAGATAGTGTGCCTTGATTATGTATATGATATTGAATTGAATTGAAATGATTGAGGCTGAGTCCTCCTGGTCTGGGACCATTTGATTGTTGAGACAGCTGTCGTGCCCGCACGGTAAAGGTCCTGTACTCCTGTTTGCTTCGGACTAGGTTTGGATGGATGACCGAGGAGATGTAGACGTGTGAGCCGTTTGCCTCAATGATGTTTGTTCCCCTAATCATTGAGTGAACTGAGATGATAAGACTTAATAAACTTAAAGATTAAACAGAACGGTATAGTCATGGTATTAAATATTGAATGAGATTGAGAAGTAAGAATAATATGGTGTTTATATGATGATAATGAGTATGTTTGTTTATTTGATCTACATGTTGTTTATTGCTTTGTCTTAATAATTGCCTATCGTAAATCCACATAGTCGACATTACATGTTTTGGGTAGCTCACTCTCTCGCACTGCTATTTTGTATTGGGAAAAATTCTATATGGTCCTTAGATGGAAAACATAGCGAAGTTCCAGCGCATTCGGGAGATAGGAGCATCTCCTTTAAAGGGAGACAATATAACTATGACTGGCCGTGTCATAGTATATCTTGAGATGAAGCGGAATAGAAGGGAAATCATAGAAAGACTGATAGCCCGTTATGAGGAGGAGAAGAAAGCAAGAGAAGCTGCTATGGAAAGTATCGCTAAGGAGGTTGGTGAGGATGATGCTGCTTGCGACCGGAGGGTTTGATCTACCAAGACTCAGAGTTCGACGGCGAGCGTTAGTATAGATGACTAGAGGTTAGGTAATTCCCTTTCAGAGTTTTGTAATTCCACTGCAGTTACGTAGAATCCTGGCTCTATCATGCTGTAACCCCAACTAAGTTCATTTTCAGTATCTATGTTTTTAAATTAAGTTGAATGGGCTGTTAATTTGAAAAGAAGTTTTTGAAAAACAAGTTTCAAGGTGCGGTGTCTTGTGACATCTCGGTTTGGAACTTGAAAGGTATTATGCAATATGAGGACATGAGTTTTAAATTGTAACCATGTTTTGAAAATCTACGTGTTCTCATCTTGCATAACGCTTGTTAAAAAAAAATTGGCCCAAATTTTCACCAAAATTTCATTATAAGCAGTTGTGGTTTTCAAGTTGCCAAATCGGGGTGTTACAGTTGTGTATCAGAGCAATGTTTGATCTAAGTAACATTATGCATGGATTTACATACTCTGTGTGCGTGTTAGTACTAAGATAGTGATAGGTAAGGATAGAAGTGCTAGGAGTATGCTGACGCTTTCCCTGGAAAGTATCGGCTTTCATCTACAGCAAAGTCGAGGAGCAGTGATCAGTGTCGTCATGGAACGTTAATTCGCGGCTCGAACTTTCTTCGTTGAACTTCTTTTTGACATGAACCCCTTTTTGTTTGCAATGACCCTTAATCCCTAAGATTTGTCTTGCGATTTGAACCTTTCTTTTCTTGTCGGAGCTTTCTTGTGTAAACCCTACGCCTTGCCAAATTGCTTTGGCATGACATTTGAAGAAGCCTTTTTCTAAAAAAATCCTAGACCCTGTTTTTGACAAAATCTTGATTGTTGATGAACCCAAAGCTTTCTCTTTTGATCTTTTGACCAAACCACTATTCTTTCCTAAGGTGATAGTGAGAATTTATGAACCCTGACACCTTACCCGGTCAAGTAAATAGTTGTAGAATAGAGGGTTAGTGGTGAAGTGATGTTAGAGTCAAGGAAAATAAGGAGTATTAGGTGTGAATTAAAGGAAGTATGAATTTTGGGAGAGATAGGAGGATCCTTTTGAAGTTTTAGATGAGTGATTAATTAGGTAAAGTAATTAGGATTAAGAATTTTTATGTCGGATTGGGTAAATTAATGGTTTAAATGGTGATAAGATGAGGAAGAAATTAAGGTAATAATTGGAATTTAGAGTCATAGTGTCTTGATTTGAGTTGGAGAATGGTTAGATAGAGATGAATAAGTGATGATATGGTAAAGTCGAGTTGATAAGTTGGTAGAATTTGTGGATAGAATCCTTAAGTGTTGACCCAAGGTTAGGTGACAAATCTAAGATTTGATGTGGTAATGGATGCTAGGTCTCTGAATTGAGGAATGTTAATGGTTTAGAATATGAGGTAAATTGTGGAAAGTGGAAAAAAAAAGGTTTAGAATTGTCTAAGTTATATGATTGAATGGTTGAGATAAGAGTGAGATAGTGTATGTTTCTTGAGGATTAGTGGTTGTTAGGGTGAAAGGTGGATAAAATAGTGGCTATAAGAGTCTGATAAGGATCAGTATTTAGTGGGAAGTGAGGAGATAAGAGGATAGATTGGAGCTAAGTGATGGGAAATTTTGTAAGAATTGATCAAAGGGTGGTAAAGGATAGGAGTATTTAGAGGTTAAGTTGTGAGGATGAATGTGGTGTTGCGAGATATGAGTCATCTAAGTTGGGGAGTAGTTGGAAACGTGAGGTTTTGAGGAGTAGTTTGTTTAGGCTTGAATTGTTGACAAGGATGTAACCCTAGGCATGATGGTGTCTTGACCCTAAATAAATGAAACCCTGTTATCCTTGGACATTGTTTTGATGCCTTTGAACCCCAGTTCCTTGTGTTCCCTGAAACCGTATTGTTTTACCCCACCCTATTTGTTATTAAAAGTAACCCAAGAGATTACTTTTGCAAGTAATCTATCCGAATTGCCCTTGAGAGCGGTGAATCTATGGTGTCAATTTTAAAAATGCGACAATTGTTACAGTTGAAGAGGAAAAGGATATCTTCAAGGAGCTACGCGTTCATGGATTAGACAGACTCTACGCGGCATTTCTCGAGGACGAGAAATCTTCAAGTTGGGGAGAATGTAACACCCCGCATTTTTCCCGTACGTGCGTAAACGATTTTTGACAAAAGAAACCCTGAAATTGTGATTTTTAGAAAAAGTATTTTTCCTAAGAAAGAAATAAAGTGCTGATTTCTATGGATTTTTATAAAAAAAATATTTTCTATAAGAAAAGTGAATGATTTTGATGAGATGAAAAATGATTTGTTAAATTGTGATTTTTATTAAAAGATGGTTTTATAAGAAATGAAATTTTTGGATATGTTATCTTTGAAAATTTGTATCTTTTAAACCGTAACTCGGAATTTCATGATCTTTATATGAAAACGATCGTTTTGAAACCTAGAATTTTAAAATGTAATTTTTAAAATTTTCTGGAGTGATTTATAAAAATCTATTTTTCGAAATTTAAGAAAAACGAATTTTTAGGAATAATGTGTTTTGTGATGTTGTATTGGCATGAATTTTTATGTGTTGTGTGTTTGATTGAATGTGTGTAATATGTGATGCATGAAAATGGTTGTGAAAATATGATTTCTTAGAATCAATTTAATTGTTGTATGAATTATTAATTTTAAATACAAATGGTAAAGGTGATTAGGAAATAAAAATTTGCAAGACATGTGTGTGTATGTGAGGGTGCCACGGTTTGTGTATGTGCATGTAAGTATGTATATGTATGTGTGTTGTACGTATATGCGTGTGTGTGTAGGTATGAGCTTAGGATTTTAGAAGCTTAGAGGGTAAGAAACTAAGGAACTAAGTGGTAACCATAAGCTAACTAAATGGAAAACCCTAACTAGAAACCAACTACCCATTAGCCCTAAGTGACCCCTAGCATCTAACCTACTCCACTTTGTCCCCTTAACTTTGCTAAAATCCACCCATGCAATTAATTGTGAAGACCAAACCGCCCCTCCCATTCATGCTTGGACCGAATTTTACAAGGGCCAAAATAGGAAATTATGAACTTGCCTATAAATAGATAAAGCCAAAGTTCATCACCTCTTCACCAAGTCCATTTTCTTCCAAACACAAAACACTACTCTAAGGACTTATCAAACCCTTAGAGAGAAAAAGAAAAGAAAGAGAGAAAGAGAAAGAGGGAGGTGACCGTGAGCCTTAGGGGGAGATCCAAGAGTGACCAAGCCTTTCCTTTGAAGATCTAAGTGTTAGGAGCTAGAAGAACCAACCCTTCTTGGTAGGTGATTCGAAGAACAAGAAGAAGAATTGTAATAGCTTAGATTTTCTTTTGATTTTTGTAGATCTACCTTCTTTTCTTCTTGCAAGTTTATTTTTATGATTTGTAAGGTGACTTTATGTGTTATTCTTTCTTGATCTTGGACTTTTAAGGACTAAAATTAATTTGTAAAGTGTGTAACTCTATGTGTGTGATTCGGTTGAGATTTCTTTGTTGGATCTTAATGTTTTTATAACTAAAACTTAAAGATCTAAAGTTTTGTTTAAGATTTTGTGAATCTTAACATAGATCTTTCTTGCATGTATGTTTTTCTTGTTCTAAATCATGATCTATATGTGTCTATGTGCTTATTTGACAAATTAATTTATGATCTAAGTTGAATGAATGGTAAAGTAAAATTATTTGGCCTTGCATGTTGAAATTTCTTGCTAAACCGTGAGCTATAATATTTTTAAGAAAGGATTGATAAATGAATTTGTGATTTAAACTTGCTTTAAGATCTTTGGTCTTGCATGCTAAATTTTCTTGTTTAAGTTGTGATCTATGTTGTGTTTGTGTGATTTCTTTATGAATCAATAAATGATTTAAATTTGTTTGAAAATATAGTTGAAATCTATGGCTTTACATGATAATTTGATGATGACCTTGTTGATTGTGTGCATACATTTATTAATCCATGTTTAATAAGCAAAAAGTGAAGCATGCATGTTAATTTTAAGTAGAAAAATCATGTTTTTATTTAAATGCATGTCACGGTTTTGGAAGAGGAAATTAAATAAACAAGCTTTAAAATGATTTTTGGAATGCAAACATGATTTAGCTTTAGCAATTAATTTTATGTATGCTTTATTTTGTGAGAGGCCATTCGGCCATGTGTGATAAAAATGAATCTCATGCTTTTTAGTTAATGCATGTGAGTGATAAGGCTAGATCTAGTAATTTTAAGTGCATGCATGTCATTCCTTAAAGTTTAAAGTTTAATCTTGATTTATATTTGAAACTAAGTAATGAACTTAAGTTTTGTTGAAATTCTTTAATAAAAAAAAAATCTTGCTTCAATAAAGTTGATGCAAGTTGATGTGAATGAGTGATGTGTTTGATGTCTTGATTTGATTTTGTGATTTTTGGTGCGTTGAAAATTGAACCAAAAACCTTGCATTCTTGCATGTTAGTATTCGGCCATGAGGAAAAGAAGTAGGAAATTGTATTTGATCTTTGTTTAGATTGCATACATGATGAAATTAATTTAATTTAAGAGCTTAGGAGTACATGCATGAAGTAATTGAATATGTGTATGAAACTTTGAAGTGATTTATGATTTTAACTTGTTGTTTGATTTAAGTTTGATAAATTTTCCTTTTTATGCTCTCAGTTTTTAGTCCTGAAAAGAAAGAAAAATGATTTCAATTGTTTTGTGCTTCTATGTGTGCATTAATCTTTGTAAAATTCCACCTATGTGATTAGGCCAATATATGCTAGTGTAGCTAGGAAAATTGTCTCCATGGAATGTTCTTTGTGAATGATTATGTTTTCATGTGTATGATGCTATGTGTGATGTGTTGATTGTTTTAACCCCTTTCGGTTTTAAAGAATAAGAATAAATAAATTGATTTAATAAATGATGTTTGATGATCTTTAATGTGACTAATATTATGTGAAGTTGTGAATGTTTTAATGATGTGTTGTTTGAATGTGTTTTTCTATATTTGAATTTCCAAAGGATTGAAAAATGTTTTACTGAAAAAGTATGATTTAAGAAACTTAAATTGATTTGATGTGATTTTGGAACTTTATTTTCTTAAGTTTTGAATTTTGTTTAAAGACTAAGAATATTGATTTTTATAACATAAACTTTTCAAAGTAAGATTACCTTAAGAAGAATGAATTCTGTTTTGATAAGAAAATCATTTTAAAGTTGTTTCCAAGTTTCCTTGAAAACATTTTATTTAATTTGGATTTGAAAACTTTTGGAATATGAACAATGTGTTTTCAAAAAGGAATGATTTCAAAGTGTTTTCTAAAACAAACTAATAAAGTCGTTAAAAACGTTTCTAACGCACGGGGAAAAATGCTATGGTTCGAACGACAGACGCAAAGGAAACGAGGCGGAATTAGCGATCGATCTTGGAAAGCTTGCGGAGGCTTACGTCATTTGAGGTGAGAGAGGGGTTTCCCTTAAGACATCGTGGTATTTAGGTAACTTATTAAGAGGTCCAATCATCTCAAAGGTTGGACTCCAATCTCATATAGCGTAGTGGTGTATGTGATAGCAATTGTTTGATTGTTTGTTTGGCTGTCCACCCGAACGGCTGGGATTGGTTTATTAAATATGATAATAAGCTTTCTGATTGATTTATGCTTGAACTATTTGTTTATTATATACTGCAAATTATTTATTGATTGGTTAAGAAATTGTGATATTATGGAGAAACATTGGTACGCTGTAATTATGTGATAAGAATAAATCGTGAAAGTAAGAAAATGCAAGTGAGAAAGTGATAAGTAGTGACAAAGGTGATGTAAGTGAAAGAAAATTCCGGATAAAGAGTTGAGGTTGGAAAAGAGTATTGTGGTTATGGAAGAGAGATGTGGTTGGCTCCTCTGTTTCGGTTTTAGACTGGGAACTAGTGTTGAGTTGAGCTTCCTCCTCCATTAGCGCTTAGCAAAATGTGATTTTTGAAAAAGGTTTTTGAAAAGTGATTTTTGAAAATCTTTTTTTTAAAAAAGATATATTTTTGAAAAAGTTCTGTGAACCAATCTTTTCGAAAAAGTTTTGTGAAAAGACCTATTTTTGAGAAAAGTCTTGGAAAACAATTCTTTTGATGAAGACCTTTGAAATGTCATTTCGAGAAAATCTTTTTATAACAATATTTTTGAGAAAATCTTTTTGTAAGGATATTTTGAGAAAGTCTTGTTGAAACAATATTTTTAAGAAAAGTTTTATGAAATAGTCCCTTTGAGAAAAAGTTCATGAAAACAAGATCTTTGTGAAAGTTTGCGAAAAGAGATTTTGTGAGAGTTTTTGAACGATATTTTTGAGAAAGCTTTGTGAAATGATATTTTTGCAAAAGTTTTGTGAAGTGATGTTTCGAGAAAGTTTTGTGAAATAATATTTTCAAAAGAGTTTTGCGAAAGGATATTTTTGAAAAAGAGGAGGAAATGAGTTTTGAGAAAGTGGATGAGATGAGATGAGAAAGAGTGTGATATGAGATGTGGAAATGTGATGTGATGAATTGGGGAACAGTTTGAAAAGATTAGTGGTCGGGACTCGTTGAAGGGATGCACTAAGGATGAGCCGACCGTTAGGATTAAGCCGTTAATAAAACTTTAAAAAGACTATTAAAAGACATGAATAACGCGGTGAGGTATGAGTGTGTGTCGAAGTAGTGGAGAGGAAGGAACCATAAGTATCTGCGGATACTTAGGAGGAGATCGCATTAGGGGAGGACGATGACGGTGAAACGTCAAGAAGTCTAGAGTACTTTTCTAGGCAGAACGAACTCCACAAGTGGCGTACTAACGTGGTAGGGACTGGGTCTAATGTCGTGGTAAGTTCTGCACTCGAGACTAGAATTGTACTGTCGCCCCCTAGATTGCAAATCTAGAACAGTGAGAGGGACTGGAGTGGGGCATCTTGTTTGCCACTGTGAGTGAGACATTGTGCCTTGATTATGTATATGATATTGAATTGAATTGAAATGACTGAGGCTGAGTCCTCCTAGTCTGGGACCATTTGATTGTTGAGACAGCTGTCGTGCCCGCACGGTAAAGGTCCTGTACTCCTGTTTGCTTCCGACTAGGTTTGGATGGATGACCGAGGAGATGTAGACGTGTGATCCGTTTGCCTCAATGATGTTTGTTCCCCTAATCATTGAGTGAACTGAGATGATAAGACTTAATAAACTTAAAGATTAAACAGAACGGTATAGTCATGGTATTAAATATTGAATGAGATTGAGAAGTAAAAATAATATGGTGTTTATATGATGATAATGAGTATGTTTGTTTATTTGATCTACATGTTGTTTATTGCTTTGTCTTAATAATTGCCTATCGTAAATCCACATAGTCGACATTACATGTTTTGGGTAGCTCACTCTCTCGCACTGCTATTTTGTATTGGGAAAAATTCTGTATGGTCCTTAGATGGAAAACATAGCGAAGTTCCAGCGCATTCGGGAGATAGGAGCATCTCCTTTAAAGGGAGACAATATAACTATGACTGGCCGTGTCATAGTATATCTTGAGATGAAGCGGAATAGAAGGGAAATCATGGAAAGACTGCTAGCCCGTTATGAGGAGGAGAAGAAAGCACGAGAGGCTGCTATGGAAAGTATCGCTAAGGAGGTTGGTGAGGATTATGCTGCTTGCGACCGGAGGGTTTGATCTACCAAGATTCAGAGTTCGACGGCGAGCGTTAGTATAGATGACTAGAGGTTAGGTAATTCCCTTTCAGAGTTTTGTAATTCCACTGCAGTTACTTAGAGTCCTGGCTCTATCATGCTGTAACCCCAACTAAGTTCATTTCCAGTATCTATGTTTTGAAATTAAGTTGAATGGGCTGTTAATTTGAAAAGTTTTTGAAAAACAAGTTTCAAGGTGCGGTGTCTTGTGACATCTCGGTTTGGAACTTGAAAGGTATTATGCAATATGAGGACATGAGTTTTAAATTGTAACCATGTTTTGAAAATCTACGTGTTCTCATCTTGCATAACGCTTGTTAAAAAAAAAATTGGCCCAAATTTTCACCAAAATTTCATTATAAACAGTTGTGGTTTTCAAGTTGCCAAATCGGGGTGTTAAAAAAAAGGACCAAAACCGTGAGCATCATCATACTTGATGCATGTACATTTTTTTGTTTTCAAACTCAAATCTAAGTAGAAATAAGTGTAGAAAAGCAAGAGAAAGCTCAAAAACAAACATGCAAGAAGCTTTGATCTTGAAATAACAAAATTCCAACTTGAAGCTTCATGAAAACGAAAAAGAAAATGAAAATGAAGAAGAATCATAAGCTTAGAATCAATACCTATGAAGAATCAAAGAAAAAGAGCTAAGAACTTCAAGCTTTTCCTCCTCTTCTCCTTCCTCTCCCTCACGGGTTTCTTCTCTTCCTCTCACCTCTCTTTCTTTTTTTTTTTTCTAAGTCATGAAGCAAATGGGGCAAGAGGGGGTAGTCTTAAGACAATGGAGTATTTATAGCAAAACTTAGGTTGGGGTCAAAAACTAAAAGAGGGGGTCGAAACTCCTCTAAGAGTCATGAGGACTCATGTGCAAATTTTAATTGGGGGTACATCACCTAAAACATGGGGTTAGAATTATACTAAGGGCCAAGAAGGGTTTACTTGCAATTCTAATAGTGTAGGTTTTAAGACAAAATAGCTTTGGGTTTTTATGATGCTTTACTTAGTGGGGAACATGATTAAGTAGGGCAATTAATGCTTGTGTAACACCCCAATTTGGACATAGAATTTTTAGCAAAAATTTGAGCCCTTTTTTTTTAAACAAACCTTCATTTACAACTTATTTATCAAAAAGGATTTTCATCATCTGATTTACTTAACTTTTGAAATAACTTGGTTCAAAAATATCTATGATGCATTTCTTTTCCAAACTGAGATGTTACCAACACATTCCAAACTCTTTCCCAAAATATTATTTTTTCGAATGGTTCATTGCGGAAAAATATTTGATTACCTTTTAAAAGAAACTCGATAATTGACTGATAAAGAACGTAACAATTTATGATTATGATTCAAAATGTACTTTTGCCAACGTCAAACTATTATATTCAAGATTATGGCCTTTGTTACAATAAAAGTACTAATTAACATAATGACAATAAATAAACAAAAGTCTATGCCAGAACCAGAGATTACATAAGTCCTATCAGAGTAGACAGACTCAAACTATCTACCGAGACATAAGGCGAACATATAACTTCTCGTCGTCGTTGTTCTCCACTACTGGTGCCTTAACTGTATCAAACTCCCACTGACGATCAGCTCCAAATCAATAATCTCAACACGTGCCGGTCCTTCATCAGCCATCCAGTCTGTTTCACTTACCAATGCCCAAAATAACCCATATGCCCTATTCCACTGTTTGAAACTTCTATGCGACAAACACCCTCGTCTGCCATCTATGGACATCGTTCCCAATGCCCAAAGAAAAGGGAAAGCAGAGAGAGTAAGCGATCCGAACGAATTAATCGTCAACGGCATGGACTTACTCTAAAGGATTACATTAGGATTAAAACATACATATACAATCATTAAGTAGACCAAGCAGATAGTGAACAATTCACATCATCCTTATTAGCGACATGACCATCATTTCTTAACCTTTCCTTTCATAGCATCACATCATAGCTTTAAATCATACTTTCACTTTACTACTTTAAGAGTTTCAATGAAACTTATAACTTTTCATTTCTCTCATCCTTCATAACCATCAATGACTTAGGGAGGGAAATCATTGAGTAGGGGGAACAAGTCAGCACACACGATACATCTCCTCTTCAACTATCCAACCACTGCCTAAGTCGGAAAGCAGATGGGACGCACAGGAACCTTAACCACGCTGACATCGATATCAAAGTGTACGTACTAGATATATTCAACGACCAAATTAATCAAATATATACAGCAACCGAATTAAATCGTTTCACAAAATACAGCGACATCTAGTCCTGTTTGGGTTCCCTCTCACCATCTCCGATTTGATCAAGGGGGCGACAGTACTGTCTCTAATTGTACGTGTAGTCCTTGCTACGACTATGTCCCACAACCGAAAGACAAGTCATTGTAGCCTTGTCCTACCTAGAGAAGCACTCGAGGCTCCTTGACGTTCACTGTCCTTGCCTTCCCCTATCACAATTACCACTTGAAGATACACCGGTCTTCAAGTATACGGTATCTTTCCTCTCCACTAATTCTCTTTCAACACATAGTTAGGAAAGGACTAAAGCTTTTAAAGTCTTTTAAGTCTTTTACCATAAAGGTTTTTAGTTTCATTAACCTATGATTGGTCGACCCATTCTAAGTCGTGCTTCTAACAGGCCTCGACCTCTCAGGGAAAACACAAGCAAACACCTCCCTACATACAGTGGAATCCACAATGCTCGCAACCACGACACGTCATTCACGTGGCCAGCTACTTAAAATCAAGTACGTCTAAAAGACAATGTGATTAGGGATATACATCACAAGTCATTAGTGCTTCGCGCACCTTTATTGTACACTAACTTTAGACGATACGATCAAGGCTTACTTTTCAATCTTTACATTTCCAAGATCATAATTCTTTCCAAATAACCATAAACTATCATATGATATTCCAGCATCACAATTATTTCATCAGGTATTTCAGAATGTCACAACATGATAATCATTTCATCAATTCTTTTCAGGATCATTATTCAAACAGATAAACAAGACTTCTTAACATAACATAATTACAGATCAATAAACAACATAAAATCATATAGATAAAAGTTATTTTCTCAACGCCGTCCGGCTAAACATACACACACACAATTGTCGTCACGTATATTGACAGATAACTACGGAGTTCTGATCTTTGAGATGATCGAGAACATCCTAATGTTACCCAAAGGGACATTATGTCTTAGGAAAGCTTCTCTCTCACCTTTGAAAAGGTTCCGAAAAGGTTGGCTCGAACGTTGTTGTTGTTGTTGATATCGTCCACACGCGTTCCCTTTAAACAAAACGGCGGGGGATTTAAATTCCATAAACTTCTAAACTTAACTGCATTGGTCTAAACCACTTAGGTATGATTTTCTTAAGTTAAATTTTATTTTGAAATATCAGAACCAAATGATGCCCCCAGGAAATGAGACCATGGATTCCAATTCTTTTCTCCAAGGCAAAGATCAAATGATCTTAGACTCAACACTCAAAAGGATTCGGTTTTCATGAAAACATGCCTTAAGGCCATTAATCTTTGGTTCAAGACTCAAATATTTTAATCTTTTTAAAAGTTGATGAAGGAAATCTTATGATCATCAACAAGGTTCTTGAATTAAGATTGATGCAACCAGACATGGTTGAAAACCGAATTAGACAAACAAAACATAAGACTTCAAATTAAAACTCAAGCCCATGGATGAACTCTAAAAAAAGTTGCACAAAGACTCAAGACTCAAGAAGAAACACCAAAAGAAAGACACCATCCTTCACTCAAAGATGATCACGGTTTTGATCATCAAACAAAACTCAAGACTCAAACTCTTTTTGTATTTTTTTAGAATGAACACACATGTGTTCTTGGACTCAAAAACGAAAAGAAGAACAACACAAAAGATAGGAAGATGGTGGCGCCTCTTCAAGTTAGAAGGAATCCATCTTGCTTCACATAGCATCACACCATGGAAGACTTGAGTTGATTCAATCACTGAATCACCAAGAGATTCACTCCCTTGAATTGGGAAGGCATCACGCCTAGCCAAGGCACAAAGCCAAGTCTCACGAGTTTTTCACAACAAGTTTCCACCTCCTTTTCATTCATGAAATGATTACATTATATAGGAGTTACAAGAAGGTATCATGGCTGCCTTCATACCTATACACGTGAAGACTAAGAAAGCTAGCCTTGATGAGCAATAAACCACCTAGCTAATGCTAATCAATTCTAAGTGTAACATATATGGCCCATCATGGCATAATGATGATGAAAAACGTCCAAGAACTTGATGATGCTTCATGGCCGTAGTTATGAGCTTCTTAATGGCCTCATGAATTTGAAAATCAATTCATAACTTCCCTCATCATGTCTTGGCCGTGTACATTGATGCCTCTTGAATGTGCACTTCAATTTGCAATTTTCACCATTCATTGCCTAATGAATATGGCTGCACATGATGGTCTTGGAAGTGAAACTTCCTTCCTTCCTGATTGCTAGGCCGTGGGCTTAATTGCTCCATTTGAACTTGAAGTTCAAATTGTAACTTCCATGTCTTGATGACTTCACGAATGAGAAGAATCTTTCTTCTTTATTCTTCTTTCCCTTGCACGAACTCCTTTCATGAAGAAGAGAAAATCTTGCATTCATTTTCAATTATGATTGACTTTAATGTCACTAATGTTTTGTGGTTATAAAACTTTATTAATTGAATTAAGTTTTTGTAACGTTCAATTAATAACATTAATTGTCATTCAATTTTCATTTTAGTCCTTCAACTTGATTCTTTGCCTCTTAATGAAACCAAATTCGTGCACCTCCATGCCTCCACATTTATTGTGTAACACCCTAACTTAATTAATACTCTAATTACCCCGATTAAATTTGTGATTTGGAATTTTCTTTTTGAAACTCTCATTTAATTATATTACTTATAAAAGTCTCCGTAAAATCGGACGGAGTTTACTCTATTTTATTAACTTTTCCAAAAATATGATTTTCCTATAAAAACCTGTGTTAACAAAATTATGTATTCCGCAGTAGGCCAGCAGGGCAAAATATATTACGGTTCATTCGTTACAACATTTCCAAAATATAAGCGAGTTCTTGGAGTTATTTTTAACTTCACAAAATACCATCTTTGTATGCATTAAAATATTCAAAATAAACCCAGGACCCAACTATGGTCCTGCCCCTAAATATCCACGCTCCACGGAGTGGAGTGTGCTCCTGCTCGGCCAAGACTTGTGCATGCTCCTTCTGTACCTGTAAAAAAATAGCAAGAAGGGTAGCATTACACAGAACTTAGGATATAACTTCTAAGAAGTCATAGTAATAAACTAAGCCTAACCCTATTATTAGCTCATAACAATCATACACCATCATACTTTCAATTCGTTCATACCTTCAGTTTCATTCCCTTATTAGTTAACTCTTTTACTCTTTTTATCATTCTTGATTCTCAATTTCTTTTACCTCATTTCTTACAATTACTTTCTTATCCCTGGAGCACATGGGCCGTCCAGGTTATGCTTTCTCTTTTCTTTCAGTCTTACATTTCCTTTCTTTCTTTCTTTTCTCATCCCTAGAGCACATGAGCCGTCCAGGTTGAGTTCAATCATCCTCGGAGCACATGGGCCATCCGAGTTTGCGCTAGTAATCCCCAAAGCACATGGGTCGTCTGGGTCCTCAGAGCACATGGGTCGTTCGAGTTGCGCTTCGACAGAGCACATGGGCCGTCCGCCGATATTCATTTTAATTATCCTCGGAGCACATGGGTCGTCCGAGTTGCGCTAGTAATCCCTAGAGCACATGGGCCGTCCGAGTTGCGCTAGTAATCCCTAGAGCACATGGGTCGTCCAGGTTGCGCTTCGACAGAGTACATGGACCGTCTGCCGATATTACTCTTTCTTTTAATTCCAATTCTTATTTCTTTATTTTTCCCGAGCACATGGGCCGTTAGGGTTATGTTTCTTTATCCTCGGAGCACATGGGCAGTCCGAGTTTGGTTTTCTTCCTCTTTCTAATTTAATCTTTTCTTGCTTTTCTTAAGTCTTTTCTTCTTTTACTTTGCTTCTTATTCTCTTTCTTTCTTTCTTAAATATTTATCTTTTCTCTTCTTTGTGTTTCTATTACTTATTCTTTTTCCTTTACTTTTAATTTCTCTTAATTATTCTCCTCTCTCCTTCCTTTCATTGAAAACTTATTATCGCTTTCATTTTATCCCATTGAGGGTTTACAAACAATCCAAACATTCACAATCGACACGCATCCTTAATCATTTCCACGTTACAACTTCCTATTTCCTTTTCTATCTTCTTTATTATTATCTAGATATTTTCTTTTTCCTTATTTTCTTACTTAGTTTACTAGCCACAACTTTACAAACATCATCATACAACACATACACTCAGACCTTCCAGTGTTCCATTTTCTTTATTCTCATTCTTAACTTATTGTTAAAATCAACTACCCTATTGTTTATACTCATAACTAATCTTTTCTATTCTTAGCTATCACCATAATCGACCTAGAAATCACAGCTTAAATTAAGGTAAGGCAACACTCTTACCTGGAATCCTAGCAATAGAAACAATATGATGTTCGCGTCCGCGACTTACTCGAGGATCATGGACAACAATAACGTGTTGGATCTAAACAGGGACACACGTTAAAATTAATTATAACATTAAATATATATATATATATATTAACTAAATTCATTTTTGTCAAAATAATCATTATATATCATTGTATAATAAAAATATATCACTTTACCCCTAAACATCTCTTTATTTGAAAAATATTGGGATAATAAAAATATTGACGGATCGTCGAATGAATTATATGGATGAGTAGAGAGAGTTGAGAAGGTTATTTACCTAAGACAGATTTGAGATTGAATGGTCGGATCTTGAGTAATCGAACCGAGAAGTTTGGAAGAGACAAAGTCTCCTTCTCTCTGTGTCGCCCACTCTCTTTCCTTCTCTGTTTTTCTTTCTAAACGTTGCAGCTCTCTTTCTGGTCACCAACTCTTTCATTTTTGCCTTTTATTTCATTTGGATTCACGTGACACTCTTTTCTTTCTTTCTTTTTTCTACGGTGGGGTTGGGGTCTGGGTAGTTTAGGGAATTGTATATATATATTTTTATGTTTTGTTCTTATTTGTGAATTAATGTGTGTAAGTATTTTGAATTATAACCAAAAGTTTGACGATCCTAAAAATAAAATACATTTAAGTATAACAATATTGTATTTTTAATTACTCAAACCTGATTGAAAAATAATAAAGTTACATGTCCCTACAGATAACTATTGCGTAAGAAAAAATATCAAAATTCAAAAGTAAATATAGTTTCTCAATCCTGATATAAAACTTGATAAAATATAATAATTATAATTTTGAAATAACAAATCATTAAATATAACATATACCGGCAATATATTAAAATCAGTCAAGAAGCTAAAAATAAAAGAGTCTCCGAACGCTCTGAAAATTTATAGGGACGCTCAAAATATTAAATTAAACATATATTTCTAAAGAAATTATTTGTGAAAATGCTCTAAGGCCTGTCACTTGAGCTTCCTGTCAAAGTATTAATTAAACTAAATAAAAGTACTCTTTTATTTTTGTAAAGCTTATGATAACAAATTTATACTTATTTTGGCTAGAAAATATATTTCAATTATAATAATGAAATCAAAATTTTATTACGACACTCAAATCTTAAAAACATCATATTAAATCATTTAAGTACTTTATTCTTAATTTTCTATTATTATACAGTTCTAACGCTAAAAGATCCCTTTTTAACACTCATTTAACCTTGTTATTATTATTACTATATATAATTTTAATCTCGCTATTATTCTAATTATATTTGGGATTAAAATTTGGGATGTTACATATTGACCCTATTTCATGACCATAAGTGCCTTTATTATGGGCATGTATCCTCCATAAGGGCACCTTGTAGGGTAGACCCTTAAGTCTTCAATCTTTGAGCTTATTTGTTTTAGGATTGTATTTGAGTAACCTTGGTCTCTCTTGAGGAGGCTATCACCAAAGGCCATGTATATTTTCCCAAAAATAAAAAGGGTGTTGGACCCAAATTTGTGTAAAAACGATATTTCTTTGTACATAAACTAGTACATGCACCCGCGCAATGCGCGGGACTAAAATTTAAAATTAACTTCTAATTAAAAATCCAAGACTGCACAATAAAATAATAAAAATTAACTATTGCAATAGAATATAAACTACTCGCTTATGTTCAATATATAAGCACCATTTAAAAGAAAAAATGTACTTGTGATATAAACTCACTTTCTATTTACTTGCCAATTTTTACAATCCAAATACCACTCTCTATTTACATACAAAATATTTAATTTTAACGATACTAAATAATATTCCTTCAAAAACTGCATTAGGCCATTGAATTGTATTAATAATCCTATGAGAGATTAAAAAAAATTTACTGCCAAACAACCCAATAGTTTGCACATTTGTCATGTTTATAAACACTTCAAAGAGACATCCATACATGTTAAATGTGTGTTTCAAATTGTCTCCATGTCTTCCTCCGAAAAAATACTCTTGACCTATATATATGTTAGTATTTGCACCCATGCAATGCACGGTGCGTGGATATCATCCATATTTGGATTAGAGTAGATGATATTTATAATTATATATAATAAAAAGTACTCACCACAAATTCTCATTAGTTCACTCATTATCTTAATATTTACAATCAAAAGAGTGAACAACTTCTATGATGGAAACATTAACTATTGGATTTAGATTTCACCATAGAAGTAAAGTGATTGTGGGTTGCTATCTAAAGCACAAGTTATCTAATCATGATTG
This sequence comes from Crotalaria pallida, assembly GCA_037953625.1. Classification (NCBI taxonomy): domain Eukaryota; kingdom Viridiplantae; phylum Streptophyta; class Magnoliopsida; order Fabales; family Fabaceae; genus Crotalaria; species Crotalaria pallida. The sequence continues at coordinate 77,225,058 of CM075649.1, read as the reverse complement.
TATGGCAGATGATCTTAAAATAAACATAATGTTTTAATAGGTTAAAATAAATTTTTGTTAAATCATTGAAATACTCCGTAGGTTTTATGCATTAAACCACTGGATTTACCAAGTACACTTAAAAGTTGTTGATTAAATTTACATGTGTATTTTGAAATGCAGAATTATAGTATATGTTTTCTCAACAGTTTTGTGTCACTAAATACATGTATTGTAATAGACGACAGAACAATAGTTGGGTTGATGGGAAAAAATAATTCAATTAAATAACAGATAATTAAAATTAAAACTTGATGAATTTGTAGTTTTATCACAAGTCATCACTTCTAGATTTATTTTAGATTTTCCTTTACTCCTTATAGACAACAGTATCAGGTTGACTATACTCATTGCAGGGAATTAGGATATTTCCACTGAAGCCAATGGCATTTTTATAATCAGCAATGGAAATGTTAACCGAGTAAAACAGAAAGACCATGGCAAAATTAAGTGGTTCGATTATAAAGTGGAACATCGAGTAAATTGCAAAAAATTTAAGCATAGAATCTTTTAACTAAATAATTCGCAGGGTAGAAACTTGTGTACTTCTCCAAAAAAGATAAAATAGACAGAACATCTTATCACTAATCTTCTACAAAGCTAATAACTTATAGGGATATTTGACATTGTAAAATAATGTCATCCGTTCAAAGCTGAACAGGCAAAAAAGTGTAAAATATATAAAAAAAATAAGAAGCTCGATTAAAACGCAGATACAGGATCAATATAAAACACAACAATTGCAACGGCGAAACTCGAGTGTACTTTGTTAACTCGATAGAGCGGTTAACATCAATTACATTTTTACTCGAACAAATATAGCCAATTCTACAAAGATCAAGCCACTCGATTATAAATTCGGCACCAGATTAAACACTCTACAGATCAAAATAAACAATTTGTTAACTAAACGAAAGAAAACAGGCAAAATTGGACAACTCGATTATAATAAGGACACTCCAGCAAAATCAGAAAACTCAACTATAAATATATTTTTTTCAATCAAATATTTTATTTAAATAGAATAATAGGATATATTCATCGTCATTAATGAATACAGTATGAGGATCAACACCAGGAAAATGACGAATAATAACCGAATGGATAACACAGACTTTAACATTCATCACTCAATGGGGTTATTGTGTATGATATTGGAGATTGAGAGTTGGAAACTTAATAAGAAAGACTATGAGAATATATAAATAATGGAAGCCACAACAACGAAAATATAACTTATAGGTTAAGAGACATAGGACATAAAAATATAGGGTTAATTGCATAATTGGTCATTTATCTTATTTATTAGATTCACTTTGGTCTTTTATCTTTTTTTTTGCAATTTACTGGTCCTTTATTTTTTTTTAAAAGATTCAGTTTGGTCCTTACGTTAAAATAAAGTTAAATGAGAAGGAATATTCCCCCTTCTAGGCTTAATTGCATAATTGGTCCTTTATCTTATTTATTAGATTCACTTTGGTCCTTTATCTTAATATTCCAAGAATATTCCCTCTTCTTCTTCCTCTGCTCTCTCCTTACAGCGGCGGCAACCACCATGGGCTCACACTCTCTTCCCTCGAAAATCATCAAATTTCTTCAACATTCTTCAATTTTTCACGGTTTTTAAGCTTTATTTTCATTATTCCTCAAACAAATTCGTGTTTTTCGTTTTTTTCCTCAAAATCCGAATTCTAGGGTCCCTTTTCTAAAACCTTGGTTATCAACAATGGTTTCCTCCTCTGAACCTGATGCTGGAAAACGTGTGAAAACACGTGCAAAACGCTTCAACAACTTCGATTAATTTCTAAAAATGGCGGCCATGGTGGCATGGGCGGTGGTGGCGGCGCCCATGGTGGCTGCCGTCACTGTAAGGAGAGAGCAGAGGAAGAAGAAGAAGAAGAAGATGGAATATTCTTGGAATATTAAGATAAAGGACCAAAGTGAATATAATAAATAAGATAAAGGACCAATTATGCGATTAAGCCTAGAAGGGAGAATATTCTTGGAATATTCCTTTTCATTTAACTTTATTTTAACGGAAGTACCAAACTGAATCTTTAAAAAAAAAATAAAGGACCAGTAAATTGCAAAAAAAAGATAAAGAACCAAAGTAAATCTAATAAATAAGATAAAGGATCAATTATGCAATTAAGCCAAAAATATAAGATAAGCGGCAACAGCAGTTTGTGAGGCGGTGTTAGATAATGATAAGAAAAAGCTATAAGCAGAAATGTGCAGATGCGCCCACGCACATACATAGAGATATATATATATATATATATATATATATATATATATATATATATTTAACTATAATAATTGTAGTTGTAATTACTATAAAACATGTGGCATTCAAAATATACGAAAACAGAATTCATTAAATACACAGAATATACGTAATTTTGATTTTAACTTTGACCTTAATTTTAATTATCAATTCAAAATTTACGATACAGATTTATAAAATAATTAATAAAACTATTCAAACTAACCATTTTTTTTCTATAAAAAATTGATACAAATAATATTTTTGAAATAAAAAGACAAATCCAAACAAATATTTAAGCAAATAAACAAAGGTTGTTAAAGATAAGTAATAAAAAAATAAACTAGAAAATAAGAAACATCTGTTGAAGTGACTATTCGAGGGATAAATTCAGGGGAGACTATCCGAACAGAGTAGCCTCCAATTTCAGAGTTTTGCAATGATGCACATGGTACATATAATAACCATAAAAAAGAAACAGATAAAGTCGCAGCTATTATATAATAGGTAGACATAGGTTTCCAATAATTAGGACTACAAAGGAACACCAAACGTGTACTTCACACGGTGATAGGTTGTAATATTATAATTTCATAATATATCACAATATATTATAATTTATTACTATCTCCGTTTCTAATTATAAGGTCATCAGTCTCTAATTATATATTTTCAAAATTACATCTATTAATATTATTAAGAATCTAAAAAGTGTTAAATAAATAGGGGTGTTTGTGGAAAAAAAATAACTAATGCTGAATGAAAATTGGAAATTGGTAAATGGCCTTATAAATAAGGACAAAAAAAAATATTAAGAGGGCCATATAATTAGGGACGGAAGGAGTAATTACGTATTTTAATCATTGGAAAAATTTTCAACATCGAGGCTATTTTATTAAATTATATTATTTGAAATAAAATCACAATTTTCAAAACCTTTCAAATATTTTACAAATTTTACAGTTTTTAAGATTTCAAATAAATTTTTTATTAGTTTCATGTATTGAATAGATTTTTTTATTAGTCTCAACAAAAACTGAACTTACTTGAGTATGCCAATAATATTCGAGTATATAAATTTTACTCGATATATAAAAATTTAATCGAGGATCCCAACGGTGATAAATTTACGTGACTGTCCAGACCTCAATCATTTAATTTTAATCGAGTATGGGAATCGAGCATAACAGTGATAAGTTGGATCTCACAAGTATAAAAAAAAAAATCAATAAAAAAAACGTAAAGGTTGGGAGAAAAAAATTCAAACAAGTAAAAAAATTCAAAAAAAATAAAAAACATTAAAAATAAATAAAGAGTGTCAATTTTGTTTTTAAAAAAAATTAATGAATTTTTTTATGACTGATAAGGTTTTTGGTCAACGATATTTTTATTTACGTTTTGTTTAGGTTCATGATTTTCTGAAAAGAAAAAAAACAACACCTTCAAAAATTGTTTAAAAAATTTTACATATCTTTTTAAAAAATATATGTTGCTTGTGCAAATAGGAATGCAAAATGATTTATTATTCAGGATTTTTTATTTATGATTTTTGTTATTAAGAACTTTTTACTACTCTCTAATTTTTAGTAAAGATAGACAAAATTATCCGGACATTTAAAATACTTCAGATAAACACGTTCACGTGGACAAATATGTTTGACAGCGCTACTTTTAATAAGGTAGAAAATTTGAAACTATGTCAAACGTATTTAATCGAGTATCCATATCATACTCAAGCTTCTCCATCTTCCAAAAACCAACCAAATTTAATCAAGTATCCGATTCTAGTCGAGTTACAAAATATTCTCGATTGTCTAAAGTTTAATCGAGTGACACTGCTGCTACGAAAACATCCAAGCAATAATAAAAAATGCATAAAAAGTTTAAACAACCTGAATCAACTTTTTAAAATAAATCTATAATATAGAAAATATTAAAAAAGAGAAATAAAAAATAAAAAAGTTTTAAATAATTAAGGATGGTAAGTGTTCTGTCGTAGGATTACGGTACTTAGACAATTCGGCTAAGAATCCAGCAATCCCACTTTTGATGTCAGACGTGAAATGAGCACCTTGAATACCAAGATACACACTCTCTTGTCGTTCTCAGTTTGGGGGGGTGGTGTGTGTGTTTGTGTGAGATAAGTTAGGACATACCTGCTTGTCTTACCAGGTATAATATAGGCATACCAGCATAATTCGCATTGATGGCCGCTTTCATGTGGCGGGTAAGATTCCCTCTAAACGGCTCTGGCATGATGGCAGGTATTAAGATGAAAGGAATCCTATGTTGGTGAGGATAGTGAATTCTTCAGACTCCTTTATGCACGTGTCCGAATTCCTACCGGTATAACGGTATGGAGGCCAACAGTTTGAGATCATATCTGTATCTGAATCTGGTCTTCAAGATTCCCTTAGGATATTATTCCGTATCCAGATCCGGTTCGGGTGACCCCTGACAACCTCAATCCGGTATCCGAATCCGGCTTGGTTGGACCTCTCAAGGTCCCAATCCGGTATCTGAATCCGGCCTTGTTGGGCCTCTCAAGGTCCCAATCCGGTATCTGAATTCGGCCTTAGTGGACCTCTCGGGCCTCTTTCCGGTATCTGAATCCGGCCTCGTTGGGCCTCTCAAGGACTCAATCTGGTATCCGAATCCAGACCTAGTGGACCTCTCATGGCCTCAATCCGGTATCTGAATTCGGCATACCGGTTCCGTTTACGTGGTCCATAACAGTAGCCCCCCAAGTCATGGTTCATGAATGTGAGCCATGAGTTCTAAGTGGATTCATCAAGTCTTCCACTTTTCAATCCCTAAGTTATTTCCTAGGTACATTGGACATCATGGCTTCGAGATACTGGTTTTGTCTTTGTGTATCCATACAATTGTTGATCCATGGAAATCCTATTCTAGCCAGCGAATGGTTTTCCATTTAACTTATTAGTCTTTTACAATCAAGACTAACAGGGACCATACTAGATACATGGGTGGTGTTCATTTTTATACAAGAACATCTTCTACCCATTTCTCTCCTTATCTGATGGCTAGTCAAATAAGTGGTGTATTTAGCTTTGGATACTGAATTCTTACATCCGAATTTGGATTTCTTGATTGTCTTGCCGAATTCATGGTATTAACAACTCATGTTTTAAACTGAGATGCCGAATTCCTGATGCTGATATGAGGCACTCTTTGACTCTGAAAAAGATTAGACTCACTCATGGGGTCTTTGATTGAAGGAAACCGGTTTGAGATGACCGGATCATAGGGGGTATAATACTTAATTCGGCTTTTCTATTAACCCTGCTACTCATGGAATTTTCACGATTCTTATTAATAAAATGGAAACTACAATAACTTGGACGAGACAATGGTCCACATGACCTTCTTTCAAAACAGAAGCAAACTAAAGATATGACAGTGGTCTATAAGACTTTCTTGGCAAAACTATCCTGAGCTTTCTGGTACTCCTCTAAATTGATGTATTTTTCAACCCTTTCCATCACCTCGTCCATAGTTTTGATCTTGTGCATCACCAAATAGTCTGTAAAGTTTCCTGGTCTCAGAGCGCGCATCAAGAGATGAAGGGCCACCGAAGTATCTATGTCACTAATTGAAAGGTATTCAGTATTGAAACGGGTAAGGAAATCTCTCAGCGGTTCCCCCTTTTCCTGCTTAATTTGGGATAAATGGTGTTCAGACTTTGGCTGCACTTTGCTTGTTGTGAAGTGTCCCAAGAATTTGGCAGCCAAGTCTTTCCACCTTGTTATCGAGTCAGGTTCCAATTTAGAGTACCAGCGCAAAGCTGCTTTTTTCAGAGTCAGGGGGAAGATGCGACATTTGTATGCGTCCTTAGCCCCTTGACACGACATTGCCACTAGAAAGCTGTCAATATGTTCCTGTGGATCCGAATTCCCGAAGTATGGATCTACATTGGCTGGAGCTTTGAGGTTTTCAGGCATAGGGAAAGCCATTATGGTTTCAGAAAATGGGTGGTCTTTTTCTTCAGGTTCTCCAATCAGCTCCACTTCATTTCCCTTGCCCACGCCAGATTGGGACGTTCCTTTCTTTAATTCCTTCAGCAACTTATCTTGTTCATCCAGTCGCTTGCGCAGGCGAGCCAATTCAGTCTCCATGCTTGCTTTTCTCTATGAGCATCCGCCAGATGACCCCTTACTCTCGTGTCGGGAATGCGAAGGGCTTCCTCCTCTAGTGGGGGGCCTCTGTTGCGATCTTTCCTGTCCAAGAGAAGGTTCCTCCTGTCTCGAACGCTCCTGTTCTGCCCTTCTCCTTCCTTCACTTAACCGTTCTCTGAGGTCCTTCAGACGAGAAGGCGCTTTTTCTCCACTTTTCCTGACTTCCAGCACACTGTGGTGGCTGGGTTCAGCACGTTCTCCTTGCGACTGATTCGCCATGAACTTCTTCAAAAGGTGGTGGGAATTAGTTTGTCGCTCCCACTGTGGTCGCCAATGTTCTGTCGTAGGATTACGGTACTTAGACAATTCGGCTAAGAATCCAGCAATCCCACTTTTGATGTCAGACGTGAAATGAGCACCTTGAATACCAAGATACACACTCTCTTGTCGTTCTCAGTTTGGGGGGTGGTGTGTGTGTTTGTGTGAGATAAGTTAGGACATACCTGCTTGTCTTACCAGTAGGCATGGCAACGGGGCGGTGGGGGGCGGATTATGCACTTCCCACCCCCGCCCCCGTCTAACAAAATTGTCCCCGCCCCCGCCCCCGCCCCCCGCCGGGTATCAGAAAAACCCACACAACCCCGTCCCCGCCGGGGTTCGGGTAAAACCGCACCGCACCCGCACCCGTCAATTTATTTTTTTTTTTTCAAAATTAAACAACTTTTCTTGATAAATTTTTTTGCCCAGTATATTAATTTATTATAAATTATATATTTTAATATATAATATAATATATATATATATATATATATTAAGTAAAAATATATTAATTTATTATAAATTATATATTTTATAATATTATATATATATATGGGCGGGTCGGTTTCGGGGCCGGGTGCGGGGCGGATAGTAGAATTCCCACACCCGCCCCCGCCCCGTGATTAAAAAAACAGTTTTTCCCCGTCCCCGCCCGATACCCGATTAAACCGGTTTTTCCCCGCTCATAACAGGTCGGGTTCGGACGGGTGCCGGCGGGTTTGGGTTTTTTTGCCATGCCTACTTACCAGGTATAATATAGGCATACCAGCATAATCCGCATTGATGGCCGCTTTCATGTGGCGGGTAAGATTCCCTCTAAACGGCTCTGGCATGATGGCAGGTATTAAGATGAAAGGAATCCTATGTTGGTGAGGATAGTGAATTCTTCAGACTCCTTTATGCACGTGTCCGAATTCCTACCGGTATAACGGTATGGAGGCCAACAGTTTGAGATCATATCTGTATCTGAATCCGGTCTTCAAGATTCCCTTAGGATACTATTCCGTATCCAGATCCGGTTCGGGTGACCCCTGATAACCTCAATCCGGTATCCGAATCCGGCTTGGTTGGGCCTCTCAAGGTCCCAATCCAGTATCTGAATCCGGCCTTGTTGGGCCTCTCAAGGTCCCAATCCGGTATCTGAATCCGGCCTTAGTGGACCTCTCGGACCTCTTTCCGGTATCTGAATCCGGCCTCGTTGGACCTCTCAAGGACTCAATCTGGTATCCGAATTCAGACCTAGTGGACCTCTCATGGCCTCAATCCGGTATCGGAATTCGGCATACCGGTTTCGTTTACGTGGTCCATAACAGTAAGGTAAAAAGTAATTAATAATTATTAAAAATTAGTAGAGCAAGGGTGTTATCAAGATAAAAATGTTAAATTTTAAACACACAAGGGAGCATAACCTTGATCATTTTTTCTGCAAAGGATGAAGAGCAAGACTACGTATATATAAAACAACTCTGTTATTCAAACATATGTATTTGACATCTATACGGGACATCTGTCTTTTTAGGCAAAAACTGGTGGATCCTGTAGTTTCTCTTTCTTATAAGATCCACCACTTTTTACCAAAAAAGGTAGGTATCTGTATTTGATGTCATATACAGTTGCAGGAATAACATTTTTGTATATAAAAAGATACGTCTCACGATTGCACGTACAGAACACAAGATTTTTTATTAAAAAATCTATTACTATCAGATAGAAGTCAGAGCAGAGGACCTAAAATAGGTAATCATGCTTGCTACATGACCTATAGTATATGGTGGAAAGATAAGTCAAATATGGAAAAGGGAATGATGGCAATGAACATTTTATCTGCCTCAGTGTTAAAAGGACTTGCTTATAATCATTATAACAAAAAACAATTTTCCGAAATTTTAAAAAAATATTCCCCAATTTTTTTTAAAATTTATAATTTTTTTTATATTAAGAACATTAAATACATTTTTTTATTTCACCTAAATAAAAAATTAAATCAAATCACGTTTGCAATTTTTTAACAACAACGAAACATATAATCGAGCGCAAAAATTTTTAGCCGAGTATGTCATATTTCCTCAGGTTTCCCAATAATACTCGAACTTTTAATTCTACCAAGGTAGCAAACTTTAATCGAGCAGCCAACTTTAACCGCGTTCATAAATTTTACTCAATTGTCAACACTTTAATCGAATGTCCTAATTTTAACAAGCATGGAAATCGACTATCACGGTGGTTACATAGATATTTTAAGAACAAAAAATTCAAACAATTACTCCCTCGGTTCCTTTTTAAATGTTGTTTTTTGAAGAGTTATTTTGTTTCTTTTTATTTGTCATATTGAGAAATTCAATAGTGTAATAAATGCTATTTTAAATCTTTGTCCCCATTTAATAAGTCTTGGTTTACGTAAGTAGTGGAGAAAAATTAATTATCATAGAAAGAAAAAGGGTATAGTGAGAAAAAACATAATTAATGTATTAGAAATCTAAGTAATGATTGATTTTTTTAAAGGGCGTGTTTTTTTTTAAATATGACAGATAAAAAAGAACGGATGGAGTATAAGAAAATAAAACATTTGCAAACAAAAAAAATTCCAAAATATAAAAAATTCGAAAAAAAGAATAATCTCCAAACACTAAAGAAAAATTGTCGGACTATTTTCTTTGTAAAAAAAATTAATATAATTTGCAATAATTACCATGGTACGTACAATCTCCGTAAAAAAAAAGAAGCAATTATAGCAAGCAGCTAACATATAATACCCAAATGGGTTTGGTCTAATGGAAGCATGCTAGGACCATAAGGATATTGAGAACCCATAAGATCATAAGGTCAGAGGCTCGAATCCTTGTGGAGAACATCCCTTGGGGAGACATCCCACCAATGTTGCTCCAGGTGCCGGGACTGTGAAGTTCCCCTCCACAGTTTTTTTACAAACAAATATATAATAGGGTAGACGTAGGTTTGCAATCATTAGGATTACAATGGTACAGCAGACGTGTATTCTCTACAATAATAAGCTATAATATATTATGAAATACCAAACAATTTAACAATAAATAAGTTAAATATTTTACATTTATAATAAATAATATTACATTATAATATACTTAACGTGTACCTCAACTTTAATGTACCATAATACATTATTCCATATTTAAATAATAAAACTGTAACTTTCAAAATTTTCTAGAATTAGTTCATGATTTAAAAAATAGGATTTAAAACCTTGGGATCCACACTTATTTTTTTTTAATTTTATGCATTTTTATTATCTTACATTTTATATATAATTACAAAAAGATAAACAAAATTTTCCAAATTTTTTCAAATATTTCACACATTTTTTAAGAAAGGATATAATTTACTCATATTTTGAATTTTAAAAAAAAATCGAATTTTTCTAAAAAAATATTTACGAATTTTCAAGATTTTCCAGTTTTTTTTTTTTTTTTTACGGAAAACCTCACGACATCTATAAAAAATAATTATGTATTTTAATGTTTGACAAAATTTGGTATATCATAATTACTTTATTACATTATATTGCTTGAAATAAAATGAAAATTTTTGAAACCTTTCAAATATTTTATAAATTCTACAGTTTTTTAATATTTTTAATAAATTTTTTATTATTTTAGAGCTATTAAATACAGTTTTTATTTTATCTAAATAAAAAAAAAACTTACTCACGTGCGTCATTTCGTGATGACAGCGATACATATAATCGAGTGAAAAATTTATAACCGAGTATGACATATTTACTCGAGTATCCCAATAATACTCGAATAACTTAACTCTACTCGAGATGACAAAACATAATGGAGCATCCCACCCTTGCTAAGTTTTACTTGACAGTCCAAAATTCAATCGAATGACATAGCTGTAATCGAGTATGCGAATCGAGCATGACAGTGATGAAACGGATACCTTAAGACTAAAAAAAAAGTGAAAATTTTTAAAAAACAGTAAAAACAATAAAAATTTCCAAAAAGTTAAAAAAACTTAGAAATAAAATATAATGTCATTTTTTTAAAGAAAAAAATATGACTTTTTATCATTGAGAATTTTTTTTGGTCCACGCAATTTTTATTAACTTTTTTTTTTTTGTAAAATTTACTGAAAAGAAAAACACTTTTCAAAATTATTTAAAATATTTTATACATCTTTTAAAAAATATATCCTGTTTGTGCAAGTAGGATTGCAAAATAAGTTATTCTTAACAGAATTTTTTATTCTGTGAATTTTTTATCGTAAGCATTTTTTATTACCTAGTAATTTTTCAGATAAGATAAACAAAATTTTCAAAACTATTTAAAATATTTCAGATAACCACGTCCACGTGGGCAATTTCCGATTGACAGAGCTACTTGTAGGAGTATAACCTTGATCATTTATTTGTTGCAAAGGTTGAAGAGCAGGACAATATACCAATAAAAAGATGTCTCACACTCGCACGTACAGCACACAAGTTTTTTTACTAAAAAAACCATTACTATCAGATGTAAATTGATTCAAAGAAAACAATGCTATTAAAAAAAAAATTATCAAACACTTGGAAGATTACAAACAATATAATTCATATCTGAAAAAACTGTCAAATCAATCCCCAGAGAAAAATTATTTAGGTGGCTTCATGATCAAAAACAGTACAGAAGGCAATAGTTACACAAGATATATAAATACAACTTTAATTCAAATCAAAATCAGAAATGGCAAGTTACAATTATAAACAAATAATTCATACAATAGCAAAAACTTGGTCTACCTGTTTTTTTTTTTTCTATAAAATTTTTCAATTTTCATTGATATTAAATAATTCTTTAAAACATGGGTCGTTTTACTGTACTAATTCAAAATGGATGAGTATGTAAACTAACTGTTCTGACCTCCTGCATCCGGTTTAACACTTATTTGACCGGTTTTTTCTTTTGTTTTATTTCCCAATTTTGCTTTTACATAATTGACCTTTGGTTAATGACTTTTCTGCCTTCACTCAGAAAAGGGGAATGAAGAAATCACAGTCACAACACCCATTTTAAGCTTCTTCTTCACCTAACGATGGCACGACGACACGAGGAGGCTCATTCGATGCTCGGAAGACAACACACAACGACGAGGGAACTGCTGCTGTTGTTCTGCTTCTCCCCTCTCCCCAAATAAACCCTAGGTTCCCAAATGTAAACCCTTGCCGCCCCTTCCATTCAAATTATTCCTTCCCTCTTCAGTCATGAATCAATCTGAGATTCTCAAATCAATTCGCGCTCTCCCTATTTCATTCAATCGCGTTTCTCTGCTTTCCCACATAAAATCCGTGTTCTCCTTGGTTCCCTCACGTGAAATCCGGTCTCTTAATTTACAAGCACGTTTTTCAAGGAGTGATTCTGGATGTAGAGGGGAAATTGATTCCTTTCCCTATCCGGTTCAACGTTCGATTTCATAGATGTCTATAAAAGCGAAGGGACTACAAAGATAGCAACTGAGACAGAGGTAACAGCGAGAGAGAGGGCGAAGGTAGGCCGCGTCAACAGAGAGAGAATAATGAATAGTAGGATATTGAGTAAAAAAATAGGGAGATATATTGTGATTTTGTTGATAGAAAATCCATTCAGTGATCAAAGTGTTGAGGTTATTGTTGCTTTATTCCCTTCAAATTTGAAGTGTTCATAGCCTCATATGTATGAAATGATTTCCTATTTCCTAATCTCTATTATATATAAGAAGATTTGATTCAATGCAAATAATTATCACTTTGATTTTTTTTCCTTGATCTTTGCACCTGTTTGGTTCTAGTTCTTTTATTTTTGTGTCAGTATGTTCACATAATTTGCTTCTTATTCGTCCTGTTATAATTAAATTGGCATAATATTGTAACATTTGCTGTACTATAACGATAATATATTCCTTTAATGAGTCTTTATTTATTTTTTTAATTAAAAAAAGTGTTTTAATCTTTGTATTGGTTTCTTTGCATTGATATAGTTCATGAGGTTTATTATTAGGTTGTTGAATAGGGGCATTCTGCTCACTTATATTTTGGTCATCATAACATACAAGTCTTTCTGTCTTTTTATTGTGCCAAACATACAAGTCTTGGAAATATTGTGTCAAACATAAACATACAAAACTGTTGATGGAGCTGAAATTCTGGTTTGTTATCAGTTTGTAGTTATGTCTTAGTCTGAATTCTTTTGTGCTGCTGTATTAAGATTGAGCAGGTGATATTTCTAGAATAATATTGTTGTTGTTTTGGGCTATTTCTTGCGGTATGGAAGTGCAGGAGGGTTGATGATTGCTGCTACATCATGCAGGGCATTCAGTGTTTGTGTGTTCAAAAGTGCAGGGGCTGGTGTTTTGTTTTCAATAGGTTTATTTGGTGTAATGTTTTTTGTGCTGCTATTATGTTGTATTGCATTTCTTGGGTGATTGTATCTTTTGATTTGTGCTGCAATATTAATGTGTAGTGGTTGGGGTGGGGTGATTTCTTATGTAATTTTTCTGTAACAAACATGTAGGGTCTGCCGACCATAGAAGGACTCAAGTCTTATTTAAGGGACTCTTCAAGGGCCCTTCCCTCGGTTTACTCAGCACAAACGTCCCTCGCTCAAACTCGTTGGCTCCGAGCACACAAAAGGACCAGGCTCGGACTTGATGGGGCCGAGCCTTACAAACGGTCTTCCACTCATCAGGCTCGGGACTCTAGGGCCGAGACATACCGTCGGCTTGTGGGAAGACTCAGACTCATTCAAGCTTCTTATCCCCTCCGCAAATCTCTCCTAGATTCTCGCTAACAGCCTAGACATGAGATCTTGAGCTGATCCTATCCAGATTCTAAGAGCATAAACCTCCGATATTATCTCACAGAATCCTGGTTCAGCTCAACCCTGATACAGGGCCCATACGGCCCATATCAGCCTCCTCCAAACCCTATAAATAGCTCATAACAGCTAGGGTTTCAGGTACGTACTTTCATCCCTAAGTTGACACTCTGCACACACTTGTTGACTGGGGAGACCCTGCTTTTCCCAACTGGAACTGCAGAAACACCATAAAGTCACATATTAACACTTGATCCTCTCTTGGGCTCCTGGTTCCATAATCTTGAGCACTTAGAGGGTTAAGGACATAGTGTTTAAGGACACTACATTGGCGCCGTCTGTGGGAATCGAATAACCAGTATTCCCACCCACTGATCTCATGGCAAACAACAATAATGATGGTAATCAAGAAGATCTCCGTCGTCGCCTCCGTGGGAGGCCACCTAAGACCGGGAGAAACGTGAGGGACAGAATTGCTCCGGGAGCACCAACTGGAGGTAATCAGGCTGATGTTCAGACAATTCCGCCAGTTCCAACGGCGGATCAGGCACAAGCCACGGTTCCTCCAGCTGGTCAGGTTCTCGGTGAGGGCGGCGGAGGGCAGTCTAACCCTCATACCGTCCCTGATGGCCATGTTTCAGAATGGCGTGACACGGCTGATTCTGGACGTCAGTCTCGTCGGGCTGCTACTGGCTCACGAACTGATGAGGATCGGCGAGTTGAACGGGCTGATCGGCGTGATCACTCCAGGGCTGACAGGACCAACAGGGAGATACCTCATTTGACTAGAGGACGTTTTGGAACTCTTCAAGGTAGTCAGCGTTCTGAAACGGAAGGCAGATCTTACATGACTACTTCCTCGGCACGAAGGAGGGAGGAGTCGATCATGGAGATTTTGAGGACTCAGACTTCTTTAATTGAGAAGCAAAACCAAGTCATTGCTGCTCTTCAACAGCAGAGCATGGCAAGGATTGCCGAGGAAGGCCCTTACGCTGCCTATGGTAATCCGAGCAATCTTCCCCCACCTCCACCCCTCAGCCCAAGCTTAGCCCTAGAACGTATCACTAGGGAACCCCATCCTGGACACCCTTTCACACCTGAGATTATGCCTTTCCAAACCCCGCAGACTTATGTGGGTCATCAGAATATTCCTCGCTACAATGGAACAACTGACCCGATGGACCACATAGCTGCCTACGAGTCCTCTATGATGTTTTATGGGGGAGGGGATTTTATGAAGTGCCGAGCTTTCTCAATGACTCTGGGCTCGGCGCCTTTGAGATGGTTCAATTCTCTACCCGCCAATTCGATCCGATCGTGGGCCGAGCTTAGACAAGCATTCATAAACAGGTACACGACCAGTATGTCACAGCCCAAATCAGACCACTCACTAGCTGGAGTTGCACAGAGACCCGACGAGTCTCTACGCGACTATCTAGCTCGGTACCAGCAAGAGGCCAATGGTATATCAGGCCTACAATCAGGAGTATCTGTTCTTTTGCTCACTCAAGGGTTGCAGGATGGAGATTTCAAGGATTGCTTGATTGGGGAACCACCCAAGAACATGACCGAACTTAGGGAAAGATCTAGGAAATACGTTAATCTAGAGGAATTCAGTAGGATCAGTACTGCAGCAAGGGGTGGCGAAGGACGACATGAGCAACGTCCTCGTCAAAACGACGCTCGTCAGAATGATCGTTTTCGAGATAGGGGAAGGAAAGACAAAAGAGAAAGAGAGAGAGGGGGAAAACTGCCTCCAAAAGGCAAGTATGATGAATATACCCAGTTGACAGTCCCGAGGAGTCAAATCCTTCGTGAGACTATGCATACAGAGATGCGAAATATCATTCGGTCACCAGCTTTAAGGAAGGTAGCTCAAAAGGATAAGACAAAGTACTGCGATCATCACGGTGGATGGGGGCATACCACCGACCAATGTACTCAGTTGAAGGACTTAATCGAGGAGATGGTAAGGGATGGTAAGCTTCAACAATATATCGGCGAAGCGTTGTGCAAACGCTCCAGGGGAAAGAGTCCGTCACCACCCAAAACCGAACAGAAAAGAACTAGAAGCCCTTCACCACCGGCAGGGGGAGCCTCTACCCAACTATCCGAGAAGGAAAAGAATGGCTTTCTCATTGGCACCATTGTTGGAGGATTTGCAGGTGGAGGAGAAAAGAAATGTGATCGCAAGAAGTATGTGGGACAAGTTCTTTCGGTGGCCAGCCGACCAATCCAAAAGCCCAGGAAGAAAAACATAGTCATCAGCTTCAGTGGTGAGGATTTTGAGGACATATTACAAGACCATAATGACCCAATGGTAGTTACAGCCAGGCTCGGCAATTATGAAGTCAGAAGGATTCATGTCGATCAGGGAAGTTCGGCAGACATCATGTTTCTGGATCTGTTTGAGAAATTGAAGTTGAGAAGATCTGATCTCACCCCATTCGAGGGAAGTTTGATTGGCTTCACAGGACATTCAATTGTTCCCTTAGGCCACATCCACCTCCCAGTGACTATGGGGGAACCACCTTCTGCTCGGACTGAAATGGTAAAATGGCTAGTTTTCCAGGCCCCCTCGGCATACAACGCCATCTTTGGCCGAACTGCACTCTAATCTTTTGGTGCTGTCGTATCGACGGTCCACTTGGCCATGAAATTCCCAGGGTCTGATGACAAGGTAGTAATAGTGCGATCCGAACAGGAGTTGGCTCGGAAATGTTATAATATTAGCCTGGGCAAGTTGAAGCTTGATGATGAGAAGATCATGCAAGAGCCGCTTAACAAAGGAAGTGTCAACTTGGCAGATCTTGACGTAAGAGAGGAGGATGAAACTAGGCCGACTCCTCAAGGGGACTTCAAAAAGGTGATTTTAGGCCCCGATCCTTCTCGTTGCGTCAAGATGGGGGTTGGCCTTTCTGAGGAATTGGAAAAAGAACTGACTGAATTGCTGGTGGAAAACAAGGACTTGTTTGCCTGGACCTCGGCAGATATGCCAAGAATCGATCCGAACTTCATCTGCCACAGGTTGAGCGTGTATCCTGGAGCCAAGCCAGTTTGTCAGAAAAAAAGAAGAGTCGGAGTTGAGAAGGCACAGGCAACAGATGAGAAGGTAGCCGAGCTACTAGAAGCAGGATTTATCAGGGAGGTGGTGTATACTGATTGGTTGGCCAATCCCGTGCTAGTAAAGAAGTCCAATGGGAAATGGAGGATGTGTGTGGACTACATAGACTTGAACAAAGTTTGTCCTAAGGATCAATACCCACTTCCCTGCATCGATAAACTTGTGGATAGCTCGGCGGGTTATCAAAGACTTTCATTTATGGATGCTTATTCGGGGTACAATCAGATCCCAATGTATCCCTCAGATCAGGTGAAGACTTCATTTATCACAGAAAAGGCCACATATTGTTACAATGTGATGCCATTTGGATTGAAAAACGCTGGGGAAACTTACCAGCGGATGATGAACAAGGTGTTCGGCCCCTTGATTGGGCCGAGAATGGAGGTATATATAGATGATATGATTGCAAAGAGCTTGAAAGAAGAAGATCACGCTAAGGATTTAAAGGTAATTTTGGGAAGGATCCGACAGTTCAACATGAGGTTGAACCCAGAAAAATGCAGTTTGGAGTTCCAGCAGGGGCCTTCCTCGGATTCATGCTTACCGAGCGCGGAATTGAGGCAAATCCAGAAAAGTGCCGAGCCATTCTTGATATGAAAAGTCCGTCAGATGTCAAGGGTGTCCAACAATTGACAGGTCGGGTTGCGGCTCTCTCGAGGTTTCTGTCTCAGTCAGCGAGGAAGGCCCTCCCCTGGTACAAACTGTTGAGGAAAGAAAAGGAAGAGACATTTGAATGGGACGAGACATGCGAAAAGGCCTTTACTGACCTTAAGCAGTACTTGGCATCTCCCCCGATCTTGTCAAGTCCGGTAAATGGAGAAATTATGTTCCTTTACTTATCAGTGGGTGATTCCTTTACTTATCAGGCGGAGTATGAAGCCGTATTGGCCGCGCTAAGAATGGCAAAAGAAGTAGGGGCCCGAGAAGTGAAAATCCTCAGCGACTCTCAGTTGGTAATTTCACAAGTCAAGGGCGAGTACCAGGCTAAGGAACCAATCCTTCAAAAATATTCTGAGAAGGTGAAGTTCCTATCCTCGGAGTTTGCAAAGGTCGAATTTTGCCACATCCCAAGGGAGAGTAACAGCCGAGCGGATATTCTCTCCAAGCTTGCTTCGACAAAGAGTCCTGAGAACAACAGAACGTTGATCCAAGAAATGGTGCATGGACCTAGCGTTGTCCTCTCTATTTCGCTGGATCCGAGCTGGATTGCTCCGATAACGGGCTACTTGGAGCAAGGGGTTCTTCCAAGTAATCCAACAGAGGCCAAGAAACTCGTCAGAAAAGCTTCACAGTTTGCCTTAGTTGATGGAGTCTTGTTTCGCCGAGGGGTTAGCGGTCCAATGCTTAGATGTCTAGACCCTGCCGAAGCAAAACAGGCTTTGGAGGAAGTTCACGGGGGCACTGGAAGTCATCATGTTGGGGGGAAGTCACTGGCTAAAAAGGTTTTAAGGGCAGGATACTACTGGCCGACTCTTCAACAGGATGCAATCAACCATGTGAAGAGGTGCGACAAGTGTCAATTTCACAGTGATGTGTATCAGAAACCGGTTGAGGAACTCCATTCACTTTCATCTCCCTATCCCTTTTATCAATGGGGAATGGATCTGATTGGACAGTTCCCCACCGCTCCAGGACAGCTAAAGTGGGTGATAGTGGCCATTGACTATTTTACTAAGTGGGTGGAAGCCGAGCCTCTTGCAACCATCTCCTCGGCCAAGGTGCAGAAGTTCTTTGAAAGGCAAGTTGTGGCTCGGTTTGGAGTACCACAAGTGCTGGTGACTGACAACGGAACCCAATTCGCGGCAAAGGCGTTCCAAGACTTGGTCAATGCTTTGAGCATAAAACATTACTTTTCCTCGGTCGAACACCCTCAGACTAATGGCCAAGTAGAATCTGTAAATCGATCTATCATCCAGGGGATCAAGAAAAGACTCGAAGGAGCGAAAGGGAATTGGTTGGAAAACTTGCACGAAGTGCTTTGGTCGTATCGCACCACCATACAAACTTGAACAGGAGAGACACCATATCGGCTCACTTATGGTTGCGACGCAGTCATCCCCATTGAGAAGATCATCCCTTCTTTCCGAGCTATGCAACAACCGAATCCCCTCAACAACACTTTATTGTGTGAGGATCTTGTTTTTTCAGAAGAAGTCAGGGATTTAGCGGCCGAACGAGAAAAGCATGCTAAGATTATGCAAGCAAAAGGGTATAATCGCTCGGTCGTATCCAGAGAGTTCGAGGTAGGCGATCTCGTCTTGAGGAGAGCTGATATTGGTCTCAAAAATGCAAAGGACGGAAAACTGGCCCAAAGCTGGGAAGGACCATACCGAGTTGCCTCCAAGACTGGAACAGGAGCCTACAAGCTCGAAACTCTCTCGGGTGCCCTCATCAACAACACATGGAACGTGGCGAAACTTCGAGCTTATTATAGTTAGTTTTTTATTGTTTCAGTCTCTTTTTCAATAGTTTTAGTTGTTTCATTACATTTGCTTTTTGAATTATTTCTTTTTAATGGTGTACGCTCGGTGAAACTCCGAGCCCATTGTAATTTGCTTCAAATGAATAAAAGTTCTCGTTATTGAATTCATTGTATCACGTACTTTTCCTCGTAACCGATTAGCCACCGATTATGACGCGAACGATTATAAACAGCTCTAGCAAGAGCTTATAACTCGTCAAGTACTTTAAAGAAGATTCCCGATCAAATCATGATTTCATAAAATCATTTTATATCGCGGATAGAGGAACCCACCTCGGCTAAAGTGCTGGAGTTCCGAGGTCTTAACACTTGAATTCTTAACAAAAGAGCGTAAAAAGAAGCATAACACGATTACGGATATTATAAAATATTCCAAACGAAACACAACAATAAAAGTTCAAACCCATTTACTGGGGCAATTACAAAAGGGAAAGCAAAATGATAAGCTACTCTAAATCGGACAGTACAATGCCGTCGGCATCAAATCTATCTTCTTCTTCTTCTTCACCCTCGGCATCCTCGGCATCATCCCCCTCGAAATCCTCAGCCAAATGATCAGGCAGATCGGCGCTGTTCAGATCTATGGGAGCCCCACTTGGGCCGACAATTCGACCATTTTTCACAGAAAAATTAGGATCAGCACCCTTGGTCACGAGCCCAGGATTCAGAACGCGGAGTTGCTCGGCAGTATTATAGAAGGAATCCTCAACCCCATGATCCCAGTATAGGTGCTCCTGGGCTGCTTTCTTGTGCTTGAGAGCTTTTGCTCTCATCTTCTCCAAAGAAGTTCGGAGCCCCAGAATCTCATCCTTGGCATACTCATGCCGCTCCTGAGCCACGGCAGCAGCTTGTTCCGCTTTCTGAGCTTTCTCCATCGCCGCTCGGAGAGCAGCAGAGTCTTCCTCAGCCTTTTTCAGGACCTCTTCCGAACGCTTTATCCTCTCTTCGGCCCCCTGGAGTGTCTCCTCGGCCTTAACCTTGGCACCTTCAGCATCTTGTGCCACCTTTTTCAGCCGTTCGTTTTCAGCTGCCAAGGTTTGCAACTTCTTGTTAAGACCTTCAACTTGAAGTTGTAAATAGTCCTCGCGCTCGGCTGCCTCGGTCCTTTTCTTCTTTTCCTCGGGGGCCATCCCAGCATGAGCATCGTCTCCATGATGACCGAGATGATGGAGTATGCTCGCACCCCTCAGGAGACTCTTCACCAAAGATTTACAGCTATTCTCCCAAGTCCCAGGGGTCCAGGCCTCAATCACTTCAGCATTCTCGGGGGGAAAGACGGTAGCAACAAGTGTATCAGTCATCTTTCGATGCCACACTGTCTTGGCAGCAGCTTCCTCCTTTCCTTCAGGAATCTCTACCCCTTTATGAGACTTACTCAAATTAAGCCAATCTCCAGCAGGACCTTTTCCTTTTTCCAGCCGAGATCTCTTGAGGGGACGCTCGGGAGTACCTTGAGGAGTTGTTTGAGCCTCCACTTCGATGTTTACAGCATCGGTGACACGATCCCCTTTGATCACCGGCTCAACACCTTTGATCCTAACAGTCGGAGTGGTGCTGGGGATAATGGTCGGACTTCCAGAAGGGGTTGGTTCAAAAGATTGACTCATGTTTGGGGAGCCAGAGGCAGCTTTAATTGCAGCCAACTATGATACTCTGGCTGCTCGGGCTTCGTTTTTCTTAGCCTTGGTTGCTTTCTTCCCCATTGTTTCTGTAAAAAACAATGGATCAGTACAAAAAAAAAAATATATATATATATATATATATATATATATATAGTACCCAGCTCCGCCTTCACTTCGTCTTGTGTTTCTTTCAACAGGATTCGTTTGGTATCAATTTGACCATTTGCTTGAAGGTATTCCCAAACATGGTCGCATAATCGCCTTTCGGCTTTTGTCAAATCCGCCTTAAAGTCGAATTGATACAAGGAGGATCCTCGGTTATAAATGTTAGTCGTCCAACCCAGTGGAAACCGAGGCACGACCTTGATCACTCCACTTTCTTCAACTCGTTCCATGAACCAACATACTCCGGCCCCAGTATACTCGTATTGGAAGAAGAGAGGTTTGAAAGATTTCCAAGAATCAGTCACCTTGGCGAAAAGGGCATGCCCCCTCCGAGCCTTTAGGGACACCCATAGACCCTTGGAATCACCAAACTTATTTACTTGGGGAGCATATAACCAAAAAAAGGATCGTACTGTTGCGACCAAGTTTTCAACGTCACAGAATTGTTGGAAGGCTCGGACGAAAGCCCACCCACTTGGATGCAGTTGGCTAGGAGCTATTCCTAGATGAGTGAGGACTTCGATCTCGAAGGTGGAAAAGGGCAAGCGGATACCGACTTTAGTTGCTATTTCTTCGTAGAAATAAAAATATTGACGATTTTCCGGTACTTGGAAGCATATTCGGTCGTCGATTCCCAAAGGTCTCAATACGAATTCTGAGGTATTTCCATCGGCGCTTGGAGGTGTTAACATTGGCCGAAGATGATTAAGACTATTTGTTGTCAACAATGAAGGTCTCGTCCCTAGTACTTCCCGTTCAAAAACGGCATCGTACTGCGCATGATTGGGCGGCAGAGGATATTCTTCAAGGTTGGTAACACACCTGCGCTCCACCATATCTGGGGAAAAAGCAAAAGGCTCGGCGTTAGGATTTTTTACAACACATGTTTTTATTCTAAAATTAAGGCCGAGCCTTGGACTTTTTCCCCCCTCCCTCGGTGGTTCTCCTAAAGTTTCTTCCTCCACGGTATGACGATCGGGGCTCATCCTAACTTGAGCCCGACGCTCGGCGAACCTATACGCTAGTAACCACTTATTCTCATCTGCGGGATTCGACGGGTACTCTACAACTAACGGTTTGGCCTCGGTGGATCGTTGGCCAGAAGGGGGAGTAGAAGGGTGTACAGAATCGTCTATATCAGAGTTTCCCTCATCCACAGAATTCCCAGAAGAACTTGAAGAATCGCTATCACTAGAAGGTTCCTCTCCTAATCTCCTGCAGAGTTCATGATAAACTCTCCTCAAACGTCTCCATCCTTTCATGGTCTAAAAAGTAAAGAATCCTAAACACAGCTTACCCAGAACAAAAACCCAAAACCCAGAAACCCCCTAAAATCCAAACTCCCTGCAAAACCCAGAACCTAGAAATCCCCTAAAATCCAGACTCCCTGCAAAACCCAGAACCAAAACCCCTTTACAAAAAGCAGAAATCACACAAAAGGAGGAAATCGCAGAAACGGAAATAAGAAGAGTAGAGGAAGTTACCTGCTTTTAGTTGCTGGAAAGGATGATGGGAGAAGGTTGTGGATTCGAAGGCGGAGACGGTGGAAAGGAGATTGGAAAGAGAATGAGGGGATTATGATTTGAGAAGATTTTGGAGTGAGGAAAGGAAAAATGAATGTGGGTAGTAAGAGGTTGAAAGGATTCGAACTAATGAAGGAAACTTTTCAGTTTCCCTCCATGGTACGCATTTGGGCCGAAAGCCCATCAACCCATGCAACCACTCGCTGAATGAGACGTGGCAGTTTCAACAGGTACTTTTTCAAATTTCAAAAATTGCAATGATTTGACACAACTTACAAGAGAACGCGTCGTACCTAGAGAAACCAAAACGTCACCTCGGACAGCTGTCACACATTCGAGTTAAGACATCTAGAAGGTTCAACCCTAAACACATGCTACCTCGTCACAGACTTTATAAAGTCTTACGAGCTGGGGGGCTTGTAGGGTCTGCCGACCATAGAAGGACTCAAGTCTTATTTAAGGGACTCTTCAAGGGCCCTTCCCTCGGTTTACTCAGCACAAACGTCCCTCGCTCGGACTCGTTGGCTCCGAGCACACAAAAGGACCAGGCTCGGACTTGATGGGGCCGAGCCTTATACTCGGGTCCACAACCCATCCGGCTCGGGACTCTAGGGCCGAGACTTATCATCGGATTGAGGATAGACTTAGTCTCATTCAGGCTTCTTATCCCCTCCGCAAATCTCTCCTAGATTCTCGCTAACAGCCTAGACATGAGATCTTGAGCTGATCCTATCCAGATTCTAAGAGTATAAACCTCCGATATTATCTCACAGAATCCTGGTTCAGCTCAACCCTGATACAGGGCCCATACGGCCCATATCAGCCTCCTCCAAACCCTATAAATAGCTCATAACAGCTAGGGTTTCAGGTACGTACTCTCATCCCTAAGTTGACACTCTGCACACACTTGTTGACTGGGGAGACCCTGCTTTTCCCAACTGGAACTGCAGAAACACCATAAAGTCACATATTAACACTTGATCCTCTCTTGGGCTCCTGGTTCCATAATCTTGAGCACTTAGAGGGTTAAGGACATAGTGTTCAAGGACACTACAAAACACTTTTTTGCTTGAATTATCTCTTGTACTTCTTAGCATCTTCGGAATCAAATTTTTCTTATAAAAAAAATAAGAGTCTTTGTATTCGTTTTTTTAGTTCATGCATTTTTCTAAACTTTGTATTTGCGATAATAATTGTCTTTTTAAAAATTTTATTTGGTTCATTAAAAAATAAGCGTTTTAGTCTATTACGTATTTGGTCGAATTTGTTGGTTTTGTTTTGGCAAGTCGATTTTTCTCGTCCAAATTTGCTTAGTGGTGAGATTTTTAAGGCTTCCTCTCCACACTCAAAAATAAGTAACACATATTTCTTTATGTAAAAAGTTGCAAAGAATTTTTTAAAAGATAAGAATACTAACCCCAAGCCAAATGGAGTGAAGGTACCTTAATATGTCATTTAAGAGAAACAATGAGGGTTAGGGCTTAGGGGGGCCAAACTTACTCTAAGAAGTCATCTTCTTCGTCCTAGTCGAAAAAAAAACCCTCATATATATCCGTTATTATCTTAGATGTATTTTTTTAAACAAACATATATTATTTCGCAATGGATTAAGTTCTTACAAATAGATATTCAAAATAAATACTCCATCCGTCCCTATATAAGACTCTTTTAGGGGATTTCACGTCCGTTAAGAAAGTTGAATAATTTAGTTAATTATATTGAAAATATGAACTTTTGATATGTATTTTCAAAATTACTCCTATTAATATTATTGGGAATCTAAAAAGTGTTAAATAAATACGGGTGTTTGTCGAAAAAAAATAATTAATGCTCATTGAAAATTGTTAAGGGTCTTATAAATAGGGACAAAATAAAAGTGGTAAAATGATCTTATATTTAGGGACAGATGTAATACTATTTTCATTTATTTTTAATATTATTTTTATTTATTTTACGATTTTTTAATTTATTTTTAACACAAATAAAATTAACACAAAGATTATGCTAATTTTAAAAAAAAAATATTTTAACAAAAAGATTATACGATGAAAGTCATTAAACACAACAGCCCACATAAATATTATCCATTTTTTTGCCCATTCAGATAATAAAAGCCCATCAAAAAAGGGGAAAAAATTAAAGAAAGTGAAGGGGCATGTCTTTGGTACTCCTATGTTACTTGGAAGTAATTCAATTCCAGGTAACCGGTTTTAATCATCACCCTCCTTTCTCCACAACATACCAGAGCCATGGATTAAGCAGTTAGTATACATACTCATCCACTTTTGGTGAGTATTGCATACAAACCCTTAAAACATACGTATCATTTCGTTAAAAGATAAATGTTTGACTCATAATCATAAAAACAATGATGTGATCAAAGAAACAAATTGAAAATTTAAATTATTAATAAGAAAGAAAAATTTAAAAAATAAAACTATAGCGACAACCAAAAAGTAAATTCATCGAAAACATCCAGAAAATAACTAATTACATAAACAACACAATACAAATTGCAAAGACATTCAAATTACCAAACATTATTTACATTCTTCAAAACATGTACATAGCACGCACTTGACCAAAACAAAAGTTCAATACTGGGCTTACCACAAACATAGCCTAAGGAATACTGCACAAGAAAAGAAAAAACAAACTCCTAGGGGTAATTATTTTGCCACCCCAAGGTCTATTATTGTCACCCCAATTATTTAAATTATACCTATTATGTCCTTTAAAAAAAGGATTTTACACAGGTCGTAAGGGGGGCTTACGACCTTAAAAAAAAAGTTTTTAAACGGGTCGTAAGAGGGTGTCACGACCGGCAGGTCGTAACACCCCCTTACGACCAATAAAAAAAATTTACTTTGGATTCGTAACCCAGTGTTACGACTTTTTGCAAATATATTCAACGTTTTCAAAGCATCCCAGTGTTATGACTTTTTTTCCAAATATATTCAACGTTTTCAAGGCTTTAAGACATGTTTGGATGGTGGGTACTTTCTTATCAAAGCTAGCTTTTTCATATTGAGCAAAAAAAAGCTAGCTTTTTCATTCCAAGAATATAAAGAAAAGAAAACTTTCTCTTTTGTTTTTCTCTTAATTGTCTATCGTGTCCCCCCATACCTTTTCTGGCTTTCATGGATTCTGGTAATAGTAGTGGCAGCTTGCAATCTTCTTCCAATGGTGGAGGCGGTGATGAAGAGTCATCTTCATTCTCTGCTTTTTTAAACAACAACCCTGCACAACAAACAGCAACACTACTACCAACCTATCATGTTGTTGGTAATAATAATAATCTTAATCCTTTCATCAACACTACTCATCAAATGTTTGATAATTTATCAAATTACTTGGATAGTAACACTGGGATGCTTTGAAAACGTTGAATATATCTGCAAAAAGTCGTAACACTGTTACGAATCCAACGTAAATTTTTTTTATTAGTCGTAAGGGGGTGTTACGACTTGCGGGTCGTGACACCCTCTTACGACCCGTTCAAAAACTTTTTTTAAGGTCGTAAGCCCCCCTTACGACCCGTGTAAAATCTTTTTTTTTAAAGGACATAATAGGTATAATTTAAATAATTGGGGTGGCAATAATAGACTTTGGGGTGGCAAAATAATTACCCAACTCCTAGATATAATATTTCATTTTTTTTTTACTATCGAGGCCAATATCATTTTTGGCAATCAGACTTGTCAACATAACCGAAAAAACCAACACCAAGGTTAGCATTATTGTCAACTGTCCCCACATGTGTCGAAGCATAAGAATTCCTGGATGCCACAAATACAGTTTGAGAAAAATCTGGCTGCACTTTACATTCAACACATTCAGTTGAAATTGCATATTTCTTTAAGCCAGAAGATTGGCCTTCGAGTAAGACATTGCAACCATCAAATGATCTTTTCCTTGATACATTACGCGTGATAGGAACACTGTGAAAAAGATCTATTGATTTACCCTTATCCATATCAATTGAAGGAGTAGTACCCATCTGATTAAATTAAACACAAAAAAATAATTAATTTAAATTAAACACAAAAAAATAATTAATTTAACAGATATGACCTAACCAACACAAAATTTATATTCATATATATTAATCTAAAGAACACTAAACCTTGGGAGAAGTATCAGGAAATGAAGGAAAAGGTGGAACAAATTGTTGCTGAAAAAATAAAATCAACACATATTGAGATAGGATACCAAAGTAAAAATATCAAAGCAATCAAATATTTTTTTAAAAAGATTATATTAAATTACCTTCTCAGGTGTGACAACAGATTCACTCGACAGCAAATGCATATCAACATTCTTTAAATGATACATCCGAAGAACCATGTACTGCCAAGAATCTTGATTGCCTGGACAACTTGATACTTCAACTTTAAAAATAAATTGTGCACCAATCAATTTTTTAAAAAATTTCAGCTTGACCATTGTTGTATTCAGGAAGGGCAACATCACAATGATCAGAAACATTTGGCAGTGGAAATAGATCAGAACATGGTCTTCTCAGAAAAAGGCTAGCGTCCCTATCCAGCAATTGAAGCTTTGCAGTTGAAGTGGAATAAATAACATCACTGGGTATTCTATACCTGAGAATAGTTTATAAAATGTCAATTAAACATTGGAAAAATACCATAACACATCAAAAATTTAAAAGAAGCAGAAAATAATACCTTGGATAAGACAATGTAACAGCTTGACGGCAAAACATACAGTAATTACTATTATTGTACTCTTCCAGCAAACCCTTACAGCTACATTCATGGTAATACCATTCTTGATTGGCAGATATACCAATGATAGTTGCTTCCACACCATATATATACCAGCCTGACACAATAAACAAATAAGGGAAGGTAAGAATAAATAAGGTATAGAACATAATTAATGAATAACAATCACACATAAAAGGTGGAGGCTCCGGTGCATATTAATAGATAGCATGCACCGATGCATGTGAAAATTTTATTTTTGCTTTTTAAATTTTTTTTAATACAAATTTATTCAGAATATTTTTTACCACAAATTTTTATACAGATTTATTAGAATATGTAAATTTTGAATACAGTTTTATTCAGTACAGTTTTTTAAGAACACAGAGTAAAAAAAAATGCAAATTATAAAAATCACTTCATATCGGTAAAAAAGAAAACGCATAGAATATTTTTTAATTGATTAAATTTTAAAAAATTAAATAAAAAAACCCAAAAAGGAAGACATGTACCGGTGCATGTTACCGGAGCCTCCGTCCACATAAAAATACATCATGCTAATAAAGTAGCAAAAACACAACCTTTCGGATTGGTTTAAGCTTTTATCCAAATCAACCATTGGAGAGTCTCCCATCAAATTATTTTCAAGACTGCTTTTTCCAACCCACGTGGAGATTGTAAAATGGCATCGTCCAAAACCACGATAAATCATGCTACTTGGACAGGAAAACAAAAAAAACTAAGCTATAACACTATGCAGGAAAAATATTACGGAAAAAGAAGTTAAATAACAACAAAAAAAAAAGAATACCGGTGTTCAAATCTCTTGACATCAACCAATGTGGGATTAACAAAATATTTGTGACATGCAACATGGTGTGAATCACAAGTCGGCCTATGAAAACAAAAAAGGTCTAATTTAAATATTCGAAAGTAATCGCTCGAATATTAGATAGCGAAATAGAGAATATAAATCACTTGAACAAATGAAAGCAACAAAAACCATGCCTTTAACTTCTTGAGCCTTTGCAAACTGCAGAACCACGGTTGCATGAGAAGCACCGCGTGTAGACATCGACAAACGAAAATCAGCAATAAAACTCCCAAAGATAAGACAGTCGAAGGTCCCACTTAAAAAGATGAAAATTAAACAGCCATCAGTAAAGAACACAAACCATTTGTTCTGGTAACCAAAAACAAAATAACAACACATACTGCTCATCGCAAAGCTCGATAGCTAGAATATTGGTTGCTTCACCATCAAGATGACAGATCTTCTCTGTAGTAACGGAAGTTAAAATTTCAACGAAATCTGAACAAATAAAAAGAGAAGTTAGAATCATGCATTAACTTAAGCTCAGTACACAGATAAGAGACAAAGAAAAAGTTGGCAAACGAAAGGAACAAACCCTTTAAAACATTAGGGTCAGGATCATAGTGTAAACCACGATCAAGGGAACCAATAGAGAGAACAGGCAAAGGAAAATTGCAATCATCAACAACATTGAAAGAGGTATAAAATAGAAATATTAGCCTCATTTTATGGCTAGTAAGCTTAATATCCCCCTTGTTAAATTTAACATCAAAACAACAAAAATCATAGACAACGATCTCCCGCAAATAACGTGAGAAAAAGGGCAAACATGGGCCAATAACAGATGCTTGTATTTTATCGCCCTACATAAAAAAAAAGGAAAATATCAGATAAAAGGCATGGAAAAAAAACAAAACTAAACATGCAAAAAAACAAAACTCAAACCAATGCATCAGAGAATATCATCTGCAAAGAAGGAGGAAAACGTTTCAGTGGATTAGAGGGTATAAACCATAAATTTACGATCCTTGCTCTAAAGGAAAGAGATTTCACCCCTCTCCTAATACTTTCACTTTTGATTTTAGTGTGTGGTTCAAACATGATGAAAGTGATCTGCAGAAGTAGAATCTCTCCGACTCCACAAGCGTTCTGTGGAAAAAAAATTGATAAAAGTCAAGAGTCACCTCTACATAAAACAATACTCATTTTTCAAGATATCGTTGATTGAATGCCGGTGTAAAACATAGTGCATAAAAATTAAACTGATACAAGAACAGAAAACAATGTAGCATTAGAAGGACCTAACCTGTTGCTGCTGCAGCTCGAGGCCATATAGTTTGCAGAACATCTGATGTATCAGCCTTCTCACCCCACATGCATACTTCTCCTCCAAGTACAAGATTTTGTTCTGAAGCTTTGTGTATTCCTTCAAGTGGTTCAGCAGTATAGACCACATCCCAAGCCACATCAAGATGGTCAAGATACCATACACCCTGGTTACTGAAAATGCACCTGAAACCTTTTGCAACAGCCTTTGGACAAACACTGCCACCCAACCTAAAGCGATTAAGTGAAATACGTAATTCTAAAACTGAGTCCTTTGAGTTTCATACAAAAAAAAAAAGATTATATAGACAGAAATTCACCAGTTATGCACCACAGTTCGCGGATGGAGCTTAGTTGGAAATGCATTGAAGGTTTCTTCCCTGAGAAGTTACCAAACAAATCATATCAGTGTCTAAAGTTCAAGAATTTTATATAGTAAATAGAAGTAATATTACATAGTTGTTGATAGGTACATTTAATACAAGACAACAATATAGATATTGTACTGCTCAAGTGCTCATTTTTTTTATAAGCGCTCAAGTGCTCATGTGAATGCTTTCAACAAGAAATGGGAAGGAAGGAGGATACCTAGGACAAATATTTGTCAAGGATAAATTATGAGTACAGATGAGTCTTCTAATGCTACAATGCCATATTAGTACAAAAACAGAACATACAAGTTCACGGGACTCCAATTTTTCAAAAGAGCTATGACTTGGGCCCTCAATACGAAATATTGATAGGCATATGACCAGTTATACTGTGAATTTTAAGCCTGCATCAGGGATATAATCAAAGTACATAACGAATGTCACATTTGAACATTGTGCAT
The DNA here is from genome assembly GCA_037953625.1 of Crotalaria pallida. Taxonomy (NCBI): domain Eukaryota; kingdom Viridiplantae; phylum Streptophyta; class Magnoliopsida; order Fabales; family Fabaceae; genus Crotalaria; species Crotalaria pallida. The sequence continues at coordinate 77,194,875 of CM075649.1, read as the reverse complement.
GATACATTGCAATAAATCAGATTCATGGTTTTCTTTAAATCTAACCACCATCTCATGCTAAAAACCAAAAATTGAAAAATCGAGTAGCTAAATTCCTCAACATGCTTCATGAGCAAATAATCCGCAAATCGATGAATTTAAAGTCATTAAAAAGCAACAAAAACTGTTCATATAATTTAGTAAATGAGTATAACAGGTTAAGGTAGGTACCACTTAATCACTTGAGTAGTATTTGTCCAGCAATCTGTCAAAATACATTGTAATTGCTTTGCAGTTAACATTGATAATAAGAACTGTGTTTGACAACATTGATTCCGGTACAAATAAAATAAAAATGGTTAGGATAAAAATTTTGGAAGATAAAAACCAAACAACAAATTAAAAAATAAAAAGAACGGAAGCTAACCGTAAAGTCTCCATCACCTCCGGTGGTCATCTGAATCTGATGAAAACGACATCGCGGTCATCGGCGGTGGGCCGGTGGTTATGTGGCTGCCATTAAAGTAGCTAAGCTTGGTCTCGAGTCTACCTGCACAGAATCAAATATCATTTATCAAATATATCAAGTATCATCATCAAAATCAAATAAGCAGCATCATGATCAAATATATCTATATATCTATAAAAACCAGACAACAATAAAAACACCAAAACAAAGATTAACTAAAAAAAATCAATCTCAGATTTCAATCATCAACAACGGAGTGGCGATGGAGAACATGGCGAGCCAATATGACCTCTGCAACCTTCAAAGTCTTGTCAAGCTTCTCATGAGATTCCAAATAGAATGAAACCTAATCTGCAAACCCAAAAAACAAAAAAAGATCGAACATTTCAACAAATTCGTGAGTACCTACACAATGTTAGTTGCTTCCCTTCCAAGCCCTCTCTCACTCACGGCGGAGGTGTGGTCCAGGTAGAGATTTGTAAGCAAGGTAGAGTGAGACGTGGTGGACCGGGATGTGAATGGGAGGAGTGACGACGGAGGAGAAAGAAGGAAGCAAGGAAGGTTAGGTGAGATCGTGGCGGTGGCTGGATAAACGACATCGGCGGTTGAGAGTGAAGGTCTGAAGGACCAGCCTCGCGATTCCACCGACATCCATTCGCTTCGGAGACTGGATCGCGACGCTAGCAGAGGAAGAAGGGTTATGGATTAGATGAAGAAGAAGCAGGAGGAAGATGAAAACATATAAGCAAATGATACCATGAAAACATTAGCAAATGATAGCAAATGATGATATCGTGCAGTAGGGAGAACCTACAGATATAGGCAATGATGGCCAAAATGATTCATAAAGGCAAAGGACTTCATCTTGAATATATGAGGGGTAGTAAAATGTCGTTGAGAACGAAGGTTATTTCTGTAAAATGGGGAGACAAATTACAGGCTACCCTACGAAGCTATGAGGGCTGGAGAGACTACATCTACGCAAAGTAGCAAACGCGTGAAGCTAATCGGGTGGAAGGAATCCTACGTGGAAATGAACAGTTCAAAAGCGCCTGACAAATCGATTGTCTTTTATATGTTGTATAGATTTGATATACCGTTGAAGCAATTCAATTAAATTATTAGAGTCGACTATCTTAATTGAACACTATGTTTAAAAATTAGTTACTTTGCTAGTCCATAATTTTCAAGAGTCTAAATTATATTTTTGCACTTTTGAATGTGGTTTCGGATTTTTAAATCGGTACCGACAGAAAATAAATTACATTAGTAATACTTTCCATGGTTGATACTTCAAATTAAAAACATTAGAAATCATTCTTGTTACTGTTATACAATAGCTATTTTATTGAAATATTTTGTTTTTACATGGTTTCTAATTTTCTTAATTTGAGAACTAAGCAATCACTTAAAATGAAAATTGGACCATTCTTTGATGTCCTCTTTTTGTTTTAAGTGTCCTACATAGTTCTAGTCCTTCTAAAAATTTATTTTCTGCCTTTTACATTTAACAAGTCCATGGCTAAGAATTACTAACGTTATTCGCGTATTAAAAAAATGTGATGATTCGTTTATTTGCTTTGTGTAAAGTTTGGACTGCTTAATACGATGAAAAAATCGATACTTGTACGGTTCGGAAACGTTTTTAAACTCTTGAGGCAACAAGGTACTCTTGGCCCAAAATTAATTTTCAAAGTTACAAAATTTGTCCAACACTTTGTACTTTTGGAGTACATTAATTCCTTGGGTCTATCACAAAAACAACTTAAAAATACAATTTTAATTCAACTTTAAAAATCTGGACAGCACCTTTTTAAATCTAAAAAATCACTTATAGTTCATCCAAAATTAACCAAACTTGTACTAATTCATTAGTTTCCATAACCAAAAATCACTTTTTAAAGACCAAAACACTTAATTAAAAATTCAGGACAGCATGTACATACATGCTCATTTTTCCTTTTAAACTTCATTAAAATGCAGCCGAAGTTATATACCATCAAAAATCACTTTTGTCTTAAAGTTCCCATTATTAAAATCACTTTTTTTAAAAAAAAAATCATTTAATCAATTAATAACTTTGGGACAGCAACTAAATCACATTTTATTTTAAACATTTTAACTTGATTCAAAAGCCATTTTTCATCTTAAAACATATAATCAACCAACATAAACCATAAACCAACTCTTTTAAACATTTCTAAGGTAAAATACAAATTAGGACAGCAACTAATTTTTTATTTTTAAATGACAATCCATAGCCTAAAAATTCATAACAAAAGTTCCATAATTATTTTCACAAAATCACTTTTAAGTACACTAAACCACAATCATTAAAACATTTTTAAACATCAAGGGAACAAAATTTTTGTTTTATTTCCATGCATGTAAAAATTTTGGTCCTTTTATTATTTTTATTAGAATCATTGAGATTTATACATGCATGTTAGTTATTTATTCCCCTTAACATATACAAACGTTTAAATGAAAATCCAATAGAAAGAGTCATTAAAATAACTAACTAATTTGTAATCATTTCATCAACACTGTAACACCCCTAATTTTCGTTTCCCGAATAATAAGAAAATTAATAATAAAAGTATTATTATTAATTTATATGAATTTCCAAGTTTATATTTTTGTGATGTCCTAGACGGTGAGGTCCTCCAAGGGTTAGGGAAGAAGACCTTCAAAGGAGCCTCTGTCTAGGGTTTCTGTGTGATGTTTGGTGGAAGTCCTCAAGTGGCTAAAGAGAGAGCCAAGAAGTAACCCTAATCACTGGTGTGTGAGGGTGACAATTAGGGTTAGAGGACGTACCTGAGCCCCATGTAATACGGAGCTACTTATAGGGGGGAGCTGGTTGCCCTAATGGGCCTGCTTGAGGTCCAAGTAGGGCCAGCCTGTACTGAGCTATGAGTGGAATGAGCTGTCCTTGCGGATAAGGTGAGACACGTCATCCTGTCCTTGGTGTCGGACTTTGGGAGGTATCGGATTCTGGGAGGTGTCAGACAGGGAGGTGTCGGACAGGGAAGTCGGACCTGGGTAGGAGTATGAGGTCGGCCCGTATCTGGTATTTGTTCGGCCGTTGAGCCTTGAGCTCGGCCCAGCACACAGAGGGCTTCTTATAGGGCCGTGAGGCCTTAAGCGAGGGTTCTAAGGACCTCGGCTAGGCCGAGTCCACCACATAAGCCCCCCAGCTCGGTCAAGGCTATCTGAGCCTTGTTCCGAGGTCTTGGTATAGGTCCTTTTCCCAAGTCCACTACATAAGCCCCCCAGCTCGGTCAAGGCTATCTGAGCCTTGTTCCGAGGTCTTGGTATAGGTCCTTTTCCCAAGTCCACCACAGTTTTGTATTTAATTAGCCTGAAATATAAAAATAAGTTGAAATATTTTTATATGGCAAATAAATGCAAAATAATAAGGATATTGCATTTTAGTCCCTGAATTAGGACCTAAATGTAATATGGAAAAGTTCTTGGAGGGAAAGATTTAAAAATATTAATTTTTAATTTTTGAACTGATCTAACCCGTTAGTAATGCCCTGTAACCGGTTAGACGATGAACCCAGAAACTGGGTTAGTGGATTTTGATTAGGGGTGTAAGTTGTCCGGTCTGGGACCGCGAGACCGGTTGGATCGAACCGGACCGGACCGAAAAAAGGACCGGACCGTGAGACCATGGTCCAGACCGATCTGAAAATTTGTGGACCGTTGTGTTGTGGTCCGATCCACGGTCTCACAATTTTTTGGACCGCGAAGATCGGACCAGACCGATAGTTGAAATAAAATAAGTAGTAGGAGCAGAAGGACTCCCAAATGAAACATAGCATAAAAACGTAGCAGAGTTCTCTTTCTTCTTGACTCCCAAATATGTGTTCTTGGACCAGTCTTCTTGGATTCCCTTCACTTCTTCTCTTCCTATTCTCATTAAGGAAGGAAGAAACAAATAGGAATCCTTCCAGTACATAGCATAAAAGTGAAGGACTCTCCAAAAAATTCTTCTCTTCCTTCAACTTCTTCGTTTTCTTTCTCCTTCCGCCGCCGCTCTGCCGCCTTCTCGTTCTCTTCCTCCGGTTCGTTCGCTCTGCCGCCTTCTCGTTCTCTGCCTCCGGTTCGTTCGCTCTGTCGCGGTTCTTCGTTCTCTTTCTCCTTCCGCCGTCGCTCCGCCGTTCTCCTGCCGATCCGCGTCTCTCTCTCTTCCTCCTCCGTTCCCATCGCGCCGCCGCTGCCCCCTCCTTAGAACCAAGCAGCTGCTGCTGCTCCAAGGAGAGGGAACCCTTTTTTTTAGGGTTCCAATGGAAAAATGGGCTGAAGCCCAATTTTATTTTTTTTAGTTTCTTAGGGTTCCAATGGAAAAATGGAAAAATGGGCTGAAGCCCAATTTTATTTTTTTATAGTTTTTTAGGGTTCCAATGGAAACTGAAGCCCAATTTTTTTTTTTAAATACTTGAACAATTGTGGTCTATTTAGACCGGACCGGACCGGACCGTAACGGTCCGGACCGTTATGGTCCGGTCCGGTCTTTGCATATGAAAAACATTGAGACCGGACCGGACTGGACCACATTGATTTAATCGGTCCAGTCTCTAAAGTCCCTCAAAGACCGGACCGGACCGGACCGTTACACCCCTAATTTTGATGAGTAATCACTTGGGTAATTCGTTTAATCGCCACGAATCCCACTCAAATCATAGTGGGAAACGCGTGTCGCCCTGCATGGCACACGAATTCCTCTATATAAGCTGGTGTGGTTGATGAATTTGGGGTTGTTTGGCTGAGTTTGGGTGTGGAGGCTCTGTTAGGGTTCCTGATTTCGTTGCTGAAATTCTTCCTTGTCTTTGAGAGTGAGGCTGAGAGTTATACACCATTGCAAAGCTTACATCTTAAGCTTTGTAAAGATACTAAGTTTGAGAGTTGAGGTTAAGTGTGGAAGGAGTACGAAGCTTGTGAAGTTCAGTCCCAAGTTCTGCAAAACCTGAGAGACTGATTTCTGGAGCTTACTTTGAAGCTCAATTTAGGTAAGCACACAAACCCTTTTGGTTCCAAATCTGTTCCTATTCTTAGTGCATGTTACCTAGAGCAATTTCTAATTGTTTTCCCCAATTTCTTTGGCCAATTCCTATGTCAAATTTTCTGGTCTTTGAACCCTGTTGATGGAAATCGTGGCTGAGAACAGAACCTAGGATTTGTGGGGAATCTGTGGATTTTTCTTCAAGTTCAGTGCTAATCTTCATCAAACTCTATCTTAAGGTATGGGAGAAGTCTACCTTATACTAGATTTAGACTAAAAATCAAGTGAAATAGGATTTGAGTTAACAAAACTCAAAAAGGGCATTATGTGTGTAAAGCACAAAGGCTTGGAGGCCAAATTTCAGCTCAATGTTGTTTTGAGAAACTTTATATTGATGCATGCAAGTGATTTTAATGTTTAAATCAGAAGCTAAATGTATAATCTGTGATTTGAGGTATTAAATTGTGTTTGTATGGGTTCTTATGCAATTTAATGCACTAAACCAAACGCATGCAAAATTATATGTGTTTCTGTGATTAAACATAATTATTTAAGGTATATGAACTCTGTTAAAGGTTGAAATTTTGTTAGATTTGAGTAGTGAAGAGAATGGTTTGTTAAAACTTATGATTTAGTGTCTGACTGCATGATCTAACCGGTTACTCGAGATTCGTAACCGGTTAGACACTGTAAAAGTGCAAAAGAAAATGAGTTTACAAAATCAGTATTGTGGTCTTATAAATCCTACTCAAATCTAGGCCTTAATTTCATGGAAAACAATCTGAAATTAAGTTGATTTCACTGTTATAGTTCAGATTGCAATCAAAGAGTTAATACCTTAGTGTAATGAGATAATTTCAAGAGGAAATTATGCTCATTGGAGAATGAAATGTGATTTAGACTTTTGAATGATAAAACAGTGGTTTTTGAGGTGTAAAACAATGTTAAACTTGTTTATAGATTGGGTAGAGAATTCAAGAAAAAGGGTTTTTCTGAATTTCAATGGTAAATAGTTCAGGTCTGTAATTCTAACCGATTAGCCTGAAACTCTAACCGGTTAGTACCTGAATATGAAAAATAAAAAGTTAAGTTTTTGGAATACCATTGGTTATGTTTTCCCAATCTAAGCTTAAGGGCATGTTTTTGAGAGAATTCAAAGGAGAATTTTGTGCCATAAATTATGCCTCAAATAAATCGTTCAAAAGGGAAATTGGAATATTTCTAAATCACAGTAATTAATGTAAAGATAAAACCAACCCTGATAATTGTGCATCCATATAGAATGGAAGTTTGGTTGGTAGGAACGTTTATCATATTCTGGGAATATGAGGAGGGTACTCTGGGAGTACCAAATTGTAACCTACTTGATGACACATTCTGGGAATGTGGCCAGTGTCCGGGACCTGGTTTTTATGCGTTATGGGAACGTATGCGTTCTGGGAACGTGATGCACACTCCGGGAGTGATGCTTATTATCCAAGTATGGTTTGGCATTACGTTCTAGGAACGAATGTCAGTGTTCCGGGAACACGAGGGTGTATTGGATGGACGTCCAAGATGGACTTTTAGAGGCCTCAGTCGTGGATAGAAAATCATACATCATGCCACTTGCATTATAAGAGATATAATGTTGAAAATTGGTGTGCTCATATGTACTTGCATTATTATTTGTCCATGATATACTTGTGTTTGTAATTTTAGTCTTTATCAATTATGTATATGTGTATACTTACTCCTTGTGCCCTGTTTAGGTGATGGCCAGATACCTAGCTTGCATCGAGATACGCCCTATCCCTCGTGGTATATGGACGTACGAGGAGCACCGTGCCACTTTTGAGGGGGAGGTGTAGATTACTCTCTACCACCCCAACCCTCTGGTGCGAGTGCGACCTCGTCGATTTAGGATCCCCTTAGTCTATACTATGCACGTTCCACCCTTTTATACATATAGAGGACCACCCCCGGCTCGACCTGTGCGTCGTTTTCATAGCTTTCGTTTCAGAGCTGCCACTCGTTCTCATCCTTCCTCCCATAGAGTTGTTACTGAGGAGACTCCTCCTCCTGGTCCGACTGATTTCGAGAGGACTGCTTCTGCAGATCCTAGACCCACTGGTGGGATCTCCACAGTCCACACAGTCAGGCGAGGTCGAGGAGGACCCTGTGGAGGATGAGAGCGAGGAGGAGGTGCATGTCGAGCCGACTGTTTCTACTAGAGGTGGACCTGCTGGTTCATAGGAGCCTGCATAGCATGGATATTTTGGATCCTAGATCCTAGGGATAGAGTTATGGAGGATCTGAGGAGCTGCTGAGGACACGGATGACCTGCTCTGGGACTTCTACTTTTGAGACTATGTGATATATTGTATATGTTTTGAGAGGTCTTAGAGTGAGGTTTCTTTTATGCAGCTGGTTTGTATATATTTCACCAAACTTGCTATCTCGACTTTCACTACTTGCTACTGACGATACTGATGGGATTTTTATGCTATGATATATATATATATATATATATATATATATATATATTATGTTTTATTTACCTCAGCAGTGTCCCATAAGTATTACTTTTACTTCCTCATACTCTGATTTCGATTCAAAAAGGATTCGACAATAAGTTTATGTTTTATACATTCACTCAAACTCGAGAGACAAATAATATGTTTCAATAAGGACTACGAAGATGTTTTACTATGTTGAAGAAAATATTATCTCGAGAGTCTTTTTATAATCAAGATATTACTAAGCCGAATTCAAATAATTGTTCAGATTAAAAGTGTTTATAATCGAGCAAGTATTGTTTTAAAAAGAAAAATTTTTCTAGTCCTAATTTTAATAGCAAGTATTTCAATCATTTGAAAATATTTAGTATTTTCGAGATATAAAAATGAGGGTGTTACAAATACTAAGGATCATTAACATGACCTCTTACTAACAATATTTAATTCGGTCCGGCCTAATGAAAAATAATAGGGTAAGGTTTTCAATAATTTTCTTTTCACTTGGAAATAGTTAGATCAAGCCATCATGAGGAAATTTGTTCATTATTTCATGAACATTCATGAAAATACATCCTTTAGCCCATCATTTCATCAAATTCGGCCAAGAAAGGTAAAGGCATGAAATATTTATATATATATATATATATATATAATTTTTTTTCTTTTCATCAACATACATGAAGTCCTAAGCCTTAAAATAATAATAATAATATGATAGCTTATAAACTTTATGAATGTGAAGAGATGCAAGAACACACTACACATTGATTATCAAGAACCAAGATAGTCATGCATGTAAAAATAAAAAGTGTCTTAAAGGAAAAATAAGAACCATGCACTTACTTCTTTGAAATATTTGGGAAATTGAAATCCTTTGAGATTAGATGAAAATGAAGGATCCTAAAATGAAAATGCTACTTGAATGATGAAGGTTAAGTGTATAGGCCTTTTGAAGTTAGAACAAAAATTGTGTTCTAACCCCTTTAAAAATTCGGTCCTTGGTGAGTGGAAAAAGGAAGGATTTTTGGTCTTTTAATTTGTTGGAGACTTAGAAGGGTTGGATGATAGATTGAATGAGAGGAGAATGAGTAGAAGGATAGCAAAAATCTGGACTTAGAGGCCAAGTGATGCTCACGGTTTTGAGGGTGAAAAAGGGAGAGAATTGCTTTGTTATTTGGTTACTCTTGGAGGTAAATAAAAGTGTGAATGCATGTGGGTCTAAGTAGGATTCAAGTGAATATGAAAAACTGAAGTGGAGGCCTTCACAAGGCTGGTCTAGGCGTGGGTTTAAAGAGGGAGTCACAAGGTTATGGTCAAAAAGTTGTGTAAGAGGAGTTTGCTTGTGTTGGATGCTTTTGGCCTTGAAATATGGCTTTTTGGCTGTCCAAGACTGACCAAGCATTCCAATAAAGTAATCTTGTCAGCTCATGAGCATAGCTAGGCATGCCCATAGGTGGAGGTAGCAGGGGATTATTTTATTCTAAGAGTGTATTAAATCAAACATGATTTTTGGGATTTTTGAATAGTCTTTGATGCAAAAATCGTAATTTTTCGTGGACTGCTAAACTGGGTTGATATAATTTTATTTTCATATTCTACACTTCAATACGATCGATTTGACAAAAATTCATAATTTTTGGACCTACGGTTTAAAAGTTATGCATTTTTGAAGTTTATATCATATAGGTTGGAAATAATGAAATTGGACTGCATATCTTAAAATAGATAATTGGTAGGTAGGTGTAAAATAACTTCTCATAGAATTTAAATCACCTCTCTACAGTAGGTATTTGAAAATAAAAATTTGAATTGAAAATCCATAATTTTTCTAATTATTTTTTAAAAGACAAAAACCCGAAAATGGTAAAAACACTAGTTTGATCTCAAAAATTGAAAATACATGATAAACTGGTCAAATTTCTAAATCCTTCTCCATATTACACCTAGGATGTACCTATATTGATAAAATAATTTTCTACAATTATTTTGGCTTTGGAATCGTTCGATTCCGATTTAAAACGAAAAAGATATTCACTTCTGATAGTAATGAATTTTACATCGCTAATGGTTTGTAACTAAATTTTCAAATCCTTTTAGGTGCTATCCATGATACCACGAAATTATCACATATAAAAGTGTAAAATAAGTCTAGTTTTTCAAATTTATCGCCTTTCGAATTTAATCGAAAAGTCACGGATCAAAATCATAACATAAAGAGCTTAAAACAGCAAAAAGGAGTGAAATTTTTTTAATATTCTAAAACAAACTAGTACTCTACTTACTCTAAAAATTTCAAATCTCCTTCCTAGGGTTTAAAAGGGTATCTCAACAATATATTAAAGGTTACTCGGTTTACAAGTAATGCATTTGATTCGAATCGGTAAAACTGTTTCGATTCCAATAAAAGGGAATCACACTTTATACTTTGAATTAAATCAAGATACCAGATATCATTAGCTATTAATTTAATCACATTCACACAAAAACATAATTGAAATAAAAAGATAATATCACAAATAAATTGGGTGAAATTGTGGGTCTCACAACTTGTCTCCTTAGGGTTCATGGGAAAGATAAACAATTAAGGCACATTTTTTGAATTTGAATTTGGCTCTTAAACTTAAAATTCTCCTTCCCTCCTTCATGGCTTGGTCGAACATACATATATGAGAGGGGAATAAAATTTTCCTTCTCTACTTTAAAGGAAGTACAAATAAAAATCTAATTTAAAGAAAATAAATATACTCCACGATTTTTTTTAAAAAATAAATTAAAAACACAAAAATTCACAATTAAATAAATCCACGAAAAATCAAATCAAATACTGATTAAATTAAATTATGGAATTAAAATTTCATTCAATAATTCTAATAAATAAATTTCTATTTCATTTTTAATTACTGAAAATAATTTGAGGAAATTGCAGGTATTACAGGAGCCGCTAGACAAAAGTCAAGTCTTGTCAGAAGTCTGCAAGGAAGAACTATCTCTATTATCATTCTTCCAATTATTTGAAAAAGAGGATGACCATTAGATCTGAAAGCTAACATAAAGTACAGACCTCCCCAAAACAAAAACACCCAAAACAAGTGAAGAATAACACTTATTTATATAACAAAACTTGCGCATGCACAAAAGCAAGAATGAAACCCAGAAAAACTGGGGCTGAAAATCACACACCATCCAGATGAAGGGGAGAGACTAATCTTCCTTCTTTCTACCGTTATCTCTCTTTGATAAAGCAAGAAAAGCAAAAGAAAACAAATAAAAGAGGATGAAGAGTGAGAAATCTAGAGAGAAGGCAGAGTCTCTCTCTAGAAATTAGGGTCGGCTTAGATTATTTTTATTTAACATTTTTTAGATATATTGTTTACTTAACACTTTTAGATTTTCAATAATATTCATAAGGGTAATTTTGAAAAAAAATATACTGCCTCCGTCCCTAAATATATGACCCTTTTGAGATATTTCACGTCCATTAAGAAAGTGAAATAATTTAGTTAATTTTATCGGAAATGTGGACTTTTGATATGTATTTTCAAAATTACCCTTATTAACATTATATTGAAAATCTAAAAAGTGTTAAATAAATAGATGTGTTTGTAAAAAAAAGTAATTAATGATCATTAAAAATTGGTTAAAAGTTTCATAAATAGGAATAAAATAAAAATGTTAAAAAGATCTTATATTATGAGATAGAAGGAGTATCAAGTAATAACATTTCGAATGTCATCGAATACATTAACCAGTTTATTTAATAGACAAGAATTCTACCAAAAAAAATTTGTATATACTCCCTCTTTGGTTACTTAACTTTTGCTTTTAGTTTTTTTTCTATGTCATATAATATGTCAAGTGTCAACTGATTTTGTCTATATATACCAATCCACCGCAACTAAAGCACAATAAACAAGTCACAGATCAATGACAGGGATGGGCAGGAGCAGTGAATACTCTCCATTGTTCGAGACAAAGAGGAGCAAAGGAAGGGTCATGCGCAGGAGCTTTGCAACCTCATTTTTTGTGTCTATATGCTTCATCTGGATTTACAGATTTATCCATCTACCCGGTGAAGTTGGGAAATGGGCATGGCTTGGTTTGCTTGGTTCAGAGCTATGGTTTGGCCTTTACTGGCTCCTCACTCAAGCCCTGCGATGGAACCTTGTCTTCCGCCGTCCCTTCACCAACAAATTGTCTCGAAGGTTAATCTTTACCCCTCTCTCTGTCATGATCTAAACTCCAATTGCATTTGCACTTATCTTGCGTTGTACTCCCTTTTCGCTGTTGATTATAAGCAAATAAAAACATTTTATTAATAATTTCGTATATAATTAAAACTTAATTAACTCTTTATTTTTGATATAAATAAATAAAAATACAAACCACTAAAATCATTTTATTTAATTTTAATCATTTTATTCATTGTATTATTTAATTTTTGTTTTCATTCTCAATTAATATTTTTTATTTTCTAAAATAGTATATTTTTTTATGAATTCGAGAAAATTAAATGCACTCAAATAACTTTTTTAATATACGTGAAATTATTTATTTTTCATTGAGATCATGTATAAGACCGAAAGGAGTATTCGCTGCAATTGCCGATAATTGCAATAAAATATAACTGCAATTATGATCCTGACGCAGCAATCATCAATATGGTCAAAACTGCTATACAACATACTCCCTTCTTTTCTTATTAATTGTCTTAAGAGAAATATTTTTCCTTTTTTTCTGTCCTTTTTAAGTATTTTATGAGTATAATATATGTTTATTTTCATGTTTGTTAATTTCAATAGGTCGGTTTACGTAATTAGTGAATAACAATTAATGATCATAGAGAGATAAAAAGTATAATAAGAAAAAACATGATTAATGTATTGAAAATCTAAATAATAATAACATTTTATAGATTATATATTTTGTTTGAAATAGGACAAATAAATAGAAACGGAAATAATATTTAATATTTTTACTCATTTGATTTATATATTATATTTAATTATGTATATAAATAGGGGAGTGTAATTACATTTTTTTTTATAGAATTTTGATAAAGTAATTTGCCATAACAATTTTATTTTCTTAATTTATATTGAAAATTTTACCAATGTATTCCATTCGGTTTGATATATAAGAAAAAAATGTTTCTCTTTGTTTAAAATATAAGCAAAACTAACTAATTTTCTTAAATTTTGTTACATTCCCAATGCTACTTTCCTAAAACATCCATGTAAAATTGTTATCTTATTTAATTTTTGTTTTATTCTCAGTGTTATTTTTTTAAAATACCTCTATTTTTTTTATAAATTTGAGAAATTTAAATACAATCAACTAATTTCCTTAATAATCATGAAATTAGTTTTTTTCTTGTAAATCAAATCAAAGGGAGTATTGTTTTACATTAATGATCAAATGATAAATAACAATAAAGAATAATAAATGTCGCCTAAAAAAATTACCTCATTCAGTCTTTAATATGAAGAAAAAAAAAACATGCATCTTGGTCTCGAATATTAAAAAATGTTAACTTGCCTACTATGTTTAATATAATTATTCTTAAAATATTCTTATAAAGTATTTGTCTCATTTATTTTTTTCATTTTGAATGCAACTTTTTTAAATTAGCGTATAAAAAAAATGTCATGATTGCAATTGTGGTATCTAGATACTCCCTCCGTCCCTAATTATAAGGCTCTCTTAACATTTTTATTTTGTTCCTATTTATAAGGCCCTTTACCAATTTTCAATGAGCATTAATTATTTTTTTTCACAAACACCCCTATTTATTTAACACTTTTTAGATTCGCAATAATATTAATAGGGGTAATTTTGAAAATACATATCAAAAGTTTACATTTCCAATACAATTACCTAAATTATTCCACTTTCTTGATGGACGTGAAATCTCTCAAGAGAGCCTTATAATTAGGGACGGAGGTAGTAAAATGTAATCACAATCACAATCATATCTTTTGGAAATCGAATGGGAATGGCCAACTCATGATAAAAATTGATGTGTGTGTTTTGAAACAGTTATGAGAATAAGTTGCCAAGAGTGGACATCTTTGTTTGCACCGCAGATCCAGAGATTGAGCCACCTATGATGGTGATTAATACAATGCTATCTGTTATGGCTTATGATTATCCACTTGAGAAGCTTAGTGTGTATCTCTCTGATGATGGTGGGTCAGAAATCACCTTCTATTCTCTGCTAGAGGCATCTACCTTTGCTAAGCATTGGATCCCATTTTGCAAGAGGTTCCAGGTAGAACCAAGGGCACCTGCTTCATATTTTAATTCAATTAATGTCTCAGAAGCCTATGCCAATAAACCTGATCATGCAAAAGAGTTGGCAACTATCAAGGTATGAAAGTAACCATGCATCTCAATAATCTCATTTAATTTGTTAATTAAAAAGTAGTGCAGCCTACTAGCAAATATTTTTTACTATAGATTAATTGGTGGTACTTTTTTGACTATGGATTTGTTAATCAAAATATAGATTTTTTAGCTCTTAATTAAGTTAGCTATCTAAACTGATAAGATTAAATTGCATTGACCGAAACATTTTGGGTCCATTCTTGTAGGCAGTCCTTGTTATTTATAGAGTTAGGTGATATTATTTGTTCACCAATAATTTTTGAATGTCGTATCGAATATTATATACAATTAACACGTATTTTGTTCCCCAGAAAAAACACGTATTTTAAACTAGATAATTTCTTCGGTGCCGTCCCAAAAAAGTGGGTTTCGGTGTCGTCAAATCCTTAATCAATAAAAACACGTCACCTCATATAATTAGTCATGTAAGCATATTTATTAAATTATCCAATTTTATTATATTGCATTTTAGTCCTTCATATTTTAAATAATTTTTTATTAATTTAATCAATTTTAATCAAATTAAATACTCTCTCTGTCCCTAAATATAAAGTCTTCTTGACACTTTTATTTTTTCCTATTTATAAAGCCCCATACCAATTTTCAATGATCATTAATTACTTTTTTTCACAAACACCTCTATTTATTTAACACTTTTTAGATTCCCAATAATATTAAGGGAGTTACTAACATGCAACCTAAAATTGGATAGTTGCTATGCAACCTTTTAGTAAACTAATAAAAAGTTGACACCTAAGACATGTGTGTCATGTCATTCCTTAAAGTAGTGATTTATAATTTTTACAATTTAGTCCAACATAAAAAGTAAATTAATTTAATTTAGTCCTTTGTACCTATTAGCAAATTATAACATAGATTAAAACAACAGATGATTATAACAACATGTGTTAAATTAATTTGCTAATAGGTACAAATGACTAATTAAATTAATTTTCTTTTTATGTTGGACTAAATTGTAAAAATTATAAGTCACTACTTCAAGGAATGACATGACACACATGTCTTATGTGTCAACTTCTTATTAGTTTACTAAAAAGTTGCATAGCAACCATCCAATTTTAGGTTGCATGTTAGAAATTTCCTAATAGTAATAGGGGTAATTATGAAATTACATATCAAAAGTTCACATTTCCAATACAATTAACTAAATTATTTCACTTTCTTAATGGACGTGAAATCCCCAAAGAGCCTTTATATTTAGGGACGGAGGGAGTATTTTCTATTTTAATTTAAAAAATTAGGATTTGTTTTTTTAAAGAGTTTCATCATCACCATCATCTCTATCTGCCAAGATCAATGATGGTGATAACGAAACTCTTTACCAAGGAAATCCTAATTTTTTTAAATATAATAGGAAATATTTAAATTGATTATGTAGTGTCCTGGAACACTATGTCCTTAACCCTCTAAGTGCTCAAGATTATGGAACCAGGAGCCCAAGACAGGATCAAGTGTTAATATGTGACTTTATGGTGTTTCTGCAGTTCCAGTTGGGAAAAGCAGGGTCTCCCCAGTCAACAGGTGTGTGCAGAGTGTCAACTTAGGGATGAGAGTACGTACCTGAAACCCTAGCTGTTATGAGCTATTTATAGGGTTTGGAGGAAGCTGATATGGGCCGTATGGGCCTGGTATCAGAGTTGAGCTGAGGCAGGATTCTGTGAGATAATATCGAAGGTTTATTCTCTTAGAATCAGGTTAGGATCAGCTCAAGATCTCATGTTTAGGCTGTTGCGAGAATCTAGGAGAGATATGCGGAAGGGATAAGAAGCCTGAATGAGACTAAGTCTATCCTCAATCCGATGATAAGTCTCGGCCCTAGAGTCCCGAGCCGGATGGGTTGTGGACCCGAGTATAAGGCTCGGCCCTATCAAGTCCGAGCCTGGTCCTTCAATAAGCTCGGTGCCCATGAGTCCGAGCGAGGGACACTTAAGCTTGCTAAGCCGAGGGAAGTACCTTTAGAGAATCCCCTTATATATAAGAC
Source organism: Crotalaria pallida (assembly GCA_037953625.1). NCBI lineage: Eukaryota > Viridiplantae > Streptophyta > Magnoliopsida > Fabales > Fabaceae > Crotalaria > Crotalaria pallida. The sequence continues at coordinate 77,178,535 of CM075649.1, read as the reverse complement.
TTAATCCTTATACGGTCGGCAGACCCTACAAGCCCCCCAGCTCGTAAGACTTTATAAAGTCTGTGACGAGGTAGCATGTGTTTAGGGTTGAACCTTCTGGATGTTAGTCAGACGCGTGGCAACTGTTCGAGGTGACGTTTTGGGTTCTCTAGGTACGACGCGTTCTCTTGTAAGTTGTGCCAAATCATTGAAATTTTTGAAATTTGAAAAAGTACCTGTTAAAGGCGCCACGTCTCGCCCAGCGAGTGGTTGCATGGGTCGATGGGCTTTCGGCCCAAATACGTCATATGAAGGGAAACTGTACAGTTTCCTTCATTAATTCAAAACTCAACCTCTCACTATCCTTATTCATTTCTTACTCCCGAATCTTCTCAGTGAATCCCATTATTCTCTCTCTTTAAATCTCCTTCCCACAATCTTTGCCTTCGAATCGGGAACCTTCTCTCATCACCCTCTCTAGCAACTGAAGGCAGGTAAATTCCTCTACTCTTCCTATTTCATTTCTACGATTACATCTTTTTGTAAAGGGGGTTCTGGGTTTTGCAGGGATTTTGGAGAGGGGGTTTCTGGGTTGCGAAGGGATTTCTGGGTTGCGTTTCTGGATTTTTGTTTTGGGCAGGTAGTGTTTAGGATTCCTTATCTTTAAACGATGAGAGGATGGAGAGGTTTGAGGAAAGTTTATCACGAACTCTGCAGGAGATTAGGAGAAAAACCTTCTAGTGATAGTGATTTGGGGACTTCAAGTTCTTCTGAGTTTTCTGGGAATGAGGGAGATTCTGAGTTTTCTGGGAATGAGGGAGATTTTGAAATCGATGATTCTATACCCACTTCTACTCCCCCCATAAATCAGGGATTCACTGAGTTAAAACCGTTAACTGTAGAATACCCCTCGAATTCCACAGATGAGAATAAGTGATTGGTAGCTTATAGATTTGCCGAGCGTCGAGCCCAGGTTAGGCTTAGCCCCAATCGTGGTACCGGGGAAGAAGAACCTTTGAGAGATCCACCAAGAGAAGGGGGGAAAAGTCCAAGGCTCGATCTTAAATTTAAAATGAAAACTCGTGCTGTAAAAAATCCTAACACCGAGCCTTTTGATTTTTCCCCAGATATGGTGGAACGCAGGTGCGTGACAAATCCTGAGGAGTACCCGTTGCCGCCGAATCATGCGCAGTACAGTGCCATTTTTGATCGGGAGGTGTTGGGGACAAGACCTTCCTTGCTGACAGAAAATAGTCTTACCCACCTTCGACCAGTTCTAACTCCTCCGAGCGCTGACGGAAACGCCTCGGAATACGTACTGAGACCTTTGGGCATTGACGATCGGATATGCCTTCAAGTGCCAGAGAATTCTCGGTTTTTTTACTTTTATGAAGAAGTAACCACCAAAATTGGCATTCGCATGCCTTTTTCCACTTTTGAAATCGAAGTCCTGAACCACTTAGGCATTGCTCCGAGCCAACTTCATCCGAGCGGATGGGCTTTCGTCCGAGCCTTCCAGCAATTTTGTGATGCCGAGGGGTTGACGGCGACTTTGCGATCCTTCTTTTGGTTATATTCCCCACAAGTTAACAAATTTGGCGATTCTAAGGGGCTTTGGGTATAGCTATACGTTTTTTTTTTTTAACATACTTCCCTGTTTTGCAGAAACCATGGGAAAGAAAGCTACCAAAGCCAAAAAAAGCGAAGCTCGGGCAGCTAGAGTGTCGCAGCTGGCTGCACTCAAAGAGACTGCATCCGGATCTCCAATCAAGAGTCAGTCTTCTGAACCGACCCATTCTGAAAGCCCGACCGTTATCCCCAATACCACCCCATCTGTAAGGGTTACGGGTGTTGAACAAGTGATCAAAAGGGACCGTGTTATCGACGCGGTGAATATTGAAGTGGAAGCTCATTCATCTCCTCAAGGCATTCCCGAGCGCCCCCTCAAGAGGACTCGGCTGGACAAAGGAAAGGTCTCACTGGAGATTGGTTCCATTTGAGCAAGTCTAACAAAGGGATAGAAATTCCCGAGGGTAAGGAAGATGCAGCTGCCAAGATGGTGTGGGGTAAGAAGATGTCCGACTCATTCATTTCCACCGTCTTCCCTCCTGAAAATGCTGAAGTAATCGAGGCTTGGACCCCTGGGACTTGGGAAAATAACTGTAAGTCGTTGGTGAGAAGCTTCTTACGGGGTGCGAGCATTTTCCATCACCTTGGTCATCATGGTGATGACGCCTATGCCGGATTGGCCCCTGAGGAAAAGAAGAAAAGATATGAGGCAAACGAGCGGGAAGACTACTTGGAAATTCAGGTCCATGGTCTGAATAAAAGGATACAAGAAATGACAGCTGAAAACGAGCGGCTTCAAAAGGCTGCACAAGATTTCGAGGGGGCCAAAGTTCGGGCTGAGAGAACACTTCAGGATGCCGAGGCACAAATAAAGAGGTCGGAAGAAATCCAGAAAAAGGCTGAGGAGGATGCTGCTGCTCTTCTGGTGGCTACAGAGAAAGCTCGTACGGCCGAGCAAGCTGCTGCAGTGGCTCAGGAGCGACATGAGTATGCTAAGGACGAGATACTCAGGCTCCGAGCTTCCTTGGAGAAGATGAGTGCGAAAGCTCTCAAGCATAAGAAAGCAGCTAAGGAGAATCTGTTCAATTGGGACCATGCAATTGAAGTTTCTTTCTACAACACTGCCGAGCAACTCCGCGTTCTGAATCCTGGGCTCGTGACCAAGGGTGCTGACCCTAATTTTGTTGTGAAAAAAGGTCGAATTGTCGGCCCGAGTGGGGTTCCCATAGATCTGAACAACGCCGACCTTCCTGACCATTTGGCCGAAGATTCCGAGGGGGAAGGAGCCGAGGATGCTGAAGGTGAAGAGGAAGAAGAGGACACATTCAATGCTGACAGCATTGTATTGTCCGATTTAGAATATTTTGATTATTCTGCTACCTTTTTTGTAATTGCCCCAGTAGATGGGTTTAAACTTATATTGTTGTTTCGTTTGGAATATTTTATAATATCCGTAATCATGTTATGCTTCTTTTTATGCTCTTTGTTAAGAATTCAAGTGTTAAGACCTCGGAACTCCAGCACTTTAGCCGAGGTGGGTTCCTTTATTCGCAATATAAAATGATTTGAAAAAATCATGATTTAATCGGGAATCTTATTAAAAGTACTTGACGAGTTATAAGCTCTTGTTAGAGCTGTTTATAATCGTTCGCGTCATAATCGCTGGCTAATCGGTTACGAGGAAAAGTATGTGATACAATGAATTCAATAACGAACTTTTATTCATTTGAAGCAAATTACAATGGGCTCGGAGTTGCACCGAGCGTACTCCATTATCAAAAAAGAATTCAAAAAGCAAAATGTAATAAAGCAACTAAAACTATTGAAAACGAAATGAAAAACTAACTGTAATAAGCTCGAAGTTTCGCCACGTTCCATGTGTTGTTGATGAGGGCACCCGAGAGGGTTTCGAGCTTGTAGGCTCCTGTTCCCGTCTTGGAGGCAACTCGGTATGGTCCTTCCCAGCTTTGGGCCAGTTTTCCATCCTTTGCATTTTTGAGACCAATATCAGCTCTCCTCAATACAAGGTCGTCTACCTCGAACTCCCTGGCTACAACCGAGCGATTATACCCTTTTGCTTGCATAATCTTAGCATGCTTTTCTCGCTCGGCGACTAAGTCCCTGACCTCTTCCGATAAAACAAGATCCTCACACAGTAAAGTGTTGTTTAGAGGATTTGGCTGTTGCATGGCTCGGAATGAAGGGATGATTTTTTCAATGGGGATGACTGCATCACAACCATAGGTGAGTCGATAAGGTGTTTCACCTGTTGAAGTGTGTATGGTGGTGCGGTACGACCAAAGCACTTCATGCAGGTTTTCCACCCAATTCCCTTTTGCGCCTTCCAATCTTCTCTTGATCCCCTGAATGATTGATCGGTTCACTGATTCTACCTGTCGTTAGTTTGAGGGTGCTCAACTGAAGAGAAGTAGTGTTTAATATCCAAAGCACTGACCAGATCCTGGAACGCCTTTGCAGCGAACTGGGTTCCATTGTCGGTCACCAATACCGGTGGCACTCCGAACCGAGCTACGACTTGTCTTTCAAAGAACTTCTGCACCTTGGCTGAGGAGATGGTCGCCAAAGGCTCGGCCTTAACCCACTTTGTGAAATAGTCTATGGCTACAACCACCCACTTTAGCTGTCCCGGTGCAGTGGGGAATTGTCCAATCAAATCCATTCCCCATTGATAGAAGGGATAAGGAGATGAAAGAGAGTGGAGCTCCTCGGCTGGTTTTTGATAAACATCACTATGAAATTGGCATTTATCACACCTTTTCACGTGATTGATCGCATCTTGTTGAAGGGTAGGCCAGTAGTATCCTGCCCTTAGAACCTTTTTTGCCAGTGACTTCCCTCCAACATGGTGACTTCTTATACCTCCATGAACCTCTTCTAGCGTCAGCTTTGCTTCGGCAGGGTCAAGACATCTGAGCACTGGACCGCTGACCCCTCGGCGAAAAAGGATTCCATCAACTAGTGCAAACTGAGATGCTTTTCTGACAAGTTTCCTGGCTTCCACCGAGTCGGTTGGCAAAATCCCTTGTTCCAAATAACCTGCAATTGGAGTGATCCAGCTTGGATCCACTGAAATGGAGAGGACAACGCTAGGTCCATGCACCATTTCTTGAATCAGAGTTTTGTTGTTTTCAGAATTTTTTGTTGATGCGAGTTTGGAAAGAATATCCGCTCGGCTATTACTTTCCCTCGGAATGTGGCAGATTTCGACCTTCATAAATTCGGAGGATAGGAACTTTACCTTTTCCAAGTATTTTTGAAGGATGGGTTCCTTAGCCTGATACTCGCCCTTGACCTGTGAAACCACCAACTGAGAATCACTGAAAATTTTCACCTCTCGGGCCCCCACCCCTTTTGCCATCCTCAATCCTGCCAAAACGGCTTCATACTCCGCTTAATTGTTCGACGTTGAAAATCCGAACTTCAAAGAGTACTCGAGGGTGACTCCCTCGGAGTTCTCCAAAATTATTCCTGCCCCCGCTCCAAGTTTGTTACTTGATCCATCCACATAAATGTTCCAATCCGAGTTTGAGCTCGTCAATGGCTCAGTAAACTCGGTGAGGAAATCAGCCAAAGCCTGAGACTTCATCGCCTTTCTTGGTTCGAAAGTGATTTCAAACTCGGAAAGCTCAATTGCCCAGGTTACCATCCTTCCAGCCAAATCAGGTTTCTGCAATATTTGACGGATCGGTTGGGCCGTTCTGACCGTGATATGGTGGCTCTGGAAATACTAGCGCAGTCGTCTGGCAGTAATAATCAAGCAGAAAGCTAATTTCTCCACTTTTTGATATCTCAACTCTGGTCCCTGGAGAGCTCGGCTAACAAAATAGATGAGCAACTCTTTACCAGATTCCTCCCGAACCAAAACCGAACTGATCACCGAGTCTCCTACTGATAAGTACAAGAAAAGAATTTCACCATTGTTCGGACTAGAAAAAATTGGAGGTGATGCCAAATAATGCTTAAGGTCAGTAAAGGCCTTTTCGCATGCTTCATCCCACTCAAACGCCTTTTCCTTCTCCTTCCTCAACAACTTGTACCAGGGAAGGGCCTTCCTAGTTGATTGAGATAGAAACCTTGAGAGAGCTGCAACCCGACCCGTCAATTGCTGTACACCCTTGATATCCGACGGACTCTTCATCTCCAGAATAGCTCGACACTTTTCTGGATTTGCCTCGATTCTGCGTTCTGTAAGCATGAATCCGAGGAAAGACCCTGCCGGAACTCCGAATGTGCATTTTTCCGGGTTCAATCTCATATCAAATTGCCGGATCCTTCCTAAGATTTCCTTCAAATCTTTAGCATGATCTTCCTCCTTTAAGCTCTCTTTGCAATCGTATCGTCTATATAAACCTCCACCCTCGGCCCAATCAGAGGACCAAACACCTTGTTCATCATCCGCTGGTAAGTTGCCCCAGCGTTCTTCAACCCGAACGGCATCACATAGTAACAATATGTGGCGCTTTCTGTGATAAACGAGGTTTTTACCTGATCCGGGGGGTACATTGGGATCTGATTGTACCCCGAGTAAGCATCCATAAAGGATAGCCTTTGATAACCTGCCGAGCTATCCACCAGTTTATCAATGCAAGGAAGTGGGTACTGGTCCTTGGGGCAAACCTTGTTCAAATCTGTGTAGTCCACGCACATCCTCCATTTCCCATTGGATTTTTTGACTAACACGGGATTGGCCAACCAATCAGTGTACACTACCTCTCTGATAAATCCAGCTTCCAATAGCTCGGCTACTTTCTCATCCGTCGCCTGTGCCTTCTCGATTCCGACCCTTCTCTTTTTTTGACACACTGGCTTAGCGCCAGGATACACACTTAACTTGTGGCAGATGAAGTTAGGATCGATTCCCGGCATGTCTACCGAAGTCCAGGCAAACAAGTCCTTATTTTCCATTAGTAATTCAGTAAGCTCCTTTTCTAGTTCCTCAGACAGGCCAACTCCGATCTTGACGCAACGAGATGGCTCGGGGCCTAGGATTACCTTTTTGAAGTCCCCCTGAGGGGTCGATCTAGTTTCATCCTCCTCTCTTACGTCAAGATCAGCCAAGTTGACACTTCCTTTGTTCAATGGTTCCTGCATAATTTTCTCATCATCCAGCTTTAGCTTCCCCAAACTGATGTTGTAGCACTTCCGACCCAACTCCTGTTCGGACCATACTGTTACTACCTTGTCATCCGACCCCGGGAATTTCATGGCCAAGTGTACCGTTGAAACAATGGCGCCGAAGGACTGGAGTGCCGTTCGGCCAAAGATAGCATTGTACGCCGAGGGAGCCTGGACTACTAACCACTTCACCATTTCAGTCCGAGCAGAAGGTGGTTCCCCCATGGTCACTGGGAGGTGGATATGGCCTAAAGGAACAATTGAATGTCTCGTGAAGCCGATCAAGCTTCCCTCGAACGGGGTGAGATCAGACCTTTTCAACTTCAATTTTTCAAGCAAATCCAAAAACATGATGTCCGCCGAACTCCCTTGATCGACGAGAATCCTTCTTACTTCATAGTTGCCAATCCTTGCTGTGACGACCATTGGGTCATTGTGGTCCTGTAGGATGTCTTCAAAATCCTCATCGCTAAAACTGATGACCACATTTTTCTTTCTGGGTTTTTGTATCGGTCGGCTCGCCACCGAGAGAACTTGTCCCACATACTTCTTGCGATCGCACTTCTTTTCCCCATCACCAGCAAATCCTCCAGCAATGGTGCCAATGAGGAAATCGTTGTCTTTCTCGGATTGCTGGATAGGGGCTCCGCCCTCTGGTGGTGAAGGGCTTTTATTCCTCTTCTGTTCAGTTTTGGGAGGCGAAGGGCTTTTCCTTCTGGAACGCTTGCGCAAGGCTTCTCCAATATAGTGTTGAAGCTTACCATCCCTTACCATCTCTTCGATCAAATCCTTCAGTTGGATACATTGGTCGGTGGTATGCCCCCATCCGCCATGATGATCGCAATACTTCGTCCTATCCTTTTGGGCCGCCTTTCTCAAGGCTGGTGGCCGAGTGATGTTACGCATCTCTGTATGCATAGTCTCACGAAGGATTTGACTCCTCGGGACTGTTAACTGGGTATATTCATCATACTTGCCTTTGGGAGGCAGTTTTTCTCCTCTCTCTTGTTCTCTCTTGTCTTTCCTTCCCTTATCTCGGAAACGATCATTCTGATGAGCCTCGTTTTGGCGAGGACGTTGCTCATGTCGTCCTTCGGCACTCCTTGCTGCAGTGCTAATCCTTCGGAACTCCTCTAGATTAACATATTTCCTGGATCTTTCTCTCAGTTCCGCCATGTTACTAGGTGGTTCCCCGATCAGACAATCCTTGAAATCTCCATCTTGCAGTCCTTGGGTAAGCAGAAGAACGGATACCCCCGACTGCAAACCAGATATGCCACTGGCCTCTTGCTGATACCGAGCCAGATAGCCGCGTAAAGACTCGCCAGGTCTTTGTGCAACTCCAGCTAATGAATGGTCTGATTTGGGCTGTGACATGCTGGCTGTATATCGATTCAGGAAAACTCTTCTAAGCTCAGCCCAAGAACTAATGGAGTTAGCTGGTAGGGAGTTGAACCATCTCAACAGCGCGGGCCTAACGTCATTGAGAAAGCTCGGCATTTCATTTCATCCTCTCCTCCATAAAACATCATGGAAGACTCGTAAGGTGCAATGTGATCCATCGGATCGGTCGTCCCATTGTACCGGGAGACATTCTGATGGCCCATATAAGTTTGTGGAGTCCGAAATGCCATAATTGCTGCTGTAAAGGGGTGTCCAGGATGGGGTTCTGTAACTGCTGGTTCGGGAGTCACATTCGAATTGAGGGGTGGAGGTGGGGGAAGGTTAATTGGGTTGCCGAGAGCCACGCGAGGGCCTTGCTCGGCAAGTCTAGCCATGCTTTGCTGCTGTAGAGTAGCAATAGCCTGATTTTGCTTTTCAATTAATGAAGTTTGGGTTCTCAATATTTCCATAATTGACTCCTTTCTCCTCCTGGCCGAAGAGGTTGTCATGTAGGATCTTCCTTGAGATTCGGAACGTTCGCCACCCTGAAGCGTTCCAAAGCGGCCTCTAGTAAAGTGTGGTACTCCCCTATCAGATCGCTCGGCTCAGGAGTTATCGCGAGCATGACGTTCGACTCGTCGCTCCTCCCCAGTTCGCGATCCAGCAGGGGCCCTCCTAGATTGATGTGGCCCAGAATCCGCTGTGTCACACCATTCCGACACATGGCCATCAGAAACGCGACGCGACTGATATCGTCGTTCGTGGCCTTCAACAACCGGAGGGACGGTGGCTGGCGCTTGGACCTTCGGAACAACTGGATCAGCAGGCTGGACAACTAGAGGATCCTGGGGATTTTCAACCTGGTTATCCTCAGGGGGTCCTCCAGGGGCAAGTCTGTCCCTTACATTCCTTCCACCAACATTCCTTGGTCCAGCGTTCTTAGGTGGCCTTCCCCTAAGGCGACGGCGGAGGTCTCCTTGGTTGTTGTCATTATCATTTGCCATTAGTGCGGTGAGTGGTGGAAATACTGATTATTCGTTTCCCACAGACGGCGCCAATGTAGTGTCCTGGAACACTATGTCCTTAACCCTCTAAGTGCTCAAGATTATGGAACCAGGAGCCCAAGAGAGGATCAAGTGTTAATATGTGACTTTATGGTGTTTCTGCAGTTCCAGTTGGGAAAAGCAGGGTCTCCCCAGTCAACAGGTGTGTGCAGAGTGTCAACTTAGGGATGAGAGTACGTACCTGAAACCCTAGCTGTTATGAGCTATTTATAGGGTTTGGAGGAAGCTGATATGGGCCGTATGGGCCTGGTATCAGAGTTGAGCTGAAGCAGGATTCTGTGAGATAATATCGGAGGTTTATTCTCTTAGAATCAGGTTAGGATCAGCTCAAGATCTCATGTCTAGGCTGTTAGCGAGAATCTAGGTGAGATATGCGGAAGGGATAAGAAGCCTGAATGAGACTAAGTCTATCCTCAATCCGATGATAAGTCTCGGCCCTAGAGTCCCGAGCCGGATGGGTTGTGGACCCGAGTATAAGGCTCGGCCCCATCAAGTCCGAGCCTGGTCCTTCAATAAGCTCGGTGCCCATGAGTCCGAGCGAGGGACACTTAAGCTTGCTAAGCCGAGGGAAGTACCTTTAGAGAATCCCCTTATATATAAGACTTAATCCTTATACGGTCGGCAGACCCTACAGATTAAATTAATAAAAATTTATTTAAAATATGAAGGACTAAAATGCAATATGATAAAATTGGATTCTTTAATAATAAATATGCTAATGTGACTAATTATATGAGTTGACGTGTTTTTATTGGTTTATGATTCGACGGTACCGAAACTTACTCTTTTGCAACGACACTTGAAAAAACTCTCTTTAAACTATACATAAAAAATTAATCAAAGAGATGTCATATGACATTCCAGTTTTACATGAAACATCATCCTTTTATAACAAGGCTTTGTGGCATGTCAACATCAATCATTCCTCCAAATTTTTACTTTTTTAGGTAAGATTATTAATAAGTGTTAGGCATAAAAGAAAGTTGTCCCATGCTTTTGCTACCGTACTATCATAAATTAATCTTATTGCTTCCGTACTATTATAGATTGAAGTATCACTTTCGTCCTTCACTTTGTAAGGAATTTTCACTTAAGTCCTTGATTTTTCAATAATCCCTTTTTAGTCCATCACTTTGAAAAGGTTACTCACGTTAGTCCTTGTCAACTTTCTCTGTTCATGAACGCTAACGTCTTACACACGTAGTCGTTAAATAACTTATACACATGTGGTAATTAACGTCTTACACATGATGTTGAATTTAAAAGACAAAAATTGGAGGAAGAAGAGGCTAGGGCTGCTGAAGAGGCAGCTAAAACGTCACCAAGACAACTGCAGATAAGACAATTGTTGAAGTTGTGACAGCTGCAGAAAATACAATAGTTGATGAATCTATGACAGCAGTACAACAACCAGACGGCGTATAGGTTATTTAACAACCACGTGTGTAAGATGTAAACGTCTTTGAACAAAGAAAGTTGCCAGAGACTAATGTGAGTACCTTTTCTCAAAGTGAGGGATTAAAGAGGAATTATTGAAAAATTAGGGTTAAAATGAAAACTCTTTACAAAGTGAGGGACTAAAGTGAAAGTTTAGTCATTATTGGTTGGCTTGTTAGGCGTAAAATAAATAAGGCTTTTTTAAGTGATAGGTCCCTAAACTTAGGGGGTGTTTTGGATTTAGTCCTTAATCTTTTTTTTTTGTTGGATCTGGTCCCTAAACTTTAACGTCGTTTGGAATTAGTCCTCCCGTTAACCCAAAGTTAACTCCGTTAGTGTCTTCCAATAAGATGTTGCCACGTGTCCCAACTTGCATTTTTTTTTTTGCTTTTTTGACTTTGAGGTCCCTAAACTTAGGGGAGGAATTGAATTTAGTCCCTATCCTTTTTTTCGTTGGATCAGGTCCCTAAACTCTGGACCATTTTGGATTAAGTCCTTCTGTTAGCTTTAATCTAAGACCGTTACCCTGAGAAAATTTTTATGCCATGTGGACCAATAAATTAATGCCACATGGAATTTTTCTTTTAAAATTGAAAAATTACAAAAAATAAATAAAATTAAAAAAAAGCCAAATATTACCTGATTTGAAGTACAACTGAACCAAGCATCATTAACAGATCCACCATGCCACAGAAATTTTTCAGGCCAGAATGTGAATCACCTTCCCTATCTTCCTCTCGTTCCTCGTCGTGCTCGATCGTCTCGTTAGGGCTTGACATCATGGTTTCTTCACCTTGCTTTAGGGGGTGACATTGTTTTTCAGAATATAAAGATCTAAACAAAACCAAAAAAAAAAAAGAACACACACAGTGTCAAGTGATAAAAACTGAGTTAGACACCTACCAAACCTTTATCATCAAACTCTAAAGTAATAAAAAAGAGATTTTTCTGTGTCAATCAAATATACTTGTTGCGTTTCTTCCTCCCTCCAGACTCTACATATGATGCACCGTTAAGAAGAAGGCAGAGGAAGCGGAGAAGAGGGCGGAGGCTGGAAAGCAGAGGACGCTGAGGCTGTTGAGGGTTCGAAGTTGCGAGGCTACTGCATGGTGAAGGAAGCGCGAGTGGTCTCCTTTGGTGTCGCATCAGATTTGCAGAGAAGATGACCAAGCGAAGGATGAAGAACGAAGAGAATCTTCGGGGTCGCCGCCGCAACTAGGTTGCAGGGGCTTTGGCTATAACTAGCGCCGCCGCACACCATCAAGCGAACTTGTGACTGTGACAGTGATTTTGGCTGTAAACCGAAGCAAGCACAAAACTCAGATCGAGGCGCGACCTTTAGGACGGTGGCGAAAGCTTCTCAAATCGTTACCCTGATGGCAATGGTGAGTGCGACCATGACGATGATGCATCTCGTCGCAAACGCGTTTTATTCCAATCGTTATAAAAAAATCATTTTTTTTAATTTTATTTATTTTTTGTAATTTTTCAATTTTAAAAGAAAAATTCGATGTGGCATTAATTTATTGGTCCACATGGCATAAAAATTTTCCCAGGGTAACGGTGTTAGATTAAAACTAACAGAAGGACTTAATCCAAAATGGTCCAGAGTTTAGGGACCTGATCCAATGAAAAAAAGGATAGGGACTAAATTCAATTATTCCCCTAAGTTTAGGGACCTCAAAGTAAAAAAAAAAAAGCCAAAAAAAATGCAAGTTGAGACACGTGGCAACATCTTATTGGAACACACTAACGGAGTTAACTTTGGGTTAACGGAAGGACCAATTCCAAACGACGTTAAAGTTTAAGGACTAGATCCAACAAAAAAAAGATTAAGGACTAAATCCAAAACACCCCCTAAGTTTAGGGAATTATCGCTTAAAAAAGCCAAGAAATAAAGTTGTCCCATGTGTTTAGACTTTAGAACTTTTCCCGGAATGATAAACTTTAACTCGCAATAGATATTTTAGGGTAGATTTTTTTTTTTTTTTTTTTAAGGAAAATGCTAACAAGTGCCTTGATACTAAAAGTGGTTTATTGTTATAAAAAAAATGATTTTTGGGGTTTTCGAAGGAATGATTAATGTTAACTTATGACTGATTTTTAATAACCTTAATAATAAGTATCCTAAGGGTACCCTAAGGGCACTTGTTAGCGAGACTTTTTTTAATACTACCTCCGTCCCTAATTATAAGGTCCTCTTGGGAGATTTCACGTTTATTAAGAAAATGAAATAATTTAGTTAATTGTATTGGAAATGTGAACTTTTGATATGTATTTTCAAAATTATCCCTATTAATATTATTGGAAATCTAAAAAGTGTTAAATAAATAGGGGTGTTTGTGAAAAAAAAATTAATGCTCATTGAAAATTGATAAAGTACCTTATAAATAAGGACAAAATAAAAATGTTAAAAGGACCTTATAATTAGGGATCGAGGGAGTATAATAATAGGTATATAGAAAGAAGCATCGGCATGTTTGTCAACTTTGTGGGGCTCTACTTAATTTTTGAATGTCTGCATGCGTCCATCTCTTTTCATATGATTTTGACACGTAATAAGCTCGTGCAACTTGATATGCATTGAAGGCAATTTTCAAAAGATGCAACTTTATATGTACATTGAATACACCATGAGAATAAATCGACAATGTAAATTAAGAATTAATGAAATTTAGCCAAACTAAGTGCAATTAGTATATAATCAAATTTCAAGCATAATAATAGATTCAACCTCTTTCACATGCCCTTAAAAAAAAAAAAAAAAAAACCTCTTTCATATGTATGAAAAATTTTCTATATGGTTGATAAAAAACAAAACTTACTTTAATTATTTCTGCTATTCAAAAGAAGGTAAATGTTAAGGTATATATATCGGATTATGTTTTAGTGGATACATATTAGCCATTTTTGCATGTTATAACAGATATAACAAGTTATTCATTATTTATTATTATATTCTTTAAAAATTTTAGGAACTTTTATTTTTTTAATTGTTAAATAATTGTTTTTTATTTACATCATAAATTTAAAATGTAATGGTTTTTTTATTAAATAAACATAATTTAGTGAAATTAAAATTTATGATTTTTTAAAAATAAATAATTCTAAAAAATTTATAGCATAGATAATTAAAAAATATAATAAGAGAAAAGTGATTTTTCAGTTAAAACAAATTAATACAGTATAACATATTATTGTAGACAAAAATATCCTTATGTGTTTCTTAGAAATACATTAATTATAAAAGTTTATGAATTTATGAAAATAAATAATTATATAAAATTTATAGCATAGTTAATTAAAAAATATAATATGAGAAATATGATTTTTCAATTGAAACAAATTAACATAGTATAATAGATTTTTGTAGACAAAAATACCCTTATGTGTTTTGTAGAAATAGAGTTACCCATCAATAACATTATCCATAAATATTGATATTCAAATATTAAAGTTAATAATAAAGAAAACTATAATGTATTGAAAATCGTATGGAGTAGATTTACAACTGCATCTAACAAATCATGATTTTGGTACGTTCGGTTCTCACATAAGTCCATATTAATGGTCATTGTGTACTATATTAACCTGTCATGTGAATGATACATGAATCGTCATTTAAGTGCATGTTTAGTATAGATTGATAAATTAGATTATAATTATTTTTATCTGTGATTATAATCTGGTAAACTTATAATCTATTAAAATTATAATCTATTTAGTTGAAAAATGAATTTAAGCTAATCTATTTTGTTTGGATAGTATAAAAAGATTATTTTTATTGAATAAATTACAAAAAATAAAATATGTAGTTAATTATTGTTGTTGGAGTGATAAGGGTAGAATATAAAAATTACACATGTCTCAAAAAATAATCTTATCGAGAATAATTTACAACACTTATGAAGGAAATGCTGGATTTTGATTATTTTTTCATGAATATAATCTTAAATTATATTTTTCTAAAATTATATTTTTAATGTATATTTAATAATTCAATATTCTGAAAATGAAAAAAAAAATACTACACACAATGACAAAATAACTTTGGTATAGGTAAATTATTTAATTTACATTGTCAAAGATCATGATAACCCTAATTACTTGATTTACATTTCCTACGTCAAAGCTGCTAAAAAAATTGATTTATACCCTCATAAATTAATGCATAAAAAATTAGTTAGTGAAATTAAAATTTATGATTTTTTAAAAATAAATAATTTTAAAAAACTTATAGTATAGATGATAATTAAATAAAAAAAGTAATATATGGATATTTTTATTTATTACTTATTATTAAAAAAAATTTAAATGCAAACAATAAAAAAGTTCATTAATAAGATCTATATTTACAAATTCATTAAGCGTATATATGTTATTATCTACACAACAGGTTACAAATAGATCAAATTATCCATTTAATTGCTACATGGTGCAACACTCAAGCACTAAATATATTTGATGCCTTTTAGTCAAAACCACAAAACTATTAGATTTTAGCTTTCAATCGGAAAAACCCTTAAAAAAATATCAATAATATTTGACACAACTTGAAAGAGTGGAAGTGGCCTGATGCCTTGACCAAAATAAATATTTATTTTTAAATTTTATTATGTTAAGTTTTATTATCAATTAAACTTGCAATCTTATGATTAATATTATATAAAAAAACTAATTGCAAATTAAAATGCGATGTAAAAACCAATTAACCACATAAACATCACATCTTTTTTTGGACAATTAAAATTAGAATTATACTTGGTCACATAAATATTTTTACGTATATATTAACATAAAATTCAAAGATTATGATTTTTTATTTTACTTAAATTTTGATATAAGTAACATATACTGTATTGTTTTTCTTATATTATGAAGAATTAATTACAGTTCTCTGATTTCTTCCAACACTGTTTTATTTCATATATATGTTTTAGAAATTGTACGACGAAATGGAAAGACGAATTGAAGAAGCAACCAAGTTGGGAAGAGTCCCCAAAGAAGCACGTTTAAAGCATAAGGGGTTTTCCTTTTGGGATTCATATTCCTCTCCCCGTGACCATGACACAATTCTTCAAGTAAATTTCTTACTTAAGCAGTTTCAATTCAATTCAGAATTAATTATTATTCCTTCTGTCTCTAATATAAGAAAAAAAAAAGATATACTTATTTTCATCGAATATAAGAAAAAATTAATTAACTTTATAATTTTAATATATTTATTCCTGAAATATTTCTAGAAAGTGATTGTCTTGTTAATTTTTGTTTCATTCTCAATTTAACTTTCTAAAAGTAACTTTATCTTTTACGATATCAATTTGAAAAAATTAAATACACTCAACCTAATTCTTTAACAAGTGTGAAATTAGTTTTTGTTATTATAATAAATACAGGAGGGAATATATGTTGCCATAATTAAAATGCCTGATGCTTGTTTACTCTTTTGTTTTAATATTAATTTTTTTGTATTAGATACTACTTCATAAAAAGGACCCAAATAATTCGAAAGATGTGGATGGCTTTGTTATGCCAACTCTGGTGTATTTAGCTCGTGAGAAAAGGCACCAATATCCCCACAACTTCAAAGCAGGAGCTATGAATTCATTGGTAACATTTAGGAAATTGTAATTTAATTTTATTCCGTGAAAATGTTGGTCCACATTAAAGTACACAAACTATGTATGGTTATTGTAAAATGAAATGTTTTATAACATTAATCAATTACGAGTTTTCTTAACCAAGCTCCTAAAAACGATGAGTTTCATTTAAATTTGTTTGAGTATAAATCATATTCATACATTCTTTTGTTTGGTCCTAAATGCAGCTAAGGGTGTCTTCGAATATCAGCAATGGGAGAATCATTCTAAATTTAGACTGTGACATGTACTCAAACAATTCACAATCTGTGAGGGATGCCCTGTGTTTCTTTATGGACGAAGAGAAAGGCCATGAAATTGCTTTTGTGCAATTTCCACAGAATTTCGAGAATGTCACTAAGAATGATTTATACTCGAATGCTGTACTATCAATTAGCGAGGTGAGTTAACACTTGTCGAATTGAAGGTTGTATAGATTAAACAATAAATTCTATCCACCCTGTGTAAGAGTAGCAGTATAATTCTATCTTCATTCTATAATATGACACCTTATAGCATGGTTTAGTGCAAAAATTTCATTGCTATTTTTTAACTTGATATTAATAGAAGTATTATGTTATTATTGTTGAAGACTATGTGTAGTATTTGAATTCATGATTTTGAATGCATGTGAAGGTTGAATTCCATGGCGCAGACGGTTATGGTGGTCCATTGTATATAGGAACTGGCTGCTTTCACAAGAGAGACAGTCTCTTAGGGATGAAGTTCAGTGATCAATACAGGAATGACTGGAACAGTAGTGAAAGTGGCCAATTCATAGAAGCAAGCTTGCAGGAACTAGAAGATAAATCAAAGGCTCTTGCAAGCTGCACTTATGAGGAAAACACTCAATGGGGAAAAGAGGTGCCTCTCTCTCTCACACACATAAACACATTTCCTATAGTATTATCAACAATGCTATGAATATGAGTAATCATGGTTTTAAATTGTGGTTGTGGTCGTGGTTATGTTGTGGTTATTACATTGTGTTTACCTCAATTGTGAGCTTGAGGGAAAATGCACTTGATGCAGTCGAGATGTGGTTGCGAAGAATGTTAAAACCATTATGCCGCGGCCTTAATTGCAGTCCCACATCCACATTTAAAACCTGCAATATTTTTTCTAACAATCTTGACACTGCATAATAGTAATAATGTAAAAGTACAAATATCTGATATCAGCTTAATCGTATGCACTACATGGTTAGCATAGACATTAATTGATTATCTATATCTCGTTAATCATACATCATTAACTAGGTATAAGAATTGTGTACAAAAATGATGAGCAAATTAAATGTCAATTTCCTAATATTACACTTGAGTAAATATACAGTGACTAATTTTAGCTGTATGATGTATGTTTTTCATAATTGCAGATCGGTTTAAAATATGGTTGTCCAGTCGAGGACGTGATAACGGGATTGTCTATACAGTGCCAAGGGTGGAAATCAGTGTACTACAACCCACCAAGGAAGGCTTTCTTAGGTGTAGCTCCAACCACCTTGCTACAAGCACTTGTTCAACATAAGAGGTGGTCTGAAGGAGACTTTCAAATATTGCTTTCTAAGTACAGTCCTGCTTGGTATGCGCATGGAAGGATCAGTTTGGGCCTCCAAATGGGATATTGTAGATATTGTTTATGGGCACCAAACTCTTTAGCAGTACTGTATTACTCCATCATCCCTTCAATCTATCTCCTGAAAGGCATTCCCTTGTTTCCAAAGGTAAAAACAACTCCCCTTCATTACTGCTTCTTATTTTAAAGAAATATCAATAGAATCAGTAATTATTTGCTTATTTTATGGTGCTTTAGATAGAAAAGCAATCCATGCTGCAGTTCTTGTTCTTTTTCCTGCCTTTTGTTTTACTAATGTTAGTATGTTACATTAAAACTAAGGAAAATGTTTTTTTTTTTGTACAACTGGGTCGGACTCAGACACCGTATATAGATGTGAGTATAATTGAATATCAAGGTATCTTGTGCTTGAGATGGAGTAGAAGCAATGTGAAAAAGGTGTTAACTATGTCAAATCTAGTCATACAAATAATGGAGTTGTGAAATGAAATTATTACTTGTTTCACTTTGAGATTTCAAGATGTGATTGATTGTGATATGGTGTGAATCAAAACCAAAGGGGAAAAGCTTTTTAAGGTCAACATTTTCCAAAATCAAAGATGTACCTTCAAATAGGCACTGTGATATTTTTGCAGATGCATACACGTAGCTACGTATAGATTTGTAATTGCGTATGGGATTTTTATAAGCAAATGCATAGTTTTTGTTAAGCATACATATACATAGATAGTTTTTATTAAGCATACATATATATATATATATATATATGTATACATATGTATAATTGGTTGGTGGATTTAATAGATGTCAAGTCCATGGTTCATACCTTTCGCATATGTGATACTCGGCGAAACTACTTATGATCTGGTAGAGTTTTTGCTCTCGGGAGGCACATTTCAAGGTTGGTGGAATGACCTACGGATATGGCTATACAAGAGAACAAGCTCTTACCTATTTGCCTTCATTGATACCATCTTGAAGCTTTTAGGATTCACAGATTCAGCTTTTACCATAACAGCTAAGGTTGTAGACGAAGATGTTTCCAAACGTTATGAGAAAGAAATTATGGAGTTTGGAGCCTCTTCTCCAATGTTCACTATACTGGCAACACTTGCATTGCTCAATTTGTTTTGTTTTCTCAGTGTATTGAAGGATACAGTTCTAAGGGAAGATGGCTTTGGAGCTTGTGAGAAAATGGTTTTGCAAGTTCTGTTGTGTGGATTTCTGGTTCTCATCAATTTGCCTCTATACCAAGGCCTTTTCTTGAGAAAAGACAAGGGCAAATTGCCAAGTTCTCTTGCCATTAAATCAACAGCATTGGCTCTAAGTGTATTTGTTTCCTTCAAAGCCTTGTATTGATAAAAGAAGTACATGTACTTTAATTTTTTACTTTTATTTTGCTAAAGGCTGCAACATAAATTAAATAATATAATCGATTTAATTGCAGAATAAGATTATTTTACAACATCCCATTTTGTTTCAATGTTTTATTTTCCACTGAAATAAGATATGATTTTGCTGTAATTTTTTTTTCAAGGACGTCCTGATACAACCATTGAATTATCATTTTGAGGTGAAAAAAAAATCACAAAAAATGAGTTTTGTTTTTACTTAAAAAGTATTTATTTTTATAAAATAGAGAGGAGAGATCAAATTTTCAAGTTTGACCTTGTTGATGTTGAAGACTAAGATATTGGTGCAGAATGTGTTTTTAATTATTAAATCTTCCCTGTGTGACTATCACATATAGGTTTTTATGTTAAAACCTCTTATTATATTAACATGGCGCTTTGTAACATTTTCTATTTTTAGCTTTGTAACGAAGTGATGGTTAACAGAAAACCATTTTGTCTATAAATTCAACTCAATTGTAACAGAAGAAGAAGAACAACAACAACAAGAGTTGTAATCCAATAGCATAGCTCTTAGAGATTTATTAGTTCTTTATTTTTATTTATTTATTTATTTATTTTATATTTGTGAGAGTTTAGTGTAAACACTGGTGAGAAAATATTGGTTGGTATTTTAGGTGTATTTGTTGATTTAGGTTGTTGTCAAGTATAACTATCATTGTGTATAGTCATTTTTGTATGTGGGCGTAAGATGTAACACCCCAAAATTTTAATCTCTGATTAATGGAAAGTTAATTATAAATTTTATTGTAATTAATTATTTCTATTTTTAATCTTTGATTAAAATCTATGCTATGTTGATTGGTGAATGTGTGTGAATTTATTTGGTAAGTATATTCATGCATAAAATAAATATTTTTGCATATTAGTCCCTGGGCTGGGACCTAGAAGTAATTATAGGAAAGGTTTTGGAGGGAAAGTAAATAAAATTATTATTTTTCAAAAACTGGGCAAAATACTCGAGTATTTTCTTGACTACTCGAGTATTCTGGTCAGAATTGCACGAGTTAGTGCGTTTGGTGAGTCACCACCAACGATTTCGTTTTGTTGACACGAAATCACCTCTCAACCACGTCTCCCATTGTCGTGTCGGTCTGCATGAGCTTGCTCCCTGTCTATTTAAGCCAATCAAACCCGAATTGTTGAGGCATTTGGTCAAATTCGAGTGAGTTGTTCAAGCTAGGGTTCTTGATTCGTTTCCTTCGATTCTCCCTTTGTGTGTTGATTCGAGTAACAAACCATACACCAATACAAAGCTCACATCTCGAGCTTTGTATAGACACCAAATTCGTGAGTTGAGAGCGAGTGTGGAGGAAGAACTGAAGCTTGGCAGTTGGAGCTGTTTCTGTCAAACCTTGTTCTGGAGCTTACTTGGACCCTTGATCTTGGTAAGCTCACGAGTTCTCTGAGTCTCAATTTAGTTCCTATAGTTAGTAGAGGTTGCATAGAGTTTAGAAATACTAATTTCCCCAATTTCTATCTCTGTTTCATATGTCAACCAATTCAATCTTGGTACTCCACTCAAAACTGTCCTGCATGTGGTGCTTGAAGTGATCCTTGGGGTTGTGCAGCTATTCCTTTCGATTTCTCTGTTGATTCACGACTTTGAGGTAAGGGGAAAGCTTTTTATTCACTAGATAGAGTTTAAATTGCATGAATTTAATTAGAGAGCCACCAAGAGGCTCTAAGGGCTTAGATTGAATAGGGAAATTGGTTTGGAGACCAACTTGTGCTCTAAAACTGTGTTGAGCAAGTCTCATATGTTGCATGCAAGCTATCTTGAACATAAAATCACAAGTTTATTGAGTATATTGCAATTTGGCATATTGAGTTGTGAATTTTCATGTTTTATGCATAATTTTGTGATTCTCTGTCAAATTTGTTAATTGATATGTTCTAAGTGTTTGAGCATGTTCAATATGTATTATATGAACTCTGTTGATCATTGGATTAGATTAGAAATGGTTAGATTTGAAAATGGTATGTTAAAACCAAGTTTCCAGTCTGTTCTGCAAGAAAAGACTCGAGGACTTGGCTTGATACTCGAGTAAAATTTTGGTAAAACAGTGTATTTTGTGTTAGAACACTCGAGTACCAGGCCAAGAACTCGAGTATCAACTGATGTATGGGGACATTTTATGGTAAACCACTCGAGTAATGCAGGAGTCATTCGAGTGTTCTGGAATTGATGAAGAACACTCGAGTACTAATGAATCACTCGAGTATTTTTATGAATCTGAAACCCAAATCCTCAGAAAGGCATGAACAACTCGAGTAAGTATGAACTACTCGAGTAATCTGGAAATAATTGAAGAACACTCGAGTATTCTGAAGAACACTTGAGTAGTTTTACCCAGAATATTGAAAATACCATTTTTAATTCTGAATCATTGATTAATTCATAAAAGGCAATAATCCAAGTGATCTAAGACTTAAAGGAAATTGATTGATATGGTAATTTTGTTTGGATGACGAGACGTTGCTCGGGTGGCACGTCGGGAATTATTAAATAGAAAAACACCAATCAATTCCTTTAAGTTAAGATAATGCATTCATTCTGGAGTTTGGATGATAGATCGTTTATCATGTTTTGGTAACATGAGGAGGGCCTCTGGGAGTGCCAATTGGCGGCTCGCTTGATAGACACGTTATGGTTGACGATGTGGTCGGCATAGTGAGATGCTGATATGGTTATACCGTTTGGATGACGGGCCGTTTGGATGACGGGACGTTGCTCGGGTGGCACGTTATAACTATGCTCGAGTGGCATGGATTCCAAGCTTGTTGTGTACATTCTTGGTGAATGTACGAATGTTGTACACCTAGGAGTACAACGCACTGTTGAGTGCTGGGAAGTAAAGGATGGACGTCAGAGAGTGTCATAGAATGATGGAGATAGGCTTGAGAGCTAAGTTCATACATCATGCCACTCATTTAATCTAAAGTTGATAAATGAAACTAGTATGAGCATCCTACTTGCATTCAATATATGCTAAATGCTAAATGTGATTGTTGATTATTATCGCATATGTTTATATCTTCACGTTGTACATACATTTATGCTGTATTGATTATATGTATAGAATTGCTTACCCCTATGCCCTTGTAGGTGATGTCACGTTACATCGCTTGCATCGAGATCCGGCCACTTCCTAGTGGCACATGGATCTACGAGGACCATCGCGCGGTGTTCGAGGGGGAAGTAGAAGTCACCTTCTACCACCCGAACCCGCTGATCTGATTCCGTCCTCATAGGTTTAGGATTCCCATCATATACACTATGCACATACCACCTTCTTACACATATCATGGACCACCTCCCACACGACCAGCTCGCTCATATCACAGCTTTCGGTTTCCGACCTACCCGCTCACACCCTTTTTCTTCGAGAGTCGTCGGCGAGGAGACTCCCCCTTCTGATCCGAGGAGCCCAGTTAGGGTCACACCATCTCCTGACCCTGTACCCAGTGGTAGGGTACCCTCTCCGTCGGATGAGATCGAGGAGGATCCTGTGGAGGACGAGAGCGGAGGCGAGCCTGTCGTTCATTCTACCGGGAGCCAGTGAAGGGATGACGATCCCTAGGTATGTGCATATGGTACATGATGAGGATCAGGGGATCCGATGTGGGGATGTTGTGGAGGAGATTCTACTGCTGCTGCTGTTGATGTTGATGATGTTTATTTCTGCTACCTGGAGACTGCCACTGCTATCACTACTACTACTACTGCTGCAAGATCTATGTGACCACCTCTAGAGTTCCATATTTTTGTGATGTATATTCTATAAATATACCTTTGAAAACTCTAGGGTTATGGTTTTACTTTTGATATAGATCTTTTGATGGACTTGTGTATGGATCTTGGAGATATGACCATGGAACTATGTACTCTATGACTTACTTATATATATATGCAAATTATGTTATAATTATGCATAGTTCCACTATTTCCGCTTACTCTGATTTAACCTATTTAAAGAATTAGGCTACGATAGAAATGAATGGTATCAGTTCCGCAATACGAAAGAAAGGATGGCATCGCTTAATTTCTATCATATAAATTCGGTTTCCAAGTATTGATGCTATCCAGTTTGTGAAAAGGTTTTAGAGAATGCCGAATTCAACACAATGTTTAAAATGATATGGATTATTCTCTCCAAGAGTTCCATGTTTTGGTTGTGCACCCGCTTTTGAAGAGAAATTTTTATTTCTACATTTTTTTTCATAATAACAAGTCCATATTCGATTTGAGTAATAGTATAATTAGTGTATGAATTACTCGGTATTGAAACAAGGGTGTCACACTGAGTGGTATCAGAGCAAAAGTCAGATCTTGTAATAGTGAAAGTAGTTCCAGAAAGGTAGCCATCAACACCAAGCAGGTATCCACTAGGCATATTTATTGTTTTGAATGCTTGTGCCTTGTCTCTTTTGAGCACAAGACACAATTGAATGTTTTGTTTGAAGTTATGGTTATCACCTTAGTATAGGTGGTGTGGTGAATGTTTCTTTAGTTCAACATATATGACCATAAGCCCATAGCGCAGGTCTATTATGGCAACTAGAAACCAAAACCACACCAACGCGATGTTAGAGAGGATTATCGCTGTGTTGGAGTCCATGCAACAACAACAATCTCAGCAACCACCTCAACAGGTTAACCCACCTCACCAATGCAATGTGGGTAATTCTGAGACGAAGAGTCTGGCAGATTTTAGGAGTTGTAATCCACCCAAATTTGAAGGAGGATTTAAACCCGAGGAGGCCAACAAGTGGATTCACACCATGGACAAGATTTTGAGAACTTTGGATTGCACGGAAGATTAGAAAGTAGCATATGCAACCTACATGTTAGAGGATGAAGCTGAGAACTGGTGGAATCACACGGTTCAGCTCCTACACTATGAAGGAAGGGATGTGAATTGGGGTGTATTTATGGAGAAGTTTCTCAATAAATACTTCCCTGAGGACTTGAGGAGAAAGAAGGAGGTGGAATTCTTACAACTAAAGCAAGGAGACATGAGTGTGGGTGAGTACGCGGCCAAGTTCGAGGAACTAATGAAGTATGTAACACCCCAAAATTTTAATCCCCGATTAATGAAATGTTAATTATAATTTAATTATAATTAATAGTTTCTATATTAATCCTTGATTAAAATATGTGTTCATGTGACTAGCTTAGGTGTGTGAAATTATTTAATAAATATAATAAATGCATAAAATGAGTATTTTGCATATTAGTCCCTGGGTTGGGACCTAAAAGCAATTATAGGAAAGGTTTTGGAGGGAAAGTAAATAAAATAATTATTTTTCAAAATCTGGGCAAAACACTCGAGTATTATTCAGAATACTCGAGTATTCTGGGTCAAACTGCACGAGTTAGTGCGTTTGATGAGTCACCATGAACGATTCCTTTCCCCTGACACGAAATCACCTCCACTCCACGTTGATGGAGGTCGTGTCGACCTGCATGAGTGTTTCCCCATCCTATTTAAGCCCATCAACACCCAGAAGCCAGGGATTTGGCTCATTCTCCTTGTTGTTGTTGTTGAAGTTAGGGTTCCTAACTTGGTCTGATCAATTCTCCTTCTCTGTGTCGAGTTGAATCACAAACCAAACACGAATACAAAGCTTACATCTTGAGCTTTGTATAGAGAGTGAAATCGTGAGCTAAGAGTGTGTGTGGTGGAAGAACGAAAGCTTGGAAGTTGGAGCTTGTGCTGTCAACCCGTTTCTGGAGCTTACTTTGGTTTCGAATTCTGGTAAGCTCTTACATCCAATTCGCTTCAAACTTGTTTTAAATCCTAGCCTGTGTTGCAGAGAATGAATTCTAACCAAAACCCCTAATTCTCTTGCATGTTAACCCACTCAAATGTTCTGATTTTGGACCTCTGCTCAAACTGTCTTGCATGTGGCATTTGAAGTTGGTCTGAGGATTTTGGAGCCTTTTTCTTGTCAATTTTCGTTTGGAAAACATCTGAGAGGTAAGGGGAAGTAATTATATTCACTAGATAGAGTTTAAATTCCATGAATTGTGTTAGAGAGCCACCAAGAGGCTCTAAGGGCTTAGATTGAATAGGAACTTTGGTTTGGAGACCAATCCATGCTCTAAAACTTTGCTGAGCAAGTTATATATCATGCATGCAAGCTTAAATGAACTTTAATTCATGAGTATTGAGCTTATTCTGCAAATTGAGGTATTGAGTTGTGAAAATGTGTTTTAATGCATGATTACTGAATTCTCTGTCAATTATGTGTTTTGATATGAAATGAATGTTGTAACATGTTCAAACTATGTTGTATGAACTCTGTGGATCCCTGGAATGGACTAGAATTAAGTAGAAATGAAAATGTTATGTTAAAACCAAGTTTCAGTGTTATCTGCTACGAAACACTCGAGTAAAAGGCAGGGTACTCGAGTAAAATGCTTTCAAAACAATGTAAAATGAACAAGAACACTCGAGTATTTTGTCTGGTACTCGAGTATCGAGCATGACCTGAGGACAAGTTTAGGTCAAACACTCGAGTCATTCAAGGTCACTCGAGTATTCTGGAAATGTTCAAGAACACTCGAGTAACCCATGAACTACTCGAGTAAATTGTTGAATTGAAAACCCAAATCCTCAGAAAGTCATGAACACTCGAGTAGTCTTAAGAACACTCGAGTAATCTGGAAAAGTTGAGGAACACTCGAGTGTCCTGAAGTTTACTCGAGTAAATGGTTCAGAACCTGAAAACACCATTTTCAATTCTGACTTAATAAACTAAGGAATTATTAATAATAGTCCAAGGGATCAAGACCTAGAGAAATTGATTAATACAAATAGATCGTTTGGTGACGGTCCTTTTTGATAAAGAAAATAAGCCTAGGTGGCCTGTAAAGTATTAATCAACTTCCCTTAAGTCTAAAAGATAAAATGCATTCATTCTGGAGTTTGGATGGTAGGACGTATTTCATGTTTTGTTAAACATGTGGAGGGCCTCTGGGAGTGCCAATACGCTTGCTTGATGACACGTTGTTGATGTGGTCGGCTTAGTGGATGCCGATATGGATATATCGTTTGGATGACGATCCGTTTAGATGACGGGATATGCTCGGGTGGCATGGATACCAAGCTTGTCGTGTACATTCTAGGTGAATGTACGAATGGTTGTATACCTAGGAATACAACGCACTGTTGAGTGCCGGGTTGTCAGGGATGGACGTCAGAGAGTGACATAGTATTATGATGGAGATAGGCTTGAGAGCTAAAGTCATGCATCATGCCATTCATTTAATTCAACTGTGATAAATGAACCAAGTGTGGGCATCTTACTTGCATTCAATATCTGCTAAGTGTTAAATGTGATTGATATTAATTGATGCATATTTACATGCTTATATTGCATAATTTAGTCTCTGTCGATTATGTGTATAGAATTGCTTACCCCTATGCCCTTGTAGGTGATGTCTCGCTACATTGCTTGCATCGAGATCCGACCACTTCCTAGTGGCATATGGATCTATGAGGACCATCGCGTGGTGTTCAAGGGGGAGGCAGAGATTACCTTCTACCACCCGAACCCGCTGATACGATTCCGTCCTCGTAGGTTTAGGATTCCCATCATATACACTATGCATGTACCCCCGTTTTACCCTTACCATGGACCACCTCCCACGCGACCAGCTCGCTCTTACCATAGTTTTCGTTTTCGACCTACCCGCTCTCACTCTTTTACTTCGAGAGTCGTCCGCGAGGAGACTCCCCTATCTGATCCGAGGAGCCCAGCCAGGGTTTCACCATCACCTGACCCGGGACCCAGTGGTAGGGTACACTCTCCCTCGGATGAGATCGAGGAGGATCCGGTGGAGGACGAGAGTGGGGGCGAGCCTGTCGTGCATTCTACTGGGAGTGACTGGAGGGATGATGATCCCTAGGTACATGCATATGGTGTATGATGTGGGTCGGAGGATCCGATGTGTGGAGGAGATTTGCTGTTGCTGCTGTGATGATGATGTTGCTACTATCTTACTACTACTTTTACTTTTGGGAGACTACTGCTGCTACTACTCCATCTGATGCTGCCAGATCTATGTGACTATCCCTAGAGTTGTATATTTTGTTATGTACATATTGTGGATATACTTTTGGAGTACTTTAGGGTTTTGGTCACACTATGTAGATCTGTTTTTAGATGGACTTGTACTTATGGATTTGGAGACTATATTATGGGCTATGTACTTATGACTATGTTTATATATAAAACCTATGTTTATACTTTATCAGTTGCATAGTCCAACGAATTCCGCTTACTCTGATTTAATCTATTGAAGAGCTCGGCTAAAAATATTACTTAATGGTATCAGTTTTATCAAAACGCATGGGTAACCTTAGCTACATGTATGATACATGGATGTTTTCAAAGAACAAATGTTACCCTACTTGTGAAAGGATTTTAAGAGATCGCCGAACTCGATATAAACATTTTCGTAAAGATTTAGAACTTATTCTCCAAGAATTCCAATGACGATTGGTGCACCCGCTTTAAAAAGAAAATTTTATTTTCCATATTTTCTTAAATAAAGAACTCACAAGTCCATACATTATCCAATATAAAAGCTTAATTATTAGCTTATATTTGGGTAATCCAAGAAGGGTGTCACACTGAGTGGTATCAGAGCAAAAGTCAGATCCTGTAGTAGTGGAAGTAGTTCAAAAAGGTAGCCATCAACATCAAGCAGGTATCTCCAAGGCAATTACATTACCTTGAATGTTTTATTTTGTTTGTTGAGGTTTAAATACCCTTTATTTGTTTGTATCTTGTCTCTTTGAGTACAAGACACAATTGGTTGTAGATTTAATAAGTTTAAGATAGAGCCTTAGAATAGGTAGTGTAATGGAAGTTTCTTTGGTTCAACATATGTGACCATAAGCCCATAGCGCAGGTCTAATATGGCAACTAGAAACCAAAATCACACTAATACGATGCTAGAAAGGATCACCACGGTGCTGGAAGCCATGCAACGACAGTCCCAACAACCATCTCAACCGGTCAACCCGTCTCATCAAGGTAATGTGGGTAACGCTGAAGCGAAAACTTTGGCTGATTTTAGAAGCTGTAATTCGCCAAAGTTTGAAGGAGGATTTAAGCCGGAGGAAGCCAACAAGTGGATTCACACCATGGACAAGATCCTAAGAACGTTGGAGTGTTCGGATGCTCAAAAGGTGGCTTATGCAACCTATATGTTAGAGGATGAAGCTGAGAACTGGTGGAATCACACGATGCAGCTTCTGCAATATGAAGGAAGAGATGTAAGCTGGGGAGTATTCATGGAAAATTTTCTTCAGAAATATTTTCCTGAGGATCTAAGAAGGAAAAAGGAAGTGGAATTCTTGCAGCTGAAGCAAGGTAACATGAGTGTGGGTGAGTACGCGGCAAAATTCGAGGAGTTGATGAAGTACTCTCCATACTATCAGAACAATCCAGATGAGAGGAGCAAGTGCATTAAGTTTGAAGGAGGTTTGAGGCCAAAGTTGAAGTCAATTTTTAGCTACCAGCGGATTCAAAGTTTTCCTGCACTCGTGGACATGTGTAGGATGTATGAAGATGATACAAAGGCCGAGGAGGTGCAAGTCTCGGAAAAGAAGGACAATCAAGGCTATGGATCTCAAAGGCGTAAAGGTTTCAACAATCGAGGCAAAGGTCCATATGATCGCAGAGGGAAAGGCAAGGGCAAGGTTGGTGGTTCTGAAGGAAGAAATTATCGGAACGAGGCTCCATTCTGCGACAAGTGCAAGCGTAATCATTATGGCCGGGTATGTTGGGGGACAAGTGGATGTTTTAACTGTGGAAAGTCGGGACATTTCGCAAGGGATTGCAAAGAACCGGCCAAAGTCAACTCCATAGGAACTGCAGATAGACCGGTGACTCAAGGAAGGGTCTTCACCCTTAGCGGTGTGGAAGCGAATCGATCTTCTGATCTGGTGCAAGGTAAATACTTGCTTAATGGTCAGTTATGTCATGTTTTGTTTGACTCTGGTGCAACGCATTCATTCGTTTCATATGAATGTGTAAACCGGTTAGGCTTGATGATGTCTGAAATGCCTTATGTTTTGCAAGTAGAAACCCCTACAAATGCTCCTGTAGTTGTCTCTAGAGCATGTCTTAACTGTTGTATAGAAGTGTTAGGACAAACCTCTAAAGTAGATTTGATCTGCTTACCCTTAGCACAATTAGATGTGATCTTGGGAATGGACTGGTTAAGTCAAAACCAAGTGATCATTGATTGTGATAGAAAACTAGTGATCTATAGAAACCCGAAACCATCCGGCTACATGTGTCTATTCAACACTGAGGTGGGGGAGAGTGGTCCGAGGATAGAAGAGATCCCCGTTGTCAGAGATTTCCCGGAAGTTTTTGCTGATGAGATCCCTGGTCTGCCACCAAGAAGAGAAATTGAATTTGGTATTGACCTAGTTCCGGGAGCTGGTCCCATTTCTATCGCTCCCTATAGAATGGCACCACCGGAAATGGCGGAGATGAAGAAGCAGATTGAAGAGTTGCTGCAGAAACAGATGATTCGACCAAGCGTGTCAACTTGGGGTGCTCCTGTCTTGTTCGTCAAGAAGAAAGATGGTAGCATGAGGATGTGCATCGACTACCGGCAGCTGAATAAGGTCACCATCAAGAACAAGTATCCGTTGCCGAGGATAGATGACCTTATGGATCAAGTTCGTGGAGCTTTAGTATTTTCCAAGATCGACTTAAGTTCAGGATACCATCAGATCAGAATTAGAGAAGAAGATATCTCTAAGACTGCATTTCGATCTCGATACGGACATTATGAATATGTCGTAATGCCATTCGGAATGACTAATGCACCAGCCATTTTCATGGACTACATGAATCGAATCTTTAGACCTTATTTAGATTCATTCGTGGTTGTGTTCATCGATGATATTCTCATTTACTGCAAGAGCCCGGAGGAGCATGCTGAACACTTGAGGATAGTGTTGAGCATCCTGAAGGAGAAGCAATTGTACGCCAAACTTACAAAGTGTGAGTTCTGGCTGAGGGAGGTCAAGTTTTTAGGGCATGTGATTTCGGACAAAGGAATAGCCGTTGATCCGACGAAAGTGAGTTCGGTTTTGCAATGGGAGCAACCAAAGTCGGTCACGGAGGTGAGAAGTTTTCTTGGTTTGGCTGGGTATTATAGAAGGTTCATCGAAGGTTTCTCCAAGATTGCACTGCCTCTAACGAAGTTGACTAGGAAAGATCAACCATTTCTGTGGGATGAGAAATGTGAAAGTAGTTTTCAAGAGTTGAAGGAAAGGTTGACATCGTCTCCTGTATTGGTGTTGGCCGATACACAGAAGAGTTTTGATGTGTACTGTGACGCGTCGAAACAAGGTCTTGGGTGTGTTTTGATGCAAGAGGGGCAAGTTGTCGCCTACGCCTCGAGACAGCTAAAAGTTTATGAGATGAACTATCCAACTCACGATCTGGAGTTGGCAGCTGTGGTGTTTGCCTTAAAGATTTGGAGGCACTATCTCTATGGAACTACGTTCCGGGTGTTCAGTGACCATAAGAGTTTAAAGTACCTCTTTGATCAAAAGGAGTTGAATATGAGGCAGCGTCGATGGATGGAGTTTTTGAAGGATTATGAGTTTGAGCTCCATTATCATCCTGGGAAGGCAAACGTTGTGGCGGATGCATTGAGTAGAAAGGCAATGCACATCAGTGCGATGATGGTCAGAGAAGCTGCACTGATAGAGGAATTTCGAGATTTGAGTCTGACGATGCAAGTGAAGCCGACAAGTATCAAGTTGGGGATGCTGCAAATTGCTAACGAGTTTCTGCAAAGGATACGGGAATTGCAACACAAGGATGGGAAACTCATGGAAAAGAGGAAGTTGATGCAAGAAGGTAAGGAGTTGGAATTCCAAGAAGGGAAGGATGGAATCCTTCGCTTTAAAACGAGGATTTGTGTGCCTGATGATTTGGAAGTAAGAAGGATGATTTTGGATGAAGCGCATAAGAGTAAGATAAGTATGCATCCGGGAGCTACTAAAATGTACCAGGACTTAAAGAAGCTATTTTGGTGGCCTGGTTTGAAGAGAGATGTAGCTGAATATGTGGCATGTTGTTTGGTATGTCAAAAGGCCAAGGTGGAACATCAAAGGCCAGGAGGAGAGTTACTTCCTTTAGAGATCCCGTTGTAGAAATGGGATAGCATCTCGATGGATTTTGTGTCGGGATTGCCAAAGACATCTACTGGTCATGATGCAATTTGGGTGATCGTGGATCGTTTGACTAAGTCAGCGCATTTCATTCCCGTGAATATGCGCTACTCATTGGGAAAGCTCACTCAGTTGTACATCAAGGAAGTTGTTCGTCTGCACGGAGTACCATCAAGCATTGTGTCTGATCGCGATCCGAGGTTTACATCAAATTTTTGGGAAGATCTGCATAGAGCCTTGGGTTCAAGATTGAAGCTAAGTTCTGCATACCATCCTCAGACTGATGGCCAAACGGAGAGGACTATTCAGTCATTGGAGGACATTCTACGAGCCTGTGCTTTGGAAGGACAAGGGAATTGGGAACAAATGTTGCCACTCGTGGAATTCACTTACAACAACAGTTACCACATGAGCATTGGAATGGCACCATTTGAAGCTTTGTATGGGAGAAAGTGTCAGACGCCGTTATGCTGGTTCGAAGTGGGGGAGAGTTCTCTGATTGGACCAGATATTGTGCAAGAGACCATGGAGCAGATCAAAATGATGCAAGAGAAGATGAGGGCAGCTCAGAGTAGGCAGAAAAGCTATGCTGATAGAAGAAGAAAACCCTTAGAGTTTGCTGAAGGAGACCATGTGTTCATTAGAATCGTACCAACCAAAGGTGTTAGTAGAGCCTTGAAAACCCAGAAACTATCACCTAAGTTTATTGGTCCCTATCAAATTCTCAAAAGAATCGGCCCAGTAGCCTATCAATTAGCTTTGCCTCTGTCATTAGCTAACCTCCATAATGTATTCCATGTGTCTCAATTGAAGAAATATGTCCATGACCCCACCATTGTTCTTAGCATCCAACCTGATGACTTAGAAATTCATAAGAACCTAACCTTCAAAGCTGTGCCAGTTCGTATTGAAGATCGAAGAATCAAGCAGCTTAGAGGGAAGGACATTAGTTTGGTCAAAGTCGTCTGGATTTATGGAGATGTGATAGAAGCATCATGGGAGTTAGAGAATAGGATGCGTCAGGATTATCCTGATTTGTTTGTATAAGTTGAATTTCGGGGACGAAATTCCTTGTAAGTGGGGGAGTAGTGTAACACCCCAAAATTTTAATCTCCGATTAATGAAATGTTAATTATAATTTAATTATAATTAATAGTTTCTATATTAATCCTTGATTAAAATATGTGTTCATGTGACTAGCTTAGGTGTGTGAAATTATTTAATAAATATAATAAATGCATAAAATGAGTATTTTGCATATTAGTCCCTGGGTTGGGACCTAAAAGCAATTATAGGAAAGGTTTTGGAGGGAAAGTAAATAAAATAATTATTTTTCAAAATCTGGGTAAAACACTCGAGTATTATTCAGAATACTCGAGTATTCTGGGTCAAACTGCACAAGTTAGTGTGTTTGATGAGTCACCATGAACGATTCCTTTCCCCTGACACGAAATCACCTCCACTCCACGTTGATGGAGGTCGTGTCGACCTGCATGAGTGTTTCCCCACCCTATTTAAGCCCATCAACACCCAGAAGCCAGGGATTTGGCTCATTCTCCTTGTTGTTGTTGAAGTTAGGGTTCCTAACTTGGTCTGATCAATTCTCCTTCTCTGTGTCGAGTTGAATCACAAACCAAACACGAATACAAAGCTTACATCTTGAGCTTTGTATAGAGAGTGAAATCGTGAGCTGAGAGTGTGTGTGGTGGAAGAACGAAAGCTTGGAAGTTGGAGCTTGTGCTGTCAACCCGTTTCTGGAGCTTACTTTGGATTCGAATTCTGGTAAGCTCTTACATCCAATTCGCTTCAAACTTGTTTTAAATCCTAGCCTGTGTTGCAGAGAATGAATTCTAACCAAAACCCCTAATTCTCTTGCATGTTAACCCACTCAAATGTTCTGATTTTGGACCTCTGCTCAAACTGTCTTGCATGTGGCATTTGAAGTTGGTCTGAGGATTTTGGAGCCTTTTTCTTGTCAATTTTCGTTTGGAAAACATCTGAGAGGTAAGGGGAAGTAATTATATTCACTAGATAGAGTTTAAATTCCATGAATTGTGTTAGAGAGCCACCAAGAGGCTCTAAGGGCTTAGATTGAATAGGAACTTTGGTTTGGAGACCAATCCATGCTCTAAAACTTTGCTGAGCAAGTTATATATCATGCATGCAAGCTTAAATGAACTTTAATTCATGAGTATTGAGCTTATTCTGCAAATTGAGGTATTGAGTTGTGAAAATGTGTTTTAATGCATGATTACTGAATTCTCTGTCAATTATGTGTTTTGATATGAAATGAATGTTGTAACATGTTCAAATTATGTTGTATGAACTCTGTGGATCCCTGGAATGGACTAGAATTAAGTAGAAATGAAAATGTTATGTTAAAACCAAGTTTCAGTGTTATCTGCTACGAAACACTAGAGTAAAAGGCAGGGTACTCGAGTAAAATGCTTTCAAAACAATGTAAAATGAACAAGAACACTCGAGTATTTTGTCTGGTACTCGAGTATCGAGCATGACCTGAGGACAAGTTTAGGTCAAACACTCGAGTCATTCAAGGTCACTCGAGTATTCTGGAAATGTTCAAGAACACTCGAGTAACCCATGAACTACTCGAGTAAATTGTTGAATTGAAAACCCAAATCCTCAGAAAGTCATGAACACTCGAGTAGTCTTAAGAACACTCGAGTAATCTGGAAAAGTTGAGGAACACCCGAGTGTCCTGAAGTTTACTCGAGTAAATGGTTCAGAACCTGAAAACACCATTTTCAATTCTGACTTAATAAACTAAGGAATTATTAATAATAGTCCAAGGGATCAAGACCTAGAGAAATTGATTAATACAAATAGATTGTTTGGTGACGGTCCTTTTTGATAAAGAAAATAAGCCTAGGTGGCCTGTAAAGTATTAATCAACTTCCCTTAAGTCTAAAAGATAAAATGCATTCATTCTGGAGTTTGGATGGTAGAACGTATTTCATGTTTTGTTAAACATGTGGAGGGCCTCTGGGAGTGCCAATACGCTTGCTTGATGACACGTTGTTGACGTGGTCGGCTTAGTGGATGCCGATATGGATATATCGTTTGGATGACGATCCGTTTGGATGACGGGATATGCTCGGGTGGCATGGATACCAAGCTTGTCGTGTACATTCTAGGTGAATGTACGAATGGTTGTATACCTAGGAATACAACGCACTGTTGAGTGCCGGGTTGTCAGGGATGGACGTCAGAGAGTGACATAGTATTATGATGGAGATAGGCTTGAGAGCTAAAGTCATGCATCATGCCATTCATTTAATTCAACTGTGATAAATGAACCAAGTGTGGGCATCTTACTTGCATTCAATATCTGCTAAGTGTTAAATGTGATTGATATTAATTGATGCATATTTACATGCTTATATTGCATAATTTAGTGTCTGTAGATTATGTGTATAGAATTGCTTACCCCTATGCCCTTGTAGGTGATGTCTCGCTACATTGCTTGCATCGAGATCCGGCCACTTCCTAGTGGCATATGGATCTATGAGGACCATCGCGCGGTGTTCGAGGGGGAGTTAGAGATTACCTTCTACCACCCGAACCCGCTGATACGATTCCGTCCTCGTAGGTTTAGGATTCCCATCATATACACTATGCATGTACCCCCGTTTTACACTTACCATGGACCACCTCCCACGCGACCAGCTCGCTCTTACCATAGTTTTCGTTTTCGACCTACCCGCTCTCACCCTTTTACTTTCTAGAGTCGTCCGCGAGGAGACTCCCCTATCTGATCCGAGGAGCCCAGCCAGGGTTTCACCATCACCTGACCCGGGACCCAGTGGTAGGGTACACTCTCCCTCGGATGAGATCGAGGAGGATCCGGTGGAGGACGAGAGTGGGGGCGAGCCTGTCGTGCATTCTACTGGGAGTGACTGGAGGGATGATGATCCCTAGGTACATGCATATGGTGTATGATGTGGGTCGGAGGATCCGATGTGTGGAGGCTGTGGAGGAGATTTGCTGTTGCTGCTGTGATGATGATGTTGCTACTATCTTACTACTACTTTTACTTTTGGGAGACTACTGCTGCTACTGCTCCATCTGATGCTGCCAGATCTATGTGACTATCCCTAGAGTTGTATATTTTGTTATGTACATATTGTGGATATACTTTTGGAGTACTTTAGGGTTTTGGTCACACTATGTAGATCTGTTTTTATATGGACTTGTACTTATGGATTTGGAGACTATATTATGGGCTATGTACTTATGACTATGTTTATATATAAAACCTATGTTTATACTTTATCAGTTGCATAGTCCAACGAATTCCGCTTACTCTGATTTAATCTATTGAAGAGCTCGGCTAAAAATATTACTTAATGGTATCAGTTTTATCAAAACGCATGGGTAACCTTAGCTACATGTATGATACATGGATGTTTTCAAAGAACAAATGTTACCCTACTTGTGAAAGGATTTTAAGAGATCGCCGAACTCGATATAAACATTTTCGTAAAGATTTAGAACTTATTCTCCAAGAATTCCAATGACGATTGGTGCACCCGCTTTAAAAAGAAAATTTTATTTTCCATATTTTCTTAAATAAAGAACTCACAAGTCCATATATTATCCAATATAAAAGCTTAATTATTAGCTTATATTTGGGTAATCCAAGAAGGGTGTCACAAAGTACTCTCCATACTATGAGAACAACCCCGATGAAAGGAGCAAGTGTATCAAGTTTGAAGGGGGCTTAAGGCCTAAGCTGAAGTCTATTTTCAGCTATCAACGGATTCAAAGCTTCTCTGCACTTGTAGACATGTGTAGAATGTACGAGGATGACAAGAAAGCTGAAGGGTTGCAAGCAACAGAGAGAAAAGATAGCCAGAATTATGGACCTCAGAGGCGTAAGGGTTTCAACAATCAAGGCAAGGGTCCATATGATCGCCGAGGGAAAGGCTGGATGTAGTGATGGAAGGAACTTTCGAAGCGAGGCTCCATTTTGTGACAAATGTAAGTGCCATCATTATGGACGCTTTTGTTGGGGAACAAGTGGTTGTTTCAACTGTGGGAAGCCGGGACACTTTGCGAAGGACTGCAAGGAACCGGCCAAAGCAAATTCAAGAGGGGCAACTGATAGGACCGTGGTTCAAGGAAGGGTTTTCACCCTTAGTGGTGTGGAGGCAAGCCGATCTTCTGATCTGGTGCAAGGTAATTACTTGCTGAATGGTCAATTTTGCAATGTATTGTTTGATTCTAGTGCAACGCATTCATTCGTTTCATATGAATGTGTAGATCGTTTGAGTTTACCCATATTTGAGTTGTCATACACTTTGAAAGTAGAAATCCCTACTAATGCTCCTGTAGTTGTTTCTAGAGCATGTCTTAACTGTTGTATAGAAGTGTTAGGACAAACCTCTAGGGTAGATTTGATCTGTTTACCCTTATCACAATTGGTTGTGATCTTGGGGATGGACTGGTTAAGTCGAAACCAAGTGATCATCGATTGTGATAGAAAGATAGTAACCTATAGGAACCCGAAACCCTCTGGCTATATGTGTCTGTTCAACACTAAAGTGGAGGAGAATGGTCCAAGAATGGAAGAGATTCCTGTTGTTCGAGACTTTCCGGAGGTTTTCGCTGATGAGATACCTGGTCTACCACCAAGAAGAGAGATTGAATTCGGAATTGATTTAGTTCCGAGAGCTGGTCCCATTTCTATCGCTCTTTATAGAATGGCACCACCGGAAATGGCTGAAATGAAGAAGCAGATGATCCGACCAAGTGTGTCACCATGGGGTGCTCCGATTTTGTTCGTCAAGAAGAAAGATGGTAGTATGAGGATGTGCATCGACTACCAGCAGTTGAATAAGGTCACAATCAAGAACAAGTATCCTTTACCAAGGATCGATGACCTTATGGATCAAGTTCGTGGGGCTTCAGTATTTTCCAAGATTGATCTGAGGTCGGGGTATCATCAGATCAGGATTAGAGAAGAGGATATCTCCAAGACCGCATTTCGATCCCGATACGGACATTATGAGTATGTCGTGATGTCGTTCGGATTGACTAATGCACCAGCTATTTTCATGGACTACATGAATCGAATCTTTAGACCCTATTTAGATTCATTCGTGGTTGTTTTCATTAACGACATCCTTATTTATTCCAAGAGCTCGGAGGAGCATGCTGAACACTTGAGGATAGTGTTGAGTATCCTGAAGGAGAAGCAGCTGTACGCCAAACTTACAAAGTCTGAGTTCTGGCTAGAGGAAGTTAAGTTCTTGGTTCATGTAATTTCAAACAAGGGAATAGCAGTTGATCCGGCGAAAGTAAGATCGGTTTTGCAATGGGAGCAACCAAAGTCAGTCACGGAGGTGAGGAGTTTTCTCGGTTTGGCTGGTTATTATAGAAGATTTATAGAAGGTTTATCGAAGATATCATTGCCCTTGACAAAGTTAACTCGGAAAGACCAACCCTTTATCTGGGATGAGAAGTGTGAAAGGAGTTTCTGAGAGCTGAAAGAAAGATTGACATCCTCCCCTGTGTTGATTTTGCCTGATACACAGAAGAGTTTCGAGGTGTATTGTGATGCATCGAAACAAGGACTTGGGAGCGTTTTGATGCAAGAGGGGAAGGTAGTCGCTTATGCCTCAAGACAACTAAAAGTTCATGAAATGAACTACCCAACTCATGATCTAGAGCTGGCAGCGGTCGTCTTCGCTCTAAAGTTTTGGAGGCACTATCTCTATGGCACTATATTCCGGGTGTTTAGTGACCATAAAAGTTTAAAGTACCTCTTTGACCAGAAAGAGTTGAATATGAGGCAACGTCGATGGATGGAGTTCTTGAAAGATTATGAGTTTGAACTTCATTACCATCCTGGGAAAGCATACGTGGTGGTTGATGCATTGAGTCGAAAAGCAATACATATCAGTGCAATGATGGTCAGAGAAGCTGCATTGATAGAAGAATTCCGAGATCTGAGCTTGGCAATGCAAGTAGAACCGACGAGTATCAAGGTGGGAATGCTGCAAATTGCTAATGAGTTCTTGCAAAGAATTCGTGAGTTGCAACATGAAGATGAAGGGCTTAAGGAAAAGAGAAAGCTTATGGAGGAAGGCAAGGAGTCAGAGTTTCAAGAAGGAAAAGATGGAATCCTTCGCTTTAGAGCAAGGATTTGTGTGCCTGATGAATTATAAGTATGGAAGATGATTTTGGATGAAGCACATAAGAGCAAGATGAGTATGCATTCAGGAGCTACCAAAATGTATCAGGACCTGAAGAAGATCTTTTGGTGGCCTGACTTAAAGAAAGATGTGGCTAAGTACGTGGCGTGTTGTTTGGTGTGTCAGAAGGCAAAGGTGGAACATCAAAAGCCAGGAGGAGAATTACTTCCCTTAGAGATTCCGTTATGGAAATGGGATAGTATTTCAATGGATTTCGTGTCTGGATTGCCAAGGACAGCTGCTGGTCATGATGCAATCTGGGTGATTGTAGATCGCTTAACCAAATCAGCGCATTTTATTCCAATTAATATGCGCTACTCTTTGGAAAAGCTCACTCAGTTGTATATCAAGGAAGTTATTCGTCTACATGGTGTGCCATCAAGTATCGTGTCAGATCGCGATCCAAGGTTTACATCAAGGTTTTGGCAAGATCTGCATAGGGCTCTGGGTTCAAGACTGAAGCTAAGTTCTGCATACCATCCGCAGACTGATGGTCAAACGGAGAGGACTATTCAGTCACTGGAGGACATCTTAAGAGCTTGTGTTTTGGAAGGTCAAGGGAATTGGGAACTAATGTTGACGCTCGTGGAATTTACTTACAACAATAGTTATCATACGAGCATTGGTATGGCACCATTTGAAGCTCTGTACGGGAGAAAGTGTCAGACACCATTATGTTGGTTTCAAGTGGGGGAGAATTCTCTGGTTGGACCCGATTTTGTACAAGAAACAACCGAGAAAATCAAGATGATACAAGAGAAGATGAGAACTGCTCAGAGTAGGCAGAAGAGCTATGCTGATAGGAGGAGGAAACCCTTAGAATTTGCTGAAGGTGACCATGTGTTCATTAGAATAGTGCCAACCAAAGGTGTTAGTAGAACCTTGAAAACCCAGAAACTATCACCTAAGTTTATTGGTCCCTACCAGATTCTTAAAAGAGTCGGCCCAGTAGCCTATCAATTAGCCCTGCCCCCGTCACTAGCTAATCTTCATAATGTGTTTCACGTGTCTCAGTTGAAAAGATATGTCCATGATCCCACCATTGCTCTTAGAATCCAAACCGATGACCTAGAAATCCATGAAAACCTAACCTTTGAGGCCATGCCTATTCGCATTGAAGATCGACGAGTCAAGCAGCTTAGAGGGAAGGATATTTGCTTGGTCAAAGTTATCTGGATTTGTGGTGGTGTGATGGAAGCATCTTGGGAATTAGAGGATATGATGCGTCAGGACTATCCTGAATTGTTTGTATAAGTTGAATTTCGGGGACGAAATTCCTTGTAAGTGGGGGAGTAGTGTAACACGCCAAAATTTTAATCTCTGATTAATGGAAAGTTAATTATAAATTTTATTATAATTAATTATTTCTATTTTTAATCTTTGATTAAAATCTATGCTATGTTGATTGGTGAATGTGTGTGAATTTATTTGGTAAGTATATTCATGCATAAAATAAATATTTTTGCATATTAGTCCCTGGGCTGGGACCTAGAAGTAATTATAGGAAAGATTTTGGAGGGAAAGTAAATAAAATTATTATTTTTCAAAAACTGGGCAAAATACTCGAGTATTTTCTTGACTACTCGAGTATTCTGGTCAGAATTGCACGAGTTAGTGCGTTTGGTGAGTCACCACCAACGATTTCGTTTTTTTGACACGAAATCACCTCTCAACCACGTCTCCCATTGTCGTGTCGGTCTGCATGAGCTTGCTCCCTGTCTATTTAAGCCAATCAAACCCGAATTGTTGAGGCATTTGGTCAAATTCGAGTGAGTTGTTCAAGCTAGGGTTCTTGATTCGTTTCCTTCGATTCTCCCTCTTGTTTGTTGATTCGAGTAACAAACCATACACCAATACAAAGCTCACATCTCGAGCTTTGTATAGACACCAAATTCGTGAGTTGAGAGGGAGTGTGGAGGAAGAACTGAAGCTTGGCAGTTGGAGCTGTTTCTGTCAAACCTTGTTCTGGAGCTTACTTGGACCCTTGATCTTGGTAAGCTCACGAGTTCTCTGAGTCTCAATTTAGTTCCTATAGTTAGTAGAGGTTGCATAGAGTTTAGAAATACTAATTTCCCCAATTTCTATCTCTGTTTCATATGTCAACCAATTCAATCTTGGTACTCCACTCAAAACTGTCCTGCATGTGGTGCTTGAAGTGATCCTTGGGGTTGTGCAGCTATTCCTTTCGATTTCTCTGTTGATTCACGACTTTGAGGTAAGGGGAAAGCTTTTTATTCACTAGATAGAGTTTAAATTGCATGAATTTAATTAGAGAGCCACCAAGAGGCTCTAAGGGCTTAGATTGAATAGGGAAATTGGTTTGGAGACCAACTTGTGCTCTAAAACTGTGTTGAGCAAGTCTCATATGTTGCATGCAAGCTATCTTGAACATAAAATCACAAGTTTATTGAGTATATTGCAATTTGGCATATTGAGTTGTGAATTTTCATGTTTTATGCATAATTTTGTGATTCTCTGTCAAATTTGTTAATTGATATGTTCTAAGTGTTTGAGCATGTTCAATATGTATTATATGAACTCTGTTGATCATTGGATTAGATTAGAAATGGTTAGATTTGAAAATGGTATGTTAAAACCAAGTTTCCAGTCTGTTCTGCAAGAAAAGACTCGAGGACTTGGCTTGATACTCGAGTAAAATTTTGGTAAAACAGTGTATTTTGTGTTAGAACACTCGAGTACCAGGCCAAGAACTCGAGTATCAACTGATGTATGGGGACATTTTATGGTAAACCACTCGAGTAATGCAGGAGTCATTCGAGTGTTCTGGAATTGATGAAGAACACTCGAGTACTAATGAATCACTCGAGTAGTTTTACCCAGAATATTGAAAATACCATTTTTAATTCTGAATCATTGATTAATACTTAAAAGGCAATAATCCAAGTAATCTAAGACTTAAAGGAAATTGATTGATATGGTAATTTTGTTTGGATAACGAGACGTTGCTCGGGTGGCACGTCGGGAATTATTTAATAGAAAAACACCAATCAATTCCTTTAAGTTAAGATAATGCATTCATTCTGGAGTTTGGATGATAGATCGTTTATCATGTTTTGGTAACATGAGGAGGGCCTCTGGGAGTGCCAATTGACGGCTCTCTTGATGACACGTTATGGTTGACGACGTGGTCGGCATAGTGAGATGCTGATATGGTTATACCGTTTGGATGACGGGCCGTTTGGATGACGGGACGTTGCTCGGGTGGCACGTTATAACTATGCTCGGGTGGCATGGATTCCAAGCTTGTCGTGTACATTCTTGGTGAATGTACGAATGTTGTACACCTAGGAGTACAATGCACTGTTGAGTGCTGGGAAGTAAAGGATGGACGTCAGAGAGTGTCATAGAATGATGGAGATAGGCTTGAGAGCTAAGTTCATACATCATGCCACTCATTTAATCTAAAGTTGATAAATGAAACTAGTATGAGCATCCTACTTGCATTCAATATCTGCTAAATGCTAAATGTGATTGTTGATTATTATCGCATATGTTTATATCTTCACATTGTACATACATTTATGCTCTATTGATTATGTGTATAGAATTGCTTACCCCTATGCCCTTGTAGGTGATGTCACGTTACATCGCTTGCATCAAGATCCGACCACTTCCTAGTGGCACATGGATCTACAAGGACCATCGCGCGGTGTTCGAGGGGGAAGTAGAAGTCACCTTCTACTACTAGAACCCGCTGATCCGATTCCGTCCTCGTAGGTTTAGGATTCCCATCATATACACTATGCAAGTACCACCTTCTTACACATATCATGGACCACCTCCCACACGACCAGCTCGCTCATATCACAGCTTTCGTTTTCGACCTACCCGCTTACACCCTTTTTCTTCGAGAGTCGTCTGCGAGGAGACTCCCCCTTCTGATCCGAGGAGCCCAGTTACGGTCACACCATCTCCTGACCCTGTACCCAGTGGTAGGGTACCCTCTCCATCCGATGAGATCGAGGAGGATCCTGTGGAGGACGAGAGCGGAGGCGAGCCTGTCGTCCATTCTACCGGGAGCCAATGGAGGGATGACGATCCCTAGGTATGTGCATATGGTACATGCTGAGGATCAGGGGATCCGATGTGGGGATGTTGTGGAGGAGATTCTACTGCTGCTGTTGTTGATGTTGATGATGTTTATTTCTGCTACCTGGAGACTGCCACTACTATCACTACTACTACTGTTGCTGCCAGATCTATGTGACCACCTCTAAAGTTCCATATTTTTGTGATGTATATTCTGTAAATATACCTTTGAAAACTCTAGGGTTATGGTTTTACTTTTGATATAGATCTTTTGATGGACTTGTGTATGGATCTTGGAGATATGACCATGGAACTATGTACTCTATGACTTACTTATATATATATATATATGCAAATTATGTTATAATTATGCATAGTTCCACTATTTCCGCTTACTTTTATTTAACCTATTTAAAGAATTCGGCTACGATAGAAATGAATGGTATCAGTTCCGCAATACAAAAGAAAGGATGGCATCGCTTAATTTTTATCATATAAATTCGGTTTCCAAGTACTGATGCTATCCAGTTTGTGAAAAGGTTTTAGAGAATGCCGAATTCAACACAATGTTTAAAATGATATGGATTATTCTCTCCAAGAGTTCCATGTTTTGGTTGTGCACCCGCTTTTGAAGAGAAATTTTTATTTCTACATTTTTTTTCATAATAACAAGTCCATATTCGATTTGAGTAATAGTATAATTAGTATATGAATTACTTGGTATTGAAACAAGGGTGTCACATAAGCTATAAACTCTGATTCCAAATTGGTATTAAAACACTTATAGTATTTTTGTGAATCTGTGTATTAAAAGAAAATAATGACTACAAAATTTGATATTCAACAGTTTGATGGCACAACAACTTTGGGATATGGAAGGTTCGCATGATGGCTGTTTTGACCCAACAAAATTTAAAGGTGACACTTTATAGGAAAGGAAAGAAGTCTGACACAATGAAGGATTCTGTGTGGGATGATGTAACATCTCGAATTTTAATTCCAAGAATAATTAGAATAATAATAAGATTAGGAAATAATAATTATGCTAAAGAGGATTTAAGGTGATGGATTACGATACCTTTGAATGCCATAAAGGAGTTAAGAAGCATTGGCATCAGATAGGAAATTTAAAGAAGAACAAACGAGTGTTAGAAACGGTGTTTTCGGTGTTAGAAATGTTGGGTTTGGCCTCAAAATCTCGAGGGGGGGGGGGGGTGAATCGAGTTTTATTAATTTATTGTGAAATCCCTTACGATTAAAAAAATGTTTCGCGTTGGAGAGATTAGACGTTTGAGAAGGAGAGCGAAATCGATTGATATATAAAAATTGAGTAGCGCGGAAACGTAAAATAAATAAAATATGCGGAAAGTAAAGAGATAGGGATAGAAAAGCTTGCACCAGGAATTTGTGTGTTCTCACAACACGGATACAACAATATGCTCTTCTATGATAATGAAGTTGTTCTTGATAAGTTAAATGGCCAACAAGGTTTAGAGTTCTTCAAAAAGATTTTTCGTTCAGAGCAGAGAAAAGTTGGAGAAGAAGAAGAACGTGAATTTTAGAAAACGTAAGAATGAATATCAGAGGATTGAGTCTATAATGTTGGAGTGAATATTTTAGAATACTTTTATCATTCAAAAAGATTTAGAATTAGTAAAACAAAATAAAATAAGATTTTGAAATAAGTTTTAAAATCAAAACTAAATCAAAACGATTTACGAAATAAAATAAAGATTTGATTCTTAA
The DNA here is from genome assembly GCA_037953625.1 of Crotalaria pallida. NCBI lineage: Eukaryota > Viridiplantae > Streptophyta > Magnoliopsida > Fabales > Fabaceae > Crotalaria > Crotalaria pallida. The sequence continues at coordinate 77,134,104 of CM075649.1, read as the reverse complement.
AACGAAAAAGGAAATAATTCAAATTTAAAATCATTTTCGAATTTTATAAAATAAATCAGAATCTTATATATAAAAACAAATCAGGAAATAATCAAAATGATTCTGACACGTTTTTCAATAAAAGCTGAAGTAATCTATTACTTTCTGAAGGTAATCGATTATTCCTTCAAAAAATAGAAATTCTTAAATACATTTGAAAAACAAGTAACCGATTAGTCTAATAGTGGTTAATCGATTACATCACTCCTGTTAATATATGATGCAACTCATTTAATCGATTACTACTCATCAAATAATCGATTACTGAGTCTCTGTTCATTATGTGATGCAACATATGTAATCGATTACTATACAGCATCTAATCGATTACTGTGCCTCTGGAAAATATATGATGCAACAATTCTAATCGATTACTTGAACAAGGTAATCGATTACTCTCATAAAAAAGTAATGGATTAGCAAAGTTCACTTAATCGATTACAACCTCTCTGATTTTTCTATGATGCAACAAAGTTAATCGATTAACTCAAGCAAGTAATCGATTACTCTCTCTTGCATACATAAAAATATTCAGAGTTTTGTAACATCAGGTATTTTCACACAAACTCATATATAAAAACAAATTTTCATGAAAACACATTTTTCTTCTCCTTGTTAAATGCAAAACTCATTGGCCTTTTAACTCTTTAAAAACAAGAACTTCATTACCTTACACATGTCCTATGGGAAAAGGCTTCAAGGCTATATTTTGCTTGAGTCTTCAATCTTGAGTCTTGAAGATACTTGAGAGCTTGAATCTTGAGTTGGTTGTTATCATCAAAACCTTGGTTTGATATTGCTTGAAATCCATAAGAGAGTTTGAAGCAAGTCTTCCAACACTAGCTTGACTTCCAACAAGAAACACCTTATATTAGGAAATTAGAAATAAAATATTTACAAATTCAAACAAAAATTCCACCGTTGGATGTGAAGATAAGGGTCTTAGGAAGCTTGCTTTCAAATTTGAGCAAGATGCAACGGTTAACGAGAAAGATATGACATTTTGAATGCAAACTGTTCCACTTACAAGGGGGCGTGCGCCCAGGCGCCCCTGCCCCGCGCCCAGGCGCGCAGAACAACATGAAACACCCAAACTCAGGGAGTTTGGCGCCCAGGCGCCCCAGGATCTCGCCTAGGCATGTGATCTGCGTGCCAGCCACGAAATGAGGCATTTTAGAGGGCAAAATAGGTTTTTCACCCCTTCCCCAACCCATATACACCACACATTGCCAAGCTTCTCAAGGAAGCCATTGAATTTTGTCCACACAACCCCTTCCCAAGCAAAAATAAACAAAAAACAACACAACAACAAACAAACACATTCACTCGTCTTCTTCATTCTTCATTCTTCATTCTTCATTTCCTCTCACTCTCTCTCAAGGAGCTAAGAAGCATCATCATCTCATAAACCCTAAAATCAAGAGCACCCACCATCATCAACCTTCATCATCCTCAAACCCTAATCAAGAACAAGCTCAAGACCATTCCCCATCACCCCCACACCACACGCATATCATCACCATCTCCCTTGAGTTTCTTAAGCTCCATAGCCATGGAGAATCATACACCTTCGTGCCTTCCTCCCATCACCAATTGAAAACAATCTCTCCTCCTCCATCACAATCTCCTCTAGACAATATTCCTAATCATATCATTGTTGCTTTACTAGGGTTTCAAAAGAGGTTCAAAGGATTAAGATTCTAAGGAGCTAGTGTATCATCCCGAATTTTTAATTAGATTGAATCTGAGTTAGAACTAATGATAATAAGAAGAGTAAGCTGGGATTTAATGAAGTAATCATGGCCAAAATGTGTATAGGAGTTAAGAGGAATGTCTTAGAGTTAGAAACCATCAATATATGAAAATTAGGTGATATAATCGATTACCTTGGGGTGATAATCGATTACAATTATTCTGTGAAAAACACTAAATTTGAATTAAAGGAAGTAATCGATTACCTTGGGGGAGATAATCAATTACTGACACTCTGTGAGGATGTGATTAATTGAAGAATTAGGGGAGGGGGGGTAATCGATTACTGGATGAGGTAATCGATTACCAGCACATGACACTTAAAAAAAATAGAGCCATGAGAGCCACACAAGATGAATCTTCTTGGAGAAGCTTCTCTTTTCAACCACATAATCACCAAGCTTCTAGGAGAAGCTTTCCATACCAACCACTCATTCACTCCCTCATGCAAACAAAAAGAAAACAAGACACAACAACAACAACAAACACTTCTCATTCTTCTTCATCATTCTTCATTCTCTCTCAAGGAAGCTAAGAAACACATCATCATCATCCATTCGTTTCCCTTCATGACACCAACACAACCATTCTTTCTTCTTCTTCTTCTTCTCTTAAGATCAAGCACCCCCACCATCTTCATCAAGAACTCAAGAAATAAAGCACCCTTTATCACTCCCTTCATCTCCACCATCAAATCTCAAGCCCTAAAATCAAGAGCACTCACCATCATCAAACCCTCATCAAGCTTGGGAGCTCAAGATCAAGCCCTATCCCTAACACCTCATGCCTATCTCTCCCTTCCTTCTCCCATGAAATTTGAACCACACCACATGGAGGACCACACACACTCAAGCTTCCTCCATCTCAAGTCTAAGTAGAAGCAAGATCTCTCCTTCTCACTCTCCACTTGTTAAGGTTCCAACTCACTTGAGGGTGGCTTTGTTGAAGTTCTAGAGAAGACTTAAGGGGTCAAGATTCTAAGGAGCTAAGGCAAGAGTAAGGGCTAAGGTTTTAAGACATGGGGCACAAGAGGAAAGTCAAAGTTTCAAGGTTCCCTTACCTCCTTCCACTTTTGAGGTAAGGAGTGGGTGTTATCCTAACCTAAGTAATAGTTTCTAATTTGTTCGTAGTGATTACTAAGGATGGATGGTTAGTTTATGATACTGAACCTTAGGGTAGTTGATATAGACAATAACTAAAGAATAAAAACGAAGGAAATGAACCTATATTGTTATTTGTGGATATATGTGTGTGTGATATTTGTCATGAATGTTTGAATGATAAAGTGAAATTGTAACATCCCGAATTTTAATTCCAAACTTAATTAGAATAAATCTAAGTCAAGCTAATGGAAATCGTAAGAGTAAGCTAGGGTTAAATGAGATAATCATGGCCAAAATGCCTATAGGAGTTAAGGAGAATGCCTTAGAGTTAGAAACTATCAATGCATGAAAATCTGTTGATGTAATCGATTACCTTAGAGTGATAATTGATTACAATCTTTCTGTGAAAAGTACTAAAATTGAATTAAGGGAAGTAATCGATTACCTTGAGGAAAGTAATCGATTACTGACCTCCTGTGAAAAACCCTAAAATTTTATTTTTGAGAGATAATCGATTACATTTGGGTGGATAATCGATTACCTAGCTTCTGTGAGGAGCCAAATAATTGTGAAATAAGGGATGTAACCGATTACCTAGGGTGGTAATCGATTAGCACACGTGCTCTTATTAAAAAAAAGATAGGTTGATCAAAAGCCAAAAAGTCAAAGGTTCTTGAGGAAGCTTCTCTTCTCAACCACTCTTTCACCAAGGTTCTAAAGGAAGCTTTCCATGTGAGCCCCATGTTTCAAACAAATGTGTAAATAAACAAGAACAAAGCAAAACACACCAACAACACTTCACTCATCACCCTCAAAGGATAATTATGCTAAAACAAGTTTAATGTGATGTAATTAGGATTCCTTCGAGTGCCATAAAGGAGTTAAGAAGCATTGACATCGAATAGGAGATTTAAAGATGAACAAAAGAGCATTAGAAACGGTGTTCGGTGTTATAAACACCCTATATTAGGAAATAATAAATAAAAGATCTAAAACTTTAAACACAAATTCCACTGTTGGATGTGGAGATAAATGCCTTAGAAGGATTGCTTTCAAATTTGAGAAAGATCCGACGGTTAAATAAGAAGATATGGCTTTTTGAAGTGCAAGGGATGAAAATCTGGCAAGGTAATCGATTACCTCCTTTCTGGATGGAAAAAATAAAATGAAATTCATGGGGTAATCGATTACTTTTGAAGGTGATCAATTACTAGCTCGTCAGAGTTGAAAAAAAATAGATTTATGAGGACCACACAAGACAAGCTTCTTGGAGAAGCTTCATTCTCCACCACTCATTTCCCAAGCTTCTAGGAGAAGCTTCTAATTTGAGCCTCACAATTTTCCAAGGAAAACAAATAAAAATAAAACACAACAACACAACAACACAACCAACACAACTAACACAACAACACTCTTCACTCTCACTCTCCTTCTTCTTCATGAAGCTTTCCCTCCCTCTCAAGCTCTAGCAACTAAGAGCTTATCTCACTCCACTCTCATCATCAACATCAAACCTAGAATCAAGATCAAAGAACAACCATTCATCAACATCAACCTCATTTCCACCATCACAAAATCAAGCTCCACCTTCCCTTCCTCCTCCTCCCTCCCACGTTTTTTCCTCCCTCCTTTTCCTCTTGGAGTTTTGAACCCCATCAATGGAAAGTCAACACCACTCAAGTTTCCTTCACCTTATGAGCAAGTGAACTCAAGCTCATTTCATCTCTCTCACCCACAAGTTAAATTACATCTCTTCCCCTCCCTCTTAGAAAATTCGAATTCCCCATCTTAGGGACCACACTCTCATGTTTTCTCTACTCTAATGGTTAGTGGAACCAAGCTCTCTCTTCCTTCTTCTCACTACACCATTGGGGGCTCCTTGGTTGAAGAGTTAAAGAGCTAGGTCAAAGCTTAAGCTAGGGCTTTTGTGAATGTTTCTCCACTCTCTCTTTGGTAGAGGTAAGGAGTGGGTGTTACCTTGATTCAGGAGGTAGTCTCTAGTTAGTATATAATGATTTGCTAAGAATGTGTGCTTAGTGTAGTGATTATGAAACCCTAGGATAGTAAATGATGATAATGTTATGATTATTCAAATAAATGAAAGGAACCCTAATTGCTACTTGTGAATTTATGTGTATGCTAAATGTTAATTGTTGTTATAAATATTGAATAAAGAAAATGAACCCCTATTTGATACTTGTGAATGTATTTATATGTTAATTGGGAAGTTGATATATGATGATGATTTGGTGGATTTTGGTGTTAATTTGAAGATTGGAGTGGATTAGGGCATGAGAGGAGGAGAGGTTCGAGCTTTGGGGGAAAGGAAATTATGATGAATTTTGGTCATTTTCGTGTATATATTTTTGCAGATCTGGGCAAAGTATCCGGATATCTACCAGGATACCCAGATATCTCGAGTTTTTTTTATCACACTTTAACCTATTTCAAAACCTTTCCAAAAATAAAATACCTACTAAAACACTAAAATTTCTTTATATATATATATATATATATATAACTACTAAACTTCTTAATACTTAATTGAATTAAAACTTCTAACTACTTTAACTATTGAACTATTAACATAACTTTAACTACTTCATACTCATAGATAATTAATACTCCTAATTACTTAAGGAATATAATAACTTAATAAAAATGAGGATGTTACAATTCTCCCCCACTTATCGGAATTTCGTCCTCGAAATTCAACTCACTTCGAAGAGATGGGGGTGAGATGCTTTGAATTTATCCTCAAGCTCCCAGGTGGCTTCTTCAATATTATTGGGATTCCAAATCACCTTGACCAATGTAATCGCTTTGCCACGAAGCTGCTTAATCATTCTGTCTTCAATTCTGATCGGTTGCATCTCAAAGGTTAGATTCTCTCTTAGAGGAACCTCATCTTTTGGAATTACATGAGAAGGATCAAAGACATACTTCCGAATCTGGGGACACATGAAAGACATCATGAAGATTGGACAATTGAGGAGGAAGAGCAATTATGTAAGCCATTGATCCCACTCTTTGCAAAATCTGATATCACCCAATGAATCTGGAAGTGAGCTTTCTGGGCTTCAAAACCCTTCCAACTCCTGTGGTTGGGACAACCTTCAGGAATACATGCTCACCTTCAGCAAATTACAATGGTTTCCTCCGCTTGTCCGCATAACTTTTCTGCCGATCCTGAGCTACCTTCAATCTCTCCTGAATCGTCTTAACTCTTTCTGTTGTATCTTTTAAAACATCAGGACCAACAAGCTGGTTCTCCCCCACTTGGAACCAGCATAGGGGATTCTGACACCTTCTACCATAGAGAGCTTCATAAGGAGTCATTCCAATGCTTGAATGGTAGGAGTTATTGTAGTCTACCAAAGGCAATAACTGCTCCCAACTCCTTTGATGTTCCAATGTGCAAGTCCTAAGCAAATCTTCCAGAGATTGAATGGTTCGTTCAGTTTGCCCATCAGTTTGAGGATGATAGGCAGAACTGAGTTTTAATTCTGTCCCTAAAGCATGCTGAAGACTTTGCCAGAATCGTGAAAGAAACCTTGGATCACGATCTGAAATGATATTAGAAGGCACTCCATGAAACCTGATTATCTCCTTGATATACAATTGGGCCAGCTTCTCCATTGAATACCTCATATTTATGGGAATAAAGTGAGCAGATTTTGTCAATCTGTCCACAATCACCCATACTGCATCAAATCCAGTGGTGGTTCTTGGTAAGCCTGAAACAAAGTCCATGGCTATGCTATCCCACTTCCAAACTGGAATCTCCAAAAGATGCAACACACCTCTAGGCTTCTGGTGTTCCACTTTGGATTTTTGGTAGATTAAACATTTTGCAACATAACCTGCTACATCCCGTTTAATTTTGGGCCTCCAGAATAGTTTCTTCAAATCCTGATACATTTTAGTCGTATCAGGATGCAAGCTTAACTTGCTCTTGTGTGCTTCCTCAAGAATTTCCTCTTTCAGCTCTGGATTAGAAGGAACGCAGATTCTGTTTCTGAACCTTAAGACTCCATCTGCTCCTTCATGAAAGTAAGGCTCATTCTTACTTGTAGCTGCTCTTTTCCTCTCTTGCAATTCGACATCTTCTAATTGCTTCTGTCGAATTGCATCCAAGAAAGTATTGGTTATCTGCAACATCCCAATACTAATGCTCTCTTTCTTGAATTGGATCCCAAGATTGAGATTATTGAATTCCTCAATCAATTCCAATTCCTTGATCATTATGCTGCTAATATGGAGGGTTTTGCGGCTAAGTGCATCAGCTATAACATTAGCCTTTCCTGGATGGTATTGCAAACTGAAATCATAATCCTTGAGAAACTGCATCACCTTCGCTGCCTCATTTTTAACTCCTTCTGGTCAAACAAATACTTAAGGCTTTTATGGTCACTATACACCTCGAATCTCGTTCCATAGAGATAATGCCTCCATATTTTAAGAGCAAAAACAATAGCTACAAGTTCCAAATCATGAGTAGGATAGTTCTCCTCATGCGGTCTTAATTTCCTAGATGCATAGGCAATTACTCTCCCTTCTTGCAGGAGAACACATCCTAAACCTTGCCTTGAAGCATTACAATACACATCAAAGCTCTTCTTTGGATCAAGAAGTACAAGAATAGGAGAAGAAGTCAACTTATCCTTGAGTTCCAAGAAACTCTGCTCACATCTTGGAGTCCATTCAAATGGCGTCTCCTTTCTTGTCAACTTTGTCAAAGGCAAAGCTATTTTAGAGAAATCCTTGATAAATCTCTTGTAATAGCCTGCTAATCCAAAAAAAATTGTTATCTCAGTTACACTTTTAGGCCTTTCCCACTTCAACACAGCCTCAACTTTTGCAGGATCCACTACAATGCCTTCTTTGATAATCACATGGCCTAAGAAATTGACTTTCTCAAGCCAGAATTCACACTTAGCAAATTTGGCATACAACTGTTTTTCCTTTAGAGTCTGTAGGACTATTCTGAGATGTTCCCGATGTTCATTGGAGTTCTTTGAGTATATAAGAATATTGTCAATGAAGACTACTACAAAGGAATCCAAGTAAGGTCAAAAAATCCTGTTCATATAGTCCATAAAAACTGCAAGGGCATTGGTTAGACCAAACGACATTACCAAATATTCATAATAGCCATACCTTGATCTAAAAGCAGTCTTCGTAATATCCTCTTCTTTAACTCTGATTTGGTGATAACCAGATCGGAGATCGATCTTGGAAAACATCGCCGCACCACGCAACTGGTCCATCAAATCATCAATGCGTGGGAGAGGATATTTATTCTTGACTGTCACCTTATTCAGCTGCCTGTAGTCTACACATAACCTGAGGCTTCCATCCTTCTTTTTAACAAAGAGAACTGGAGCACCCTAGGGCAAGACACTTAGCCTTATGAACTTCTTTGCCAACATATCCTCCAGCTGCTTCTTCAACTCAGCTAGCTCAACTGGAGCCATTCTATGATGAGCTAAGGAAATTGGTCCAGTTCCTGGTACCAAATCAATACTGAACTCCACTTCTCGCACAGGTGGTAAACCAAGGACTTCATCAGGAAATACCTCTGGAAACTCATCCACTATGGGGATTTGATGGAGAGAGGATTCTTTTTCTGTTTCAATGTTGGTTAGTTCTAAGTTTGGTTTTTTGGGTTGGTTAAAGATAATGGTCTTTTTGTGGCAATCCATTATAATGTGGTTATCTGACATCAAATCCATTCCTAGGATGATGTCTAGTTGGGTTAAGGGTAAACATATATGAGATTAATTTGGAAAGTGTGGTTTAGGACTTTTAAGTTACAACTTGGACACATTTTTGAGGTAGAGACTGAAGGGTTAGTTGGGGTGGATACTATGAGCTTATAAGGAATTTCTATGGTAGGGAGTTTTAGTCTTTGCAAACAATCTAAAGATATGAAGGAATGAGATGCCCCACAATCAAACAATACTTTACAAGGTATTTCATTAAGATAACAAGTACCTTTGATGAGCTCTGTAACATCCCGCTATTTCTAATACCTTTAGCAAAATAATTAAATTATTTAATATGATGTTTTCAATATTTGAGTGTCGTAATAAAATTTTGATTTCATCATTATAATTGAAATATGTTTCCTAGTCAAAATAAGTATAAATTTGTTATCATACATTTTACAAAAATAAAAGAGTATTTTCTTTAATTTAATTAATATTTTGACAGGGAGCTCAAGTGACAGATCTTAGAAGCATTTTCACAAATAGTTTCTTTAGAAAAATATGTTTAATTTAATATTTTGAGTGTTCCTATAAATTTTCATAGCGTTCTGAGACTGTTTTATTTTTAGCTTCCGGACTGATTTTAATATATTACTCGTATATGTTATTTAATGACTTGTTATTTCAAAATTTTGAATACTATATTTTATCAAGTTTGATATCAGGATTGAGAAAATATATTTACATTTGAATTTTTATACTTTTTGTTACGCAATAAATTGTCTCTTTTCAAATTAGACTGTTAACTTTATTATTTTTAATCAGTATTGAGTCAATAAAAATACAATATTATTCTACTTAAATGTATTTTTATTTTTGGGATCATCAAACTTTTGGTTATAATCCAAAACACTTACACAACCGGATATCATCCAATATGTGCTGTGTGCAAGAGAGAAGTCATTGGTTGGGAATGTTCTGTGCACCAAATATGAATAGTTATAATGTTATTTTAGAGGAGTCTTTTGAATCATTGTTTGACCTGGGCACAGGTAAACGAACTCCAACAAATAATTCAGAGGACTGACCCGGACGCGGGTGTAAGTCATCCAAACCCGGGGCGCCGGGCGAGGGGTAGGCACATCCAGCCCAGACGTGCTGTGTGCAAGATAAAAAGTTAAAGTTAATGGTTGGAGTTCGAGGCCAAAAGGCCATAGATGCAATTAATGATTGTTCTGCATTGATTGTATTAGATAGTCATATTTTTGTTCATGTGATTAATAATTGTATGATACTAGACATGAGTTATATTATTAAATGTTATTTCCCTCATTATCTTCTTTATGGAGATTTTCCGTACATGTGACGGCTGACAATATCATAGTTCAAAAATACTTTCAAGCTAAATAGTGTTACTGAGATTTTTATCTCACTATTCGGGTTTGATGTTGTCAGATTGAGATTTTGGGAAGCGCCAAGAAGAAGACAAGTTTACAATATTAGCTTTCTTGTGTAAATTATTTTTAAGGAGTCTACATTAAGTTTAAAGGGGATTGTTGGCATTGTAATGCTCTTCTAGTTTTAGTGCCCAGTGTCATCGTAGAATAAGTAAAATTTTCAATGTAATTTTATTTAACAATTATTTTGGTTCAAGGAGATGTATATTTGTCTTAATGAGACATTTTTTTTATTTACTGAATATTGTACTTGGTAAGCTTCCGTGGATTGTGTATTTTGTTATTAAAATTAAGGTGTTACATTTGTCCTTACCCATTGCTTCTTTCTTGAGGTCCTAGACCATTTCATTTCACCTTTAGACATGTGAGAAGCTTTGGTTAGGAGCATCTTCCTCCTTTGACCATTCCATCTATTCCTTGCCTCTTGGAAATCACCCTTGACACTTTCCCCTTTTCTTCTCCACTTGGTTCATCCTTTTGAATAAGATTCTGCACATTCGAAATACTAGGAGAACACTTTGGTACTCATTTCAACTTGGGTCCTAGGGGGTTAGTCTTAGGTTCCTTGGGTAAATTTGGAACCCATTGCAAATTATTTCTCATATTATAATTTTTACGATATAGGCATAAATGAGAAATATGTCCTAAACAACCACAATAATTGCAAATAATGGGTTTGGATGATGATATGACTTTTTCAAAATTATTTTCATGAAACTTGGAATTTTTAACTTCACATTGAGAAATTTCATTGTCAAACACTTTGCTTGATTTTTGAATATCAACATCATTTTCAATTTCACATTCAAGAAAGGAATTTGAACAAATGGATTTTTCAATATTACTATATTCAAAGAGTGCATCCTCAACTTGTTTTTCAATATCAATGCAATTTTCAAAAATAGTTGAGGAGCTATTTTCTAAAAACATCTCTTTATCAAAACTATCTCCATTTTTCAAAATATCAATTTCATTTTCAATTAGAGATAATTTTTGTAAAGAGTTCAAGTTTCTATTTTCCAAAATTATCAAACCATCATTCAAATCATTATATGCAAATTGCAGAGTTTTAGAACAAGGACTAATTGAAAAAAATTTCATTCTAGCACTCCAATAATGAAAATTATTTCCATCAAAAAATGGTGCATCATCGAATGTAAAACCCTCCATATTAAAACAAAAAAAAATATCTCAATAGCTGCCAATTTACAAGGATCTTTATACTCGAACTGTTAAGCCTTTACCAGAGCACGGAGCTTTGATACCAATTGTTAGGATTGGCAGCCGGGAAGGTGAATTGGGTGTTTACGAAAACATTGGAAAATATTCGATTTAAATCGTTTTCAATAAACTTAAAGAGATTTGCAGCGGAAAACTATAATAACAATGAAAACGATTGCGCGGAAGCGGATAATAATAATAATAATATAAAAACTAATATGCGCGAATACGAATTAAATCAATAACAACAAAAACCGTTACGCATTTATTACTTTAAATTCATTTAAAATATATTATTATGAAAGTAGTTGTTATGATGCTCTGCGGATAAATATAACTATAAATAGCAATAATGAAAATAACAACAAAAATAAAAGAGATAGGGATAGAAGATTGTGCACAGGAGATTTTATCCTGGTTCGGCAAAACAGCCTACATCCAGTCCCCAAGCGACCCGCTTGAGCTTTTCTCTCAATAAACCAAAGACGTCCCCGCGTCCCCAAATACAACCAGAGCGCCCCGCAAGCTATTAGGAACCTCCTTTCGCTAGGGACCTCAACAACAACAACTAGGAAGACCCTTCCTAGATTTCCTAGATAGCCTAATTACTAGGTGCCCCACCGTTCGTCTAGCACTACCCAAACACAAGGGTTCCTCACCCTACAAACACGAACGCAGCACGTTCGACTAGGTGATTAACTCCCTAGTCTCTAAGGGTCACACACCCCTTTACAATCACGGTTAAGATATGAAAGTTGGTACAACTATAGTGCACTCTTAATAGTGCGGATACAACAATTTGGCTTTCTAACAGATATGTGTTCTAATCAACACGATTACAACAATAACGCTCTAATGGCTATGGTAATGGTTTCACTATAGCATAGGCCAAGACTCAGAGAATATGGAGAAGAAGAAGAAAACGTGACAATGTGATTTCAAAAATGTGATCAGAGAATTAAGATTGAAAAGAGAAAAAAAAAACTTTCTTATAAAAAGATTTGAAAATATTTGAATTTTGAATTTGAAATAAGAATCAAATCAAAAAACGATTTTGGAAATAAATCAAATTCAAAATCAAATCAAAAACAAATCAGGAAACATATAAAGATTGATTTTCTGAAATCAAATAAATAAAATAATATTTTTGAAATCAAAATCAAATCAAATAGATTTAAAGAATAAAATAAAAGATTTGAATCTTAAATCAAAAAGGAATATTTTCAAAAATAAAATCAAATTCGAATTTTGAAAATAAATCAGAATGAATTATGTAAAAACAAATATGGAAATAAATCAAAATGATTCTGACACGTTTTTCAATAAAACTTAAGGTAATCGATTACTTTAAGGAATGTAATCGATTATCCCCTTTAAAATGGAAACTTTGAAATCCTTTTCAAAAACCAGTAATCGATTATCACATGCATGTAATCGATTACTTCTTCTGTTTAATGTATGATGCAACTGATATAATCGATTATCACTGGTCAAATAATCGATTACACAGCCTCTGGAAAATATATGATGCAACTCCAGTAATCGATTATTTGTGCCAAGTAATTGATTACTTTCATACAAAAAGTAATGGATTAGTCAGGTTCAAATACTCGATTACACACTTTCTGGATTTTCTATGATGCAACATAAATAATCGATTATCTTGAAAGAGTAATCGATTATCTCTGTCAAAACTTGTAAAAACAGATTTTCACAACTTAGAGAAATCCAGCTAGAGGTTGTCAAGATATATTTTCACAGTGAATCAGTTAAGACATTAAAAATATGTTTTTAGAAAATCTCTTTTCGCAATTAAAACATTCTTAGATTTAAAACGCTTCTTCTCCAAGAACTCTTAATAAAGGCCTAAACATAAGTGACACAATTATTCTAGCCTTACATTGATTTCCTAATTAGAACAGAGATATAGCATCTTGAAGCTCTTGCTTGAAACTTGACTTGCACTTTGACTTTGAAAGGTCCTTGTTTGGCATCATTAAAACAAATTCTATGCAATAACAAAATATTATAACATATAAATAGAATTGTAGTACGGACCAAATGGGCTGACCCAACTCATACCGAGTTGGCTCGTGTTTGGCCAATGAATTGTCGAATTGAGATGGGCTGGGCCAAAAAAGTTCAGAGTATAATTTTTTCTGATCAAACCCATGCTTATATTAAGTTAAATAGGTTAAACTATCGGACTTGACTCATTTCTAACTACTCCAGTTTTAATTAAAGTCCCCTTAATTTTGAAATATAGTTGTTATCCAAATGAGGGAGGATCCTCTTAAGAAATAAAGGTCAGCCATTTTACATTATTAAAAACACTCTTTGCTTATTAAAAAAAATCGTTTAAACCAAGTTAAATTATATCAACTCTTATACTGTTTATAATTTTTTATACAATGTGAATTTCACTAATCCATCTATTAATTATCATTTGCGTTAAATTTGAGAAAATTTAAACATTATTGAATATGTATTCAGATAAATCCATTTTTATCAACTTTTAAGACATATATTTCGTTAATTTTGACATATATAAATGAAGTACTAAATGATTTTAGATTTTTGTGAAATTTGATGTAGATGATTTACATGATAGAAACTATCAATTTATCTATCAAAAAAAAAAAAACTATCAATTCAATAGTTGATTCGATTAAATTTAACTTGGTGTAGGAGTTAGGAGTTGTGTAAGAGTTTATGTAATTTAACTTAATAAATGGATCCCTCCTCTAAAAAAAATGCTTAATTATAATTTTGGTCATTTATCTTATTTTCAAGATTCACTTTGGTTCTTAGTTTTTTTTTTCCTTTATTTTTTTCCAAACAATTCAATTTGATCTTTCTGACATAATAATGTTAATTTTACCAAGAATATTTACATTCATTATTGTTCTATTCTTTGTTGCATCAATATGGGTATGGTGACGAATACAGGTACACTACAAGGTACGTGGTATGACATTTTCTAAAAAAACTAGGTTACGGGTACCACAATATAATTTCAAATTTTATAAATAAATATATATAAACAAGTTGCAAATAAACGATTTTGGCATTGAAATAGCATGAGTATCGTAAAATTAGAACTTGATGCTCAAAATAAGTCAAGATACAAGGCCAAAAGACTGATTATAATATTAAAATATAAATTCCAATGCAAAAATTACATTAATGGTACAATCCACGCCTAATATATATACGAGGAGTATGGTACGTGTAACGGTACCCAAGGTGTACCCGGTATGGGTACATCACGGTTTAAGAGTATCCATGTTTCATAGGTTCTATAAATTATAGGAAAACTTGCATTAAAAATCTACATTTTAAATAAGTTAATTGATTTTGGATATTTTAAATTCAACATTTTACAAAGATAAAATCATCTTTATTCCCTTAACCAATACCCTTAAAACACTTTTTAACATTTAAAAAAATAATAATAAAGACGATTTTAGTGTGAATAATAATAAAGACGATGTTAGTGTGTTCTTTAATCAGAATCTTAGAATGTAGGATAATTTCAAACGCCATTTAGAAACTCACCTCTTTTGATTTTATTGGTAATCGCAAAGAACTTATTTTACACAAATATGAAAAATCAATATAGCCCAAAAAAAAAGGAAACTAAAGTAAGAAGAATATAATTTGGTAAGAGTAACAACACCAATCTTCATAGCCTATTTATTATTCTCAGCTCTATTGTCAAAGCTGTGTGCTCATTAGCATGCTTAATTCATGCATGCAGGAAACAAGTAAATACACTTCTGTGATCTGTCTTTTGATTCACTCGCTACTCTTATCTTTCATGAAGAAAAGACTTGTCTTTCATTCGATCTCTAAATTCAAGCATGCAGGAAACAAGTAAATGCAATAAGGAATAGTTAGAACCAAGAAATAGAAGCTAGCTATTAGTCACCAATAGCAAGACACGTACCAAATAAGGCAACGAAATCAAAAGAATAAAACACTGTAAGTTCATAGAATAAGATTTTTTGGATGATACACAACGAGTAATACAACGTATTCTATAGCTCATATTGCACGACAAGGCAAAACACGAAGCAACCACAACATTGATATTGATACACATACAAATAATAGTCTGTCTTCTTTTTTTTCTTTTTTTTTCCCATCCACTGCAACCCACTTTTACAGCACATAATAATCAAAATTCCAGCAGAATTTACTTATGGCTCTACAGCTCCTATCTTGGAGAAAATACTGTGGAGCTTAGTTACACATAAACATTGTTCTTCTGTTCAAGCTTTTCACAAGAAGCAGAGCAACCATTGGCTATGATTCCGCAGGGGGGTTTATGCAGCAAAACCATTTTTTCTGAAAACCAAGTATCATTCATGAGTTGAAGTCAAATACAAAATACAAACAGGCTGTAAATGAAGTTTTGAAATTACATCTACATATTACAATCTAAAACCTACCAAAACTAAATACAAGATGACACTGAAAACTGATCACCAAAAAGAAAAAAAAAAAAAAAAAAAAACAGAAGATTGATCCTCCTTTTGACAGAGCTATCTCTTAAAAAACAGACTTCATTCCATTGTAAGTTCAACAAACCACCTCGAGAAATACCAAGTGCACTCAAATCAAATAAAAGATAGGCCCATCTTCCCCCCTTTCTTTCAGACTTTGACAATATAATCCTTTTCCATCTGTCCTAATCATGGTTTAATGCACAATTTAATTTCAAATACAGGATTAAAGTTATGACCGATGACAGAAAGAAAAGGGACAAAACACTACGCAGATATTATAATTTATGAAGTAAGAAATGTCGAATCAATGGGTCTTGCACTCTTGCCAACATATATATATTAGGCGCTTATAATGGCATACTATTGTTTCTCATATCTCAAATCACTTCATTCAAAAGAGACGCATCACAAAAAGCATTGGTGCAAGCTTAAAACTCACCTCTCCCAGTGGGCAAAAATATCTTCTCTGAGACTTACATACCTGTGTATGTGTGTGAATGGTTTAGATAGAGAGAGATATTAAGTAAAGAACGTCTTACACTCTGAGGTTTGCCTGGATCTAACACAGGTCTGCTATGAGGATCAGCAGCAGCCTTTCCTGGTGACTCAGAGCCACCTGTCTTTTTCTCATCCCTGGCCTTGTTAAAAATCACTGTGAATCCCTCAGCTGAGGCTGGATCATTGACATCCCATTCACCAAATTTTGGTAGTGGTCGACCCTTGTCCTGTGGGATAATCAGATTAGCCAATGTAAATTAAAGACAACAAATTTTATAAATTAATAGATTCTCTGTCTACTAAAAATTTGCTATGTGCATGGCGATCATTGTTTTTAGTTTAGAAATAGATTCACCAAATAATAATGAATAATAAAACAATTATTGTTTTTAGTTTAGAAAATCATCGTAATGTTTCTTTGGATTCTTCTGGGCAAGCATTGACATTCTTGTATATTTATCTTCCAAATTGTTATTCAGTCTCTAAAATAGGTGTGTATCTGATTGCAATCCCCATTTGCACATCCGTAATACACCACTCCCTAAAAGGTCAAATCATCATTTGGACTGCAGTACATGATAGTTGATATAACTAACACATGAGTTCCCGCATATTCACAAACAACAGAGTCCTGTTTTGTTTCTGCTTCTGTGTAAAACTCTGACTAGTCAATAGATTCATAGATTTTCCAGCAGCTAATTACTTATGATTTAGACTCTTGGTTGGTATCCATGCTGGATGTTGGATCTACAATGCAAGTTCAGGATACCTTCTGTGTTTATATGTTACATCAGATATTTTGGTTTTCCATGAGAAAACATGGTAAGATACTTGACATTGTGTAGAGTACACAGTTACTTAGCTAGCTTTCCTTAGTTAATTTGTTTTTTCATGTACAGTTTAGTTTTTGAACTCTTGCTTCCTTCACACAGTTTACTTGTTTTCGACTGATTTCCTCCCATACTCTTCCTAATAAAATTCAGTAACTGCATAAAATTATGCTTGCTCTACCCGAGTCGCTTAATGAACACGAACGGAAGTCGGAATATCATAATCCACAAATAAAACAAACAAAGAAAAATAAAGCGGAGGAAAAAGACAAACTATGAGGCAACAATACAGAAAAGGAAGATTGAAACAGAACAGACAACTAAGAATTCTACAATGTAAAACATTTGATTATGAAGAAAGTTTAAAAAAAAAAACTGTGTATACACGCATAACGTATATAATCAGCTAAAATTATATAAACCATCTGATTTACAAGCACCTGTGAACTGTATTACTACTAATCCGATCCCACATCGCCTGCCTTATAATATGTGGTATGGTTTAAATACCTGTTGGGCTACTCCTCTCATTGCCAACTGGTTTTGAGATGGAACCTTAACATGGTATCAGAGCCAGAGGCCAACTTCTTCCTGGTTGTTATGGGTCAATAGTTACCCTTTGACTGGTCCGGCAGGCTTCGTTGGAAGGGGCGTGTTAGAAGTCTCACATCACCTGGCTCATAATATGTGGTATGGTTTAAATACTTCTTGGGCTATTCCTCTCATTGCCAATTGGTTTTGAGATGGGACCTTTAAAGGAAAGAGGGGAAAAACACGAAAATAGGTGGCTCATAGCACGAGGTTCCCACCTGGTGGGATCTGTGAAGGATACATGTATGCAGCCTTACCCAGTCCCCAGCAAGCGGAAAGGCTGTTTCACAAGGTAGCAATGTTACCAATGCACCGAAGCTCACCTCATACACACGGCCATTAAAAAACTCTTATCGCCAAAGTCATATATTTAAACTAATTATCAGTTTAGGCGTTAAACCCACCGTAAGGTAAAATATTAACAAACATACTTACTTGACTTGTACACATGCTAAAGAACAGCATCTAAAACTACTTTGCTCTCTCAACATATTTGAGAATTGAATCACAAGTCATACAAGCTGAGTTAAAGAATGAAAACATTTTCCTCAAAAAAAAAAAAAAGAGCTTTGTAATCAGTACAAATCAAAATCTATACATTATTACATTCTAACAAAACAAAAATAACTCTACACACAACAATTAAAATATTGTTTTTTTTATCAATGACATGAACCTGAAATGCAAATATTCAAAGAATAAGGATTACAATACCAAAATCCAGAAATGAAAAATAAATTTGCAATTCGAGTTACGAACAAATCAAAAGCGAAAAATCAAATCTTCGATTCGCCAATTGAATACACAGAGCAACACAATGATCATCAATTTATTTTTTTTTTTTTATAAATCAATTCAGAACGACATAATAAATTTTAATATTAAAAAAAACGAAAAATAATAGAGGGAAAAAAATACATACCGACATGAATACGAGAGAGGAAAGAATTTCTCAGAAAAGAAAAGGAATGGAAACGCCAATATGTAAAAAAGGAATCGGAAAAAAAGGAGAAAAATTCTGAGGAAGAGGAAAAGGGGGAGAGAGAAAGTGCGTGCGTGTCTAGTGATGAAGACTTATTAGTTGGGCTGAAAAATGGGCCTTACGGAGATGTGGAACAACTACAAGGGATTCTTGAAACGCCGTTACATGTTCGACGTTGAAGAAAGGATGGCCGTTAGATTTAGCGTCACCCGTGACGTGGAAGGGGGGAATGATGTAGGGGCGTTTTACGAGCGGTGAGCTGGCATCCGTTGACAGCGTTAAGTGAGTGATGTTACTTTAACGATGCTGCTTTTGCTTCCATAGTTCCATTTTTCGAAGGTAGCGTTATGGTTATAGGGCCCTCCACAACATGGTCTGGAGGAAATCTGGTGGAGAATCTTAAGTTCAGGTTTTTTTTCGGGACTTTCTTCAAATTCTTTTAATCTTTAAAATTTGGTGGAGTAATAGACTTAACTTAAGACTCTATGAAACCCGCTTTTCGTCATTTTCATCCTTTTATTACTTTATAATACCTTGATAAACAAATAACAATAAATAAATAAATAATAACAATAAAGTAATAATAAATCGTAATAATTAAAATAATATTTTTAAATATATATTTTTTATCTTTTATTCTTAAATATATTGTATTATTATGAAAAATAAATAATCTATTTTTTTATGAATTTGAGAAAATTAAATACATTCAAATAATTTTTTAAATACTTGTGAAATTAGTTATTTTTGCTTAACAATAAGACCGAAAGAAGTACATATTTTTATATTTAAATAAATAAATAATAAATAAATAAATAATTTGAAATTAAAAATAGGCGTTGTTTCTAGTATGCAATCGTCCACTGTGTGGCTATATAGCATAGGTTTATAGTAAATAAATAAATAAATAATGGAGCATTTGTGGCAACATTTGAATTATATTGTGTTTTTTTATGTATTTTATAATTTTTAGTAGGTACCATTAATTATTGCAATGTTAACTTTTATTTAATTTTAATATTTAAATATTATTTGGGATTATTTTTAATAATTCTACGTGATTGATATTATTGAAATTGTATTACAAAAACATTATTAAAATAAAATTGTGTATAAAAGTACATGATAATGTAATGTTGATGCATATTTGGTGAGTTTGGTGTTAAGACTCTGTTATGGTGGAAAATATGAAAAGTCAGAAGTTGAGTCTGATAGCTGAATGATGATGTAATGATGATATGTAAGAGTCTGGTGAGTCTTAACTTAAGACTCTGCTGTGAATGCCCTAAAATGCTTGCTTTCGCATTTAAATATATATACTTGTAAAATTCTTAAATAATTATTACTTTAACAAATAAATAGAAGATGTTATTAAATACTTCATCCATTTCATATGTAGTGTATTTTAAGTTTATGCACGGGTTTTAAGAAATGGTTAAATGATGTAAAGATTTGTTGTATTTTGACTATAATGTCCCTATATAATCATTATTGAAGAGAGAGAAAGATATTGAAAGTGAAAAAGATAGTGTAATAAATAGGAGTGTGTTTGGTTACTCTGAAAATGACATTTCACTTATAAAATAATTCCCATGTCAGAATTCATATCAGAATCATCTCAATGTACTTAAGTATCAAAACTTCTTTTCAAATACAAAGTGAATATGAACATATAATCATTATACAGTTTATCAAATGTAAATCAAAAGAGGATATATGAACATCCTTCATAATTCATTACTAAATTACTATTTTTGGTTACAGAACTACAATGGCTGCGTACATATGACTAAATTACACTCCATCATTTGAAGTGAAATCCTTCTTGGTGGGTGGAATATCCTTTTTATCTCCATTATGAATACCTAAAAATGACAACACAGAGGGTGGGATATTTATTCATAAATTAAAGAAAACACATAATAACAATAATAAGATATAAAAAAAAGTATACATGTTACTTCATTCCATAATTCCACACATGTGCATTTGACAACCATTATTATTAATATATAATTATAAGCAATACAATAATATTCTTGTAACACCCTAGTTATTTTACCCTTAGTTACTCTTAGTTTGAAATTAGTAATTTAAAATTTTCTTGTACACTTAATTCACTTATAAAAATCTCCCGTCAAATGGACGGAGTTTCCTTTGTTTTTCTTAACTTTCCCAAAATTAGTTTCTTCTGCAACCTATCCAAAAGATTCATTTATATCCTTTCATATGCCAGCAGGGCAAAATATAAACAGAGTGCGGTAGCACCATTACATCAGTTTTACCAAATATATACAAGTTTAGAAACATATTAGTTTTCCCCAAACGATCCAACTAGTGCTGGTTACATTACTAAGCAAGTTTCTTCCCAAAAATAGAAACCTAGACCAATATGTGGTCCCCTACTAAAATCCTCGTGGAGTGTGATCCTGCTCGGCCATATCCTGTGCAAGCTCCACGTCAGTACCTGTAAAAAATGGCAAGAAGGGTAGCATTACACATAACTTAGGAAGATACATTCTAAACGGACATAGAGATTAACCAAGCAGC
The DNA here is from genome assembly GCA_037953625.1 of Crotalaria pallida. Taxonomy (NCBI): domain Eukaryota; kingdom Viridiplantae; phylum Streptophyta; class Magnoliopsida; order Fabales; family Fabaceae; genus Crotalaria; species Crotalaria pallida. The sequence goes on along the minus strand of CM075649.1, from coordinate 77,112,859 downwards.
TACCCTTACTTATGATCTTACAACCCATTTCTCTTCCCTATTTTCCTTGTTCTCTACTCACTATATTATCTACCGTTCCTTCTACTCATTTGCCATATCATCTTTACTTATTAAAAATTCCCTATTATTCAATTAGCATTTCATTTCCATTTATTTCGCACTCCCTATTGGGGGGAGGGTCATGCTACTTGATTCTCGCTCCTTTATGGAGGGACATGAATATATAATTTCTCGCTCCGCATAGGGAGGGTCATGAATATATAATTTCTCGCTCCGCTTGGAAAGTAAGTGAAGGGTCCTGTTGATATACACACTCCACTTAGGGAGGGTCATGCTATTCCATGTTATTATCCCTTACTCATACATTAATTATTTACCCTATTATTTATCCATTTACCACTTATCTTAATTAATTAACATTCACTTAGCTCCTTCTCATTTTTATTAACAACATTATCCTCTCATCAATATTCATAACCAAACCTTAACCAATTCTAGACACACAACAATTATACTTTTATCACAATAATAGCAAGTAACAATCTTACATCCTATATTCTCCTTTTATTTATTTTATCTAATATCCTATGAAGTCATCTCTCATTTTTATTATCAATACATATTTTACAACAAATCCCAAGTTCCTCTCTTCTAATTACATATGTTAAAAATCATTTTTATCACTTTACCCTAGGGTTTATCATCCTATTCTATCCCTATCCTTAGTCTCCACTATATACCATCTAGAGTATACTCCCTAAATAGAGGTAACACCACCCTTCTTACCTCAAATAAAGGTGGAGAGAGAGAGGATGTTGATTCCCAAGCCTTAGTGTAGAGAGAGAAAGCTTCATAGCCATGGAGGAGAGAGAAAATGAGTCATGAAGCAAAAGCAGTGAAATTAGTTAAAGATTATGGGGGAAATTTGTGTAAATGAAAGAAAATGAGAAGGAAAGCTTGAATCTCACATACCTTGAACTTGGAATGGTGGAAATTAAGAGTGGGTATGAAACTCCAAGGAAGACAGAGGAGAGAGAGAGAAATGGCGTGAGAGAGAGAATAATAGGAGAGATTGATGAAGGAGATGATGTTTGTATGTGATGGGGATTGATTTTTAAGGGTTTATCATGGATGTATTTGATGATTTGAGGTGGGATTTAGAGAGAGAAGGAGAAGAAATTCGTGGCCCTAGGAGAGAGAAACAAAAAGGAAATGAATGGGGAAGAAGACCCAACGCGTTTTATTTATTTTTTATGTTCTATCACGTACTAACCGGTTAGTGGAATGACTAACCGGTTAGTCACTGATTCTTTTTATTTTCTTTTATTTCGTTGCACTTCAAAGTGCCATAACTTCTTCGTTAACCGTCAGATCTTGCTCAACTTTTGAGATATGCTTTCTAAGACACTTATCTTCACATCCAATGGTGGAATTCGTGTTTAGAGTTGTAAATCTTTTATTTTGAATTTCCTAATATAGGGTGTTTAGAACACCGAAAACGCCGTTTTTAACACTCGTCTAGCCTTCTTTAAATTTCTTTTCCGGTGCCAATGCTTCCTAACTCCTTCATGGCATTTAAAGGAAACCTAATTTATCACCTTATGTTATTTATGCACAATTATTATTTCCAAATCCTGTTATTATTCCAATTACTCTTGGAATAAAATTTCGGGATGTTACAATTCTCCCCCACTTATTGGAATTTCGTCCTCGAAATTCTGTTCAGTTCCTTAAATGGATAACCATCCCAATGGCAAGGCCTAATACTATGATCTATTCAGCTCCTCTAGACTTTACTTCACTGCCATCAAGTCGAACCTAACTTAATTACTAGATTCTCCCCCACTTGGATACTGTATAATGCTAGGGTTTTGCACTCAATGAGGATTATGATTCAATTGTTTAGTATGTTTGGGTAAAGTTTTGGTGTGAAATTTGTCAATGACGTCGACCATTAATAGGTGTAGAGATTAAGGTGATCAGTTTTAATCTTACATCTATCAATATAACCTCATTGCTAGGCTTGCTGATAATATCATCACTTAACATATGCAAGAATCAGAGTGATTAGTTCTAACCTTACATACCATTAAACAACAATATTATCCTTGGATTCGATTAGTTTACACTAGGACTCTACAACTTAACGTTTTTCTCTCTGAGGTTGTTCACAATGTTGCTAAAAAAATCTATCTTAGGCGAATGAAATTTAATGCTTAAGGTTTCTAGGGTGTTTCTGTTTTCCTAGAGATTTGACATTTCCAATCAATTACTAGAGGAAAAGATCAGTTATATGGTATCAAAACTAATGGGATACTGCATGGGCATTCCTAAATAATCTATACCTGTAACCACGTCAGCCAAGTCAACCTCTTCACCATCGATGGTGTACAACTTTCCCTTCAGAGCAGGTTGACCCCCACCTGCCGGTTGTACCCTTGCGACATTGACTTCTTTCTTTGGAGCATTCTTGGGGCAACTCGAAGCAAAATGTCCTGTTTGCCCGCACACAAAACAGCTGAAATCCCTTCTAGTATGATTCTGGTACCAACACTCTCCTTGATGCCTCCTTCCACAATGTGAACATAGTGGATAAGTTCCCATAGTATCCCCATTCTTATCCTTGATCCCAGGGGCTACTGTCGTGACATTGGGATAAGTGTAGGACTTTGATTCATGAACCTGTCCTTTTCCCCGAATGGGACCCCCAACTTTCTGCACCCCCTTATTTCTTTTCTCAGCTGCCCTTTGTTTTCGACTCTTCTCATAAGTACAGGTCATATTGACTAATTGTGACAGATTTGAAATGTTTTGATATTCAAATGCCATTTTGATTTCAGAGCGAAGTCCAGTCTCGAATTTGATGCATTTGGTCCTTTCATCGGCATCTCTGTAGCTTCCGGCATATCGGATCAGATCTTCAAACTTAGCAGCATATTCCCCGACGCTCATGTCACCTTGCACTAGCTGCAGAAAGGCGATCTCCTTTTCTCTGCGGACATCCTCAGGGAAATACTTTTCCAGAAATCGGATCTTAAAAAGATCCCAAGTAATTGCCTGATGTCCTGCTTCTAAACCCCTTCGCATCTGATCCCACCAGTGCTCCGCTTCCCCTGTTAACATATATTGTGCCAGCACAACTCTTTGCTCATCCGGTGGTGCCATAGAGCGGAAAATTTTCTCGATCCCTTGAAGCCAGAGTTGTGCTCCATCAGGATTGAATCCTCCTTCAAACTTTTGAGGCTCGTTCTTTCTGAATCGGGCCATCCAATCGATCGCGGTCGGAGCTGGTTGTTGAAGATTCACTGCTGTTGCTGCCGCTGCAGCAGCTGTTGCTATATTTTCCGCCTGATTGTGATGCATCTGAGCGATATTCGCAGCGTGGGCCTGTTGCATTTGAGCCATAGTCGCTGCCTGAGCCTGTTGCATTTGGACCATACTTTCCAGGATAGCAGCTATTCTGTCATTCTCTGCACGCCTTCCAGCCATACTGACTAAATCCTGAAGGGATTAACTAGTTAATGCTTCTACAATTAAATAACTACTACACTATTCTAGCACTATAACTTAAATATTTGACTCTACACCGATTACTCGCTTGGTGAGTAACTACTGGAGTAACTTACAACTCCAAGGCCGAGGATTAAACTGCTCTGATACCAAAATGTAACACCCTAGTTATTTTACCCTTAGTTACCCTTAGTTTGAAATTAGTAATTTAAAATTTTCTTTTACACTTAATTCACTTATAAAAGTCTCCCGTCAAATGGATGAAGTTTCCTTTGTTTTTCTTAACTTTCCCAAAATTAGTTTCTTCTGCAACCTGTCCAAAAGATTCATTTATATCCTTTCATATGCCAGCAGGGCAAAATATAAACAGAGTGCGGTAGCACCATTACATCAGTTTTACCAAATATATACAAGTTTAGAAACATATTAGTTTTCCCCAAACGATCCAACTAGTGCTGGTTACATTACTAAGCAAGTTTCTTCCCAAAAATAGAAACCTAGACCAATATGTGGTCCCCTACTAAAATCCTCGCTTCGTGGAGTGTGATCCTGCTCGGCCATATCTTGTGCAAGCTCCACGTCAGTACCTGTAAAAAATGGCAAGAAGGGTAGCATTACACAGAACTTAGGAAGATACATTCTAAACGGACATAGAGATTAACCAAGCAGCTACCCTTACTTATGATCTTACAACCCATTTCTCTTCCCTATTTTCCTTGTTCTCTACTCACTATATTATCTACCGTTCCCTCTACTCATTTGCCATATCATCTTTACTTATTAAAAATTCTCTGTTATTCAATTAACATTTCATTTCCATTTATTTCGCACTCCCTATTGGGGGGAGGGTCATGCTACTTGATTCTCGCTCCTTTATGGAGGGACATGAATATATAATTCTCGCTCCGCATAGGGAGGGTCATGAATATATAATTTCTCGCTCCGCATAGGGAGAGTCATGAATATATAATTTCTCGCTCCGCATAGAGAGGGTCATGAATATATAATTTCTCGCTCCGTTTGGAAAGTAAGTGAAGGGTCCTGTTGATATACACACTCCACTTAGGGAGGGTCATGCTATTTCATGTTATTATCCCTTACTCATACATTAATTATTTACCCTATTATTTATCCATTTACCACTTATCTTAATTAATTAACATTCACTTAGCTCCTTCTCATTTTTATTAACAACATTATCCCCTCATCAATATTCATAACCAAACCTTAACCAATTCTAGACACACAACAAATATACTTTTATCACAATAATAGCAAGTAACAATCTTACATCCTATATTCTCCTTTTATTTATTTTATCTAATCTCCTATGAAGTCATCTCTCATTTTTATTATCCATACATATTTTACAACAAATCCCAAGTTCCTCTCTTCTAATTACATATGTTAAAAATCATTTTTATCACTTTACCCTAGGGTTTATCATCCTATTCTATCCCTATCTTTAGTCTCCACTATATACCATCTAGAGTATACTCCCTAAATAGAGGTAACACCCCCCTTCTTACCTCAAATAAAGGTGGAGAGAGAGAGGATGTTGATTCCCAAGCCTTAGTGTAGAGAGAGAAAGCTTCATAGCCATAGAGGAGAGAGAAAATGAGTCATGAAGCAAAAGCAGTGAAATTAGTTAAAGATTATGGGGGAAATTTGTGTACATGAAAGAAAATGAGAAGGAAAGCTTGAATCTCACATACCTTGAACTTGGAATGGTGGAAATTAAGAGTGGGTATGAAACTCCAAGGAAGAGAGAGGAGAGAGAGAGAAATGGCGTGAGAGAGAGAATAATAGGAGAGATTGATGAAGGAGATGATGTTTGTATGTGATGGGGATTGATTTTTAAGGGTTTATCATGGATGTATTTGATGATTTGAGGTGGGATTTTTAGAGAGAAGGAGAAGAAATTCGTGGCCCTAGGAGAGAGAAACAAAAAGGAAATGAATGGGGAAGAAGACCCAACACGTTTTATTTATTTTTTCTGTTCTGTCACGTACTAACCGGTTAGTGGAATGACTAACCGGTTAGTCACTGATTCTTTTTATTTTCTTTTATCTCTTTGCACTTCAAAGTGCCATAACTTCTTCGTTAACCGTCGGATCTTCCTCAAATTTTGAGAAAAGCTTTCTAAGACACTTATCTTCACATCCAATGGTGGAATTCGTGTTTAGAGTTGTAAATCTTTTATTTTGAATTTCCTAATATAGGGTGTTTAGAACACCGAAAACGCCGTTTTTAACACTCGTCTAGCCTTCTTTAAATTTCTTTTCCGATGCCAATGCTTCCTAACTCCTTCATGGCATTCAAAGGAAACCTAATTTATCACCTTATGTTATTTATGCACAATTATTATTTCCAAATCCTGTTATTATTCCAATTACTCTTGGAATAAAATTTCGGGATGTTACAATTCTCCACAATTGATCCATTTTCTTTCTATTCTTTCCAATGCATATATCAATGCATTCCATTCATTTCCATTTCATTGCAGTTATTACTGCATTCCGTTTTCTTTTCAGAGTAGATATTACTACTGACCATTTTCCATTTTTCCTCACATCACCCTCCACTCTTTGAAAAGATCAACTAGGAGTAAGTGTCCTCCATAAATGCTTGCACAGTACTTCACGAATCGTCCTTCGTACAATTTGGGTCGTTTTACCCAAATTGGCTATAGCAGAGACCACCTCTACTAGTCAAGATGTGTCTAAGTGACTGATAAAACTATTATAGTGTGCACAAGATCAATCCCCGACTTATCCAGTACTTCACGAATCGTCCTTCATACTGGTTTAGGTCCTCTAGCGGATCAAAGTCCTCTATAATAGTTTTCCGCGATTGTTTCAATAACACAATCACTATAATACTCTCGTCCGTCAATCCTATGAACCTTCACAAAACGTCCTTCAGTCCATAGAATCTTCACGACATCTTTTCCAATTCCTAACGTCCTTCCTCACTTCATAATTATCGTGTTTCTAATCCATTTTAATTGATTTTGGATAGCCAAACCTTTAGATAATTATATCCATTTAGATATGATTACTAACTTAGGGTACATATATTTCAAAATGAAATAATTAACCATTTAAGTATACGAATAACAATAATAATGATAATAACATTCATTCATTCATATCATTGTAAATCTCAAACATATACTCAGTTATTCAAGCATCATCATCATCAACCAACTAACATAAAATCCTAACTTGAGAAATCAAATTATTCATAACCAGTACATAAATCAAACATGCATATAATTATATTCCTACCATTATTATCATATCATTTTCCTAATTTATGCAAATATCTCCCCTCTTACCTCTTGAAGAGAGAGAAGGAAGGTGTGAGAGAGAACTCCTCTTTAGCTCCTAAATCCATCCTCTTTGGTCTCTTTCTCCTTGTTCTCTATCACTTTCTAGCCTTTCTACCTCTCATCTTTGGCAAGAGTCACTTGATTCCAAAGTTAGGGTTTTGTGGGGTGAGAGGAGAGGAAGTGATTCATAGCTTTTTAGAGAGGGAATTTGTAGGATTATTGATGGGAAGTGAATATGTTTATTTGAACTTGGAACCTCTAGGGTATGAAGAAGGGGAAAGAGGTCGTGAGCTTTGAAGGAGAAAGAATGAGATTCATAGGTTCAAAAACGTGTTTATAACTCTGGTGCAGCAGAGCTTAATCGATTAACAAGTTCGTTAATCGATTAAGACCTGATGCCAAATTAAAAATTAATTGAGTAATGAAATACCCGCAATTTTTCATATTTGAATAAATTATATTTTTATGATTAAAGTACTAATATATTTATTTTCAATAGGAACAAATGAATTTATTTGTACTTTGTGAATTATAAGGAGTTTTGATTTTAACGTTATTACTTTATTTCTAAAAAAAGAGTTTATGGAGACAGTGATTTGTCAGATTTCAGTTTTTGGAATTTAGATTTTGACAGGTTGATTTTATTTACGTCAGCAATGAGTTTCGATTTATTTATTTATCTATTTATCTATTAATTTATTTGATTTCGTTATTTTGACTTTCAAAGGCATTACGTTTTCATATGAGACCAAAATAAAATGACATTATAGTTAAAGTGATTATATGAAATATGGAATTTATTTTTATAATAGTGAAAGTTTAATTTTAATTTTTATAGTTTGTGAAGGATTATTATTATTTTTGAGGATTTAATAAATAAAGTCTTGTTATTGTATTTTGTAATTTATTAGAGCATGATTTTAATGCACCCCATAAGAGTTTAAAGAAAATTTTCATTTCACCCCTATGTATTATGTTACCACGGTTTGAAATTAGTAGAAAGAGAAAAAATCTTTTGAAAAATAAACTCCAAATAGTTACAATACTCTATTTATTACCACCCTAACTACCCAATGAGTATTTTAAATAAAAAATAAATGAAACCCCCTTTGTATGTATATGAAAATCGTCCCATATCTCTCTCCCCTTTTCTATTCATTTTTCATTTTGTTTTTTGATATTCCTTCTTTAAAAAAAAATAATAAAATGAAAACCCTCTCCTTCTCTTACACGTTTTTCTCCCCTTCCCCTTTAAGATTGGTTTTATTTTCATTCTCTCCTCAGAAAACAAAATAGCAATAATAACTACTCCCTCCTTCTCCTATACGTTTCTTCCTCTCTCCCCAAATAACAAGATTTTCATTTTTCAGTCCCCCAAAGGAAGCCAAGACAACAAACAACAAGTACTCCCTTTAGACACCTCATTTTATCCGGGCTCAAAAATTACATTTTTATAAATAATTTATTTGGGCAAGATTTTATCCTCAAGTTTTTTTATATATTATTGAATTTTATAAATAAAATAAAAAAGAGTTTGTTTGGACCGTTATTTTGTAATTTATGTGCATTAAGTTATTTTTGGGATTTATTTAAAAAAATAAGAAACAAAATAAAAAGTACATTGAAAATTTTTGAGAAGAAAAATTAATTTAAAAGATTGTGTCAAAAATTTTGACAATATCAATTCAAAAGATTGGAAATCAATTAGTTTTAAAAGGAGAAAGATTTTGATAATTAATTAAAAATCAATTTATAAAATTTTGAGAATCATTTCAAAATCATTTGAAAATAAATTTGAGAAATTGAGAATCAACTTGATTTAATTAAAGGTTCTTTTTTAATCATAAATATTTGAAAAATATTACAATTGATTTTTGAAAAATTTTTATAAACCTGTTTTTTTTACTATAAATAGAGGTCCTTTCCTCACTTTGGAAAGGAGGAAAATTTTTTGAAGAGAGGTGGACAGAAAAAATACAAAAATTGGGCGAGAGGTGCACATAAATAAAAAAAAACACTTGTGCCCAGTGAGATTCGTACGTGGTACTTTATTTCCGCTGCGTCCGGTTTGTTTTGTTTTGTTTTTTCCTTCTTTCAGTTTTCGTGCTAAGCACTCAAATTCAAAGTCTGCTGCACAACTCCCTCCGTTGCAGCATCAGGTTTGTTTGTTTGTTTTTTTATGATTATTATTTTTATTTATTTATTAATCTTTCTTTTTTTCCTTTTAAATTTATATTTTTATTTAAAAATAATTAAGTAATAATAATTTAAAGTGTAGTCATTTTTTATTGTTATCTAAATTTGGTTGTGTTTTAGTGACTCAATTTTTTTCACCCAACTTTAATATTTTTGGTGAGATCTTTTGGACTTCTTCTTCGCACCAAAAATAAATATATATAAAAATAATTTTATTTACAATAATAATAAATTAAAAATGTAGATTTTTTTTAATTGTTGTTCTAAAATTTGTTGCGTTTTGGTAAGTTGATTTTTCTCTCCCAAATTAAGTGGAGAGATCTTTCGGGTTGTCTCTCCGCACAAAAATATGTACACATAAAAAATAATTTTTTTATATAAATAAATTATAAAAATTAGAATAAAAAAAATGTTTTCTTAGATAAAAATTAAATAGATTTTATTAATTAAGTTTTAATAAAATGTGTTTTGGAAATCCACCTTTTCTTGCCTAAATGACAAGATCTTGTGCATATTTCCTCTCTGCATCAAACATTTTGGTAATAAAATTAAAAAACATTAAAAGTTAATTTAGAACAACGTAGCCTTGATTCCTCATTTTATGAGGGTACGTATGACTAAGGTCAACCTTGTCACGGACAACAATAAAAAACAAATATTTTTTTGGCAAACCAATTATTTAGGTCTTTTAATTAAAATCAATCAAAGGTACCGTTTTCGAATGGGCGAGGTAACCAACTCCCGAACTCGGAATCTATATAGTTCGAGACCAAGCTTTATCCGTTTTAATTAATAATTTTTTTTCCGCGTTTTTCTAACAAAATGCGGTGGCGACTCCATATCTGGTCAGTCGACTCCTACTCGTAGGCGAGGCCCCGAGGGCGACCCGGGACCCAGGCTGCGACAGCTGGCGACTCCACTCGGGATACAAAAATTGGGCTAAAGTCATTTTGATGCGGCTTTGTCGACATTTTTGTCCGAGGCGACCTGGGACCCCGGCCGCGACAGTTGTAACACCCTCACATTAATTGGTTAATTTTAGGTTTTAATAAAATTAGTGTTGGAAAAATCCTTTTGAATACTTGATTACTTATAAAAAGTTATTACGAAAATCCGGCAGATTTTTCTCTGTTTTTCGGACTTCCCAAAAATTTTCTTCTTTAAACCTGTCAGTCCAGGAATATTTAAAAACATAAAACAAAATAATTTAATAGCCAGATCAAAACCTAAGCCCAAATAATACAAGTCCAGGGCATGCAACTACAACCTATTCTATATTACAAAATAACGGTCCACTCATAATAAATATACATTCCACGCAGTGGAATATAACCCTGCTCGACCATGACCCATATAAGTTCCGCTTCTGTACCTGCAAAATATAGCAAGAAATGTAGCATTACACAGAACTTGGAAAGATAAATCCTACAAGAAGACATAGTAATAAACTAAGCCTACACTATTATTAACATACATTATTCATAAATATCCACATAGTTAATTTCTTGTAGTTATTTCCCCAACCCTACACTCTTTTAACTTTTGATTCTTTATTCATTCCTCACATTCATTCCTTTATTTCCATTCTATTCCTTTTTCATTATTTGGCTCAGAGCCAGTTACCTTTATTTCCTTTATTTCTTTTAGTAATGACAGTGACTTCCGTCCGCCTGTCATCGAAACCATTCTTTTCCTTTTATTGTCGACACGCCTCGACAGGCTCGCGCCAATTTATTCTTTTATGCCGACACGCCTCATCAGGCTCGCGCCGGTCTTTTATCTTCTATTATCGACACGCCTTGACAGGCTCGTGCCGATTTATTCTTTTAATGCCGACACGCCTCGGCAAGCTCGCATCGGTCTTTTATAATCGACATGCCTCGATAGGCTCGCGCCGATTTATTCTTTTAATGTCGACACGCCTCGACAAGCTCACATCGGTCTTTTATCTTTTATTATCGACACGCCTCGACAGGCTCGCATCGGTCTTTTATCTTTTACCTTTCTTTCTTTTTTTTTCTTTTTCCTTTTCTTTTTCTCTTCCTTTTTCTTTTTCTTAATCATAAATCTTTTCTCTTCTTTTGGTTTCCAGTACTTATTCTCTTTTCTCTCATTTCTTTCCTTAGTGACTTATTATCATATTATTCATTTTCCTATATTTAAGTATTTCTCTTTACTAATTATTCTCATTTTTAACTAAATCTACTTAGTTTGGTCGTATATATTATATTTTAGTTCTCGTCACTAGTTCTTGGTTATTTCTTTGGTTCTCTTTCTTTTCTTTTTCTTATTCTCTTCCTTTTCTTATTCTTCTTCTATTTATTAATTATCCTAGTTTATATCTAACTCTACTTAGCTTTAGTATAGTCGTTATATTTTAATTCTCGTTTCTAATTCTTAGTTATTTCTATGATTCCTCTATCTCACTATTATTTACTTATTTTCCTTATATTATTACTCCATTCTATTTAACTACCATATTAACTTAATTTATTTTCCCTATTTTATTAAGCCATTCTACTTAACTGCCACTATTACGTCCTCTCTCATTTTCTTATTATCTTTTCACTAAATTCTTTTACAGATTACCTACTTGTATTTGAAATTTAGTTTACTATTTCGTTTCTATTTCATCAATACCTGACAACTCTTAACTAAGTCCACTCCGCACTTACTTATTATTTTCGCATTTTAACTCCTCTTTTACCTCACTTTTAGTTTAATCATTCTACTCACCTTGCCTATTACAATTATTCTTTATTCTTTTACTCTCACGTTTTCGTTGGTTTTCCTTAACTAATTTCCCTTGGTTTTATTTTATGTTTTTCTACATTTTCATTCTATATTAAATATTTTAATATCCTAAATACACTCATTCATTCCGAACCTTATTCTACGCACATACATTCTATTCCCTAGGGTGTGGTTTCCATTAACCATTTTAAATACTTCCTTTACGTCAGCGGGGACTACCCTAAGGTTCATTAACATATTTCTTAATTACCCTATTCTTAGTTACCACTATATCATCCTAGAATTTACTCTCTAAGTAAAGGTAACGCAACCCGTCTTACCTCGATTGATGAAAGTAAAGAGATGACCTCGACGTCGGGGAGGGAGCGGCGATCCGTGAAGCTTTAGTGACCCGGGGTGACGAACGGGTCGAAGGTGGTCAACGCCGGTGAGTGGCGGTGCACCGGCGGTCGACGTCGGTGGTGAACACGATCTCGGTTTGAACCAAGGCAAAAGCTTCGAGCTTTGGGGCACCCGACACAGGCCCGGTACGGTCACGGGTCGAGAACGGCGCTGGTGAGATCCGTGGAGAGAGAGATGGAGAGACGGTTCGGAAGGGAGAGAGAGCACACGATGAGAAGGCTAGGAGGGAGGGAGCACACGGCGGTGCAGCAAGGACTGGTGAGGGTGGTGGTGGTGGTGGCCACGGTGGCGGTTTCGGCGGTGGGAAGGAAAGAGAAGGAGAAAGAGAGCAAGGAGAGAGAAAGGGCCAAGAGAGAGGAGAGAGAACGAATCGTGGGGGAGGGAGGAAGAGCCAAGGAGGTGGCGGCGGCTTGGTTGGCTCCGGAGGTGGAGGTCGAAGGAGAGAGTGGTGGAGGGGAGAGAGAGAATCGAGAATGAGGGAGGAGGGGAGGGAATGGGGTTTCGATCCCCTCCAAAACGCGTCTTCAAAACAGATCCGCGCCTGAGCGCGGCCCTCCGCCCTTGAGCGCGAGTGTCACTGTAGCTCATGTCTGATGCAAGCCGCGCGCCTGGGCGTGTGGCTGGCGCGCCTTCGCGTGCGTCTGTTGACTTTGGGTTGACCGTGCTATAACTTCTTCGTTAACCGTCAGATCTTGCCCAAATTTGGAAGCAAGCTTCCTAAGACCCTTACCTTCATATCCAACGGTGGAATTTACAATTTGAGATGTAAATCATTTATTCCTAATTTTTTCATTATTAGACATTTCTAACACTAAACCTCTCATTTTAACACTTAATCAAGACTTTGTAATTATTATTCTATTTAATCAAACCTATTATTAGTCTAATTATATTTGGGATTAAAATTCGGGATGTTACATTTCTCCCCCACTTACTTGAATTTCGTCCTCGAAATTTGGGTTGCTTCTTGAAGTGGAGAACCATCCCGCTAATGGGGTTCCTGTCGGTTCTATTTCTTCGCTTCCTATGTGTTTAGGTCCATTCTTCCTAGCATTGTCATGCCTTTCCTCGGATACCACACATCGTCTTTATCTTGACAGGATCCACAATTTTCTTATTATTAAAGTTCCATCTCCCAATTCCTTGGATTGAAATCCTCCCCCACTTAGCATCGACATACTTGATTATATCCATGCTAGGGTAGGTTCGGTCACTGCTAAGAATCGAGTACATGAATTTCCCGAACGTCATCCGGGATTGGAAGTGGGGAGGGGTTGGCTACCTGTGGGTGGCATTGAATCATGCTGGGTTCTTACGGCTTAACGAATTCTCCTATATATATATATATATATCTGAGTTCTATCACTAGGTGTATAAAACTATAAGAGAGTGAAGATGGAAAGGAGAAACACGAAGTACTTAAGGAGAAGCTTAATGATCTTTGCAAGGTGGTGCAGGATGCGTTGGGTGACAAGGTTGAGAAGGTCCATGCTATCTGTTGACTGACGAGTACGGGGCTTAGGATCCTTAAATTCCGCTTGGCTCCCCAACAGGTGTAGGCTAAAACGATCAGCTTTACCCTTACCTCCCACTAAAGACCGTACCACCGCTGGGTTTGATGGAATTTCTCACTAAGGTGCTAACACTTGTCGATCCCCTCTAATCTGTACTAAACGTGTTAAGTCCATGCAAAAAGATTCTAAAGAAGTAATAGATACATCATTAACATGAAAAGTACCTTGGGCTAGTTTATTCTCTCTCTTCGCCGGTGCGTCTAGGACAGTTCGCTCCAATGTGTCCCGGTTGTCCGCATATATAGCAGAGACTCTGTTTTCTGTGCTGTTTCAATATTGGACACAATTTCCGATGGAATCTCCCACATAGTGGGCATGGTGGCCTATTTCTTGGGGAATTCATATTAAGGGCCACATCCCTCGGCACTATGGCCATAGTGTTGATGCCGGTATGCACATCCGATTCTTGAGCCGATCTCTTGCCTCTGCTAGAACCTTCTGCCCATTGTATTATCCTGTTCCTATCCTCGGATGTCCTTCGCCTCAATACCTTCTCATAAGTGCTAGCCATATTTACTAGTCGGGCCAAATTATCTATGTTCTGGTATTCAAACGCTACCTTGATCTCAGTGCGAAGTCCTGTTTCGAACTTGATGCACTTAGCTCTTCCATCAGCATTCCTATAGCTTCCAGAATATCTGATGAGATCTTCGAAGTGCGCGGCATATTCTCCAACACTCGTACTTCCCTGTGTTAAGTTCAGGAATGCTAGTTCTTTCTCTCGGCGAACATCTTCTGGAAAGTACTTTCCGAGGAACTCCTCCTTAAAGATGTCCCAAGTAACTTCCCGGTTGGAACTCTCCATGTCCCTTCGTACGTGTTCTCACCAATATTCTGCTTCTCCAGTGAGCATGTACGCCACCAAAGGAACTGCCTGCTCCGCCGGCGATGACATTGTGCGGAAAATCTTTTCCAACTCTTGGAGCCATCTCAGGGCTGCATCAGGGTTGTAGCCACCTTCAAACTTAGGCGGATTGTTTTGTCTGAATCGAGCCATCCAATCAATGTCGATTGGGTTCGGTGGTTGATGGAGTGCGGCTGCTGCAGCTGCTGCTAGAGTTCCGGCCTGATTCTTATTCATTTGGACCAGATTTTCAAGTATCGTAGTCATCCTATCATCATGAGTACGCCTCCGAGGCATGGTGACTAAGTTCTGAAAAAAAATACGTTATTCCACAATTAACTAAACAATTCTTAATTTAAGCGTACCTATTTATCTATTCTAAGACTTGATGCTAACGTTTGGTCACTCGCTTGGTGAGTAAACCATAGGAGTTGTGAGTCCACACTCCAAGGCCGAGGGAAACTGCTCTGATACCATAAATGTAACACCCTCACATTAATTGGTTAATTTTAGGTTTTAATAAAATTAGTGTTGGAAAAATCCTTTTGAATACTTGATTACTTATAAAAAGTTATTACGAAAATTCGGCAGAGTTTCCTCTGTTTTTCGGACTTCCCAAAAATTTTCTTCTTTAAACCTGTTAGTCTAGGAATATTTAAAAACATAAAACACAATAATTTAATAGTCAGATCAAAACCTAAGCCCAAATAATACAAGTCCAGGGCATGCAACTACAACCTATTCTATATTACAAAATAACGGTCCACTCATAATAAATATACATTCCACTCATAATTTTTTTGGAAGATGTTTTTCAATTCTCTAATAAGTTTGACTTTATAATAAGTTAAAATAAAAAAATTTGCTTCTTAATTTTGAAATATTCTCTTTTTTCTCTTAAATATTCTATTTTTTTCTTCTTCTTTTCTTCTTAATTTTGAAATATTATAATCTAAACAACCAAATGATTTTTTCCTTAACAAATTGATGGATAATCATGAGACCCCTTTTTTTTGTCAACAAATTAATGGATAATTATTAAATGTTCAAAACAATAAAAGTCTAAAATAAATATTTTTTAAGAAGAAAATAAATATTTAAAACTATCAAAATCAATCATCAATTATATATATATATATATATATATATATATATTTTGTCAATTATCAATTATCAATTATCAATCTAAAAAATCAATTATATATATTATAAAAAAAATACCTGCAATCTATGTCAAAGGTTGATGGGTCGCTATAGCACATTTTTTTTTCAATTTTTTCTTTTTTTTTCTAATTGTATGGATAATACAAAGGAGATTGAACATATCATTCGGTTATGATACGACAGATTATGTTCAACAATATAGAGATAGAGATTCTATCATAAGTAATACGGCAACATAAAAAAAATAATACACACAAAAAATAACTAACAGTTTCAAATATAGACTAACAAGATAAGAAACAACAGAATCTCTACTTATGTAGAAATTCAAAATCGGATAAAATTGGATAACAAGATAAGAAACAACTAAGTCAAATTCAAATTTTAAATTTGTTTAAAAAAATTTCAGCAATTTCAAATTAATTATAAATAATAGTTTCCAACTTAAAATTGAATCAAATGATCATTCGATGATTTTTTATCTTTTTATTCTCAGCATTTTCATTCTCTCGATTTCACGTTCCAATATCACAGATAAAATGTTCACTAGCTATAAAAGAAATTCATATGATTCAAATATAGTATTTATTTGCATGAAGCATGAATAACTGGTCTTTTTTAAAAAAAAAATAAAAAGAAATTAGCATATAATTTCCCAAATTTTTGTTTAAAAAAATCCAAATTAAAAAAAAAAGTTAAAGTCAACAATTTTTGGAAAAATACGAGTAATGGGTAAGTTTACTTGATTAGTTAGATTCTACCAACAACTTAATTCCATTTTGGATATATATATATATATATATATATATATATATATAATATTTTGAATTTAAAAATTAAAAGACACAACTACTCCTTTTATTCCCGTTTTGAATAAATAGGATATTTTGAATTTTTTTAAAAAAAAAACATTAATTTTGATTCAGTTTTGGATAGATAAGATATTTTGAATTTTAAAAAGAAAAATCTTCAATTTCAACAAATTGTTGAAACTGCTTTTTTTTTCCAACAAATTGATGGATAATTATTAAATGTTCAAAACAAAAAAGTTTAAAATAAATGTTTTCTTAATAATAAAATAAATGTTTAAAACTACCAAATAATTGAAGGAGATATGTAAACAAATAAATCAAATAAAATAGAAATTGAATAAATGTTTCGTTAAGAAGAAAATAAATGGTTAAAACTACCACATAATTGAAGGAGATATGTAAACAAATAAATCAAACAAAATAGAAATTGAAGTTCAACAATAGAATTTCAAGTTTGAAAATGTTAAAAAAAATCAATTATATGTTATAAAAAAGGAAACCTTCAAGATAATACTTGATTAGCTAACACTTCTTCATAATTTCCTATATATTTTTTTAAAATTTATAATTGCAAAAAATAATAAGTTGTTGGAAAATGAATCATAATTGATTAGACAACAACAAATTATGAGAATATGGATATTGATTAGTTCATTTTTTTTATCCGAAACAAAAACAATTTTTTATGATAAAGAAGAAATTAATTAAATATCCTTGCTTCACATTAATATTTATTTCAAATTTTAAATTTGAGGAAAATATGAAATTAGTTTGTTATTTTAAAATTTGGTTTGTTTTTTTATTTTTGAAACTTAAATAATTTATTGAAAACTTGCGCTGATTAAAATCAGCAATAAAATCAGGGGGTATTAAACCTGACCCTGTTTACATGAGCATGCACAATCCATTTAGCCAATGAATGAGTAGCCTGTCCTATTAACAAAGGAAAACAAGCAAATGTCAAAGGAATTGGCTAGACTAAAAATTACACTTTTTAAAGCTCCTAGCTCTAATAGATCTACTTTTCTTAGATAAAAGAGCATCAACAAGAATCTTACAATCAGTTCACCAAAACTTTAGAGACATTTCTTTCCTTTGCAAGTTCAAGAGCTCTTATAATAGCAGTTGCCTCTTGAAAAATTGGCTTGAAAAATTGAAGATTCTTTTCAGCTCCACCAACCACAAATGACCTCATCTTATCATTCAACACAAAGCCCAAGCCACCAACCTCTGTGTCTGGAAGCCACGCACCATCCACATACAAAACCAGATTTGGTTCAAAGTTCAACTCCTCCTCGGTAGAAAAATGGTGCCGCACCGCTGGACCTGTCCCATTGGAAACACAAGAAGGACCACCACTTAAGGAGATGGGTTTCGAAGCAGATAATCCCCTCCCTTGAAGCCTTGAGTTCTTCATCATCTCCCAATGGTTAGTAATTTCAAACACTACATCTTCTGGCCCTCTTTGCTTGGCATTAAACACTCTGAGATTACGAGTGTTCCATAAGCCCCAAGCAACCATAATAGCAAATTCAACAATTTCTCTTGATTTATTTGAAATTAACCAATCAAACCAATAATCGCAGGTCTGTATACCAAGAGAGAGACCAGAAAAATCGATCCCAACCAAATCCCAGACCGAGACAGCAAAAGGGAAACTAATAAGGCAGTGGAAGGTTGTCTCAAGATCATCCTTACAACCTGAATAGTAAGTTGGAACTTCAACCTTCTTCTTTGTCAAATTATCTTTTGTAGGAAGGATATTTCTCATTACCCTCCACCAAAAGATTTTTATTTTTTCTGGAATATTCATAGACCATAGAAAATTCCAAACTTGAGATACTGAACTGGATGATGAACTAGCCCCTGAATTTGTGACTTGAAATTGATGTTGAATAGCCGTGTTGTAGCCACTTTTAACTGAATAAACCCCGTCGTCGTTGAAATGCCAGATGAGCTCGTCTTCTTGGCAAGGATAAATCACCGGAATACTAAGAATAAGATCCCTGTCACAAGGAAGGAAATAATCATGCACCAATTGATTGTTCCAACCTGTTTCATTAGTTGATAAGAGATCCGCCACCGTGTAGAAAGCATTGATAGAAGGCTTTGCTGTCACTGGTTTAAAACACCAAGCCTTTGGAAGCCAGGGATCTTCCCAAATTCTGATTTTAGAACCATCACCTATCTTCCACCGAAGCCCATAGGACAATATGAGTCTTCCTTCCAGCACACTATGCCAAAAATAGCTAGGATTATTACCCACTTCAGCCTGCATAAACTAGAATTGGGATAATATCTGGCCTTCAATACTCTCGCCATTAAGCATTTGGGCGATTTGAGCAGCTTCCAACCTTGTTTTGCAAGAAGAGACAGGTTGAAAGTCTCTATATCTCTGAATCCCAGCCCGCCTTTACTCTTTGGTTGACACATTCTTTTCCAACTCATCCAATGAATCTTCTGTTCTTCCTCCGATGAACCCCACCAGAACTTGTTTAGCATCCCTCTAACTTGTGAACAAAAGCTAGCAGGAAGCTTAAACACACTCATAGCGTAAGTAGGAATGGATTGAGCCACGACTTTGATAAGAACTTCCTTTCCTGCCTTGGATAAAAATTTCTCCTTCCAACCTTTAATCCGCTTCCAAATTTTGTTTATAATAGGCTGAAAGGAGGAGTTTTTTGACCTCCCTATCTGAGTTGGAAGGCCTAAATAGGACTCCGAGAAAGCCTGAACACTTATTCCAAAACACTGCATTATATCCTCTCTAACCGCCTAAGAACAGTTAGGACTGAACATAATTGATGATTTATCGAAATTGATAACTTGCCCTGAAACTATACTATAAGCATCAATAACCTGCTTTATAGTATTGGATTCCTGTAAATTAGCTTTAGCGAAAATAAGGCTGTCATCAGCAAAGAAAAGGTGAGAAACAGCAGGGCCATAGAATGATGCTTTAGCTCCATGGATCTGACCTGTGGATTCCGCATGGGAGAAAAGATTTGATAATGCTTCAGCTACTATAATAAACAAGTAAGGAGATAAAGGATCTCCTTGACGAAGACCTCTCTTGGGTTTGAAATTACCAAAAATTTTCCCATTGAGAATAACAGAAAAAGAAACCGACATAACACACTTCATCACCAGACTAGTCCATTTCGCTGAAAAACCAAGCTTTAAAAGCATAGCCTCAAGAAAATTCCATTCCACCCTGTCATACGCTTTGCTCATATCAAGCTTAAGAGCTAGCCAACCCTGCTTACCAAGCCTTTTATTCTTGATCATATGGGTCATCTCATAACCAACTACCACATTATCAGTGATATGTCTCCCAGGAACAAAAGCACTTTGGGACTCTGATATAACATTTGGAAGAACAGTTTTCATCCTATTAGCAAGCACTTTCGATATGATTTTGTAGAAAACGTTGCACAAACTAATAGGACGAAACTGTTTCATATCATCAGGGTTTTTCATTTTTTGGAATAAGAGCTATATGCGTATAATTCAATGTTTCCTGTAACTAAGGGATTTGTTTTGACAACCGAAGTCATCTACTCTTAGAATGAAATAATTTGTATAATCTGAGTTCTATGAGAACTATCTTTAATTGAAAGTTTGGTAGTCAAAATAATTAATCTTTGAATGAAGTTTTTTTTCCTAACATTATATTGTTGTTAACGATCTTTACTCTTTTTTTTTATTATTATTATGGAATTACAAAAGCTAATATTCTTTATTTTGTATAAATTCTTTACTCTAAAGAATTAGTATTAGAATGAAGACAAATGTAAATCCGATTGATTCAATTTAATTATTAATAATCTCATATATAAAATTTTGCAATTCAGTTAAAAAATTTTATTAAATTTTTAGTTTAAAATAATTATCATATATAATAACATTATGCTATTTAATATACCTATTCATACCCGTGCATCGCAGGGTAATCTAAACTAGTTTAATTAAAAAAATAAGAAACAAAATAAAAAGTTCATTGAAAATTTTTGAGAAGTAAAATTAATTGAAAAGATTGTGTCCAAAATTTTGACAATATCAATTCAAAAGATTGGAAATCAATTATATTTAAAAAGAGAAAGGTTTTGATAATTAATTAAAAATCAATTTAGAAAATTTAGAAAATCATTTCAAAATCATTTGAAAATCAATTTGATTTAACTAAAGGTTCTTTTTTAATCATAAATATTTGAAAAAGATTACAATTGATTTTTGAAACTTTTTTATAAACCTGTTTTTTACTATAAATAGAGGTCCCTTCCTCACTGTGGAAAGGAGGAAATTTTTTTTGAAGAGATATGCACAGAAAAAATACAAAATTGGGCGAGAGGTGCACATAAATAAAAAAAAAAAAAAACACACTTGTGCCCAGTGAGACTCGTGCGTGGTACTCCATTTCCGCCACGTCCGGTTTGTTTTGTTTTGATTTTTCCTTCTTTCGGCCCTCCGTTGCAGCATCGGGTTTGTTTGTTTTTTTTATGATTATTATTTTTTATTTATTTATTACTCTTTCTTTTTTTCCTTTTAAATTTATATTTTTATTTAAAAATAATTAAATAATAATAATTTAAAGTGTAGTCATTTTTTATTGTTATCTAAAATTGGTTGTTGTTATGAACAATTTGTATTTATCTAATAAGTGGATGACTCTATCATAGTTGAGTCTATCGCAACTTTATGTTTATCTTTAGTTGAAACAAATTCATGATAAAGTTTCATCTTTTCTTATATAATAGGACTTATATGTATTGTAAACTTTGCCCTAATAAGTGAAATACAATTTCTTCCTTTCTCTTCTCTCATGTCTTCTCATTTTCATTAATTCATAACACGTTATCAGCACGATCGTTCTTTGCTCGATTAGGGACATGAGCTATAATGAGTGGAACTCCATGTAACAACACAGAACATGCTGTTGAACGAGGGGCCGAAAATGAGGTTGGAAGTGAGAGAAGTCAGACGCATCACTGAGTTGTTCCACTCTCTGGGGTGGAAGATAATGTTCATAAAGGTATTTTTTTTTTCATAATTTTTGGAATGAGCATGTTGTGGTGTGTTTTTTACCTGTGCAGATATAATTGTTAAATCTGTAATGCTATTCCTGAATCTGATCAAGCGTAATGTAGCAAGGTCACCTATGTATAATTCGAATGCAGTAATCTATGCCTTCTTCATCCACTTGGTAGTTGGTTCACATTTTTTTATGATTTTTCCTAAAGATGTTTTAATTTCTTTTACCATGAATAATTTAGTGACTTGGATTGTCGTGACTTCTTTTACCCAGAATTAGGATTGTTTAAACTGTTAACACTAAAAAAAAAAAAGTGTAGAACTTGGGTTGTGTACTTGTATTTTACCATTAAAAGTAGTTCAACGTGAAAGTTGGTTTTTGGCTTGTATTTACTGTAACTTAGTCTTCTATTGGCTCTTTCTGCTGAACATGTGCTTTTAAACTATCTTTGTATATTTGATACTCCTTTATTCCCAAAATAAATAAATAAATAAATAAAAAAAAAGGTAACACTTTGAAAAGTCCAATTGCAACAAGGGAACATGATTGACCGACTGGAAATGACTTTGGCTCAATTTTTAGATTCCTTTTGAGAACAAACTGTAATCTCAGTATTAAATTGTTTTTGGGGTTGGTAACTAATTGATGACTATGTTTATGTTGTCTGCATATTTTATTATTATTGTCACTTTTACTAATTAGTGTGATATTTTATTTTCACTATTAACACATCAACCTGTTTTTGACGCAAATACTTATTAATGATAATTATTATACTTAATGATAATTAATTGATAATTTGTTATTTATTCCGCATGTGGCATCAATTATTAGTGTTAAATGTTAACACAATATTTTCAAGATACACAAACATGTATGATTTTGTAGGGTCTGCCGACCGTATAAGGACTAAGTCTTACTTAAGGTATTCTTCAAGGACCCTTCCTTCGGTTTACTCAGCACAAACGTCCCTCGCTCGGACTTGTTGGCTCCGAGCGCGCTAAAGGACCAGGCTCAGACTTGATGGGGCCAAGCCTCACAAACGGTCTTCAACCCATCGGTTCGGGACTCTAGGGCCGAGACATAACGTCGGCTGGTAGATGGACTCAGCCTTTACCAAGGCTTCCTATCCCTTCCGCAAATCTCTCCTAGATTCTCGCTAACAGCCTAGACATGAGATCTTGAGCTGATCTTATCCAGATTTTAAGAGCATAAACTTCCGATATTATCTCATAGAATCCTAGCTCAGCTCAACCCTGATACAAGGCCCATACGGCCCATATCAGCATCCTCCAAATCCTATAAATAGCTCATAATAGCTAGGGTTTCAGGTACGTACTCTCATCCCTAAGTTGACACTCTGCACACACTGGTTGACTAGGGAAAACCTGCTTTTCCCAACTGGAACTGCAGAAATACCGCAAGGTCACAGATAAACACTTGATCCTCTCTTGAACTCCTGATTGCCATAATCTTGAGGGCTTAGAGGGTTAAGGACATAGTGTTCGAGGACACTACATTGGCGCCGTCTGTGGGGAACGAATAATCAGTATTCCCACCACTCACTGCACTAATGGCAAATGATAATGACAACAACCAAGGAGACCTCCGCCGTCGCCTTAGGGGAAGGCCACCTAAGAACGCTGGACCAAGGAATGTTGGTGGAAGGATTGTAAGGGACAGACTTGCCCCTGGAGGACCCCCTGAGGATAACCAGGTTGAAAATCCCCAGGATCCTCCAGTTGTCCAGCCTACTGATCCAGTTGTTCCGGAGGTCCAAGCGCCGGCCACCGTCCCTCCGGTTGTTGAAGGCCACGAACGACGATCTCAGCCGCGTCGCGTTTCTGATGGCCATGTGTCGGAATGGCGTGACACAGCGGATTCTGGGCCACATCAATCTAGGAGGGCCCCTGCTGGATCGCGAACTGGGGAGGAGCGACGAGTCGAACGTCATGCTCGCGATAACTCCCGAGCCGAGCGATCTGATAGGGGAGTACCACACTTTACTAGAGGCCGCTTTGGAACGCTTCAGGGTGGCGAACGTTCCGAATCTCAAGGAAGATCCTACATGACAACCTCTTCGGCTAGGAGGAGAGAAGAGTCAATTATGGAAATATTGAGAACCCAAACTTCATTAATTGAAAAGCAAAACCAGGCTATTGCTACTCTACAGCAGCAAAGCATGGCTAGACTTGCCGAGCAAGGCCCTCACGTGGCTCTCGGCAACCCAATTAACCTTCCCCCACCTCCACCCCTGAATTCGAATGTGACTCCCGAACCAGCAGTTACAGAACCCCATCCCGGACACCCCTTTACAGCAGCAATTATGGTATTTCGGACTCCACAAACTTATATGGGCCATCAGAATGTCTCCCGGTACAATGGGACGACCGATCCGATGGATCACATTGCATCTTACGAGTCTTCCATGATGTTTTATGGAGGAGAAGATGAAATGAAATGCCGAGCTTTCTCAATGACGTTAGGCCCGTCGCCGTTGAGATGGTTCAACTCCCTACCAGCTAATTCCATTAGTTCTTGGGCTGAGCTTAGAAGAGTTTTCCTGAATCGATATACAGCCAGCATGTCACAGCCCAAATCAGACCATTCATTAGCTGGAGTTGCACAAAGACCTGGCGAGTCTTTACGCGACTATCTGGCTCGGTATCAGCAAGAGGCCAGTGGCATATCTGGTTTGCAGTCGGGGGTATCCGTTCTTCTGCTTACCCAAGGACTGCAAGATGGAGACTTCAAGGATTGTCTGATCGGGGAACCACCTAGTAACATGGCGGAACTTATAGAAAGATCCAAGAAATATGTTAATCTAGAGGAGTTCCGAAGGATTAGCACTGCAACAAGGAGTGCCGAAGGACGATATGAGCAACGTCCTCGCCAAAACGAGGCTCGTCAGAATGATCGTTTCCGAGATAGGGGAAGGAAAGACAAGAGAGAACAAGAGAGAGGAGAAAAACTGCCTCCCAAAGGCAAGTATGATGAATATACCCAGTTAACAGTCCCGAGGAGTCAAATCCTTCGTGAGACTATGCCTACAGAGATGCGTAACATCACTCGGCCACCAGCCTTGAGAAAGGCGGCCCAAAAGGATAGGACAAAGTATTGCGATCATCATGGCGGATGGGGGCATACCACCGACCAATATATCCAACTGAAGGATTTGATCGAAGAGATGGTAAGGGATGGTAAGCTTCAACACTATATTGGAGAAGCGTTACGCAAGCGTTCTAGAAGGAAAAGCCCCTCGTCTCCCAAAACTGAACAGAAGAGGAATAAAAGCCCTTCACCATCAGCGGGGGGAGCCCCTATCCAGCAATCCGAGAAAGACAACGATTTCCTCATTGGCACCATTGCTGGAGGATTTGCTGGTGGTGGGGAAAAGAAGTGTGATCGCAAGAAATATGTGGGACAAGTTCTCTCGGTGGCGAGCCGACCAATACAAAAACCCAGGAAGAAAAATGTGGCAATCAGTTTTAGCGATGAGGATTTTGAAGACATCCTACAAGACCACAATGACCCAATGGTCGTCACGGCAAGGATTGGCAACTATGAAGTAAGAAGAATTCTCGTTGATCAAGGGAGTTCGGCGGACATCATGTTTTTGGATTTGTTTGAAAAATTGAAGTTGAAAAGGTCTGATCTCACCCCGTTCGAGGGAAGCTTGATCGGCTTCACGGGACATTCAATTGTTCCTTTAGGCCATATCCACCTTCCAGTGACCATGGGGGAACCACCTTCTGCTCGGACCGAAATGGTGAAGTGGTTAGTTGTCCAGGCTCCCTCGGCGTACAATGCTATCTTTGGCCGAACGGCGCTCCAGTCCTTCGGCGCCGTTGTTTCAACGGTACACTTGGCCATGAAATTCTCGGGGTTGGATGACAAGGTAGTAACAGTACGGTCCGAACAGGAGTTGGCTCGAAAGTGCTACAACATCAGTTTGGGGAAGCTAAAGCTGGATGATGAGAAAATTATGCAGGAACCATTGAACAAAGGAAGTGTCAACTTGGCTGATCTTAACGTAAGAGAGGAGGATGAAACTAGGCTGACCCCTCAGGGGGACTTCAAAAAGGTAATCCTAGGCCCCGAGCCATCTCGTTGCGTCAAGATCGGAGTTGGCCTGTCTGAGGAACTAGAAAAGGAGCTTACTGAATTACTAGTGGAAAACAAGGACTTGTTTGCCTGGACTTCGGCAGACATGCCGGGAATCGATCCTAACTTCATCTGCCACAAGTTAAGTGTGTATCCTGGCGCTAAGCCAGTATGTCAAAAAAAGAGAAGGGTCGGAATCGAGAAGGCACAGGCGACTGATGAGAAGGTAGCCGAGCTATTGGAAGCTGGATTTATCAGAGAGGTAGTGTACACTGATTGGTTGGCCAATCCCGTGCTAGTCAAGAAACCCAATGGGAAATGGAGGATGTGCGTGGACTACACAGATTTGAACAAGGTTTGCCCCAAGGACCAGTACCCACTTCCTTGCATTGATAAACTGGTGGATAGCTCGGCAGGTTATCAAAGGCTATCCTTTATGGATGCATACTCGGGATACAATCAGATCCCAATGTACCCCCCGGATCAGGTAAAGACCTCGTTTATCACAGAAAACGCCACATATTGTTACAATGTGATGTCGTTCGGGTTGAAGAACGCTGGGGCAACTTACCAGCGGATGATGAACAAGGTGTTTGGTCCTCTGATTGGGCCGAGGATGGAGGTTTACATAGACGATATGATTGCAAAGAGCTTAAAGGAGGAAGATCGTGCTAAAGATTTGAAGGAAATCTTAGGAAGGATCCGGCAATTTGATATGAGATTGAACCCGGAAAAATGCACATTCGGAGTTCCGGCGGGGTCCTTCCTCGGATTCATGCTTATAGAACGAGGAATCGAGGCAAATCCAGAAAAGTGTCGAGCTATTCTGAAGATGAAGAGTCCGTCGGATATCAAGGGTGTACAACAACTGACGGGTCAGGTTGCAGCTCTCTCAAGGTTTCTATCTCAATCAGCTAGGAAGGCCCTTCCCTGGTACAAGCTGTTGAGGAAGGAGAAGGAAAAGGCATTTGAGTAGGATGAAGCATGCGAAAAGGCCTTTACTGACCTTAAGCATTATTTGGCATCACCTCCAATTTTGTCTAGTCCGAACAATGGTGAAACTCTTTTCTTGTACTTATCAGTGGGAGACTCGGTGATCAGTTCGGTTTTGGTTCGAGAGGAATCTAGTAAAGAGTTGCCCATCTATTTTGTTAGCCGAGCTCTCCAGGGACCAGAGTTGAGATATCAGAAAGTGGAGAAATTAGCTTTCTGCTTGATTATTACTGCCAGACGACTGCGCCAGTATTTCCAGAGCCACCATATCACGGTCAGAACAACCCAGCCGATCCATCAAATATTGCAGAAACCTGATTTGGCTGGAAGGATGGTAACCTGGGCTATTGAGCTTTCCGAGTTTGAAATCACTTTCGAACCAAGAAAGGCAATGAAGTCTCAGGCTTTGGCTGATTTCCTCACCGATTTTACTGAGCCATTGACGAGCTCAAACTCGGATTGGAACATTTATGTGGATGGATCAAGTAACAAACTTGGAGCGGGGGCAGGAATAATTTTGGAGAACTCCGAGGGAGTCACCTTCGAGTACTCTTTGAAGTTCGGATTTTCAACGTCGAACAATCAAGCGGAGTATGAAGCCGTTTTGGCTGGATTGAGAATGGCGAAAGAGGTGGGGGCCCGAGAGGTGAAAATTTTCAGTGATTCTCAGTTGGTGGTTTCACAGGTCAAGGGCGAGTACCAGGCTAAGGAACCCATCCTTCAAAAATACTTGGAAAAGGTAAAGTTCCTATCCTCCGAATTTGTGAAGGTCGAAATCTGCCACATTCCGAGGGAAAGTAATAGCTGAGCGGATATTCTTTCCAAACTCGCATCAACAAAAAATTCTGAAAACAACAAAACTCTGATTCAAGAAATGGTGCATGGACCTAGCGTTGTCCTCTCCATTTCAGTGGATCCAAGCTGGACCACTCCAATTGCAGGTTATTTGGAACAAAGGATTTTGCCAATCGACTCGGTGGAAGCCAGGAAACTTGTCAGAAAAGCATCTCAGTTTGCACTAGTTGATGGAATCCTTTTTCGCCGAGGGGTCAGCGGTCCAATGCTCAGATGTCTTGACCCTGCCGAAGCAAAGCTGACGCTAGAAGATGTTCATGGAGGTATAGGAAGTCACCATGTTGGAGGGAAGTCACTGGCAAAAAAGGTTCTAAGGGCAGGATACTACTGGCCTACCCTTCAACAAGATGCGATCAATCACGTGAAAAGGTGTGATAAATGCCAATTTCATAGTGATGTTTATCAAAAACCAGCTGAGGAACTCCATTCTCTTTCATCTCCTTATCCTTTCTATTAATGGGGAATGGATTTGATTGGACAATTCCCCACTGCACTGGGACAGCTAAAGTGGGTGATTGTAGCCATAGACTATTTCACAAAGTGGGTTGAGGCCGAGCCTTTGGCGACCATCTCCTCAGCCAAGGTGCAGAAGTTCTTTGAAAGACAAGTCATAGCTCGGTTCGGAGTGCCACAGGTATTGGTGACTGACAATGGAACCCAGTTTGCAGCAAAGGCGTTCCAGGATCTGGTCAGTGCTTTGGATATTAAACACTACTTCTCTTCAGTTGAGCACCCTCAAACTAACGGCCAGGTAGAATCAGTGAACCGATCAATCATTCAGGGGATCAAGAGAAGATTGGAAGGCGCAAAAGGGAATTGGGAGGAAAACCTGCATGAAGTGCTGTGGTCGTACCACACCACCATACAAACTTCAACAGGTGAAACACCTTATCGACTTACCTATGGTTGTGATGCAGTCATCCCCATTGAAAAAATCATCCCTTCATTCCGAGCCATGCAACAGCCAAATCCTCTAAACAACACTTTACTGTGTGAGGATCTTGTTTTATCGGAAGAGGTCAGGGACTTAGCCGCCGAGCGAGAAAAGCATGCTAAGGTTATGCAAGCAAAAGGGTATAATCGCTCGGTTGTAGCTAGGGAGTTCGAGGTAGGCGACCTTGTATTGAGGAGAGCTGATATTGGTCTCAAAAATGCAAAGGATGGAAAACTGGCCCAAAGCTGGGAAGGACCATACCGAGTTGCCTCCAAGACGGGAACAAGAGCCTACAAGCTCGAAACCCTCTCGGGTGCCCTCATCAACAACACATGGAACGTGGCGAAACTTCGAGCTTATTACAGTTAGTTTTTCATTTCGTTTTCAATAGTTTTAGTTGCTTTATTACATTTTGCTTTTTGAATTCTTTTTTGATAATGGAGTACGCTCGGTGCAACTCCGAGCCCATTGTAATTTGCTTCAAATGAATAAAAGTTCGTTATTGAATTCATTGTATCACGTACTTTTCCTCGTAACCGATTAGCCACCGATTATGACGCGAACGATTATAAACAGCTCTAACAAGAGCTTATAACTCGTCAAGTATTTTTAATAAGATTCCCGATTAAATCATGATTTCTTCAAATCATTTTATATCGCGGATAGAGGAACCCACCTCGGCTAAAGTGCTGGAGTTCCGAGGTCTTAACACTTGAATTCTTAACAAAGAGCATAAAAAGAAGCATAACATGATTACGAATATTATAAAATATTCCAAACGAAACAGCAATATAAGTTTAAACCCATCTACTGGGGCAATTACAAAAAAGGTAGCAGAATAATCAAACTATTCTAAATCGGACAATACAATGCTGTCAACATTGAATGTGTCCTCTTCTTCCTCTTCACCTTCAGCATCCTCGGCTCCGTCCCCCTCGGAATCTTCGGCCAAATGGTCAGGAAGGTCGGCGTTGCTCAGATCTATGGGAACCCCACTCGGGCCGACAATTCGACCTTTTTTCACAGCAAAATTAGGGTCTGCACCCTTGGTCACGAGCCTAGGATTCAGAACGCGGAGTTGCTCGGCAGTGTTGTAGAAAGAATCTTCAATTGCATGGTCCCAATTGAACAGATTCTCCTTGGCTGCCCTCTTATGTTTGAGAGCTTTTGCCCTCATCTTCTCCAAGGAAGCTCGAAGCCCGAGTATCTCATCCTTTGCATACTCGTGCTGCTCTTGTGCCAAGGCAGTAGCTTGCTCGGCTTTCCGAGCTTTCTCAATAGCTACCTGAAGAGCAGCTGCATCCTCCTCAGCCTTTTTCTGAACCCCCTGAAGTGCTTCCTCGGCCCGATTTTTTGCCCCCTCGGAATCTTGTGCTGCCTTTTGAAGTTGTTCATTTTCAGCAGCGAGCGTTTGGACTTTCCTGTTAAGGCCTTGGACCTGAAGTTCCAGATAATCCTCTCGCTCGTCTGCCTCACTTCTTCTCTTCTTTTCCTCGGCTGCCAGTCCAGTATGAGCGTCATCAGCGTGGTGACCGAGGTGGTGAAGAATGCTCGCACCTCTAAAAAAACTCCTCAACAGGGATTTACAGTTGTTTTCCCAGGTCCCAGGGGTCCAGGCCTCAATCACCTCAGCATCCTCGGGAGGGAAGACAGAGGAAATGAGGGAATCAGACATCTTCTTACCCCACACCGTCTTGGCAGCGGCATCGTCTTTACCCTTGGGGATTTCTATCCCTTTCTTGGACTTGCTCAAATTTAACCAGTCCCCAGCAAGGCCCTTCCCTTTATCCAGCCGAGGCTTCTTGTGGGGGGGCTCGGGTGTGCATTGAGGGGCTGTTTGAACCTGCGCTTCGACGTTCACAACGTCAATGACGTGATCCCCCTTAACCACTTGTTCAACACCGGTGATCTTAACGGTCAAAGGCACTTTGGGGATGGCGGCTGGATTTTTAGGAGACGTCGGCTGAAAAGACTGGCCCATGCTTGGCGACCCAGATGCACTTTCTTTGATCGCAGCTAGTTGTGATACTCTAGCTGCCCGAGCTTCACTCTTCTTGGCCTTGGTTGCCTTATTTCCCATTGCTTCTGTAAGAAAAATGGGTTAGCACACCAAAAAAAAATAGTAATACCCAGCTCGGCTTTCACTTCATCCCGTGTTCCTTTCAACAAGATTCGCTTAGTATCTATTTGCCCATGGGCTTGAAGATACTTCCAAGCCTCATCGCATAATCGCCGTTCGGCTTTCGTGAGCTCGGTCTTATAATTAAATTGATATAGAGCAGGCCCTCGGGTATAAATATCAGTCGTCCAACTCAGAGGGAATCGAGGCACAATCTTATCCTCCCCATCAACAACAACTTTTTCCATGAACCAACATTCCCCAATCCCCGTATGCTCATACTGGAAGAAGAGAGGCTT
Organism: Crotalaria pallida; assembly: GCA_037953625.1. Taxonomy (NCBI): domain Eukaryota; kingdom Viridiplantae; phylum Streptophyta; class Magnoliopsida; order Fabales; family Fabaceae; genus Crotalaria; species Crotalaria pallida. The sequence goes on along the minus strand of CM075649.1, from coordinate 77,081,933 downwards.
GAAGGATTTCCATGAATCAGTTACCTTGGCGAACAGGGCATGCTCCCTCCGAGCCTTTAGCGATACCCAAAGTCCCTTTGAATCACCAAATTTGTTCACTTGGGGTGCGTACAACCAGAAGAAAGATCGCAGTGTTGCCGTCAAATCCTCGGCATCGCAAAACTGCTGAAAAGCTCGGACGAATGCCCAGCCGCTCGGATGTAGTTGACTCGGAGCGATGCCTAAATGGTTTAGAACTTCCATTTCAAAAGTGGAGAAGGGCATCCGAATGCCAATTCTGGTGGCTATTTCTTCACAGAAATAGAAATATTTTCTACCTTCAGGTACTTGTAAGCATATCCGATCATCAATGCCCAAAGGTCTCAACACAAAGTCCGAGGCATTTCCATCAGCGCTCGGGGGTGTCAAAGTCGGTCGGAGATGATTGAGACTATTTTCCGTCAGCAGTGACGGTCTTGTTCCTAGTACCTCCCGATCGAAAACGACATCATACTGCGCGTGATTGGGTGGCAAAGGATACTCTTCTGGGTTGGTAACACACCTGCGTTCCACCATATATGGGGAAAAAGCAAAAGGCTCGGCGTTAGGATTTTTTATAGCACGAGTTTTTATTTTTAACTTGAAACCGAGCCCTGGACTTTTTCCCCCCTCCCCCGGTGGACTCTCCAAAGGTCCTTTCCCCCTGGTGTCAGGGTCGGGGCTAAGCCTAACTTGGGCTCGACGCTCGGCAAATCTGTAAGCTAACAACCACTTATTCTCATCTGCGGGATTCGATGGATATTCTACAACTAACGGTTTTACCTCGGTGGATCCCTGATTAGTTGGGGGAGTAGTAGAAGGGTGTATAGAATCATCGATATCAAAATTTCCCTCATTCCCAGAATTCCCAGAAAAACTAGAAGAACTCGAATCACTATCACTAGAAGGTTCCTCTCCTAATCTCCTGCAGAGTTCGCGATAAACTCTTCTCAAACCTCTCCATCCTCTCATGGTCTAAAGGCAACGAATCCTAAACACAACTTACTCAGGACAAAACCCAGAACCCAGAAATCCCCAAAAATTCACAATCCCTGCAAAACCCAAAACCAAAACCCCCTTTTACAAAAAAGCAGAAATCGCACAAAATGAAGAAATCGCAGAAGAAGAAATAAGAAGAATAGAGGAGGTTACCTGATTTCAGTTGCTGGAAAGGATGATAGAATGTTGTGGATTTGAAGGCAGAGACAGTGGGAAGGAGATTGGGAAGAGAGAATAAAGGGATTCTGATTTGAGAAGACTCTGGAGTGAAAGGAAAAATGAATAAGGGTAGTAAGAGGCTGAGAGGATTCGAACTAATGAAGGAAACTTTTCAGTTTCCTTCCACGATATGCATTTGGGCCGAAAGCCCGTTAACCCATGCAACCACTCGTTGGATGAGACGTGGCGGTTTAAAAAGGCACTTTTTCAAATTTCAAAAATTGCAATGATTTGGCACAACTTACAAGAGAACGCGCCGTACCTAGAGAAACTGAAACGTCACCTCGAACAGCTGTCGCACGTTCAAACTAAGACATCCAGAAGGTCCGACCCTAAACACATGTTAACTCGTCACAGACTTTATAAAGTCTTACGAGGTGGGGGGCTTGTAGGGTCTGCCGACCGTATAAGGACTAAGTCTTACTTAAGGTATTCTTCAAGGACCCTTCCCTCGGTTTACTCAGCACAAACGTCCCTCGCTCGGACTTGTTGGCTCCGAGCGCGCTAAAGGACCAGGCTCGGACTTGATGGGGCCGAGCCTCACAAACGGTCTTCAACCCATCGGCTCGGGACTCTAGGGCCGAGACATAACGTCGGCTGGTAGATGGACTCAGTCTTTACCAAGGCTTCCTATCCCTTCCGCAAATCTCTCCTAGATTCTCGCTAACAGCCTAGACATGAGATCTTGAGCTGATCTTATCCAGATTCTAAAAGCATAAACTTCCGATATTATCTCATAGAATCCTAGCTCAGCTCAACCCTGATACAAGGCCCATACGGCCCATATCAGCCTCCTCCAAACCCTATAAATAGCTCATAACAGCTAGGGTTTCAGGTACGTACTCTCATCCCTAAGTTGACACTCTGCACACACTGGTTGACTAGGGAAAACCTGCTTTTCCCAACTGGAACTGCAGAAATACCGCAAGGTCACAGATAAACACTTGATCCTCTCTTGAACTCCTGATTTCCATAATCTTGAGGGCTTAGAGGGTTAAGGACACAGTGTTCGAGGACACTACAGATTTATTTTTGAGAAAAAAAATTAATTTTCCCTTCTTTTGGCAAATTATAATAATTTGTTTAACTATAGAAAATGATGGTTGCTAATGATATTAGTTTGCCTTACATATTTAATTGGTTTTATGGTCATTGATTAGTTGACACTATTTTGGCACTTGAAAATGCCTATGTTTATATAATGCTTTATATATTTTATCATTGACAAATTGACATAGACATAAAGCTTTATCTGATATAAGTATTGTTATTATTCTTTAATGATTTTTTTGTGAGTTGTTTTGAAAGTTATATAAGGAAGATTATGCTTCATCAAGCTGACTCATATCTTATGTCGATTTCTATTTTCTTGGCTCTACACACATGTTGAGTAGTACATTTTCCGAGGTTAGTTATACAATTTTTATAGCTATTGCCATATTAAGAATATGCATAATTGGAAAATTTTATCCTAAATGAGTACATGTGCCTTGTCGTTTTCAATATGGAATTATAAGAATGCGATAATCTCACAACATGAAATTTACGTGCTTCTTTGTTGGCATGTTTTAAAAATATTAGTGATGAAAAATTCTAATATTTTTCTATTGAAAATGATTACTGCCATTATGATAAAGAAAAGAACTTTCCAATATAATTATGGATATACTTGTGCATTTGTTTATACCATTGAGTGACGTCAACACTTGTGTGAATATGATATTATTGAATGGTATTGATCACATATTTTTTTTTGGAGATATTTGATGCTTGTTAGTTTTAGCAAGTAAAACTATGCATGATCTCATATGATCTTGTTTTGAATTATATTTTCAATATAAATATTTTTGTGATATTTCCAAATTTAAGTCTCCGCTTAAATATACTATTTGAAAAGTATTAAAAAAAATAATAATTTAATAACATGTGTTAGACATATAAATTGGTTATTGAAAATATTTGGTTCTTTTGTGAGAAATTTATTAATTTTTATTTGTTTCATTGTCATTATTGAAATAATTAGATTGGAATGTACGAACCACATAAATAAGTGATCACATGTATACATAATATATTTTTTATAACAAAAGTTATGGATATAATTTTTTTTTAAAAAATAGCATATCCTAATTTTTTTTTATTGGGGTTAACAATGTGTTATAATGGAGTGGATTACGAATAAATATACCAAGTTTCAAAGGTATATATAAAATTTTATCAAAATTCATGTACGATGATAATTTAGAGCTCTAAAAGAGTTGTTATCCAGAGATATTGGAAATTTTTTCAGTTTATACGTATATAGTACAATTGAAATATCTCATATCGTAAAACCAAAAGTTTATAAACTGGAAGTTAATAAATCATAATTAGGGACGGAGGTAGTATAATTTTTTTGTTTAACTTGACTGGTTAGACCATCCCAGATCAACTATATGATGCGAAAAAAAAATTTAAAACTTATGTTGACATCCAAAGAAGAACCCGAAGTTTTTTCAATCTGATTATCTCAATGTGCTAATAATTGTTCCCAAAGAAAGTTTATTCGGCCATCACCATAAAATTTGGATTGAATCTGGAATGAATACAAGGTGATATTTATGTGTCATTACTTCCATCATGTGGATCATTTAGGTATTTTATATTTTTAATTGATGCATCAACTGGATGGTCACATGTTTCTTCATTAGCAATTTGCAACCAGAAGTTTGCGAGATTACTTGTGCAGTTGTATCAATCAAAATCTAGTTATTAACTATTGTATGTCTATTGCCATTACTAATTGGGAACATGTATGGCACTGATTCGCATCAAGCCATTAAAATTATCATGAGTTTCCCCTTTTACAAATGGTTTTTGGTCAGAAACCTAATATTTCCCATCTAAAAACTTTTGAATGTGCAGTATATTTTCCACCACAACGCACTAAGATGGGACCTCAAAGAAGGTTGGGAATATATGTTGGATATGAATCTCCATCCATGATAAAATAACTCAAACCAACAACAAGAGAGTCATTCATGGATTAATTTCCGATCATCGTTTTGATGAATTTGTTTTCCCAACATTAGGAGGAGAAAATAAGTTGTTGGAAAAATAAATTATTTGGAAAGAGTTATCGTTATATTATCTTGATCCTCGAACAAAACAATTTGAATTTAAGTTCAAAAGCTGATTCATTTGCAAAATTTAGATAACCAATTGCCAAACGCATTTTGTGGTGGACTCGGCCTAGCCGAACTCCACGTAGCCCTCACTTAGGACCTAAAGGACCTTTCAGGAAGCCCCCTGTGTGCTTGGCCGAGCTCAATGCTCAACGGCCGAACAGACATAAGGCACAGGCCGACCTCATCCTCCTACCAAGGTCCGATCACCTTGTCCGACACCACCCAGAGTCCGACACCTCCCTCAGGGTCCGACACCAAGGACAGGATGATGTGTCTCACCTTATCCACAAGGACAGCTCACCCTTTCATAGCTCAGTACAGGGTCACCCTCGTCAGCTGCAACAACCCCCAAACACCTCATGTGGTGCTTCCGGCCTAGGGACATCACATTGGCGCCGTCTGTGGGAACGGTAAACTCCGATTCCCATCCACATAAAAAAAAAAAGATAGAGAGAACAACAATGGCGTGTTGGTGCTATGGTGGAAGAAGGGTGCCTCCTTGGTGGGTACTGCTTGTTGGTGCTGCATAAAGCTAGGCACCGGTGCTCGTTCATCGAGGTGGTTGGTGCGGTTCGAGGCTAGTAACCGGCGCTGCTGCATCTCCGTCTCCTCGCGACCCGGTGCTCAACTCGAACACCGACGCCACCAGCTTCAAGGTCCCTTCTTCTTCTGGGCGGCCGCCACCAGGCGTGTTGTTAATGTCGGCGTGGCTACTCCTGGTGTTGTTCGAAGAGGAGCAGTCGTTTTATGAACCAGGAAGATGAGCATCACCACGGTTCCCTTCTCTGATCTCTTGGCAGCAGTGGCTGCGTTTTCCTCTGCGAACCAAGGTAAACATCGAGCCAAGGCTTGATCGCGATCGTGACGCCGCCACCGTCGAGCACCGCCACTTCTCCTTCTGATATTTGCGGCGTTGGCGGTGATGAGCTCGGCAGCGATGGTGTCAATCTTCTTGCTCCAACACGGGTCCAGATCCTCTTACCTCCGCCACCGCCGTTCGAAACCGAGGCCAGATCTCGGTGGTGTGAGAACGCCACCATTCGGCGAACCAGTCATCATCGCGACACTTCAATTGCAGCGGAGAAGACCATCGACGCCGCCACCATTGCAGAATCGCGAGCCACCGCGACTCCTCATCATCCCTGTGTCTCTCCTTCGAGCACCATCAACCGTGAGGCTCCTCACCGTTCCCGTCACCAAAGACCACCGGCGCCAGCCCTCGTGTGTGCGCCTACTACCACCTCCGCTACAAACGGCGACAGTCGTTGTCTATGCCGTTTCCGACGGCGCCGGTGTGGGCAGCATCACCCCGGGTTAGCCGCCGCTGCAAGGGAATCTCAGTGCCACCCTTGCGTGTAGAGCGCAGCAGCACCTGCTGCATTAGGGTTTCAACCCTAACGGGCCAACAGGCCCAATTCTAAAAAAAAAATCAAAGAAGAAAAAGAAAGAAATAAAGAGGAGAGGATCGGGCTATCAACGTACCATTGGCCCAACAACTCAATACTCATTCCTATATCAGGGTAGTGTTCTGTATCAAGCCTTGCAAATTATTTTTATTATTACACGTCATTATTTTGATGCATGATTCACATTGGTCAAAAATATATCTTCGCCTGTTAATGTCATCAAATATTATTTACGACAATCAAACTTTGTCACATAATCCGAGTTTACTCTTCTCTCCTCGGATTTACATGATTTCGAAAATCATAATCTGAGTTCACTCTTCTCTCCTCGGATTTACATGATTTCGGAAATCATAATCCGAGTTTATTCTTTTCTCCTCGGATTTACATGATTTTGAAAATCATAATCCGAGTTTACCCTTCTCTCCTCGGATTTACATGATTTCGAAAATATTAATCCGAGTTCACTCTTCTCTCCTCGGATTTACATGATTTCGAAAATCATAATCCGAGTTTACTCTTCTCTCCTCGGATTTTCAAGGTAATTTCGGAAGACTCGCACAGTGTTTCACACTCGAGCCGATCTCTTAATCCGAGTATGACGACTATTCTGCTAGTTTCTCTCGCTCGACATCACACTAAGGAAAAAGGAGGTCGGACCTCAAAGCTCGACAAACCCCATTCGAAAAGGACGGACTGCATACTCCTAATCCGACATACTTCAATCCTAAATGCTTCAGTCCGACATCCGTCAGTCCGACATGCTTCAGTCCGACAAACTTCAACCCGACATCACTCACCTCACTAAATCAGGGAAGAGATTATAGTTCTCATATTATTTTCCTATCTCTTCGCTTTTCTATGTGTTTACTCTACATGCTTTTTGATATTTATTTATCTGGTGCATGTGCTGTTAATCCTTGCTTCTTTATAGTTTCTCTACTTATTGCTTATTATTTGGTATTCTCCGTGTTGTTACATGACGTACTGTTAACCAAATCTTCTTGCTGTTAAATGTCCTTAAATCTCTGCCTCTTCTGTTGTGATAGTATGATAATATTTGATTTCCGTTACCTCTCCTGTTGTCGTTTTTCACGAATTAAATGCTTTCATCTGGTTTGTTGACACGTTTATAAATGTCTTCTGTTATGGAGTGTGGTATACTTGAAATCATGCATCTTTTCGTGGACAATACTATCTTGTTGAACAATATCTTAAATTTCAGTATTTGCCGCTTTCATATTAGTTGCGTATGACCTGCTCGAATCATCTTGCTCTTATGTCGGTGTTTTATTCTCGCCTGCCGACAGTTTCACTGTTGTTATTTAATTATCATGAATTATCATAAAGTGCCAAAATTAATGCCGATCACTTATTATTATTATTTTACATGTAATGTAAGATTCAGGAGAATGATGGTCGAAAAAAGGAAGGCCGAGGTGTTACGGTTATCTCTATTTTGAACGAAACCATCTTACGATCTCTATTCTCATCTCGGCTTGGATCTTTGTTGGACGAACTGCTATGTTTGCCTCTAGTATCTTATTGGCCCCACTTTTCATCTCGGCTTGGATCTTTTTTGGTTTTCACAGGACCACCACGGCTTCTCGAAGGTGAACAATTCCAAAGGCATATATTATTTCTTAGTTCATGCTTATTTCTGAGCTCGGAGATCCTCTTTTTCAAATTGCGCGGTTTATCGAAAAGGGAGGTCGAGCTACTATTATTCTCTTTATTTCATGTTTATATCCGATCTGCCGAGCTGCTATTATTCTCTCTAATTCATGTTTCTATCGGGCTGTTATCATCTCGACCCTACCTTAGTGGTAGAACGGTCAATTCATGTTTCTACCGCGCTGTTATCATCTCGACCCTACCTTTGCGGTAGAACGGTCAATTCATGTTTCTACTGAGCTGTTATCATCTCGACCCTACCTTTGTGGTAGAACAGTCCCCCCTGTCACCGCACTTACATGCATTCACGCATACAAGTTGGTACTAGTGCTACAGACATTTGCGTACGTACTAGCTTCTCATTTAGCACTAGCCACCTAAATGTTGCATGGCGCTATGTACAGCCAACGTCTTCTAAATAAGATCGGCTCATATGCACAGTGTACAAGGGACACCCGATAAAGTACAGCTTGCTGTGAAATGTTCTCACATAACTTCACTCAGCAACCTCTTTCACATCGGGGCCGAGGACACCCACCTCGGCTAAGGTGGGTGGATCCGAGATCCCTACTGCATTCACTTATATACAGTACCTTTTTCCAAAGGAAAACTTATAAGTTACTGCACTGGTCAGGGGGAGTCGTCCGAAGTCAAAGGTTTAGACAACCACATCCTATGTGCAACAACCTGCGTTGGAAGTTCACTGTCCTCGGCGAACGGTGCAGGATCCGAGCTCTCCTTACCGCATGCAGAGCACAACCCTCCTCGGGTCTAAAACAACGATCAAAAATCTCTTTCTCCTTCTCGGCAAGGGGGGCAGGCAGGTTGTCAGCCGAGTTATCAACCTCGGCATTGTTGTTGTAATCCACCAGCATGCCATCTTCAACCCTGAACACCTTGAGGCGAAGGTCGGGGTTGAGGATATTAATCTGACTCACAGCATTCCCGAAGGTGTCAAAGATGTCGTCTGCCGACTTCTCTAGGTCAGAGAGGCATTCTCGGCCAATATTTTATGGACTGCACTTTCTTCACCTCTGCATTCCTCTCCGCCTTCTGCTTTGATAGAGGTCCCCTGTGAGCCTTGACAAGCTCGTCGGTTCGCCTACAGCTTGGCGTTTCCTAGGCTCTTTTGCACAGACACCACGACCTTGCTCGGCGATTCCTTGCTTTGCATGCTTGCCCCTGGCCTTTCTCAAGCTCGGTCACCTACCCCCCCAGCTCGTTTCCTCTCACACATCCAAGTCCGAGCACCGCTGTTTCTTTAGAGGGGGAGATGTGGCCTCGCCATTGGTCGCATTTTCAACAAGCAACTTTATAATAGCCACGGAGCTGCCTCGATCGATTCGAGAACCAACAAGCTTAGTATTTTAAAGATGAGATGATCGTCAAGCATTCACTCCCTCGTCTCCCGAGGTGATTCTACTGCCATCTTGCTGTTTCTTCTATCAGAACAATATAAATCGGAATACATCACTATGTCCATGATGGCATCCTTCTTAGCAAACTCAGCATTGTGCTAGCCTTTCATCCTGTGTTCGAGTTCTTCCGTCCTGTGCCATCACAGAGTTGGTCCAACACCCAATCCTTGCGGTCGGACGTGCATAAATCACCATGGTTCTCGGAGACCTCGGTCATCATTCCTGTTGATGCTTTCACGGAAGGCGCTATTGTTCTCAAATCAAAGGTTCTGAAAAGTAAAGGGGAGAGACACTCCCGACAACTCGTGAGATTTTGTCCGACTTCTCGAATTCCGAGGAACTCAGCAGTTGCGGTTAATTAACAGCATGGATGAAGAAATTAACGCTACTTCTCTCCCATCCACAAGGAATCTATTCACATTACTACACTCATAACTTCATCACCCTCATCTCGGAGCATCCCCAAATCCATTCTGGATCCGAGCTTCTGGCAGATCCCCCCGTGGGAACTCGGTTCGAGATGAGCCTCACCGAGCTGGTGGCGGATCCCCCCCGCGGGACCTCGGTTAGAGATGTACCTCACCGAGCTTGCACTCGGTTCGAGATGAGCCTCACCGAGCTTTCACTCGGTTCGAGATGTTCCTCACCGAGCTTGTACTCGGTTCGAGATGAGCCTCACCGAGCTTCTGGCAGATCCCTCCGCGGGAACTCGGTTCGAGATCGGGGTACTCTTTCAGTTTCATCATCCGAGTACAAAAGAGCACTATCAACCATCCGCAACACTCTTCCGAGCGGAAGGCCACGCCTGCAAGCATGTTTCTACCTCATCACCAACTCAGCACTGATCAGACGGACGCAGAAAGGACCTCAACTCGGCACAGAGTCTCTACGACTCTTCCCGAGTTGGGGGGCTCACGTGGCGGATCGATTTCTCCTAACCCGCCTTGCTGTCCTTTGCTAGCCTTGAGCACATGATTGTGGACTAGTACTCAAACCCTTCCTAGAAGGTGGGGGGTACTTAGTGCTATGATGCTTAGTGCTATGCCTTCTTTCTCCTAACTTGGCTCGAGACTCACAAAGTCTCGCCCAGCTGGGAGAGAAAAACGAGGGACCTCGAGCAATGTCGCAATGATGGCGACGCTTCGTGGGACGTAATTTCTGACACGGGAGAGAAAAACGAGGGACCTCGAGCAACGTCGCAATGATGGCGACGCTTCGTGGGACGTAATTTCTGACACGTGTCAGATGAAGAATAGGCAAACATCACGTCTGAGCAGGTGAAAGGACAGTTTTCAATCCTAATCCATCATAATGAAAGGACGTCAGAGACAGCTGGATCCAGTTCTCGACAGCTCATCATCCGAACTCCCTAGAACCTCGGAGCAAGGCTCAAATAGCCTTGACCGAGCTGGGGGGCTTATGTGGTGGACTCGGCCTATGTGGTGGACTTGGGAAAAGGACCTAAGCCAAGACCTCGGAGCAAGGCTCAACTAGCCTTGACCGAGCTGGGGGGCTTATGTGGTGGACTCGGCCTAGCCGAACTCCACGTAGCCCTCACTTAGGACCTAAAGGACCTTTCAGGAAGCCCCCTGTGTGCTTGGCCGAGCTCAATGCTCAACGGCCGAACAGACATCAGGCACGGGCCGACCTCATCCTCCTACCAAGGTCCGATCACCTTGTCCGACACCACCCAGAGTCCGACACCTCCCTCAGGGTCCGACACCAAGGACAGGATGACGTGTCTCACCTTATCCACAAGGACAGCTCACCCACTCAAAGCTCAGTACAGGCTGGCCCTATTTGGGCCCCAAGCAAGCCCATTAGGGCAACCAGCTCTCCTATATATATCCCCCTCTCCCTTGGGGCTAAGGTATGTCTCTCTAAACCTAAGAACTACGTGTGGCTTGATTCCCCTCTCATGGGATACGTAGGACCGGGGTCACCCTCGTCAGCTGCAACAACCCCCAAACACCTCATGTGGTGCTTCCGGCCTAGGGACATCACACATTTACTGACCTAAAAAGAGTGACTAAGTCACATATTCCAGCTGCTAATGCTCCAATGAAATTGATGTCCCTCTTGGACAAATTAAAATTGCAAATGAGTATGAGACACGCTTGAAGCGTGGCAGATCCATCGGTTCCAAAGATAAAAATCCTCGAAAACGAAAAGGAGCAAAGAAATAAGATGGTCAATTTGATGATATAGTGACTATTGAGGAGTCCTTAGATATATAATTAATAGTTCAGTTCAAGAAGAAAGTCAGGTACCTGAAAAGTGTGAAAACAAAGAGATCTCAATAAATTATGTCATGACTTAAATACAATGGAACCGAAATGAAGTCAACGTTGACAATGCTTTTACTTATGATATAGCGCTTAAATGATATAAGATGAGGATCATGCATCAAAGTCTATTATGGAATATAGACAAAGAAATGATTAGCCAAAATGGAAAGATACAATTGAGGCATAATTGAATTCGCTTGAAAAGTGACAGGTATTTGGACCTACAGTCCGTACACCTAAAGGTGTAAAGTCAGATGGATACAAATGTGTTTTTTGTAAATAAGCGAAATTGTAAAGAAGAAATTATGAGATATAAAGCAAGATTGATTGTCCATAGAATCTCACAAAGACCTGACATTGATTATGAGGAATAATACTTCCCTGTGGTGGATGCAAGTATTTTTCGATACTTGATTAGTCTGGCAATATATAAAGGATTCAATTTGTGTCAAATGATGTTATAGCAGATTTTTATGGCTAATTTGATTAATAACATATATATGAATACCCCTTAAGGATTCAATATGCTCGAATTGTAACACCCCAATTTGGACTTAGAATTTTCACTAAAAATTTGCGCCATTTTTTTTATAAACATTTTCAAAATCAGTTTATTTTAATTCTTTTACAAAAAGATTTTCATAACACAATTTGATTCATTTGTTTACAAAATAATTTGATACTTAACTCGCGTCATAAAAATTCTATTTCCAAAAGAGATGTTACCATCCAACACATTTAAAAAAAAACTCATTTTCTCCATGTCATATTTAATTGATGGTTAACTTGCGGAAAATAATTTAGGTACTTATGAACATGATACAATAACCAAAAAAGAACTTCTTTTATTTCATTTAAAATAATCCATATTACAACTGAGGTTACATTCGGGATAGAGTAATCGTGTCCTACCCATCCAAAGATGGAATACAAAACAAAAACTATCCTAGACTATTAGTCTTCATCATTTCCTCCACCGCAACTGTCTGGAATATTCCTTGATTGCTGCTTCTGCTTCCTCCTCGTATGTACGTCGTCTCGCGATCCTCTTCCAACTTGAGCAACCGCTACTCGAGATAGTACATGATCTGTCATCTATGAACATTGTTCCCCAATGTTCACAGGAAAGGGAAATAGAGAGAGTAAGCACTTCCGAACGATATGATCGTCGACGGCGCGGGCTTACCATAGGGGAATATTAAGACCATACAAGCATATCATAAAACAATATATACATCATTATTACCAATCCCTTATAAACAACTTCAGCTAAATACCATAGGGTCCTTTCCACCAAAAGGATAATCTTCATGAAACCATATCCATTATATTTAATTATCTTTAGGCTCTAAGTTTCATTGTCATAACCACCGGAAATTCAAGAGGGGGTACCACCACCGAGGCTCAAGGGTTTGGTAGCACACACGTTACATCTCCTCCATCATTCAAACCACATCCTAGTTCGGAAAGCAGATGGGACGCACAGGAACCCTAACCATGCTGGCATCGATGTCGAAGGGTACGCACCAACAAGTATCCAACAACTAAAGTAAAATCATTTCATCAATACAGTTTCAAAAGTACAACGACATCTAGCCCCATTCGGGTTCCCTCTCACCATCTAAGATTTGCTCAAGGGGGCGATAGCACTTTCTCTAGTTGATCGTGAAGTTCCTTGCTACGACATTGCCTACAACCGAAAGACAAGTCCTTGTAGTCTTGTCCCGCCTAGAGAAGCACTCGAGGCTTCTTGACGTTCACCGTCCTTGCCCTCCCCTATCACAATCACCACTTGAAGAGACACCAACCTCCAAGCATGCGGTATCTTTCCTCTCCACTACTTCACTCTCAACGCAAGGTTTAGAAAAGGGGTTCTTAAGTCTTTTAAGTCTTTTAAGTCTGTCATTAATCCTAGTTTTGGTCGACCCATTCTAAGCCTCGCTTCTAACGGGCCTCGACCTCTAAGGGAAACACCAAACACCTTTTTCAAGTACAGTGGATTCCACAAGACTTAGACCACGACACAATCATCCACGTGGCCAGTCACTTAAAGGGGATATTTACAAAGTTATCGTGCCGTTTGCACCATCACTGTACACTAGTATCGTTTTCGAATTTCCACAAGGTTCATTGATCATTCTCATAAATTCAAAAATATGCCAAATCCTTTTCATGGAACGACCGTTCGAAAAATACTAAGAAATCTTTTCATAGGAACAATCGTTCAAAAACATTAATTATCTTTCTATAGGATAAACCATTATTTCCAAAATATATTCCCAATCTTCTTGTTATCTCATCATATAACTCATTTCCATATAATGATATGTGCATGTGTGTGTGTATGCGTGTGAGCGTGTGTGAGTGTGCCGCGTGTATGTGTATGGGTATGCAAACCTAGAATTTTCTAAGTGTTGGAACAAGAAACCAAATAAATTAAGTCTTAACCATGAGTAACTAAGTTAGCAACTAAGTCCTAACTATTAGCCAAAGGGTAACTAAACCAAAGAGACATAGTCCCTTAATCTACTCCTCATTGTCCCCTTAGACTTGATAACCTCCACCCATGCAACTCTTTGAGTTGCCAAAATTACCCCTCCCACTTGCACCATAGCCGAATTGATTAAGGGCAAAAAAAGGGAAAAATCCATGCCTTTGCCCTTGTCTATAGATAGCCGAATGGGTGAAGTGTGAGCCACTTCATTTCTTCATTTCCACTTCCCACTCATTTCTCTCATCTCCATTCACTTTCCAAACACATTAGTTGAGAGCAACTATCAAAGCTCTCAACACATAGAAAATAGAGAGGGAAGCCGTAAGGGAAGAAGGAGAAACCAAGCCAAAAACCTAAGCCTTTCTTTGAAGATCCAAGACCCAAAAACTAGGAGATCAACCTTTTCCTTAGGTGGATGGATCGAATGAGCAAGAGGAAGTTGTAATAGAGTAGTTTTTTTCTTTGATCTTGTGATCTCTTTTCTTTTCTTTTTGCATGTAAATTTTCAAAGCCAAAAATAACTTGTAAACTTCTAATCAACGGATTTCCTAACTTGTTTAAAGTTTTCATAAGAGATCCTAAAGCTTTTCAAACTAAATCTTCTAACTCTAAAGGTTTGATGAGATTTTTGGTGAAGAATGAAGTGGATCTCTTTGCATGTTTAATTTTCTTTCTTAAACCGTGATTTAAAGATGTGTTTAAGGGTTTATTTGATAAATAAAATGAACGATCTAAATTTGCTTAGTAATAATATTAAGACCTTTGATGTTGCATGTTGGTTGATGTTGATCTTGGTGCTATGTGTACATGCATGTGTTGATTCTACCTTGATCTTGAATTTTTAAGACTAAATGAACTAATAAAACACTAGATCTTAAACTAGGAGATTTGGCCATGATCTAAAAGATTAGGTATTGATGCTTTTTAATTTGCTCTAAGTGATTGCATGTTTAGTTTATGTTTAGAAAAATTAATTTGAGTTGTTGAAATACTTTGGTTGTGATTTGATGTGGATGAAGCTTTAATTTTTACCTTGATCTTTGAAAATGTTTTGATTCTTGCTTTAATCTTTAAAGGGTTTTGTTCTAAAGCCTTGCATGTAATCTTTGAGTAAAAAGCTTTAACTTCTCTTTCATGCATGCCACGGTTTTGATCCTTTTTCAACTCACCATGATTTTCATCTTTGATTGTATTAATTGATTGATTGTATGGCTTGATCTACAAAGCTTAGGTGCATGCATGTTGTTTTTAAGTGAAAAGGATCTTGTTTTGTCATAGAGGGGTATTCGGCCTAGGCATCCTAAATAGACTAGGGTTTTTTTTCATGAGGTGACTTAAAAGTAATGAGTATGTTTTGAGAAATCATGCTAAAATGAATTGTTTGAAATTGTGTTGAGAATATTCACTTTCTAATCGGGTTTTGATTTAAAAATAAAGGGAATAAATGAATTAAATGATTTTGGAAAAAAAAAGTTTTGTGTTTAATTGTATTTGTGTGTGTATTCGGGTAAGGATAAAAGAAAGAGTAAGTAATTTTGTTGTATGAAAAAGAAAATAGAATTTAAGAGTTTAAAATAAATCAAGTTGATTTATGTGATTTAAATATGTGATGTTTGATTTGTTTTCCTTGATTATACTCGGTCATGAAATATAAGTGAATCTAAGAAATTTAGTTGCATGAAAACAAATTTATATAATGATTCTTGAAAAGGGATTTAAGTTGTTTAAAGAAAGAAAAAAAAGAAAACAACAAATATGAATACGTTTTATTTATATCTTTGGTTCAACTTGGTTTGTGAATGCATGCATGACTAAATATTTTGTTTTATGAAAATAAAATATTTGTGAGTTATATGATTGCTTTGATGATTGATTGAATTGGTTATATATTTCTAATAAAGTGTTATTGGTTACATGTATGTTGAGTTGATATTTGGAAAACAATTGAGTGTATAATTAATTTCGAAATTCATTGGTTTTAAAATAATTTGATTTGATTTTTTTTTTGAGATTCTTGAATTATGTTCATGGCTGTCCAAAGTTGTTTTGTGATAAAGACTTGAGTTTTTTAAAGTGTTAATTTTGAATAAAGAAGTTGTTTAAAATGAAAAGTGTTTTTACGATGTTTTCGGGGTTTTTT
This sequence comes from Crotalaria pallida, assembly GCA_037953625.1. Taxonomy (NCBI): domain Eukaryota; kingdom Viridiplantae; phylum Streptophyta; class Magnoliopsida; order Fabales; family Fabaceae; genus Crotalaria; species Crotalaria pallida. The sequence goes on along the minus strand of CM075649.1, from coordinate 77,066,110 downwards.
TTATCAAAATGATTTTTGAAATAACCTTTGCTGTCCAAGATTATTTAGACCTGCTTCTTATGTTTAAAAACGTTTTCATATAATTTAAAGTGTGGTTTTTAAGAGATAATTGATTTAAGAAAAGATTTTCTTAATACGCATTAGCAACATAAGTGTGTTTTATTTAATACGAGGAAAGAGAGGTGTCTAAGTTATGGAAAAGATTTTCATAATATGAGTTAATAACGTAAGCGTATTTTATTTAGTACGAGGAATTTGAAAGAAGAGGGATTGGGACAGCCGGCAGCAAAAGGATCTGAGGAGACGGTACGCATTAAATAGCTGGACCTCAGGTGAGAGAGAAGCTTTCCTAAGACACCGGGGTAGTTAGGTGATATATTAGGACGTTCCGTATCATCTCAAAGATCGGAACTAAGTTGTTCGGAGTGAGTAGTATAAGTGACAATTGTCTGTGTTGTGTGGCCACTTATACGAAGGTGACAAAGGCCACAATATTGTTGTGTGATGAGTGTGTGATTGATAGCATGCTTTTATGTTTTTATTTCATTATGCCTGATGATATTTATTGTTGTTAAATTAAATGAGTAATATGCTGATAGACACATCCTGAATGAGAAATGAAAACGAAAGGAATAAGTTGAGAAAGTAATGAAATTGAAAGTAAAGACACAATGAGAAAGATTTAATGATTGGAAATAAGGTATGTGTTGGAAAGGAAACAAAGAGTTGAGAATTGGGAAATGAAATTGAGGATAATGATGAGAACGAGCCAGAGCTGGGGAGAGTGATGTGAATGTGGATATGAGATGTGATTTGAGCGGAGCTGGGCTCCTTTTGTTTTGGTTTTAGACTGGGACTAGTGCTGAGTTGAGCTTGCTCCTCCATTAGCGCTCAACAAAAAGGTAATTTTTGAAACGGTTTTTGAAAAGATTTTCGAAAAGAGACTTTTGAAAAGATTTTTGGAAGAGATTTTTGAAAAGATTTTTGAAAAGGTATTTTTGGAAAGATTTTCGAAAAGAGATTTTTGAAAAGATTTTTGAAAGGGATTTTTGAAAAGATTGGTAAAAAGAAATTCTTTTGAAAAGAGGTTTTGAGAAAGATTATAAAAAAAGTATTTTTCGAAAAAGTTTTTGAAATGAAACTTTGTGAAAGGCTGTGAGAGGAGATTTTCAGAAACTTGAGAAAAGAGACTTTCAATAAAGTTTTTGAAAAGGAATTCTTAGAAGATGTGAAATTGGATTTTTGAGAAAGTTTGCAAGAGAGAATTTTATGAAAGAGTTATGAAATAATCTTTTGTGAAAGTTTATAAAATGGTGTTTTGAGACGGTTTTTGAAAGATTGTTTTGAGAAAGGATTTTGGAAATGAGAGGATTACGAGAAATGGAGAATGCTGAGGAAGTTTGAGAAATGAGATTCGAGTTGTTGATGTGATCCCAGCTCTGTGCTATGCGAGAAATGAAGAGAGCAAGATTGTGAAAAGTTAGTGGTCGGGACTCATTGAAGGGATGCACGAAGGATGGGCCGACCTTAGGTTAATTAACAAGATAAAAGACTTAAAAGACACACGCGATGAGGTATGAGAGTGCAAAGTAGTGGAGAGGAAGATACCATAAGTATTTGCGGATACTTAGGAGGAGATTGCATTAGGGGAGGACGATGACGGTGAAACGTCAAGAAGTCTAGAGTATGTTTCTAGGCAGAACGAACTCCACATGTGGCGTACTAACGTGGTAGGGACTGGGTCTAATGCCGTGGTAAGTTCTGCGGGCCCACTAGAAACATACTGTCGCCCCTTAGATTGCAAATCTAGAACAGTGAGAGGGACTGGAGTGGGGCATTTTGTTTGCCACTGTGAGTTGAGACAGTGTGCCTTATATGAATTGAATGAATATGATATGATTTGAGGCTGAGTCCTCCTGGTCTGGGACCATTTGTTGTTGAGACAGCTGTCGTGCCCGCACGGTAAAGGTCCTGTACTCCTGTTTGCTTTCGACTAGGTTGGATGGATGACCGAGGAGATGTAGACGTGAGTGATAGCCGAGAATGAAATGAATTCCCCGACGATATCTGATGATTCCCAAAGTAAAAGAATGATATGAATTGATGAGATTGGAAAAGAAGGAATTCCGAGTATGAAAAGGGAAAAAGGATTGAGAGAGAAAGAATAATTAAGAAATGCGAAGTTAAATTTAGAAAGAAATTGAAGGATAATAACAAGGATAATAAGACTGATAATATTGATAATGATATCATGATTGCTGTGTGTTTGTATGCTGTATGTTGTATGGTATGTTTGTATGGTCCTTCTATCTTGCCTATCGTAATTCCACACCGTCGACGATGCGTCGTTCGGATCGCTTACTCTCTCCTGTTCGTTGGCATATCGGTACTGCTGGTATCTCAACGGGCAGATGGAGTATTGCATGGATATTACCATGTGGAATAAGTATGGAAGAGGTTGGAAGCACACCCCATGCGGCTGAGCATGGACCGGCTATACGGAGATCGTGATCTAGGACCCGGAGCATCAACTGAGTGGAGCTAATCTAGAACCGCACTTGGGACAAGTCAATGTACGAGGATTTAGTAGCTACGAGGAGAAGGCACGGTGTGAGCAGCGAAGGAACTTTACTACACCAGATGAAGGGCTGCTGGATTCCAATAGCAATGAGGGGACAACCACAAGGGCGGCATCATCTTCAGGAGTGAGGAGAAGACACAAGAAGGAGAAGGAGCTACACCCACTTGCCTTCGTTAGGAGAGTTTAAGAATAGGATTATAGTTTATGTTGGTGATGAATGTCTTGAGTTAAAGATTACCTAAGTGACGAACTATCGCTGTAACTTAATCTATTCTGAAGTATGCCCTACTTTACACAACTTAATGAGAAAAGTTTAATATCATTTGGTTGTAATGAAAAGAACTATTTTGAATTGAAACTAAACCGTTTTTCCCTGATAAATGTTTTTGAAAACCCAAATGAAAAAGTGGTGGTTTTAGTAACAACTCGGTTTTCGGAAGAAAGCGTTGAAGTACATCAAAAACTTTTCACTAATGTTTTCAAACACCTCAACAATGTTTTACAAAAAAAAAAAAAATTGGCCTCATTTTTGGGTAACTTTAATAAATAAAAGTTAATTGTTTTGAGTACGAAAATCTGGCTTTACAAAAATCACTTTTTCTTTTTAGCTTTTAAATTATGAAAATCATCTCCAATCATAATATAACTTTTAAAACACAATCATAACATCTTAAAAATAAACCTCAATTTTTTCTTTACTACAGATCTCACTCTTAAGTACCTTATAACAACTACCATTTACAGGCTATTCATACCGCATGAATTTGGAGTATTTTTCTTTGATGCACATTTCAATCAATCAAGCAGTAAACAAATCTTTGCAACGTTATAAACACATGTAACATATTGAGAAAATAAACTCAAGTATTCCAAGTTGAAAATACTTTTTCTCTATCGATAATGAAATTAAATTACAAACTATAAACAATACACAGCAAATCACTTTTAAGCATCAGTAAATTCAGAAAATCACTTTTACACTTCCTTGCTAATTTTTAACTACTTATAATAAAGATCTTAGCATAAAGTACACATTACCAATTCATTTCAAAATAATTCTATCCTTGATGCAACTATTTTAAAATCTTGAACAGCATATACACTATTTCTTAAAACTCAGTTTTCTCCTAAACAGTTTATCAGAAACACATGCCGTTTTTTCCTAAATTCTTTTTACGAATTTTATTATATTAAAATGATTAAATCTAAGTCACATAAAATAATTTCACCTGCTGTACAGCCACTACAATTTGTTGCATTATCTTAAGAAAATAAGGCAAACAAACTTAAATAATTATATACAAATTAAGCACTACTAATACACTTAAAAATAATCATTTGGAGTCTTATATCTTAATAAAATAATAATTTTCCAGAAATAAAATAATTTTCCAGAATTAATTATTTCTCAGAATTAAAATAACTAAACACTTATATATACTAATAATCATCTATTTACATCAAATCATTATTAAATCAATTAGGAAAATTATCAAACTCTATATTTTTTTCTCCTAAATAATTCGGCCACTGCTCAACAATTAGAAAAATACTTTTAATTTTTAAAACACCTATACATCATAATTACATAATATTATACCCTCAAAAGAATTGTTTTAATCATCAATAAAATATCAAATAGACACCATTCATAAAAATCATTTTTTTTACAGCAACTAAACTCAATCCTATAGTCATGTCATTACACCAAAATACCATTCTTATTAACCTATTTTTCCTTATTAAAATTACCCAATTACTCCTAGAATTGTCAAACAAAATACTATAATTTATTTGTAACTTTTACTTAAAAAAATCAATTATATATTTCGGTCAACCATAAAAATTCAGGATTAAATTTTATTTTCATAAGACTATTATCATTTCATTTTTATATCAAAACATCAAAGATCAAAATCACCCATTAGTTTATACTTTTTAAGAAATAAGTCACATAACAATTATACACATATTAACAACAACTACCACCTAATATATATATATATATATATATATATATATATATATATATATATATATCACGGTCCATAAAAGAGAAAAAAATCAAAAATACATTAAACTTATTCAATTTTAATTTAGTTTCCATTCCTTATACATATATTCATTTTGAATCCAAGCAAAAAGAAACAAAATAATCCAAACAGATACAAAATATAAATTCCTACATTTCAAGAACACCAAAAATTTCCAGAATTTTATTTTCCTATTTATCATAAAATTTGGCCATCATGGGTTAAGGAAAAAGGGGAGATTATCTCTTTAAACAATTCATTTTGTCCCTTTTTCTTAAACCTCAATTCATATGACCCAAAAATAATATCAAAACACTATCAATAATCTTATTTCAATATCAAAATAGGAGTTAGAAATTTTAGTTCTTATTCTTTATCATAGAAGAAATTAGAGATTTTTATTTACTAAATAACAATAGAATAAGAGATGAAAAATAGATCAAAACATAAGTTTAGTGTTACCTCTTTTCCTTAAGCTAAATGAACTTCAAAATGATGATGAAAATTTTTCCTCCTCTTCCTCTATCAACTTGCCACCCACTTTCTTCTTCTAAGCTTTTTCTCAATTTTTCTCTCAAAAATGGTAGAATTTCTTGTGTGTAAAAAGAGAGGGGTTTGGGCCACTATTTATAGGCAAGAGGGAAAATTCATATTCAACTAATCTACTAAGGGGTGAGTCACCATAGTCCAAGGGGGGTTTTTCCTAGTCTTTTTCACTTAATGAACCCTTTTAGAAAATGAAAATGCATTTATTTCTTTCACAAGTTCCATGTACATTTTGAATTTCAAACTAGATTCTTCCTCCCACATATAATTATGGACGGTGCAGTCCAGAAATAAAAATATTTTCCAAATTAATTTTGCCTATTTTTCCATAATTCAAAAATATCCTCTAATCAAATAATTGCAAAAATAATAAGCTGTATTAAATAAATATAGGTATAGCCATGAAAATATTTTGTAACACCATATTTTTATTTATAAAGTGCAGTGTAAAAAGGAAAAATTTATTGGAGGTCCAAAAATAATTTTCCCAATATTAAAACTTTAAATTCGTTTTTTAATTGGTACAGATATAGAATTTTCGAAGCACCCAAAATAAAATTAAAAATTTTACAATTTTGAAATCTACATTTCAACACGATCGTTTTCATATAAAATTCATAATTTTTGGACTTACGGTTTGAAAGTTATGAATTTTTGAAGCTCTAAGATCATTTCCTTCAAAAATGCACTTCATAAGCTTTCAAATAATTTTATGATAAGAAAAATACAAAAATATATTTTATTTGGATGGTAGTCCAACAGAAAACCTCAGAAATGTATTTTTGTTTTCAAAATAACATACACTTGAGTCAAAAGGTCATTTAATGTATTAAAATCACACTTTTACACTTAAAACTAAAAAAATTCGTTCAGTACTGTAGCAGTGATAAAATTTCGAAAACTTCAAAATAAAAATCAAAACTTTACATTTTTATAATCTACACTTCGATACGATCGTTTTGATATATCATTTGTAATTTTTCGACGTACAGTTTAAAAGATATGAATTTTCGAAGTCATATTACTATATTTCCTCAAAAATCCTTTTTGTATAAATATAATACCATTCAATAACCTTATAAAATATTTTTATACTAATAATATACTTCAAATGCATCATATACAATTATATATATATATATATATATATATATATATATATATATACATTTTCCACGTTTATATATATACTTAACTCAAACAATTAGAAATATACAATCCAATAATCAATGGTTCTCTATAAGAATTTCACTAGAAAAATATTATCACATAAATAATCATACAAAATCTAATTATAATTTAAATTAAATTGGGGCAAAATTGTGGGTCTCACAATCCTCCCCAACTTAAAGATTTCTCGTCCCCGAGAAATACGAATAGAAACAAGCAAGGAAACAAACAGGTTTACCACTTGGAGATTCTCATGATTCTTTTCATCCATCACTTTGTTATATACTTCTTTCGAGAGTATCTCCTTCCCTCGATGTCCTCGTCAATTAATACTCTTCTACTAGTCAGCCTTTGACGTAACGTCGTGCGTGAGTCGAATTGAGTCAAGCTCGAGGGTAGCCAATAATAGTAGTTTGATCAGAGGGCTTTGGTATGGTCAGTTTGTTTATTTGATGCCAATCCGGAAGTACTTTCTTGTATGCATATAAAAACCATAATCATCGGTTGAGTTACTGCTTACTTCCACACTACTTACGTTACACGGGCACTTGTTACTATGCTCTTCTAACATAGACTCTACTTAACCCTTTGCTCCCCAACTTTGCTCAAACTTATACCATCTATCACACAACCTTATCTTAAAGTCCACCCTAAGACTATGATTACTTCTAACTACCCGACTTTTTACTCACTAAATCTCCTTCTCAGTACCACTTAGGGACCGACTTTAAACCAAAATTCCTAAGATTTCACACAACCGTACCATTACCTTGCCCCTTCAGCCTCCTAAAATTCATGTGCTATGCATACAAATGTTACTTCCTTCATAACTTTATGAGGTAGGGTTCTGTTTTGGTTGCGAGATTCCAAGAAAAGAACTTTGAATTTACTGAATTTTGGCATTTGGTCGAATAGTTTGATGGAAGGTGATCATTAGATTGGGTATTTTCTGACAAAAGGAAGTCCTTTTTAGTTTGAAAGGGTCAAATTATCGCAAAAATGTGAAAATCAAGTTCAATAATCATACGAAAGGGTGATTGGGTTCTTTTCAAAAATCGAAACGAAGTAGGGTAATGTCTTGACTTGAACTCAATTCTCCTCTGGCAGTCTTTAAAATACCACACTTTTTCCAGGAACTGATTTCCATATTCATACCAGAAATTCTACACCTCATTTGCTTGTCGACGTGCCATTGCGATCCTACGTACAGGTTTCACTCTTAGACTAAGGAAACATCTATACACACAAAAGGACTAACTCACATCTACACACCAACTAAGGCAGAGTCACACAAGGAAAGCATATAAGGCTATGCTTAAGGCCACTAAGGACAACCATCGCTCTGATACCACTAAATGTAACACCCCAATTTGGACTTAGAATTTTCACTAAAAATTTGCGTCATTTTTTTTATAAACATTTCCAAAATCAGTTTATTTTAATTCTTTTACAAAAAGATTTTCATAAAACAATTTGATTCATTTGTTTACAAAATAATTTGATACTTAACTCGCGTCATAAAAATTCTATTTCCAAAAGAGATGTTACCATCCAACACATTTAAAAAAAAACTCATTTTCTCCATGTCATATTTAATTGATGGTTAACTTGCGGAAAATAATTTAGGTACTTATGAACATGATACAATAACCAAAAAGAACTTCTTTTATTTCATTTAAAATAATCCATATTACAACTGGGGTTACATTCGGGATAGAGTAATCGTGTCCTACCCATCCAAAGATGGAATACAAAACAAAAACTATCCTAGACTATTAGTCTTCATCATTTCCTCCACCGCAACTGTCTGGAATATTCCTTGATTGCTGCTTCTGCTTCCTCCTCGTATGTACGTCGTCTCGCGATCCTCTTCCAACTTGAGCAACCGCTACTCGAGATAGTACATGATCTGTCATCTGTGAACATTGTTCCCCAATGTTCACAGGAAAGGGAAATATAGAGAGTAAGCACTTCCGAACGATATGATCGTCGACGGCGCGGGCTTACCATAGGGGAATATTAAGACCATACAAGCATATCATAAAACAATATATACATCATTATTACCAATCTCTTATAAACAACTTCAGCTAAATACCATAGGGTCCTTTCCACCAAAAGGATAATTTTCATGAAACCATATCCATTATATTTAATTATCTTTAGGCTCTAAGTTTCATTGTCATAACCACCGGAAATTCAAGAGCGGGTACCACCACCGAGGCTCAAGGGTTTGGTAGCACACATGTTACATCTCCTCCATCATTCCAACCACATCCTAGTTCGAAAAGAAGATGGGACGCACAGGAACCCTAACCATGCTGGCATCGATGTCGAATGGTACGCACCAAAAAGTATCCAACAACCGAAGTAAAATCATTTCATCAATACAGTTTCAAAAGTACAGCGACATCTAGCCCCATTCGGGTTCCCTCTTGTGATGTCCAAGATCGGAGGCACCACATGAGGTGTTTGGGGGTTGTTGCAGCTGACGAGGGTGACCCCGGTCCTACGTATCCCATGAGAGGGGAATCAAGCCACACGTAGTTCTTAGGTTTAGAGAGACATACCCTAGCCCCTAGGGAGAGGGGGATATATATAGGAGAGCTGGTTGCCCTAATGGGCTTGCTTGAGGCCCAAGTAGGGCCAGCCTGTAAAGAGTTATGAGTGGATGAGCTGTCCTTGTGAATAAGGTGAGAAACGTCATCCTGTCCTTAGTATCGGAATATATGGGCGGTGCCGGACTCGAAAGTCGCTCCTGGGTAGGAGTATGAGGTCGGCCCGTATCTGGGGCCTGGTCGGCCGTTGAGCCTTGAGCTCGGCCCAGAGCACAGAGGGGTGAGAGAAATGATATCGGCCCGTGTCTGATGCTTGTTCGGCCGTTGAGCCTTGAGCTCGGCCAAGCATACAGAGGGCCTGTTGAAGGGTCCTCAGGTCCTGAGTGAGGGCCACGTGGACCTCGGCTAGGCCGAGTCCACCACATAAGCCCCCCAGCTCGGTCAAGGCTATTTGAGCCTTGCTCCGAGGTCTTGGTTCAGGTCCTTTTCCCAAGTCCACCACATACGGCGCCAATGTGATGTCCAAGATCGGAGGCACCACATGAGGTGTTTGGGGGTTGTTGCAGCTGACGAGGGTGACCCCGGTCCTACGTATCCCATGAGAGGGGAATCAAGCCACACGTAGTTCTTAGGTTTAGAGAGACATACCTTAGCCCCTAGGGAGAGGGGGATATATATAGGAGAGCTGGTTGCCCTAATGGGCTTGCTTGAGGCCCAAGTAGGGCCAGCCTGTAATGAGTTATGAGTGGATGAGCTGTCCTTGTGGATAAGGTGAGGAACGTCATCCTGTCCTTAGTATCGAAATATCTGGGCGGTGCCGGACTCGAAAGTCGGACCTGGGTAGGAGTATGAGGTCGGCCCGTATCTGGTGTCTGGTCGGCCGTTGAGCCTTGAGCTCGGCCCAAAGCACAGAGGGGTGAGAGCAATGATATCGGCCCGTGTCTGATGTCTGTTCGGCCGTTGAGCCTTGAGCTCGGCCAAGCATACAGAGGGCCTGTTGAAGGGTCCTCAGGTCCTGAGTGAGGGCCACGTGGACCTCGGCTAGACCGAGTCCACCACATAAGCCCCCCAGCTCGGTCAAGGCTATTTGAGCCTTGCTCCGAGGTCTTGGTTCAGATCCTTTTCCCAAGTCCACCACATAAGCCCCCCAGCTCGGCGAGACTTTGTGAGTCTCGAGCCGAGTTAGGAGAAAGAAAGCATAGCACTGAGCATCATAGCACTAAGTACCCCCACCTTCTAGGAAGGGTTTGAGTACTAGTCCACAATCATATGCTCAAGGCTAGCGAAGGATGGCAAGGCGGGTTAGGAGAAGCCGATCCGCCACATAAGCCCCCCAGCTCGGGAAGAGTCGTAAAGACTGCCGAGTTGAGGTCCTTTCTGCGTCGGTCCAATCAGTGCTAAGTTGGTGACGAGGTAGGAATATACTCGTAGTCGAGGCCTCTTACTCGGAAGAGTACCGATAATAGCGTTCTTCATGCTCGGATGATGACAGTAAAAGAGTACCGATCTTGACCAGGGAATGGAACATCTCGAACCGAGTTCCCGCGGGGGAATCCGCCACCAGCTCGGTGAGGAACATCTCGAACCGAGCTCTCTCGGTGAGGCACATCTCGAACCGAGCTCGCTCGGTGAGGAACATCTCGAACCGAGTTCGCACGGGGGGATCCACCACCAGCTCGGTGAGGAACATCTCGAACCGAGTTCGCGCGGGGGGATCCGCCACCAACTCGGTGAGGAACATCTCGAACCGAGCTCGCTCAGTGAGGCACATCTCGAACCAAGCTCGCTCGGTGAGGAACATCTCGAACCGAGTTCGCGCGGGGGGATCCGCCACCAGCTCGGTGAGGAACATCTCGAACCGAGCTCGCTCGGTGAGGCACATCTCGAACCGAGTTCGCTCGATGGCTAAACGCGAGATCGTGGGAAAGTGTGTAGGAACATGATCCGGAGTGAAATGAAATGGATTAGAGTAAGTCCTCAATGAGAGAGGTGGATGCCAAATTCGGAGACGTTGTGACATCCCATACAAGAAGACAAAGTCGGGAGTCATCTAGTGTCGATATATAGGTCGGCTTCGCATCCTTTCCCTTGCATCACATGCCCCCTACTCGGTAAAGCCCGAAAAGGCTTGTGCCGAGTACAATGATCTTTCAGTGCAAGTTATTTTGGTTAAACTTGTTGCACATAGTATGTGGTTGTCTAGACCTTTGACTTCGGACGACTTCCCCTGACCAGTGCAGTAACTTATAAGTTTTCCTCTGAAAAAAGGTACTGTATATAAGTGAATGCGGTAGGGATCTCGGATCTACCCACCTTAGCCGAGGTGGGTGTCCTCGGCCCCGATGTGAAAGAGGTTGCTGAGTGAATTTATGTGAGAACATTTCACAGCAAGCTGTACTTTATCGGGTGTCCCTTGTACACTGTGCATATGAGCCGATCTTATTTAGAAGACGTTGGCTGTACATAGCGCCATGCAACATTTAGGTGGCTAGTGCTAAATGAGAAGCTAGTACGTACGCAAATGTCTGTAGCACTAGTACCGACTTGTATGCGTGAATGCATGTAAGTGCGGTGACAGGGGGGACCGTTCTACCACAAAGGTAGGGTCGAGATGATAACCGTATGCGTGAATGCATGAATTGACCGTTCTACCACAACGGTAGGGTTGAGATGCTAACAGCTCGGTAGGAGCATGAATTGACCGTTCTACCACAAAGGTAGGGTCGAGATGATAACAGCTCGGTAGGAGCATGAATTGACCGTTCTACCACAAAGGTAGGGTCGAGATGATAACAGCTCGGTAGGAACATGAATTAAAGAGAATAATAGCCGCCCGACAGATCAGATAGGAACATGAATTAGAGAGAATAATAACAGCTCGGCAGATCAGATATAAACATGAAATAAAGAGAATAATAGTAGCTCGGCCTCCCTTTTCAATAAACCGTGCAATTTGATATAGAGAATCTCTGAGCTCAGAAATAAACATGAACTAAGAAATAATATATGCCTTTGGAATTGTTCACCTTCGAGAAGTCATGGTGGTCCTGTGAAAACCAAAGAAGATCCAAGCCGAGATGAAAAGTGGGGCCAGTAAGATAATAGAGGCAAACATAGCAGTTCTTCCTAAGAAGATCCAAGCCGAGATGAGAATAGAGATCGTAAGATGGCTTCGTTCAAAATAGAGACAATCGTAGCACCTCGGCCTTCCTTTTTTTGACCATCATTCTCCTGAATCTTACACTACATGTAAAATAATAATAATCAGTGATCGACATTAATTTTGACACTTTGTGATAATTCATGATAATTAAATAACAACAATGAAAACTGTTGGCAGGCGAGAATAAAACACCGACATAAGAGCAAGATGATTTGAGCAGGTCATACACAACAGATATGAAAGGGGCAAATACTGAAATTTAAGATATTGTTCACCCTAACAGCATTGTCCACAAAAAGATGCATGATTTCAGGTATATCACATTCAACAATAGACGACAGTTATAAACATGGAAGCAAACCAGATGAGAGCATTAAAACATGAAACACGACAACCGGAGAGGCAATGTACATCAATTATTATCATACTATTACAACAGGGGAGGCAGAGATTTAAGGACATTTAACAGTAAGAAGACCAGATAAGCAATTTGTTCAGCAGTACGTCGGGTAGCAACATGTAGAATGTCAAATAATAAGCACCGAGTAGAGAAACTATAAGGAAGCAAGTATTAAAAGCATATGTCAGAAATAGTGCACCAGGTAAACCAATATCAAGAAGCATGCAAAGTAAACACATAGAAAGGCGATGAGATAGGAAAATAATATGGGAACTAGGATTTCTTCCCTGATTCAGGTGAGGAGAGGGATGTCGGGTTGAAGTTTGTCGGACTGAAGCATGTCGGACTGAAGTATGTCAGATAGAAGGATGTCGGATTGAAGTATTTAGGATTAAAGTATGTCGGATTAGGAGTATGCAGTCCGTCCTTTTCGAATGGGCTTTGTCGATCTTTGAGGTCCGACCTCCGCTTTCCTTAGGGTGATGTCGAGCGAGGGAAACTAGCAGAATAGTCGCCATACTCGGATCAAGAGATCGGCTCGAGTGTGAAACACTGTGCGAGTCTTCCGAAATTACCTTGTAAATCCGAGGAGAGAAGAATACACTCGGATTATGATTTCCGAAATCATGTAAATCCGAGGAGAGAAGAGTACACTCGGATTATGATTTCCGAAATCATGTAAATCCGAGGATAGAAGAGTGAACTCGGATTATGATTTACGAAATCATGTAAATCCGAGGAGAGAAGAATGAACTCGGATTATGATTTACGAAATTATGTAAATCCGAGGAGAGAAAAATACACTCGGATTATGATTTCCGAAATCATGTAAATCCGAGGAGAGAAGAGTAAACTCGGTTTTTTTTTTGTGTGTATTGGGCCTTGTGGCCCGCTAGGGTTTCAACCCTAATGTAGCAGGAGCTGCTGCGCTCCACATAGCTGCAGCTAAGTGCGGCGACCAGCATGGATCGAAGGCCACCACGGCTGGTACGGCTTACGCCGGTGATGGCGGTGGTGGCAGACGAAACGGCGAGACTGGGGAGTGGTGGAGGCGTCGCCAAAGCACCGGGAACAAGGGAGTTCGCAGCGATGGTGGCAGCGACAGGACCGAGACCGTGGAGGTCGATCGGCGGCGGCGATGGATACTCGAGCCAGCCAAAGAATGAGAGAGCGTGGGAGCGGAAGAGGATGGTGGTGGGCGTGGTGGGAGTGAGGGCTCGCGTGCCGCCGCCACAACTGGTATTGCAGTCGATTCTCCCAAGCATCGTCACCGTCATTGAGATCGCACCAAAGAGTGAAGGGTGAAGTGCTCGCAGACGGTGACGGCGCGACGGCGAGGGGAGCAAGGCAGTTGCTTAGTCGCCATTTGATCCTCGCGGAGGCGCGTCAACAGAGCAGGAGCAGCTCCACTAGTTTGGGCTTCGAACAGCGTCGATGCAGATTTGAGTGAAGGAAACCCGACGATGGTGTGACGGTGTTGGACGCAAAGTGGTAACAGAGATGGAGCCTACGAATCGCTGTTTGATAAGTGCTCATATAGCACATTATTTTATTGGTTTAGACCCCTAATTACTTAAATTATTACTTGATTCTAATACGTTTCTATCTAATTTTGATACCTTTAAGAAAATGTTAAAATAAAAATTAAAATAATAAAAATAAATAAAAAAATATAAATTTATATATATTTAATAGTTAATTTCTTATTTATAATGTAGGTACAATGAAGAAATGAAAGAATGGACCAATGAAAAGAAGAAAAATCAATTAAAGGAAGTAAAGTGCAAAAAGGGCATCTTGGTCATTTCCAAGGGCGCACAGAACTGGCATCGGAGCACCGAGTTACACTTGAAACATGAAAATTGGAGTTGATAAGTCATCACCATTCAACAAATTTTACTTAATTCTCAAAGAGTAAAAGATTTCAAAGCCAATGTGTCCATCGAGGAATTTATTATCCATGGCATACTTCAGTGTTTGGGCCATATCTTGGGCATCGTTAATCGGAATGAGGCAAACTTGGTGTCTATGAAAAGATAAGAGAATAATCTACAAGTTGTCCAGAAATATGAATTTTCATATTCGGCCATTTAGAGGGTAAAAATTAGCTGTGAATTGATGACATCCAACCTAGCTGCACCTAATAAGCAAGTTGCACACGTGTTCAGTGTTTTATTCATAACTTGGTCTAGGAATATTAAAATAAGGTGATCTTTGTGGCTCTGGAAAGCTAAGCGAAAATACTACAAATATTGTAGAAATAGCTGTCTTCAAATTTTGCTGTTTGTATGGTCAATTTTGGCTTCCAAGTCGTGATATGCTAGCTGTCCATGAATCTGGACATAGCAACAGTGTTTGGGTCATAACTTTCTCATCCGAATTCCAAATGAGTCCAAACCGGTGGCATTTGAAATCTAAGGAAAAATTCTATAATTCATTCAGAAATAGCCATAGTCAAAATCTTCCGTTTTAAGGGTAAAAAATGGTTGTGAATCGGATGGATCCAACCTGTCTCCAACTCAAACTCAATACGAGTTTGTTTGAATGCCTTGACAACTTTCCCTATAAAAACCCCCCTTAAACAAGCATCTAAACACACCATCTCCTTGAGGAATTTTTGCTCTTGGAATACACTTCTCACCCATATTTTCTTCTCAATTTCTAAGCATCTTTCTTAGATTGAGAAAATTCTTTAGAGTTTTTGTGAATTGTTCTTAAGTGCAATTCTTGGGAGTGAGAGCTTTCAAGATTGGTGGCTTTAGACTAAGGATTGAAGTCAAGATCTTAAGCTTTGAGGTCTTCACCCTTGTAATTTCTCTTTAAACTCTTTTGTATTAATCTTTCTTTGAATTATGTTTTTAATTTGTACCGAAACTATGGCCGAGTAAATCCCTTATTCTAAGGATGCGGTGATTAACCCAATAAAATGTGAATAATGTTATTTTGATTCTTATACTCTTGTTATAGTTAAAATACTGAATGAATATATGATTAATAATGGAATGGTTAAAATATTGAATGAATATCTGATTAATAAGGTAAGCTGAGCCTCCTTGGACAATTAAAATTAACTCTTTGATGGTAGGTCGAGCCTCCTGACTTTTATTAATCTATATGGAAGGCCATGCCTCCTATTTCATTCAATATTCTATCTTATTCATTTTAAGATTCAATTATATTATGCTTAATGTTTATAATCATTGACAACAATGTTATAAGAATTTAAAGGAAGTACCGAAAGGAGAACTTTAATATCTGAACTATATAATTGAACTTAAGGTATTAGCTCACGAAAGTAGATCTAATCTTTAAGTGGACTCAATGAACAATCATAAATCTTAATGGGTTTAATATGTATAATTATCATGAGAATAGAAGTTTTACATATTAAATACGTTATTCGACTTTGAGAAAAGCTAATATCTACCTTGGGATTGTTCACCGTCTAAATGAATAAAACATAACAAGAGGAATGAATCATTATTATTTATTTACGTTTATTGTGGCCAAAACCAAATCCTTAGAACTTCATTCATAAATCACAATTAAATCGTTATATGCTTTCATTTACTTTTAAATTCAACTATATCCTGGACATTTAATCGGTTTGGATAATCAAGTCTATAATTTGTTGGTATTCAGTTACAAAATCTCTGTGGATACGATAACTTTTTATACTATAACTTGGCAATTCTCGTGCACTTGCGAGAGGACATCAAGTTTTTGGCGCCGTTGCCGGGGATTTTGTTTAACTGATATTAACTTTTATTGTAGACGATTAGATCAAACCACACTTTTCTTTTCATTTTGTTTTTGTAGATTTTTATCTTGTATGCCCCGTGATCGACTTGAACCACTCGTTCAAGGAGATCCCGAAATTGAAAGAACTCTTCTAAAGAGGATAAGGAGACTAAGACAACAACACTTCCAATCCCAAATTCAAGAAACTATAATTGAAGAAATGGCCGAAGAAGATAAGCCATTGAAGGATTATGGTGCTCCTACTCTAGAAGGTCTTCATTCAAGCATTGCAAGACCCAATGTTGAAGCTAACAACTTTGAATTAAAGATGAGTCTAGTTAACACAATCCAACAAAACCAATTTGGTGGATCGCCACTAGAAGATCCAAAACTTCACATTGACAACTTCCTTAAATACTGTGACACTGTAAAGATGAATGGGGTCTCTGCCGATGCTGTTCGTCTTCGTCTCTTTGATTTTTCCTTAAGAGATGATGCCGCGAGATGGCTTAGATCCTTTCCTCACAACTACTTCAAGGAATGGAACAAGTTGGCCGAACACTTCCTCACTCACTTCTTTCCCCCTGTAAAAACTGCTGAATATAGGGGCCAACTCATGAGCTTCATGCAAAAAGGAGGTGAGTCCATTTTCGAAGCTTGGGAACGATTCAAAGATCCAATGATAAAATGCCCTCATCATGGCATTCCCAAGCCTCTTCTGATTCAAACTTTCTACAATGGATTGAGTCCTGATGCTCAAATGAGTCTTGATTCCATAGCAAATGGCTCATTCATGGAGAAAAACGCCGAAGAAGCTATCACTCTGCTTGATAGGATCTCTCTAAACCGAAGAAGGTATTCATCCTCAAGAGCTCCTGTCAACAAGCCATCATCATCCGCTGGTATGATTGAGGTAAGTGCTTTAAACCACTTAGCTTCTAAAGTTGATGCACTTGGCGTACTTGCAAACAAAGTTGATCTTCTCACCAAGAAGATTGAACAAATGAACACCAACATCGTAAACGCTGTTAGTGCCACTAATTGCGAAATTTGTGGTACTAGTGGTCATACTGCTAAAGATTGTTCATTAGTCCAACCAATTCAAGATCAGCCTATGGAAACCGTTGACTACCTAAACAACTTCAATCAAAGAATGAATAATTCGAACCTTTCATACAGAAGTAACAATGTCCTTAATCCCTCTTCACTCCCTAAACAACCACCAGGTTTCCCACCAAGAAACTACAATAATCCTCCTCCTCCTCAAAAATCTAACTTGGAAAACCTTCTTGAAACTTTTATCATGACCCAAGTTAAACAAAATGAGACCGTCAACGATGCTATAAGACAACTGTCCTCAAAATTTGACAATCTAGCAACCCACAACAAGATACTAGAAAATCAAATAGCACAACAAGCGGCCTCACCATCAAGAGCTCTAGGTATGCTACCTGGCAAGCCTGAGAATCCAAATGAACATATAAATGCAATCACATTGAGGAGTGGTAAAGCATTACAGGAGCCGATGGTAGTCACTGATAAACCAAAAGAACAAGAGGAGGAACAAAAGAAAGACAAATCAACCAAGGAACAACAGAAAGAAGCTGTCAACACTCCACTTGCTCCGTATCAACCGCCAATTCCATTCCCACAAAGGTTAGCAAAAGCCAAATTAGACAAACAGTTTGGTAAATTTTTAGAAATTTTAAAGAAACTTTCCATCACTATACCCTTCACTGAAGCACTCTTGCAAATGCCCTCTTATGCAAAATTTTTAAAAGATATCATTTCAAACAAAAGAAAATTGGAGGAATGCGAGACTGTTGCTTTAACTGAAGAGTGTAGTGCCATTCTTCAAAACAAATTGCCACCCAAACTGAAAGATCCTGGGAGTTTCAACATCCCATGTCTAATTGGCAATATAACCTTTGAAAGAGCCTTATGTGATTTGGGGGCAAGTGTGAGTTTGATGCCTCTATCCATTTGTAAGAAGCTTGACATAGGGGAACTGAAGCCTACAAGAATCTCACTCCAACTGGCTGACCACTCTGTCAAATATGCTGTTGGAATCTTAGAAGATGTTCCCATAAAGGTTGGTAACTTTTTCATTCCAGTTGATTTCGTGGTCTTAGAAATGGAAGAAGACACTTCAATTCCTATTCTTCTTGGGAGACCATTCTTAGCCACAGCTGGTGCCATTATTGATGTAAAAAATGGTAAACTTTCTTTAACAATTGGAGAAGAGAAGGTTGAATTTGACATTTCAAACATGGTCAAACAACCTACTCTTGAAGACTCATGTTGTAGAATTGATTTAATACATCAAAAAGTGGTTGACCAAGAATTCAAGTTTCGTTCCGAGGATCCATTGGAGCGATGCTTGGTTGGAGAAATTGATAATGATACTAACAATGATGGTGAAGCAAACTCATATGCAAAACTCCTTGAAGAGAATCCCTCATTAAAAAAGACTCACATTGAGAAGCTAGATACTAATGCTAGCCATTCTAAATGGGAAGAAAGCCAAGCACCAAAGGTAGAACTTAAACCTCTTCCCGCACTATTAAGGTATGAATTTCTAGGCCCTAATTGCACATATCCTGTGATAGTAAATGCAAAGCTGAGTAAAGATGAAACTGAAAAACTGCTAAATGAACTTAAATTGCATAGATCTGTCATAGGATATACAATTGCTGATATAAAAGGAATAAGCCCATCTTTGTGCATGCATAGGATAATAATGGAGGAAGGTCACAAGCCTTCCGTAGAGCACCAAAGGAGATTAAACCCTAATATGAAAGAAGTAGTAAAAAAGGAAATAATCAAATTATTAGATGCTGGGGTTATCTATCCAATCTCCGATAGTGAATGGGTAAGTCCTGTGCAAGTAGTGCCTAAGAAAGGAGGGATGACTGTGGTAAAAAATGAAAATAATGAGCTAATCCCATCTAGAACAGTCACCGGTTGGCGTATGTGCATTGATTATCGAAAATTAAATAAAGCCACAAGAAAAGACCATTTCCCTCTTCCCTTCATTGACCAAATGCTTGAAAGATTGGCTAATCATTCTCATTTTTGTTATTTGGATGGGTATTCTGGTTTCCACCAAATACCCATTCATCCACAAGACCAAGGCAAAACAACTTTTACTTGTCCTTATGGCACTTTTGCCTATAGGAGAATGCCTTTCGGTTTGTGTAATGCTCCAGCTACCTTCCAAAGATGCATGACTGCAATTTTCTCTGATATGATTGAAAATATAATGGAGGTTTTTATGGATGACTTCTCTGTTTACGGCACAAGTTTTGATAATTGTTTGAAAAATCTTTCAAAAGTGCTCCAAAGATGTCATGACATGAACCTTGTGTTAAACTGGGAAAATGCCATTTTATGGTAAATGAAGGGATAGTCTTAGGGCACCTGGTATCTGAAAAGGGAATTGAAGTAGATAAGGCAAAAGTTGAGGTAATTGAGAAACTGCCCCCACCCAATTCTGTAAAAGATGTTAGGAGTTTCCTAGGGCACGCTGGGTTCTATAGAAGATTTATAAAAGATTTCTCTAAAATTACTAAACCTTTGACAAATCTCTTGAGTAAAGATACTGCATTTGATTTTAACCAAGAGTGTCTAGACTAATTTTTCAGATTAAAGAAAGCTTTGATTTCAGCTCCCATCATTCAAGCACCCGATTGGAATCTTCCATTCGAATTGATGTGCGATGCAAGTGACTATGCTGTAGGAGCAGTCCTAGGACAAAGGAAGGATAAGAAGCTACATGCCATATATTATGCAAGCAAAACACTTGATGATGCTCAAATGAATTATGCCACCACTGAAAAAGAGTTATTGGCTGTTGTCTTTGCATTTGAAAAGTTCCGGTCATACTTGGTGGGATCAAAAGTAATTGTATACACTGATCATGCCGCCATCAAGTATCTGCTACAAAAGAAGGATGCAAAACCTCGCCTCATCCGGTGGATCCTTCTTCTTCAAGAGTTTGATCTTGAGATAAAAGACAAGAAGGGAGTAGAGAATGTGGTCGCTGATCACCTATCTAGACTTCCTCATATTGAAGAAAAAGATCAGATTCCCATTGATGACTCCTTCCCCGACGAACAACTATTGGCTATCTCACAACAAAATGCCCCATGGTATGCTGATTTTGTAAACTTTCTTGCTTGTGGAGTATTGCCACCAAATCTTTCTTATCAACAAAGGAAGAAATTCCTTTCTGATGCAAAACATTATGCATGGGAAGAACCTCTTCTTTTCAAAAGATGTGCCGATGGTCTGTTCCGAAGGTGTATCCCCGAAGAAGAAATCCAAAGCATCTTATTCCATTGCCATGCTTCAGCATATGGTGGCCATGCTAGCTCTACCAAGACGGCTGCAAAAATTTTGCAATCCGGTTTCTACTGGCCAACTATCTTCAAAGACTCTAGATCCTTTGTGATGTCCTGTGATTCATGTCAACGAACTGGTAACATATCAAGAAGACATGAAATGCCTCTCAACAACATTCTAGAGGTAGAAGTCTTTGATGTATGGGGAATCGATTTCATGGGTCCTTTTCCTTCTTCCAACAACAACAAATACATCCTCGTGGCAGTTGATTATGTTTCAAAATGGGTCGAAGCTGTTGCGTCCCCAACAAATGATGCCAAGGTAGTAATCAAGTTGTTCAAAAGAATAATCTTTCCTCGTTTTGGAGTGCCAAGGACTGTAATCAGTGATGGAGGTTCACACTTTATTGAAAAGCAATTCGAGAATCTCCTTAAAAAGTATGGGGTAACCCATAAAGTGGCCACTCCTTATCATCCACAAACAAGCGGCCAAGTGGAAGTCTCCAACCGTGAGATCAAAAGCATCTTGGAAAAGACAGTTGCCAAATCCCGCAAGGATTGGGCCTTGAAGCTAGATGATGCATTGTGGGCATACCGCACTGCCTACAAAACTCCGATTGGAATGTCTCCCTTTCGTTTGATCTATGGGAAGCCCTGTCATCTTCCCGTAGAACTTGAACACAAGGCTTTATGGGCAATCAAATTCCTGAATTTTGATATCCAAGAAGCCGGAAATAAAAGGAAGTTACAACTGCTTGAATTAGAAGAAATTCGACTCGATGCCTATGAAAATGCCAAGATTTATAAAGAAAATACTAAAAGATGGCATGACAAAGGCATCGTACGTCGTGAGTTCAAAGAAGGTGACTATGTGCTACTCTTCAACTCCCGATTAAAGCTATTCCCTGGGAAACTAAGGTCAAGGTGGAGCGGCCCATTCCAAGTTTCAAAAGTATACCCATTTGGAGCTGTGGAGATTTGGAATGACAAGAGTGGCAAATTCAAAGTGAATGGACAAAGGCTTAAGCACTATCACATTGGAGACCCAATCATGCAAGGAGCAACACAAAACCTTGCAAGTCCTTCCACGACCTAATAAAGAGGTAATGTCAAGCTTACGACGTTAACTAAGCACTTCTTGGCAGGTAACCCAAGACTTTTAAATTTTATGCAATTTTTTTTTATTTATATATTTTGTATGCTTTGATTTATATGATTTGTTGTGTCGGCTTAAGTGCCTTTCTGAGTTTTTCTGACCTTTTTATAGGAAAATGTATATAGGGTAAGGTCGAAAAGAAAATATTTTCAGTTTGGTGTGTTTTTACTTATTGAGTTTTCATTCTCTTTTATATTATTATGATATTCTGATCTGTCAAGAAAAGTGCCAGCTGCACTGTAGAATTCTATGGATGACAAGTACAAAACAAGTTTTGAGGAAACACCCTCAAAAATAGCCAAATTTCATAAGGATATCATGATTCATGAAAGGGAAGTGTGAATTTTCAAATTTTCGTATGGTTATTTTCATTTTATTCATTTTTAGTTTCTTACTTTTACTATATAAGCATTTGCTTGAGGACAAGCAAAAATTTAAGTTTGGGGGAGGGTACCAATAATTCAAAAAGCATTTTTAAAATCAAGCCCCAACTTTGTTTTAACTGACCTTAGGGATTTCGAATAAAATTTTTCTTAATCAACTTCATCATTAGATATTGTAAATACTTGTATAAAAAGAATCGATTTGAGAGTTTTTATGCATAACCAATTCGAAAATAACTTCAAATTTTTTAACCTTTTGGTAACTTGAACATATTCTTTTAGAATGAATGATCAATAAACCCTACCTTGTGAGATTTTGAACCTTATTCAGTGGTCATCCTTATACCACTAAAATATTTCTTTCATGTGAGATATTTACTCTCTAAAGGTTTTTGGTGATTCTAGAACTTGTCTAAGTTCTATTCAAAATTGTTAGAGAATTCAAAGCATGTGTAAAAATGATTAGGCAGTTGTTTCAAAACCTAAAAATAAGCCAATATTGATACATGGCCATAAATGAATCATTCCTTTGCAAGCCATTTTGAGCCTAAACACAAATCTTTTCTTTCGTAAACTCCTCTTAGCCAAAATTGAAAGATTTTATCTAAGTGGGCATTTGAAAAAAAAAAAAAAAAAAAGAAGTATGAAGAACTCAAAGGTATTACAAAGGTTGAAAAAAAAAAGTATCAATGATCAAAAAGCCATGGCAAAGAAGTTGAAAAAGAAACAAAATCAATAAAAAAATGTAAAGTGTTTCTTGCCATTGTCATGATTTTGAAATAAAATATTAGTAAATGTTGTTGGAAAAGGTGAAAACCACCCAAAAAGTTGCTCACTTAGATAAACCACCTATACAATGTTTCTACCCTGAACCTAAAAAGTCCTCTGATTTATGCATGCTTAGAATCAATACGGTGGAGAAAAAGAATTTTTACAAGCCTATGGTAATCCCATACCTTTTAGATGAGATGGAGTGCATACACTTGAACCATACACTTGAGAGAATTATGAGATTATGTGTGCACACTCAATTGATCAATTTATTCTCTTTGGATTTGCTCTTCTTACCAATTGTTTGAAAAAGTTGAAAAGTTTTTGATGAAAAGGTTGTGTATATAAATTTCTTTCATTGACTTCTTTAGAAAACATGTAAAATACAATTTGACAATGTTGAAGGTAGTTAAGGGATTTTTATTAGTTTTGCCTGGGACATGCAAAATTCTAAGTTTGGGGGTGTGATAAGTGCTCATATAGCACATTATTTTATTGGTTTAGACCCCTAATTACTTAAATTATTACTTGATTCTAATACGTTTCTATCTAATTTTGATACCTTTAAGCAAATGTTAAAATAAAAATAAAAATAATAAAAATAAATAAAAAATATAAATTTATATATATTTAATAGTTAATTTCTTATTTATAATGTAGGTACAATGAAGAAATGAAAGAATGGACCAATGAAAAGAAGAAAAATCAATTAAAGGAAGTAAAGTGCAAAAAGGGCACCTTGGTCATTTCCAAGGGCGCACAGAACTGGCATCGGAGCACCGAGTTACACTTGAAACATGAAAATTGGAGTTGATAAGTCATCACCATTCAACAAATTTTACTAATTCTCAAAGAGTAAAAGATTTCAAAGCCAATGTGTCCATCGAGGAATTTATTATCCATGGCATACTTCAGTGTTTTGGCCATATCTTGGGCATCGTTAATCGGAATGAGGCAAACTTGGTGTCTATGAAAAGATAAGAGAATAATCTACAAGTTGTCCAGAAATATGAATTTTCATATTCGGCCATTTAGAGGGTAAAAATTAGCTGTGAATTGATGACATCCAACCTGGCTGCACCTAATAAGCAAGTTGCACACGTGTTCAGTGTTTTATTCATAACTTGGTCTAGGAATATTAAAATAAGGTGATCTCTGTGGCTCTGGAAAGCTAAGCGAAAATACTACAAATATTGTAGAAATAGCTGTCTTCAAATTTTGCTGTTTGTATGGTCAATTTTGGCTTCCAAGTCGTGATATGCTAGCTGTCCATGAATCTGGACATAGCAACAGTGTTTGGGTCATAACTTTCTCATCCGAATTCCAAATGAGTCCAAACCGGTGGCATTTGAAAGCTAAGGAAAAATGCTATAATTCATTCAGAAATAGCCATAGTCAAAATCTTCCGTTTTAAGGGTAAAAAATGGTTGTGAATCTGATGGATCCAACCTGTCTCCAACTCAAACTCAATACGAGTTTGTTTGAATGCCTTGACAACTTTCCCTATAAAAACCCCCCTTAAACAAGCATCTAAACACACCATCTCCTTGAGGAATTTTTGCTCTTGGAATACACTTCTCACCCATATTTTCTTCTCAATTTCTAAGCATCTTTCTTAGATTGAGAAAATTCTTTAGAGTTTTTGTGAATTGTTCTTAAGTGCAATTCTTGGGAGTGAGAGCTTTCAAGATTGGTGGCTTTAGACTAAGGATTGAAGTCAAGATCTTAAGCTTTGAGGTCTTCACCCTTGTAATTTCTCTTTAAACTCTTTTGCATTAATCTTTCTTTGAATTATGTTTTTAATTTGTACCGAAACTATGGCCGAGTAAATCCCTTATTCTAAGGATGCGGTGATTAACCCAATAAAATGTGAATAATGTTATTTTGATTCTTATACTCTTGTTATGGTTAAAATACTGAATGAATATATGATTAATAATGGAATGGTTAAAATATTGAATGAATATCTGATTAATAAGGTAAGCTGAGCCTCCTTGGACAATTAAAATTAACTCTTTGATGGTAGGTCGAGCCTCCTGACTTTTATTAATCTATATGGAAGGCCATGCCTCCTATTTCATTCAATATTCTATCTTATTCATTTTAAGATTCAATTATATTATGCTTAATGTTTATAATCATTGACAACAATGTTATAAGAATTTAAAGGAAGTACCGAAAGGAGAACTTTAATATCTGAACTATATAATTGAACTTAAGGTATTAGCTCACGAAAGTAGATCTAATCTTTAAGTGGACTCAATGAACAATCATAAATCTTAATGGGTTTAATATGTATAATTATCATGAGAATAGAAGTTTTACATATTAAATACGTTATTCGACTTTGAGAAAAGCTAATATCTACCTTGGGATTGTTCACCGTCTAAATGAATAAAACATAACAAGAGGAATGAATCATTATTATTTATTTACGTTTATTGTGGCCAAAACCAAATCCTTAGAACTTCATTCATAAATCACAATTAAATCGTTATATGCTTTCATTTACTTTTAAATTCAACTATATCCTGGACATTTAATCGGTTTGGATAATCAAGTCTATAATTTGTTGGTATTCAGTTACAAAATCTCTGTGGATACGATAACTTTTTATACTATAACTTGGCAATTCTCGTGCACTTGCGAGAGGACATCACTGTTCCTCAGCGTCGACAACAGTAAGGTGGCAGCACCAGCAGCACCGGCGGCCATGGACAGCCTTGATCTGAACCTCGGTGGCCATGGACAACTCTGTCGCACCGCTCCTCACTGTGAACAGCAGCAGCCATGATCCCGTTCTCCTCTTTCTTTTTTCTTTTTTTTTGTTTGTGGATGGGAATCGAAGTTTATCGTTCCCATAGACGGCGCCAATGTGATGTCCAAGATCGGAGGCACCACATGAGGTGTTTGGGGGTTGTTGCAGCTGACGAGGGTGACCCCGGTCCTACGTATCCATGAGAGGGGAATCAAGCCACACGTAGTTCTTAGGTTTAGAGAGACATACCTTAGCCCCTAGGGAGAGGGGGATATATATAGGAGAGCTGGTTGCCCTAATGGGCTTGCTTGAGGCCCAAGTAGGGCCAGCCTGTAATGAGCTATGAGTGGATGAGCTGTCCTTGTGGATAAGGTGAGGAACGTCATCCTGTCCTTAGTATCGGAATATCTGGGTGGTGCCGGACTCGAAAGTCGGACCTGGGTAGGAGTATGAGGTCGGCCCGTATCTGGTGTCTGGTCGGCCGTTGAGCCTTGAGCTCGGCCCAGAGCACAGAGGGGTGAGAGCAATGATATCGGCCCGTGTCTGATGTCTGTTCGGCCGTTGAGCCTTGAGCTCGGCCAAGCATACAGAGGGCCTGCTGAAGGGTCCTCAGGTCCTGAGTGAGGGCCACGTGGACCTCGGCTAGGCCGAGTCCACCACACCTCTCACCATCTAAGATTTGCTCAAGGGGGCGACAACACTTTCTCTAGTTGATCGTGCAGTTCCTTTCTACGATATTGCCTACAACCGAAAGACAAGTCCTTGTAGTCTTGTCCCGCCTAGAGAAGCACTCGAGGCTTCTTGACGTTCACCGTCCTTGCCCTCCCCTATCACAATCACCACTTGAAGAGACACCAACCTCCAAGCATGCGGTATCTTTCCTCTCCACTACTTCACTCTCAACGCAAGGTTTAGAAAAGGGGTTCCTAAGTCTTTTAAGTCTTTTAAGTCTGTCATTAATCCTAGTTTTTTTGACCCATTCTAAGCCTCGCTTCTAACGGGCCTCGACCTCTAAGGGAAACACCAAACACCTTTTTACAGTACAGTGGATTCCACAAGACTTAGACCACGACACAATCATCCACGTGGCCAGTCACTTAAAGGGGATATTTACAAAGTTATCGTGTCGTTTGCACCATCACTTTACACTAGTATCGTTTTCGAATTTCCACAAGGTTCATTGATCATTCTCATAAATTCAAAAATATGCCAAATCCTTTCATGGAACGACCGTTCGAAAAATACTAAGAAATCTTTTCATAGGAACAACCGTTCAAAAACATTAATTATCTTTCTATAGGATAAACCATTATTTCCAAAATATATTCCCAATCTTCTTGTTATCTCATCATATAACTCATTTCCATATAATATAAAATAAAGATATATAACATGGTATAATCAATTATCAACCGACATAAAATTAATATCGAGGAATTGTAACATCCCTAATTTTAATCCCTAGTATAATTATAAGTTTTATCGAATTAACTAATTGTTTCTTGAAATAAATCATTTAAGTGCTTGGTATTTTTACAAAATACATTATGTTAACTACGAAAGTATATTTAATTATTATATTATAAAGTAAAGTCATTTAGAAAAATTACCCTATTTGAATAATATACTTTCTATTATTTACCTTGATTTTTACAAAGATACAATATTAAATAAAATTTTGTTATTTCCTAGTATCTAACTAATTTCTTACTTTATAGTTTTCCTATATGAAGCTATATGGTGCTAAATTTTTGTTATTAATATTTGGCTTTTTTAAGCGATAGGTCCCTAAACTTAGGGGGTGTTTTGGATTTAGTCATTAATCTTTTTTTTTGTTGGATCTGGTCCCTAAACTTTAACGTCGTTTGGAACTAGTCCTTCCGTTAACCCAAAGTTAACTCCGTTAGTGTCTTCCAATAAGATGTTGCCACGTGTCCCAACTTGCATTTTTTTTTGGCTTTTTTTTTTTTACTTTGAGGTCCCTAAACTTAGGGGAAGAATTGAATTTAGTCCCTATCCTTTTTTTCGTTGGATCAGGTCCCTAAACTCTGGACCATTTTGGATTAAGTCCTTCTGTTAGTTTTAATCTAACACCGTTACCCTGGGAAAATTTTTATGCCATGTGGACCAATAAATTAATGCCACATGAAATTTTTCTTTTAAAATTGAAAAATTACAAAAAATAAATAAAATTAAAAAAATGATTTTTTTATAACGATTGGAATAAAACGCGTTTGCGACGAGATGCATCATCGTCATGGTCGTGATGTCTCGAGCACTCACCACTGCCATCAGGGTAACGATTTGAGAAGCTTTCGCCACCGTCCTCAAGGTCGCGCCTCGATCTGAGTTTTGTGCTTGCTTCGGTTTACAGCGAAAATCACTGTCACAAGTTCGCTTGATGGTGCGCGGCGGCGCTAGTTATAGCCAAAGCCCCTGCAGCCTAGTTGCGACGGCGACCCCGAAGATTCTCTTCGTTCTTCATCCTTCGCTTGGTCATCTTCTCTGCAAATCTGATGTGACACCAAAGGAGACCAGTCGCGCTTCCTTTCACCATGCAGCAGCCTCGCAACTTCGAACCCTCAACAACCTCAGCGTCCTCTGCTTTCCAGCCTCCGCCCTCTTCTCCGCTTCCTCTGCCTTCTTCTTAGCGGTGCATCATATGTAGAGTCTGGAGGGAGGAAGAAACGCAACAAGTATATTTGATTGACACAGAAAAATCTCTTTTTTATTACTTTAGAGTTTGATGATAAAGGTTTGGTAGGTGTCTAACTCAGTTTTTATCACTTGACACTGTGTGTGTTCTTTTTTTTGTTTTGTTTAGATCTTTATATTCTGAAAAACAATGCCACCCCCTAAAGCAAGGTGAAGAAACCATGATGTCAAGCCCTAACGAGAAGATCGAGCACGACGAGGAACGAGAGGAAGATAGGGAAGGTGGTTCACATTCTGATGGCCTGAAAAATTTCTGTGGCATGGTGGATCTGTTAATGATGCTTGGTTCAGTTGTACTTCAAATCAGGTAATATTTGGTTTTTTTTTTATTTTATTTATTTTTTGTAATTTTTCAATTTTAAAAGAAAAATTCCATGTGGCATTAATTTATTGGTCCACATGGCATAAAAATTTTCCCAGGGTAACGGTCTTAGATAGCTAACAGAAGGACTTAATCCAAAATGGTCCAGAGTTTAGGGACCTGATCCAACGAAAAAAAGGATAGGGACTAAATTCAATTCCTCCCCTAAGTTTAGGGACCTCAAAGTCAAAAAAGCCAAAAAAAAATGCAAGTTGGGATACGTGGCAACATCTTATTGGAAGACACTAACGGAGTTAACTTTGGGTTAATGGGAGGACTTATTCCAAACGACGTTAAAGTTTAGGGACCAGATCCAACAAGAAAAAAGATTAAGGACTAAATCTAAAACACCCCCTAAGTTTAGGGACCTATCGCTTAAAAAAGCCTTAATATTTTTAGGAACAAATAATTAAATAAATGGATGGAAGTATATGTTTTTTTGAAAAAAAAAAAATAATAGAAGGAAGAAGGAGTTGTGCGTGTATGTGTGTTGTGCAGAAGAAGAAAAACCCTCATTCTTCCTCCCTCATGACTAGTCGCCTCCCTCTCCCTCTCTCTCACGATCGGACTTTCTCTCTCCTTCGCCGGCTAACCACCGCTCCACCCCCTGCAACCACCATCATCATCACGGTGCGCTCTCTCTCTCCTCCCTCGTTGGTTTCTCTCTATCGCTCCCTCTCCTCCCTCGTGAGCTCTCCCTCTCTCTCGGTGGAGATGCATATCGCGACCCGCCACCGCCTCAGAACCGAGCTCCAGTGCCGGTCATCGTCGTTGCCGCGTGAAGTGCGACCCATGAGCCAGAACTCGTGACACCACCTAGGATCGATGCCATCGGTTTCAATTTGTTCTCCCTCTTCGCTGCGTTGTGCGCCACGGATGCTGCCAAGCTCCGCCACTTACACCAGCTGCGGTCGAAGCTCACGGTCTGGCCAATATCTCTCTCTTTGCTCGATTTAGATCCGTGCCGTTCTCGCCACCGATGCCGGTCGGATGTCGGGACTGTGAAGTTGTGAACCGACATTGTCTCTATTCGCTTCAACATCATATTTGAGGATATATCTCTAATACCTTTTTAATTGCTCTATGTTGTGTTTAATTTTTAATACTAATACTAATTTTAATGTTATTGGTGATTATTATCAAGTGATATATTATTTTGGAAAAATAAGTGATATTGTAATTTAGTATTGATTTTTAAATATACTGTTATTTGTAATGATTTTAATTGGTTACTTCGATTTGTTATAACGTCGAATTAAACGTTATGCCGAATGATCAGTTTTAGAAGTATTTTATTAAAGGTGTTAGATTCCTAAGTAAGTGAGTTGTCATTTAGCTTGGTGGACTTGTTCCTAGGCTAAACAATACATCAGTTAATTAGGAACCAGATATATTCGGCATACGTTAAATTCAGTTTTAAAATCTTGAACTTTAATTCTAAATTGAAGGGGAGTGTAGTCATTTGAATTTCGGAGATGTGACATAGACTTATTTTTAAATAAAAAACACTCTCTTTCAATTCGGAATTTATAGTGTCAAGTAAAATTAGGATTTGATGTTTTGTGAAATCATTATTAAAGCTACTTAGTCTCAATCTATTTTGATTATTATGATAGTTTTGAAAGTTGGTGTATGTTCCATAAAAAGCTATACTATGATATTTAGAAGACAAAAATCTTAAATTGAAATTATATGTTATTTTGATGCATAAATCATAATCAAATGATTGCGTGATTTGAAAACTTATGAAATACTTTACTTTGAAAGATGTTAATTATTTAGATTTCGAATTGAATCGGTTTTGGCACATTAAATTGATTATTTATTTGATTCAATATATATAGTTAAACGACGAAAGAGCTTTAGAACCGGCCGCCGTGTGTAAGTAAAGGACTCGGATACTTTTGGTCTGTATCGTACGAAAAGGAGCATGTCTTTGGAAAGGCAAGGTAAGGAGTGGGTGTTACCTTAATTTAGGTTTGGGTTTCTGGTACGTTCATAGTGATTGATTAAGATTGGTTGGTAGTTTAGGATATAAAATCATAAGGTTGTGAATATAAATAATTACTAAAGCATGGAAGTGAATGAATTAAGTTACTGTTGATGTGATGAATATGTGCCTACTTGTGAATTGTGTATATTTGTGAATATGTGCTTATGTTGTTGAAAATGTTTGGGAAATGTATATATGATTAATTGATAATTGTTAAGTAAAGAGGAAATAACTTGGGATGTGAGTTTACTTGTGATGATATTATGTGTAATATGTGCATACTTGTGAAATTGTATATACTTGTGATTAGGGGTACATTTGTGAATACGTGTATATGTGGTATGCTGTTGAAAATGTTCTGAAAATCTGAAAGTCAATGATAAATAATTGAAGAGAAAAACGTAAGTAATTGAATAAATAATTGGGTTGAGAGAAGTATTTAATGAAGAATAAGATATTTTTATGTGTGGAATCCGACTGCGATGTGGCGCGAATCGGATAGTCCACGAAAAGAGGAATAGTTTCACAAGATATATAATGAGAATGAAAAGACACTCAAAAGAAAGTAAAATCTTTATAAAAGACAGCTTAATGTAAAGGTTGAAAGATATGATAAAATATGAGAAATAAGAGAGGAAAGGATTATGGAAATAAGGAAAATGTTAAGTGATTAGAATGTGAAAAATGTTTAACTGTTGATGATGTGTATGCGAGCATGATATGAATGACTAGTTGATTATGTGGATTATCTGAATGATGTGTGTAACATCCCCATTTTTAATTCTAAACGTAATAAGAATAATGAAAGGAAAAATAGTGCTGACTAATTGATTAGTGATGTGGCTAAGTGATTAATTCGATTAAAATTTTAAAAATAATTATACTATTTGAAAAGCATACTTTCTATATTTTAATATATTTTGACAATTTAAAGGTTGAACTTGTTTTAAAAATTTTAAGATTCTTAACTCGATAATTTTATATAAGTACTTATTAAATGCTTATATTTTATTACTAGTATTTTTTTTTGAGATTTACAATAAACAAATAAATAGAAATGGTATTAGTGTTTTAAATCATGCTAACACAAGTGATAATAATAATAATAAATAAATAAATAAAGAAAAAAAAAATATAAAATAAAATAAATAAGTACTCCTTCTTCCTCACTCGGGCGCCGGCCCTAACCCGCCATCTCTCCCGCCGTCCCTCTGGTTCTCCACCGCCAGCGCCCGTCACCATCTCGTCTCCCTCCTCCTTTCCAATCGCAAACCGAAGCCGCAACCAACAAGCACCGTTGCTGTCGCGCCTTCTTCCGCCTCAACCGAGTCAAAATCGCGACTCTCTCTAGGCCAAGCACGAACCGCCACTGCCGTCCTTCCTTGTCGGCCGTCACCACTCAACCGTACCATTACCGTTGCACGCTCTTTTTCGCTCCATCCGCTTCTCTGTCGCGCGTTCTCCTTTCACCCCATCTCCTTCCCCAAGTCGCGCCGCCATGGGCGTTGTTCTCTCCATGGCCAAAGCTTGTGAACGGAGGCCATGGATAAGCTATAATCTCCACTTCCTCTTGTTGCTGGCGTCTACTGTGGGTGTGAACCGAAGCATCTAATGTCGCCTT
Organism: Crotalaria pallida; assembly: GCA_037953625.1. NCBI lineage: Eukaryota > Viridiplantae > Streptophyta > Magnoliopsida > Fabales > Fabaceae > Crotalaria > Crotalaria pallida. Next base: position 77,033,817 of record CM075649.1, on the reverse strand, counting down.
TGGTTCTTGTGATGTCTTCATCCAAGGAGGGTTCGAACAGTACCAAACCACCGCTCGTGGATGATGTTGCCGCCGTCCGCTGTCGTTGGAGGTTACGCCGCCGCCTTGCCTTGCCGGACGACCACGGTTGGGGAAACAAGTACAGCTCCTGGGGTGATGATGATGATGACAAGGTTCAGTGTTCAAGTCAAACTAACGTGGACCGATTATACCGTGAATCGAGCTAATCTTGATCTCTGTTGCTGCAAAAATCAGAATTTAGGACGATGAAGGACTTTAGGACCAGCCCCAATGCCGAACAATGAACCTCAATACTTTTGGACCTATTCGGCGTGAATCGGGTTAGATTGGCGAATTTGCTTGGAATCGGGATAAGCCGAAGCAGGATCTCCCCCGCTGAGCCGCAAATCAGATTCTATTGAAACCCAGAGGTAAGAGGGGACTTTTACCTGGCTTAGGGGATAAATTCTGGGATGTTGGTAGTGATGATTAAGTGTAGAAGAATATGTAGATTATTGAGCCTTAGGGTAATTAATAATAACAAAGGATAACAGTTTAGGGAAAAATAGAACCTCTCATTAATTAATTATAATTTTAAAAGCATGCCATGATTATTGGAAGTTAACGTTTGATGAATTATATGCGAATATACAATTGTAAATATGTGTTTATGATAACGTGTATGAGATGTTGGTTATTAATGTGGAAGGAGCGTGAATATAAACTTAGAAATGATAAATGGGATAGGTATTGCTTCGTATAATAATTAAGTGATAAAGGGAAGATTTTAAAGTATAAGTATGAGCCTGGGGAAAATTTAAATATATGCAAACTTGAAATTGGTATGTGATGTTATGTGCAAATTGCGATTTTGGTAAATGATTTAAATGGAGAGCATGTGTAAATTATATTGATCCTAGAAGTTATGAATGGTAATGAACATGATGATTTGGAATGAGAAAAAGGAGAATTTAGCAAGGGAAAATATAAGGGTATGATTGAATGATGAAATCCATGAGATTGGAAACCAATGAGATAATTTGGAAACGAAATTCAAAGATTTAAAGATTTATAATTGTTTAGTGGTGGTATGAGGTACCTTCCGGTGTGGAGGTGAAGTACAGTGGTGTGAGGTACCTTCCGGTGTGGAGGTGAAGCGCCCATAGGCCAAACTGTATGAGGTACCTTCCGGTGTGGAGGTGAAGTACAGTGGTGTGAGGTACCTTCCGGTGTGGAGATGGAGCACCCATAGGCCAAACTGTATGAGGTACCTTCCGGTGTGGAGGTGAAGTACAGTGGTGTGAGGTACCTTCCGGTGTGGAGGTGAAACACCCATAGGCCACAATGTATGAAGTACCTTCCGGTGTGGAGGTGAAGTACATTGGTGTGAAATATATTGTTGGAATGAAATGAAAGAGAATGAAAATAAAGTGTTAAAAGGAAAAGAGAAAGAAGAATATGAAAATGAAGAGAAGGATAATAAGAGTTGAATAATTTGAGAATTTAATGAAATGAATGTTGTTGTGAATGTTACGATTATTTTAAGTTGGTTAGGCTTAGTTCATCACTATTTTATTGAGGGTTTATTTCTCTTAAGTTCTGCGTAATTGCTACCCCTTTTGCAGTTATTTTTTTCAGGTACAGAAGCAAAGTTTACAATCGTCACAGGCCGAGCAGGATTCACTCTACCACGAGGAGTGTAATTATAATAGCATGAGTCGACATAAATATCTATATTTTGATTAGTATTTTGGATTAAATACAATTTGCTAAGTAAGCCCTGGAACTGGTATTATTTTTGTAAGACCGGGCTTTAGTTTTAAAATGTTTGTATAATTATTAAGTTTTCTTGTTTAAATTAATCTGGCTGTACAGGTACAAAACAAGAAATTTTGGTAAAGTCCGAAAAACAGAGGAGATTCTGTCCGTTTTTCCGGAAAAATATTCATTAGTATTTTATTTAAAAAGAAATTTTTAAGTACCAATTTTCCTAAAACTCTAATTTAACTAAATAAATGTGAGGGTGTTACAATGTGTGTTTGGCTTAGTCGGTTATTATGTCATATCAGAAACTGCTATTCCTATTTTATGCGTAATGCTCACCTCCTTACCATTTTTCCAGGTACCGAGATTTGAGATTACACGATTATTGGCCGAGCAGGTGCACACTCCACTCCGTGGAGTCTAAGTTAGATAGAGGGAATTATAGATTTTTTTTGGTTGTAAATAATTTATTTTAACTCTGATGAGATGTGTTGTGCGATGTAGCACCGATTTTTGATTATGTGTTGTTGATAGCTCTGTTGGCTTTTGGTTGTTGAAAATGAATATGTTTATCAGGTTACAGGAAAAATATAAATTTTGGAAAAGTTCGAAAAACAAACGAAATTCTGTCCGTTTGACGGGAGATTTTTAATAATTAAAAAGGAAATTTTAAATTCACTATTTTAATAATGGGTAGTTAAGGATAGAAAAGTGTAGGCGTTACATGAATCGTGTTTTTCGTATAAACGGCGGAACACACACTCAATTGCCGTTTTACTACTCGACCGATAGATTCCTAGTTCCGACCTTTGAGATGATACGGAACGTCCTAATATTACCCTACATGCCACTATGTCTTAAGAAGGCTTCTCTCTCACCTGAGATCCATGCTTACTCCCTTTGTGTCTACAGCTCCACTTGTTCACCTTTGATTCCTTTTATTCTTAAACGACGAACGACATACAAATCAATATCTAGCAAGTATTTTATACTATCTATTTACTTAGGTAAAGACTAAACCCAAGGTATCAAAGCACCTTAAAACAGAAATCCTTTTTAAAACAGAGGTCCTTTTTAAGGGTATTAAATAACTTAAAACAATTCCTTTTAAAATTCAAGAAATCCTTTTTCAAAACTCACTCCAATACTTTGAAAACTATTTAGAATATATTTTTATTTCTACAATGCCATACTATATCACTTATATAACAACTACCACATGCACACACTTATACCAGTAAAACAACAATTTATTTAAACAAATAACATCAAATCATACTTTTACAAATTCACTTTTATAATTTCTTTTTACTCTATACACTTACATTAAAGGTCCTATCATAAAAATCCTCATACTAATTCATTCCAAAACAGTTTTTATACTTGATGCAACCAATTTAGAATTTCGGACAGCATACCCTACAAGTCTTGCAAAATCACTTTTTCTTTTTAGCTTTTAAATTATGAAAATCATCTCAATTCATAATATAACTTTTAAAACACAATCATAACATCTTAAAAATAAACCTCAATTTTTTATTTACTACAGATCTCACTCTTAAGTACCTTATAACAACTACCATTTACAGGCTATTCATACAACATGAATTTGGAGTATTTTTTTTGATGCACATTTCAATCAGTATTCCAAGTTCAAAATACTTTTTCTCTATCGATAATGAAATTAAATTACAAACTATAAACAATACACAACAAATCACTTTTAAGCATCAGTACATTCACAAAATCACTTTTACACTTCCTTGCTAATTTTTAACTACTTATAATAAAGATCTTAGCATAAAGTACACATTACCAATTCATTTCAAAATAATTCTATCCTTGATGCAACTATTTTAAAATCTTGAACAGCATATACACTATTTCTTAAAACTCAGTTTTCTCCTAAACAGTTTATCAGAAACACATGCCGCTTTTTCCTAAATTCTTTTTACGAATTTTATTATATTAAAATGATTAAATCTAAGTCACATAAAATAATTTCACCTGCTGTACAGCCACTACAATTTGTTGCATTATCTTAAGAAAATAAGGCAAACAAACTTAAATAATTATATACAAATTAAGCACTACTAACACACATAAAAATAATCATTTGGAGTCTTATATCTTAATAAAATAATAATTTTACAGAATTAAAATAATTTTCCAGAATTAATTATTTTTCAGAATTAAAATAACTAAACACTTATATATACTAATAATCATCTATTCACATCAAATCATTATTAAATCAATTAGGAAAATTATCAAACTCTATATTTTTTTCTCCTAAATAATTCAGCCACTGCTCAACAATTAGAAAAATACTTTTAATTTTTAAAACACCTATACATCATAGTTACATAATATTATACCCTCAAAAGAATTGTTTTAATCATCAATAAAATATCAAATAGACACCATTCATAAAAATCATTTTTTTTACTGCAACTAAACTCAATCCTATAGTCATGTCATTACACAAAAATACCATTCTTATTAACCTATTTTTCCTTATTAAAATTACCCAATTACTCCTAGAATTATCAACCAAAATACTATAATTTATTTGTAACTTTTACTTAAAAAAATCAATTATATATTTCGGTCAACCATAAAAATTCAGGATTAAATTTTATTTTCATAAGACTATTATCATTTCATTTTTATATCAAAACATCAAAGATCAATATCACTCATTAGTTTATACTTTTTAAGAAATAAGTCACATAACAATTATACACATATTAACAACAACTACCACCTAATATATATATATATATATCACGGTCCAGAAAAGAGAAAAAAAATCAAAAATACATTAAACTTATTCAATTTTAAGTTAGTTTCCATTCCTTATACATATATTCATTTTGAATCCAAGCAAAAAGAAACAAAATAATCCAAATAGATACAAAATATAAATTCCTACATTTTAAGAACACCAAAAATTTCCAGAATTTTATTTTCCTATTTATCATAAAATTTGGCCATCATGGGGTTAAGGAAAAAGGGGAGATTATCTCTTTAAACAATTCATTTTGTCCCTTTTTCTTAAACCTCAATTCATATGACCCAAAAATAATATCAAAACACTATCAATAATCTTATTTCAATATCATAGAAGAAATTAGAGATTTTTATTTACTAAATAACAATAGAATAAGAGATGAAAAATAGATCAAAACATAAGTTTAGTGTTACCTCTTTTTCTTAAACTAAATGAACTTCAAAATGATGATGAAAATTTTTCCTCCTCTCCCTCTATCAACTCGCCACCCACTTTCTTCTTCTAAGCTTTTTCTCAAATTTTCTCTCAAAAATGGTAGAGTTTCTTGTGTGTAAAAAGAGAGGGGTTTAGGCCACTATTTATAGACAAGAGGGAAAATTCATATTCAACTAATCTACTAAGGGGTGAGTCACCATAGTCCAAGGGGGGTTTTTCCTAGTCTTTTTCACTTAATGAACCCTTTTAGAAAATGAAAATGCATTTATTTCTTTCACAAGTTCCATGTACATTTTGAATTTCAAACTAGATTCTTCCTCCCACATATAATTATGGACGGTGCAGTCCAGAAATAAAAATATTTTCCAAATTAATTTTGAATATTTTTCCATAATTCAAAAATATCCTCTAATCAAATAATTGCAAAAATAATAAACTGTATTAAATAAAAATAGGTACAGCCATGAAAATATTTTGTAACACCATATTTTTATTTATAAAGTGCAGCGTAAAAAGGAAAAAAATTATTGGAGGTCCAAAAATAATTTTCCCAATATTAAAACTCTAAATTCGTTTTTTAATTGGTACAGATATAGAATTTTCGAAACACCCAAAATAAAATTAAAAATTTTATAATTTTGAAATCTAAATTTCAACACTATCGTTTTCATATAAAATTCATAATTTTTGGACTTACGGTTTGAAAGTTATGAATTTTTGAAGCTCTAAGATCATTTCCTTCAAAAATGCACTTCATAAGCTTTCAAATAATTTTATGATAAGAAAAATACAAAAATATATTTTATTTGGATGGTAGTCCAATAGAAAACCTCAGAAATGTATTTTTGTTTTCAAAATAACATACACTTGAGTAAAAAGGTCATTTAATGCATTAAAATCACACCTTTACACTTAAAACTAAAAAAATTCGTTCAGTACTGTAGCAGTGATAAAATTTCGAAAAATTAAAAATAAAAATCAAAACTTTACATTTTCATAATCTACACTTCGATACGATCGTTTTGATATATCATTTGTAATTTTTCGACGTACGGTTTAAAAGATATGAATTTTCGAAGTCATATTACTATATTTCCTCAAAAATCCTTTTTGTATAAATATAATACCATTCAATAACCTTATAAAATATTTTTATACTACTAATATACTTCAAATGCATCATATACAATTATATATATATATATATATATATATATATATATATATATATTTTCCACGTTTATATATATACTTAACTCAAACAATTAGAAATATACAATCCAATAATCAATGGTTCTCTATAAGAATTTCACTAGAAAAATATTATCACATAAATAATCATACAAAATCTAATTATAATTTAAATTAAATTGGGGCAAAATTGTGGGTCTCACACGAATCATGTGTTTGAACTATTAATAATGTTGAACCATATCCATGGATAATTAAAATGTTTGAAGCATAAAGTATAAAATGTCGACATGTGCTCTTTAATTAGTTAAATTGAAAAATGCAATAATTTTGAACCTATAGTTCAAACTCCATGAGATTTTTAATTGACTCGAAGTTTTAATTCTAGCAAACATAAAATGCATATATGTTTGTAGCCATTATCATGGTTCATTCGAGAATGATATTATTATATCAATATGAGAAATCGTAAAAGAATTAAGGATATTGATATATACATGTATATATTTATTAAGATTTAGCTAATAATTTATGTTTTTTAGTTATACATTGTTTGATATATATATATATATATATATATATATATGATATCATGTTGTGCAATTTATACATGTTGTGTTTTTATTATTTATGTAGTTTTATTTCAATATTGTTTGAATTACCTAAAGTTAAAGGAAATATTTCAAAATGAAATACCTCGGTCTGAAGATCAAACATTTAGCAAATTGAATTTGTACCTATCAAGTTGGAGAAAAAACTTCTAAAGTGATTTGTTTTGATAAATAACAACTAATTTATATGCTAATCTCTGTTTGATTGTTAAATGTCATACGTGACTTAATATGTCATCTGATATTAATTTATTAGCAAGATATTGTTATTGATTCACATGAAGATGTTGGAATGAAGCTAAGCACACATTTTAGTATGATAAATTAAATAAAAGTCTTTATGGTTTGATGTAAATTGAGATGTGTAGGGTTAACCAATAATAAATCCTACCGCTACAAGATAAGAATGAGCTCTCTAGTACAGGATAAAGGTGAATAACTCATCCTTCTTATCCTCTAAGAGCCACGTCAGCCCTACTGGGCCGAACAGGCCCATAAGGCACCACAACACAACTTCCCCTATAAGTATCGCCATGCTATAGGGGCTAAGGTATGTTCTCTCATCCCTACTCTCAAGAACTACGTGTGGCTTGATCCCCTTATCACTGGGGGTACGTAGGACCGGGGTCACCCTCGTCAGCTGCAACAACCCCAAACACACATCGTTGTGCTACTACATTGGCGCCGTCTCTGGGAATCGTTAAACTTCGATTCCCATCCACAATTCAAAAAAAAAAAAATAATAATATATTTTCATGCTTGCACCAACGTATTGATCAAAATCCTACCAACCAACTACCTTGACGAAAGGACAAGGAACTCCAACCCGAAGCACCGTGACAGACTTTGGTGACAGACTTTGGATCATACATCAGCGTATTCAATTTCAAGTATTCAATGGTCTCACAAGAACAGGGAAGAATATTTATTCTCATTATTTACATGTTTTATTCGGTGGCATAGATAGCAATCATGAGATTTAAGTATGCTATAACAAATCCAGTCTTAAAAGGTCGTAATTCATCAGATCCGTGTTTCTAATTCGGTCCATAGAAAATTAAGAAATAATTTTTGGGGTTCATGGCATCAAGAATTTCGTGGACATTGTGCATCGATTTAACATACTGATAACTGGACATTGTGCATCGATTTAACATACTGGTAACTTATTATCATAATATTGACTTTATCTTCAATTTTGTTTCATGCGAGTGAAACTTGAAGCATCAACAGCAAACAAGCATAGGGTGTGGCGGTGACACAAGAGCCACGGTGGCAGCAGCACCCAAGGCGGCCCGTGTACAGCAGCATCCACCGCTCCGATCTGCGAGCAACGTAACAACCCACTTATCTCGGTCGCATGCTCAACGGGTCAAGGCTTCTCACTCGCTCAAGGTCACTGAACCATCAAAAGGCAAAGCCACCACCGCATCAACCGTCACCGACTCCGCCGCGCCACCGTCCCTCCCGGTTTCACTCTTACCGCGCCATCCAGATATGTGTGGACCACCGCCTCGCGCTTCGGGACAACCATGGTAGATCGCGGTGTTCTTCGTCACCAAGGACCGTTGCGTCTCCCATCACCACCACCATACTCCTACTCCAACATCACCGCCGCCGTCATGGACAGAAGCAGCGAGGGCCACCAACCACCAACCTCAAGCTCACCGTCGTGAAGAAGAAGATGCGAAGAAGAGATCCGCAACCTCTTTCACGGTTTCGTGAGTTGCAGAGAAGAACATGGGTGCTCCCGATGCTCACCGCCGGTGCCGAGGTCCAAGATTGAACAGGGATGTTGTCACCGCCGCCGCGTTCTGCAAAACCAGTGGCCATGGCTCACTCACCATTCCCAGCCCTCCTCACCGCTCTCTTCACCGCCACGTCTCCGTCGCCACCTCCCCGTTTCCGCCGTACACCGTACTGCCGCCGCCGCTACGTTAGCAGTAGGTAGCAGCTGCTGCTTAATGAGGAGGGAACCCTAAGGGTTTCAAGTGCAAAATGGGCCAAGGGCCCAATCTGAAAAAAAAAGAGAGCTGCTGAGTACGGGCCTAAAACAGGCCCAATAAAAAAGAGGAAGCTGTACGGGCCTAAACAGGCCCAATAAAAAAGAAGAAAAGAAAATGTTTTAAGGGCTTATTTCACACAAGCCCAAACAAACCAAAAGAGAAGAACGGGCTTATTCAGGCCCAAATTAAAAATAAAAAAGAAGACTATACGGGCTTAACTGAAACAGGCCCAAACAAAATAAACCAAAATAAAGATAGGCTTAACATTGATACAGGCCTAAATAATATTCAATCAAATAATGAGCCACCCATCAGCAAAGCAAGACGAACGCTTTCCTCGAATACAGGGAAGTAACCTTTTTATTTTCATCATTTATATCATGATGCTACTATTTGATTACATGTTTTTGTTCAACATAATTACGACTCATTTACATGAGTATCTTGATTTGATCATGATTTATAATTATCTACAAAATATATATCATATGCCACTTATATTTGATAGCATATGATCATTATATTTCTCCATGACATGATGCAAAATATTCTTGACAATAAATGTCATTAGCTATTATTTACGAATATTAACATAATCCTTTTTATTTTTATAATGCGCGATATATTTAAAATCATACTACTCTTCGTAGACAATCTTGAATGATTTACGAGTGTTTAATCCCCAACAATTGTCATTATTGTTGTTTGATTGCTATAAATTGTCAATTTAACGACGATTACCAATTATTAATTTTGTTTACATATGCGAGGTACGAGTATGATGGCCCACTTCTCTAAAAGGCCCATTTCGAGTAGTGACCTTTTTAAACAAGGCCCATTTCGAGCTTCCGACCGTCAAAAGATATCCTCAAATTAATTGGTGCTAAACTGCTCAGTCACTATTGGCGTCTAATATTACAGTGTCTTCAACATGCCAAAGCCTGCCACATCCTCGCACCCTCTGCCATGACACCCTTGCCTCTCACGGTTACTTACAGCCAAAAGATATCCTTGTTAACATCCCTCCTCGGGATCCATCGTTGCTCACACGAGTGCTACACAGTGATTCGTCCATAATGGCGTACAGGGGTTTTGGAAGAAAAGGGTGAGGAATACCGGCTAACCACACATTCTAGTGATAGAAGAAGAAAGGCCTCAATGCCAAAAGGATGCCGGGCATATCAACATTATTCAGAAATAGTCTAACCACGAAGACTAACAGGGAAGGATCTTTCTCATTATCCCATTTACATCATTTAAATTCCATGGTTTAACTGTCATATTCATTACTATTGAATCACTTGCCATATAACATGTATCATCTTAGATAATAATTGTAATTAACAGTGAATTAATTCATACTTTGCTAATTAATGTCATTACATATCATCTATTACTTGATATTCTAATCGTTGTTTTTATACATCATAAAAAGGTACAAACATAACGTTCGGATCTGCCGAGCATGATGACCTATGATTAATTTGAGTCCGAGTATGACGACCCAACTTAATTCAAGTCCTTTACACCGGTTGCCGATCAATTTTTCCTTGGTTTGCGCACCATCGCGACCTTACCTATTTGGTAGAACGGTCCGCAGTGCCAACACCCAGTGATCTAATTCGGATCCCAGCATCTTCGAGGAACCACACAATGCTGATTCCACACCCACAACTCGCAAATATTCAATCTTCGCTCGGCGTTCGCCTACACAGATCTGAATCCGACCGTCTCTCAAAGAGGCTTGGATGAACACGATCTAATTGGCGGAAAACAACTCACACCTTAAAAGACTTCTTAGTTCGGCACAAGCCTCTTCAGGCTTTATCGAGTAAGGGGGTTGGTTATGCAATGGAGTAAAAGTTTGCTCCAGCTTTGTTAATATGATGATCTATCAGCTTGCCTTCTCTACTTGTTCTTGCTTCTTCGGCTTCATTCTTTCCCTTCTCGGAATCCTCGGCCGCTTCATCAGCTCGATAAACTTTCGATGACTTCCACTCGAGTGACCTTATTCGACCATGAAGCTTACTGCTCGGCGGGTAGAATGGACTCCGACTCTACAAAATAATCCGAGAAGAACTGTAAAGCCCTGAGCAGCAGATGCTCCGGCAATATTTGGGTGCCTTCGCACCACATCTTTAGAACCACTCACCGAGCTTTCGGACCTATACCGAGTCCGAGGCCCACTTTGATCCCGAGCGTTTCACAGACCTTATGAACTCGACACAAGCCTTTTCAGGCTTTACCGAGTAGGGGACTAGTATGTGATGAGGCATATACATAGCTGACATTGGCCGACCTTGATACTGGTATTATATGATGCATAAGTTACTCGAGATCAAATGTCGTGCCAAAGAGGACCACCACGTCCCATGAGGCACCAAATTGATCATTTACCGTCCTCATTAAGGACATATGTTAAACTCACTCACTTCGGATCATGTTCTTACGCACTTGCCCACGATCTCGATTAGCCGGCCAGATCGGCGAGGCTACAAGTGAAAACGAGGATTGCGACCCGATAGCTTGGCTTAGCCTCTCGGCTCAAAGCCTCTCGGCTCATATCTGGCCCAATACATCGCGGATCGAGGAATACACCTCGGCTAAGGTTGTCATTCCGACAGCAATCCCTCGTAAACGTTAAGATCCAATTGGTGATAATCTTGGCACACCTCGAACTCAAATAACAGTTTGAGTCGTGCCAGCATACCTTGGCACAGGCCTTTCGGCTTTCACCATGGTAAGCGCATAAAAGGATGTCTCCTTAAAAGCATCGTGACTCTAAAAACAATAGTCCAATTAAACTTTGAACTCAGTACATGACGATACACGACTAAGGGCCTTGACTGGGAACAGTCTTACACGTCCTAATCAACCATCCACGACACTCCTCCGAATAAAACGTTCTCAGTTGCAAACAATGTTTTATGTCACCACCAACTCTCAGAAGCTCAGCACAGGCTCTTCGAGCCTATACGAGCTTGGGGGGCTTGTAGGGTTAACCAATAATAATTCCTACCGCTACAGGATAAGCATGAGCTCTCTAGTACAGGATAAGGGTGAATAACTCATCCTTCTTATCCTCTAAGATCCACGTCAGCCCTACTGGGCCGAACAGGCCCATAAGGCACCACAACACAACTTCCCCTATAAGTATCGCCATGCTATAGGGGCTAAGGTATGTTCTCTCATCCCTACTCTCAAGAACTACGTGTGGATTGATCCCCTTATCACTAGGGGTATGTAGGACCGGGGTCACCCTTGTCAGCTGCAACAACCCCAAACACACATCGTGGTGTTACTACATTGCTTGTAGGGTTAACCAATAATAAATCCTACCGCTACAAGATAAGCATGAGCTCTCTAGTACAGGATAAGGGTGAATAACTCATCCTTCTTATCCTTAAAGAGCCACGTTAGCCCTACTGGGCCGAACAGGCCCATAAGGCACCACAACACAACTTCCCCTATAAGTATCGCCATGCTATAGGGGCTAAGGTATGTTCTCTCATCCCTACTCTCAAGAACTACGTGTGGCTTGATCCCCTTATCACTGGGGGTATGTAGGACCGGGGTCACCCTCGTCAGCTGCAACAACCCCAAACACACATCGCGGTGTTCCATCAATACCGGGACACTACAAGATGTGATATAATCGTATAAGTGAATATTTAATCAATGAAGGATATAAAATGGTCGAATTTGTCCATGTATTTTTATGAAAAGATGTGGCAAAAAATTTGTTATAATTGATGTTTACGTTGATGATTTGAATATTATTAGAACTCCTGAAGAGCTTCCAAATGTTGTAAATTGCATAAAGAAAGAGTTTGAAATGAAGGATTTGGAAAGAAAAAATTTTTGTCTTGAATTACAAATGGAATATTTAATGAAATTTTGGTATATGATGAAACTTATGCTGCGGAGATAATAGTGTAATATCTCAGAGATAATTGTTCGTATCAGGGGGAGAAATATGTTGGAAACCAACAAGCGGGCTTTAACAATTACTAGAGGGGGGGGGTGAATAGTATATTGTGGCAGAGATATAGAATTTTCGATTGTTATTGAAAAGGTTAAGAAATGAAATGAAAGAAACTGAAAAACCTGTGAATTTTGGTTACTGACACATGAGGATATCGATATCCTGAGGTGGATATCGATGTCGGATATCGATGTCAGAGAGTGGATATCGATGTCCACTGATATCAGAGACAGAAAAATGAAACTGTTTTGCTGCAACAACTGGTTAAAGAGAACAATACAATATAGCAGCAAAAGCAATATGATAATCTTGATGAACACAGAGTTATAGCAAATAAGAACAGCGGAAAAATAAATCTCCAATGCCTATCCTATGGTTCAATTAATGCACAAATGGTAGAATGCAAGGAAAGCGATAAGGAGATCAACACGAGAGAATTATTATACTGGTTCACTCCTAATGAGCTACGTCCAGTCCTCCTAAGCCACTTAGGAGAGTTTCTATTAATCAATTGACTAGAAGAATTACAAGGAATTAATTTGCGATCCTCACTCAGCCTAACCCCTTTCCAAGAGAGTACCAACCTCTTGGAATTCTACCCCAATTGATTTTGATGGAGAAGATGAACTTCAACAGCTCCTTGAATCCAATCCAGGAGCACCACCAAGCCAAGAACTCTTGGTCTTCTATGCTTGAGAACTCTCAAGACTTCTGAAATCCGAGACACACTCGAATTTGCTTGGCACAATCCAAGGCTTTTGATTACAAGAGAAATAGAAATGTGTATGACGAAATTCACAGACGAATTCGTGACAATAAGCTCAGACCACTGATGGGTCTCAACTCAATCTGGTATGAAAGTGTTACAATATGAGAGAAGGATTGAGTTTTGTGGAAAATCACTTGAGAGAGAAAGATTTCAGCTTGTCTGTTCAAAAGGAAGTTCTGTGTATCTTCAGGGTTCATGGAGGTTGATGATTTTAAAGATCAGGACCTCAGAAAACGGTCACAAAAACGAGATTTCTGAAAATCCTCCATGATTCCCTCTTCCAAGATTTCAGGGAAGAGATTTCAGAAAAACAGATTCTGAGTCGTGCACATCGATGTCCACAGGGGCACATCAATGTCGAACATCGATATCAGCAAGAGGATATCGATGTCCACGACTTCAGTTTGTAAAAATTGCTTTTCTTTTAAAAATTAGCTTTCTCTCAAGTGATAAGTCTAGGTTAATCTCAATCAATCAATCGTAATATAACTTAATCAAACTAGATAGAGATTAAACTAACCAAACTACCCACGCTCAACAAAAATAGAAATTTACAAAGAAATCGAATCTTGAGCATGAGATTAAGTCTTGATTCCTTGAGCACTTGCAACTTTAACTTCAAGACTTGATTTAATTATTTTATCATCATCAAAACCTACATCAAAAATAATTACTAGGAGGATTGAATTTACAATCTCCCCCTTTTTGATGATGAAAAAATAATTAACTTCTTGTTGAGTAGAGCTTTGATTTGAGAACCGCAAATTGAGGAAACTCCCCCTCAATTCAAGAACCACCTTAAAACCTGTCCAAGACAGCATACGACTTGCAAACCAGTGATTAATAGATTACAATAACAAATAAAATATGCCCAACAAGACTTGTAATTTTCTCCCCCTTTTTGTCATTAGCAAAAAGGATTTAGAGTTTTGAAGAAAAGAGACTAAAGGAGAGAGAAAACACAATTAAAATAGACATTCTCACATGAATACCAAATGAGAGAATCATGTCTCTTGTGAAACTACATTTCAGCCAAGAGAGCAGGTAAAACGCGAAGCTCCCCCTAAATCCTTGAACATCAAATGGTTATAGCATGAGTAATAATAGAGAATATTGAAAGACCTTGCACCAACCATAGTTATAAATAAGGGAGCAACAATAAACTCAAAATAGCAGTGCATTCAAGAGGAAAATGTGCAGGAAAATACATAAACCAGTCCATGGAAGGATAAAACATCAAAAATACCCAAATTGAAGTAAACTAGAGTTTTCAAAATAAACGAAATACAAATGAAAACTAGTTTTGGGGAGGAGGAGGTGGGAAACGGTTGAAATGTTCCATCATAGATTGATGGATTGAGTCAAAGCGACCCATTATGTTTTGTTCCAAAAGATCAAAACGGGCATCCACATAGTTCCTCAAGTCTTGCAGAGATTGAACCCCTTCTTGACCTTCTTGACCATGTCCACCTTGTTCAGCTGCATCAAATTCAGCCGTCTCAGCCTCCGCATCAGCATTTTCATCCTCTTGTGCAGCATCCCTCAATTGTTGAGCTTCATCCTTGTAGAGCCATATACCACTGTCCGGAGGGTACTCTTCCAAACTCTGCTTGGAGAGTGTAGTTGCTGAAATCAGGTTTTGCGTTTCTGTGATTGCTTTAATTGGCTCCGATCTATCAATGAGAACCTCAAAATGCCTAAGTAGCCTAGACACATGCATTGGGTATGGAAGCCAAGCCGGAGATGAGGACTTTGCAGCATCCTCCATACGAGTAAGAATAAGTTGTGGCCAATTGAGAGGAATGGAGTTTTTGAGAGCATTGATGATCTTCAAATCATTATTCACAGCTACCCCATAATTTGATGTAGACCGGGGAATCAGACAATGAGCAATCACAAATTGCAGCAGTTTAGTATTGTAGTGGACTTGTAGTAGATCCGAGCGTCGACCGACCGAGAGCCTCATTACCCTTACTAGTATGATACTAATACAGGGCCAACGATCGGATACTTAACACCGAGCAAACTGGGTTTCTACATGTAGGTCACGTACCGATGAGGTTAACACCGAGCACAGGACTTTCAATCTGATCCTTATTGTTTACAGCCTCATCAAACCGTAACTACTCCTAGATTCCCACGACTCTTGGTTAGATAAAACAACATTGGATAAGGTCTATCAGCTATAGGATTTATGGATATGATCTTATCATATCCTCTACAAATCCTACTTGAATTCTACCTCTACAGAAGACTCATCAGAACGGCCCACAATACACAAGTAATCCCCTATAAGAACCACCATGCTATAGGGGTGAAGGTACGTCTTCTCATCCCTAAGTTGACACTAGCACACACATTGTTGACTAGGGAGAACCTGATTATCCCAACTGGATATTCAAAAATCCTAAAAAGTCCTATATTAACATCTTAGATGGGATCATTCTTCAAGGCTCTTCCATAGCTTTAAGGTTGATCTTGGTTAAGGACACGACATTGGCGCCGTCTGTGGGAATTGAATAACATATCATTCCCACCACCACCATGGTTACCACCAGAAGTCAAGTTGGTGACCTCCGTGACCGCATCACCCGCACCCGTGGCAGGCCCAGAAACGCTGATAACAACAACCCGCAGCCTCATTCTGCAGGAGATTTGCGCGATGTTCTCAACCATAATCGTGTAGATAATGGGCAACCGCCACGAACCTCCCATTCTGGGGCAGCGAATAATTCCCAGCCACCAAACCATTCACAAAGTCATCCACCCCCTCATCGCAGCCATAATCGTATTAATAATCATGCTACTCACTCCCAAACACCCCAATCTTCCCATCCCAGGACTAGAAGCAACCCCCAACCACTCCAAGTTTTACGAACCATACTGCCTCCAGGAAGAACTGCTCCTGGAAATTCTCATCATAGCCATTCCATCGGCAGGTCCTATGGAACATCTGCATCTGCTCGGGCTCGGGAGCAAGAGATGATTAACATCCTAAACAGACAAACGGCTCTAATTGAACAACAAGGTCGGGCTATTGCCGACCTTCAACAGCAAGCTATGGCAAGGATTGCACAGAGTCAACCATCCGCCATACTACCCCAAAATACAATGCCTCAAACCATGGACCCACAACCACTCCCGGTAATGCAGCTCCCCCCGCCACAAAATACCCATACTAACCCTACCATGAACCAGGATCAGGGTGATTTTCACCCTGGTCATCCCTTTACTCCATATATTATGGCATTCCAAACTCCTCAAGGTTACTTGGGCCCTTCTAATGTACCACACTACAACGGCCTAACTGATCCAGTGGACCATATTGTCTCTTATGAAGGAGCGATGAATTACTACGGTGGAGGGAAGGAGATGAAATGCCGAGCCTTTTCCATGACCCTAGAGCCGTCAGTGTTACGATGGTACTCATCCCTCCCCCGGAACTCAATTAATTCTTGGGAGGAGATGAAAAGAGTGTTTCTAAACAGATACACGGCTAGTTGCATCCAGCCCAAGTCCGACCACACCTTAGCAGCAGTCACCCAAAAACAAGATGAGTCATTGAAAGACTACCTTTCGCGATTCCATGCAGAGGCTAGCTCGGTTCCTCGATTAGAACCCGGTGTGGCAGTACTATTGTTCACACAGTGTTTGCAGTCGGGAGATTTCAGAAAGTCTTTGATTGGAAAACCTCCAAAAGATATGGTCGAGCTAAGGCAGAGGTCAAATAAGTTCATTAATTTGGAGGAATTCCACAAGGGGCAGAAAGTCAGAGAAGAAAGGCAGCGAGCTGATCCTCAAGGTCAAAATAAACAAAAACGTGACGAACGTTTTGGTGGAAGACAAGATAGGAATGATTGAGACCGAAGGATTCCTCCGAGGAATAAATTTCAGGAATACACTCCTTTAACTGTTCCAAGGAGTCAAATCCTGAGGGAAACAATGCAGACTGACTTACGCTCGGCCCAAAGACCTCCGTATTTAAGAAAGGGCGCACAGCGTGATAGGTCAAAATACTATGACTTCCACAGGGGATACGGCCACACGACCGACGAGTGCATCTGGTTGCGGGATCTGATCGAAGAGATGATCAGAGATGGCAAGTTACAACAATACATCAGGGATGCAGCCGGCCGAAGAAGTAGGAACATATCTCAGTCACCAGCAAAGTCCAAACGACAGAGAAGTAGGTCACCAAACGATAGAAATACTGGGAGGCAGAGGACCGATCCCACTCCAGCCCCTGATACGAATGCTAATAAAAATGAATTCTTGGTTAATACTATTGCGGGAGGTTTTGCTGGAGGTGGAGAGAAGAAAGCCGACAGAAAGAAATACATCAACCAAATTTTGGCAGTCAGTCAGAAGCCTATAGCCAAGAGATCAACAAAAAACGTTCCCATTATTTTTGATGATGGCGATTTGGATGGAATCCTTCCAGGACATAATGACCCCATGGTGATCACTGCCCTTATTGGTAATTACGAGGTAAAACGAGTCTTCATTGACCAAGGGAGCTCGGCGGACATAATGTTTTTCCCTCTGTTCAAAGCCCTTAAACTCAGGGAGTGCAATCTCACTCCCTTTGAAGGTGAATTAATTGGTTTCACGGGGGATACCATTGAGCCAAAGGGGTACATCCAACTTCCCGTAACCCTCGGACAACAGCCTTCGGCCAGAACCGAGATAGTCAAATTTTTGGTGGTTGATTGTCCAGCGGCCTACAATGCCTATAATACCAGGACAACTCAAGTTTGCGGTAGTGGCTGTCGACTACTTCACTAAGTGGATTGAGGCGGTTCCGTTAGCAACAATCTCCACGGCCCGTATTCAATCTTTCTTTGTGAAGGAAATTATCTCTCGGTTCGGGGTGCCTCATGCCATAGTTACTGATAATGGATCACAGTTTGCAGCCTCTCACATTCAACAACTAGCAGCCGACTTGGGAATCACTCACTATTTCAGTTCTGTCGAACACCCACAAACAAATGGGTTAGCCGAAGCTGCCAACAGAACCATCTTGGATGGAATTAAGAAGAAACTCGGTAACGCAGCTGGCACTTGGGCGGATAAACTTCCGAGCGTCTTATGGTCACATAGGACAACTGTACACTCATCTACAGGAGAGACTCCTTTTCGTTTGACATACGGCTGCGACGCAGTCATTCCGATCGAAAAGCGAATCCCTACCTTTAGGACGCTTGAACGTCCTTTAGAAACTAACGACCATTTGATCAGCGAAGAGCTCATTTTACTTGAGGAAATTCGGAAGAACGCCGCCGCCCATGAAAGAAAAGTGAAGGAGCGGCAAGCACGGGAATACAACAAGAAGGTTCGTCCACGAAGTTTTGAAGTAGGAGATTTAGTCCTTCGCCGAGCGGATATCGGCAAAGGAAATGCTGGAGTTGGAAAATTGAAACCGAAGTGGGAAGGCCCATACCGAGCGAAGGCTATATCCGGATCTGGTGCTTACAATTGGAGACTCTCTCGGGCATGGAAATCAATAACAGCTGGAACGTGGCCAAACTCAGAGCTTATTACAGTTAAGCTCCTATTTTATTTTTCACTCTTTACTAATAGGTTAGTCTATTGCTCGAAAATGTTTAGGTAGAATAAACGAAGGATAACATCCTTCGTAGCTTAGAGACAATTGTTAGGAGTTAGTTGACAAACGAGCAACATCATTTTTGTATTCTTTTATCAATAAAACGCATCAATTTCCTTCAAATTCTTTTACGAACATTGTGATGTGACATACGCCTCATTTCGTTCGGCTAGCCACCGAGCGGAATTGAGATACAAATCTTTTTGAGAGTTTAACAACGTATTCTTAGAACGCCCGAATTCAGGAAGTTACTTTCCTTGTTTCGCGGTCCGAGGGTCCCGCTTCGGCTAAAGTCGGCGATCCGAGTTCTACTCACAATAATTTATTCTTAAATTAGCCTTTCTGATCGAGAATAGCAGTAAAATCAGGGGTCATTAGACGGAACCCAAAATAAAATAACGAAGGTGATTTACACAACACAATTTGTATACTAAGCAAAATTTAGCAGGAGCAAAAATAAATTGTTCATGGTTATAAAGAAGTACGCTCGAATACAACGAGCAACAAGTTAAAACAAAAATTGTTCAGACGCTCGGTAGCAGCGAGCAACAAAATGTTAAACCATACAGAAAAGCAGGAAGAACTGATCACTGCTCAATATCAGATAGAACAACTTGGGAATCATCGAAGTCAGGGGCTTCAGTCAGATCAACGAGAGGATTTGGCAAATCCTCACCTTGTAGATCGACTTCGGCTTTGGTCTCGATATCAATTAGCTTCCCATTCTCGACAAGATGAAATGGATGAGCTCCGACCACCCTGAATTCAGTCTCAGGATTCAGAAATTGAATTTGCTTGATGGCAGAGACAAAAGAATCATCAACGCTTTTACTCCAGTTATAGAAGTTGGTTGCCGCCTTTTTCTTGTGAAGAAGAGCTTTCTCCTTCAATTTCTGAGCAACCGCAGCAGACTTCTCAACTTCTGCCCTCAGCTCGTCCATCTTCTGCCGACTCTCCTGCAATTCCTTCTTCAGAGCTTCCTCGGCCTCTTTCTTCTTATCCTCAGCAACCTTTTGGGAAACCTTCAAAGAGTCCCTCTCCCTAATCAGTTCCTTTTTGTCAGCCTTTAAGTTTTCCAACTCATTCTTTATACGGTTCAGCTCATCCGAGAGGCTAGCCTCTTGAGCAGCAGACAATTCACGAGCCTCCCTCTGCTCGGCATTATAACCAGTGAAAAGTTCATCAGGTTGCTTGGCCAAAAAATACGCAAGGTTGGCACCCCGCAGAAGATATTTGGCAAGAGTCATGTTGCAACGAGACCATTGGTCGGAAGAAAGAGTTCCAAAACGAGTACAGTCAGATTCAGAACAAATATATTTGCCAAATCTTTCATCAAATTGTTGGTACCATATAGATGTTTCTGGTGGGGTCGCAGCAGAAGAGGGAGCGTTGTCAGAAGAAGGAACGGCAGCAGCCTTAGCACCTGAACCTTCAACCCGCGGATTCGCCCCTTCGGTCACTTTCTCTTTTCCTTTATCAATCCGTCGGCGGCGAATTTGTGGTTGAAGGGGAGAAATGGTTTGAACTTGGCCGCTAGGGCCCAATGAAACCGTGGCTCCGACAGCCACCACGTTTGAAGTTGGCCGAGGGGATGCCTCGGTTGGAGAAGCAGTTGGAGTGGTGGTACTCAAGCTCGGGGTACTCAGGCTTGAAGACCCGGATGCCATGCTCGTCGCATGGGTCTTCCTCTTCTTTCCCCCTTGAACTAAAGAAGCCATCTGGGAAGCCATTTTTTCTGCAAAGAACAAGAAAAACGAAGTAACATTAGAACGGATCAACTTAACAAATGCAACAACCAAAATAAAACAATTTTACCAAGTTCTGCTTTAACATCCGATGAAGGGATGTTCACAATGTCCTTTGTTTCTATCCTCCTATTAGATTTCATATAACTCTCAACTGCTCGACACACCTCCTTCTCATGTTCAGCCAGTTCTTTCCAATCTGAGGAGTACGAGGTAATCGATCGGTTAAAAAAGCTCGCAGTCCACTGAAGAGGAAACCGTGGAATTGGTCGGGATTCACCAGGACGGGTGAACCAGCAAACTCCATTGCCGATAAAATTGTATTTAAAGAAAAAAGGTTTAAAACCCTTCCAAGATTCAGAATACTTGGTGAAAAGAGTATAGCCATTGCGGGACGTCAGAGAGACCCAAGGTCGTCTTACTGATCCTTTCTCAAAGGTGTTGCATTGAGGGGCAAATAGGTAGAAAAAAATCGGAAGAGTGCAGGACCACTCCATGGCTGAACACACTTGCTGGAAGCCCCTCACAAATGCCCAAGCATTAGGATGCAGCTGGGAAGGGGCCACTCTCAAAGTATTCAAAACACCTATCTCAAAATCGGTAAAAGGCATCCTAATCCCTAACCGAGTACCAACTTCTTCATAAAAATAAAAACCAGGACTACCCGCCGGAATTTGACTGCAGACCCGTTCATTCAAACCCACAGGACTAATGGAGTATTGGTTCCCAGCATTATCACCAGGACACGGCAGAATTATAGCCCGTGTTTGATCTAGTGAATTTTCTGTTGAAAGCTCAGATTGAGTACCAAGAACTTCTCGGTCCACCCAATCATATTGATCTGCGTCCGACGGAAATGGATAAAGTTCAGGATTAGAGACACACTTCCTCTTCATACCTGAGGAAAAGGGGGCACACATGGAGTAAGAAGCAGAAAAACTTAACTATTTCAGTTCAAATACTTACGGCTACGGTCGGTTGGAGAACACCTCCCTTTCAGGGCAGAATTTTCCCAAACCGACTGAAATGTCTAATACCTCTCTGTTGCTTCCTTAACCTCCTCTGTTCTACCCTCTCGGCAATCCTATAGTGAATCACACCCTGCCTGAACTCTTTCAAAGTCCGAGGAAAACGCGTGGCTATCGGTTTAACACAAATTTCTGGGTTTCCTCCTTTATGTGTTCTTGGAACATCAGAGTTTACAGATTCCTCACTCATGATAAACGCCGCTTCAGTACCAACCCTAAGAAGTTAAGTGCAGCAAAACGTAAAACAGACCTAAGAAACGCTACGACGATCACTCAGTAAACATTAAAGGGGGATAAAGGACTTCGAAGGGCAAATGGGGTACACTATAACAGTAACTTGGAGCAACAATGATTTGGGGTTTTGTTCGAAACAGTGATTTGGAGCAACAATGGTATAAGGGTTTGTTCAAACCCTAGAAAAATCTTTTCAAAATCAGTGAAGAAAGACCAGAGCCAATGCATAAAAAGAAAGTTCTAGACACATATACACAGCAATGGCAGAAACAGTCGCATGCAAAGAATCTTAAACATCAAAGAAGAAAGAGAAAATCGCCAGAAAAGAGAAGAAAGGTTCGTTACCTGTTAGTGATGAATGACCAAGAAACCGAAGAGAAATCAAGACCATAGAGATGGAAATGCACTTGATGTAAAGAAGAGAAACTTGGCAAGAACTCCTCTGAAGAACTCTGGCTTCGATGATCAAGGCTACAAGAAAGCGATGAATGAAGGTGAGAGAGTTGAAAGGTTTCTGAAGTTTATTAGAATGAATTGTGTGAAATCGCCCTTTGGAATTCGTCTTAAAAACTTCCCTCCACTATCTCAAAAGGATTGGGCCTGAGTCAGAAAAAGCCCATTAGTAGTGAAAACTAAATACGTGGCACCTCCGGTAAGTTTGAAATCATAACGTTCCATTTCCCTGTAAAGTAAGGGACACGTGTAAACACAAGAAGGAGTGAAAGGTCACCTTGGCGTCAATCAAACGACAGTTCTGATAAAAGCACAAAAACGCTCGGGTACCTCTTTCAATCAGCAAAGTTCAGTCGGAAGACGGTTCGCTCGTCTCATTAACTCGGCAGGGCTCAAATCACCCAACCGAGCTTGGGGGGCTTATGTAGTGGACTTGTAGTAGATCCGAGCGTCGACCGACCGAGAGCCTCATTACCCTTACTAGTATGATACTAATACAGGGCCAACGATCAGATACTTAACACCGAGCAAACTGGGTTTCTACATGTAGGTCACGTACCGATGAGGTTAACACCGAGCACAGGACTTTCAATCTGATCCTTATCGTTTACAGCCTCATCAAACCGTAACTACTCCTAGATTCCCACGACTCTTGGTTAGATAAAACAGCATTGGATAAGGTCTATCAGCTACAGGATTTATGGATATGATCTTATCATATCCTCTACAAATCCTACTTGAATTCTACCTCTACAGAAGACTCATCAGAACGGCCCAAAATACACAGATAATCCCCTATAAGAACCACCATGCTATAGGGGCGAAGGTACGTCTTCTCATCCCTAAGTTGACACTAGCACACACATTGTTGACTAGGGAGAACCTGATTATCCGAACTGGATATTCAGAAATCCTAAAAAGTCCTATATTAACATCTTAGATGGGATCATTCTTCAAGGCTCTTCCATAGCTTTAAGGTTGATCTTGGTTAAGGACACAACAAGTATCTTTCTCAAGCAGGTTTACAGATTTATTCTTCTTATTCCATACCTTCCCAGCCCTAAGAGAATCAGAGAATACTGTGGCAGCATCACAGGCTAAAATAGCATTCTCCTCATCCGAAGAATCAGAGTCCTCTTCATCATCCTTCCTAGGTAGAATACCATCATCCACCAGTCCAAATAGCTCAACTAAATCATCAGTAGAAATAGTAAAATGCACACCATTCACCAGGCTGTGGTATACTTCATTATGCTTCTAGAAATTTGCATAGAATTCTTGGACTAACCTAGGGTAGTAAAATTGATGAAATTCCAGAAACTTACCCAGGTGTTGTGTCTCCAACCAGTCAACCATCTCAAACCCTTGCTGTTTTAGCCACTCCATATCACAGTACTTGATAACACCAAAAGCCCTAGAGTTGAATTTCTTAATCCGTTTCTGAACCTTGTCTTCTGAGTAGTAGAGAGAAACTTGGGATCTGTTAGCAACTGATTCGGAGCGAGTTCCTTTGGGGTTTGATGAAGAAGCCATGGGACCAAGGTATTTAGGGTTCAGAAAGGGGGTAATCCAGAAGTTGAGAAGTAGAGCCCGAATTGAGGGTGGAACAGTGATGCAAAGATGAAGAATCAGTGAAAACCAAAGGATTTTGCAAGAAATTTCAGTGAAAAAGATGAAGAGTTGAAGAAATCAGAGGAGAGAGAAGGGGGTTTTCGAGTTTTTGAAGAAAAGAGTTTGGAAAGCATGAAGAAAAAGAGAAAAGAAAACTGATTAAATCAGTTCTGTGTAGTCGGGGACATCGATGTCCACATATGCACATCGATGTGCAGCATCGATATCTGCTGTTGGATATCGATGTCCACTGTACACAGAAAGCAGAAAAACAGTTTTTAACTCAGTAAAACAGTAAAACTTATGCAATTATAAAAAGAGAAATGTATTACAAATTATCAAATAGTTAAAAGGGACAAAGGCATAATCAAATAAGATACAATTTTGGTGATTTGCACAAATGCAATTAGCTAAAGTTTGATTCATCCAAAATACCAAGTTCTCTTCTAATGTTATAAAAAGTATCCCTTGGCAGTGGTTTTGTGAAAATGTTAGCTAATTTATTTGTGGTACTAACAAACACAATAGTACAGTCACCTTTTTGAACATAATCTCTTAAAAAGGGTGTCTTATTTCAATATGCTTTGTTCTTGAATGATAAACCGGATTCTTAGTCAAATTGATGGCACTTGTATTATCGCATTTAATAGGAACATTTTCTAATTTTAAACCAAAATCCAGTAGTTGTTGCTTCATCCATAACAGTTGAGCACAACAACTACCGGCTGCGATATATTTCGCTTCGGTGGTAGAAAGGGCAACGCAAGCTTGCTTTTTATAAAACCATGACACTAATGAACTTCCCAATAAATGGCAAGTACCACTAGTGCTTTTACGGTCAAGCTTGCATCCCGCGAAGTCGGAATCTGAGTACCCAACAAGACTAAGAGAAGCATCACTAGGATACCATAATCCCGTGTTCATTGTTCCTTTTAAATATTTAAAAATTCATTTTACAGCAGAAAAATGTGATTCTTTAGGATTAGCTTGAAAACGTGCACACATGCATACACTAAACATAATATCCGGTCTTGAGGCAGTAAGATAAAGGAGACTACCAATCATTCCCCTATGCTTACTAACATCGACCGGCGTACCTGATTCATCCTTGTCTAGGTAGCATGATGAGCTCATTGGAGTGTAGGCCTCTTTACATTTGTCCAAGCCAAATTTCTCAAGGAGTTCTTTGCAGTATTTACTTTGATGCACAAAAATTCCATCCTTGACTTGCTTGATTTGAAGGCCTAGGAAGAACTTCAGCTCTCCCATCATTGACATTTCAAACTCATTCTGCATCAACTTTGAAAACTTTCTACACAATGACATGTTAGTAGCACCAAAGATAATGTCATCTACGTAAATTTGCACTAACAGAATGTCATCTTTGGTTTTATAAATAAAAAGAGTATTATCCACCTTTCCTCTTTGAAAGCCATTTTCCAATAAAAATGAACTCAAACGGTCATACCAAGCTCTAGGAGCTTGTTTCAAACCATATAGAGCCTTTTTAAGTTTATAAACGTGATTAGGGAATTCGTGACTTTCAAATCCGGGTGGTTGTTTTACGTACACCTCTTCATTTATGAAACCATTCAAGAAGGCACTTTTAACGTCCATTTGAAAAAGGGTAAATTTCATAAGTGATGCATATGCAAGTAAAATTCGAATGGCCTCAAGGCGTGCAACTGGAGCAAAGGTCTCATCATAATCGATGCCTTCCTCTTGGCTGTAGCCTTGAGCAACTAGTCTCGCTTTGTTTCTTATAATCATTCCGGATTCGTCAAGTTTATTTTTAAGAATCCATTTAGTACCGATTATAGTATGATCATTGGGTCTAGGAACTAAATCCCAAACATTATTTCTAGTGAATTGATTTAGTTCCTCTTGCATAGCAATGGCCCAATGTTCATCCTCATTCGCTTTTTGAAAAGAATCCGGTTCAATTTGAGAAACAAATGAAACATAATTACAAATGTTTTGAATTGACCTTCGAGTTACCACTCCTTTTGAAATGTCTCCTATGACGTTGTCAATAGGGTGAGCCTTGACAGTTTTCCAAGCTGGAGGAAGTTCTTTTCCAGTTTCTCCTTCATCCTTTTGAATCACCTTTTCCTTTTCCTCACTTGAAAATTCAATACCTGTATCTTCATCAAAAGAAACTCTATCTTCTTTCGAAGACTCGTTAAATGTAACATGAATAGATTCTTCAATAGAGAGAGTTCTTTTATTAAAAATCCTATAAGCTTTACTGTGAGAAGAGTAGCCTAAAAATATGCCTTCGTCGGATTTTGAATCAAATTTTCCAAGATTTTCTTTTCCATTATTTAAAACAAATACTTTGCAACCGAAGACATGAAAATAGGAAATATTTGGCTTTCTTCCCTTGTAAAGCTCATAAGGGGTTTTATTCAAAGAGGGCCTAATTAAAATACGGTTTAAAACATGACAAGCCGTGGCAACGGCATCGGCCCAAAAATATTTAGGGACTTGAGAATCATTTAACATGGTTCTAGCAAGTTCCTCAAGCACCCTATTTTTCCGTTCCACTACTCCATTTTGCTCGGGGGTCCTTGGAGCGGAAAATTGGTGTTCAATGCCATTCTTTTCACAGAATCTATCAAATTTGTGGTTTTCAAATTCACCACCATGGTCAGTACGAATAATAATTACTTTTTGACTTATTTGGTTTTGCACAAGTTTAACATGATTTTTGAAAGATTCGTAGGCCTCGCTTTTTGAATTTAAAAATAAAGTCCATGTGAATCTTGAAAAATCATCCACAATCACCAAGACATAGTAGTTGCCACCAAAGCTTTTTATTTGAGAAGGTCCAAACAAGTCCATATGAAGCATTTCTAATGGCCTTGTTGTAGACATTACGGTTTTTGTTCCAAAAGAATTTTTAGTTTGCTTGCATTTCTTGCATGGGGAACAAGTACCGTCTATGTTAAAATTCAGCTTTGGTAAACCAACTACTAGGTCTTTAGATTGTATCTTTTTCAATTGTTTCACATTGATATGTGCGGTCCTACGGTGCCATAACCAAGTGTCACTGTCTTTACTTACTAAACAAGTAGTAACTAAAGAGGTGATTTTATTTAAGTCAACCACGTAAGTATTATTCGTCCTTTTACCAATAAATTTTATAGATTCGTCCTTGTCACTTTTAATCAAGCAATGGGTAGAGGTAAATTAAACATGATTACCATTATCGCACAATTGGCTTATGCTTAAAAGATTATGTTCTAATCCTTCAACATAAAGTACGTTATCTATAATCAAGTTGGAAGTATTTCGAATTTTACCTATACCGAGAATTTTCCCTTTGTTGTTGTCTCCATATGTGACATAGCCCTTTTCCTTTGGAGTAAGCTCAACGAATTGTTGCTTATCTCCCGTCATGTGCCTTGAGCATCCACTATCAAGATACCACACGTCTTTGCCGGCTCTTAGGCACACCTACACCACAAAATTATTTACTCATTTTGGGTACCCAAATTGTGTTGGGTCCCTTTGGGTCAGCATTGAAGGTTTCACCCTTCTTAATCCACTTTACAGTCCCTTTGACAATTTCAGAATTTTTAATGCGGCATTCCATGCTAACATGTCCATATTTTCCACAATAGTTACAAGTTGGACTTTTGAAGGGTTTATTCTTTGAAAATGAACTAACCACCTTGTACTTATTGTTTCTTTTATGGACATAGCCTAAACCGGTTTTATTCGAAGAACATCTTTGAGAATTTAGCAACCGATTTAGGTCTCTATCACTATTTGAGATTGTGATTTTATTTTTCAAATATTTAACTTCTTTTTCAAGTAAATCACATTTCTCACAAACAGTGACATTGACTTCTTGATTTGCACAAGCACAAGTCTTACTAGAATTAGCAAGGTCAAGAGTTTTTACTTGGAGTTTTAGTTCATTTAAAGATTTTTCCATATCAACAATTACTTGTTGACACTCCAAGATTTTCTTCTCTTTTTCCTTGTTAATTTTAGTAAGCCTTTTAAATTGAATTAACATTTCGTCATAGGCTTGTTGCAAATTATCTAAGGAATTTGAAGAAGCGCAAGAATAGTTAGAATTTACCTCATCGTCGCTTTCAATAATTTCAGTTTGGGCACTTGATGAAGCTTCCATGGGGTTTCTTGCCATAAGACATAAGTTTGCTTCTTCATCATCCGATCTACTTGAAGAAGATGAGTTCTCCGGAGTGTCCCAAACGATGTACGCTTTCTTTCCTTTGTTGTCATGTCTTTTCTTGTTCTCATTCTTTTTCAAAAATGTAGCACATTCTGATTTGATGTGTCCGATGCCGCCACACTCATGACATTTGACTCCTTCACTTTTATTTTTGTTCTTTGGAGTGGAGTCTCTTGTCCTTCTATCCTTTGATTGAGATTTGCTTTTGTTTCCTTTGAAGAATTTGTTGAAGCGTTTTACAAACATGCTGAATTCTTCTTGGAAAGCTTCACGATCGGATTCTCCACCAGTAGAACATTCTTCTTCCTCTTTTTGAACTTTGCTTGAGGCTTTGAGTGCAATGCTCTTCTTCTTTTTATCAGGTTCCTCATGCATCCCAAGTCTTATAAGCTCCATCTCGTGCTCTTGGAGTTTGCCAAATAAAGTGGCTAAGTCCATTTTGTTGATGTCTTTTGCTTCCTTGATGGCGGTTACCTTGGGCTGCCATTGCTTATCTAGACATCTCAGAATTTTGTTAGTAGTTTCACCATTTCTAAAAGTCTTTCCCAAGGAAATTAAATGATTAACAATATGTGAAAAACGTCTTTGCAAATCACTTATGGATTCATTTGTGAGCATGTGAAATAATTCGTATTCATGTGTTAAAGCATTGAGTCTAGAATCCCTTACTTCACTTGTTCCCTCATGAGTGACTTGCAAAGTGTCCCACATTTCTTTAGAGGTTTTACATTGTTAAATTCTATAAAATTCATCATGGGACAGCGCTGAAAAGAGAATGTTTTTCGCTTTTAAGTCATAAGAAGCTTTCTTCTTTTCATCCTCATTCCAGCTTGTCCTTGGAATTTCAACAGTTTCATCATTTATTTTATTTTTGGGAATATATGGACCATTTTCAATAGCACCCCAAATTTCTATGTCGATAGCTTCAATAAATACTTTCATGCGGGTCTTCCAATAAACATATCCTTCACCATTAAACAGTGGAGGACGGTTTATTGAACTTCCCTCACCACCAAAGTTATTGCTAGAGCCCATTTGTGTTTCCAAAGGATTTTTTCGAAAAAGTTTTTAAACTCGATCTTTCGACCGAGCTCTGATACCACTTGTTGGAAACCAACAAGCGGGCTTTAACAATTACTAGAGAGGGGGTGAATAGTATATTGTGGCAGAGATATAGAATTTTCGATTGTTATTGAAAAGGTTAAGAAATGAAATGAAAGAAACTGAAAAACCTGTGAATTTTGGTTACTGACACACGAGGATATCGATATCCTGAGGTGGATATCGATGTCGGATATCGGATATCGATGTCAGAGAGTGGATATTGATGTCCACCGATATCAGAGACAGAAAAATGAAACTGTTTTGCTGCAACAACTGGTTAAAGAGAACAATACAATATAGCACCAAAAGCAATATGATAATCTTGATGAACACAGAGTTATAGCAAATAAGAACAGCGGAAAAATAAATCTCCAATGCCTATCCTATGGTTCAATTAATGCACAAATGGTAGAATGCAAGGAAAGCGATAAGGAGATCAACACGAGAGAATTATTACACTGGTTCACTCCTAATGAGCTACGTCCAGTCCTCCTAAGCCACTTAGGAGAGTTTCTATTAATCAATTGACTAGAAGAATTACAAGGAATTAATTTGCGATCCTCACTCAGCCTAACCCCTTTCCAAGAGAGTACCAACCTCTTGGAATTCTACCCCAATTGATTTTGATGGAGAAGATGAACTTCAACAGCTCCTTGAATCCAATCCAGGAGCACCACCAAGCCAAGAACTCTTGGTCTTCTATGCTTGAGAACTCTCAAGACTTCTGAAATCCGAGACACACTCGAATTTGCTTGGCACAATCCAAGGCTTTTGATTACAAGAGAAATAGAAATGTGTATGACGAAATTCACAGACAAATTCGTGACAATAAGCTCAGCCCACTGATGGGTCTCAACTCAATCTGGTATGAAAGTGTTACAATATGAGAGAAGGATTGAGTTTTGTGGAAAATCACTTGAGAGAGAAAGATTTCAGCTTGTCTGTTCAAAAGGAAGTTCTGTGTATCTTCAGGGTTCATGGAGGTTGATGATTTTAAAGATCAGGACCTCAGAAAACGGTCACAAAAACGAGATTTCTGAAAATTCTCCATGATTCCCTCTTCCAAGATTTCAGGGAAGAGATTTTAGAAAAACAGATTCTGAGTCATGCACATCGATGTCCACAGGGGCACATCGATGTCGAACATCGATATCAGCAAGAGGATATCGATGTCCACGACTTCAGTTTGTAAAAATTGCTTTTCTTTTAAAAATTAACTTTCTCTCAAGTGATAAGTCTAGGTTAATCTCAATCAATCAATCATAATATAACTTAATCAAACTAGGTAGAGATTAAACTAACCAAACTACCCACGCTCAACAAAAATAGAAATTTACAAAGAAATCAAATCTTGAGCATGAGATTAAGTCTTGATTCCTTGAGCACTTGCAACTTTAACTTCAAGACTTGATTTAATTATTTTATCATCATCAAAACCTACATAAAAAATAATTACTTGGAAGATTGAATTTACAAAATAAATACGCACTGCACTCTTTTTCCCTTAGTCAAGGTTTTTTCCCGATAGGTTTTCCTGACAAGGTTTTTAATGAGGCAGCATCCAATTGCGTGAGAAGAATTTGTACTCTTTTTCCTTCGCTCATTTTTCTCATGGGTTTTTCTTAGGAAGGTTTTTAAAGAGACATGTTCTTAATAGTCATCCAAGGGGGAGTGTTATGAACAATTTTTATTTATAAGTGGATGACTCTATCATAGTTTGAGTCTATCCCTACTTTATGTTTATCTTTAGTCGAAACAAATTCATGATAAGGTTTCATCTTTTCCTATATAATAGGACTTATATGTATTGTAAACTTTGCCCTAATAAGTGAAATACAATTTCTCCCTCTCTCTTCTCTCTTATGTCTTCTTATTTTCATTAATTCATAACAGTTGTGTTTTAGTGACTCAATTTTTCTCACCCAACTTTAATATTTTTGTTAATATCTTTTGGACTTCTTCTCCAAACCAAAAATAAATATATATAAAAATAATTTTTTTTTACAATAATAATAAATTAAAAATGTAGACTTTTTTTACTTCTTGTTCTAAAATTTGTTGTGTTTTGGTAAGTTGATTTTTCTCTCCCAAATTCAGTGGAGAGATCTTTCGGGTTGTCTCTCCGCACAAAAATATGTACACATAAAAAATAATTTTTTTATATAAATAAATTATAAAATTTAGAAGAAAAAATGTTTTTTTAGATAAAATTAAATAGATTTTATTAATTAAGTTTTGACAAAATGTGTTTTGGAAATCCACCTCTTCTTGCCTAAATGACAATATCTTCTGCATATTTCCTCTTTGCATCAAACATTTTTGTAATAAAATTAAAAAACATTAAAAGTTAATTTAGAACTACGTAGTCTTGATTCCTCATTTTATAAGGGTACGTAGGAACCAAGGTCAACCTTGTCACGAACAACAATAAAAAAACAAATATTTTTTTGGCAAACCAATTATTTAGGTCTTTTAATTAGAATCAATCAAAGGTACTGTTTTCGAATGGGCGAACGGGGTGCTAATACCTTCCCCGGCTCGTAACCGACTCCCGAACTCGGAATCTATCTAGTTCGAGACCAAGATTTATCCGTTTTAATTAATAATTTTTTTTCCGCGTTTTTGTAACAAAATGCGGTAGCGACTCCACATCGGGTCAGTCGAACCCCACTCGTAGGCGAGGCCCCGAGGGCGACCCAGGACCCAGGCCGCGACACTCCCTCCTTCTAACTAACGCATACCTCTCCTTCTTGCATGTGGTTTCTCATCTTCTCTTCATAACAGTAAAACACAACAAGGAAATACTCCATCCTACAACACGCTCTCCATCTCTTCCTATACAGTGATTTTATTTTTATCTCCTCCAGACATGAGTAAGCAATGGAACACTAACCCCATTCCTTTTTCTCCATTTTAATCTCATAAACCCATATCCATTTCATTGTTGTTATTATTTTAATCAAGAACAAGTGAAATCAAAACTCCCCCTTTGATGAAGAAGGGAGACCGTAGCATTGAGAGAAGGAGAAGGAACTCATTTTACCAATTTTTACTTTGAAGGGTAATGATTTCTCACTTGATTTAATTCATTCCTTTTATGTTTTATTTATTTATTTTTGGTAGATGTAGTAATCTTCATTCAACGAGCAAAAAATGAACTCATACAACCCTTGGTTTAATTTCCCCATCTACTATGTAGGGTTGAAAATTACAACACAAGGTAAGATTATAAATAAAAAAAAACAAAAAAATTAAATTTTATCTAAAATACGGTCTACTAAAACTACATTTGACCACCTTCTAAAATCAGGAAAAACTAATAACAATCTGGTAGCTAATTCCTTCTTGATAAGAACAAAAACTTGATCAAGTCTCAATTTCTTCTGAGTGAAAAGCCTTTGATTCCTTTCCATCCAAATGTGATACACACATGAAGCCATAGCAGCATAAAAAAATTTCCTGCGTGTTTTGTCCCTGAACCCGAAATGAAGCCATCGACACCAATTGCCAAAGCCGTAATACCAATTATCCAAGCAGATCCAATAGCTTACATATTCAAGGAGATCACGACTCCAGCTACATTCAAACAATAAATGATCTCGAGATTCGACGCCAGTATTACATAGGTCACAAACTAGCTGCACATGCATATATCTAGCCATCAAATCCTTTGTTTTCAGTTTGTTGAGAACAGCTAACCAAAGGATGAAACAATGCTTTGCCACAAAAAGAATTCCATACCAATTTGTACAAAGTAAACTCTTCCCGAGGACCAAGCATAAGATGATAACCTTCTCTGATCGTATAAATGCTTGCTTGATCACCACGCCACCAACCGTTTACATAACCATGCTTCAGCTTGTCTCTGGTCTTTAAAACCTGCTTCCAATGCCAACTAGCAGCTGATAATTCATGACAGTCCCAGAAATCTATTTGCTTCATATAGATAGAACTAATTCGTCTGACCCATAAATGATCAGACTTCATAGCTAGGGCCCACACTTGTTTACCAATAGCCGCAATGTTCCAAAAGTGAACATTTTGAAAGCCCAAACCATCATAATTCTTCTGCTTGCAAAGCTTGTCCCAAGCCACTGCTGCCCGAGCCCTACCAAATTGGTTAACACCCCATAAGAAGTCTCTACACTTCTTCTCAACATCCTTGACAACACCCTTAGGGATGATGAAGACTGACGCC
Organism: Crotalaria pallida; assembly: GCA_037953625.1. Lineage (NCBI taxonomy): Eukaryota > Viridiplantae > Streptophyta > Magnoliopsida > Fabales > Fabaceae > Crotalaria > Crotalaria pallida. Next base: position 77,000,077 of record CM075649.1, on the reverse strand, counting down.
CAATGAGTGTGTAAAGTAAGCAACACAGAATTAATCAACTGAGCCATCCCTGTGGAAACCTACAATCGGTGGGTGAAACAACTAGGAGACACTAGGAAAACACCTAGAAGGGGGGGTTGAATAGGTGTAAAAGAAACCTTGAAAGATTTTCGCAAGAAACAAATCAAAACGATTAAAATAAATGATTTTCTAGAAAATTCTTTAGCCTTAATCGATTAATGACATGAACTAATCGATTAATGCCTCTGTATATTGAAAAAATCACTTTTCAATCAAATACAAAAATCAATCAATTCACAAGTACAACCAGAGATTCAGCGGAAACAATTAACACCTATATTCTTATTGATTACCTAGGTTATGAAAATGATTTTCCCAAAACCAATTTTGCACAATTAAGATTCAATTCAATTAATTATGAAAAATCACTTTTTCTAGGTTTTCAATCAAGAACACAATTAAAGACTTGAATTGTAAAGAGTAGAGAGTTTAGAGATACGACACAGTGATTTATCCTGGTTCACTTTCATCCACTTGAAAGCTACTCCAGTCCCCTCTTCAACCAAGAGAGATTCTTCACTATGAGGAATTAGAGTTTCTCAAATTACAAGTAAATGCCTCACAAGACTTCCTTCTTGCTAGCCTACAAGAGATACCACACCCTTGCCTTGTAACCCTATTGATATCTAATCTAACCTCTTCTCTTGCTTGCCGATACCCCACAACAAGACTTCCAATGCTTGCTTCACTACAAGACTTCCAATTGCTTGTTAACACAACAAGGCTTCCATGTGCTTGATGAAATGCCACACCAAGGCTTCCAAATAACTTTGCTTGATTCACAACCAAGACTTCCAATTGTTGTAGATAGCTTGCCTCTTGCAAAGATTACAACTCAAATGAAAACAAAATGACAATCCTATGAATCTCTTTCAAAAGCTATGAAAATATCAACATGAGAGATTCAAGGTTCTTGATCAAAGAATGTAAAAGTTAAAGCTTTGATCTTGAGAAAGTGAGAGAGAATAGAGTGGCTTTGATTCTTTGTAAAATGAATATCAAAATGATGGAATATGATCACAAAGGTTAGAAATAGGTTTATATAGAATACCCAAAAGTTAAGAATGGGTAGAAGTGCTTTTGAGAAGTGAAAAACTCATTTAAAAACAGTAACAGCTCGTGTTAATCGAGTAACAAAGTCACTACTCGAGTAACAAATGTAAAACTTGTTCACTACTCGAGTATTTGAGTTACTACTCGATTATTTACGCAAGGCTGAATAATTCTACTCGAGTAATCAGCCCCTTAATCGAGTAATTGCGCAAGACACAAAAATTCTACTCGAGTAATCAAGTGGCTAATCGAGTAGTCAGTTCAAAAAACACTTAAAAACTTGTTTTCTCAAAATCTAAACCTTTTCTTTCAAACCTTTAAGCCACCTATTGATTTTAGGCAAAGTGAATACTCAAAATATGATATAATCATGCAATCAAAAGAGATTCACTACCCTCTAATAAACTCTACCCAAACTCATAAACTAAAAGACTTGTGAGGCAAAAGATAAAACATAAAACATAAACTACCAAACTAAGTCTTCATGAGTTGGCTCTCTCTTCTTAACTTGATGTTTGTTGTTGCTTGTTGAGCTTGAACTTGATCAACACATTTAAGCTTCTTCAAAACCTTTTGGCATTTATCAAAACATTCTTCATGGATCTTACAATCTCCCCCTTTTTGAAAATGACAAACATGTTTTGAAATTATGAAGTTCATTGAAGTTGTTGATGCTTGAACCATTTGATCACTTGGTGAGACTCTTGCTCCCCCTCAATAAATGCTTTTGACATTTGAAATCCAATTGAGTTAAGCTTGATTCTCCCCCTATCTTCAACAACTTTGCTCAACCTACATAAAAACAACAAAACAAACCTTTCTCCAAACATACCATTTCATTTCTCCAAAAATAGTCAAAACTTAATATTTCTCCCCTTTTTCAAATCTTTTTCAAATCTCCCCTTTTTCAAAACATCATATTTCTCCCCCTTTGGCATTATCAAAAAGAAATATATAACAATTGAAATATAAGATCTAAGCCAAAATAGAGAAATTAATAAGATATAACAACCAAAGCATGATACCAATTGTAAAACAATTGTAAGAATTTGATATCAATAGTATTTTCTCAATAGTATAAACAATATCACATTATAAGAAATAATACCAATTGAGAGAACTATGAGCAATATCCAACAATATCAAATTGAATATACCAAATGTATAATATCAAATGTTACCAATTTGTAGAATTTTCTCCTTAATACCAATTGAAGAAGCAAATGAATGAATAACATATGAAAGTCCTTTTTCTCTTCAATCATACCTACAAAAAACAATCATGCTTTGCTTTTTGGTATCCAAATGGTTTTGGATCCACTTTTGTTAGTGTAGGGACTTTCACCCTTTTTCATCCAAACAAAATCTCCTTTAGGTATACCATGCACTTTAATACAACACACATTTGAAGTATGTCCATGAGTACCACAATAGAAACATGTTGGTGAATTTGAAAAATCAACTTTAGAAAAATCAACAACATTTCTATGAGATTTACTCTTAGCATTAGTATAACCCAAACCAAACTTGTTTGAATTTTCTCTTTGAAAATTTAACAATGTGCGCAATCTAATATCACCATTTGTGAAACTTGCAAGCTTATTTTTCAAAATAGCATTTTCATCTTTAAGCAACTTGGAATCCTCACAATCAACCACATTATTCAATCTACTAGCACAATCACAAGAAGAACTAGCATATATAAGATCAAGAGTTTCATTTTGAAGATTAAGCTCATCAACTTGTTTTTGAAGTTCTAAAATCTCTTGTTGATGTTTCAAAATGAGCTTCTTTCTTTCAATGTTTTTCAAAGCTAGTTTCTTAAATTGTTCATGCATTTCTTCATAAGCATTATACAATATTTCATATTTAGAAGAAATTTCGGATTTAGTAAGACTTACATCGCTTTCGTCGCTTTGTTCACTTGATTCATCATTTGAACTTTCCTCTTCATTTACTAGAGATATCAAGTTGAGACAAACGGCATCTTCATCATCCGAAGAACTATTCGATTGGCTTTTCTTATCTTCATCATCACTATTCCAAACTATGTATGCTCTTTTAGATTTTGAATTTTTCTTCTCTTTCTCCTTCTTCTTGAGATACTTAGAGCATGAGTACTTGAGATGAACGGGCTTTCCACATTCATGACAAACTATACCTTCTTTTGATGTCTTGGTCTTGTAGTGTGGGGGATCCTTCTCTTTACTTTTGTCTTTGTTCATCCTTCCTTTTCTCCTTAGAATCTTATTGAACTTTCTTAGTAGAAGCTTCATCTCCTCTTCATCAATGTCCGAATCGGAATCTTCATCATCATCATTATCATCGGAACTCTCTTCCTTTTTATATGACCTTTTAGCTTTAAGAGCAATTCCTTTTCTTTCTTTGTACTTGTCCGATTCTTCATGCAAGTGCAAACGATCAAGCTCCATTTCATGTTCTTGAAGCTTTCCGAAAAGTGTTGCTAAGTCCATGGTGTCCAAGTCCTTTGATTCAACAATTGCGGTAACCTTGGGTTGCCATTCCCAACTTAGACATCTTAAAACTTTGTTAACAAGTTCACAATTCACGAAAGTTTTACCAAGAGCAATGAGATGATTAACAATATGAGTAAAACGTTTTTGCATAAAACATATAGATTCATTAGGCAACATACGAAACAATTCATATTCATGCATCAAAGAATTTAATCTAGCACGCCTAACTTCACTAGTGCCTTCATGTGTTGCGACACCCTTCCGGATTACCCAAATATAATATAGTATTTATGCTTTATATTGGATAATATATGGACTTGTGAGCTAAGAAAATATGGTAATAAAATTTTCTTTAAAGCGGGTGCACAATTCATCTAATGGAACTCTTGGAGAATAAATTCTAAAATCCTTTAAAACACTTGCATCGAGTTCGGCGATTTCTAAAACCTTTTCTCAAGCAGGATAACATTCGTTCTTTAGAAATTTCTTTACATTTTACAATCAATTGAAGCTACCCATACTTTTTTCAATAAAACTGATACCGTAAATTAATACTTATAGCCGAGCTCATTTATAAGTTAAATCAGAGTAAGCGGAAATTACTGGACTATGCAACTGATATAATATAAACATAGATTTTCATATATACGAAAGAGTCATACATACATAGTCCATGAGATAAGTCACTAAGTTCCAAAATATAGCAAGTCCATATAAACAGATCTACATCACTATGATACTATAACCCTAGAGTAAAACATATGTACAATATATACATCATCAAAATACAACCCCAGGGATAGTCACGTAGATCCATCAGCATCAGATGCAGTAGTAGTAGCAGCAGTAGTCTCCCAAAAACATAGGTAATAAGGTAGTAGCATCATCATCACAGCAGCAGCATCACATCTCCTCCACACACCGGATCCTCGGATCCACATCATACACCATATACATGTACCTAGGGATCATCGTCCCTCCAGTCACTCCCAGTAGAATGCACGACAGTCTCGCTCCCACTCTCGTCCTCCACCGGATCCTCCTCGATCTCATCCGAAGGAGAGTGTACCCTACCACTGGGTACCGGGTCAGGTGATGGTGAAACCCTGACGGGGCTCCTCGGATAAGAAGGGGGAGTCTCCTCGCGGACAACTCTCGAAGTAAAAGGGTGAGAGCAGGTAGGTCGAAAATGAAAACTATGGTAAGAGCGAGCTGGTCGCATGGGAGGTGGTCCATGATAAGTATAAAACGGGGGTACATGCATAGTGTATATAATGGGAATCCTAAACCTACGAGGACGGAATCGCATCAGCGGGTTAGAGTGGTAGAATGTGAACTCTACCTCCCCCTCATACACCGCGCGATGGTCCTCATAGATCCATACGCCACTAGGAAGTGGCCGGATCTCGATGCAAGCAATGTAACGAGACATCACCTACAAGGGCATAGGGGTAAGCAATTCTATACACATAACCAATAGAGAATAAATCATGCAACATATGAAAGATAATAATGCATCAATTAATAACAATCACATATAACACCTAGCAGTTAATGAATGCACATAGGATGCTCACACTTATTTCATTTATCACAATTAATTTAAATGAGTGGCATGATGCATGACTTTAGCTCTCAAGCCTATCTCCATCACACTATGTCACTCTCTGACGTCCATCCCTGACAACCCAGCACTCAACAGTGCGTTGTATTCCTAGGTAAACAACAATTCGTACATTCACCTAGAATGTACACGACAAGCTTGGTATCCATGCCACCCGAGCATATCCCGTCATCCAAACGGACCGTCATCCAAACGGTATAACCATATCGGCATTCCCTCAGCCGACCACGTCAACGACGTGTCATCAAGCAAGCGTATTGGCACTCCCAGAGGCCCTCCACATGTTTATCAAAAACATGATATACGTCCTACCAACCAAACTCCAGAATGAATGCATTACCCTACTTAAAAGAGATTGATTGACGTTTTATCCTTTTATTAATACATTATGTGCCTCCCGAGCAACGTATCATTATTCAAATGAAAACATCATAACGTCAATCAATTTCCTCTAAGTCCAGGATCACTTGGTTTATTGACCTCTAAGAGTTACAAAATGACTTAGAATTGAAAATGGTATTTTTAAGTATCTGACTAAAAATACTCGAGTTTTCTCCAAAATACTCGAGTAGTTAATCATTTTCCAGATTCCACTCGAGTTGTTCATAATTATACTCGAGTCGTTCATGTCTTTTCAGAGATTTAGGGTTTCAGGTTTTTATAAATGTACTCGAGTATTTCATGAGATACTCGAGTATTCCATTACCCAGAATACTCGAGTAGTTCATACATTACTCGAGTGTTCAATCTGATTCCCAAGTTGGTGCGCCAATTTTCACTCTGGTGCACCACGAAATACTCGAGTGTTAAGCCAAATACTCGAGTATATGCAGACAGAACAGAGTGAAACTTGGTTTTTACATACCATTTCAATTTCTAAGCACTTTTAATCCAAACCAGTGATCACAGTAGTTCACATACCATATATTGAACATGTTGCAATACTCATTTCATATCAAATAACCAATTTGACAGAGAATCAACCATTTATGCATAATTTACACAATTTAGCAACTCAACACCTCAAATTGCAAAATAAGCATAGCACTCATAAAACAATGGTCATTTAAGCTTGCATGCATGGTATAAAACTTGCTCAACACAGTTTTAGAGCAAAGCTTTGTCTCCAAACCAAAGTTCCTATTCAATCTAAGCCCTTAGAGCCTCTTGGTGGCTCTCTAACACAAATAATGGAATTTAATCTCTATCTAGTGAATATAATTACTTCCCCTTACCTCTCAGATGTGAATCAACAGAAAGAAATCCAAGAAAAGAGCTCCAACACCAGACACCAACTCAAGCAAGGACAGCTTCACTTCAAGCCTTCGATTCTCTCAATCCACACACTCAAACCTCACAACTTTGGTGTCTATACAAAGCTCGTGATGTGAGCTTTGTATTGGTGTATCACTCAAAGCCTAACACTTAGAATCAAAAGAGAATCGAACGAGACGAATTCGAAACCCTAACTATGTCAACACAAGCAAGATTGAGCAAAATTCCCACGAATTCGTGGTTGATAAGCTTATATAGACATGGAGAAGGTTCATGCAGTGCGACACGACAACTAGGGTGGTGGCAAGATGATGATTTCGTGTCAACGACACGGAATCGTTGGCGGTGACTCACCAAACGCACTCACTCGTGCAGTTTGACCCAGAATACTCGAGTTTTTCAGAAAATACTCGAGTATTTTTCCCAAATTTTGAAAAATAATTATTTTATTTAATTTCCCTCCAAAATCTTTCCTATAATTGCTTCTAGGTCCCAACCCAGGGACTAATATGCAAAATATACATTTTAGGCATTTAAATTATTTACTAAATAATTTCTCACATGCAAGCTAATTACATACACACATATTTTAATCAAGGATTAATTTGAAAACTATTAATTATAATTAAATTATAATTAACATTTCATTAATCGGGGATTAAAATTTTGGGGTGTTACACTACTCCCCCACTTACAAGGAATTTCGTCCCCGAAATTCAACTCATACAAACAAGTCAGGATAATCCTGACGCATCTTATCCTCTAGTTCCCAAGATGCTTCTATTACATCTCCGCAGACCCAGACAACTTTGACCAGATGGATGTCCTTCCCTCTAAGCTGCTTGATTCTTCGATCTTCGATGCGAACTGGCACAGCTTTGAAGGTTAAGTTCTCATGAACTTCTAAGTTATCCGGTTGGATTCTAAGGACAATGGTGGGGTCATGGACATATTTCTTCAACTGAGACACATGGAACACATTGTGGAGGTTAGCTAATGATGGAGGCAGAGCCAATTGATAAGCTACTGGGCCGACTCTTTTGAGGATTTGGTAGGGACCAATGAATTTAGGTGATAGTTTCTGAGTTTTAACACCTTTGGTTGGTACTATCCTAATAAACACATGGTCTCCTTCGGCGAACTCTAATGGTTTTCTTCTCTTATCAGCATAGCTTTTCTGCCTACTTTGAGCTACCCTCATCTTTTCTTGTATCATCCTGATCTGTTCCGTGGTCTCTTGCACAAAGTCTGGTCCAACCAGAGAATTCTCCCCCACTTGGAACCAACATAACGGCGTCTGGCACTTTCTCCCATACAAAGCTTCAAATGGTGCCATTCCAATACTCGTGTGGTAACTGTTGTTGTAAGTGAATTCCACGAGTGGCAACATCTGTTCCCAACTCCCTTGACCTTCCAACGCACAGGCTCGCAAAATGTCCTCCAGTGACTGAATAGTCCTCTCCGTTTGGCCATCAGTCTGAGGATGGTATGCAGAACTCAGTTTCAATCTTGAACCCAAGGCTCTATGCAGATCTTCCCAGAACTTCAATGTAAACCTCGGATCACGATCAGATACAATGCTTGATGGTACTCCGTGCAGACGAACAATTTCTTTGATGTACAACTGGGTGAGCTTTTCCAACGAATAGCGCATATTCACGGGAATGAAATGCGCCGACTTGGTCAAACGATCCACTATCACCCAGATTGCATCATGACCAGTAGATGTCCTTGGCAATCCCGACACGAAATCCATCGAGATGCTATCCCATTTCCACAATGGAATCTCCAAAGGAAGTAACTCTCCTCCTGGCCTTTGATGTTCCACCTTGGCCTTTTGACACACCAAACAACAGGCCACATACTCAGCTATGTCTTTCTTCAAACCAGCCACCAAAATAGCTTCTTTAAGTCCTGGTACATTTTGGTAGCTCCCGGATGCATACTCATCTTACTCTTATGTGCTTCGTCCAGAATCACCCTTCTTACTTCTAAATCATCAGGCACACAAATCCTTGTTTTAAAGCGAAGGATTCCATCCTTCCCTTCTTGAAACTCCAATTCCTTGCCTTCTTCCATCAACTTCCTCTTTTCTATGAGCTTCTCATCCTTGCCTTGCAATTCCCGAATCTTCTGTAGAAACTCATTAGCAATCTGCAGCATCCCCATCTTGATACTTGTCGACTCCACTTGCATCGTCAGACTCAAATCCCGGAATTCCTCTATCAGTGCAGCTTCTCTGACCATCATTGCACTGATGTGCATTGTCTTCCTACTCAATGCATCTGCCACAACATTGGCCTTTCCAGGATGATAATGGAGTTCAAACTCATAATCCTTCAAAAACTCCATCCATCGGCGTTGCCTCATATTCAACTCCTTTTGATCAAAGAGGTACTTTAAACTCTTATGGTCACTGAACACCCGGAACATAGTGCCATAGAGATAGTGCCTCCAGATCTTTAATGCAAACACCACAGCTACCAGCTCTAGATCATGGGTTGGATAGTTCATTTCATGAACTTTTAGCTGTCTCGAGACATAAGCAACGACTTGCCCTTCTTGCATCAAAACACACCCAAGACCTTGTTTCGATGCGTCACAATACACATCAAAACTCTTTTGTGTATCGGGCAGAACCAATACAGGAGACGATGTCAACCTTTCCTTCAACTCTTGAAAACTCCTTTCACATTTCTCATCCCATAGAAATGGTTGATCTTTCCGAGTCAACTTCGTCAGAGGCAGTGCGATCTTCGAGAAACCTTCGAGAAACCTTCTATAATAACCAGCCAAACCAAGGAAGCTTCTGACTTCCGTGACCGACTTTGGTTGCTCCCATTGCAAAACCGAACTTACCTTCGTCGGATCAACGGCTATTCCTTTGTCTGAAATCACATGCCCCAAGAACTTAACCTCCTTCAGCCAGAACTCACACTTTGTAAGTTTGGCATACAATTGCTTCTCCTTTAGGATGCTCAACACTATCCTCAAGTGTTCGGCATGCTCCTCCGGGCTCTTAGAGTAAATGAGAATATCATCAATGAACACAACCACGAACGAATCTAGATAAGGTCTAAAGATTCGATTCATGTAGTCCATGAAGATAGCTGGTGCATTAGTCAATCCGAACGGCATCACGATGTACTCATAATGTCCGTATCGAGATCGAAATGCAGTTTTAGAGATATCCTCTTCTCTAATTCTGATCTGATGGTACCCTGACCTCAAATCAATCTTGGAAAATACTGAAGCCCCACGAACTTGATCCATAAGGTCATCTATCCGCTGCAACGGATACTTGTTCTTGATGGTGACCTTATTCAGCTGCCGATAGTCTATGCACATCCTCATGCTACCATCTTTCTTCTTGATGAATAAGACAGGAGCACCCCAAGGTGACACGCTTGGTCGAATCATCTGTTTCTGCAGCAGCTCCTCAATCTGCTTCTTCATTTCCGCCATTTCCGGTGGTGCCATTTTATAGGGAGCGATAGAAATGGGACCAGCTCCCGGAATTAGGTCGATACCGAATTCAATCTCTCTTCTTGGTGGCAGACCAGGAATCTCGTCAGCAAACACTTCCGGAAACTCTCGGACAACAGGAATCTCTTCCATCTTCGGATCAACTTCCTCCATCTCAGCATTGAACAGACACACGTAACCAGATGGTTTTGGGTTTCTATAGGTTACCAGTTTTCTATCACAGTCAATGATCACTTGGTTCTGACTTAACCAGTCCATCCCCAAGATCACATCTAATTGTGCTAAGGGTAAGCAGATCAAATCTACTTCAGAGGTCCGTCCTAACACTTCTATACAACAGTTAAGACATGCTCTAGAAACAATTACAGGAGCATTGGTAGGAGTTTCTACTTTAAGAACATAAGGCATTTCAGACATGAGCAAGCCTAAACGGTTTACACATTCATATGAAACAAATGAATGCGTTGCACCAGAGTCAAACAAAACATGGCAAAATTGACCATTAAGCAAGTATTTACCTTGCACCAGATCAGAAGATCGATTCGCTTCCACACCACTAAGGGTGAAGACCCTTCCTTGAGTCACCGGTCTATCTGCAGTTTCTCTGGAGTTGACTTTGGCCGGTTCTTTGCAATCTCTTGCAAAATGCCTCGGCTTTCCACAATTAAAGCAACCACTTGTCCCCCAACACACACGGCCATAGTGATTGCGCTTGCACTTGTCGCAGAATGGAGCCTCGCTCTGATAGTCCCTTCTATCAGAACCACCAGCTTTTCCCTTACCTTTCCCTCGGCGATCATATGGACCTTTGCCTCGGTTGTTGGAACCTTTACGCCTCTGAGGTCCATAGCTCTGATTGTCCTTCTTTTCCGAGACTTGCACCTCCTCAGCTTTGGTGTCGTCTTCATACATCCTACACATGTCCACGAGTGCAGGAAAACTTTGAATCCGCTGATAGCTGAAAATTGACTTCAACTTTGGCCTCAATCCACCTTCAAACTTGATGCACTTGCTCCTCTCGTGTGGATTGTTCTGGTAGTATGGAGAGTACTTCATCAGTTCTTCAAACCTTGCCGCGTACTCGCCCACACTCAAGTTCCCTTGCTTCAACTGCAGAAACTCCACCTCCTTCTTCCTTCTCAGATCCTCTGGAAAATACTTCTGGAGAAACTTCTCCATAAATACTCCCCAACTTATCTCCCTTCCTTCATATTGTAAAAGCTGCATGGTGTGATTCCACCAATTCTCAGCCTCATCCTCCAGCATATAGGTTGCATATGCCACCTTATGAGCATCCGAACATTCCAACGTCCTCAAAATCTTGTCCATAGTATGAATCGATCTGTTGGCTTCCTCCGATTTAAATCCTCCTTCAAACTTTGGCGGATTGCAGCTCCTAAAATCAGCCAGAGTCTTCGCCTCAGTGTTTCCCATATTACACTGATGAGGCGGATTAGCCGGTTGAGATGGTTGCTGAGACTGCCTTTGCATGGCTTCCAATACCGTGGTGATTCGCTCCAACATCGAGTTGGTGTGATTTTGGTTTCTAGTTGCCATATTAGACCTGCGCTATGGGCTTACGGTCACATATGTTGAACTTAAAGAAACTTCCATTACACCACCTATACTAAGGCTCTATCCTAAGCTTATTAGATCTACAATCAATTGCGTCTTGTACTCAAAAGAGACAAGATGCAAACAAATCAGGGGTAATACAAAACTCAATGAGTAATTTAATAACATTCAAAGTACTAAATACTTTGGAGATACCTGCTTGATGTTGATGGCTACCTTTCTGGAACCACTTCTACTACTAAAGGATCTGACTTTTGCTCTGATACCACTAAGTGCGACACCCTTCCGGATTACCCAAATATAATATAGTATTTATGCTTTATATTGGATAATATATGGACTTGTGAGCTAAGAAAATATGGTAATAAAATTTTCTTTAAAGCGGGTGCACAATTCATCTAATGGAACTCTTGGAGAATAAATTCTAAAATCCTTTAAAACACTTGCATCGAGTTCGGCGATTTCTAAAACCTTTTCTCAAGCAGGATAACATTCGTTCTTTAGAAATTTCTTTACATTTTACAATCAATTGAAGCTACCCATACTTTTTTCAATAAAACTGATACCGTCAATTAATACTTATAGCCGAGCTCATTTATAAGTTAAATCAGAGTAAACGGAAATTACTGGACTATGCAACTGATATAATATAAACATAGATTTTCATATATACGAAAGAGTCATACATACATAGTCCATGAGATAAGTCACTAAGTTCCAAAATATAGCAAGTCCATATAAACAGATCTACATCACTATGATACTATAACCCTAGAGTAAAACATATGTACAATATATACATCATCAAAATACAACCCCAGGGATAGTCACGTAGATCCATCAGCATCAGATGCAGTAGTAGTAGCAGCAGTAGTCTCCCAAAAAGATAGGTAATAAGGTAGTAGCATCATCATCACAGCAGCAGCAGCACATCTCCTCCACACACCGGATCCTCGGATCCACATCATACACCATATACATGTACCTAGGGATCATCGTCCCTCCAGTCACTCCCAGTAGAATGCACGACAGGCTCGCTCCCACTCTCGTCCTCCACCGGATCCTCCTCGATCTCATCCGAAGGAGAGTGTACCCTACCACTGGGTACCGGGTCAGGTGATGGTGAAACCCTGACGGGGCTCCTCGGATAAGAAGGGGGAGTCTCCTCGCGGACAACTCTCGAAGTAAAAGGGTGAGAGCGGGTAGGTCGAAAATGAAAACTATGGTAAGAGCGAGCTGGTCGCATGGGAGGTGGTCCATGATAAGTATAAAACGGGGGTACATGCATAGTGTATATAATGGGAATCCTAAACCTACGAGGACGGAATCGCATCAGAGGGTTAGGGTGGTAGAATGTGAACTCTACCTCCCCCTCATACACCGCGCGATGGTCCTCATAGATCCATACGCCACTAGGAAGTGGCCGGATCTCGATGCAAGCAATGTAACGAGACATCACCTACAAGGGCATAGGGGTAAGCAATTCTATACACATAACCAATAGAGAATAAATCATGCAACATATGAAAGATAATAATGCATCAATTAATAACAATCACATATAACACCTAGCAGTTAATGAATGCACATAGGATGCTCACACTTATTTCATTTATCACAATTAATTTAAATGAGTGGCATGATGCATGACTTTAGCTCTCAAGCCTATCTCCATCACACTATGTCACTCTCTGACGTCCATCCCTGACAACCCAGCACTCAATAGTGCGTTGTATTCCTAGGTATACAACAATTCGTACATTCACCTAGAATGTACACGACAAGCTTGGTATCCATGCCACCCGAGCATATCCCGTCATCCAAACGGACCGTCATCCAAACGGTATAACCATATCGGCATTCCCTCAGCCGACCACGTCAACGACGTGTCATCAAGCAAGCGTATTGGCACTCCCAGAGGCCCTCCACATGTTTATCAAAAACATGATATACGTCCTACCAACCAAACTCCAGAATGAATGCATTACCCTACTTAAAAGAGATTGATTGACGTTTTATCCTTTTATTAATACATTACGTGCCTCCCGAGCAACGTATCATTATTCAAATGAAAACATCATAACGTCAATCAATTTCCTCTAAGTCCAGGATCACTTGGTTTATTGACCTCTAAGAGTTACAAAATGACTTAGAATTGAAAATGGTATTTTTAAGTATCTGACTAAAAATACTCGAGTTTTCTCCAAAATACTCGAGTAGTTAATCATTTTCCAGATTCCACTCGAGTTGTTCATAATTATACTCGAGTCGTTCATGTCTTTTCAGAGATTTAGGGTTTCAGGTTTTTATAAATGTACTCGAGTATTTCATGAGATACTCGAGTATTCCATTACCCAGAATACTCGAGTAGTTCATACATTACTCGAGTGTTCAATCTGATTCCCAAGTTGGTGCGCCAATTTTCACTCTGGTGCACCACGAAATACTCGAGTGTTAAGCCAAATACTCGAGTATATGCAGACAGAACAGAGTGAAACTTGGTTTTTACATACCATTTCAATTTCTAAGCACTTTTAATCCAAACCAGTGATCACAGTAGTTCACATACCATATATTGAACATGTTGTAATACTCATTTCATATCAAATAACCAATTTGACAGAGAATCAACCATTTATGCATAATTTACACAATTTAGCAACTCAACACCTCAAATTGCAAAATAAGCATAGCACTCATAAAACAATGGTCATTTAAGCTTGCATGCATGGTATAAAACTTGCTCAACACAGTTTTAGAGCAAATCTTGGTCTCCAAACCAAAGTTCCTATTCAATCTAAGCCCTTAGAGCCTCTTGGTGGCTCTCTAACACAAATAATGGAATTTAATCTCTATCTAGTGAATATAATTACTTCAGCTTACCTCTCAGATGTGAATCAACAGAAAGAAATCCAAGAAAAGAGCTCCAACACCAGAAATCAACTTGAACTTCACATGCAGAGCAGTTTTGAGTGCATCACCAAAACCAAATTGGTTTACCCACAAAACAGAGATAAGAATTGGGGAAAATTAGATTTCTAGACTCTATACAACATCAACTAACAAAAGGAATTAAGTTTGAGACTCAGGGATTCACGAGCTTACCGAAATCGATGATCAAAGTAAGCTCCAGACACCAACTCAAGCAAGGACAGCTTCACTTCATGCCTTCGATTCTCTCAATCCACACACTCAAACCTCACAACTTTGGTGTCTATACAAAGCTCGTGATGTGAGCTTTGTATTGGTGTATCACTCAAAGCCTAACACTTAGAATCAAAAGAGAATCGAACGAGACGAATTCGAAACCCTAAATATGTCAACACAAGCAAGATTGACCAAAATTCCCACGAATTCGTGGTTGATAAGCTTATATAGACATGGAGAAGGTTCATGCAGTGCGACACGACAACTAGGGTGGTGGCAAGATGATGATTTCGTGTCAACGACACGGAATCGTTGGCGGTGACTCACCAAACGCACTCACTCGTGCAGTTTGACCCAGAATACTCGAGTTTTTCAGAAAATACTCGAGTATTTTTCCCAAATTTTGAAAAATAATTATTTTATTTACTTTCCCTCCAAAATCTTTCCTATAATTGCTTCTAGGTCCCAACCCAGGGACTAATATGCAAAATATACATTTTAGGCATTTAAATTATTTACTAAATAATTTCTCACATGCAAGCTAATTACATACACACATATTTTAATCAAGGATTAATTTGAAAACTATTAATTATAATTAAATTATAATTAACATTTCATTAATCGGGGATTAAAATTTTGGGGTGTTACACTACTCCCCCACTTACAAGGAATTTCGTCCTCGAAATTCAACTCATACAAACAAGTCAGGATAATCCTGACGCATCTTATCCTCTAGTTCCCAAGATGCTTCTATTACATCTCCGCAGACCCAGACAACTTTGACCAGATGGATGTCCTCCCCTCTAAGCTGCTTGATTCTTCGATCTTCGATGCGAACTGGCACAGCTTTGAAGGTTAAGTTCTCATGAACTTCTAAGTTATCCGGTTGGATTCTAAGGACAATGGTGGGGTCATGGACATATTTCTTCAACTGAGACACATGGAACACATTGTGGAGGTTAGCTAATGATGGAGGCAGAGCCAATTGATAAGCTACTGGGCCGACTCTTTTGAGGATTTGGTAGGGACCAATGAATTTAGGTGATATTTTCTGAGTTTTCAAGGCTCTACTAACACCTTTGGTTGGTACTATCCTAATAAACACATGGTCTCCTTCGGCGAACTCTAATGGTTTTCTTCTCTTATCAGCATAGCTTTTCTGCCTACTTTGAGCTACCCTCATCTTTTCTTGTATCATCCTGATCTGTTCCGTGGTCTCTTGCACAAAGTCTGGTCCAACCAGAGAATTCTCCCCCACTTGGAACCAACATAACGGCGTCTGGCACTTTCTCCCATACAAAGTTTCAAATGGTGCCATTCCAATACTCGTGTGGTAACTGTTGTTGTAAGTGAATTCCACGAGTGGCAACATCTGTTCCCAACTCCCTTGACCTTCCAACGCACAGGCTCGCAAAATGTCCTCCAGTGACTGAATAGTCCTCTCCGTTTGGCCATCAGTCTGAGGATGGTATGCAGAACTCAGTTTCAATCTTGAACCCAAGGATCTATGCAGATCTTCCCAGAACTTCAATGTAAATCTCGGATCACGATCAGATACAATGCTTGATGGTACTCCGTGCAGACGAACAATTTCTTTGATGTACAACTGGGTGAGCTTTTCCAACGAATAGCGCATATTCACGGGAATGAAATGCGCCGACTTGGTCAAACGATCCACTATCACCCAGATTGCATCATGACCAGTAGATGTCCTTGGCAATCCCGACACGAAATCCATCGAGATGCTATCCCATTTCCACAATGGAATCTCCAAAGGAAGTAACTCTCCTCCTGGCCTTTGATGTTCCACCTTGGCCTTTTGACACACCAAACAACAGGCCACATACTCAGCTATGTCTTTCTTCAAACCAGGCCACCAAAATAGCTTCTTTAAGTCCTGGTACATTTTGGTAGCTCCCGGATGCATACTCATCTTACTCTTATGTGCTTCGTCCAGAATCACCCTTCTTACTTCTAAATCATCAGGCACACAAATCCTTGTTTTAAAGCGAAGGATTCCATCCTTCCCTTCTTGAAACTCCAATTCCTTGCCTTCTTCCATCAACTTCCTCTTTTCTATGAGCTTCTCATCCTTGCCTTGCAATTCCCAAATCTTCTGTAGAAACTCATTAGCAATCTGCAGCATCCCCATCTTGATACTTGTCGGCTCCACTTGCATCGTCAGACTCAAATCCCGGAATTCCTCTATCAGTGCAGCTTCTCTGACCATCATTGCACTGATGTGCATTGTCTTCCTACTCAATGCATCTGCCACAACATTGGCCTTTCCAGGATGATAATGGAGTTCAAACTCATAATCCTTCAAAAACTCCATCCATCGGCGTTGCCTCATATTCAACTCCTTTTGATCAAAGAGGTACTTTAAACTCTTATGGTCACTGAACACCCGGAACGTAGTGCCATAGAGATAGTGCCTCCAGATCTTTAATGCAAACACCACAGCTGCCAGCTCCAGATCATGGGTTGGATAGTTCATTTCATGAACTTTTAGCTGTCTCGAGACATAAGCGACGACTTGCCCTTCTTGCATCAAAACACACCCAAGACCTTGTTTCGACGCGTCACAATACACATCAAAACTCTTTTGTGTATCGGGCAGAACCAATACAGGAGACGATGTCAACCTTTCCTTCAACTCTTGAAAACTCCTTTCACATTTCTCATCCCATAGAAATGGTTGATCTTTCCGAGTAAACTTCGTCAGAGGCAGTGCGATCTTCGAGAAACCTTCGATAAACCTTCTATAATAACCAGCCAAACCAAGGAAGCTTCTGACTTCCGTGACCGACTTTGGTTGCTCCCATTGCAAAACCGAACTTACCTTCGTCGGATCAACGGCTATTCCTTTGTCTGAAATCACATGCCCCAAGAACTTAACCTCCTTCAGCCAGAACTCACACTTTGTAAGTTTGGCATACAATTGCTTCTCCTTTAGGATGCTCAACACTATCCTCAAGTGTTCGGCATGCTCCTCCGGGCTCTTAGAGTAAATGAGAATATCATCAATGAACACAACCACGAACGAATCTAGATAAGGTCTAAAGATTCGATTCATGTAGTCCATGAAGATAGCTGGTGCATTAGTCAATCCGAACGGCATCACGATGTACTCATAATGTCCGTATCGAGATCGAAATGCAGTTTTAGAGATATCCTCTTCTCTAATTCTGATCTGATGGTACCCTGACCTCAAATCAACCTTGGAAAATACTGAAGCCCCACGAACTTGATCCATAAGGTCATCTATCCGCGGCAACGGATACTTGTTCTTGATGGTGACCTTATTCAGCTGCCAATAGTCTATGCACATCCTCATGCTACCATCTTTCTTCTTGATGAATAAGACAGGAGCACCCCAAGGTGACACGCTTGGTCGAATCATCTGTTTCTGCAGCAGCTCCTCAATCTGCTTCTTCATTTCTGCCATTTCCGGTGGTGCCATTCTATAGGGAGCGATAGAAATGGGACCAGCTCCCGGAATTAGGTCGATACCGAATTCAATCTCTCTTCTTGGTGGCAGACCAGGAATCTCGTCAGCAAACACTTCCGGAAACTCTCGGACAACAGGAATCTCTTCCATCTTCGGATCAACTTCCTCCATCTCAGCATTGAACAGACACACGTAACCAGATGGTTTTGGGTTTCTATAGGTTACCAGTTTTCTATCACAGTCAATTATCACTTGGTTCTGACTTAACCAGTCCATCCCCAAGATCACATCTAATTGTGCTAAGGGTAAGCAGATCAAATCTACTTTAGAGGTCCGTCCTAACACTTCTATACAACAGTTAAGACATGCTCTAGAAACAATTACAGGAGCATTGGTAGGAGTTTCTACTTTAAGAACATAAGGCATTTCAGACATGAGCAAGCCTAAACGGTTTACACATTCATATGAAACAAATGAATGCGTTGCACCAGAGTCAAACAAAACATGGCAAAATTGACCATTAAGCAAGTATTTACCTTGCACCAGATCAGAAGATCGATTCGCTTCCACACCACTAAGGGTGAAGACCCTTCCTTGAGTCACCGGTCTATCTGCAGTTTCTCTGGAGTTGACTTTGGCCGGTTCTTTGCAATCTCTTGCAAAATGCCCCGGCTTTCCACAATTAAAGCAACCACTTGTCCCCCAACACACACGGCCATAGTGATTGCGCTTGCACTTGTCGCAGAATGGAGCCTCGCTCCGATAGTCCCTTCTATCAGAACCACCAGCTTTTCCCTTACCTTTCCCTCGGCGATCATATGGACCTTTGCCTCGGTTGTTGGAACCTTTACGCCTCTGAGGTCCATAGCTCTGATTGTCCTTCTTTTCCGAGACTTGCACCTCCTCAGCTTTGGTGTCGTCTTCATACATCCTACACATGTCCATGAGTGCAGGAAAACTTTGAATCCGCTGATAGCTGAAAATTGACTTCAACTTTGGCCTCAATCCACCTTCAAACTTGATGCACTTGCTCCTCTCGTCTGGATTGTTCTGGTAGTATGGAGAGTACTTCATCAGTTCTTCAAACCTTGCCGCGTACTCGCCCACACTCAAGTTCCCTTGCTTCAACTGCAGAAACTCCACCTCCTTCTTCCTTCTCAGATCCTCAGGAAAATACTTCTGGAGAAACTTCTCCATAAATACTCCCCAACTTATCTCCCTTCCTTCATATTGTAAAAGCTGCATGGTGTGATTCCACCAATTCTCAGCCTCATCCTCCAGCATATAGGTTGCATATGCCACCTTATGAGCATCCGAACATTCCAACGTCCTCAAAATCTTGTCCATAGTATGAATCGATCTGTTGGCTTCCTCCGGTTTAAATCCTCCTTCAAACTTTGGCGGATTGCAGCTCCTAAAATCAGCCAGAGTCTTCGCCTCAGTGTTTCCCATATTACACTGATGGGGCGGATTAGCCGGTTGAGATGGTTGCTGAGACTGACTTTGCATGGCTTCCAATACCGTGGTGATTCGCTCCAACATCGCGTTGGTGTGATTTTGGTTTCTAGTTGCCATATTAGACCTGCGCTATGGGCTTACGGTCACATATGTTGAACTTAAAGAAACTTCCATTACACCACCTATACTAAGGCTCTATCCTAAGCTTATTAGATCTACAATCAATTGCGTCTTTTACTCAAAAGAGACAAGATGCAAACAAATCAGGGGTAATACAAAACTCAATGAGTAATTTAATAACATTCAAAGTACTAAATACTTTGGAGATACCTGCTTGATGTTGATGGCTACCTTTCTGGAACCACTTCTACTACTACAGGATCTGACTTTTGCTCTGATACCACTAAGTGCGACACCCTTCCGGATTACCCAAATATAATATAGTATTTATGCTTTATATTGGATAATATATGGACTTGTGAGCTAAGAAAATATGGTAATAAAATTTTCTTTAAAGCGGGTGCACAATTCATCTAATGGAACTCTTGGAGAATAAATTCTAAAATCCTTTAAAACACTTGCATCGAGTTCGGCGATTTCTAAAACCTTTTCTCAAGCAGGATAACATTCGTTCTTTAGAAATTTCTTTACATTTTACAATCAATTGAAGCTACCCATACTTTTTTCAATAAAACTGATACCGTCAATTAATACTTATAGCCGAGCTCATTTATAAGTTAAATCAGAGTAAGCGGAAATTACTGGACTATGCAACTGATATAATATAAACATAGATTTTTATATATACGAAAGAGTCATACATACATAGTCCATGAGATAAGTCACTAAGTTCCAAAATATAGCAAGTCCATATAAATAGATCTACATCACTATGATACTATAACCCTAGAGTAAAACATATGTACAATATATACATCATCAAAATACAACCCCAGGGATAGTCACGTAGATCCATCAGCATCAGATGCAGTAGTAGTAGCAGCAGTAGTCTCCCAAAAACATAGGTAATAAGGTAGTAGCATCATCATCACAGCAGGAGCAGCACATCTCCTCCACACACCGGATCCTCAGATCCACATCATACACCATATACATGTACCTAGGGATCATCGTCCCTCCAGTCACTCCCAGTAGAATGCACGATAGGCTCGCTCCCACTCTCGTCCTCCACCGGATCCTCCTCGATCTCATCCGAAGGAGAGTGTACCCTACCACTGGGTACCGGGTCAGGTGATGGTGAAACCCTGACGGGGCTCCTCGGATAAGAAGGGGGAGTCTCCTCGCGGACAACTCTCGAAGTAAAAGGGTGAGAGCGGGTAGGTCGAAAATGAAAACTATGGTAAGAGCGAGCTGGTCGCATGGGAGGTGGTCCATGATAAGTATAAAACGGGGGTACATGCATAGTGTATATAATGGGAATCCTAAACCTACGAGGACGAAATCGCATCAGCGGGTTAGGGTGGTAGAATGTGAACTCTACCTCCCCCTCATACACCGCGCAATGGTCCTCATAGATCCATACGCCACTAGGAAGTGGCCGGATCTCGATGCAAGCAATGTAACGAGACATCACCTACAAGGGCATAGGGGTAAGCAATTCTATACACATAACCAATAGAGAATAAATCATGCAACATATGAAAGATAATAATGCATCAATTAATAACAATCACATATAACACCTAGCAGTTAATGAATGCACATAGGATGCTCACACTTATTTCATTTATCACAATTAATTTAAATGAGTGGCATGATGCATGACTTTAGCTCTCAAGCCTATCTCCATCACACTATGTCACTCTCTGACGTCCATCCCTGACAACCCAGCACTCAACAGTGCGTTGTATTCCTAGGTATACAACAATTCGTACATTCACCTAGAATGTACACGACAAGCTTGGTATCCATGCCACCCGAGCATATCCCGTCATCCAAATGGACCGTCATCCAAACGGTATAACCATATCGGCATTCCCTCAGCCGACCACGTCAACGACGTGTCATCAAGCAAGCGTATTGGCACTCCCAGAGGCCCTCCACATGTTTATCAAAAACATGATATACGTCCTACCAACCAAACTCCAGAATGAATGCATTACCCTACTTAAAAGAGATTGATTGACGTTTTATCCTTTTATTAATACATTACGTGCTTCCCGAGCAACGTATCATTATTCAAATGAAAACATCATAACGTCAATCAATTTCCTCTAAGTCCAGGATCACTTGGTTTATTGACCTCTAAGAGTTACAAAATGACTTAGAATTGAAAATGGTATTTTTAAGTATCTGACTAAAAATACTCGAGTTTTCTCCAAAATACTCGAGTAGTTAATCATTTTCCAGATTCAACTCGAGTTGTTCATAATTATACTCGAGTCGTTCATGTCTTTTCAGAGATTTAGGGTTTCAGGTTTTTATAAATGTACTCGAGTATTTCATGAGATACTCGAGTATTCCATTACCCAGAATACTCGAGTAGTTCATACATTACTCGAGTGTTCAATCTGATTCCCAAGTTGGTGCGCCAATTTTCACTCTGGTGCACCACGAAATACTCGAGTGTTAAGCCAAATACTCGAGTATATGCAGACAGAACAGAGTGAAACTTGGTTTTTACATACCATTTCAATTTCTGAGCACTTTTAATCCAAACCAGTGATCACAGTAGTTCACATACCATATATTGAACATGTTGAAATACTCATTTCATATCAAATAACCAATTTGACAGAGAATCAACCATTTATGCATAATTTACACAATTTAGCAACTCAACACCTCAAATTGCAAAATAAGCATAGCACTCATAAAACAATGGTCATTTAAGCTTGCATGCATGGTATAAAACTTGCTCAACACAGTTTTAGAGCAAAGCTTGGTCTCCAAACCAAAGTTCCTATTCAATCTAAGCCCTTAGAGCCTCTTGGTGGCTCTCTAACACAAATAATGGAATTTAATCTCTATCTAGTGAATATAATTACTTCCCCTTACCTCTCAGATATGAATCAACAGAAAGAAATCCAAGAAAAGAGCTCCAACACCAGAAATCAACTTGAACTTCACATGCAGAGCAGTTTTGAGTGCATCACCAAAACCGAATTGGTTTACCCACAAAACAGAGATAAGAATTGGGGAAAATTAGATTTCTAGACTCTATACAACATCAACTAACAAAAGGAATTAAGTTTGAGACTCAGGGATTCACGAGCTTACCGAAATCGATGATCAAAGTAAGCTCCAGACACCAACTCAAGCAAGGATAGCTTCACTTCAAGCCTTCGATTCTCTCAATCCACACACTCAAACCTCACAACTTTGGTGTCTATACAAAGCTCGTGATGTGAGCTTTGTATTGGTGTATCACTCAAAGCCTAACACTTAGAATCAAAAGAGAATCGAACGAGACGAATTCGAAACCCTAACTATGTCAACACAAGCAAGATTGAGCAAAATTCCCACGAATTCGTGGTTGATAAGCTTATATAGACATGGAGAAGGTTCATGCAGTGCAACACGACAACTAGGGTGGTGGCAAGATGATGATTTCGTGTCAACGACACGGAATCGTTGGCGGTGACTCACCAAACTCACTCACTCGTGCAGTTTGACCCAGAATACTCGAGTTTTTCAGAAAATACTCGAGTATTTTTCCCAAATTTTGAAAAATAATTATTTTATTTACTTTCCCTCCAAAATCTTTCCTATAATTGCTTCTAGGTCCCAACCCAGGGACTAATATGCAAAATATACATTTTAGGCATTTAAATTATTTACTAAATAATTTCTCACATGCAGGCTAATTACATACACACATATTTTAATCAAGGATTAATTTGAAAACTATTAATTATAATTAAATTATAATTAACATTTCATTAATCGGGGATTAAAATTTTGGGGTGTTACATGTGTGACTTGCAAGGTGTCCCACATTTCTTTGGCATCACGACATTGGGAGACTCTAAAGAACTCATCATAAGATAGAGCAGAGGTGATGATATTCTTAGCTTTTAAATCATATTGAATTTTCCTTTTATCATCATCGGTCCACTTATCTTTGGGAGTAAGTGTAAGCACACCTTCTACATCTTTTGAGGGAATATAAGGACCATTTTCAATGGCTTCCCAAATGTTCACATTTATAGCTTCTATAAAGATTCTCATCCTAATTTTCCAAAAACCATAACCCTCTCCACCAAACATAGGAGGGCGATTAATTGAAGCACCTTCACCACCAAAAGGATTCGTAGAACCCATTGTAGTTTCTCAAGGATCTTAACGAAAAAGCTCTATGCTCGTGTCTTTCGACCGAGCTCTGATACCAATTGTGGAAACCTACAATCGGTGGGTGAAACAACTAGGAGACACTAGGAAAACACCTAGAAGGGGGGGTTGAATAGGTGTAAAAGAAACCTTGAAAGATTTTCGCAAGAAACAAATCAAAACGATTAAAACAAATGATTTTCTTGAAAATCTTTAGCCTTAATCGATTAATGACATGAACTAATCGATTAATGCCTCTGTATATTGAAAAAATCACTTTTCAATCAAATACGAAAATCAATCAATTCACAAGTACAACCAGAGATTCAACGGAAACAATTAACACCTATATTCTTATTGATTACCTAGGTTATGAAAATGATTTTCCCAAAACCAATTTTGCACAATTAAGATTCAATTCAATTAATTATGAAAAATCACTTTTTCTAGGTTTTCAATCAAGAACACAATTAAAGACTTGAATTGTAAAGAGTAGAGAGTTTAGAGATACGACACAGTGATTTATCCTGGTTCACTTTCATCCACTTGAAAGCTACTCCAGTCCCCTCTTCAACCAAGAGAGATTCTTCACTATGAGGAATTAGAGTTTCTCAAATTACAAGTAAATGCCTCACAAGACTTCCTTCTTGCTAGCCTACAAGAGATACCACACCCTTGCCTTGTAACCCTATTGATATCTAATCTAACCTCTTCTCTTGCTTGCCGATACCCCACAACAAGACTTCCAATTGTTGTAGATAGCTTGCCTCTTGCAAAGATTACAACTCAAATGAAAACAAAATGACAATCCTATGAATCTCTTTCAAAAGCTATGAAAATATCAACATGAGAGATTCAAGGTTCTTGATCAAAGAATGTAAAAGTTAAAGCTTTGATCTTGAGAAAGTGAGAGAGAATAGAGTGGCTTTGATTCTTTGTAAAATGAATATCAAAATGATGGAATATGATCACAAAGGTTAGAAATAGGTTTATATAGAATACCCAAAAGTTAGGAATGGTTAGAAGTGCTTTTGAGAAGTGAAAAACTCATTTAAAAACAGTAACAGCTCGTGTTAATCGAGTAACAAAGTCACTACTCGAGTAACAAGTGTAAAACTTGTTCACTACTCGAGTATTTGAGTTACTACTCGAGTATTTACGCAAGGCTGAATAATTCTACTCGAGTAATCAGCCCCTTAATCGAGTAATTGCGCAAGACACAAAAATTATACTCGAGTAATCAAGTGGCTAATCGAGTAGTCAGTTCAAAAAACACTTAAAAAACTTGTTTTCTCAAAATCTAAACCTTTTCTTTCAAACCTTTAAGCCACCTTTTGATTTTAGGCAAAGTGAATACTCAAAATATGATATAATCATGCAATCAAAAGAGATTCACTACCCTCTAATAAACTCTACCCAAACTCATAAACTAAAAGACTTGTGAGGCAAAAGATAAAACATAAAACATAAACTACCAAACTAAGTCTTCATGAGTTGGCTCTCTCTTCTTAACTTGATGTTTGTTGTTGCTTGTTGAGCTTGAACTTGATCAACACATTTAAGCTTCTTCAAAACCTTTTGGCATTTATCAAAACATTCTTCATGGATCTTACAATCCCTTGATAAGATAAATTTCTCGAAGACCATGAGGCCAGATGTTTAGTAATTCTATCAACCAAAACATGACAAGTTGTAGTGCTCCATTTTCTGGCTGACAAAGGCAAGCCAAGGTAACGGAAAGGAAAACAACCTTTTTCAAAGCCTGTAATTTGCTGAAACTGATGCTGCTTCTCCTCATTTAAACCTTCCATATAGATCTTAGATTTATGGTGACTTACATAAAGGCCTGAACTTAAAGAAAATTCTTGGAAAGCTTCTGTTAGGATCCTTACACTAGTGTCATTCCCCTTACAAAAAACCATCAAGTCATCAGCGAAAGCTAAGCTTATAAGACCAGTTTCCTTACAGAAAGGATGATACCAGAATCTCAAGTTAAGAGCTGCAGCCTTAAGCTTTCTGGATATCATATCCATAGCCAAAACAAAAATCAGAGGTGACATTGTATCACCTTGCCTTATGCCCCTAGAGCTAGTGAACCTCTCCATCTTGCTGCCATTAAGGATAATATTAAAAGAAGTAGTCGAAATACACTCCATAATCCAGCCAATAAACTTTATTGGAAATTTAAGCTCAAGAAACATATTCCTGATGAAAGACCAGTTGAGCATGTCATATGCCTTTTTAATGTCAATCTTCATCAGAACTCTTGGTGATACCCTCCTCCTACCATAAAAACGCAGCAGCTCTTGACTGATTAAAATGTTGTGCACAATGCTCCTACCACTCAAAAAGGCGGCTTGATTTTCATCAATAAGATCAGGCATAACCAACTGCAATCTGTTCCACAAGATTTTAGCAATGCACTTGTAAACTGTATTACACAAAGCTATAGGCTTGTAATCACCAACACCATTTGCTCAATCATTTTTAGGAATGAGAACTAGGTTGGTGCAGTTAACTTCTTTCAGCAACCTACCAGCAACACAATCAGCACCAATGATTTGCCAAGACTTAATGAAAAAGCCAGCACCATAACCATCAGGCCCAGGGGACTTATCACAGTGCATGGTCATAAAACATCTCTTGATTTCATCCGCAGACGCAGGAGCAATTAAGGCTAATTGTTGATTAACAGATAGCACCTTACCTTGACTGATTCCAGCATCAGTCATGCACCAAGGGGATTCAGGACCATTCAAGAGATTGTAATAATAGTTGAGAAAGACCTGACCAATTTCAGACTGCTCGTGATGAAGCATACCATGATCATCCCTGATAGTTAGGATTCTATTCCTGTAATTTCTAAGTTTTATTGCATCATGGAAAACTTTAGTGTTTTGATCACCATCTTTTAACCAAAACTCTTTAGCCTTCTGCCTAAGGAAACTAATAGCTGCATCAAATATTTTCATGTACTCCTGATTAGCCTCCTTTTCAAGCTTCTGTAAATGGATATTGTGAGGATCCTCATCCAGGCTAGCTTGGGCTCTAATCATATTGACTCTACAAACCTCTTCTTTCTTATCAATATCCCAAAATTTGGAAGCATTAAGATCTTTTAAAGGATCCTGAAGAAGTTTCAGCTTCCTCATGAGAGCAAACATAGCACTACCATGAATGCTTACATCCCAATTATCTTTTACAATCTTCAGAAAGTTCTCATCATCCACAAGCATATTAAAAAACTTAAAGCTCGAGCGCTTACTGCACTTGCTTGTACGCCAAGTCACAACAGCAGGTGAGTGGTCTGAAACTCCTTCATTAATGAAAACTGTTTCAGCATCAGGCCATAAATCCAGCCAAGCACCATTAATGAGGGATCTGTCCAATTTAGAGATAATTCTTTCTGAACCAACTTACTTATTAGTCCAGGTATAGAAATTCCCCTAATAATTCATATCAATCAGTTGACAAAGAGAAACACAATCCCTGAAACTTTGCAATCTTTCACAATCAATAACCTGACCTCCAAGCTTCTCACTAGGATCCAACAGAATATTGAAGTCCCCAATTACAAGCCAAGGCAATTGATTATTATTAATAGCATTAAGAGCTAGCCATAATTCATTCCTCTCCATGTCATCATTCGAGCCATAGATAAAAGTTACCATGAAATCAATAGATCTAGGCTTATGAGTAACCAAGCAATGCACATGCTGAGCTGAACTAGATAAAATCAAAACTTGATACATATAAGGCTTCCACATAATCCAGATGTGACCAAGATCAGTGTGGTTCAAATTAATGTGAGAACCCCAACCAGGCAACAATTTGCTTCTAACAAAATCATAGGAATTAACCCACAGTTTATTCTCTAAAATACCGACAATACCTACATTATAATCATAAACCAACCTTTTAATTTCTTTTTGCTTTCGAGGGTGGTTGATCCCCCGAATGTTCCATGCTGCTAAATTATCCATTCTTGAGTAGGGGTTTTGAAACCTCACCCTTCAGAACTTCCTTCTGTTGTGCTTTTCTCCTTGTTCTCACAAGAGTCCAATCATCTTCCTGGTTAGAATCTAGAATAGTCTCAGGAACTGAACTTTCAACATCATTTATCTGATCAGCTACATTAATTTTAGCACCAGATGAAACAGACTTTGCATCAGCAGCACCAGTTAACCCACCAACAGCAGCACCAATTTTGTCAATATCAACATTTGCCCCATTATCCTTAGTCGAATCACCCACCTTAGCCTACTGGTCTTGAACTAGATCTTTTATGGTCTCCATAGCACGTGCCACATTCTCCTTAGGGATAGTACCATTCACCACACTTTCTTTCAACTTCAATCTACCATCCAAGTCTTCAATCTCATCCCTGGTAGGCTTCCTCTTCTCAACCCATTCCTTCTTGGTTTTCTTTCTGCAGGATTTACTATCATGACCATACATGGAGCAAGTTGAACATAAAATAGGTCTCCACTCATAATCTACTCTCTGATTAATCACATTCCCCTTATCATCCTCAAAATAAACCTCTTCTGGCAGCATTGAAGGGTTGACTTCCACCAAGACTCTTGCAAAATTAATCCTATTTCTCTCTTTCGTGACTTGGTCCACCATGATTGGTGTAGCCACCATGCTTGCAATTTTGCTTAAAGCAGAAGCTCCCCAAAATTTCACACTTAAGTTTGGAAACTGGATCCACACTGGAACATGATCCTGTTGTCCCCTAGAAACAGCTCTTCCAGTCCAAGGCGCGAGAATGATAGGCTTCTTATCAAAATGATAAATGCCCACCTCTAAAACCTTATTTCTAGCCTCCATCGAGTTAAATCGCACCAATATAGTACCATCATTATTCATGAGAATTTTATCAATACCATGCTGGCCCCAAGCCTTTTTTAGAAACCCTTGTATCACTGGATAAGGAGGACGAGCGCCTAACACATAGGAAACCAAAGCTTGTTGCCAGTACCTTATTTCTTCTTCAACATCAACCGCGTCGATCTTACATATCGAGATACCCTCTTTCTTCTCAGGTTGAATAAAGCTTAACTTTTCCCCCGCATTCCTAAGCTTAGAGATATCAAAGGAATCCCACACCGATGGCCTCTTTTCAAACTGGGGTTTTTGCACATGTTCTGGTTTCTGCAAAATAGTAAGGTTTAGGGTCGTGCTTGGACCAGCCTCATTAATAACAATCCTCTCCGTGGACTAATGTTGTTGTTCTATAACCTCACGATCGGGATCAACAGGCTTCTTCCCTTTCACCCTTTCACGTATCAAGTCAAGACCATGCATCAAGGATTCTAATTGCTTAGGCGTTAAGCTATCAATAATACCCAAGTCTTTAGCATCAAACTTTGTCAAGTCAAAGCCAATGGGTTGGTTATCTTTCATCATAGAGTCTGTTAATATCTTAGAGACAGTCTTTGGGTCAGTGGTAGAGGTCTTAGGCGGCCTCCCCCTCTTCTTGGCCATGATGGCCGCACATGGTGGCTAGAAACCCTAGAACACCAAGGAAAGAGAAGAGATGAAAGTCAAACCAGTCAAACCCTAGTTGCAATTGCATTTATGTTTTATTGATTTGAAATTAGATTGTGTTTAAAGCTTTGATTTTTGATTTGCATGTGTAATATGTATAATTTTTGTTGGTTGTATGTAATGGTTTAAATTGGGGTTCTTGCCAAAAAGTCATAATTTTTGCAAACGACAAGTCGTTAAGTGTAGCATGTTCATAACATAGATAGTAGGAGTTGAGATCTTTTGTTGCATGTAGAGTTTGAACAAGTACCCGAGCCATAAAGTTAGTATTTTTGTGAAAAAGGATCTATAGTGTTCATGCATGTACGTATTTAGTTTAGGCATGGACGAATCACTAATTTCATGAAGTTATTATTTGCTAATAATGAGTTTTGAATTAAAAAGTGATTTTTCCCTATTTTTGGGTCTTGGCCTGTAACACTCTACCTTAATTAATACACTATATTAAAATTAGCTACTTGAAAATTTTGTTTTAAAACTTAATTAATTGTAAAAATCTCCGTGAAAACGGACGGAGTTTCCTCTGTTTTATGGACTTCCCAAAATATTAGTTTTCACTGTAAACCTGTATAATCAATTTTATAAAAACAACAGTGAGCCAGCAGGGCCAAAATTATCGTAAGGTATTAGTTACATCATTTTCCAAAATATTTCAAAAATATTTACAAGCTGCAGAAATGGTTAGGTTTTTCCAAAAAATTATTGTATTTACATAAGATTCCAAAACAAAACCCATGACCGTCACACGATCACCCGGCTAACTAATCACAAGTGGAGTGCGCTCCTGCTCGGCCAAGACTTGTGCATGTTCCTTCTGTACCTGTAATAAAAAATAGCAAGAAGGGTAGCATTACACATAACATAGGAAATGACTTCTAAGAAGTCATAGTAGTAAACTAAGTCTAAACATTATTATTAACACACAACAATCACAATCAATTTTAGACATTCCAACTCATTTACTATTCTCTTTTAACTTATTTACCTTTCTTTTCATATACTTAGTTTATTACATTTAGATTCCAGTATTTAATTCTCTTTACTTTTTCTCTTATTCTTACGTTTCTTTTCTTTCTTAATTCTCTTTTCATTATCTCATCCTTATATTTGTTATCTTTCTTTTCTCTTTCCTTTAGCCTTTTCATTGCTTTTCTTTCTTTCTTTTCCTTATTAAGTCTTTTCCTTTTCACTTACTTATTCTTCTCTTTTTCTCGTTAAATTCTTATTATTTTTCTTTTTAACGACTTTGCGAACCCACCATTGCGCTCCCACACCAGGGCGTCTTACCGTAGCGCACGACATTAAATCGTGTGGCTTACACAACCTATAACACCCCGATTTGGCCACTTGAAAAATGTACTGCTTTAATTCCAAAATGCAGTAAAAATATGGGCCAATTTTTTTTTTCTTTTTTTTTAAAACGTGTAACATGGTTGAGTAGCATGAGTATGAGAACCACTAAATTTTCAAAACCCTTTCGTAATTAAAGAGTGTTCCCATATCTCATGCTGAAGTTCAAGTTCCAAACCGGAGTGTCACAAGGTACTACACTTTGCAACTTGACTCTTCTCAACTCAATTATCACAGCCCACTAAAATAAATTTCTTTCACGAAAATTTGGGGTTACATCATGGCATTGCAATGAAACTAAGTAAATACAGGGATTACAAAATACTTCAGGGAAAATGAAAGGCTACCACCAGGCCCATTGAATTGAATACGATGGTCCACGAAATAATGCCTCGCTAGGGTCGGTCTCGATCACGCCCGCCTCCGAGTATCTATGTCCTCGTCCAGTTCCTCTAACTTCTCGGCCTCAAGGTCATTGTGTGCAGGCAAAAGCATCGGGTATCCACCATGATAGTCAGCTGACCCACCGATCTCGGTGTCCTCACACTACTTCCGATCTCGATGATCCACTTTCCCTCTTCCTTCATCTCGAATGTCGAATGCGAACTTGATAGGATCCATAGACTAAGGGAATAGACATCATAACAACAAGCACACAGAACAGAAGACTAGAGAGAGTAAGTATTCCCAAGCATGTTATGCCAACGATGTGGGATTGCAATAGGTAAGATATTAAGAAATAACAAAAACATGTAAGCAAGCCACACACACAAACAATCATATTCAAACATCTGCTTTACACCATTTCTTTTCTTTTCTCAAACTTTACATATCCACAGAACTTCCGTCAATCGCTTCTGCTGTGAACTCTGATTCCATCATCCATCTCATCCTCTTTTTCAAGCTGTCTCTTAAGAATTATTTCTTAACAATATCAGTTATCTTTTCTTAATTAAGTTTTATGAATTCGTATCCATCAATGATGCGGGGGATTTAAATCATCATTGAGGAGGGTCGCTTTCAAAGTTAGCACACACGTCTACATCTCCTCGGTCATCCACCCAACCTAGTCAGAAGCAAACAGGAGTACAGGACCTTTACCACGCGGGCACGACAGCTGTCACAACACAAATGGTCCCAGACCAGGAGGATCTTGTCCTCAAATAAATTCAATAATATCAATAATCAAGGCTCACTGTCTCGCAGTGGCAAACACAATGCCCCGTTCCAGTCCCTCTCACTGTTCTCGATTTGCAATCTAGGGGGCGACAGTATATTTCTAGGGAGCTCGCAGAACTTACCACGGTATTGGACCCAGTCCCCACCACGTTAGTGCACCACTTATGGAGTTCGTTCTGCCTAGAAACATACTCTAGACTTCTTGATGTATCACCGTCATTGTCCTCCCCTAATGCAATCTCCTCCTAAGTATCCGCAGATACCTATGGTTCCTTCCTCTCCACTACTTCGCACTCTCATACCTCACCGCATATGTTAATGTCTTTTAAAAGTCTTTTATCTTTTTAAATCAATCCTAATGGTCGGCCCATCCTTCGTACATCCCTTCAATGAGTCCCGACCGCTATCTTTGCACAATCTTTCTCATCAGAGCACAGAGCTGGGATCACATCAACCACTTGCATCTCATTCCACAATTTCCTTTAACAATCTCCTTTCAACTCCTTTTCTCAAAATCTCATTTCACAACTTTACTCAACAATCCCATATCATTTTCTTCCTCAAAATCTAAACTCACAAAACTTTTCTTGAAAACTTGCTCCTCAAACTCTTACAAAATCTCTTTTTCAAAAACTCTTTGAAAATTTCTTTTCAAAACATGTCCAAACTCACATTCCGTACTTTGCTTCAAAAATATCGTTTCAAAAACTCTTTTCAAAATTCTCATTTTCAAAAACCTTTAAAATAAAAACATCATTTCCAAAAACTTTTCGAAAACTTATTGTTTCAATGAGTACTAGCGGAGGAGCAAGCTCAACTCAACACCAGCCTCATTTCAACAATATCACAAAAGAATCCAGCTCCGCTCACATCACATCTCATATCCACATTCACATCACTCTCCCCAGCTCTGGCTCGATCCTCACCATTATCATCAATTCTTACCCATCAGCGGTTATAAATTCCACCACATCTCAACATCTTTCTCAAACTTTATCTCACATTTCCTTTATTCTTGTTATTCATTATTATTCACATTAATACTAATGACGGTTCCAATCTCATCATGCATACTGAATTCATCACATAAACAAATAAATAACATACTAGCATTCAGATATCATCATATATAATCATCACCTAATTTCATGTGGTCTTTGTCTCCTTCACACGAGTGGCCACACAATCAAACAATTGCCACCGTGTTACTGACTCAGAACCACTAAGTTTCAACTTTTGAGATGGTCGAAACGCTTAATATGTTACCTATATACCACGGTGTTTGGGGAAACTTCTCTCTCACCTCAACCGATGACGATCTTCAATGCGCTCATTGGTTTCCATTGCGACGTACGTAACTGCTTCCCGATCGTTACTGGCACTCAAATATTTCCCTCTTATTAAAATCATTCTTATTCAATTATCTTGAAAATAAAGCAACGTTACAAAACTTTTTATTCGAAAACAAAGTATTCGCTTCCTCTTAATACTTTGAAATCACGTTGGATTTTTAATCAAAATCAAGTAAAACATTCATTTAAAAACACGTTGAGAAAATTAAAAACTTAAAATACTCTTTTCAAACACTTGTTAAAACATAGTTAGTTTCCTGACCTCTTTAAAAGTCACATTTATCTCAAGGGTTTTTAAATATAAAATACCTTTAAATTAAAATCTTTTCAAAAACAATACTTTTTCAATCAAATCACTTTATTTTGTCAAAACCGAATTAAGCCAAAGAAAATACCAATAAGGGTTAAATCGAAAACCTTTTGCAAACATTAACATTCAAATCATTCAAACACACACACTAACAAATATAAAATCACAACCCATTCATCATTCATGCATCAAACACATGCACCTAATTTCTATGCATGGCCGAACCCTATCACATATAAGATAAGGTTTATATTCATAATCTCAAACACTAATGATTACTAACACAACATGCACATATGGAAAATAATCATTTAAACACATTTCCCTAATTTAAACATCACAGCCGAAAATAATTATAAACAAAAGAAAGGAATATTTTCATTTAAAATTATGCTAACATCTTTTTAATCAATTAGCTTTACCCCTAAATTAACATGCAAATGAAAATCAATTCATTTATTTTATTTCTTAGTTAAACCGAATGAAGCATAAGAAAATAACTCAAAAAGATAGTCACACACCAAATTCACTCATTTAATCAAAGCTAAACTCAACCATAACACACAAAGGAAATGAAAATGGCTTGAATGAAATTTGTTCCAAAACCGAATGGAACACAAAAATCACTTTTTAGTTTTTAATCAAAAATTTAGGTTTTCACATACTTAAAATCCATAGATCCATCAATAAAACACACATGCAAAGCAAAACAAACAAACTTTAATATTTATAAAGGCAAAAACCGTGAGCTTCACATAAAGATTCATCAACTTTAATTTTATCTCTTTAAATAAATTTATCACAATAAAAATCAAAGATTATATCAAAAATCTTTAGATCACATAAATTTCAACATGCATGCAACTAAAATAAAGATCAAACATGATTCTCTATTTTTCCTAGGTTTGGCCGAATGGTATAGTACACAAAAACAAGGTCTTGGGTTCTATTTTCACATGCAAAGATTAAAACTCATGGATCACATCATGCAAAACTTTTTAAAGCATCATTTTCTTTTTCAAAGCTCCAACCGAATCATCATCATTATCATCACACACACAAAATCTTGTCTAAAAATCCTTTTTGTACCAAAAATCATTTTTAAAACTTATTATCATAATCTTTTCCTTGAAATCGTGACATGCATCAAAAGAAAATTAAGACTTTTTACTCAAATTAAACATACAAAATTCAAACTTCATGCTTTTGCAAAGATCTACCATAGATCAAGACATGCAAGAAAAGATCAAGGTAAGAACATGAACTTAAACACAAATTTCAACCAAAACCGTGAAGAAGAAATTTTACAAATTAAAGATTAAAGCTTTCAAACACACATATTCAAGATCAAGCCATAGAAAATACATGCAAGACATTTAAACTTCAAGATCATGAAGAAAATAGATACATGCATCTCAAGAATTAAATTTAAACAAGGTTCATCACAAAGTCCTTTACAAACCAAAATTATTACATTTAAAACTCCTTAAATAACTACCTCAAATCAAACCCTCTAACTAAATCTTCAAATCCTTCAAGCTTCAACTTCTCCTCTCCTTCTCCTAGGGTTGCCTCGGCCTCTCCTTCTTAGGGTTGTTGGGTTGGTTTTCTTTTTAGTCTTTGAAGAAGGAAGTGATTAAAGAAAGGAATCAAGGGTATTTGGGTTGGAAGTTTAGGTTTTTCACTCTTCTTTTTCTCTTCTCTTCTCTCGGCCTAACTCTCTTTCTCTAAGGTCTCAAGAGCTTTTTGTGTTGCTCTTGGACTTGAGTGTTTGTGTTTGGGTGTGAGAATTGTGAAGGAAATGGATGAAAGAAATGAGAAGGAACTAAAGCCAGCACACATACACACACACGGTTTATGCAAGCAAAGTCAAGGGAATGGAATTTTCCTCTCTTGCCCTCGGTCCAAGGTGCTAACTTAAGGGCAAGTTGGTCCACTCCAATTGTTGCATGGGGGTTTTCTTCGTGGGGGACAAGGAGGAAGGAAAAGTCTCTCCTAGGCTTCATGAGTCATCACCCTAAGTTTCTACTTGGTTGCCACTTAAATTTCTATTTTCTTAATGGCTAAGCTTCTCTTGGTTCCCTCATCCTCTCATGGCCGAATATACACATACATACACATGCACATCATACACACATTTTCATTTCATCATAGCAACACATAGCATTTAGGTCATGGAATGATGCATACATTTAGCACATATTCAATCATTCTCACACACATGCATACAACACTTTGACATATCATGTTTCACACTCCAAAATACACGGCACACACACATACATCATACATGCATCATAAATACGTTCTTATTCACACAAATCATGCATTCATTCATCTTAAATTTACTAATTAAATTTCATGCATAATCTATTAAACAAAACACATATCCATCACTCAAAGTCTCAAGATACAATTCTTAAGAAAAGTCAATCCACTTTATCAATTTATTTTCAAAATAAGTTTGTCTAGAAAATTAAATCTTATTTTCTCACAAATCAGAGACTTTTTAAAGAAACATTTATTAAAGCCTCAAATCATATAAAAAGAAAATTCGTTTCTTTAAGAAATCTCAAATAACAAAGTCATAACTTGGTTTTCATGAAATCAAGCTCAAATAAAAATCATTTGCTAAAGCATTTTTCTGAAAATCCTTCTTAAATTCTCAAAAATTCTTTTTAAATAAAACCTCATTGATCTATTTGAGTCCAGAAGATACGGAATGTTACACAACCAATGCACCCATCCCGGGCGTACTGATTTGGGTCCAATATATGATGTTTTAAGCATGAATTAGACTCCCTTTTACTAAGGATTTGGTTTGTTTCTCTTGCAAATTTAGGACTTTTTGTATAGTTTTTAGGAAGTTAGGTAATTTAGAATCCTTTGAACGTTTTGATATGTTTTGTGTATGCTTAAGGTACTTTCGGAGCTTAATTGAAAAAAATAATTATGGAGCTGAAAAAAGGATGAAAGGATCTTGAAAATGGCGCAAGAACGGAGTGAAACGGAGTCGGAGCAGGGTTGGCACGCCCAGGAGCACAGACCTGCACGCCTAGGCGCGCAACCCACGAGAAGCCAGCACCAACTAGACTGGCGCGCCCAGGTGTGTACAAAATAAAAATATTTCAAACTTGAATTGTTCTCCCTTATTTGGTGCTAGTTTGTGTCTTTGGTAGGAGTAGGTAATTATTCTAGACTTAGGACTATTTTTCTGATGATAGGTGTAAATACTTGGTTTAGGATTAGACTCATTGATTTATGACACTAGTTGATTGAGCTGTAAATATTTTTGAAATCTGGTTATTTTGACAAACTTTTTGAGAATTTGTGATTAGTGAGCTGACCTTTAGCCTAGTGAGATTTTTAGCCCATGCACTGAAGGGGTATGTGATTATTGAATTATTCTGATTTGAAACCCCTATTGAGTGTGTTCACTTCGGCTTTGTGTTCTAAAACTTGACCTGTGACCATTTTGAAATTGATAATTGTTTGCATGCATGAAAATGATTAAGGCACATAGGATGTGTTTTTGTGGCCTTCAGATGTTTTGTATTATTGATAATGTTCACTTGGTTGTCAACTTTGAGCCTAATGAATTATGATATTTCTTTGGTACCCTGCATTGATTGCATAATTTTGGTGAGTACCTTAGGAATTTTGAATGAGCAATTGAGAGGAAAAATAAGGAAAAGTAAAAAAAATGGTGTAAAGTGTTGTGAGTCTACTTCTCTTCCATGAATGAATAAATGGAAATAAAAAAATAAAAAGAGAAATATGGATGAGAGTAGAAGAGAAAAACTGAAAAGAAAAGAAGTATGAAATTGATTGTGAATAAGTATGAGTCCTCTTAGTGTTCATTGTTCATTCATGATTTTTGAGGGAAATTTGTTTTTTTCATTTTAGCCCTTAGTTTTATCCTTTCTTTCTTTTATCCCACCTTACACTTTTAACCATGGCCTCATTACAACCAAATATAAGACCTTTTGATTTTTGTATGCATTCAATAATTTTAGTGGAGATTTTGGTCTACGATCAAGCTTATGGTAACACATTGTCACTGTATGAACTTGAGTGAATCACATATACATAAACCTTGATACACATGAGAGATACACTGTGAGGTTGAGAGTTTTCAATAGTCCTGAGTTCTTATTGAGTTTATTTCTCTAACCAGGTTTCAATTGTATGAATTGCTTGTAAAAATAAGTGTCTGAGTCCGTGAGTCGAAGTCCTAGATTAGGTGTGTACATTTTGATTTAGAGGGTAGTCTTGTGTTCTAGAGTCTTTATTTTACTTTTGCCTGGGACATGCAAAATACTAAGTTTGGGGGAGTGATTTGGGTCCAATATATGATGTTTTGAGCATGAATTAGACTCTCTTTTACTAAGGATTTGGTTTGTTTCTCTTGCAAATTTAGGACTTTTTGTATAGTTTTTAGGAAGTTAGGTAATTTAGAATCCTTTGAACGTTTTGATCTGTTTTGTGTATGTTTCAGGTACTTTCGGAGCTTAATTGAAGAAAATAATTATGGAGCTGAAAAGAGGATGAAAGAATCTTAAAAATGGCGCAAGAACGGAGTGAAACGGAGTCGGAGCAGGGCTGGCACGCCTAGGCGCACGAACCTGCACGCCCAGGCGCGCAACCCACGAGAAGCCAGCACCAATCAGACTGGCGCGCCCTGGCGTGCGACATACGAGAAGGCCCAATTGGGCCGATTCTGATCAGTTTTGCTCCAATTCAATTAGGATTAGTTTTAGACTTTAAATATAGGTTTTTCGATTAGGTTTTGTAGACTTTTCAAAGCCAAATAAGAGATTAGAATAGAATTTAGGATTAGAGAAGAGAGGCTAGTTCTAAAATTGAGAGCAAGGAGGCAAGGCACAAGGATTGAGGATCAACATTGTTGGAGGGATCCACTTGATGATTGAAGATCTCTTGGGGGTAAATTGATTATTGTCTACAATGATTTGTTTTTCCCATTCCTTTATCTTCTTCTTCCAATATGTGTAACTGAACCTCATGTTAGGAATTGTAACACCCTACCCTATATTTATTTCATGAGTGTGTTCACTTTGGCTTTGTGTTCTAGAACTTTGTAACATCCTGGAATTTCGATTCCCGAATAATGTAATGAATGACTCATGTTTTAATAGATGAATGTTTTGCCTTGCCGGATGTGCTTTATATGCTAAGGTTTGGTTTAATTAAGAGTTTAGTCAAGGCGTTAGTTAAGGATCAGTTAACTAAAAAGCTTTAGTTTGGAGTCTAGTTTCCGCTTAGTTAACTAATGGCCTTAATTATGGGAATTAGCTAAGACCTAGTTAACTAAGTTAGACTTGGGTAGTTGTGAGTTGATAAGGATTAGTCAACTAATGGTTTTAGTGATGAGTAAATAGCTTAGCTTTAGTTAACTAAACGTTAGCCTTGAATATTTTAGTTAAGGGTTAGTTAACTAAACTTAGGCCATGAGGAGATTAGTTTAGGCTTAGTTAACTAAGTGAGTGATGTGTGTGTGCATGGCATAGGTGAGGTGGCGTGATCTTGTTGGGTGCATGAAGGGCCAAGATGAGGTGTCACCACCACACACCACCCTTTTGCATGAAATTAAGAGGTGGCGGCACCAAGGACCGCCACTTAGCATACCATGCCACCTAATCATCCACTACCAACTTCTATATAAGGTTACATGTTGAGAGAACTCTTCTTTCTTTTAGTCCTTCTTCACGCCACACACACTACCATCATCATCTTCTTGCTTATTCTTCTCCACGGCCACAACCACCATCACCTTTACTCAAGCTTAAACTCTCATCAAACTTAAGAAACTTTAACATATTCTAACCCTAGATCACGAATATGTCACATGCATGAGCTCTTGTGTTGAAGAAATCCAACATCTAACCTTTATCCTCAAAGAAAACCCACGACCAAACCATAAACAAAACCTTCAGTTCCTTATCTTGGAGTATCACGTGGGGCTCTTGGAGTTTAGGAGAATCAAGCTCAAGTTTCAAGTATCGTAGGTGTGAGTTCACGGTTTGGAGTTTAGGAGAGGAATCGAAGTTTTGAGCTCAAAGATTTTGTGTGTTCTTGAAAGGTATGTGAGAGAAGCTACTCCTTTGCTAGAATAAGATTTAAGTTTAGAAATTTTAGGTTCGAGCCACCGTGAGGCTTAAGGGCACTAGGCAGTTCTTGTTTTTGGCTTGGAGGCCATTTTTATTACTTGATTGATGGTTTGGATTACTTGTCCTGGAGTTGGTTTTATTTGGATGCATGTTGTGCTTGAATATGTTGTTGAATTTTAGTCAACTAAGTGGTAACTAAATGGAAACTAAATGAGACCAAGGGACAATTAGTTGACTAAGTCTTAGCTGGACGAAGACTAGATGGTGATTAATGAATTAAACCCCAAACTGGTTAACAAATGGGTCCTAGTGAAGTTTTGGACTAGTTGAGAACTTAAGACTTAAAAGAGTCTTAGTTAACTAAGTCACAACTAAAGTGAAAACTAATGGAGCCTTAGTTAACTAAGTCTCAACTAAAGTAGAAACTAAGAGAGCCTTAGTTAACTAAGTCCTAACTGAAAGGAAAACTAGAGTCTCAGTTAACTAAGTCTTAACTAGAGTGGAAACCAAAGTCTCAACTAGGCCTTAACTAAAGAAAAACTAAATGAGTATTGGACCCCAATCAAAGGACATAACTTCTATCCAAATCTTATCTGAAGTGTATGAGTTAACATCTGACTTGTGTGGTTGACAAGTGAGTGTCAACAAAGAGATTGAGACCCATGAGTGGGATAAGGACTTGGACATCGGTAGGATGTCAGTGATGGTCAGATGAAGATGTATGGTTGAGAATAGAAAAGGACACTCGGATAAGATTTAGATAGTAAGCAGTGGTATCTAAGATAGGAAATAAATACATGGATACATAATGTTATGTCCTTGACTTATGCTAAGAAGATAATGTATCCATGCTGAATTTATGAATGATGATACTTGTACATGCATAAAGAATGAGAATGTAATGTGATAGACCAGTCCCAATCTAAGGAACGAGATAGTACCTTTGGTAGACATGTTTTTTCATGGGTAGGTTGTCCGGACAGCCTGCACTGCGATGTAGGCGGCTGGGCCGTGGGCATGTCCGAAGCATAGGGATGCTTCATGACCTCGAATACACCTACGGTAGGGAGACCGTGGAGGTAAAGCATTCGTCAGAACGTGGATATGGTTGAACTATGGTGCCGACCATAGAGGAAAAGCGTTCGCGGATGTGGATACTTTCGAGGGGGTACTGGAATAAACCTATGGTAGGGAGACCATAGAGGTAAAGCATTCGGAACGTGGATATCGTTGACCTATGGTGACGACCATAGAGGAAAAGCGCCCGAATGTGGATATGTTCCATGGTGGATTGACTGTTCCTTTAGATCTGGACCTGGTCAGGAATGAGGCCTCAGCATTAGAATTGTATGAGCATGCATCATGCCACCTTCATTAAGAATAAAGATTAATTAAATTGGTGTGTGCTCATATGTACTTGCATTATTATTTGTGCTGTGCTGGTTTGTGCTTGTTAGTACTTAGTCTTATTCTATGATGCGAAGGCGTTTAGCTTACTCTCCTGCCCTTATAGGTAAGGGTGTTCATAAACCGGTTTTTTTAAAAAACCGAACCAAATTGTGTAAACTGGTTCATAAACCGGTTCTATGAAATGGTTCTAATATTAAAATGGTTCATAACCGGTTCTGAACCAGTTATGAACTGGTTCTTTTGGTGCACCAGTTCTTGAACTGGTTTACCAAAAAAATCGGTTTTATTTTTTGAACCGGTTTCAAACCGGTTTCTGAACCGGTTTTCGAACCGGTTTTTGAAATTTCTTCCCGAACCGGTTTTTGCAATTTCTGTCTGCACCGGTTTTGAAACCGGTTTTTTCTGCCTTATTTTCCGAACCGGTTTGGAAACCGGTTTTTCCTGGTTTATTTTCCGAACCTATTTTTTGAACCTATTTTCAGAAATGCTATTTTGGGTAGTTATTTTGATTTTTGCAACTTAATTTCACTTCAAAATGCTAACATCAACACACATAACATCAAAAAATTAAGCACATAGTGGCAAAAAAAATTATACCAGTTTAGTCCCTCTGAAAGTTATAGGTTGTATGGTATCAGTCAATACAACAAAGAAATTATTTAACTATGTCAGAAGCTTTAAGAAATGTATCATCAGACTATCTATCTCATTCTAAATAGAGAGTAGCTGATGCTCTTTCTATATATATGAAAAAGAACCAGAACTATAAATGCACCAACACCTATGCCAATCAAATTCCACCGTTTCAAGCCAAAAAATGACGTCTTCTTTGACAACTCCACATTCAAAGAACTTCTAGATGACATAATTGGTTGTTACAAAAAGAATCAATTTTGTCTCCCAAATTCTTCAGCTGGTAGAGTTAAGATATTCCCACATGAACGCAAGAATCTAGTTAAATACTCCCTTTACACATGGCTTTAAAAAGACACATCTGAACACTAATTTGCAGCCAACATTTCAGTTCTTATCACCAGTTGCAGGTTCATCATGATCAAAGATAATTCCAAACTACAGAAAATTCAACAAGCTAAATTAAAAGATCTTTGGTTCTCAGGCTTAATTAGCATACAAAAAAACCATCCAATAATTAGATGGATAAGCTTATGAGAATTCATCTGTTCTAAACCAAAAACAAATATTATACTTGAAAATAAAAAAGCCACAGTGAGTAAAACTCACAAGTTATTGGGAAAGCAACAAATCTATATTACTGGGTACATACCAAAATCTATAGCAGCAAAGCAAGAAACCAGAAAAACTTATATAAGTTAAAATGTTACCTTTTTCAAGGTCTAACAATCTCCAAGGGAAATAGCATCTGAAGATGCAACATCTTGACGAGAGACGATTTCTGTGACGGGAACGAGAAACATGTCATTATTTAATATATCATAGGTAAAACAAAATAATCGTAAAGCTAGAATAAGTTACCTTTTTCAAGTCCTTTAATTTCCTCTAGGTCCGCTTCTGAAAGAAAGGACGGCAATTTTCCCTTTAGCCAATCCTGGGTGCAAATAAGTGTCTCCACTGTTGTTGCTGACAATGAACTTCGATACGGATCAAGTACCCTTCCTCCAGTACTAAATGCTGACTCAGAGGCAACGGTAGACACAGGTATTGCTAGTAGCTCTCGAGCAATATTGGAAAGAATCGGAAAACGGCATGAGTTGACTTTCCACCATAGTAAGATGTCAAAATCCAAACCGCTGTCGTCGGGTTCTTCCTTTAAATACTTCTCAAGCTCAGATTGATTCCTTGACCTCTTCCCAGTCGTTTGTCTATAACGATTCAAACCATACACATCATCAGGTATATTTGCTCGTGTTGGTTGGGAATCACATTGAGAATCATTAGGATCGTTGTATTCATCAAAAAGGGACTTCAAACAAGTATCCAGCTTTGACATCAACTGTGACGCCTCGTACTCGCCATAAATATCCTTCATTGTAAACTCTAGATATCCCATCTTATATCTGGGATCTAAGACAACAGCAATCAATAACAACATATTCAAATCCTTAGGAACTCCCCAATACTTATTATATTTCCCCATCATTCTTTTAGCCATCAAATAAATGCTACTTTCTTTATCATTGGACACAAGTAGATGGTTTATCCCAATCCATATTGCTATCACTTCCAACATGTACTTGTTGCTTGTAACATAGGAAGTTCTAGATATGCGCAGAGTAGCATCATAAAAGATCTTCAAGAAGGGCAAGACAGTCTCAATGTAATCCCAATCCGCCAAAGTAGGCACACCCCTCAACTTTTGTAAATCCTTTGCATACTTCCCATCGTGCCACTCAAGCTCCAGAAATGCTTTCTTGCATTTTACGGCTGCATTCAACATCAGGAATGTTGAATTCCATCTACTTTCTGAATCTAAAAAAATATGACCTTTATATTCTACACCCTGTTTTTCAATGCATTCCTCAAATTTCATGTACCTCTTGGAAGAAAATGTGATGTATCTTACTGCATTACGGATCTTAAGAATAGATTCATCCACTTCTTTCAACCCCTCCTTCACAATTAAATTCAAGATATGCGCACAACAGCGCATGTGAATGTAATCTCCACTCAAAACCAGACAATTCCAAGAATTCAATCTCTTTTTCAACTGTGTGATCCTTGCATCGTTTGAAGTCGCGTTATCGACAGTCAGACTTAAAACACGACTCAAGCTCCAATCACTCAAACACGACTCGAAAAACTTAGACATCACCTCTCCCGAATGACCTTTTACTTGACGAAAATTGATAATTTTCTTATGAAGCCTCCAGTCATTATCAATAAAATGAGCCGTCAAACACATAAAGCTCTTCCTCGACAATGAAGTCCAAGCATCTGTAGTTAGACAAACTCTATGGCAATGTAGTGAAAGAATCTTTTTCAAGTTTGTCTTCTCCATATCGTACAGCTTCAAAATGTCACGTACTAAGGTACTGCGTGAAGGAGGACGAAACCTTGGTTGCAAGGCATACGAGTACCTCCGAAAACCCTCATGCTCCACGAGGCGAAAAGGAAGCTCAGCAGTTACAAATAAACGAGCAAGTTCTTTTCGATAGTTATCTTGGTCAAATCTAGCAACGGAAGGAGAGGTCATATCCCCACATGCAGCAGCGCTTATGGTCGATCCTGACTTTTGCTTCTTCTTGTTTGCATTGTCTGGGTTGTCTTTGCATCTTGCAATATGATTACGCATTGTAGTTGTTCCATTATTACCAATTAAGGTACCGCAATAGTTGCATTTTGCCTTTTTTTATCACCAGGCTCTACAGTAAAATGATTCCAAACATCTGAGCGGTTTCTACGCCCATCAAGGCGAGGAGGTAGAACACTAGCAGAATGAGAGGTGGTTGGGGGAGTAGAAGCCGTATGCTCTCCTATGTCTGGAATTGGGAAATTATCGGGATCACCCATCTGAAATACCAAAACAATAAGGCCAATTATTCCTCAAACTAAAATAGACACACGATACAAAGACAAAACACTCCATAAAACTGAAATATTATTCTATTTACAGGACCATATATAGCTAAAAGGTGTGTGTAGCTAACTAGAAAAAATGAACTACTAAAGGATAACTTGAAAAACAACTCTTACTTGGGTCAAAAGTCTTGCATTAAGGAGAAGTAAACATGCACCAAGAT
The DNA here is from genome assembly GCA_037953625.1 of Crotalaria pallida. Taxonomy (NCBI): domain Eukaryota; kingdom Viridiplantae; phylum Streptophyta; class Magnoliopsida; order Fabales; family Fabaceae; genus Crotalaria; species Crotalaria pallida. The sequence continues at coordinate 76,955,177 of CM075649.1, read as the reverse complement.
TGCTTTGTGAAGCTTCTAATGTTCTAATTGAGTATTCAATGCTGATAAATTTTATACCTTACAGCCCTCACTGTGAATTGATTGTGCCAGATGCACTTGCTATCCCACAAGTCGAGGGTAAAGTATTTTTTTCCTGAAACTTCAGCTACATCAGCTGTTGATACTATAAATAAATGTGTGCCAAAAGCAAGAGCAATTTTCATGTCAAGCAACATAAAAAACAGAGTATATATATAATTTTTGGTTGAAACTATAAAATTTTATTACTTGCAATAAGAATAAGTACACAAAAAGCTAGATAACACACAACTTTTGCTGTGTATTTACAAATCCTGATCAGTATCAAACCGGGAAAATCAATAAAACCAATCTAATGGACAAGATGAGTTAATAAGGCTGCAGAACAAAGGCACTGAAAAATAAGATATCATGTATGTCATGTCACCCTCCTACTCATAGAGCACGCAATTAGTATTACCTAACTGCAAATTGAACCTTACGAGCATATTGAATTTTATGTGTCTGTCTATCTTTAGTAAGTGTTTCCTCGGTACTACCCAATCTTTAATAAGTTAAGAACTAATTCAATAATACCACACCATACCAGTCAAAGAGTTTCACAGAAACCAAAATCTACAATCTTCATTATCAGCTTTAGAAAAGCAAATGCAAATGTTCCAACCAAACCTCAAATCACTGAACACACACATTCCATATATTCTCCCTTAATTCAAACAGTGAAAAAAAACAGCTTTTGGTGCTATGGAGACCAAAAAGTTGCATGACTGCAATGCCATAAGTGGCTAAGTATTCAGTTTGACCATCTTTCTCTTCCGAGATGAAGGTTTACCACATTTCACTTTCATCTCAAATATCACCAAAATCAATTACATCATTGCAGAGAGTAAACTAGCACAGATCATTGTGTTCTTTCAGACTCAAACAACAACCAGATTCTTTCGTCATTCAGCTGAGAACAGCTTTCGACATAACCATTCCTAACCATGATAGATCCAACCCCATTGATATTAAATCTCTAAAACACAAATACAATTGTGGATACAATAATCATTTAAACCAATCAAAATTGCTTTTTTTTTTAATACCCACCCTGTAAATAACTCCCAGATCGATCAATTAAAAATGACCCAGATTAAAAAAATGAATGAAACATCAAACAATCCAAAATTCTAATAATAAATTTCTCATACTATTCATTTTAAAACAAAAAGACGAGAAAGTTCTCACACATAATCGCATAAATCAAAATCCAACAACGACCCATTTCAAATCCAACAATCAATCAGCCAACAAAACGGAAATTTGAAGAAACAATTCAAATTGAACCAAAAGTCAAAATTCAAAGCTGCAAATTGAAAACGGAAATAGCAAAAAAAAAACAGATCAAAGAAAAACAAAACAGATCGAGGAACAAAAAAAACAGACCTTGGGAAGGGAAGGGAAATATACAAAGACGTGTGTCTTTAATGATGAAGCAACAACTATTATTCTTCAAAAACAACATTGTAAGTGGTGATATTGTCTGAGAAACTGTAAACACATTATTACGAAGCAGAGAGAGAATGAGAAGTTGAGAACGAAGATGAGAGACGAAACCTTGGCGACGCGGCGGCGAGGGAGAATCGCTGAGCGGCGGCGGTGACGGAGAATCGCAGCGACGAGGGAATCGTAGAGAGACGGAGAGGCAGCTGTGCCGTCGTCGTTGTTCATGGCTGTGTCACTGTGTGTTGTTCGTCGTCGTTGTTCGTCGTCTTTGTTCGTTAATCGTTGCTCATGTAGTGAAATTAGGGTTCAGTGGTTGGGAGAATACTGAATTTGGGAATGAAATGAAATAAAGTGGTTCAGTAAAGGTGGTTCGGTTTTTAGTGATATGGTTCGGATTTAAAAACCGAATCATTTCCTGCATAAATTTGGTTCGGTTCAAAAAACTGGTTTTTAAAATGTGGTTCATTTGGTTTTGGTTTGGTTAGGTTTGTAATATGGTTTGGTTCTTTTGGTTTTTTTGAACACCCTTACTTATAGGTGATGGGCAGGGTTCTGCTTTGCATCGAGATGCGCCCGCTACCTAGTGGTGACTGGGAGTACCAGGACCACCGGGCTACGTTTGAGGGTGAGGTGGAGATTACTATCTACCACCCTAACCCTCTAGCACGATTCCGTCCCCGACGTTTTCGTATTCCGCTAGTTTATACTATGCATGTACCTCCCTTTTTCATTTATCATGGACCTCCCTCATCTCCACCGACTTGTCGTTTTCACGGGCGGCGATTTCGTACAGCTACTCGCTTCCATCCTTATGCCACTCGAGTTTTTCCCTCGAGGGACCTCCCACTCCGATCGGACTGTGCCGGCATGCACAGCGTCTTCCCCTACCCATGAACTAAATGGTAGGGCACCGACCCAGCCCGATGGGATTGAGGAGGATCCATCTGAGCCCAGGAGCGAGGACGAGTTAGTGGAGCACTCCACTGGCAGTCAGTGGAGGACGGGTGACCCCTAGGACATGCTTAGTATAAATAGTAGGAATTAGAAACCTTGTACAGCTTTTGGAGGGGCAGAGCCTGGTGGTGTGATCTTGGAGCAGTGACAGCGGATCGACGACAAGCTCTGATGATACCTATTTTGCTCACTGTATATATGTATATATTTTTGAGAGGTATTATGAGAGTGCTTTGTAAACAAATGGACTTGTTATATAACACTATGTATCTGAACTGCTACAGTATCTCCAGTTACCCTTTCTCAGAATGCTTACTTTATCATCACTATGTTTTCCATTAACGCCATTGGAATTTGGTAACAAGTAAATTTACAACGGAAACGTCTGGTTTCTAAAGTACTTACATAAAGACTATTTTATAACTTAGAAATGTATTTTTGGAAATACTTATTAATAAATGGTAAATTAATCCCATCCGAATTCCAAGCAAGGTTTTCACGAATCACGAATCGAAAGGAGTTTTAAAAAGAAAAGAAAAATTTTCTACCCCCTATTTTCAAACTTCTTACAAGTCCAATAAAACAATATAATTTTAGTAATAAATATGTGAGCGTTAAACTTTATGGTATCAGAGCTGAAGGTCCTGCACCTGGTCCATGGTCATAGCACCAATGGATAGTGAAGTATAGACTTGGTAGGATTAGGTTTATCTCGTTAGGACCAAAGGACTCTTTAGGATTGTCGTAATGTATAGTTTCTAGTGCAGATTACTATGGCAGCTAGGAATCAGAGGAATATAGCTGAGGTGTTAGATAGGATCACCACAGTTATAAAAAACATGCAACAACAAGCTAATCAACAACATCAAATCCCAGCGGGACAAGCTGAGTTCCGCAGTCTTTCTGAATTTCGCAACTGTAACCCACCTAGGTTTGAAGGGGGCTTCAAGCCGGAAGAGGCTAATCGCTGGATAAGCGAGTTGGACAAAATCTTTCTAACTTTAGGATGTACGGATGCACAAAGGGTCACTTACGCCACGTACATGCTAAACGGGGAAGCCGAGAACTGGTGGAAGCATACTGCTCAACTTCTGACTCATGAAGGACGAGAGATTACCTGGGTGGTGTTCACTGAGAAGTTCCTCGAGAAGTACTTTCCCGAGGACTTGAGGAGAAAGAAAGAAATAGAGTTCCTGCAACTCCAGCAAGGAGAAATGAGTGTTGGGGAGTACACTGCGAGGTTTGAGGAGTTGATTAAGTACTCGCCCTATTACCAGCAACATTCGGATGAACGTAGCAAGTGCATCAAGTTTGAAAATGGGTTAAGGCCAGATCTGAAGTCCGCTTTTAGCTATCAGAAGATTCAGAACTTTTCGACCCTGGTCGACATGTGTCAGGTTTATGAAGATGACAAGAAAGCTGAGGAAAGGTATCAACTGGAAAAGAAGAATCAACAGGGTGTTGGGCCACAGCGGCGAAAAGCGAATAACTTTCGAAATAATGGGCCGTACTCGAACAAGTTCAAGGGGAAGGATAAGTCGTCAGGATACACGTCGGGCTCTCGTGGTAACGCTCCTTTATGTGACAAGTGTAAACGCCACCACTACAGAGATAAGTGTTGGGGGTCATCGTTTACTGGATGTTTCAACTGTGGGAAACAGGGGCATTTTGCAAGGGATTGCTGGGAACCAATGAAGAGCGAATCAAAAGGGTAGGTGAATAGGCCCGTGGTGAAGGGAAAGGTGTTTACCCTCAGTGGTGTTGAAGCTAATCAGACTCCCGATCTCGTTCAAGGTAACCTTCTTCTCAACAATCAACCCTGTAAAGTTTTATTTGATTCTAGAGCCACCCACTCTTTTCCTATGATTGTGTGAATCGTTTGAAGTTGCCCTTGTCCGTTTCGCTTTACTGTTTTAGAATAGAAACTCCCACAAACCCTCCTGTTCTTGCCTCCAAAGTTTGCTTGAACTGCTCGGTCGAAGTCTTAGGTCGAGTGTCAAAAGTAGACCTAGTTTGCTTACCCATGTCACAGCTGGATGTAATCCTGGGCATGGATTGGATGAGCAAGAACCACGTAGTTATTGACTGTGATAGAAGGACTATCCTATACAAAAACCCTCAACCCGTAAACCTTGAACCCAAGGGTTTTATGTGTTTGTTCTCGGTAATGGGAGAAGAGGAGGAAAGGAGGATTGATGAAATTCCGGTTGTAAGAGAATTTTCGGAGGTGTTCACGGATGAGCAACCGGGTTACCACCAAAGCGGGAAATCGAGTTTGGGATCGACTTGGTTCCTGGAGCTGGACCCATCTCCATAGCACCGTATCGAATGGCGCCACCGGAGATGGCTGAATTGAAGAAGCAAGTAGACGACCTTTTGCAGAAACAGTTGATCAGGCCGAGTGTGTCTCCTTGGGGTGCTCCAGTACTGTTAGTAAAGAAAAAGGATGGAAGTATGCGGATGTGCGTGGATTACCGGCAACTGAATAAGGTCACGATTAAGAATAAGTATCCCCTGCCGAGAATCGATGACCTGATGGATCAAGTTCAGGGAGCTTCGGTATTTTTGAAGATCGACTTAAGGTCGGGTTATCACCAGATACGGATTCGGGAAGAAGACATTCCCAAGACAGCATTCCGATCTCGGTATGGGAACTATGAGTATGTAGTGATGCCGTTTGGACTGACGAATGCCCCTGCTATCTTCATGGACTATATGAATAGGATTTTCCGGCCATACCTAGACATGTTTGTCGTGGTCTTCATCGACGACATTCTGATCTACTCAAAGAATTCGGAAGAACACGCCGAGCACCTGAAGGTAGTGTTAGAAATCCTAAAGGAGAAGCAGTTATACGCCAAGCTCTCGAAGTGTGAGTTTTGGCTGAAGGAAGTCAAGTTTTTGGGGCATGTAATCTCAAAGGAAGGAATAGCTGTTGATCCTACGAAAGTGGAGTCAGTTCTGCAATGGGAACAACCGAAGACGGTAACTGAAGTTCGAAGCTTCTTAGGGTTGGCCGGTTATTACAGGAGGTTTATAGAAGGGTTCTCGAAGATTGCACTACCCTTAACCAAGCTGACAAGGAAGAATCGACCGTTCGTTTGGGACTCCTAGTGCGAAGAAAGCTTCCGAAGACTTAGAGAGAAACTGACTACGTCACCAGTGCTTGTTCTGCCGGATCCCCACAAGAGTTTTGATGTGTACTGCGATGCTTCCGGGCAAGGCTTGGGGTGTGTTTTAATGCAAGAAGGAAAGGTATTGGCCTACGCGTCGAGGCAGTTGAAGGTGCATGAGGTGAACTATCCGACACACGATCTGGAATTGGCCACAATAGTCTTTGCCCTCAAGATATGGAGACATTACCTCTATGGCACTGTTTTCCGGGTATTCAGTGACCATAAGAGTTTAAGATACTTGTTTGATCAGAAGGAGTTGAACATGAGACAACGTCGGTGGACTGAGCTTTTGAAGGACTATGATTTTGAACTCCACTACCATCCGGGAAAGGCGAATGTCGTTGCAGATGCTTTGAGCAGGAAAGCGTTACGTGTCAGCGCCATGATGGTTAAGGAAGCTGAGCTGCTTGAGAAGTTACGGGACATGAGTTTGATCTTTGAAGTGGAACCGACGAGCGTAAAGCTGGGTATGTTAAGGATCACCAATGAGTTTCTAACTCAGATACGAGAAAGGCAACTAGTGGACCTAGAGTTGTGTGAGAAGAAAAGGCTAGCATTGGAAGGAAAAGAACCCAACTTCCAGGAAGGGAAGGATGGACTTCTACGGTTCAAGAACAGAATATGTGTACCTAGGGATCCAGCAATCAGAAGAGTGGTGTTGGAAGAGGGGCACAAGAGTCGTATGAGTATGCACCCGGGGACTACCAAGATGTATCAAGATTTAAAGAAGATGTTCTGGTGGTCTGGACTCAAGAAGGATGTGGCTGAATACGTAGCATCATGCTTCGTATGTCAGAAAACAAAGGCGGAACATAAGTTACCCGGTGGAGAACTTCTGCCATTGGAGACTCCTCAGTGGAAGTGGGAGAGTATATCAATGGACTTTGTGTCGGGGTTACCAAAGACAGACCGGAACTTTGATGCTATATGGGTTGTGGTGGATCGTCTAACAAAATCGGCACACTTCATTCCGGTAAACATGCGTTACTCGTTGGAAAAGCTGGCACAGTTGTATATCGACGAGGTGGTTCGACTTCACGGTGTACCTTCGAGTATCGTATCGGACCGCGAACCACGGTTTACATCTCGTTTTTGGGACAGTCTTCATCAGGCTCTTGGGACAAAGCTGAAAATGAGCTCCGCATACCACCCCCAGACTGATGGACAGACAGAGAGGACTATACAGACACTTGAAGACATGTTGCGAGCCTGTGCCTTGGAGGAACATAAAAGTTGGGATAAGGTGTTGTCACTGGTAGAGTTCAATTACAATAATAGCTATCATGCAAGCATCGGGATGGCACCTTTTGAGGCGTTGTATGGTAGGAAGTGTCGAACACCACTATGTTGGTTCCAAGTGGGGGAGAATACGTTGTTTGGACTAGAAATTGTACAAGATACGACGGAGAAGATCAAGATGGTACAGGAAAAGATGCAAGCGGCTCAAGGGCGACAAAAGAGTTATGTTGACAAACGGAGGAGACCGCTTGAGTTCACAAAAGGAGAACATGTTTTCGTCAAGGTATCACCGACAAAAGGTGTGGGCAGAGCTTTGAAGACCAGAAAGCTTTCACCAAAGTTCATCGGTCCATATCAGAACCTTAGAAAGATTGGTCCAGTTGCATACCAGCTAGCCTTACCGCCCTCCCTGTCTAACCTACATAACGTCTTCCATGTGTCCCAACTCCGAAAGTTTGTTCACGACCCAAACTCAGTACTTAATATCCGACCCGATGACATAGCTGTGCGGGAAAATCTAACCCTAGAAGCTGGCCCAGTTCGTGTAGAAGACCGCAGGATCAAACAGCTTAGGGGAAAAGAAATACCCTTGGTTAGAGTTGTTTGGAAACACAATGGTATTTATTGTAACAGCCCGATTTTTGTAATCCAAAATAATTGACTTTTATTTACTAAAGATGCAAAAATGAGGCCAAATTTTTTTTTTATATAAAACATTGTTGAAGTGTTTGAAAGTGTTATTGAAAATCTCTTTAGGTTCTTCAATTCACTTTTTCGAAAACCGAGTGTTACTAAAACCTTTCTTTTCATAAAACATTCGTCTCCATAAAAGATCTTGGCCTCAAATCATCTTGACAGTTTTCAAAACATTACATGAGTCCTCTTTGCATAAAAATGTACTCTACAAGTTAAATTAAAATTCAGCTCAATTACATCATGGCTCATAACATCGGTAATCCTTAACTCAACAATCATCACAACCTAAACTATCCACACTATCCTTCAACTACCCTATTGAAAGCAATTGGGTGAAGGTCCTCCTTCTTCTTGCGTCCTCTCTTTGCTTTCGAAGATGATGCCCTTCCTGTTGTTGTCCCCTCATTGCTAATGGACTCCAGTTCTGTCCTATTGAGAAGGGCAGAGTTCCTCCGGTTCTCATACTGAAACTTCTCCGCGTAGTTCCTGTATCCTCGTACGGTGACTTGCCCCAGGTGTGGCTCCACATTAGCTCCACTCAGTTGATGCTCCGACTCAGGGATCACAATCTGGGTGTGACCGGTCCATATCCAACCGTAGGGGGCGCGCTTCCATCCTCTCCCATACTTACTCCATGTAGTGACGTCCATCCGATACTCCATCTGCCCGTTGAGATATCAGCAGCAACGATATGCACACGAACAGGAGAGAGTAAGCGATCCGAACGATGTATCGTCGACGGTGTGGAATTACGGTAGGCAAGATAATAGGACCAAACAAACATACAATACCATATACAAGCACACAACAATCAAGTATGATTTCAATATCAATATTATTAGTCTTATTGTCCTTATTATTATCCTTCAAATTTCTTTCTCAACTCATAATTTCTTCTTTTCCAATCTTATCAATTCATAGCCTTTCTTTACTTTGGGGATCATCAGATATCGTTGGGAATTTCATTTCATTCTCGGCTATCACTCACGTCTACATCTCCTCGGTCATCCACCCAACCTAGTCGGAAGCAAACAGGAGTACAGGACCTTTACCGTGCGGGCACGACTGTGGTCTCAACAACAAATGGTCCCAGACCAGGAGGACTCAGCCTCAAATCATATCATATTCATTCAATTCATATAAGGCACACTGTCTCAACTCACAGTGGCAAACAAAATGCCCCACTACAGTCCCTCTCACTGTTCTAGATTTGCAATCTAGGGGGCGACAGTATATTTCTAGTGGGCCCACAGAACTTACCACGGCATTAGACCCAGTCCCCACCACGTTAGTGCGCCACATGTGGAGTTCGTTCTGCCTAGAAATATACCCTAGACTTCTTGACGTTTCACCGTCATCGTCCTCCCCTAATGCAATCTCCTCCTAAGTATCCGCAGATACTTATGGTTCCTTCCTCTCCACTACTTCGCACTCTTATACCTCACCGCGTATGTCTTTTAAGTCTTTTATCTTGTTAATTAACCTAAGGTCGGCCCGTCCTTCGTGCAACCCTTCAACGAGTCCCGACCACTAACTTGGCACAATCTTTCTCTCATCATTTCTCACATAGCACAGAGCTGGGATCATATCACTGATTTCGTATCTCAATTTCCAAATCCTTCTCACATTCTCAATCTCCTTTCATACTCTTTTCTCAAAACAATCTTCCTTCAAAATCTTATTCGAAAATATCGTTTCACAAATCTTCTTTCATAGACTTTCACTAAATATTGTTTTCACAAACTTTTCTCAAAAATGTCATTTCATAAAGCTTTCTCAAAAGTATCATTTCAAAAAGACCTATCAAAGATGGTTTCACACAACTCCCTTGAAAATCTTATTTCAAAAAATTTTTCTAAAAATCTCTTTTCAAAAGCTTTTCGGAAAACACTTTTTTTATAATTCTCCTCAAACCTCCTTTCAAAGACCCTTTTTCAAAATCTCCTTTCAGAAATCTTTTCAAAAACATTTCTTTTCACAACTCTTTGCATAAATCTCCTTTCAAAAATTCTTTTTCAAAAACCTTTTTCAAAAATCACATTTTTGCTGAGCGCTAATGGAGGAGCAAGCTCAACTCAACACTAGTCCCAGTCTAAAACAAAAACAAGGAGCCCAGCTCTGCTCAAATCACACCTCATATCCACATTCACATTCCTTTTCCCAGCTCTGACTCGTTCTCTACAGTATCATTCATTCTTTCCCCAATCTCAATTCTTTCTTTCTTTTCCAACACATACTTTGTTTCCAATCATTATTCCTTTCTCTTTGTATCTTATCATTATTATTTTCCCATACTTATAACTTTACTTTCAATTTTATTAATTAAATTTCCTTATTCAGGACGTAACAGACGTCCATCAGTATATTACACATATCACTCAACAACATTCAATTCCAACATGCATAATCAAATAAATAAATATAAACATACTATCCACACACACAATCAGCACACAATAACAATGTGGTCTTTGTCACCTTCGTATAAGTGGCCACACAACACAAACAATTGCCACTATACTACTGACTCCGAACCACTTAGTTCCGATCTTTGAGATGATACGGAACGCCCTAATACGTCACCTAACTACCACGGTGTCTTAGGAAAGCTTCTCTCTCACCTGGGGTCCAGCGATTAAATGCGTACCGTCTCCTCTGATCCTTTTGCTACCGGCTGCCCCAATCCCTCGCCTTTCAAATTCCTCGTACTAAATAAAATATGGTTACGTTATTAACTTGTATTAAGAAAATCTCTCTTAGTTTCAAAACATATTTCGTTTCTCGTCGGAAGACTTAAAACATAACCGTTTTCTCTCAAACCACTCTAATACTCTCTATTACCTTAAGTACTTTCAAAATCATTTGAAAACATTATAAAAAGTTATCTAAACTGTTTAGTTTGGGTGCTGGATTGTTTTGGACAACAAGGAATTATTTTATAAAAATCACTTTGATAACTCCGAAAACATTTCAAAAACACTTTTCACTTTAAATAATTCTTTAACTCAAAATTAACACTTTAAAACTCCAATCTTTATTATAAAACAAACTTTGGACAGTCATGAACACCATTTAAAAGTCCCAAATAAATCAAATGGAATTTTCTTAAAATCCACTTATTTCAAAACCATTTACACACTCAAATATTTTTCACAACAACACTTAAATAAATGGGGTCATACAAGTAATTGATTAATCATTTAATTTATTTACAATTCAAACAAACACTTAGACATTCACATACTCACAAAGATATAAATCAAACACAACAATTCAATTCTTTTAAAAAAAATCACTACATGAGTTTATTTTAATGCCACTAAATTTCCTAAACCTATTTACACTATATGGCCGAATAATGTCAAAGAAGACAAGTCAAAACATCACAAATTTAAATCACACAAATCAACTTGATTCATTTTAAGCACTTAAGTTTCCACTTTCTTTTTCATGCAACAAATTATTTACTCTTCCTTTTTCTCTTACCCGAATGCACATACACACACATATATTCATTTAAACACAAAACTTTTCCAAAATCATTTAATTCATTTATGTCCTTTATTCTTTAATCAAAAACCGAATATAAAATACATATCCATAACACAATTTCAAACTATTTATCTTAGCACAATTTCTCAAAACATGCTCATTACTTTTAAGTCTCCTCATGAAAAAGAACCCTAGTCTACTTAGGATGTATAGGCCGAACCCTATTTTGACCAAAACAAGGTTCTTGGTTCATTTTTTTCAACATGCAAAAACACAAGAGTCTTAAATCAAAATGCATGTGTCCTTTGTCATGGAAACAAAACATGATTTCCTAAGTCTAGGCTTAGACCAAATGCACATCATCATGAATCAAGGTTTTAAATTTCCCAATCTTTATTATGCATGTACATAGAACATGGATCAAGTTAAAATTAATTTTCCAAAACTTATCTCCCCAATTTCTTGGTAAAACCGTGATGCCTATTGAAGAAAATCAAGTCTTTTTGGTTTAAAACAACATGCATGACTTCAAAAGTATAGCTTTTTCATGGATCAAAACAAGATTTAAGGCTTCCAAAAATCAAAGTTTTGTCAAACCCAAATCAAAATCAAACAAGTCAAATTAACTTTTCTAAACATGAGATCAACATGCAACCATTTAGATTAAATCAAAAAGCACCAAGGCTTATTCTTTAGGTCATGGCCGAATCCCCTAGTTTAAGAGCTAGTGTTTTACAAGTTTACTCACTCCTAGAAATCCAAGATCAAGGCATAAACAGAACATGCAAAGGAAGATAAGGATCATAAGGTCACAAAATCCAACATGCAAGGGAAGATTAAGACAATATATGAATTTAGACACATCTTTAAACAAAACCGTGATAAGGGAGAACTACAAATAAGAGATCAAGACTTTCCAACACCAACATTCAAGATCAAAACATAAAAATAACATGCAAGACACTTAAACCTCAAGATCATTCAAAATAAATACATGCATCACAAAAATTAAACAAGGTCCATTAGTGAATCCTTTACAACACAAAATGATTACATTAAAACTCTCTCAAGATAACTACCTTCAACAAACTCTAACTTCCAACTTTAAATCTTCCCTTCTTCTCCTAAGGTTTGCTTCGGCTACCTCTCCTTTGGGGTTGATGGGCGATTTTCTTCTTAGGTTTTGAAGGAAGATGTGTGTGAAAGAAGGAATCAAAGGTGTTTGGGGTTAAGAGATTTGGATTCTCACTCTTCTTCTCCTCTCCTCTCCTCTCTTCACGGTCTCACTCTTTCTCTAAGGGTTCCAAGAGCTTTGTGTTGCTCTTGGACCAAGTGTGTTTAGGAGATGTGAAAATGAATCAAAGTAACCCACTCCTCCTACTCACATACGGCTTATATGGACAAAGGCAAGGGGTGGAATTTTCCTCTTTTGCCCTCGGTTCCATGTGTAAGCCTAAGGGTAATTTGGTCTAGTCAATTTGTTGCACGGGAGGGGTCATTTCGTGGGGAGACAAGGTGAGAGGGAAGTCTTCCTAGGCATCATGGCTAACACCTCCTAATCTCCTCCTATTTTCTTATTAAAATTTCATTTTCTTAATGCATAAGAAAGTCACTCCTTCTTGGTTCTTCTATCCTTCATATGGCCGAACCTCATACACATGCACACACACACTCATGAAATTTCTTTTCATGTTCACCATAACAACACATAGCATGACATCATGGAATAATTCATACACTTGACACATACATAAATATACATACAATTAATATTTTTGGGGCATTATGTTCATACGACACACACACATATATACCACACACTCATTCATGCATCATACCTTACACATACACATGTACGCACATACATATACACATGCATTATATTCTTTTCAATAACTTAATTCTTATATAATCCCTAGCATACCTATACATACTAAAACCGTGTATACACACATGTTTAGAAAATAATTCTTTTTCAACATAAAGGAACTCACACAAAGATCACAAATATTTTTATAAAACATCAAGCATATAGACTTTTCAAAAACTTCAATTTCTAAATTTTGGACATTACTTCAGGAAATCATTTCTTTAAAATCCTTTATTATTTTGAAAACGTATATTTAAGAAAATCATTTAGGAAAATACTCTTTCAAAACACTTTTCTCAAAAATAAATTTCTTTCGTGTTTTAGTTTAATACGAGGAATTTGCGGGGTGTTACATTCTCCCCAACTTAAAGATTTCTCGTCCTCGAGAAATACGTCGTGGGTTGGGCAACAGAGCACAAAATTCTTACGTCCCTTTGATTCTCATAAAAATACTCTCCCCTCGCTTCGTGGTCGTATTCCATTTTGTAGGTCTGATTCGCTTTCCCATGCTCCTCGTTTGTTGCCTTCAGACGAAGAAGTCGCACTCGTACGCCCGCTCGCATGTCGAATAGGGTTAAGTCCAATGAACTAACCGAAGAAGATGTCGCTCCATTAGCTGATCGTTGTCACAGAAAGTCCAACCATAGGTACGGACTTAGGGAAAATCAAGCAAACAAAATTCAAACATCTCCAAAAGCATGAGGTTTTATCTAAAATCCTTAGATATTCACTACTCTCTACTACTTGGATCCTTACTAACTCGTAATAGTCACTCCTTCCTTCAGCTCTCTTTCCATCTCTAATGTTTTCGTCAATCATCGTTCTAACTTAAGGGGGTTCTATTACCAATTGGGTTTACTTACTCCCTCAAGACATTCTCACCTTTCTCCTTAGATTCACCCTGAACATTAATCAAACCCATCGCCCTCACCGTCTAATCCTCTGATTATTGAGTATGGCATTTCTAATTCTCAACTTCCCTCAGAATTTCCTATAATGACCGGTAATATCCACCTCTTTTCTTCCTTGTGACTCCCCAACTTTGATCAGACTTATAACTGAATCAACTATGACCATATATATCCTTGCTTAGTTTAAACCACTCATCCTCCCTTAATCGTTCAAGCCTAAACCATCTGGGTACCCATGGCACTTCTAATGCCACAATTAGGACTAATGAGTCTTAAATAGGTTCGGTAAGGCTATGGTTTGATAGAGGTTTATGAAGGAAAAGATTCGAATCTTAACAATACTAACTGTTTTGTTGAAGCAATTCAACAAACAGGGAACTCAAGAATAACATCCTATTTCCTCAAAGATACCGACTACTCTTTAAACAAGAGTGCATCTAAGTCAATATACTTGGATTTGTCAAACACTAAGGAAACATTAAAAGTCAAAGGGTTTTAACCTACTCGCTTCCTACTTGATCTTCGTCCTTCACACTACAGGATGAACAGGTTCCTTATACTAACTCGGCCAATCTTGAGCTACAAAGATGAGAACCTAAACTTATGCTCCTATCCCTACACTAGCAAGCACACAGAGTCACACAAACAAAGCATGTAAGCCCATGCTTAAGGCCACTAAGGATTACCATAAGCTCTGATACCATTCTGTAACAGCCCGATTTTCGTAATCCAAAATAATTGACTTTTATTTACTAAAGATGCAAAAATGAGGCCAAATTTTTTTTTATATAAAACATTGTTGAAGTGTTTGAAAGTATTATTGAAAATCTCTTTAGGTTATTCAATTCACTTTTTCGAAAACCGAGTGTTACTAAAACCTTTCTTTTCATAAAACATTCGTCTCCATAAAAGATCATGGCCTCAAATCATCTTGACAGTTTTCAAAACATTACATGAGTCCTCTTTGCATAAAGATGTACTCTACAAGTTAAATTAAAATTCAGCTCAATTACATCATGGCTCATAGCATCGGTAATCCTTAACTCAACAATCATCACAACCTAAACTATCCACACTATCCTTCAACTACCCTATTGAAAGCAATTGGGTGAAGGTCCTCCTTCTTCTTGCGTCCTCTCTTTGCTTTCGAAGATGATGCCCTTCCTGTTGTTGTCCCCTCATTGCTAATGGACTCCAGTTCTGTCCTATTGAGAAGGGCAGAGTTCCTCCGGTTCTCATACCGAAACTTCTCCGCGTAGTTCCTGTATCCTCGTACGGTGACTTGCCCCAGGTGTGGAACCAGATTAGCTCCACTCAGTTGATGCTCCGGATCAGGGATCACAATCTGGGTGTGACCGGTCCATATCCAACCGTAGGGGGCACGCTTCCATCCTCTCCCATACTTACTCCATGTAGTGACGTCCATCCGATACTCCATCTGCCCGTTGAGATATCATCAGCACCGATATGCCAATGAACTGGAGAGAGTAAGCGATCCGAACGACGTATCGTCGACGGTGTGGGATTACGGTAGGCAAGATAATAGGACCAAACAAACATACAATACCATATACAAGCACACAACAATCAAGTATGATTTCAATATCAATATTATTAGTCTTATTGTCCTTATTATTATCCTTCAAATTTCTTTCTCAACTCATAATTTCTTTTATTCCAATCTTATCAATTCATACCCTTTCTTTACTTTGGGGATCATCAGATATCGTTGGGAATTTCATTTCATTCTCGGCTATCACTCACGTCTACATCTCCTCGGTCATCCACCCAACCTAGTCGGAAGCAAACAAGAGTACAGGACCTTTACCGTGCGGGCACGACAGCTATCTCAACAACAAATGGTCCCAGACCAGGAGGACTCAGCCTCAAATCATATCATATTCATTCAATTCATATAAGGCACACTGTCTCAACTCACAGTGGCAAACAAAATGCCCCACTCCAGTCCCTATCACTGTTCTAGATTTGCAATCTAGGGGCGACAGTATATTTCTAGTGGGCCCGCAGAACTTACCACGGCATTAGACCCAGTCCCCACCACGTTAGTGCGCCACATGTGGAGTTCGTTCTGCCTAGAAATATACCCTAGACTTCTTGACGTTTCACCGTCATCGTCCTCCCCTAATGCAATCTCCTCCAAAGTATCCACAGATACTTATGGTTCCTTCCTCTCCACTACTTCGCACTCTTATACCTCACCGCGTATGTCTTTTAAGTCTTTTATCTTGTTAATTAACATAAGGTCGGCCCGTCCTTCGTGCAACCCTTCAACGAGTCTCGACCACTAACTTGGCACAATCTTTCTCTCATCATTTCTCACATAGCACAGAGCTGGGATCATATCACTGATTTCGTATCAAAATTTCCAAATCCTTCTCACATTCTCAATCTCCTTTCATACTATTTTCTCAAAACAATCTTCTCGCAAAATCTTATTCGAAAATATCGTTTCACAAATCTTCTTTCATAGACTTTCACTAAATATTGTTTTCACAAAATTTTCTCAAAAATGTCATTTCATAAAGTTTCTCAAAAGTATTATTTCAAAAAGACTTATCAAAGATTGTTTCACACAACTCCCTTGAAAATCTTATTTCAAAAACATTTTCTAAAAATCTCTTTTCAAAAGCTTTCCGGAAAACACTTTTTTTATAATTCTCCTCAAACCTCCTTTCAAAGACCCTTTTTCAAAATCTCCTTTCACAAATCAATTCAAAAACATTTCTTTTCACAACTCTTTGCATTAATCTCCTTTCAAAAATCTTTTTCAACAATTCTTTTTCAAAAACCTTTTTCAAAAATCTCATCTTTGCTGAGCGCTAATGGAGGAGCAAGCTCAACTCAACACTAGTCCCAGTCTAAAACAAAAACAAGGAGCCCAGCTCCGCTCAAATCGCACCTCATATCCACATTCACATTCCTTTTCCCAACTCTGGCTCGTTCTCTACAGTATCATTCATTCTTTCCCCAATCTCAATTCTTTCTTTCTTTTCCAACACATACTTTGTTTCCAATTATTATTCCTTTCTCTTTGTATCTTATCATTATTATTTTCCCATACTTATAACTTTACTTTCAATTTTATTAATTTAATTTCCTTATTCAGGACGTAACAGACGTCCATCAGTATATTACACATATCACTCAAGAGCATTCAATTCCAACATGCATAATCAAATAAATAAATATAAACATACTATCCACACACACAATCAGCACACAATAAGAATGTGGTCTTTTTCACCTTCGTATAAGTGGCCACACAACACAAACAATTGCCACTATACTACTGACTCCGAACCACTTAGTTCCGATCTTTGAGATGATACGGAACGCCCTAATACATCACCTAACTACCACGGTGTCTTAGGAAAGCTTCTCTCTCACCTGGGGTCCAGCGATTAAATGCGTACCGTCTCCTCTGATCCTTTTGCTGCCGGCTGCCCCAATCCCTCGTCTTTCAAATTCCTCGTACTAAATAAAATATGGTTACGTTATTAACTTGTATTAAGAAAATCTCTCTTAGTTTCAAAACATTTTTCGTTTCTCGTCGGAAGACTTAAAACATAACCGTTTTCTCTCAAACCACTCTAATACTCTCTATTACCTTAAGTACTTTCAAAATCATTTGAAAACATTATAAAAAGTTATTTAAACTGTTTAGTTTGGGTGCTGGTTTGTTTTGGACAGCAAGGAATTATTTTATAAAAATCACTTTGATAACTCCGAAAACATTTCAAAAACACTTTTCACTTTAAATAATTCTTTAACTCAAAATTAACACTTTAAAACTCCAATCTTTATTATAAAACAAACTTTGGACAGCCATGAACACCATTTAAAAGTCCCAAATAAATCAAATGGAATTTTCTTAAAATCCACTTATTTCAAAACCATTTACACACTCAAATATTTTTCACAACAACACTTAAATAAATGGGGTCATACAAGTAATTGATTAATCATTTAATTTATTTACAATTCAAACAAACACTTAGACATTCACATACTCACAAAGATATAAATCAAACACAACAATTCAATTCTTTAAAAAAAAATCACTACATGAGTTTATTTTAATGCCACTAAATTTCCTAAACCTATTTACACTATATGGCCGAATAATGTCAAAGAAGACAAGTCAAAACATCACAAATTTAAATCACACAAATCAACTTGATTCATTTTAAGCACTTAAATTTCCACTTTCTTTTTCATGCAACAAATTATTTACTCTTCCTTTTTCTCTTACCCGAATGCACATACACACACATATATTCATTTAAACACAAAACTTTTCCAAAATCATTTAATTCATTTATGTCCTTTATTCTTTAATCAAAAACCGAATATAAAATACATATCCATAACACAATTTCAAACTATTTATCTTAGCACAATTTCTCAAAACATGCTCATTACTTTTAAGTCTCCTCATGAAAAAGAACCCTAGTCTACTTAGGATGTATAGGCCGAACCCTATTTTGACCAAAACAAGGTTCTTGGTTCATTTTTTTCAACATGCAAAAACACACAAGAGTCTTAAATCAAAATGCATGTGTCCTTTGTCATGGAAACAAAACATGATTTCCTAAGTCTAGGCTTAGACCAAATGCACATCATCATGAATCAAGGTTTTAAATTTCCCAATCTTTATTATGCATGTACATAGAACATGGATCAAGTTAAAATTAATTTTCCAAAAATGGTCTCCCCAATTTCTTGGTAAAACCGTGATGCCTATTGAAGAAAATCAAGTCTTTTTGGTTTAAAACAACATGCATGACTTCAAAAGTATAGCTTTTTCATGGATCAAAACAAGATTTAAGGCTTCCAAAAATCAAAGTTTTGTCAAACCCAAATCAAAATCAAACAAGTCAAATAAACTTTTCTAAACATGAGATCAACATGCAACCATTTAGATTAAATCAAAAAGCACCAAGGCTTATTCTTTAGGTCATGGCCGAATCCCCTAGTTTAAGAGCTAGTGTTTTACAAGTTCACTCACTCCTAGAAATCCAAGAGCAAGGCATAAAGAGAACATGCAAAGGAAGATAAGGATCATAAGGTCACAAAATCCAACATGCAAGGGAAGATCAAGACAATATATGAATTTAGACACATCTTTAAACAAAACCGTGATAAGGGAGAACTACAAATAAGAGATCAAGACTTTCCAACACCAACATTCAAGATCAAAACATAAAAATAACATGCAAGACACTTAAACCTCAAGATCATTCAAAATAAATACATGCATCACAAAAATTAAACAAGGTCCATTAGTGAATCCTTTACAACACAAAATGATTACATTAAAACTCTCTCAAGATAACTACCTTCAACAAACTCTAACTTCCAACTTTAAATCTTCCCTTCTTCTCCTAAGGTTTGCTTCGGCTACCTCTCCTTTGGGGTTGATGGGCGATTTTCTTCTTAGGTTTTGAAGGAAGATGTGTGTGAAAGAAGGAATCAAAGGTGTTTGGGGTTAAGAGATTTGGATTCTCACTCTTCTTCTCCTCTCCTCTCCTCTCTTCACGGTCTCACTCTTTCTCTAAGGGTTCCAAGAGCTTTGTGTTGCTCTTGGACCAAGTGTGTTTAGGAGATGTGAAAATGAATCAAAGTAACCCACTCCTCCTACTCACATACGGCTTATATGGACAAAGGCAAGGGATGGAATTTTCCTCTTTTGCCCTCGGTTCCATGTGTAAGCCTAAGGGTAATTTGGTCTAGTCAATTTGTTGCATGGGAGGGGTCATTTCGTGGGGAGACAAGGTGAGAGGGAAGTCTTCCTAGGCATCATGGTTAACACCTCCTAATCTCCTCCTATTTTCTTATTAAAATTTCATTTTCTTAATGCATAAGAAAGTCACTCCTTCTTGGTTCTTCTATCCTTCATATGGCCGAACCTCATACACGCACACACACACTCATGAAATTTCTTTTCATGTTCACCATAACAACACATAGCATGACATCATGGAATAATGCATTAACTTGACACATACATAAATATACATACAATTAATATTTTTGGGGCATTATGTTCATACGACACACACACATATATACCACACACTCATTCATGCATCATACCTTACACATACACATGTACGCACATACATATACACATGCATTATATTCTTTTCAATAACTTAATTCTTATATAATCCCTAGCATACCTATACATACTAAAACCGTGTATACACACATGTTTAGAAAATAATTCTTTTTCAACATAAAGGAACTCATACAAAGATCACAAATATTTTTATAAAACATCAAGCATATAGACTTTTCAAAAACTTCAATTTCTAAATTTTGGACATTACTTCAGGAAATCATTTCTTTAAAATCCTTTATTATTTTGAAAACGTATATTTAAGAAAATCATTTAGGAAAATACTTTTTCAAAACACTTTTCTCAAAAATAAATTTCTTTAGTGTTTTAGTTTAATACGAGGAATTTGCGGGGTGTTACATTCTCCCCAACTTAAAGATTTCTCGTCCTCGAGAAATACGTCGTGGGTTGGGCAGCAGAGCACAAAATTCTTACGTCCCTTTGATTCTCATAAAAATACTCTCCCCTCGCTTCGTGGTCGTATTCCATTTTGTAGGTCTGATTCGCTTTCCCATGCTCCTCGTTTGTTGCCTTCAGACGAAGAAGTCGCACTCGTACGCCCGCTCGCATGTCGAATCGGGTTAAGTCCAACGGACTAACCGAAGAAGATGTCGCTCCATTAGCTGATCGTTGTCACAGAAAGTCCAACCATAGGTACGGACTTAGGGAAAATCAAGCAAACAAAATTCAAACATCTCCAAAAGCATGAGGTTTTATCTAAAATCCTTAGATATTCACTACTCTCTACTACTTGGATCCTTACTAACTCGTAATAGTCACTCCTTCCTTCAGCTCTCTTTCCATCTCTAATGTTTTCGTCTATCATCGTTCTAACTTAAGGAGGTTCTATTACCAATTGGGTTTACTTACTCCCTCAAGACATTCTCACCTTTCTCCTTAGATTCACCCTGAACATTAATCAAACCCATCACGCTCACCGTCTAATCCTCTGATTATTGAGTATGGCATTTCTAATTCTCAACTTCCCTCAGAATTTCCTATAATGACCGGTAATATCCACCTCTTTTCTTCCTTGTGACTCCCCAACTTTGATCAGACTTATAACTGAATCAACTATTACCTTATATCCTTGCTTAGTTTAAACCACTCATCCTCCCTTAATCGTTCAAGCCTAAACCATCTGGGTACCCATGGCACTTCTAATGCCACAATTAGGACTAATGAGTCTTAAATAGGTTCGGTAAGGCTATGGTTTGATAGAGGTTTATGAAGGAAAAGATTCGAATCTTAACAATACCAACTGTTTTGTTGAAGCAATTCAACAAACAGGGAACTCAAGAATAACATCCTATTTCCTCAAAGATACCGACTACTCTTTAAACAAGAGTGCATCTAAGTCAATATACTGGGATTTGTCAAACACTAAGGAAAAATTAAAAGTCAAAGGGTTTTAACCTACTCGCTTCCTACTTGATCTACGTCCTTCACACTACAGGATGAACAGGTTCCTTATACTAACTCGGCCAATCTTGAGCTACAAAGATGAGAACCTAAACTTATGCTCCTATCCCTACACTAGCAAGCACACAGAGTCACACAAACAAAGCATGTAAGCCCATGCTTAAGGCCACTAAGGATTACCATAAGCTCTGATACCATTCTGTAACAGCCCGATTTTCGTAATCCAAAATAATTGACTTTTATTTACTAAAGATGCAAAAATGAGGCCAAATTTTTTTTTATATAAAACATTGTTGAAGTGTTTGAAAGTATTATTGAAAATCTCTTTAGGTTCTTCAATTCACTTTTTCGAAAACCGAGTGTTACTAAAACCTTTCTTTTCATAAAACATTCGTCTCCATAAAAGATCTTGGCCTCAAATCATCTTGACAGTTTTCAAAACATTACATGAGTCCTCTTTGCATAAAGATGTACTCTACAAGTTAAATTAAAATTCAGCTCAATTACATCATGGCTCATAGCATCGGTAATCCTTAACTCAACAATCATCACAACCTAAACTATCCACACTATCCTTCAACTACCCTATTGAAAGCAATTGGGTGAAGGTCCTCCTTCTTCTTGCGTCCTCTCTTTGCTTTCGAAGATGATGCCCTTCCTGTTGTTGTCCCCTCATTGCTAATGGACTCCAGTTCTGTCCTATTGAGAAGGGCAGAGTTCCTCCGGTTCTCATACCGAAACTTCTCCGCGTAGTTCCTGTATCCTCGTACGGTGACTTGCCCCAGGTGTGGCTCCAAATTAGCTCCACTCAGTTGATGCTCCGGATCAGGGATCACAATCTGGGTGTGACCGGTCCATATCCAACCGTAGGGGGCGCGCTTCCATCCTCTCCCATACTTACTCCATGTAGTGACGTCCATCCGATACTCCATCTGCCCGTTGAGATATCAGCAGCACCGATATGCCAACGAACAGGAGAGAGTAAGCGATCCGAACGACGTATCGTCGACGGTGTGGGATTACGGTAGGCAAGATAATAGGACCAAACAAACATACAATACCATATACAAGCACACAACAATCAAGTATGATTTCAATATCAATATTATTAGTCTTATTGTCCTTATTATTATCCTTCAAATTTCTTTCTCAACTCATAATTTCTTCTTTTCCAATCTTATCAATTCATAGCCTTTCTTTACTTTGGGGATCATTAGATATCGTTGGGAATTTCATTTCATTCTCGGCTATCACTCACGTCTACATCTCCTCGGTCATCCACCCAACCTAGTCGGAAGCAAACAAGAGTACAGGACCTTTACCGTGCGGGCACGACAGCTGTCTCAACAACAAATGGTCCCAGACCAGGAGGACTCAGCCTCAAATCATATCATATTCATTCAATTCATATAAGGCACAGTGTCTCAACTCACAGTGGCAAACAAAATGCCCCACTCCAGTCCCTATCACTGTTCTAGATTTGCAATCTAGGGGGCGACAGTATATTTCTAGTGGGCCCGCAGAACTTACCACGACATTAGACCCAGTCCCCACCACGTTAGTGCGCCACATGTGGAGTTCGTTCTGCCTAGAAATATACCCTAGACTTCTTGACGTTTCACCGTCATCGTCCTCCCCTAATGCAATCTCCTCCTAAGTATCCGCAGATACTTATGGTTCCTTCCTCTCCACTACTTCGCACTCTTATACCTCACCGCGTATGTCTTTTAAGTCTTTTATCTTGTTAATTAACCTAAGGTCGGCCCGTCCTTCGTGCAACCCTTCAACGAGTCCCGACCACTAACTTGGCACAATCTTTCTCTCATCATTTCTCACATAGCACAGAGCTGGGATCATATCACTGATTTCGTATCTCAATTTCCAAATCCTTCTCACATTCTCAATCTCCTTTCATACTCTTTTCTCAAAACAATCTTCTCGCAAAATCTTATTCGAAAATATCGTTTCACAAATCTTCTTTCATAGACTTTCACTAAATATTGTTTTCACAAACTTTTCTCAAAAATGTCATTTCATAAAGTTTCTCAAAAGTATTATTTCAAAAAGACTTATCAAAGATTGTTTCACACAACTCCCTTGAAAATCTTATTTCAAAAACATTTTCTAAAAATATCTTTTCAAAAGCTTTCCGGAAAACACTTTTTTTATAATTCTCCTCAAACCTCCTTTCAAAGACCCTTTTTCAAAAAATTTCTTTTCACAGCCCTTTTTCAAAATCTCCTTTCACAAATCTTTTCAAAAACATTTCTTTTCACAACTCTTTGCATAAATCTCCTTTCAAAAATCTTTTTCAAAAATTCTTTTTCAAAAACCTTTTTCAAAAATCACATCTTTGCTGAGCGCTAATGGAGGAGCAAGCTCAACTCAACACTAGTCCCAGTCTAAAACAAAAACAAGGAGCCCAGCTCCTCTCAAATCGCACCTCATATCCACATTCACATTCCTTTTCCCAGCTCTGGCTCGTTCTCAACAGTATCATTCATTCTTTCCCCAATCTCAATTCTTTCTTTCTTTTCCAACACATACTTTGTTTCCAATCATTATTCCTTTCTCTTTGTATCTTATCATTATTATTTTCCCATACTTATAACTTTACTTTCAATTTTATTAATTTAATTTCCTTATTCAGGACGTAACAGACGTCCATCAGTATATTACACATATCACTCAAGAGAATTCAATTCCAACATGCATAATTGTAACACCCTCAAAATATCCCAAGTAATTAATAAAATAAAATGATATTACTTGAGAATATATGGACTTGTTAAATTGTTAGAAAATATTGGATTCAAAATTCTTCTTTTTATTTCTAAAAAGTCGGGTGCACAAACCAAAGCATAGGATATTTGGAGAATAGTTTACGTATTACTTTTAAAATCGAATTCGGCGTTTACTTTGCGCAAAAGATAATTTCGCAAATCTTGGATATCATTCTCTTTGAAGATAAATGTACTCTATTTCATATAAAGAAACTCAAGTATTGCCATCCAGTTTTCGTCTAGCCAAGTGATACCATTTCCAACATGTCATAGCCGAATTCTTTTAAATCAGTATCAGAGTAAGCGGAAATATCAGGACTATGTAATAGACTTTAGAAAGCATGGATTTTATTTATATCAAAAGGTACGTAATACATAGTCCGGCGGTAAGGATCTCCAAAATCCCAGAACAAATCCATAAAGCTATGTATTTATATGTACATCAAAATAGACCATGGCTCCAGAGGTTTCAAAAGAGATTCCCACAATATATAAAACTCCCAAAGCTGGTCTCATAGCACTGGTCGCGGCAGTAGTAGTAGAAGTCCCCAAGGAGTAGCAGCAACCATTTCTCTTTTCCACAGCAGCATCAGCAACTAATCTTCTCCACAGCATCCATCACACCGGATCCTTGATCCTCATCATTTACCTTATGCACATACCTAGGGATCATCGCCTCTCCATTGACTCCCGATAGATTAAACGACAAGCTCGCTTCTGCTCTCGTATTCGACAGGATCCTCCTTGATCTTATTTGAAGGAGTAGTTACCCTACCACTGTGTACAAGGTCTGATGAAAACGTGACCTTAATAGGACTCCTTGAAATAGACGGGGAAGTCTCCTCTCGAATGACTCTAAGAGAAAAAAGGTATGAGCGGGTAGGTTCGAATTGAAAACTGTTAGACAAGCGAGCTGGTCGAGTGGGAGATGATCCATGGTAAGTATAAAAAGTAGATACCTGCATAGCGTATGTGATGGGAATTCTAAACCTACGAGGATGTGACCGAACTAGTGGATTAGGGTGATCGGAGGTAACCACTATCTCACCCTCATACACTACTCGACAATCCTCGCAGATCCATATGCCACTAAGAAGTGGGCGGACCTCGATGCAAGCGTTGTAACGCGACATCACCTACAAGGGCATAGGGGTAAGCAAATCTATACACATAATCAATAGAGCTTAAATGTAGAAGTGATCATGATTATGCACATATAACCCCAAATCAGTTAACAGCCATGGTTAACACTTAGCAGCACTTAATGCAGATACGACATTCATACTCATTCTTAATATCAAACCTTAGCTCAAATAAGGTTAAGTGGCACGATGCCTGACATTCTTTTCTTTTTTAAGATTCTCCATCTAATGTCCTCACGGACGCCAATCCAATACCACAATGCATTTCCAAATCGCGAATACGTTACCAAAACGTATGGCGTACTAGCTCGGAAGTGATAAAAACGTCACACTACCTGGTGAACGTCACGTCGCCCAAGGACGTAAACCTATCACTTCTCAACATACAATGGGTGTGATAAAAAACGTCACCACATCTAATGAACGTCACGTCGCCTAAGGACGTAAACCTTATCACTTGTGATACACGATAGAGGTGATAAAAAACGTCTCCATGTCTGATGAACGTCACGTCGCCTAAGGACGTAAACCTTATCACTTGTGTGCACCACACCTTCTCAACAAACAACGGGTGTGATAAAAAACGTCACCACATCTTATGAACGTCACGTCGCCCAAGGACGTAAACCTTATCACTTGTGAAACACAATAGAGGTGATAAAAAACGTCACCATGTCTGATGAACGTCACGTCGCCTAAGGACGTAAACCTTATCACTTGTGTGCAACACACCGTTGAACCATCAAATCAACAGTATACCACATACTGTCCACATTACCAAAATGTGTCATCGAGCTAGCCACACGACTCTGCCTGGAACGTGGTCCATAATACCAATATCGATGTGCACATTTCGTCACCAAGACGAACATCCAACGTTCGCAGCAACCAATGCTGGTCACATTACCAAAATGTGACTACAGGCAAGTCATAACCAAATTGGTATTCCCAAAGGTCCTTCACATGTTATCATAACATGGTAAACGATCTAGCATTCAAACTCTTCACTTAAAGAATTGATTGGGATATCTCAATTGTATAACGTGCCACCCGAGCAACGTCCCGTCATCCAAACGGAATAGTCACATCATCAATCAATTTCTTTCAAGTTTTAGATCGCTTGGATTATTGTCATTTAAGTATTGATCAATGGTTCATAATTGAAAATGGTATTTCTAATAGTTTGAGTAAAACTACTCGAGTGTTCTTCATGATACTCGAGTGTTCTTCATTTTTTCCAATTTACTCGAGTATTCTTAATGATACTCGAGTGTTCTTCATTTTCCAGAAATTCATGTTTCAATTTTAGGTCGAATACTCGAGTATCAACCCCAATACTCGAGTGTTTTCAGACAGAGAACACTGTAATTTGCATTTTAACATACCATTTTCAATTCTAGCCAATTCCAACCCACTCCAATGATCAACAAAGCTTACATTATACATGTTATACATGTTCCAACACAGAAACCACCAATTATTACATTGAATCAAATCTGAGCAACAATTATGCATAAAACACATTTTTAACAACTCAACATATCAAATTCAGTTCCAACCACTTCTGGCATGAAAACAACTTGCATATAGCTCACATGCAACATATAGAACTTGCTCAGAACCATTTTAGAGTGCAGGTTGGTCTCCAAACCAATTTCCCTATTCCAACTAAGCCCTTAGAGCCTCTTGGTGGCTCTCTAATCAAATGCATGCAATTTAAACTCTATCTAGTGAATAGAGAGCTTCCCCCTTACCTCTTAGATGTGAATCAACAGAGACTTGACCCCAAATTTAGCTTCCAAGCTGAATTCCCCAAAATCCACACTGAAACAGAGCAGTTTCAGCAGAGCACCAAGATTGAATTGGTTGATGCATGAAACAGCCATAAAAATTGGGGAAATTAGTCTCTATATACTCTCTACAATTCATACTAGCTAAAGAAACAAGATTCACATGAGGAGGTTACCTGAGCTTACCAAAATCAAGCTCCAAAGTAAGCTCTAGGAACCTGAAACAGCCAACCAACTCCAACTTTTAAGCTTCGATTCTTCCAATCTACGAACTCTCAGCTCACAATCTTGGTATATTTGTGAAGCCCTGAATGTGAGCTTCACAATGGTGTATAGTTTGTGGTTCGAATCAACCCAGAGAGGGAGAATCGATTGAATCAATTCAGAAACCCTAACTCAATCAACACACCCAAACTTTGCCAAATCCTTCACGAATTCGGTGTTGATTGGTTTTTATAGACTTCAATGGAGTACATGCACGACGACACGACCTCCATGGACGTGGAAGAGTACTGATTTCGTGTCAACGAGACGAACTCGTTGGTGGTGACTCACCAAACGCACTAACTCGTCAACTCTGACCATAATACTCGAGTATTTCCAAAACTACTCGAGTATTTTGACCAGTTTTTGAAAAATATAATTTTATTTTCTTTCCCTCCAAAACCTTTCTAAAATTACTTCAAGGTCCCCAAACAGGGACTAATGTGAAAATATTCATTTTCTCATATTAAAATTCTTTAATATCATCTTTCATAATAAATTACATGAAATCAAGACTAAAAATAATTAATTATAAATAAACTTTATAATTAATATTTTATTAATCAGGGGTTAAAAATCAGGGATGTTACAATAATCAAATAAATAAATATAAACACACTATCCACACACACAATCAGCACACAATAACAATGTGGTCTTTGTCACCTTCGTATAAGTGGCCACACAACACAAACAATTGCCACTATACTACTGACTCCGAACCACTTAGTTCCGATCTTTGAGATGATACGGAACGCCCTAATACATCACCTAACTACCACGGTGTCTTAGGAAAGCTTCTCTCTCACATGGGGTCCAGCGATTAAATGCGTACCGTCTCCTCTGATCCTTTTGCTGTCGGCTGCCCCAATCCCTCGTCTTTCAAATTCCTCGTACTAAATAAAATATGGTTACGTTATTAACTTGTATTAAGAAAATCTCTCTTAGTTTCAAAACATTTTTCGTTTCTCGTCGGAAGACTTAAAACATAACCGTTTTCTCTCAAACCACTCTAATACTCTCTATTACCTTAAGTACTTTCAAAATCATTTGAAAACATTATAAAAAGATATTTAAACTGTTTAGTTTGGGTGCTGGTTTGTTTTGGACAATAAGGAATTATTTTATAAAAATCACTTTGATAACTCCGAAAACATTTCAAAAACACTTTTCACTTTAAATAATTCTTTAACTCAAAATTAACACTTTAAAACTCCAATCTTTATTATAAAACAAACTTTGGACAGCCATGAACACCATTTAAAAGTCCCAAATAAATCAAATGGAATTTTCTTAAAATCCACTTATTTCAAAAACATTTACACACTCAAATATTTTTCACAACAACACTTAAATAAATGGGGTCATACAAGTAATTGATTAATCATTTAATTTATTTACAATTCAAACAAACACTTAGACATTCACATACTCACAAAGATATAAATCAAACACAACAATTCAATTCTTTTAAAAAAAAATCACTACATGAGTTTATTTTAATGCCACTAAATTTCCTAAACCTATTTACACTATATGGCCGAATAATGTCAAAGAAGACAAGTCAAAACATCACAAATTTAAATCACACAAATCAACTTGATTCATTTTAAGCACTTAAATTTCCACTTTCTTTTTCATGCAACAAATTATTTACTCTTCCTTTTTCTCTTACTCGAATGCACATACACACACATATATTCATTTAAACACAAAACTTTTCCAAAATCATTTAATTCATTTATGTCCTTTATTCTTTAATCAAAAACCGAATATAAAATACATATCCATAACACAATTTCAAACTATTTATCTTAGCACAATTTCTCAAAACATGCTCATTACTTTTAAGTCTCCTCATGAAAAAGAACCCTAGTCTACTTAGGATGTATAGGCCGAACCCTATTTTGACCAAAACAAGGTTCTTGGTTCATTTTTTTCAACATGCAAAAACACACAAGAGTCTTAAATCAAAATGCATGTGTCCTTTGTCATGGAAACAAAACATGATTTCCTAAGTCTAGGCTTAGACCAAATGCACATCATCATGAATCAAGGTTTTAAATTTCCCAATCTTTATTATGCATGTACATAGAACATGGATCAAGTTAAAATTAATTTTCCAAAAATGGTCTCCCCAATTTCTTGGTAAAACCGTGATGCCTATTGAAGAAAATCAAGTCTTTTTGGTTTAAAACAACATGCATGACTTCAAAAGTATAGCTTTTTCATGGATCA
Source organism: Crotalaria pallida (assembly GCA_037953625.1). Taxonomy (NCBI): domain Eukaryota; kingdom Viridiplantae; phylum Streptophyta; class Magnoliopsida; order Fabales; family Fabaceae; genus Crotalaria; species Crotalaria pallida. The sequence goes on along the minus strand of CM075649.1, from coordinate 76,925,552 downwards.
AAACAAGATTTAAGGCTTCCAAAAATCAAAGTTTTGTCAAACCCAAATCAAAATCAAACAAGTCAAATAAACTTTTCTAAACATGAGATCAACATGCAACCATTTAGATTAAATCAAAAAGCACCAAGGCTTATTCTTTAGGTCATGGCCGAATCCCCTAGTTTAAGAGCTAGTGTTTTACAAGTTCACTCACTCCTAGAAATCCAAGAGCAAGGCATAAAGAGAACATGCAAAGGAAGATAAGGATCATAAGGTCACAAAATCCAACATGCAAGGGAAGATCAAGACAATATATGAATTTAGACACATCTTTAAACAAAACCGTGATAAGGGAGAACTACAAATAAGAGATCAAGACTTTCCAACACCAACATTCAAGATCAAAACATAAAAATAACATGCAAGACACTTAAACCTCAAGATCATTCAAAATAAATACATGCATCACAAAAATTAAACAAGGTCCATTAGTGAATCCTTTACAACACAAAATGATTACATTAAAACTCTCTCAAGATAACTACCTTCAACAAACTCTAACTTCCAACTTTAAATCTTCCCTTCTTCTCCTAAGGTTTGCTTCGGCTACCTCTCCTTTGGGGTTGATGGGCGATTTTCTTCTTAGGTTTTGAAGGAAGATGTGTGTGAAAGAAGGAATCAAAGGTGTTTGGGGTTAAGAGATTTGGATTCTCACTCTTCTTCTCCTCTCCTCTCCTCTCTTCACGGTCTCACTCTTTCTCTAAGGGTTCCAAGAGCTTTGTGTTGCTCTTGGACCAAGTGTGTTTAGGAGATGTGAAAATGAATCAAAGTAACCCACTCCTCCTACTCACATACGGCTTATATGGACAAAGGCAAGGGATGGAATTTTCCTCTTTTGCCCTCGGTTCCATGTGTAAGCCTAAGGGTAATTTGGTCTAGTCAATTTGTTGCATGGGAGGGGTCACTTCGTGGGGAGACAAGGTGAGAGGGGAGTCTTCCTAGGCATCATGGTTAACACCTCCTAATCTCCTCCTATTTTCTTATTAAAATTTCATTTTCTTAATGCATAAGAAAGTCACTCCTTCTTGGTTCTTCTATCCTTCATATGGCCGAACCTCATACACGCACACACACACTCATGAAATTTCTTTTCATGTTCACCATAACAACACATAGCATGACATCATGGAATAATGCATTAACTTGACACATACATAAATATACATACAATTAATATTTTTGGGGCATTATGTTCATACGACACACACACATATATACCACACACTCATTCATGCATCATACCTTACACATACACATGTACGCACATACATATACACATGCATTATATTCTTTTCAATAACTTAATTCTTATATAATCCCTAGCATACCTATACATACTAAAACCGTGTATACACACATGTTTAGAAAATAATTCTTTTTCAACATAAAGGAACTCATACAAAGATCACAAATATTTTTATAAAACATCAAGCATATAGACTTTTCAAAAACTTCAATTTCTAAATTTTGGACATTACTTCAGGAAATCATTTCTTTAAAATCCTTTATTATTTTGAAAACGTATATTTAAGAAAATCATTTAGGAAAATACTCTTTCAAAACACTTTTCTCAAAAATAAATTTCTTTAGTGTTTTAGTTTAATACGAGGAATTTGCGGGGTGTTACATTCTCCCCAACTTAAAGATTTCTCGTCCTCGAGAAATACGTCGTGGGTTGGGCAGCAGAGCACAAAATTCTTACGTCCCTTTGATTCTCATAAAAATACTCTCCCCTCGCTTCGTGGTCGTATTCCATTTTGTAGGTCTGATTCGCTTTCCCATGCTCCTCGTTTGTTGCCTTCAGACGAAGAAGTCGCACTCGTACGCCCGCTCGCATGTCGAATCGGGTTAAGTCCAACGGACTAACCGAAGAAGATGTCGCTCCATTAGCTGATCGTTGTCACAGAAAGTCCAACCATAGGTACGGACTTAGGGAAAATCAAGCAAACAAAATTCAAACATCTCCAAAAGCATGAGGTTTTATCTAAAATCCTTAGATATTCACTACTCTCTACTACTTGGATCCTTACTAACTCGTAATAGTCACTCCTTCCTTCAGCTCTCTTTCCATCTCTAATGTTTTTGTCTATCATCGTTCTAACTTAAGGGGGTTCTATTACCAATTGGGTTTACTTACTCCCTCAAGACATTCTCACCTTTCTCCTTAGATTCACCCTGAACATTAATCAAACCCATCACCCTCACCGTCTAATCCTCTGATTATTGAGTATGGCATTTCTAATTCTCAACTTCCCTCAGAATTTCCTATAATGACCGGTAATATCCACCTCTTTTCTTCCTTGTGACTCCCCAACTTTGATCAGACTTATAACTGAATCAACTATGACCTTATATCCTTGCTTAGTTTAAACCACTCATCCTCCCTTAATCGTTCAAGCCTAAACCATCTGGGTACCCATGGCACTTCTAATGCCACAATTAGGACTAATGAGTCTTAAATAGGTTCGGTAAGGCTATGGTTTGATAGAGGTTTATGAAGGAAAAGATTCGAATCTTAACAATACCAACTGTTTTGTTGAAGCAATTCAACAAACAGGGAACTCAAGAATAACATCCTATTTCCTCAAAGATACCGACTACTCTTTAAACAAGAGTGCATCTAAGTCAATATACTGGGATTTGTCAAACACTAAGGAAACATTAAAAGTCAAAGGGTTTTAACCTACTCGCTTCCTACTTGATCTACGTCCTTCACACTACAGGATGAACAGGTTCCTTATACTAACTCGGCCAATCTTGAGCTACAAAGATGAGAACCTAAACTTATGCTCCTATCCCTACACTAGCAAGCACACAGAGTCACACAAACAAAGCATGTAAGCCCATGCTTAAGGCCACTAAGGATTACCATAAGCTCTGATACCATTCTGTAACAGCCCGATTTTCGTAATCCAAAATAATTGACTTTTATTTACTAAAGATGCAAAAATGAGGCCAAATTTTTTTTTATATAAAACATTGTTGAAGTGTTTGAAAGTATTATTGAAAATCTCTTTAGGTTCTTCAATTCACTTTTTCGAAAACCGAGTGTTACTAAAACCTTTCTTTTCATAAAACATTCGTCTCCATAAAAGATCTTGGCCTCAAATCATCTTGACAGTTTTCAAAACATTACATGAGTCCTCTTTGCATAAAGATGTACTCTACAAGTTAAATTAAAATTCAGCTCAATTACATCATGGCTCATAGCATCGGTAATCCTTAACTCAACAATCATCACAACCTAAACTATCCACACTATCCTTCAACTACCCTATTGAAAGCAATTGGGTGAAGGTCCTCCTTCTTCTTGCGTCCTCTCTTTGCTTTCGAAGATGATGCCCTTCCTGTTGTTGTCCCCTCATTGCTAATGGACTCCAGTTCTGTCCTATTGAGAAGGGCAGAGTTCCTCCGGTTCTAATACCGAAACTTCTCCGCGTAGTTCCTGTATCCTCGTACGGTGACTTGCCCCAGGTGTGGCTCCAAATTAGCTCCACTCAGTTGATGCTCCGGATCAGGGATCACAATCTGGGTGTGACCGGTCCATATCCAACCGTAGGGGGCGCGCTTCCATTCTCTCCCATACTTACTCCATGTAGTGACGTCCATCCGATACTCCATCTGCCCGTTGAGATATCTGCAGCACCGATATGCCAACAAACAGGAGAGAGTAAGCGATCCGAACGACGTATCGTCGACGGTGTGGGATTACGGTAGGCAAGATAATAGGACCAAACAAACATACAATACCATATAAAAGCACACAACAATCAAGTATGATTTCAATATCAATATTATTAGTCTTATTGTCCTTATTATTATCCTTCAAATTTCTTTCTCAACTCATAATTTCTTCTTTTCCAATCTTATCAATTCATAGCCTTTCTTTACTTTGGGGATCATTAGATATCGTTGGGAATTTCATTTCATTCTCGGCTATCACTCACGTCTACATCTCCTCGGTCATCCACCCAACCTAGTCGGAAGCAAACAAGAGTACAGGACCTTTACCGTGCGGGCACGACAGCTGTCTCAACAACAAATGGTCCCAGACCAGGAGGACTCAGCCTCAAATCATATCATATTCATTCAATTCATATAAGGCACAGTGTCTCAACTCACAGTGGCAAACAAAATGCCCCACTCCAGTCCCTATCACTGTTCTAGATTTGCAATCTAGGGGGCGACAGTATATTTCTAGTAGGCCCGCAGAACTTACCACGACATTAGACCCAGTCCCCACCACGTTAGTGCGCCACATGTGGAGTTCGTTCTGCCTAGAAATATACCCTAGACTTCTTGACGTTTCACCGTCATCGTCCTCCCCTAATGCAATCTCCTCCTAAGTATCCGCAGATACTTATGGTTCCTTCCTCTCCACTACTTCGCACTCTTATACCTCACCGCGTATGTCTTTTAAGTCTTTTATCTTGTTAATTAACCTAAGGTCGGCCCGTCCTTCGTGCAACCCTTCAACGAGTCCCGACCACTAACTTGGCACAATCTTTCTCTCATCATTTCTCACATAGCACAGAGCTGGGATCATATCACTGATTTCGTATCTCAATTTCCAAATCCTTCTCACATTCTCAATCTCCTTTCATACTCTTTTCTCAAAACAATCTTCTCGCAAAATCTTATTCGAAAATATCGTTTCACAAATCTTCTTTCATAGACTTTCACTAAATATTGTTTTCACAAACTTTTCTCAAAAATGTCATTTCATAAAGTTTCTCAAAAGTATTATTTCAAAAAGACTTATCAAAGATTGTTTCACACAACTCCCTTGAAAATCTTATTTCAAAAACATTTTCTAAAAATATCTTTTCAAAAGCTTTCCGGAAAACACTTTTTTTATAATTCTCCTCAAACCTCCTTTCAAAGACCCTTTTTCAAAAAATTTCTTTTCACAACCCTTTTTCAAAATCTCCTTTCACAAATCTTTTCAAAAACATTTCTTTTCACAACTCTTTGCATAAATCTCCTTTCAAAAATCTTTTTCAAAAATTCTTTTTCAAAAACCTTTTTCAAAAATCACATCTTTGCTGAGCGCTAATGGAGGAGCAAGCTCAACTCAACACTAGTCCCAGTCTAAAACAAAAACAAGGAGCCCAGCTCCTCTCAAATCGCACCTCATATCCACATTCACATTCCTTTTCCCAGCTCTGGCTCGTTCTCAACAGTATCATTCATTCTTTCCCCAATCTCAATTCTTTCTTTCTTTTCCAACACATACTTTGTTTCCAATCATTATTCCTTTCTCTTTGTATCTTATCATTATTATTTTCCCATACTTATAACTTTACTTTCAATTTTATTAATTTAATTTCCTTATTCAGGACGTAACAGACGTCCATCAGTATATTACACATATCACTCAAGAGCATTCAATTCCAACATGCATAATTGTAACACCCTCAAAATATCCCAAGTAATTAATAAAATAAAATGATATTACTTGAGAATATATGGACTTGTTAAATTGTTAGAAAATATTGGATTCAAAATTCTTCTTTTTATTTCTAAAAAGTCGGGTGCACAAACCAAAGCATAGGATATTTGGAGAATAGTTTACGTATTACTTTTAAAATCGAATTCGGCGTTTACTTTGCGCAAAAGATAATTTCGCAAATCTTGGATATCATTCTCTTTGAAGATAAATGTACTCTATTTCATATAAAGAAACTCAAGTATTGCCATCCAGTTTTCGTCTAGCCAAGTGATACCATTTCCAACATGTCATAGCCGAATTCTTTTAAATCAGTATCAGAGTAAGCGGAAATATCAGGACTATGTAATAGACTTTAGAAAGCATGGATTTTATTTATATCAAAAGGTACGTAATACATAGTCCGGCGGTAAGGATCTCCAAAATCCCAGAACAAATCCATAAAGCTATGTATTTATATGTACATCAAAATAGACCATGGCTCCAGAGGTTTCAAAAGAGATTCCCACAATATATAAAACTCCCAAAGCTGGTCTCATAGCACTGGTCGCGGCAGTAGTAGTAGAAGTCCCCAAGGAGTAGCAGCAACCATTTCTCTTTTCCACAGCAGCATCAGCAACTAATCTTCTCCACAGCATCCATCACACCGGATCCTTGATCCTCATCATTTACCTTATGCACATACCTAGGGATCATCGCCTCTCCATTGACTCCCGATAGATTAAACGACAAGCTCGCTTCTGCTCTCGTATTCGACAGGATCCTCCTTGATCTTATTTGAAGGAGTAGTTACCCTACCACTGTGTACAAGGTCTGATGAAAACGTGACCTTAATAGGACTCCTTGAAATAGACGGGGAAGTCTCCTCTCGAATGACTCTAAGAGAAAAAAGGTATGAGCGGGTAGGTTCGAATTGAAAACTGTTAGACAAGCGAGCTGGTCGAGTGGGAGATGATCCATGGTAAGTATAAAAAGTAGATACCTGCATAGCGTATGTGATGGGAATTCTAAACCTACGAGGATGTGACCGAACCAGTGGATTAGGGTGATCGGAGGTAACCACTATCTCACCCTCATACACTACTCGACAATCCTCGCAGATCCATATGCCACTAAGAAGTGGGCGGACCTCGATGCAAGCGTTGTAACGCGACATCACCTACAAGGGCATAGGGGTAAGCAAATCTATACACATAATCAATAGAGCTTAAATGTAGAAGTGATCATGATTATGCACATATAACCCCAAATCAGTTAACAGCCATGGTTAACACTTAGCAGCACTTAATGCAGATACGACATTCATACTCATTCTTAATATCAAACCTTAGCTCAAATAAGGTTAAGTGGCACGATGCCTGACATTCTTCTCTTTCTAAGATTCTCCATCTAATGTCCTCACGGACGCCAATCCAATACCACAATGCATTTCCAAATCGCGAATACGTTACCAAAACGTATGGCGTACTAGCTCGGAAGTGATAAAAACGTCACACTACCTGGTGAACGTCACGTCGCCCAAGGACGTAAACCTATCACTTCTCAACATACAATGGGTGTGATAAAAAACGTCACCACATCTGATGAACGTCACGTCGCCTAAGGACGTAAACCTTATCACTTGTGATACACGATAGAGGTGATAAAAAACGTCTCCATGTCTGATGAACGTCACGTCGCCTAAGGACGTAAACCTTATCACTTGTGTGCACCACACCTTCTCAACAAACAACGGGTGTGATAAAAAACGTCACCACATCTGATGAACGTCACGTCGCCCAAGGACGTAAACCTTATCACTTGTGAAACACAACAGAGGTGATAAAAAACGTCACCATGTCTGATGAACGTCACGTCGCCTAAGGACGTAAACCTTATCACTTGTGTGCAACACACCGTTGAACCATCAAATCAACAGTATACCACATACTGTCCACATTACCAAAATGTGTCATCGAGCTAGCCACACGACTCTGCCTGGAACGTGGTCCATAATACCAATATCGATGTGCACATTTCGTCACCAAGACGAACATCCAACGTTCGCAGCAACCAATGCTGGTCACATTACCAAAATGTGACTACAGGCAAGTCATAACCAAATTGGTATTCCCAAAGGTCCTTCACATGTTATCATAACATGGTAAACGATCTAGCATTCAAACTCTTCACTTAAAGAATTGATTGGGATATCTCAATTGTATAACGTGCCACCCGAGCAACGTTATGACGTGCCACCCGAGCAACGTCCCGTCATCCAAACGGAATAGTCACATCATCAATCAATTTCTTTCAAGTTTTAGATCGCTTGGATTATTGTCATTTAAGTATTGATCAATGGTTCATAATTGAAAATGGTATTTCTAATAGTTTGAGTAAAACTACTCGAGTGTTCTTCATGATACTCGAGTGTTCTTCATTTTTTCCAATTTACTCGAGTATTCTTAATGATACTCGAGTGTTCTTCATTTTCCAGAAATTCATGTTTCAATTTTAGGTCGAATACTCGAGTATCAACCCCAATACTCGAGTGTTTTCAGACAGAGAACACTGTAATTTGCATTTTAACATACCATTTTCAATTCTAGCCAATTCCAACCCACTCCAATGATCAACAAAGCTTACATTATACATGTTATACATGTTCCAACACAGAAACCACCAATTATTACATTGAATCAAATCTGAGCAACAATTATGCATAAAACACATTTTTAACAACTCAACATATCAAATTCAGTTCCAACCACTTCTGGCATGAAAACAACTTGCATATAGCTCACATGCAACATATAGAACTTGCTCAGAACCATTTTAGAGTGCAGGTTGGTCTCCAAACCAATTTCCCTATTCCAACTAAGCCCTTAGAGCCTCTTGGTGGCTCTCTAATCAAATGCATGCAATTTAAACTCTATCTAGTGAATAGAGAGCTTCCCCCTTACCTCTTAGATGTGAATCAACAGAGACTTTACCCCAAATTTAGCTTCCAAGCTGAATTCCCCAAAATCCACACTGAAACAGAGCAGTTTCAGCAGAGCACCAAGATTGAATTGGTTGATGCATGAAACAGCCATAAAAATTGGGGAAATTAGTCTCTATATACTCTCTACAATTCATACTAGCTAAAGAAACAAGATTCACATGAGGAGGTTACCTGAGCTTACCAAAATCAAGCTCCAAAGTAAGCTCTAGGAACCTGAAACAGCCAACCAACTCCAACTTCTAAGCTTCGATTCTTCCAATCTACGAACTCTCAGCTCACAATCTTGGTATATTTGTGAAGCCCTGAATGTGAGCTTCACAATGGTGTATAGTTTGTGGTTCGAATCAACCCAGAGAGGGAGAATCGATTGAATCAATTCAGAAACCCTAACTCAATCAACACACCCAAACTTTGCCAAATCCTTCACGAATTCGGTGTTGATTGGTTTTTATAGACTTCAATGGAGTACATGCACGACGACACGACCTCCATGGACGTGGAAGAGTACTGATTTCGTGTCAACGAGACGAACTCGTTGGTGGTGACTCACCAAACGCACTAACTCGTCAACTCTGACCATAATACTCGAGTATTTCCAAAACTACTCGAGTATTTTGACCAGTTTTTGAAAAATATAATTTTATTTTCTTTCCCTCCAAAACCTTTCTAAAATTACTTCAAGGTCCCCAAACAGGGACTAATGTGAAAATATTCATTTTCTCATATTAAAATTCTTTAATATCATCTTTCATAATAAATTACATGAAATCAAGACTAAAAATAATTAATTATAAATAAACTTTATAATTAATATTTTATTAATCAGGGGTTAAAAATCAGGGATGTTACAATAATCAAATAAATAAATATAAACATACTATCCACACACACAATCAGCACACAATAACAATGTGGTCTTTGTCACCTTCGTATAAGTGGCCACACAACACAAACAATTGCCACTATACTACTGACTCCGAACCACTTAGTTTCGATCTTTGAGATGATACGGAACGCCCTAATACATCACCTAACTACCACGGTGTCTTAGGAAAGCTTCTCTCTCACATGGGGTCCAGCGATTAAATGCGTACCGTCTCCTCTGATCCTTTTGCTGTCGGCTGCCCCAATCCCTCGTCTTTCAAATTCCTCGTACTAAATAAAATATGGTTACGTTATTGACTTGTATTAAGAAAATCTCTCTTAGTTTCAAAACATTTTTCGTTTCTCGTCGGAAGACTTAAAACATAACCGTTTTCTCTCAAACCACTCTAATACTCTCTATTACCTTAAGTACTTTCAAAATCATTTGAAAACATTATAAAAAGATATTTAAACTGTTTAGTTTGGGTGCTGGTTTGTTTTGGACAACAAGGAATTATTTTATAAAAATCACTTTGATAACTCCGAAAACATTTCAAAAACACTTTTCACTTTAAATAATTCTTTAACTCAAAATTAACACTTTAAAACTCCAATCTTTATTATAAAACAAACTTTGGACAGCCATGAACACCATTTAAAAGTCCCAAATAAATCAAATGGAATTTTCTTAAAATCCACTTATTTCAAAAACATTTACACACTCAAATATTTTTCACAACAACACTTAAATAAATGGGGTCATACAAGTAATTGATTAATCATTTAATTTATTTACAATTCAAACAAACACTTAGACATTCACATACTCACAAAGATATAAATCAAACACAACAATTCAATTCTTTTAAAAAAAAATCACTACATGAGTTTATTTTAATGCCACTAAATTTCCTAAACCTATTTACACTATATGGCCGAATAATGTCAAAGAAGACAAGTCAAAACATCACAAATTTAAATCACACAAATCAACTTGATTCATTTTAAGCACTTAAATTTCCACTTTCTTTTTCATGCAACAAATTATTTACTCTTCCTTTTTCTCTTACTCGAATGCACATACACACACATATATTCATTTAAACACAAAACTTTTCCAAAATCATTTAATTCATTTATGTCCTTTATTCTTTAATCAAAAACCGAATATAAAATACATATCCATAACACAATTTCAAACTATTTATCTTAGCACAATTTCTCAAAACATGCTCATTACTTTTAAGTCTCCTCATGAAAAAGAACCCTAGTCTACTTAGGATGTATAGGCCGAACCCTATTTTGACCAAAACAAGGTTCTTGGTTCATTTTTTTCAACATGCAAAAACACACAAGAGTCTTAAATCAAAATGCATGTGTCCTTTGTCATGGAAACAAAACATGATTTCCTAAGTCTAGGCTTAGACCAAATGCACATCATCATGAATCAAGGTTTTAAATTTCCCAATCTTTATTATGCATGTACATAGAACATGGATCAAGTTAAAATTAATTTTCCAAAACTGTTCTCCCCAATTTCTTGGTAAAACCGTGATGCCTATTGAAGAAAATCAAGTCTTTTTGGTTTAAAACAACATGCATGACTTCAAAAGTATAGCTTTTTCATGGATTAAAACAAGATTTAAGGCTTCCAAAAATCAAAGTTTTGTCAAACCCAAATAAAAATCAAACAAGTCAAATTAACTTTTCTAAACATGAGATCAACATGCAACCATTTAGATTAAATCAAAAAGCACCAAGGCTTATTCTTTAGGTCATGGCCGAATCCCCTAGTTTAAGAGCTAGTGTTTTACAAGTTCACTCACTCCTAGAAATCCAAGAGCAAGGCATAAAGAGAACATGCAAAGGAAGATAAGGATCATAAGGTCACAAAATCCAACATGCAAGGGAAGATCAAGACAATATATGAATTTAGACACAACTTTAAACAAAACCGTGATAAGGGAGAATTACAAATAAGAGATCAAGACTTTCCAACACCAACATTCAAGATCAAAACATAAAAATAACATGCAAGACACTTAAACCTCAAGATCATTCAAAATAAATACATGCATCACAAAAATTAAACAAGGTCTATTAGTGAATCCTTTACAACACAAAATGATTACATTAAAACTCTCTCAAGATAACTACCTTCAACAAACTCTAACTTCCAACTTTAAATCTTCCCTTCTTCTCCTAAGGTTTTCTTCGGCTATCTCTCCTTTGGGGTTGATGGGCGATTTTCTTCTTAGGTTTTGAAGGAAGATGTGTGTGAAAGAAGGAATCAAAGGTGTTTGGGGTTAAGAGATTTGGATTCTCACTCTTCTTCTCCTCTCTTCACGGTCTCACTCTTTCTCTAAGGGTTCCAAGAGCTTTGTGTTGCTCTTGGACCAAGTGTGTTTAGGAGATGTGAAAATGAATCAAAGTAACCCACTCCTCCTACTCACATATGGCTTATATGGACAAAGGCAAGGGGTGGAATTTTCCTCTTTTGCCCTCGGTTCCATGTGTAAGCCTAAGGGTAATTTGGTCTAGTCAATTTGTTGCATGGGAGGGGTCATTTCGTGGGGAGACAAGGTGAAAGGGAAGTCTTCCTAGGCATCATGGCTAACACCTCCTAATATCCTCCTATTTTCTTATTAAAATTTCATTTTCTTAATGCATAAGAAAGTCACTCCTTCTTGGTTCTTCTATCCTTCATATGGCCGAACCTCATACACATGCACACACACTCATGAAATTTCTTTTCATGTTCACCATAACAACACATAGCATGACATCATGGAATAATGCATACACTTGACACATACATAAATATACATACAATTAATATTTTTGGGGCATTATGTTCATACGACACACACACATATATACCACACACTCATTCATGCATCATACCTTACACATACACATGTACGCACATACATATACACATGCATTATATTCTTTTCAATAACTTAATTCTTATATAATCCCTAGCATACCTATACATACTAAAACCGTGTATACACACATGTTTAGAAAATAATTCTTTTTCAACATAAAGGAACTCATACAAAGATCACAAATATTTTTATAAAACATCAAGCATATAGACTTTTCAAAAACTTCAATTTCTAAATTTTGGACATTACTTCAGGAAATCATTTCTTTAAAATCCTTTATTATTTTGAAAACGTATATTTAAGAAAATCATTTAGGAAAATACTCTTTCAAAACACTTTTCTCAAAAATAAATTTCTTTAGTGTTTTAGTTTAATACGAGGAATTTGCGGGGTGTTACATTCTCCCCAACTTAAAGATTTCTCGTCCTCGAGAAATACGTCGTGGGTTGGGCAGCAGAGCACAAAATTCTTACGTCCCTTTGATTCTCATAAAAATACTCTCCCCTCGCTTCGTGGTCGTATTCCATTTTGTAGGTCTGATTCACTTTGCCATGCTCCTCGGTTGTTGCCTTCAGACGAAGAAGTCGCACTCGTACGCTCGCTCGCATGTCGAATCGGGTTAAGTCCAACGGACTAACCGAAGAAGATGTCGCTCCATTAGCTGATCGTTGTCACAGAAAGTCCAACCATAGGTACGGACTTAGGGAAAATCAAGCAAACAAAATTCAAACATCTCCAAAAGCATGAGATTTTATCTAAAATCCTTAGATATTCACTACTCTCTACTACTTGGATCCTTACTAACTCGTAATAGTCACTCCTTCCTTCAGCTCTCTTTCCATCTCTAATGTTTTCGTCTATCATCGTTCTAACTTAAGGGGGTTCTATTACCAATTGGGTTTACTTACTCCCTCAAGACATTCTCACCTTTCTCCTTAGATTCACCCTGAACATTAATCAAACTCATCACCCTCACCGTCTAATCCTCTGATTATTGAGTATGGCATTTCTAATTCTCAACTTCCCTCAGAATTTCCTATAATGACCGGTAATATCGACCTCTTTTCTTCCTTGTGACTCCCCAACTTTGATCAGACTTATAACTGAATCAACTATGACCTTATATCCTTGCTTAGTTTAAACCACTCATCCTCCCTTAATCGTTCAAGCCTAAACCATCTGGGTACCCATGGCACTTCTAATGCCAGAATTAGGACTAATGAGTCTTAAATAGGTTCGGTAAGGCTATGGTTTGATAGAGGTTTATGAAGGAAAGATTCGAATCTTAACAATACTAACTGTTTTGTTGAAGCAATTCAACAAACAGGGAACTCAAGAATAACATCCTATTTCCTCAAAGATACTGACTACTCTTTAAACAAGAGTGCATCTAAGTCAATATACTGGGATTTGTCAAACACTAAGGAAACATTAAAAGTCAAAGGGTTTTAACCTACTCGCTTCCTACTTGATCTACGTCCTTCACACTACAGGATGAACAGGTTCCTTATACTAACTCGGCCAATCTTGAGCTACAAAGATGAGAACCTAAACTTATGCTCCTATCCCTACACTAGCAAGCACACAGAGTCACACAAACAAAGCATGTAAGCCCATGCTTAAGGCCACTAAGGATTACCATAAGCTCTGATACCATTCTGTAACAGCCCGATTTTCGTAATCCAAAATAATTGACTTTTATTTACTAAAGATGCAAAAATGAGGCCAAATTTTTTTTTTATATAAAACATTGTTGAAGTGTTTGAAAGTATTATTGAAAATCTCTTTAGGTTCTTCAATTCACTTTTTCGAAAACTGAGTGTTACTAAAACCTTTCTTTTCATAAAACATTCGTCTCCATAAAAGATCTTGGCCTCAAATCATCTTGACAGTTTTCAAAACATTACATGAGACCTCTTTGCATAAAGATGTACTCTACAAGTTAAATTAAAATTCAGCTCAATTACATCATGGCTCATAGCATCGGTAATCCTTAACTCAACAATCATCACAACCTAAACTATCCACACTATCCTTCAACTACCCTATTGAAAGCAATTGGGTGAAGGTCCTCCTTCTTCTTGCGTCCTCTCTTTGCTTTCGAAGATGATGCCCTTCCTATTGTTGTCCCCTCATTGCTAATGGACTCTAGTTCTGTCCTATTGAGAAGGGCAGAGTTCCTCCGGTTCTCATACCGAAACTTCTCCGCGTAGTTCCTGTATCCTCATACGGTGACTTGCCCCAGGTGTGGCTCCAGATTAGCTCCACTCAGTTTATGCTCCGGATCAGGGATCACAATCTGGGTGTGACCGGTCCATATCCAACCGTAGGGGGCCCGCTTCCATCCTCTCCCATACTTACTCCATGTAGTGACGTCCATCCGATACTCCATCTGTCCGTTGAGATATCAGCAGCACCGATATGCCAACGAACAGGAGAGAGTAAGCGATCCGAACGACGTATCGTCGACGGTGTGGGATTACGGTAGGCAAGATAATAGGACCAAACAAACATACAATACCATATACAAGCACACAACAATCAAGTATGATTTCAATATCAATATTATTAGTCTTATTGTCCTTATTATTATCCTTCAAATTTCTTTCTCAACTCATAATTTCTCCTTTTCCAATCTTATCAATTCATAGCCTTTCTTTACTTTGGGGATCATTAGATATCGTTGGGAATTTCATTTCATTCTCGGCTATCACTCACGTCTACATCTCCTCGGTCATCCACCCAACCTAGTCGGAAGCAAACAAGAGTACAGGACCTTTACCGTGCGGGCACGACAGCTGTCTCAACAACAAATGGTCCCAGACCAGGAGGACTCAGCCTCAAATCATATCATATTCATTCAATTCATATAAGGCACACTGTCTCAACTCACAGTGGCAAACAAAATGCCCCACTCCAGTCCCTATCACTGTTCTAGATTTGCAATCTAGGGGGCGACAGTATATTTCTAGTGGGCCCGCAGAACTTACCACGGCATTAAACCCAGTCCCCACCACGTTAGTGCGCCGCATGTGGATTTCGTTCTGCCTAGAAATATACCCTAGACTTCTTGACGTTTCACCGTCATCGTCCTCCCCTAATGCAATCTCCTCCTAAGTATCCGCAGATACTTATGGTTCCTTCCTCTCCACTACTTCGCACTCTTATACCTCACCGCGTATGTCTTTTAAGTCTTTTATCTTGTTAATTAACCTAAGGTCGGCCCATCCTTCGTGCAACCCTTCAACGAGTCCCGACCACTAACTTGGCACAATCTTTCTCTCATCATTTCTCACATAGCACAGAGCTGGGATCATATCACTGATTTCGTATCTCAATTTCCAAATCCTTCTCACATTCTCAATCTCCTTTCATACTCTTTTCTCAAAACAATCTTCTCGCAAAATCTTATTCGAAAATATCGTTTCACAAATCTTCTTTCATAGACTTTCACTAAATATTGTTTTCACAAACTTTTCTCAAAAATGTCATTTCATAAAGTTTCTCAAAAGTATTATTTCAAAAAGACTTATCAAAGATTGTTTCACACAACTCCCTTGAAAATCTTATTTCAAAAACATTTTCTAAAAATATCTTTTCAAAAGCTTTCCGGAAAACACTTTTTTTATAATTCTCCTCAAACCTCCTTTCAAAGACCCTTTTTCAAAAAATTTCTTTTCACAACCCTTTTTCAAAATCTCCTTTCACAAATCTTTTCAAAAACATTTCTTTTCACAACTCTTTGCATAAATCTCCTTTCAAAAATCTTTTTCAAAAATTCTTTTTCAAAAACCTTTTTCAAAAATCACATCTTTGCTGAGCGCTAATGGAGGAGCAAGCTCAACTCAACACTAGTCCCAGTCTAAAACAAAAACAAGGAGCCCAGCTCCAAATCGCACCTCATATCCACATTCACATTCCTTTTCCCAGCTCTGGCTCGTTCTCAACAGTATCATTCATTCTTTCCCCAATCTCAATTCTTTCTTTCTTTTCCAACACATACTTTGTGTCCAATCATTATTCCTGTAACACCCTTATTTTATATACAAAAATATAAGTAAAAGTCTATATTTAAAATAGTGTACTTAAAAATTCATTTTCACAAGTTAAGTTTACATTAACTTTGGGCATCCATTTATAATATAGTAGCACTCAAAAATAAAGTTTCTTTCTTTCCCGGTCTCTCGCTGTACACTCTGATCCACAAGCTCCTTAGCAATCACCTAAAATGTTAACCACATAAGGGAGAGACCTTTTCACAACACAGTGAATCAAAGGGTAATATAAAGCTCATAATATAAACTCAAGAATAACAATCAAATCAAGTCAGGGATAACCAATTCATTCCATTCCCATTTCCTTATACTTTCCCTTTTTATCCATTTTCCATTATCCCTTTTCCATTCCTAAAACCTTTCCATTACCATGTTCATTATTTATTCCCTTTAATTCCTTTATCAATTCCATTTTTATTTCCTTTATTCATTTTCCATTATGTGTAACCTCAGTCAGAGATCTACACCTTACCATCGCGTGTAACCCCAAACAGAGATCTACACACGGTGTATGCAACCACAAACAGTGATCTGCATACACTGTGTATGCAACCACAGACAGTGATCTGCATACACTCCATCTCGTTTATGTAACTTCAAGCAGAGATCTACATAAACTTCCATTTTCCTTTTTACCTTTCCATTATTCGTTTTCCATTAATGTGTGTAACCCCAAACAGAGATCTACACACATAGTGTAAGCAACCACAGACAGTGATCTGCAAACACTTCCATTTTTACCGTACACCACTAGGATTTGGATACCCGCTAGGTAATTGGCACACCTGTCTAGGGACTTGGAACACATGCCCAGGACTTTACACTCATCCAGACCATCACCTGTAGGACTATGTACTTTTACCAATCCATTAATTATTCCCATTATTGGTGTGGAAAACTGATCCTGTGGGTCACCCGGCGCCTACAGGGCGGTTTGGCCTGATGGGTAATTGGCCTGGCAGGTAATTGGCCCTAACAGGTAATTGGAACACCTAGCCGGGTACCTAGTGTTCCGGGCCCCACTGATCAGTTTCCACTTTAGTTACCTTTACCATTTTCAATTTAATCAACAGTCCAGTCCATTCATTTAATTTCCATAATCAAACAATCACACATATAGTCACAATCAAACATTTATCATCTATGATCATAACCATGCACATATAAATTACATGTTCAGTCTCCAGTTCTTTTAATACCATTCATTTATAATCCATAATCACAAATATTCTCCAAATAATCACCCACATATACTCATAAATAACACATATCATCCATCATCAAAAATATTTCCAAAGATTCACATTTCATCTTTAACATTTAACCACACATCAATGTGAACACTTTTAACCATATTCTATCACGTCTAGTACATTAATAACAACAAAATCACCATTTCCAAATTTTCACCCATATATTCACAAATAAGAATTTCATCATCAATAATCATATTCATTCACCAAGTACTCCCATTTAATTTCATATTCCACAATTTACATTTGTAACCATTTTAATTAATATCTCTCATTTGCTTAATTAGTATCTTAATCTCAAATAGGCACCCTTAACATTTAAACCCATAATTTCCCATTTAGCATTTAGTTTGCATAATCAATTTTCACAATTATCAGACAGTCCAGTCGACATACTCAGGTATGTCTCAGAGTGCTTAAAATAAATCATCTCCCTAGGGTTCTTCACTTCCTACTTTAATTACAGACAAAAGATTAACCAATATATTACCATTACCCTTCTTTAATTCCCATTTACCTCTTAATCCATCACCCACAACCCAACTTAACTATTAAACTCAAATCCTATTATAAACCTCAACTATCCCTAACTCAAAGTGCGGAAAAGAGAACTCCCCTTACCTCAACCGACGAATCAAAAGAGAGAACCTTGACCCGAGGTTCCAAACTCCGCACCGATTAATGCCGAAACTCGCCGACGAGACGGGGCGGTGGTCCTAGAAGCCTTTTTAGCGACCGAGAGCAAGACCGAGTCGGTTCCGGTCGGTGTCGGTGAATGTCAGTATGTCGGTGGCTTGGTTTCCTCCTACCCCGGCAAGCTCGAACATGATCACGAGGGCCTAGAGCCATGATTCAACTACCCCGGTGATGCCGAAAATGAAGAGACTCTCCCCCGGTGTGGTCATGGCCGCCGCAAGGAGATAGGGAAGGGACAACTTGATGATGCTCCTAAGAGAGAGGGAGAGCGCGTCAATGGTGGGAGGAGGAAGGGAAGGAGTTCATGCCCATTACTCAAGCTTGGAGCTAAGATGATGGTGAAATGAAGGTGCCAACAATTGCTTCGTGTATGGGGAGTGAATGGCTGTTAATAATAGCTTCTTCAAGAAGCTTGGTGATGTGCGTAGAAAAGGGAACAACTTGCCTAAGAAGCCACTCACGAGTGGTGCCTATTGATTCTTTTTTTTATCCGCTGGACACACACTCTAATCTGATTCTCTCTCTCACACATTCTATTTGCTTCTTTCTTTTTTTTTTTCGTCTGACGGGTTGGGGGTGGCTACGGGTAGTTATAGGAAATTATTTATTATTTTATAATTTGTTCTCATTTGTGGGTCAATGTGTAGATATTTTGGATTATAGCTAAAAGTTTGATAATCCTAAAAATAAAACACATTTAAGTACAATAATATTGTATTTTTAATTACTCAAAACTAATTAGAAAATAATAAAGTTATCGGTCCATCCGGATAGCTATTGCGTAAGAAAAAGTATAAAAATTCAAAAGTAAATATATTTTCTCAATCCCGATATTAAACTTGATAAAAATAATATTTATAATTTTGAAATAACAAATTATTATATATAACTTATAGCAGTAATTTATTAAACCAGTCCAGAAGCTAAAAATAAAACAGCCTTCGAACACTATGAAAATTTACTTAGCTCAAAATATTAAGTTAAACATATTTTTCTAAAGAAACTATTTATAAAAATGTCTTTAAGGCTTGCCACTTGAGCTCCCTGTCAAAATGTTAATTAAACTAAATAAAAGTACTATTTTATTTTTGGAAAACATATGATAACAAATTTATACTTATTTTGACTAGAAAACATATTTCAGATATAATGATGAAATCAGAATTTTATTCCGAGACTCAAATCTTGAAAACATCATATTAAATCATTTAATTATTTTACTAAAAGTATTAGAAATAACGGGATGTTACAATTCATTTCTCTTTGTATCGTATCATTATTATTTTCCCATACTTATAACTTTACTTTCATTTTTATTAATTTAATTTCCTTATTCAGGACGTAACAGACGTCCATCAGTATATTACACATATCACTCAACAGCATTCAATTCCAACATGCATAATCAAATAAATAAATATAAACATACTATCCACACACACAATCAGCACACAATAACAACGTGGTCTTTGTCACCTTCGTATAAGTGGCCACACAACACAAACAATTGTCATTATACTACTGACTCCGAACCACTTAGTTCTGATCTTTGAGATGATACGGAACGCCCTAATACATCACCTAACTACCACGGTGTCTTAGGAAAGCTTCTCTCTCACCTGGGGTCCAGCGATTAAATGCGTACCGTCTCCTCTGATCCTTTTGCTGCCGGCTGCCCCAATCCCTCGTCTTTCAAATTCCTCGTACTAAATAAAATATGGTTACGTTATTAACTTGTATTAAGAAAATCTCTCTTAGTTTCAAAACATTTTTCGTTTCTCGTCGGAAGACTTAAAACATAACCGTTTTCTCTCAAACCACTCTAATACTCTCTATTACCTTAAGTACTTTCAAAATCATTTGAAAACATTATAAAAAGTTATTTAAACTGTTTAGTTTGGGTGCTGGTTTGTTTTGGACAGCAAGGAATTATTTTATAAAAATCACTTTGATAACTCCGAAAACATTTCAAAAACACTTTTCACTTTAAATAATTCTTTAACTCAAAATTAACACTTTAAAACACCAATCTTTATTATAAAACAAACTTTGGACAACCATAAACACCATTTAAAAGTCCCAAATAAATCAAATGGAATTTTTTTAAAATCCACTTATTTCAAAACCATTTACACACTCAAATATTTTTCACAACAACACTTAAATAAATGGGGTCATACAAGTAATTGATTAATCATTTAATTTATTTACAATTCAAACAAACACTTAGACATTCACATACTCACAAAGATATAAATCAAACACAACAATTCAATTCTTTTAAAAAAAAATCACTACATGAGTTTATTTTAATGCCACTAAATTTCCTAAACCTATTTACACTATATGGCCGAATAATGTCAAAGAAGACAAGTCAAAACATCACAAACTTAAATCACACAAATCAACTTGATTCATTTTAAGCACTTAAATTTCCACTTTCTTTTTCATGCAACAAATTATTTACTATTCCTTTTTCTCTTACCCGAATGCACATACACACACATATATTCATTTAAACACAAAACTTTTCCAAAATCATTTAATTCATTTACGTCCTTTATTCTTTAATCAAAAACCGAATATAAAATACATATCCATAACACAATTTCAAACTATTTATCTTAGCACAATTTCTCAAAACATGCTCATTACTTTTAAGTCTCCTCATGAAAAAGAACCCTAGTCTACTTAGGATGTATAGGCCGAACCCTATTTTGACCAAAACAAGGTTCTTGGTTCATTTTTTTCAACATGCAAAAACACAAGAATCTTAAATCAAAATGCATGTGTCCTTTGTCATGGAAACAAAACATGATTTCCTAAGTCTAGGCTTAGACCAAATGCACATCATCATGAATCAAGGTTTTAAATTTCCCAATCTTTATTATGCATGTACATAGAACATGGATCAAGTTAAAATTAATTTTCCAAAACTTGTCTCCCCAATTTCTTGGTAAAACCGTGATGCCTATTGAAGAAAATCAAGTCTTTTTGGTTTAAAACAAAATGCATGACTTCAAAAGTATAGCTTTTTCATGGATCAAAACAAGATTTAAGGCTTCCAAAAATCAAAGTTTTGTCAAACCCAAATCAAAATCAAACAAGTCAAATTAACTTTTCTAAACATGAGATCAACCATTTAGATTAAATCAAAAAGCACCAAGGCTTATTCTTTAGGTCATGGCCGAATCCCCTAGTTTAAGAGCTAGTGTTTTACAAGTTCGCTCACTCCTAGAAATCCAAGAGCAAGGCATAAAGAGAACATGCAAAGGAAGATAAGGATCATAAGGTCACAAAATCCAACATGCAAGGGAAGATCAAGACAATATATGAATTTAGACACAACTTTAAACAAAACCGTGATAAGGGAGAACAACAAATAAGAGATCAAGACTTTCCAACACCAACATTCAAGATCAAAACATAAAAATAACATGCAAGACACTTAAACCTCAAGATCATTCAAAATAAATACATGCATCACAAAAATTAAACAAGGTCCATTAGTGAATCATTTACATCACAAAATGATTACATTAAAACTCTCTCAAGATAACTACCTTCAACAAACTCTAACTTCCAACTTTAAATCTTCCCTTCTTCTCCTAAGGTTTGCTTCGGCTACCTCTCCTTTGGGGTTGATGGGCGATTTTCTTCTTAGGTTTTGAAGGAAGATGTGTGTGAAAGAAGGAATCAAAGGTGTTTGGGGTTAAGAGATTTGGATTCTCACTCTTCTTCTCCTCTCCTCTCCTCTCTTCACGGTCTCACTCTTTCTCTAAGGGTTCCAAGAGCTTTGTGTTGCTCTTGGACCAAGTGTGTTTAGGAGATGTGAAAATGAATCAAAGTAACCCACTCCTCCTACTCACATACGGCTTATATGGACAAAGGCAAGGGGTGGAATTTTCCTCTTTTGCCCTCGATTCCATGTGTAAGCCTAAGGGTAATTTGGTCTAGTCAATTTGTTGCATAGGAGGGGTCATTTCGTGGGGAGACAAGGTGAAAGGGAAGTCTTCCTAGGCATCATGGCTAACACCTCCTAATATCCTCCTATTTTCTTATTAAAATTTCATTTTCTTAATGCATAAGAAAGTCACTCCTTCTTGGTTCTTCTATCCTTCATATGGCCGAACCTCATACACATGCACACACACTCATGAAATTTCTTTTCATGTTCACCATAACAACACATAGCATGACATCATGGAATAATGCATACACTTGACACATACATAAATATACATACAATTAATATTTTTGGGGCATTATGTTCATACGACACACACACATATATACCACACACTCATTCATGCATCATACCTTACACATACACATGTACGCACATACATATACACATGCATTATATTCTTTTCAATAACTTAATTCTTATATAATCCCTAGCATACCTATACATACTAAAACCGTGTATACACACATGTTTAGAAAATAATTCTTTTTCAACATAAAGGAACTCATACAAAGATCACAAATATTTTTATAAAACATCAAGCATATAGACTTTTCAAAAACTTCAATTTCTAAATTTTGGACATTACTTCAGGAAATCATTTCTTTAAAATCCTTTATTATTTTGAAAACGTATATTTAAGAAAATCATTTAGGAAAATACTCTTTCAAAACACTTTTCTCAAAAATAAATTTCTTTAGTGTTTTAGTTTAATACGAGGAATTTGCGGGGTGTTACATTTATGAGTCAACTTGGGAATCCAAAGCTAAGATGCGTAGAGAGTATCCCGAGTTATTTGAATAGAGTAGAATTTCGGGGACGAAATTCCAATAAGTGGGGGAGAGTGTAACATCCCGGAATTTCGATTCCCGAATAATGTAATGAATGACTCATGTTTTAATAGATGAATGTTTTGCCTTGCCGGATGTGCTTTATATGCTAAGGTTTGGTTTAGTTAAGAGTTTAGTCAAGGCGTTAGTTAAGGATTAGTTAACTAAAAAGCTTTAGTTTGGAGTCTAGTTTCCGCTTAGTTAACTAATGGCCTTAATTATGGGAATTAGCTAAGACCTAGTTAACTAAGTTAGACTTGGGTAGTTATGAGTTGATTAGGATTAGTCAACTAATGGTTTTAGTGATGAGTAAATAGCTTAGCTTTAGTTAACTAAACGTTAGCCTTGAATATTTTAGTTAAGGGTTAGTTAACTAAACTTAGGCCATGAGGAGATTAGTTTAGGCTTAGTTAACTAAGTGAGTGATGTGTGTGTGTGCATGGCATAGGTGAGGTGGCGTGATCTTGTTGGGTGCATGAAGGGCCAAGATGAGGTGTCACCACCACACACCACCCTTTTGCATGAAATTAAGAGGTGGCGGCACCAAGGACCACCACTTAGCCCACCATGCCACCTAATCATCCACTACCAACTTCTATATAAGGTTACATGTTGAGAGAACTCTTCTTTCTTTTAGTCCTTCTTCACACCACACACACTATACCATCATCATCTTCTTGCTTATTCTTCTCCACGGCCACAACCACCATCACCCTTA
Organism: Crotalaria pallida; assembly: GCA_037953625.1. Lineage (NCBI taxonomy): Eukaryota > Viridiplantae > Streptophyta > Magnoliopsida > Fabales > Fabaceae > Crotalaria > Crotalaria pallida. Next base: position 76,901,807 of record CM075649.1, on the reverse strand, counting down.
CTCAAGCTTAAACTCTCATCAAACTTAAGAAACTTTAACATATTCTAACCCTAGATCATGAATATGTCACATGCATGAGCTCTTGTGTTGAAGAAATCCAACATCTAACCTTTATCCTCAAAGAAAACCCACGACCAAACCATAAACAAAACCTTGAGTTCCTTATCTTGGAGTATCACGTGGGGCTCTTGGAGTCTAGGAGAATCAAGCTCAAGTTTCAAGTATCGTAGGTGTCGTGAGTTTAGGAGAGGAATCGAAGTTTTGAGCTCAGATTTCGTGTGTTCTTGAAAGGTATGTGAGAGAAGCTACTCCTTAGCTAGAATAAGATTTAAGTTTAGAAATTTTAGGTTCAAGCCACGGTGAGGCTTAAGGGCACTAGGCAGTTCTTGTTTTTGGCTTGGAGGCCATTTTTATTACTTGATTGATGGTTTGGATTACTTGTCCTGGAGTTGGTTTTATTTGGATGCATGTTGTGCTTGAATATGTTGTTGAATTTTAGTCAACTAAGTGGTAACTAAATGGAAACTAAATGAGACCAAGGGACAATTAGTTGACTAAGTCTTAGCTGGACGAAGACTAGATGATGATTAATGAATTAAACCCCAAACTGGTTAACAAATGGGTCCTAGTGAAGTTTTGGACTAGTTGAGAACTTAAGACTTAAAAGAGTCTTAGTTAACTAAGTCACAACTAAAGTGAAAACTAATGGAGCCTTAGTTAACTAAGTCTCAACTAAAGTAGAAACTAAGAGAGCCTTAGTTAACTAAGTCCTAACTAAAAGGAAAACCAGAGTCTCGGTTAGCTAAGTCTTAACTAGAGTGGAAACCAAAGTCTCAACTAGGCCTTAACTAAAGAAAAACTAAATGAGTATTGGACCCCAATCAAAGGACATAACTTCTATCCAAATCTTATCTGAAGTGTATGAGTTAACATCTGACTTGTGTGGTTGACAAGTGAGTGTCAACAAAGAGATTGAGACCCATGAGTGGGATAAGGACTTGGACATCGGTAGGATGTCAGTGATGGTCAGATGAAGATGTATGGTTGAGAATAGAAAAGGACACTCGGATAAGATTTAGATAGTAAGCAGTGGTATCTAAGACAGGAAATAAATACATGGATACATAATGTTATGTCCTTGACTTATGCTAAGAAGATAATGTATCCATGCTGAATTTATGAATGATGATACTTGTACATGCATAAAGAATGAGAATGTAATGTGATAGACCAGTCCCAATCTAAGGAACGAGATAGTACCTTTGGTAGACATGTTTTTTTCGTGGGTAGGTTGTCCGGATAGCCTGCACTGCGATGTACGCGGCTGGGCCGTGGGCATGTCCGAAGCATAGGGATGCTTCATGACCTCGAATACACCTACGGTAGGGAGACCGTGGAGGTAAAGCATTCGTCAGAACGTGGATATGGTTGACCTATGGTGCCGACCATAGAGGAAAAGCGTTCGCGAATGTGGATACTTTCGTGGGGGTACTGGAATAAACCTATGGTAGGGAGACCATAGAGGTAAAGCATTCGGAACGTGGATATCGTTGACCTATGGTGACGACCATAAAGGAAAAGCGCCCGAATGTGGATATGTTCCATGGTGGATTGATGTAAGTTCCATTGAGAATGTTTTGATAATGACAAAAGGTTTTGAACAAGCTACAAAGATATTGATTAAGTTTCAAGCTCAACAAACAACAACAATCATCAAAGGAAGAAGAGAGAACAAGCTCATGAAGACTTGAAGATCTAGTTTGAGTTTTGTTATTGTTTTATCTTTTGCCTCTCTAGACTTAGTCTTTTATTTGATGAGTTTGGGTAGAGTTTCTTAGAGGGTAGTGAATCTCTTTTGATTGCATGATTAAATCATAATTTGAGTTTTCACTTAACCTTAAATCAATAGGTGGCTTAAAGGTTTGAAAAGAAAGGTTTAGTTTTGAGAAAACAAGTTTCTAACAAGTTTCTACAGGGCTTAATCGATTAAGAACAAATCTAATCGATTACTAATCGATTAAGTGAAGATCTAATCGATTAAACACTGCTGTACTGGTTTTTTTAAAATACAATTTTCACTTCTCAAAATCAGTTTTTTTAGTGCATACAACTTTTGGGTATTCTATATAAATCTTTTCCTAACCTTTGTGATTATTAACCATCATTTTGATATTCATTTTACAAGAAATCAAGCCACTCTATTCTCTCTCAATTTCAAAGATCAAAGCTTTTCTATTTTTATATTCTTTGATCAAGAACTCTTGAATCTCTCATGTTGATTTTGTCATAGCTATTGGAAGAGATTCATAGGAGTGTCATTGTGTTTTCTATTGTGTTGTAATCTTTGCAAGAGGCAAGTCATCTACAACAAACAAGAAGACTTGGTGTGTCGATTATCATCAAGCAAAGTTCATTCAAATTGAAGAAGAAGTCTTGGTTGTGAATCAAGCAAAGTGAAGCCTTGGTGTGTGGATTATCATCAAGCAAGTGAAGACTTGTTGTGTGGATTATCAACAAGGGGTAGAGGTTAGATTAGAGAGAAGATCAATAGGATTACAAGGCAAGGGTGTGGAGTATCTCTTGTAGGCTAGCAAGAAGGGAGTCTTGTGAGGCATTTACTTGTAATTTGAGAACTCTAATTCCTCATAGTGAAGAATCTCTCTTGGTTGAAGAGGGGACTGGATGTAGCTTTCAAGTGGATGAAAGTGAACCAGGATAAATCACTGTGTCGTATCTCTAAACCCTTTACTCTTTACATTCAAGTCAATTCATTGTGTTCTTGCTTGAAAACCTAGAAAAAGTGATTTTTCATAATTGATTGAATGGAATCTTAATTGTTCAAATTAACTTGGGGAAAATCATTTTCATAACCTAGGTAATCAATAAGAATATAGGTGTTAATTCTTTCCGCTTAATCTCTGATCTTATGTGTTGATTGATTGATTTTCGTATTCGATTGAAAAGTGATTTTTCAGTTTTTTATCTGTCATAATCGATTATTAATCGATTAAGTGAAATTGTGTTTTCTGACCTTAATCGATTAAATTGCAGATTAATCGATTAAAGTTCAGCTTAATCGATTAAGTGCTGAAGTATTTGCAAAAATCATTTGTTTTAATTGTTTCGATTTGTTTCGTTCGAAAATCTTTCAAGGTTTCTTTTACACCTATTCAACCCCCCCTTCTAGGTGTGTTCCTAGAGTCCCTTAGTTGTTTCAACCACCAATTGCGGTTTCCTCAATTGGTATCAGAGCTCGGTCGAAAGACACGAGCATAAGAGCTTTTTCGTAAAGATCCTTTAAGAAAATCGCAATGGGTTCCATGAATCCCTTTGGTGGTGAAGGTGCTTCGATAAGTCGTCCTCCACTCTTTAATGGTGAGGGATACGCTTTTTGGAAAGTTAGAATGAAAATCTTTATCCAAGCCATAGATAGTGAAATTTGGAAAGTAGTTGAAAAAGGTCCTCATATCCCCTCTAGTTTAGTTGAAGGCGTAGTACTTTTAATCCCCGAGGATAAGTGGAAGGATAATGATAGAAAGAAAGTTCAATATGATTATAAAGCAAAGAATATCATTACCTCCGCTTTATCTTATGATGAGTTCTTTAGAGTTTCCCAATGTACTAGTGCTAAGGAAATGTGGGACACTTTACAAGTGACTCATGAAGGAACTAGTGAGGTTAGGAGAGCTAGATTGAATGCTTTAATGCGTGATTATGAATTGTTTCAAATGCTTCCAAATGAATCTATTAATGATATGCAAAAGCGTTTTACTCATATTATTAACCATTTACTTGCTCTTGGTAAGACTTTCTTACAAGGTGAACTTTCTAACAAAGTGTTGAGATGTTTAGACAGGAATTGGCAACCAAAAGTAACGGCTATTGTTGAATCTAAGAATTTGGATGCTATGGATCTAGCAACACTTTTCGGAAAGCTTCAAGAACATGAAATGGAGCTTGGACGTTTAAGTATCAATGAAGAGTCGGATAAGAACAATGGAAGAAAGGGACTTGCTCTTAAAGTCAATAGATCATACAATAAGAAAGAGAGTTCCGTTGATGATGATAGTGAAGATTCCGATTCGGATGTTGATGAAAAAGAAATGAAACTTTTACTAAGGAAGTTTGACAAGTTTCTAAGGAGAAAAGGAAGGTTGAACAAAGACAAAGGTAAAGAGAAGGATTCCCCACACTACAAGACCAAGACATCAAAAGAAGGTGTAGTTTGCCATGAATGTGGAAAACCCGGTCATCTCAAGTACTCATGCTCTAGGTATCTCAAGAAGAAGGAGAAAGACAAGAAAAATTCAAAACACAAAAGGGCATATATAGTTTGGGATAGTGATGTAGAAGAGAAGAAAAGCACATCGAGTAGTTCGTCGGATGATGAAGAATTTGCTAATCTCAACTTGCTTGTTCAAGTCAATGAAGAGGAAAGTTCAAATGATGAATCAAGTGAACAAAGCGAGGATAGCAATGTAAGTCATACTAAATCTGAAATTTCTTCTAAATATGAATTGTTATATAATGCTTATGAAGAAATGCATGAACAACTTGAAAAACTAGCTTTGAAAAACATTGAAAGAAAGAAGCTCATTTTGAAACATCAAAAAGAGATTTTAGAACTTCAAAAACAAGTTGATGAGCTTAATCTTGAAAATGAAACTCTTGATCTTATATATGCTAGTTCTTCATGTGATTGTGCTAGTAGATTGAATATTGTGGTTGATTGTGAGGATTGCAAGTTGCTTAAAGATGAAAATGTTATTTTGAAAAATAATCTTGCAAGTTTCACAAATGGTGATATTAGATTGCGCACATTGTTAAATTTTCAAAGAGAAAATTCAAACAAGTTTGGTTTGGGTTATACTAATGCTAAGAGTAATTCTCATAGAAATGTTGTTGTTTTTTCTAAAGTTGATTTCTCAAATGCACCAACATGTTTCTATTGTGGTACTCATGGACATACTTCAAATGTGTGTTATATTAAAGTGCATGGTATACCTAAAGGAAAGTTTGTTTGGGTTAAGAAGGGTGAGATTCCCTTAACTAACAAAAATGGATCCAAAATCGTTTGGATACCAAAACGCAAAGCATGATTGTTTTGTAGGTATGATTGAAGAGCAAAGGGCTTACAAGTGTTATTCATACATTTGCATCTTCAATTGGTATTACATTTGCATCTTAAGTGAATGACCTACAAAGTGGTAAAAAAAATGGTACAAGTGATATTGTTGAATATTCTTATTTGGTATCAATTATAGTTTTTCTCAATTGGTATAATTGATTGTTCTCAATTGGTATTACTTTTTCTAAAGTTCAATTGGTATCATTAAGTGATGATTAGATGATTATCATGCTTTTGTGATATTTTTTTTCAATTAGTGACAATTAGCTTTTCAATTGGTATCATTGATTATTTTTGGTTCTTATCTTTCAATTGGTATCAATGTTGAAAAGTTATGAACGTGAAGAAATGATCATTGTTACTCTTCTTACTTTGGCTTAGTATTTTATATTTCAATTGGTTTATATTACTTTTTGATAATGCCAAAGGGGGAGAAATGGTATGTTTTGGGAGAATGGTTGTTTTTGTTGTTTTTATGTAGGTTGAGAAAAGTTGTTAAAGATAGGGGGAGAATCAAGCTTCTATCAAGTGGATTTCAAATGTCAATTGCATTGATTAAGGGGGAGCAAGAGTCTCACCAAGTGATCAAATATTTAAAGCATCAACAACTTCAAACAACTTCAATACATGTTTGTCATTTTCAAAAAGGGGGAGATTGTAAGTTCCATTGATAATGTTTTGATAATCACAAAAGGTTTTGAACAAGCTACAAAGATATTGATTAAGTTTCAAGCTCAACAAACAACAACAATCATCAAAGGAAGAAGAGAGAACAAGCTCATGAAGACTTGAAGATCTAGTTTGAGTTTTGTTATTGTTTTATCTTTTGCCTCTCTAGACTTAGTCTTTTATTTGATGAGTTTGGGTAGAGTTTCTTAGAGGGTAGTGAATCTCTTTTGATTGCATGATTAAATCATAATTTGAGTTTTCACTTAACCTTAAATCAATAGGTGGCTTAAAGGTTTGAAAAGAAAGGTTTAGTTTTGAGAAAACAAGTTTCTAACAAGTTTCTACAGGGCTTAATCGATTAAGAACAAATCTAATCGATTACTAATCGATTAAGTGAAGATCTAATCGATTAAACACTGCTGTACTGGTTTTTTTAAAATACGATTTTCACTTCTCAAAATCAGTTTTTTTAGTGCATACAACTTTTGGGTATTCTATATAAATCTTTTCCTAACCTTTGTGATTATTAACCATCATTTTGATATTCATTTTACAAGAAATCAAGCCACTCTATTCTCTCTCAATTTCAAAGATCAAAGCTTTTCTATTTTTATATTCTTTGATCAAGAACTCTTGAATCTCTCATGTTGATTTTGTCATAGCTATTGGAAGAGATTCATAGGAGTGTCATTGTGTTTTCTATTGTGTTGTAATCTTTGCAAGAGGCAAGTCATCTACAACAAACAAGAAGACTTGGTGTGTCGATTATCATCAAGCAAAGTTCATTCAAATTGAAGAAGAAGTCTTGGTTGTGAATCAAGCAAAGTGAAGCCTTGGTGTGTGGATTATCATCAAGCAAGTGAAGACTTGTTGTGTGGATTATCAACAAGGGGTATAGGTTAGATTAGAGAGAAGATCAATAGGATTACAAGGCAAGGGTGTGGAGTATCTCTTGTAGGCTAGCAAGAAGGGAGTCTTGTGAGGCATTTACTTGTAATTTGAGAACTCTAATTCCTCATAGTGAAGAATCTCTCTTGGTTGAAGAGGGGACTGGATGTAGCTTTCAAGTGGATGAAAGTGAACCAGGATAAATCACTGTGTCGTATCTCTAAACCCTTTACTCTTTACATTCAAGTCAATTCATTGTGTTCTTGCTTGAAAACCTAGAAAAAGTGATTTTTCATAATTGATTGAATGGAATCTTAATTGTTCAAATTAACTTGGGGAAAATCATTTTCATAACCTAGGTAATCAATAAGAATATAGGTGTTAATTCTTTCCGCTTAATCTCTGATCTTATGTGTTGATTGATTGATTTTCGTATTCGATTGAAAAGTGATTTTTCAGTTTTTTATCTGTCATAATCGATTATTAATCGATTAAGTGAAATTGTGTTTTCTGACCTTAATCGATTAAATTGCAGATTAATCGATTAAAGTTCAGCTTAATGGATTAAGTGCTGAAGTATTTGCAAAAATCATTTGTTTTAATTGTTTCGATTTGTTTCGTTCGAAAATCTTTCAAGGTTTCTTTTACACCTATTCAACCCCCCCTTCTAGGTGTGTTCCTAGAGTCCCTTAGTTGTTTCAGCCACCAATTGCGGTTTCCTCAATTGACTGTTCCTCTAGATCTGGACCTGGTCAGGAATGAGGCCTCAGCATTAGAATTGTATGAGCATGCATCATGCCACCTGAATTAATAATAAAGATTAATTAAATTGGTGTGTGTTCATATGTACTTGCATTATTATCTGTGTTGTGCTGGTTTGTGCTTGTTAGTACTTAGTCTTATTCTATGATGCGAAGGCGTTTAGCTTACTCTCCTGCCCTTATAGGTGATGGGCAGGGTTCTGCTTTGCATCGAGATGCGCCCGCTACCTAGTGGTGACTGGGAGTACCAGGACCACCGGGCTACGTTTGAGGGTGAGGTGGAGATTACTATCTACCACCCTAACCCTCTAGCACGATTCCGTCCCCGACGTTTTCGTATTCCGCTAGTTTATACTATGCATGTACCTCCCTTTTTCATTTATCATGGACCTCCCTCATCTCCACCGACTTGTCGTTTTCACGGGCGGCGATTTCGTACAGCTACTCGCTTCCATCCTTATGCCACTCGAGTTTTTCCCTCGAGGGACCTCCCACTCCGATCGGACTGTGCCGGCACGCACAGCGTCTTCCCCTACCCATGAACTAAATGGTAGGGCACCGACCCAGCCCGATGGGATTGAGGAGGATCCATCTGAGCCCAGGAGCGAGGACGAGTTAGTGGAGCACTCCACTGGCAGTCAGTGGAGGACGGGTGACCCCTAGGACATGCTTAGTATAAATAGTAGGAATTAGAAACCTTGTACAGCTTTTGGAGGGGCAGAGCCTGGTGGTGTGATCTTGGAGCAGTGACAGCGGATCGACGACAAGCTCTGATGATACCTATTTTGCTCACTGTATATATGTATATATTTTTGAGAGGTATTATGAGAGTGCTTTGTAAACAACTGGACTTGTTATATAACACTATGTATCTGAACTGCTACAGTATCTCCAGTTACCCTTTCTCAGAATGCTTACTTTATCATCACTATGTTTTCCATTAACGCCATTGGAATTTGGTAACAAGTAAATTTACAACGGAAACGTCTGGTTTCTAAAGTACTTACATAAAGACTATTTTATAACTTAGAAATGTATTTTTGGAAATACTTATTAATAAATGGTAAATTAATCCCATCCGAATTCCAAGCAAGGTTTTCACGAATCACGAATTGAAAGGAGTTTTAAAAAGAAAAGAAAAATTTTCTACCCCCCTATTTTCAAACTTCTTACAAGTCCAATAAAACAATATAATTTTAGTAATAAATATGTGAGCGTTAAAAACTTGACCTGTGACCATTTTAAAATTGATAATTGTTTGCATGCATGGAAATGATTAAGGCACTTAGGATGTGTTTTTGTGGCCTTCAGATGTTTTGTATTGATAATGTTCCCTTAGTTTCCCACTTTGAGCCTAATGAATTATGATTTTTCTTTGGTACCCTGCATTGATTGCATAATTTTTGTGAGTACCTTAGGAATTTTGAATGAGCAATTGAGAGGAAAATAAGGAAAAGTGAAAAAATGGTGTAAAGTGTTGTGAGTCTACTTCTCTTCCATGAATGAATAAATGGAAAGAAAAAAAATAAAAAGAGAAATTTGGAAGAGAGTAGAAGAGAAAAAGTGAAAGAAAAGAAGTATAAAATTGATTATGAATAAGTATGAGTCCTCTTAGTGTTCATTGCTCAGACGTGATTTTTGAGGGAAATTTGGTTTTTCATTTTAGCCCTTAGTTTTATCCAAATATAAGAACCAAGATCTCATTACAACCAAATATAAGACCTTTTGATTTTTGTATGCATTCAATAATTTCGGTGGAGATTTTGGTCTATGGTCAAGCTTATGGTAACATATTGTCATTGTATGAATTTGAGCGAATCACATATACATAAACCTTGATACACATGAGAGATACACTGTGAGGTTGAGAGTGTTCACAAGTCCTGAGTTCTTGTTGAGTTTGTTTCTCTAACTAGGTTTCAATTGTATGAATTGCTTGTGAAAATAAGTGTTTGAATCTGTGAGTCGAAGTCATAGATTAGGTGTGTACATTTTGATTTAGAGGGTAGTCTTGTGTTCTAGAGTCTTTATTTTACTTTTGCCTGGGACATGCAAAATACTAAGTTTGGGGGAGTGATTTGGGTCCGATATATGATTTTTTGAGCATGAATTAGACTCCCTTTTACTAAGGATTTGGTTTGTTTCTCTTGCAAATTTAGGGCTTTTTGTATAGTTTTTAGGAAATTAGGTAATTTAGACTCCTTTGAACGTTCTGATCTGTTTTGTGTATGTTTCAGGTACTTTTGGAGCTTAATTGAAGAAAATAATTATGGAGCTGAAAAGAGGATGAAAGGATCTTAAAAATGGCGCAAGAACAGAGTGAAACGGAGTCGGAGCAAGGCTGGCACGCCCAGGAGCACAGACCTGCACGCCCAAGCGCGCAACCCACGAGAAGCCAGCACCAACCAGACTGGCGCGCCCAGGCGTGATGCCCTGGGCGCCCAGGCGCGCGACATACGAGAAGGCCCAATTGGGCCGATTTCTGATCAGTTTTGCTCCAATTCAATTAGGATTAGTTTTAGACTTTAAATATAGGTTTTTCCATTAGGTTTTGTAGACTTTTCAGAGCAAAATAAGATATTAGAATAGAATTTAGGATTAGAGAAGAGATGCTAGTTCTGCAATTGAGAGCATGGAGGCAAAACACAAGGATTGAAGATCAACATTGTTGGAGGGATCCACTTGATGATTGAAGATCTCTTGCGGGTAAATTGATTATTGTCTATGATGATTTGTTTTTCCCATTCCTTTATCTTCTTCTTCTAATATGTGTAACTGAATCTCTTGTTAGGAATAGGCTGTATTTGTATGAATCTTAATTTGGCTGTTTATTTATGAATTAATGTTTTTCCTTTTTAAATCAATTGTTTGGCTGTGTTTTAATTACAATTCATAGAATTCGCGACTTTATGTTTTGCTTTGGTAATCTGAACCTTAATTGGAAAATTAGGATTTAGATCAGGCCTTTCAACCAAACAATATAATTATTCAACTCGTAGGAATACTTTTGGGTAATTGTATAACTTTCATAAACTAAAACTCACTTAAGGGATTAAGGGGTAAAGTTTAGTAAGAAACGTAATAGCCATGAGGAATCTAGCTTTTATTGTTTCTAAAGTTGTTGATTTAGTGGAAAACAGATTTTCATAATTAATAACATGATCTTACAATGAAACCACGTTCCTAACCTTTTCCATATTTGTTTTTAAACCCTTTTTATTTTCTGATTTGTTTCATTCTACTTTTTTTCCATTCTGTTCTAAAACTCAAAACCAATACAAGTTTCACATAGTAATCGCAATTAGGTGAAAGAAATTAGAAACAATTTGCAATCCTCGTGGGAACGATAACTGGTGTTACTGACTATACTACTTGTCGATCCGGTATACTTGCCGGTATATTATTCCAACGAGTTGAATAATTATGTTGTTTGGTTGAAATGCCTGATCTAAATCCTAATTTTCCAATTAAAGTTCAGATTACCAAAGCAAAACATAAAGTCGCGAATTCTATGAATTGTAATTAAAACGCAGCCAAACAATTGATTTAAAAAGTAAAAACATTAATTTATAAATAAACAGCCAAATTAAGATCCATACAAATTCACCCTATTCCTAACAAGAGGTTCAGTTACACATATTGGAAGAAGAAGATAAAGGAATGGAAAAACAAATTATCATAGACAATAATCAATTTACCTCCAAGATGTAACATCCTACTTTTTAATTCTTTTATTAAATATTAAACAAAAAAAATTAGGAAAATTTTGACAGGGTTTACTTTAAAATATGGACTTTCCCTTAGAAAATTTTACCTGTCAGATCCAGAATAAAATAAAACAAATTATACATTATATTTCAACTTAGTAAAATAATATCAAAAGCTATTGATTGCAGTTTCTATGAATTGTATCATAGAATAGAGTAATTCCCCATACTTAGAAAATTACTCATCCTCAGCAGTCGAATATCCAAACCATCTCCAAAGCTTGTACCTAAAAATGTCAACTTAAGAGGTGAGCTGTTTTATCATAAATCAGGAAAAACACTTAACAACAATAATATGACATATATATACCTATGCAATTAAATAATTCTTTCATTTTGTTCTCATTCACATTCATACTTTATTTTCTTCCATACTTAAGTACTCATATAATTTTAAACATAATTATCAACTATTGTTGATAATACATAACATAAATAACGCAATGCAATGCAACTTCTCCATACATTTACTTTCTTTTTTCCTTTTTCATAACTTCGTAGTCATTGTTACGCTTCTTTTCTTTTATTTTTACTTCGTAGACATTGCTACGCTTTCTTTTGCTTACACTGTACTTCACGAGTACGTCCATCATACATTGTTAGGAACCATATTTCCTTTACTTTTCATTTTCCTCACATCGCCCTCCACACTTTAGGAAAGACCAACTAGGAGTAAATGTCCCTCTACCAATACTTACACTGTACTTCACCAATTGTTCATCATACAGTATAGGAACCCTTTGTACTTCACGAAAACGTTCATCATAGGGTAGGAACCATCCTCCGTAGTCACGAAGTATGTAAGTGACCGATAGAACTACTATAGTGTGCACATGACCAATCACCAATTCAACCAGTACTTCACGAATACGTCCATCATACTGGTCTCTTCTAGGGTAGATCAAAGTCCCCTATAATAGTTTCCGTGATTGTTTCATAAGCACAATCAAATCATTATAATACTCTCGTCCATTAATTCTATGAATCTTCACGATAACGTCCATCAATATAGAACCTGACCTTCACGTCATCTTTCCTAATTCCTAACGTCCACGTTACTCCATAATTAAACGTGTTTCTAGTTCATTTTAGGGTATTTGTGATAATCAAGCCTTTTCATACTTATTCCAATTTGGAATGAGTTCTCTAACTTAGGATAATTGGCCAAATAATAATAATTCATGAATAATAATTATTCAAGTATAAGAACATTAATAATAATAACAATAACATTCATTTAATTAATGAACATTTAACTTAAATTCATCATTTAAGTAACATCATTCATTCCTTCAACTTAGTTAATCTTCTTTTATTTAATCATTATTCTAGTATAAATGTATAAATATCATAACATAATTCAATCAATCAACATTTCATCTTTCATTAGCTAATACAAATCCTAGGTTCATAACATAATTAAATCAATAAGTTAAACACATATCAAACACACACATCTATCAACCATACATATATCAAGCATATACATATCAAACATCAAACATACATACAATCAAACATTCACATACATATATTTATATCATTATTATTATCATTAAATCTTAATCCTAATTTATGGAAAACAACTCCATCTTACCTTGGTTTCCTAGTCATAGTGACTAAGCCACTTTTATATCTGCGACTTACTCCAAGGTCAGGGTCCACAATAACGTGTTGGATCTAAATAGGGACATATGTTAAAACTAATTATAACATTAAATATATATATATATATATATACCAACTATATTCATTTTTTTAAAATAATAAATATATATCATTATACAATAAAAATATATCACTTTTCCCCAAAACATCTCTTTATTTGAAAAAATAAGGATAATAAAAATATTAACGGATCATCGAATAAATTACATAGATGAATAGAGAGAGTTGATGGAATTTTATACCTAAGAAAGATTTGAGATTGAACGGTTGGATCTTGAGTTATTTGACCAGGAAGTTAGAAAACCTTAAAAGTTTTCTCTATCACTCTCGCCTCTGATCTTCTTCTCTCTTTCCCGACTTTCTTTCTTTTGTTTCATTCTCTCACTCTCTTTTCTTTATATTCAGTTTCTTTCTTTTCTTTATAATGGTGGGGGTGGGGGCAATTGGGTAGTTATAGAAAATTATATTAATAATTTGTTTTCCTATGTGGGTCAATGTGTGTAGGTATTTTGGGTTATAACTAAAAGTTTGACGATTTCTAAAATAAAATAAATTTAAGTAGAACAATATTGTATTTTTAACTACTCAAAACTGATTGAAAAATAATAAAGTTACCAATCCCTAAAAGATAGCTACTACGTAAGAAAAAGTATAAAAATTCAAATATAAATACATTTTTCAATCCTGATGTCAAACTTGATAAAATATAATATTAAGAATCTTGAAATAATAAGTCATTAAATATAACTTATACCGGTAGTATATTAAAATTAGTCCGGGAGCTAAAAATAAAACAGTCTCAGAATGTTATGAAAATTTACAAGAACGTTCCAAATATTAAATTATACATGTGTTTCTAAAGAAACAATTTATAAAAATGCCTCTAAAGCTTGCGAGTTAAGCCAACTCCATTGATATACTGTAACACTATTTTAACCTTGTTAAAATTATTTATGCAACTTGTATAACATAGAGAGCTTCTAAGCTTTACACAGCAGTACCATCAAGTCTTAAGGGTAAACCGCTGAGTTCTTTTTTTTTTTGGTGGAACAGAGGGGCTAGCGCCCAGAAAAAGAAAAAGCTTAAGAAATTAAAATATGCCTAGGAGCAGCATGCCTCCTATAGTCTGTAGCAATGATCTCCCTCAGGTTATCATCAGGATAGCTAAAGATATGGCACCCTCTTTCCATAGAAATGCTTCTATTAGCAAGGTAATCAGCGCAGGCATTTCCTTCACGAAGGGTGTGATAAAATTGGATCTCCCAATCTCTTCTGCAAAGATTTTTAACATGAGATACTAGACCATTCTCCATGAACTTTCTGGATGGGTTTGAGATAAGATCAAAAGCAGAAAGAGAGTCGCATTCCACTTGTATCTTTCTGTAGCCTTTATCCCAAGCTATCTTGAGTCCAATGTATATGCCCCACAGCTCTGCTTTGAAAGTTGTACATATCCCAATGTGGTAGCAGTAACCCAGCTCCCATTTTCCTTCAGCATCCCTAATGAGGCCACCACAACTAGATTGACCCGGATTTCCTTTTGAAGCTTCATCCGTGTTAAGTTGAACCCAACCCTCCGGCGGGGCTTTCCAACTAATGAAGATAGTCGAACTCTTTTTAAGATAGGGTTCACCGCTGCCCTCCAACTTCCCCATTATCTCATGGATATTCTTCTTCAAAAGATGGGTTGCATTCGGGGGGCAGGAGAAATCTGAATCGAAAACAGAGGAGTTTCTCCAACTCCATATAGTATATAGGCATCCGGCAAACAGCACCTTCCAGTCTTTATTGGAGTAATTTCCCCAGCTCCGGCAAAGGTTTATCCTGCACCAAGACACCATATCACAGTTAAAAAAGTCATTTAATTCAGTAGGGAGGAGGATGCTTACCCAGATATTCATAGCTTTGGGGAAATCCCTCATAGCATGAATAGTTGTTTCTTCATATGTATGGCATAACGGGCACAATTCATTGCCAATGTTCCATTTCTTCTTCACACTATTTGTCATCAGGCGGTCATGAGCAATTTTCCATAGGTGGAATTTCCATTTTTCCGGACATTTAATATTCCAAATTTCAAGCCAAGGAATGCTAGGAACTGCAGGTCACTCATTACTAAGCCCTTGATAAGCATGTTTGATGGAGAAGGATCCATGATCTGAACTACTCCAAATCAAAACATCATCTCCAAGGTTGTCTTCCGGCGGAGGGATAGTATGAATCCTTTGAACTATATCCTGTGGAAGAATTTTTGTGAGGCGACTGTAATCCCAGTCTCCATTACGAATAGTCATGTCCCTAACAAGCAAAATCTCAGAAGATAACAAAGCATCGTTAGAACAGAAATCTTTAAGCAATAAATTATCCCCTATCCATTTATCAAACCAGAATAAGGTTCCTTTACCATCACCTATTCTATATTCAGAATTATTATTTAAATAAGGCCATAACTCAGTCATTTTCTTCCATAGTGTAGAATCATTATTCATAGACATAATAGAATTATGTAAATTCTAATCCCTAGCATATTTCCTGTAACACCCCAAAATTTTAATCCCCGATTAATGAAATGTTAATTATAAATTAATTATAATTAATTATTTCTATATTAATCCTTGATTAAAATATGTGTTCATATAGTTAGTATATGTGTGTGAATTGACTTAATAAATATAATAATGCATAAAATAAATATTTTGCATATTAGTCCCTGGATTGGGACCTAGAGGTAATTATAGGAAAGGTTTTGGAGGGAAAGAAAATAAAATAATTATTTTTCAAAAATTGGGCAAAATACTCGAGTATTTTCTGAATACTCGAGTATTCTGGGTCAAACTGCACGAGTGAATGCGTTTGGTGAGTCACCATGAACGATTTCCTCTTCCTGCCACGAAAACACCTTCTTGCCAACGCCATGGGTGGCGTGTCGACGTGCATGAGCTCTCTCTATTCCTATATAAGCTCATCAACATCTCTTAGTTGAGAATTTTGCTCAATCTTGCTATAGTTGTTGAAGTTAGGGTTCCGAATTCATTCTCTTCGATTCTCATTCTCTGTTCAGATTCAAAACACAAACTATACACGAATACAAAGCATACATCTTGAGCTTTGTATAGAAAGTAAAATCGTGAGGATTGAGTGAGTGTAGTGGAAGATTCAAGGGCTGGAAGTTGGAGCTTGTGCTGTCAAAACTGTTTCTGGAGCTTACTTTGGGTTTGATTTCTGGTAAGCTCATGAATCCTTGAGTCTCAAATTCGGTTTCCTTAGTTAGATTATGTTGCATAGAGTTTAGAAAATCTAATTTCCCCAATTTTATTCTCTGTTTCATATGTAAACCAATTCCACTTTGGTGTTGCACTCAAAATGCTCTGCATGTGGTGCTTGAAGTTGGTCTGAGAGTTGTGGAGCCTTTTTCTGGTCAATTCTTGGTTGGAAAACGTCTGAGAGGTAAGGGGAAGTAATTTCTTACACTAGATAGAGTTTAAATTTCATTAATTGTGTTAGAGAGCCACCAAGAGGCTCTAAGGGCTTAGTTTGAATAGGAACTTTGGTTTGGAGACCAATCCATGCTCTATGACTGTGATGAGCAAGTTCTAAATCATGCATGCAAGCTTAAATGACCATTGTTTTATGAGTGTGATGTTTATTTTGCAATTTGAGGTGTTGAGTTGCTAAATTGTGTATTTTTTGCATAAATGATTAATTCTCTGTCAAATTTGTTATTTGATATGAAATGAGTATTGTAACATGTTCAATGTATGGTATATGAACTATTGTGATCATTGGTTTGGGTTAAAAATGTTTAGAAATTGAAATGGTATGTAAAAACCAAGTTTTCAGTCTGTTCTGCCTGCAAATACTCGAGTATATGGCTTAACACTCGAGTATTTCGTGGTGCACCAGTGTGAAAATTGGCGCACCAACTTGAGAATCAGGCTTGGCACTCGAGTATTTCAGATGCAACAAGAGTAAAAATTGATGAACAACTCGAGTGATACATGAACTACTCGAGTATTCTGGGTAATGAACTACTCGAGTATCTCATGAATTACTCGAGTATATTTATGAAGATCTGAAAACTTAAATCTCTAAAAAGACATGAATGACTCGAGTATAATTATGAACCACTCGAGTAAAATCTGGAAACTGATGAATTACTCGAGTATTATGGAAAACACTCGAGTATTTTTAGTCAGATACATAAAAATACCATTTTCAATTCTAAGTTATTTTGTAACACTTAAAGGACAATAAACCAAGTGATCCTAGACTTAAAGGAAATTGATTGACGTCATGATGTTTTTATTTGAATAATGACACGTTGCTCGAGAGGCACGTAATGTATTAATAAAAGGATAAAACATCAGTCAATTCCCTTTAAGTAAAGTAATGCATTCATTCTGGAGTTTGGATGGTAGGACGTATATCGTGTTTTTGGTAAACATGTGGAGGGCCTCTAGGAGTGCCAATACGCTTGCTTGATGACACGTCGTTGACGTGGTCGGCTGAGTGGATGCCGATATGGTTATACCGTTTGGATGACGGTCCGTTTGGATGACGGGATATGCTCGGGTGGCATGGATTCCAAGCTTGTCGTGTACATTCTAGGTGAATGTACGAATTATTGTATACCTAGGAATACAACGCACTGTTGAGTGCTGGGTTGTCAGGGATGGACGTCAAAGAGTGACATAGAATGATGGAGATAGGCTTGAGAGCTAAATTCATGCATCATGCCAGTCATTTGCATTAATTGTGATAAATGAAACAAGTGTGAGCATCCTACTTGCATTCAATACTTGCTAAGTGCTAAATGTGATTGTTATTTATGATTGCATATTTACATATTCACATTGTACAATTTATTCTCTGTTGATTATGTGTATAGACATGCTTACCCCTATGCCCTTGTAGGTGATGTCTCGTTACATTGCTTGCATCGAGATCCGACCACTTCCTAGTGGCACATGGATTTATGAGGACCATCGCGCGGTGTTCGAGGGAGAGGTAGAGATTACCTTCTACCACCCGAACCCGTTGATTCGATTCCGTCCTCGTAGATTTAGGATTCCCATCATATACATTATGCATGTACCCCCGTTTTATACTTACCATGGACCACCTCCCACACGACCAGCTCGTTCTTATCACAGTTTTCATTTTCGACCTACCCGCTCTCACCCTTTTACTTCTAGAGTCGTCCGCAAGGAGACTCCCCCTTCTGATCCGAGGAGCCCAGTCAGGGTTTCACCATCGCCTGACCCAGTACCCAGTGGTAGGGTACATTCTCCCTCGGATGAGATCGAGGAGGATCCGGTGGAGGACGCGAGCGGAGATGAGCCTGTCGTGCATTCTACTGGGAGTGATTGGAGGGACGATGATCCCTAGGTATGTGCGTATGGTGTATGATGTGGATCAGAGGATCCAGTGTGTGGATGCTGAGGAGGAGACTTGCTGCTGCTGTGTTGATGATGATGCTACTACCTTACTACTTTTGCTTCTTGGAGACTACTGCTATCACTACTACTACATCTGATGCTGCCAGATCTACGTGACCACCCTTAGAGTTATATTTTGGTTATGTATATATGTTGTAGATATACTTTTGGAGTACTCTAGGGTTTTGGTTGCACTGCTGTGTAGATCTGTTTGTGGACTTGTATTTTGGATCTTGGAGACTTGATGTTGGGACTATGTACTTATAACTCTTTTCATATATATGTATATACCTATGGTTATATTACTATTAGTTGCATAGTCCTATAATTTCCGCTTACTCTGATTTAATCTATTTGAGAGTTCGGCTGTGAAAACTATTCGATGGTATCAGTTTTATCAAATAAAGCAAGGGTAGCTTTAGTTATTTTCTGTGATATAAAAACGATTTCAAAAGACGAATGTTACCCAACTTTTGAAAAGGTTTTAGAAATCGCCGAATTCGATACAACTGTTTCGAAATGCTTTAGAGTTTATTCTCCAAGAATTCCAAGTGTTGATTTGTGCACCCGCTTAAAAAAGAAAAATTTCACTTACATATTTTCTTAATACTCACAAGTCCATATATTATCCAATATAATAGCTTAAGTACTATATTAAACTTGGGTAACAAGGAAGGGTGTCACATTTCCCCTTCAAAACCTTGACCCATAAGTCCCCCGGTTTAGTTAAAACATCCCAACAAAGCTTTAAAATAAAAGCATTATGAAAAGTGTTAACTCTCCTCACACCAAGACCCCCATGGGATTTGGGCAAGCAAAAGGTATCCCAACTAACTAAATGGGCTTTCCTTTGCTCAGCAGAACTACCCCAAATAAAGTTACGTTGGTATTTTTCAATTTGATTACATGTACCCTTGGGGATAACCACATGCTGCATAGTGTGGTTGGTCATAGCTCCAAGGACTGATTTGGCAAGAACCGTACGACCTGCAAAAGACAAACTATTAGCTTTCCAGCCAGCCAGTGTATTATAAAGTTTCTCAATTAAGGATTTGAAAGAATCCTTTTTGCGTCTTCCACCGTGGTCAATCGATCCTAAGTAATTGCCTAGCTCAGACGCAAGCTTGAAACCACTAGCATTAATAATATCCTCTTTAATGCTATTAGGAACATTTTTTGAGAAGAAAATGCTAGTTTTTGACTCGTTGATCCTGTGGCCAGAAGCAGACCCAAAGCTATCAAGGCAATTCATAATAGCACCGAACTGATCCATGGAAGCTTCTGCAAAAACGAGTAAATCATCAACAAATAATAAATGAGAAACATGAGGGCCTTGACGACCAGCCCTAATGGGCTTCCAGATACCATTATCAATCATATCAGTAATTAAATGTGACAGTTTATCCATACAAATAACAAAGAGAAAGGGGAAAGAGGTCTCCCTGACGAATGCCTCTAGTCGGAAGAAAAGAATCAGTTGCTTCCCCATTCCAAAGCAGCTTGAAAGAAGCGGAGGAAACACAAGCATGAACCAAGTCTATGAAGTCCATCGGTAAATTTAATTCCAAGAGGCACTGCTTAATAAAATTCCAAGAGATTCTATTGTAGGCCTTTTCCAAATCAAATTTTATTGACATAAATCCCTTCTTCCCTTTAGTATGCTTCATTGAGTGAACGATATCCTGAGCAATGATGATGTTATCCTGAATATTTCTGCTTGGGACAAAACCTGCTTGATTGGGAGAGATCCAATCATTCATGAAAGGCTTGATCCTGGAAGCAAGAATCTTGGTAATACTTTTGTACACCACATTACACAGCGCAATAGGACGGAATTGGGAAGGCCATTGAGGTTGATCAATCTTGGGAATTAACACAAGCAGGGTGGAGTTGATGTATTTTATTGCATCAGTATTCTGCCACACATGTTTAATAAACTCATATAAATTGTTATGCAAGAGATGCCAGTTATGTTTGAAGAACAGAGCAGAAAGTCCATCCTCCCCTGGGGATTTTTGAGAACCAATGGAAAAGATAGCAAGCTTAAGCTCTTCCAAAGATGGGGACCTTCCTAAGAGATCAGAATTTGCATCACTGACAGGGTATCCGCTACAACACTATAAAGGAGCTCTATTGAGATTTTCTTCCGTGTAAAGCTTCACAGAGAAATCTCTTGTCATGCTTTTGATATAGTTGAGATCATAGTTCCACTCCCCCCGAGTCATCTTTAAGAGCAAGAATTTTGTTCTTCTTTCTTCTAGAAATAGTGCGGGAATGGTAGTACCTGGTGTTTCTATCCCCCCCTTCAAGCCAAGCCTTCCTAGACTTTTGGTGCCAGAGTAATTCTTCCTGTTTGAGAGTTTCGTCCAGCCTCTTTTGCAAATCTCTTTCCAGTTTATGGAGAAAGGAGTTGTTAGCATAGTCATGGCTTGATTGAATACCACGCAACTTGGCCATCAATTCCTTTTTTCTTTGAAACACATTGCCAAAAACATTCTTATTCCATTGCTGGAGTTGAGGAATAAGATTTTCAACCGCATCAATGAAATTTAAGTCATGTCTCCAATGCTCCTTTAAGAAAGCATCAAACCCATTATGAGTTAGCCACATTGATTGAAAACAAAAAGGTCTGTTTCTGCGGTTGGACTGCTTGTAATTGAGATTCACACAAAGCGGATGATGGTCTGAATGAAGCCTTTCAAGAATCGTGACCACCGCCTCTGGGAACCTGAGCCGTCAATTCAGATTACAAAGCCCTCTGTCCAGCCTTTTAAACACTCTACTATAACCCTGTCGTAAAGGACCTCTCCAAGTAAAACGACCACCTACCTGCCCAAGATCCATGAGGTTGCAGGAGTTAATACGCTGAGAGAAGGAATGGCATTTATTCAAGATGACCGGAGCACCACCCATTTTCTCCCTCGGATTAGCAATATCGTTGAAATCACCAATTAACATCCATTCACCATCCATGTTTGACGAAATTTCCTCTAAGCTCCTCCACAAATGAATTCTCTCTTCTTCACGGGGATTGGCATAAATAGCCGACAAATACCATTTACTATAAATACTCTCCAAAACATCAACATGAATGACCTGCTCCTCATTTCTAATCACGGTAATTTTTAAATCAACATTATTCCATAGGATCCAAATTCCACCAGAAAATCCTCTAGCTTCACTGATTATGAAATTAGAAAAACCAAGCTTCCTAATTGTAGAGCGGGCTCTGTTACCACTACATCTAGTTTCCTGCAGAATAACAACATCAGGTTTATTAATAGCAATAATATTACGAAAATACCTGCCAAAGTCTTTTCCCATAGCTCCTCTCACATTCCAAGACAAAATGATCATTGATAAAGCTTTTGAGGTTGGTCTTCAAGACCCTTGTTGCTATATTGACTTGATGTCCCAAGTTTCTCATCCAATATTGGTCCCATATCAACACCATCGACCTCCATAGAAAGCATTTTGGTTGATATTATCCTTTTTAGAAGCCCCTAAGTCTGGCGGTTTGGGTAATTGCTGGACATCAACGAGACCTCCGTTTTGAGCAAAAGCACGGTTGACCTCGGGAGAAGAGGGGAGAGATACACGAGTATAGAATGAATCAATAGTACCTATCCCTTGCTTTTCTAAAATCTTCATTGTGTGAAGGATGTTCTTCTCTTTCTCTTTCCTCTGTTTTTGAAGCTCGCCACTATTCTGGGTATGGGAAGGCGCATCACTGGAACTGGAAGTAACAATGGGGGAGCGCTGATGCAGGGACTTAGCGGTTTTGCTTTTCTGACCATGAGGGAGGCTAATATTTTTTGTGGGCTTTGGTTGAGTGTTTTTACCAGCTAAAGGGTCTCTAACCCTTTGAGTTTTCTTTGGGCTTTCAGAAAGGCCCACTTGCTTATGGCTATCTAAATCCAAGACATGAGAATCTATATTTGTGCCAATTGTGTCTTCTTCCTTATCATCTACTTCCATCAGAGAAGTAAAACGTGATCCCTTATTAATAATGGGTTGAGGTTTCACATTATCAGCCAATGAAGATTTTGCTTTGAACCTAGGAAGACGTTTCACTAACATCCAAGGCCCAAATGGAGTATTTTCGGATTTGTTGGCCTTATTAGCATTGATATTGCAATCAGTATCTTCAGCGTTGACTCCCATCTTGTCTATTGCTATTTTCTTGGCCTGATCCTCAACAATCATATCTTGTGAATTGATAGTTTCCTTTTCTATGTTTGTATCCGTTGTGGCCAACCCGTCCTCCTTGGCGTGAGTTTGAGAGATTCCAGGTGTCATCGTCATCGCCGTCGGGGTTAGTTCGTCTTCATTTTTCTCAGTGCATAAATCAATTTTATGTCCATATTTGCCACAATTGAAGAAAATGAGATGGAGACCCTCATATTCAAGTTGAATTTCAGAACCACAAGCTTTCACTCTTGGAACTATTTTTTTTTAGATCAATTTCCACACATATTCTGGCAAACTTCCCCCTTGAGTGAATCAACGTGAGATGATCTACTTTAAGCATGGTACCGATTTTCCTACCCACTTTCCAAAGAAAATGTGGGTTATAGAGTTCAATAGGAAGATTAGGGAGCCTTACCCAAACCGCTATTCTACGGACTGTTTGTTCCGCTGCCATGAAGAACGACCTCCATCTTTGAACGATAAGGTAATGGTCCGCAACTTTCCAAGGTCCCTCAAAGAGGGCATGATTATAATCTTCATTAGAAGAAAAATGGACAAGATAGTAATCCTTAGGCATATCAATGATTTTAACATTACCTTTTTTCACCCAATCACGTTTAATCTTATTTTCTATGACTCTAGCATTCACCCTCTTGCCAAAAAGCTTGACTATTAGAGCATTTTTCCAAGGCATACACCATTCCTCATATTCTTCTTTTGATACCTCTATTTCAGGGCAAGCATCAAATTCTTCTTGAGTATCCTTAATGATATCTTCCTTGTACCATTTGTTTTCAGGAAGGTCTTCATCTTCAACCTCAATGGCATCATATGGAGAGGAGCCAATAGTCTTCAGCAAGGAATTCTTATAAGACGTACCAATTTCAAGGGATCAGACATGAGCGTTTCTTGCATGACACCATCTACTGAAGGGGAATCAAATTATGAGTCCATACCTTGGAGATTAGCAACTTCCATAGGGGTTTCTTCATGCGTTTCATGGCCAACTTTCACTTTTTTAATGGAACGTTCTTTTTGATCTTCTTCTTGAACGGAAGATCCTTCAGTTTCTTTCTCGTTGGAAGACACGAAACCTAGGAGAGGGTTCGCAGACATACTTTTTTTCTAACATTTTAGCATAACTAAACCGCTGAGTTCTTATGGAGGCAACCCTTGACTTGCGATAATATGGGTTTTTTTTAGAGGTAATATGTGTTATTTGGACAAGCAAAAATGAGAAAATTTTCCATGACAAAGAGAGATATCAATTTATAACATGCTGGATAAAGTGAAGGTTGTATCATGATATTAGGTTATTTATCATAGTAAATATAACATCTCTTTCACGGATTTGTATAACAACCTAATCTACTGTATTTCTCAAATATGTAAGAAATAAATGGTTGTTCCTATTATAAGGGATAGATTAACCCTACCACTCGCACTCATCATCAATGAATTTGGCTTATAAAAAAGAGTAGCACCAAGTCTTTTTTTTGGGTAGAGAAGTTGTTTTTTTTTAGAAGTACATGAAGTCGTTTACTATATTAATAATAATCTACGCTACATCTATATTTATGAAAAAAATTTACCAGGGCATCTTTATCTAATATTCTCTTTGTCTATATCTATATATATAAGATCATTTTGGTAGATTTCACTTCTGTTAAGAAAGTTGGTTAATTTAATTAATGTTATTAGAAATGTGAACATGTGATATGTAACTTCAAAACTACCCCTAGTAATAATATTGAGAATCTAACAAGTGTAAGTAAATAGGGATGTTTGTGGAAAAAAGTAAATAGGTTTTGGTCTATTTTGAGCACATGATTGTGTACTTATGTTCAAACCCTTCATAGAAAGTGGGGTTCATGTGTACTACAATGCTTAAATAGATCATTTGTTTTGATAAAATTTGTTTGCTTATAAAAAAAATTATCATTTAAATTTGGTATAGGATCATATAAATAGAAACAAAATAAAAATCTCCAAAGTTTTTGGTTACACTAATGAAAATAGGAAGAGAGAAGTATGGGAGAGAGATTATGGTGAGAAAATGTGTAGATATTTATGATTGTTTGGTATAAGAGAAAATGTGGAGAGATATGAGAGAAAAATTTAGTTTTCTTTCTTTTTGTTTGGTTAAAGAGAAAAATGAGGAGAGAGAAAGAAATAAATGTGTTAGAAGACAAATATATCATTGGTAGATCCCACCAATAAATGAGAGAAATAAGAAGAGAGAGGGTATTATTGTATTTTTGTTATCATTATTGTGTTTTCTCTTCATTCTCTCTTATTGATAACTAGGGAGACAGTATTTCTTGGTTGGTCCCACCAATTTTTCTCCCTCTTCTCATTTTCTCTTCTAAACCAAACAAGATAAAATCCTTATTTTCTCTTTATTCTCTCTTTTTTTCAAAATCTCTTTTCCAAAAATATCTGAAACCAAACAAAACATAGCCTTAAGGAGAAAAGGAATATGATTCAACATGGCATCAAAAATAGGGCATAATTAAACGTCAATGAAAAAAATTGTAATATTGAAGTTATTTTAAAATGTAAATTTATAATCATGATATAAGTAAGTGTTATTAAGTATTACAAGGTTTACCCAACACTTGTTGGATCTGAGAGGCTTTGTCTTCTCTCTAGATTTCTCAGTCTTCCTCCTTTTCTATTTGCTTTCTGATCTTTTGTATTTCTTGCTTTATCAAAGAGAGATAGCGGTAGAATGGGAGGGAAATTAGTCCATCTCTTCCTCCCCTTCATCTGGAGGGTGTGTGGTTTTCAGCCCCAGTTTTTCTAGGTTTCACTCTTGCCTTTGTGCAAGTTTTGTTATATAAATAAGAGTTATTCTTCAGTTATTTTGGGTGTTTTTATTTTGGGGAGGTCTGTTCTTTTTGTTAGCTTCTAGATCTAATGATCACCATCTTTTAGTAATTGGAAGAATGATAGCAGAGAAAGCTCTTCACTTGCATACTTCTGACTTGACTTTTGTCTAGCGGCTCCATCTATACAAATTTGAGATTCCTTGTCGCTGAAATGTGCTTAGTTCTAGCATTGATGAGATTGTTATCTTAGAGATAAAGACTGTTGAATCTCATGTTAGAGACCGATTTTGGAAGAGGTTGATCACACATGTCCAGAGGGAAGATGTTGTTGTTGCTTTTCTTAACGTTATTTGTGTGGAAACTATGTATTTTGTTTGGGTAACGTTAGTTTTGCTTGTACTATCTTCTTCTATTGAATGAAATCATATTTTCCCTTTAAAAAAAACACTTGTTGGATCTTGGATGGTTGTTGCTTCTCAAAGTCCTTAGTATTGAGATGCCAAAGAAATCGCATATTTTTCCACCTTCAAATGAGAAAAAAAAAGTATTACAATGATATAAAAGTAAATTGGTTTTATTTTCATTTCCTTTCTGTTGTGGGGTGTTATCTCATATGTATCGGCAAGCCGGTTTTTTGGTATCTGACGATGGTGACGGATTCTCGATTTAAGAACTCCGCCAGCCGTGTCATGAAATTTTGGGGTGGTGTGTATGTTGTATAAAATGAGAGAGTTAAGAGAGTTTGATTCATACCTTGGTCACTACCTTATATTTATAGGGAGGAGTATAAAGCAATGTAATGATGAGCCATGATGGAGCATTAAGGCGGCAAGTGTAACGACTCCATGAATGCCATCATGAGCTCCAATAATAACTAACCGCTACAACGGTTTCACATTGATTGGCTATTAATGCTAGATTCCCGATATACCGAATTGATATTTGTTGGTCCGTGATACCGGTTCTCATTTGTCTGTGGAACCGGTCCATAACACTTTCCATCAAGAATAAATAAGCAAAATGTTATTTTCCTTTTGAAAAAAATAATAACCATTAAAAATTAGGATAAAATCTTATAAATAAATCATAATAAATCTTTTTTATAAAAAAATAAAGGCTTATTTAAGTTTTTAGTCCCTGAATTTAAGTGGTCTTTTAAAATTAGTCATTTTCCTTTTATTTTGTTGGTATTAGTCCTTAAACTTTCACATTTGTTGAAATAAGTCCTTCCGTCAACTCTCGTTAGTTAAATTCTGACATGGTTGATGGATGTCACGTCACACCTAATCGTGTCCTGACACATGGCACATTTTTTTTGAAAATTTGGGCTTATTTAGGTTTTTAATCCCTGAACTTATAAGATCTTTTGAAATTAGTCCTTTTCTTTTTTTTTTTTTGTTCTCAGTCCTTAAACTTTGACCTTTGTTGAAATAAGTCCTTCCGTCAACTTTTGCCAATTAAATGTTGACGTGATTGATGGGGTACCACATCACACCGATCATGCCCTGACACATAGCATATATATCAGTTTTTTTAAATTTCGAATTATTTTTTTAATTTAAAAAATTATAATTAAAAAAACACACCCTATTTAAGGGTGAGGAACCCTAATTCCCCATGATTCCAACTAACCCAGCCTCCACTACCTTCCCTTATCTATCTACAAAGAACATGACGGAGAAAGAAGATGAAATGTGATTGCATTTCTTTTAAGTGGTTTTGTTCTCAAAAATTCCGTTAAGAGATACAAATAGAAAAGGAGAAAGCCAAGTGCTATGATAGTAGTAGATGTGGATATTTCTTTCACTATGGCTATGCTTGAAGGAAAAAAAAAAAGAATAAGGAGGATGATGAAATGTGTGTGTATTTCTTTGACTACTGCTACAATTTAGGAACAATCTCTATTTTTTTCCTTTATTGATTTTTTCCACCCCTTATCTTCCATTTTTCTAATGGAATGTACATTTTATTGCTTTTCTTTGTTAAAAATCATTTAATTTGAGAGAGTAAAAATGAAGCACGTTATATTTATTCTTGAATCAAATTATTGGTTTTGAGATTAAATCTTTGTTATTTGGTCTTGAATAATAAAGCACACCAAAAGTGAAGTTTTAAATGTTTTTTTTTATTTTTTTATTTTTATATTATAGATATGTGAAGGTTGTGGAAGCTGAGTAAGTTGGAATGATGGGGAATTAGGGTTACTCAATCCTCACCCTTAAATAGGGTGTTGTTATGGACCGGTTCGACGGATCAACAAGAACCGGTACCACGGACCAACAAACATCAATCCGGTATACCGGTAATCCGGTAATCCGGTATCAATAGTATTCAATAAGTAATCGTTGTAATGATTTGTCATTATTTCAGCTAATGATGACATTCATGTAGCCGTTACACCTCAACCTTAATGCCCCATCATGACTCATCATTACAAGGCCTCCAACGCATCCTTATATAAGCAAGGTAAAATGCCTAAGCTATGAAGGCTCTCAACTCTCTCATTTCACACGGCACACATACCACCTCAAATATTTCGACTGGGTGACGGAGTTCTTTATCCAAGAACCCGTTATCATCGTCGTACATCAACAAACCGGCTTATCGGTACATGTGAGATAACACCCCACAACAGGTGTTTTATTTTTAAATTATAGTTTTTAAATTAAATGATAAATACGAATTAAAGAAATTAAAAAAATAATTCGAAATTTAAAAAAACTAATATATATGTCACGTGTCAAGGCACAATTGGTGTGATGTGGTACCCGTCAATCATCTCAACATTTAATTGACGAAAGTTGACGGAAGGACTTATTTTAACTGAGGTCAAAGTTTAAGGACTGATAACAAAAAAAAAGGAAAATGACTAATTTCAAAGAAACTTATAAGTTCAGAATTAAAAACCTAAAAACGCCAAAAAATTTAAAAAATGGTGTGTCATGTGTCAGGACACGATTGATGTGATGTGACACTAGTCAATCACGTCAGTATTTTGACGCAAGGACTTATTTCAAAAGAAATGAAAATTTAAGGAATGATACCAAAAAAAAAAACTAATTTCAAAAAACACCTAAATTCAGGAAAAAAAACTTAAATAAATACTTCCTATGTCCCTATTTATATATAGAACCCCTTTAGAATATTTCGCTTCCATGAATTTAACAAACATTAGAAATTAAATCGATACTTCACTGCAAAAATTAATACAGTAGCGGTTATATCTTCAACCCTTCCATTCCTTCCCCTCCCCTCCCTTCCTTCAGTTGAACCAAAACATAGCCATAGTGTTGTTATCCCACTCTCGTAAAACCCCCGCAACTAAAAGCGAAAAATGCACCTCAGAAAATGAAGACGCACAAACTCCCTGCCTTGGCGCTCTCACGTGCGCTATCATCACGTACCCTATGCTCGGCCACCTCCGCCGCATCGCAATCTGGACCACCCTTCCCTGTCAAGACAGTCACCACCGCCAACTTCGATGCCTCTCTTTCGGACCTCCGTCACCATGTGCGAGCCTCCGATTTCGTGGCCATTGACCTCGAAATGACCGGCGTCACTAGCGCCCCGTGGCGCGAGTCTTTAGAGTTCGACCGCTCCGATGTTCGGTACCTCAAAGTCAGGGACTCCGCCCAGAAGTTCGCTGTCGTCCAATTCGGCGTCTGCCCCTTCCGATGGGACCCTTCCACTCACTCCTTCGTCGCTTATCCGTACGTTTCTTTCTCACTTTCCGTTACTCTATTTTGGTTATTACAATAAAAAATGTAATTAATATCTCCATTCTTTGGCTAAAGGATGTATATGGCCTTTACCTTATTTTTCAATTTTAAATTGATCCCTTGCGGTTTTTTTTTATCAGTTCTTCATGTTTATTTTTCTATCAAACTGGTTCTATGTCATTGGTCATCCTATGTGTCAACATCATATTGGTCGCAATGTTGGAGAGAGAAAACACGCGATTCCGTTGATTTCTATGAAGTAATTGTGTTATTTACTAATTTCCTCTCTGTGCTTTCATAAAATGAAGGCAATATTGAACAGGGGTAGACATTGAAAATAACAATTATTTATATCTTGAATTTCTAAATAGAACAGATAAATAGAACGAAAAAAACTTCTTCAAACGGGACAAATAAATAGGGGACAAATAAATAGAAAGGGAAGTAGACGAAGTTAAAATTGGATGAGTGGATAGGATTAGAGTATTAGTGAGTGTTTGGTAAGGCCATGAGGGAGCTAATTTGGTTATGTTGGGCAAATGAGCTTATTGTTACTAATAAGCTACTAGCTTATAAACTTGTTTTTGATAAATAGCTTGTAGACTTATACGCTAGGAGCTTATTTCATTTTATACCTACCGCTAATTTAAGAGGCTAGCTTATCGGCTCGTATTTTTCAGCTAACTTATATGGAAAATGGTTAAGGAAGCAAAGTCAGTAATTTTATCTGGGGAATTATCACATTTAACATATTGAGAAGTGCTGAACTTAAAATTTTCAATGTTGATTTTCTTATTTTGTATTTGTTAACCAGTGTCCTAAGGACACTCGTTATCAATACTCAACTTATATAAGCAGCCATCAACTAGCTTATCAGGTAATTGAGCTAAACAGAGCATTAGGGGATGTTTGAAGGAGGTTATAAAAGTAGTTATGACTTTTCTGTTAGCTCCTTTTATCCTGTTTCAATAACGAGCTTATTGAAGAACCTTATGAAAACAAGCCCTCTGTAGTTTTTTTATGACAACTTATTAAATAAGTGCCTAATTAAGTTGTCAACCCAAACACATGCTTAGAGCATGCACATCGGTGCACTGCTGCCGTTATAACCCAGTTTGCATTGGAGCATGCACTACCTTCAACCTTGGGCTAAAAGGATCACAAAGAGAGAGATGGAATAACATGTTAAAATCTGAAATTAAAATGTCGGGTTGATTGTGGGGTCCATTTGATGAACTTTTGGGATTGTGCGTGCAAAAATGGGATTATGATTATTTTTCTGTGATTATCTTACTAGATTATAATCTGTTAAAATCATAATATGTTTATGTTTGGGTATCTGAAAAATGAAATTAAGCTAATCTGTTTTGTTTGGATAATGTAAAGAAGATTATTTTTTACTGAGTAAATTACAAAAAAGGTTATGATGTTACAAGTGGGTAGTTAATGTGGAGTGATAAGGGTAGAATAGGAAAATTACATGGGTCTAAAAAAATAATCTTTCAAAAAAATAATCTTCAGCTATTATTAGTGAGTTTATAAATTTTGATTATTTTTTCAATAATATAAGCTAAGAATATAATCTGTATTGCAAACAAACACATCAGCTTATGATTATTTTTGAAAAATAAGCTAAAAAAATAATTTCAGCTCAACCAAACATGCTAGGGTTGCTTAAATTTCAGGAAGTACGAGCAAATGTTAAAAAATGTTACGGGACCCATTTAAGCAACTGTGGTGGGTTGCAACATGGATGTTGATTGTTGATGCTCTTAGCTGTGCAATATGTTTTTATAATAATATATCAACATTCAAGTAGCTGTTTTGGTTATTGATATGTAATTATGAGCATGCAAAGACGACATATGTATTTTTTTTAAATGATGTTTTTAACAAATGCTCTTGGGCATGATTTTATTTTAGACTTTTTTCCTTTATTATCTTTGTTTATACAATGAATAATCTGCTTTTGTTCTTATTTTGAAAATTGCTCTTCGACAGGCACAATTTCTATGTTTTTCCACGTCAGGAGCTTGTGGGTTTGGGTCCATGTAATGAATTTCTCTGCCAGACTACTTCAATTGATTTCTTGGCTAAATACAAGTTTGATTTTAATGCATGCATACACGAAGGTTCCTTGCTTTTCCTTTTATTTCCTGCCATTGCCTTTGGTATTATGCTAATTAGTAGAAGAAAGGAGTTTATGAACCAATATCGGTCATAACAAGTCCTAGCTGTAGTTTGTTAAACTGACGGCTTGCTTGCTATATTTATCTACATGGAAAAATAATACTTGTAAGCTTCACTTCTGGTCTTGGGTGTATAACTTAGATGGAAAGGGGTAGTAATGAAAGGAAAAATCATGAATTTGAAAGTTATGCCCTAACTGGAAGGACCAGGTACAGTATGACTGGTTTTTAGATAGGGTGTTTGATTTATCACCTAAATTTTAAAAAGCTGAATAAAATTGGTTCTTAAAAAGTCTATCTCAAAGGTGATTTTTTTTTTTTCTACTCCTTATTTTTCTAGACTGTCTCCTCATTATTCTCTCTCCATTTGAATTAAAGGATAGTTCTTGGATAAGATAAAGTTATATGGACCACTCATTCATCCAACTATCTGAGAGTCAGTACGCATGACAATTTCTTTATATTTTTTAATTTAGATGAAATTACAAGCTTTCACATTTATGAAAAATTTAAATATTAGAATCCTTTTTGAAGTAATCTACCAAAAAATGTAATAAAAAAATCCGTTTTGAAGTAGTTTCGAACTAAACTAATCTCAATTTTAAATTGATTTGTTCTTATATTGTCTCATGACTTATGTAGTTAGTTCAATCATATCCCATTTTAAATTTGTTTTGTAATTGCTAAACACCCTGTAGATATGCTGAAAACTAATGACCTTCAACTAGTAACTGCAGTTTTATTCTGAGGGGATTTTGGGATTGGTTGATGGTCCTAAAAAGTCTGTCTTCACACACTGGCATTTGGCTGTGTATATTATCTCACGTCTTCTGTGATTTCGGTAGTTTGAGAATTGCACCCTTTGGTAATGTCAGGAATATCTTATTTATCCAGAGAACAAGAAAGGGAAGCAATAAGGAGTTTGAATTCTGCATATAATAGTGAGCGGCCAGGTGCATGTAAACTACAAGATGTTCGTGACATGCCATTGGTCAACATTGCAGATATTTTGTTCACTGAACGAATGAAAAACAAGTTCAGTGAATGGCGTGATGGGTTATTACAAGAGCAAAATCGAGAAAACCAGATTCAAGGAATCTCAAAAGACTCCAAACAACAGTTTCAAGTGATTTTCTTAAACATGCATCCAGCTCTTAGACTTAATGGATTCACCTCTCATCAACTTAAATTGATTCAGATGGTAATGCTTCCTGCTCTCGTGTATTGCTATTTTGATTGTCTCATCTATCAATTACTTTTGGTGAAAGACATTGTAGCATAGATATATATTGAGTTTGTACAATGTCTGCATTTTGCTGATTCTTAGTTGAAAATTTTTCAGGTCATCAGAAAGCAATTCAAAGATCTTTCTTATGTCTGTGTGAACAATGGGGCTTCTGGTTTACAACAGATGGTTGTATATACAGACTCGAAAGATGAACTGAACTTACTTCTGGTAATTGATAACCCTAAGGGCATCTTGATTAGTTGAGTTTGATATTATTATTTTCCCTTTCAAATTGTGATATATTTTCTATATTGTCAGTGATTTTTTGTTGGAATCTAATTCTCTTTTTGCACTTGAAATGTTGGCTAATCATTTTCTGGAAATAAAGCTTCATCGTAATTTTAGTTATAAATGGACACAACTAAGTATTCAAAAAGTAATGTGTCTATGCTCTGTTAGCAATTAGCATAGAATTTGGCATCTCATGTGTAAGCCAAGCAAAGTGACAATGATGCCAAAAGATGAGAAAGTTATTAGAGTGGTGGGGTGTAGTGAGTTTTGTTGACACCACAGCACCTTATTCAAAATCCTTAAAAATATGTCATTTAATCTCTTGCAGAAGGAGGTTAAAGACAATAATCGTAGGTCATCGGAGATGAAGATCCAAGAAGCAGTGGGATTTCGCCATGTTATCGATCTCCTTTCCTCGGAACAAAAGTTGATAGTTGGTCACAATTGTTTTCTGGGTATCAATGTCATTCTGAGTCTATAACAAAAACTACTTATTTTTATAAGATGCTAATATACATCATTCTATGATACAGATATTGCCCATGTCTACAGCAAATTTATAGGTCCTCTTCCGGCGACTCCTGAAGAGTTTGTCACCTCTGTTAACAAGTACTTTCCATACATTGTTGACACCAAAATACTCTTCAACACTAATTTTATACTCCAAGAAAGGATGAAAAGGTCCAGAAAATCACTGGCCTCAGCGTTTTCCTTGTTTTGTCCTCAAATTGCTTCAGGTTCCCAAAGCACTGACCCAGGTTCACTTTCACATGTGAAAGTGGATGTTGAAGTTGATGATTCAAGGTTTGTTTACGCATTCTTTTTATAAATCCCGACCTGTTAATGTGTAATTTAAGTTTACCAGTCTAGATGTTATAGAAGATGTTATCTTATCTGCATAATTCAAGGTGATACCTTTTTGGCATGTTGAACGGAATGCAAAATTGAGCTTGTGCTTCAACTGTTTGCATGTGTAGTTCTTTCCTTTTTTACCTCCTTTTTTTGTTTCTTTTCTATATATGGCCCTGGTAAGGCAAAGTTATATATATACACTCTACATTTTAGCTTGTTGTGATTTCGTCAAAATTTTGAAATCCAATTGTCTGATTTGTCTAACGAAAATAAATTAATGTTCTGTGCAAACTGTTTCTTTAGAGGTGTCCTTTCTTACCAACTTTAGAAGTATATTCGCAGGTCATCCTTCTGGAACCCTGGAGCCAAGCACGAGGCAGGATATGATGCTTTCATGACTGGATGCATCTTTGCCCAGTTATGCAGTGATTTAGGAGTCAATTTTAAACTCCATGAATCATCACAACAATTAGCCCTCCACGAGAAACTACAGAAGTATGTTAACCAGCTGTATCTTAGTTGGCTGCATGGGGACATTATTGATCTAAATACTGGTGATAAGGTTGCTGGTTCTTCACCGAGCCAGAGCCTCAAGAGGCGATACCCAAAAATTGTGTTTGAAAACATTGCTATTATATGGGGATTTCCTCCCAATCTGAAGGCAAGTGAATTAAGAGATTGCATGTCTAAAGTTTTTGGTTCAACTTCTGTAGTTTCAGTCTACCACTTGGATTCAACTGCGGCGTTCGTTCAGTTTAGCAAGAGTGAACTAGTTTCTGACTTTCTATTACTGAAGGACACCTTAGAGAGAAGTAATGGTCCACTCACGGTATTGCATCCACTGGCAAAGCTTCTGGAAGGTGGAAATACATGTGCTGCCAATTATGATACTTATAAAGAATTATGTTCTTCACCCTTGTCGGAAAGTCTGTTTGCTGATCAGGCAAAGGCATTTGGTATAAAATGGAGAACCAAATTGGTGGAATGCAACGCAGCATTGGAGACCCAAGAACATGAAAATTCCAATGTACCAGGTAATTTAAAGACCAAGCAAAACACAATTGATCAGTTAAGAAATGCTTCACCTCGTAGGCAAGTCTCATCTTATGATGTTGATGATTCTTGTTGTACTGCAGAAGCCAATTTGTGATTCCTCTCATTATTTTGTATCATCAGCATGAACTCACCATAGCATTATATCAAGTTAAAAATATTTGCAGACTAAAAAATTAAAAAGGTTTACAAAAACACTTTGAAGTGGCTGCGGAAGAACTTGGAAAATATTGCACAGAGATGTAGGAACATTAAGCTCAGATAGCTTACAAATTTTTGTGGGGGTATATTGCTAATAATATGGGGCGCTTGTTAAATAGCAAATTTTGAATGAAAATAGTATTGATTTGACCAAAAAGTTCAAGTGTTGATTGGCCAAGTATACAGAGTTTGATTTATACAAGAACTTCTGTGTAATAGTATTACAAAAATGAATGAATGCATAACTCCCATTGATTTATAATACCAAACATTGGTATACATGATGAAGGAAAGATGCGAGAGCCATGGATGAGGATCTTCTTTCCTCAAATTCTTTGTCTCCAACAATCAGATTTCATCAAATATTATAAAAATGTCATAACAATTGAGAATTATGTCACAGATTTTTAAAATTTGTATGGTAGGGACATGCTTTGAAACATGCTGACCCTCCACCACACTACAATTGAACCATCCTTATCCTCATCCACTTCACCACTAAGTTGTCTCCTTTGTGGCACTCCTTTGTCACTCGCATTCATTGTTGTCTAGGTCCTAAATAAAGGTAATACAACCTTCTTACCTCAACGAAGCTAAAGAGATGGAAAACCCCAAAGGTTTAGCCTCATTGTTTTCCTTTAGAGTGGGAATCTCCTAGCCCTAGCTTCCTCTTATTTCCCTTGACTCCTCAAGCTTGAACCTCTTGAGCTTCCTTTACTTGATTCTAAGTGTGTGGAGGCATGAGAGAGAGGAGTGGATTCTATTGCTATGGAGCTTAGAAAGAGAAGCTCCAAGGTGTGTGATGAAGATGATGAACTCGTGTGGTGTAGGGGGGGAAATGATGGTGCTCTTGCTTGAGTTTGGTGTTCTTGATGCTTGACTATGGTGGGTGATGGTGTGAAGTCTTAGAGCTTGATGATTGGGTGGTGTGTTCTTGTTCTTAGGAGGAGCTCTTGATGATGATGGTGGAGATGAAGCTCTTGCCTATGGTGGGGAGGGTGGAGGTCGAATGGTGGTGTTGATGGTGGATGAGGAGCTCTTGGCTCTTAGGGAGGAGAAGAAGAATGAAGAAGAAGAAATGAAATAATGTGTCGTGTCTGGGACACGGTGTATCAGATGCTTCCCTAGCTCTAAGGTATAGAAAGACCCAAGAACTAGCAGATAGACTGGAGTTAGTGTATGATTATCTAGGTATACTAGAGGTCCAGTTGGGACAACTAGGGTTTCCCTAATCACAGTGTGTGCAGTTGTGCAATTAGGGAGAGAGAACGTACCTGAGCCCCTTGCTGGAGACAGCTATTTATAGGGGTGGCATTGTACCTTGTGGGCCTGTACGGAGGGCCAGCAAGGCAGCTGACGTGTCCCATTTAGGATGTAGGATGAGTCATTCATCCTTATCCTGTAGTGGAGAGTCTTATCCCTGTTGGCAAGTTAGGCTCACGCGCCCCTAGCTCGGACTCCTTGGGGGTAAGCCCCATGTGGTCGGTTCTGAGGCGCCAGGATGGGTCCTAGGACAAGCGCTCGGCCTGGGTAGGCGTGACCTATCAGATAGGATAATCTGGTCGGCCGAGTATGCTAAGGGTAGACCGAGGGTCGGTCTACCACATAAGCCCCCTAGCTCGGTAAGACTTTTTGAGTCTTGAGCCGAGCTGAGAATTCTTCGACGGTGTCCTTTAAAGGAACCGAGCGTTAGGGTCGGGGCGAGGTGATGAGTGCAGGACAGCTCAAAGTGCCTCGCTTTCCATTCTACTGACTGAGAGGACGTTTGAATGTCCTTTCACTGACACGTGCTGCTTGTGTCAGGTGTCATTATTACGCATGTTGCCCTTTGGGTTTTTGAAATGCTTCTTTCCATTAATCGTGTGCCACGTGGCCTTTTCGTGGCGCGATGTAGGCTTTTGGGCTTTTGTGATTAGGCCCAAATTTTCAAACGTGGGGGGAAGTAACCCCTTCAACTACTCTTCTTTCCTCCTTTTTTCATACTTTCCTTCAAACTCAGACTTCTGACATTCCTCTTCCCTCTGAAATTCGTCTTCTTGGCCTTTGGATTATAATTTCTCTATTCCATTACTCTTCTGTTCTTGATTCCCCAGTCCGTTCCTGCCAGTTCTCATCTTCAAATCTCAGGTATTTTGATTTTCTTCTTGTGTTTCTGTTTTTCGTTTTTTTCTTTCCTTCTCTGCTGAACCGTATTCTTCATAGGTTCTGGGTTTTTGGTTGAATATCTTGTTTCTGTATTTGCTAGTTTTCTGGGTTTATTTCTGGGTAAGTTAGACTTCATTATGAGTATCAATTGGCTTCAGTATGAGGAGTGGTCTAGGATTCTGGGTTTGAGTGATCTTGAGGATTCTTCCTCTTCTTTTTTTCTTCTTCTTCTTCCTCCGATCTGGAGGTGCTGGATTCTTCGAGGGAAAGCTGATCAGCTTTACTGGAGATGCAGTGGTTCCCAAAGGACACATCCAGCTGCCAGTGACCCTTGGGAACCACCCCTCGGCAAGAACCGAGATTATCAAGTTCCTCGTCGTCGATTGCCCGTTGGCATACAATGCCATCCTTGGCAGGACATGCTTGCAGGCCTTCGGCGCGGTGGTTTCAACTATCCATCTGGCTATGAAGTTTGAAGGCACTGACGGGACTGTAGTTTCCATCCGAGCCGAGCAGGAGAAGGCTCGACTGTGTTACAATGCCAGTTTGGCAAAGATCAAGATTCCAGAAGAAATTCAGCCAAAGTTAAGTTTAAACAGGGGAAGTGTACTCTTGACGGACCTAGATGTTAGGTCCGATTTGGATGATTCAAGACCGACCCCTGAAGGAGAGTGGGAGTTCATTGTTTTAGATGAAAAACTACCAGACAGAAAAGTGAAACTCGGAACCAACCTTCTAGAAGAAATACGAGCAGAAATGCTCGAGCTTTTAAAGAAGAACAAAGATCTTTTCGCTTGGACCTCGGCAGACATGCCGGGGATTGATCCGAACTTGATCTGTCATCGGCTTAGCGTTCATCCGACCGCCAAACCGGTCGCCCAAAAGAAGAGAAGGGTTGGCACCGAAAAGGCTGCAGAGATAGAGGAGAAGGTATCCGAGCTCCTTTCCGCCGGGTTCATAAGGGAGGTTAGCTACTCGGAGTGGCTCTCCAACACCGTTTTGGTCAAGAAATCGAATGGGAAATGCGTCGACTATACCGATTTGAACAAAGCATGCCCAAAGGACCAGTACCCCCTCCCCATCATCGACAAACTAGTGGACAACTCATCTGGCTACCAACTCTTATCTTTCATGGATGCATACTCGGGATATAATCAAATCCCTATGTACCCTCCTGATCAGGAGAAAACGACCTTCATCACTGAAAGGGCAACTTACTGCTACACGGTAATGCCTTTCGGGTTAAAAAATGCTGGCGCAACCTACCAGCGTATGATGAACAAGATATTCTCGGGAATGATCGGACCTACTCTCGAAGTGTACATTGATGATATGATAGCAAAGAGTAAGAAGAAGGAGGACCATCCTCGGGACCTCGCGGCTATTTTGGGAAGAATCAGAAAATTCAACATGCGCCTGAACCCCGATAAGTGTACCTTTGGGGTCCCAGCCGGGGCCTTTTTAGGTTTCATGCTCACGGAGAGGGGTATCGAGGCCAACCCGGAGAAATGTCAAGCTATTCTGAGCATGCACAGCCCATCTAATGTCAAAGAAGTTCAAAGGCTAACTGGTCGGATGGCAGCCCTCTCCAGATTTCTCCCTCAAGTAGCCAAGAAAGCTTTACCATGGTACCAATTACTCAGAAAAAACAAGAATTTTCATTGGGACGACTCTTGTGAACAAGCGTTTACAAAGCTCAAGCAATACCTCTCGGCCCCTCCCGTCCTCACCAGTCCTCAGGAAGGGGAAACTTTGTTTTTGTATTTGTCCATGAGTGAGACATCGGTTAGCTCGGTCTTGGTCAGAGACGACTCAGGAACCGAGCGTCCCATCTACTTTGTCAGCAAGGCCCTCCAAGGGCCTGAGATAAGATATTCCAAAATTGAAAAACTCGCCTTTGCTTTGGTGGTTGCTGCTAGGAGGCTCCGGCAATACTTTCAGAACCACCCCATAGTACTCAGAACAACTCAGCCGATCAGGCAGGTTCTCAACCGACCCGACTTGGCCGGAAGGATGGTCTCGTAGTCTGTTGAACTATCAGAGTTCGACATCACCTACGAGCCAAGGAAAACTCTCAAGTCCCAAATTTTGGCAGATTTTGTTTCAGAGCTATCAGATTCTACTTATTCCAACCCCTCCCAACCATGGAAAATTTATGTTGATGGCTCCAGCCACAATAAGGGGGCAGGAGCAGGGATAATCCTTGAAAACGCAGCAGGCATTTGTGTGGAGTACTCCCTCAAGTTCGACTTCCCCACCTCGAACAACCAAGCAGAATACGAGGCGGTGATAGCCGGCTTACGAATGGCCCATCAAATGGGGGCATTAGAAATTGAAGTCTTTAGTGATTCCCAGCTAGTTGTATCTCAAGTCAAAGGTGAGTTCCAAGCCAAAGAACCAATCCTTCAGAAATATCTAGAACAAGTCAAAACTCTCACAGATCTTTTCCCCCAATTCTCTATCACCCACATCCCTAGGTCTTCTAACAGCCGAGCAGATATCCTGTCAAAACTCGCCAGTACTAAAGGACCCGAGAACAACAAAACCCTAGTCCAAGAAACTGTTCGCCAGCCGAGTGTTATCTTAGCTATATCTTTGACCACCAGCTGGATGGACCCCATTAAGCAGTATCTCCAGTTCCAAATCCTACCTACCGACCCCTCCCAAGGAAAGAAAATAGTCAGGCAAGCGGCTCAATACACCATGGTCGGCGACATTTTGTACAAACGGGGAATAGACTCCCCAATGCTAAAGTGTCTGGACCGAGCGGAAGCTGATCTGGTGTTGGCCGAGGTTCATGAAGGAATCTCGAGCCACCATGTGGGCGCGAAGGCATTAGCTCGCAAAGTGCTCCGAGCGGGCTACTACTGGCCTACACTCCTCAGCGACGCCTCGGAACATGTTAAAAAATGCGAATCTTGTCAGCTTCATGGAAAGATTTTTCAACGCCCCCCGACGGAGCTACACTCGATGATTGCACCATGGCCCTTCTATCAGTGGGGCATGGACATCATAGGAAAATTCAAAACAGCTCCGGGGCAGCTAAAGTTTGTGGTGGTCGCAGTGGATTATTTCACAAAGTGGATTGAGGCCGAGGCATTGGCTACAATCTCTTCCGCCAAGATTCAGAAATTCTTTCTCAGACAAGTCATCACCCGTTTCGGTGTCCCACACACCCTGGTCACCGACAACGGTACCCAATTCACTGCTAAGGTTTTCCAGGAACTTGTCAACCACTTCCATATCACCCACCACTTCTCATCAGTCGAGCATCCACAAACCAACGGGCAGGCTGAAGCTGCGAATAAAACCATCATTGACGGTTTGAAGAAAAGATTGTTGGACGCCGAGGGATCATGGGCTGACCTCCTTCCTGAGGTATTATGGTCAATCAGAACGACCATACACACCTCAACAGGAGAAACCCCATTCCGACTGACCTACGGTTGCGAGGCTTTGCTACCTATTGAAACTCGGATCCCTACCTTTCGTATATCCGAGCGACCAATAGAAGTAAACGAAGATTTGCTAAAGGAATAACTAACCCTCAGCGAGGAAATCCGATCTCTAGCCTCGGACCGAGAGAAAAAAGCTAAGGAAAGGCAGTCCCGAGAATACAACAAATGGGTGGTTCCGAGGAGTTTTGCTGTGGGAGACCTGGTCCTTAGACGAGCTGACATTGGACTAAAAAATTCAAGAGAAGGGAAGTTGGCAAGAAACTGGGAGGGTCCCTACCGAGTGATCTCAAAGACGGGCTCGGGGGCCTACAGACTCGAAACACTAACCAACCAACAGTTGAACAACTCCTGGAACGCCACCAAGCTCAAACCCTACTATAGCTAAGTGGGAGTCACAACACTATCTGCAAAGATGAAATTTTATCATTTAAAATTCTTGTCATTTATGTTTAGCATGCTCTTAGTTAGCATTTTTTGTATTTGACTCCTGTTTACAAACGGATCAAGGAAATTCAATAAAGTTTTCTTTTTTGTATTTGTCTCTCATACTCTCTTACTGTTAACGTACTATCCATTTCCCCTCGGCTCGCCACCGAGGCGAACTTGGGTGTTTATACATGACCTTCTAACAAGGACATATAAACTAACAATTGCCAGTACTTTAATAAGATGCCCGACCAAAAACTAAAAACAGTTTCGAATTGCCGAGGACCGAGGATCCCACCTAGGCCATAGGTCGGAGATTCGAAATCTAAACAACAGTTTATAACGAGATAAAATACAATGTTAAAATCATGAAGAACAGAATAAGTTCCACTTCTTACAGAGCAATGTTGCGAAAGGAAATCTAAACAAGTTCAAATTACAAAATTACATAGCAAAATACAGCAAAATACATCTCAAAAGAGTTAATCCTCGTCTTCGGACAAGGCAATGGACGACCCATCAAAATCTTCTTCACTTTGCTCCAACTCCAGGGGGTTCGGCAGGTTGGCTGCTGATAAATCCACTTCAGCATCATCACGATAATCGATCATCCGATCACCATCAACCCCATAGTATGGGCTAGCCCCAACCACTCGAATTCCAGGGTTCAAGAGCATTAACTGTTTCACAGCATTCATAAAAGAGTCAACAGCACCATGATCCCAGTTGAAGTGGTTCTTGCAAGCCAGCACCTTATGCTTCAAAGCCTTCCGACGAGTTTTGATCAGCTCCTTCCGAGCTTCGGCCAGTTCCCCTTGTAACCTAGTCACTTCCGCCTCCGAACTCGTCAAACGACCAGCAACACCTTCCAGCTCATTAACCCTTTGAAAAGCTTCAGTCAGTTTCGCCTGGGCCGCCTACAGCAACCTTCCTTTCTCAGCTTCCTTTCCAACCGTATCCTCCAGGGCCTTTTGAGCAGTCTCTCGAGCTCTCTCAGAAGCGTCAAATCTTTTTTGAAGCTCGGCGTTTGCCTCTGTTAGAGCTCGGAGATTTGACTCACTTTCCTTAACTTGACTTAGCAGATTTTCAGTTTCAGCAGCAGCAGCCTTCCTTTTCTCTTTTTCAGCCGAAGAGAGGGTAGCACTGATGTCTTCAGCATTTTTGCTTAAATGAAACATATAACTGGCAGCCCTCAGCATGTTTCGGCCCAAAAGGTCACAATGGCACCTCAAGGTGCCTGCCGTCTGATCCGATAGCCTTTTTTCATCGTTTGGCGTATAAACCAAGCCGACGAATTTCTCATTTAGCTTCCTAGCCCAAACACTCTCCTCGTCCGGGTCATACATATCGAACCACAGATTGGTCCTTTGAAGGTCGGCAACCTTCGTCTTCACCACCTCCACAGCCTTGCCTTTGCCTTTATCCAACTTAGCCTTTTTGGCAAGAGGCACCCGATCCTCTTCATCCTCCTTTTCTTCCACTTGCACCAACGGGATTCCCGTAGCTATTTCCCCCCCCCCCCCTTAGTCGGCCCAGGTCGAACAACCTGCACCACCTCAACCTCGGAAGGACAAGTCTCGGCAACAGTCACCGAGCGAGTGGCTTCCGAGGACATGTCTCCACTCCGAGAACCAGTTGACCCAGCAGCCGCCTTTGCTTTCGCAAGTTCCTTTATACGAGCAACCGCCTTGTTTTCCTTAGCCATTTTTTCTGCAAAACCAAGAATCCAAGTGTTAAAAAAAAATGTCGTGTCTGGGACACGGTGTATCAGATGCTTCCCTAGCTCTAAGGTATAGAAAGACCCAAGAACTAGCGGATAGACTGGAGTTAGTGTATGATTATCTAGGTATACTAGAGGTCCAGTTGGGACAACTAGGGTTTCCCTAATCACAGTGTGTGCAGTTGTGCAATTAGGGAGAGAGAACGTACCTGAGCCCCTTGCTGGAGACAGCTATTTATAGGGGTGGCATTGTACCTTGTGGGCCTGTACGGAGGGCCAGTAAGGCAGCTGATGTGTCCCATTTAGGATGTAGGATGAGTCGTTCATCCTTATCCTGTAGTGGAGAGTCTTATCCCTGTTGGCAAGTTAGGCTCACGCGCCCCTAGCTTGGACTCCTTGGGGGTAAGCCCCATGTGGTCGGTTCTGAGGCGCCAGGATGGGTCCTAGGACAAGCGCTCGGCCTGGGTAGGCGTGACCTATCAGATAGGATAATCTGGTCGGCCGAGTATGCTAAGGGTAGACCGAGGGTCGGTCTACCACATAAGCCCCCTAGCTCGGTAAGACTTTTTGAGTCTTGAGCCGAGCTGAGAATTCTTCGACGGTGTCCTTTAAAGGAACCGAGCGTTAGGGTCGGGGCGAGGTGATGAGTGCAGGACAGCTCAAAGTGCCTCGCTTTCCATTCTACTGACTGAGAGGACGTTTGAATGTCCTTTCACTGACACGTGCTGCTTGTGTCAGGTGTCATTATTACGCATGTTGCCCTTTGGGTTTTTGAAATGCTTCTTTCCATTAATCGTGTGCCACGTGGCCTTTTCGTGGCGCGATGTAGGCTTTTGGGCTTTTGTGATTAGGCC
Organism: Crotalaria pallida; assembly: GCA_037953625.1. NCBI lineage: Eukaryota > Viridiplantae > Streptophyta > Magnoliopsida > Fabales > Fabaceae > Crotalaria > Crotalaria pallida. Next base: position 76,858,330 of record CM075649.1, on the reverse strand, counting down.
CAAATTTTCAAACGTGGGGGGAAGTAACCCCTTCAACTACTCTTCTTTCCTCCTTTTTTCATACTTTCCTTCAAACTCAGACTTCTGACATTCCTCTTCCCTCTGAAATTCGTCTTCTTGGCCTTTGGATTATAATTTCTCTATTCCATTACTCTTCTGTTCTTGATTCCCCAGTCCGTTCCTGCCAGTTCTCATCTTCAAATCTCAGGTATTTTGATTTTCTTCTTGTGTTTCTGTTTTTCGTTTTTTCTTTCCTTCTCTGCTGAACCGTATTCTCCATAGGTTCTGGGTTTTTGGTTGAATATCTTGTTTCTGTATTTGCTAGTTTTCTGGGTTTATTTCTGGGTAAGTTAGACTTCATTATGAGTATCAATTGGCTTCAGTATGAGGAGTGGTCTAGGATTCTGGGTTTGAGTGATCTTGAGGATTCTTCCTCTTCTTTTTCTTCTTCTTCTTCTTCCTCCGATCTGGAGGTGCTGGATTCCTTGCCTTCACCTTTCCGCCATCGCATGGCAGATCCGATGGCGGAAGTACCATTATCAGTAGACTACCCTCGGAATTCCGAGGAGGAGGAAAGTAGGAAACTGCTGTATTACGCGGCGGAAGAGCGGGCCCAACTATCCCGCCGCCCTTCGAACCGTTCCTGGGAGAAACCCTTCTGGGGAAAAGCTGTTAGGGTTAGGGGAAGGTGTAGTAGGCTCGGCTATAGGACTAATAAACCTAGGGTTAGGTTGTTTAAAAATTTTGATTTTATAGACTCTGACACCGAGTGTTCCCTTTCCCCAGGTATGGTTCGAAGGTGCGTCACACATCCTCAGGAATTCCTTGTGCCTCCAAACTCTGGAGATTATGACTGGGTTGACTTGGAGGTGCTCGGAACCCCGTCGGCTTTTGTCAACAGCAGTCTAAGTCATATCCGAGCCCACATACTCCCCTGCCCCACGGATAAAACTGGGACATCCTATGTAATAAGTTCACCGGCAGCCAATGACCGGGTATGTACAGCGATTGCCGCGGATCGTAAAGAGTTTTTCATGTATGAAGAAGTTGTTATTCGGCTGGGGGTGAAGTTGCCCTTCACTGAAATAGAAATAGAGCTGCTGCGTCGGTTACGCTTGGCTCCTACTCAACTACACCCTAGTGGTTGGGCCTTTATTCGAGCCTTTCAGAAGTTTTGCGAAGCTCAAAAGTTGACTTGCTCGCTCCGAGCGTTTCTATGGTTGTATATACCGCAAGTGAACATCTTTGAGAAGGGGTCTCACAAGAGATTGTGGGTGTCGTTGAAAGCACGCAACGGACATGCCCTTTTTGATAAATTCACAGATTCATGGAAGACCTTTAAACCTTTATACTTTAAGTATCAATTCGTCGGAAATGGGGACTGTTGGTTTATGGAGGGTGATCAACCTCGGTTTCCGTTGTCTTGGTCGGCCGATTTTTTCAACCGCAACCCCAAACTTTACCAGTATCAATACGAGTCTGAGCTATCGGTAGCCGAGAGGATAACTTGTGATACCTTATTTTCCTATCTTAGGCGGAACGGTCCAGTAGATATCAGGAATATCATTCTTTTTCATATCATTCTTCTTTTTCATTCCTCCGAGGGTCGGTCTACCACATAAGCCCCCTAGCTCGGTAAGACTTTTTGAGTCTTGAGCCGAGCTGAGAATTCTTCGATGGTGTCCTTTAAAGGAACCGAGCGTTAGGGTCGGGGCGAGGTGATGAGTGCAGGACAGCTCAAAGTGCCTCGCTGTCCATTCTACTGACTGAGAGGACGTTTGAATGTCCTTTCACTGACACGTGCTGCTTGTGTCAGGTGTCATTATTACGCATGTTGCCCTTTGGGTTTTTGAAATGCTTCTTTCCATTAATCGCGTGCCACGTGGCCTTTTCGTGGCGCGATGTAGGCTTTTGGGCTTTTGTGATTAGGCCCAAATTTTCAAAACGTGGGGGGAAGTAACCCCTTCAAATGTAGTGGAGAGTCTTATCCCTGTTGGCAAGTTAGGCTCACGCGCCCCTAGCTCGGACTCCTTGGGGGTAAGCCCCATGTGGTCGGTTCTGAGGCGCCAGGATGGGTCCTAGGACAAGCGCTCGGCCTGGGTAGGCGTGACCTATCAGATAGGATAATCTGGTCGGCCGAGTATGCTAAGGGTAGACCGAGGGTCGGTCTACCACATAATGAATGAGTGGTGTGCTGTTGTGGTGTTTTATTTTTTATAGAATAGGAATGAGTGGTTCTCATTTAATGGCTTCCCTAAGAAGCCATAAAATGTGTGGTTATGGGGGAAGCTTCCTTGAGAAGCTTCATTTGAGTCATTTTTTTTTCTTCAGCACATGAGTGGTAATTGATTACCACCTTGATTTCACAAGAATTTATCTTCTCACAAAATGAAGGTAATCGATTACCTGCCCAAGATAATAGATTATCTCCCTAAAAATTCAATTCTAGGGTTTCTCACAGAATAGATGTAATCGATTACTTCACCCAAAGTAATCGATTACCTCGCCTGATTTCCATATGCTGATGTTTCTAACTCTGAGGCATTCCGCTTAACTCCTAATTACATTTGGGCCATGATACATTCAACTTGACCTAGCTTACTCTTCTTATTTCCATTAGCTTAATTTAGAATTACTCTAATTAAGCTTGGAATCAGAAATAATTGGGAAGTTACAGTTGTAAGGTCCAATATTTTAAATAAAAATATTTTTATAAATAATATTATTATATTGAATAAAATATTAATTTTTCTGATTTTAGTCAAAAGACTCGAGTCTTTTTCCAAAAGACTCGAGTATTGTAACTAGCCGTTAGAAAATTTGAATTTCTGGTTGAAACACTCGAGTCTTTTAGGAAAGACTCGAGTAGTTCGAGCAGTGTGGCTGTGTGTATAAGTCGGTTTCAATTCAAACTTCGAACCAAAACGCGTTTTCCTTAGTTCCAAGCACAAAACTGGACTTTACTTCGAAGGAGGGTAATCCTAGACTATAAATAGAGGTTTGGGGAAGCCACAAACACATTAAAATCTCTCAAACCCAAATCTCTGTCCAAAATACTCTGTTTTCTGGAGCTGTCTTTGATCACTTCGTTCTCTCTCAATTCTCACCCATTCTCTCTGAAATCAAAACACAAATTGAAGTTCTAATTCCAATCTTGAATTAGAATCAAAAACCACTTAAAACAACCTCCTGAAGATCGAGTTCTAAGCGTTCAAAGTTAGTAGTTTGAAGCTGCAAAAAGAAAAAAAAAAACAGAGTACAACTCAATGTTAAACACCCTTCTTTCTTGAATCGGTTTGGTAAATCCAGGAACCCTCTTGATTCCAAATTTGTTTATGATTAAAGTTGGCATTTCCTAGTTGCTTAAGCTAACTTGTTTCACTCTTTTTCATGTCTAATTCGTGGTGCAATTGATTGCCAAAGTCAGCCAGTGCAACTGTTTTTGCACAGGTCCAGAAACGAAGTTTTGATTCAACCCCTTTTCTCTTCAATCAATCCTTTCTTTAGCTTCTCTAAGGTAAGGGAGGAGTTATCTAAATACTAGAATGAGTAATTTCAAGCTAGAAATGTAGGAACCATTAAAGGTTCAAAGAGGGATGCAACTTGAATTGGGATTCTGACTTAGAGGTCAGAAGCCCATGATTTTAATGTTCAAACAAGTTTAAATGAACCTAATAATGCTCACTGGATTGTGTTTCGAACTTAAAATCAAGTGGAAATGAAATTCATATATTGAAATGGACATTTTCTAAAGTTCTGTGCAATCTGTGATTTGATGCCATTTTATGTTGTTTCAGTTATGTTTAATGATTGCAATATGTTTGTTTTATGTGTTTAAGCTTCTGTTTTGCACATGAATGGAGTAATCAAGTGAGAAATTCGAATTGGTGCTAAAAATGTAGAAAATTGGTGCTGTTGCAGCAAAAAGACTCGAGTATTTCAAGAAAGACTCGAGTATTCTGGAAAGTTAAGAACGACTCGAGTATTTCTTTAAAGACTCGAGTATTTTTGCATGAACTACTCGAGTGGTTCATGAACTACTCGAGTATTTTGAACAAAATTGCATAAAACTCAGATTTTCTTTAATTTTCAAAATCTAACTCGTTTAATATTATAATTTGACATAACTTAATCCCGTTTGGTTGATAACTATCCTGGAGGTATACTACTGGAATTTTATTCAGTGGTTGATAATTTTCCTACAAGAGTCCCAACGGAAGTGCTACACCCATTTGGTAGATGTTTATCCTATAGATATCCCAGTGAAAGTTTTTATTCACTTGGTTTATATTTTCCTATAGGAGTCCCAATGGGTTTGTTGCAATAACCATCAGTAGGAGGCTATGCCCCGATGGATTACTAAATAAATAATTGTATGCTATATCTAAAACAATCACAAAGTGGTTGGGTTGCTGATGGACTTTTCTTGAAATCATTAAACGGAAATAGTTAAACCCATCGCAAAGTGGCTATGTCGCTAATGGCCCTTTTTCTGAAAGCATCAGCACCAGCTAAAAGAAAAGTTAAAGGAAATGGAATTATGGAATGATGAGGTATCCGACGATGAATTGCCAAGAATGCTGATGAGAATAATGAAAGAATAAAATGAGACTTGGGTGTGGCATTATCATGCATGGTGAATGAAGTTGCTCCGATTTTGACTTGGAATACTAGTTTAGGTTAGACGAATATCCATGGCACAGGATGCTATGAAGACTAGTTTCCAATCAATCGTGATGCTTGATATGGATCCGCTCCGGTTCAATGAAAACATAGGTGTATGAATTCGAATATCCCGAAAGGATGCCGAACCGAGAAGCATGAATGAGGAGTAGGCATGCATCATATCACTGATGAAATGAAATAAATGTTAAAACAGTTTGAGCATATGTACTTGCATTCTTTATGCCAAGTGATTATATGTGAATGTTATTTTTAGCCCATGTTATACTCATTTTTTATTGTATTTAGCTATGACTCACTCCTAATCCCTTGTGTGTAGGACATGGCACGGAACATGTTATGCGTGGAGATGAGGCCGCTCCCTAATGGGGGAGTGGAACTTCGATGGGCATCGGGCCACGTACGAGGGTGACGTGGAAATCACTTTCCGTCATCCTAACCCTTGGTCCCGAATGCGACCGCGACGAACAAGAATCCCAATGGTGTATATTATGCACGTTCCACCAAATTTTGTCTTTCGCCATGGAACCCCTCCACCACCACCAAGACGTTTTACTAGACGATCACTTCCACCGAGTCCTGCACCCTCTACAGAAAGAGTGATTTTTGAAGTTCCCACTCATCCTAGTCCTTCCCCGAGAGTCCAGCCTAGGACTCAGGTTTATGTGCCACCTGAACCGGCACATGGGGAGGACGAGGAGGAGGAGGAGGACCCCAGTGGAAGATGATTCTCAGGTGGCAGATGATGATCCCATGGAGAATTCAACTGGAAGTTAGTGGGGAACTGACGATTAAGTTGAATTCTTGTGAGGGGAATGTGGATGTTATAACCCATCAGGTTTATCTTTCCTTTACTATTTTATATTTTGAAGTTGTGAACCATATGATCTAGGTTGTTATACGTTTTGTTGTAATATCTTGTAATATAGTATATAACCTAGAGTCCTAACTAAGTTTTAGTATTTGGCTTATAGTCGCTAAGAATATGAACTAATGTAATGGGATTTACTCCCTTTTTGACTATGGAATTATAATATGAAGATGATGTTTCTCTTTTATGATTGATTACGATTACTTCCACAAGATTGATAATGATGATGACTTAACTTTTGATGGAAAGAAAAAGAAAAAAAATGGTCGTATTTTTGAATATAAGTATTTTATTAAGAATAAAAGTTGGGTCGTCACAACGGCGGAGAAGGAGTAGCGACGGTTGCCCACCGATAGCACTTACTATCTTTCAATAAAGGGAATTTTTATTTTCCTTCACAACAGTTTTTAATAAATTATTGTATTCCCTTTATATAATATAAGGGTGTTACAGTGTGCTGAGAAAGTATTCTTTCTCATAATGCAATAAAATAATATAATATATATTGTATAATATATTGTGTGTTTTGAAATAAATATCTTTTCACGAATGGTGTTTTATGTTTAAAAAAAAAGTACCATGTTAATATAAGTCAAGGTAATTATTTTAGGAAATAACTCAGCTCGTACATTATTCTTAGGAAAACAGTTTCTTGGTGTTTTGATCATTATTTTTAGAAATAAGGTGAAATTAAAAAAATGACTTCACTTTAACTATCTTCTACCATCCCCACATTGCCGCATCTGAAGATCAAATTCGGTAGCAAATCTTCATTTACTCCAATTGAAACACATAAGAAAAAAAGCTATACAAATGCAAATAAAAATGATTTAGAGACCTACAAACCTAAAAATATCTATAAATATTATGGCAACAAATATTCATGATAGGTATAAAAAATTATTATATCCATTATTAAATTGTAATTAAATTTAATTGTTCACTCATATTTTATTACAATAATGATAATGATAACGTATTAATATTTTTTCATGAAGTTAATAGTTAAATTGGTCTCTCAGAGATACACTTAATATCAACTACATAGTCCAAAAAAAAAAAAAAATTCCACTAAATAATCCCTCCAAAAATCAAAATGACACCCATTTTTCCTTCTGTTTATCCTTTCTTTAGTCTCTCCACTAAATACCATGTGACACTTTTTTTTTGGCTGAATATCCTAATGCATTACTATTGAACCACGTGATTATCCACCCATGAATTTTTATTTCCAAGTATTTAAATTATAAATTAAAAGAAAAAGACTCCAATCTTCTTCTCTTCCCCTTAATTGCACATTGCCTTTTTTTAACCCTCTTTTACAATTGAAGATACCTATCCTTCCTTTAGTCTCTCTAAGTACCATGTGATACTTTTTTTTTTTTGGGATGAATATCCTAACGCATTACATATTGAACCATGGGATTATCCACCCATGAATTTTTATATCCAAGGATTTAAATTTTAAATTAAAAAAGAAAAAAAGACTCCAATCTTCTTCCTCTTCCCCTTAATTGCACATTGCCTTTTTTTAACCCTCTTTTACTATTGAAGATACCTATTTTCAGAAATGAAAAGGAGTGTGCACTTCAAGTTTAGAATATCCTTCTCCAAAATAAAGACAAGAAAGGATTCCCAATTCAAAATCTTAAAAAAAAAAATTAAAAAATGATGGCACAAAATTGTCAGAATTAATTACTAGAACTGATGCCATTTTGATTTTTGAAGAATATATTTAATGTAAAAATTCTTTTAGGATTAAATTGATGCCAAGTATATTTTTGAGAGACTTATTAATATATTAGCTTGTTTTATATACTAATAATTTTTTTCATTTAATTTTAACATTTCCAATAAAAATATAATAAAAGTAAATAATACTTTAAAATATTAAGGATATTTGAGTAATTATATCTTCGAAAGAATATACATCATCAACCAATACAAACTTCAATTTATTCCCAACAATTTTCAAATGACAACCAATTAAACATATTTTCTAAAATGTTTAACTATAACAATCTTCATAATATTACTTGTGAAGATATGATTGACAGGAATGCAATTTTATTTATTGAACAAATCTTATATTTTTAAAATTTTCTTTTTACACCTCATTTTTATTTTTCCATTTTTAATCTTCTCATATTATACCATCAATATGACACCATGTGAGAGTATATTTTTCTTCTTTGCAATAAACAACCTCCTAAATTATACTCCTTTTGTCTCTTAATATAAGTCACTTTTACCTAATTCACGTAAATTAAGAAAAGTAATTATTACTCTCAAATTTATCAAAAAAAATATGTTGTCATTCCAAAGTTACTCATGTTTAAAACTTTACAACTCTATTTATTTTCTCTCTCTATTGTAATTACTACCTTATCACTCCTATGCAATTATGAATGGTGTATTTGGAATAAACTCTTTAATACTACCTAGATATTCTAAAATGACTTATAAAGGGATACCAATTCTACCAAAATCGTGTCTTATAATAAGGGACGAAAGTAGTACTTCTTTTGGTCCTATATGTAAAGATTATTTTGAGGAAAATTATGTCAATCATGAAAATAGATTAAGATTGTTTGTAGTATTGAAAATGTAAAAATTTAATATTCCCTTTGTTTGATATGTAATGTTGTTTTAGCATTTGTAATATGTTTCATAAGTCCTGTTGTTTTATAAACCCAATACATAATTAATGCTATTTTTCCAAACACACCCCTATTTATTACACTCTCATTTTCACTTCCAATACTTTTCTCTCTCTTCAATGATAATTATTATGTGGGGGCATTATAGTCAAAGTACAACAAATCCTTGTATCATTTAACCATTTCTTAAAACTCGTGCATAACCTTAAAACACACTACATATGAAACGGATGAAGTATATTTTTACAAAACTATCTTATACTCCCTCCGTCCCTAAATATAAAGTCTCTTTGAGAGATTTCACGTCCATTAAGAAAGTGGAATAATTTAGTTAATTGTATTGGAAATGTGAACTTTTGATATGTAATTTCAAAATTACCCCTATTAATATTATTGAGAATCTAAAAAGTGTTAAATAAATATGGGTGTTTGTGAAAAAAAGTAATTAATAATCATTGAAAATTGGTATGAGGCTTTATAAATAGGGACAAAATAAAAATGTTAAGATAACTTTATATTTAGGAACGGAGGTAATAATTATTATTGAGATTCTAAAACGCGTTAATCTATAGTGTTAGAAAAAAGTAATTAAATATTGTTGAAATTAAAATAAAATCTTACAAATTTAATATTTTTTTTTTATAAAAATGTATCTACGACGAAAGAGTAATCAATTATGGATCGGACACTTGTTAAGGTTCTTATACTTAGAAAAACAATCATCAATACACATTACTCCGTGTTTCAAGAATCTAAAAAAATACACTTTTAATGATTATTTATTACATTTAGCTTCTTAACAAGTGCACTCAATGCAATCGTTGGCATTTGCCATCAATTATATCCAGTAAATTATATCTAGTTTGCATGCTCACGCAGTCACGCGCCGATCAGGTTTTCCTCTCGCACTCTCTCTCTCTAATAATTCTATCAATGATAATACTAGACTACTAGTAGTATTTCTTTTCTCCCATCCCAGCTGTTAGAGAAAGCAATTTACCACTCTACCCTTGCCACCACCTCCTTATCATTGCCTCCTTTCTATTTTTAATGTTTTTCTCCCTAAGTTTGGTCTTTTAGGTTTTTTTTTTTTATTTCACAATGTTTGACCTTTTATATTTTCAATACATAGACATTTTTTTTTTCAATTTTAACCTCATTCAATCATTTCTATTACTCTTCATTAATTTCACTTTTATCATATCTAAAAATCACTGTGCATTAATTAATTGACACACTTACTAATAAAAAATTAAATACTATTACAATTTTTAATAAGAATTAAATAAGGACATTTTGAATAAATTATATATAATACTAACAATAATTAATATTTCCTTAATTTATGTGCCCAGAGCTAAAAATCAAAACTCAATGAAACGGAGGAGTAATTAACGCAACAGAACAAAGTAACAAACATTTGAAAATACTTCCCTCCTTCAATACAAGACTTTTATTTTGTTCATACTTAAAAAACTACTAATATTATATGTAAATCCAGAATTAATATTTGGATGTACATTTATTTATCTTTTATCTTATATGCAAAAACAAATTATTTTTGTATAAAAAACAAATAAATATACGTCCAAATGTCAATTCTGGATATATATATAACACTTTTTTTAAAAAATTATATTAGGTTAAGTCCCGGTTGTGAGAGATATCATATTCGAATTTTACTAATCTGGTGAAAAATCTGTAAGTATTTATGTAAATATTTTTTGAGCCCGAAGGCCTACTTTCATCCTTGTGTGCCCTGAAGTTCAACTCATCTAAACTTTCATACACAAAAAAGAACTATATATCAATTTTAAATGATAATTAATTGTTTCTTTTCACCAATACACTTATTTATTTAGTATTTTTTAAATTATTAATATTATTAATAAATATAATTTTCAAAATACATATTAAATATTCACATTTTCAATATTATCTTTGTCCCATAAGTTATGTTTATTGAAAAAAATGAAGAAATAAATAATAAAAAAGAGAAAACAATAAATAAAATATATTTAATAAAAATATAAATTAATATAGGATTTCTAAAAAAAAACATAAATTATGAGATAAAATAAAATATCTAAATCAATATAGTAACTTATAGAAGGAGGGTGGGTATTAAGTAAATTAAGCAATAAATTTTAAAATTTATTAAAAGATCATATAGACAGGGAGGATAAATTATTGGACAAGGAACGTGTACCTGCCGAATTTACAACTCTCTCTCTCTCTCTCTCTCTCTCTCTCTCTCTCTCTTTCCTTCTACCTCCTTCTCCTCTCTCAGAAACAAATTGAATTTGGTCAGAATCGTTATAACTAACAGAAATTCGCTGACACGCATTGAAACCATTCTGTATTGAATCCAGTTGATACTAACTTTTTACCGCATTTATTAATGCATTCTCTTCTCTCCTTTTAACTTTTTACTCTCTCCTCTCCTTCTTCTTAACCTTCTTCTTCTTTGTTATGAAGTTACTCGCTCCTTGTTTCATTCTCTTCCTCTGTTCTCCGTTTTTATGGAATACCCATTTTTCAGGTCCTCTCTCTATTCCTTCCCTCTCCCTCCTTTATAATTTGCGTGAATGAGAATTATGGTTATTAATTTTTGTTTTCATTTTCTTTTTTATAAAAAAAAAAGCAGGTGCTAGTGGGAAAGGTGTCGTTGTGCTTGATGGGGAAAGGTGATGAAGGGCGCTGCATTTTTCCCCTTACAAGTTTGCAAATTGGGTAATTTCCTTTTTTTTTTAAGGCCCCCTTTTTTCCTTTTTCTTTTTTTTTCAATGATGTATTAATAATTGGTGTTTTCTTTTTATGTTACCATGGATAAGATACAAAATTTGTTATTGGAAATTCATTAAACTTTCTTTTTAAAGATATTTCCCAAAGGTTAAGGAACTTTTTATGCCTTTGTGAAAATGGGGTCTGGATCCTCTGCTCCAGAATTCTCTCTGCAGCAGAGGATTCAATTCCTTGAAATGTGAAATTGATGGTGCGATGAATTTTGTTTATTTTCTGGTGAAAGGTTTGAAATTTTTTTTCAAGATGCATGATGCCATGATGGCATCTTTTTTATAAATTTGACTTTTTGTTTTTAAGTTAGTTGATGCCATGTCATTGCCAGAGCCTGCAACTGATATTGCTTTCGGGTTACGTTGATTGTTCAAGAGATATCCTCGTACTTATTAAGGATATGATCTTGACTTTTTAAAATTCTTTATTTCTTTTTTGTTCTTCTCTTTATCCCAATGGGAAGAGGATTTGTGGGAGTATATAGAATTCCTTTCGACTATGATGTGTTAGCAGTGTTGTATTGTATTTCTCATTCTGATCCAATGCATATTTGTGATGTATTTTGCAGAGACTTGCAATCTTATTTTGCAGATCTTAGCCTTTTCCTCGCCAATGACAGTAAAAAAATGTATATTTTGGTTGACAACAGACCATGGGTACGAGACCTTGGTTCACGGGGAGCACACATTTGGCAATTGATGGTCACCAAGGTTGCTGCTAAGCAAACCGTGAATATTTGAATTGATTTGCATTTAACTTTGATCTATAATTGAATTTAATTTTGATTTACTTCCAGTCAAGGTTATCTCCTTTTGCATCCAGCAAAGCTCGAAGAGGGAGAAAGGAGGGAAAGGCGGTTTCTTCTCAATCAAGCATAAGTAAACCAAAGAAATTTAAGAGATGGTTCTCGTTGATTGATGCTGTGATGTTATCAAGAAAGAGAGTTTTACTTCCTGTGAAAAACCTTAGGAATTCTTTGCAATTCAGTAGTGAATTGCATAGGACTCTCTATGGATTTATTGTATTTGAAGTTGCTTGGATCAGCGTTCGGGGTATCAACTACTTTAATGAGCTTCAGGTACCCATCTCTCCGACATGCTTCATGTTAATTTCTTCTTTTTTTCTTTCTATAACATCATTTGTTAAGCTGTTTTCTTTTTCAGACCGACACCTCTCTGGCTATAGAAGCTAAACTTATGAAAAGATGGGAATTTGACAGTATAGCTCAAGCAGCAAGCTGTATGTCTTCATGGTTCTCAGGAACATCATCTGAATGGCTGCTTTTGAAAGATCACCTTGATTCTGCTTCAGGTAGTAATACGAGTTCTCATCATTACTTTCGTCCGAGTGTGCATAACACATCAAATTTTGGGGAAGTCCTGAAAATAAGCATCCCCCAACCCACTCACCCACACCACATGGCATAAAAAACAAATTTACTTAATAAATCCTACATAACTGCTCCTAAGTGATCTGTCCCTACCGACCTCCTCGTGCAGATCAGCCACATGGCAGACTTCAAAGTCTCACCTCTTTCTGGAATAAATCTTCCAGATAGGAGGATCCCATCATTTCCTACCCCTAGAAGAATACCAGCCATACCCTCAATGCTAAATTTAGGAAGTTGACTTTTCAGGATCTCGTCCCAGGTTGCATCTTCAGCTGACATTCCTCTCCGTTAGACCGAAAACTGTTTGGTTGTTTCACCATCATTTTCACCCAAAGTTTTTTTCTGGTTTCACAACATCATCTAGTTGAAGTTTTGAATCAGCAGTCAATTCTGGTAATGGACCCTATAATTTCACCATTTGTTCACTAAAATTGAAAGCTAGAGACATCTTTTGCCAATCCATAAATAACTTGCCCAATGTTTCTAGCCATGCAATTTCAAGTATCACATCTTCACATCCCCCAAATCTAACGCATAGGCATCTTCTATAATGTCAATATCCCCTAATTAACCATCCACTTTTCCTTTCCTCAATTATTTATTTGTTTAGTTTTTATTTTTGGGAGGAGGGGAGCAATGGAAAGGTGAGATTTTTATTTTTAAACTTTTTAATTTACCATTTATCTTCTGTTCTGTATAGCAACATTATATAGGGTCTATATTGGATTTATAAGCTTATATCTCTTGCCATTTCTGTTCAAACCTCTTCATTCTAATTGAGAGCATTTCATTTTGTCTCTTAAATTTCTGAAGATAACCTAACCGTGGAGTTTTCTTTGTCTTTACATGATGGCAACTAAAAGTTGCAGTGATTCTGTAATTTATGAACCAGCATGAATATTCAATGACCGTTTCTTCTTTACCTTCAATTTTAACAGGGGAAATATTTTATGACGCCAGTGAACATTTTTCTGGGATTGTATCCTTTGATGATGAAGATGATGATAAAACTTGCACGGATATTTTAAGTGGTATTGGTGTGTATTCTGATGATACTGAAGAGACAAAAGGCATGCACACACCTCCTTCTGGACCTAATAAAAGAAGAAAATTAATGAATTCCTTTAGTGCTGGAGTTGAAGTGGATAGCTATTCGGGAGCTGAAATTCATGACTCATGTTCTCAGAGCTCTAGCCGTGTTTCTAATGATATAGTTGAAACCACTCAGTATAGCGATGTTCTATTATTGTTTAGGTTTAATGATCACGACCTCCCATTTAAACTAAGGGAAGTTATCATATCTGATCTGCGATTGCTTACTTTGTTAGAGGCTGGCCTTCCATCTTGGGTCATCTTCCTCCAGTCATATCCAGTATTGTGCAATCTTTATCGTCCATGGATGTGCCCTCTTGCAAGACTTCTATATGTTCTGATCTCATTTGTCACTGTCCTCATTGGATTCTATGATTTATACAAAAATGTTCCAGTTCTTAAGGCAACTGCATCTCGTATATGTGGGCCTCTTTTTGATTGGATTGAAACATGGGAGATGGTTTCAAGGGTCAAGTACTTAGGGACGATGCTGTTTCTACATAACTTCCAAAAGGCAGTTAGGTGGTTTCTTGCCTTTACACATACCACGCGTTCCTGTTTTTCAGTTCTTGTTCAACCTCTTGGGGAGCCATTGGTAGAGATGTTTGGATTTCTTCTCCCAAGCTTGAAGTTTTTGTTCGAATTAGTAGAAACCACCTTTTCTATCATTTGGATCGGGATTGAAACTTCTTGCAATCTAGTGGGAGATGTTCTGGAGCTGCTATTTTTACCAGTGTGGTTTTTGCTCACTGTGGTTTGGAGCATTGGTAGGTTATCATGACTTTTGGACTTTTGGATTGCCTGTTGTCTCTTAAATTTATCCTTGTTTAGCTAACGTAAGTTTTCACCTGATATACAAGTTCTTGTTCTAATGACTTTTCTGAAATTCGCTACAGCTACTTGTATCTTATATCCTTTATTTTGGATTCTCTGGGAAGTGCTATATGCTCCTGTTCGTCTAGTCCTTGCAATATCCAGATCTATGACGTTTGTATGTTCATACATTTGTAATATACTCGGAAACACATGGCAGTTTGTTAGTAGCATTTTCCAGTTGGCATCATCGTCCGAGGCAACAATCAGCACCTATGAAGTTTCCATGTGGCGCTCTCTTTGGAATGACCTTTTTTCCCAGGTTGTAAGATGATATATCAATGAATTATGGTATGTTGTGATTTCATCAAAATTTCTTATCCTCATTGATATATTTTTTATGTTTTCCTTACCAGATCTTCCGAGCTCTCAAGAGTATACTGTATGGGTTTGTTGCCTTTTTCACAGCCTGCAATAGGCATCGACTAAGGTATGCTAATATTCCGTGTACATTCAAAGAGAATGAAATGATATCATGTCATGTAAATGTTGGTTGATGGTTGACCTTCTGTATTTTTGGAAATCTCGAGCAATTGTGCCGGCAGTTTTAATCATATGATCAATCTTACATTTAAGGGTAGGAAAAAGAACAGTTAGAGTGATGTTTGCACAGTTAAAACCTTGTAATTTATGGCAGAGTGAAAAAAAATGGCAACACCACCCAGAGTGGGTGCTGAAACCAGTAGTGAAAGAAGAATAAACGCTGGAAGAACAGGAAAACAAAATACAGGAATGGCCACTAGAGTAATGAACCTTTCTCACTCAATTCACAAAATTTTAGATAGTCCCCACACGTTCCAGTCCCTCTCCCATATGTTTTCCCTCGACAGCTGACCACTCTGTAACTCTTTTCCCTCTCTTCCAACCATCTCTGCTCCCAGCTTTTTTCACTGCCTTCCTTAGTGATATTTTCATCCTTACTTTCTTTTTTTTTTTTTTTTTTGCCCCTTCTCTTATACATCAAGACGCATTTGTTTTTGTTAGGCACATTTCCTGTTTCTTTCCCTTCCTCTTTTATATGTAAGTCACTAGCCCGTCACATTTCTCATGTGGTTTGAATCGTTGAGTTTTTGTGACTAGATGTTGGATTGGCTATTGACACTTGTGTGATTCAAATGCAAATAATTATTCTGATTTATGAGCATATGTCATTCTGTACAGTCTTCCTATCACGCAAAAATCATCTGCAGCTAACCTGAATTTGGCATGTTCGTTTTTGCAGCATCTATAATCATATGCAGGAGTTTATCCAACGATTGTACCATCAGCGTGAAAGATCACATAAGGCAGATTTAAGTGACAGTAGAACAACTTGTCTGACACTGAATATTGTGAGCACTCTGAAATTCTTGAATTTCTTGAACTTGGCTTCACATAATGCTAATCTGTTCAATTTCCTGAACTTCACATCTGTGAAATACTGTTATTGTGGATAATCTTCTGCTAATTCTTGTACAATTAGCTTTGAGATTCACTGAAATCATTGTTCCATGCTGATATGATATTTAAGTTTTGAGGAAAGTTAATGCTAAAGTGGGAGAAAAAACTCCTTTAACTGAATTGAAATGGGATTATTTTAAGTTGCATCTTTGAAATGTAGTTGCTTCTACTCAAGTCACAGTTTTCTCTATATTATATGTTTATGATGAAGAACTTAAAGATCTTTCTTGTGTGGGAATAAGCTATCATTGAAGGCATTTGTTAATACGTAAGCTCATTTTTGACTTCAATTTCCAGGCAGAAGAAAAGAAGAAAGTTTAAATTATATAAAGTCCTTCCAGAGAAATCCTTCTCTCTCACAAAACAACTTTGAGAGTCCTGACATCAACCAACAGCAAAAGATAAATGGATTCTGATTTTGCAATTTCAGCAAAACTCGATATGGTTACCTACAAGAATTTTAAATTGTTTTTACAGTAACAAATTTTGGTATCACCTTTTTCCGCTTTCTTTAGTTCCTTATGTATGTTTGTTGTCAATTAGTAGATAGTTAGTCAGTACAGGAAACTTGTAAATTCAGTAACTAATTTTCTTCTATGTATATACACAGTTGAATTATTGTAAAATACATTGTATAGTTTACAGACAGAAATCATTTATTTATTTTTTGTTAGTGGAAGGGGTGTGGTTAGGACTTAAAGCACTGAACCTTTGTTGTGTTGTTTCTGCTATACTTGTGAGTTGAGGCTCTACTAAGGGGGAACTGTTTACAAAAGCAAGGATGAGGTTGATGTTAAACATCAGAATCCTCAGATGTAGACCAAACTTAAAGGACCAACTAACTCTCCTGAACAATTTTAGTTGTCTGAGTTCCTAGCATATCCTAAACAGCTCAGAAAATTAATGACTTGCCAGAAAACAGAAAATCAACTAAGAGGACTTGCTGAGAACAGATCAGAAACCAGACCAGAAGACTCAAAGAAAAGCTAACAGCGTCAGCTAGAGCATGAGCTAAGACATCTCAATACTTATTGGGAAGAAAAATTCTACACAAGAATTCAACATAGATAAAGAAACCTAATGGACTTCAATCTCAAATATCACAAAATGTGTAAAGGCTTCCGAGGCAAGATCAGAATGTACTATATCACAAAATAACCTAGTGATTTACTAACAGAAGTCAATAAAAAGTAACTTTATCTTCGGAAACATGCACATAACATCAACAATTTATTGAATGCAACATTTCTTGATAATAATTTATTTTTTTGATTTACGCATATTAAAAAAAAAAACATCTCCATTGGTTGCATCTTAGACCAAATGGCATACTCTCTTCGTCCATTGTCTTGGTAAAAGTCAAAAAAGTCAATGAAAATAAGAGAATATTTATTTAATATAATGCATGATTCATTCATTAATTGCAAATTGATATATTACACAAATTTTGGTATCATTATAATTAATACATATTGCAATATTGGTCTTTAAAAAAAATCTTTAAATATGTTCCTTATTTATCAATCATCGATACAATATACAATTTTTAAAATTTTTCATTTATTTTTTTATTTTAATATGAGATAAATTTTTTTGCATTTTTTTGCCAAGATAATGGGACGGAGAGAGTATATCATATCAAATACTATACTATGTATGTCGAGACTTGCTTGGAGAAGGAAAAATTGTGGAAATCCATTCCTTAAAAGAAGTTTCATCATTCAGAGGTACTTGCAAAGCCAAGGGGCAAGGTTGAAGCAAACTAAATTTGGCAAGGTAACATGCCACACAGTTTCCTCATGGTACACAGATCACTTCACATGCTGTTGGATCTGAATAACAAGAGAGGTGAGAAGGGGTTGCCTAAGGGGTGAGAGGAGGGGTTGCTTTTGCTGAATGAGTGAGCTGCATACAGAAGTTCTGGATCAAACTTTGTGTGAATTTGTTTATTGAAATCTTGGAGGGAAAAAAAATATTGATATCTCTCCGACTAAAAATCAGTGTTTTGATTATTGTATATTAGAGAACCGCACCCCGTGCACCGCACGGGTATAAATGCTAGTAGTGAAAACCATACAGGTTGCTAGTAGTTACTTGTATTATATAGAAACAGTGGACATCAACAGGTTGCACGGCAGTTTTTTTTTTTTTCCCTTTGCAAGTTACTGAAACTGTTATAGCAGTTTAATTTTACACTACAATGTGGGAAAGAGGTGGTAATTTTTTCAATTAGGAAGGGTATAATAGGAATAACAAAATTATGTACAAAAATTAGTTATAAAACAGTTAAAAAAGGGTTTTCTTTATATAATAGCATAGATATACTAAATTATACATACACTGACTTTCAAGCGTACTAAACAAAAAAATATTAGTACTCCAAAAAATTAGCATATGTTAAAATTTTAATGCTTATTTATGTCTTTAGTCCCTGAGAGTTGGGAGTATTGTGGTTTTGGTCCTTGAAAATTTTGACTTTGACTCATCTTAATAGTTTTGAAATTTTGGTTTTAGTCCTTGTTGTTAGGAAAAATCCGTTAATTACTAACGTGGCTAACGAAACGTCATATCCAACATTCACGTGTGCAAATATGGAATGTCATCAGTAGGATGACGTGGATGATCCGGACGTGGAGGAGCAAAAAGGCTAAAGCCCAATCCACAAACATGTTTTGGTTGGGCCTTGGCCCTTTTGTTCCTGCGGGTCCATATCATCCACGTCATCCTACCAGGGACATGCAACACTTGCACAAGTATATGCTGATGTAGCGTTCCGTTAACCATTAGCCGTTAACAAATTTTTCCTAACGGCAGGGATTAAAACCAAAATTTCAAAACAATTAAGGATAAGTCAAGATCAAAAAAATTTCAAGGACCAAAATCAAAACACTCCCAACTTTCAGGGACTAAAACCATAAATAAGTCAAATTTTAAATCCGTACGAAAAAATTACATACATGAGTATATTTTAAAAACAATTAATTTTTGGAAAGTCTAGTATTAAACAGGTGTTTAAAAAACTAAATGCCTCGAGAAGAGTTGAAATCCTTGCACAACCTTGAGTAGAAGGTCGATTCTCATGGGGAAGGTATGTTGTGATACGGCTTAAGTATGAGAGTTTTAGTTCTCGGTTTCCAATTTTTAATCCCAACAGAAAATTTTTTTATGGGGTTTAATTGGAACGTTTTCCGATATCTTCAAATCAGAAAATGCATATTTTCAACTGACCCAACATTTAAAAAAATATTTTTGATGTCGAAAAATACACTTTTTCGATTCGGAAGTGTCGAAAAATGTTCCAATTGAACCTCATAAAAAAATTGGGAGCCAAGAACTCTTATTTTGATGGAGTTTTAGTTTCCAACCCTCAAACATTAGTCTTAACCCCCATTTTAATTGGGAAAATACCAAAATGCCTCTTTCTCTTTTTTCCCTCCAAACTTCTTTCCACTCCAAATCTCAAACCTCAAAACCTCAAAACCCACACCCCTTCACCTTTCACCTTTCACCCTCCACCTTCCCATCTTCCACCACTCTAAAAAGAAAGGCCATTTCCCCTCACTCACGTTCAAAAGTAACTTTCTTCTCTTTTTTTTTTTTTTGGTAATTGAAGGTATTCCGACAAGTTAGTGTCAGAATTTTATCATTATTCTGACACGGGTATGTCAGAATATCTTTTGTTACAAAAAAAATGTTTCAGTAAACTCCGATACCCTCGTGTCAGAATTTTATTATTATTCTGATTCGGGTATGTCATAATACCTTTAGTTACAAAAAAAAAAAAATATGTTTCAGTAAATTCTGATACCCTTGTGTTGGAATTTTATTATTATTTTGACACGGGTATGTCAGAATACTTTCAGTTACCCAAAAAAATTTGTTTTTTTTTAATTTTTCTGAGACTGGTTTGTCGAAATTCACTAAAACAGAGAAGCATGAAGATGAAAACAATGAACACGAAGATGGAGATGATAAACACATAAAAAGCAATGAAAAAAGACCTAAAACTACTAAACACATGAAACCCTAAGAGAAAACAACCTACTATACCCTACCCTAAAAAAATTAACAAACCCTAACACAGTGAAAGCAGGGGATGAATGGCGACAGGCGACGATGACAAAATCTATAAAAAGAAGTTTTGGGATTTTGGGATTTGGGGTTTAAGGTTTGAATGTATAAAGGTAAAATTGGGAATAAAAGAAAATTGGGGACCCTGGGCTAATGTTTGGGGGCTGGGGCTAAAACTCATTTTGAAGCCCATTTCATCACTTCTAATATTGTTAGTGTCACTAATAAGCCTATGCGTTTCACCCACAAGCCCAAAGGATGGGATGAATTTATCCACCGATTAGTTTATGACTCAACAAGGTTTTAGAACCTATCGCTAACATTATTATGTTAGAGATTTAGTTCCTAACCGAATATTTTAGTTCCAGCCCTCATATTTTTCGACGGGGTTTAATCATAATGTTTTTCGATACCTCCGAGTTGAAAAAATATATTTTCCGACTTTAAAAATGTATTTTTTAATATGGGGTAAATATAAAAATGCATTTTCCGATTCGACGATATCGAAAAACACAACTGAACTCCATAAAAAGAAAAAAATTAAAGCTAGGAGCCTTCTACGTTTGGATTTCACGTTTACACTCGGAGAATATATATATATATATATATATATATATATATATATATTTCATTTTCAACCTCTTAGTTTCATATAGTTTTTAAATAAAATAGTATATAATGTATAACCTTTATGTACTTTTTAATGTGAAAGTGATTCTATTTCAAATTAACCAAACAATATTTCTTTTTCAAAATCAATTCACTTCAAATTCACTTATACCCAAATCAATTTTACAAAATCAAATTTGCCCAAAATCAAGTTTGCAAACGTCAATCCAAACACACTAAAATGTGGGGACTGGGAACTAAATCTCATTCCCTTATCCTTTCCATGCACTTTTGGTATCTTTTGGCCAATAGGGTATATTCTTAGTTTGGGTTTATATATCCTGTAATGTCATTCAGTGGAATTTAATGAAATTAGTATTCTTTTCTTCTTTTCTTGCTTCATCAATTTTTCTTTAGGACGCTGCTCGGTCCTCAAATTCATAGTACATTCCCTTAATACACAACACCAACCATAGAATTGTTGCCATGCAAGCATCGTGATAGCTAGGACAATACGCGAACAGGTACATTACATAATGAGCAAACCGATTCCACCTCCACACTTTGCACAATATTAACTTTTGAGGTAATCCTATTTAGCATCTAGAAAAATGATAAATAAACCTATAAAATCAATCTATAAATCAACATACACCATAAAAATGTGATTTTAAGAGAAGATACATGTGGTTCGGGAAAAAGAATGATTTTAAGGTAGCTTGAGTATTCTCCACCTATCTCTCATCAGTGTGTCTATTTAGTGCATGGAGTTGGAATTGTAGTTTGAAAATAGACCAATTCCATTTCCATCATATTTGAAATTGACTTGGAATTATATGATTCTATTTTTTTACGAAGATATATTAGAATAGACTAAGTAAATAGTGCACTAAATTAATTAGAAAATGAATTTTATATATATATATATATATATATATATTAATATAATATGGATGTTCACAAAAAAAAATATAATATGGATGGGTCTTTTGTCTGTAGCAGTGATTTAGCGGCCTGTGCTGCCTTCTCAATCAAGTTGGGTTCGTGTTCCATCATTTAGTCGGAGATTTAATTAGGCGATCCTTCATGAGTTCATGAACGATTTTAATGTCCACTTGTTTTGAAACAAGTGGACACATCAACCTCTTTTTTTTACTTCTTACAGCAGGTAAACACAACCTGGTAATTATGTAATTTTTGTGAAGTAAGAGGCTAAACACAACCTGGGAAAAAAATAACAAAGTAAGAGGCTACACACTCTCATTTCTCAAGAGTCACAGGTCAGCCACACACTCTCTCAAGCCTCACAACTCCACCCACAACGCCGCTCAAGCCACAGCCACACAACGTCACAGCCACACCGCTTCGCACCTTCAAATAACCAGCCACCCTTCGATCCAGCCACCATTCGATCTATCTCTTTCAGTCTCTCCTTCGAACCCTTCCTCCCTCTCCACGAACCGTCGCTCCATGCCTCCAGGAACCTCGCGACGAACGCCACCTTTGCGACAACCATCACGAACGCCCCGGCCCACCGAAGTTGCAGAAGTTCGGTCTTCGTGGTGGTTGTTATCGTGTTTCGCCGATCTGACTAGTAAGTGGATCTTTGTATACTTATTTTTCCCTCTTTTTGCAGAAGATAAGTGTTGGATCACCGACAAGTATACCGGATCGACAAGTAATATAGTCAATAAGACCAGTTATCGTTCCCACGAGGATTGCAAATTGTTTCTAATTTCTTTCACCTAATTGCGATTACTATGTGAAACTTGTATTGGTTTTGAGTTTTGAGATAAGAGTGTAGAATTAATAGAATGAGACAAAACAAAAAATAAAAGGGTGTAGAAACAATTATGGAAAAGGTTAGGCACGTGGTTTCATTCTAGGATCAGGTTATTAATTATGAAAATCTGTTTTCCAATAAATCAACAACTCCAGAAACAATAAAAGCTAGATCCCTCATGCCTTTTATGTTTCTTACTAAACTTTACCCCTTAATCCCTTATGTGAGTTTTAGTTTATGAAAGTTATACAATTACCCAAAAGTATTCCTATGAGTTAAATAATTATATTGTTTGGTTGAAAGGCCTAATCTAAATCCTAATTTTCCAATTACAGTTCAAATTACCACAACAAAACATAAAGTGACCAATTCTATGAATTGTAATTAAAACGCAACCAAACAATTGATTTAAAAGGAAAAACATTAATTCATAAATAAATAGCCAAATTAAGATCCATACAAATTCACCCTATTCCTAACAAGAGGTTTAGTTACACATATTGGAAGAAGAAATACAAGAACAGAAAAAAAACTCATAATCATAGACAATAATGAATTTACCCCCAAGAGATCTTCAATCATCAAGTAGATCCCTCCAGCAATGTTGATCTTCAATCCTTGGGCCTTGCCTCCTTGCTCTCAATTGCAAAACTAGCCTCTCTTCTCTGATCCTAATTCTATTCTAATCTCTAATTGCCTCTGAAAAGTCTACAAAACCTAATGGAAAAACCTATATTTAAAGTCTAAAACTAATCCTAATTGAATTGCAGCAAATCTGATCAGAAAATGGCCCAATTGGGCCTGAACGATGTGCGCGTGCCTGGGCGCACAGGGCATCACGCCTAGGCGCACCAGTTTGATGTGGCGATGATGACAGGGGGCTGCGCGCCTGGGCGCCCCAGCCTGGGCGCCTGGGCGTGCCAGCCCTGCTCCGACTCCGTTTCGCTCCGTTCTTGCGCCATTTTCAAGGTCCTTATGTCCTCTTTTCAGCTCCAAAATTATTTTCCTCAATTAAGCTCCGAAAGTACCTAAAACAAACCCAAAACGGATCAAAACGTTCAAAGGATCCTATACTAATAACAATTCCTAAAACTATACTAAAAATCCTAAATTTACAAGAGAAGCAAACCAAATCCTTAGTAAAAGGGAGTCTAAATCATGCTCAAAACAACATATATTGGACCCAAATCAATAAGTTGTTTGTTTTGTTAATTTAAATTTAAATGTTAATGCCTAGTAATAACTCTTAAATGTGAAATATGATAATCATGTGTTATGGACTGATGAATGCAAATAGATTGTCTTTTAATGTTTACAATTTTGGCCCTTGGTCAGTGGTATCTGTTAATATTTGTTCACTGCACTGCACATTTATACAGAGTTAATATTTCTGAATTGAGGGAATTGTTGATTTTCGGTGATTCTAATTTCTGATTTTATGCTTGAAAATCGTTTTCATTTCTGATTCGTGCCATCAGTAGGAACATATTCAATCAACGCTATAAGAGTATTTCAAGGATTAGAATTTGAGCTTTGGATATGTTTTCCTTGTTGCTTTTTCTTTAGAATGTACTGTGTGTTGTGATACAACCCTTGCATGCATGCTTATGTGGTGTTATTGTATTCTATTGCTTGTTAATATCAGGATTGTCAAATTTGATCTTTAAATTCCTCTCACCAATCTAGTACATATGGACATTACAGTATTAATTGGGCATGACATTACAGTATTAATTGGGGATTTTATGTTTATAACCGAAATTATTGTAATTTATTGTTTGTATTAGATAGTTTATGCAGTAGTATTATAGATGAATAAATTGAATCTGCATTACTTATGCAGCCCTGATTTGATATGAATGAAATGGATAATGAAGAAGTTAATGAGGTTGTGGCAGAATCATTTGACAATGTTCGTATTATTGGTGAAGTTAGTGATATAGCTTGCATAAATTTTGGAAACCTCAGGGATGATGACATTTCGAAGTATTGTTTTTCCAACCAGGATATGACTTATGAATTTTATAAATCATTGGCTACCCATTGTGGTTTTAGTATCCGTAAGAATAAGGTTGAGAAAAATAAGGAAGGAGCTGTGTCGAATCTATTTTGTGTGTAGTGGTGAAGGTCAGTGAAAGGGAAAATATCTTGAAAACAACAATGAACGTAAGAGGGAACCTAAAACTGTTCACGTTTTGCCTGTAAAGCTGAAATGTGTGTTGTGTTGAAGAAGAAAATAGGAATATGGCGTGTTAAATATTTTAACAACGACCATAGTCATGATCTTCTTGGTCGGAAATTTGGAGTGCTGCATCGATCTCAAAGGCGTACGACAGATGTGGATGTTGATGAGCTTATGAGTATGTGAGCTGTGGGTATTAGCACACCTCATGTGTATGAGTTGCGTGCAAGGGTTTTAGGTGGATACGATAAAGTTGGTTATCGGAAACGGGATATGTACAACAAGATTCATATTTTTAGGAAATCGAAAGATGACAATACAAGCAACGCTAGAATTTATCTTAATGAGTTGCAGAGAAAGGAACCAGGTTTTTTTGGAGGCACACAGTTAGCGAGGATGGTCGGATTGATAAACTATTCTTGTGTGATGCATGCTCTCGGTATGACTATCAAGTTTTTGGAGATGTTCTTGCATTTGATGCTACATATGGGAAAAACAAATACAATTGTCCCATTATTGTATTTTCTGGTGTTAACCATCATAATATGACCCTTGTATTTGCTACAGCCATTGTAAGCGATGAGATTCAAAGCACATATGAATGGGTTTTGAAGACATTCATGGATGCAATGAATGGAAAGGCTCCAAAATATGTTATAACTGATGGTGCATTGTCTATGAAAAATGCGATTGCTTTGGTTTTTCCTGAAGCACATCATCGTCTTTGCACATGGCATCAAATTCGTAATGCGTTAGTGAATGTTGGGAATACGCATTTTGTAACAGCCCGATTTTCGTAACTTGAAAATAACCAACTTTATTCCATTTAGTTTGTAAAAATGAGGCCAAATTTTTTTTATCAAACATTGTTGAAGTGTTTGAAAACATTAGTGAAGAGTGCTTAACATTCTCCAACACTTCTTTTGAAAATCGAGTTGTTACTAAAATCAAAGCTGATTCATCTGGGTTTCAAAAAGACATTCATCAAGGATAAGGGTTTGGTTCCAATTCAAAAGTAGTTACTTGCATTACATCAAAAGGGACATTAAGCATTCTTCACAAAGTTGCACAAAAGTAGGGCATGTTCCCAAAATAAGATGGGTTACACCATTGGTTCATCACTTTGGTAATCCTTAACTCAAAGCACTCATAAAACCTAACTACTCACACTATTCTTAAACTTTCCTATTAAAGGCAAGGGGTGTAGCTCCTTCTCTTTCTTGCGTCCTCTCCTCGCTCTCGAAGATGATGCCGCCTTTGTGGTTGTCCCCTCCTTGTCATTGGACCCCAGCAGCCCTCCACCTGGGGTAGTAAAGTTCCCCCGCTGCTCATACAGTACCTTCTCCTCGTAGCTACTGAATCCTCGTACGTTGACTTGTCCCAAGTACGACTCTAGATTAACTCAACTTAGTTGGTGCTCCGGATCTTGGATCATGATCTCAGTGTAGCCGGTCCACGTCCAGCCGTTTGGGGTGTACTTCCAACCTCTTCCGTACTTATTCCACATGACGATATTCATGTAGTACTCCATTTGCCCGTTGAAATACCAGCAGCACCGATATGCCAACGAACAGGAGAGAGTAAGCATTCCGAACAACGGATCGTCGACGGTGTGGGATTACGCTAGGCAAAATAATAGGACTATACCAGCATGCAATATAACACACAAGCACACGACAACCAACATATCATTATAACTATTATTATCATCATTATTCTCTTTTAGGCATTTTTCATGAGCATTCTTTCTTTCTTTCCTCCATCATTTACTTTCCTTAACTATCCTTCTCTTTTATCCAATCTCATCAATTTACCCTCTCTGATGCTTTGGGGAAATACCATACATCATCAGAATATTCGTTTCATTTTTGGCTATCACTCACGTCTACATCTCCTCGGTCATCCACCCATCCTAGTCGGAAGCAAACAGGAGTACAGGACCTTTACCACGCGGGCACGACAGCTGTCACAACACATAAATGGTCCCAGACCAGGAGGATCTCGTCCTCAAATCAATTTAATAATAACAAGGCTCACTGTCCACGCAGTGGCAAAACACAATGCCCCGTTCCAGTCCCTCTCACTGTTCTCGATTTGCAATCTAGGGGGCGACAGTATGTTTCTAGTGGGCCCGCAGAACTTGCCACGACATTAGACCCAGTCCCCACCACGTTTCCTAGAAACATACTCTAGACTTCTTGACGTTTCACCGTCATCGTCCTCCCCTAATGCAATCTCCTCCTAAGTATCCGCAGATACCTATGGTTTCTTCCTCTCCACTACTTCGCACTCTCATAACTCACCGCGTATGTCTTTTAAGTCTTTTATCTTTTTATTTATCCTAAGGCCGGCCCGTCCTTCGTGCAACCCTTCAACGAGTCCCGACCACTAACTTTGCACAGACTTTCTCTCAACATCTCTCACATAGCACAGAGCTGGGATCTCATCGACATCTCGAATCTCATTTCTCACACTCATCTCATTTCGAAATACTTTCTCAAAACCATCTTTTCAAAAACTATCTCAAAACACCATTTCATAACTTTCACAGAAACATAGTTTTCACCAACTTTCTCTCAAAAATGTTATTTCAAGGACTCTCTTGAATTATCCTTCCAAATACTTTATCAAAAGATTGTTTTCCAAACACTCCTTTCAAAATACGTCTTTTCACAAAACCCTTTCAGAAAGATTGTTTCGCAAAGCCTTTCTCAAAGACATAACATTTCAAGAAACTTTTAAAAGAAAATTTCTCTTTTCAAACCTCTTTCCAAAAATTTCCTTTCATAAGCTTTTCTCAAAAATTTTCTTTACATAGTTCTTTCACAAAAATTGATTTTCACAAATCTTTTCAAAAAGCTCTTCTCCAAAACCTTTTCAAAAACCTTTTCAAAAACCATTTTGTAAAAACCTTTTTCAAAAAATAATATCTTTGCTGAGCGCTAATGGAGGAGCAAGCTCAACTCAACACTAGTCCCAGACTAAAACCAAAACAAAAGGAGCCCAGCTCCACTCAAATCACATCTCTTTCTCAAACAACATCACTCTCCCCAGCTCTGGCTCGTTCTCAACATCATATTTCATTCTTTCCCCAATCTCAACTCTTTCTTTCTTCTCCAACACATATCTCATTCTCATTCATTATTCTTATCTCATTGTGTCTTTTCTTTCCATCTTATTACTTTCACAACTCATTCACTTCATTTTTTTATTTCCTTATTCAGGACGTAACAGACGTCCATCAACATATTACTTATTCAATCAACGCAGTAAATATTCTCATGCATAATTAAATAAAGACATAAAAGCATGCTATCAACAGACAATCATCACACAGCATCAATATGGTCTTCGTCACCTTCGTATAAGTGGCCACACAATCACACAATTGCCACTTATACTACTGACTCTAACCACTTAGTTCCGATCTTTGAGATGATACGGAACGTCCTAATAAATCACCTAACTACCACAGTGTCTTAGGAAAGCTTCTCTCTCACCTGAGGTCCAGCAATTTAATGCGTACCGTCTCCTCGAATCCTTTTTGTTGCCGGCTGCCCCAATCCCTCGTCTTTAAGATTATTCCTCGTACTAAATAAAATACGCTTAGGTTATTAACTTATATTATGAAAACCTTTTTCATAACCTAGACACTTCTCATTCCTCGTCAAAACATAAAACATAATCATCTGAAAACATTATAAAAAGTTGTTTAAACCATTTAGTTTGAGTGCTGGTCCGTTTTGGACAGCACCTTAAACATGTTTGAAAACATCGAAAAAGGCACCGTTTTTGATCCGGGTTTTTCTCAAATTAATTATTACTTGAAAACTTTACTTTAAATTACTTGAAAACATTTTTAAAATAAAGAAACAAGTCAGAACAACTCTGGACAGCAAGGAATTATATTAAAAATTACTTGGATAAAACTCCGAAAACATCATAAAAACACTCTTTGTTTTAAAAGGACTCTTTAATTTATAATTAACAGTTTAAGACTCAAATCTTCATCATAAAACAAACTTTGGACAGCCATAATCACAATTTAAAAATCTCAATTAAATCAAATAGAATTGTTTTACAATTAATTAATTTCGAAACCGATTACATTTTCACATATTTTTCAAACATCAACTACACATACACAACAAGCAATACTTTACCAAGCATGTAATCAATCAAATCAATCATCAAGACAATTGTATAACTCACAGATAGTTCATAGCACAAACACTTAGGCATTCACTCACTCACAAAGATATAAATCAAACATCACAAATTTACACCACATAGATCAACTTGATTTATTTAAAGCACCTATATTCTACTTTCTTTTCCATGCAACAAGATTATTTACTCTTTCTTTCATTCACAACCGAACACACACACACACACACTATTTCATTACACAATTTTTCTCAAATCATTTTAGTTCCTTTATTTCTTCTATTTTTAATCCAAAAACCAAATAGAGATTTAAACATTCACTACACAATTTAAATAATTTACGTAACATTAAATCACAAAACATAATCATGAATTCAAGTCACCTCATAAGAAAAGAACCTAACCTATTAAATCTAACCTAGGCCGAACATCATCTTGGCACAAGCATAGTTTTGATGCACTTTTAAACACATGTTTTTTTTATAATACCATTTCCTTTCTTAAGCATAAAACCGTGGCATCAATACCACCAAAAATCAAGAGTAAAATTCAAATCTTTAACATGCATGAACCTTAGACATAGATCAAGTTAGAAATCAATTTTCAAAAGCTTATTTCCTTTGGTTTTTGTAAAACCGTGATGGTTTCTAAGAAAGTTTAAATCTTTTTATTCAAGAATGACATGCATGTACCTAAATCTTGTAGATCAATTCATGCAATCAATTGGAATAGCACAAATGAAAGATGAAAATTACTTTGAGTAATAAAAGACCAAACCGTGATGAATATTTAAAGAAAATCAAGTCTTTTATTCAAAACAATATGCATACCATCATAATATTAAAGCTTTTCATTTGGAATTTACATGCAAGATTCAAGAATCAAGCTTTTTCATGAATGGATTAAGGATCAAAACCAAAATCAAGGTTTCATTAGAATCAAGTAAAAATCAAAGCATTTTAATCACTTAAATCAATTTTTCTAACCATGGAAATAACATGCAACCACATAGATCACATCAAAAACATCAAGACCTAATTTCTTTAGTCATGGCCGAATTATATAATCTAGGATCTAGTGTTTATTAGTCCATTTACTCCTTAGAAGTTCAAGATCAAAGCATAAATAACACATGCAAGCACACACAAGCACTAGAACCAACATCAAATCATCATACAACACCCAAGATATTTAGGTTTCACATTTATTTAGCAAATCATCTCTTAGAAACATCATGGCTCACGGTTTAAGGAAGAAATATTAACATACAAAGAGATTTTCTTTAAACTTCTCAAAATTTTCATCAAGCCTTTAGATCTAGAAGATTTAGCTTGGAAAACTTTAAGATCTTTTATGAAAAAAATAATCAAGTTATAGAGTCCGTTGTTTAGATGTTTAGAAGATATTTTTAACTTTGAAAATTCATGAGCAAACATAAATAAAACTTAGAAAATTAACTTGAGAGGAAATTTACTTAAAGCTTTACAAAATTTTCAACGTATCTTTAGAGCTTTAGGATGTAGTTTGAAAACTTTAAGAGCTTCCATGAAAACTCTTAAACGAGTTATAGAGTCCGGTAGTTAGACATTCATAAGTCATCTTTAGCTTTAAAAAGTTCATGATCAAGCACAAACAACACTTGTGCTTGTCATTTAAGCTTTAGAAATTAACATGCAAAGAAGAAAAGAAAGGAAAATCACAAGATCAAGAAGAAAAATCCAATCTATTACCATTTCTTCATGATCTTCGGAATACCCACCAAAAGAAGGTTGATCTTCTAGCTTTTGGGTCTTGAATCTTCAAGAAAAATCCTAAGTTTTGGGTTTGATCTCCTCTTCTCCTTCTCTATTCTAGCTCACGGCCTCCCTCTTTTCTTGGGGGTGTTGAGAGCTTGATTTTGCTCTCAACAAACGTGTATAAGAAATGAAGGGAAATGAAAGAATGAAGGTGAATGAATGGAAATAAACTAAGGTGTAAGTCTTATATAGGAGTTTCGTTTATTTCCTCTTTTGCCCTTGTAGGTTCGGCCATGGGTGTAAGTGGGAGGGGTAATTTTGGCAACTCACTTTGTTGCATGGGTGGAGGTTAACATTGCTTAAGGGGACAATGCAGGGAACATTAGGTACTTAGGGGTCATTTAGGCTTTTGACTTGTGGTTTATCTTTAGGGTTTCCATCAACTTGGTTAGGGTTTAGTTAGAATTTGGTTACTACTTAGTTACTTGCTTAGGACATTTCTAGGCTTCTCTACACACTCACACATACACGGCATACCCATATATTCATGCATACACATACTCATTTTCACACCATACACATACATTCACATACACACACGGCCAAACATACACATGCACACACACATTACTCACACGTATACACACATGCATATTCATACACTATCTTTTTATTTCTTTCTTAATTCCATTTTTAGAACATTTAATCACCACTTCACCTAGTAATTCAAATATTTCAAGGAATCACACAACCACACATGAAACATACATCAACCAATACATATATATTTAGAAAACAATCTCTTTCCCATAAAATACTCTTCCTTATAAGTCACCTTTTCCTTAAGGCATAAAAATACTAAATACCTAATTGTTTCTCAAAATTCAACTTTAAGGCATACTATATCACTTTATGAAAATCATTTCTTTTAAAGTTACTCATTACTTTTAAAAACGCAAATTAAGAAAATTATTTAAAGAAAATACTCTTTCGAATTTACTTTTCTCAAAATAAATTTCTTTAGTATTTTAATTCAATACGAGGAATTTGCGGGGTGTTACATTCTCCCCAACTTAAAGATTTCTCGTCCCCGAGAAATACGTCGTGGATTGGGCAGCAGGGCACAAAGTTCTCACGTCACTTTGATTCCTATAAGAATACTCTTTTCTCCCTTGCCTCGTGGTCGTATTCCCTTTTGATGGTCTATTTCACCTTGTCGTGCTCCTCATTTGTTGCTTTCAGACGAAACAGTCGCATTCACATAACCGCTTGCGTGTCGAATCGGGTTAAGTCCATCGGGCTAACCGAAGAAGACGTCGCTCCCTTAGCTGATTGTCGTCACAGAAAGTCCACCCATAGGTACGGACTTAGGGGAAAATCAAACAAACAAGATTTCACGCATCTCCAAAGTGTGGGGTTTTACCCAAAATCCCTGGAAATTCACTATTCTCTACAACCTTTTGGTTCTTCCTAACTCACAATAGCCACTCCTTCCCTTAATTCTCCTTCTAACTCTAAGGTTTTCGTCTATCATTTCTCTAACTTAAGGGGATCTTAGTACATCTTGGGCTTACTTACTTCCTCAAACAACCTCACTCTTTTCCTTAGATTCGCCCAAAAATTCAATCAAGTCTATCACCTTCACCATTTAAACCTCTAATTATGGTGTATGGCAGTTCTAATCCTTAAACTTTCCTCAGAATTCCCTCTAATAACTGATGACATATTCCGCTTTCCTCCTTGTGGCTCCCCAACTTCGATCAAGCTTATTACTAAACTTACTATGGTCTTACACTCTTACTCAACTTCAACCCTTTATCCAACCTTGATCATTCAAGCCTAGCTATCTGGGTACTAAGACACTTCCAACTCCACAAATCAAGCTATTGAATCTTGGAAAGGGTTGGAAAGGTTACGGTTCAATGGTAAAGTTCATGAAGAAAAGGGCTCAAATTCTAATAATACTAACCGTTTTGTTGAAGCAATTCAACAAACAGAGGTTCCAAGAGTAGCATCCTATTTTCTCAAAGATACTGACTACTCCTTGGACGAAGGTACGTCTAGATCAACAAACTGGGATTCATCAATCACTAATGATACATCAGAGGTCAAAGGGGTCTCAATCTAGTTGCTTTCTACTTAGTCTACATTCCTCAAACTATAGGATAAATAGGGTGCTTGTACTAATACAGCAGACACTAAGCTATGAATAGGGTCTCATATCCCACAAAGACAAGAACCTAACCTGATACTTCTATCCTTACGCTAAAAAACACACAGAGTCACACAAGCAAAGCATGTAAGCCCATGCTTAAGGCCACTAAGGATTACCATAAGCTCTGATACCATTCTGTAACAACCCGATTTTCGTAACTTGAAAATAACCAACTTTATTCCATTTAGGTTGTAAAAATGAGGCCAAATTTTTTTTTTATCAAACATTGTTGAAGTGTTTGAAAACATTAGTGAAGAGTGCTTAACATTCTCCAACACTTCTTTTGAAAATCGAGTTGTTACTAAAATCAAAGCTGATTCATCTGGGTTTCAAAAAGACATTCATCAAGGATAAGGGTTTGGTTCCAATTCAAAAGTAGTTACTTGCATTACATCAAAAGGGACATCAAGCATTCTTCACAAAGTTGCACAAAAGTAGGGCATGTTCCCAAAATAAGATGGGTTACACCATTGGTTCATCACTTTGGTAATCCTTAACTCAAAGCACTCATAAAACCTAACTACTCACACTATTCTTAAACTTTCCTATTAAAGGCAAGGGGTGTAGCTCCTTCTCTTTCTTGCGTCCTCTCCTCGCTCTCGAAGATGATGCCGCCTTTGTGGTTGTCCCCTCCTTGTCATTGGACCCCAACAGCCCTCCACCTGGGGTAGTAAAGTTCCCCCGCTGCTCATACAGTACCTTCTCCTCGTAGCTACTGAATCCTCGTACGTTGACTTGTCCCAAGTACGGCTCTAGATTAACTCCACTTAGTTGGTGCTCCGGATCTTGGATCATGATCTCAGTGTAGCCGGTCCACGTCCAGCCGTTTGGGGTGTACTTCCAACCTCTTCCGTACTTATTCCACATGACGATATTCATGTAGTACTCCATCTGCCCGTTGAAATACCAGCAGCACCGATATGCCAACGAACAGGAGAGAGTAAGCATTCCGAACAACGGATCGTCGACGGTGTGGGATTACGCTAGGCAAAATAATAGGACTATACCAGCATGCAATATAACACACAAGCACACGACAACCAACATATCATTATAACTATTATTATCATCATTATTCTCTTTTAGGCATTTTTCATGAGCATTCTTTCTTTCTTTCCTCCATCATTTACTTTCCTTAACTATCCTTCTCTTTTATCCAATCTCATCAATTTACCCTCTCTGATGCTTTGGGGAAATACCATACATCATCAGAATATTCGTTTCATTTTCGGCTATCACTCACGTCTACATCTCCTCGGTCATCCACCCATCCTAGTCGGAAGCAAACAGGAGTACAGGACCTTTACCACGCGGGCACGACAGTTGTCACAACACATAAATGGTCCCAGACCAGGAGGATCTCGTCCTCAAATCAATTTAATAATAACAAGGCTCACTGTCCATGCAGTGGCAAAACACAATGCCCCGTTCCAGTCCCTCTCACTTTTCTCGATTTGCAATCTAGGGGGCGACAGTATGTTTCTAGTGGGCCCGCAGAACTTTCCACGACATTAGACGCAGTCCCCACCACGTTAGTGCGCCACATGTGGAGTTCGTTCTGCCTAGAAACATACTCTAGACTTCTTGATGTTTCACCGTCATCGTCCTCCCCTAATGCAATCTCCTCCTAAGTATCCGCAGATACCTATGGTTTCTTCCTCTCCACTACTTCGCACTCTCATAACTCACCGCGTATGTCTTTTAAGTCTTTTATCTTTTTATTTATCCTAAGGTCGGCCCGTCCTTCGTGCAACCCTTCAACGAGTCCCGACCACTAACTTTGCACAGACTTTCTCTCAACATCTCTCACATAGCACAGAGCTGGGATCTCATAGACATCTCGAATCTCATTTCTCACACTCATCTCATTTCGAAATACTTTCTCAAAACCATCTTTTCAAAAACTATCTCAAAACACCATCTCATAACTTTCACAGAAACATAGTTTTCACCAACTTTCTCTCAAAAATGTTATTTCAAGGACTCTCTTGAACTATCCTTCCAAATACTTTATCAAAAGATTGTTTTCCAAACACTCCTTTCAAAATACGTCTTTTCACAAAACCCTTTCAGAAAGATTGTTTCGCAAAGCCTTTCTCAAAGACATAACATTTCAAGAAACTTTTAAAAGAAAATTTCTCTTTTCAAACCTCTTTCCAAAAATTTCCTTTCATAAGCTTTTCTCAAAAATTTTCTTTACATAGTTCTTTCACAAAAATTGATTTTCACAAATCTTTTCAAAAAGCTCTTCTCCAAAACCTTTTCAAAAACCATTTTGTAAAAACCTTTTTCAAAAAATAATATCTTTGCTGAGCGCTAATGGAGGAGCAAGCTCAACTCAACACTAGTCCCAGACTAAAACCAAAACAAAAGGAGCCCAGCTCCACTCAAATCACATCTCTTTCTCAAACAACATCACTCTCCCCAGCTCTGGCTCGTTCTCAACATCATATTTCATTCTTTCCCCAATCTCAACTCTTTCTTTCTTCTCCAACACATATCTCATTCTCATTCATTATTCTTATCTCATTGTTTCTTTTCTTTCCATCTTATTACTTTAACAACTCATTCACTTCATTTTTTTATTTCCTTATTCAGGACGTAACAGACGTCCATCAACATATTACTTATTCAATCAACGCAGTAAATATTCTCATGCATAATTAAATAAAGACATAAAAGCATGCTATCAACAGACAATCATCACACAACATCAATGTGGTCTTCGTCACCTTCGTATAAGTGGCCACACAATCACACAATTGCCACTTATACTACTGACTCTAACCACTTAGTTCCGATCTTTGAGATGATACGGAACGTCCTAATAAATCACCTAACTACCACGGTGTCTTAGGAAAGCTTCTCTCTCACCTGAGGTCCAGCAATTTAATGCGTACCGTCTCCTCGAATCCTTTTTGTTGCCGGCTGCCCCAATCCCTCGTCTTTAAGATTATTCCTCGTACTAAATAAAATACGCTTAGGTTATTAACTTATATTATGAAAACCTTTTTCATAACCTAGACACTTCTCATTCCTCGTCAAAACTTAAAACATAATCATCTGAAAACATTATAAAAAGTTGTTTAAACCATTTGGTTTGAGTGCTGGTCCGTTTTGGACAGCACCTTAAACATGTTTGAAAACATCGAAAAAGGCACCGTTTTTGATCCGGGTTTTTCTCAAATTAATTATTACTTGAAAACTTTACTTTAAATTACTTGAAAACATTTTTAAAATAAAGAAACAAGTCCGAACAACTCTGGACAGCAAGGAATTATATTAAAAATTACTTGGATAAAACTCCGAAAACATCATAAAAACACTCTTTGTTTTAAAAGGACTCTTTAATTTATAATTAACAGTTTAAGACTCAAATCTTCATCATAAAACAAACTTTGGACAGCCATAATCACAATTTAAAAATCTCAATTAAATCAAATAGAATTGTTTTACAATTAATTAATTTCGAAACCGATTACATTTTCACATATTTTTCAAACATCAACTACACATACACAACAAGCAATACTTTACCAAGCATATAATCAATCAAATCAATCATCAAGACAATTGTATAACTCACAGATAGTTCATAGCACAAACACTTAGGCATTCACTCACTCACAAAGATATAAATCAAACATCACAAATTTACACCACATAGATCAACTTGATTTATTTAAAGCACCTATATTCTACTTTCTTTTCCATGCAACAAGATTATTTACTCTTTCTTTCATTCACAACCGAACACACACACACTATTTCATTACACAATTTTTCTCAAATCATTTTAGTTCCTTTATTTCTTCTATTTTTAATCCAAAAACCAAATAGAGATTTAAACATTCACTACACAATTTAAATAATTTACGTAACATTAAATCACAAAACATAATCATGAATTCAAGTCACCTCATAAGAAAAGAACCTAACCTATTAAATCTAACCTAGGCCGAACATCATCTTGGCACAAGCATAGTTTTGATGCACTTTTAAACACATGTTTTTTTTATAATACCATTTCCTTTCTTAAGCATAAAACCGTGGCATCAATACCACCAAAAATCAAGAGTAAAATTCAAATCTTTAACATGCATGAACCTTAGACATAGATCAAGTTAGAAATCAATTTTCAAAAGCTTATTTCCTTTGGTTTTTGTAAAACCGTGATGGTTTCTAAGAAAGTTTAAATCTTTTTATTCAAGAATGACATGCATGTACCTAAATCTTGTAGATCAATTCATGCAATCAATTGGAATAGCACAAATGAAAGATGAAAATTACTTTGAGTAATAAAAGACCAAACCGTGATGAATATTTAAAGAAAATCAAGTCTTTTATTCAAAACAATATGCATACCATCATAATATTAAAGCTTTTCATTTGGAATTTACATGCAAGATTCAAGAATCAAGCTTTTTCATGAATGGATTAAGGATCAAAACCAAAATCAAGGTTTCATTAGAATCAAGTAAAAATCAAAGCATTTTAATCACTTAAATCAATTTTTCTAACCATGGAAATAACATGCAACCACATAGATCACATCAAAAACATCAAGACCTAATTTCTTTAGTCATGGCCGAATTATATAATCTAGGATCTAGTGTTTATTAGTCCATTTACTCCTTAGAAGTTCAAGATCAAAGCATAAATAACAAATGCAAGCACACACAAGCACTAGAACCAAAATCAAATCATCATACAACACCCAAGATCTTTAGGTTTCACATTTGTTTAGCAAATCATCTCTTAGAAACATCATGGCTCACGGTTTAAGGAAGAAATATTAACATACAAAGAGATTTTCTTTAAACTTCTCAAAATTTTCATCAAGCCTTTAGATCTAGAAGATTTAGCTTGGAAAACTTTAAGATCTTTTATGAAAAACATAATCAAGTTATAGAGTCCGTTGTTTAGATGTTTAGAAGATATTTTTAACTTTGAAAATTCATGAGCAAACATAAATAAAACTTAGAAAATTAACTTGCGAGGAAATTTACTTAAAGCTTTACAAAATTTTCAACGTATCTTTAGAGCTTTAGGATGTAGTTTGAAAACTTTAAGAGCTTCCATGAAAACTCTTAAACGAGTTATAGAGTCCGGTAGTTAGACATTCATAAGTCATCTTTAGCTTTAAAAAGTTCATGATCAAGCACAAACAACACTTGTGCTTGTCATTTAAGCTTTAGAAATTAACATGCAAAGAAGAAAAGAAAGGAAAATCACAAGATCAAGAAGAAAAATCCAATCT
This sequence comes from Crotalaria pallida, assembly GCA_037953625.1. Classification (NCBI taxonomy): domain Eukaryota; kingdom Viridiplantae; phylum Streptophyta; class Magnoliopsida; order Fabales; family Fabaceae; genus Crotalaria; species Crotalaria pallida. The sequence goes on along the minus strand of CM075649.1, from coordinate 76,820,502 downwards.
ATTACAATTTCTTCATGATCTTTTGAATACCCACCAAAAGAAGGTTGATCTTCTAGCTTTTGGATCTTGAATCTTCAAGAAAAATTCTAAGTTTTGGGTTTGATCTCCTCTTCTCCTTCTCTATTCTAGCTCACGGCCTCCCTCTTTTAATTTCTTGGGGGTGTTGAGAGCTTGATTTTGCTCTCAACAAACGTGTATAAGAAATGAAGGGAAATTAAAGAATGAAGGTGAATGAATGGAAATAAACTAAGGTGTAAGTCTTATATAGGAGATTCGTTTATTTCCTCTTTTGCCCTTGTAGGTTCGGCCATGGGTGTAAGTGGGAGGGGTAATTTTGGCAACTCACTTTGTTGCATGGGTGGAGGTTAACATTTCTTAAGGGGACAATGTAGGGAACATTAGGTACTTAGGGGTCATTTAGGCTTTTGACTTGTGGTTTATCTTTAGGGTTTCCATCAACTTGGTTAGGGTTTAATTAGAATTTGGTTACTACTTAGTTACTTGCTTAGGACATTTCTAGGCTTCTCTACACACTCACACATACACGGCATACCCATATATTCATGCATACACATACTCATTTTCACACCATACACATACATTCACATACACACACGGCCAAACATACACATGCACACACACATTACTCACACATATACACACATGCATATTCATACACTATCTTTTTATTTCTTTCTTAATTCCATTTTTAGAACATTTAATCACCACTTCACCTAGTAATTCAAATATTTCAAGGAATCACACAACCACACATGAAACATACATCAACCAATACATATATATTTAGAAAACAATCTCTTTCTCATAAAATACTCTTCCTTATAAGTCACCTTTTCCTTAAGGCATAAAAATACTAAATACCTAATTGTTTCTCAAAATTCAACTTTAAGGCATACTATATCACTTTATGAAAATCATTTCTTTTAAAGTTACTCATTACTTTTAAAAACGCGAATTAATAAAATTATTTAAAGAAAATACTCTTTTGAATTTACTTTTCTCAAAATAAATTTCTTTAGTATTTTAATTCAATACGAGGAATTTGCGGGGTGTTACACATTTCACCCAACTATTTAGAAAATGCATGCTTAGTGATTACGAGGTTGGGATATTTGAAAAAAAGTGGAAGTCGTTGGTTAAGCAACTTTCGCTTGGGGAACACCCATGGGTTTCAACCATCATCATGACGAAAGATGTAACACCCCGATTCGACAACTTGAAGCCACAATTACTTAAAGTAAATATAGTGAAAATTTGGGCCAATTTTTTTTTTTAAAAACACAATTAATACGAACGTGAGAACATTTAGATTTTCAAAACTTGGTTACAATTAAAAACTCATGTTCTCACATTGCATATAATCCTTCAAGTTCCAAACCGAGATGTCACAAAACACCGCACTTTGAAACTTTTCCATAACAACATCGTTTAAACATAAAGGCCCATTTACTTGTTTTAAAACATCAGTACTGAATAAAACTTTATCCGGGGTACAACATGATAAAGCTATGGTACTAAGAACTTGCAATGGAATACAATACTCTGAGGGATTACCTATCCTCTAGTCATATACACTAAGACTCGCCATCAAACTCTGAGTCTCGGCAGATCAAGCTCTCATTCATCTTCGTCCGTCGGAAGATTGTAACACCCCGCATTTTTCCCGTACGTGCGAGAACGAATTTTATTAAAATAAACCTTGAAGTTTTGAATTATAAAAGATTTTTGGACAAGAATTTTATTTGAATAAGAAATAAAGAATTGATTTCAAGGATCTTTATAAATAAAAGGTTTCTATAAAAGAAAAGTGAATGATGTTGTTGATTTGTTTTTTTTAGAAATGAATTGTGGATTTTTCCTAAAAAGTGATTTTGTTTGAAATTAAGTTTTTGGGTCTGTTAACTTGAAAAATTTGTAACTTTTTAACCGTAACTCGGATTTTCACGAATCTTATATCAAAATGATCGTCTTGAAATGTAGATTTTGAAAATGTAAAATTCAGATTTTTATGGGTGGATTTACGAAAAATTATTTCCAGAATTTTAAAATACGAATTTTTGGAGAAATTGCTTTTAAGAAAATGAATTTATTGATTTGGTTTGAGATTTTTATGTGGTGAGTGCTTGTTTTAATATGTGTGTACTGTATGATGCATGGAAATTGATTGTATGTGTGTGATTTTTAATTAATTATCTTGTTTTGTAAATTGATGAATTTAAGTAAATGAGATTAAGAAAAATAAAATGTAAAATTGCATATGTGTATGCTTCGGTTGGTATATGTGTGTGTATGAATGTATATATGTGTGTATGTGTGTGTATGCCGTATTTATGTATGTGTGTATGAGCTAGGATTAGAAACTTAGAGATTAAGCAATGAGGAACCAAATAGGAAACTAAGTTAGTGTAAGTAACCAAACTAAGTGGAAACCCTAACTATGGCCAACAAGTCCTTAAGCCTAGATTGACTTCTAAGAACCTAGCCATGCCACCTTGTCCCCCTTGGCTTTGATAAACACCACCCATGCATCTTTTTGAGATGCCAAAATTGCCCCTCCCATTGTGTGCAACCAAACCCACACCTAAGGGCACATAAGGAATTCGTGAGTTGCTTATATATAGGAGGTGCCTTAGTTTATTTTCACCCATTTCATTTCTCATCCTTCCACCGTACCAACACAAACACAAACATATTGTAAGAGACTCATCAACCTCTTAGAAAGAAAAGAAAAGAAAATAGAGAGAAAGAGAAGAGGGAGCCGTGAGCTTAGAAGGAGAAGGAGATTAGAAGCTTGATTGAGTCTCATCCTTGTAGATCAAGAGCATTAGGAGCTAGAGACCAACCTTTCATGATGGAAACCGGAGATCAAAGAGGAAAATTGTAATAGCCTAGATTTTCCTTTTAGTTTATAGATCTTTCTTTTGATTTTGTGGATCTTTATTCTTTCTTCTTGCATGTTGTTATTTTGTGTTGATATTCTTTGATCTTGGACTTTTATGAACTAAGAATAATTTGTAATATGTTAGACCTTATGTGTGATGCCTCGGTTATGGTTCTTTTGTTGGATCTTGAAATTTTTCTAACAAATCTCTTTGCATGTTTAAATTTCTTTGCTCTAACCGTGGTTTTTGTGTATGTTTATATGATTTTGATATGCTTGATGTTTAGTTAAAGCTCTTTTGTTAGATCTAATAATTTTCTAACTAAACTCCTAAAGATCTAAGGAAAACTAAGATTTTTGTGAAAACCCAAAATGAATCTTCTTGCATGTGTATTTTTCTTGTACAACCGTGACCAAAATGTGTGTTTATGTGATTATTTGTCAAGAAAATTCATGATCTAAACTTTTTCTTAATGAAGTGAAATTTTCGGTTCTTGCATGTTGGATCCTTCTTGCTAGATCTTGATCTATGTGTGTGTTTCCATGTTTATTTGATGAATAACTTCATGATCTAAATTTAATTTGAAAAAGACTTAATTCTTTGGCCTTGCATGTTAACTTTGTTGATAATTTTAGTTGTTTTAAGTGTGTGCATGTAATTATCCTTATTTGATGTGTGAAAAATGTTTAGATCTTTGGTTTACATGTTAATTTATTTTGTGTATGATTCGGTTTTTAGAAAAGAATTATGGTAACAAGTTTTAAATTGATTTCTTTTAGTGCAAACATGTTTTGATTAAGTGTTTGACATCTTTGTATGCTTTATTTCCTTTAAGGCCATTCGGCCATGAGTGGTTTATTTTAGATCCATGCTTTTTATTTTATAAAAGTTGATGCATGTTTGTTTTAGGACTAAATTTAATGATTTAAGGTACATGCATGTCATTTTTAGAAGCTTGAAGCATAACTTTAATTTTTATGAAATAATGAATTTGAGATTTATTTTGTGAAGGATGATGTGAATGTGATGTGTTATTTTATATGTTTTATTTTATGAGTGCATGACTTGTATGTTTAAAAAGTAAATTCAAAATCCTTGTTTTAAGGCATGTTGACTTTCGGCCATACTAGAGAAAAATAGGTAGCTATGTTTGCCTCCCATATAGGGTGCATGCATGATGAAATTATTTTGATCTAAGGACTTAAAAAATATATGCATGAAATAATTAAATACACGTGATAGTTTTTGATTTAAAGTGTGTAACACTCCTTGTATATCATCTTACTTTATAAGAAAAGTAATAAATTTGTGATTACTTGGACTTGTTGTTGTTGGAAAAAGATCTGAAAATAAGAATTTATCCCTTCCCTTGAAAATTTATTTTCACAAACACTTGATTGATAATGAAGGTGACTTAGTAAAATCAGAGTTTGCGGAAACATAGTAAAATCAACATATTATTCTCCCAAAATATATCAAGTGTAACAAGTCCATTAATACCAAATAAGTATTATTATGAAACTGAATTCCTCTTATGATACCTCTTTCCAAAATATGTATCATATAAAATTCTATTAAAAATAGAAATGTTATAGAGCTGGTCACTGGTCCTTTGTCCAAACATCCTTCTGGTCGGATCCTGGATATCTGCACAACGGGTTCCCAACCCACATTTTCTACACTCTTCATGCACCTAAGGGACATCTCCCCTTACTGATTCTTGTGCAAGCTAGATGCACGATCAACACCTAATAAGGGCATGGGGGTTAGCTATACATATTCGCATAATCAAATGAGAATAACATTAACATCCACAAGTCAACATGTAGCAAATCATGATGCATATTCAAATGAGCACACCCGGTTAATCATAATAATTCTTTCAATGCAGGTGGCATGATGCATGATTCCTTCCACAACTGAGGCCTCTAACAAAATCCATCTTGGACGTCCATCCAATACACCGTTGTGTTCCCGGAACACTGACATTCGTTCCCAGAACGTAATGCCAAACCATACTTGGATAATAAGCATCACTCCCAGAGTGTGCACCACGTTCCCAGAACGTGTAGCAAACCATACTTGGAATAATAAGCACCACTCCCAGAGTGTGCATCACGTTCCCAGACCGCATACGTTCCCAGAACGCATAAAAACCAGGTCCCGGACACTGCCCACATATCTATAATGTGTCATCAAGTAGGTTGCATATCAATGTGTTCCCAGAACACTAACATACTATAAAACCAGGTCCCAGACACTGGCCACATATCTATAATGTGTCATCAAGTAGGTTATAATTTGGTACTCCGGGAGTACCCTCCTCATATTCCCAGAATATGATAAACGTTCCTACCAACCCAACTTCCATTCTATATGAATGCACAATCATCAAGGTTGGTTTTATCTTTAATTTCATTATTATACCAATGTGTTCCCAGAACACTAACATACGTTCCCAGAACGTATCGCAAACCATACTTGGAATATAATCACGCACCACTCCCAGAGTGTGCATCACGTTCCTAGAATGTCTCCAAGAAACCATGTCTCAGACAATGGCCACATTCCCGGAATGTGTCATCAAGTAGGTTGCATCAGTTTGGTACTCCTAGAGTACAGGGTCATGTTCCCATTAATTCCATTATTATGACTTAGAAAAACACAACTTCTGAATGATATCATGAGGTATGGCTTTACTCATAAAATTCACCTTTGAATTTAAATTTAACATATGCTCATAGACCTGGATTGAGAGAATATAATCATTGGTATTAACAACCCTTATTCAAAAACTTAACTTTTATTTTTAAGTTTCAGGTACTAACCGGTTACATCATCACCTAACCGGTTAGAATTACAGACCAGAATATAAAACCACTGATTTTCCAAGAATCTTTTCTTAAATTCTCTACTCAATCCAATAACAAGGTCTTAGCATAACAGAATACCTCAAGTTCAACACATAATATCATTCAAAAGATCTAAGTCATAATCCGATTTCACTTATGCATAATTTCCTCTTGAAATTATCTCATTACCTTAAGGTATTAACTCTTTAACTGCAATCTGAACTATAACCGTGAAATCAACTTATTTTCATATTGTTTTCCATGAAATTAAGGCCTAGATTTGAGTAGGATTTATAAGACCACAACACTGATTTTGTAAACTTATTTTCTTTTGCATTTTAACAGTGTCTAACCGGTTACGAATATCGAGTAACCGGTTAGATTATGCAGTCTGACACTTAAAACATGAGTTTTAACAAACCATTCTCTTCACTACTCAAATCTAACCAAATTTCAACCTTTAACAGAGTACATATACCTTAAATAAATATGTTTAAACACAGAAACATATCTATCTCACATGCATTCAATTTGGATACTCAAATTGCATCTAATTGCACATATTTCACAACTTAATGCATCAATTCACATAATATCCAAATAAGTCATGAAATCAACATCAACATAGCTTGCATGTATCCAGATAACATTGCTCAAAACAACAATTGAGCTCAAATTGGCCTCCAAGCCATTTAACCATTTTAACTTATGCCCTTTGAGTCTCTTGGTGACTCATCCTATATTCTACCACAATTTATTCTCATTCTAGCAAATAGTAAGCTTCCCCCTTACCTTAGCTTTGTGCTTGAACAAGATTTGAGCAGAGATTTGAGGTAGAACACCAAACACCCAAAGCTCCTCCTCAAACCAGAACCGTTTTGACAGGGTAGATTGATCAAGGAATTTGGAACATGAAATGGACATGGAAATTAGGGAAAATGGTCATTATCAAAACCATGAAACATGAAATTTGAAAGGAAATCAAGTCTAGAACAAGAGAAGGCTTGATCTTACCAAAATCAAAGCTCAAAGTCAGTTCCAGAAACCCAATACAGAACTGTGACAGTTTTGAATCTCCAACTTCATGAATCGATTTCTCCTAGCTCAGAAACTCTCAACTCACAAACCTTATATCAATACAAAGCCCTTGATTCAAGCTTTGTAATGGTGTATCACTCACTCTCCAACACTCAGAGACAAGGAAGAATTTCTTCAGACGAACTTGGAACCCTAATTTCGCTTTTAGACCAAACTTAGCAAAAATGAGGCAAATTGGATCAACAATCAAGCTTATATAGACGAATTCAAGCAGCATGCAAGGCGACACGCGTCTCCCACCATGAATCGAGTGGGATTCGTGGCGAATTCTGGGTTAAAACGCGTGATTACTCATTAAACGCACTAACCCAGTTTTCTGAGTTCATCGTGTAACCGGTTACAGAGCCCTTCTAACCGGTTACATACTGATAAAATTCAAAAATTAATAATTTAATTACTCTTTCTTCAAAAACCTTTTTAATATTGCAATTAGGTCCCAACCCAAGGACTAAATTACAATATTCATATTTTTGTACAAAATAACCATATAAAAGTATATCTCATATTTTTATATATAAAAGCACATAATGTACAAAAACTAAAACCTTCAAAATTAATATAATTCAATTATAAAATAATTGTTATAATTAATTTCTCGGTTATTTGGGAGACGAAAATTTGGGGTGTTACACTACTCCCCCACTTAAAAGGAATTTCGTCCCCGAAATTCATCTTCTGAAATTCTCCGCTTTTCCAAAGTGTTTTTATACTAGAAACTTCATCTTGTTTCCAAAAATTCGTTCTTTAGGGTCCTCCCCCACTTAAAAGAGTTTCGATATAGTTCTTTTATTTCGAAACATTTCTAATAAAACCTTTCACCTTAAACCAAAATTCTTTGCATAAAACTCTTAGGTGGAAGAATTTCTTTTAAAAGAAATACTCTTTACACTTCACATAAAAATTCTTCAATTAAAACACTTTCCAATAAAATTTTTGGAAAAACTTTTTGGGCTGCGCACTTTGATCTCTCAAGCACGATCAAAGAAACATTTGTATGACTTTATTCCTTAATAATTTGAGACATTAGGGTGATCAGTCCTAATATTCAAACCATTAGTAACAAAATCATTCCTTTCAGATATAATCTTTCGCAAGAAAGACCATACGACAGGTCTTTAAGTTAGATGAACTTAAAGTTAGGGTAATTATCACTATCAGACTTAGTTAGATAGTCAAGTTCTAGAGACATTTCCGTTGGGGAGACAAAGATTTGTCCTATCCCGGTGGTTGTTAATCTCTCTAGCCATAACTGATCTTTCTATTTCTGTAGTGTCCACAGATATTATCACATCCAACTGTGATAAAGGTTTTGATCACAGAAAAATTGGAGTTGAACTTCCAACAGAATATTGATACTTTCAAACGATTAGATTAACGTAGTCAAAAACATTTGATTACGTTAACTCAGATCAAAGGAAAAGATAGGCTTGGGTTGCCTACGTCAGGATGACACTCAACTCTCATCTCGGCCGGTGAATTCTTCTCGTGCTGGATTCGTCCATTCTTTTCTCACCTTTTCCTTCAAGACAATTCGGTGAATAATACTCCGGCTTCCTACAATCGAAATTGACTATTCCCTTAGGTACATCACGACTAAACTCAAAGTGATGTGCCTCACAGTTTTCACCTTGAGATGGACAAATGTTCCCTTCCCTATTTCCTCCTTAGTCACTTTTCTCCAATCGAGGATTCCTTAACCTCGATATTTCCGTGGTTGATATTCTCCATTTACTTTTCCTCTTTCTCCAGTTGGGCCTGTATTTCATCATTCTTTCTCTTATTCTGAACTCAGACCTTTCTCGCATGAAATTCATGTACTTTCCCATAGTCCTCACACATGCTTACCAACATCGAGAAATTCCTTATTTCTTGATAGTTGATAGCTAACTTAGGTTCGAACATAATCTATTCTTGAAGTTCATGACTTTGGATCTCTCCTCTAGGTTGTTATAGACAACACTTCCTAAATCCCTTACTTCCATAATATATTTTCTAATATCCATAATCACAGACTTTTACTCTAAGGATTAAATCTCATTCATCCCTTTCAGCTCCTCATCTTCTGGTTATAATTCTCGAATCCGATTCCAGAATTCGTTGGTTATTGGCAACATCCCCAATCTAATACTAGAGAGTTCCTCTTGGGTTACCAGACTTAGGTCTCTGAATTCCTCGATCAGGATAACCTCCTTAACCATCATTGAGCTCACAAGAATGGCCTATCAACTGAAATCGTCTGCAACTACGTTTGCTATGCCAGGATGGAGCTCAAAGCCATAATCTTTAAGAAACTCCATCCATCGCCTTTATCTTTCATTCAACTCTTCCTCTTCTTATTGTCATTCATACTTTTGAACTCCAAACTTGTTCATGAATTACAACTTTCTTATCTTAGTACCTATTGTTTCTTTTGCATCATCCAGCTCAATTCCCTTCCTTCTCTAATTGGAGTAGCTCCTTAATTTCAACTCTCGATTAATCCATAAGTATTATAATTCAATCTTCTTAAATCAATTTCAATGATGAATCAAGGCATTAAGTTGTTTTATCACATTAAATCCTTCCCTAAATTTTACTTAGGTAATTGACATTGAGTTTGGATTGGAGGAAGATGTTTATTGATGCCAAAAGTTACTTCACAATTGACTTAAATTTTTAATTTAAACTTTCAGCTTCTAACCGGTTACAAGAAACTCTAACCGGTTATGAAGTATTGTTTTAGAAATAAAACCAAAGAACTTTCAAAAACCATTTTCTTTACATCATCCAATCCAACTCAAAATAGGATTTAATCATACTCTAATACCTTGATTCCAACTGAACTTTATCACTGAAATGATTTAAATCATAGTCTACTCACATTTCCCATAATTCCTCTTGGACTAATCATATTATATTGGGGTATAATCCATTACTACCCCGCCATAATTAAACAACATCCTATCATTCAATACCATCAGTGGATCTTTCTAAGTCAACTTGGTCAAAGGACATGTGATCTTTAGAAAATCCTTAAATACTCCGGCGATAGTATCCAGCCAGCCCTAAGAAACTTCTCACCTCAGTCACAGTCTTAGGCTGTTCCCATTTCAACACTAAACTTACCTTTGCTGAATCCATCACAATTTCTTCTTTAAAAATCACATGCCCTGCGAACGTAACTTCGCTCAACCAAAACTCATCTTTGGCGAGATTAACAACACAACTACTCCTCTTGCAGGATTCTCGACACAATCCCAAGATGTTCCTCATGCTCCTCCGGATTCTCAGGATAAACCACAAACGAATTCAAATATAATCTAAAGGTCCCGTTCTTATAATCCATAAAGAACAAGTGCATTAGTCAATCCGAACGGCATTATTTTCTACTCATAATGTCCGTATCGAGATCAAAATGCAGTCTTAAGTGTATCCCTGCCCCAAATCCTGATTTGGGGTTAATTCAACCGCCAATCAATCTTAGAAAACACTTAGACTCCTTTAACCTAGTCCAACCAATTCTTTTAGCAACTTCTCTACGTGTTTCTCCCATTTGACCATTCCCGATGATACCATATCGTAAGGGTAGTAGAGAGAGAATCAGCTTCAAGAATTAACTTGATTCCAAACTCTATCTCTTTGCTCAAGGGTGAACCTAACATCATTTCTTGAAACCCAGATTTCTTTAACCCCCTATTTCCTTCACTGCTGCCCAGAAGCAGACACATGGGTCCATTGGATTCCAGATTCGAAGCTTGGAAATCCTAATACAGGGTTGTTCTATCGTCATTAATCATGATCACTTGATTCCCCGGCTCCCAAACCGTGCTTAAGATCAAATATAATCATGACACAGATAGTTAGACAGAGTCTAATACCTTAATAGAACGATCCAGACGTACCTTGGAAACAACTACAAGGGGATTTGTAGGAGTCTCCACTTTGAGATAGCAGATTGGATAAGGCATAGAGCAACTTTGATCAATACCCTTATCCATAAGGAACAAATGAAGGAATAGCTTTAGAGTTTAACAAACTCAACAAGGTTGATCCTTCAAAAGATAACCGCCCTGCACTCGGTCGAAGAAATTGATTAACTTCACTGGTGAGGTTAAATTCTCTTCTCCAGAGTCAGGGACCTTACTACAACTCCTTTAAGATTTCCTTGTCACTGGTTCTATGAGAACGGAATAAACCAACACTATGGTTTTAGGGTTAACACATGTCTAAAGAGAAGCATACATCTATCATACTTCTACTTAGACTACACAGAACACTTCTCAATAGCAGAATGAGCTACTTATCTAGAGCCATTACCCATAACCTTAGCTCTAGTTTGGAAGTATATGAAAGCATACTTCCCAGGAAACATTGCAGATATCGATGACCAGCGTATTGGACCACACACCCAAGGACCAAGAGTCAGGACCATTGCTCTGATACCATAAAAGTGTAACACTCCTTGTATATCATCTTACTTTATAAGAAAAGTAATAAGTTTGTGATTACTTGGACTTGTTGTTGTTGGAAAAAGATCTGAAAATAAGAATTTATCCCTTCCCTTGAAAATTTATTTTCACAAACACTTGATTGATAATGAAGGTGACTTAGTAAAATCAGAGTTTGCGGAAACATAGTAAAATCAGCATATTATTCTCCCAAAATATATCAAGTGTAACAAGTCCATTAATACCAAATAAGTATTATTATGAAACTGGTTACATACTGATAAAATTAAAAAATTAATAATTTAATTACTCTTTCTTCAAAAACCTTTTTAATATTGCAATTAGGTCCCAACCCAAGGACTAAATTACAATATTCATATTTTTGTACAAAATAACCATATAAAAGTATATCTCATATTTTTATATATAAAAGCACATAATGTACAAAAACTAAAACCTTCAAAATTAATATAATTCAATTATAAAATAATTGTTATAATTAATTTCTCGGTTATTTAGGAGACGAAAATTTGGGTTGTTACAAAGTGTTGTGTTGATTTTGTTTTGAAATGAATTTTAAATTGCTAATTTTCCTACTGTATGTTTACGGCTTGGGTCCTAGAGGGGAGAAAATAATTCCCTAATTTTATACGTTTGTTTATGCATTAAATCTTTGCATAATTTTACATATAAGATTCGGTCAAGGCGTGCTCAAATGATTAGGGAAGTTTTCTTTATAAAGTGTCAAGGATGATAGCTATATTCCTAGGTGCATGATGTTATGTGAAAGTAATGTGTTTTTCTTTTGGTTTGATTTGATTCTGTAAAAGAGGAATTTCTTTGTAATGTTGATTAAATGATTTTAAGTTTTTGAAATTGATTAACCGTAGTAATTCGGTTTTGTCAAATTAATTAGGAGATTAAGTTTAAATTATTTCTTAAGTGTAGTTAAATTAATTTATTAAGGTTAGGATTTATTTAATTGTTTTGGGTGATTGAAGATATGAGTTGTGTAGTGTGTGCTTATGAATGTTTGGAACCTGTATGTACTGTTTGTGAATGCTTTCATTGTTTTGAAATTGTGCTGTTGTGTGGTAACTGAATGTAATGAATGGAATCTGTTTTGGAAGTCTGTTTGTGAATCTTGTGTGTGAAAAGTATATGTTTGAAATTCAAAGAAATAGTTTTATTTAAAGAGTATAATTTAAATAACTTAAATTACTTTGGAATTTTTAAATAATATCCTTTGATCAGTGTTTGATTCTGATTTGGTTTATTTCCTAGAGTTTTGGATTTTACTTACTGGTTCAAGAAAATGATTTTTATAACAAAAAGAATGAATTTGTTTTAATGCAAAGATCATTTTAATTATTGTTTCAAAGTTTCTTAAAAGTCTTTTATTTGAAATCTGATTTGGTTTTGGAGTCTTTGGATATTAATAATGAATTCTTAAGAAAAGAATTATTTCAAAGAGTTTTCAAAACGAGATTAAGAATTTATCGAAAACGTTCTAACGCACGGGAAAAATGTCTAGTTCGGGTGTCGGACGTGAAGGAAACGTGACGAGGTTAGCGACTGGGAAATCTTGGAAAGTTTCTGGATGTGTCGTCATCCAGGTGAGTGAGAGTGCTGTGGTCCCGTAACGTGGTTGCTCGCAATTCGAATAGACGGATTGCGAGAGTACTGCGAATTAGACCATACAGATATGTGTGTGTGCTAAATGTTTTGTTTGCATACTAGATGTTTATTTGTTATGCATCACTAGATGTTTACTTGTTGCGCATACTTTATTTTGTTTAGATGTTATTTGATTTGCTTGGATAGTGAATGGTGATGCTGGAACTATGGGAGTAATAAGATAATGGAAAAGAGAAATAAATAAGAAGTATGAGAAATAATTGAGAAAGAAATAAATGATGAGTTGAGAACGAGGAGAAACTATGAGAATGTTTGAGAAAGAGAAAAAGGATAATGTGATTGAAGAAAGAGATAAAGAGTCGAGATTGGAAAGAGAAAGTGATTATGAAAGTGAGATGTGGTTGAGTAGAGATATGATTCCTCGTACACGTTTTTGGGAAGAAGCTTAGTGTTGAGTTGAGCTTGCTCCTCCATTAACACTCACCCAAAAATGTGATTTTTGAAAAGAGTTTTTGAAAAAGAGATTTTTGAAAAGCTTTTGTGAAAATGGTATTTTTGTGAAAGTTTTCGGAAACATTATTTTCGAAAAAGTTTTGTGAAAGGATTTTTCTGAAAAACGTTTTGTGAAGTAAAAGTTTTGTGAAAAGATGTTTTGAGAAAGACGAGGAAGAGATACTGATGATGTTGATGGGAATGATGCTGAGCGTGAGTTTATGAGAATGATGATATGAGAAAGTTGATGAGATGAGAAAGAGTGTGAAATGAGATGAAAGTGATTTGAGGCCAAGGGCCATTGAGATTTTAGGGGGAACAGTTTGCGCTTAGTGATCGGGCTTCGTTGAAGGGATGCACCAAGGACGGGCCGAACGTTAGGATTAAGCCGCTAAATAAAACGTTAAATCCTTAAAAGTCTTAAAAGACATTTATAAACGCGGTGAGGCATGAGTGTCGTATCGAAGTAGTGGAGAGGAAGATACTATGGGTATCTGCGGATACTCAGGTGGGGATTGCAGGAGGGGAGGACGATGACGGTGAAACGTCAAGAAGTCTAGAGTATATTTCTAGGCGAAACAACTCCACATGTGGTGCACTAACGTGGTGGGGACTGGGTCTAATGTCGTGGCACGTTCCGCACTGCAGACTAGAAATATACCGTCGCCCCCTCGATGCAAGTCTAGAACAGTGAGAGGGACTGGAATGGGGCATTTGTGTTTGCCGCTGAGAGCGTGCCTGTTTATATATGATATGATTGATTTGAGGCTGAGTCCTCCTGGTCTGGGACCATTTGTTTGTGTGACAGCTGTCGTGCCCGCATGGTAAAGGTTCTGTACTCCTGTTTGCTTCCGACTAGGTCGGGTGGTTGACCGAGGAGATGTAGACGTGTGTGAGCTCAATGATGTGTCCCCCTCATCATTGATGCTATTCGGAACAATAAAACTTAATAGAGACAAATGTTTCAAAGAGAAGCGTATCAAAATATTAAATAATATGTACTAAGATGAGCATATAAGAAATGATTCTTGGAATGAGAGATAAGAGTGAAAGTTATGATGAAAGGAAAATGGAGTTAAGTTGTGAAAGATTCTGAGAATGTGGTGAATGTGTTAATGGGTTAAGAATGATGGTGGTGAGGTGTTCAGAACATTATGATTGTTTTGTTCTATGTGGTATATATATGTTATGTGCATTACATGCTATATATGTTGGTGATAATGTACTTGCATTTATGTTCTGCTGTTTTAGTATGTTGTTTTTATATTAAGCCTACCCTTAGACCGCAAGGTCAACCCGTTAGTGTTCGGAACACTGACTCTCTCCTACCATGTTGTCGTATCAGCACTGGCTGATATTGCAACTGGTAGATGGCGCAGTGGAAGCGTGGTGGGCTTCATTGACTAAGGTCCGGAGTTCGACGACAAGTATTTGGAAGCATGACTAGAAGTTAGGAATTCCCCTGGCGGAAGGTAACCCATTGTAAGTTCTTGGTTGCCTTGCTCTATCATACTGTACCCCGACAATTGTTTTATTTGGTACTGATGTTTTGAAATAAGTAAACGGGCTCTGTTTTAATTGATGTTTTGAAAACGGGTTTCAAAGCGCGGTGTCCTGTGACATCTCGGTTTAGAACTTGAGAGGTTATGTAATGTGAGAACACGAATTTCAAATGTAACTATGTTTTATAAGTTTAAAAGTTCTCACGTGTACATAACACTTGTAAAAAAAAAAATTTGGCCCTAATTTTCACTACCTTTTGTTTAAGTTTTCAAGTTGCCGAATCGGGGTGTTACAAAGATCCTCGGGGCCCGGGTACCAGTCCTTGTCACTGGGACACTCCTCCGTGTCAGCCTCAGACCACGAATCAAAATCATCATCATCCGCCACCTTAGGGGTCTCTTCCGTAGAGTTGTCTGGTGATCTCTCCTCCTCCATCCTACGAGCCAAAAGTTCCTCCCTAATCTCTTTCCTTTGCCGTTCTATCTCTATGTAGACCATAACATAGGCGGACATGGGTATATTATCCCCTTTCCACGGAGACGCTCCTATCTCCCGAATGAGCTGAAATCTCGCGATGTTGTCCATCTAAAGAACATACAGATTTTTCCAACACAGAACAAATGTACACGAGAGAGTGAGCACCCAAAACAATAAATGTCGACTGTGTGGGATTACAGTAGGAAAATATTAAGACAAAACAATAAACATCATGCAAATCGTAATAACAACATGATCATCATCATAATCTAAGTAAACACAATTTCATGCTCAAACTTCTCGTGATAACGCTCTCAATATCTTTCTCATAAGACATTCACAATTCTTATCAATTCCTTCGTGGATCATCCTTTCCAAACTTATCGATTATCTCAGGGATCGTTTCTCATACTTGTCTTATGAATCTTACTCAACACTTTACAATCATTGCTATACTTTTCTTATTAAGTCTTATCGGATAACGTCCATCGATGATTGGGGGAATTAGAATATCATCGAGGTACTCGTTTCGTAGTTAGCACACACGTCTACATCTTCTCGGTCATCCACCCAACCTAGTCGGAAGCAAACAGGAGTACAAGACCTTTACCACGCGGGCCTGACAGCTGTCTCAACAAATGGAAATGGCTCCAAGCCAGGAGAACTGTAGAAAATCGGGTACAGTCTCAAATCAAATCATATAATATCAAGGCACACTGTAGAAAAATCGGGTACAGTGGCAAAATCATAGAGCCCCGTTCCAGTCCCTCTCACTGTTCTAGATTTGCAATCTAGGGGGCGATAGTATTTTCTAGCTGGCCTGCAGAACATCACCACGACCCTCGGGACCAATCACCCGCGTCACATGTGGGATTCGTTCCGCCTAGAAAAATACTCTAGACTTCTTGACGTTTCACCGTCATTGTCCTCCCCTAATGCAATCTCCTCCTGAGTATCCCTGATACTCATGGTATCTTCCTCTCCACTACTTCGATATCGCACTCATAACTCACCACGTTAATCTATGTCATTTAAAGAGTTTTAATGTTTTGATTAACGTATTAATCCTATGGTCGGCCCATCCTTGGTGCATTCCTTCAATGAGTCCCGACCACTAATTATCGCAATACTTTTCTTTTCTTTTCTTAACATAGCACTAAGCTGGGATCGCATCAACATTCTCACATCTCATCTCGTGAACTTTCTCAAATAACAACATATCTCTTCTCAAAACGCCATCGAAGGAGCCCAGCTCCACTCATATCATATCTCATCTCAGTGAACACCAGCAGAGGAGCAAGCTCAACTCATAACAGGTTTCATTCCAATAAACCACAACAGCATTACTTTCACCAGCTCTGGCTCATCAACATCATTCATATCATCTCAGCGTTCCTCTGGAACTTTCACAATGCAGAGCCTCAGCTCGCCTCATGTTTCCTTGCTCATGATCCTCATCAAACAATTCTCGAAATCAAATCTTTTCTCATCATCATTTCTCTTTTCCAATCACTCTTATACCTCGTATCATTATTTCTTTTCTTTTTAATCACAATTCGTTACTTTCACAGTTTGATTCACATTATTTCATAATCAAGGCTTATCAAGTCTCTCAGCAGCATCGCAATACTTAATTGATAAATAAATCATCTCGCATACTGAAATAATCAAGTAATTCATGCATAATTAACTAGAAAACATGGCATCATACTACGACAACAAGGACATATCAAGCCATAAAAAATAAACCAATCTCAACTGTTCGTGTGCATAGCCAGACAGACAAACAATTGCTATCACACTACCTCGCTTAATGAGATCGGAGTCCGATCTTTGAGATGATTGGAACATCTTAATATGTTACCTAAATACCACGGCCTCTTAGGGAAAGCCCCTCTCTCACCTCAAATGATGTAGGCCTCCAAAAGCTTTCCGAGATTTCCAAGTCGTTAGTCCCGCCTCGTTTCCTTTTTCGTCCGTGACCCGATCTAAAACATTTTTCCCGTGCGTTAGAAACGATCTCAATAAATTCATTATCCCGTTTCTTGAAAACATATTGCCAATATCCAAAAGATTTCAAATCCAGTTCAAATCTATAATTAAAGTGTCCTAAGAAAACTTTGAAACAATTCTAAAACAATCTCTTTGTTAAAACAGAATCCATTCCACTCATTGTAACTTAATTTAAAACATTCATGTTACAAAAATCATCATCCTTAAGCATTAAACAAAATCCCAAAATATGACAAAGAAACAACACATTGAAAATCTATTATTACTATCAGATACTGGTAATAGAATATCATATAAAAATTTCAGATCAATTAAAGTTGTTTAAATCATACTTTTCCAATGAAATATTTCTCAATTCCTTTGAAATCCAGACATAGATTTCTTTCACCAAAATTCAAAAATCATTCCACTTCAATCTAAATTTCCCAAAACACACTCACTTAGCATGAAGAATAATCACATTAAATCTTCAAAGCATTCACAAGCTCACATAATGCAAGTCACATTTTTAAATTATTCAAAATCATTTATCAAATCATATACTTAATAAATTAACTTAATTACTCTCAAGAAATAATTCAAACTAAGCCTCATAATTAATTCAGCAAAGAACGAATTACCATGGTCAATATTTCCTAATCACCCATAAATTCTAAATCTTGAAATCATTGAATCAATCATCATGAAAATTCCTTTTTAATTAACTAAATCAACTTATTTATTCTCTCATCTAAAAACGAAAAAGATTAAAGAAAATAACACATCACTTCCATCAAACATATAGCATCATGCACATAAGAATATAGTCATTATCAAGGGTCATTTCATGAAGAAAATCTTCCAACTACTTGAACATGCATTGGCCGAATCATACATGTATAATCTTGCAAAGATTTGATGCACAGATAAAGACATAAAATAATGAAATCATTTTCTTTCTTTTTGACTCAAAACCGTGAGCATCAAGAAGAAAAATTAACACGCTTAATTCATTTTCTTAACTTGAATCAAAGCAACAATTTGAGTCACAAACCACCTCAAAGATTTTTTTTATCTTTAAACTTAATTATTTCATGCATGCACTTTTTGGTTCTTAGATTCAACTAGTCTCATCATGCATGCAACCTAAATGATGATCAAACATGACTTTCTACTTCTCTTCCTCATGGCTGAATATCATCATGCAAAAAGACAAGGTTTTTGTTCATTTTTTCAACATGCAAGAATCATACAATGACAATCAAGAGATGTAGGTTTCCAAGACCAATTTTCAAAGCATCATACTACATCACCTATTCACTTCAACATGCATCATTATCATCAAGACAAGATTTTTCTCAAATATTTCTTACATGCATAAAACTCAAGTTCATTGCTTTATTTCAAATAAAATCAAGATCATACTTTAAGCTTCTTGAAAATAACATGCATGTACTTGAAATCATCAAATCTAACCATAAGACTAACATGCATCAACTTCTCACAAAATAAAAAGCATGAATCCCATTTTTATCAATCATGGCCGAATATACTTCACAAAAATATCACATGCACAAGAGCAACACTTAGATCAAATCATGTTCATACTCAAAAATCATTTTAAAGCTTGTTATCGTAATTTTTTCTTCAAAATCGTGACATGCATCAAAGAAAAACATGATCTTTTCACTTAAAATTGACATGCAAGACTCAAGATCTTAACTTTTCACTTATTAAACATAGATCATCACATGCAAGCACTTACATCAACCAAGATCATCATCAAACCAACATGCAAAGCCAAAGACCTCAACTTTATCATGAATCAAGTTTAGATCATGCATTTATTCATCAAATAATCACATGAATGCATCATAAATCACGGTTTAAGCAAGAAAATTTAACATGCAAAGGCATTTACTTTAGACTCACAAAAATACCAAACAACTCTTTAGATCTTCAAGATCTAACTCAAAAAGCATCAAGATCCATTATAAAAACCTTAACCGAATCATCAAGTCCATTGTTTAGTTTATTTCAAGTTTCTTTTAGTTTCAAAAGTCCATGATCAAGCACAACAACACATGCATTCATCATCAAAACCATGAAAATCAACATGCAAAGAAAAAAAGAAGAAAGATCACAAAGATAAAAAAAAAAACCTAAACTAGTACAACTCCTTCATGATCTTCGAATCACCCACCTAAGAGAAGATGATCTCCTAGTCTTCTAGTACTTTGATCTTCAAGGAGATAGCCTTGATCAACCTTGAATCTCCTCTTCCTCTCCCTTCTTCCTCACGGCCAACCCTCTCTATCTTTTTCTTAGTCTAAGAGTTGATGAGCTCTTAAGACTTGTGTTTGTTGCAAGAAGAAGAAATGAGAAGAATGAATTTGGTTTGGAAGGGAAATGAACTAAGCTAGCTCATATATATAGGCAAACTCGTGATTCCTATTTTGCCCTTGGTTTGGTTTCGGTTCATGCACAAATGGGAGGGGTAATTTTGTCCTTCTTAAAGTTTGCATGAAATTGATCAAATCAAGGGAGACATAGTGGAGTAAATTAAGGCACTAGGGTCACTTCATGCATGATTACTTCTACTACTTCAAATTTTTCTACCAATTCTACTTTATTAAATTTTCCCAAATGGTTCCAACTTATTCTATAGGCTCCTTGTCCTAAGAATTAAAAATCCTAGGCTTGCCCACATACATACATACACACATAGCACACACATATATATACACACATCTTACCTTTTTATTTCCTAATCATACTCACTTTAGAACATTATAATCACTAATTCACACAATGATGCAAATATCTTTAAAGAATCATATTCACACAATTATTCTCATACCTCACTCATCACACACACATCAAACCAACACATATCACATAATAGATTTATGTCATAACAATAATTTTCTTCTTGGCTATTTTTAACAACCAACATTCTCAAAATTCGTACTTCACAAACTCAGAGAATAAATTTTTTTATAAATCAACCCATAAAATTCCAAAAGTTACATTTTCAAATTCTACGTTTCAATACGATCGTTTTCATGTAAAGATCATAAATTTCCGAGTTACGGTTAAAAAGATACGAATTTTCAAAGTTATCAACTCCATGAGGAAATTTATTTCAAATAAGAATCATCCTGAATAAAATCATAACTTATCTCTTGTTGATCAAATTATCCCAAAACATAACAAAAATATTCACTTCACATCTATAAAAATATTTTGTTTATAAAACTTTGTGAAAATCAACACCTTGTTTCTTACTCATGTAAAATACTTATCTGAAAATCCTTTGTAAAACAGAATCTCAAGATTCACTTTGATAAAATTCATTTATGCACGTATGGGAAAATACGGGATGTCACATTCTCCCCAACTTGAAGATTTTTCGTCCTCGAGAAATGCTACGCAGAGTTTGTGTAACACCCTATAATTAATTACCCTTAATTCCCCTTTAATTAAAAATACGGGCAAAAAAATTCCTTTTTTATTTATGAAAATCAACCGTCAAACGGATGGAGTTTCGTTTGTTTTTCGGACTTTTCTAAATCTTCAACCTGATAAGCACATTTATATAATATCAACAGTAGCCAGCAGGGCTCAAATATAAATATATAAGCATCATATAGTGGCCCTGAGGGCTCCACAGTAAAACATCAGAAACAGTTTTCAGAGTGCCAGCAAAAATGCAAAGTATGTAAATCAAGAAGCCATAACCACCACTATGCCCAAAAAAAATGCACCATAAACCATGCCCCAAAAGAAACTATCCTAAGCCTCACTCAAAAAATCATATACAACACATATACATCAAGTAATACGGAGGCTTAGGTCAAAATAAATGCATCTAAATCCCAACCCTACTCTCCCTGTGAGGGAGAGTAATCCTGCTCGGCCGATCCGTGTGTATACTCCAACTCAGTACCTGAAAAATGGTAAGGAGGTGAGTATTACACAATAAAATAGGGAAGCAGTTTCTATCATGCTATACTGAACCACCGAGCCATACACATATAGGCAAATAAAGCACATTTCACAATTAAGCACTACCAATAAAAGACATGTTCATATCATAATATTTAGTTCTTTTTAAGATAGGTTAAAACATAATTTCATAAATTCTAACTTGCTTCAAAAGCATGAGTTATCAAGCAGAAATTACCAAACTCCTCACATTCAATTTACCAAGTAGCACACACTAAATTTCCGGTTCTATATCGTCATCATAATTCATTCTTTTTCTTTTCTTTCCTTCATTTCATTCTTAAAATGTATCTCACATCATTGTACTTCACCTCCACACCGGAAGGTACCTCATACGTTTTGGCCTATGGGTATTTCACCTCCACACCGGAAGGTACCTCATACCATTGTACTTCACCTCCACACCGGAAGGTACCTCATACAAGTTGGCCTGTGGGTACTTCACCTCCACACCGGAAAGTACCTCATACCTGTGTACTTCACCTCCACACCGGAAGGTACCTCATACATTTTGGCCTATGGGTACTTCACCTCCACACCGGAAGGTACCTCATACCATTGTACTTCACCTCTACACCGGAATGTACCTCATACAATTTGGCAGGTGAGTACTTCACCTCCACACCGGAAGGTACCTCATACCACCACATAAGTTATACATATAATTCCGAGCACACCTTTTATTCATTCACTCAATTCTTTCCTTAATTAAAACAATTATATCCACAACTAAACAACTATGCAAAATCAATCACCATCGTGCACACCTAACATTTTAACCATCCCTCGTCTAGTTCATTATAAGAATTCATATGTTGCACCAAGTTTAATTCCAAGCATCATATTCTTCATCATACATAAATTCTAGGGCTCATTATAGTTTAACAAAATATCCACTACATAATTCAAGTATCAACAGTTAGAATTAAGCACAAAGCAATATATTCAATTACTTTTATATGCACTCACATTCCTAACATATTATTATCTATCATAGGGTTCCTTATCCTAACTAACAAACACCTCCTAACAACCCAATATATACACAATACAATCTACCCCCTAGAATATGGTAACACAAACCTCCTTACCTCAAGTTCTTAGAGATAGAAGGATTTTGTGCTTGGTACACCCTTGAATATTAGCCACAACTCAAAGAAGAGGGAGGAACCTAAAATCAATAGAATAAAGAGACAAATTATTAAGCTTTGCCCAAGAGCTTGAGGGAAATTCTTGAACCAATCTAGAGTTCCCTAAATTTAAGATTGAAGCTTCATGGGAGCAAGAGGGAGAGAGAAATTCGAATTATTGGGGAGAAAAAGAGGAAAACTCAAACCAAAGAATCACTTACTTGGATCAACAAAGAGGAACTTGAGGATGGATTTGGAGTGATTCACTTGAGGCTTGATTGATTGGAATGAGAAATTTTGTGCCCTAGAGAGAGAGAGTTCGAATTTTGCAAGAAACTAAGGTGTGGGTGCCTTTATTTTTTTCCTCAGCAGCAGTACTTAATCGATTAAGAACTTACTTAATCGATTAAGACTTTTCACCCAATCTGACGTTAATCGATTAACATGCAGCTTAATCGATTAAGCTGCACAATTTTGCAGTATCCAGACTATGAAAGGCTATAACTTCTTCGTTACCCGTTGGATCTTCCTCAAATTTTAAAGCAAGCTTCCTCACCTATCCTACTTCACATCCAATGGTGGAATTTATGTTTTAAGCTACCAATCTTGTTATTCTAAATTCCCTAAGTTCCTATGTTTTAAACCTAAGGTTACATGCATAATTGGCTAAGTTTCTAACTTATATCCTCATTTCTTCTACCCTAAGACCATCACAACATAGATTACACTATAAATTAAGTTTGGGATGTTACAATCCTCTCCCACTTACCCGAATTTCGTCCTCGAAATTCAGTTGTCATCGAACAAGTGTGGATGTGATTGTCTGATCTTGCTTTCCAACTCCCAAGTAGCCTCCTCCACATTGTTCCTGCTCCATATGACTTTTACCAAGCTAATCTCCTTGCCTCTTAATTGTCTCACTTGCCTATCTTCAATTCTCACTGGCAACACCTCAAAAGTCAAATTCTCCTTCAAAGGCAAATCGTCCAATGTGACCACATGAGTAGGATCATGAATGTATTTCCTTAGCTGTGAGACATGGAATACATCATGAAGCCTAGCTAAGTGAGGGGGCATAGCAATCCTGTAAGCTACCAGACCAACCTTCTCCAGAATCTCATAAGGTCCAACAAACCGAGGAGTTAGTTTCTTGGACCTAATTGCTCTACCAATCCCTGTGACCGGAGACACTCTTAGAAACACATGATCCCCAACATCAAATTCCAAAGGTCTCCTTTGCCTGTCAGCATAATTCTTCTGGCGATCCTGGGAAGTTTTCATCTTGTTTTTGATCATTGTGATCCTCTCAGTTGTTTCTTTCACAATATCAGGACCTGTCAACAGATTCTCTCCTATTTGAAACCAACACAGAGGCGTCCTACACTTTCTGCCGTAGAGAGCCTCAAATGGTGCCATGCCAATACTGGAGTGAAAGCTGTTATTATAAGTAAACACCATCAACGGCAGTAACTGCTCCCAACTACCAGCCTGCTCCAGAACACATGCTCTCAACAAATCCACCAGTGTCTGAATAGTACTCTCAGATTGTCCGTCTATCTGCTGATGATAAGCCGTACTAAATTTCAGCTTAGTACCCAATGCCTGCTGGAGACTCTGCCAAAATCGAGACAGGAATCTCGGATCACGATCGGATACTATACTGGTGGGAACACCATGCAGATTCACTATGTCCCTGATATACAACTGAGTCAACTTCTCCAGAGTGTACTTCTTGTGAATCGGAATGAAATGAGCACACTTTGTGAGACGGTCCACAACCACCCAAACTGCATCACATCCTGCAGCAGTCCTAGGTAGACCTGTCACAAAGTCCATAGCTATACTATCCCACTTCCACTCCGGAATATCAAGTGATCGCAACGGACCACCAGGCTTTTGATGCTCAATCTTAACTTTCTGACAAGTTAGGCAATGAGATACATGATCGGCTACATCAGTTTTCAACTTTGGCCACCAATAAATCTTCTTCAAATCTTGGTACATCTTCGTTGCACCAGGATGGAAATTCATTTTGGTTCGATGTGCTTCCCATAGGATATCCCTTCTAATTTCGAAATCCATAGGAACACATATCCGGCCCCTAAACCGGATAATGCCATCAGAACCCTTTACAAAGTCGGGCTCTTCATTGCCCGATGCCCCTTCCAACAACTTCTGTAATTCTGCATCATCAGCTTGTCTTTCTCTAATAAGACCAATCAAGTCATTGGTAACCTGCAACATTTCTAGAACAATGCTCTTCTCTTTCACTTGCATGTTCAAATT
Organism: Crotalaria pallida; assembly: GCA_037953625.1. NCBI lineage: Eukaryota > Viridiplantae > Streptophyta > Magnoliopsida > Fabales > Fabaceae > Crotalaria > Crotalaria pallida. The sequence goes on along the minus strand of CM075649.1, from coordinate 76,795,696 downwards.
GAGGTCACTGAACTCTTGGATTAGCTGCATCTCCTTCACCATCAAATTGCTGACATGCAAAGTCTTGCGGCTTAGTGCATCAGCCACTACATTGGCCTTGCCCGGATGACACTGGACATTGAAATCATAGTCCTTCAGAAACTCCATCCACCTCCTCTGTCTCATATTCAACTCTATTTGATCGAAGAGATAGCGAAGGCTTTTATGATCACTAAAGACTTCAAACTTTGAACCATATAGATAATGCCTCCAGATTTTCAAAGCAAAAACTACTGCCGCCAACTCAAGATCATGAGTGGGATAGTTTTGCTCATGCTGCCTCAACTGCCTGGATGCATAGGCTATGAATTGTCCTTGCTGCATCAGCACACAACCCAACCCTTATTTTGAAGCATCACAATACACTACAAAGGATTGAGTCGGATCCGGCAAAATCAACACTGGGGAACTAGTCAATCGCCTCTTCAACTCCTGGAAACTATCTTCACATTCTGGGGACCATTCGAACGGAACACCTTTTCGCGTAAGAGTAGTCATAGGAAGGGCTAGCTTCGAAAACCCCTCAATAAACCTCCTATAATACCCAGCCATACCAAGGAAACTTCTGATCTCAGTAATGGACTTGGGTCTCTCCCACTTAAGCACCGCTTCCACCTTAGAAGGGTCAACAGCAACACCCTTCTCAGAAATCACATGCCCCAGAAAATGCACTTCATTCAACCAGAAACTACATTTAGAAAACTTGGCATAAAGATGCTTGTCTTTGAGAACTTGGAGCACCGTTCTCAAATGCTCTTCATGCTCCTTCGGGCTCTTGGAATAGATAAGAATGTCATCAATGAACACAATGACAAATGAGTCTAAGTACGGCCTGAAGATCCTGTTCATATAATCCATGAAGATGGCAGGAGCATTTGTGAGGCCAAAAGGCATCACCACATATTCGAAATGCCCATACCGGGTTCTAAAAGCAGTTTTTGGAATGTCCCCCTCTCGGATACGGATTTGGTGGTATCCAGATCGGAGGTCGATTTTTGAGAAAACTGCAGCTCCCCTAAGCTGATCCAACAAATCATCGATGCGTGGGAGCGGATATTTATTCTTTACCATCACCGCATTCAGCTGCCGGTAATCAGTGCACATACGGACACTTCCATCCTTCTTTTTAACAAAAAGGATAGGAGCTCCCCACGGAGAAACACTTGGCCTTATGAACCCCTTCGCCAAAAGCTCCTCCAACTGCTTCTTCAACTCTTCCAACTCTGGAGGGGCCATTCTGTAAGGCGCTTTAGATATCGGACCGGCACCAGGCATAAGATCAATGCCAAACTCTACTTCTCTGGCTGGAGGTAATCCGGGAATTTCAGCAGGAAAAACATCCGGAAACTCACAAACCACAGCAATTCTACTAATATCTGATGCTTCCTCTTCATCCATAGCCGACACAGAGACTTGACAGAAAATTACTGACTTCTGGCTACAATCAAGAAGGACACGGTTCTGGGACATCCAGTCCATGCCTAGAATGATATCCAACTTGGTTAAGGGCAAACATATCAAGTTTACTTTGAATTCCCGCTCTAGTACTCGAAGAGGGCAATCCAAGCACATCAAAGATGTAACCACAGCTGAATTTGTAGGGGTAGACACAGACAATTTAAAAGGCATCTCAACAGCAGATAACTTTAATCTTTTCATGCAATTGACAGAAATAAAAGAGTGTGTAGCTCCACAGTCAAAGAGAATACCACATGCAATATCATTTATGTGGCCAATACCTCGAATCAGCTCATCAGCCTTAGTCACCTCTTCTCCATCAAGAGTGTACACCTTCCCCTTCTGAAGTGGGCGGCCATCACCAATCCTCTGCGCCCTAGTCACATTGGCTTCCTTCTTAACTGCATTCTTTGGGCAGTTAGTTGCAACATGATCGGGTTGTCCGCATTTGAAACAAGTGACACTTGGTTGATTCTGATTCAGACTCCAGCATACACCTCTATGATGCCTGCCACAGTGAGGACAAGGTGGAATAGGACCAGGTGAACTCCCTTGAGGGCCTAAACTAGGCTGGAGATAGGGAACTGGTTGCTGCACCGCACCCTTGCCCCTTATGGGACCACCACTTCTCTGCATCGATCTGCTTTTGTCTTCAGCCATTTTCCTCTTAAGACCCTTCTCATAAGTGCTCGCCATATTGACCAACCGGGCCAAGTTGTCAATATTGTGATACTCGCATGAAAGGCGAATATCAGTCTTGAGTCCAGACTCAAACTTGATGCATTTGCCGCGCTCACTGGCATCCCGATAGTCAGAGAATCGGATAAGATCTTCAAATCTAGCTGCATAATCCCCAACTGACATATAGCCTTGAGTCAGTTGGAGAAAGGCAATCTCCTTCTCCCTCCTCACGTTATCAGGGAAATACTTCCCTAGAAAAAGACCCTTGAATACTTCCCAAGAAACCACCGGATTGGCTGCCTCCAATCCCCTCCTCTGCTGATCCCACCAATGCTCAGCCTCATTGGTTAGCATGAATTCCGCCAGTCGCACATGCTGCTCCATGGGTGGGTGAATAGAGCGGAGGATCTTCTCGATCTCCTGAATCCATCTCTATGCTCCATCAGGGTCATTTCCACCCTCAAAACGAGGTGGATCATTCTTGCGGAACCTAGCCATCCAGTCCACCTCCACTGGAGCTGGTTGCAAAGCTGCTGCTGCTGCTGCGGCAGCTGCCATCTGCTCTCCTTGCTGCTGCTGCATCTGTGACAGATGCTCAAGAATGGCTGCAAGCCCATCATTGGCAGCCCTTCTCCCAGCCATACTGCTTAGCCAAAGAGAACAGACCAGTAAGACTTAACTACTAAATGTATACATAGTACTATAATCATTATACTATTAAATTCCTAAACTTTTACTCTGAGCATCCATTACTCGCTAGGTGAGTAATCATGTGGAGTTTGCATAACTCCAAGGCCGAGGAGAAACTGCTCTGATACCATAAATGTAACACCCTATAATTAATTACCCTTAATTCCCCTTTAATTAAAAATTCGGGCTTAAAAATTCCTTTTTTATTTATGAAAATCAACCGTCAAACGGACGGAGTTTCGTTTGTTTTTCGGACTTTTCTAAATCTTCAACCTGATAAGCACATTTATATAATATCAACAGTAGCCAGCAGGGCTCAAATATAAATATATAAGCATCATATAGTGGCCTTGAGGGCTCCACAGTAAAACATCAGAAACAGTTTTCAGAGTGCCAGAAAAAATGCAAAGTATGTAAATCAAGAAGCCATAACCACCACTATGCCCAAAAAAAATGCACCATAAACCATGCCCCAAAAGAAACTATCCTAAGCCTCACTCAAAAAATCATATACAGCACATATACATCAAGTAATACGGAGGCTTAGGTCAAAATAAATGCATCTAAATCCCAACCCTACTCTCCCTCTCCCTGTGAGGGAGAGTAATCCTGCTCGGCCGATCCGTGTGTATACTCCAACTTAGTACCTGAAAAATGGTAAGGAGGTGAGTATTACACAATAAAATAGGGAAGCAGTTTCTATCATGCTATACTGAACCACCAAGCCATACACTATAGGCAAATAAAGCACATTTCACAATTAAGCACTACCAATAAAAGACATGTTCATATCATAATATTTAGTTCTTTTTAAGATTTGTTAAAACATAATTTCATAAATTCTAACTTGCTTCAAAAGCATGAGTTATCAAGCAGAAATTACCAAACTCCTCACATTCAATTTACCAAGTAGCACACACTAAATTTCCGGTTCTATATCGTCATCATAATTCATTCTTTTTCTTTTCTTTCCTTCATTTCATTCTTAAAATGTATCTCACACCATTGTACTTCACCTCCACACCGGAAGGTACCTTGTAACATCCCAAATTTTAAACCAGAAGATAAATAAATAAATAATAATTAGAATAATTAAAATGAAAATAACAAACCACAAATAGGTATTCCAAATGTAAATTCTAGCATTAGAAGAAAATAATAATAATACTAAGCTAATTAGAGAAGAAAGGAGCGTTAAATCAAAGTTAGGATCGGGCTAGAAAAATAGATAATTCGATAATAAACATAATAACAAGGGGAAAAAATTAAAATAAAATATTTGGAACTCAAAATGGAATTTCCACCGTTGGATATGAAGATATGATTTTTAGGGAGTTGCTCGTCAAATTTGAGCAAGATCCGACGGTGAACGAAGAAATTATGGAGATTTGAAGTTCAGAAGAAAATAGAAGAAAATTAGAAAAATGAAACAGCTGTGGCTGGGGATTTCGCTTAAGCGAAATAAACTCGCTTAAGCGAAAGGGCTCCAGTTTCCACGCTTAAGCAGTTCGCTTAAGCGAACGCAACTCGCTTAAGCGAGTGGTCTTGGTTCAAACACTGAACCAGTTTCGCTTAAGCGAAATAATTTCGCTTAAGCGAAAATACCCCGATCAGCAAAAATAAAAACGCGTTTTGGGGGTCATTTTCCCCCAAAACCCCAACCTCCCTCCACTCTCCTCCTCCTCCTTCCTCCGTCCAGCACCTCCACCGCCGCCCAAGGCCGCCCCACCGTGATTTCCACCCTCTCCCACGGTTCTCTCTCTCTTCCTCCCCTCCATCCACTCTCTTTCTCTCTCCTTCCCTCACAAGCTCTCTCTCCCTCTTTCCCTCCCATCCTCCACCAATCACGGCCGCCGCCACCAAGGCCTCCGACCACCACCCACCCAGCCACCATCACCACCGCGTGTCTCCTCCTCTCTCGGTCACAAGCTCTGTCTCACACCCACGAGCTCTCTCTCTCCACGGATCTCACCGGTGCCGTTACCGACCCGTAATCGTGCCGGGCTCGTGTCGGGAACCTCGAAGCTCGAAGCCCTTGCCTCGGTTCAGTCACGATCGTTCCCGCTAACGAGGAGCAACGCCGACGCCGTCATCGTCGCCGAGCTAAAATCCAGGTTCTATTTAAAAAGCCCGAGGTAAGAGGGTTCCGTTACCTTTACTTAAGAAGTAAATTCTAGGATGCTGTAGTGGTAACTGAGAATAGGGTAATTAAAGAGTATGTAATTGAACCTTAGGGTAACCCTCGTGGATATAAAGAAAGTAAATAAAATTGTTAATAGAAACCATACCTTAGGGAATAAAAGGAATGAACGTAGAATAAGGCCCGGAACGAATGAGCGTAATTAGAATATTAAAAGAGTTAGAATAAAACGAAAACGTGAGCAATCACAAAAATAAAACCTTAGGGGAAGTAAAAGGACAAAAGGGGTAAATGAAATAGGCAAAGAAAGAGTAGAATTAATGAATTAAAATATAATAAGTATAATAGTACCCGGAGAGTAAAGTGAGGTAAAAGAGGGATTAGTAATGGAAATAATAAACATGTACAGGACCGATTAGGGCAATAGGTGCAAAATAATGAATTAGATTTAAAAAAGGAAATAGGAAAACGATAAGCGGATTAATAAGAAAATAATAAAACGAAGAGAGAGTACATTATGAGGGAAGTTAGATAGAAGAATGTAATAAAAAATTGAGAAGCTAGATTAAGTAATAGAGAAGTTAAATAAAATATAGTTAATGAAATAGGGATAATAAGCTAAGTAATAATGTGGGTTAATAGAGTAGTTAAGTAAACTGGAGTCAAAGAAATGGAAATAATAAGTTAAGTAAGAGTGAGGGATAAATGAAATAAGGAAATAACTAAGAATTATAAACGAGCGCAAGAATATAATGTACTTGACCAAGTTAAACAGAGTTGGGTAAAAGCGAGGATAATTAGTATCAAAGAAAAAGAGTAAAGTAGAAAATGTAGAAAAAAATGTGATAAGACATAAATGAAAATAAAGATTAAAAGTTCTTGATGAGCATAAAAGAATTACTTAAATTCTAAGAAAAAGAAAAGGAAGAGAAGAAGAAAAAGGAAAAGAAAGAAAGATGTTGAAAATAGTAGAAAGTAAATAATGTGATGATAAGTCTATAAGTAAAGAAATGAGAGAAAAGAGAAAAATACAGTAAATCAGAAAAAGAGAAAAGACATATGATTGAGAAAAAGGAAAAAGAGAAAGAAAAAGAAAAAGAAAGACAAAGAAAAAGAAAGAGAAAGAAAGGTAAGAACATAAAAGTCCGATGCGAGCCTGGTAAGGCGTATCGGCATCGATGCGAGCCTGGTAAGGCGTGTTGATTAAAAAGGAAAATGGAAGTCCGATGCGAGCCTGGTAAGGCGTATCGGCATCGATGCGAGCCTGGTAAGACGTGTCGATTAAAAAGGAAAATAAAAGAAAGTAAAGAAAATAAAAGTCCGGTGCGAGCCTGGTAAGGCGTATCGGCGTCGATGCGAGCCTGGTAAGGCGTGTCGATTAAAAAAGAAAATAAAGGAAAGGAAAGAAAATGGAAGTCCGGTGCGAGGCTGGTAAGGCGTATCGACATCGATGCGAGCCTGGTAAGGCGTGTCGATTAAAAAGGTAAAAGGAAAATGGAAGTCCGGTGCGAGCCTGGTAAGGCGTATCGGCATCGATGCGAGCCTGGTAAGGCATATCGATTAAAAAGGAAAAAAAAAGGAAAATGAATAATGAATAAGGGAACTCCTAGCGCTCAGTACCGTGCGGCTGGCTGGGGCTGGACTACCTAATGAAAAATGGAAAAAGAATAAAGAATGGGAAAGAAAGAATGAAAAGAGAATCAATAATTAAAAGAATGTGAGAATAAGTGAAGAACCAAAAGAGATTAATTATGTGAATAACTATGAATAAAATGTATTAATAATTATGTAGGCTTAGTTATTTGCTATGTCTTCTTTTAGGATTTATCTTTTTAAGTTCTGTGTAATGCTACCCTTTTGATATAATTTTACAGGTACGGAAGCGGAGCTTACACTGTTGCGGGCCGAACTGGAAACTCTCCACTACGTGGAGTGAATTTGTGATACCCTGAGTGAATTTTATTATGTTAAAAACTGTTGTTTTTGTAATTTATAATATGTGTAGTTAGATGCCCTGAGACTGATACTAATCGGGCGTTAGGATCTGAACTGGTTTTTAATCTGTTGTGTTTATGTTTTTATATAATTCTGGACTGACAGGTTTTATGAAGAAAATTTTTGGGAAGTCCGAAAAACAGAGGAAACTCTGCCGGATTTTCGTAAAATCTTTCATAAGAAATCAAATTCTAAAATGAATTTTCAAACTCTGATTTTATTAAAATTTAAAATTAACTAAATAAAGTGAGGATGTTACATTTATGGTATCAGAGCAGTTTCCCTCGACCTTGGAGTGCGAAATCACCACTCCTATGGTTTACTCACCAAGCGAGTGACCAAAGTTATTGTCGAATCCAGCCATAGCTAGTCAGTATATTTACACACCTATGATATCGGACTTAATTAATTCTAGGAATATCCGACTATTCGTGCCTTAACTTGTTTCTATTACTAAACTCTAGTATTATGGGAGACACATCTAGTAATAGAGCTAAGGTTGTGTCAATCCTAAGGGACTTAGTTCAGATGGACTTAAGTCAAATAGAGGCGATTGCCGTTTCATGTGCTATACCACTATGCCCATGATGTGGGAGACCTCATCGGGGTATATGCTGGTTCCTGGCTCAACTCAAAGAGGAGGAATGTATCGTATGGTTGAAAAGGACGAAGGGAATCCAGACGAGAAGTGTAGAGGCATATTATGTCCCTAAGATAGGAAATTACATCAGAACCTCAAGTCTCCGTCCCGATTCAGTTATATAAGACAAACTCGTCCAATTCAGTTTAGAAGGAAAAGACGAGCGCTAGTATTCTAGTTAGAGACCCACCAATCGCATTGATAATATTGTCACCAATGGAGAGTAAGGTTAGAACTGATCACTCTAACTTTTACATCTGTTAGGGGATAATGTTATCGACAGACCCGACAGTGATATTGCTCTTAGTAGAGGTGAGATTGGGATTAGCTACCCCAGTCTTTGTGTTTACTAACAGATGATATCATTGCAATTTCCAATTTAATTAGAACAACCAACATAGGAAATTCCAACCCCGTAGGACCAAATCGAACTCCCACTCCTTAGGAACTTGTTAGAATTCATAAACATCCATTAGTTAGACATATCAATTCCTGACAACACCTTCAATTGCTTCCATTTAACTCAGCTCGGTAGAAACGCCGACCCACTTTTTCACTTGGTGCAAGAGCTCGGAGAGATGTAAGTATGTGCGATCTCCATACCTTAGAAAATTTACTACATATTTGATAGCACAGACAAGTAGTCAACATGGTCTTAAATCTTGCCGTGCTAACTAATCGAAACGGTAGACAAACCAACCCTTGCAATGGGAGCGAACCTAACTCCAGAACTTAGGAGATGAAAGCCTTAAGATATTACCCTCGCCTAAGGTAAGCACCATTAGACATAGAACCCCAACAGGACCTCGCGAACTCTATAGTGGTCACCTGAGACCCTTTGAAAACCAAACTAGATATTCAGAAACTCAAAACTCCCTAAGTATCTATTCAGACTCTTAAAAGTTGCCAGAGAAGCCAACAGATATCCATCCACAGCCATTCATATTAAGACCAATCAAGTCGATCATTAATTTGTAGAAAATGCATTTTCGATGATTCTTCATTGAAGATGCAATCTTTAGAATAGTCTCTGTTGTCTTCTTGCTGGACATGTACTCAGCCATGTTATTACCCGGCGATACCTGTGCGTGCATGACACTTTCATGCCGACAATCCACTCGTATTCGTCAATTATAATGTATCCAACAGAAGAACAACGACATGGCCTTATCTCACAATTTCTCAACCTTGTCGCCTAAAACATCCTTGGTCACCTTGTGGAGACCATTAAACCCTCCTTGCATAATTCTTCTTTTCATCTTCACTCTCTTCAAGCTTCAGATACTTCGTGAAAAGATTTGGATACACTCTGGAGCATTCGTCAAGACTACAGGAACTTAACCTAACTCAATATTCACCAACCATTAGTAAAACCCCGTGTCATTTCCAATCTCAAAATAATATATTTGGGAATCGGAACGACCAACTTTTGATAGCGACCGAACCTACTCCCTCGACATTGATATAACTATGTCGATGCTAAGTGGGGGAGGATTTCAATCCAAGGAATGGAAGATGGAACTTTAACAATGAGAAAATTGTGGATCCTATCCGAGTAACAAGGTGGAATGCAGAACGGTAACGAAGCGTAAGGAAGATTGTATCGAGCCGGACTCAATGTCCGATGATCATACCATAACCCGTAGGGCTAATGGATGCCTCACCCCAAACGCTCCTCATTAACTGTCGAAGAGGTTCGCGAAGAATGGAATGAGAATTAAACTAAGAATCAATCAATACCTTCTCGGACTATCAGACAATTGGAAAATAAATCTAGACCCTGACCTCGACCCTTAAGTGAAATCGACCCGTAGGAACCCCTATACCAAATTGAAATCGTTAAACGAACGGAAGGGAAGTACCACCGGAGTAGAATACAGATATAGCTAAGGTGGATTTGAAGGGCGACCTCACTAGACTCACTTGAAGGAGTAAGAAACGAACAGAGAAAGAGTGGAGTCGCGAAGTGGAGTCTCACTTAAGAGGTTATGTCGGAGCACCGCAAATGATTGTCTCAATCTCTTAAGACTCTGTGTATTACGCGGATTCCTGAGTGACTGAGATAAACCATACATGGGGCGAGTAATTATACCACAGAACCCTTAATTTAGAAATTCCTCAAAGGGAAGATTGGAACCGAAGGAATTGAAATGACATGGGTGGAAACTATGTCAAGGGATACTCCTCCAAGTTAAGGGACAACTGGAATTTCGGGGACGAAATTCAAATAAGTGGGGGAGAAATGTAACATCCCAAATTTTAAACCCGAAGATAAATAAATAAATAATAATTAGAATAATTAAAATGAAAATAACAAACCACAAATAGGTATTCCAAATGTAAATTCTAGCATTAGAAGAAAATAAAAATAATACTAAGCGAATTAGAGAAGAAAGGAGCGTTAAATCGAAGTTAGGATCGAGCTAGAAAAATAGATAATTCGATAATAAACATAATAACAAGGGGAAAAATTTAAAATAAAATATTTGGGACTCAAAATGGAATTTCCACCGTTGGATATGAAGATATGATTTTTAGGGAGTTGCTCGTCAAATTTGAGCAAGATCCGACGGTGAACGAAGATATTATGGAGGTTTGAAGTTCAGAAGAAAATAGAAGAAAAATAGAAAAATGAAACAGCTGTGGCTGGGGATTTCGCTTAAGCGAAATAAACTCGCTTCAGCGAAAGGGCTCCAGTTTCCACACTTAAGCAGTTCAAACAGAATGGAGCCCTTTCGCTTAAGCGAACGCAACTCGCTTAAGCGAGTGGTCTTGGTTCAAACACTGAACCAGTTTCGCTTAAGCGAAATAATTTCGCTTAAGCGAAAATACCCCGATCAGCAAAAATAAAAACGCGTTTTGGGGGTCATTTTCCCCCAAAACCCCAACCTCTCTCCACTCTCCTCCTCCTCCTTCCTCCGTCCAGCACCTCCACCGCCGCCCAAGGCCGCCCCACCGTGATTTCCACCCTCTCCCACGGTTCTCTCTCTCTTCCTCCCCTCCATCCACTCTCTTTCTCTCTCCTTCCCTCACAAGCTCTCTCTCCCTCTTTCCCTCCCATCCTCCACCAATCACGGCCGCCGCCACCAAGGCCGCCGGCCACCATCCACCCAGCCACCATCACTACCGCGTGTCTCCTCCTCTCTTGGTCACAAGCTCTCTCTCACACCCACGAGCTCTCTCTCTCTCCACGGATCTCACCGGTGCCATTACCGACCCGTAATCGTGCCGGGCTCGTGTCGGGAACATCGAAGCTCGAAGCCCTTGCCTCGGTTCAGTCACGATCGTTCCCGCTAACGAGGAGCAACGCCGACGCCGTCATCGTCGCCGAGCTAAAATCCAGGTTCTATTTAAAAAGCCCGAGGTAAGAGGGTTCGCGTTACCTTTACTTAAGAAGTAAATTCTAGGATGCTATAGTGGTAGCTGAGAATAGGGTAATTAAAGTGTATGTAATTGAACCTTAGGGTAACCCTCGTGGATATAAAGAAAGTAAATAAAATTGTTAATAGAAACCACACCTTAGGGAATAAAAGGAATGAACGTAGAATAAGGCCCGGAACGAATGAGCGTAATTAGAATATTAAAAGAGTTAGAATAAAACGAAAACGTGAGCAATCACAAAAATAAAACCTTAGGGGAAGTAAAAGGACAAAAGGGGTAAATGAAATAGGCAAAGAAAGAGTAGAATTAATGAATTAAAAGATAATAAGTATAATAGTACCCGGAGAGTAAAGTGAGGTAAAAGAGGGATTAGTAATGGAAATAATAAACATGTACAGGACCGATTAGGGCAATAGGTGCAAAATAATGAATTAGATTTAAAAAAGGAAATAGGAAAACGATAAGCGGATTAATAAGAAAATAATAAAACGAAGAGAGAGTACATTATGAGGGAAGTTAGATAGAAGAATGTAATAAAAAATTGAGAAGCTAGATTAAGTAATAGAGCAGTTAAATAAAATATAGTTAATGAAATAGGGATAATAAGCTAAGTAATAATGTGGGTTAATAGAGTAGTTAAGTAAACTGGAGTCAAAGAAATGGAAATAATAAGTTAAGTAAGAGTGAGGGATAAATGAAATAAGGAAATAACTAAGAATTATAAACGAGCGCAAGAATATAATGTACTTGACCAAGTTAAACAGAGTTGGGTAAAAGCGAGGATAATTAGTATCAAAGAAAAAGAATAAAGCAGAAAATGTAGAAAAAATGTGATAAGACATAAATGAAAATAAAGATTAAAAGTTTTTGATGAGCATAAAAGAATTACTTAAATTCTAAGAAAAAGAAAAGGAAGAGAAGAAGAAAAAGGAAAAGAAAGAAAGATGTTGAAAATAGTAGAAAGTAAATAATGTGATGATAAGTCTATAAGTAAAGAAATGAGAGAAAAGAGAAAAATACTGTAAATCAGAAAAAGAGAAAAGACATATGATTGAGAAAAAGGAAAAAGAGAAAGACAAAGAAAAAGAAAGACAAAGAAAAAGAAAGAGAAAGAAAGGTAAGAACATAAAAGTCCGATGCGAGCCTGGTAAGGCGTATCGGCATCGATGCGAGCCTGGTAAGGCGTGTCGATTAAAAAGAAAAATGGAAGTCCGATGCGAGCCTGGTAAGGCATATCGGCATCGATGCGAGCCTGGTAAGGCGTGTCGATTAAAAAGGAAAATAAAAGAAAGTAAAGAAAATAAAAGTCCGGTGCGAGCCTGGTAAGGCGTATCGGCGTCGATGCGAGCCTGGTAAGGCGTGTCGATTAAAAAAGAAAATAAAGGAAAGGAAAGAAAATGGAAGTCCGGGCGAGCCTGGTAAGGCGTATCGGCATCGATGCGAGCCTGGTAAGGCGTGTCGATTAAAAAGGTAAAAGGAAAATGGAAGTCCGGTGCGAGCCTGGTAAGGCGTATCGGCATCAATGCGAGCCTGGTAAGGCGTATCGATTAAAAATGAAAAAGAAAGGAAAACGAATAATGAATAAGGGAACTCCTAGCGCTTAGTACCGTACGGCTGGCTGGGGCTGGACTACCTAGTGAAAAATGGAAAAAGAATAAAGAATGGGAAAGAAAGAATGAAAAGATAATCAATAATTAAAAGAATGTGAGAATAAGTGAAGAACTAAAAGAGATTAATTATGTGAATAACTATGAATAAAATGTATTAATAATTATGTAGGCTTAGTTATTTGCTATGTCTTCTTTTAGGATTTATCTTTTTAAGTTCTGTGTAATGCTACCTTTCTTGATATAATTTTACAGGTACGGAAGCGGAGCTTACACTGTTGTGGGCCGAACTGGAAACTCTCCACTACGTGGAGTGAATTTGTGATACCCTGAGTGAATTTTATTATGTTAAAAACTGTTGTTTTTGTAATTTATAATATGTGTAGTTAGATGCCCTGAGACTGATACTAATCGGGCGTTAGGATCTGAACTGGTTTTTAATCTGTTGTGTTTATGTTTTTATATAATTCTGGACTGACAGGTTTTAAGAAGAAAATTTTTGGGAAGTCCGAAAAACAGAGGAAACTGCCGGATTTTCGTAAAATCTTTCATAAGAAATCAAATTCTAAAATGAATTTTCAAACTCTGATTTTATTAAAATTTAAAATTAACTAAATAAAGTGAGGATGTTACATACCTCATACGTTTTGGCCTATGGGTATTTCACCTCCACACCGGAAGGTACCTCATACCATTGTACTTCACCTCCACACCGGAAGGTACCTCATACAAGTTGGCCTGTGGGTACTTCACCTCCACACCGGAAGGTACCTTATACCTGTGTACTTCACCTCCACACCGGAAGGTACCTCATACATTTTTGCCTATGGGTACTTCACCTCCACACCGGAAGGTACCTCATACCATTGTACTTCACCTCCACACCGGAAGGTACCTCATACAATTTGGCCGGTGAGTACTTCACCTCCACACCGGAAGGTACCTCATACCACCACATAAGTTATACATATAATTCCGAGCACACCTTTTATTCATTCACTCAATTCTTTCCTCAATTAAAACAATTATATCCACAACTAAACAACTATGCAAAATCAATCACCATCGTGCACACCTAACATTTTAACCATCCCTCATCTAGTTCATTATAAGAATTCATATGTTGCACCAAGTTTAATTCCAAGCATCATATTCTTCATCATACATAAATTCTAGGGCTCATTATAGTTTAACAAAATATCCACCACATAATTCAAGTATCAACAGTTAGAATTAAGCACAAAGCAATATATTCAATTACTTTTATATGCACTTACATTCCTAACATATTATTATCTATCATAGGGTTCCTTATCCTAACTAACAAACACCTCCTAGCAACCCAATATATACACAATACAATCTACCCCATAGAATATGGTAACACAAACCTCCTTACCTCAAGTTCTTAGAGATAGAAGGATTTTGTGCTTGGTACACCCTTGAATATTAGCCACAACTCAAAGAAAAGGGAGGAACCTAAAATCAATAGAATAAAGAGACAAATTATTAAGCTTTGCCCAAGAGCTTGAGGGAAATTATTGAACCAATCTAGAGTTCCCTAAATTTAAGATTGAAGCTTCATGGGAGCAAAGGGAGAGAGAAATTCGAATTATTGGGGAGAAAAAGAGGAAAACTCAAACTAAAGAATCACTTACTTGGAGCAACAAAGAGGAACTTGAGGATGGATTTGGAGTGATTCACTTGAGGCTTGATTGATTGGAATGAGAAATTTTGTGCCCTAGAGAGAGAGAGAGTTCGAATTTTGCAAGAAACTAAGGTGTGGGTGCCTTTATTTTTTTCCTCAGCAGCAGTACTTAATCGATTAAGAACTTACTTAATCGATTAAGACTTTTCACCCAATCTGACGTTAATCGATTAACATGCAGCTTAATCGATTAAGCTGCACAATTTTGCAGTATCCAGACTTTGAAAGGCTATAACTTCTTCGTTACCCGTTGGATCTTCCTCAAATTTTAAAGCAAGCTTCCTCACCTATCCTACTTCACATCCAACGGTGGAATTTATGTTTTAAGCTACCAATCTTGTTATTCTAAATTCCCTAAGTTCCTATGTTTTAAACCTAAGGTTACATGCATAATTGGCTAAGTTTCTAACTTATATCCTCATTTCTTCTACCCTAAGACCATCACAACATAGATTACACTATAAATTAAGTTTGGGATGTTACAGTTTGTCTGATCTGAGAACGCGTAGCTCTTTGGAGTAATTCTTTTCCTCTTTAACTGCAGCCATCGTCACGTCTTTGAATATGCACCATCCATTCATCGTTCTTAAGAGCGAATCAGAGTGATTACTTGCGAAAGTAATCCCTTGGAGTACTTCCAATAACAAACATAATGGGTACAAACGATATGGTCTCACTGATAACAAAAGACGGAGGGGGGTTCAATGGCATCAAAACAGCATCCAAAGAATAGCACGATTACATTCATTTAGGATCAAGACACTACCACACTTAGGGTTGAATTCTCTTCATCAGTTCAAGCCTAATCGAGTTACTTCCCAAAATCTCGCATCTCCATTTACTCCCCAACTTAAATAAATCATATCTCTATACACCACATTCATTATCACAGACTTAACCTCTAAAAACTCTCATTTTTCACCACTTCGGTCAATCTTACAAAATTTCTCATCACTTTGCTTCAATCTATCCTCTTGTTGCCTTCTATCGAACCAAATAATTGTCCTTATCAGACTTCTATGGTCACCATTACATCTTCCTTTTACTCTAACAATCACTAATCTTTAAGAAACATGCACTATTGCACTCCCTATCTCAAGCACTCAATCACATAACTTTTAAACATTCTAAACCTTTTTCCATCTTTCAGGGATTTATCTCATATTCTGAACCATCAAAATTCCTTCAATTCTGGAACCTATTATTCACTACAACATCAGATCCTAGTTCTTCAACCTAACTTTGGTCAACACTTAAGGGTTCTATCCACAAATTCCACCACCTCATCAGTTCGACTTCGTCATATTATTACCTATTCAACTTGGTTTAACCATTCTCTGACTCCAATCAAGACACTTATGACTTCAAATCCTAAATGTCACCTTAAATTCTTCCCCATCTTGTCACCACTTAAACCATCATTTTGACTAATCCGACATCAAAGCTCTTAGTCCTAATCACTTTACATAATCCACCACTTATTTAAGGCTCAAAAGGTATTCCTATTTTTCTCCAAAAACACATACATCCTCCATTCCTACCGACTAATCCTTATTTTCCTTGATCGTTGCAACTTTTGCTTAACAATACTTCACAACTCACTTCCTAATTCAGGAGCATCTACTTGACTGGTTCAGGGTGCTAGGGTGCAACATTTTCACCAAGGCTTTAGGGAAGGATAAATGTCTGGTCAAAGATCAAAAGAGAAACTTCGGGTTCATAACAATCACAACTTTGTCAAGTTTCTTTGACAGAACATGGTCTAAAATTTTCAGAAAGGCTTTTTCAAACGTCATGCCAAAGCAATTTGGCAATGCATAGGGTTTACACAAGAGAAGCTTCAACGAGAAAAGGAGAGTTCTAGTCACAGGACAAGATCTCAGGTCAATAGCTTAAAGGTCATCACAGATAAAAGGGGTTCATATCAGAGAGGAATTCAACAAAAGAAGGTTCGAATCACACATCGACATCTCATGAAGACACTAATCACTGCTTCTTGGGTTCCACTGCAGACGAAAACCGATGCATTCCAGAAAAGCATCTGCATAGTCTTAGCACCTCTATCCTCATCTATAGCCGTCTTACTACTAATCACACACACAGAGTCACACAAGCAGGGCATGTAAGTCCACGCATAAGGTTACTTAGATCAACCATTACTCTGATACCACAACTATGGCACCCCGATTCGACAACTTGAAGCCACAATTAATTAAAGTAAATATAGTGAAAATTTGGGCCAAATTTTTTTTAAAACACAATTAATACGAACGTGAGAACATTTAGATTTTCAAAACTTGGTTACAATTAAAAACTCATGTTCTCACATTGCATATAATCCTTCAAGTTCCAAACCGAGATGTCACAAAACACCGCACTTTGAAACTTGTCCATAACAACATTGTTTAAACATAAAGGCCCATTTACTTGTTTTAAAACATCAGTACTGAATAAAACTTTATCCGGGGTACAACGATAAAGCTATGGTACTAAGAACTTGCAATGGAATACAATACTCTTAGGGATTACCTATCCTCTAGTCATATACACTAAGACTCGCCATCCAACTCTGAGTCTCGGCAGATCAAGCTCTCATTCATCTTCGTCCGTCGGAAGATCCTCGGGGCCCGGGTACCAGTCCTCGTCACTGGGACACTCCTCCGTGTCAGCCTCAGACCACGAATCAAAATCATCATCATCCACCACCTTAGGGGTCTCTTCCGTAGAGTTGTCTGGTGATCTCTCCTCCTCCATCCTACGAGCCAAAAGTTCCTCCCTAATCTCTTTCCTTTGCCGTTCCATCTCTATGTAGACCATAACATAGGCGGACATGGGTATATTATCCCCTTTCCACGGAGACGCTCCTATCTCCCGAATGAGCTGAAGTCTCGCGATGTTGTCCATCTAAAGAACATACAGATTTTTCCAACACAGAACAAATGTATGTAACACCCCGCAAATTCCTCGTATTAATTTAAAATACTAACGAGATTTATTTATTCTTAAAAGTGTTTTTGAAAGAGTATTTTCAAATGAACTTCTTAGTTCACATTTTCAAAGTGATGAGTGATTTTTTTTAGAAATGATTTTCATGAAATGCTAATATGAGTTTTAGAAATTGAGTTTGGAATGGTTATGTGTTTACAATTTTTATGCTTAAAAGTATTTATGATTTTTATACATCAGTCATTTTATGATGAAAAGGATTATTTTCTATGCATGTGTGTGTATGTATGCACGGTTTTGGTATGTATGTGTATGCTTAGGAATATATGGAATTAAATTAGTAAAAGAAGATGATAATGCATGAATGTATGTGTGTGATACGTGTATGTATGTATGTATACATGTCTAGGATCTCATTTTCTTAAGATAAAGGGTTAATGGGTAGATTAGAACCTTAAGGAAACCAAATAAGTAAGAAAAACTTAAGTAATGAAATTAAATAAATCTAAAAGTAACCTAAACCCTAAACCTACTCCTAGATGTCCTTTTTCTAAACACCACCCATGCAACAATTTGAGTTGCCAAAATTGCCCCTCCCATTTGCACCATGGCTGAATTGATTAAGGGCAAAAGAGGAAAAGTCTCATGCCTTTGCCTTTGCCTATATATAGCCGAGTGGGTGAGGAGTGTTGGCTACCTCATTTCTTCATTTCCACCCTTCATTTCTTTCATTCCCTTTCAATTCCACACACACACTTAGTTGAGAGCAAAATTAAGCTCTCAACATTAGAGAGAAAAGAGAGAGAGGGCCGTGAGTTAGAGAGGAAGAAGAAGAGGAGACCAAGCCAAAAATCCTAGAGCTTCCTTGAAGATCCAAGACCTTAGAAGCTAGAAGACCAACTTTTCTATGGTGGGTATTTCGAATGAACATGAAGAATGTAAGTTCCATGATGAATGTTTTGATAATGACAAAGTGTTTTGAACAAGTTATCATGTGTTGATCAAGTTCAAGTTCAACAAGCAACAACAAACATCAAATGAAGAAGAGAGAAAGCAAACTCATGAAGACTTAGTTTGAGTGTAATTGTAATTGTTTTATCTTTTGCCTCTCAAGCTTCTTAGGTCTTTTATTTGGGTAGATTATTTAGAGGGTAGTGAATCTCTATCATAGTCATGATTAAATCATAATTTGAGTTTTCACTTAACCTAGAATCAATAGGTGGCTTAAAGGTTTGAAAGGAAAGGTTTAGTTTTGAGAAAACAAGTTTCTAACATGTGCAGTGTGGATTTAATCGATTAAGTCATAATTTAATCGATTAATACTCGATTAAGCTGAAATTTAATCGATTAAATACTGCAGATCTGGTTTTTTTAAATACGATTTTCACTTCTCAAAATCAGTTTTCAAGTGCTACAACTTTTGGGTATTCTATATAAACCTTTTCCTAATCTTTGTGATTAATTAGAACACTTTCATAATCAATTTTACAAGAATCAAGCCACTCTATTCTCTCTCAATTTCAAAGATCAAAGCTTTCATATTTTCATATTCTTTGATCAAGAACCTTTGAATCTCTTGTGTGATTTGTCATAGCTATTCAAATGAGATTCATAGGAGTGTCATGTGTATTCATTGAGTTGTAATCTTTGCAAGAAGGCAAGCCAACTACAACAACAAAGAAGACTTGGTGTGTCGTTTATCATCAAGCAAGTTCATTCAAGCAATTGAAGAAGAAGAAAGTCTTGGTTGTGAATCAAGCAAAGTGAAGCCTTGGTGTGTGGATTATCATCAAGCAAAGAAGACTTGTTGTGTCGATTATCAACAAGGGGTAGAGGTTAGATTAGAGAGAAGATCAATAGGATTACAAGGCAAGGGTGTGGAGTATCTCTTGTAGGCTAGCAAGAAGGGAGTCTTGTGAGGCATTTACTTGTAATTTGAGAACTCTAATTCCTCATAGTGAAGTATCTATCTTGGTTGAAGAGGGGACTGGATGTAGCTTTCAAGCGGATGAAAGTGAACCAGGATAAATCACTGTGTCGTATCTCTAAACTCTTACTCTTTACATTCAAGTCATTTGATTGCATTCTTGGTTGAAAACCTAGAGAAATATTGATTTTCATAATTGATTGAATTGAATCTTTATTGTTCAAATTAAGTTGGGGAAAATCATTTTCATAACCTAGATAATCAATAAGAATATAGGTGTTAATTGTTTTCGCTGAATCTCTGATCTTACGTGTTGATTGATTGATTTTCGTATGCGATTGAAAAAGTGATTTTTCAGTTTTCTGATAGGTTTAATCGATTAAGATAAGCCTTAATCGATTAAGAGAATTTGAACTTTCAGGCTTAATCGATTATGGGTCAGATTAATCGATTATAGGCTGTATAATTTGCAAAAATCATTTGTTTTAATTGTTTCGATTCATTTCTTTCGAAAATCTATCAAGGTTTCTTAAACACCTATTCCCCCCCCCCCTTCTAGGTGTTCTCCTAGGGTTCCTTAGTTGTTTCAACCACCAATTGAGGTTTCCTCCATTGGTATCAGAGCTCGGTCGAAAGACACGAGCATAAGAGCTTTTTCGTAAAGATCCTTTAAGAAAATCGCAATGGGTTCTACGAATCCCTTTGGTGGTGAAGGTTATTCAATAAATCGTCCTCCATTGTTTGCCGGAGAAGGCTATGCTTATTGGAAAGTTAGAATGAAAATCTTTATCCAAGCCATAGATAGTGAAATTTGGAAAGTAGTTGAAAAAGGTCCTCATATCCCCTCTAGTTTAGTTGAAGGTGTAGAACAATTGATCCCCGAGGACAAGTGGAAAGATGATGATAGAAAGAAAGTACAATATGATTTTAAAGCAAAGAATATCATCACCTCCGCTTTATCTTATGATGAGTTCTTTAGAGTTTCTCAATGTTCTAGTGCTAAGGAAATGTGGGACACTTTACAAATGACTCATGAAGGAACTAGTGAGGTTAGGAGAGCTAGATTGAATGCTTTAATGCGTGATTATGAATTGTTTCAAATGCTTCAAAATGAATCTATTAATGATATGCAAAAGCGTTTTACTCATATTATTAACCATTTACTTGCTCTTGGTAAGAATTTCTTACAAGGTGAACTTTCTAACAAAATGTTGAGATGTTTAGACAGAAATTGGCAACCAAAAGTAACGGCTATTGTTGAATCTAAAAACTTGGATGCTATGGATCTAGCAACACTCTTTGGAAAGCTTCAAGAACATGAAATGGAGCTTGGACGAGTAAGTATCAATGAAGAGTCGGATAAGAACAAAGAAAGAAAGGGACTTGCTCTTAAAGTCAATAGATCATATAAAAAGAAAGAGAGTTCCGATGATGATGATAGTGAAGATTCCGATTCGGATGTTGATGAAAAAGAAATGAAACTTTTACTAAGGAAGTTTGACAAATTTCTAAGGAGAAAAGGAAGGTTGAACAAAGACAAACGTAAAGAGAAGGATTCCCCACACTTCAAGACCAAGACATCAAAAGAAGGTGTAGTTTTCCATGAATGCGGAAAACCCGGTTATCTCAAGTACTCATGCTCTAAGTATCTCAAGAAGAAGGAGAAAGACAAGAAAAATTCTAAATCTAAAATAGCATACATAGTTTGGGATAGTGATGAAGATAACAAGAAAAGCACATCGAGTAGTTCATCGGATAATGAAGAAGCCGCTTGTCTCAACTTGATAACTCTAGTAGATGATGAAGAACAAAGTTCAAATGATGAATCAAGTTATCAAAGCGAGGAAAGCGATGTAAGTCATACTAAATCCGAAATTTCTTCTAAATATGAATTGTTATATAATGCTTATGAAGAAATGCATGAACAACTTGAAAAACTAGTTTTGAAAAACATTGAAAGAAAGAAGCTCATTTTGAAACATCAAAAAGAGATTTTAGAACTTCAAAAACAAGTTGATGAGCTTAATCTTGAAAATGAAACTCTTGATCTTATATATGCTAGTTCTTCTTGTAATTGTGCTAGTAGAGTGAATATTGTGGTTGATTGTGAGAATTGCAAGTTGCTCAAAGATGAAAATGCTATTTTGAAAAATAAGCTTGCAAGTTTCACAAATGGTGATATTAGATTGCGCACATTGTTAAATTTTCAAAGAGGAAATTCAAACAAGTTTGGTTTGGGTTATACTAATGCTAAGAGTAATTCTCATAGAAATGTTGTTGATTTTTCAAAGGTTGATTTTTCAAATTCTCCAACATGTTTCTATTGTGGTACTCATGGACATACTTCAAATGTGTGTTATATTAAAGTGCATGGTATACCTAAAGGAGATTTTGTTTGGATGAAAAAGGGTGAGAGTCCCTACACTAACAAAAATGGATCCAAAACCATTTGGATACCAAAAAGCAAAGCATGATTGTTTTGTAGGTATGATTGAAGAGCAAAGGGCTTACAAGTGTTATTCATACATTTGCATCTTCAATTGGTATTACATTTGCATCTCAAGTGAATGTCCTACAAAGTGGTAAAATGATATTGTTGAATATTTACAATTGTTTAGTCTTTTCAATTGGTATAATTGATATTGATCACTCAATGATACTAATTTTGATGATTAGATGATTATCATGCTATTATTATTGTTGTGATATTTCTTTACATTGATGATATCTCAATTGGTATTATGACTTCTTAGTATTTCTATTGGTTCATAATTCATTGTTATATTTTCTTGCCAATTGGTATCACATTTCAAAGTATAGTACTTGTTATATTTCAATTGATATCAATGTTGTGAAGAAATAAATGTGAATTTCTCTATTTTGGCTTAGTATTTTATATTTCAATTGGTATATATATTACTTTTTGATAATGCCAAAGGGGGAGAAATGGTATGTTTTGAAAAATGGGAGAAATGATATGTTTTTGTGGAGAAAGGTTGTTTTGTTGTTTTTATGTAGGTTGAGCTAAGTTGTTGAAGATAGGGAGAGAATCAAGCTTCTATCAATTGGATTTCAAATATCAAATGCATTGATTGAGGGGGAGCAAGTTTCTCACCAAGTGATCAAATTGTTAAAGCATCAACAACTTCAATCAAATTCAAAACATGGTTTGTCATTTTCAAAAAGGGGGAGATTGTAAGTTCCATGATGAATGTTTTGATAATGACAAAGTGTTTTGAACAAGTTATCATGTGTTGATCAAGTTCAAGTTCAACAAGCAACAACAAACATCAAATGAAGAAGAGAGAAAGCAAACTCATGAAGACTTAGTTTGAGTGTAATTGTAATTGTTTTATCTTTTGCCTCTCAAGCTTCTTAGGTCTTTTATTTGGGTAGATTATTTAGAGGGTAGTGAATCTCTATCATAGTCATGATTAAATCATAATTTGAGTTTTCACTTAACCTAGAATCAATAGGTGGCTTAAAGGTTTGAAAGGAAAGGTTTAGTTTTGAGAAAACAAGTTTCTAACATGTGCAGTGTGGATTTAATCGATTAAGTCATAATTTAATCGATTAATACTCGATTAAGCTGAAATTTAATCGATTAAATACTGCAGATCTGGTTTTTTTAAATACGATTTTCACTTCTCAAAATCAGTTTTCAAGTGCTACAACTTTTGGGTATTCTATATAAACCTTTTCCTAATCTTTGTGATTAATTAGAACACTTTCATAATCAATTTTACAAGAATCAAGCCACTCTATTCTCTCTCAATTTCAAAGATCAAAGCTTTCATATTTTCATATTCTTTGATCAAGAACCTTTGAATCTCTTGTGTGATTTGTCATAGCTATTGAATGAGATTCATAGGAGTGTCATGTGTATTCATTGAGTTGTAATCTTTGCAAGAAGGCAAACCAACTACAACAACAAAGAAGACTTGGTGTGTCGTTTATCATCAAGCAAGTTCATTCAAGCAATTGAAGAAGAAGAAAGTCTTGGTTGTGAATCAAGCAAAGTGAAGCCTTGGTGTGTGGATTATCATCAAGCAAAGAAGACTTGTTGTGTCGATTATCAACAAGGGGTAGAGGTTAGATTAGAGAGAAGATCAATAGGATTACAAGGCAAGGGTGTGGAGTATCTCTTGTAGGCTAGCAAGAAGGGAGTCTTGTGAGGCATTTACTTGTAATTTGAGAACTCTAATTCCTCATAGCGAAGAATCTCTCTTGGTTGAAGAGGGGACTGGATGTAGCTTTCAAGCGGATGAAAGTGAACCAGGATAAATCACCGTGTCGTATCTCTAAACTCTTACTCTTTACATTCAAGTCATTTGATTGCATTCTTGGTTGAAAACCTAGAGAAATATTGATTTTCATAATTGATTGAATTGAATCTTTATTGTTCAAATTAAGTTGGGGAAAATCATTTTCATAACCTAGGTAATCAATAAGAATATAGGTGTTAATTGTTTTCGCTGAATCTCTGATCTTACGTGTTGATTGATTGATTTTCGTATGCGATTGAAAAAGTGATTTTTCAGTTTTCTGATAGGTTTAATCGATTAAGATAAGCCTTAATCGATTAAGAGAATTTGAACTTTCAGGCTTAATCGATTATGGTTCAGATTAATCGATTAAAGGCTGTATAATTTGCAAAAATCATTTGTTTTAATTGTTTCGATTCATTTCTTTCGAAAATCTATCAAGGTTTCTTAAACACCTATTCCCCCCCCCCCCCTTCTAGGTGTTCTCCTAGGGTTCCTTAGTTGTTTCAACCACCAATTGCGGTTTCCTCAAAGAAGTTGTAATAGTGTAGATTTCCTTTTGATTTTGTAATCTTCCTTTCTTTTCTTCCTTTGCATGTCTTATTTATGTTGGATCATGAACTTTTAAGACTCAAAGAAACTTGTAAATATCTAACTAACGGACTTCATAACTCGTTTAAGGTTTTTCATGAAAGATCTTAAAGTTTTTCAACATAAATCCTAAAGATCTAAAGATTGTTGAGATTTTTGTAAAGTTTAAAGTAAATCTCCTAGCATGTAAAATTTTCTTTCTCAAACCGTGATTTAAAGATGTGTTTAAGAGTTTATTTGATAAATAAATGTGTGATCTAAACATGGTTAATAATAAAGTTAAGATCTTTGGTGTTGCATGTTAGTTTGATGGTGATTTTGATTATTTGGGTTCATGCATGTGTTAAATAAACCTTGATCTTGGATTTTTAAGAATAAATGAATTTATAAAACCCTAGATCAAGAGCCAAATGATTCGGCCTTGACTAGAACTATGGGTCTTGATGCTTTTTAATTTGATCAAAGTCCTTGCATGTTAACTTTATGCTTTGAAACCTTGATTTGAGTTGTTAAAGTGTTTGATTTTTAACTTGATCTTGATAAAGTCTTGATTTTGGTCTTGATCTTTAACTTATTCATGAAAAGTTTTGGTTTTTGAGCTTTGCATGTAATTTATAAATAAAAAGCTTTGATCTTGTGTTGATCTTTGAAAAAGTTTGATCTTTAGTGCATGCATGTTGTTTTTGAACCAAAAGAGTTAACCTTTCCTCATTGCATGTCACGGTTTTGACCTTTTCTTACCCAAAGTAATTTTGATCTTTGACTTGTGCTATTATAATTGATTTTATGACTTGATCTACAAGATCTAAGAACATGCATGTCATATTTGAATAAAAAGATTTGACCTTTCTTAATGATCATCACGGTTTCATAAAGGAATCAAGGAAACAAGTTTTGGAAAATGATTTTTAACTTGATTCATGTCATGTGTTCTTGCATGTGAAAGATTTGAAGTTAAATCTTAATTTTTGGTGATGAAGTATTCGGTCTAAGCCTAGAACTAGGAGATCATGTCTTGTTTTCATGAAAAAGGACACATGCATGTTAATTTCTTTTGATTTAAGAAATCTTGTGTTTTGCATGTTGAAAAAGTGAACCAAAAACCTTGTTTTTGTCAAAATTAGATTCGGCCATACATGCTAGCTAGACTAGGGTTCTTTTTCAATGAAGTGACATAAAAGCAATGAGTATGTTTTGTGAAATTATGCTAAAATAAATTGTTTGAAATTGTGTTGTGAATATCAAATTTCTATTTGGTTTTTAATTAAAGATAAAGGAAATAAATGAACTAATTGGTTTGGAAAAAGGTCTTGTGTTTAATTGAATGTATGTGTGTGCATTTGGTTTGTGAGTATGTGTGTGTCTAAGTGTTGTTGTTTTATGGAAATGAAAGTGTTTACTTGAAAATGAATGTTTGATTTATTTGAGATTCTTGAATTTTGTTTATGGCTGTCCAAGATGTTGTTTTAAGACAAAAAGTTTGAATTATAAAGCGTTTGTTTTGCACTAAAGCATGCCTTGAAACAAAAAAAATGTTTTTACGATGTTTTCGGGTTTTATTAAAGTGAATTTGCAAAACAAACCCTTGCTGTCCAGAATTGTTTGGACTTGTTTCTTAAATTTAAAAATGTCTTCATATGATTTGAAGTATAGTTTTCAAATGGTAATTGATTTAAGAAAAGCCTGGATTGAAAACGGTGAATTTTTCGGTGTTTTCGAACCTGGTTCAGGTGTTGTCCAAGACGGACCAGCAACCAAACCAACTAATTTAAATCATTTTAATAGATGTTTTCAAATGGTTTTGAAGGTACTTAAGGTATTAGAAAACATTAGAGTTGTTTGAGAGAAAACGATTATGTTTTAAGTCTTCCGACAAGGAACGAAAAGTGTTTTGAGATAAGAAAAGATTTTCTTAATACACGTTAGTTACGTAAGCGTATTTTATTTAGTACGAGGAACCTTAAAGACGAGGGATTGGGGCAGCCGGCAGCAAAAAGGATCCGAGGAGACGATACGTTTAATCGCTGGACCTCAGGTGAGAGAGAAGCTTTCCTAAGACACCGTGGTAGTTAGGTGATATATTAGGACGTTCCGTATCAGCTCAAAGATCGGAACTCAGTGGTACTGAGTCAGTAGTGTAGTGGCAATTGTTTGAATTGTGTGGCCACTGAAGACAAAGACCACGTTGTTGTGTGTGATGATTGTATGTTGATGATATGATATAGCATGCCTTACTTACTGTTTAATTATGCATGATGATATTTAAATTGTTTATTAATATGAGTGGCATGTTGATGGACGTCTGTTACGTCCTGATAATGAAAATGAAATTAGTACAGTTCATGAAAGTAAAAGACAAAAGAGAAAGGAATAATGATAAGTGATGTAAGATGGATTAGAAAGGAATGAGATTGGGGAAAAGAATTAATGAGAAAAGGTATTAGACTGATTGGACAAGATAAATGTATTGAGAAGAGATAAAGGGGTGAGATTAAGGAAGGAATTAATGATAATGATGAGGATGAGCCAGAGCGGGGGAAAATAAGGTTGTTGTGGATGCGAGATGTGATTTGATTGAGGCTGGTGTTGAGTTTAGCTTGCTCCTCCACTAGTGCTCACTAAAATGAGATTTTAGAAAAAGGTTTTACGAACTGGGATTTTTGAAAAGTATGTGAAAGGACATTTTGAAAAGATGGTGAAAGGAGATTTTTGCGAAAAGTTTGTAAAACGAGATTTTTAGAAATTTTGTGAAACGAGATTTTAGGTGAAATGAGATTTTTAGAAAACTTGTGAAATAAGATTTTTAGAAAAGTTTATGAAAAGAGATTTTTGAAAAAGAGTTTACGAAACAAGATTTTTAAGAAAGTTTACAAAATGAGATTTTTACGAAAATTTATGAAAAAAGATTTTTGAAAAGGTTTACAAAAGGAGATTTTTGAGAAAGTTCACAAAACTAGATTTTTGAGAAACTTTTACAAACTGATGTTTTTAAGAAAGTTTCTGAAAGGATATTTTGTGAAGATCTATGAAACAAAGATTTGGAGAAAGTTTATAAAAGGATGTTTTTGTGAAAGTTTATGAAATGAGAAAGTTTGAGAAAAGAGATTTTGAGAAAATTTGAGAAATAAGATTTTGGAGGAATAATGTGAAATGAGATTGAGATATGAGATTGATTGAGAAAGATTGTGAAAAGAGATGCAAGTTTGGCTATGTGATCCCAGCTCTGTGCTATGTTGAGAAAAGAAAGGAATAGTGATGTTGAAAGATAGCGGTCGGGACTCATTGAAGGGATGCACGAAGGATGGGCCGACCATTAGGTTAACTAAAAAGATAAAAGACTTTAAAAGACACTAACACGCGAACGCGGTGAGGTATGAGTGTGATATCGAAGTAGTGGAGAGGAAGAGACCATGAGTATCAGGGATACTCAGGTGGAGATTGCATTAGGGGAGGACGATGGTGGTGAAACGTCAAGAAGTCTTGAGTACTTTCTATGCAGAACGAACTCCACATGTGGTGTACGAACGTGGTAGGGACTGGGTCCAATGTCGTGGTAAGTTCTGCAGCGCAACTAGAATAGTACTGACGCCCCCTAGATTGCAAATCTTGAACAGTGAGAGGGACTGGAGTGGGGCATCGTGATTGCCACTGTACCCGAGTTTTCTACAGTGTGCCTTGATTATATATATATGAATTGAAATGATATGAATTGATTTGAGACTGTACCCGAGATTTCTACAGTTCTCCTGGCTTGGAGCCAATTGATTGTGAGACAGCTGTCGTGCCCGCACGGTAAAGGTCTTGTACTCCTGTTTGCTTCCGACTAGGTTGGGTGGGTGACCGAGGAGATGTAGACTTGAGACGTGAGTGCTAACTACGAAAGAAACGCATACCTCGATGATACTTTAACTCCCCCGATCATCGATGGTGATAAGAAAAGATTTGTAATTAAGAGAAGCAAAAGCTTAAGAGATGTGGATGATGAGAAAGAGAGATTGAGAATGGAAAGAATGGAAAGAATGGAATGATGAGGCAACCCCACAAACAAGGAAGTGACTGAAAGTGAAGGATTTGATAGTGGAGTATGAGAAGTAAATGGAGGAATAAAAAGGATCATAATGAGAAACGACAACAAGTTTGGAAAGATAAAGATTAATGATAATGATAATGATAAGATTATTGAATGTTATGTTGTGTGAATGTTGTTTGTATTGTCTTGATATCTCGCCTATCGTAATCCCACACCGTCGACGATGCGTCGTTCGGATCGCTTACTCTCTCCTGTTCGTTGGCATATCGGTGCTGCTGGTATCTCAACGGGCAGATGGAGTATCGTATGGAGACCGCTACATGGAGTCGGCATGGGAGTGGTTGGAAACACACCTCATACAGCTGGGCATGGATCGGCTACACCCAGATCGTGATTCCGGACCCGGAGCATCAACTGAGCGGAGCTAACGTGGGGCCACATCTGGGGCAAGTCACTGTGCGAGGATATAGGAGCTACGAGGAGGAGAAGCAGTATGAGTCTCAGAGGAACTCCACCACTCTAAACGAAGTAGAGTTGGAGCCAAACGACGAAGGGAAAGCGATGACAGAGATGGCATCTCCGTCAGGAAGGAAGAAAGGGCGCAAGAAGAAGAAGGAGCTGCATCTGATTGTCTTCGTCAGGAAGGTTTTAGAATAGGATTAATAGTTTAAGGATAATGTTATTGGTTTAGGATGTTGTGAGTGTTTTGAGATAAGGATTACCTAAGTGATGAACTAGTATGTAACTCAGCTTATTTTGGAACATGCCCTACTTTTAAAGATGTGTAAAAATGAAACTTTGTGAGAATGGTGAAGGTTCTTTTGATGTAATGCAAAGAACAATTTTGAGTTGAAACCAAGCCATTTTCCAATGCTAAATGTTTTTGAAGAAAGTGAGTAAGTGTTTGTTTAGTAACAACTCGGTTTTCGGGAAAAGGTATTTTAAAATACATCAATGACTTTTCAATTACGTTTCAAAAAAAAAAATTGGCCTCATTTTTGCAACTTAAATAAGTAAAAGTTAATTATTTTGGTTTATGAAAATCGGGCTGTTACAATGTACACGAGAGAGTGAGCACCCAAAACAATAAATGTCGACTGTGTGGGATTACAGTAGGCAAATATTAAGACAAAACAATAAACATCATGCAGATCGTAATAACAACATGATCATCATCATAATCTAAGTAAACACAATTTCATGCTCAAACTTCTCGTGATAACGCTCTCAATATCTTTCTCATAAGACATTCACAATTCTTATCAATTCCTTCGTGGATCATCCTTTCCAAACTTATCGATTATCTCAGGGATCGTTTCTCATACTTGTCTTATGAATCTTACTGAACACTTTACAATCATTGCTATACTTTTCTTATTAAGTCTTATCAGATAACGTCCATCGATGATTGGGGGAATTAGAATATCATCGAGGTACTCGTTTCGTAGTTAGCACACACGTCTACATCTCCTCGATCATCCACCCAACCTAGTCGGAAGCAAACAGGAGTACAGGACCTTTACCACGCGGGCTTGACAACTGTCTCAACAAATGGAAATGGCTCCAAGCCAGGAGAACTGTAGAAAATCGGGTACAGTCTCAAATCAAATCATATAATATCAAGGCACACTGTAGAAAAATCGGGTACAGTGGCAAAATCATAGAGCCCCGTTCCAGTCCCTCTCACTGTTCTAGATTTGCAATCTAGGGGGCGACAATATTTTCTAGCTGGCCTGCAGAACATCACCACGACCCTCGGGACCGATCACCCGCGTCACATGTGGGATTCGTTCCGCCTAGAAAAATACTCTAGACTTCTTGATGTTTCACCGTCATTGTCCTCCCCTAATGCAATCTCCTCCTGAGTATCCCTGATACTCATGGTATCTTCCTCTCCACTACTTCGATATCGCACTCATAACTCACCACGTTAATCTATGTCTTTTAAAGAGTTTTAATGTTTTGATTAACGTATTAATCCTATGGTCGGCCCGTCCTTGGTGCATCCCTTCAATGAGTCCCGACCACTAATTATCGCAATACTTTTCTTTTCTTTTCTTAACATAGCACAGAGCTGGGATCGCATCAACATTCTCACATATCATCTCGTGAACTTTCTCAAATAACAACATATCTCTTCTCAAAACGCCATCGAAGGAGCCCAGCTCCACTCATATCATATCTCATCTCAGTGAACACCAGCAGAGGAGCAAGCTCAACTCATAACAGGTTTCATTCCAATAAACCACAACAACATTACTTTCACCAGCTCTGGCTCATCAACATCATTCATATCATCTCAGCGTTCCTCTGGAACTTTCACAATGCAGAGCCTCAGCTCGCCTCATGTTTCCTTGCTCATGATCCTCATCAAACAATTCTCGAAATCAAATCTTTTCTCATCATCATATCTCTTTTCCAATCACTCTTATACCTCTTATCATTATTTCTTTTCTTTTTAATCACAATTCGTTACTTTCACAGTTTGATTCACATTATTTCATAATCAAGGCTTATCAAGTCTCTCAGCAGCATCGCAATACTTAATTGATAAATAAATCATCTCGCATACTGAAATAATCAAGTAATTCATGCATAATTAACTAGAAAACATGGCATCATACTACGACAACAAGGATATATCAAGCCATAAACAATAAACCAATCTCAGCGGTTCGTGTGGATAGCCAGACAGACAAACAATTGCTATCACACTACCTCGCTTAATGAGATCGAAGTCCAATCTTTGAGATGATTGGAACATCTTAATATGTTACCTAAATACCACGGCGTCTTAGGGAAAGCCCCTCTCTCACCTCAAATGATGTAGGCCTCCAAAAGCTTTCCGAGATTTCCAAGTCGCTAGTCCCGCCTCGTTTCCTTTTTCGTTCGTCACCCGAACTAAAACATTTTTCCCGTGCGTTAGAAACGATCTCAATAAATTCATTATCCCGTTTCTAGAAAACACTTTTGAAACAATTCCCTTTTGAAAACACATTGCCAATATCCAAAAGATTTCAAATCCAGTTCAAATCTATAATTAAAGTGTCTCCAAGAAAACTTTGAAACAATTCTAAAACAATCTCTTTGTTAAAATAGAATCCATTCCACTCATTGTAACTTAATTTAAAACGTTCATGTTACAAAAATCATCATCCTTAAGCATTAAACAAAATCCCAAAATATGACAAAGAAACAACACATTGAAAATCTATTATTACTATCAGATACTGGTAAAAGAATATCATATAAAAATTTCAGATCAATTAAAGTTGTTTAAATCATACTTTTCCAATGAAATATTTCTCAATTCCTTTAAAATCCAGACATAGATTTCTTTTTCACCAAAATTCAAAAATCATTCCAATTCAATCTAAATTTCCCAAAACACACTCACTTAGCATGAAGAATAATCACATTAAATCTTCAAAGCATTCACAAGCTCACATAATGCAAGTCACATTTTTAAATTATTAAAAATCATTTATCAAATCATATACTTAATAGACTAACTTAATTACTCTCAAGAAATAATTCAAACTAAGCCTCATAATTAATTCAGCAAAGACCGAATTACCATGGTCAATATTTCCTAATCACCCATAAATTCTAAATCTTGAAATCATTGAATCAATCATCATGAAAATTCCTTTTTAATTAACTAAATCAACTTATTTATTCTCTCATCTAAAAACGAAAAAGATTAAAGAAAATAACACATCACTTCCATCAAACATATAGCATCATGCACATAAGAATATAGTCATTATCAAGGATCATTTCATGAATAAAATCTTCCAACTACTTGAACATGCATTGGCCGAATCATACATGTATAATCTTGAAAAGATTTGATGCACAAATAAAGACATAAAATAATGAAATCATTTTCTTTCTTTTTGACTCAAAACCGTGAGCATCAAGAAGAAAAATTAACACTCTTAATTCATTTTCTTAACTTGAATCAAAGCAACAATTTGAGTCACAAACCACCTCAAAGATTTATTTTATCTTTAAACTTAATTATTTCATGCATGCACTTTTTGGTTCTTAGATTCAACTAGTCTCATCATGCATGCAACCTAAATGATGATCAAACATGACTTTCTACTTCTCTTCCTCATGGCCGAATATCATCATGCAAAAAGACAAGGTTTTTGTTCATTTTTTCAACATGCAAGAATCATACAATGACAATCAAGACATGTAGGTTTCCAAGACCAATTTTCAAAGCATCATACTACATCACCTATTCACTTCAACATGCATCATTATCATCAAGACAAGATTTTTCTCAAATATTTCTTACATGCATAAAACTCAAGTTCATTGCTTTATTTCAAATAAAATCAAGATCATACTTTAAGCTTCATGAAAATAACATGCATGTACTTGAAATCATCAAATCTAACCATAAGACTAACATGCATCAACTTCTCACAAAATAAAAAGCATGAATCCCATTTTTATCAAGCATGGCCGAATATACTTCACAAAAATATCACATGCACAAGATCAACACTTAGATCAAATCATGTTCATACTCAAAAATCATTTTAAAGGTTGTTATCCTAATTTTTTCTTCAAAATTGTGACATGCATCAAAGAAAAACATGATCTCTTCACTTAAAATTGACATGCAAGACTCAAGATCTTAACTTTTCACTTATTAAACATAGATCATCACATGCAAGCACTTAGATCAACCAAGATCATCATCAAACCAACATGCAAAGCCAAAGACCTCAACTTTATCATGAATCAAGTTTAGATCATGCATTTATTCATCAAATAATCACATGAATGCATCATAAATCATGGTTTAAGAAAGAAAATTTAACATGCAAAGGCATTTACTTTAGACTCACAAAAATACCAAACAACTCTTTAGATCTTCAAGATCTAACTCAAAAAGCATCAAGATCCATTATAAAAACCTTAACCGAATCATCAAGTCCATTGTTTATTTTATTTCAAGTTTCTTTTAGTTTCAAAAGTCCATGATCAAGCACAACAACACATGCACTCATCATCAAAACCATGAAAATCAACATGCAAAGAAAAAAAGAAGAAAGATCACAAAGATCAAAAGAAAAATCTAAACTAGTACAACTCCTTCATGATCTTCGAATCACCCACCTAAGAGAAGATGATCTCCTAGTCTTCTAGTACTTTGATCTTCAAGGAGATAGCCTTGATCAACCTTGAATCTCCTCTTCCTCTCCCTTCTTCCTCACGACCAACCCTCTCTCTCTCTCTCTTTTTCTTAGTCTAAGAGTTGATGAGCTCTTAAGACTTGTGTTTGTTGCAAGAAGAAGAAATGAGAAGAATGAATTTGGTTTGGAAGGGAAATGAACTAAGTTAGCACATATATATAGGCAAACTCGTGATTCCTCTTTTGCCCTTGGTTTGGTTTCGGTTCATGCACAAATGGGAGGGGTAATTTTGTCCTTCTTAAAGTTTGCATGCAATTGATCAAATCAAGGGAGACATAGTGGAGTAAATTAAGGCACTAGGGTCACTTCATGCATGATTACTTCTACTACTTCAAATTTTTCTACCAATTCTACTTTATTAAATTTTCCCAAATGGTTCCAACTTATTCTATAGGCTCCTTGTCCTAAGAATTAAAAATTCTAGGCTTACCCACATACATACATACACACGTAGCACACATATATATATACACACACATCTTACCTTTTTATTTCCTAATCATACTCACTTTAGAACATTATAATCACTAATTCACACAATGATGCAAATATCTTTAAAGAATCATATTCACACAATTATTCTCATACCTCACTCATCACACACACATCAAACCAACACATATCACATAATAGATTTATGTCATAACAATAATTTTCTTGGCTATTTTTAACAACCAACATTCTCAAAATTCGTACTTCACAAACTCAGAGAATAAATTTTTTTATAAATCAACCCATAAAATTCTAAAAGTTACATTTTCAAATTCTATGTTTCAATACGATCGTTTTTATATAAAGATCATAAATTTACGAGTTACGGTTAAAAAGATACGAATTTTCAAAGTTATCAACTCCATGAGGAAATTTATTTCAATTAAGAATCATCCTGAATAAAATCATAACTTATTATCTCTTGTTGATCAAATTATCCCAAAACCTAACAAAAATATTCACTTCACATCTATAAAAATATTTTATTTATAAAACTTTGTGAAAATCAACACCTTGTTTCTTACTCATGTAAAATACTTATCTGAAAATCCTTTATAAAACAGAATCTCAAGATTCACTTTTATAAAATTCATTTATGCACGTATGGGGAAATACGGGATGTCACAAAAGATATGTGGACTACAGCTTATATGAAGGGTAAATTTTTTGCCGGATTCAGGACAACATCCTGATGTGAGGCTCTTCATGCCCAACTTGGCAAATTTATCTGTCATAGGAATAATCTTACTGAACTCTTACAACATTTTGAATGTGAAATAAATGCCA
Source organism: Crotalaria pallida (assembly GCA_037953625.1). NCBI lineage: Eukaryota > Viridiplantae > Streptophyta > Magnoliopsida > Fabales > Fabaceae > Crotalaria > Crotalaria pallida. The sequence continues at coordinate 76,761,104 of CM075649.1, read as the reverse complement.
TGAGAAATACTGAGTTAGAGGCTTATTTTAATTCATTGAACGGGGAACCGGTAATGCAAACTCATTTGGTCTCTTTGGAAAGGCACGCTGCTAAGGTGTTCACAAGAGAGATATTTTACATGTTTCGGTCATATGTCATTGATGCCATGTACATGAGAGTCCCTAGATTCAAGGATACGCTCTCTTTTAGGATTTATGAAGTTGTGAGGTACGAACGGGACGACAGTAGGTGGCGGGTATGTTACAATGAAAGTGAGTTATCCTTTAGATGTTCCTGTATGAGGATGGAGTCTTTTGGTATACCTTGTGCTCACATCATTGTTGTGTTGTTCGTATTGGATATTAATGAGTTACCAGATAACTTATTGTTGGATAGGTAGAAAAAAAATGCCAAGTTAAATTTTGAATTGTCCACCCAAAATGTACCATGGGCTGAGGAAACTTTGAAATATTGTCGGTATGTGGCCTTATGGACTGGTGCAGGCATTTGTGCAAAGCTACTTGTGGAAATGTAGATGATTATACAATCCAAAGGAACACTCTTGCTGCAACTGTTTTGTCTTTACAAAGTAAGAATGAGAGTAATGATGAGGTTGTTTCTCTGCATGAGGATGAGAATGAAGAAAATGTGGGTAGGGACCTAGCTATCATTAGGAGTAAAACAAATTGTGGTGCTACATGTTCTACAAGCAATAATTGTAAAAAGAAGAGGGTGACAAAGTGTAGGATATGCAGAATAGTTGGCCATACTAGGAAGGGTTGTCCAATCGCATCACAAGTGGATAGGTTAAAAAGACAATATGATTGTGGTCCGGAGAGTTCATTCGATACAATGTCGGGATAATGTGGCTTCGAAAGAGGTATCAATGTTTTTATATTATGAAATTTCTGTTTTGAATATGAAATACTTGTTTGAAGTCAAAAATATTAAATTTTGTTACTTACTGATCATGTTCAGTTTTGACATGTTTCAGGTTTGTGTACTTGGTGGAAGATTTGGTGTATGTCTGTCTGCTGGAGCTGAAGACTGAATCTTGTGTTTATTGTTTATTTTCACTGTATCCACTGTTGCTGATTTATTATTTAATAATTAATGATGCTTGTAGTTGAGACTTTCATTGTCACATGATATTTAATGATGTTTATTGAGGGCTATTTGTAGTTCATAAATTCACTGTACCCACATGTGTTTATTAATCTATTTTTATCAGGTTGAAATACCACTTTAGTTGTAGTGTAAAAAATGTACGTGTTTATTATTACCAGCTTAGTGCTGAAGTAAAGTTAGGTGCTCATGTGTATGTACCTCTATCAGTTATAGTATTTAGATGGGAAAATAAACAATCATTTTGATTGTAGATACCTTTTGATCAATCATTCACTTTTGTTGCCATATTCTTGGAAAAATGATTCTTCAAGTTGTATTGATGTTAAGGGCGTTACTGTTTGTTGGGAGAAAGAAGGGATTTATGCAGGTGTGGTAGCATTTGCCTCTATTTATTTCACTTAATTATGCAGTAGTTATACTAAAAATGCGTGTCACCTCTTTTCCATATGATAAAATGGGTTTGCTATTCAGTTGCAGAAAAAAGCACAGCTTTGAAGAAAACAAAGTCCCAAATTTTTACAAACAGCTCTGTAAGTTAGAAGTTACTGTGCTGCTGTGCTTCAGATAACTTTAAAAGTGCGCCTGTATTACAGTTGTGATATACCATCACGTTCTCTGTTGAGTCCTGTTGCCAATCTAGTGAATTGCTCTTTATCTTGTGCTTTAATCTATTTTACTAATCGTTCACGCTGTATGTGCCATTTTTTAGGTTTGTAAATTGAAATTAGGGGATATCAAAAGAGCATTATTGGATACGAAATTTGCAATGCGTGAAGGTGACTATAATTTGCAATAGTGAAGAAGGAGTTACAGAGGAATAAAATGTAAAGATAAAATGTACTCAATTATTCTTTAGAGAATTAAAAAAAATGTGTTTTTATCTAAGATTTGCCTGTGGCTTACTCTATATCTTGTTATTTCAGCTGGAATAAAAAAGGAACTTGCTGCTGCCAGGAAGAAGGTTAGTTTATCTATCTAAATTGAGCTAGTATTATATGCTTATTTAGGAATTTAACTGATTAGGTGTGATCTAGAGAAAAAAGCATATAGCAAGATGTTCCGCCTCAATGTGCTGCTTCCCTTGTTCAAGTATAAATTGTCCCGAAGTAAAGTTAGGTGCTTCGTTTGGGCCTTATTTTGAAGGAGTGCTTCGCTTGGCCCTATTTTTGAAACAATGTTTTGTTTGATTGCATAAAAATATGGCCCAAAATACAGTCAACAGACTTAGCAGGCCTGTGGGACATTGCAAGGCCCATAACTTAACAAATATATTTCTATAAAAGTAGTTTTATACACACAAAAATTAAAATAAACTTAAATACAAAAAATTAAAGCATCACAACCTCAAATAAACATAACATGCATAAAATAATTAAGTCTTACAATATCAAAGTCAAATAATAAACTAACACATATATATTGTTTGTGTCAACCCTAAACCCACGTTTCCCCTATATCAATAGAATAAACCAACACATATAGTTTGTGTCAAGCCCTGTTACTTTAAACAAAATCACCAAAAAATTACTTAACCAAAATAAGGGGGACAACTAAGAGCACTTCATTAGTGGAGTTTAGCAAAAAATGAATCATCCCTTCATCAACTTCAAGGCTTGTCACTTGCATGTTGTCCTCCAAAACATGGAGGCAGAAAGTTCCACAATCCTGTTTAGGTGGTTGAATGAGTTCATAAGCAAGCCCAATGCAGTCTTCACCCTCACCTCTGTTTCATTTAGCTATACGGAAAAAAAAATTAATGTTACTACATACAAATAAATTCAAAATTAAATACCACATATCAACAATACACACCATTCCTAATGGGTTAGGGGAAAAGGAGTCTTCCATCTCAGCCATTGAACCACCCAAACAAAAGAGTTGGTACTATCTCTGAGGTTAGGTATGTCTTGCACCACAATAATTGGCCAAGAAGCTAAGTCATGTGGTGTATGAATGACCTCCATACCAAACTTGTTTGACATCATGGTGCTATACAAAGCTTTTAGCTGAATCATAAATTAAATTATTTCAGAAACTAAAAAAAATTACTTAACAATTTTTTATTTAATTGTTGTTGCATAGAATTATTTTAAATTTACTACTCTCTATTGTTAAATGTTTTCCAGCAACCTCTCCAGGTTCAAGGAAAGTATCAAGGTGGTAAACTAAATTCTGAACCAGACTCACGACCATAAAATACCAGTGACCACACCCATTATAAATAGGAATATAAACTTGGGTAAACCAATTGGCAAAAAAACTTAGCAGTCCATAAAATTCAATTTTTGTTAAACTATATTACGAATCCACAATAAAGATAATAATAACACTTACAAAATCAAGATGTTCACTCAAATTCATCCACCTGTCAATGTATGTAGCCTTTAGCTCTTCTATATCTACACCCTTCTCAATGTCTTGCTAAAAGGTGAAACATTAAAAAAAAATTTGTTTATATGAATGCATAATCATCAACCATATACCAACGATATACTCTATACAAATTTATTATTGATTTAACTAACTTACTGCAGAGGAAGGTGGCAAGCACCATGTGGAGACGTAAGAGTGGCTCCTTTGTGTAAGTTTTATCTTCATACATAAGAGTGTCAATATCCTATCGCTTATCCCTCTCCCAGGCTCAAATGATTGAAACTCAAGTAGCCATGCTCTTATGTCATTCATATCAACAAGGGAATCACTGGAACAATATAAATCATTATATGCAATCTCTCCCTGGTGTGTATGACAATTGGCCAGATTGTAAGGAACAGGTTCATAAATTTAGTGGATGCTCATACTGTTCGTTCTCTACAAAGGAGGAGGCTGAGAGAGAATACCATAGATATACAGAAAAGTAGAGGTTTGAGGAGGGTGATATGCGTAAAGGGGGTAATAGCAATGTTGATGTTGGGTCATCCTTTGGTGGGTTTTTAATATTTAATAAGTATAAAGATAAATTTCTTAATTTAACAATAGGTAAATTATTTTTATTGTTATTTTAAAAAAAAATAAATTGTGGTGTATTTTAATTTGTAGATTCGAATGCTGTAGAGTTTGTTGGGCACAGGGATGTTGAGAATGGGTTGCTGGGGATTACAATGCAAAATTGGTTATCAAGGATTAGTTTGACTTTGTTGAGGGTAGAACCTTTATACAGCAAGCATAGGAAATTAGAAATTGGGGGCATTGAATACTCAAGCTATTGGGTTAGGTATTCCTCATGTTCTATTTTTGATGAACAAGTCATTTGTGGAAGGTTTGCAAAGGGGGATTTTTTGGCTAGAGAGGATGCTACACTAATCATGCTTCGTCATTTGTTGCCCTTTACAAATAAGGAGATAGTCGATTTCAACTATTTTAACTTGAAGGATGTGCAGTCAGCAGCTGATGCCTTGGAGGCTCAAAATATTGATCTTATTTTAGAAAATGAAAAATTAAGAAGGGAAAACAAGATGTTTAAAAAAAGTTTAATATCTTCTAATAATTTTTTTTGTTAATTAATTAAAAGAACCATATAAATTGATTATGTATTGTGTAAACCCTTTGTTTATGCATTTTAGTTTAAAGGTCAATGCTTGGGATGTAGTAATTCTGACGGACTACTATATTAGTGAATATGCATTTATTGTCCTGCTACCCTTTACATGCTCTTTGCGCAGTGTCAAGTATGACTTCCTTTTTCGTGCTAATTAGTTAATAGATGCATAAGACCAAAGGTATAATTGTGCTGAAAACTCTTCTTAAATAATGGTATCTATGTATACGTTAAACTCATTCCCTCTTACTTCCTTGTTCATACTTTGTCTGGCAACAGCACAAGAGACCCGAGGAGCAAAGTAATATGGTCCAAGGCAAACACCAATCGAAGGAAAAAGGTGTGGTTGTTCACAACGATACAGAGGATTTGAACCCGGGTGAGTCACGTAGCACCGTGGAGGCAACTGCTGTGGATGAAGTTAACAATGAAGACTTCACCGATGGAAGGACAGTTGTTATGAAAATTTTAGGGTTAATCAAGGTAACCAGCTAATGTTAAAAAAATTACACTTGTATATTTTATTTTGCAGTAAATGTAGCCTCCTTGTTAAAGCTCATTTTTAATTAATACCACATTTTCCTCATTATTTCATTGTAGTGCTTACAAGGACGTATTGTGAATGTGGAGAAGGTTGTAACTTGTTTGGAAAATGATAACAAAACAAACATGGAGTCCATTAAAATGATCGAATTGCTGCTTTTCAAGTATGAAAGTATGAATCCCGAAAATCCAAATGGAGGTAAATCACCAAATCAAAACACCAATGAAAAAGGTGAAGGTCCTGGCCTTGATGACTTTCCATATCCTGAAGGGGTGCCCCCATGCGAGAATGTGCTTTTGGAATTATCTGATGATGAAGAGGTGAACCCTATGGTTATGTCCACACCGAACTTAAAGTTAGGGAACTATAACAAACCCCCCCCCCCCATGCACCAAAGTCATCAGAAAGCAGAAGGTAATTTAAAGTTATTTTATTTGCCTTTTTTTTCTTGTTTTGCATATACCTTTTTCTATTTATCACATAATATATACTACATGTATATTTGATGAGGCTTTTGGACCTTCAGTTTGATGAAACGGTGATGTGAATGAGCTTTGTTCACAAAATGTTAAAAAAGGCTCTTCGTCTGGAAAACAAGGAAGGAAAAGTGGAGGGGGAGGTGCTTCACAAAAGTCTACTACAGAGTTGACACCAAAGCAACCACCTAAACCTAGGGGTGTCACCATACAAAGAGTTTTCAAATGTTCCTTTAGGCCCACTAATGACACAATCTTGAACACCGCAGATGCGCAATTTTTTGCTTATGCCTTTGATACTGAGCTCAACTTATCGTACACACATACTCTCGCTAAATAATTGTCCCATAATGAAAATAATTTGTACTTTTTTTGGTATACATTTTTTTAAATTTAGGTAGTAACTTCCTGATTGCATATAATGATTTATATTGTTCCAGTGATTCCCTTGTTCCCTTGTTGATTTATATTGCATCCACTAAATTTATGAACCTGTTCCTTACAATCTGGCCAATTGTCATACACACTAGGAGTATGACCCTTAAAAACTACATAATGTTTTCCCATTGTCTCCTCATACTTTTTAAAGGGTACACTCTCAACCATCTTGGACACTGTGATGTAGGCTACATCACAGTGTCCATGATGGTTGAGAGTGTACCCTTTAAAAAGTATGAAGATGCAGCGCAATTTCTTATTTATTACGTTAGTTGGCTACCAACTACTAAGTATTAATGATTAAAACCTTTACCATTAAATTCATTCTCAGTTAATACCAAAGTATATGATACTATACCACAAATTTATTAAACCATGTATTGTAGTAGACAAAATAAATAAAGCAAATCATAATGTCACACATATGCGTGACATGCACATTTGAATATTGTGCTCCTTTTTTTGTGGACAATGCACATATACACTGCACTTTACGATAAATTAAAAAAAAATTAAAATAAATACCATATAGCTGCATCCTAAGTACTACACGTGACTAAGTCACAGGGAAATTATTTTCCCACCCAATGATCTACTAATAATGTCACCCTAATACTATAATTTATTCCTTTTGTGCCCTTTAAACACTACAAGAAAAATCCAAAATAGCGACGGATAAATCCCTCGCCAATCCGTCGCAAATCCCTCGCAAAATCGAATTAGCGACTGATTTGCGACGGATTTGCGAGCAATGCGTCCGTCGCGTATTTTTCATCGCTAATTAGCGAGCACATGTTTCCCTCGCAAATTCCTCGCTAAAATCATGCTTTGCGAGGGAAATTTCCCTCGCAAATTCCTCGCAAGAATCGTTCAAGAAATTGGTCACACTTATCATTTGGTCGTCGCTAATTAGCGACGAACCGTTCCTCGCAAATCCCTCGCAATTGTTTGGCCGTCGCTAATTAGCGGCCAACAGTTCCTCGCAAATCCCTCGCAATTGATCAAGCCGTCGCTAATTAGCGACCAACAGTTCCTCGCAAAATCCTCGCTGGTGAATTCTATTTGCGATGGCTTAATCCCTCGCAAATCTCTCACATATTTTCATCCCTCTCTAATTGGTGACGAAGAGGTCCTCATTTACTACAAAAAATCGGGCATTTTGTGACGATTTTTGGAGGATTTTTGCTTCGCTAATAATTTTGTTAAAAGGGTTTGCGACAGTTAAAACTGCCGCTAAGCCAGAGAATGGATTTAAAAAAATTGCTCTCCAAAAATCACTAATATTTTTGTTAAAAAGGTTTGCAACATATAAAAAGGAATTTTTTATCAAGAACCGGAATCTTATATAAGCATATTTTGCCCTCCAGAAATTGACGATAAACAGATTAGATATATAACTATTTTTTCCTTTGGCCATACATTCATCAAATCTTAAATTTTAAAAACAATATATTATATAAATTCATAAATTCATTCATGAAGTTGGTAAACATAAATACAAAAGTAGCTACAAAAGACCTATAATTAATAATCGGGCTAAAAGAGTGTACCGATAAGAATTCACATCAATTAAAAGTCTACTATATATTTAAATGATCAAGTACTATATATATAAAAAAGAAATATATAAATCTAAGGTAACTCATCAAGCATGTAAGCAGCCCATTTTTTCTTGACTTCATCTAGCAACTCATCCATGTACACGATGTACTGGCAATCATCAATCAAAGTACCGTAAAATTTAATATAAAGTAACGTAAGTTATATTAAATAAGAATTGAAATTGCAACAAAACAACCAAAAAAAAGTGATAGGAGAAAAATGAAGAATACTTGGCACTTTGGCAGGGACTTGCAATTAAATCTCTTCTTCACAAGCGATTCGAATTCCTTGCTTTTCCTTGATAAAATGACAGTATCACATTTAGATAAATAAAGACTCAGACAACTTATATTGATATAGGGGATTTGAAGGGCCCAACAACAAATGGTAGACAGTGACTACAATCACAGTGTTTAATATCCCTCAATATCTAACTTAAGGAAAAAAAACTGAATAAAGGAAATTACAGCCAGATCAGACATTATATGAATATATTAAAAACTAAATAAAACTGAATATTCTTAAAACTACAACACCACATATTTTGTGAGTTTATGTCTTTGATCAATATCAAGCAAAGCACATCACAATTGCACCAAATAATTAGCATAGTTGGGTAAATGTCATTGTATAAATTCAACATCAAAGGTTTGATTATATAAATTATAATCATTGGGTAGTAAATACATGCCAAAGTTAAGACCTTAACAATAGTAATTACATACTTAAAGTGTTCAAGGCATAGACTCTAAAGATAATTAACAATATATACATTTTCAGTAACAATCAAATTGATAATTGTCATGCATCTGACCAAAAGTAACATGTAATTTTGTACCTTGCAAGCTAGATGGCTCTTGCTCTCTTGTTCAAATCATGACAATCTTAGAGGTTAAGCTACTAGCATCCTGACCATACCAATCCTGCACATGAAACTAAAGCAATTTAAAAGTCAAGCAATTTGAATGAGTGATACCACCTCAATAAATCCCCTCCCAGTTGCATTTGGTATATGACAAGAGAAGCTAAGATGTTGTATAGCTTCATCAGACATTTGGTATATGGTCTGTTGATTTACTTTTCATGTTAATAATAACTATTTTCTTAACTGCACTGCTATATGGTTGCCTATGCTGTTAAAAGTGATGTATAAATCAAAAACAATATTAAATCAAAATAACTGGCTAGATAACTGGTTGAAGATGCAAATCACAATAAGCTACTCTTTTGAACTGTTATTTTCAGCTGGTGGGTTGGGACACCTTTCGCAATGTCATGTGCCTATCTCAACACAGTGTGATTGTTTCATTCACCAATTTGATGGACTCCCTTAATTTTCTAGTAGTTCAATTTGAAACAACATACCTATGAATTATGATACTATAATACAAAAACTATAGCTTCAATTTCCTATTTCCAAGTCCTACTCTTTATTAGTAGTTCTTTTTTAATATTAAACACCAATCCTAAAATTGTTAGAACTTAACCACCATCTTGGATCCAAGGGCTCTCACAGCTATGAAGAGTAAAAAAAAATACTATGAAATTGAAACCTTTTACTCCAACTGAACAAAAGTAGTAAAGAGAAAAGCAGAAGAAGGTAGGCTTAGATCCATATTTCCATGACATGCTATTATATAATCAACAATTCAACACAGTATATAATAATTTAAAAAGTCCATTTATCTAATGATATTTGTTTCTTCTTCAGCTAGTTGAAAGATACCCTTTCAGGATTATAAGAACACTTTATTTGTCTTATTGATGAGAAATGCAAGACATCTCAAGTCACCATGGGCCCATTAACAAATTCCAATTGGTTAGTATAGCACATCAAAGATAGCTAGTAGCTAAAGTATTCTTCACTCACTGATTAACTTAATTAGAAATCAAATAGAAGACTATACATTAATGAATTATAACCCCTCAAATCATTTCCATTTGTTGAACTAGTCATGAGTGATTCCCTTTCCCATTATTTATTTACTCATCAAAATGAGTTCCCCTTATAAGTTCACCAAATACCATGTAATACTAATTCATAAGGAAGAATCTTTCCCTTCAGAATTCTCTAGGGGTTTCAAACTTTCATTATTTTTTCCCCTGCATCTCAATAATGAACTTACCCTGTCTGCTCAAGCATGCATATTTTCTCTCCCTATAGGCTACATACATAGCTACTAGCTAATGTATATTTGTATTCACTACTTTATTTAATTAGTCACTGCAGGTTCACACGAAACTTCATATAGACACTAAATTAACCTATTACTTTCAAATTATCATATATAATAGTAGTATATACTATTTCCTGTAATTGTGTTAGCTGACAGTTAATCATTTACGTTGCTGTGACAGTTAACAGGAAGCGCAACAGTGTACAGGTGCTTATGAAATAAGTCATCGGTATGTATAATAATGGAGAAATGCTATTGTCAAATATAAAAAATAAATTAAAAGTTAATACATTAAATCAAATTCAGGCTCGGCCAGGACACCAGGAACACCCTGTTGGATCCGATATATGGTTGCCTATGCTGTTAAAAGTGATGTATAAATCAAAAAGAATATTAAATCAAAAACTAAAATCAAAAATGAAAACTGAGCCAAAAACAAATCTATAGATCAAAAATCTATAAATAAAAAATAAATCAAAATTGAGCCAAAAACAAAAATCTATAAAAACAAATCAAAAGTAGAGATGAGACCGTGAGTGATGCTTGAGTCCTGATGAGATGATGATGGCGACGGCGAATGGCTGAGAGAGCGGCGACGGCGAATGGCTGAGAGAGCGGCGACGGCGACGGCGACTGGCTGGAAAGGAGACACGACGACGGATTCTGGCAGGAAAGGAGAGCGGCGAGGGCTTCTGGCAGGAAAGGAGAATCGGCGGCGGCAGGAAAGGAGACTCCGTGAAAGAGTGGCGGCGGCGGGAGAATGAGACTGAGAATGAGAGAATGAACTGAGAAGTGAGAAATGACTCTTGAGAGTCTGAGACGGAGAAATGAACCCTAAAATGTTAAACAACATAACAAAACGCTGCGTTTAATGATATACAAAGGGAAGGATCGGTTCGGTTTGGACCGGTTCGGTTTTTCAGCTGAAACCGAAAACCGAACCGAACCGATCGGTTTACAGAAAACAGTCCAAAAAAACCAGTTCATATGGAAATTGAAATGAGCTTATGAAAATTGGAAAAATAAAACTATAGATACAAATGAATAAATATATATGGATTAAAATGATAATTTTTTATTTTAATATTTTGAATAAAACTTTTTAGTTGAAATTTCACATGTATTGATAATTTCTTGCTAAAATATTTCGGATGTATATAATTTTATTAGACTTTTCTTTTATTATTTTGTTTAATTTATATTTTTCTATCATTTTTATTAGTCTCGTTTAACGATATTAGAAAGGAAATTCGAAGGGAAAAACTATCATTTGGAGGAAAAGTAAGATTAACCCTCAACTTCTCCTATTTTATAATATGTTTATTACAATTTATATTTGATCCTAGTTATACACAAAATTGGGATTAAAATTTTGGTTATTTTAAATAGTTTTTATAATAGTGTTGTTATGGAAATGAAGTTAAAACTATGTTACTGTAGTATTTTATCACCACTTACTCAATAATAAACGAGGATATTTTCACAAACAAATTCTCTTCAATAATGCTCGGGATTCGCAACGTCTAAGAGAGAGAAGACTTGCGAATGGTCCCACGAGAGAGAAGGTTCGCGGGAATGAGAAACAGTGGAGGGAGCCCGCGAGAGAAAGGAACGACGAGCAAGAGAAAAAGGAAAATGAGCGGCCGAGTGGTGGCTCAGCCACGAGGACAAGGAAGAGGGAGAAACGAGTCACTTTGGAATGAAGGAAGAAGAAGGAGTATAGGGGGAGGTGGCGGCAGCAAAGACTCAAGAGGAAAGAAGAATAGGGTTTCATGGAATGAAGGAAGAAGAAGGAGTATAGGCCGATTTAGGGAACTTTAGACTTAGTGTATTCTAGGGTTAGGTTTTTCTTTTTTTTCTTTTTTTTTTATATTGGGTTAGGTTTTAAAATAAATATAAATAATAATTTTTTTTTATCTTTGTAGTTTTTTTTTAATATAGTTTCGTTTTATATAAATTTAGATATTGAAATTTTATGTCCCCCAACAATTTTTCGTTATTTTTAATTTTTTATTTAACTTATGATCTTTAATCCGTACACACGATATGAGCAACTACATTATAAGAAAGGTATTACAATCAAAAAACCATTACTTTCCTTTGTTTCGGCTAATGGCACCATGCATCTTCATTGAAACAATCTCCTTTTGGTGAACTTACACATGATTAGGGTTTCCTTTTGCTCCTCTGCCTCTTCCTTTTTTGTCTCTCTCTGTTTTTGCATTTATGCTCAATTCTTAGTGTCTTGAGTTTTGCTTTTCTGCTCTGTGTGTGTATATATATATATACACTACTTCGAACCGGAACCAGTTTTACCAGTTTAATCATCTGGATCAACTCGTTTTAGGTCACTTCTTCTTACTTGTTTTGGATTCAACCAGGTTTGTTATTATGACAGTGGTCAGAACGGAGGACGTGATTTTGGTGGTTAACGAAGTTGCATTAGTCGTCGGGTGGTGGTGAACAATGGACATGGCGGTGGATGTTGGGGACAAAATGGTTTACCTAGAAACAACAAATAAAATAATATTTATTTCATTAAAATGCATACCTAGCGACGAATTTGCGAGGAAAATATTCCATCGCAAACGATTTGATAGCATAAAGGAATTTGTGGCGACGAATTTGCGAGAGAAACATGCCCTCGCAAACTTTATTGTTATACAAATGTATTCGTAGAGACAGATTTGAGAGGACGCTATTCTCTCGCAAACAAATTGACCGCATACGTAAAGGAATTTGTGGCGACGGATTTGCGAGAGAAAGATGCCCTCGCAAACTTTATTTCATTAAAATGCATACCTAGCGACGGATTGGCGAGGAAAATATTCCCTCGCAAACGATTTGATAGCATAAAAGAATTTGTGATGACGGATTTGCGAGAGAAATATGCCCTCGCAAACTTCAATGTTTTAAAAACGTATTTATAGCGACGGCTTTGCGAGGAAACTATTCCCTCGCCAACAATTTGGAAAATTTAAAGCAATTCGTGGCGACTGGCTTGCGACGGAAACATGCCCTCGCAAACTACCTAGCGACGGATTTGCGAGGAAAATATCCCTCGCCAAAATTGCTTAAAATAATCTCTCGCTAATTTGTCGCAATTCCGTCGCAAATGTTGTCTAAAGGAATTCGTGGCGACCGTCTTGCGACGGAAACATGCCCTCACAAACTACCTAGCGACGGATTTGCCAGGAAAATGTCCCTCGCCAAAATTGTTTAAAATAATCTCTCGCTAATTTGTCGCAATTTCGTCGCAAATATTGTTTAAAGGAATTCGTGGCAACCGGCTTGCGACGAAAACATGCCCTCGCAAACTATCTAGCGACGGATTTGCGAGGAAAATGTCCCTCGCCAAAATTGCTAAAAATAATCTCTCACTAATTGGTAGCAATTCCATCGCAAATTTTGTTTAAAGTAATTCGTGCGACCGGCTTGCGACGGAACCATGCCCTCGCAAACTGCCTAGCGACGGATTTGCGAGGAAAATGTCCCTCGCCAAAATTGCTTAAAATAATCCGTCGCAAATCCGTCGCAAATCCGTCGCAAAATGATAATTGTTTCACTTTGCGAGGGAATTCGCTTTCGCTCGCTAAACCCTCGCATGTCCCTCTCTAATTAGCGACAGATTAGAGACGGAAATTTGCCCTCGCTAAAATCCGTCGCTATTTTGGTTTTTTCTTGTAGTGAAAAAAAAACTACTTTTACACGGGTCGTAAGGGTTGCTCACGACGTATGGTCGTTGTAACACCCCGATTTGGCCACTTGAAGCCATCATCTCATTTACTAAAATTTAGGGCCATTTTTTTTTTTAAACGTAGTTGTGTTGCATGATCATGAGAACCGGTATAGTTCAAAACTCTTTCATGAAAAGTGGAGTTCTCATACGCCATGCCCAAGCTTCAAGTCCCAAACCGAAGTGTCACGTGACACCACACTTTGCAACTCGAGTCTTCACAACTTAGTTACTATTTTTTTTGCTTTGTAAAATCAGAGTCAGTGATGCCCAAGGTTTCATTCATTAGTTCGGGGTTGCATCAGGATACGCAATGGTTTAGTGGTAGCGAATACAAGAAACATATACTTATAGATAAAGAAAGAAAACTACCAACGCGTCTTCTAAGATGACGGAGAATCAGCTGGAGGTGCCTCCCTCGGGTCGACCTCAATCTCCTCAGCATCCGGGTACTCCTCTTCCATGAACTCCTCGGGGTCTTCTTCCGGCTCACTTTCCTCCATGGCCTCGAATGCGTCATCAGACAACTCGTTCAGGGCTTCATCCAGCTCCTCTAGTTCCTCGGCTTCAGGGTCGATACGTGCTGGCAAAGGCATCAGATACCCACCATGGTAATCCGCCAGTCCACCAACTTGCAAATCCGAAAGCACGAATCGGCACCTACGAGAATCGAGTGTAGTCCCTCTAAGGGTATGGTCAGGGTCGAAGATACGGACCTCAGCTGCTCCACGCCATTCCCATCCACGACGATTCACTTCCCACCGACCCTCGTCTCGAATCTCAAACGTGAACTTAACGGGGTCCATGGGCTACGGGTTGACAACATAGGGATAGATACATAGACACAGATAGAAGAATTGAGAGAGTAAGCATTCCCAGACATGCGATGCCAACAGTTGTGGAATTACGGTAGATAAAATATTAAGCATAAACAAAAACATACAAGAAAGCAACATGTAGTCAAATATATACACTGAGACAAATACTCACCTCACTCCATTATAATTTTCTACTTAATACCTTATGCGTATTACGATCGCATCTCACAAGTTACTTCCGCTGCGCACTCTGATTCCACTTCCATATAAGCTCATCATCTTATCCAGACTTTCATTCAAGGATTATTAACGTGTTAGGATTGTCACCCATTCTTTTCTTATTTAAGTTTTATGAATTCGAAACCATTAATGATGCAAGGGGTTTAAAAGCATCATTAAGGAAAACGTTCTCAAGTTAGCACACTCGTCTACATCTCCTCGGTACACCAGCCAACCTAGTCGGAAGCAAACAGGAGTACAGGACCTTTACCACGCGGGCATGACAGCTGTCCAAACAAATGGCTCCAAGCCAGGAGGTCTCAGGCTCAAATACATGTGATATCACAATCAAACACACATTGCCCCGTTCCAGTCCCTCTCACTGTTCTAGATTTGTATCAAGGGGGCGACAGCACTGGTTCTAGTTTGCAAAGCAGGACGTGCCACGGTATTGGACCCAGTCCCCACCACGTTAGTGCACCACTTGTGGAGTTGTCCCTCCTAGAACAGTACTCTAGACTTCTTGACATATCACCGTCATTGTCCTCCCCTTCTACAATCTCCACCTGAGTACCCGCAGATACCCATAGTATCTTCCTCTCCACTACTTCGGAACGACACTCATATCTCACCGAGTTAATCAATATCTTTTTAAAAGTCTTTTAATTAAAGCTTAACCTATTGGTCGGCTCATCCTTAGTACATCCCTTCGACGAGTCCCGACCTTTATCAATTCGTATCTCAACATAGCACAGAGCTGGCCTTTCCATGACACATCAACTCCCTTAACTCATCATCCGTCACAACACATCTTTTCAAAAACATATTTCACAAGCATTTCACTACTACTTTTCAAAACCACGGTTCACAGATTCCTTTTCAAAATCCTTTCAAATACTCTTTCATCCAAAACCTTTGTTTTTGCAAAAAGTTTCACAAAGATCTTTTTAAGAATCTGGTCTCACAACCTTGTTTCAAAAATTTGTTTCCATAAATCTTTTCGAAAACTCCTTTTTCAAAAGCTTCTTTTCACAATCATTTTCAAAAAATCATATTTTTGGGTGAGTGTTAATGGAGGAGCAAGCTCAACTCAACACTAAGCTTCTTCCCAAAAATAAAAACTTGCTGGGCGCTAATGAAGGAGCAAGCCCAGCTCAACACTAGCTCCCAGACTAAAACCAAACAAGGGAATTCCATTCCACAACTCCACCCTTATGTCCCCTCGTAGCTAGACCTCAGAAAGCAATTCTTCCACATTGGCACCCAAGCTCTGGCTCAATATTAGCTCTCATCACATGATCTTTTCTCAACAACGTTTACCTTCTCACTTCTCTTGTTTATTCTTATTGGGTACTTTTCATAAGTTTATTCACACTATATTTCATAAGCGCATCAACATCAGGTTTACTCAACCAATAAATAGAACATTACCGAATTAAATAATTCAAGCAGAGACAATCAAAAACATAACATGACAATCAATGAACCAATCTCAGTCGTTCGGGTGGATAGCTAAAGCAATCAATCAAGTGTTATCACATACACCACTATGCTAAATGAGATTGGAGTCCAACCTTTGAGATGATTGGACCTCTTAATATTTACCTACAAACCACGGTTGTTTAGGGGAAACTTCTCTCTCACCTCGATTGACGCTTACACTCTTGGCGCGCTCCTTGCTTTTCCACGGCGACGCTCGTAACCACTCCCCATTTATGACTGGAACTCAAATAGTTTATTCTTATTAAAAATCGTTTTTATATAATTATTTCGAAAGCATAACATCATTCGTAAAACTCTTTTCTTGAAATCAATTCGGTTTTTGCTCAAGTAAAAGCGTTTGCTAAGTTAAAACCATGAAAACAATTCTTAGAAATCATTTTATTCCTTTTGTTTTTATTAAGGCTGAATCAAATAAAAGAAAACATCACAAAGACCAAATCAAAATTCTTTTCAAAAACATCAAGCACTCAAATCATTTTCAAACACAAATATTAAACACTCAAGGCACTCAAGCACATACACAATTATGGCACTACCCAAACTCATGCATATGGGACAAAATAAAACACATGCATCAAATTTCTATACTTGGCCGAATCCTATCCTACATGAGGCAAGGCTTATATTTCAATTACTAATGATTGCTAACACACATAGTATCATATTTCAAAAAGAGAAGGACACACTTACTTAGAATAATGCTAATTCATCATGTAAATCAACACACAATTGGAAAATCAATTCATTTTCTTTACTTTCACACCAAGACCGAATAGGATACAAAGAAATCATGCACACACACCAATCAATTTATTCAAGGGTTACTCAAATCATACATCATAAGAAATACAAATACTTTGAGAGAAATTAGTGCAAGGACCAGATAGATCACAAAAGGGAAAATCATTTCATGCAAACATATTTCAATTTAATTTATTCAAACCATGATACAAAAGAAATAAAGATAGCTTAAAAGAAGTTTGTGCCAAAACCGAATGGGCTACATGAGAAATATTTGAACATTTATCAATGCAACTTCATCCATATAGAATTAATTCAAACAACAACACATAAGGAAATGAATTTGCTTAATTACGATTTATTCCTAAACCGAATGGGTCACAAAATTACTTTTTAGGTTTTTATCCAAAAATTCAAGTCCCATAGGTTTAGAAATCCTTAATCCTAATCATAGAACACACATGCAAAATTAGAATGGACTAACTTAGGCTTTCCTACATGTAAAACCGTGAGCTTCTCACAAAATTTTATTTACCAATTTAATTCCTTAATGCGCTAAAATCAAAGATCATGTCAAACATCTAAGGAAATTCATGCATGTACTCAAAACTTCTAGATGAGACAAATTTCATCATGCATGTAAGAGAAATAAAGATTTAGCATGATGCCCTAGACTAGACCGAATGACCACACACACACACACACAAGGCAAGACCTCACAAATTATTTTTACATGCCTTAATCAAATCAGGATCAACTTATGCCACAATAACATTTTTATTTTATATTGGCCGAATCATCATCATACAAAAATTCTTTCATACAAAATTATTTGTTGAATTTATTTTCTTTTGAGAAACCGTGACATGCACACAAAGAAAAGATCAAGACTTTGTATCAAAACAACATACAAATTTAAGGTCCACATTTTTATCAAGGATCAAGCATGGATTAAGACATGCAAAGCAAGCTCATACACGAACCTAGGCAAAACCGTGAAGGACATGTAAGAAATTAAAACATCTAAATACAATTATTTAAGATCAAATCACAAAAACAACATGCAAGGCAAGATTTTAGACAAAAACATGAACTTAATACAAAACCGTGAAGATCAAGATGAAAATCAAAACATCCAAACACAAATATTTAAGAGTAAACCATAAAAATGGCATGCAAGACACTAAAGCTTCAAGATCATGGAGAATTAAACACATGCTTCACAAAATCAACACAAAACCTAACTTAAGCACAAAATCTTCTTAAAACCGTGAGGAACCTAATTGAAAATTAAAACATCTAGGCATGCTTACTCAAGATGGAATCAAACAAATGACATGCAAGACATCAAGAATTTAAGATCACAAGAAAATAATGGCATGCATCACAATTATTACACTCAAAGAATGTCCATAATACAGTCCTTTTACAAACCAATTTACTAAGCTATACTTCTCTTAGAAGACTACCTTAGATCAAGACTCTAACTAAACTTCAAGCTCCAAGTCTTCTTCTCCTCCTCCTAAAGTTGTGTTTCGGCCTCCTTTCTTCTAAGGGTGAGGGTGGATTTTCTTGGTTGATCCTTGAAAGAAATAAGGTTGAGAAGAGATTTGAGGTGGTTTGGGTGAAAAATCTTAGGCTTGACACTCTTACTTCCTCTTCTCCCTTACGGTTTCTTTTCTTTTTCTCTTTAAAGTCACAAGAGTTTGAGGTGCTCTTGAACAAAGTGTTTAGGTTGATGAAGAGAATTGAAATTGAAATGGCCAACACTCACTCACCCCTACGGTTTAAAGAACAAGAGAAAGGGCTTGGAATTTCCCTATTTGGTCCTTGGTTCAAAGGCTTGGTGGAGGGGCAATTCGGACCACCCCAAAATTTGCATGGGAGAGGTCTTGTCAAGGTGAGGCAAAGTGGAAGAAAGTCTTCCATAGGCATAGTGAGTCATCAACCCTAGCCCTTCCTCTTTCCTCCTTCTCTCGCCACACTCCCCTCCTAACTCCTTATTTTCTTGCCACTTAAGGGTTGCACTCTTCTCCTCCTAGTTCTACCTCAATTTATAGTTTCTTACTAACTAAAGGAATTGCATCCTATTTGGTTCCTCTTTTCCTACACTCGGCCGAACATACACCTCACACACATACACTTAAATTTTCATTTCTTATCATCATCACATGGCATAAAAGGATGCATACATTTAACACATAGTTGATCATGCATATACTACTTCAATCCATCCTATTTTACACTCAATCACACGACACACACATACACATACCTATATACTAATACAATCATACATACTTTATCAAATTGTACATTCATACATGCATTTAGTCACTTAAATTTCATACATAATTTATCACACAAACACATGCACACACCATTCAAAAATATAATTCACAAGAAAATCATCACACCGAATTAGTTATAAAATTTAATAAAATCATATATTCATGCAATTCAAAGGCTTTCAAGAAGGATAATTCATTTAAAATCACAAATTATTTTGATAAAAAGGAAGATTTGTTTTCAAATAACAAAATTATCGCTTAATCTTTCATAAAAATCGAATTTTTCAAGTAAAAGAAATCATTGATAAAATAGTTTGACCGAAAATCTTTGAAAAATCATTTGAGAAAATTCATTTGTTAATCAACAAAATCATAGTTTTTCACGAATCAAATTCAAATAAAACCATTTTCTAAAACACTCAACTAAAAACTTTTCTTAATTCAAACTTTATTAAATTATTTGAGTCCAGAAAAATACGGGATGTTACAGTCGTAACACCCCCTTACGACCCAATCAAAAATTGAATTTTTGAACGGATCGTAAGGAGGTGTTACGACCTCAGGTCGTAGGTGTTGCTTACAACTTATAGGTCGTAGCACCCCCTTACGACCCAATCAAAAACTGAGTTTTTGAACGGGTCGTAAGCAACCCCTACGACCTGACAGCTACGGAAAATTGCATATCCATTCTGTTGCTGATCTCTGGCAAACTTGTGGATTGATTTTTTATTTTCAATATGAGATTGAATTATCTGCAAACAAATATTTAACAAAATCAAAAAGAAAGGTGCACTTAATGCATGAATTTTCATTTATAATAGTTTATGTCAATGTCTTCTGTTGAACATATAAAACTTAAAACAACTAATCTAAGCCAAGTATATATATATATATATATATATATATATATATATATATATATATATCTATATATAATATAGGTGCAAGTTAAAATACAAGTTCAGAAAATGAAATGAAACCTCTCTACGACTACGAGGCATTGCTAGGGAGTAAAGCAAGCATTCAGATTAGAGTTGAATTGTGTTGTTGATCAATAATATGATGGGGTAAGTGTAACAAATGGCAGCGGAAGCCATTTTCCACAGTTACGCACGTGTTTGTAGCGATTCCATTGCTAATCCGTAGTTTGCTAAAGTTCAACAACAGCACAATTTTACGTATCTGTCAGGTCGTAGGGGTTGCTTACGGCGCAATCAAAAACTGATTGGGTCGTAAGGGGGTGTTACGACCGTAGGTCGTGAGCAACCCCTACGACCCGTGTAAAAGTAGTTTTTTTTTTTAAAAGGACACAAAAGGAATAAATAGTATTGGGGTGGCATTAATAGATCATGGGGTGGTAAAATAATTTCCCCAAGTCACAATGAAAAGCCTTTTACGAGCCACACCACAAGTGTAGTCCCTTCCCACAATGCTATATTGTAGATTACAAATTTCAAAAATTAAAAATTAAAAGCATGCACACACTCACTAGCGTGCAATTATGTCCACCATGTGCTTTGTCTGAAAAGCAAAAGCATGCACAGTCAAAGACTCAAAGTTATGGATAAGGCTGACACGCGTTAAGCGGTGCACCAGGCTAGCAGACAATCCTTCTCGGGTAACACTATACTTGGAAATACCACTATTTAAAAAAAAAAAAAAAAAAGAAATACCACTATTTTAAATTTGAATCTCAAAGTTTGACCCACTCTTTCAGCTCCAAAGTGTTGAAACCACACACAATGGTATTTCCATAATACTCCATCCGGTACCTTCAAACCAAAAAAAAAAAATATTTTTCTTTTTAAAAATTTTATAAACTATATCTGCTTTTAAAAATTTTAAAATAGTTTAATGATTTTAAAAAACTTTTCTTATTTTTTTAATTATTTTTCCAAATTTTTTATAATATTTTACAGAATATTTAATAATTTTTAGGAATTTTTTATTATTTTTACGAATTTTCTATTACTTTTTAGATTATAAAAAAAGAAAAAATAAATTTTCAAATTTTTTTGAAACTATTTTACAGATTTTTTCAAAATAGATTTATGAATTTTTTATTATTTTCAGAATTTTTTTAAAAAATATTTTGCAAGTTTTTAAATATTTTTCTGACTTTTTTAAAAAATAAATTTCAGTATTTTTTTAAAAATATTTTACAGATTTTTATAAAAATTTTCTGAATTTTTTATTATTTTTCGGATTTTTTGTGTTTTAATAATATTAAATATAGTTTTATCATTTTAATTTTCATTTTTAAATTTGGACCGTTAGATATAAGCAACGTTAAGATTTTATGAAGGAATAATCATGTGGTTCGTGTATAAATATGTTCACGGTAATAACCAATGATGCCCTGTGTATTTTGGGGACATAATTGATTCCAAAAATCTTTCGTCCCTTGATGCCCGGTGTATCTTTGAGGGAACAAATAGGCCATTTTTTCGATTAAATTAATTTAAATATGGATATTAAAATTAAATTACTATTATTATTAATAACTACAATTTATATCATGAACCCTAAAAAACACTACGTCCTAACTCGTAAATCCATCAATTGATATCATGAATCGTAACAAACCCTTGCTCCTGAAGCCTAAATCCTTTATCTGAAACCGACGAGTTTGTACGATGGGACCACTACACACTTACTCAGTTCATATCAAGAACTCTAACAAACCTTGGATCCTAACCTGTAAATGCATTATATGAACCCCCACAACTTTGTACCAAGGACCAACTGAACAATCCATCAATTGATATCATGACCCGTAATAAACCCTTGCTCCTGAACCCTAAATCCTTTATCTGAAACAGAAAATTTTGTATCCAAGTCTAATTAAAGTAATCAGTGTAAATCGTGAACCGAATCACATAACCCCAACTCCTTAACGCCTTAAGCTATAATCGGTATCCATGATTCAGTTAACCACTAATTCCGAAACCCTAAATCCATAAGATGAACCGCATAAAATGACACCCAAACCCAACTGGTCAATTGGTATCCCTATTAAATACTTATCCGAACCCACTAAACCACTTTTTCCATCATGCCACCAACCCCAAAAACCCTAGGTCATAAACCCTAACCCTAACCTTAAGTCCATGACATGAATCACTAAGCAATTCATCAAGGCCCAGTGAACAATAAATACAAGCCCATTTAAAGTGTTTTTTCTACATAACAGTACATTTCGATTTTAAATTAATAATTTTTTCAAAAATTTAATATAACTTTATCAACAACTGAATGTTTTCTAAAAAATTAAAAAATCGTTGACTTTAATTAACTTGATTCATTAACCAAACCACATTATTGCTAACAATAACCCAAAAAAAATATAACGCAAGTTTGGGCCCTACAACCAATTAATTAAATTGGCCCATTTCAACAATATCCCAAAACCAAACCTAATACACTACATGCACTATCACTATAGCAAAAACGATTCTGAAACTTTCAGACTGACCATCCAAAAATACATGATAGAAGCTGACTCTTCTAAAGCTTTCACAAATTTATTTATTAATTTATTTTTTTGGTTTTTCTGAATTCTATTATATTTTGTTATATGGGTTGTTCTAATAATTACTTGGTACAGTTTTAACATTCATTTCATTGTTACTTTAATGACAACCTCTACCTCGTGTTCATTTCGACGTCTACCTTACTAATGCTACGGAGCAAGATGTAACTTTAATTCTAGGCACAAATTGCAAATATGTTACCATCTCCACCGACCCGAGAAAATTAACTTGCTTTCTCACTGCTGGATGGAAGTCATTCGCAAATGCAAACAACATTATGGATGATCAAGAGTGTGAATTTAAAGTCTATGTCAACGAGGATTGGAAAATCATGTTGTTTATTGAATTAATAACAGAACCATTCTAGATGTAATATATATGAGATGGTGTATTTATAATTGATGTTAACAACTTTTAACTTTTCATTTTACCATATAAATATACATAAGCTAGCTAACTTGCAGTTTTTTTCTGTTCGGTTAGAAACAAATAAGTTACCTTACAAATTTAAAACTTAATTAACATTAAAAAAATATTAGTTAAACAAAATCAAAGTACCTGTTAATATTTTGATCTTGCTTTCGCAAAATAAACCACTGGTTCAATAAATATTTTAAACCATTATCAAGTAGTAACACTTATCAATTCAAACCATTAGCGCATAATATGTTTTACATAATAAATGTGATATTAAAGCCAATAAATAATTTTGTCATTAACTTTATTAATTTTTTAAAGTTAACTTTATATCTACAACCAACCATATAACACTGTTTACATCATCTAAAACAAAATAGTTACTACTATCTGGCACAATATTTAAGAAGAGGGAAATAAATTCCCTATTGAAAAGATGTGTAACACCCTAATTATATTTACCCATAAATACCCAATAGAGAAATATGAACTTAAAAATTTCTTTTTAATAACATTTTAACTTATAAAAATCTCCGTAAAGTCGGACGGAGTTTCCTTTGTTTATAGAAAGTAACTTAATCATTTATGCAGAAGGCCAACAGGGCCAAAATAATCTTTATTCATCATAAAACATCCATATCAGAGATTTAATCACAGCGAAAAAGTTTCGAAGTAAATACAAGTTGGAATTTGTTTAAGTTCTCAAAAGTATATTTCCTAACCATTAGGAAATGATCCTGGACCCGCCCAAAAATAAACATTTACAGTTTATACAAGTATCCAAGACAATATGACATCCACATAAATCAAAAGGGTCCAGGGCTAGACACAAGCCTAAAACATCTATGACTTACTCTCCCTGTGAGGGAGAGCACTCCTGCTCGGCTGGGGGCTGTGCTAGCTCAATCTCAGTACATGTAAAAATAGTAAGTAGGTGAGCATTGCACATGAAATAGAAAAACAGTTTTTAATCAGACATAACAACTCACTAAGTCAAACACAGATAACAATTAATTCACATAATGCACTTTCATCACAATCATAAACCATATTCAAATTCAATTGTATCCAAGTCTCATTTCCATTTTCTATCTCATTATTTAATTATGATTCCATTCTTTTCCCTTTTCAATTTCTTCCCTTTTTACTTGTTTCCCTTTTACTTTTCTTCCCTTATTCCTTGCACCACTAGGATTTTGATGCACCTGCTAGGCAATTGGCACACCCATTAGGGACTTTACACCCATCAGGACTTTATACCCATTAGGCATCACCCGTTAGAACTATGCTTATTAATTTACTTAATTCATTTCCCTTAACTCAAGTCCATGTCTTATTCCATTTTAGTTGTGCAGTGAATTGATCCATTGGCACGCCGACGCCTAACGGGGCATTTGGACCTAATGAGCAATTAGCCTGACGGGCAATTGGCCCTAATGGGACTAATTGGAACACCTAGAAGGGCACCTAGTGTGCCCGTGTCTCCAAGGATCAATTGCGCTGCATTACTTTAATTTGATTCTATGTCTCATATTCTTATTTTAAAACATACATGACCTTTCCTTAATCAATATTTTAACCACCAATTATCAAGTAGTACATGTCAAATTTAACATACACATCATCTACCAAGTACTAAAATATTTGCAAGTATCATCACAAATTCATGTTCATCATTGTCAAGCATTCATAATCACATTTGACACTTAGCCTATGATTTAATCACTAGCACTACCTAGGGTTCAATTCTTTCATTCACCTAAATTAAACTATTATCATTATTCTCTACCTTAGGGTTTCCTATCCACTACTCTAACACATAAACCTTAGCAAACCATTATATACTAACTAGAGACCCTTTTCTAGAGCAAGCCAATACCCACCCCCTTACCTTAACCAAAGAGAGAGAGGGTAAACCTTCACCAAAATCCTAGCTTAATCTTGTGCCTTAGCTCTTGTGGACCACCACCAAAGAGCCTCCAAAAGTAGTGAGAAGAAGAAGAGTGAGCTTGATTCCTTCAAGCCATGAAAATGAAGAAAAACATAAGAGTGTGGTACTCTTTAAAATGGGGTTCGAAATTCATGAGGGAAGGAGGAAAAGATGTGTGGCAAAGAGGAGAGGGGTCTTTACCTTTTATTTGTAGGAAATGGAATGAGCTTGATGATGAACCTTGATGGTGGGTGACAATAAGCTCTTAAAACCTTGAAGAGGGAGGATAACAAAACTTGATCTTGTGAGCGAGAGAGAATTTCGTGTGAGAGAGAGAGAGAGAGGAAGAAATGGAAAGATAGAGCTTGCTCTTGTGATGGAGGAGATGATGTTGTAGATGATGGTCCTGATCCTTGACTTAGGGTTTGATGGGGTTGAAGAGGATGATGAGTTGCTCTTGGAGCTTTAGAGAGAGTTGAGAGAAAGAGAGTGCTTCATGAAGGAAGAGAAGAAGAAGAAGTGTGAAGGAAATGAGTGAGAGTGAGAGGAAGAGTGTTTGTTTTTGATTTGTATGAGGAAATGGAATGTGTGGTTGTAATTGGAAGCTTCTCCTAGAAGCTTGGCTTTGTGTGGTTGAGAATGAAAGCTTCCTTGAGAAGCTTTGACTTTTAGCTCTTGATTGACTTTTTTTTTTTGTATGAACACGAGTGGTAATCGATTACCCCATCCAGGTAATCGATTACATCCGATCCCTATTTCCACTTTTAATGAAGGCTTCACAGAAACCTGGTAATCGATTACTTCCCAAAAGTAATCGATTACCCCCCAAAAATCACAATTTTAGGGTTTGCCACAAAAGGTCAGTAATCGTTTACTTCCCCAAAGGTAATCGATTACCTCCCTGAATTCAATTCTTAAAGTTTTTCACAGAATCATGGTAATCGATTACTTCCCAAAAGTAATCGATTATCTCCCCAAATTTCCATATTTTGATGGCTTTCTAACTCCAAGACATTCCCCTTGATTCCTATCTCATTTTGGCTAGGATTACCCTATTCAATCCTAACTTACTCCTATGGCTTTCATGAGTTTAACTTAGATTATCATAATTAAACTTGGAATTTAGAATCAGGATGTTACAAGATGCATAAAAATTTCCTACACAAAAATATGTTGATCTGTACCTATTTAAATAACAAAAAAAAAAAAAGAACAAGCCCACACGAAATTTACAATACACGGCCCACACACACTTAAAACGAAAAAAAAAAAAGCCGACCCACCATGAAATACAATACTCCAGCACACACAATATAACTACCTCCAAGGATAACCACCTAATCATGTAACCCTTTGCAAGATAAGCCATTGATCAAAAATTTTTAATCACAACCATCCAAAAAACAAGTGGACATTAAAACTTTACTGAGTTCATGGCCTTCTCAAGTTGTGGTGCACTACTTGAATTTTGGTTGTAGAATGGAACTTTCCTTGGTAAAAAAAAGCCAAGAGCAACTCCACCCATGTTCTTGTCTCCGGTCATTACCAAACAGAGAACGTTTTATGCTTTCATTTATTGCTTCACAAAGATTTTCATTCGTTCTTATTTCACAATCATGAATTAATTAAGAACGTTCATAATGCTTAATGTGGGGCAGGAGGAGAGAAGTGTGGGATAGAATGTGAAATATAATGTGGGCAAATTGTGGAACTCATTTATGAACAAAAAATAGGTTCATGGGTGTAATGAAAAAAAATGATTGAAATTCATAACGTATAAAAAATTGTGAAGAATAATAAAATAATGTTTGGGGTCATTTAAGAACGAAATTTTTGTTTATGTTAAGTATGGATATATATATAAGGACCACCAATTGTAGTTTTGATATTGCTCCTACTTTTATTTCCGTGTAGTTGCTAATAGAGATGGCGAGCACCCTCTTTGGTAGAGGCTAGAGGGATAACAGTGTTGTTTTTGTTTTTTAGCTGTGTTGCATGAGTATTGTTACAAGTATGGGTATGACATTTTCTAAAAAATTAGGGTACGGGTATTATATATATATATATATATATATATATATATATATATATATACCTATAATGTTTGCACTTTCTAACAATTAACAACCATTATCAAATCATAAAATAGCACAAGATACACATGCACAAGCGATGGCACCATGAAGTGTGAAGGATAAGGAGATTTGGGAATTTTAGGGTTAGAAAAGAAGAGCTTAAGTGGAAACTAAAAATAAAAGGGAAAAACGTGTTTTGGGGGGTTAAAACTCAAGTGTTTTAGACTTTTGGTTGATATTTTTGGTTCAGCCGTACCCAATATATGGGTACGTACCCATGAAAGTATCCGAGTGTACTCAATAAAGTACCCAAAAATTTTTTTTTATTGTTTGGGTACATATCCGATACATACCCAGCCGTACCCGTACCCGGTATGTGTATAACACCATATTTGAAATACCCATGCAACACAGTTTTTTAGTGTTAGCCTCGTTTATAATAGTAAAAATAGCAAAATCAGTGTTTTGGTTCTTTTAAGAAATTTTTATTTTTTAGTTTTCTCTTTTAATTTTTTTTTTCAATTTCGTCTTAAAAGTATTTTTTTTCCAAATGTATCATAAAATTCTTTTTTTTCGTGATAATTTTTTTTTTAAAAAAATGATAAATACATTTTGAAGATCTTTATATTTTGACTTTAACGATATCATCTTGAATTTTGATTGAAAATTGAGTTATGGAGAAAACAAAAACTTATAGAATAAAATTGAAAAAAAAAATGTTAGAGACAAAACTAAAAAAGTAAAAATAACTTGAGATTCAAAACATCAATTTTTTAATGAAAAAAAGCATTGCATATTGTAAATCATTACGGGTGATACCAGCAACTTCTACTCTCATTAGTCATTACACCAAATGAGGTAAATGTTTTGGGTTGCAAATCATCTTTGAACATATATTAAGTTGTAAAGGTCAATTAAAGTTGCACATTCTCTCATAACTTGATCCATGTCAAAAGAGAAAAAAGAATATTTCTAGTTAAGGCCAAAGACAGCTAAAGCTGCTAACGGTTGAGCTTTCCATACACTCATCACTTCTCCAAAACTAATTACCCTTTTCACCACTATAAATCAAATCAGGTTTGGCTGGAGTACTTTAAGAAGAAACATTCCAAAAGCCACAGCAAGAACACCCACAATAATCAGTAATTATACATTGAAAAAGTTCTGTATCAAGGGCACCATTTAAGGAAGACTGAGTGTAACATCTAACAAAATTCACCCAGTCTACTTTCTCTCATTTCCTTTCATTTCTAATATTTAGTTATCATAGATACAAAACCTACACCTAACCGCCCTAACATTCTATGATTTGGATTTACGCTTAGACATCTTCGAGCGCTTCTTGGACGATCCTGTACCAGTCACACTGGCTTTTCTTTTTTTGTGATCACCATTGAACATTGCTTTACATGTTTTGTTGTACTGAACAACATTGGTCACAATGGCATAAGCAGTGACATTACTTCTAGGTGCTGTCAAGATGGTCTTTCTCTCAATAACAGCATTCTGACCAGATTTTGATTCAAGAATTGCCTTGTCTCTCAGCTTTTCGAATATGACATCCTTATCAAAGTTGAAGCAGTCAGTTGAAGCCTGCAATGATAACATTTTCAGACAATTTTATGCATGATGCAACCCGCCCCCCTTGAAATAGAGGGATTTTTTAAATAAGAAATGTTGTTCCTAAACTAGCATAGTCACGTGTCATTCAACTATGATGAAAAGTTAGACAATCATCTCACCGAAAAATCAACCGGGACATCAAATTCAACTGACAAGCAACTACAGCCATCACCGAAGTTGAGTTTCAGAACCATCTCAAATGCTTTGTTAGATTGTGTTCTCCTGAGACATCAGTCATCCAAATGTGAGGAAGAAGGTTCAGACCATCAAATCAATCATGAGTATCTAAAATTAAAGTTGATTATCACAATTCTTCTGAAATTCATTCTTTCTTTTCTTTTTTTTTTTTTTAAAAAAATATGCCTTCTGAAATTCTGTTTAATATCATATAGCTTCTAAGAACCAACAAACCAAGTAAAAATTGATCCATGGCACAATGAGAAACATCGCACAAATGTGTGAAAACCTTTTAAGCCGAAAAGGTTGCCTATCCAGAACAGCTGCTTTGTAATCTTCCTTGTCTAAGAAGGAGACCTGCAGCACAAGGACAAATATGGTCAAGGTTCAAACATGCTATAGTCAAGGCTGCCAAAAATACACAAGGAAATTAGGAATTATTAATAGATTCAAACATGCTAATACAGACCAAACAGTCGGTCTAGCTAACGAGAACTATTGACGTAGAAGAATAAAACAAGCAGAAAGAAAGTGACCAGAAGAACATACCTCAATAGACTTGATGAAGGGCAATGCTGCTTTCTGTCCATGAGCACTTGCAACCTGGAGAGTCCAGTTGACATATTTTTTATCTGTGATGCAAGTGAATGGACAATGTGAGAGATATAAACCAATGCCTTGTGTAAGTGCTAGTCATTCTAGTGTCTTGGTATTTTAGCTGTGATATATGGTGCAACCTAGAGTTACGAGATTATGAGTAAGCCAGCCAATTTTCAGACAGTGCCGAATGAGTTCACAGAAATAAAAGGAATAAAACGCATATTAATTTATTTTGTAAATAGTATGTTTGCCCAGCTACTTTGACACGTTATGCAACCTGAGAGGCTGTTGGTTCTAAGTTTGGAAGAAATGATGCTAAATGTTGATTAAAAATACATGCAAACTCTCTTTATGAAGCAGAATAACTGTATTAACAACTTCAATATTTCCCTGTGTCATAATATGAAATAATTGAAACTTCTCAAGATTTTGGCAGGTGAACCTGTGACAACTCACAATTGTTACAGTCTACTAGCACAAGCAACATGGGGCATTAAAGAATCAGATTATGAGTTCCATTTTGTTCACTCAAGTATCTAGTGAAATTTTGTGAGTATAGCTTAAAATTTACAAATTTAATATTGGTTACCATTGCTCAAAGCATGCGTTATAATAATCTGGAAAAGATCAATCCTGACAAATGGAGGAATCTGCAGATTCAGCTGCTCCATGACACCTGCAATTACCTGTTCCAGTTTAAAATTTATATTAGTGTACATTAAAATATAAAATAAAATAAAATGAAAACAGGAAAAGAAAACAAGAACATGGAAAAGATTAATTTTTTGAACCTTAAAAAAACTTTGTTTCAGAGGTTTGGAAAATGGAAAAGAATAAGTTTTCTGTAACACTGTATACTAAATACAGGAAAACATTGAAAACATAATAAACAAATTCATGAAGAAAAAGAAAACATATACTGTAAACAAGTATCCAGATCAGCAACCTTATCTGCAAGCCCATGTATGACTAAACTGGCTTTTTTGTCCTTTGGAGTTTTCTGTGGAATCCAAACATCTACAGTTTAGAATACTACAATGATGAACAAGCCCAAAAGTTTAAAAACAAAAAACCAAACAAAACCAAAAAACTTTGGAACTTTAGAATTTTAAAGCTACCTAGCAGATTTAAGGAAGTTATTGATATTGGCAATATAATTACATACTTAGACTGTGATAGCATCATAGCTGTAACAAACTAACGATTGTGATTTTCGACGTGATATTTCTATTGTAACAATGACACGTGTTGACCACAGTTGAATTTGGATTTTCTAACTGCTAGAAATTTAGGGCATTCTATTAAGGGCACTATCTTGCTTACTTCTACATGCTTAAGCTGGTCAAGGCAGCCAAGATTTAGTGTCACATAGGAGCACATAGTTTAAATCTCATTACAAAATAAAGACAAAGTAAGAATATTCTCCGCCTCTCCAGAAAGCAGAGAAAGCTACATTTTAGGTTGGGGAGTTGGGGTCCAAAGCTGGCTAGGAAAAAAAGGGAGATACCTGGAGATTTACAATAACAACTTTACCCCCACCGCGAATTGCTTTCAAAGGCAAGTTGCATGCTGGAGTTATTTGCAGGCTGCATAGAGAGATTTTAGCCACTTGATAAGAAACATATAGCAAATAAAAATACATGTTTAAAGAAAAGAAAAATCGATCATGAACGACCCGTTATTCCCTTCAATGCATATGTTTGAAGCTTAACTTTCGAAGTTGGCAAAATGTATGTCAACTGTCAAGCTAGAGTATTCAGCTCCTTGACTCAATACCCTTGGCCATTTAGTGGTGAAAAATGAAAAAAAAAAAAAAAAAGAAACATTTTTGTGAACAAACCCATCCACAGAAAATTCACCTCCAAAGTAATATGACTATATTAACAAGGTTCTAAGTTCCGTGACTGTTTATTTCAGAAGAGACTAAAACTTAAGCTCCAGATCCCTTTCACTTGTCATTCCAATACAAGAAGTCACTTTGACAGTACACACCGGATAATTCAAGCAGCCAAGCTTTTTTCTAAACTTTAAGCCTCTGTTCATAAGGTCTGAGCAGAAATCACTACTTATTCTACTTTTGTTCAGTCAAGAATTAACAATAAAACTCCTACAAAACTGGGAAAAAAGGTCTGGAGAGGGAGATAGAGACACCAGGATGGGGGAGTACTGAAAAAGAGAATAAAAGATAAGAAAAATCATGTAAACCTTGTCCCCAAGCATAACACTATATCTGCTTGTTTGCAGTGCTTCTCAGCAGGATTCATCTCCTTTGGAGGCAATGCATCCTGTACATACAAGGAGACACAGACATGCTGAGGGAATAACAGACACAAGCAAACACAAATGTTTATCAATTGGTCCTTAATCATATCCTCAAGCACAAAAGTTTTCACACACATTAACAACTAAAATCAACAAATAGTGAGTGTCTCTTAAGGGTTAGCCACTTAACTAACTACTATCCTCATAGGAATAACTCTGACCACTGTTTATAGTGAGCAATCACCTGTTTACGAGCCACAGGCATGAATTCTTACAATGTCTACCCACCACCAGTGGATCAAAATCAAGCCACGTTATTAAAGCACCACACCACGAATCCAAATTTTAAGAAGCTTGAATAATGGACAAGGGTAGCACCTTTGTTAAACAAGGTTTATATAAGACAAATTATTTCATAACTGAAATTATTCCAGTCTGTATTGAAATTTTTAAAAGCACCAAAATCCGTGTTCCTCCTATAAGCATGATCAATGCAGATATGTGACCCATGCATATTTCTATTGGTTTTCAGTTCAGAGAAGATCATGCTATAATGAGGTACGACCGTACGAGACATAATTGTATCTGATCTCAGTAAAAGTTGGACATGGTAATCATTGTGTACATGTGAAGCAATAAGTGATATGAAATGGAGAAACCAAAAAACAGCAGAAAATATATTGTACTCTGTTACATCTTTTGAAGAAAAAGAAGTCATATTATAATCTTCAAGATTTGGCTGAACACATTTTGTTTACTATTTGTCTATAGAAGAAGCATGGACACAATAAAACATGTAACCTAATCACATCACATCTCTTACAACGAGCACAATTATAGCCATCTATCAAATGAACAATGTATTACCTCCCAGTCAAGGACTGTATCCTTAAGTTTTGCCCCACATTTTGCATCTGAACATCGCCTTGATGTCTCCTTTAAACCAATAGTTTCGACTTCAAAATCACGAAAGTACCTTGAGAAGTTTAAATCGTGCAATTAGATTTTAATCCTTTTAAGACATAACAAGATTTTGAATAACAAGGAGCCGAAAGTCAATAAAATATAAACACACAAAAAAAGGCATAAGTATAAAAAGGTCACCGAAGGGTGGAAAATCTTATGAGATATAAGTTGTGTAAAAAATTAC
Organism: Crotalaria pallida; assembly: GCA_037953625.1. Classification (NCBI taxonomy): domain Eukaryota; kingdom Viridiplantae; phylum Streptophyta; class Magnoliopsida; order Fabales; family Fabaceae; genus Crotalaria; species Crotalaria pallida. The sequence goes on along the minus strand of CM075649.1, from coordinate 76,728,146 downwards.
ATATTGAAGAAAAGAAGACATAATAGAATAGCTAAAACAGGCATAAACCAAGTCACCATGTGATTGGCTTAAGGCAAGAAGTAGACAAATCAGACCAAGTCTATAGCCGAACCTACCAAGATAATATTTTCTTTTTTATAGGCAAATATTATTTTTTTTTTCCTTTTTATTTATAGGGGAATGGGTAAACCGTCACCCGGGTTTGAACCCAGGTGCACTCAATGTCTCGCAGCTCTACCAACCGAGCTGGCTCTTCAACCGGACCCTACCAAAATAATATTATAAATAATTAAAAATGTAAACTACATACATGCAAGTATACTATTTGCCTTATAATTCATAGCTTCCTGGAAGATATTTGATTCAATATACTAGAGTAATTAACATCTACCCATGAAAAGGTAGTGTGTAAACAGCAAGCAGATCTTACTCAGCTCCACAAGAAGGACAAGTTTCCATGAAGGAATTCCCATGCAATTCAGCCAGCTTCTTCCTTGGTATTCCGGATCGAAGATGGAGACCATCAACATTCTATCATAAAAAATATAAGTTCAAAACTCAAAATAAATGGACCCAAAATAAATGCTTAACTCTGCTTGATGAAATATAATGCTAGAAAATATGTTCAAAGAATGATTGCAATGGAACTAGTGAATAGTGATACGGTAGCTAAAATGCAACCACATAAAATATTATTATGAGTTAATAGTCTATTAGGTCCCCCAAAGATAATATGGAATCAACATAGTCCCCGAAAGATTTTGAAACCAATTAAGTCCCCCAAACATCAAAATGGCATCACGTTAATCCCTTCGTCCATCAATCCGTCAGTCAATCTGTTAAGTGCCACATGGCACATCTTCATTGGCTATTTCTCCCAACGCATTTACACAGGGAACACCGGATTATCCCTCCCTTGAATTTTTAACCGTTGGATGTATCATCCAACGGTTTAAAATTTAAGATGAAATTTAAAAAAAAATAACAAAAATAACAATAAAATGAAACCTTCCCCAACTGCTGTGTCTCCTCCTTATGCTTCCACTAGATCTCTCATTCCCAATCATGAGGATTTGTGATGGTCTGTACCATACGATCAAATGGCAGAGATTGACGGATTGACTGCCGGATTGATGGACGGAGGCACTTAAGTGATGCCATTTTGATGTTTGGGGACTTAATTGGTTTCTAAAATCTTTCCAGGACTATGTTGATGCCAAATGTATCTATGGGGGAGCTAATAAACTATTAAACCAAATTACTTCAAAAAGCTAAAATTTCACATATGCAAAGCAAGTAATCACATTATTTACATAATTATATAATTATATAAATAAATAAAAGCACAATGACTATACCTGGCTGATAACAAACTTCAGAATACCGGCCTTTTCTAATTCAACTAGAGCCATGTGAGTCATGCTTGGCACCGCTCGATGAAATGGCAGAGATATTTCAGGCAAGGCTTTACCTTCGCGCTGTAATAATAAAGAAAATTGGATGAGAAGAGTTCTATATGAAGTGCTGACAAATAATAGTAGCATCTGACTTTCCTTTTTATAGCTTGGCACACAACTAATCAGTTATTGTTATATTAAACTGTCACCTAATATGGAAGAAAAACCTATGTTTAAACACAACATAGTCTTTCTTTGTGTTGGATAACTTCATTAAAAGCTAGCATGGGAAACATGGTGGCCTTGTTACTTGCAAAGGTTCCAAAATCCAAACAAATTCAAGTAAAGAGGAATCAAGTTACACTAGAATAATAAATTATCATACTGACTGCCATGCAAGTTATTTTAGCAAGAAAACACTAAGACCTAAGACAGACCACCTATTATAAAATTTGTTCACATCCCATAACATTTTGTAGCTGTACCTAAGTCCCTATCTTAGTTATAGGATACCTTGTTGGACATTGATCTCAATTTACAACAAAATATTGCTAAAAGCAAATCAACATGAAATTACTAGAATGTAATATAGCCTACGTCTCAGAGTGCTGTAAAAAAGTTATGAACTCCAAACAGATGCGCTGTAAGCTTCCATCCACATCACTTCTAAAAATATGTATAATAACTTCAGACTGCTTAAGTAATTTCCTTATTGTGAGTATGTGTATGAGAATATATAATCCTAGTGTCAACAAGTTAACAATACAGTTCCCATAATCTCATTAGCATTGGCATTCTATATCTGAATCTGATAGTAACTGCTGAGATTGTCAAACATATATTCACAACACTCATAAGTATGAACTTGCAAAAGGAATAAAACTTTAATGTCCACTATAGTATTAGCGTGTGCAAGCTTCATCACCTGAAGTGTCCATATTCCCTTAGGACCTCGAAAATCAGGTATGCCACAAGAAGTTGATATACCAGCTCCTGTAAACACCACTAGATGCTTACTCTGCAAGTAGAAAAAGGAATAGCAAATTAAAGAGGTCGATTATATAAATATTAAAATTGCAGAAAGTAAACTCCCCAATGTCAAAATAAATTAATGAGTAGCTGGAAGTGATACCTTTTTAATCATGATAGCAAGCCGCTCTATCTGTCAAGAAAGAAGAGTTGAATTAGCATATGAAAGCAGAGGGATTATTTTCAGTCAAAGGATTATTTTCACTCAAGGGGAGATAACAATTTCCTTTATTACACACATGTACACTCTGTACAGTTCAATTAAGCAAAGAGCATAAAAGATGTAAATATAAATCAAGAGAAATGATTCAAAGAAACAACATATAGGGTTCTTTCCTTTTATTAAATTTTCCAATCATCCACCACAAGAACCATTATTAAATAACTGACAAGAACATTTGATTCAATATAGCAGTTGATTGGCTTATCAAGAGCTTTGGCAGAATATAATTTATCTCCAACGTGCAAAACATATTTAACAACCAATCCATTGAATTACTTATTCAGATTTCGATCAACCATAAGCAATAGTAGTTGTATGATTTGACGAAGGCAATCTACAAATCAACCCCACAAAGAAAAATATTCCCCATATCTGTACAGATTCATAAATGTTGAAATTCACAAATGAAGAAAAAAGTCAAAAACAAGTTTTCATTTCTTGTTAAAATGTAAAAAATTTAGATAACAACTCTGTTATCCAACAGGCCAGAGCCCCCCCCCCCCCCCCCCCAAAACTAAAAGCAATAAGATAAAAATGTTTGCTTATAAAATAAAATAAAATAATCCATAAGCTAGCTAACACAAATCACAGCTCAATAGGGAGAAATTGAGTTTCTGCCAATTAACAAAACGCATCTTCCTTTGCTGATGATCCTATTGGCAAAAGGAAGATATCAGCATCTTTGTGTAAGCCATGCTACATATATACGCACAAAAGCATGACCATTACTTATTATCTTGAGCTTCTTATTAAATGATACCTAGCTGAAACTTTTCAACATTGAGGTGAAATTCAGTGTCAAAAATACCTTAAGACAACAAATCCGACCCCTTTGTCAAACATTTCAAAGTTTTAACTTTTAAAGCATCATTCATTTAATCAAAACCCTTGTACTAAGATAACAAATCCATCACTTCAATACTATGTGTCAACATGGGGAAATTCAATATACTACACCCAGGAATTTCTATATGCCAGCCATACAAACTTTCAGATAGGCCATCCGATAGTGTATTTTTTTCATTTTCGGATAGGCTATCCAAAAGTTTGCACTGTCGGATAGGTCATCCAATGGATGCAAGCAGCAATTCCCGGGCGCGAATAGAGTTTCCCGTCAATATGATCTAGTATTGTACAAAGTAAGTCTGTCAGGATCATGCATTCTGATTATCTAAAAACACTCATGCAACAAAGTAATGTGCATCAAAATTTCAGCTTTAATCAACACAATACCACTAAATCAAAGCCATTTAATTAATCAATCATCCAATAAACCCTCAAAACAAAAAACAAGCATAAAAGTTGCATTGCACAGTATAGGATCATTGGTAAAAAGGGCATAAGGGTAAGGGACAGGAACAACAAGAACATGAGATAGAAACATGTAGAAGGTGAATGGAGACAAAGGGACCCACCTTTTCTCGCAAAACATGAGATGGGTCGAAATGTTCGGCCATTCCAACGTTACCCACATCTTCTATGTAGGAAAGCTTCTCAGCATAGCCAAGAGACATGGTTGATTGGCGGTGTTGATGAATGAGTGTGCTGCTGCCCCCAATAACTCTCAAAATCTCTTAAAGTCTCTAACTTTTTCTTAGAGAAAATAGAGAAAAAAGAGTGTTGTTTTTCAATAGAGAGACTGAGAGAGCATTTGGCTCTTGTAAGGAGACCCCAAAAGACCAATATACTCGAACTGGCACCCCCCCCCCCCCCCCCCCCCCCCCCCCCCCCCCCCCCCCCGGCTATGATCGCACAGCACCACCTTCTGCCAATTACTACAACTTTTTTTTTCTTTTGTCTTCTTGAACTATTTTTACTTTTCATTTTGAATATAAAAATGAACATACAGATATTTGGTTAATTGGTTAACGTTTCCGATTTACATTTTAAAATAGGGTTAACCTCGACTCCGAATAAGGAGTAAAGTGACATTGAAAAATAAAGTCTATTATCACCTAATATTAAATCTTTAATTTTTCAATGTAAAAATGTTATTTTAAGCCTCTTATCCTCCGCTCGAGGTTAAGAAAATCCTTTCAAATATTATACAGGACATAATGAAAACAACTTTTTATTGTTTTCATTATTTCTTAAAAAAATTTAAAAATAAAAAATGAAATGAAATTGCGGGATCAAATTCATAATTAACAAAAACTAAAATAAAAATATGAGATCATAATTATAAGACTTAATTACATTTTTGGTCTTTTATTTTATTTTCAAGATTCACTTTGATCCTTAATTTTTATTTTGATTTATTTTGGTCCTTTATTTTTTTCAAGAAATTTAATATGTTCCTTATGTAACAATAATATTAGTTTTACTCGTAATATTCATACTTATTATATTTCATTGACAGAGTTTAACAAATATTTTTACGGCTTTATCTTGATAGAGCTCTTAATGTCATTTTCATTCAAATCTTCATTACATTGTCATTTTTATTCATATCAATCAACCATATTGCGAGCCAGATTGCTCCATCGTTTGCGAAGCAGTACCACTGTTCCTTTTTTTATCGGACAATGACTTGGAATATTTCCAAATTTCGGCAACATTTGTCATTTTTCGATTATGAATTTGAATATTTCGATAAAACTAATATGCTATGATAAAAGGACCAAATTGAATTTTTTGGAAAAAAATAAAGGACCAAAATAAGTCAAAAAAAAATATTAAAGACCAAAATAAATCTTGAAAATAAGATAAAGGACCAAAAATATAATTAAGTCTAATTATAATTAACAAAAAGAATTTGAAATGGAAACAAAAAATATTTTCTTAAAACAGACAAAAAAATTTTAAAAATATTTGTTATATAAAAAAAATATTTTTATATACTGTTTATCAAAATTAGCTATATATGTGAAGTTACCTTAATTTATAGTTGTGAAGTTGGGTAACATCTTGGATATTGTAACGGTAATAAATAAAGGAAAATGACATAAAATATTATATCATGTTATAATATTTTACTTATGTAGTTCTTAATTAATTAATTATGTATACAAATTTGATTAATTTATAATTAATTCAATGCATAGATAGTCAAACTAATCAACATATTAATTTATAATTAATCTTACTTTCCCTCCAAATGATAGTTTTTCCCTCCTAATTTCCTTTCTAATCACAGCCATCAATTGCAAGTAAATCACATCCGTCCATATCATTTCTAATCTTTTCGTTTCTATATCTATATATTATTGTATTCTTCACTACATATTTATAATAAATGCTATCAATTAATATTAAGGGTAAAAAATGTTAAATTTAAATAAAAAAATATTTTTAAAAAATGATATTTTATATATATATATATAATGCATTACATAATATCGTTAAACGAGACTAATAAAAATTATATAAAAATATAAATTAAAAAAAATAATTAAAGAAAAGTCTAATAAAAATATTTGCATCCGAAATATTTTAGCAAGAAATTATCAATACATGTGAAATGTTAACTAAAAAGTTTTATTCAAAATATTAAAATAAAAAATTATCGTTTTAATTATTCATCTTTATCTATCTATCTATATCTATAGGTTTTCTTTTAATGAATCTATATTTATAGTTTTTGTCCAATTTGCATGAGTTCATTTCAATCTATAATAAAACTTAATTACCACTTTCCAAAATTTTCTTATAAAACAAACTTTTTTTAATAAATATTTTGCTCTATATTATTGTATTATTCACTACACATTTATAATAAATGCTATCAATCAATATTAAGGGTAAAAAATATTAAATCTAAATAAAAAACTATTTTTGAAAAATAATATTTTCTATATTTATCTTTCTATCTATCTAATGTACTACACAATATCGTTAAACGAGACTAATAAAAATATAAAAAAATATAGGTAAAAAATAGTAAAAAAAAGTCCAATATATATATATATATATATATATCCAAAATATTTAGCAAGAAATTGTCAATGTGTGTGAAATTTACACTAAAAAGTTTCATTCAAAATATTAAAGTAAAAATTTATCATTTAATCTATATATATTTATTCAATTTGTATCTATAGTTTTATTTTTCCAATTTGCATAGGCTCATTTCAATTTCTAATAAAACTTAATTACCTTTTTCCAAAAAACACTTATAAAGTTCACCCCAAAAAAAAAACGCTTATAAAAAAACTTCTTTTAAAAAATATTTCTATTAAGTCAACACCTTTTAAAATGTCAATAATAACTTTAAAGGTAGTTTTAAATAAGTATATTAAATTTGTACAATTTCAATATTACTAACAAAATTAACCTACCTTCATGATGGATGTAAATTTCTCATAAAGATTTTAGATTTAGGATTGAGGAAATACTCCCGGCCTTCGTCCCACAAGGAAGGTAACAAATCACAAAAATAAAAAATATTAAGGAGACAAACATTTAATGATTTGTATAACACATCAACCAATTATCAAACAACTAATTTAATGCATTTTGGAATGATCAACCAATCACAATTCAAAGTTTACAATTTCTAAGCATTTTCATTAATTATTTTAACTTTAGTTCGAGACAAATTTTTTTGCCATTTTTATCATCCTTATGAAACCGATCGAGGGAGTAATATGTATTCTTGACCGTAGCGAAAATAATAAATACTCTACATATAGTTTTATTTTAATGATATTTTTGCAAAAAGCTAATGAAAAACCATAAAATTAATAATTTCATATGTGATGGTTACCGATAAGGTAATTTCTTCTAATAAAACAAATGAGTAATTGCTAATAAAAAGCCAATCAATTTTGCTAGAATGTTACATTAGTTTTGTAACATCCCAAAAATTTATATCAAGCTTAATTAGAATAATTCTAATCTAACTTAATAGAAATCGTGGGAATAAGTTGGGACTGGACGAGGAAGATCATGCTAAAGTTAGGAATGTCGTAGCATTGAACGAAAGAGTGCAGGTATAACCGAGCCGACCTTATTCCGGCTTAGTCTATCGTGGCCAAAGAAAATCCGAGCAATAATCATTAGACTGTTAGACTACTTCGTAAACTCGGGATGTGCTCGAATATCCGAGCCGAGCTTGTAAGTAGATCTGAACTTGTTGTACAAGACTATATAGTTAGAATCGAGCTCACACTGAGCTCATATATGACTGAGCTTCTCTACTTCAGTGAGTTCATTCCTACCGAACTCACCTAACTTATCGAGCATAATACTCTACAAGCTCGTCATATCCGAGCTCATCTAACCCACCAAACTCAGTAGTATCGAACGATGATAACCGAGCCTATTATAATCAAGCTAATACCGATCTCATCTATTACGGAGCTCATCAGCAGCACTGAGCTCATGACAACCGAACACGTAGTACTGAGCTCATTAGGACTAAGCTCAAGACAAATGAACAGATAGGGCCGAGCTCAATATATCCGAGCTCATAAGAATTCATTGGATATCACTGAGCTCATTATATCCGAGCTCGTGAGGATTGAGTAAAAAGAACCGAGCTTAGAACTATTGAGCTCATGATGACCGAACCCCATAGGATAATCGAGCTCAAAGCAACCGAGCTCATTATATATGAACTCTTTGTAACCAAGCCTACCTACCTAACCGAGCTCGTCATCGCGAGCTCATCAGTATAACTGAGTCCGTCAGTACACCAAGCTAGATCTGAGCTCATGCATTAACGCAGATAGTCTCACCTTAGGTAGTGCGCGCGCAGGCTTTCCACTTTCCTCGCTCAGGCGCGTAGATGTCAGACTTGAGTTATTCTTAACCATTCATTGGTGGCTTCTTTAGGAAACCAATAAATTAGAACCACATGTTGTCTAAGCTTCCAGGAGAAGCCTTTCCTTAGGACCACATGTAACACCTAGATTTATAATATCTTTATAACATTATCTTATAGAAATTTTAAGAAAATTTTGACAGGGTTTGTTTTAAATTTGTAACTTTTCCCTTTTTAAGAAACCTGTCACCTGCCAACCAAATAATTCAGAAATATATACATTCGTTCATTCACATCAGGATATAAAAGTTTACAACATCATAGTTCAAGTTCACACCAAAATAAGTTTAAGTTTTACAAACCAAAAAGGGAATATCACCATTTCCAAAAGGATGTACACATAAGTTTTTTTTCCAACATTAGTCAAGTGGTGATATCCAGACAGTTATATTAAAAGTCCATAATACATAATAGTCCTAAGTCCATATGATATGAGAGCAAGGTCAGCTGCAGGAAAGAGTTTCCTATTATATAAGGTTACACTCCCTTTGGAGAAATGTACCCATCCTCGGCCATAAGGAAATCAGAAGCATCTCCTTCCACATTACCTAAAAATGGTCAACAAAGAGAGTGAGATATAACTCAAAATCAAAGGAAACACATGAAAACAATAATAAGACATAATAGTATACATGACAAACAAACACATAGATCATCATGCCATTTTCCATTATAATTCTCTATCCCATTGTCATCCATTTCCATATTACCCTTTCACCATATATATACCATAATATAACCATTTCTTCTTTGTTTCCATTTCCATTCCTCACATCGCCCTCCACACTTATTGGAAAAGATCAACTAGGAGTAAGTGTCCCCCAACCAATGCTTGCACAGTACTTCGCGTATTCGTCCTTCGTACAATTTGGGCCGTTTTACCCAAATTGTCTATAGCTGGGACCACCCTCAACTAGTCCAGATGTGTTTAAGTGACCAATAGAATTATTATAGGGTGCATTGGACCAATCCCCAACATGGTGCATTTTCCACATTCTCTAGTAGATCAAAGTCCAACTATGATAATTCTAGTGATTGTGTGATTAACACAATCTCGCCACTATATCACTCTCGTCCGTCAATTCTATGAACCTTCGCGTGACCGTCCTTCAGTTCATAGAATCTTCAAGTATCTTTCCCAATTTCCTAACGTCCTTCCTCACTTTAATAATTATGTGTTTCTAATTCATTTTAGAGAATTTAATGAACCAAACCTCTTTACATAATTATTTTTATAAAGTAGGGTGTCTCACTTAAGGGTTTCAAACATAATAATTCCATACCACAATAAATTTCCCATTAAAACACCAAACATGAAATTAACCACACCATACAAGTCTCAAATTAATTAGCACATAAATCATAACCAAGCTACAATTAACATGAGTCTATTTATGGGGTTGAAACCTAGGGTTTTCATATCAATAAACTAACAACCAAAACACAACCAATAACATGTACAACATCATGAGCTTATTACTATAATTATGCCCTTCCTCTAATTAGGAGAATATCTCCTCTCTTACCTCAAAGTGGTGGAGTGAGAAGTGGAAAGAGAGAGGAGGAAACCTTGAAGTTGATGGTGAAGAAGATGAGGATGATGATGGAGAAGTGATTAGAACTTGTCCTTGGGGTGAAGAGTTGAGATTTAATGGATTTTTTGATTGAGATAATGGAACCCTAAGGAGAGAGCCAAGAATGAGTCGTGTGTTGAGTGTTATTTTGCATGGAAATGTCCTCCTTTCACGTGTTATAAGTCGGTTTCAACAAGCCTTAATCGATTAACCCAAGTGGTTAATCGATTAATGCCTGACAGCACTCATTTCATAAATCGATTAGCCACACAATTAATCGATTAACCCCTTTGAAATTTGATGAACTAATCGATTAATCTATCTTTTACTCGAGTAATGGCTGAGAGGGTGCAAAAGCTTAATCGATTAATCCTAGATTTAATCGATTAATGCCTTGAAAATTTTACTCTTTAATGCTTTCTAGTGATTTCTAAGTTATGGCAACACATTCCTAAGTCTATAGCCTTCACACTTATAATTTCTAACAATAACAACATGGAAATAAAATTGAGGATGTTATAATCCTCCCCCACTTACTTGAATTTCGTCCCCGAAATTCAGTTGGCTTCGAAGAGGTGCGGATGTGATGCCTTCATCTTGGTTTCTAACTCCCATGTTGCTTCTTCAACATTGTTGCGAATCCACACCACTTTCACTAAGGGGATTTCTTTTCCGCGAAGCTGTTTGACTTTCCGGTCTTCAATTCTGATTGGCTTCATCTCGTAAGTCAAGTTCTCCTTCAAAGGAACTTCTTCTGCTGGAATGACGTGAGATGGATCATAGATGTATTTGTGGAGTTGAGACACATGAAATACATCATGAAGGTTGGATAATTGGGGTGGCAAAGCAATTCTATAGGCCATTGCTCCAACTTTCTGTAAGATCTGATACGGCCCAGTGAATCGCGAAGTGAGCTTCTTGGGTTTCAATACCCTTCCAACACCTGTAGTGGGAACTACTTTCAAGAACACATGCTCACCTTCAGCAAATTCTAGAGGATTCCTTTTCTTATCTGCATAAATCTTTTGCCGATCCTGTGCTGCTTTCATTTTCTCCTGGATCATTTTGATTCTTTCTATTGTTTCTTGCACAATTTATGGCCCAATGAGTTGGTTCTCCCTCACTTGAAACCAACATAGGGGAGTTCTATACCTTCTTCCTTACAATGCCTCGTAGGGAGCCATTCCAATGCTAGAATTGTAAGAATTATTGTAAGTAAATTCTACTAGAGGCAATAGTTGTTCCCAACCATGTTGCTGCTCCAAATAACACGTTCTCAACAAGTCCTCCAAGGATTGGATAGTGCGCTCAGTCTGTCCATCCGTTTGAGGATGATAGGCAGAACTGAGTCTCAATTCTGTCCCTAGAGCTTGTTGAAGACTTTGCCAAAATCTTGATAGGAATCTGGGATCACGATCAGAAATGATTTTAGAAGGAACTCCGTGCAACCTGACAATCTCCTTAACATAAAGCTGGGCCAACTTTTCGATTGAATACTTCATATTAACAGGAATGAAGTGAGCAGACTTTGTCAATCTGTCCACTATCACCCAAACTGCATCATGGCCGGCAGAGGTCCTTGGCAAGCCCGACACAAAGTCCATGACTATGCTATCCCATTTCCACATTGGAACTTCAAGTGGGTGTAGCATTCCACCTGGCTTCTTGTGTTCTATCTTGGACTTTTGGCAAATCAAGCACCTCGCCACATACTCTGCTACATTTTTCTTAATTTCGGGCCACCAAAACATTCTTTTTAAATCTTGATACATTTTTGTTGTTCCAGGATGTAAGCTCAACTTACTTTTGTGAGCTTCATCCAGAAGTACCTTCTTCAAATCTAGATTGGAAGGAATGCATATCCTGTTTCTGAATCTCAGGACTTCATCCTCCCCTTCCTGGAAATTAGGTTCATTCCTGGTTGCAACCAATTTCCTCTACTCTTGCAATTCGACATCTTCCAGCTGCTTCTGCCGAATTGATTCCAGGAAATCGTTGGTGATCTGGAGCATTATTCCAATACTGATACTGTCTTTATTGAATTGGACTCCAAGATTGAGGTTGTTGAATTCCTCAATCAACTCCAATTCCTTTATCATCATGCTACTAATATGGAGGGTTTTGCGGCTAAGTGCATCAGCTACTACATTAGCCTTTCCCAGATGGTATTGCAAACTGAAGTCATAATCCTTCAAAAATTCCATCCACCTCCTTTGTCTCATGTTTATCTCCTTCTGGTCAAACAAGTACTTGAGGCTTTTGTGATCACTAAACACTTCAAATCTCGTGCCATACAGGTAATGCCTCCATATCTTAAGAGCAAAAAAATAGCTGCTAGCTCCAGATCGTGAGTATGGTAATTCTCCTCATTCGGTCTCAATTGTTTGGAAGCATAGGCAATCACCCTTCCCTCTTGCATCAGAACACAGCCTAGACCTTGCCTTGATGCATCACAATAAACATCAAAGTTCTTCTGAGGATCAGACAAGATTAAGACTGGTGAAGAAGTCAACTTGTCTTTCAACTCAAAGAAACTTTCTTCACACTTGGGAGTCCACTTAAATGGATTCTCCTTCCTGGTCAACTTTGTCAGTGGCAAAGCTATTTTAGAGAAATCCTAGATGAATCTCTTGTAATAACCTGCCAAACCAAGAAAACTTCTGACTTCTGTTACACTCTTGGGCTGTTCCCACTTCAACACAGCTTCTACTTTTGCGGGATCTACCGCAATGCCTTCCTTAGTAATCACATGGCCTAAGAATTTCACTTTCTTAAGCCAAAATTCACACTTGGAAAGTTTTGCATACAACTACTTTTTCTTCAAAGTTCTTAGGACTATCCGGAGGTGTTCTTGATGCTCCCTGGAATCCTTTGAGTAGATTAAAATATCATCAATAAGGACTACCACAAAGGAGTCCAAGTAAGGTCGAAAAATCCTGTTCATATAGTCCATGAACACAGCTGGTGCATTGGTTAGACCAAACAACATCACCACATATTCATAATGGCCATACCGTGATCTAAATGCAGTCTTGGGAATGTCTTCTTCCTTAACTCTGATTTGATGATAACCAGATTGAAGATCGATCTTAAAAAAGACTGCTGCTCCACGCAACTGGTCCATCAAATCATCGGTCCGAGGCAAAGGGTACTTATTCTTGATGGTCACTTTATTAAGCTGCTGGTAGTCTACACATAACCTGAGGCTTCCGTCCTTCTTCTTTACAAAAAGTACTGGAGCCCCAGGGTGAGACACTCGGCCTAATAAACTTCTTTTCCAACATATCTTCTAATTGCTTCTTTAATTCAACCAGTTCCACTGGAGCCATTCTGTGAAGAGGCAAAGAAATTGGTCCAGTCATTGGCACCAAGTCAATGTTGAACTCTACTTCTCGTACTGATGGTAATCTAGGAACTTCATAATAGAAAACTTCTGGGAATTCATTCACTATTGGAATTTGAGAAAGAGAGGGTACCATTTCCATTTCCATAGCAACTAAATCCAGATTTGGTTCTTTAGGTTGGTTGAAGATAATGGTTTTATTATGACAGTCTATGACTATATGGTTATTAGACATCCAGTCCTTACCTAAGATTAGGTCTAATTGGGTCAAGGGTAGACATATAAGGTTAATTTGGAATTCATGGTCCAGGATTTTAAGGTTACAATTGGGACACATTTTTTAAGTGATAACAGAAGGATTTGTGGGGGTTGAAACTATTAGTTTATAAGGTATTTCTATGACAGGTAGTTTTAGTCTCTGCACACAGTCTAAGGATATAAAGGAATGGGTTGTGCCACAGTCATATAACACTTTACACGAAAACCATTTAGATAGCAGGTACCTTTAATAAGATCTTCAGATTCTTCTGCTTGAGTTCCAGACAGGGTGTACGCTTTTCCATAAGCAGTAGATGGGTTGGCTCTAGACTTGACCACACTTCCTCCTTTTCTTGCATTCTGATTCTTAGGGAAATTGCTCACAATATGCCCTGGTTGCTGGCATAAGAAACAAACAATTTCATTCCCCTTATTCTGCAATCTCCAACAAAATCCAGTGTGGCGCCTGTGGCAATGAGGACATAAAGGAAAAGAACCTTGGACAACAGGAACTGCCTTCCCTGCAGCAACTCCTGGTGCGTTCACTTCTGCAGCCTTTGGAACGGGGTAAGGATCCTTCCTAACCACCGGTCCTTTGCCCCTACCTCTGACTGGTCCATATGCCTTGGAAGCCACCTGCATACTCTTCTTGTGTGCTTCCTTAGCCTTCCTATCATCTTCATATGTACGACACATATTAACCAGTTGAGGGAAAATTCGGATATTCTGATATCTGAAAGCCATCTTTATCCCTAAGCGAAGCCCACTTTCAAATTTCATACATTCAGACCTTTCATCCGGATTGAACTGGAAATAGGGAGAGAATCGGATTAACTCTTCAAATTTTGCTGCATATTCACCTACTCTCGTCGATCCTTGCTTCAGCTCCAGAAATTCAATCTCCTTTTTGCGGCGGACATCCTCCGGAAAATATTTCTCTAGGAATCTCTCCTTAAAGAGTTCCCAAGAAATAAGAATTCCTTCAGCCTCCAAGAATCTCCTGGTATCTTCCCACCAGGATTCAGCATCTCCAACTAGCATATAAGAAGAATAGGCCACCTTCTCTTCATCAGAACAAGTGAAAGATCTAAAGATCTTCTCCAGTTCTTGCAGCCAAAGCTGAGCTCCCATAGGATTGAAGTCGCCTTCGAATCTGGGGGGATCCATCTTCTTGAATTCAGAAATTCCATTAGCAGCAGCTGGCTCCTGCCTTTGGTTGGCCTGGTTAGCACTAGCTTGCACCAAGTTTTCCAAGACAGCAGCTTGACGATCATTAGATCGAGTTAAATTCCCAAGAACTTCGGTAAGCCTCTCAAAAACTTGGTTAGTTCGACCTGCCATCTGAAATTCATGTGTGGTTAGTACAACCATCACCACTAAATAATAAATAACTCATTACTACTAAGGTTCTACTAACTTACTCTGTCCTATTTACTTCTAAGAATTAAGTATTACTCGCTTGGTGAGTAATACTTTGGGAGTATGGTAATCCCATACTCACAGCTGAGGAATGCAACCATTGCTCTGATACCATAAAATGTAACACCTACATTTATAATATTTTTATAACATTATCTTATAGAAATTTTAAGAAAATTTTGACAGGGTTTGTATTAAATTTGTAACTTTTCCCTTTTTAAGAAACCTGTCACCTGTCAACCAAATAATTCAGAAATATATACATTCGTTCATTCACATCAGGATATAAAAGTTTACAACATCATATTTCAAGTTCGCACCAAAATAAGTTTAAGTTTTACAAACCAAAAACGGAATATCACCATTTTCAAAAGGATGTACACATAAGTGTTTTTTTTCCAACATTAGTCAAGTGGTGATATCCAGACAGTTATATTAAAAGTCCATAATCATAATAGTCCTAAGTCCATATGATATGAGAGCAAGGTCAGCTGCAGGAAAGAGTTTCCTATTATATAAGGTTACACTCCCTTTGGAGAAGTGTACCCATCCTCAGCCATAAGGATATCAAAAGCATCTCCTTCCACATTACCTAAAAATGGTCAACAAAGAGAGTGAGATATAACTCAAAATCAAAGGAAACACATGAAAACAATAATAAGACATAATAGTATACATGACAAACAAACACATAGATAATCATGCCATTTTCCATTATAAATCTCTATCCCATTGTTATCCATTTCCAAATTACCCTTTCACCACATATATATACCATAATATAACCATTTCTTCTTTGTTTCCATTTCCATTCCTCACATCGCCCTCTACACTTATTGGAAAGGATCAACTAGGAGTAAGTTTCCCCCAACCAATGCTTGCACAGTACTTCGCGTATTCGTCCTTCGTACAATTTGGGCCGTTTTACCCAAATTGGCTATAGCGGGGACCATCCTCAACTAGTCCAGATGTGTTTAAGTGACCAATAGAATTATTATAGGGCGCATTGGACCAATCCCCAACATGGTGCATTTTCCACATTCTCTAGTAGATCAAAGTCCAACTATGATAATTCTAGTGATTGTGTGATTAACACAATCTCGCCACTATATCACTCTCGTCCGTCAATTCTATGAACCTTCGCGTGACCGTCCATCAGTTCATAGAATCTTCACGTATCTTTCCCAATTTCCTAATGTAACACCCCAAATTTTCGTCTCCTGATGTAATGTGATTATGATTTATGAAAATATATTTTCAAATTATTTTCTTAATCATAATTATGTTTCATTAATTAAATTAAGATTATTATGAGTTAGTAAGAGTAATTGCGAAAGTAGAAAAATATTGCAGCAAACAAATAATATGTAAAAATAAGGTTTTTGCATATTAGTCCCTGGAAGAGGACCTAGAAGCAATATTAGGAAGACTTTGGAGGGAAGGGCATTAAAATAAATATTTTTGAAAAACTGACCAAAATACTCGAGTATTTCTGGAAATACTCGAGTAATCGAGTCAGTGGAGAACTCGTTAGTGCGGTTGATGAGTCAACCCACAACGAATCCCTTTGAGTGACACGAAAACACCATGGAAACACGATGATGGTTGTCGTGGCGCGTTGCATGAGCACTGGGAGGGTCTATATAAAGCTTGGATTGTTGAAGAAGGGAGATTTTGTTGGTTTTGCTCTGAGAACTTGGGTTTAGGGTTTCCAATTTCGTGGTTCGATTTCTCGAATGTGTTTGAGAATTGGAACGAGAGTGATACACCATTGTGAAGCTCACGTCTCGAGCTTCACAAAAACATAAAAATCGTGAGTTAAGGCGCTGTGTAGAAGGAGAATCGAAGCTGAGAAGAAAGGGTGTTCTTGGTGTCAAAGTTGAAAACTGAAGCTTGGAGCTCACTTTCAACTTAGATTGTGGTAAGCCCTTGGACCCTATGAATCTCAAATTCATCTATACTTCTAGTGTAAGTTGCAGAGAATCAATTCTAATCGTTTTCCCCAATTTTAAATCGAATTTTGCATGTCAAATCTTCTGATTTTGGTGCTCTGCTCAACTATGACTGCATGCATAGGATCTTGGGGGTTGAGCATCTCTAGCCAATTTCTCTGCAATTTCAAAGTTGATTCACGAATTTGAGGTAAGGGTGAAGCTTCTAATTCACTAGAATAAGTTTAAATCTTGTGGAATTAGGATATGAGTCATCAAATGGCTCTATGGGCATAGTGGGAAATAGGAATGAGGCTTGGAGGCCTTTCTGGACTTAAATGAATATTTGGACATGTGTATTTGGTCACATGCAAGGTGTACTAATGCTGAAATTGGAATGGATATATGTAAAATTGGATTTGGTATGTTAAGTTGTGGAAATTGCATTTTTATGCATAATTATGGATAATCTGTGGTTCAGTGTTAGATGTTGTTAATTCTGTGTTGGAACATGTTTAAAATGTGTAAAGTGAGCTATGTTGATCTTTGGTTTGGACTGGATTGGACTATAATCGAAGTTGGTATGTTAAAACTCATTTTTCTGTGCTGTCTGTCTGCAAACACTCGAGTATTATGGGTAATACTCGAGTATTTGGCCTATTTTGGAAATTGGATTTTCTGGGAAACTCAAGAACACTCGAGTATTCTGGGAATTTTTAATGAATTTCTGGGAAACCTTAAGAACACTCGAGTTTCATGGAGAACACTCGAGTATTCTAATGAATTTTCAAAGTATTTCTGGAAAATGAATGAACACTCGAGTAATGTGAGGAACACTCGAGTATTTTCATAAAACTGAGGAACACTCGAGTATTGATAGGTTCACTCGAGTATTTTGGACCTGAGACAGAAAAATTAACTTTCTTTTAATATACCCAATAGGACATCGATTAAGATCAATTATGATCACGGGAAAAGGTTTCATGTTCCAATAAAAGGATTGGGAAAAATATTAACAACAGTCTAACTCACTGAAGGAATAATATTGGATGCACATAATAAGATTATTGGTTAATCTTGTGTATATAATTTTATGTGCATACATGCATGGTGTAAGGTTGGGGATAATTCGGTGGTAACTGGCTCGATGACACATTTTGGTAATGTGGGCAGCATTTGGGAATGCTGTTACGTCTTGGTGACGTTGTGTGCACACTATCCGAGCAGTTCCACAATACATGTTGGTCATGTATGTGAATTATTGGAATGAACGTTCAATGGACAATGGATTTGGGAGACATGCATCATTACTCATAATTAATGGAAATGTTACAATTGGAAAACACTCATTCATTTACATGCGTACTTGCATTGGATGTTTGCAACGTATATTGTTACATGCTTTATTTATTCTTATTCGATTATGTGGATTATGTGCTTACCCCTTTTTGCCCATGTTAGGTGATGGCACGCTATCTAGCTTGCATCGAGATGCGCCCGCTCCCTAGTGGAGTGTGGTACTACGAGGACCATCGAGCCACTTATGAGGGCGAGGTGGAGGTGACTCTATATCACCCCAACCCTTTGGCTCGTGTCCGTCCTCGTAGGTTTCGCATCCCTATTATCTATACTTTGCATGTACCCCCTTTCTATACTTATCATGGACCACCCCCGACTCGACCTGCTCGTCGTTTTCATTCCTTTCGTTTTCGAGCCGCTACTCGATCTCACCCCTCTGCTTCTCGAGTGGTTCGAGAGGAGACTCCTATACCTCGTCCGATGAGTCCGGTTCATGGGACTCCCTCAGCTGACCCAGTGCCCAGTGGTGGGGCACCCACTTAGTCAGAGGAGGTAGAGGAGGATCCGGAAGAGGGTGAGAGCGAGGATGAGCCAGTCGAGTACTCCACTGGGAGCCAGTCGAGTACTCCACTGGGAGCCAGTGGGGAGTTGGGGATCCACCAGGTGATGCATAGTATAGATGGTTAGGATGTGGGATGGGTGGAGCAGCTGCTGGAGACTTGGAGATCATGCTATGGAGGAGGATCGCTGGACCACTTCTGGGATTTCATATTTTGCTCTATATATATATATTGTACATATTTTGAGAGATCTCAGTGAGGTGGTCTTATATTATGGACTTGTATTTTGTATAAACCTGCTATCTCGACTTTGACTCTGATGTTGATGACTCTTTTTATGATGATCATATATATATAGTTATGTTTATGTTTTCTTCACTAGTATTAAATGTGAGTTATCAAGTCAAGGTCTCTAATTTCCGCTTACTCTGATAAACGTGGTTTCACGCTTTAATAAATAATATTTTCATGAAATGATAAAGGTAAGGTTTTTACTAATTGCAAATAAACACCAAGTATTTTACAAAGGCTTTTAAAAGGATTTTTAATTAAATCTTTACTCAATCAAGTCCATAAACTTTTACCAAAGATAATAAGAGCAATTCTTTTTATCAACATGGATCTATATGAAGGAGTGTTACACCTAACGTCCTTCCTCACTTTAATAATTACGTGTTTCTAATTCATTTTAGAGAATTTAATGAACCAAACCTCTTTACATAATTATTTTTATAAAGTAGGGTGCCTCACTTAAGGGTTTCAAACATAATAATTCCATACCACAATAAATTTCCCATTAAAACACCAAACATGAAATTAACCACACCATACAAGTCTCAAATTAATTAGCACATAAATCATAACCAAGCTACAATTAACATGAGTCTATTTATGGGGTTGAAACCTAGGGTTTTCATATCAATAAACTAACAACCAAAACACAACCAATAACATGTATAAGATCATGAGCTTATTACTATAATTATGCCCTCCCTCTAATTAGGAGAATATCTCCTCTCTTACCTCAAAGTGGTGGAGTGGGAAGTGGAAAGAGAGAGGAGGAAACCTTAAAGTTGATGGTGAAGAAGATGAGGATGATGATGGAGAAGTGATTAGAACTTGTCCTTGGGGTGAAGAGTTGAGATTTAATGGAGTTTTGATTGAGATAACGGAACCCTAAGGAGAGAGCCAAGAATGAGTCGTGTGTTGAGTGTTATTTTTCATGGAAATGTCCTCCTTTCACGTGTTATAAGTCGGTTTCAAGAGGCCTTAATCGATTAACCTAAGTAGTTAATCGATTAATGCCTGAGATCACTCATTTCATTAATCGATTAGCCACACGATTAGTCGATTAACCCCTTTGAAATTTGCTGAACTAATCGATTAATCTATCCTTTACTTGAGTAATGGCTGAGAGGGTGCAAAAGCTTAATCGATTAATCCTAGATTTAATCGATTAATGCCTTGAAAATTTTACTCTTTGATGCTTTCTAGTGATTTCTAAGTTATGGCAACACATTCCTAAGTCTATAGCCTTCACACTTATAATTTCTAACAATAACAACATGGAAATAAAATTGAGGATGTTACACCACACACTTATTTCCCACGTGAATTAAAACAAAGTTAAGACAAACATCATAATCATAACACACAAAAAGTTTTCTTGCAACTCCAACTTCTCTCAATCTCACGAACTCTCTCTCTCTCTATCTCTCTCTTAGGGTTTGAGAGATCAACACTCTCAAAGTCTGGATCACACACACAAAATTCCATTCTTTCCTTATTTTTCATCAAGCTTCAATCGTGGCAAGTAGTTAGGATTATCCTCTTCACCTTCTCCTCAGCTCAACAACTCTTCCTCAACACCTCTAGGGTTCGCTACAATACCACCGAGATTTTAAGGGGCTTCGAGCTGGGCTTTTTCAGGCAAGGGTCAAGGATAATACTCATCGGACACCTTACTCCTTACGGTTTTGAGGTAAGGGGGTGGGTGTTACCCTAGCTTAGAGTTGGGTTTTTAGCATGTTCATGATGAGCATTAGGAATGGGTGCTAGTGTAGAGAATAAAACCGTAGGGGAGATGATATGTGTATGTTGATAAGCATGTTTAAGTGAACTAAATGTGATATTTGTGATATATATGTATGTATGTTGTGCTGCTGTTATTTGGAACCATGGATGTGAACTAAAAACCGAACTAAGTAGAGATGTGAGTAAAGTTAGTAAGTGTGATAATGAGAAATAATACAGTAAAAGATAAGGAATAGTATAAGAGGAAAAGGAATAGTATAAGAGGAAAAGTAAAGAAAGAATAAATGAAAGTGAAAAGATAAGCAAAGAGAAATGGTTGTGTGAGACAGGTCATGACAGACGTGCATCCTTGCGACGATGCACGCAATGATCGCGAAAGATGCATTGAGAGTGGTTCGTGCGCAGCTGTAAGATGTACATCCTTGTGACGATGTACGCGGTAATGACTCACACAAGATTCCTACCAGCGGAATCGGTTAGGATGTGCTCCAGGTCATGACAGACGTGCATCCTTGCGACGATGCACGCAATGATCGCGAAAGACGCATTAAGAGTGGCTCATGCGCAGCTGTAAGACGTACATCCTTGCGACGATGTACGCAGTAATGGACACTACCTAATTCCAAGTAATGATCAAGACGTGCATCCTTGCGACGATGCATGCAATAGTTAAAAGGAAGAAAGGATAAGGTGTGCTGGGTGGTGCACACTCCTATAAAAGCTATGTAATTTGTGTATGAGAAAGGTTATAAGACATGATAAAAGTTATAAGGGAGAGTCAATGGGAAAATGGAAATTGTATAAGGTTTGTGTATATAGTGAGATTAATATGATAAGGATAGATGTATATGACGCATGTTTAGGTATGAATGATATGATTATGTGTTTAATTGACTAATTGTGTGTGGCCTAGTGTCTTCTAATGTCATGTTAGAAACTGCTTCCCTAAGTTTTATGTAATGCTCACCCTCTTACCTTTTTTTACAGGTTCGGAGCATGAGCTTACACGATCCCCGACCGAGCAGGTTCCCTCTCCCTCACAGGGAGAGTAGGATTATGTATATGGGTTATGATGGGTCAATATGAGACCGTATTTTGGGTATTTGGGACAAGGAAACTATTTTGGTCATGTATGTGGAAGTATGTATATGACTTGGATGTTGATGATGTTATGTAAACACCTATTTTGTGAATATATATGTTATGAGTTTTAGTGATGTCTATGAAAGAAAAAGAAATTTTAAGTTCATGAAATATTATATGGGTAATTAAGGGTAATTATTAATTAGGGTGTTACATTTATGGTATCAGAGCAGTTTCCCTCGGCCTTTGGAGTATGGACTCATTACTCCACTAATCACTCACCTAGCGAGTTATTCATGTACATGAGAGTAGTCAGGATTTAAAGTAACTGATTAGGGATTGACATAGTGACTGACTTTATGTAGCATTAACTGTTGATCTTGTGCATGCCTAAACAATATGGCTGGAAGGCGTGTTGACAACGATAGGCTTGCGGACATCCTGGAGAATCTGGTTCAGATGAACCAGAACCAGGCCGGAGCAGTGGTGGCAGCTGCAGCCGCAGCAGTAGTGGCAGCTGTGAACCAACAGCCACAAGCACCTCTGAATCCGGCAAGTTGGCTGTCTGAGTTTAGGAAGAATGACCCTCCTAAGTTCGAAGGAGGTTATAACCCGGATGGAGCACAATTGTGGCTCCAAGAGATCGAGAAAATTTTGCGCACAATGGCACCTCCTGACGAGCAAGCTGTGTTGCTGGCTGATGAATGTAACACCCCAAAATTTTAATCCTGGATTAATAAAAGTTAATAATAAATTTTATTTATAACTAATTATTATTATAAATTCCTGATTAAATTAGGTATCTAGTTATTGCATATAGTGGAAAATAATTGTAAATTATTTTCTATGCAAAAATTAGATTTTTGCATATTAGTCCTTGCTGTAGGACCTAAGTGCAATATTAGAAAGATTTTGGAGGGAAGAATGATTAAAATAATTATTTTTCAAATTTGAGTCGAAAGACTCGAGTATTTCTTACAAATACTCGAGTATTCTGGGTTGAGTTGCTGACGATAATGCGTTTGATGAGTCACCATTCCACTATCCTCTCGGATTGACATGAAATCAGTCAAGGAACACCTCAAGGGTGTCGTGTCGATCTACATGCGATGATGAATCGCTTATTTAAGGCAATCAACAACGAATTCAAGCTTCTTGTTGAAGAAATTGTGAGTTAGGGTTCCGGATTCGTTCTCAACGATTCCCTTTCGTTTCTGAGTGTTAGAGTGCAAGTAATACACCATTACAAAGCTTGAATCCTGAGCTTTGTAAAGACAATAAGCTTGTGAGCTGAGAGTTCGTGTACTAAGAGGATCGAAGCTCGAAAGTTGAAGCCATTTTCTGGAAAACAGTTCGGGTAGCTTACTTTGGAGTTTGATTTTGGTAAGCTCTTGAACTTTTGAGGCTTCAATTTCGTTTCATTCTCTTATGCATGTTGTAGAGAATAATTTCTAATCATTTTCCCCAATTAATTTGTATGAATTAATGATCAAAATCCTTGGTTTTATGACCTCACTCAAAACTGTGTTGTTGTCAAATGGATTCTGGGGAGAATAGCTGGGAGATGAATTTTATGTGGATTCTCAGTTTCTACACGATTTAGAGGTAAGTGGGAAGCTATACATTCACTAGAATAAGGATTGATTTCATGAATTTGTGTAGGAAGCCACCATGAGGCTTAAAGGGCATAGTTTGAAATAGGATATTGGCTTGGAGGCCATTCTGGGTGTTGAAACTTGTTGGAGCATGTTTGATATGTTGCATTCAAGCTAAATGCAAGTTATTTTCATGTTAAAGATGCTCAGAATATGAATTGGCACCAGTATTCAAGCTAAGTGCGTCTGGTAGCACCAGTACTCGAGTGTTTGAGCTGAGGCTAGAGTATTGTCTGACGCACCAATTTGAAATTGTGATGAACTACTCGAGTCTTGCATGGACTACTCGAGTACTCTGGAATAATGAACTACTCGATTAATTCATGAACTACTCGAGTATTTCTGGAAAACCTGAAACTGAAGGAGCATGAACTACTCGAGTCTTTTGGTAAGATACTCGAGTATTTTTAGTCAGAACACTTAAATTTCATTTTTAAATCTAACCAAGTTATTTTAACCCAAATTATTAATTTTTAAGTTAATTAATCATGTTGCAAGAAATTAATGAGATTATAAGATTACATCAATTACCTTGAATATTTGTGAATAAATTATTCCATGTTGGATATTTATATTAAGATTAAAGAGAGATTAATCTTAAATGAAATATGTTATGGCATTCATGCATGGTGTTGGTGGTAGATCGTCATTTTGTCATGTTCAAGGGTTACTGCTTGCTTGACCCCACTTCAAGGTTGACGTTGTTGGTCTTATGTCTAGATGACTATGTAATACAAGTGATAGTTTAAGTTTTGGCGACGTGACGTTCACTAGATAGAGTGACGTTGTTTATCACTTTCAAGCAAGTACGCCATACGTTTGATAACGTATTTTTGGAACATGAGGAGGGCCTCTGGGAGTGGCAAAGGTTACTGCTTGCTCGACCCCACTTCAAGGTTGACGTTGTGGGTCTTATGTCTAGATGACTATGTAATACAGTGATAGTTTTATGTTTTGGCGACGTGACGATCACTAGATAAAGTGACGTTGTTTATCACTTCGAGCAAATACGCCATACGTTTGATAACGTATTATTTTTGTATGCTGGGAATACAAATAAGTTATGGAAGGACGTCCATTTGAGAGATTAGTTGGAGAAGTTTAGTAGAGTGAGATAACATGCATCATATCATCATTAATTTATCTATGTGATTAAATTTGGATATGATTATAAAATGTTAACTGCTCACTTTGCATATTTATTACTCAGCCTTATTTGATTATGTGTATGTATATGCTTACCCCTGTGCCCTTGGTAGGTGATGGCACGTTACCTAGCATGCGTAGATATCAGGCCCATCCTTAGCGGGATATGGACGTATGAGGAGCACCGAGCGACTTTTGAGGGTGAGGTAGAGTTCACACTCTTCCACCCTAACCCCCTCGTTCGGGTGCGCCCTCGTAGGTTTAGGATACCTATTATATATACTATGCACATCCCTGCTTTTTATGTTTATAGAGGACCACCACCGCTTGCTCGACCTGTATGTAGGTTTCATAGTTTTCGTTTCCGTCCTGCTACTCGCTCTCATCCCTCTGCCTACCGAGTTTTCACCGATGAGGATGTTCCTTCATCCTATCCGACTGGAGCTTGTGGGACTACACCAGCTACTACTTTTGGACCTACTGACAGGTCTGCCACTCAGTCGGATGGGATAGAGGAGGATCCCGAGGAGGAGGGAGTACCAGTCGAGCCGGTTCCCAGACCTCGAGGAGGACCCAGTGGTTCCTAGGACATGCATAGTATAGCTAGTAGGGATCCCGGACCGACTTTGTAACACCCCAATTTGGAACTAATATTTTCACTAAAAATTTGCGCCATTTTTTTTTTTGTAAAAACATCCATTACAAGTTATTATTATTATTCGAAAAAAGGTTTGCATGTCATTAAACACTTAACTTAGTTCTCCAAAATATTTTCTCCCATTGTTTTCCAAAAAGAAGTGTCACGTTACCACATCATCTCTTTTGCCATAAAATACGATAGTTGTAAATTGCGGAATAATAGATCATTTCATTCATTTGAAAATATTTGATATAAAAGAGTTTCGGCTCATCAGGCCATTATCCAAAAATACAGAATAAAATGCGGAAAGATAAAATAAACTCCCAATTGGGGTTACATAAGTTTTTATCAGAGAGAGCTGTCATCCTAGACTGAAAACAAAACCTAGACCATAATAACTATCACTACTCATCCTCGCTAAGGTCCTCCACTGGGTTTTCTTTGGGATCTTCTTCAGGATCTTCCTCCTCCTCAACATTAGCATGTGGAACGTCCTGAGCCTCATGAAAGTCCCTAGACTCTCCGGGCATAAAGTCCCTCAAGAGAAAACGAACCTCCGCGCGATCAGTAGCAACACCTCGAAGCACATGGTCTATATCCTCAAAACTCAGTCTAGTAGGCCCCTCCCATATCCAACCGGTAGCAGTCCTACTCCATTGTCCCCCCGCCAGAGGAGACATTACCAATCTCAAAACCCGCTCCTCCATCTAGCGTTCGACATATAAGAGAAACAAGAAGGTATAGAAGAGAGAGAGAGAGAGTTAGCGATCAGAATGAACAAGTCATCGACGACATGGGCTTACTCCATGGATCGCACTAGGATCACACACATACCACATTAACAAGGCATATACATCATCTTATCATAATTATCATGTGTTCATCATATCATACCATTATCACTTCAATCATATCACTTATCATTATAACCTTATCATAACTTGATATCATTATTCAAGGGTTCATTACATATAAGTCTTCCACTAAGTCTTTTCATAAGATCACCATCAATGATTTAGGGAGGAAAAATCATTGAGGTAAGGGTAGATTAGCACACACGATACTGTTGGAAACCAACAAGCGGGCTAAGCAAATACTAGAGGGGGGGTGAATAGTATTTTGAAGCACTAATACCAAATATTTCGATTGATAATTGAAGAATGGAGCTTAGACTGAATTTTCTGGAATCAGAAACAAAAGACTCGAGTCTTTTGTGAAATACTCGAGTTTTTCAGGATGAACAACTCGAGTCTTTTCTGAAATACTCGAGTTTTTACTATCAGATAGCAGAAAAACCAGAAACGAAAATTCAGCAATTTAACTCAAATCAATTCAATAATAAACAGGAACTTATCCAACAGAATAGCAAGTAATCTAAATAACTTTTAACACAAAGATTCCTTGAACTTGCTACCTAATTGTATAAATCCTAATTGATTGAAATGACTTAAGTCTATTGAGCTAGAAAGTAGATTAAAAGCAATAAACCAACACTCAAGCAATTTTATCCTGGTTCACTCCAACAATGAGCTACATCCAGTCCTCCTAATCACTTAGGAGTTTCTACTAATAATCAAATTGTTAGAAATTACAAAGGATTACTTGAGAATGGCCTCACTCAATAGTTAAAGTTCTTTTATTGAAAATTCTATAAGCTTTACTATGAGAAGAATAGCCTAAAAATATGCCTTCATCGGATTTGGAATCAAACTTGCCAAGGTGTTCTTTTCCATTATTTAAAACAAAAACTTGGCATCCGAAGACATGAAAATGAGATATATTTGGCTTTCTTCCCTTGTAAAGTTCATAGGGGGTTTTATCCAAAGAGGGCCTTATCAAAATACGATTTAAAACATAACAAGCCGTATTGACGGCATCGGCCCAAAAATATTGAGGTACTTGAGAATCATTTAACATGGTTCTAGCAAGTTCCTCTAGCACCCTATTTTTCCGCTCTACCACTCCGTTTTGTTCCGGAGTCCTTGGTGCGGAGAATTGATGCTCAATACCATTTTTAGCACAAAATCTATCAAATTTGTGGTTTTCGAATTCACCACCATGATCGGTACGAATAATAATTACTTTTTGATTCACTTGGTTTTGCAAAAGTTTGACATGATGTTTAAAAGATTTGTAGGTCTCACTCTTAGTAGTTAAAAATAAAGTCCAAGTAAACCTAGAGAAGTCATCAACAATCACCAATGCATAATAGTTGCCACCAAAGCTTTTTACTTGTGATGGTCCAAACAAGTCCATATGAAGCATTTCTAATGGCCTTGATGTGGACATCACCATTTTTGATCCAAAGGTGTTTTTAGTTTGTTTACATTTCTTGCAAGGGGAACAAACACCTTCAATAGAAAAATTTAGCTTTGGTAAACCAACTACTAGATCTTTAGATTGAATTTTCTTCAATTGGTTTACATTTATATGAGCGGTCCTACGATGCCATAACCAAGTGTCATTTTCTTTGCTCACTAAACAAGTAGAGACCAAAGAAGTGACTTTGTTCAAATCAACTAAGTAAGTATTATTTGACCTTCTACCAACAAATTTGATTGATTCATCTTTGTCACTTTTAATGAGGCAATGGGTAGAGGTAAAAACTACATGATTACCAACATCACATAATTGGCTTATGCTCAAGAGATTATGTTCTAATCCTTGAACATAGAGCACATTATCAATAATCAAGTTTGAAGAGTTTCCGATTTTACCAATACCAAGGATTTTGCCTTTGTTGTTGTCCCCATAAGTGACATAACCCTTTTCCTTTGGAGTAAGCTCAATGAAGTGCCGCTTATCTCCCGTCATGTGCTTCGAACATCCACTATCAAGATACCACAATTGTTTTCCCGTTCGAAGGCACACCTACAATATGAAATCACTTGTTCACTTTGGGTACCCAAACAATGTTGGGTCCCTTAGGGTTAGTGTTGGGACTTTCTCCCTTCTTAATCCACATATAAGTGCCCTTTTTCATTTCAAACTTCTTAATGTGGCACTCAATGTTGATATGTCCAACTTTTCCACAATAAGTACAAGTTGGTCTCTTTGATGAATTTTTCTTAGAAAATGTTCCAACCACCTTGTACTTTTTGTCCTTTTTATGAACATATCCTAAACCGGTTTTGTTGTGATTATGTCTTTGAGAGTTCAACAACCGGTTGAGGTTTCTATCACTATGTGAGATTGTGAGTTTGTTTTTCAACTCTTTCACTTCTTTTTCAAGATCATCACATCTCTCACATGAAGTGATAATTTCCTCATGATTTGCACAATCACTTTGATGACTAGAATTAATAAGTTCCAAGGATTCATTTTGAAGTTTCAACTCATTTATAGATTTTTGCAATTCATCAATTTCATGTTGAAACTCCAAAATTTTCTTTCCTTTTTCCTTATTAATTTTAGCAAGCCTTTTAAATTGAATTAACATTTCATTGTAGGCTTCTTGCAAATCATCATATGAAATGGAGTTTGAAGAGGAACAAGAAGAACTAGAGGTTACCTCATCATCACTTTCACTCATGCCATGATTAGCTCTTGATGAGGACTCATGATTGTTCTTGGCCATGAGACAAAGGTTTGCATTTTCATCACCGGAGCTACTTGAAGATGATTCATTGCTCTTCTCCGGTGCATCCCAAACAATGTATGCACGCTTCCCTTTGGTCTCTTGGGTCTTCTTGTCATTCTTCTTCAAGAATGTGGCACATTCCATTCTTATGTGATCAACCCCTCCACATTCATGACACTTAACTCCATCATTGGTACTCTTTTCTCTTTGTTTGGAGTCTTTGGTTCTCTTGAAATTGGATGAAGATCCACCTTTCTTCCCTTTGAAGAATTTGTTGAATCTTTTCACAAACATCGCAAATTCTTCTTGATTTGGTTCACCATCGGAATCTCCACTTGTAGAGCATTCTTCAACTTCTTTTGTAGCTTTGGTTGAAGCTTTGAGTGCTATGCTCTTTTTCTTTTTGTCCGATTCCTCATGCATCCCAAGTCTTGTAAGCTCCATCTCATGCTCTTGGAGTTTGCCAAACAAAGTGGCTAAGTCCATGCTATTTATGTCTCTTGATTCCTTGATGGCGGTTACCTTGGGTTGCCAACTCCTATCAAGACATCTTAGAATTTTGTTAGTAGTTTCACCATTGCGAAATACTTTTCCCAAGGAAATCAAATGATTAACAATGTGAGAGAATCGCTTTTGCAAGTCACTAATGGTTTCATTTGGCAACATGTGGAACAATTCATATTCGTGAGTTAGAGAATTCAATCTTGCATCTCTAACCTCACTTGTTCCCTCATGTGTGACTTGCAAAGTATCCCACATTTCTTTTGCCGATTTACATTGGGAAACTCTATAAAATTCATCATGGGATAGAGCCGAAAAGATGATGTTTTTAGCTTTTAAATCAAATGAGACTTTTCTCTTTTCATCATCATTCCAACTACTCCTTGGAATTTCAACAATTTCATCATTTATTTTCTTTTTGGGAATGAAAGGACCATTTTCAATTGCATCCCAAATATCCATATCAATTGCTTCAATAAAAACTTTCATGCGAGTTTTCCAATAAACATATCCTTCACCATTAAATAGTGGAGGACGGTTTATTGAAGCTCCTTCTCCACCAAAGTTATTGCTAGAGCCCATTAAGTTTCCAAAAGGATCTTTTTCGAAAAAGTTGTTACACTCGATCTTTCGACCGAGCTCTGATACCACTTGTTGGAAACCAACAAGCGGGCTAAGCAAATACTAGAGGGGGGGTGAATAGTATTTTGAAGCACTAATACCAAATATTTCGATTGATAATTGAAGAATGGAGCTTAGACTGAATTTTCTGGAATCAGAAACAAAAGACTCGAGTCTTTTGTGAAATACTCGAGTTTTTCAGGATGAACAACTCGAGTCTTTTCTGAAATACTCGAGTTTTTACTATCAGATAGCAGAAAAACCAGAAACGAAAATTCAGCAATTTAACTCAAATCAATTCAATAATAAACAGGAACTTATCCAACAGAATAGCAAGTAATCTAAATAACTTTTAACACAAAGATTCCTTGAACTTGCTACCTAATTGTATAAATCCTAATTGATTGAAATGACTTAAGTCTATTGAGCTAGAAAGTAGATTAAAAGCAATAAACCAACACTCAAGCAATTTTATCCTGGTTCACTCCAACAATGAGCTACATCCAGTCCTCCTAATCACTTAGGAGTTTCTACTAATAATCAAATTGTTAGAAATTACAAAGGATTGCTTGAGAATGGCCTCACTCAACCTAACCCTTTCAAGAGTGTACCAAACTCTTGATTTCTACCCCAATTTGATTCCGGTGATTGAAGAACTCTTCACAAAGCTTCCTTGAACTCCCTTCAAGAAACTCCACCGGGCTAGGAACCTCCTAGTCTTGTGCTTGAGAACCTCTCAAGACTTCCAACACCCTAAGCCACTTAGGGTTTGCTTGGGAACAATCCAAGACTTTGAATAATCAAGCTTTTTGTATGTGTATTACTAATCTCACAATGGATTAGCACAAATAAGCACAGCTCAATGTAAGAATTGAGGCCTAAAACTCAACTTGGAATAAAATGACAATATGAGTGAGAAGTTGAGCTTTTTGGGAATTAACACTTGAGAAGAGGAAATTAAGAAAGCTTGAATCAATATGATCTTGTTGTCTTGTTTGTTCTTGCACAAATTCAAAGAGAAATTTTACAATAAGGTTCTGAATTGCTCTCTTGGGTTGGATGAGACTCAAATGCCCTCAATTGAGTTTTTGAGTCTCTCCAACGTTCATTTTTGCTGACTGGACAAAAATACTCGAGTCTTTTGGTAAATACTCGAGTCTTTTTGGTCGGTCACGAGTGAATTGGTGCACGAACAAGACTAACGGTCATAATTGCTTACCTGGCACAAATACTCGAGTTTTTCTACAAATACTCGAGTGTATACTCGAGTCTTTTTCAAAATACTCGAGTATTTTGATCAGATATGGGAAAAATTATTTTTCAATTTTATTTTTCCTCTCAAGTATTAATTTTTGGTCAATCTCAACTTAATAAACATATAAAAATTTATTCCTAGAAGAGACTAACTATTTCTACCCACTCTCAACATAAATTAGAAATTTACAATTAATATTTGATTGAGAATGATTGGGCACTTGTCTTCTTTTCTTGACTTCTTGTTGATGTTGATGTTGCAATATCTTCAAGGCATGATTTGTTAATTATTTTGTCATCATCAAAACATAATCCACATAATTAGGAGCATTGAATTCACAGATACATCTCCTCCTTCAATATCCAACCACAACCTAAGTCGGAAAGCAGATGGGACGCACAGGAATCCTATCCACACAGGCATCGATAGTCAAAGGGTACGTACCAAGCTGAAACCACACATCTGGCCAGCAAAACAAAATACACATCATTTATAATTTCACATTTTCACAAAAGCAATGACTTCTAGCCTTGATTCAGATTCCCTCTCACCATCTCCGATTTGCTCAAGGGGGCGACAGCTCTATCCCTAGTTCACGATGCAGTCCTTGCTACGATCAATGCTCAGCAGGTGACCTTGATCATTGTAACATCGTCCCGCCTAGGGAAGCGCTCTTAGGCTTCTTGACGTTTCACCGTCCTTGCCCTCCCCTATCGCAATCACCACTCGAAGGAATGCATCGACCTCCAAGTATATGGTATCTTTCCTCTCCACTACTTTTCTCTCAACGCGTAGTTAGAAAGGATTAAAGCTTAAAGTCTTTTAAGTCTTTCAAGTCCTTTAGTTACCTAGTTTGGTCGACCCATTCTAAGCCTCGCTTCTAACAGGCCTCGACCTCTAAGGGTAACAACAAACACCTCCCTATAGTACAGTGGATTCCACAAGACATGAAACCACGACATAGTCATCCACGTGGCCAGTCACTTAAAAGGGATATGCAACAAAAGTTATTGTGCCGCTTGCACCATCACTGTACACTAATACGAATCTTCCACAAAATTAATCATTCTCATGTTTTCTTTTCATAACAATTCTAAATATACAAAGTCCTTTCCATAGGACAACCGTTTCAATATATCAAATAATCTTTCATAGGATAAATCATGATTTCATAAACATAACCAAATACATTTGATACATTATCACATGATCTCTTATCATTTCCAAAACCATACCAAGCAAAATAACTTCAGATTATAGAACATATCAATATCAAAATAAATCCAGACAATCAATATAAAGTTACTAGAACGACTAAGCACACCACAATCAATTGTCGTCTCGTATATTGACATATAACTTGGATTCCGACTTTTGAGATAGTCGAAATCATCCTAATGTTACCATAGTGCCATCGTGTCATAAGATAGCTACTCTCTCACCTTGATGTGAAGCTAAGAAATTAGTGTCCTCTTGAATTGAATTCGCGTTACTTGATTCCAAATGAGAACCTTTAACAATTTGATACACATAATCCAAATAACAAATTAATTTAAAAATTTATTAAAAGGACATTTTACAAATCGAAAACACTTAGTATCCTTTAAAAACACAAAACAGTATCAGTAGCTTAAAACCTCTTTAAAACTAAAAACAGATTACTGTATTGGAAAAATCACTTTTTCTTTTTGCTTTTTAAATCATGAAAACCTTTTCTAAAAATAATATAACTTTTAGAATTTAATTATCACCTTTCAAAAATAAATTCTAAAACACCATTTACTAAAAAACTCATTTCCAAATACCTTATAACAACTACCATTTACAGAGAAATCATACAGCAGGATTTTAAAATCATTTGCTTTGATGCAACCTTAAAACTAAATTAAGCAGTAAATAAAAATCACATAACCACATTACAAGCACACCTAATTCATATAGAACATAACTCATATATTAAAGCTAAAAATATATTTTTCTAAAGTTGATGCAATTTTAATTACAAGTTCTAAACAGAATAGAAAAATTACTTTTCACACATCAGTACATTTAGGCATCTACATAAAATCACATTTTTCATCAAATCAAACAACTTACTAAACCATTAGAACATTTAAACATACATTCACGCAATCACTTCCATAATTCCTTTTGAACTCTATATACTTATACTAAAGATCCTAACATAAAATTCACATACTAATTCATTCCAGATCAATTTCTATTGTTGATGCACAAATTTATACTTTTGGACAACATATACTACAAGCCTTAAAAATCACTTTTCTCACAAATGGTTTATCAAAAAGACATGCCACTTTTTCCTAAAATTTCCTTACCATTTCCATTATAAACATATGATTAAATATGAGTTTAATAAAATAGTTTTGCTTGCTGGACAGCCACCAAAATTCAGTTGCATCACTTCTAGAAATTGAAACAAACATGTTCTAACATCCAGATAAAATTATAAACAAGTTAAGCATTGAAAAATACATACAAAAATTATCATTTGGGATCTCATAGTCCAATAAAAATTGTTTTTCAGATGTCAATTATTTTTCTAACAATTACTTAATCTATTTCATTTTTTTTGTTAACTACTTAATTTATTTCATGTACACACATCAGTAAACATACAGAGACATCATATAACCATTTAAGCACTTAGAAATTTAGCAAATATTATTCTTTCATATCAAAATAATTTTCGGCCTTCAATATAAAAATAGAAAAGTAATATCAATTATAAACACATATATATCTTATTCATATAATTTCATACCTTTCAAAGATTTACTTAAAACATCAATTAAATAGAACATAAACACTTTTGAGTAAGATCATATTTTTGTACAGCACTTAACAGTATAGTTTATATACAATATCAATCCATATAATCACATAAACACAAATCCAATTAATCATTTTTAACCACTCAGATATCATCAGATACACATAATTACCAAAAGGCTTATTTATGTCAGGTGCCCTGTTGCACCTATTTTGTCAGACGCCCTTTAACTTTATTTTTCAACAAATATACCCCTACAGTTTGCTCCGGTGAGCCATATACCCCTTCATGCCATTTCCGGCCACCGGTGCTGACGTGGACCGCCAAAGTCAGCAAGTGGTAAAAATAGGAGCCCTTGTAGTTTGAGTCTTTTTTTGCCAGATACCCCAATATATAACTTCAAAAATTCATATCTTTTAAACCGTAAGTCCAAAATTTACAAATTTTATGTCAAAACGATTGTATTGAAATATAGAATTTTATAATGCAATTATTTTATTTTTATGGATAGTTTTGTAAAAAAAAATTTTTTGGGCAATTTTCTATACGAATTTTGAATTTAGGAATTATTAAAAATTATTTATGAATTGGATTGCACTAGTTTTTATTATAGTTTGAGGATCATAAAAATAATTAGTTTTGACTTTTAAAAATAAATTGTAAAAAGCTATAAAAAAACTAAATTTAAAATCATCGGAGACTGACATAGTCAAAACTCATGATTTTTATGTTCCTCAAACTACAATAAAAACTAGTTCAATCCAATTCATAAATTATTTTTAATAATTCATAAATTCAAAATTCGTATAGAAAATTGCCCAAAAAACAATTTTTTACAAAACTATCCATAAAAGTAAAATAATTACATATTAAAATTCTATATTTCAATACGATCGTTTTGACATAAAATTTGTAATTTTTGGACTTACGGTTTAAAAGATATGAATTTTTGAAGTTATATATAGGGGTATCTGACAAAAAAGACTCAAACTACAAGGGCTCCTATTTTACCACTTGCTGACTCCGGCGGTCCACGTCAGCACCGATGGTCGGAAATGGCATGCAGGGGTATATGGCTCACCGGAGCAAACTGTAGGGGTATATTTGTTGAAAAATAAAGTTAAAGGGCGTATGACAAAATAGGTGCAAACTAGAGGGACATCTGACATAAATAAGCCTTGCCAAAAAATAACATATATAATTTGCTATTATCATTTTAAAAACAATATAGGCCTCACGGCCAAAACACATACACATCACAATTTTATAATTTTTTTTGTTCATCATCACTTGCTTATTAATCATGTTTTCATACTGATAATCAAAGAAGAATCAAAACAACAATACAGTACAGATGAAAATCAAAATTCTCAAAACAGATTACAAACTCAGAATATCATTTCCTTATTTTATCATCAATAGTTTGGTCATCAAAGGCTTTAAAAAGGGGAGATCAATATCTCTTTAAACAATTTTTGTTTTGTCCCTTTTTAATCCTTATTCATTTGATCTTCAACCAAATTCACACTAACAAATTAAAAATTCAGATTATATCAGAGAAAAGATTAGAGATTTTAGTTTCACCATTTCATAATCAGAGAAGAGTAGAAAAAGTCTTTTTATTTGCTAAACCAAAAGAATAAAGAATAAGAACTTAAAATTAAAACAAATACTAAGGTTATAGGATTACCTCTTCTCCTAAGCAAAGAAGAGCTTCAAAGTGAATATGAAAATTTTTCCCTTCCCTTCACAATGTGCCACGCCTCACTTTCTCTTTCTCAAAGACTTTCTCAAATTTTTTTCTCTCAAAATGATTGTTTGTTGTGTGTAAAAGAATGAGGGGTCTTAGGCTCTATTTATAGGTGAAGTAGGAAATGAATTTCCCTCCAAAACATGGCTGAGTTACACGCCCCTTTCATCATAAAATGGGTAAAAGAATTTCAATTTTTGCTTCAACCAAGTCTAGGAAAATGTTCATGCATTAATGGGATTTTCCAACTCTTATAAGCCTTAAACTCTAAGATTCTTCTAGGTACATTTTCAGAAAATATCCCCTCCGTTTCCTATGCATTTGGACGGCTCACTCTAGTCAAAGTGGGAAGACAAAATTTTCATTTACTCACTTTGAATCCACCTCTCCTTTATCCAATCAAATTAAAGCTTTGTACATTAAAATTCAAAAAAATAAATAGAAAAATAAAATAATCTGGACTGTGCAGCCAATAAGCTTTCAAATAAATATCTGAACATACAAATAAAATACTTTGAGATCCAATAATTAATTCTAGGCTTTAAAATAATTTTTTCCAAGCATAAAACATATAAAATCATACAGTTACTGCAGCAGAGAAAAATTTTCTAAGAATACCTCATAAAATTACAATTCTTATTTTTTTAGAAACTAAATTTCAATACGACTGTTTTCATATAAAATTTATAATTTTTGGACTTACGTTTTGAAAGTTATGAATTTTTGAAGTTCTACGGGCATTTCCTCCAAAAATGCACTTCATAAGCTTTCAAATAAATTTAGAATTCAAAAATACGAAAATTATATTTTATTTGGACGGTGCAGCCAATAAGGGATTTTTAAAATACATTTTCCAAGCACATAAAAATATTTTTGGGTCAAAGAGTCATTAAATGCATTAAAATCATCTTTTCAAACTCAAAACTCAAAAATTAGTTCAGTATTGTAGCAGTGATAAAATTTTGAAGACTCTAAAATAAAAATAAAAACTTTACATTTTCATAATCTACATTTCGATACGATCGTTTTGACATATAATTTGTAATTTTCCGACTTACGGTTAAAAAGATATGAATTTCTGAAGATAGAACACCTTAATCCTTCAAAAAGCATTTTATTTTCTAAGATCATTTAAATCAAATACTATACCTTAAAATATTTCATCTTAAGAATATAATTTAAATACATTAGAGAAAACATTGGTATGCATATATATATATATATAATATATATACCACGTGCATATATATATATATATATAAAACATACAATTTTAAATAAATCCAGGTATCATAATTTATCAAAATCAAATATAATATTTTATATTCAAATATAAATTCACAAATAAATTGAGTAAAAATTGTGGGTCTCACAGACTTTGCTGCTGCAGTGGACCAGACGAATGCGTGGAGGACCAGTTGACCTGCTTTCAGACACTCCTTATTTTTGAGTTGTGATATATTGTACATATTTTGAGAGTGTTTGAGAGTTTAGGTCTTATTTTCAGACTTTTATATGTATTTTCAGTTTATGGACATGATCACTTGTACTTTGCTGACTTCTGTACTTATGGATCCCTTTCTATGATGATATATATATATATGATGTTTATTACAGCATGGATCCTTGAGTACTACTATTTTCCGCACATTCTGATATATTTTGTTAAAAGAGAATTCGGTGACCATTATTATTTGGAAAACAATTTTATGCGAACATCAAGGCGACGCTACTTTTATAATTATGGAAGTCTAAAATAATTTTTAATTAACAAATATTCGTTGTCTTGAAAATTTATTAATTGTTTCAATATTCTATTGATTAAGCGAACGGAGCCGAATTCGTTAATTTGTTTCATGATTTAACATTAAGTTAATTTATCCAAACTATTAATGTCCATAAATAATATAATATTGTTTCAAGAGGCAAGGGTGTCGCACTTTTTATGGTATCAGAGCATGGTCCTGTTCCTCCTAGCTCAGCTGGAAGCAGTTAGGCTCGCTGTTCGAATAGATCGAATATAGTTAGGATAAGATAGGATAGTGATTCCAATCCAAAAGAGACCTTTAAGTGATATAGAGACCATAGTGTAGGTCTGCTATGGCAACTAGAAACCAGAATCATACCAATGCTATGCTGGATAGAATTACTGCTGTGACACCCTCGTTTTATATCTTGAAAATAATTAATATTTCCAAATATAGAATACTTGCTATCAAAAGTCGGGACTGAAAATTTTTTCCCTTTTTAATGTTTACTTGCTCAATTAGAAATCCCTTTTTCATTGACGAATAACTTGAATTCGGCTTAACATTATTTTAATTACGAAAAGGCTCTCGAGACAATATCTTTTAGACATAATAAAACATCTTCAATTCGTGGCCTTTATTAAAAATATATTATTTGTCTCTTGAGTTTGATCGAGTGCATATAATATAAACTTATTGTCGAATCCTTTTTGAATAAAAATCAGAGTATGCGGAAGTAAAAGTAATACTTATGGGGCACTGCTGAGGTAAATAAAAACATCAGATATATATATATATATCATGATAAAAACCCCAACAGTATCATCAGTAGCAAGTAGCAAAAGTCGAGATAGCAAGTTTTGATGAAACATATACAAACCAGCTGCATAAAATAAACCTCACTCTAAGACCTCTCAAAATATATACAATATATAACAAAAGTCCAAAAGCAGAAGTCCTAGAGCAAGTCCTCCATGTCCTCAGAAGCTCCTCCGATCCTCCACAGCTCTATCCCTAGGACCTAGGATCCAAAACATCTATGCTATGCAAGCTCCTAGGAACCAGCGGGTCCACCTCTAGCAGAAACAGTAGGCTCGACATGCACCTCCTCGTCGTCCTCATCCTCCACAGGGTCCTCCTCGACCTCGCCTGACTGTGCAGAGACCCCACCACTGGGTCTAGGATCTGCAGAAGCAGTCCTCTCAAAATCAGTCGGACCAGGAGAAGGAGTCTCCTCAGTGACAACTCTGTGGGAGGAAGGATGAGAACGAGTGGCAGCTCTAAAACGAAAACTATGGAATCGACGCACAGGTCGAGCCGGGGGTGGTCCTCTATATGTATAAAAAGGCGGAACATGCATAGTATAGACTAAAGGAATCCTAAATCTACGAGGTCGCACCCAAACCAGAGGGTTAGGGTGGTAGAGAGTGATCTCCACCTCCCCCTCAAAAGTGGCACGGTGCTCCTCGTACGTCCATATACCACTAGGGATATGGCGTATCTCGATGCAGGCTAGGTATCTGGCCATCACCTAAACAGGGCATAGGGAGTAAGTATACACATATACATAATCAATAAAGACTAAAATTACAAACACAAGTATGTCATGGACAGCCAATAATGCAAGTACATATGAGCATACCAATTTTCAACATTATATCTCTTATAATGCAAGTGGCATGATGCATGATTTTCTATCCACAACTGAGGCCTCTAAAAGTCCATCTTGGACGTCCATCCAATACACCCTTGTGTTCCCGGAACACTGACATTCGTTCCCAGAATGTAATGCCAAACCATACTTGGATAATAAGCATCACTCCCAGAGTGTGCAACACGTTCCCAGAACGCATACGTTCCCAGAACGCATAAAAACCATGTCCCAGACACTGGCCACATTCCCAGAATGTGTCATCAAGTAGGTTACAATTTGGTACTCCCGGAGTACCCTCCTCATATTCCCAGAATATGATAAACGTTCCTACCAACCAATCTTCCATTCTCTATGCATGAATGCACAAATATTAAGGTTGGTTTTATCTTTACTTTAATTACTGTGATTTAGAAATATTTCAATTTCTCTTTTGAATGATCAATTTGAGGTATAATCCTTGGCACAAAAATTCACTCTTGAATTAACTCAAAAACATGCCATTAGACTTAGATTGGGAAAAACTTAACCAATGGTATTCATTTTCACTTAAAAGACTTAACTTTTATTTTTCAGTTTCAGGTACTAACCGGTTACAGTCTCAGGCTAACCGGTTAGAATTACAGACCTGAACTGGTTTACCATTGAAATTCAGAAAACCCTTTTTCTTGAATTCTTTACCCAATCCATAAACAAGTTTCAACATTGTTTTATACCTCAACTCCACTGTTTTCATCATTCAAAAGTATAAATCGCATTCCAATTTCCAAAGGAGCATAATTTCCTCTTGAAATTATCTCATTACACTAAGGTATTAACTCTCATTTTCAATCTGAACCATACAATATTAATCAGCTTATTTTCAGACTGAATTCCAGTGAAATTAAAGTCTAGATTTGAGTAAAAATGATAAGACCACAGGACTAATTTCAGAAATTCATTTTCTTTGAAATTTTACAGTATCTAACCGGTTACAATTATCGAATAACCGGTTAGATTATGCAGTCTGAACACTGAAACATGAGGTTTTATAAACCATTCTTTTCTTTACTCAAATCTAACCAATTTCAACACTCAAGAGTTCATATACCTTAAAAAAAACATGTTCAACCACAGAAACACATTTAACTTGCATGCATTAAGTTTAATGTATCAAATTGCATAAAAACCCACATAAACACAATTTAATACCACAAAACTTACAATAACATTTAGATTGTGATTCAAGCATTAAAATCACTTGCATGCATCAACACAAAGTTGCTCAAAACAGAATTGAGCTAGAATTTGGCCTCCAAGCCTTTTGGTTTTAAACACATAATGCCCTTTTTGAGTCCTTGTTGACTCAAATCCTAAATCACTTGATTTTAGTCTAAATCTAGTATAAGGTAAACTTCTCCCATACCTCAAAGTTGTGTTTGATGAGCAATAGCACTGAAACTTGAAGAAAATCCACAAACTCCCCACAAATCCTATGTTCTGCTCTCAGCCAGGATTTCCATCAACAGGGTTCAAAGACCAGAGAATTTGTCATGGAAATTGACCAAAGAAATTGGGGAAAACAGTTAGAACTCGATCTAGGTAACATGCACTAAGAAATAGAAGTGATTTGAGGCTTTAGAGTTGTCTGTACTTACCAAAATCCAGACTCAAACCCAGCTTCCCGAACCAGAAAACTCAGAATCCATCTTTCCAAGCCTCAACTTCTCAGATCAATCTCTCCTCACACACACACTCTTGGCTCACAAGTTTTATATCAATGGAAAGCCCTTGATTTAAGCTTTCCAGAAGTGTATCCCTCACTCTCTATAGCTCAAAGAAGAAGAAGAATTGCCTTAAACGAAATAGAAACCCTAATTCAACCTCTCAGCCCAGAACTCAAAGAAATCAACCCCCAACCCTTCAGAAATCCAGCAATTTATAGGCAAATTGGAGTAACATGCACGATGACGCGTGTTATCCACTGGATTAAGGCTGTTTTCGTGGCGATTAAAGGGATTAATCAAGTGATTACTCATCAAACGCACTAACACAGTTTCTGGGTTCATCGTCTAACCGGTTACAGGGCATTACTAACCGGTTAGGTCAGTACAAAATTTAAAAATTAATACTTTTTAAATCTTTCCCTCCAAGAACCTTTTCAATATTACATTTAGGTCCTAAACCAAGGACTAAAATGCAATATCTATATTTTTGCATTTATTTGCCATATAAAAATATTTCCACTTATTTTTATATTTCAGGCTAATTAAATACAAAATATAAACTTGGAAAATTTATATAAATTAATAATAAAACTTTATTATTAATTTGCTTATTATCTGGGAGACGAAAATTAGGGGTGTTACAACTGTTGTTCTGGAGAACATGCAGCAACATCAACAGCAGAATCAGCCCACTACAAGAATTATCTCGAACAGCTACGGAATTTTGCTATGGAATATTCTCCTAGCAATTTCATAGCAAATTAGCTATAGAATAGATACAAAATTAATTTCCGTAGTTAGTTTTCAATACTATAAAATACACTTATTATATGAAAAACAACTATGGAACAACTACGTTTTTGCTAGGGAATATTAGTAACAATATAAAATTCCGTAGCAGATTAGTTTGCTAGGCAATATTCCGTAGCTGATGAATTTTTTGGCACCCGCGCTAAATTTTCGCCCCTCCCGCCGCTGCTCCTTCCTTTACCTTTTCCCCTTCCTTTTTTTTTCAACTCTACTATTCTCCTTCCTTACGTTTCATTCTCCTTCTTTCACTACCTTCTCTTTTAATTTCTCTCTCTTTTCCCTTTCACTTTCTCTGTTCCCTCCACCTCCCTCCTTACCACCTTCGACTCCTTCACCTCCGCCTCCTTCACCTACCCACGACTTCCTCCTTTCTCCTTCCATAGTCTCATTTCACTCTCTTCCCTTCTCATTCACTAAATCCCTAACTTCACCACCATCTCCCTCCTTCACGGCCTTTCCCTCGTCCTTTCCTCCTTCCCTGCTTCAATTTCACTAAATCCCTAATTCCCTAACTTCCCTCCTTCCCTATCTCGGTGACGAATTGTTTTGTTTTGTTTGTTCTTCGATCTGTGTTTTTATGCCCGATATGAGTAGCAGTAGCCATATCCCAAGAAAGCTCTATTAATTTCAAGCTGACAAAAAAAGCCAAATCGGATAACATCAGAATAAAGGGTTTGCTTATTACCAACCTATCAAACCCACTAGGAACCATAATGGATAGAGAGACATTAACAACAGTTGTGAGTTTCATTAACCAAAACCATATCCACCTAATATGCGATGAAATATATGTTTTGGTTGAAGCTGTGTTTTATTTTTATTTTTGAGTATTTGTTTGGGTTCGGTTTTGTGTAATTCTTCTTTTTCCTTTTTTGCTTTTTTTTCAAATTATTCTTTTTTGTTTTGATTTTTTGGTTAGTTCAGTTAATGAGTGTTTCTGTATTTGAATATTTGGAGTAACTGTTTGTTATGTTTCTTTTGCTTTCAGGGTATGTTTGATTTCGCTTCTCACCGGTCCAAACTCGCGTTTCTTCTCTTCTAACGCGAAAACAACATGTTTGCTTGGGCGGTGGCAAATCGATTCGGCTCTCAAACTCGATTCCAGATCGAAGCGCCTGTGGGTCGCTTTTGCGTCAGAGGAGAATCGAATTTGGATTTCAGATCTCCAATTCTAGGTATGTTTTCCTCTTTGCCCTTCCCGCCACGTTCTTCATTCTGTTCACCAGTTTCTTTCTGGTGGTTTTCCCTTTCAATGGGACATAGCAGTCAATGGCTGTGATATTCTATCTATGCAAGGTATGGTGTTCCTTTTCTTAATTGTATTTTTATGAAATAAAGCTCAAAACTCCCAAAATTTTACTGGTGTTCTTTGATTACTCTGTTATAGAACAAATTAGAGCTTGTGAGTTCGTGTTCATTATTGCTCAATTGTTGTAAGTGTCCAAGAAGGAACTCTAAAAATATAATGATACCAACTAGGATATCATGATTCACCAGCTAGTGTTGTTGCTTTACTCTAATAACGGTAAATAAAAAGAATTGATTTCTCACCAGCTCATTTCTCACAACATATGTAATTGGTCCAGAGAAGAAATTTAAGGAATTATTGGTCCTTGATTTGGCTGAGTGTTGTATGGTACCTGTGGCTGAGCCAGAACCAAATTAATTT
Source organism: Crotalaria pallida (assembly GCA_037953625.1). NCBI lineage: Eukaryota > Viridiplantae > Streptophyta > Magnoliopsida > Fabales > Fabaceae > Crotalaria > Crotalaria pallida. Next base: position 76,684,706 of record CM075649.1, on the reverse strand, counting down.
TGGGGGTGATGAACAATCAATAAACGAGGTGATTAACAAAATAAAAATTCGAGCATGGTTATGGATTAAAGGTAAAAATAATAGGATTACTATGTCTCTATTTGAATGGTTCTCAAACCCATTACTCTGTTTTCTGTCATACTGCTGAAATTGTCGAGGGTGTCCCTTGCTGCTGGTTTTCTCTGTTTTTTCTAGTTTGTCTGTCTTGGCTATACATGAGGCGGATCATAGTGTTGGATCAAATATGTGGAAGAAGCTTTAGTAGAAGATTCTAAGGAAGTGAATTTTGCATATGCTCAACAGATGTGGAGGCTCTCTTTTTTTAAGAGTTTGGGACTGTTTGGTCAATGTTGGCCATAAGTTCTATAATTATGTTCTTTTTTCCTTTGTTCTGTATTGTTCTCATGGAGGTGCTGGTGTTAGTATTTTTTTGATTCTGTAATATGTACTTTGGCACAAATTGCCTCATTCCTCTTAAATTGTGAAGCTTCCTTCTCTGGTTGTTATAATTCCTGTAATTTAATTTAGTTACATGAAGTGATAAGAAATGGCCCCAAGAATTTAGATCCATGAAGTTTAACTGAAATACTAGTTTTGGTATGAAATTATACATGAAGTTATACTAGAATCTGATTCTTAGTTTAGAAGTTATTTGACCTATTAGTTTTATATATAGATTCTGCAATGTGAAATGTCCAGTATGCAACTAACTCTGTGATCTTCTTTGATTTGTGGTAAAGGAAACAAATTTTTCTTGGTTGATTGAAGTGAAGGACTTCCGTGGCATGCAAAAAATGCTGCATTATATGAAAAAATTATTTAAGTTTGTAGTAGTGTGACCATTGGTCAGTATGTATTAAAACATGCAAAACCAACATGTTCCATTTTGCAATATCTATCTACTTGCAGAATCTAATTAACTAGTGCAGATTCTATCTTTGACCTTGGGCATAAACAAATGTTGAAATTGTAAATACTAGATGATATGATTTTCGGTTATTTGATTCATAAAATGAGTAGAGTAAATCATATTATGCTCCTTCAAGTAAAATTCATTTACTAGATTCATATATTCTGTTTCCTTTCTAAATTGTGGAGGTCCCTTCTTAAACCTTATGAAGTGGAGCCATTTTTTGCAGCAGATCTCCAAGCTTGGCTCAGAGTAAATATCAGTAGGGGATGGGGAGGTTTCACCAGAGAAAAGTGGGGGGGGGGGGGGGGGGGGGTGACTCTGGCAGATGGATTGAAGGCTTTTGTTATCATATTGGTCATTGTAGTTCTTATGTGGCTGAGCTCTGGGGTATTTTATTAGCTTTGCAAATTGCTTGGTCCAAAGGTGGGGCAATGATAGTGGTTGACATGCCTCTAAACAATAACCCTTCCACTGTGTCTAAGGAAACACACGAACTTAAGGTATCAATGATTGATCACTTTTCTGCATTTAAATTTTTTGAAAGTGATATTTATCTTATGGAAGTAAGAGTAAGAAATTAATATTCTAATATCTGCTAAGCTGTCTTTTGTGGTGTTGAATTGGCTAGGTTACTTGGGATTAACTTGTGTTTAATTTTCTTTTCCTAACATGGGTTTCCACTTCTTTTCAGCTTGAAGCTGCAGAGAATAAAATCTACATTGATGTTGGTATGATCATCAAACTATATCGTAGCATACAATTAATCAAGTTTCTGATTTGTTTCATTTTTAATAATCGTAGCACATAATAAGGAACTTGGGCAAGCAATGTTGAAATTTCACTCAAAAATCTTAAGCAATCATTCTTCTATCTTCATAATAAGGAACTTAATAAGGAACTTGTGAGGCTGACTAGCCATGGGAGAGGCACATTGTTCAGTGGGAGCAAAGAGAAGTGGGGTGCTGTTAAGATCCAAACTTTCTTCAGAGGCTACTTGGTATGTGACTTTATCTTTTAGAAATGTTTTATTATTTTTTGTTGATGTTATCTTTAAATAATGTTGAAATCAAATTGATTGGTGATGATGCTTTTTTCTTAGTAATGAGGGTAAGTCTGTTTTTTTTTAATTTTTTTTTTGGTAAATTGCATTGTTTTGTGATGCTTCTATCTTGGACAAATATATTTGATTGGTACAAATATATTCTTCTACCTTTGTCTGGCCTTAAAAGGTGGGAACGTTGTTTTAGGTTCTTAATGAAATAGTGCCTTTCCATGTCTCTGGATCACTGAAACTTTCATTAGCACTTTCCTTTTTTCACAATATTATTGTTGACTTGCCTCTTTATTCAATCCAAAATGTGGTTTTAAAAACATTCAGCCAACTTCTTTGACTTGAGCAAATTACATGTACAAGCCTTGCCTTTAGATCTAAAGATTTTTCTGGTGTACTTTTGGGGTGTGATTGTGGTAGACTTAGAAGACTAATTTAGAACCTAAACTGACCCATATTATCATATGCATGCAGTGCTAATTTTCAAATTTTAAATTGTTGGATATCATGCTCAATTCAAACTAGTATTGGAGGTTATTTTAGAAATAGGTTTTTCTACTTTATCTTGTTCTTTTTATGTGGGTAAATGCCCTGTTGAGGTTCTGTTCAACATCTTTATATCTACTTAATGTTGGTAATATACTAATATCTGTTGTGTTCTTATCTAGTTATTTCACATCTGTGGTTAGAGCGCTTAGTTTTTTCACATCTGTACTCAGAACTGAGAACAAAAAAACATATGAAATTATCTTAACAAGGAGAATGTATGCTATCCTGGTTTTGGTCCTGTACTGGTGTCGGTGGCATTAGAATATTATATTCTTAGTAGGAAGAGCTTGTACTTGAGAGATACCAAATCGTTGCTCTATGCAGCAATATATGGTGCTGTTGAATCTGCCTCCACTGTAGTGTTTGGTCCCATAATTGGAAGATGGGTGGATAGGTTGTCAAATAAGCAGGTGAGCCGCCCAAGTACTGTGATCTCTACTTATTATGCAAAGACTAGCACTTCAATTTCATCATCAATGTAGTTATGTTATTCTAAAAGTAATCTACATAGTCACTTACTGCTGGTGACACAGCATAATCACTTCTTATGTAGACTACTCTATGTAAGATTACTTCAATTACATGTAACTTGAAAGGGTGAATAAGAAACATTGTATGATGCTTTTATATTAAGTAGGTTATGGCATTATTGCTTCATCTGTTGTTATTGCTTGCCAATTGAGTAGGTTGAGTAGCTTAGTTTTGTATACCGAAACTCATTTTTCTGTAAATGTTAAGTGATTTTATGCTATATGTTGTTTGATTCTTTTTGCAGCTATGTTTTTATATTCTTGATAGATTGCTAGGCCTGGGAAGGCAAGATATGATGTAAAAGTGGTCATCCCCAAGAGTTCACCTGCTCTTACTATGCTGAGACTATTCAAGGGGTTGATAAATAAGGATGTATGCATCAACAAACAAAAGGTTGTTTTAATCCACTTTTTAAGTTCCAAAGTTGTCTTTTCTGTGTTGTATGTCATTTATTTGTAACTTGCATGAGTAGGATTGGTCTAAAAGAATGGTTCCTGTATATTGTTTCTTTTGACTCTGCCAAGGCAATGAATATGCCCTCTTCCTTCTAAATTGTTTCTTGGGCTGTAGCGGCTTTGTTAGAGAGAAAGTAGGGTAGCACCAATTGGTAAAGAGGTGATAGAATCTTGCCTTAGATAGTTTTTCCTTGGATGAGAAGACCATTAGAAGCCCCAATAAGAAGAATGAACTAGTAGGAGGATAGACGGATACATAGAGAACAGTTAGGAAAATAAGGTACCCAACTGCAACCGAATTGCTACAGAAATGCGATCCGAACAGCTAGGAAAACAGGTATCAAACTGGTACCGAATTGCTACAGAATTGTGATGCAATTCAGCTAGGGAATAGCTAGAGAACACCTAGGAAAAATAGCTATCGAATAACTTCAAAATTGTTAGGGATTATGTGGTTATCTTTCACGCATCAGCTACAAAATAGATGCAACTTTGCAACAAATTGTGAAAATACTGGTACAGATCAGCTACCGAATATTTGTAGCTGGATAGCTACGGAAAAATACTATTATTACTTTAAAGTGGGCAATTATTTTGCTACAGTATTGCAACGGATTAGCTACAACTACTCTTTAATTAGCTTTAAAATAGCTACGGTATTATTCGGTAGCTAATTAGCGACCTGATTTACGCTACGCACCTTGTTGTAGCTGTTCCGTGGCAATTCCGTAGTTATGGCTACTTTGCTAGAGGACAGCAACGGAATTGCTACGCAATATTCCGTAGCTGTCCGAGAAAATTCTTGTAGTGGCCACATCCATGTAACCTGGGTAATTCAGAGGCTAAGACTCTCTCAGAATTTCGAAGTTGCAATCCTCCAAGGTTTGAAGGGGGATATAAACCAGAGGAAGCCAACAAATGGATTTATGAAATGGACAAGATTTTCAGAACTCTGGAGTGTACTGATGTACAGAAAGTGGCATATGCTGTCTACATGCTGGGAGATGAAGCTGAAAATTGGTGGAACCACATGGTGCAACTGTTGAACTATGAAAGAAGGGAAGTCACCTGGGGAGTATTCATGGAGAAGTTCCTTAACAAGTACTTTCCAGAAGATTTGCGAAGGAAAAAGGAGATCGAGTTTATGCAACTAAAACAAGGGGATATGAGTGTAGGGGAATATGCTGCCAAGTTCGAGGCACTGATGAAGTATTCTCCCTATTACTTGAACAATCCAGATGAACGAAGCAAATGTATTAAGTTTGAAGGTGGACTGAGACCAGAATTGAAGTCTGTTTTCAGTTATCAGAAAATACAGAGTTTTCCGGCATTGGTGGACATGTGCCGAATGTATGAAGACGATAAGAAAGCTGAAGGAGTGGTTAATCAAGAGAAGAGTAGTCAACAAGGTTATGGACCACAAAGAAAGAAGGGTCCTGGTTATCGGGGAAAGAGTCCATACTTTAACAAGAACCTAGGCAAGGGTAAGATTTCAAGTGGTGACAGAGCAAAGCCTCGCAAAGATGCACCTCATTGTGAAAAGTGCAATCGTCATCATTATGGAAGATTATGCTGGGCAACCAGTAGCTGTTTCAACTGTGGCAAACAAGGTCACATTGCATTTTTTTGCAAAGAAGCTGGGAGGAGTAATTCCAATGAACCTGCTAGCAAATCAATTACTCAAGGGAGAGTGTTTACCTTGAGTGGAGTAGAAGCTAACCAGTCTCCTGATCTCGTGCAAGGTAATTATCTCCTCAATAATCACCCTTGCATGATTTTGTTTGACTCAGGAGCTACACATTCCTTTGTCTCCTATGAATGTGTAAATAGGTTGAAGTTAGAAGTGTCAAATTCGCCCATTTGTTTTAAAATAGAAACCCCTATGGGATTACCTGAATTCACCTCCAAAGTCTGCTTAGACTGTAATGTCGAGATATTCGATCACGTCACTAAGGTAGATCTGATTTGTCTCCCTCTGTTACAAATAGATGTAATCTTAGGTATGAAATGGTTAGAGAAAAACCAAGTGACCATAGATTGTGAAAGAAAAACAATCATATACAAACCCCTCGAACCCAAAGGATTCATGTGCTTATTCTCCATTATGGGAGAGGAGAAGGAGAAACCATTGGAGGAGATTCCAGTTGTGAAGAACTTTCCCGAGATATTTCCTGAAGAGATTCCAGGATTACCCCCAAAGAGAGAGATTGAATTTGGGATGGAGTTAACTCCGGGAACTGGTCCCATCTCTATCGCTCCATATAGAATGGCACCACCAGAAATGGCAGAACTGAAGAAGCAAGTAGAGGAGTTATCACAAAAGAACTCATCAGACCAAGCGTATCACCCTGGGGAGCTCCAGTGTTGTTCGTGAAGAAAAAGGATGGGAGTATGCGTATGCGTGTAGACTATAGACAGCTGAACAAGGTCACCATCAAAAACAAGTATCCTCTGCCAAGGATAGATGACCTTATGGACCAGGTTAGAGGAACTTCAGTATTTTCCAAGATAGATCTGAGGTCGGGATATCATCAGATCAAGATAAAGGAGGAAGACATACCCAAGATGGCATTTCGCTCCCGATACGAACATTATGAATATGTAGTAATGCCGTTCGGACTAACGAATGCACCTGCAATCTTCATGGACTACATGAACCGAATTTTCCGACCATACTTGGATTCGTTCGTAGTAGTATTCATTGATGATATTTTGATCTACTCCAAGAATGAAGAAGAGCATGCAGAACATCTTAGAATTGTATTGAAGATTCTAAAGGAGAAGCAGCTGTATGCCAAACTTTCGAAGTGTGAGTTTTGGCTGAAGGAAGTTAAATTCTTGGGTCATGTGATCTCTAAAGAAGGAATAGCAGTAGACCCTACAAAGGTGGATTCTGTGCTACAATGGAGACAACCCACAACTGTGACGGAAGTAAGAAGTTTCTTAGGATTGGCGGGATATTACCGTCGATTCATTGAAGGATTTTCAAAGATAGCACTGCCGTTGACAAAGTTGACTCGAAAAGATCAATCGTTCGTTTGGGACGACAAGTGTGAAAGAAGTTTCCAAGAATTGAAGGAAAGATTAACATCATCTTCTGTGTTAATCTTGCCAGATCCCAATAAGAATTTTGAAGTATTCTGTGATGCATCAAAACAAGGGCTTGGAAGTGTACTAATGCAAGAAAGACCGGTAGTTGCTTATGCTTCATGTCAACTAAAGACGCATGAGGTGAATTATCCGACGCATGACTTGGAATTAGCTGCTATTGTATTTGCCTTGAAGATATGGAGGCACTATCTCTATGGCAATACTTTTCAAGTGTATAGTGATCATAAAAGCCTGAAGTATCTGTTTGATCAGAAAGAATTAAACATGAGACAAAGAAGATGGATGGAGTTTCTCAAAGACTATGATTTCAAGCTTCAATATCATCCTGGCAAGGCAAACGCAGTGGCGGACGCGCTAAGAAGAAGAGAAATCCACTTAAGCCAGATGATGGTGAAAGAAGCCATCTTGATCGAAGAATTCAGAGATTTAAGTCTAACAATGGAAGTCGAATCATCAAGCATCAAGATGGGCATGCTGCAAATCACAAATGAATTCATGAATGAAATTCGTGAATTGCAACAGAAGGATGAAGAATTGACTGAAAAGAAGAGACTGATGACAGAAGGAAAGGAGAAGGACTTTCACCTTGAATCAGATGCGATTCTTCGTTTCCGAATGAGAATTTGCATTCCGAAGAATTCAGATCTGAGGAAGCTGATTCTTGACGAAGCTCATAAAAGCAGAATGAGCATGCATCCAGGCTCAACCAAGATGTATCAAGATCTGAACAAGATCTTTTGGTGGTCAGGATTGAAAAGAGATGTTGCTAGATACGTGGCTTCGTGTCTGGTGTGTCAGAAAGCCAAAGCGGAACACCAGAAACCTGGAGGAGAGCTCCAACCATTGAATGTTCCTCAATGAAAATGGGAGAGCATATCAATGGACTTCGTATCAGGTTTGGCCAAGACGACCTCAAATCATGATGCAATTTGGGTAACAGTAGATCGTTTAACGAAGGTGGCACATTCATTCCAATAAGCACCCGATACTCTCTGGAAAAGCTTACCCAATTGTATATCAAAGAAGTTGTTCGATTACATGGGATACCTTCAAGTATCATATCAGACCGTGATCCCAGATTCACGTCCAGATTCTGGAACAGTTTGCACCAAGCAATGAGCACAAGACTTAGGATGAGTTCTGCATATCATCCTTAGACTGATGTGTGAATTCAATGCTCCTAATTATGTGGATTATGTTTTGATGATGACAAAATAATTAACAAATCATGCCTTGAAGATAATGCAACATCAACATCAACAAGAAGTCAAGAAAAGAAGACAAGTGCCCAATCATTCTCAATCAAATATTAATTGTAAATTTCTAATTTATGTTGAGAGTGGTTGAGAGTGGGTAGAAATAGTTAGTCTCTTCTAGGAATAAATTTTTATATGTTTATTAAGTTGAGATTGACCAAAAATTAATACTTGAGAGGAAAAATAAAATTGAAAAATAATTTTTCCCATATTTGATCAAAATACTCGAGTATTTTGATAAAGACTCGAGTATATACTCGAGTATTTATAGAAAAACTCGAGTATTTGTGCCAGGTCAGCAATTATGACCGTTAGTCTTGTTCGTGCACCAATTCACTCGTGACCGACCAAAAAGACTCGAGTATTTACCAAAAGACTCGAGTATTTTTGTCCAGTCAGCAAAAATGAACGTTGGAGAGACTCAAAAACTCAATTGAGGGCATTTGAGTCTCATCCAACCCCAAGAGAGAATTCAGAACCTTATTGTAAAATTTCTCTTTGAATTTGTGCAAGAACAAACAAGACAACAACACATCATTGATTCAAGCTTTCTTAATTTCCTCTTCTCAAGTGTTAATTCCCAAAAAGCTCAACTTCTCACTCATATTGTCATTTTATTCCAAGTTGAGTTTTTAGGCCTCAATTCTTACATTGAGCTGTGCTTATTTGTGCTAATCCATTGTGAGATTAGTAATACACATACAAAAAGCTTGATTATTCAAAGTCTTGGATTGTTCCCAAGCAAACCCTAAGTGGCTTAGGGTGTTGGAAGTCTTGAGAGGTTCTCAAGCACAAGACTAGGAAGTTCCTAGCCCGGTGGAGTTTCTTGAAGGGAGTTCAAGGAAGCTTTGTGAAGAGTTCTTCAATCACCAGAATCAAATTGGGGTAGAAATCAAGAGTTTGATACACTCTTGAAAGGGTTAGGTTGAGTGAGGCCATTCTCAAGCAATCCTTTGTAATTTCTAACAATTTGATTATTAGTAGAAACTCCTAAGTGATTAGGAGGACTGGATGTAGCTCATTGCTGGAGTGAACCAGGATAAAATTGCTTGAGTGTTGGTTTATTGCTTTTAATCTACTTTCTAGCTCAATAGACTTAAGTCATTTCAATCAATTAGGATTTATACAATTAGGTAGCAAGTTCAAGGAATCTTTGTGTTTAAAAGTTATTTAGATTGCTTGCTATTCTGTTGGATAAGTTCCTGTTTATTATTGAGTTGATTTGAGTTAAATTGCTGAATTTTCGTTTCTGGTTTTTCTGCTATCTGATAGGAAAAACTCGAGTATTTCATAAAAGACTCGAGTTGTTCATCACTGAAAAACTCGAGTATTTCACAAAAGACTCGAGTCTTTTGTGTCTGATTCCAGAAAATTCAGTCTTAGCTCCATTCTTCAATTATCAATCGAAATATTTGGTATTAGTGCTTCAAAATACTATTCACCCCCCCTCTAGTATTTGCTTAGCCCGCTTGTTGGTTTCCAACAAGTGGTATCAGAGCTCGGTCGAAAGATCGAGTGTAACAACTTTTTCGAAAAAGATCCTTTTGGAAACTAAATGGGCTCTAGCAATAACTTTGGTGGAGAAGGAGCTTCAATAAACCGTCCTCCACTATTTAATGGTGAAGGATATGTTTATTGGAAAACTCGCATGAAAGTTTTTATTGAAGCAATTGATATGGATATTTGGGATGCAATTGAAAATGGTCCTTTCATTCCCAAAAAGAAAATAAATGATGAAATTGTTGAAATTCCAAGGAGTAGTTGGAATGATGATGAAAAGAGAAAAGTTTCATTTGATTTAAAAGCTAAAAACATCATCTTTTCGGCCTTATCCCATGATGAATTTTATAGAGTTTCCCAATGTAAATCGGCAAAAGAAATGTGGGATACTTTGCAAGTCACACATGAGGGAACAAGTGAGGTTAGAGATGCAAGATTGAATTCTCTAACTCACGAATATGAATTGTTCCACATGTTGCCAAATGAAACCATTAGTGACTTGCAAAGGCGATTCTCTCACATTGTTAATCATTTGATTTCCTTGGGAAAAGTATTTCGCAATGGTGAAACTACTAACAAAATTCTAAGATGTCTTGATAGGAGTTGGCAACCCAAGGTAACCGCCATCAAGGAATCTAGAGACATAAATAGCATGGACTTAGCCACTTTGTTTGGCAAACTCCAAGAGCATGAGATGGAGCTTACAAGACTTGGGATGCATGAGGAATCGGACAAAAAGAAAAAGGGCATAGCACTCAAAGCTTCAACTAAAGCTACAAAAGAAGTTGAAGAATGCTCTACAAGTGGAGATTCCGATGGTGAACCAAATCAAGAAGAATTTGGGATGTTTGTGAAAAGATTCAACAAATTTTTCAAAGGGAAGAAAGGTGGATCTTCATCCAATTTTAAGAGAACCAAAGACTCCAAACAAAGAGAAAAGAGTACCAATGATGGAGTTAAGTGTCATGAATGTGGAGGGATTGGTCACATAAGAATGGAATGTGCCACATTCTTGAAGAAGAATGACAAGAAGACCCAAGAGACCAAAGGGAAGCGTGCATACATTGTTTGGGATGCACCGGAAAAGAGCAATGAATCATCTTCAAGTAGCTCCGGTGATGAAAATGCAAACCTTTGTCTCATGGCCAAGAACAATCATGAGTCCTCATCAAGAGCTAATCATGGCATGAGTGAAAGTGATGATGAGGTAACCTCTAGCTCTTCTTGTTCATCTTCAAACTCCATTTCATATGATGATTTGCAAGAAGCTTACAATGAAATGTTAATTCAATTTTAAAGGCTTGCTAAAATTAATAAGGAAAAAGGAAAGAAAATTTTGGAGTTTCAACATGAAATTGATGAATTGCAAAAATCTATAAATGAGTTGAAACTTCAAAATGAATCCTTGGAACTTATTAATTCTAGTCATCAAAGTGATTGTGTAAATCATGAGGAAATTATCACTTCATGTGAGAGATGTGATGATCTTGAAAAAGAAGTGAAAGAGTTGAAAAACAAACTCACAATCTCACATAGTGATAGAAACCTCAACCGGTTGTTGAACTCTCAAAGACATAGTCACAACAAAACCGGTTTAGGATATGTTCATAAAAAGGACAAAAAGTACAAGGTGGTTGGAACATTTTCTAAGAAAAACTCATCAAAGAGACCAACTTGTACTTATTGTGGAAAAGTTGGACATATCAACATTGAGTGCCATATTAAGAAGTTTGAAATGAATAAGGGCACTTATATGTGGATTAAGAAGGGAGAAAGTCCCAACACTAACCCTAAGGGACCCAACATTGTTTGGGTACCCAAAGTGAAAAAGTGATTTCATTTTGTAGGTGTGTTTTCGAACGGGAAAACAATTGTGGTATCTTGATAGTGGATGTTCGAAGCACATGACGGGAGATAAGCGGCACTTCATTGAGCTTACTCCAAAGGAAAAGGGTTATGTCACTTATGGGGACAACAACAAAGGCAAAATCCTTGGTATTGGTAAAATCGGAAACTCTTCAAACTTGATTGTTGATAATGTGCTCTATGTTCAAGGATTAGAACATAATCTCTTGAGCATAAGCCAATTATGTGATATTGGCAATCATGTAGTTTTTACCTCTACCCATTGCCTCATTAAAAGTGACAAAGATGAATCAATCAAATTTGTTGGTAGAAGGTCAAATAATACTTACTTAGTTGATTTGAACAAAGTCACTTCTTTGGTCTCTACTTGTTTAGTGAGCAAAGAAAATGACACTTGGTTATGGCATCGTAGGACCGCTCATATAAATGTAAACCAATTGAAGAAAATTCAATCCAAAGATCTAGTAGTTGGTTTACCAAAGCTAAATTTTTCTATTGAAGGTGTTTGTTCCCCTTGTAAGAAATGTAAACAAACTAAAAACACCTTTGGATCAAAAATGGTTATGTCCACATCAAGGCCATTAGAAATGCTTCATATGGACTTGTTTGGACCATCACAAATAAAAAGCTTTGGTGACAACTATTATGCATTGGTGATTGTTGATGACTTCTCTAGGTTTACTTGGACTTTATTTTTAACTACTAAGAGTGAGACCTACAAATCTTTTAAACATCATGTCAAACTTTTGCAAAACCAAGTAAATCAAAAAGTAATTATTATTCGAACCGATCATGGTGGTGAATTCGAAAACCACAAATTTGATAGATTTTGTGCTAAAAATGGTATTGAGCATCAATTCTCCGCACCAAGGACTCCGGAACAAAACGGAGTGGTAGAGCGGAAAAATAGGGTGCTAGAGGAACTTGCTAGAACCATGTTAAATGATTCTCAAGTACCTCAATATTTTTGGGCCGATGCCGTCAATACGGCTTGTTATGTTTTAAATCGTATTTTGATAAGGCCCTCTTTGGATAAAACCCCCTATGAACTTTACAAGGGAAGAAAGCCAAATATATCTCTTTTTCATGTCTTCGGATGCCAAGTTTTTGTTTTAAATAATGGAAAAGAACACCTTGGCAAGTTTGATTCCAAATCCGATGAAGGCATATTTTTAGGCTATTCTTCTCATAGTAAAGCTTATAGAATTTTCAATAAAAGAACTTTAACTATTGAGGAATCAATTCATGTGGTTTTTAATGAGTCTTCAAAAGAAGATAGTGTTTTATGTGATGCTAGTGAAGATGGCATTGTCTTTTCAAAAGAAGAAAAAGAGAGAGAGAATTCAAAAGTTGATGAAGGAGAAGGGAAGAACTTCCTTCAACTTGGAAATCGGTCAAGGCTCATCCTATAGACAAAGTCATAGGAGATATGTCAAAGGGAGTACTTACTCGTAGGTCTATTCAAAACATTTGCCACTATGTCTCATTTGTTTCTCAAATTGAACCCGATTCAATTAAAAAGGCCATTGAGGATGATCATTGGGTTCTTGCTATGCAAGAAGAATTAAACCAATTTGAAAGAAATGAAGTTTGGGATCTAGTCCCTAAACCCGATGATCATACCATAATTGGTACTAAATGGATTTATAGAAACAAACTTGATGAATCCAGGTTGATTATAAGAAACAAAGCTAGACTAGTAGCTCAAGGGTACAACCAAGAGGAAGGTATCGATTATGATGAGACCTTTGCTCCGGTTGCACGTCTTGAAGCAATCCGAATTTTACTTGCTTATGCTTCAATCATGAAATTCACTTTATATCAAATGGATGTTAAAAGTGCTTTCTTGAATGGGTTTATAAATGAAGAAGTGTATGTCAAACAACCCCCCGGTTTTGAAAATAGTGAATTTCCAAACCATGTTTATAAATTGAAAAAGGCACTCTATGGATTGAAACAAGCTCCTAGAGCTTGGTATGATCGATTGAGTTCCTTTCTATTAGAAAACAAGTTTCAAAGAGGGAAGGTTGATAATACACTATTTATTTATAAAACCAAGGATGACATTTTGTTAGTACAAATCTATGTTGATGATATCATTTTCGGTGCTACTAACGTGTCTCTTTGTAGAAAGTTTTCAAATTTGATGAAAAAGGAATTTGAAATGTCAATGATGGGAGAACTCAAGTTCTTCCTAGGCTTACAAATAAAGCAAGTCAAGGAGGGGATATTTGTGCATCAAGGGAAATATTGCAAAGAGCTCCTTGAGAAATTCGGATTGGACAAGTGCAAGGAAGCCTACACTCCAATGAGCACATCATGCTACCTAGACAAGGATGAACAAGGTACACCGGTTGATGTTAGTAAGTATAGGGGTATGATAGGTAGTCTCCTATATCTCACTGCATCTAGACCGGATATTATGTTTAGTGTATGCATGTGTGCTAGATTTCAAGCTAATCCTAAAGAATCTCACCTATCCGCAGTTAAACATATATTTAAGTATCTAAAAGGAACAATTAACACTGGTTTATGGTATCCTGCTGATGCCAATCTTTGTTTAGTTGGTTACTCGGATTCCGACTTCGCCGGATGCAAGCTTGATCGCAAAAGCACCAGTGGTACTTGCCATTTCTTGGGAAGTTCATTGGTGTCATGGTTTTCTAAAAAGCAAGCTTGTGTCGCTCTTTCTACCGCCGAAGCGGAATATATCGCAGCCGGTAGTTGTTGTGCTCAACTGTTATGGATGAAACAACAATTATTGGATTTTGGTTTGAAACTTGAAAATATTCCGATTAGATGCGATAACACGAGTGCAATCAATTTGACTAAGAATCCGGTGTATCATTCAAGAACTAAACACATTGAAATAAGACATCATTTTTTAAGAGATCATGTACAAAAGGGTGATTGCACAATTGAATTTGTTAGTACCACAAATCAATTAGCCGACATTTTTACAAAACCTCTACCAAGGGACACCTTTTATCATATTAGGAGAGAACTTGGTATTTTAGATGAAGCTAATATAGGCTAATTGCATTGTGTGTCATTTTTGGAAAATCACCATATTAGTCTTACTCTAATGTGTTATTGATTCTTAGTTAAATTGTCCTTGATGATATTTGAAATTGTATATGTTAATTGTGTGTGATTCTGTACCGTATTCCAAGTTGGTAGTGAAGCATTTGTGTTTGATTTGTGTTTGGTCTTTTAAAACTGAGTTTTTACTCTCTGTTCTGTCAAAATACTCGAGTTTTTCCAAAAACACTCGAGTATTTTAATTCAAAATTAAATCAGTTTTAAATTGAAAAAGTTTTTAATCAGGGTCTGAGAAAAATACTCGAGTGTTTCTCCAAACACTCGAGTCTTTATTAAATTACTCGAGTGTTTTTAAAAACACTCGAGTCTTTCGAAACCACCAATTTTTGAACTTTCAGACCAAACTCGAGTATTTTCCAAAAACTCGATTATTTTGCCTTTCCCTGAAATTTGAACTTTCGGACCAAACTCGAGTTTTTACGTTTTTACTCGAGTTTTCTGGGGAAATCTGGGCTGAGTCGTGAACGACTCGAGTATATTCTCAAACACTCGAGTATTTTTCAACGAACAACTCGAGTATTGTTGAATATACTCGAGTATTTTGGCCAGTTTATATATACTCCAGCCCCCACAAACTCGAGTTTCACGAACCCCTTTCTCTTCTCTCTCGGTTTTCTCCTATCTCTCTCCTCAAAACTCCGTTTTTACTCAAATTTTTGCCAAATCTTACTAGTTTTACATCCTCTAATCACTTTTCTACCATTATTTCAACGAATTTCAACTCTTTTCAACCTCAAATCCGTCACCCCCTTTTCAAACCCTAACTTTCCAAAACTTCAATTTTCATCAATTCCTCTATGGCTTCATCATCTGGCAAAGGAAAGAGAGTAAGGATTGCTGACTCATCTTCCGAGGAGGAAATTTCCGACTACTATCAAGAGGATGAACGCTTGGAAAGGATGGAAGGCTTTGCCACCAGAGAATTCGGAGTAATCACATGGATCAATAGTACTTTCCTTGAGAGTAAGGGTTTCCATTTTGTTACTAACCTTAGATATCAGAAACTGATTCAATTTCTGGAATTTCATGGACCTATATATCCTAGGTTAGTTAGAACACTCTATGCAAACCTTAGGCTAAAGGACAATGTCATAGAAACAATGGTTGAGGGTGTTCGTTTTAAAATTAGCACTAAGGACCTCTTTGTAGCTTTTGGGACAACCCGTCACGGGGACAATTCTCTAAAGGCCGATGCGGACGGCATTTTTCAAAGTTGTTTGCGCCCCGGTCGTGTATGGACCGAAGGAGTTAAGCATTCCTCATACATGACTGTCCAATCTAGGGTGTTGCATTATATTGTTTGTCATCAATTAGTGCCTCAAACCTCACCCAATTATGCCAAACCCACAAACAATGAACTTAGGCTTCTTAGTGCCATCCTGAACAATGAGAAGCTGAACTGGAGTCGCATAATTTTGGATAGAATGCTCCTTGCTGCTAAGTCTAAACTCCCAAAAACCCTGCCCTATGCCATGCATGTATGTTATCTGTTGAGTTACTTCAAGGTGCCTATCCCACGCAATGAAGAGAAAAAGACTCTTCATGTGAACCAGCATTGCCTCAACAAAGACACCTTGAGTCACCAGGACATGGCATTCCATGAACCCTCTGGTCAATACTTGTACCGATCTGATATTGCTGAGCTAGAGAGGGTTGCAAATGTGGCAGCTCAACAAGGGATGGATGCCCATCAGATGGAAGAGGAAGCTGCTGCATTTGCCCAGGCTGAAGAAGGGGATCCTATTGATCAGATTAACTTTGATGACTTCGCTGGATCTCAATCTGGGTTTGACAACTCGGGCTGGAGAGAGAATGTGATCACACGTCTGGACACTTTAGATGGGAGAATGGACTCCCTTGTGCATGCTTTGGACAGCCAGCGTGATGATTTTGTTAGCTTAGACACTAGGATGAGTGCAGAGTCTGCCATGTTTTATTCTCATTTGGATCAGCACTCGGCCCAGATTAATGCCCGCCTGGACCAGCAGTCAGGGGAGATGCACCGCCGGTTTGATGAGATGATGGCGGCCTTCTCTCGATTTTATCCTCCTCCAGATGATCCAGCTCCTTCGATGTTTTGATGATGTTGACCTTTGCAGTCTATCTTAGTTTTCATTCCGTTTTTATCATATTGGTCTTTGTTACATTTTCTGTATTTTGAGAACTTGGTGTTTTGAGACTTTGGGTTTATTATTGCACCTTTGATTTGGACCTTTTATGATGTTTTTATGTTAATGAATTTGGTTTTCATTATGATGTTTGTGCAAAGCTTCAGGGGGAGCTCTTTATATTTATTATTAAGTCTATTTTTTTGCATAGTTGGTTATGGGGTTTTCCGATTCTGCACCTCTCCTCCCTTGATCTTTTTCTAAATTGTTACATCTTTTTGGCGTATGACAAAAAGGGGGAGAGATATTACACTTGTCTTGTCTTGATATTGTTGCACCTAAAATCTCTAATTATGGTATATACTCTGATAATTGTTAAATTCTCTAATACCATAGGCTTGGTGCTAAAATTAAATTGTCATAATTGTCTTGTCTTGATATTGTTGCACCTAAAATCTCTAATTATGGTATATACTCTGATAATTGTTAAATTCTCTAATACCATAGGCTTGGTGCTAAAATTAAATTGTCATAACATCTTGCTTAAGCTGAATTTTTAGATAGGTGAAAAGTATCATATAGTGAGGGGGAGTTGCATCTCCAAGTGGATCAAGCTTAACAAATGGATCAAGTGTTAATTATTTTGTCATCACCAAAAAGGGGGAGATTGTGAATTCAATGCTCCTAATTATGTGGATTATGTTTTGATGATGACAAAATAATTAACAAATCATGCCTTGAAGATAATGCAACATCAACATCAACAAGAAGTCAAGAAAAGAAGACAAGTGCCCAATCATTCTCAATCAAATATTAATTGTAAATTTCTAATTTATGTTGAGAGTGGTTGAGAGTGGGTAGAAATAGTTAGTCTCTTCTAGGAATAAATTTTTATATGTTTATTAAGTTGAGATTGACCAAAAATTAATACTTGAGAGGAAAAATAAAATTGAAAAATAATTTTTCCCATATTTGATCAAAATACTCGAGTATTTTGATAAAGACTCAAACTCGAGTATTTATAGAAAAACTCGAGTATTTGTGCCAGGTCAGCAATTATGACCGTTAGTCTTGTTCGTGCACCAATTCACTCGTGACCGACCAAAAAGACTCGAGTATTTACCAAAAGACTCGAGTATTTTTGTCCAGTCAGCAAAAATGAATGTTGGAGAGACTCAAAAACTCAATTGAGGGCATTTGAGTCTCATCCAACCCCAAGAGAGAATTCAGAACCTTATTGTAAAATTTCTCTTTGAATTTGTGCAAGAACAAACAAGACAACAACACATCATTGATTCAAGCTTTCTTAATTTCCTCTTCTCAAGTGTTAATTCCCAAAAAGCTCAACTTCTCACTCATATTGTCATTTTATTCCAAGTTGAGTTTTTAGGCCTCAATTCTTACATTGAGCTGTGCTTATTTGTGCTAATCCATTGTGAGATTAGTAATACACATACAAAAAGCTTGATTATTCAAAGTCTTGGATTGTTCCCAAGCAAACCCTAAGTGGCTTAGGGTGTTGGAAGTCTTGAGAGGTTCTCAAGCACAAGACTAGGAAGTTCCTAGCCCGGTGGAGTTTCTTGAAGGGAGTTCAAGGAAGCTTTGTGAAGAGTTCTTCAATCACCGGAATCAAATTGGGGTAGAAATCAAGAGTTTGGTACACTCTTGAAAGGGTTAGGTTGAGTGAGGCCATTCTCAAGCAATCCTTTGTAATTTCTAACAATTTGATTATTAGTAGAAACTCCTAAGTGATTAGGAGGACTGGATGTAGCTCATTGCTGGAGTGAACCAGGATAAAATTGCTTGAGTGTTGGTTTATTGCTTTTAATCTACTTTCTAGCTCAATAGACTTAAGTCATTTCAATCAATAGGATTTATACAATTAGGTAGCAAGTTCAAGGAATCTTTGTGTTTAAAAGTTATTTAGATTGCTTGCTACTCTGTTGGATAAGTTCCTGTTTATTATTGAATTGATTTGAGTTAAATTGCTGAATTTTCGTTTCTGGTTTTTCTGCTATCTGATAGGAAAAACTCGAGTATTTCATAAAAGACTCGAGTTGTTCATCACTGAAAAACTCGAGTATTTCACAAAAGACTCGAGTCTTTTGTGTCTGATTCCAGAAAATTCAGTCTTAGCTCCATTCTTCAATTATCAATCGAAATATTTGGTATTAGTGCTTCAAAATACTATTCACTCCCCCTCTAGTATTTGCTTAGCCCGCTTGTTGGTTTCCAACATGATGGACAATCGGAAAGAACGATTCAGTCTTTAGAAGATGTTTTGAGAGCATGTGCACTTGAGGAACAAGAAAGTTGGGATCAAGTGTTACCTCTTGCTGAATTTACTTACAACAACAACTATCATGGCAGTATGGGAATGGCACCATTTGAAGCCTTGTAAGGGAGGAAATGTCAAACCCCGCTATGTTGGTTTCAAGTGGGGGAGAATTTGATGGTTGGTCCAGAAATGGTTCAGCAGACAACTGAGAAGGTTAGGATGGTTCAGGATAAGATGAGGACGGCACAAAGTAGACAGAAGAGCTATGCAGATATAAGAAGAAGGCCATTGGAATTTTCAGAAGGGGATCATGTATTTCTTCGGATCGTTACGATGAAGGGAGTTAGCCGAGCCTTGAAAACCCAGAAACTTTCACCCAAATTCATTGGTCCTTACCAAATCCTCAAGCGAATAGGTTCTATCGCTTACCAAATAGCCTTACCTCCATCCTTAGCTAATCTGCACAATGTATTTCATGTGTCTCAACTCAAGAAATACGTGCACGATCCGACTGTAATCCTTCAGATTAAGCCTGATGATCTGAGCCTAATAGAGAACCTTACTTTTGAAACCTGTCCTGTTCGTATAGAAGACCGTAGAGTTAACCAACTCAGAGGAAAAGAAATTCCTTTAGTAAAGGTCATTTGGGAGAACGGGAACGTGTCGGAAGCGACATGAGAATTAGAAAGTAAGATGCATCAGGAATATCCAGGTTTGTTTTTATAATACAATAATTTCGGGGACGAAATTCCTTTTAAGTGGGGGAGTAATGTAACACCCCAAAATTTTAATCGTAGATTAATAAAAGTTAATTATAAATTTTATTTATAATTAATTATTATTATAAATTCCTGATTAAATTAGGTATCTAGTTATTGCAAATAGTGGAAAATAATTGTAAATTATTTTCTATGAAAAAATTAGATTTTTGCATATTAGTCCTTGCTGCAGGACCTAAGTGCAATATTAGAAAGATTTTGGAGGGAAGAATGAATAAAATAATTATTTTTCAAATTTGAGTCGAAAGACTCGAGTATTTCTTACAAATGCTCGAGTATTCTGGGTTGAGTTGCTGAAAATAGTGCGTTTGATGAGTCACCATTCCACTATCTTCTCGGATTGAAACGAAATCAGTCAAGGAACACCTCAAGGCTGTCGTGTCGATCTGCATGCGATGATGAATCGCTTATTTAAGGCAATCAACAACGAATTCAAGCTTCTTGTTGATGAAATCGTGAGTTAGGGTTCCAGATTCGTTCTCAACGATTCCCTTTTGTTTCTGAGTGTTAGAGTGCAAGTAATACACCATTACAAAGCTTGAATCCTGAGCTTTGTAAAGTCACTAAGCTTGTGAGCTGAGAGTTTGTGTACTAAGAGGATCGAAGCTCGAAAGTTGAAGCCATTTTCTGGAAAACAGTTCGGGTAGCTTACTTTGGAGTTTGATTTTGGTAAGCTCTTGAAGTTTTGAGGCTTCAATTTCGTTTCATTCTCTTATGCATGTTGCAGAGAATAATTTCTAATCATTTTCCCCAATTAATTTGCATGAATTAATGATCAAAATCCTTGGTTTTATGACCTCACTCAAAACTGTGTTGCTGTCAAATGGATTCTGGGGAGAATAGCTTGGAGATTGATTTTCTGTGGATTCTCAGTTTCTACACGATTTAGAGGTAAGTGGGAAGCTATACATTCACTAGAATAAGGATTGATTTCATGAATTTGTGTAGGAAGCCACCATGAGGCTTAAAGGGCATAGTTTGAAATAGGATATTGGCTTGGAGGCCATTCTGGGCGTTGAAACTTGTTGGAGCATGTTTGATATGTTGCATGCAAGCTAAATGCAAGTTATTTTCATGTTAAAGATGCTCAGAATATGAATTGGCATGTTGAGTTGTTAAAATATGATTTTTATGCATAATGAATGCTCAGTTTTGATTCAGTGTAATTTGATGTAATTTCTGTGTTGGAACATGTTTAATATACTTAACTTTGTTGAATGTTGGTTTTGGTTAAAATTGGTTAGAATTGAATTTGGTATGTGAAAACTCAGTTTCAGTGTTGTACTGTCATGGAATACTCGAGTCTTTGGCTCGATACTCGAGTATTTCGTGGTGCACCAGTGCGTCTGGTAGCACCAGTACTCGAGTGTTTGAGCTGAGGCTAGAGTATTGTCTGACGCACCAATTTGAAATTGTGATGAACTACTCGAGTCTTGCATGGACTACTCAAGTACTCTAGAATAACGAACTACTCGAGTAATTCATGAACTACTCGAGTATTTCTGGAAAACCTGAAACTAAAGGAGCATGAACTACTCGAGTCTTTTGGTAAGATACTCGAGTATTTTTAGTCAGAACACTTAAATTTCATTTTTAAATCTAACCAAGTTATTTTAACCCAAATTATTAATTTTTAAGTTAATTAATCATGTTCCAAGAAATTAATGAGATTATAAGATTACATCAATTACCTTGAATACTTGTGAATAAATTATTCCATGTTGGATATTTATATTAAGATTAAAGAGAGATTAATCTTAAATGGAATATGTTATGGCATTCATGCATGGTGTTGGTGGTAGATCGTCATTTTATCATGTTCAAGGGTTACTGATTGCTTGACCCCACTTCAAGGTTGACGTTGTGGTTCTTATGTCTAGATGACCATGTAATACAAGTGATAGTTTACATTTTGGCGACGTGACGTTCACTAGATAGTGACGTTGTTTATCACTTTCAAGCAAGTACGCCATACGATTGATAACGTATTTTTGGAACATGAGGAGGGCCTCTGGGAGTGACAAAGGTTACTGCTTGCTCGACCCCACTTCAAGGTTGACGTTGTGGGTCTTATGTCTAGATGACTATGTAATACAGTGATAGTTTTACGTTTTAGCGACGTGACGATCACTAGATAAAGTGACGTTGTTTATCACTTCGAGCAAGTACGCCATACGTTTGATAACGTATTATTTTTGTATGCTGGGAATACAAAGAAGTTATGGAAGGACGCCCATTTGAGAGATTAGTTGGAGAAGTTTAGTAGAGTGAGATAACATGCATCATATCATCATTGATTTATCTATGTGATTAAATTTGGATATGATTATAAAATGTTAACTGCTCACTTTGCATATTTATTACTCAGCCTTATTTGATTATGTGTATGTATATGCTTACCCCTGTGCCCTTGGTAGGTGATAGCACGTTACCTAGCATTCGTAGAGATCAGGCCCATCCCTAGCGGGATATGGACGTATGAGGAGCACCGAGCGACTTTTGAGGGTGAGGTAGAGTTCACACTCTTCCACCCTAACCCCGTCGTTCCGGTGCGCCCTAGTAGGTTTAGGATACCTATTATATATACTATGCACATCCCTGCTTTTTATGTTCATAGAGGACCACCACCACCAGCTCGACCTGTACGTAGGTTTCATAGTTTTCGTTTCCGTCCTGCTACTCGTTCTCATCCCTCTGCCTACCGAGTTTTCACCGATGAGGATGTTCCTTCATCCTATCCGACTGGAGTTGGTGGGACTACACCAGCTACTACTTTTGGACCTACTGACAGGTCTGCCACTCAGTCGAATGGGATAGAGGAGGATCCCGAGGAGGGGGAGAGCGAGGAGGAGGGAGTACCAGTCGAGCCGGTTCCCAGACCTCGAGGAGGACCAAGTGGTTCCTAGGACATGCATAGTATAGCTAGTAGGGATCCCGGACCGACTTTGCTGCTGCAGTGGACCAGACGGATGCATGGAGTGTTAGAACCTACAATCGGTGGGTGAAACAACTAGGACACACTAGGAGAACACCTAGAAGGGGGGTTGAATAGGTGTAAAAGAAACCTTGAAAGATTTTCGCAAGAAACAAATCAAAATGATTAAAACAAATGATTTTCACAAAAATTCTTTAGCCTTAATCGATTAATGACATGAACTAATCGATTAATGCCTCTGTTAATGAATTAATCACTTTTCAATCAAATACGAAAATCAATCAATTAACAAGTATAACCAGAGATTCAGCAGAAACAATTAACACCAATATTCTTATTGATTACCTAGGTTATGAAAATGATTTTCCCAAAACCAATTTTGCACAATTAAGATTCAATTCAATCAATTATGAAAAATCACTTTTTCTAGGTTTTCAACCAAGAACACAATTAATAACAAGAATGTAAAGAGTTAAGAGTTTAGAGATACGACACAGTGATTTATCCTGGTTCACTTTCATCCACTTGAAAGCTACTCCAGTCCCCTCTTCAACCAAGAGAGATTCTTCACTATGAGGAATTAGAATTTCTCAAATTACAAGTAAATGCCTCACAAGACTCCCTTCTTGCTAGCCTACAAGAGATACCACACCCTTGCCTTGTAACCCTATTGATATCTAATCTAACCTCTTCTCTTGCTTGCCGATACCTCACAACAAGACTTCCAATTGCTTTGAGATTCTTCAAAGACTTTCAATTGCTTGTTAACACAACAAGGCTTCCAAGTGCTTGATGAAATGCCACACCAAGGCTTCCAATATAACTTTGCTTGATTCACAACCAAGACTTCCAATTGTTGTAGATAGCTTGCCTCTTGCAAAGATTACAACTCAAATGAAAACAAAATAACAATCCTATGAATCTCAATCAATAGCTATGACAAATCACCATAAGAGATTCAAAGGTTCTTGATCAAAGAATGTAAAAGTTAAAGCTTTGATCTTGAGAAAGTGAGAGAGAATAGAGTGGCTTTGATTCTTTGTAAAATTGATAAGAAAATGATAGGTAATTGTAATAATGATTCACAAAGGTTAGGAAAAGGTTTATATAGAATACCCAAAAGTTAGGAATGATTAGAAGTGCTTTTGAGAAGTGAAAAACTCATTTAAAAACAGTAACAGCTCGTGTTAATCGAGTAACAAAGTCACTACTCGAGTAACAAGTGTAAAACTTGTTCACTACTCGAGTATTTGAGTTACTACTCGAGTATTTACGCAAGGCTGAATAATTCTACTCGAGTAATCAGAGCCTTAATCGAGTATTTGCGCAAGACTGCAAAATGCTACTCGAGTAATCAAGTGGCTAATCGAGTAGTCAGTTCAAAAAACACTTAAAAACTTGTTTTCTCAAAATCTAAACCTTTTCTTTCAAACCTTTAAGCCACCTATTGATTTTAGGCAAAGTGAATACTCAAAATATGATATAATCATGCAATCAAAAGAGATTCACTACCCTCTAATGACCCTACCCAAACTCATAAACTAAAAGACTTGTGAGGCAAAAGATAAAACATTAAAACACAAACTACCAAACTAAGTCTTCATGAGTTGGCTCTCTCTTCATAACTTGATGTTTGTTGTTGCTTGTTGAGCTTGAACTTGATCAACACATTTAAGCTTGTTCAAAACCTTTTGGCATTTATCAAAACATTCTTCATGGATCTTACATGGAGGCCAGTAGACCTGCTTTCAGACACTCCTTATTTTTGAGTTGTGATATATTGTACATATTTTGAGAGTGTTTGAGAGTTTAGGTCTTATTTTCAGACTTTTATATGTATTTTCAGTTTATGGACATGATCACTTGTACTTTGCTGACTTCTGTACTTATGGATCCCTTTCTATGATGATATATATATATATATATATGATGTTTATTACAGCATGGATCCTTGAGTACTACTATTTTCCGCGCACTCTGATTTTGTTAAAAGAGAATTCGGTGACCATTATTATTTGGAAAACAATTTTATGCGAACATCAAGGCGACGCTACTTTTATAATTGTGGAAGTCTAAAATAATTTTTAATTAACAAATATTCGTTGTCTTGAAAATTTATTAATTGTTTCAATATTCTATTGATTAAGCGAACGGAGCCGAATTCGTTAATTTGTTTCATGATTTAACATTAAGTTAATTTATCCAAACTATTAATGTCCACAAATAATATAATATTGTTTCAAGAGGCAAGGGTGTCACAATGAAGGTCTAATATATGATGTTTTGGGCTTAATTTCACTTCCTTTTGCTTGGGATTTAGCTTGTTTCTCTTGTAAATATAGGTATTTTGTATTAGTTTTAGGAATTTTTAGTTTATTAGAATCCTTTGAACGTTTTGATCCGTTTTGGGTATGTTTTAGGTATTTCGGAGCTTTATTTGGAGAAAATATTATTGGAGCTAAGAAGAGCATAAGAAGACCTTGAAAATGACACAAGAACGGAGAGAAACAGAGTCGAAAATTCCCTAGCACGCCCAGGCGCGGGATTAGTGCTCCCAGGCGCGCGTGCGGCGTTAAAATGGTGGCATCAGATACAGCGCGCCCATGCGTGCTGGTCTGCACGCCGAGGCGCGCGAGGTGCGAGAAAGCCCAATTAGGCCAATTTCTGATCAGTTTTGAAGGATTTTGATAAGTTTAGGATTTTATCTACTTATTTATGTTTTTAGGATTAGTTTAGGCAGAGATTAGAGAGTCATAATCAGAAATCATTGAGGGAGATTGCATTCTCTGGAGAGCATTCGGAGGAGGAATCCATTGAAGCATGAAGATTCAGATCAAGGATTAGTGGTAATTTAGGAATGAATTACTTTAATTCTTATTTGTTCTTCTTCTCTATGATGTGTAACTAAACCCTCTTGTGTTAGGAACATGTGAATTTGATTATATAGTTTATTTATATGAATTAATGTTTTTCAGTTTTTAAATCAAGTGTTTAATTGTGTTTTTATTGTTATGCATGAACTTGATCAATTCATGTTATGGATTTTTAGATCTGAATTGGAAAATTAGGATTTAAAATAGGCCATGCAATTAAACAATATAAGGATTCAACTTGTAGGAATACTTTTGGATTTTTATATAACTTTTGATAATTGTTCTTAATCATGGTTATTCAATAGATTAAATTTCTAAGGAATTAGGATTTAACAAATTGGACAATAAACAATAATTTCATTAGAGGAATCTAGGAATTACTAATTTTCTGAATTAGTTCTTGATTTAATTGGAAAACATTGATTTATATTAAATAAACGAAATAATTAATGAAACTAGTTCCTAACCACCATTCATCCATTAATTAATAGTTTTTATTTATTTTCCAGCAGCAAAATACTCTTCTAATTAATTTATTTAAATCTGAAATTTAATAGATTTTACTTTTAATTACTCTTAGGTAGAATTAAGTTAAATAATTCTTGGTCCCTGTGGGAACGATATCTGGTCTTCCTTGACTATATTACTATCTGATCTAGTATACTTGCTAGAGAGTGATCAAGTTTTTGGCGCCGTTGCCGGGGACTAGAATTTATTTAATTTATTTTTGGTACTTTGTAGTAATTTTTAGTAGAATTTATTTTTAGTTTTTATTTTTTTTATTTTCCTTTTCTTATTTTTTTATTTTCTTGACGGGTGCTGCTTAACCCTCTTTTATGCTTCTACGTTCTTCAGGAAACCGTGAGGAGTTGCATTTTGACCCTGACGTGGAGTTGAGTGCAAAGAGGAGGAAAAAGCAAACAAAGAAGGAAAGGAAGGAGCAAGAAAGGAAGATGGCTGAACGAGCTACACAAGGCACTACACCCCCTTCTAGGAAGACACTAGCTGACTATGGCGTTGTGGACATGGATGTTTGCATGTCCAGCATTGTCCGGCCAGAGATCACTGCAGCATCATTCGAGATTGATCCCCAGTACATCCATCTTATCAAGCAAGATCAATTCTCGGGTGCACCAAATCAAGACCCAACGGAGCATGTAGCCAACTTCCTGAACATACTCGACTTTTTCAAGATCGAGGGTGCGTCAGAGGAGGCAATAAGGATGAGAATGTTTCCTCTCTTTTTGAGGGAACATGCTTATCAGTGGATGAAGAATCAGCCGCCCGGAAGCCTTTCCAGCTGGGATGTGCTTGTCAAAAAATTCATAGACAAGTTCTTTCCAGCGGGGAAGCAAGCCAAGCTGCGCCAAGACGTCAATTCCTTCATGCAAGAGGAAGGTGAACACTTGCATGAGGCCTGGGATCGGTACAATCGGTTGCTGAAGAGGTGCCCCACACATGCAATTCCAGACTGGATGCAAATCCGGTTATTCTACTTTGGGCTGAGAATGTCACACAAGATAATGATAGATGCAGCAACTGGTGGTTCCCTCCTCAAGAAGACTGTTGAAGAGGCAAAGGAGATAATTGAGACAATGACCTACAACAACAGTCAAGCAGTTTCTGACAAGGTGATTCTGAAGAACAATGATCTGGGCTCAAGTCAAGTCCAGACAATCATTCAGCAAAACAAGGAGCTTCAACAACAAATTTATGAGTTGGCGAAGAAGATGGCTCAGACACAAGTGGCTGCAGTCAACACTCTGGTGTGTGATTTCTATGGAGGAAATCACCAAAATGGAGATTGCTCACCAGATGTGGGGAAGGCACCGGCTACCATTGAGGAGCAAGCAAAGTTTGTGGGTGGTGGAGGCCAAAGAAACAACATGTATTCAAACACCTACACCTCAGCCTACAGAAATCATCCGAACTTCTCATGGAACAGCCCAGCTCTCAATCCACCAATGAAGACTCAGCAGCCTCAGAAACCAACTTGGGAAGCAGCAATGGAGAAGTTAGCAACCAACACGACCACATTCATGGAGGAGACAAGGGCTGACTTTGCCAATCAAGCGGCGAGTATTCGGAATCTGGAGGTGCAAGTGGGCCAACTTGCAAAGCAGCTATCTGAGAGGTCACTAGGGACATTTCCTAGTGACACTGTCACAAATCCAAAGGAGAGTCTAATGGTAGTGACTCTTAGGAATGGCAAGTCGTATGAGGAGCCACTTCCTAAGAGTAATGCAACTACATCGGAAAAGAAGAAAGAAGAGGAACAAAAGAAACAAGAAGTGGAGAAAGAGCAAGGCAAGAGAGGAGCATCGAAAACGCAGGGTCCACCTGCGGATCACAACCGGGAATCAGCCAAGCCTGCTCCACTACCTTTGAGGGTGCCTCATCCTCAAAGGTTGAAGAAAGAAGAGGACCGGAGGCAATTCTCCAAGTTTCTGGACATGATCAAAAGGATTAACATAAACATCCCATTCGCAGAGGCTCTTGCACAAATGCCTCTGTATGCGAAGTTTATGAAATACTTGCTGACAAGAAAGAAGGGAATGCTCTCGGAAGAGACGTTTCCAATTGCGGAGAAATGAAGAAACATTATCAAGTGCAACCTGCCACCGAAAATGAAGGACCCAGGAAGCTTCAACCTTCCAGTGAGCATTGGCAAGGGGTACTCTGGTAAGGCCCTCTGTGACTTAGGTGCTAGTGTGAATATAATGCCTTTATCTGTTTGTAATGCACTAGACTTAGGTGAAATTAAACCTACCCCTGCAATTTTACAATTAGTTGATAAGTCCATCCTCCGTCCTTATGGAGTGGTGGAAGATATTTTGGTAAAGGTTAATGATTTCATACTGCCCATGGACTTCATTGTCCTTGATATTGATGAGGATGAAAATATTCCTCTGATTTTTGGAAGGCCATTCTTGGCCACAGCCGGGGCAGTGATAAATGTTCCTAGGGGAGAAGTTATTCTCCGTGTTAATGGTGAGCAAAGTGTCATTAATATTTTTGAAAAACCACCATGTACGGCGAAATGCTTCACCCCACTAAATCTGGTTCAGCATTCAAGTGCTGAAAATTCCCTTAATGACAAAATGTAGTTCCCTTAGCCTCCGAAAGGAGGTGACCCGTCAGGCTCGTGACGTTAAACAAACACTAGTTTGGAGGTAACCCAATGTTTAGGTAGCATTCACTTAGTTTAATTTAGTAGTTCTTAGGAAATTAGTGTAGGTTATTTTTTTTATTTTAGTTTCTGCATTTTAATTTAATTAAAAAAAAC
Source organism: Crotalaria pallida (assembly GCA_037953625.1). Classification (NCBI taxonomy): domain Eukaryota; kingdom Viridiplantae; phylum Streptophyta; class Magnoliopsida; order Fabales; family Fabaceae; genus Crotalaria; species Crotalaria pallida. The sequence continues at coordinate 76,656,113 of CM075649.1, read as the reverse complement.
GCATCAGGTACAGACCTGGCGCGCCTGGGCGCGTGTAACATCCTCATTTTAATTAGTAAATTTTAAGTTTTATTGAAATTGGTGTTTGAAAAATTTCTTTTAAACCTAATTACTTTTAAAAGATTTTACGAAAATCCGGCAGAGTTTCCTCTGTTTATCGGACTTTTCCAAAATTTCCTGTTGTACCTGTTCAGCCAGAGTAGTTTTCAGACATAAACCATAAATCTAAAACAATCATTTGAAAGTCCTAGTGCCCGATTAATTCCAGATCAGGGCCGGTATCTATTACACATCTTAAATTTCAAAAATATTAGTTTCCACGTAATTAAATCTACAATCTACTCATAATAACGACCACTCCATGTGGTGGAGAGGTAATCCTGCTCGGCCACGACTTGTGCAAGCTCCTTCTGTACCTGCAAAATGTAGCAAGAAGGGTAGCATTACACAGGACTTAGAAAGATAAATTCTAAAAGGAATAGCAATAAACTAAGCCTACGTTACTATTAACATACAATGTATTTAAATATCCATACATTAAATTTTATTTTACTTCTTCTCTTATTCTCACATTTATTTCCATTTTTAGTTCTCTATTCATTTCCTCATATTTCTTTTCATTATTAATTCTCCGTTTATTCTCTCACATTCATTCACTTGTTTCCATTCTTTTTCCCTTTAATTATTTGGCTTAGAGCCGGTTACCATTACTTCCTTTATATCTTTTAGTGATGGCAGTGACTTCCGCCCGCCTGCCATCGATACCATTCCTTTCTTTTATTTCTTTTAGTGATGACAGTGACTTTCGCCCGCCTACCACCGATACCATTCCTTTCTTTTAATTCTTTTAGTGATGACAGCGACTTTCGCCCGCCTGCCATCGATACCATTCTTTTCTTTTAATTCTTTTAGTGATGACAGTGACTTCCGCCCGCCTGTCATCGAATCCATTCTTTTCTTTTAATTCTTTTAATGATGACAGTGACTTTCGCCCGCCTGTCATCGAAACCATTCTTTTAGTGATGTCAGTGACTTCCGCCCGCCTGACATCGAAACCATTTCTTCTTATTTCTTTTTGTGATGGCAATGACTATCGTCCGCCTACCATTGAGTCCATTATTTCTTTTAGTGATGGCAGTGACTATCGTCCGCCTACCATCGTGTCCATTATCCCTTTTATTTTTCTCTATTTTTTCCTTTACTTTTCTGTTTACTTTTCTATTAATATGATAGTGCCATTTTTCCTTTCTCTTTTTCTTTATCTTTTTAGACTTTACATATTTCTCTTTACTAATTATTCTCATCTTTAACTAACTCTACTTGGTTTGGTCATGTACAATATATTTAAATACTCGTTACTAGATTCTTGGTTTTTCCCCAGTTCTATTTCTTCTATTTTTTCTTCTTCTCTTCCTTTTTCTTTTTCTTCTTCTATTTATTAATTATTCTAGTTTATATCCAACTCTACTTAGATTCCCTGATTTATTACATCGATCTATTTTAGTTTCCCTATCACATCCTCTCTCTTCGTCTTATTGTCTTTTTACCAATTTCTTTTACCGGTTTCCTATTTATACTTGAAATTTAGTTTATTATCTCGTTTCTATTTTTCTAATCCCAAGATCTCGTAACTAATTCTATTCCGCACATACCTATTGCCTTCGCATTTAAACTCCTCTTTTATCTCACTTTTAGTTTATTTATTCTACTCTTCTTGCCTATTCAGTTACTATTTATTCTTTTACACTCACGCTTTGCTAGTTTTTCCTAACTTTTCCCTTTGGTTATATTTTACACTTTCTTATGTTTTCATCTAATGTTGACCGAATTAATATCCTAAATACACTCATTCATCCCGGACCTTATTCTAATTATATATATTTTATTCCCTAAGGTATGGTTTTTATTAACAATTTTATTTACTTCATTTATATCAGCGAGGACTACCCTAAGGTTCATTAACATACTTTTTAATTACCCTATTCTTAGCTACTACTATAGCATCCTAGAATTTACTCTCTAAGTAAAGGTAACGCAACCCGTCTTACCTCGGTTGACGAAAGTAAAGAGATAACCTCAATTCCAGGGAGGGAACAGAGATCCGTGAAGCTTTAGTGACCCGGGGTGATGAACGGGTTGACAACGATCGATGTCGGCGGTGAGAACAATCACGAGCTGGACCAAGGTAAGAGCTTCGAGTTTCGGAGCTCCCGACTCGAGCCCGGCATTGTCACGGTGGCGATAACGGCGCCGGTGAGTCTTGAGGAGAGAGATTGAGCTCGGCCAAAGGGAAAAAGAGAGAAAGGAGCTTTTGATGGTGGCGGAGGTGAGCTGGGTCGGTGGAGAAACTGGCGACCACGGTGGCGGCGGTTCCGGTGGAGGGAGAGAAAGAGAGAGAAAACTCAAGGAAGAGGAGAGAGAGAAAGGGAACTCGGAGTCAAGAGGGCAAAGGGAGAGGGAGAGGCGCTCAAAGTGGTGGTGGTAAGTGGATCGTGGCGGCGGTGGGTCGTGGTGGTTTGTAGCCGCGGTGGCGGCCACGGTGGTGGAAAAGGAAGAGAGAGAAAGAGAGCAAGGAGAGAGAAAGGGCCAAGAGAGGGAGAGAGATCTATGGAGAGGAGGAAGGGTCAAGGAGGTGGCGGCGGTTTTGGGTGGCTCCGGCGGTGGTTCGTGGTGGGGGTTGAGGAGGAGAGAGAGAGAGAGAGAGAGAGAGAGAGAGAGAGTGGAGAGAGAGAATGAGAGGTTAGGAATGGGGGTTTGTGGGGAGCCGGCGCACCATTTTATGGTGCTGGCGCTGGTGGGTTTCGCGCCGCGCGCCTGGGCGAGGCCTTCGTGCGCCTGGGCGAGAATGCTGTTGTGAGCTTAGGTCTGATGCGTGCCGGTGCGCCTGGGCGTGCGGCTGGCGCGCCTGGGCGTGAGTCTATTGACTTGCATTGACCATTCCATAACTCCTTCGTTAACCGTCGGATCTTGCTCAAATTTGGAGACAAGCTTCCTAAGACCCTTATCTTCATATCCAACGGTGGATTTTATGGTTTGAGTTTCAAATCATTTATTCCTAATTTTTCTATTATTAGACGTTTTTAACACTAAACCTCTCATTTTAACACTCAATTAAGACTTTTAATTATCATTCTATTTACTTAAACCTATTACTAGTTTAATTATATTTGGGGTTAAAATTCAGGATGTTACATTTCTCCCCCACTTACTTGAATTTCGTCCCCGAAATTTGGTTTGCTTCGTAATGTGGAGGACCATCCCGTTGATGGAGTTCCTGTCTATGATCTTTAGGTTTCTGCCGGTTCCATTTCCCCGCCTGCGATGTGTCTAGGTCCATTTTCCTTAGTATTGTTATGCCTGTCCTTGGATACTTCATATCTTCTCTATCTTTACAGGTTTCACAATTTTCTTATTATTAAAGTTCCATCTCCCATTCCTTGGATTGAAATCCTCCCCCACTTAGCATCGACATACTTGATTATATCCATGCTAGGGTAGGTTCGGTCGCTGTGAAGAATCGAGTCCATGGATTTCCCGAACGTCATTCGGGATTGGAAGTGGTGCGGGGTTGGCTACCCGCGGGTGGCACTGAATCATACTGGGTTCTTACGGCTTGGTGAATTCTCCTATATATATGTCTGAGTTTAATCACTAGATGTATGAAACTCGAAGAGAGTGAAGATGAAAAGAAGAAACACGAAGCACTCAAGGGAAAGTTTAATGAGCTTTGCAAGATGACCAAAGACGTGTCAGGTGATAAGAGTGTAGAGATTGCGGTGTCTGACAGTGTTATGGCTTCCTACACAATGTTCGGTGATTGGCGAGTGTCGGTGGACTGCCAACATAAAAGAGTCATGTATGCACCGACATTGAAGGATAGCAGCATGGCTGGATACATGTCAAGCAAGAAGACAATAGAGATTATCCCAGAGAACGCACTTTTATTGGGGAATCATCGAAAGATGCATCTCCTATAGAGCTATGGTTGGTTTGATCGAGTACGAGGTAGAGCTAGAGTGATGGGTTCTAACTTCGCTCTCTACTAGAGACATTACCATAACTGGACTTGGCGGTACTTCTGACTAAGGCACTACCGTCTGTCGATTCCTTCTAAGTTATACTAAACGCGCTTAATCTATATGGAAATTCATAAGTAGACAGTTGATACATTAGTGACACAGAAAAATACCTTGAGCAGGTTTACTAATTCCTTCGTCCGGTGCGTTCGAGACAATTAGCCCCAATGTGTCCCGGTTGCCCACATTTATAGCAGCGACCCTCTTTCTTGTGTTGCTTTAACCGCATACACAAATGCCTGTGGGGTTTTCCACACTCTGGACAAGGTAGTCTAGGTCTTGGAGCATTCAAATATGGAGCCGTGTCTATTGGCACTATTGCCATAGCGTTGATGTTGGCATGTGTATCCGATTCCTGAGCTGGTACCTAGCCTCTGCTAGAACCTTCAGCCCACTGTATCATCATGTTCCTATCCTCAGATGTCTTCTGCCTCAATCCCTTCTCATAAGTGCTAGCCATATTTAACAGTCGGGCCAAATTATCTATGTTTTGTTACTCAAAAACTACCTTGATCTCAGTGCGAAGTCCTGCTTCGAACTTGATGCACTTAGCTCTTTCATCAGCATTCCTATAGCTTCCAGAATACCGAATGAGGTCTTCAAAGTGTGCGGCATATTCTCCAACACTCATACTTCCCTGTGTTAAGTTCAGGAAGGCTAATTCTTTCTCCCGGGGAATATCTTCGGGGAAATACTTCTCTAAGAATCTGATTTTGAACACGTCCCAGGTGATTTCCTGGTTAGAGATCTCCATTTCCCTTCGTACACGCTCCCACCAATATTCAGCTTCTCCTGTGAGCATGTACGTTGCCAAAGGAACTGCCTGTTCCTCGGGCGGTGACATTGTGCGAAAAATCTTCTCCAACTCTTGGAGCCATCTCTGGTCTGCGTCAGGATTGTAGCCACCTTCAAACTTGGGCAGATCGTTCTGCCTGAATCTAGCTAGCCAATCAATGCCGATTGAGTTTGGTGGTTGATGGAGCGCGGCTGCTGCTGCTGCTGCGGCTTGATTCTGATTCATTTGGACCAGATTCTCAAGTATCGCGGCCATCCTATCATCATGAGTATGCCTCCGAGGCATGATGACTGAGTTCTGGAAAAAGAATACGTTATTCTCAATTAACTAAACAATTCTCAATCTAAGTGTACCTATTCATTTATTCTAAGACTTGACACTAACATTTGGTCACTCGCTTGGTGAGTAAACCATAGGAGTTGTGAGTTCACATTCCAAGGCCGAGGGAAACTGCTCTGATACCATAAATGTAACATCCTCATTTTAATTAGTAAATTTTATGTTTTATTGAAATTGGTGTTTGAAAAATTTCTTTTAAACCTAATTACTTTTAAAAGATTTTACGAAAATCTGGCAGAGTTTCCTCTGTTTATCGGACTTTCCCAAAATTTCCTGTTGTACCTGTTCAGCCAGAGTAGTTTTCAGACATAAACCATAAATCTAAAACAATCATTTGAATGTCCTAGTGCCCGATTAATTCCAGATCAGGGCCGGTATCTATTACACATCTTAAATTTCATAAATATTAGTTTCCACGTAATTAAATCTACAATCTACTCATAATAACGACCACTCCACGTGGTGGAGTGGTAATCCTGCTCGGCCACGACTTGTGCAAGCTCCTTCTGTACCTGCAAAATGTAGCAAGAAGGGTAGCATTACACGGGACTTAGAAAGATAAATTCTAAAAGGAATAGCAATAAACTAAGCCTACATTACTATTAACATACAATGTATTTAAATATCCATACATTAAATTTTATTTTACGTCTTCTCTTATTCTCATATTTATTTCCATTTTTAGTTCTCTATTCATTTCCTCATATTTCTTTTCATTATTAATTCAACGTTTATTCTCTCACATTCATTCACTTGTTTCCATTCTTTTTCCCTTTAATTATTTGGCTTAGAGCCGGTTACCATTACTTCCTTTATATATTTTAGTGATGACAGTGACTTCCGCCCGCCTGCCATCGATACCATTCCTTTCTTTTATTTCTTTTAGTGATGACAGTGACTTTCGCCCGCCTGCCATCGATACCATTCCTTTCTTTTAATTCTTTTAGTGATGACAGTGACTTTCGCCCGCCTGCCATCGATACCATTCTTTTCTTTTAATTCTTTTAGTGATTACAGTGACTTCCGCCCGCCTGTCATCGAATCCATTCTTTTCTTTTAATTCTTTTAATGATGACAGTGACTTTCGTCCGCCTGTCATCGAAACCATTCTTTTAGTGATGTCAGTGACTTTCGCCCGTCTGACATCGAAACCATTTCTTCTTATTTCTTTTAGTGTCGGTAGTGACTATCGTCCGCCTACCATCGTGTCCATTATCCCTTTTATTTTTATCTATTATTTCCTTTACTTTTCTTTTTACTTTTCTATTAATATGATAGTGTAACATCCTACTTTTTATACTTTAAGAAAATACTTTAAATTTAATATTTATTTGTGAAAATATTCGGGGTTTATAAAAATTTTGACAGAGTTTCCTTTGAAAATCGGACTTTCCCCCGAATGAACTTAAACCTGTCGGTCCAGAACAGTTTTCAAAATCAAATAAAAATAAAACTTCCAATTCCAAATGTTCAACATTAGGCCATACTTTAAAACTTATCAAAATAAGGGTACACATTTAACTTTTCCAATACACAGAATGCTAAAACAAAATAAAATTCATTAATTACAATTATATTTACAAAAATCTATATATTACAAAACAGGACCTATGAATGGTTGCTCAGATTCTGTTACCCTTGGGTCACTTATACCAATATACTCTCTACTATGAGTATACCGTTCTCGGCCTTGATCCTTTCGTGCCTGTCTCCTTGGTGTACCTAATATGTCCACTGTAAGGGTGAGTACTTTGAAATCTAGATCAAAGAAAACGTTTAAAAACAGTAATAAATCATAAGAAGGTATATTCAAACACAAACAATAACAATTATACAATTCACAATTCAGTTAGCAAGTAAGGCACAATAACACTATTCAATCTAAGAACTATAAATATACGGGTATAATACTTTAATATAATACTATAATGCACAATCACATGGTTATGTCCTGCTAACGTCACACTTAGGTGATTTAATCCTTGAATCCGATATTAAACATTTCATTTCAATCTAAACACTTTAACACTTTTGATCGGATTCGAAGAATTAAAACATCTATACCAATTCATTCACACTTTCCCTTTCACTTTCACACTTTTCACTTTACTTTTAACACTTTTACACTTTTAACGATTGGGTACATTGTGCTTCACATTCTCCTCGCAGGAGGGTTCCTCACACAATGTACCTATACACTTTTAACACTTTAACCTTTAACACTTTTTAACGATTGGGTACATTGTGCTTCACATTCTCCCCGCAGGAGGGTTCCTCACACAATGTACCTATACACTTTCCCTTTTCCATAACAATAATAACACAACCACCTCACAACCCTCCCTCCACTCTGGGGAAAAACCGACCAGGAGTAAGCATTTCTCAACCTCTAGTTGGGTGCTTCACCTCCACTTAGGAAGGTTCCTCGCTCACCCGCTTGCACAACACTTCACCTCCACTTAGGAAGGTCCCTCATGCGATTTGGGTTGATTTGTCCAAATCGGGCTTTAGCAGAAATCACCCTCGACTGGCCCAAAGAAACCAAAGTAAATAGAATTATTATGGTTTGCATAGAACCAACCCCCAATACGGGAAGCAAACCCGTATCCTTTGCAGGATCAAAGTTCTCCATAATAATTCCTAACATTTACTCTTGTCCTCATCAATCGCGAAGCGACGTGTGTTTTTCCCCGAAACCTAATGTCCACCTTTTCACCATGCATGATCCAATATCCTAAGTGTTTCTCAATTGAATTTAAGGCCCTCTTTGTTCTTTAGAAAAATGTCGTTTAATTGGTTTAAACTCAATTGAGAAGTACTTGGCCCTATTTAATGCATAACTATATGAATGTCATTTACAATTTACTTATATACACTTTAATAATATTAATACAAACAATATCAATCAACAATCAGTCGACATACTCAGGTATGTCTCAGGGGCTGTAATTTAAATCACCTTCCTAGGGTTCTTCACTTCCTACTTTACAATTTATAAAATCAATTAATATAAACATACATTAATGACATATCACTAAAACTTAGGATTCTTAAATATATTCTACCCTCCTACCCATCAACCTAACCAATCAATAATATACCCAATTATAACTCTATTACTATAATGAAACCCTTCCTCTAATACTAGACCAAAGTACACCCCTTACTTTGAGGAGAGAGAAAGAGAATTGGGGATTTTGTTGGAGCTCCACACCAAGCTCCAATCCATGCTCCATGACTCCTATCCCTTGCCCCCTTAGCATCTCCTAAGACCAATTGAATGATTGGGAGGCTCAATTTGATGTATTAGGAAAGTTAGGGTTTTGGGGTTTTGATTTGGGGGTTTTTGAGAGAGAGGAATTTAAGTGAGATTGAGAGAGGGAATATGATAGAGGATTGATAGGGAGATGATGTGGGGTGTTAATGTCTTGAGTTTTGATGTTAATTTGATGAATTGAAAAGCCTAAGAGGAGAGGAGAAGAAGAACTTCGAAGAAGAGGAAGAGGAAAATGAGTTCAGCACCCAAAAAGTCGTGTTTTATGGCTGGACTGCAGTGGTTAATCGATTAACAGGGCTTGTTAATCGATTAATCAGGGCTGTTAATCGATTAATTTTTGAGCATCATTCGGCCTTAATCGATTAAATCAAGTCTTAATCGATTAAGTCAAGGCTTAATCGATTAACTGGTTTAACCCACCATTCCTTTGCACTTCAAAGTGCCATAACTTTTTCGTTAACCGTCGGATCTTGCTCAAATTTTGAGGCAAGCTTCCTAACACACTTATCTTAACATCCAACGGTGGAATTTGGGTTTAGAGCTATGGATCTTTTATTCTTAATTTCCTAAAGTCCTATGCTCTTAAATCTTAAATAACATTTCTAAACCACAATCTTAACCTAACACATTCCTTTCTCTTCACTCTAAACCTATTCGAATTTACTTATATTTCATATAAACCCACTCTAAGCTAAATACCACACTCTAAACACTTAAGCACACACTAATCCTAATACCAATTAACATTTTCGACTGAAAATCGAAACCTAAGAATGCTACGACACTTAGGGCAATCCTATTTGCTAAGGCATCTAAACACTTAGTAAATTTGAGGATGTTAAAATTCTCCCCCACTTGTATGAATTTCGTCCCCGAAATTCGGCTCACTATGAAGAGACAAGAGGATATAGAGCTATATACTCAACTGAAGAAAGAGGTCTTAACCTACTCGAGGTTAGACACGACCTTGGGGATTCACTCCCCCACTTAGGATGCGACTCCGATTAGTTTCCTCTTACTATATCTACTTGATTTCTATTGAGACTTTCATCAAAAGTTCCACTAATACCTTAAGGTTCTAACTTTAAACTCCTAATTCTATTCGCCTACCTCAATCGCCATATACTCAACACAACACATAATCATTCAAGAGAAATTCATGCAATCAAAATAAAATCCAAACACAATCAAGCAAAACAAGTTAGAATACAATCAAAATCAAGATATTGAAATACATTAAAATTTTCCATTTTCGAATCCAATATAATTAAAATGCAAGAGATTTCCTTTGAATTTTAACAAAGAGTAAAGTAGAGTATTAATTTAACATTTATAAGTAAAAGAATCCATACCTACCAAAAGGAGTTTTGCATTGAAGAGAACAGAAAGATTTAAAAAGGTTTGCAATTGGCAAGACTCCCTTAGGATCATAAGGAATTATGATTGGTGTACGGATGAAAATAAGGTTTTGAAAGGAAATTGTTAAATGCATCGGGATTCCAAAACAAGCGTGAGTTTTCCTAGAGAAACTTAGGTGATTGAATACTATATATATGTATCCATAGAAAATTTGAAATATATTTAAGACAGGTGATGGAAAATACATTTTAATCATAGGTATAGAAAATAAGTTGTTGTTTTCCATTACAAGCTTATCACTTGTAAGGTTTTCTCTAAAAAGATTACTTTGAAAAATATATATATACTAGAGAAAGATAGAAATTCTAAATTACCATGTGAGGAAACACAAGGCAATTTAACTTTGAAAATTTGATTTGATAATTGGTTAATAAAAACTAATATAGTATTCTTTTTAAAATTACTTTTAGTAGAAGGTAGAAAAATAATCTTAGTCAAAATCGATTCGAAATAGTAAACAAAAGACTTGAAAGAATTTTGGAAGTTGGGGAACTACCCAAAATCATAAGAAAAGGTTTATGAAAACGTTTGGACTTAATATATAGTCCTAATAAGATTAAAATTGTAAATACATATATATATAATTCCAGCGTTCAAAAACATTTTAAAACCCGCTTCCTACATGCAAATCTATATGCCTACACACCTATGCTTAAATTCTTGGACTCAACGAATCTAACCTAACTTCTATCACTCAGTCAATGGATGAAAACTATTGAGGTTTTACACTCACCTAAGAGAAACTCTATGATACCAGGCTTCAACTACCCTACACTTACTGTTCTTCCTATGGTTCGAGGGTTCCTAATTGGTTTCTTAAAGATTGCACAACTAAGACTTGCACTTAAATCCTAGTTGAGACTTCCCTATTACTCACTAGACTTTGGTGCTATGACTCTTACAATGGATGTTGAGACTGGAACTTTAACATTCACAAACTGTATTCCATGAAAGAGTTAATAATGGTTTGAAAATGGTTTGCACTTCCGGAATACGGTTTGTTCACTGAGAATAACAAATTCCTTGGAGTTCTATTTGAACTTGAAGGAAGAAAAATAACATCCATTACTATGGTGTAGGTTCTAAACTAGACTCTAATTCTAATACTGACGCATTCCCTTTAACCCACCTTACTACCTTCACCTCACATTTCGCAATTCCACATTAAAGTAAAACAATGGAGTGCCTACTTCGGCAAAAAGATTTGACACTTGGTAATAAAAGAATTCTCGAGACTTTGTATTTTCTCAAAAACGAGGAAAAACACTTTATTGTTTTGTAAATTCTTTTCATTTAAAACTTAAACAAAATTATTTTTTAGGAAAAACATGTCAAGCACTTGCAAGTTCAAATCATTCATATAAGTTTTCAAAATCATTTCACAACCATTTGCAATTGACTCTGAAGCTTGAGGATTCCTTTGTCAAAGAAAATAAGAATCCTCTATAGTCATCAAACTCAAATGAAAGAACGGATTCTCCGGTCAAAAGTTTAATGTCATTCACCTTTCCAAATCCCCGTGAATGCCTTTCCTTTCATTTTAGTTTGTAGATTCAAATTGACTTATGTCGCCTTAACTGAATTCCTATCAATTGATAATGGGTGTAACTTACGAGTAGATTACACTATCATTCAATCAGCGAGGAATTCACATTATGAGTAAAACTTTCTTGAAAATCGAGGTTGCGACATTCGATCAATTATCAGAGTGTGAATCAATTTCATACTTCGAAAAATATGAAAACATTATTGTACTTGACATTCATTTCAAATTATAGTATTAATACTTTTCGAAAATAGAGCCTTGTGAAAAGTCCATTGCAAAAACGCTTTCATATTCTAAAAACAAAAATTAGAATACATTTATCACCGAAATATAATGTGGAACTGTGAAGGCAATTAGATCTTACTAAGTCGACACTTAGTAATTGTAGTTAAAGGCAATTGCAAAAGATTAACTCCTAATCACTTCCGCTGCGCACTCTGATGAAGAATGCTCGGAAGGTAAACTAGACAATTTCTAGTACCGACCCTATTCTTAAACTTAGAAAATAAATCCAACAATTATTTGATTAGATTCAAGGACTCGGCGATTTCATCTGTCATTGAATACAAAATGTGAGGGATCCGTCTCGATTCTATATTGCATTGGAGACAAAATTGTTTTCGTGCTACTTGAGTTCCAATCAAATAAAGAATGACTCATCTTCGATTCGAAAGGAGGCTTTGAAATTTCGTCTTAAAGCGAAATCTCAATTCCTTGTCATATTTAAAATAGACACAATTGATTCAAAACTAAGAGTCAGTCCTTCCCGTTGGGGTAGCAATTTCATGCTCTGTCACGTTGGGAGTTTTCCTTTCCCTTAGTCTCTACTCTCTGTCCATTTCTAAATACAACAAAGTTATACTTTGAAAATTTTGGTTAGCCCACTTTAAATTGAAGATATACTCCTATGAATACTAAACTATGACTCACCCTACTAAACTATACGCATTCCTGTTTACGATGCATGCATGAAACACTAAAGTGCACAACTTAATTGACTATCTACTAGTTACTCTCATGTGGAGTAACTCTTTGGGAGTAGGAAAATCCATACTCCGGGCCGAGGATTGCAACCATTGCTCTGATACCATAATGTAACATCCTACTTTTTATACTTTAAGAAAATACTTTAAATTTAATATTTATTTGTGAAAATATTCGGGGTTTATAAAAATTTTGACAGAGTTTCCTTTGAAAATCGGACTTTCCCCCGAATGAACTTAAACCTGTCGGTCCAGAACAGTTTTCAAAATCAAATAAAAATAAAACTTCCAATTCCAAATGTTCAACATTAGGCCATACTTTAAAACTTATCAAAATAAGGGTACACATTTAACTTTTCCAATACACAGAATGCTAAAACAAAATAAAATTCATTAATTACAATTATATTTACAAAAATCTATATATTACAAAACAAGACCTATGAATGGTTGCTTAGACTCCGTGACCCTTGGGTCACTTATACCAATATACTCTCTACTATGAGTATACCGTTCTCGGCCTTGATCCTTTCGTGCCTGTCTCCTTGGTGTACCTAATATGTCCACTGTAAGGGTGAGTACTTTGAAATCTAGATCAAAGAAAACGTTTAAAAACAGTAATAAATCATAAGAAGGTATATTCAAACACAAACAATAACAATTATACAATTCACAATTCAGTTAGCAAGTAAGGCACAATAACACTATTCAATGTAAGAACTATAAATATACGGGTATAATACTTTAATATAATACTATAATGCACAATCACATGGTTATGTCCTGCTAACGTCACACTTAGGTGATTTAATCCTTGAATCCGATATTAAACATTTCATTTCAATCTAAACACTTTAACACTTTTGATCGGATTCGAAGAATTAAAACATCTATACCAATTCATTCACACTTTCCCTTTCACTTTCACACTTTTCACTTTACTTTTAACACTTTTACACTTTTAACGATTGGGTACATTGTGCTTCACATTCTCCTCGCAGGAGGGTTCCTCACACAATGTACCTATACACTTTAACCTTTAACACTTTTTAACGATTGGGTACATTGTGCTTCACATTCTCCCCGCAGGAGGGTTCCTCACACAATGTACCTATACACTTTCCCTTTTCCATAACAATAATAACACAACCACCTCACAACCCTCCCTCCACTCTGGGGAAAAACTGACCAGGAGTAAGCATTTCTCAACCTCTAGTTGGGTGCTTCACCTCCACTTAGGAAGGTTCCTCGCTCACCCGCTTGCACAACACTTCACCTCCACTTAGGAAGGTCCCTCATGCGATTTGGGTTGATTTGTCCAAATCGGGCTTAGCAGAAATCACCCTCGACTGGCCCAAAGAAACCAAAGTAAATAGAATTATTATGGTTTGCATAGAACCAACCCCCAATACGGGAAGCAAACCCGTATCCTTTGCAGGATCAAAGTTCTCCATAATAATTCCTAACATTTACTCTTGTCCTCATCAATCGCGAAGCGACGTGTGTTTTTCCCCGAAACCTAATGTCCACCTTTTCACCATGCATGATCCAATATCCTAAGTGTTTCTCAATTGAATTTAAGGCCCTCTTTGTTCTTTAGAAAAATGTTGTTTAATTGGTTTAAACTCAATTGAGAAGTACTTGGCCCTATTTAATGCATAACTATATGAATGTCATTTACAATTTAATTATATACACTTTAATAATATTAATACAAACAATATCAATCAACAATCAGTCGGCATACTCAGGTATGTCTCAGGGGCTGTAATTTAAATCACCTTCCTAGGGTTCTTCACTTCCTACTTCACAATTTATAAAATCAATTAATATAAACATACATTAATGACATATCACTAAAACTTAGGATTCCTAACTATATTCTACCCTCCTACCCATCAACCTAACCAATCAATAATATACCCAATTATAACTCTATTACTATAATGATACCCTTCCTCTAATACTAGACCAAAGTACACCCCTTACCTTGAGGAGAGAGAAAGAGAATTGGGGATTTTGTTGGAGCTCCACACCAAGCTCCAATCCATGCTCCATGACTCCTATCCCTTGCCCCCTTAGCATCTCCTAAGACCAATTGAATGATTGGGAGGCTCAATTTGATGGATTAGGAAAGTTAGGGTTTTGGGGTTTTGATTTGGGGGTTTTTGAGAGAGAGGAATTTAAGTGAGATTGAGAGAGGGAATATGATAGAGGATTGATAGGGAGATGATGTGGGGTGTTAATGTCTTGAGTTTTGATGTTAATTTGATGAATTGAAAAGCCTAAGAGGAGAGGAGAAGAAGAGCTTCGAAGAAGAGGAAGAGGAAAATGAGTTCAGCACCCAAAAAGTCGTGTTTTATGGCTGGACTGCAGTGGTTAATCGATTAACAGGGCTTGTTAATCGATTAATCAGGGCTGTTAATCGATTAATTTTTGAGCATCATTCGGCCTTAATCGATTAAATCAAGTCTTAATCGATTAAGTCAAGGCTTAATCGATTAACTGGTTTAACCCACCATTCCTTTGCACTTCAAAGTGCCATAACTTTTTCGTTAACCGTCGGATCTTGCTCAAATTTTGAGGCAAGCTTCCTAACACACTTATCTCAACATCCAACGGTGGAATTTGGGTTTAGAGATATGGATCTTTTATTCTTAATTTCCTAAAGTCCTATGCTCTTAAATCTTAAATAACATTTCTAAACCACAATCTTAACCTAACACATTCCTTTCTCTTTACTCTAAACCTATTCGAATTTACTTCTATTTCATATAAACCCACTCTAAGCTAAATACCACACTCTAAACACTTAAGCACACACTAATCCTAATACCAATTAACATTTTCGACTGAAAATCGAAACCTAAGAATGCTACGACACTTAGGGCAATTCTATTTGCTAAGGCATCTAAACACTTAGTAAATTTGGGGATGTTACATGATAGAGCCATTTTTCCTTTCTCCTTTTCTTTATCTTTTTAGACTTTACATATTTCTCTTTACTAATTATTCTCATCTTTAACTAACTCTACTTGGTTTGGTCATGTACAATATATTTAAATACTCGTTACTAGATTCTTGGTTTTTCCCCAGTTCTATTTCTTCTATTTTTTCTTCTTCTCTTCCTTTTTCTTTTTCTTCTTCTAATTATTAATTATTCTAGTTTATATCCAACTCTACTTAGATTCCCTGATTTATTACATCGATCTATTTTAGTTTCCCTATCACATCCTCTCTCTTCGTCTTATTGTCTTTTTACCAATTTCTTTTACCGGTTTCCTATTTATACTTGAAATTTAGTTTATTATCTCGTTTCTATTTTTCTAATCCCAAGATCTCGTAACTAATTCTATTCCGCACATACCTATTGCCTTCGCATTTAAACTCCTCTTTTATCTCACTTTTAGTTTATTTATTCTACTCTTCTTGCCTATTCAGTTACTCTTTATTCTTTTACACTCACGCTTTGCTAGTTTTTCCTAACTTTTCCCTTTGGTTATATTTTATACTTTCTTATGTTTTCATCTAATGTTGACCGAATTAATATCCTAAATACACTCATTCATCCCGGACCTTATTCTAATTATATATATTTTATTCCCTAAGGTATGGTTTTTATTAACAATTTTATTTACTTCATTTATATCAGCGGGGTCTACCCTAAGGTTAATTAACATACTTTTTAATTACCCTATTCTTAGCTACTACTATAGCATCCTAGAATTTACTCTCTAGTGAGATTTTGAGCCTTTTGATGGGGTGTATGATTTTATTGAAATATGTTGATTTGAGACCCCTATTTCTTTCATGAGTGTGTTCACTTTAGTTTTATGTTCTAGAACTTGACCTGTGACCATTTTGAGATTGATAATTGATTACATGCATGAAAATGATTAAGGCATTTAGGATGGTGTTTTTGTAGCCTTCAGAGATTTTTGTTGGATTTGTTTTCCCTTAGTTGCCCATCTTGAGCCTAATTTAAAAATGATTTTTCTTTTGTACCCTGCATTGATTGTATATTTTTATGAGTACCTTAGAAATTTTGAATGAGCAATTGAGATAGGAACATTTCAAAAGTACTGAAATTGTGAAAGTGTGATAGAGTTACTCTTCTTCCAAGAAAAGAGAAAAGAAAGTTGAAGAAAAAGTGAAAAATTGATGAATGATAAGAGAAAATAAATTTTGTTTGGAAGAAGTAGTAGAGAAAAATTGAAAAAGAAGAAGTTTGAAATAGTTGTTATTTGAGTGTGAGTCTTCATAGTATTCATTGCTCATTCATAATTTTTAGAGGGAAAATTGTTTTTGCATTTTAGCCCTTAGTTTTATCATTTCTTTCTTTTATCCCACCTTACACTTTTATCCATGGCCTCATTACAACCAAAATTAAGACTTTTTGATTTGTGCATGTTTTTAATAATTTCAGTGGAGATTTGGGTCTATGGTCAAGCTTATGGTAACATTTAACTATTGAATGAACTTGAGTGAATTGATTTATACCCTTGATACACATGAGAGACATACACTGAGAGGTTGAGAGTGTTCACTAGTTCTGAGTTCTGATTGATTTTTTTTCTTTAACCAGGTTTTGATATGTGAATAGCTTGTGTAAATATGTGGCTGTGTTGATGAGTCGAAGTCTTAGAATAAGTAGTATGTAACATCCCAATTTAAATAAAAAAAACATAATTTTTTTTATTATATAAAATGTTTGAATACAAATTATTTCAATACAAATTTTGGGATTTACAACTTGATATTAGAACAATAATTGGAGGAAAATGGTCTTTTCTTTAAAGTTTGCGATGTGAAACTCTGGTTCTTTCTCCTCCAAGCATTACCTAAAATGTTAAACCACAAGGGAGTGAACAACTTTTCACAATAGAATAGAAATTAAGAATTGAAAATAAGTAAATAGTACTTACCAAGGCATTAATATCAATGGAGTTACATTATTGAGTCTATACGTATTTCTCTTTATTCTCTATTGAAATTAAATCGAAATATTCATATACTTATTCTTTGTTGTAAACTTACTGTACTTCATTCCACCAATAAAATTACATTTCCTTTAGCATTATGTTAACCATTGTCTTGGCACTAATTATTTCGATTATCTTGATTCCATAGTAGCATTTATATTTTTCATAGTTTTTATCAACATATATTTACATTATGATTTTTTGATATATATATATATATAATTGTAATAATGTATCTATTATTGTATATTTACAAAGTTACGTATATATATGTTTTTAAATTAGCGTTAGTAGTTCAGTTATTAGAATTGGCATTTCGTCGAACACCTTATCTACATACATTTTCATTACTTTAAAGTTGTGAGTTTTATAAATCAATTCAATCCTTTAAAAGTTTAATTCCATATACACAGGTATATGGTTCACAGAATCGACTATCATAGAGTTCAGTTCCTAATATTCGGTAAGTATTTACAAATTCCAATAATTAAATTCTATTCTAAAAGGAAAAGAAGTCCTCCCTTACCTTGGATTAGGAGAGGGAGACTTGGCTTGGGTTTTAAACCGTTAGTTCTTCCTTGATTCCTTTAGGTTTTCTCCCTTTTATGCTTGGTTGATGTAAAGCTTCAAAGAAATGGGATTTAAAAGAGTGGAATAAGGGTGGAAAAATGGGTATAAGGTGGATTTACTGGAAAATAAAAGAATCAAGACTTAAAGTTGGAAGGAAAGAGGATCATTGATGTTATTCTATGGTGTGAGGTTGGATTTAGAGGTAATTTGGGTTGTTGGTGCATGAAGGTTCGAGTTTGGTGCAAGAAATATGGTATTGGTGCAAGTCTGGACGTTCTGGTGCGGCTGGGAGACGGACTGGTGCGGTCAGGGGGAGAAATCGCGCATCAGCTGGTGGCGCTGGTGCCTTATATAGGCACGTCGCGCTTGAGCGCGGGGCCTGGCGCTTGAGCGCGAGACTTTTCTAGAGAATTCCAGCATCAGC
The DNA here is from genome assembly GCA_037953625.1 of Crotalaria pallida. Lineage (NCBI taxonomy): Eukaryota > Viridiplantae > Streptophyta > Magnoliopsida > Fabales > Fabaceae > Crotalaria > Crotalaria pallida. The sequence continues at coordinate 76,637,701 of CM075649.1, read as the reverse complement.
GCGCGATTTCTGGTGTTACGTGGATCTCGTGCTTGAGCGCGACAGACCGGCGCTTGAGCGCCAGGAATAAGTTGTGCACCAAAAATCCGCACCGGTGCGCCTACCGGCTCATGTCCCGGCGCACCGATTCGCCCCGGAACGCCGATTTTCGCATTTTTAGCCCGATTCATGAATTTTAACCATTCCTAACACTAAATTAAACCTTCTTAACATTTATTTACCTTTCAATTCATAAAATTATATTTACCCAATATTGCCCATAAGAAAAGTAAATGATTTATAAATTGAAACTTCAAGTTTAACTCAATTACGATTTCTTCCTGACTTGGGTCGATTTACCTTCTTTTATACTACCTTAGCACCCTCCTGGACTTGATTAAATAGTCTCATTCAAATTTCTCAAATCCTAACCGGCTTCACTACCTTAATGAAATTACGATAGCTTCTCCGTATCAAATGCTTGTAAATTTCTAGTTTTTCACTCTATATTTAATCTCATTACTTCTTCTTATTTACCAATCCTAGCTTTATTTTTTTTCTTCTCATCTTACCATTATTCTCCTTTGAGACTTGATTGAGTAGTAAGTTTTTTATTCGAAGTTCCTGAAATCTTAATTGGTTTTACTAAGTTACTATAAAGAATTTCTCTGAATTGAATTGTTGGCTATCCATAATAAACTCTTATACCATGTTTAATCTCCTCTATCAACACTTATCTATACTTATGACACTCTAGATTTTCTCTAATCCTCGTTTTTCCTAATTTTTCGAGCATTTTTCACTAATCTTGATCAAAACAAAACCCACACACAATTTGCCTTTTAGTCAAGATCATATTTAAGTTATTCTTCTACTCAGATTAAACATAATTATTATTATCACTATTTATTTGTTTAAAATTTTAGGTCGTTACAATACTCCCCCACTTGATAGGAATTTCGTCCTCGAAATTCGGTCGAAATTCGATTTAGTAATTAAAGTGGGTTAATACGGTTTAATGGATCATTTGAAAATTTGTCTCGTAGAGTTATGAGTCTAATTTTGTTTCCTGAATTCTCTCCCCCACTTTAGGGCTTTGCTATTCTTCAAGTTTTCTTTCCATTTCCCTCTTGTTAGACCCTCTTATTTCTTACAGTCATAATATTTAAACTAATTCATATATATATATATATATATAAGATTCAACTAAACATTCAAACAAATTCAAATATATGGTTTAATTTAATACAACCCATCAATCATTCCTTTCTTATCTTCTTATTTAAAATCATTGTCATATTTATAGAGTCACTTAGGATTTGATTACCAAATGTATTCATTCTAATTTACGATCCCATTACTTCCAACATTCCTATGAATTAATTCGAGTCTACTCATTGAATTTATATTTACTTTTTGTCACGGTTTATTTATAAATCGTGTTCTATCACATTCATAAACTTCAAGTATTCAAAATATACAATTTCGGAATTTACTTAACCATACCCGACTTTATAGTTCACTATTATCAAACCTGTTAGCTAATGCTTACACTTTATCCTATTACCTTTTCTACATTTCGTTTCATCAACCATTTATTTGGGTACTCACACCATGAATTTCTATTTTTATTTGGGGTTTTTAACAAATATCCAACCCTTATTACTTATACTAGACATCTACACATTATCATTCTTATTTTCATAACCTTTACAATTGCATGATTTTAATTGAGACGTACTAATTCTTTTAATTCTTATTTTATGTTCCAACCTTTCAATCTCTATATTTATCATTTAAGTCATTTAGTTTTCAATCCATAAGTGTACTAAAAGTTTATACATTAATTCTTTCCGAAATCCTTATTAGTTAGCCATTTAATTAAACTAGATATGCAGAGGTTTTACTTTGGGCAATCTACATATTTACGCTTATGCAAAATTGTATTAACATTATATCTTTGATTTGGCTACAATTCTATCTTTAGTTTTCATACTTAAGGATTGATTACAAGGCTTTTTACACATTCTTTGATCCACATTCTAATGTCACCCTGTCCTTATAGTATAACATTCATTCATTATAGTCAATTCATCATGCCCAGCTCATAATGATCATTAATCTCATACTAGCATCTCATGCATTCTTAATTTATCAATTGCACATATAACCTTGACTTATTCTATTATTATTTCATATTCCATCGATATTTCATTCATATTCCACATTTCAACTCAGGTTCATTTATCTTTCTTATGATCGAGTTATATAAAGATTCATTTTAATTACTTCCGTATTTATCTAGTTAAGTTTCCATCTATTTATTTATATCACAATTACTCACTTATTTCTACTCCAATATTTAGGTTCAGAGTTTTACAACACTGCACACTTTTATAATCCTTTGATTGAGTTTAAACTCTTTTTCCTGCTTTTAATCTCTTTGTTATGTTTGGACTTAGGGAATTAAGATTCGGTAGGTTTATACACACATATTATTTTTTCTACTTACTCCCAAATTCATTATGGTTTGAAATTAGTTATGGAACCCATTAAAATTTCCATTTTTCAATACTTTCACAAACTCCATTTTTTTATTCATGGTTTCACAGCTAATTTTCGCTTTTCTTTCATCATCACTCTTATTACTTTGATTTCATTCATACTTTTCCGCATATCTAATATCACAAAATTTTGGAGGGTCAAAAGGATTAGCACCACTTGTTATCAATAAATCATTTTTCTTCTACATCAAAATTTAGACTTTCAAATTTTCGACAACTTTTACCACCCAATGAATGCAAACATTGGGGTGATCAGTCCCAATTCCACATTCCATTGGTGGTAACGGTTTTCGTTATTCAATTCACTTATAAACATTTCCATTTTCACATTATGTCGGTTCAATACTAAGGGTTCTCTGTCTCTTTCTAATTTTTACAAATTCCTTTCATTCACTCCTTCATTCATTCTTTTCCAATCACACTCTTGATTTTCAATATTTTCTCTTTTCTTATTTATCTCTCTTTTGTCTCTCTTCTCCTTTCTCTTTTCTTTCTTTCTTTTCTCTCTCTTATTCCTCTCTTTCACTCATTCTCATTCATTCACTCTCATTCTTTGTATTGTTGTATGAGATATTCATCATTAATTGCATTCCATTCAATTTCCTCACTTCACCCTCCACTCCAGGGAAAGACCAACCGGGAGTAAGTGTCCCTCTACCACCGCTTGCACGGTACTGGACACCCATTTTCAGTCCAGTACAACTTGGGTTGAAGGCCCAAGTTGGCTTTAGCAGGGAACCACCCTCAACCGGTCCCGAAATGACTCTGTGACCAATAAAACTACCGTAGTTAACGCGGAACCAATCCCCCGACATAGGTGGCCAGTCTATGCCCTCCTAGGAGATCAAAGTTCCACCCACGATAATTCCTAATCACATATCATTCACGTGCCTCCGCGTATGTCTTTCCCAACTTCCTCACCGTCCACCTTATAACCTCCTGACATTCGCTTCTATGTACGACAGTTTACATTCTCAATTGATTTCAGATTCAACTTATAACTCTTTCCAAATCGAATGATTCAATTCATTTAGAATCTCACCTTTATTATTTTCATAAATATCATATTATCGGATGGGTTTCCAAATCAATTGAATAATTTCTAAAATTTTGCTTTGAAAATTCTTTCATTTTCCCCAACGTGTTAAATTGAGAATGTACTCTGTCTACATAGATTATTTTACCAAGGTCATTGAAAAGGAAAATTACATGTAAATTCTTGAAACTTTGAAAACAATTCATTTTCCGTAAAGAAACATGTGATTTAATTCAAAACATTAATTCATAAGCATTTTCCTTTTCACTGGCCTCAGTAAGGTATTCATTCATGTTGTGGTGCATAATGCAATTGATTCTCAAAAGGACTTGAATCATTTGTCTTTTCTTTAAAGTTGAATCTTTTGCCTTTTTTTTTTCAAGTCCCATTGAGAATATGTCATGATTTCTTACACAATTTCAATATCATACCGATTGGAAAGGAATCAGTTTCAAAACTCTTTCACTTTTCAATTTAATTTTCTGAACTGAAATTTATATAAGGCAAAAGTTTGAAAATACATTAAATCACAAGATGTTCTTTCCTTTCCAATAACTTGAATATATTCATTATTCACCATTCAACATTTTATTCGCCTGATCTTTTCTCCCTCATATGTCACTCTCAATGTCTCATACAACAATATCTTGACACTGGTCAGCTACGTTATCCTCGGCGGACCCCGACTACATCAGTCGGCAACATCCGAGGTGTCCCCCTGACCATGCCCAACATTTTCACAACTTTAATGTCATTTCTTTCTTCACATATCTCATTCCTTTTTCTCATAACTCTCATATATTTCATTAGTCTCTTCCTTTCTTGTTGGTTAAATCTTTTCTTTTACATCTTTTAGTGGTGTCTTCACTTCTTTCATTTTGAACCCTTAGCATTAACCAACGCATTTTCATTTCCTTATGGTGCTATATCCATTTTGACTCTCTTACACTCAACAATTTATCACTTTATTTTACAATATATAATCACATATCTCACTCCCTGTGTATATGAAGAGCTGAGAACTGGAGTTTCACAATGGGATCGGGACCATTTCCCCCAGGCCAAAAGGAAAGAACTGCTCTGATACCAAATTGTAACATCCCAATTTAAATAAAAAAAACATAATTTTTTTATTATATAAACTTTTTGAATACAAATTATTTCAGTACAAATTTTGGGATTTACAACTTGATATTAGAACAATAATTGGAGGAAAATGGCCTTTTCTTTAAAGTTTGCGATGTGAAACTCTGGTTCTTTCTCCTCCAAGCATTACCTAAAATGTTAAACCACAAGGGAGTGAACAACTTTTCACAATAGAATAGAAATTAAGAATTGAAAGTAAGTAAATAGTACTTACCAAGGCATTAATATCAATGGAGTTACATTATTGAGTCTATACGTATTTCTCTTTATTCTCTATTGAAATTAAATCGAAATATTCATATACTTATTCTTTGTTGTAGACTTATTGTACTTCATTCCACCAATAAAATTACATTTCCTTTAGCATTATGTTAACCATTGTCTTGGCACTAATTATTTCGATTATCTTCATTCCATAGTAGCATTTATATTTTTCATAGTTATTGTATATTTACAAAGTTACGTATATATATGTTTTTAAATTAGCGTTAGTAGTTCAGTTATTAGAATTGGCATTTCGTCGAACACCTTATCTACATACATTTTCATTACTTTAAAGTTGTGAGTTTTATAAATCAATTCAATCCTTTAAAAGTTTAATTCCATATACACAGGTATATGGTTCGCAGAATCGACTATCCTAGAGTTCAGTTCCTAATATTCGGTAAGTATTTACAAATTCCCATAATTAAATTCTATTCTAAAAGGAAAAGAAGTCCTCCCTTACCTTGGATTAGGAGAGGGAGACTTGGCTTGGGTTTTAAACCGTTAGTTCTTCCTTGATTCCTTTAGGTTTTCTCCCTTTTATGCTTGGTTGATGTAAAGCTTCAAAGAAATGGGATTTAAAAGAGTGGAATAAGGGTGGAAAAATGGGTATAAGGTGGATTTACTGGAAAATAAAAGAATCAAGACTTAAAGTTGGAAGGAAAGAGGATCATTGATGTTATTCTATGGTGTGAGGTTGGATTTGGAGGTAATTTGGGTTGTTGGTGCATGAAGGTTCGAGTTTGGTGCAAGAAATATGGTATTGGTGCAAGTCCGGACGTTCTGGTGCGGCTGGGAGACGGACTGGTGCGGTCAGGGGGAGAAATCACGCATCAGCTGGTGGCGTTGGTGCCTTATAAAGGCACGTCGCGCTTGAGCGCGGGGCCTGGCGCTTGAGCGCGAGACTTTTCTAGAGAATTCCAGCATCAGCGCGCGATTTCTGGTGTTACGTGGATCTCGCGCTTGAGCGCGACAGACCGGCGCTTGAGAACCAGGAATAAGTTGTGCACCAAAAATCCGCACCGGTGCGCCTACCGGCTCATGTCCCGGCGCACCGATTCGCCCTGGAACGCCGATTTTCGCATTTTTAGCCCGATTCATGAATTTTAACCATTCCTAACACTAAATTAAACCTTCTTAACATTTATTTACCTTTCAATTCATAAAATTATATTTACCCAATATTGCCCATAAGAAAAGTAAATGATTTATAAATTGAAACTTCAAGTTTAACTCAATTACGATTTCTTCCTGACTTGGGTCGATTTACCTTCTTTTATACTACCTTAGCACCCTCCTGGACTTGATTAAATAGTCTCATTCAAATTTCTCAAATCCTAACCGGCTTCACTACCTTAATGAAATTACGATAGCTTCTCCGTATCAAATGCTTGTAAATTTCTAGGTTTTCACTCTATATTTAATCTCATTACTTCTTCTTATTTACCAATCCTAGCTTTATTTGTTTTCTTCTCATCTTACCATTATTCTCCTTTGAGACTTGATTAAGTAGTAAGTTTTTTATTCGAAGTTCCTGAAATCTTAATTGGTTTTACTAAGTGACTATAAAGAATTTCTCTGAATTGAATTGTTGGCTATCCATAATAAACTCTTATTCCATGTTTAATCTCCTCTATCAACACTTATCTATACTTATGACACTCTAGATTTTCTCTAATCCTCGTTTTTCCTATTTTTCGAGCATTTTTCACTAATCTTGATCAAAACAAAACCCACACACAATTTGCCTTTTATTCAAGATCATATTTAAGTTATTCTTCTACTCAGATTAAACATAATTATTATTATCACTATTTATTTGTTTAAAATTTTAGGTCGTTACATAGTATACATTTTGATTTAGAGGGTAGTCTTGAGTTTATGAATTTTTATTTTACTTTTGCCTGGAACTTGCAAAATGCTAAGTTTGGGGGTGTGATGAAGGTCTCATATATGATGTTTTGGGCTTAATTTCACTTCCTTTTGCTTGGATTTTAGCTTGTTTGTCTTGTAAATATAGGTATTTTGTATTAGTTTTAGGAATTTTTAGATTATTAGAATCCTTTGAACGTTTTGATCCGTTTTGGGAATGTTTCAGGTATTTCGGAGCTTTATTTGGAGAAAATATTATTGGGGCTAAGAAGAGCGTAAGAAGACCTTGCAAATGACACAAGAACGGAGAGAAACGGAGTCGAAAATTCCCTAGCACGCCCAGACGCGGGATTAGCTCAGATACAGCGCGCCCAGGCGTGCTGGTCTGCACGCCCAGGCGCGCGAGGTGCGAGAAAGCCCAATTGGGCCAATTTCTGATCAGTTTTGAAGGATTTTGATAAGATTAGGATTTTATCTACTTATTTATGTTTTTAGGATTAGTTTAGGTAGAGATTAGAGAGTCATAATCAGAAATCATTGAGGGAGATTGCATTCTCTGGAGAGCATTCGAAAGAGGAATCCATTGAAGGATGAAGATTCAGATCAAGGATTAGTGGTAATTTAGGAATGAATTACTTTAATTCTTATTTGTTCTTCTTCTCTATGATGTGAAACTAAACCCTCTTGTGTTAGGAACATGTGGATTTGATTATGTAGTTTATTTATATGAATTAATGTTTTTCAGTTTTTAAATCAAGTGTTTAATTGTGTTTTTATTGTTATGCATGAACTTGATCAATTCATGTTATGGATTTTTAGATCTGAATTGGAAAATTAGGATTTAAAATAGGCCATGCAATTAAACAATATAAGGATTCAACTTGTAGGAATACTTTTGGATTTTTATATAACTTTTGATAATTCATTGTTTTTAATCATGGTTATTCAATAGATTAAATTTCTAAGGAATTAGGATTTAACAAATTGGATAATAAACAGTAATTTCATTAGAAGAATCTAGGAATTACTAATTTTCTGAATTAGTTCTTGATTTAATTGGAAAACATTGATTTATATTAAATAAATGAAATAATTAATGAAACTAGTTCCTAACCACCATTCATCCATTAATTAATAGTTTTTATTTATTTTCCAGCAGCAAAATACTCTTCTAATTAATTTATTTAAATCTGAAATTTAATAGATTTTACTTTTAATTACTCTTAGGTAGAAATAAGTTAAATAATTCTTGGTCCCTGTGGGAACGATATTTGGTCTTCCTTGAATATATTACTATCTGATCTAGTATACTTTCTAGAGAGTGATTAAGTTTTAAAAACTTGATCGGTCTCTAGCAAGTATACTAGATCGCAAAGTAATATAGTCGGTTAAGACCAGATATCGTACCCACAGGGACTCAGAATTGTTCAATCTATCTCTACCTAAGGTAAAATCTAGAATAAATCTATTTGAATACAAAATTCAGAATTAAATAATTAAATTAAAAAGAAGAATTATGTGTGTGACGACCCAACTTTTATTCCAAAGTTAAATATTCATACTTAGAAAATACGACCATTTTTTTTTTTTGAAACTAAAAGCCAAGTCATCATCCATTATCAAATTTTGCGGAATTATCGAAACATTGAGTCATGAAAACAAGTGATATAACATCATATAACTAATACTAAAAAGGGTACATCCCATTTTCTTCATTGAAACAAAATACATAATTACTTGACTTAACACTCTAGGCCATTACATTATATTACATATATTACAACAAAATTCGTAATAACCTAGAGCATATGGTTCATAACTCAAAATATAAAATAACATAGATAAGAGAAAACCTGATGGGTTATATCAGTCACATTCCACCCCACAACTTAACTTAGTCGTCAGTTCCCCACTGACTTCCAGTCGAGTTGTCCATAAAGTCATCCACCATCTGATTCGCATTATTCACCGGATCCTCATCCTTGATTGGATCCTCCTCTTCCTCTTCCTCCTCTTCTTGTACCGAATCGTCAGGCACATATATCGGAGTTCGGGATCGAACTCGAGGAGAAGGGCTAGGACGAGTAGGAACCTCTAGGATGATCCTTTCTGAGGAGAGTGAGGGACTCAGTGGGATAGTGCGTCTCGGAAAACGTCTTGGTGGTGATGGAGGGGTTCCATTTCTCATAACAAAATTTGGCGGAATGTGCATGATGTAAACCATTGGAATTCTCGATCTAAGCGGACGCATACGGGAATATGGATTAGGATGGCGGAAGATAACTTCCACATCCCCCTCATATGTAGCCCTATGGTCCTCAAAATTCCACTCCCCATTAGGGAGCGGTCTCATCTCCACGCAGAACATGTTTCTCGCCATCACCTACACAATGGATTGGGAGTGAGTCATAGCTAAATACAATAACAAATGAGCATAAAAGTGGCTAGAAATAACAAGCACAAGTTTTCAAATAGCAATAATAAATGCATATGTATATGCTCAAACTGTCTTTTATAATATTTCAATTAGTGTCGTGATGCATGCCTACTCCTTATTCATGCTACGCGGTTTGGCATCGGAGTATCTCAGGCTCGGGATATTCTCAATCCTATATTTCATCAAACCGGAGCGTATCCACAACCCATGCGTCACGATTGATTGGGAACTAGCCTTCATAACATTTTCATGTTACGGAATCCAAATCATCATAGCATCTTCAGTGCTATGGCATCACAGCTTATTCAATGCTGCGGAATACGTCTAACTATGCCAGATTCCACAATCGAAATCGGAGCAACTCCATGCATGTCAATGCCACACATACTTTTCATTTTATTTCTTTCTTCTACATCACATCCTTGAACATCATGTCTCCAATATAGAGACCCAAAGTTCATAATCCTTCTTAATTACAATTCACCTTTTCTTTTGCATTAACTGGTGCTTGTGCTTTCCAAAAATTCCATCAGCGGCCCAGCCACTTTGTGATGGTTTTATACAATAGGAATTAATCATATTATTTAATTAGTGCAACGACCCCATTTAGGACTCCCAAAATATCAACCAAGTGGGTAAAGACTTCCACTGGGACGTGGGAACAAAATCAACCAAATGGGTGTACGCACCTCCATTGGGACATCCTGTCCGAATATGTCAACCACTGAATAAAATTCCAGTAGGACTCATCCAGGATAAAAATCAACCAATGGGATTAAGAGAAATAATTAGGATTTAACAACATAGGAGATTAGACGAGTTAATCTTTAATAAAATTATAGAAAAATAAAGGTTTTCTTGAAAAATTCATTGAATTACTCGAGTAGTTCTTTGTCTACTCGAGTGTTCTTGTGAAATTACTCGAGTCCTTAAGAAATACTCGAGTGTTCTTCCACTTTTCCAGAATACTAGAGTCTTTCTTAAATTACTCGAGTGTTTTTGCTGCAACAGCACCAGTTTCTGCACTTTACAATGTCAATTCGATTTCTGAGCCTTGTCCTTCCATTCTTATGCAAAACAGTAACATAGACTCATGAAACAAACATGTTAGAACATGTAATCAACACTGAAACAACATTAAATACAGTAATTCACAGAATCAACATAAACTTAGAAAATAACCATTTCAAGATATGAAATTCATTTCCACTTGATTTTAACTTCGAAAATTGATCCAGTGAGCATTATTAGGTCCATTTAAACTTGTTTGACTTAGAAAACCTTGGGTTTATGACCTCCATGTCATATTCCCAATTCCAACTTCATCCCTTGATGAACCTTGTGAGGTTCCTACATTTCTAGCTTGAAATTACTCATTCTAGTATTTAGGTAACTCCTCCCTTACCTCAGAGAAGTTAAACAAAGTACAGATTGATCAAAAGAGTAACTGGATTCGAATTTGGTTTCTGGACTTGGTGCAAAACAGTTGCACTGGCTGACTTTGGCAATCAATTGCACCACGAATAAGGCATGAAACAGAACGAAACAAGTTAGTTTCAGAAACTAGGAAGTACTAACTTTAAATGAAAACAAGTTTGAAATCGAAAGGGTTCTTGGATTTACCAAACAGATTCAAGGAAAGAGGGTGTTTAGTGCTGAACTTTGCTCTGTTTTTGCAGCTTCAAGACCTCAACTTTGGACACCTAGAACTTGATCTACAGAAGGCTTTTTGAAGTGATTTCGAGTTCTAATTCAAGAATGGAATCAGAACTTCAGTTTGTGTTTAGGTTTCAAGGGAAAAGGGTGTGAATTGAGAGAGAACGAAGGGATCAAAGTGAGCTCTGTAAAACAGAGGAATTTTTGCCAAAATTCGGATTTCAAGAGATTTGAGAGTGTTTGAGCTTTGTTGATTACTTATTTATAGACTAGGATTACCTCCCTTCGAAGTAAGGTGCAGCTCTGTGCTTGTCTTTTCAAGAAACCGCGTTTTGGTGCGAAAATTAAATGAAAACCGACTTATACACTTAACCAGACTGCTCGATTTACTCGAGTCTTTTTCATTATACTCGAGTACTTTTCATAAACTCAAGAACACTCGAGTCCTTTCTGAAATACTCGAGTCTTTTGGCTAAAAATTCAAATTTTCAAACAGATAATGGTTTTACTCGAGTTCCCTCTAAAATACTCGAGTAAAATGACCTAATTTTAGAAAATTCATTATTTTATTCAACACATTTAAATAATTTATTTGTTTATAAAAATACAGGGTCTTACATCCTCCCCCACTTAAATAGAATTTCGTCCTCGAAATTCCGATTTATATAAATAGATGCGGATATTCATTCCTCATCTTAGACTCTAATTCCCATGTGGAGTCAGACGCTCCACTCTGCCCCCAAAGAACTCGTACTAACGGGATCTCTTTCCCTCGCAATTTCTTGATCCTTCTATCCTCTATTCTCACGGGTCCAACATCAAACGTGAGATTCTCTTTCAGCGGTATCAAATCTTGTTGCAATTGCACAATCGAAGATGGATCTTGGATAAATTTGCGAAGCTGAGAGACATGGAAAACATTGTGCAGGTTGGACAAAAGTGGGGGTAGGGCGATCTGATACGCGACAGGGCCTACTCGTTTCAAAATCTGATAAGGGCCGATGAACTTAGGAGATAGCTTCTTTGACTTCATTACCCTTCCAATTCCAGTCGTTGGCACGACTCGCAGGAATACATGATCTCCTTCTTGAAATTCGAGCTTGGATCTTCGTTGGTCGGCATAACTCTTCTGGCGACTTTGAGCGATCTTCATCTTCTCTTGAATAGTCCTTACCTTTTCAGTCGTTTCTTGAACTAATTCAGGTCCGATGAGAGCATTCTCCCCCACTTGAAACCAACATAGCGGGGTTCTACACTTCCTTCCATAGAGGGCTTCGTACGGGGCCATACCGATGCTCGCGTGATAACTATTATTGTAGGTGAATTCCACAAGCGGCAATAACCGGTCCCAACCTTCTTGATATTCCAGAACACATGCTCGAAGCAGGTCTTCCAAGGATTGAATCGTCCTTTCCGATTGACCATCGGTTTGAGGGTGATAGGCGGAACTCATCCTCAACTGCATTCCCAATGCCTGATGTAAACTCTGCCAGAACCGGGACACGAAACAGGGATCACGATCCGATACAATACTCGAGGGAATTCCGTGCAATCTAACAATCTCCTTAATGTACAATCTTGCAAGCTTCTCCAACGGATACTGCATGTTGATGGGAATGAAATGTGCAGACTTCGTTAAGCGATCAACCACAACCCAAATTGCATCAAAGCCTTCTCTTGTTCTTGGAAAACCACTTACGAAATCCATAGCTATTCCATCCCACTTCCATTCTGGTATGCTTAAAGGTTGTAGTTCTCCTCCAGGCTTCTTATGCTCGATCTTCGCCTTTTTGCAGACAAGGCAAGACGCTACGTAAGACGCAACATCCCTCTTTAGTCCGGGCCACCAAAACATCCTCTTCAGGTCTTGATACATCTTCGTTGATCCAGGATGCATACTCAGCTTGCTCTTGTGGGCTTCCTCTAATACAGCTCTTCTTAATTCTTGATTTGCCGGGATGCAGATTCGATCCCGGAATCTCAAAATACCATCAGATCCTAATTGGAATTCCGGTTCCACTCCTTCCATCCCTAATCTTTTCTTCTCTAGAAGTTCCTCGTCCGCTTGTTGAAGGTTTCGAACTTGACCCTCAAACTAATTTGTGATTTGCAACATTCCTAACTTGACGCAACTCGGCTTGAACTGAATTGCCAAATTCAAGTTTCGGAATTCCTCAACTAGCTGAGCTTCTTTTATCATCATCGTACTCACGTGCAACATCTTCCTACTGAGAGCGTCGGCTACAACATTAGCTTTGTCGGGGTGGTAATGCAATTCAAATTCATAATCCTTCAAGAATTCCATCCACCTACGTTGCCTCATATTCAGCTCCTTTTGGTCGAAGAGATACTTCAAGCTTTTATGGTCGCTGAATACTTGGAACGTATTACCATACAGGTAATGTCTCCAAATCTTCAAAGCAAAGACAATGGCAGCCAATTCCAAGTCGTGAGTAGGATAGTTCCCTTCATGCACCTTCAGCTGACGAGATGCATAAGCAACAACTTTCCCTTCTTGCATCAAGACACAACCCAAACCTTGTCGAGATGCATCACAATAAACATCGAAGCTTTTCCTAGGATCGGGCAAAGTTAACACTGGAGATGATGTTAACTTGTCCTTCAACGTTTGGAAGCTAACTTCACACTTCTCGTCCCAGACAAAAGGTTGCTCTTTCCGGGTCAAACGAGTCAACGAAAGAGCCAACTTGGAAAAACCTTCGATGAACTTCCAATAATATCCAGCTAACCCAAGAAAACTTCTTATTTCAGTCACCGTCTTTGGTCTTTCCCATTGCAAAACTGATTCCACTTTGGCCGGATCCACAGCCACACCATCCTTTGAAATTATATGACCCAAGAAATTGACTTTTTCAAGCCAAAATTCACACTTGGCCAACTTAGCATATAATTTCTTCTCCCTCAAGGTCTCCAAAATGATCTTCAAATGATTAGCGTGCTCCTCCGGATTCTTCGAATAGATGAGAATATCATCGATAAACACCACGACGAAGGAGTCCAGGTAGGGTCGGAATACTCTATTCATGTAATCCATGTATATTGCTGGAGCATTAGTCAACCCAAATGGCATCACCACATCTTCGTAGTGTCCATAACGTGACCGAAAATCAGTCTTCGGTATATCCTCCTCCTTAACTCTGATCTGATGATAACCTGATCTCAGACCAATCTTTGAAAACACCGATGCTCCTCTCACTTGATCTATCAAATCATCAATTCTTGGCAACGGGTACTTGTTCTTGATGGTAGCTTTGTTCAGTTGCCTAAAATCAATGCACATTCTCATTGATCCATCCTTCTTCTTCACGAATAAAACTGGCGCTCCCCAAGGCGACACACTTGGTCTGATGAATTGCTTCTCTAGCAAATCTTCCACTTGCTTCTTCAATTCAGCTAATTCTGCTGAAGCCATACGATAAGGGGCGATAGAGATAGGGCCAGTACCGGGGACTAGGTCAATACTGAATTCTATCTCTCGATGCGGCGGCAAACCGGGCACTTCATCGGGAAACACTTCAGGAAACTCTCGAATAACCGGAATATCTTCGATCTTTGCTTCCTCTTTCTTTTCTTCAGCGATGGTCGAAAATAGGCACACGTAACCTCCAGGTTGCTTGGTCGGCGACTTCTCACCAGGAAACACGATCGTTCGAGCCTTGCAGTCGATTACCACATGGTTGGATGCCATCCAATCCATGCCCAAAATGACATCGATATTGGACAACGGCAAACAAATCAGATTTATTCGAGAAATATGATCTCCTATGCTAACTACACAACCGACACATGCTCTTGATGCAACAACAGGAGCATTCGTGGGGGTAGACACACTCAGATTAAACGGGGTCTCCGAGACAGACAAATTTAAATGCTTGACACATGCCTCCGCGATGAAGGAATGCGTTGCTCCAGAATCAAATAAAAAGCGACAAGGCATGCCATTGAGGAAATGGTTACCTTGCACAAGGTTGTCGGCCTGCTTTGCTTCCTCTCCAGACATCGTGAACACCTTTCCATTGACCCAAGGTTTGCTTCCTTGTCCTTGGTTGCTTTGGCGCGGGGTTTGGCGGCACGCACAGGCGATGTGTCCGGTCTCTCCACAATTGAAACAGACTGGTGGCTTGTCCCTCCAGCATTCTTGACCAGGATGAGAGCATTGACACTTGCTACAAATCTCTGCCAGAGCCGGAAGACTGGCTATTCCAGAAGGTTGTGCTCTTCCCTTTCCTTTGTGCCAATATGGGCCTCCACGATTTCCACGGTTATTCTTATGCTGATTGCGGTGGGGTCCATGACTTCCTTGACTGACTTCCTTCTTGAAATTGTTCTTCTCGAAAATGCGACATGCACTAATCAAGGTTGGATAGTGACGAATCCTTTGCACGCTTACAGCTAGCTTGATATCTGACCTTAGCCCATTCTCAAACCGGGTGCACTTCGAGTATTCGTCAGGATGATATTGGAAGTACGGGGAGTACTTCATCAGCTCCTCAAACTTTTCAGCATACTGGTCGACAGTCATGCTGCCTTGCTTCAAGTCTAAGAATTCCATCTCCTTTTGGATCCGAACATCATCCGGGAAGTACCTCTCCAAGAATTTCTCCGTGAAGACTTCCCAAGAGAGCTCGCGATGATCATACTCCAAGAACTGGCGGGTCTGCTCCCACCAAGTTGCAGCTTCCCCATTTAGCATGTAAGCCGCGAACGTGACCTTCTGAGCTTCCGTGAGAGTCAGCGTTCGGAAAATCTTATTCATCTCAGCTAACCAGAACTGGGCTTGCTCAGGGCAACGACCACCCGAGAAGCCAGGGGGTTTACATCTACGGAAAGAATCTAGTCCTTGAAATTCAACAGGGGTTACATTGCTGGGAGGACGGGTTTGCTGCAAGTTTTCCAGGACCGCAGCCATACGGGTCAGAGCCTCAGAATGTTAGCGTTATTACGTCCAGCCATCTATCCTACAGAATCCAAAGGGGAAAACTTAATTAGATTCTGCTATTCTATATCTCAAAATGCAACCATGATTCTAGAGAATGCAATGGTTAGTGTGTAAGGCCACACTCCAAGGCCGAGAGTTGAACCATTGCTCTGATACCACTAAATGTGACGACCCAACTTTTATTCCAAAGTTAAATATTCATACTTAGAAAATACGACCATTTTTTTTTGAAACTAAAAGCCAAGTCATCATCCATTATCAAATTTTGCGGAATTATCGAAACATCGAGTCATGAAAACAAGTGATATAACATCATATTTCACTCATACTAAAAATGGTACATCCCATTTTCTTCATTGAAACAAAATACATAATTACTTGACTTAACACTCTAGGCCATTACATTATATTACATATATTACAAAAAAAATCGTAATAACCTAGAGCATATGGTTCATAACTCAAAATATAAAATAACATAGATAAGAGAAAACCTGATGGGTTATATCAGTCACATTCCACCCCACAACTTAACTTAGTCGTCAGTTCCCCACTGACTTCCAGTCGAGTTGTCCATAAAGTCATCCACCATCTGATTCGCATTATCCACCGGATCCTCATCCTCGATTGGATCCTCCTCTTCCTCTTCCTCCTCTTCTTGTACCGAATCGTCAGACACATATATCGGAGTTCGGGATCGAACTCGAGGAGAAGGACTAGGACGAGTAGGAACCTCTAGGATGATCCTTTCTGAGGAGAGTGAGGGACTCGGTGGGATAGTGCATCTCGGAAAACGTCTTGGTGGTGATGGAGGGGTTCCATTTCTCATAACAAAATTTGGCGGAATGTGCATGATGTAAACCATTGGAATTCTCGATCTAAGCGGACGCATACGGGAATATGGATTAGGATGGCGGAAGATAACTTCCACATCCCCCTCATATGTAGCCCTATGGTCCTCAAAATTCCACTCCCCATTAGGGAGCGGCCTCATCTCCACGCAGAACATGTTTCTCGCCATCACCTACACAAGGGATTGGGAGTGAGTCATAGCTAAATACAATAACAAATGAGCATAACAGTGGCTAGAAATAACAAGCACAAGTTTTCAAATAGCAATAATAAATGCATATGTATATGCTCAAACTGTCTTTTATAATATTTCAATTAGTGTCGTGATGCATGCCTACTCCTTATTCATGCTACGCGGTTTGGCATCCGAGTATCTCAGGCTCGGGATATTCTCAATCCTATATTTCATCAAACCGGAGCGTATCCACAACCCATGCGTCACGATTGATTGGGAACTAGCCTTCATAACATTTTCATGTTACGGAATCCAAATCATCATAGCATCTTCAGTGCTATGGCATCACAGCTTATTCAATGCTGCGGAATACGTCTAACTATGCCAGATTCCACAATCGAAATCGGAGCAACTCCATGCATGTCAATGCCACACATACTTTTCATTTTATTTCTTTCTTCTACATCACATCCTTGAACATCATGTCTCCAATATAGAGACCCAAAGTTCATAATCCTTCTTAATTACAATTCACCTTTTCTTTTGCATTAACTGGTGCTTGTGCTTTCCAAAAATTCCATCAGCGGCCCAACCACTTTGTGATGGTTTTATACAATAGGAATTAATCATATTATTTAATTAGTGCAACGACCCCATTTAGGACTCCCAAAATATCAACCAAGTGGGTAAAGACTTCCACTGGGACGTGGGAACAAAATCAACCAAATGGGTGTACGCACCTCCATTGGGACATCCTGTCCGAATATGTCAACCACTGAATAAAATTCCAGTAGGACTCATCCAGGATAAAAATCAACCAATGGGATTAAGAGAAATAATTAGGATTTAACAACATAGGAGATTAGACGAGTTAATCTTTAATAAAATTATAGAAAAATAAAGGTTTTCTTGAAAAATTCATTGAATTACTCAAGTAGTTCTTTGTCTACTCGAGTGTTCTTGTGAAATTACTCGAGTCCTTAAGAAATACTCGATTATTCTTCCACTTTTCCAGAATACTCGAGTCTTTCTTAAATTACTCGAGTGTTTTTGCTGCAACAGCACCAGTTTCTGCACTTTACAATGTCAATTCGATTTCTGAGCCTTGTCCTTCCATTCTTATGCAAAACAGTAACATAGACTCGTGAAACAAACATGTTAGAACATGTAATCAACACTGAAACAACATCAAATACAGTAATTCACAGAATCAACATAAACTTAGAAAATAACCATTTCAAGATATGAAATTCATTTCCACTTGATTTTAACTTCGAAAATTGATCCAGTGAGCATTATTAGGTCCATTTAAACTTGTTTGACTTAGAAAACCTTGGGTTTATGACCTCCATGTCATATTCCCAATTCCAACTTCATCCCTTGATGAACCTTGTGAGGTTCCTACATTTCTAGCTTGAAATTACTCATTCTAGTATTTAGGTAACTCCTCCCTTACCTCAGAGAAGTTAAACAAAGTACAGATTGATCAAAAGAGTAACTGGATTCAAATTTGGTTTCTGGACTTGGTGCAAAACAGTTGCACTGGCTGACTTTGGCAATCAATTGCACCACGAATAAGGCATGAAACAGAACGAAACAAGTTAGTTTCAGAAACTAGGAAGTACTAACTTTAAATGAAAACAAGTTTGAAATCGAAAGGGTTCCTGGATTTACCAAACGGATTCAAGGAAAGAGGGTGTTTAGTGCTGAACTTTGCTCTGTTTTTGCAGCTTCAAGACCTCAACTTTGGACACCTAGAACTTGATCTACAGAAGGCTTTTTGAAGTGATTTCGAGTTCTAATTCAAGAATGGAATCAGAACTTCAGTTTGTGTTTAGGTTTCAAGGGAAAAGGGTGTGAATTGAGAGAGAACGAAGGGATCAAAGTGAGCTCTGTAAAACAGAGGAATTTTTGCCAAAATTCGGATTTCAAGAGATTTGAGAGTGTTTGAGCTTTGTTGATTACTTATTTATAGACTAGGATTACCTCCCTTCGAAGTAAGGTGCAGCTCTGTGCTTGTCTTTTCAAGAAACCGCGTTTTGGTGCGAAAATTAAATGAAAACCGACTTATACACTTAACCAGACTGCTCGATTTACTCGAGTCTTTTTCATTATACTCGAGTACTTTTCATAAACTCAAGAACACTCGAGTCCTTTCTGAAATACTCGAGTCTTTTTGCTAAAAATTCAAATTTTCAAACAGATAATGGTTTTACTCGAGTTCCCTCTAAAATACTCGAGTAAAATGACCTAATTTTAGAAAATTCATTATTTTATTCAACACATTTAAATAATTTATTTGTTTATAAAAATACAGGGTCTTACAATGTGCTGAAAATAAAATAAAAGAGAAATTAAATTGGAAAACTTGGTTAGGAACTTAGTATCATTGTATATTCATTTATTTATTATAAATCAATATTTTTCATTCAAATCAAGAACAAATACAGAAAATAGTAATTCCTAGATTCCTCTTATGAAATTACTGTTTATTACCCAATTTATTAAATCCTAATTCCTTAGAAATTTAAATCATTGAATAACCTTAATGAAGAACAGTGAATTATCAAGTTATATAACAATCCAAAAGTATTCCTACAAGTTGAATCATTATATTGTTTAATTGCATGACCTATTCTAAATCCTAATTTTCCAATTCCGATTTAGAAATTCAAAACATAGATTAGCTACTTCTATGCATAACATTAAAATCACAATTAAACACTTGATTTAAATTTGAAAAACATTAATTCATAAAAATAAATTACAAATACAAATCCACCATGTTCCTAACACAAAAGGTTTAGTTACACATAATGAAAGAAAAGAAGAAAACAAATAACTATGATATTTATTCCTAAATTACCACAGATATGTGCTTCAGATCTTCAATCTTCTCCGGATCCCTCCTTCGAATGCTCCCAAGAGTGTGTAAAAATCTCCTTCTAAAACTATCTCTTGAATCCTAATTACTATTCATCTATTCTTCTTTTTTGAAAAACTCCCTTAAAACCTAATATTAATCCTAAAATAAATAGATAAAAGTCTAATCTTATCAAAATCCTTCAAAACTGATCAGAAATTAGCCCAATTGGGCTTTCTCGCACTTTGCGCGCCTGAGCGCGCTATATCTGTACCCAGTAAATTAACGTAGCAAGCGCTCCTGGGCGCGCAAATCCCACGCCTGGGCGTGCTAGGTAACTTTCGACTTCGTTTCTCTCCGTTCTTGTGCCATTTTCAAGGTCTTCTTATGCTCTTTTCAGCTCCAATAATATTTTCTCCAATTAAAGCTCCGAAACAACTGAAACATACCCAAAACGGATCAAAACGTTCAAAGGATTCTAATAAACAAGAAATTCCTAAAACTAATACAAAATACCTATATTTACAAGAGAACAAGCTAAAACCCAAGTAAAAGGAAGTGAAATTAAGCCTTAAAACATCATATATTAGACCTTCATCACACCCCCAAACTTAGCATTTTGCATGTCCCAGGCAAAAGTAAAATAAAAATTCATAAACACAAGACTACCCTCTATATCAAAATGTACAACACTTAATCTAAGACTTCGACTCATCAACACAGCCACATATTTACACAAGCTATTCACATATCAAAACCTGGTTAAAGAAATAAAATCAATCAGAACTCAGAACTAGTGAACACTCTCAACCTCTCAGTGTATATCTCTCTTGTGTATCAAGGGTATAAATCAATTCACTCAAGTTCATTCAATAGTTAAATGTTACCATAAGCTTGACCATAGACCCAAATCTCCACTGAAATTATTAAAAACATGCACAAATCAAAAGGTCTTTATTTTGGTTGTAATGAGGCCATGACTAAAAGTGTTAGGTGGGATAAAAGAAAGAAAAGATGAAACTAAGGGCTAAAATGCAAAACAAATTTCCCTCTAAAAATTATGAATGAGCAATGAATACTATGAGGACTCACACTCAAATCACAACTATTTCAAACTTCTTCAATTTTTCTCTACTACTTCTTCCAAACAAAATTTATTTTCTCTTATCATTCATCAATTTTCACTTTTTTTCTCACTTATTTTTTTTTCTCTTTTCTTGGAAGAAGAGTAACTCTATCACACTTTCACAATTTCAGTACTTTTGAAATGTTCCTCTCTCAATTGCTCATTCAAAATTTCTAAGGTACTCACAAAAATATACAATCAATGCAGGGTACCAAAGAAAAATCATATTGATATCAGGCTCAAAATGGGCAACTAAGGGAAAACAAATCCACAAACTCTGAAGGCTACAAAAACACCATCCTAAATGCCTTAATCATTTTCATGCATGTAATCAATTATCAATCTCAAAATGGTCACCGGTCAAGTTCTAGAACATAAAACTAAAGAGAACACACTCATGAAAGAAATAGGGGTCTCAAATCAAAATATTACATAAATCATACCCCATCAAAAGGCTCAAAATCTCACTAAGCTAAAGTCAGTTCACTAATCTCAAGTTCTGAAAAACTTTGTCAAAATAACCAAATTTCAAAAATATTTACAGCTCAACAAATAAATAACATGAATCAATGAGTCTAATCCTAAAATAAGTATATACACCTATCATTAGAAAAATAATCCTAAGTCTAGAATAATTACAAAACCTCTACCTAAGACACAAACCAACACCAAAAGTGGGAGAAAAATTCAGATCTGAAAATTTTTTTATTTTGTCCGCTCCCCCAAACTTAAAGGTTGGCTTATCCTCAAGCAAACTAAACTAAACATACCTAAATACAAAATAAAAAAAATTACATGGAATAAATTTGGAATACTTACTAATTACATCCATAAAAAAAATGCTCATCAATAACAAACGTGAGAGACATTCCCCCAAAACTTAATACCTGCAAGCGTTACCAAGTGCCAAAAATAGCACCTCTAATGGGAAAATATATCAACTCACACCTGTCATACAGAATAGAACTAGATGCACATAATAGATAGTCAAAATAAATAATCATGCAATAAAACTAAAAACAAATCCTAGAAAGCAACACATGTTTTTGTTATGGCAACAGTACAATTCTGAATAGGGGAAGGGATACAAAATATATCAATAAAAATCAAAATCCCCTAAACTACTCCTCATCCTCCTCCTCAGGCGATGCATCCAGCAAACTCTGATCCTCATCCGTGTATGGTGGTACATCATAGGGCATACCCCGCGCTGCTCCGATACTGCTCAGAAATGAATCTCTAGCCTGGTTCCTACGCATCTCTTTGCGCTGGAACTCAGCTGCTCTGCTCTGTCTCCGGAGCAAACGCTGTAACATCCCAATGATCTTCCAATCATCACCTCCCCCTGCTGTGCTGGCTGGCTGGAAGGACGTGCCTCATCCTGAGGCTGCTGAACTGAGATCTGGCTCTGTGACTGGGGTGGACCGGCTCTAGCTACCTCTATAGATCTACCAATAAACATATCCCATGTAGCTCTGGTCATCTTCGGGGTCCTCTTAAGATCCTGCACATCCCCATGAAAATCAACACCGGCTGCAGCGCACAGTCGGGTGATCACCCAAGGAAAGCCCACATACCCTACCTCCTTCTTAGCAAAACGATGCATCCTATCACAGATAATGGATGCAATGTCTACTATGATACCACGACGAAGGGCATATACTAGTCTACAAATCCCTGGCTGTACCTCAGTGTCATGAGAATGTGGGTTCAAATTATGCATAATGAATCTGACCTAGAATCTGGCCGCTCCCACCAAGTTCTTCTGATAAACATGCTTGACTACTCCAGATGTAGTCAAGTTCCAATCCTTGTCTACCAGAAACAAAGCATCCTTCACCATGTACAGCAGGTACTCCTCCTCATTATCAAAACTAGCCACAGTAAACATAGCAGGTGTCGCCTCCAAGGGGTAAGACTGAAGTCCCATGACACGAGCAATAGTGTCAGAATCATATGGAACCTCAACTCCTCGGACATACGATATCCTCCTATGAGTACCATCCAACTCATACCTCTGCGCCCTCCACCGGGCGTTAGCATAAAATTCCCAAACCAGGAATTTGCTAAACACCTCATCGGGCTCCCTAATCCAACTCAACCACCTGTTAATTAACAGGGTCTCCTTCACTTCCTCAATACTACTAACTCCAACAACTCGCCTCCCTATCGGCCCCTCGCTCTCATATAACATACTCGTCTCCGGGGTTATACCCCTCTTCACCATCTTCCCTTCATAATAGTCGGAGACCCTCGAATGCTCGAAGGTCTTCCCCAAATCACTACTGGTACTCCCTACAACTGGTCTTTTTCCCCTAGGCATGGTAAAAGCTCAGAACTAACTAAAGACAATTTATCAAACACTTGGTGGGCACTCTCTAGAACTCAAAAACCAAGCGCTAAATCACTAACTCTTAACTCCAAAATCAATCACAACAGTACCAGGGAGTGTAGGAGAGTGATTCTTACCCAAAATAATGAAGAAATTCGTGCCCCTTTGCTCTAGAGAAGGAAAAACCGAATTGAATGGAGGAGTAGAGAATAGGAGAAAAACTTGAAATTTCTTGAGAAATATGGAAGAATAATGAAGAAGGAATGAGGAATGTTGAATTGTGTGGGAAGAATTTGAGGATTTGATGAAGATTTTTTGTGAATTAGAAAGATTGGGGGTTAGGGTTTGAATTGTGGAAGAATTGATTTGAATGAGTTGAGAGAATGGGTGAAACAACCCCTCTGTCTAATGTGTTACCGCATCGAGCGCGCCCAGGCGCGCTGGCACAGTACATGCTGGTCGGCGAGGCCGAGCATTGGTGGACCCAGAGCCAAAGAGGTTTGGAGGCTACGAATCAAGTAGTGACTTGGATTGCGTTCAAGGACCGTTTCCTGGGAAAGTATTTCCCAGAAGATGTTCGGAGGGAGAAAGAGATCGCTTTTCTGAACTTGAAGCAAGGCAACCTTAGTGTTGGTGAGTATGCGGCGAGGTTTGAGGATCTGATTAGACATGCTGGGAGTTATCGGGATGCTGATGAGAGGACTAAGTGTATCTAGTTCGAGTCTGGACTCCGATCCGAGATCAAGGTGGCATTTGAGTACCAGAACATAGCCAACCTGACCCAGTTGATTAACATGACGAGCACATATGAGAAAAGCCTCAAGAACAAAGCAGCCGAGGAGAGGAGCGAAAGTGTGTCGAAGACAAGTGGACTGATCAGGGGCCGAGTAGAAGTTCGGAGGTCAGGTCCCTATCATAATCCGAGCTCAAGAGCACCAGCAGCATCAAAAGGGGAAGGTCAGATGGTGGTCGTTCCTGCCTCGTATCCGATCTATCAGCACTGTGGGAAGCAACACGAGGGAGAATGATGGAAGCTGAATCCGAACAAGTTCTGAGGAGCCTGTTTCAGGTGTGGTCAACTCGGACATTACGCGTCTCGTTGTCCAGAGAATGCCATGAAGAAGGAAGTTAATACCACTGCAGCTCGGCAGGTGGTCGGAAACAGACCACTTCAGCGGGGTAAAGTGTACACTATGGATGGCGAAGAAGTAACTGATGCAGACGAACTCATCCAAGGTACTTGCCATGTAAATGATATCCCTTGTGCAGTTTTGTTTGACTGTGGTGCAACCCACTCTTTTATTTTTGTGGACTGCATGAAAAAGTTAAAGTTGTCTCCCGTAGAAATGCCTTTTTCATTGTCAATTTCTATCCCTACGAACTCCTCAGTTATTACCTCTCAAATGTGCTTGAATTGTCCTGTTCGAGTATTGAATCGGGATTTCAAAGTGAATCTAATGTGCTTGCCATTAACTCGACTTGATATCATACTCGGCATGGATTGAATGTCTCAACACCATGTCGTGATTGATTGTCACTAGAAAGCTGTCATTTTTAGTGACCAGTCCTTAGCTACCATGGAGGTCGAAGAAGAAGCGGAAGTTAGTCGGATTCCCGTAGTCAGGGATTATTCGGAGGTGTTTCCTGACGATATTCCTGGATTGCCGCCGAACAGAGAGATCGAGTTCGGAATCGACCTTATTCCGAGCACAGGTCCGATCTCCATAGCACCGTATCGAATGGCTCCTCCTGAACTGGAAGAGCTGAAGAAACAATTGGAAGAACTGCTAGCTAAAGGGTTGATTAGACCAAGTGTGTCCCCTTGGGGAGCTTCGGTTATGTTCGTCAAAAAGAAGGATGGTGGCCTTCGGATGTGTACCGATTATATGAGGTTGAATGTTGTTATAGTGAAGAACAAGTATCCACTCCCTCTCATCGACGACTTGCTGGATCAACTGATGGGAGCATCGGTATTCTCTAAGATCGATCTCCGATCTGGGTACCATCAGATCAGAATCCGAGCCAAGGACATTCTGAAGACTGAATTCAGAACCAGATATGGACATTTTGAATATGTTGTGATGCCGTTTGGTTTGACGAATGCACCAGCGATATTCATGGACTACATGAATAGGATTTTCCGAACTTACTTGGATTCGTTTGTAATAGTGTTTATAGAGTACATCCTAATCTATTCAAAGTGTCCAAGTGAGCACGAAGAACACTTGAGGGTAGTGTTGCAAATTCTTAAGGAAAAACAGTTGTATGCCAAATTCTTCAAGTGCAGCTTTTGGTTGGACAAAGTGCACTTTCTGGGCCATGTAATCTCCGAGCAAGGAATTGCAGTTGACCCCTCTAAGGTGGAGGTAGTATTAAAGTGGGAGAGGCCGACGACAGTAACCGAGATTAGAAGTTTCTTGGGTTTGGCTGGATACTATCGGAGATTCATAGAAGGATTCTCCAAGTTGGCTCTTCCGCTGACCTTATTGACGAGGAAAGATGCACCCTACCAGTGGTCACCAGAATGCGAGCATAATTTCCAGGAGTTGAAGGAGAAGCTTACGAGCTCTCCGGTTTTGATTTTACCAGACTCAACCCAACCATTTGACGTTTACTGTGATGCATCCAAGCAAGGTTTGGGCTGTGTGTTGATGCAATAAGGCAAGGTAATAGCTTATGCTTCCAGGCAACTCCGATCACACGAACAAAACTATTCCACGCATGATTTGGAATTGGCCGCTGTAGTCTTTGTGCTGAAAATTTGGAGACATTACCTTTATGGTACCAAGTTTGAGGTTTACAGTGATCATAAGAGTCTTCAGTACCTCTTTGATCAAAAAGAGTTGAACATGATGTCAACCTTTCCTTCAACTCTCGAAAACTCCTTTCACACTTCTCATCCCATAGGAATGGTTGATCTTTCCGAGTCAACTTTGTCAGAGGCAGTGCAATCTTCGAGAAACCTTCAATGAATCTTCTGTAGTAACCAGCCAAACCAAGAAAGCTTCTCACCTCCGTAACCGACTTTGGTTGCTCCCATTGCAAAACCGAACTCACTTTCGTCGGATCAACAGCTATTCCTTTGTCTGAAATCACATGCCCCAAGAACTTAACCTCCTTCAGCCAGAACTCACATTTTGTAAGTTTGGCGTACAATTGCTTCTCCTTTAGGATGCTCAACACTATCCTCAAGTGTTCAGCATGCTCCTCCGGGCTCTTGGAGTAAATAAGGATATCATCTATGAACACAACCACGAATGAATCTAAATAAGGTCTAAAGATTCGATTCATGTAGTCCATAAAGATAGTTGGTGCATTAGTCAATCCGAACGGCATCACGACATACTCATAATGCCCGTATCGAGATCGAAATGCAGTCTTAGAGATATCCTCTTCTCTTATCCTGATTTGATGGTACCCCGACCTCAAATCAATCTTGGAAAATACCGAAGCTCCACGAACTTGATCCATAAGGTCATCTATCCTCGGCAATGGATACTTGTTCTTGATGGTGACCTTATTCAGTTGCCGGTAGTCGATGCACATCCTCATACTACCATCTTTCTTCTTGACAAACAAAACCGGAGCACCCCAAGGTGACACACTTGGTCGAATCATCTGTTTCTGTAGTAGCTCCTCAATCTGCTTCTTCATTTCTTCCATTTCCGGTGGTGCCATTCTATAGGGAGCGATAGAAATGGGACCGGCTCCCGGAACTAGATCGATACCAAATTCAATTTCCCTTCTTGGTGGCAAACCAGGAATCTCATCAGCAAAAACTTCCGGAAAGTCTCTGACAATAGGGATCTCTTCCATCCTTGGACCATTCTCCTCCACCTCAGAGTTGAATAGGCCGACGTAGCCAGAGGGTTTTGGGTTTCCATAGGTCACTACTTTTCTATCACAATCAATGATTACTTGGTTTTGACTTAACCAGTCCATCCCCAAGATCACATCTAATTGTACTAAGGGTAAGCAGATCAAATCCACTTTAGAGGTTCGTCCTAACACTTCTATACGACAGTTAAGACATGCTCTAGAGACAACTACAGGAGCATTGACAGGGGTTTCTACTTTGAGAGTATAAGGCATTTCAAACATCATCAAGCCTAACCGGTTTACACATTCATACGAAACGAATGAATGCGTTGCACCAGAGTCAAACAAAACATAACAAGACTGACCATTAAGCAAGTATTTACTTTGCACCAGATCAGAAGACCGACTTGCTTCCACACCACTAAGGGTGAAAACCCTTCCTTGAGCCATAGGTCTCTCAGCAGCTCCTCTTGAGTTGGCTTTGGCCGGTTCCTTGCAGTCTCTTGCAAAATGTCCCGGCTTTCCACAGTTAAAGCAACCACTTGTCCCCCAACAAACACGGCCATAGTGATTGCGCTTGCACTTGTCACAGAATGGAGCCTCGCTCCGACAATCTCTTCTATCAAAACCACCAGCTTTTCCTTTGACTTTCCCTCGGCGATCATACGGACCTTTGCCTCGGTTGTTGAAACCTTTACGCCTCTGAGGTCCATAGCCTTGACTGTCCTTCTTCTCTGAGACTTGCATCTCCTCAGCCTTTGTATCATCTTCATACATCCGACACATGTCCACCAGTGCAGGAAAGCTTTGAATCCACTGGTAACTGAAGATCGACTTCAACTTTGGTCTCAAGCCTCCTTCAAACTTAATGCCTTTACTCCTCTCATCTGGATTGTTCTAATAGTATGGAGAGTACTTCATCAACTCCTCAAACTTAGCTGCGTACTCACCCACACTCATGTTTCCTTGCTTCAGCTGCAAGAACTCCACCTCCTTCTTCCTTCTCAAGTCCTCAGGGAAATACTTTTGGAGAAACTTCTCCATGAATACTCCCCAACTTACCTCTCTTCCTTCATATTGCAGAAGCTGCATCGTGTGATCCACCAATTCTCAGCCTCCTCCTCTAACATGTAAGTTGCATAGCCACCTTTTGAGCATCAGAGCACTCCAACGTTCTCAAGATCTTGTCCATGGTGTGAATCCACTTGTTGGCCTCTTCCGGTTTAAATCCCCCTTCAAACTTTGGCAGATTACAGCTTCTAAAATCAGCCAAAGTCTTTGCCTCAGCGCTACCCATATTACACTGATGAGACGGGTTGACCGGTTGAGATGGTTGTTGAGATTGTCGCTGCATGGCTTCCAGCACCGTGGTGATCCTTTCTAACATCGCGTTGGTGTGATTTTGGTTTCTAGTTGCCATATTAGACCTGCGCTATGGGCTTATGGTCACATATGTTGAACTAAAGAAACTTTCATAACACCACCTATACTAGAGCTATATTTTTAACGCTTAAATCCACAATCAATTGTGTCTTGTACTCAAATGAGACAAGATACAAACCAAATCAAGGGTATCTAAAGCTCAACAAGCAAAATAATAACATTCAAAATAATGTACATGCCCTGGAGATACCTGCTTGATGTTGATGGCTACCTTTCTGAACTACTTCCACTACTACAGGATCTGACTTTTGCTCTGATACCACTCAGTGTGACACCCTTCCGAATTACCCAAATATAATATAGTAATTAAGCTTTCATATTGGATAATATATGGACTTGTGAGTGTTAAGAAAATATGGAAAATAAAATTTTCTTTTAAAGCGGGTGCACAAATCGTCATTTGGAATTCTTGGAGAATAAACTTTAAACCATTTCAAAACATTTGTATCGAGTTCGGCGATCTCTAAAACCTTTTCACAAATAGGGTAACATTCGCTCTTTGGAAACATCTTTGTATCGTACAAGTAATCAAAGTTACCCATGCTTTGTTCGATAAAACTGATACCATCAAATAATATTTATAGCCGAGCTCTTAAATAGATTAAATCAGAGTAAAGCGGAATTTATCGGACTATGCGATTTAATAGTAAGATAAACATAAGTTTTCAATATATATATATATATATATATATATATATATGAAGAGTAGTGAGTACATAGTCCCATGATCAAAGTCTCCAAGATCCAACATATACAAGCCCATAAATAGATCTACACCATAGTGTATCTAAACCCCTAGAGTACTCCAAAAGTATATCTACAATATATGTACATAACCAAAACATAACTCCAAGGGTGGTCACGTAGATCTGGCATCATCAGATGTAGTAGTAGTGATAGCAGCAGTCTCCAAGAAACATAAGTAGTAAGGTAGTAGCATCATCATCAACACAGCAGCAGCAGCAGTAAGTCTCCTCCACAGCATCCGCACATCGGATCCACCGATCCTCATCACATACCATATGCATATACCTAGGGATCATCGTCCCTCCAATCACTCCCAGTAGAATGCACGACAGGCTCGCTCCCACTCTCGTCCTCCACCGGATCCTCCTCGATCTCATCCGAGGGAGAGTGTACCCTACCACTGGGTACCGGATCAGGTGATGGTGAAACCCTGACTGGGCTCCTCGGATCAGAAGGGGGAGTCTCCTCGCGGACGACTCTCGAAGTAAAAGGGTGAGAGCGGGTAGGTCGAAAACGGAAACTATGGTAAGAGCGAGCTGGTCGCGTGGGAGGTGGTCCATGGTAAGTGTAAAACGGGGGTACATGCATAGTGTATATGATGGGAATCCTAAATCTACGAGGACGGAATCGGATCAACGGGTTCGGGTGGTAGAAAGTAATCTCTACCTCACCCTCGAACACCGCGCGATGGTCCTCATAGATCCATGTGCCACTAGGAAGTGGCCGGATCTGGATGCAAGCAACGTAACGAGACATCACCTACAAGGGCATAGGGGTAAGCAATTCTATACACATAACCAATAGAGAATAAATTGTGCAATATGAATATGTAAATATGCATCAATTAACAACAATCACATATAACACTTAGCAGTTAATGAATGCACATAGGATGCTCACACTTATTTCATTTATCACAATTAATTTAAATGAATGGCATGATGCATGACTTTAGCTCTCAAGCCTATCTCCATCATACTATGTCACTCTCTGACGTCCATCCCTGACAACCCAGCACTCAACAGTGCGTTGTATTCCTAGGTATACAACAATTCGTACACTCACCTAGAATGTACACGACAAGCTTGGAATCCATGCCACCCGAGCATATCCCGTCATCCAAACGGACCGTCATCCAAACGGTATAACCATATCGGCATCCACTAAGCCGACCACGTCAACGACGTGTCATCAAGCAAGCGTATTGGCACTCCCAGAGGCCCTCCACATGTTTACCAAAAACATGATATACGTTCTACCATCCAAACTCCAGAATGAATGCATTACTTTACTTAAAAGGAATTGATTGATGTTTTATCCTTTTATTAATACATTACGTGCCTCCTGAGCAACGTATCATTATTCAAATGAAAACATCATAACGTCAATCAATTTCCTTTAAGTCCAGGATCACTTGGTTTATTGTCCTTTAAGAGTTACAAAATGTTTTAGAATTAAAAATGGTATTTTTGAGTATCTGACTAAAAATACTCGAGTGTTTTCCAAAATACTCGAGTAGTTTATCATTTTCCAGATTCTACTCGAGTGGTTCATAATTATACTCGAGTCGTTCATGTCCTTTCAGAGATTTAGGTTTTCAGGTTTTCATAAATATACTCGAGTAATTCATGAGATACTCGAGTATTCCATTACCCAGAATACTCGAGTAGTTCATATATTACTCGACTGTCCAATCTGATTCTCAAGTTGGTGCGCCAATTTTCACTCTGGTGCACCACGAAATACTCGAGTGTTAAGCCAAATACTAGAGTATTTGCAGACAGAACAGAGTGAAACTTGGTTTTTACATACCATTTCAATTTCTAAACACTTTTAACCCAAACCAGTGATCACAATAGTTCATATACCATATATTGAACATGTTTCAATACTCATTTCATATCAAATAACCAATTTGACAGAGAATCAACCATTTATGCACAATTTACACAATTTAGCAACTCAACACCTCAAATTGCAAAATAAGCATAACACTCATAAAACAATGGTCATTTAAGCTTGCATGCATGATATAAAACTTGCTCAACACAGTTTTAGAGCAAAGCTTGGTCTCCAAACCAAAGATCCTATTCAATCTAAGCCCTTAGAGCCTCTTGGTGGCTCTCTAACACAAATAATGGAATTTAATCTCTATCTAGTGAATATAATTACTTCCCCTTACCTCTCAGACTTGAATCAAACAAGAAAATTGCAAGAAAAAGGCCCACAGCACCAAGAACCACTTCAAGCACCAACATGCAGAGCAGTTTTGAATACATCACCAAGATTGAATTGGTTCACATGGAAGACAGAGATAACAATTGGGGAAATTGGTATTTCTAGACTCTATGCAACATCATCTAACTAAAGGAACTGAATTTGAGACTCAAGGATTCGTGAGCTTACCAGAAATCAAGATCAAAGTAAGCTCCAAGCAACACTTTGACAGAACAAACTCCAACTTCTCAGCTCCACTTCTCCCAACACACTCACTCAATCCTCACGATTTTTATGTCTATACAAAGCTCGTGATGTGAGCTTTGTATTCGTGTATCACTCAAGCCTTAACACTCAGAATTGAAAGAGAATCGAAGAGAACAAACTCAGAACCCTAACTTCATCAACAAAGCAAGTTTGATCAAAAATTCTCAGCCAAGGATCGTTGATGAGCTTAAATAGGAATTGAGGAGACTCATGCAGGTCGACACGACCTCCCTGGACGTGGAGTGAAGATGATTTCGTGTCACCAACACGGAATCGTTGGTGCTGACTCACCAAACGCATTAACTCATGCAATTTGACCCAGAATACTCGAGTTTTTCAGAAAATACTCGAGTATTTTTCCCAATTTTTGAAAAATAATTATTTTATTTACTTTCCCTCCAAAATCTTTCCTATAATTACCTCTAGGTCCCAACCTAGGGACTAATATGCAAAATACTCATTTTAGGCATTTATTATATTTATTAAATCAATTCACACACATATACCAACTATATGAACACATATTTTAATCAAGGATTAATATGGAAATAATTAATTTATAATTAACATTTCATTAATCGGGGATTAAAATTTTGGGGTGTTACATAATGCAGGAATTTTGTAACCTCAACCTCAGCGTGCACAGGAAAGAGAACAGCATTGTTCTCGAAATATTGCAGGTTACGAATGACTTTGTAGGCTTCATCAAGGAAAGACAGGTTGGCGACTTGGAACTTCAGAAATTGTTAGAAAGAGCGGGAGACAAGGAAGAGCCCGATTTCATCAGGGGATCGGATGGTCTGATCCGATTTAGAGACCAAGTATGCAGTCCCATGGACTTCGAGGTTCGAAGAGATCTAATGGAGGAAGCCCATAAAACAATGATGAGTCTTCATCCGGGTGCCACCAAGATGTATCAGGATTTAAAACGATTGTTTTGGTGGCCTAGGTTAAAGAAAGATGTAGCTGATTATGTGTCTCATTGTTTGGTTTGTCAAAAGGCCAAGATCGAGCATCAGAAGCCCGATCGATTACTTAGACCCTTGGAAATTCCAGAATGGAAGTGGGACAACATATCCATGGACTTCATTTCAGGTCTGCCGAGAACACAGTCAGGATGTGAAGCTATTTGGGTTGTGGTGGATAGGTTGACAAAGTGTGCCCATTTCATTCCGATCAACATGAAGTATAGCTTAGAGAAGTTGACACAACTGTACATAAAAGATATAGTCAGACTGCATGGAATTCCGACCAGCATTGTGTCGGACCGAGATCCCCGTTTTATGTCCCGGTTTTGGCAGATTTTACAACAGGCCCTAGGTACTAAGTTGAAGTTCAGTACTTCCTACCACCCTCAAACCGACGATCAAACCGAGCGAACTATTCAGTCATTGGAGGATTTTCTGCGAACTTGTGTGATCGAACAGACTGGAAGTTGGGAAACGCTCCTGCCGTTGGTCGAATTCACATATAACAACAGTTTTCACTCAAGCATCGGAATGGCTCCTTTCGAAGCAATTTATGGTCGGAAATGCCGAACTCCTTTGTGTTGGTTTCAGATGGGGGAAAATCTGTTAATCGGCCCGGATATTGTGCAAGAAACAATCGAGAAAATTAGAATGATCAGAGACAGAATGAAAGCAACACAAGATCGACAGAAGAGCTATGCCGATAAGCGCAGGAAGCCTTTGGAGTTCGAAGCAGGAGATCATGTGTTTTTGAGGGTAACTCCTACTACTGGAATCGGCCGAGTAATCAAGTCTAAGAAACTGACTCCGAGGTTTGTCGGACCGTACCAAATCTTGGAGAGAGTTGGACCGTTGGCTTACAGGATTGCTTTACCTCCACATCTGTCCAAACTTCACGATGTATTCCATGTCTCTCGGTTAAGGAAGTACATCCATGATCCTTTGCATGTGGTGGAAGTTGATGAGTTTCCGCTGAAGGATAATTTGACCTTCGATGTCCTTCCGATCAGAATCGAGGATCGACGAGTGAAGCAACTCAGGGGAAAGGGATTTCCCTTGGTTAAAGTGATATGGAGCAGGAAAGATGTAGAAGAGGCAACATGGGAACTTGAAGAGAAGATGAAGGCCTTCCATCCACAGCTGTTCGGTGCCGACTAAATTTCTAGGACGAAATTCTGTAAGTGGGAGAGGATTGTAACATCCCAAAAATTTATATCAAGCTTAATTAGAATAATTCTAATCTAACTTAATAGAAATCGTGGGAATAAGTTGGGACTGGACGAGGAAGATCGTGCTAAAGTTAGGAATGTCGTAGCATTGAACGAAAGAGTGCAGGTATAACTGAGCCGACCTTATTTCGACTTAGTCTATCGTGGCCAAAGAAAATCCGAGCAATAATCATTAGACTGTTAGACTACTCCGTAAACTCGGGATGTGCTCGAATATCCGAGCCGAGCTTGTAAGTAGATCTGAACTTGTTGTACGAGACTATATAGTTAGAACCGAGCTCACACTAAGCTCATATATGACTGAGCTTATCTACTTCAGTGAGTTCATTCCTACCGAACTCACCTAACTTACCGAGCATAATTCTCCACAAGCTCGTCATATCCGAGCTCATCTAACCCACCAAACTCAGAGTAGTATCGAACGATTATAACCGAGCCTATTATAATCAAGCTAATACCGATCTCATCTATTACGGAGCTCATCAGCAGCACTGAGCTCATGACAACCGAACACATAGTACTGAGCTCATTAGGACTTAGCTCAAGACAAATGAACAGATAGGGTCGAGCTCAATATATCCGAGCTCATAAGAATTCATTGGATATCACCGAGCTCATTATATCCGAGCTCGTGAGGATTGAGTAAAAAGAACCGAGCTCCTAACTATTGAGCTCATGATGACCGAACTCCATAGGATAATCGAGCTCAAAGAAAGTGAGCTCATTATATATGAACTCTTTGTAACCAAGCCTACCTACCTAACCGAGCTCGTCATCGCGAGCTCATCAGTATAACTGAGTCCGAAAGTACATTGAGCTTGACCCGAGCTCATGCATTAACGCAAATAGTCTCACCTTAGGTAGTGCGCGCGCAGGCGTTCCACTTTCTCGCTCAGGCGCGTAGATGTCAGACTTGAGTTATTCTCAACCATTCATTGGTGGCTTCTTTAGGAAACCAATAAATTAGAACCACATGTTGTCTAAGCTTCAAGGAGAAGCCTTTCCTTAGGACCACACACTTATTTCTCACGTGAATTAAAACAAAGTTAAGACCAACATCATAATCATAACACACAAAAAGTCTTCTTGCAACTCCAACTTTCTCCCAAACTCACGAACTCTCTCTCTCTCTCTCTAAATCTTTCTCTCTTAGGGGCCCAGAGATATAATTCCTATTAACAAGGAAGGACAAATCCCATCTACGTCACTCACATCCCTCTACATGATTTGTCATATACCCGACTACAACCGTTATGATCACCTGGTTAAAGATGACGTTTGATTGTGTGAAAGCACATAACTCCTCATGTTGGGAACCATGGGGACTTCAAGTCGAAGGACCATGTACACCATTGTCACTATGAGAATCTCTTATGACACTCACTTAATAACCTATGTAGCATTCTCATGGCGGGTCAATCCAGTACACAATTGTCTCGATGTGTACTTACGTGAAGACTTGATATCCCATATCCATGACCGGTGAGATACAGTCATCAGTCTGTCACATACTAGTCTCTATGTATTATAGTTGTCCTTATTAACTGTAATACTCGACTAAGGATAAAAAAGAAAATAACTAGATGAAGTCATGATTTCAACACTAAACCAATTTTAATCATCATCAAGCATGAAAGTATTAACATGCTAACCAAATCTAGATTCAATTTAAAAAGAGTAATTGGTCAAATTGGTCCCTGACTTTGCAAGCGTCGGTCAAGTTAGTCCATGACTTTATCGAAATAGCAATTTAGTCCCTGAGATAGGAGAACGTTGATCAAGTTAGTCCCTACAGTCACTATCGTAGGGATGTATTTGCTTTAAAATGGAATATAGACAGGGACGTATGTGAATTAAAATGTTATCTCAAGGACTAAATTGCTATTTCGATAAAGTCAGGGACTAATTTGACCGACGCCTAAATCAGGGACCAAGCTGACTAATTACTAATTTAAAAATCACAATCAATTTTCAAGAGTCATTATGTTCATGCATGTACATTTAAAATCAAGATCAACAATTTACAAACACTTGCATGTGATAATTTTAGCAATTCCAGTTTACTTAATATTTTTACTTAAACCAAAATAAAAATTAAAACAAATAGATCACTCCTATTTTCAAGCATAGAACCGATTTAATTATCATCAAACGCAAGAAGTCATCATGCATGTACTTGAATCTCAAAGATATATCTTAAAAACTAACATGCATGTGGATTAATTATGTAACATCCCAAAGTTTCGTTCGTATTAAATAACGAAATTTACCCAATTAAATAATGAATCCTTAAAATTTATCGTTGGAGCGTAGAGCATTTTTATAAAGTATCCTACAGTGTTTACGAAAGTATATCTTATATATTTTAAAGTAGAATCATTAAAACAGTTACCCTTATTGAAAAATATATTTTCTATACTTTAATTTGCTTTCGACATATTTAATTATTAAACTTATTTTAAGAACTTCAACACTTTTAACTTTATGATTTTATACAGGTAATTATTTGATACTTACATTTTATTATTAGTATTTCTTGAGGTTTAAAATAAACAAATAAAGAAAAATGGTATTAGTGTTTTAAAACCATACTAACATAAGTAATATTAATAGTAATATTAGTAATAATAATAATAATAATAATAATAATAATAATAACAATAATGATAATAATAATAAAAAAAAATTAAAAGAGGAAGGGGGTTCGAACCCCCAACTCCTCCTTCTTCCTTATTGTGGCCGCCGGCCCTAAACTCTCTCTCTCTCCCTTGTACTTTCTCTCTCCCCTGGCCGCTCTCTCTCTCTCCCTTCACGGTGGCGACAAGATCCTCACCATAGCCGCTCGTGCTCCCTCCCTCTTTCAGTCATCACTGCGAATCGTGGTTCGTTGCTTCTCCGGCGCGCGTGTCCTCCTTCCGGTCGCGATTCACTGTTGGGCCGCCATCACCACCACCGCTCTCCTTCCCTGTTGAGCTCCATATCCGCCGCCTCCCTTGCGATCCCATCTCTCTCTCTCCCTTCTTCGTTTCCTCCCATCACTCCATTGGCCAGCCCCGTCGCCGCACACACAGCCACCCGTTCTCCAACCCACGGCTCAAACCCTTCAGCCTTCCTCTTCCTTCTTCAACACAATAGACCCCATTGCCCCCTGCACCCCACTTTCCAATTTCAGACCCCAGCCATAAAAAAAATCAAATCTGTTGGGGGGGTGCCTCTAATCAGTTTTTATGGGTACAAATTCTTCTTCAATCAAATCATTGTGAATCGCAAAACTGTCACCGTACCGTGACCAGCCTCAGTTGTGCGTTGAACCATAGGACAGTGAAGTTTTGGTTCGAACCAATTTGACCGTGAGCCGGGCCTGATCGTTGAAGTTGCTAGTGTCGGGGTAAGCCGGAACGTCATGAGCTGAAACAGGACCTCCTCGCCAAGTCGTAAACCAGGTTCTATTAAAGCCCCGAGGTAAGATGGGATGCGTTACCTCGATTTAGGTAATGTGTTTCTGGAACTGTATAGCAATAGCTAAGGTTAGGGAGGTAGAAAAATATGTTACGAACCTTAGGGTAATTTAAAATAGTAAAGAACCAAAGACTTAGTTAAAATACGAAAATCCCCAAATAATAGTTAATTTAATATACTGGACTGGATTATGTGAATATGTGTTGCTAGTTGGCATGTGATTAATTATCTATTGTTAAGTGTAGTAAATAATAATTAAGAAGGAAGAACTAGATAAGAGTAAGGGGTTCTTTACCTTGCTTTAGAGAATATTTTCTAATTAGTTTATCGTGATCGCGAAGGGTATATGTATGTGTTTGGGTTTTGATATTTAGAATGGATAATATAGACTTAAGTGTAAATCATGAACTTAAAAGAAAAGAAGTTGGAATTGATATGTGTAATTTAATGGGCATGCTAAGTGTTAATTATTATTGTGTATGTCTAATTGAAGAAGTTGAAATTATTGATTAGTACTTGTGATTGATTTGATATGACAATTATTATGTATGCCTAACTGATAAATGCGAATTCTTGAAGTGTACTTATACATGAATGATAAATGAGTTATGTGTTGTATTGTCTAAAGGTTAAGTGATAAAAAGGGAAAGGATTAAAGTAAGAATATGAAATTTAGTTGTTATTTGTGACTGATTATATGTGATTAGCTGTTATGTATGTCTAGCAGATTAAATGAGATATATGTGTGGCATGCAATTGATAATTAATGGATACAACAATTAAAGAGTAAGAGTATGAACCTAGGAAATTGAATGGTTGAATTATGAAGTGTGTGTGTGTGTTAAATGTGCGCCGAATGATGAGTTGGATAACAAACAGAAGGAAGTAATGTAATTAAAGAAAGTAATAGAGAGACAAAGAGTAAAAGGAAGAAAAGTAATATAATAAAGAAAGAAAGATAAAAACCGGCGCGAGCCTGGCGAGGCGTGTTGGAATTAATAGAATAAATCGACGCGAGCCTGGCGAGGCGTGTCGGAATTAAAAGAATAAATCGGCATGAGCCTAGCGAGGCGTGTCGACAATTAAAAGCTATTAACCGGCGCGAGCCTGGCGAGGCGTGTCGGAATTAAAAGAATAACTCGGCGCGAGCCTGGCGAGGCGTGTCGAGTCAAATATAAGATAAAGGGATAAAGAAAATGATAAGAAGGTAAAAGAATCAAGAAAATAATAAGAAGGTAAATAGGGAGATAAATTGATAAATAGAACCTGAAAAGCAGGAAATGTAAATCGATGAAAAACAAAAAGAACACATATGAAAAGGTTAGACCAGTGAGTACAAGCGAGAAGTGATAGAGTAATAGGAGCTTAAGAAATTCAGGAAGTAGTAAGAAACATTGATCGTTTGAATGAAGGGAATTGTTATACAAATATAATTGGAGATAATTTAGATAGAAAACTAGCCGCGATTACTTTAGTTATTTCCTATGCTTTTCATAGAAGCTATTTTCCTAAGTTCTGTGTAATGCTTCCTCTCTTGTGGTTGATTACTTTCAGGTACCAGAGCGGAGCTTACATCGTTGCAGGCCCAGCAGGAAATTCTCTACCACGTGGAGTGTATTCGGGATACCTTGAGCGGACTTTATTTCCTAATTATATTGAAAGCTGTTATTTTTGTAATATTTAAAATATGCATTAGCTATGTGCCCAAAACTTGTACTAATCGGGAGTTAGGATTTAATCTGGCTATACTACTATTATGATTTTAGTTGTTAGATAACTCTGGGCTGACATGTTTAAAGAGGAAAATTTTTGGGAAGTCCGAAAAACAGAGGAAACTCTGCCGGATTTTTGTAGAATCTTTTAAAAGTAATTAAGTTTAAAAGAAATTTTCAAACACGAATTTTTAATAAAAACTCAATTTTAATTAAACAAAGTGAGGGTGTTACAAATTAAGTTAACAAAATTCACCTCCCTAGAGTTTTATGAATATAAATAGCATTTACCCTCATGCTTACAATAATATCTTAAAAGCATTATATGCATTAATCTTTACATCATAAATCATACAAATAAAATTAATTATTTTTAAGAAAATCAACTAATTACCTACTTACTCAAGTTGACCGAATTTAAAGACAAGAAAAAGAGTCATTTCATTTTTATTTTTTTTTTTTATTTCAAAATCTCAACATGGATGTCATCACAAAAGCTAATCAACATCAATATCCCTAAGATTTTCACTTGACCGAAAATATAAGTGAGAAAACAAATTAATCCAAGCTTATTTCTCAAGCAAACCGAAAATAATCATCATGCATGTCCTAGTCACTACCAACTAATCTTAATCTTTACATGCATGCAATAAAAACTTAAAGATCCCACTTAATTCACACACATAGAACCCGAAAGAAGGAAACAAAATCAACCTACACGAGTTTACTCAAAATAACCAAAAATAATTTAACAAATATAAAAGATTACTCATGCATTTCATAATCATCATAAGCTAGACTTAATCTTTGCATGCAAACAGTAAAAATCAAGAATCACCATCTATCTTAAACATGCAAGAACTACTTCTAATCTCCAGCTTAAAAAAAAAATGAAAACTTCTAAGAATTAAAACAAAAGAACTCAAGAATCAAAATAAGAAGGAGGAAATACCCTTTTCGAAGTTGAAAATGGCAAAAGAAATCAAAGGGACTCTTTCTCCCTCGAGGCTTCGCCCCCCTCCCCCCGCTCTCTCTCTCTCTCTAAATTTCTTTCTTTCTTAACTTTGAAGTAAAATGGGTTGAAATGAAGAAATTGGAACAAATGGGGTATATATATATAGGCATATAAATGGGCTTGGGCTTAAAGGATTAAATGGGTTAAAAGCCCAAAAGTTAAGGGTAGTTTAGGAATTTCAAATCCAAAGCTAGGGGTAGTTTTGGTAGTACATAATGTTGCATGTGAATAGTGATTTAGTGGTAGACAACTTCGAGGAATTTAGGGAAAAAGTGATAATAAAATATTCCTTTGATGTGAAATTTATTTTTAACTAGGTAGTACTTAAGGAACCGGGTGGGCAACCAAAAAAAAAATTTATTTTTAACTTATTTTACTTTATTTTATACTCATTGTGATAAAATGACAATTGCAAAATTCTTATTTCCTTTTATCACAACCTTATAAAAATCAATTACATAATACAATTTTTCTTTCTCAAAAAGGAATGCATTCATAATTATAGATTAAAGTTCACAAAAGGTGCAATTTAAGCAAAACAATTAACTGTACTTATTGGTCATTGGTACAACCCTCATTTCAATTTCTGAAACCATATTTTCATATATAAAATGGATTCCCAAAAGGAAAAATTTAATGGAGGTCCCCAACTATTAATTTTTAATAATTTCAAGTGCTCAAAATTCGTATAGAAATTCACTCAGAAAATAAATTTTCGTAAATCCACCCAGAAAAATATAATTTTTACATTTTTTAAATTCTACATCTCAATACAATCATTTTCGTATAAGGATCATAATTTTTGGACTTACGGTTAAAAAGTTATGAATTTTCAAAGTTGATTAATCATAAATTTGTTGTTCATGTAAATCAAGAATAATAAAACCATCGCTTATCCTTCATCAATTATAAACATTCCATACTTAATAACATCATTTACTTGTGTAACATCCTAAACTTAATGGTAGGGTCTTTGTTTAAGCATAAGAAGTATTAGGAATCATTAGATTGCATTAAGAAAAGCAAAATATCAAGCATTAATCAATTAACATGGGGCTTAATCGATTAAGAACTGTTGAATTCTCAGCCACTACTCGATTAAAGGCAGCCTTAATCGATTAAATTTTTGGCATGCCTCAGGTGTTAATTGATTAACCTAGTGGTTAATCGATTAACCCCTGTCCAAACAGTTTTAAAAACGTGATTTTGACCATGGCTTCACGTGTTCTACTCAAAAGTTTCGACCTCCCTCTACTTTTCTCTAGAACTTTCGGGAACCATCTTTAAAATCCATCAAACTCCACCTTCAAATCCACTTCCTATCACCATTAATCACATAAACAACTTCATCAACCTCTCAAACTCATAATCCACTCCTCAACTTGCTTTGAGTTCCATATCCTTTTCTACCCAAATCCCTAACTCTCAATACTTTCATAACTAAGTTGAAGGAGAAGAGCTTAAGAACAAAGAAATAGTTGAGAAAGGATTGGACAAGGAAGAGAGCAAAGCTTCATAGCCATTGAAACTCAAGGAGAGACTTTCTCTCTCTAGGACACTCCCTCTCCTCACCCAAGGTAAGGGAGGGGTGGTTTTCTTTGTTTAAAGTGAAGATTTAGATAACCATAGCATAGAACCCTAGGTTTGATGATAAAATATCATGACTTGTTTTGTTGAAGTTGTAACTAAAGAAAGGAAGAAATGTTGTGAATTTTAATATTTGTTGCATCTTAAAAAATTTATGTTAGAATAATAGTGATGATATGAATTTAAACAATTACACGGTCTTTAAGTATGTGTGCTTAATGAAGTTGAATAAAGATGAAGAGAATGATAATTAATTAGTTTTATTTCAATTCATGCATTTATAAAGTCATTTACTCCTCAATTGAATTCATATTTGCAAATTAAATTGTTTTATATTTTCATCGAGTATGAATTCAATTGGGAAACATTTAGAACCATGCATCATACATGGAGTCATAAGGTGGACGGTGAGGATGTTGGGAAAGACATGATGTGAATGTTCTTCGGAACCGAAGGACGTGAGTGGTATGTGACTAGGTTGTGCTAATGAAACAACCGCGGGAATTGTCGTTGGGTGGAACTTTGATCTCCTAGGAGGGCACGAACTGGCCACTCATGTCGGAGGATTGGTTTCGCATTAACCACGAAAATTCTATCGGTCACAAAGTCACTTCGGGACCGGTTGAGGTTGGTTCCCTGCTATAGCCAACTTGGACCTTCAACGCAAGTTGTACTGGACGGAGAAATAGGCCATTATTGTGCAAGCAGTGGTAGAGGGACACTTACTCCCGGTTATGGCTTTCCTTGGAGTGGAGGGTTAAGTGAGGAACAATATGAAATGTTTAATACAGAGATTGAGATTATGATGAGATATGAAAAGAAACACGAGATGAAAGTGATGAACTAAGAGGGAGATAATATCATGAATTTATTCCATAATTGGATCCAATGCATTTTAAAGTGCAAGAAGGAAAAAGAAGTGAAACGATTATAAGAATGTGATGATGATAAGTTTGAAATTCGTTGGTGATAGATTAAGAGAGCCGTGCATGCATCATTATTAGGAAATAAAGAATATAGCATTCCTACATCATAGCATCATGTCATGAATATAATTGTGTAATAAATATACATAACTGAAATTATATAATTAGTTGATATTAATTGATTGGTTTTACGTTATTGTTATTTAATTCTTTATTTTAAATTATGTAAAACTACTCATTCCCTTATGTTGACATTTTAGGTACTGCATCTGGTGATGTATTTGTTATTCCCCCTGCCAAGGAGAGTCATTCTCCATCTCGTGGAGTATAGGCTTGATATAGTGGCCTCACCACTCTTTTGCAACCAATCTCAATACTATAGGATCCTACCCTTTTTTATTACTTGGTTATAATGTTGTATAAAACCTTTAATATCCTTTACTTTTGGTTATGTAAATTATTGGGACAAACATTTATTTTGTAACTTATATGTTAGAAGCCATAGCCCATGGTATTTCATATACCATTGTTTTGTGTTTGATGATACAATGGCAAAAACTTTTGATATGTATTAAAATATATGTATATTACTGGAACTGACACGTCCTTGAATTGAAAATTTTGGATAGCTCAAAAACAAAGTAAACTCTGCCAAAATTTTTTTAAAATATTTTCACTAATTAATATTTTATTAGCATAAAATATTATACTTAGTCTCCTAATTGAATTATTAAAAACTAGTGTTACAACTTGTATTATTCCATAAAAATCATGTATTAATGCAACTCTATAAAAACATAATTTTGTTATGTTTAAATCATTCAATAAAACCTTTTTACCAAAACAAAATCCAAAATTAATACTTATGAAAATTAATTTATTCAAGTAGGGGAAATGCGGGTATTACAAAAGCAAAACAATAATTTTATGAAGGCTTAATTATGTGCCGAATCCTTGAACATTGGGATCATTTTGTCATATGTTCTTTTTCTTTTTGGTTCAATGTCTAGTTCTCTAAGTTACTTCTGAATTTGCCATATACCTACATACCAATTATGACCAAATTTTATTGACATATTATACTAGAATCCTAGTCAGCCGCAGGAGATTAGCCACGTGATGATACATGGACGAAAACAACTTCTCTCCACACTCATTTATTTTTAGTTTTTTTTTTTAATTTTATAAAAAGGATCTTCGCCCACGTGGTATCGTGTGGTATTACGTGACTAACTTCCTAGATCTGACTAAGATTTTGGTATGACAATTGAGCAAAATTTGGTCGAAATTGATAATAAAAATATATATCAAACTCAAAAATAATTCTGACAAGTCAAACATTACGAAAAAAAAAAAAAAAAAAAAGCGAAACATGTCACAAGAGCGACACTAAAATAGAAATGGAAATATAATTAAGTCATTTTATCAAACTTACCGATTATAAACACCCTTCCTCGTACAATAATATCATGTGTGGACTTTCATCATACTTAAATACCGCACATCTCTTTACTCGTACTGTGTTTTCGGCAACAATAGACCGACAACTGCTATTGTGGGCGGCTAATGAAGTCGTAGTAATGCTTAGTTCAGAAGTGTTGCAATGGAACTACGTCATCACGCACTCATGGCACTTGCCAACCCAAGATAGTCTTCGCTATAAATATCAATCTCGTATCATTCAGCCTCCACCAGCTCTCTGCATGATGTTGGTGGGCCCCATAATTCACTACAACCTCAAAGTTTCCACTTAATCTCCACCTCTGTCTGAAGGTAATCGATCTTCTCTTGCTTCTTCTTTCTTCGTAACACTGTTATGTTTTTTCTTAGTTACTTCGACAACTTTTGTGTCTCAGAGCTACGGTCACTTGAAAATAAATATTGTGTGAAGTGTGTGTGAAGTGAGTGAGAGATTAGTAATGAGTAAGCGATAGAACCTCATGCATAATGGGCTAAGCTATGCTGCTCTAGCACTAAGTCCTGAGGTATGAACTACGAACAGAATTAATTCCTTTTAACACTGAGTCACGAATAATAATAGAGCTAATAACGATGCATCCGCACTCGAGGTATGAACCGTGGGAATGGAAGCAATTTTATTATCTT
Organism: Crotalaria pallida; assembly: GCA_037953625.1. Taxonomy (NCBI): domain Eukaryota; kingdom Viridiplantae; phylum Streptophyta; class Magnoliopsida; order Fabales; family Fabaceae; genus Crotalaria; species Crotalaria pallida. The sequence goes on along the minus strand of CM075649.1, from coordinate 76,592,944 downwards.
AAAAAAAAAAAACAAAAATGCGGGTTGAATAAAACACACTCTTTAAAAAATGCAACATTATTTAGATTTCCAATCCATTAATTATGATTTTCTTCGTTATATCGTTTTTCTATCTATAATCAATTTTTCTCCACTACTTCGCTACTTATGTAAACCAAAATCTATTGAATAGGGACAAACATGGAAAATAACATTTATTACATTTTTGAAATTTTGAACAGGACAGATAAAAGAAACAAAAATTTTCTAAGGGATCCGCGTAAGTCAGCCCAATTGGTAGCTGCAAGAACACTTAGGTAGTTTAGGCCTTTCTAGTCCCAGGTACCTCCTTTGTAATTAAAAAAAAGAAAAAAATGGAGGGAGTACACGGTTAACTCATGCCCTACTTATGGTGTATCGAATTTGACGAACTACCGGGTTTGTTATAAAAGTCTTGTAATTATAATGTAAAAAATGACAAGCCGGTGCAAACCCCGGCGAACATTCTAACTATAATCATCCCCTCTTGTTTCTATCTTTTATTTCCAGTTCCGTGGATAGCAAGTGATTGTATGTTACTGGCTTACTGCAGTCTGCATAATTCTTAGATTCACAGTCTTGCCCCTATGTAAGAACCTTCATAAAAGTTAAATTTTCTTATCTTGTTTAGGTAGAAGCACCTAAGCCATTGTGTAGGTTTGTGAATCTCAAACTTGTGCAGCTAGAATCTTGAATTCAAGGAAGTAATTACTGCAGTGGAGGAGGAATTTCAAAAGTAAACGTACTAGATGTGACATGAGAGATAAGCTTTTCAAAATTGTTGAATTTTTTTCAACTTCCTTTTGGACTTTATCAGTTTTTTGTAATTTAATACGCAGTTCAGCCTATGGAAGTCTCAGCTAGTCCAGCACCACTATTAGGGGATCGATTGTGTCAAAGTGGATTTGAGTGTGTTAAAATTCTTCCTTCTACCAATGATGCCCATGGAGGAGTCATTATAGACTTGAAGGAGCCTATGGACTCTGAAGTTTTTGCTACGTTGCTTAGATCTTCACTTTTACAATGGAAGCAACAGGTGATTATTTGTTTATTACTATGTATTGCTCTAAAACAATATTTGTTGCATTAAAGTTTACAAAACTGAGAGAAAAAATGTTTTGCAATGAAAGTGTAAAAGTTTTTTTTTATACTAATAATACATTAGTCACCATTCATATGTTAAAATAATTGACTTTTGCTTTAGAATCACATATATGAACGGTGAATGAAGCGCTACAGGTGTAAAACAGCACACCCATTGAACTTTTCTAAATGATAAAGCTTCTTTGGAGTGATTTCTTTTAAATTTCATAAACCTGAAATTTTGCTTTTTCCTTGTTTGCCAATAGGGCATAAATCAAAATTTGGAGTTATAATACTTCTAGTAAGGTGGGATGCTCTCTGACTTCAGTTGAACATGCACCTTAACCTTATGAATTAACAATCAGTACAATATGAAGTCAGATGATCACTGTGCAGCATAGATGTTACGTGCCAAGATACCTTGTCTTGATGAATTCATTTATCCTGAATACAAATAATCACACATTACCTTATCTCCTTCACAGTCCTTTTTTATGCTATGTGCACATCATGGACTTTAGTCACTTTACTCTATATTTCAAATTTTTAATACAATGTCGATTTCATTTGGCATAAGGTCTTTGATTCAAACCTTTATCAAGATAAACGTAGATGTTTTTGTCGCATATATAACTGCATATCGTAATCTTCTTACCTAGAATCGATTCAGCCAAACTTTAAAAATTAGAAACTCTGACCTTTGCACCTTTACGGCTTTCAGGCTTTATTAACTTCATTTAATACTCATTGCAGGGAAAAGATGGTGTTTGGATCAAGTTACCTATCGAGCTTGTTAATCTTGTTGAAACTGCAGTTAAGGTAATTTTGACATATTTGCTTTCAGAGTTTTGAATTTGATGTTAATAACTTAATCCAAGACAGTTGATGGGACCTTGTTACTTTAATTTTGTGGTTATAGTGTTCTGTTTTTGTCCTAAATATACTATGTGCTTTGTTGCAATCAGGAGGGTTTTTGGTATCACCATGCTGAGCCAAGCTATCTAATGCTAGTTTACTGGATTCCTAAAACAGGATGCACAATTCCTCCAAATGCTTCCCACTGTGTCGGAGTTGCCGCTATTGTTTTAAATGATAAGAAAGAGGTCTGAAATGAGATAAAAAAAAGTGGTTATGTAGATCTTCAAGTAACAATCAATCTTGTTTCATGCTGGCATCCATTCTTTTCCCTTTCTTTATTTCTTTGTTCCCTTTATCGGGAGTGGTGGGATTGTAGGTGCTTGTAGTCCAGGAAAAAAGAGGTAGATTCCATGGTATTGGCTATTGGAAGTTACCTACTGGAGTAGTTGATGCGGTATGCACGTTTTCGAAAACGAATTATTTACATGTTTAAATCTGATTAGAAACATTAAACATTGTTTTGTGCCCACAGGGTGAGGAGCTTTTCACAGCAGCTATAAGAGAAGTCAAAGAAGAGACAGGAGTAAGTATCTGAGTACAATGTTGCATTCCTATGTGTTGTAAAATGCCAGTATCATTGTATTGATTGTCAATTTGTCATAACTTTTACTTTGGTCTGTGCTTTTTCTTTTTCAGATTGACACAGAATTTGTGGAAGTGCTAGGATTCAGGTATGAATCTTATAATTTGTGAGATGTAGAGCAGGAAGGACATGTTATTCCAGTTCGAGTTGACATTTCTTCTTCATGAGGTTAAGATTGGAAAGTCGCTATAACACTTCTCTCATCCTAGCTTACCATTTTTATAAATAAATTAAAAAAAAAAACAAATTCACATTTCAAAGATACGATATAATGGAAGAAGTTCACTCAGGATTCTAATGAATTCATTTGATGCATTGTACTAGTGATTTCTGTTTACGAAATTTGACATGCCTACATTTGATTTGCGCTGAAATTCAAATTTTCTCTGCATAAAAAATCTATTTTAACCTGATATATTAAGGAAATAAGTTGCATGCTTATAACTTTAAAGGAGAAGTTTTATAAGATTCATCAATTTGGAAGAAGAGAAACTTACTGAGATGACTTGCAAGTTACAATTTAAGTAATTTAACAAGAATCATTAACCTCAAAGTAAAGATTTGGATGAGGACACTTTCTATGCTTTTCTCTTCTAATCATTAGTTTGGACTCATAAGATTCTTTCTTTTATAATTTATATTTTTGACATTTTCATGTTTCTGATTTTCAGACAGGCACACAATTCATTCTTCGGGAAGTCAGTTCTGTCTTTTCTTTGCATGCTGCGGCCTCTTTCTTTAGACATTAAAAAGCAAGACCTGGAAATTGAGGCAGCTCAGGTACTTTTTCTTTATATATACTATGACTTCACTGTGACATTATTTGTTTTTTTTCATGTAGATGTTTCGCAAATGATACTTTAAAAAAGACAAACAGAAAATACTATAGGTGATATGCCATACGGATATTCTTTCTAACTCTAGGATCACTTTTGTCCATCAACCTTATAAAATAGACTTGTGCACAATTACTTTACCTAAATAGAACGATAACTACTTATTTCACAATCCACATAATAATGTTTATTGAGAGTAACATACGTTATTAACATTGATTCCTATTTCGCTTACTGGCTTCCTTCATATCAGTAATTGCTATGTTCTATCAGGGTTCATTCATATTTCATAATCATAACTTAGCACTGTATGTACTTTAACTACAGAGTTTTGCTATTTTCTTTTCTACCCACACTATCTGCATAATAGACTTTTCCAAGCATTTATTTACCCCAATACCGACATAAATCTCTTTTTGGTCATAATGATTATCCTTCAACTTATTAAAGAATGCTCTGGAGCTGATTACATCTATGCTCGTATTATAATGGACTTTTTTGTTCCCAGTTTTTTACATGTTTAAGCTTGCAAATCTGGAGCCACACCTGTACAATCAACATCCCTTTCTCTTATTTACACTTTGTTTGGTTAAGCAGAAAATGGGCAGAAAGAAAATGGAAGGAGATATTATAAAGAGAAAACACCATTTGCTTTTGTTTGGTTTAAGATAGAAAATAAAGAGAAGAGAAAACAAACATGACACCCACAAAGAAAGGGATGGAAATTAAAATTTCAATACTTTTTTATTATATAGAGAGGTATAATTTTCTTTGGACAATTTTATCAATTTCTCTCCTCCCTCACTTTTCTTTCTGACCAAAGAAAAGAAAACTCAACAATTCTCCCTTGTCATTCTTTACCTTTTTTCTTTCAGACCAAACAACAATAAATCTACTCATTTTTTTATCTTTTTCTTTCTCTCCTACTTCTCTCTCCCTTATTTTTTTTTCTTATTTTCTCTTGTGCAACCAAACAAAACATTAATCTTAGTTAAAAAAGAGAATTTACAAAATTTTACTATGTTGAATTAAATATTCTTTACTAGAATTCTGCTTACCGCATAATACCAAGATTTTACATGATTTCCATGTAGTAAATTATTGCTGTTGCATGTTTACGTTATGACAGTAGAGCTATGGACTATGGTGACTCAAACTTACTACATTTTTGCAATCTGTGTTGTTGATGCATTCAATTTTCGTTACTTAAACACTCTCTTGTGTGCTTTGTTTGTTCTTATAAAGTGGATGCCATTTGAGGAATTCGCTGCTCAACCTTTTACACACAAGCACGAGCCCTTCATTTACATTATTCAATTGTGTTTGGCAAAGTTGGAAAGGGTCTATACTGGATTCGCTCCGCGTGCTGTCTCATCATACCTCAAGGAGCAGTTGAATTATCTATATTTGAATAGCCATGATCTGGACAAGTCTTCTTAATGCATGTGTGGATGTATGTTGAATTTAACCCTGGAATTGATAATGGGAAGCAGAAGTTATTCACTGTTGATTTACATCTAACGTGATTTTGAGTCCTAGCGTTATTTTTCACCCAATTCAATCTTGGTATTGTTGCATATATAAGAGTTGATTTTCATATTTTTCTTTCTTGTAAAATGTTTGATAGTTGCACAAGTTAAATTGATCCTTATATAGTAATTCCTATATGTTAGCTTCATCTTGAGCTTTATCATGTCAAATTTAAGTGCTGTAAGATTCATATATAACATAAAGAAAATTAATATTCGAAGATGATGATTAAGTTTCTTTTGTATGTCAAAAGTGGCAGAGCTTTCCAGGACCAAGTGGAAGCTATTATATCGTTTCTCTCTTGGCATTTTTTAAATATATAAGAGATAAAAATACTATTTATTAGCTGCACCTTTAAAATTTTGGTTAAGATCCATCATCGAGAATCACCAAAGGATCATATTGGAAAAACAAAGATACAATTTATTTTCCTTATAACTTTTAAGCACTATAACCAATCATAAGGATTAACGAGTTTCATGTATGGTAAAAATGAATTTCCTTATAACGATTTGTCAGCATATGGAGTCATGCAAACTGGTTTGAGATTTGTTTATTGCTTCAATATTAATATGCCAAATGTTCTGCCATGCGGCACCGCTTCCCGTATAGCAGAAGTTCAGAACATGCAGGGCTGGTCCTAGGTTAGGTTTACGTCGGTCGGTGAAGTGGTAGCTCATTTGGTCTCTTAATCAACCGATTTCGAGTTTGAGCTTTGGGTATGGAACAATCTTTTTTGGGAGACCCCTACCGCTTAGTGCGAGCTTAGTTGGGTCGGACCGGATGATTCGGATTCTGGGTGAACCATATTCGGGCATTAGGGATGGCAATGGGAGATTGCAGATAGGGATCCCCGCGGCGAACGCCCTGTTCGGGTACTCGAGTTTGGGGATTCTTCCCCATAGGGGGCGGGGATGGGGAATTTTTCCCCCGAACAGATTTTGGGGCGGGGAATGGGATTGGTTCCCCCGTCCCCGCGGGTTCCCGTCCCCGACAATTTTACTTATATGCCCTTAAATATTTAGGCTTTATATAGTTAAACAATAGGTTTTTTTAGTAACTTTACATATATTATTATAATTATAATTATAATAATTATTATTAATGATTTTTTTGGATTGAATCTCTTGAACTTTAACGATTATTTTTCTGTAGTGTACAAGTTTAAAAATGTTATTCGACGTTGTGAATTTTATAACAGGTCAAATTGAAATTAAGTTTCCCGTGGGTGGGGACCCGTGGGGTGGTGGGGAATGGGGATGGGGGTTAATCTACCCCCGACATGGATGGGGATGGGGAAATGAGATCCGAGGATGGAGAATGGGAAAGGCCTCCCCGAGCGTTTCCCGCCCCGTTGTCATCCCTATCGGGTATCGGTTAGTGTAAAAAAAAAAAGTTTTCAAACAATAAAAAAATACTTACCTATTTTTTAGTCTAAAATTTTTAATTGACTAAGAAAATAAAATGCATTATACATGAATATAATTTGTATGTGCTTTTATATTTATTCAAATTAATCTACTTAGATATTTTTACGTTTGGGAAAGAATTAATCTTCGATTATCGATCGAAAGATATCCTTAATGCACACCAAAAAATTAAGTTTTCATATCACGATTTTCTAATTATTAATCAAATTTTTGTGTAAAAATTTTACATACTTAATTTTTTTTTTATGTCAAGGAGTTTCATATTTTTTGGTGTAAAGCCAAAAAATATTAGGACCAACCCATTGAACAAATATCTAAAAAACTAATCGAGATCATCAGTTGCAATTCACGTATCAATAATGTTTTATGAACATCCAAATCAAACATCAACCTTTAACACCTGTTTTTTTTAGAAAATAAAGTAAAGTCATTTCAAATTCTCAAGCATCTTATCTCTCCTTAATTTTTCAAAAGAAATAAGTGTTAACGGTGATGTTATTTGAAATGTTCAAATAACATCACTCCTCACGTATTTAATATTTCTCCTGTCCTAAATTTTTCCTCTGTCTGAAAGAAAAAGTAAATCAATGGAAGAGAGAATAATTCCATCAAAGTTTCTGCTTATTGTATCCCTTTGGTTATCACTATCCAATTTTCCTTTTGAAGCTTATGGCGATGCTTCCGCAGCACCATGTTTGAACTGCTCAAATAAATGTGAATATCCATGTCAACAACCCTCTCCACCAAATCCTGAATATTCTTCTTTTGAAGCTCCTCCACCACCTTCTGGATACTCTATATATCAAGCACCGCCACCGCCACCACCGCACGAGAAAGGCCAGAGCAAGTGCCCACCAGCTCCAGCCCCTCCTGCTGCAGTCGGTGTTCAGTGCTGCAACACTTCAGCTCCTTACATCTACGCACCCCCAAATCCTTACAGTTATGTGCCTTATGGTGAAGGCCAAAGCTCTGCTTCAACCCTTGTACCAGTTCTAGTTCCACTCGTGTTGCTTTTTCCTTGTTCCAATATATTTGTCATGTGAATTTTGATGGTTTCATTCACGTGATTTACAACTCATCTCAACCGTTCACACAATCTATTTTTTAGTTAAAATAATTCAAAAGATAAGTAAGAGATAATGATGATTATCCTAAATCATGTGATTTGAACCACCTCGTAATTGCTTGTCATAATAAAGACTAGTAAAATATATTATCATTTTGAATTTGATGGTGTAGCACCTCTACGTTATATAGTAAGTAGTTTTAACATTGCTGGTTATTTATTTCCCCTCAAGTTTAATAACCATTAGATTTGGTATCCTCTTAAAATTGAGAGTTTCCCTACACATTAAATTCATCCTGAATACTAAGATAACCATCACCAGGTTATGAGTTCTCTCATGTTATTTCTGTTAATGAAAAAAAAAAAAAAACCCAACTCTAATTGGTCTGATAGTTGCTCTGTTGCATACTGAAAGTTCTGCTTTCCAAATTTCTATCTCTTTCGCATTAGACCCGAATAAATGTTTGAACTATCACTAATAAACATTAGCTAAAGTTTGGTCTCTTATGTTATTTTCTATTTTAATTTGGTCTTTTACATTTATTTGGTATCAAAATAGTCTCTTACATTTGGATCCGTTTATGCCGTTAGTTCCAATCATGAGATCATGTTGATGGTGTCAGTTTTAATCCCCATTAAGGAAGTTAGTTGAGTATATTTAATTTTCTCCAATTCATAAATAAATAAACTACTTTAGTAAATTTACATTGGGAATGAAACAAAAATTAAATGACTCAATCATATTATGAGGATAGTTTAGAAATGATTGCATTGGAAGAGAAAGTTAGTTAATTTTTGCTTATATTAGTGGAGTATTTTTTTTCTTATTTGAGTCCGGATGAAGTATTTATCTATACAAATTGGTACTAGTTGTTGAATTTCGTGTTATATGTTAGCTTTGTATATTTATATCAACATTTTGAAACATGAGAATTTCAAGCTAATATCATAACCAACTCATTTCATTAACTTAGGTACACTTTCAAAGTTCATAAACAAAACACTACTTGATATTTTGAGTTCTACAACAGTAATACATCAAGAACTCATCATCTCATACTTCCATAACACAAATAAGCTTAGTACAAACAATGCAAAGCAAATAACTTTAACAATTTAAGGTTTTTTCCAATTTCTTGGAGTTTAACATTGGCTGCATTTAGTTCAGAATTCAACTCAATATTTTCTTTTGTTGCTTCATTATCAATTCATCATTCTCACTGTCATCAACGTCCAACCAGTGAAAGAAACCACAACCCAAATCCTTTACGCCTTTCTATAGAATCAATGAAGAATGAGGATAAAAAATAATAAAGAAAACAAAAGGGGAGAACACTCTTACCCAAACATAGGGAAAACAATGAAACTCATACCTTTTTGAACCAACATCTCTAAAACTGTAACCCATAGTGATTAGCTTTGCCTGCAACGGGCAAACCACTTTCACCTTTACCTTGCAATCACATAATGGAGCCTCTTCTTGTCTAATTTTTCTGTTGCAATACTGAATGAAACTACTGAATCCATGCTCGCACTTTGATTTAGGGTGAAAATGAACCTACAATTGTAAGAAGCCATGGGGATATTTCGATATTGATTTAGGGTTTCAGGGAACCCTAGATCCCCTTTTAAGGGGAGAAGATGAAGAAGACCAACGCTAGAAAGAGAATTCAAATATTATAGAAGTGTTATTATAGAAGTGTTGTTATACATATTATAGAACGAGTCACCCTTGTACATCCCTTCGGTGATCCTCAACCTCTAATTGTTCGCCTTTCACATTAATTAATTTTCTAACAACATTTTTGCTTTAACATCGAGGCTCGGACTCATGGGCCTACAACACACGTGGCCAGCACAACTCATTTCAAAAAGCACAAATTCCCCCTTGGTGCCCATATGGGAGATTCACGTCACGTGTCCATAATTTCCATAACTTATTCTTTCCAAATTCACTTTCTGTACACGTCCACTTTATTTCCACTACTTCTAAAACTTGCCAATCTTTCCGTCAAGTAATTTCAACCCTTTTTTCATTAGTTTCATCACATTATCGTTTTATTTAATTATATAAAACATAACCAATGTTTCACATAACATGATTGCTTTCAATACTTCCCAAGCCATTTTCGCATTCTCACATCATTAACCAAATAAAGCAGCATAATAATATAACATAATTACTTTCCAAATTTGGATAAAATTTCAACAGACATAGAGCAACATATCATAACATTTCATTGTCATAAACAACTAACATCATGTCACAATGTTATAACAGAAAAGGGATGTCTTAGTCCTGCATATCAGTGGCCAAACATACACACTCAAATGCCACTATACGACCGACTCTTAGACCCCACGTTCCGGCTTTCGAGATGGCCAGGAACAACTTAACATGTTACCTACACACCAGTGTGTCTTAGGAAAGATGCTCTCTCACCTTGAGAGTCGATAAATTCCCAAAAACCTTTACTAATGCGATCCTCCGACACGCGTCCACTGCTGACACCTTCTAAATCCTCAAAACAAACATCACGTATTAATATTATATTCAAACCCAAATATTTATCCCAAAATTAAAATCGCTCTTTGAAACTTAAATTGAAATCCTTCGGGTAAATCAAAACATAAATCTTTTTCTCCAAAATCGTTCCAAACTCTTTAGCATTTTAAATTTCTCAAATCATTATAGAACAACTACCAAAAATCATTTTAAAATGAATAGGTTAGTGGTTGGTCAATCTTTGACAACAGCTCACTCGAACCCGAAACCATCGAAAAACTTTGATTATGCAATCTGTAGTGTCCAAGACACAATGTCTAAGATATACCCCTAGCTCAAGGATATAGTGAGATCTGAGAGCTAGAGAGTGATCTGATGTTACTGGGTGATTCTTTGGTATTCTAGCTATCCAGTTGGGATAACTAGGGTTTCCCTAATCACAGGTGTGTGCAAATGTGCAATTAGGGAGTGAGAGAACGTACCTGAGCCCCTTGCTGGAGACAGCTATTTATAGGGGTGGCATTGTACCTTAGGGGCCTGTACGGAGGTCCAACAAGGCAACTAACGTGTCCCATTTAGGATAAGGGGATGAGCCATTCATCCTTATCCTGTATTGGGAGTTCTTATCCCTATGGCGAGTTAGGCTCATGCGCCCCTAGCTCGGACTCTAAAGGGGTGAGACCCATGTGGTCGGTCCAAGGTCGCTAGGGTGGTTCCTAGAACAAGCGCGCGACCTGGATAGGCACGGTCTGTATGATCTGATTATTCTGGTCGGCTGGGTATTGCAAGGGCGGACCGTGGGTCGGTCCACCACACAATCTAACTTTTACTACAACTTAAAACACTTAAAACTCATGCGTGCTTTTAAACACTTGTAAGCATTTGCAATTTTAAAAACATCTCATTTAAAATTCTGGACAGCCACACTCGGTTTCATAAAAATCACTTTTCGAAAATCCGAAATCATCGTAAAACCATACGTTAACTCACAAGACCTTTAAATGCAAGTAAATACTTAAAACAATTCGTTTTCAAACCATAAAACTTTGAATAAAACTCGGACATCCTTGGAATAGTTCCAATATCCATAAATGAATAAAAAAATAACAATCCAAAACCAATTTATTTTGAAAGCAATTCGTCAAGTCAAACACTTTGCACTTAGCCATTTAAACAAGAACAAACACGTCACTTAAATCTCATGCATTTACATACACCAATTCATTTCCCTTCACTTTGCATAATTTATCCGAGTAGTACATGACATAACAAATTAATCACACTTAATTCTATAAACTTATTTTACCTGAAATAAGCTTAACTTCTAGTCCAAACAACTTAATTAACATGTCTTAGATTAATTTAAATCAACACATATAGCAAGCACACCACTTAAATCAAATAATTTTTTTTTACAGCCACTTATCCATTTAGACCAAAAACCGAAACACAAAAAAAAAACAAATCATTTAGGGCATATGTAACCTTAATTTTTAGTCCCCTTTTTGCACCATTTAGCATGCCATTTACTTTAAAAACATAAACCAATTTCCTTCATTTATTTAGTCACATTCAAGTATCATAATCAAAATAAAATCCAGCCAAGTCCACAGAATTTATGCAAAGTAATTTTATTTATCAAAAACATCGAACACGTTTAAAAATAAAATTCCAAAACCTAAACCGAATACGGGAAATTCAAGGAAATAAAATTCCAAAACTAAACCAAATCAACTCATTTCAGTCACAAACTTTTCCATACATTTAAAAATATATTAAAATACTTCACATACAATTTTCAAGTCATTTCAATATCCAGAACCTAAGTTTCCACTCAGTTTTGTCCAAAAATTCCAATCAGGACTGTTGCAACCTGAAACAAGTTTGGATTTATTTAAAATAGTAAATCAATTCCATTTGTCACAAAATTTGGTACAGTACATCCTCATACATTCAGGAACATCTCATAAACATTTCAGATTATTTGAAGTTGTGGAAGTAATACTTTTTCAATTAAATTTTCCCAATGTTCTGAAAATCATGAACCAAGTTGGCTCACTGTTTTAGGTTAAATAAAATAGCAAATCAACTCCAAAAAACCTCAAATGTTACAGAGGGTATTCTCATATATGTAAGTACTCACCATAAAAGTTTCAAGTGCATAGGAATATTATAAGTTCAAAAATTCTATTTGTATTTAACCCGAAAACCTCGTTTTTCCGAAGATGTTTTCACAAAAACAATTCTTGAAAAATTAGTAAACCGATCCCAAAAATTATATAAAAATTTGGAGGCATCTACAATACCCTTATCGAAACAGTGACAAAGTCTTAAGATCAATAAACATGTGCAAGTACTTTTCATGCAAATTCTTTTTCAAGCAAAAATCTTCATTCATCAACCAAACCAAAAATGCATTGAAGTATCAAGACAAGCTCAAATTAGTTTAAAATCACTAGAACATACTCAAATAACATTTAGTATATATCAAATAAATTTTATTCCCCAAGAACCTTGCAAAACCGAATGGTGCATAAAAATCAATTTGTTTTCCAAACTCTCTTAAGGCATCATATCTAACATTTTGTCAAATATACTTTAACTCATACTAACTAATCAACACATATACTTCACTTAGGACTAAAACAAAATCATTTGATTGCTTTTTACATTCATGACCGAATTGTGTAATAGAGAAGGTTATAAAGTTTTGTAAACACTTTGAATCAACTTACTCATTTCCAAGTATTCAACTTGCAAGCTTATTCTCGTAAAGCAAAACTTCCTAAGTATATTTACAATGCTTGGCTGAATTGTGTAACACCCTATGTAATAATTACCCTTAAATACCCCAAAAAATTAAGATTTAAAATTTCTTTTCATTAATACAAAAACATCAGAGTTAAAAGCGGAAGACTTCATTCATCATTAAATAAAAGTTAAGAAACAGCTACACCGAGTTCAGTAATCCAGAAATACAAAATAACGTTTAGCTCGGCCATCGGGCCGAGATCCATACAAAATACATAGTAGTTTAGCTCGGCCAACTGGCCGAGACCCATCTAAGCTATCAGACTCTAATGACTAACTCTCCCTGTGAGGGAGAGTGAACCTGCTCGGCCGGGGACTGCGTGTGCTCGGGCTCAGTACCTGAAAAATGGTAAGGAGGTGAGCATTACACAGAACTTAAATAAGCAGTTTCTAAAATGACATACCGAACTACCAAGCCAAACACAAGTAGACAGTTAGCATATAATAACAAGTAATCAAACCATATATCACATGCATACATCATCATTTAGCTCGGCTCACCTCATACAATCACACTTAGCTCGGTTCACATCATACAATCTCATCTAGCTCGGCTCACATGCATACAATCTCATATAGCTCGGCTCACATCATAACCTAGTTTGTCCATTACCTATTAGCTATACCTCGGCACATCCTACAGATTCCCCTTATACTCTTTCCATAAATCTTACACTCGGCATCTCGGCCACTATCCTCTCACCTAGGTAAACCATCTCTCTACCTCGGACTCATTACTCATTATTCTATTTTCACATAGTTTACAATCTTTTACTCTTCTCGGATGCATACACCCAGTGCATGTCTTACACCATTTAAGGTCGGATATCGGAGTGTCATCCATAACTGCGAGTACCCAGTTTCCGTCTTACAGCTGCACATACCCGGTATGCGTCTGACGCGATCAATGCACACACCCAGTACGCGTCTTCTATGACCAGGAGCACTACCGCCGATCATTCTATGGAGTAAGGAGTGTCCATAACTGCGAGCACCCAGTACTCGTCTTACAGCGGCGCATCTCGGCGACTTACGCGATCAATGCACGCACCCAGTACGCGTCTGCTATGACCAGGAACACATCCCACCGATTCCGTGCTCGGAACCTTGTGTGAATCATAACTGCGAGTACCCAGTACCCGTCTTACAGCTGCACATACCCAGTATGCGTCTGACGCGATCAATGCACGCACCCGGTACGCGTCTGCTATGACCCGATCACACAACCATTTCTCTTTTATTCCTCTTATCCTTTTAACCATTTTAGTTCGGCCTATCTCGGCTCAACCTTTTCAATTCTTCCTCTTTACATTAATCTCATTATTCTCTTAGCTCGGTCTCTCTCGGCTCAACCTCTTAATCCTGTTATCCATCTATTTAGCTCGGTCTCTCTCGGCTCACCCCTTAATCTTTCTCACCATCTATTTAGCTCGGCCTCTCTCGGCTCACCCCTTTAACCATTTCCTTATTCCAATATCTTTTCTCATTATCTGACTTATTACTCTATCTCTCCTACTTTCCATATTTACCATTTTCTCAACCCATTCGCAACCTCTCCCAGTTCGGCCCAGTTCGGCCACAGATATAAATAACAAATATCAAAGCTCATAAACATTTATACAACAAAGTTCATAAACACTTATACATCAACAACAATAAGAATAAGATCATTCAACCAATCCATAATGTAAATACCAACATATAGCATAAAACAATATTCCATATTCACCTAACATCCATGTTTCTAGTTCATTTATTAGTTCCCTTTACCCTTTTTACCTTTCCTTTCTCATATTAACCTATATCCATTCCCTAATCTAACACCCACTCTTAGTACCCTTTATGAACACCCTAGAAACCCAAACTCAAGTAGAGGTAACACTCATTCCTTACCTCAAACCGTGTGAGATAAGAGTTGAGAGCTTGAGGATGGTTTCCTTGATGCTGGACCTTGTGAGCTTAACACCCCTTGAATCCTTTCCTTCAAGCTGCCACAACTCCACCCAGCTACACACGAACTCCACAGCGGTCCAGGGGCGTCCGGGACGGAAGAGAACGGAGAGGATCCAGGGAACGCCGGAACGGAACGGGGACGGAGAGAAGAAGGGTCTCCGGTTGGTAGATCTTGGTGGAGGAGAGGAAGATGTTCTTGAGTGGGAAGAGGGATTATGATGGGTTTGTTGTTGCTGGAATTTTAGAGAAGAAAAGAGAGAGAGAGAAACGAAGGAGAAAGAGAATGAGAAATGCAAAGTGTTGTGTGTTGTGGATTGGGCCTTCTTTTATTCATTTAGGGAAAACATTTGTGTGGCTCTCATTGGAGGCTTCTTGGGGAAGCTAGAATGTGTGGACAGGATTCATTGGCTTCCAAAGGAAGCCATGAATAGTACATTGAATGGGACATAAAGCAATGATAGTGACATAAAGTGAAGGATAGTACCGTACGGACGGTACGAAAACCAAGGGACTAACAGCTCAACATGAGCTGTCACGGAGGAGCTAGGAGGTGTCGGCTCGGTATGGAGAGATATCAGTAGTCCGAGCTTCCATCTCGGATACGGACGTGAGGTGCGCTGAGGTCGGCTAGTTCGGCTAGACAACAGGTTCCGCGTCTGACCCTATTTAGCTCGACCGGCTTAACAATGAAATGAACGATGAGCTCGGCCAATCCGAGCTGACAATAGACTTCGCGTTTTGTTCCTATTTAGTTCTTTAGCTCGGCTGAGGTCGGTCCGAGGCCCTACATCTACTTATCTGGTCGGCCTATGCTTCCTATTACCTCACTACCCTTATACAATTTCTACGGCTTAATCCTATCCTTAAATAAATATTTATATATATTATTTTATCAATTTATTATATTACTATTAATTTCTAGGATGTTACATTCCTCTCCCACTTACAGAAATTTCGTCCTCAAAATTTAGTCGGCCTTGATCAGTTGCGGATATGACTGCTTCATCTTCTCCTCGAGTTCCCAAGTAGCTTCCTCCACATCATTCCGATTCCAGACGACCTTGACCAAAGAGATTTCCTTCCCTCTGAGCCGTCTGACTTGTTTGTCCTCAACTCGGACTGGAAGAACTTCGAAGGTCAGGTTGTCTTTTAGCGGCAGCTCTTCCACTGCTATCACGTGCGAGGGATCAGAAATGTATCTCCTAAGTTGTGAGACGTGAAATACATCATGGTGCTTTGACAAGTGCGGAGGTAGAGCAATTCTGTAAGCTACTGGTCCGACCTTCTCCGATATCTGGTATGGTCCGACAAACCTAGGGGTCATCTTCTTCGATTTGATAGCTCGGCCAATCCCCGTTACCCGGAGGAATACATGATCTCCCTCATCAAAGATTAAGGGCTTCCTTCTTCTGTATGCTGAGGTTGAGATCGCTGAACTCCTGCATCGACTGCATCTCTCGGACCATCATATTGCTCAGATGAAGGCTTTTCCTGTTTAGGGCGTCAACCACAACGTTGGCTTTTCCAGGGTGATAGTGCAAGTTGAACTCGCAATCTTTCAAAAATTCTACCCATCTTCGCTGCCTCATGTTCAGTTCCTTCTGGTCGAACAGGTAGCCGAGACTCTTGTTTTGAGACGTTACAAAACACGTCAAAGGTTTTGGTCGGATTGGGCAAAATCAGCACCGACAAACTCGTCAACCTTTTCTTTAGCTCCTGGAAGCTCTGTTCGCACATTTCGGACCACTGGTGAGGTGTATCCTTTCGGGTTAGCGAGGTTAAGGGTAGGGCCAGTTTAGAAAAACTCTTCGATGAATCTCCGGTGGTATCCCGCAAGACCGAGGAAACTCCTGATCTCGGTCACCGAGTTGGGTCTCTCAAACTTGAGCACAGCTTCCACCTTAGAGGGATCCACCGCAACACCGTGCTCGGATGTCACATGGCAGAGGAAGTGAACCTCCTTAAGCTAAAACTGCATTTAGAAAGCTTGGCATATAGCTCCTTGTCCTTCAAAACCTGCAACACTGTCCTCAAGTGCTGCTCGTGTTCGCTCGGACTCCGAGAGTAGATGAGGATGTCGTCGATGAAGACTATCACAAACGATTCCAGGTGAGGTCGGAAGATCCTATTCGTGTAGCCCATGAAGATGGCAGGAGTGTTGGTAAGTCCAAAGGGCATAACCACATACTCACCATGCCCATAATTCGTCCGAGAAAACCTTTGGGAATTCTCTGACTACAGGAACTCGGTCTAAGGTCGGTTCCTCTATCGCCTCTAACTTCGCAACAGAAGGGCCACTAAAAATTACGATCTTGTCTCGGCAATCGAGCAGGACATGGGGTTGAGACATCCAGTCCATGCCGAGGATAATATCGGGCAAGCAAATCAGGTTCACCTTAAACTCTCGACCTAACACTTGGATAGGGCATTCTAGACACATTTGGGGAGTGATTACAGAAGAGTTGGTTGGGGTAGAAATGGATAGTTTGTAAGGCATTTCTACAGGGAATAGTTTTAGCTTGTTCATACAGTCAAGGGAAATGAAAGAATGTGTGTCTCCACAATCAAATAACACGGCACATGGGATACAGTTTACATGACAAGTACCTCGGATCAGCTCGTCGGCGTCGGTCACTTCTGTAACACCCTATATAATAATTACCCTCAATTACCCCAAAATTAGGATTTAAAATTTCTTTTAAGATGGATATGATATTTGCCAAAATAATATTTCCTTTCATTAATAACAAAAATATCAGAGTTAATAAAGCGGAAGACTTAAATGCATCAAATACATATAGTATAATTTTACGTACATTCAGTTCGGCCAATCAAAAATACAAAACATTGTTTTTAGCTCGGCTCAACTGGGCAAACCGAAGTCAAGATATACAAAAGTGGTTTTAGCTCGGCCCAACTGGCCGAGACCCAACAAAATTCCCCTACTCTAAGTAACTTACTCTCCCTGTGAGGGAGAGTGATCCTGCTCGGCCGGGGACTGCGTCTGCTCGGGCTCAGTACCTGAAAAATTGGTAAGGAGGTGAGCATTACACAGAACTTAAATAAGCAGTTTCTAAAATGACATACCGAACTACCAAGCCAAACACAAGTAGTCAATTAGCATAAAAATAGCAAGTAGTCAAACCCTATGTCACATGCATACTACATCATTCAACTCGGTCCACACCATATCATTCACACTTAGCTCGAATCACATCATACAAAAGCTTACCCATTACCTATTAAGTCTACCTCGATTCATTTAGGCCACTAATCTCTTTCATCGTATTCATTACTCACTATTCCACTTTTACATGGCTTCCAATCTTTTACTCTTCTCGGATGCATACACCCAGTGCATGTCTTACACCATTTAAGTCGGATATTGGAGTGTTCCATAACTGCGAGTATCACAATACTCGTCTTACAGCTGCGAGCACCACAATGCTCGGCTTCCGCGATCAATGCACGCACCCAGTACGCGTCTGCTATGACCAGGAACACTACCGCCGATCATTGTATGGAGTAAGGAGTGTCCATAACTGCGAGTACCACAATACTCGTCTTACAGCTGCGAGCACCACAATGCTCGGCTTACGCGATCAATGCACGCACCCAGTACGCGTCTGCTATGACCAGGAACACATCCCACCGATTCCGTTCTCGGAACCTTGTGTGAGTCATAACTGCGAGCACCCCAATGCTCGTCTTACAGTCGCGAGCACCACAATGCTCGGCTTACGCGATCAATGCACGCACCCAGTACGCGTCTGCTATGACCCGACCACACAACCATTTCTCTTTAATTCCCCTTATCTTATTAACCCTTACTTTTAGTTCGGCCCACCTCAGTTCATCTCTTTAATTTATTCCTCTTTGCATCTATCTCGGCTCAACTCTTTACCCATTTCCGATTTCCATTATTCCTATTATCTATCTCATCTACCTATCTCATTATATAACTTATTAGTTTGTCTTTTTGATCCACCCTGGTTACCGTTTTTCTCATTCTCCATTCTCACCCTCTCTCGGCTCGGCCACAGATACAAACACCAAATATCAAAGCTCAACATTTATGCACAAAGTTCATAAACACTTATACAACATCAACAATAGGAATAAAGCATTCGGCCAATCCATCATGTAAATACCAACTTATAGCATATAACAATATTCCATATTCACCTAACATCCATGTCTCTAGTTCATTTATTAGTTCCCTTTACCCTTTTTACCTTTCCTTTCTCATGTTAACCTAGATCCATTCCCTAATCTAACCCCCACTCTTAGTACCCTTTATGAACACCCTAGAAACCCAAACTTAAGTAGAGGTAACACTCACTCCTTACTTCAAACCGTGTGAGATAAGAGTTGAGAGTTTGAGAATGGTTCCTTGTTGCTTGTCCTTGATCTTAGCACCCTTGAATCTTTCTTACTTACAAGCTGCACACGAGCTCCACCAATCTACACACGAACTCCACGGCGGTCCAGGGGCATCCGGGACGGAAGAGAAGGCAGCGGGGAGGAGGTCTCTGGTTGGTGGAAGAGAGGGAAATGTTCGTGAGAAGAGGAGAGGAAGAAGATATGTTGGGTTGTTGTTGCTGGACTTTGAGAGAAAAGGGAGAGAGAGACGTAGGGAAGAGAGAAGAATAAAAGTGGGAAGTGTTATGGGTTATGTGTTGGGATTTTCTTTTATTCAAATGTGGAAGATATTTGTGTGGCTCTCATTGGAGGCTTCTTGAGGAAGCTTGAATATGTGGACAGGATTCATTGGCTTCTTGAGGAAGCCATGAACAGTACATTGAAAAGGAAATAAAGCAGTGATAATGACATAAAGTGGATGCTGGTACAACGTACAGATGGTACGAAACCCAAGGGCTATCAGCTCAACATGAGTTGGCACGAAGGAGCTAGGACGTGTCGGCTAGGATACGTTGGCTCGGTTTGTAGGAACAGCAGTAGTCCGAGCTTCCTTCTCGGATGATACTATGAGGTATGCTAGGGTCGGCTAGTCCGGACTGGACAACAGGTTCCGCGTTTGGTTCCCATATGCACACAATCTCATCTAGCTCGACCGAGATCGGACCGAGGTCCTATACTTACATCCTAGGTCGGCCTATGCTCATACTACCCTTCTAACCTTGTACAATTTCTAAGGCCTAATCCTATCCTTAAATAAATATTTATATACTAAAATTGTATTATTTACTATTAATTTTCAGGATGTTACATTCCTCTCCCACTTACAGGAATTTCGTCCTCGAAATTTAGTCAGCATTGAACAGTTGCGGATATGACTGCTTCATCTTCTCCTCGAGTTCCCAAGTAGCTTCCTCCACATCATTTCGATTCCATACTACCTTGACCAAGGGGATTTCCTTTCCTCTGAGTCGTCTGACTTGTCTATCTTCAACTCGGACTGGTAGGACTTCGAAGGTCAGATTGTCTCTTAGCGGCAGTTCATCCACTGCTATCACATGCGAGGGATCGTGAATGTATTTCCTAAGTTTCGAGACATGGAACACATCGTGGAGCTTAGACAAGTGCGGAGGTAGAGCAATTCTGTACGCTACTGGTCCGACCTTCTCCGATATCTGGTATGGTCCGACAAACCGAGGGGTCAACTTCTTTGATTTGATAGCTCGGCCGATACCCATTATAGGGGATACCCGAAGGAATACATGATCTCCCTCAATGAAGTTCAAGGGTTTCCTTCTCTTGTCGGCATAGCTCTTCTGTCGGTCCTGAGCGGCTTTCATCTTCCCTTGTATCATTCGGATCTTCTCAGTTGTCTCATGAACAATGTCGGGACCAATCAACAAGTTTTCACCTATCTGGAACCAGCATAGCGGCGTTCGACATTTCCGACCATACAAGGCTTCGAAAGGAGCCATTCCGATACTTGAATGGAAGCTGTTGTTGTAGGTGAATTCGACCAATGGCAATAGTGCTTCCCAGCTTTCCGATTGTTCAAGCACGCATGTTCTCAGCAGGTCCTCAAGAGTCTGAATGGTGCGCTCGGATTGTCCATCGGTTTGGGGATGATAAGCTGTGCTAAATCTCAACTTCGTACCCATGGCTTGCTGTAAGCTCTGCCAGAACCGAGATAAAAAGCGGGGATCACGGTCCGACACGATACTGCTCGGAACACCATTAAGTTGAACAATGTCCTTTATGTACAGTTGCGTCAACTTCTCCAAGCTATACTTCATGCTGATCGGTAGGAAATGAGCACACTTTGTAAGTCGGTCCACCACAACCCAAATGGCTTCCTGCCCTGATCTTGTCCTTGGTAGTCCTGACACAAAGTCCATCGAAATGCTATCCCACTTCCATTGAGGGATCTCCAAGGATTTGAGTAATCCTCCTGGTTTCTGATGCTCGATCTTGGCTTTCTGACATGTCAAGCACCGAGACACATATTCGGCCATGTCGGTCTTCAACTTCGGCCACCAAAATAACCTCTTCAAATCTTGGTACATCTTTGTGGCACCTGGGTGAAGACTCATCTTCGTCTTGTGGGCTTCTTCCATCAACTCTCTTCGGACTTCAAAATCCATAGGGATGCAAACTCTGCCTCGAAATCGTACAAGACCGTCAGGTCCTTTAGTGAAGTCGGGCTCATCCTTGTCTCCGGCTCTTTCTAATAGCTTCTGTAGTTCTAGGTCGGCAGCCTGCCTTTCTTTAATGAAACCCACAAAATCATTGGTTACCTGCAGCATTTCCAAGACAACACTGTTTTCCTTCTTCTGTATGCCGAGGTTAAGATCACTGAACTCTTGCATCAGCTGCATCTCTCGGACCATCATGTTGCTCAAGTGAAGACTCTTCCTGCTCAGTGCGTCGGCCACCACGTTGGCTTTTCCAGGATGATAGTGCAAGTTGAAATCGTAATCTTTCAAAAATTCCACCCATCTGCGCTATCTCATATTGAGTTCCTTCTGGTCGAACAGATAGCCGAGACTCTTGTGGTCACTGAACACCTCGAATTTCGTGCCATACAGGTAGTGTCTCCAAATCTTAAGGGCGAACACCACGGCTGCCAACTCAAGATCGTGCGTAGGGTAGTTCTGCTCGTGTTGCCGAAGTTGCCGAGAGGCATACGCCACCACTTTTCCTTGTTGCATCAGCACACAGCCGAGACCCTGCTTCGAGGCGTCACAAAATACGTCAAAGGCTTTGGTTGGATCGGGTAAGATCAACACTGGCGAGCTCGTCAACCTTTTCTTTAGCTCTTGAAATCTCTATTCGCACGCTTCAGACCACTGGTAAGGTGAATCCTTTCTGGTTAGCGAGGTCAACGGTAGAGCTAGTTTAGAGAATCCTTCAATGAATCTTCTATAGTATCCAGCAAGACCGAGGAAACTCCTGATCTCAGTTACCGAGTCCGGTCTCTCCCACTTAAGTACCGCTTCCACCTTGGAAGGATCTACTGCTACACCTTGCTCAGATATCACATGTCCGAGGAAATGAACCTCGTTGAGCCAAAAACTGCACTTAGAGAGTTTAGCGTAGAGATTCTTATCCTTCAAAACCTGCAACACAGTTCTCAAATGCTGCTCGTGCTCGCTCGGACTTCGAGAGTAGATAAGGATGTCGTCGATGAAAACTATTACAAACGAATCCAGGTAAGGTCGGAAGATCCTATTCATGTAATCCATGAAGATAGCTGGGGCGTTGGTAAGTCCGAAGGGCATAACCACGTACTCAAAATGTCCATACCTCCTTCGGAAGGCTGTCTTCGGAATGTCTTCTTCTCGGACTCAGATTTGGTGGTATCCAAATCGAAGGTCTATCTTTGAGAACACTGACGCTCCCTTGAGTTGGTCCAATAAGTCGTCAATCCGAGGGAGGGGATATTTTTTCTTCACTGTTATTGCGTTGAGCTTCCTATAGTCAGTGCACATTCTGAGACTACCATCTTTCTTTTTCACAAACAGGATTGGAGCTCCCCAAGGCGATACGCTTGGTCGGATTAGCTTTTTGGCCAAATGTTCTTCCAGCTGTTTCTTAAGCTCTTCTAGCTCGGGGGGTGCCATTCTGTACGGAGCGATTGAGATCGGGCCAGTTCCTGGAAGAAGGTCTATACTGAACTCTACTTCTCTTTTCGGCGGTAAGCCAGGCATTTCGTCTGAGAAAACTTCAGGGAATTCTCCGACCACAGGAGTTTGGTCTAAAGTCGGTTCCTCTGTTATCTCTAACTTCGCCACAGAAGGGCCACTAAAGATTACGGTCTTTTCTCGGCAATCGAGCAGGACATGGTGCTGAGACATCCAGTCCATGCCAAGGATGATATCTAGCTTGGTTAAGGGTAGACAAATCAAATTGACTTTAAATTCTCTACCTAATACTTGGATAGGACACTCTAGACACATTTTAGAAGTGATTACAGAAGAATTGGTTGTGGTAGAAATAGATAGTTTGTAAGGCATTCCTATTGGGGATAATTTTAGTCTATTCATAAAGTCAAGGGAAATGAAAGAATGTGTGGCTCCACAGTCAAATAGCATGGCACATGGAATACTGTTTACTCGACAAGTACCTCGGATCAGTTCGTCAGCATCAGTCACTTCTTCACCATCCATAGTGTATACTTTGCCTCTCTGCATATGTCGGTTAACACCAGTCTGATGTGCCTTGGTCACATTGACCTCTTCCTTCACAATATTCTCGGTACACCGAGCTGCAAAATGACCAGGCTTGCCACAACGGAAACAGGATCCTCTTGCTCTGCTCGGATCCAGACTCCAACATTCTCCCCTGTGCTGTCTTCCACAATGTTGGCAGATCGGATACGGGCCAGGAACAACCACCATCTGACCACCGCTCCTCGGAGCTGTTGACATTCTGGAGTTCGGATTCAGATAGGGAGCAGATCTCTGGACAGCTCCCTTTCCTCTGATCGGACCCAATCCTTTCTGTGCCGACCTGCTCCTCTTTCCATCAGCTTTCCTTTTGAGCCCCTTCTCAAAAGTGCTAGCCATGTTTATCAATTGCGAGAGATTGGCCACGTTCTGATATTCGAATGCGAGCCGAATATCGTCACGGAGACCAGACTCAAACTTGATGCACTTGGTGCGTTCGTCAGCATCTCTGTAGCTTCCTGAATAGCGGATCAAATCCTCGAACTGAGCGGCATACTCCCCAACGCTCAAGTTCCTCTGTTCCAGCTTGAGAAAAGCGAGCTCCTTCTCTCTCCTGACATCTTCGGGAAAGTACTTTCCGAGGAAGCGGGCTCGGAACAATTCCCAAGTGATGACCTCATTTGTCGCTTCCAATCCTCGGCTTTGTTGATCCCACCAGTGCTCGGCTTCACTAGCCAGCACAAACTCAGCTAACCTTACCCTGTACTCATAGGAAGGTTGCAGAGATTGGAAGATCTTCTCAATATCCTGGAGCCATCTCTAAGCTCCATCTGGGTTATATCCTCCTTCGAACCGAGGTGGTTCGTTCTTCCGAAATCGGCTCATCCAGTCTATCTCGACCGGAGCCGGAGGTTGAGGCTGAAGGGCTGCAGCTGCAGCTGCTGCGGCCGCGGCGATGTTTTGAGCGAAGTTCTCAGCCTGACTCTGCTGAGCCTGCGCTTGGTTCTGCTGTAGTTGAACCAGAGTTTCCAACACAGCAGCAATTCGGTCGTTATCAGCTCGTCTCCCAGCCATGCTGCTCGGACATGGTGAGAAAGCCAATTAACTTCCGAATAATCCAGTAAATATATATATTTAGACATGTATAACTATAAGCTCTATTGTCTAACTTAGACTTCTAGACTTTACTTATTTGTCACTCTCTTGGTGAGTAACCACTGGAGTCCTTTGCAACTCCAATAGGCCGAGGAGAAACTGCTCTGATACCAAAAATGTAACACCCTATATAATAATTACCCTTAATTACCCCAAAATTAGGATTTAAAATTTCTTTTAAGATGGATATGATATTTGCCAAAATAATATTTCCTTTCATTAATAACAAAAACATCAGAGTTAATAAAGCGGAAGACTTAAATGCATCAAATACATATAGTATAATTTTATGTACATTCAGTTCGGCCAATCAAAAATACAAAACATTGTTTTTAGCTCGGCTCAACTGGGCAAACCGAAGTCAAGATATACAAAAGTGGTTTTAGCTCGTCCCAACTGGCCGAGACCCAACAAAATTCTCCTACTCTAAGTAACTTACTCTCCCTGTGAGGGAGAGTGATCCTGCTCGGCCGGGGACTGCGTCTGCTCGGGCTCAGTACCTGAAAAATTGGTAAGGAGGTGAACATTACACAGAACTTAAATAAGCAGTTTCTAAAATGACATACCGAACTACCAAGCCAAACACAAGTAGTCAATAAGCATAAAAATAGCAAGTAGTCAAACCCTATGTCACATGCATACTACATCATTCAGCTCGGTCCACACCATATCATTCACACTTAGCTCGGATCACATTATACAACAGTTTACCCATTACCTATTAAGTCTACCTCGATTCATTTAGGCCACTAATCTCTTTCCTCGTATTCATTACTCACTATTCCACTTTTACATGGCTTCCAATCTTTTACTCTTCTCGTATGCATACACCCAGTGCATGTCTTACACCATTTAAGTCGGATATTGGAGTGTTCCATAACTGCAAGTACCACAATACTTGTCTTACAGCTGCGAGCACCACAATGCTCGGCTTCCGTGATCAATGCACGCACCCAGTACGCGTCTGCTATGACCAGGAACACTACCGCCGATCATTCTATGGAGTAAGGAGTGTCCATAACTGCGAGTACCACAATACTCGTCTTACAGTTACGAGCACCACAATGCTCGGCTTACGCGATCAATGCACGCACCCAGTACGCGTCTGCTATGACCAGGAACACATCCCACCGATTCCGTTCTCGGAACCTTGTGTGAGTCATAACTACGACCACCCCAATGCTCGTCTTACAGCCGCGAGCACCACAATGCTCGGCTTACGCGATCAATGCACGCACCCAGTACGCGTCTACTATGACCCGACCACACAACCATTTCTTTTTAATTCCCCTTATCTTATTAACCCTTACTTTTAGTTCGGCCCACCTCAGTTCACCTCTTTAATTTATTCCTCTTTGCATCTATCTCGGCTCAACTCTTTACCCATTTCCGATTTCCATTATTCCTATTATCTATCTCATCTACCTATCTCATTATATAACTTATTAGTTTGTCTTTTCGATCCACCCTGGTTACCGTTTTTCTCATTCTCCATTCTCACCCTCTCTCGGCTCGGCCACAGATACAAATACCAAATATCAAAGCTCAACATTTATGCACAAAGTTCATAAACACTTATACAACATCAACAATAGGAATAAAGCATTCGGCCAATCCATCATGTAAATACCAACATATAGCAAATAACAATATTCCATATTCACCTAACATCCATGTCTCTAGTTCATTTATTAGTTCCCTTTACCCTTTTTACCTTTCCTTTCTCATGTTAACCTAGATCCATTCCCTAATCTAACCCCCACTCTTAGTACCCTTTATGAACACCCTAGAAACCCAAACTCAAGTAAGGTAACACTCACTCCTTACTTCAAACCGTGTGAGATAAGTGTTGAGAGTTTGAGAATGGTTCCTTGTTGCTTGTCCTTGATCTTAGCACCCTTGAATCTTTCTTACTTCCAAGCTGCACACGAGCTCCACCAATCTACACACGAACTCCACGGCGGTCCAGGGGCGTCCGGGATGGAAGAGAAGGCGACGGGGAGGAGGTCTCTGGTTGGTGGAAGAGAGGGAAATGTTCGTGAGAAGAGGAGAGGAAGAAGATATGTTGGGTTGTTGTTGCTGGACTTTGAGAGAAAAGGGAGAGAGAGACGTAGGGAAGAGAGAAGAATAAAAGTGGGAAGTGTTATGGGTTATGTGTTGGGATTTTCTTTTATTCAAATGTGGAAGATATTTGTGTGGCTCTCATGGGAGGCTTTTTGAGGAAGCTTGAATATGTGGACAGGATTCATTGGCTTCTTGAGGAAGCCATGAACAGTACATTGAAAAGGACATAAAGTAGTGATAATGACATAAAGTGGATGCTGGTACAACGTACGGATGGTACGAAACCCAAGGGCTATCAGCTCAACATGAGTTGGCACGGAGGAGCTAGGACGTGTCGGCTAGGATACGTTGGCTCGGTTTGTAAGAACAGCAGTAGTCCGAGCTTCCTTCTCGGATGATACTATGAGGTATGCTAGGGTCGGCTAGTCCGGACTGGACAACAGGTTCCGCATTTGGTTCCCATATGCACACAATCTCATCTAGCTCGGTCGAGATCGGACCGAGGTCCTATACTTACATCCTAGGTCGGCCTATGCTCATACTACCATTCTAACCTTGTACAATTTCTAAGGCCTAATCCTATCCTTAAATAAATATTTATATACTAAAATTGTATTATTTACTATTAATTTTCAGGATGTTACAACTTCTTCCCCATCCATAGTGTAAACTTTGCCTTTCTGCACTGGTCGGTTAACACCAGCCTGTTGTGCCTTTGCCACATTGACTTCTTCCTTCACAATATTCTCGGTACACCGAGTTGAAAAATGACCAGGCTTGCCACATCGGAAACAGGATCCTCTTGCTCTGGTCGGATCCAGACTCCAGCATTCTCCCATGTGCTGCCTTCCACAGTGTTGGCATATCGGACAGGGGCCAGGAATAACCACCATCTGACCACCGCTCCTCGGATCTGTTGACATTCTGGAGCTCGGATTCACATAGGGAGCGGATCTTGGAGCAACTTCTTTACCCCTGATCGGCCCCACTGTCTTTTGTGCCGACCTGCTCCGCTTTCCGTCAGCTTTCCTCTTGAGCCCCTTCTCATAGGTGCTAGCCATGTTCACCAACTGCGAGAGATTGGCCACGTTCTGATATTCAAAAGCGAGCCGAATATCATCACGAAGGCCAGACTCAAACTTGATGCACTTGGTACGCTCATCAGCATCTCGGTAGCTTCCGGAATATCGGATTAAATCCTCGAACTGCGCGACATATTCTCCGACACTCAAGTTCCTCTGCTCCAGCTTGAGGAAAGCAAGCTCCTTCTCCCTCCTAACATCCTCGGGAAAATACTTTCCGAGGAATCGAGCTCGGAACAAATCCCAAGTGATGACCTCATTAGCCGCTTCCAGTCCTCGGCTCTGTTGCTCCCACCAGTGCTCGGCTTCACTAGCCAGCACAAACTCGGCTAGTCTCACCCTGTATTCATAGGGGTGTTGCAGAGATCGGAAAATCTTTTCGACATCTTGGAGCCATCTCTGAGCTCCGTTTGGATTATAACCCCCTTCAAACCGAGGTGGTTTGTTCTTCCTAAATCGGCTCAGCCAGTCAATCTCGACCAGAGCCGGAGGTTGAGGCTGAAGGGCTGCAGCTGCAGCTGCTGCGGCTGCGGCGATGTTTTGAGCGAGGTTCTCAGCCTGATTCTGCTGAGCCTGCGCTTGGTTCTGCTGCAGTTGAACCAGAGTTTCCAACATAGCAGCAATTCGGTCGTTATCGGCTCTTCTTCCAGCCATGCTGCTCGGACATGGAGAGAAAGCCAATCAACCACCGAATAATCAAATATATATATATATATACATCTATAAGCTCTATCGTCTAACTTAGACTTCTAGACTCTACTTATTTGTCACTCTCTTGGTGAGTAACCACTGGAGTCCTTTGTAACTCCAATAGGCCGAGGAGAAACTGCTCTGATACCAAAATGTAACACCCTATGTAATAATTACCCTTAAATACCCCAAAAAATTAAGATTTAAAATTTCTTTTCATTAATACAAAAACATCAGAGTTAAAAGCGGAAGACTTCATTCATCATTAAATAAAAGTTAAGAAACAACTACACTGAGTTCAGTAATCCATAAATACAAAATAACGTTTAGCTCGACCATCGGGCCGAGATCCATACAAAATACATAGTAGTTTAGCTCGGCCAACTGGCCGAGACCCATCTAAGCTATCAGACTCTAATGACTAACTCTCCCTGTGAGGGAGAGTGAACCTGCTCGGCCGGGGACTGCGTGTGCTCGGGCTCAGTACCTGAAAAATGGTAAGGAGGTGAGCATTACACAGAACTTAAATAAGCAGTTTCTAAAATGACATACCGAACTACCAAGCCAAACACAAGTAGACAGTTAGCATATAATAACAAGTAATCAAACCATATATCACATGCATACATCATCATTTAGCTCGGCTCACCTCATACAATCACACTTAGCTCGGTTCACATCATACAATCTCATCTAGCTCGGCTCACATGCATACAATCTCATCTAGCTAGGCTCACATGCATACAATCTCATCTAGCTCGGCTCACATGCATACAATCTCATCTAGCTCGGCTCACATCATAACCTAGTTTGTCCATTACCTATTAGCTATACCTCGGCACATCCTACAGATTCCCCTTATACTCTTTCCATAAATCTTACACTCGGCATCTCGGCCACTATCCTCTCACCTCGGTAAACCATCTCTCTACCTCGGACTCATTACTCATTATTCCATTTTCACATAGTTTACAATCTTTTACTCTTCTCGGATGCATACACCCAGTGCATGTCTTACACCATTTAAGGTCGGATATCGGAGTGTCATCCATAACTGCGAGTACCCAGTACCCGTCTTACAGCTGCACATACCCGGTATGCGTCTGACGCGATCAATGCACGCACCCAGTACGCATCTTCTATGACCAGGAGCATTACCGCCGATCATTCTATGGAGTAAGGAGTGTCCATAACTGCGAGCACCCAGTACTCGTCTTACAGCGGTGCATCTCGGCGACTTACGCGATCAATGCACGCACCCAGTACGCGTCTGCTATGACCAGGAACACATCCCACCGATTCCGTGCTCGGAACCTTGTGTGAATCATAACTGCGAGTACCCAGTACCCGTCTTACAACTGCACATACCTAGTATGCGTCTGACGCGAACAATGCATGCACCCGGTACGCGTCTGCTATGACCCGATCACACAACCATTTCTCTTTTATTCCTCTTATCCTTTTAACCATTTTAGTTCGGCCTATCTCGGCTCAACCTTTTCAATTCTTCCTCTTTACATTAATCTCATTATTCTCTTAGCTCGGCCTCTCTCGGCTCAACCTCTTAATCCTGCTATCCATCTATTTAGCTCGGCCTCTCTCGGCTCACCCCTTAATCTTTCTCACCATCTATTTAGCTCGGCCTCTCTCGGCTCATCCCTTTAACCATTTCCTTATTCCAATATCTTTTCTCATTATCTGACTTATTACTCTATCTCTCCTACTTTCCATATTTATCATTTTCTCAACCCATTCGCAACCTCTCCCAGTTCGGCCCAATTCGGCCACAGATATAAATAACAAATATCAAAGCTCATAAACATTTATACAACAAAGTTCATAAACACTTATACATCAACAACAATAAGAATAAGATCATTCAACCAATCCATCATGTAAATACCAACATATAGCATAAAACAATATTCCATATTCACCTAACATCCATGTTTCTAGTTCATTTATTAGTTCCCTTTACCCTTTTTACCTTTCCTTTCTCATATTAACCTATATCCATTCCCTAATCTAACACCCACTCTTAGTACCCTTTATGAAAACCCTAGAAACCCAAACTCAAGTGGAGGTAACACTCACTCCTTACCTCAAACCGTGTGAGATAAGAGTTGAGAGCTTGAGGATGGTTTCCTTGATGCTGGACCTTGTGAGCTTAACACCCCTTGAATCCTTTCCTCCAAGCTGCCACAACTCCACCCAGCTACACACGAACTCCACAGCGGTCCAGGGGCGTCCGGGACGGAAGAGAACGAAGAGGATCCAGGGAACGCCGGAACGGAACGGGGACGGAGAGAAGAAGGGTCTCCGGTTGGTAGATCTTGGTGGAGGAGAGGAAGATGTTCTTGAGTAGGAAGAGGGATTATGATGGGTTTGTTGTTGCTGGAATTTTAGAGAAGAAAAGAGAGAGAGAGAGAGAAATGAAGGAGAAAGAGAATGAGAAATGCAAAGTGTTGTGTGTTGTGGATTGGGCCTTCTTTTATTCATTTAGGGAAAACATTTGTGTGACTCTCATTGGAGGCTTCTTGGGGAAGCTAGAATGTGTGGACAGGATTTTTGGAAGCCATGAATAGTACATTGAAAGGGACATAAAGCAATGATAGTGACATAAAGTGAATGACAATGACATAAAGTGAAGCATAGTACCGTACGGACGGTACGAAAACCAAGGGACCAACAGCTCAACATGAGCTGTCACGGAGGAGCTAGGAGGTGTCGGCTCGGTATGGAGAGATATCAGTAGTCCGATCTTCCATCTCGGATACGGACGTGAGGTGCGCTAAGGTCGGCTAGTTCGGCTTGACAACAGGTTCCGCGTCTGACCCTGTTTAGCTCGGCCGGCTTAACAATGCAATGAACGATGAGCTCGGCCAATCCGAGCTGACAATAGACTTCGCGTTTTGTTCCTATTTAGTTCTTTAGCTCGGCTGAGGTCGGTCCGAGGCCCTACATCTACTTATCTGGTCGGCCTATGCTTCCTATTACCTCACTACCCTTATACAATTTCTACGGCTTAATCCTATCCTTAAATAAATATTTATATATATTATTTTATCAATTTATTATATTTCTATTAATTTCTAGGATGTTACAAATTGAATCAAGGACAATTAGGCTCAATTTCACAATTTAAACACTTAAATCATCATGATTCACATCAAACACTTAATTATAATTTCATTTACATGAGACAAAGATCATTTAGGCATACATGCATGCATAACCGAATTAGTGAAGGTAGTGAACTACAATTTTCAAACCTAAAATGCTTAAATCAACATAACTCATTCCAAGCTCTCAAATACAACTTTATTTTTATGAAACAAAAATCATCTACTCATTCATTTTCCTGCGAGACCGAATACCCTCCTAGCTAAACACACAAACTCAAATCAATTTTTATACCTTCAAATACTCACATTCATGAACCAAAAGGTACCACCAAACATCAACCAAAGCAAAATCACTTCATTTATTTATCTTCCTCATGAAACCAGAAAAAAAGGACACACAAATAACCAAGGTTCATCAATAATCAACATGCCTCAAGGATTTATTTTCGAAAATCCATTTTTATTTTCCAAATACATGCATAAACCAAAATCAATCTAAGAAAACCAAATCATTTGTGCAAAAATTCATATAAAAACCGAAACATACACTAAGTCTCTTTGCATGTCGCTTTTTCAAGCTAAAGCCTTGATCTTTACACAAAAACAATTGAAAGATATAAGGCATCAACATAAACCCACATGCAAGAACTTATTTTGAGCAAATCCACAAATCTCTAAAAATACTTTCATAAAAACCGAAAATACACTAGAGAACAACAAAGATTGACAAATCCTTAACATGTATCAAAAACAAAATTCATTTCTTTCAAGTTCAAGTCCTAGGCCGTGGCACCTCAAAGAAAATTGGGGGATTTTTGCAACCAAATTAAAACAATGGCTTATACTATAAAAATCAATTATATTCAAGTCATATTCAAGTATTCCCATTACAAATCAATGAACAAAAATAATTTGCATAAAAGGGACCCTAAAACCGTGAGCCTCAATGAGTGGGTGCATGTCCATTTTTTTGATTTTAACCCTCAATCCTTATATATTCAAGCATAGGAAATCATGAGGAAGCTTAAAAACATGCATGCAAAAGCTCAAGACTTCAAACAACAAAAACCCTCTTTGAAAACTTGACAAAAACCGAAAATAAAAGAAAGAATGAAGAACAAAGTTGAAGCTTTAGGATTATTACCTAGCAGAAGAGCAAAATGAGTAAGAAATTTCAAGCCTTCCCCTCCTCCTTCCTCCTTCTCACTCTCGGCCCTCTTCTCCCTCACTCTATCTCTTTCTTCTTTTTTTTTGTTCAAGTGCATATGAAGCTAGGGGGTGGTCTTAAAACAACGGGTAGTATTTATGGAAAAGCTTGAGTTGGGGTGCAAGACTTAAAATGGGGGGTTCGAATTTCTTCAAGAGCCATGGGGGCTTGGTTGCAAATTTTTAATTGGGGTCTATGTCTTAAAATATGGAATTCGAATAAAGCTAGGGGTCATAAGGAGCTTATTCGCTATTTTCAATAGTTTAGGCTTTATTACACACATCTTAGTGGGAGACATAATCAATAATGTCATTAATGCATTGTCTCCTTAGGGTACAAGTAGCGTGTTTACTCTTTAATGAAGGTAGGGTGTATTTAATTGGGTTACCCTAGGGTCTTGTGCACTCTTAAATAGATGTCTCACAAATTCAAAATTTCAATGTATAATACTATGCTAAAACCGTGCAGCACACTTAAACATGAGAAAATAATATTTTTCCAATACAGTGCATAATACTTAAAAAATCATAATTAAATTTTCTTACGTAATAAAACATTATAATTTCCCAAAAAATACAAAAATTTGTGGACTGTAAAATAAAATTCCAAACAGTACAAAAATAAATTCTACATTTTATTACGATCGTTTTAACTGTAAATTCGTCAGATTCCGATTTACCAGTCAAAAGTTATGAATTTTCAAAGTTAAATAAATCAAAGGAATCAATAAATAATCACTTCCCCAAATCACAAAATAAATCCTTTAAATCAATAAGATACCAAGATCAACTATTTAATCAATTTAAAATAATTTCCTCATTTCCACGTGTCATTATAAACCAAATAATATTTTTATCTCAATTTAAAAAGAATCGACCAATAAAAAATTTCCAAAACTCAATTTATTAAAATGGGGAAAATTGCGGGTGTTACATAATATAATGGACGAGGCTGGACTTTTACTTATGAAATTTTATGATGTTATTATCAAATGATTTATGAAGATAAGTTGTTTAATGTAACACCCCAGTTTTTAATTTAAAAGATAAACAATAATTACTTGAAAGTTCAATAGAGAACCCGAAATTTCCTTTTTCATTTTCTTTTAAAACACAAATTTATACATAAGATTAGGGCCCTCATTTACAATATGAACAGAATAAACTAGAGTTCCCATCTTTCAACGTGTTCGTTGCGCACTCTGATCTTCAAGCTTCTTGTATAAGTACCTAAAATGATAACAACTAAGGGTGAGACCTTTTCGCAACACAGTGAATCAAAAGATAGTAAAAAGGGTACATAATAAAAACTCAATAATAATAATTAAACCAAGCCATGACTAACAAAATGCTTCACAATCACATTTCCATCTTTATTTTTTTTCCTTTCATATACCATAACACCGTATGTCACCTCACGGTCAGAGGCCAACATACCAACACTTACACTGTATGTCTCCTCACGGTCAGAGGACAACATACCAAACATTACTTTCTTTTACTCATATCTTTTATTTGTACCACCAAGAATTGGTTGCTCCTGCTAGGGCATTTGTACACCCATTAGGGACTTTTACACCAATGAGGACTTTGGTCACCCATTAGGCTTCACCCGTTAGGACGATACATGCAATCTTTATCATTGCTTACCACATCTTATAACTTAATCACTTTCATATACTTTATTCCTTTTCACATTTTCTGTTCTCTTAAATATCGTTGAATTGATCAATTGGGTACATCGATGCCTAACAGGGCGTTTGGACCTAATGTGGCATTTGGCTTGATGGGGCGTTTAGTCCTACTGGGGCATTTGATACACCTAGCAGGGGCACCTAGTGTGCCAATGTCCCAATGATCAATTCAACCGTCCATTCCTTTTTAATTCATTCAAATTATTTCTTTTCCATTAGCCTTTTATTCCACTCAATCAATCAAACATACCAACCCAAGCATATCCATCATAATGCACACAATTCAAACAGCCATTTATAACAGGTAACAAATATCCACATTCAAGCATTTATAGAGTATTAAGACAAGGTGACCCAATGTCACCATTGTTGTTTGTTATTGTGTTGGAGATGTTAACCAGAAAGTTAATGTAGAGAGCCAAGGAGAAAGATTTCAACTACCACCCAATGTGCAAAAGAATAGGATTGATAAATCTAGCTTTTGCAGATGACTTGATGATTTTTTGCAAGGCTAATGAAAAGAGTGTTAGTCTGTTGGTTAGGGCTTTCTCAGAATTTGCTAAGAGTTCTGGGTTAAGTGCTAATCAAAGTAAATCCCAACTTTACACTGCTGGAATTAATGAAGAGTTGACACAGAGATTGATTGACATCACTGGGTTCAGTAAGGGATCCTTTCCCTTTACTTACCTAGGTCTGCCTATAACTACAAAGAAATGGGGTGTGACTACTTGTAGAACCTTGGTTGACAAAATAACGAAAATATTGAACATGTGGACCTCTCGCAACCTATCTTTTCAAGGGCGTGCTCTATTAATCCAGTCAGTTCTCATGACGATGCATGTATATTGGGCAACTACATTTATCATTCCTAAAACAGTGATTAATGAAGTTGAGAAAATCTGCAGAGGGTTCCTATGGGGTAAGGATCAAAGGGGAAGAGTCAAGGCTCAGGTAGCTTGGCATAAGGTTTGTAAGGATAAGAAGTTAGGTGGTCTTGGTTTCCAAAACATCAGAGTATGGAATGTTGCTGCAATTGGGGTTCAAGCTTGGTAAATACTGACTAATAAAATATCTCTATGGCTAAGATGGATTCAAGCAGTGTATTTGTGACACCCTTCCGGATTACCCAAATTGTAACTAATATTTAAGCTATTATATTGGATAATATATGGACTTGTGAGCTAAGATAATATGGTAAATAAAATTTTCTTTAAAGCGGGTGCACAATTCATCTAATGGAACTCTTGGAGAATAAATTCTAAAATCCTTTAAAACACTTGTATCGGGTTCGGTGATTTCTAAAACCTTTTCTCAAGCAGGATAACATTCGTTCTTTAGAAATTTCTGTGCATTTTACAATCAATTGAAGCTACCCATACTTTGTTCAATAAAACTGATACCGTCAATTAATACTTATAGCCGAGCTCATTTATAAGTTAAATCAGAGTAAGCGGAAATTACTGGACTATGCAACTGATATAATATAAACATAGATTTTCATATATACGAAAGAGTCATACATACATAGTCCATGAGATAAGTCACCAAGTTCCAAAATATAACAAGTCCATATAAACAGATCTACCTCACTATGATACTATAACCCTAGAGTAAAACATATGTACAATATATACATAATCAAAATACAACCCCAGGGATAGTCACGTAGATCCATCAGCATCAGATGCAGTAGTAGTAGCAGCAGTAGTCTCCCAAAATATAGGTAAAAAGGTAGTAGCATCATCATTACAGCAGCAGCAGCACATCTCCTCCACACACCGGATCCTCGGATCCACATCATACACCATATACATGTACCTAGGGATCATCGTCCCTCCAGTCACTCCCAGTAGAATGCACGACAGGCTCGCTCCCACTCTCGTCCTCCACCGGATCCTCCTCAATCTCATCCGAAGGAGAGTGTACCCTACCACTGGGTACCGGGTCAGGTGATGGTGAAACCCTGACGGGGCTCCTTGGATAAGAAGGGGGAGTCTCCTCGCGGACAACTCTCGAAGTAAAAGGGTGAGAGCAGGTAGGTCGAAAATGAAAACTATGGTAAGAGCGAGATGGTCGCATGGGAGGTGGTCCATGATAAGTATAAAACAGGGGTACATGCATAGTGTATATGATGGGAATCCTAAACCTACGAGGACGAAATCGCATCAGCGGATTAGGGTGGTAGAATGTGAACTCTACCTCCCCCTCATACACCGCGCGATGGTCCTCATAGATCCATACGCCACTAGGAAGTGGCCGGATCTCGATGCAAGCAATGTAGCGAGACATCACCTACAAGGGCATAGGGGTAGGCAATTCTACTCACATAATCAATAGAGAATAAATCATGCAACATATGAAAGATAATAATGCATCAATTAATAACAATCACAATTAGCATTTAGCAAGTATCAGATGCACATAGGATGTTCACACTTAATTCAGGTATATCAATTGCATTAGGTGAATGACATGATGCATGACTTTAACTCTCAACTTATCTCCACATTTTCTAAGTCACTTTCTGACGTCCATCCCTGACAACCCAGCACTCCACAGTGCGTTGTATTCCTAGGTATACAACAATTCGTACATTCACCTAGAATGTACACGTCAAGCTTGGTATCC
Source organism: Crotalaria pallida (assembly GCA_037953625.1). NCBI lineage: Eukaryota > Viridiplantae > Streptophyta > Magnoliopsida > Fabales > Fabaceae > Crotalaria > Crotalaria pallida. Next base: position 76,555,981 of record CM075649.1, on the reverse strand, counting down.
ATGCCACCCGAGCATATCCCGTCATCCAAACGATATATCCATATCGGCATCCACAAAGCCGACCACGTCAACGACGTGTCATCAAGCAAGCGTATTGGCACTCCCAGAGGCCCTCCACATGTTTACCGAAACATGAATACGTCCTACCATCCAAACTCCAGAATGAATGCATTTTAGACTTAGGGGAAATTGATTAATACATTACTTTCCACCTAGGCTTAATTTTCAAAATGGATCGTCACCGAACGATCTATTTGTATTTATCAATTTCTCTAAGTCTTTGATCCCTTGAATTATCCTTAATAATTCCTTAATTAATTAAGTTAGAGTTGAAAATGATGTTTTCAGATTCTGGGCATTTTACTCGAGTAAAGTTCAGAATACTCGAGTGTTCTGGAGATTTTCCAGATTACTCGAGTGTTCTTAAGCTTACTCGAGTGTTCATGTCTTTCTGAGGATTTGGGTTTTAATTTCAACAATTTACTCGAGTAGTTCCTGAGTTACTCGAGTGTTCTTTGGACTTTTCCAGAATACTCGAGTGACTTTGAATGACTCGAGTGTTTGACCTATAACAATTCTCAGTTCATGCCCGATACTCGAGTAACAGACAAAATACTCGAGTGTTCTTATGAAATTTACTTTATTTTGAACACGATTTACTCGAGTACTTTTGCCATTTACTCAAGTGTTTCGCAGCTGACAGTATTGAAAACTGGTTTTAACATGCCATTTTCATTTCTACTCAATTTAAGTCCATTTCAGGGATCAACAGAGTTAACATATAATTAATCAAACATGTTACAACACTTATTTCAATTCAAAACACAGAAATGACAGAGAAATCATTGATTATGCTTAAAAAGGCATTTTAACAACTCCATACCTCAAATCACACAATAAGCATAATATTCATGAAACAAAGCTCATTCAGGTTCACATGCATGATAACAAACTTGCTCAATACGGATTTAGAGCATGGATTGGTCTCCAAACCAAAGTTCCTATAGAATCTAAGCCCTTAGAGCCTCTTGGTGGCTCTCTAACACATTTAATGGATTTCAAACTCTATCTAGTGAATATAATTACTTCCCCTTACCTCTCAGATGTGAATCAACAGAAAGAAATCCAAGAAAAGAGCTCCAACACCAGAAATCAATTTGAACTTCACATGCAGAGCAGTTTTGAGTGCATCACCAAAACCGAATTGGTTTACCCACAAAACAGAGATAAGAATTGGGGAAAATTAGATTTCTAGACTCTATACAACATCAACTAACTAAAGGAATTAAGTTTGAGACTCAGGGATTCACGAGCTTACCGAAATCGATGATCAAAGTAAGCTCCAGACACCAACTCAAGCAAGGACAGCTTCACTTCAAGCCTTCGATTCTCTCAATCCACACACTCAAACCTCACAACTTTGGTGTCTATACAAAGCTCGTGATGTGAGCTTTGTATTGGTGTATCACTCGAAGCCTAACACTTAGAATCAAAAGAGAATCGAACGAGACGAATTCGAAACCCTAACTATGTCAGCACAAGCAAGATTGAGCAAAATTCCCACGAATTCGTGGTTGATAAGCTTATATAGACATGGAGAAGGTTCATGCAGTGCGACACGACATCCTTGAGCTGTTGAAGATGGTGTAATCATGTCAACAAAGCGAACTCGTTGGCTGTGACTCATCAAACGCACTAACTCGTGCAGTTTGACCCAGAATACTCGAGTATTCCAGAAAATACTCGAGTGTTTTACCCAGATTTTGAAAAATAATTATTTTATTTACTTTCCCTCCAAAACCTTTCCTATAATTGCTTCTAGGTCCCAACCCAGGGACTAATATGCAAAATATGCATTTTAGGCATTTAAATTATTTATTAAATAATTTCTCACATGCAAGCTAATTACATACACACATATTTTAATCAAGGATTAATTTGAAAACTATTAATTATAATTAAATTATAATTAACATTTCATTAATCGGGGATTAAAATTTTTGGGGTGTTACAGTATTTAAAGAGGGAAGAGTTCTCAACTATTCAGGCAACACAGACAAGCAATTGGCACTGGAGACAAATAATCAAAGCTAAAGACAAATTGAGCATCAAATTTGCAGATTTGATAGCAAAGCAGCATCAATATACTATAAAGGAGGGATATGCGTACCTTACTGGAGCTCAACAAAGCTTCCCTTATCACCGTCAAGTGTGGAATCAGATGAGCATCGCCAAGCACCAATTCATCTTCTGGATGCTAGCTCACAAGAGCTTGAAAACAAAGGATAAACTCCCGTTTCTCCAACAATCGTCACTGTGTGATCTTTGTGAAGAAGCGGAGGAGACATGCAATCACCTCTTCTTTGAATGTGTGTGGAGCAGGACACTCCTTCAATGTGCAGGGAATTGGATTGGGGTGGATATAACTCAGTTCAAATTTCCTAATTGGCTGCGCTGGTTGAAGAATGGGTTTAGGAACAAGCATAGGAGGAGGACGGTGACAGCTGTAGTAGCAGCTTGTATCTATGGCGTGTGGAAGGAGAGAAATCGAAGGGTCTTCAGACATGTGAGCCTCCAGCCTCAACAAGCAGTTGTTTTTATCCAAAATGAGTTAGCTGTTAAGTTTGTTTATGGGCATAGGAATTGGGCTAATAATTTTGGGCCAGCAATTTATGATAGAATAAGAGCCCTAGTTTAGGATTTTGTGCGTTAATTATTTGTATTTTTTGGTACTTAGATTTTATTTTTGAGATAATCTAGGACTAGAACCCTTCCTAGAAGGTGGCTAGTATTGGATTATTTCCTTTAATGTGTATTTATTCGTTCGTTGGTAATGCAATTTTTTTCTTTACCAAAAAAAAACATTCTAAATTCCAAACATCACATAACCACAACTACTCAACATCATACCACTCCAACACTATTCACCAATGTAAATCATAAACTCATATTTTTCCAACTAATACTTGTGCTATTAATTAGCACTTAAAACCAACTTCATGCATTCTCAATAAACATGTTCATCCTTAAATAAACAATTATAAAACATTTATCATTTATGCATTCAAGTAATATCCTTATGATCAATAGTCCTCTTTACCAACTACTAACCTGCATTATCTACTATCACCTACTTAATACTTAGTCATGAATATACTCATTTAACACATAGTGAACATGGAAATCTCTCAACCAACAACATATATCACAAATCAGTCGACATACTCAGGTATGTCTCAGAGTACTTTAATATAAGTCGACTCCCTAGGGTTCTTCACTTCCTATATTTAACAACATACATAATGGATTTTAGCAAATCTATAACAATTAATTATTAATTAACCAAAAATACATTCATCATCCCTAAACCCACTCTACACAGGTGCTATTTTGCTATCCACAACCCAATTTAACTATCAAACCCAAGTCCTATTATAGACCCCAACTATCCCTAACTCAAAGTGTGGAAAAGTGACCCCCCTTACCTTAGAGGGAGAGAGAGCCAACTTGAAGCTCCACGAACCTTGAATCTACCCCCGATCTACCTTGATTCCAATTCTCTTGACTGATCTCCACTCCATTCTTCAAGATTGGAGGAGAGAGAAAGAAGCCCTAGGAGAGAGAAAGAGAACCACGAGTGAGAGAGAGTTTGAAGGAGAAGATGGGTCTCATGAATAAAGGCTTGGAAGGAGGGATCTTGGGTGGTTTATGGTGGTTGATGGTGGTTTGTGTGGAGGAGAAGGAGAGAAAAACATATGAGAGGGAGGAGAGAGAAAAGGAGGGTTTAGCTTTGAATCAACAAGGGAGAAGGATCTAAGCTTGATGATGATGAAGGAATCAAATGGAGATGATGATGGGAATGGATTTTGAGCTCCAATCCTCCATGGGAGCTCCAAAATCACGAAGAGGAAGAAGAAAAGGGAAGAGAGAAGTGTGGAACAAGAGGGAGAGAAGGGAGGGTCAAATTTGATAAGGGATAAGGAGTATTTGGCTGAAATAGGGAGATAAGGGGTGGAAAAATATGTTTCTGCCCTTACTTATTTTTTTTCTGCATCAGACCTGAAGTAATCGATTACTTGCCTAAAGTAATCGATTACTTTGCTAAAATAATCGATTACTCCCTCCAATTAATCGATTATTTTTGCAGCATCATATAATAACCAGAGCACTGATAATCGATTACTTTGCCCCCAAGTAATTGATTACCACCTGAAATAATCGATTATCTCCTTAAGAGTAATCGATTACAATTGATGCAATATCAAAGAGATTCTACCAGAGGTCTTGTAATTGATTACTTCCCCACAAGGTAATAGATTACCTTGCCCAAAACTTCTATTTTGACAAATTCTAACTCCAAGACCTTACTCTTAACTCCTACCCATGATTTCCTATGGTTTTCCTCATAAATTCTAACTTAGGTCTTCCTAATTAACTTGGAATTAAAATTTGGGATCTTACAATTCTCTCCCACTTATTGGAATTTCGTCCCCAAAATTCCATTTCAAAATCCTTAACTGGAGAACCATCCCGGAAAAAGGTTTCTAAGCTACACAACTTACTTCACTTTGGTTCTACTCCTCCACTTAGAACTGGCATACCACTCAGCATAAGTACGCCACTAGACTCCTGCACTCATTGAAGAGTACCGACTATGGTTTAATTTGGTCAGTCTCGATGTAGAGGCTCTATTAGATTTGTTAAGGTATACTATTCCTTCGGTTAAAATCATCAGGAGTTATACTAATAAGACTCCCAAAGGGCTTGGAAAGGGTACTATTAGACTCTAAGCACTAATACCCGCTTAGGTTAATTACAATCTAGCTCCAAACCTACTACTTGCCCTATACTTAAGCCCTAATAAACCACATTCATCATTCACACAAACATAAATCATATAATCCTCATACAAGGTTCAAACATTCACCACAACAATCCACAACATCACACACTTAATCATAAACACGACTCAATCTTACATCCTCCTAAGCTAATCCTAGTCTAACTTAGGATTAACACTTTCCTCTAAACACACATTCATAAAAAAAAATCATCACATATTTTGAAAATCGGTTAAAAAGGGGTTCGGGGGATAGGACTTATATGATTTGCAACCAAAAATACATTTTTATCACTTCACTTCCCAAATGCTATGAAAATTTTGAAAGTAGTGTCCATGTACATAAAAGAACATATAATAAATTTTCAAGTCAATCAGAGTTCATTAGGTTCATTTTTAACCCTACCACCACTTTGTAAAAGATTTGTAATGATCAGGGTGAACCTTCGTCAAATTCACTTAAAAATAGTAGACAAACTCCAATTGGCCTCAAAATTTAAAGGGACAACACTTATACTTAGCCCAAGGTTGTGTAAAATTATCAAACCAACTAGAGCACGTAAAATTCGCTTTATTTTGAAACACTAACTTGCTCTATTTGGCTTGTAATGTCACCTGAAGCAATGATTCAACCTTAGGGTGTTTATGTCAAATCTTCCAAGTAAATCAAACATCTTAAACCCAAAAACCTCGTTTTCCATTTATGTAGAAACCCTGATTACCCAACAAACAATTAACTCCAAACAAATACATTTTTTAAAATCTTTGGTTTGAAACATCACTAGGTATGGGAATTTAAAATTTAGGATAAATATCCCATACTAGTGGAACACTTAGTAAACATTGATGCATTAAAAACAAAATTCTTTGAAAATTTGGTTCCTCTCTTGATGTGGAAACAATTTGTTTCATTAAAAAAAATCGATAAAACTTTTAATCATGCACCTCACCATGAAGAGCTACCTCCATCTACTTTCATAAGAACCTAGATTGAAGGAGTGAAAGATCACTCAAGATGGATAAACTCAAAGAAAGAGGGAATATGCCTTGGACTTGGAAAAGTTTAGTTTTAGTTCATCTTCAAAAGTTGAAACAATTACATTCCCTTTTTGACTTCAAGTTTGAAAATTTGAGTTTTCATTCCGAATTTATTTGAGTTGCATAAGAAGGGTTCCTATTTAATCGAAGTGTGTCTTGGTTAAAAACAATTTAGTTAATTCACTCCTCGATTACTTAAGAATCCTTGCTTTTCTTACAATTTCATAAAAATTTGACGTGCGATCTCACGATCCATTTGGAATGATTGTGGTTCGGTGCACCTTTTGAAATTCATTTTAAACATTCAAATTATCTATCAAACATAAATCATAACATCCACTCACAAACATCAAGCAAAAATTCATTTTTCGTATAGTAATATCAAACACATACATCAATCAAACATACACAAACGTAATCAGTGTTATCCTGAATACAATTTCCAAAAACATCACTCTTAGTCAATGCTTAGTGGAAAAATAGTTTGGAATTTTCAAGCATGGGGATGGAAATTGAAAAGCTATTAGTTTCAAAATTGTTTGAAAACATTTTCAAAAGTTTAAACTCATCCCCACCTAAGCATAGACTTTATATGTGCATAACTACTAACATCAATCTAAACTGAAGTGATGTGAGAACCTTTAGATTGAATTTCAACCCCTTTCTTGATTAAAGAAACCTCTTTCCATTTATAAAATCTTATAGTTACACTCGGGGTTCAAATCCAATCGATAGGAACTCCATACTTATCTTTCATTTAGTATTAAAGTCATCGGAATTGAATTTGCTGTGGAATTAGCTACAAATATAATACAAATGTTTTTGTCATTTTTCATGGATCCTAATCTAGTCGATGTGAACTAAATCACTCGGCTAGATTAGTATCGAGTCAATAAATTATTTTGATTTTCATGGTTGCACTTCTAATTTCTTTCCGCCTACTTTAACGCTAAACTATTCCACGTGAAAACATATTTCGAGGACCTTCTGATGAAATTCGAACCGCTTTCTGTAACACCCAAAATTTTTATATCCTGATTAATGAAAATTAAATTATAAAAGTTTATTTATAATTAATTATTAATATTCTTGATTACAAAGTGATTTATTATGCATGAAAATATTAGATAGTTTCTATTATGTGAAAATAATGTTTTTGCATATCAGTCCCTGTTTTAGGACTTAAAAATAATAATAGAAAGATTTTGGATGGAAAGGAAATAAAAATATTTATTTTTATTATTTTAGCAAAAAGACTCCAGTCTTTCTGAAAAGACTCGAGTATTTTACACAGTGTTGCACGAGTTAGTGCGTTTGGTGAGTCATCACTCAGAATACCTTACGAGTTGACACGTTATCAACTTAGCAACACGTCCATGGCTTCGTGTCGACGTGCATGAACCACTGATTTCGCTATATATAGCCATGGTTGACGAATCAACCATTCATTTTTGCCAATTCGTGAGGCTTTGCATGAGTTAGGGTTCTTGAATTCTCTGATTCGATTCTCTCTTGTTCTTGAGAATTGATACACAAATCATACACCAATACGAAGCTCACATCTCGAGCTTTGTATAGACACCAAAATTGTGATATGAGAGTTTGAGTGTTAGAAGAATCGGAGCTCGAAAGTGGGGGTTTGGTTGCTGTCAAATGGTTCTTGGAGCTCACTTTGATCTTCAATTGTGGTAAGCTCGTGAACCTTCTTGATTCCAAATTGGTTTTAATCTCTCATGCATGTTGCAGAGAGTAGATTCTAACCTTTTTCCCCAATTTTTGTGCACGATTACTCACTCAAATAATTAGGTTTTTGGACTCTGCTCACACTGTTCTGCTCTTTGGTGGTTTGTACTGGTTTTGGCGGCTGCTGCTGCAAGCTCTGTAGCTGTTGTGTTTTAGAGCTTGTGTAAGTGTTGTCCTATTGTCCAAGGTATGGGAGAAGTCATTCATATTTCTAGGATTATAGATTGTGGATTTGTTATGTGAATGTATGTGGTTTGGACCAAGACATGATTGCTGGACTTGGAGGTCCAGACATTCACTTGGTCACTTGATTAATAATCGGCATAAGGACTGAAATGAATTAATGAAATTAAGCAAAAGGAGCTCATGAATCTTGACTGAATTATAATTTATGAATTGAAGAAATTATCTTTTGAGGAAGCTAAGTCATTCTTTGAATATACGCATGCTTGATTTGGACTTTTTGAGGTTTGAGGATTTGGAATTGAATCTGTTAGACTCAATCTTGTTATGCTGAAAATATAAAGTGATGATTAAGTGGATGAACATGTGATCATGAGTATAAGGTTATATATCAAGATAAATGGAATTGGTTAAGGTGATAAAACATGTCCTTGATGTGGTGTGTTTTTGATAAGCGAAATTATGGACATTAAACAAGTTTGGAGAAAGTTCCATATGTTGTATGCAAGCTATGTCAGGGTTGTTTTCATGCTAAAAATGTTTAGAATTGAATTTGGTATGGGAGGTTGTTGAAAAAGTGTTTTTATGCATAACTGGTGCTCAAATTCAATTTAGTGTAATATGGTGTTAATTCTGTATTGGAACATGTTTGTTATGCATTATGTTACCTCTGTTGAGCATTGGTTTTGATTGAACTTGATTGGAATTGAAATTGGTATGTTAAAACTCAAGTTTTAGTGCTATCTGTCTGTCAACACTCGAGTCTTTCAGACGCACCAGTGCGTCTGGTGGCACCAACACTCGAGCTCTGACTCAGGACTCAAGTATTGACTAATGCACCAAAGAACTTTCCAGATGAACCACTCGAGTCCTGCATGAATCACTCGAGTCTTCTGGGTTGATGAACGACTCGAGTGAATCATGAACGACTTGAGTATTTTGAGAAAACCTGAAACAATAACTTTTTGGAAGTTGATAATTTACTCGAGTCTTTCCATAAATCACTCAAGTCTACTGGACAGTTTAAAGAACTACTCGAGTCTTTTAAATTCTACTCGAGTCTTTTTGACCAAATGCTAAAGCATGTCATTTTCAATTAAGTCAAGTTTAATTGAATTAAAGAAGGATTGCAAGGAATGATAGAGATGATTAATTTAATTTCTTTACTGTCCTTAAAAGATTTACTTATCTATTATTTTAGTTTCTAAATAGATTAAATATGATGTTAACAAGTTAGAAAAGGAAAATCATTATTCATCTAATTTGTTAAGGATTATCTTTGGAACTTTGTTTTTGCTCTAATTGGTTTGATAATGTCTTCTGGAATATGATAAATAAATTATGAATAGTGTATGATGGTTGCATATGCCTAATGAATCATGTCTTGAGTATGACAATGGCATATGATTAATGAAAAATTCTTTGAGTTTAACATCCGGATAAGTTGTCTAATGAGGAATGAGTTGTGGGGTAATCATCATGTTTTCTGTGGATTAAAAATGATCATGACTGCACTGAGGATATAGAATGTGATTAATAATTCATGATCTGGGTATGATATTAAGTGAGGGCTTGATAAAGCATGATTGCGTCTACTTGGTAATCAATGTCTTAGAACATAAGAAGTTAATGACTTAAAGGACATTAGATAGAAGTTATTACCTCATGATGATAAGTGGAGCAAGCCTAATGTCTCAATCTAAGGATTGTGTAATTGATAATAAACGATTGAGTCTCCTTGATAATTAATGTTTTGGAACATAAGAGGATAATGACTTAAGGAGTAATAATGATATTGCAAGAATGAGGATGCTTGCTGATTATGAGAATCCAACCCAAATGCGTTGAGGCTTGTTGCTTCGATTTGGATACGTTAACGTGGATAAGTGGAATTACCCCGATCCACATATGTTGAGGATTAGCTCCTACAAGAAGTCATTATACCTAAAGGATACCGTATAGTACGGTGTGGCCGCTATACGAAGACATGTGGAACGGTGTGGCCGCTGATCACTCTCTAGCAAGTATACCAGATCGCAAAGTAATATAGTCGGTTAAGACCAGATATCGTACCCACAGGGACTCAGAATTGTTCAATCTATCTCTACCTAAGGTAAAATCTAGAATAAAATCTATTAAAAGATAAAATTCAGAATTAAATAAATAAATTAAAAAGAAGAATTATATACTGAAAATAAAATAAAAGAGAAATTAAATGGAAAAACTTGGTTAGGAACATAGTATCATTGTATATTCATTTATTTATTATAAATCAATATTTTTCGTTCAAATCAAGAACAAATCCAGAAAATAGTAATTCCTAGATTTGTAACAGCCCGATTTTCGCTTCCAAAACCTTAACTGATTTATTATTAATTTGTTGCAAAAATGAGGCCATTTTTTTTTAAAACATAAGTTCATTAGTGATTAACGTTACCCTTTGAAAATCGAGTTGTCACTTTCGAACCCTCCCATACAAACACCATCATGAAACATAACATCATTTCCATTACGATTAAAACACAAGCCATGAGTACTGGAGTCACACTCCAAAAAGTTTTCCAAAAATAGGCCATGATTACAAAAGATTACAAACCATAATTTAAAAGTAGCTTAATTACATCCATGGTACGTCACAAAGTAATCCTCGATTGGAACTTAGATCCTAGACACACTACACCATCTAGACACAGAACACAGGACATCACTCCTCAGCTGAACTAGCGTCCGTCTCCATGTCTTCACTCGAATCCGCCTCCGCCTCATGACTAGAGTCACTAGCGTCTTCTTCCTCCATCGGTTGAGGAATCACAGCCGCCAATGGTGCGGGATCACCATCATACTCGTGATGCTCCCTCGGTCCACCGTCTTGATAGTCACGGAGAGCGACTTGTCCCACATGAACGTCCAAATTCGTCCCTCGCAGAATGTGCCTTGGATCATCAATCTCCAACTGAGTTTCACCTCTCCAAATCCAGCCTTCAGGAACAACCTCCCATGCTCCTCCCTGAAGAGGCCACATGTGGATTGCTACATGATACGCCATCTACCCGTTGCAATACCGACAAATGGCAATACGACAAACAGGTAGGAGAGAGTCAGTGTGCCATACACTAACGAGTTGACCGTAAGGTCTCAGGGTAGACTCGATAGAAAGAAATACAGACGACAATGACAATTGACAAGTATACAGAACGAGACAAGGTACCCGGGGTGTAGAGGATAAACAGAATATAATAAATAGACAGAACAGGATAGAAAAGCAAGTAACATCATCTGAACAAAGGATAATAAACAAAATATGCAAAGTATATAAATGGCATATAAGGCACATAAAAGTAAAGCATAACTCATCAATCGAAATCATGATTCGCATTCCTGAACAGCACCTTACTTTCTCGATCTTTTCCAACATTCAATTATATCTTTATTCTTTGAATATTAAGTCTTATCATAACTCAGCTCACTCAATGAGGTAGGGGGAAAACCATCACTGAGGAAAAACGCACACGTCTACATCTCCTCGGTCTCCATCCAAACCTAGTCGGAAGCCAACAGGAGTACAGGACCTTTACCACGCGGGCACGACAGCTGTCTCAACACATAATTGGTCCCAGACCAGGAGGACTACAGCCTCAATCAATACAATTCACATAATTATCATTAATCAACGCTCACTGTACAAGTAGTGGCAAATCACAATGCCCCGTTCCAGTCCCTCTCACTGTTGTAGACTTGCAATCAAGGGGGTGACAGTATCATTTCTAGTTAGCTATGCGGAACTTACCACGACATTGGACCCAGTCCCTACCACGTTAGTATACCACTTGTGGGATTCGTTCTGCCTAGAAATATACTCTAGGCTTCTTGACGTTCACCGTCCTTGCCCTCCCCTCATGCAATCCCCACCTGAGTATCCGTAGATACCCATAGTATCTTCCTCTCCACTACTTCGCACTCTCATACCTCACCGCGTATGTTAGTCTTTTAATGTCTTTTAAGTCTTTTAATGTCTTTTAATTAACCTACGGTCGGCTTGCCCTTAGTCCATCCCTTCGACAAGACCCGACCACTATGGGTTATCTCTTTTCCCCACTTTCACATATCATTCTTTCACTTTCTCAAGCTACTTGGCACAATTACATCATTCCATAGGAATTCACATAGCTCTCCTTAACGATCATTCTCCGTCTTGGAATCCATCAGCACGATCTCAGCTCCACGAGTGTAGTCTCCTCGTCCAGTGCATTGTTGCTCCACCACATTTCCTTGAATCACATCACGCATCGCTCTTCCGCTTATCTTTACATTAGACTTTCTCTTTTATGCTCTTATTATCATTTATAATGACATTCAGATTCATCCCACACAATATAATATTTTCACAATGAAATAGTAAGAGAACTAATACAGAATAATAACAAGCATGCATCAACTTAATAAAACATAAAACATATAACACGTAATAGGTCACATAAGCCTTTCCACATCACCACACGAGCAACTACGTTACGGGCTCACCGCACTCTCACTCACTTACTTACCTCTTAATCCAGCAAGAGAAACACTTTGACCTCGGGAATCTCTAGCTTTTCTTTGAGAGTTGTTCCCACCGTCTACTGAATACCTCAAGGTAAATAAATACACTTTTATTAAAAACCATTTCAATTAAAAATCACAACTTGGTCTCTTTAATAGAAAATCCTTTACTTTCTTTGTCCTCTTTGTAAATACGGTCGTTTTTCTAAAACAAAGCACAATCCTTTCTAATACTTGAAATCCATTAAAAATCATTTGAAAACTCACATTAGAATAAATAAAGAATTAATGTATGTGGCTGTATGGAAAAAGTCCAGCCACCTTTTCACTTTGTAAAACATTGAAAAATCAATAATTTTCATTCCAACTTTTTTATATATCAAATAGCACTTGAAATCCACCCTTTTCATAAATCAAAAACACTTTTTAAATTTAAAAACCTTGAAATAAAATCTTGGACACCAAGGAACTAAAAATCAAAAGCATGAAAATACTTTTGGAAATAATCAAATACATTTATTTATTTTCTTTTATTAAAACCGAATTGAACAAAACCAAAACAACACAATTTAAATAAATTTTTTCTTAAAACAAAGTCACAAACACAATCATTTCAATAAGTCAATCACATGCAAAAAGGAATCTAGCCTATTAAATCTAGCATAGGCCGAATCATCATCATAGGAAAAACAAAGTCTTTGATGCACTTTTTCTACATGCAAAAACCTTAAAATACTAAATTAAAAACATGCATTTCAAACACATGGTTTTAGAAAATTACCACTTCCTTTTTCTTCCCAAAACCGTGACCTTCTTTTGTCACTTCAAACCAATTTTCATTTTTATTTTCTTGCATGTGCTTTTAAAAATCATTTGAAGTAAAAGAGAATCACATGCAAGAACCTTTTTATGAAAACAAATCATGATCTTTGTTTTCAAAGCTTGACCGAATCTCATCAACAAAATTAGGAGAAAGAACTTAAATCTTTAGCTTTTAAATACACATAGATTTAGATCAAAGTAAAAAACCATTTTGCAAAAGTTGTTTTTCTTTACTTTCTCATCAAAACCGTGACATGCAAACCAAGAAACAAGACTTTTTGAGTTCAAAAATCACATGCAAGACTTCAAGATCAAAGCTATTGAAAATCAAGGCAAGAATCAAGCCTTTTTCAAGATTAAAACAAAAGATCAAAACCTTTTTGAAAAGAAAACCAAAGATCAAAGCTTGGAAAAATCAAAGTTAAAATCAAAGCATTCAAACCACCTAGATCATCTTTAACAAACATCAAACCAACATGCATGAACTCAAAACAAAATAAAAATCATCACAACCTAATTTTCTAGACATGGCCGAATGATAAAGTCCATGGTTTAAGGTTCTACAAATTTGTGTGGCTCTTGAAACTCAAGATCAAGGCTAATAATTTACATGCAAACATAGATCTACAAAAAAATTAAACATGCAACAACATTTAAACCTTACAAGTCTTGGAAAAATAAGAACTACTTCTAACACCCTATGATCTTCGAGTAAACCAAAGAAAAAGAGAAGATCTTCAACCACCTTCACTTGATCTTCAAGAAATCCTAAGGCTTTTGGACTTGATCTCCTTCTTCTCCTCCTCTCCAAGCTCTCGGCCTCTTTCTCTCTCTATCTCTCTCTCTAAGAGTTTGATGGAACTCTTTAGAAATGTGTTTAAGGAATGAAATGGGAAATGAATGAAATGGTTGGAAATGAACTAAGGAGCTAGGTATAAATATTAAAACCGTGAGCTTACCCATTTGCCCTTGGAATTTCGGTCAAGAGTGTGTGGCTTGAGGGGCAATTTTGGTTTCACAAAAAGTTGCATGGCTTAAGGCCAAGTCATGAGACAAATGGAGTGAAATTAGGCTTAATCCTTCATCCTATTGGTTGGTCAATCCCTTAACTATGCTTTACACTAAACCAAACCTATATGCTACTAGTCTACTACCTTAGGGTTCAAGAAAGTCAAACTCCTTATCATGCATGCACATACACACATAGCCGAATACACACATGCACACACATACACATAGAAAAATCATTTTCATTTTCTTTCTCATAAAATCACAATTTTCCTTAAAATACAAAATATTAAATACTTAATTATTTCAACTCAAAAATTCAATCCAAAACTCATAAGATTTTCTCATAAAAATCATTTCCTTGGAAATCCTTTATCACTTGAAATCATAAAAGAAATTCAATTCAAGAAATATTCTTTCAAAACACTCTTTTTAAAACACTTTCTCAAAATAATCTTTTTAGGGTTTAAAACAAATGAGGTATTCAGACGGGGTGTTACATTCTCCCCAACTTGGAGATTTCTCGTCCCCAAGAAATGCAGTACCTGAAGCAAACAGGTGTGGGAAAGAATTTCTCATCTTGCTCTCAAGCTCCCATGTCGCATCTTCTCCATTATTCCGACTCCATACTACCTTAACTAAGGGAATATCTTTTCCTCTTAACCTCTTGACACTACTACCATCTATCCTTAGAGGTACAGCCTCAAATGTAAGATTTTCCTTTAGTTGTACTGAATCGGGTTCAATGATGTGTGAAGGATCATGGACATATTTTCTCAATTGGGATACATGAAAGACATTATGCAAATTCGAAAGAAAAGGAGGTAAGGCAATTTGATAGGCTAGAGGTCCTATTCGCTTAAGAATTGGGTAAGGTCCAATAAAACGAGGTGTAAGTTTTCGGGTTTTGAGCATTCTACCAATTCCAGTAGTTGGCACTACTTTCATGAATACAAAATCTCCTTCATTGAATTCTAGCGGACTTCTCCTCTTGTCCTGATAACTCTTCTGTCGACTTTGAGCGGTCCTCATCCTTTCCTGAATTAACCTCACCTTTTCATTCATTTGCTGCACTACATCCGGTCCTATTATCAAATGCTCACCAGTCTCGAACCAACACAACGGCGTTCTGCACTTTCTACCATGTAGGGCTTCATACGGCGCCATTCCGATACTTGAATGAAAACTGTTATTGTAGGTAAACTCAATCAAATGCAGAAAAGAATCCCAATCACCGGTACTTTCAATCACACAGGCTCTTAACAAGTCTTCTAACGTTTGGATAGTTCGTTCTGACTATCCATCCGTCTGAGGATGATATGCGGAACTTAAATCCAACTTGGTTCCGACTGCTGCTTGTAAACTGACCCAAAATTTCGAAGTAAAACGTGGATCTCTGTCTGATACTATACTTGAGGGTACTCCATGTAGTCTCACCACTTCCTTCAAATATAGCTCAGCCAGTCTATCCATTGAATACTTCATGTTGACAGGAATAAACCGTGCCGTCTTCGTCAATCTGTCCACGGTTACCCAGATAGCATCATAACCTTTCCGAGTCTTTGGAAAACCAGAGACGAAATCCATGGTTACGCAGTCCCATTTCCACACTGGCACTTCCAACGGTCGTAACTCACCACCAGGCTTCTTATGTTCCACCTTCGCTTTTTGACACGTCAGACACCGTGATACATACTCCGCCACTTCTCTCTTCATTCCAGGCCACCAAAATACCTTCTTGAGATCTTGATACATCTTTTGAGAACTAGGGTGTAAACTCAATTTACTCTTGTGAGCTTCTTCCAATATCATTCCCTTTATCTCCAGATCATCCGGTACACAGACACGATCCTTATACCTCAGAATTCCATCACCACCAATCTTGAATTCTACTTCTTTCCCTTTTTCCGAAAGCTCCTTCTTAGCTTGAAGCTCCTCGTCTTTCAGCTGAAGTTCCTTTATCCTTTCCATAAATCCACTTGAAACAGTCAGCTGTCCCAATATCATACTCTTCGGTCTTAGCTCCACTCCTAAATTCAGATCCCGAAATTCTTCAATCAACTCCAACTCCTTGATCATCAACGCAGAGACATGCAATGACTTCCTACTTAAAGCATCAGCAACTACGTTCGCCTTTCCAGGATGATATTGTAACTCGATATCATAATCCTTTAGGAATTCCATCCACCGTCTCTGACGCATATTCAGCTCCTTCTGCTCGAACAGATACTTCAAACTCTTGTGATCGCTGAAGACTTCAACCCTTACACCGTACAAATAGTGCCTCCAAATCTTCAAAGCAAACACTACTGCCGCTAGCTCCAAGTCATGAGTTGGGTAATTGAGCTCATGAATCTTCAGTTGCCGTGAGGCGTAGGCCACTACTTTCTGCTCTTGCATCAATACGCATCCTAATCCTTGCTTCGAAGCGTCACAGTACACACAGAAAGACTTCGTCGTATCCGGTAAGACCAACACTGGTGCAGTTGTCAGTCTCGTCTTCAATTCTTGAAAATTCTCCTCGCACATCGTCGACCATTCGAATTGTTGACCTTTCCTCGTCAGCTTCGTCAAAGGCAAAGACAAACGAGAAAATCCTTCGATAAACCGACGATAATACCCCGCTAGTCCTAAGAAACTACGTATCTCCGTCACAGATGTCGGTGTCTTCCATCCCATCACAGCTTCCACTTTTGCAGGATCCACTGCAATTCCGTCCTTCGAGATTACATGCCCCAAGAAATGCACTGAGTCCAACCAGAAATCGCACTTCGACAACTTAGCATAGAGCTGCTTGTCCTTCAGCATTGTCAAGACTGTCCTTAAATGCTCAGCGTGTTCCTCCTTAGTCTTGGAATAAATCAAAATATCGTCGATAAATACGATAACAAATGAATCCAAGTAAGGATGAAAAATTCTATTCATGTAGTCCATGAATATCGCAGGAGCATTTGTTACACCGAAAGGCATAACCAGATACTCGTAATGACCATAACGAGTTCTGAAAGCAGTCTTGGGGATATCTTCCTCCTTTACTCTTATCTGATGATACCCCGATCTAAGGTCGATCTTGGAAAATACAGTCGCTCCCTTCAATTGATCCAACAAGTCATCAATTCTGGGCAGAGGGTACTTGTTCTTAATCGTCACCTTGTTCAGTTGACGATAGTCCGTACACAAACGCATACTACCATCCTTCTTCTTGCGAGTAAAACCGGTGCTCCCCAGGGTGAAACACTAGGCCTTATCATCTTCTTCTCCAACATCTCTTCCAATTGCTTCTTCAATTCAGCTAACTCCGTCGGAGCCATCCTATAAGGTGCTTTAGAAATCGGTCCAGTTCCAGGAATCACGTCAATTGAGAATTCCACTTCTCGAATTGGCGGTAAACCAGGTATCTCTTCTGGAAAAACTTCGAGAAATTCCCGAACTACGGGTAATTCGTGCAGTTCCTTGTCCTTTTTGATGTCCAACGAAGCCAGAAACATGTAAGCTACCGCGCCATCCTTCAATGAAGTTCGAATTTGCTTGGCAAATAAATGCTCAAGGTCATTGGGTTTAGGCAAAGAAGATTGGGTTTCACTAAAGACTAACGACTTTTCGGAACAGTTCAGAAGAACATGATTCCTATTAAGCCAGTCCATTCCTAATATAATGTCTATTTGAGAAAGGGGTAGTTGAATTAAATAAACAAAATAGGTGTTTCCTTCTATCTCTAAGGGACAATTAGGACAATAAGTAGACACTATCACAGGCTTATCAGTAGGGGTAGAAACAATCAAGTTATAGGGTAAAGCATCTACTCTCAAATTTAATCTATTCACCACATCATGAGAAATAAAGGAATGAGTAGCACCCGAATCATACAATACTAACAAGGAATTCTTATAAATGAAACATTCACCTTGGATAAGATTGGCAGCATTCGCAGCCTCAGCTCCGCTCATCGTGAACACTCTCCCTTGCATAGTAGGACGATTTGCATTCCACGAATTAGTCGTTCGCTTAGGCTCCCTGCAGTCTCTCGCCATGTGACCAGGCTTGTCACAGTTGTAGCAGTTCGGACTCCTTGGTGGACACATCGGACCAAAATGATTGCGACCACACTTGTTGCAACGAGGAGGTACGTTCCCTGATCTCATTCCACCGAAACTGTTGCGACTACCACCGCTACGATCCATATGATTCCCTCCGTAGCTGCTGCCCCCACGATTTCCACCGCGATTACCGTTGCCTCCGAAGCTTCCACCTTGTCCGCTTCCTCCAAAGCGTAGATCTCTCCTTCCGCTCGGACCAGAATACGGGTGTGGAGTCCTATACCTTCCACCAGAATCTCTATGAAAAGGAAAATTACGAGCCGGTCCATGAGATGAAGAAGGGTTCACTATCCTATCAGCCGCTCCTCTTGCTTTCAAACCTCCTTCATACATACGACAACGATTCACCAAACTAGCAAAATCATCTATTTCTAAATGAGAAAAAGCTAACTTAATCTCAGGCTTAAGACCATCCCTAAACTTAGCACACTTCGATCGCTCATTCTCCCCTCTAGCATATTGGGGTACATACTTAACTAGCTCTTCGAATTTCGAGGCATACTCATCAACCGATAAATTCC
The DNA here is from genome assembly GCA_037953625.1 of Crotalaria pallida. Lineage (NCBI taxonomy): Eukaryota > Viridiplantae > Streptophyta > Magnoliopsida > Fabales > Fabaceae > Crotalaria > Crotalaria pallida. Next base: position 76,537,190 of record CM075649.1, on the reverse strand, counting down.
CTTGAGTCAGCCTCAAAAATTCCAGTTCCTTCTCAGTCCTCAGATACAACGGAAAATACTTCTCAAGAAATCTCTGCTTAAAAGCTTCCCACGTCAACGCTTCTCCCAGGTTCACCATCACTTGCTTAGTAACTCGCCACCATGCTGCAGCCTCTCTTGTCAACATAAATCCTGCATAAGCCAACTTCTGCTCGTCGTTACACTGCACCATAACCCCGAAAATACGCTCTAAATCCTCTATCCATTCCACAGCCGCGTCCGGAGCAAAGCCTCCCGCAAATTCCTTCGGGTTGCGACGACAGAATTCATCCAATCCCTTGTAGCCTTGGGCCTCCAGATTTTGAGCTTGCTGCTGAGTGTTGAAATTCTGCTGATCTTGACGATGCAACGCTTGAAGATTATCGTTAACTCCTGTCATTACCGCCGCCGTCCGAGTCATAAAATCTACAGCATCCGGGTGATCAGCATCCTCACCAGGGTTTCTCGAGCTTGAACCGGAAGGTCTCCCACGCGTACGACTCATCTTTAAAAATAAAGCAGAAAGGGGATTCAACGCACGATAAGACAGAACCTAGACTCTAGACACACAGAGCTACACAGAGTAAGCACGGATAGCCTTATATGCTTCAGGCCACTGAGGATTACCATTGCTCTGATACCACTTCTGTAACAGCCCGATTTTCACTTCCAAAACCTTAACTGATTTATTATTAATTTGTTGCAAAAATGAGGCCTTTTTTTTTTAAACATAAGTTCATTAGTGATTAACGTTACCCTTTGAAAATCGAGTTGTCACTTTCGAACCTTCCCATACAAACACCATCATGAAACATAACATCATTTCCATTACGATTAAAACATAAGCCATGAGTACTGGAGTCGCACTCCAAAAAGTTTTCCAAAAATAGTCCATGATTACAAAAGATTACAAACCATAATTTAAAAGTAGCTTAATTACATCCATGGTACGTCACAAAGTAATCCTCGATTGGAACTTAGATCCTAGACACACTACACCATCTAGACACAGAACACAGGACATCACTCCTCAGCTGAACTAGCGTCCGTCTCCATGTCTTCACTCGAATCCGCCTCCGCCTCATGACTAGAGTCACTAGCGTCTTCTTCCTCCATCGGTTGAGGAATCATAGCCGCCAATGGTGCGGGATCACCATCATACTCGTGATGCTCCCTCGGTCCACCGTCTTGATAGTCACGGAGAGTGACTTGTCCCACGTGAACGTCCAAACTCGTCCCTCGCAGAATGTGCCTTGGATCATCAATCTCCAACCGAGTTTCACCTCTCCAAATCCAGCCTTCAGGAACAACCTCCCATGCTCCTCCCTGAAGAGGTCACATGTGGATTGCTACATGATACACCATCTACCCGTTGCAATACCGGCAAATGGCAATACGACAAACAGGTAGGAGAGAGTCAGTGTGCCATACACTAACGAGTTGACCGTAAGGTCTCAGGGTAGACTTGATAGAAAGAAATACAGACGACAATGACAATTGACAAGTATACAGAACGAGACAAGGTACCCAGGGTGTAGAGGATAAACAGAATATAATAAATAGACAGAACAGGATAGCAAAGCAAGTAACATCATACGAACAAAGCATAATAAACAAAATATGCAAAGTATATAAATGGCATATAAGGCACATAAAAGTAAAGCATAACTCATCAATCGAAATCATGATTCGCATTCCTGAACAGCACCTTACTTTCTCGATCTTTTCCAACATTCAATTATATCTTTATTCTTTGAATATTAAGTCTTATCATAACTCAGCTCACTCAATGAGGTAGGGGGAAAACCATCACCGAGGAAAAACGCACACGTCTACATCTCCTCGGTCTCCATCCAAACCTAGTCGGAAGCCAACAGGAGTACAGGACCTTTACCACGCGGGCACGACAGCTGTCTCAACACATAATTGGTCCCGGACCAGGAGGACTACAGCCTCAATCAATACAATTCACATAATTATCATTAATCAACGCTCACTGTACAAGCAGTGGCAAATCACAATGCCCCGTTCCAGTCCCTCTCACTGTTGTAGACTTGCAATCAAGGGGGTGACAGTATCATTTCTTGTTAGCTATGCGGAACTTACCACGACATTGGACCCAGTCCCTACGACGTTAGTATACCACTTGTGGGATTCGTTCCACCTAGAAATATACTCTAGGCTTCTTGACGTTCACCGTCCTTGCCCTCCCCTCATGCAATCCCCACCTGAGTATCCGCAGATACCCATAGTATCTTCCTCTCCACTACTTTGCACTCTCATACCTCACCGCGTATGTTAGTCTTTTAATGTCTTTTAAGTCTTTTAATGTCTTTTAATTAACCTACGGCCGGCTTGCCCTTAGTCCATCTCTTCGACAAGACCCGACCACTAAGGGTTATCTCTTTTCCCCACTTTCACATATCATTCTTTCACTTTCTCAAGCTACTTGGCACAATCACATCATTCCATAGGAATTCACATAGCTCTCTTTAACGATCATTCTCTGCCTTGGAATCCATCAGCACGATCTCAGCTCCACGAGTGTAGTCTCCTCGTCCAGTCCATTGTTGCTCCACCACATTTCCTTGAATCACATCACGCATCGCTCTTCTGCTTATCTTTACATTAGACTTTCTCTTTTATGCTCTTATTATCATTTATAATGACATTCAGATTCATCCCACAGAATATAATATTTTCACAATGAAATAGTAAGAGAACTAATACAAAATAATAACAAGCATGCATCAACTTAATAAAACATAAAACATATAACACGTAATAGGTCACATAAGCCTTTCCACATCACCACACGAGCAACTACGTTACGGGCTCACCGCACTCTCACTCACTTACTTACCTCTTAATCCAGCAAGAGAAACACTTTGACCTCGGGAATCTCTAGCTTTTCTTTGAGAGTTGTTCCCACCGTCTACTGAATACCTCAAGGTAAATAAATACACTTTTATTAAAAACCATTTCAATTAAAAATCACAACTTGGTCTCTTTAATAGAAAATCCTTTACTTTCTTTGTCCTCTTTGTAAATACGGTCGTTTTTCTAAAACAAAGCACAATCCTTTCTAATACTTGAAATCCATTAAAAATCATTTGAAAACTCACATTAGAATAAATAAAGAATTAATGTATGTGGCTGTATCGAAAAAGTCCAGCCACCTTTTCACTTTGTAAAACATTGAAAAATCAATAATTTTCATTCCAACTTTTTTATATATCAAATAGCACTTGAAATCCACCATTTTCATAAATCAAAAACACTTTTTAAATTTAAAAACCTTGAAATAAAATCTTGGACAGCAAGGAACTAAAAATCAAAAGCATGAAAATACTTTTGGAAATAATCAAATACATTTATTTATTTTCTTTTATTAAAACCGAATTGAACAAAACCAAAACAACACAATTTAAATAAATTTTTTCTTAAAACAAAGTCACAAAACACAATCATTTCAATAAGTCAATCACATGCAAAAAGGAATCTAGCCTATTAAATCTAGCATAGGCCGAATCATCATCATAGGAAAAACAAAGTCTTTGATGCACTTTTTCTACATGCAAAAACCTTAAAATATATACTAAATTAAAAACATGAATTTCAAACACATGGTTTTATAAAAATATCACTCCCTTTTTCTTCCCAAAACCGTGACCTTCTTTTGTCACTTCAAACCAATTTTCATTTTTATTTTCTTGCATGTGCTTTTAAAAATCATTTGAAGTAAAAGAGAATCACATGCAAGAACCTTTTTATGAAAACAAATCATGATCTTTGTTTTCAAAGCTTGACCGAATCTAATCAACAAAATTAGGAGAAAGAACTTAAATATTTAGCTTTTAAATACACATAGATTTAGATCAAAGTAAAAAACCATTTTGCAAAAGTTGTTTTTCTTTACTTTCTCATCAAAATCGTGACATGCAAACCAAGACACAAGACTTTTTGAGTTCAAAAATCACATGCAAGACTTCAAGATCAAAGCTATTGAAAATCAAGGCAAGAATCAAGCCTTTTTCAAGATTAAAACGAAAGGTCAAAACCTTTTTGAAAAGAAAACCAAAGATCAAAGCTTGGAAAAATCAAAGTTAAAATCAAAGCATTCAAACCACCTAGATCATCTTTAACAAACATCAAACCAACATGCATGAACTCAAAACAAAATAAAAATCATCACAACCTAATTTTCTAGACATGGCCGAATGATAAAGTCCATGGTTTAAGGTTCTACAAATTTGTGTGGCTCTTGAAACTCAAGATCAAGGCTAATAATTTACATGCAAACATAGATCTACAAAAAAATTAAACATGCAACAACATTTAAACCTTACAAGTCTTGGAAAAATAAGAACTACTTCTAACACCCTATGATCTTCGAGTAAACCAAATAAAAAGAGAAGATCTTCAACCACCTTCACTTGATCTTCAAGAAATCCTAAGGCTTTTGGACTTGATCTCCTTCTTCTCCTCCTCTCCAAGCTCTCGGCCTCACTCTCTCTATCTCTCTCTCTAAGAGTTTGATGGAACTCTTTAGAAATGTGTTTAAGGAATGAAATGGGAAATGAATGAAATGGTTGGAAATTGTTGGAAACCAACAAGCGGGCTTAGCAATTACTAGAGGGGGGGGGGTGAATAGTAATATGGAAGCAACAGTGACTAATTTTCGGTGCAATTAAAAAATAATTGATCAAATGCTTGTTTTTCTGAAACTGGGCAATTTACTCGAGTGAAATGAAGAACACTCGAGTGAAATGCTACGAAATACTCGAGTGAATTGTAAAACACTCGAGTGTTTTATGCAGAACAGCAAAGAGCAATTTCAGAGAAATTTAGCAAATTGATTCAATTTCTTAAAGACTAATCCAGAGCAGATATAAATCAAAGTAGAGGGCAATTAAACTAAGTTAAAACAAGTTGAAAACAAGTTAATTGCAACCAATTGCTACTAGAAATATAAAAGCCCCTTTCTAGAGAACTTAGGGTTTGGTTTTTCTTGAAATCTAAGAAAGCTATAAAAGAAAGAGACAACACCAATTTTATCCTGGTTCACACTCAATATAGAGTGCTAATCCAGTCCCCTTAATAAACTTAGGAGTTTCTACTAGTAATCAAATTGTTAGAAATTACAAGGATAAATTGAGATTCCTCACTCAATCCTAACCCTTTTTCAAGAGTGTACCAAAATCTTGAAATTTCTACCCCAACTTGATTTGGTGATGAAGAGTCCCTTCTTCTTAAGCTCCTTGGAACCTCCAAGAGCCCACCAAGCTAAGAATCCTCTTAGTCTTTGTGCTTGAGAACCTCCCAAGGCTTGAGAACTTGGATACCTCACCAAGATTTTCTAAACAAGCTAAAGTGTTTGAGTGTTTGAGAATTTTACAACAAATAATTCTCTTACAAATGAAGCACACTCTCTTAACTCACTAAGACAAATAATAAAGATGAATGCTTGGTTGAGTTTAGAGAGAAAATGATTTTTAACACTTGAGAGAGAGAGAGTCAATGAAAGAATGTAAGCTTGTTCAACTCAATAAAGTCCACTATTCATAATATATGTAAGGGGACAAAAGGGAAGGAAAAACCAAGTTATTCCAACTTTTTGTCCTCTTCTAACGTTTAAAAAATTTGCTGTCAGACCTAAAATACTCGAGTCTTTTTGGAAACACTCGAGTATTTTAGTCAACTCTGATAGTGTTGCCTTTTTACTTTATCCAACGGCTATATTACTGAAAATTCATAAATCACTCGAGTGAATTGAGAATCACTTGAGTGAATTGATCAGTGTTGGAAAAATTAAGTTTTTCTAACATTGTTTTCAATTCTCTTCTCAAGTCTAATTGGTTTTAATCTTAACCTTTCATGCATGAATATTATTTGACCTTATGTGAGAATAAAAACCTAAACTACCCACTCTCATAAGGAAGTAAAATACATTAAGAATAAATGAGAATGAATAATTAAACTAAGCACTTGATCTTCTTTATTGTTGGGCTTGCATTCTTCAAATTAAGTCCATAATTTAATTACATTGTCATCATCAAAATTAATCCACCTTAATCGGAGACTTGATTTTACAATCTCCCCCTTTTTGATGATGACAAAATAATTAAACCTCTAGCACTTGAGAGCTCCCCCTCAATCTAGGAACCTTTTTAACCTGTACAATCCAGAAAATGCCAAGCACGACGTAATACAATAATAATCATAATCAAGTGCTCATTGGTATCAGAGCAAGAGCATATAACATCAGAGTGTAAGCAAGAAAGCGAAAAAAATGCTCTTTTCTCTTTAATCTTCTTTCTCCCCCTTTTTGTCATGATAAAAAAGATAACGTTTTGGAAACAAAGGTGGAGAATGAAGGATACCAATAAGAAAACTTTCCCTTAAGAGTAAATAAGAATCAAAATATGACTATGAAGCAATAAAAAACATTAAAGAACATGAAAACCATGAAGAAAACATGATTAATGCACAAACATCATTGATCCATCATTCCACACACCATAAAACATGAGTTTGAAAAAGGGACATCCAACTCCCAACAAAAAAACAACAAAAGTTTCAACAATATCTAAATAAAGTCATAAAACATAAAATCTAGTGCAAATGAACATCAAGGACTCAAGAAGATGGTGGTTGCTGATCATCATCACGAGGATAGGGCTGGAGTCTCCCAAGAGCTGTCAGAATCTGACTAAGATCGGAGCGCACATGTCCAAAACTAGCATCCACACGAGCAGAATGGGCATCAAGCCTACCATGAAGAGCTGAGTGCTGGAGCTCCATCTGAGTTCTCATGTCAAACAAGGTTGCCCGTTGCTCTTGAGCTTGATTTTCAATAGCATCCAAACGCCCATCAATCCGATCAACTCTACCAGTCATATAGTGCCTATATTCCTCAGCCTGATGAGCCATTGAGGCAAACCTCCCATCAAAACCATCCATTCTCTCATCCATATATACCCTGAACTCTCCAAATGATGTGTTCCATGACCCCGGTATATCAAAGTTGATCCCATCAGTAGGATCATCCTGGGGTACTCCACCATTGCCTCCTGCCTGCTGATCAAAGGCGGCCTGCTCCTCCTCCAACTGCTGAGGGTCAACACCTAACTGATTTGCAGCCTGCTGAACATTACCCTGACCTCTCAGAGCAGCTGCCTCATCAAAATACAGACATCGATCCCCGAAGTACTCGATGTCCATCTTACCCAAAGAGTTATCAGAAAATGCATGGATTTTTGCAGGAAGATGAACGACAGGCTCCTTTTCCGAAATAGGAATCTCAAAGTACTGAAGGAGCTTGCAGACATGCATGGGGTAAGGTAGGTTTTGTTTAAGTTTGGATTCAGAGGCTTGTTTCATTCGAGCTAGGATAATGGAGGCCCAATTCAAGACTGTACCATTGAGAATGGCATCCATAACTCGAAGCTCAATTTGAATTGGTCGGGAGTAGTTAGGAGAGGTTTGGGGCAATAGGATATGGCAAATGAGATAGTGTAGGACTCTATTGTTGGCAGTCATCTGATTGGCCTTTTTCTCACCTTTGAGATATACACGATTAGGGCGGAGCAAGTTTCGAAAAATCGGATCAACATCCCCTTTAGAAGTGCCCTCTCCTGATCGTGATAACCCAAAGACTTGGAATAAAGCCCTAGGGGTAACCTCAAAGCGTTGTCCTAAAACAGAGGTCTCACAGGAGTTTCCATTTTGCCTAAAGTTTGCATAGAATTGCCTAACTAACCTAATGTAGATAGGACCATTGTAGGATAGAAAACCCATGAGTTTTTGAATCTTAAGGGCATTAACAAAGGTAAATCCTCTACTTAGGAGATAGGCTTCACTTACCCATGTTTGTGTTGCATAATCATTTGAAGCAAATTCCCTTTCCCTTTCAATGCAATTTGCCCTTTGATAGAAATCATCTTCCTCATCCACAATAGGTTGAGGTTCTTCCACCCTTGGCTTTTTCCCTTTTCTTCTATTGTCCGAAGATGAAGCCATTTGCACTTACAAGTGAGAAACTAGAAGTAATTTTTGAGAAATTGGGGTTTTGGGGAGTTAGGGTTTTGGAAAGGGAATGATGAATTTGATGCTCAAAAACTTGAATTTTATGTGAAATAGGAGTAGAAATGAGTTTAGAAGATGAAATAGAGTTGAAATATGAAAGAAATTTGAGTTTTTGGTGAGATTTGTGAAGATGTGAGAGAGTGAGCAGAGAAAACGCGAGTGAAGTGAGAGAGAATTTCGAGCAATCTGGAAAAATCGCAGCAGCATCAGACTATAACTGATGAATTCACTCGAGTGAATTTTAAAACACTCGCGTGAAATTGAATTCACTCGCGTGTTGGCCGAAAGATGGATTTTCAGAAACCTGTAGTTCACTCGAGTGAAAAGGGATTCACTCGAGTGTTGGCCGAAAGCATGATTTTTCCTTAGGCTCAAAACACTCGAGTCTTTTCAAAAAGACTCGCGTATTTTCCATCAGACCTGCTCAAAAACTTTTCCAATTAAAACTGATTTAATTTTGAATTAAAATCACTCGAGTGATTTAGAAAAACACTAGAGTGTTTTTATCAGTTATGTTGAAAATCACAGTTTTAAAACACAAAACACAAAATTCACCGCATGTAATGAAAACAACAGATAGGAAACATAATCACACACAATTAAAGACATAAATTCATAACCTCTCAAGGCAGTTTCAAACAAGTATCACCACACACTAAATTTAGACACATTTGGTGATTTTCAAATGGCACAAATCAATTAGTTTATACTTGACTCATCTAAAATACCAAGTTCCCCTCTTATATGATAGAAGGTATCCCTTGGTAAGGGTTTTGTAAAAATGTCCGCTAATTGATTTGTGGTACTTACAAATTCAATTGTGCAATCACCCTTTTGAACATGATCCCTTAGGAAATGATGTCTAATTTCAATGTGTTTAGTCCTTGAGTGATACACCGGATTCTTAGTTAGATTGATGGCACTTGTGTTATCGCATTTTATTGGAACACTTTCTAATTTCAAACCAAAATCCGATAATTGTTGTTTCATCCACAAGAGTTGAGCACAACAACTACCGGCGGCGATATATTCCGCTTCGATGGTGGAAAGAGCAACACAAGCTTGCTTTTTAGAAAACCATGACACTAATGAACTTCCCAATAAATGGCAAGTACCACTAGTGCTTTTGCGATCAAGCTTGCATCCCGCAAAGTCGGAATCCGAGTAACCAACTAAACTAAGACTAGCATCACTAGGATACCATAATCCGGTGTTAATTGTTCCTTTAAGATATTTAAAAATATGTTTAACTGCGGATAGGTGTGATTCTTTAGGATTTGCTTGAAAACGGGCACACATGCATACACTAAACATAATATCCGGTCTAGATGCGGTAAGACATAGAAGACTACCTATCATGCCCCTATATTTACTAACATCAACCGGTTTACCTTTGTCATCCTTGTCTAGGTAGCATGATGTGCTCATGGGAGTGTATGCCTCTTTGCATTTGTCCATTCCGAATTTTCCAAGGAGCTCTTTGCAATATTTTCCTTGATGCACAAAGGTCCCCTCCTTGACTTGCTTGATTTGAAGTCCTAGGAAGAACTTGAGCTCCCCCATCATGGACATTTCAAATTCCTTTTTCATCAAATTAGAAAACTTTCTACACAAGGACACGTTAGTGGCACCAAAGATAATATCATCTACATATATTTGCACTAGCAAAATGTCCTCTTTGGTTTTATAGATGAATAGGGTATTATCAACCTTTCCCCTTTGAAAGTCATTTTCTAATAAAAAGGTACTTAATCGATCATACCAAGCTCTAGGAGCTTGTTTTAATCCATAAAGTGCCTTTTTCAATTTATAAATATGGTTTGGAAACTCGTGACTTTCAAAACCGGGTGGTTGCTTAACATACACTTCTTCATTTATGAAACCATTTAAGAACGCACTCTTGACATCCATTTGATAAAGAGTGAATTTCATAATTGATGCAAAGGCAAGCAAGATTCGGATTGCCTCAAGGCGTGCAACCGGAGAAAAGGTCTCATCATAATCAACACCTTCCTCTTGGTTGTACCCTTGGGCAACAAGTCTCGCTTTGTTTCTTATAATCAAACCGGATTCATCAAGTTTATTTCTATAAATCCATTTTAAACCAATTATGGTATGATCATCGGGTATAGGAACTAATTCCCAAACATCATTTCTAATAAATTGGTTTAGTTCTTCTTGCATGGCCATAACCCAATGTTCATCCAAAATTTCTTCCTTAATTGATTTTGGTTCGATTTGAGAAACAAAGGAGACAAAATGACAAATATTTTGAATTGATCTACGAGTTAATACTCCCTTTGAAAGGTCTCCTATGACATTGTCAATAGGGTGAGCTTTCACCGTTTTCCAAGCTGGATCAAGTTCATCTTTGACTTCTCCTTCATCCTTTGATTTTTCAATCTCTTTGTCAACATTTGAAATCTCAAGTCCATCATCACTACCATCACATAAAACACTATCTTCTTTCGAAGACTCATTAAAAACAATGTGAATAGATTCTTCAATAGTCACAGTTCGTTTATTATAAACTCTAAAAGCTTTGCTATGAGAAGAGTAACCCAAAAATATTCCCTCATCCGATTTAGAATCAAATTTTCCAAGTTGAGCTTTTCCATTGTTTAAAATATAAACTTTGCATCCAAAAACATGGAGATGGGATATATTGGGTTTTCTACCTTTGTAAAGATCATAGGGGGTTTTCTTTAACATGGGCCTAATAAAGATTCTATTCATTACATAACAAGCCGTATTAACGGCATCGGCCCAAAAGTAATGAGGTACTTGAGAATCATTTAACATGGTTCTAGCAAGTTCCTCTAGCACCCTATTTTTCCTCTCAACAACTCCATTTTGTTCCGGAGTTCTAGGTGCCGAATATTGGTGCTCAATTCCATGCTTATCACAAAATCTATCAAATTTATAGTTTTCAAATTCACCTCCATGGTCGGTTCGAATAATAATCACTTTTTGGTTTACTTGGTTTTGTGCAAGTTTATATGGCATTTAAAAGACTTGTAGGTGTCACTCTTAGCACTTAAAAACAATGTCCATGTAAATCTTGAAAAATCATCAACAATCACCAAGGCATAATAGTTACCACCAAAGCTTTTTACTTGAGAAGGTCCAAACAAGTCCATGTGAAGCATTTCCAATGGTCTTGTTGTGGACACATCATTTTTGGAACCGAAATGATTTTTAGTTTGTTTGCACTTCTTGCAAGGAGTGCAATCACCTTTAATTTGAAAATTGAGCTTTGGTAAACCAACCACTAAGTCTTTGGATTGAAGTTTCTTAAGTTGATTTACATTAATGTGAGCGGTCCTACGATGCCATAACCAAGTATCACTTTCTTTGCTAATTAAACATTTTGAAACTAAAGAAGTGATATTATTCAATTCAACTATGTAAGTGTTATTAGACCTTTTTCCAACAAATTTGATAGATTCATCTTTGTCACTTTTTATGAGACAATGAGTAGAGGTAAATAATACATGGTTACCAATATCACATAATTGACTAATGCTCAAAAGATTATGTTCTAATCCTTGAACATAAAGTACATTATCAATAACCAAGTTGGAAGAATTACCAATTTTACCTATACCAAGTATTTTGCCTTTGTTGTTGTCTCCATATGTGACATATCCTTTTTCTTTAGGAGTAAGCTCAATGAAGTGTCGCTTATCTCTCGTCATGTGCCTAGAACATCCACTATCAAGTATCCAAAGTTGCTTTCCGGTTCTAAGGCACACCTACAAGACACAATCACTTGCTCATTTTGGGTACCCAAATTATGTTGGGTCCCTTTTTGTTAGTCTTGGATGATTCTCCCTTCTTAATCCAAACATAAGTACCATTTTGAATTCCAAAGGTTTTGATATGGCACTTATTGTTTGTATGTCCAAATTTTCCACAATAAAAGCAAGTTGGTTTCTTTGTGAAATCAATTTTTGAGAATGAACCAACCACTTTATTTGTCTTTTTCTTGTGGACATATCCTAAACCGGTTTTGTTTGAATTGTGTCTAAGAGAACCAATTAACCATCTAGGTTTCTATCACTTTTGTTAAAAGTGTTGAGTTTGATTTTCAAATCATTTACTTCCTTTTCAAGCTCACAACACTTTTCACAATGAGTGATAGTATATGATTGATTTGCATTCTCACAAACATGACTAGAGTTAGCAAGTTCTAAGGATGCATTTTGGAGTTTCAAATCATTAATAGATTTTTCCAATTCATTGATTTCCTTTTGATACTCCAAAAGCTTCTTTCCTTTTTCCTTGTTAACTTTTAGCAAGTCTTTCAAATTGAGTTAGCATCTCATTATATTCATTTAGCAAATCATCATAAGAAATAGTATGAGAGGAGGTGTAAGAATAATTAGATGATACCTCATCCTCACTCTCATTGTCTTTTCTTTCACTACTTGAGGAGGCTGCATTGTCATTCTTGGCCATGAGACATAGCTTGGCTTCCTCATCATCCGAACTACTTGAGGTTGACTTGGAATCCTTTTCCGGTTCATCCCAAACAATGTAAGCTCTCTTCCCCTTGCCATCTTGAGTCTTCTTCTCATTCTTTCTCAAGTAGGTGGGACATTCCATTCTTAAGTGTCCTATCCCACCACACTCATGGCATTTTACACTTTCACTTGAGCTTTTGTTTCTTGGCTTGTTATCCTTGAATCTCTTGTCTTGAGGTCTCTTGTCCTTAGAGAATGATGAACTACCCTTTTTGCCTTTGAGGAATTTGTTGAACCTCTTGGCAAATAAGCTAATGTCTTCCTCATTTAGAGCACAATCGGAGCTTTCACTTGAAGATTCATCTTCATCCTCTTTTGACATTTTGGTTGAGGCTTTTAAAGAGATGCTCTTCTTTTTCTTGTCCGAATCTTCATTTAAGTGAAGTCTTGATAGTTCCATCTCATGTTCTTGGAGCTTTCCAAACAAGGTGGTCAAGTCCATAGATTTTATATCCTTGGCTTCCTTGATGGCGGTCGCCTTTGGTTGCCATCTCCTATCAAGACATCTCAAGACTTTGTTAGTAGTTTCACCATCTCTAAATTCTTTTCCTAAGCCAATCAATTGGTTAACGATATGTGAGAACCTTGTTTGCATTTCATTGATAGACTCATTAGGGAACATATGAAAGAGCTCATATTCATGAGTTAAAGCATTTAATCTTGAGTCTCTAACTTCACTAGTTCCCTCATGAGTAATTTGCAAGGTATCCCACATTTCTTTTGCCGATTTGCATTGTGAAATCCTATGAAATTCATTTTTGGACAAAGCGGAGAAGATGATATTTTTAGCTTTTAAATCATATGAGGCTTTCTTTTTATCATCTTCATTCCAACTTGTTCTAGGAATAACAACAGCTTCACCATTAACCACTCTTCTAGGAAGATGTGGACCTTTTTCAATTGCATCCCAAATATCGGTATCTATTGCTTCTACAAAGACTCTCATCCTAGCCTTCCAATAAGAATAATCTTCACCATTGAAGAATGGAGGTCGGTTAAGAGACATAGACCCTTCTTGTTGATTTCTAGAGCCCATTGTTTCCAAAAGGGATCTTTTTCGAAAAAGCTTTTACGCTCGATCTTTCGACCGAGCTCTGATACCACTTGTTGGAAACCAACAAGCGGGCTTAGCAATTACTAGAGGGGGGTGAATAGTAATATGGAAGCAACAGTGACTAATTTTCGATGCAATTAAAAAATAATTGATCAAATGCTTGTTTTTCTGAAACTGGGCAATTTACTCGAGTGAAATGAAGAACACTCGAGTGAAATGCTACGAAATACTCGAGTGAATTGTAAAACACTCGAGTGTTTTATGCAGAACAGCAAAGAGCAATTTCAGAGAAATTTAGCAAATTGATTCAATTTCTTAAAGACTAATCCAGAGCAGATATAAATCAAAGTAGAGGGCAATTAAACTAAGTTAAAACAAGTTGAAAACAAGTTAATTGCAACCAATTGGTACTAGAAATATAAAAGCCCCTTTCTAGAGAACTTAGGGTTTGGTTTTTCTTGAAATCTAAGAAAGCTATAAAAGAAAGAGACAACACCAATTTTATCCTGGTTCACACTCAATATAGAGTGCTAATCCAGTCCCCCTAATCAACTTAGGAGTTTCTACTAGTAATCAAATTGTTAGAAATTACAAGGATAAATTGAGATTCCTCACTCAATCCTAACCCTTTTTCAAGAGTGTACCAAACTCTTGAAATTTCTACCCCAACTTGATTTGGTGATGAAGAGTCCCTTCTTCTTAAGCTCCTTGGAACCTCCGAGAGCCCACCAAGCTAAGAATCCTCTTAGTCTTTGTGCTTGAGAACCTCCCAAGGCTTGAGAACTTGGATACCTCACCAAGATTTTCTAAACAAGCTAAAGTGTTTGAGTGTTTGAGAATTTTACAACAAATAATTCTCTTACAAATGAAGCACACTCTCTTAACTCACTAAGACAAATAATAAAGATGAATGCTTGGTTGAGTTAAGAGAGAAAATGATTTTTAACACTTGAGAGAGAGAGAGTCAATGAAAGAATGTAAGCTTGTTCAACTCAATAAAGTCCACTATTCAGAATATATGTAAGGGGACAAAAGGGAAGGAAAAACCAAGTTATTCCACCTTTTTGTCCTCTTCTAACGTTTAAAAAATTTGCTGTCAGACCTAAAATACTCGAGTCTTTTTGGAAACACTCGAGTGTTTTAGTCAACTCTGATAGTGTTGCCTTTTTACTTTATCCAACGGCTATATTACTGAAAATTCATAAATCACTCGAGTGAATTGAGAATGACTCGAGTGAATTGATCAGTGTTGGAAAAATTAAGTTTTTCTAACATTGTTTTCAATTCTCTTCTCAAGTCTAATTGGTTTTAATCTCAACCTTTCATGCATGAATATTATTTGACCTTATGTGAGAATAAAAACCTAAACTACCCACTCTCATAAGGAAGTAAAATACATTAAGAATAAATGAGAATGAATAATTAAACTAAGCACTTGATCTTTTTTATTGTTGGGCTTGCATTCTTCAAATTAAGTCCATAATTTAATTACATTGTCATCATCAAAATTAATCCACCTTAATCGGAGACTTGATTTTACAGAAATGAACTAAGGAGCTAGGTATAAATAGGCAAACCGTGAGCTTACCCATTTGCCCTTGGAATTTCGGTCAAGAGTGTGTGGCTTGAAGGGCAATTTTGGTTTCACAAAAAGTTGCATGGCTTAAGGCCAAGTCATGAGACAAATGGAGTGAAATTAGGCTTAATCCTTCATCCTATTGGTTGGTCAATCCCTTAACTATGCTTTACACTAAACCAAACCTATATGCTACTAGTCTACTACCTTAGGGTTCAAGAAAGTCAAACTCCTTATCATGCATGCACATAAACACATAGCCGAATACACACATGCACACACATACACATAGAAAAATCATTTTCATTTTCTTTCTCATAAAATCACAATTTTCCTTAAAATACAAAATATTAAATACTTAATTATTTCAACTCAAAAATTCAATCCAAAACTCATAAGATTTTCTCATAAAAATCATTTCCTTGGAAATCCTTTATCACTTGAAATCATAAAAGAAATTCAATTCAAGAAATATTCTTTCAAAACACTCTTTTTAAAACACTTTCTCAAAATAATCTTTTTAGGGTTTAAAACAAATATGAGGTATTCAGACGTGGTGTTACAAGATTCCTCTTATGAAATTACTGCTTATTATCCAATTTATTAAATCCTAATTCCTTAGAAATTTTAAACCATTGAATAATCTTAATTAAGAACAGTGAATTATCAAGTTATATAATAATCCAAAAGTATTCCTACAAATTGAATCATTATACTGTTTAATTGCATGACCTATTCTAAATCCTAATTTTCAAATTCATATTTAGAAATCCAAAACATAGATTATCTACTTCTATGTATAACATTAAAATCACAATTAAACACTTGATTTAAATCTGAAAAACATTAATTCATAAAAATAAATTACAAATGCAAATCCACCATGTTCCTAACACAAAAGGCTTAGTTACACATAATGAAATAGAAGAAGAAAACAAATAACTATGATATTTATTCCTAAATTACCACAGATATGTGCTTTGAATCTTCAATCTTCTCCGGATCCCTCCTTGGAATGCTCCCAAAACTGTGTAAATTTCCTTTCTAAAACTATCTATTGAATCCTAATGATTATTCATGACTTGCTTATTCTCTTCAAAACTGGCTAAAAAACTAATATTAATCCTAATATAAATAGATAAAAGTCTAATCTTATCAAAATCCTTCACAATTGCTCAGAACTAGGCCCAATTGGGCTTTTACGTGCACCGCCCGCCTGGGCGTGCAGACCAGCACGCCTGGGCGCGCTATATCTGATACCCAATAAATTGACGTAGCACGCGCGCCTGGGCGTGCTCAGTATTTTCCGACTCCGTTTTTCTCCGTTCTTGTGCCATTTTCAAGGTCTTCTTATGCTCTTTTCAGCTCCAATAATATTTTCTCCAAATAAAGCTCCAAAACACCTGAAACATACCCAAAACGGATCAAAACGTTCAAAGGATTCTAATAAACTAAAAATTCCTAAAACTAATACAAAATACCTATATTTACAAGAGAAACAAGCCAAAACCATAACAAAAGGAAGTGAAATTAAACCCAAAAACATCATATATTAGACCTTCATCACACCCCAAACTTAGCATTTTGCATGTCCCAGGCAAAAGTAAAATAAAAATTCATAAACACAAGACTACCTTCTAAATCAAAATGTACCACACTTAATCTAAGACTTCGACTCATCAAAACAGCCACATATTTACACAAGCTATTCACATATCAAAACCTGGTTAAAGAAACAAAATCAATCAGAACTCAGAACTAATGAACACTATCAACCTCTCAGTGTATATCTCTCATGTGTATCAAGGGTTTTATAAATATTCACTAAAGTTCATACAATAGTTAAATGTTACCATAAGCTTGACCATAGACCCAAATCTCCATTGAAATTATTAAAAACATGCACAAATCAAAAGGTCTTTAATTTGGTTGTAACGTGGCCATGGCTAAAAGTGTCAGGTGGGATAAAAGAAAGAAAAAGATGAAACTAAGGGCTAAAATGTAAAACAAATTTCCCTTTAAAAATTATGAATGAGCAACGAATACTATGAAGACTCACACTCAAATCACAACTATTTCAAACTTCTTATTTTTCTATTTTACTCTACTACTTCTTCCAAACAAATTTCCTTTCTTCTTTCATTCATTCATCAATTTTCACTTTTTCTCAATTTTTCTTTCTTTTCTTTTTTCTTTTGGAAGAAGAGTAACTCAATAAACACTTTCACAATTTTCATACTTTTGAAATGTCCCTCTCTCATTTGCTAATTCAAAATTCCTAAGGTACTCACAAAAATATACAATCAATGCAGGGTACCAAAGAAAAATCATATTTATATCATAAGGCTCAAAATGGGCAACTAAGGGAAAACAAATTCAATCGACAATCTCTGAAGACTACAAAAACACCATCCTAAATGCCTTAATCATTTTCATGCATGTAATCAATTATCAATCTCAAAATGGTCACCGATCAAGTTCTAGAACATAAAACTAAAGAGAACACACTCATTAAAGAAATAGGGGTCTCAAATCAAAATATTCAAATTAATCATATACCCTATCAAATAGGCTCAAAATCTCAGGCTAATAGTCAGTTCACTAATCTCAAGTTCTGAAAAACTTTGTCAAAATAACCAGATTTCAAAAATATTTACAGTTCAACAAATAAATAACATGAATCAATGAGTCTAATCCTAAACTAAGTATATACACCTATCATCAGAAAAATAATCCTAAGTCTAGAATAATCATCTACTTATACCCAAGACACAAACCAACACCAAAAAAAAAATGGGAGAAAAAATTCAGATCTGAAATTTTTTTTATTTTGTCCACTCCCCCAAACTTAAAGGTTGGCTTGTCCTCAAGCAAACTAAAAAAAACATACCTAACTACAAAATAAAAAATTACATGGAATAAATTTGGAATACTTACTACTTACATCCACAAAAATTGCTCATCAATAACAAAAGCGAGAGAACATTCCCCTGAACTAAATACCTGCAAGCGTTAGAACCAAGTGCCAAAAATAGCACCTCTAATAGGGAAATATATCAACTCACACATGTCATACAAAATATAACTAGATGCACATAATAAATAACCCAAATAAATATTCATGCAACAAAACTAAAAAATAAATCCTAGAAAGCAATACATGTTTTTGTTATAGAAACAGTACAGATCTGAATAGGGGAAGGGATACAAAATATAACAATAAAAATCAGAATCCCCTAAACTACTCCTCATCCTCCTGCTCAGGAGATGCATCCAGTAAGCTCTGATCCTCATCCGTGTATGGTGGCACATCATAAGGCATACCCTGCGCTGCTCCGATACTGCTCAGAAATGAATCTCTAGCTTTGTTCCTACGCATCTCTCTGCGCTGGAACTCAGCTGCTCTGCTCTGTCTCCGGAGCAAACGCTGTAACATCCCAATGATCATCCCATCATCATCTCCCCTCTGCTGTGCTGGCTGGCAGGAAGGACCTACCTCATCCTGAGACTGCTGAACTGGGATATGGCTCTGTGACTGGGGTGGATCGGCTCTAGCTACCTCTATAGATCTGCCAATAAACATGTCCCGTGTAGCCCTGGTCATCTTTGGGGTCCTCCGAAGATCCCTCACATCCCCACGAAAATCAACACCAGCTGCAGCGCATAGTCGGGTGATAACCCAAGTAAAGCCTACATACCCTGCCTCCTTCTTAGCAAAACGATGCATCCTATCAGAGATAATAGATGCAGTGTCTACTATAATACCACAGTGAAGGGCATATATCAGTCTACAAACTCCTGGTTGTACCTCAGTGTCATGAGAATGTGGGTCCAAATTATGCACAATGAATCTGACCCAAAATCTAGCCGCTCCCCTCAAGTTCTTCTGATAAACATGCTTAACTATCCCAGCCGTAGTCAAGTTCCAATCCTTGTCTGCCAGAAATAAAGCATCCTTCACCATGTTCAGCGGGTACTCCTTCTCATTATCAAAACTAGCCACAGTAAACATAGCAGGTGCCGCCTCCAAAGGGTAAGACTGAAGTCCCATGACACGAGCAATAGTGTCAGCATCATAAGGAACCTCAACCCCTCGGACATACGACACCCTCCTATGAGTACCATCCAACTCAAACCTCTTCGCCCTCCACCAGGCATTAGCATAAAATTCCCAGACTAGGAACTTGCTAAACACCTCGTCAGGCTCTCTAATACAATCCAACCACCTGTTAATCAACAGGGTCTCCTTCACCTCCTCAATACTACTAACCCCAACAACTCACCTCCCACAGGCCCCTCGCTCTCATATAGCATACTCGTCTCCGGGGTTATACCCCTTTTCACCATCTTCCCTTCATAATAGTCGGAGACCCTCGAATTCTCAAAGGTCTTCCCCAAATCACTACTAGCACTCCCTACAACTGGTCTTTTTCCCCTAGGCATCCTAAAAGCTCAGAACTAACTAAAGACAAATGATCGAACACTTGGTGGGCACTCTCTAGAACTCAAAAACCAAACTCTAAATCACTAACTCCTAACTCCAAAATCAATCACAACAGTACCAGGGAGTATAGAAGAGTGATTCTTACCCAAAATAATGAAGAAATTCGTGTCCCTTTGCTCTAGAGGGAAGAAAACCGAATTGAATGGAAGAGTAGAGAATGAGAGAAAAGCTTGAAATTGAAGGAATTGAGAGAATGGGGTGTTACTCCCCCAGGCGTGTCTGATTAACGCCTCTTGTGCGCCCAAGCGCGGGAGTACTGTAAGTGCCATTTTTTTAAATTACAGAATAATAAAAAAAATTAAAAATAAAATTACCTATATTCAAAACTAATTTCCTAAACTAAAATAAACTATTATAAGGAATTAAGAAACTTACCTTTGGAGCACAGCTTTTTATATTAATGCAACATGGGGAAAATCCCCAAATCTTATTTACCTGTGTCACATGAACAACTAAAAATAGTGCTATAAAGCACCTCATTAGCAATCACTTATAGAAAGTTTCAACTCCTTATTTACTAACTAAAAAAAATAAAATAAAACCTACACTACTACATAATTACAAAGAATCCACCAGGATCCCAAATTCTATGGCTCAACTCCCATGTGCTATAGGAATAATAAGTTACTCCCATGTCCCATGGGAATGAGCATGGATGAAGTAAGGAAATTTTAGAAATAAATTCAATCCCACCAGGGTCAAAAGGTATATTCCTTACATCATGCATCATCTTAGAAAATTTGACTTTTTCCCCATTCATGAAGGTGTTGATTTCATGAACAGGAAAAACAAAATTATTAGGATCTTTATTCATCCCTTTGTACAACAATGATTTGTGTTGATGTTCTGGGAAAACATCATGCCAATTTAAGGGTCGAATATAATTGAAAAATTTTGAATCATCCAAACATGCTAAGGATTTAACACAATTTTTTAGTTCAGAAATTTCAGCACGCAAGGATGAGTCAAATTTTTCTATTATTATTCTATCCCCATTTGTTTTGTTTTGTTTCACTTCTTCTACCCCATGATGCACTTTAATTTCTTTTTCTTCAAAATTTTCAGAGAAATTAGTACTAAAGTCTTCCTTAACAGACAACTCTTGTACTATATTTTCTATGAAAGATTTCTTATAAAACTTTTCAATCTCACTAATAGGGGTATTTGCATCATAAGTAAGAGGATGTGAAGCTAAAACAAAATCAAAGAATTCTAACTCTTCACAAATCATTATTATACATATCAATTAAATATCAAAAATATATTTCACTCTAAATTACTTCTTAGTGCCAAAACAGATTAAACTAATTCAAGTCCCCGGCAACGGCGCCAAAAACTTGATCACTCTCTAGCAAGTATACTAGATCGCAAAGTAATATAGTCGGTTAAGACCAGATATCGTACCCACAGGGACTCAGAATTGTTCAATCTATCTCTACCTAAGGTAAAATCTAGAATAAAATCTATTAAAAGATAAAATTCAGAATTAAATAAATAAATTAAAAAGAAGAATTATATACTAAAAATAAAATAAAAGAGAAATTAAATGGAAAAACTTGGTTAGGAACTTATTATCATTGTATATTCATTTATTTATTATAAATCAATATTTTTCATTCAAATCAAGAACAAATCCAGAAAATAGTAATTCCTAGATTCCTCTTATGAAATTACTGTTTATTATCCAATTTATTAAATCCTAATTCCTTAGAAATTTTAAACCATTGAATAATCTTAATTAAGAACAGTGAATTATCAAGTTATATAATAATCCAAAAGTATTCCTACAAATTGAATCATTATACTATTTAATTGCATGACCTATTCTAAATCCAAATTTTCCAATTCTGATTTAGAAATCCAAAACATAGATTAGCTACTTCTATGCATCATTAAAATCACAATTAAACACTTGATTTAAATCTGAAAAACATTAATTCATAAAAATAAATTACAAATACAAATCCACCATGTTCCTAACACAAAAGGTTTAGTTACACATAATGAAAGAGAAGAAGAAAACAAATAACTATGATATTTATTCCTAAATTACCACAGATATGTGCTTTGAATCTTCAATCTTCTCCGGATCCCTCCTTCGAATGCTCCCAAAATTGTGTAAATTTCCTTTCTAAAACTATCTATTGAATCCTAATGATTATTCATGACTTGCTTATTCTCTTCAAAACTGACTAAAAAACTAATATTAATCCTAATATAAATAAATAAAAGTCTAATCTTATCAAAATCCTTCACAATTGCTCAGAATTAGGCCCAATTGGGCTTTTACGTGCACCACGCGCCGGGGCGTGCAGACCAGCACGCCTGGGCGCGCTATATCTGATACCCAGTAAATTGACGAAGCACGCGCGCCTGGGCGCGCCATTCCCGCGCCTGGGCGTGCTCAATATTTTCCTACTCCGTTTTTCTCCGTTCTTGTGCCATTTTCAAGGTCTTCTTATGCTCTGTTCAGCTCCAATAATATTTTCTCAAAATAAAGCCCCAAAACGGATCAAAACGTTCAAAGGATTCTAATAAACTAAAAATTCATAAAACCAATACAAAATACCTAGACCTTGGAACAGAAGAACAACTAGACCTTCTTAGTCCTTTCACAAGGGATGAAATTAAGCAGTGTATGTGGTCAATTGACAAAGACAGATCACCTGGACCTGATGGGTTTGGGGCTGGTTTTTTCCAAGCTGCTTGGGAGGTTGTTGGTCCTGAATGTTGTGAAGTTGTGGAGGAGTTTTTTCTAACAGGTAATCTTTTGAAGTCATGGAATTCTACCTCTTTGGTACTGATTCCAAAAAATAGTAATCCTATGTCTGCTAAAGATTATAGGCAAATAGCCTGCTGTAATGCATTATATAAATGTATATCTAAGCTATTGTGTATGAGGTTAAAAAAGATCTTGCCTGATTTGGTTAGCAATAATCAAGCAGCTTTTGTTGAAGGAAGGAGCATAATTCACAATATTCTAGTTACACAGGACTTATTAAGATTGTACAGGAGGAAGAATAGTTCAGCTAGATGCATGATGAAAATTGATTTAATGAAGGCTTATGATTCTCTGAATTGGAGCTTCATTAGAAATATGCTAGAGGCAATGAATTTTCCTGGGAAATTCATTGAATGGATTATGATATGTATAACTACAGCCTCTTTCAGTATAATTGTGAATGGTCAATGCTCTAAAAAGTTCAGAAGCAATAGTGGAATCAGGCAAGGGGATCCAATATCTCCTCTAATTTTTGTATTGGCTATGGAGGTCTTATCAAGAAGGCTATTAGCAGCAACTCAGGATAGGGATTTTAGATTCCATCCTATGTGCAAATCTCTGAATCTGGTCAGTTTGATGTTTGCTGATGACTTGATGCTTTTTTGTAAAGGGCATCCTAAGAGTGTTGCAATTCTTATGGCAGCTCTACATGAATTCTCAAAGAACTCTGGTATGTATGCAAGTGAAGAGAAATCACAGGTGTTTATGGCTGGCATCAAGGAAGTCAGAAAGGAGCAGATTCTTAATGTAACTGGATTCATACTTGGTGCTTTTCCATTCAAATACTTAGGGATTCCTTTGTCTGCTAGAAAGTGGTCTATTTCTACATGCCACGCTTTGGTAGATAAAGTGACAAAGAGATTGCAATCTTGGCAGACTAGAAATCTCTCTTTTCAGAGTAAGTGTGTCCTAATCAACTCTGTCCTATTGTCTCTACACACTTATTGGGCTTCAGTATTCATTATACCTAAGAGAGTTCTTCGTGATGTTGATAGAATCTATAGAAATTTTCTATGGAATACGAATCGAGCAGTTCCAGTTGGTTGGGATAAGGTTTGCAGGGAGAAAAAATTTGGTGGTCTTGGTTTTAAGAATACGATTGTGTGGAACAAGGCTGCATTGGGCAAGCAAATCTGGCACATAGCATCTAAGGCTGATATTCTTTGGGTAAAATGGGTTAATACTATTTATCTAAAAGGAGATAGCATTTGGTCTTTCAATCTAGTTTCAGATCATGGGTGGCACATGAGGCAGCTGATCAAGATTAGGGACAAAATTCAAATTGGATTTAGAAATGGTGATTGGCTTCATAGCCCTGATGGGCATTATACCATCCAATCGGGTTACAATTTGTTAATGGGGTAGCAAGAGGTCTTCAAACTTCATCGAGAAGTTTGGAATAGAACCTCAATTCAGAAGCACAATTTCATTTTCTGGCTAGCTATACAAGATAGGCTTAAGACAAAGGAGAGGATTAGCAGATTCACTGACCTTGACTCCATACTATGTCCTCTCTGCAACATGCACATTGAAACCAGGGACCATATTTTCTTCAAATGCGGTTGGAGTAGGCAACTTCTGGATTTGCTTGCTAACTAGATGTGTCTAGCTTCGGTGTACTATAGATTCAGCAATTGGAGCCGTTGGCTAAAGCATGGAACGAAGAAATCAGTTGAGAAGCGACTTCGATGTGCTCTAATGGCTGCTTCAGTGTATCAAGTATGGATGGAAAGGAACAGGCGTGTGTTTTCCCAGCAACATCAATCACCTTATCAGATCTACAAGGATACTATTCGTGCTTTATCACTACGAATAGCTGTGGTGCATCCTAGATTTAGTGAATGGAAGAATAGGACATTAGTAAATAAAATTTTAGTTGAGATTTAATTCTTTCCAGTATTTTATGGTACTTTGTTTTTAGATATTTTTTTCCCTTTTTATTCCCTAAGAACCCTTCCTAGAAGGTGGCTTAGGATTTAAAGGGTTTGGATTTGTTGTGTATTTTGTTAGTTTGGTAATAAATGATTTATTTTTACCAAAAAAAATACAAAATACCTATATTTACAAGAGAAACAAGCCAAAACCATAGCAAAAGGAAGTGAAATTAAGCCCAAAAACATCATATATTAGACCTTCATCAGCCGCCATATGTGTGGTAAGTGTGATAGGATTCCGTATGGAACGGTGTGGCCGCTATATGAAGACATGTGGAACGGTGTGGCCGCCATATGTGTGTGATTCCATATAGTACGGTGTGGCCGCTATATGAAGGCATGGAATGGTGTGGCCGCCATGTGTATAATGTGATGATTAATATGTGTTATGCATCTCATGCATGGTGTACAGGGAATTGTAAAACGAGTGAGGTGCATGCGGGATTGGAAACCATGTAGTACGGTGTGGCCGCTACATGAGACGGTTGGAACGGTGTGGCCGCCACCGTAGAAATGGCAAGGACCTAGAAATATTGGTGGACAATGGTTCAGGGATCATCCCCTTGTATCATTTTAGGATCGTGGTCGATTGGGTTCCAGTATAGAACGGTGTGGCCGCTATACAGGTTGTGGAAACATCGAGCGCACGATTGCTCATCCCAGAGTGTTGTTTTCTGGAAGATTTGATTCTGGAGAAATGATTTGAGAGACGTGCATGTATAGCATGAAATATTAATGATTATAGTTTTTATTGTTCAGTAAGACACTTGAGCATGCATTTACTATATTGAATTGATATCTGTGATGCTTGTGTTTGACCAATCATATAATCTGCTTAGGCGATATGACAAGTGACTTACTCCCATCTACCATGTTTGTGGTGGTAGGTTCTTTCAAAGGAAAGGACTGAAGCCACTCCTGTAAGAGTGAAATATGTCTAGAAGGAACAGCCAGGATGATGTCTCGTCATCCGAATCCTTTTGCAGAAGGATCGAGTTGTGAAGACCAATGCTATGGGTGTAAAAAGGGTTTTTGGGATTTTAAATTATATATGCTTTACACTCAGACTATTTTGTAAATAAAATATTACTCTAATGAAAAGTACTTTTGGTTTTCACACGCTTTAATTGAAAAAGTTTTTGTTAACCCTTATTTTCATTGAACTAATTTTTGGGGCGTGGCACTTTCCCAACTTGGATAAAAAGTTACTTTTACGATTGCAATTCAAATTAATATAGTTCAGAGGTTCAAATCCGATCGATCAACACTCGTTTCTTGTTTCCCGATTGGTATCACAATTACTTGAATTGAGATTAGCTATGGAGTTCGACCATTAATTTAATTTAAACATTGTTTTTGGTTCTCTTAGATACTAATCTAATCGACATGAATTTAGTCACTTGATTGGATTAGTATTCGAGATCATAATTTATTTATTTCATGCTGTTCCATTTTTAATCCCTGTTCAATTACTTTGACACCAATTTTACTCGACAAACATACATTAAAATCACACACAAATGCACATAGTAAAATAGCAAGACATAAAGGAATTTACACAAAAGTTTTATACATAGGAGATCAATTACTAATTCACGATGATGCATAAACTCCTAGATTTCGACGACGTCACCCCCCGATAAATGCAACATTGGATTGGCCAGTTCCAACACTACATTCCATCAGTGGTAATCGCCCTTTCCATCTAATTTAAGTTTGTGTGCGTCATTTTGATTAGCAGGATTTCCTTTGTAAGAAACTTCAATCTTTTTGATTAACTCAAAACTTAAAATTTTCATCTTCAAACAAAACTCAATTTGCACCATTTAAGTTTCCTGTTTACAATAGTGCCACACTTAAAGGATGCAATCCTTTGAATCCCTAAGGGATCCTGCTTAGGTTCCCAAAGAATTACATTATATTTTTCCTTGGTTAAAAATGTTATCAAAAATTAGCAGTTCTCCATTAGGAAATTCGAGCACCTGTTAGGTCATTTCTCACCCATTAGGAACAATTTTCACCCATACCAGGTCATTTCCACCTATTAGGCCACGGTTGACACCCGTTAGGACTAAAATAAAATTTTGACTCTTTACCTCTACTTGGTACTTTTCGCTTTCATAATTTTTATTATTTGCGCAGCAGATTGATCCATTGGGTACACCCGCCTAACAGGTCATTTACGGGGCCTAATAGGTCATTTTCACCTGGATGGGTCATTTGGACCTAATGGGTAACTTGTCACCTCACAGGGCACCTAATGGGTCGGTGTTTCCAAAGGATCAATCTTTGCTGCGACTTATCCATTATTACACATTTCATAATCCATTATCAAACATTAACAATCACAATTTTTCAATTAAACATTTAGCACCAAACATTTTCACCAATCACCAAACCTTAAAATTTCCACTTAAAAGGATCTCACCTCTGATTAGGAAGCTTGAGATGAGAGTGTTTGCAGAGAATTAGAAACCACTTTCCCTCAGGTTAAAAGGATGAAACTGCTCTGATACCATAAATGTAACACCCCATTTTTTAATTTAAAGGATAAACAATAATTACTTGAAAGTTCAATAGAGAACCCAAAATTTCCTTTTTCATTTTCTTTTAAAACACAAATTTATACATAAGATTGGGGCCCTCATTTACAATATGAACAGAATAAACTAGAGTTCCCATCTTTCGACGTGTTCGCTGCGCACTCTGATCTTCAAGCTTCTTGTATAAGTACCTAAAATGATAACCACTAAGGGTGAGACCTTTTCACAACACAGTGAATCAAAAGATAGTAAAAAGGGTACATAATAAAAACTCAAGAATAATAATTAAACCAAGCCATGACTAACAAAATGCTTCACAATCACATTTCCATCTTCATTTTTTTTCC
The DNA here is from genome assembly GCA_037953625.1 of Crotalaria pallida. NCBI lineage: Eukaryota > Viridiplantae > Streptophyta > Magnoliopsida > Fabales > Fabaceae > Crotalaria > Crotalaria pallida. The sequence continues at coordinate 76,509,818 of CM075649.1, read as the reverse complement.
TTTCATATACCATAACACCGTATGTCACCTGTAACACCCCAAATTTTCATTTCCTGATGTAATGAAATGTCAATTATGAAAGTTATGCAAAATTATTTTCTTAAATTATAAATATTATTTCTATAATTAATTTAGAGTTAATTACGTGATTATGTGTGTGCTTGTGATAAGAGTTTTTGCATTACAAATATTTTAATAATTAATAATAGGTGAAAATAGGGTTTTTGCATATTAGTCCCTGATTTGGGACCTAGAAGTAATATTAGAAAGATTTTGGAGGGAAAGGGAATTAAAATATTTATTTTTCAAAATTGACCAAAAAGACTCGAGTCTTTTAGGAAAGACTCGAGTATACTGGTCAGTATTGGACTCGTTAGTGCGTTTGATGAGTCAGCACTCAACGAATCTCAAACTTTGACACAAAATCACTTGAAGGCTTGATAGTGGGCTTCGTGTCGCCCTGCATGATCAACGATTCATGCAATAAAAACCTAATTGTTAAAAGTCATTTTTCAGTACATTCTGTCTGTCAACACTAGAGTCTTTGGCTCGAGACTCGAGTATTTCAGACGCACCAGTGCGTCTGGTGGCACCAACACTTGAGTTTCTGACCCATGACTTGAGTATTGATTGATGCTTGTAATAAACTCTTCTGATGAACTACTCGAGTCGTGCATGATCTACTCGAGTCTTCTGGGTTGATGAAGACTCGAGTATTTTATGAACTACTTGAGTATTCCAGAAAGACTAGAAACTTTAATTTTGCAGATCTACTCGAGTCTTTTCAAAAACCACTCGAGTATTTCAGTGTATGTTAGAACTCTACTCGAGTCTTTTAAAAATCACTCGAGTCTTTTGAAACAGAATGATAAACAAATGCCATTTTCAATTATGCCAAGTTTAATCAAATACAATTATCATGTTCCAAAAGAGGCTATGATACATTAGTGCTTGCATTATTGATTATATTGCATGTTGCACATTATGAAATTAATTGATAACCCTAGACGGGATGTTTGTGTGCATTCATGCATGGAGATGTGGTGATAGCATATCATTTGTCATGTTCAAGGAACATGAGGAGGGTACCCTGGGAGTACCAATTTGGTTACGACTTGCCTGTAGTCACATTTTGGTAATGTGACCAGCATTGGTTGCTGCGAACGTTGGGTATTCGTCTTGGTGACGAGATGTGCACATCGATAATGATATTGGTATTATGGACCACGTTCCAGGCATAGTCGTGTGGCTTGCTCGATGACACGTTTTGGTAATGTGGGCAACATAGGCGATGTTGTTACGTCTTGGTGACGCAACATACACTTTGGTAGTGTCGTTTGGATTGTATTCCGAGCAGATTCACTATATGTCCGAGGCACGTATACGGGTTGTTTGGATGGACATGCATGAGAGCATTAGTTGGAGAATCTTAGGACTGGAAAGATTGTGTGCCAGCATCATGACATATCATTTATGACATTGATTATTGAATAGTTTGGTTTGTTCATATGTTGTACATATCTCTGGTCTATTGTTATACATGTTGTGTACCAGCTTAATATTATGCTTATTCCATTATGTGAACAATATTGCTTACCCCTTATGCCCATTGTAGGTGATGGCACGCTATCAAGCTTGCATCGAGTTGCGCCCACTCCCTAGTGGAGTGTGGTACTACGAGGACCATCGAGCCACCTTTGAGGGGGAGGTAGAGGTTACCCTCTATCACCCCAACCCCTTGGCTCGTGTCCGTCCTCGTAGGTTTCGCATACCCATTATCTATACCCTGCATGAACCCCCATTTTATACTTATCATGGACCACCCCCGGCTCGACCAGCTCGTCGATTTCACTCTTTTCGTTTTAGAGCAGCTACTAGGTCTCATCCCTCTGCTTCCCGTGTTATTCGAGAGGAGACTCCTTTAGCTAGTCCGATGAGTCCAGATCATGGGACTCCTTCTGCTGACCCAGTGCCCAGTGGTGGGGCACCGACTCAGTCAGACGAGGTGGAGGAGGAACCTGAGGAGGCAAAGAGTGAGGGGGAGCCAGTCGAGCACTCCACTGGGAGCCAATGGGGAGTTGGGGATCCACCGGGTGATGCATAGTATGGATGGTTTGTATGTGGGATGCATGGAGCTTCTGGCTAGAGACTTTGAGGAGGATGATCATGTTGTGGAGGAGGATCATCGGACCACCACTCTGGGATTTTTATCTTTTGCTCTGTAGTTATATTGTATATATTTTTGAGAGATCTCAGAGAGGTTGTCTTTTCTTTTGATTATGGACTTGTACCACCCAAACTTTGCAATCTCGACTATCATGTACCTTCGCTACTTTTATCTTATATATGTTATATATATATATATATATATATATATGTATTTTCATATGCCTACTAGTTTGATGTTTCATAGCTCAAGGTTCATGCTTTACTTCCGCATACTTTGATGATAACTCTATTCGAGAATATTTTATTTTTAAGTACCACGATATTAACAAATCTTTTCATTTTTGGAGTTTAGAAAAGAACTCTTTGGAATAACTTGTATTAAGATTTTTATTTATCCTCTTTAATATTTATAAACCAAGTCCATATTAAATACCTTATATCTTTATTAAAAGTAAATAAAGATTTACATTTGGAGTAAAGAGTGAGTGTCACACCTTTTGTGGTATCAGAGCAAAATGGTCCTGATTCTTGATCCTCACAAGCATGATCTGCCGGAACAGTTCTCCATATGAGTATAGCTCCTTTGCTATTTGGTTTATTTCATATAGCTTAAGTCTTGTTAATGTTTTGTTTAGAATAGAATTAGATACCAATCCATAGATTAGACAGACCTTTAATGACCTAAGTCCATAGTGCAGGTCTACTATGGCAGCCCGCTATAGAAACCATACGAACGAAATGTTGGATAGGATTACTGCTGTGTTAGAAAACATGCAGCAGAATCAGCATCAGTATCAACAACCACAACCAGCTAATGTAGCAGCTGCTGAGGCTAAGACTTGGTCGGACTTCAGAAGCTGTAATCCTTCGAAGTTTGCTGGTGGATTCAAACCAGAAGAAGCTAATAAATGGATCTTGAAGATGGACAAGATCTTTAGAACTTTGGAATGTTCCGACGCCCAGGAGATAGCATATGTTGTGTTCATGCTGGAAGGAGAGGCAGAACATTGGTGGAATTATACTACCCAGTTATTGGCTCATGAGGGGAGAGAGATAACTTGGGCAGTATTTATGGAAAAGTTTTTAAGCAAGTACTTTCCGGAAGATATACGGAGAAAGAAGGAAGTTGAGTTTTACAACTCAAGCAAGGCAGCATGAGTGTGGGAGAATATGCTGCAAGATTCGAAGAATTGATGAAGTATTCTCCTTATTATCAGATGAACCCTGATGAGAGGAGTAAATGTGTTAATTTTGAAGGAGGCCTGAGACCGGAGTTGAAATCGGTGTTCAGTTATCAAAGAATTCAAAGTTTTCCTATATTAGTGGATATGTGCAGAATGTATGAGGATGATAAGAAGGCGGGGGCTTTGCAGATTGTGGAAGGAAAGAAGGAGCCACAGGGGTATGGACCACAGAGGAGAAAGGGACATGATAACCGTCACAAGGGTCCTTATTTCAACAAGAATCGAGGAAAAGGGAAGATGGTGCATGATGACAGGAACAGTTCGTACAATAATGCTCCTTATTGTGGGAAATGCAAACGTCATCATCATGGGAAGTTTTGTTGGACTAACAATGGGTGCTACAATTGAGGGAAACTTGGTCATTTTTCTCGTGATTGCAAGGAACCACGGAGGAACAACCCAAGAGAATTTGCTGAGAAGCCGGTAGTACAAGGAAGATTTTTCACCCTTAGTGGTTTTGAAACTAGTCAGACTCCAGGACTCGTGCAAGGTAATTATCTGCTTAATGATCAACCTTGTAAGATTTTATTCCATTTAGGAGCCACTCATTCATTTATTTCTTTGGAATGTGTGAATCGTTTAAAGTTACCTGTGTCTGCGTCACCCTATTGTCTTAGGGTAGAAACTCCTACAAATTCCCCTGTGATCACCTCAAAGATATGCCTTAATTGTAGAATTAAGGTATTGGATCAAGTCTCTTGTATAGATTTGATCTGCCTACCCTTATCCCAACTAGACGTTATTCTAGGTATGGATTGGATGTTTAACAATCATGTGGTTATTGATTCTGATAAGAAGACAATTCAGTATAAGGATTTGACTCCGGAGAAGTATCTCTGTTTGTTCTCTACTTTTGGGTACGTCGGAGGAAGAAGAAAAGCCTGTTGAGGAGATTCTGGTTGTTCGGGATTTTCCGGAAGTATTCCCAGAGGAGATGCCGGGATTGCCTCCCAAGAGGGAAATAGAGTTTGGAATTGAATTGATTCCCGGAACTGGTCCCATTTCTATTGCTCCATATAGAATGGCACCACCTGAAATGGTTGAATTGAAGAAACAGATAGAGGAGTTACTACAGAAGCAACTAATTAGACCGAGTGTCTCACCATGGGGAGCTCCAGTTATATTTGTTAAGAGGAAAGACGGAAGCCTGAGAATGTGTGTAGGTTACAGGCAGTTGAATAAGGTGACATTGAAGAACAAGTATCCTTTTCCAAGGATTGATGACCTTATGGATAAGGTCAGGGGAGCTTCAGTATTTTCTAATATAGATTTGAGATCTGTGACGACCCGCAAATTCCTCGTTTGTTTTAAATGAATTTTTGAGATTTATTTTATTAACGAAAGATGTATTTGTGTGAAAATAAATATTTTCAAGAGCTCAAATTGGAAGGTTTTATTATTTGGGATTTCTTTGGAAGTAAAATTTCTTGGTGAACTCTTAGAGATTTGATAACTTTGAAAATTCATATCTTTTTAACCGTAACTCCAAATTTTATGATCTTTATATGAAAACGATCGTATTGAAATGTAGATTTCAAAAATGTAACTTTTATACTTTTCTGGATTGATTTACGAAAATTTATTTTATGAGTGTATTGTGAACGAATTTTGAGTATTTAAATTAGTAAAAATAGTTAAAGACCTCAAATGAACTTTTCCTTTTGAGGATCTCTTTTATATATGAAAACATGATTTTAGAAGATGAAATGAAGACTATATTTATAGCCAAGTAGTGCAGTTAATTGTTTTATTCAAAATGTGTATTTTGGAGTTCTATTTGCTATTATGGATGATTGTCATGTTATGAAAGGAAAATTATTTTATGAATCTTACAAAGTGAATTTACAAAGAAATGAGTATTTGATGTGAGGTGTATGTGAATGTTTGTGTGATGTGTGAATTCTTTGCATCTTATTATTTTTCATTAAGGTGGCATGGCATTTTAATGTTTGTATGATGTGTGTGATTAGGAAAATGAAAATTTAGAATGGTGTGTAAGTGTGTATAGGTGGCATGCATGCATGAAGAGAGAGTAGGAAGATTTATTTTCTTCTAGATTAAGAAAATAAAAAGTACAATTTAATCCATGGAAAATAAATTAGGAGATGTGATGTAGGAAATAAAAGGATGAGTGATTAGACCTAATGCCTTAAATTACTCCTTATTGTCCCCTTGATAAAATCCACCCATGCAAACTTTTCAAAGTGCCAAAATTACCCTCACACACACACACACACACACACACACACACACACACTGTAGGGTTTGCCGACCACATACGGACCCGAGTCTCACCAAAGGGTTCCTCTAAGGGCATTTTACTCGGTTTACCTGTCATGAAAGTCCTTCGCTTGGACTCGTGGGCTCCGAGCATACGAGAGGGCCAGGCTCAGACTTGATGGAACCGAGCCTTACAACCGGACCCCAATCCATCAGGCTCGGGACACTAGGACCGAGACATACTGTCGGCTCGTGCATAAATTCAGGCTCGCCGAGGCTTCTTATCCCTTCCGCAAATCTCTCCTAGATTCTCGCAACAGCCTAGACATGAGATCTACAGCTGATCCTATCCAGATTCTAGAAGCATAATTATCCGATATTATCTCACAGAATCCTGGTTCAGCACAACTCTGATACAAGGCCCAAACGGCCCATATCAGCCTCCTCCAAACCCTATAAATAGCTCATCACAGCTAGGGTTTCAGGTAGGTAATCTCATCCCTAAGTTGACACTCTGCACACACACGTTGACTAGGGAGATCCTTCTTTTCCCAACTGGAACTGCAGAAATACCATAAGTCATACATCAATACTTGATCCTCTTCTGGGCTCCTGGTTACCATAATCTTGAGCACTTAGAGGGTTAAGGACACATAGTGTTTAAGGACACTACATTGGCGCCGTCTGTGGGAACTGAATAACTAGTATTCCCACATCCACTATTTTCATGGCAAACGACAACGACAATGGAGGAGATCTCCGCCGTCGCCTCCATGGGAGGCCACCCAAAAACGGAAAAGGAAATATCAGGGACAGGATCGCTTTGGGAGGACCCCCTGGAGGCAATCAGGCTCCTCCTGTTAACCCACCCCCTCAAGTTCCTCCTGAAAATCCGCTTCAGGCACAGGCTCATGTTCCTCCCATTATTGAAGGCGGCGGAGGACGATCTAACTCTCACACTGTTCGTGATGGTCATGTCTCAGAGTGGCGTGATACTGCAGATTCTGGATCACACGTAGCTCGGAGGGCCCCTTCTGGATCACGAACTAATGGGGCCCATCGATTAGAACGTTCCGCTCGTCATGACCATTCTCGAGCCGATAGATCTCAAAGAGAAATACCTCACTTGACGAGGGGCCACTTTGGAACACTTCAAGGCGGTCCACGTTCCACCGAAACTGAGGGCAGGTCTTACATGACTACCTCTTCGGCTCGAAGACGAGAAGAGTCAATCATGGAAATTTTAAGGACCCAGACTTCCTTGATTGAGAAGCAGAATCAGGCTATTGCTGCTCTTCAGCAGCAGAGCATGGCAAGAACGGTCGAGCAAAGCCCTCGCGTGGCTCTCAACAACCCAAGCAACCTTCCTCCACCCTCACCCCTCAACCCGAGCGTGGTTCCCGAGCGTATTACCGGGGAACCTCATCCTGACCATGCTTTCACAGCAGAGATCAGGGCATACCAAACCCCGCAGACTTATGTAGGACATCAAAATATTCCTCGCTATACCGGGACAACCGATCCGATGGACCATATTGCGGCTTACGAATCTTCCATGATGTTTTATGGAGGAGGGGACTTCATGAAATGTCGTGCTTTCTCAATGACTTTGGGCTCAGCACCTTTGCGATGATTCAATTCCCTACCTGCAAATTCAATTCACTCTTGGGCTGAACTTAGAAGAACGTTCTTGAATAGGTACACTGCCAGTATGTCATAGCCAAAATCCGATCATTCATTAGCTAGAGTTGCACAGAGACCAGACGAGTCTCTACGAGACTACTTAGCTCGATATCAACAGGAGGCTAGTGGCATATCGGGTTTACAATCTGGAGTATCTGTTCTCTTGCTTACTCAAGGGCTACGAGACGGAGATTTTAAGGATTGTTTGATAGGAGAACCACCCAAGGATATGGCCGAGCTCAGGGAAAGGTCCAGGAAGTTTGTAAATTTGGAAGAGTTTCACAGAATCTGTACTGTGGCACGAGGTAAGGAAGATCGTCAAGAACAACGATCTCGGCAAAACGATCGGTTTAGAGATGGTAGAGGGAGAAAGGATAAAAGAGAGAGAGAAAGAGGAGAAAAACTGCCTCCAAAAGGCAAATATGACGAGTATACTCAGCTTACAGTACCAAGGAATCAAATCCTTCGCGAGACTATGCACACCGAGATGCGCAATATTACTAGGCCTCCAGCTTTGAGAAAAGCTGCTCAGAAAGATAAGCCAAGTATTGTGACCATCATGGTGGATGGGGACATACCACTGATCAGTGTAGCATGTTAAAAGACTTGATTGAAGAAATGGTGAGGGACGGAAAGCTTCAACAATACATTGGCGAAGCAATGCGGAAGCGTGCTAGGAGAAAAAGTCATTCCCCACCCAGAACCGAGCAGAAACAAAGAAATAGGAGCCCTTCACCACCTGCGGGGGGAGCTTCTACCCTACTGTCCGAACAGGATAAAGGACGAGAGGCTTTTTTGATCAACACCATTGCTGGAGGATTCGCAGGTGGAGGGGAAAAAAGAGGTGACCGAAAGAAGTGCGTAGGTCAAGTTCTTTCTGTTGCCAGCCGACCAATTCAAAAGCCTAAAAAGAAGAACATCGTCATCAGCTTCAGTGACGAGGATTTTGCTGACATAATCCAAGACCACAATGATCCAATGGTACTTATAGCTCGGCTCGGTAATTATGAAGTAAAGAGGATTCTTGTTGATCAGGGAAGTTCAGCAGACATTATGTTCTTGGATCTGTTTGAAGCCCTGAAGCTGAAAAGGTCTAATCTAACTCCGTTCGAAGGAAGTTTGATTGGCTTTACGGGCCATTCGATTGCTCCCCTAGGCCATACCACCTACCAGTCACCCTGGGGGAACAACCATCTGCTCGAACGGAGATAGTAAAATTTTTGGTCGTCCAGGCTCCGTCGACGTACAACGCTATCCTCGGTCGCACTGCACTCCAGTCTTTTGGCACCATTGTTTCAACTGTCCACCTAGCTATGAAATTTCCAGGATCTAACGACAAGGTGGTTATGGTGCATTCTGAACAAGAACTGGCTCGGAAGTGCTACAATATCAGCTTGGGTAAACTGAAGATTGAAGATGAAAAAATTATGCAAGAACCACTCAATAAGGGAACTGTTAACTTGGCAGATCTTGATGTAAGGGAGGATGATGAAACCAGGCCGACCCTTCAGGGGGATTTCAAGAAGATAATCTTAGGCTCCGATCCATCCCGTTGTGTCAAGATTGGTGTCAGTCTTACTGAGGAAGTTGAGAAAGAATTGACAGAACTGCTCGTAGAGAACAAAGATTTATTCGCCTGGACCTCGGCGGACATGCCAGGCCTTGACCCGAATTTCATCTGCCACAAATTAAGTGTTTATCCTGGCGCTAAACCAGTATGCCAGAAGAAAAGGCGGGTCGGAACCGAAAAAGCTCAAGCCACAGAGGAAAAGGTTGACGAGCTACTTGAAGCAGGGTTCGTCAGGGAAGTGGTATACACCGATTGGTTGGCTAATCCCGTACTGGTCAAAAAATCCAATGGAAAGTGGAGAATGTGTGTGGATTATATAGACCTAAACAAGGTTTTCCCTAAAGACCAATATCCACTTCCTTGCATAGACAAATTAGTAGACAGCTCGGCAGGATATCAGAGACTGTCCTTCATGGACGCTTATTCTGGCTACAATCAGATTCCGATGTATCCCCCGGATCAGGTGAAAACTTCTTTCGTGACTGAGAACGCTACGTACTGTTATAATGTCATGCCCTTCGGACTCAAGAACGCTGGGGCAACTTACCAGCGAATGATGAATAAAGTGTTCGGCTCACTTATTGGGCCCAGAATGGAAGTGTACATCGATGACATGATTGCTAAGAGTTTGAAGGAAGAAGACCATGCCAAGGACTTGAAGATTATTCTTGACAGAATTCAGCAGTACGATATGAGGTTGAATCCGGAAAAATGCACCTTTGGGGTTCCAGCTGGACCATTCCTCGGATTTATGCTCACTGAACGAGGAATCGAAGCGAACCCTGAGAAGTGCCGAGCCATCCTCGAGATGAAGAGTCCATCTGACATTAAGGGTGTACAACAGTTGGCAGGTCGGGTAGCAGCTCTTTCCAGATTCTTATCCTAGTCAGCTCGGAAGGCCCTACCATGGTACCAATTGTTAAGAAAGGAAAAAGAGAAGGCGTTCGAATGGAACGATGCATGCGAAAAGGCCTTCACTGACCTTAAGCAATATCTGGCATCCCCCCCCCCCCCGATCCTATCTAGCCCTGTAATTGGAGAAATTCTATTCCTATACTTATCAGTGGGTGATTCAGTTGTCAGTTCAATTCTAGTTCGAGAAGAATCAGGCAAGGAATCCCCCGTATATTTTGTTAGCCGAGCGCTTCAAGGACCAGAACTGAGATACCAAAAGGTGGAAAAATTGGCTTTCTGTTTGGTCATCACTGCCAGAAGATTGCGTCAGTACTTCCAGAGTCATCACATTAAAGTCAGAACAGCTCAACCTATCCGCCAGATTCTCAAGAAACCCGACCTAGCAGGTAGAATGGTAACTTGGGCCATTGAACTTTCCGAGTTCGACATCACTTTCGAACCAAGGAAGGCAATGAAGTCTCAGGTTCTAGCTGATTTTCTCACTGAGTTTACTGAGCCACTGACGAGCTCAAACTTGGACTGGAACATTTACGTTGATGGATCGAGTAACAAGCTTGGGGCAGGTGCTGGAATAATCCTGGAGAACTCCGATGGTGTTACCCTTGAGTATTCTTTGAAGTTCGGATTTCCTACTTCATATAATCAGGCAGAATACGAAGCTGTAATGGCTGGTCTCAGGATGGCAAAGGAGGTAGGGGCCCGAGAAGTCAAGATTTTCAGCGACTCTCAACTGGTGGTCTCTCAAGTTAAAGGTGATTATCAAGCCTAAGAACCCATCCTCTAAAAGTATCTTGAGAAGGTGAAGTTCTTGTCTTCAGAGTTTGCCAAAGTTGAATTCTGTCATATTCCGAGGGAAAGCAATGGCTGAGCAGACATTCTTTCAAAACTTGCTTCAACGAAAGGCCCCGGAAATAACAAGACTTTGATCCAAGAAATGGTGCACGGACCTAGCGTTGTCCTCTCCGTTTCGGTGGATCCAAGTTGAAATGCTCCGATCACGAGTTACTTAGAACAGGGAAATTTGCCTGTTGATCCAACCGAGGCTAAGAAGCTCGTCAGGAAGGCGTCGCAATTTACTCTGGTTGAAGGAATTTTGTTTCGCCGAGGGGTCAGTGGCCCTATGCTCAGATGTTTAGATCCCACTGAAGCGAAACAGACACTAGAAGAGGTTCACGGAGGAATCGGAAGCCATCATGTTGGGGGAAAATCATTGGCCAAAAAGATTATGAGTGCAGGATATTACTGGCCGACCCTTCAGCAAGATGCGATTAATCATGTGAAGAGATGCGAAAAGTGTCAATTTCACAGCGATGTGTATCAGAAGCCGGCCGAGGAACTCCACTCACTTTCATCTCCCTATCCTTTCTATCAATGGGGAATGGATTTGATTGGCCAATTCCCCACCGCACCAGGACAGCTGAAATGGGTGGTAGTTGCCATAGATTACTTTACCAAGTGGATAGAAGCCGAGCCTCTAGCAACTATCTCGTCTGCCAAGGTTCAGAAGTTTTTTGAAAGGCAGGTCATAGCTCGGTTTGGAGTTCCACAAGTTCTGGTGACTGATAATGGAACTCAGTTCGCAGCAAAGACGTTCCAAGACTTGGTCAATGCTTTAAACATTGAGCACTATTTTTCCTCGGTTGAGCATCCTCAGACCAATGGACAAGTGGAATCAGTGAATCGAACCATCATCCAGGGAATTAAGAAGAGGCTCATTGGTGCAAAAGGAAATTGGTTGGACAATTTGCATGAAGTACTTTGGTCGTATCGCACCACAATACAGACCTCGACGGGGGAAACTCCTTATCGGCTTACCTACGGTTGCGGCGCAGTCATCCCGATAGAAAGGATCATCCCCTCATTCCGAACCATACAACAACCAAACCCCCTCAATAACACTTTACTGTGTGAAGATCTCATTCTATCTGATGAAGTCAGAGATCTAGCCACTGAGCGAGAACGACATGCCAAGCTAATGCAAGCAAAAGGGTATAATCGCCTGGTAGTACCCAGAGAATTCGAAGTAGGTGACCTCGTCCTAAGAAGAGATTACATTTGTTGGAAACCTACAATCGGTGGTTGAAACAAATAGGAACACTAGGAGAACACCTAGAAGGGGGGGGGGTTGAATAGGTGTTATAGAAACTTTGAAAGATTTTCGCAAGAAACAAATCTAAACGATTAAAACCAATGAAAATCAATCAATTAACAAATATTATATCAGAGATTAAGCGGAAACAATCAAAACCAATATTCTTATTGATTAACCTAGGTTATGAAAATGATTTTCCCCAAATTAATTTGAACAATAAAGATTCAATTCAATCAAATATAGAAAAATCACTTTTTCTAGGTTTTCAATCAAGAACACAATTAAAGACTTGAATGTAAAGAGTTAAGGGTTTAGAGATACGACACAGTGATTTATCCTGGTTCACTTTCATCCACTTGAAAGCTACATCCAGTCCCCTCTTCAACCAAGAGAGATTCTTCACTATGAGGAATTAGAGTTTCTCAAATTACAAGTAAATGCCTCACAAGACTTCCTTCTTGCTAGCCTACAAGAGATACCACACCCTTGCCTTGTAATCCTATTGATATCTAATCTAACCTCTTCTCTTGCTTGCCAAATCCCCTCAACAAGACTTCCAATGCTTGCTTTACTACAAGACTTCCAATTGCTTGTTCTTCAACAAGGCTTCCAAGTGCTTGATGAAATGCTTCTTCAAGACTTCCAATGAACTATGCTTGATTCCACAAAATCAAGACTTCCAATGTTGTAGAATGTTTGCCTCTTGCAATGATTACAACTCAAAATGAAAACAAAATAACAATCCTATGAATCTCTTTCAAAAGCTATGAAAAGATCAACATGAGAGATTCAAGGTTCTTGATCAAAGAATGTAAAAATGAAAGCTTTGATCTTGAGAGAGTGAGAGAGAATAGTGTGGCTTTGATTCTTTGTAAAATTGTGTATCAAAATGATTCTTGTTGATAGAAATGATTAGGAAAAGGTTTATATAGAATACCCAAAAGTTGGAGCAACTTAGAATAGCTTTTGAGAAGTGAAAAACGTATTTAAAACAGTTACAGACCCTGTTTACTCGAGTAAAATAAGTATTAATCGAGTAATACGAAAGCAAGATAATTTTCACTCGAGTGAGACCAAAAATACTCGAGTAAAGGTTCAGATAATCGATTATCAAAAGTTTGTTAATCGATTATCAGTTCAAAATACACTGTTAATTAATTATCAAAATCTATTAATCGATTATTAACATTAAAAATCACTTAAAACTTGTTTTCTCAAAAACTAAACCTTTTCTTTCAAACCTTTAAGCCACCTATTGATTTTAGGCAAAGTGAATACTCAAAATATGATATAATCATGCATTCAAAAGAGATTCACTACCCTCTAATAAACTCTACCCAAACTCATAAACTAAAAGACTTGTGAGGCTAAAGATAAAACAATAAAACATAAACTACCAAACTAAGTCTTCATGAGTTGGCTCTCTCTTCTTAACTTGATGTTTGTTGTTGCTTGTTGAGCTTGATCTTGATCAACACATTTGAAGCTTGTTCAAAACCTTTTGGCATTTATCAAAACATTCTTCATGGATCTTACAACATTGGCCTCAAAAATGCTAAAGACGGGAAACTGGCTCAAAATTGGGAAGGGCCATACCGAATAGCTTCTAAAACGGGAACAGGGGCGTACAAGCTCGAAACTCTCTCTGGTGCTGCCATCAATAACACTTGGAATGTGGCAAAGCTTAAAGCGTATTTCAGCTAAAGTTTTTCATCCCTATTTCAATTTTGTTTTCAATTCTGTTTCTAGTTTCATTATTTCATTTGCTAAATGTTAGGACTGTTTATTTTTGATAATGGTGTACGCTCGGTGAAACTCCGAGCCCATTGTATTTACTGCTTCAAATAAATGAAAGTTCTGTTTTTGAATTCATTGTATTTACGTACTTTTCCTCATAACCGATTAGCCACCGTTTATGACGCGAACAATTATAAACAGCTCAACAAGAGCTTATAACTCGTCAAGTACTTTAAAAGATTCCCGATTTAAACGTGATTATCTTAAAATCATTTTTCACATCGCGGATAGAGGAACCCACCTTGGCTAAAGTGTCGGAGTTCCGAGGTCTTAACACTTGAATTCATAACAAAAAGAATAATATGAAAAGCACAAGATCATTACGGATATTATTAATGTTCAATATAGTTACAGCAAAGAAGTCCAAACCCATCTATTGGGGTAAATACATCAAGTTGAAAAGCAAGGGTAAATCTACTCTATGTCAGACAGCACAATACTTTCTGGATCAAATTTATCCTCTTCTTCCTCGTCGCCTTTGGCACCCTCGGCCCCATCTTCCTCAGACTCCTCCGCAAAGTGGTCGGGCAGATCGTTTCCACTCAGGTCTATTGCAACTCCATTCTCACCCACGATCCGACCTGCTTTAACACCAAAGTTGAGGTCAACACCTTTGGTTACAAGGCCAAGATTCAGGATGCGAAGCTGCTCGACGGTGTTGAGGAAAGAGTCTTCAACTGCATGATCCCAATTGTAAAGGTTCTCTTTGGCGGCCTTTTTGTGCTTAAGAGCTTTCGCCTTCATTTTGTCTAAGGAGGCTCGGAGTCCAGCGGCCTCATCCTTGGCGTACTCGAGTTGCTCTCGAGCCATTGCAGCATCTTCCTCGGCTTTCCGAGCTTTCTCTGTAGCCTCCCGAAGAGTTGTGGCATCCTCTTCGGCCTTCTTCAGGATTTCCTCGGCTTGCATCATCCTTTCATTGGCCTCTTGAAGAGTCTTCTCAGTCGTCTCCTTGTCAGCCTCGGCTCTAGCCTTGGCATCTTCGGCCTCTTGCTTCTCCTTTTGCAGCCCTTCTTTCTCTGCAGCCAGTATTTGAAGTCTTTTTTCAAAGGCTTCTACCTGGAGCTGTAGATAATCCTCCCGAGCCTCAGCTTCTTGCCGCTTTTTCTTCCCCTCGGTAGCTACACCAGCGTGAACATACTCACCACGCTGACCGAGGTAGTGAAGAATGCTCGCACCTCTTAGGAGACCCTTCACCAAGGCCGAACAATTGTTTTCCCAGACCGATGGGGGCCAGACGTCTATCACTTGCGCATCCTCATATGGGAAGACTGTAGCATTAAAGCCATCATAAGTCTTCCTGGCCCACATTGTCTTTGAGACAATGTCCTCCATGCCCTCAGCGCCTTGAATCCCTTTGTGGGATTTACTCAGATTAAGCCACTCCCCAGCTACTCCTTCCGAGGCCTCTTGGGGGGACGCTCGGGGGTACCTTTGGTACTCGGCTGGGCATCCAAGTTAACTGTTGGCTCAACGACCTTGGTTGTCGAGACCACCTCGGCAGGAACTGCACTGGGAATAACCGTTGGACTGTTGGTTGGTGTTGGCTCGGAGGATTGGCTCTTACCCGACGAACCGGAACCTGCCTTCATCGCTGCAAGTTGAGCCATCCTGGATGAGGTTGCAGCACTCTTCTTGGCCTCAGATGCCTTTTTCCCCATTTTCTCTGCAACATAGTATGTCAGTATTTTACCGAGCAAAAAAAAAATACCCAGCTCGGCCTTCACTTCAACCTTTGTTCTCTTCAAAAGGATTTGTTTTGTATCAATCTGGCCCTTTTCTTTAAGATACTCCCAAACCCGATCGCATAAACATCTCTCGACCCTACTCAAATCCGCTTTGTAGTCAAATTGGTATAAGGAGGCTCCTCTATTATAAATGCCGCCCGACCAGCTTAGCGGGAACTGGGGCACGACCTTAACTTCCCCTTCATCTTCAACTCGCTTCATGAACCAGCATATTTCGGCTCCCGTATACTCGTACTTGAAGAAGCGAGGTTTGAAGGATTTCCAAGAGTTAGTTACCTTAGCAAAAAGGGCGTGGTCATTCCGAGCCTTCGGCGACACCCAGAGCCCTTTGGAGTCGCCAAATTTGTTTACTTGAGGGGCATATATCCAAAAAAAGGCTCGTAACGTCGCGACCAGACCCTCAGCATCGCAAAATTGCTGGAATGCTCTGGCAAAGGCCCACCCGCTCGGATGTAGCTGACTTGGGGCTATGCCTAAGTGGTTGAGGACCTCCATCTCAAAGGTGGAATGTGGCACGCAAATTCCGACCTTTGTGGCTACCTCCTCATAGAAGTAAAAAAATTGTTGGTTCTCTGGCACTTTGAAGCATATGCGGTCGTCTATGCTCACATGCCTCAAAGCAAATTCCGAGGCATTCCCGTCTGCGTTCGGAGGGGTCAGAATAGGCCGAAGGTGGTTCAAGCTATCCGTCGTAAGCAGAGAAGGCCTCGTCCCGAGCACTTCTCGATCAAAAGTTCCATCATACTCCACGTGGTTGGGTGGTAAAGGGAATTCTTCGGGATGGGTCTCACACCTGCGCTCCACCATATCTGGGGAAAAAGTAAAAGGCTCGGCGTTTGCATTTATCACAGCAGGTATTTTAATTCTAAACCTAAGGTCGAGCCCTGGACCCTTTCCCCTTACCCTTATAGGTTTTCCCCAAAACTCTTCCCCTCTTGTAAAGTATTATGGGCTAGTCCTAACCTGAGCTCGACGCTCGGCAAACCTATAAGCTAATAGCCATCTTCTTTCCTCTGCGGGATAGGTGGGGTACTCCGTGGCCAAAGGTTCAACCTCGAGTGGCTCGTTTATCCTTTCACCACAAGGGGGGTAGGAGGATTTACAGGTATGTTAGCAGGATCATAACCAGTTTCAAAGGGAACGGATTCACCTTCAGAACCCCCAGAAGAACTAGACCTAGAATCGCTGGAAGGTTCTTCGCCTAATCTCTCACAGAGTTCATGGTAAACCTTCCTCCAATATCACCAGCCCCTCATAATTGAGAAATCCTAGAATACCAAACCCTTTAACTACCAACCTAGAACTAAAACCCCAAATCCCTGCAAAAACCCAGAAAAAGCAAAACCCTCTCAAAATACCAGAAATGACAGAACCAGAACTAATTGTTTGGGTCAGAAGAGAAGAAAAGTTTACCTGCTGTTGGTTGATGTTTGAACTTTGTGAAAGAGTCTGATTGCGATGGTTGATCCTGAGTACGCTGAGGGGATGCGCAGAAACGTATTTGGAATTAGAGAATGAGGAAGCTTTCTGGTATATTAAAATGCAAATAAGTGTAGAGAAGTGGAAGGAAACGAATAAAGGGTTTAAACACCCCTCAAAACCCCTCAACTTCCCTCCTTCCACGATGCACCAGTTGGGTCAAAGGCCCATTAACCCGTTCAGCCACACATAGGGGAATACGTGGCAGTTATTGGAGTTACTTTTTCAAATTTCGAAATCTAAAATGATTTGGCACAACTTCCCAGGACACGCGACGCACCAAAAGAACCTAAAACGTCACCTCGGATAGGCTACATGGTTAAGGCGGGAAACAGTTGTCACGCTTCTGAACCAAGACATGCTAAAAGTCAACCCTAGCCACTTGTTACCTCTCCAGACTTTCCAAGTCTTTCGAGCTGGGGGGCTTGTAGGGTCTGCCGACCACATACGGACCCAAGTCTCACCAAAGGGTTCCTCTAAGGGCATTTTACTCGGTTTACCTGTCATGAAAGTCCTTCGCTCAGACTCGTGGGCTCCGAGCATACGAGAGGGCCAGGCTCGGACTTGATGGAACCGAGCCTTACAACCGGACCCCAATCCATCAGGCTTTGGACTCTAGGACCGAGACATACTGTCGGCTCGTGGATAAACTCAAGCTCGCTGAGGCTTCTTATCCCTTCCGCAAATCTCTCCTAGATTCTCGCAACAGCCTAGACATGAGATCTACAGCTGATCCTATCCAGATTCTAGAAGCATAATTATCCGATATTATCTCACAGAATCCTGGTTCAGCAAAACTCTGATACAGGGCCCAAACGGCCCATATCAGCCTCCTCCAAACCCTATAAATAGCTCATCACAGCTAGGGTTTCAGGTAGGTACTCGCATCCCTAAGTTGACACTCTGCACACACACGTTGACTAGGGAGATCCTGCTTTTCCCAACTGGAACTGCAGAAATACCATAAGTCATACATCAATACTTGATCCTCTTCTGGGCTCCTGGTTACCATAATCTTGAGCACTTAGAGGGTTAAGGACACATAGTGTTTAAGGACACTACACACACATAGACCGAATTGTTCCAAGGGCAAAAGAGTAAGCACACGGTTGCCTATATAAAGCCTTGACCCTTAGTTCATTTTCATTCATTCACTTTCATTTCCTTTCATTTTCCATTTCTAAACACAACTCTAAGAGCAAATCCAACTCTTAGAGAGAGAGAGAGTGGCCGTGAGATAGAGAGGGAAGGAAGAAAAAGAAGGAGATCCAAGGCTTGATCAAGAGTTTTCATTGAAGATCAAAGGTGGTGGAAGCTTGAAAATCATTTTTTCTTGGTGGGTGATTCGGAGATCCTAGAAGATTTTAGAGTAGTTTTGGATTTCTAAGCTTTGTAATCTTGTTTTCTTCTTGCATGTTTGATTTTATGGTTTAGTTAATGATTGCATGTGTTGATAATGCCTTGATCATGAGTTTTTGGAGTTAAAGGAACTTGTAAATTTCTAAACCATGAGCTAGATGATTCGGCCATGGCTAGTAAACTAGGTCTTGATGCTTTTTAATTAGATCTAAGTGGTTGCATGTTGATTTTGTGTTTAGAAAAGTTGATCTAAGTGATTGCATGTCATAATTTTAACTTGATCTATGACAAAGCATGAAACTTGATCCTTGCATGTAAAATTTAAGTGAAAAGATTTGGTTTTTCTTTGATGCATGTAATGATCTTGACTTGATCTTTGAAAAAGTTTTAATCTTGAGTCATGCATGTTGAAATTCATTTGATTTAAGAATTTTAAAGTGCATGCAAGAGATTTGAAATGAAATTTTATTTGAATGATGATGATGATTCAGTTTAATGCTTGAAAAAGGAAAAGATGTTTTAAAAATTTTGTGTGAGCAAGTACTTGATTTGGTTTATGAATCTTGTTCTTTGCATGTTGAAAAATGAACCAAAAACCTTGTCTTTGTCATGATGAGTTTTCGGCCAATGCATGCTAACTAGGTTTAGGATTCTTTTCATGAAATGACATGTGATAATGAGTATGTTTCATGTGTTGATGTTAAGTTTTGTTTAAAAATAGGAATAAATGGTTTTGTTTGATGAAGTTTTGTGCTTTGTTCTTATGTATGTGTATATTCGGCCTTGAGAGGAAAAAGAGAGTAAATGATTTTTGTTTCATGTAAATGAAATCGTGTTTAAGTGCTAGACATGAATCTTGATGACTTGAGTGTTTAAAGTTGTGATTTTTAGCCTATTTGTCTTTGATTGATTCGGCCATATATTGTAAGTGTACTTAAGAAATTTTGATTTATGAAAACGAACTTGCATGGTAATGTTTCAAGTTGGTTAAGTTGGTTTAAAGTATATGAACTTGTAATCTTGGTTTATTTTGGCTTATTCAATTTCGCTCCCTTTTTAATAATGTAGGTAAATATGAAAATGAATTATTTATGAAAGTGTTGCTTAAATTGTGTATGTGTATGCTCACTTAAATAATTTAAAGCCATGAAAGAATATGTGCTATGTGATTATGTGAATGGATTTATCAAAGTGTTGTCTGTTGTTTGTGTATTAGTTGATGTTTGGAAAATATTCGAGTATGTAATTAGTTTTGAAATTAACTGATTTTAAGATAATTCGATTTGATTTATTTGGGATTGTTGGATTGTGTTTGGTGGCTGTCCAAGATTCGTTTCATGACAAAAAGCTTGGATTTTAAAGTGTGAAAGTGTTAGTTTTGAGTTAAAGAATGATTTGAAACAAAAGTGCTTTTACGATGTTTTCGGATTTTATTAAAGGGAATTTGCAAAACAATTCTTTGCTGTCCAGAAATGTTCAAGGTTGTTTCTTAACTTTAAAAGTGTGTTCATGTGATTTAAAGTATGGTTTTCAAGTGGTATTTGATTTGGGAAAAAGCCGGATTAAGAACGGTGAATTTTTCGGTGTTCCCGGACATGATTAAGGTGTTGTCCAAGACGGACCAGCTGTGACACCCCGTATTTTCCCATACGTGCGTAAACGAATTTTGTCAAAATGAACCTTGAGGTTCTGTTTTATAAAGAATTTTCAGACAAGTATTTTACGTGAGTGAAGAAACAAAGTGTTGATTTCACAGAATTTTATTAACAAAGTATTTTTATAAAGGTAAAGTGAATGATCTTGTTGGGATTAGAATAACCTGATTTACGAGAAATGAGTTATGATTTTATTGAAGGTAATGGTGTAAGTATGATTCTTTAAGGATATTTGCATGATTGTGAGAATTGTTAATTATAATGTTCTAAAGTAAGTATGATTAGAAAAAAAATGAAAATGTAAGATGTATGTATGTGTGTATGTGTGTAATCCTATGATTTTAATTTCTAGGACAAGAAGCCTATAGAATAGGTTAGAACCATGAGGAAATTAAGTTGGTAGAAAAATTTAAAGTAGTAGAAATGACCATGCATGAAGTGACCCTAGTGCCCTAAATTACTCCACCATGTCTCCCTTGATGTGATCCTTTACATGCAAACTTTAGGAAGGACAAAGCTACCCCTCCCATTAGTGCATGACCGAATTATTTCCAAAGGGTAAAAGAGGGATAAATCGATTGACCTATATATAGGATAAGCCTTGGTTCATTTCTCCCAAAACCAAATTCATTTCATTTCCCATTTCTCCAAACACAACTCTTAGAGACTCCTTGAACTCTTAGAGAGAAAAAAAAGAGAGAGAGAGAGAGAGAGAGAGAAAGAGAGAGAGAGGGTCGTGAGATATAGGAAGAGGAAGAAGGAGATTAGAAGCTTAATCAAGAGTGTTCTTTTGAAGATCAAGTGTTAGGAAGGCTAGAAGATCAACTCTTCCCTTGGTAGGTGACTCGGAGAGCTTGGAGAAGATTGTGTTAGTCTAGGTTTTTCTTTTTGATCTTGTAAATCTTTCTTCTTTTCTTCTTTGCATGTCTATTTTTATGGTTTAAATGACAAGTGCATGAGATGTTTATGCTTGATCATGGATTTTTAAAGACTAAAAGTGATTTGTAATATGTGAAACCATGAACTTAATGATTCGGTTAAGGTTTTCTTAATGGATCTTGATGTTTTTCAAACTAAATCCTAGGGATCTAAAGTGTTGTTTGAGATTTTTGTGAAGCTTAAAATAAACTTCCTTGCATGTTGAATTTTCTTGTTCAAAACCGTGATTTATGAAGCCTTCATGAGATGATTTGATAAATTAATGTATAATCTAAACTTGATTAATGACAAAGTGAAAATCTTTGGCTTTGCATGTTGAATCTTCTTGCTAAACCGTGACCTATGATGGATTCCTATGATTATTTGATGAATAAGTATATGATTTAAACTTGATTGGTGAGAAAGTTAAAGTCTTTAAGTTTTGCATGTTGGTTTGATGATGATCTTAGTTGATTTAAGTGTGTGCATGTGATGATCTTTGTTTGATGAGTGAAAAGTTGAGATCTTTGGTCTTGCATGTCAATTTCAAGAGAAAAGATCATGTTTTTCTTTTAATGCATGACACGGTTTTGAAGAAAGAATTAAAGTAACAAGCTTTAAAATGATTTTTGAGTATAAACATGATTTGATCTAGTGTTTGATCTTGTGCAAGTTAATCCTAAGGCTAGATTTGATTATTTCAAGTACATGCATGTTATTTTCATGAAGTTAAAATAAGATTTTTATTTTTGGTTTGAGAAAAAGTGATGAACTTGAGTTTATTTTATGCATTTTAGAAATGTTTGAAAAAGATCTTGTCTTGATGATGTTAATACATGATGATGCGAACTGGTGATGTGGTATGATGCTTTAAAAATGAGTCTTAAAAACCTACATGACTTGATTTGATTTTGTTATTCTTGTATGTTGAAAAAAAATGAATAAAAACCTTGTCTTTGTGAATGATTATATTCGGCCAACATAGAAAGAGGTAGAAGGCTATGTTTGCTCATCATTTAGGTTGCATGCATGATAAGACTAGTTAAATTTAAGGGCTTAAAAAGTGCATGCATGAAATAATTAAATTTAAAAGAAAATATATGTGAAACTTTGAAATGGTTTATGACTCAAATTATTGTTTTGATTTAAGTTAAGAAAATGAATTAAATTTGTAAAAAATAGAAAATGATTTCATGATTTCATGTCTTTATTTGTGCATTAAATCCTTGCAATATTATACATATAGAATTCGGCCAATGCATGTTCATGTAGTTGGAAAAATTTTCTTCATGAAATGACCTTTGATAGTGGCTATATTCCTAGGTGCATGATGCCATGTGTTTGGAGGAAGTGATGTGTGGTTTTCTTTAATTTTCTTCGTTTTAGATGTGAAAATAAATGAGTTGATTTAGTTAATTGAAAGGGGATTTTGTGATGATAATTCAATGATTTCAAGCTTTAAATTTTATTAGTGATTAGAAATTGTTGACCATGGTAATTCGGTCCTTGATGGATTAGTCACAAGATCTAGAGGAATTATTTTCTTAAGAGTAATTGAGTTAATCTATTAAGATTATAATTTAATTAATGATTTTGAATGATGGAAAATGTGACTTTCATTATGTGAGTGGTGGATGCTTGGAAAATTTAATGTGTTGTTTGAGTGTGTTCTGGAAAAATCTAGATTGAATTGGAATTATTTTTGAATCATGTTTGTTAGACTTATTGGTGAAAAATTTATGTTTGGATTTCAAAGGAATTGAGAAACATTTCAATTTGAAAGTATGATTTAAATAACTCTAGTTGATCTGAACTTTTTATATGGCATTCTTTGATCAGTATCTGATAGTATTGTGAAGTTCGGAATTTAAAAGAATCAATTTGAGGTGGTCTTGAAATTTTATCTTCTTGAATTTCTGTATTTTGTTTAAAGCTTAAGGATAATGATTTTATAACCAGAATGTTTAAAATTAAGAGGAATGGATTCTGTTTTGATGAAGAGATTATTTTAGAATTGTTTCAAAGTTTTATTGGAAACATTTTTATTATAGATTTGATTTGGATTTGAAATCTTTTGGATATTGGCAATGTGTTTTCAAGAAGGGAATTGTTTCAAAGTGTTTTCAAAACGAAATTATGAATTTATTGAAATCGTTTCTAACGCACGGGAAAAATGTTTTAGTTCGGGTGACGGACGGAAAGGAAACGAGGCAGGAGTAGCGACTGGGAAATCTCGGAAAGCTTTTGGGAGGCCTATATCATTTGAGGTGAGAGAGGGGCTTTCCCTAAGATGCCGTGGTATTTAGGTAACATATTAAGGCGTCCAATCATCTCAATGATTGGACCCCGATCTCATTAAGCGAGGTAGTGGGATAGCAATTGTTTGATTGTTTGGCTATCCACACGAACAGCTGAGATTGGTTTGTTATTATAGTTGATCTGTCTTGCTGAGATAGGATGATGTCATGTTTTTAGTAATTATGCATGAGCTACTTAATTTTCTTAGTATGAGAAATGATTTAATTATCTATTAAGTAATTGTAATATTATTTGAGAAATATTTGATTACACCTTAATCATGAGATGATAAGAACGAAATTGTAAAAGGAATGAATTGAGACTAAAAAGAAAAGAAGTACGGATGAGAATTATGAGAACGATTGAGAAAGAGATAAGTCATTGTCGTGTCCTTAACCAAGATCAACCTTAAAGCTATGGAAGAGCTTTGAAGAATGATCCCGGCTAAGATGTTAATGTAGGACTTTTTAGGATTTCTGAATATCCAGTTGGGATAATCAGGTTCTCCCTAGTCAACAATGTGTGTGCTAGTGTCAACTTAGGGATGAGAAAACGTACCTTAGCCCCTATAGCATGGTGGTTCTTATAGGGGATTACCTGTGTGCAGTGGGCCGTTCTCATGAGGCTTCCGAAGAGGTAGAATTCAAGTAGGATTTGTAGAGGTTATGATAAGATCATATCCATAAATCTTGTATGTAGTAGACCTTATCCAATGCTGTTTTATCTAACCAAGAGTCGTGGGAATCCAGGAATAGTTACGGTTTGATAAGGCTGTAAACGATAAGGATTAGGTTGAGAGTCCTGCGCCTGGTGTTAACCTTATCAGTACGCAATCTACATGCGGAAGCCCAGTTTGCTCGGTGTAAGTGTCCGACCGTTTGGCCTTGTATTAGTACCATACTAGTAAGGGTAATGATGCTCTCGGTCGGTCGACGCTCGGCTCTACTATAAGTCCACTACATAAGCCCCCCAAGCTCGGTTGGGTGATTTGAGCCCTGTCGAGCTAATAAGACGAGCGAACTATCTTCCGACCAAGCTTTATTAGAACGAGATATGTAACCATCCGAGTAATTTCACTAGAGCTGACGTTTGATTGACCCAGACGCGACCCTTCACTTCTACCTGTGCTTCCACGTGTCCTTTACTTTGTTGGGAAAGGGAACGTTATGATTTCAAACTCACCAGAGGTGCCACGTATTTAGTTTTCAAAACTAATGGGCTTTTTCTGACTTAGGCCCAAACCTTTTGAGATAGTGGAGGGAAGTTTTAAGACGAATTTCAAAGGGCGGTTTCACAATTCATTCTAAACAGAACCTTTCAAATTCTCTCTCATCTTTGTTCATCATCCTCCAGAGATTTTGGATTTCGAAGCCAGAGCTCCTCCAAGGCATCCCTGCTACTACTTCGTTTATCTTCCTTGTGCGCATTTCTTGTTTCGTGGTCTTCGTTCTTCTCTAGTTTCTTGGTCACTCATTGTTAGCAAGTAATGAAACTCTTCCTTTCTCTGACTAGTTTTTCTTTTTTTCTCTTTTTTCTTTGCTGTCTTGCATGCTCTTTCTTTTTTGCTGTCTTGCATGCGATTGCTTCTGCCATTTACTGCTTGTATGTGCTTAGGATTTTCTTTTCATGCATTAACTCTGGCCTCTCTTCCCTAGTTCCTTGAATAGATTTTTCTAGGGTTCGAACAAACCCCAATTTTGTTGCTGTGATACCCCCACTTACCCTTCGAAATCCTTTATCCGCCTTTATCATTTACTGAGTGATCGCTGTAGTATTTCTTAGGTATGTTTTACGTTTTGATGCACTTAACTTCTTAGGGTTGGTACTGAAGCGGCGTTTATCATGAGTGAGGAATCCGTAAACTCTGATGTTCCAAGAACACATAAAGGAGGAAACCCAGAAATTTGTGTTAAACCGATAGCCACGCATTTTCCTCAGACTTTGAAAGAGTTCAGGCAGGGTGTGATTCACTATAGGATTGCCGAGAGGGTAGAACAGAGGAGGTTAAGGAAGCAACAGAGAGGTATTTAGACATTTCAATCGGTTTGGGAGATTTCTGCCCTGAAAGGGAGGTGTTCTCCAACCGATCGTAGCCGTAAGTATTTGAACTGAAATAGTTAAGTTTTTCTGCTTCTGACTCCAAGTGTGCCCCCCTTTTCCTCAGGTATGAAGAGGAAGTGTGTCTCTAATCCTGAAATTTATCCATTTCCATCGGACGCAGATCAATATGATTGGGTGGACCGAGAAGTTCTTGGTACTCAATATGAGCTCTCAACAGAAAATTAATTAGAACAAACACGGGCTATAATTCTGCCGTGTCCTGGTGATAATGCTGGGAACCAATACTCTATTAGTCCTGTGGGTTTGAATGAACGGGTCTGCAGTCAAATTCCGGCGGGTAATCCTGGTTTTTATTTTTATGAAGAAGTCATTACTCGGTTAGGGATTAGGATGCCTTTTACCGATTTTGAGATAGGTGTTTTGAATACTTTAAGAGTGGCCCCATCCCAGCTGCATCCCAACGCTTGGGCATTTGTGAGGGGTTTCCAGCAAGTGTGCTCAGCCATGGAGTGGTCTTGCACTCTTCCAATTTTCTTCTACCTATTTGCCCCTCAATGCAACACCTTTGAGAAAGGATCAGTAAGACGACCTTGGGTCTCTCTGAAATCCCGCAATGGCTATACCCTTTTCACCAAGTATTCTGAATCTCGGAAGGGTTTTAAACCTTTTTTCTTTAAATACAACTTTATCAGCAATGGAGTTTGCTGGTTCACCCGACCTGGTGAATCCCGACCAATTCCTCGGTTTCCTCTCCAGTGGACTGCGAGCTTCTTTAACCGATCGATAGCCTCATACTCTTTAGATTGGAAAGAATTGGCTGAACATGAGAAGGAGGTGTGTCGAGCAGTTGAAAGTTACATGAAATCTAATGGGAGGATAGAAACTAAGGACATTGTGAACATCCCATCATCGGATGTTAAAGCAGAACTTGGTAAAACTGTTTTCTTTTGATTGTTTGCATTTGTTAAGTTGATCCGTTCTAATTTTACTTTGTTTTTCTTTGTTCTTTGCAAAAAAAATGGCTTCCCGGCTGGCTTCTTTAGTTCAATGGGGAAAGAAAAGGAAGACCCATGCAACGAGTACGGCATCCGGGTCTTCAAGCTTGAGTACCCCGAGCCTGAGTACCTCTACTCCAATTGCATCTCCAGCCGAGGCATCCCCTCGGCCAACTTCAAACGTGGTAGCTGTCGGTGCTATGGTTTCATTGGGCCCTAGCGGCCAAGTTCAAACCATTTCTCCCCTTCAGCCTCAAATTCGTCGCCGACGGATTGATAAAGGAAAAGAGAAAGTGACCGAAGGGGCGAATCCTCGGGTTGAAGGTTCAAGTGCTAAGGCTGCTGTTGTTCCTTCTTCTGACAACGCTCCCTCTTCTGCTGCGAACCCTCCAGAAACATCTATATGGGACCAACAATTTGATGAAAGATTTGGTCAATACATCTGTTCTGAGTCTGACTGCACTCGTTTTGGAACTCTTTCTTCCGATCAATGGTCTCGTTGTAACATGACTCTTGCCAAATATCTGCTGCGGGGTGCCAACCTTGCATATTTTTTGGCTAAGCAACCTGATGGACTTTTTGCTGGTTATAATGCCGAGCAGAGGGAGGCTCGCGAACTGTCTGCTGCTCAAAAAGCTAGCCTCTCAGATGAGCTGAACCGTGTAAAGAATGAGTTGGAAAACTTGAAGGCTGATAAAAATGAACTGATTAAGGAGAGGGATGCTTTGAAGGTTTCCCAAAAGGATGCTGAAGATAAGAAGAAGGAGGCCGAGGAAGCATTGAAGAAGGAATTAGAGGAGAGCCGGCAGAAGATGGACGAGCTGAGGGCAGAAGTTGAGAGGTCTGCTGCGGTTGCTCAAAAATTGAAGGAGAAAGCCCTTCTTCACAAGAAAAAGGCAGCAACCAACTTCTATAACTGGAGTAAAAGCGTCGATGATTCTTTTGTCTCGGCCATCAAGTAAATTCAGTTTTTGAATCCTGAGACTGAATTCAGGGTGGTCGGAGCTCATCCACTTCATCTTCTCGAGAATGGAAAGCTAATTGATATCGAGACCAAGGCTGAAGTTGATCTACAAGGTGAGGATCTGCCAAATCCTCTTGTTGATCTGACCGAAGCCCCTGACTTCGATGATTCAAACGTTGTTCTGTCCGATATTGAGTAGCGATCATTCTTTGTTGCAATTCTGTATGGTTTAACATTTTGTTGCTCACTGTTACCGAGCGTCTTTTCTGAACAATTTTTGCTTTAACTTGCTGCTCGTTGTAATCGAGCGTTAATCTTGTTGCTCGTTGTAATCGAGCATACTTCTTTATGACCATGAACAATTTATTTTTGCTTCTGTTTAAATTTTAAACCGCTTGCCTTTATATCAATTGTGTTTGAGTTCCGTTTGTCACGTGACCCTTGATTTTATTGCTATTATCGATCAAAAAGGCTAATTTAGGAATTGCGTTATTTAAATAAATTATTGTGAGTAGAACTCGGATCGCCGACTTTAGCCGAAGCAGGACCCTCGGACCACGAAACAAGGAAAGTAATTTCCTGAATTCGGGCGTTCTATGAATACGTTGTCAAACTCTCATAAAGAGTTGTATCTCGATTCTGCTCGGTGGCTAGCCGAACAAAATGAGGCGTATGTCACATCACAATGTTCATAAAAGAGATTGAAGGAAATTGCTACGTTTTATTAATAAAAGAATACAAAAATGATGTTGCCCGTTTGTCGACTAACTCCTAACAATTGTTTCTAAGCTAAGAAGGATGTTATCCTTCGTTTATTCCACCTAAACATTTTCGAGCAATAAACTAACCTATCTGTAAAAAGTGAAAAATAAAATAGGAGCTTAACTGTAATAAGCTCTGAGTTTGGCCACGTTCCAACTGTTGTTGATTTCCATGCCCGAGAGAGTCTCCAATTTGTAAGCTCTAGATCCGGATTTAGCTTTCACTCGGTATGGGCCTTCCCACTTTGGCTTCAATTTTCCAACTCCAGCATTTCCTTTGCCGATATCCGCTCGGCGAAGGACTAAATCCCCTACTTCAAAACTTCGCGCACGAACCTTCTTGTTGTATTCCCGAGCTTGCCGTTCCTTCATTTTTCTTTCATGAGCGGCGGCGTTCTTTCGAATTTCCTCGAGAAGAATGAGCTCTTCGCTGATCAGATGGTCGTTAGTTTCTAAAGGACGTTCAAGTGTCCTAAAGGTAGGGATTCGCTTTTCGATCGGAATGACTGCGTCATAGCCGTATGTCAAACGAAAAGGAGTCTCTCCAGTAGATGAGTGTACAGTTGTCCTGTGTGACCATAAAACGCTCGGAAGTTTATCCGCCCAAGTTCCGGCTGCGTTACCGAGTTTCTTCTTAATTCCATCCAAGATGGTTCTGTTGGCAGCTTCGGCTAACCCATTTGTTTGTGGATGTTCAACAGAACTGAAGTAGTGAGTGATTCCCAAGTCGGCTGCTAGTTGTTGAAAGTGAGAGGCTGCAAATTGTGATCCATTATCAGTAACTATGGCATGAGGCACCCCGAACTGAGAGATAATTTCCTTCACAAAGAAAGATTGAATACGGGCCGTGGAGATTGTTGCTAACGGAACCGCCTCAATCCACTTAGTGAAGTATTCGACAGCCACTACCGCAAACTTGAGTTGTCCTGGTGCGGTGGGGAACTTCCCAATGATGTCCATACCCCATTGGTAAAAGGGCCAAGGGGCACCGAGGGAGTGTAACTCTTCAGCCGGTCTTTGGTAAATGTCGCTATGGAATTGGCATTGAACACACTTCTTAACATGATCCATGGCGTCCTTTTGCAGTGTAGGCCGCTTGGATTACCTTTCTCGCAAGGGATTTTCCACCCATATGGTGGCTGCAAATTCCGCCGTGAATCTCCTCCAGTATCTCCTCAGCTTGGGATGGGTTGACACATCTGAGCATGGGGGAGCCAAAGCCTCTTTTGTACAGAACTCCATTCAGAATTGTGTATTGAGCTGCTTTCTTAATCAATTTCCGAGCTTCTGCCTGATCTTGGGGGACGAACCCATGTTGCAAATAAGTAAGAATCGGATCCATCCATGATTGGGATAATGAGATAGCCAAAATGACACTCGGTCAGGGAATAGTTTCTTGTATCAATGTTTTATTATTTTCTGACCCCTTTGTACTTGCCAATTTAGATAAAATGTCGGCTCGGGAATTCGAATCCCTCGGGACATGGGAAATCTCAAACTCTGAAAAGTTTGAGATGATTCGCTTTACCTCTTCGAGATACTTTTGTAGGATAGGCTCCTTTGCCGAGTACTGACCCTTGATCTGAGAAACTACTAGTTGTGAATTGCTGAAAACTGATACTCGCTCTGCTCCGAACTCATGAACCATTTTGAGGCCTGCAAGAACTGCCTCGTATTCTGCTTGGTTGTTCGATGTTTGGAACTCGAATTTCAAAGAGTATTCCATGCATAATCCTTCGGGGTTTTTAATGATGACCCCTGCTCCCGCTCCTTCGGGGTTTTCAATGATGATCCGTCAACGTATACTGACCATAAGTTTTGAGAGACGTCCGAAGGGATATCTGTGAATTCAGTGACAAAATCGGCAAGAGCTTGAGATTTCATCGCCTTCCTCGGTTCATAGCCAATGTCGAATTCGGATAGTTCGACAGACCATGAGACCATCCTACCTGCTAGGTCGGGTTTGTGGAGCACTTGTCTGAGAGGTTGGGCTGTTCTTACCAATATTCTATGTGACTGAAAATACTGTCTCAATCTCCGAGCTGACACGACCAAACAGTACGCAAGCTTCTCCAGCTTCTGATATCTCAACTCCGGTCCTTGAAGCGCTTGGCTAACGAAATACACTGGGGCCTCAATACCTGAATCCTCTCTAACCAAAACCGAACTGACCGCCGCTTCTGCTACTGACATGTATAGAATGAGGTTTTCACCAGGATTTGGGCTGTGGAGGACGGGTGGACTGGAAAGATACTCCTTTAATTGATCAAAAGCTTGCTCATAGTGCTCGTCCCAAAGGAATTCTTTGTTTTTCCTAAGGAGCTGGTACCATGGCAAGGCTTTCCGAGCAGCTTGGGATAAGAATCTCGAGAGAGTGCCGCCACTCGGCCCGTGAGTTGTTGAACTTCTTTAAGATTAGTTGGGCTTCTCATTTCAAGGATTGCTTTACATTTATCTGGATTGGCTTCAATCCCTCTCTCGGTTAACATAAAACCGAGGAAAGATCCGGCTGGGACTCCGAACACACACTTCTCCGGATTCAACCTCATGGAGTACTTTCTTACTCGGTCCAGTATTGTCGCGAGGTCTTGGGCATCGTTTTCTTGTTGTCTGCTCTTTGCAATAATATCGTCGATGTATACTTCCATGCTTGAGCCGATCATTCCTTGAAAAACCTTGTTCATCATCCTCTGATAGGTAGCACCCGCATTCTTCAACCCAAAAGGCATGACATTGTAACAATAAGTTGCCTTGTCGGTGATGAATGCGGTTTTGTCTTGATCGTCAGGAAACATAGGGATCTGGTTGTAACCAGAGTAAGCATCCATAAAGGACAATAGTTTGTAACCAGCTGAACTGTCGACGAGTTTGTCAATAACGGGGAGAGGATACTGGTCTTTAGGACAGACTTTGTTCAAGTCTGTGTAGTCGACACACATCCTCCACTTTTCATTGGGCTTTTTGACCAAGACGGTGTTAGCTAACCAGTCTGTATAGTCAATTTCCCTAATGAAACCTGCTCAGAGTAATTCAGCAACCTTTTCTTCAATGGCAGCGGCCTTTTCAGCACTAACCTTTCTTTTGCGTTGTGCCACCGGTTTCGACCCCGGAATGATACTCAACTTATGGCAGATAAAATTTGGGTCGATTCCTGGCATATCAACTGACGTCCACGCGAACAGATCTTTATTTGAAATCAACAGAGTGGTTAATTCCTCTCTTACATTTGCGGGTAGTTCAGATCCAATTTTTACTTGCCTAAGGGGATCATTGGTCAATGTCAAGAATTCCCACTATCCCTTCGGGGTTGGTCTATTTCTATCGGATTGGTCCCTCATATCCAGATCTGCAAGGTTAATGTTGCCCTTTCCCAAAGAGACTCTTTCCAAATTGCTCGGATCTTTGTTTTTAACCTTTCCTAAACTGGCGTTGTAACATTTCCTTGCTGCTTCTTGCTCGGCCTTGACAGTCACCACTCTATCATCAGTTCCGACGAATTTCATAGCCAAGTGAATTGTAGATACTACCGCCCCAAATGCCTGCAAAGAAGTTCTTCCAAGAATGGCATTGTAGGCCGCTGGACAATCAACCACCAAAAATTTGACTATTTCGGTTCTGGCCGAAGGCTATTGACCGAGGGTTACTGGAAGTTGGATGTACCCCTTTGGCTCAATGGTATCCCCCGTGAAACCAAATAATTCACCTTCAAAGGGAGTGAGATTGCATTCCCTGAGTTTAAGGGCCTTGAACAGAGGGAAAAACATGATGTCCGCCGAGCTCCCTTGGTCGATAAAGACTCGTTTTACCTCGTAATTACCAATAAGGGCAGTAATCACCATGGGGTCATTATGTCCTGGAAGGATTCCATCCAAATCATCGTCATCGAAAATAATAGGAACATTTTTCGTTGATCTCTTGGCAATAGGCTTCTGACTGACTGCCAAAATTTGGTTGATATATTTCTTTCTGTCGGCTTTCTTCTCTCCACCTCCAGCAAAACCTCCCGCAATAGTATTAACAAGGAATTCACTTTTATTAGCATTCGTATCCGGAGCTGGAGTGGGATCGGTCCTCTGTCTCCCAGTGTTTCTATCGTCTGGTGACCTACTTCTCTGTCGTTTGGATTTTGCTGGTGACTGAGATCTATTCCTATGTCTTCGGCCGGCTGCATCCCTGATTTATTGTTGTAACTTGCCATCTCTGATCATCTCTTCGATCAAATCCCGCAACCAAATGCATTCGTCGGTCGTGTGGCCGTATCCTCTGTGGAAGTCACAGTATTTTGACCTATCACGCTGTGCGCCCTTTCTCAAAAACGGAGGTCTTTGGGCCGAGCGTAAGTCAGTCTGCATTGTTTCCCTCAAGATTTGACTCCTTGGAACAGTTAAAGGAGTGTATTCCTGAAACTTGTTCCTCGGAGGAATCCTTCGGTCTCTATCGTTCCTATCTTGTCTTCCACCAAAACGTTCGTCACGTTTTTGTTTATTTTGACCTTGAGGATCCGCTCGTTGCCTTTCTTCTCTGACTTTCTGGCCCTTGTGGAATTCCTCCAAATTAATGAACTTATTTGACCTCTGTCTTAGCTCGGCCATATCCTTTGGAGGTTTTCCAATTAAAGACTTTCTGAAATCTCCCGACTGTAAACCCTGTGTGAACAATAGTACTGCCACACCAGGTTCTAATCGAGGAACTGAGCTAGCCTCCGCGTGGAATCGCAAAAGATAGTCTTTCAATGACTCATCTTGCTTTTGAGTGACTGCTGCTAAGGTGTGGTCGGACTTGGGCTGGATGCAACTAGCCGTGTATCTGTTTAGAAACACTCTTTTCATCTCCTCCCAAGAATTAATTGAGTTCCGAGGGAGGGATGAGTACCATCGCAACACTGATGGCTCTAGGGTCATGGAGAAGGCTCGGCATTTCATCTCCTCCCCTCCCCCTTAGTAATTCATCGCTCCTTCATAAGAAACAATATGGTCCACTGGATCAGTGAGGCCGTTGTAGTGTGGTACATTAGAAGGGCCCAAGTAACCTTGAGGAGTTTGGAATGCCATAATATATGGAGTAAAGGGATGACCCGGGTGAAAATCACCCTGATCCTGGTTCATGGTAGGGCTAGCATGGGTATTTTGTGGTGGGGGAAGCTGCATTACTGGGAGTGGTTGTGGGTCCATGGTTTGAGGCATTGTATTTTGGGGTAGTATGGTGGATGGTTGACTCTGTGCAATCCTTGCCATAGCTTGCTGTTGAAGGTCGGCAATTGCTCGTCCTTGTTGTTCAATTAAAGCCGTTTGTCTGTTTAGGATATTATCATCTCTTGCTCCTGAGCCTGAGCAGATGCAGATGTTCCATAGGACCTTCCGATGGAGTGGCTATGATGAGAATTTCCAGGAGCAGTTCTTCCTGGATTCAATCTGGTTCTGGGGGTTGTACTTATGTGGTCGGGATTGGGTGGGACAGGAGGGGTACGTTGGGTATTTCGGCCATGATGTGCTCGAGTTCCAGTGGTCCTGGATGTGTTTCGAGTGGTTGGGGCTGTGCTGCTCGAATCACCATGGGTGGAGGGTGGTGGTGTAGGAGGGGGTAGTGGTGGTGGTGGAGGCAGTATGGTTCGTAGAACTTGGAGCGGTTGGTGGTTGCTTCTAGTCCTAGGATGGGAAGATTGTGGTGTTTGGGAATGAGTAACGTGATTATTACTACGATTAAGGCTGCGATGAGGGGATGGATGATTTTGTGAATGGTTTGGAGGCTGAGAGTTATTCGCTGCCCTAGAATGGGAGGTTCGTGGCGGTTGCCCATTATCTACACGATTATGGTTGAGAATATCGCGCAGATCTCCTGCAGAATGAGGCTGCGGGTTGTTGTTATCAGCGTTTCTGGGCCTGCCACGGGTGCGGGTGATGCGGTCACGGAGGTCACCAACTTGACTTCTGGTGGTAACCATGGTGGTGGTGGGAATGATATGTTATTCAGTCCCCACAGACGGCGCCAATGTCGTGTCCTTAACCAAGATCAACCTTAAAGCTATGGAAGAGCTTTGAAGAATGATCCCGGCTAAGATGTTAATGTAGGACTTTTTAGGATTTCTGAATATCCAGTTGGGATAATCAGGTTCTCCCTAGTCAACAATGTGTGTGCTAGTGTCAACTTAGGGATGAGAAAACGTACCTTAGCCCCTATAGCATGGTGGTTCTTATAGGGGATTACCTGTGTGCAGTGGGCCGTTCTCATGAGGCTTCCGAAGAGGTAGAATTCACGTAGGATTTGTAGAGGTTATGATAAGATCATATCCATAAATCCTGTATGTAGTAGACCTTATCCAGTGCTATTTTATCTAACCAAGAGTCGTGGGAATCCAGGAATAGTTACGGTTTGATAAGGCTGTAAACGATAAGGATTAGGTTGAGAGTCCTGCGCCTGGTGTTAACCTTATCAGTACGCAATCTACATGCGGAAACCCAGTTTGCTCGGTGTAAGTGTCCGACCATTTGGCCTTGTATTAGTACCATACTAGTAAGGGTAATGATGCTCTCGGTCGGTCGACGCTCGGCTCTACTATAAGTCCACTACAGTCATGATGTGAATGAAACTGTGAAAGAGATAAATAGTGAATGGAAGAGAATTAATAGCTGAGTTTGAGAAAGAATTGAGATGAAATGATGATTTTCGAGATTGTGATAAGAAATACCAGACGATGCGAATGAAAGTGTTGAAATGTTGACGAGGAAAGATGCTGATGATGCTGCTGAGCAATAGCTGCTGAGAAAGATGATGACGATGCTGCTGAGCAATAGCTACTGAGAAAGATGCTGATGATTCTGCTGAGTAATAGCTGATGAGATTCATGAGTGAAGAGATGTTGATTCAAGTTTCATCAAAAGTGATTCTTTGGGGAACGGGTTAACGATTAGTGGTCGGGACTCGTTGAAGGGATGCACCAAGGATGAGCCGACCTTAGGATTAAGACGTTAATTAAAACTATAAGACTTTAAAAGACTTTAAAAGACTTGACGAACGCGGTGAGCAATGAGTGTGATATCGAAGTAGTGGAGAGGAAGATACCATGGGTATCTGCGGATACTCAGGTGGAGATTGCACTAGGGGAGAACAATGATGGTGAAACGTCAAGAAGTCTAGAGTGTTTTGTAGGCAGAACAAACTCCATATGTGGTATACTAACGTGGTAGGGACTGGGTCCTAAGCCGTGGTAAGTTCTGCATGCCAGCTAGAAAATACTGTCGCCCCCTAGATTGCAAATCTTGAACAGTGAGAGGGACTGGAACGGGGCATTTGTGATTTGCCACTGTACCCGAGTTTTCTACAGTGAGCCTTGATTATATTATATGAGATGAATTGAATTGATTTAAGACTGTACCCGAGTTTTCTACAGTTCTCTTGGCTTGGAGCCATTTGTTGAGACAGCTGTCGTGGCTGCGTGGTAAAGGTCCTGTACTCCTGTTAGCTTCTGACTAGGTTGGGTGGATGACCGAGGAGATGTAGACGCGTGTGCTAACTGAATTTCCTCAGTGATGCTTTCCCCACATCATTGAGTGAACCGAAATGATAAGACACAAAAGAATGAGGTAATCAAAAACAACGGTAAAGTAATGACATTAAGTGTGAGCAAGATTCATAAGACAAATATGAGAAATGATTCTTGGAATAATTGATAAGTCTTGAGATAATGAATGAGGAAATAATTGATAAGAGTTGCGAAGTTTTATGAGAAAGATATTGAGATTGTGATTACGAGAAGCTGAGCATAAGATTGTATCTAATTATATGATGATGATCATATTGTTGTCTTAGTTGCATGATGTTTATTGTTTTGTCTTAATATTTGCCTATTGTAATTCCACACAGTCGACATTTATTGTTTTGGGTAGCTCACTCTCTCATGTATTTCTACTTTGTATTGGAAAAATTTTGTATGGTCATTAGATGGAAAATATTGCGAGATTCCAGCTTATTCGGGAGATAGGAGCATCTCCATTGAAAGGGGACAATATAACCATGTCCGCCTACGTCATAGTTTACATAGAGATGAAACGGCGAAGAAAAGAGATCATGGAGAAGCTTCTAGCCCGTGAGGTAGAGGAGGAGAAAATACAAGACAACTCTATGGAAGAGGCTTCTGAGGTGGCAGATGATGATGATTCTGATCGGAGATCTGAGGTCAACACAGAGGAGTATCCCAGCGACTAGGATTGGCACTTGGGCCCCGAGGATCTTCCGACCGACGAAGATGATTGAGAGCTTGATCTGCCGAGACTCAGAGTTAGATTGCAAGTCTTAGTATATATATATGACTAGAGGATAGGTAATCCCCAGAGTAATGTATTCCATTGCAAGTTCTTAGTTGCCATAGCTGTATCATACTGTACCCCGACTAAAGTTTTATTCAGTACAAATGTTTTGAAACAAGCAAACGGGCCGTTATAATTAAATGATGTTTTGTGAACAAGTTTCAAGGTGCGGTGTCTTGTGACATCTCGGTTTGGAACTTGAAAGATTTTATGCAATGCGAGAACATGAGTTTTACTTGTAACAAAGTTCTGAAAATTTAAATGTGCTCATGTCTATGTTATACATGCTTTAAAAAAAATGGCCCAAATTTTCACTGTATTTAATTTAAGTAATTGTGGTTTTCAAGTTGCCAAATCGGGGTGTTACACCAGCAACCAAATCAATTGGTTTAAATCGCTTTATTAGATATTTTCAAATGGTTTTGAAGTACTTAAAGTACTAGAAAATATTAGAGTTGTTTTGAGAAAACAATTATGTTTTAAGTCTTCCGACGAGGAACGGAATGTGTATTGAGTTAAGAAAAGATTTTCTTATACAAGTTAATAACGAAAACGTGCTTTGTCTAATACGAGGAATGGTAAAGACGGGGGATTGGAGCAGCTGACAGTGATACGGATCAGCGGAGATCGTGTGCATATATTTGCTGGGACTAGAGGTGAGAGAGAAGCTTTCCTAAGACACCGTGGTATTTAGGTGATTTATTAGGACGTTCCGGATCATCTCAAAGATCGGAACTTGGTGGTTCTGAGTCAGTAGTATAGTGGCAATTGGTTGTGTTGTGTGGCCACTTATACGAAGGAGACAAAGACCACATGTTGTTGTGTGATGGAATTATATGATGATGATTTGAAATGGCATGCTTATGATTATTTTTTTACATGTTTAAGTATGACTGATGATATTTGAATTGTGGATAATAAGAGTAGCATGCTGATGGACGTCTGTTACGTCTTGAAAATGAGATAATGAGAAAAAGATTGTGAAAGTAAAAGATACAGAGAGAAAGATGTAATACCCTGTTTGGCCTAAGTCCTTAATTGAATAAGGCAGCCTTGATAAGACATTAAGAAAAGAAATAATGATAAGAGATATGAGAATGATTTGAGAAGAGATATGAGTTGAGCTTGAGAAAAATTTAAGATGTCATGAATGTTAAGATAGTGTGATAAGAGATAAGATATGATGTGAATGAAAGTATCGTAATGACATTGAGCCAGAGCTGGTGAAAGCAATGCTGCTGTTGTTCATTGGAATGAGTCTTGTGTTGAGTTGAGCTTGCTCCTCCACTAGTGCTCACTGAAATGGGATGATTGTGAAATGAGATGTTGAGATGATTGTGAATTGAGATGATTGTGAAATGAGAATGGTGTTGAGTTGATCTTGCTCCTCCACTGATGCTCACTGAAATGAGATGCGATATGAGTGGAGCTGGGCTCCTTAGTGGTGAAAGTGAAGCCAGAGGGCCGATGTTTCAAAAGAGATATGTTGTTATTTTGAGAAAAAGTATGAAATGAGATGCAAGTATGTTAATGCGATTCCAGCTCTGTGCTCTGTTAAGAAATGAAAAGAAAAGTAATGTTGAAAGATAGCGGTCGGGACTCGTTGAAGGGATGCACCAAGTGTAATACCCCTCAAAATCCTCATCCTATTTTAATGGCTAAAAAGGAATTATTTTTTAGAAAAGTAATTTTTTAAAGGATATTTTCTTAAATAGATTTCTCTATTCACGTTTTCAAAGTATTGAGTGATTTTAAAGAAATGATTTTCATGAAATAATGTTATGATTTTTAAAATTGATTTTTGAAATTGCTTATGTGTTTAAGGTTCTTTTTAGTGAAATAGTAAATTTTTCAACAAGAAGTATTTTATGAAAAGGTGGTTTAATTTATAAAAATATATGTGCTTGATATTTTTGGTGTTATTATGATTATTATACATGAATGATTTATTTTCTATGTGTGTGCATGAACATGTACGGTTTTTGGATATATGCTTGTATGTTTTGATTATGTGAAAATTTAATTAGTAAAGGAGTATGATTATATATGCATGAATGTAGGTGTTAGTATAATATATGCATGTGAATATGTATGTATGTGTGTGTTAGGCGTGTAAGTGAGTATGTGTATGCATGTATATATGTGTGTGCCATGTATGTGTGTGAGTGTGGAGGAAAGCCTAGAAATTTCCTTAAGTAGAGACCAAGTAACTAAGTCCTAACTAAGTTCTAACTAAGTGAATGGAAACCCTAATGGAGTGCCAAATAGTCTTTGCACCTAAATGACCCCTAAAGCACCTAATGTCCCCTACATGTCTCCTTAAGAGATGTTAACCTCCACCCATGCAAAAATAGAGAAGACCGAATTTACCCCTCCCTCCAAAGCTCATGACCAAATTTCATGAGGGCAAAATGGGAAGCCCGAATTGCTTATATAAACCTTAGCTTCATTTCATTCTTCACTTCATTTTCATTTCACTCTTTCGCCCAAACACCACCAAACACAAGTCCAAGAACTCATTCAACTCTTAGACTAAGAAAAGGAAAATAGAAATAGAGAAAGAGAGAAAGAAGAAGAGGCCGTGAGGTAGGAGAAGGAAGAAGAAGAGGAGATCAAGCCTTAAACCTAGGAGCCCTTTGAAGATCAAATGCTAGAAGACCTATTTTCTTGTTATAACCGAAGATCCTAGAAGAGTAGAACTAGTCTTGTTTTGTAATTTTGTAATTTCGTAATTTTCTTCTCTTGCATGTTCCTTTTATGTTTTGAAAGATGACTTTATGTGTTGATCTTTCTTAACTATGGACTTTTAAAGACTTAAATTTATTTGTAATATGTGTAGCTTATGTTTGATGATTCGGTTGATGATTTTCATGATAGATCTAGATGTTTTTCAAGTTAAATCTTTTAGATCTAAAGTTTTATTTGTGATCTTTGTGAACTTAAAGTATATCTTCTTGCATGTTAGATTTGAAACCGTGAATCAAAAGGTGTTTATGTGTTTATTTAGTAAATCAATATGTGATCTAAACTTATTTGTAATTTTTGGTCTTGCATGTTGCTTGATGATGATCTTGAACTCTTGCATGTCTTGATTTTTGGTTTAATCTTAGGAAAAGCTTTGATTTATGTTTTGATCTTTGCTTTTATTTTTACAAAGCTTGATTTGTGTTTTGATCCTTGATTTTTGTTTTGATCTTAAGCTTTGCATGTGATTTTTTTTGAAACAAAAGCTTTAGTGTTTTCTCAATATATGTCACGATTTTGCCCTTTTTTCTTACTCAAGATGATTTTTGTCTTCTATTTGTGTTCTCATGTTTAATCTCATGACTTGATCTACATGATTTAAGTGCATGCATGTTGGTGTTGAGCTTTGAAAAAGTTATTTTCATGTCCTTTTGAGAAATAAATTGAAAGTGTTTGTGTTGATCCATGATTGTTGCATATTTTCTTAGAAAAGCTTAAGATTCATTCTTGCATGTTAAACTTAAATAAAAGACCACGATTTCTTGTATTGCATGCCTCGATTTTTGAAAGAAAATTAGGGAGAACAAAATGATTTTTTTTTTTCTAAATTGAATTATGTTCTATGTTCTTGTGTGATTTTGATTTGTTTTAAGTAAAGAAAAATAAATTAAAGTTTGATTATTTTCCAAGTTGAAGCTCACGGTTTCATTAAGAAAAAGAAGAAGTAATTGCATGATTTTGTATGTTCGATGATGCATGAATCTTGTTTTGATTTGTGTGATGATTTTCGGTCTATGCATGTTAATTAGGTTAGAATTATTTTCCATGAAGTAATATAGGGATAATGAAGGTATTTGATAAAATAATTGATTAGGACTAAGTTTTGTGTTTAAGTGAAATTATGTGTGTACATTCGGTTTGTGAGCTTAAGCATGTTTAAGTGTTTTTGTTTTACAAAAGTTAAATGTTTTTGAAGGTAATTGTGTGTTGAATAATTTACTTAAGTGTTTGATTTGTGAAATATTTGCTTATGAATGAATGAATGGTTTGTAATCGAAGTGAATAATTGAAAAATTGTTTTGTTTGATCAAAGTGTGTGGTTGGCCGTGTGTGTAATCGTTTTGAACTTAATTTGGTTTGATCTATTTGAATTTGTGAAGTTGTGTTTTAAGATTTGTTTTACAACAAAAACTTGAGTTTTAAAGAATTAATATTGACCTAAAGAGTATTTGAAATAAAAAGAGTTTTTACGATGTTTTCGGGTTTTATTAAATTGATTTTTTTTTGTGAAACTATTCCTTGCTGCCCAAGTTTATTTAAAATTGTTTTCTTGATTTCTAAATTGAGTTCATGAGACTCAAAGTTTGGGTTTTCAAATGGTAATTGATTTGAGCAAAACCCGGAGTGAAACCGGTGAACTTTTCGGTGTTTTCAAATGAGGTTAAGGTGCTGTCCAAGACGGACCAGCAACCTAACCAATTGATTTAAATTATTCTATTTGATGTTTTCAAAATGATTTTTAAGTATTTGAAGGACTAAGAAACATTTGAGTCATTTTAAGAAAACAATCATATTTTACGATTTCCGACGAAGGATGAAAAATGTTTTCTTAATAAAAGATAGTAATGAAAATGTATTTTTAATTAATACGAGGGATGTTACAGACGAGGGATTAAGGCAGTGGCAGCAATCCAGTTCAGAGAAGATTGCACGTATCTAATCGCTGGACCTCAGGTGAGAGAGTAGCTTTCCTAAGACACCGTGGTAGTAGGTGTTATATTAAGACGTTTCGTATCAGCTCAAAGATCGGAACTCATTGGTTCTGAGTCAGTAGTATAGTGGCAATTGTTTGTCTTGTGTGGCCACTTATACGAAGAGGACAAAGACCACCATGTTGTGTGTGATGTTTGCATGATTGACGATGTGTTGATTATGTTTGTTTATGTATGTTAATGTTATAAAATGTTGAGATATGTTAAGTCATTGATAATGATAATAAAATAGATTAGAATTAAAAGACCCCAAGAAAAGATATAACCCTTGTTTGGCTTAAGTCCTGATGGAACCAGGCAGCCTTGATAAGATATTAAGATGGAAGATGATGATAAGGGAGTTAAGAATGATGTGAAAGGAAATAAAGGGAATGATTGGAAAGAGATAAGGAGATGAGATTGGAAAAGATTTGTCGTGGCGATGCGAGTGAGCCAGAGCTGG
Organism: Crotalaria pallida; assembly: GCA_037953625.1. NCBI lineage: Eukaryota > Viridiplantae > Streptophyta > Magnoliopsida > Fabales > Fabaceae > Crotalaria > Crotalaria pallida. Next base: position 76,468,412 of record CM075649.1, on the reverse strand, counting down.
GAAGTAATGTTGAAAGTGTACTGGAAGTAAAGTGTGATGAGGGAAAAGCTTGATTCTTGTTAATATTTCTTGGACTGAGTCTAGTGTTGAGTTAAGCTTGCTCCTCCACTAGTTCTCAAGAAAAGAAAGTTTTTGAGAAAAACTTTTGAAAAGAAGTTTCGAAAAGGTTTTACGAAAATGAGATTTTTGACAAAAGAATCATGAAAGGAAATTTTTAGAAAAGGGTTTGTGAAAAGGAAATTTTCTGAAAAAGAGTTCACTAAATGAAATTTTGAAAAAGGGTTCCCAAAATGAGAATTTTGAAAAGAGTTTACGAAAATGAAATTTTGAAAGGGATTCCCAAAATGAGAAAAATTTTCCAAAACAAATTTTTTGAAAAGAAATTGTGAAATGAGTTTTTGAAAAAGATTTTCCAAAAAAGAGATTTTTGAAATGAGTTTTCAAAAGGAGATTTTGGAAAAGAAATTAGGAAACGAGATTTTCGAAAAAGGATTTACGAAAACGATATTTTGTGAAAAGAATGTGAAATTGAGATTTTTGAAAAGAACTTTCAAAAGGAGATTTTTGAGAAAACCTACAAAATGAGGTTTTTGTGAAAGTTTACAAAAGAAATTCTGAGAAAAGTTTTTGTGATGAGATTCAAGCTGTGAATGTGATCCCGCTCTGTGCCAAGTTGAGGAATGAAAGGAAAAGTTATGCAAAGATAGCGGTCGGGACTCATTGAAGGGTTGCACGAAGGGTGAGCCGACCATTAGGTTAAGTAAAAGATAAAAGACTTTAAAAGACATTAACAGCGAACGCAGTGAGGTATGAGAGTTAACCCGAAGTAGTGGAGAGGAAGATACTATGGGTATCTGCAGATACTCAGGTGGATATTGCATTAGGGGAGGACGATGACGGTGAAACGTCAAGAAGTCTAGAGTACTTTTCTAGGCAGAACGAATTCCACAAGTAGCGTACTAACGTGGTAGGGACCGGGTCCAATGCCGTGGCAAGTTCTGCGTGCACACTAGAATTGTATTGTCACCCCCTAGATTGCAAGTCTAGAACAGTGAGAGGGACTGGAGTGGGGCATCTTGTTTGCCACTGTGAGTGAGACAGTGTGCCTTGTTTATATATGAATTGAATTGATATGATATGATTTGAGGTGGTAGTCCTCCTGGTCTGGGACCATTTGTTTGTGAGACAGCTGTCGAGCCCGCATGGTAAAGGTCCTGTACTCCTGTTTGCTTCTGACTAGGTGGATGGATGGCCGAGGAGATGTAGACTTGAAACGTGAGTGCTAACTACGAAGGAACGCGCACCTCGATGATTCTTAAATCCTCGATCATCGATGGTTATAATTCAATAAGACATGATGAGAAAAGATTTATAATTAAGAAAAGTAAGGTACACGAATTGTTGATGAATGGAAGTGTGGAAGGAAACAGAGATGAGACCCTTGGAAAGGGAAAGAAAAGGAGTGAAGGTTTGGATATTGAGAATGAGACACTACAAAAAAAACGGGTAAAAAACGGCGATTATAATTGTATTAATATGGCGGTTTTAACTGCCATAATTCGCGTCAATGGCGGGTCCCCACCCGCCATATTTCTTTCCGCCATTCGGTATAAAATGGCAGTGCGGAACCGACATTCGCTAAACTGACGCAATCGCGTTGTTTAAAACGACGGTTTATTTTTTGAATAAAATGGCGGTTTAACCGCCATAATATTAACAGTTAAATGATTTTTTTCCGCTTAAATAATGGCAGTTGTGACTGCCGTATTTTTCTCTGCCAATAATGGCGATTTTAACTGCCGTAATTTCCTTGTCAACATTATGGCAGTTGTGACTGTCGTAACTTACCAGATATATTTTAGGTATATTATGACAGTTTTAACATCCATAATTTTCTCACTTTTTCTTTTCACAAAATGGCCATCGTGAGTGCCATATTATTTTACAGTTTTATTTTTTTATATTTTAAAATTATTAATTTTAAAATATATAATAACGATTTTCTCTGTAGATAATGACGATTGTTTGCTTTATGGTTTTGTAATATATATATATATATAAAGATTATGCAATTTAAAGAAATAATAATATAAAAGCATTCATTAATTAGTTACTTGCTTAAATGGTCTCCAACATATGGGATCAATTCAATTCCAAAATGATAACATAAGGTCTCACACATAAGTACATCAAAGTGATTCTAACTTCATAATAATGGTCTTCAAGACAGTTCCAAAAAAAAAAACAAACTATATCATTCTTGCTTCATAAAATCCCAAAGTCTTGATTCAAAAAAATAAAACCACATTCTAGATATTTCAACAATGACTCTAACGATCCAATGATTCATGAGTATTGCTTGCATCATATGATCTTCCTGTGGTATTAGGAGTTGGATCCCCACTTCCTCCGTTTGGTGCCTACAAGAGCAAATATCATCACATTTCAATTTTCACAATAACATTATATTAGATGACAACAAAATAACACCAAACTAAGAAAACTCCAGTGAAATTGAGCAAAACATCAAGATAACAACATCATAATATCATCAAAACAAAGCAATACAGTAATAACAACAAAACTCCATATCATGATATTGTGCAATGAAGTTCTTGTAATAAATTCCTTTATTCGTTTTATAAATCCATCCCAATCAAACAAATTTCTTCTACACCTTAAGATTCATTGCCACTCTACTCCTCAAAATAGCAAAAGCAAAACAAAAAAAACAACAGCATAACAAAAGCAAAACAAAAGCATCAAAATAAACAGCATAACAGCATCAAAATAGCAAAATAGCATCAAACACCAATTCTTATGTTCTAACCGTTCTATCTCAATCAAGTTTGCAAAGTGAAATTAAGAGTGTTATACCTGTTGTGTAAAATTAGCAAATACACCAGCCAACTCTTCAGGAATCCTTCCTCCTTCCTTCACAGTAACATAGTTTAACAAAGCTTTCAATGCTATTTCCATATTTTGTTGCCATGGTTGAGATGGTGTGTTACATCCATTAGATGAATTGAAGTTCATGCCACTAAGCCTTGTTGTCTTTTGCTTGAATGCTACAGTAGAAAAAGATGTAATCAAAAAATAAAAAAGCAATTTGAAGCCTAATCCTTTAATTTCTTGAACCACTGTTCAATTAGAAGCAGTAAACAATATAAGTTAGTATGCATTTTCCCCCTCTCAGGTCTGCCACTTCCAACTTTGATAGAGGGAACAATGATATAGGGGAAACCAAAGCAACAACGATGGGTGGACAGCAACAACAAAGGTGAAACACATATTATTAAGCCAAGCAAGAGTTCAAGAGTTTATATGGGTAATAGCAAAACCAACAAAAGCCATGGCAAAATACAAAAACCTAATCAATTTTTAACATGCAAAAGAAAAAAAAAGATGAACAGAGACTGAAAATGATTAAAGAGAGCAGAGAAAGGATGAGCCATATTGAAAATGAGGTAAAGAGGAAGTGTGTAATGAGAACCAAAAAACAAAAAAAAAGAAGGTAAATTTTTAACTTGATTATAATAATTGAAATAGAACTTCCGTGGCTTTGATCTAGGCACTATGGTTCTGTTTTCAGGGCTCCTAAATTTCAATGCTACAATAGTCAACCAAGCTTTCAAGTACTACAACTTAGTGCAGTCCTATACTAGTGATGTTCTTCTTGACTTTCTTTATAAACTGATCTATGCGAAGAGAATGATGTTGCAGAGCGTTTATATCAATGACGTGACAACAAAAATAACTAAAAACATAAAATATGGACTGTAATACAAGATTTGCAAGCAACTAAGGAAATTAAAAGCTGTAAGAAAAAGGAACACATAATATTCCATGGAGAAAGCCACCTACACCAGCTAAAAAACCAGCATACAATAATTATTAATTATCCAACCAAACAGCTAAAAAAATCAACAAATAGTGGACCAAGCAACAACTAAAAAATCAACCCCTCTTAACCCCTTCTTCATTGACTCACCATCTAAACAAAATGATGATTTACTTTGCAACTTGAAATGGGGAAAGTGTATCCAATAGAACCTTTTAAAATGAAAACCAAAAATAGAATAATCTGAATCTCATATCTTGGCAGGGATGATTCCCTTTATTAAATAACACTAAAATATCATGGGTTCTCTTTAGTAAAAAATCTAAATGGATAACAACAACAAATACCAAAGAAATTACACTAAAATCATGGGTTCTCATCCAACAATTGTTTGCATCGTCCATTCCATTGCATGTATCTAATGATATCAGATTTCCCCAAAATCAAACCCAAAACATGAAAAAAAAACACAAAAATGAGCAAAAATGAAATAATGAAGAAAAAAAGAAGAAACATTACTTCAAAAAGCCCTTGAAATGCTTCAAAAATTCTGTCCTCAATCGAACCGCCACTCACGGTGTATCAAGGAAGAAGCATCGAACCGTCACTCCCTGTGAATCGAAGAAGAAGAATCGAACCGTCAATCTCTGTGAATCGAAGAAGAAGAAGAACCGAACCCTAATCAACAATATGAGAAAAAAAAATCACCTTCGAGGAAAGGGGTTACTAACCTTAGAGGAAGAGAGAAAGAGTGAGCTTAGTGAGGGTTTTCTGTTTAAGAGGAAAGCAAAACGTTTGAGGAATGTTTGAGGAAGAGAGAGTGAGCAGAGTAGAGAAAGAGAGTATAGAGGGAGTGGGAATTTCAGAGAGAAAGAGAGTATAGAGGGAGCGAAAATTTTAGTGGGAATTAAAGCGGGCTTTGGAGCGAATGTAAAATTGGGCTAAAATGGCTGTTCAATCACCCATAATTTTCTTCGAACTGCCATTTTATGAATGCAAAAAACGGCGGTTCAAAACCTGTCATTTTTTAATGTATAAAATGGCCGGTTATAAGGAATTGCCATATTAAAATCGCCATTTTTTACCTGTTTTTTTGTAGTGAGAAAGGAATTGAGGAATAAAAGATAAAAAGAATAATAATAATGATAATATGTTGTTATGCTTGAGTGCTGTGTTGTGAGTATTGTCTGTATTGTGTCTGTTGTCTTGATATCCCGCCTGCCGTAAATCCACAACGTCGACGATTCGTCGTTCGGTTCGCTAACTCTCTCCTGCCCGTTGGTATATCGGTGCTTCTGGTACTCCAACGTGCAGATGGAGTATCGCATGGAGATTGCAACTTGGACTAGGCATGGATGTGGCTGGAAGCGTACCCCATCTGGTTGGGTATGGATTGGCGACACTCAGATCATGATTCCGGATCCCGAGCATCGACTTTGCGGAGTTAACCTAGGACCTCTCTTGGAGCAAGTTTCTGTCCGTGGATACCGAGACTACGAGGAGAAGGTGCGATGTGAAGCTTGGAGGACTTCTTCTGTTCCAACTAGGATGCAATGGGTGCCAAAGAATGGCGGACCAGCAGCAAGGGAGAAGGCTTCATCCTCTGGAGTGAAGCAAGGATACAAGAAGGAGGATCGAGAGTTGCACCCTATAGTTTTCATTAGGAAGAGTCAGAGGTAGGGTGAATAGATTAAGTTGTTAATAGTGTTGAGTCAAGGATTACCTGAGCGAAGTATCACTTCTGTAACTATGCCCTACTTTTATTTTGTGAACTGGCCGAACTTTGTTTTAACAAGAAATATGAAATTGTTTGAAAAATTTGAAAGTGAAGGTGCGGAAAAGTTTTAAGTAACAACCCGGTTTTCAAGTAAGGACGTGAACATGCACTAATGGTTCACCACGAACGTTTTAAAAAAAATGGCCTCATTTTTAGCTACTTTTTATCTAAGGATGATTATTTTTGGATGGCGAAAATCGGGCTGTTACAGAGTGGTATCAGAGCGATGTTAATCCTTCGTGGCCTTAAGCTCATGCTTATGTGCTTTGCTTGTTTGTTTGCTTGCTCGTTTGTTTGTGTGACTAAGTATGTTTGCTAGTGTAAAGATAAGAGTGTGAGATTAGGTTCTTGTCTTTCTAAGGTGAAAGACTTGGTTTGTCCCTAGTGCCTGCTGTGTTAGGTTAAGGACCTTAATGGTTAAGTAAGTTTAGGCGGATTCTAAGATGGAGATCCCATGACCCTTGAGGTAGTATCATTGTTTGACCTAAGTTTGTTGACCCCGATGTACCCTTTTGGTACAAGGATAGTGATTACCCTTAAGGAAATAGGATATTATTCTTTAGACCCCGTATTTGTTGAATTGCTTCAACAAAGACAGTCAGTGTAGTCGAAATCCAAACTCTTTCTTCATAAACCTTCCTATTAAACCGTATCCTTACCTATTTTTTTTTTCTGAGACTTGTTGACCTGGCTTGTGGTATTAGGAGTGTTATAGTACCCAAATAGTTTAGGCTTGAATGATTGTGGATGGATAAATGGTGGTTATTGAGTAAAATGTAGGACGGTGATGAGTTTAGTAGTAAGTTTGATCAAAGTTGGGGAGCTACAAGGAAGGAAAAAGGTGTGTTGGTCTTAAGTTGAGGGAATAGTGAGGAAGATTAGACCCTCTTTTTCTATAGTTAGATGTTAGACGGAGAAAGTGGTAGATTTGATGGACGATTAGAAGGATAGGTGAAGCTATTCTGAGAAAATAGAACCCAAGTTGTCATAGAAATCCCCTTAAGATGGAAGCATGGTGGGTGGAAGCCGTAGAGTCAGAAAGAAATTAGAGGAAGAAGTGATTGTTTGTAGGGTAGTGAGGGCCTAAGGTGTAGGGAGTGATGAGTATATAAGGATATTATGCTAAAACCCGGTGCTTTTGGAGATGTATGAATATTTGTTTGCTTGATTTCTCTGGGTTTATACCCAAGATTGTGCTCGCCGTGACAACGATCAGCTAAAGGAGCGACATCTTCTTCGGTTAGTCTGTGTGACTTAACCCGGTTCGACGCGTAAATGGTTATGCTATGGAGCTTTTCATCCGAGAGCGACACACGAGGAGTATTGTGAAGAGCCTACTGTCAGTAAAGGAAGAGACGACCGCGAAGCGAGAATGAGAATTTTCTCATGGACATCACTGTGATATGAGAGTTGCTATGCCTTGCTGCCCAATCCGCAACGTATTTCTCGGGGACGAGAAATCTTTAAGTTGGGGAGAATGTAACACCCCTCAAAATCCACATCCTATTTTAATGGCTAAAAAGGAATTATTTTTGAGAAAAGTAATTTTTTAAAGGATATTTTCTTAAATAGATTTCTCTATTCACGTTTTCAAAGTATTGAGTGATTTTAAAGAAATGATTTTCATGAAATAATGTCATGATTTTTAAAATTGATTTTTGAAATTGCTTATGTGTTTGAGATTCTTTTTAGTGAAATAGTAAATTTTTCAACAAGAAGTATTTTATGAAAAGGTGGTTTAATTTATAAAAATATATGTGCTTGATATTTTTGGTGTTATTATGATTATTATACATGAATGATTTATTTTTTATGTGTGTGCATGAACATGTACGGTTTTTGAATATATGCATGTATGTTTTGATTATGTGAAAATTTAATTAGTAAAGGAGTATGATTATATATGCATGAATGTAGGTGTTAGTATAATATATGCATGTGAATATGTATGTATGTGTGTGTTAGGCGTGTAAGTGAGTATGTGTATGCATGTATATATGTGTGTGCCGTGTATGTGTGTTGTGACGCTCTCTTTTTAACTTGAAAATAATTAATATTTCCAAATAGTTTATTTCTTGCTATAAAAAATCAGGACTAGAAAATTTTTCCTTTTTAAAACTTGTACTTGCTTGGTCATAAATTCTTTTGAATTCGGCTTAGCACGATATTAAGTTCGAAAAGACTCTCGAGATAGCATTTTCTTAGTCATAGAAAACATTATTAATAGTTATTATTAAAAACATATCACTTTCTTCTCGAGTGGGATCTGAACACATAACATAGGAAATATAAATTTATCGCCGAATCCCTTGTAAATAAAAATCAGAGTTCGCGGAAGTAAAAATAATACTTTTGGGGCTCTGCTGAGGAAATTAAACATCATATATATATATATATATATATATATATATATGAGTCAGAAGCATAATATGAAACCCCATAAGTACAGTAGCAGCAAGTAACATCAGTCGAGATAGCAAGAGTTTGTGAAACATATACAACCCAACTGTATAAAATAAAACCTCACTCTAAGACCTCTCAAAAATATATACACTAAACACATGGTCTCAAAATAGAAGTCTCAGAGCAGGTCTTCAGTGTCCTCAGCAGTTCCTCAGATCCTCCACCGCTCTATCCCTAGGATCTAGGATCCAAAACACCTATGCTATGCAGGCTCCTATGAACCAGCGGGTCCACCTCTAGCAGAAACAGTCGGCTCAACATGCACCTCCTCCTCGCTCTCATCCTCCACAGGGTCCTCCTCGACCTCGCCCGACTGTGTAGAGACCCCACCACTGGGTCTAGGGTCTGCAGAAGCAGTCCTATCATAATCAGTCGGACCAGGAGAAGGAGTCTCCTCAGTGACAACTCTATGGGAGGAAGGATGGGAACGAGTGGCAGCTCTAAAACGAAAACTATGAAAACGACGCATAGGTCGAGCCGGGGGTGGTCCTCTATATGTGTAAAAAGGTGGAACATGCATAGTATAGACTAATGGGATCCTAAATCGACGAGGTCGCACCCGCACCAGGGGGTTAGGGTGGTAGAGAGTGATCTCAACCTCCCCCTCAAAAGTGGCACGGTGCTCCTCATACGTCCATATACCGCTAGGGATAGGGCGTATCTCGATACAGGCTAGGTATCTGGCCATCACCTAAACAGGGCACAGGGAGTAAGTATACACATATACATAATGGATAAAGACTAAAATTACAATCACAAATATATCATGGACAGATCATAATGCAAATACATATGAGCACACCAATTTTTCAACATTATAACTCTTATAATGCAAGTGGCATGATGTATGATTGTCTATCCACAACTGAGGCCTCTAAATGTCCATCTTGGACGTCCATCCAATACACCATTGTGTTCCCGGAACACCGACATTCGTTCCCAGAACGTAATGCCGAACCATACTTGGATAATAAGCATCACTCCCGGAGTGTGCACCACGTTCCCAGAACGCATATGTTCCCAGAACGCATAAAAACCATGTCCCGGACACTGGCCACATATCTATAATGTGTCATCATGTAGGTTATCATTTGGTACTCCCGGAGTACCCTCCTCATATTCCCAAAATATGATAAACGTTCCTACCAACCAGACTTCCAGTCTATATGTATGCACAAACATTGGGGTTGGTTTTATCTTTGAATTAATTAATGTGATTTAGAAATATCCCAATTTCTCCTTTTGAATGATTTATTTGAGGTATAACCTTTGGCATAAAATTCCCCTTTGAATTTTTTCTCAAAACATGCCTTTTTAAACTTAGATTGAGTAATACAACTTCAATGGTATTTAAAAACTTAACTTTTTATTTTTCAGATTCAGGTACTAACCGGTTACAGTTTCAGGCTAACCGGTTAGAATTACAGACCTGAACTGTTTACCATTGCAATTCAGAAAAACCCTTTTTCTTGAATTCTCTACCCAATCCAAAACACCTTTATCATTGTTTTATACCTCAAAAGCCATTGTTTGCATCATTCAAAAGTCCAAATCACATTTCATTCTCCAATGAACATAATTTCCTCTTGAAATTATTTCATTAACTTAAGGCATTAATTTTAATCTTTCAAGTCTGAACCTTGGCATTATAACAACTCATATTCAGACCATGTATACTGAAATTAAAGCTTAGATTTGAGCAGAAACCATTAAGATTTCAGGGCTGATTAATAAACTAATTTTCTTTGAAAATCTGCAGTGTCTAACCGGTTACGAATATCGTGTAACCGGTTAGATTATGCAGTCAGTCCATTAAAACAAGAGTTTTAACAACTCATTTTCTTCCTTTCTCAAATCTAACCCAAAATCAATATGCACAAAGTTCATATGCCTTAAAACAAACATGTTTACACCCAGAAACACATTCATATTGCATGCATCAAGTTTATGGTATCAAATTGCATGAAAATTCACATAAACACAATTTAATACAACAAAACTTAGATTAAGCACTTAAACTCAGAATTAAGAATCAACATACTTTGCATGCATCAAATTAAAGTTGCTCAAAATCACAATGAGCAGGATTTTGGCCTCCAAGCCTCTGTGCCATATTGCACATAATGCCCTTTTGAGTTTTGAGAACTCAAATCCTAAATCATTCGATTTTAGTCTAAATCTAGTATAGTATAAACTTCTCCCATACCTCTAAGTCGATTTTGATGAGTATTACCACTGAGCTTGAAGATCAAACCACAGATTTCCACAAATCTACAGTTCTGCTCCCAGCCACGATTTTTATCAACAGGGTCCAAAGACCAGAAGGTTTGACATAGAAATTGGCCAATAAAATTGGGGAAAACGATTAGACATTGATCTAGGCAACATGCACTAATGAATGAAAGAGATTTGAGACCTAGAGTTTACCTGTATTGATCAGAATCAGAGTCTCAAAACAGCTTCCCGAACCAAAGAGAGACAGAGTTCAGTTTTTCAACACTGAACTTTGATGGTTGATTTCTCCTCACACACGCACTCTTGACTCACAATCTCTATATCAATGGAAAGCTCTGGATTTAAGCTTTCCAAAAGTGTATTTTTCCCTTTCTAACACTCAAAGAAGAAGGAGAAACGCCTCAGACGAAATCGGAACCCTAAATCAGTCCTTCCACCCAAAATTCAGATCAACAACCCTTGCTTCATCAGAAATTCGTCTATTTAAAGGCAATCCAGAGTGCCATGCACAAGGACGCGTGGTTTCCACTTAATTTGGGACTGTAATCGTGGCAAATTTTGGATTAATCAAGTGATTACTCATCAAAATCCACTAAACCAGTTTCTGAGTTCATCGTCTAACCGGTTACAGGGCATTACTAACCGGTTAGATCAGTTCAAAATTTAAAAATTATTATTTTTAAATCTTTCCCTCCAAGAATCTTTTCAATATTGCTTTTAAGCCCTCACTCAGGGACTAAAATGCAATATTCTTATATTTTGCATTTATTTGCCATATAAAAATATTTAAACTTATTTTTATATTTAAGGCTAATTAAATACAAAACATAAACTTGGAAAATTCTATAAATTAATAATAAAACTTTTTATTATTTATTTCCTATTATTCGGGAGACGAAAATTAGGGGTGTTACATGTGTGAGTGTGGAGGAAAGCCTAGAAATTTTCTTAAGTAGAGACCAAGTAACTAAGTCCTAACTAAGTCCTAACTAAGTGAATGGAAACCCTAATGGAGTGCCAAATAGTCTTATCACCTAAATGACCCCTAAAGCACCTAATGTCCCCTACATGTCTCCTTAAGAGATGTTAACCTCCACCCATGCAAAAATAGAGAAGACCGAATTTACCCCTCCCTCCAAAGCTCATGACCGAATTTCATGAGGGAAAAATGGGAAGCCCGAATTTCTTATATAAACCTTAGCTTCATTTCATTCTTCACTTCATTTTCATTTCACTCTTTCGCCCAAACACCACCAAACACAAGTCCAAGAACTCATTCAACTCTTAGACTAAGAAAAGGAAAATAGAAATAGAGAAAGAGAGAAAGAAGAAGAGGCCATGAGGTAGGAGAAGGAAGAAGAAGAGGAGATCAAGCCTTAAACCTAGGAGCCCTTTGAAGATCAAGTGCTAGAAGACCTATTTTCTTGGTATAACCGAAGATCCTAGAAGAGTAAAACTAGTCTTGTTTTGTAATTTTGTAATTTTGTAATTTTCTTCTATTGCATGTTCCTTTTATGTTTTGAAAGATGACTTTATGTGTTGATCTTTCTTAACTATGGACTTTTAAAGACTTAAATTTATTTGTAATATGTATAGCTTATGTTTGATGATTCGGTTGATGATTTTCATGATAGATCTAGATGTTTTTCAAGTTAAATCTTTTAGATCTAAAGTTTTATTTGTGATCTTTGTGAACTTGAAGTATATCTTCTTGCATGTTAGATTTTGATGCTTGAAACCGTGAATCAAAAGGTGTTTATGTGTTTATTTAGTAAATCAATATGTGATCTAAACTTATTTGTAATTTTTGGTCTTGCATGTTGCTTGATGATGATCTTGAACTCTTGCATGTCTTGATTTTTGGTTTAATCTTAGGAAAAGCTTTGATTTATGTTTTGATCTTTGCTTTTATTTTTACAAAGCTTGATTTGTGTTTTGATCCTTGATTTTTGTTTTGATCTTAAGATTTGCATGTGATTTTTTTTAAACAAAAGCTTTAGTGTTTTCTCAATATATGTCACGGTTTTGCCCTTTTTTCTTACTCAAGATGATTTTTGTGTTCTATTTGTGTTCTCATGTTTAATCTCATGACTTGATCTACATGATTTAAGTGCATGCATGTTGGTGTTGAGCTTTGAAAAAGTTATTTTCATGTCCTTTTGAGAAATAAATTGAAAGTGTTTGTGTTGATCCATGATTGTTGCATATTTTCTTAGAAAAGCTTAAGATTCATTCTTGCATGTTAAACTTAAATAAAAGACCATGATTTCTTGTATTGCATGCCTCGGTTTTTGAAAGAAAATTAGGGAGAACAAAATGATTTTATTTTTCTAAATTGAATTATGTTCTATGTTCTTGTGTGATTTTGATTTGTTTTAAGTAAAGAAAAATAAATTAAAGTTTGATTATTTTCCAAGTTGAAGCTCACGGTTTCATTAAGAAAAAGAATAAGTAATTGCATGATTTTGTGTGTTCGATGATGCATGAATCTTGTTTTGATTTGTGTGATGATTTTCGGTCTATGCATGTTAATTAGGTTAGAATTATTTTCCATGAAGTAATATAGGGATAATGAAGGTATTTGATAAAATAATTTATTAGGACTAAGTTTTGTGTTTAAGTGAAATTATGTGTGTACATTCGGTTTGTGAGCTTAAGCATGTTTAAGTGTTTTTGTTTTACAAAAGTTAAATGTTTTTGAAGGTAATTGTGTGTTGAATAATTTACTTAAGTGTTTGATTTGTGAAATATTTGCTTATGAATGAATGAATGGTTTGTAATCGAAGTGAATAATTGAATAATTGTTTTGTTTGATCAAAGTGTGTGGTTGGCCGTGTGTATAATCGTTTTGAACTTAATTTGGTTTGATCTATTTGAATTTGTGAAGTTATGTTTTAAGATTTGTTTTACAACAAAAACTTGAGTTTTAAAGAATTAATATTGACCTAAAGAGTATTTGAAATAAAAAGAGTTTTTACGATGTTTTCGGGTTTTATTAAATTGATTTTTTTTGTGAAACTATTCCTTGCTGCCCAAGTTTATTTAAAATTGTTTTCTTGATTTCGAAATTGAGTTCATGAGACTCAAAGTTTGGGTTTTCAAATGGTAATTGATTTGAGCAAAACCCGGAGTGAAACCAGTGAACTTTTCAGTGTTTTCAAATGAGGTTAAGGTGCTGTCCAAGACGGACCAGCAACCTAACCAATTGATTTAAATTATTCTATTTGATGTTTTCAAAATGATTTTTAAGTATTTGAAGGACTAAGAAACGTTTGAGTCATTTTATGAAAACAATCATATTTTACGATTTCCGACGAAGGATGAAAAATGTTTTCTTAATAAAAGATAGTAATGAAAATGTATTTTTAATTAATACGAGGGATGTTACAGACGAGGGATTAAGGCAGTGGCAGCAATCTAGTTCAAAGAAGATTGCACGTATCTAATCGCTGGACCTCAGGTGAGAGAGTAGCTTTCCTAAGACACCGTGGTAGTAAGTGTTATATTAAGACGTTCCGTATCAGCTCAATGATCGGAACTCAGTGGTTCTGAGTCAGTAGTATAGTGGCAATTGTTTGTCTTGTGTGGCCACTTATACGAAGAGGACAAAGACCACCATGTTGTGTGTGATGTTTGCATGATTGACGATGTGTTGATTATGTTTGTTTATGTATGTTAATGTTATAAAATGTTGAAATATGTTAAGTCATTGATAATGATAATAAAATAGATTAGAATTAAAAGACCCCAAGAAAAGATATAACCCTTGTTTGGCTTAAGTCCTGATGGAACCAGGCAGCCTTGATAAGATATTAAGATGGAAGATGATGATAAGGGAGTTAAGAATGATGTGAAAGGAAATAAAGGGAATGATTGGAAAGAGATAAGGAGATGAGATTGGAAAAGATTTGCCGTGGCGATGCGAGTGAGCCAGAGCTGGGAAGTAATGTTGAAAGTGTACTGGAAGTAAAGTGTGATGAGGGAAAAGCTTGATTCTTGTTAATATTTCTTGGACTGAGTCTAGTGTTGAGTTGAGCTTGCTCCTCCACTAGTTCTCAAGAAAAGAAAGTTTTTGAGAAAAACTTTTGAAAAGAAGTTTCGAAAAGGTTTTACGAAAATGAGATTTTTGACAAAAGAATCATGAAAGGAAATTTTTAGAAAAGGGTTTGTGAAAAGGAAATTTTCTGAAAAAGAGTTCACTAAATGAAATTTTGAAAAAGGGTTCCCAAAATGAGAATTTTGAAAAGAGTTTACGAAAATGAAATTTTGAAAGGGATTCCCGAAATGAGAAAAATTTTCCAAAACAAATTTTTTGAAAAGAAATTGTGAAATGAGTTTTTGAAAAAGATTTTCCAAAAAAGAGATTTTTGAAATGGGTGTTCGAAAGGAGATTTTTGAAAAGAAATTAGGAAACGAGATTTTCGAAAAAGGATTTACGAAAACGATATTTCGTGAAAAGAATGTGTGAAATTGAGATTTTTGAAAAGAACTTTCAAAAGGAGATTTTTGAGAAAACCTACAAAATGAGGTTTTTGTGAAAGTTTACAAAAGAAATTCTGAGAAAAGTTTTTGTGATGAGATTCAAGCTGTGAATGTGATCCCGCTCTGTGCCAAGTTGAGGAATGAAAGGAAAAGTGTTGCAAAGATAGTGGTCGGGACTCATTGAAGGGTTGCACGAAGGGTGAGCCGACCATTAGGTTAAGTAAAAGATAAAAGACTATAAAAGACATTAACAGCGAACGCGGTGAGGTATGAGAGTTAACCCGAAGTAGTGGAGAGGAAGATACTATGGGTATCTGCGGATACTCAAGTGGAGATTGCATTAGGGGAGGACGATGACGGTGAAACGTCAAGAAGTCTAGAGTACTTTTCTAGGCAGAACGAATTCCACAAGTGGCGTACTAACGTGGTAGGGACCGGGTCCAATGCCGTGGCAAGTTCTGCGTGCACACTAGAATTGTATTGTCACCCCCGAGATTGCAAGTCTAGAACAGTGAGAGGGACTGGAGTGGGGCATCTTGTTTGCCACTGTGAGTGAGACAGTGTGCCTTTTTTATATATGAATTGAATTGATATGATATGATTTGAGGCGGTAGTTGAGGAACCGCAATTGGTGGTTGAAACAACTAAGGAACCCTAGGAGAACACCTAGAAGGGAGGGTTGAATAGGTGTTTAAGAAACCTTGAAAGATTTTCGAAGGAAATGAATCAAAACAATCAAAACGAATGATTTTTGCAAAATCTACAACATTTAATCGATTAACAAAATCCTTTAATCGATTAACCAGCAATTTAATCGATTAACACCAGAAAGCATAAAACATTTAATCGATTAAATCTATCAGAAAATTGAAAAATCACTTTTCAATCGCATACGAAAATCAATCAATTCACACGTATAACCAGAGATTCAGCGGAAACAATTAACACCTATATTCTTATTGATTACCTAGGTTATGAAAATGATTTTCCCCAACCTAATTTGAACAATAAAGATTCAATTCAATCAATTATGAAAATCACTCTTTTCTAGGTTTTCAATCAAGAACACAATGAATAACAAGAATGTAAAGAGTAAGGGTTTAGAGATACGACACAGTGATTTATCCTGGTTCACTTTCATCCACTTGAAAGCAACATCCAGTCCCCTCTTCAACCAAGAGAGATTCTTCACTATGAGGAATTAGAGTTCTCAAATTACAAGTAAATGCCTCACAAGACTCCCTTCTTGCTAGCCTACAAGAGATACTCCACACTCTTGCCTTTTAATCCTATTGATCTTCTCTCTAATATAACCTCTACCCCTTGTTGATAATCCACACAACAAGTCTTCACTTGCTTGATGATAATCCACACACCAAGGCTTCACTTTGCTTGATTCACAACCAAGACTTCTTCTTCTTCTTCAATAAGAATGAACTTGCTTGATGATAATCGACACACCAAGTCTTCTTTGTTGTTGTAGATAGCTTGCCTCTTGCAAAGATTACAACACAATTGAAAACACAAATACAATCCTATGAATCTCTTTCAATAGCTATGACAAAATCAACATGAGAGATTCAAGAGTTCTTGATCAAAGAATATGAAAATAGAAAGCTTTGATCTTATGAAATTGAGAGGGAATAGAGCGGCTTGATTCTTTGTAAAATGATTATGAAAATGACGTATATGATCACAATAGTTAGGAAAAGGTTTATGTAGAATACCCAAAAGTTAGAGCACTTAAAAACTGATTTTGAAAAGTGAAAAACGTATTTTAAGAATCAGATCTGCAGTATTTAATCGATTAGAATTTCCTTTAATCGATTAATAATTGATTAACAGAATCCTTTAATCGATTAACACCTGTCAAAATCAATTAAAAACTTGTTTTCTCAAAACTAAACCTTTCCTTTCAAACCTTTAAGCCACCTATTGATTTTAGGTAAAGTGAAAACTCAAATTATGATTTAATCATGACTATGATAGAGATTCACTACCCTCTATATAACTCTAACCAAACTCATAAAATAAAAGACCTAAGAAGCTTGAGAGGCAAAAGATAAAAGATATTACAATCACACTCAAACTAAGTCTTCTTTGAGCTTGTTCTCTCTTCTTCACTTGATGTTTTTTGTTGCTTGTTGAGCTTGAAACTTGATCAACACCTTAGTAGCTTGTTCAAAACCTTTTGTCATTATCAAAACATTCTCAATGGAACTTACAATCTCCCCCTTTTTGAAAATGACAAACATGTTTTGAAGTTGTTGATGCTTGAACCATTTGATACTTGGTGAGACTCTTGCTCCTCCTCAATAAATGCTTTTGACATTTGAAAACCAATTGATAGAAGGTTGATTCTCCCCCTATCTTCAACAACCTACATAAAAACAACAAAAAACACCCTTTTCTCCCCCTTTGGCATTATCAAAAAGTAATATATACCAATTGAAATATAAAATGCTTAGCCAAAATAAGAGAAATTCACATTCATTCCTTTTCAACAATGATACCAATTGAAATATAAGAACCAAAAATAATCAATGATACCAATTGAAAAGCTAATTGTCACTAATTGACAAAATATCACAAAAGCATGATAATCATCTAATGATCACTCAATGATATCAATTGAACTTTAGAAAAGTAACAATTGAGAACAATTCAATTATACCAATTGAGAAGACTATAATTGATACCAAATAAGAATATTCAACAATATCACTTGTACCAAATTTTACCACTTTGTAGGTCATTCACTTGAGATGCAAATGTAATACCAATTGAAGATGCAAATGTATGAATAACACTTGTAAGCCCTTTGCTCTTCAATCATACCTACAAAACAATCATGCTTTGCTTTTTGGTATCCAAATTGTTTTGGATCCATTTTTGTTAGTTAAGGGATTCTCACCCTTCTTAACCCAAACAAAATTTCCTCTAGGTATACCATGCACTTTAACATAACACACATTTGAAGTATGTCCATGAGTACCACAATAGAAACATGTTGGTGCATTTGAAAAATCAACTTTAGAAAAATCAACAACATTTCTATGAGAATTACTCTTAGCATTAGTATAACCCAAACCAAACTTGTTTGAATTTCCTCTTTGAAAATTTAACAATGTGCGCAATCTAATATCACCATTTGTGAAACTTGCAAGCTTATTTTTCAAAATAGCATTTTCATCTTTAAGCAACTTGCAATTATCACAATCAACCACAATATTCAATCTATTAGCACAATCACAAGAAGAACTAGCATATATAAGATCAAGAGTTTCATTTTCAAGATTAAGCTCATCAACTTGTTTTTGAAGTTCTAAAATCTCTTTTTGATGTTTCAAAATGAGCTTCTTTCTTTCAATGTTTTTCAAAGCTAGTTTTCAAGTTGTTCATGCATTTCTTCATAAGCATTATATAACAATTCATATTTAGAAGAAATTTCGGATTTAGTATGACTTACATCGCTATCCTCGCTTTGTTCACTTGATTCATCATTTGAACTTTCCTCTTCGTTTACTTGAACAAGCAAGTTGAGATTAGCAACTTCTTCATCATCCGAAGAACTATTTGATGTGCTTTTCTTCTCTTCTACATCACTATCCCAAACTATATATGCCCTTTTGTGTTTTGAATTTTTCTTGTCTTTCTCCTTCTTCTTGAGATACCTAGAGCATGAGTACTTGAGATGACCGGGTTTTCCACATTCATGGCAAACTACACCTTCTTTTGATGTCTTGGTCTTGTAGTGTGGAGAATTCTTCTCTTTACTCTTGTCTTTGTTCAACCTTCCTTTCCTCCTTAGAAACTTGTCAAATTTCCTTAGTAAGAGTTTTATCTCTTTTTCATCAACATCCGAATCGGAGTCTTCACTATCATCATCATCATCGGAACTCTCTTTCTTTTTGTATGATCTATTGACTTTAAGAGCAAGTCCCTTTCTTCCATTGTTCTTATCCGACTCTTCATTCATGTTTAAACGTCCAAGCTCCATTTCATGTTCTTGAAGCTTTCCGAAAAGTGTTGCAAGATCCATAGCATCCAAATTCTTAGATTCAACAATAGCCGTTACTTTTGGTTGCCAATTCCTGTCTAAACATCTCAACACTTTGTTAGAAAGTTCACCTTGTAAGAAAGTCTTACCAAGAGCAAGTAAATGGTTAATAATATGAGTAAAACGCTTTTGCATATCATTAATAGATTAATTTGGAAGCATTTGAAACAATTCATAATCACGCATTAAAGCATTCAATCTAGCTCTCCTAACCTCACTAGTTCCTTCATGAGTCACTTGTAAAGTGTCCCACATTTCCTTAGCACTAGCACATTGAGAAACTCTAAAGAACTCATCATAGGACAAGGCGGAGGTAATGATATTCTTTGCTTTATAATCATATTGAACTTTATTTCTATCATCATCCTTCCACTTATCCTCGGGGATTAAATGTACTACGCCTTCAACTAAACTAGAGGGGATATGAGGACCTTTTTCAACTACTTTCCAAATTTCACTATCTATGGCTTGGATAAATATTTTCATTCTAACTTTCAATTAAGCGTATCCCTCACCATTAAAGAGTGGAGGACGACTTATGGAGGAGCCTTCACCACCAAAGGGATTCATGGAACCCATTGCGGTTACTTAACTAGGATCTTTACGAAAAAGCTCTTATGCTCGTGTCTTTCGACCGAGCTCTGATACCAATTGAGGAACCGCAATTGGTGGTTGAAACAACTAAGGAACCCTAGGAGAACACCTAGAAGGGGGGGGGGTTGAATAGGTGTTTAAGAAACCTTGAAAGATTTTCGAAGGAAATGAATCAAAACAATCAAAACGAATGATTTTTGCAAAATCTACAGCATTTAATCGATTAACAAAATCCTTTAATCGATTAACCTGCAATTTAATCGATTAACACCAGAAAGCATAAAACATTTAATCGATTAAATCTATCAGAAAACTGAAAAATCACTTTTCAATCGCATACGAAAATCAATCAATTCACACGTATAACCAGAGATTCAGCGGAAACAATTAACACCTATATTCTTATTGATTACCTAGGTTATGAAAATGATTTTCCCCAACCTAATTTGAACAATAAAGATTCAATTCAATCAATTATGAAAATCACTCTTTTCTAGGTTTTTAATCAAGAACACAATGAATAACAAGAATGTAAAGAGTAAAGGTTTAGAGATACGACACAGTGATTTATCCTGGTTCACTTTCATCCACCTGAAAGCTACATCCAGTCCCCTCTTCAACCAAGAGAGATTCTTCACTATGAGGAATTAGAGTTCTCAAATTACAAGTAAATGCCTCACAAGACTCCCTTCTTGCCAGCCTACAAGAGATACTCCACACTCTTGCCTTGTAATCCTATTGATCTTCTCTCTAATCTAACCTCTACCCCTTGTTGATAATCCACACAACAAGTCTTCACTTGCTTGATGATAATCCACACACCAAGGCTTCACTTTGCTTGATTCACAACCAAGACTTCTTCTTCTTCTTTAATAAGAATGAACTTGCTTGATGATAATCGACACACCAAGTCTTCTTTGTTGTTGTAGATAGCTTGCCTCTTGCAAAGATTACAACACAATTGAAAACACAAATACAATCCTATGAATCTCTTTCAATAGCTATGACAAAATCAACATGAGAGATTCAAGAGTTCTTGATCAAAGAATATGAAAATAGAAAGCTTTGATCTTATGAACTTGAGAGAGAATAGAGCGGCTTGATTCTTTGTAAAATGATTATGAAAATGATGTATATGATCACAATAGTTAGGAAAAGGTTTATGTAGAATACCCAAAAGTTAGAGCACTTAAAAACTGATTTTTAAAAGTGAAAAACGTATTTTAAGAATTAGATCTGCAGTATTTAATCGATTAGAATTTCCTTTAATCGATTAATAATCGATTAACAGAATCCTTTAATCGATTAACACCTGTCAAAATCAATTAAAAACTTGTTTTCTCAAAACTAAACCTTTCCTTTCAAACCTTTAAGCCACCTATTGATTTTAGGTAAAGTGAAAACTCAAATTATGATTTAATCATGACTATGATAGAGATTCACTACCCTCTATATAACTCTAACCAAACTCATAAAATAAAAGACCTAAGAAGCTTGAGAGGCAAAAGATAAAAGATATTACAATCACACTCAAACTAAGTCTTCTTTGAGCTTGTTCTCTCTTCTTCACTTGATGTTTTTTGTTGCTTGTTGAGCTTGAAACTTGATCAACACCTTAGTAGCTTGTTCAAAACCTTTTGTCATTATCAAAACATTCTCAATGGAACTTACAATCTCCCCCTTTTTGAAAATGACAAACATGTTTTGAAGTTGTTTGAAGTTGTTGATGCTTGAACCATTTGATACTTGGTGAGACTCTTGCTCCTCCTCAATAAATGCTTTTGACATTTGAAAACCAATTGATAGAAGCTTGATTCTCCCCCTATCTTCAACAACCTACATAAAAACAACAAAAAACACCCTTTTCTCCCCCTTTGGCATTATCAAAAAGTAATATATACCAATTGAAATATAAAATGCTTAGCCAAAATAAGAGAAATTCACATTCATTCCTTTTCAACATTGATACCAATTGAAATATAAGAACCAAAAATAATCAATGATACCAATTGAAAAGCTAATTGTCACTAATTGACAAAATATCACAAAAGCATGATAATCATCTAATGATCACTCAATGATATCAATTGAACTTTAGAAAAGTAACAATTGAGAACAATTCAATTATACCAATTGAGAAGACTATAATTGATACCAAATAAGAATATTCAACAATATCACTTGTACCAAATTTTACCACTTTGTAGGTCATTCACTTGAGATGCAAATGTAATACCAATTGAAGATGCAAATGTATGAATAACACATGTAAGCCCTTTGCTCTTCAATCATACCTACAAAACAATCATGCTTTGCTTTTTGGTATCCAAATGGTTTTGGATCTATTTTTGTTAGTTAAGGGATTCTCACCCTTCTTAACCCAAACAAAATTTCCTCTAGGTATACCATGCACTTTAACATAACACACATTTGAAGTATGTCCATGAGTACCACAATAGAAACATGTTGGTGCATTTGAAAAATCAACTTTAGAAAAATCAACAACATTTCTATGAGAATTACTCTTAGCATTAGTATAACCCAAACCAAACTTGTTTGAATTTCCTCTTTGAAAATTTAACAATGTGCGCAATCTAATATCACCATTTGTGAAACTTGCAAGCTTATTTTTCAAAATAGCATTTTCATCTTTAAGCAACTTGCAATTATCACAATCAACCACAATATTCAATCTATTAGCACAATCACAAGAAGAACTAGCATATATAAGATCAAGAGTTTCATTTTCAAGATTAAGCTCATCAACTTGTTTTTGAAGTTCTAAAATCTCTTTTTGATGTTTCAAAATGAGCTTCTTTCTTTCAATGTTTTTCAAAGCTATTTTTTCAAGTTGTTCATGCATTTCTTCATAAGCATTATATAACAATTCATATTTAGAAGAAATTTCGGATTTAGTATGACTTACATCGCTATCCTCGCTTTGTTCACTTGATTCATCATTTGAACTTTCCTCTTCGTTTACTTGAACAAGCAAGTTGAGATTAGCAACTTCTTCATCATCCGAAGAACTATTTGATGTGCTTTTCTTCTCTTCTACATCACTATCCCAAACTATATATGCCCTTTTGTGTTTTGAATTTTTCTTGTCTTTCTCCTTCTTCTTGAGATACCTAGAGCATGAGTACTTGAGTTGACCGGGTTTTCCACATTCATGGAAAACTACACCTTCTTTTGATGTCTTGCTCTTGTAGTGTGGAGAATTCTTCTCTTTACTCTTGTCTTTGTTCAACCTTCCTTTTCTCCTTAGAAACTTGTCAAATTTCCTTAGTAAGAGTTTTATCTCTTTTTCATCAACATCCGAATCGGAATCTTCACTATCATCATCATCATCGGAACTCTCTTTCTTTTTGTATGATCTATTGACTTTAAGAGCAAGTCCCTTTCTTCCATTGTTCTTATCCGACTCTTCATTCATGTTTAAACGTCCAAGCTCCATTTCATGTTCTTGAAGCTTTCCGAAAAGTGTTGCAAGATCCATAGCATCCAAATTCTTAGATTCAACAATAGCCGTTACTTTTGGTTGCCAATTCTTGTCTAAACATCTCAACACTTCCACCTTGTAAGAAAGTCTTACCAAGAGCAAGTAAATGGTTAATAATATGAGTAAAACGCTTTTGCATATCATTAATAGATTCATTTGGAAGCATTTGAAACAATTCATAATCACGCATTAAAGCATTCAATCTAGCTCTCCTAACCTCACTAGTTCCTTCATGAGTCACTTGTAAAGTGTCCCACATTTCCTTAGCACTAGCACATTGAGAAACTCTAAAGAACTCATCATAGGACAAGGCGGAGGTAATGATATTCTTTGCTTTATAATCATATTGAACTTTCTTTCTATCATCACCCTTCCACTTATCCTCGGGGATTAAATGTACTACGCCTTCAACTAAACTAGAGGGGATATGAGGACCTTTTTCAACTACTTTCCAAATTTCACTATCTATGGCTTGGATAAAGATTTTCATTCTAACTTTCCAATAAGCGTATCCCTCACCATTAAAGAGTGGAGGACGACTTATGGAGGAGCCTTCACCACCAAAGGGATTCATGGAACCCATTGCGGTTACTTAACTAGGATCTTTACGAAAAAGCTCTTGTGCTCGTGTCTTTCGACCGAGCTCTGATACCAATTGAGGAACCGCAATTGGTGGTTGAAACAACTAAGGAACCCTAGGAGAACACCTAGAAGGGGGGGTTGAATAGGTGTTTAAGAAACCTTGAAAGATTTTCGAAGGAAATGAGTCAAAACAATCAAAACGAATGATTTTTGCAAAATCTACAGCATTTAATCGATTAACAAAATCCTTTAATCGATTAACCTGCAATTTAATCGATTAACACCAGAAAGCATAAAACATTTAATCGATTAAATCTATCAGAAAACTGAAAAATCACTTTTCAATCGCATACGAAAATCAATCAATTCACACGTATAACCAGAGATTCAGCGAAAACAATTAACACCTATATTCTTATTGATTACCTAGGTTATGAAAATGATTTTCCCCAACCTAATTTGAACAATAAAGATTCAATTCAATCAATTATGAAAATCACTCTTTTCTAGGTTTTTAATCAAGAACACAATGAATAACAAGAATGTAAAGAGTAAGGGTTTAGAGATACGACACAGTGATTTATCCTGGTTCACTTTCATCCACTTGAAAGCTACATCCAGTCCCCTCTTCAACCAAGAGAGATTCTTCACTATGAGGAATTAGAGTTCTCAAATTACAAGTAAATGCCTCACAAGACTCCCTTCTTGCCAGCCTACAAGAGATACTCCACACTCTTGCCTTGTAATCCTATTGATCTTCTCTCTAATCTAACCTCTACCCCTTGTTGATAATCCACACAACAAGTCTTCACTTGCTTGATGATAATCCACAAAGGCCTAAAATTTGTGAGTTGAGAAGCTGTGTGGAAGAAGAATCGAAGAGCGAAAGCAAGGGTGTTTTTGCTGCCAAAGTTGGAAGCTGAGGTCTGGAGCTCACTTTCAACTTGGATTGTGGTAAGCTCTGTTGGAAAACTACACTCGTTGGTTGAAACAACTAGGAACACTAGGAGAACACCTAGAAGGGGGGGTTGAATAGGTGTTAAAGAAACTTTGAAAGATTTTCGCAAGAAACAAATCTAAACGATTAAAACCAATGAAAATCAATCAATTAACAAATATTATATCAGAGATTAAGCGGAAACAATCAACATCAATATTCTTATTGATTCACCTAGGTTATGAAAATGATTTTCCCTTTATCAATTTTGCACAATAAAGATTCAATTCAATCAAATATAGAAAAATCACTTTTTCTAGGTTTTCAATCAAGAACACAATTAATAACAAGAATTGTAAAGAGTAGAGAGTTTAGAGATACGACACAGTTATTTATCCTGGTTCACTTTCATCCACTTGAAAGCTACTCCAGTCCCCTCTTCAACCAAGAGAGATTCTTCACTATGAGGAATTAGAGTTTCTCAAATTACAAGTAAATGCCTCACAGGACTTCCTTCTTGCTATCCTACAAGAGATACCACACCCTTGCCTTGTAACCCTATTGATATCTAATCTAACCTCTTCTCTTTTCCTTGCCGATACCTCACAACAAGTCTTCCAATTGCTTGCTTTACTACAAGACTTCCAAATGCTTGTTCTTCAACAAGGCTTCCAAGTGCTTGATGAAATGCCTCACCAAGGCTTCCAATGAAACTTGCTTGATTCACAAAATCAAGTCTTCCTTTGTTGTAGATAGCTTGCCTTTTGCAAAGATTACAACTCAAATGAAAAACAATAACAATCCTATGAATCTCTTTCAAAAGCTATGAAATATCAACATGAGAGATTCAAGGTTCTTGATCAAAGAATATGAAAATGAGAGCTTTGATCTTGAGAGAGTGAGAGAGAATAGTGTGGCTTTGATTCTTTGTAAAATTGTGTATCAAAATGATTCTAGTTGATAGAAATGATTAGGAAAAGGTTTATATAGAATACCCAAAAGTTGGAGCAACTTAGAATAGCTTTTGAGAAGTGAAAAACGTATTTAAAACAGTTACAGACCCTGTTTACTCGAGTAAAATAAGTGTTAATCGAGTAATACGAAAGTCTGATAAATTTCACTCGAGTGAGACCAAAAATACTCGAGTAAAGTGCAGATAATCGATTATCAAAAGTTTGTTAATCGATTATCGGTACAAAATACACTGTTAATCAATTATCAAAATCTGTTAATCGATTATTAACATTAAAAATCATTTAAAACTTGTTTTCTCAAAAACTAAACCTTTTCTTTCAAACCTTTAAGCCACCTATTGATTTTAGGCAAAGTGAATACTCAAAATATGATATAATCATGCAATCAAAAGAGATTCACTACCCTCTAATAAACTCTACCCAAACTCATAAACTAAAAGACTTGTGAGGCAAAAGATAAAACATTAAAACACAAACTACCAAACTAAGTCTTCATGAGTTGGCTCTCTCTTTATCACTTGATGTTTGTTGTTGCTTGTTGAACTTGAACTTGATCAACACATTTGTAGCTTGTTCAAAACCTTTTGGCATTTATCAAAACATTCTTCATGGATCTTACAAGCTCCTAAACCCTATGACCCTCAAATTCATTTATACCTCTAGTTTAAGTTGCAGAGAATTAATCCTAATCATTTTCCCTAATTTTTAAACCAATTTTGCATGTTGAATCCTCTGGTTTTGGTACTCTGTTCAACTATGGCTGCATGCAAGGATTTTTGAGGTTTCACATTTCCAGCCAATTTCTCTGCAATCTCAGTGTTGATTCACGAATTAGAGGTAAGGGTGAAGCTTCTAATTCACTAGAATAAGTTTAAATTATGTGGAATAAGGATGGGAGTCAATAAATGACTCTATGGGCATAGTTGGAAATAGGTTTGAGGCTTGGAGGCCTTTTCTGGGTTCAATGAGAGTTTGGACATGTTTATTTGGTCACATGTAAGGTGTACCAAAGCTGAAAATGTGATGAATATGTGTAGAATATATTTTGGTATGTTAAGTTGTGGAAAAGTTGGATTTTATGCATAATTGGTGAAATCCTGTGATTCAGTGTTAGATGTTGTTAATTCAGTATTGGAGCATGTATAAAATGTGTAATTTAAGCTAGATTGATCTTTGGTTTGGACTGGAATGGCCTATAATCGAAAATGGTATGTTAAAACTCAAATTTCAGTGTTGTCTGTCTGCAAACACTCGAGTATTATGGGTGATACTCGAGTATTTTGTTGGTTTTGGGAAAATTGATTTTCTGGGAAACTCAAGAACACTCGAGTATTCATGAGGAACACTCGAGTATTCTGGTGAATTTTAAAGGTATTTCTGGGAAACTCAAGAACACTCGAGTATTCATGAGGAACACTCGAGTATTCTGATGAATTTTAAAGATACTTCTGGAAAACTTAAGTACACTCGAGTTTCATGGAGAACAATCGAGTATCTTGATGAAGTTTGAAAGTTTTTCTGGAAAATGTATAAACACTCGAGTTCCAGGAGGAACACTCGAGTATTCTTTTACAAAACTAAGAAACACTCGAGTCTAGGAGAATCTACTCGAGTATTTTGGGACCAGAGACAGAAAACAACCTTTTCTAACATACCTGATGGAATGTCGATTAAGATCAATCATGCTTGTGGGAAAGGTATCATGTTCCAATAAAAGCATTTGGGGAAGTATTAACAACAGTTTAACTCACTGAAGGAATAATATCGGATGCACATAATAAGATTATTGGTTAATCTTAGTGTATAATTTTATGTGCATACATGCATGGTGAAAGGTTGGGGATAATTCGGTGGTGACTGGCTCGATGACACATTTTGGTAATGTGGGCAGCATTTGGGAATGCTGTTACGTCTTGGTGACGTTGTGTGCACACTATCCGAGCAGTTCCACAATACATGTTGGTCATGTATGCGAATTATTAGAATGAACGTTCAATGGACAATGGAATTGGGAGACATGCATCATTACTCATAATTAATGGAGTTATTATAAATGGAACACACATGTTCATTTACATTTGCATTTGCATTGGATGTTTGTAACTGGAAATTGTTACATGCTTTATTTATTCTTATTCGATTATGTGGATTATGTGCTTACCCCTTATTGCCCATGTTAGGTGATGGCACGCTATCTAGCTTGCATCGAGTTGCGCCCGCTCCCTAGTGGAGTGTGGTACTACGAGGACCACAGAACCACGTTCGAGGGTGAGGTGGAGGTGACTCTATACCACCCCAACCCTTTGGCTCGTGTCCGTCCTCGTAGGTTTCGCATCCCCATTATCTATACTTTGCATGTACCCCCTTTCTATACTTATCATGGACCACCCCCGACTCGACCTGCTCGTCGCTTTCACTCTTTCCGTTTTCGAGCTGCTACTAGATCTCATCCCTCTACTTCTCGAGTGATTCGAGAAGAGACTCCTATACCTAGTCCGATGAGTCCGGTTCATGGGACACCTTCAGCGGACCCAGTGCCCAGTGGGAGGGTACCCACTCAGTCGGAGGAGGTAGAGGAGGATCCTGAGGAGGGTGAGGATGAGGACGAGCCAGTCGAGCACTCCACTGGGAGCCAGTGGGGAGTTGGGGATCCACCAGGTGATGCATAGTATAGATGATTAGGATGTGGGATGGGTGGAGCAGCTGCTGGAGACTCTGGAGATCATGCTATGGAGGAGGATCACTGGACCACTTTTGGGATTTCATCTTTTGCTCTATATATATTGTACATATTTTTGGGAGATCTCAGTGATGTGGTCCTATCTTTTAGTTTTATATTATGGACTTGTATTTGTACAAACCTGCTACCTCGACTTGACTTGGATGTATGTTGACTCTTTTTATGGATGATGATGATATATATATATATATATATATATATACTATTTTCTTTCTATGAATAGTTTGTACATGTGAATTATCAAGTCAAGGTCTCTATTTTCCGCTTACTCTGATAATTACGGTATTTCACTTTAAATAAAAAAAAATGATTTCATAAATGATTCTGGAAAGATTTTTGATAACCACAAATGAATACCAAGTTAATTTACAAGAGCTCTATAAAAGAGTTTTTCATTATATCTCTTCTCGAGCAAGTCCATAGATTCTACTCAAATGAATTAGAGAAATTCTTTTTAATAAAATAATATAATAAAGGAACGTTACACTTTTATGGTATCAGAGCATAATGGTCCTGATTCTTGATCCTCTCAAGCATAATCTGCCAGAAGTTGCTACAGCTGGGTAAAGTTTTCTTAGCTATTTGATTTATTTCATATGGCTTAGTTCTATTAGTGATAGTTTAGAATAGAACTAGATAGATTTCAAAGTCTAGATAGATCTTTAACGACATAGGTCCATAGTGCAGGCTCACTATGGCATCGCGATATAGAGATCATACGAACGATCTGCTGGAAAGAATGGCTACAGTGTTAGAGAATTTGCAGCAGAATCAACATCAGCAACATCAACCTCAGCCCGTTAATCCACCTCCAGCAGGTGCGGTAGCTGCAGAAGCCAAAACTTTGTCGGATTTCAGGAGTTGCAATCCCTCAAAGTTTGCTGGTGGGTTTAAACCAGAAGAAGCTAACAAGTGGATCTTGGAGATGGACAAGATCTTTAGAACTTTAGAATGCTCCGACGCCCAGAGGATAGCTTATGCTGTGTTCATGCTGGAGGGAGAAGCAGAACATTGGTGGAATCATACTGCCCAGTTACTCGCTCATGAAGGAAGAGAGGTAACTTGGGAAGTATTCATGGGAGAATTTCTCAAGAAATATTTTCCTGAAGATTTAAGGAGGAAGAAAGAGGTTGAGTTTCTACAACTTAGACAAGGCAGCATGAATGTAGGTGAATATGCTGCGAAATTTGAAGAACTAATGAAATACTTCCCTTACTATCAGATGAATCCAGACGAGAGGAGTAAATGTATCAAGTTTGAGGGACGACTGAGACCCGAATTGAAGTCGGTGTTCAGTTATCAAAAGATTCAAAGTTTCCCTACGCTGGTAGATATGTGTAGGATGTATGAGGATGATAAAAAGGCGGAGACAGTTCAGATTGTAGAAGGAAAGAAGGAACATCTGGGATATGGTCCGCAGAAGCGGAAGGGGCATGACCACCGTAACAAAGGTCCTTATTCTCATAAGAATAGGGGGAAGGGCAAGATGTCGGATGATCGAAACACCTCTTACAATAATGCTCCTTATTGTGAGAAGTGCAGGCGTCATCACTTTGGAAAATTCTGTTGGTCTCACAGTGGGTGTTTTAACTGCGGGAAACCTGGTCATTTTTCTCGCGATTGTAAGGAACCACCCAAGAACACTCCAAGAGGATCTATGGACAAGCCAGTGACTCAAGGTCGAGTTTTCACCCTTAGTGGTGCTGAGGCAAACCAAGCTCCGGGACTCATGCAAGGTACTTATCTGCTCAATGATCAACCTTGTAGAATTTTATTCGATTCAGGAGCCACTCATTCATTTGTTTCATTTGAATGTGTGAATCGTTTGAAATTGCCTGTGTCTGAATCACCCTATTGTCTTAGGGTAGAGACCCCTACTAACCCTCCTGTAATCGCTTCAAAGGTGTGTCTTAATTGTAAAATTAGAATAGTAGACCGCGTCTTTCATTTAAATTTGATCTCCCTCCCTTTGTCCCAATTGGATGTAATTTTGGGCATGGATTGGATGGCTAGCAATCATGTGGTTATTGATTGTGCTAAGAAGACGCTTTTATTCAAGGATTCGATCTCGGAGAAGTATCTCTGCTTGGTCTCTGCTGTTGAGCCGGAGAAAGGAGAAAGGTCTGTGGAAGAGATTCCGATTGCTCGGGAATTTCCGGAAGTGTTTTCCAAAGAAATGCCGGGATTACCACCCAAGAGGGAGATTGAGTTTGGAATCGAGCTGATTCCAGGAACTGGTCCCATTTCTATTGCTCCTTATAGAATGGCACCACCCGAGATGGTCGAATTAAAGAATCAGATTGAGGAGTTGCTGCAAAAATAACTTATTAGGCCAAGTGTATCCCCATGGGGTGCTCCGGTGTTGTTTGTCAAGAAGAAAGATGGAAGCCTTAGGATGTGCGTGGATTATAGACAGTTGAATAAGGTGACCATAAAGAACAAGTATCCTTTGCCAAGGATAGATGATCTCATGGATCAAGTGAGAGGAGCTTCGGTGTTTTCTAAGATCGATCTGAGATCTGGATACCATCAGATCAGAATCAAGGAGGAAGATATCCCTAAGACTGCATTTCGATCTCGATAGGACATTATGAATATGTTGTAATGCCGTTCGGATTAACAAATGCACCAGCCATTTTCATGGACTACATGAATCGGATTTTTAGGCCGTATCTGGATTCGTTCGTGGTAGTTTTCATTGATGACATCCTGATATATTCTAAGAGTCCGGAGGAACATGTTGAACACCTCCGAGTAGTGTTGAAGATTCTGAAGGAGAAGCAGCTCTACGCCAAAATCTCTAAGTGTGAGTTTTGGTTAAAAGAAGTTCAGTTCTTGGGGCATGTGATCTCGGAAGGTGGAATCGGTTTTGCAGTGGGTTCAACCAAAGACAGTCACAGAAGTTAGAAGTTTCTTAGGATTGGCCGGATATTATAGAAGATTTATTGAGGGATTTTCGAAGATTGCATTACCCCTCACCAAGCTGACTAGGAAGGATCAACCATTCGTATGGGATGAGAAGTGTGAAAGGAGTTTTCTGATGCTTAAGGAAAGGTTAACATCCTCACCAGTGTTAATCTTACCTGACCCTCACAAGGAGTACGAAGTGTACTGTGATGCATCGGGACAAGGACTTGGGAGTGTCCTAATGCAAGAAGGAAAGGTTGTGGCGTATGCATCTCGTCAACTGAAAGTTCACGAGGTAAACTACCCCACCCATGATTTGGAACTTGCTGCAATAGTCTTTGCACTGAAGATATGGAGGCATTATCTCTATGGCACTACGTTTCGGGTGTTTAGTGACCATAAGAGTTTGAATTACTTATTTAACCAGAAGGAGTTAAATATGAGAGCGTCGATGGATGGAATTTTTGAAAGACTACGACTTTGAGCTTCATTACCATCCTGGTAAGGCCAATGTTGTAGCAGACGCTTTGAGTCGTAAAGCAATTTATGCGAGTTCCATGATGATCAAGGAAGCGGCTTTGATTGAAGAGTTTCGGGATCTAAGCCTGGTGATGCAAGTGGAACTAGGTCAGATTACGTTGGGTATGTTGCAAATTTCTAGAGAATTCTTGGCTCGAATTCAAGAATTGCAACGTGAAGATCCGGAATTGCTAGAGAAGAAGTTAAGGGAAGAAGGAAAAGAGTCAGATTTTTCAGAAGGGTCGGATGGAATTCTTCGTTTTAAAACGAGAATTTGCATACCGAAGGACTCGGAGATTAGGAGGATGATTTTGGATGAGGCACATAGGAGTCAGATGAGCATGCACCCTGGATCGACAAAGATGTACCAGGATTTGAAAAGCATGTTTTGGTGGCCTGGTCTTAAGAAGGATGTAGCACACTATGTAGCATCGTGTTTAATCTGCCAAAAAGTTAAAGTGGAACATCAGAAACCTGGAGGAATGTTGCAGCCCCTAGATATTCCACAATGGAAGTGGGATAGCATTTCCATGGATTTTGTGACTGGATTGCCAAGGACAATTGCAAACCATGACGCAATTTGGGTAATTGTGGACCGTCTTACTAAGTCGGCGCATTTCATTCCGGTGAATATGCACTACTCTGTGGAGAAACTTACCCAGATTTATATTCAGGAAGTGGTACGATTGCATGGAGTACCATCCAGTATTATTTCGGATCGTGATCCGAGATTCATGTCTAGATTTTGGTCAAGTTTGCATCAAGCTCTGGGGACGAGACTTAAGATGAGTTCAGCCTATCACCCTCAGACAGATGGACAAACCGAAAGGACCATTCAAACTTTGGAGGATATTTTGCGAGCTTGTGTGTTGGAAGAAAGAGGAAGTTGGGATCAGATATTACCACTCGCAGAATTCACATACAACAACGGATATCAAACAAGTATTGGTATGGCACCGTTCGAGGCATTGTATGGGAGAAAATGCCAAACCCCACTATGTTGGTTTCAAGTGGGGGAGAATTTGCATCTTGGTCCGGATGTGGTACAACGGACAACCGAGAAGATCAGAATGATTCAAGAAAAGATCAGGACTGCGGTTAGTCGTCAGCAGAGTTATTCAGATCGAAGAAAAAGACCTTTAGAGTTCGCAGAAGGTGATCATGTATTTCTCAGGATTGTGCCGCTGAAGGGTGTGAGTAGAGCACTGAAACCTCAGAAGCTGTCACCTAAGTTTATAGGTCCTTACCAAATCCTTAAGTGAGTAGGACCAGTAGCCTATCAAATAGCCCTCCCGCCATCTTTAGCTAACCTGCACAATGTTTTTCATGTCTCTCAATTGAAAAAGTTTGTGCATGATCCAACCTCGATCCTTCAGATTCGTCCAGATGACTTAACCTTACGAGAAAACCTAACCTTTAAAGCTGGCCCAGTAAAAGTGGAAGATAGGAGGACCAAGCAGCTTAGAGGAAAGGAGATTCCGTTGGTCAAAGTTATGTGGCAAAGTGGGAATGTATTCGAGTCAACTTGGGAATTAGAGGATCGAATGCGCAAGGATTATCCCGAGTTATTTTTGTAAGCTGAATTTCGGGGACGAAATTCCTGTTAAGTGGGGGAGTAGTGTAACACCCCAAATTTCGTTTCCGATGTAATACAATTATGATTTATGGAAGATTATTTTATAAATTATTTTCTTAATCATAATTATATTTCATAAATCAATTAGGATGATTATGAGTTTGTATTGGTATTTGCAAAAATAGAAAAATATTTTAGCAAGAGAATAATATATGAAAATGAGATTTTTACATATTAGTCCCTGAATGAGGACCTAAAAGCAATATTAGGAAGACTTTGGAGGGAAGAGCATTAAAATAAATATTTTTGAAATTTGACCAAAAACACTCGAGTATTTCTGGAAATACTCGAGTATTCGAGTCAGTGGAGGACTCGTTAGTGCGGTTGATGAGTCAACACACGACGATTCTCCTGGGTTGACACGAAAACACCCTTAGTACACGATGATGGTTTTCGTGGCGTGTTGCATGATCACTAGGAATGTCTATATAAACCTTGTGTTGAAGAAGATGGAGGATTTTTGGTTGGCTTTACTCTGAAGTCTTGAGTTAGGGTTCTTGATTTCGGGCTTTGATTTCTCGAGCGTTTTTGAGAGTTAGATTTAGTGTGATACACCACTGTGAAGCTCACGTCTCGAGCTTCACAAAGACCTAAAATTTGTGAGTTGAGAAGCTGTGTGGAAGAAGAATCGAAGAGTGAAAGCAAGGGTGTTTTTGCTGCCAAAGTTGGAAGCTGAGGTCTGGAGCTCACTTTCAACTTGGATTGTGGTAAGCTCCTAAACCCTATGACCCTCAAATTCGTTTATACCTCTAGTTTAAGTTGCAGAGAATTAATCCTAATCATTTTCCCCAATTTTTAAACCAATTTTGCATGTTGAATCCTCTGGTTTTGGTACTCTGTTCAACTATGGCTGCATGCAAGGATTTTTGAGGTTTCACATTTCCAGCCAATTTCTCTGCAATCTCAGTGTTGATTCACGAATTAGAGGTGAGGGTGAAGCTTCTAATTCACTAGAATAAGTTTAAATTATGTGGAATTAGGATGGGAGTCAATAAATGACTCTATGGGCATAGTTGGAAATAGGTTTGAGGCTTGGAGGCCTTTTCTGGGTTCAATGAGAGTTTGGACATGTTTATTTGGTCACATGTAAGGTTTACCAAATCTGAAAATGTGATGAATATGTGTAGAATATATTTTGGTATGTTAAGTTGTGGAAAAGTTGGATTTTATGCATAATTGGTGAAATCCTGTGATTCAGTGTTAGATGTTGTTAATTCAGTATTGGAGCATGTATAAAATGTGTAATGTAAGCTAGATTGATCTTTGGTTTGGACTGGAATGGCCTATAATCGAAAATGGTATGTTAAAACTCAAATTTCAGTGTTGTCTGTCTGCAAACACTCGAGTATTATGGGTGATACTCGAGTATTTTGCTGGTTTTGGGAAAATTGATTTTCTGGGAAACTCAAGAACACTCGAGTATTCATGAGGAACACTCGAGTATTCTGGTGAATTTTAAAGGTATTTCTGGGAAACTCAAGAACACTCGAGTATTCATGAGGAACACTCGAGTATTCTGATGAATTTTAAAGATACTTCTGGAAAACTTAAGTACACTCGAGTTTCATGGAGAACACTCGAGTATCTTGATGAAGTTTGAAAGTTTTTATGGAAAATGTATAAACACTCGAGTTCCATGAGGAACACTCGAGTATTCTTTTACAAAACTGAGAAACACTCGAGTCTAGGAGAATCTACTCGAGTATTTTGGGACCAGAGACAGAAAACAACTTTTTCTAACATACCTGATGGAATGTCGATTAAGATCAATCATGCTTGTGGGAAAGGTATCATGTTCCAATAAAAGGATTTGGGGAAGTATTAACAACAGTTTAACTCACTGAAGGAATAATATCGGATGCACATAATAAGATTATTGGTTAATCTTAGTGTATAATTTTATGTGCATACATGCATGGTGAAAGGTTGGGGATAATTCTGTGGTGACTGGCTCGATGACACATTTTGGTAATGTGGGCAGCATTTGGGAATGTTGTTACGTCTTGGTGACGTTGTGTGCACACTATCCGAGCAGTTCCACAATACATGTTGGTCATGTATGCGAATTATTAGAATGAACGTTCAATGGACAATGGAATTGGGAGACATGCATCATTACTCATAATTAATGGAGTTATTATAAATGGAACACACATGTTCATTTACATTTGCATTTGCATTGGATGTTTGTAACTGGAAATTGTTACATGCTTTATTTATTCTTATTCGATTATGTGGATTATGTGCTTACCCCTTATTGCCCATGTTAGGTGATGGCACGCTATCTAGCTTGCATCGAGTTGCGCCCGCTCCCTAGTGGAGTGTGGTACTACGAGGACCACAGAGCCACGTTCGAGGGTGAGGTGGAGATGACTCTATACCACCCCAACCCTTTGGCTCGTGTCCGTCCTCGTAGGTTTTGCATCCACATTATCTATACTTTGCATGTACCCCCTTTCTATACTTATCATGGACCACCCCCGACTCGACCTGCTCGTCGCTTTCACTCTTTCCGTTTTCGAGCTGCTACTAGATCTCATCCCTCTGCTTCTCGAGTGATTCGAGAAGAGACTCCTATACCTAGTCCGATGAGTCCGGTTCATGGGACACCTTCAGCGGACCCAGTGCCCAGTGGGAGGGTACCCACTCAGTCGGAGGAGGTAGAGGAGGATCCTGAGGAGGGTGAGGATGAGGACGAGCCAGTCGAGCACTCCACTGGGAGCCAGTGGGGAGTTGGGGATCCACCAGATGATGCATAGTATAGATGATTAGGATGTGGGACGGGTGGAGCAGCTGCTGGAGACTCTGGAGATCATGCTATGGAGGAGGATCACTGGACCACTTTTGGGATTTCATCTTTTGCTCTATATATATTGTACATATTTTTGGGAGATCTCAGTGATGTGGTCCTATCTTTTAGTTTTATATTATGGACTTGTATTTGTACAAACCTGCTACCTCGACTTGACTTGGATGTATGTTGACTCTTTTTATGGATGATGATATATATATATATATCTATTTTCTTTCTATGAATAGTTTGTACATGTGAATTATCAAGTCAAGGTCTCTATTTTCCGCTTACTCTGATAATTACGGTATTTCACTTTAAATAAAAAAAATGATTTCATAAATGATTCTGGAAAGATTTTTGATAACCACAAATGAATACCAAGTTAATTTACAAGAGCTCTATAAAAGAGTTTTTCATTATATCTCTTCTCGAGCAAGTCCATAGATTCTACTCAAATGAATTAGAGAAATTCTTTTTAATAAAATAATATAATAAAGGAACGTTAAACAAGGCTTCACTTTGCTTGATTCACAACCAAGACTTCTTCTTCTTCTTCAATAAGAATGAACTCGCTTGATGATAATCGACACACCAAGTCTTCTTTGTTGTTGTAGATAGCTTGCCTCTTGCAAAGATTACAACACAATTGAAAACACAAATACAATCCTATGAATCTCTTTCAATAGCTATTACAAAATCAACATGAGAGATTCAAGAGTTCTTGATCAAAGAATATGAAAATAGAAAGCTTTGATCTTATGAAATTGAGAGAGAATAGAGCGGCTTGATTCTTTGTAAAATGATTATGAAAATGATGTATATGATCACAATAGTTAGGAAAAGGTTTATGTAGAATACCCAAAAGTTAGAGCACTTAAAAGCTGATTTTGAAAAGTGAAAAACGTATTTTAAGAATCAGATCTGCAATATTTAATCGATTAGAATTTCCTTTAATCGATTAATAATCGATTAACAGAATCCTTTAATCGATTAACACCTGTCAAAATCAATTAAAAACTTGTTTTCTCAAAACTAAACCTTTCCTTTCAAACCTTTAAGCCACCTATTGATTTTAGGTAAAGTGAAAACTCAAATTATGATTTAATCATGACTATGATAGAGATTCACTACCCTCTATATAACTCTAACCAAACTCATAAAATAAAAGACCTAAAAAGCTTGAGAGGCAAAAGATAAAAGATATTACAATCACACTCAAACTAAGTCTTCTTTGAGCTTGTTCTCTCTTCTTCACTTGATGTTTGTTGTTGCTTGTTGAGCTTGAAACTTGATCAACACCTTAGTAGCTTGTTCAAAACCTTTTGTCATTATCAAAACATTATCAATGGAACTTACAGTAGTCCTCCTGGTCTGGGACCATTTGTTTGTGAGACAGCTGTCGAGCCCGCACGGTAAAGGTCCTGTACTCCTGTTTGCTTCCGACTAGGTGGATGGATGGCCGAGGAGATGTAGACTTGAAACGTGAGTGCTAACTACGAAGGAACGAGCACCTCGATGATTCTTAAATCCCCGATCATCGATGGTTATAATTCAATAAGACATGATGAGAAAAGATTTATAATTAAGAAAAGTAAGGTACATGAATTGTTGATGAATGGAAGTGTGGAAGGAAACAGAGATGAGACCCTTGGAAAGGGAAAGAAAAGGAGTGAAGGTTTGGATATTGAGAATGAGAAAGGAATTGAGGAATAAAAGATAAAAAGAATAATAATAATGATAATATGTTGTTATGCTTGAGTGCTGTGTTGTGAGTATTGTCTGTATTGTGTGTGTTGTCTTGATATCCCGCCTGCCGTAAATCCACAATGTCGACGATTCATCGTTCGGTTCGCTAACTCTCTCCTGCCCGTTGGTATATCGGTGCTTCTGGTACTCCAACGTGCAGATGGAGTATCGCATGGAGATTGCAACTTGGACTAGGCATGGATGTGGTGGAAGCGTACCTCATCTGGTTGGGTATGGATTGGCGACACTCAGATCATGATTCCGGATCCCGAGCATCGACTTTGCGGAGCTAACCTAGGACCTCTCTTGGAGCAAGTTTCTGTCCGTGGATACCGAGACTACGAGGAGAAGGTGCGATG
Source organism: Crotalaria pallida (assembly GCA_037953625.1). Classification (NCBI taxonomy): domain Eukaryota; kingdom Viridiplantae; phylum Streptophyta; class Magnoliopsida; order Fabales; family Fabaceae; genus Crotalaria; species Crotalaria pallida. The sequence continues at coordinate 76,430,264 of CM075649.1, read as the reverse complement.
TGAAGCTTGGAGGACTTCTTCTGTTCCAACTAGGATGCAATGGGTGCCAAAGAATGGCGGACCAGCAGCAAGGGAGAAGGCTTCATCCTCTGGAGTTAAGCAAGGACACAAGAAGGAGGATCGAGAGTTGCACCCTATAGTTTTCATTAGGAAGAGTCAGAGGTAGGGTGAATAGATTAAGTTGTTAATAGTGTTGAGTCAAGGATTACCTGAGCGAAGTATCACTTCTGTAACTATGCCCTACTTTTATTTTGTGAACTGGCCGAACTTTGTTTTAACAAGAAATATGAAATTGTTTGAAAAATTTGAAAGTGAAGGTGCGGAAAATTTTTAAGTAACAACCCAGTTTTCAAGTAAGGACGTGAACATGCACTAATGGTTCACCACGAACGTTTTAAAAAAAAATGGCCTCACTTTTTGCTACTTATTATCAAAGGATGATTACTTTTGGGTGGCGAAAATCGGGCTGTTACACCAAGGATGAGCCGACCTTAGGATAATAACTAAAACACTTAAAAGACTTTGACGAATGCGGTGAGCAATGAGTGCGAAGTAGTGGAGAGGAAGAAACCATGGGTATCTGCGGATACTTAGGAGGAGATTGCATTAGGGGGAGGCAATGACGGTGAAACGTCAAGAAGCCTTGAGTACTTTCTAGGAAGAACAAACTCCATATGTGGTATACCAGACGTGGTAGGGACTGGGTCCAAAGCCATGGTAAGTTCTGCAGCGCAACTAGAACTAGTACTGACGCCCCCTAGATTGCAAATCTAGAACAGTGAGAGGGACTGGAGCGGGCCTCTGTGATTTGATTTGATTTGATTTGAGACTCTGTTATCCTGGCTTGGAGCCATTTGTTGAGACAACTGATTTGATTTGAGACTGTGTTCTCCTGGCTTGGAGCCATTTGTTGAGATAGCTGTCAAGCCCGCGCGGTAAAGGTCCTGTACTCCTATTTGCTTCCGACTAGGTTGGGTGGATGACCGAGGAGATGTAGACGTGTGTGCTAACTGCGAAAGAAACGAGTACCTCGATGATACTTTAAAATCCCCCAATCATCAATGGACGTAATCAGATAAGACTTGATAAGAAAAGTTTAAGAATAATGAAAAGACTTATAATTTTAAGGAGCAAAAGCTTATGAAATGTTGATAATGAGAAACGAATCGAGAATGAAAGTGTGGAAAAGTGAAAGAAATCCTATGAGAATGGAAATGAATAAGATTCACAAGTTGAGGATGAGAAAGTAATTGAGAATGAGAAAGTAATTGAGAAAGGGAGAATGTTCATGTTGAGAAGCGATAACAAGTTTGGCAAGATAATGATAATGATGATAATGATAATAATGATGATGATGATGATAATAAACTTGAATGTTGTGTTGAATGTGTGTTGCATTGTTATGCTTGTATTGTCTTGATATCTTGCCTATTGTAAACCCACACCGTCGACGATGCGTCGTTCGGAATGCTTACTCTCTCCTGTCTCGTTGGCATATCGGTGTTGTTGGTATCGCAACGGGAAGATGGAGCATCGTAAGGAGATTACTACATGGCGTCAGCAACAGAGATAGCATCACCCTCTGGTATGAAGAAAATGTCAAGAAAGAAAAGAAAGCCGCAGCCGGTCGTCTTCATTTGGAAGAATTTAAAGTAGTGTGTTTAGTTAAGATGGCCTCCATCCTTTTATAGCCTAAGACCGTTGTTAGTGTTTTGAGTCGAGGATTACCAGAGCAATGAACCAGTTATGTAATTCCGCTAAGTTGTTAACTTTGTCTTGTTGAGTAATTCCACTCTGAAAGACTGGATAATGTAATCTTTTGGAAACAGTCATGAATACTTTTGAAACAATACAATGGATCATGATGCTATTTGAACCAAGCCACTTTATGACGATGAATGTTTTATGTAAAGAAATGTTTTAGTAACAACTCGGTTTTCATTAAGGGATGTTTAAGTGCAACAACGACATCTCAATAAAGTTTAAAAAAAAAATTGGCCTCATTTTTAGTAACTTAATGAATAAAAGTTGGTTATTTTGTGTTACGAAAATCGGGCTGTTACAAGATCCGGGTATCATCAGATCAGGATTAAAGAGGAAGATGTTCCTAAGACTGCATTTCGATCTCGATACGGACATTATGAGTATGTAGTAATGTCGTTCGGATTGACTAATGCACCAGCTGTATTCATGGATTACATGAATAGAATTTTTAAACCATATCTGCATTCATTCGTGGTGGTATTCAATGATGATATCCTGATATACTCTAAGAATCTGGAAGAGCATGCTGAACATCTTCGGATAGTGTTGAATATTCTGAAGGAGAAGCAGCTTTATGACAAACTCTCCAAATGTGAGTTTTGGCTGAGAGAAGTTAAGTTTTTGGGGAATGTAATTTCAGAAGAAGGCATAGCAGTTGACCCAGCTAAAGTTGATTCAGTTCTGTAGTGGGCTCAACCTAAGTCAGTCACGGAAGTCCGAAGTTTCTTAGGACTGGCTGGCTATTATAGGAGATTTATTGAAGGATTTTCTAAAATCGCACTACCTCTTACAAAGTTGACTCAGAAAGATCAACCGTTCATTTGGGATGAGAAGTGCGAGAAAAGTTTCCAGATGTTGAAGGAAAGATTAACATCCTCACTGGTGTTAATTTTGCCTGACCCTCATAAGGAATATGAGGTATATTGTGATGCACCGAAGCAAGGTCTCAGAAGTGTGTTGATGTAGGAATGAAGGGTTGTGGCATATGCATCTTGTCAATTGAAAATCCACGAAGTGAATTATCCCATTCATGATTTGGAGCTTGCTGCTATAGTGTTTGCCCTAAAGATTTGGAGGCATCATCTCTATGGTACTATTTTCAGAGTATTTAGTGACCATAAGAGCTTAAAATATTTGTTTGATTAGAAGGAATTGAATATGAGACAGCGTCGGTGGATGGAGTTTTTGAAAGACTATGATTTTGAGCTTCATTACCACCTTGGAAAGGCTAACGTGGTGGCAGATGCTCTGAGTCGTAAAGCAATTCATATGAGTTCAATGATGATTAAAGAGGCTGCTTTGATTGAAGAGTTTAGGGATTTAAGTTTGGTTATGCAAGTGGAACCAACCTGTATCAAGATGGGTATATTTCAAATTTCTAATGAATTCTTGGCTCGAATTCGTAGATTGCAACAAGAGGATGATGAATTAAAAGAGAGGAAGGAGTTGATAATCAGAGGTAAAGAGTCTAACTTCTCTAAAGGACCGGTTGGGATTCTTTGTTTCAAAACGAGAATTTTCATACCTAAGGATCCGGAAGTCAGGAGATTAATCTTGGATGAAGCACATAAGAGTCAAATGAGTATTCATCCAGGATCAACTAAGATGTACCAAGACTTGAAAAGTATGTTCTGGTGGTCGGGTCTCAAGAGAGATGTAGCAGATTATGTAGCTTCTTGTTTAATCTGTCAGAAGGTTAAGATGGAACACCAGAAACCTGGAGGGGAGTTGCAACCCTTGGAAATTCCTCAGTGGAAGTGGGACAATATTTCCATGGACTTTGTGACAGGACTACCAAGGACAGTTGCAAACCATGATGCAATCTGAGTAGTTGTGGATCGTTTGACTAAGTTGGCGCATTTTATTCCGGTGAATATGCGCTATTCTTTGGAAAAGCTTACTCAGATTTATATCAAGGAAGTAGTATGGCTGCATGGGGTACCTTCCAGTATTATTTCAGATCGCGATCCGAGATTCATGTCAAGGTTTTGGTATAGGCTACAGCAAGCCCTGGGAACAAGACTCAAGATGAGTTCGGCATATCATCCTCAGACGGATGGGCAGACAGAAAGGACCATTCAAACATTGGAAGATATTCTGTGAGCTTGTGCATTGGAGGAACAAGGAAGTTGGGATCAGATCTTGCCACTTGCGGAATTCACATACAACAATGGGTATCATGCAAGTATTGGAATGGCACCATTCGAAGCATTGTATGGAAGAAAGTGCCAAACCCCGCTATGTTGGTTTCAAGTGGGGGAGAACTTGCATCTTTGTCCTGATGTAGTACAGCAGACAACTAAAAAGATTCGAATGATTCAAGAAAAGATCAAGACTGCTCAGAGTCGTCAGAAAAGTTATGCTAATCAGAGGAGAAGACCTCTCGAGTTTTCGGAAGGCGACCATGTGCTCCTTAGGATTGTACCGATGAAGGGTGTAAGTAGATCCTTGAAACCTAAAAAGCTTTCACCTAAGTTTATAGGTCCCTACCAAATCCTTAAGCGAGTAGGTCCTGTAGCTTATCAAATAGCTCTGCCACCATCCTTATCCAATCTGCACAATGTTTTTCATGTCTCCCAAGCCGAAGAAATATGTGCACGATCCAACCTCAATCCTTCATATTCGCCCTGATGATTTAACCTTACGAGAAAACCTAACCTTTAAGGCTGGCCCAATTAGAATTGAGGATAGAAGAATAAAGCAGCTTAGAGGAAAGGAGATTCCACTAGTCAAAGTTATTTGGCAAAGTGGAAATTTTTATGAAGCAACTTGGGAATTAGAAGATAAAATGCGTAGAGATTATCCTGAGTTGTTTACGTAGGTTGAATTTCGGGGACGAAATTCCTATTAAGTGGGGGAGTAGTGTAACACCCCAAATTTTCATTTCCTGATGTAATGAAATGTCAATTATGAAAGTTATTCAAAATTATTTTCTTAAGTTCTAAATATTATTTCTATAATTAATTTAGAGTTAATTACGTGATTATGTGTGTGCTTGTGATAAGTGTTTCTGCATTACAAATATTTTAATAATTAATAATAGGTGAAAATAGGGTTTTTGCATATTAGTCCCTGATTTGGGACCTAGAAGTAATATTAAAAAGATTTTGGAGGGAAAGGGAATTAAAATATATATTTTTCAAAATTGACCATAAAGACTCGAGTCTTTCAGGAAAGACTCGAGTATTCTGGTCAGTGTTGGACTCGTTCGTGCGTTTGATGAGTCAGCACTCAACGAATCTCAAACTTTGACATGAAATCACTTGAAGGCTTGATAGTGGGCTTCGTGTAACCCTGCATGATCAACGATTCATGCAATAAAAACCTAATTGTTGACGAAAATCGACCATTTGGTCGAATTGCTCTGGAAATCAAGAGCTAGGGTTTCTGAATTCGTCTTCTTCAATCCCTTTGATTTCTTAGTGTGAGGATGAGTGTTATACACCATTGTGAAGCTCACGTCTTGAGCTTTACAAAGACATAAAGATTGAGAGCTGAGAGTTCGTGTAGAGGAAGAATTGGAGCTTGAAAGATAGGGAGTTTTTGCTGTCAAACTTGGGAACTGAAGTCTGGAGCTTACTTCAAGCTCTGATTTTGGTAAGTTCATGAACCCTATGAACCTCAATTTCATTCCTACCTTTAGTCCATGTTGCATAGAACAATTCTTAACCAAATTCCCCAATTTCTAAACTGTTTTTACATGTCAAAATCTATGGTTTTTGGACCCTGCTCAAATGTGGCTGCATGCAAAGGGTTTTGAGGGTTAGAGTGTCCCAGCCAAATTCTCTACAAATTTCCTATTGATTCACGGCTTAGAGGTAAGGGTGAAGCTAATTGTTCACTATAATAAGTTTAATTCATTGTATTATAGGAGTAGAATCACCATGAGACTCTATGGGCATAGCTTGAATTAGATTCTTGGCTTGGAGGCCTATTTGAGTGTCAAAATTGTTTAGAGCAAGTTTTAAATGTTGCATGCAAGCTATATCAAGGCTATTTTCATGTTGTAACTGTTTGGAATTGAATTTGATATGTTAAGTTGTTGAAAATGTGATTTTATGCATGATTGGCACTCAAGATCAATTCAGTGTGATATGATGTTATCCTTGGGTTGGAACATGTTTATTTTATGTAATGTTAAATCTGTTAAGCTTTGGTTTTGACTAAATTTGAGTAGAAATGAAAATGGTGTGTTAAAACTCATTTTTCAGTACATTCTGTCTATCAACACTCGAGTATTTCAGACGCACCAGTGCGTCTGGTGGCACCAACACTTGAGTTTCTGACCCATGACTCGAGTATTGATTGATGCTTGTAATAAACTCCTCTGATGAACTACTCGAGTCGTGCATGATCCACTCGAGTCTTCTAGGTTGATGAAGACTCGAGTATTTCATGAACTACTCGAGTATTCAAGAAAGACTGAAAACTTTAATCTTGCAGATCTACTCGAGTCTTTCCAAGAACCACTCGAGTATTTCAGTGTATGTTAGAACTCTACTCGAGTCTTTTAAAAATCACTTGAGTCTTTTGAAATAGAATGATAAACAAATGCCATTTTCAATTATGCCAAGTTTAATCAAATACAATAATCATGTTCCAAAAGAGGCTATGATACATTAGTGCTTGCATTATTGATTATATTGCATGTTGCACATTATGAAATTAATGGATAACCCTAGACGGGATGTTTGTGTGCATTCATGCATGGAGATGTGGTGATAGCATATCATTTGTCATGTTCAAGGAACATGAGGAGGGTACTCTGGGAGTACCAATTTGGTTACGACTTGCCTGTAGTCACATTTTGGTAATGTGACCAGCATTGGTTGCTGCGAACATTGGGTATTCGTCTTGGTGACGAGATGTGCACATCGATAATGATATTGGTATTATGGACCACTTTCTAGGCATAGTCGTGTGGCTTGCTCGATGACACATTTTGGTAATGTGGGCAGCATAGGCGATGCTGTTACGTCTTGGTGACGCAACGTACACTTTGGTAGTGTCGTTGGTAGTGTCGTTTGGATTGTATTCCGAGAAGGTTCACTATACGTCCGAGGCACGTATACGGGTTGTTTGGATGGACATGTATGAGAGCATTAGTTGGAGAATCTTAGGACTGGAAAGATTGTGTGCCAGCATCATGACATATCATTTACGACATTGATTATTGAATAATTTGGTTTGTTCATATGTTGTACATATCTCTGGTCCATTGTTATACATGTTGTGTACCTGCTTAACATTATGCTTATTCCATTATGTGAACTATATTGCTTACCCCTTATGCCCATTATAGGTGATGGCACGCTATCTAGCTTGCATCGAGTTGCGCCCACTCCCTAGTGGAGTGTGGTACTACGAGGACCATCTAGCCACCTTTGAGGGGGAGGTAGAGGTTACCCTCTATCACCCCAACCCCTTGGCTCGTGTCCGTCCTCGTAGGTTCCGCATACCCATTATCTATACCCTGCATGTACCCCCATTTTATACTTATCATGGACCACCCCCGGCTCGACCAGCTCATCGATTTCACTCTTTTCGTTTTAAAGCAGCTACTAGGTCTCATCCCTCTGCTTCCCGTGTTATTCGAGAGGAGACTCCTTTAGCTAGTCCGATGAGACCAGATCATGGGACTCCTTCTGCTGACCCAGTGCCCAGTGGTAGGGCACCGACTCAGTCGGACGAGGTGGAGGAGGACCCTGAGGAGGCAGAGAGTGAGGGGGAGCCAGTCGAGCACTCCACTGGGAGCCAGTAGGGAGTTGGGGATCCACGGGTGATGCATAGTATGGATGGTTGGTATGTGGGATGCATGGAGCTTCTGGCTAGAGACTTTGAGGAGGAGGATCATGCTGTGGAGGAGGATCATCGGACCACCACTCTGGGATTTTTATCTTTTGCTCTGTAGTTATATTGTATATATTTTTGAGAGATCTCAGAGAGGTTGTCTTTTCTTTTGATTATGGACTTGTACCACCCAAACTTTGCTATCTCGACTATCATGTACCTTGACTACTTTTATCTTATATATGTTATATATATATATATATACATATATATATATATATGTATTTTCATATGCCTACTAGTTTGATGTTTTATAGCTCAAGGTTCATTCTTTACTTCCGCATACACTGATGATAACTCTATTCGAGAATATTTTATTTTTAAGTACCACGATATTAACAAATCTTTTCATTTTTGGAGTTTAGAAAAGAACTCTTTGGAATAACTTGTATTAAGATTTTTATTTATCCTCTTTAATATTTATAAACCAAGTCCATATTAAATACCTTATATCTTTATTAAAAGTAAATAAAGATTTACATATTGGAGTAAAGAGTAAGTGTCACATCACCTCACGGTCAGAGGCCAACATACCAACACTTACATTGTATGTCTCCTCACGGTCAGAGGACAACATACCAAACATTACTTTCTTTTACTCATATCTTTTATTTGTACCACCAGGAATTGGTTGCTTCTGCTAGGGCATTTGTACACCCATTAGGGACTTTTACACCCATCAGGACTTTGGTCACCCATTAGGCTTCACCTGTTAGGACGATACATGCAATCTTTATCATTGCTTACCACATCTTATAACTTAATCACTTTCATATACTTTATTCCTTTTCACATTTTCTGTTTTCTTAAATATCGTTGAATTGATCAATTGGGTACATCGACGCCTAACGGGGCGTTTGGACCTAATGGGGCATTTGGCCTGATGGGGCATTTAGCCCTAATGGGGCATTTGATACACCTAGCAGGGGCACCTAGTATGCCAATGTCCCAATGATCAATTCAACCGTCCATTCCTTTTTAATTCATTCAAATTATTTCTTTTCCATTAGCCTTTTATTCCACTTCAATCAAACATACCAACCCAAGCATATCCATCATAATGCACACAATTCAAATAGCCATTTATAACAGGTAACAAATATCCACATTCAAGCATTTATAACATTCTAAATTCCAAACATCACATAACCACAACTACTCAACATCATTTTACCACTCCAACATTATTCACCAATGTAAATCATAAACTCATATATTTTTCCAACTAATACTCGTGCTATTAATTAGCACTTAAAACCAACTTCATGCATTCTTAATAAACATGTTCATCCTTAAATAAACAATTATAAAACATTTATCATTTAAGCATTCAAGTAATATCCTTATGATCGATAGTCCTCTTTACCAACTACTAACCTGCATTATCTACTATCACCTACTTAATACTTAGTCATGAATATACTCATTTAACACATAGTGAACATGGAAATCTCTCAACCAACAACATATATCACAAATCAGTCGACATACTCAGGTATGTCTCAGAGTACTTTAATATAAGTCGACTCCCTAGGGTTCTTCACTTCCTATATTTAACAACATACATAAGGAATTTTAGCAAATCTATAACAATTAATTATTAATTAACCAAAAATACATTCATCATCCCTAAACCCACTCTACATAGGTGCTATTTTTCTACCCACAACCCAATTTAACTATCAAACCCAAGTCTTATTATAGACCCCAACTATCCCTAACTCAAAGTGTGGAAAAGTGACCCCCCTTACCTTAGAGGGAGAGAGAGCCAACATGAAGCTCCACGAACCTTGAATCTACTCCCTATCTACCCTGATTCCAATTCTCTTGACCGATCTCCACTCTGTTCTTTAAGATTGGAGGAGAGAGAAAGAAGCCCTAGGAGAGAGAAAGAGAACCACGAGTGAGAGAGAGTTTGAAGGAGAAGATGGGTCTCATGAATAAAGGCTTGGAAGGAGGGATCTTGGGTGGTTTATGGTGGTTGATGGTGGTTTGTGTGGAGGAGAGGGAGAGAAAAACGTATGAGAGGGAGGAGAGACAAAAGGAGGGTTTAGCTTTGAATCAACAAGGGAGAAGGATCTAAGCTTGATGATGATGGAGGAACCAAATGGAAATGATGATGGGAATGGATTTTGAGCTCCAAAATCACGAAGAGGAAGAAGAAAAGGGAAGAGAGAAGCGTGGAACAAGAGGGAGAGAAGGGAGGGTCGAATTTGATTAGGGATAAGGAGTATGTGGCTGAAATAGGGAGATAAGGGGTGGAAAATACGTTTTTGCCCTTACTTTTTTTTTCTACATCAGACCTGAAGTAATCGATTACTTGCCTAAAGTAATCGATTACTTTGCTAAAATAATCTATTACTCCCTCCAATTAATCGATTATTTTTGCAGCATCATATAATAACCAAAGCACTGATAATCGATTACTCTCTCAATCAAGATAAGCAAGTTGAATTATTGAATCTCACAGGATTTCAAAGGGGTGAGTTTCCATTCAAATATCTGGGCATGCCTATCTCCTCAAGGAAATGGTCTAATGCAACCTGCAGGATTTTGATTGATAAAAATGCTAAAAGAATCAGGATTTTGGTTGATAAAAATGCTAAAAGAATCCGTTCCTGGAAGTCCAGACACCTTTCTTATCAAGGTAAATGCTGTCTTATCAATTCAGTGTTGATGTCTATTCATGTTTATTGGGCAACCATCTTTATAATTCCCAGAGTTGTGCTAAGAGATGTTGAGAAGAAATGTAGATAATTTCTCTGGGGTGTAAATCAGAATGGTCATTATTCAGCAGTCATTTCTTGGAATACAATCTGCAGACCCAAAAACAAAGGTGGCCTGAACTTTTCTAATACAATTCTTTGGAATGTGGCTGCCATTGCTAAACAGACTTGGCATATTGGCTCTAAAAAGGATTATCTTTGGGTGAAATGGATCAGTTCCATTTACTTAAAGCATGATGACTTCTGGGATTGTGTTGCCAAACCGCATGATAGTTGGGACTGGAAGCAGTTGATCAAGGTTAAAGACATGATGAAAGCAGGTTTTTCAAATTGGAGTTGGAATGCTGCATTTGATGGACAATATACTATTAGCAGTGGTTACACATATCTTATGGGCCAATTACCTGACTTTCCTCTTTGTCAGTTTGTTTGGAACTCTGTGTCTGTGCCTAAATACAGGTTTATCACTTGGCTCACCATTCATGGGAAATTGAAAACAAGGGACATACTAATTATTGACCAAACTGATTGCATACTGTGTGGAGCAGATCAGGAATCTCGGGACCATTTATTCTTTAAATGTCCTTGGTCACAAAGCTTGTTGTCTAAAGCATGCTTATGGATTGGGATTGATAATTGGCCTTGCAGATTTGCTAATTGGAGCAGGTGGATTCGACATGCTTTTTAAGACAAGAAAAGGAAGAAGTGCATTTATGTTGTGTTTGCAACAATCTATCACATTTGGATGGAACGAAATTAGAGAATTTTCAACAGCACTCAAAGGAACCAGGATCATATTTTGAAGACTTTGAAAAGAGAAATTTCTTGGCGAATAAGTTATTGTTACCCACGGTTTACGGATTGGGACAATAGCACTTTTGTTAATAGAATAAAAATAGAATTATGAGTTGTTAGCTGTTTTGACTGGACTTTGTACTTTATGGCTGAAATTTTCAGTTTTTTTTTTGTTTTAATCAAAGTCCTGAACCCTTCTTAGAAGGTGGCGGCAACTTTGATTGAGTTTTAGGCATGTTCTTTGAGTAGAACCCTTCCTAGATGGTGGCTACTACATTGGATGCAGCTTTCTGCTTTGTGTAACATTTTTGCTCGTTGGTAATGAATTATCTCTTTTACCAAAAAAAAATAGTAATAATCATAATAATATTGATAATGATAATGGTTTCAATAATTATTATTATATTGATTTTTCTTTTTCTAAATAGGCTTTACATCATAAGTACAATAAAACATCGTTTTGTAGTATAAACAAGTAAACTTCATTGATAATGATAATCTTTTTCCTATTTATTAAAAGTAACTAGATATTCATTCAAATTTATGAAAAGAACAATATATTGAAGGATTATAAAAATTACTTAGAAATTCAATTAAAAAAATCCAATTAGTATCCATATTAACCAACTATCTTATAGGAAATACTAAATTTTTTGATAAATAAAGGTTAATTTATTGACAAGTTAATAAGCCTAAATTTTGGATAAAAAAATTATTATTATTAACTAGCGTGTCGATTAGTAAGCTTAGTCAATCCTATGTTTTATTTTTGGGATTACTTATCATTAAATGTTAACATGCATGTCAATGATTATAATAACCAAAAATCTAGAATTCAAAAGGCAAATTAACAAACATGACTAATCAATGGTAAAAAGTAAAAACATTATTATTGTATATGCAAGTAATACATCAAGTAGTGAAGGTAGTAGAGATTGTTCCATTTAGTCTATAAATCTAATATACTTTAATATATAAATAAAATAAGTTTATTGTTTGGAACATGTCTCTGTAACTTTACTATTGATCTTCATTAATAGTAACTGGTTTATTACTGCCTAATTTGGCAGTCCAAACAAACAGGTATTTACTTGATGGATAGAGCATTAGAAATTAAAACAAAGTATGCATTATTTGCTGTTAGAGGCTAATATCAAATATGGTATATTTTTTTTATTTCTAATCCTCTAAAAAATTTTCACTCTCTTCATGCTAATATTCAATTCAATAAAAAAATCCAAAAAATCCACTAACATTACATACAGCTGCATATTCCTGACAATTGGTGTATTAAAAAATAGTATTGCGAATGAGTCAAACATGTGTTAAAAAGAACAAAAATTAGATTTCAATTGTCAAATGTGCTAATAGATTGTCAATTGTGCTAATAGATCCATAATGACATACATGACAATTAAGATCTCATGAATAGTAAAAAGGTGGATACAAAAACATATATAATTATTTAAGACAAAAATTATGAAAATAAAAATGCGGATCAACATGTAAAGTTAATCATCACTTCAGATCAATACTGCTAATTATTAATGAAAAAACACCATAAAAAGAATGTGATAAAGTGCCTTTCAACACATGATCCAACATAGATATGTATACCTATCATTAATAAAATGTTTAAATACCAAAATGGTCCCTATAAATATTGACGTTTTTGAAATTGGTTCCTGTAAAAAAATTGTTTTGGTTTTGGTCTCTTCGCATTTACATAATGTTTTGGTTTTGGTCATTGCATTTACAAAACATTTTGGTTTCGGTCCCTCCTGTTAAACATGGATATATGGAAAATGCCGAAATCGTAATGTATTACATTCTATGACCAATTAAGAATGATATTCTTGTATTAATTCTCAAGGATAAAAAAACAACTTCTACTACATAAAAGAGCCAATTCAAAAACCATGATGAGGGACTAAAACCTATGAAATCTAATAACAGAGGGACCAAAATCTATCAAATCTAATAATATAGGGACTAAAACAAACTACCAAACAAAATTATGGGGACCAAAATTTAATAAGAGGGACCAACACCAAAACGTTTTGTAAATGTAGGGACCAAAACCAAAATCTTTTTTTTAGGGACCAATTTCAAAGGAGTCAACTTTTACATGGATCATTTTCATATTTAAGCTTTAATAAAAATAAAACACAACAATTGAAATGCTGATTGAGTGGCACAATAGTCCAAAAAATCTTGCCAAAAAAAATAAAATTAAGGATTGTGGCATTTCTATATTACAGGAGCCACACACATGTGCACAAAAAAATAATTATGAACAGTGGTTATAAAGTTTTCATTGCAAACCTGCAACAGGAACTCAGTATGCTACCAACAACGTAACCAACATTGTTGATCCTAGAATTAATAATTTACTTCATAACCATATACGAATTTATGTATTTGATATTGTTATCTACTTTATCACTTCCACCTTTTCCAACCATGCTTAAACTTGCCATGCATTCCACACCTTCCACGCTCTCCCAACCTGCCATGCTCTCCCAACCTGCCGTGCTTTCGCCAACAACTACCAAATTTGTCGTGCTTAAGCTTTTCATGACTAAAGTAATGCCCATGTCCATAATGATGTGAACCATGCGCCAGATGGTGAGCCCTATATGCAGCAGCTGCAACATCAGCACCCCATGCTAACAATCCTCAAATAGCTGCCCCATGCCCTTCATAAAAAAAAAATTCAATACCACAGTGCATACTAAAATTAAATCATAACCCTCACTAATTTCAGAAGTATTATAAACCATGAGAAGCAATCTACTCTGTTATATAGAGATAACATTAAACAATAAGCTTACTATGTTATTTACAGGGGAGGATAGCACAGATGGTAAAGGATCTGTTGCTACTTAGGCAAGTGGTTGGGGGTTCGATCCCCAGCTCTTACGAATGTAAGAGGCCTCGCTGGAAGACTAGCTCTCGAAAGGGTCCAATAATGACGAAAGGATTAGTCACAAAGTTGCGCAATTGGATACCTTGAGAAAAAAAAAAGGAAAGCTTACTATGTTATTTAAGGACAAAGCTCATCTGCTTTGTTGTTGACGTGACATAAAATGGATGTTGTAAAGTAATAATCTTCTATAAAACAATAAGCCTATTCAATAGGAACTAAAAATTTGGCACATGTGTGAGGCTTATTTTTCCAATTCAAAATTAACTATTGTCCATGTTTTTTTTGAATTATACACACATTCCACAAAAACAACATTTTGAAGAAAATACGTGTTTGAAAATTGAATTATTGTGATTGTTATCATCGATCCATCAAATGTCCTAAACTTATCCAAATTTATATAATCCATGGACAACACTAAAAAAATATCATTTCTATTATTTTTGATCCAAGGATTATATTCATTTATCTCCTTTAAGGCTGTCACCACTTCATTATATGCTTCTTCACCAATCTCACTTCTTGGCCTATTTAGCTTCTCATCATCATTGTCTCTAATAATTTCCTAAAATTAAAAGAATTCAATAAGTAATCAAGCAATATAGTATAGCATGAGCATTAGAAGTTTCACAAGAAAACGCAGTAAAGAAATAATGCAATCTAATGGTGTCAAGACACAATTTTTTTTTGCCAAGTCTACTTTTTACACTATTCAAGCTTTCAGGGTCTAAAAGTTTTGATGAATAAAATGCAATTGCTGCTGTCATAGATGTCCAAATAACAAAGTTCAAAATATTAACAAATTGACCTGTTTTTCTTGAGTGTCATGTTATTACTTTGCCTATTATCACCTATGATACTTGTAATCAGTCTAAACATATACAACTTTAAGAAACATTAATGAAATGATCGATGTAAATATATTATATTCATTGTCTGTCACGTTAGTTTTAGGAGATAATTGTAAAAATTGGATGTAACAGTATGTAGTACAATGACCTTGTAGATACATTAGCAAAGTAATAGTTTCTATTAAAGTTTGACACTGTTAGTTAAAAAGGTCACTATTATAATAGTAAGATGCAGGGGCTTTGTATTCATTCATTCAATGAATTTGTTAAGACATTATGACAAAGCTTTCTTCCTATAAGAAGTATCACGTAGCTAGTCTTAAAAGAACATGGTGTGAGATACTCTTGCCTAAATGGACATAATGTTAAAGCTATCTCTTTAGCTTTCCTCCTCATTATATATTTTCTTCATAGCTTCAAGGAATGATGCAGTGTCAATTTCCCCCATTATATTTAAATCCAACAAAGGTTTAACTTATGGAGCACTGATATTGGAAAAAATTTTCTTCTTTTCTGCATATTATTCGAACCGGTTTCATTCGATCAATTGAAAGTAAACAAATTCTAGCATAAATATTTTTATTCAAGAGCATAATGCGTGACAAATGACAATATATTCCATTGTGGCATTTCATCAGATAGTTCCCCTAAAAAAAACTTGAATATAACTAATCATGGTAAAACAACAAAATAGAGTACTATACATAGGATTAGAGCACAACATTCTAATAATAAAAATTCATTCTAACTAAAACTCCATCTCTATTTGTTAAATCCACCACGAAAAAACCGCCAACAACCACCGTGTGAGGTTTCAGCGCTGTTGAGACCAGACACATCACCGCCGCTATGAACTCTACCATTTGGAGAAGGAAAGCTTTAAAAAGAGTAAAAAGAACAAATTGCAGAGATATATAAAAAATAGAGTACCTAATCCCAAATTGAAAAAGGGAAACTATCAGGGAGGAGAGTTCTCGTTGTTTCTGTATACCTCTCAACTGCTATGCGTCTCTTATTTTTGGCAAATCATCTTATTTCAATCTGCCTTGCTTAGTTATTAAACACGTCAAAATAACATTTTTGCCCTTTCATTCACTATAACATAATACATTTAATCTCGATTTCGTGCATATTGTAATCCTGGTTTTGAATCAATATTGAATTCAGCGGCATAAAAAGTTTATAACTTTCTTTCCAGTTTTTTTAAAAACACGGAACTGGGATATCTTAAGTAACTAGGATCATTACTACGTAAAGGAGTCTAGATAATAGATACATATGAACTGTGTTATGTTTTTTTAAGGAATCCGGATCTTAAATATCTATTATCAGTTAATCACTGTTAAAATTTAAAATGAACCGGATCTTAAATAGCAAACTTTTTTTTTCTATAAAAACTTATTTATTTCAATCATTACATCTTAAACTTTTTCTATCATTTCACTAAAAAAAATAACAAAATAAGTATACATAAATTTTAAATTTTCATTGAATAATATGCATCACTTCATACAGTATAGAACCCCATAAATATAAAGTAAAATATATAAATTACTGTAAAGTTGTGCATATATTCTCTGCAGTAGGCAAGTTATTGGACATAGAATAAGATATGTACATATACACACACATTCCAGTTAAAATTGCAACAATTCAAGTTAAAAGGAAATGCAAAGGGAAACGTTGTGCAGATCTAAACCAGTAGAAGACATAATATCAATCAAGGGTTTATACACTTTACACACCCAAAGAAAAATTATAAGAGGCGAATTTCATGCACGTTCCTGTTTCTGAGCTACTTTTGAGTTTAAGCTTAGTCAAGTATGTGATTGATCTGGTGACTTTGTTATTTTGCAAGAACCTGCAAAAAAGCACCACTCTACATTCCAACTAAAATGATAATAAATAAGAATGCCTTGGATTTTAAAATGAAATACAAACCAAGTTTAGGATAAAAATATGAAGAGAAACTAATTCAATAATCATTATTTGATACTCTCGCAAAATTAACTCACCTCACCTCAAGTTGATGCTGCATCCTAGTATAATCTGCTAAGAGAGACAACAAATCATACACAAACAAATTACTAGTCAAATATTTTCAATTCACATACTGAAAGATGGCACACTTCCATATATCAACAATATTGATCAACATCATTTAGTTATAAATAATGAATAATGATAATTCAGAGATTAGGATAAAAAAATAGTGAAACAAATCAATATAGAATTTACCAAAAGCACAAAAAAATCATGAACTTTGACCTTGTTCCAGATAATTCAACATATCGGATACCGAAAAACGAAAACCAATGGCAAAAACTCAGATTAGGGACTAAGGCTTCCCGGATATCTGATCAAGTTCAAGTAAAGTGCCAAAGCCTTAAGAGCTGAAAACTAACATGTACACATAGCAATGATTTGTTTGGTAATGACACTTGAAAAAGAGTGTATATAACTAGAGCAATTCTCAAGGCAGTGAGAATGGCAACATCAGTAACAACCATGTAGCAGCTAAATTCTTAAGTTCTATTTTGTTTCTTACACCAATCAAGAGCAACTAGCTTTGACTTTTCAAGAAGGGCATAACGCAATGCATTTTAGTGTAATTCTTTAGCAACACAAAATGCCCTTGTGATATAAGCTCCACTGATATAAAAGTAAAAAAATTTGATGAAGGCAGCATTATGCAATATTTAACTAATTTTCATGTCTTTAGCAACACAAACATTACTAAGGTATGCCCTTGTGATATAAGCTCCACTGATATGAAAGTAAAACATTTAGATGAAGGCAGCATTATGCAATATTTAACTAATTTTCATGTCAAAACCGGAAGCAAGCTATAACAAACACACACACACACACAAGCACACACATATTCACGCACACATAGATTTAAATAACTTGAAGAATTGATGAATACCTCTGGCTTTGTCCCTGTGATTTCATCAGGCAGGCTCAAGCATTGATTAATATCAAGATTAACAACTACAATCCGCTCTTCTCAAATAGCAGAAAACTACGAAGCATACCAAATATATTTAACTAATCTTGTTAAGAAATAAGAAACAAAAAATCCACAAATTCATAAAATACATGTTCATTGAATCTTCAAAGGCATGGAAGGAACAGACCTATCCATAAAAGACTAGAAGATGAAAAAATGATTTTTTTCATTCTTACATTAATAAAGAAAGATTCAACTCATAGTACTTTATATTAATACTAAATTAGATAAGCCACTAACAGATCAACAACAACTACCTCCTTTCTTCAGAAAAACTAAAAACAATAAGACAACCTTCATTGCTGAATCCTCCAAAGAATCCATCTGAAGGCACAATTTTAACCTTTCTTCATACATCTTTGTTGCACTTCCATTTAAGAGATGATCTCTATCTCTATTTTTATGTTGTTGTGGCTGCTGCTGTTGCTGTTGCTGCTGCTCCCTTGCCTTAATTATTATGCTTGCAAATAGAGTTTCACAAATCATAAACTTCAAGCAATACCCTAATAATATTTTCTCTTCGTTATAAATTATTGTAGAATTGTAGATCATAGTGGAACAAGGGCTGCAACGATATTTGACAAAAAATAGTGATTAGCTATAAGTATCTAAACTAGTTGCCCAAACTAAAATGGTTGGGTTTCTATTACTCAACTTAAACAATTTAATCTATGACTTCTTTTATTGTTTAATAAAGCAATTTTCTTGATTAGCACCACACTAACACTCAAAGGACACATAAGCATAAGAGAGTCTTAAACTAATCACCCAAGAACTCGTCACAAACATTAGCAATATCATTAACCAAAGCCAGGTAAGTGAACTTATAACAGGTTGGGACAACATACTGACCTAGAGTCTCATTAAGTGCCCTGGTAATCAACTTCTCAAGTTCATATTTTCCTATGATCGTGCAAATAAGCATTTTAAGGTTGAATTTATAGGACAACATAAAAACTGTTTTCTTTGTGCATTTTTTTTTTAAATTTTATCTGGTGTGGCTGATAACAAAGACCATTCATAATCATTGTCAACTTGCCATAAAAAGTCAAATCAGAATGCTAGGCACAATAACCTGGAACTAAAGAATAAACATCTTTCAACAATTTTATTATTTAACAGAAGTTGGACTGAAACACACCAAATGGAATGCGAAGTCTGCATATGATATCCTTAATCTTAGAAAATGCATTGAGAAGCTGAAAACAAATTTCAAATTTAGAAGCATTTACTCAAACAGGTTGTGTGCATGATTTAATACCTTAAAATAAATGGAGAGAATTGAGAAGCTAAAAACTATTTTCTCACTTCTAGCTGCAAAATGAACATAGATTAGGAATTAGGGTTAGGGATTCCATTTTTTTGGGATTAGGGCTTCTTATTAGAGATTCTATGTGAGAGCTTGAACATAGCTACAAAGATTCGAGTGATTGCAATGAGAGAATGAATTACTACCTCCGTTCCATATCTTTTGACCTTTTAGGCCTGAGCACACAAATTAAGAACGTGTTGATTAATGTAAATTTTATATACTTTATCTAAAATGTCCTTATTCAATCCTTATTAAAAATTGTAGTAGTATTTAATTTTCATTAGTAAGTGTGTTCAATAATTAATGTATAGTTGTTTAGAGATGATAAAAGTAGAATTGACGAGGAGTAAGAGAAATGATTGAATGAAAGGTTAAAGTTGGAAATAAAAATATATTTATGCATTGGAATTGTAAAAGGACAAAAGATATGAAATGAAAAAAAATAAATAAAAGGCCTAAAAATATGGAATGGAGGGAGTACAATGAATGAACATATCTTCGATTTGGGATTTGAGTTGAGAAATGATTGAGAGAATGGACATTGAGATAGTGAGATTACCTTTGAATGGAGAAGCGATTGAGATTGAGAGAGTGTTAGAGTGGCATTACCTTGGATTGATCAAATTAAATAAGAATGGTTTGAAATTGAGAGATTGAGAGTTGTAGCAAATTAATACGGTTATTCTTCAACTGTCGCGAAGTGTAATAAAAAACACCTAGCTCCCCCGATGGTGCTTCAGCATATATCCACTAATATGACTACATTTGATTTTACTTTTTTATTTTTTTAATTGGTATTTATCTTTGAATCTCGGTTCCTTAAAGGACCGTGATTAAAATAGGCTACTTTTTCCAATTTTGTAGTAGTAGTTTTTTTTGTTCAAGTTTTGAAACAGTGGAAACAATTTGTAAATTTGAGTAGTTGGTGGGGGTGAAATGGGAAAAAGCTAATATACGTAAACTAATTTAGTTAAAAAACCATGTACTCCCTCCATTCCATGTATGGACCCTTTGCGAGATTTCACGTCCATTAAGAAAGTTGATTAATTTAGTTAATTTTATTGGAAATGTGAACTTTTGATATGTATTTTCAAAATTACCCCTATTAATATTATTGGGAATCTAAAAAGTGTTAAATAAATAGAGGTGTTTGTGAAAAAAAGTAATTAATGGTCATTGAAAATTGATATAGGGTCTTATAAATAGGGACGACACAATAAAAATGTTTAAATTGTCTTATATTTAGGGAGGGAGGTAGTATTTTTTTATTATAGTAATAGATAGTTAATAATAACAATTTCAAGGGAAAAAAATACTTTAAAAGATAAACAATCATTTTTTTTAAAAACAATTAAATTTTATTTAAAAAATTGCCTTTTACAAACCATATTTTTCAAAAGTAAATTCATATTTAGAACTAAAACTATTACAGTTTCAATTGTTTTTATTTTTTAAGGCATGTTTTTAATTGTTTAAGAAATATACCTTTTTAAAATTATAAACAAACAAATTAAATCTATCTCGTATTTCTACTTTCCCTTTCTCACATTTTGTGAGGTCTTATCAAATCTTCTTCTCACCAATTCCAATTGCTTGTATTTCTCTCTCATTTTCCAATGAGCATCACTGGCAAGGGAAATGCTGGAGCTGCTAGCAACCTGAAAGTCGGATTCGTCAAACTTCAAGGTAAGAAATTCGAATACTTCATGCAAACCTACTCCATTGTCCTTGGTTGTAACGACAAAGCATATACTATGGATGTTGATCTCTCAAGCCTTGGTGGTGGCATCAAAATTTCGCATCACCACGCCCGCATCTTTTATGACTTCAAGCATCGTGGATTTTTTCTCGAGGTTCTAAGCAAGTATGGTTGTCTTGTCAATGACGTTCTTCACCTCCCTGGAAACACTCAAGTGAAGATCGAGTCACAAGATCTTATCCAAATAGGAGACGTGAAATTTTACTTTTTGCTGCCCACGAGAAGAGGATCAATTGGGCCGCGACACTTACCCAATCATGTGGTGGGCTCAGCCCCTGTAAATGGAGGACCAGTCATGTCATACTGTAATTATCATTCGGCTACAACTGGGACAACAATAGCTAGTGGTAGTAGTTCAACAAAGAAAGGAACAACGAATTACTATGAGGATGGAATCAGTGGGAAAATGGGTCTAAGGAATGAATATGAAGGAAATGCAGCAGGTTCTAAAGGCAAGACTTTATTGACTGCAACATCAAGTTAGTATTTCTTTTTTTCCTTCCTTCTCTCTTTTCCCCTGTGTTAATTATCTATAACTTTGTTGTTGCTATATCCATAATTACTTTATTGCTCATTAACATTGCGTTTTGCAAACCTCTTCACCTTAAAGAAAGTTTTTTCATAATAATGTAAAATACATCAACCTAGCAACTACAGTTGTATCATATTGTAATTGGGTTATGTTTTTTGTTTCCCTCAAGGGCTTAGCTTTGTTGTTTTGGACTCATAGGTTTTTATTTATTTATTTTCATATATGATTTGGGTGTGTTTGCTTGAGGGCTTGTAATGGGTTATGCTATTATATTCCAGATGATTGAGGTTGAAAAGTATATATTTCAATAATATATTCATCATTATACTTCATATTAATTACTTTTAATTGATATTTTAATGAGGAATATGTTGTTACATATTGACCAATACACATGATATGGTGACAATTTTACGCTATTAAATTTTACTATAGGCACATAATTCTCACACTTTTGTTATTGCAATGTATATTTTTCACCTTGAGTATGTAATAATAACTCTTTGGAAATGTATATTTTCTCTAATGACTCTTTCCATTACATATGGTTTCATGAGATTTTTCGAGCGTTGATGTCATTTTGCCTTAAAAAACTACATATTGATATTATTTTTTGACTTGGTTTTAAAGTATAAGGAAGACCATTCATCAAGCAACAATAATAACAACAACCAAGCCCATTTCTCACTAGGTGGAGTTACCTAGTGGATTGAACAAAGACTTAATGTTAGTCATGTTTATCGATAAAACCATTAATATATAAAACTTTTGTAGTTTCACTTATAGTTTTTCTTTGGCTAACCTTCATATGATGTACTCTCCTTATTGTGGTTTTTATAAGTCTCTTCACATATTCCAAAACCTCCTAACGTGAAATTTTTACCATATTTTAAACAATAGGTGCAACTCAAACTTTATCTCATGCATTAATTCTTCATCTTATCTTGTCCAGCGTGTTCAATCTTCCAACACAACATTATCATCTTTGCTACAATGGGTGTGTTCTCTTGTTGGAACTTTACTTCCCAATATATATTCTCATAAATCATAGTTCTTTTATATATTCTCATTATCATCTTTGCTACAATGGTTATATCTTTTGCTTCTAATATAACTTTTGGAGTGACATGTTAGATTGGTCCCTGACGTTATGGGCATCGGTCAAATTAGTCCTTGAGATTATCGAAATTCTAAATTAGTCCCTGAGATAAGAACACGATAATCATATTAGTCCTCGACGTTAATGGTTCATAATGTTAGGGACTAATTTGACCGATTTCGATAATCTCAGGGATTAATTTGACCGATATTCAACCGTCTTTGTTTATTTTTTTTTGCCAAAACAACGCCATTTTGGTCATTCCGTTAGTCCACGTTAAGGACCACTGACGGTCATTAACGTCAGGGACTAATATGACTGATGTATTCCTATCTCATGGACCATTTTGAAATTTCGAAAATCTCAAGGACTAAATTGATTGATGTTTACAAAGTCAAGGATGAATTTGATATTTTACTCATAACTTTTTCTATATTTCTATATTAGATGCCTTATACTTTTCCAAATTTTCAACAATATTATACATAACCACACTTTATAACATTCATGTTTCACCTAAAATTTTGACACATCGAATATATGCTTTGCTACCCTTCCTAATTCCTTTGGTCATCTCGTCCCACAAATTATCAACACTTCCTCGAGCTTTCCAAAAACCCTTTATTGAAAAATCTTCTATCTTTTTCCTTCAATTGTCTTTGCTTATTCCTTAGAAACCTTGACCTTTTTCCCATCTGTAACATCCCGCGTTTTTCCGACTAGGATAAATAAAATTTTATTAAAGAAGAATTTTAAGATATCGTTTTACAAAGAGTTTTCAATGAGTATTTTATTCGATTACGAAATAAGGTGTTGATTTTACGGAGTTTTGATAAATAAGTATTTTTATGAAGTTAGTAAAAATGATTTTTATGAGAAATGATTTTATTGAATGGTGATTTGCAAAAATGAATTTCTTTACGGACTTTCTTAGATTTATCAACTTCGAAAATCCATAACTTTTTAACCGTAACTCCGATTTTTATGATCTTTATATCAAAACGATCGTATCGAAATGTAGTTTTCAAAAATGTATCTTTCATAATTTTCTGGATTGGTTTGCGAAATTTTTTCTCAGAGTTGTAAAGGACGAATTTTCAAGGAATTAACCATGAAAAATAGTTTTTGATTTTTAATAAATTTTTTCTTTTTTTGATTATCTTTAATATATTAAAGTATGATTTTAGAAAATGATTTGAGGGCTATAATTGCAACCAATAAGTACAGTTTATTATTTAAAGAAAAATGTGTTTAATCGTTAATACGTATGTTTGATTAAGTTAATTATTTTGTGATTAAAGTGTGTGCTTGATTGATGAATGTGTGCCAATATATGTATGTGTGATTGATTAAATATGAGTGTGTGTATGATATGTGAAGGTGTGCTTATATGTGAGTTGATAATTATAAATAAATATGATTAAGAAATAAAAAATTGTAGGACATGTGTGTGTGCATGAGTGCCACAATTTTGTGTGTGTGCATGTAGGAGATGTGTGTGATATGTGTGTAGATGACATGTGTATGAGTGGTGCATGTGTGTGTTTATGAAGCCTTGCTTGGTGACTAAGCTAATGGGAAATAAAATAAAAAGAAAAGAAAATGAAAATAGAAATTTGGGGACCAAGTAGTAATCTTAGAATGCCTAAATTACCCTCCTAGATGCATGTAGGGGCTGAAATACTTAAGGGCCAAGAAGGGAATTGTGCTTCACCACTTAGCCTATTTCCTCCCATTCCTTCATTTCATTCGTTCCATTCATTCATTCATTCTTTCTTTCATTTTCTTCATTTCACACCCACACCAACACAAACACATAGTCTCCAAGAGCAACACTAGCTCTTGAGAGACATAGAGAAAAAAAAGAGAACCATGGAGAGAAAGAGAGAGAATCGTGAGGAGAAGAGGAGAGGAAGAGAGAAAGCCTTGATCTTAACCCATTTCCATTCATCTCCTTAGCTATAACCTCGATCCTTGATGTTCTTTCTTCTTCATCATTTTATTTTTGGTTCTATGTGTCTTGTTGTTCTTGCATGTTATTTTTAATATTGATCTATGTTTTTCAAAGAAAAATAAATGAAGATTGAAGTTTTAAAACAAAAATGAACATGAAAAATGATTGAAGGTGATTCGGTTTTTGTAATGATTTTGTGAAAATAATTCTTGTTTCCTTGATGTACTTTGGTTTTATGCATGTCTTTGGAAAAGAAATTGATTTTTTAAATTGTTCTTTGATGCATGTTGATTTTGAAGCTAGATCTAGTGTTTTCTTTGCATTAATATGATTTTCTCAAGTTGATGTTGAATTTTCTTACATGCATGTGAAAGATCTTGATTTAAAAATAAGAAATCTACCATGTTTAAGAGCTTGATGATCAATTCGGTTTTAGAAGAATTTTTGTGCTCATGATTTTATTTTCTTACTTGATTCGGTTTTATGTGCATGTAAAGAAAATTAATTTTAATAAAAGAGTTCAACTTGAAGCATGAAATTTTTAATAAAATGAATTTATTTTTCTTGATACATGTTTCGGTGTGGCCTAGATCTTTAGGAATGAATTTTAATTGAAGTATTTAGTACATGCATGTGAAGATCTAGTGAAAAGGAGTATGTTTTAATGTTAGTTTTGATTTTTCTCTTGAAGCTTTGATTTTGGTTCTTGAATGTTAATGCATGTATAATTTTTCTTAAGATCTATTAATTTTAAGTATGTGCATGTCTAGATCTAGGATAGTTGATGTGATTCTTGATTTTTAGTTAAAAGGCTTAAATTTTTGTAAATGTGATGCATGTTGTGTTTGAAAATTGTTTTCATGAAATATGTTAATTCGGTTTTGAAGAAAATAATAATTAATGGATTGATTTTGTAATTGATTTGTATGTATGAATGTATCCTTGATTTTCATGAAAATAAATGAATGAACAAGTTTGTGGAATAAAGTGTGTGCTGAAATTGTGATATATGTGCTTTTAACTTTGATAAATGATGTGTGTATGTTCAATAATTCCGAAATTTTGCCTCTGACTTAAGTATATCAAAATGAACTTCTCTGAATTTTTAAATGATTTTTGGAATTGATTTCCTATTTTTCTGAGAACCAACTTTGTGAAAACAATTTTAAGAAAATAAGTTTTTCGGTTTAAAGAGAAACAGAATTTTCGAACTTGTGCTACTCCAAATTGTTTGAAATTTTTATGGTGGCTTCCTGAACATCTCTAGATACTCTCTTTAAAATTTGAAGAGATTTGGAGTTGATTTGTTATTTTTACTAAAGGAAAAACAGTGAACCGTTTGGTTCAGATTTTCTGGACTTAGTGATGAATTTAATTGGAAAAATATGACTTTCACAACTCCAAATAATCTGAAAATTTTATGAGATAGTCTTGACTGTATAAGGAAGACTTATAATAATTTTTATGCAATTCGGAGTTGAACAACTATTTTTAATAATGACGTTTTTGCCTCAGACCAGAAACAGTACTGTTTTGTTTTTCATGCAAAATCTAATTTGAAACCTAGCTTAGAATTGTTTAAATGTCTTGAAAATTTTACTTGATGAACTTTATCATGTATGTGTATGTTCTGGAAATTTTGAGGATTTAAAAAATTGATTTGGTATAGTTTTGGATTTTATCTTTTGTGTTTTACTTGTAATCACACTAAGATTCTATTTGAATGTTTTTGATGAATATGAATTTTTATGCTTTATGTTATGACCTGGCTGGCTTGTATGATAATCATGATGTCTTGGAATGATTGAGTGAGTGATTGATTGATGATATGTTTATGTATGCATGAATGAATTATTTAATTAACCGAAGTGTTGTGTGTTTGATTTTGTAATCGGTTTTGAAAAGTAATTGGTTTTGAAATAGTCTAATCTTGATTTAATTGAAAAACCTTGGACTTAGTGGTTGCAGCCCTTAACTCATTTCACGGTGTCAAGTTTGAAAAATAAATCATTTAAGTGTTTATTTTACAGCAAAGTGTTATACGAACTAAAATAAGATTTTTCGGTGTTTTTGAGTTTTGGTTAATGGCTGTCCGGAACGGACTAGCAACCAAAACTAATGATTTTAAAATGTTTTGTAAATTGCTTTAAAAAGATTTCGAAATGTTTAAAGTATGTTCCAAAGTCGAATTTGATTTGAAAAAGGTTTAACATTTTGCAATTTTCCGACGAGAAATAAAAAGAGTTTTCGAAAACGCGTTCAGATAACTAAGCATAACGATTATTTAAATAGACTTGTAACGTTAGTATCATCTCCCTTAGTACAAGGTGCGTATAAGTCAAGAAGTGGAACAGCTGACTTGTTGGGAAGAACCCGCAACGATTTCAGAAGCTGGAGCGAGAGGTGAGAGATGCAGTAGGCCTAAGTCATTGTGACGCGTAGACTCAGTCCTAAACTGAGTACATCGAGTCTAATTCGAGTATTTGTCATAGGTTATGTGCTGCATGATTATATTTGATATATATGTGTTAGATGTTTACCTGTTTTGTTAAATATGATGCATGATTGATATTGTTATGCATTGGACTCTGTGAATTATCCTGTGGAGTATATCTTGTTCTGTTTGGGAAAACTGAATGTGGGTATATGTAATAATGAAAATTATGAGAAAGAAATAAATCATGAGATGAACGAATTGTGAAAGAGATAAATAATAATAAATGAAAGAAAATTAATCGATGAGTTGAGAAAGGATTGAGAAGAAGAGGTGACCTTCAAGACGATGAGGAGAAAGACCCGACGAGGTGAGCGGAAGCACGGTGATGAGGAGCGATGCTGATGGTGCCATGGAGCAACAACTAAGGAGAGCAATGCTGATGACGCTGCTGAACAACAACTAAAGAGAAGAATGCTGATGATGCTGCAAAGCAATGGCTGTTGAGCAAGATGCTGAGGAATGCTATCGAGCATGAGCTCATGAGAATAGTGCTGATGAAATGCACGAGAACGAAATATGAGGCAAGATGCCATTGAGAATTTAGGGGGAACGGATTGCGATTAGTGGTCGGGTTCATTGAAGGGATGCACCAAGGGTGGACCGACTGTTAGGATTAAGCCGCTAATTAAAACTCTAAAACTTTAAAAGATTTTAAAAGACATTTACCAATGCGGTGAGGTATGAGTGCCGTATCGAAGTAGTGGAGAGGAAGATACTATGGGTATCAGCGGATACTCAGGTGGAGATTGCATGAGGGGAGGGCAAGGACGGTGAACGTCAAGAAGCCTGGAGTATATTTCTAGGCGGAACGAATCCCACGTGTGGCACACGAACGTGGTGGGGACTGGGTCCAATGCCGTGGTAAGTTCTGCACCGCGAACTAGAAATAATACTATCACCCCCTTGATTGCAAATCAAGAACAGTGAGAGGGACTGGAACGGGGCATTTGAGATTGCCGCTGAGAGCGTGCACTGATTATATGATATGAAATGATATGATATGAATTGAATTGATTTGAGGCTGTAGTCCTCCTGGTCTGGGACCAATTGATTGTGAGACAGCTGTCGTGCCCGCGTGGTAAAGGTCCTGTACTCCTATTTGCTTCCGACTAGGTTGGATGGATGACCGAGGAGATGTAGACGTGTGTGACTCCCTCAATGATGATGTTCCCCCCATCATTGAGTGAACCGTTTGATAAGACTTAATAATGATAAAAGATTACAAGAAAGAAAGCATAAAGAATTTATGAAGAATTGAGAAAGATTCAAAGAAGAAAAGTATAAGTGATTATTGGAAAGATGATGATGAGACTTGAATATTCGAAGGCTTTTGATGCCAAGTGTCGTGATGTCTTGTTTATATGTGCTTTCTATATGCTTATGTGAATATAATTGTTATGTGCATCATATGATCAATTGTCATGTTCTAGTTAGTGAGAAGTATCGGTCAAGTCCTGCATTTAGATTTAGTTTACTCTGCGTATTCTTTTTATATGAAGTTTTATATCTACTGTCTTGTCATGGGTGTACTTCTGGAATGCTGACCATCTCTCCTATCATGTTGTCTTCTGGAATGCTGACCATCTCTCCTATCATGTTGTCGTATCGGGTTACTCCGGTATTGCAACGGATAGATGGCCGACCCTGCAGTAGATCCGTACGTTATCTCGATGAGGCTGCTACGGTGGATTTCAGTTAGGAAGATTAGACATCAAGATTAGCAGTAGGTAATCCCTTCGAGCACTGTATTCCCTGCAACTACTTGGTTGATATTGCTATATCATTTTGTACCCCGCTTGATATTTTATTAAATGGAATGTTTAAGAAACAAGGTTTTATGAAACAAGAAATGAAAATGTTTTCTCAAAAGAGATTTATGAAGCTAAGTTACAAAGCGTGATGTTAAGTAACATCTCGGTTTGGAACTTGAATTGTGATATGTGACATGAGAATATTATTTTATTTCAATTAAGTTACTGAAATGTTTTTGAACTTAAAGGTTCTCATGTCCATGTCACCATGAAAAAAAAATTTTACCCAAATTTTTACTACATTTTGCTAAAGAGGTGATGTTTTCAAGTTGCCAAAATCGGGGTGTTATAGAGTGGTATCAGAGCAATGGTTGTCCAAAGTAGCCTGATGCATGGGCTTACATGCTTGCTTGTGTGTGTCTGTCTGTGCGTTAGTGTTAGAATTACGTTGAGTAAGAATACGAGTACGAAGTTACGCGATCGCTCACACCATATCTATCATACCATCTCGTTCGTCATACCCCTATCGTTCTATCGTTCTATCCCTATAGTTCTATCTCTATCGTTCTATTCCTCTATCTTCGGAACGTGTCAAGAATTTGTCTACGATGGTGCGAGGAACAGTGATCAGAATCATTCGGAGACTTTATTCTTGAGACCTGAACCTCTCTTGACTGTTGGAACCCTTTTTGTTGAGAATCCCTTTTGTTTGTAGCGACCTCTGAGTTATTGAGATGCGACCTTGTTTTGTGACTAGAACCCTCTTTTCCTTGTTGAAACTCCTTTCTGTGTAAACCCTATGTGTTGTTGAGTTGCCTTGACAATGCGTCTGTTTTCTCTAAAAAGCCTTCCATGAAAACTTTAGACCCTGACACCTTATGCCAATCAACTAGACATATCTAAGTTATAAGGTGGACAGTGAGGTGTTGTTAAGGAGAGAGTTATGATGGTTGAGGAAGGAATAGGCCTGAACGGATGTGATACATTAGAATAAAAGTACCCCTAGAACCATAAGTAAGATAGTGGAGTGTATAAAAGGATTAAAAATGAAAGGTTTGATAGTAGTCTAACCCAAGTAATGGTATAGATGGTGTTAAGATTGTAGGTATTTGGGATGAGTCTGAAAAGTTGGAGTTAAAAAAGCTCTGGTTGGAGTAGGTGAATGATTGGAGTAGATGTGAACTTATAATAGGACCATAAGATCAACTAGATGGAGTGGTGAATAGAACCTTTAAGTGACGACCAAAATTAGGTTAAATGACCAAGATTTGACGTTTTAATGGACATAGGTGATTCTAAGCTGTGGAATTAAGGGTGTCATTAGGTGCTAAGATCGTTAATCTGAAGGATAGATCCCTGAGTTGGAGAATTTTTAATGGTTTAGAACCCGAAAATGGATCATGAAGGGTTTAGAATACTTAAGTTGTTTGAATAAGTACTGGAGGTGAGGACGAAAATTTGGTTTAGTCAGTAGAATTTAGGATGATACTCGGATAGGCTTGAACAAAGTGATGGGAAGTTTTGGTAAGATAAGCTAGAGTTAGTGGATGTTAGAAAATGTTATGACCTTAGTCCCTGTCAAATGTTATTGGATAGAGGTGATGTATAGGAATATGATCTGTCAAAGTTGGGGAGTAAACGAAGATTTTGAGCTTGTAATAACCCACCTCTGCTTAGAAGGATTAAAGGAGTCAAATTAAGGAAGAAAGACCATGAGGAAAGTAGTATCCCTGTCAGGATTGGCATAAGCGTGCTATTCTTTTTGAATTTTTGTTTCGAAACCATTGAACCCTTGTTGACAAAGCTATACCATTAGTATTCCATTGTGTCCGATGATGAAATGGCCTACGAAGATCACCTTTGAAAGAACGATGAATATGCGACGACTCGAAGACGACGACTGCTGTTATAGATTGAGGGAATCACTCCAAGGAATCCGGCATCTGTTGATCGTAAAATTCAGCGTGGCATTTCTCGAGGACGAGAAATCTGCAAGTTGGGGAGAATGTAACATCCCGCGTTTTTCCGACTAGGATAAATAAAATTTTATTAAAGAATTTTAAGATATCCTTTTACAAAGAGTTTTCAATGAGTATTTTATTCGATTACGAAATAAGGTGTTGATTTTACGGAGTTTTGATAAATAAGTATTTTTATGAAGTTAGTAAAAATGATTTTTATGAGAAATGATTTTATTGAATGGTGATTTGTAAAAATGAATTTCTTTACGGACTTTCTTAGATTTATCAACTTCGAAAATCCATAACTTTTTAACCGTAACTCCGATTTTTATGATCTTTATATCAAAACGATCGTATCGAAATGTAGTTTTCAAAAATGTATCTTTCATAATTTTATGGATTGGTTTGCGAAAATTTTTCTCAGAGTTGTAAAGGACGAATTTTCAAGGAATTAACCATGAAAAATAGTTTTTGATTTTTAATAAATTTTTCCTTTTGGGATTATCTTTAATATATTAAAGTATGATTTTATAAAATGATTTGAGGGCTATAATTGCAACCAATAAGTACAGTTTATTATTTAAAGAAAAATGTGTTTAATCGTTAATACGTATGTTTGATTAAGTTAAGTATTTTGTGATTAAAGTGTGTGCTTGATTGATGAATGTGTGCCAATATATGTATGTGTGACTGATTAAATATGAGTGTGTGTATGATATGTGAAGGTGTGCTTATATGTGAGTTGATAATTATAAATAAATATGATTAAGAAATAAAAAATTGTAGGACATGTGTGTGTGTGCATGAGTGCCACGATTTTGTGTGTGTGCATGTAGGAGATGTGTGTGATATGTGTGTAGATGACATGTGTATGAGTGGTGCATGTGTGTGTTTATGAAGCTTTGCTTGGTGACTAAGCTAATGGGAAATAAAATAAAAAGAAAAGAAAATGAAAATAGAAACTTGGGGACCAAGTAGTAATCTTAGAATGCCTAAATTACCCTCCTAGATGCATGTAGGGGCTGAAATACTTAAGGGCCAAGAAGGGAATTGTGCTTCACCACTTAGCCTATTTCCTCCCATTCCTTCATTTCATTCGTTCCATTCATTCATTCTTTCATTTTCTTCATTTCACACCCACACCAACACAAACACATAGTCTCCAAGAGCAACACTAGCTCTTGAGAGACATAGAGAAAAAAAAGGAAGAGAGAACCATGGAGAGAAAGAGAGAGAACCGTGAGGAGAAGAGGAGAGGAAGAGAGAAAGCCTTGATCTTAACCCATTTTCATTCATCTCCTTAGGTATAACCTCGATCCTTGATGTTCTTTCTTCTTCATCATTTTATTTTTGGTTCTATGTGTCTTGTTGTTCTTGCAAGTTGATTTTTAATATTGATCTATGTTTTTCAAAGAAAAATAAATGAAGATTGAAGTTTTAAAACAAAAATGAACATGCAAAAATGATTGAAGGTGATTCGGTTTTTGTAATGATTTTGTGCAAATAATTCTTGTTTCTTTGATGTACTTTGGTTTTATGCATGTCTTTGGAAAAGAAATTGATTTTTGAAATTGTTCTTTGATGCATGTTGATTTTGAAGCTAGATCTAGTGTTTTCTTTGCATTAATATGATTTTCTCAAATTGATCTTGAATTTTCTTACATGCATGTGAAAGATCTTGATTTAAAAATAAGAAATCTACCATGTTTAAGAGCTTGATGATCAATTCGGTTTTAAAAGAATTTTTGTGCTCATGATTTTATTTTCTTACTTGATTCGGTTTTATGTGCATGTAAAGAAAATTATTTTTAATAAAAGAGTTCAACTTGAAGCATGAAATTTTTAATAAAATGAATTTATTTCTCTTGATACATGTTTCGGTGTGGCCTAGATCTTTAGGAATGAATTTTAATTGAAGTATTTAGTACATGCATGTGAAGATCTAGTGAAAAGGAGTATGTTTTAATGTTAGTTTTGATTTTTCTCTTGAAGCTTTGATTTTGGTTCTTGAATGTTAATGCATGTATAATTTTTCTTAAGATCTATTAATTTTAAGTATGTGCATATCTAGATCTAGGATAGTTGATGTGATTCTTGATTTTTAGTTAAAAGGCTTAAATTTTTGTAAATGTGATGCATGTTGTGTTTGAAAATTGTTTGCATGAAATATGTTAATTCGGTTTTGAAGAAATTGATTTTGTAATTGATTTGTATGTATGAATGTATCCTTGATTTTCATGAAAATAAATTAATGAACAAGTTTGTGGAATAAAGTGTGTGCTGAAATTGTGATATGTGTGCTTTTAACTTTGATAAATGATGTGTGTATGTTCAATAATTCTGAAATTTTGCCTCTGACTTAAGTATATCAAAATGAACTTCTCTGAATTTTTAAATGATTTTTGGAATTGATTTCCTATTTTTATGAGAACCAACTTTGTGAAAACAATTTTAAGAAAATAAGTTTTTCGGTTTAAAGAGAAACAGAATTTTCGAACATGTGCTACTCCAAATTGTTTGAAATTTTTATGATGGCTTCCGGAACATCTCTAGATACGCTCTGTAAAATTTGAAGAGATTTGGAGTTGATTTGATATTTTTACTAAAGGCAAAACAGTGAACCGTTTGGTTCAGATTTTCTGGACTTAGTGATGAATTTAATTGTAAAAATATGACTTGAACAACTCCAAATAATCTGAAAATTTTATGAGATAGTCTTGACTGTATAAGGAAGAATTATACCAATTTTTATGCAATTCTGAGTTGAAAAACTATTTTTTATAATGACGTTTTTGCCTCAGACCAGAAACAGTACTGTTTTGTTTTTCATGCAAAATTTAATTTGAAACCTAGTTTAGGATTGTTCAAATGGCTTGAAAATTTTACTTGATGAACTTTATCATGTATGTGTATGTTCTGGAAATTTTGAGGATTTAAAAAATTGATTTGGTTTAGTTTTGGATTTTATCTTTTGTGTTTTACTTGTAATCACACTAAGATTCTATTTGAATGTTTTTGATGAATATGAATTTTTATGCTTTATGTTATGACTTGGCTGGCTTGTATGATAATCATGATGTCTTGAAATGATTGAGTGAGTGATTGTTTGATGATATGTTTATGTATGCATGAATGAATTATTTAATTAACCGAAGTGTTGTGTGTTTGATTTTGTAATCGGTTTTTAAAAGTAATTGGTTTTGAAATAGTCTAATCTTGATTTAATTGAAAAACCTTGGACTTAGTGGTTGCAGCCCTTAACTCATTTCACGGTGTCATGTTTGAAAAATAAATCATTTAAGTGTTTATTTTACAGCAAAGTGTTATACGAACTAAAATAAGATTTTTCGGTGTTTTTGAGTTTTGGTTAATGGCTGTCCGGAACGGACCAGCAACCAAAAATAATGATTTTAAAATGTTTTGTAAATTGTTTTAAAAAGATTTCGAAATGTTTAAAGTATGTTCCAAAGTCGAATTTGATTTGAAAAAGGTTTAACATTTTGCGATTTTCCGACGAGAAATAAAAAGAGTTTTCGAAAACGCGTTCAGATAACTAAGCATAACGATTATTTAAATAGACTTGTAACGTTAGTATCATCTCCCTTAGTACAAGGTGCGTATAAGTCAAGAAGTGGAACAGCTGACTTGTTGGGAAGAACCCGCAACGATTTCAGAAGCTGGAGCGAGAGGTGAGAGATGCAGTAGGCCTAAGTCATCGTGACGCGTAGACTCAGTCCTAAACTGAGTACATCGAGTCTAATTCGAGTATTTGTCATAGGTTATGTGCTGCATGATTATATTTGATATATATGTGTTAGATGTTTACCTGTTTTGTTAAATATGATGCATGATTGATATTGTTATGCATTGGACTCTGTGAATTATCCTGTGGAGTATATCTTGTTCTGTTTGGGAAAACTGAATGTGGGTATATGTAATAATGAAAATTATGAGAAAGAAATAAATCATGAGATGAACGAATTGTGAAAAAGATAAATAATAATAAATGAAAGAAAATTAATCGATGAGTTGAGAAAGGATTGAGAAGAAGAGGTGACCTTCAAGATGATGAGGAGAAAGACCCGACGAGGCGAGCGGAAGCATGGTGATGAGGAGCGATGCTGATGGTGCCATGGAGCAACAACTAAGGAGAGCAATGCTGATGACGCTGTTGAACAACAACTAAAGAGAAGAATGCTGATGATGCTGCCGAGCAATGGCTGCTGAGCAAGATGCTGAGGAATGCTGTCGAGCATGAGCTCATGAGAATAGTGCTGATGAAATGCATGAGAACGAAATATGAGGCAAGATGCCATTGAGAATTTAGGGGGAACGGATTGCGATTAGTGGTCGGGTTCATTGAAGGGATGCACCAAGGGTGGACCGACTGTTAGGATTAAGCCGCTAATTAAAACTCTAAAACTTTAAAAGATTTTAAAAGACATTTACCAACGCGGTGAGGTATGAGTGTCGTATCAAAGTAGTGGAGAGGAAGATACTATGGGTATCTGCAGATACTCAGGTGGAGATTGCATGAGGGGAGGGCAAGGACGGTGAACGTCAAGAAGCCTGGAGTATATTTCTAGGTGAAACGAATCCCACATGTGGCACACGAACGTGGTGGGGACTGGGTCCAATGCCGTGGT
The DNA here is from genome assembly GCA_037953625.1 of Crotalaria pallida. Lineage (NCBI taxonomy): Eukaryota > Viridiplantae > Streptophyta > Magnoliopsida > Fabales > Fabaceae > Crotalaria > Crotalaria pallida. The sequence goes on along the minus strand of CM075649.1, from coordinate 76,394,825 downwards.
AAGTTCTGCACCGCGAACTAGAAATAATACTGTCACCCCCTTGATTGCAAATCTAGAACAGTGAGAGAGACTGGAATGGGGCATTTGAGATTGCCGCTGAGAGCGTGCACTGATTATATGATATGAAATGATATGATATGAATTGAATTGATTTGAGGTTGTAGTCCTCCTGGTCTGGGACCAATTGATTGTGAGACAGCTGTCATGACCGCATGGTAAAGGTCCTGTACTCCTGTTTGCTTCCGACTAGGTTGGGTGGATGACCGAGGAGATGTAGACGTGTGTGACTCCCTCAATGATGATGTTCCCCCCATCATTGAGCGAACCGTTTGATAAGACTTAATAATGATAAAAGATTACAAGAAAGAAAGCATAAAGAATTTATGAAGAATTGAGAAAGATTCAAAGAAGAAAAGTATAAGATGAAGCAGCCCATTGGCCATTAGTCCAACCAGCTGCAGTGAGGTCCCTAACTTTCAATAATTGCTTCCAATGCCATCTATCACCTTGAGACCAAGAGCAATCCCAAATTGACTAATGTTTTAAGTAATAAGAATGAACCCATCTAACCCAAAGACTGTCCTTTTCCATTGCCAAATCCCAGACTTGTTTCCCTAATGCTGCAAAATTCCAATTAGCACAATCTCTGATGTTTAAGGCACCAAATTTTTTAAGACAACAGACCTTACTCCAAGCCACTTTAACAGTATAGGAACCAGCATCCTTAGAGCTCCAGAGGAAAGTCCTGCATACCTTCTTAATACCTTTTATTACAGATTTAGGCAAAATAAAAGTAGAAACCGAATAGGTATGAAGGCTCATCAAAACAGAATTAATCAAACATAAGAGAGATTCCTTGATTTCCAAGAATGAATTCTCTTAGTTAGCTTCTCCACTAGAAGCTGACAGGTGCTAGCATTCCATTTCCTTGCTAAAATAGGAATACCTAGATATTTGCAAGGAAAAGATCCTTTTTGAAAACCTGTAATGTTCAGGATGCAATTCTCAATATCCTGAATGATTCCTGCCAGATAAATTGATGACTTCATTGGATTTGCTGTAAGACCTGACCAGCCTGCATTATTATCCATACCCATTTACTCTTAGTTATCACTATACTTTATTTAGAATCCACCCCCTAAATAAAGGTAATACCACCTCCTTACCTTAGAAGAAGATAGAGAGATGAAATCTCAATCCCTACGTTGTTCTCCTTTGCCCTTTACTCCTTTAGAACTTGAATCTTCTAAGCTTTCCTTGCAACCTCAATATAGCTACCAAGAAATGAGTTGAGATAGTGTCCAATGGAGGGTTTGATGGGGGAAGAGGGTTTCTCTTTCACTTGGGAATATGGAGGCATGAGAGAGAAAGTTTCCCCTTGTTGATGGAGAGTTTGAGAGAGAAAACTCAATGGAGATGATGATGGTGGTGTGGTGGAGCTTGGGCTTGGTGATTGTGGGTGGTGATGGGGTTGTGATTGGTGCTTGTGTCCTTGAGGAGGAAGAAGAAGAAATGAAGAAGAAGAAGTGTGTTTGTGTGTTATGAGGATCGGAGTGAGTTTTGGTGTTGTTTTTGTGTGGCGTGGGTGCCAAGCTTCCTCAAGAAGCTTGCAAATTCGTGACCCCCAAGCTTCTATTTTTTTTTCACGTCAGACGTGAAGGTAATCGATTACCTTCAAAAGTAATCGATTATTTTCCTTTTTTTCTTTTTATTTTTCCCCCACAAGGACCAAATAATTGATTACTTCCCCAAAGTAATCGATTACTTAGCCTATTTTTCATCCCTTGCATTTCAGAATGCCATAACTCCTTCGTTACCCGTCGGATCTTGCTCAAACTTGAAAGCAAGCTTACTAAGACTCCCAACTTCACATCCAATGGTGGAATTTGTGTTTTAAGTTGTAAATCTTTTATTCTTAATTTTATATTATTAAATGTTTTTAGTACTAAAACATTCTTCTTAATCCCTATGTATAACTTGTTATTTATTCCTATTAACGCCAAGCTTAGTTTTATTCTAATTATACTTGGAATTAAAATTCGGGATGTTACACCATATGCATGGAAAATGCATATACATTTTATGACTTTTATACATTTTATGACATTTTATGACTCATATACATTTTATGCTCATAACTTGTAGTTAAATGTTATGAAGAAAATAAAATAAACCAAAGAGAAAAGTGTTTTTGACTTTTAAATCATTGAAACATGGATGTCCCCCCCCCCCTCCCTCCTGCCTTTTTTGGAATAAACGAAGAATATTAAAAGAGAGATAAAATTGAAAAGTTCATCCAAGTGAGGATAAGCAATCCATCCAAAAAAAATTAATAATAACAGCATGTCGGTTCCCTTTACATATTTGGTGTCAAGAATAAGTCTAGGCTCAAGTTCTTTTTTTATAGGCAAACTTTTGTTTTATCTTCTTTTAAGTGGAGAGAAGAAGAGAATGCAAATCCTTACTTTATGTCGCGCAATTTAACCAACTGAGATAATTTTTTGGGAGATCCAAGCACAATACTTAATCTGTTTATTTTTTACTTTGATGGATATTTCTCCAATTGTGTATGGTTTTGTATTTGGTTCCTACTTCTATTCTACATGAATAGTCTCAAAATTTGTAATGTGGTATTTTATTGGGATGAATTTATTGCAGAAGATAAGAATTCAAAAGCAATACTCCAAGTAGATCAAGATGTTGTTGATAATCTGAAGCTTCAGGAGTTGGAAGAAAACGATGTAATCGCAGCTGTGGTTAAAGTTTTTTATGATCTTTTTAATCCTAAACAGTCGGTCCCTTTGGACAAACTTCATGTCGAGGTTTGTTTGATCTGACCATCATTTATATTGTGACCTTCTGGATCATTACTTTCATGTTTTTATTGACTTGCCACATATTCTTTATGTATATAGTAATGATATTGTTTTGCTTTGGCATAGAGCAATTCCAATATACATTATTTCCATGTTGTACCCAATAGTTCTTGAATCAACTTAAGGCCGTGTAACTTCAAAGCCTATAGTCGTAGAAGAGTGATGTTGTTTTGCATTGGCGTATCCTAAAGTCAAGTTACTTTTTTTAAGATTACTAGGCATATTGAAGTTAGTTGTGGATATTTTTTCTTATCACAATTTTCATTTTTACAGTAATATGTGTTTCTTAGAATGCTTATGATGTAACATTGAAGCTTTGTGACTAATGTCACCAAGTAATATAAAATTTTCCCTTGTATCTTGTTTAATTTTTCAAAATTCTTTTTTTGGAGATCAAGGTTGTATTTTTTCTATTTTTACAAACCGCGAAAGGGAAAACTATGCAGGGTGTTTTGGTAACGGACTTGAAGAGTGGGAATGTGAAAAATACAAAATAGAGTAACAATGGGATAGATGAAGTTATGATAAGCAATTATTAATATTTATTATTTACTTGGATTTGTATTTAAGATGCTTATTTAGACAATTTTTGAAGGTTATTGATTGTATGTTATCAAATATAGGATTGTATGCCAGTTATTAAAGAGTATTTTATAAGTATGGGACAAAGAAGGGGGACCATTATGCTTAATTGCTATTTTTGAAATTTAGAAGGAGGAGACTCTTTCTATGGAAAAATCCTGTGTGTTTTTAGTTGTATCCTATATCCGATCTTAAAACTAGATTTGTACTACAGTATTTGTATTATTTAGCATGTTAATTTCTTGAATGGATCAAGTTAAATAAAAGTTTAAACTTTAAAATTCTGATACTTGTTGATTGCTTTGTGGAGTAGATAGTAAAAATACTATAATGCATCAAAATTTGCATTTGGTGAGATACATAAACTTGTAATTTTAAATTGTCTAATGTTTACTTATCTATTATTGTGTAGATGGTAAGGAAATATGGCTTTGTTTGGGACCAAATAAAAGTACGGAAGTACCTCACATCAGGAGATTGGCCTGGTTCTGAATCCAAAGGGAATCGTTGGTATGGTTTACTGATGCTCTTGAAGAAGTACTCTGAGCGTTTTACCATTGTCACAAAGTCCAATGATGGGATGAATAATCCTGTAGTTTGTTTCCTCTGAACTCTATGCTCTTTTGAAATATCACCAGTGATTACTTTTTGGAAAGTGATAACTTCATCAAGTGCAGTTTATGAAGTATAACAAAATTGTCGACTTGTCTTGAATATATTATGCATGTCTTGTTCAACACCAAACATGCACAAAGTTATATTTATGTTGGTTATTTTATGTTATTGTGTCCTTAATGCTACTGATTTTGGTCCAGTGTTTGTCAAACTTCTAGAGTTTACATTATAAAAATACACCCTTCCAAACTCTTGTTGTTTAGAGCCTGTTGAGGATAGTTGTAACGAATACAAGAATTCGAGCCAGTTAAGCCTAGGTGAAAAAAAAAACTGAGTTGATATCCAAGAGTGGCTAGGTGTGAAAAGAATACTTGAAGTCATTCTTTAATAATGGAGAAAATATCAATGTTAATACGATACTGGGGATTGGACGTAACTGTTAACGATGAGGAGTGAACCACAATATCCACAGTATGTCAAATATCTCCTCTCTTATCTCTTTAAGTTTATATATATATATATATATATATATATTTGTCTATCGATTTTATCTGTGAAACTAACTTTGGGTTACTTTGATTTATGTCTGTTTAAGAAAATCTGTCGGGTTTGCTAATTGTCTACTAAACAAGACGACATATCCTATTAAGGAACATATTGAGATAATACTTCACACTATTTGATAACTGATTTAATAAACCTCCCCCCCCCCCCCCCCTTGTGCAAATTGATCTTTTTAAAGTTAAGCCTAGATCAACAAAAATTGCATGGATTTCTTTCCAATAAAAATCAACCATGCAATTTGAATTTGATGTCTTCATGTAGAGTCACACTTAAATACTAGGCCTTCTACCACCAAATGAGATTCTGTGGATGTAAACGAGTTTTCAATTTCTGGTGTTAAAGCCAACGAAACTTTTCTCAATTCTTACCTTGGAACTCACTCATAAATGGCATATCAAACTACTATATGTAAATATGCATTCATTATTAATAGTCTGTTTGAAGAAAAAGTGAATATGCAACAACCTATGAGTTTTGAATACTTAGGCCTCTAGTTTGTGAACTTTATAAATCTATCTATGGCTAAAACTGGTTCTAGGGGCCTAATTTGAAAGAGCAATCTATAACCTAGTCTCATTGGCATTAAATCCAATTAAGCTGATCTATTATTGTTTGGTCATTCAATATTTTTTCCATAGGTTTTTAATTCTTGTATATCTTAAGTAAATCATTGTCTCCCAAAGCACTCCACATAAGGAGAGACTAAGTATGTAACACCCTCTAGTTAATTAGTTAAAATTGAGATTTATTAAAATAAGTACTTGAAAATACGGGCTAGACATGAGACCCACTGAATCGTCCAAGCTCTCTGATACACAGTACTGCGCAGTCTATCCACTAGACAACCACAAATATTTATTAGATATTTTACAGAGCCTGTCGTCAGCATGGTAACCCTAACAGGCCTCACCACAAGCCCATACCCACACACCCTATAAAAGACATCATCGTGCCTTAGGGTCAGGTAAGGTTTTCTCTTCCCTATGTTGACACTCTACACACACTCTTAGTTGACAGAGGGAGAACCTGGGTATCCCAACTGGATATTCAGAAACATTCCATCACCGTCACATATAAACCCCTGATCTCACTCAGATTTCAGGACCACTAGTCATTGGTCTTGAGGTCCCCTAGGTCAGGGACATTTCCTATTTTGCAGATCTACAACACCTTCACTTATAACCCGAGTAATTAAAGAATAAATAAGTAACTATTACTCGAAAATAGTATGGACTTGTTAAAGTATTAGAATTATAGGAAATAAATTTTTCTTTTTCTTTCTTTCCTTTGAATTCTAATAGAGTCGGGTGTGCGATCACAAAACCTTTGGACCTCAGAAAATAAAGTGTACATTAAATCAACATTGGATTCGACATTCGTAAACGTCAACAAAATAACTTAGATAGTTTCTTAGAAATAAAGGCGGAGATAGCATTTGATTAACAATAAGTAATTGGTATAGTTTTATAAATAACATTATCGGTGAGGCTATATCTCGTCATCTCAGAACATAATATATTATCCTTTAAAAATAACATAACCGATTCCTTGTGAAAATATAATCAGAGTAAGCGGAAAATCATTGGACTATGAGTAATGGATATAAGCATATATATATATATATATATATATATATATATATATATATGTGATCAAAATGTACATAGTCCAGAAAGTCATAGGTAACCGGATCCAAGTACAAACCCATAAAAACCGAAATATAAAAAGAAAGGATCTACACTCTAGAGCTCCCAAAAATATGTGCAATATATATATATATATATATAACAACTCAAAATAATGGCTTCAAAGCTGATCCAAGAGTAGCAGTAGCAGTAGTAGTCCAAGTCACCAGAGAGTCATCCATCCATCCATCCAAAAGAGTCCACAACAGCTGCAGATTGGGGCCCTGACCCACACTAACTATACTTAGCACATACCTAAGGGTCATCATCCCTTCACTGGCTACCAGTAGAGTGCTTAACTGGCTCGTCTCCACTCTCTGCCTCGACAAGATCCTGCTCCACCTCATCCGACGGGGATAGAGCTCCCAAAAATATGTACAATATATATATATATATATATATATATAACAACTCATAATAATGTCTCCAAAGCTGATCCAAGAGTAGCAGTAGCAGTAGTAGTCCAAGTGACCAGAGAGTCATCCATCCATCCATCCAAAAGAGTTCACAACAGCTGCAGATTGGGGCCCTGACCCACACTACCTATACTTAGCACATACCTAAGGGTCATCATCCCTCCACTGGCTACCAGTAGAGTGCTTAACTGGTTCGTCTCCGCTCTCTGCCTCGACAGGATCCTGCTCCACCTCATCCGACGGGGATGGTACCCTACCACTGGGTACTGGGTCGGGTGATCGTGCAACCCTGACTGGACTCGACAGATCAGGTGTGGGAGTATCCTCTCGGACAACTCGAGAGGTAAAAGGGTGAGAGTGTAACAGCCCGATTTTCACTTCCCAAAACATTACTACATTATAATTACTTTCTTGCAAAAATGAGGCCATTTTTTTTAAAAAAAAAACATAAGTTCGTGAATAATAACACCACCCTTTTTAAAATCGAGTTGTCACTTTCGAAACTCCCCACTCAACATTATCATTGAAATATAAAACGGTTTTCATAAAAAAGGAAAACAAGTGCCACAAGTACTGGAGTCACACTTCAAAGGTTTTCCAAAATAGGCCATCATTACAAAAGAGCTTATAAACCAAAATAGAAGATAGCTGGTTACATCATTAGTTCATTACAAGATAATCCTCGACTGAAACTCAGATCCTAGACACCATACATCCTCTAAATACAGATTGTAAGACATCACTCATCAGCAGAACTAGCATCCGTCTCCATATCCTCGCTTGGATCTGTCTCTGCTGCATGATCGGATTCACTAGCACTCTCCTCTTCCATAGGTTCAGGAACCACTGCTGCCAAGGGTGCAGGATCACCATTTAGCTCATGGTGTTCCCGTGGTCCACCGTCTTGATAATCTCGCAGATTAACTTGCCCAACATGCACGTCCATGCCTGCTCCCCGTAGAATGTGCCTCGGATCGTCGATCTCCAGACGAGTATCTCCTCTCCAGATCCATCCATCAGGTACCACCTCCCATGCACCTCCCTGAAGAGGCCACATATGGATCGCTACATGATACGCCATCTACCCGTTGCAATACCAGCGAATGCCAATACGACAACCAGGTAGGAGAGAGTCAGCGCGCCATACGTAACAGGTTGATCGCAAGGTCGCAGAATAGACACGATAGAAAGAAGAACAATACCAAGGACACTTGACAAACAAATATATAGAACAAGACATGAGAACCAGAATACATCGAACACTTGAAAGATAACGCTCTTCCCAAATCGAGCTCAAAATAACAATAAATAAAGGTACTCACGATATAAGATGAACCACACATAAGAGCAATTCTTGCCAACCATTACCACAACATACCACCTCTGAACATTATCATACTTGCCTGTTCTGCTAGATATTCAACATCTCTTTTATTCTTTGTTATTAAGTTTTATCATACTTAACTCACTCAATGAGGTAGGGGAATCACCATCACTGAGGAACGCGCACTCTACATCTCCTCGGTCTCCATCCACCTAGTCGGAAGCCAACAGGAGTACAGGACCTTTACCACGCGGGCACGACAGCTGTCTCAAAACAGATGGTCCCAGACCAGGAGGATCTCGTCCTCAAATCATATAATCAAGCCTCACTGCCTTGCAGTGGCAAAACACATTGCCCCGTTCCAGTCCCTCTCAACTGTTGTAGACTTGCATTCAAGGGGGTGACAGTACCACTTCTAGTTAGCTATGCGGTCCTTACCACGGCATTAGACCCAGTCCCCACCACGTTAGTGTGCCACTTATGGGATTCGTCCCGCCTAGAAATGTACTCGAGGCTTCTTGACGAGTCACCGTCATTGCCCTCCCCTCATGAAATCTCCACCTGAGTATCCGCAGATACCCATAGTATCTTCCTCTCCACTACTTCACACTCTCATATCTCACCGCGAATATTAATGTCTTTTAATGTCTTTTAATATTCTTAAAGTCTTTTAGAACCTTAAAGTCTTATAGTTAACCTATAGTCGGCTTGCCCTTAGTCCATCCCTTCGACAAGTCCCGACCACTAACATCTGTTTCCCCACTTCACAAACACAAACATACTCACATTCTCAAGCCCCTCGGGCAAACATCTCACATCATCACTTTCTCATAAATCACATTGCTCTTTGCACTATCACTTTCGGCACAACAATCTCAACTTCACAAGCATCATTCTCTTACTCAATACGTTAACATCTCATCACATTTCTCATACCGCATCACGTACCATTCCTTCACTCGTCCTCATACGTGAATCACTATCTCATCACATAATAATAAGGAAAGGACTTAAGATAATTAAATAACGTGCACAAGAACGTAACACAAATAAACATTACATTAACACATTGCACCACCGTCCGGCAACAATGTTACGGGCCCACTGCAATCTCATACTCACTCACCTCTTATTCCAGCCAGAAAAGCACTTTGCCCTTGAAGGTCTCTAACTTCCCTTTGAGAATTGTCACCACCGTCCACTGAATAACCTCAAATAAATAAATACACTTTTATTAAAAACTATTTCAATTAGAAATCACTATTTGAGTTTCTCATCCAAAATCCTTTATCTTTTTCTTTAAAACATAAGTGTTCATCAAACAACTTCCAATCTTTTTCTCATATCTAAAATCCTTTGAAAATCCTTTGAAAACTCTCATTAGGACAAATGAAATGAATAATTTATGTGGCGGTATGAAAAGTCCAGCCACTTAAATCAAGTTGGAAATCATTGAGAATCCACAATTCTTCACTCCAAATCTTCATAAATCAATAACACTTGAAATCCATGTCTTTTCTCAACTCAAAAACATTTTCAAACTTGAAATACTTGGAGATAAAATCTTGGACAGCAAGGAATAAAAGAATTTAAATCATGAAATCACTTTTAAGAAAATAATCAAATTCGTTTACTTATTCCCTTTACCAAACCGAATGGAATCAAATCAAAACAACACAATTCAAACAAATTTTTCTTAAAACAAAGTCATGAAACATAATCCTTTCAAGAGACAAATACATGCAAAAGAATCTAGCCTCTTCAATCTAGAGTAGGCCGAATCATGGTCATGGAAAACAAGACTTTTGATGCATCTTCTCTTCACAAAATCTTGAAAATATTAAATCAAAACATGCATTTGTAAAGCACATGGTTTTAGAAAAATCCTCAACTCTTTTTCTTCTTCAAAACCGTGACCTACTTGTGTCACTTCAAACACAAATCTCATTTTCCTTTGCATGCACTTTTAAAATCATGGAAATCAAAAGAAATTACATGCAAGAACCTTTTTCATGAAAAATCATTAAGTTTCTTTGTTTTCAAAGCTTGACCGAATGGTACTTTAACAAAATCAAGAGGAAAACTTAAATCCTTGACTTTGAAATACTTATGAATTAAATCAAAACATAAATCATTTAGAAAAGAATTGTTTCCCTTGGTTTCTTGTAACATACCCTATTTTATTTTCCTAATTTAATTGGGGAAATATTAGAATTAGGAGGTAAGAGTAAGAGAAAAATCAAGTGTTAGATTTTAGAAACCAAAAATAGGTAGAAATTAGTTAAAGTTTCTAAATATGGAGAAAAATTAGGATTTAAATATTTAGAGTTCAAAACCTAAAACCCACCGTTGGATGTGAAGTTGGGATCATTAGGGAGCTTATCTCCAAATTTGAGCAAGATCCAACGGTTAACGAGAAAGTTATGGCTGTTTGAATGCGAAAGTTGCTGTCATATTTTATCTGTGGACATAGATGTCATGGTTGTGCACATCGATGTTGCACATCGATATCCATAGGTGGACATCGATGTCCACGACCTGCAGAATCAGTTTTTAAGGCATTTGGCTGAGTTCATTTGGGAAAAAATCTCAAAACCTCACTCGAACCTGTTCGGAAAAGTTAGGGTTCATCACCCCGCAACCTCCAACCTCTTGATTCCTTCATCAAATCATCTTTTCCCTTCATCAAAGCAAGGTTTCGACTCTTCTTCACCATCAATCTCTTCTTTTCCTCCATCAATTCACGGTTCTCTCTCTCCATCTCTCACCTCCACTTTCTCTAAATCAAGGTAAGAGAGGAGATATTCTCCTAATTAGAGGAAGGATCTAAGTATAGTAGTAAGTATATAATATTATACATGTTTTAGGTTTTAATTGTTGGTTAACTTATTGATATCCAAAACCCTAGGTTTTCTCTACATATTGGATGATAAAAATTAGTGATTGATTATGTTTCATCTATGCATTAATTGAATGTTTATGTGATGTTTGTGTGATATTGTTGATATTATGCATATTACTTTACATGGAGCATGATTATGGTGCAAAGTGGTTATGTTGGAATTATTTTAAGTTATAATTAATAACTTATAAAAGGACTATATATATGGTTGGATTAATTAATCTACACTAATTAGAGGAAAAAGGAAACATGATTATATAAAACGGCTTGGCTATTCTAGTTAATTAAAACGAGTAGAAACACGTGCATCAGTAAGTGAGGAAGGACGTTAGGAATTGGAAAAGATACGAGAACATTCTATGTGGACTGAAGGACAGTCATGCGAAGGTTCCATATAATCGACGGACGAGAGTGATATAGTGGCTCAATTGTGTACCAACACAATTGTGGGAATTTATCATAGAGGACTTTGATCCACAAGATGGGTCTAATACAGTATGAGGTATTCTACAAAGGGATGAAGTACTGGGCTAAGCCGTGGATTGGTCCTACGCGCACTATGATAATTCTATCCGCCACTTAGGCACTTCGGGACTAGTGTAAAGTGGTTCCTGCTATAGCCAATTTGGGTATCCGGCCCAAATGGTACGATGTACACAGGATGGGATAGCTTCCCACCGTGCTAAGGGGTAATCCACGCGACATCGTATTGTGCAAGCATCGGTTGGGGAACACTTACTCCTAGTTGATCTTTTCCAAATTGTGTGGAGGGCGATGTGAGGATATATGGCAAACCATGGTATATGGATACATTATGGAAAATATATGGAAATATGGAAACATGGACAAATGGAAATGGTACATGGAAATGGATATGGAAATGGTTATGGAAAGTGCATTGCATTGCATATCATTGCATACATGGCATCATATGGCATTAGAAGGGAATAGGGCATAACTATATATATATATATTTAGTTATATGTTTGGGTGTCATGTATTTTATTATGTTTTATTACTGTCTTTAGGTGTTTCCTTTGATTTTGAGTTATATCTCACTCTCTGTGTTGACCATTTTAGGCATTGAGGAAAACTCACTACAGTTTGCTAGAAGACCGAGGTTGGGTACACTAAGGTGTAACCCTATGTACATTGGGTTTATCCCTTTTCACAGTCAACCTATGCTCTCTTAGCATCTAATGTAGGATTATTTTGTATTCAGGACTTTTTATATAAATTGTAGGGTTATCACCATTTGGTTTAACATTTGGGAAAAATTATATGTATTTTATGGTAGAATGGTGATATTCCACTTTTAATTGGTAAACCTTAATTTCATTTTGGAACATGGTTTTCATCTATTCTGTTGTAAGTAATTGGACGTAACCGAACAAATAGATTAATTTTCGAATAATCTGGCTGACAGGTGACAGGTTTTAATCATAAAGGGAAAGTTCAAATTTTAGAATAAACCCTATCAAAATTTTCTTAAAAACTTTTATAATAATATGGTATAATGGATTAAAATGGAAGGTGTTACATTTCTCATCAAAACCGTGACATGCAAGTAAGGATCAAAACTTTTTGAGCAAGAAAACCACATGCAAAGCTTAAAAATCAAAGCCATGAAAAATCAAGGTAAAAATCAAATACTTTTCAAAGCCAAAACAAAGATCAAGGTCCTTTTTGATAATAAAACCAAGATCAAAACTTTAAGAAATTCAAAATTAAAATCAAAGCAAACAAACCATTTAGATCACCTTCATCAAACATCAAACTAACATGCATGAGCTTAGAATGAAATGAACATCATCATGACCTAATTTTCTAAGCAAGGCCGAATAGGAATGTCCATGGTTTAGGGTTTTACAAATTTGTAGAGTTCTTGAAACTCAAGATCAAGGCTTAACAAACACTTACAAACATAGATCTACAAAGAACTTGAACATGCAACAACAACAAGAACTTTTACAAAACTTAGAAAATTAAAAACCACTTAGAACAACTTAGGATCTTCGAATAAACTAAAGAAGTAGAGAAGATCTTCAACCTTCTTCAAGAATCCTAAGGCCTTTGAGCTTGTTCTTCTTCTTCCTCTCTTCTCCAAGCTCACGGTTTCTCTCTCTCTCTCTCTAAGTTTCTCTAAGAGTTTGTTGGGAACTCTTAGGAATTGTGTTTTGGTTTGAAATGAAAATGAGAAGCAAATGGGGTTGGTGTTCTACGGTTTTGGGCATAAAAAGGCAACCAACAATTTCCCTTCTTGCCCTTGGGTCAATTCGGTCAAGAGTGCAACTAGGAAGGGTAAAATTGGCATCACCAAGGCTTGCATGGCTCAAGCCAAGCCATTGGACAAATAGAGTAAAATTAGGGCTAAGCTTGCTTCCTATTGGTTGGTCAAACTACTAACCATGCTTAACACTAATTAAACCTAGGTGTTAATGGGTTGCTAGCTTAGGGTGCAAGAAAGTCAACAAAAATGCATGATGCATGCCACTCACACACACCACACGGCGACACCTACACACACATGCACCACATTTAATTTTCATTTTCTTTTTCTTAAAACCATCATTTTCCATAAAATACAAAATACCAAATGCAAAATACTTAAATACTTAATCCGAAAATTCAATTCCAAACTCAATCTAAAAATTTAATTTAAATTTCATAAGGGTTTTCTCAAAACAAAATCATTTGAAATCACAAAATAATTTTAATTCAAGAAATACTTTTGAAATCACACCTTTAAAAATACTTTATCCAAATAATCTTTTTAGGGTTTTCAAACAAATATGAGGTATTCAGACGGGGTGTTACAGAGAGCGGTAAATAGAACGAAAACGAAAACTATGATAAACACGGGCAGGTCGAGCAGGAGGTGGTCCATGATAAGTATAAAAGGGTGGTACATGCATGGTATAATTATTGGGGATCCTGAATGTAACACTCTCACATTTATTGGATAATTTTAGGTTTTATTAAAATCGGAGTTTGAAAATTCCTTTTTAACACTTAAATTTTTTTATAAGGTTTTACGAAAATCCGGCAGAGTTTCCTCTGTTTTCCGGACTTCCCAAAAATTTTCTTCTAAAAACCTGTCAGTCCAGAATTGTTTTAAAAACATAAACAACAACAGTTTAAAAATCGTAACAGATCCTAACGCCCGATTAATGCAATTTCAGGGCAAACTACTAATTCATATATAATTTACAAAATGTAATTATCCACTCAAAATATGTAAAATACATTCCACGTAGTGGAACTTGAAATCCTGCTCGGCCAACACTGGTGTATGCTCCACTTGTGTACCTGAAAAATATTAACCACACAGGGGAAGCATCACACAGAACTTAAAAGAGAGATTTCTAAGCAGATATATACGACACACCAAGACCAATCAAGCCTATGCTATACTACTTAATTCATGCTCTTCTTTTCCTTTTTACTTCCTAACTGTTTCCCAATTCTTTTTCTTTTTAATTGTTTTCTTTTAAATAATCTCTAGCCCATAATTATTCTTGTTGCTCATTACTTTCGCTCTATCCTTTTTACTCCTTTTCCTAATCACCCTAATTTCTCTATTCACTCTCTTTCCAAATAACCTATTTCTTTCTCTTCATTTCCCGTCCTCTTATTTTCATCCTTTATCTGTTTTCCTTTATTCGTTTATATCTAGCATTTCCATAATTATTCTCTTTATTTATTTCCTCTAATTCCTATATCCATTCCATTGTTTACCTTCTTATTTCATTTCTCAATGTCCACTCTATTATCCATTTTTCCTTTTCATTACCATTTTCCATTTCCTTTTCCATTTTTCCTTTTTAATTATTTTCCCCATTTCCAAATAAGTCCCATTTTATCCCCTTACCTTTTTCCTTATTCTTTTCCCCTTTTATTTACGGTGTATGTATGTCTCCACCAAATCGAAGGTCTACATACATCGTTTTTCCTTTACCGGTTACCCTATTTTATCCATTATCCTTTCCTTTTTCCTTTTTATTTAGGGTGTATGTATGTCTCCACCAAATCGAAGGCCTACATACATCGCTTTTCCATTACCGTTTTACCTCTTTATTATTTGGCCACAGGGTCAATACAACCACCTGCGCCGTGCCACAGGGTCAATACAACCACCTGTGACATGTACCATTTTATTTAGGCCACAGGGTCAATACAACCACCTGCGCCGCGCCACAGGGTCAATACAACCACCTGTGACATTTACCATTTATCAGGCCACAGGGTCAATACAACCACCTGAGCCGTGCCACAGGGTCAATACAACCACCTGTGACATTTCCCATTTTTATTTCCTTTTCCTTTTTATTTACGGTGTATGTATGTCTCCACCAAATCGAAGGCCTACATACATACACCTTCGACGATGTATGTCTCCACCAAATCAAAGGCCTACATACATCGCCCCGTTTACGTTGTATTGTCTCCCCCAAATCGAAGGCCTACAATACAACCCCAATTTTACGATGTATCGTCTCCCCCAAATCGAAGGCCTACGATACATCACCCTATTTATCCAATATTAATTTTCCATATTAATTGTCATTATTTTGTCTACCAATTCCGTTTTAACCTTTTCCCTGATTCTGCCATATACAATTATACTTTAATTCTCTTTACTCTCATTTGTTCATCTCTAAATTTATTTCCCTATTCACCATTTCTATTCTTTTGCCACACCATACCAATCTAATTAATTAATTATTCTATTACTTACCATTTTATTCATCACTATTGGTTTCCCCTATTTACTCCATCTATCTTTCCTCATTATTAGCGGGTTACCCTAAGGTTCGTTAGCAATTAACATTTCCCCCGGTCCTAGCGATATAGATATAACTACCCAGAAATACACCCCTTAAGGACTGGTAATGAAACCCCTTACCTCAATCGATGACAGTGAGAGGTAACCTTAATCTGGCGCTTTACTCCCCGACTCACGCTTTAGCTCGGCTCCAACTGGATCCTAAGCTTCCCCAATCCTTGATTCCAAGCACGGTGGGGACAATCGATCTCGATCACGGTGACAGTGTTGCTCTTCGACACCGGGAGGAGAGAGAGAGGGTTCACGGTGAGAGAGGGAATGGAAAAGGGAGGGGTTTATGGTTATGGTGATGGATCGGGACGGTGGGGGTGGCGGCTCACGGTGGCTGTGGTGGCCGGTGCAGTGGTGGCGGGTTGTGGTGGCCGGAGGTGAGAGGACTCAAAGCCCTAGATGAGAGAGAAAGGAACTAAGAGTCAAGAGGGGAAGGGAGGGAGAGAGAGGCGTTCATGGTGGTGGTGGCTTTGGTGGTGGCGGCTTGTGGGGCGGCGGTGGTGGCTGCTGGTGGTGGAGGGAGAAGGGCTAGAGAGAGGATGAGAGAGTGAGGGAAGGAGAGAGAAACGGGATCAAGAGGGAGGAGAGGGAGAGAAAGGATCTATGAGGAGGAGGAGGAACAAGGAGGTGGGGTTGCGGCCATGAGCTCCGGTGGTGGTGGTTGGAGGAGGTGCTGGGCGGAGAGAGAGAATGAGGGGTTGAAATGGGGGTTTCAGCCCCCAAAACACGATTTTAAAGCTGCAGATCGCAGAATACTCGAGTATTTCTGTCAATACTCGAGTATTTTGACCCAAAATACTCGTGTATTTCCCAAAATACTCGAGTATAATGATCAGATACTGCTAGTTTGCTTTTCCATTTTTCAGCTATTTTCTCCCAACTTCAAATAGCCATAACTTCTTCGTTTACCGTCGGATCTTGCTCAAATTTGACGAGTAACTTCCTAAAAATCATATCTTCATATCCAACGGTGGAAATTGTGTTTTGAGTCTTAAATCTTTTATTTTGAATTTCCTAATGTCGGGTGTTTATAACACCGAAAAATCGATTTTTAACACCCGTTTGGTCTTCTTTAAATTTGCTTTTCGATGCCAATGCTCCTTAACTCCTTCATGGCACTCGAAGAATTCCTAATCCATCATTTTAAATCCCTTTTAGGATAATCCTTATTTCCGAATCTTATTATTATTCTAATTATTATTAGAATTAAAATTCGGGATGTTACACTGAATCTACGAGGATGAACACGGACCAGCGGATTGGGGTGGTAGAAGGTCAACTCCACCTCACCCTCAAACACTGCTCGGTGGTCCTCATAGACCCACACTCCACTAGGGGAGAGGGCGGATCTCAATGCAAGCGAGATAGCAAGACATCACCGACAAGGGCATGGGGATAAGCAGAACATACACATAATCGAAAGAGAGTAAAGATTTAACAATTAATATGTGTCAGACATATATCAGCTAGACATGTCATCAATCACAGATTAACACGTATCAATTAATGACAGATAATAATGCATAATATATGCTCAAACTCAGGTTATCAATCATTTATCATTAATTAAATGAGAGTGGTATGATGTATGATGTCTTATCACTCAATCCTAGCTTCCATAGAAACTATTTCCACTCTCGAACGTCCATCCTTATAGCATCCGGTGTACAATTTCGTACTCGGTACCCTTGCGGGGTACAATTCAATACATCCCTCCTGGTTATTACGTTCAAGCTTGGTAGTGATACAAAACGCCACAAACCTCGCAGACGTCACGTCCCAAAACGTGATAATCACATCATCAGTATTCAACCATACTGGCCAAGTTTTCATCTCATATACGTGTCATCATGCAAGACGTGTTTGGCGCTCCCAGAGGCCCTCCTCATGATACTATAAACATGGCATCGATCTAATATCCAATCACCATGTATGAACACGTCATAGATAATCTCATTTATTGGTATTTAAATTACTTGATAATATCCAACATTATCTCAAAGTAATTAAAGTTCAATTCATGAACTATTTCCAAGAAAATTAGAAAATACCCAGTCAGACAAATTTCAGTCATTTAATCAATCCATGATGTTCCTTTAAGTGATAATAGGTTTAGATAAAAATATGGTTAAATTAAAAATGGTTTTTTAAATAGTTCTGTCTAAATACTCGAGTAGTTGCAAAGATACTCGAGTAGTTCATTGAAAATCTTGCATCAGACACATCAAAATACTCGAGTATTTCATCAGCTATTCGAGTATTTCATCAACCCAGAATACTCGAGTAACTCATCAAATACTCGATCGATTTTAACCAATTTTAACTCAAACCAATGATCAACAGAGTTGGCATAACATATATTAAACATGTTCAAACACTTAGAACACATCAATTCACAGAGATTTCATACATTCAATGGATTATGCTTAAAATTATGAAAATAAAAAACTCAACATACCAAAACGCAATATACTCAATAAACTCATGATTTCAGGTTCCAAACAGTTTGCATGCATCATATATGACTTGCTCAAATCAAACTTAGAGCATGAATTGGTCTCCAAAACAAATTCCTAATTCAAACTAAGCCCTTAGAGCCTCTTAATGGCTCTCTATATGAAATCATGTACTTTAAACTCAATCTAGTGTATGAAAAGCTTTCCCCTTACCTCTAGGACATGAATCAACAGAAACTTGTGGAAAACTTGATCCAAAACTCTCAAACCACTAAAGAGCATCACATGCAGACAGTTTTGAGCAGAGGTTCAAAACCAGAGATTTTGGTCAACAAATCATGCATAAGAATTAGGGAAAACGGTTAGGTTCTATTCTCCGCAACATTCATGAGAGAATAAAACGAATCTGAGACTCAATGGTTGCAAGAGCTTACCAAAATCGAAGATCAAAGTGAGCCCTAGACCTCATATTCTGTTTTCTGCAGAATTGAAGAGCTGACTTTCGAGGCTCGGTTCTTCTCACAGACACACTCTTGACTCACAATTTTGGTGTCTTTGTGAAGCACTGGATGTGAGCTTCACAATGTTGTATAGCTTGTGTCTTAACTCTTACAAATGAGAGAGAATCGAAAGGACGAAATTATAAACCCTAATGCATGCAAACTCTCAACAACTTGGCAAAATGGGTGGTTGATTCATCAACCATGGATTTTTATAGCTAAATCCATAGCTCATGCAAGTCGAAACGAAGGCTAGGACGTGTTCGTGAACTGATTTCGTGTCAACACGAGGTAACTCTGTGGTTGACTCATCCAACACACTAACGTTTGAGCAACTCTGCACAAAATACTCGAGTATTGGCTGAAATACTCGAGTAGTCCGACCAAATTAATATTTTATTTCCTTTCCCTCTAAAACCTTCCTAATATTACTTCTAGGTCCTAAAACAAGGACTAATATGCAAAACTCCTATTTTCACATAAAAATAGTTATCAAATTATTTTCCACATATTTCTCTTTCATCAAACACACACATAATTAATCAAAGATTATAATAAAAGTAATTAATTATAAATAAACTTTATAATTAACTTTTATTAATCAGGGATTAAAAATTTGGGGTGTTACACTACTCCCCCACTTACAAGGAATTTCGTCCCCGAAATTCAACTTACAAAAAAAAATCAGGATAATCCTGACGCATCCTATCCTCTAACTCCCAGGTTGCCTCGATCACATCACCACTCAACCAGACAACCTTGACCAAAGAAATTCCTTTTCCTCTGAGCTGCTTAATCCTTTAGTCTTCAATCTGGATAGGAACAACATTAAAGGTAAGGTTTTCACGTACATCTAGATCATCGGATCGGATTCTGAGAATAGTGTTTGGGTCATGGACATACTTTTTCAACTGAGACACATGGAACACATTGTGTATATTGGCCAAAGATGGGGGTAAAGCTATTTGGTATGCTACAGGACCTACTCTCTTAAGAATTTGGTAAGGACCAATAAACTTAGGAGATAATTTCTGGGGTGTCAAAGCTCTACAGACACCTTTGGTTAGAACTACTCTAATAAACACATGCTCTCCCTCCGAAAACTCTAACGGTCTTCGCCTCCGGTCAGCATAACTCTTCTGTCGGCTCTGAGTTGTCCTCATCCTTTCTTGAATCATCTTGATCTTCTCAGTTGTCTCTTGCACAACTTCAGGACCAACAAGAGAATTCTCCCCCACTTGGAACCAACATAACGGGGTTTGACATTTCCTCCCATAAAGCTTCAAATGGTGCCATTCCAATACTCGTATTATAACTATTGTTATAAGTAAACTCTACGAGCGGCAACATTTGCTCCCAACTTCCGTGCTCTTCAAGAACACAAGCTCTTAAGAGGTCTTCCAATGGCTGAATAGTCCTCTCCATTTGACCATCAGTCTGGGGATGATATTCAGAACTCAACTTTAACCTCGTCCCCAATGCTTGATGTAGACTCTGCCAAAACCTTGACGTGAATCTGGGATCACGATCCGAAACTATGCTTGATGGTACGCCGTGTAGATGAACCACTTCCTTGGCATACAACTGGGTAAGCTTTTCCAAAGGATAGCGCATATTCACCGGAATGAAATGCGCTGACTTCGTCAACCTATCAACAATCACCCAAATTGCATCCTGGTTACTGACTGTCCTTGGTAATCCTGATACAAAATCCATCGATATGCTATCCCACTTCCATTGTGGAATATCCAAGGGATGCAATTCTCCTCCAGGCTTCAGGTGTTCCACTTTTGCTTTCTGACAAACCAAACAATAAGCCACATACTTCGCCAAATCCTTCTTAAGACCAGTCCACCAAAACAACTTCTTCAAATCTTGATACATCTTTGTCGCTCCAGGGTGCATACTCATCTTGCTCTTGTGTGCTTCATCCAAAATCATCCTTCTAACTTCTAGATCATTGGGTATGCAAATTCTCGTTCTGAAACGAAGAATTCCATCTTCTCCTTCCTTGAATTCTGGTTCTTTTCCTTCCATCATCAATCTTCTCTTCTCCTTAAGCTCCTCATCCACTTGTTGCAATCCTTGAATCCTTCCCAAGAATTCATTAGTGATTTGCAACATTCCCATCTTGATGCTTGACGACTCTACTTCCATCGTTAAACTCAAATCTCTGAATTCCTCAATCAGAGCAGCATCCTTAACCATCATTCAAATAACATGCATTGCCTTCCGACTCAATGCATCTGCCACCACGCTCGCCTTCCCCGGATGGTAATGAAGTTCAAAATCATAATCCTTCAAGAACTCCATCCATCGGTGTTGCCTCATATTCAACTTTTTCTGATTAAAGAGATACTTCAAACTCTTATGGTCGCTAAACACTCGGAATGTAGTGCCATAAAGATGATGTCTCAAGATCTTTAGAGCAAACATAACAGCTGCGAGCTCTAAATAATGAGTTGGATAATTTACTTCATGCGTCTTCAACTGTTGAGAGGCATAAGCCACTACCTTCCCTTCTTGCATCAACACGCTTCTGAGTGCTTGCTTTGATGCATCTCAATACACCTCAAAGCTCTTGTGAAGGTCAGGCAAGATTAACACAGGAGATGATGTTAACCTTTCCTTCAGCTGTCGGAAACTGTTCTCACACTTCTCATCCCATAAGAAAGGTTGATCGTCTTTCCGAGTCAACTTGGTCAATGGTAGAGCAATCTTAGAAAATCTTTCAATAAACCTTCTATAGTATCCAGCCAGTCCTAAGAAACTCTGAACTTCAGTAACTTACTTTGGTTGCTCCTGTAAGATCCATGAAGAATGTTTTGATAAATGCCAAAAGGTTTTGAACAAGCTACAAGTGTGTTGATCAAGTTCAAGCTCAACAAGCAACAACAAACATCAAGTTATAAAGAGAGAGCCAACTCATGAAGACTTAGTTTGGTAGTTTATGTTTTAATGTTTTATCTTTTGCCTCACAAGTCTTTTAGTTTATGAGTTTGGGTAGAATTTATTAGAGGGTAGTGAATCTCTTTTGATTGCATGATTATATCATATTTTGAGTATTCACTTTGCCTAAAATCAATAGGTGGCTTAAAGGTTTGAAAGAAAAGGTTTAGTTTTTGAGAAAACAAGTTTTAAGTGATTTTTAATGTTAATAATCGATTAACAGATTTTGATAATTGATTAACAGTGTATTTTGTACTGATAATAGATTAACAAACTTTTGATAATCGATTATCTGAACTTTTACTCGAGTAAAACCTTTTTCACTCGAGTGAAATTTATGCAGCTTTCGTATTACTCGAGTAACACTTATTTTACTCGAGTAAACAGGGTCTGTAACTGTTTTAAATACGTTTTTCACTTCTCAAATGTCATTCTAAGTGCTCCAACTTTTGGGTATTCTATATAAACCTTTTCCTAATCATTTCTATCTACTAGAATCATTTTGATACACAATTTTACAAAGAATCAAAGCCACACTATTCTCTCTCACTCTCTCAAGATCAAAGCTCTCATTTTTATATTCTTTGATCAAGAACCTTGAATCTCTCATGTTGATCTTTTCATAGCTTTTGAAAGAGATTCATAGGATTGTTATTTTGTTTTCTATTGAGTTGTAATCATTGCAAGAGGCAAACATTCTACAACAAAGGAAGCCTTGATTTTGTGAATCAAGCAAGTTTAGTTGAAAGTCTTGAAGAAGCATTTCATCAAGCATTTGGAAGGCACTTTGAAGAAACTCAAAGTACTTGGAAGTCTTGTGAGTGAAGCAAGCAAAGAAGACTTGTTGTGGGGTTATCAACAAGCAAGTAGAGGTTAGATTAGATATCAATAGGATTACAAGGCAAGGGTGTGGTATCTCTTGTAGGCTAGCAAGAAGGAAGTCTTGTGAGGCATTTACTTGTAATTTGAGAAACTCTAATTCCTCATAGTGAAGAATCTCTCTTGGTTGAAGAGGGGACTGGAGTAGCTTTCAAGTGGATGAAAGTGAACCAGGATAAATCACTGTGTCGTATCTCTAAACTCTCTACTCTTTACAATTCTTGTTATTAATTGTGTTCTTGATTGAAAACCTAGAAAAAGTGATTTTTCTATATTTGATTGAATTGAATCTTTATTGTTCAAATTAATTTGGGGAAAATCATTTTCATAACCTAGGTGAATCAATAAGAATATTGGTGTTGATTGTTTCCGCTTAATCTCTGATATAATATTTGTTAATTGATTGATTTTCATTGGTTTTAATCGTTTAGATTTGTTTCTTGCGAAAATCTTTCAAAGTTTCTTTAACACCTATTCAACCCCCCCTTCTAGGTGTTCTCCTAGTGTTCCTAGTTGTTTCAACCACCGAGTGTAGTTTTCCAACAATTGGTATCAGAGCTCGGTCGAAAGACACGAGCATAGAGCTTTTTCGTTAAGATCCTTAAGGAAACTACAATGGGTTCTACGAATCTTTTTGGTGGTGAAGGTGCTTCAATTAATCGCCCTCCTATGTTTGGTGGAGAGGGTTATGGTTATTGGAAAATTAGGATGAGAATCTTTATAGAAGCTATAGATGTGAACATTTGGGAAGCCATTGAAAATGGTCCTTATATTCCCTCAAAAGATGTAGAAGGTGTGCTTACCCTAACTCCCAAAGATAAGTGGACCGATGATGATAAAAGGAAAATTCAATATGATTTAAAAGCAAAAAATATCATCACCTCCGCTCTATCTTATGATGAGTTCTTTAGAGTCTCCCAATGTAAAGATGCCAAAGATATGTGGGACACCTTGCAAGTCACACATGAAGGCACTAGTGAAGTTAGGCGTGCTAGATTGAATTCTTTGATGCATGAATATGAATTGTTTCATATGTTGCCTAATGAATCTATATGTTTTATGCAAAAACGTTTTACACATATTGTTAATCATCTCATTGCTCTTGGTAAAACTTTCTTGAATTGTGAACTTGTTAACAAAGTTTTAAGATGTCTAAGTAGGGAATGGCAACCTAAGGTTACCGCAATTGTTGAATCAAAGGACTTGGACACAATGGACTTAGCAACACTTTTCGGAAAGTTACAAGAACATGAAATGGAGCTTGAACGTTTGCAAATGCATGAAGAGTCGGATAAGTTCAAAGAGAGAAAAGGAATTGCTCTTAAAGCTCAAAGGTCATATAAAAAGGAAGAGAGTTCCGTTGATGATGATGATGTTGATAATGAAGATTCCGATTCGGATATTGATGAAGAGGAGATGAAGCTTCTACTAAGAAAGTTCAATAAAATTCTAAGGAGAAAAGGAAGGTTGAACAAGGACAAAAGTAAAGAGAAGGATCCCCCACACTACAAGACCAAGACTTCAAAAGAAGGTGTAGTTTGCCATGAATGTGGAAAGCCTGGCCATCTCAAGTACTCATGCTCTAAGTATCTCAAGAAGAAGGAGAAAGAGAAGAAAAATGCAAAACACAAAAGGGCATACATAGTTTGGAATAGTGATGATGAACAAGACAAGAAAAGCACAACTAGTAGTTCTTCGGATGATGAACATGCCGCTTGTCTCAACTTGATAGCTCAAGTACATGAAGAGGAAAGCTCAAATGATGAATCAAGTGAGCAAAGTGACGAAAGCGATGTAAGTCTTACTAAATCCAAAATTTCTTCAAATTATGAAATGTTATATAATGCTTATGAAGAAATGCATGAACATCTCAAGAAATTAGCTAAGAAAAATATTGATAGGAAGAAGCTCATTGAGGAACATCAACAAAAGATTTTAGATCTTCAAAAGCAAGTTGATGACCTTAAGTTAGACAATGAGACTTTGCATCTTATCATTGATAATTCTACTTGTGATTGTGCTAGTAGATTGAATAATGTGGTTGATTGTGAGAATTGCAAGTTGCTTAAGGATGAAAATGCTATTTTGAAAAATAAGCTTGCAAGTTTCTCAAATGGTGATATTAGATTGCGAACATTGTTAAATTGTCAAAGAGAAAATTCAAACAAGTTTGGTTTGGGTTATACTAATGCTAAGAGTAAATCTCATAGAAATGTTGTTGATTTTTCAAAAGTTGATTTTTCAAATGCACCAACATGTTTCTATTGTGGTACTCATGGACATACTTCAAATGTGTGTTATATTAAAGTGCATGGTATACCTAAAGGAGATTTTGTTTGGGTGAAAAAGGGTGAGAGTCCCTACACTAACAAAAATGGATCCAAAACCATTTGGATACCAAAAAGCAAAGCATGATTGTTTTTGTAGGTATGATTGAAGAGCAAAAGGACTTTCATGTGATATTCATTCATTTGCTACTTCAATTGGTATCAAGGAGAAAATTCTACAAATTGGTGTTATTCTATTCATGCTTTGGTTATATTTCTTCTATTTTGGCTTAGATCTTATTTCAATTGGTATATA
Organism: Crotalaria pallida; assembly: GCA_037953625.1. Taxonomy (NCBI): domain Eukaryota; kingdom Viridiplantae; phylum Streptophyta; class Magnoliopsida; order Fabales; family Fabaceae; genus Crotalaria; species Crotalaria pallida. The sequence continues at coordinate 76,369,657 of CM075649.1, read as the reverse complement.
TTTCTTTTTGATAATGCCAAAGGGGGAGAAATATGATGTTTTTGAAACAAAGGGAGAAATTTTTAAATAGTATGTTTGGAGAAAGGTTTGTTTTGTTGTTTTTATATAGGTTGAGCAAAGTTGTTGAAGATAGGGGGAGAATCAAGCTTAACTCAATTGGATTTCAAATGTTAAAAGCATTAATTGAGGGGGAGCAAGAGTCTCACCAAGTGATCAAATGGTTCAAGCATCAACAACTTCAATGAACTTCAAACGATTTCAAAACATGTTTGTCATTTTCAAAAAGGGGGAGATTGTAAGATCCATGAAGAATGTTTTGATAAATGCCAAAAGGTTTTGAACAAGCTACAAGTGTGTTGATCAAGTTCAAGCTCAACAAGCAACAACAAACATCAAGTTATAAAGAGAGAGCCAACTCATGAAGACTTAGTTTGGTAGTTTATGTTTTAATGTTTTATCTTTTGCCTCAAGTCTTTTAGTTTATGAGTTTGGGTAGAATTTATTAGAGGGTAGTGAATCTCTTTTGATTGCATGATTATATCATATTTTGAGTATTCACTTTGCCTAAAATCAATAGGTGGCTTAAAGGTTTGAAAGAAAAGGTTTAGTTTTTGAGAAAACAAGTTTTAAGTGATTTTTAATGTTAATAATCGATTAACAGATTTTGATAATTGATTAACAGTGTATTTTGTACTGATAATCGATTAACAAACTTTTGATAATCGATTATCTGAACTTTTACTCGAGTAAAACCTTTTTCACTCGAGTGAACTTTATGCAGCTTTCGTATTACTCGAGTAACACTTATTTTACTCTAGTAAACAGGGTCTGTAACTGTTTTAAATACGTTTTTCACTTCTCAAATGTCATTCTAAGTGCTCCAACTTTTGGGTATTCTATATAAACCTTTTCCTAATCATTTCTATCAACTAGAATCATTTTGATACACAATTTTACAAAGAATCAAAGCCACACTATTCTCTCTCACTCTCTCAAGATCAAAGCTCTCATTTTTATATTCTTTGATCAAGAACCTTGAATCTCTCATGTTGATCTTTTCATAGCTTTTGAAAGAGATTCATAGGATTGTTATTTTGTTTTCTATTGAGTTGTAATCATTGCAAGAGGCAAATATTCTACAACAAAGGAAGCCTTGATTTTGTGAATCAAGCAAGTTTAGTTGAAAGTCTTGAAGAAGCATTTCATCAAGCATTTGGAAGGCACTTTGAAGAATCTCAAAGTACTTGGAAGTCTTGTGAGTGAAGCAAGCAAAGAAGACTTGTTGTGGGGTTATCAACAAGCAAGTAGAGGTTAGATTAGATATCAATAGGATTACAAGGCAAGGGTGTGGTATCTCTTGTAGGCTATCAAGAAGGAAGTCTTGTGAGGCATTTACTTGTAATTTGAGAAACTCTAATTCCTCATAGTGAAGAATCTCTCTTGGTTGAAGAGGGGACTGGAGTAGCTTTCAAGTGGATGAAAGTGAACCCGGATAAATCACTGTATCGTATCTCTAAACTCTCTACTCTTTACAATTCTTGTTATTAATTGTGTTCTTGATTGAAAACCTAGAAAAAGTGATTTTTCTATATTTGATTGAATTGAATCTTTATTGTTCAAATTAATTTGGGGAAAATCATTTTCATAACCTAGGTGAATCAATAAGAATATTGGTGTTGATTGTTTCCGCTTAATCTCTGATATAATATTTGTTAATTGATTGATTTTCATTGGTTTTAATCGTTTAGATTTGTTTCTTGCGAAAATCTTTCAAAGTTTCTTTAACACCTATTCAACCCCCCCTTCTAGGTGTTCTCCTAGTGTTCCTAGTTGTTTCAACCACCGAGTGTAGTTTTCCAACAGCTCCCATTGTAAGACTGAATCCACTTTCGCCGGATCCACGACTATTCCCTCTTCAGAGAGTTTAGCAAACAACTGCTTCTCCCTTAGGATCTTCAACACAATCCTTAAATGCTCAGCATGCTATTCAGGACTCTTTGAATAAATTAGGATATCGTCAATGAACACAACCACGAATGAATCTAGATACGATCTTAAGATTCGATTCATGTAGTCCATGAAAATTGAAGGTGCATTAGTCAATCCGAACAGCATTACGACATACTCATAATGTCCATATCGAGATCGAAATGCGGTCTTGGGATATCCTCTTCTCAAATTCTGATCTGATGGTAACCCGACCTCAGATCAATCTTCGAAAATATCGAAGATCCACGAACTTGGTCCATAAGGTCATCTATCCTTGGCAAAGGATACTTGTTCTTAATAGTGACCTTATTAAATTGCCGATAATCCACACACATCCATAAGCTTCCATCCTTCTTCTTTACAAACAAAACCGGTGCTCCCCACGGTGACACACTTGGCCTGATCAGTTGCTTCTGCAATAACTCTTCCACTTGCTTCTTCAGCTCAGCCATTTCCGGTGGTGTCATTCTATAAAGAGCGATAGAAATGGGACCAGCGCTCGGAATTAGATCTATTCCAAATTCAACCTCTCTCTTCGGTGACAAACCAGGTATTTTGTCAGCAAACACCTCCGAAAAATCCCTAACAACAGGAATTTCCTCAATCGATTGATCTCCTTCTCCTTCCATTACTACCACCTCTGAGGTAAACAAACATACATACCCTACAGGTTCTGGGTTCTTATAGGCAACTAACTTCCTATCACAATCAATGATCGCTTGATTCTTACTCATCCAGTCCATTCCCAAAATCACATCAAATTGTGACAAGGGCAAACAAATCAGATCTACTCTAGAGACTTTGTCTAATGTCACACTCTCTTATTATCAGATATAAGTTGAGTAAATGATTAACTTATAGAAATTATATGGACTTGAAGTGTATACAAATAGAGTCAAATAAAAAATATTTCTTTTCCAAAGAAATAGTTTACGAAACTAGTTATAATTATAGTTGTTTAGTATCCAAAATGAGTAAGGAAGTTATCCTTTATAATGTACAAATAGTATCGATTAAATACTTAACATTTGAGTTTACTTTTACTTGTAACGGAAATTATGTCTTAAGATGTCATGTCATCATGTACAAAATGTATTTCATAACTAGTGTATTGTCCTTTCAAACTTATGCGTTATACTTAAAAAATAATTAGGCTTGCGAAATTCTAGGTTTCTATATCAGAGTAGGCGAAAAATATTTGAAAGAGTACCCTTGATCTGATGTACATAAAAACATGATACATATATATATATATATATATATAAAACATAAAGTACATCATCATCATCAAGGTCCAACGTAGTCCAAATACTAGTCTCATAAACAAGTCCATAAAACTGAAAATATAAAGAAAAACCAACTCTCTGAAATCTCTCAAAAAATATATACAAAATAAATACATCTCAAAAATAGAAATCTCAGAGATGGTCTGATGATCCTCCAAACTATTGTTAGGATTGGCAGCCGTCACCCAAGAGTGGGGGGGGGGGGGGGTGAATTCGGTTTTTATAAAATCATTGGTAAATAATGGTTTCAAATCGTTTTCAATAAAACTTGTATGATTTGCAGCAGAAAACAATTAAAACGATGAAAAGTGATTGCACGGAAGCGGATAATAACAATAATAATAATAGAAAAACTAATACGCGCGGATACGAATAAATCAAAACGAATAAAAAGCGTTGTCGCGCAATAATTAATTTAAAACGATTAAATTAATATATTGAGAAAATAATCGTTAAGTTGCCAGAAAGATAATAATAACAACTAAGCACATGCAACAACAATAACGAAAAATAAAGAGATAAGGGATAGAGAGATTGCACCAGGATTTTTATATTGGTTCAGCCTTTCCAGCGAAAGACTTACGTCCAGTCCCCAAGTGACCCGCTCGAGCTTTTTATATATAACTTTGAAATTGAGCCGCACCCAATTACAACCAAGAGCGCCCCACACACTACTAGGAACCTCCATTCGCTAGGGACCTCAAAACACAACACTAGGAAGCCACTTCCTAGAACCTAAGGTAGCCCTTTCTACTAGGTGCCCCACCGTTCATCCTGCCACTACCCCAGATACACAACAAAGGTTCCTCACCCTATACAACACAAACGTCGCACGTCCGAACTAGGAGATTCACTCCCTAATCACTAAGGGTCACACACCCCTTTACAACAACGGTTATGATATGGTGATTGGTACAACTAACAAGATTGCACTCTAAGATAGTGCTGATACAACAATAATGCCCACTAACAAAAATGTATTCTAAGCAACACTGGTACAACAATTAAGCTCTACGATAATGAAGTTAAATCACAAGTGTATAGGCCAAAAGGTTTTCTTCTAAAAAAGAATATGAACATGAAAACTTGAAAGGTTGAACGAACAACTAGAACTAGAAAGAATGATTTTTGAAAACAATAAATAAAACAAATTTTAGAATCAAAATCAAATCAAAAAGATTTAAGAAATAAAAATAAAGATTTGAAAATATTTGAAACTTGAATTTGAAAAATAAAATCAGAATAAAAAAGATTTTAGAAATAAAATAAAATAAGTTTTAAAATAAAAAATATGAAATAGGTTTAAAAAATAAATCCAAGATTTGATTCTTAAAACAAATACGGAAATATTTCAAAATAATATTCAAATTCGAATTTTGAAAATAAATCAGAATCAATTATGTAAAAACAAATCTGGAAACATTTAAGATTGATTCTGACACAGATTTCAATAAAACTTAAAGGTAATCGATTACTCGAGAGAGGTAATCGATTATCTCCATTCTGTGAAAATAGTGAAATTCATTTTTAAGAAAGTAATCGATTATTTAAAACAAGCTAATCGATTATCTGCTCCCTGTGAGGAAGGTAATCGATTATTAAAAAAGGTAATTGAGTATTTTCAATTAAAACTCCCAGGTCACAACTCAGAAACATAGTAATCGATTATCCAGGGAAGGTAATCGATTACTTTTGCTTATTTTCATAAAATTGATTTTCGAAAGCAGAGTATGTAACCATAGGTTTTCAAAAACATTCTTAACAGAAAATCTAACTTAAAAACATTTTTCACAAAAGTTCTTTTCTTCTCCTTAAAGTGAAAAACTAATTTTGGCCATTAGACACTTGTAATAAAAACTTCATTACCTTACAATTTTCCTATGTTCAAAGCTATACTAATCTATTTGCTTGAACTTGAGCCTTGAGCTTGATAAACATGAAGCACAACTTGAATTAGCTTGTATGCACTTGATGCTTGAAAGAGTTTGTTTGTTATCTTCAAAACCATCTTCTAAAAATCTTCTAGCAAAACTCCATTTCGACCTTGGGAAAGCTTGACTTCCAACACTCCCCTTTATTATGATGACAAACCCATTCTGAGTATCTGCATCACAAGCGTTAACCAAGCAAATATAGCACAGTATAATTCAATAGCAATATACCCAACTGGGAAATTTAAATTAACAGGGAATAATATAAGACAAATGGGAAACTCCCCCTGCAGAGATGGTTAAGATAATAAAATATTAATAAAATATTTAAGAATAATCTCATGATCTTCTCCCCATCATCTCAGAATCTTCTCCCCCTTTGTCAACATCAAAAATGGTGGAAAGACTTTAGCAGGATTGGGGTTCTTCTCCCCCTTTGTACTATACTCCCCCTGAAACACTGAATAGATACATTAATAATAACAAGTGAGTAAATACACATAGACACATAGTCAATTTTTCTCCCCCTATTTGACATCATTAAAAGTAAGTATGAGATACAAAAGAATTTATTCCCAATACACATTAAAAAACTGCATGATGTCAAAATGGGACGAAGAAGCAAAACATGTTTTTAATGCAAATATTCAAATAATATTTTTCTCCCCCTTTCTAAAAGGTTTTTCCAAAACAAGCATTACATGAAGGGAGATGAAAATTGCATCATAAAAACATGCGAATGCTTACTATCATCAAAACTTTAAAATCCTATATGCCATGACAATAATAACATATAATTCATGATAGCACATATTGTCATATAAGGAATATATCACATATAAAAGTAACAAAAGAATGAAGTTAAGGATAGAGATACTTATGTATGTGATATTCTCCCATGTATGATGTTTCTTTACAATAGGGAATCCTTCCTTTGATAAGTTCACCATATAGCATTTTGAAGGTGGTCTCCTCTTGTTCAATGTGTTGAACCTTTTTCCATTCCAAGAGATCATTTTGATATTGCCTATTGGGTCACCAGCAAGTATACCGGATCGACAAGTAAAACAGTTAGTAAGACCAGTTATCGTTCCCACGAGGATTGCAAATTGTTTCTAACTTCTTTCACCTAATTGCAATTACTATGTGAAACTTGTATTGGTTTTGAGCTTAAGAACATAATGGAGAAAAGGTAGAATGAGAAAACAAAAAATAAAAAGGGTTTAGAAACAAATATGGAAAAGGTTAGGAACGTGGTTTCATTGTAGGATCAGGTTATTAATTATGAAAATCTGGTTTCCAATAAATCAACAACTCCAGAAACAATAAAAGCTAGATCCCTCATGCCTTTTACGTTTCTTACTAAACTTTATCCCTTAATCTCTTAAGTGAGTTTTAGTTTACAAAAGTTATACAATTACCCAAAAGTATTCCTACGAGTTGAATAATTATATTGTTTAGTTGAAGGGCCTAATCAAAATTCTGATCTTCCAATCAAGGTTCAGATTACCAATATAAAACATAAAGTGGCCAATTCTATGAATTGTAATTTAGACGTAGCCAAACAATTGATTTAAAAGGAAAAACATTAATTCATAAATAAATAGCCAAATTAAGATCCATACAAATCCACCCTTTTCCTAACAAGAGGTTCAGTTACACATATTGGAAGAAGAAATACAAGGAACGGGAAAAACTCATAATCATAGACAACGATGAATTTACCCCCAAGAGATCTTAAATCATCAAGTGGATCCCTCCAGCAATGTTGATCTTCAATCCTTGTGCCTTGCCTCCTTGCTCTCAATTGCAAAACTAACCTCTCTTATCTAATCCTAAATTCTATTCTAATCTCTAATAGCCTCTGAAAAGTCTACAAAACCTAATGGAAAAACCTATATTTAATGTCTAAAACTAATCCCAATTAAATTGAGCAAAACTGATCAGAAAGTGGCCCAATTGGGCCTGGACGTGTCATGCACGCTTGGGCACACCAGAGCCACACGCCTGGGCGCACAGGTCTGGTCTGCTGCTGATTATCGGGGGCTGCGCGCCTGGGCGTGCCAGCCCTGCTCCGACTCCGTTTCGCAACGTTCTTGCGCCATTTTTAAGGTCCTTTTGTCCTCATTTTAGCTCCATAATTATTTTCTTCAATTAAGCTCCGAAAGTACTTGAAACATACACAAAACGGATCAAAATGTTCAAAGGTTAATATTTCCAAACTAATACTAAAAATCCTAAATTTACAAGAGAAACAAGCCAAATTCATAGTAAAAGGGAGTCTAATTCATGCTAAAAACATCATATATTGGACCCAAATCACGTATCACCTTCAAGTACTTGAGTATTTCCAAGTTCTCTTTTCATTTGAATCCATTAACGAAAAGTTTGTAGAGAACATTCTATACTGATACTTGTAGGAATACTTGCAAACTAATTTAAAGATGTTTCTCTTGGTATCCAACATAATTGGATCCTTAGGAATTAGTAACACATGCATATATCACCAATTTTGACTTTTTCAAACATCATTGTACATGAAGATATAACATGAATGACATCATATTCAGATGCATGAAAATATAATGATAGGAACATGCTCATAAGAAGTAGACAATGAACATGTAAAACATGCAGTCACATAGATATAGCTCAAGAGATAGAATATGCTGAAAATAATTGATTTTCCTTAAAAAAAAAATGGATTTACAAATATAACATAGAAGAAATAAATCATAAAAAATTCAGCATTCAGATAAGCATAACACATATTGAGCACATATCACAAAGGCAAGTATCACAAGATATTTAAACAAAAATTAGGACCAGTGATACTTATCGTAGGTGATGATTTTCTATGTGATAAGGTATGTTTGTGCACTTGTGGAGTTCTTCCTTTAGGTCTCTCCTTATTGAATAGATTTATTACGAGACTCCACTTTTGTTCATCATATCGCATTTCCCTTGAGTATATTCCTGTCCCTCTTTGGTATCCTTTCATTTCAATCCAAGGAACATGAATCTTCTTGTACTTGGATTATCACCTGCACAACTTCTTAAGATGTTTCTTTTTGGTATCCAAAGACTTGGATCCTTGTAGATTAGTAGCATCTCCTCAAAAATATCAAAGATATTGTGAAGACAAAAATACGAGAAAGCAATTAATCAAATATACTAATCACAAAAGAATGAGTCATCTTTATGCAAGACCTTTCAAGATAAAACAAGCATGCTCATGCACAAATGCATGTCCATAATATCAATATATATCTCTAGTATGCCATGACATGACATCAACACATAAAGAGTGTATTCATGTGATAAAAAGAATTTTAAAAATATTTTAACACACATGATACAACTCAGTATATGGTGTAAAATAATGCAATGCACACACAAAAAATATAATCATGTGCTAAAAAGATTTTAAAATAAAGGAAAGCACGCATGATTTATTTTATCCAAGGAGTGATCATGATAATTAAAAGATTTTCAAAAAAAATTCAGCACTCATGATACACCTTGATATGTGCAAAAGATAGAGTAGTCCAGGTATACCTTTGTGTAGTCGTTGTTATAGGTGGAATGAGAACTTGATACCTTGGACTTGTTGATCAAAGAGGTGTTTGTCCTTACCCGTTGCTTCTTGCTTGAGGTCCTAGACCTTATGATTTCACCTTTAGGCATGTGAGAAGCTTTGGTTGGGAGCATCTTCCTCCTTTGACCATATTGCTTATTTTTGGACCATTTACCTATTGCTTTCATTGACATCCCCTTACCTTGTCCAATTGGTTCACCCTTTTGAATAATATTCTGCACATTTGAAACACTGGGAGAACACTTTGGTACCCATTTCATCTTGGGTCCTTTGGGGTTAGTCTTAGGTTCCTTAGGTAACTTTGGAACCCATTGCAAATTATTTCTCATGTTATAATTTTTACGATAAAAGCACAAATGAGAAATATGTCCTAAACAACCACAATAATTGCATGTAATGGGTTTAGATGATGATTTGATTTTTTCACAAATATGATCATGAAACTTGGAATTTTTGACTTCACATTGAAAATTTTCATTGTCAAACACTTTGCTTGATTTTTTAATATCAACGTCATTTTTTATTTGGGTCCAATATATGATGTTTTGAGCATGATTTAGACTCCCTTTTACAATGAATTTGGCTTGTTTCTCTTGTAAATTTAGGACTTTTTGTATAGTTTTTAGGAAGTTAGGTAATTTAGAATCCTTTGAACATTTTGATCCGTTTTGGGTATGTTTCAGGCACTTTTTGAGCTTAATTGGAGAAAATTATTATGGAGTTGGAAAGAGCATAAGAAGACCTTGAAAATGGAGCAAGAACAGAGCGAAACGGAGTCGGAAGTGGGCTGGCACGCCCAGGCGCGCGACCCCCGGTCAGCAGGCACAGAATCAGACCTGTGCGCCCAGGCGTGTGGTCCTGGGCGCCCAGACGCGTGAGCGACGCAGAAGCCCAATTGGGCTGATTTCTGATCAGTTTTGTTTCCTATCAATTAGGATTTCGTTTTAGCTTTTAAATATAGGTTTTAGAACTAGGTTAGGCAGCTTTTAGAGAGGGAGATTACATAATTTTAGGAGTTTTAGAAGAGGAGAAGATCAAGGATTGGAAGATCCAAGGCTTTTCCATGGTAATCATGTATTCTTCTACTGCTTTTGTTCTTATTTTCATGATGTGTAACTAAAATCCTCGTGTTAGGAATTGGTAGATTTGTATGGATTAGTTTATTGATTTCATGAATTGATGTTTTTCCGTTTCTAAATCAAGTGTTTGATTGTATTTTCACTGTTATGCTTAGAAGTAGCTAATCTATGTTTTGGATCTCTAATTCTTCAATTGGGAGATTAGGAATTAGAATAGGCCTTCAATCAAACAATATAATTATTCAACTTGTAGGGATACTTTTGGGTAATTATATAACTTGTTATAAATTCCACTGTTCTTAATTAAGGTTATTCAATGGTTTAATTACTTAAGGGATTAAGTGTTATCAAATTGAATAATAAACAGTAATTGCAAGAGGAATCTAGTAATTGCTACCTTAGGAATTTGTTCTTGATTTAGGGAAAAACAGAGATTCATGATAAATAAACAACGCCATACAATGAAACCATGTTCCTAACATCTTTCTCAAATTGATCAAAACTTTTATTTAATTTCTGTTTTTATTTCAAATCAATCTTAATTAATTAATTAGAAACTTATAGATTTTGCTTTTAACTACTCTTTTGTGAAAATTAATTGAATAATTTGCAATCCCTGAGGGACGATATCTGGTCTTATTGACTATATTACTTGTCGATCCGGTATACTTGCCGGTAGTCCAACAATTTTCAATTTCACATTCAAGCAAGGAATTTGAACAAATAGATTTTTCAATGTTACTACATTCAAAAAGTGCATCCTTAACTTGTTTTTCAATATGAACGCAATTTTCAAAAATAGTTGAGGAGCTATTTTCTAAAAACATCTCTTTATGAAAAATATCTCCGTTTTTCAAAATATCAATTTCATTTTCAGTTGGAAATAATTTTTGTAACGCGTCCATGTTTTTATTTTTCAAAGATATCAAATCATCATTCAAATCATTATATGCATATTGCAGAATTTTAGAACATAAACTATTTTCAATTACCTCATGTTCCTCATAGGCCAAGTATTCGGATGTTTCATTTTCATCTTCCATTGATTCCTCATACGAATAGCTTGATTCCACCATTGAGTCCATGAAGCTTTCAAATAGTCTTTCTAGTTCATCACATTCACTTGTTGAGCTACTCCCCACGCTTTCAGTTTCATCATCTCATTCTTCGTCTAGGGAGTTAGTCCTTTCAAGCTCTATGTCATTTTCTTCTTGTTCCTTCTCCTCTTTCCTGTGGACACTAACACTTTCATGAAGATCATTAGCAGCATAGTGTGTATTCAATGTGTCCCAAAGTTTGTTGGCATTCAAACAATTTTCAATTATAGCATATGCATCAATGTTCAAAGCATTTTTCAAAACATGTATAGCTTGAATATTGAATGAAGAAGATTTTTCATCAAAATCATTTAAAACATGTTTTAGCTTAAATTCAAAACCATGAAAAACAACATGCCATAAACGAATGCTAATAGATTGTAAAATCATTCTAGCACTCCAATAATGAAAATTATTTCCATCAAAAATTATTGCATCATCGAATGTAAATCCCTCCATATTAAAACAAATATAATATCCCAATAGCTGCCAATATACAAGGGATCTTTTAACTCGGTCTGTTAGGCCTTTAAACAGAGCACGAAGCTCTGATACCAATTGTTAAGATTGGCAGCCATCACCCAAGAGGGGATGAATTGGGTTTTTATAAAATCTTTGGTAAATAATGGTTTTCATCGTTTTCATTGTTTTCCGTTACAAAGATTATTTATTTTATTGAAAATAGTTTATTTCGAACGTTTACTAATGATTTTGTAAAAACCCAATTCACCCCCCTCTTGGGTGTTGGCTGCCAATCCTAACACAAATAGCTATGATCCTCCTCCTGGTCTCCTGTAGCTTCTCCACTGTCCCTCATCCCAGTCACCCAAATCATGCATGACTCGGTGGATCCCCAACTCCCCAATGACTACCAGTGGAGTGCTCGACTGGCTCACCCTCGCTCTCTGCCTCCTCGGCGTCCTCCTTTATCTCGTCCGACTGAGTTGGTGCCCTACCACTGGGCACTGGGTCAGCAGATGGAGTCCCATGAATCGAACTCGTCGGACTAGGAACAGGAGTCTCCTCACGTATAACTCGAGAAGCAGAGGGATGAGATCGGGTAGCTACTCTAAAACGAAAACTGTGAAAACGTCGAGCTGATCGAGCCGGGGGTGGTCCATGGTACGTGTAAAAAGGGGGAACATGCAGGGTATAGATGATAGGGATGCGGAACCTACAAGGACAGACACGAGCCAGAGGGTTTGGGTGATAGAATGTCAACTCTACCTCCCCCTCGAAGGTGGCCCGATGGTCCTCGTAGTACCACACTCCGCTAGGGAGTGGGTGTAACTCGATGCAAGCTAGATAGCGAGCCATCACCTAAAAAGGGCATAATGTAAGCAATACAGTTCACATAATCAAATAAGAATAATTACAAAAGTAAACATTCACATTTACGAAGTAATCAGGTAGTATGCATAAACATATGAGCAGGCCATTTTCAATTATAATTAATTTCTTTAATTATCATGGCATGATGCATGCTCACTATCTCTCAAGTTCCTAAGATTCTCCAACTATCACTTTCATGGACGTCCAACCAAACAACCCAAATATGCTCCAAGAGCACAATCATACGTTCTCATAACGTATAGCGAAGCTTGCTCGGAATGTGATACGTAATGTCACTCCTCAGGTGAACGTCACGTCACGAAGACGTAATAATCACATCAACACTATCCCACAATACTGGCCACATTTCAACTCATAAATGTGTCATCAAGCAAGTTGCAATCAATTCGGTACTCCCTGAGTACCCTCCTCATGTTCCTCGAACATGAAAAACGATAACTTATCACCATTCACCATGCATGAGTGCACATAAATCTTTTCATTAAAGATTAGTCATTAATCTCATTATATGCAACATGCAATAAATTTGGCAAATGAATATATCAAATTTTTATGCATTTCATAATTGATGATAAAATTATCAAGCTAAGTATCCCATCATTCATTTTGGGCATAACTAGGTTTAAATAAAAGAAGTTAAATAAAAAATGGTATTTTGAAGCATTTTCAGCCTTGGTAATCGATTACTGCGTTTATTTTCAATGTTCTGTATCAGACATGGTCTGGTAATCGATTATCAAATCGTGGTAATCAATTACCATGACAGCAGATGCACGAAAAATTGAGTTTTAACATACCATTTACAATTTTAGCCACTTTTAACTTAAACCAATGATCAACAGAGCTATATCAAAGCATATTAAACATGTCTCAACATTGAAAACATATCAAATCACAAGGAATTCAAATCCATACTCAATTATGCATATAATTCACATTTTACACAACTCAAGGTACCAAAATCAATTTTACTCACAATTGTCATTAATTAAGTGTTCATACAGTTGACATGCATCATAATAAACTTGCTCCAATTGAGTTTTGAGCTTATCATGGCCTCTAAGCCAAAATCCTATTTCAAACTATGCCCTTAGAGTCTCTTGGTGACTCTTTGTTCAAATTACTCTAAATCATTCTTATTCTAGTGAATATATAGCTTTCCTCTTACCTCTAGGTCGTGCTAGAACAGAAAATCCACAAAGAAAAGCTTTTGAATTCCACTTCCCCCAAAATCCGCTTTAGACACAGACATGCAGAGCATTTCCAGCAGGGTCACAAGATCGGGTAATTTGACCCATGAATCATGCATTAAAAATGGGGAAAATGGTTAGGTTTTGTTCTCTGCAACATTAACTAAATATAGGAACAAGTTTGAGGTCAAGAGAGTACTCGTGCTTACCACAATCAAAGCTTGAAGTAAGCTCCAAGACTCAGAAATCGTTTTCTGTAGAAACTAAACTCGAACTTTGAAGGCTTGAAACTCTTCACACACTCAATCTCAACTCTCAATCTTGGTATCTTTGCAAAGCTCGTGATGTGAGCTTTACAACGGTGTATAGCTCTCATATTAACTCTCATAATCGAATGAGAATTGAAGGGACGAAATCAAGAACCCTAATCTTGCTCTCAGACCAGACTTAGCCAAAATGGGTTGATTGCTTCAACAATAATCAAGCTTAAATAGAGGAATTGGTTGCTCATGCAGGTCGACAAGAGTCCAGGGACGTGTCTATGGCTTGATTTTGTGTCAAAATATAGGTTTGGCAAGTGATTAGTCATTAAACGCACTCAACCATGGTTGTTCTGCACTATGGTAATCGATTACCGGATCGTGGTAATCGACTACCACGACTGGAAAAAATTGAAAAATTCTATTTTAATTGAATTTCCCTCCAACAAGCTTTCTAATATTGCATTTAGGTCCTTCCCAAGGACTTAACTGCATATCTAACCTTTTCACATACAAATCAACCATAATTTTTTCATATATATTTTATTCTTAATATAAATATATATTTTACACACTAACAATAAAACATCAAACTTTTCATTAATTAATTATTAATTATTATTAATTTACAATACAAAACTTATTATTCGGGAGACAAAAATTAGGGGTGTTACATCTAACACTTCCACTTGACAACTAAGACACACCTTTGATTGTAGGGGTTTCTACCTTAAGAATATAAGGTGAATCAGACACATGTATTTTCAAATGATTCACACATTCATAGGAAACAAAGGAATGTGTAGCTCCTGAATCAAATAATACATTACAAGACTGACCGTTGAGCAAGTAATTACCTTGCACGAGATCAGAGGATTGGTTGGCTTCCACACCACTAAGAGTGAAAACTCTACCAGGGATGACAGGCTTATCAGCTGATCCTCTTGGATTGGTCTTGGCCGGTTCCTTGCAATCACGAGCAAAATGCCCTAACTTCCCACAGTTGAAACAGCCACTTGATGCCCAACAGAAACGACCGAAGTGATGACGTTTGCACTTCTCACAATATGGAACATCCACTACACCACAAAGGAGTTTTAACAACACCTAATTTACAACACTTATGTTAAAAATGCTGTAAATAAATAGCTAGTAAATGGGAAGAGAATCAAGATAGTATTTTCAACAGCATTTGGTTAGGTAAATGCTGTGAATTCCATTGGAAAAAATTGCAACGCTTAATTTACTGCACTTCTTTAGGCAAATGTTGTTGAATGTATGGTGCGAAATTTAATCCCTCCCGCGCGCAAATAAGTTGAACCACTTTAGTTTTGGTGTTTTGAATATTTTGAATATTATTTTTTATTTTTTAATTAAAAAAACACTCAAATAAGGTCCTTTTGGTTTCCTCTTCTTCTACTCCCTTCTTCTTCACGATCGTCTCTTCTTCTACTCAAATAACAGTCCACCATCGTCTCTCATTCTTCGTCCACCACCGCACGCACGCCACTCTCAGCAACACCCCACACCGTCTTTCTCCTCAGTCGACCACGCTCATCCCTCGTCTCTCTCACCACACAGTCTCTCTCATCACACTGTCTTCTCTCACCACCGTCTCAGCTGTCCTCACAGACCCCCTCTCCACTGTCCTCGAAGTCCCACTCTAAACCCTCCTTCGATCCTCAGCCGTCATCACTTGCAAACCCTCCTTCGTCGCCGTTCTCTAAACCCTCTCACCTCCATCAGTCCCTAAACCCTCGCTCTCAACGAAGCACAGAGTTGCCATAGCTTCTATCCATGCCGCTGTAACAACCGCAAGTCATCGCTGTTCTCTATAGCAACCGCACACTGTCGTCGTTTGTGTAGTAAGGGTTAGCCGTCGTGGTTCGTTCGTCATCAACATTCCTCTCTCCGTTTGCTTCAATTGATTGTCCATCCTCCTCTTTCCTTCCAAGGTAACACATTGCTTTTCATCTCTTTCTCTCTCTCTCAATTTGGTTGATTTTTTGCTTCAACAGAAATCAAATAGAAACCTCAAGGCAGAGTCTAGACAGGATAAAGTGTAGGCTGCTTGAAGGTTCAAATGCCCAAGAGGTCAGGGTGATGGTTCTGGATATGCAAGCTAGGTTGTTGTTGGATATGTTGGGGAAAGGAATTGAGTCAGCTTTGATAAATCCTTCAGCTTTAGTGCTTGAGCCATGGCAAGCATCTGCTGAAACATTAAACAGCATTGATCCTGAATCAATGGCTGTTGAACCTGCACTAATTCCTACTATTCAGGTCTGCTTTAGTTACAGCTTGACAGTAGCCATTCCTTATTTTGTTTAATAAAAAACAAAAACGCAATTTTGTTGTGTTTCAAATTATGCAGGATTATGTTGATTCAGTTCTTGATCTGGCTTCACATTTTATTACACGTTTGCGGCGTTATGCAAGTTTTTGCCGCACGTTGGCAACTCATGCTGTGAATTCAGGCACTGGAAGCAACCGCAATGTAGCTGCCAGTCAAACCCAAAGTTCTGCAGCTCCTGCAACAAGTCAGGGTCAGTGCGCACTGATTAGTTGTTATTTTTTTGGAGGTTAAGGTAGTCTGCAGGTCCCTGTACTTTTTAGGAATTTTTAAATAGTCCCCATAGTTTTAAAACTAAGAATATGTTCCTATAGTAAAAAAAAAATGGGCAAAACAACTCATTTGGTCTCTTGTCTTATTTATTTGTCTCAAAATGGTCCTTCATCTTTTTTTAATCTCATTTTGATTGCTTAACTTGATTGTTTTTATCAATTTGGTCCCTAACGTTAGTTTTTAGCATATTCCATTAGAATATTCGGCTAAACTTCATAGTACAACTACATAATATTCCGTTTAGAAAAAAAATTATTTTAAAAAGTTTAACAGAATATTGTAACGGAACATGCTATAAAAACTAACATTATGGACCAACTTGAGAAAAACAATTTGGTTAAGGGACCAATTTGAGACAAATAAGATGAGGGAATTTTGAGACAAATACAGTTTTGACAGAAAAATAATCAGTTTCAAGGATCCCATTGATGTTTTTTCCGTAACAATGAGGGCCTGTTTGAAAACTTAAAAAGTATTGGAACTTGGACTTATATACTAATTTCACGTTTTTTGGGATAAATATTTGTTATATCTGTTTTGCTATCAAGTAACATCATGCCTATAGGATTCTCATGTTTTGATGCTAACAATCTCTCTCCAAGCAACAACATTGGCAACAAGCAAGCTACACCACATGAAGATTAGAATTAGGATTTTTATTAATTCTATTTCAATGTAATCTTTATTTTATGCAATGCATCACATTGGTGTGGGTAGCTTAGGTGTTTTTCAAGAGTATTTAAATAATGTTTGATTAAGAGTGAAGATACTTTAAATCTTGATTGAATAGTTCTATTAAAAGTTTTGTGAAAATCCTTTTAGAAAACTTTGTTTTTATTCAGATTCTGATCAGTTTACTCGAGTAATGAGTATTGGATCACTCGAGTAATTTATGTCATGACAGGTTAATCGAGTAATGGTTTACACATCACTCGAGTAACTTAATCTGACATGTTTTAATCGAGTAATGTTATATGGTTTACTCGAGTAATTCAATCAGCTTTTGAAAATTTTAAAAGGACTTAATTTTCTCTTTCATAGATGATATACATTCATTCTTACAATTTTCTACACTTTTTCAAAAGCAATTCAAGAGCTATTTTACATCTTTCAAGAGCTATCAAGATTCAACAAAGAACTTTTCATTCTTCACTCTATTTCTCTCATTGTTCAAATATTCTTGAGATCATATTTTTGTTCTTAGTGGTTGTTGAAGATTTGCAATTTATGATTGCATCATTGAAGTTTCAACATAAGTGAAGAATCTCACAAGGAAGACTTTGAGGATCAAATCAAAGCAAGAAAAGAGGATTGGTTGGAAGCATCTTCAATCAATTAGCAAGGAAATCTAGAATTCTCAAAAGGGGTAGATTAGATCAAAGTATTTGGTACACACTTTGAGTTGGGTTTTAAGATAGGAGAACTAAGAATCTAGTTGCATCTTAAAACATTGTAAAATCTACATTTGAAGATTTCTAGTGAAGAATCTCTCTTGATTTAAGAGGGGACTGGAGTAGCTTTCAAGTGGGTGAAAGTGAACCAGGATAAATCCTTGTGTCTCTTTTATTTTCATTCCTTGTATTGCATTAATTCATTAACAATTGCATTTTTAGGTTAGAATTGGGGTTTTCTTAATTCTACTCAATTGATCTAAAATTGCATGTTAATATTACTTGAAATTGTTCATATTAATCATTCATAATTTGTTGAATCATCATAGCATTGTTATTCTTGAAGAACTCCATTGAAAATTGAGTTTTAATTGAATTTTACCCAGTTTACTCGAGTAAAGTTCTTGTCACTCGAGTAATCTGCTTTCAGTTTATGAACAATACTCGAGTATGTTTTCTGTTACTCGAGTGATTTAAAAATAGCTTTCGTATTACTCGAGTGATTTGCTGAATACTCGAGTGAAATTATTTTTGCTTGCGTATTACTCGAGTGAAGACTTGAGTTACTCGAGTAATCTGACTTGAATTTTTAAGAAATTTTATTTTCATAAAACCATTCTCTTAGGCGGACGAAAAATCTGTAATAAGGCTTCAATATTCTATTCACCCCCCTCTAGACTATATTGAGCCGCTTGTTGGTTTCCAACAATGCCTTGTTGAGTACACCCCCCTTCGATGGAGAAAAAAATTCTTTGGAGGTGATCCTTAGGATGAGCCTTTACATATCCTTACTACCGTTCTGTTCATCCCCCAAAAATAACAATTTGAATTGATCCATACTTCTGAATTGCAATTTACTTTCATTTGGTATCTTCTTTAAAAGCATTGATTTGGTGGTTCTATGTTAATGGTCATAGAAAATGATCAACTATCCTTACCTTGAATTGCTTTAATGCATCAACCGTTAGCATTATCTGTTGGTTTATTTTACATATCAAACTAAATGATGTTTTCCAGGAGGTCAAAATGGCAGTGCCAGCTCTATGGGAAGCACCCAGATAGCTTGGGTGCAAGGGGCTCTTGCCAAGCTTAGTAACACAACTGATGGAGCATCTAATCCAGCACCTAACCCTATCAGTGGCCCTTCGTCATTTATGCCTATTAGCATCAATACAGGAACATTTCCTGGAACACCAGCAGTCAGGCTTATCGGGGACTGTCATTTCCTTCACATATTGTGCCAACTTTTGCTCTTCTGCTATTTCTTTCGAAGGACACAACTTCCCCGGTTTTCGGGGGTTACATCTAGAACTGCTGATGCAAATACACAAAGGCCTCAACCTAATGCTCCTTCTCCTGGCAAGGTAGATGAGATTTCTAAACCAGGTTCATCAGTAGTGAAGTCAGATGATGGTCAGGTAGGTCGAGCTGGTCAGCTTTTGCCTGGGTCAAAAGTAGGTGAAGAAACATCTACACGTTCAAGAGTGGGTACTGGAAATGCAGGCCAAGGATATACGTTTGATGAGGTATAAAGTGATTAAATATGGTGACTTAATCAAAGACTCCAACTGTTTTTGTGATTTGAATGAATAAGTTTTCCAAGTTGTGATAATTTATTTTACTTACTGAGTCTTGAATGTGAAAATATGCATTGACTTGATATTGATGAATATTGGGTACACTATTTATATACAAACTATGACTAATCAATCCCTAAACTTAAAGGGAGTAATATCAGCTATACTAGGAAACAGATAATGATAAAGATACAGCAAAATAATCTAATTACAAACTGTATCTTGTATTTCTGAATAATATCTCAACACTCAGATTATATAGTAGGTCTTTATTTTACAGCTAGTGGATTTGAGATTTTCCATTTCAAATCTCCTCTTTATGGTGTAAAGATAGTAGAAGCAAATATGGTTTGCATCTGAATGGGTGGGACACCAAATCTGTGAACCAAGCTACTCACCTAGTCTTGTGTGACTTTGGGTGATGGGGGATTGTATCAAGTTCTGGGAAGATACTTGGCTTATAAATGCCCGTCCATATCCAAGGCTGTTTTAGCCTTGTCCTCCTCATAATTCCCCTGTTCATCAGTTTTACTTGTCTTCACCTAATTTTTTGAAGTTTTTTCTTTCTTTCTTGATATTTGCATCATAGAGAAGTTATTGAGTTTGAGTCCCTTTTGATTTTGCTTTAATCTGTCCAAGTTTTGTTCAATAAGGATAATAGGGTTTGCTCCTTTGATTCTCAGGGAGTCTTTTCTTGTAAATCCTATTTTCTGTTGCTGATTAAATCCCCCTTAATAGGGTAAGATTCCTTTTGGATAAACACATTTAAATCCAAAGCTTCCCCAAATGTCAAATATTTTGTCTGGATTATTCTTAATAATATTATCAATAATGACATGTTACAAAAGCATAAACTCTCTCTATTTTGTCAGCTAATATGTGTGTGATGTGCCGTTCTAGTTCAGAAAATGGGGCTCATTTCTCTGGAATGAGCTTTTTGGGATATTGGGATCTGGGTTTCTCCTAAGGGATCTGCAATAGTTTCTTATTTATTTTAGAGATTTTGGCTTCTGCAAAACTACAAAGATTCTTTGACTGTGCGCTGTATTTGCTGTGCTTTGGAGCCTAATGCTAGAATCTTCAAGCTAATATTTTTTTTGGTCTTTGTTTTGGTGTTTTGCTGAGGTGTTTCTTTGTTAGATATGCAGAGAGATTGGCCTGACATTGTTACATGGCCCAATCAAAGAATTTTTTTTTCTTAGGAGGATCTGCCTAGACTTTGGGCTTCCATTGTCCATTGTTATCTTAAATTTTGTTTGTTGGTTCCTTGGTATTTTTTTGGTGGTCATCTGGTGTAGATTTCTTATCCTCTCTTTTTATAATCGTATTATTTCTTTATTTTTTTGTTTTGCTTCTAAGTGGAAAGTTGTTTTACTTAAGTGCTCTTTTCACTTATAATACAGGTTAAGGTGCTTTTTATGGTACTGATCGTTCTCTGTCGCCGGACTGCTAGCTTACAACATCCATTACCAATTTCTCAAGTTGGGAGCAGCAACATTCAGATTCGGCTGCATTATATAGATGGAAACTACACTGTTCTGCCAGAGGTTGTCGAAGTATCCCTTGGCCCACACATGCAGGTAACTTCATGTTTTTCTGCTTCTTTGGAATTCAATGTTTCTGAGAAACATATTAATCTAATTATAATTAGTATTTTAATGATATTGCCTCATGTTTTTTAGATTATGTACGTGACTCAGTTATCCTTATGTACCCTAGGATTCCTTTTACAGCCAAATGTTGTTTCTGTTTCAGTGATATGATTGGATAATACAATGAATATGATGCTTTTATATTTTATTTATTTCCATTAGTATGTTTTTGATTGGAACAAGGATTCTGGATTAATTAGAGATATATTTAATTAGAAACCCTTTCAATTATATTATTTAATTTTAGTACTTTTTCCAACTCAATTGAAATTTATTTTACTATTTTTTGATCAATTATTTGATTTCATTAATATATCCAATAACAAGTTTAAAATTTAAACAAATAGCAATATATATGAGAAAAAAAATTATATAAATATATTTACAGCGCTTGCTTAGGCAAGTGCAGTAGAAAATAGTTACGGAATTCACATTTACAGTATTTATTTAAGCAAGTGCAGTAGAAAATAAAGGAATTTACAGCGCTCGCTTTAACAAATGCAGTAGAAAATAGCCACAAATGTAGTAAAAAAATCATATCTACAACGCTTATTAAAGGAAATGCAGTAAAAAAATATGCGAGTTTACAGCGCTTCTTGTAACAACATGTTTTATTTTACCTATTTTGAAAATATGGATTTGAAAATTTCTTTTTAATTAAAATACTTATTATAATTTTTCCAGAAAATTGGACAGAGTTTCCTCTGTTTTATGGATATTCCCAAAAATTATCTTTGACCTGCAACCTGTTCAAAAAAGTTTCAACAACAACCAGACATCCAGGATAAATATACATATATAATTTAACTCTTCTCCCAATATCCGGGGATAAAATACTAAGATGAAAATACTTAGTTTTTATGAATTAACTAAAGAACCCGGGCCATCAAATATACACCTAAAATTTAAAATACATTTATTAATAAATTCTTAAAAATACATAGTATTCCATAATATGGCCCGGTACGACTCAACTCAAAATGAAAATAAATTACTCACACTTCCCGTGGGGACACTTCCCGTGGGGAAGTGTGCTCCTGCTCGGCCCAAATAACAGCTATGCTCCTGACCTGTACCTGTGGTGGTTGTAAGGGTGAGAATTGCACAACTAGTAAAGCATAATACGAGTCAAGTCATACACATTTAGCAATTAGTCAAATAACACCATCATAATCACACCCAATCACCTATTCACTACAAACACAATCGTCTCCAATTATTAGCACCTTCTGACACATGTCCTTACCTAATCTATTTCGCCACTTACCTATTTACACCAAAATCTCACTCTCTACACTTTACCCTAAGTCTCTAATTTTCTCTCCTATCCTCTCTATTCCTTTCTCTCACACCTATTCTACTCATTTCTCTCACATCTCCTTTACTCCCCCTGCCTTCCTCTTATTTATTTATACTTATTTATCTTTATTATTTTTCCTTTATGTTTTATGGTGTCGTGGGGCTCCCGCCACTGCGTATCCCCGTCTGCCGAGAATACGTCTTACCGATGCGCCAGTTCACTGACTGGTCGTCTTACTCAACCTATGCGTACGGATCCCGCAGGCTGCACGTCTTCTAAGGTCCAGTAGCCATCGACCCCGGTGTCGTGGGGCTCTTGCCACTGCGTATCCCCGTCTGCCGAGGATACGTCTTACCGATGCGTACGGTCCCGCAGGCCGCACGTCTTACTCAATCCATGCGTACGAATCCCGCAGGCCGCATGTCTTCTAGGATCCAGTACCCACTGACCCCTTCTCTTATATTTTTTCCTATTTCTTTTGTGGTGTCGTGGGGCTCCCACCACTGCATATCCCCGTCTGCCGAAAATACGTCTTACCGATGCGCCAGTCGCTGACTGGTCGTCTTACTCAACCCATGCGTACGGATCCCGCAGGCCGCACGTCTTCTAAGGTCCAGTACCCACCGACCCGGAAATAGGTGATGCGAATATCCCACTGCGTATCCCCGTCAACCGAGAATACGTCTTACCGATGCGCTCCCCAAGGCCGGGGACACGTCTTACTCAACCCATGCGTAAGGTCCGTCTGTCATCGTCATGACACCAGACGTACGTCTTCTAGGATTGATATTCGCATACCCGAGGGTTTTCTTTATTGTCTTTTTATTTCTCTTTTATTTTATTTCCTTTCTTTTTACTTTATTCCGCCCTCACACCACACCTCATCCTCTCATTCTCAATTTTCCCTTTCTCACTTAACCTCATATCCTTTCCCTTTTAATTTCACTCTCTTTCTCAACCATGAATTCCTCCCTAAAATTTCTTATATATTCTCTTCCCTTCCTATCTTAGCACCAACATAGACCAAACTCATGTTACCTCTCTGAACACATCAAACATATAAAGTACAAACATAAATTAAACATTCAGTTAACAATTACAATTCTCATTTAATTATAATGCATATAATCCCTAACATCAAATAGCATTTTACTCAGGTACTTATACATATATACATATAATTAACATGTAATTTCAAGAATTCATCACTTAAGCATTTAACACATTTCAAATAGCATTTATCTCATATAAGCATGTTATCTCATGAAAATAAATTCTAAATTCCCTAATCACACATAAGCAAATAATCTTGAGCCAGATCATACAATACTAGTATCTCACCCACCGAGACGGCAAATAAACCCCTTACCTTGGGATTCTACCAGAACCTGTTTCGAGGCACGACGAGGAGATCCTGTTTCTACTCACGGCATTACGCGGTTCGTTGCTCGCATTTTAGCTGGTCCTAAAGTCCTTCATCGTCTGACTATATTATTAAATCGAATAAAAATCAATTTAATGTGCCAAAAGCAACTCAATTTGAGATCTCATTATATACTTATCAATTTCAAAGTAGAGTATTTTCGTAGGTTTTCCAAATCAAGAAATCATTTAACTATAATTTACAAACCAAAATAACATAGGATTCCAAATTAAGATCATTGTCTTTTTCATAAAATAGTATAACTTTTATTGAAAATACACTAACTTTCGAAACTAGCATAATCACCAAAAATTTATTAAGGTTAATTAGCTTTAGTTTTCAAGCCATAAAATCAAAAGTTGTTGTTTGACACTATTAATTCCGAACTAAAAGGAAGTGTGCTCAATTCAAAAATAAATCCAAGTTACAATTATAACATTCAATTAATTACACTTCCCCTTAATTTGAAATTAATGTTCAACGCTTTAACTCGAATTAATGTTACGCCAAATATATCAGGTTCCTAATTAACTGAGGTATTGTTTAGCCTAGGGACAATTCCACTAAGCTAAACGACAGCTCACTTACTTAGGGACCTAACACATTTAACTAACATACTCTGTAAAACAATTCATTTGACATAACGTTTAATCCTATATTATCTCAAATCAGAGTAACTAATTAAAATTATTAAAAATAACATAATAATTAAAATCAATATAAACTATATTACGAGTTTAATTTCCAAATCAGTTTAATACTAAATAATTATTAACCATACTAGTATAATTAGTATTAGTATTATTATTATTATTAAAACACGATATAGAGTAATTAAAAGGGTATTAGAGATTTACCCTCAAAGATGGTTTTGAATGCCGGTTCGGTCAACTCGGTTCAAAGCACAACGAAGTGGTTGGACACGATAACGATGACGATGATGGCGATACCGGCGTCGATTCACAAAGCTTCGACTAACTCCACGAACACCGACCTCTCGGTCCAGGGAGCAGCATATGCGAACCAGGAAGGAAAAGAAGTGGTGGTGGTGATGGCTCCACTGTGGCAGTGAACGGCGGCAGCCACAAGAGAGGGACGGCGGCGGTTTCAACAGCACGAACCAGGGAAGGAGAGCGACGGTTCGTGCTCCAACAACTGCAGCGAGCATCAATCGGCCATGGAGGGAGAAAGACGTGCTCATGGCGGTAGAGAGGGAAAGACCGCGACGGAGAGAGGGATTGGAGCGAGAGGGAGAGTTCGAGTGCAGAGAGAGAGCGGCTATGAGAGAGAGAGAACTCGAGGGAGGAGAGAGAAGGACGCAGTGATGTGGTGTCGCCGGTGATTGTTGTACGGAGGGAGGCGGCGCTGCGTGGGGGAGAGAAGGGAGGGTTAGGGCCGGCGGCCCCTTTGCTAGAGAAGAAGGAGTTGGGGGGTTCGAACCCCCTTCCTCTTTTATTATTTTTTTTTATTTATTTTTTCTTTCTTTCTTTTTTTTATTACATTATTATTATTATTATTATTATTATTATTATTATCATTCTTTTTTATTTATTATTATTATTATTATTGTTATTTCAATTAACAATATTAACACTCAAGTTTAAATACCATACAGACTCATATGAGGAAGCCATAGAGTTAGAAATTAATTGAAAATTAGAAAGTAACAAAATTTAATATTGTACCTTTATAAATACCAAAATAAAGAATAAAAAATCTATTTTTCAAATAGGGTAATTGTTTCAAATAAATTTACTTTAAAATATAATTAAATATACTTTCATAATTAACATAATGTATTAAATGAAAATACTCAACAACTAAATAGTTGATTTTTAAGAAACATATATTTAATTCAATAAAATTTATAATTATACTAGGGATTAAAATTAGGGATGTTACATTTCTCCCCCACTTATAGAA
This sequence comes from Crotalaria pallida, assembly GCA_037953625.1. NCBI lineage: Eukaryota > Viridiplantae > Streptophyta > Magnoliopsida > Fabales > Fabaceae > Crotalaria > Crotalaria pallida. The sequence goes on along the minus strand of CM075649.1, from coordinate 76,343,985 downwards.
ATTTCGTCCCCGAAATTCCAGTTTTCCCTTAACCTGGAGGAGCATCCCTTGACTGAGTTTCCGACCATGTCATTTGATTCCTCCGGTCCCATTCTTCCATTTGAGAAATCCTTAAGTTAAGGGTTCGTCGGTATACTTACTTGTCTCCTGTAGAGTTTATCTCAGCCAATCGGAGTCTTGTCAAATGTACAGAGTCCCAAAAAAAACTTAGATTATCACTTGCGGTGTTCCGACATAACATCTTAATTGAGATTCCACTTCGCGACTTCACTTTTATCCCGTTCACCTTTTACTCCTTCAAGTGAGTCTAGCAAAGTCACTCTTAAAATCAATCTTCACCACACTCGCATTCTACTTCGATGCTACTTCCTTCCCGCTCGTTTAACGATTTCAATTCGGTGTTATTTTTGGGGAGGTCTTGTTTTATCCCTGGTTTAACTCTCATTCGATTCTCCGCGAAGCGTTTGGAATTATCTGTTCAGTAGCCCTATGGCTTATGGAATGATTACTAGTTATTGTCGCTCGGATAGTATCCGAATTGAGTCATCAAGTCTCCCCCACTTAGTATCAACATACCTGAGTAGGTCGAAGGCAGGGAGAAAACTAGGTTGATTCTAAGAATTTATTAGCTAAGCACTTAATTGGTTGGCGAGGTGGTACATGGGCTAAATTGTCTTCTAGTCGGTATTATTGGTGTTACTTTTGAATTTCCTATGCCATATCTCAGCTCTTGCATTAAGAGAAGAGGGTGAGTTGATGATTTTACTAAATGGACCGGGTGGAAGTACTGAATAAAGTTGCCCTTAACAGGATGGTTTTGTAACCAACTGTTCACGGGTCTTGGTAAGGTTCTTAATGGACTGAAAGTTAGATTTGGCTTTGATGAAACTAGAATTCCTATGTGGGTTGTTCTGATTTCAACTAAAAGATTGCAATAATTTAGCATGTCAATAAACGCGAAGATCGGGGTGGTCAGTCCCAATCTCACATCTATCAACAGTACATCATCGTCGCAGATAATGATAATATTATCCTTTAACAGGCGCAAGAGTAAGGATGACCAATCCTACCCTTACATTCCATTAAAAGATGACACTATTACAAAGTCTTTTCGGTTAACTTTCTCAATGAGATCTTACAACTGATTGGGATTTTCTATAATTTTTTTCATGATTTCCTACGAATTTGGATTGAGCCTATATATGTACATACATACTCCCTAAGTTTCACAGTTCCTCTTAGTGAGAGATCCGGAATTTGGATTCTAGGAAAGATGAGTTTAGCAAGGTCCTCCTTAAAGGATTAGCAGAGATGGAGACTTGAGGTTCTAAAATAATTCCCCATATTAGTAGCAGAATATGCCTCTAATCATTCCGCTCAAGTTCTTCCGAACAAATTCTCTTCTTTCTTGGGGTAGTTTGAAGTAATGTGGCCCGACTACTCGCACCTAAAACAAAAAGCTTCCAGCTTAAAATGGTTCAGGAACCAGTCTATACCACGGTGGGGTTTCCCTCACCATGGCATAGTGGTGTAACACGTGAAGCGGTCTCGTTCCGTTTGGGGCCCCCGATTACTTGTCGTGTCTCCTTCCGTCATCGCTCGCCTCTAGTGCCAGTCCCATTTTATAGGTGCTAATCACCTTCGCCAGTTGAGACGAGTTTGACTCGCCATGACTTTCCCAAGGTAACCTAATTCTAGGTCGCAGTTCTGCTTGAATTCGAGGTACTTCGCCTTCCAATCTACTCCTAATCAAGTCTTCAAATGTCGCTGTCTACTCTTCCACTTCTCTGATTCCGATTTAGGAAGGCAATTTCCATCTTCTTACCCCCAGCTAAACGATTGATCTCAGTCGAAGCGGGGTGCTATCACTAGGTGCGTTGGTCATACTACTAAGATTCTGTAATAGAAATAAATTATGGCACGAATGGTTGATAACTATAGAATTGGCTAAGTCCACCTAAATATATATATATATATATATATATATATATATATATATATATACACACACACACACACATATATAAACATACTGATTTACTACAACCGGGCTTGACACTACTTTTCGGTTACTCTCTTGGTGAGATAACCATTGGAGTAACTCGCAACTCTGAGGTCGAGGACAACTGCTCTGATACCATAATGTAACAACCTGTTTTATTTTACCTATTTTGAAAATATGGATTTGAAAATTTCTTTTTAATTAAAATACTTATTATAATTTTTCCAGAAAATTGGACAGAGTTTCCTCTGTTTTATGGACATTCCCAAAAATTATCTTTGACCTGCAACCTGTTCAAAACAGTTTCAACAACAACCAGACATCCAGGATAAATATACATATATAATTTAACTCTTCTCCCAATATCCGGGGATAAAATACTAAGATGAAAATAGTTAGTTTTTATGAATTAACTAAAGAACCCGGGCCATCAAATATACACCTGAGATTTAAAATACATTTATTAATAAATGACTAAACTGTCACTTTAATCCCTGAATTTACATAACACTTTCACTCTAGTCCCTGAAATTAACAAAATTGCTTTTAGGTCCCTGACTTTGTAAAATGTCATTCACTTTAGTCCTTGAAATTAACAAAATTGCTTTCAGGTCCCTGACTTTGTAAAAAGTCATTCACTTTAGTCCCTGAAATTAACAAAATTGCTTTTAGGTCCCTAACTTTGTAAAAAGTCATTCGCTTTAGTCCCTGCCCCTAACCTCCATCAACGTAAGTTAACAGAATGATGATGTGGCTGTTTGGGGGCATTAAACCACATCGTTTTTGCACAAGAGGCAGATGTTGCTTCTAATCCTAATGTAGTTGCTAATGATGCTACTGCACCTGCACCTGCAGCTACTAATGTTGTTGCTCCTCATTCAGATGCGATAGATATGTCACAAACACAGTCATCACAAGATTTCTCCCAACCAGAACCTCCAAATGAAGTGGCTGCATCATCTAGTGTTAGGGCTAAACTAACTATCAGGCCAAGATCAGCTGCACCGGTCCCAAGATCAGCTGCACCAGTCCCATCTAATACAGAGGCATCATCAATGGTGTTTATGCCCACACATGATTTTAAAGAACCTAAAAACTCCTCTGGACCATCTTCACTATCAGCTTTAGAATTTAAAAGATGAAGAAATTAGTTTTTGGTTGTGTTTTGCCCACATTTTGGCCTCTTGTGCAAAAATGATGTGGTTTAATGCCCCAAACAGCCACATCATCATTTTGTTAACGTACGTTGATGGGGTTAGGGGCAGGGACTAAAGTGAATGAATTTTTACAAAATCAGGGACCTAAAAGCAATTTTGTTAATTTTAGGGACTAAAGTGAATGACTTTTTACAAAGTCAGGGACCTAAAAGCAATTTTGTTAATTTCAGGGACCTAGAAGCAATTTTGTTAATTTTAGGGACTACAGTGAATGACTTTTTACAAAGTCAGGGACCTAAAAGCAATTTTGTTAATTTCAGGGACTAAAGTGAATGACTTTTTACAAAGTCAGGGACCTGAAAGCAATTTTGTTAATTTCAAGGACTAAAGTGAAAGTGCTATGTAAATTCAGGGACTAAAGTGACAGTTTAGTCATTAATAAATTCTTAAAAATACATAGTATTCCATAATATGACCCGGTACGACTCAACTCAAAATGAAAATAAATTACTCACACTTCCAGTGGGGAAGTGTGCTCCTGCTCGGCCCAAATAACAGCTATGCTCCTGACCTCTACCTGTGGTGGTTGTCAGGATGAGAATTGCACAACTAGTAAAGCATAATACAAGCCAAGTCATACACATTTAGCAATTAGTCAAATAACACCATCATAATCACACCCAATCACCTATTCACTACAAACACAATCGTATCCAATTATTCGCACCTTCTGACACATGTCCTTACCTAATCTATTTCGCCACTTACCTATTTACACCAAAATCTCACTCTCTACACTTTACCCTAAGTCTCTAATTTTCTCTCCTATCCTCTCTATTCCTTTCTCTCACGCCTATTCTACTCATTTCTCTCACATCTCCTTTACTCCCCCTGCCTTCCTCTTATTTCTTTATATTTATTTATCTTTATTATTTTTCCTTTATGTTTTATGGTGTCGTGGGGCTCCCGCCACTGCGTATCCCCGTCTGCCGAGAATACGTCTTACCGATGCGCCAGTTCACTGACTGGTCGTCTTACTCAACCTATGCGTACGGATCTCGCAGGCCGCACGTCTTCTAAGGTCCAGTACCCATCGACCCCGGTGTCGTGGGGCTCTTGCCACTGCGTATCCCCGTCTGCCGAGGATACGTCTTACCGATGCATACGGTCCCGCAGGCCGCACGTCTTACTCTATCCATGCGTACGGATACCGCAGGCCGCACGTCTTCTAGGATCTAGTACCCACTGACCCCTTCTCTTATATTTTTTCCTGTTTCTTTTGTGGTGTCGTGGGGCTCCCGCCACTGCGTATCCCCGTCTGCCGAGAATACGTCTTACCGATGCGCCAATCGTTGACTGGTCGTCTTACTCAACCCATGCGTACGGATCCCGCAGGCCGCACGTCTTCTAAGGTCCAGTACCCACCGACGCGGAAATAGGTGATGCGAATACCCCACTGCGTATCCCCGTCAACCGAGAATACGTCTTACCGATGCGCTCCCCAAGGCCGGGGACACGTCTTACTCAACCCATGCGTAAGGTCCGCCTGTCATCGTCATGACACCAGCCGTACGTCTTCTAGGATTGATATTCGCATACCCGAGTGTTTTCTTTATTGTCTTTTTATTTCTATTTTATTTTATTTCCTTTCTTTTTACTTTATTCCACCCTCATACCACACATCATCCTCTCATTCTCAATTTTCCCTTTCTCACTCAACCTCATTTCCTTTCCCTTTTAATTTCACTCTCTTTATCAACCATGAATTCCTCCCTAAAATTTCCTATATATTCTCTTCCCTTCCTATCTTAGCACCAACATAGACCAAACTCATGTTACCTCTCTGAACACATCAAACATATAAAGTACTAACATAAATTAAACATTCAGTTAACAATTACAATTCTCATTTAATTATAATGCATATAATCCCTAACATCAAATAGCATTTTACTCAGGTACTTATACATATATACATATAATTAACATGTAATTTCAAGAATTCATCACTTAAGCATTTAACACATTTCAAATAGCATTTATCTCATATAAGCATGTTATCTCATGAAAATAAATTCTAAATTCCCTAATCACACATAAGCAAATAACCTTGAGCCAGATCATACAATACTAGTATCTCACCCACCGAGACGGCAAATAAACCCCTTACATTGGGGTTCTACCAGAACCTGTTTCGAGGCACGACGAGGAGATCCTGTTTCTACTCACGGCATTACGCGGTTCGTTGCTCGCATTTTAGCTGGTCCTAAAGTCCTTCATCGTCTGACTATATGATTAAATCGAATAAAAATCAATTTAATGTGCCAAAAGCAACTCAATTTGAGATCCCATTATATACTTATCAATTTCAAAGTAGAGTATTTTCGTAGGTTTTCCAAGTCAAGAAATCATTTAACTATAATTTACAAACCAAAATAACATAGGATTCCAAATTAAGATCATTGTCTTTTTCATAAAATAGTATAGCTTTTATTGAAAATACACTAACTTTCAAACTAGCATAATCACCAAAAATTCATTAAGATTAATTAGCATTAGTTTTCAAGCCATAAAATCAAAAGTTGTTGTTTGACATTATTAATTCCGAACTAAAAGGAAGTGTGCTCAATTCAAAAATAAATCCAAGTTACAATTATAACATTCAATTAATTACACTTCCCCTTAATTTGAAATTAATGTTCAACGCTTTAACTCGAATTAACGTTACGCTAAATATATCAGGTTCCTAATTAACTGAGGTATTGTTTAGCCTAGGGACAATTCCACTAAGCTAAACGACAGCTCACTTACTTAGGGACCTAACACATTTAACTAACATACTCTGTAAAACAATTCATTTGACATAACGTTTAATCCTATATTATCTCAAATCAGAGTAACTAATTAAAATTATTAAAAATAACATAATAATTAAAATCAATATAAACTATATTACGAGTTTAATTTCCAAATCAGTTTAATACTAAATAATTATTAACCATACTAGTATAATTAGTAGTAGTATTATAATTATTAAAACACGATATAGAGTAATTAAAAGGGTATTAGAGATTTACCCTCAAAGATGGTTTTGAATGTCGGTTCGGTCAACTCGGTTCTAAGCACAACGAAGTGGCTGGACACGATAACGATGACGATGATGGCGATACCGGCGTCGATTCACAAAGCTTCGACTAACTCCACGAACACCGACCTCTCGGTCCAGGGAGCAGCATATGCGAACCAGGAAGGAAAAGAAGTGGTGGTGGTGATGGCTCCACCGTGGCAGTGAACGGCGACAGCCACAAGAGAGGGACGGCGGCGGTTTCAACAGCACGAACCAGGGAAGGAGAGCGACGGTTCGTGCTCCAACAACTGCAGCAAGCATCAATCGGCCATGGAGGGAGAAAGACGTGCTCATGGCGGTAGAGAGGGAAAGACCGCGATGGAGAGAGGGATTGGAGCGAGAGGGAGAGTTCGAGTGCAGAGAGAGAGAGAGCGGCTGTGAGAGAGAGAGAACTCGAGGGAGGAGAGAGAAGGATGCAGTGATGTGGTGCCGCCGGTGATTGTTGTCACGGCCGAGAGAGAGCAAGGGACGGAGGGAGGCGGCGCTGCGTGGGGGAGAGAAGGGAGGGTTAGGGCCGGCGACCCCTTTGCTAGAGAAGAAGGAGTTGGGGGGTTCGAACCCCCTTCCTCTTTTATTAATTTTTTTTATTTTTATTTTTTTTTTCTTTCTTTCTTTTTTTTATTACATTATTATTATTATTATCATTCTTTTTCTTTTTATTTATTATTATTATTATTATTATTGTTATTATTATTATTATTTTTTCAATTAACAATATTAACACTCAAGTTTAAATACCATACAGACTCATATGAGGAAGCCATAGAGTTAGTAATTAATTGAAAATTAGAAAGTAACAAAACTTAATATTGTATCTTTATAAATACCAAAATAAAGAATAAAAAATCTATTTTTCAAATAGGGTAATTGTTTCAAATAAATTTACTTTAAAATATAATTAAATATACTTTTGTAATTAACATAATGTATTAAATGAAAATACTCAACAACTAAATAGTTGATTTTTAAAAAACATATATTTAATTCAATAAAATTTATAATTATACTAGGGATTAAAATTAGGGATGTTACACTTCTCACATATAAGCGCTGTAAACTGTGCATATCAGCTTAGCGAACACGGGCTTTCTACAGCATTTGTGAAGAACCGTTGTTTCTGGTACCACTTTCTACTGCACTGGATTCAACCGCACTTCGCAAATGCTGTTATTTGTTGTTTTCAAACGCTGTTGTTTCACTTTTCTGTTGTAGTGATCATTGCGAGACTTGCCTCTATCATCAACCTTCGCCTTTCCCTTGCCTCTATCCTTTCCAGAATATGGACCCTTGCCTCTTCGATCTTACCCCTTATGCCTCTATGGTCCATAGTTCTCATGATTCCTTCTCTCTGACACTTGCACTTCTTCTGCCTTCTTTTCATCTTCATACATCCTACACATATCCATAAGTGCAGGGAAACTCTGGATTCTTTGATAACTGAAAACAGACTTCAACTTGGGCTTCAACCCACCTTCAAACTTGATACACTTGCTTTTGTCATCCGAGTTGAATTGATAGTAGGGAGAGTATTTCACCAACTCCTCAAACTTTGTTGCGTACTCCCCTATGCTCATATCCCCTTGCTTGAGCTGCATGAATTCCACTTCCTTCTTCCTTCTCAGGTCTTCTGGAAAGTACTTATTAAGAAACTTATCCATAAATACTCCCCAGTTGACAGCCCTTCCTTCATAATTCAATAGCTGAGTGGTATGATTCCACCAATTCTCAGCCTCTCCTTCCAACATATAGACTGCATATGTCACCTTTTGAGCATCAGTACAGTCTAATGTTCTGAGAATCTTATCCATCTTATGAATCCACTTATTGGCTTCCTCAAGTTTAAATCCTCCTTCAAACATAGGTGGATTACAACTGCGAAAATTCGCAAGACTTTTGGATTCAGCAATTTCAGCATGACACTGGTGAGACGGGTTAGCTTGTTGTTGATGCTGCTGCTGATGCTGCTTCATACCTTCCGAAACAGTTGTGATCCTTTCCAGCATCACACTCATATGATTTTGGTTTCTAGTCGTCATATTGGACCTGCACTATGGGCTTATGGTCATATATGATTGACAAAAGAAACACTCAATCATCTAATCTAAACTGAAACTATACCCAATAGTTCAGCCCACACAATTTGCATCTATTACTTATCAAAGCAAGATACAAACAAAACAAAACATAGAAACAAACATACACTATTATGAGCTGTCAGATGTGGATGACTAGCTCTTTGGACTACTTCTTCAATCATTGGATCATTTATGCTCTGATACCACAAGTTGCAACACCCTCATTTATAACCTGAGTAATTAAAGAATAAATAAGTAACTATTACTCGAAAATAGTATGGACTTGTTAAAGTATTAGAATTATAGGAAATAAATTTTTATTTTTCTTTCTTTTCTTTGAATTCTAATAGAGTCGGGTGTGCGATCACAAAACCTTTGGACCTCGGAAAATAAAGTGTACATTAAATCAACATTGGAATCAACATTCGTAAACGTCAAGAAAATAACTTAGATACTTTCTTAGAAATAAAGGCGGAGATAGCGTTTGATTAACAATAAGTAATTGGTATAGTTTTAAAAATAACATTATCGGTGAGGCTATCTCTCGTCATCTCAGAACATAAGATATTATCCTTTAAAAATAACAACCGAATCCTGGTGAAAATAATATCAGAGTAAGCGAAAAATCATTGGACTATGAGTAATGGATATAAGCATAGCATATATATATATATATATATATGACCAAAAGGTACATAGTCCAGAAAGTCATAAGTAACCGGGTCCAAGTACAAGTCCATAAAAACGGAAATATAAAAAAAAAAGGATCTACAGTCTAGAGCTCCCAAAAATATGTACAATATATATATATATATATATATATATATATATATATATCTCAAAATAATGGCTCCAGAGTTGATCCAAGAGTAGCAGTAGCAGTAGTAGTCCAAGTGACTAGTGAGTCATCCATCCATCCATCCAAAAGAGTCCACAATAGCTGCAGATTGGGGCCCTGACCCACACTACCTATACTTAGCACATACCTAAGGGTCATCATCCCTCCACTGGCTACCAGTAGAGTGCTCGACTGGCTTGTCTCTGCTCTCTGCCTCGACAGGATCCTCCTCCACCTCATCCGACGGGGATGGTACCCTACTACTGGGTACTGGGCCGAGTGATGGTGCAATCCCGAATGGACTCGACGGATCAGGGGTGGGAGTATCCTCTCGGACAACTCGAGAGGTAAAAGGGTGAGAGCGGTAAACAGAACGAAAACGAAAACTATGAAAAACACGGGCAGGTTGAGCAGGAGGTGGTCCATGATAAGTAGAAAATGGTGGTACGTGCATAGTATAAATAATGGGGATCTTGAATCTACGAGGAAGAACACGGACCAGCGGGTTGGGGTGGTAGAAGGTCAACTCCACCTCACCCTCAAACACTGCTCGGTGGTCCTCATAGACCCACACTCCACTAGGGAGAGGGCGAATCTCGATGCAAGCGAGATAGCGAGACATCGCCTACAAGGGCATGGAGATAAGTAGACCATACACATAATCGAAAGAGAGTAAAGATTTAACACTTAATATGTGTCAGACATATATCAGCTAGACATGTCATCAATCACAGATTAACATGTATCAATTAATGACAGATAATAATGCATAATATATGCTCAAACTCAGGTTATCAATCATTTATCATTAATTAAATGAGAGTGGTATGATGTATGATGTCTTATCACTCAATCCTATCTTCCATAGAAACTATTTCCACTCTCGAACGTCCATCCTTATAGCATCTGGAGTACAATTTCTTACTCGGTACCCTTGCGGGGTACAATTCAATAAATCCCTCTTGGGTGTATTACGCTCAAGCTTGGTAGTGATACAAAACACCGCAAACCTCGCAGACGTAACGTCCCCAAACGTAATAATCACATCATCAGTATTCAACCATATTGGCCACGTTTTCATCTCATATACGTATCATCAAGCAAGACGTGTTTGGCGCTCCCAGAGGCCCTCCTCATGTTACAATAAACATGACATCGATCTAACATCCAATCACCATGTATGAATGCATCATAGATAATCTCATTGATTGGTATTTAAATTACTTGATAATATCCAACGTTATCTCAAAGTAATTGAAGTTCAGTTCATGAACAGTTTTCCAAGAAAATTAAAAAATACCCAATCAAACAAATTTCAGTCATTTAATCAATCCATGATGTTCCTTTAAGTGATATTAGGTTTAGATAAAAATATGGTTAAATTAAAAATGGTGTTTTAAACAGTTTTTGTCTAAATACTCGAGTAGTTGCAAAGACACTCGAGTAGTTCATTGAAAATCTTGCATCAGACATATCAGAATACTCGAGTATTTCATCAGCTACTTGAGTATTTCATCAACCCAGAATACTCGAGTAACTCATCAAATACTCGAGTGTTTAGTTAAAGTCTGAAAATCCTGTCTTAGGCAATACTCGAGTATTGGCTCGAATACTCGAGTATTTCATGACAACGGAAACACTCTAAATTGGGTTTTAACAAACCATTTTCGATTTTAACCAATTTTAACTCAAACCAATGATCAACAGAGTTGGCATAACATATCTTAAACATGTTCAAACACGTAGAACACATCAATTCACAGAGATTTCATACATTCAGTAGATTATGCTTAAAATCATGAAAATTAACAACTCAACATACCAAAACACAATAAACTCATGATTTCAGGTTCCAAACAGTTTGCATGCATCATATATGACTTGCTCAAATCAAACTTAGAGCTTGAATTGGTATCCAAACCAAATTCCTAATTCAAACTAAGCCCTTAGAGCCTCTTGATGGCTCTCTATATGAAATCATGTACTTTAAACTCAATCTAGTGTATGAAAAGCTTTCCCTTTACTTCTAGGACGTGAATCATCAAAAACTTGTGGAAAATTAGCTCCAAAACTCTCAGACCACTAAAGAGCATCACATGTAAACAGTTTTGAGCAGAGGTTCAAAACCAGAGATTTTGGTCAACAAATCATGCATAAGAATTAGGGAAAATGGTTAGATTCTATTCTCTACAACATGCATGAGAGAATAAAACAAATTCGAGACTCAATGGTTGTAGGAGCTTACCAAAATCGAAGATCAAAGTGAGCTCCAGACCTCAGATTCTATTTTCTACAGAATTAAAGAGCTGACTTTCGAGGCTCGATTCTTCTCACACACACACACTCTTGACTCACGATTTTGGTGTCTTTGTGAAGCCCTGTATGTGAGCTTCACAATGGTGTATAGTTTGTGTCTTAACTCTTAGAAACGAGAGAGAATCGAAAGGACAAAATAATGAACCCTAATGCATGCAAACTCTCAACAACTTGGCAAAATGGGTGGTTGATTCATCAACCATGGCTTTATATAGCTAAATTCGTAGCTCATGCAGGTCGACACGAAGGCTAGGTCGTGTTTGTGAACCAACTTCGTGTCAACATGAGGTAACTCTGTGGTTGACTCATCAAACTCACTAACGTTTGAGCAACTTTGCACATAATACTTCAGTATTGGCTGAAATACTCGAGTAGTCCGACCAAATTAATATTTTATTTCCATTCCCTCTAAAACCTTTCTAATATTACTTCTAGGTCCTAAAACAAGGACTAATATGAAAAACTCCTATTTTCACATAAAAGTAATTATCAAATTATTTTCCACATATTTCTCTTTCATCAAACACACACATAATTAATCAAAGATTATAATAAAAGTAATTAATTATAAATAAACTTTATAATTAACTTTTATTAATCAAGGATTAAAAATTTGGGGTGTTACAAGATCCACTACATTGGCGTCGTCTGTGGGAAACGTTAAACTTCGATTCCCTACCACCGTCAGAAGATGACCAAACTCGATCTGAACGCTAACAACGCCCCTGTCCAACACCCTCCGAAACAGCATCAGGACCTAGGCACACCTGAGATCCTCACGATCGCTGGAGGTCTAGCGAGTGTAGGCGAGAAACAGGCTGAACGTAGGCATTACGTTGGCCAAATCCATGGCCGAAAGGCCACAAAAAGGGTTAAGTGAGAGGCCACCACCTCGTTTAGCTTCGACGACAGTGACTACAACAACATCCTAAGGGACCACGATGACCCCATGGTCATCACCGCCGCAATAGGAAACTACGCAGTCCACAGGATGCTGGTAGACCAGGGTAGTTCAGTGGATGTGATATTTAAATCCCTGTTGAAACCCTTGGGCCTAAAAAGGTCAGATCTATCCCTTGTATCAGGACCTTTGGTAGGGTTCGTAGGGGATGTAATATCCCCCCTGGGCCGGATCCGCTTGCCTGACCGTCTGCTTAAACGCGGATGGTTAACTTCCACGTGGTCGACTGCCCTTCATCGTACAACGATATCTGTGACGACGATCTTTTCATAAATCTTTATAGTTAAATAAAGATAATATATAACTTAAAAAAAAATATATGGACTTGTGATGTTTATAAAAGATGGTAAGTAAAAATTTCCATTGAACAGTAAAGTTGATTATACTTAAATTATAAAATAATTGTCTGTCGAGACGGAAAGATTAAGAGTCGAGACTATATATCGTAGTATACAAGATATGTTTTTCATAATAAGATATTGCTATCTCGAACTCATAAGGTAATGTTCTTTTGAATTGAATAGTATAAATTAATATCAGAGTATGCGGAAGTAAAATATGAACCTTGATTTTATATCATCGTACAGGTAGATAACCATATATATATATAAGATAGATAACATAAGTGTAGCCAAAGTACGTCAAGGTCCAAGTCGTGATAGCAAAGTTCCAAAAGGTACAAGTTCATAAGAGCTGAATAGTAAGATAGATCATCTCACTGAAATCTCTCAAAAATATATACAATATAAATACAAATCAAAATATGAAAATCTCACCGATGGTCTGATGATCCTCCTCCTAAGCCATGATCCTCCTCATGTCTCCATCTGCTGCTCCACATGTCTCACATCCTAACTATCTATATCATGCATCGCCCGGTGGATCCCCAACTCCCCACTAGCTCCCAGTGGAGTGCTCAACTGGCTCTCCCTCACTCTCTGCCTCCTCGGGGTCCTCCTTGACCTCGTCCGACTGGGTCGGTGCCCTACCACTAGGCACTGGGTCAGCTGATGGAGTCCCATGAACCGGACTCATCGGACTAGGAACAGGAGTCTCCTCACGAATCACTCGGAAAGCAGAGGGATGGGATCGGGTAGCTGCTCTAAATCGAAAAGTATGAAAATGATGAGCTGGTCGAGCCGGGGGTGGTCCATGGTAAGTATAAAAAGGGGGCACATGCAGGGTATAGATAATAGGGATGCGAAACCTACGAGGACGGACATGAGCCAATGGGTTAGGATGATAGAGGGTCACCTCTACCTCCCCCTCGTATGTGGCTCTATGGTCCTCATAATACCACACTCCGCTAGGGAGTGGGCGTAACTCGATGCAAGCTAGATAGCGAGCCATCACCTACAGTGGGCATAAGGCGTAAGCAATACAGTCCACATAATCGAATAAGAATAATTAAAGCAAGTAAACAAACACATATACCAAATAGTCAAGTGATATGCATAAACATATGAGCAAGCCAGTTTCATTTATAATTAATCTCTTTAATTATATGGCATGATGCATACTTACTATCTCAAATTCATGAGATTCTCCATCTATCACTATTCTGGACGTCCAATCAAACAACCCATATAGCAAACTTGCTCGGAACGTGGTACATAACATCACCCTCTAGGTGCATGTCACGTCGCGAAGACGTAATGACCACATCAATAGTATCCCACAATATTGACCACATTTATACTAAAGAATGTAACAGCCCAATTTTCGTAACACAAAATGACCAACTTTCATTTATTAAGTTACCAAAAATGAGGCCAATTTTTTTTTTTTTTGTAAACACATTATTGAGATGTCCTTGGTTTGCTTAACATCCTTCACCGAAAACCGAGTTGTTACTAAAACATTCCTTTACGTAAAACTTTCATCTTCATAAAATGACTTGGTTCCAAGAACCTCACAACTCATTGCATTATATCAAGAATATTCATAATTGTTCCAAAAGATTATAGTGTCCCATCTTTCAAAATAGAAATACTCAACAAGATAGAATTAAAGACTTAGCTTGATTACATAACTGGTTCATTGCTTGGGTAATCCTTGACTCACAACACTAATAACAAACTTAGACCCTAAGGTACTAATACAGCCCACAATAGAAACACGATTCTCCGATCTTTCTATTGAAGACGACTTGTCGAAGCTTTCCTTTCATCTTGCGTCTTTCCTTCGCACCCAAAGTTGATGCCATCCATAGGAGGTAGCCTTCCAACCGTTTCCATGTCTCTTCCAGGTGGTGATCTCCATACAGTGCTCCATCTGCCCGTTGAGATACCAGCAACACCGATATGCCAACGAACATGAGAGAGTAAGCAATCCGAACGACGCATCGTCGACGGTGTGGGTTTACAATAGGCAAGATATCAAGACCATACAAGCACAACACATATAGACAGCATAACAATGCAATATAAATACACACAACATTTAAGTATATCATCATCATTATCATCATCATCATCTTGCCACACTTTTTATCATCTCTCAACAGGGTCATTCCTTCTTTCTCAATCTCAATTTGTAAATCTTTGAATTGCATTCATTTCCATCTCATAAGGTTCCAATCACTTTCCATACTTTCATTCTCAATTCATTTCACATTATCAACATTCTTTAAGATTTCGCTTCTTATAATTATAAGTCTTTTCATTACTCTTAAACTTTCCTTATCAAGTCTTATCGAATCACAACCATCGATGATTGGGGAATTATAAAGTATCATCGAGGTACGCGTTTCTTTCGCAGTTAGCACACACGTCTTAAGTCTACATCTCCTCGGTCATCCACCCATCCTAGTCGGAAGTAAACAGGAGTACAAGACCTTTACCACGCGGGCATGACAGCTGTCTCAACAAATCAAATGGCTCCAAGCCAGGAGAACTGTAGAAAATCCGGTACAGTCTCAAATCAAATCAAATCATATCATATAATCAAAGCTCACTATAGAACAATCGGGTACAGTGGCAAAATCACAGATGCCCCGTTCCAGTCCCTCTCACTGTTCAAGATTTGCAATCTAGGGGGCATCAGTACTAGTTCTAGTTGCGCTGCAGAACTTACCACGGCTTTGGCCCCCAGTCCCTACCACGTTTGTATGCCACATGTGGAGTTCGTTCTGCCTAGAAAGTACTCAAGACTTCTTGACGTTTCACCGTCATCGTCCTCCCCTAATGCAATCTCCACCCGAGTATCCGCAGATACCCATGGTTCCTTCCTCTCCACTACTTCGATATCACACTCATAGCTCACCGCGTTCGCATTCGTTAACGTCCTTTAAAGTCTTTTATCTTTTAATTATCCTAAGGTCAGCCCATCCTTGGTGCATCCCTTCAACGAGTCCCGACCACTAACTTTTAACATCACTTTTCCTTTTTCTCATCTTTTCTCAACATAGCACAGAGTTGGGATTGCATCAACAAACTTGCATCTCATTTCACGATCTTTCTCAACATCTCCTTTCATTCTTTCTCAAAGTCTCATTTCAAAAACTTTCTCAACATCTCATTTCACATTCTTGCTTAACATCTCAACATCTCGTTTCACAATCTTTCTCATTTCACAATCTTTCTGAACACTTCATTTCACATTCTTTCCCAACATCTCAACATCTCATTTCACAACATCTCTTTTCATAAACTTACTCAAAATCTCATTTCGTAAACTTCCTCGAAACATCATTTCATAAACTTTCTCAAAATATCATTTTATAAACTTTCTCAAAATATCATTCCATAAACTTTCTCAAAAATCTCATTTTGTAAACTTCCTCAAAATATCATTTCGCAAACTTTCTCAAAAATCTCATTTTGTAAACTTCCTCAAAATATCATTTCGCAAACTTTCTCAAAAATCTCATTTTGTAAACTTTCTCAAAAATATCATTTCGCAAACTTTCTCAAAAATCTCATTTTGTAAACTTTCTCAAAACTCTCAATTTGTAAACTTATCCCGAAAATCTCGTTTCATAAACTTTCTCAAAAATCTCATCTCATAAACTTTTCTCAAATACAACATTTCTCCTTTTAGTGAGAATTAGTGGAGGAGCAAGCTCAACTCAACACCAATCTCATACCAATAAACAACAACAAAGGAGCCCAGCTCCGCTCATATCACATCTCATTCCGATAAACAACAACGGCATTATTTTCCCTAGCTCTGGCTCATCCACATCATTATCATCAAATCTTTCCCCAATCTCAACTCTTTATCTCTTGTCTGATCATTCTTATTTCTCTTGTCATTATCTCCTTTCTTAATGTCTTATCAGGGCTGCCTTATTCCATAAGGACTTAGGCCAAACAGGGAGTTACATCTTTTTCTTTGTGTCTTTTACTTTCACAACCTCATTTCATTCACTTTTATAGACTTATTCACATTATTTCAATTTCAGGACGTAACAGACGTCCATTAGCATGCTATTCTTATTATTCAACCATTCAAATATCATCATGTATAACTAAACAAGTAACATAAACATGCTATTTCATAACATCACATACAAATTCATCACACAACAACATGTGGTCTTTGTCTCCTTCGTATAAGTGGCCACACAACACAAACAATTGCCACTATACTACTGACTCAGAACCACCAAGTTCCGATCTTTGAGATGATCTGGAATGTCCTAATAAATCACCTAAATACCACGGTGTCTTAGGAAAGCTTCTCTCTCACCTCAAGTCCAGCAATTTAAATGTACACGATCTCCGCGGATCCTTGTCGTTGCCAGCTGCCCCAATCCCTCGTCTTTAAAATTCCTCGTATTAACAGAACACGTTTATGTTATTAACTTCTATATAAGAAAATCGTCTCTCAACTCAAACACATTGCAATTCTCGTCGGATGACGCAGAACATAATTATTTTTCTCAAAACAACTCTGACTTTTCTGGTACTTTAAGTACCTCAAAACCATTTGAAAACATCTAATAAAATAATTCAAACCAATTGAATGCCTTTAGCAAATAATTAAATGATTTAATATGATGTTTTCAATATTTGAGTATCGTAATAAAATTTTGATTTCATCATTATAATTGAAATATGTTTTCTAGTCAAAATAAGTATAAATCTGTTATAATACGTTTTTCAAAAATAAAATAGTGCTTTTATTTAGTTTAATTAAAATTTTGACAGGAAGCTCAAGTGGAAAGTCTTAGAGGCATTTTTATAAATAGTTTCTTTAGAAAAATATGTTTAACTTAATATTTTGAGCGTCCCTGTAAAATTTTATAGTGTTCGGATGCTGTTTTATTTTTAGCTTCTGGACTGGTTTAATATATTACCGGTATAAGTTATATATAATGATCTTTTATTTCTAAATTATGAATATGATATTTTATCAAGTTTAATATCAGGATTGAGAAAATATATTTACTTTTGAATTTCGATAATTTTTCTTACGCAATAGCTATCTGGAAGGACCGGTAACTTTATTATTTTCTAATTAATTTTGACTAATTAAAAATACAATATTATTATATTTAAATGTATTTTATTTTTTAGGATTATCAAACTTTTGGTTAAAATCCAAAACACTTACACATATTGAACTACAAATAAGAACAAAACCTAAAAAATATAGATAATTTCCTAACTATCCTAAGCCTAGCCCAACCCGTGTATTAAAAAAAAAAAGAGAGAAACCATCCAAAGAAAATAAAAAGAAACGAAACATCAACGGAGAGAGAGAGAGGAGTACTCCACAAAATAAAAGAAGAAAGCCACAGAGATAAGTTGGAAAAAGATTGAGAGTGCGGAAGGCAAAACGTGAGAAGAACACCACGGCACAGAGGAGGTCTTCTTTTTAGTTTTCAATTTTCTCGGTCCGATTACTCAAGATCCGACCGTTCAATCTTAAATCTGTCTTAGGTAAATAACCTTTTTAGCATCCTCTACCCATCTATGTAATTTATTCGATGATCCGTCAATATTTTTATTTTCCCTATATTTTCAAATAAAGAAATGTTTTGGGGAAAATGATATATTTTTATAGTATAATGATATATATTTATTATTTGAACAAAAATGAATATAGTTTATTATATTTATTGACATATACATATATATATATATATACTTTTAATGTTATAATTAGTTTTAATGTGTGTCCTTGTTTAGATCCAACACGTTATTGTTGTCCCTGATTCTCGAGTAAGGCGCGGATGCGAACGTTATATTGTTTCTATTGCTAGGATCACAGGTAAGAGGGTTGTATTACATTTATTTAGGGCATGATTTCTAGGTTGTTTATAGTGGTGGCTAGGAGTAGAAAAGATTAATTAGAATAATGAACAATAGGGTAGTTAATATTGATAATAAGTCTGTTATTAAATTAAAGAAATGAACACGCTTATGTTTTGATGAATTGATTAATTTTATTGATTATTGGTTAATTGATTATTTGGTTAATTTTTGGTGAACTCAAAATTGGTTATGAATTGATTAATTGTTTTGATTATTTGTATTGATTATTGGATGATATCCGGTTGATATTTAGTTATGGAGTAAAAATTTGACTGCTGCATGTTAATGTGAATCAAATATGTTTGAATTAAACTGGACTGGATTGTCATTGGAATAAATGAATTAAACAAAAAGCAGCGGTTATTGATCGCATGTCGAGTATCCGTACCCATTAGGTGCCTTGTTAGGACAGAGTCTATTTTAAGGAATAGACTCGAATTCCCAATAGGTGAAGTCCTCACTCAGGTAAGTAAATCCCATAGATCCAAAGTCTCGTTAGGTATTTGGAACCCGCGCGAGATCAATAGCTGCCTGGTAAATCGATAAAAATAAATAATGAAACGTGTAAGAAAGCACGAAAGAAAAGAACAAAGAAAAGGCCCTAACGAGCTAAAGGCCTATGCGGTAAGAAAATCCTGGGTGAAGGTAAGAAATCCTATTGGGTGATGACACCATCCTAACAGGTGCATGCAAAAATACCTAATGGTACATTATAAGAAAAGACAAGAAAGAAAAGAAAAGAAGAAAGGAAAGAGGAAAGATGAGAAAAACTAAGGAAACTGAAAAAGAAAGGTAAGAAAATAATTTTGAAGGAAACGCCTCATATTGTGATTGTGAATGATGCATGTCTGTGTGGTGAAATACTTGAAAATGATTATGATTAATACGATGTAAACATAAATGTTAGGCTTAGTTCATTATTATGACTTCTTAGAAATTATTTCCTAAGTTCTGTGTAATGCTACCCTTCTTGCTATATTTTTACAGGTACAAAAGTGGAGTTTACACAAGACATGGCCGAACAGGGGTACACTCCACGGTGTGGAGTGTAATTTAGTCACGAGAGAACCTATATTAATTTGGTGTAATTATTATGGTTTAATTTTTTTTTTAGAAGCCCAGAAACTTATGTTATTTTTGAAAAGGGCATTAGTGCGAGGTAGCCAAAGTTAAATATAATTTTAGGTTTTGTAATATTCTGGTCTGGCAGGTTTAAAAGATGAAAATTTTTGTGAGGTCCGATAAACAGAGGAAACTCTGTCGGATTCTCGTCGAAATTTTCAAGTACGAGTTTTAATAAAATATAATTTTAATTAATTAAAAGTGAGGGTGTGACATTTTGGTATTAATGCAGTTTTTCCTCGGCCTTGGAGTAACTCATTACTCCTGTTGTTTACTCACCAAGCGAGTAACTTGTAGTTAGGAATAGACATGTTTTATGATGTAAATAAGTGTCGTTGCTAGCATAATGATAGCGTCGGTTGCTAAGTATAGCATAGCGAGTATTTAAGATTTCTTTTAAGTTGCTTAAGCTATTTGAGAAGCATAGTGAGTTTTTGAGCTTTCTTTTGAATTTTGTTTAAGTTATTCAATAATTATCAGCAAAACCCGAAATCTTGTGAAGAAAAAGTGGGTCATATTTAGAAGTGGATTAATGGTGGGACTAAGGAACTGAAATATCCCAACGGGTTTGAGCACTAAGTTGCTACCCCACCGAGAGAAAGTGATCTTTAGTCTCGGGCCAAGCAAGCTAATTCTAAATGTAACAACACAACTCAAGACTTCGATATTTTTGAAACGGAAGAATCACCTAACCCAAACTTAAGCGAAATGAGAATGGTCATATCACTGATATGGTGTATGGTTGTGCCTGATCACCTCAAGTGTACATCTATTGGGAGATATAATCATCCCGTCCTTAAGTTTCGGTGAGTATTTTGGGAATTTAGGGATGTCCCAAATTTAGGAGATGTAACAGGTGCATGCAAAAATACCTAATGGTACATTATAAGAAAAGACAAGAAAGAAAAGAAAATAAGAAAGGAAAGAGGAAAGATGAGAAAAACTAAGGAAACTGAAAAAGAAATGTAAGAAAATAATTTTGAAGGAAACGCCTCATATTGTGATTGTGAATGATGCATGTTTGTGTGGTGAAATACTTGAAAATGATTATGATTAATACGATGTAAAATAAATGTTAGGCTTAGTTCATTATTATGACTTCTTAGAAATTATTTCCTAAGTTCTGTGTAATTTAGTCAGGTACAGAAATGGAGTTTACACAAGACATGGCCGAACAGGGGTATACTCCACACCGTGGAGTGTATTTTAGTCATGAGAGAACCTAAATTAATTTGGTGTAATTATTATGGTTTAATTTTTTTTTAGAAGCCCAGAAACTTATGTTATTTTTGAAAAGGGCATTAGTGCGAGGTATGTAACACCCTATGATTAACTACCCTTAATTCCCCTTATAATAAAATACGGACTTAAAAATTCATTTTTATTACATTAAAATCAACCGTCAAACGGACGGAGCTTTGTTTGTTTTTCGGACTAATCCAAAATTTAACCTGTGATAATCAATTTCAAATAAACATCCAATAGCCAGCAGGGCTTCAGATTTACATATATAAATCAGTGTACAATAATTTATCAGAGTAATAGCGGAAAAATATTAATTTTGAGTGTCATAACCAACACATATAACTTTGTTTAACAAAACATCCTAAGCCTCATTTCAAAATATGAATATTAAATTTACATCAAAATAATATAAGAGGCTTAGGTTCATAATATACTCTAAACCCATAACACCCTACTCTCCCTGTAAGGGAAAGTACTCCTGCTCTGCCGGGGGCTGTGCCAGCTCAATCTCCGTACCTGAAAAATGTAAGGGAGTGAGCATTGCACATGAAATAGAAAGCAGTTTCTAACTAGACATAACAACCCGCTAGGTCAAACACAACTAGCAAATAAAGCATATATTCACATATAGCACGCCATGCACATTTCATAATTTCCATATTCACTATTCATTCCAAATTTCCATTTTCATTATTCATTTCATCATTCATTTCCTTTACCTTTTATTCATTTCACATACACATTTTATTTCAGTACATCAACTCAAATCAGAGGCCAATGCACAATTTCATGCAACCCATTTATCACCTCAAAACAGAGACTCTCATTCTTTTCCTTATTTAAATTATGTGTCCCTCAGGTCAGAGGTCAACACCCATTCATTATAATTCATTTTGTGTCCCTCAGGTCAGAGGTCAACACTTCCATTTCTTAATTCACGGTGTGTCTCTCAGGTCAGAGGTCAACATAGCAATACACATTTGATCCGGTGTCCCTTAGAACAGAGGTCAACACCCAACCCATTATTTAATCCGGTGTCCCTCAGGTCAGAGGTCAACACTCAATTCATTTTAATTCGTATCGTGTCCCTCAGGTCAGAGGTCAACACATTTTAACATTTTATTCATTTCGTGTCCCTCAGGTCAGAGGTCAACACTCGATCGTACTTCACCTCCACGCAGGAAGGTACCTCATACATTTGGCCTATGGGTACTTCACCTCCACACTGGAAGGTACCTCATACCATTGTACTTCACCTCCACACCGGAAGGTACCTCATACAATTTGGCCGGTGGGTACTTCACCTCCACACCGGAAGGTACCTCATACAACCACCTAGATTATACTTAAACATTATTCTCATTATAAACAATTCATCACAATTTAAGAATCATCACCTCAAAACAGAGGCCAACATTTATACCACATTCTTATTCAATCAATTATAACACATTTAAATTCAACAACACATATCCAACATCTAATCATTCATGTAAATTTCTGATTCATTTCCTTTCTCAGTTATCACAATCACACCAAATAGTGTTCTCCTTTATAGCCCAACCTTTAGATTGCCCTTCGTTTTATTTTACATATATCACCTTTTACCTTTTTATTTCCACATAATCGTTTTACTTCCATTTCCCATATTCATTAGTTCAATTCCTAAGCCATGACCTTTATTCACAGTTGATAATACTTAACATTTTTACTCATTTAGCAATTACATACAAATATGAACATTCATGACATTTAATCGTTTCCATTCTCTTTCTTCCTATATCAATTTATTTCACAACACATGCATATAATTGCTATAGTAATTAATTATCATTTAATTCACATCTTTACAAATAAAATCAATAATCATAGAAATCATTTATGTCAACTTTATTATCACATTACCCAATTCCTCATGTACTTCAATATAATCATTAACCAAATTTCATTTATCAAATTATTCATTTTCATATTATTGAGTTTCCTTTTCCTAATCTTAACATCCAATCATCATGCATATTTAATTAATTAGAATTTTATATTCAATAACCTAGGGTTTTATAATCTAATTTTCTCCCCTAACACATAACCCTAACAAGCATTATATACTAACTAGAACCTACTCCCTAGAAAAAGGCAAAGCTCACAATATCCACCCCCTTACCTTAACCAAGAGAGAGAGAGTGAACCCAAGCCCTAGCTTCTAGCCCCCAAAATCTAGAGCTCCAATGGATTGAGAGGGAGTTGAGTGGTCTTGAGCCTCCTTAAGCCACAAAAACAAAAATGAACTTGAGATTGTGGAGCTCCATGAAGTGGGATTCAATATTTCAACAAGATGAGCAAATGAAAGGGGAAATTCGTATTTGAGAGGGAGAGGAGTCATCAAGGACTTGAGTACTTACTTGGAGCAAGAAGGAAGGAGATTTGTCGGTGGAATGGGTTGCACAACTTGAGCCTTGATTGAGTTGAGAAGAACCCAAGGAGGGTGGAGAGAGAGGGGATTCGAATTGAAGGAGAGAGCCAAGGAGAAGGTCTCTAACTCATTTGTTTAGCTTGGTGAAGGTGATGTTAAGCTTGATCAAGGATTTGATGGAGGAGAAATAGTGTTGATGGAGTGGGTGCCCTAGAGAGAGAGAGATGGAAGAGATGATGGAGATGAAGGAGGAAATGTGGTGTTGTTGTTGGGTTTTTGTTTTATTTATGGTGCCCCTTGCCAAGGAAAAGAAGATCGGACGGCTGGGGAGGGCCAACTTGGTGCCCAAGCTGAGATCTGGTGGCTGAAAACGCACCAGATCTGGTGCGCGCGCCTGGGCGCGGTCGGGGTGCGCCTGAGCGTGGGAGAGGCACCAGCTCCCATTCTGGTGCGTGGTGCTGCGCTTGGTGCGGGACTGGTGGGACAAATGGCGCGCCAGACTGATGAGGACGCGTGACTGGTGCGCACAGGGCGCGCCTGGGCGCATGGAGGGCGCGCCTGGGCGAAAAACTTACTGAGTTGGGGCACCAGTTGCACCCTGGTGCGCCTGGGCGTGCACCAGAAATTTCCAACTTCGATTCGCCGTAACTTTTTCGTTAACCGTCGGATCGGGCCCAAATTTTTAGACAAGCTTCTTAATCCCCTAAACTTCACATCCAACGGTGGAATTTAATTTCTTAGAACCCTATAATAAATTCCTAATTTTCTCTTTTCGGCTGATTTCTAACATTTAAAACGCCGACTTAAACCCCGATTTCGCTTAGATAGTTTTGCCCAATGCTACAAATGTCTCCTACATAACCCATAGTACTTATAATTACTACTCTCCTATCACCCAAAATTCTTTAAGCAATATATTCAGTTATTTCTTGGGTATTAAACAATAATTTCACTTAAAATAAAAATTAGGATGTTACAATTCTCCCCCACTTATTGGAATTTCGTCCCCGAAATTCCGTTCAATTCCTTCAAATGGAGAATCATCCCATTATTAGAGTTCATGATGTCCGTCTTTGCTTCCCTTCGTTTCCTTCCGTCACTTCTCGATTCGCCCTAACTTGACTTAGGTTAAGAGTTACTCCCCCACTTAGTGTCGACATACCCATTTTCATCCCATGCTAAAAGATGGGGAAGGGAGGAGTTCATATCAGTTCCAAGATTTACCCAACTTCCAAAGGTGAAGGGTACGACACTCGCCGTTAGCTGGGTCAATTATCAAGATTGTTTGGTCTTAACGCAGGGATTTTACAAATTTTTGGCATAAACCGGCTATTCTTATGAACGGTTATCTAAGAACTGAGAAAAGATTCGAAGCAAATGTCAAATTGCTCAAATCGGTTTGGTTGATATGATGGTTAAGAATAATTTCTGGAGAGTTTTCTTAACTCATCCAAGGAATTAGCACTTAGCTATACTACCTTGGAACAAGTAGCATACACCAAGACTTCCTTTCTTTAGAACTATTTTCTATTTACTCTCTAACTCTATGTGAAGCTTTTGAACGAATGTTGCTGGGTTAGGTTGGCTTCACTTACAAGAATTATTTTCCTTGGAAGTCACTACTTTGGTTGTCTACTTTCACTTTAAAGGTTACAATGATAGCATTTATCGATAGATGCAAGAATTGAGGTGATCAATCCCATCCTCACGTCTACCAACAACACATCACTGTCAGGTTCTGTCAATGATGTCATCATTTAACAAATGCAAGGATTAAAGTGATCAGTTCTAACCTTACATTACATCAAATAACAACATCACAACATAGTATTGGTCACTTGGTACTAGAATTCTCAAACTTAAGAATTCTTTCTAAGGTCTTTCAGGTGTTTTCTATAGGAACAGGATTGTATTTGGAAAGGCAGATATCCAACATGTTTTTAAACAAGTATATCCTAAGACGTTACTAACTCACTACTTAGTTAACCGAAGAGTAACTAACTCCACAACAATCGAACTTAAAAGTATGACGCATGGACTTATCCAACGTTAGTTACCTGCGACCATATCAGCTGGTTCCACCTCGTCACCCTCGACGGTGAATAACTTCCCCTTCTGCAATGATGGACCACCACGACCCGCTCTTTATGCCTTAGTAGCATTAATCTCCTTCTTCATTGTGTTCTTAGGACAATTTGAAGCAAAATGTCCGGGTTGTCCACAGTGAAAGCATAACCCCTCCTTTCGACCCAATGTCCAGCACACTCCCCTATGCATCCTGCCACAGTGCTGACAAGTTGGTATTGGTCTATAAGCATTCACTGTTGGTCCGGATTCCCTAGGAAATGTGACCCCGGAATGAGAGTATGGACCAGACTTCTGAATCGGTCCCTTGTCCTTACTTTGACCTCCGATTCTCTGGTTTGCCCGAGATCTCTCATCAGCTAGCTTTCGTTTGAGACCCTTCTCATAGGTGCTTGCCATGTTGACCATGCGAGCAAAGTTATCAACGTTGTGATACTCACACGAGAGGCGGAGATCACTCCTAAGCCCAGCTTCAAACTTGACACACTTGCCATGGTCACTTGCATACCGATAATCAGAAAAACGGATGAGATCTTCAAACCGAGCTGCATAGTCCCCAACCGACATAGAACCTTGAGTCAATTGGAGAAAAGCAATCTCCTTCTCCCTCCTAACATCTTCAGGGAAATACTTCCCCAGGAATAGATCCTTGAACATCTCCCAAGGAATCACAGGATTCGCTGCCACCAATCCTCTCCTCTGCTGATCCCACCAATGTTCTGCCTCATTGGTCAGCATGAATTCGGCTAATCGAACATACTGCTCCATTGGTGGTTGAAGAGAACGGAGAATCTTCTCTATCTCCTGTATCCACCTCTGTGCTCCATCAGCGTCATTTCCACCTTCAAAGCGAGGCGGATCATTCTTTCGGAAACGAGACATCCAGTCAATCTCAACTGGAGCTGGTTGCAGAGCTGCTGCTGCTGTAGCTGCTGCCGCTGCAGCAATTGCCATCTGTTCCCCCTGCTGCTGCTGGATCTGCGATAGATGCTCCAGAATAGCAGCAAGACCATCATTACCAGCCCTTCTTCCAGCCATACTGCTTAGCCAGAGAGAACAGACCAGTAAGACTTAACTACTAAAGGTATACATAGCACTATAATTATCCTATTATAATCTTAGACTAATACTATGAGCATCAATTACTCGCTGGGTGAGTAATCATTTGGAGTTTGTATAACTCCATGGCCGAGGTGAAACTGCTCTGATACCATAATGTAACACCCTATGATTAATTACCCTTAATTCCCCTTATAATAAAATACGGACTTAAAAATTCATTTTTATTACATTAAAATCAACCGTCAAGCGGACGGAGTTTTGTTTGTTTTTCGGACTAATCCAAAATTTAACCTGTGATAATCAATTTCAAATAAACATCCAATAGCCAGCAGGGCTTCAGATTTACATATATAAATCAATGTACAATAATTTATCAGAGTAATAGCGGAAAAATATTAATTTTGAGTGTCATAACCAACACATATAACTTTGTTTAACAAAACATCCTAAGCCTCATTTCAAAATATGCATATTAAATTTACATCAAAATAATATAAGAGGCTTAGGTTCATAATATACTCTAAACCCATAACACCCTACTCTCCCTGTAAGGGAAAGTACTCCTGCTCGGCCGGGGGCTGTGCCAGCTCAATCTCCGTACCTGAAAAATGTAAGGGAGTGAGCATTGCACATGAAATAGAAAGCAGTTTCTAACTAGACATAACAACCCGCTAGGTCAAACACAACTAGCAAATAAAGCATATATTCACATATAGCACGCCATGCACATTTCATAATTTCCATATTCACTATTCATTCCAAATTTCCATTTTCATTATTCATTTCATCATTCATTTCCTTTACCTTTTATTCATTTCACATACACATTTTATTTCAGTACATAACCTCAAATCAGAGGCCAATGCACAATTTCATGCAACCCATTTATCACCTCAAAACAGAGGCTCTCATTCTTTTCCTTATTTAAATTATGTGTCCCTCAGGTCAGAGGTCAACACCCATTCATTATAATTCATTTTGTGTCCCTCAGGTCAGAGGTCAACACTTCAATTTCTTAATTCACGGTGTGTCTCTCAGGTCAGAGGTCAACACACCAATACACATTTCATCCGGTGTCCCTCAAAACAGAGGTCAACACCCAACCCATTATTTAATCCGGTGTCCCTCAGGTCAGTGGTCAACACTCAATTCATTTTAATTCATATTGTGTCCCTCAGGTCAGAGGTCAACACATTTTAACATTTTATTCATTTCGTGTCCCTCAGGTCAGAGGTCAACACTCTATCGTACTTCACCTCCACGCAGGAAGGTACCTCATACATTTGGCCTATGGGTACTTCACCTCCACACTGGAAGGTACCTCATACCATTGTACTTCACCTCCACACCGGAAGGTACCTCATACAATTTGGCCGGTGGGTACTTCACCTCCACATCGGAAGGTACCTCATACAACCACCTAGATTATACTTAAACGTTATTCTCATTATAAACAATTCATCACAATTTAAGAATCATCACCTCAAAACAGAGGCCAACATTTATACCACATTCTTATTCAATCAATTATAACACATTTAAATTCAACAACACATATCCAACATCTAATCATTCATGTAAATTTCTGATTCATTTCCTTTCTCAGTTATCACAATCACACCAAATAGTGTTCTCCTTTATAGCCCAACCTTTAGATTGCCCTTCGTTTTATTTTACATATATCACCTTTTACCTTTTTATTTCCACATAATCGTTTTACTTCCATTTCCCATATTCATTAGTTCAATTCCTAATCCATGACCTTTATTCACAGTTGATAATACTTAACATTTTTACTCATTTAGCAATTAGATACAAATATGAACATTCATGACATTTAATCGTTTCCATTCCCTTTCTTCCTATATCAATTTATTTCACAACACATGCATATAATTGCTATAGTAATTAATTATCATTTAATTCACATCTTTACAAATAAAATCAATAATCATAGAAATCATTTATGTCATCTTTATTATCACATTACCCAATTCCTCATGTACTTCAATAAAATCATTAACCAAATTTCATTTATCAAATTATTCATTTTCATATTATTGAGTTTCCTTTTCCTAATCTTAACATCCAATCATCATGCATATTTAATTAATTAGAATTTTATATTCAATAACCTAGGGTTTTATAATCTAATTTTCTCCCCTAACACATAACCCTAACAAACATTATATACTAACTAGAACCTACTCCCTAGAACAAGGCAAAGCTCACAATATCCACCCCCTTACCTTAACCAAGAGAGAGAGAGTGAACCCAAGCCCTAGCTTCTAGCCCCCAAAATCAAGAGCTCCAATGGAATGAGAGGGAGTTGAGTGGTCTTGAGCCTCCTTAAGCCACAAAAACAAAAATGAACATGAGATTGTGGAGCTCCATGAAGTGGGATTCAATATTTCAACAAGATGAGATTCAATATTTCAACAAGATGAGCAAATGAAAGGGGAAATTCGTATGGACCTCTAAGTGAGAGAAGAAATTCGTATTTGAGAGGGAGAGGAGTCATCAAGGACTTGAGTACTTACTTGGAGCAAGAAGGAAGGAGATTTGTCGGTGGAATGGGTTGCACAACTTGAGCCTTGATTGAGTTGAGAAGAACCCAAGGAGGGTGGAGAGAGAGGGGATTCGAATTGAAAGAGAGAGCCAAGGAGAAGGTCTCTAACTCATTTGTTTAGCTTGGTGAAGGTGATGTTAAGCTTGATCAAGGATTTGATGGAGGAGAAATAGTGTTGATGGAGTGGGTGCCCTAGAGAGAGAGAGATGGAAGAGATGATGGAGATGAAGGAGGAAATGTGGTGTTGTTGTTGGGTTTTTGTTTTATTTATGGTGCCCCTTGCCAAGGAAAAGAAGATCGGACGGCTGGGGAGGGCCAACTTGGTGCCCAAGCTGAGATCTGGTGGCTGAAAACGCACCAGATCTGGTGCGCGCGCCTGGGCGCGGTCGGGGTGCGCCTGAGCGCGGGAGAGGCACCAGCTCCCATTCTGGTGCGTGGTGCTGCGCTTGGTGCGGGACTGGTGGGATAAATGGCGCGCCAGACTGATGAGGACGCGTGACTGGTGCGCACAGGGCGGGCCTGGGCGAAAAACTTACTGAGTTGGGGCACCAGTTGCACCCTGGTGCGCCTGGGCGTGCACCAGAAATTTCCAACTTCGATTCGCCGTTACTTTTTCGTTAACCGTCGGATCGGACCCAAATTTTTAGACAAGCTTCTTAATCCCCTAAACTTCACATCCAACGGTGGAATTTAATTTCTTAGAACCCTATAATAAATTCCTAATTTTCTCTTTTCGGCTGATTTCTAACATTTAAAACGTCGACTTAAACCCCGATTTCGCTTAGATAGTTTTGCCCAATGCTACAAATGTCTCCTACATAACCCATAGTACTTATAATTACTACTATCCTATCACCCAAAATTCTTTAAGCAATTTATTCAGTTATTTCTTTGGTATTAAACAATAATTTCACTTAAAATAAAAATTAGGATGTTACAAGGTAGCCAAAGTTAAATATAATTTTAGGTTTTGTAATATTCTGGTCTGGCAGGTTTAAAAGATGAAAATTTTTGTGAGGTCCGATAAACAGAGGAAACTCAGCCGGATTCTCGTCGAAATTTTCAAGTACGAATTTTAATAAAATCTAATTTTAATTAATTAAAAGTGAGGGTGTGACAGCTGGTCCGTCTTGGACAGCACCTTAAACATATCCAAAAACACCGAAAAATTCACCGTTTTTAATCCGGCTTTTTCTCAAATCAATTATCACTTGAAAACCATACTTTAAATCACATGAATACAAAATTTTAAAGTTAAGAAGCAACTTTAAACAACTCTGGACAGTAAGGAATTATTTTGCAAATCCACTTTAATAAAACCCGAAAACATCGTAAAAGCACTTTTGTCTCAATTAATTCTTTAGCTCAAAATTAACACTTTAAAACTCAAGCTTTTGTCATAAAACAAATCTTGGGCAGCCATAATTACAATCCAACAATCTCAAATAAATCAAATCGAACTTATCCGAAATCAATTAATTTCAAAATCAATTACGTACTCAAATATTTTCCAAACGTTAACTAACACATAAGCAACAACAACAACACTTTAATAAATCAAGTCACATAATTACTCAATCACTTAACTTAGTTATAGACCAAACATTCATTTTCACATAAACACTTTCACAATCAAACACTTATTCACTTATTCAATACATAATTGCTTTCAAAACCATTTCATTTTCATATTTACCTACTTTATTAAAAAGGGACCGAAGTACTCCAAGAAAATAAACCAAAGATTACTAGCTCAAACACTTTAAATCAACCAAGACAACTTGATACATCATTATGCTATTTCATTTTCATAAAACAAAACACTTAGACATACATATGCTCACAAACCGAATTGAACCAAAGATATAAACCAAGCACATTTGTTTTTCTTACTTTAAACAACTTAATTCCTTTCAAAAATCACTATGTAAATTTATTTTCATGCAACTAAATTTCCTAGACTTATTTACACTACATGGCCGAATGGAATCAAAGAAAACAAGTCAAAAATTACAAATCTAAAACACATAAACCAACTTAATTCATTTTCTTAACTTAAACCAAAACAACAATTTAAATCACAACCCATCTCAAAGTTTCATTTTACTTCTCTTGCATGCACTTTAGAAATTCTTAAATCAAGAAGAAATCAACATGCATGAACATAGATCAAGTTAAAAATCATTTTTCAAAAGCATGTTTCCTTAGTTCCTTTCAAAACCATGGAGGTCATCAAGGAAAAATTCAATCTTTTACTCAAATAAAACATGCAAGACTCAAGTCTTAAGCTTTTTCATAAATTATGTAAAAATCAAAGATAATCATAGATCAACATACACACTTTCAACTTATTTTTCAAAGGGACATAAAAATAAATTGTCAAGGTCAAACATTAACATGCATGTACTTAGATCTTGTAGATCAAGTCATAAAATCAATCATAATAGTACAAATCAAAGTCCAAAAATCATTTTGGGTAAAAAGAGGCCAAAACCGTGACATGCATTGAAGAAAGGTTAAAGCTTTTTGCTCAAAAATCACATGCAAATCTCAAGAACAAAACTTTTTTATAGATCAAGACAAAATCAAAGTTTCATCAAAGGTCAAGTCTAAAATCAAGACATGCAAGGCTAAAGATTTCAACTTTATCATTAACCAAGTTTAGATCACACATTTATTCATCAAATAATCTCTTAAATACATCATGGTTCACGGTCCAAGTAAGAAAATTTAACATGCAAAGAGATTTACCTTAAACTTCACAAAAATATTAAACAACTCTTTAGATCTTTAAGATTTAGTTTGAAAAGCATTAAGATCCATTATATAGGTCTCAACCGAATCATAAAGTCCATTGTTTAACTCATTACAAGTTTCTTTTAGTTTCAAAAGTTCGTGATCATGTATAAACATCACATGCACTCATCTTTTGAGCCATAAAAATGAACATGCAAAGAAAGAAAAGAAGGGAAATCACAAGACCAAAAGAAAAACCTAAACTAACACATCTTCTCTAAGATCTTCGAATCACCCATCAAGGAAAGAAGATCTTCAAGCTTCCTCTACTTGATCTTCAAGGGGAAAAGTTTTGGATCTAACTTGAACTTCTTCTTCTTCCTTCTTCCTCTCCACGACCTCCTTCTCTCTCTCTCTCTCTCTCTCTCTCTCTCTCTCTCTCTCTCTCTCTCTTTCTTAGTCTAAGAGTTGATGAGCTCTGAAGACTTGTGTTTGGTTAAGAAAGGAAATGAAGTAATGGAAGTAAATGAATGGAAATGAACTAAGCTAGCTCATATATATAGGCAAACCGTGAAGTCTCTCTTTTGCCCTTGGTTTGGTTTTGGTCCATGTGTGTTAAGGAGGGGCGATTTTGGCACTTCAATTTGTTGCATGGGTGGATTTTATCAAGGGGACAATGAAGAGTAAATTTAAGGGCTTTAAGTCACTTCATGCATAATTGGTGCTATTACTTCAAATTTTCTACCAACTTAATTTCCTTATGGTTCTAATCTATCCCATTAGCTCCTTGTCCTAAAATGAAAAATCCTAGGCTTACATACATGCATCCACATACACGTAGCACACATACACATACACATAGGAAATAAAATTTTTCTCATACAATTACTCATGTATAAAAATAACCATCTCTTTGAAGCATAAAAATATTAAATACACAATCATTCCAAAAACTCAATTTCTAAAACTTATAATATCATTCCATGAAAACCATCCCTTTAAAAATCATTCACCACTTTGAAATCATGAAATAAGAAATTCGTTCAAGGAAATACTCTTTCCAAAAACACTTTCTCAAAAATAAACCTTTTTAGTACTCAAAACAATACGAGGAATTTGCGGGTCGTCACAAAGAATGTGTCATCAAGCAAGTTGCCTTATTACCATGTATGAATGCACACAATTATTCCTTGAACATGACAAACGATATCCCATTGCCTTATTACCATGTATGAATGCACACAATTATTCTCAATTTCTTCTCTATTTCACAAACCCCCAAATTAACCCTAAGCCCCAAAGTGTGCAATTGGTCAATTGGAGTCTCAAATCCATCCAAGGAGCTTGGGGAGCCATAGGAAACAAGAGAGGAAGAACTTAGGAGCTTGGGTTAGAGTCGGTGTTGGTGCTCCCTCAAATTCTCATCCTTCTCCTCTTCTCTTCAAGAGGTAAGGGGTGTACTTTGGGTTTAGTATTAGAGAATGGGTTTAATCATAGTAATAGAGTTATAAATAGGTGTATTTATTGATTGGTTAGGTTGATGGGTAGAGGGGTAGAGTTTGGATAGAAACCCTAAGTGTTAATGACTATTCTCCATGTATGCTTTATGTTAATTGATTAGAAATTGTTGTTGTATTTGTAATTATTATTGTTGTAAGTATAAATGGTATGTTTATAAAGTATAAATGACATTCATATAGTTATGCATTAGTAGGGCCAAGTCTTTCTCAATTGAATTTGGGCCAAAAAAATGATATTTTCTAAAGAACAAAAAGGGGCTTTGAATTCAATTGAAAAATACTTAGAATATTGGATCATGCATGGTGTAAAGGTGGACGTTAGGAGTAGGGGAAAAACACACGTCGTTTTACGATTGATGAGGGCAAGAGTATATTACTGGAATTATCATGGAGAACTTTTATCTTGCAAAGGACACGGGTTTGCTTCCCGTGTTGGGGGTTGTTTCTACGCAAACCATGGTAATTCTATTACTTTGGCTCGTTTTGGTCAGTCGAGGGTGATTTCTGCTAAAGCCAATTTGGGAGAATCAATCCAAATTGTATGACGAACCCTAAAGGGGTGAAGTACTGTGCAAGCAAGCATGACGAACCCTAGAGGGGTGAAGTGCGGTATGACGAACCCTATAGGGGTGAAGTACTTTGGTTGAAAAATGCTTACTCCTGGTCGGTTTTTCCCCAGAGTGGAGGGTGTATGTGAGGATTGTATATTGTTATTGAAAAGGGAAAAGTGTTAAGGTACATTGTGTGAGGAACCCTCCTTCGGGGAGAATGTGAAGCACAATGTACCCAATTGTTAAAAGTGTTAAATTGTTAATTGTTAGAGTGAAGGGACACTTTGGTCCCTCAAGTTTTTCGACAGGGACACTTTAGTCCCTCAAGAAATTTAATTCATTTTTAGTCCCTCATGTTTTCCAAAAGTACCAATTTAGTCCCTCATGTTTTCTAAAAGTACCAATTTAGTCCCTCAACGAAGTGGCTAACGGAAATAGGATAGGGACTAAATTGGTACTTTTGGATAACTTTAGGGACTAAAAATGAATTAAATTTCTTGAGGGACTAAAAGTGTCCCTGTCGAAAAACTTGAGGGACCAAAGTGTCCCTTCACTCTAATTGTTAAAGTTAAAGTGTGTAAGTGAAAAGGGAAAGTGTGAATGCATTGTGTAGATGTTTTAATTCAACGAATCCGATCAAAAGTGTTTAAGTGATTAAATTGAAATAAAATGTTCAATAACGGATTCGAGAATTAAATCATCTAAGTGTGACGTTAGCAGAGCATAACCATGTGATTGTGCATTATAGTATTATACTATAGTATTATACTTTCAGCATGCATAGTTACTAAATTAAATTAGGTTGGAATGTTTTACTTGTTAAGTGAATTGTGAATTGTTTAATTGTTATTGTTTGTGTATGAATATGCCTCCTTATGGTTTATTACTGTTTTTAAATGTTTTCTTTGATCTGGATTTCAAAGTACTCACCCTTACAGTGGACATATTAGGTACACCAAGGAGACATGCACATATGAAGATCAAGGCCGAGAAAGTTATACTCTTGTTGGAGAGTATATTGTTTAGGGTGACCTTACGGTCTCATTATAAGTGCAACCATTCACAGGTTTTATATTGTAATAATTAGATTTTGTAAATGTTATTTTATTGGAAATGATGTTTTATCCAGGTGCATTTTATTAATGTATAAATCATATCTTCTCTTTTGTCAATTGAAGTATTTTAGAAAGTTTGGATAGCTTGATCTGAAAGTTATATTTTTACTGGATTGAAAACTGTTCTGGACTGACAGGTTTAATTTTATATAGGGGAAAAGTCTGATTTTTAGAGGAAACTTTGCCAAAATTTTTATAAACCCCGAACCATTTTCATAAATAAATATTATTTAAAAGTAATTTCTTTAAGTATAAAAGTAGGATGTTACAGCCAGGAAGGCCCTCCCATGGCATCAGCTCCTCAGAAAGAATAAGGAGTTCTTGTGGGGTGAGTGATGTGAAACCGCCTTTCTCGAACTCAAGGAGTACCTGTCGACACCCCCCGTATTGATGAGCCCGGATGAAGGGGAAATCCTTTATCTATACCTCTCAGTAGGGGAACACGCCGTTATGTAACACCCTACCTTAATTACTACACTAATTACCCAATTGGATTTGGTTACACAAAAATTTCTTTTCAAACTCATAGTTTATTATAAAAATCTCCGTGAAATCGGACGGAGTATACTTTGTTTATTTGACTTTTCCAAAATATTCATTTCCTGAAAACCTGTTATAACAACATTTGCATAATCCAGAAAAGCCAACAGGGCGTTGTGCATCAGTGCATGTGTACATTCGTATCACTTCAGCAAACATTTACAAGTCTTAGCTTGATTCCCAAAAGAAAGCCCCTTTCCCAAAAGATAAAGTAGTCTTGGGCCTACCTAGTGCTACAGTTTTTGCACCCAAAACAATATTAAATTTTATAAAAAAGTAATACATTATAATATTTGGGCCTAGGACATGATGCAAATCCCACTAATAAAACCTACTCTCCCTGTGAGGGAAAGTACTCCTGCTCGGCCGGGGGCTGTGCTAGCTCAATCTCAGTACCTGTGTAAAATCAGCAAGGAGGTGAGCATTACACAATACGTACAAAATAATTTCTAAAGAGCTATAGTAATACACTAAGCCTAATACACTTATATTAACTATTCAATTTCATGTTCATGGTTACATCCTCATTTCCTTTACTTTACCTAGTCATTTTCTTTCTTTATCATCTTTTATTCATTTTTCACATTAGGACTATCGCACATGTCAAGATTTTACACCCACTAGGAAGATTCCACCCGTTAGGAATTCCCACCCAATTGGAATTTATCCACCCAACAGGAATTTACCACCCATTAGGACCACACCCATCAGGACTTTCCTACTTTTACTAACCCTTTCTTACTTATTCTTCTACTTTTATTTCCTCCTATATGTTCTAGCCAACTTTTAATCATTGTATTTTACGCATAATGATCCATGGGTACACCCTTCACCTAACGAGCCTTTCCGCCTAATGGGCATTTACACCTGAAGGGAATTTCCACCTAATGGGCCCTTCCACCTAGGGGCATTTCAACCTAACAGTGCATTTCGCTTAATGGGACGGCGTAACCCATACGGATCATTAATCAACGCATCAGTCATTCAGGCCCTCCATGGCCACAATCGTTTCATACATAGTAACACATTATACTTACACATACTTCCACACAACCACATCATTATCCAATCATCCCCTAGCAACATGTAATATTCACATACATTCACAACATCATAAATATCATCATTCAAACAATTAACTAACAACATATTATCTTCACATTAATTCCTAAATTTATAAAGTAAGTTTCATTCCATTCATTTTTATACTCCAATTATTAGTTTTATCCACTACCCTATTGTTTATTACCATTACTACTCTTGTCTACCCTTAATTTATGACAGCCATTACCTTTTTATATTTTAGATTCAATTCAAAACCTCATCCCCTCATATACATCAACATACACATCATCATTCAAACATTTCATGGCAACATATAATATCCACATCAATTCACAACATCCTAAATAAATTCATTTAATTTACTATCCTACTTAACTCATTATCCTCATCCTCTACCAAAAGGTTCCTCCCTAAAGTTCCTTATCCTATATCTATATAAAATCACCCCTCTAATCTTAGCTACCCTAACATGCTTAATTCATTAACATTGTCCACTATCCTAAGGTTCATATCTTATAACTACACACATATACCCCTCCAATCTTAGCTATCACTATAAACAATCCAGAAATCACCCTCTAAATAAGGGTAATACCCCCTCCTTACATCTATGAAGAGAGAGAGAGAGAGAAACCCAAAACCCTAGCTTGCAACCTCAACAAATTAGCTATCAATTGGTGAGTGAGAAGGATGAAGAGTGCTTGGTTTCACTTGCTCTTGATATGAAGGCATGAATATATGTAACTCTCCGTTGTCATGGAGCTTGTAGAGAAACAAGTGAATATGGTGAGAATGAAGAAGATAAGCGTGAGGTGTGAGGGGTGTGGTGATGATGTTCTAGCTTTACTAAGTTCTTAACTTAGGGTTTAATAGTGATGATGAGATGATGATCTTGATGATGGGTGTGGTTGGGTGTTCTTGGATCTTGAGGGGTTTGAGAGGGAAGAAGAAATGAATTGAAGTGTGTTTGTGTGTTGTGTTGTTGTTGTTTCTTTGCCTTTAATTCGTTTTCTTTGGCAAGAAGAAAAGAGTGTGTGGTTCTAAGTTAGTGGCTTGCATGGGAAGCCAAAATTGAGTGGTCCTGTAGCCTTTATTTTTTTCACTTCAGCAACGCGTTAATCGAATAACCCGATGGTTAATCGATTAACCAGTGCAATTTTTCCCAAAACAGCTCTTAGGCATTAATCGATTAATCTCAGGCTTAATCGATTAACCAGTGCAGTCCACCATTTCTTTGCACTTCAAAGCGACATAACTTCTTCGTTACCCGTTGGATCTTGCCCAAATTTTTAAAGCAAGCATCCCTACATACTAACCTTCATATCCAACTATGAAATTTACGTTTTGAGTTGTAGATCTTTTATTTCTAATTCCCTAACATTCTATGTTTTTAACCATAAAATAACTCTTCCAATCCACTAGTTTCAACTTAATATTATCATTTTCTTCACATAAAGCTTATTATCATATCAATTACACTTGGAATTAAATTAGGGATGTTACACGTTAGCTCGGTGTTGGTGACAGAATCGAGCAAAACGGAGTCGCCAATTTACTTTGTTAGTAAAGCACTCCAAGGCCCTGAAACGGGATACTCCAAGTTAGAGAAGGTGGCTTTTTGCCTCATAATCACGACGAGGAGGTTAAGACAATACTTCCAGAGCCACAAGATCGTGGTCTGAACCGATCAGCCAATAAGGCAAGTATTGCAAAAACCCAACCTCACCAGTAGAATGGTTTCCTGGGCGATCGAGTTATCCGAGTTCGACCTAGCATACGAACCTCAAAGAGCAATAAAATCACAAGTCCTAGCCGACTTCGTGACGAAGTTTACAGAACCTTCCACAGGATCGAACTCCCGGAGCTAGACCCTCTATGTCGAGGGTCTAGTAATTTGAAAGGTGCAGGGGCTGGGGTAATCTTGGAAAACGACAAAGAAGTTAGCTTAGAGTATTCACTCAAGTTCGAATTCTCGACGTCCAATAACCAAGTCGAGTATGAAGCTATTCTCGTAGGGATGAGGCTTGCCAAAGAAATGGGGGCTACCACAATACGGATCTTTTCAGATTCACAGCTGGTAGTCTCTCAAGTCAAAGGCGAGTACCAGGCCAAGGAACCCATCCTTCAAAAGTACCTGGAGAGGGTTAGGTTCCTTGCCTCCAAGTTTTCACACTTGGAAATCACTTACATTCCCCGAGAGTCGAACAACTGAGTTGACATACTCTCCAAGCTCGCCAATGTAACATCCTCATTTTTATAATATAAAATATATTACTTTTTTTTATACTAATTTAATATTAAAATACTTGGGGTTTTATAAAAATTTCGGCAGAGTTTACTTTAAAATATGGACTTTCCCCAAGTTAATTTTTCACCTGTCAGTTAGAACAGTTAATAACAATTGCAAAAATATAATTACATTGTAAATGGTTGTGACTTATTTTGAGACATTTTAGAAAAGGATATTTTTATATCCTCCACAACCCTTAATGCATTTTATCAAAACAATTACTTTTATAAAGTCCATTTACAAAATAGAAGTATTCTTAACTTACAATAAAAGTTAACACTTATAACAACTTTAATTAATAAAACATTTACAATACAATATCCTAGAATGGTTGCAACAAATAAAATGTGACCAAGGAGGTCACCATAATGATATACTCTCCTTAAGTGAGAGTATACCTTCTCGGTGCGGAAGCCATAAATGTCTTTCTTCGATGGTACCTAAAATGGTCAACTTAAGGGGTGAGTAATTTGAATAATAATTAAGGAAAACACATAAACAACAGTAATAAGGCATAACTAGACATACCCACACACACATACTCATATTCCTTTATCCTACTCAACCCTATTATTTATATTCCTTGACATTTTGCTATTCCTTTATACTATATATATATATATATAATTCAGTATACACATTCATCACATAACAATGCTTTGATGCTCAAACATATGATTATGAATGCACTTTATACCATTATGGTTTAATTCCTGAATCCAATGTAACACTTTATCATTTAACTTTTACCACTATAATACTTTCACACTTTCATTGGATTCGGTGAATTAAACCAATTATATATCCATGAATGCACTTTTTCGTGTCCAATAACAATAACACTTTTCAACCCTCGCATACACCCTCCACTCAGGGGAAAAACCGACCAGGAGTAAGTATTTCTCAACCTCTATTTTGGTACTTCACCCCTATAGGGTTCGTCATACTCGCTTGCACAGCACTTCACCCCTCTAGGTTTCGTCATGCAATTTGGATTGATTCGCCCAGATTGGCTCTAGCAGAAATCACCCTCGACTGGCCAAAACGAGCCAAAGTGATGGAATTACCCTGGTTTGCGTGGAACCAACCCCCAACACGGGAAGCAAACCCGTATCCTTTGCAAGATCAAAGTTCCCCAAGATAATCCCAATAATTCACTCTTGCCCTCATCAATCGTTAAACGACGTGTGTTTTTTCCCCGTACACCTAGGGTCCACCTTACTCCATAATGCACGTGTTTCTAATTCATTTTATGTGGCTTTCCTTAGTCAAACCTTTAATACTTTATTTCCAATTGGTTGGGTTTTCTAACTTAGAACTTTCAGCCATACTATATATGTAACATCCCGGATTTTCTGGACTCAAATAAATCAATAAAGTTTTATTTAAAAATGATTTTTCAATTTAAGAAAAGATTTTCCGTCAAAACTGTTTTAGCAAGTAGGAAATATTGATTTTTCATAAAAACCAAGTGGTGATTTATTATTAGAGAACAAAATTTTTCCTTCTTAAAATAATTTGAAGTTTTAAATAAATTATTTATTCTGGGAAAATCTTTGTTGTACATGAAAATATGATTGGGTATTTGAGCAGTACGATTTAATTGATTTCCTTAGGAATCATATCCTCGAATTTGTGAATGTGTATGTTTGTGTGCTTAATTATGTAAGAAATCTAATTAGTTAATTTAAATGATTAAGTGCATGAATTGTGTAAATATAGATGAACATAGGAAATTATACGTGTGTAGGCCGTGTGTTTTGAGGATGGAACATGATGTAACTAAATGAGTGCTAAGTGTTTCATGGTCTTCATGCTAGGAAAAATAAAATTATATGTGTAGTTGTGTGTATGTGTTGTTCGACCATTTAAGGTTAGGAAGGCCAAGAAGAATGCATTGTTCCACGATACCCATGCTATGAGAAATAAAATTGTATATGTGTGTATGCATGTATTTGGTTCGGTCAAGAAAAGAGGAAGGAAACCAAGTAAGTTTGATTTTCTTACCCATTAAGAAATAGGAAATTCAAATAGAAATAGGAGGAAGCTAGAGTGGTGACTCATGATGCCTATAGAAGACTTTCTTCCACCTTGCCTCACCTTGACATGACCCTTGCCATGCAAACTTTTGGGTTGGACCGAATTATCCCTTGCACAAACCCTTGAACCGAGGATCAAATGGGAAATCCCAAGCCATTGCTCTTGTTCTTAAAACCGTGTAGGATAGTGTTGGTTAGCCATTCTCCATCTTCAAACACTTCATTCCCAAAACACTTTGTCCAAGAGTGCATCAAACTCTTGAGACTTTAGAGAAAAAAAAGTGAGAGAGGCCGTAAGGAAGAAGAGAGGAGATAAGAGTGCAAATCCTAAGGTTCTTTACCCAAACATCCCTAATTTCTTTCTCAACCTTGTTCTTCTTCTTTGGTCAAGAGAAAAGCCAACCAATAACCCTAAGAGGAGGAGACCGAAGCAACTTTAGGAGAAGAAGAAAGGAGATTGAAAGGTTGAACTCTTAGTTAGAGTCTTGATCTAATGTAGTTAATTAAGAAGGTTTGGTGTAGTGATTTTGGTTTGTAAAGGGACTTAAATATGGACATTATTTAAGTGTAAATTTTGTGATGCATGTGTTTACTTCTTTATGATCTTGAAGTTTTGATGCCTTGCATGTCATTTTTACAATTTGATCTTGAATAATTGTGCTTGGATGTTTCAATCTCCATCTTGTTCTTTACGGTTTTGGTTAGATTTTGTGTTTAAGTGTGTTTTTGTATTGATCTTGTTTAGCAAGTCTTGGTTTTATTTGATGAATGTCACGGTTCTTCAAGGAAAATGGATAGGGAAAGCTTAAGAAGTAACTTTTGTATAAAAGGATTTAAAACTAAGGTCTTATGTATGATGATGATGACTCGGTGATGGTTTGCAAAATAAGATGATGCTTTGAGTGATTTGACCTTGAGTTTTGTTCTTTGCATGTGAAAACAAGTTTATAAAATTTTGCCCTTGTATGTAGTGATTCGGTTAAGCCTAGGAAATTATGCTAGATCCTCATTTCCCTTACATGCATGTTGAAATTTGCCTTATTTAAAGATTTTAAATGCATGCATGGTGAGATTTAGGTGATCAAAGAATTTGAGTACATACATGGAATTTTTAGACATCAAAGAATTGTGATAGGTCTTGGTCTTTGTTGTGTTAAGAAATTAATTTTTTTTATTGATAAATCTTCATGAGAAGCTCACGGTTTTGTGGGTATAAATGATCAAGTTAGCTCATTTTATTTTACATGTGTGTTTTATTGTTAGAATTAGGAATTCCTAAACCTATGGGACTTAAATCTTTGATTTCAAGCTTAAAAGTAATTTTATGATCCCATTCGGTTTGGGACGAAATTTCCTGAAAAGATATTTCTATTTTCTTATGTATCCTTGTTTGAGTTAGTCTTGGCTAAATGAAATTGATTTGATAAATGTTGTGTTGAGTGTCTTTCCCTATATCCTATTCGGTCTTGGCACAAAAGTGAAGGAAATGAATTGATTTCTCATTTGTGTGCTAATTTACAAGATGCTAGCTTTATCTTAAGTAAATATGTCCTTTTCTTTTTGAATGTGATGATGTATGTTGTTTTTTTCTCTCCTAATAGCATGTGTTAGTAATTATTAGTAACTAAGGTACAAACCTTGTCTCATATCGGATAGGATTCGGCTATGCTTAAAAACTAAGTGCATGTATTTGATTCTTGTCCTATGTGCATGGATTTTGAGTAGTTGATAATATTATGTATGTGCTTGAACGATTAAGATGATTACTACTTGTGTATTCGTATGTGTACGTGAAAATGAATTTGAGTGCTTAATACATTTTTAAGAAAGGTTTTGATCCAAACTTGTGTTAATTGCTTCGATTTAATTCGGTTTTAAGGAAAAAGAAGTAAGCCAAACAATTTGATTAATTAAAAGGAATGGTTTTCCTGGTTTTAAGTTAATAAATGTTCTTACTTGAGTAAAACCAAAGTGATTTTCAAATAAGAAGTTTTCTTTGGTAATAATATTTTGTTTTCCAAAGTGATTTTATAAGAGCGATTTTTAATAAGGGAGAATTATTTGAGTTCCAGTAACAATCGGGAAGAGGTTACAAA
Source organism: Crotalaria pallida (assembly GCA_037953625.1). Lineage (NCBI taxonomy): Eukaryota > Viridiplantae > Streptophyta > Magnoliopsida > Fabales > Fabaceae > Crotalaria > Crotalaria pallida. The sequence continues at coordinate 76,300,798 of CM075649.1, read as the reverse complement.
CGTCGCGTTGGGAACCAAGGAGCGTATTGTGAGAGTATCGTCAATCGAGGCGAGGTGAGATGATCGGGAAACCTTGGAGAGCTATAGGGCGTTCGTCATCGAGGTGAGAGAGGGGCTTTCCCTTAAGACCCCGTGGTAATTAGGTACATATTAAGGCGTCCAATCATCTCAAAGATTGGACTCCAATCTCATTTAGCGTGGTGGTGTATGTGATAGCGCTTGTTTGTTTGGTCTAGCTATCCACTCGAACGACTGAGATTGGTTTATGAGAATGATGATATGTTTTCTGATTGTTCATGTTGTGCTATTTAATTATTCTATGATCCGTTTATTTGTTATATTTATATGATATGGTTGGGAATCATTTAATTGTGCGTTAGTAATAAAGTTATGAAAGTCACAAGCTAAGAATGATAAGAAAAGAATCATGGATTCGAATAATGAGAATAAATGAGAGAAAGAGGGACAAGTTACGATGAGAATGAATTGTGAGAAAAGTAGATGATGATTGGAAATTTGGAAGCATGAGAGGAGCTGCTGATGCTGTTGAACCCAAATTGGCGAGAAAGGACACCAGTGATGCTGCTGAGTCACACTTGGCAAAGAGGATAACGATGATGTGCTGAGTTACAAATTGATCTGAGATTGTGTTGCTCATGATGAGAGCAAGACGATGCAATAATGTTGTGATGACTCAAGTGAAAGTATATGAGCTTTAGGGGGATTAGATGCGTACGATTAGCGATCGGGTCTCATTGAAGGGATGCACCAAGGATGGACCGATCATTAGGACTAAGCCGTAATTTAAAATCTTTAAAAGACATTTATAAACGCGGTGAGGCATGAGGGTCGAATCGAAGTAGTGGAGAGGAAGGAACGATAAGTATCTACGGATACTTAGGACGAGATTGCATTAGGGGAGGACGACGACGGTGAAACGTCAAGAAGTCTAGAGTGTGTTTCTAGGCAGAACGAACTCCACATGTGGCGCACTAACGTGGTGGGGACTGGGTCTAATGTCGTGGCAAGTTCTGCGGGCCCACTAGAAACATACTGTCGCCCCCTAGATTGCAAATCGAGAACAGTGAGAGGCACTGGAACGGGGCATTGTGTTTTGCCACTGCATGGACAGTGAGCCTTAATGTTATTGATATGATTGAGGACGAGATCCTCCTGGTCTGCGACCATTATGTATTGTGACAGCTGTCATGCCCGCGTGGTATAGGTCCTGTACTCCTGTTTGCTTCCGACTAGGTTGGGAGGTTGACCGAGGAGATGTAGACGTGTGTGAGCACAATGATGCTTCCCCCTCATCATTGATGTTAATCGAATTGATAAGACTTAATAACCAAGATATTCCAAAAAAAAATATGTGTGATAATGATCAAAATAATAGTGATAATGGAAATGCTAATACCAAGAGTGGAAGTGGATATGAATACCCTTGAAACATTTGATGAGTTGAGGAATGAGAGAAAATGGAAGAAAAGTATCATGGTGAAGGATGTGGTTGTCTTGAGCTTGTAAATACTGGAATGAGTAATGATGGTTATATGTGTTGTCTTGATTTATCTTATGCTATCGTTGGATTTACGTTTCCTTTTACATTCATTTGGTCTTAGTATTTACCTAATGTAATCCCACATAGTCGACATTGTCGTTTTGGGTAGCTCACTCTCTCTTTCTTCTACAATTCTATTATGTGTTGCATAAAAATGTGCGGATCCTAGATGGACAACATTGCAAGATATCAGCGATTCAGGGAGATAGGAGCCCTACCAATGAGGGGAGATAACAACGCTATGTCGGCTTACGTGGTATTCTTTCTAAGGATTCAGCGCAGAAGCGTAGAGCTAGCCGAAAGAGTTACTCCCTCGGATGCAGAGATTCACAGAGCGTCGGATGATTTTACAGCAGAAAACACTAAGGAGACAGAGGAGAAGGACGAGTGACAAGAGCGAGTAGAACTTGATGACTGTAGAGTAGGCAATTCCCTTTTAAGTATTGTAATTCACTTCAAGATGTTAGACACCTGGCTCTACTATGCTGTAACCCCAAAACCAGATTATGTTAAGTGTTGATGTTTTGAGATCAAATCAAATGGGGTAATTTGTTTGAACTACATTTTGGAAAACTAGTTTCAAAGTGTGATGTCCCGTGACATCTCGATTTGGAACTTGAAGGGTGGCATGCCTTGAGAACGTGATATCTTATATCTCGGTTTCAAATTGAAAATGTTCTCAGGAGTGTGTAACTCTTGTAAAAAAAAATGGCCCCTAATTTTCACTTAAAAAGATTATGGTTTTCAAGTTGCCAAATCAGGGTGTTACAATATATATATATATATATATATAGAGAGAGAGAGAGAGACAATCACACTCAACAACAATAAGGATCACAATCATGCCATTCATTCATTTAGTTTCATAACATATATACTCATAGTCCACTTATAGAACATACCAATCATACCACAACAATCATAATTCATATCAATCATTTTATCATTTAATTCAATAACAATCTAATAATCAATTACTAAACAACCCTAAGTTCATTATACACACTTTTATTTTCAACATAATGTAACATCCCAAATTTTAAACCTAAGCGCAAATAAATTAATAATAGTTAGAATAATTGAAATAATAATAATAAAACCATAATTAGACATTAAAAGAAGTGTTCAAGCATTATAAAAGATTAACAATAATAATATTGGTTTAGGAAAAGAAAGGAGCATTAAATTGGAATTAGGAACAGGCCAGAAAAATAGATAATTCGGTACTAAAACATAACGTAGGTTAGAAAATCAAAATAAAAGATTTAGGACTCAAAACAAAATTTCCACCGTTGGATATGAAGGTATGATTTTTAGGAAGTTGCTCGTCAAATTTGAGCAAGATCCGACGGTGAACGAAGAAGTTATGGCTGTTTGAAGTTGGGAGAAAATAGCTGAAAAATAGAAAAATGAAGTAGCAGTACCTGTGAATTTCAGTTTCGCTTAAGCGAAAATGTCACAGTATCAACACCTAAAGAGCTCGCTTAAGCGAGTAGATTTCACTTAAGCGAAATAGGTTCCATGGCATCACTGTAAGGGCTTCGCTTAAGCGAAAATTTTTCGCCTAAGCGAAAATTCTGCGATCTGCAACACTGAGAACGCGTTTTTGAGGGTATTTCCGCCATTTCCCACCCTAAAAACCCCTTTATACACCCCAAACACTCCCTCCCTCACATCATTCGAACCTCCTTCTCCTCCCACCTTCTCCATCTTCTTCTTCCTCTCCAAGGAGCTAAGGTTTCTCCTCCCAACCCTCCCTTCTTCCACCATCACCATTGATTCTTAAAGATTAAGCCTCCAAGCTTCAAGGCACCCCTCAATCTCTCTTTCCCCTCTTCCAATTTGAGTCACCATCACCACCTCAAGCTTCTCCATCAACATCCTCATCCTCAAGCTTCCATGGCTTCCATGGTGTGAGCTTCAAGCTCCAATCTCCATAATCATCAAGGTTTCCTTTCCCCTCTTTCCTTTTCAATCTTTCCATTTCCTTTTGATTTGGGTATTCTCATAACCCTTATTCATTATTGTTGTTGTTATTGTTCCTTGCCCCAATCTTACAAGAGTGATTTGGAGCCTCCCACACTCTAAGAGGGAACTCATCAAGCTTGCTCTGCTTCGTGGATTAGTGGATACCGACATCTCTCCTACGTTAGGGCTCAAAGCTCTCTTAAGGTTTAGTCTTCCTTAATTATATATAAGGTAAGGGGTTTATTGCCGCACGGTGGTTGTGTAACTGGTACTGTGTAGTCATGCCTGAGATTATTTGATTATGTGTGATCAGGGAACTTAGAATTTACTTTTATGACTTGACATGCTTATATGAGTTAATTGCTAACTGAAAAATGTTAAATGCTAATTGTTGATTAAATGTTTAAATGTTAATAATTATGTTTTTAAATGTTGATATGTGAATGTTGGTGCATGAATTGATAGGGATGTGAGTTTGGTTTAGAGATAGTATTAATATTAGCAAAGGAGTGAGAATTGAGGAAATTTAGTGAGAGCTCTATTTTTAGAAATAAAGTGATTTAGAAGGAAAGAAAAGAAATAAATTAAAGAGAGTAAGGTGAGAGAATTAGAATAAAATGAATCATTAAAATGTAATCGAATTAAAAAGGGTAAAGAAGGAAAGACAGGAAATGTCACAGGTTGGTCATAAGACCCTGTGGTTTAATAAAAGAGAATTCGAGCGCAGGTTGGTCATAAGACCCTGTGGCTCAACACAGGTTGGTTGTGGTGACCCTGTGGCTGGCGCAGATGGTTGTGGTGACCCTGCGGCCAATTAAAAAAACACTGTGTGGTGACCCTGTGGCTGGCGCAGGTGGGTTGTGGTGACCCTGCGGCCAAGTAGAACACACCGTCACAGGTGGGTTGTGGTGACCCTGTGGCTGACACAGGTGGGTTGTGGGGACCCTGTGTCCTCGCGCAGATGGGTCGTGGTGACTCTGCGACCAGTGGTGGCGACTGGCACAGGTTGGTTGTGGTGACCCTGTGGCCTATGATAGAAAACGGTGTCAGTGGGTACTGGACCCTAGAAGACGTGTGGTAGTTGGAACCCGCACGCATGGGTTGAGTAAGACCTGCGGCCTTTGGGGATCCGCACGCATCGGTAAGTCGTATCCTCTGAAAGACGGGGAACGCAGTGGCGGGAGCCCCACGACACCATAAAAGATAAAGGAAAGCAATAAATGGTAAAGGAAAGAAATAAAAGATAAAGGAAAGTAATAAAAGATAAAGGAAAGTAACAAAAGATCAAGAGAAATGTAAAGAAATAAAAGAAAGACAAGGGAGTAAAGGAAGTGCGAGGAAAATGAATAGAATTGGTAGAATAGGAAAGGAGAGAAAAGGAAAGAGGATAGGAAAGTAGATAAAGGAAAGGATTAGAATTGGAGGAAGCATGCCGTAGGACGACAATGTGAGTAGGATAGTGATTAAATAGAGTAAGTGTGAATATGGGTTGGAAGGTACAAAGAATTGGAGATGGTTGTGTCTATAGTGAATAGGTGATTGGGTGTGTTTATATTCGTAATATTTGATTATTTGCTAAATGTGCTTGACTTGGGTTATGTTCTATGCTTTATCAGTTAGTGCAATTCTCACCCTTACAACCAACACAGGTACAGATGCAGGTCAGGAGCTTAGCTGAGAGTTGGGCCGAGCAGGAGCACACTTCCCCACGGGAAGTGTGAGTGTCCCATTTTAATTTTGTGTCGACCCGGGCCATTTTATGTAATTTATGTATTTTCAAATAATTATGAAATTATGTAATTTTAAATATAATGCATAATGTCGGTGGCCCGGAGATATTAATTTAGAATTTGAGAAGTCGGGTATCCGTGTTTAGTATTTTATCGGATACCGTAGGAATTAAAACAAATATGTTATATTTACTATTCTGGATATCTGGACAGGTAATCAGTGAAAACTAAATTTTTGGGAATGTCCATAAAACAGAGGAAACTCTGTCCGATTTTCCGTAAAAATTATACTAAGTATTTCAATTAAAAAGAAATTTTCAAATCCATATTTTCAAAATGAGTAAAATAAAATAGGTTGTTACACATAACACTATCAACATACAAGTCAAACATACACATAAAAATACATCTAATTATAACCCTATTACTATCATTAAATCCTTTCCCTAATTAAAACCAAAGTACTCCCCCTTACCTCTTGAAGAGAAGAGGAGAAATTGGGGGAAAACTTGAAGCACCCACACCAAGCCCTAGCCAAGCTCCCTAACCTCCTATTTCCTTGCCCTTAGACACTTTCTAAGACTCCTTGAGTGATTGCACAGCTCCATAAGGTGGATTGGAGGAGTTAGGGTTTATGTTGGGATTTGGGGGTTTTGAGAAAAGAGGTGAAATTGGGGTTTTTGGGGAGAGGGATCATAAGAGGGATTGATGGAGGGATGATTTGTGGTGTTAATTTCATTTGATTTGGTGTGGATTTGGGGGAATTGTAAAACCCTAGGAGAGAAGGAAGATAAATTCGTGGAGAAGAGAGAGAAAGACTTTGAGATAATGCCCCAATTCAACGTGTTCTTTGTCTGATATAACAGGGGTTAATCGATTAACACTTCTATTAATCGATTAGCACCAGAAGGTGGTTAAAAATTTACTCGATTAATCCATCCCTTACTCGATTAGTGGCTGAACATTGCCAAAAACTTAATCGATTAACCTAACTCAAAGGTTAATCGATTAACCTGTTCAGCCCACTTAATCCCTTGTACTTCGAATTGCCCTAACTTCTTCGTTAACCGTCGGATCTTGCTCAAATTTTGAGACAAGCATCCTAAGACACTCGTCTTCACATCCAACGGTGGAATTTGGGTTTAGAACTATGGATATTTTATTCCTAATTTCCTAAGATCCTATGTTCTTTAGATCATAATTAACTCTTCTAAAACTCACTTCTAAACTAATTCTACTTCATCAAACCTACCCTTACTAACTCCTACATTTTTAAACACATTCCAAACATCCTTAGCATCTCTAAACAGAATCAAAGACTTGGAAACAACACTACTCTTATCAAAATTCTATTAATTAGGGCACCTAATGATTTGGGAAAATCGGGGATGTTACAATTCTCCCCCACTTAAAGGAATTTCGTCCCCGAAATTCAACTAAGTTTAAAGAATTAGAAGAGACATAGAGCTATATGCTCTAGTTATAAGACGAATCTTATCCTAGGCTATGGAATGGTTATTACTTTTGGGGATTGCTCCCCCACTTAGAACGCAACTCGGGTGGATTTACAATAATAGAACTACTTCGATCTACTACTACCGAGGCTTCTTCTTACAATAGGTCTTACTATCCTACTGAGGTTCATTCCTAGGAAAACTAACCTATTCTCACAACTGAGGAAAACAAAAGTCTGAAACTTCCCTATGGCACATCATTCTTAACAGAACATGTAACGCCCCGATTTTCACCACCCGAAAATAATCATCGTTTAATTCAAGGTTGCTAAAAATGAGGCCATTTTTTTTTTAAAACGTTTTTGGGAAGCGGTTGGTGCATGCTCATGTTCTTACTTGAAAACCGGGTCGTTACTTAAAAACCATTCCTCACCTTCCCTTTTTAAATCTTTCAAAACAGTTTTAAACATTCGGCCAGTTCACAAAATAAAGTAGGGCATAGTTACAGAAGTGATACATTACTAAGATGGTCCTTGACCCACACTTACATCAACTTAGACTATTTACCCTACCTACGACTCTTCAAAATGAAGACTACCGGGTGAAGCTCCCGATCCTCCTTGCACTCTTTCTTAACTCCAGAAGAAGACGCCACGGCGGTCGCTGCTGGCCCACCATTCTTGGGCACCCACTGCATCCTAGTTGAAGCAGAAGCAACCTTCTGTGCTTCACATCGCACCTTCTCCTCATAGTCTCTGTATCCTCGGACAGATACTTGTCCCAGCAGTGGTCCTAGGTTGGCTCCGCAAAGTCGATGCTCAGGATCCGGAATCACGATTTGAGAGTCACCAATCCACACCCAGCCAGATGGGGTACGCTTCCAGCCGCATCCATGTCTAGTCCACGTTGAAATCTCCATGCGATAATCCATCTGCGCGTTGGAGTACCGGAAACGCCGATATACCAACGGGCAGGAGAGAGTTAGCGAACCGAACGACAAGTCGTCGACGTTGTGGATTTACCGCAGGCGGAATATCAAGACAACACACACAATACAAGAAAGCACACACAACACACAAGCATAACATCACAATTCTTATTATATCAACTTATTAACATTCCTATATGAACATCTTTTATTTCAATCATTTTCTCAATCACATTTTCATTCACCATTTCCAATCGTTCACTTATTTCCTTTCCCTCTTCAAGGGTCTCATCACTCATTCCAAACTTCACCTTCTCATCCTCAAATCTCCACAAACTCTACTTTTCTTAAATTATAAAACTTTTCTTAATGAGTCTTATCAAATTACTACCATCGATGATTAAGGGGATTTAAAGAATCATCGAGGTACGCGTCCGTTCGTAGTTAGCACTCACGTCTCATGCCTACATCTCCTCGGCCACCATCCACCTAGTCGAAAGCAAACAGGAGTACAGAACCTTTACCGTGCGGGCACGACAGCTGTCACACAACAAATGGTCCCTGAACAGGAGGCCTTGCCTCAATTCATAATCATAAATAACAGTGCACGCCCTCGGCGGCAATCAAAATGCCCCACTCCAGTTCCTCTCACTGTTCTCGATTTGCAATCTAGGGGGCGACAGTATTGTTCTAGTGTGCATGCAGAACTTACCACGGTATTAGACCCAGTCCCCACCACGTTAGTGAACCACTTATGGAGTTCGTTCTGCCTACAACAATACTCTAGACTTCTTGACGTTTCACCGTCATCGTCCTCCCCTAATGCAATCTCGTCCTAAGTATCCGCAGATACTTATCGTTCCTTCCTCTCCACTACTTCGGGTTAACACTCATATCTCACCGCGTTCGCTGTTAATGTCTTTTAAAAGCTTTTATCTTTTATTAACCTAATGGTCAGCTCACCCTTCGCGCATCCCTTTAATGAGTCTTGACCGCTATCTTTGCATCACTTTTCATAACTCAAAACTTAGCACAGAGCGGGATCACAATCATAACTTGAATCTCATCACAAACTTCTCTCCAAACAACCTTTTCATAACAATCTCTTTTGGAAACTTTCAAAATCTCACTTCACAATTCCTCTTCAAAACTCTTTCAAACTTCAAATCATAAATCCTCATCTAAAACTTCCTTTCAAATCCTTTTAAAAACCTCTTTCACAATCACTTTCAGAAAATCAATGTTGGAAAATTTTTCTCATTTTGGGAACCCCTTCAAAAATACATTTTCAAAAGCTGATTTTCAAAAATTTCAATTTGCAAACTCTTTTCAAAAATCCTTTCATGAACTTTCTCAAAATCTCATTTTCAAAAACCTTTTCAAACATTCCTTTTCAAAAGTGTTTCTTAGAAACTTTTCTCTTCTTGAGAACTAGCGGAGGAGCAAGCTCAACTCAACACCAGTCTCAATCCAAGAAAACAAAACCAACAAATCAAGTTTCCGCCCTCATCAACTCTTCACTTTCATCTCCCTATCATCATTCTTTCCCAGCTCTGGCTCGTTCACCTCATTACATCTTTACCACTCTCATCTCATCGTCTCTTCTCAATCAACATCTCAAACTTCTTATCATTATCTCCACTCTTAGTGTCTTATCAGGATAAGGCCGCCTTATTCCGTAAGGACTTAAGCCAACAAGGGATTATCTTTCTTGGTGTCTTTTAATTCGAATCTCTTTTCTTTTATTATCATTATCAATCAATTCAATATCACCATTCATTAACAAACATAAGCAACACATCATCACACATCACACACAACAATGTGGTCTTTGTCCCAATCGTGTAAGTGGCCACACAAGCACACAATTGCCACTACACTACTGACGCCGAACCACTTAGTTCCGATCTTTGAGCTGATACGGAACGTCTTAATACAACACCTACTACCACGGTGTCTTAGGAAAGCTACTCTCTCACTTGAGGTCCAGCGATTAGATGTGCACAGTCTCCTCTGATCTTGGTCACTGCCACTGCCTTAATCCCTCGTCTGTAACGTTCCCTCGAATTAATTAAAAACACATTTTTATTACTAACTTTTACCAAGAAAACTTTTATTAACTTAAAAATGCTTTTCATTCCCCATTGGAAGTCTTAAAACATGATGTTTTCCCAAAACATCTCTAACTGTTCCTATTTCTTTAAATACTTTGAAATCACTTTGAAAACACCAAATAAAGCAATTTAAATCCATTAGTTAGGTTGCTGGTCCGACTTGGACAGCACCTTAACCTTATTCAAAAACACCGAAAAATTCACCGGTTTCGATCCGGGTTTTGCTCAAATCAATCACCTTTTGAAAACCAAACTTTGAGTCTCATAAACTCAATTAAAAATCAAGAAATCAATTTTAAATAGACTAGAACAGCAAAGAAATATTTTACAAGAATTCGTTTAATAAAATCCGAAAACATCACAAAAACTCTTTTTGTTTCCAATACTTTTTAATTAATGTTAATACTTTGAAAACTCAAGTCTTTTGTTATAAAACAAAACTTAAAACACAACTTCACAAGTTCAAATAAATCAGACCAATTAATTTTCGAAACCAATCACACACATAATCAACAACATACTTTGATAAATCAAGGCACATAAATAATTAAGCGATTATTCTATTTGATTTCAACCCAAGCACTCATTCTTAATCAAACATTCTTACAATCAAACACTTAATTCAATTATCCAACACATAATTAATCTCAAAAACATTTCATTTTTATAAAACAAAATCATTTAAACACATTTAGACTCACAAACCGAATGCACACACACATAGTCATTCAAGCACAACACTCATTCTTAATTAATTATTTTACAAAATACCTTCATTATTCCTAGGTTACTTCATGAGAAAGAATTCCTAACCTAATTCATATGCATGGACCGAATCTACACCCATATCAAAACAAGATTCATGCAATCATCAAACACACAAAAACTTATGAAATTAGTTCTTCTTTTCTTAACAAAAACCGAGAGCTTAAACTTTGGAAAACAATCAATCTTTAATTTATTTTTCTTCACTTAAATTAAATCAAGAATCACATAATTCAATTTAGAAAATCATTTTGCGCTCCCTAATTTCCTTTCAAGACCGAGGCATGCATGAAAGAAAACATGATCTTTTCATGTTGAAATCACCATACAAAACTAGATCCTAAACTTTTCTAACCAAAACATGTAGAAATCATAGATCAATACAAGCACTTTTTACTTATTTCTCAAAAGAACATAAAAATAACTTTCTCAAAGAACAAGATCAACATGCATGCATTTAGATCATGTAGATCAAGTCGTAAAAGCACAAATCAAAGACAAAAATCATTTTATATGAAAAAGGGTCAAAACCGAGACATATACAAAGAAAACACTAAGGCTTTTGTTGTTTCAAAATTTACATGCAAAGCTTGTAGTCAAAACAAAGTTAAAGATCAAGACACAAATCAAAAACAAATATTACTTTAGATCAAAAAGAGACCAAAACCGTAACATGCCTTTGAGAAAATAAGAAAGCTTTTGTTCAAAAATCATTTATAAAACTCAAAACAAAATCAAGATCAAACAAAATCAAGAATCAAGACTTTCATTAAGATTAAATCAAAATCACACATACTCGTTTCAAGATCCACATCATAAACTAACATGCAAGGCCAAAAAATTTAGATCAAACATTTATTTTCAAAGCAAACACTTAAGCACCTCTTGATCTACGATTTCAAGCACTAAAATCACACATGCAAGAAGATCCACTTCACACTCACAAAGATCACAAATAAAACTTTAAATCTAGAGGAAAACATTAAGATCTAGTATGAAAACACTAAGATTTATCTTGAAAACATCAAGATCTAATATAAACAACATCAACCGAAATATAAAGTCCATCATTTAGTTCATTACAAATTTATTTAAGTCCAAGAAAATCAAGATCAAAGCAAAAGCATTACATGCAAGCTTAGATCAAACCATGAAACAAACATGCAAGGGAAGAAAATAAATAAAATTACAAGATTACAAAAATAAAACTAGCTCTAATCTTCTAGGGTCTTCGGTTTTACCAAGAAGTAAGGTCTTCAACACTTGTTCTTTAAAGAATTCCTAAGTTGGGGTTGATCTCCTCTTCCTCTTCCTTCTACTACCTCACGGTTTCCTCTTCTTTCTCTCTCTATCTTTCTATTTTCTATTTTCTTAGTCTAAGAGTTTAAGAAGGCTCTTAGGCTTGTGTTGGTGTTGGTGTATGGGACGAAGGAAATGAAGAAGTGAGAAATGGGTGAGGGAAATGACCAAGGCTCCATCTATTTATGAACAAATCATGGCTCCCTCTTTTGCCCTTGAATGGATTCGGGCAAGAGCTTCTAAAGGGAGGGGTAATTTCGGCTTCTCACAAAATTGCATGGGTGGAGTTTATCATCTCCAAGGGGAACAACGTAGGGGACATAAGGGGTTAGGGTTTCACTCTAGGGTTTTTGACTTTTAAGCTCTCCTTAGGTTTTAACCATGTAGTTAGGGTTTAGTTTGGAATTGGTTTGGTTTTGGTTGCTTAGTTCAACACTTGGGGAAATTTCTAGGTTTCCTACTCCACTCACACATACACACGGCACTCTCACACACTTACACATATTCATTTTCATGCACACACTCACTCATGCATGCACACGTTGCACACACACACACACATACATATATATAATCATGCTCCTTAATTAAGTTCTCACATAATTCCAAACATACATACACATATATATATTTTCACACATACATACATCCACACATAATCACATTCATTTATTAATTTAATTCCATATGATACTAAGCATACACACACAAAACCGCACATATATACACATAGAAAAATAAATCATTCATGCATAGAAATTTTAATGGCACCAAAAATATCAAGCACATATTCATAGGAGACAAAACACATTTTCCATAAAATAATTCTTCGTTAAATAAGTTCACCATTTTCTTAAAAGAATATTAAACACATAAGCATTTCCAAAAATCAACTTTAAAAGCTTAACATTGTTTCATGAAAAATCATTTCTTTAAATTCATTTACCACTTTGAAAACGTGAATCAAGACAATTATTTAGAAAAATATCCTTTCAAAAATACTTTTCTCAAAACAAATCTTTTTATAAATAAAAACAGTTCGAGGATTTTGAGGGGTGTTACAGAACATAAACATCAACATCATAAAAACATTTTAAACAACAAGCACAAATAATATACTCAAAGAGAAACAGAACAGAAAGCATTTAACAATAAAAAGAATTAACACAACAAAGCATAATTCTAGAAAGAACAATTAAGAGAAGTAACCAACAAACACAAAACTTAAAACATTATTTTCTTAAAATTCTTTGTAAGGGTAAACTTACTCAAAAACAAGAAATATCATTTTGAAATCTTATCAAGGGGAGTATATTTCTTAAAAGAAAATGAAAACATCAACTCAACCTAGTTAATAAAAATGATTAATACATACCGAAACAATCTTTCATTGAATTGAGTTGAGTAAAAGATTTGAAAAGATTTTGATATTCATTTGGTAAAAAGTTATGCATGTTGCAGTTCAAGGATAAACCACATTTGCACACATAGAAGGTCACCCAAAATAGAGTTGGTTACCCATGAAGGGAATGAGTTTAAATTCCAACCCAAAGTTATTCCATATATAAGAAATATGATTTTGAGATATGCCTACGCCGGGTGAATGCGATAGGTTGTTTGAAAACATTTTCAAAAATCACCACTTCATGCTTTTCTAAAATTTCCTTTGTAAAAGGATTAAGGTCAAAGAATATATTAAACCTGAAGGTGGTTGGAAAACATTCTTTATCAAGGGTCATTAGCAAATAACACACAAGGCATATAAAAATAATTAGAGTTGGAACTAGAATAAAAGAATACAAAACAAGTGGTTCCAACAATTATTTGGTTTAGTATATAATCTTAGAGAATTTTAAATTATCAATATACTTATATACAATTCAAACACACACAAATAAATGACTCTAGAGAAAATAAAACCTACTTCCTAGATAAGCATATATATATATATATAACTTATAAAACTTAACCCTAACACTCAACTAAGACGGATTTAACTTCCACCACTTAGTCTAATCCTCAGACTATCAAGGTTCTACTACTTAATTCTAAACGAAAATCTTATAAGCTTAAGGCTCCCACTAGGTCTATGCTTGTCTATCGCTCACATGAGGTTTAGGGTTTCCTATTTGATTTCTTGGGTTAGGGTTTCACATGACTGCTTTCTATCTTAGGACCTTAGTTGAAACTCTCTTATTGCTACCTAGACTCTGGAGCTAAGACCATTATAATGGATGTTAGGATTGGGACTTTGATATCTAACAAATTATATTCCAGGGAATAGTTAACTTTGATTTAAAAAAAATTGTCGTGATTCCGGAATATAGTTTGTTCAATAATAATCACACATTCCCTTTTAGTCCTATATGAACTTAAAGGAGAAGATATAACATCCATTACTCTAAATTGAGATTCTAGACTTGAATCTCGCTCTATGTGAGATACATTGCCTATAACCCACTTGGTTATGGTCACTTGCATTTCTCAATCCCACATTGCAATAGAAAACAATAAGTTCTAATTTGTAAAGAAAAGATTTTCTCTTTGGTGATAAAGAATTTCCAAAAATTATCTCTTTCCGAAAATAAGGAAAAACTCTATAATTTATATATCAATTTCATTTCGAACTTTAACAAAGTTAGCTAATGATAGGGAAAACATGTCAAGAATCCTAAAATTCAAAATATTCATAAAGATTTCCGAAATCGTTTCACATTGATTTTCGAATTGATTCAAAAATTTGAGGACTCCTTTGTCAAAGAAAACGAGGATCCCCTATGATCATCAAACTCGAATAAAAGGAATTGCATGTATCGGTTGAAATTTTGATTTCATCCGCATATTTAAATCTTAATAAATGCCTTTCCTTTTATTTCAACTTTGAAGTTCAAATCTTGTTCCAAATTGACGCATGTCACATTCGGTGAATTCCTATTTAATCGACATTTGGTGTAATCCAAGAATGAACTACACCATCATTCCATCACTTAGGAATTCATTTTGTTAACAAGACAAGTTTAAAAGTTGGTGATGTGACATCCGACCAATCATCCAAGTTGAAATCAATTCCATATCTAGGAAAATAATAGAATACTTATATGCTTGACATTCATTAGAATTCATATTATTAATACTTTCCAAAATAAAGTCTTAAAATAGTTTGATGCAAAAAGAAAACACATTTACACTTTATAAATTTAATAATGTATTTATCACCAGACATAATGTGGAATTGTAGAAAGTACTTAAGTCTTATTAAAGACAACACTCAGTCATCAAAGTTAAAGGCAAGTACCTCGGGGTGACACCTATTCACTTCCGCTGCGCACTCTGATAAAGAATGCTCGAAGTGCCTATGATGCAATGATTCCTACTACTTATCTTATCCCTATGCATATAAAAGAATTCGACAATTATTTCATTGGATTCCAAGGACTTAATGATATCGTCTTCTAATAAAATGTAAGCCTCGAGGGGCCCTTCTCGATTCTACATCGCATTAGAGATAAAACCATTTTCGTACAACCTGAATTCCAATCAAGTAACCAAGAAACGACTCATCTTCCATTCAAAAGAAGACTTTGAAATTTCATTTTATGTAAAAATTTCAATTCTTCGTCATATTCGAAGTTGACTTACTTAATTCAAAACTAAGGTTTAGTCCATCCCGTTGGGGTAGCAATTTCATGCTCTATCCCGTTGGGAGTTTTACTTCCCTTAATCCCTACTTTCGGTCCGCTTCAAAGTACAACCAAGTTACAATTGAAAATTCTACTTAGTCCACTTTGAATTGAAGATTACTAAACTATCACTAGCACTATTCTATTAATACTACTAAACTATGCTGACTTTAACTAAATAGGCATGCATGAACTATGACGATAAGTTGTTAAACTAACTATTAGTTAGTTACTCTCATGTGGAGTAACTCTTCGGGAGTAGGAAATCCATACTCCACAACCGAGAATTGCAACCATTGCTCTGATACCATCTGTAACATCCTCATTTTTATAATATAAAATATATTACTTTTTTTTAATATTGATTTAATATTAAAATACTTGGGGTTTTATAAAAATTTCGGCGGAGTTTACTTTAAAATATGGACTTTCCCCAAGTTAATTTTTCACCTGTCAGTCCAGAACAGTTAATAACAATTGCAAAACTATAATTACATTGTAAATAGTTGTGACTTATTTTGAGACATTTTAGAAAAGGATATTTTTATATCCTCCACAACCCTTAATGCATTTTATCAAAACAATTACTTTTATAAAGTCCATTTACAAAATAGAAGTATTCTTAACTTACAATAAAAGTTAACACTTATAACAACTTTAATTAATAAAACATTTACAGTACAATATCCTAGAATGGTTGCAACAAATAAAATGTGACCAAGGAGGTCACCATAATGATATACTCTCCTTAAGTGAGAGTATACCTTCTCGGTGCAGAAGCCATAAATGTCTTTCTCCGATGGTACCTAAAATGGTCAACTTAAGGGGTGAGTAATTTGAATAATAATTAAGGAAAACACTTAAACAACAGTAATAAGGCATAACTAGACATACCCACACACACATACTCATATTCCTTTATCCTACTCAACCCTATTATTTATATACCTTGACATTTTGCTATTCCTTTATACTATATATATATATATATATATATATATAAATATATAATTCAGTATACACATTCATCACATAACAATGCTTTGATGCTCAAATGTATGATTATGAATGCACTTTATACCATTATGGTTTAATTCCCGAATCCAATGTAACACTTTATCATTTAACTTTTACCACTATAATACTTTCACACTTTCATTGGATTTGGTGAATTAAACCAATTATATATCCATGAATGCACTTCTCCGTGTCCAATAACAATAACACTTTTCAACCCTCGCATACACCCTCCACTCTGGGGAAAAACCGACCAGGAGTAAGTATTTCTCAACCTCTATTTTGGTACTTCACCCCTATAGGGTTCGTCATACTCGCTTGCACAGCACTTCACCCCTCTAGGGTTCGTCATGCAATTTAGATTGATTCGCCCAAATAGGCTCTAGCAGAAATCACCCTCGACTGGCCAAAACGAGCCAAAGTGATGGAATTACCCTGGTTTGCGTGGAACCAACCCCCAACACGGGAAGCAAACCAGTATCCTTTGCAGGAACAAAGTTCCCCAAGATAATCCCAATAATTCACTCTTGCCCTCATCAATCGTTAAACGACGTGTGTTTTTTCCCCGTACACCTAGGGTCCACCTTACTCCATAATGCACGTGTTTCTAATTCATTTTATGTGGCATTCCTTAGTCAAACTTTTAATACTTTATTTCCAATTGGTTGGGTTTTCTAACTTAGAACTTTCGGCCATACTATATATATATATATAGACAATCACACTCAACAACAATAAGGATCACAATCATGCCATTCATTCATTTAGTTTCATAACATATATACTCATAGTCCACTTATAGAACATACCAATCATACCACAACAATCATAATTCATATCAATCATTTTATCATTTAATTCAATAACAATCTAATAATCAATTACTAAACAACCCTAAGTTCATTATACACACTTTTATTTTCAACATAACACTATCAACATACAAGTCAAACATACACATAAAAATACATCTAATTATAACCCTATTACTATCATTAAATCCTTTCCCTAATTAAAACCAAAGTACTCCCCCTTACCTCTTGAAGAGAAGAGGAGAAATTGGGGGAAAACTTAAAGCACCCACACCAAGCCCTAGCCAAGATCCCTAACCTCCTATTTCCTTGCCCTTAGCCACTTTCTAAGACTCCTTGAGTGATTGCACAACTCCATAAGGTGGATTGGAGGAGTTAGGGTTTATGTTGGGATTTGGGGGTTTTGAGAAAAGAGGTGAAATTGGGGTTTTTGGGGAGAGGGATCATAAGAGGGATTGATGGAGGGATGATTTGTGGTGTTAATTTCATTTGATTTGGTGTGGATTTGGGGGAATTGTAAAACCCTAGGAGAGAAGGAAGAGAAATTCGTGGAGAAGAGAGAGAAAGACTTTGAGAAAATGCCCCAATTCAACGTGTTCTTTGTCTGATATAACAGGGGTTAATCGATTAACCACTTTAGTTAATCGATTAATACCTATCAGTTGTACATGGTTAATCGATTAACACTTTTATTAATCGATTAGCACCAGAAGGTGGTTAAAAATTTACTCGATTAATCCATCCCTTACTCGATTAGTGGCCGATTATTGCCAAAAACTTAATCGATTAACTCAAAGGTTAATCGATTAACCTGTTTAGCCCACTTAATCCCTTGTACTTCGAATTGCCCTAACTTCTTCGATAACCGTCGGATCTTGCTCAAATTTTGAGACAAGCATCCTAAGACACTCGTCTTCACATCCAACGGTGGAATTTGGGTTTAGAACTATGGATATTTTATTCCTAATTTCCTAAGATCCTATGTTCTTTAGATCATAATTAACTCTTCTAAAACTCACTTCTAAACTAATTCTACTTCATCAAACCTACCCTTACTAACTCCTACATTTTTAAACACATTCCAAACATCCTTAGCATCTCTAAACAGAATCAAAGACTTGGAAACAACACTACTCTTATCAAAATTCTATTAATTAGGGCACCTAATGATTTGGGAAAATCGGGGATGTTACAGCCAACACCAAAGGCTCAGGCCACAATTCACTGGTACAGGAAACCGTTATAGGGCCAAGCATTATCCTAGAAGGTTCCTTGTTGTCGGATTGGATGACCCCCATCATTGACTACCTCCAATAAGGGATCGTTCCCCAAGATCCCTCAGAAACCAAAAAAGTCATAAAGCAAGCAGCCGAATACACTATACTTGATGGGGTGTTATACCGAAGAGGAGTCGACAGCCCAATGCTTCGATGTCTTGATCCAGCCCAAGCCGACGAAGTCTTAACAGAGGTCCACGGGGGAGTAGGAAGCCACCACGTCCGAGGAAAGTCGTTGGCCAAAAAGGTGATCCGAGCAGGTTACTACTGGCCAACCCTGCAGAGGGATGCGATAGACCACGTCAAAAGGTGTGAACGTTGTCAGTTCCACAGTGACGTCTATCAAAAACCTCCAGAAGAGTTGCACACGCTGTCCGCCCCCTGGCCGTTCTACCAATGGGGAATGGACATAATCGGCAAGTTTCCTACTGCTCCTGGTGGATTCAAATTCGTAGTGGTGGAATAGACTATTTCACCAAGTGGGCGGAAGCAGAACCTCTCACCACTATCTCTTCAGCCAAGATTCAGAAGTTCTTCAAGAACAACATCATATCCAGATTTGGTGTTCCTTATTCATTGGTTACCGACAATGGGATACAGTTCACTTCGAGCTCCTTCAAAGATATGATGACAAACTGCAAGATCAAACATCATTTCTCTTCGGTTGAACACCCCCAAACCAATGGTCAGGTTGAGGCCGTCAACAGGTCGATTATTCGGGGAATCAAGAAAAGGCTGGAAGGTTCAAAAGGCAAATGGGTGGAAAACTTCCCTAAGGTATTGTGGTCATACAGAACGACCATATATACAAACCTCGACAGGTGAAACTCCATTCCGACTGACCTACAGATGTGATGCCATCAGGGTCTTGATGTTGTTTGGGAGAGCGTTAAACAGGGGCGTTGTCGACGTTCAGATCAAGGATTGTCAACTCTCGATGGTGGTTGGGAATTGAAGTTTACGGTCCCCATAGATGGCGCCAATGTAGTGGATCTGAAAAATAGGAAATATCTTTGACCTAGGGGACATCAAGACCAATGACTGGTGGTCCTGAAATCTGAGTGAGATCAGGGGTTTATGTGTGACGGTAGTGGAATGTTTCTGAATATTCAGTTGGAATACCCAGGTTCTCCCTCTGTCTACTAAGAGTGTGTGCAGCGTGTCAACATAGGAATGAGAAAACCTTACTTGACCCTAAGGAATGATAATGCCTATTATAGGGTGTGCGGGTATGGGCCTGTATTGAGGCCCGTTAGGGTTACCACACTGACGTCAGACTCTGTAAAAATATCTGGTAAATATCTGTGGCTGTCTAGTGGATAGACTGCGCAGTACTGTGTACCAGAGAGCCTGTACGGTTCAGTTGGTCTCATGTCTAAGTCGTGTGCTGGACGAGGGGGTGGTCTTCAAATCCGAGCTCTGGATCGAGTGTCGAGCATCCGTGTCCAGCTGGCCACTAAGGGACCAACTCGAGGTCGGCCCAGTTTTACGATCGGTTGACAACCATGTCTGTTTGTAGTTAGTCCGAGTAGTAAGCGATAAGCTGGCCTTCGAACTGTCAGGACGTTGAGTCTTAAGTGAATGAACCTAGGTCGGTTAAGGAAGGTCTTAGTTCGGTTAACCCTACAACAACAATGGAGTGACCAAGGTTTTGGGTGAGCAAGGACTAGCGATTAAGGTTATGGTTGTAGCTTGTAAGTAATAGAAAGAGGGGAGTAAGAATGGTAGTAGGTTTAAATTAAATATGGGTGTTAGTATGAGTAGTAGGTTTATGGGTATTGGTAATATTATAGGGGTATTTTTGCTAAAGAGATATAAAAATTATAAACAAAAAAATGTATGAGTAGTAAAGTATTGGGTGTTAATAAAATTTTCTTTTATTTATATGAGGATCAAAATTCATTATCACATACTAAAAACAAATTTATGAAAAAGAAAAAAAATTACTAATTTTTTTCGTTGGTCATATAAGTTTCTTTTCAAATAATTATTTTCGCTTGGCTTATGTTTTTAAGTTGGTCATTAAAAGTTTTTTTAATAATTTTTTTAAACTTGGAAGACATGTGCAAAATTGCAGGCTAACGTGTACTTTTAATCCCATATCTTTTTCAACCGTGTCATTTGTGTGAAACTAGTACTTGCACCCGCGCAATGCGCGGACTTAAAATTGTAACACAAGTTTAAAAATATAAAAGTCAAATTAAATAATCATAAATCTAAATAATCACAAATCAAATTAATATATATTTTTTCATAACATTGAGCACAATTTGTTATGTCCGGGCTAGAATGCACAAAATTGTTAACCACATTAAGTATGGAATTACACATGTTTTTAGTATAATTTAAATAGGACAATTGTTCTCCAACACAAATCAAACAGTATACCATAAAAAATGTCCTAATATATAATATTTTTAAAAGGATTTTCGGGTACCACAAATAATAACAAATAATTTTTTCTACATTACAAATAAAACAATATACCACAAAGTTAAACTAATTAATATAAAAAGGATTGTTGGCGAGACTTAATGTTGCAATGAGAAAGTGACAACAACGTGGTGTAGGGCTAATCTGGAATTTATCGAGATTTGGGCATGGAGGATGGACAACAAAAACTATGTGGCAAACTCTAGGAGGTTGACGGTGCTGTCGCATTCGCCCATGGCTTGCCAGATCTCCCTCTAGCGCCCATGGCTTGCCGAATCTCCCTCTAGCACTGATTCCTCTTTCTCTCTCCAAAGAAACGCAAAACAAACAAATACCCAACAAAATTGTGAATCATGATAAGCATAAATTGGAAATCAAAAAAAGAAGAAAAAAACAAATAAACACAGAAACCAAAGATGAGAGGAAGATATCACGTATAATGAAGCACCGAAAATGAGTAAAACAATGTAGGAATAAAATAATGAGAGAAGAATGAAATGTCATAAGAATATCACAATATATTAAGAGTAATTCAGCTAAGCTAGCAAGAGAAAGAAAAGTACAACTTAAATTAACATTTGATCCCCTCAAACCACCTATGCAACCGATCAATGATATAACTACATGATTGGATTTGGAGGAGACGATCTAAGATATTTATTATTACTGAAATGCATCGTCCCCTAAAGTTTGAGTCCTACAAAAAGTATTTTTAGGTGGATCAAGTAGTAAGGTAAAACAACATAGATAAATGCAACTCCTATGACAAAATTACCAATTTACCATTACCCCGTAGAGTTATTATAATGCCTGACAATTTCCTTTAGTTTTTATCCCCAATGAAAAGAGTACCTAACACGACCACTATGGACTAAACCATTCAGAATAATCAAATATCAAATTAGACATTCAGAAACCAGCAGGCGCTCAGCAAGAAACACAGAATTTTTATATCGGATTCCAAATTGGAATAATTAAAGGGTGGTCGGGAACAACTAATTTTATTTTTTAAATTGAAGTATTAGATAGAGAGATCAATTTCGGTGATTAATATTAAGCGAACATGTTGTCACTAACCTATCAGCAAAATTTGAACAATGACAATGCATTCCAAAGAGGTTCAAAGAAGGACTCTTCTCCAAGAACAAATGTCGGATCCTGAGAAAAGAGAAGCACAAAATTTATAAAATGTGATTTTAAATGAAAAAATGATTGAATGATGGTATTAGAAGGAAAGGAAAAATGCATACCTGGTTATGTGACTCCTCACAGGAAAGAGAAATGACTAAGAAACAACAGCTAAGTCCCATATTAAATATCAAATGAGCAAGCGGATTACACCATGACCAAAGGGAAATATCACATTAAGCAATATAAGAACACAGATCATTTTGTACCCGTTCACTTACTCTAATATCAGAAACCACTTCCTTGTATGTGTACATTTCTAAATAAAGAATAATACATTACTCAGATGTTAAACAAAACAAAATCAGATCATATACATACAAATCAGAGGAAGATAAAACATTTAGTCTTAAACTCACTATAGTTAACATTTAAATTCAGACCTAAATTCATTTCTCAACACCTAAATTCATAACACCTTCAGACCTAATGTAAGAAATTTTCACAAAACTAAAAAAGTTTCTCATATATAACATTTCTATGATACTTCACAAGATGAGTATGATACTATAATACAATTACTGATAAATTAATGTTCGGCCAAGGACAGCATTGGTGACAAAATTATTGTGCAAACTCTCAACTATTGTATTGCTACATAACATGATTGGGAGAAACAGTAGGGAATTGAGATGAAACTGAACCCTGAAAAACCTACTTTACTTTTTTCAGTTGCATCAGGATTGTCTACGTGTAACATCCCAAATTTAATTCCTAGTATAATTGATGATGGGTCAAGCTTAGAGTGAAGGAAATAATGATATTGAGTTAAAAATAGTGGATTGAAGGCTTGTTTTAGGATTAATAACATAGGATATTAAGAAATTTAAAAATAAAATATTTACAACTCTAAACACAAATTCCACCGTTGGATATGAAGTAGGATAGGTGAGGAAGCTTTCTTTAAAATTTCAGCAAGATCCGACGGATAACAAAGAAGTTATGGCAGTTTGAAATGCCAAGAAAAGAAAACAAGCCAGACTACTCGAGTAGTGCCAAACTAATCGATTAGTACACTAACTAATCGATTAGTTCACTGACTAATCGAGTAGTTGGTGGAAACAGCAAGTCATGATTTCCTGAACTACTCGAGTAGTGCTTGGACTACTCGAGTAGTCTGTCCAGTTTCAGAAAAAAATAAAACGTGATTGGGGGTCTTCTTCCTCATTCATCCCTTTGTCTTTCTCTCTCTAGGGCACAAAGCTCTCTCTTCTCTCTCTCTAATTTCATCCTCAAATCATTCCTTAGATCCATAATAAACCACTAGAAATCAATTCTCATCACATTTAAACACTCAATCTTGCATCAATCTCTCCTATTGTTCTCTTTCACGCCATGGGTATGAGTTAGGGTTCAAGGGCTCCATCACCCACTCTTGATTTCCACCATTTCAAGCTCAAAGTAAGTGAGATTCAAGCTTTCCTCCTCATTTCCTTCATGTTATACGAATTTCCCCCATAGCCTCTAACTAATTTTATTTCTTTTGTTTCATGATCCACTTTCTCTCTCCTCCATCCATGGTGGTTTTTGATTCTAAGCCATGGAAGCTCCACTTTTCTTGAGTTTTGGCATGACCCATGACATGAATGTTAATCTTTTCTTGTTATGGCTCTTATATTAGGTTCCTCCCTCTTCCTTTGGTTTCTAACTCAATTGGTGGCAAGTCTTTCAAGCTTGGAGCAAGCAAAATCACCTTATCTCCAAGTGTTTAAGGTAAGGGGGTGGGTTTTGCCTTGTTCTAGGGAGTGGGTTCTAGTTAGTATATAATGCTTGTTAGGGTTATGTGTTAGGGGAGAAAATTAGACTATAAAACCCTAGGTAATTGAATATGAAATTCTAACTAAGTAAATATGTATGATGTTGGATGTAAAGATTAGGAAAAAGGAAACCCAATGATATGATAATGAATTAATTGATAAATGAAACTTGGATACTGATTATATTGAAGTGCACGAGAAATTGGTTAATGTGATAGTGAAGATGACATAAATGATTTCTATGATTATTGACTTTATTTGTAAAGTTGTGAATTAAATGATAATTAATTACTGTTGCCAATACATGTATGTGTTGTGGAGTAAATTGATATAGGAAGAAAATGGAATGGAAACGATTATATGTGATGAATGTGCCTATTTGTACCTAAATGCTAAATGAGTATAAATGTTAAGTATTATCAATTGTGAACAAAGGTCATGGCTTATGAAATTGAACTTGTGAATATAGGAAACGGAAGTAAAATGATTATGTGTAAACAAAAGTAAAAGATGATATATGTAAATTAAAATGAAGGGCAATCTAAATGTTGGGCAATAAAAGAGGATACTACTTGGTATGATTGTGATAGTTGAGAAAGGAAATGAATAAGTGAATTACATGAATGATTATGTGCTGATTGTGGTTGGTTGTGATTAAATGTGTTATGATTGATTGAACAAGAATGTGGTATATATGTTGGCCTCTGTTTTGAGGTGACGATCCTTAAATTGTGATGAATTGTTGATAATGAAAATGATGTTTTAGTATAACTTATGTGGTGGTATGAGGTACCTTCCTATGTGGAGGTTAAGTGCCACCAGGCCAAATTGTATGAGGTACCTTCCAGTGTGGAGGTGAAGTACAATGGTATGAGGTACCTTCCGGTGTGGAGGTGAAGTACCCATAGGCCAAGTGTATGAGGTACCTTCCTGCGTGGAGGTGAAGTACGATAGTGTGTTGACCTCTGATCTGAGGGACACAAGATGAAATGAATGTTAATGAGTGTTGACCTCTGACCTGAGGGACACCGGATGAATTAAAATGAAAGTGTGTGTTGACCTCTGACCTGAGGGGCACGAAAAGAAATAAAGTGAATGGGTGTTGACCTCTGACCTGAGGGACACCAAATGAATTAAAGTGAATGGGTGTTGACCTCTGACCTGAGGGACACCGGATGAAATGTGTATTGGTGTGTTGACCTCTGACCTGAGAGACACACCGTGAATTAAGAAATTGGAGTGTTGACCTCTGACCTGAGGGACACATAATTTAAATATGGAAAAGTATAAGGGCCTCTGTTTTGAGGTGATAAATGTGTTGAATGAAAATTGTTCATTGGCCTCTGATTTGAGGTGATGTATTGAAATGAAATGAGTATGTGAAATGAATAAATTAATAATGGAAATGGATGTTGAAATGAATAATGAAAATGGATGTCGAAATGGAATAATGAAAATGGAAATGTGGAATAAATAATGAGTATGGAAATAATGAAATGAGTATGGTGCGCAATATGTGAATATATGCTTATTTGCTAATTGTGCTTGACCTAGTGGGTTGTTATGTCTAGTTAGAAACTGCTTTCTATTTCATGTGCAATGCTCACTCCCTTAACATTTTTCAGGCACAGAGATTGAGTTGGCACAGCCCCCGGCCGAGCAGGAGTACTTTCCCTTACAGGGAGAGTAGGGGTGTTATGGGATTTATAGGATGATATAGACCTAAGCCTCCTATGTTATGTTGAAGTAAATTTATTATATATATATATATATATATATATATATATTTTGAGTGAGGCTTAGGACATTTTGTTTTGATAAAGTATTATGTTTTGGTTATGATACTCAGACTCAGTATTTTCTGCTGAAAACTCTGAATATTTGATTATCTTTTGCACTCTGATATATTTGGAGCCCATAGGGCCTTGTTATGAATTAGATATACATATTCTGAAGCTCTGCTGGCTACTTGATGTTTAATTGAAATTATTTATCACAGGTTAAATTTTGGAATAGTCCTAAAAACAAACAAAACTCCGTCCGTTCGACGGTTGATTTTAAGATAATAAAAAGGAATTTTCAAGTCCGTATTTTATTATAAGGGGGAATTAAGGGTATAAATCTTAGGTGTTACATTTATGGTATCAGAGCAGTTTCTCCTCGGCCTTGGAGTTATACAAACTCCAAATGATTACTCACCTAGCGAGTAATTGATGCTCATAGTAATAGTTTAAGATTATAATAGGATAATTATAGTACTATGTGTCTACTTAGTAGTTGAGTCTTATTGGTCTATTCACTCTGGCTAAGCAGTATGGCTGGAAGAAGGGCTGGTAACGATGGACTTTCTGCTATTCTGGAGCATCTATCCCAGATGCAGCAGCAGCAGGGGGAATAGATGGCAGCAGCGGCAGCAGCAGTAGCTACAGCAGCAGCAGCGGCTCTGCAACCAGCTCCAGTTGAAATTGACTGGATGTCTAGATTCCGAAAGAATAATCCGCCTCGCTTTGAAGGTGGGAATGACCCGGATGGAGCACAGAGGTGGATACAGGAGATAGAGAAGATTCTCCGTTCTCTTCAACCACCAATGGAGCAGTATGTTTGACTAGCGGAATTCATGCTGACCAATGAGGCAGAACATTGGTGGGATCAGCAGAGGAGAGGATTGGCGGCAGCTAATCCTGTGATTCCTTGGGAGATGTTCAAGGATCTATTCCTGGGGAAGTATTTCCCTGAAGATGTTAGGAGGGAGAAGGAGATTGCTTTTCTCCAATTGACTCAAGGTTCTATGTCGGTTGGGGACTATGCAGCTCGGTTTGAAGACCTCATCCGTTTTTCTGATTATCGGTACGCAAGTGACCGTGGCAAGTGTGTTAAGTTTGAAGCTGGGCTTAGGAGTGATCTTCGCCTCTCGTGTGAGTATCACAACATTGATAACTTTGCTCGCTTGGTCAACATGGCAAGCACCTATGAGAAGGGTCTCAAACGAAGGCTAGCTGATGAGAGATCTCGGGCAAACCAGAGAATCGGAGGTCAAAATAAGGACAAGGGACCGATTCAGAAGTCAGGTCCATACTCTCATTCTGGGGTCACGTTTCCTAGGGAAGCTGGACCAACAGTGAATGCTTACGATCCAATACCAACTTGTCAGCACTGTGGTAGGATGCATAGGGGAGTGTGCTAGACATTGGGGCGAAAGGAGGGGTTATGCTTTCACTGTGGACAACCCGGACATTTTGCTTCAAATTGTCCTAAAAACACAATGAAGAAGGAGATTAATTCTGCTAAGGCACAGAAGGCCCGTGGAGGTCCATCATTGCAGAAGGCGAAATTATTTACCGTCGAGGGTGATGAGGTGGACCCAGCTGATATGGCCGTAGGTAACTAATGTTTGCCAAGTCCATGCGTAATGTTTCTGAGTACGATTGTTGTGGAGTTAGTCTTCTCCTTAGTTAGCTAAATAGTTAGTTAGTAATGTCTTAGGGTAGAATTGTTTAAAAACATGTTGGATATTTGCCTCTCCTAATACAATCCTGTTCTTAACGATAACATATGAAAGGCCTTAGAAAGAATTCTTAAGTTTGAGAATTCTAGTACCAAGTGACCAATACTATGTTGTGATGTTGTTATTTGATGTAATGTAAGGTTATGACTGATCACTCTAATCCTTGCATTGGTTAAATGATGACATTACTAACAGAACCCGACAGTGATGTGTTGTTGGTAGACGTGAGGATGAGATTGATCACCTCAATTCTTGCATCTATCAATAAATGTATCATTGTAACCTTTAAAGTGAAAGTAGACAACCAAAGTAGTGACTTCCAAGGAAAATAATTCTTGAAGTGAAACCAACCTAACCCAGAAACATTCGTTCAAAAGCTTCATATAGAGTTAGAGAGTAGATAGAAAATAGTTCTAAAGAAAGGAAGTCTTGGTGTATGCTACTTGTTCCAAAGTAGTATAGCTAAGTGCTAATCCCTTGGATGAGTTAAGAAAGCTCTCCAGAAGTTATTCTTAACCATCATATCAACTAAACCAATCTTGAAGCAATTTGACATTTGCTTCGAATCTTTTCCCGGTTCTTAGATAACCATTCATAAGAATAGCCGGTTGTGTCAAATTTGTAAATCCCTGTGTTAAGACCCAAACCATCTTGATAATTGACCCAGCCAACGGCAAGTTTGTCGTACCCTTCACCTTTGGTAGTTGGGTAAATTTTGGAACTAATGTGGACTTCTTCCTTCCTATTCTTTTTAATCGATTCATGAAAGAAGTTGATTGTTAAGCATTTAGTAGGAATTGTGTCTGCTCTAATCAAATAAGCAATTGGGGAAGCTCTTAGCCTTTGGTGTGCTTCTTGTTCAGGAATGCCTGTGTTTTTGAAAAGCTTTAAATCCTATCAGTGCTAGTCAAATCCTTATGAGAGACAAACTTTAAGGTGTGATACTCTATACGAATCTTCGTATGCCATGATTTCAGGACACCTCTTCAAGAAAAGATTCTAGAACTATGCCGGACTGCTACGCATTTCGAGTTTTCTACATCTAGTTCTTACAACTCCTGCCCCAGAGTTAATTGTAATACAATCGGAATTGAATTCAAATTCATTCCATATCCTCTAGCATAGCGGTAATTGGGTATGTCGATGCCAAGTGGGGGAGCACTTCCTACCCTAATTTAAATTCTGTCAAGGTAAGGGCAAATCGAAAGACTGACAGAAGAAACCAAAGGGAATTAAAGATAGGAATCACAAGTCCTATAATCGGGGTGATTCTCCATTTACTGAATCTAACGGAATTTCGGGGGCGAAATTCCAATAAGTGGGGGAGGATTGTAACATCCCAAATTTTATTCCAAGTATAATTGATGATGGGTCAAGCTTAGAGTGAAGGAAATAATGATATTGAGTTAAAAATAGTGGATTGAAGGCTTGTTTTAGGATTAATAACATAGGATATTAAGAAATTTAAAAATAAAATATTTACAACTCTAAACACAAATTCCACCGTTGGATATGAAGTAGGATAGGTGAGGAAGCTTGCTTTAAAATTTGAGCAAGATCCGACGGATAACGAAGAAGTTATGGCAGTTTGAAATGCCAAAAAAAGAAAACAGGCCAGACTACTCGAGTAGTGCCAAACTAATCGATTAGTACACTAACTAATCGATTAGTTCACTGACTAATCGAGTAGTTGGTGGAAACAGCAAGTCATGATTTCCTGAACTACTCGAGTAGTGTTTGGACTACTCGAGTAGTCTGTCCAGTTTCAGAAAAAAATAAAACGTGATTGGGGGCCTTCTTCCTCATTCATCCCTTTGTCTTTCTCTCTCTAGGGCACAAAGCTCTCTCTTCTCTCTCTCTAATTTCATCCTCAAATCATTCCTTAGATCCATAATAAACCACTAGAAATCAATTCTCATCACATTTAAACACTCAATCTTGCATCAATCTCTCCTATTGTTCTCTTTCACGCCATGGGTATGAGTTAGGGTTCAACGGCTCCATCACCCACTCTTGATTTCCACCATTTCAAGATCAAAGTAAGTGAGATTCAAGCTTTCCTCCTCATTTCCTTCATGTTATACGAATTTCCCCCATAGCCTCTAACTAATTTTATTTCTTTTGTTTCATGATCCACTTTCTCTCTCCTCCATCCATGGTGGTTTTTGATTCTAAGCCATGGAAGCTCCACTTTTCTTGAGTTTTGGCATGACCCATGACATGAATGTTAATATTTTCTTGTTATGGCTCTTATATTAGGTTCCTCCCTCTTCCTTTGGTTTCTAACTCAATTGGTGGCAAGGCTTTCAAGCTTGGAGCAAGCAAAATCACCTTATCTCCAAGTGTTTGAGGTAAGGGGGTGGGTTTTGCCTTGTTCTAGGGAGTGGGTTCTAGTTAGTAGGTAATGCTTGTTAGGGTTATGTGTTAGGGGAGAAAATTAGACTATAAAACCCTAGGTAATTGAATATGAAATTCTAACTAAGTAAATATGTATGATGTTGGATGTAAAGATTAGTAAAAAGGAAACCCAATGATATGATAATGAATTAATTGATAAATGAAACTTGGATACTGATTATATTGAAGTGCACGAGAAATTGGTTAATGTGATAGTGAAGATGACATAAATGATTTCTATGATTATTGACTTTATTTGTAAAGTTGTGAATTAAATGATAATTAATTATTGTTGCCAATACATGTATGTGTTGTGGAGTAAATTGATATAGGAAGAAAATGGAATGGAAACGATTATATGTGATGAATGTGCCTATTTGTACCTAAATGCTAAATGAGTATAAATGTTAAGTATTATCAATTGTGAACAAAGGTCATGGCTTATGAAATTGAACTTGTGAATATAGGAAACGGAAGTAAAATGATTATGTGTAAACAAAAGTAAAAGATGATATATGTAAATTAAAATGAAGGGCAATCTAAATGTTGGGCAATAAAAGAGGATACTACTTGGTATGATTGTGATAGTTGAGAAAGGAAATGAATAAGTG
This sequence comes from Crotalaria pallida, assembly GCA_037953625.1. Taxonomy (NCBI): domain Eukaryota; kingdom Viridiplantae; phylum Streptophyta; class Magnoliopsida; order Fabales; family Fabaceae; genus Crotalaria; species Crotalaria pallida. The sequence continues at coordinate 76,270,302 of CM075649.1, read as the reverse complement.
AATTACATGAATGATTATGTGCTGATTGTGGTTGGTTGTGATTAAATGTGTTATGATTGATTGAACAAGAATGTGGTATATATGTTAGCCTCTGTTTTGAGGTGACGATCCTTAAATTGTGATGAATTGTTGATAATGAAAATGATGTTTTAGTATAACTTATGTGGTGGTATGAGGTACCTTCCTATGTGGAGGTGAAGTGCCACCAGGCCAAATTGTATGAGGTACCTTCCGGTGTGGAGGTGAAGTACCCATAGGCCAAGTGTATGAGGTACCTTCCTGCGTGGAGGTGAAGTACGATAGTGTGTTGACCTCTGATCTGAGGGACACAAGATGAAATGAATGTTAATGAGTGTTGACCTCTGACCTGAGGGACACCGGATGAATTTAAATGAAAGTGTGTGTTGACCTCTGACCTGAGGGGCACGAAAAGAAATAAAGTGAATGGGTGTTGACCTCTGACCTGAGGGACACCAAATGAATTAAAGTGAATGGGTGTTGACCTCTGACCTGAGGGACACCGGATGAAATGTGTATTGGTGTGTTGACCTCTGACCTGAGAGACACACCGTGAATTAAGAAATTGGAGTGTTGACCTCTGACCTGAGGGACACATAATTTAAATATGGAAAAGTATAAGGGCCTCTGTTTTGAGGTGATAAATGTGTTGAATGAAAATTGTTCATTGGCCTCTGATTTGAGGTGATGTACTGAAATGAAATGAGTATGTGAAATGAATAAATTAATAATGGAAATGGATGTTGAAATGAATAATGAAAATGGATGTCGAAATGGAATAATGAAAATGGAAATGTGGAATAAATAATGAGTATGGAAATAATGAAATGAGTATGGTGCGCAATATGTGAATATATGCTTATTTGCTAATTGTGCTTGACCTAGTGGGTTGTTATGTCTAGTTAGAAACTGCTTTCTATTTCATGTGCAATGCTCACTCCCTTAACATTTTTCAGGCACAGAGATTGAGTTGGCACAGCCCCCGGCCGAGTAGGAGTACTTTCCCTTACAGGGAGAGTAGGGGTGTTATGGGATTTATAGGATGATATAGACCTAAGCCTCCTATGTTATGTTGAAGTAAATTTATTATATATATATATTTTGAGTGAGGCTTAGGACATTTTGTTTTGATAAAGTATTATGTTTTGGTTATGATACTCAGACTCAGTATTTTCCGCTGAAAACTCTGAATATTTGATTATCTTTCGCACTCTGATATATTTGGAGCCCATAGGGCCTTGTTATGAATTAGATATACATATTCTGAAGCCCTGCTGGCTACTTGATGTTTAATTGAAATTATTTATCATAGGTTAAATTTTGGAATAGTCCTAAAAACAAACAAAACTCCGTCCGTTCGACGGTTGATTTTAATATAATAAAAAGGAATTTTCAAGTCCGTATTTTATTATAAGGGGGAATTAAGGGTATAAATCTTAGGTGTTACACTACGGCTTGCGAGACATCAACTTTCTGCTGAGTCAACTCGTTTCCTTCGCATTTTGGGTGATTTCAAAAACGCTCTTATATCCTGACACCCACGTTCAGGAATCTAATATAAAGATAGGAATATACATTTAGTTTAATGATAATGAAGATATGAAATCACATTGTGTTCAATCAAGGTGGACTTCAAACTCTCAAGAGCTAAAATTTAAAAAACATTATGTGAAGAACATTCTCTAGAGCTCTACAATTAAATATACTGACAAACCTGTTCACCATTTAGAGACCATTTGTTAATGATCTATCCTTTTCCTCTTAAGTAATTTTACCCTTTTTTAAACCAGGTTTAAGGTGTTTTTTCCATCGCCACCAGCAGTTATTCCTAGTACGCTTTAGTCATGTAATCTTTCGGAAAATAGAGATTATGACTAAGGAATCTATGTAGGCACACGACAATTTTCGGAGAATACATCTATCAAATATACAGAAGTAAAGCACAAACTAAATAATCAGGTCAAGAATATAACCAAGGAAAAATTAAGAGAAAATGAAACCTATTAGTTGGGAACTGGTGGTCTTCATTCTGATAAAATATGAACACCTAACTTGAGTTGCAATCACATGAATTATGACAACTTGTAAGATGATAGCTTTGGCTCCCTCATTAAAAGGACATCTTAGGCTAGATGTATCAGAAGGATTATCCATGCAAAGAAATAATGCAAGCAAAAAAGTTAGAAAGTAGAGATTTGTGGCTCAATTACACTAGAAATAAACTTAATATTAAAGAATAAATAAAACTTATTTGACTTACTCATGTGAACTTTTTCACCTTCAATACTATTAATAATGAAAACAAGGAGAATGAGTACATATTATATAATCAACAATGTCCAAAATCTAAATTACTGATCTTTAGATAACAAAGCCATTATTGATACCTCTATTAATATATGCTTTCCTAAAGAAGGGAGTTTTTCATTTGCATAGGCTCAGCAAAGGTCAAGAAATGGCAAGATTAGAATCATAAGTGAGCAATGAATGATCTATACAATATATATATAAAGTGAAAGTTTAGTTAAGAAAAAGAAAGAGAGTTTAGTTTAATCATATGTGATATAACACATTATGCACATATCACATCTTGGACAAAGAAACATACACCACACTCAAACTCCAAAAAGTGTTTGTGATCAAGGTTCTGTTATACTATAAGCAAGTAAAAGCAGAGAAACATTGTAGGGAAAATAGAGAAGTGCTGAGATGTTCTTGAAGTAAAAGCATACCACAATAATAGAAGAAATTGGGCTTAAGAAGCTAGTCATTCAACACTTGTAGTTTGTTTTAATCAATATAAGCACGTGCACTCTCTCACTCACAATAGAGACTGTTTTACTCTAACTGGACAATCAATTATTATTAATACTCAAATTATCATACTAAACTATTGAATGTAAATATTTAAATTATCTTGCTAAAATATTTGATGTTTAAAATTTAATTCTTCCGGTCTTATATATATTCCCCATCTCAAGATTTTTTTTTGTCCTTAATATAAGTATCATTTGAAATTTGAAGGAGGATTAATTAATAATTTTTTCAAAAGCAACACTATTTAGTTAACATTTTTTACATTTTCAATAATAAAAATAGCGCGATACTTTTAAATATATATATATATATATCAAATATTAACATTTTCAATGTCACTAATTATACTAACTAACTTTTTCAAAGAAAGTGATTTAGGCAAATGATGTTTATATTATGAACCAAAAACAGTATTATTTTCCAAAAGATAATAATCTTAGAGAAAAAAATTATACAACAAAACACCATCATAAAAACAACAACAACAAAAATTACATGGGTACTGTAACATCCCTGATTTTTAACCCCTGATTAATAAAATATTAATTATAAAGTTTATTTATAATTGATTATTTTAATCTTGATTTCATGTAATGAAAGAAGATATTAGAGAATTTTAATATGAGAAAATAAATATTTTCACATTAGTCTCTGTTTGGGGACCTTTAAGTAATTTTAGAAAGGTTTTGGTGGGAAAGAAAATAAAATCATTATTTTTGAAAAACTGGTCAAAACACTCGAGTGTTTCTGGGAATACTCGAGTATTTTGATCAGAGTTGCACTCGTGAGTGCGTTTGCTGAGTCACCACTCGGAATACCTCACGAGTTGACACGATTGCAACTCAGCAACACGCCCTTGGACTCGTGTCGTTGTGCATGAGCTTCATGGATGGCTATTTAAGCCATGGTTGATGAATCAATCAACCCTTTTTGCTCAAATTCGTGAAGTATTGTGGGTATTAGGGTTTCCAAATTGATTCAATCGATTCCCTCTCTCTGGGTTGATTCGAACCACAAATCATACACCAATACAAAGCTCACATCTCGAGCTTTGTATAGACACCAAGATTGTGAGCTGAGAGTGAGTAGATTGGAAGAATCGAGGCTTAGAAGTTGGGGTCTGTTTGTTGTATCAGGTTCCTGGAGCTTACTTTGGAGCTTGATTTTGGTAAGCTCAGGTAACCTCCTCATGTGAATCTTGTTTCTTTAGCTAGTGCGAATTGTAGAGATTATATAGAGACTAATTTCCCCAATTTTTATGGCTGTTTCATGCTTCAACCAATTCAATCTTGGTGCTCTACTGAAACTGCTCTGTTTCAGTGTGGATTTTTGGAAATTCAGCTTGGAAGCTAAGTTTGGGGTAAAATCTCTGTTGATTCACATCTAAGAGGTAAGGGGAAGTAATTCTTACACTAGATAGAGTTTAAATTTCATTAATTGTGTTAGAGAGCCACCAAGAGGCTCTAAGGGCTTAGATTGAATAGGATCTTTGGTTTGGAGACCAATCCATGCTCTATGACTGTGATGAGCAAGTTTTAAATCATGCATGCAAGCTTAAATGAACATCATTTCATGAGTATGGTGTTTATCTTGCAATTTGAAGTGTTGAATTGCTAAATTGTATATTTCATGCATAAAAGATTGATCCTCTGTCAAATTGATTATTTGATATGAAATGAGTATGGTAACATGTTCAATATATGGTATATGAACTGTTGTGATCACTGGTTTGGGTTAAAAGTGTTTAGAAATTGAAATGGTATGTAAAAACCAAGTTTCACTCTGTTCTGTCTGCAAATACTCGAGTATTTGGCTTAACACTCGAGTATTTCGTGGTGCACCAGAGTGAAAATTGGCGCACCAACTTGAGAATCAGATTGGACACTCGAGTAATATATGAACTACTCGAGTATCTCATGAATTACTCGAGTATTTTTATGAAGATCTGAAAACTTGAATCTTTAAGAAGACATGAATAACTCGAGTATAATTATGAACCACTCGAGTAGAATCTGGAAAATGATAAACTACTCGAGTATTTTGGAAAACACTCGAGTATTTTTAGTCAGATACTTAAAAATACCATTTTTAATTCTAAGACATTTTGTAACTCTTAAAGGATAACCAACCAAGTGATCCTGGACTTAAAGGAAATTGATTGACGTTATGATGTTTTCATTTGAATAATGATATGTTGCTCGGGAGGAACGTAATGTATTAATAAAAGGATAAAACATCAATCAATTCATTTTAAGTAAAGTTAATGCATTCATACTGGAGTTTGGATGATGGGACGTGGCTCGAGTGGCACGTCATAACGTTGCTCGGGTGGCACGTTACGTATTATCAATTGAGGAAGACCAATCAATTTCCTTAAGAGCTTGAGTGCTGGATTGTTTACTCATGTTCGGATGACATAAGTAGGACCTCTGAAATTGCTAAAAAATTGCTACTAGCTCGATGACACATCAAAGTGTATAATGTGGGCAGTATGTGGTATACTGTTGATTGGATGTTTCAACGGTGTGTTGCACACAAGTGGTAAGGTTTACGTCCGTAGGCGACGTGACGTTCATCAGACACGGTGACGTTGTTTATCACCTCTGTTGTGTATCACAAGTGATAAGGTTTACGTCCGTAGGCGACGTGACGTTCATCAGAGGTGGTGACGTTTTTTATCACACCCGTTGTATGTTGAGAAGTGATAGGTTTGCGTCCGTGGGCGACGTGACGTTCACCAGGTGGTGTGACGTTTTTATCACTCCCGAGCTAGTATGCCATATGTTTTGGTAACGTATTCGTGATCTGGGAATGCATTGTGTATTGGATCGACGTCTGTGAGGACATTAGATGGAGAATCTCAGAAAAAGAAGAATGCCAGGCATCATGCCATTTACCCTTAATTTAGTTAAGGCTGGATATTAAGAATGAGTATGAACATCTTATTTGCATTAAGTGTCTTCTAAGTGTTAACTGTGGCTGTTAACTGTTTTGGGGTTATCTGTGCATAATCATGTTACTTCAATATTTAAGCTCTATTGGTTATGTGTATAGATTTGCTTACCCCTATGCCCTTGTAGGTGATGTCGCGTTACATCGCTTACACCGAGGTCCGCCCACTTCTTAGTGGCATATGGATCTGCGAGGATTGCCGAGTAGTGTATGAGGGTGAGATAGTGGTTACCTTCGATCACCCTATTTCACTGGTTCGGTCACATCCTCGTAGGTTTAAGATTCCCATCATATACGCTATGCGTGTATCTACTTTTTATACTTACCATGGATCATCTCCCACTCGACCAGCTCGCTTGTCTAACAGTTTTCAATTCGAACCTACCCGCTCATACCCTTTTTCTCTTAGAGTCATTCGAGAGGAGACTTCCCCGACTATTTCAAGGAGTCCTATTAAGGTCACGTTTTCATCAGACCTTGTACCCAGTGGTAGGGTAATTACTCCTTCAAATAAGATCAGGGAGGATCCTGTCGAATACGAGAGCGGAAGCGAGCTTGTCGTTTAATCTATCGGGAGTCAATGGAGAGGCGATGATCCCTAGGTATGTGCATAAGGTAAATGATGAGGATCAAGGATCCGGTGTGATGGATGCTGTGGAGAAGATTAGCTGCTGATGCTGATGTTGGATGATGGTTGCTGCTACTTCTTGGAGACTTCTAATACTACTGCCGCGACCAGTGCTATGAGACCAGCTTTGGGAGTTTTATATATTGTGGGAATTTCTTTTGAAAACTCTGGAGCCATGATCTATTTTGATGTACATATAAATACATAGCCTTATGGACTTGTTCTGGGATTTTGGAGATCCTTACCGTCGGACTATGTATCACGTACCTTTTGATATAAATAAAATCCATGCTTATATTAAAGTCTATTACATAGTCCCGATATTTCCGCTTACTCTGATATTGATTTGAAAGAATTCGGCTATGGCATTTTGGAAATGGTATCACTTGGCTAGACGAAAACTGGATGGCAATACTTGAGTTCCTTTATATGAAATAGAGTACATTTATCCTCAAAGAGAATGCTATCCAAGATTTGCGAAATTACCTTTTGAGCAAAGTAAATGCCGAATTCGATCTTAAAAGTAATATGTAAACTACTCTCCAAACATCCTATGTTTTGGTTTGTGCACCCGACTATTTGGAAAATCTAAAAGTATATTTACCATTTGAATAGTATTCATTTAGTATTAATTACTTGGGTTATTTTGAGGGTGTTACACTTAGTGGTATCAGAGCAAAAGTCAGATCCTGTAGTAGTGGAAGCAGCTCCAAAAAGGCAGTCATCAACATCAAGCAGGTATCCACAGGGAATATTTATTGTTTTGAATATCAGTATCTTGCTCGAATGGAGTAATTGATATAATGTAGAAATTGAATTCATTGTAGAAAGCTATTGTTAGAACCTTAGTATAGGCTGTGTGAAGAATGTTTCTCTAGTCCACCATATGTGACCATAAGTTATAGCGCAGGTCTATTATGACGACTAGAAATCAAAATCGCACCCACGCGATAATAGAAAGAATCACCGTGGTGTTGGAATCTATGCATCAATGGCAACAACAACAATCTCAACAACCACCTTACCAATATAGTGTTGGTAATTCTGAAGCCAAGAGTTTGGCGGATTTTAGAAGTTGTAACCCACCTAAGTTCGAAGGAGGATTTAAGCCTGAGGAGGCTAATAAGTGGATTCGTACTATGGATAAGATCTTTAGAACATTAGACTGCACTAAGGCTCAGAAGGTGGCGTATGCAGTTTATATGTTAGAGGACGAGGCTGAGAATTGGTGGAATCACACAGTTCAGCTTCTGCACTATGAAGGAAGGGATATTAATTGGGATGTGTTTACGGAGAGGTTTCTCAATAAATACTTCCCGGAAGATTTAAGAAGGAAGAAAGAAATTGAGTTTCTGCAATTAAAGCAACGAGACATGAGTGTGGGTGAGTACGCGGCTAAGTTCGAAGAACTGTTGAAGTACTCTCCATACTATCAAAACAATCCTGATGAGAGGAGCAAATGCATCAAGTTTGAAGGTGGTCTGAGACCCGAACTGAAATCCGTTTTCAGTTATCAGAAGATTCAAAGTTTATCTACGTTAGTAGATAAGTGTCGAATGTATGAGGATGATAAGAAGGCTGAAGTATTAGCTGATCAGGCAAAGAATAACCAGCAGAAGTATGGACCACAAAGAAAGAAAAGATTTGATCCTCGGAATAAGGGTCCATACTGTGATCAGAACCGGGGAAAAGGAAGAGCTGAAGTTAAGGATGGAGTTAAGCCTCGCAGTAATGCTCCTTATTGTGAGAAGTGTAAGCATCATCATTATGGAAGGATCTGCTGGGCAACGAGTAATTGCTTCAACTGTGGAAAGCAGGGTCATGTTGCACGTTATTGCGGAGAACTTTTGAAAAGTAACCGTACCCGACTTGCTAGAAAACCAAAGACTCAAGGAAAAGTGTTTACCCTGAATAAAGTGGAAGCTAACCAATCTCCTGATCTCGTGCAAGGTAACCATTTATTTCTAAACCAACTTTGCATGACTGTGTTCGATTCGGGAGTTACCCATCCTTTTGTTCAATATATGTATGTGTAAGTAGGTTGAAGTCGAATCTCCCTGACTGTTTTAAAATTTGAGACCCCATGAAACTACCCAAATTTATTTCTAAAAGTTTGTTTAGATTATAATGTCGAGATATTTGATCGAGGCACTAAGTTAAATTCGGTCTATTATCCTTTCTCCCATTTGAATGTGATTTTGGGAAAAGATTGATCGAATCTTATTGTTAAGTGGACTTTATAAAGTCAAAAATATTCAACCAAGATAACCCGGGAGAAGTAGTCTTCTACATGAAATAAGAAGAACAACAAGAACTTTCAGTCATTGAAGGGAAGAATAGCATTTCCTCCTGTGTTATTCCTACTTGATTCATGCCAAAGTATTAGAGCATACTTTCATGTGTCGAGAACGGAACTTGGAAGGAGGTAGTTTTATGAAAGAAAGGTAGATGTGTGTGCATCAAGGTGATTGAATACACACAAGGTGATACATTTAGCGCATGATTTGAGCTTTGCAACGATCATGATTATTGTGAGGGCGTGAGGCCTTTCCTCGCGTCACTACGCTTTAAGTGTTAACGACCCTGGAGAATCGAAGTAATTGTTCAGCCGAGAGGAGGAGTTGAACAAGGGATAACGTCAACGGACAGTGTTTTAAAAGCTCGTGACCGGAGACTCTATCGTCATTACAACAATGCAAATGAGGAAGCGACCACAAGGGGCTGGAAAACAATTCATGTGAGCCCTACGGGCTTTAAGAAAAGTGGATTTAAGGAGTCTGAGAGATAGGAGCTTGATGATACGAGTAGACCGACGAGAAGTAAGGAGGGGAGGTTGCAAATCACAATAGAATTCCTAACTTGAATTCGTGAATAGCAACAAAGAACCGAAGAAGTAAGGACCAATAAGAAATTGATTTCGAAAGGGAAGAAACCTAAGTTCCATAGGGGATATTTTAAGGGTAAGAATTTGGATTTCAGACGATTTGGAAGATGAAGATTAGTTATGGGATCAAGCAAAATGGATGAGTAAAGGTTATACCACTTATATGATAAATGGCGAAACTAAGACATAGGGGAACTATGCAAATTTGATATTGGAAGCAAAGGATTGGCATGACACTTGGGAATTACTCAAGGATGAAATTTTTGAAAGATTAGAGAAAGGAGATTAAATGGTTGGAAATAAGATAGGGCAATATGAATCTCGGGGAAAATGTTGCCAAGTTCAAAGGACTGGAGAAGTATGTTTCGTTGCAATTTTGATAAGAGATTCAAACATGCGGAGTCCGAAAAGAATTATGATTCAACTTCAAACCAGATGTCAATCATTGAGGAATAGGGGATTCCTGACATTAGTAAGCATGTGTAGAATTGGTATGGATAGTGAGGAAAGCACAAGAAGCTTTTAAGCACGGGAAGCTTATGAGTGAATCAATTATGGGGATCGGAATTTCATAAGGAGTTAAGTAAACCTCCATCGCATGAAAGTAACTGAAAAGCCGATGGAAAGAAATTATTTGAGAAGGTAAGGTGCATCACCATGGATTGAATAGTGATGAACGGAAAGGAATATTTGATTTCGGTCACAAGAAAATGAAGTCTTATTCATCGGATTGCTTGAAGGGGAATACGAGAAGGGAATGGTCAACCAGCAAATCAAGAATGGGAGAGTTCTTCATCCTGTTAGGATGCGTGATTAGATTCGGAGTTAGGTAGTCTGAGTTATCCCTTTGTCGATTCGAATTAACGTGGTCAAATGCTTTCGACTGCGTTAATTAAATCGTTTTGTAATTGGTATATCTGAACAAGTCTTTAACTTGAATTTCTGTGATCAAAACCCTTATCACAATTGGATGTGATAAATGTCTTTGGGCACTACAGAAAGAGGAAGATCAGTTAAGACTAGAGAGATTAAGAATCACCGGGATAGGACAAATATTTGTTTCCCCAACGGAAGTTTCTCTAGAACTTGGCTATCTGAATAAGTCTGATAGTGACAATAATACTCTTAATCTTTAAGTTCATCTAACTTAAAGGCAAATCGTATAGTCTTTCTTGAGAAAGTTTATATCTGAAAGGGATGGTTTCATTACTGATAGTTTAAATATTAGGACTGATCACCCTAATGTTTACAACTGTTGAGAAATGAAGTCATACAAATATTTCCTTACTCGTGCCCGTGTAATCAGAGTGCGCAACGGAACATGTTTTTCCTCAAAAAAAATATCTTTGGAAAAATGTTTTAATTAAGAAGTATTTATGTATATGCATATATGAAAGGTATTATTCGAAAAGTTTTCCTCTAAAAGTTTATTGGGAAAAGCTTCAGTTGAAGCTATGTATCGAAACATCTTGTCCGAAATGATCAAAAGATTTTATTTGCATTAATTTTGAGATAATTTTCGAGAGAATTTTGAGAAAGCTCTTTTATGAGAATAAGGGATTGAAATATGCTTTTGAACGCAAAGGTGTTATTGAGAAAAGTTTTATTGAAATATTTTTGCGAAATGTTTTGGGTCAGAAAAATTTGAAAAAAAAAATATAAGAAAATTCCTTTTAAGTGGGGAACGATTCTTCCTAACTATATATATATATATATATATATATATATATATATATATATATATAACACCAGAACAACTTTTTGTGTAACTTTGGAAATTATAGAAATTTTAAAAGAAGAATTTCGGGGACGAAATTCCTTTTAAGTGGGGAAGAGTGTAACATCCCTGATTTTGAACGCCTGATTAATAAAATATTAATTATAAAGTTTATTTATAATTGATTATTTTAATCTTGATTTCATGTAATGAAAGAATATATTAGAGAATTTTAATATGAGAAAATAAATATTTTCACATTAGTCCCTGTTTGGGGACCTTGAAGTAATTTTAGAAAGGTTTTGGTGGGAAAGAAAATAAAATCATTATTTTTGAAAAACTGGTCAAAACACTCGAGTGTTTCTGGGAATACTCGAGTATTTTGATCAGAGTTGCACTCGTGAGTGCGTTTGCTGATTCACCACTCGGAATACCTCACGAGTTGACACGATTGCAACTCAGCAACACGCCCTTGGACTCGTGTCGTTGTGCATGAGCTTCATGGATGGCTATTTAAGCCATGGTTGATGAATCAATCAACCCTTTTTGCTCAAATTCGTGAAGTATTGTGGGTGTTAGGGTTTCCGAATTGATTCAATCGATTCCCTCTCTCTGGGTTGATTCGAACCACAAATCATACACCAATACAAAGCTCACATCTCGAGCTTTGTATAGACACCAAGATTGTGAGTTGAGAGTGAGTAGATTGGAAGAATCGAGGCTTAGAAGTTGGGGTCTGTTTGTTGTATCAGGTTCCTGGAGCTTACTTTGGAGCTTGATTTTGGTAAGCTCAGGTAACCTCCTCATGTGAATCTTGTTTCTTTAGCTAGTGCGAATTGTAGAGATTATATAGAGACTAATTTCCCCAATTTTTATGGCAGTTTTATGCATCAACCAATTCAATCTTGGTGCTCTGCTGAAACTGCTCTGTTTCAGTGTGGATTTTTGGAAATTCAGCTTGGAAGCTAAGTTTGGGGTAAAATCTCTGTTGATTCACATCTAAGAGGTAAGGGGAAGTAATTCTTACACTAGATAGAGTTTAAATTTCATTAATTGTGTTAGAGAGCCACCAAGAGGCTCTAAGGGCTCAGATTGAATAGGATCTTTGGTTTGGAGACCAATCCATGCTCTATGACTGTGATGAGCAAGTTTTAAATCATGCATGCAAGCTTAAATGAACATCATTTCATGAGTATGGTGTTTATCTTGCAATTTGAAGTGTTGAATTGCTAAATTGTATATTTCATGCATAAAAGATTGATCCTCTGTCAAATTGATTATTTGATATGAAATGAGTATGGTAACATGTTCAATATATGGTATATGAACTGTTGTGATCACTGGTTTGGGTTAAAAGTGTTTAGAAATTGAAATGGTATGTAAAAACCAAGTTTCACTCTGTTCTGTCTGCAAATACTCGAGTATTTGGCTTAACACTCAAGTATTTCGTGGTGCACCAGAGTGAAAATTGGCGCACCAACTTGAGAATCAGATTGGACACTCGAGTAATATATGAACTACTCGAGTATTCTGGGTAATGGAATACTCGAGTATCTCATGAATTACTCGAGTATTTTTATGAAGATCTGAAAACTTGAATATTTTTATGAAGATCTGAAAACTTGAATCTTTAAGAAGATATGAACGACTCGAGTATAATTATGAACCACTCGAGTAGAATCTGGAAAATGATAAACTACTCGAGTATTTTGGAAAACACTCGAGTATTTTTAGTCAGATACTTAAAAATACCATTTTTAATTCTAAGACATTTTGTAACTCTTAAAGGATAACCAACCAAGTGATCCTGGACTTAAAGGAAATTGATTGACGTTATGATGTTTTCATTTGAATAATGATACGTTGCTCGGGAGGCACGTAATGTATTAATAAAAGGATAAAACATCAATCAATTCCTTTTAAGTAAAGTTAATGCATTCATACTGGAGTTTGGATGATGGGACGTGGCTCGAGTGGCACGTCATAACGTTGCTCGGGTGGCACGTTACGTATTATCAATTGAGGAAGACCAATCAATTTCCTTAAGAGCTTGAGTGCTGGATTGTTTACTCATGTTCGGATGACATAAGTAGGACCTCTGAAATTGCTAAAAAATTGCTACTAGCTCGATGACACATCAAAGTGTATAATGTGGGCAGTATGTGGTATACTGTTGATTGGATGTTTCAACGGTGTGTTGCACACAAGTGGTAAGGTTTACGTCCGTAGGCGACGTGACGTTCATCAGACACGGTGACGTTGTTTATCATCTCTGTTGTGTATCACAAGTGATAAGGTTTACGTCCGTAGGCGACGTGACGTTCATCAGAGGTGGTGACGTTTTTTATCACACCCGTTGTATGTTGAGAAGTGATAGGTTTGCGTCCGTGGGCGACGTGACGTTCACCAGGTGGTGTGACGTTTTTATCACTCCCGAGCTAGCATGCCATACGTTTTGGTAACGTATTCGTGATCTGGGAATGCATTGTGTATTGGATCGACGTCTGTGAGGACATTAGATGGAGAATCTCAGAAAAAGAAGAATGTCAGGCATCATGCCATTTACCCTTAATTTAGTTAAGGCTGGATATTAAGAATGAGTATGAACATCTTATTTGCATTAAGTGTCTTCTAAGTGTTAACTGTGGCTGTTAACTGTTTTGGGGTTATCTGTGCATAATCATGTTACTTCAATATTTAAGCTCTATTGGTTATGTGTATAGATTTGCTTACCCCTATGCCCTTGTAGGTGATGTCGCGTTACATCGCTTACACCGAGGTCCGCCCACTTCTTAGTGGCATATGGATCTGCGAGGATTGCCGAGTAGTGTATGAGGGTGAGATAGTGGTTACCTTCGATCACCCTATTTCACTGGTTCGGTCACATCCTCGTAGGTTTAAGATTCCCATCATATACGCTATGCGTGTATCTACTTTTTATACTTACCATGGATCATCTCCCACTCGACCAGCTCGCTTGTCTAACAGTTTTCAATTTGAACCTACCCGCTCATACCCTTTTTCTCTTAGAGTCATTCGAGAGGAGACTTCCCCGACTATTTCAAGGAGTCCTATTAAGGTCACGTTTTCATCAGACCTTGTACCCAGTGGTAGGGTAATTACTCCTTCAAATAAGATCAGGGAGGATCCTGTCGAATACGAGAGCGGAAGCGAGCTTGTCGTTTAATCTATCGGGAGTCAATGGAGAGGCGATGATCCCTAGGTATGTGCATAAGGTAAATGATGAGGATCAAGGATCCGGTGTGATGGATGTTGTGGAGAAGATTAGCTGCTGATGCTGATGTTGGATGATGGTTGCTGCTACTTCTTGGAGACTTCTAATACTACTGCCGCGACCAGTGCTATGAGACCAGCTTTGGGAGTTTTATATATTGTGGGAATTTCTTTTGAAAACTCTGGAGCCATGATCTATTTTGATGTACATATAAATACATAGCCTTATGGACTTGTTCTGGGATTTTGGAGATCCTTACCGTCGGACTATGTATCACGTACCTTTTGATATAAATAAAATCCATGCTTATATTAAAGTCTATTACATAGTCCCGATATTTCCGCTTACTCTGATATTGATTTGAAAGAATTCGGCTATGACATTTTGGAAATGGTATCACTTGGCTAGACGAAAACTGGATGGCAATACTTGAGTTCCTTTATATGAAATAGAGTACATTTATCCTCAAAGAGAATGCTATCCAAGATTTGCGAAATTACCTTTTGAGCAAAGTAAATGCCGAATTCGATCTTAAAAGTAATATGTAAACTACTCTCCAAACATCCTATGTTTTGGTTTGTGCACCCGACTATTTGGAAAATCTAAAAGTATATTTACCATTTGAATAGTATTCATTTAGTATTAATTACTTGGGTTATTTTGAGGGTGTTACAGGTACAAAACTAAACACATGTTTTCCACATGCCTCACAGTAAGGTGCAGAAGATCTTAGGCTCAAAGAAGCTTTGCAAGAACATTCTTTGAAGGAGAATTCAAATTTTTAAGCCAAAACCAACAATTGTAGCAAGAACAACATACATTCCACACTGCACATATGTTCATGTTTGTGATTGGAAATTATTTAAATTAGCAAAAACTATATTAAAATATATAAAAGCTAATTGAACAAACCTC
This sequence comes from Crotalaria pallida, assembly GCA_037953625.1. Classification (NCBI taxonomy): domain Eukaryota; kingdom Viridiplantae; phylum Streptophyta; class Magnoliopsida; order Fabales; family Fabaceae; genus Crotalaria; species Crotalaria pallida. The sequence continues at coordinate 76,255,136 of CM075649.1, read as the reverse complement.
CGAGATAGAAGACAATTGATTCAGTATTACATGACCATAACTAAAACATAAAATGATCATCAACAGATGTTCCCCTACCACTCCCAACAATTCGTGGTTTTTCATTGCACAGTCCAATCTCATCCATTCTACATAGCAGACAAAGGTATAGATTTAAAGGATGATAAAAAAAATAGTTATTAGATGAAATTAATATATTAGCAAACCAAAAAACACAAAGCTAAGAATGATGATGAGCAAGGCATCTGATTCTGGTAATGACAGGCAGGTTGAGATTGATGATGAGCAGGCTTGGATTATAGTTAGAACAAGAAGCAAAGCTAAGAATGATGGAATTCAGGTGAGGAACTCAAACTTGAAAGATATGGCCTCTAAGGCCAATGGATAATTTGCTGATTTGGAATATAAGGGGGTTTAACAACCCTCTTAAGCAAACAGAGTTAAAGGCTCTTTACAGGGAGAATAAGGTGGATTTTTTAGCTATAATAGCTATAATAGAAAATAAATTGAGAGCCAATTCTTGGAAGGCCACTCTAGAGAACTTTGCTCCAGGCTGTGGGTACGCCAGCAACATTGAGGATCATCCAGTGGGCAGGGTGTGTGTACTATGGAAACCTGACATGTTCTCAGTCAATGTTGAGAGAACTTCTAGTCAGTTTATTCATTGTCATGTTATGCTCCCTAATTCTCACGTATTATTTTTTGTTACTTGTGTATATGCTGCAAATGACTTGGTTAGCAGACAAGAATTATGGCATGATCTGAATGAGTTAAAAGACAGTATTAATGCACCATGGTTAGTGTGTGGAGACTTTAATTGTTGTCTTAGTGATCAGGAGAAGTTAGGTGGCAACCAAGTAGATTGGGATGCTATTGAAGAATTCAATGTTTGCCTCAGATATTGTGAACTGCGGGATATGAGGTATACTGGTAATTTCTATACCTGGTGCAACAAACAATTTGATAATGACAGGATCTATTGCAAGCTAGATAGAACCCTGGTCATCTATCAGTGGATTCAGAGATGGCCTAATATGGAGACTGATTTTATGAATTCAAGTATCTCAGATCACAGCCCTGCTCTTATCAGGAATAACACTGACACAACACAGTTTGAAGGAAGCTTTAAGTTCTTCAATCACTGCACTCAGGCTCATGATTTCATTGACAAGGTTAGAGAGGCTTGGAACTTTGACATAGTTGGCCATGCCATGTACAGAGTTAGCAGGAAACTGCATCTTCTCAAAAAGCCATTGAAAGAGTTGAACAGAAGGGATTTTGCAGGAATTGACTTAAAGGAGAGGCAACTGAGGCTAGCTTTGGATGAGGTTCAAGATAGACTAAACCAGAATCCACTTGATATTGCTACTCAACATGAAGAGAGGATTGCCTATGCTAATTATACTAAAGCCTTGTCAGCAGCAGTGGCTTTCTTGAGGCAGAAGTCAAAAGAAAACTGGATTAGTGATGGGGATCAGAATACCTCATTTTTTCACAAGTCAATAAAACTGAGGCAATATAAGAATAGAATCCTAAAGATTACAGATGATGAGGGGCATATTGTTCACAATCAGAAGGAGATCATGGAGGTTTTTGTCAAATACTATGAGAATCTGTTTGCAAAGAAGGCTAATCAGTGGACCATGACTGATGCAATTAAAGGGTTTGGCAGCACACTTAATGCAAATGAACAGCTCAACCTGCTAAAACCTTTTTCTAGAGAGGAAATCAAAGAAAGCTTCTGGACTATTGATAAAGACAAGTCCCCTGGGCCAGATGGGTTTGGGGCTGGTTTTTTCCAAGCTGCATGGGACATCATAGGAGATGAATGTTGTATGGCCATTGAAGAATTTTTCAATTCTGGCACCTTACTCAAATCCTGGAATGCTACCTCTTTGGTGCTTGTCCCTAAAATTGACAATCCTGCTCATGCCAAAGACTATAGGCCTATTGCATGTTGCAATACCCTATATAAGTGTGTTTCTAAGCTATTATGCTCAAGGCTGAAAAAGGTGCTCCCAAAGCTAATCAATGAAAACCAGACAGCATTTGTTGAAGGTAGGAGCATAGTGCATAATTTGCTCATTTCTCAGGATCTGATGAGGCACTATGGAAGGAAAAACTCCTCATCTAGATGTTGCTTCAAGATAGACCTCATGAAGGCCTATGATACATTGAATTGGAAATTTATCAAGAATATGCTCAGTGATTTGAACTTTCCTGATAAGTTCATTCACTGGATCATGGTTTGTATATCAACAGTTTCCTTCAATGTGGTAGTGAATGGAGCCAAATCTGCAATTTTCAGAAGCAAAAGTGGCATTAGGCAGGGTGATCCCATCTCACCACTGTTATTTGTCTTAGGAATGGAGGTCTTGTGTAGAAGATTGCAGGCTGCAACTCACCATCCTCACTTCAGATTTCATCCAATGTGTAGAAGTTTAAGACTGGTGAACTTGTGTTTTGCTGATGACCTCATGATCTTTTGTAAAGGTCATATAAAGAGTGTTGAGGTGATAATGGAGGCTCTACATGATTTCTCTGCAAATTCAGGCATGAGGGCTAGTCCAGAAAAGTCACAGGTGTTCCTTGCAGGGGTATATGACATTCAAAAAAATATGATACTGGCTAGAACTGGCTTCAATTTGGGCAGTTTCCCTTTTAGGTACCTTGGTGTACCCTTGTCTTGCAGGAAGTGGTCCACTTCTACTTGCAGGTCTTTAGCAGAAAAAGTGAGCAAGAGAATAAAGACTTGGCAGACTAGAAATTTGTCTTATTAGGCAAGGTCAGTCCTTATTAACTCAGTGCTCCTATCACTGCATAGTTACTGGGCTCAGATATTCATTATACCTAAAGCAGTGCTGAGAGATGTGGATAAGGTATGCAGAGAATTTTTGTGGGGTTCTCAAGCTGCTCCAATCAGCTGGGCCATGATATGCACTGAGAGGAAGTTTGGTGGATTGAATTTCAAGAATTCAGTACTGTGGAATCAAGCTGCTATAGGTAAACAACTGTGGCAGATTGCAAAAAAAGCAGATACACTTTGGGTGAAGTGGATCAATAAAATTTACTTGAAGGATAACAGCATATGGTCCTTATAGGTAACTCAAGAAATGGGCTGGCACTTCAAACAGATTTTAAAAGTAAGAAATCTTCTGCAAACAGGTTTTACAAATGATAGCTGGTTGCATAATCCAGATGGTAGTTATAGCATAAAATCTGGATATAGATTCTTGCAGGGAAATTTGCAGAAATTTACACTTTATAGACAGGTTTGGAATAATGCCTCTATTCCTAAACACTGTTTTATTATGTGGATGGCTGTGAATGATAGACATAAGACCAAAGAAAGGTTGATCAGATACATGAATGTGGGCTCTTTGCTATGCCCCTTATGCAACTCTCATACAGAGACAAGGAACCATCTGTTTTTCAAATGTGCTTGGAGCAAGGAACTGTTGAATTTGCTAGCTGACTGGATGTGTGTGACTGAGAAGTATTACAGGTTTGCAAACTGGACCAAATGGCTTAGGAAATGCTCAAGACTCAAGCTGGAAAGGAACCTGGTTTCAGCTTATATGGCAGCAGCTGTTTACTTTATATGGAGGGAGAGAAATGGAAGATTGTTTGGCAATAAAACTCAGACTTTGCAGCAAGTATATAGAGTGGCAATCAGAGAATTGGCTTATAGACTCACTTTTGTTTTTCCAAAATTTAGACAATGGCAGAATACTACTTTAGTTAATAGAATAATGGAGCAATTGTGATTATGTTGAAATTCTTTGAGGCTTTAGTTACCTTAGAACCCTTCCTAGAAGGTGGCTAAGGGACTAAGGTGCTCTTTTTATGTATGAGATTATTTATGATTCGATTTGGTAATAAAACTTTTTATTTACCAAAAAAAAAACACAAACAACCTGATTCTAAATTGAAAGGCTTCAATGATATCGGGGTTGAAAATAATACTGTAAAAGCGTACTTAGAGTAAGGATAAATGCTCCCTCGGTCTAATTTTTAAGAACAAAAAAATAATATCAAACCTAATATAAAAGTTAAATGAGTGCATTTAAAATAGAAAGATAGTTGTTTTTTATTTAGATTAGTGAATTATTTTTTTATTGCAAAATTGGACACTCGATTAATGTAACATCCCTCATTTTTATAAAGAGGAAATATAAATAAAATATTTATTTTAATAAATAAATTTCATGAATAAGAGTATTTTATGAAAATAGTTTATTGGAAAATGAATTATCATTTAAGAAAATGAGATTTTAGTAAAATATCATGTAAAGATTAGACTGTATCTCTTTCGTTAACCGTTGGATCATCCTCAAATTTTTAGACAAGGTTTATAATGATTTTATCTTGACATCCAACGGTGGAAATTGTGTTTTGAGAATTAAATCTTTTTATATTAATTTTTCAGAAAAATAGTGAATTTCTGAATTTTAGCAGTGGCTAACCGGTTAGAAAAACCAGTAACCGGTTAGTTCTTATGCATCTGCATAATTTTAAGGCGGTTTAAGATGGAAATCACGAAGGTTCTTCTTCCTTAAGCCTTCCCAGGACGCGTGGAACCTGTCTGGGACAGGTGTGAAGCATTGGAATGGGATGAGTGTCCTTGGTTGATGATTCATCCACTCTTCCAACCCAAATCTTGGCTCTATAAATAGGGTTCTTTGTTCCTGTGTTTTTGTTCAATTTCCTTGCGTTTTCTGTACCAAAACTCTGCCAAAATCTCTTCTTAATTCGTGTATACAACTTGCCTTGAGTTGTTGCACATCAATCTTGTGAGTTGTGAGTGTGTGAGCTTGCTTTTGAAGGTGGTTTGTTCTGTTTTTGGTGTTGTTCTTCTTGCTGGTCTTGGTTGCTATTCTGGTGTGGCTGTTGTGGCTGTCTGTAGCTGCTATCTTAGAGTGTTTTAAAGCTTGTCTAAGTGTTGTCCTAATTGTCCAAGGTATGGGAGATCTCATTCATATCGCTAGGATTTATGATTGATGGTTTATGTTATGATATGTGTGAATTATGAATATTGAAACCAAGACAAGATTGATTGGCTTGGAGGCCAATACAATTCTTGGTTCCCTATGCTATAAAACTGAGTTAGTGTCATGAACCAAGAGATGGATGCATGAGAACATTAGTGAGCATGTCCTAAGTGGTGTTGCATACTGAAATTTGATGATTGTTGATTATTATTGGAATTCATAAGATTGAATTAGTTGTTGTGTTATATGCTGAAAATTAATAAAGAAATGCTTGATTGATCACTTAATTAATTGAATTGATGCATATGAATTGTGTTATCAAGTGAAATAAGTCTTGTAACAAGTGAAGAAAGATGTGTTAGTTGATACTCAAGTCTGGTTGAAAGTTAATTATGAGTATGGAATGGGTTTGCACATGTTAAAGTGCAGTTTGTTCTCAGGACCTGCATAATCTAACCGGTTAGTGGGCAATTCTAACCGTTTAGAACCTGAGAAAAAGGGGAAAATAGCTAATTAAGTTTATTATGATTAACTTCCATAACTTGGAATCACTCTATGATCATGTGAACATGTTGAATATGATTTATGATGACACTTTAATGGTATTATTGAATTGATTAAAAGTTAATCATAAATCATGAAGTGTTCATTGTCTTAACAATACACTCCAAATTGAATTAGAATACTCTCTTGTATAAATTTGGAAAGCTCTGTATAAAAACCCTATGTATTCTATTTGATATTGGCTTAAGTTGATAATTGGATTTGGAGAAGATTGGGTATAAGTTTAAGTTACAAGTGCATGACAAGAACTATGCTACATGAAGGAATCAAGGGATTAGGAATGCTAAGGGCAATGATTTGGGATTGTAACTTATAAGAATTTATTTAGGCATATACCTTAAGTTGTCATAAGGGAAAGAAATGCATTTGCAACTGATTTGAAGTATGAAGGAAGCCTGTTCTGCTCTCAGACTGCATAGACTAACCGGTTAGTGGATGTTGGTAACCGGTTAGTGCCTGACAGCATACACTAGTTATTCAAGTTTAGTATAGCAATCACTAAGGGTAGATATGATATAAGTATGGGCTAATAATTGAACTAGTAATTGGAAAGTAAATAAATCAATGAATGATGGACTATATTATGGTTTGATGATGAGCTTTTATTTTGAGGTTTATGTTAATGGACTTAGAACTTGCAAAGTAAGCCTTGATATGCTTAAGCCTTGTCATAACACTAGAAGCATGTCTTAATTGCTGCATAAGGATTAGAAAGACAATAGCTTGAGATTGAAAGTGATTAAGTTTAAGAATTAATGGTTTGCTCTCAAGTACTGCTGTCTCTAACTGGTTAGTGGGTTTTGTAACCGGTTAGGACCTGAGACAAGAAAATAATTAATTTAGTTTTCTACTGATCCTTAAAGGCTTTACCTAACTATTATTTTAGTTTCTAAATGAGTTGAGCATAATGTCAACAAGTTAAAAAGGGGTAAACCATTATTCATCTAATTAATTAAGAATTATCTTTTTAATTGGTTTGATAGTGCCTTCTTGAAGATGATAAATAAATTATGAGTGGTATATGATGATTGCATATGCCTAATGAATTATGTCTTGGGTATGACGATTGTTCATGCTTAATGAATAATACTTTGGGTATGATATCTGGATAAATTGATTAATGAAGTATGATTAGTGGAGTAATCATAACGCCTTCATTGGATTAAAAGTGATCATGATTACACTGAGGATATAGAATGAGATTAATAATTCATGATCTGAGTATGATGTTGAGCAAGGGTTTGATAAAGCCCGATTAAGTCTATTTGATAATTAATGTTTTGGAGCATAAAAGGATAATGACTTAAGGAGAATTAATGATAATGCAAGAATGGTGATGCTTGCTAATTATGAGGATCCAATCCAAATGCGTTGAGGTTTGTTGCTCCGATTCGGATACGTTAAAGTGGGATAAGTGGAATTACCCCGATCCACATATGTTGAGGATTAACTCCTACAAGTGGTCATTATACTTAAAGGATTCCGTATAGTACGGTGTGGCCGCCATATGTGTGGTAATTGTGATGGGATTCCGTATAGAACGGTGTGGCCGCTATACGAAGACATGTGGAACGGTGTGGCTGCCATATGTGTGTGATTCCATATAGTACGGTGTGGCCGCTATATGAAGGCATGGAACGGTGTGGCCGCCATGTGTATAATGTGATGATTAATATTTGTGTTATGCATCTCATGCATGGTGTACAGGGAATTGTAAAACGAGTGAGGTGCATGCGGGATTGGAAACCATGTAGTACGGTGTGGCCGCTACATGAGACAGTTGGAACGGTGTGGCCGCCACCGTAGAAATGACAAGGACCTAGAACTATTGGTGGACAATGGTTCAGGGATTATCCCCTTGTATCATTTTAGGATCGTGGTCGATGGGGTTCCAGTATAGAACGGTGTGGCCGCTATACAGGTTGTGGAAACATCGAGCGCACAATTGCTTATCCCAGAGTGTTGTTTTCCTGGAAGAGTTGATTATGGAGAAATGATTTGAGAGACGTGCATGCATAGCATGAAAGATTGATGGTTATAGTTATATTGTTTAATAAGACGCTTGAGCATGCATTTATTATGTTGAAAAGATATATGTGATGATTGTGTTTGACCAATCATATAATCTGCTTAGGCGATATGACAAGTGACTTACTCTCATCTACCATGTTTGTGGTGGTAGGTTCTCTCAAGGGACAAGATTGAAGCCTTTCCTGTAAGAATGGAAGTTGTTTAGAAGGAACAGCCAGGATGACGTCTCGTTATCCAAATCCTTTTGCAGAAGGATCGAGTTGTGAAAACCAATGCTCTGGGTGTAAAAAGGGTTCTTGGGGTTTTGTATTATACATGATTTACACTCAGAATATTTTGTAAAAGAAATATTACTCTATGAAAAAGTACTTTTGGTTTTCACACTCTTTATAGAAAAAAAAAAGTTTTTGTTAACTCGTATTTTTATTGAACTAGTTTTTGGGGCGTTACAATTAAAATTGGGATACTCGAGTAAAATTAGGTCACTCGATTATAGTTAGGAAACTCGAGTAAAAATAGGATACTCGATTATAATTGACATACTCGATTAAGAATGACCCTCTCGATTATAAGTAGTCCACTCACTATATTAAATATTTTATTTAAATAAAATAACAAAAATATATTTAATATCATTAAAAAAATAAAAAATTCAATTTTTTTTTTAAAAAAATATAAATAATTTTTAAAAAAATTTGGAAAATTATTTTTTATATTTTAAAAATAAAAAAATTCAGAAATTTTTTTAAAAAATATGTAAAATATTTTTTAAAATTTTGAAAATTTTCTTTCTTTTTTCTAAAAATTAGAAAATAATAAAAAAATTCATAATTTTTTTTTAAAACTCGGTAAAATATTTTTTAAAATTTCTGAAAATTTTATCTGAAAATTTTTCAAGCCTTTTTTTGGTCCTCAATTAAATGGTCAATAGCCCAAAAAAAATTAAATAATACTTCGTACATGTTATACATGTTATATATGCATATATTTAAGTACATGTGCTGAAGTGACTTCTCAAAAAAATAGAGTGAAGCCTACTTATATAGAATAGGATTCCAATTATGACACTTGCAGTGATTTATGGAAGTCAGAAAATCACTGAAAAACCTCCACCATAAAAGCCTAAAAAAAGAATTTACCACTACTTGTATGTTGGGTGTTGGAAAAAGTTAACAAACAAAAAAATTTCTAAAAATGTAAAAACTAATGCTCACAGAGACAGAGCTAGTAGCCAAATAAAATAATATTAAAGAAAAAATATAGGTTTGCATGTAGGTAGAACTATATGACGTATAGCCTATACTACAGATGGTACGACAAATTGTGTACCGTAGAAAAAAAGGAAAAAAAACTCTACTACCACTTATATGTATCATGTCAGAACAAAGAACAAATGAATGAACAAATTTGTTTGCTTTTGAACAACCAATACAAATTACATAAAACAAAACAATTATTTTTAAAAATGGGGATTGCTAACATCCTCCTACCCTAATTTTAGTTGGAGGATTTTAGCAATGTCCACCTAAACATTTGGACAAAATCACCCCTCATCTCATAACTTGAATAGCTTACTTTTTTAAGGGTGTTTATGTAATTTGAATAATATTAATAAAATTAAAAAAAATGAAAAATCACCCCCAACCCCCAAAGGATCTGATCGATCCTTATTTTCATTTTTCCCTTTCTCTCTTCTCATCTCATCTCCCTCCTCCTCTCTCTTCTCATCTCCCTCCTCCTTCCTCTTTATCGCCGTCGCCGTCATCTCCTCCCTTCTCCCTATCACCGTCGACCCTCCTGCACACCGCCTCGTGCCGCTCCAACCTTCGTCGCACCTCCCGTCACCACCGCCGCCACCGTCGCGTCCCTGCCATGACACGCCGCCATCGCCCTCTTCACCGCCTTCACGCCTCCCGTCACCGCCACCCGCTAGAGCCCCTGCCACTGGTAACGGTAAGTCGTATTCTTTCTTTTTTTCTTTTTTTTTTTTTGCTGTTTTTCTTTTTTTTCCACTCTGTGTCTTTTTTTTAAAAAAAAAAATTTGAATATTATCAATTTGATGTTGCTTTACCATGGATTGTAACCTTAAAGATTGTTGTTTAAGATATGCTTGTTTAGCAAATTGAATGATGATACTTCTTTACCTTGTCTTGTTAGTGTTGCCTATGTAGTGTTTGATAAAATGCTTATTTGATTGTACTGCCTTAGTATGATTGAAATCAATTAAAAAAAAGAGTGTAGTTGGTATCTAATTTTTTTTAAAGAAGAAATATGAGTTTACATTAGACATGACTATGTATTTTGTTATTGATTATTTGAGTTTTTTTTTGTTCAATCCTACAAACACATAATAAAGAAAAATTAAAGGCAACAAAACCATGGCTCGGTTTGTTCTAATGAACCAAGCAGGAGGTGCCAAGATCAATAACAAGAGGAAAAGTTGTTTGATGACCTGAAATGAGATGATTAATTATCTAATGAATGAAGCAAGGAAGAGCTATGATCTCATTGCTAATGCAATGGCTATTGCAGTGTCTCCAACTCCACTCCAACTAATATAATAATATCTTGAAAATTGTTGTTGAGGTAGTGAATCCTTTAGTTTTGGACAACATCACAAACCTCAGCTTAGGAGGAAGGACAATTCTCAAGTATTGCCTTAATATGATTGAAATCAATTAAAAAAATAACTTGTTTATTCTTGTTATAATTGAGGCTCCCTTGCAGTAACTTTACACTAGACATGAGTAGTTGGTATCTGATTTTTTTTAAAGAAGAAATATGAATTTTTTGTGAGTACCAATTATTACTAAATGAGTATTTTTTGTGATTTAACAGGAAGACAAGGGGTTTGAAAAAGCAACCTTAGGAAATTCAAGTTGGTGAAAGATGGAGCTAAAGGAAAGAAGACATTCCATTTATAAGGAATATGTTTATAGTTATATTTTGTTATATTTTGATGGCTCATTTTGAAGTATATACGATCTCAATTTATAGTTATTTGTGTTCAAGGTTCTAAGGAATATGTTTATCATATAACAACACATTTTCACCCAATACAAGGTGGCTTGTGACCCTCCCGCGAGTTTTTCCTTTGCGTCATTGAATAAACTTTTGTCAATCATCACTTTTGAGTGAAAATGTACATGTTATTTTTTTTATATGAAATTTATCCGGTTATATTCTTAATTCTTAATTAATACAATTGCAATGATCACACTGGATCTTTAGCCTCCATGCAAGTACAAACAAGGAGACAACTAACCAAAATGGTCATTAGTAAACGACGTGAAAGAGAGCGAATGATCATTAGTAAACGACGTGAAAGAGAGCGAACTGCGAAGCATGCATAGAAGCAAGTGAAGCAACCTTGAGGGTTCCTATGCAAAAAATACTCAACAGAGTAAAGAGATTTTCATTAAGAGATAGAAAAGGAAACAATGTTGCAATCATATTTTCTGTTTTCAGTGAAAATAGAAAAGAAAATGAATCTAAAGACCTTAATGTAGCCTCAGAAAATAAAAGCCAGCATGATACCGAAACCTGAATCAACTAATGAAATGGTTATGAATACTGAATAATGATAAACTGCAGTAAATAAAACTCATTCAAATTCCAAAATCTCCCCATCAATTGGGGACAATCAATGAATAACAGCATGCCCAGACTACTACACCCCAAAAAAAAAAGCATGCCCAAACTAAAATGCCACGGGTCAGCTCTTTTATCAACTAAATTTAGCAGATAAATTATGGTGTTTCCCTTCCAGAAAATCCATCGGTTTTAGTTGCTGCTTCCTTTATGATATCATCAGTCAAGCCCTTAATCTCTATCTGGTGTGGTTTCCCTTTCAATAAGTTTTGATATAAACAAGATTTTCTTGATCCAGCTTGGGCTATGTACTTATCAAGATAGAGCTTAAGAAGTTTGAAGCGCTCCTCTTCTCCGGGCAAGAGAGATCATGAAAGATATGTTGCTTACTCGCACAGAAACGCATCAGCTTCATCAATGAAAAGCAATAAGCCCCTTTTTGATTTCTTAGCCCAATCAAACAATTGGTGTATTTTTGTTACAGCTTGTGATCCCAATGGAGCAACATCTCCTCCAGTCATCAATGCGTAATCTAATCCCTGCATAAAATTTAAAGAAAATCACAACATGTCCAAAAGGAAAAAATAATAGAGAAAAAATGATGAGCAAAATAGATCAAGGATATTATAGAATATTTGAAAACTAGAATGACAAGATCAATAGAGAAGTATCCCATACAGATTTGCGAGCCAACTCTCTAGCGGCCATTGTCTTCCCTGTTCCTGGAGGGCCATAAAATAACATGTTCCTGAATGGTGAGCTGATGTGCTTTTGTATTTGCAGTAGCAGATGCCATAAAATAACATGTTCCCAATCTTAGCAATTCAATAGCTGTGTCTATTATGCACATACAAATCCTCTTTGTTAGGCATTTCATCAAACACATAACATAGCATTCTATTTGTTAAGCATTTCATCAAATACATGGCATCCTATTAAATGTAATCAATATCAAAATTAAAATAAGTGACAAAGGTTGCAATCCTGGGAGAAGGAACATCAAATTGAGAATATTCAGTTTAATGAAAAAATAAATAAAAAAAAAAGAAAGATCGAGAGAAAAATAAAAAAAAAGGAAAAACAACAAAAAAAAATTACCCAAAGTGGTGCTATGGGGAAGAGGGCGATGGTAGCGGTGTGATAATAGGGACGCTGGCGAGGAACGACGGCGGCGGCGACGGGCTGCGCGACGGCGATGAAGAGGCGCGACGAAGGCTGGAGCGGCGCAAGGCGGTGTGCAGGAGGGCCGACGGTGATAGGGAGAAGGGAGGAGATGACGGCGGCGGCGGTAAAGAGGAAGGAGGAGGGAGATGAGAAGAGAGAGGAGAAGAGATGAGAAGAGAGAGAGGGAAAAATGAAAATAAGGATCGATCAGATCCTTTGGGGGTTGGGGGTGATTTTTCATTTTTTTTTAATTTTATTAATATTATTCAAATTACATAAACACCCTTAAAAAAGTAAGTTATTCAAGTTATGAGATGAGGGGTAATTTTGTCCAAATGTTTTGGTGGACATTGCTAAAATCCTCCAACTAAAATTAGGGTAGGAGGATGTTAGCAATCCCCTTTAAAAATATATACAATGTTAACTAAATAATGGAGTTTGTAGAAATAAGCAATTAAGTGATACTAAAAATTGAAATGATGTCTTATAAAAAAAACTAAAAATAAAAACTTCAAAAAAGACTTAAAATATGTTCGAAAAATCCAAAAATATGGTTTCATTGCCTTTAACAACTTTAAGAATCTTACTTGATGAGAGAAAAAAATGCAACAAAATAGGTACAACTTTCATAAAATATACTTGCTCCGTTTCAAAAGTAAGTGTTGTTTAAGGTTATGCACATGTTTTAAGAAATGATTAAATGATGTAAGAATTTAGGATTTTTGATTCTAATGCCATTATATATTAGAGTGCATTATAGCAGGAGTGAAACAATAATTAAATAATAGCAGGAGTGAAACAATAATTAAATAAAATAATAATTTTCTAGAATGTTTTATGAAAGTTATTTTGAAAATGAAACAAAATCTAATAAAATTAGTTATTTTTACTTATATCATAACCCAAGAGAAACATGTTTTTTTATGGCTTATAATTATAGCTAATGAAAAGCTATTTTATGAGTTAAGGTATGTACTATTTTAATGGAAACCAAGCGAGATTGGCTCTTGACCAGGCCACAAGTTTCCAGGAAGCTACTACCTAAAAAAGTCACCTTCCAAAAAGTTTGCTAATTGTTCCCCACTTAATCCTCTTCATCTTAGCAAGAATCTATATAGAGAAACCTAACTAATGTGAATATGTGATGACTTTTAGGAACGCTTTCTCAGAGAAATAATAATTCCAAAAACTCTAACAAATGCAAAAGTATCACTTGCGTAACCTTAGCATCTACCGTCCAGTGACTCAACTTTAAAAGTATATGTGGCCTTTTAATCACTAAGCAATTGCTTTTATGTGCTTCTTAAAGAAAAGTTCCTTCAACAATTATGGTCCACTTGAGGAGTTGAAAATGAAATGAGTGAAAAGCATCCTCAATTGAAGTTTATTTATAGATAGTTGGTGAATCTTTCAAGTGGAAGATCAGAAAAAGGACTGAAGTAGTATTTGTTATTCATGCAAAAAATATTATAGATGCAGACAGCAGTCATGAAAGTCAAAAATGTACTTATTATTCATCTCTCCTTAAGCAAGCTTGCAGATTAGGACTCAAAAAGAAATGTACTTCTTCCCTAGTAAATGGACTAAAAAAATAGACTCTTGCTCATCAACATAAGACAATTCCAATCTAGCCTTTGCTTGCTATAAGTATTATGGGCCTTATAACCTGAAATTTATCATCGTTCGGAGACATTCCTGCTAATAATAGATTAAACCTTCAAAACGTACTCAAGCATATAATTTTTCATACTAATCAAATAACAGATAATTCATATTCATGAAATAATACACTTTCTAAAGGCTCTTTGTCTCTGAATTAATCTACTCCATGAGAAGGTAAATGGTTCTGTAACACATCAACTCGGGGTTTCCTCACAAGTCACGACAACCTCATCATCAGGTCTGAACACTTTGAAACATGCTAACCTCCCAAGTTCTTCGATTTCTTCTATGACAAGGTCCAGTTTTGCCACTGTTTCCACAAGCAAAGATGCAAAAGCAGCAAAAGGAAGAGCCTCGGAGAACTTAAGGCTAGTGATTGCTATTTTACTCAGTTGTGGTCTTAAGGACTTTCTTTCATTCTCCTCTGAATGTTTGGTTTTCCAATCTAGTAATGCTGAAGAGCCAGTTTCAACAGTTGATATGGAGAATCCTGAGGCCTTTACATGTCTTTCTTGACCAATTGTGCATTTGCTATTCTGTTGTGCCTGTGCTTGGGGCCTAAGAAGAGGCGAGGTTGCGATTTTATGGCAGTGTTGAGGTCCTTCAAGGCTTCATCAAGATGGTCAGAGAGTATTTCCCTGAGAGCAATGGCGGCGATTCCTTATGCTCTTGGAAAGTTCTATCAGTACTTTGGATACCTCTGCTGCAAGCCTTATGCAGGGGTCCTTGAACAGAGCTCTAACAGATTGTGGTGAAGTATGATATCAACCTTTCCATCAAGACACTTATTGAGAATAGTAAAATAACACTGGACAGAATCCATTGAAATTCTAACAATGACATAAATATATCTTTCGATCATATGCTACAATTCCGAGTCAGTTGTGGAAAAATGATCAGAAAGCAATCCATAAAATAAATGTCTCTACCCAAAATCTAGGCATGAAAACAAAAAGAAAGGACTTGATAAAATCAAAATCAAGTGACAGATTGATAAAATATGAAAGGAAAAGATCAAAGTTATTCACTGAAAATCTTAGAATCATTGACATCAGTACATCACAAATCCTATCATAAACAAGAGCCATAGCCCATAGCAGAAGAAAAGCACAAGAATGAAACATACTCAACTATTTTAAAGTTTACAGAAATCGAACATAATGGATCCAAATTGTGAATCAAATGGTGATCCAAATTCTTAGAGATATAGCACTGCATCAAATGGCTGGACTAATTTACTTTAATATTAAACCATCATCATCTTAATAAGTTACTTTATAACTTATGTTATCTAAATTTCCTATGCACAAAATGTTTATTACACAAGCAAGCAAGCGGCAAGAGTTTGGGGAACATGGAACCTACATGGTTATCTAGTAGTATAGGACCATCTATCATCATGAACTAATCTACTGCTATGGAACCATGAACACCTGTACCAAAACACAAATAAGAAAGATTGTTTACCCATGTCTATCCCTCTTGCATACTCTATTAGGATGCATAAGCAAAGCAAGAGATTACACACAAAAGGGCATATCAATTGCTTTAAACATAAAACCACATATCTCTATAAATTAAGTTGCATTAGGAGTTACAGAATAGTAACAGCCACAGTTCAAGCATGATGATGGCAGAACAATTCAGTGATTTGCCAATAAAAGCATCCAAGCGATAACAAACAGTCAAATAAGGATAACATAGAATGATACTATTTCAATTTTCATCAAAATAGGAAATAGCAGGGAGAAGGGAGAAGCAAGGAGAAGGGATATGTTAGATTAGTTAATTAGGTGGTTTGGGGTGTTATGGCTCCCTTTGTCTCTTAGTTTACACAGGTGGAGCTACTACTTGGGTTCCAAACATACTTTCTGGTTTTACTGGTGTAAGTGGTTGGTATAAGGGGTCCTGCTTTTCTGGTTTTTTGGGTTGCTTATGTGCTGTACTTATTTGCCTTGAGAGAAGTATACCTTATATTTCTTAGGCTTTTTGGAATAAAATTTCTTGTCTTAGCAAAAAAAAAAAAAAAAAAAAAAACTAACTGATGACCTCCCAAATCAAGAGTCTTAAACATGATCTTCCCAAGGCTCAATCCTTTTAATATGGGATGTTGGGTTGGTAGGGCCTGAACCAATATCTTAATACTTAATTTTTAAAACAAATATATGATACACACTTCTGATACTCACAAGAAACTGCATATTAACAAATTAAGCAAGGATTAGTGCAATCAGCGAGCTGAAAAGGGATTAGTGCAGTCAAGGATTAAGAACTCTGGTTTTGGGAAACAGTGATAAAATATAGAGAAAGCAAGTATTTTTCAATTAATACATACCAGCAAAATTGATCACATCTTTATGTAGTCATTGAAAACTGAAGACTACTAATATTTTCAAAAGTGTTTGTAAAAATGTACTATCATAGATGTTAGCACCATTTTCATTGGTCAAGCATACACCTTACGAATGGTATTTATAGAATGTATTTTTTATTTGTCAAATAAGTCATTATTATTTGTCTAAACTACATCACTCTCTTGACCTTCATCACCATGGTTGTGCTTTTATACTGCTGGGACTTGATATCTTTAAGCTTTTCCTACAATTACCATTCTACATGGAAGTATAAAAAAAATTATTAAATTGGAGTGCATAATAATAAATAACAGAGGTAAAAAAAAGTCCAACTCTTGAAATGAGAACAAACCTGGTGAATATTAAGAATAATATCTGATCCACCAAGGAACTCTCCCTTTATGAAAATTTGTGGAAATGTTGGCCAGTTGCTGCAGATAAACAACATGAGAAGAGTCCCACATCAGAAAAATACATGCAGATACTGGTGACATAAGACATGCAGATATACCCATAACATGCAAATATTGAAATACATGTTTTGGAAGGCAAATTTCCAGAGGATTAAACATGATAGTGGTTCAGATGCTTGGAGAACTGATCAGAAGGTTTAATCGTTTAAGTGAATAAATGACAAATAATAACCAGAAAAACTTCAATAGATGTAATAAAATCAACTGCTAAAGATTTACATAAATAAAATGGACAAAGAGAGAGTAAGTTTTGATCTTCAAACTCATCTAGATGATCTTAATTTGTTGACAGGGAACTCATCCATTACTCTATTGGCACAAGTCTATAATCTTTTTTCTCCCTCTTACTGAAAAATTTTATTTACTATCATAAAAATATTAATTGTGAAAAATTACGCTCAAAGTATGAGCATTACTCATAGAAAGCAAAGATGGATAAAATTTGCAAGCATGAACTTACCTGAAGGCCTTAACAGCCCTTTTCAGTTCACGATCCTCCAGAATGTTTCTAGCACTTATGGGAACATCTGCAGTAGCAAAATTTAATGATAATTTCAGCTACTTTTACTCCTATAGAAGATAAATAAACTAATAAAAATAATTTTTCATTTTTTATTTCATTGCTCGATAATTGATGAACAATGAAGCATTATATAAAGACAGACTGCCACTTTAAAGTAAAGAGAATGATTCCTTTCTCTTAACAACCCAATAATGGAAAAGGTTTGATATATTTATCTGTATAAGCACGAAACTAAAATTTCAATCAACAACAACAACTAAAATAATAAGAAAATATAGAAAATGAAATTAAATGATGATCAATCATATCTGCTCATACATGTATGGATCAAAATACTGCAAAAAAAAAAAAAAGAAAGAAAGAAAGAAAGAAAATACATGCACAGCCCTTTGGATCAATTGAGGATGAAGAAAACAAAATTTAAGGAGTTCTCCATCCACACTCATAAGGTGAAATCATATGTCCTCAAAATGAAACAAAGCCCCTAGAAAATAGTTCTAACAGAAGAATATAAAAATCAGCAGCTTTTAGTCCAATCTTACCTTCCTAAGAATTGAGAGAACCACTCTGTCCAAACATAGTCACTAAAATCCAAGATCTGGAGATAAACAAAAGTCACTGACAGAAAACTTATTCCTTGGAAGATAAACAAACTTATGTGTACCCTAGATTGAATATCTACGCAATGCGTGGACAGAATCTTTAAACTTCAAAAGAATTAAATTCACCTTAACTTTAACTGGTTACATACCAGGCGTGAGTCACATCCAAAAGCAAAAGAGAAATGAGGATGCCCTTGAAATAGAGAAAACCCAGATTTGAATGGGGAAAATGGGCGAATCATAACAAATAAAACTTTGAATCATCATTGATTTCATATTTCAGCCACATCTAGTATCCACCCTTCCTGTATACTTCTCTTTGTCGCAAAGCAGCTTCCTTCCTGCAAATATAGAGTACAAAAATTATAACTTTAACAAAATACATTGTTATGATTCAAGCCAGCATATAAGAGTTTGGCCAACCACTGCATTTTCATGTAAATATGCTAGAGTTTGGCCAACCACTGCATTTTCATGTAAATATGCTAGAGTTTGGCCAACTTATCTCTCTGAAACTGTTAAATAATGTATATGACCAACTAAACAAAAGAAACTATAGGCAATCATATAATCGGAATGCTTGTATAATGTAGGAATACAAAAGGCTAAAATTTTAAAAGGCCTGATATAAGATGCCAAAGCCTAAACAATTGTTTAAACTCATCAAACAGCAGGATAATAACAGCAAAATATAGATGCTTCTCAAATTGAGGCAAGCAAATTTATATGCAATAGTAATAACAAAAAAAGCACCAATCATAATCAATCACCAAGAAAAAGGGTACGCAGGTAAATAAAAATTATTGTCCCCTGCACATATATAGTAAAAATAGTATGAAAATGAATGAAGGGTATTTCATTTCTGTATGATTTGTAAACACCACGCCATGGGCATCATCCCAAAAAAAAAAAAAGGTTGAAAACAACCAACAACTGGTTCAGTAACAAACATAGCAGAGATAAAAAAAAATGATTAGGAACAAATTTTTGGAACATAAAAAAAACAAACAACAAATTAAAAAATAAAAAGAATGAAAGCTAACCGTAAAGTCTCCATCACCTCCGCTGGTCATCTGAATCCGATGAAAACGTCATTGTGGTCAGCGGCGGTCGCCCCGGAGGTTATGTGGCTGCCATTAAAGCAGCTAAGCTTGGTCTTGAGTCTACCTGCATAGAATCAAATAGCATTTATCAAATATATCAAGTATCATCATCAAAATCAAATAAGCAGCCTCGTGATCAAATATATCTATATATCAGGTTTTTTTTTAAAAAAAAAAATGGAAAAAATAAATAGAACAAAAACGAAGTTAATGAGTGAAGAAGAGAACAATAGCATCATGTCATCATCATCGTCATCAAATATCAGTAGTAGCATCATCATCAAAATAGAAGGAGGCAAGAGGTCACCTCTTGGAACGGTGAACAGTGGCGGTGGCTCGATGACGGTGGCTGGACAAACGGCATGGTGGCTCATGCACTCTGAGAAATAAGAAAACCAAAACCCCAATAGAGAGATTAAGCAAAAAAATAAATATAAAATAAAAAGCCAGACAACAATAAAAACACCAAAACAAAGATTAACTAAAAAAATCAATCTCAGATTTCAATAATCAACAACAGAGTGGCGATGGAGAACATGGTGAGCCAATATGACCTCTGCAACCTTCAAAGTCTTGTCAATCTTCTCATGAGATTCCTAATAGAATGAAACCTAATCTGCAAACCCAAAAAACAAAAAAAGATCAAACATTTCAACAAATTTGTGAGTATCTGCACAATATTGGTTGCATCCCTTCCAAGCTCTCTCTCACTCACGGCGGAGGTGTGGAGGTGTGGCCCAGGTAGCGATTTGTGAGCAAGGTAGAGTGAGATGTGGTGGACCGGAAGTAGAGGATGCGAATGGGAGAGAGTGACGGTGGAGGAGAAAGAAGGAAGTGAGGAAGGTTCGATGAGACCATGGCGGTGGCTCGGTGACGGTGGCTGGATAAACGGCGTCGGCGGTTGAGGGTGAAGGACCATCCTCGCGATTCCACCGCACCGACATCGATTCGCTTTCGAGATGGGATCGCGACGCGAGCAGAGGAATAAGGGTTATGGAGCAGAAGAAGAAGAAGAAGCAGGAGGAAGAAGTGAGAAGCAAAACGGGGTTTTGAGGAAGTTGCTATCTGCTCCATAGCATCTATCGCAAACCTACAGCCATAGCCCATAGCCATAGGCAATGATGATATGCTACAATAGGGAGAAGCATACAGCCATCATCGTAGAATGCCTACAAAATATGGTTAATCCTTATAAACGTAGCAAATGATGATATGGTGGAGTAGGGAGAGCCTACAGCCACAGAGGTTGGGTAGTGGTGAGACAGAGGGAGAGGTTGAAGAAGAAGATTTAGAATAGAGGAGTGGAGCGATGGTGTATTTGACGCTTCACCATGAGGCAATATCGAGTATGTTGATTCGGGGGAATACAATAGGCAATGATGATATGCTATAACAGGGAGAAGCCTACAGCCACCATTTCGAATGCCTACAACTATGCTACGCAAGACACGTAACATCCCAGATTTTTAACCCCCGATTAATAAAAGGATAATTATAAAGCTCATTTATAATTAATCCTTTTTATTTTTGGTTTTAAAGTAATTTATTATGAATGATAATATTAGAGAGTTTAAATATGAGAAAATAAGTATTTTGCACATTAATCCCTGTTTGGGACCTTGAAGCAATTTTAGAAAGATTTTGGAGGGAAAGAAATCACTGCCGTTTGGTGAGTGCGTTTGGTGAGTCACCACCAACGAGTCACCGCCGTTTGACACGAAATCAAGCCTTCAACACGTCCATGGCTTTCGTGTCGAGCTGCATGAGCTCCATGAATGGCTATTTAAGCCATGGTTGATGAATCAATCAACCCCTTTGCTCAATTCGTGAGTTTTGCTTGAGTTAGGGTTTCTGAATTGATTCAATCGATTCTCCCTCTCTGGGTTGATTCGAACCACAAATCATACACCATTGTGAAGCTCACATTCAGGGCTTCACAAATATACCAAGATTGTGAGCTGAGAGTTCGTAGTTTGGAAGAATCGAAGCTTGGAAGTTGGAGTTCGTTTGCTGTGTAAGGTTTCCTGGAGCTTACTTTGGAGCTCGATTTTGGTAAGCTCAGACAACCTTTCCATGTAAATCTTCTTTCTTTAGCTAGTATGAATTGTAGAGAGTATATAGAGACTAATTTCCCCAATTTTTATGGCTGTTTCATGCATCAACCAATTCAATCTTGGTGCTCTACTGAAACTGCTCTGTTTCAGTGTGGATTTTGGGGAATTCAGCTTGGAAGCTAAGTTTGGGGTAAAGTCTCTGTTGATTCACGTCTAAGAGGTAAGGGGAAGCTCTCTATTCACTAGATAGAGTTTAAATTGCATGCATTTGATTAGAGAGCCACCAAGAGGCTCTAAGGGCTTAGTTTGAATAGGGAAATTGGTTTGGAGACCAACCTATGTTATAATGATGTTCTGAGCAAGTTCTATATGTTGCATGTGAGCTATATGCAAGTTGTTTTCATGCCAAAAGTGTTTGGAACTGAATTTGGTATGTTAAGTTGTTGAAAATGTGTTTTTATGCATAATGGTTGCTCAGATTCGATTCAGTGTAATAAGTTGTTGTTTTTGTGTTGGAACATGCTTAATATGTATAAAGTAAGTTCTGTTGACCATTGGATTGGATTAGAATTGGCTAGAATTGGAAATGGTATGTTAAAATGCAAATTACAGTGTAATCTGTCTGAAAACACTCGAGTATTGGGGATTGATACTCGAGTATTCGACCAAAACTGAAACATGAATTTCTGGGAAAATGAAGAACACTCGAGTATCATGACAAACACTCGAGTAATTTGGAAAAAATGAAGAACACTCGAGTATCATGAAGAACACTCGAGTAATTTGGTAAAATCTGAAGAACACTCGAGTAACTATGTAGAACACTCGGGTATTTTGGTGAAAACTGAAACATGAATTTCTGGAAAATGAAGAACACTCGGGTAGTTTTACCTAGAATACTAGAAAAACCATTTCCAATCCTAGACCATTTGGTTAATATTTAAATGACAGTAATCCAAGTGATCTAGAACTTAAAAGAGATTGATTGATTATATGGTTATTCATTTTGGACGATGGATCGTTGCTCGGGTGGCACGTTACATATTGGAATATACCAATCAATTTCTTTAAGCGAAGATATTACATCCATTTTTGAGTTTGGATAGTAGATCGTTTACTCATGTTCGGGTGACATGAGAAGGACCTCTGGAATTACAAAAAGTTGCTGCTAGCTCGATGACACATTAAGGTGGACAATGTAGACAATATGTGGTATACTGTTGATTTGATGGTTCAACGGTGTGTTGCACACAAGTGGTAAGGTTTACGTTTTGGCGACGTGACGTTCATCAGACATGGTGACGTTGTTTATCACCTCTGTTGTGTTACACAAGTGATAAGGTTTACGTCCTTAGGCGACGTGACGTTCATCAGATGTGGTGACGTTTTTATCACACCCGTTGTTTGTTGAGAAGGGTGTGGTGCACACAAGTGATAAGGTTTACGTCCTTAGGCGACGTGACGTTCATCAGACATGGTGACGTTGTTTATCACATCTGTTGTGTATCACAAGTGATAAGGTTTACGTCCTTAGGCGACGTGACGATCATCAGATGTGGTGACGTTTTTTATCACACCCTTTGTATGTTGAGAAGTGATAGGTTTACGTCCTTGGGCGACGTGACGTTCACTAGGTAGTGTGACGTTTTTATCAATTTCAAGCTAGTACGCCATACGTTTTAGTAACGTATTCGTGATTTGGAAATGTATTGTTGAATTGGATTGGCGTCCGTGAGGACCTTAGATGGAGAATCTCAGAAAAAGAAGAATGACAGACATGATGCCACCTACCCTTAATTTAGTTAAGGCTGGATATCTGAATGAGTATGTGAACATCATATTTGCATTAAGCGTGAGCTAAGTGTTAATTGTGGCTATTAACTGATTTGGGGTTATCTGTGCATAATCATGTTACTTCAATATTTAAGCTCTATTGATTATGTGTATAGATTTGCTTACCCCTATGCCCTTGTAGGTGATGTCACGTTACATCGCTTGCATCGAGGTCCGCCCACTTCTTAGTGGCATATGGATCTGCGAGGATTGCCGAGTAGTGTATGAGGGTGAGATAGTGGTTACCTTCGATCACCCTAATCCACTGGTTCGGTCACATCCTCGTAGGTTTAGGATTCCCATCATATACGCTATGCATGTATCTACTTTTTATACTTACCATGGATCATCTCCCACTCGACCAGCTCGCTTGTATAACAGTTTTCAATTCGAACCTACCCGCTCATACCCTTTTTCTCTTAGAGTCATTCGAGAGGAGACTTCCCCGTCTATTTCAAGGAGTCCTATTAAGGTCACGTTTTCATCAGACCTTGTACCCAGTGGTAGGGTAATTACTCCTTCAAATAAGATCAAGGAGGATCCTGTCGAATACGAGAGCGGAAGCGAGCTTGTCGTTTAATCTATCGGGAGTCAATGGAGAGGCGATGATCCCTAGGTATGTGCATAAGGTAAATGATGAGGATCAGGGATCCGGTGTGATGGATGCTGTGGAGGAGATTAGCTGCTGATGATGATGTTGGATGATGATTGCTGCTACTTCTTGGAGACTTCTACTACTACTGTCGCGACCAGTGCTATGAGACCAGCTTTGGGAGTTTTATATATTGTGGGAATTTCTTTTGAAAACTCTGGAGCCATGGTCTATTTTAATGTACATATAAATACATAGCCTTATGGACTTGTTCTGGGATTTTGGAGATCCTTACCGCCGGACTATGTATCACGTACCTTTTGATATATATAAAATCCATGCTTATACTAAAGTTTATTACATAGTCCTGATATTTCCACTTACTCTGATATTGATTTAAAAGAATTCGGCTATGACATTTTGGAAATGGTATCACTTGGCTAGACGAAAACTGGAGGGCAATACTTGAGTTCCTTTATATGAAATAGAGTACATTTATCTTCAAAGAAAATGCTATCCAAGATTTGCGAAATTATCTTTTGAGCAAAGTAAATGCCGAATTCGATTTTAAAAGTAATATTTAAACTATTCTCCAAATATCCTACGCTTTGGTTTGTCCACCCGACTTTTTAGAAATAAAAAGAAAAATTTTGAATCCAGTATTTTCTAACAATTAAACAAGTCCATATATTCTCAAGTAATATCATTTTATTTTTATTAATTACTTGGGATATTTTGAGGGTGTTACACTTAGTGATATCAGAGCAAAAGTCAGATCCTTTAGTAGTGGAAGTAGCTCCAAAAAGGCAGTCATCAACATCAAGCAGGTATCCACAGGGCATATTTATTGTTTTGAATATCAGTATCTTGCTCGAATGGAGCAATTGATATAATGTAGAAATTGAATTCATTGTAGAAAGCTATTGTTAGAACCTTAGTATAGGTTGTGTGAAGAATGTTTCTTTAGTCCATCATATGTGACCATAAGTTATAGCGCAGGTCTATTATGACGACTAGAAACCAAAATCGCACCAACACAATATTAGAAAGAATCACCGTGGTGTTGGAATCTATGCATCAATGGCAACAACAACAATCTCAACAACCACCTTACCAATATAGTGTTGGTAATTCTGAAGCCAAGAGTTTGGCGGATTTTAGAAGTTGTAACCCACCTAAGTTCGAAGGAGGATTTAAGCCTGAGGAGGCTAATAAGTGGATTCGTACTATGGATAAGATCTTCAGAACAGTAGGCTGCACTGAGGCTCAGAAGGTGGCGTATGCAGTTTATATGTTAGAGGACGAGGCTGAGAACTGGTGGAATCACACAGTTCAACTCCTGCACTATGAAGGAAGGGATATTAATTGGGATGTGTTTATGGAGAAGTTTCTCAATAAATACTTCCCGGAAGACTTAAAAAGGAAGAAGGAAATTGAGTTTCTGCAATTAAAGCAAGGAGACATGAGTGTGGGTGAGTATGCGGCTAAGTTCGAGGAAATGATGAAGTACTCTCCATACTATCAAAACAATCCTGATGAGAGAAGCAAATGCATCAAGTTTGAAGGTGGTCTGAGACCTGAACTGAAATCTGTTTTCAGTTATCAGAAGATTCAAAGTTTTTCTACGTTAGTATATATGTGTCGAATGTATGAGGATGATAAGAAGGCTGAAGTATTAGCTGATCAGGCAAAGAGTAACCAGCAGAAGTATGGACCACAAAGAAAGAAAAGATTTGATCCTCGGAATAAGGGTCCATATTGTGATCAGAACCGAGGCAAAGGAAGAGCTGAAGTTAAGGATGGAGTTAAGCCTCGCAGTAATGCTCCTTACTGTGAGAAGTGTAAGCATCATCATTATGGAAGGATCTGCTGGGCAACGAGTAATTGCTTCAACTGTGGAAAGCAGGGTCATGTTGCACGTCATTGCAGAGAATCTGTGAAAAGTAACCACACCAGATTTGCTAGCAAACCAAAGACTCAAGGCAAAGCGTTTACCCTAAATAGAGTAGAAAAGAACCAATCTCTCGATCTCGTGCAAGGTAACCATTTATTTCAAAACCAACTTTGCATGATTGTGTTCGATTTGGGAGTTACTTATTCTTTTGTTCAACATATATGTGTGAGTAGATTGAAGTCGGATTTCCCTAATTGTTTTAAAATTAGAGACCCTATGAAACTACCCAAACATGTTTCTAAAGTTGTTAGATTATAGTGTCGAGATATTTGATCGCGACACAAAGTTAAATTCAATCTATCATCCTTTATCACATTTGGACGTGATTCTGGGGAAGGATAACATTTCCTCCTGTGTTACTCCTACTTGATTCATGCCAAAATATTGAAACATATTTTCATGTGTCGAGGCCACGACTTAGAAGGAGGTAACTTTAAGAAAGGAAGGTAGATGTGTATGCATCAAAGGGATTGAATACACAAGGTGATACACTTGGCGCATGACTTGAGCTTTGCAATGATCATGGTTGCTTCGAGGGCTCGAGGCCTTTTTCCCGTGTCACTATGCTTTAAACGTTAATGACCCTGGAGAGTCGAAGTAATTGTTCAACCGAGAGGAGGAGTTGAACAAGGGACAACGTCGACAGACAGAATCTTAAAGGCTCATGATCGGAGACTCTGTCGTCGTCATGACAAATCAAATGAGGAAGCAATCACAATGGACTGAAAGGCAATTCATGTGAGCTCTACGGATTTTAAGGAAGTGGATTTAAGGAGTCTAATAGATTCGAGCTTGAGGATACAAGTAGACCGACGAGAAGTAAGGAGGAGAGGTTGCAAATCACAGTAGAATTCCTAACTCGAATTCGTGAATTGCAACAAAGAACCGAAGAATTAAGGACCAATAAGAGATTGATTCGAAAGGGAAGAAATCTAAGTTCCATAGGGGATATTTCAAGGGTAAGAATTTGGATTCCAGACGATTTGGAAGATGAAGATTAGTTATGGGATCAAGCAAAATGGATGAGTAAAGGTTATACCACTTATATGATAAATGGTGGAACTATGTAAATTTGATATTGAAAGCAAAGGATTGGCATGTCACTCTGGAATTACTCAAGGATAAAGTTTTTGAAAGATTAGAGAAAGGAGATTAAATTGTTGGAAATAAGGTAGGGCAATACGAATCTCGGGGAAGACATTGCCAAGTTCAAAGGATCGGAGAAGTATGTTTCGTTGCAATTTCGATAGAAGATTCAAACATGCGGAGTCGGAAAAGAATGATGTTTGAACTTCAAATTAGTTGTCAATCATTGAGGAACAAGGGATTCCTGACATTAGCAAGCATGTATAGAATTGGTATGGATAATGAGGAAAGCACAGGAAACTTATAAGCACAAGAAGCTTATGAGTGAATCCATTATGGGGACTAGAATTTCATAAGGAGTTAAGGAAACCTCAATCACATGAAAGTAACTGAAAAGCCGATGGAAAGAAATTATTTGAGAAGGTAAGGTTCATCATCATGGATTGAATAGTGATGAACGGAAAGGAATATTTGATTTCGGTCACAAGAAAATGAAGTCTTATTCGCCGGATTGCTTGAAGGAGAAATACAAAAAGGGAATGGTCAGCCAGCAAATCAAGAATGGGAGAGTTTTCCATCCTGTTAGGATGCGTGATTAGATTCGGATATAGGTAGTCTGAGTTATCCCTTTGTCGATTCGAATTAACGTGGTCAAATGCTTTCGACTGCGTTAATTAAATCGTTTTGTAATTGGTATATTTGAACAAGTCTTTAACTTGAATTTCTGTGATCAAAACCCTTATCACAGTTGGATGTGATAAATGTCTTTGGGCACTACAGAAAGAGGAAGATCAGTTAAGACTAGAGAGATTAAGAACCACCGGGATAGGACAAGTATTTGTCTTCCCAACGGAAGTTTCTCTAGAACTTGGCTATCTGAATAAGTCTGATAGTGACAATAATACTCTTAATCTTTAAGTTCATCTAACTTAAAGGTAAATCGTATAGTCTTTTTTGAGAAAGATTATATCTGATAGGGATGATTTCATTACTGATAGTTTAAATATTAGGACTGATCACCCTGATGTTTACAACTATTAAGAAATGAAGTCATACGAATATTTCCCTACTCGTGCCGAGTGATCAGAGTGCGCAACGGGACGGGGTTTTTCCTCAAAAAGATCTTTGGAAAATGTTTTAATTGAGGAGTATATATATATATATATATATTTTAAAGGTATTATTCGAAAAAGTTTTTAGTCAAAAGATTTCATTTAAAGGAATTACAAGATAATTTTGAGGAAATTTAAGAAAAACCCTTTTATGAGAAACAAGGATTTGTATGTGCTTTGGAATGCAAAAGTTTTAATTGAGAAAAAGTTCAATTGAAATATTTTGTGAAACGTTTTGGGTCAGAGAGTTTGAAAAAAAATATAAGAAAATTCTTTTTAAGTGGGGAAGGGTTCTTCCTAACTATATTTTGAATATATAACCTTAGAACAACTTTTGGGTAACCTTTGAAATTATAGGATTTCTAGAGAAAGAATTTCGGGGTCGAAATTCCTTTTAAGTGGGGAAGAGTGTAACATCCCAGATTTTTAACCCCTGATTAATAAAAGGATAATTATAAAGCTCATTTATAATTAATCATTTTTATTCTTGGTTTCAAAGTAATTTATTATGAATGATAATATTAGAGAGTTTTAATATGAGAAAATAAGTATTTTGCACATTAATCCCTGTTTGGGACCTTGAAGTAATTTTAGAAAGATTTTGGAGGGAAAGAAAATAAAATTAATATCTTTCAAAAACTGGGCAAAATACTCGAGTGTTTTTGGGAGTACTCGAGTATTTTGGTCAGAGTTGACGAGTGAGTGCGTTTGGTGAGTTACCACCAACGAGTCACCGTCGTTTGACACGAAATCAAGCCTTCAACACGTCCATGGCTTTCGTGTCGAGCTGCATGAGCTCCATGAATGGCTATTTAAGCCATGGTTGATGAATCAATCAACCCCTTTGCTCAATTCGTGAGTTTTGCTTGAGTTAGGGTTTCTGAATTGATTCAATCGATTCTCCCTCTCTGGGTTGATTCGAACCACAAATCATACACCATTGTGAAGCTCACATTCAGGGCTTCACAAATATACCAAGATTGTGAGCTGAGAGTTCGTAGTTTG
The DNA here is from genome assembly GCA_037953625.1 of Crotalaria pallida. Lineage (NCBI taxonomy): Eukaryota > Viridiplantae > Streptophyta > Magnoliopsida > Fabales > Fabaceae > Crotalaria > Crotalaria pallida. Next base: position 76,226,442 of record CM075649.1, on the reverse strand, counting down.
GAAGAATCGAAGCTTGGAAGTTGGAGTTTGTTTGCTGTGTAAGGTTTCCTGGAGCTTACTTTGGAGCTCGATTTTGGTAAGCTCAGGAAACCTTTCCATGTAAATCTTCTTTCTTTAGCTAGTATGAATCGTAGAGAGTATATAGAGACTAATTTCCCCAATTTTTATGGTTGTTTCATGCATCAACCAATTCAATCTTGGTGCTCTGCTGAAACTGCTCTGTTTCAGTGTGGATTTTGGGGAATTCAGCTTGGAAGCTAAGTTTGGGGTAAAGTCTCTGTTGATTCACGTCTAAGAGGTAAGGGGAAGCTCTCTATTCACTAGATAGAGTTTAAATTTCATGCATTTGATTAGAGAGCCACCAAGAGGCTCTAAGGGCTTAGTTTGAATAGGGAAATTGGTTTGGAGACCAACCTGTGTTATAATGATGTTCTGAGCAAGTTCTATATGTTGCATGTGAGCTATATGCAAGTTGTTTTCATGCCAAAAGTGTTTGGAACTGAATTTGGTATGTTATGTTGTTGAAAATGTGTTTTTATTCATAATGGTTGCTCAGATTCGATTCAGTGTAATAAGTTGTTGTTTTTGTGTTGGAACATGCTTAATATGTATAAAGTAAGTTCTGTTGACCATTGGATTGGATTAGAATTGGCTAGAATTGGAAATGGTATGTTAAAATGCAAATTATAGTGTAATCTGTCTGAAAACACTCGAGTATTGGGGATTGATACTCGAGTATTCGACCAAAACTGAAACATGAATTTTTGGGAAAATGAAGAACACTCGAGTATCATGACAAACACTCGAGTAATTTGGAAATATTGAAGAACACTCGAGTATCATGAAGAACACTCGAGTAATTTGGTAAAATCTGAAGAACACTCGAGTAACTATGTAGAACACTCGGGTATTTTGGTGAAAACTGAAACATGAATTTCTGGAAAATGAAGAACACTCGGGTAGTTTTACCTAGAATACTAGAAAAACCATTTCCAATCCTGGACCATTTGGTTAATATTTAAATGACAGTAATCCAAGTGATCTAGAACTTAAAAGAGATTGATTGATTATATGGTTATTCATTTTGGACGATGGATCGTTGCTCGGGTGGCACGTTACATATTGGAATATACCAATCAATTTCTTTAAGCGAAGATATTACATCCATTTTTGAGTTTGGATAGTAGATCGTTTACTCATGTTCGGGTGACATGAGGAGGACCTCTGGAATTACAAAAAGTTGCTGCTAGCTCGATGACACATTAAGGTGGACAATGTGGACAGTATGTGGTATACTGTTGATTTGATGGTTCAACGGTGTGTTGCACACAAGTGGTAAGGTTTACGTTTTGGCGACGTGACGTTCATCAGACATGGTGACGTTGTTTATCACCTCTGTTGTGTTACACAAGTGATAAGGTTTACGTCCTTAGGCGACGTGACGTTCATCAGATGTGGTGACGTTTTTATCACACCCGTTGTTTGTTGAGAAGGGTGTGGTGCACACAAGTGATAAGGTTTACGTCCTTAGGCGACGTGACGTTCATCAGACATGGTGACGTTGTTTATCACATCTGTTGTGTATCACAAGTGATAAGGTTTACGTCCTTAGGCGACGTGACGATCATCAGATGTGGTGACGTTTTTTATCACACCCTTTGTATGTTGAGAAGTGATAGGTTTACGTCCTTGGGCGACGTGACGTTCACTAGGTAGTGTGACGTTTTTATTAATTTCGAGCTAGTACGCCATACGTTTTAGTAAAGTATTCGTGATTTGGAAATGTATTGTTGAATTGGATTGGCGTCCGTGAGGACCTTAGATGGAGAATCTCAGAAAAAGATGAATGACAGACATGATGCCACCTACCCTTAATTTAGTTAAGGCTGGATATCTGAATGAGTGTGTGAACATCATATTTGCATTAAGCGTGAGCTAAGTGTTAATTGTGGCTATTAACTGATTTGGGGTTATCTGTTCATAATCATGTTACTTCAATATTTAAGCTCTATTGATTATGTGTATAGATTTGCTTACCCCTATGCCCTTGTAGGTGATGTCACGTTACATCGCTTGCATCGAGGTCCGCCCACTTTTTAGTGGCATATGGATCTGCGAGGATTGCCGGGTAGTGTATGAGGGTGAGATAGTGGTTACCTTCGATCACCCTAATCCACTGGTTTGGTCACATCCTCGTAGGTTTAGGATTCTCATCATATACGTTATGCATGTATCTACTTTTTATACTTACCATGGATCATCTCCCACTCGTCCAGCTCGTTTGTATAACAGTTTTCAATTCGAGCCTACCCGCTCATACCCTTTTTCTCTTAGAGTCATTCGAGAGGAGACTTCCCCGTCTATTTCAAGGAATCCTATTAAGGTCACGTTTTCATCAGACCTTGCACCCAGTGGTAGGGTAATTACTCCTTCAAATAAGATCAAGGAGGATCCTGTCGAATACGAGAGCGGAAACGAGCTTGTCGTTTAATCTATCGGGAGTCAATGGAGAGGCGATGATCCCTAGGTATGTGCATAAGGTAAATGATGAGGATCAGGGATCCGGTGTGATGGATGTTGTGGAGGAGATTAGCTGCTGATGATGATGTTGGATGATGATTGCTGCTACTTCTTGGAGACTTCTACTACTACTGCCGCGACCCGTGCTATGAGACCAGGTTTGGGAGTTTTATATATTGTGGGAATGTCTTTTGAAAACTCTGGAGCCATGGTCTATTTTAATGTACATATAAATACATAGCCTTATGGACTTGTTCTGGGATTTTGGAGATCCTTACCGCCGGACTATGTATCACGTACCTTTTGATATATATAAAATCCATGCTTATACTAAAGTTTATTACATAGTCCTGATATTTCCGCTTACTCTGATATTGATTTAAAAGAATTCGGCTATGACATTTTGGAAATGGTATCACTTGGCTAGACGAAAACTGGAGGGCAATACTTGAGTTCCTTTATATGAAATAGAGTACATTTATCTTCAAAGAAAATGCTATCCAAGATTTGCGAAATTATCTTTTGAGCAAAGTAAATGCCGAATTCGATTTTAAAAGTAATACGTAAACTATTCTCCAAATATCCTACGCTTTGGTTTGTGCACCCGACTTTTTAGAAATAAAAAGAAAAATTTTGAATCCAGTATTTTCTAACAATTAAACAAGTCCATATATTCTCAAGTAATATCATTTTATTTTTATTAATTACTTGGGATATTTTGAGGGTGTTACAAGACACAACACAATAGAAAGACGATAGCGGTAGAGAGATAAGGCTTGTTGAAGAAGGCTATTCTCGTAAATGCAGGTGTGAAAGCACCCACTTTATGGGACAAAAATTGAAGCCATCAGAAGAGAGAGAGCTAGGCAGGCACGTGAGCTCGGCATGGAGGAGGAGCTGACGTGGAAATGATAAGTGGTAAAGTGCTTGAAACTATGCTTCTCTTTTGTATATAGTATAGATTGATCATTCATTTTTATTTTATTTTTTTAAGTAATTTTAAGGCTAATTTACTCATTTGGTCCCTTACCTTATTTTTCAATTTCCAATTGGTTCCTTACCTTTTTTTGGTTTCATATTGGTCCCTTATGTTTCTTTTCACTGCCAATTTGGTCCCAGAATCACTATTCATCCTACGTGTCAAAATCATATTGGTCCACATATATATTGTTGGAGAGAGAAAGTGACACGTGTCCATAACCAAATTGACAGCAAAAATAAACATAAGGGACCAATGTGAAACCAAAAAAAAGTAAGGAACCAATTTGAAATTGAAAAATAAGATAAGAGACCAAATGAGTAGTTTAGCCTAATTTTAATCCCCTTGTTTTTTAAGGATGTGCAGCATTAGTCATTTTGAGTCAACTCTTAGTCAACTAACGGACATTGTTGATAGGTACTATTTAAAATATTTAAATCTTATAAATAACATATGTATAATAATAATATAATAATAAAGAAAATAAGTAATAATTTATGTCTACGTATAATAAATAATACTTTCCTCTAGTTTGCAATGTAAGAAAATAATCATACTTTTCTGAATTTAAAATAAGGATTTTGCTAACAAGTGCCATAAGGGCATTTGTTAAGATTATTAGAAAAGGAAATTTAATCATAAGTCTACCATACTTCATCTCTCGAGAATCTTAAAAAACATATTTCTCAACACCATTTAACTACATTTGGATGCTTAACTAGTACGTCAAGGATACTTGTTAGCATTTCCCTTAAAATATAATAAAAAGTAAACTAATTTTTTTAAAAAAAGTTTGCTTTATTTTCAATGCTATTTTTCTAAAATATTCTTAGAAAGTGATTATCTCTTTTAATTTTTGCCTAATTCCTAAAGTTAGTTTCCTAAAATAACTTTATTTTATCATTATTTTGAAAAAATTAAATACAATCAACTAATTTTTTTAAAAACCACAATTTTAATTATTTTTTTCTTATATTATATAGAGATTAATGGGTGTGCACTAACGGTGTAACGTTTTTTACACCATCAGTCCATAATTCACCGTTCATTTGTATTACTTTTATTTGAAAATCAACGACAATAAATACGTGAATGGTAGATAATTAATAATGTAAAAAACCTTTACACTATCGATGTACCATCTATTTTTTATATTACATATTCTAAACCGGAGGGAGTGATAATAACTAGTTATTACTGTTATATTACTACATGTATAATTAACAATAGTGATAATAACTAGTTAATGCTGTCATATTACTACATGTATAATTAACAATATTCGGCTGGTAGTCTATAAAGCATAATAGCAACGTGCGTTGGTCAACTGGTACTTCATTTGGTCTCTTAACCAACTGGTCTCGAGTTCGAGTTTTGGGTATGGAACGACCCCTGCTGGATACCCTACCGCTTAGTGCAAGTTCAGTTGGATCGGACCGGATGAATCGGATTCTGGGCAAACCAGATCCGAGTACCGGTTAGTGTTAAAAAAAAAAAAAAAAAGTCTATAAAGCATAATGTGATTTTACTATCCTCGTTGATAAAAGTTTCATTTTTTTTAAAACTCAAATGCATCTAGCTAGATGTTCGTTAATTAATTCTACGTTCAGGAATCGAAACCCGGAGAACGTGAGTGAAATACATTAGATCAACCACAAATAACAAAACCATTCTTCTAAGCTCTCAAGTTCCAGCCACTGCACAATGGGATGACCAACACATGGTGACACAGGTACATAGCAATATGTGGATATAGCTTATTTGAATTTATGTAGAATACCATAACTTTTCTTAATTATTTGAATGGGGGATAAGATTGAGTAACTTTTCTAGATGGTATTAGTTAACACTATAAACAATTGAAGAGAAGAGAATGCCATGGCTAAGTGCCTAAGTAAGCAGCTCAAGCATTTTGGTCAAATTAGAATGTAGTGATACTATCTCATTTGCAGAAACTGGAGGGCCATGCGAGCTAGGGTTGACCCTTTCATGCTCATTTTCAAGTACCCAATCAAGTTATTCATTTTGATATATGTTTGAGATTTGGCTAGAATTTGTTTGTTGCAGTTGTGAGTTGGAATGCTAGACGAGCCTTATGCGACTTTGGTAGTAGCAAAAATTGCTTTTCTTATGTACAAGCTCTAGTAGTTTCTGTCTTTTTCCACATAGAATAGACAAACTAGCCCTGGCTAGCATTTTTAAACTCACTGTGTTCATCCTTTACAACTTGATAAGTAATTGGTAATTTACATTACATTTTGCAAGTATTTACTAAAATATAAAAATATTAAAAAAGACACTTATTTAAGATCAGCACCCGTTAGTTGTCTAACAGTGGACCAACGGAAGCGCATTTTTAAAGAATAAGAGGTCTAAAATTGTTTGAAAAAAATAATGGGACCAATTTTTTTTCCCGAATTTCTTGGGAAACCACTGGTATCGTAAGAGCACCTTTAATACCTGTTGCGGCCGGGGTCTTGGGTTACCCTTGGGGCCTCGTCTACGAGTGGGGGTCGATTGACCCAATGTGAAGTCGCCACCGCATTTTTTTACAAAAATGCGAAAAAATAATAATTAATTAAAATGGATAAAGCATTGTCTCAAACTAGATAGATTCCGAGTTCGGGAGTCGGTTACGAGCTGGGGAAAGTATTAGCACCTCGTTCACTCATTCGAAAATGATGACTTTGATTGATTTTAATTAAAAGACCTAAATAATTTGGTTTGCCAAAATTATTTTTTTTTATTATTGTGCCTGCTGACAAGGTTGCCCCTGATCCTACGTACCCTCATAAAATGAGGAATCAAGGCTACGTAGTTCAAATTAAATTAATGTTTTTACTTTTATTTTTTAGAAAAAAAAGTTTGTTGCGGAGAGGAGCATACACAAGACATTGACATTTAGACAGGCAAATGAGGATTTCCAAAGCACATGTTGTTAATAATTAATTAATAAAATCTATTTAATTTTTATTTAAAAAAAACGTTTTTTCCTTCTAATTTTTATAATTTATTTATATAAAAAAATTATTTTTTATGTGTACATATTTTTGTGCGTAGAGGAAGTTTGAGAGATCTCTCCATTGAATTTGGGAGAGAAAAATCGACTTACCAAAACGCAACAAATTTTTAAACAACAACTAGAAAAATCTACATTTTTAATTTATTATTGTTTTAAAGAAAATTTTTTTATATATGTATTTTTGTGCAGAGAGGAAGTCCAAGAGATCTAACCTCTGTTAAATTTGGGTGAGAAAAATTGGCTTATCAAAACACAACCAATTTCTAATATTGCGAAAAAAGAGAAAGATTCTTAAAAATTAATAATTAAATTATAAAAAAAATTAAAAAGTTACATTTTAAATTTTAGTATTTGATTAATTATTAAAAAAATCTAGAAGTTAAAAAAACAGAAGGAAGGAAAAAAAATGAAAGAAAGAAGGAAAGCACGTGATGATGATGAGAGATGCTGCTATAGTGATATGAAGAGAGTATGTGATAGGGAAAGACTGCAGCACAAAAGCATGCGGTTCTTGGAATTAAAATAAAGAGGCACGGAAACCGAGAGAGAAAGAAATTTGTTTTCCAAAATTGTATTATAAAAAAAAATTGTGTCTTTAAAATATCGTCTCTAAAATTGTGTGTGTAAAATTTTGTCTCAAATTGTGAGAAAGAGAGCTCTATTTATAGGAAAATTAAGGTTAACAGTAGGATTTTTTCAACAGGCTTTGAGAGCCCAATGGAATATTTCCTGGTTTATTCCTAAATCAAATCTTTCAAATTTTGTTGAAGATCAACTCTCAATCTTTTAAAATAAAAACAAATTTGATGATAATCCTTTCATAAATAAAATAAATCTTTTTAACCAAAAAACTTTTTTATCTTTATCTTCACAAAAACTAATCAAATCTTTTACCAAAACACATTTTTAGCTTATCTCTTTTTTTATTTTTAATTTTTCGTTTTTTTAAATTTTTTTACAAAAAATACTTTTCCAAAACCCTTTTTATTATTTTTTTATATTTCATTTTTCTTCTTGTTTTTTTTTAAAAAAAAACATCATGTTTATTATATTTTGTTTTATTTTGTTTGGGGGGACAAAATTGGGTGTCAACAGATGCCCCTCTTTACTTGTTTCTTATCAAATAGCAAGCAAACCGTGGTTTGGATGTTATTAGGTAAGGAACGAGTAAAGAAGTGAACACCAATTTTGTTTAGAAATATATCAAACTTAACAAACTTGGAAATTTGATAGAATCAGAACTGATCGATGATGATTCTTTAGCATTTCTGCCAGGATATCATGAAAGTCTAATACCAATGATGATTCTTCGGCATTGCCGCCAGGATATCATGAAAAGCCTAATAACAACGATGATGCTTCGGCATATCTGCCAGCATATCATGAAAAGCCTATTAACAACGATGATGTTTCGGCGTTCTGCCAGGATATCATGAAAAGCCTAATAACAACGATGATTCTTCGACGTTTCCGCCAGGATATCATGAAAGCCTAATAACAATGATGATGCTTCGACATTTCTGTCAGGATATCATGAAAAGCCTAATAACAACGATGATTTTTCGGCATTCCTGTCAAGATATCATGAAAAGCCTAACCAACATCAAAATGACTTTCAGTGTTACTGCCTGTAACGCTCTCTTATTTCACATTATAAGTTGAGTAAATGGTTGTCTTATAAAAGTTGTATGGACTTGAATTGTATATAAAATATGGCTCATGAAAATCTTTATAAGATTAAAACGGTTACCAACATAATTTGTAAAATACTTGATAGTTGAGTTTATTTATCTTGGAACGAAAGATTGTGTTTTGAGATAACGGGTTGTAGTATACAAAAAAGTATATTATAAAGAAAGTATTGTTATCTCGAATTCAATAAATACATATCTTTTCGAAGTATTAAAATCCACAAAATTATATACCTTAATATCAGAGTAAGCGGAAATACTGAAAATAGTACCCTTGATTTGATGAATACCAAAAACATGCTCGATATATAAATATATATAAACGTAAGTACATCATCATCATCAAGGTCTAGAGTGGTACAAGTAGAAACCTCATATACAAGTCCATAAAAACTAAAATATAAAGATAGATCAACTCTCTGAAATCTCTCAAAAACATATACAATATAATATAACTCAAAATATAGAAATCTCAGAGATGGTCTGATGATCCTCCAAACAGCAGTGATCCTCCAAACAACCATGATCCTCCACCTGGTCTCCTGCAGCTGCTCCTGTAACAGCCCGATTTGTCACTTGAAAAATTATTCTTAATTTAATAAAATATTGCAAAATTCGGGTTTTTTTTTACATATTAACATGGATATGAGAATCTTTAAGTTCAAAAACATTTCATAAAAATCATATCCCCATATCACATGCTACACTCCAAGTTCCAAACCGAGATGTTACTTAACATCGCACTTTGAAACTCAGCTTCATAATTCTCATCCAGAAAATATATTGATTTCTTATTTCATAAAAGTATTGGTTCTGAAAAGTCATACATACTGAAACATAAACAAGGGGTGCATCATGGTACAGTAACAGTGTCCAAGTAACTGCAATGGGTACAATGCCTCAAAAGAGAATACCTAATAACTAATCCTGACTACTAGATCACCGATAAAAAGGGCATTTCACCCGAGAGGTCCTCCTCCGTGATCTCCTCAGAACTCTTCCCGAACCGTTTGGGTCCTGTGCCTCGTCATGTGTGGCCGCTGCAACTGGAGTGGATGCACTAGCAGAACGTAACTCCACCAGACTGTGAAGATCCATACCCTTGTTGGCCATTGGAACTCGGATCTGCTCTAACTCCAAAATGTCAATCAAGCAAGGAGATGAGGGAAGGTCCAAACTATATGCGAGATACACGTCGCAGCTCCAAATATCCAAAGGAAGTGTCGTCCTGCCCTCGAGGTACTCTCGATGCCATAGGTCTCGCATTCTGAGTGCGTCTATCCGTCGTCCGACAACAAAGGGTCCAACACAACTCCCATTGACTCCACTGGTAGCCATCTAAATTACACATACCCAGTACAGAAAAAATAGAAGAAAGGAGAGAGTAAGCATTCCGAACGACGCCTCGTCGACGGTGTGGGTTTACAATAGGCAAGATATTAAGATAACAAAAACATAACAGAATAACATATATGAAACACAACATTCATAGTAGACAACATCAATTATTAATTCACCAGTGTAAACTTACTTTCACATATCAATATCATCAATTTCTCTTTCTCAAGTTCCTTCCTCAACAATATCACATCTTATGAGTCTTTTAATCTTCATACAGTCTCATTCACTTTTCCATTCTTTCATTATCGAGATCATTTCTCGTCATTGCAATATTCATCTTTTCTTAATTAAGCATTATGAATTCGTATCCTTCAATGATGCGGGGAGATTGGTCATCATTGAGGAGGTTGGTTAGCACACACGACTACATCTCCTCATATCCATCCATGCCTAAGTCGGAAGCGAATAGGAGAACATGACCTTTACCACGCAGGCATCGACAGCTGTCTACTACCTCGTAGCAAAACTAATAGAATACTGGCTCATTTCACAAGTGTAAAATATCACATTGCCTCGTTCCAATCCCTCTCCACTGCTCTTGAGTTGCCATAGGGGGAGACAGTACTTTTCTAGTTCCGAGTGCAGAACTTACCACAACATCGGACCGATCTGCCCTTACCACATATGGAATTCGTTCTGCCTAGAAAAATACTCAAGGCTTCTTGACGTATCACCGTCCTTGCCCTCCCCTAATGCAATCATCACCCGAGTATCCGCAGATACCCAGGGTATCTTCCTCTCCACTACTTCACACTCGTACTCGCCACGTTAGTACATGTCTTTTAAAGTGTTATTATTAACTTTCAAGCTTATTAACTTGGTCGACTCATTCTTGGCGCATCCCTTCAATGAGCCTCGACCTCTAACAGCTTCTTTTCTTTTCCCCAACAATAGCATTGTACAAGGCTTCGAGTTCCAGTAACTGTTTGGCACTACGACCATCGCATAGCTCACATGGTTGACTTAGAGTCCTAGCCTCACGGAGATTCCATTAGACACCACGGCCATCGCCTAGCTCACATGGCTGACTTGAAGTCCTAGCCTTACAGGTGTTCCTCAAAGAGGATACTTGATACAAGCATCGTTCCATGATCACATTCTCATATCATAAGCATTTCCACTTTGACTTTCTTAATCTCTGAAACTGAGCTTATCTCTTACATCACATTACTCTTTAATCATCATCCTTTCCATCACGACTTGGCTCATTTTCGTAATAAAATCCCTTTGGATCATCATTCATCTCTATACATAACTTGAGTTTTCACAAAGCAGAGCCACAATTCATCTCATATTTACTAATACAATATCTTTGAATCATCAATCACATCTTACTCTCATAGCAACAATGTTTCCTTCTTTCTTTCTCAACTTTGGGATTTCCATTTGTTAAATTCAACACATTACTCTTTTAAGTCACCATCTTTTTCCTCATAACACTTCGAAACTTTCCATACAATCTTTCTTTACGATATGTTCACAGCTTTTCGAGTTATTCTGAGTCTCTTTTATCATTTCATAGCTTCCATTGTTCCACATACATAAAACACAATCAAGACGTAGCAGATGCCTCTCAGCATATTCTTCATGATCAACAACAGATATAAATATTCATCATGCATAAATAAATAAATGAAAGCATGATATTATCAAAGCATTATCATATTAAACACATCATAACATAATATGTGGTCTTTGTCTTCTTCGTATAAGTGGCCACACGACACAAACAATTGCCACTATACTATTGACTCAGAACCACGAAGTTCCGACCTTTGAGATGATCGAGAACGTCCTAATATGTTACCTAAATACCACGGTGTCTTAAGGAAGCTTCTCTCTCACCTCAACTGGCATGCAGATTTCAAAAGGTACTCCTCGAACGCAGATTAGCTACTTCGTTCCCGCTTCCCTTTCGTGCTTTGAAACTATAACATTTTTCCCTTACGTTAAAATCATTCTTAATAAATTTATTTCAAAAACATTTTTAACATTCTTAAAACACTTTTAACTTCAATAGGTCATTATAAAATTCCTAATCACGTTGACAATATCCAGATGATTCCAAGTCTAAAACACATCTATAAAATTTTAGGTGCGACAAAACATTTTCATTAAGGCTTGAAAACAATTCCAAAACAACCTTTATTAAATTCATTCAAACTCTTATAAAATTGACATCCTAGAAATCATTAAATTAAAAGATCTTTTTCAAATTAATTCGGGACAACATCTATAACTTTTAGTTTATTTCAAAACACTCAAAGTCCTTTTATTCTTTATTCATCAAAAATCAATATCATGACTACCATTATTCTCATACAAGGTCAAACAACCAATCATATATAAATCACATAAATAACTTTGCAATCAACCCACTGTCACACACATTCACGCATATATATATAGTCTGTATTCATTTTGCATAAAACCAATTCATTCTTATACTTTATTGAATTTGTCATTTAGCAGTCAAACAAAACACCAAATTAAAAACCCACCTTATTATTTTTCTTTAGTCCATTCGGCCCATACATATATTTATCTAAAGAATTTTACTTCATTAACAAGTATTATTATAAAATTCTCTTAATTGAAAATTGAGTATTTCTTTCTTCAAAATAATTTGAAAACAACCAAACTTTTCACTCTAGTCTAAGTTCCTAACTTTAAACACAACTAAACGAAATGAAATCACTAACATGTTATGATGAAATTTGTAACGTAAATTAATCATGATCTCTTCAAAACATTTTTATTTCATTCTCAAAGATAGATTTAACTTATACTGGAAAATTATTTCTTAGAATAAGACTTTTCAAACATAAATCAAGTCTTGTAAAACACTTTGATCAATAACTTTAAAAAGTATATAGCACTTTTAATTATTTAAAAGCCACATTTTTCTTAGAGATTTTTCAAACTACTAAGGTCCATTAATTAAAGGCTGAAAAATTACATCCATTAGTAAAATAGCTAACTTTAAAAACCACTTTTTAATAAAAATACTAAACTTGGACAGCACCCATTTATCATTTCAAAGTCTCATTTTTGTCATCACTCAAACCAAATTGCATTCATCAATCAGGACTAAAACAAAAATCAATTCCTTAACTTATATTCTACAAAACCGAATCTTCATTATTATTGACAAACAATTTATAACTTCATCATACATTCACAACTCCACTTAAACAAATCATATTTCAATTGAACAACTCAAAATAAACAAGTTTCAATCCCTAAACACTTAAACATGCCAGATCGCTTCTAGAAATCATTTCTCATCTTCTTAAAAATTTTCACATAACACATTACAAAATCTTGTATTAACATAACGCAATTTATCATAAACAATCATCATCACAGAATTTTCTTAAACATGTTTACTTCGTGTTAAAATTGTTAACTTTGATTTAATCAAATTAATCTACCCATTTTTAACTACCAAAAACCGAATCATGTATAAACGAATAAAAAAACCAAATTCCCTATTTCTTTTCTATAATGCAGAAGTAAACAAAGAAAACAATACAAAAATTGCTAATTAATTTTCATTGCTTGAATCAACAAATCATTTGAGGATTTTAGCATGCATGTTGTAACATCCCCAATTTCCAATGTCCGTTTAGAATGGTTATTAGAGGTAAATTAGTATGTGCTTAAGTGTTTAGAATGTAGTATTTAGCTAAGAGTAGGTTTATATGATGTAGAAATAGGTTAGAATAGATTTAGAGTGTAGAGAAAGGAATATGTTAGGTTAAACTCGTGGTTTAGAAAGGTTATTTAAGAACTAGGAGCATAGGACTTTGAGAAATTAGGAATAGAATATCCATAGCTCTAAACCCAAATTCCACCGTCGGATGTGAAGATAATTGTCTTAGGAAGCTTGCCTCAAAATTTGAGCAAGATCCGACGGTTAACGAAAAAGTTATGACACTTTGAAGTGCAAAGAAATGGTGGACTTAACCAGTTAATCGATTAAGCAGGAGATTAATCGATTACCTGCTTAATCGATTAAGGCCTGAAAGTTGATTTTGGCCTAACCACTGCTGAATCAGACTAAAAATGTAACAGCCCGATTTTCGTAATCCAAAATAACTAACTTTTATTTATTAAGTTGCAAAAAATGAGGCCAAATAATTTTTTTTTTGAAAACATTTTTGAGATGTCATTGGTACACAAAACACTCTTTACCGAAAACCGAGTTGTTACTAAAATGTGTACTTACTTACTTGAATTGCTAAAAATCTTTTTCACTGGAAAATGATTTGGTTTCGAACCCAACATAGTTCTTTGTATTTCATCGAAAGAACTTGCACAATTCTCAACAGGTTTCATTCTTATACTTCTTCAAAGATAGGGCATAATCTAAAATAAACTGAATTACATAAACAGTTCATCACTTAGGTAATCCGTGACTCCAGACATTCACACTTAATTTAAACTTAAAGATAACAAGAGGCCCCTAAACTCATAGCACTACTCTTAAATCTTCCTGTCGAAAACGACTGGATAAAGTTTCCTTTTCTTCTTGCGCCCCTGGTCCTCACTCCCGAAGGTGACGCCATCCCTGTCGCTGTTTTTCCATTACCATTGGACTTCAACTCCCTTCCATCTAGAGTGGTGATCTCCATACGTTGCTCCATCTGCCCGTTGAGATACCAGCAACACCGATATGCCAACGAACAGGAGAGAGTAAGCAATCCGAACGACGCATCGTCGACGGTGTGGGTTTACGATAGGCAAGATATTAAGACAATACAAACACAACAATGCAGCATAAACACAACACAACATTCAAGTATATCATCATCATCATCATCATTATCGTTATCACTATCATTATCTTGCCAAACTTAATTTCACTTCTCAACATAACATTCTTTATTTCTCAATTCCTTTTCTCGATCTCAACTTGCTATTCTTTCACTTTCATTCATTTCCCTCTTCATAGGGTTTCATTCATCTTTTCACGCTTTTATTCTCGATTCAGCTCTCATTATCAACATTTCATAAGCTTTTGCTTCTTATAATTATAAGTCTTTTATTATCAAGTCTTGTCGAATCACAACCATCGATAATTGGGGAATTAAATTATCATCGAGGTACTCGTTTCTTTCGCAGTTAGCACACACGTCTCAAGTCTACATCTCCTCGGTCATCCACCCAACCTAGTCGGAAGCAAACAGGAGTACAGGACCTTTACCACGCGGGCACGACAGCTGTCTCACAAATTAAATGGCTCCAAGCCAGGAGAACTGTAGAAAATCGGGTACAGTCTCAAATCAAATCAATTCATATAATATCAAGGCACACTGTAGAAAAATCGGGTACAGTGGCAAAATCAAAGAGCCCCATTCCAGTCCCTCTCACTGTTCCTGAAATGCCATAGGGGTGATAGTACTATTCTAGTTCCGGGTGCAGAACTTACCACGGCATTAGGACCCGGCCCCCACCACGTCTGGTTACCACATATGGAGTTCGTTCCGCCCAGAATAGTACTCAAGGCAACATGACGTTTTACCGCCCTAGCCTACCCTATTGCATTCACAACCCGAATATCCCTGATATTCGGGGTACCTTCCTCTCCACTACTTCGATATCACACTCATGACTCACCGCGTTTGCATTTGTCAACGTCTTTTAAAGAGTTTTAAAGTTTTAGTTATTACCCTAAGGTCGGCTCACCCTTAGTGCATCCCTTCAGCGTGTCCCGACCACTATCTTTCGATCTTTACTTTTCTCAACAGAGCACAGAGCTGGGTTTGCATCAACATACTCGCATCTCACTTCATAACCTTTCTCAACATCTCATATCATAAACCTTCTCAAAATCTCGATCTCAAAAACTTCCTCAAAGTAACATTTTATAAACTTTCTCAAATTCTGGTTTCATAAACTTTCGCAAAATCTCATTTCATAATCTTTCTCAAAATCTTGTTTCATAAACTTTCGCAAAATCTCATTTCATAATCTTTCTCAAAATCTTGTTTCATAAACTTTCTCGAAATATCTTTTGCAAACTTTCTCAAAATATCATTTCGCAAACATTCTCAAAAATCTCATTTCGTAAACTTTTCTAAAAATCTCGTTTCATAAACTTTCTCAAAAATCTCGGTCTCAAAACTTCATTTCTTAAACTTTCTCAATTCGCAATCATCTCAACATTTCATTTCACAATCATCTCGTTTCACAATCATCTCAACATTTCATTTGTAACATCCTGAAAATTAATATTAAATAATATAATTTTAGTATATAAATATTTATTTAAGGATAGGATTAAGCCTTAGAAATTGTACAAGGTTAAAAGGGTAGTATGAGCATAGGCCGACCTAGGATGTAAGTATAGGACCTCGGTCCGATCCCGGCCGAGCTAGATGAGATTGTGTGCATATGAACCGAGCTGGATGGGAACCAAACGCGGAACCTGTTGTCCAGTCCGGATTAGCCGACCTCAGCGCACCTCACAGTATCATCCGAGAAGGAAGCTCGGACTACTGCTGTTCCTGCAAACCGAGCCGACGTACCCGAGCCGACACGTCCTAGCTCCTCCGTGCCAGCTCATGTTGAGCTGTAGCCCTCTGGGATTCGTACCATCCGTACACTGTCCTTGCCATTCACTTTATGTCACTATCATTGCTTTATGTCCCTTTCAAGTACTATTCATGGCTTCCTTTGGAAGCCAATGAATCCTATCCACACATTCTAGCTTCCCCAAGACGCCAATGAATCCTAGCCACACAAATTTTTTCCCTAAATGAATAAAAGAAAGCCCAAACACCACATAACACACTTTGCATCCTCACTTTCTCTTTCTCCTTCGTTTCTCTCTCTCATTTTCTCTCTAAAGCTCCAACACACACAACTCTCATACTTCTTCTTCTCCTTCACGAAGATCCCTCTTCCTTACACACCTCTTCTTCTCCTCCACCAAGTGGTACCAACCGGAGACCCTCCTTCTCTCCGTCCCCGTTTCAGTCCGGCGTTCCCTGGATCGTGTGGCAGCCGGCGTGCAGCTTGGAAGCAAGGAATCAAGGGAGTGGAGTTCAAGAGGTCAAGCATCAAGGGAAACCATTCTCAAACTCTCAACTCTTATCTCTCACGGTTTGAGGTAAGGAGTGAGTGTTACCTCTACTTGAGTTTGGGTTTCTAGGGTGTTCATAAAGGGTACTAAGAGTGGGTGTTAGATTAGGGAAATGGATCTAGATTAATGTTAGAAAGGAAATGGTAAAAAGGGAACTAATAAATGAATTAGAAACATGAGTTTGAAGTAGGGAGGAATATTGTTTTGTGCTATATGTTGGTATTTACATGATGGATTGGTTGAATGTTTTGAATCTTATTGTTGTTGTTGTATAAGTGGTTATGAACTTTGTGTATAAATGTTTATGAGCTTTGATATTTATGATTCATGTCTGTGGCCGAGCTGAGTGACGTTGGGAATGGGTATGAGGAAATGGTAGAGATGGAAAGTAGGAGAGATAGAGTAATAAGTCAGATAATGAGAAAGGTTAATGGAAAGAGGGAATGGTTACCGAGTTTAGCCGAGTTAGACCGAGCTAAGAAATGGTTAAGAGGATAATGAGAATAATTAAGGGATGAGTAACAGGGTGAGCCGAGAGAGGCCGAGTTAAATGAATGGTTGAAAAGGATAAGAGGGATAAAAGAGAAATGGTTGTGTGATCGGGTCATAGCAGACGCGTACCGGGTGTGTGCGTTGATCGCGTCAGACGCATACTGGGTATGTGCAGCTGTAAGACGGGTACTGGGTACTCGCGGTTATGATTCACACAGGGTTCCGAGAACGGAATCGGTGGGATGTGTTCCTGGTCATAGCAGACGCGTACTGGGTGCGTGCATTGATCACGTAAGTCGCCGAGATGCGCCGCTGTAAGACGAGTACTGGGTGCTCGCAGTTATGGACACTCCTTACTCCATAGAATGATCGGCGGTAGTGCTCCTGGTCATAGAAGATGCGTACTGGGTGCGTGCATTGATCGCGTCAGACGCATACCGGGTATGTGCAGCTGTAAGACGGGTACTGGGTACTCGCAGTTATGGATGACACTCCGATATCCGACCTTAAATGGTGTAAGACATGCACTGGGTGTATGCATCCGAGAAGAGTAAAAGATTGTAAACTATGTGAAAATGGAATAATGAGTAATGAGTCCAAGGTAGAGAGATGGTTTACCAAGGTAAGAGGATAGTGGCCGAGATGCTGAGTGTATGATTTATGGAAAGAGGATAAGGGGAATTGGTATGAGGTGAGCCGAGCTAAATAATATTACATGATGATGTATGCATGTGGCTTGATTACTTGTTACTATTTGTTATTTGACTACTTGTGTTTGGCTTGTTAGTTCGGTATGGCATTTTAGAAATTGCTTATTTAAGTTCTGTATAATGCTCACCTCCTTACCATTTTTCAGGTACTGAGCCCGAGCAGACGCAGTCCCCGGCCGAGCAGGATCACTCTCTCTCACAGGGAGAGTAAGATATTTAGAGTCAGTTAGGTGGATGGGTCTCGGCCATTTGGGCCGAGCTAAAATATTGTTTTGTATTGGGTCTCGGCCAGTTGGGCCGAACTAAAACACTGATTTGTATTTTGAATGACCGAACTGGATGTACTTAATTTATGTTTTTTTTTATTTTGATGTATTAAAGTCTTCCACTTATAACTCTGATGTTTTTGAATTAATGAAAAAGAAATTTTTAAATCCTAATCTTCGGGTAATTAAGGGTAATTATTATATAGGGTGTTACATTTTTGGTATCAGAGCAGTTTCTCCTCGGCCTATTGGAGTTGCAAAGGACTCCAGTGGTTACTCACCAAGAGAGTGACAAATAAGTAAAGTCTAGAAGTCTAAGTTAGACAATAGAGCTCATAGGTATATATGTTTATATATATATATATATATATTTACTTGATTATTCGGAAGTTAATTGGCTTTCTCTCCATGACCGAGCAGCATGGCTGGGAGACGAGCTGATAACGACCGAATTGCTGCTGTGTTGGAAACTCTGGTTCAACTACAACAGAACCAAGCGTAGGCTCAGCAGAATCAGGCTGAGAACCTCGCTCAAAACATCGCCGCAGCCGCAGCAGCTGCAGCTGCAGCCCTTCAGCCTCAACCTCCGGCTTCGGTCGAGATTGACTGGATGAGCCGATTTAGGAAGAACGAACCACCTCGGTTCGAAGGAGGTTACAATCCTGATGGAGCTCAGAGATGGCTCCAGGATATTGAGAAGATCTTCCGATCTCTGCAACCGCCCTATGAGTACAGGGTGAGGTTGGCCGAGTTTGTGCTGGCTAGTGAAGCCGAGCACTGGTGGGAGCAGCAGAGCCGTGGACTGGAAGCGGCTAATGAAGCCATTACTTGGGATTTGTTCCGATCTCGATTCCTCGGAAAGTACTTTCCCGAGGATGTAAGGAGAGAGAAGGAGCTCGCTTTTCTCAAGCTGGAGCAGAGGAACTTGAGTGTCGGAGAATACGCCGCTCAGTTCGAGGATTTGATCCGTTATTCTGGAAGCTACCGAGATGCTGATGAGCGTACCAAGTGCATTAAGTTTGAATCTGGTCTCCGTGACGATATTCGGCTCGCATTCGAATATCAGAACGTGGCCAATCTCTCGCAATTGGTAAACATGGCTAGCACTTATGAGAAAGGGCTCAAAAGGAAAGCTGATGGAAAGAGGAGCAGGTCGGCACAGAAAGGAGTGGGTCCGATCAGAGGAAGAGGAGTTGTCTAGAGATCTTCTCCCTATGTGAATCCGAGCTCAAGAGTGTCAACGACTCCGAGGAGCGGTGGTCAGATGGTGGTTGTCCCTGGTCCCTATTCGATATGCCAACACTGTGGAAGGTAGCATTAGGGAGAATGCTGGAGTCTGGATCCGAGCAAAGCAAGAGGATCCTGTTTCCGATGTGGCAAGCCTGGTCATTTTGCAGCTCGGTGTATCGAGAATATTGTGAAGGAAGAGGTCAATGTGACCAAGGCTCATCAGACTGGTGTTAACCGACCTATGCAGAGAGGCAAAGTTTACACTATGGACGGTGAAGAAGTGACTGAAGCTGACGAGCTGATCCGAGGTATTTGTCAAGTAAACAGTATTCCATGTGCCGTGCTATTTGATTGTGGAGCCACACATTCTTTCATTTCCCTTGACTGTATGAACAGACTAAAACTATCCCCAGTAGAAATGCCTTACAAACTATCCATTTCTACCCCAACCAATTCTTCTGTAATCACTTCTAATATGTGTCTAGAGTGTCCTATCCAAGTATTAGGCAGAGAATTTAAAGTCAATTTGATTTGTCTACCCTTAACCAAGCTAGATATTATCCTCGGCATGGACTGGATGTCTCAACACCATGTCCTGCTTGATTGCCGAGAAAAGACCGTAATCTTCAGTGGCCCTTCTGTTGCGAAGTTAGAGACGACAGAGGAACCGACCTTAGACCAAATTCCTGTAGTCGGAGAATTCCCAGAGGTTTTCTCGGACGAAATGCCTGGCTTACCGCCGAGAAGAGAAGTAGAGTTCAGTATAGACCTTATTCCGGGAGCTGGACCGATCTCAATTGCCCCGTACAGAATGGCACCTCCCGAGCTAGAAGAGCTTAAGAAACAACTGGAAGAACTTTTGGCCAAGAAGCTAATCCGACCAAGCGTGTCACCTTGGGGAGCTCCGATCCTGTTCGTCAAAAAGAAAGATGGTAGCCTCAGGATGTGCACTGATTACAGAAAGCTCAACACGGTAACGGTGAAGAACAAATATCCCCTTCCTCGGATTGACGACTTATTGGACCAACTCAAGGGAGCGTCGGTGTTCTCAAAGATAGACCTCCGATCTGGATACCACCATATCCGAGTCCGAGAAGAAGACGTTTCGAAGACAGCCTTCAGGACGAGGTATGGGCATTTTGAGTATGTGGTTATGCCCTTCGGACTTACCAACGCTCCTGCCATCTTCATGGACTACATGAATAGGATCTTCCGACCTTACCTGGACTCGTTTGTGATAGTCTTCATCGACGACATCCTCATCTACTCCAGAAGTCCGAGTGAGCATGAGAAGCATCTGAGAACGGTGTTGCAGGTCTTAAAGGACAAGGAACTTTACGCTAAGCTTTCTAAATGCAGTTTTTGGCTCAAAGAGGTTCATTTCCTCGGACATGTGATATCCGAGCACGGTGTTGCGGTTGATCCCTCCAAGGTGGAAGCGGTACTTAAGTGGGAGAGACCCAACTCGGTGACCGAGATCAGGAGTTTCCTCGGTCTGGCAGGATATTACAGGAGGTTTATTGAAGGATTTTCTAAGCTGGCTCTACCCTTGACCTCGTTAACCAGAAAGGATGCACCTTACCAGTGGTCCGAAGTGTGCGAACAGAGCTTTCAAGAGCTAAAGAAAAGGTTAACGAGTTCGCCCGTGTTGATTTTGTCTGATCCGACCAAAGCCTTTGACGTGTTTTGTGACGCCTCGAAGCAGGGTCTCGGCTGTGTGTTGATGCAACAGGGAAAAGTGGTGGCTTACGCCTCTCGGCAACTTCGGCAACACGAGCAGAATTACCCAACCCATGATCTTGAATTGGCAGTCGTGGTGTTTGCCCTTAAGATTTGGAGACACTACCTGTATGGCACGAAGTTTGAAGTGTTCAGTGACCACAAGAGTCTCGGCTACCTGTTCGACCAGAAGGAACTGAACATGAGGCAGCGCAGATGGGTGGAATTCTTGAAAGACTACGATTTCAACCTGCACTATCATCCTGGAAAAGCCAACGTGGTGGCCGACGCCCTGAGCAGAAAGAGTCTTCATTTGAGCAACATGATGGTCCAAGAGATGCAATTGATGCAGGAGTTCAGTGATCTCAACCTCGGCATACAGAAGAAGGAAAACAGTGTGGTACTAGAAATGCTGCAAGTAACCAATGAGTTTGTGGGTTTCATTAAGGAAAGGCAGGCTGCCGACCTAGAACTCTAGAAGCTACTAGAAAGAGCAGGAGACAAGGATGAACCCGACTTCGCTAAAGGACCCGATGGTCTCGTATGATTTCGGGGCCGAGTTTGCATTCCGATGGACTTTGAAGTCCGAAGAGAGTTGATGGAAGAAGCCCACAAGACGAAGATGAGTCTTCATCCAGGTGCCACAAAGATGTACCAGGATCTGAAGAGGTTGTTTTGGTGGCCGAAGTTGAAGACCGATGTGGCCGATTATGTGTCTCGATGTTTGACATGTCAGAAAGCCAAGATCGAGCATCAGAAACCAGAAGGATTACTCAAATCCTTGTAGATTCCACAATGGAAGTGGGATAGTATTTTGATGGATTTTGTATCAGGTCTACCAAGGACGAGATCAGGGCAGGAAGCCATTTGGGTTGTGGTGGACCGACTTACAAAGTGTGCTCATTTCCTGCCGATCAGCATGAAGTACAGCTTGGAGAAGCTGACGCAATTGTACATAAAGGATATTGTCAGACTCCATGGTGTTCCGAGCAATATCGTGTCGGATCGTGATCCCGCTTTTTATCTCGGTTCTGGCAGAGCTTACAGCAAGCCATGGGTACAAAGTTGAGATTTAGCACAGCTTATCATCCCCTAACCGATGGACAATCCGAGCACACCATTCAGACTCTTGAGGACTTGCTGAGGACATGTGTGCTTGAACAGTCGGAAAGCTGGGAAACACTATTGCCATTGGTCGAATTCACCTACAACAACAGTTTCCATTCAAGTATCGGAATGGCTCCCTTCGAAGCGTTGTATGGTCGGAAATGTCGGACGCCGTTATGCTAGTTCCAGATAGGAGAGAACTTGTTGATTGGCCCTGACATTTTTCATGAGACAACCGAGAAGATCCGAATGATACAAGGGAAGATGAAAGCAACCCAAGACCGACAAAAGAGCTATGCCGACAAGAGAAGGAAACCCTTGAACTTCATCGAGGGAGATCATGTATTCCTTCGGGTATCCCCTATAACGGGTATTGGTCGAGCTATCAAATCGAAGAAGTTGACCCCTAGGTTTGTCGGACCGTACCAGATATCGGAGAAGGTCGGACCAGTAGCTTACAGAATTGCTCTACCTCCGCACTTGTCTAAGCTCCATGATGTGTTTCATGTCTCGCAACTTAGGAGGTACATTCACGATCCCTCGCATGTGATAGCAGTGGACGAGCTGCCTCTAAAAGACAACCTGAATTTCGAGGTTCTTCCAGTCCGAGTTGAGGACAAACAGATCAGACGGCTCAGAGGAAAGGACATCTCCTTGGTCAAGGTCGTCTGAAATCAGAATGATGTGGAGGAAGCTACTTGGGAACTCGAGGAGAAGATGAAGCAGTCATATCCGCAACTGTTCAATGCCGACTAAATTTCGAGGACGAAATTCCTGTAAGTGAGAGAGGAATGTAACATCCTGAAAACTAATAT
This sequence comes from Crotalaria pallida, assembly GCA_037953625.1. NCBI lineage: Eukaryota > Viridiplantae > Streptophyta > Magnoliopsida > Fabales > Fabaceae > Crotalaria > Crotalaria pallida. The sequence goes on along the minus strand of CM075649.1, from coordinate 76,203,400 downwards.
TAAATAATATAATTTTAGTATATAAATATTTATTTAAGGATAGGATTAAGCCTTAGAAATTGTACAAGGTTAGAAGGGTAGTATGAGCATAGGCCGACCTAGGATGTAAGTATAGGACCTCGGTCCGATCCTGGCCGAGCTAGATGAGATTGCGTGCATATGAACCGAGCTGGATGGGAACCAAACGCGGAACCTGTTGTCCAGTCCGGATTAGCCGACCTCAGCGCACCTCACAGTATCATCCGAGAAGGAAGCTCGGACTACTGCTGTTCCTGCAAACCGAGCCAACGTACCCGAGCCAACACGTCCTAGCTCCTCCGTGCCAGCTCATGTTGAGCTGTAGCCCTCTGGGATTCGTACCATCCGTACACTGTCCTTGCCATTCACTTTATGTCACTATCATTGCTTTATGTCCCTTTCAAGTACTATTCATGGCTTCCTTTGGAAGCCAATGAATCCTATCCACACATTCTAGCTTCCCCAAGAAGCCAATGAATCCTAGCCACACAAATGTTTTCCCTAAATGAATAAAAGAAAGCCCAAACACCACATAACACACTTTGCATCCTCACTTTCTCTTTCTCCTTCGTTTCTCTCTCTCATTTTCTCTCTAAAGCTCCAACACACACAACTCTCATACTTCTTCTTCTCCTTCACGAAGATCCCTCTTCCTTACACACCTCTTCTTCTCCTCCACCAAGTGGTACCAACCGGAGACCCTCCTTCTCTCCGTCCTCGTTTCAGTCCGGCGTTCCCTGGATCGTGTGGCAGTCGACGTGCAGCTTGGAAGAAAGGAATCAAGGGAGTGGAGTTCAAGAGGTCAAGCATCAAGGGAAACCATTCTCAAACTCTCAACTCTTATCTCTCACGGTTTGAGGTAAGGAGTGAGTGTTACCTCTACTTGAGTTTGGGTTTCTAGGGTGTTCATAAAGGGTACTAAGAGTGGGTGTTAGATTAGGGAAATGGATCTAGATTAATGTTAGAAAGGAAATGGTAAAAAGGGAACTAATAAATGAATTAGAAACATGAGTTTGAAGTAGGGAGGAATATTGTTTTGTGCTATATGTTGGTATTTACATGATGGATTGGTTGAATGTTTTGAATCTTATTGTTGTTGTTGTATAAGTGGTTATGAACTTTGTGTATAAATGTTTATGAGCTTTGATATTTATGATTCATGTCTGTGGCCGAGCTGAGTGACGTTGGGAATGGGTATGAGGAAATGGTAGAGATGGAAAGTAGGAGAGATAGAGTAATAAGTCAGATAATGAGAAAGGTTAATGGAAAGAGGGAATGGTTACCGGGTTTAGCCGAGTTAGACCGAGTTAAGAAATGGTTAAGAGGATAATGGGAATAATTAAGGGATGAGTAACAGGGTGAGCCGAGAGAGGCCGAGTTAAATGAATGGTTGAAAAGGATAAGAGGAATAAAAGAGAAATGGTTGTGTGATCGGGTCATAGCAGACGCGTACCGGGTCCGTGCATTGATCGCGTCAGACGCATACTGGGTATGTGCAGCTGTAAGACGGGTACTGGGTACTCGCAGTTATGATTCACATAGGGTTCCGAGAACGGAATCGGTGGGATGTGTTCCTGGTCATAGCAGACGCGTACTGGGTGCGTGCATTGATCGCGTAAGTCACCGAGATGCGCCGCTGTAAGACGAGTACTGGGTGCTCGCAGTTATGGACACTCCTTACTCCATAGAATGATCGGCGGTAGTGCTCCTGGTCATAGAAGACGCGTACTGGGTGCGTGCATTGATCGCGTCAGACGCATACCGGGTATGTGCAGCTGTAAGACGGGTACTGGGTACTCGCAGTTATGGATGACACTCCGATATCTGACCTTAAATGGTGTAAGACATGCACTGGGTGTATGCATCTGAGAAGAGTAAAAGATTGTAAACTATGTGAAAATGGAATAATGAGTAATGAGTCCGAGGTAGAGAGATGGTTTACCAAGGTAAGAGGATAGTGGCCGAGATGCCGAGTGTATGATTTATGGAAAGAGGATAAGGGGAATTGGTAGGATGTGAGCCGAGCTAAATAATATTACATGATGATGTATGCATGTGGTTTGATTACTTGTTACTATTTGTTAATTGACTACTTGTGTTTGGCTTGGTAGTTCGGTATGGCATTTTAGAAACTGCTTATTTAAGTTCTGTGTAATGCTCACCTCCTTACCATTTTTCAGGTACTGAGCCCGAGTAGACGCAGTCCCCGGCCGAGCAGGATCACTCTCCCTCACAGGGAGAGTAAGATATTTAGAGTCAGTTAGGTGGATGGGTCTCGGCCATTTGGGCCGAGCTAAAATATTGTTTTGTATTGGGTCTCGGCCAGTTGGGCTGAACTAAAACACTAATTTGTATTTTGAATGACCGAACTGGATGTACTTAATTTATGTTTTTTTTGATTTTGATGTATTAAAGTCTTCCGCTTATAACTCTGATGTTTTTGAATTAATGAAAAAGAAAATTTTCAATCCTAATCTTCGGGTAATTAAGGGTAATTATTATATAGGGTGTTACATCATTTCACAATCATCTCGTTTCACAATCATCTCAACATTTCATTTCACGATCATCTCGTTTCACAATCATCTCAACATTTCATTTCATAATCATCTCGTTTCACAATCATCTCAACATCTCATTTCAATTAACAACAACAACACTACTTTCCCCAGCTCTGGCTTGACGTCATTACGATACTTTCATTCGCATCATATCTCGTCTCCTATCACATTCTTAGAATTCTCATACATCTCATATCTTTCCACCATCTCAACTCTTTATCTCTTTTCTAATCGTCCTCATATCTCTTATCATCATCTCTTTTCTTAATGTCTTATCAGGGCTGCCTTATCCCATAAGGACTTAGGCCACACAGGGTATTATATCTTGCTGTTTGTGTCTTTTACTTTCACAATCTCATTTCATTCACTTTTACAAACTTATTTGCATTATTTCAATTTCAGGACGTAATAGACGTCCATTAGCATGCTATTCTTATTATCCAACAATTCAAATATCATCATGTATAATTAAACAAATAACATAAGCAAGATATTTCATATCATCACATACAAATTCATCACACAACAACATGTGGTCTTTGTCTCCTTCGTATAAGTGACCACACAACACAAACAATTGCCACTATACTACTGACTCAGAACCACCAACTTCCGATCTTTGAGATGATCCGGAACGTCCTAATAAATCACCTAAATACCACGGTGTCTTAGGAAAGCTTCTCTCTCACCTCGAGTCCAGTAAATAAATTGTACACGGTCTCTGCGGATCCTTATCGCTGTCAGCTGCCCCAATCCCTCGTCTTTAAAGTTCCTCGTATTAAATGGAACACGGTTACGTTATTAACTTGTATCAAGAAGATCTTCTCTTAACTCAAAACACATTTCATCTCTCGTCGGATGACGTAAAACATAATTATTTTTCTCAAAACAACTCTAACCTTTTCTAGTACTTTAAGTACTTCAAAACCATTTGAAAACATCTAATAAAATAATTCAAACCAATTGATTTGGTTTCTGGTCCGTCTTGGACAGCACCTTAAACATATCCAAAAACACCGAAAAATTCACCGTTTTTAATCCAGCTTTTTCTCAAATCAATTACCACTTGAAAACCATACTTTAAATCACATGAACACAATTTTAAAGTTAAGAAGCAACTTTAAACAACTCTGGACAGCAAAGAATTGCTTCACAAAATCACTTTAATAAAAATCCGAGAACATCGTAAAAGCACTTTTGTTTTAAATAATTCTTTAGCTCAAAATTAGCACTTTAAAACTCAAGCTTTTGTCGTAAAACAAATCTTGGACAGCCATAAACACAATCCAACAATATCAAATAAATCAAATCGAACTTATCCGAAATCAATTAATTTCAAAACCAATCACGTACTCAAATATTTTCCAAACGTTAACTAACACATAAGCAACAACAACACTTTAATAAATCAAGTCACATAATTACTTAACCAATCACTTAACTTAATTAGAGACCAAACATTCATTTTTCAAATAAACACTTTCACAATCAAACACTTACTCACTTATTCAATACATAATTGCTTTCAAAACCATTTCATTTTCCTATTTACCTACTTTATTAAAAAGGGACCGAAGTAGTCCAAGAAAATAAACCAAAGATTACTAGCTCAAACACTTTAAATCAACCAAGACAACTTGATACATCATTATGCTATTTCATTTTCATAAAACAAAAACACTTAGACATACATATGCTCACAAACCGAATTGAACCAAAGATATAAACCAAGCACATTTGTTTTTCTTACTTTAAACAACTTAGTTCCTTTCAAAAATCACTATATAAATTTATTTTCATGCAACTAAGTTTCCTAGACTTATTTACACTACATGGCCGAATGGAATCAAAGAAAACAAGTCAAAACTTACAAATCTAAAACACATAAACCAACTTAATTCATTTTAAGCACTTAAACTCCACTTTCTTTCTTTTTTCATGAAACAAAATGATTTACTCTTCCTTTTTCTATTGACCGAATGCGCGCACATATATATATATATATATATATATATATATATTTAAGCACAAAACTTTTTCCAAACCAACTAGCTTAACATCAACTCCTTAAAACACACTCATTACTTCATGTCACTTCATGAAAAAGAATCCTAACCTAGTTAACATGCATTGGCCGAAAACTCATCATGATCAAGACAAGGTTTTTGGTTTATTTTTCAACATGCAAATGTCAAGATTCATGGATCAAATCATGCACTTTCTTACACAAAATTTTAAAAACATCATTTCCTTTTTAAAGTACCAAACCGAATCATCATCACCACTTCAAACCAAGTTTTCACTTTAATTCTTTTGCATGCATTTTAGAAATCCTTAAATCAATAAGAAATCAACATGCATGTGTCTTTTCATGAGAAACAAAACATAATCTCTTAGTTCTAGGCTTAAACTGAATCAATGTCATTTGAAATCAAGATTTAACTTCAAATCTTTAACATGCAAGAACACAATGCATAGATCAAGCTTTCTTTCCTTGGCTCTTTGCAAAACCGTGACATGCACTAAGAAAAGATCAAAGCTTTATGTTCAAAAACAACATGCATGACTTCAAGATCAAAACTTTTCATAGATTAAGACAAAATCAAAGCTTTATCAAAGATCAAGTCAAAAATCAAGACATGCAAGGTTCAAGATCTTAACTTTTTTACTTATTAAGCATAGATCATCATCAAATCAACATGCAAGGCCAAAGATCTCAACTTTATTATCAATCAAGTTTATATTATACATTTATTCACCAAATCATCTCTTAAAGGCATCATGGTTCACGGTTTTAGTATTTAAAATTTAACATGCAAAGAAATCTATCTTAAACTTCACAAGAATCTCAAACAACACTTTAGATCTTTAAGATTTAGTTTGAAAAGCATCATGATCCATCAAGAAAACCTTAACCGAATCATCAAGTCCATGGTTTCACATATTACAAGTCTCTTTTAGTCTTAAAAGTCCATGATCAAGCATAAACATCACATGCACTCATCATCTAAACCATGAACATCAACATGCAAAGAAGAAAAGAAGAAAGATTTACAAAATTAAAAAGAAAAACCTAAACGAACACCATTTCTTCATGCTCTTCGAATCACCTACCAAGAGAAGAGTTGATCTTCTAACTTCCTAACACTTTGATCTTCAAGAAAAAGCCTTGGATCTAGCTTGAACTTCTTCTCCTCCTTCTCTCTAACTCACGGCCCTCTCTCTCTCTCTTTCTCTCTCTCTCTCTCTCTTTTTCTTAGTCTAAGAGTTGATGAGCTCTTAAGACTTGTGTTTGGTGTGGGAAGGAAATGAGAAAATGAATGGAGTGAATGAGTGAAATGTACTAAAGCCAAGGCTATATATAGGCAATTTGTGAAATCCCTTCTTTGCCCTTGGAAATTCGGTCATGTGTGTAAGGGTGAGGGGTGGTTTTGGCACTTCAATTTGTTGCATGGGTGGATTTTATCAAGGAGACACTAAGGAGCAATTTAAGGCTTTAGGGTCACTTCATGCATTATTATTTCTACTCCTTCAAATTTTTCTACCAATTTAATTTCTTCATGGTTCTAACTTATCCTATAGGCTCCTTGTCCTAAAAATTAAAATCCTAAGCTTTCATATATGCATACATACACACGTAGCACACTTATACATACATACATTATCTTTTTCATTTCCTAATCATGTTCACTTATGTTCATCAATTCACACAATTATTTTCATGCATCATCCATCAAACACATATCAAACCAACACACATCACATAATAGATTTATACCTTAACAATAATTTTCTTCTTAGCTATTTTTAACACCCAATATCCTCAAAATTCGTTTTCCACAAACTCATAAAATAAATTTTTATAAATCAACCCAGAAAATTCTAAAAGTTACATTTTCAAATTCCACATTTAAAGACGATCGTTTTCATATAAAGATCATAAAATTCGGAGTTACGGTTAAAAAGATACGAATTTTCAAAGTCACTCAAACCTATTAGAGTTCACAAGGAATTTTACTTCTCAAAGAAATCCCAAATAATAAAATCATCTCAATTGAGTTCATGAAAATACTTATTTTCACCCAAATACATCTATCGTTAATAAAACATATTTCAAAAATTCATTTAAAACAGACGAGGAATTTGCGGGTCGTCACAAAAAACACGTTTTGAAGGCCAAAAATCATAATTTTTCCTCTATCTTCTCCACGAATTTCTCTTCCCTCTCACCCTAGGGTTTTGAAATTTCTCCAAATCAACACCAAACTAAATGAAATTAACTCCATAGATCTTCCTCCCATCACTCCCTAAGCAATTCCCTCTCTCAATTCTCAATTCCCTCCCTTTCTCACAAAACCCCCAATTTAACCCTAAACCCCAAATTGTGCAATTGATCAAGTGGAGTCTCAAATCCATCCAAGGAGCTTGGGGAGCATTAGGAACCAAGTGAGGATGGGTTAAAGAGCTTGGTTTGAGCTTTGGGGGTTGGAGCTCCTAGAGGTTCTCATCTTCTCCTCTTCTCTTCAAGAGGTAAGGGGTGTACTTTGGTCTAGTATTAGAGGAAGGGTTTAATTATAGTAATAGAGTTATAAATAGGTGTATTTATTGATTGGTTAGGTTGATGGTTAGAAGGGTAGAGTTTAGCTAGAAAACCCTAAGTTCTGTTGATATGTATTTATGTATCACTACACCAGAATTAAGGATCAACGCCAATTTTGGCTTCTCAACAACGAATTTCGGGCGTTGTCAAAGCCGTCGTTGTTAAAAGAACGACAACGCAAATAAACAGTGTTGTTGAAACGAAAGCATTGACAACACCGTCTTGATATAATGTTGAAACAAAGATATTGACAACACCGTCTCTAAATAGCGCGGTTGAAAGTAAGGCATTGACAACACCGTTTTCACAAGGCACTGTTGAAACTAAATCATGGACAACGCTATTTTAAAACGGTGCTGTTGAAACTAAAGCATTGACAAAACCATTTTAAAACGACGTTGTCTTATATTCATTTTGCTAGAGTTTTTTTTAATTAGTTGCAGTTATAACCGTGGCTAAGTAAGAAAATAAATTTTTATATATATATATATATATATATATAACCACAGATGAATCTGTGGCTAAATCAACACCAATTTTTTATAATATTTTTTCCACTAGTCGTGAAACTTTCTAAAAAATAATAAACAATTAGAAATAAATAAAAAACTATAAAGAAAAAAAATTAAGGTCTACATAATTTTTTTAGAATAAAAATTTTATTACAAATAGAGTAAATAAGTACACGACATACTTTCCACAAACAAAATCAAAACTACCTTAGTCTACGTCAATTTCAAAGTTTTACTAAGAAAGTACATAGCATATGAGCTTTCTTAGTCCCTCTTACAATAAAATTTCCAACACTATATAGCATGTGAGCTTTCTTCCATGCATAACTAAAACGAGACAACATCATCATAAAAAACCATAATCCCCCACTTTATAAAGCAAACTTTCAGTTCCAGTTCCATCGGTATTGCCTGCAGATTTGTTTAAAAGAAGTTATACAATAATTATATCTATAGTGATGAACACCACGTACTTTTATTGGCTTCATATGCCAAAGTTTGTTAAGACAGTAAAAAGATGTAAGCAACAATTAATCCTTAAATGAAAAGCATAAGAGCATCCTATAAATATTAAAATTCAAGAAATAATAAAATCATGGTGTATAAAAAGGTATTCTCTTTCTTAATCTTTGAAATATACTCTTCAATTTTATTTATATAATTATAAAATCAACATAAGTTCAAAACTTCAACCCAATCCAGAGTCACTATTTTTTATTTTTTTTTGTTCCACGCAATTGGATAAAAGAATACACTTTATGCTTGTAACACCCCGTCTAGAACCTCATTTGTTTTAAGCAATAAAAGGATTTGTTTTTGAAAGAGTATTTAAAAAGAGTATTTCTTGGAGTGAATTTCTATTTTATTATTTCAAGTGATGAATGATTTCAAAGAAATGGTTTTTATGAGAAAAATATTGAGTTTTTGAGTTGAGTTTTTGAGAAATACTATGTATTTGATATTTTTATATTTTAAGGAAATTATGATTTTGTGCAAAGAGTTATTTTGTGAGAAGAAAATCAAATTATTTTCTGTGTGTGTGTGCATGTATGTGTTCGATCATGTATGCATGTGCATGCTAGGGCCTTTGATTTTTCTAGAAGCCTAAAGGAGTAGACTAGCACCATATAGGATTAGCTTAGTGGAAAGTGTGGTTAAGGGAATTGACCAACCAATATTACATGAGATTAGAGCCTAATTTCACTCTCTTTGTCTAGTTGATGAGACATAAGCCATGCAACTTTTTGGAAGGCCAAAATTGCCCCTCACCATTTCACTCTTGACCGAATTTCCAAGGGCAAATTGGTAAGCCCACGAGTTGTCTATTTAAGCCCAAGGCCTTAGTTCATTTCCAACCATTTTCCTAATTTCCCATTCCATTTTCTTAAACACCTTTCTAAGAGTTCCCTTAAGCTCTTAGAGAGAGAGATAGAGAGAGAGTGAGGCCGAGAGCTTGGAGAGGAAGAAGGAAGGAGATCAAGACCAAAAACCTAGGCTTTTCTTGGAGATCAAGTGAAGAAGGTTGTAGATCATCTCTTTTTCTTAGTGTATTTCGAAGATCTTAGGAGTATTAGAGTTGGTTCTATTTTTCTAAGTCTTGTAAAGTCTCCTTGTTGTTGCATGTTCATTTTTCTAGTAGATCTAAGCTTGCATGTAATTTCTAAGCCTTGATCTTGAGTTTTCAAGAGCCAAACAAACTTGTAGAACCTTAAACCATGGACCTTGTGATTCGGCCATGACTAGGAAACTAGGTCATGATGATTTTTGTTTTGATTCAAGTTCTTGCATGTTAGTTTTATTCTTATACAAGTTGATTTGAGTGGTTGAAATGCTTTGATTTGGTTTTGATTTTGATAAAGCTTTGATCTTTGGTTTTTATCTTTAAAAAGCTTTGATCTTTACTTTGATCTTTAAAAAGTTTCGATCTTGAATCTTGCATGTGATTTTTGAACTAAAAAGTCTTGATCTTTGTGTTTGCATGTCACGGTTTTAGTAAAAGAGTCAAGGAAATCAACTTTTGAAAAGTGGTTTTGCTTTGATCTAACTTTATTGTTGTTGCATGTTGAAGATTTGAGCTTTTCTCTTGATTTTGATGATGAATATTCGGCCAAAGCTTTGAACTAAAAGATCATGATTTGTTTTCTATGAAAAAGGTACTTGCATGTGATTTTCTCTTTGACCTAAATATTTTTAAGTGCATGCACGGAAAATGAAAATGAAAAATTTGGTTTGAAGAAGAAAAGAGGTCACAGTTTTATGCTTTAAAAGGGAGTGGTATTTTTAAAACTATGTGTTGAAAATTGCATGATTTGATTTGGTGTTTTTAAGGTTTGCATGTTTGAAAAAGTGCATCAAAAACCTTGTTTTCCATGATGATGATTCGGCCTAGGCTAGGTTTAGTAGGCTAGATTCTTTTCCATGAGAATTGACTCGATGTAATGAGTGTGTTTTGTGGTTTAATTTTAAGAGAAATTATTTAAATTGTGTTGTGGTGATTTTCTTTTAAATTCGGTTTTTTTGTGAAAGAAAATGAGTGAGTGAAATTGATTATTCAAAAAATATTTTAATGGTTTTGATTTCTAGTTCTTTGCTGTCCAAGATTTAATTGTAAAGTATTTCAATTTTAAAAGTGTTTTTGATTTATGAAAAATGTGAATTTCAAGTGCCATTTGAAATAACAAAAGTTAGAATGAAAAATATTGATTTTTCGGAGTTTTAAGAAATAAAAAGGTGGCTGGACTTATTTCATACAGCCACATAAATCAATTATTTAGTTTGTTTTAATATGAGTTTTCAAGTGATTTTGAAGGATTTCAAGTATAAGAAAAAGATTGTGATTTGTTTTGATAAACAATTGTATTTTAAAGAAAATAAGGGATTTCCTATTTCAAGTGAAGAGAACAAGTGATGATTTTTAATTGAAATAGATTTTTGACGTAAGCGTATTTTATTTACTATGAGGTATTCTCTAGACGTTGGGAACGAATTGCAAGGAGAAGATAGACTTCCGAGGACAGAGCGTTTCGTTTGCTGGGATAAGAGGTGAGTGAGAGTGCTGTGATCCCGTAACGTGGTTGCTCGTAAGGCGAATATATGGACTATGAACTTATTAAGAATTGTGTGATATATATATCTATGCTAAATGTTTATCTATTTGTTAAATATGATGCATGAGTGATGTTATGTATTGGATCTCATTGTGATTATATTGTTGAATATGTTTTATTCTATCGGAAAGATTTGAATGTTATGATAAGAGACGATGAGAATCATGGAAAGAGTAAGATTTGTGATTCAGTGGAAAGTTAAGGAAAGATCATAAGTATTGAGATCCGAGGATGTTCCAGTAAGCTGTGATGCTAAGATGATGCTCGAAACATGGAGATCGTGTTCGTGGAGATGAGATCGTGCTTGCGGATTCAAGACGGAGGATGATCGTCAAGTGGATATTGAGAAGGCAAAAGAATGCAAGAGAGCTATGAGAATTCCTACGGGAATGGTTTGATGGAATTGTTGCCAAGTGGCTAGTGAAAGAGAAAGAGATATGTGAATGTTGGGGAACGGATATAACCCTTAGTGGTCGGGACTTGTCGAAGGGATGAATCAAGGGCTAGCCGACCTTAGGTTAACTAAAAGAATTAAAAGACTTTAAAAGACTCTAAAAGACTTTAACATAAGCGGTGAGGTATGAGAGTGCGAAGTAGTGGAGAGGAAGATACCATGGGTATCTGCGGATACTCAGGTGGTGATTGCATGAGGGAAGGGCAAGGACAGTGAACGTCAAGAAGCCTGGAGTGTATTTCTAGGCGAAACGAATCCCACATGTGGCATACGAACGTGGTAGGGACTGGGTCCTAAGCCGTGTAAAGTTCTGCACAGCTAACTAGAAATGATACTGTCACCCCTTGATTGCAAGTCTAGAACAGTGAGAGGGATTGGAACGGGGCATTGTGATTTGCCACTGTACCCGAGTTTTTCTACAGTGAGCCTTGATTAAATGATATTATATGAATTGAAAAGAAATGATTTGAGGCTGTACCGAGAGTTTTACAGTTCTCCTGGCTTGGAGCCAATTGTGAGACAACTGTCGTGCCCGCGTGGTAAAGGTCCTGTACTGCTGTTAGCTTCCGACTAGGATTGGATGGATGACCGAGGAGATGTAGACGTGTGTGTTTTCTTCAGTGATGGTTTTTCCCCACCTCATTGAGTGAACCGATTATGATAAAACTTAAGATTAATAAAAGATTCAAAGAATGAAAGCATAAATGATATTCCGAATGATTGAGAAAGATTGTGAAAGAACTTGGATGTTTGAAAAGAGTGGTGATGCTAAGAGTAATGAGTTATGATTTTGAATAATATGATATGCTTTGCTTATATGTGATTTAAATGTTTATGTGTATAACATGTGTATTTATGTTAATAATGATAATGATCCTATTGTACTACCTGCTTATACTATCCTGTTCTGGTTATACATCATGTTCTGTTTATCTTTTCTGCTCTAGTTATCTTGTCCTGTTCTATATATATGTCATCTGTCTTTCTTTCTATCGAGTCTACCCTGAGACCTCACGGTCAACTCGTTAGTGTTCGGAACACTGACTCTCTCCTACCTGGTTGTCGTATTGGCATCTGCCGGTATTGCAACGGGTAGATGGCGTATCGTGTAGCAATCCACATGTGGCCTCTTCAGGGAGGAGCATGGGAGGTTGTACCTGAAGGTTGGATTTGGAGAGGTGAAACTCGGTTGGAGATTGATGATCCAAGGCATATTTTGCGAGGAACGAGTCTGGACGTGCACGTAGGGCAGGTCACTCTTCGTGACTATCAGGATGGTGGACCGAGGGAGCATCACGAGTATGATGGCGATCCCGCACCGTTGGCTGCTGTGATTCCTCAACCGATGGAGGAGGAAGACGCTAGTGACTCTGGTCACGAAGCGGAGGCGGATTCTAGCGAGGAGATGGAAACAGATGCTAGTTCTGCTGAAGAGTGATGTCCGGCGTTCTGTGTCTAGATGTTCTAGTGTGTCTAGGATCTATGTTTCCAATCGAGGATTACTTTGTGAAGTACCATGGATGTAATTCAGCTACTTTTAAATTATGGTTATGTAATCTTTTTGTAACTATGAACTGCTTTTGGAAAACCGCTGGAGGTGAGACTCCTATGTTTATGAATTATGTTTCAATTATAATGAGAATGATGTTATGATATGTTGGTGGTGTTTCGGTTATGAGAAGTTTCGAAAGTGACAACTCGATTTTCAAGTAAGAGATAACAGCAATTAATGAACTCATGTTTTTTTTTTTAAAAAAATGGCCTCATTTTTTGCAATAAATTGATAATAAATCGATTATGGTTTTGGAAGTGAAAATCGGGCTGTTACAATGCTGACGTCAGAGAAGGACTCCTTAGTTAGGGATATGACAAAATGGGTTCAAGGAAATTGGGAGAGAAGACTTTTGTGGATGAGAGAATTATAGAAACACATTTAAGATTCAAGTAAGGCCCAATCTTATATTTAGAGTAATGCTACAATTCACCTACAATCTTATATTGAGAAAGATTAACTAAAATATCAAAATTTAATAAAAGCAAAACTCTTCCTGTCATTTACCAATGAATGATGATCACTAATATACATGATCACTGATATACATACAGTATTTATTTTATGGGCTCTTCAATGACTGAACATATTTATTGAGTTTAATTGGAAAAGGTTCCAATGCAATAGGAGACTTTAGAAAACTTACCTTGCCTAGGCATTGACGAAGATCCAAAACCAAACTGACCTAGTGAACGTCTTTGCACGCCCCCTGAAATTAACCACAATACACACACAACATATGTCAATTACTCATTCAATACAACAAACAAACAAAAGGGTGCCACAAATTAAGATTATTAAACATATAAAGAAGAATATAAAGAATTGTGTCTACATGACATTTTACTAATCAAAATACTTGATGCTCGAAAACCAAATAAATGCTTCAATAGCAGTTGAGAAGCTAGAATCCAAAGACAGGTTTAGTAGCATATCCAATCAACTTATCACTAAAAACCACAAAAGATATTATGAGTATAGGTCATGAGCAAGCCATATCTCCACATAAACAACTATACCTTCATAAACAGTTTGGCAACTTAACAATTCACAAATATTGATTAATGAAGTCGATCTAAAAAGCAAAAGTACAGGATGATGTGCATATTCCATGTGAAAACCATTAAATTATCCACTAAAATTCTATTTACATAGACATACACACTTCTCAAGGTTAGATAGAAAAAAGATCTTAATTGAGCAAAAGCAACCGTACTTGTCTGCAACAAAGTATATTCTGTTAAACATCAAATAAATCTTGACAAAATAAATCTTGTAGGATTTCTAAAGAACTTGTATATGCATAGACAAAAATCATGAGGAAAACAGAGCAAAATGAAAACTGAACTACAGAAGCGCAGACTATAAACTTCAGGATTCAGCTATAATGTTTTGTGACAGAGCACCTAAATACAATTGCACTCAAACACACCTCAATTATTACGTGTCACCGTATCTTTATTAACAACAATGACAAAACTTTTAGTCTATTAGTTGGACCCACCGCCATCACAAAATCACACAAACCCAAAGGCAATTTTAATCATCACAAAACTTGCTCACACTTTTTCTATAATTAATACCCTTAAAATACTTAAGTTTTAAGCTAAGAAAATCACTTTTAAACTCACGTTACCTAAATAACAAAAATCTGGACAACAACTAATACGGTTGGAAAAACACTTTTATATCACTTTAACATAAAAGTGCACACTTTTTTTCACCATCCACTAGAAAAATAATCACTTTAAATTAAACAACCATCTTTCATACTCATCTCTTAAAACTTACCTCCAAACACAAAAACTTAAATAAAGACCCACACGCAAACACTAAAACCCCTCAAACCCAAACCATCATCCCAAAAGCAAATCAATAACAAAAATTACAAAAACCACTTTTAAAAATCCATATCCATCCTTTTTTTATGAGCAAATATTTTATTAATAGTTAATAATAATAATAATAATATAGTAAATGCATATAGTTGATGAGATCTGCATATAGTAAATACAAATCCAACTTTGGAATATGATTCTATCTCATCTTTTGCTTCTACCAAGTTCAAGGCAGCAGAAAGCCCCTGATTTCTGGTCTACTTATTTTTGAGCTTCACCTAGAAGAAAAAAGGAAGAAAAGATGTTAATTTACATAGCTAGTAACTTTGAGTGAGAAATAACAACATCTCAATATAGAATACAATTGAACCAAAGTATAGTGCATACAAAAGGATTGATGTCATATTATCACCTATAGACACTAAGTAAATGAGTTGAGTAGAGAATCAAGTTCTTGAGAGCACATTCACCGGGATATGAAAAGAACAATAAATTGATTCAACATCTTGAGAATAAAAATTGCACAAAAAGCACTAAATAGAGTAAAAATGCTACATGACCCCATAAGAATGGGTGCAAATTACACCCACCCTTCATCCTAGTCTGACTCTCCATGTGTGTGGTTTTTGTGTGTGTGTGTTTTATGCAACCCAACATAACACATAAAGTACATCAAAAATCATAACCACTACTATGGCAATAAATTTATCTTCAAACCAATAATTCCATAGATGGCAGAAACCAATGGTCCTTTAGTATGAAATTTTCTTCCCATAGATGGCAGCCAAATCTGCTCCCTTAAATGGAATGGAAGGGTCAAATGAGATACATTATCCTAATCTATGGAATGGAAGGGTCAATAAATTTATAAAAAAAAAAAGTAAATTCACTGAAATATGAAAAGAACAATAAATTGATTCAGCCCCCTTGCCACCTTGAATCAAACATTGATATAAGAATTGAACATCAAGAATCCAACATTCGAACGATAGAAGAATCAGTGCTATACAGGCAAATATTGATTTGAACATCAAGCATAGATATAAGAATCTAACATTCGAACGACTATGGAATACTTGATAAACACATGACATTCACTCAAATCCACCATAATAGTGTACCACAATCCACTATCACTAAACCTATAATATAATAAACAAATAGTGAGTTGGTTTGATTTTAGGAATTGAAAGAGACGAAACGAGTAAGAGAGAGGATAAACGAAGGAGAGAGAAAGCTTACCTTGAACCGGTGGGAGGGGCGGCAAGCCTCACACTATCGTGAGCGCCGTGAGCGGGGTCGGCGTGGACTGTGCGACGGTGAGTGTGCGGCGGCGAGTGTGCCGCGGTGAGGCGCGGTGAGGTGAGGTGAGGTGAGTAGTGTAACTAATCTGAGACTTTGGATCGGCTAGCTATTAGGTTTTTAAAATAAATACGGAGGGCCAAATAATACTCCATCTGTCCTTTGATATAGTGTACCATTTTGGTGGAATTGCTGTCATTTTTAATGTGGTAGGTGGTGGAGGTAAAGTAATTATTGAAAAATCAAAAAATTTATTATATTCAAATTATTGGTAAAAGGGTATTTTTGGAACAATATATCAATTTTAGTATAAAATTTATCAATCTTGATAGACGTAAAAATATCCAAAGGAGTCTTATAATAAAAGACAAAGGAAGTACATATAGACAAATCATGAAGTCAGAAATTTGGAGGTATTAAAAATAATTTAATATTGAATATATCAGAGTAAAGTATAAAAAAGATATTTTTCTCATATGGTAATTACTTTAAATAAATCTACTTTAAATTATATGAATAAAAAAAACTTTTGTAAATAATATAATTATGATATTGAGAGTGGTAACAAATTAACAACGTCCGGTAAATATGGTGTTGTCATATGTGAAGAGAAAAGACAACATCTTTTTAAAATAATGTTGTCTTATATGGAAGTGCTGGAATGTAAAGATATTGACAACGCCTGGTGAAGAGAGTGTTGTCATTTATTTCTCATAGACAACGCAAAGTAAAGGTGGCGTTGTTAATACTTCCGTGTGAACTTTCAACAGCATCTTTCTCAAAAATGTTGTTAAATCGGCGTTGTTAAATCCACATTTTGGTGTAGTGTATGTTTATATTGATTATCTGGAAATTGATATTGTTTTATGATTATTATCGTTATAAGTGTAAATGGTATATTTATAAAGTATAAAGTTGCATTCATATAGTTATGCATCAAATAGGGCCAAGTCTTTCTCAATTGAATTTAAACCAATTTAATGACATTTTCTAAAGGACAAAAAGGGCTTTGAATTCAATTGAGAAATACTTAGAATATTGGATCATGCATGGTGTAAAGGTGGACGTTAGGAGTAGGGAAAAAACACACATCGTTTTACGATTGATGAGAGCAAGAGTAAATTACTGGAATTATTGTGGAAAACTTTGATCCTGCAAAGGACACGGGTTTGATTCCCGTGTTGGGGGTTGGTTCTACGCAAACCATAGTAATTCCATTACTTTGGCTCGTTTTGGCCAGTCGAGGGTAATTTCTGCTAAAGCCCGATTTGGACAAATCAACCCAAATCGCATGAGGGACCTTCCGCCGTAGAGGTGAAGTGTTGTGCAAGCGGGTGAGCGAAGGACCTTCCTAAGTGGAGGTGAAGCACACAACTATAGGTTGAGAAATACTTACTCCTGGTTGGTTTTTCCCCAGAGTGGAGGGTGTATGTGAGGATGTTATATTGTTATCGGAAAAAGGGAAAAGTTATTACTTGTGCATTGTATGAGGGACCTTCCGAAGTGGAGGTGAAGTACAATGCACATGATTGTTATTGTTAAAGTTAAAAGTGTTAAATTGTTATCGTTATTGTTAAAGTGTGAAAGTGAAAGGGAAAGTGTGAATGCATTGTTATAGATGCTTTAATTCATTGAATCCGATCAAAGTGTTAAAGTTAATAGAATGAAATGAAATGTTCAATATCGGATTCAAGAATTGAAAGATCAAAGTGCGACGTTGGCATAGCATAACCATGTGATTGCGCATTATAGCATTATATTAAAGTATTGTACTCTAAGTATGTATAACTTATAAATTGAATAACGTTATGGTGTTTTACTTGTTAATTAAATTGTAAATTGTATAATTGTTATTGTTTGTTTATGAATATGCTTATTTATGATTTATTACTGTTTTTAAACGTTTTCTTTAATCTAGATTAAAAGTTCTCACCCTTACAGTGGACATATTAGGTAAACCAAGGAGACAGGCACACATGAAAGTCAAGGCCGAATATGGTATACTCTTGCTGAAGAGTATATTGGTAATGGTGACCTTGCGGTCCCATTTATAGTGCAACCATTCATAGGTCCTGTATTGTAATGAATAGATTTTTATGAATGTTGTTTAGTTTGTAATGATGATTTTATTTAAATGTATTTTATTAATGTATAAGTTTGATCTTTTCTTTTGGACATGTTGAAAGAATTTCATAGTATGGTATATTTTGAACTGAAATTTATATTTTATTCTATTGAAACTGTTCTGGACTGACAGGTTTAATTTTATTCGGGGAAAAGTCCGATTTTTAGAGGAAACTCTGCCAAAATTTTTATAAACCCCGAACCTTTTCATAAATAAATATTAATTAAAAGAATTTTATTTAAAGCTTAAAAAGTAGGATGTTACAATTTGGTATCAGAGCAATGGTTGCAATCCTCGGCCCGGAGTATGGACTTTCCTACTGCCAAAGAGTTACTCCACATGAGAGTAACTAATAGGTAGTTGATTAAGTAGTGCACATTAGTGCTTCATGCATGCATTATAAGCGAGAATGAGTATAGTTTAGTAGGGTGAGTCGTAGTTTAGTAATCATAGAAGTATATCTTCCATTTAAAGTGGGCTAATTAAATTTTTCAAGGTATAACTTTGTTGTATTTAGAAATGGACAGAAAGTAGAGACTAAGGGAAAGGAAAACTCCCAAAGGGACAGAGCATGAAATTGCTACCCCACCGGGAAGGACTAACTCTTAGTTTTGAATTAATTATGTCTATTTCAAATATGACAAGAAATTGATATTTCGCTTTAAGATGAAATTTCAAAGCCTCTTTTTGAATCGAAGATGAGTCATTTCCTATTTGATTGGGACTCATGAAGCACGGAAATGATTTTATCTCCAATGCAATGTAGAATCGAGACGGATCCCTCGCATTTTGTATTCATTGGTAGATGACGTCATTAAGTCCTTGAATCCAATCAAATAATTGTTGGATTTATTTTTCCAAGTCTAAGAATAGGACCGGTATTAGAGGTCTTTTAGTTTCAAACATTCCAAGCATTCTTCATCAGAGTGTGCACCGGAAGTGAATAGGAGTTAATCTTTTGTAATTGCCTATAACTATTGTAACATCCCAAATTTTAAACCCAAGTGCAAATAAATTATTAACAGTTTGAGATAATTGAAATAATAACAATAAAACCATAAATAGGTATTAAAAATAAGTGTTCAAGCACTAGAAAAGATAAATAATAATAATCTTGGTTTAGGAAAAGAAAGGAGCATTAAATTGAAATTAGGAACAGGCCAGAAAAATAGATAATTCGGTACTAAAACATAACATAGGGTAGAAAATCAAAATAAAAGATTTAGGACTCAAAACAAAATTTCCACCGCTGGATATGAAGGTATGATTTTTAGGAAGTTGCTCGTCAAATTTGAGCAACATCCGACGGTGAACGAAGAAGTTATGGCTATTTGAAGCTAGGGAGAAAATAGCTGAAAAATAGAAAAATGAAGTAGCAGTACCTGTGAATTTCGCTTAAGAGAAAATGTCAAAGTTTCAACATCTCAAGGGTTCGCTTAAGCGAACGAGTTTCGCTTAAGCGAAATGGTCACATTGCATCACTGAAGGCATTTCGCTTAAGCGAAAATGTTTCGCTTAAGCGAAAATCCTGCGATCTGCAACACCGAATACGCGTTTTTAAGGGCATTTTGGTATTTTCCCCACCCAAAACCCATTTTAACCCCCAAACCCTCCCTTCCCTTCTCCCATTCGAACTTCTTCCTCTTCCCCCATTCTCCATCTTCTTCTTCTTCAACCAAGGGCTAGGGTTCCACCTCCCAACCCTCCCTCTTTCCACTATCACCATTAATGCTTAAAGATTAAGCTTCCAAGCTTCAAGGCATCTCTAATTCTCTCTTTCCCATCTTAAAATTAGAGCCACCTTCACCACCTCAAGTTTCTCCATCATCATCCTCCTCCTCAAGCTTTCCATGGCTTCCATGGTGTGAGCTTCAAGCTTCAATCTCCATAATCATCAAGGTTTCCTTTCCCCTCTTTCCTCTTCAATCTTTCCATTTCCTTTTGATTTGGGTATTCTCATGACCCTTATTTATTATTATTGTTGTTATTGTTCCTTGCCCCAATTTTACAAGAGTAATTTGGAGCCTCCCACACTCTAAGAGGGAACTCATCAAGCTTGCTCTGCTTCATGGATTAGTGGGTACCGATACCTCTCCTACACTAGGGTGCTAAGCTCTCTCTTAAAGTTTAGTCTCCTTCAATTATATTTAAGGTAAGGGGTTTATTTGCCGTCTCGGTGGGTGAGATACTAGTACTGTATAATCTGGCTCAAGGTTAATTGCTCATGTGTGATTAGGGAATTTAGAATTTATTTTAATGAGACAACATGCTTATATGAGATAAATGCTATTTGAAATGTGTTAAATGTTTAAATGATGAATTCTTTGAATTATATGTTAATTATAGGTATGTAAGTGTCAGTACCTGAGTAAAATGCTATTTGATGTCAAGGATTATATGCGTGATAATTAAATAGGAATTGTAATTGTTAACTGAATATTTAATTTATGATTGTAATTTATATGTTGATGTGTTCAAAGAGGTGAAGTGAGGTTGGTTTGCGTAGGTGCTAAGTTAGGAAGAGAGTAGAATATATAGGCAAGTTTAGAGAAGAGGAAATATGAGAGTAGAAGAAAAAGGTGTTAGGCGAGGCGGACTAAAATTGAGAATGAGAGGATAAGGTGTGGTATGAGGGCGGAAATAAAGTAAAAAGAAAAGACAGAAAAATAAAAGAGAAATGAAAAGAGAATAAAGAAAGCACTCGGGTATGCGAATATCGATCCTATAAGACGTACGGCTGGTGTCATGACGATGACAGATGGACCGTATGCACGGGTTGAGCAAGACGTGCGGCCTTTGGGGATCCGTACGCATCGGTAAGTCGTATCCTCGACAGACGAGGAACACAGTGGGGTATTCGCATCACCCATTTCCATGTTAGTGGGTACTGGACCCTAGAAGACGTGTGGTAGTTGGAACCCGCACGCGTGGGTTGAGTAAGACGTGCGGCCTGTAAGGATCCGTACGCATCGGTAAGACGTATCCCCGGGGAGATGGTGGATACGCAGTGGCGGGAGCCCCACGACACTACAATAGAAACAGGAAAGATAATGAAAGAGAAAGGGTCGGTGGGTACTGGACCCTAGAAGACGTGTGGTAGTTGGAACCCGCACGCATGGGTTGAGTAAGACATGCAGCCTTTGGGGATCCGTAAGCATCGGTAAGACGTATCCCCGGGGAGACGGTGGATACACAGTGGCTAGAGCCCCACGACTCCGGGGTTAATGGGTACTGGACCTTAGAAGACGTGCGGACCGCAGGATCCGTGCGCATTGGTTGAGTAAGACGACCAGACAGAGCCTGGCGCATCGGTAAGACGTATCCCTGGGTAGACGGAGGATACGCAGTGGCAGGAGCCCCATGACGCCATAAAATATAAAGGAAAAATAATAAGGATAAACAAAATATAAGGAAATAAGAGGAAGGTCGGGGGAGTAAAGGAGATGTGAGAGAAATGAGTAGAATAGGTGTGAGAGAGAAGGGTAGAGAGGATAGGAGGAAAAAAATTAGAGACTTGGGGTAAAGTGTAGAGAGTGAGATTTTAGTGTAAATAGGTAAGTGGCGAAATAGATTAGGTAAGGACATGTGTCAGAAGGTGCTAATAATTCGGAGACGATTGTGTTTGTAGTGAATAGGTGCTTGGGTGTGATTATGATTGTATTATTTGACTAATTGCTAAATGTGTATGACTTGGCTCATATTATGCTTTACTAGTCGTGCAATTCTCACCCTTACAACCACCACAGGTACAGGTACAGGTCAGGAGCATAGCTGTTATTTGGGCCGAGCAGGAGCACACTTCCCCACGGGAAGTGTGAGTAATTTATTTTCTTTGAGTTGAGTCGTACCGGGCCATATTATGGGATACTATGCTTTTTTGGAATTTATTAATAAATGTATTTTAAATCTCAGCTGTATATTTGGTGGCCCGGGCATCTTTATTTGGTTCCTTGAAAATCTAAGTATTTTCATCTTAATATTTATCCCCGGATATTGGGAGAAGAATTAAATTATATAGGTGTATTTATCCTGGATGTCTGGTTATTGTTGAAACTGTTTTGAACAGGTTACAGGTCAATTATAATTTTTGGGAATGTCCATAAAACAGAGGAAACTCTGTCCAATTTTCTGGAAAAATTATAATAAGTATTTTAATTTAAAAGAAATTTTCAAATCCATATTTTCAAAATAGGTAAAATAAAATAGGTTGTTACATTTATGGTATCAGAGCAGTTGTCCTCGGCCTTGGAGTTGCGAGTTACTCCAATAGTTATCTCACCAAGAGAGTAACCGAAAAGTAGTGTCAAGTCCTATAGTAGTTACTTAGGTTTATAGTTATAAAACCCTATGTGGTTATGTACTAAATTATGTATATGTCTGCATCAACAGAATCCTTTGTTGCCACACTGTAGCAACATGAAGAATCAGCTTTTCTATTCCCCTGCTAGCAGTTCGGCTACTGATCGTAAAATCAATTCCCCAGCTGATTCCTTGAAATTTGAGCCGTATGACATCTGTTTTCAAGAAGGGCAAACTTCTGCAATGGTTAAGCTTAGATCGACTATTGAAGACAAGGAGCAACACGTGGGGGTACAAGTTGGTGAGAAGGAGAGTATAATTTTGAGACCGGGAATGGTTCTTCTGAAGCAACACTTGGCTCATGAAGAACAGGTGGGCGTAGTGAAGAACTGTCGTGAGATGGGATTAGGTCCTGGAGGTTTCTTTCAACCAAGCTTTACAAGTGGAGCCAGACTCCGACTGAAAATGATGTGCCTCGGCTTGGACTGGAACCCTCAAACCCGAGTATATGGACCCAAAAGGGTAATTGATGGAAGTGAAACACCCAACATTCCTGATCATTTCATTCAGCTGGTTATGGGAGCGATGCAAGAAGCACAATCTTTGATTGAGAAGGAATGCGGTGTAAATGAAGTGGAGGACATACTCCCTTCCATGTCCCCTGATGTCTGTATTGTCAACTTCTATGAAGAAAATGGAAAACTTGGTCTTCATCAGGACCGTGACGAAAGTGTTGGAAGCCTGCAAAGAGGGATACCAGTAGTATCATTCCGCATTGGTGACTCGGCTGAATTTCTCTATGGAGACCAGAGAGATCCAAGGAGAGCCGAAAGAATTATCTTGGGGTCAGGTGATATATTAATATTCGGTGGCGAGTCTCGTCACCTCTTTCATGGTGTGTCGGCAATCATACCAGACACAGCCCCAGAAGGATTACTTAATGACACAGGACTTCGTCCTGGACGCCTCAACCTTACATTCCGACAATATCAGTTTCCTGGTCCATACCCTTGAGGTCTGCGGTGCAGCTACTTAAGGAGATCAGGACCAAACCAACAAAAGGTACGAGACGATTCAAAAATTTAGATAAACATTTTAGGTACTTCCGATTTGCATCTCTATTAATTTGCAGCGGGAACATCTTAATCCGAATTACGTAGCATCGCAATTCCTAAACCTTTATTATCGAATAATTACAATATCTAAGAATTCCATGCTTTCGACTTAATCTTGAATTTTAGAGAAATACTCTAAGTGTTTTAAGCCTTCATTTCTAGTAAGTTTCAGTGTAAAGCATCCTAAATCGATTCTCTTGGAATTTTAAATTCCTAAACCTGTATTTTTAGACGTGATGAAACCTAAGAAATACTCATCGTCAATCTAATCTTGAGTTCCATCTAATGGAACACGTAGGAAAAACCTTACTTAGTTATAAGACCGTGACAAGAGACCTAACCAAGAACCTTGTGATAGTGTTGTCCTCTAATAGAGTGTAAGGTCAGGATTGGTCATCCTTTCTCTTACATCTGTTAAAAGATAATGCTATCATTCAATAACGCAGTGATGTACAGTTGATAAAGGTGAGGTTGGGACTGACCACATTGGTCCTCGCGTTTATTGACAGACGACAGCATTGCAAATCCTGAAGAACGTGATGATGTGTTGTTGCTAGATGAAGGATTGGGACTAGCTACCCCAGTCCTTGCATTTACTGGCGGATATATCATTGCAATCTCTCAAATCGGATTAGAACCATTGACATAGGAATTCCGACCTGAAGAAGGTCAAATTAAGTTCAAACTCACTAGAAATCTTGTGGAAATTCGTTACAATCGATCGTGCGAGAAATCTACCATGACAATCCTATCTAGTATAGGAACATAGAGAGATGTAAGTACGTGAAACCGCCATATCTTAGAAAACCCAACAAGTAGTTCGTCCAGCCTTGTTCTTCTAAACCCGTCACCTAATCGAAAAGTAAAACCACAAATTCTTAACATCTGCTCAGTTACCCCTTGGTATCGATCTACGTAAGTATGTTGATACTAAGTAGGGGAGAACCTTATAGTCCTATCCGAAACCCATCCGGGTGATGGTAAAGAATGAGAACGACAGTCGAGCAGAACTAGAACCTAAAATACCTTAGTGTACCCATAGAAACATCAAGACCGAAAACGGATGAGATGTCGAACATCCGCAATTATCTCTTCCCACTTTTGGGAAATGTATAACAAACGCGCATAGACCACCACTACCTTTCCACTTGATGGCGACATTATGTCGGGCATCAACCCAACCTTTAACAATGTTATCCTCATCAATGGTTGTCCAAGATCGTTATTCTTGAAAACCTTACGTAAACCGCTAAGAAGGTCACTAGGAACTGGAGGAGAACCAACCTCGAATGAGTTGGGATAAATCTAAACAAACACGGAACTGAGAAATAGAAATAGACCTTGACCTCTATTCCCAGGTAGAAACCAATCTTAGCCTCCTTCGAGACGAAGCGGAGCTAGGAAGCGAGTAAGCTGAAACGACAATGAAATAGGATTAGGATGTAGTCAAGTGGAATGTCGGGGTGACTTTTGCTAAACTCAAGCAAGGAAATGAAGTACCAGGAATTCTTCAAGTGTTGTGATTAGGAGAATTACAACCTGACAACAATGCCATTCTTAGAGTCTCAGGACTCTATATTGTGGCCCGAATGACCAAAAACCTTGGGTCGCGCACACATAAGAATAAACAGGAGTCTGATCAAGGGAGTGAACATTCTAGGGAACGAGCGGGAGTTGTGGCAATTAAGTCTCTTGGACAAAGTCTGAGTAGGGGAGTAAATGACGAAGAGATGTGAGGTTGTTATACGTTAATTCCCAAGGGTTGTTATCTCCCTAGATTACTCGATGGAATTTCGGGGACGAAATTCAAATAAGTAGGGGAGAAATGTAACATCCTAAATTTTAAACCCAAGTGCAAATAAATTATTAACAGTTTGAGATCATTGAAATAATAAAAATAAAACCATAAATAGGTATTAAAAGTAAGTGTTCAAGCACTAGAAAAGATAAATAATAATAATCTTGGTTTAGGAAAAGAATGGAGCATTAAATTGAAATTAGGAACAGGCCAGAAAAATAGATAATTCGGTACTAAAACATAACATAGGGTAGAAAATCAAAATAAAAGATTTAGGACTCAAAACAACATTTCCACCGTTGGATATGAAGGTATGATTTTTAGGAAGTTTCTCGTCAAATTTGAGCAAGATCCGACGGTGAACGAAGAAGTTATGGCTATTCGAAGCTAGGGAGAAATAGCTGAAAATAGAAAAATGAAGTAGCAGTACTTGTGAATTTCGCTTAAGAAGCGAAAATGTCACAGTTTCAACATCTCAAGGGTTCGCTTAAGCGAAATGGTCACATTGCATCACTGAAGGCATTTCGCTTAAGCGAAAATGTTTCGCTTAAGCGAAAATCCTGCGATCTGCAACACCGAATACGCGTTTTTAAGGGCATTTTGGTATTTTCCCCACCCAAAACCCATTTTAACCCCCCAAACCCTCCCTTCCCTTCTCCCATTCGAACTTCTTCCTCTTCCCCCATTCTCCATCTTCTTCTTCTTCAACCAAGGGCTAGGGTTCCACCTCCCAACCCTCCCTCTTTCCACTATCACCATTAATGCTTAAAGATTAAGCTTCCAAGCTTCAAGGCATCTCTCAATATCTATTTCCCCTCTTCCAATTAGAGCCACCATCACCACCTCAAGTTTCTCCATCATCATCCTCCTCCTCAAGCTTTCCATGGCTTCCATGGTGTGAGCTTCAAGCTTCAATCTCCATAATCATCAAGGTTTCCTTTCCCCTCTTTCCTCTTCAATCTTTCCATTTCCTTTTGATTTGGGTATTCTCATGACCCTTATTTATTATTATTGTTGTTATTGTTCCTTGCCCCAATTTTACAAGAGTAATTTGGAGCCTCCCACACTCTAAGAGGGAACTCATCAAGCTTGCTCTGCTTCATGGATTAGTGGGTACCGATACCTCTCCTACACTAGGGTGCTAAGCTCTCTCTTAAGGTTTAGTCTCCTTCAATTATGTTTAAGGTAAGGGGTTTATTTTCCGTCTCGGTGGGTGAGATACTAGTACTGTATAATCTGGCTCAAGGTTAATTGCTCATGTGTGATTAGGGAATTTAGAATTTATTTTAATGAGACAACATGCTTATATGAGATAAATGCTATTTGAAATGTGTTAAATGTTTAAATGATGAATTCTTTGAATTATATGTTAATTATAGGTATGTAAGTGTCAGTACCTGAGTAAAATGCTATTTGATGTCAAGGATTATATGCGTGATAATTAAATAGGAATTGTAATTGTTAACTGAATATTTAATTTATGATTGTAATTTATATGTTGATGTGTTCAAAGAGGTGAAGTGAGGTTGGTTTGCGTAGGTGCTAAGTTAGGAAGAGAGTAGAATATATAGGCAAGTTTAGAGAAGAGGAAATATGAGAGTAGAAGAAAAAGGTGTTAGGCGAGGCGGACTAAAATTGAGAATGAGAGGATAAGGTGTGGTATGAGGGCGGAAATAAAGTAAAAAGAAAAGACAGAAAAATAAAAGAGAAATGAAAAGAGAATAAAGAAAGCACTCGGGTATGCGAATATCGATCCTATAAGACGTACGGCTGGTGTCATGACGATGACAGATGGACCGTATGCACGGGTTGAGCAAGACGTGCGGCCTTTGGGGATCCGTACGCATCGGTAAGTCGTATCCTCGACAGACGGGGAACGCAGTGGGGTATTCGCATCACCCATTTCCATGTTAGTGGGTACTGGACCCTAGAAGACGTGTGGTAGTTGGAACCCGCACGCGTGGGTTGAGTAAGACGTGCGGCCTATAAGGATCCGTACGCATCGGTAAGATGTATCCCCGGGGAGACGGTGGATACGCAGTGGCGGGAGCCCCATGACTCCGGGGTCAATGGGTACTGGACCTTAGAAGACGTGCGGACCGCGGGATCCGTGCGCATTGGTTGAGTAAGACGACCAGACAGAGCCTGGCGCATCGGTAAGACGTATCCCTGGGTAGACAGAGGATACGCAGTGGAAGGAGCCCCATGACGCCATAAAACATAAAGGAAAAATAATAAGGATAAACAAAATATAAAGAAATAAGAGGAAGGCCGGGGGAGTAAAGGAGATGTGAGAGAAATGAGTAGAATAGGTGTGAGAGAGAAGGGTAGAGAGGATAGGAGGAAAAAAATTAGAGACTTGGGGTAAAGTGTAGAGAGTGAGATTTTAGTGTAAATAGGTAAGTGGCGAAATAGATTAGGTAAGGACATGTGTCACAAGGTGCTAATAATTCGGAGACGATTGTGTTTGTAGTGAATAGGTGCTTGGGTGTGATTTTGATTGTATTATTTGACTAATTGCTAAATGTGTATGACTTGGCTCATATTATGCTTTACTAGTCGTGCAATTCTCACCCTTACAACCACCACAGGTACAGGTACAGGTCAGGAGCATAGCTGTTATTTGGGCCGAGCAGGAGCACACTTCCCCACGGGAAGTGTGAGTAATTTATTTTCTTTGAGTTGAGTCGCACCGGGCCATATTATGGGATACTATGCTTTTTTGGAATTTATTAATAAATGTATTTTAAATCTCAGCTGTATATTTGGTGGCCCGGGCATCTTTATTTGGTTCCTCGAAAATCTAAGTATTTTCATCTTAATATTTATCCCCGGATATTGGGAGAAGAATTAAATTATATAGGTGTATTTATCCTGGATGTCTGGTTATTGTTGAAACTGTTTTGAACAGGTTACAAGTCAATTATAATTTTTGGGAATGTCCATAAAACAGAGGAAACTCTGTCCAATTTTCCGGAAAAATTATAATAAGTATTTTAATTTAAAAGATATTTTCAAATCCATATTTTCAAAATAGGTAAAATAAAATAGGTTGTTACAACTATAATTACTAAGTGTCATCTTAGTAAGACCTAAGTACCTTCTACATTTCCACATCATACTTTGGGGATAAATGTACTCTGATTGCTAAAGTAGGACACTGCTTTTGCAACCAATCTTTCTAAGACTCTATTTTCGAAAAGTATTAGTACTACGATTTGAAATGAATGTCAAGTACAGTAATGTTTTGATATTTTTCAAAGTATGGAATTGATTCAAACTCTGATAATTTATTGAATGTCACAACACAAATTTTCAAGAAAGTTTTCCTCGCAATGTGAATTCCTAACTGATTGAATGATAGTGTAATTTACTCTTAAGTTACACCAATTATCAATTGATAGGAATTCAATGAAGGCGACATAAGTCAATTTGAATCTCTAAGCTAAAGTAAAAGGAAAGGCATTCACTAGAATTTGAAAGGGTGAATGACATTAAAATTTTTGACCGAAGAATCCGTTCCTTTTATTTGGGTTTGACGACTATAGAGGACTCTTATTTTCTTTGTCAAAGGAATCCTCCAAACTTCTGAATCAGTTCCAAATGGATGTGAAATGATTTTGAAAACTCATATGAATGAATTGAACTTGTAGTGCTTGACATGTCTTTTCCTAAATAATGATTTTGTACATGTTTTAAATGAAAAGAATTTACAAAAGTATAAAGCGTTTTTCCTCGTTTTAAAGAAAATGCAAATTCTTGAAAATTCTTTTATCACCAAGTACCAAACCTTTTTCACAGAAGTTGGTACTTCATTGTTTCTACTTTAATGTGGAAGTGGAAAATGTGAAGTGAAGGTAGCAAGGTAAGTTAAAGGTAATAGGGCTACCCTAGAGTTAAGGTCTAGTCTAGAACCAAACCAGAGTAATGGATGTTATTCTTTCTTCCTTCAAGTTCATATAGAACTCCAAGGAATTCGTTGTATTTATTGAACAAACTGTATTCCGGAAGTGCAAATCATTTTCAAACCATTATTAACTCTTCCATGGAATGTAGTTTGTGAATGTTAACGTTCTAGTCTTAGCATCCACTATAAAAGTCGTAGCACCAAAGTCTAGTTAGTAATAAGGAAGTTTCATCTAGGGCTTAAGGTCAAGTTGTAGTTGTGCGATCTTTGAGCCTAAGGAACCAATTAGGAAACCTTAAACCTTAGGAAGAATAGTAAGTGTAGTACTAGTCGAAGTCTTGCATAGTAGAAATTTCTTTTAGATTGAGTGTAGAACCTCAATAGTTTTTCATTCATAGATTGGGCGGTAGAAGCTAGGTTCGATTTGATTGAGTCCTAGAGTTTTAGGCATAGGTGTGTAGGCATATAGATGTGCATATAGGAAGCGAGTTTTAAATGTTTTCGAACGATGGAATTTTATATATATGTATTTACGATTTTTTAAACTTATTAGGACTATAAGTTAAGTCCAATTGTTTTCATAAACCTTTTTCTTATGATTTCGGGTAGTTCCCAAATTCCAAATCTTTTCAAGTGCTTTGTATAATATTTCAAATTGATTTATGACAAAGATTATTCTTCCACCTCCTATTGAAAGTGATTTTAAAAGAGTACTATATTGGTTCCTATTAACTAATTATCAAATTAAATTTTTCAAAGTTAATTGCCTTGTGTTTCCTCACATGGTAATTTAGAATTTCCATCTTTCCCTAGTATATCTATATTTTTCAAAGTAACCTTTTCTAAGGAAAACCTTACAAGTGAAAAACTTGTAAGGGGAACGACAACTTATTTTATATACATACGATTGAAGTATATATAGTTATGTAATATCTTCAGTGTATTTGATTAACCTCTATTAGATTAATTTTCAAGGAATAACCCCTGTGTCTATTTTTCCTCATAACCCTAATGCTTCAACCCTATTTGTATTTAAAGTACTTCCCAACTTTAACTTTCATGAGGTATCCTTTATTTTATATTTGACATTCGGGAAATTTGGACATTCCAATTGCTTTTCTTTTATATATAAACTGGTCCCTATGGGAATTTAAATGTATTTTTTTTATCATATGCCTTAAACATATTTTCAATTTTACTATGGATGCATATATATATATATAAAGCATTCAACCATTTAAGTTTCTCAATGAGTATTTACATTTTTTTTGGAAAGCCGATGCACTTAACTGTTTCCTTTCAAAACCTTATTTCCATCTGTACACCAATCATAATTCCCTGTGATCCTAAGGGAGTCTTGACATTTGCAACTTTTCAAACCTTTTTCTTCTCTTCAAGACAAAACTCCTTTTGGTGTGAATGGATTGTTTTTACTTATTTGTGTATAGTTGATGCTCTACTCTTCTTTTAAAAAGTGTATTCCTTGATAAAATTCAAATGGTGTTTCTGGTGTTTAAATTAGGTTTGCTCTTAAAATGAAAGTTTTAACTTAGCAGAATATCTTGATCTTTTGTTTGTATTCAAATTTTTCTTTTGATTGTGATTGAATTTTAATTGTTGCCTTAATTGTTCTTGAGTGCTTACAGGTTGTATGTGAATATAGGACTAAGTAGATCTGTATTGATAGGTAATTCCCATAGACTTCGAACTTTACGTTTTGAACCTTAAGAAACTAAGTGGGACTTTTTGGTGAAAGTCTCAATAGTAATCAAGTAGATATAGTAATGGAACCCCAACCAGAGTTGTATCCTAAGTGGGGGAGCGAATTCCCCAAAGTCGTGTCTACCCTTATAATAGAGCATATAGCTCTATATACTCTCGTTTCTTTGTAGTGAGCCGAATTTCGGGGACGAAATTCATATAAGTGGGGGAGTATTGTAACATCCCCAATTTCCAATGTCCGTTTAGAATGGTTATTAGAGGTAAATTAGTATGTGCTTATGTGTTTAGAATGTAGTATTTAGCTAAGAGTAGGTTTATATGATGTAGAAATAGGTTAGAATAGATTTAGAGTGTAGAGAAAGGAATATGTTAGGTTAAACTCGTGGTTTAGAAAGGTTATTTAAGAACTAGGAGCATAGGACTTTAAGAAATTAGGAATAGAAGATCCATAGCTCTAAACCCAAATTGCACCGTTGGATGTGAAGATAAGTGTCTTAGGAAGCTTGCCTCAAAATTTGAGCAAGATCCGACGGTTAACGAAAAAGTTATGACACTTTGAAGTGCAAAGAAATGGTGGACTGAACCAGTTAATCGATTAAGCAGGAGATTAATTGATTAAGGCCTGAAAGTTGATTTTGGCCAAAATTACACTGGTTAATCGATTAACCACCCAGTTAATCGATTAACCATTGCTGAATCAGACTAAAAACACGTTTTGAAGGCCAAAAATCATAATTTTTCCTCTCTCTTCTCCACGAATTTCTCTTCCCTCTCACCCTAGGGTTTTGCAATTTCTCCAAATCAACACCAAACTAAATGAAACTAACTCCATAGATCTTCCTCCCATCACTCCCTAAGCAATTCCCTCTCTCAATTCTCAATTCCCTCTCTTTCTCACAAAACCCCCAATTTAACCCTAAACCCCAAATTGTGCAATCGATCAAGTGGAGTCTCAAATCCATCCAAGGAGCTTGGGGAGCATTAGGAATCAAGTGAGGATGGGTTAAGGAGCTTGGTTTGAGCTTTGGGGGTTGGAGCTCCAAGAGGTTCTCATCTTCTCCTCTTCTCTTCAAGAGGTAAGGGGTGTACTTTGTTCTAGTATTAGAGAAAGGGTTTAATTATAGTAATAGAGTTATAAATAGGTGTATTTATTGATTGGTTAGGTTGATGGTTAGAAGGGTAGAGTTTAGCTAGAAAACCCTAAGTTCTATTGATATGTATTTATGTATGTTTATATTGATTATCTGGAAATTGATATTGTTTTATGATTATTATCGTTATAAGTGTAAATGGTATATTTATAAAGTATAAAGTTGCATTCATATAGTTATGCATCAAATAAGGCTAAGTCTTTCTCAATTGAATTTAAACCAATTTAATGACATTTTCTAAAGGACAATAAGGGCTTTGAATTCAATTGAGAAATACTTAGAATATTGGATCATGCATGGTGTAAAGGTGGACGTTAGGAGTAGAAGAAAAACACACGTCGTTTTACGATTGATGAGGGCAAGAGTAAATTACTGGAATTATTGTGGAGAACTTTGATCCTGCAAAGGACACGGATTTGATTCCCGTGTTGGGGGTTGGTTCTACGTAAACCATAGTAATTCCATTACTTTGGCTCGTTTTGGCCAGTCGAGGGTGATTTCTGCTAAAGCCCGATTTGGACAAATCAACCCAAATCGCATGAGGGACCTTCCGCCGTGGAGGTGAAGTGTTGTGCAAGAGGGTGAGCGAAGGACCTTCCTAAGTGGAGGTGAAACACCCAACTATAGGTTGAGAAATACTTACTCCTGGTCGGTTTTTTCCTAGAGTGGAGGGTGTATATGAGGATGTTATATTGTTATTGGAAAAAGGGAAAATTTATTACTTGTGCATTGTATGAGGGACCTTCCGGAGTGGAGGTGAAGTACAATGCACATGATTGTTATTGTTAAAGTTAAAAGTGTTAAATTGTTATCGTTATTGTTAAAGTGTGAAAGTGAAAGGGAAAGTGTGAATTCATTGTTATAGATGCTTTAATTCATTGAATCCGATCAAAGTGTTAAAGTTAATAGAATGAAATGAATTGTTCAATATCGGATTCAAGAATTAATCCATCAAAGTGCGACGTTGGCATAGCATAACCATGTGATTGCGCATTATAGCATTATATTAAAGTATTGTACTCTAAGTATGTATAACTTATAAATTGAATAACGTTATGGTGTTTTACTTGTTAATTAAATTGTAAATTGTATAATTGTTATTGTTTGTTTATGAATATGCTTATTTATGATTTATTACTGTTTTTAAACATTTTCTTTAATCTAGATTCAAAGTTCTCACCCTTACAGTGGACATATTAGGTACACCAAGGAGACAGGCACACATGAAAGTCAAGGCCGAATAAGGTATACTCTTGCTGAAGAGTATATTGGTAATGGTGACCTTGCGGTCCCATTTATAGTGCAACCATTCATAGGTCCTGTATTGTAATGAATAGATTTTTATGAATGTTGTTTAGTTGATATTGATGATTTTATTTAAATGTCTTTTATTGATGTATAAGTTTGATCTTTTCTTTTGGACAAGTTGAAAGTATTTCATAGTATGGTATATTTTGAACTGAAATTTATATTTTATTCTATTGAAACTGTTCTGGACTGACAGGTTTAATTTTATTCGGGGAAAAGTCTGATTTTTAGAGGAAACTCTGCCAAAATTTTTATAAACCCCGAACCTTTTCATAAATAAATATTAATTAAAAGAATTTTATTTAAAGCTTAAAAAGTAGGATGTTACACATGTACTAAAAATAATTATTTAAGCCTAAAGTTCCTTAAATAATAACATGCAAGACACTTAACCACCCTAATTTACCTGTAATCACATGCATGCAAAATTAATCACTTTTAAATACTAACATGCGTAAAGTAATCATCAACCAAAACTCATTTTCATCAAACAAATCCTCTAATCTATTTTTGCATGACATGGCCGAATTCATGATCTCAAAAATGTCATCATTTTAATTTAAAATAAACATGCATGTACTCAAATCAATCATCAAGGTCTTATTTCCGAGTCTCCTAATCTTGACTGAATTATCACACCCATATATATATATTCAAACACAAAAGCCATAAGGTTCTCATAAAAATCACATGCATGCATCATAAAGTTTAAGATCATCATAAACCACTAACATGCATCTTAGAATAAAACTTGATCTTCCACTTTTTACATACATGACCGAACCAAAGCAAGAACCAAGTAAAGAAATCTAGACCATTTCCTTAAAATTAAGATTAACATCATGATCAAGCATAAATCTTTATGCATGTAACTAAAAACTCAAGATCATAATAAATCATTCTCATGCATGTAGTCTACAACTCAAGATCACCCTAAATAACTAACATGCATCACAAAATAAATATGTATAAAATATCATAAGATTAGTTCATGCTTAGATCAAAAGAATATGTTAAGAGGGATGAGAAGATCATGCATGCATCCTAAATTTCTATATCATGCCCAAACATGCACATGCAAACCAATTCCTAAAGCTAAACTTAGAGCATAATGATGTCCATATTAGTTCTTTTACAAAGCTTCATCAAATAATCATTAACATCTACCTTAGAAAAACACACTACAAGCTTTCAAAGACCAACAAAATCTTCTTCCTCTTCTCCTAGTGATTCGTCCTTCTTCTCCTAGTGGTGGGAGTGATTTTTTTTTCTTCTTCTAGGCTTGAAGGTGAAGATGAGACTAGAAAGATGAGTTGAAGGTTCCAAAGAGTTGTTGATGGAGGGTTTAACCTTCTCCCTCTCTTCTCTCTCTCACGCCTCACTCACTCACTCTCTCTCTCTCTCTCTCTCTCTCTTTCTCTCTAGTTCTAGAGCTTGATGGTGCTCTAGAACTCAAGTGTTTGGAAACTTGGAAGTGGATGTAAAATGGCCAAATGAGCTAGCCTTCCTCTATTTATAATCAAGGCCAAGTCCATGGGGTTCATCTACTAAATTTCGGGTTTATGGACCACATGCAAG
Organism: Crotalaria pallida; assembly: GCA_037953625.1. Classification (NCBI taxonomy): domain Eukaryota; kingdom Viridiplantae; phylum Streptophyta; class Magnoliopsida; order Fabales; family Fabaceae; genus Crotalaria; species Crotalaria pallida. Next base: position 76,168,453 of record CM075649.1, on the reverse strand, counting down.
GGTAGTTTTGTCCTCCCAATTTGTTGCATGAAAACTAGTCATTCTTGGTGGACAAGATTGAGTGATTTAGGAACTTAGGTCTTGTCCATGCACCATTCTTCTACTATAAGGCTTCTACCTATTTTCCTTTTAATTTTTTTCTTTGATTTCCTTAGCCTAGAAGGAAATAAAATCCTACTCTCCCTCCATGCATGCACACGCCACACACATGCACATTGCATTTTCATTTTCCATCATATGCATTATAATCTCATTTTAATCATAATAATTCAAATACATACATCATTCATCATGCAAGCATCACACATACATACTCACCAAATCAAACACACACACATTACATTTTAATTTATTTCATAAGATAATAATTTATTTTTAATTTTTTTTAAAGAGACAAACATTAAGATTAATGAATAAAACTCCATAATACGCCTTTGAAATGAAATAATAAACTGTACTAATTGGCTATAGATACCGTCCCCATTTTATTTTCTAAAATCACATTTTCATGTATATAAGATATTTCCAAAAGGAATAATTCACTAGAGGTCTCTAACTTTTGTTTTTATAATTAATACTTTCAAAATTCGTACTTTACAGACCTAGAAAATAAATTTTCGTAAATCAACCCAGAAAATTATAAAAGTTACATTTTCAAATTCTACATTTCAATACGATCGTTTTCATATAAAGATCATAATTTTCGGAGTTACTGATACGCCCAAGAAATGAGACCATGGTTTCCAAACATTTTCTCTAAGGTATTGATCAAATTGATTCAAGACTTGAACAAAAGGAATTCAGTTATATTGATAAACTCCCCTTTAGGCCAACATTCTTAGGTTTCAAGACTCAAATTGATGTAGTCTTGATGAAGGAAAACTTATACTCATCAACTAGTCCTTGAATAAGTTTGTTTCAACCAAATAGGGATTAATCCGAATTGATAAAAATTAGAGGCAAGAATCAAATTGATCTTCAAACACAACACAAAAGATGAAAAGAAGAACTTATCTCTATGGACGACTCTAAGCAAGAATCACTAACTAAAAGACTCAAGATGAAACAAAAATGGTAAACACAAAGATAGGAGGGAAGGCGCCTCAATCATGCTTGATTAATAAGCCTTTGATCAACTCTTAAGCATCACACCTATGTGTTTCCCTAAGATCATCCATGGAAACAACTCTAAGGCATCTCACCCAAGAGAAGTTTCAAGAGAATCACTCTCTTGGTAGTGAACAAGAGTCACATTTTTTCATCAAGGTTCAAGCTCTTTTATTCATTCTCAAAGTTTACATTATATAGGAAAAGCATACTCATAGGCTCTTTACTAATCATGGCCGTATGGAGTAAGCAAGAGAGAAAGAGAAGTTAAACAACTTTAATGCAAAAGGAATATACTTAATTCTAGGCCTAGGAGTTACAAAATAATTATTGTCCTAATGAATGCTATTTGTAACCGCTCTTCATCAATTGAGTTTAATGGCTTAATTATTCATTCAAAGAAAAAGATTCCTTTCTTCTTGGTGCAAGTCGTGAGCTTCATGAGTGGTGGAAAGGTGCAACCATAAAAGTCCCATTTGCATCTCTTGTGCATTAATTGGCCGAAGATATTTGTGATAGTAAGGTTGATGCACCTTGAGTTTTTGTAACCTTCATGTCATTGATGCACCTCATTGATGGCAATATTCCATTCTTCCTTCTTCATAACTTGGACGAGTTTCCTTCTTAAAGGAAGAGGTAAACCTTGCTTTCATTGGCCAATGATGAAAGTATAATGAGAGGTTTCAAATGATTAATACAATTAATTCTTTTGTAACTTCCCAATTAAGTCATGATTAATTTCTCATTAATTTCTTGAACTTTGAAACCACCAAAACTTCATGACTACTCATGATAGCTCCTTAATTCCTTTTAAATTCGTTTTCCTCTTGCCTCCATATTTATTGTCCTTATTTGATTAGGATAGGTGCCTTTAACAAGGGTTTATGTCCTTCCCGAGGGACCTTATTGATGAGGTGTCCTAAAAACTCCTCTATTGAATGATTGCCTTCATGAATTCTTTTGAAACACTCCTTTGGTTCTTCAAGTTTCCCAAATGTGAGCTTCTCTTGAGAACTTCATGGTTGGCCTAATTCTAAAACTAACTATTATAATTTGAACTAACATAATACATAACTTTAAAAGTTCACACTATTTGGGCAAAAACGTAGGCCCTTATTACAAACATTAGCTTAAGTACAACAAAGTTTAGATAAGCTAAGCCAAGGAAAAGTTGGATCATGGTGTCCTTGGCTTGGGTTCATCAGTTACGGTTAAAAAGTTATGAATTTCCGAAGTTATTAAATCTGTTAAAGTCCACAAAGAAACCCATTTCTCAAAGGAATCAAAAATAATAAAATCATGACTTATCTTTTATTAATCAAATCAGTCCAAACTCAATAAAAATCATCTATGAAAATATTTATTCATAATATTCTATAAAAGTTAATACCTTCTTACTTAACCAAATAAAATATTCATCTAAAAATCCTTTATAAACTCTCAAAATACATTTTATTAAAATTTATTTATTTATTTAAGTAAGGAAAAATGCGGGATGTTACAGCTCCACCGTCCATCATCCCAGTCACCCACATGATGCATCGCCAGGTGGATCCCCAACTCCCCACTGACTCCCAGTGGAGTGCTCGACTGGCTCGCCCTCGCTCTCTGCCTCCTCGGGGTCCTCCTCGACCTCGACCGATTGAGTCGGTGCCCGACCACTGGGCACTGGGTCACCAGATGGAGTCCCGTGAATCGGAATCATCGGTCTAGGAACAAGAGTCTCCTCACGTATAACTCGGGAACCAGAGGGATGAGATCGGATAGCTTCTCTAAAACGAAAACTGTGAAAACGTCGAGCTGGTCGAGTCGGGGGTGGTCCATGGTATGTATAAAAAGGGGGCACATGCAGGGTATAGATAATAGGGATGCGGAACCTATGAGGACGGACACGAGCCAGAGGGTTCGGGTGATAGAGTGTCACCTCTACCTCCCCCTCAAAAGTGGCTCTGTGGTCCTCGTAGTACCACACTCCACTAGGGAGTGGGCGCAACTCGATGCAAGCTAGATAGTGAGCCATCACCTACATGGGCATAAGGGTAAGCAATACAATTCACATTATCAAATAAGAATAATTACAGAAGTAAACATTCACATTTACCAAGTAATCAAATAATATGCATAAATATAGGAGCAAACCATTATAATTAATTTCTTTGATTATCGTGGCATGATGCATGTTTACTATCTCTCAAATTCCTGAGATTCTCCATCTATCACGTTTTGGACGTCCAGCCAAACAACCCAAATATGCTCCTAGAGAACAATCATACGTTCTCATAACGTATAGCAAAACTTGCTCGGAACGTGATACATAACGTCACTCCTCAGGTGAACGTCACGTCGCGAAGACGTAATAATCACATCAACAGTATCCCACAATACTGGCCACATTTCTCACTCATAAATGTGTCATCAAACAAGTCGCAATCAATTTGGTACTCCCAGAGTACCCTCCTCATGTTCCACGAACATGAAAAACGATAACTTATCACCATTCACTATGCATGAGTGCACATAAATCTTTTCATTAAAGATTAGTCATTAATCTCATTATATGCAACATGCAGTAAGTATAGTAGTGAGATATAACATTCTTTATGCATAATATAATTGATAACAAAATTATCAATTGTAGTATCGATCATTTCTTTGAAGTGTCATTGAATTTAAATAAAAGTGGTTAGATTAGAAATGGTGTTTCTCAACATAAAAATGTGTATCAGTCTGCCCAGCATACTCAAGTCTTTTACCAAATACTCGAGTCTTTCATCCATTTTCTGAAAACGTGTATCAGATAGACCGAAACACTCGAGTGGTTCATAAAATACTCGAGTGGTTTATTAAAAATCTTATTTCAGATAACCCAAAAGACTCGAGTGGTTCATCAAATACTCGAGTTGTTCATCACCCAGAACACTCGAGTGGTTCATCAAATACTCGGGTATTGAACTAGAATCTGGTGATTCTGCATCATGAAATAATCGAGTCTTTTCCCAAATACTCGAGTCTTTCTGATAGCAGAAACACTACAATTTGGGTTTTTACATACCATTTTCAATTCTAACCAATTTTAACTTAATTCAATAATCAACAGAACTTTGTTTGCACATTTTAAACATGTCTTAATACTGATATTACATCAATTCATAGAGAATCAAATCCATTCATCAATTATGCATAAAATCACATTTTGAGCAACTTAAGATACCGAAATCAATTCCACTCACATTTTGCATGAAAACAGTGTTTATACAGCACGCATGCAACATATTGAGCTTGCTCAAACTAAATTTGAAACACAGAAAGGCCTCCATGCCATAATCCTATTTCAAACTAAGCTCATAGAGTCTCATGGTGACTCTACACATTAAATTCAACAAATTAACCTTATTCTAGAGAATGTATAGCTTCACCCTTACCTCTAGGTCGTGTTTGATCCAAAAATATGCAGAAAGAAAGGTTCCACCATTGAATTCCACTAAATCAACTACATGCAGACAAAATTGAACAGGGTACCAAGACCAGAGATTTTGACATGCAAAACCAAATTAACAATTGGGGAAAATGGTCAAATTAGGTTCTCTGCAACATACACTAAAGGTAGGAACAAATTTCAGAACAAGAGAGTTTGTGTGCTTACAAAAATCGAAGACCAAAGTAAGCTCCAAGAACCAGTTTTCAGTTTTGGCAGCAAAAGACCTCAACTTTCGAGCTTCGATTCTTCTCACACACACACGCGCACTCTAAATTCACGATTTTGGTGTGTTTGTGAAGCTCTAAATGTGATCTTCACAATGGTGTATAATTTTTGTATTAATTCTCAGAGACGAGTGAGAAACGAAGAGACTAAGTCACGAACCCTAACACATGCAACTCATGAAGAAATCGGCCAAATGAACTCGAATTTGACATCAACAAGGCTTTTATAGATGAATCAAGTCTCATGCACGTCGACACGAAGGCCGTGGACGTGTTGAGGAGTTGATTTCGTGTCAACTCGTGAGATTTTTGAGTGAGTGACTCATCAAACGCACTAACTCGTGCACTGCTGTCCAGAATACTCGAGTCTTTGCAGAAAGACTCGAGTCTTTTGGCTAATTTTTAAAAAATAATTATTTTATTTCCTTTCCCTCCAAAATCTTTCTAATATTGCTTCTAGGTCCTAAAACAGGGACTAACATGCAAAAACCTTATTTTCACATATTAATGATTTTCAAATTATTTTCCATGCATTCTCATTCATTAATGCACACACACAAAACACATAATTAATCAAGGATTGAAAATAAAAATAATTAATTATAAATAAACTTTCATTAATCAGGGATTAAAAATTTGGGGTGTTACATTGTCGGGCGTCAAAAGAATCAAAATGATTTTCGATATTTCTACCGGGGCATCAAAAAGCCCAACCAACATCAAAATGACTTTAGCGTTTATGTTGAGCGTCAAAAGACCCAAAATGATTTTCGACATCTCTATCGGGGCATCAAAAAGCCCAACCAACATCAAAATGACTTTAGCGTTTATGTCGGGCGTCAAAAGACCCAAAATGATCTTTGATGTAACATCCCGATTTTGTTTCCCGAAAATATTGCATTTATTTATTAAATATTAGTAAATATGAGGGTCAGTTTTTTTTTTTTTTACAAAACATCTCTGTACACGCGCACTTTGTAACATCCCAAATTTTATTCCAAGCTTAGTTTGATTAAAGTCGAGTTAGATCTGAGGATGATCAGAAGAGTGAGCTAGGATTTAGTGAAGTAGTTGGGAAGCCTTAGTAAAGTGTGAGAGTTCAAGTATGGTGAATCAGACCTCGGTCCGACCTAGCTCATTTTAACCGACCAACGAGCGACGTTCGAGGTCGTAGACCCCATCCTAACCGACGTAAGCCGAGCAGCGAATATCAGACTGTTAGGTTACCCCGTAAAGTTGTGATGAGCTCGAATCACCATACCGAGCTAGGAGGACTTATATAGCGGACATGCATCCGAGTCGACCATCTAGTACAGAGCTCGTGAGAACCGAATAGTCAGCATCGAACTCATGAGAACCAACCTCATTTAGTGTTACACCCCTTGGTAGCGATCAGTCGACCACCTCGAGTCGCTTCGCGTCAGCCGACCTTAAGTAGTGACCAGCCTTCTCAGGTTTAAAGGACTGTGGACCGACCATCGAGAGGTCACGCCGACCTCGCATCGACTTCAAGCATCTCGGCCTCCACGTGCCTAGCATGTCGTTAGAGTGGCTAAACCGATCTCGCACCGATGCCAGGATATCTCGGCCTCCATACGCTGAGTATTTCGCTTTACCTGTCTCATTTCCGAGTAGGTGTCTCCAGGGATCCGAGCACCAAGATCCTAACACAGTCCGCACAACCCCAGTACGATCGGTTTGATCGTACGTCGACCAGCAGCACTTAGTTTACGAGCACTGACCACGATCTGGTCAGATTCATACCACACCAATCTAGGTACACCTGAGTGAATTATAGGTTAATCAGAATCATGGCCGAGCACCAAAGCCAAGACAGATGGCTCTCACAGCATTTTCCGAGCCCAGGTGCACCATTCTCCTCACCCAGGTGCGCGCGTCAGACTTGGGTCCCTCTCAACCACTCATTCTCGAAGCTTCTTAAGGAAGCTTTCATTGTCCACCACATGTTACAAAGCTTCTGGGAGAAGCCTCTTTTGTGGGCCTCACGTTTATTTCCAAAGGCAAATAAAAGCAAGATTTACAACCAACAGTTCACTCATTCCCTCCTCTTCGTACTTCTTCTTCTTCTTCTTCATCAGCTCTCTTTTCTATCTCGACCGAGAAACCCGAGAGTTTGTCTTCTTTCACTCTCATCCTCCACGCTAAACCAAGAACCTAGATCACAGAAACAGAAGCAAGGTGTTACTGGATTAGAAAACATGACTACTAAAGTCCTTCTCCCTAATGCTAAAGTGGTGGACTACGCTCTTCTAAAGAGAGGTTCAAATACTGTATTAAACCCCTCTCTAATTCCACCGGACAAGATCCCCAATAGTAAAAATCAAAGTAATATGGAGATTGATATGCCCTCATCATCACTTACGATATTAGGTATGCCAAGTGATGTGAGTCATCCTGTCAATGTGGACCATGAAGGTCAGAAATCAATTAGGAATCAATGATTATTTTATCATGGAATGTTAGAGGGGCCGTGGGAAGCTCTTTTGGTCAGTATTTCCAAAATTTAGTGATGATGCAGAAGCCTGATATAGTGGTCATTCAAGAACCCAGATGCAGTGGTTTAAATGCTCAAAGAATCATCAGAAAACTTGGTTTTCTCAACTTTGTTGTTAGTGACGCTATTGGCTATTCTGGAGGTATTTGGATTCTGTGGAATAATGATTCTATCTCGATGACTTTGTTAAGGACTGAATCTCAACTTGTTCATGTTTCAGTTAAAGATGACACCTTCAAGCCTTAGTTCCTCACTGCCATTTACTCCAGTCCCCGGGAAGAAGAAATAGGCTCCCTCTGGAATTCTATCTCTGAGATAAATCAGCAGCTGGTTGGAGAATGGCTCTTAATAGGGGATTTCAATGACATTTCTAGTGCTAGTGAAAAAGAAGGGGGGCTCCCATTGATCTCCTTAAATGTCGTATCTTTGCTGACAAAATAAATTCCTACAATCTCATTGATCTGGGTCAAATTGGTGGCCTCTACACTTGGAGGGGTCCTCTCCGTACTGGTTATGATCGTGTTTACAAAAGACCAGATAGAGGCTTATACAATGTGGATTGGAGAGCTCGCTTTCTGGATGCCTTCATCAAGGTCCTGCCTCGTTCTCATTCTGATCATCATCCCTTGAGCCTCAATCTGGAGCCTTCGAATGGTAACAGGTTTAATTGACCATTTCGTTTTCATGCTATGTGGATTAATCATACTGACTTTGACAATTTCATGCAAAATCATTGGAGGAAAGACTCTCTTTTAATTGAGGCCATTGATTTTTTGGTTCCTAAATTAAAAGAGTGGAATGAATCTCTAACACCCCAAATTTTCATTTCCTGATGTAATGAAATGACAATTATGAAAGTTATTCAAAATTATTTCCTTAAATTATAAATATTATTTTTATAATTAATTTAGAATTAATTACGTGAATATGTGTGCTTGTGACAAGTGTAGCTGCATGAGAAATATTTTGATAATTAATAATATGTAAAAATAGGATTTTTGCATATTAGTCCCTGATTTAGGACCTAGAAGTAATATTAGAAAGATTTTGGAGGGAAGGGAATTTAAATATTTATTTTTCAAAATTTTGACCAAAAGACTCGAGTATTCTGGTCAGTGTTGAACTCGTTAGTGCGTTTGATGAGTCAGCACTCAACGATTTCCAAACATTGACACGAAATCAACTCAAGGAATCGATAGTGGCCTTCGTGTCTCCATGCATGATCAACGATTCATGCAATATAAGCATGATTCTTGACGAAAATCGACCATTTGGTCGAATTGCTCTGGAAATCATAAATTAGGGTTCCTGATTTTGTCTTCTTCATTCTCTTTCGTTTCTTAGTGTGAGGTTGAGTGTTATACACCATTGTAAAGCTCACATCACGAGCTTTACAAAGACATAGAGATTGAGAGCTAAGAGTTCGTGTAGGGGAAGAATCGAAGCTCGAAAGAGAGGGAGTTTTTGCTGTCAAGCTTGAAAACTGAAGTCTGGAGCTTACTTCAAGCTCTGATTTTGGTAAGTTCATGAACCCTATGACCCTCAAATTCATTCCTACCTTGAGTCCATGTTGCAGAGAATAATTCCTAACCAAATTCCCTAATTTTTAAACTGAAATTGCATGTTAAAATCCTTGGTTTTTGGACTCTGCTCAAATGTGGCTGCATGCAAAGGGTTTTGGGGGTTAGAGTGTTCCAGTCCATTTCTCTGCAAACTCTTTGTTGATTCACGGCCTAGAGGAAAGGGTGAAGCTATTTGTTCACTAGAATAAGTTTAATTTGTTAAATTTTAAGTGTAGAGTCACCATGAGACTCTATGGGCATAGCTTGAATTAGGACTACGGCTTGGAGGCCTATTTGAGTTTCAAAGTTGTTTGGAGAAAGTTCTATATGTTGCATGCAAGCTATATCAAGGTTATTTTCATGCTGCAAATGTTTAGAATTGAATTTGGTATGTTAAGTTGTTGAAAATGTGATTTTATGCATAATTGGTGCTCAAATTCAATTCAGTATGATATGATGTTATCTTTGTGTTGGAACATGTTTAACTTACATAATGTTATCCCTGTTGAGCATTGGTTTTGATTAAATTTGATTAGAATTGAAAATGGTGTGCTAAAACTCAAATTTCAGTGTTATCTGTCTGTCAACACTCGAGTCCTTGACTCGAGACTCGAGTATTTCAGACGCACCAGTGCGTCTGGTGGCACCAACGCTCTAGTCTTTGACCCAGGACTCGGGTACTGACTGATGCTAATAATGAACTTTTCTTATGAACCACTCGAGTTGTGCATGATCCACTCAAGTCTTCTGGATTGATGAGGACTCGAGTATTCTCATGAACTACTCGAGTATTTTAGAAAAATCCGAGACATTAACTTTTCAGAAAAATCAAGATCCACTCGAGTCTCACTAAGAACCACTCTAGTATTTCAGTACAGTTTGGAACACTACTCGAGTCTTTTAAAAATTTACTCGAGTCTTTTTGAACAGAATGCTAAAATAATGCCATTTTCAATTAAATCAAGTTTAATTGAATTCAAGAGTTATTGCAAAGAATAAATCATGTTCCAAAAGAAGATATGATATGTTCAAATACATTGGTAATTGCATTATTGAATATATTGCATGTTGCACATTCTAAGATTAATGAATAACCCTAAACGGGGTGTTTGTGTGCATTCATGCATGGTGATGTGGTGATAGCATATCATTTGGTCATGTTCGAGGAACATGAGGAGGGTACTCTGGGAGTACCAATTTGATTACGACTTGCCTGTAGTCACATTTTAGAAATGTGGCCAGCATTGGTTGCTGCGAACGTTGGGTATTCGTCTTGGTGACGAGATGTGCACATCGATATTGATATTGGTATTATGGACCACGTTCCAGGCATAGTCGTGTGGCTTGCTCGATGACACATTTTGGTAATGTGGGCAGCATAGGAGATGTTGTTACGTCTTGGTGATGCGACGTACACTTTGGTAGTGTCGTTATGGATTATATTCCGAGCAGGTTCACTATACGTCCGAGGCACGTATATGGGTTGTTTGGATGGTCATGCATGAGAGCATTAGTTGGAGAATCTCAGGACTTGAGAGATTGTGTGAAAGCATCATGACATATCATTAATGAAATTGATTTTCAATTTATTTGGCTTGTTCACATATTGTGCATATCTCTTGTCTTTTGATATAAATGTTATTTACCTGCTTAACATTAGGCTTATTCGATTATGTGGACTATATTGCTTATCCCTTATGCCCATTGTAGGTGATGGCTCGCTATCTAGCTTGCATCGAGTTGCGCCCACTCCCTAGTGGAGTGTGGTACTACGAGGACCATCGAGCCACCTTTGAGGGGGAGGTAGAGGTTACCCTCTACCACCCCAACCCCTTGGCTCGTGTCCGTCCTCGTAGGTTCCGCATACCCATTATCTATACCCTGCATGTACCCCCGTTTTATGCTTATCATGGACCACCCCCGGCTCGACCAGCTCGTCGATTTCACTCTTTTCGTTTTAGAGCAGCTACTAGATCCCATCCCTCTGCTTCCCGTGTGATTCGAGAGGAGACCCCTTTAGCTAGTCCGATGAGTCTAGTTCATGGGACTCCTTCAGCTGAACCAGTGCCCAGTGGTAGGGCACCGACTCAGTCGGACGAGGTAGAGGAGGACCCTGAGGAGGCAGAGAGTGAGGGGGAGCCAGTCGAGCATTCCACTGGGAGCCAGTGGAGAGTTGGGGATCCACCGGGTGATGCATAGTATAGATGGTTGGTATGTGGGATGTGTGGAGCTTTTGGCTGGAGACTTGAGGAGGAGGATCATGCTATGGAGGAGGATCATCAGACCACCACTCTGGGATTTCATATTTTGTTCTGTATTTACACTGTATATATTTTTGAGAGATCTCAGTGAGGTTGTCTTTTCTTATGTTAGTTTTTTTTCTATGGACTTGTATCTTTCAAACCTTTGCTATCTCGACTTGGATCTTGATGTACTGTGACTACCTTTATGCTCACTATTATATATACATATATGACTACTGGTTTTGTATTTATCAGCTCAAGGTTCATATTTTACTTCTGCATACTCTGATGAAAAATGGTATAGTTTTATTGGAAAACACTTTATTTTAAGTATTGGAGTTATCAATATTTTATTATGAGGAAATATTTTGGATTACCACGATATAAACAAATCTTTTCATATTTAGAGTTTGAAAACTCTCAGTATTTATGGAAAAATTTAATTTACCCTCTTTAATATCCAAAACAAGTCCATATTAACTATACTATATCTCTATTAAGTAATAGAGACTTAATTGTACGAAAGAGTGTCACAGAATCTACTTTTGGTAATGTGTTCCAATGCAAGAAGGAACTTATGGCCAGAATTAGAGGCATTCAAACTTCCCCTCAATATTATTCAAACTTTTTTTTACAAAATCTGGAAATTGATCTTAGAAATCAACTTGATATTACTTTGAAGCATGAAGAGTCTTTATGGTTTCAAAAATCTAGAAAGGATTGGATTCAAGGTGGTGATAGAAACACTAGATATTATCATTCGCGAACCATCTCTAGAAGAAGAAAAAATAGAATTTTAGCTCTTATGGATGATACTGGTGATTGGGTTAATATGATACCTCTAACAGGAATATGGTTAAATCTTTTTTTGTAAATCTTTATACTGATGATTTGAATGACAGACATGTTCTCAATTGTAATACTTCTTACCCTCCTAATCAACTTGACTACCACAGTCTAGGCCTGCCTGTTTCAGCTAATGAAATAAAAAATGCCTTGTTTGCCTTGGGTTCCCTTAAAGCTCCTGGAGAAGACAGTCTGCCAGCTATTTTCTTCAAACATAATTGGAATATCCTCAATCGGAGTTTTATTGACTTTATACAGTTGGCTTGGCTGAATATAGAAGCTATCCGTGCAATAAATTCCCCTCTTATTGTCCTTATTCCTAAAGTGGATGTCCCTCATAGAGCTTCTCAATTCAGACCGATCGCTCTCTGCATTGTCGTTTATAAATGTATCACTAAGATTATCGCTAATCGCCTCAAACTGTTCATGAATGATTGGATTTCGCCTCAACAAGTTGGTTTCATTCCTGACAGGAACATTCAAGAAAACATCATTATAGCTCAAGAGCTGGTTCATTCTATGAGGAAAATGAAAGGAAAAAAGAGTTTCATGTCGATTAAATTTGATCTTGAGAAAGCTTATGATAGACTTTCTTGGGACTTTATCATGAAATGTCTCACTGAGTTAAATCTGCCCTCTGTTCTGATTGACTTAATTATGAATTGTGTTACTACAGCTTCCTTCAAACTTCTTTGGAATGGGGAAAAAACTGAATCCTTTCTGCCCTCTAGAGGGATCAGGCAAGGAGACCCGTTGTCTCCTTTCCTTTTTGTTATTTGTATGGATAAGTTGGCTCACATGATAATGGAAGAAGTTAATGAAGGGAATTGGAAACCTATTAGTGCTGGTAGAGAAGGGCCTTCTATCTCTCATCTTATGTTTGTTGACGATCTTCTTGTCTTTGTAGAGGCTTCAATTGAGCAACTTGGGAGAATCATGAATTTTCTGGAAAAATTAGGGTTAAGCTCGGGGCATAAAATTAATGAATCTAAAACTTCTATTTTCTTTTCTTCTAATGTTAACAGGTCGGTGGCTAATGATATTCTGAACCAGAGTGGCTTTAAATGGATCAAAGGCATTGGGTCTTATTTGGGTTCAATTGACCATGGAAATAGGAGGAAGAAAGAAAGTTTCAAGCCTCTCATTGAGAAGCTGAATAATAAACTAGCGGGTTGGAAATCTAGCTGCCTGTCTCTTGCGGGTAGAACGGTTTTGGCGATAAGTGTTCTTGGTTCTCTTGCTAATCACTCCGTGCAACACTCTATTCTTCCTATCTCTGTTTGTAAGGAAATCGAAAAGGCGCAAAGGAATTTTGTGTGGGGCTCTAATCAACAACAACGTAAAACGCACCTTCTGAGTTGGGATAATCTTTGCCTTCATAAGTCTCAGTGGGGTCTCGGTTTCAAGCGTATGAATATCTTTAATGATGTGTTTATCATGAAACTTGGCTGGGGTATTGTGACTAAGCCTAATGCTCTTTGGGTTCAGGTTCTAAAGGGTAAATACGCCAGAGGAAGGGACTTATTGAAAACTGCGAGTAGTGCCATTCATGACTCTACTTTATGGAAGAAGTTAGTTAAGTTGTGGCCGACGTTACTAGGCAACTTGGAGTTTAGAATTGGAAACGGAAAGGGTACCTGGTTTTGGAAAGATAGATGGCTTGGTGATAACATCATTCTCCAAGACTATGGTCTTCAACAGATTGATGCTGGTAATGACATAACTCTGGTTTCTGATATGTTGGATCAAGATGGAAATTGGGACTTCTGCAAGCTTCAAAGTATTTTAAATCATATAGTTGTTGGAAGTTCGGCAAGTATACCGATCGCACAAGTAATAAAGAGTAAGTAAATTATCGTTCCCATGAGGATTGCAAATTGTTTCTAATAATTCTTAGGCAAATAGTAATTACTACGTGAAACTTGAGTTTTGAGAGAGAAATGTAGAATAGATAGAATGAGACAAAACAGAAAATAAAACAAGAAGAAAACAATTATGGAAAAGGTTAAGAACGTGGTTTCATTGTAGGATCATGTTATTAATTATGAAAATCTGTTTTCCACTAAATCAACAACTTTAGAAACAATAAAAGCTAGATCCCTCATGGCTATTACGTTTCTTACTAAACATTACCCCATAATCCCTTAAGTGAGTTGTAGTTTATAAAAGTTATACAATTACCCAAAAGTATTCCTACGAGTTGAATAATTATATTGTTTGATTGAAAGGCCTAATCTAAATCCTAATCTTCCAATTAAGGTTTAGATTATCAAAGCAAAACATAAAGTAGCTAATTCTATGAATTGTAATTAAAACACAGCCAAACAATTGATTTAAAAGGAAAACATTAATTCATAAATAAATAGCCCAATTAAATTCCATACAAATTCACCCTATTCCTAACAATGGTTTAGTTACACATAATGGGAGAAAAATTCAAGAATGAGAAAAACTCATAATCATAGACAATAATGAATTTACCCCCAAGAGATCTTCAATCATCAAGTGGATCACTCCAGCAATGTTGATCTTCAATCCTTGTGTCTTGCCTCCTTTGCTCTCAATGATATGTCTCTAACCTCTCTTCTCTAATCATAATTCTATTCCTAATCTCACTGAAAAGTCAGCTAAACCTAATGAAAATAAAACCTATATTTAAAGACTAAAATTAATCCTAATTGAATCGGAGCAAATCTGATCAGAAATTGGCCCAATTGGGCCTGCTCGACATCTGCGCGGCTAGGCTCCCCATGCTCCACGCCTGGGCGCACCCAGCTTTGATGCTGGTGGTTAACGTGGGTTGCGCGCATGGGCTCCCCAGCCTGGGCGCCTGGGCTTGCCAGCCTGCTTCCGACTCCGTTTCGCTCCGTTCTTGTACCATTTTCAAGGTCCTTTCGTCCTCTTTCCAGTTCCATAATTATTTTCCTCAACTGAGCTCCAAAAGTACTTGAAACAAACCCAAAATGGATCAAAACGTTCAAAAGATCCTAATCTACTAAAAATTCCTATAACTATACAAAAAGTCCTAAATTTACAAGAGAAACAAACCAAATCCTTAGTAAATGGGAGTCTAATTCATGCTCAAAACATCATATATTCGACCCAAATCACTCCCCCAAACTTAGTATTTTGTATGTCCCAGGCAAAAGTAAAATAAAAATTCTAGAACACAAGACTACCCTCTAAATCAAAATCTACACACCTAATCTAGGACTTCGACTCACCACGACTCACCAACTCATACACTTATTTTCACAAGCAATTCATACAATTGAAACCTGGTTAGAGAAACAAACTCCACAAGAACTCTGGACTAGTGAACACTCTTAACCTCATAGTGTATCTCTCATGTGTATCAAGGGTTTATATATCAATAATGCACACAAGTTCATGCAATGACTAAGTGCTACCATAAGCTTGACCATAGACCAAAATCTCCACCGAAAGTATTGAAAACATGCATAAATCAAAAGGTCTTAAATGGGTTGTAACGAGGCTATGGTTAGAAGTGTTAGGTGGGATAAAAGAAAGAAGGAATAAACTAAGGGTTAAAATTCAAAAACAAGTTTCCCTCAAAAATCATGAAAGAACAATGAATACTTCATAACCACAACTCAACTCACAATTATTCTATTCTTCTTTTCTTTTCATTTTTTCTCTACTCTCTTCCAAACTTCTCTTTATTTTTTCTTCTTTGTCATTTATTTCATGGAAGAGAAATAGACTCACAACACTTTATACCATTTTTTTTTACTTTTTGAATCGTTCCTTTCAATTGCTCATTCAAAATTCCTAAGGTACTCACAACGAATCATGCAAATAATGCAGGGTACCAAAGAAAAATCATAATTTCATTAGGCTCAAAGTGGGCAACTAAGGGAACATTAATAATGCAAAACATCTGAAGGCCACACAAACACATCCTAAGTGCCTTAATCATTTTCATGCATGCAAACAAAAATCAATTTTGAAATGGTCACAGGTCAAGTTCTAGAACACAAAGCCAAAATAAGCACATTCATGAAAGAAATAGGGGTCTCAAATCAGAATATTTCAATAATCACATACCCCTTTAGTGTTTAAGCTCAAATAACTCACTAGGCTAAAGGTCAGTTCACTAATCACAAATTCTCGAAAAGTTTGTAAAAATAACCAGATCCAACAATATTTACAACTCAATCAAAACAGTATCAAAAGTCAATGAGTCTAATCCTAAAATAAGTATTTACACCTATCATCAGAAAAACAGTCCTAAGTATAGAATAATTACCTACTCCTACCAAGGACACAAACCAACACTAAAAATGGGAGAAAAATTCAGATCTGAAAATTTTTTATTTTGTACCACTCACCCATACTTAAAGGTTGGCTTGTCCTCAAGCAAACTAATCTAACCTAAACTACTAAATAAATATTTTAAAAAAAAAGCAAAAGTAAGGAGTTAGTGTTGGATTACCGGCAAGTATACCGGATTGCAAAGTAATATAGTCAATAAGACCAGATATCGTCCCACAGGGATTGCAAATTGTGCAATTAGTTTCCACCAAAAAGTAGTTAAAAGAGAAATCTATTGGTTTCTAATTAATTAATTAAGATTGAATTGAGAGAAAATAAAAACAAAACATAAAATAAATTAAAAAAAGAAATTAAATAAAAGTGTGAGCAATTTAAGAAAACGAGTTAGGAACCTGGTTTCATTGTAGGCTTTGTTTATTTATCATGAATCTTTGTTTTTCCCGAAATCAAAAACAAATTCCTAAGGTAGTAATTACTAGATTTCTCTTGTGCAATTATTGTTTATTATTCATCTTGATAACACTTAATCCCTTAAGTGATTAAATCACTGAATAACCATTAATTAAGAAGAGTGGAATTTATAACAAGTTATATAATCTCCAAAAGTATCCCTACGAGTTGAATAATTATATTGTTTGATTGAAGACCTATTCTAATTCCTAATCTCTCAATTGAAGAATTAGAGATCCAAAACATAGATTAGCTACTTCTATGCATAACAGTGAAAATACAATCAAACACTTGATTTAGAAACGGAAAAACATCAATTCATGAAATCAATAAACTAATCCATACAAATTCACCAATTCCTAACACGAGGGTTTTAGTTACACGCTGAGAAAATAAGAACAGAAACAATAGAAGAGTAATCTATAATCATAGACAATTAGGATTACTGCGAAGAGATCTTCAATCTTCCAATCTTCAATCTTCTTCTCCTCTAAAGCTCTCCAAAATCATGTAATCTCCCTCTCTAAAAGCTGCTTACCTAATTCTTAAACTAATATGAATATATATTTACAAAACCTAAACAAATCCCTCAAAAACGCATCAGAAATTGGCCCAACTCGGCCTGATCGAAGTCCGCGCGCCTGAGCGCACCAGGCTGCACGCCTGGGCGTGCCCAACTGATCTCAAGCATGTTGACCGAGGATCGCGCGCTTGGGCATGGTGATTTAGGTCCAATATATATAAATTTGAGCATTATTTGGACTTCCTTTTACTATGTATTTGGCTTGTTTCTCTAGCAAATTTAGGACTTTTTAGATTTTAATTATTTTTAGTAGTTTAGGGTCCTTTGAACGTTTTGATCTGTTTGCTAGTGTTTCAGGTACTTTTTGGAGCTTAAATGGAGAAAATATTTATGGACCTGAAAAGAGGACGAAAAGATCTTGCAAATGGAAAAAGAACAGAGCAAAACGGAGTCGGGAACTTTCCTGCGCGCCTGAGGCGCGAGACCGGGTGCGCCTGAGGCGCGCCTGTGTGGAAAAGAAGCTGTCATCAGACCTGCGTGCCTGGGGCGCGAGGTCGTGTGCGCCTGGGGCGCACGTACTACTGGAGACCCAATTTGACCAGATTATGAACAAAGTAGAAGAAGAGAAGTCTAATTTGGCTTCATATCTTAGACTTGGTCAGAAATTAGAAGATAAACATGGACCTTATCTACTAGATTTAATTAAGATTTATTTTAGGATTTGTTTTAATCTTTAAATAGAGGATTTGTAAATAGTTTTCAGTAGGTTTTGAGATCATAGAATTCAATTAGGATTAGAAAGAGAGGTTAGTAACATCTATTGAGAGCAAGGAGGCAAGGCACAAAGATTGGAGATCATCAAGGTTGTCAGCTCACGAGTTAACTCGTAAACTCGTACGAGTTTACGATCCTACCCATAGAATCGAGTCAACTCGCTTGCAAACTCGCTTCCCACTAAACTCGGGTAAACTCGGGTAAACTCGGATAAACTCGTGCAAACTCGGGTAAACAGTAGTGGCCTTACGGATATTTGAATTTTCTTGAGCTTTTACTTCTCAAAACAAAATTTCCACCGTCGGATGTCAAGATAAACGAGTTAGGAAGCGTATAAAAAAATTTGAGCACGATCCAACGGTTAACAAAGAAGATACTGATCGATCTTTGAACGATATTTTCACTAAAATAACACTATAACCACTATTTTTACTTAACTAACCACTTAAATCATAAAACCATCATATTTGGTTGTTGTTAAGTTGGTTTGCTAATATTATTTATTGGGTTCTTATATGCTATAGCAACATTTAAATATTTATGTTTAATTTTTAGAGTAAAAACTATGAAATGGAAGGTATGAAAGTTATCTACAGGTTAATTTTAAAATAAGTGGACTCGAGGTAAACTCGTACGAGTTTACGAGTCGAGTTTACCTCGGCCTCACGAGTTTACGTAAACTCGTGAGTTTGACAACCTTGGAGATCATCACTACAAGAGAGATCTGCGTGAGGATTGAATGTCTCTTGGAGAGTTAACCTGTATTGTCTATGATATGAGGTTTTCTCTTTGCTTTTGTTTTCTTTATTTCTCTGTGTAACTAAAACCTCTTGTTAGGAACATGGTGTAAATTGTATGGTGTAACTGATTTTAATTTATGATTTAGTGTTTTCCTGTTTTTAAATCAAGCATTGATTGTGTTTTTATCTCATAAACCTACGCAAGTTATGTTGTGGATTTTCTAAGTTACTAATGAGAATTAGGATTTAGAATAGGCCATGCAATTCAACGGTATAACTATTCAATATAGAGAGATCTTGTAACAGCCCGATTTTCGTAAGCCAAAAATATTTACTTTTACTTATCAAAGTACAAAAATTGAGGCTAGATTTTTTTTTATAAAACATTGTCGTAGTGTTTGAAAACACATTTGAAAAGTTCTTGAGGTTCTTCATCACTCTCTTTTGAAAACCGAGTTGTTACTAAACCAAAACTTATCCACTCAAGTTTACTAAAACGTTTTTCAGGAAAATGTTTTGTTCCAGCTCAAGGTAGTTCTTTGTATTTAAAAAAAACCATTGAACATTCTTAACAAGATGGTACAAAAGTAGGGCGTGTCTCAAAACAAGATAAGTTACATGGATGATTCATCGCTTAGGTAATCCTTAACTTAAAGCACTTATCACAAAAATATACTAGACTCCTATTCTTAAACTTTTCTATTGAAGGCAAGTGGGTGTAACTCCTTCTCCTTCTTGCGTCCTCTTCTCGCCCTCGAAGACGATGCCGCTTGTGTGGTGGTTTCCTCATTGTTGGGAGACGTTCGTGCCACCCCATCAGCTGCAATATAACTGCTCTGCTGCTCGCACCGTACCTTCTCTTCGTAGCTCTGAAAACCTCGTATATTAACTTGCCCTAAGTGTGGCTCCAGGTTAGCTCCGCTCAGTTGATGCTCCGGATCCGGAATCACGATCTCCGTGTAACCGGTCCATGCCCAACCTTGTGGGGTGTGCTTCCGTCCTCTTCCATACTTGTTCCACATGGCGATATTCATGCAATACTCCATCTGCCCGTTGAAATACCAGCAGCACCGATATGCCAACGAACAGGAGAGAGTAAGAATTCCGAACGACGGATCGTCGACTGTGTGGGATTACGCTAGGTAAAATAATAGGACAAAACACACAATACAATACACAAGCACACAACAACCAAACAGATTATTATTATCTTACATTATTAACAGTATTGTTATACTTTCTCATTCTTCTTTACTTTCACATCTTATAACATTCTTTCCTTTTCTCATTCATTTCCATTTCATCACTGTACTCTCTTTCTCTTCCTTCTTATCAATTCATCACCTCTGGTGATTTGGGGAATGTTAAAATACCGTTAAAGCATTCGTTTCAATCTCGACGATCACTCACGTCTACATCTCCTCGGTCATCCACCCAACCTAGTCGGAAGCAAACAGGAGTACAGGACCTTTACCACGCGGGCACGACAGCTGTCTCAACACAGATGGTCCCAGACCAGGAGGATCTCGTCCTCAAAACATATAATCAAGGCTCACTATCCACGCAGTGGCAAAACACATTGCCCCGTTCCAGTCCCTCTCACTGTCCTCGATTTGCAATCTAGGGGGCGACAGTATGTTTCTAGTGGGCCCGCAGAACTTGCCACGGCATTAGACCCAGTCCCCACCACGTTAGTGCGCCACTTGTGGAGTTCGTTCTGCCTAGAAACATACTCTAGACTTCTTGACGTTTCACCGTCATCGTCCTCCCCTAATGCAATCTCGTCCTAAGTATCCGCAGATACTTATCGTTTCTTCCTCTCCACTACTTCGCTCTCATACCTCACCGCATATGTCTTTTAAATCTTTTATCTTTTTAATTGTCCTAAGGTCGGCCCATCCTTCGTGCATCCCTTCAATGAGTCCCGACCACTAACTTTGTACCAACTTTCTCTCATCAATTCTCACATAGCACAGAGCTGGGTTCACATTACCAATTCCAATCTCAATTCTCAAACTGTCTCATCATACTCCATTTCTCACCATCATTTCATTCCAACATCTCTTTTGATAAACCTTTTCCAAAATCCCTCTTTTCAAACCTCTTTCCAAAAATTTCCTTTCACAAACTTTTCTCAAAATTTTCTTTCTAGTTCTTCACAAAATCTCTTTTCACAAATCCTTTCAAAAAAATTTTCTTCAAAAACCTTTTTCGAAAACCGCTTTTCAAAAACCTTTTTCAAACTTCACATCATTGCTGGGCGCTAATGGAGGAGCAAGCTCAACTCAACACTAATCCCAGACTAAAACCAAAAACCAAGGAGCCCAGCTCCACTCAACTCGCACCTCATTCCAACAATCAACATCGCTCTTCCCAGCTCTGGCTCGTTCTCAATTCCAACACTCGTTCTTCCCCCCAATCTCAAATCTTTTATTTCTTTCTATTTTCTCTCATATCTTCCATCATTATTTCTTTTATTTTCATTTTCTCATTTAGGACGTAACAGACGTCCATCGGGGTATTACTTACTTTAATCAACAGTAACTAACATCATTAAACATAACGAAAGCAATATAAGTGGCCACACAATAAAACAATTGCCACTTATACTACTGACTCCTGACCACTAAGTTCCGATCTTTGAGATGATACGGAACGTCCTAATACATCACCTAACTACCACGGTGTCTTAGGAAGGCTTCTCTCTCACCTGAGGTCCAGCAATTTAATGCGTACCGTGGCCTCGGATCCCTTGTGCTGCCGGCTGCCCCAATCCCTTGTCTTTAAGGTTTCCTCGTACTAAATAAAATACACTTACGTTATTATCTTGTTCTAAGAAAACCTTTTCTTATTTCGTGACACTTTCCGTTCTTAATCAAAAGACTTAAAACACTATTGTTTTATCAAAACAATTCTCATATTTACTAGCACTTTAATTGTTTTAAAACCATTTGAAAACATTACATAAAAGGGTTTACATCATTTGGTTTGGTTGCTGGTTCGTCTTGGACAGCACCAAAAACATGTTCAAAAACACCGAAAAATTTCACCGTCTTTAGTCCGGGTTTTTTCTTAAATCAATTATCATTTGGCAACCACACTTTAAATTACATGAAAACATTTTTAAACACAAGAAGCATGCCCAAATAATTTTGGACAGCAAAGAGTTATTCTGATAAAACCCCGAGAACATCGTAAAAACACTTTTTCGTTTAAAACAACTCCTTTATTCAAATTATCCTTTTAAAAACTCAAGTCTTCAATAGAAAACTACTTTGGACAGCCATAAACATAATTTAAAAATCTCAAATAAAACACGATGGGATTTTCTTAAAACCAGTTTATTTCAAACTAATCACGCATTCACATATTTTCCAAACATTGATTAACACATACACATTAAGCAACACTTCATCAAGCATATAACCAATTAAATCAATCATCAAGGAAATTATACAACTCCCAAACAGTTCATAACACAAACACTTAGGCATGCATGTATTAAATCAAAATATAACTATTTACTTGAACAAATGGATTCCTTTCAAAAATCATCACGCGAAATTATTTTTATACAATTAAATTTCCTAGACTCACCTATACTATATGACCGAATGCAATCCAGGAAAACAAACTAAAAATCACAATTTAAAACACATAAATCAACTTGGTTTATTTCTAATATTTAAACTCCATTCCCTTTGTCCTGAAACAAACTTATTTACTCTTCCTTTTTGTTCATAACCGAGTTCACACCCACATACATCCACAAAACTCTTTCCATCTAATTAGTCCATTTATTTCCTTTACCACTAACTTAGGACCGAGTAGGAAATTAGTAAATTCAACACCCTTTTTGAACAATTTTGACTCATATTAGTTCATAAAACACACTCATTATCTTTATGTCTTTTCATGAAAAGGGTCTTAGTCTAATTCCTAGGTGTAGGCCGAATGCATATCAACATGGATCAAGGTTTTATTTTCAAATCTCTCACATGCAAGGTCACAAGGCATGAATCAAGTTAAAAATTATTTTTCAAAAACTCGTTTCCTCGGTTTATTTTGTAAAACCGTGAGGTTCATTAAGAAAATGAAATCCTTTTCTCAAAAACCACATGCACGCACCTAGATCTTGTAGATCAAGCTATGAAATCAAATAGGATAGTACAAATCAAAAATTGAAAATCACTTTGGATAGGAGAAGACCAAAACCGAGGTGAACCTTAAAGAAAATCTAGTCTTTTTAGTTCAAACAACATGCATGTGTCAAAGATCAAACTTTTTGAAAGATTAAGACAAAGATTTAAAGCTTTTAAAGGTTAAGAAATCAAAAATCAAAGTTTTTATCAAAACCAACTTAAAATTAAACATCTCAACAACTCAAATTAACTTTTCTAAACATAAACTTAACATGTAGTCACTTAGAGCAAATTAAAAAGCATCAATACCTAGTCTTTTAGATCATGGCCGAATCCCCTAGCTTAAGATCTAGTGTTTTATTAGTTCTTTTACTCCTTATAAATTCAAGATCAAATCATAAATAACACATGCAAACACACACAAGCACTAGGGCCAACATCAAATCATCATTCAACACCCAAGATCTTTAGGTTTCACATTTATTTAGCAAATCGTCTCTTAGAAACATCATGGCTCACGGTTTAAGGAAGAAAAATCAACATACAAAAAGATTTTCTTTAAACTTCACAAGATTTTCATCAAGCCCTTAGATCTAGAAGATTTAGCTTAGAAAACTTTAAGATCTTTTATGAAAAACTTTAAATGAGTTATGAAATCCGATAATTAGACGTTTATAAGTTCCTTCAAACTTTAAGGAATTAACATGCAAAGAGATACAACTTTAACTTTACAAGAATCTCAAAACTTTTTAGATCTTTAAGGTTTATGTTGAAAAACTTTTAGGTCTTTCAAGAAGACCTCAAACGAGTTATAGAATCCGTTAGTTAGAAGTTTACAAGTTTCTTTGAGTCTTAGAAGTTCAGATCAAAAATGAAACTTAGAAAATTAACATGCAAAGAAGAAAAGAAAGAAAAATTACAAGATCAAAGAAAAACTAAGCTATTACAATTTTCTTCCATGATTTTCGAACTACCCACCAATTCAAGGTCTTCTAGCTTCTATTGTCTTGGTTCTTCAAAGAAAATTTTAGGTTTGGTGTTGACCTCCTCTCCTTCTTCTCTACTCTAACTCATGGCCTCTCTCTCTTTCTCTCTATGTGTTGAGAGCTTGAGTTTGCTCTCAACAAATGTGTTTGGAGGGTGAAGGGGAAAGAAAGAAATGAAGGGTGGAAATGAATAAAGGAAGTGACCAACACTTCACCCATTCGGTCCTTTATAGGCAAAGGCAAAGACATGAGGCTTTTCCTCATTTGCCTTGTGAAATTCGACCAAGGGTGTGCAAATGGGAGGGGTAATTTTGGCAAGTCAAAAATATGCATGGGTGGAGATTAACATTTCTTAAGGGAACATGTAGGGGACATTAGGGTGCTTGGAGTCAATCTAGTCTTAATGGTTAGTTGGCATTCCATTAGGGTTTTCACTATTTGGTTAGGACTTGGTTAAGGACTTAGTTAAGGTTTAGTTGGGACTTGGTTACTTGGCTAGCCCTTAAGGAAAATTCTAGGCTTCTCTTCACTCACCTACATACACACGGCACACACATATTTTCTCATACATACACACACTTTCACGTATTATACATACATGCACACACATACATACATTCGTACAAAACCGTACACATGCATGCATTCATTCATTCATTATATTTCCATTTCCTAATCATTTATACTCTAAAACATAGAATCACCAAGTTTACATAATAATTTAAACATTTTCTAGAAACCATATTAACATATACCAAACACATATAAATCAATCACATAAATGCAGAAAACCAATTACTTTTTTCATAAAATAACTCTTGTTTTGAAATTCACTATTCTTCAAAGCATGAAAATATTAATCATCTAAATATTTTTTTTTTCTAGACTCAACTTTTAAACTTATAACTTTTGAAAACCATCTCTTCAAAATCACTAAACACTTTGAAAACGTGAATTTAGGAAAAATTATTTAAGAAAATATTCTTTTCAAAACACTCTTCTCAAAATATATTTCTTTAGTATTTTAATTCAATACGAGGAATTTGTGGGGTGTTACAGATCTAATTGGTTAGTTATATAACTAATTAATTCCATGTTCTTAATAAATTATTTATTCGGTAATGTAATTACTTAAGAGATTAAGAATTAATTGTCGGAAAAATAAACGGTAGTTGCATAAGAGAAATCTAGTAACTACTAATTTAGGAATTGTTCTTGATTTGAAGGAAAACCTAATTCATAGTTAAATAAGTGAATCATACAACTAAACCAAGTTCCTAACCTTTTTCTATTGCTTTCTAATCATTTTATCTCCTCAATCTTTTTATTGTTTATTTTTTATTATTTAAATTCTCCTTCTCCTTCTAAAATTCAATAACAAGTTGCATTAATAATTACGAATTGGTGAAAAGTTATTAGAAACAATTTTCAATCCCCGAGTGGAACGATACTCACTTACTATCTGTATTACTTGTCGACCTAGTACTCTTGCTAGATAATCAAACTTTTTTTTTTATTTTTTTTTAGGGATAGATTTTTTTAGGATTAGATTTGTATTTTTAGGATTTGGACCTCATTAGCCCCAATTTTTTTTTCAATATTGCACCCCAGGACCTGTATCTCACCAAAAGTATTGTCCAGCTTTCTTAGGTAGTTTTAATTTTTAGTGTAGGCTAGATTAGTTTGCTTGAGGACAAGCCAACATCTAAGTTTGGGGGAGGATATACAAAATAAAAATTTTATTTTTCAGATCTGAATTTTTTCTCCCATATTTTGTATTGGTTTGTGTCCTTAGCAAGAGTAATTAATTTTTCTAACCTTAGGACTTTTTCTCTGATAATGTATGTATATACTTAGTTTAGGACTTAGACTTTTTGGCTTTTGGCACTGTTTGATTGAGCTGTGAATATTGTTGTGAACTAGTTATTTTGACAAATGCTTTCAGAATTTGTGATTAGTGAACTGACTTTAACCCTATGAGTTTTTGAGCCTATTGATGGGGTATGTTATATTTGATCTATTTTGATTTTGAGACCCCTGTTTCTTTCTTGAGTGTGTTCACTTTGGTATTGTTGTTCTAGAACTTGACCTGTGACCATTTCAAAATTGATGATTGATTGCATGCATGAAAATGATTAAGGCACTTAGGATGTGTTTTTGAGGCTTTCAGAATGTTGGATTGAAAATTGTTCCCTTAGTTGCCCACTTTGAGCCTTATAATGTTATATAATTTGGTACCTGCATTAATTGTGAAATTCTTTGAGAGTACCTTAGAAATTTTGGATGAGCAATTAAGTGGAATGTGATGCAAAAGAAAAGAAAAAAAAAAGAAGTAAAGTGTTGTGCCTACTACTCTTCCAAGAAAAGAGAAAAGAAAAAGAAGAAAAGTAATGAAAAGGAAGAGGGTAGAGGAAAAATTGAAAAGTAAGAAGAATAAAGTTGTTAATTGAGTTGTGATTCCATGGTAATATACTTAGTGCTCATTCATGATTCTAGGGGAATTTTGCTTTGCATTTTTAGCCCTTAGTTTTATCCCTTCTTTCTTATATCCCACCTAACACTTTAGCCTGGCCCTATTACAACCAAAAATAAGACCTTTTGATTTATGCATACTTTCAATAATTTCAGTGGCGATTTTGGTCTATGGTCAAGCTTATGGTAACACATTATCATTGTTGAACTTGAGTGAATTGAAAATATGACCCTGATACACTTTTGAGAGAAACACTGGAGAGGTTGAGAGTGTTCACTAGCCCTGAGTTCTGATTGGGTTTGTTACTCTAACTAGTTTGTGATTGTGTAAATAGTTTGTGATAATATGTGTTGAAGTCATGATTCGAAGTCTTAGATTAGGTGTGTTCATATTGATTTTGGGAGGTTGTCTTTTGTTTAGATTTTTATTTTACTTTTGCCTGGGACATGCAAAATGCTAAGTTTGGGGGAGTGATTTAAGTCCAATATATATAGATTTGAGCATTATTTGGACTCCCTTTTACTATGTATTTGGCTTGTTTCTCTTGCAAATTTAGGACTTTTTAGTAGATTTTAATTATTTTTAGTAGTTTAGGGTCCTTTGAACGTTTTGATCTGTTTGCTAGTGTTTCAGGTACTTTTTGGAGCTTAAATGGAGAAAATATTTATGGACCTGAAAAGAGGACGAAAAGATCTTGCAAATGGAAAAAGAACGGAGCAAAACGGAGTCGGGAACTTTCCCGCGCGCCTGAGGCGCGAGACCGGGTGCGCCTGAGGCGCGCCTGTGAGGAAAAGAAGTTGTCATCAGACCTGCGCGCCTGGGGCGCGAGGTCGCGTGCGCCTGGGGCGCGCGTACTGCTGGAGACCCAATTTGACCAGATTATGAACAAAGTAGAAGAAGAGAAGTCTAATTTGGCTTCATATCTTAGACTTGGTCAGAAATTAGAAGATAAACATGGACCTTATCTACTAGATTTAATTAAGATTTATTTTAGGATTTGTTTTACTCTTTTAATAGAGGATTTGTAAATAGTTTTCAGTAGGTTTTGAGATCATAGAATTCAATTAGGATTAGAAAGAGAGGTTAGTAACATCTATTGAGAGCAAGGAAGCAAGGCACAAAGATTGGAGATCATCACTACAAGAGAGATCTGCGTGAGGATTGAAGGTCTCTTGGAGAGTTAACATGTATTGTCTATGATATGAGGTTTTCTCTTTGCTTCTGTTTTCTTTATTTCTATGTGTAACTAAAACCTCTTGTTAGGAACATGGTGTAAATTGTATGGTGTAACTGATTTTAATTTATGATTTAGTGTTTTCCTGTTTTTAAATCAAGCATTAATTGTGTTTTTATCACATAAACCTGCGCAATTTATGTTGTGGATTTTCTAAGTTACTAATGAGAATTAGTATTTAGAATAGGTCATGCAATTCAACGGTATAACTATTCAATATAGAGAGATCTAATTGGTTAGTTATATAACTAATTAATTCCATGTTCTTAATAAATTATTTATTCGGTAATGTAATTACTTAAGAGATTAAGAATTAATTGTCGGAAAAATAAACGGTAGTTGCATAAGAGAAATCTAGTAACTACTAATTTAGGAATTGTTCTTGATTTGAAGGAAAACCTAATTCATAGTTAAATAAGTGAAGCATACAACGAAACCAAGTTCCTAACCTTTTTCTATTGCTTTCTAATCATTTTATCTCCTCAATCCTTTTATTGTTTATTTTTTTATTATTTAACTTCTCCTTCTCCTTCTAAAATTCAATAACAAGTTGCATTAATAATTACGAATTGGTGAAAAGTTATTAGAAACAATTTGCAATCCCCGAGTGGAACGATACTCACTTACTATTTGTATTACTTGTCGACCTAGTACTCTTGCTATACAATCAACACATGGGGAGCTCCACGCCTGGGTGTGTGGACCCTACTCCGACTCCGTTTCGCTCTGTTCTTGTGCCATTTTCAAGCTCCTTCCGTCCTCTTTTCAGTCCCATAATTATTTTCTTCAATTAAGCTCCGAAAGTACCTGAAACATACCCAAAACGGATCAAAACGTTCAAGGGATTCTAAAGTAATAATAAAATCCTAAAACTATACAAAAAGTCCTAAGTTTACAAGAGAAACAAGCCAAATCCATAGTAAAAGGGAGTCTAAATCATGCTCAAAACATCATATATTAGACCCAAATCACTCCCCCAAACTTAGTATTTTGCATGTCCCAGGCAAAAGTAAAATAAAAACTCTAGAACACAAGACTACCCTCCTAAATCAAAATGTATACACCTAATCTAGGACTTCAACTCACAAACTCAGACACTTATTTTCTCAAGCAATTCATACAATTGAAACCTGGTTAGAGAAACAAACTCAACAAGAACTAATGATTAGTGAACACTCTCAACCTCACAGTGTATATCTCTCATGTGTATCAAGGTCATATATCAATAATGCACACAAGTTCATTCAATGACAAAGTGTTACCATAAGCTTGACCATAGACCAAAATCGCCACTGAAAGTATTGATTGCACACAAAAATCAAAAGGTCTTATATTTGGTTGTAATGAAGCCATGTTTAAAAGTGTAAGGTGGGATAAAAGAAAGAAAGGATAAAACTAAGGGCTAAATGCAAAACAAATATCCCTCAAAAATCATGAATGAGCAATGAATACTAAAGAGGACTCACACTCAACTCACAATCAATTTCATACTTCTTTTCTTTTCACTTTTTTCCTCTACTCTCTTCCAAATTTCTCTTTTTATTTTTTTTCTTATTTGTTTTCATTTAATTCATGGAAGAGAAGTAGATTCACAACACTTTATACCATTCATTCACTTTTCCTTATTCATTCCTCTCAATTGCTCATTCAAAAATCCTAAGGTACTCACAAAAATTATGCAATCAGTACAGGGTACCAAAGAAAAATCATAATTTATTAGGCTCAAAGTGGGAAACTAAAGAGAATATATCAATGCAAAACATCTGAAGGCCACAAAAACACATCCTAAGTGCCTTAATCATTTTAATGCATGCAAACAATTATCAATCTTGAAATGGTCATAGGTCAATTTCTAGAACACAAAATCAAAGTGAACAACACTCATGAAAGAAATAGGGGTCTCAAATCAAAATTAATTCAATAATCAGATACCCTGTCAGTGTTTAAGCTCAAAATCTCACTAGGCTAAAGGTCAGTTCACTAATCAAAAATTCTCAAAAAGTTTGTCAAAATAACCAGATCTCAACAATATTTACAACTCAATCAAATCAATATCAAAAGTCAATGAGTCTAATCCTAAACTAAGTATTTACACCTATCATCAGAAAAATAGTCCTAAGTCTAGAATAATTATCTGCTCCTACCAAGAACACAAACCAACACCAAAAATGGGAGAAAAATTCAGATCTGAAAATTTTTTATTTTGTCCACTCCCCCAAACTTAGAGGTTGGCTTGTCCTCAAGCAAACTAATCTAACCTATGCTACAAAATAAAAATTTAAAAACTACCTAGAAAAACAAGACAATATTTTTGCAAAGTACCAGGTCTGGGGTGACATATTGGGAACTAATGGGAGCAAATGGGTTCACACCCCCAAACTTAGATTCTGCACCCTTTCCACGCCTAGGAGTGGCTTGACCTGTGACTTCATTTTTTTTATAAAATAAACCTACCTAAAACTAAACTACCCTAAAAAAAAATAAAACCTATGGGAGTTACTTAACATTGGGTTGCCTCCCAACAAGCGCTTGTTTAACGTCACAAGCCTGACGGGTCACCTCTTTTCAGAGGTTAGGGTGGTTGCCAAGATCCTTTCAAGGGTGGCACCTTGCTTTTCAACTTCTTTCCAACACTCTCTCCATTCGAGTGTTGAATGCACATGAGAGGAGCGAAATTCTCCACTGTGATTGGTTGTTTTTCAAATATTTTAATTGTAATTTTCTCACCATTCACTCGAAGAATTACCTCTCGCTTAGGCACATCAATCACTGCCCTTACTGTGGCCAAGAATGACCTTCCAAAAATTAGAGGAATATTCTCATCCTCTTCTACATCTAAGATCATGAAATCTAAGGGCAGGATAAAATCTTTCACCTTAACCAAAATGTCTTCCACCACTCCATATGGGTGGAGTGTGGTTCTATCAGCTAACTGAAAGTAATGTCGGGGTAGGCTTAACCTCTCCTAAGTTTAATGCTTCACACACAGACAATGGCATAATGTTTACGTTAGCTCCTAAATCACAGAGAGCCTTACCTGAGTACTCCTTGCCTATGCTAACTGAAATGGTGAAGCTACCTGGATCCTTCAGCTTTGGTGGAAGGTTGGATTTGATGATGCTGTTGCACTTCTCTGCTATCGAGAATGTCTCCTCAGTGAGCATCCGCTTCTTCTTTGTCTGAAACTCCTTCATGAATCTCGCGTACAGAGGTATTTGTGAGATAGCCTCTGCAAACGGGATGTTGATCTGCACCTTCCGTAGCATCTCCAAAAATTTGGTGAATTGCTTCTGATCATCCTGTTTCTTCAACCTCTGAGGATAAGGAATCCTCGGAGGTAGTTGTGCTGGTTTGGGTGTGCCTTTCTCTTGATCCGCAGGTGGATCCTGCGTATGTTGCATTGCAGTTGAGCCTCCTCCACTTGGTTGTTTTTGCTCCTCTTCCTTCTTCTCAACCTCAGTTGCATCATCCTTCTTCAGTGGCTCCTCACACGACTTGTCACTTCGAAGGGTGACTGCCATGCATTGCTCCTTGGAGTTGGTTATGATCTCTGACATCTGCTTTGCAAGCTGGCCCACTTGTATCTCCAAGTTGCGGATGCTAGCTCCTTGATAGGTGAAGCTCGCCCTTGTCCCTTCCATGAATATGGCAGTGTTTGCGGTTAACTTTTCCAAGGCTATTTCCCATGTTGGCTTCTGTATTTGTTGTGGTTGTTGTGGTGGGTTGAGGGCTGGGCTGCACCATGGGTTATTGGACTGATTTGTTGGCTCCAGATTGTAGGTGTTGGGGTACGTATTGTTTTTAAGTACTCCGCTACCCACAAAATTAGCCTGCTCCTCAATAGTTGCCTGACCCTCTCTGACTTTGAAAGCACAATCACCATTCCGGTGACTTCCCCCACAAAAGTCGCACCTCAGAGTGCTAGATGCAACTGACATACTGATCTGGCTCATCTGCTTCATTAATGCAGCAATCTACTACTGCATCTGCTTGTTCTGCTGAATCATGATCTGGGCTTGAGTAGAGTCCAGATCATAACTCTTCAGGACGCTTTGCTCCACCTATGTCCTTAGTCCTTGGCTGCTACTGAATGCCATGTTTGTAATAACTTCCTTGGCCTCTTCAACAGTCTTCTTCATCAGCGATCCACAAGCTGCTGCATCAATCATGCTTTGATTAAATCGGTTGAGCCCATTATAGAATGATTGAATCTGCTGCCAGTCTTTCATATATGTTGGGCACTTCCTCAGTAGCTGGTTGTAGCGCTGCCAAGCTTCATGCAACGGTTCGTCGTCCTCTTGCATGAATGAGTGAACATCATGCCTCAACTTCGCTTGTTTCCCAACTGGAAGGAACTTATCCATGAATTTGGAGACAAGTATTTTCCAGCTGGAAAGACTCCCTGGTGCTTGGTTGTTCACCCACGTTAGCGTCTCGCCCCTTAGCGAGAGAGGGAACATCCTCATTCTGATGGCCTTCTCCGTAGCACCCTCGATCTTGAAGAATTCGAGCATACCCAGAAAGTTGGCGATATGATCCCTGGGGTCTTGATGCGGCACACCATTGAACTGATCCTGCATGATGAGGTGGATGTACTGCGGATCGATCACGAATGCAGTTGCTGTGATGGCTAGCCGAACTATGCTGGAAGCAAGGAAATCCGGGTCCACGGTTGCATATTCCGCCAAAGTCTTCCAGGGAGGAGGAGGTGGAGAGGATCCGTGAGATCCTCCTCCTCCAGCCATCTTCAAATTTTGTTCTTTTTCCTCTTGTGCTAGTTTCTTCTTCCTCTTTGCACTCAAATAGATAGTATTACCTGCAGAGCACAAAAACAACAAAAAGATTATGCAGCACATGTAGAGACAAGAACACTAAAAAAATAAATTTCACCTAAAACTACTACTAAGTACCGAAAACTAACTGAAACGAATTTCAATCCCCGGCAACGGCGCCAAAAACTTGTTGCATTACCGGCAAGTATACCGGATCGAAAAGTAACATAGTCAATAAGACCAGATATCGTCCCACAGGGATTGCAAATTGTTCAATTAGTTTCCATCAAAAAGTAGTTAAAAGCGAAATCTATTGGTTTCTAATTAATTAATTAAGATTGAATTGAGAGAAAATAAAAACAAAACAGAAAATAAATTAAAAACATAAATTAAATAAAAGTGTGAGTAATTTAAGAAAACGAGTTAGGAACCTGGTTTCATTATTGGCGTTGTTTATTTATCATGAATCTCTGTTTTTCCCTAAATCAAGAACAAATTCCTAAGGTAATAATTACTAGATTCCTCTTGTGCAATTACTGTTTATTATTCATCTTGATAACACTTAATCCCTTAAGTGATTAAACCATTGAATAACCATTAATTAAGAACAGTGGAATTTATAACAAGTTATATAATCTCCAAAAGTATCCCTACGAGTTGAATAATTATATTGTCTGATTGAAGGCCTATTCTAATTCCTAATCTCTCAATTGAAGAATTAGAGATCCAAAACATAGATTAGCTACTTTAATGCATAATAGTGAAAATACAATCAAACGCTTGATTCAGAAACGAAAAAAACATCAATTCATAAAATCGATAAACTAATCCATACAAATTCACCAATTCCTAACACGAGGGTTTTAGTTACACATTAAGAAAATAAGAACAGAAACAATAGAAGAGTAATCCATAATCATAGACAATTAGGATTACCGCGAAGATATCTTCAATCTTCCAATCTTCAATCATCTTCTCCTCTAAAGCTCTCCAAAATCATGTAATCTCCCTCTCTAAAAGCTGCTTACCTAATTCTAAAACTAATATGAATACGTATTTACAAAACCTAAACAAATCCCTTAAAAACGCATCAGAAATTGGCCCAACAAGGTCTGACCGAAGTCCGCGCGCCTGGGTGCACCAGGCTGCACGCCTGGGCGCACCCAGCTGATCTGATGCATGCTGACCAGGGGTCACGCGCCTGGGCATGGGGAGCTCCACGCCTGGGCGTGTGGACCCTGCTCCGACTCTGTTTTGCTCCATTCTTGCGCCATTTTCAAGGTCCTTTTGTCCTCTTCTCAGTCCCATAATTATTTTCTTCAATTAAGCTCCCAAAGTACCTGAAACATACCCAAAACGGATCAAAACGTTCAAGGGATTCTAAACTAATAACAAAATCCTAAAACTATACAAAAAGTCCTAAGTTTACAAGAGAAACAAGCCAAATCTATAGTAAAAGGGAGTCTAAATCATGCTCAAAACATCATATATTAGACCCATATCAGTTAGGAAACTTCCCTTTGTCGCACAGCATTCTCTCTTGATGCACCATGGAGGAGACTCCCCCAAACTTATTCACTTGTGTCTAATGAACAACTAAAAATAGTGCTAGAAGCACCTCATTAGCAGTTACTTATAGAAAGTTCCAACTCTTTATTCAACTAACTAACAAAAAAAAAAATCAAAACCTACCTACTACAAAACTAAAAAGAATCCACCAGGATCCCAAATTCTATGAATCAACTCCCATGTGATACAGGAATAACAAGTTACTCCCATATCCCATGGGAATGAGCATGGATGATGGTGGAGTAAGGAAGTTTCAAAAATAAGTTCAATCCCACCAGGGACAAAAGGTACATTCCTTACACCATGCATCATCTCAGAAAAATTATCTTTTTTTCCATTCATGAAGGTGTTAATTCCATGAATAAGGAAAACTACCTTTTCAGGCTCCCTATTGTTTAACAATGATTTAAATTGATTTTGAGAATTTTCATGAAAGCACAGAGGTTGAATATAGTGGAAAAATTTTGAGTCATCCAAGCATGCAATAGATTTAACCAAATTTTTTAGTGCATGAAATTCAGCATGCAAGGATGAATCAAATTCTTCTACCATATTCACACATTCTATTGTTGTATTTCAGTCCACTTCCTCGAACTTATTATGCACTTTCTCATTTACTTTGTTAACACTTTGATCTTCCATGAGGGGTTGATTATTGGTCACATCCATCACCACTACTTTCTTCTTTCTTTTTAAAAATTCAAAAGTTGGTGGTGATGCTTGTGACTCCTCAGATAACTGCTTTGAAATTTGCTCAATTTGAATTTGAAGGTTACTAATTTGAAGGTTACTTAAACAACTACTTTGGATTTGAAAATTAATATTTGTTTCCTCAACAAATTTAGTAAAATTTTGAGCAAACTTCTCTACAGCTTCTTCCCATGGAGCTTTTGTCCACAGAAGGAATTAGCTCCACATGAGGCATTTTTTCTTCAAGTGTATCTTGTAATTTCTCTAAAGCTATTTCCCATGGGGCCTTCCTATCACTTATGTTTTGTGCATAATAATATGAAGAAAGGGGATCCGAAATAAATCTATTACAATCTAAATCATTATTAAAATAATAGTTATATATGAAAAGGTAACAAGTTACACAAGTAATTACAAATAAAACCTAACAATTACTAGAATCGAATTTTTTTTTCGGTAAAAGAAAAAATTCATTACCAACGAGCAAAATACAGAAGCAATAACAAAAGGTCATATGCACAAGCCCTGCCACCTTCTAGGAAGGGTTCAACACTTGTGCAAATGCCTAATACCAAAGGCTATTTTGCCATCTTCTATGAAGGATTCAAGATAGCCGGAGGCCAAAAGAATAAAATACTAGAGTTCCTGCCTAATTCTATCAACTAAAATGTTATTCTTCCAATATACAAAATTAGGAAAAACAAAACTAATCCTATGAGCAATCTCTCTCCTAATAATACTGAAAATAAAATGCAAGCTCCTCTTCTGGTTCTTAAAAGTGTGATGATTCCTTTCCTCCCATATGTGATAAATCAATGCTGCAAACATAGCAAAAACACATTTGCGGCAGACCTTATCCCTGAAAGCATAGCAGATCCACCTTGTCCAGTTGTTATACTTGTAAGGATACCTGTCAATTCCTATCCAGAGACAACAATAATCAAGGAGACTACAGCTCCAATTACATTCAAAAAATAAATGACTCCTAGACTCAGCAGCAGATAGACATAAACAACAATGATTAGGAATAGTCATAAAACATAACCTATCCAGAGTTTGGAGTTTCCCAAGAGTAGCAAGCCATGCAATAAAACAATGTTTCTGTACATTCACACTGTTCCAAACCATTCTATGCAACGGAAAGATCCCTTGCTGGTTTTTAAGAAATAAGTAACCACTTTTGACCATGTACATGCCATCCTGAGTCTTACTCCAAGTATCATTACAGAATCCTGGTTTTAGTTTATCTATGACTTTTAGAATCTGCTTCCAGTGCCATCCAAATCCCTGAGATGAATTGCAATGCCAGAAATCTTGCTCCCTTATATACACCGAATGCATCCATCTCACCCATAGCGTATCCTTCTTCATAGCCAAATCCCAGACCTGCTTGCCAATAGCTGCAAGATTCCAAGTGCAACTATCCTTGATACTCAACCCACCATACTTCTTGGATTTACAAACAGAATCCCAAGCAACATTAGCTTAATAATGACCTGTTTCCTGCTTCCCCCAAAGAAAACCCCTGCAAATCTTCTCAATTTCAAGCAACACAGTTTTTTGGATAATAAAAATAGTAGCTCAATAAGAATGCAAACTCATGAGCACAGAGTTTATAAGACAACACCTGCCCTGATACGACAAATTTCTGGTTTTCCATAAATTTATCCTCTTAGTCACCTTATCTACTAGAAGATGGCACGTAGAAACAGACCATTTCCTAGCAGATAGGGGTAGACCAAGATATCTAAAAGGAAAGAACCCCTTCTGAAAACTAGTAATCTCAATAAGTTCCTCCTGCCTGTCCTGAGGAATACCTGCCATAAAAATTGAGGACTTCTCATTGCTAGCATGCAGACCTGACATATTGGAAACATTCTCAAAAGCCTACATCAGAATGTTAACACTAGCAGGGTGTCCCTTACAGAAAATCTTCAAATCATCAGCAAAAGCTAAATTAATAAGCCTCATCTCTTTACATAAAGGATGAAACCTGAAATTCCTATGATGAGTAGCATGCTGCAACACTCTAGTCAAAATTTCCATAGACAGAACAAAAATAAGTGGAGAAACAAGATCTCCCTGTCTGATTCCTCTAGACCCTGTAAATGAGCAAGACTGCTGACCATTCAACACAATAGTATATGTCACAGTTGTTATACAAGCCAGTATCCACCCAATAAATTTCTTAGGAAACCTATAAGCAACAAGCATTTGTTCAATAAACCTCCAGCTCAGAGTATCATAAGCCTTCCTGATATCAATCTTCATTAAACATCTAGGTGACATCATTCGCCTCCCATACAGCCTAAGCAAATCTTGAGTAATGAGAATATTATGCACAATGCTCTTGTCTTTAACAAAAGCTGTCTGGTTATCCTGTACAATACTAGGCAAAACACAATTAAGTCTAATGCAAAGGATCTTAGAAATGCATTTATAAACAGAATTACAGCACGCTATAGGCCTAAAGTCCTTAACATTACTTGGACAATCAACCTTAGGAATCATAACCAAATTAGTTTGGTTAATCTCCCTCAACATCCTTCCAGAATGGAAAAATTCCTTGACCGCTGCACAGACATCATCACCAACAATCTCCCAGGCCTTCTTAAAAAAAACCGAGCCATACCCATCTGGACTAGGTGACTTATCCTGATGAATAGAAAACATGACTGCCTTAACCTCATCATCAGTGACTGGTCTGATAAGACTCAATTGCTGATCCCTGTCTAATATAGGTCCCTGCCTGATAACATTCTGATCTAATGCCCAAACTCCATAGTCATCCATAAAAAGAGTTCAGTAATAATCCACAAATGCATTAAAAATACCATTCTGATTAACCACCTCAACACCCTGATCAGTAACAATTCTCAAAATCTTGTTCCTGTATTGTCTCTGCCTGATAGAAGCATGAAAGAGTCTAGAGTTCTGGTCACCATCATTCAACCATATCAGTTTTGCCTTCTGCCTGAGAAATGCAAAAGTTGCTTGACTCACTACCTGATACTGCATGAGAATATCTTTTTCTTCAACCTGCAAAGTCGCATCCAAAGGTCTAGTTGTCACGCTCTCTTAATTAACATTATAAGTTAAGTGAATGGTTGTCTTAACAAAAGTTGTATGGATTTGATTTGTATATAAAGTATGGATCATAAAAATGTTTTCAAGATTAAAACAATTACCGACATAGTTTGTAAAATACTTGATAGTTGAGTTTATTGATCTTGAAACAAAAGATTACGTTTCGAGATAACGGGTTGTAGTATACAAAAATGTATATTATAAAGAAAGTATTGTTATCTCGAGTTCAATGAATCCAACTCTTTTCAAAGCATTAAAATCCACAAAATTATATATCAGAGTAAGCGGAAATACTGAAAATAGTACCCTTGATTTGATGAACACTAAAAACATGCTCGATATATATATATATATATATATATATATAAACATATATATATATATATATATATAAGTAAATACATCATCATCATCAAGGTCTGGAGTGGCACAAGTAGAAACCTCATATACAAGTCCATATAAACTAAAATATAAAGATAGACCAACTCTCTGAAATTTCTCAAAAACATATACAATATGATACAACTCAAAATATAGAAATCTCAGAGATGGTTTGATGATCCTCCAAACAACACTGATCCTCCAAACAGCCATGATCCTCCATCTGGTCTCCTGCAGCTACTCCACCGTCCCCCATCCCCGTCACCCATATCATGCATCGCCCGGCGGATCCCCAACTCCCCATTGACTCCCAGTGGAGTGCTCGACTGGCTCGCCCTTGCTCTCTGCCTCATCGGGGTCCTTCTCGACCTCGTCCAACTGAGTCGGTGCCCTACCACTAGGCACTGGGTCAGCAGATGGAGTCCCATGAATCGGACTCATCGGACTAGGAACAGGAGTCTCCTCACGTATAACTCGGGAAGCAGAGGGATGGGATCGGGTAGCTGTTCTAAAACGAAAACTGTGAAAACGTCGAGCTGGTCGAGCCGGGGGTGGTCCATGGTATGTAAAAAAAGGGGGCACATGCAGGGTATAGATAATAGGGATACGGAACCTGCGAGGACGAACACGAGCCAGAGGGTTCGGGTGATAGAGTGTCACATCTACCTCCCCCTCAAAGGTGGCTCTGTGGTCCTCATAGTACCACACTCCACTAGAGAGTTGGCGCAACTCGATGCAAGCTAGATAGCGAGCCATCACCTACATGGGTTGTAACACCCTATAATTTATACCCTTAATTCCCCTCAGTAAATATACGGATTTAAAAATTCATTTTTATTACATTAAAATCAACCGTCAAACGGACGGAGTTTTGTTTGTTTTTCGGACTAATCCAAAATTTATCCTGTGATAGACAACTTCAAATAAACAACCCATAGCCAGCAGGGCTTCAGATTATATTTCTAAAACATATCAAGGCCCAAAGGGCTCCAAATATATAAGAGTGCATTAATTAATCAGAGTAATAGCGGAAAATACTAAGTTTGAGTGTCATAATCAAAACATATAACTTTGCTAAAACAAAATATACTAAGCCTCATTCAAAATATGCATATTGAATATACATCCAAATATTATAATAGGTTAGGTCCATATTATATTTTAAACCCATAACACCCTACTCTCCCTGTAAGGGAAAGTACTCCTGCTCGGCCGGGGGCTGTGTCAGCTCAATCTCGGCACCTGAAAATGTAAGGGAGTGAGCATTGCACATGAAATAGAAAAGCAGTTTCTAAATAGACATAACAACTCACCAGGCCAAACACACTTAGCATTTTATTCACATAAACACATTATCATCGCAAGCATACCACATTTTCCGATTCCATCATTTTATAAGTGCCGGGTCCCTTTTAGTTAATTCATTTCCACCTTATGAATCCCTTTTAATTATTTTCCCCGTTTCCAAATAAATCCCGTTATACCCCCTTACCTTTTTCCTTATTCTTTTCCTTTTTATTTACGGTGTATGTATGTCTCCACCAAATCGAAGGCCTACATACAGACACCAATCACGATGTATGTCTCCACCAAATCGAAGGCCTACATGCATCGCTTTTCCTTTACCATTTACCTTATTTTTTTCCATTATCCTTTCCCTTTTTCCTTTTTATTTAGGGTGTATGTATGTCTCCACCAAATCGAAGGCCTACATACATACACCAATCGCGATGTATGTCTCCACCAAATCGAAGGCCTACATACGTCGCTTTTCCATTACCGTTTTACCTCTTTATTATTTGGCCACAGGGTCAATACAACCACCTGCGCCGTGCCACAGGGTCAACACAACCACCTGTGACATGTACCATTTTATTTAGGCCACAGGGTCAATACAACCACCTGCGCCGCGCCACAGGATCAATACAACCACCTGTGACATTTACCATTTATCAGGCCACAGGGTCAATACAACCACCTGCGCCGTGCCACAGGGTCAATACAACCACCTGTGACATTTACCATTTTTATTTCCTTTTCCTTTTTATTTACGGTGTATGTATGTCTCCACCAAATCGAAGGCCTACATACATACACCATCGACGATGTATGTCTCCACCAAATCGAAGGCCTACATACATCGCCCAAGTTTCGTTGTATTGTCTCCCCCAAATCGAAGGCCTACAATACAACCCCAATTTTACGATGTATCGTCTCCCCCAAATCGAAGGCCTACGATACATCACCATATTTATCCAATATTAGTTGTCCATATTTTATGTCATTATTTTGTCTACCAATTCCGTTTAATATTTACCAAATCATTCCAAGCACAAGTACCATCACAATTATCACCAAATAGCCATAATTCACTTTCCTAATTAACACCATTCCAATGTTTAAGAAATACCAAATAGAACACATAATTACATCCACCACTATTCATACAAATCACTTTTCACATAAACAATTAGTGAAAATAACAACAAAATTCACCTTTTCATATAATCATGCATAACCACATTTTTCACTTATCCGTATTATTGATTCAAAGTCCTATCTTAGGGGTTCATGCCATTTATTTTCCTCAATTAAAACCTAACCTCATTCTCTACTTCTTAGAATTCCATAATTAATAATTAAGCCTATTTTCAACATTTTCCTTAGTTTCTAAATTAGGATTTCTAATTTCCTACCCTAACACATAAACTCCTAGCCAACCATTATATCTAAATACAAACCCTTTCCTAGAACAAGCCAATGCTTACAATATCCACCCCATTACCTTAACCAAGAAGAGGGAGAATGGAAAGACCCAAGCTTTAGCTCCGTGCGCCCCCAAAACAAAGAGTTCCCAAGCCAAGAAGATGGAGAGAGTGATGATAATCTTCCCTAAGCCAAAGGAATAGAATAATGATGAGATTATTGCCCCATTTCAAGAGAATTTTGAATTTCCCCAAAGAAGGGAAAGAGAGAGAGAGAGAGAGAATCCAAATTAGAGAGAGAGGAACTTCAAGAACATGAGTACTTACTTGGAGAGACAAAAAGGGACTTGATGATGGGTTTTGGAGTGATTCCCTTGAAGCTTGATGGATTTGGGATGAGAGGTTTTGTGCCCTAGAGAGAGGAAATTCGTGCATTTTGGCAAGAACAACGTGTGGATTCGCTTTTATTTTTTTCACAGCAACAGCCTTTAATCGATTATTAATCGATTAAATTTCAGCTTAATCGATTAAGAGGCGATTAAGAGGCGATTAAGCTGCACAATTTTTCAGTATCCAGACTTTGAAAGGCCATAACTTCTTCGTTAACCGTTGGATCTTCCTCAAATTTTAAAGCAAGCTTCCTCACCTATCCTACTTCACATCCAACGGTGGAATTTGTGTTTAGAGTTGTAAATCTTTTATTTTGAATTTCCTAATATAGGGTGTTTATAACACCAAAAACATCGCTTCTAACGCTCTTTTGTTCATCTTTCAACCTCCCTTTTGATGCCAGTGCTTCTTGATTCCTTTATGGCATTCAAAGAACTCCTAATCCATCATTTAAAATCCTTTTTAGAATAATCTTTACTTCCAACTCTTATCATTATTCTAATTACTCTCAGAATTAAAATTCGGGATGTTACATGGGTGTTGTAACACCCTATAGAATAATTACCCTTAAACTCGGAAATTAGGATTTAAAATTTCTTTTAAAATTTCTCAGAATTTACATGGGTGAGCATTACACAGAACTTAAATAAGCAGTTTCTAAAATGACATACCGATCTACCAAGCCAAACACAAGTAGACAGTCAGCATATAATAACAAGTAATCAAACCATATATCACATGCATACATCATCATTTAGCTCGGTTCGCATACACACAATCTCATCTAGCTCGGCTCACATCCTACCATCTTATCACCTACTAGCTATACCTCGGTTCACATTCTCTTACCTCGGATTACCACCTCTACCTCGAACTCATTACACATTATTCCATTTTCACATAGTTTACAATCTTTTACTCTTCTCGGATGCATACACCCAGTGCATGTCTTACACCATTTAAGGTCGGATATCGGAGTGTCATCCATAACTGCGAGTACCCAGTACCCGTCTTACAGCTACACATACCCGGTATGTGTCTGACGCGATCAATGCACACACCCAGTACGGGTCTTCTATGACCAGGAGCACTACCGCCGATCATTCTATGGAGTTAAGGAGAGTCCATAACTGCGAGCACCCAGTACTCGTCTTACAGCGGCGCATCTCGGCGACTTACGCGATCAATGCACGCACCCAGTACGCGTCTGCTATGACCAGGACCACATCCCACCGGTTCCGTTCTCGGAACCCTGTGTGAATCATAACTGCGAGTACCCAGTACCCGTCTTACAGCTGCACATACCCAGTATGTGTCTGACACGATCAATGCACGCACCCGGTACGCGTCTGCTATGACCCGGTCACACAGCCATTTCTCTTTAATTCCTCTTATCCTTTTTAACCATTTTAGTTCGGCCTATCTCGGCTCAACCTCTTGGTCTTTTAACCGTTTATTTAGCTCGGCCTCTCTCGGCTCAACCCTTTAACTATTTCCTTATTCCATTATCTTTTCTCATTATCAGACTTATTACTTTATCTCTCCTACTATCCATATTTACCATTTCCTCATACCCATTCTCAACGTTATTCAGCTCGGCCACAGACATGAATCATCAATATCAAAACTCATAAACATTTATACACAAAGTTCATAAACACTTATACCACTACAACAATAAGAATAAAGCATTCAACCAATCCATCATGTAAATACCAACATATAGCATAAAACAATATTCCATATTCACCTAACATCCATGTTTCTAGTTCATTTATTTGTTCCCTTTACCCTTTTTACCTTTCCTTTCTCATATTAACCTCTATCCATTCCCTAATCTAACACCCACTCTTAGTACCCTTTATGAACAACCTAGAAACCCAAACTCAAGTAGAGGTAACACTCACTCCTTACCTCAAACCGTGAGAGATAAGAGTTGAGAGCTTGAGAATGGCTTCCTTGACCTAGACCTTGACCTTGTGAGCTTCACACCACTCGAATCCCTTCTTCCTAGATGCACGCCGGCTGCCACACGGTCCAGGGACGCCGGAACAGAACGGGGACGGAGAGAAGGAGGGTCTCCGGTTGGTGAGACTTGGTGGGGGAGAAGGAGAGGTGTGAATGAGAGGAGAGGAAGAAGGTGTGTAGAGGGTTTGTTGTTGCTGGAACTTGAAAGAGAAAATGAGAGAGAGAGAGATTCGTAGGAGGAAGAGAGTGAGAAATGCAAAGTGTGTTATGTGTGTTTGGGCTTTCTTTTATTCGTTCAGGGAAAATATTTGTGTGGCTAGGATTCAACTGCTTCTTGGGGAAGCTAGAATGTGTGGACAGGATTCATTGGCTTCTTGGGGAAGCCATGAATAGTACATTGAAAGGGACATAAAGCAATGATAGTGACATAAAGTGAATGGCAAGGACAGTGTACAGATGGTACGAATCCCAAAGGGCTACAGCTCAACATGAGCTGGCACGGAGGAGCTAGGACGTGTCGGCTCGGGTACGTCGGCTAGGATACGTCGGCTCGGCTTGTAAGAACAGCAGTTGTCCGAGCTTCCTTCTCGGATGATACTGTGAGGTGCGCTGAGGTCGGCTAATCCGGACTGGACAACAGGTTCCACGTTGGGTTCCCATCCAACTCGGTTCATATGCATACCACCTTATCTAGCTCGGCCGGGATCGGACCGAGATCCTATACTTACATCCTAGGTCGGCCTATGCTCATACTACCCTTCTAACCTTGTACCATTTCTAAGGCTTAATCCTATCCTTAAATAAATATTTATATACTAAAATCATATTATTTAATATTAATTTTCAGGATGTTACATTCCTCTCCCACTTACAGGAATTTCGTCCTCGAAATTTAGTCGGCATTGAACAGTTGCGGATATGACTGCTTCATCTTCTCCTCGAGTTCCCAAGTAGCTTCCTCCACATCATTCCGGTTCCAGACGACCTTGACCAAGGAGATTTTTTTCCTCTGAGTCGTCTGACTTGTTTGTCCTCAACTCGGACCGGTAGAACCTTGAAGGTCAGGTTGTCCCTTAGCGGCAGCTCATCCACTGCTATCACATGTGAAGGGTCATGAATGTACCTCCTGAGTTGCGAGAAATGGAACACATCATGGAGCTTAGACAAGTGAGGAGGTAGAGCAATTCTGTAGGCTACTGGTCCGACCTTCTCCGATATCTGGTATGGTCCGACAAACCTAGGGGTCAACTTCTTCGATTTGATAGCTCGGCCAATCCCAGTTACAGGGGACACTCGCAGGAATACATGATCCCCCTCGATGAAGTTCAAGGGTTTCCTTCTCTTATCGGCATAACTCTTCTGTCGGTCTTGTGCTGCTTTCATCTTTCCTTGTATCATTCGGATCTTCTCGGTTGTCTCATGAACAATGTCGGGACCAATCAACAAGTTTTCTCCTATCTGGAACCAGCATAGCGGCGTCCGACATTTCCGACCATACAATGCTTCGAAAGGAGCCATTCCGATACTTGAATGGAAACTGTTGTTGTAGGTGAATTCAACCAATGGCAATAGTGTTTCCCAGCTTTCCGACTGTTCAAGCACACATGTTCTCAGCAGGTCCTC
This sequence comes from Crotalaria pallida, assembly GCA_037953625.1. Taxonomy (NCBI): domain Eukaryota; kingdom Viridiplantae; phylum Streptophyta; class Magnoliopsida; order Fabales; family Fabaceae; genus Crotalaria; species Crotalaria pallida. The sequence continues at coordinate 76,123,675 of CM075649.1, read as the reverse complement.
AAGAGTCTGAATGGTGCGCTCGGACTGTCCATCGGTTTGAGGATGATAAGCTGTTCTAAACCTCAACTTTGTACCCATAGCTTGCTGTAAACTCTGCCAAAATCGGGATAAGAAACGAGGGTCACGGTCCGACACGATACTGCTCGGAACCCCATGAAGTCTGACAATATCCTTTATGTACAGTTGTGTCAGCTTCTCCAAGCTGTACTTCATGCTGATCGGCAGGAAATGGGCACACTTTGTAAGTCGGTCCACCACAACCCAAATGGCTTCCTGTCCTGATCTCGTCCTTGGTAGACCCGACACAAAGTCCATCGAAATGTTGTTCCATTTCCATTGTGGAATCTCCAAGGATTTGAGTAATCCACCTGGTTTCTGATGCTCGATCTTGGCTTTCTGGCATGTCAAACACCGAGACACATAATCGGCCACATCGGTCTTCAACTTCGGCCACCAAAACAACCTCTTCAGATCCTGGTACATCTTTGTGGCACCTGGATGAAGACTCATCTTCGTCTTGTGGGCTTCTTCCATCAACTCTCTTCGGACTTCAAAGTCCATGGGGATGCAAACTCTGCCTCAAAATCGTACGAGACCATCAGGTCCTTTAGTGAAGTCGGGCTCATCCTTGTCTCCGGCTCTTTCTAATAGCTTCTGGAGTTCTAGGTCGGCAGCCTGTCTTTCCTTGATGAAACCCACGAAATCATTGGTTACTTGCAGCATTTCCAAGACAACACTGTTTTCCTTCTTCTGTATGCCGAGGTTAAGATCACTGAACTCCTGCATCAACTGCATCTCTCGGACCATCATGTTGCTCAAATGAAGACTCTTCCTGCTCAGTGCGTCGGCCACCACGTTGGCTTTTCCAGGGTGATAGTGCAAGCTGAAATCGTAATCTTTCAAAAATTCCACCCATCTGCGTTGTCTCATGTTGAGTTCTTTCTGGTCGAACAGATAGCCGAGACTCTTGTGGTCACTGAACACCTCGAATTTCGTGCCATACAGGTAGTGTCTCCAAATCTTAAGGGCAAACACCACGGCTGCCAATTCAAGATCGTGGGTGGGGTAATTCTGCTCGTGTTGCCGAAGTTGCCGAGAGGCATAAGCCACCACCTTTCCTTGTTGCATTAACACACAGCCGAGACCCTGCTTTGAGGCGTCACAAAACACGTCGAAAGTTTTGGTCGGAGAGAAGGTGTAACATCCCGAAAATTAATATTAAATAATATAATTTTAGTATATAAATATCTAATTAAGGATAGGATTAAGCCTTAGAAATTGTACAAGGTTAGAAGGGTAGTATGAGCATAGGCCGACCTAGGATGTGAGATTAAGGCCTCGGCCCGACCCCGGCCGAGCTAGATAAGAGTGTGTGCTTATGAACCGAGCTGAAAGGGAACCCAACGTGAAACCCATTGTCCAGTCTGGATTAGCCGATCTCAGTGTCCTGTCCGAGAGGGAAGCTCGGACTACTGCTGTTCCTACAAACCGAGCCAACGCGTCCTAGCTCCTCCGTGCCAGCTCATGTGGAGCTGTTAACCCTTTGGTTTTCGTACCGTCCGTACGGTAATGTCCTTCACTTTATGTCATTGTCACTGCTTTACGTCCTTTTCAATGTACTGTTCATGGCTTCCTCAAGAAGCCAATGAACCCTGTCCACATATTCAAGCTTCCTCAAGAAGCCAATGAATCCTAGCCACACAAATATTTTCCCTAAATGAATAAAAGAAAGCCCAAACACCCCATAACACACTTTGCGTTTCTCATTATCTTCCTCCTACGAATCTCTCTCTCTTTTTCTCTTTCAAGTTCCAGCAACAACAAACCCTCAACACACCTTCTTTCCCTCTTCTCACTCACACATCTCCCTCTCCTCCTCCAAGTCTCACAAACCGGAGACCCACCTTCTCTCCGTCCCCGTTCTGTTCCGGCGTCCCTGGACCGTGTGGCAGCCGGCGTGCAGCTAGGAAGAAGGGATTCGAGTGGTGTGAAGCTCACAAGGCCAAGGTCTAGGTCAAGGAAGTCATCCTCAAGCTCTCAACTCTCATCTCTCACGGTTTGAGGTAAGGAGTGAGTGTTACCTCTACTTGAGTTTGGGTTTCTAGGGTGTTCATAAAGGGTACTAAGAGTGGGTGTTAGATCAGGGAATGGATCTAGGTTAATGTAGAAACAAAATGGTAAAAAGGGTAAAAGGGAACTAATAAATGAATTAGAAACATGAATTTGAAGTAGGGATGAGTATTGGTGTATGCTATATGTTGGTATTTACATGATGGATTGGTTGAATGTTTTATTCTTATTGTTGTTGTTGCGGTATAAATGTTTACTAAGCTTTGATGTTTATGATTCATGTCTGTGGCCGAGCTGAGTGACTACGGTAATGGGTATAAGAAAATGGTAGAGGCAAAGTAGGAGAGATAGAATAACAAGGAAGAAAATGAGTAAGGTTAATGGAAAGAGGGAATGGTGACTGAATTTAGCCGAGAGAGGCCGAGCTAAAAGATGGTTAACAGGATAAGAGAAATTAAAGAGAAATGGTTGTGTGATCGGGTCATAGCAGACGCGTACCGGGTGCGTGCATTGATCGCGTCAGACGCATACTGGGTATGTGCAGCTGTAAGACGCATACTGGGTATGTGCAGCTGTAAGACGGGTACTGGGTACTCGCAGTTATGATTCACACAAGGTTCCGAGAACGGAATCGGTGGGACGTATTCCTGGTCATAGCAGACGCGTACTGGGTGCGTGCATTGATCGCGTAAGCCGAGCATTGTGGTGCTCGCAGCTGTAAGACGAGTACGGTGGTACTCGCAGTTATGGACACTCCTTACTCCATAGAATGATCGGCGGTAGTGCTCCTGGTCATAGAAGACGCGTACTGGGTGCGTGCATTGATCGCGTCAGACGCATACCGGGTATGCGCAGCTGTAAGACGGGTACTGGGTACTCGCAATTATGGATGACACTCCAATATCCGACTGTAAATGGTGTAAGACATGCACTGGGTGTATGCATCCGAGAAGAGTAAAAGATTGTAAGCTATGTGAAAGTGAAATAATGAGTAATGAATCCGAGATAGAGATGGTAATCCGAGGTAAGAGAATGTGAACCGAGGTATAACTAATAGGAAATAGAGCTGTTGGATAATCATGTGAGCCGAGCTAAATTAGAGTGTATGATGTGAGCCGAGCTAGATAAGATTGTGTGTATGTAACCGAGTTGAAGGAGATAGTATGCATGTGATATAGGGTGTGATTACTTGTGATTTATTTGCTAATTGACTACTTGTGTTTGGCTTGGTAGTTCGGTATGTCATTTTAGAAACTGCTTATTTAAGTTCTGTGTAATGCTCACCTCCTTACCATTTTTCAGGTACTGAGCCCGAGCAGACGCAGTCCCCGGCCGAGCAGGATCACTCTCCCTCACAGGGAGAGTAAGTTGTTTAGAGTCAGATAGGTGGTTGGGTCTCGGCCAGTTTGGCCAAGATAGAACATTGTTCTGTATTGAGTCTCGGCCCGTTGGGCCGAGCTAAAACACTGATTGTATTTTGAATGACCAAACGGAATGTACCTAAACTTATACTTTATGTATTTGATGCATTTAAGTCTTCCGCTTTACTAACTCTGATGTTTTCGTTATTAATGGAAGAAAACATTATTTTGGCAAGTATCATATTCCTTTTTAAAAGAAATTTTAAGTCCTAATTTTGAGGTAATTAAGGGTAATTATTATATAGGGTGTTACATTTTTGGTATCAGAGCAGTTTCTCCTCGGCCTATTGCAGTTGCAAAGAACTCCAGTGGTTACTCACCAAGAGAGTGACAAATAAGTAAGTCTAGAAGTCTAGGTTAGACAATAGGGCTTATAGGTATACATGTTTAAATATATATTTACTTGATTATTCGAAAGTTAATTGGCTTTCTCTCCATGACCGAGCAGCATGGCTGGGAGACGAGCTGATAACGACCGAATTGCTGCTGTATTGGAAACTCTGGTTCAACTACAGCAGAACCAAGCGCAGGCTCAGCAGAATCAGGCTGAGAACCTCGCTCAAAACATCGCTACAGCTGCAGCTGCAGCCCTTCAGCCCCAACCTCCGGCTCCGGTCGAGATAGACTGGATGAGCCGATTTCGGAAGAACGAACCACCTAGGTTCGAAGGAGGATATAATCCAGATGGAGCTCAGAGATGGCTCCAGGACATTGAGAAGATTTTCCGATCTCTGCAACCTCTCTATGAGTACAGGGTGAGGTTGGCTGAATTTGTGCTGGCTAGTGAAGTCGAGCACTGGTGGGATCAACAGAGCCGAGGACTGGAAGCGGCTAATGAGGTCATCACTTGGGATTTGTTCCGAGCTCGCTTCCTCGGAAAGTACTTTCCCGAGGATGTAAGGAGAGAGAAGGAGCTCGCTTTTCTCAAGCTGGAACAGAGGAACTCGAGCGTTGGGGAGTATGCCGCTCAGTTCGAGGAACTGATCCGTTATTCAGGAAGCTACCGAGATGCTGATGAGCGTACCAAGTGCATCAAGTTTGAGTCTGGTCTCCGTGATGATATTCGGCTCGCTTTTGAATATCAGAACGTGGCCAATCTCTCGCAACTGGTGAACATCGCTAGCACCTATGAGAAGGGGCTTAAGAGGAAAGCAGATGGGAAGCGGAGCAGGTCGGCACAAAAGACAGTGGGGCCGATCAGGGGAAAAGGAATTGCTCCGAGATCTGCTCCTTATGTGAATCCAAACTCTAGAATGTCAACAACTCCGAGGAGTGGTGGTCAGATGGTGGTTGTCCCTGGCCCTTATCCGATATGCCAACATTGCGGGAGACAGCACAGGGGTGAATGCTGGAATCTGGATCCGAGCAAAGCAAGAGGATCCTGTTTCCGATGTGGCAAGCCTGGTCATTTTGCAGCTCGGTGTACCGAGAATATTGTGAAGGAAGAGGTCAATGTGACCAAGGCTCATCAGACTGGTATTAACCGACCTATGCAGAGAGGCAAAGTTTACACTATGGATGGTGAAGAAGTGACGGATGCTGACGAACTGATCCGAGGTACTTGTCAAGTAAACAGTATTCCTTGTGCCGTACTATTTGACTATGGAGCCACACATTCTTTCATTTCCCTTGACTGTATGAATAGACTGAAACTATCCCCAGTAGAAATGCCTTACAAACTATCCATTTCTACCCCAACCAATTCTTCTGTAATCACTTCTAAAATGTGTCTAGAGTGTCCTATCCAAGTATTAGGCAAAGAATTTAAAGTCAACTTGATTTGTCTACCCTTAACCAAGCTAGATATTATCCTTGGCATGGACTGGATGTCTCAACACCATGTCTTACTCGATTGCCGAGAAAAGACCGTAATCTTTAGTGGCCCTTCTGTTGCGAAGTTAGAGACAACAGAAGAACCGACCTTAGACCAAATTCCTGTAGTCGGAGAATTCCCTGAGGTTTTCTCGGACGAAATGCCTGGCTTACCGCCGAATAGAGAAGTAGAGTTCGGTATAGACCTCCTTCCGGGAACTGGGCCGATCTCAATTGCTCCATACAGAATGGCGCCTCCCGAGCTAGAAGAGCTTAAGAAACAGCTGGAAGAACTCTTGGCCAAAAAGCTAATCCGACCAAGCGTATCGCCGTGGGGAGCCCCAATCCTGTTTGTGAAAAAGAAAGATGGTAGTCTCAGAATGTGCACTGACTATAGGAAGCTCAACGCGGTAACGGTGAAGAACAAATATCCCCTCCCTCGGATTGATGATTTATTGGACCAACTCAAGGGAGCGTCGGTGTTTTCAAAGATAGATCTCCGATCTGGATATCACCAAATCCGAGTCCGAGAAGAAGACATTCCGAAGACAGCCTTCCGATCAAGGTATGGACATTTTGAGTACGTGGTTATGCCCTTTGGACTTACCAACGCCCCAGCTATCTTCATGGACTACATGAATAGAATCTTCCGACCTTACCTGGACTCGTTTGTCATAGTCTTCATTGACGATATCCTCATCTACTCCCAAAATCAGAGTGAACACGAGCAGCATCTGAGAACGGTGTTGCAAGTTTTGAAGGATAAGAATCTCTACGCTAAGCTCTCTAAGTGCAGCTTTTGGCTCACCGAGGTTCATTTCCTCGGGCATGTGATATCCGAGCAAGGTGTAGTAGTTGATCCTTCCAAGGTGGAAGCGGTACTTAAGTGGGAGAGACCGAACTCGGTGACTGAGATCAAGAGTTTCCTCGGTCTTGCAGGGTACTACACGAGATTCATTGAAGGATTTTCTAAACTGGCTCTACCGTTGACCTCGTTAACCAGAAAGGATGCACCTTACCAGTGGTCTGAAGTGTGCGAACAGAGCTTTCAAGAGCTGAAGAAAAGGTTGACGAGCTCGCCCGTGTTGATCTTGCCCGATCCAACCAAAGCCTTTGACGTATTTTGTGACGCCTCGAAGCAGGGCCTCGGCTGTGTGTTGATGCAGCAGGGAAAAGTGGTGGCTTATGCCTCTCGGCAACTTCGGCAACACGAGCAGAACTACCCTACGCATGATCTAGAATTGGCAGCAGTAGTGTTCGCCCTTAAGATTTGGAGACATTACCTGTATGGCACGAAGTTTGAAGTGTTCAGTGACCACAAGAGTCTCGGCTATCTGTTCGACCAAAAGGAACTCAATATGAGACAGCGCAGATGGGTGGAATTTTTGAAAGATTATGATTTCAACTTGCACTATCATCTTGGAAAAGCCAACGTGGTGGCCGACGCACTGAGCAGGAAGAGTCTTCACTTGAGCAACATGATGGTCCGAGAGATGCAGCTGATGCAAGAGTTCAGTGATCTTAACCTCGGCATACAGAAGAAGGAAAACAGTGTTGTCTTGGAAATGCTGCAAGTAACCAATGATTTTGTGGGTTTCATTAAAGAAAGACAGGCTGCCGACCTAGAGCTCCAAAAGCTATTAGAAAGAGCCGGAGACAAGGATGAACCTGACTTCACTAAAGGATCTGATGGTCTTGTACGATTTCGAGGCAGAGTTTGCATTCCCATGGACTTTGAAGTCCGAAGAGAGTTGATGGAAGAAGCCCACAAGACGAAGATGAGTATTCACCCAGGTGCCACAAAGATGTACCAAGATTTGAAGAGGTTATTTTGGTGGCCGAAGTTGAAGATCGACGTGGCCGATTATGTGTCTCGGTGCTTGACATGTCAAAAAGCCAAGATCGAGCATCAGAAACCAGGAGGATTACTCAAGTCATTGGAGATCCCTCAATGGAAGTGGGACAGCATTTCGATGGATTTTGTATCAGGACTACCGAGGACGAGAGCAGGGCAGGAAGCCATTTGGGTTGTGGTGGACCGACTTACGAAGTGCGCTCATTTCCTGCCGATCAACATGAAGTACAACTTGGAGAAGCTGACGCAACTGTACATAAAGGACATCGTCAGACTTCATGGTGTTCCGAGCAGTATCGTGTCGGACCGTGATCCTTGCTTCTTATCTCGATTCTGGCAGAGTCTGCAAGAAGCCATGGGTACAAAGTTGAGGTTTAGCACTGCTTATCATCCCCAAACTGATGGACAATCCGAGCACACCATTCAGACTCTTGAGGACATACTGAGAACATGTGTGCTTGAACAGTCGAAAAGCTGGGAAACACTATTACCATTGGTCGAATTCACTTACAACAACAGTTTCCATTCAAGTATTGGAATGGCTCCTTTCAAAGCCTTGTATGGTCGGAAATGTCGAACGCCGCTATGCTGGTTCCAGATAGGTGAAAACTTTTTGATTGGTCCCGACATTGTTCATGAGACAACTGAGAAGATCCGAATGATACAAGGAAAGATGAAAGCCGCTCAGGACCGACAGAAGAGCTATGCCGACAAGAGAAGGAAACCCTTGAACTTCATCGAGGGAGATCATGTATTTCTTCGGGTGTCCCCTGTAACTGGGATTGGCCGAGCTATCAAATCAAAGAAGTTGACCCCTAGGTTTGTCGGACCATACCAGATATCGGAGAAGGTCGGACCAGTAGCGTACAGAATTGCTCTACCTCCGCACTTGTCTAAGCTACACGATGTGTTCCATGTCTCGCAACTTAGGAGATACATTCACGACCCCTCGCATGTGATAGCAGTGGACGAGCTGCCACTAAAAGACAACCTGACCTTCGAAGTCCTACCAATCCGAGTTGAGGACAAACAAGTCAGACGACTCAGAGGGAAGGAAATCTCTTTAGTCAAGGTCGTCTGGAATCGGAATGACGTGGAGGAAACCACGTGGGAACTCGAGGACAAGATGAAGCAGTCGTATCCGCAACTGTTCAATGCCGACTAAATTTCGAGGACGAAATTCCTGTAAGTGGGAGAGGAATGTAACATCCCGAAAATTAATATTAAATAATATAATTTTAGTATATAAATATCTATTTAAGGATAGGATTAAGCCTTAGAAATTGTACAAGGTTAGAAGGGTAGTATGAGCATAGGCCGACCTAGGATGTGAGGTTAAGGCCTCGGCCCGACCCCGGCCGAGCTAGATAAGAGTGTGTGCTTATGAACCGAGCTGAAAGGGAACCCAACGTGAAACCCATTGTCCAGTCTGGATTAGCCGATCTCAGTGTCCTGTCCGAGAGGGAAGCTCGGACTACTGCTGTTCCTACAAACCGAGCCAACGCGTCCTAGCTCCTCCGTGCCAGCTCATGTGGAGCTGTTAACCCTTTGGTTTTCGTACCGTCCGTACGGTAATGTCCTTCACTTTATGTCATTGTCACTGCTTTACGTCCTTTTCAATGTACTGTTCATGGCTTCCTCAAGAAGCCAATGAACCCTGTCCACATATTCAAGCTTCCTCAAGAAGCCAATGAATCCTAGCCACACAAATATTTTCCCTAAATGAATAAAAGAAAGCCCAAACACCCCATAACACACTTTGCATTTCTCATTATCTTCCTCCTACGAATCTCTCTCTCTTTTTCTCTTTCAAGTTCCAGCAACAACAAACCCTCAACACACCTTCTTTCCCTCTTCTCACTCACACATCTCCCTCTCCTCCTCCAAGTCTCACAAACCGGAGACCCACCTTCTCTCCGTCCCCGTTCTGTTCCGGCGTCCCTGGACCGTGTGGCAGCCGGCGTGCAGCTAGGAAGAAGGGATTCGAGTGGTGTGAAGCTCACAAGGCCAAGGTCTAGGTCAAGGAAGTCATCCTCAAGCTCTCAACTCTCATCTCTCACGGTTTGAGGTAAGGAGTGAGTGTTACCTCTACTTGAGTTTGGGTTTCTAGGGTGTTCATAAAGGGTACTAAGAGTGGGTGTTAGATCAGGGAATGGATCTAGGTTAATGTAGAAAGAAAATGGTAAAAAGGGTAAAAGGGAACTAATAAATGAATTAGAAACATGAATTTGAAGTAGGGATGAGTATTGTTGTATGCTATATGTTGGTATTTACATGATGGATTGGTTGAATGTTTTATTCTTATTGTTGTTGCTGCGGTATAAATGTTTACTGAGCTTTGATGTTTATGATTCATGTCTGTGGTCGAGCTGAGTGACTACGGTAATGGGTATAAGAAAATGGTAGAGGCAAAGTAGGAGAGATAGAGTAACAAGGCAGAAAATGAGTAAGGTTAATGGAAAGAGGGAATGGTGACTGAATTTAGCCGAGAGAGGCCGAGCTAAAAGATGGTTAACAGGATAAGAGAAATTAAAGAGAAATGGTTGTGTGATCGGGTCATAGCAGACGCGTACCGGGTGCGTGCATTGATCGCGTCAGACGCATACTGGGTATGTGCAGCTGTAAGACGGGTACTGGGTACTCGCAGTTATGATTCACACAAGGTTCCGAGAACGGAATCGGTGGGATGTATTCCTGGTCATAGCAGACGCGTACTGGGTGCGTGCATTGATCGCGTAAGCCGAGCATTGTGGTGCTCGCAGCTGTAAGACGAGTATGGTGGTACTCGCAGTTATGGACACTCCTTACTCCATAGAATGATCGGCGGTAGTGCTCCTGGTCATAGAAGACGCGTACTGGGTGCGTGCATTGATCGCGTCAGACGCATACCGGGTATGCGCAGCTGTAAGACGGGTACTGGGTACTCGCAGTTATGGATGACACTCCGATATCCGACTGTAAATGGTGTAAGACATGCACTGGGTGTATGCATCCGAGAAGAGTAAAAGATTGTAAGCTATGTGAAAGTGAAATAATGAGTAATGAATCCGAGATAGAGATGGTAATCCGAGGTAAGAGAATGTGAACCGAGGTATAACTAATAGGAAATAGAGCTGTTGGATAATCATGTGAGCCGAGCTAAATTAGAGTGTATGATGTGAGCCGAGCTAGATGAGATTGTGTGTATGTAACCGAGTTGAAGGAGATAGAATGCATGTGATATAGGGTTTGATTACTTGTGATTTATTTGCTAATTGAATACTTGTGTTTGGCTTGGTAGTTCGGTATGTCATTTTAGAAACTGCTTATTTAAGTTCTGTGTAATGCTCACCTCCTTACCATTTTTCAGGTACTGAGCCCGAGCAGACGCAGTCCCCGGCCGAGCAGGATCACTCTCCCTCACAGGGAGAGTAAGTTGTTTAGAGTCAGATAGGTGGTTGGGTCTCGGCCAGTTTGGCCAAGATAGAACATTGTTTTGTATTGAGTCTCGGCCTGTTGGGCCGAGCTAAAACACTGAGTGTATTTTGAATGACCAAACGGAATGTACCTAAACTTATACTTTATGTATTTGATGCATTTAAGTCTTCCGCTTTACTAACTCTGATGTTTTCGTTATTAATGGAAGGAAACATTATTTTGGCAAGTATCATATTCCTTTTTAAAAGAAATTTTTGTTGGAAACCAACAAGCGGCTCAATATAGTCTAGAGGGGGGGTGAATAGAATATTGAAGCCTTATTACAGATTTTTCGTCCACCTAAGAGAATGGTTTTATGGAAATAAATTTTCTTAAAAATTCAAGTCAGATTACTCGAGTAACTCAAGACTTCACTCGAGTAATACGCAAGCAAAAATAATTTCACTCGAGTATTCAGCAAATCACTCGAGTATTACGAAAGCTATTTTTAAATCACTCGAGTAACAGAAAACCTACTCGAGTAATGTTCATAAACTGAAAGCAGATTACTCGAGTGACAAGAACTTTACTCGAGTAAACTGGGTAAAATTCAATTAAAACTCAGTTTTCAATGGAATTCTTCAAGAATAACAATGCTATGATGATTCAACAAATTATGAATGATTAATATGAACAATTTCAAGTAATATTAACATGCAATTTTAGATCAATTGAGTTGAATTAAGAAAACCCCAATTCTAACCTAAAAATGCAATTGTTAATGAATTAATGCAATACAAGGAATGAAAATAAAAGAGACACAAGGATTTATCCTGGTTCACTTTCACCCACTTGAAAGCTACTCCAGTCCCCTCTTGAATCAAGAGAGATTCTTCACTAGAAATCTTCAAATGTAGATTTTACAATGTTTTAAGATGCAACTAGATTCTTAGTTCTCCTATCTTAAAACCCAACACAAAGTGTTACCAAACACTTTGATCTAATCTACCCCTTTTGAGAGTTCTAGATTTCCTTGCTAATTGATTGAAGATGCTTCCAACCAATCCTCTTTTCTTGCTTTGATTTGATCCTCAAAGTCTTCCTTGTGAGATTCTTCACTTGTGTTGAAACTTCAATGATGCAATCACAAATTGCAAATCTTCAACAACCACTAAGAACAAAAATTATGATCTCAAGAATATTTGAACAATGAAAGAAATAGAGTGAAGAATGAAAAGTTCTTTGTTGAATCTTGATAGCTCTTGAAAGATGTATAAAATAGCTCTTGAATTGCTCTTGAAAGTGTATAGAAAATTGTAAGAATGAATGTGTATATGTTTGTGAAAGAGAAAATTAAGTCCTTTTATAATTTTCCAAATACTGATTGAATTAGTCGAGTAAACCATATAACATTACTCGATTAAAACATGTCAGATTAAGTTACTCGAGTGATGTGTAAACCATTACTCGATTAACCTGTCATGACATAAATTACTCGAGTGAACCAATACTCATTACTCGAGTGAACTGATCAGAATCTGAATAAAAACAAGGTTTTTCTAAAAGGATTTTCACAAAACTTTTAATAGAGCTATTTAATGAAGATTTAAAGTATCTTCACTCTTAATCAAACATTATTTAAATATTCTTAAAATCACCTAAGCTACCCACACCAATGAGATGCATTGCATAAAAATAAAGATTACATTGAAATAGAATTAATAAAAATCCTAATTCTAATCTTCATGTGGTGTAGCTTGCTTGTTGCCAATGTTGTTGCTTGGAGAGAGATTGTTAGCATCAAAACATGAGAATCCTACAAACTCCCCCTTTTTGATGATGACAAACCTCCTTTTCAATTAAGCACTAAGTTTTAACATACTCCCCCTAAATGTAAAACACCTAGGAAAAATATAATAAAACTTAACCTACAAGAACAACATCAACAAAATATTCTCCCCCTTTTGGCATCATTAAAAAGATAAGAAAGTTGAGAAAAGGCCTTTGCCAAAAGTTGAAGGTAAGTAGTTCACAATGGTAAAAAAAAATATAACAATAAAGACAATACCAAAATAAACCACAATAGTGCCACAACGAATATAGCACCATAATCCATAATAGCAGAGTATCACACTAAGCAGCAAATCATAGTGTAAAGCAAAAAGACATCAACCATAGCAAATAAGCAAACGAAACTAGCCAAACTAGACCATACACAAGGTCCTAAAACATAGTAGCAACAGAGTCAGAAACATGAAACAGAAACATAAACATAACATAGTCAGAAAAATGCATATGAAACATGAAACAGAAATCAATCAGCAAAACATCATCAGCATCCACAGGTCTAGGAATCAGGTGGAGGAGGAGGGAAATGGTGAGAAAATAGGCCAGACATATAATCCATTAAACGATGCTCCATGGCAATATTCTTCACATCCTGTCTCATCTCCAACTGAGCAAATTGAGCATTGATGTGCTCAACCAATGACTCATGAGCAGCTTGTGCATCAAATGGAGTACCAAGATTGTCCAAATTGATATAGTCCTCAATGCGATCGGTATCCATCGGATCAGTAGAAGAAGGAGGAGCAGAAGAAGATGCACCAGCCCTATCACCAAGTAAAGTCCTTTTCCTAGAACCTGAAGCTCTTGCAGCCTTTGCAGCTTCAACCATTTCCTTAATCTGTGATTTCCATAACCAAGTGCGACTTTCCCTATGCCAAGCAATTTTCATATAACTAATGTGTGAATCATTAAGACACCAGTTATTTTTCTTTTCCGTCACAGCTGGCTCATCATCAGGGATTGGAACACGGTAATACCTCATTATTTTGGTAACATGCATAGGATATGGCAAGAATTGGGTAGGAGGAGATTGAGCAGCAGCTTCCATACGAGCTAAAAACATTTTATTCCAATTCATCTCATATCTCTTTTTGATCCCATGAAACAAAATAAGATCATCATCTCCCAATTGTGCATAATTTTGATTGCATTTTGGAATCAAACAATAAGAAACAATGTACATAAGCACTCTATCCACAGCATGCAAAGGTGATACAGTTCTAGTAGTCCTATCACTCCAAGATTCACCAGTACGCAACAAATCAGTATAAATCTTATTAGTATCCACATCCAAATCCAGACAATCATCATCACCAATAAAAGTTCCCTTGTTTTCTAAACCAAACAACATTGTCAAATCTTCAGGCTTTATAACAAAATGATGTCCTCTAACCATTGTTTGATACTCACCATCTAGCTTAGTAAAATTCTGATAAAATTGTCTGACAAGCCTAGGGTAATAATGAGTCTCAAATTCTAAAAACCTCTTCAAATTCTGAAATTCCAAATCCTCTACAAATGAAAATTGCTCCTTATGCAACCAAGCAAACTTAACATACCGTGTAAGACCAAAAGAGCGATTGATAAAATTCGGTTCCCGCAAGTCTCGGTTGATTCCAGAAAACCAGGGGTCATTACGGCCTGCTCCTTGCTTTGCTTTCTTTCGAGGAGGTTGAGATTGTGAGGAAGAAGACATAGATTCAGAAAGTGCAGATTCGGTTTTGGGGTTAGGGTTTTGATTTGGGAATTTTCAGATTTTGGGTAAAATTGGTGAAAATGATGAATGAAATGAGTAGAAATGATGATATAATGATGAAATATGGAAGAAATTTGTATGAGTTGAGAAGTTTTGTGGCTGAAAATGATGATTTGATGAAGAACCGTATGAGAGAGAAGAGAGAAATACGAACAAGAGAGAGAAAGAAACGTGAAAAATGATGCAGTTTCAACAGTTCAGTTTTTAAAATCACGTAAGTTACTCGAGTGATGTTCATGCATTACTCGAGTGATTCGAGCAGTAATCGAGTGAAAAGAAATGTTACTCGAGTGTGCCGAAGATTAAAAAATTTTTACTCGAGTGATGGATGAACTAATCGAGTGATACGAAAGTCATTTTAAAATTAATCGAGTGACAAACAGAATTACTCGAGTAATACGAAAGAAATTTTAAAATTACTCGAGTGAAATATCTGTTACTCGAGTGAACTGTCCAGAATTTTAAAAATTTCAATTTTTCATGCAAAAACATTTTTCATACACAAACACATAGAAACACTTAGCATTTAGCAAGTAACACACATACAAATAAAGCAATTAACATATTATAGAAAACATACACACATAACTACATATCAAAAAAAAATAAGAAACACTTTAATAAGATACAACAACTCAAAATACAAATCACATTGAAATAGGCTTGAAGGTGATTTCGAAAAGCATCAAATACAATTAGCTAATAGTTGATTCATCAAAAATACCAAGTTCTCTTCGAATTTTATAAAATGTGTCCCTTGGTAATGGTTTTGTAAAGATATCAGCTAATTGATCCGAAGTTTGAACAAACTCAATAACACAATCACCTTTTTGAACATGATCTCTCAAAAAGTGATGCCTAATTTCAATATGCTTTGTCCTTGAGTGTAATACTGGATTTTTAGACAAATTAATTGCCGAAGTGTTATCACACTTTATAGGGATTTTTGTCAAATTTAAACCAAAATCAGATAATTGTTGTTTCATCCAAAGGATTTGAGCACAACAACTACCGGCTGCTATGTATTCGGCCTCCGCGGTTGATAAAGCTACACAATTTTGCTTTTTAGAAAACCACGATACAAGTGAATTACCAATTAAATGGCATGTTCCGCTTGTACTTTTTCGCTCAACTTTACAACCGGCAAAGTCAGAGTCCGAATAACCTATAAGTTTTAGAAAAGCATCCCTAGGATAATAAAGTCAAGTATTCATTGTACCCTTTAAGTATTTCATTATTCTTTTGACAGCAGTTAGATGCGACTCTTTCGGTTTTGCTTGAAAACGTGCACACATACATACACTAAACATGATGTCAGGCCTAGATGCAGTTAAGTATAACAAACTACCAATAATACCACGATACTTCGTTACCTCTACCGCTTTTCCAGCCTCATCTTGATCTAGGTAGCATGCAACGCTCATTGGTGTAGAAGCGGATTTGCACGAATCCATCCCAAAACGTTTGAGAAGCTCTCTACAATATTTACTCTGATGAATATAAATGCCATCATTAAGCTGCTTTATTTGAAGGCCAAGAAAGAATGTAAGCTCTCCCATCATCGACATCTCGAATTCGCTTTGCATCAAGTCTGAAAACTTCTTACACAAGTTCTCGTTAGTAGCACCAAATATAATATCGTCAACATATATTTGAACCAATAAAATATCCTTACCGGAACGTTCAATAAAAAGTGTAGTGTCAACAGTGCCTCGTTTAAAACCTTTTTGTAATAAAAAATTGCTTAGTCGGTCGTACCAAGCTCTAGGAGCTTGTTTCAAACCGTACAAAGCCTTTTTCAGTTTGAAAACGTAGTCCGGATGCTCAAAACTCTCGAATCCAGGAGGTTGTGACACGTAAACTTCCTCTTGAATGTATCCGTTAAGAAAGGCGCTCTTAACATCCATTTGATACAATTTAAAATTCATTATCGAAGCAAAAGCGAGAAGAATACGAATAGCTTCTAGTCTAGCAACAGGAGCAAATGACTCATCGTAATCGATTCCTTCTTCTTGACTATAACCTTGTGCTACCAACCTAGCTTTATTCCTAACAATAATACCCGATTCATCTAACTTATTCCTATAGATCCACCGAGTACCAATTACAGGACGATCATCGGGTTTTGGCACAAGCTCCCAAACTTGGTTTCTTTCAAATTGATTTAATTCTTCTTGCATGGCCATAATCCAATGATCATCTTGAAGAGCCTCTTTGATACTCTTAGGTTCTATTTGAGATACAAAGGCAACATAATAACAAAAATTATTTAAAGTGCGTCGGGTTACCACTCCCTTCACAATGTCACCTAAGATGTTAGAAATCGGATGATTTTTGTTTGATTTCCAAGCTATTGGTAATTGAGATTGAATCTCTTGTGCTAAGTCTTTATCTTGTTCTTGCACCTCTCCATCTTCAATTTGATTCTCTTCCATTTGTTGTGGTGTTGACTTCTCATGATCAAAAAATGTACCTATATTATCATCATCACAAGAAACAACACAATCTTCTTTCGAAGATTCATCAAATACAACATGCACGGATTCCTCAACGGTTAATGTTCTTTTATTGTAGACTCTATATGCTTTGCTATGGGTTGAATAACCTATGAATATGCCTTCGTCGGCTTTGGAGTCAAACTTGCCGACCGGTTCCTTTCCGTTATTTAAAACAAACACCTTACACCCAAAAACATGAAAATGTGAAATATTTGGCTTTCGCCCTTTTAAAAGTTCATAAGGAGTTTTATTTAAATGCGGATGAATAAGAACCCTATTAAGCACATAACAAGCAGTGTTTACCGCATCAGCCCAAAAATATTTAGGAACATTTGATTTTATCAACATAGTACGAGCAAGTTCCACTAATATTCTATTTTTCCTTTCTACAACTCCGTTTTGCTCCGGAGTCCTAGGGGCCGAAAATTGATGATCAATACCAAACTTATCACAAAACGCATCAATCCTAGTGTTTTCAAACTCACCTCCGTGATCACTTCTAATAGACAATTTTCAAACTTAGTTGATTTTGGATGAGTTTGGCAAACTTTTTAAAACATTTATAAACTTCACTTTTTGTGGATAAAAATAAAGTCCATGTGAATCTAGTAAAATCGTCTAATAAAACAAATCCATAGTAATTGCCACCTAAACTTTTAATTTGTGAAGGGCCAAACAAATCCATATGGATTAGCTCCAAAGGCTTTGTTGTGCTTATCACATTTTTAGGTTTAAAAGAACTTTTAACTTGCTTGCACCTTTGACAAGAGTCACAAATGCCATCAAGCTTAAAATTTAGTTTAGGCAAACCAATCACTAAATCTTTTCGCAAAAGTTTGTTTAATTGATTCACATTCACATGAGCAATTCGTCTATGCCAAAGACGAATTTCATCATCAAAAGATTTGAAACATTTTGAAAATAGTGAAGTTATCTCATCCAAATCAATTAAGTAAGTGTTATTAGAGCGACGACCAACAAACTTAACACTATCATCTATAGAAGACTTAATGAAACATAATTCCGGAGTAAAAGTCACATAATTTCCCATATCGCATAGTTAGCTTATACTAAGCAAGTTGTGTTCTAAGCCTTCTACGTATAGGACATTTTCTATGACAAGGTTAGATACGTTACCGATCTTCCCGACTCCTAGAATTTTGCCCTTGTTGTTGTCGCCGTATGTCACAAATCCATCACTTTTCGGAGTAAGTTCCATGAAGTGCGTTTTGTCTCCTGTCATGTGTCTCGAACAACCACTATCCAAGTACCATTTGCGCTCTTTGGTTCGAAGACACACCTACAAGAAAAATATCATTTGGTTGACTTAGGTACCCAAGTGGTCTTGGGTCCTTTGTTGTTAGCATGGGGAGAAGTCCCCTTAACAATCCAAATATATTCACCGCTTGGTATACCAAATTTCTTTATATTACATTTATTCGTGGTATGCCCAAAGATCCCACAATAATGGCAAGTTGGGTTTTTAGAAATCTTATTCTTTGAAAATCCACCAACTTTGCGATAATTGCGTTTCTTAGGTTTGGTATAGCCAAGACTGGATCTATTGCTATTGTTCCTTTGAGTTGAAAGCAAATGATCTAATGAAGTATCTCCTTTCATGAGCCTTGCAAGTCGATCATTCAAATTAAAAACTTCTTTTTCCAAAGACTTACAATTTTCACAAGATGGAGTCTCATTTGATTTCAATTCACAATTGCATGTAGAGTTTGCATAAATGAGTTCAAGAGTTTCATTTTGAAGCTTAAGTTCTTCTAAATCTTTTTGAAGTTCAATTATCTTTTCATGTTGCTTCATTATGAAATTCTTTCTTTCAACATTTATTTTAGCAAGTTTCTTCAACTCTTTATGCATCTCTACATACACATTGTACAACTCATTGAATGAAGGAGAATTAGAACTAGAGCTAGCATCGGAAAGATAATCTACCTCATTGACATTGTCACTTGATTTAATGCTCGAAGATTCCTCTTCATCAAGCTTCGTCATCAAACATAGATTTGCAAGTTCTTCATCATCCGATGAGCTAGATGTTGATTGACTCTCCTCTTCATCCCATACTATGTAAGCCCTTTTTTCTTTAGATGAGTTGAACTTAGAGTTGTCACCTTCCGACTTCTTAGAATGAGTTGGGCATTTTGATCGATAGTGACCAAGCTTTCCACACCCATGACACTTGATGTGATCCTTGTTAGTCTTATTTCTTGGTTGTGAGTCCTTAGAATCTCTTTGCCTATTCTTATTAAAGTTTCCCTTACTCTTAAAGAACCTACCAAGCTTTTTAACTAGCAAGCCAAGGGTCTCATCATCTATATCGGAGTCCGAGTCATCCACTTGAGAGTTTTCCTCTTGTGCCTTAAGAGATTTTGAAGTTGATTTAAGAGCAATCCCCTTTTTCTTTCTATCGGCATCTTCATTCATGGATAACCGTCCAAGCTCCATTTCATGCTCTTGAAGTTTTCCGAATAGAGTTGCTAAATCAATTTGATCCACGTCTCTAGCTTCCATAATGGCCGTCACCTTAGGTTGCCATTCCCTGCTAAGACATCTCAAAATCTTATTAACAACTTCACCATTAGTAATAACTTTTCCAAGTGCAGAAAGATGATTTATGATATGAGTGAACCGCTTTTGCATGTCACCTATATTTTCATTAGGTAACATACGAAAGAGTTCATATTCATGCATGAGTGTATTTAGCCTAGCCCTTCTAACCTCCGAAGTGCCCTCATGTGTGACTTGTAATGTGTCCCACATTTGTTTAGCATCAACACATTGAGATACTCGAAATAACTCATCATAAGAAAGAGCGGACGTGATGATATTTTTAGCTTTTAAATCAAATGCAACTTTCTTCTTATCATCATTGTCCCAACTCGATTGAGGTTTGACCGAAACAACATCATTTACTTTCGTTTGAGGAACAAAAGGTCCATTCTCTATGGCGTTCCAAATTTCCATATCTATGGCTTGAATAAAAATTTTCATGCGGACCTTCCAATAAGCATAACCCTCACCATTGAATAGTGGAGGACGATTAATGGAAGTTCCTTCACCACCAAAAGGATTTGAAATTGAGCCCATTGTTTCCAAGTAAAAGGATCTTTTCGAAAAAGCTTTTTAAGGCTCGGATTTTTCGTCCGAGCTCTGATACCACTTGTTGGAAACCAACAAGCGGCTCAATATATTCTAGAGGGGGGGTGAATAGAATATTGAAGCCTTATTACAGATTTTTCGTCCACCTAAGAGAATGGTTTTATGGAAATAAATTTTCTTAAAAATTCAAGTCAGATTACTCGAGTAACTCAAGACTTCACTCGAGTAATATGCAAGCAAAAATAATTTCACTCGAGTATTCAGCAAATCACTAGAGTATTACGAAAGCTATTTTTAAATCACTCGAGTAACAGAAAACCTACTCGAGTAATGTTCATAAACTGAAAGCAGATTACTCGAGTGACAAGAACTTTACTCGAGTAAACTGGGTAAAATTCAATTAAAACTCAGTTTTCAATGGAATTCTTCAAGAATAACAATGCTATGATGATTCAACAAATTATGAATGATTAATATGAACAATTTCAAGTAATATTAACATGCAATTTTAGATCAATTGAGTTGAATTAAGAAAACCCCAATTCTAACCTAAAAATGCAATTGTTAATGAATTAATGCAATACAAGGAATGAAAATAAAAGAGACACAAGGATTTATCCTGGTTCACTTTCACCCACTTGAAAGCTACTCCAGTCCCCTCTTGAATCAAGAGAGATTCTTCACTAGAAATCTTCAAATGTAGATTTTACAATGTTTTAAGATGCAACTAGATTCTTAGTTCTCCTATCTTAAAACCCAACACAAAGTGTGTACCAAACACTTTGATCTAATCTACCCCTTTTGAGAGTTCTAGATTTCCTTGCTAATTGATTGAAGATGCTTCCAACCAATCCTCTTTTCTTGCTTTGATTTGATCCTCAAAGTCTTCCTTGTGAGATTCTTCACTTGTGTTGAAACTTCAATGATGCAATCACAAATTGCAAATCTTCAACAACCACTAAGAACAAAAATTATGATCTCAAGAATATTTGAACAATGAAAGAAATAGAGTGAAGAATGAAAAGTTCTTTGTTGAATCTTGATAGCTCTTGAAAGATGTATAAAATAGCTCTTGCGTTGCTCTTGAAAGTGTATAGAAAATTGTAAGAATGAATGTGTATATGTTTGTGAAAGAGAAAATTAAGTCCTTTTATAATTTTCCAAATACTTATTGAATTACTCGAGTAAACCATATAACATTACTCGATTAAAACATGTCAGATTAAGTTACTCGAGTGATGTGTAAACCATTACTCGATTAACCTGTCATGACATAAATTACTCGAGTGAACCAATACTCATTACTCGAGTGAACTGATCAGAATCTGAATAAAAACAAGGTTTTTATAAAAGGATTTTCACAAAACTTTTAATAGAGCTATTTAATCAAGATTTAAAGTATCTTCACTCTTAATCAAACATTATTTAAATATTCTTAAAATCACCTAAGCTACCCACACCAATGAGATGCATTGCATAAAAATAAAGATTACATTGAAATAGAATTAATAAAAATCCTAATTCTAATCTTCATGTGGTGTAGCTTGCTTGTTGCCAATGTTGTTGCTTGGAGAGAGATTGTTAGCATCAAAACATGAGAATCCTACAATTTTAAGTCCTAATTTTGAGGTAATTAAGGGTAATTATTATATAGGGTGTTACAGAAGGAGGGTCTCCGGTTGGTGAGACTTGGTGGGGGAGAAGGAGAGGTGTGAATGAGAAGAGAGGAAGAAGGTGTGTGGAGGGTTTGTTGTTGCTGGAACTTGAAAGAGAAAATGAGAGAGAGAGAGAGAGATTCGTAGGAGGAAGAGAGTAAGAAATGCAAAGTGTGTTATGTGTGTTTGGGCTTTCTTTTATTTGTTCAGGGAAAATATTTGTGTGGCTAGGATTCATTGGCTTCTTAGGGAAGCTAGAATGTGTGGACAGGATTCATTGGCTTCTTGGGGAAGCCATGAATAGTACATTGAAAGGGGCATAAAGCAATGATAGTGACATAAAGTGAATGGCAAGGACAGTGTACGGATGGTACGAATCCCAAAGGGCTACAGCTCAACATGAGCTGGCACGGAGGAGCTAGGACGTGTCAGCTCGGGTACGTCGGCTAGGATACGTCGGCTCGGCTTGTAAGAACAGCAGTTGTCCGAGCTTCCTTCTCGAATGATACTGTGAGGTGCGCTGAGGTCGTCTAATCCGGACTGGACAACAGGTTCCACGTTGGGTTCCCATCCAACTCGGTTCATATGCATACCACCTTATCTAGCTCGGCCGGGATCGGACCGAGATCCTATACTTACATCCTAGGTCGGCCTATGCTCATACTACCCTTCTAACCTTGTACCATTTCTAAGGCTTAATCCTATCCTTAAATAAATATTTATATACTAAAATCATATTATTTAATATTAATTTTCCGGATGTTACAGGTGTAACATCCCCAAATTCGCCTAGTGGTTATGTCCTTTAGTTAGTAGGATTTTGATAAGGGTTTAGAATGTGTTTAGGATATAGGATTTAGTTAAGTGTATAATGGTGTGAGTTAAGAATGGTTTGGAATGTGTTTAGGAGGTAGATTTCAGTGTAGAGTAAGTTAGATTGGGTTAGACTTGGTTTAGAAATCATTAAAATGCATTAGAAAAACAAAACATCAGCTGTTAATCGATTAACAGAGGTGTTAATCGATTAACCATTTACCCCTTTTCAAGCAGTAATCGATTAAGGGATAGATTAATCGATTAAGTTTTTCAACCTTGTCAGCCATTAATCAATTAATAGGGGGATTAATCGATTAACCATGTCCTACTAACAGGTGTTAATCGATTAACCAAAGTGGTTAATCGATTAACCACTGCTTTTCATACTTAAAACACGTGTTTATTGATGTATTTTCATTTGTTTCTTCTTCTTCTCACGAGCTCTCTTCTTCTCCATCAACCTAGGTTTTGCAAATTCACATTTTAGCATCAAATAACACCAAAGCAACACCATAAATCATTCATCCATCATTCCTTCATCCATTTCCTTCCTTTAAATCTCATTTTCTTCTCTATTTCTCAAAACCCCCAAATCAAACCTCAAACCCTAACTTCTTTAATCTTGCTCATAGACCCTTCTAATCATTCAAGGAGTCTTAGAAGGTGTTAAAGACAAGGATTAGGAGACTTAGAAGCTTGGCTTGGAGCTTGGTGTTGGTGCATCAAGGTTTCCCATTTTCTCTTTCTCTCTTTAAGAGGTAAGGGGGAGTACTTTGGTTTAAATTAGGGAAAGGGTTAATTTTAAAAAAAATTAGGGAAAGGGTTTAATGATAATAATAGGGTCATAATTAGGTGTATGTTGATTTGTGTATGTGTGGCTTGTATGTTTATTGTGAAATTATATGTTATGAACCTAGGGTGTATGTAAGTTAGTGAATGATTATAAGTGAATAATATAGTTAAAGAATAAATTCTATGTTAAGTGTTAAGGAATTAAATGAATGAATGTTATTGTTAATGAAATTAATATCGTTATAGTTAAATGTTAAATATTGGAATGATGATATTGTTACTTGAATGTCAACCATGTGAATGATTGAATGTTATTGGTCAATTAAGGATAGTATATATATATATATATATATATATATATATAGTTATTATTGTATTGTTATGACCAAAACTCTAAGCTAGAGAACCCAACCAATTTGGTATAATTATAAAGAGGAATGACTATTGTAAACATTATAAAACAAACTAGAAACACGTGTATTTATGGAGTAAGGTGGACCTTAGGAAATTGGGAAAGATAATCGAATCCAGGTTCTATGAACTGAAGAACCCTCCTACGGGGAGAATGTGAAGGTTCATAGAACTAGTGGGCGTGAGGAGATAGTGATTTGATTGTGTTTATGAAACAATCACGGGAATTACTATAGGGGACTTTGATCACCCCAGCAGAAACTAGTATAAAGAACCCTCCTTCGGGGAGAATGTGAAGTACTGGTTGAATTGGTGATTGGACCAGTGCACATTATAGTAATTCTATCGGTAACTTACCTACTTCGTGGCTACGGAGGGTGGTTCCTCCCCTGTACGAAGGACGTGATACGAGAAGTACAGTGGGGCTTACATTTTATGAGGAACCCTCCTACGGGGAGAATGTGAAGTATAATGTAAGCAAAGGTAGAAGGAAATTTACTCCTAGTCGGTCTTTCTCAAAGTGTGAAGGGGATGTGAGGCAAAATTTATAAAGTGTACATTGTAAGAAGAACCCTCCTTCGGGGAGAATGTGAAGTACAATGTAGATAAAGTGTTATTATAAAGGAAATGGAGAATAGTGCATGCATTGATATATATATATATATATATATATATATAGGTTTAATTCACTGAATCCAATGAAAGTGTTAAAGTGTATAAAGTAAAATGAAAAGTGTAACATTGGATTCAGGGATTAAATCACAAAAGTGTAAAGTTGCATTGCATAATCATATGTTTGAGCATAATAGCATTACAAAGTATATGTATAGTATAATGGAATAAAATCAATGAAAGTGTGAAATTGATGTTATGTGTATGGGTACATTTTGTTATGCTTTATTATTGTCATTTTAAAAGTTTTCCTTAATTTATATTCAAATTAATCACCCCTTAAGTTGACCATTTAGGTACCCATCGGAGAAAGACTTTCATACCGTTTATGTCGAGAAGGTACACTCTCATGAAAGAGAGCGTTGTATTAGTTGTGACCTTTTTGGTCTCAACCATATTGCAACCATTCTAAGATCCTATGATGTAAAATGTTTTTATTAGTTAAAGTTGTATTAAATATTAACTTTTTGTTATAAGTTAAGGATACTATTATTTTGTAAGAAAGGACTTTATAAGAACTTTTAATTTTATTGAATGTATAGTGGTTGCGAAGGATATAAGAATATCCTCTTATAAATGATTTTAAAGTAAGTCACAACCACTTACCATGTAATGATAGATTTTCTTTATATGTATAAACTGTTCTGGACTTGACAGGTACAGGTTTAACTTGGGGAAAGTCCATATTTTAAACGAGACTCCGCCAAATTTTTTTTAAAACCCCAAATATTTTATTATTAAATCACCAACCTAAAGTAATATATTTTAAGTTAAAAAGGTAGGATGTTACAATGGGCATAAAGGTAAGCAATACAATTCACATAAATGAATAAGAATAATTACAGAAGTAAACATTCACATTTACCAAATAATCAAGTAATATGCAGAAACATATGAGCAAACCATTATAATTAATTTCTTTGATTATCGTGGCATGATGCATGTTTACTATCTCTCAAATTCCTGAGATTCTCCATCTATCACTTTTTGGACGTCCAACCAAACAACCCAAATATGCTCCTAGAGCACAATCATACATTCTCATAACGTATAGAGAAACTTGCTCGGAATGTGATACACAACGTCACTCCTCAGGTGAAAGTCACGTCGCGAAGACGTAATAATCACATCAACAGTATTCCACAATACTAGCCACATTTCTCGCAATCAATTTGGTACTCCCAGAGTACCCTCCTCATGTTCCACGAACATGACAAACGATAACTTATCACCATTCACCATGCATGAGTGCACATAAATCTTTTCATTAAAGATTAGTCATTAATCTCATTATATGCAACATGCAGTAAGTATAGCAGTGAGATATAACATTCTTTATGCATAATATAATTGATAACAAAATTATCAATTGCAGTATTGATCATTTCTTTGAAGTGTCATTGAATTTAAATAAAAGTGGTTAGATTAGAAATGGTGTTTCTCGACATAAAAATGTGTATCAGTCTTCCCAGAATACTCGAGTTTTTTTACCAAATACTCGAGTCTTTCATCCATTTTCTGAAAACGTGCATGAGACAGACCAAAACACTCGAGTGGTTCATAAAATACTCGAGTGGTTTATTAAAAATCTTATTTCAGATAATCCCAAAAGACTCGAGTTGTTCTTCAAATACTCGAGTTGTTCATCACCCAGAACACTCAAGTGGTACATCAAATACTCGCGTATTGAACTGGAATCTGGTGCTTCTGCATCATGAAATACTCGAATCTTTCTCCAAACACTCGAGTCTTTCTGACAGCAGAAACACTACAATTTGGGTTTTTACGTACTATTTTCAATTCTAACCAATTTTAACTTAATTCAATGATCAACAGAACTTTGTTTACACATTTTAAACATGTCTCAATACTGATATTACATCAATTCACAGAGAATCAAATCCATTCATCAATTATGCATAAAATCACATTTTGAGCAACTTAAGATACCAAAATCAATTTCACTCACATTTTGCATGAAAACAGTGTTTATACAGCACACATGCAACATATTGAGCTTGCTCAAACTGAATTTGAAACATAGAAAGGTCTCTATGCCATAATCCTATTTCAAACTAAGCCCATAGAGTCTCATGGTGACTCTACACATTAAATTCAACAAATTAATCTTATTCTAGCGAATGTATAGCTTCACCCTTACCTCTAGGTCATGTTTGATCCAAAAATTTGCAGAGAGAAAGGTTCCACCACTGAATCCCACTAAATCAACTACATGTAGACAGAGTTGAACAGAGTACCAAGACCATGGAATTTGACATGCAAAACCCAATTAACAATTGGGGAAAATGGTCAAATTAGGTTCTCTGCAACATACACTAAAGTTAGGAACAAATTTGAGAACACGAGAGTTTGTGTGCTTACCAAAATCGAAGACCAAAGTAAGCTCCAAGAACCAGTTTTCACTTTTGACAGAAAAAGGCCTCAACTTTCAAGCTCCGATTCTTCTCACACACACAATCTCAATTCACGATTTTGGTGTCTTTGTGAAGCCCTGAATGTGAGCTTCACAATGGTGTATAATTTGTGTATTAATTCTCAGAGACGAAAGAGAATCGAAGAGACTAAGTCACGAACCCTAACACATGCAATTTGGGAGAAAATCGACCAAATGAACTCGAATTTGGCATCAACAGGGTTTTTATAGATGAATCGAGTCTCATGCACGTCGACACGAAGGGCGTGGACGTGTTGAGGGAGTGATTTCGTGTCAACTCGTGAGATTTGTGAGTGAGTGACTCATCCAACACACTAACTCGTGCACTGCTGACCAGAATACTCAAGTCTTTGCAGAAAGACTCGAGTCTTTTGACCAATTTTTGAAAAATAATTATTTTATTCCGTTTCCCTCCAAAATCTTTCTAATATTGCTTTTAGGTCCTAAAACATGGACTAACATGCAAAAACCTTATTTTCATATATTAATGATTTTCAAATTATTTTCCATGCATTCTTATTCATTAATGCACACACATAAAACACATAATTAATCAGGAATCGAAAATAAAAATAATTAATTATAAATAAACTTTATAATTAAACTTTCACTAGTCAGGGATTAAAAATTTGGGGTGTTACACTAGTAATCAATTATGTCTGGATACAATGCAATCTATCTCTGAGTTCTATCTCCCGCTTATCAATATGAGCAAAAGCCTCCTTATTAAGATTGGAAAGAGGCTTCCTCAGGAGACAAAGTTTGCTACACACCTTGTACATAAAACATCCATCACACTGCATAGACCACACTGCATGAACAAACTGCTCAAAAAGTCTGTGCTCTGCCCACATAATGAAGAACTTAAACCCAGATCTTCTCGGTTGCAACCCCACACCCCAATGAATGAGAATAGGGGAGTGATCAGAGACCCCTGGAACAATAAATTTAGTTTCTGCATTCGGCCACTGCATACACCAATAATCATTCACAAGCGCACGATCAAGCTTGCGATAAATTCTATCCTGGTGATCCTGTTTGTTGCACCAAGTATAGTAACAACCTCTATACCTCATGTCAGTCAATTGACATGTATGAACACAATCATTGAAATCAGCTAATAATGTAATATCAACCGGCACACCACCAAGCTTCTCATTGTCAGAAAGGAAACTATTAAAATCACCCAAGACAATCCAAGGGATTTGAATAAATACATGAATTCCTTTCAAAACATTCCATAATTCCTTCCTGTGCTCAATATCATTAGAGGCATAGACAAAAGTAGCATAGAAAACTGCATTAGTATGTCTACCCGTCACATAACAAAGAACATACTGATCAGACTTGCTAATAATCTCAACATCAAACATATCCATTCTCCAAATAATCCAGATACGCCCAACAGGAGTTAACTCATGATTGGAAAGGGAACCCCAACCAGAAGCAATCTTATCCTTAACAATACTAAAAGAGGATGCACGTAACTTATTCTCCAAAATTCCTAACAAGCCTACACTATATTTATTATAAAAATCTACAACTACTTTTTGTTTTAGAGGACGATTCAACCCTCTAATGTTCCATGCAGCTATTCCATCCATTGGATATTTGCCTAGAGGTTTCCCCCTTATGCAACATAACAGCTTTAGATTTACCTCTACTCCTTGCAGTGACAGTCGTCCACCCTTCTTCAGCATCCACTTCACCCCCAGTATCATCATGTATCTTACTCGGAGTTGTCTCAGAAGGTGGCTTAGTCTCTAACACAGCCTCAGCAGTAGGCTCAGAACATATATCCTTAATAGCTTCAGTGGTTGCCTCTACATTCTCTTCTAGCATTATACCCTTCTCTATGTTTTCTTTTAGATTCAATTTATCAACTAGCTTATCCACATCCTCCTATGCAGGCTTGTTCTTGACAACCCATTGTTGCTTCACTCCTCTCCGGCACATTGCAGCATCATGCTCATAAGTGGAGCATTTAGTACAAAGTGTTGGCTTCCATTCATATACCACTTTCTAACTAATTACATTACATCTCTCATCCTCAAAATAGACTTCATCAAGTAAAATTGCAGGATTTACCTCTATGAGAACTCTTGCATAATTGATGTGATTCCTCTCTTCGGTCACCTGATCCACCATGATTGGAGTTCCTACGAGACTTGCAATTTTATTTAATGATGCAGCTCCTCAATACTTCAAATTCAGATCCGGGAATTGAATCCAAATAGGCACACGATCAATGAAGGTCCTAGCAGTAGGCCTGCCAGTCCATGGGGCCAAGATCATAGGCTTCTTATCAAAATGAAAGACACCTATCTCCAATACCGTATTCCTGGCCTCAATTGTATTAAATCTAACAATAAAAGTCCCATCATTATGCATCAAGACTTTATCAATTCCATGATGACCCCAAACCTTATTAATATAGCCATTGATCACTGGGAAAGGTGGTCGTGACCCCAGAACATAGCACACTAGAGCATTTTTCAAATACTGCACCTCATTCACAACATCACAGGCTTTAATCTTCCCTACAGCAACTCCTTCTTTTACCTCTGGCTGATGGTATGTTAGTTTCTCCCCTGCATTTCGAAGCTTCTTAATGTCAAAACTATCCCATACAGATGGCACCCTTCACCGAATTTCAATCCCCGACAATGGCGCCAAAAACTTGTTGGTAGTTCGACAAGTATACAGATCGCACAAGTAATAAAGAGTAAGTAAATTATCGTTCCCACGAGGATTGCAAATTGTTTCTAATAATTCTTAGGCAAATAGTAATTACTACATAAAACTTCAGTTTTGAGAGAGGAATGTAGAATAGATAGAATGAGACAAAACAGAAGATAAAACAAGAAGAAAACAATTATGAAAAAAGGTTAAGAACGTGGTTTCATTGTAGGATCAGATTATTAATTATGAAAATCTATTTTCCACTGAATCAACAACTTCAGAAACAATAAAAGCTAGATCCCTCATGGCTATTATGTTTTTAATAAACTTTACCCCTTAATCCCTTAAGTGAGTTTTAGTTTATAAAAGTTATACAATTACCCAAAAGTATTCCTACGAGTTGAGTAATTATATTGTTTGATTGAAATGCCTAATCTAAATCCTAATCTTCCAATTAAGGTTCAGATTACCAAAGAAAAACATAAAGTAACTAATTCTATGAATTGTAATTAAAATGCAGCCAAACAATTGATTTAAAAGGAAAACATTAATTCATAAATAAATAGCCCAATTAAGATCCATACAAATTCACCCTATTCCTAACAAGAGGTTTAGTTACACATAATGGGAGAAGAAATACGAGAATGGGAAAAACTCATAATCATAGACAATAATGATTTTACCCCCAAGAGATCTTCAATCATCAAGTGGATCCCTCCAGCAATGTTGATCTTCAATCCTTGTGCCTTGCCTCCTTTGCTCTCAATGAATGTTTCTAACCTCTCTTCTCTAATCCTAACTCTATTCCTAATATCTCTAATATCTCTGAAAAGTCTGGTAAACCTAATGGAAAAAACCTATATTTAAAGACTAAAATTAATCCTAATTGAATCTGAGCAAATCTAATCAGAAATTGGGCCAACTGGGCTTGCTTGACGTCTACGCACCTGGGCGCCCCAGGCTCCACGCCTAGGTGCGCCCAGCTCTGATGCTGGTGGTTAATGTGGGTTGCGCGCCTGGGCGCCCCAGCCTGGGTGCATGGGAATGCCAGCCTGCTTCCGACTGCGTTTCGCTCCGTTCTTGCGCCATTTTCAAGGTCTTTTCGTCCTCTTTCCAGTTTCATAATTATTTTCCTCAATTGAGCTCCAAAGGTACCTGAAACAAACCCAAAACGGATCAAAACATTCAAAAGATCCTAATCAACTAAAAATTCCTAAAATTATACAAAAAGTCCTAAATTTACAAGAGAAACAAGCCAAATCCTTAGTAAAAGGGAGTCTAATTCATGCTCAAAACATCATATATTGGACCCAAATCATGTTGGATAAATTTCGAATCATACCGCCTCCTCAGCCTGATCTAGGGGAAGATGAACTAGCTTGGAGCAATAGTGCAAATGGCACCTTCACTGTTAAGAGTGCTTACTGCTTGCTGTCCAATGAGTGCTATACCGTGGAAGCTATACCTTGGGAAATCGTTTGGAAATCCAAATGCCCAGAAAGATGGAAATTCCAACTCTAGAAATCTGGTCATGATCGGCTCCTAACCAATTACAGGAAAAGCAGTTGGGGTTTGGGAAGTCTGCACTGTAATCGTTGTAGAGGTGTTGATGAAACTACTATCCAATTGCTTCGGGACTGCCCGATTGCTCAAGACTTGTGGAGGAGCGTTTTGATAGAAAATGATTACATTCGTTTCTCTCGCTCTGACTTGGTCTCTTGGTGTCGTGATAACTTACTTTTGGGTTGGGGATCCTTCACTATGCAGAAGTGGAGGATTCTATTTTTATGTTCAATTTATTACTTGTGACAATGGCGTAACAATGTTATTGCAGACACAAGCTTTATGTATCCAACTAATACTGCACAATTCATTTTATTATAGGTTCAAAAGCTCAAAGTTCATGAAATCAACTCTGTGAGCAGGAAGATAGAGGTCCAGTTTGTGAGCTGGAAAAAACTGCATGAAGGATGGATTAAACTCAATACTGATGGAACTTCGAAGGGTAATCCTGGGTTGGCTGGTTGTGGAGATGTCTTTTGTGATTGCGTGGGCAATTGGATTGTCGGATATTATAATAAGATTGGAATTTCTACAGCTTTCACTGCTGAGTTGTGGGGAATTCTAACAGGCCTCGAGATAGCTTGGGAGAGAGGCCTTAAAAACATCGTTGTTGAATGTGACTCTCTATCTATAGTCAACCAACTCAACAAGGGTGGTCATGATAGAGATCAAAAGGAGATTAACCCGCTGTTGAGGCGCATTAGGAGTATGCAGAAAAAGGACTGGATAATTCTATTTTCCCATTCTTTTAGGGAAGGTAACGGATGTGCTGACTTCATGGCTAATCGTAGCCTGGATAAAGACTTTGGTTGTCAAGTAGTGGAAGCTCCCCCTCAAGATATGGTAATTAGTCCTCAAACCCCAGATTTATCCTCCAAAACCCACTTTTTTTCATAATACCAATAATACCCTCTTTTTTTCACAAACCCCACACCCCATCCTCATTCTTCTTCCTCCTTCACTTTCAACTCCCTCTTCTCACTGCCATTTCCACCGTCGCCGCCTCAAGGCATGCACGTTCTTCTTCTTCCCTCCATTACCGTTTTTCTTCTTTGTGGCTTTTTTTTTTGTTTTTATTTTTTGTTTTGTTTTTGTTTATTTGATGTAGGAGGGTTTGGTTTAGGTTTTGTTTTTTGCTTTTAGGGTTTTGTTCTTTTTCATTATTGTAGTTTTAGGGTTTATTTTTATTGTTGTGTTGTTTTTCGAATTCGCCACTGCTGTGTTAAAGGTATGCACTCGCTGCAACTTTCCGACACGGGGGTTTCGAAATTTTTTAAAAAAAAATTAACAAATTTTTCCGACATACACGTTAAAATTTCGACACACATTCCAGTAACATTAAAAAAAATGACTCTCTGGTTAATTCCGACGAACCAGTGTCGAAAAATAAAAATTCTAACACATGGATCTCGAAATTTTTTTAAAAAATTTTAACAAATTTTTCTGGCATACCCGTGTCGGAATTTTTGTTAAAATTCTGACACACCAGTGTCGGAATTTTTCCAGTAACGTAAAAAAAAACACACACACACATTAAACAGAAGTTACCTTCAACAAGGAGCAGAGAAAAGCCACTAGAACTCCTTTACGGATGAAGATGGTAAAGCTTCTATATTTCAATGACTTTTTGCTTTAGAGAATGTCAAGGAGAGAGGGATTTGTTATGTGAAACAATGTATAGAAGGTGGAAAGGTAAAAAGTGGAAAGGTGGTGAGATTTGGGGTTTTCTTAGGGTAGAAGGTGGAAAGGTGATGAGGTTTGGGGTTTCTTTCCTTTTTTTTTTAATGTTGAAGGGCATAATGGACATTTCCCCATTAAAATGGGGTTTGGGGGATAATAATGGGGTTTTTAGACTAACTACCTCATGATATTAACACCATTATGTTCCAAGACTATTATGGGGTGGCTTTACCAGAGACTCTTTAGTAGTGTAGTTTCTTTTCTGTTGGGCTTTGCCCTTTGTTCAACAAAAAAAAATGAACTATAGAAACAATGGTATTCTCTATATTAGTTATAAAATTGTTGTATTTAATTTTGAATTTATTCTTTTCCTATCTACACTTTGTAATACTCAAATGACTTGCAATATATATATATATATATATATATATATATATTATATAACTATACATAAAGTAGTAATGAGAATAAATTTCATCTTTTCATCTCTTCACAGCAGCAACAGTAATAGGGGTTATATAGCATATTTTTTTTAATTTATTTTATTGCTAAGTATCATTTATGAACGATCTATGTAAGAATGATAAACTGAGATAGAGATCTCTTTTTACTGAACTGCAACTCCCTTATACAGTACCTACATTATACTGTGATAATGCTAGCACAGTGGCAATGGCTCATAATCCTGTTCTCCATCAAAGACAAAGCACATTGAGTTGGACTTGTTTTTTGTCAGAGAAAAGGTGCAAAACCGCACTCTCACAGTCACTCATGTTCCTTCTAAGTGGCAAACTGCTGATATTCTTACCAAGGCTTTGTCTCAAGCTCGATTCAATGAACTCAAGCCAAGACTCAGAGTAGTTCCAGGAAGCTCTATTAGCTAGGCCCTTCAATTTCGAGGGGTGTATTAGAGTGTTAGAGTTTAAGCATGTATTTTGCTTGTATTCTGTATTGATTATTAGTTAGTCCAGCTGTAGCCAGCTGGTGTGTGCTTACTTGACAGTTGTCAATAAGTCACACTATTCTTTCTTTCTATAAATAGATGTAAACTCTCTCAATACCTTACCTTGATTTTTGTCTAGATTCCGAAATAACAGAAATAATTCTCTCTCTCTTTCTCTCTCTATCTCTATCTCAGTTTATCATTCTTACAATATATTCATAAATATATATATATATATATATATATATATATATCATTATTTATATGTGCTAAATAAACTGGATCAGAACCAACGTGAGGTTGGTCAAGTGGTAACTCACTTGATCCCTTAACCAAGTGGTCTCGAGTTCGAGTCTTGGGTATGGAGCAACCCCCACTGGCGCTAGGAGACCCCTACCGCTTAGTGCGAGCTTAGTTGGATCGGACCGGATGAGTCAGATTCTGGGTAAATCAGATCCGAATACCGGTTGATGTAAAAAAAAATAGACTGGACCAGACCGAACCGGTCCAGTCTCTTTACATTAAAAAAAATAATTATCTAGATCGAACTATATCAGACCATGTTAATTTAATTGATATGATCTTTAATATCCATCAATGACTGGACCAAACCGGACCGTTACACCCATGCGGAAAATAGGATTCATCCATGAGGACGGTGATGAGAGAAGGCTAGCCACATGAGTGAGCGTAAATGTCTGACTTGAATTAGCAAGTGAAGAAGATATGAAATGTGGTAAAAGTGTTCAAGGGAGATGAGGTATTGAAGTAGGATAAAATCAGGTGTAATGGTTTTTAATTTGGGGAATGTTGGTGTCACGGAAATGTCTCAAGAGCTTACTTACAAAGTTTGTAATTTGTAATTGTCTATACCAGATGAAATATCTACAAGATATACAAATACAAATTTCACTATTTTATTATATTAATAATAAAATATACAATTCCCAGTCAAAAAATAATAATAATAAAATATACAATAACCATTTTTTTAAGAAAGCACCGAAATAATCCCCAATTCAAAAATGAAACTCGAATTGACGTAAATCAAAGTTGTAACAATGAGCAAGACACAAAATAATAATAATAATAATAATAATAATAACAATAATAATAATGGGAAAGGATCCCCTGTGTCTTTCTCAACAACACATATATGAAGAATAGAACACTCTATTTGTAACTTGCACCAACAAATAGCCATTTTTAAGCCCGGACCTTTAGAAATATTATTGACTCTTTGAGGCTATCATTCAATCCTCATGATTTCATCCAATTTCTATCATAAAACAAAGGCAGCTAATGATTAAAAAAAAAAAAATATCTTGCTAACAAATGCTTTAAGGAATATTTGTTAAGATTACTTGATATAAAAAAAAAATTCAGAAGTCTATATTTATTACTTATCGAAAACATAAAAAATTACATTTTTCAATAATTTTTATCTATTATTAATTCCTAAATAAATACCTTAAAGACAGTAATAAAACAAAGGCAGCAATAAATGAAAAAAAAAAACACAAACATGAACATGAACAATGAGTCAGTGAGTGAGTCATGGTAATGAAGTATACTTGATTACCAAATCAAACCAAAGTCAAATTCAACGTTCCGCGTCACAGTCCATACTTGCATTCCTAGAGAAACAGCTAAGTTATCATGAATCATTAGGCACAATCAATAGCACTAACAAATGCTCTTGTTATATAATTTCTAACAAAAAAAATATCACAAATCTTAATTATCGATTACTCTTTCAGATTTTTATTGTTTATTCTTATTTAATAAAATCAAAAATATTAATTTATGTACATAATGAAAAAAAATAATCATCACATAAAAAAATAAAAGTATATTACATAAAAACATAATTAATTTATAAAACAGATAAACAAGGATGAAGGGAATACTATATTTTTCGATAAGATAAATAAGATAAAAAATATAATTTCCAATATATTTTTACTAAATTAAGCAACTTTAAGCGTTTGCAAGTAAACAAATGTTTACATTAACATTAACAACCACTTTGTAACAATTTGCAACAATTTCTTGCTCTCTCACCACCAAAATTACAACAATAATCAAATAAAATTACACACTTTCTAGAATCCAAGGAAAAAAATAATACGTAATTAAAGCAACACATAAGTGAAAAAGTTACCTACTTCTGTTTGGCAAAAACTCAAACCATCAATAAACCAATAATCAAAGCCACAACCATAGCAACATTAATGTACCTCGCACCATCAAACCTAACACCCTCGCTGCTGTCGTCAGCGCTCTGATCTGCGGCGTCAGCCGGTGAGTCAGCAGGTGAATCCGAATCCGCTGGCGCATCAGCAGCCTTATTCTTCTTCTTCTTATGCTTTTTCGGTGCTTCAGGCGCATCAGCAGCAACTGGCTCCGGAGCCGGCGCAGGCGATGGCGCCGGAGCCTCCGCCTTAAACAGCTCCCTTGGAAGCAAAACCTTATCAACGGTGTAGATCGCCAGCGGCTGCTCATCAATGAGTGTGCCGGTGATCTTCGCCGTGTCAATCTTAGTCCTCAATGTCACCTGTTCACCGTCGTTCTGAACCGTGAAATCGTACTTATTGGCGCCGTCTGTGGCAAGCGTGTTCAACAGGCCGTTGTTGGACTTGAGCATTGCGAGGGATTGGTAGACCGGAACACCATGGTATTCGAGCAAATTAGCTTTACCGGCAACCGTGAGGTTCTTGTATTTTGGCAAAAAAGCTTTAAATGCATCATCGATAGGGCAGAAAACGGTTAATCCACCGTCCACATTGTCCGAGAAGGTTTTTAACGCCTCCGGTGATGTCAATAGCGTGTCAGCAAATACCTAAAAGAAAAATACACACATTAAATTAGCAAGCCGAGTTCAAATACCTAAGAAATGGAAAGGAAAAACAAATGTTTGGCTGTAAAAAAACAAAGAGTGAAGTACCAATTTCATCACTCAATTTTTTGTAATATAACAGTTTGCTCCCTCAAAATTTATAAATTCATATTTAGTCCTCAAGATGTTCGGACATACCAACTGGTCTCCCAACTTTTTAACGAATCAACTTGATTGTTGATTCCTCAAATTATTCATGTTTTAAGGATCAAATTGGTACTTCCGATAGTTTTGAAAGACCAAATTGTACATCCGAAAATTTTTGAAGGACTAAGTTGCTATTTACACGTTTTCACGACTAAATTGGTAAACTAAAAAAAAATCATGAACAAATTTGGTACTTCAGTCAAAAACAAATGCAAATACCTTGCAACCGCGTTTTGACATAATGGCGGTGAGGTTTTGTTGGCTGGGTGCGGGTGTAGGAGCTTCGGCTACAGCGGAGGGGAGAACTTTACTGATTTGGAGGACGGAGATGTTGTAAGGAATTTCTTCGACTGATTTAACGAAGAATGTGGTAAGTGGAACGGCGTCGCTGTTAGTGTTGCTGTCGGCGCCAAAGCCGACCTTTCCGCCGTGGAGATCGGTGATGTTGACGAATCCGGAGGAGCCAGGGGCAGTGCCGGTGGCTTGGAACATGGTGGCTGCGAGGGCGGTGCCGTTGGTGATCTGGTGGAGCTTCTTGGCGCCGAAGTAGTCGAGGAGGACGTGAAGGGAGAGGATGTTTTTGATAGTGTAGATGGATGGGTGCTTTGAGAGGAGGTCGGACATGGCGGCGTTGTCGACGGCGCAGACGGTGATGGTGGTGCGGCGGTTGATCTCGGGGGCTAGGTGGGTAAGGGTTAAGTAGTGGTTGAAGGTGGAGTACTCTGGGTACTTGTCGAGAATGTGAGTGATGTTGTGAGCTTGGGTGGTGGTGGTTGCGGTGGCGGCTAAGAGGAGCAGTGCCGCCGCGAAGGACGCAAGAGATTCCGGCCGGAGCTGCTGCTGCATTGTTGTTTCTGGAAGCTTCTGAGGAGAGAGATCTGAATCCAAAGATAGGAATAGAGCAACGCAGTGTATGACGGTAAGTGCAGAGTGAAGAGAAGAAAAACAAAGTGCAAATAAAATCAAGGACGTTAACGAAAATGGTCTTGGTCTAGGACATTATTACGGTTTATGCCATTGTTTTTGAAACTAATTGGGAAATGAAATCTGTGGCGTAAAAGGCACCGTGTATATCGATGCTACCCCTTTGTTACCACGGAGTACTATTTTTGGTCCTTAATGCAAAGTTTTTTCAGAAAAATTTAAATTTAATTAATATTAATATATTATTAATAAGATTCAAAATATAAAATTTTGATATATTTTTTCAAAATTATTTTTATACACTTTTCAGTTTTTAATTAAGTTTTTTTATTGATTATAAATTATTTTACAATTTTTATATATTATTTATTGTTTTTTTCCTTATTAAAGTTTTCACCATCTATATATTTTTTTAGTTATTTATTGATGAATGTTGACTTTTCAAAAAAAAAAAAATTAACTACTTCTGTTATACCATATGAAATTTGGCTAAGTACTACTGCATTCATTTCAAATCTTTTGAACTTTTAGGTTGGGACACACATATTAAGAAAACACTTATTATTGTAAGTAGTTTATATGTGTTTTGTCTAAAATATTCTTATTTAATTCTTATTGAAAATCTGCTATTTTTATATAAAACCGGAGGGAGTATTATTTTTGGTTCTTAATGTAAAGTTTTTTTTAAAAAAAATTAAATTTAATTAATATTATTAATAATATTGAAAATATAAAATTTTGATATATTTTTCAAAATTGTTTTTATACACTTTTCAGTTACAATTTTTACATATGATTTATTGTTTTTCTTTTTTTATCCTTATTAAAGTTTTGACCATTTATATTTTTTTTGAGTTATTCATGAATGAATGTTGACTTTCTAAAAAACAAGAAAATTAACTACTTCTATTAATATATGAAATTTGGTTAAGTACTACCAACTTCATTCCAAATCTTTTGACCTTTTAGTCTTGGTCACACATATTAAGAAAATATTGATTATTGTAAGTTTATATCTATTTTTTATAAAATATCATTATTTAATTTTTATTGAAAATTGTAATAATATTTAATTATGCATTGAAATTGTAAATGGACAAAAGATACCGAATGGAAAAAAAACTTAAAAGGCCAAAAGAATATGGAATGGAGTGAGTAATAAGCCTTATAATAGGCTTGGATAGGGTATTATGATTGGGATTTTAAAAAATATAAATAAATAAATATGTTGAAAATAAGTAATTAAATATCATTAGAAATTGAAATGTAATCTTATAAATATGACGAAAATAAAGTTTCCTAAAGAATATTACAGGCTTATTTAAGGTTTTAGTTCATGAACTTAGGTGTTTTTTTGAAATTGGTCCTTGAATTTTTTGTTTTATTTTTTATGTTTTAGATCTTTGAACTTTGGTCAAACATTTGGAAATGATGTTTTTGTCACTTAAGTGATGACATGATCGATAACATGTCATTTCATCTTCACCAGATTGATAGGTAACATGCCATGTCGATGTTTTAATTTAAAAAATTTGAAATTTATTAAAAATAATTAAAAATTACATGTTTTTAAGAAAATTGAACTTTTTAATTATTTTTAAAAAGAATTTATTTCTTTTTAATAATAAAA
The DNA here is from genome assembly GCA_037953625.1 of Crotalaria pallida. Taxonomy (NCBI): domain Eukaryota; kingdom Viridiplantae; phylum Streptophyta; class Magnoliopsida; order Fabales; family Fabaceae; genus Crotalaria; species Crotalaria pallida. The sequence continues at coordinate 76,084,636 of CM075649.1, read as the reverse complement.
ACATACGGTGTCACTTTACCTCATAGCACGTCATCTATCAATATTTCGAAAATTATGTGACATATCATTATTTAAGTGATGAAAAAATCATTTCAAATGTTTAAGTAAAATTCAGAAACCCAAAACATTAAATAAAAAATCAATGAAAGAATAAAAACATAAATAAACTTACAATATTAATGACAAGAGGGGGGGGGGTGAAATAACTAGGAGCCCATTGTCTTTGCAATCAGAGAGCTCCTCACTGTAAGAACTACAATCAGTGGGTGAAATAACTAGGAGACACTTGGAGAACACCTAGAAGGGGGGGTTGAATAGGTGTTAGAGAAACCTTGAAAGATTTTCGAAAGAAACAAATCGAAACAATTAAAACAAATGATTTTTACAAAAATTTAAGCTCTTAATCGATTAAGCCTTCAATTAATCGATTAACACCCGAAAAGCTTCAAATGATTAATCGATTAATACTTCAGTTAATCGATTAATGCCAAAAGATTGCTTTTGGTTAATCGATTAACACCTTCAGTTAATCGATTAATCATTGTTAAAACTGAAAAATCACTTTTCAATCAAATACGAAAATCAATCAATTGACACGTATGATCAGAGATAAAGCGGAATTGATTAACACCAATATTCTTATTGATTACCTAGGTTATGAAAAAGATTTTCCCAAATCAATTTGCACAATTAAGATTCAATTCAATCAATTATGAAAATCAATCTTTTCTAGATTTTCAACCAAGAACATATGAAATGACTTGAATGTAAAGAGTTAAGGGAATAGAAATGTAGGATTCTCATGTTTTGATGCTAACAATCTCTCTCCAAGCAACAACATTGGCAACAAGCAAGCTACACCACATGAAGATTAGAATTAGGATTTTTATTAATTCTATTTCAATGTAATCTTTATTTTATGCAATGCATCTCATTGGTGTGGGTAGCTTAGGTGATTTTAAGAATATTTAAATAATGTTTGATTAAGAGTGAAGATACTTTAAATCTTGATTAAATAGCTTGTGAAAATCATTTTAGAAAAACTTTGTTTTTATTCAGATTCTGATCAGTTTACTCGAGTAATAAGTACTGGATCACTCGAGTAATTTATGTCATGACAGGTTAATCGAGTAATGGTTTACACATCACTCGAGTAACTTAATCTGACATGTTTCACTCGAGTGACGTTGTTTGGTTTACTCGAGTAATTCAATCAGTGTTGGGAAAATTTTAAAAGGACTTAATTTTCTCTTTCATAAAAACATACTTTCATTCTTACAATTTTCTAATATACTTTTCAAAAGCAATCCAAGAGCTATTTTACATCTTTCAAGAGCTATCAAGATTCAACAAGTGGTATCAGAGCTCGGACGAAAAATCCGAGCCTTAAAAAGCTTTTTCGAAAAGATCCTTTTTACTTGGAAACAATGGGCTCAATTTCAAATCCTTTTGGTGGTGAAGGAACTTCCATTAATCGTCCTCCACTATTCAATGGTGAGGGTTATGCTTATTGGAAGGTCCGCATGAAAATCTTTATTCAAGCCATAGATACGGAAATTTGGAACGCCATAGAGAATGGACCTTTTGTTCCTCAAACGAAAGTAAATGATGTTGTTTCAATCAAACCTCAATCGAGTTGGGACAATGATGATAGGAAGAAAGTTGCATTTGATTTAAAAGCTAAAAATATCATCACGTCCGCTCTTTCTTATGATGAGTTCTTTCGAGTATCTCAATGTTTGATGCTAAACAAATGTGGGACACATTACAAGTCACACATGAGGGCACTTCGGAGGTTAGAAGGGCTAGGCTAAATACACTCATGCATGAATATGAACTCTTTCGTATGTTACCTAATGAAAATATAGGTGACATGCAAAAGCGGTTCACTCATATCATAAATCATCTTTCTGCACTTGGAAAAGTTATTACTAATGGTGAAGTTGTTAATAAGATTTTGAGATGTCTTAGCAGGGAATGGCAACCTAAGGTGACGGCCATTATGGAAGCTAGAGACGTGGATCAAATTGATTTAGCAACTCTATTCGGAAAACTTCAAGAGCATGAAATGGAGCTTGGACGGTTATCCATGAATGAAGATGCCGATAGAAAGAAAAAGGGGATTGCTCTTAAATCAACTTCAAAATCCTTTAAGGCACAAGAGGAAAACCTTCAAGTGGATGACTCGGACTCCGATATAGATGATGAGACCCTTGGCTTGCTAGTTAAAAAGCTTGGTAGGTTCCTTAAGAAAAAGGGGAACTCTAATAGAAATAGACAAAGAGATTCTAAGGACTCACAACCAAGAAATAAGACTAACAAGGATCACATCAAGTGTCATGGGTGTGGAAAGCTTGGTCACTATCGATCGAATTGTCCAACTAATTCTAAGAAGTCGGAAGGTGACAACTCAAAGTTCAACTCATCTAAAGGAAAAAGGGCTTACATAGTATGGGATGAAGTAGAGAGTCAATCAACATCTAGCTCGTCGGATGATGAAGAACTTGCAAATCTATGTTTAATGACGAAGCTTGATGAAGAGGAATCTTCGAGCATTAAATCAAGTGACAATGTCAATGAGGTAGATTATCTTTCCGATGCTAGCTCTAGTTCTAATTCTCCTTCATTCAATGAGTTGTACAATGTGTATGTAGAGATGCATAAAGAGTTGAAGAAACTTGCTAAAATAAATGTTGAAAGAAAGAATTTCATAATAAAGCAACATGAAAAGATAATTGAACTTCAAAAAGATTTAGAAGAACTTAAGCTTCAAAATGAAACTCTTGAACTCATTTATGCAAACTCTACATGCAATTGTGAATTGAAATCAAATGACACTCCATCTTGTGAAAATTGCAAGTCTTTGGAAAAAGAAGTTTTTAATTTGAATGATCGACTTGCAAGGCTCATGAAAGGAGATACTTCATTAGATCATTTGCTTTCAACTCAAAGGAACAATAGCAATAGATCCGGTCTTGGCTATACCAAACCTAAGAAACGCAATTATCGCAAAGTTGGTGGATTTTCAAAGAATAAGATTTCTAAAAACCCAACTTGCCATTATTGTGGGATCTTTGGGCATACCACGAATAAATGTAATATAAAGAAATTTGGTATACCAAGCGGTGAATATATTTGGATTGTTAAGGGGACTTCTCCTCATGCTAACAACAAAGGACCCAAGACCACTTGGGTACCTAAGTCAACCAAATGATATTTTTTTTGTAGGTGTGTCTTCGAACCAAAGAGCGCAAATGGTATTTGGATAGTGGTTGTTCGAGACACATGACGGGAGACAAAACGCACTTCATGGAACTTACTCCGAAAAGTGATGGATTTGTGACATACGGCGACAACAACAAGGGCAAAATTCTAGGAGTCGGGAAGATCGGTAACGTATCTAACCTTGTCATAGAAAATGTCCTATACGTAGAAGGCTTAGAACACAACTTGCTTTGTATAAGCCAACTATGCGATATGGGCAATTATGTGACTTTTACTCCGGAATTATGTTTCATTAAGTCTTCTATAGATGATAGTGTTAAGTTTGTTGGTCGTCGCTCTAATAACACTTACTTAATTGATTTGGATGAGATAACTTCACTATTTTCAAAATGTTTCAAATCTTTTGTTGATGAAATTCGTCTTTGGCATAGACGAATTGCTCATGTGAATGTGAATCAATTAAACAAACTTTTACGAAAAGATTTAGTGATTGGTTTGCCTAAACTAAACTTTAAGCTTGATGGCATTTGTGACTCTTGTCAAAAGTGCAAGCAAGTTAAAAGTTCTTTTAAACCTAAAAATGTGATAAGCACAACAAAGCCTTTGGAGCTAATCCATATGGATTTGTTTGGACCTTCACAAATTAAAAGTTTAGGTGGCAATTACTATGGATTTGTTTTAGTAGACGATTTTACTAGATTCACATGGACTTTATTCTTATCCGCAAAAAGTGAAGTTTATAAATGTTTTAAAAAGTTTGCCAAACTCATCCAAAATCAACTAAGTTTGAAAATTGTGTCTATTAGAAGTGATCACGGAGGTGAGTTTGAAAACACTAGGATTGATGCGTTTTGTGATAAGTTTGGTACTGATCATCAATTTTCGGCCCCTAGGACTCCGGAGCAAAACGGAGTTGTAGAAAGGAAAAATAGAATATTAGTGGAACTTGCTCGTACTATGTTGATAGAATCAAATGTTCCTAAATATTTTTGGGCCGATGCAGTAAACACTGCTTGTTATGTGCTTAATAGGGTTCTTATTCATCCGCATTTAAATAAAACACCTTATGAACTTTTAAAAGGGCGAAAGCCAAATATTTCACATTTTCATGTTTTTGGGTGTAAGGTGTTTGTTTTAAATAACGGAAAGGAACCGGTCGGCAAGTTTGACTCCAAAGCCGACGAAGGCATATTCATAGGTTATTCAACCCATAGCAAAGCATATAGAGTCTACAATATAAGAACATTAACCGTTGAGGAATCCGTGCATGTTGTATTTGATGAATCTTCGAAAGAAGATTGTGTTGTTTCTTGTGATGATGATAATATAGGTACATTTTTTGATCATGAGAAGTCAACACTACAACAAATGGAAGAGAATCAAATTGAAGATGGAGAGGTGCAAGCACAAGATAAAGACTTAGCACAAGAGATTCAATCTCAATTACCAATAGCTTGGAAATCAAACAAAAATCATCCGATTTCTAACATCTTAGGTGACATTGCGAAGGGAGTGGTAACCCGACGCACTTTAAATAATTTTTGTTATTATGTTGCCTTTGTATCTCAAATAGAACCTAAGAATATCAAAGAGGATCTTCAAGATGATCATTGGATTATGGCCATGCAAGAAGAACTAAATCAATTTGAAAGAAACCAAGTTTGGGAGCTTGTGCCAAAACCCGATGATCGTCCTGTAATTGGTACTCGGTGGATCTATAGGAATAAGTTAGATGAATCGGGTATTATTGTTAGGAATAAAGCTAGGTTGGTAGCACAAGGTTATAGTCAAGAAGAAGGAATTGATTACGATGAGACATATGCTCCTGTTGCTAGACTAGAAGCTATTCGTATTCTTCTCGCTTTTGCTTCGATAATGAATTTTAAATTGTATCAAATGGATGTTAAGAGCGCCTTTCTTAACGGATACATTCAAGAAGAAGTTTACGTGTCACAACCTCCCGGATTCGAGAATTTTGAGCATCCGGACTACGTTTTCAAACTGAAAAAGGCTTTGTACGGTTTGAAACAAGCTCCTAGAGCTTGGTACGACCGACTAAGCAACTTTTTATTACAAAAAGGTTTTAAACGAGGCACTGTTGACACTACACTTTTTATTGAACGTTCCGGTAAGGATATTTTATTGGTTCAAATATATGTTGACGATATTATATTTGGTGCTACTAACGATAACTTGTGTAAAAAGTTTTCAGACTTGATGCAAAGCGAATTCGAGATGTCGATGATGGGAGAGCTTACATTCTTTCTTGGCCTTCAAATAAAGCAGCTTAATGATGGCATTTATATTCATCAGAGTAAATATTGTAGAGAGCTTATCAAACGTTTTGGAATGGATTCGTGCAAATCCGCTTCTACACCAATGAGCGTTGCATGCTACCTAGATCAAGATGAGGCTGGAAAAGCGGTAGAGGTAACGAAGTATCGTGGTATTATTGGTAGTTTGTTATACTTAACTGCATCTAGGCCTGACATCATGTTTAGTGTATGTATGTGTGCACGTTTTCAAGCAAAACCGAAAGAGTCGCATCTAACTGCTGTCAAAAGAATAATGAAATACTTAAAGGGTACAACAAATACTGGACTTTATTATCCTAGGGATGCTTTTCTAAAACTTATAGGTTATTCGGACTCTGACTTTGCCGGTTGTAAAGTTGAGCGAAAAAGTACAAGCGGAACATGCCATTTAATTGGTAATTCACTTGTATCGTGGTTTTCTAAAAAGCAAAATTGTGTAGCTTTATCAACTGCGGAGGCCGAATACATAGCTGCAGGTAGTTGTTGTGCACAACTTTTATGGATGAAACAACAATTATCTGACTTTGGTTTAAATTTGACAAAAATCCCTATAAAGTGTGATAACACTTCTGCAATTAATTTGACTAAAAATCCAGTATTACACTCAAGGACAAAGCATATTGAAATTAGGCATCACTTTTTGAGAGATCATGTTCAAAAAGGTGATTGTGTTATTGAGTTTGTTCAAACTTCGGATCAATTAGCTGATATCTTTACAAAACCATTACCAAGGGACACATTTTATAAGATTCGAAGAGAACTTGGTATTTTTGATGAATCAACTATTAGCTAATTGTATTTGATGCTTTTCGAAATCACCTTTAAGCCTATTTCAATGTGATTTGTATTTTGAGTTGTTGTATCTTATTAAAGTGTTTCTTATTTTTTTTGATATGTAGTTATGTGTGTCTGTTTTCTATAATATGTTAATTGTTTTATTTGTATGTGTGTTACTTGCTAAATGCTAAGTGTTTCTATGTGTTTGTGTATGAAAAATGTTTTTGCATGAAAAATGTTTTTTGCATAAAAAATTGAAATTTTTAAAAATCTGGACAGTTCACTCGAGTAACAGATTTTTTCACTCGAGTAATTTTAACATCTCTTTCGTATTACTCGAGTAATTCTGTCTGTCACTCGATTAATTTTAAAATGACTTTCGTATCACTCGATTAAGTTCATCCATCACTCGAGTAATTTTTTTTATCTTTCGGCATACTCGAGTAACATTCTTTTTCACTCGAGTACTGCTCGAATCACTCGAGTGACGTATGAACATTACTCGAGTAACTTACGTGATTTTAAAAGCTGAACTGTTGAAATCTGCATCATTTTCACGACTTTTTCTCTCTCTTGTTCGTCTTTCTCTCTTCTCTCTCATACGGGTCTTCATCAAATCATCATTTTTCACCCACAAAAACTCACAAATCATACAAATTTTTTTCCATATTTCCTCATTATATCATCATTTCTAATCATTTCATTCATCAATTTCACCAATTTTATCCAAAAATCCGAAAACCCCAAATCAAAACCCTAACCCCCAAAACCGAATCTGCACTTTCTGAATCAATGGCTTCTTCCTCTCACTATCAACCTCCTCAAAAGAAAGCAAAGCAAGGAGCAGGTCGTAATGATCCTTGGTTTTCTGGAATCAACCGAGATTTGCGGGAACCGGCATTTATCAATCGCTCTTTTGGTCTTACAAGGTATGTTAAGTTTGCTTGGTTGCGTAAGGAGCAATTTCCGTTTGTAGAGGATTTAGAATTTCAGAATTTGAAGAGGTTTTTGGAATTTGAGACTCATTATTACCCTAGGCTTGTTAGACAATTTTATCAGAATTTTACTAAGCTAGATGGTGAGTATCAAACAATGGTTAGAGGACATCATTTTGTTATAAAGCCTGCGGATTTGACTATGATGTTTGGTTTAGAAAACAAGGGAACTTTTATTGGTGATACTGAATGTCTGGATTTGAATGTGGATACTACTCAGATTTATACTGATTTGTTGCGTACTGGTGAATCTTGGGGTGATAGGACTACTCGAACTGTATCACCTTTGCATTCTGTGGATAGGGTGCTCATGTACATTGTCTCTTATTGTTTGATTCCTAAATGCAATCAAAATTATGCTCAATTGGGAGATGATGATCTTACTTTGTTTCATGGGATTAAAAAGAGGTATGAGATGAATTGGAATAAAATGTTTTTAGCTCGTATGGAAGCTGCTGCTCAATCTCCTCCTACCCAATTCTTACCATATCCTATGCATGTCACCAAGATCATGAGGTATTATCGTGTTCCAATCCCTGATGATGAGCCAACTGAAATGGAAAAGAAAAATAACTGGTGTCTTAATGATTCGCACATTAGTTATATGAAAATTGCTTGGCATAGGGAAAGTCGCACTTGGTTATGGAAATCACAGATTAAGGAAATGGCTGAAGCTGCAAAGGCTGCAAGAGTTTCAGGTTCTAGAAAAAGGAATTTACTTGCTGATAGGGCTGGTGCATCTTCTTCTGTTCCTCCTTCTTCTACTGATCCGATGGATACCGATCGTGTTGAGGACTATATCGATTTGGATAATCTTGGTACTCCATTTGATGCACAGGCTGCTCATGAGTCATTGGTTGAGCACATCAATGCTCAATTCACTCGGTTGGAGATGAGACAGGATGTGAAGAATATTGCCATGGAGCATCGTTTGATGGATTACATGTCTGGCCTCTTTTCTCATCATTTCCCTTCTCCTCCACCTGATTCCTAGACCTGTGGATGCTGATGATGTTTTGCCTGCTTGCTTTCTGTTTCATGTTTCTTTGCATATTTCTGTTTATGTTTCTGTTTCATGTTTCTGACTCTGTTGCTACTATTTTTTTTCAGACCTTGCGTATGGTCTCGTTTGGTTAGTTTCGTTTTTTGCTTATCTGCTATGATTTGCTGCATAGTGTGATACTCTGATATTATGGTGCTATATTCGTTGTGTGTTTATATTCGTTGTGGCACTATTGTGGTTTATATTGGTATTGTTTTTAATGTTATTTTTTTTACCATATTGAACTACTTACCTTCAACTTTTGGCAAAGAACTTTTCTCAACTTTACTATCTTTTTAATGATGCCAAAAGGGGGAGAATATTTTGTTGATGTTGTTCTTGTAGGTTAAGTTTTATTATATTTTTCCTAGGTGTTTTACATTTAGGGGGAGTATGTTAAAACTAGTGCTTAATTGCAATGGAGGTTTGTCATCATCAAAAAGGGGGAGTTTGTAGGATTCTCATGTTTTGATGCTAACAATCTCTCTCCAAGCAACAACATTGGCAACAAGCAAGCTACACCACATGAAGATTAGAATTAGGATTTTTATTAATTCTATTTCAATGTAATCTTTATTTTATGCAATGCATCTCATTGGTGTGGGTAGCTTAGGTGATTTTAAGAATATTTAAATAATGTTTGATTAAGAGTGAAGATACTTTAAATCTTGATTAAATAGCTTGTGAAAATCATTTTAGAAAAACTTTGTTTTTATTCAGATTCTGATCAGTTTACTCGAGTAATAAGTACTGGATCACTCGAGTAATTTATGTCATGACAGGTTAATCGAGTAATGGTTTACACATCACTCGAGTAACTTAATCTGACATGTTTCACTCGAGTGACGTTGTTTGGTTTACTCGAGTAATTCAATCAGTGTTGGGAAAATTTTAAAAGGACTTAATTTTCTCTTTCATAAAAACATACTTTCATTCTTACAATTTTCTAATATACTTTTCAAAAGCAATCCAAGAGCTATTTTACATCTTTCAAGAGCTATCAAGATTCAACAAGAAATACTGCACAGAGATTTATCCTGGTTCACTCTCATCCGCTTGAGAGCTACATCCAGTCCCCTCTTCAACCAAGAGAGATTCTTCACTATGAGGAATTAGAGTTCTCAAATTACAAGCAAATGCCTCTCAAGACTCCCTTCTTGATAGCCTCCAAGAGATACCACACTCTTGTCTTGCAACCCTATTAAATCTAATCTAACCTCTTCCCTTGCTTGTTGATATCCCCACAACAAGTCTTCCAAATTGCTTGTTAACCCAACAAGACTTCCAAATGCTTGATGATACCTCACACCAAGGCTTCCAATTGCTTGTTAACACAACAAGACTTCCAAGATGATTTTGCTTGATGAACAACCACCAAGTCTTCCTTTGTTGTAGATAGCTTGCCTCCTTGCAATGATTACAACCAAATTGAAAACAATAACAATCCTATGAATCTCTTTCAAGAACTATGAAAATATCAACATAAGAGATTCAAAGATTCTTGATCAAAGAATGTAAAAGTTGAAAGCTTTGATCTATGAAAGTGAGAGAGAATAGTGTGGCTTTGATCTTTGTAAAATTGATGTAAAAATGATACTTGTTAATCACAATGATTAGAAAAAGGTTTATATAAAGTACCCAAAAGTTAAGTCACTTAAAAACTGATTTTGAGAAGTTAAAAACGTATTTTAAAAACAAGTTTAACAGGTCTTAATCGATTAACATATGGCTTAATCGATTAACCACTGTAACATGTGTGTTAATCGATTAACCTAACCCATTAATCGATTAGCCACTGGTAAATTCAATTAAAAACTTGTTTTCTCAAAATTAAACATTTCCTTTCAAACCTTTAAGCCACCTATTGATTTTAGGTTAAGTGAAAACTCAAATTATGATATAATCATGACCTTGATAGAGATTCACTACCCTCTAATGACTCTACCCAAACTCATCAAAATTCACTACCCTCTAATGACTCTACCCAAACTCATCAAAATAAAAGACTCAAACTAAAGATATTACAATTATACACAAATTGAATCTTCATGAGCTTGCTCTCTCTTCATCATTTGTTGTTTGTTGTTGATCGATGAACTTCTTCATACTTGAGCTTGATCACAAACATTTGTAGCTTATTCAAAAACTTTGTCATTATCAAAATATTCTCACTGGATCTAACACTCACGAAACTGAGCATTCATAGAAAAATTTAAGAAAATAAAAAACAAAGAGACATGTCACGTGTCTTGAAAATATTTAAAAAAAAAACTAATGTAACAGTGAAATGATTTATTCTATAATTCAGTACAGGTTTAGGGGTGCAATATTTTGCTCTATAATTCGGTTTTTTAAGTATAAGTTGTAACAATATAATTGAAATAGTTTCAACCAATGAATCTAATTTGGTACGGGTTCAAGGAAATAGTGCATTGTTTCCTGAATATTATTAAATTAAATATTATATATAATATATTATATTAAATTTTATATTTTTAAAATTAAAAAAAAATTATCGCAAATTATATGTCCTTTCAACAGTAAAGTGATATACTTCACTAACTTGACACTTTTTGAAATGGAAAAGGTATATTGTTTTATCAAACACTATATTATATTTTCGAACCCAAATATTGAAACAAGAGAACTCCTCACGAAAGGGAGCTCTCACAAGAAAAGTTGATAAAATAAAGGCCAATCAAATATGTCACATGTCAAACATTGTGTTATACCACTTCATTATTGAAATGACATATCACTTCACCTGTTGAAACGACATATCACTTTACTATCGAAACAACATATCACTTGATTGTTGAAATGTCATATTACATCACTATTGAAACGACATATCACTTTATTATTGAAATGACATATCACTTCTGTTATGTCCTAGACACAATGTTCAGAGTATAACCCTAGCTCAAGGGTATGGAAGACCTAAGAGCTAGAATACGGTCTGATGTTACTGTGTGATTTTGTTGGTATGCTAGCTATCCAGTTGGGATAACTAGGGTTTCCCTAATCACAAGTGTGTGCTAGTGTATGATTAGGGAGAAAGAACGTACCTGAGCCCCTAGCTGGAGACAACTATTTATAGGGGGAGCGGTGTTGTACCCTATGGGCCTGTACGGAGGTCCAGTAGGGCTGACGTGTCCCTTTATAGGATAAGAGATGAGTCATTCATCCTTATCCTGTTAGCGGTTAGTCTTATCTGGTTGGCGAGCTAGGCTCACGCGCCCTTAGCTTGGACTCTTTAAGGGAAGAGGTCCCTGTACTCGGTCCAGAGTCGTTAGGGTGGGTCCTATGGCATGTGCTCGGCCCAAAGATGCGTGACCCGGCAGAATGAGAATTCTGGTTGGCCAGTGAGTATTCTGGTCGGCCGAGGGCGTTTTAGGGTAGACCGAGGGTCGGTCTACCACATAAGCCCCTTAGCTCGGTAAGACTTTTCGAGTCTTGAGCCGAGCTGAGAGTTCTTCGTATGTGACCTTCAAGGTGTCGAGGGTTAAGCTCGGTAGGGGATAATGAGTTCAGGACAGCTCACCCTGCCTCGCTGTCCCCTTGACTGACTGAAAGGACGTTTGGATGTCCTTCTGACACGTGCTGCCTTGTGTCAGAGGGGTCATGATGGTGCATGCTGCCTTTTGGGTTTTCGAGATGCTTCTTTCCATTAGTTGTGCGCCACGTGTCCTTTTAGTGGCGCGATGTAGGCTTTTGGGCTTTTGTGATTAGGCCCAAATTTTCAAACGTGGGGGGAAACCACCCCTTCAACTACTTTTTTCCTCCTTTTTTCATACTTTCCTTCAAACTCATACTTCTGACACTCCTCTTCTCTCTGAAATTCGTCTCATTGGCTTTTGGATTATAATTTCCCTACGCCGTTATTCTTCTGTTCTTGATTCCCCAGTTCGTTCGTGCCAGTTCTCATCTCCAATTCTCAGGTATTTTGATTTTCTTCTTCTGTTCCTGTTTTTCGCTTTTCTTTCCTTCTCTGCTGAATCATATTCTCCGTAGGTTCTGGGTTTTTGGTTGCAGATTTTGTTCCTGTGTTTTAGTTTTCTGGGCTTATTTCTGGGTAAGTTTAGATTTCATTATGAGTATTAATTGGCTTCAGTATGAGGAGTGGTCTAGGATTCTGGTTTTGAGTGATCTTGAGGATTCTTCCTCTTCTTCTTCTTCTTCGTCTTCCGATCTGGAGGTGCTGGACTTTCTGCCTTCACCCTTCCGCCATCGCATGGTAGATCCGATGGCCGAAGTACCACTATCAGTAGATTACCCTCGGAACCTTGAGGAGGAGGAAGGTAGGAAACTGTTGTATCAAGCGGCGGAAGAGCGGGCCCAACTATCCCGCCGCCCTTCGAACCGTTCCTGGGAGAAACCCTTCTGGGGAAAAGCTGTTAAGGTTAGGGGAAGGTGTAGCAGGCTCGGCTATAGGACTAATAAACCTAAGGCTAGGTTGTTTAAAAATCTTGATTTTATAAATTCTGACGCCGAGTATTCCCTTTCCCCAGGTATGGTTCGAAGGTGCATCACACATCCTCAGGAGTTCCTTGTGCCTCCGAACTCTGTAGATTATGACTGGGTTGACTTGGAGGTGCTTGGAACCCCGTCGGCTTTGGTCAACAGTAATCTAAGTCATATCCGAGCCCACATACTCCCCTTCCCCACGGATAAAACTGGGACATCTTATGCAATAAGCTCACCGGCAGCCAACGACCGAGTGTGTACGGCGATCGCCGCGGGTCGCAAAGAGTTTTTCATGTATGAAGAAGTTGTCATTCGACTGGGGGTGAAGTTGCCCTTTACTGAAATAGAAATAGAGCTGTTGCGTCGGTTACGCTTGGCTCCTACCCAACTACATCCTAGCGGTTGGGCCTTCATCCGAGCCTTTCAAAAGTTTTGCAAAGCTCAAAAGTTGACTTGTTCGCTCCGAGCGTTTCTATGGTTGTATATACCGCAAGTGAACATCTTCGAGAAGGGGTCGCGCCAAAGATTGTGGGTGTCGTTGAAAGCACGCAACGGTCATGCCCTCTTCGATAAATTCACAGATTCATGGAAGACTTTTAAACCTTTATACTTTAAGTATCAATACGTCGGAAACGGGGACTGTTGGTTTATGGAGGGTGATCAGCCTCGGTTTTCGTTGTCTTGGTCACCCGAGTTTTTTAACCGCAATCCCAAACTTTATCAGTATCAATATGAGTCCGAGCTATCTGTAGCCGAGAGGATCACTTGTGATACCTTCTTTTCCTATCTTAGACGGAATGGTCCAGTAGATATCAAGAAGATCATTCTTTTTCCCCAGGAGCTTATAAAAGCCGAGCTTGGTAATTTTTTTTTTTTTTTTTTAACATTTGGATTCTTGGTTTTGCAGAAAAAATGGCTAAGGAAAACAAGGCTGTTGCTCGTATAAAGGAACTTGCTAAAGCAAAGGCGTCTGCTGGGTCAAGTGGTTCTCGGAGTGGAGACATGTCCTCGGAAGCCACTCGCTCGGTGACTGTCGCCGAAACTTGTCCCTCCGAGATCGAGGTGGTGCAGGTTGTTCGTCCTTCACCGACAAAGGGGGGGGATATAGCTACTGGAATCCCGCTGGTGCAAGTAGAAGGAAAGGAGGATGAAGAGGATCGGGTGCCTCTTGCCAAAAGGGCTAAGTTGGATAAAGGCAAAGGCAAGGCTGTGGAGGTGGTGAAGGCGAAGGTCGCCGACCTTCAAAGGACCAATCTGTGGTTCGATTTGTCTGATCCGGACGAGGAGAGTGTTTGGGCAAGGAAGCTAAATGAGAAATTCATCGGCTTGGTTTATACGCCGAACGATGAAAAAAGGTTGTCGGATCAGACGGCAGGCACCTTAAGGTGCCATTGTGACCTTTTGGGCCGAAACATGCTGAGGGCCGCCAGCTATATGTTTCATTTAAGCAAGAATGCGGAAGACATCAGTGCCACCCTCTCGTCGGCTGAGAAAGAGAAGAGGAAAGCTGCTGCTGCTGAAACTAAGAATCTGCTAAGCCAAGTGAGGGAAAGTGAGGCAAATCTCCAAGCTCTAACGGAGGCAAACGCTGAGCTTCAAAGAAGATTTGATGCTTCGGAGAGAGCTCGGGAGACTTCTCTAAAGGCTCTGGAGGATACGGTTGGAAAGGATGCTGAGAAAGGAAGGTTGCTGCAGGCGGCCCAGGCGAAGCTGACTGAAGCTTGTCAAAGGGTTAACGAGCTGGAAGGTGTTGCTGGTCGTTTGACGAGGTCGGAGGCCGAAGTGACTAGGTTACAAGGGGAACTGGGCGAAGTGCAGAGGGAGTTGATCAAAACTCGTCGGAAGGCTTTGAAGCATAAGGTACTGGCTTGCAAGAACCACTTCAACTGGGATCATGGTGCTGTCGACTCTTTTGTGAATGCTGTCAAACAGTTAATGCTCTTGAACCCTGGAATCCGAGTGGTTGGGACTAGCCCATATTATGGGGTTGATGGTGATCGGATGATCGATTATCGTGATGATGCTGAAGTGGATTTATCAGCACCTAACCTGCCGAACCCCCTGGAGTTGGAGCAAAGTGAAGAAGACTTTGATGGGTCATCCATTGCCTTGTCCGAAGACGAGGATTAACTCCCTGGAGATGTATTTTGCTGTGTTTTGCTGTGTAATTTGGTAATTTGAACTTATTCTGTTCTTGTAAGAAGTGAATCTTATTTTGCAACATTGTTCTTGTAAGAAGCGAATCTTATTCTGTTCTTTATGATCTAGTATTGTGTTTTATCTCGTTATAAACTGTTGTTTTAGATTTCGAATCTCCGACCTATGGCCTAGGTGGGATCCTCGGTCCTCGGCATTATAGAACTGTTTTTAGTTTTTGGCCGGGCATCTCATTAAAGTACTTGCAATTGTTAGTTTATATGTCCTTGTTAGAAGGTCATGCATAAACATCCAAGTTCGCCTCGGTGGCGAGCCGAGGGGAAATGGATAGTACGTTAACAGTAAGAGAATACGAGAATTTAAAAGCTCCATCGAATTTCCTTGATCCGTTTGTAAACGGGAGTCAAATACAAAAAAGGATAATTAAGATCATGTTAAAGATAAATGACAGGAATTTAAAATGATAAAATTTCATCTTTGCAGACAGTGTTGTGGCTCCCATTTAGCTATAGTATGGTTTGAGCTTGGTGGCGTTCCAGGAGTTGTTCAACTGTTGGTTGGTTAGTGTTTCAAGTCTGTAGGCCCCCGAGCCTGTCTTCGAGATCACTCGGTAGGGACCTTCCCAGTTCTTAGCCAACTTCCCTTCTCTTGAATTTTTCCGTCCAATGTCAGCTCGTCTAAGGACCAGGTCTCCCACGGCAAAACTCCTCGGAACCACCCATTTGTTGTACTCTCGGGATTGTCTTTCCTTAGCTTTTTTCTCTCGGTCCGAGGCTAGGGATCGGATTTCCTCGCTGAGGGTTAACTCTTCCTTTAACAAATCTTCGTTTACTTCTATTGGTCGCTCGGATATACGGAAGGTAGGGATCCGAGTTTCAATAGGTAACAAAGCGTCACAACCGTAGGTAAGTCGGAACGGGGTTTCTCCTGTTGAGGTGTGTATGGTCGTTCTGATTGACCATAATACCTCGGGAAGGAGGTCAGCCCATGAACCTTCGGCATCCAACAATCTTTTCTTCAAACCGTCGATGATGGTTTTATTTGCAGCTTCAGCCTGTCCATTGGTTTGCGGATGCTCGACGGATGAGAAGTGATGGGTAATATGAAAGTGATTGACAAGTTCTTGGAAAACCTTAGCAGTGAATTGGGTACCGTTGTCGGTGACCAGGGTGTGTGGGACACCGAAACGGGTGATGATTTGTCTGAGAAAGAACTTTTGAATTTTGGCGGAGGAGATTGTAGCCAACGCCTCGGCCTCAATCCACTTTGTGAAATAGTCAACTGCGACCACTACAAATTTTAGCTGCCCCGGGGCTGTTTTGAATTTTCCTATGATGTCCATGCCCCACTGATAGAAGGGCCATGGTGCAATCATGGAATGTAGCTCCGTTGGGGGGCGCTGAAAAACATTTCCATGGAACTGACAGGAATCGCACTTTTTAACATGTTCCGAGGCGTCGCTGAGGAGTGTAGGCCAGTAGTAGCCCGCTCGGAGCACTTTGCGGGCCAATGCCTTCGCACCCACATGGTGGCTCGAGATTCCTTCATGAACCTCGGCTAGTACCAGATCAGCTTCCGCTCGGTCCAGACACCTTAGCATTGGGGAGTCTGTTCCCCGTTTGTATAAAATGTTGCCGACCATGGTGTATTGAGCCGCTTGTCTTACTATCTTCTTTCCTTTGGAGGAGTCGGTAGGTAGGATTTGGAACTGGAGATACTGCTTAATGGGGTCCATCCAGCTGGTGGTTAGAGACACAGCTAAGATAGCACTCGGCTGGTGAACAGTTTCTTGGATTAGGGTTTTGTTATTCTCTGGTCCTTTAGTACTGGCGAGCTTTGACAGGATATCTGCACGGCTGTTAGAAGACCTAGGGATGTGGGTGATGGAGAATTGGGGAAAAAGATCTGTGAGAGCTTTGACTTGTTCTAGATATCTCTGAAGAATTGGTTCTTTGGCTTGGAATTCACCTTTGATTTGAGATACAACTAGCTGGGAATCACTGAAAACTTCAATTTCTGACGCCCCCATTTGATGGGCCATGCGCAAGCCGGCTATCACCGCTTCGTACTCTGCTTGATTGTTCGAGGTGGGGAAGTCGAACTTGAGGGAGTACTCCACACAAATGCCAGCTGCGTTTTCAAGGATTATCCCTGCACCTGCCCCCTTATTGTGGCTGGAGCCATCAACATAAATTTTCCATGGCTGGGAGGGGTTGGAATAAGTAGAATCTGATAGCTCTGAAACAAAATCTGCTAAAATCTGGGACTTGAGAGTTTTTTTTGGCTCGTAGGTGATGTCGAACTCAGATAGTTCAACAGACCACGACACCATCCTTCCAGCCAAGTCTGGTCGGTTGAGGACCTGCCTGATTGGCTGAGTTGTTCTGAGTACTACGGGGTGGTTCTGAAAGTACTGCCGGAGTCTCCTAGTAGCAATCACCAAAGCAAAGGCGAGTTTTTCAATTCTGGAATATCTTATCTCAGGCCCCTGGAGGGCCTTGCTGACAAAGTAGATGGGACGCTCGGTTCCCGAGTCGTCTCTGACCAAAACCGAGCTAACAGATGTTTCACTTACGGACAAATACAAAAACAAAGTTTCCCCTTCCCGAGGACTGGTGAGGACAGGAGGGGCCGAGAGGTATTGCTTGAGCTCTGTAAACGCTTGTTCGCAAGAGTCGTTCCAATGGAAGTTCTTGTTTTTTCTGAGTAACTGGTACCATGGTAAAGCTTTCTTGGCTACTTGAGGGAGAAATCTGGAGAGGGCCGCCATCCGACCAGTTAGCCTTTGAACTTCTTTGACATTAGATGGGCTGTGCATGTTCAGAATAGCTTGACATTTCTCTGGGTTGGCCTCGATCCCCCTCTCCGAGAGCATGAAACCTAAAAAGGTCCCGGCTGGGACCCCAAAGGTACACTTATCAGGGTTCAGGCGCATGTTAACTTTTCTGATTCTATCAAAAATAGCCACGAGGTCCCGAGGATGGTCCTCCTTCTTCTTACTCTTAGCTATCATATCATCAATGTACACCTCAAGAGTAGGTCCGATCATTCCCGAGAAGACCTTGTTCATCATACGCTGGTAGGTTGCGCCAGCGTTTTTCAACCCGAAAGGCATTACCGTGTAGCAGTAAGTTGCCCTTTCAGTGATGAAGGCCGTTTTCTCCTGATCAGGAGGGTACATCGGGATTTGATTATATCCTGAGTATGCATCCATGAAAGATAAGAGTTGGTAGCCAGATGAGTTGTCCACTAATTTGTCGATGATGGGGAGGGGGTACTGGTCCTTTGGGCATGCTTTGTTCAAATCGGTATAGTCGACGCACATGCGCCACTTCCCATTCGATTTCTTGACCAGAACGGTGTTGGAGAGCCATTCCGAGTAGCTAACCTCCCTTATGAACCCGGCGGAAAGGAGCTCGGATACCTTTTGCTCTATCACTACCGCCTTTTCGGTGCCAACCCTTCTCTTCTTTTGGGCGACCGGTTTGGCGGTCGGATAAACACTGAGCCGATGACAGATCAAGTTCGGATCAATCCCCGGCATGTCTGCCGAGGTCCAAGCGAAAAGATCTTTATTCTTCTTTAAAAGCTCGAGCATTTCTGCTCGTATTTCTTCTGGAAGGTTGGTTCCTAGTTTCACTCTTCTGTCTGGTAGTTTTCATCCAAAACAATGAACTCCCACTCTCCTTCAGGGGTAGGTCTTGAATCATCCAAATCGGACCTAACATCTAGATCCGTCAAGAGTACACTTCCCTTGTTCAAACTTAACGTTGGCTGGATTTGTTCTGGAATCTTGATCTTTGTCAAACTAGCATTGTAACACAGTCGAGCCTTCTCCTGCTCGGCTCGGATGGTAACTACAGTCCTGTCAGTACCTTCAAACTTCATAGCCAGATGGACCGTTGACACGACTGCGCCGAAGGCCTGCAAGCATGTCCTGCCGAGGATGGCATTGTATGCTGAAGGGCAATCGACTACAAGGAACTTGATAATCTCGGTTCTCGCCGAAGGGTGGTTCCCGAGGGTCACTGGCAGCTGGATGTGTCCCTGGGGAACCACTGCATCCCCAGTAAAGCTGATCAGCTTTCCCTCGAAGGGGGTCAGGTCCGAGTTTTTTAATTTTAGTGCTTCGAAAAGGTTTAGGAACATGATATCTGCCGAGCTACCCTGATCGACGAATACCCTGGCGACCTCGTAATTACCGATCAAAGCAGTGATGACCATAGGGTCATTATGACCCGGGATCACCCCTTCAAGATCATCATCAGAAAAGCTAATGGGAATACTTCTTGTGGTTCTCTTTCGGATTGGATGGTTGTGAACTGCAAGGACTTGATTGATATATTTCTTTCTGTCGGACCGTTTCTCTCCCCCTCCCGCAAAACCTCCAGCAATGGTGTTGACTCGTAGGTTTTGCGGGGATTGATCCGTCGTGGCAACCTCTACCATGGCCACTCGCTGTTGATTGGTTGGTTGTTGTTGGTTGGTGTTTTGATCGGCTTGCCTGGTTGACGACCGACCATTCCTGTCAGGGGATGGAGTTCTTCTTCGAGTATGTCGGTCAAGTGCTTCCCGGACATACTGCTGTAACTTACCGTCCCTGATTAACTGCTCAATCACATCCCTGAGCCAAGTGCATTCATCTGTCGTGTGCCCATACCCACCATGATACGAGCAAAATTTGGAGCGATCTTGCCGCTGGCTTCTCTTCAAGGGGGGTGGTCTTTCTATCGCTCGGAGGTCAGTCTGCATTGTTTCCTGCAGAATTTGGCTTCTTGGGACTGTGAGAGGGGTGTATTGCTCGAATTTCCCTCGGGGAGGTCCAAATCTCCTTTCCCCCCGGGGTCCCCTCCTTTGATCTTCCCTTCTGTCATCCCTTCTCTCGTCTCTTCTTGATCTCCCCTGGGAGGATGGCTCTCCCCGCTCGCCTCTGTCTCTGTTTCTTTGCCATTTGCTGAATTCTTCTAAGTTTATGAACTTAGTAGAACGATGTCTTAGCTCCGCCATATCCCTCGGCGGTTTGCCCACAAGTGAATTTTTGAAATCTCCGTTTCGGAGGCCCTGAGTGAAGAGAAAGACTGCAAAGCTTGGTTCTAAGTTAGGCACGGACCCTGCCTCCGAATGGAAACGTGAGAGATATTCCCGTAACGGCTCTTCGGTCTGCTGCATAACGCCCGCTAGCGCGTGGTCGGACTTCGGCTGGACGCAACTAGCGGTGTACCTGTTCAGAAAAACTCTCTTCATCTCTGCCCAGGAGTTAATAGAGTTCCTGGGCAAGGCTGAGTACCACCTTAAGACGGGTGGTTGGAGAGTCATGGAGAAAGCTCTGCATTTCATCATGTCTCCACCGTCGTAAAAGTTCATAGCTCCTTCAAAAGACAAGATATGCTCCAAAGGGTCGGTTAACCCGTTATATTTGGAAACACTCGTTGGGCCGAGAAAGGCTGAGGGTGTCTCGTATGCCATGATTCTCGGAGTGAAGGGATGGCCAGGATGAGTAGTGTGGTCGGTTTCATATGTGTCCTCTAAGATTGGGTTTATGGGGGGTGGTGGAGGTAGAGTGGTGGTTGGGTGGGGGATCAGCTGAGTTGCTAACACCCCTCCGGCCACCGCCTGCATATGGAGCTGTTGGAGATTGGCGATGGCCTTTCCCTGTTGTTCTAGGATCTTAGCTTGTTGCTTAATGATTTCTTCCAACTGGCTCTCCCTTTGACCACGGGAGTGATCCCTATCATCTCCAGAAACATGGGCGTCGATGGATCTGCCTGATCCATGGTTTTGGGCATGATTGGGGTTAAGAGAATTTTGGTTCTGGGGGTTTGTTTGCCTGGAATGGACGGTGTAAGGACCACTGTGCGTGCGAGCTGGAACGGAGTGGTGGCTCCGGGCTGGAATTTGTCTTACTGATGGCATGCTGGGATGTGGAGGGTTTCTTCCATCAAGATCTCCACCGTTGTCGCCACTGCCTTCTTGCAAATTCTGATGGTTTCGCCCTGCTTGGCGGTTTGCGCCACGCGATGTTGCGTTTCCTCGCGTCTCTACCATTTTGGGGTGGGAATAGCAGTTTACGGTTTCCCACAGACGGCGCCAATGTTATGTCCTAGACACAATGTTCAGAGTATAACCCTAGCTCAAGGGTATGGAAGACCTAAGAGCTAGAATACGGTCTGATGTTACTGTGTGATTTTGTTGGTATGCTAGCTATCCAGTTGGGATAACTAGGGTTTCCCTAATCACAAGTGTGTGCTAGTGTATGATTAGGGAGAAAGAACGTACCTGAGCCCCTAGCTGGAGACAGCTATTTATAGGGGGAGCGGTGTTGTACCCTATGGGCCTGTACGGAGGTCCAGTAGGGCTGACGTGTCCCTTTATAGGATAAGGGATGAGTCATTCATCCTTATCCTGTTAGCGGTTAGTCTTATCTGGTTGGCGAGCTAGGCTCACGCGCCCTTAGCTTGGACTCTTTAAGGGAAGAGGTCCCTGTACTCGGTCCAGAGTCGTTAGGGTGGGTCCTATGGCATGTGCTCGGCCCAAAGATGCGTGACCCGGCAGAATGAGAATTCTGGTCGGCCAGTGAGTATTCTGGTCGGCCGAGGGCGTTTTAGGGTAGACCGAGGGTCGGTCTACCACAACTTCCCTATTAAAACGATATATCACTTGTGATAATTTTTTTAAAATTTTAAGAATATTAATTTTAAATTACGCGGAAAAAATAATATCACCAAGAGATATATTGTTTCAAATTAAATATCACCAAAAGATATATTGTTTCAAATTAATGCATGATTTAGTGCAATAATTCGATACGATAAAGTGGTGCAATATTACAAACTGATCACAAAAAAACAAACTATCAACTAATACACCTTATTAATACACATGTACACATAATTAATGAACTTATTCTATTGCACTAATTTATTGCAAGAGAAAAAATTCTACTTCATGCACATATGTACTTCCTTTATTAAAAAAAATATATTCAAAAATAATCATTGCATTTAAATTTTTTTTATTTCTTTAACAATTTTAAACAATAATCCTAACTCATATAATTTTAAAAATATTTATGATATACAAAATGTTTAAACTTTAATCATCGATAAATATAAAAAAACTTATGATTTGTGCATTGCACGGGATAAATGCTAGTTTATGTATAGACTTAATTATGTCACAAGTCCTTGAAGTTTAGGGTTTTGCCAAATAACCTTATTTTTTTTTTCAATATCTGACTCCCTGAAGTTACTTCTGGCTTTGTCGTATACCCCTACTATCAATCATGGCCAATTTCATTGACACGTAACATCAAAATTTTGATCAAACGCAAAAGGTTAAGCACCTAGTACCCCATGGACGAAGATCCTTTTTTAAAAAAATTTAAAAAACTAAAAAAAGTTAATATTTTTATATTTCCATCATAAGATGAGTTGGTTCTTCGAGAAGAATCAGATTTATGACTGGATTTGAGCAAAGAAGGAAGCCGTTTAAGGCAAATCACGTGACTTGAGCAGCATGTGATTTTTCTTGTTTTCATAGAGAAAGAATAAAACTAAGAATTTTTTTAAACTCAATTATTATAATGTCAAAAGAAATATACTCATGTATTGAAAAATAAAAAATTCAATACTTTAATAATAATGAACTTAATTTTTTTTTTATATTTTCTTCAATTATATTTATAAAGTTGCTTTTTTTTTATTTTTTTATTTGTAAATTGTTTGTATTTTTTATAAATATTTTTTTTATTGTTTAATAATGTGATACAATATATTTGTGAAATTTTCAATACAAATAAAAAAATAATTTTAATATTAAAGTATTATTTTAAAATTTTTTAAAAAATTGTAGTAATTTATCTTTCATGATTTTTGGATAAAATTAAACACTACTTATAATTTATAACAAAAACAACAGGAGTAATGCACTTTTACTGTTTTTGACGTTTATAATTCAAACTTGTTATTTACGGTATTTTTACTTTATTATTTCTTTCAAAAGAAAAAAAAAATTTGTTGTAATGGTGGGGATGGCATTGGTGGTGGTGTGTGTAGTATTTAAAACCAGGCTGGCTTATAGGATGGAGGGGTGCCACGTGGAGGATAGATGAAGGGGGCAAGTGACGTTTGCTAGCACATGCTCATTACACCGACAACTTTCCCTCTCACACACCGTGTTCATTTTCATTCATGGATTCATATGGTTGAAACTTGAGAGCATGATTGTGTTTGGGTCACGCTAATTTGGGGTATTCCTTGTTCTTTCTTACTTGCAATGCCAAAGTCTAGTGTTAGGAGAGAAAAGAATAAACCTAAGCTTTTATTTCCACACAAGATAAGTTACATACGTGGTAGGTTAAGTTAGGAATATTGTAGCTTAGTAATGGGTATCTATTTTATTCATATGATTTTCTAACGAGTATTTCAGGACACATATTAAAAATACTTAAAAGGGTACATTTTTATGAAAAAATAAAAGTAACACATACCAAAATACTAAATAAATTAGTTCTCAATTTGTTCTTTTTTTACATGATAAATGGCTTGGTGATAATTCACCTTTATCCTTTTGGTATCTGGATGATATATTTTGGTTGAATTTTTTTTTGAAGGATTTCACGCTTACTAGTGGTGACTGGGATTACGTGTTACGACCACCATGCCTCCCTTTCCTGATGGTGATTTTGATTGTTTTATCTAGAATTGCTTTGAAAATGGTTTATTCTCTATGAAATATGGACTTTTTTTTATTTAAGTGGGGTAGTTTTACAAATAATTTACGAAAAATGGGTAGTTTTGAAACTATTTACAAAACATGGGATAATCAAAAAAACTATTTACGAAAATGAGGCAGCCAAAGTCAAAATTTACAAAGTCAAATGTGTCATCTGACTTAATGCAATCCGAATGACACGTGGCACAATCTGATTGAATCTTCAAAAATTTTCGAATAAAAAAGTTAAAAAAGGGGGGTAGATAGCGCTGCCACGTCACACAACCAGCCGCATCAATCGCAGTGACGCAGTGTAACGATTGGTTTTGATGTGCGTATGGTTTTTTAAGTTTTCGATTAGGATCTTTAGGGTGTGTCGTGGGGCCGAGGTTGCAAGGTTAGAGTGTGTCTTTAGTGCCATGAGCTTGGTTGAGTATTCAGCTAGAGGATTCTAAGTGTAGGTTGAGTGCTCGACGTGTTAGCCAGCTTTGGTCACAGAGAGTTTCTTTTAGATCGTGTGTTAGTGAGGTTTTTAGTGAGACATTAGGTTTATGAGGCATTTGGGTGTCATCCGACCGTCTGGTTATGCCTCGAGCGTTAATAGCCTTAGATTAGTGAGTTTAGAGAGTCGTCTTAAGTCGTGTGGGTAAGAACGAGTGTTAAAATAGGGTAAAGTCTAGAGTTTCGTTTGATTTCGTGTTTTAATAATTATGTGTTTGATGATATGGAATTGTGATGTTGATGTTTGGAAATGTATTTTAATGTTGTGTGTGCTTGATTTAGTGTTAGAAAGGGTTAGGAACCTTTGAATCGGGTTAAAACGTGCGAAAATTGGAGTTCGGGGTGAACCGGGGCGCCCAGGCGTGGGGTCGGTACGCCCAGGCGCACCAGAGCACCATTTCCCTATTCCCACAATCGCACCAGCGCCCAGGCGCAGGCACCAGGCGCCTAGGCACGCTGCACCAGTTGCTCACTAGATGCATGCGTGGTGTGTGTCACGCTCTCATATTAATGAAAAACTTTATAAAAGATCTCATAAAGTAAGTTGTATATGGACTTGAATTATTTTAATAAGATCATAATGTAAATTAAAAACGCACTTGAGTTAATGGATAGAAACAAAATCAAGTAAGGTTTGAGATTACATTTCTTTCACTTAAAGGATGAATATAGATACGAAGTTAATTACTAAAAATTATCGTTATCTCGAACGAGGTTTTAAATTCAAATAGTTTACTTTGATCCAATTCTTTCATCAAATAATCAAAGTTTGCGGAAAAAGGAATAGTAATACCCTTGATCATTTGTACATCAAAACATATAATATATATATATATATATATATATATATATATATATATAAAGAGTGGATCAAGAGTACATCACATCATCAAAGTCTAAGTCATGGGTCCAAGATACAAGTCCATAAGGTAAAAACAAAAGTTAGACCATATCTCTGAAATTCTCTTAAAACTCTACTCAATGTAGATACATCTCAAAATAAAGAGAGTCTCAGAGACGGTCCAGTGATCCTCCATGAAGTCCTCATCCTCCTCCAGTCAGTCAGGTCTCCTGCAGCTGCGAACACGTCCTTCATCCCTACTACCTACATCATGCATCTCCCGGTGGATCCCCAACTCCCCATTGGCTGCCAGTGGAATGCTCGACCGGCTCCTCCTCATCCTCTGCCTCCTTGGGATCCTCCTCGACCTCGTCTGACAGAGTCGGTACCCCTCCACTGGGTACTGGGTCAGCTGATGGAGTCCCATTAAGTGGAATCATAGGACCAGGAGTAGGAGTATCCTCGTGGATAACTCTAGAGGCAGATGGGTGAGATCGGGTGGTAGCTCTAAATCGAAAACTGTGAAAACGTTGAGCTGGTCTCGGTGGGGGTGGTCCATGATAGGTATAAAAAGGGGGCACATGCATGGTGTAGATTATCGGGATGCGGAACCTACGAGGACGGACGTGAGCCAGAGGGTTCGGGTGGTAGAATATCAACTCTACCTCCTCCTCGTAGGTGGCTTTATGGTCCTCGTAGTACCACACTCCATTAGGGAGTGGGCGTAACTCGATGCAGGCTAGGTAACGCACCATCACCTAAAAAGGGCACAGGGGTAAGCAATACAGTTCACTTAATCAAATAAGAATAACAAGAATTTAAACAATCACATACACAAGACATCATGTAGCATGCATATACATATGATCAAGCCATTTTCAATTATAATTGATTCCTTTAATTATGGTGGCATGATGCATGCTTTTTATCTCTCAAATTCCTGAGATTCTCCAACTAGTACTTTCATGGACGTCCATCCAAAAAATCCAAATTTACTCCCAAAGCACAATCATACGTTCTCATAACGTATAGCGAAACTTGCTCGGAATGTGATACATAACGTCACTCCTCAGGTGAACGTCACGTCGTGAACACGTAATAATCACATCAATAGTATCCCACAATATTGGCCACATTTCAACTCATAAATGTGTCATCATGCAAGTCGCAATCATTTGGTACTCCCGAGTACCCTCCTCATGTTCCTCGAACATGACAAATGATAACTTATCACCATTCACCATGCATGAGTGCACATAAATCTTTTCATTAAAGATTAGCCATTAATATCATTATATGTGTAACGATATGAATTTATTAACTTAATAATTATATATATTTATGTTTATGTTGAGCTAATATATATAGATATGATGTCAATATATGAGTTTGGTTGTGAATGTACCTGTTGTGTTACGGATAGGTTGATGCTCGACTAGGGTTGTTGTTTGTGTTTGAGTGCCAGGGATTTGTAGGAGTCCGAGTGCGTTGTTAGTGACTTGTTCTTGGTCGAGTAAGTGGCTAGAGAATCCTAAGAAAGGGTTCTGAGTGCAAGAGTTGGCCTTTGGTGTTAGTACGCGGAGGATTCCTTCGAAATCGTGTTTCGACGGAGTCCCAGAAGGTGTTAGACTCTAGGAGGCATTTGGATGTTATCCGGCCGCCTGGTTATGCCTTGAGTGTTAATAGCCTTAGATTAGTGAGGTTAGAGAGTTGTCTTATGTCGTTCGGGTTAGAACGAGTGTTAGAAAAGGGTAAAGTCTAGAGTTTCGGTTATAGTTCGTCCACATTTCGTGTTTGTGATTTATGTGTTTGATGTTATGAAAAGATGAATTGTATGTTTGGGATGTGTTTTTAATGTTGTCCATGTTTGATTTAGTATTAGGAAGGGTTAGGAGTCCTTAGATTGGGTGAAAAAGTGCGAAAATCAGAGTTTCGGGGCATCCAGAGCGCCCAGACGTGCCGATGCACCAATTTCTGGTACCACAGAGGAACTAGCGCCCAGGCGCGCGCAGGGCGCTGTTGGTGCGGAACTGGTGCGCTAAGCGCGCGCCACGCTGGTGCTGTTAAAAACACACCAGGTACCATTTTTGGTGCGGCCAGCCCCATTTTGCCACCCCCACACGCCCCACTCTCTTCCTCTCACCTCCAATCCTCCTCCCATGAACCCAAAGCAAGATTTTGGGTAAATTTTACCTAAATCCACACCTCCCTCTTGTCCCTTAAGCTCTCTCTCTCTCCTTCAAGCTCTTTCTCTCTCCTTCTCTTTAAGCTTTCTCTCTCCTCCAATCTCAAGAACCAAGTGGAGATCGATCTGGGGAGTTGAAATCCAAGTAGATCGGGGGTAGATCCAAGGTCTATGGAGGTTCAATCGAACCTCCTCCTCCTCTAAGGTAAGGGGGAGACACTTTTCTACACTTTGAGCTAGAGATAGTTAGGGTTTATAATAGGATTTGGGATTAATAGTTAAATTGGAGTGTGGGTAATCAATTGGCACTTGTTTAGAGTTGGATTAGGGGTGATTAGATTGTTATTGGTTGATTTTTATATTTGTTGAAATGTTTATGATAAAACCCCTTTTTGTATGTTATCAAAATAGGAAGTGAAGAACCCTGGGGAGTTGATTTATATTCTGTGCTCTGAGACATACTTGCGTATGTCGATTGACTTTTCTGTGATCTTGTTACTTGTTGTATATGCCTGTGCATATTGACTATCTGGATATTGTGTGTGTGATCATGTACATGTTTTTGGTCAGAGTTAAGGTTATTGCAAAAGAAGTCAATACCGATTTATATGACGAATTAATTGGGCGGTACTTCGATACTAACTTAACCGGTTAGTCGATTCTAATAAATGGTTAAGTAAGTATGAAGCACCACGTTTTATGATGAAAAGCTAATAGAATGCTGGCTATTGACCCTTTCCAATAATCCTAACCATCATGCATCATAACATGGAGTTGAGGTTGGACGTTAGGGTATGGGATAGGCTTTCGTGAAGGTTCAACGAATCGAGGAACGAGAATGATATAGTGATCAGGTTGTGCTATTGAAACAACCGCGGGAATCGTAGTGGGTGGAACCTCGATCTACTAAAAGGGCACGGACTTGCTACCCGTGTCGGGGATCGGTTCTGCAAAACCACTACAATTTTATCGGTCGCTTAGGAATTGTTCTTGATTTATGGAAAAATAGAGATTCATAGTAAATTAAGTCCTGCAATGAAACCAGATTCCTAACGCCTTTCTCAAATCGCTCACAACTCTATTTTAATTTCTGTTTTGTTTTTATTTTAAATCAATTTCAAATAATTAATTAAAAACCCATAGATATCCCTTATAACTACAACTTAGGTGAGAATTACTTGGAAATAATTCACAGTCCCTGTGTGGAACGATAATCTTACTTTCATTATATTACTTGTGATCTAGTACACTTGCTAGTTCTCCAACAAGTCTTTTGCGCCGTTCCTGGGGATTGGAATTCGATTCCAATTAATTTTTGGTACTTTTTTTTGGTAAAAGAATTAATTCATCACCAACGAACAAAAAAATAATACAATCCAAAGGCCATATCCATTGTTGTAGCCACCTTCTAGGAAGGGTTCTACTCAATGGACATGCCAAAACTCAACCAAGGTACCACCACCTTCTATGAAGGGTTCGGGAACTTGATCAAGCCAAAACCAATGAAAGCTGTTCAGTAAGCAAATTACAACGTCCAAAACATTCAGCTAAATCATAACTCAATTCTAATTCTATTAACAATTGTGCTATTCTCCCAATCACTAAACCGCGGGTAGCAGTAACTTATTCTCCAAGAAATCTCTCTTGTCAACATCTTCATGATTTGGTCCTAGCTCCTTTGAGTGTTGTTGAAGATTCCGAAGTTCCTTTCCATCCATGTGTGGTATATGGTTGCGGCAAAGACAACATAAATACACTTCTTCCTTTTCTTGTCTCTAAAGGCATGTCGAATCCACCTGCTCCAATTTGAAAATCTATGTGGCCAATTGTCAATGCCAATCCATAAGCAAGCTTTTGATAACAAAACTTGGGACCAAAGACATTCGAAAAATAGGTGGTCCCGACATTCCTGCCCTGATACACAAAGAATACAATTTGCTTGATCTAGAAACAATTTGTCCCTTGTTTTCAATTTTCCATGAATGGTGAGCCAAGTGATAAACTTGTGTTTAGGCACAGATAGGGTGTTCCACACAAACTGATAAAGGGGAAAATCAGGTAAATGGACCATGAGATAAAAGCATCCACTGCTGATGGAGTATTGAACATCTGATGCTGCATTCCAGTTCCAATTTGAGAAGCCTACTTTCAGCCTATCTTTCACTTTCACCAATTGTTTCCAGTGCTAGCTGTTGTTGCGGTCGAGGTCCTGGGTGGCCCTCGAGGCCTTGCCTACGACGGGGTCAATTGACCAAATGTGGAGTCGCCACCGCATTTTGTTACGAAAACGCGGAAAAATTAATTATTAATTAAAACTAATAAAGCTTGGCCTCGCACTAGATAGATTTTGGGTTCAGGAGTCGGTTACGAGTCGGTGAAGGTATTAGCATCCCGTTCGCCCATTCGAAAATGGTACCTTGATTAACTTTGATTAAAAGACCTGACTAATTGATTTGCCAAAAATTATTTGTTTTTTATTATTGTGTTTGACAAGGTTGCCCCTGGTCCTACGTACCCTCATAAAATGAGGAATCAAGGCTACGTAGTTCTTATTGTTTTAATTTTATTTTTTCATTAAAAAGGTTTGATGCGGAAAGGAACATGCACAAGATCTTGTCATTTAGGCAAGAAAAGGTGGATTTCCAAAAACACATTTTGTTAAAACTTATTTAATAAAATTCATGTAATTTTTATAAATAAAAATATTGTAAAGCAAGTGCTTGACATGTGTTTTGATGAAGACAAAGTGCAAAAAGAAGAAAAGAAAAGGAAATTGCAACAAACAACAACAAGAAGACTTAAGCGCAAAGTTTAAGGACATTTGTGTTTAATTGTATTTTATATTTTAAGTCTTTAAGTATTTGCTTGGGTAGAGTCTTAGGTTAGGTAATGAATCTCAAGGAATAATCATTTTAAACAAATTAAGAATTTGAGACATTACTAAAACTAAGTTTAGAAAATGATGCATATATTTTAGAAATATTTTTAAACATTTTTTAATGCATCATTAAATGACTAAGAATGAGTTTTGGAACTTATATTTTAATAGAAATCAAGTTGCATTTGAAAAGGTTTTAATTTGGGCAAATTTACAGTGAGGTAATCGATTACCCAGTTCTGGTAATCAATTACCACGATAAAACCAGTTCAGATCTGATTGGTTTTAACAGCTGTAAGTTTCAACTAATTCCATAACGAACTTGATTCATCTATACCCATTATATAAGGGTTTTTCTACACAATTTTCATAATCCCAATTGAGGAAAAAAACACATAAACCCTTAGCCATATTTTCAAAAAGAATCAAAGAGAAGAGTTTTATCTTTCTTGTAACAGCCCGATTTTCTTGACACGAAACAACCAACTTTTATTTATTAAGTTGCTAAAAATGAGGCCAATTTTTTTTTTTTTAAAACATTATTGAGATGTTGTTGATGCACTTAACATTCTTTACTGAAAACCGAGTTGTTACTAAAACATTTTCGTACATGAAACTTCCAAGTCTTTCAAAATAACTTCCTTCACATCGAACTTGATTCATTTACATTATATTCAAAAGCTATGGATAATAAGTATCCATACATTACATGGCATAGTCGAAGATCTGTTGGTCACAAAATAAAGATGGGCATAATTACATATGTAACACCCCGATTTGGCAACTTGAAACCACAACTACTTAAAATGAAATATAGTGAAAATTTGGGCCAATTTTTTTTTTTTTAAACATGTAAAACATAGACGTGAGAACATTTAAATTTTCAAAACATAGTTATAATTAAAAACTCATGTTCTCACCTTGCATAAATCTTTCAAGTTCCAAACCGAGATGTCACAAGACACCGCACCTTGAAACTTGTTCACAAAACATTGTTTTAAATACACAGCCCATTTACTTGTTTCAAAACATCAGTGTTGAATAAAACTTTTACCAGGGTACAGTATGATAGAGCTAAGGCAACTAAGAACTTACAATGGAATACATTCCTCCGGGGGATTACCTATCCTCTAGTCATACACACTAAGACTTGCATCCTAACCCTGAGCCTAGGCCGATCAAGCTCTCAATCATCTTCGTCTGCCGAAAGATCCTCGGACCTCGGGTACTAATCCTCGTCGCTGAGACTTTCTTCCGTGTCGACCTCAAACCGCCAAGCAGAATCGTCGTCCTCTGCCACCTCAGGGATTTCTTCCACAGAGTTTTCTCCTTTCAACGGAGATGCTCCTATCTCCCGAATGAGCCGGAATCTCGCTATACTATCCATCTAATGATCATGCAGAATTTTCTAATGCCAAGCAGAAATATAGGAGAGAGTGAGCTACCCAAAACGGCAATGTCGACTATGTGGAATTACAATAGGCAAATATTAAGACAAAAACAACAAACAACAAAGAAATCATAACAACAACATGATCATCATATAAACATCTAAACACAACATTATACTCAATTTCTTGAAATAACCATCTCAATATCTTTCACATGAAACTTACACAACTCTTATCAGTCCCTCTTCAATCGATATCTCAAGATTATCAATTATTCCAAAAAAAATCTTATTCAACACTTAATATCCTTACTGTACTTTTCTTTTGATCATTCAATCTCTTAAGTTTTATCGTTTCGGTTCGCTCCATGATGTGGGGAAATCATCATTGAGGAAAATCGGCGCACACGTCTACATCTCCTCGGTCATCCACCCAACCTAGTCGGAAGCAAACAGGAGTACAGGACCTTTACCACGCGGGAACGACAGCTGTCTCAACAAATGGCTCCAAGCCAGGAGAACTGTAGAAAACTCGGGTACAGTCTCAAATCATTTCAATTCATATCATATCATATCATATCATATCATTTCATATCAAATAATCAAGGCTCACTGTAGAAAACTCAGGTACAGTGGCAAATCACAAATGCCCCGTTCCAGTCCCTCTCACTGTTCAAGATTTGCAATCTAGGGGGTGACAGTACTAATTCTAGTTGATCGTGTAGAACTTACCACGGCGTTGGACCCAGTCCCTACCACGTTCGTATACCACATGTGGAATTCGTTCTGCCTAGAAAGTACTCAAGACTTCTTGACGTTTCACCGTCATCGTCCTCCCCTAATGCAATCTCCACCTGAGTATCCGCAGATACTCATGGTTCCTTCCTCTCCACTACTTCGATATCACACTCGTATCTCACCGCATTCGTTAATGTCTTTTAAAGGATTTTAAAGGTTTTAGAGAATTTTAATTAGCGGCTTAATCCTAATGGT
Organism: Crotalaria pallida; assembly: GCA_037953625.1. Lineage (NCBI taxonomy): Eukaryota > Viridiplantae > Streptophyta > Magnoliopsida > Fabales > Fabaceae > Crotalaria > Crotalaria pallida. Next base: position 76,052,158 of record CM075649.1, on the reverse strand, counting down.
CGGCTCATCCTTGGTGCATCCCTTCAACGAGTCCCGACCACTAATCATAACCGTTCCCCAAAGAATCTCAAAAGCATCTTGCGTCACATCTCTTTCTCATGCATCTCATCAGCATTATTCTCATAAGCTATTGCTCATTAGCATCCTCGTCATCTTTCTCATCATCATTGTTCAACAGCATCATCAACATCTCTCTCATCATCATTGTTCAGCAGCATCATCAGCATCTTTCTCCTCAGTTGTTGCTCAACAGCACCATCAGCATCGTTCTCCTCAGTTGTTGTCAGCAGCACCATCAGCATCGTTCTCCTCACCAATTGTTCAGCAGCACCATCAGCATTGCTCTCCTAAGTTGTTGCTTAGCAGCGCCATCAGCGTCTTTCTCCACATTATCTCCACGCTTCCGCTCGCCTCTTCGGGTATTTTTTATCACCATCTTGAAAATCATCTTTTCATCTCAATTCTTTCTCAGCTATTAATCCTCTTCCTTTCACTATTTACTTCTTCCACATTCCATTCACATCACGACTTATCTCTTCCTCATTCATTTCTCATAATTCTTATTCGTACCTCTTTTCTTTTTAGTCTTAATTCATTACTTTCACAATTTCATTATTATCATCTCATAATTAAGGTGTAATCAAATATTACCCAACAGCATCACAATTGCTTAACAGTTAATTAATTCAGTTCACACATCAAACAACTCATGCATAACCATAACATCATACTATCTCAACAAAGACATGTTAACTAGAAACAACAAACCGATCTCGGCCGTTCGTGTGGATAGCCAAACAAACAAACAAACACACATTTGCTATCCCACTACTTTGCTTAATGAGATCGAGGTCCAACCTTTGAGATGATTGGACGCCTTAATATGTTACCTAAATACCACGGCGTCTTAAGGGAAAGCCCCTCTCTCACCTCGAATGACGTAGATCTCCAAGAACTTTCCAAGCTTCCCAAGTTGCTATTCCGGCCTCGTGTCCTTTTCGTCCGTCACCCGAACTAGAACATTTTTCCCGTGCGTTAGAAACGATTTCGATAAATTCATAATTTCGTTTTGAAAACACGTTGAAACAATTCCCTTCTTGAAAACACATTACCAATATCCAAAAGGTTTCAAATCCAAATCGAATCTTTAATAAAAATGTTTTCAAGAAGCTTTAAAACAAATTCTAGAATAATTTCTTTATCAAAACAGAACCCATTCCTCTTAATTTTAAAACAGTCCGGTTATAAAATCATTATCCTTAAGCTTTAAACAGAATACAAAAATTCAAGAAGATAAAATTTCAAAACCACATCCAATTGACTCATTAAATTTCTAAACTCCATAATACTATCAGACACTGGTCAAAGAATGCCATATAAAAATTTCAAATCAACTTAAGTTGTTTAAATCATACTTTTCAAATAACACATTTTTCCAGAACACACTCAAACAACACAAAGCATTCACAACTCACATAATGAAAGTCACACTTTCAATCTTTCAAAAATCATTAATTAAATTAAACTAAGCCTTGTGACTAACTCACCAAGGACCGAATCACCATGATCAATATTTTCTAATCACTAATAACTTTAAAAACCTTGGAATCATTGAATTAACATCACAAAAATTCCTTTTCACATAATCAAATCAACCTATTCATTTTATTTCTAAAACCAAAAAGATTAAAGGAAACACACATCATTTCAATTAAACACATAGCATCATGCACCTAGGAACATAGCCATTATCAAAGGTCATTGCATGAAGACAATTTTCCAACCACATGAACATGCATTAGCCGAATCATACACATATAATTTTGCAAGGATTTAATGCACAAATAAAGATATAAAATCATGAAATCATTTTCTTTATTTTAGGCTAAAAACCGTGAGCATCCAAAAAGGAAAATTAACAATTTTGATTCATTTCCTTAGCTTAAATCAAAAACAACAATTTAAGTCACAAACCACCTCAAAGATGCACATATATTTTCTTCTAAATTTAATTATTTCATGCATGTACTTTTTTAAGCCTTTAAATTAAAATAGATTCATCATGCATGCAACCTAAATGATAATCAAATACAATCTCCTACTCTTCCTCCTCATGGCCGAATATCCACATGCACCAAACAAGGTTTTTGTCGACTTTTTCAACATGCAAAAGTCACATAATCACATCAAGACATGTAAGATTTCAAGGCAACTTTTCAAAGCATCACACCACATCATTTATTCACATCACATGCATTAACATCATCAAGACACAATCTTTCTCAATTATTTTTAACATGCATAAAATAAACTCAAGCTCATCACTTTTTCTCAAACTAAAAATAAAGGTATTATTTTAACTTCATGAAAACAACATGCATGTACTTGAAATCCTTAGATCTAGCCTTAAAACACACATGCATCAACTTTTCACAAAATAAAAAGCATAAATTCCATTTTTATCAAACATGGCCGAATGGCCTTCACAAAATAAAACATGCACAAGATTAAACACTTATCCAAAATCATGTTTGTATTCAAAAATCAATTTAAAGCTTGCTTCTTTAAATTTTCTCTTTGAAACCGTGACATGCATCAAATAAAGACATGATCTTTCCATTTAAAATTAACATGCATGCTTCAAGATCTTAACTTTTTCACTTATCAAACAAAGATAATCACATGCATACATTCGAATCAACTAAGATCATCATCAAACTAACATGCAAGACTAAAGACTTAAAATTTTTCACTAATCAAGTCTGGATCATACATTTATTTATCAAATAACCATAGAAATACATCATAGATCACAGTTTAGCAAGAAGATTCAACATGAAAAGCCAAAGACTTTCACTTTTTCATCAATCAAGCTTAGATTATAATTTATTCATCAAATCTTTTCATGAAAGCTTCATAAATCACGGTTTGAGCAAGAAAATTTAACATGCAAGGAAGTTTATTTTAGATTTCACAAAAATCTTAACTTTTTTAGATCTTAAAGGTTTTAGTTAGAAAAACATCAAGATCTATCAAGAAAACCTCAACCGAAACATCAAGCATAAAGTTACATATTACAAATCATTTTTAGTCTTTAAAAGTCCATGATTAAGGAAGAACATCACATAAACTCATCTCTCAAGTCATAAAAATGAACATGCAAAGAAGAAAGAAGAAAGATCTACAAACTAAAAAGGAAAACCTAAACTATTACAATCTTCCTCTTGATCTTCGAGTCACCTACCAAGACAAGGGTTGATCTTCTAGTCCTAACACTTAGATCTTCAAAGATGAGGGCTTGATCAAGCTCCTAATTTTCTCCTTCTTCTTCCTATGTCTCACGACCCTCTCTCTTTCTCTTTTTTTTCTTTTCTTTCTCTAAGAGTTGGATGGGCTCTTAGAGTGTGTTTTGTGTGGAAGGAAAGGAAATGAACTTGGTGGAAGGGAAAAGAACTAAGGCTTCAACTATATATAGGCAACCACACTCTTCCTCCTTTGCCCTTAATTTTTGGTTCGGCTATTGCAAAATGAGAGGGGTAATTTTGTCCTTTCAAAAATTTGCATGCAAGGAATCTAATTAAGGGGACATGGTGGAGTGAATTAAGGAACTAGGGGTCACTTTAGGTCTAGTTACTTTTTGGCTAATACTTAGAGTTTTCTACTAACTTAGATTCCCTCATGGTTCTATCTTACTCTACAAGCTTCTTGTCCTAGAAAATTAAACTCCTAAACTTATACATACACACACATACATACGTAGAACACACACATATATACATACATACAAACCGTATCATGTAACATCCCAAATTTTAAACCTAAGTGCAATTAAATTAATAACAGTTTAAGATAATTGAGATAATAATAATAAAACCCTAAATAGGTATTAAAATAAGTGTTCAAGCATTAGAAAAGATAAATAATAATAATATTGGTTTAGGAAAAGAAAGGAGCATTAAATTGAAATTAGGAACATGCCAGAAAAATAGATGATTCGGTACTAAAACATAACATAGGGTAGAAAATCAAAATAAAAGATTTAGGACTCCAAAAAAGGTTTCTGCCGTTGGATATGAAGGTATGATTTTTAGGAAGTTGCTCGTCAAATTTGAGCAAGATCCAACGGTGAACGAAGAAGTTATGACTATTTGAAGTTGGGGAGAAAATAGCTGAAAAGTAGAAAAATGAAGTAGCAGTACCTGTGAATTTCGCTTAAGCGAAAATGTCACAGTTTCAACATCTCAAGGGTTCGCTTAAGCGAATAGGTTTCGCTTAAGCGAAATGGTTACATTGCATCACTGAGGGGATTTCGCTTAAGCGAAAATTCTGCGATCTGCAAAAATAAAAAGGCTCGATGGGGGTCATTCAACCCCCAAAACTCCCATTTCTTCTTCCCTCTTCTTGGGTCCGAAACCCTAGCTAAGGGAAACCCAAAATTCTTCTCATTCCTTAAATTCCTCATGAATCCAAGCTCCAATCTCCCTCTTGAATCACCTCCCAATCTCATTTTCTCCTCCCTATTCTTCTCTTTTGGTGGATGGTGAACTCCCAAGGATTAGGGCTCCAACTCCATCATCATCTCCTTCCATTAGCTTCATTGAGGATCAAGGCTTAAACTTCAAGTCTCAAGATCATCATCAAGCTCTCCCTCTCCTCTTTCAATCAACATCATCCCTCACTCTCCATTTCTCTCTTTCAAACCTTTGGGGTGAGTATAATCAAGTTTTCCTTCCTTACCTCTTTTGATTATTGTATTATTATCATTATTATTCATTAATATTCCTCCCTCCAAATGTTCCAACTGTGATTAGGTATTCCCTCTTCCCTTTGTGTTCAACCCACACCAAGGGAAGGAACGGTGCTCATTGAGCTTGCTCAATTTCATGGATTAGTGGACTTCGGGACCTCTCTTAGCGATTATTGCGGATAACAAGCTCAATCGACATACCTCCTGCGTTAGGATCTCAAAACCCGATTAAGGTTCACTCTATCTTAATTATTTTAAGGTAAGGGGTTTATTGCCGCACGGTGGTTGTGTAACTAGTATGTGTGTGCGTGTTGAGACTAATTGGTTTGTGTAGTTGATATTAGGAATTGATATTTATGAATTATGATATGAATTGATGATTTATTGTGCTAAGTGATTAATTGATATATATGTCCTGATAATTATGTTGTGACTTGCTAAATGCTAATTGAGGCCATAAATTAGGTGTAATTGTTGAAAATATGAGAATGATATGTATGTACTAAATTATGTGAATTAATTGGATATAATTAAATATGAATGGTGTATGCATGTTGTATTTAATATATGAATAATATAATTATGAATAATATAATTATTAAATATATTGAATGGTGTATGCATGTTGTATTTAGAGATTGATTGAAAATGGAAAGGAGTGAACGGAGGAGTGAGCTTTGGATTTAGTAGTAGCACATAGATAAAAACTTAAGGGAAATAAATTGGGGAAAATAGGAAGTGTTTTTAGAAATGATAGTGAGTTAATTATAGGGAAATAGATTAGTTGGTGTAGAAGAGAAAAAGAGGAAAATGAGAGTGGAAGAGAAAGGTGTTAGGCGAGGGCGGACTAAAATTGATAAAAAGGAAAAGAATGAATAATGAAAAAGGGAACTCCTAGCGCTCAGTACCGTACGGCTGGCTGGGGCTGGACTACCTAATGTAAAATGAAAAAGAAAAGAAAAAGAGAATATTGGTATGCGGTTTGGACCCTAGAAGGCATACGGTGGGGTGCAGTAAGGCGGGTGCGCAACACCTGCAGTAAGTCGCGAGCTGCTCCGGTGCATGGGTTGAGTTAGACGTGCGGCCTTTGGGGATCCGTACGCATCGGTAAGTCGACACCGGGATGGGTCGCAGTGGCAAATTCGCATAGCCAAGGATTTTGTGGTATTCAGGCCATGTAAGTCACGCTCTCGGGTGCAGGAAACGTAAGCCGCTTGGGGAAGTGTGCAGTGGTTGAGAAAGACGTGCGGCCTTTGGGGATCCGTACGCATCCGTAAGTCGTACCCGGGATGGGACGCAATAGTGAAACCACAAAGATCCAGAAAAAGTAAAAAGAAATGAAAAAGAATGAAATAAAAAGAAACAAAAAGAAGGAAGTTGAGAAGGTGATGAATGAGATGGAGAAATGAGAGATAGGGATTAGAATTAGTTAGCTTAGTAAAATAGGAAGAATGTGAATAAAAGTAGGAGTGAGAGAAGAATTGAGGGTTTAAGTTCAGGTGAGGGTAGAAAGCTAAGTGAACGGAAATAGAATAGGCATTGACACTAGTTAGGAAGTGCTCATAATTGGAGATGAATGTGTTTGTAGTGAATAGGTGATTGGGCGTGTTATAATTGTAATATTTGATTATTTGCTAATTGTGTATAACTTGGCATGTATTATACATTACTAGTTCGTGCAATTCTCACCCTTACAACCACTACAGGTACAGGTTGAGCTTGCAGACATAGAGGCTGAGCAGGAGCACACTTCCCACAGGAAGTGTGAAATCGAGTCATTCTAATATTCTGAGTCATTTTATTAATTTGAGTCAAACCGGGCCACATTTGCCTACTTGTTGTATGTTGTATAATTATGAATTATGTATGTATTTCCAATGTGTATTTTGGACAAAAGGGTAGCCCGGGGTATTTAGTTTTATTTGCAAAAGTTTAATGGTTCCTGCTTTAATATTTGATGTCAAAAGAGTCTAAGTATGTTATATATTATATCTGGATGTCTGGTTGTTATTGAAAACTGTTTTGAACAGGTTACAGGTCAAAGATAATTTTGGGAATGTCCATAAAACAGAGGAAACTCTGTCCAATTTTCAGGAAAAATTATAATAAGTACTTTAACTAAAAATAAATTTTCAAATCCATATTTTCAAAATAGGTAAAACAAAATAGGTTGTTACATTTATGGTATCAGAGCGTTTTGTCCTTGGCCTCAGAGTGAGAATTACTCTATTGGTTCACTCACCAAGAGAGTGACCAAAGTCTTGTGTCAAGTATAGGTACATATATAGGTACATACACTAGAATAATTATATTTTCTAGAATAACATTTAATTGTGTATGCATATGTGTGCATTTATTTTTGATTCCTCCAGGTACTAAGCATTATGGCGGGTAGTGGCAGTGACAATGTTAGGAGCACTGCCAACATAGGAGGATCGGTTCAGACAAACCAGGATCAAGCTGAGGTAGTGCCCATAACTGCTCACATAGTGACAGGAAGTGACAAGGCACCACAGGCACTACAGGACATAGCCTTGTCAGATACTCAGTGGCTAGCAGAGTTCCGGTGGAATAATCCTCCGAAATTCAAGGGTAGCGATGACATGGTGAGAGCACTAGGATGGCTTCAGGAAATCGAGAGGATTATTCGCGCTATGACACCCCCAACGGAGCAGATGGTCATTATGGTAGAGCATGCACTTATCGGGGAAGCCACATACTGGTGGAATCAAGAAAGAAGGATGTTGGAGGCATCTAAGCAAGAGGTATCTTGGAGAGTGTTCAAAACTAAATTCCTGGCGAAGTACTCTCCAGAGGTGATTTGCAGAGAAAAGGAGGTCGCCTTCCTAAATTTGACTCAAGGGGACATGAGCGTAACGGAGTACACCAACCTATTTGAGGACCTTATCCAGTATGCCTCAAGCTACAAATGGGCTGATGAGAAGACGAAGTGCATCAAATTTGAAGCGGGACTTCGTGGAGATATAAGGACTCTCTTGGAGAAGTGTAAAGTCAGGAATCTTGATCAACTGGTGGACTTGGCCCGAACTTGTGAGAAAAACTTAGAAATGTCTGCTGGTGGAAGACACAAGGTTCGGAAAGTAATGGACCGTACCAAAGGAAAAGGGCTAGCTCAGACATCAGGTCCACAAGCCAACCCTCGTGTCACACCCTCACTTTTAATTAGTTAAAAGTAGATTTTATTAAAATTCGTACTTGAAAATTTCGACGAGAATCTGGCAGAGTTTCCTCTGTTTATCGGACCTCACAAAAATTTTCATCTTTTAAACCTGCCAGTCCAGAATATTAAAAAACCTAAAATTATATTTAACTTAGGCTACCTAGCACTAATGCCCTTTTCAAAAAATAACATAAGTTTCTGGACTTCTAAAAAATTAAACCATAATAATTAAACCAAATTAATATAGGTTCTCTCGTGACTACATTACACTCCATGGTGTGGAGTGTACACCTGTTCGGCCATGACTTGTGTAAGCTCCACTTCCGTACCTGTAAAAATATAGCAAGAAGGGTAGCATTACACATAACTTAGGAAATAATTTCTAAGAAGTCATAATAGTAAACTAAGCCTAACATTTATATTTTCATCGTAATAATCATAATCATTTTCAAGTAGTTCACAACACAGACATGCATTATTCACAATCACAATATGTGGCATTTCCTTCAAAATTATTTTCTTAACTTTCTTTTTCAGATTCCTTAGTTTTTCTCATCTTTCCTCTTTCTTTTCTTCTTTTCTTTCCTTCCTTATCTTTTCTTATCATGTACCATTAGGTATTTTTGCATGCACCTGTTAGGATGGTGTCTTCACCCAATAGGAATTTCTTACCTTCACCCAGGATTTTCTTACCGCATAGACCTTTAGCTCGTTAGGGCCTTTTCTTTGTTCTTTTCTTTCGTGTTTTCTTACACGTCTCATTATCTATTTTATCGATTTACCAGGCAGCTATTGATCTCGCGCGAGTTCCAAACACCTAACGAGACTTTGGATCTATAGGATTTACTTACCTGAGTGAGGACTTCACCTATTGGGAATTCGAGTCTATTCCTTAAAATAGACTCTGTCCTAACAGGGCACCTAATGGGTAGGATACCCGTCACGCGATCAATAGCTGCTGCCTTTTGTTTAATTCCTTTATTCCAATGACAATCCAGTCCAGTTTAATTCAAACATATTTGATTCACCCTAACATGCAACAGTCAAATTTTTACTCCACAATTAAATACCAACAAGATATCATCCAATAATCAATAAAAATACTCAATACAATTAATCAATTCATAACCAATTTTTAAGTTCACCAAAAATTAACCAAATAATCAATTAACCAATAATCAATAAAAATAATCAATAAAAATAATCAATTCATCAAAACATAAGCGTGTTCATTTCTTTAATTTAATAACAGACTTATTATAAATATTAATTACTCTATTGTTCATTATTCTAATTAATCTTTTCTACTCCTAGCCACCACTATAAACAACGTAGAAATCATGCCCTAAATTAAGGTAATACAACCCTCTTACCTGGGATCCTAGCAATAGAAACCATATAACGTTCGCATCCGCGCCTTACTCGAGGGTCATGGACAACAATAACGTGTTGGATCTAAACAAGGACACACATTAAAACTAATTATAACATTAAAAGTAAAAAAAAATATATATATATATGTTTATATCAATAAATATAATAAACTAAATTCATTTTTTGTCAAAATAATAAATATATATCATTATACAATAAAAATATATCATTTCCCCAAAACATTTCTTTATTTGAAAATATAGGGATAATAAAAATATTGACGGATCATCGAATAAATTACGTAGATGGGTAGAGGGAGTTAAAAAGGTTATTTACCTAAGAAGGATTTGAGATTGAATGGTCGGATCTTGAATTATTAGACCAGAAAAACAAAAAAAAATCAAAATTTCCCAACTGTTTTGTTACTCGCCTCCTACTCCTCTGTTCCCGTTTTTGCTTCTACGTCTTCTCCTCCCTTCTTCGTTTCTTTTTTTTTGTTTTTTTTTTCCCTTTCTTCTTTTGATTTCTCCAGTACTCCTTTTCTCTCTCTGACCTTCGGTTTTCTTTCTTTTTTTTTTTTCTCTTGTTTTGTTTCCTTCTCTCAATGTCTCACGCTGGACAAATGGGCTGGGTAGACATAGGAAAATAGATATATATAAGGTAGTGGGTTGGATAGACATAGGAAATAAATATATTCTATTTTATGTTCTGTTCTCACTTTTGGGTCAATGTGTGTAGATATTTTGAATTTTAACTAAAGGTTAACGATCCGAAAAATAAAATACATTTAAGTAAAACAATATTGTACTTTTAGTTACTCAAAACGGATTGAAAAAATAATAAAGTTACCGATCTATCCGGATAGCTATTGCGTAATAAAAATTATTGAAATTCAAAAGTAAAAATATTTTCTCAATCCTGATATTAAACTTGATAATATATAATATTTATAATTTTGAAATAAAAGATCATTATATATAACTTATATCAGTAATATATCAAACTAGTCCAGAAGCTAAAAATAAAACAACCTCCGAACACTATGAAAATTTACAGGAACGCTCAAAATATTAAGTTAAACATATTTTTTTAAAGAAACTATTTGTGAAAATGCCTCTAAGGTCTGTCACTTGAGCTCCCTGACAAAATATTAAATAAACTAGATAAAAATACTCTTTTATTTTTGAAAATCGTATGATAACAAATTTACACTTATTTTGACTAAAAAACATATTTCAATTATAATGACGAAATCAAATTTTATTACAACACTCAAATCTTGAAAACATTATATCAAATCATTTAATTATTTTACTAAAGGTATTAGAAATAGCGGGATGTTACACCTCGCACTAGAGCAGCAGCTCGCAGAGTTAAGAACCAGAGTGTGACAGTTTCCACTACTCAACCGTCATGTCAGACTTGTGGAAAATCTCACCGAGGTGTGTGCTGGCACAAGAATCGTAGTGTGAGAGATAGCCCATGCTTTCATTGTGAACAACCGGGACACTTTGTTGCAAATTGTCCCCACATCACTCCATGGAAGGGAGTGAGTGTACTGCAGAGGCAACAGGCGAAGGGAAGTCCATCCGGACAAATAGGAGAAGCGTACAACATGGACAAAGCAGCAGGACTGGACATGGACGATCCAAACAAAGGTGTGTGTTATTTTGAAGTAACACTTTGCTAAAGAATCAACTCATGGAGAGCCTAGGATTACTTTCAATTAGAACTAATTCCTAAATTCTAAACTTCTCTTTTTCTTTCAGTAGTAAGACCTCCTAGAGTATTTCCTTAGTAATTATATTCCAACCATTTCACAACGGGGTACTAAGAGACATACCTGGAACATCCTTCCCATTCTTTCACCTAAGTAACCGAGAAAGACTATAGAAAATTATCCATGAAGTTAAAGCTTTAATAAACACCCAATCCAGTGTTGGTGTTGTCATTTGATAGAGTGTAAGGTCGGGATTAGCTATCCTTCTCTTACATTCGTTGAAAGACAATACTATCATACAAGGGCATGCACTGATGTGCTGTTGATAGAGGTGAGATTGGGATTAGCTACCCCAGTCTTCGCGTTTATTGAGAGACGACAGCATTGCAAATCCTGAAGAACGTGATGATGTGTTGTTGCTAGATGAGGGGTTGGGACTAGCTACCCCAGTCCTTGCATTTACTGGCGGATATATCATTGCAAATCTCTCAAATCTGATTAGAACCATTGACATAGGAATTCCGACCTGAAGAAGGTCAAATTGAGTTCAAGCTCACTAGAAATCTTGTGGAAATTCGTGACAATTGATCGTGCGACAAATCTACCCATGACAATCCTATCTAGTATAGGAACATATAGAGATGTAAGTACGTGAAACCGCCATATCTTAGAAAACCCAACAAGTAGTTCATCCAATCTTGTTTTCCAAACCCGTCACCTAATCGAAAAGTAGAACCACTAATTCTTAACATCTGCTCAGCTACCCCTTGGTATCGATCTACGTAGGTATGTTGATACTAAGTAGGGGAGAACCTTATAGTCCTACCCGAAACCCATCCGAGTGATGGTAAAGAATGAGAACGATAGCCGAACAGAACTAGAACGTAAAATACCTTAGTGTACCCATAGAAATATCAAGACCGAAAACAGATGAGATGTCGAACATCCGCTGTTATCTTTTCCCACTCTTGGGAAATGTATAACAAATGCGCATAGACCACCACTACCTTTCCACTTGATGGCGACATTATGTCGGGCATCAACCCAACCTTTAACAATGTTATCCTCATCAATGGTTGCCCAAGACCGTTATTCTTAAAAACGTTATGTAAACCGCTAAGAAGGTCACTAGGAACTGGTGGAGAACCAACCTCGAACAAGTTAGGATAAATCCGAACAAACACGGAACAGAAAAGTAAAATGAGACCTTGACCTCTATTCCCAAGTAGAAATCAATCTTAGCCTCTTTCAAGACGAAACGGAGCTAGGAAGCGAGTAAGCTGAAGCGACAATGAAATAGGATTAGGATGAAGTCAAGTTGAATGTCGGAGTGACTTTTGCTAAATTCAAGCAAGGAAATGAAGTGCTAGGAATTCTTCAAGTGTTGTGATTAGGAGAATTGCAACCTGACAACAATGCCATTCTTAGAGTCTCAGGACTCTATATTGTGGCCCGAATGACCAAAAACCTTGGGTTGCGCACACATAAGAATAAACAGGAGTCCGAGCAAGGGGAGTGAACATTCTAGGGAACGAGCGGGAGTTGTGGCAATTAAGTCTCTTGGACAAAGTCCGAGTAGGGGAGTAAATGACAAAGAGATGCGAGGTTGTTGTACATTAATTCCCAAGGGTTTGTTATCTCCCTAGATTACTCGATGGAATTTCGGGGACGAAATTCAAATAAGTAGGGGAGAAATGTAACATCCCAAATTTTAAACCTAAGTGCAATTAAATTAATAACAGTTTGAGATAATTGAGATATTAATAATAAAACCCTAAATAGGTATTAAAATAAGTGTTCAAGCATTAGAAAAGATAAATAATAATAATATTGGTTTAGGAAAAGAAAGGAGCATTAAATTGAAATTAGGAACAGGTCAGAAAAATAGATGATTCGGTACTAAAACATAACATAGGGTAGAAAATCAAAATAAAAGATTTAGGACTCCAAACAAAATTTCCACCGTTGGATATGAAGGTATGATTTTTAGGAAGTTGCTCGTCAAATTTGAGCAAGATCCAACGGTGAACGAAGAAGTTATGACTATTTGAAGTTGGGGAGAAAATAACTGAAAAATAGAAAAATGAAGTAGCAGTACCTGTGAATTTCGCTTAAGTGAAATTATTTCGCTTAAGCGAAAATGTCACAGTTTCAACATCTCAAGGGTTCGCTTAAGCGAATAGGTTTCGCTTAAGCAAAATGGTTACATTGCATCACTGAGGGGATTTCGCTTAAGCGAAAATTCTGCGATCTGCAAAAATAAAAAGGCTCGATGGGGGTCATTCAACCCCCAAAACTCCCATTTCTTCTTCCCTCTTCTTGGGTCCGAAACCCTAGCTAAGGGAAACCCAAAATTCTTCTCATTCCTTCAATTCCTCATGAATCCAAGCTCCAATCTCCCTCTTGAATCACCTCCCAATCTCAATTTCTCCTCCCTATTCTTCTCTTTTGGTGGATGGTGAACTCCCAAGGATTAGGGCTCCAACTCCATCATCATCTCCTTCCATTAGCTTCATTGAGGATCAAGGCTTAAACTTCAAGTCTCAAGATCATCATCAAGCTCTCCCTCTCCTCTTTCAATCAACATCATCCCTCACTCTCCATTTCTCTCTTTCAAACCTTTGGGGTGAGTATAATCAAGTTTTCCTTCCTTACTTCTTTTGATTATTGTATTATTATCATTATTATTCATTAATATTCCTCCCTCCAAATGTTCCAAGTGTGCTTAGGTATTCCCTCTTCCCTTTGTGTTCAACCCACACCAAGGCAAGGAAGGGTGCTCATTGAGCTTGCTCAATTTCATGGATTAGTGGACTTCGGGACCTCTCTTAGCGATTATTGCGGATAACAAGCTCAATCGACATACCTCCTGCGTTAGGATCTCAAAACCCGATTAAGGTTCACTCTATCTTAATTATTTTAAGGTAAGGGGTTTATTGCCGCACGGTGGTTGTGTAACTAGTATGTGTGTGCGTGTTGAGACTAATTGGTTTGTGTAGTTGATATTAGGAATTGATATTTATGAATTATAATATGAATTGATGATTTATTGTGCTAAGTGATTAATTGATATATATGTCCTGATAATTATGTTGTGACTTGCTAAATGCTAATTGAGGTCATGAATTAGGTGTAATTGTTGAAAATATGAGAAAGATATGTATGTACTAAATTATGTGAATTAATTGGATAATGACATGTATTATAATATAATTATTAAATATATTGAATGGTGTATGTATGTTGTATTTAGAGATTGATTGAAAACGGAAAGGAGTGAATGTAACATCCCAAATTTTAAAACCTAAGTGCAAATAAATTAATAACCGTTCGAGATAATTGAGATAATAAGAATAAAACCATAAATAGGTATTAAAATAAGTGTTCAAGCATTAGGAAAGATAAATAATAATAATATTTGGATAGGAAAAGAATGGAGCATTAAATTGAAATTAGGAACAGGCCAGAAAAATAGATAATTCGGTGTTAAAACATAACTTAGGGTAGAAAATCAAAATAAAAGATTTAGGATTCAAAACAAAATTTCCACCGTTGGATATGAAGGTATGATTTTTAGGAAGTTGCTCGTCAAATTTGAGCAAGATCTGACGGTGAACGAAGAAGTTATGGCTATTTGAAGTTGGGAGAAAATAGCTAAAAAATAGAAAAATGAAGTAGCAGTGCTTGAGGATTTCGCTTAAGCGAAAATTATTTCGCTTAAGCGAAAATGTCACAGAATCAACACCTCAAGGGCTCGCTTAAGCGAATAGATTTCGCTTAAGCGAAATAGGTAACATGGCATCACTGGAAGCATTTCGCTTAACGAAAATGCTTCGCTTAAGCGAAAATTCTGCGATCTGCAACACTGGGAACGCGTTTTTAAGGGCATTTTCGCCGTTTCCCACCCCAAAACCCCATTAAACACCCCAAACACTCCCTCCTTCACTCATACTCGAACCCCATCTCTTCTCCCTCATCTACTCCTTCCTCTTCCATGGAGCTAGGGCTCCATCCCTCTCCCTCCCAACCTCCATTGAAGGCCACGGTGGAAGCTTGAAGCTCCAAGACCATTAGGCACTCCTTCCTTCTTCCAATAAGCACCATCATCATCATCAACTCTTCTCCGTCTCTCTCCTTCAAGTTTTGGGGTAAGTGGATCAAGTCCCTTTTTCTTTTAATCCATTCCTCCTATTTCCTCCTATGGCTTGGGTATTGGTATTACCATTACTTATTATTATTATTATTGTTATTGTTCCTTGCCTCCATATTTCAAGAGCCACTTGGGGTCTCCATACCCTTAAAAACTCCGAACCACATGGGATTGGAGGGGAGCTCATAAAGCTACTCTATTTCGTGTGTTGGTGGATTTTGGGCATCTCTCCAACTAACCATTGTGGACATTGGACTCAATCGACAACCCTCCTGCATTAGGACTCCTAACCCGGTTAAGGTTCACTCTATCTTATTTATTTTAAGGTAAGGGGTTTATTGCCGCACGGTGGTTGTGTAACTGGTACTGTGTAGTCATGCCTGAGATTATCTGATTATGTGTGATTAGGGAACTTAGAATTTAATTTCATGATTTGGCATGCTTATATGAGTTAATTGCTAACTGAAAATGTTAAATGCTAATTGTTGATTAAATGTTTAAATGTTAATAATTATGTTTTAAATGTTGATATGTGAAAGTTGATGCATGAGTTGATGGGGATGTGAGTTTGGTTTAGAGTTAGTATTAATATTAGCAAAGGAGTGAGAATTGAGGAAATCTAGTGAGAATTCTATTTTTAGAAATAAAGTGATTTAGAAGGAAAGAAAAGAAATAAATTAAAGAGAGTACGATGAGAGAATTAGAATAAAATGAACCATTAAAATGTAATTGAATTAAAAAGGGTAAAGAAGGAAAGACAAGAAACGTCACAGGTTGGTCATAAGACCCTGTGGTTTAATAAAAGAGAATTCGAGCGCAGGTTGGTCATAAGACCCTGTGGCTCAACACAGGTTGGTTGTGGTGACCCTGTGGCTGGCGCAGGTGGTTGTGATGACCCTGCGGCCAATTAAAAGACACTGTCACAGGTTGATTGTGGTGACCCTGTGGCTGGCGCAGGTGGTTGTGGTGACCCTGCGGCCAAGTAGAGCACACCATCACAGGTGGGTTGTGATGACCCTGTGGCTGACACAGGTGGGTTGTGGGGACCCTGTGTCCTGGCGTAGATGGGTTGTGGTGACTCTGCGACCAGTGGTGGCGACTGGCACAGGTTGGTCGTGGTGACCCTGTGGCCTAATAAAAAAAAATAAAAGGTAAACGGCACAAGTGGGTTATGGTGACCCTGTGGCCTATGATAGAAAACGGTGTCAGTGGGTACTGGACCCTAGAAGACGTGTGGTAGTTGGAACCCGCACGCATGGGTTGAGTAAGACGTGCGGCCTTTGGGGATCCGTACGCATCGGTAAGACGTATCCTCGGCGGACGGGGAACGTAGTGGCGGGAGCCCCACGACACCATAAAAGATAAAGGAAAGCAATAAATGGTAAAGGAAAGAAATAAAAGATAAAGGAAAGTAATAAAAGATAAAGGAAAATAACAAAAGATCAAGAGAAATGTAAAGAAATAAGAGAAAGGTAAGGGAGTAAAGGAAGTGCGAGGAAAATGAATAGAATAGGTAGAATAGGAAAGGAGAGAAAAGGAAAGAGGATAGGAAAGTAGATAAAGGAAAGGTACAAAGAATTGGAGATGGTTGTGTCTATAGTGAATAGGTGATTGGGTGTGTTTATATTCGCAATATTTGATTATTTGCTAAATGTGCTTGACTTGGGTTATGTTTTATGCTTTATCAGTTAGTGCAATTCTCACCCTTACATCCACAACGGTACAAGACAAGAGAATAGTTGATATTCGGGCCGAGCAGGAGCACACTTCCCCATGGGAAGTGTGAGTTATTTTCTCTTAGCTAGAATTTAACCGGGCCACGTCTATGTTTATTAAGTATTTTTAAGAATTTATTTATAAATGTATTTTAAATCCCAGTTGTATATTTGGTGGCCCGGGATCTTTATTTGGTTCCTCGAAAATCTAAGCAGTTTCATCTTAGTATTTTATCCCCGGATATTGGGAGAAGAATTAGATTATATATGTATATTTATTCTGGATGCCTGGTTATTAGTGAAACTGTTTTGAACAGGTTACAGGTCAAAGTTAATTTTTGGGAATGTCCATAAAACAGAGGGAACTCTGTCCGATTTTCGGGAAAAATTATAATAAGTATTTTAATTAAAAGAAATTTTTAAATCCATATTTTCAAAATAAGTAAAATAAATAGGTTGTTACATTTATGGTATCAGAGCAGTTGTCCTCGGCCACGGAGTTGCGAGTTACTCCAATGGTTATCTCACCAAGAGAGTAACCGAAAAGTAGTGTCAAGTCCGGTTATAGTAGGTTAGTATGTTTATATATATATATATATATGTATATATATAGGTAGACTTAGCCAATTCTATAGTTATCAACCGTTCGTGCCATAATTTATTTCTATTACAGAATCTTAGTACTATGAAGAACGCACCTAGTGACGACACCCCGCTTCGACTGAGATCAATCGTTTTGCTGGGGGGGGGGGTAGAAAGATGGAAATTGCCTTCCTAAATCGGAAACATTTGAAGACTTGATTCGGTGGACTATAAGTTACAGAGGAGTAGATTGGAAGGCGAAGTGCCTCGAATGCAAGCGGGACTGCGACTTAGAATCAGGTTACCTTGGGAAAGTCAGGGTGAGTCAAACTCGTCTCGACTGGCGAAGGTGCTAATCACCTATAAAATGGGACTGGCACTAGAGACGAGCGATGACGAAAGGAGACACGACAATTAATCGGGGATCCCAAACAGAACGAGATCGCTTCACGTGTTACACCACTATGCCATAGTGAGGGAAACCCCACCGTGTTATAGACTGGTTCCTGAACCATTTTAAGTAGGAAGCTTATTGCTTTAAGTGCGAGTAGTCGGGCCACATTACTTCAAACTACCCCAAGAAAGAAGAGAATTTGTTCGGAAGGACTTGAGCGGAATGATTAGAGGCACCTTCTACTACTAATATGGGGAATTATTTTAGAACCTCAAGTCTCCATCTCTGCTAATCCTTTAAGGAGGACCTTGCTAAACTCATCTTTCTTAGAATCCAAATTCCGGACCTCTCACTAAGAGGAACTGTGAAACTTAGGGAGTATGTATATACACATATAGGCTCAATCCAAATTCGTAGGAAATCATGAAAAATTATAGGAAATCCCAATCAGTTGTAAGATCTCATTGAGAAAGTTAACCGAAAAGACCTTGTAATAATGTTATCTTTTAATGGAATGTAAGGGTAGGATTGGTCATCCTTATGTTGGAAATCAACAAGCGGCTCAATATAGTCTAGAGGGGGGGTGAATAGAATATTGAAGCCTTATTACAGATTTTTCGTCCACCTAAGAGAATGGTTTTATGAAAATAAATTTTCTTAAAAAATTAAATCAGATTACTCGAGTAACTCAAGTCTTCACTCGAGTAATACGCAAGCAAAAATAATTTCACTCGAGTATTCAGCAAATCACTCGAGTATTACGAAAGCAAATTTTAAATCACTCGAGTATCAGAAAACCTACTCGAGTAATGTTTATAAACTGAAAGCAGATTACTCGAGTGACAAGAACTTTACTCGAGTAAACTGGGTAAAATTCAATTTAAAACTTAGTTTTCAATGGAGTTCTTCAAGAATAACAATGCTATGATGATTCAACAAATTATGAATGATTGATATGAACAATTTCAAGTAATATTAACAAGCAATTTTAGATCAATTATATTGAATTAAGAAAACCCCAATTCTAACCTAAAAATGCAATTGTTAATGAATTAATGCAATACAAGGAATGAAAATAAAAGAGACACAAGGATTTATCCTGGTTCACTTTCACCCACTTGAAAGCTACTCCAGTCCCCTCTTAAATCAAGAGAGATTCTTCACTAGAAATCTTCAAATGTAGATTTTACAATGTTTTAAGATGCAACTAGATTCTTAGTTCTCCTATCTTAAAACCCAACTCAAAGTGTGTACCAAACACTTTGATCTAATCTACCCCTTTTGAGAATTCTAGATTTCCTTGCTAATTGATTGAAGATGCTTCCAACCAATCCTCTTTTCTTGCTTTGATTTGATCCTCAAAGTCTTCCTTGTGAGATTCTTCACTTGTGTTGAAACTTCAATAATGCAATCACAAATTGCAAATCTTCAACAACCACTAAGAACAAAATTATGATCTCAAGAATATTTGAACAATGAAAGAAATAGAGTGAAGAATGAAAAGTTTCTTGTTGAATCTTGATAGCTCTTGAAAGATGTAAAAAATAGCTCTTGAATTGCTTTTCAAAGTCTATTAGAAAAATTGTAAGAATGAAAGTATCTCTCTATGAAAGAGAAAATTAAGTCCTTTTAAAATTTTTCCAACACTGATTGAATTACTCGAGTAAACCAAACAACGTCACTCGAGTGAAACATGTCAGATTAAGTTACTCGAGTGATGTGTAAACCATTACTCGATTAACCTGTCAGGACATAAATTACTCGAGTGAACCAATACTCATTACTCGAGTAAACTGATCAAAATCTGAATAAAAAAACAAAGTTTTTCTAAAATGATTTTCACAAGCTATTTAATCAAGATTTAAAGTATCTTCACTCTTAATCAGACATTATTTAAATATTCTTAAAATCACCTAAGCTACCCACACCAATGAGATGCATTGCATAAAATAAAGATTACATTGAAATAGAATTAATAAAAATCCTAATTCTAATCTTCATGTGGTGTAGCTTGCTTGTTGCCAATGTTGTTGCTTGGAGAGAAATTGTTAGCATCAAAACATGAGAATCCTACAAACTCCCCCTTTTTGATGATGACAAACCTCCTTTTAAATTAAGCACTAAGTTTTAACATACTCCCCCTAAATGTAAAACATCTAGGAAAAATATAATAAAACTTAACCTACAAGAACAACATCAACAAAATATTCTCCCCCTTTTGGCATCATTAAAAAGATAAAACTTTTGAGAAAAGTCCTTTGCCAAAAGTTGAAGGTAAGTAGTTCACAATGGTATATAAAATATATAACAATAAAGACAATACCAAAATAAACCATAATAGTGCCACAACGAATATAAACAAACAATGAATATAGCACCATAATATCAGAATATCACACTATGCAGCAAATCATAGCAGATAGTCAAAATGAAATTAAACAAACTAGACCATACACAAGGTCCTAAAGTCATAGTAGCAACAGAGTCAGAAACATGAAACAGAAACATAAACAGAAAATATGCAAATGAAACATGCAACAGAAATCAACAGCAAACATCATCAGCATCCACAGGTCTAGGAATCAGGTGGAGGAGGAGGAAAATGGTGAGAAAATAATCCAGACATGTAATCCATCAAACGATGCTCCATGGCAATATTCTTCACATCCTGTCTCATCTCCAACTGAGTGAATTGAGCATTGATGTGCTCAACCAATGACTCATGAGCAGCTTGTGCATCAAATGGAGTACCAAGATTATCCAAATCGATATAGTCCTCAACACGATCGGTATCCATCGGATCAGTAGAAGTAGGAGGAACAGAAGAAGATGCACCAGCCCTATCACCAAGTAAATTCCTTTTCCTAGAACCTGAAGCCCTTGCAGTCTTTGCAGCTTCAGCCATTTCCTTAATCTGTGATTTCCATAACCAAGTGCGACTTTCCCTATGCCAAGCAATTTTCATATAACTAATGTGCGAATCATTAAGACACCAGTTATTTTTCTTTTCCTTTTCAGCTGGCTCATCATCAGGGATTGGAACACGATAAAACCTCATGATCTTGGTGACATGCATAGGATATGGCAAGAATTGGGTAGGAGGAGATTGAGCAGCAGCTTCCATACGAGCTAAAAACATTTTATTCCAATTCATCTCATACCTCTTTTTAATCCCATGAAACAAAGTAAGATCATCATCTCCCAATTGAGCATAATTTTGATTGCATTTAGGAATCAAACAATAAGAGATAATGTACATGAGCACCCTATCCACAGCATGCAAAGGTGATACAGTTCTAGTAGTCCTATCACCCCAAGATTCACCAGTACGCAACAAATCAGTATAAATCTTATTAGTATCCACATCCAAATCCAGACATTCAGTATCACCAATAAAAGTTCCCTTTTTTTCTAAACCAAACATCATAGTCAAATCCGCAGGCTTTATAACAAAATGATGTCCTCTAACCATTGTTTGATACTCACCATCTAGCTTAGTAAAATTCTGATAAAATTGTCTGACAAGCCTAGGGTAATAATGAGTCTCAAATTCCAAAAACCTCTTCAAATTCTGAAATTCTAAATCCTCTACAAACGAAAATTGCTCCTTACGCAACCAAGCAAACTTAACATACCTTGTAAGACCAAAAGAGCGATTGATAAATGCCGGTTCCCGCAAATCTCGGTTGATTCCAGAAAACCAAGGATCATTACGACCTGCTCCTTGCTTTGCTTTCTTTTGAGGAGGTTGATAGTGAGAGGAAGAAGCCATGGATTCAGAAAGAGCAAATTCGGTTTTGGGGGTTAGGGTTTTGGTTTGGGATTTTCGGATTTTTGGTTTAAAATTGGTGAAATTGATGAATGAAATGAGTAGAAATGATGATATAATGAAAAAATATGGAAGAAATTTGTATGATTTGTGAGTTTTTGTGGCTGAAAGATGATGATTTGATGAAGACCCGTAGAGAGAGAAGAGAGAAAGACGAACAAGAGAGAGAAAAAGTCGTGAAAATGATGCAGATTTCAACAGTTCAGCTTTTAAAATCACGTAAGTTACTCGAGTAATGTTCATACGTCACTCGAGTGATTCAAACAGTACTCGAGTGAAAGAGAATGTTAATCGAGTGATACGAAAGTCATTTTAAAATTAATCGAGTGACAGACAGAATTACTCGAGTAATACGAAAGAGTTTTTAAAATTACTCGAGTGAAATTTCTGTTACTCGAGTGAACTGTCCAGAATTTCAAAAATTACAATTTTTCATGCAAAATCATTTTCCATGCACAAATACATAGCAACACTTAGCATGTAGCAAATAACACACATACAAATAAAGCAATTAGCATATTATAGAAAACATACACACATAACTACATAAAAAAAATTAAGAAACACTTTAATAAGATACAACAACTCAAAACACAAATCACATTGAAATAGGCTTGAAGGTGATTTTTAAAAGCATCAAATACAATTAGCTAATAGTTGATTCATCAAAAATACCAAGTTCTCTTCGAATTTTATAAAATGTGTCCCTTGGTAAAGGTTTTGTAAAGATATCAGCTAATTGATCCGAAGTTTGAACAAACTCAATAATACAATCACCTTTTTGAACATGATCTCTCAAAAAATGATGCCTAATTTCAATATGCTTTGTCCTTGAGTGTAATACTGGATTTTTAGTCAAATTAATTGCCGAAGTGTTATCACACTTTATAGGGATTTTTGTCAAATTTAAACCAAAGTCAGATAATTGTTGCTTCATCCATAAAATTTGAGCACAACAGCTACCTGCTGCTATGTATTCGGCCTCCGCGGTTGATAAAGCTACACAATTTTGCTTTTTAGAAAACCACGATACAAGTGAATTACCAATTAAATGGCATGTTCCGCTTGTACTTTTTCGCTCAACTTTACAACCGGCAAAGTCAGAGTCCGAATAACCTATAAGTTTTAGAAAAGCATCCCTAGGATAATAAAGTCCAGTATTTGTTGTACCCTTTAAGTATTTCATTATTCTTTTGACAGCAGTTAGATGCGACTCTTTCGGTTTTGCTTGAAAACGTGCACACATACATACACTAAACATGATATCAGGCCTAGATGCAGTTAAGTATAACAAACTACCAATAATACCACGATACTTTGTTACCTCTACCGCTTTTCCAGCCTCATCTTGATCTAGGTAGCATGCAACGCTCATTGGTGTAGAAGCGGATTTGCACGAATCCATTCCAAAACGTTTGAGAAGTTCTCTACAATATTTACTTTGATGAATATAAATGCCATCATTAAGCTGCTTTATTTGAAGACCAAGAAAGAATGTAAGCTCTCCCATCATCGACATCTCGAATTCGCTTTGCATCAAGTCTGAAAACTTCTTACACAAGTTATCGTTAGTAGCACCAAATATAATATCGTCAACATATATTTGAACCAATAAAATATCCTTACCGGAACGTTCAATAAAAAGTGTAGTGTCAACAGTGCCTCGTTTAAAACCTTTTTGTAATAAAAAATTGCTTAGTCGGTCGTACCAAGCTCTAGGAGCTTGTTTCAAACCGTACAAAGCCTTTTTCAGTTTGAAAACGTAGTCCGGATGCTCAAAACTCTCGAATCCGGGAGGTTGTGACACATAAACTTCCTCTTGAATGTATCCGTTAAGAAAGGCGCTCTTAACATCCATTTGAAACAATTTAAAATTCATAATTGAAGCAAAAGCGAGAAGAATACGAATAGCTTCTAATCTAGCAACGGGAGCATATGTCTCATCGTAATCGATTCCTTCTTCTTGACTATAACCTTGTGCTACCAACCTAGCTTTATTCCTAACAATAATACCCGATTCATCTAACTTATTCCTATAGACCCACCGAGTACCAATTTCAGGACGATCATCGGGTTTTGGCACAAGCTCCCAAACTTGGTTTCTTTCAAATTGATTTAATTCTTCTTGCATGGCCATAATCCAATGATCATCTTGAAGAGCCTCTTTGATATTCTTAGGTTCTATTTGAGATACAAAAGCAACATAATAACAAAAATTATTTAAAGTGCGTCGGGTTACCACTCCCTTCGCAATGTCACCTAAGATATTAGAAATCGGATGATTTTTGTTGGACTTCCAAGCTATTGGTAATTGAGGTTGAATTTCTTGTGCTAAGTCTTTATCTTGTGCTTGCACCTCTCTATCTTCATTTTGATTCTCTTCCATTTGTTGTGATGTTGAATTCTCATGATCCAAAAATGTACCTATATTATCATCACAAGAAACAACACAATCTCCTTTCGAAGATTCATCAAATACAACATGCACGGATTCCTCAACGGTTAATGTTCTTTTATTGTAGACTCTATATGCTTTGCTATGAGTTGAATAACCTATGAATATGCCTTCATCGGCTTTGGAGTCAAACTTGCCGACCGGTTCCTTTCCGTTATTTAAAACAAACACCTTACACCCAAAAACATGAAAATGTGAGATATTTGGCTTTCGCCCTTTTAAAAGTTCATAAGGTGTTTTATTTAAATGCGGACGAATAAGAACCCTATTAAGCACATAGCAAGCGGTGCTTACTGCATCAGCCCAAAAATATTTAGGAACATTTGATTCTATCAACATAGTACGAGCAAGTTCCACTAATATTCTATTTTTCCTTTCTACAACTCCGTTTTGCTCCGGAGTCCTAGGGGCCGAAAATTGATGATCAATACCAAACTTATCACAAAACGCATCAATCCTAGTGTTTTCAAACTCACCTCCGTGATCACTTCTAATAGACACAATTTTCAAACTTAGTTGATTTTGGATGAGTTTGGCAAATTTTTTAAAACATTTATAAACTTCACTTTTTGCGGATAAGAATAAAGTCCATGTGAATCTAGTAAAATCGTCTACTAAAACAAATCCATAGTAATTGCCACCTAAACTTTTAATTTGTGAAGGGCCAAACAAATCCATATGGATTAGCTCCAAAGGCTTTGTTGTGCTTATCACATTTTTAGGTTTAAAAGAACTTTTAACTTGTTTGCACTTTTGACAAGAGTCACAAATGCCATCAAGCTTAAAATTTAGTTTAGGCAAACCAATTACTAAATCTTTTCGCAAAAGTTTGTTTAATTGATTCACATTCACATGAGCAATTCGTCTATGCCAAAGACGAATTTCATCATCAAAAGATTTGAAACATTTTGAAAATAGTGAAGTTATCTCATCCAAATCAATTAAGTAAGTGTTATTAGAGCGACGACCAATAAACTTAACACTATCATCTATAGAAGACTTAATGAAACATAATTCCGGAGTAAAAGTCACATAATTGCCTATATCGCATAGTTGGCTTATACTAAGCAAGTTGTGTTCTAAGCCTTCTACATATAGGACATTTTCTATGACAAGGTTAGATACGTTACCGATCTTCCCGACTCCTAGAATTTTGCCCTTGTTGTTGTCGCCGTATGTCACAAATCCATCACTTTTCGGAGTAAGTTCCATGAAGTGCGTTTTGTCTCCCGTCATGTGTCTCGAACAACCACTATCCAAATACCATTTGCGCTCTTTGGTTCGAAGACACACCTACAAAAAATATCATTTGGTTGATTTAGGTACCCAAGTGGTCTTGGGTCCTTTGTTGTTAGCATGGGGAGAAGTCCCCTTAACAATCCAAATATATTCACCGCTTGGTATACCAAATTTCTTTATATTACATTTATTCGTGGTATGCCCAAAGATCCCACAATAATGGCAAGTTGGGTTTTTAGAAATCTTATTCTTTGAAAATCCACCAACTTTGCGATAATTGCGTTTCTTAGGTTTGGTATAGCCAAGGCCGGATCTATTGCTATTGTTCCTTTGAGTTGAAAGCAAATGATCTAAAGAAGTATCTCCTTTCATGAGCCTTGCAAGTCGATCATTCAAATTAAAAACTTCTTTTTCCAAAGACTTGCAATTTTCACAATATGGAGTCTCATTTGATTTCAATTCACAATTGCATGTAGAGTTTGCATAAATGAGTTCAAGAGTTTCATTTTGAAGCTTAAGTTCTTCTAAATCTTTTTGAAGTTCAATTATCTTTTCATGTTGCTTCATTATGAAATTCTTTCTTTCAACATTTATTTTAGCAAGTTTCTTCAACTCTTTATGCATCTCTACATACACATTGTACAATTCATTAAAAGAAGGAGAATTAGAACTTGAGCTAGCATCGGAAAGATAATCTACCTCATTGACGTTCTCACTTGATTTAATGCTCGAAGATTCCTCTTCATCAAGCTTTGTCATTAAACATAGATTTGCAAGTTCTTCATCATCCGACAAGCTAGATGTTGATTGACTCTCTACTTCATCCCATACTATGTAAGCCCTTTTTCCTTTAGATGAATTGAACTTTGAGTTGTCACCTTCCGACTTCTTAGAATGATTTGGGCATGTTGATCGATAGTGACCAAGCTTTCCACACCCATGACACTTGATGTGATCCTTGTTAGTCTTATTTCTTGGTTGTGAATCCTTAGAATCTCTTTGTCTATTCTTATTAAAGTTTCCCTTACTCTTAAAGAACCTACCAAGCTTTTTAACTAGCAAGCCAAGGGTCTCATCATCTATATCGGAGTCCGAGTCATCCACTTGAGAATTTTCCTCTTGTGCCTTAAGAGATTTTGAAGTTGATTTAAGAGCAATCCCCTTTTTCTTTCTATCGGCATCTTCATTCATGGATAACCGTCCAAGCTCCATTTCATGCTCTTGAAGCTTTCCGAATAGAGTTGCTAAATCAATTTGATCCACGTCTCTAGCTTCCATAATGGCCGTCACCTTAGGTTGCCATTCCCTGCTAAGACATCTCAAAATCTTATTAACAACTTCACCATTAGTTATAACTTTTCCAAGTGAAGAAAGATGATTAATGATATGAGTGAACCGCTTTTGCATGTCACCTATGTTTTCATTAGGTAACATACGAAAGAGTTCATATTCATGCATGAGTGTATTTAGCCTAGCCCTTCTAACCTCTGAAGTGCCCTCATGTGTGACTTGTAATGTGTCCCACATTTGTTTAGCATCAACACATTGAGATACTCGAAAGAACTCATCATAAGAAAGAGCGGACGTGATGATATTTTTAGCTTTTAAATCAAATGCAACTTTCTTCTTATCATCATTGTCCCAACTAGATTGAGGTTTAATTGAAACAACATCATTTACTTTTGTTTGAGGAACAAAAGGTCCATTCTCTATGGCGTTCCAAATTTCCATATCTATGGCTTGAATAAAAATTTTCATGCGGACCTTCCAATAAGCGTAACCCTCACCACTAAATAGTGGAGGACGATTAATGGAAGTTCCTTCACCACCAAAAGGATTTGAAATTGAGCCCATTGTTTCCAAGTAAAAAGGATCTTTTCGAAAAAGCTTTTTAAGGCTCGGATTTTTCGTCCGAGCTCTGATACCACTTGTTGGAAATCAACAAGCGGCTCAATATAGTCTAGAGGGGGGGTGAATAGAATATTGAAGCCTTATTACAGATTTTTCGTCCACCTAAGAGAATGGTTTTATGAAAATAAATTTTCTTAAAAAATTAAATCAGATTACTCGAGTAACTCAAGTCTTCACTCGAGTAATACGCAAGCAAAAATAATTTCACTCGAGTATTCAGCAAATCACTCGAGTATTACGAAAGCAAATTTTAAATCACTCGAGTATCAGAAAACCTACTCGAGTAATGTTTATAAACTGAAAGCAGATTACTCGAGTGACAAGAACTTTACTCGAGTAAACTGGGTAAAATTCAATTTAAAACTTAGTTTTCAATGGAGTTCTTCAAGAATAACAATGCTATGATGATTCAACAAATTATGAATGATTGATATGAACAATTTCAAGTAATATTAACAAGCAATTTTAGATCAATTATATTGAATTAAGAAAACCCCAATTCTAACCTAAAAATGCAATTGTTAATGAATTAATGCAATACAAGGAATGAAAATAAAAGAGACACAAGGATTTATCCTGGTTCACTTTCACCCACTTGAAAGCTACTCCAGTCCCCTCTTAAATCAAGAGAGATTCTTCACTAGAAATCTTCAAATGTAGATTTTACAATGTTTTAAGATGCAACTAGATTCTTAGTTCTCCTATCTTAAAACCCAACTCAAAGTGTGTACCAAACACTTTGATCTAATCTACCCCTTTTGAGAATTCTAGATTTCCTTGCTAATTGATTGAAGATGCTTCCAACCAATCCTCTTTTCTTGCTTTGATTTGATCCTCAAAGTCTTCCTTGTGAGATTCTTCACTTGTGTTGAAACTTCAATAATGCAATCACAAATTGCAAATCTTCAACAACCACTAAGAACAAAATTATGATCTCAAGAATATTTGAACAATGAAAGAAATAGAGTGAAGAATGAAAAGTTTCTTGTTGAATCTTGATAGCTCTTGAAAGATGTAAAAAATAGCTCTTGAATTGCTTTTCAAAGTCTATTAGAAAAATTGTAAGAATGAAAGTATCTCTCTATGAAAGAGAAAATTAAGTCCTTTTAAAATTTTTCCAACACTGATTGAATTACTCGAGTAAACCAAACAACGTCACTCGAGTGAAACATGTCAGATTAAGTTACTCGAGTGATGTGTAAACCATTACTCGATTAACCTGTCAGGACATAAATTACTCGAGTGAACCAATACTCATTACTCGAGTAAACTGATCAAAATCTGAATAAAAAAACAAAGTTTTTCTAAAATGATTTTCACAAGCTATTTAATCAAGATTTAAAGTATCTTCACTCTTAATCAGACATTATTTAAATATTCTTAAAATCACCTAAGCTACCCACACCAATGAGATGCATTGCATAAAATAAAGATTACATTGAAATAGAATTAATAAAAATCCTAATTCTAATCTTCATGTGGTGTAGCTTGCTTGTTGCCAATGTTGTTGCTTGGAGAGAAATTGTTAGCATCAAAACATGAGAATCCTACACCTTACTCTTACGCCTGTTAAAGGATAATATTATCATTATCTGCAACGATGATGTACTGTTGATAGATTTGAGATTGGGACTGACCACCCCGATCTTCGCGTTTATTGACATGCTATATTATTGCAATCTTTTAGTTGAAATCAGAACAACCCACATAGGAATTCTAGTTTCATCAAAGCCAAATCTAACTTTCAGTCCATTAAGAACCTTCCCAAGAACCGTGAACAGTTGGTTACCATCCTATTTAGGGCAACTTTATTAAGTACTTCCACTCGGACCAGTTAAGTAAAATCATCAACTCACCCTTTTCTCTTAATGCAAGAGCTGAGATATGGCATAGGAAATTCAAAAGTAACACTTTGTTAAGGAATCAACTCATGGAGAGCCTAGAATTACTTTCAATTAGGACTGTTTCCTAAATTCTAAACTTCTCTTCTCTTTCAAGTAGTAAGACCTCCTAGAGTATTTCCTTAGTAATTATATTCCGACCATTTCACAATGGGGTACTAAGAGACATACCGGGAACATCCTTCCCATTCTTTCGCCTAAATAACCGTGAAACACTATAGAAAATTACCCATGAAGTTAAAGCTTTAATAAACACCCAATCCAGTGTGGTGTTGTCATTTGATAGAGTGTAAGATCGGGATTAGTTATCCTTCTCTTACATCCGTTGAAAGACAATACTATCATACAAGGGCATGCACTGATGTGTTGTTGATAGAGGTGAGATTGGGATTAGCTACCCCGGTTTTCGCGTTTATTGACAGACGACAGCATTGCAAATCTTGAAGAACGCGATGATGTGCTATTACTAGATGAAGGATTGAGACTAGCTACCCCAGTCCTTGCATTTACTGGCAGACATATCATTGCAATCTCTCAAATCTGATTAGAACCATTGGCATAGGAATTCCGACCTGAAGAAGGTCAAATCGAGTTCAAGCTCACTAGAAATCTTATGGAAATTCGTTACAAGCAATCGTGTGACAAATCTACCCATGACAATCCTCTCTAGTATAGGAGCATAGAGAGATGTAAGTGCGTGAAACCGCCATATCTTAGAAAACCCAACAAGTGGTTCATCCAATCTTGTTGTCCAAACCCGTCACCTAATCGAAAAGTAGAACCACTAATTCTTAACATTTGTTCCGCTACCCCTTGGTATCGACCTACGTAGGTATGTTGATACTAAGTAGGGGAGAACCTTATAGTCCTACCCGAAACCCATACGAGTGATGGTAAAGAATGAGAACGACAGCCGAGCAGAACTAGGACGTAAACTACCTTAGTGTAACCATAGAAACATCAAGACCGAAAACGGGTGAGATGTCGATCATCCGCTGTTAACTCTCCCCATTCTTTGAAAAGGTATAACAAACGTGCACAAGCCACCAATATCTCTCAAATTGATGATGACATCATGTCGGGCATCAACCCAACTTTTAACAATGTTATCCTCATCAATGGTTGTCCAAGACCGTTATTCTTAAAAACCTTACGTAAACCAATAAGAAGGTCACTAGGAACTGGCGGAGAATCAACCTCGAACAAGCTAGGATAAATCCGAACAAACCCGGAACTGAGAAGTAGAATTAGACCTTGACCCCTATTCCCAAGTAGAAACCGATTTTAGCTTCTTTCGAGACGAAGCGGAGCTAGGAAGCGAGTAAGCTGAAGCGACAATGAAATAGGATTAGGATGAAGTCAAGTTGAATGTCGGAGTGAACATTCTAGGAAACGAGCAGGGGTTGTGGCAATTAAGTCTCTTGGACGAAGTCCGAGTAGGGGAGTAAATGACGAAGAGATGCGAGGTTGCGGTACATTAGTTCTCAAGGGTTTGTTATCTCCCTAGATTACTCGATGGAATTTCGGGGACGAAATTCAAATAAGTAGGGGAGAAATGTAACATCCCAAATTTTAAAACCTAAGTGCAAATAAATTAATAACCGTTCGAGATAATTGAGATAATAAGAATAAAACCATAAATAGGTATTAAAATAAGTGTTCAAGCATTAGGAAAGATAAATAATAATAATATTTGGTTAGGAAAAGAATGGAGCATTAAATTGAAATTAGGAACAGGCCAGAAAAATAGATAATTCGGTGTTAAAACATAACTTAGGGTAGAAAATCAAAATAAAATATTTAGGATTCAAAACAAAATTTTCACCGTTGGATATGAAGGTATGATTTTTAGGAAGTTGCACGTCAAATTTGAGCAAGATCTGACGGTGAACGAAGAAGTTATGGCTATTTGAAGTTGGGAGAAAATAGTTGAAAAATAGAAAAATGAAGTAGTAGTGCCTGAGGATTTCGCTTAAGCGAAATTTTTTTCGCTTAAGCGAAAATGTCACAGAATCAACACCTCAAGGGCTCGCTTAAGCGAATAGATTTCGCTTAAGCGAAATAGGTAACATGGCATCACTGGAAGCATTTCGCTTAAGCGAAAATGCTTCTCTTAAGCGAAAATTCTGCGAGCAGCAACACTGGGAACGCGTTTTTAAGGGCATTTTCGCCATTTCCCACCCCAAAACCCCATTAAACACCCCAAACACTCCCTCCTTCACTCATACTCGAACCCCATCTCTTCTCCCTCATCTCCTTCCTCTTCCATGGAGCTAGGGCTCCATTCCTCTCCCTCCCAACCTCCATTGAAGGCCATGGTGGAAGCTTGAAGCTCCAAGACCATTAGGCACTCCTTCCTTCTTCCAATAAGCACCATCATCATCATCATCAACTCTTCTCCATCTCTCTCCTTCAAGTTTTGGGGTAAGTGGATCAAGTCCCTTTTTCTTTTAATCCATTCCTCCTATTTCCTCCTATGGCTTGGGTACTGGTATTACCATTACTTATTATTATTATTGTTATTGTTCCTTGCCTCCATATTTCAAGAGCCACTTGGGGTCTCCATACCCTTAAAAACTCCGAACCACATGGGATTGGAGGGGAGCTCATAAAGCTACTCTATTTCGTGTGTTGGTGGATTTTGGGCATCTCTCCAACTAACCATTGTCGACATTGGACTCAATCGACAACCCTCCTGCATTAGGACTCCTAACCCGGTTAAGGTTCACTCTATCTTATTTATTTTAAGGTAAGGGGTTTATTGCCGCACGGTGGTTGTGTAACTGGTACTGTGTAGTCATGCCTGAGATTATCTGATTATGTGTGATTAGGGAACTTAGAATTTAATTTCATGATTTGGCATGCTTATATGAGTTAATTGCTAACTGAAAATGTTAAATGCTAATTGTTGATTAAATGTTTAAATGTTAATAATTATGTTTTAAATGTTGATATGTGAAAGTTGATGCATGAATTGATGGGGATTTGAGTTTGGTTTAGAGTTAGTATTAATATTAGCAAAGGAGTGAGAATTGAGGAAATCTAGTGAGAATTCTATTTTTAGAAATAAAGTGATTTAGAAGGAAAGAAAAGAAATAAATTAATGATAGTACGATGAGAGAATTAGAATAAAATGAACCATTAAAATGTAATTGAATTAAAAAGGGTAAAGAAGGAAAGACAGGAAACGTCACAGGTTGGTCATAAGACCCTGTGGTTTAATAAAAGAGAATTCGAGCGCAGGTTGGTCATAAGACCCTTTGGCTCAACACAGGTTGGTTGTGGTGACCCTGTGGCTGGCGCAGGTGGTTGTGGTGACCCTGCGGCCAATTAAAAGACACTGTCATAGGTTGGTTGTGGTGACCCTGTGGCTGGCGCAGGTGGTTGTGGTGACCCTGCGGTCAAGTAGAGCACACCGTCACAGGTGGGTTGTGGTGACCCTGTGGCTGACACAGGTGGGTTGTGGGGACCCTGTGTCCTGGCGCAGATGGGTTGTGGTGACTCTGCGACCGGTGGTGGCGACTGGCACAGGTTGGTCGTGGTGACCCTGTGGCCTAATAAAAAAAATAAAAGGTAAACGGCACAGGTGAGTTGTGGTGACCCTGTGGCCTATGATAGAAAACGGTGTCAGTGGGTACTGGACCCTAGAAGACGTGTGGTAGTTGGAACCCGCACGCATGGGTTGAGTAAGACGTGCGGCCTTTGGGGATCCGTACGAATCGGTAAGACGTATCCTCGGCGGACGGGGAACGCAGTGGCGGGAGCCCCACGACACCTTAAAAGATAAAGGAAAGCAATAAATGGTAAAGGAAAGAAATAAAAGATAAAGGAAAGTAATAAAAGATAAAGGAAAATAACAAAAGATCAAGAGAAATGTTAAGAAATAAGAGAAAGGCAAGGGAGTAAAGGAAGTGCGAGGAAAATGAATAGAATAGGTAGAATAGGAAAGGAGAGAAAAGGAAAGAGGATAGGAAAGTAGATAAAGGAAAGGTACAAAGAATTGGAGATGGTTGTGTCTATAGTGAATAGGTGATTGGGTGTGTTTATATTCGTAATATTTGATTATTTGCTAAATGTGCTTGACTTGGGTTATGTTCTATGCTTTATCAGTTAGTGCAATTCTCACCCTTACATCCACAACAGGTACAGGACAGGAGCATAGTTGATATTCGGGCCGAGCAGGAGCACACTTCCCCACGGGAAGTGTGAGTTATTTTCTCTTAGCTAGAATTTAACCGGGCCACGTCTATGTTTATTAAGTATTTTTAAGAATTTATTTATAAATGTATTTTAAATCCCAGTTGTATATTTGGTGGCCCGGGATCTTTATTTGGTTCCTCGAAAATCTAAGCAGTTTCATCTTAGTATTTTATCCCTGGATATTGGGAGAAGAATTAGATTATATATGTATATTTATTCTGGATGCCTGGTTATTAGTGAAACTGTTTTGAACAGGTTACAGGTCAAAGTTAATTTTTGGGAATATCCATAAAACAGAGGGAACTCTGTCCGATTTTCGGGAAAAATTATAATAAGTATTTTAATTAAAAGAAATTTTTAAATCCATATTTTCAAAATAAGTAAAATAAATAGGTTGTTACAGTGAACGGAGGAGCGAGCTTTGAATTTAGTAGTAGCACATAGATAAAAACTTAAGGGAAATAAATTGGGGAAAATAGGAAGTGTTTTTAGAAATGATAGTGAGTTAATTATAGGGAAATAGATTAGTTGGTGTAGAAGAGAAAAAGAGGAAAATGAGAGTGGAAGAGAAAGGTGTTAGGCGAGGGCGGACTAAAATTGATAAAAAGGAAAAGAATGAATAATGAAAAAGGGAACTCCTAGCGCTCAGTACCGTACGGCTGGCTGGGGCTGGACTACCTAATGTAAAATGAAAAAGAAAAGAAAAAGAGAATATTGGTATGCGGTTTGGACCCTAGAAGGCATATGGTGGGGTGCAGTAAGGCGGGTGCGCAACACCTGCAGTAAGTCGCGAGCTGCTCCGGTGCATGGGTTGAGTTAGACGTGCGACCTTTGGGGATCCGTACGCATCGGTAAGTCGACACCGGGATGGGTCGCAGTGGCAAATTCGCATAGCCAAGGATTTTGTGGTATTCAGGCCATGTAAGTCACGCTCTCGGGTGCAGGAAACGTAAGCCACTTGGGGAAGTGTGCAGTGGTTGAGAAAGACGTGCGGCCTTTGGGGATCCGTACGCATCCGTAAGTCGTACCCGGGATGGGACGCAATAGTGAAACCACAAAGATCCAGAAAAAGTAAAAAGAATGAAATAAAAAGAAACAAAAAGAAGGAAGTTGAGAAGGTGATGAATGGGATGGAAAAATGAGAGATAGGGATTATAATTAGTTAGCTTAGTAAAATAGGAAGAATGTGAATAAAAGTAGGAGTGGGAGAAGAATAGAGGGTTTAAGTTCAAGTGAGGGTAGAAAGCTAAGTGAACGGAAATAGAATAGGCATTGACACTAGTTAGGAAGTACTCATAATTGGAGATGAATGTGTTTGTAGTGAATAGGTGATTGGGCGTGTTATAATTACAATATTTGATTATTTGCTAATTGTGTATGACTTGGCATGTATTATACATTACTAGTTCGTGCAATTCTTGTAACACCCTCACAATTATTTAGTTAAATTAGGATTTTATAAAAATAGTACTTGAAAATTTATTTTTAAATTAAAATACTTAATGTAACATCCCAAATTTTAAACCCAAAGACGAATAAGTAAATAATAGTTAGAATAAAGGAAATAATGATAATAAACTACAAATAGTTATTTAAAATAAGTGTTTTAGCATTAGGAAAGGATAACAATAATAATAAAACCATAAATAGGATAAGAAATTAAAATAAAATATTTAGGACACAAAACACAATTCCCACCGTTGGATGAGAAGTTGGAATCACTAGGGAGCTTATCTCCAAATTTGAGCAAGATCCAACGGTTAACGAAGAAGTTATGACCATTTGAATTGCGAAATGTGCTGTCATTTTTAACATTGGATATCTATATCCAACATAGGGACATCGATGTTGGACATCGATGTTGGACATCGATATCCATCTATGGATATCGATATCCACGATCCTGCAGCACCAGAACCATTAACTGCAGCGCCAGCCACCCCCCCAAACCCTCATTCACAACCCCTCCTTCTCTCTCTTCTCTCTCTCTCTCCCTCCTCCGACCACCGTCGGTGCCGCCCAACACCGCCATCCTCCGTGGCCCTCCCTCCTCTCCGTAGATCCACCTCTACCTCTCTCTTCTCTCCCTTGGTTCTCTCCCTCTCCCGTCTTTCCCTCCTTCCTCCTCCGCTCTCCACCACACCCACCTTCAGCTGCCACCACCCAAGGCCGCCGCCATTGTGGTCCTTCCTCCTCCCCATAGATCCGCTTTCTCTCTCCTCCCTCTTGGCTCCCTTCTCTCTCTTTCCCTCACAATCGGTTTCTCTATCTCTCTCTCCACCTCCCCACCGCCGTTTCTGTCTCCGGCCACCACGAGCCGCACCACCACCACCGCCTCTCTCTCCCTGCCATAGCCTCCCTCTCCTCCTCCTCGGGTCACCCTTTCCTTTCTCTCTCTTGAGAGCAACACCGGCGCCGTTACCGACTCATGACCGTGCTGGGCTTTTGTCGAGTACACCGAAGCTTGAAGCCCTTGCCTAGGACTAGCCGTGATCGTGCTAGAACCGGCGTCGACCGTCATCGACCCGTTCATCACCCCGGGTCGCTAAAGCTTCACGGATCGCCGCTCCCTCTCCGAAGTTGAGGTTATCCCTTTACTTTCGTCAACCGAGGTAAGAAGGTTCGTATTACCTCTACCTGAGAAGTAAATTCTAGGATGCTATAGTGGTGACTAAGAATAGGGTAATATGTTAATGAACCTTAGAGTAGTCCCCGCTGACATAAATGAAGTACTTAGAATTATTAATGGAAATCACCCCATAGGGAATAGAATATGTACGTGTAGGATAAGGTCCGGAATGGATGAGCGTATTAGGATATTAAATTGGTTAATAATGGACGAAAATGTACAAAAGTATACACAGTAACACAAGAGAGAATTTAAGGAAAAACCAACTAAACTTGGGAGTAAAAGAATAAAAGGGTAAATGTAATAGGTAGAAAGAGTAAAACTAATAAGCTGAAAGATAATAAGTAAAATAGTAGGTGAAGATTTAAATGGGATAAAAGAGGGATTAGAATGTGGAATAAGGAATATGTGCGGAGTCGAATATGGGAAAAGAAACAAAATAGTGAAATAGAAATAAAGGAAAATAGATAAACGGTAAAAGAAATTAATGAAAGGATGCTAAAGTAAAGAGAGAGTACTTTGTTAGGAAAGTTAGATAAAATGTTGTAAAATGATAGGGGAATGGAGCTAAGTTAAAAAAGGGTAATTAATTAAATAGAGTAATGGAAAAGGATAATAAGTAAATGAAAATATGAGATAAGGGAAACAAGGAGATAACTAATAGCTAGTAATGAGAGTTAAAATTAGAGTATATGACCAAACTAAGAGTTAATTAAAAGTGAGAATACCATTATTAAAGAGAAACACTTAAATAGAAAAAGATAAAAGAAGGGTCAAGAGACTAAAAGAATTAAAGGGAACGAAGGAACTAAAAGTAAAGAGAAAAGGCTAAGATGAATTAATGATGAGAAAGATAATAAATGGTAAACGGCGCAGGTTGGTCGTGGTGACCCTGTGGCCTGATAAAACTAAAAGGGTAAATGGTGCAGGTTGGTCGTGGTGACCCTGTTGCCGAATAATAATAAAAGATAAATGGTGCAGGTTGGTCGTGGTGACCCTGTGGCCGAATAATAATAAAAGATAAATGGTGCAGGTTGGTTGTGGTGACCCTGTGACCGAAATATAATGAATGATAAATGGTGCAGGTTGGTCGTGGTGACCCTGTGGCCAAATGGTAAATGTGAAAAATGAAAAAGAAAAAGATAAAGATAAAGAAAGGAAAAAGAAAGAGATAAAGTAAAAAGAAAAGGAAGAGAAGAAGAAAAAGAAAAGAAAAGAGAAAGTAGAAATAATTAGAGAACTAAGAATGGAAACAAATGATGGAATGAGGTAAATTGAATAGCAAATTACAAATTAAAAGAAAGTGAGAATAAGTGAAGAACTAAAAGAAAAATAATTGTATGGATATTTATGAGTAACGGATATTAATTATAGGGTAGGCTTAGTTTATTGCTATGTCTCTTGTAGAATTTATCTTTTTATGTTTTGTGTAATGCTACCCTTCTTACTATATTTTGCAGGTACTGAAGTGGAGCTTACATAGGACATGGCCGAGTAGGATCTTCATTCCACTACGTGGAATGTATATTGATTATTATAAGAGGACATATATTTTTGTAACTTATAATATGGAATAGACGTATGCCCTGTGACTTGAACTGATCGGGCGTTAGGATCTGTTATGACTATTAAACTATTGTAGTTCATGTTTTTAAATATTTCTGGACTGACAGGTTTTAAGAATAAATTTTGGGAAAATCCGAAAAACAGAGGAAACTCTGCCGGATTTTCCTAAGAATCATCATAAATAATTAAATTAAAAAGAAATTTTTAAACTCTAATATTATTTAAAACCTATAATTTAACTAATTAATGTGAGGGTGTTACATTATGGTATCAGAGCAGTTTTTCCTCGGCCTTTGGAGTTTGAACTCATAACTCATGTGGTTTACTCAGCAAGCGAGTAACCAATAGATAGAGTCAAGTCTTATGTTAACTAACTAGATGGATAAATATAGATGCATATAGGTAAGTACGCTTAGTTGAGTATGCACTAATTTCTATATATATATATATATATATATAAGTATATGTGTGCCTAAACTTGTTTTATCTTCAGAATCAGACCTCATGGCACGAAGGTGTGCTGATAATGACCGGATTGCCCAGATTCTGGAAAATCTAGTTCAGCAGAACCAGAATCAGGCGGAAGCAGTTACTGCTGCTGCAAATGCAGCTGCAGCGGCGGTAGCAGCAGTAAATCAATATGCCCAGGCACGTCCAGCCCTAGCCGAGATTGATTGGCTGGCACGGTTTAGGAAAAACGGACCGTCTAGGTTTGAAGGAGGTTATAATCCGGATGGAGCTCAAGGATGACTTCAAGAATTGGAGAAAATTTTCCGTACAATGTCGCCACCCGTTGAACAGAAAGTCCCTTTGGCAACTTACATGCTCAGCGGAGAAGCAGAATATTGGTGGGAGCATGTGCGAAGGGGCATGGAGCTAGCTAATCAGGAGGTCACTTAGGACAAGTTCAAGGAGGCATTTCTAGGCAAGTACTTCCCCGAGGATGTACGTATGGAGAAAGAGTTAGCCTTCCTGAAATTAGAACAAGGGGACATGAGTGTCGGCGAGTATGCGGCACAGTTTGAATATTTGATTCGCTACTCGGTCAGCTATCGGGATGCGGACGAGCACACCAAATGCATCAAGTTCGAATCCGGCCTTCATGCAAAGATCAGGGCTATGTTTGTGTACCAGAATATTGCCAACTTTTCTCAATTGGTGAAGATGACAAGCGCCTATGAGAAATCACTCAAGCAAAAATTAGCTGAGAAGCGGAACAAATTAACACATGGGTCAGCAGGTTCCAGCAGAGGCAAGGAACTGGCCCAGGAATCAGGCCCATACGTTAACATTGGCGCCGAAGCTGTGGCTCCAGAAGCTGCAAACCTGAATGTGAATGCTCGAGAACTAGGTCACCATGTCCACATTGTGGAGGATTCCATAAACGTATATGTTGGATGCTTAAGCAGCACAGAAAGGAAGGTCTCTATTTCCGATGTGGACAACCTGGACACCGTACTGCAGAATGTCTTATGAGCACGTAGAACGAGGAATAAACTTATCTGAGGTACTTTTAGCAATTAATAAGGTACCCAATGGTTACTTAGGATGTTTTTGCATAAAGTGTACATGTTGATTTAACTTAGAAGAAATCGATAGTTGATAGTACATTAGTTAAAGTTTCGCCGAACAGAATGATGGTATTACTACTGATAGAGTGTAAGGTCAGGATTGGTCATCCTTTCTCTTACACCTGTTAAAAGATAATGCTATCATTCAATAACGCAGTGATGTGCAGTTGATAAATGTAAGATTGGGACTGACCACCTCGGTCTTCGCGTTTATTGACATGCTATATTATTGCAATCATCTAGTTGAGATCCGAACAAACCAGTTAGGAATTCTATCTCTGTCAAAAGCCCGATTGAACTCTAATCCCGTAGGATCTTTACTAAGACTCGTAGGCAGTGATTCGCAAACCAACCCCATTCAAGACACTCATATTCTATATTTCCACCGAGAACATCCAACTAAATGATCGAACCACCCTTCTAACTCGTATGAGAACTTAGCCGTATGCGTAGGTATGAAGAGCCTAGCTAGCCAATTCTCGGAATCAACCCAGTTTCCTCCCTGTCTCTGACTTACTCAGGTATGTTGATACTAAGTGGGAGAGACTTGACGACTCGATTCGGATCCTATCCGAGCGACAATAACTAGTAATCATACCATAAGCCATTGGGCTACTAAACATATAATTCCAAACGCTTTGCGGAGAAATCAAACGAGGGTTAAACTAGGGATAAAACAAAACCTTCCCAAAATGACACCGAAATGAGAAACAACAACTAGACCTTGATCTTGACCCTCAAGTGGAATCGATCTTTAGTAAATTCCTATACCAAATTGAAGTTATTAAACGAACGGGAAGGAGGTAGCATCGAAGTAGAATGCGAGCGTGGTGAAGATTGATTTTGCTAGACTCACTTGAAGGAGTAAAAGGTGAACGGGATAAAAGTGAAGTCACGAAGTGGAATCTCAATCAAGACGTTACGTCGGAACACCACAAATGATAATCTCAGTCTTTTGGGACCATGTGCATTTGGTAGGACCCCGGTTGACCGAGACCAATCAATTAATCGCAGATCCATAGAAAACGCGTCCTTCGACGACTCTCTGCTGAAATGCACACTTTGGGGGTAATCTCCATCGTCTTCTTGCTTGACATGTACCCAGTCCATCCTGGATCATCTTGCAAAGACC
Organism: Crotalaria pallida; assembly: GCA_037953625.1. NCBI lineage: Eukaryota > Viridiplantae > Streptophyta > Magnoliopsida > Fabales > Fabaceae > Crotalaria > Crotalaria pallida. Next base: position 76,011,862 of record CM075649.1, on the reverse strand, counting down.
ACGAGGCTCATCCTTGAGTACTTCGTGTTTCTTCTTTTCATCTTCACTCTCTTCAAGTTCCAAAACATCTCAGATGTATGTATGAGAATTCGCCGAGTCATAGAGACCCGACATAGTGCTATGCCTACCGATAGATAGTCGCCCACGTGCCCTCTTTCCAACCTTGAATACCGGCCGGGAACTTAAGTGCTCTATTCGGAGCAACGAATGAGAATACCCCCTAGCATGGATATAATCATGTATGGCAATGCTAAGTGGGGGAGGATTTCAATCCAAGGAATGGGAGATGGAACTTTAATAATAAGAAAGAAAACTGACGACCCAGTGTAGATAGAGATAAAGAGTAGTATTAGGAGACAAGCATTGAAGTGGGCATGACCTTAACGACAACTGGAGCGGGAGATGAAAACCGAAAGGAAGTGAAGACCGTAGTCAGGAGCTTACCAATGGGATGATTCTCCATTCACGGAACTGAACGAAATTTCGGGGACGAAATTCTAGTAAGTGGGGGAGAAATGTAACATCCCAAATTTTAAACCCAAAGACGAATAAGTAAATAATAGTTAGAATAAAGGAAATAATGATAATAAACTACAAATAGTTATTTAAAATAAGTGTTTTAGCATTAGGAAAGGATAACAATAATAATAAAACCATAAATAGGATAAGAAATTAAAATAAAAGATTTAGGACTCAAAACACAATTCCCATCGTTGGATGTGAAGTTGGAATCACTAGGGAGCTTATCTCCAAATTTGAGCAAGATCCAACGGTTAACGAAGAAGTTATGACCATTTGAATTGCGAAATGTGCTATCATTTTTAACATTGGATATCTATATCCAACATAGGGACATCGATGTTGGACATCGATATCCATAGGTGGATATCGATATCCACGATCCTGCAGCACCAGATCCATTAAATGCAGCGCCAGCCACCCCCCCAAACCCTCATTCACAACCCCTCCTTCTCTCTCTTCTCTCCCTCTCTCTCTCCCTCCTCTGGCTACCGTCGGTGCCGCCCAACACCGCCATCCTCCGTGGCCCTCCCTCCTCTCCGTAGATCCACCTCTACCTCTCTCTTCTCTCCCTTGGTTCTCTCCCTCTTCCGTCTTTCCCTTCTTCCTCCTCCGCTCTCCACCACACCCATCTTCAACTGCCACCACCCAAGGCCGCCGCCACTGTGGTCCTTCCTCCTCCCCATAGATCCGCTTTCTCTCTCCTCCCTCTAGGCTCCTTTCTCTCTCTTTCCCTCACAATCGGTTTCTCTCTCTCTCTCCACCTCCCCACCGCCGTTTCTGTCTCCGGCCACCACGAACGGCCACCACGAGCCGCACCACCACCACCGCCTCTCTCTCCCTGCCATAGCCTCCCTCTCCTCCTCCTCGGGTCACCCTTTCCTTTCTTTCTCTTGAGAGCAACACCGGCGCCGTTACCGACTCGTGACCGTGCCGGGCTTTTGTCGAGTACACCGAAGCTTGAAGCCCTTGCCTAGGACCAGCCGTGATCGTGCTAGCACCGGCGTCAACCGTCATCGACTCGTTCATCACCCCGGGTCGCTAAAGCTTCACGGATCGCCGCTCCCTCTCCGAAGTTGAGGTTATCCCTTTACTTTCGTCAACCGAGGTAAGAAGGGTCGTATTACCTCTACTTGAGAAGTAAATTCTAGGATGCTATAGTGGTGACTAAGAATAGGGTAATATGTTAATGAACCTTAGAGTAGTCCCCGCTGACATAAATGAAGTACTTAGAATTATTAATGGAAATCACCCCATAGGGAATAGAATATGTACGTGTAGGATAAGGTCCGGAATGGATGAGCGTATTAGGATATTAAATTGGTTAATAATGGACGAAAATGTATAAAAGTATACACAGTAACACAAGAGAGAATTTAAGGAAAAACCAACTAAACTTGGGAGTAAAAGAATAAAAGGGTAAATGTAATAGGTAGAAAGAGTAGAACTAATAAGCTGAAAGATAATAAGTAAAATAGTAGGTGAAGATTTAAATGGGATTAGAATGTGGAATAAGGAATATGTGCGGAGTCGAATATGGGAACAAAAACAAAATAGTGAATTAGAAATAAAGGAAAATAGATAAACGGTAAAAGAAATTAATGAAAGGATGCTAAAGTAAAGAGAGAGTACTTTGTTAGGAAAGTTTGATAAAATGTTGTAAAATGATAGGGGAATGGAGCTAAGTTAAAAAAAGGTAATTAATTAAATAGAGTAATGGAAAAGGATAATAAGTAAATGAAAATATGAGATAAGGGAAACAAGGAGATAACTAATAGCTAGTAATGAGAGTTAAAATTAGAGTATATGACCAAGCTAAGAGTTAATTAAAAGTGAGAATAACATTATTAAAGAGAAACACTTAAATAGAAAAAGATAAAAGAAGGGTCAAGAGACTAAAAGAATTAAAGGGAACTAAGGAACTAAAAGTAAAGAGAAAAGGTGTTGGCGTTCTGGCAAGTGCACCAGTTCGTGACAAGTAATAAAGTGTAAGTGGGATGTCGTTCCCAACGAGGACTAAAATAGACTAAATTAATTCTCACCTAAGTCGTAGTTACTAAGCGAAATTCAAATTAAAATAAAGTTGAGTGGAAAATTCTTAATTAAATTAAATTGTAAAAACAAAACACAAATTAAAAGTGGTTGTGAAAGAATTTGGGAAAGCTTGGTCACATGTTTCATTGTAGGTTCCAAAAGCAATTGTTAACGAATCAATGATTTTCCTAAGCATTGAACCAATTTTGCAAAGGTAAAAGCAGCCTAATTCCTTAGGTCAACCCTGTTTCTTAGTAATTTAATCTCCCTTAATTCCTTAAGCAGAGCTTTAAATCCTAATCTTACCCATTAATGTTCAATCAAAATTATTAGAAGGTTATCCAACTCATAGACATATTCCTATACCTATGTAATTGAATTGTTTGATTAAAGGTCTAAATCCTAATTCAATATTCCTATTCAATTAGAATTACCAAATCATAAACGGTACCAAATTCATGATAATCAATAAGAACATAATCAAACACAATACTTAATTGGAAAAACATCAATTCATTAAACAAAAACTATGAAGGTTCCATACAAATCCACATGTTCCCAAATAGAAGTTTAGTTCATGATGGAGAAGAGAGAAACAATAATAATGATAAAAATAGACATAATTACCAATAAACTTGAGTCTCCAATCTCAATTCTTCACCAAAGCTCTCTAATCTCTGTTCCCAATTGTTCAGAATAATCCTAATTATCAAACCTAATCTATTTAAAAAAAGTTCCTAACAAATCCCCCTAAATCTGAGAAGATAAGATTTAATTAAACAAAATCTGACGTCGCGCGCTCGGGCGCACAAAACCCGCGCTTGAGCGCGCCTTGACTTAACTGACACGCTTTGGAATTTTGATCCCATTTTTAAGTAGCTGACCCCTTCGTGCGCTTGAGCGCACTCTAACATGCGCTTGAGCGCACAGGCTCCTGAGAGATTTAACCATTTGCACCCCATTTACTGGCCAGATGACCACACGCGCTTGGGCGCGTGAATCCCGCGCTTGACCGCACGTGTGCCAAATTCACCATTTTGCCTTTCTTTGCTCCATTCTCATAGTTTCAAAGCTTGTTTCTTTTTTCTTCAGCTCCAATTCATCAAATTATTGCTCCAAAACCTGAAATTAAGACCAAAAAGGTACAAAATCCTAAAGGATCTCATTCCAACTCGTTAATAGAAAAAAAACTCAATCTTTTCCTACAATTACTTGAGAAGCAAGCCAAAATCACTAAGAAAGAGGGTAAATTATCATACAAAAACATCATTTATTGAGCCCAAATCACTCCCCCAAACTTAGCATTTTGCATGTCCCAGGCAAAAGTAAAACAAAAATTCACAGCATAAGATTCTCCCCTCAAGACATAGCAACCTAGCCATAAATTCCAACTCATCTACCCAAGATACTCCTCTTCACTAGCAAATCACCTCAATGAAAACCAGTTGAAAAACAAACCCAAAATGAGCAAAAGATTAGTGATCACACAACCTCTCAACATCTCTCATGTGTATAAGTCATATTTATCAATTCACTCAAGTTCAAATCAATGAAAGTATGTCACCATAAGCTTGACTATAGATCTATATCTCCACTGAATTTATTGACAGCATGCACAAATCATAAGGTCTTTATTTGGTTGTAATGGGGCCATGGCTAAAAGTGTTAGGTGGGATAAAAGAAAGAAGGGATAAAACAAAGGGCTAACTCGCAAAAATATTTACAAAAACAAGTTTCCCTCAAAAACCATGAATGAGCAATGAATACAACAAAGACTCACACTCACATCAGGAACATTTTATTCTTCCTTTCTTTTCCAAATTCCTTTTTCTTTTCTATTCTCTTCCTTTCACATTTATTTGATTTATTACTTTTTTTTTCATTCATTGGAAGAGAAATAGAACTCATACACTTTTCATTTTCTTTCTTTTGCATCACATTCCACTTAATTGCTCATCCACAATTCCCAAGGTACTCATAATAAAATCACTCAATTAATGCAGGGTACCAAAGAAAAAATATGTATCATTATAAGGCTCAAAGTGGGCAACTAATGGAATATTATATCTCAAAAATTTGCTGAAGGCCACAAAAACACAAACCTAAGTGCCTTAATCATGTTCATGCATGCAATCAATTGTCAATTTTGAAAAGGTCACAAGTCAAGTTCTAGAACAAACAATCAAAGTGAACAACACTCATGAAAGAAATAGGAGTTTCATCACAATTTCATTAAGCATTACTCCTTCAAGTGTATAGGCTCAAACTCTCACTGGTTAAGGTCAATTCACTAATCAATCATTCACAACAAGTTTGCCAAACAACAAATTTTCAAAAAATTTCAAAGCTAAATCCAATTAGTATCTGGGTAAAACAAGTCGGAAATCACAATCAAACATTTACACCTATCAAGGGAACAAATCTAACACCTAGAATTAGTGCCTACTCATGCCAGGACACCATCCAACACAAAGCTAAGGGAGAAATCAGGTTCAGAAATTTTTATTTTGTTACCCTCCCACAAACTTAGAATGTGGCTTGTCCTCAAGCAAACAAATCTAACCTAAACTACAAAATAAAAATTAAAAACTAAAAACAAAAGCAAGGAGTTAGAGACTTCCCTTTGTAGCACAGCATTCTCTCTTGATGAACTATGGAGGAGACTCCCCCAAACTTATTCACCTGTGTCACATGAACAACTAAAAATAGTGCTGGAAGCACTCCATTAGCAGTTACATATAGAAAACTCTAAACTCTTTATTCAATCTCCTAATTAAAATTTAAATCCTATACTACTACAAAACTAAAGAGAATCCACCAGGGTCCCAAATCCTATAGCACAACTTCCATGTTATGCAGCAATAACAAGTTATTCCTGGATCCCATGGAAATATGCACGGATGATGTTGGAGCAAATGTTTAAAAATAGTTTCAAACCCTCCCGGGTCAAATGGTGCATTTTTCACTCCAAGTATCATCACATGGTGCTTGTCTTTTTCATCATGCATGGAGTCTATGAAAGTGTAAATTCCATGGCTTAGCAAGGTTGCCTTTTCAGGCTCTAAAAAGGAGAACAATGGCTTATTATCATCATGAGCATCAGGGAAGTCATAAAAAATTAAGGGGTAAATTGAAGGAAAAAATTTTGAGGTTTCCACATATTCATGCAATCCAATACATTTAGCAAGAGCAGAAAATTCATCATGCAAAGTGGAGCCTAATTCAACCCCTAGACTCATCCCATTATTCAATTTATCTTGTTTCACTTCCTCAATCTCATCATGCACAATTTCTTCTTTTTCTTTGGGTTTAGAAAGGGAAGCACTTTGATCTTCCGTAATAGAAAATTTTTGTACCACATCCTCTAAAAGATCATCAAAAACTTTAATCTCATCAAAAATATTTTGTGCAAAACATGATGGAATAGGTGACGACAAAATAAATTTTATACATTCTATGTCATCATGAGAATAAGCCATGTTACATAATGATTCCACTAAGTAACTACTAAAGAGTACCGAAAATTATTAAAATCTAATTTTAGTCCCCGGCAACGGCGCCAAAAACTTGTTGGCGTTCTGGCAAGTGCACCAGTTCGTGACAAGTAATAAAGTGTAAGTGGGATGTCGTTCCCAACGAGGACTAAAATAGACTAAATTAATTCTCACCTAAGTCGTAGTTACTAAGCGAAATTCAAATTAAAATAAAGTTGAGTGGAAAATTCTTAATTAAATTAAATTGTAAAAACAAAACACAAATTAAAAGTGGTTGTGAAAGAATTTGGGAAAGCTTGGGCACATGTTTCATTGTAGGTTCCAAAAGCAATTGTTAACGAATCAATGATTTTCCTAAGCATTGAACCAATTTTGCAAATGTAAAAGCAGCCTAATTCCTTAGGTCAACCCTGTTTCTTAGTAATTTAATCTCCCTTAATTCCTTAAGCAGAGCTTTAAATCCTAATCTTACCCATTAATGTTCAATCAAAATTATTAGAAGGTTATCCAACTCATAGACATATTCCTATACCTATGTAATTGAATTGTTTGATTAAAGGTCTAAATCCTAATTCAATATTCCTATTCAATTAGAATTACCAAATCATAAACGGTACCAAATTCATGATAATCAATAAGAACATAATCAAACACAATACTTAATTGGAAAAACATCAATTCATTAAACAAAAACTATGAAGGTTCCATACAAATCCACATGTTCCCAAATAGAAGTTTAGTTCATGATGGAGAAGGGAGAAACAATAATAATGATAAAAATAGACATAATTACCAATAAACTTGAGTCTCCAATCTCAATTCTTCACCAAAGCTCTCTAATCTCTGTTTCCAATTGTTCAGAATAATCCTAATTATCAAACCTAATCTATTTAAAAAGAGTTCCTAACAAATCCCCCTAAATCTGAGAAGATAAGATTTAATTAAACAAAATCTGACGTCGCGCGCTAGGGCGCACGAAACCCGCGCTTGAGCGCGCCTTGACTTAACTGACACGCTTTGGAATTTTGACCCCATTTTTAAGTAGCTGACCCCTTCGTGCGCTTGAGCGCACTCTAACATGCGCTTGAGCGCACAGGCTCCTGAGAGATTTAACCATTTGCACCCCATTTACTGGCCAGATGACCACACGCGCTTGGGCGCATGAATCCCGCGCTTGAGCGCACGTGTGCCAAATTCACCATTTTGCCTTTCTTTGCTCCAATCTCATAGTTTCAAAGCTTGTTTCTTTTTTCTTCAGCTCCAATTCATCAAATTATTGCTCCAAAACCTGAAATTAAGACCAAAAAGGTACAAAATCCTAAAGGATCTCATTCCAACTCGTTAATAGAAAAAAAACTCAATCTTTTCCTACAATTACTTGAGAAGCAAGCCAAAATCACTAAGAAAGAGGGTAAATTATCATACAAAAACATCATTTATTGAGCCCAAATCAAAAGGCTAAGATGAATTAATGATGAGAAAGATAATAAATGGTAAACGGCGCAGGTTGGCCGTGGTGACCCTGTGGCCTGATAAAACTAAAAGGGTAAATGGTGCAGGTTGGTCGTGGTGACCCTGTGGCCGAATAATAATAAAAGATAAATGGTGCAGGTTGGTCGTGGTGACCCTGTGGCCGAAATATAATGAATGATAAATGGTGCAGGTTGGTCGTGGTGACCCTGTGGCCAAATGGTAATGTGAAAAATGAAAAAGAAAAAGATAAAGATAAAGAAAGGAAAAAGAAAGAGATAAAGTAAAAAGAAAAGGAAGAGAAGAAGAAAAAGAAAAGAAAAGAGAAAGTAGAAATAATTAGAGAACTAAGAATGGAAACAAATGATGGAATGAGGTAAATTGAATAGCAAATTACAAATTAAAAGAATGTGAGAATAAGTGAAGAACTAAAAGAAAAATAATTGTATGGATATTTATGAGTAACGGATATTAATTATAGGGTAGGCTTAGTTTATTGCTATGTCTCTTGTAGAATTTATCTTTTTAAGTTTTGTGTAATGCTACCCTTCTTGCTATATTTTGCAGGTACTGAAGTGGAGCTTACATAGGACATGGCCAAGCAGGATCTTCATTCCACTACGTGGAATTAATGTATATTGATTATTATAAGAGGACATATATTTTTGTAACTTATAATATGGAATAGACGTATGCCCTGTGACTTGAACTGATCGGGCGTTAGGATCTGTTATGACTATTAAACTATTGTAGTTTATGTTTTTAAATATTTCTGGACTGACAGATTTTAAGATGAAATTTTGGGAAAGTCCAAAAAACAGAGGTGTTGATTTACTAGCAAGAGGGCTAGGTCAGCAAGTAATATAGTCTGGAAGACCGAATATCGTCCCACAGGGATCGAAGTTGTTTCTAATAACTTTCCACCAATTCGTAATTATTAGTGCAACTTGTTATTGAATTTTAGAAGGAGAAGAAGAAATTGAATAATAAAAGAAAAGAAGATTGAGGAGATAAGATGATAAGAAAGCAATAGAAAAAAGGTTAGGAACTTGGTTTCGTTGTATGATTTACTTATTTTAACTATGAATTATATTTTACTTTAATTATCCTTTAATTCATGGACTATTCCTCTCAAATAGTAATAGTTAGATGTCTCTACACATTACCCTTATTTTCTATATATTTAATCCTTGATCTCTCAACAAATTACAATATAAGAAAATATCTATTCAGCACAAGGGAATTAAAAAGCCATATAATCATCCAACCATATCTCTATGTATTGGACTGAATATACCATTAATTGCATGGCCTATTCAAAACCCCAACTGTCGTTGCGAATTAAGAAATCCAAAACATAAATTGGCCAGATTTATGTATAAAATAAGAACTCAATTAATGCATGAATTAAAAACAGCAAAATACTAAATCATAAATTAAAATAAGTTACATCATACAATTTACACCATGTTCCTAACAAGAGGTTTTAGTTACACATATAGAAATAAAGTAAACAGAAGCAAAGAGAAAACCTCATATCATAGACAATACTGGTTAACTCTTCAAGAGACCTTCAATCCTTGTGCCTTGCCTCCTTGCTCTCAATAGATGTTACTAACCTCTCTCTCTAATCCTAATTGAATTCTATGATCTTAAAACCTACTGAAAACTATTTACAAATCCTCTATTTAAAGAGTAAAATAAATCCTAAAATAAATCTTAATTAAATCTAATAGATAAGGTCCTTGTTTATCTTTTATTTTCTGACCAAAGATAAGATATGAAGCCAAATTAGACTTCTCTTCTTCTAATCTGTTCAGAATCTGGTCAAATTGGGCCTCCAACAGCACGTGCGCCCCAGGCGCATGCGGCCTCGCGCCCCAGGCGCGCAGGTCTGATGACTTGCTGCTTTCTCCAGTAGGCGTGCCTCAGGCGCGCGAGACCTCTTCCGGCTCCGTTTCGCTCCGTTCTTTTTCCATTTGCAATATCTTTTAGTCCTCTTTTCAGGTCCATGAATATTTTATCCAATTAAGCTCTAAAAATACCTGAAACACTAACAAATGGATCAAAACATTCAAAGGACCCTAAGCTACTAAAAATAATTAAAATTTATTAAAACGTCCTAACTTTGCTAGAGAAACAAGCTAAATACATAGTAAAAGGGAATCCAAATAATGCTCAAATATATATATATATATTGGACCCAAATCACTCCCCCAAACTTAGCATTTTGCATGTCCCAGGCAAAAGTAAAATACAAATTCTAAACAAAAGACAAACTCCCTAAATCAACATGACTACACCTAATTTACGACTACGACTCATCTACTTTGACACTCTTATTATCATGACCTATTCACGATTACATACTGTTTACATGACAATCCCATTCAGAACTCAGAATTAGCAAACACTCTCAACCTCTCAATTGTTTCTCTCAAAAGTGTATAAAGGTAATATTTTCAATTCACTCAAGTTCAATCAATGATAATGTGTTACCATAGGCTTGACCATAGACCAGCATCTCCACTGAAATTATTGAAAGTATGCAAAAATCAAAAGGTCTTATTTTTGGTTGTAATGGGGCCATGGCTAAAAGTGTTCGGTGGGATGAAAGAAAGAAGGGATAAAACTACGGGCTAATTGCAAAGGAAAAATTCCCTCAAAAACCATGAATGAGCTAATGTATACATTAAAGACCAATACTCTCATTAAAAACATCTTTTTTTCCTTTCTTTTGATCATGCCCTTCCTTCTATTCTCTTCCTTTTCACTTCTTTTTCATTTGATTCATTACTTCATTCTTTACTTCCTTTTTTTTTCTTTCTTCTTTCTTTCTTTCTTTCTTTGGAAGAGAAATAGAACTCATACACTTTTTATCTTTTTTTCTTTTGCATCACATTCTCATTCAATCTCATTCCACTTAATTGCTCATTCACAATTCCCAAGGTACTCACAATAGGATCAATCAATGTAAGAGGGTACCAAAGAAAAAATATATATCATTATAAGGCTCAAAATGGGCAACTAATGAATTTATTTATCAATGCAAAATATCTGAAGGCCACAAAAACACATCCTAGGTGCCTTAATCATCTTAATGCATACAATCAATTATCAATTTTGAAATGGTCACAGGTCAAGTTCTAGAAGACAATATCAAAGTGAACACACTCATGAAAGAATAGGGGTCTCAATATTAGAATATGTCAATAAAATTTACCCCTCAATAGGCTCAAAATCTCACTCTTGGCTAAAGTCAGTTCACTAATCATAAGTTCTGAATGCCCTTATCAAAATAACACAGTACGCAATCATGCTTGGTTCAATCAAACAGATTCTAATGCCAATGAGTCTAAGTCCTAAACTAAATATACACATGCATCAAAAGAGAAAAAGTCTTAAGGTTAGAAAAATTACTTACTTTCACTAGAGACACAAACCAATACCAAATATGGGGAAACAATTCAAGTCTGGAAAAATCAATTTTTATTTTGTATATACTCCCCCAGACTTAGATGTTGGCTTGTCCTCAAGCAAACTAATCTAGCCTAAAATACAAAATAAAAATTAAAAACTACCTAAAAAAAACTGGACAATATTTTTTTTTTGTTGTGAGGTACAGGGGCCTAGGGTGCAATAAAAAAAATTGGGCTAATGGGGTCCAAATCCTACAAATACAAATATAATCTTAAAATAAATCTATCCCTAAAAAATAGAAAAATAAAAAAAACGAAAATAAAAAAAAAATCTATTCTAAAAATAATCCTAAAAAGATAAATCTAATCCTAAAAAGATAAAACAAATTCCTAAAAGATATAAAACTAATCTAGTCCTAAAAGATAAGATAAAAAAATAAAATAAAAAGATAAAAAAACTAATCTATTCCTAAAAAGTAGGAGTGAAATTCCCCCCAAACAGGATCTGCACAGCCCCGCGCGCCTGAGGCGCGCGACCGCGTGCACCTGGGGCGCACGAGGTCTGTACCTCCAATTTTTTTTTTATTTTTTTTTATTTTTTTTTACAAAAACTACCTAAGAATTGAAACCTATGCTACAACTTCTGTACAAAACAAATCCACCAGGATCCCAAATTCTATGGGTCAAATCCCATGTGATGCAACAATAATGAGTTATGCCCACATCCCATGGGAAAGACCTTAGGTGATCTTTTCTTCCATCATCCATCATGAAGTTGTTAACTCCAATAGTCAAGAAGATTACTTTCTCATGTTTCTTATTGCCTAATAATGATTCAGATTGTTCTAGATAATTTTCATAAAAGTACTTAGGCTGAATATAATAGAAAAATTTTGAATCACCCAAGTATGAACTAGATTTAATTAAATTCTTTATAGCAACAAATTCCTCATGCAAGGGTGGTTCAATTTTTTCTATAATTTTCAAACCTTCGTTTTTCATTTTTTGATCCTCTTCCTCAAACCTATCATGCACAATTTCTTTTTCAGATTTTTGCTCCTCTAAAGGGAATTGATCATTGGTCACATCCATTACCACAACTTCCTCCTCTTTTTTAGGAGAGTCAAAAATTGTTGATAATGATTGTAACTCCTCAGATACATATTTTGAATTTTGCTCAAGTGCTATTTCTATGTTCTCAAAATTTTTTCTGTTTTCTTTTTCTATAAAATTAACTTTTTGAACATTACTACTAATTTTTTGAGCTAATTTATCTTGGTTAATTTCCCATGACTCTTTCTCCACAGGGGGAGGAATTAATTCAACACGAGGGGATCTAAAATTTTTGCAATCTTTAGCAAAATCCTCAACTTTTTGAGTCAATCTATCTAGAGCTATTTCCCATTGGGCCTTCCTAGGAGTGATTTTTTCTTTCTCCACAGGGGGAGGAATTGGTTCAACACGAGGGGATCTAAAATTATTTTTGCTATCTTTAACAAAATCCTCAGTGGCTTGTTCCAATTTCTCTAGAGCTATTTCCCATTGAGCTTTCCTAGGAGTTATATTTTGTGCAACATAGTATGGAGGATAAGGATAAGGAATAAATCTATCACAATCTGAATCACTATTACAATTATAATCGTACATGATAAAGTACAAATTACACAAATAATTACAAAAAGTACCGAAAAGAAATTAGAATCGAATTTCAATCCCCGGCAACGGCGCCAAAAACTTGTTGATTTACTAGCAAGAGGACTAGGTCAGCAAGTAATATAGTCTGGAAGACCGAATATCGTCCCACAGGGATCGAAGTTGTTTCTAATAACTTTCCACCAATTCGTAATTATTAGTGCAACTTGTTATTGAATTTTAGAAGGAGAAGAAGAAATTGAATAATAAAAGAAAAGAAGATTGAGGAGATAAGATGATAAGAAAGCAATAGAAAAAAGGTTAGGAACTTGGTTTCGTTGTATGATTTACTTATTTTAACTATGAATTATATTTTACTTTAATTATCCTTTAATTCATGGACTATTCCTCTCAAATAGTAATAGTTAGATGTCTCTATACATTACCCTTATTTTCTATATATTTAATCCTTGATCTCTCAACAAATTACAATATAAGAAAATATCTATTCAGCACAAGGGAATTAAAAAGCCATATAATCATCCAACCATATCTCTATGTATTGGACTGAATATACCATTAATTGCATGGCCTATTCAAAACCCCAACTGTCGTTGCGAATTAAGAAATCCAAAACATAAATTGGCCAGATTTATGTATAAAACAAGAACTCAATTAATGAATGAATTAAAAACAGCAAAATACTAAATCATAAATTAAAATAAGTTACATCATACAATTTACACCATGTTCCTAACAAGAGGTTTTAATTACACATATAGAAATAAAGTAAACAGAAGCAAAGAGAAAACCTCATATCATAGACAATACTGGTTAACTCTTCAAGAGACCTTCAATCCTTGTGCCTTGCCTCCTTGCTCTCAATAGATGTTACTAACCTCTCTCTCTAATCCTAATTGAATTCTATGATCTTAAAACCTACTGAAAACTATTTACAAATCCTCTATTTAAAGAGTAAAATAAATCCTAAAATAAATCTTAATTAAATCTAATAGATAAGGTCCTTGTTTATCTTTTATTTTCTGACCAAAGATAAGATATGAAGCCAAATTAGACTTCTCTTCTTCTAATCTGTTCAGAATCTGGTCAAATTGGGCCTCCAACAGCACGTGCGCCCCAGGGGCATGCGGCCTCGCGCCCCAGGCGCGCAGGTCTGATGACTTGCTGCTTTCTCCAGTAGGCGCGCCTCAGGCGCACCCGGTCTCGCGCCTCAGGCGCGCGAGACCTCTACCGGCTCCGTTTCGCTCCGTTCTTTTTCCATTTGCAATATCTTTTAGTCCTCTTTTCAGGTCCATAAATATTTTATCCAATTAAGCTCTAAAAATACCTGAAACACTAACAAATGGATCAAAACATTCAAAGGACCCTAAGCTACTAAAAATAATTAAAATCTATTAAAACGTCCTAACTTTGCTAGAGAAACAAGCTAAACACATAGTAAAAGGGAATCCAAATAATGCTCAAATATATATATATTGGACCCAAATCAAGAGGAAACTCTGCCGGATTTTCCTAAGAATCATCATAAATAATTAAATTAAAAAGAAATTTTTAAACTCTAATTTTATTTAAAACCTATAATTTAACTAATTAATGTGAGGGTGTTACACTTAAGAATATTTTTCCAGAAAAACGGACAGAGTTTCCTCTGTTTTACGGACTTTCCCAAATTTTCCAATTTTGTACCTGCTTAACCTGTTCAGTCCAGCAAACTCTTAAAACATAAAACGTTTAAATATTATCCAGAAACAGATAATGCCCCGAATATCACAAATAGGGGCGCACAACTTATACATATTTTTAAATTACAAAATAGTAGTTTTTAACATATCTAAAACTGCAGTCCACTCGTAAATAACAAACAGATACTCCACGTAGTGGAGGTTCAACCTGCTCGGCTAGAAACTGTGTAAGCTCCAAGCTCAAAACCTGAAAAATGGTTGTAAGGGTGAGCTTTACACATGAAGTAGAAAGTAGTTCCTAACTAAACATAATGACCTACTAAGTCAAACACATTTAGCACATAACACTTATTTTCAATCATCAAACCAAGCATGCATCACACACAAACAATAGTTTTCCTAAGCCACTCTTAAACCCATAACCTTTGCTCTTTTATCCTTTTCATATGTTATTGATTCTCTTTTCTCTCACTCACATCATATTATCTTTCAATCTTGCCTTCTCTCTTTATTTCTTTCTTTTATATTTTTATTGTTTTCTTCTCTTTCTTTCATGTATTCTTTCTTTATTTCATTCTTTTATATTTTTCTTGTTCTCTTCTCTTTCTTTCGTTCTATTCGTTCTTTACTTCTTTCTTTTTATTAATTTGGCTACAGGGTCTCACGACCAGGCCCACCGACCTAACCTGCACCAAATATTTTCTTTATCATCTATCCACAGGGTCTAACAACCAGATTCATATGACCTAACCTATGTCACAGGGTCTCACGACCAGATCTTTCGACCTAACCTGTGCCATAGGGTCTCACAACCAGATCATACTATCTAACCTGCGTTGGCCACAGGGTCTTATGACCATATCCCACGATCTAACCTGCGTTGACCCATTCTTTTATTAATTCTTTTATCAATTGGCCACAGGGTCTTACGACCAGGTCCTCCCGACCTAACCTGTGACAAGTATCCTTTTATTATTTTCATCCTCATTTCGTTTAGCTTATTTAGTTATTCTTTTTAATTATGATCTTTTCTCTTCTTTAATTTCTTTATAATTATCCTTTTCTCTCTTGCCTTTTATTATTAATTTGTTATCTCATTCGTCATTCAACACACATTTATCATACAAACATACACAACAATTTTTACACTTTGCATGTTCAATTCTCTAAGTTTAGGCCATGACTTTTTACTCTTTCTATTCCTTAGTTCTCATTCTAGTTTACATCTCCTACATACTTACTTTCTTTTATTTATTATTCAATTATTTGATTCGTTATGTGATACACATTTAGCACACAAACATCACAATTCAGCCAGACATACAGAACAATAATCATTTATAATCATTCACAATTAACAACCAGAGTTCATGTTCTTCAAATAAACATACATGATAACATATAGCACTTTGCCTGCATATTTAATCACAAGTATCAATTTATAGTTCATTTTATTTACTTTCTTACTTTATATTTAATTTAAATTAATTACCGAATAATCAGTCACAAGCATACCCACATATTCTTAGCAAGTATTATATACTAATTAGAAAATACCTCCTAAAGCAAGGTAAAGAACCCCTTACCTCAGGGTTCTATTAGAACCTGGTTTACGGCTCGGTGAGGCGATCCCGCTGCGACTTACGTCGAACTAGTCCAAATACACCAGCGGCAATTATGGCTTACACAACCGGCGTCGGTCTGAATCCTCGACTATGTTGGTGATGGCGTTTTGAATCGAACCCGCGACCGTGGCCGTTGACGATAACGGCGTCGGCAAAACGAAGGGAGAAAAGAATCGCTTGATGATGGTGACTATGTTGAGGGCGTTTGATGGCAAAGCTGGTATAAGGAGGAGGTGGCTGGGGTTTTAAGGGCCACGCTGACGGCGCGACGGCGGCACAGTGTGGCTGGTTGGTGGCGACGTGAAAACCCAAGGCAGAGAGAAAGAGGGACGTTGGAGAAGGCAAGGGACGGAGGGAGGCAGTGCTGGAACGGCGGCGGCTGGCCCAACAATGGAGGCGGCGGCTTCGCGATCTGCAGAGGGAGAGAGGAACGATGGCGGTTGGCCCAGAGGTGGTGCGGCGCGAACAGGAACCGGCGGAGGGAGGAGGGACCACGACGAAGAAGAGAGAGAGAGACAGACGAGTGGTGGTGCTTGGTGGGGCGGCTGGAACTGGGAGGAAGGAGGGAGTTGTGGCTTGCTGGTTGCCTTATTAGGGCCAGCTGTGGAGAAGATAAGAGGGGGTTGTTCGAACCCCTTCCACTGTTTTATTTTATTTTATTTTTTTTATAATTATTATTACATTATCATTATTATTATTATTATTATTATTACTATTATTATTATTATTTTTCTTTTTATTTTTATTTATTATTATTATTATTAGTATTACTATTACTATTATTATTATTCTTTTTCTTTTTATTTATTAGTATTATTACTATTATTCTTTTTATTTTTATTTTTATTTATTATTACTTGTGTTAGTATGATGTAAAACACTAATACCATTTTTCTTTATTTGTTTATTGTAAATCTAAAAAAAAAATACTAATAATAAAATGTAAGCATTTAGTAAGTACTTATATAAAATTATCAAGTTAAGAATCTTAAAATTCTTAAAACAAGTTCAACATATAAAATGTCAAAATATATTAAAGTATAGAAAGCATGGTTTTCAAATAGTATAATTATTTTTGACATTTTAATTGAACTAATCATTTAGCCATATCAATAATCGATTAGTCAGTGCTATTTTTCTTTTTATTACTCTTATTATTATTTGGAATTAAAAATGGGGATGTTACAATTCTCCCCCACTTACAAGAATTTCGTCCCCGAAATTCGGGTTACTTCGTAACGCGGAGAACCATCCAGCTAATGGGGTTCCTGTCGGTTCTATTTTTCTCGCTTCCGATGTGTTTAGGTCTATTCTTCTTAGTATTGCCATGTCTGTCCTCGGACACTACGTATCTCCTCTATCACGACAGGATTTACCATTTCCTTATTATAAAAGTTCTATCTTCCATTTCTTGGGTTGAAATCCTCCCCCACTTAGCATCAACTTACCTGCTTACTCCGATGCCAGGAAACAGGAAATCGAACGTGTCGGCTCCTGATTGCCTTTCATACGACTCTTAATAAAGAGTGCAAGAATCTAACAACAACAAAAAAATATAATCTTTGGAATTCACGAGGAATTTGCGACTTCGCTTTAAGGAAATAGCATAAGATTATGCGATTCAAAGACTTTTCGCAGAACGTAGCAGCTTATGGCTAGAAATTTCCCGGAACCGGATCGAATAAATAAGACTGGAACTCCAAGAACGATGAATATTCTAGGATAAGAAACAAGGAGAAGATCGTAGATTCACAATGTTTAGTAGATTGGAGCGAGAAATCTTTGATCCGTGATAAAAAAATCGCTACTTCGAGGTCATGTCAAACCAAGAAGAATGAGGAGGAAGGGATCTACTTGCACGAATTGGGGTACTAATTAAGGCTTTCAGATTTACTATTAAATTCTTAAACGATTTCCGATGGTCAAAGGTTGGAGGTTGGCAAGTATTCTTGACATTTGAACATTCTATTAAACACTATTTTAGACCAACGACACTCAAGACATACCTTGGGTGTATGTCAGCAATCCCTTTCAACCTTCTTCGAGTCAAACCTTAAGGAAAGGTTGAATGAACTCGATACAAGACAAGAAAGCTAATGGAATTTGACCTTTTATCACCTTAAGTCTTGCACTACTTTCGAAATCAAGAGTCGTGTTGGGCTGACGAGGTTGAGAAGGTTGTGGTGTCTGACCACGTATGGTTTTCTCCATACTGTAAGGTGATTGGCGGGTCCAAGAGGGTCGCCAACATGGCAAGAATCGGGTAGATACAGGCATTGGAGACGATAATATGACTAGATACATGTCAAGCAAAAAGTCAAAGAAGATTATCCTAAAGAATGCATTTCTAATGGATATTCATCGAAAAAGGCATTTCCTCCGAACTAATGGTTAACTTCGTCCATAATCCGACACTTGTGAGTACCAACTTCGATTATTAGGGAAAGGTTCTTTCGGCTAAGTGTCCAGATTTAATCAGCTAGGAGTAACGGATTCCGACTATGGTTCCTTACTCCTCCACTTGGCATTGACATACCACGTTACATCAATGTCAAGGAGTAGACTTAATCAATAATAATAATCGGGTACGGGAGTTCTCGACCGTTGTTCACGATCGGAAGTTACGAGGGGTTGACTACCTATAGGCGGTCTTTGAGTTTGTAATAAGTTCCTATGGATTCTTGTTCGACTCTCTTGAGGATCCTATTCTCGGCTATACTACTCGTAAGCGGGTACAACAACCTAAATGGTCTTGTCCCTTGGTTCCGTTTTGAGTCCACTTCCTGATTTGTGTAAAGAGTCGGAAAAATGCTTTTCGGTTTGGTTCCTTTCCTTCTGAAGGGTCTATCTCTTAGAGTTCCCGCCTTCGGTTGTTTTGATTTGAATTGGAGGGTAGCAATGATATCGACCGTCAGTAGACGTAAGGATCGGGGTGATCAGTCCCAACCTCGCATCTACAACAGCACATCATTGTCATCTTCTTTGGTAGTATCATCCTTTAACAGATGCAAGAGTAAGGATGGCCAATCCTTACCCTACACACTATTAAATGACAATATTATCACAAGGTTTAGTTTAGATTTTAACTAGAGTCCTACAACTTATCGGTTCTTCCTACGGCTTCTCATGGTTGTCTTAAAGATCGGTTAAAGTGTGCGTACTTCTCGAGTTTCACAGCACCACATTGGAAAGGATTAGGGATTCAGATTCTAAGAAGAGTAAGCTTTGGGAAATCTTAATAAGGAACTACTGAGATCAACCTAGAATTTCTATTTTAAAAACTGTCCTAACTTCTTTGCCCGTTCGCTTTCAAGAAATTAACATCTCACATAGGACGTACCTCCACTTAGCTCGTCCAAGACCTCTCCTATTTGCCCAGATCGGCTCCTATTTGCCAATTGCATTTGCAATATATCCACTTCTTTCCACGGGGTATTACTGGGACATTTTGCTGCAAAATGTCCCGGTTGTTCACACCGGTAGTAGAGACCCTCTCTTGCAATCCGATCCTTGTACTAGCACACACTGCGGTGAGACTTTTTGAAATGCAAACATGGTGTCTAGTAATGGAAACGACCACGCTTTGGTCCGCATTTCTTGGGACTGATGCCCTAGTGTGGTTGTCGGCGTACAGATCTACTTTCCGAGCCGGTCTCCTACCCTTGGTAGTGCTTCCTAACCTCCTTGCCAAGTTCTTCTCATAGGTACGGAGTATATTCACTAGTTGAAAGAAACTGTCGACGTTATTGTTCTCCAAGGTAAGCCTAACATCCCAACGAAGTCCCGACTCAACCTGATCTCGGTTCAAATGAACCAAGTTTCCTAGAATTGCAGCGATCCTAGCATCGTCACTGCACCTACTAATTATGAGACTTAGTTCCTGAAAAGAGAAAAGCTAGTACACACACACACATATATATATATATATAATTAAATAACTATCTATATGTATATAAATACCTATGTATCTACTATAGACTTGACACCAACTTCGGTTACTCGCTTGGTGAGTAAATCACTGGAGATGTGAGTTCACATTCCAAGGCCGAGGAGAAACTGCTTTGATACCATAATGTAACACCCTCACAATTATTTAGTTAAATTAGGATTTTATAAAAATAGTACTTAAAAATTTCTTTTTAAATTAAAATACTTAAGAATATTTTTCCAGAAAAACGGACAGAGTTTCCTCTGTTTTACGGACTTTCGCAAATTTTCCAATTTTGTACCTGCTTAACCTGTTCAGTCCAGCAAACTCTTAAAACATAAAACGTTTAAATATTTTCCAGAAAACAGATCCTAATGCCCCGAATATCACAAATAGGGGCGCACAACTAATACATATTTTTAAATTACAAAATAGTAGTTTTTAACATATCTAAAACTGCAGTCCACTCGTAAATAATAAACAGATACTCCACGTAGTGGAGGTTCAACCTGCTCGGCCAGAAACTGTGTAAGCTCCAAGCTCAAAACCTGAAAAATGGTTGTAAGGGTGAGCTTTACACATGAATTAGAAAGTAGTTCCTAACTAAACATAATGACCTACTAAGTCAAACACATTTAGCACATAACACTTATTTTCAATCATCAAACCAAGCATGCATCACGCACAAACAATAGTTTCCCTTAGCCACTCTTAAACCCATAACCTTCGCTCTTTTATCTTTTTCATATGTTATTGATTCTCTTTTCTCTCACTCACATCATATTATCTTTCAATCTTGCCTTCTCTCTTTATTTCTTTCTTTTATATTTTTATTGTTTTCTTCTCTTTCTTTCATGTATTCTTTCTTTATTTCATTCTTTTATATTTTTCTTGTTCTCTTCTCTTTCTTTCTTTCTATTCGTTCTTTACTTCTTTCTTTTTATTAATTTGGCTACAGGGTCTCACGACCAGGCCCACCGAACTAAACTGCACCAAATATTTTCTTTATCATCTATCCACAGGGTCTAACAACCAGATTCATATGACCTAACCTATGTCACAGGATCTCACGACCAGATCTTTCGACCTAACCTGCGCCATAGGGTCTCACGACCAGATCATACTATCTAACCTGCGTTGGCCACAGGGTCTTACGACCAGATCCCACGATCTAACCTGCTTTGGCCCATTCTTTTATTAATTCTTTTATCAATTGGCCACAGGGTCTTACGACCAGGTCCTCCCGACCTAACCTGTGACAAGTATCCTTTTATTATTCTCATCCTCATTTCGTTTAGCTTATTTAGTTATTCTTTTTATTTATGATCTTTTCTCTTCTTTAATTTCTTTATAATTATCCTTTTCTCTCTTGCCTTTTATTATTAATTTGTTATCTCATTCGTCATTCAACACACATGTATCATACAAACATACACAACAATTTTTACACTTTACATGTTCAATTCTCTAAGTTTAGGCCATGACTTTTTACTCTTTCTATTCCTTAGTTCTCATTCTAGTTTACATCTCGTACATACTTACTTTCTTTTATTTATTATTCAATAATTTGATTCGTTATGTGATACACATTTAGCACACAAACATCACAATTCAGCCAGACATACAGAACAATAATCATTTATAACCATTCACAATTAACAACCAGAGTTCATGTTCTTCAAATAAACATACATGATAACATATAGCACTTAGCCTGCTTATTTAATCACAAGTATCAATTTATAGTTCATTTTATTTACTTTCTTACTTTATATTTAATTTAAATTAATTACCGAATAATCAGTCACAAGCATACCCACATATTCTTAGCAAGTATTATATACTAATTAGAGAATACCTCCTAAAGCAAGGTAAAGAACCCCTTACCTCAGGGTTCTATTAGAACCTGGTTTACGGCTCGGTGAGGCGATCCCGCTGCGACTTACGTCGAACTAGTCCAAATCCACCAGCGGCAATTATGGCTTACACAACCGGGGTCGGTCTGAATCCTCGACTATGTTGGTGATGGCGTTTTGAATCGAACCCGCGACCGTGGCCGTTGACGATAACGGCGTCGGCAAAACGAAGGGAGAAAAGAACCGCTTGATGATGGTGACTATGTTGAGGGCGTTTGATGGCAAAGCTGGTATAAGGAGGAGGTGGCTGGGGTTTTAAGGGCCACGCTGACGGCGCGACGGCGGCACAGTGTGGCTGGTTGGTGGCGACGCGAAAACCCAAGGCAGAGAGAAAGAGGGACGTCGGAGAAGGCAAGGGACAGAGGGAGGCAGCGCTGGAACGGCGGCGGCTGACCCAAAAATGGAGGCGGCGGCTTCGCGATCTGCAGAGGGAGAGAGGAACGATGGCGGTTGGCCCAGAGGTGGTGCGGCGCGAACAGGAACCGGCGGAGGGAGGAGGGACCACGACGAAGAAGAGAGAGAGAGACGGAGGAGTGGTGGTGCTTGGTGGGGCGGCCGGAACTGGGAGGAAGGAGGGAGTTGTGGCTTGCTGGTTGCCTTATTAGGGCCAGCTGTGGAGAAGAAAGGAGGGGGTTGTTCGAACCCCTTCCACTGTTTTATTTTTTATTTTTTATTTTTATAATTATTATTACATTATCATTATTATTATTATTATTATTATTATTTTTCTTTTTCTTTTTATTTATTAATTATTATTAGTATTACTATTATTATTATTATTATTCTTTTTCTTTTTATTTATTATTATTATTACTATTACTATTATTATTATTATTCTTTTTATTTTTATTTTTATTTATTATTACTTGTGTTAGTATGATTTAAAACACTAATACCATTTTTCTTTATTTGTTTATTGTAAATCTAAAAAAAAAATACTAATAATAAAATGTAAGCATTTAGTAAGTACTTATATAAAATTATCAAGTTAAGAATCTTAAAATTCTTAAAACAAGTTCAACATATAAAATGTCAAAATATATTAAAGTATAGAAAGCATGGTTTTCAAAGAGTATAATTATTTTTAACATTTTAATTGAACTAATCATTTAGCCATATCAATAATCGATTAGTCAGTGTTATTTTTCTTTTTATTACTCTTATTATTATTTGGAATTAAAAATGGGGATGTTACAATTCTCACCCTTACAACCACTACAGGTACAGGTTGAGCTTGCAGACATAGAGGCTGAGCAGGAGCACACTTCCCGTGGGAAGTGTGAAATCGAGTCATTCTAATATTCTGAGTCATTTTATTAATTTGAGTCAAACCGGGCCACATTTGCGTACTTGTTGTATTTTGTATAATTATGAATTATGTATGTATTTCCAATGTGTATTTTGGACAAAAGGGTGGCCCGGGGTATTTAGTTTTATTTGCAAAAGTTTAAAGGTTCATGCTTTAATATTTGATGTCAAAAGAGTCTAAGTATGTTATATATTATATCTGGATGTCTGGTTGTTATTGAAAACTGTTTTGAACATGTTACAGGTCAAAGATAATTTTGGGAATGTCAATAAAACAGAGGAAACTCTGTCCAATTTTCAGGAAAAATTATAATAAGTACTTTAACTAAAAAGAAATTTTCAAATCCATATTTTCAAAATAGGTAAAAATAAATAGGTTGTTACATATCACACACACATACACATACATATACATACATGTCTCACATTTTTATTTCCTAATCACATTCACTTATAATCATTAGTTCACACAACAATGCAATTAATTCTAAGGAATCACATTCACACAATCATCTTCATGCATCACTCATTAAATACACATTAAACCAACACATATCACATAAAAATTTTAAGCCAATAGCAATAAGTTCATTTTCTTCAAACAAAATCTCAAAATTCGTACTTCACAAATTCTGGAAATAAATTTTTATAAACCAATCCAGAAAATTCTAAAAATCACATTTTCAAAATCTACGTTTCAAGACGATCGTTTTCATATGAAGATCATAAAAATCCATGAAAATCAACACTTTATTTCTTTCTCACGTAAAATACTTGTCTGAAAATCTTTTGTAAAACAGATCCTCAAGGTTTATTTTGACGAAATTCGTTTACGCACATATGGGAAAAATGCGGGGTGTTACATTCTCCCCAACTTGAAGATTTCTCATCCTCGAGAAATGATGCGAAGAGTCTGTCTGATCTGTGAACGCGTAGCTTCTCGAAGAAATTCTTTTCCTTTTTAACTGCAGCAGCCGTCGCGTCTTTGAATTCGCACCATCCACTCATCGTTCTTAAGAGCAAATCAAATGGATTACTTGCAAAAGTAATCTCTTGGGGTACTTCAATAACAACCATGGTGGGGTAGAAACAACACGGTTTCACTGACAACAAAGGACTGAAGGGTTCAAGGCATCAAAACAGCATCCGAAAATAACAGGGTTACGCTCATTTGGGGTCAAGACACTACCACACTCTAAGGTTACATCCTTCTCATCAGTTCAAGCCTAAACGAGTTACTCCTCAAAACCTCACATTTCCATCTACTCCCCAACTTAGACGACTCATATCTCTCTACACCACATTCATCATTACAGACTTAACCTCTAAGTACTCCTATCCTTCACCACTCTTTGGTCAAACTTACAAAATTTCCCATCACTTAGCTTCAATCTATCCTCTGGTTGCCTTACATCTCACCAAATAATTGTCCTTATCAGACTTCTATAGTCACCATCAAATCCTTCTCTTACTCTGTCGACCACTAATCCCTAAGAAACATGCACTATCTCACTCCCTATCTCAAACACTGAATCACGTAACTTAAACATTCTAAACCTTTTTCCACTTTCCACAATTTTTCTTATATTCTAAACCATCAAAATTCCTCAACTCAAAGACCTATTATCCATTACCACATCAAATCTTAGCTTTTTACCTAACCTTGGGTCAACACTTAGGAGTTCTATCCACAAGTTCCACCATCTTACCAATTCGACTTTACCATATCATCACTTATTCACCGCTATCTAACCATTTTCCAACTCAAATCAAGACACTTATGACTCTAAATTCTAATTATCACCTTAAATTCTCCCTCATCTTATCACCACCTAAACCATTATTTTGACCAAATCCGGCATCAAAGCTCTTAGTCCTAATCACTTCGCATAACTCTCTACTTATCTAAGACTCAAAAGGGTACTCCAATTTTCTCCAAGACTCATACTTCCTTCCTTCATATCAACTAATCCTTATTTCCCTTGATCCTTGCAACTTTTGCCTATCAACACTTCACAACTTACTTCCTAATCTAGGAATATCTACTTGACTGATACTAGGTGTCAGAGCCCCAAATTCTCAACAAAATTTTTAGGAAAGGGTAAATGTCTGGTCAAAAATCAAAAGAGGAAACTTCGGGTTCATCAACCATCAAGGCTTCGTCAAGAACATGGTTTAAGATTTTCAGAAAAGGCTTTTTCAAGCGTCATGCCAAAGCAATTTGGAAACGCATAGGGTTTATACAAGAAAAGCTTCAACAAGAAAAGAGAGGTTCTAGTCACAAGACAAGATCTCATAGCTTAGGGGTCATCACAAACAAAAAGGGGTTCACATCAAATAGGAGTTCGACAAAAGAAGATTCGAATCACACATCGACACCTCATGACGGTACCGATCGCTGTTCCTTGATTCCACTGTAGACGAAAACCGATGCATTCCCAGAGAACATCCGCGTACTTTTAGCGCCTCTATCCTTATCTATCGCTATCTTAATACTAACACACACACAGAGTCATACAGCAGAGCATGTAAGTCCATGCATAAGGTTACTTAGATCAATCATTGCTCTGATACCATAACTGTAACACCCCGATTTGGCAACTTGAAACCACAACTACTTAAAATGAAATATAGTGAAAATTTGGGCCAATTTTTTTTTTTAAACATGTAAAACATAGACGTGAGAACATTTAAATTTTCAAAACATAGTTATAATTAAAAACTCATGTTTTCACCTTGCATAAATCTTTCAAGTTCCAAACCGAGATGTCACAAGACACCGCACCTTGAAACTTGTTCACAAAACATTGTTTTAAATACACAACCCATTTACTTGTTTCAAAACATCAGTGTTGAATAAAACTTTTACCATGGTACAGTATGATAGAGCTAAGGCAACTAAGAACTTACAATGGAATACATTCCTCCGGGGGATTACCTATCCTCTAGTCATACACACTAAGACTTGCATCCTAACTCTGAGCCTAGGCCGATCAAGCTCTCAATCATCTTCGTCTGCCGAAAGATCCTCGGACCTCGGGTACCAATCCTCGTCGCTGAGACTTTCTTCCGTGTCGACCTCAGACCGCCAAGCAGAATCGTCGTCCTCTGCCACCTCAGGGATTTCTTCCACAGAGTTGTCTCCTTTCAACGGAGATGCTCCTATCTCCCGAATGAGCCGGAATCTCCCTATACTATCCATCTAATGATCATACAAAATTTTCCAATGCCAAGCAGAAATATAGGAGAGAGTGAGCTACCCAAAACGGCAATGTCGACTATGTGGAATTACAATAGGCAAATATTAAGACAAAAACAACAAACAACAAAGAAATCATAACAACAACATGATCATCATATAAACATCTAAACACAACATTATACTCAATTTCTTGAAATAACCATCTCAATATCTTTCACATGAAACTTACACAACTCTTATCAGTCCTTCTTCAATCGATATCTCAAGATTATCAATTATTCCAAAAAAAATCTTATTCAACACTTAATATCCTTACTGTACTTTTCTTTTGATCATTCAATCTCTTAAGTTTTATCGTTTCGGTTCGCTCAATGATGTGGGAAAATAATCATTGAGGAAAATCGACGTACACGTCTACATCTCCTCGGTCATCCACCCAACCTAGTCGGAAGCAAACAGGAGTACAGAACCTTTACCACGCGGGCACGACAGCTGTCTCAACAAATGGCTCCAAGTCAGGAGAACTGTAGAAAACTCGGGTACAGTCTCAAATCATTTCAATTCATATCATATCATATCATTTCATATCAAATAATCAAGGCTCACTGTAGAAAACTCGGGTACAGCGGCAAATCACAAATGCCCCGTTCCAGTCCCTCTCACTGTTCAAGATTTGCAATCTAGGGGGCGACAATACTAATTCTAGTTGATCGTGCAGAACTTACCACGGCGTTGGACCCAGTCCCTACCACGTTCGTATACCACATGTGGAATTCGTTCTGCCTAGAAAGTACTCAAGACTTCTTGACGTTTCACCGTCATCGTCCTCCCTTAATGCAATCTCGACCTGAGTATCCGCAGATACTCATGGTTCCTTCCTCTCCACTACTTCGATATCACACTCGTATCTCACCGCATTCGTTAATGTCTTTTAAAGGATTTTAAAGGTTTTAGAGAATTTTAATTAGCGGCTTAATCCTAATGGTCGGCTCATCCTTGGTGCATCCCTTCAACGAGTCCCGACCACTAATCGTAACCGTTCCCCAAAGAATCTCAAAAGCATCTTGCGTCACATCTCTTTCTCATGCATCTCATCAGCATTATTCTCATCAGCTATTGCTCATCAGCATCCTCCTCATCTTTCTCATCATCATTGTTCAACAGCATCATCAACATCTCTCTCATCATCATTGTTCAGCAGCATCATCAACATCTTTCTCCTCAGTTGTTGCTCAGCAGCACCATCAACATCGTTCTCCTCAGTTGTTGCTCAGCAGCACCATCAGCATCGTTCTCCTCACCAATTGTTCAGCAACACCATCAGCATTACTCTCCTCAGTTGTTGCTTAGCAGCGCCATCAGCGTCTTTCTCCTCATTATCTCCACGCTTCCGCTCGCCTCTTCGGGTATTTCTTATCACCATCTTGAAAATCATCTTTTCATCTCAATTCTTTCTCAGCTATTAATCCTCTTCCTTTCACTATTTACTTCTTCCACATTCCATTCACATCACGACTTATCTCTTCCTCATTCATTTCTCATAATTCTTATTCGTACCTCTTTTATTTTTAGTCTTAATTCATTACTTTCACAATTTCATTATTATCATCTCATAATTAAGGTGTAATCAAATATTACCCAACAACATCACAATTGCTTAACAGTTAATTAATTCAGTTCACACATCAAACAACTCATGCATAATCATAACATCATACTATCTCAACAAAGACATGTTAACTAGAAACAAGAAACCGATCTCGGCCGTTCGTGTGGATAGCCAAACAAACAAACAAACACACATTTGCTATCCCACTACTTTGCTTAATGAGATCGGGGTCCAACCTTTGAGATGATTGGACGCCTTAATATGTTACCTAAATACCACGATGTCTTAAGGGAAAGCCCCTCTCTCACCTCGAATGACGTAGATCTCCAAGAACTTTCCAAGCTTCCCAAGTTGCTATTTCGGCCTCGTGTCCTTTTCGTCCGTCACCCGAACTAGAACATTTTTCCCGTGCGTTAGAAACGATTTCGATAAATTCATAATTTCGTTTTGAAAACACGTTGAAACAATTCCCTTCTTGAAAACACATTACTAATATCCAAAAGGTTTCAAATCCAAATCGAATCTTTAATAAAAATGTTTTCAAGAAGCTTTAAAACAAATTCTAGAATAATTTCTTTATCAAAACAGAACCCATTCCTCTTAATTTTAAAACATTCCGGTTATAAAATCATTATCCTTAAGCTTTAAACAGAATACAAAAATTCAAGAAGATAAAATTTCAAAACCACATCCAATTTACTCATTAAATTTCTAAACTCCATAATACTATCAGACACTGGTCAAAGAATGCCATATAAAAATTTCAAATCAATTTAAGTTGTTTAAATCATACTTTTCAAATAAAACATTTTTCCAGAACACACTCAAACAACACAAAGCATTCACAACTCACATAATGAAAGTCACACTTTCAATCTTTCAAAAATCATTAATTAAATTAAACTAAGACTTGTGACTAACTCACCAAGGACCGAATCACCATGATCAATATTTTCTAATCACTAATAACTTTAAAAACCTTGGAATCATTGAATTAACATCACAAAAATTCCTTTTCACATAATCAAATCAACCTATTCATTTTATTTCTAAAACCAAAAAGATTAAAGGAAACACACGTCATTTCAATTAAACACATAGCATCATGCACCTAGGAACATAGCCATTATCAAAGGTCATTGCATGAAGACAATTTTCCAACCACATGAACATGCATTAGCCGAATCATACACATATAATTTTGCAAGGATTTAATGCACAAATAAAGATATAAAATCATGAAATCATTTTCTTTATTTTAGGCTAAAAACCGTGAGCATCCAAAAAGGAAAATTAACAATTTTGATTCATTTCCTTAGCTTAAATCAAAAACAACAATTTAAGTCACAAACCACCTCAAAGATGAACATATATTTTCTTCTAAATTTAGTTATTTCATGCATGTACTTTTTTAAGCCTTTAAATTAAAATAGATTCATCGTGCATGCAACCTAAATGATAATCAAATACAATCTCCTACTCTTCCTCCTCATGACCGAATATCCACATGCACCAAACAAGGTTTTTGTCCACTTTTTCAACATGCAAAAGTCACATAATCACATCAAGACATGTAAGATTTCAAGGCAACTTTTCAAAGCATCACACCACATCATTTATTCACATCACATGCATTAACATCATCAAGACACAATCTTTCTCAAATATTTTTAACATGCATAAAATAAACTCAAGCTCATCACTTTTTCTCAAACTAAAAATAAAGGTATTATTTTAACTTCATGAAAACAACATGCATGTACTTGAAATCCTTAGATCTAGCCTTAAAACACACATGCATCAACTTTTCACAAAATAAAAAGCATAAATTCCATTTTTATCAAACATGGCCGAATGGCCTTCACAAAATAAAACATGCACAAGATTAAACACTTATCCAAAATCATGTTTGTATTCAAAAATCAATTTAAAGCTTGCTTCTTTAAATTTTCTCTTTGAAACCGTGACATGCATCAAATAAAGACATGATCTTTCCATTTAAAATTAACATGCATGCTTCAAGATCTTAACTTTTTCACTTATCAAACAAAGATAATCACATGCATACATTCGAATCAACTAAGATCATCATCAAACTAACATGCAAGACTAAAGACTTAAACTTTTTCACTAATCAAGTCTAGATCATACATTTATTTATCAAATAACCATAGAAATACATCATAGATCACGGTTTAGCAAGAAGATTCAACATGCAAAGCCAAAGACTTTCACTCTTTCATCAATCAAGCTTAGATTATAATTTATTCATCAAATCTTTTCATGAAAGCTTCATAAATCACGGTTTGAGCAAGAAAATTTAACATGCAAGGAAGTTTATTTTAGATTTCACAAAAATCTTAACTTTCTTTAGATCTTAAAGGTTTTAGTTAGAAAAACATCAAGATCTATCAAGAAAACCTCAACCGAAACATCAAGCATAATGTTACATATTACAAATCATTTTTAGTCTTTAAAAGTCCATGATTAAGGAAGAACATCACATAAACTCATCTCTCAAGTCATAAAAATGAACATGCAAAGAAGAAAGAAGAAAGATCTACAAACTAAAAAGGAAAACCTAAACTATTACAATCTTCCTCTTGATCTTCGAGTCACCTACCAAGACAAGGGTTGATCTTATAGTCCTAACACTTAGATCTTCAAGGATGAGGGCTTGATCAAGCTCCTAATCTTCTCCTTCTTCTTCCTATGTCTCACGGCCCTCTCTCTTTCTCTTTTTTTTTCTTTTCTTTCTCTAAGAGTTGGATGGGCTCTTAGAGTGTGTTTTGTGTGGAAAGAAAGGAAATGAACTTGGTGGAAGGGAAAAGAACTAAGGCTTCAACTATATATAGGCAACCACACTCTTCCTCCTTTGCCCTTAATTTTTGGTTCGGCTATTGCAAAATGGGAGGGGTAATTTTGTCCTCTCAAAAATTTGCATGCAAGGAATCTAATTAAGGGGACATGGTGGAGTGAATTAAGGAACTAGGGGTCACTTTAGGTCTAGTTACTTTTTGGCTAATACTTAGAGTTTTCTACTAACTTAGATTCCCTCATGGTTCTACAAGCTTCTTGTCCTAGAAAATTAAAATCCTAAACTTATACATACACACACATACATACGTAGCACACACACATATATACATACATACAAACCGTATCACACACACATACACATACATATACATATATGTCTCACATTTTTATTTCCTAATCACATTCACTTATAATCATTAGTTCACACAATAATGCAATTAATTCTAAGGAATCACATTCACACAATCATCTTCATGCATCACTCATTAAATACACATTAAACCAACACATATCACATAAAATTTTAAGCCGATAGCAATAAGTTCATTTTCTTCAAACAAAATCTCAAAATTCGTACTTCACAAATTTTGGAAATAAATTTTTATAAACCAATCCAGAAAATTCTAAAAATCACATTTTCAAAATCTACATTTCAAGACGATCATTTTCATATGAAGATCATAAAAATCCATGAAAATCAACACTTTATTTCTTTCTCACGTAAAATACTTGTCTGAAAATCTTTTGTAAAACAGATCCTCAAGGTTTATTTTGACGAAATTCGTTTACGCACATATGGGAAAAATGTGGGGTGTTACAACATAGATGGTTCATTACCATGATAATCCTTGACTCAAAATACTGACACCGAACTTAGCCCGATAGAAAACATGAGGCCACCTAGATTAATAACACTACCCTTAAACCTTCCTGTCGAAAACAACAGGATAAAGTTTCCCTTTCTTCTTGCGCCCTTTCTTCACTCCCGAAGGTGAAGCCATCCTTGTCGCTGCTTTCCCATTGTCATTTGACTCCATCTCCACTCCATCTAGAGTGGTGGATTTTTCCTGAGTCTCACTCCACACCTTTTGTTCATAGCTTCTGTATCCTCGTATGGTGACCTGTCCCAAATGCGGTCCCAAATTAACTCCGCTCAATCTGTGTTTCGGGTCCAGAATCACTATCTGAGTACAGCCAGTCCATACCCAGCCATAGGGAGTAGCCTTCCAACCATTTCCGTGCCTTTTCCAGGTGGTGATCTCCATACGATGCTCCATCTGTCCGTCGCAATACCAGCAGCACCGATATGCCAACGAGACAGAAGAGAGTAAGCATTCCGAACGACGCATCGTCGACGGTGTGGGTTTATAATAGGCAAGATATTAAGACAATACAAACATAACAATGCAACATAAGTACAACACAACATTCAAGTTTATCATCATCATCTTCGTCGTCGTCATTCATTATCTTGCCAAACTTATTTTCACTTCTCAACATAATCATTCTTTCTTTCTCAATTCCTTTCTCGATCTCAACTTGTGAATCTTTAAGTTGCATTCATTTCCATTTTCATATGGTTTCATTCACTTTTCCACACTTTCATTCTCGATTCGTTTCTTATTATCAATAATTCCATAAGATTTTGCTTCTTATAATTATAAGTCTTTTCATGACTCTTAAACTTTTCTTATCAAGTCTTATTGGATCACGTTCATCGGTGATTGGGGAATTAAAATATCATCGAGGTACTTGTTTCGTTTGTAGTTAGCACACACGTCTACATCTCCTCGGTCATCCACCCAACCTAATCGGAAGCAAACAGGAGTACAGGACCTTAATCACGCGGGCTTGACAGCTGTCTCAACAAAATACTCAATGCCAGGAGAACTGTAGAAAATCCGGTACAGTCTCAAATCAAATCATATAATCAAGGCACACTGTAGAAAATTCGGTACAGTGGCAAAATCACAGAGCCCCGTTCCATTCCCTCTCACTGTTCAAGATTTGCAATCTAGGGGGTGACAGTACTATTCTAGTTCCGGGTGTAGAACTTACCACGGCATAGGATCGGCCCATCCTTACCCCTTATGGAATTCGTTCCACCAAGAAAGTACTCAAGGCTTCTTGACGTTTCACCATCATTGCCTTCCCCTAATGAAATCTCCTCCTGAGTATCCGCAGATACCCATGGTATCTTCCTCTCCACTACATCGCACTCATTGCTCACCGCATTCGTCAATGTCTTTTTAAGAGTTTTAGAGTTTAGTTATTACCCTAAGGTCGGATCATCCTTGGTGCATCCCTTCAACGAGTCCTGACCACTAATTTACAACATTACTTTTCTTTTCTTTTCTTAACATAGCACAGAGATGGGATTGTGACGACCCGCAAATTCCTCGTATTGTTTTAAGTACTAAATAGATTTATTTTTGAGAAAAATGTTTTTGAAAGAGTATTTTCTTGAATGAATTTCTCATTTCATGATTTCAAAGTGATGAAGAATTTTAAAGGAATGGTTTTAATGGAATGATGTTATGAGTTTAGAAATTGAGTTTTGGAATGGTTGTGTATTTAATATTTTTGTGCTTTAAAGAAATTGTGATTTTTTAAACATGAGTTGTTTTATGAGGAAAAGATTTGTTGCCTATGCATGTATGTGTATATGTGTGCTACGTGTATGTGTGTGTATGTGGGTAAACTTAGGATTTTAATTTTAAGACAAGGAGCTAATAGAATAATTAGAACCATAAGGAAATTAAGTTGATAGGAAAATTTGAAGTAGTAGGAATAAATCATGCATGAAGTGACCTAAAGCCCTAAAATTACTCCTAGATGTTCCCTTGATAAAATCCACCCATGCAACAAATTGAAATGCCAAAATTGCCCCTCCCATTTGTGTGCAAACCGAAACCAAGCCAAGGGCAAAAGGGGAGTCCACGAGTTGCTTATATATAGCCTAGCCATTAGTTCATTTCCCTTCATTTCCATTCATTTCTTCCTTTCATTTTTAATTTCTAAACACTTCACTCTAAGAGTCCATCAAGCTCTTAGAGAGTGAGAGAGAAAGAGAGAGGGCCGTGAGAGAAGAAGAGAAAGAAGAGTGAAGATCCAAAGCCCCTCAAACTCTCACCCTTGATTTTCATTCCTTAATCACTTCCTTCTTCAAAATCAAGAAGAAAATCACCCATCAATCCAAAGGAGAGGAGGTCGAAGCAAAAACCTAGGAGAAGAGGAGGGAGATCTTGAAGCTTGAAGATAGGATTTTTGATTTAAGGTAGTTGTCTATGCTTTTTAAGAGTTTTAAGTGTATTTAACCTTGAGTTGTAAAGGACTTGATGATAAACTTTGTTTGGACTTAAAGATTTGTGATGCATGTGTTTATTTTGAAGTGATCTAAAAGTATAAACTACATGCATGCCATTTCTAAGTGTTGATCATGAAGATTTATGTTAAAAAGTTTGGATCTTTAACTCATGGTTTCTCTTTGTCACGGTTTTAACTAAAGTTGTGTTTAAAGTTATTTATTTGCCTTGATCTTCTCATGCATGTGATGATTTATGGTTGATATTTGATAAAGCAAGGAACTTGAGTCTTGCATGTTTGATTTTATGGTCTTGTGATCTTTATTTTCCTTTGCATGTATCATTTATGCTTTGATCTTGAGTTTTGAGAGTTAAAAGAACTTGTAATAAACTAAATCATGAACTCTATGATTCGGCCATGACTAAAAGATTAGGCCTTGATACTTTTTAATTTGATTCAAGTAGTTGCATGTTAACTTTATACTTAGAAAAGTTGATTTGAGTTGTTGAAATGTCTTGGTTTTGATTTGATCTTTGATAAAGCCTTGATTTTGTCTTGATCCTTGAAAAAGTTTTGTTCTTGAACTTTGCATGTGATTTTTGAACAAAAAGATCTAACCTTTCTTAATGCATGTCTTGATTTTTGACTTGATCTTTGGAAAAGCTTTGACTTTGTCTTAATCTAAGAAAAGTTTTGATCTTGAAGTCATGCATGTTGTTTTTGAACAAAAAGCTTTAATCTTTTCTTAGTGCATGTCATGGTTTTGGTAAAGAACCAAGGAAACAAGCCTTTGAAAAATGATTTTTAACTTGATCTATGTTCTATGTTCTTGCATGATAAAGATTTGAAGTAAAATCTTGATTTTTAAGTGGTGTGCATTCGGTTTTGAGCTTAGAACCAAGAGATCATGTTTTAATCCTCATGAAAAGACACATGCATATTGATTTCTTCTTGATTTAAGGATTTCTAAAGTGCATACAAGAAATTAAAGTGAAAACTTGATTTTAAGTGATGATGATGTCACGGTTTCATGCTTAGAAAAAGGAAACAATATTTTCTGTAAGAAAGTGCATGATTTGATCCATGAATCTTAATTTTTGCATGTTGAAAAATGGACCAAAAACCTTGTCTTGACCATGATGAGATTCGGACAATGCATGTTAACTAGACTAGGATCCTTTTTCATGAAGTGACATAAAAGTAATAAGTGTGTTTTGTGAAATAATGCTAAGTTAATGTGTTTGAAATTGTGTTGTGATTATTTATTTTCTATTCGGTTTTGGTTAAAAGATAAAGGGAGTGAATTGATTTTATCTTGCATGTGGATTTGAATAAAATAAGACTTTAATGGAGTATTTGAACTAATATGTTAATGATTTATTAAGTTTAACTATTTCCATAAGAGTATTCTTGATTTTATAAAGAAAACAAATGAACTAAATGGTTTGGGAAAAAGTTTTGTGTTTAAATGTATATATGTGTGTGCATTCGGTCAAGAGCAAAATGAAGAGTAAATAATTTTGTTTCATGAAAAAGAAAATGAAGTTTAAGTGCTTGAAATGAATTAAGTTGGTCTATGTGTTTTAGATTTGTAATTTTTGACTTGTTTTCTTGGGTTCCATTCGGCCATGTAGTGCAAATAAGTCTGGGAGATTTAGTTGCATGGAAATAAATTTACATAGTGATTTTTGAAAGGAATTGAGTTTGTAGTGTCTAGGACACTGTGTTCCAGATGTATCCCTAGCTCAAAGGTATTGAGAGACCAGTGAGATAGAGAGTAGTCTGATGTTAGTATATGATTTCTGAGGCATGCTAGATGTCCAGTTGGGACAGCTAGGGTTTCCCTAATCACTGGTGTGTGCAAATGTGCAATTAGGGAGAGAGAGAACGTACCAGAGCCCCTTGCTGGAGACAGCTATTTATAGGGGTGGCATTGTACCTAGTGGGCCTGTTCGGAGGTCCAGCTAGGCTGCTAACGTGTCCCATTTAGGATAGGGGATGAGTCATTCATCCTTATCCTGTATTGGGAGATCTTATCCCTGTTGGCAAGTTAGGCTCACGCGCCCCTAGCTCGGACTCTGTAGGGGGCAAGGCCCATATGGTCGGTTCTAGGTCGCTAGGGTGGGTCCTAGGACAAGCGCTCGGCCTGGATAGGCATGACCTGTCAGATAGATAAATCTGGTCGGCCGAGTACTTAGAGGGTAGGCCGAGAGTCGGTCTACCACATAAGCCCCCTAGCTCGATAAGACTTTTTGAGTCTTGAGCCGAGCTGAGAGTTTTCCGACATCGTTTGTTCGAGGAGTCGCATATCATGATCGAAATGAGGCCATGACCCTGAGGTGACCCGTTGTGCTTAGCTGTCCCTTCGTCTGTTCGAAAGGACGTTTGGGTGTCCTTTTATTGACACGTGCTGCTTGTGTCAGATGTGTCATTATTATGCATGCTGGCTTTTGGGTTTTTTAAATGTTTCCTTCCACTTATTGCGCGCCACGTGCCCCCTTTCGTGGCTCAATGCAAGCTTTGGGCCTTTTGAAAACAGGCCCAAATGCTCAAAACGTGGGGGGAAGTTACTTTTTGAACTTCAACTGCCCCTTCCACTTCCTTTTTCTCACTTTCTTCCAACAACTTGCGCCTCTGACATTCTTCCTCCTCCTGCGACTTCCCTCTTTGGTTCTTGGATTCTAGAGTTTTCTTCCTTGCGTTTTCTCTGCCATTTCCTCTTGAAGTTCTTTGGCTTCTGCCTTGTTACTCCAGTTTGTTCGTGCCAGTCTTCCAGTTTCAGGTATTTTGATCCTTTCTTGTTGCATTATTTGTTCTGGGTTCTAAGGTTCTGCATTTCTTTTTGGGTGTTCTTTTTCTGGGTTTTGCTTCTAGGTTTTGTTTCTGGGTTTCTTATTTAATCATGGATAATGAATGGTATGAAAAGTGGTCTAAAATTTTAGGTTTGAGTGATATTGAGGATTCTTCCTCTTCTTCATCATCATCTTCCTCCTCTGACTTGGAGATATTAGATTTTCTCCCTTCACCCTTCCGCCATCGTATAGCGGATCCTACGGTGGAGACACCGTTGTCGGTAGATTATCCCCAAAATTCCACAGATGAGGAAAGTAGAAAGTTCGCTTATCGTGCGGCGGAGGAGCGGGCGCAAGTAGCGTTTCGCATCGCAAAGCGCTCCGCCACGAATCGTCCTTGGGAGAGGCCTTTTTGGGGGAAACCCGTAAAGGTTAGGGGGAGGTGTAGTAGGCTCGGCTATAGGACCAACCGACCTAGGGTTAGGGTTTCTGTAGATTATAATTTTATAGATTCTGATGCCGAGTCTTCCCTTTCCCCTGGTATGGTTCGTCGGTGCGTCACACATCCTCATGAATTCATTTTGCCGCCCAATGCTGGAGCGTATGATTGGGTTGATTTGGAGGTGCTCGGCACAAAGTCAACCTTAGTCAATAGCAATCTCAGTCATATTCGAGCTCACATACTCCCCTGTCCGACAGACGAGGCTGGAACATCTTATACAATTAGTGCTCCGTCAGTTAATGATCGGGTGTGCACGGCAATTGAAGGGAATCGTAAAGAGTTTTTCATGTATGAGGAAGTCGTGATAAGGTTGGGCGTTAAGATGCCCTTTACTGATTTGGAGATGGCTCTATTGCAGCAATTGTGCTTGGCCCCCACCCAACTACATCCCAGCGGGTGGGGATTTGTCTGAGCGTTTCAAAAATTTTGCAAAGCTCGTGGGCTGACGTGCTTGCTCCGAGCGTTTCTATGGTTGTACATACCGCAAATAAACATTTTTGAGAAGGGGTCGACCAAGAGGTTGTGGGTGTCGTTGAAGGCGCGTAACGACCACGCCCTCTTCGCCAAATTCACAGACTCGTGGAAAACTTTCAAACCACTATTCTTCAAGTATCAATTCGTCGGAGAGGGAGAATGTTGGTTTTTGGAAAATGGTAATCCTCGGTTTCCCCTATCTTGGTCGCCTGATTTCTTCAACAAACACCCAAAGCTTTACCAGTATCATCGTGATAAGGAGTTGACGGATGACGATAGGCATACTTGTGAAAGCCGAGCTTAAAGCCAATGGTCAAGTTGATATTAGGAACATCATTATTTTCCCACAAGAGCTTGTGAAAGCCGAGCTTGGTATATATATTATTATTATTTTTTTTATAACTTGCATACTATCTTTTGCAGTGAGGATGGCAAGAGAGAACAAAGCTGCTGCTCGCATGAGGGAGCTTGCCAGGGCTAGGGCGGGTGATCGGGTGGTGGAAGTGGATGGGTCTCCGAGTACAGTTGTTTCCTCGGAGCTACCCGGTTTGTGACGATGGCCGAGGTAGCACCTTCTGAGGTTGAAGTGATGCAGGATGTCCGATCACCGTCTGTTCGTGAGGTGGGAGTTGCTACCGGAATCCCTATTGTTCATACGGAAGGGGAGGAAGAAGAAGATCAAATGCCACTGTCAAAAAAGGCTAGAGTGGACAAGGGCAAGGGAAAAGCTGTTGAACTGCTGAAACCACTGCAAAGAAGTAATTTGTGGTTTGACGTTTCGGACCCCGAGGAGGAGACCGTTTGGGCTCGGAAGCTGAAGGATAAATTTGTTGATTTGATTTACACTTCCAATGATGAGAAAAGATTGTCGGACCAAACAGCTAATACTTTGAAATGTCACTGTGATTTATTGGGCAAAAATATGTTAAGGGCTGCGAGCTATATGTTTCACATTAGCAAGAATGCGAAGAGATCAGCGC
The DNA here is from genome assembly GCA_037953625.1 of Crotalaria pallida. Classification (NCBI taxonomy): domain Eukaryota; kingdom Viridiplantae; phylum Streptophyta; class Magnoliopsida; order Fabales; family Fabaceae; genus Crotalaria; species Crotalaria pallida. Next base: position 75,973,129 of record CM075649.1, on the reverse strand, counting down.
AACTCTTTCAGCAACTGAGAGGGAGAAGAGGAGATCTGCTGCCACTCAAGCACAAAATTTGTTAACTCAAATTAAGGAGAATGAAGCAAATCTCCATGCCCTGACAGAGGCCAATGCCGAGCTGCAGAAAAAACTCGAAGCATCTGAGAAAGCTCGGGAGACTGCTCAAAAGGCTTTAGAGGATGCTGCTGGAAGGGATGCTGAGAAAGGGAGGCTGTTGCAAACTGCCCAAGAGGAACTGGCTGAAGCTCGGCAAAAAGTTACCGAGCTAGAGGGTATTTAGGGTCGGTTAGCAAATTCTAAAAATGAGGTGGGTCGATTGCAGGAAGAATTGGTGAAGGCTCGTCGGAAAGCTTTGAAACACAAGGTTGTGGTCAAGCGGAATCACTTCAACTGGGACCATGCAGTTAATGATTCTTTTGTCAATGCTGTTAAACAGTTGTCCCTTATGAATCCGGGAATCCGAGTTGTGGGGGAAATTCCAAACTTTGGAGTTGATGGTGATCGTATCATTGACTATGCACATGAGGATAAGGAGGTGGACTTATCAATGCCGAATCTCCCTAACCCCTTGGACTTGGAAAATGAAGATGAAGCTGATTTTAATGGGTCAACCATTGCACTTTCCGAGGATGAAGATTAGATCTTTTATGATGTATTTCTCTTTGCTGTTATTGTGTTTTTATTTTTCGTTGTTTGATGAAGTACTGGATACTGTAATGTGATCGGTTTGATCAGAACTTGGTTTTTGATTTTGTTGTTTATGAAGTATTCTCCTTATCCTTGCACGATCTTCTGTTTTTGTTGTTTATCTTGTTATGAACTGTTATCGAGATCTCGGATCTCCTACCTTTGGCCAAGGTGGGATCCTCGGTCCTTGGCTTGTGGAAACTGTGTAAGTTTTTGGCCGGGCATCTCTAAAAGCACTTGTTATTGTTGGTTTATAAGTCCCAATTGAAAGGGCATGTATAAACGCCTAAGTTCGACTCGGTGGCGAGCCGAGAAGAAATGGCTAGTGCGTTAACAGTGAAAAGATAAAAGGATGTGAAACTGAAAGGGAATTTTCATTAGATTCTTTTGATCTGCTGGTAAACAACAGAAGTCAAATACAACATAAACACAAAAACGCTAAAATAAATGTCATGGAATTTAAACAACACAATTTTAAAATCAGGGTTGAAACTTTGCAGGAGTTGTTGTGGGATTCCAATTAGCTATAGTAGGGTTTGAGCTTTGTGGCATTCCAGGAGTTGTTTAGTGGCTGCTTTGTTAGTGTTTCCAACCTGTACGCCCGGACCCTGTTTTCGAGACGACCCTGTAGGGGCCTTCCCAGATCCTTGCCAATTTTCCTTCTTTTGAATTTTTCAAGCCTATGTCGGCTCGTCTGAGGACCAGATCTCCTTCCGCGAAGCTTCTTGGAACCACCCACTTGTTATATTCTCGGGATTGCCTTTCTTTTGCCTTTTTCTCTCGGTCAGCCGCGAGGGATCGGATCTCATCGCTGAGAGTTAACTCTTCCTTTAACAAACCATCATTCACCTCAACTGGACGTTCAGATACTCGGAAGGTGGGAATCCGAGTTTCAATAGGTAGCACAGCCTCACAACCGTAGGTAAGTCGAAATGGGGTTTCTCCTGTCGAGGTGTGTATGGTCGTTCGAATTGACCATAGTACCTCTGGAAGGTGGTCAGCCCATGACTCCTCGGCTTCCAACAATCTTTTCTTCATCGCATCGATGATGATTTTATTCACTGCTTCAGCCTGTCCGTTCGTCTGCGGGTGCTCGACCAATGAAAAATGGTGGGTGATATGACAGTGGTCGACCAACTCTTGGAAAACCTTGGCAGTGAATTGTGTGCCATTGTCGGTTACGAGAGTGTGCGGGACGCCGAAGCGAGCGATGACTTGTCTGAGGAAGAATTTTTGGATTTTAGTTGAAGAGATTGTGGCCAAAGCCTCGGCTTCAACCCATTTTGTGAACTAATCCACCGCGACCACAACGAATTTTAGTTGTCCCGGAGCTGTTTTGAATTTCCCGATGATGTCCATGCTCCACTGATAGAAGGGCAATGGTGCAATCATTGAGTGGAGCTCCGTCGGGGGTCGTTGGAAGACCTTTTCGTGGAATTGATAGGATTTACACCTTTTGACATGTTCCGAAGCATCGCTTAGAAGAGTGGGCCAGTAATAGCCTGCTCGGAGTACTTTGCGGGCTAGAGCTTTTGCACCTACATGAAGGCTCGAGATTCCTTCATGAACCTCGGCCAACACTAGATCAGCCTCAGCAGGGTCTTGACACTTCAGCATAGGGGAGTCCATTCCCCGTTTATACAAGGTGTCACCAATCATGGCATACTGGGCAGCTAGCTTGACTATCTTCTTTCCTTGGGAAGGGTCGGTCGGCACAACTTGGTATTTAAGATATTGCTTGATGGGGTCCATCCAATCGGTGGTTAAAGATATTGCCAGAACCACGCTCGGCTGATGGACAGTTTCTTGAACTAGACTTTTGTTGTTTTCAGGGCCTTTGGTCCTGGCAAGCTTGGATAGGATGTCAGCTCGCCCATTGGAGGCTCTGGGGATATGAGTGATGGAAAATTGTGAAAAAAGGTCTGAAAGGGTTTTTACTTGTTCTAGGTATTTTTGGAGAATTGGTTCTTTAGCCTGAAACTCTCCGTTGACCTGGGATACAACTAACTGAGAGTCACTGAAAACTTCGATTTCCGAAGCCCCCATCTGATGGGCCATCCGCAAGCCGGCCAACACTGCCTCATATTCCGCCTGATTGTTTGAGGTGGGAAACTCAAACTTGAGAGAATATTCTACACTGAGGCCCTCGGAATTTTCAAGAATTATACCGGCCCCAGCCCCCTTAGTGTGGCTGGAACCATCAACATAAATCTTCCAAAGTTGACTCTTGTTGGGATGGTCCGAGTCTGACAGTTCTGAAATAAAATCCGCTAAAATTTGGGACTTGAGAGTTCTCCTGGGCTCGTAGGTTACATCGAACTCTGACAGCTCGATGGACCACGAGACCATTCTTCCAGCTAAGTCAGGTCGGTGGAGTACATGTCTTATCGGCTGAGTTGTTCTGACCACAATGGGGTGGTTCTGAAAGTACTGTCGGAGTCTCCTGGCAGTAACTACCAAAGCAAAGGCAAGTTTCTCTATCTTGGAATATCTTATTTCAGGTCCTTGGAGGGCCTTACTGACAAAGTAGATAGGCTGCTCGGTCCCCGAGTCATCCTTGACCAGGGCCGAGCTAACAGATGTTTCACCAATAGACAAGTACAGAAACAGGATTTCCCCTTCCCGAGGACTTGTGAGGACAGGAGGGGCTGAGAGGTATTCCTTAAGTTCAGCAAACGCTTGTTCGCAAGAGTCATTCCAATGGAAATTTTTGTTTTTTCTGAGTAGTTGGTACCATGGGAGTGCTCTCTTGGCTGCTTGAGGGAGGAATCTTGAGAGGGCTGTCATCCGACCAGTCAACCTCTGAACCTCCTTCACATTAGATGGACTACGCATACTCAAGATAGCCTGGCATTTCTCTGGTTTGGCCTCGATGCCTCTCTCCGTAAGCATGAAACCTAAAAAAGCCCCGGCCGGAACCCCGAAAGTGCATTTGTCGGGGTTTAGGCGCATGTTGTACATTCTGATTCTATCCAAGATGGTTGCTAGATCATGGGGATGGTTTTCCTTCCTTTTGCTCTTGGCTATCATATCATCTATGTATACCTCGAGGGTAGGACCGATCAAACCCGAGAAGACCTTGTTCATCATCCGCTGGTAAGTTGCGCCACGTTTTTCAATCCAAAAGGCATGACTGTGTAATAGTATGTGGCCTTTTCGGTGATGAAGGCCGTTTTCTCCTGATCAGGAGGGTACATCGGGATCTGGTTGTACCCAGAATATGCATCCATAAAAGAGAGGAGTTGGTATCCAGAAGAGTTGTCCACAAGTTTGTCAATGATAGGGAGGGGATACTGATCTTTTGGGCAGGCTTTGTTTAAGTCGGTGTAGTCGACGCACATGCGCCACTTCCCTTTGATTTTTTGACTAGTACGGTGTTTGAGAGCCAGTCCGAGTAATTGACCTCCCTAATGAATCCGGCCGAGAGGAGCTTGGCCACTTTCTCCTCAATGATTGCAGCTTTCTCTGTTCCCACTCTTCTCTTTTTCTGGGCGATCGGCTTGGCGGTCGGGTTGACGCTGAGGCGATGACATATAATGTTCGGGTCAATCCCCGGCATATCCGCCGAGGTCCATGCAAACAGGTCTTTGTTTTTCTTCAAAAGTTCGAGCATTTCCGCTCGCATACTTTCTGATAGGTTGGTTCCTAGTCTCACTTTCCTGCTTGGAATGTCTTCATCCAAAACAATGAACTCCCACTCACTCTGGGGGGTCGGTCTTGTGTCATCCAGCTCGGACCTGACATCTAGGTCCGCCAAAAGTAAATTTCCTTTGTTCAAACATAACTTGGGTTGGGTCTCCTCGGGGCTTTTGAGTTTCGCTAGACTAGCGTTGTAGCATAGTCTGGCTTTTTCTTGTTCGGCTCTAATGGCGACGACAGTCCCGTCAGATCCTTCGAATTTCATGGTCAGATGAATGGTTGAGACGACCGCCCCGAAAGCTTGCAAGCATGTTCTTCCGAGGATGGCATTATAAGCTGATGGGCAGTCAACGACCAGAAACTTGATGATCTCGGTTCTTATCGAGGGGTGATTCCCGAGTGTCACGGGAAGTTGAATGTGTCCTTTGGGGACCACCGAGTCCCCTGTAAAGCTGATCAGCTTTCCCTCGAAAGGGGTCAAGTCAGAGATTTTTAACTTCAGAGCTTCAAAAAGATTTAGGAACATGATATCTGCCGAACTTCCCTGGTCGACAAATATCCTGGCAACCTCATAGTTGCCTATCAGAGCAGTAATGACCATCGGGTCGTTGTGACCCGGGATGATCCCTTCAAGATCCTCATCCGAGAAACACATGGGGACACTCTTTGTAGTTCTTTTGCGGATTGGATGGTCATGGACGGCAAGCACTTGGTTGATGTATTTTTTTCTATCAGATCTGTTTTCTCCTCCTCCCGCAAAACCTCCAGCTATGGTATTGACTCTGAGGTTTTGCGGGGACTGGTCTGTGGCTACTTCTACCATAGCAATTCTCTGTGGGTTAGATGGTTGTTGCTGACTGGTGTGGTGGTCGGTTTGTCTAACTGAGGATCGGACATTTCTGTCCGGGGATGGGGTCCTTCTTCGAGCATGTCGGTTGAGTGCCTCCCTGACATACTGTTGTAATTTCCCATCTCTTATCAATTGTTCAATGACATCTCTTAGCCAGGTGCACTCGTCCGTAGTATGCCCGTAACCCCCATGGTACGAGCAGAACTTGGAACGATCCTAGCGCTGACTCTTTTTTAAGGGGGAGGTCTTTCAACCATTCGAAGGTCAGTCTGCATTGTTTCTTGCAGGATCTGACTTCTTGGGACCGTGAGAGGGGTATACTCGTCGAACTTGGGTCGGATGATGCCAAACCTCCTATCACCCCTGGGTCCTCTTCCTCTATCCTCCCTCCTATCGTCTCTTCTCGGCTTTCCTTGAGATGAATGCTCACCTCTCTCGCCTTTTTCTCTGTGCTTCTGCCATTTGCTGGATTCTTCCAAATTTATGAATTTGGTAGATCGGTGCCTCAATTCTGCCATATCCCTCGGCGGCTTTCCCACTAGGGAATTCTTGAAGTCTCCGTTCCGAAGTCCCTGTGTGAAGAGAAAGACTGAGAAGCTCGGTTCGAGATTTGGAACAGACCCTGCCTCCGAGTGGAAGCGAGAGAGGTATTCTCTCAAGGGTTCTTCTGGGAGTTGCATAACTCCTGCTAGTGCGTGGTCGGACTTTGGCTGGACGCAACTAGCAGTGTATCTGTTGAGAAAAATTCTCTTCATTTCTGCCCAGGAGTTAATAGAGTTCCTAGGCAGGGCCAAGTACCACCTCAAAACGGGTGGTTGCAGAGTCATTGAAAAGGCTCGGCACTTCATTAGGTCTCCTCCATCATAAAAGTTCATAGCACCTTCAAAAGATAAAATGTGTTCCAAGGGGTCGGTTAACCCGTTATACTTCGCCACACTGGTGGGGCCGAGGAACGCAGAGGGTGTCTCATAAGCCATGATTCGCGGAGTAAAGGGGTGGCCAGGGTGAGCGCTGTCGTCGGTCTCATAACTGGCTGCTAGGGCTGGATTTATTGGAGGTGGTGGGGGAAGGGCAATGGGGCCTTGAGGATCCTGGGCTGGTATGGTTACTGGGGCTGTTTCTATTGCCCGTGCAGCAACTGCCTGCATGTGGATCTGCTGGAGTTCTGCTATGGCCCTTCCCTGCTGCTCCAACATTTGGGCTTGTTGTTTAATTATTTCTTCAAGCTGGGTTTCTCTTCGGCCTTGGGAGTGTCCCCTTTCTTCTCCGGAGACACGAGCATCAATGGATCGGCCGGAGCCGTGGTTTGGTACACGATTGGGGGGGTTGGGGTTTGTTTGTCTAGAATGAACGGTGTATGGACCACTGTGAGTTCGGGCTGGTATTGAGTGGTGGTTGCGGGATGGGATTTCATGTCTTACCGATGGCATACTCTGGTGGGGAGGGTTTCTTCCTTCCTGATCTCTTCCATTGTCAGCACTGCCTTCTTCCAGTCTCTGGCGGCTCCTTCCGGCCTGGTGGTTTGCACCACGAGAGCTGTTTGCGGCGTTTCCACGTGGGTTTACCATTTTTGAGTGGGGATAATAGTTTATCAGATCCCCACAGACGACGCCAATGCAGTGTATAGGACACTGTGTTCCAGATGTATCCCTAGCTCAAAGGTATTGAGAGACCAGTGAGATAGAGAGTAGTATGATGTTAGTATATGATTTCTGAGGTATGCTAGATGTCCAGTAGGGATAGCTAGGGTTTCCCTAATCACTGGTGTGTGCAAATGTGCAATTAGGGAGAGAGAGAACGTACCAGAGCCCCTTGCTGGAGACAACTATTTATAGGGGTGGCATTGTACCTTGTGGGCTTGTACGGAGGTCCAGCAAGGCTGCTAACGTGTCCCATTTAGGATAGGGGATGAGTCATTCATCCTTATCCTGTATTGGGAGATCTTATCCCTGTTCGCAAGTTAGGCTCACGCGCCCCTAGCTCGGACTCTTTAGGGGGCAAGGCCCATATGGTCGGTTCTAGGTCGCTAGGGTGGGTCCTAGGACAAGCGCTCGGCCTGGATAGGCATGACCTGTCAGATAGATAAATCTGGTCGGCCGAGTACTTAGAGGGTAGGCCGAGAGTCGGTCTACCACATAGTTGTTTAAAGTAAAAAAAAAAAACAAATGTGCTTGGTTTACATCTTTGGTTCAATTTGGTTTGTGAGTATATGTATGACTAAGTGTTTTTGTTTTATGAAAATGAAATGGTTTTGAAAAAGTGATTATGTGTTGAATAAGTGAATGAGTGTTTGATTGTGAAAGAGTTTATTTGAAAATGAATGTTTGGTTTATAATTAAATTAAATGATTGGTTAATCGCTTATATGACTTGATTTATTAAAGTGTTGTTGTTGCTTATGTGTTAGTTAACGTTTGGAAAATATTTGAGTACGTAATTGATTTTGAAATTAATTGATTTCGGATAAGTTCGATTTGATGTATTTGGGATTGTTGGATTGTGTTTATGGCTGTCCAAGATGTGCTCTATGACAAAAGCTTGAATTTTAAAAGTGATTGTTTTGAGCTAAAGAATTATTTAAAGTGAAAAGTGCTTTTACGGTGTTTTCGGGTTTTTATTAAAGCGATCTTGTGAAGCAATTCCTTGCTGTCCAGAGTTGTTTAAAATCGTTTATTGACTTTAAAAGTGTGTTCATATGATTTAAAGTATGGTTTTCAAGTGGTATTTGATTTGGGAAAAAGCCGGATTAAAAACGGTGAATTTTTCGGTGTTTTTGGATATGTTTAAGGTGCTGTCCAGGACGGACCAGCAACCAAATTAATTGGTTTAAATTATCTTATTAGATGTTTTCAAATGGTTTTAAAGTACTTAAAGTACTAGAAAAGTTTGAGTTGTTTTGAGAAAACGAGTATGTTTTAAGTCTTCCAACGAGAAATAAAAGGTGTTTGAGTTGAGAGACGATTTTCTTGATACGAGTTAATAACGTAAACGTGTTTTATTTAGTACGAGGAATTTTAAAGACGAGGGATTGGGAGCAGCTGACAGCGACAAGGATTCGCGGAGATCGTGTGCATTTAATCGCTGGACTTGAGGTGAGAGAGAAGCTTTCCTAAGACACCGTGGTATTTAGGTGATTTATTAGGACGTTCCGGATCATCTCAAAGATCGGAACTTGGTGGTTCTGAGTCAGTAGTATAGTGGCAAATGTTTGTGTTGTGTGGCCACTTATACGAAGGAGACAAAGACCACATGTTGTTGTGTGTGATGAATTTGTATGTTGATGATGTGTTATAGCATGCTTATGTTGATTTATTTAATTATGCATGATGAGATCTAAATTGTTGATTAATATGATTAGCATGCTGATGGACTCCTGTTACGTCCTGAAAATGAAAATGAAATGAATAAGCTTGTGAAAGTAAAAGACGCACAAAGAGAAAGATGTAACCCCCTGTTTGGCCTAAGTCCTTATGGAATAAGGCAGCCCTGATAAGACATTAAGAAAAGAAATAATGATAACAGATATGAGACTGATTGGAAAAGAGATATGTGCTGAGAAAGAGTTATAGAGTTGAGATTGGGGAAAGATTTGATGATAATGATGAGGATGAGCTAGAGCTGGGAAAAGTAATGTTGTTGTTGTTTATTGAAACAAGATGTGATTTGAGTGGAGCTTGGCTCCTTTGTGGATGTTGTTGGAATGAGACTTGTGTTGAGTTGAGCTTGCTCCTCCATTAGTGCTCAGTGAAATGAGATTTTTAGAAAAGTTTATGAAATGGGATTTTGTGAAATATTATGGAATGAGAATTTGTGAAAATTCATGATATGAGATTTTGAGAAAGATGATTAGATGAGATTTTGAGAAAGCTTTTAAAATATATTTTGAGAAAAGTTTACGAAATAAGATTTTGAGAAAAGTTTACGAAATGAGATTTTTGAGAAAGCTTACAAAATGATGTTTTTGAGAAAGTTTATGAAATGATATTTTGTGAGAGTTTATGAAACAATATTTTGTGAAAACTTATGAAATGATGTTTTGTGGAAGTTTATGAAACGATATTTTGTGAGAGTTTATAAAATGATATTTTGTGAAAAGTTATGAAATGATGTTTTGAGAAAGTTTACGAAGCGAGACTTTGAGTAAGTTCATGAAAAGAAATAGTGAAATGAGGTGTTCAGAAAGATCGTGAAATGAGAAAGATTGTAAAACGACGGACTAAGATGGGTATGGACGGGCTAAACTCAGATAGTGATTCAGGACCCGAAACACGGACTAAGCGGTGTCAACTTGGAACCGCATTTGGGACAAGTCACCGTACGAGGATACAGAAGCTATGAAGAGAAGGTGCGGAATGAGACTAAGGAGAACTCCACTACTCTAGGTGGAGTAGAATTGGAGTCAAACGACAACGGGAAAGTAGTGACAGAGATGGCATCATCTTCGAGAGTGAAGAAAGGGCGCAAGAAGAAAGGGAAACTCCATCCGGTTGTGTTCGACAGGAAGATTTAGGGATAGTGTTTTTAGTTTAAGTCTATTGTTAGTACTTTGAGTCAAGGATTACCAAGCAATGAGCCACTTATGTAATTAAGCTAAGCTTTTAATTCTGTCTTGTGGAATATTTCTTCTTTGGAAGATGGAACAATGTAACCTTTTGGAAACCGTTATGAATACTTTGGATTCAATGCAATGAATCATAATGCTTTTAAAACCTAGTCACTTCATGGAGATGAAAGTTTTATGTAAAAGAATGTTTTAGTAGCAACTCGGTTTTCGGTAAAGGATGTTAAAGTACACCAATGACTTTTCAATAATGTTTCAAAAAAAAAATTTGGCCTCATTTTTGCAACTTTAATAGATAAAAGCTAGTTATTTTGGGTTATGAAAATCGGGCTGTTACAGGGATTGCATCAACAATCTTACATCTCATCTCGTAAACTTTCTCAGAATAGCAACATACTCTTTTCAGAACATCAGCGGAGGAGCATAGCTCAACTCAAGGCAAGTCTCATTCCAAGTGATCATCAGCGGAGGAGCAAAGCTCAACTCATATCACATCTCATTCCAGTGAACATCAGCAGCAATGCTTTCATCAGCTCTGGCTCATCAGCTCTTTCTCAACAACATTGTTTTCATCAGCATGATTATTATCAATTCTTGCTCTTCAGCATTACGATACTTTATCTCTTATTCCATTTTTACGATTTTCTTTACACCTTAAATCATTTCTCATCTCAATGTCTTATCAAGTTGCCTTATTCCATAAGGACTTAAACCCAACCGGGTAACACTTCTTTCTCTTTGTATCTTTTACTTTCACAATCTTATCCACATTATCTCATTTTCAAGACGTAACAGACGTTCATCAGCATGTTACTCTTATTAATCAACAATTCAAATATCATCATGCATAATTAAACTTTTAAACAGATAAACATAAACATGCTATTTCAAATCATCATCATATAATTCCATCACATAACAACATGTGGTCTTTTTCTCCTTCGTATAAGTGGCCACACAAACACAGACAATTGCCACTATACTACTGACTCGAAACCACCAAGTTCCGATCTTTGAGATGATCAGGAACGTCCTAATAAATCACCTAAATACCACGGTGTCTTAGGAAAGCTTCTCTCTCACCTCAAGTTCCAGCAAATAAAGCACACGATCTCCGAAGATCCTTGTCGCTGTCAGCTGCTCCAATCCCTCGTCTTTAAAATTCCTCGTATTAGACAGAGCACGTTTTTATTATTAACTTATATAATAAAATCTTCCCTTAACTCAAACACATTTCATTCCTCGTCGATTAATTTAAAACACGTTTGTTTTCTCAAAAAAAGTCTAACCTTTCCCACATCAAATATCGCTTGAAAACCATACTTTAAATCACATGAGCACATTTTTAAAACTAAGAAACAAACCCAAACAATTCTGGACAGCAAGGAATTGTTTTGCAAATTCTCTTTAATAAAATCCGAAAACAGCGTAAAAGTACTTTTGCTTCCCAAACATTCCTTATTACAAAACCAACACTTTGTTACTTTAAAATTCAAGCTTCAATACTAAAAATAAAGCTAGGGCAGCCATCAAACACAATCCATAAATTCAAGTTATTCAAAGACAACAACCTTACAATCAACTAGTCTTCAAAGTTATTTTCGTACACAAACATTCTCAAGTAATTACTTAACACTCAAATAGCAACAATACTTTGATAAATCAATTCATATGAATCATATACTTCTTAAATATCAATTAGCATTTAACAAAATAAAGTCATACCCTATTTAATTAGTCTTGGCCGAATCATGCATCAAGGCTAAACAATATTTATAGATTTTTCTAACATTCCATAAAGCATTAAAACAACACTTTTCCAATTAAACTCAAACATATAATCAGTTAACTAACACTAAATCATTTATACAACACATAATCACTTCCAAAACGATTTCATTTTCAATTAATTAAACCAACTTAAATACTCTATTATCCTAAACCGAAGGGGATTTAAGAAAACAAACCCAACATTTCAAATCAAACATAACATCATTCACGTAAAACATGTTCATCATTAAAGGTCATTTCATAGGAAAATTTGTAGGATTCTCATGTTTTGATGCTAACAATCTCTCTCCAAGCAACAACATTGGCAACAAGCAAGCTACACCACATGAAGATTAGAATTAGGATTTTTATTAATTATATTTCAATGTAATCTTTATTTTATGCAATGCATCTCATTGGTGTGGGTAGCTTAGGTGATTTTCAAGAGTATTTAAATAATGTTTGATTAAGAGTGAAGATACTTTAAATCTTGATTAAATAGCTCTATTAAAAGTTTTGTGAAAATCCTTTTAGAAAACTTTGTTTTTATTCAGATTCTGATCAGTTTACTCGAGTAATGAGTATTGGATCACTCGAGTAATTTATGTCATGACAGGTTAATCGAGTAATGGTTTACACATCACTCGAGTAACTTAATCTGACATGTTTTAATCGAGTAATGTTATATGGTTTACTCGAGTAATTCAATCAGTTTTTGGAAAATTTTAAAAGGACTTAATTTTCTCTTTCACATAAGACAAACATTCATTCTTACAATTTTCTACACACTTTCAAAAGCATTTCAAGAGCTATTTTACATCTTTCAAGAGCTATCAAGATTCAACAAAGAACTTTTCATTCTTCACTCTATTTCTCTCATTGTTCAAATATTCTTGAGATCATATTTTTGTTCTTAGTGGTTGTTGAAGATTTGCAATTTATGATTGCATCATTGAAGTTTCAACACAAGTGAAGAATCTCACAAGGAAGACTTTGAGGATCAAATCAAAGCAAGAAAAGAGGATTGGTTGGAAGCATCTTCAATCAATTAGCAAGGAAATCTAGAATTCTCAAAAGGGGTAGATTAGATCAAAGTGTTTGGTACACACTTTGAGTTGGGTTTTAAGATAGGAGAACTAAGAATCTAGTTGCATCTTAAAACATTGTAAAATCTACATTTGAAGATTTCTAGTGAAGAATCTCTCTTGATTTAAGAGGGGACTGGAGTAGCTTTCAAGTGGGTGAAAGTGAACCAGGATAAATCCTTGTGTCTCTTTTATTTTCTTTCCTTGTATTGCATTAATTCATTAACAATTGCATTTTTAGGTTAGAATTGGGGTTTTCTTAATTCTACTCAATTGATCTAAAATTGCATGTTAATATTACTTGAAATTGTTCATATTAATCATTCATAATTTGTTGAATCATCATAGCATTGTTATTCTTGAAGAACTCCATTGAAAACTGAGTTTTAATTGAATTTTACCCAGTTTACTCGAGTAAAGTTCTTGTCACTCGAGTAATCTGCTTTCAGTTTATGAACAATACTCGAGTAGGTTTTCTGTTACTCGAGTGATTTAAAAATAGCTTTCGTATTACTCGAGTGATTTGCTGAATACTCGAGTGAAATTATTTTTGCTTGCGTATTACTCGAGTGAAGACTTGAGTTACTCGAGTAATCTGACTTGAATTTTTAAGAAAATTTATTTTCATAAAACCATTCTCTTAGGTGGACGAAAAATCTGTAATAAGGCTTCAATATTCTATTCACCCCCCCTCTAGACTATATTGAGCCGCTTGTTGGTTTCCAACAAGTGGTATCAGAGCACGGACGAAAAATCCGAGCCTTAAAAAGCTTTTTCGAAAAGATCCTTTTACTTGGAAACAATGGGCTCAATTTCAAATCCTTTTGGTGGTGAAGGAACTTCCATTAATCGTCCTCCTCTATTCAATGGTGAGGGTTACGCTTATTGGAAGGTCCGTATGAAAATTTTTATTCAAGCCATTGATATGGAAATTTGGAATGCCATAGAGAATGGACCTTTTGTTCCTCAAACGAAAGTAAATGATGTTGTTTCGGTCAAACCACAATCGAGTTGGGACAATGATGATAAGAAGAAAGTTGCATTTGATTTAAAAGCTAAAAATATCATCACGTCCGCTCTTTCTTATGATGAGTTCTTTCGAGTATCTCAATGTGTTGATGCTAAACAAATGTGGGACACATTACAAGTCACACATGAGGGCACTTCAGAGGTTAGAAGGGCTAGGCTAAATACACTCATGCATGAATATGAAATCTTTCGTATGTTACCTAATGAAAACATAGGTGACATGCAAAAGCGGTTCACTCATATCATAAATCATCTTTCTGCACTTGGAAAAGTTATAACTAATGGTGAAGTTGTTAATAAGATTTTGAGATGTCTTAGCAGGGAATGGCAACCTAAGGTGACGGCCATTATGGAAGCTAGAGACGTGGATCAAATTGACTTAGCAACTCTATTCGGAAAACTTCAAGAGCATGAAATGGAGCTTGGGCGATTATCCATGAATGAAGATGCCGATAGAAAGAAAAAGGGGATAGCTCTTAAATCAACTTCAAAATCCCTTAAGGCACAAGAGGAAAACTCTCAAGTGGATGACTCAGACTCCGATATAGATGATGAGACCCTTGGCTTGGTAGTTAAAAAGCTTGGTAGGTTCTTTAAGAGAAAGGGAAACTTTAATAAGAATAGACAAAGAGATTCTAAGGACTCACAACCAAGAAATAAGACTAACAAGGATCACATCAAGTGTCATGGGTGTGGAAAGCTTGGTCACTATCGATCGAGTTGCCCAACTCATTCTAAGAAGTCGGAAGGTGACAACTCTAAGTTCAACTCATCTAAAGGAAAAAGGGCTTACATAGTATGGGATGAAGAGGAGAGTCAATCAACATCTAGCTCATCGGATGATGAAGAACTTGCAAATCTATGTTTGATGACGAAGCTTGATAAAGAGGAATCTTCGAGCATTAAATCAAGAGAGTACGTCAATGAGGTAGATTATCTTTCCGATGCTAGCTCTAGTTCTAATTCTCCTTCATTCAATGAATTGTACAATGTGTATGTAGAGATGCATAAAGAGTTGAAGAAACTTGCTAAAATAAATGTTGAAAGAAAGAATTTCATAATGAAGCAACATGAAAAGATAATTGAACTTCAAAAAGATTTAGAAGAACTTAAGCTTCAAAATGAAACTCTTGAACTCATTTATGCAAACTCTACATGCAATTGTGAATTGAAATCAAATGAGACTCCATCTTGTGAAAATTGCAAGTCTTTGGAAAAAGAATTTTTTAATTTGAATGATCGACTTGCAAGGCTCATGAAAGGAGATACTTCATTAGATCATTTGCTTTCAACTCAAAGGAACAATAGCAATAGATCCGGTCTTGGCTATACCAAACCTAAGAAACGCAATTATCGCAAAGTTGGTGGATTTTCAAAGAATAAGATTTCTAAAAACCCAACTTGCCATTATTGTGGAATCTTTGGGCATACCACGAATAAATGTAATATAAAGAAATTTGGTATACCAAGCGGAGAATATATTTGGATTGTTAAGGGGACTTCTCCCCATGCTAACAACAAAGGACCCAAGACCACTTGGGTACCTAAGTCAACCAAATGATATCTTTCTTGTAGGTGTGTCTTCGAACCAAAGAGCGCAAATGGTACTTGGATAGTGGTTGTTCGAGACACATGACGGGAGACAAAACGCACTTCATGGAACTTACTCCAAAAAGTGGTGGATTTGTGACATACGGCGACAACAACAAGGGCAAAATTCTAGGAGTCGGGAAGATCGGTAACGTATCTAACCTTGTCATAGAAAATGTCCTATACGTAGAAGGCTTAGAACACAACTTGCTTAGTATAAGCCAACTATGCGATATGGGCAATTATGTGACTTTTACTCCGGAATTATGCTTCATTAAGTCTTCCATAGATGATAGTGTTAAGTTTGTTGGTCGTCGCTCTAATAACACTTACTTAATTGATTTGGATGAGATAACTTCACTATTTTCAAAATGTTTCAAATCTTTTGATGATGAAATTCGTCTTTGGCATAGACGAATTGCTCATGTGAATGTGAATCAATTAAACAAACTTTTGCGAAAAGATTTAGTGATTGGTTTGCCTAAACTAAACTTTAAGCTTGATGGCATTTGTGACTCTTGTCAAAAGTGCAAGCAAGTTAAAAGTTCTTTTAAACCTAAAAATGTGATAAGCACAACAAAGCCTTTGGAGCTAATCCATATGGATTTGTTTGGCCCTTCACAAATTAAAAGTTTAGGTGGCAATTACTATGGATTTGTTTTAGTAGACGATTTTACTAGATTCACATGGACTTTATTTTTATCCGCAAAAAGTGAAGTTTATAAATGTTTTAAAAAATTTGCCAAACTCATCCAAAATCAACTAAGTTTGAAAATTGTGTCTATTAGAAGTGATCACGGAGGTGAGTTTGAAAACACTAGGATTGATGCGTTTTGTGATAAGTTTGGTATTGATCATCAATTTTCGGCCCCTAGGACTCCGGAGCAAAACGGAGTTGTAGAAAGGAAAAATAGAATTTTAGTGGAACTTGCTCGTACTATGTTGAAAGAATCAAATGTTCCTAAATATTTTTGGGCCGATGCGGTAAACACCGCTTGTTATGTTCTTAATAGGGTTCTTATTCGTCCGCATTTAAATAAAACACCTTATGAACTTTTAAAAGGGCGAAAGCCAAATATTTCATATTTTCATGTTTTTGGGTGTAAGGTGTTTGTTTTAAATAACGGAAAGGAACCGGTCGGCAAGTTTGACTCCAAAGCCGACGAAGGCATATTCATAGGTTATTCAACCCATAGCAAAGCATATAGAGTCTACAATAAAAGAACATTAACCGTTGAGGAATCCGTGCATGTTGTATTTGATGAATCTTCGAAAGGAGATTGTGTTGTTTCTTGTGATGATGATAATATAGGTACATTTTTGGATCATGAGAAGTCAACACCACAACAAATGGAAGAGAATCAAATTGAAGATGGAGAGGTGCAAGCACAAGATAAAGACTTAGCACAAGAGATTCAATCTCAATTACCAATAGCTTGGAAATCAAACAAAAATCATCCGATTTCTAACATCTTAGGTGACATTGCGAAGGGAGTGGTAACCCGACGCACTTTAAATAACTTTTGTTATTATGTTGCCTTTGTATCTCAAATAGAACCTAAGAATATCAACGAGGCTCTTCAAGATGATCATTGGATTATGGCCATGCAAGAAGAATTAAATCAATTTGAAAGAAATCAAGTTTGGGAGCTTGTGCCAAAACCCTATGATCGTCCTGAAATCGGTACTCGATGGGTCTATAGGAATAAGTTAGATGAATCGGGTATTATTGTTAGGAATAAAGCTAGGTTGGTAGCACAAGGTTATAGTCAAGAAGAAGGAATCGATTACGATGAGACATATGCTCCTGTTGCTAGACTAGAAGCTATTCGTATTCTTCTCGCTTTTGCTTCAATAATGAATTTTAAATTGTTTCAAATGGATGTTAAGAGCGCCTTTCTTAACGGATACATTCAAGAGGAAGTTTACGTGTCGCAACCTCCCGGATTCGAGAGTTTTGAGCATCCGGACTACGTTTTCAAACTGAAAAAGGCTTTGTACGGTTTGAAACAAGCTCCTAGAGCTTGGTACGACCGACTAAGCAATTTTTTATTACAAAAAGGTTTTAAACGAGGCACTGTTGACACTACTCTTTTTATTGAACGTTCCGGTAAGGATATTTTATTGGTTCAAATATATGTTGACGATATTATATTTGGTGCTACTAACGATAACTTGTGTAAGAAGTTTTCAGACTTGATGCAAAGCGAATTCGAGATGTCGATGATGGGAGAGCTTACATTCTTTCTTGGCCTTCAAATAAAGCAGCTTAATGATGGCATTTATATTCATCAAAGTAAATATTGTAGAGAGCTTCTCAAACGTTTTGGGATGGATTCGTGCAAATCCGCTTCTACACCAATGAGCGTTGCATGCTACCTAGACCAAGATGAGGCTGGAAAAGCGGTAGAGGTAACGAAGTATCGTGGTATTATTGGTAGTTTGTTATACTTAACTGCATCTAGGCCTGATATCATGTTTAGTGTATGTATGTGTGCACGTTTTCAAGCAAAACCGAAAGAGTCACATCTAACTGCTATCAAAAGAATAATGAAATACTTAAAGGGTACAACGAATACTGGACTTTATTATCCTAGGGATGCTTTTCTAAAACTTATAGGTTATTCGGACTCTGATTTTGCCGGTTGTAAAGTTGAGAGAAAAAGTACAAGCGGAACTTGTCACTTGATTGGTAGTTCACTTGTATCGTGGTTTTCTAAAAAGCAAAATTGTGTCGCTTTATCAACCGCGGAGGCCGAATACATAGCAGCCGGTAGTTGTTGTGCTCAAATCCTTTGGATGAAGCAACAATTATCTGACTTTGGTTTAAATTTGACAAAAATCCCTATAAAGTGTGATAACACTTCGGCAATTAATTTGACTAAAAATCCAGTATTACACTCAAGGACAAAGCATATTGAAATTAGGCATCACTTTTTGAGAGATCATGTTCAAAAAGGTGACTGTGTTATTGAGTTTGTACAAACTTCGGATCAATTAGCTGATATCTTTACAAAACCATTACCAAGGGACACATTTTATAAGATTCGAAGAGAACTTGGTATTTTTGATGAATCAACTATTAGCTAATTGTATTTGATGCTTTTCGAAATCACCTTCAAGCCTATTTCAATGTGAGTTGTATTT
Source organism: Crotalaria pallida (assembly GCA_037953625.1). Lineage (NCBI taxonomy): Eukaryota > Viridiplantae > Streptophyta > Magnoliopsida > Fabales > Fabaceae > Crotalaria > Crotalaria pallida. Next base: position 75,954,769 of record CM075649.1, on the reverse strand, counting down.
TGAGTTGTTGTATCTTATTAAAGTGTTTCTTATTTCTTGTGTGATATGTAGTTATGTGTGTATGTTTTCTATAATATGTTAATTGCTTTATTTGTATGTGTGTTACTTGCTAAATGCTAAGTGTTTCTATGTGTTTGTGCTTGAAAAATGTTTTTGCATGAAAAATTGAAATTTTTAAAATTCTGGACAGTTCACTCGAGTATCAGATATTTCACTCGAGTAATTTTAAAATCTCTTTCGTATTACTCGAGTAATTCTGTCTGTCACTCGATTAATTTTAAAATGACTTTCGTATCACTCGATTAGTTCATCCATCACTCGAGTAAAATTTTTTTAATCTTCGGCATACTCGAGTAACATTTCTTTTCACTCGATTACTGCTCGAATCACTCGAGTAACGCATGAACATCACTCGAGTAACTTACGTGATTTTAAAAACTGAACTGTTGCAAACTGCATCATTTTCACGTTTCTTTCTCTATCTTGTTCGTCTTTCTTTCTTCTCTCTCATACGGTTCTTCATCAAATCATCATTTTCAGCCACAAACCTTCACAAATCATACAAATTTCTTCCATATTTCATCATTATATCATCATTTCTACTAATTTCATTCATCATTTTCATCAATTATACCCAAAATCCGAAAATTCCCAAACCAAAACCCTAACCCCAAAACCGAATCTGATCTTTCTGATTCAATGACTTCTTCCTCACAATCTCAACCTCCTCGAAAGAAAGCAAAGCAAGGAGCAGGCCGTAATGACCCCTGGTTTTCTGGAATCAACCGAGACTTGCGGGAACCGACTTTTATCAATCGCTCTTTTGGTCTTACACGGTATGTTAAGTTTGCTTGGTTGCATAAGGAGCAATTTCCATTTGTAGAGGATTTAGAATTTCAGAATTTGAAGAGGTTTTTAGAATTTGAGACTCATTATTACCCTAGGCTTGTCAGACAATTTTATCAGAATTTTACTAAGCTAGATGGTGAGTATCAAACAATGGTTAGAGGACATCATTTTGTTATAAAGCCTGAAGATTTGACAATGCTGTTTGGTTTAGAAAACAAGGGAACTTTTATTGGTGATGATGACTGTCTGGATTTGGATGTGGATACTAATAAGATTTATACTGATTTGTTGCGTACTGGTGAATCTTGGAGTGATAGGACTACTAGAACTGTATCACCTTTGCATGCTGTGGATAGAGTGCTCATGTACATTGTTTCTTATTGTTTGATTCCAAAATGCAATCAAAATTATGCGCAATTGGGAGATGATGATCTTATTTTGTTTCATGGGATTAAAAAGAGATATGAGATGAATTGGAATAAAATGTTTTTAGCTCGTATGGAAGCTGCTGCTCAATCTCCTCCTACCCAATTCTTGCCATATCCTATGCATGTCACCAAGATCATGAGGTATTATCGTGTTCCAATCCCTGATGATGAGCCAGCTGTGACGGAAAAGAAAAATAACTGGTGTCTTAATGATTCACACATTAGTTATATGAAAATTGCTTGGCATAGGGAAAGTCGCACTTGGTTATGGAAATCACAGATTAAGGAAATGGTTGAAGCTGCAAAGACTGCAAGAGCTTCAGGTTCTAGGAAAAGGACTTTACTTGGTGATAGGGCTGGTGCATCTTCTTCTGTTCCTCTTTCTTCTACTGATCCGATGGATACTGATCGTGTTGAGGACTATATCAATTTGGACAATCTTGGTACTCCATTTGATGCACAGGCTGCTCATGAGTCATTGGTTGAGCACATCAATGCTCAATTCGCTCAGTTGGAGATGAGACAGGATGTGAAGAATATTGCCATGGAGCATCGTTTAATGGATTATATCTCTGGCCTACTTTCTCACCATTTCCCTCCACCTCCACCTGATTCCTAGACCTGTGGATGCTGATGATGTTTTGTTGTTGATTTCTATTTCATGTTTCATATGCATATTTCTAACTCTGTTATGTTTATGATTTTGTTTCATGTTTATGACTCTGTTGCTACTCTGTTGCTACTTTGGTTAGTTTTGTTTGTTATCTGTTTTGTGTTACTCTGATATCATGGTGCTATATTCGTTGTGCGTTTATATTTGTTTATATTCGTTGTGGCACTATTGTGGTTTATTTTGGTATTGTATTTATTGTTATTTTTTATATACCATTGTGAACTACTTACCTTCAACTTTTGGCAAAGGACTTTTCTCAACTTTCTTATCTTTTTAATGATGCCAAAAGGGGGAGAATATTTTTGTTGATGTTGTTCTTGTAGGTTAAGTTTTATTATATTTTTCCTAGGTGTTTTACATTTAGGGGGAGTATGTTAAAACTTAGTGCTTAGTTGTAAAGGAGGTTTGTCATCATCAAAAAGGGGGAGTTTGTAGGATTCTCATGTTTTGATGCTAACAATCTCTCTCCAAGCAACAACATTGGCAACAAGCAAGCTACACCACATGAAGATTAGAATTAGGATTTTTATTAATTATATTTCAGTGTAATCTTTATTTTATGCAATGCATCTCATTGGTGTGGGTAGCTTAGGTGATTTTCAAGAGTATTTAAATAATGTTTGATTAAGAGTGAAGATACTTTAAATCTTGATTAAATAGCTCTATTAAAAGTTTTGTGAAAATCCTTTTAGAAAACTTTGTTTTTATTCAGATTCTGATCAGTTTACTCGAGTAATGAGTATTGGATCACTCGAGTAATTTATGTCATGACAGGTTAATCGAGTAATGGTTTACACATCACTCGAGTAACTTAATCTGACATGTTTTAATCGAGTAATGTTATATGGTTTACTCGAGTAATTCAATCAGTTTTTGGAAAATTTTAAAAGGACTTAATTTTCTCTTTCACATAAGACAAACATTCATTCTTACAATTTTCTACACACTTTCAAAAGCATTTCAAGAGCTATTTTACATCTTTCAAGAGCTATCAAGATTCAACAAAGAACTTTTCATTCTTCACTCTATTTCTCTCATTGTTCAAATATTCTTGAGATCATATTTTTGTTCTTAGTGGTTGTTGAAGATTTGCAATTTATGATTGCATCATTGAAGTTTCAACACAAGTGAAGAATCTCACAAGGAAGATTTTGAGGATCAAATCAAAGCAAGAAAAGAGGATTGGTTGGAAGCATCTTCAATCAATTAGCAAGGAAATCTAGAATTCTCAAAAGGGGTAGATTAGATCAAAGTGTTTGGTACACACTTTGAGTTGGGTTTTAAGATAGGAGAACTAAGAATCTAGTTGCATCTTAAAACATTGTAAAATCTACATTTGAAGATTTCTAGTGAAGAATCTCTCTTGATTTAAGAGGGGACTGGAGTAGCTTTCAAGTGGGTGAAAGTGAACCAGGATAAATCCTTGTGTCTCTTTTATTTTCTTTCCTTGTATTGCATTAATTCATTAACAATTGCATTTTTAGGTTAGAATTGGGGTTTTCTTAATTCTACTCAATTGATCTAAAATTGCATGTTAATATTACTTGAAATTGTTCATATTAATCATTCATAATTTGTTGAATCATCATAGCATTGTTATTCTTGAAGAACTCCATTGAAAACTGAGTTTTAATTGAATTTTACCCAGTTTACTCGAGTAAAGTTCTTGTCACTCGAGTAATCTGCTTTCAGTTTATGAACAATACTCGAGTAGGTTTTCTGTTACTCGAGTGATTTAAAAATAGCTTTCGTATTACTCGAGTGATTTGCTGAATACTCGAGTGAAATTATTTTTGCTTGCGTATTACTCGAGTGAAGACTTGAGTTACTCGAGTAATCTGACTTGAATTTTTAAGAAAATTTATTTTCATAAAACCATTCTCTTAGGTGGACGAAAAATCTGTAATAAGGCTTCAATATTCTATTCACCCCCCCTCTAGACTATATTGAGCCGCTTGTTGGTTTCCAACAAAATTTTCTAACTTTCTTGAACATGCATTGGCCGAAAATATTGAGAAGTCAAAGCAAAGATTTGTTCAACATCAAAGACATAAAATCATGAAATTATTTCTTCCTTTTTAATTCAAAAAAAACCGTGAGCTTTATCTTGAAAAATTAGCAAACATTTAATTTATTTCCTTAACTTGAATTAAATCAAAGATCACACCAAAGTCTTATCTTTCATTCCTTAATAATTTCATGCATGTACTTTAAAATCCTTAGATTAAACTAATATCAACATGCATGCACCCTAAAGGATGATCAAAACATGATCTTTACCCTTCCCAAGCTTGACCGAATTTCATCATGGAAAAAGGCAAGACTTTTGTTCAATTTCTTATCAGGCAAAGAATCAAAATGAATAGATCAAATCATGCATTCACTTTCAAAGACTGCTAAAGCATCATGAACATCAAGACCGAAACATCATCATCCCCAAAACAAATTTTCTTTCAAATCTTTTTGCATGCATAATGTCTTAACACATAGATCAAGTCATGCTTAAGCCAAAAATAATTTTTAAAACTTGCTTCCTTAATTATTCCTTTAAAACCGTTAAGAACGTCAAAGAAAAATCAAGTCTTTTCATTTAAAGTTAACATGCAAAGATCAAGTTCCATGCTTTATCATAGATCAAGTTTAAATCATCACAAGCACATAAAGATCAAGGCAAACAAACAAGTTTAAGAACAAACTCTAGTCAAAACCGTGACAAAGAAGATCACAAGTGAAAGATCTAAACTTTCTAGCACAAATGCTCATGATCAACACTTAAAAATAACATGCATGTAACTTAAACTCCAAGATCACATCAAAACAAACACATGCAACCATAGATCTTTAACATGCAATAACCAAGATATCAACTTTTTCAAGATCAAACATCAACATGCAAAAGAAAAGAAGATCACAAAACCTAAAGAGAACCTAAACCAACACTTCTTCATGATTTCGAATCACCCACCTAAAGAGAAGGTCTTCTAGCCTTCAAATCACTTGGATCTTCAAAGAAAAACCTTGATCAAGCTTGGAATCCTCTTCTTCTTCTCTTCTCTTCCTCACGGCTCCACTCTCTCTTTCTAGTTCTAAGAGTGTAATGGGCTCTTAGAAAATGTGTTTGGTTGAAAGAATGAAATGAAGAAATGAGATGAGTTTAGGCAAAATGAACTAAGCCTTAGCTTATTTATAGGCAAATCGTGCATTCCCTCTTTTGCCCTTAATTTAATTTCGATTCATGTGTTAGGGCTAGGGGCAATTTCGGCACTTAAGAAGTTTGCATGGATCAAGTCCACTCAAGGAGACATCAAGGAGTAATTTAAGGCATTAGGTCTTGTCACACATCATTTTGTTCTCTACATCACATCCCCTAATTTATTTTCCATAGATTAAATTTTACTTTTAATTTCTTAACCTAGAAGAAAATAAACTTCCTACTCTCCCTTCATGCATGCTTGCCACCTATACACACTTATACACCATTTTAATTTTCATTTTTCTAATCACACACATCATACAAATATTAAAATGCTATGCCACCTTAATGAAAAATAATAGGATGCAAAGAATTCACATATCACACAATCATTCACATACACATCATATCAAGTACTCATTTTATTTTAAATTCACTTTATAAGATTACACCAAATAATTTTCCATTTGTAACATGACATCCATCAATAATAGTGAATAAAAATCCTAAAAATACACACTTTAACTAAAACAATTAACTGCACTACTTGGCTATAGATATAGCCCACATTTCATTTTCTAAAATCATATTTTCATGTATAAAAGAGATCCTCAAAATAAAAAGTTCATTTGAGGTCTTTAACTATTTTTACTGATTTATATACTCAAAATTCGTTTAAAATGCACCCAGAAATAAATTTTTGTAAATCAATCCAGAAAATTATAAAAGTTACATTTTCAAATTCTACATTTAAAGACGATCGTTTTCATATATAGATCATTACGGTTAAAAAGATATGAATTTTCAAAGTCATTCAATCTATTAAAGTTCACAAAGAATTTCACTTCTCAAAGAAATCCCAAATAATAAAACCATCTAATTTGAGTTCATGAAAATATTTATTTTCACACAAATACATCTATCGTTGATAAAACATATTTCAAAAATTCATTTAAAACAGACGAGGAATTTGCGGGTCGTCACGTTTCTCATCTTGAAACTCATGTTCTTCATTGTGTTTATTGAGTATTCATTGAGATTCAAGAATAGGATTCTATGAGGTGATTATGAGTTGTTTAAATCTGCACATAGAGGTGTGAATCAAAGAAAACAACAACAAGTATTGAAGATTCATGAAGATCACTTGAAGGTTTCAAGTGTGGGCTTGAAGGTCTCAAGCAAGAAGTGTTGAAGAAGAAGATTGAAGGTTTCAATCATCTTGGAGAAGAAGACTTAGAGGTTTTAAGCACTTGGAAGAGGTTCTTTCAAGAGAGAAGAAGAAGATTGAATATCAATAGGTTTAGCCAAAGGTTTTGGATTCTCTAGGGAGGCAATCAAAGGTTTTGATGTGCATGAGATTGTATCGAATTGATTTCAATTTCTTCTTATAGCAACTCTCCCAATCAACAAGGGAGGACTGGATGTAGCTCTTGATGTTCAAGAGTGAACCAGTATAAAAATCTCTGTGTCATTCTTCTCTATCTCTTCTCTAATCTTTCAGTTTCATATTTTAGGTTTAAATTGGGGATTTTCTTAATAATTGATAAAAACTAATTTTCCCAATCAATTAACCTTAGATATATCTTTAATAAGTTGATTGCATGTGATTTTCTATTAAATCTGTATATTTCTATAATATTCTGTTTTGGAAATATCTGATCAGTATCTGGTTGGTATCTGTTCTGTATCTGGTGGTTATTTGGTTAATATTCAGTAATAACTGAAGTTTATTGAATAACGGTTAGATAGTATCCAGATATCAGCAAGAGTTTTTGAAAGAATTTTTAAAATTGACATAGGTTGGCCTTTACACCTATTCACCCCCCCCCCCTCTAGGTGTTTTGTCACACCCTCACTTTTAATTAGTTCAAATTAGATTTTATTAAAATTCGTACTTGAAAATTTCGACGTGAATCCGACAGAGTTTCCTCTGTTTATCGGACCTCACAAAAATTTTCATCTTTTTAAACCTGCCAGACCAGAATATTAAAAAAAACCTAAAATTATATTTAACTTTGGTTACCTCGCACTAATGCCCTTTTCAAAAATAACATAAGTTTCTGGGCTTCTAAAAAAAATTAAACCATAATAATTACACCAAATTAATTTAGGTTCTCTCGTGACTAAATTACACTACCCCTGTTCGGCCAAGACTTGTGTAAGATCCACTTCTGTACCTGTAAAAATTTAGCAAGAAGGGTAGCATTACACAGAACTTAGGAAATAATTTCTAAGAAGTCATAATAGTAAACTAAGCCTAACATTTATATTCTCATAGTAATAATCATAATCATTTTCAAGTATTTCACAACACAGACATGCATCATTCACAATCACAATATGTGGCATTTACATTGAAAATTATTTTCTTAACTTTCTTTTTCAGTTTTCTTAGTTTTTCTCATCTTTTCTCTTTCCTTTCTTCTTTCCTTTCCTTTCTTGTCTTTTCTTATAAAGTACCATTAGGTATTTTTGTATGCACCTGTTAGGATGGTTTCTTCACCCAATAGGAATTTCTTACCTTCACCCAGGATTTTCTTACTGCATAGACCTTTAGCTCGTTAGGGCCTTTTCTTTGTTCTTTTCTTTCGTGTTTTCTTACACATTTCATTATTTATTTTATCGATTTACCAGGCAGCTATTGATCTCGCGCGGGTCCCAAACACCTAACGAGACTTTGGATCTATGGGATTTACTTACCTGAGTGAGGACTTCACCTATTGGGGATTCGAGTCTATTCCTTAAAATAGACAATAGACTCTGTCCTAACAGGGCACCTAATGGGTACGGATACCCGACACGCGATCAATAGCTGCTGCCTTTTGTTAAATTCATTTATCCCAATGACAATCCAGTCCAGTTTAATTCAAACATATTTGATTCACACTAACATGCAGCAGTCAAATTTTTTTCTCCATAATTATATACCAACCAGATATCATCCAATAATCAATAAAAATAATCAATACAATTAATCAATTCATAACCAACCAAATAATCAACTAACCAATAATTAATAAAAATAATCAATAAAAATAATCAATTCATCAAAACATAAGCGTGTTCATTTCTTTAATTTAATAACAGACTTTTTATCAACATTAACTACCCTATTGTTCAATATTCCAATTAATATTTTCTACTCCTAGCCACCACTATAAACAACCTAGAAATCATGCCCTAAATTAAGGTAATACAACCCTCTTACCTGGGATCCTAGCAATAGAAACAATATACCGTTCGCGTCCGCGCCTTACTCGAGGGTCAGATACAACATTAACATGTTGGATCTAAACAGGGACACACGTAAAAAATAATTATAACACTAAATATATATATATATGTATCTAAATATAATAAACTTAATTCATTTTTGTGTCAAAATAATAAATATATATCATTATACAACAATAAAAATATATCACTTTCTCCCAAAACATTTCTTATTTGAAAATATAAGGATAATAAAAATATTGACGGATCGTCAAATAAATTACATAGATGGGTAGAGGGAGTTGAGAAGGTTATTTACCTAAGACAGATTTGATCACAAGCACCACCTTTGGGGCAACGTCTCCCGCAGATACTTGTTGCACAACATGAGCCCTTTTTCCCTCGTGATTGGAAGCCATAGCTTCCCCAGCAGAGTCGCCAATTGTTTCAGAACGCTTTGTGCGATAAGTATGATCAGTGAGAAGATAATGGGTTCGTAAACTTAATGAAGCTTTTGGATTTTATTACTTTGAAATGGGGATTCAAGGAGAAAAATACAAGAGCGAGGGTTCCACAATAGTGGTGTTTTTTTTACAGGGTGAGGGGGGTGTGCGCCTTCGGCTTCTCACACTCTCCTCTATGTTCTGAAACTTAGGCTTCAACTGAAGCTTCTATTCTATGCTCTCTCTTGCATTTTCTTGGGGTTTTCCAGTTTATTTGAATGGAGTCTTAGTCTCCCTTCCCTCGTTCTGAGATGCCCTGTACGTTGGGAGAGGTCTCCCTCTTATAGGGTCCTCTTTACCCTTTGGTCTTTGCCTTTTCTTCACTTGGTCCACTGGTCCATTTCCCTTTTCCTTCTTTGTGGTTGTTCTCTTCAGAACCCGTTTTGTCCCCTTTACCTCTTTGAGCTTTGCCATTGATTGCTCACAGTGGGAGGTTTGCAAGGCTTTCCTTTTTCCACTTTCCTCAAAGAAGGGGCTACGTGATGTAAGCCAAGATGCTCTGGCTTCTCATGTACGTTCTTCACAATCTGGGGAACCGAGTCCCCTTGTCTGTACGCCCTCGTCAGTCCCTGTTTCCTGTTCGCCTTCGTTTATCATAACTTTCTCCCCAAGCTTCTGTAACGCTCGGGGCGTTCTGGGGGGCTCGCTGTGCTTATTGGCATCAGCCCGCCTTGCCTTCCTTGTTGGCCGTGACGTCAGGATGTGACGCCTTGATGACCGTTGCTCCGGGCGTAACGCCTTGGGTAGTTCCTGATGCTCGTGCGCTTTCTCCTGGTGTCTTTGGTGTTTTTTATTTTTGTTTGGTGATTTCGGGCCTTCCTACGAATTGGGCCTTGTGACGTTGGGCTTCCAAATAGTGGGGTATCAACAATTGCCCCCTTTGTAGTGAAAAGGAAGGGATTTTCCTTTTTAGTGAAAATCCTGCTTTCCTTGCCTTTCCTTATTTTTCATTCCTCGTGCCAGCTAAGGGGTACCCATCGGTTACTCGCACGTTCTCCCACTTCCTTCTGCAGTTTAAAACTCCCTCCTTCCAATTCTCCAGTCCCTCTTTTTCTCAACCACTCCTTTTCGTTCATCCTTTCAAAGCTCCCTCCACCTCCTTATTTCTTTCCAACAGTAAAGAACTTCTCTCAGAGCTTCTTTCCTTATTCAGGTTTCTTCTTACCTTGACCCATTTTCCTCGCTGCTGCCTGCCTTCAATCATGGGGAAGTCGAAATCAACTCCCGCTGTTGAAGTCGAGGATGACGTTTCTCTTGAAGAGACTGAGGAGGAAATCTCTCTCCCAAACCCTATTACTTATTGCTTCATGCAAGGCCTTCCTTGCCCTCGTTCTTATCCCATAAACCCTGGTCACCGCCGCTGGGCGACGGGGGTGAAAGCGACACTTCCTTTTGGCCCATTCCCTGAATCCGGTGACCTACTCAACGGTCCTCCTACTAAAGCAATGGTGATTCCGGATGCCACTGCCAAGCTCATCTCTTCTCCTTCTTACCACAAGGACCACCGTGAGCTAGGTCCTTCATTGCTCCGTTCTCGCCTTCACCGTGCGGAGTTTCCTTGGGTGGACCTGAACTTCAATGTCCGTATTGGTGGAACTACTGGTTGGCAAGACTGGATCAACCAAGTGTTTGCAAGTGACCCTCCCTTCGTGGAGGTCCTTAAGAAGGTTGGAATAGCTGAAGCAATCAAAGTGTCTCCTCGGATTGGCGCCAATCGAAGACCAGATGATTTGTTCGCCTTGATTCAACGCTGGTGCTCTTCAACCCATACCTTCCTGACATCCTGGGGCGAGTTTACTCCCACGTTGGAGGACGTGGTTGTCTTACTGAAGCTTCCTTCCTTTGAAAGCGTCGATCTTGACGTAACAAAGGTCGATGAAAGCCTTTCTGATCTAGCTTTGGAACTGAAAGCGGCTTCTATTGCCAGTGCCAAACATTCCCATGAGTTGCTTCAACAGCGACGCTCTTCGCTCGTTGAAGGTTCTTCCTCTCAGAAGGTCAGGGGTACGGGGAATTTGGTCCCCAAAGAACAGAAAGCAAGTCAACGCTCCTCGCTCAAGTATACTTTTGCTAGCTGGGTGCGATATTTTTACGGCGACCTTCATGATGGCAAATTTCATCCTGGTCCTGTGAAGGACCAAAGGCTTCGTCGTGCTGCTTCCGTTGCTTTCTGGTTGAGAAGGTATGTGTTTCCGGGTCCTCCATGGGAGTCTGTTAGTCCTTGTGTCTTCTTGCTTGCCTGTCTTTAAGCTGAGGGAACGCGTCTTCCCCTTTCTTCATTTTATTTGGGTGGCTTGTATGCTCGCCTCGATCAAGTTTCTGAACAGATGCGAATTTCTCACGGTCGTTTTCCCATCAATTCTTTTGCTGATTTGGCTTTCCTGCAATACTTTTTATTTGAGCGCTTTCCGGAATATGGTTCAGTTAGGCTGACCCCTTCTGATGACGCCTCCGACCCTGAGCCTCGCGCCTGGTGTTGGACCAAAGGCTGCCCTAGAGAGCCTTTGGTTACTGTTATTGATCTAGAGGAGCAGTTCGTCTTCCGCCCTTATTTGGACCACATTTGGAAAGGGTGTGACCCTTTGCACCCCTTGTATATTGAGGAGCGTCTCACTTCCAGGAAAGATACTCAAAATTATATTGAGGGTATGTATGACCTGTGGAAGCTGATTCTGACTGCTCGCTGTCTTCCCGGTTTCGTTCCTCTGGATAATAAGAGTGCCAATGGTGGTGCTTTGTGGCCTTTTATATATCGCCCTGGTCGCGTTGCAAGGCAATTCGGGCGCGATCAGCCCCCGTGTGTCCTTTTGATTGATCAAGTCTCCCTGCATGAAACTATCCCATTTGTTCTTTTTGATGCCGATCCTGATGTTTCGAGTGCTCCTTTGGTTTATATTCCTCCCCTTCATGTCGGAGGCGTTCTGCGTAGTTGGGTAACACCCTATAAGGACATTTTACAGCATCTCCAGAGTTTTGAAGCTACTCCGAAGCGTACCATCCCTACTCTTTTGTCTATTGTGTGTAATGATCCTTATTATTCCACCTCTGTGAAGAAAGGAAAAGGTAGTCTCTTTGCTGGTCTCGCTTGTTTTATTGATTACTGTTTCATCCATTTGGCCCCGTTTTCATACTTTGCCTTATTTGTTTCAGCTGAGGCGGTTTCTTCCGTGCGCAAGCGTAAAGCCACCGCATCTTCACCCTCCGCTGTTGTAATATCCAAACGAGGTAAGAAATAGGCTTCTTCTCCAGTCCCTTCTGCTCCTAAATCTTCTTCTCAAAGCGGGGGTAAGAATGCTGCACCCTCTCAGAAAGGGGAAAAGGCTGTTGCAGCTGTGCCTTCTCGACGGTCTTCTCGCTTGCAGCTTCACAATACTCCTCCTGCTCCTGTTTCTCCTACTCGTGTTGATTTGGTCGAAGCCGAGAGCGACAATGAAGATCAGTCGGGCGACGCTCTCTTGGCTTATTATGACACTTCAAAAGGGGATGGTGATTCCTCCGAGGGTGAGAGCGACGATGCTGATGAGGCACACCCCTTAGGTTCCGCCTCTCGCTTCCCACTTTCTCCTTCGTCGTGGCTCCTTTCTTTTCCTTTTGGCCTTTCTGCCCTTTACTATAATTGCATTTTTCGGGTTTTCAGTACTAATGCACATTTTCATTTTCCGTTATTCTATTTGTTTGTTTCATTTCAGGTGGTTCTGGCGGATGCGGTTCGGCTTCGCCTTCGCCTCAGGCTTCCGAGAGTCTTCCGACTCCCGTTAGCGTCTCTGTCGGTTCTCCAACAATTCAACCGTTTGATCGCGTGGATGCTTCGGACTTCCGCCGTCAACCAACTGCCAGTGGAGGCGCTGCACCCACCGGATTTGCCACTCATGTGCCTTTTGGTCGGATTAGCAGCCCTTTGTGTGTACAACCTTTGTCAGCCGTTTCCGCTTTGGAGGTTGTCGCCGTTGATGTTCCTATTCATTCTGATGTTGCTTCCGAACCTGCTGATAATGTTGGTTTTGGCCTGGAAATCGTTGCTGTTGGTGATTTTTCTTTGCCCCCTATTGAGGTCCCAAAGAGCGTTCCCATTGCTTCCAAGGACGTTCCTGCTGGTGTTTCTTCAAATATTGCTGCAAGTGCTGCTGCTGCAAATGTTTCCGATATTGTCATAGGTGAGGGCATTCCTGTTGATACTGTTTTTGATAGCTTGGATGTTGAGGTGGTGGATACCCCTGCCCCCAAGGAAAGCCAAGTTGATGTTGCTGCCGAAGTTCCATCTGAGGAACATGTTGTTAATGAGGGCGACGCCGGCTTCACCTCAGGCTATGCCAACGTGGCTGAAATTTCAAAAGATGCTGCGAATTCTTCCGAGGGGCGCCCCGTTAGTGAGATTCCTTCCGTTCGGCTTGCCCCTGTCAAAGTTGCTTAGGTTGCAGCGTCCCCGGCCTCCTCTTCGGTTTGTGAGTGTTCTTTTAATCATTCATCAAGTTGGGTTTCCTTTGCTATATGTTCATGTTTTTTTATTGGATTTGTGAATACTCCTGCTTGTCTCATTTATCTCCGCTATGTTTGCTTTTGTTGTTGTTTTCTTTTTGTTGTCTTGCAGCTGCATTTTCTGCTAAGTCGCGCGGTTCTCTTGATGCGGAGGAACAATCTATGATTGAATCATTCCTCCTTGCTCATCCTGACTTGGTGCCGCCAAGTGCTTCGTTTCCACATTTTTTCAGAGAGTCTGCTGCGCGCACCTTGGTACAAATGTTGGGCTTAGTGAGCTCTGTTGATGTTGATGCATTGCCGTGGGAAGATAAGATTGAGCTTCTGGATTGCCTTCATTCTTTGAAGATTCAGCACTACTCTGGTGTTTGGCTTGATGAGGCGATTGCTAAATTAGAGAAGCTGCGCCCCCCTTTCGATGCTACTGGCTTGGCTGAAACCAAGCGCACTTTGCAGGAGCGTCGCACCACCTTGGCCGTTCATTCAAAGGAGCTTTCAGCCCAACTTGCACAGGTGACTGCTGATTTGGAGAATGTTGACAAAGAACTCAATGATTTGGTTGCCCAGGAGCGCTCCTATGAAGAAGTTTGCAAACTCATCAGCCTGAATACTCTGTTTAATGTCTGTCAGTTGTTGTTGTATTGTGACTTGCTGCTCTGAACTTGTATTTTGGAATTTATTTGTTGAACTTTGAAGTTGTGGTTGCAGCCGTTTGTAATGGCTTCTTTTGCGTGCTCTTCGAGCTTTAGACTTTGCTTTGGGTGTTTGTTATCACTTTGACAATGGTCATTTTAATTCTGCTTCTGCGTCTTCGTTTGCTTTGTTCCTTGGACTTGTACGCAGGTCCTACGCTTTTCGATTCTCGTATGCTTTTGTTGACTTTGTCGCTTTGCACTCTTGTGACTTGCATGAGGTTTTTGCGTTTATTTGGTACTGCTTGTATTTGCTACCCCTCCAGCACGCTTTCCTTGACCTCAATGTTTTTCATCGAGCATTTGACAGCGTACACTTCTTCTTTTCTCTTGTTTTTCTCTTCTTTTTTTTATAGCGTGCTTTTAACGCTTTCGTTTTTTTCAGCAAATCCGGTGGCCCCTTATGTCACTGGTGCCAGATTTTCTTCAAGGTGCGCATTGGGCACATTTCTTTTTTTTTTGAACAGTGGCCCCTCATGTCATCGGTGCCACATTTTTCTTCAACGTGCGCATTGGGCATGTTTCTTTTTTTTTTTTGAACAGTGGCCCCTCATGTCATTGGTGCCAAATTTTTCTTCAACGTGCGCACTGGGCACGCCTTAAAGATTTTGCCACTTTGGGCTTTCTCTTTTTGGTTGTCACTTTGGACTTTTCAGTTCGCCGCTTTTGGGCTTCATGAACTAACGGATCGCCTTGGATCTTACGTTAGCCAACCTCTTTTACAGATTTTTTCCGCCCGCGTTTAAGACTAGCGCCCTTGTTTCCCGGGACCTTTTCTAGTCTCGCGATATGGCGTACTTCGCCCGCGTCTGTCCCGGAAATTTTTTCAGGAGGTCTATCCGGGTACCGCGATAAGGCGCTTGTGCCCGCGGTACGGCCCAACACTTTATTTTCAGTCTTCCATGTGGGTTCACTTTTCTTTCTTTTCAGTGTTGGACCTCGCGTTTGGCATTTTGGCTCTTTACTTTGAGAGCGTTGTTGTTTGTTTTTTTTTTAAAAGCCAATGTATATGTGTCATCCTATTGCTTATTCATTTGAGTCGCGTTCACTTTCAACATGCATATTTTATAACATATTTCTAAAGGAGACAGTTCATGAGGGAATGTCTTCAGATTTTCATTCACTAGTTAGGGGCATACAAAATAAGTCACTTCCTAGATTTCAACAAAAAGTAAATACTGTTGCTCTTTCGTTATATCATACAGTGAGCTAGGCATAATATTTCTTAACATATTTAAAATTTAAAGGCCCTATTTTCCTTTGAGTGTCTGGTTCAAGTAAGAAACAATACCCATTAGGATGTGCCTCTTGCAAAATGTAGGGTCCCTCCCATTTTGGCATCCATTTGCTCGTGTGTAGGTTCCTCATGACCGCGTCCGTCGCCTTCAGCACGAGCTCGCCTTCGGCAAACATCCTCGGCCTCACCATCTTCTCATGTGACAGCATTATGCGTCTTTGGTGTTTGAGCAATTCCTCGTGCGCCTTGTCTCTGGCGCCTTCCAGGGACAGCATCCGCTCTTCTGGCCCACCTTCATTCTGAGTGATCATCCTTGCTGAGGGGACCGCCACTTCTGCTGGTAGTGTCGCCTCCGCCCCATACACTAGGGAGAAAGGCGTCGCTTTTGTTGCATTGTGCTTAGTCACGCGATACGCCCAAATAGCGAGCGGCAAGTACTCGCTCCAGGCCGTAGGCGCATCCTCCACCGTCTTGGCCAAGATTTTGATCAATGTTTTGTTTGTGGATTCAGCTTGGTCATTGGACTGTGGGTAGTAGGGGGTAGACCTGTGATGTGTGATCCCATATTCTTCCAATACTTGCTCCACTTTCTTATTGATGAAGTGAGTGCCATTGTCAGATACTATCCTTCAGGGTAGCCCAAAATGACAGATAATGTGCTCTTTGATGAATTGCGCGGTGGAGTCGGCGTCGCCTTTCTTGAATGCTGCTGCTTCAACCCACTTGGTGGAATGTTCTGTTGCCCCCAGGATCCACCTCTTCCCTTTAGAAGGCAGGTCAATTGGACCAATAAAATCCATTAACCACGTGTGGAAAGGGTAGGGCGAGCTGAGGCCTTTCATAGAGAGAGAGGGTGCATGGATTCTGTTATCATGCCTCTGGCATTGTTCACACTTGCGCACGAAATCGAGGGCGTCGCCTTTCATATTTGGCCAATAATAGCCGATTTTCAACAGTTCGCTCCAAAGCGATCTACCCGCTTGATGTCTTCCACAGGATCCTCCGTGGACCTCCTCCATGACTTTGTTTCGTTCTTCTCTTCCAATGCATCTGAGAGCCTCTCTAGTGAAACTTCTTTTGAATAACTTGCCCTTCTCAATGAAATAGTATTCTGACTTCTTCTTGATCCTCTCCGCTTCCATGTGATTCTCCGGCAAGGCACCGCTTTCCAAGTATGTTTGAATTGGCTTAGCCCAATCTTCATCCACCAGATGGACCTCCAGTTCTTCTTTGGCTTCCTGGCATCGACTGCACGCCTTCTGAAACAAATCACAACGCGCCTTCATGTCTGGCCAGTACACCCCCAACCTTTGCGTTCTCCTGTACAGGCCAGGGCCAACCTTCCCGCATATGCTGTCGTGAAGGCTTTCCATTTTCTGTTCCCCTTCCTCCTCCGCGACGCATTTCATGAGCAACCCCTCTGTACTTCTCTTATATAATGCCCCCTTTAGAAGGCAGAAGTCTCTGGATGCCTTCGTCAATGCTTTGCTGTGGAGCTCCCACATGATCGGGACCCTTCAATCTTTCCTTGCTTGATCTCCTTGTACATCCCCTTGGATTTTGGGTTGGTACGCCTTCCTAAAATGTACCAGGTGTTCGCCTTCTGCTATGCCTGCTTTGCTCCCCAAAGTTGCAAGAGCGTCAGCCTTCCTGTTTTCAGCCCGTGGCACATGTTCGAGAGATTCTAACTTGAATTTTGCCAACGCCTGATGTGCTCTCTCTCTGCATAGCGCCAAGGACATTTCTTTCCCTCCATATTCCCCTTTCAGCTGTTTCACCACCAGGTTGGAATCCCCTTTTACAATGAGTCTTTGAACTCCGATTTCTTCAGCCACGTCAAGTCCCAGGAGGAGAGCCTCATATTCTGCTTCGTTATTAGTGCACTGGAATTCCAGTTGGAAAGCGAAAGCTAGCTCCTCTCCCTTCTCGTTTGTCAGAGTGACCCCTGCTCCACCCTTGGGTGCCGAGGGCAAACCGTCAAACATCAAAGTCCACACTTCGGGCTCTTCGCACATGTTGACAAGCTCTATTGCTCCCTCTTCTTCTTGATTTGCACAGATGGCCATCAGATCGGCCAAGGCCTGGCTTTTGAGTGCTCTGGGCGTTACCAAGGTTATTTCGTATTCTGTCAGCGTGAGCGCCCACTTGCTTATTCGTCCTGTCAGGACAGCGCCTTGCAACAGGTACTTGATTCCCTCAGCTTTAGTCATCACATGAATGGCGTGTGCTTGAAAGTAGTGACGATACTTCTGGGCGGCGTACACCAGAGCGAGGCATTGTCTTTCTTGACTGGAATATCTGGACTCTACCTCTTTTAGCATTCTGCTCCAGTAAGCTACGGGGCGCTCTGAACCTTCAACTTCTTGTGCGAAAAGTCCATTGATCACCGTTTGGGTAGTGGCCAGATATATTCTGAGTGGCACCCCCTTTTGAGGTGGAATCATCACTGGTGGTGTCGCTAAAGCCTTTTTTACTCTATCAAAGGCGTCTTGATGCTCTTTTTCCCACTTGAAAATTTCCTTACCCCTGAGAAGCTTCCTCATAGGGCCTAACAATTCCCCCATGGCGGGTATGAATCTACGGATATAACCCAATTTCCCCATCATTTGCTGCAATTCTTTCTTGTTGCGGGGTGCCTTCATTTCCCTGACTGCCTTGACTTTCCTTTCATCGGCTGAGACGCCTTCCTTATGGACTCTAAACCCCAGGAACTCACCGGAAGAGACCCCGAACTTGCATTTGAGTGGGTTCATCCTGAACTTGTACTTCTTGCATCTGAAAAAGACAGCCCTTAGATGCGTCAAGTGTTGCTCCTTCTTCCTCGATTTGACCACTATGTCATCAACATAGTCTTCTACTATGTCGTGCATCATGTCGTGGAAGATTGTTGTCATTGCCCTCTGGTATGTCGCTCCGGCATTTTTGAGATCAAACGGCATCGCCAAGTAGTTGAAGTTTCCCACCGGGGTTCTGAAAGCGGTTTTCTCTTCGTCGCCCTCTGCCATTTTTATTTGATTGTAGCCACTGAAACCATCCATATTCTTCGGCATCCACCATGCAGTCTATGTGTGGCAGCGGGAAATCATCCTTGGGGCATGCCTTGTTTAAATCTCTGAAATCCACACAACACCTAATCTGGCCATTCTTCTTCTTCACGGGGACTATGTTGGCCAACCAAGTGGGGTGTTGTATAGGCTTGATGAAGCGCGCCTCCTATAATTTCTCTACTTCGTCTTTTATTGCTTTCTCAATCTCAGGGCTAAACCTTCTGGGGTGTTGCTTTACAGGTACTGCATCGGCTTTGACAACCAAGTTATGAGTGACTAGCTTGGGGCTAAGTCCTAGCATCTCTTCATAACTCCAGGCGAACACCTCTCTGAATTCTTTTAGCAAGGCGACCAAGTCCGCCTTTTCAGACGGGGTAAGTGAAGAGGCAATGAAGAGAGGCCTGTGCTCGCCTTCTCCCCCTACATTGACTTCTTCCAAACCTTCTGGACCATTGGCTTCATTCCCTTCTTGCTGGGCGTGCATAACCTCCTCCGTCGAAGCAAACCATGCTCCCCCTTTTATGACGCCCATGAGTATGGGGCTAGCCAAGTCGCTCAGCTTCGGCTTGGCTGGCCCCGCGAGTTCCTAGAGGATGGCCCATCTGGCCCCTCCTCCAGGAAGGCGTTGCTTTTGCAGCTTGTATCTTGGTTTGGTTACTCACTGTTGTGTGCTTTCTTCTTCTTCTGGCAAGCAGAGTCTCTTGAACACCGACTGCCTCTTTTCTGGTTCCTTCATTTTCTCCTTTCCCCTGATTAGGATCTTGGGCTCTCTTCCAATTCTGTTAGTCCCGGGGGGAGCTAGTTCATCGAACACCGTGGCATCAATTAAGTGTAGCTCCGAAGCGTCAAAGGGCGCCTTCGTTGCTGGGATCTCAATGTCTTGTCCTTTGTACATTGACTTCACACATTGGTGCAGTGTAGAGGGAACACACCCATGCAGATGGATCAAGGGGCGTCCCAGCAGGATATGATAACTAGGCTCTCCATCGACAATATGAAAAGTGTTCAGAGTTTTTATGGGTCCTACCTCCAAGTTGAGCACTACGCATGCCCTTGCCGTGACTGTTCCTCCGTTGAAGGTTCCCAGTGTTGCTTCCGCTTTCTTGAGCCTTTCTTTAGCAACTCCCAGTTTCACGAATATGTGGGTTGGAATGATGTTTACTCCCGACCCGTTGTCCACGAGGGCGCGCCGGACATGTACGCCTTCGACAGTCGCCTCCACAAACAGCGGCCTGTTGTGACAAAAGCCTGGGTGTGCTCGTTGCGGCTCCCTGAACATTACTGCCGAGGCGTGCGCCCTGGCTACTCTGGCTGCTGGTGCGTAGGCGGCACTGGTGTTCGCCCCTTTCCTGACTATCACATCAGCCAGAGCATGTGCTGCTTCTTCTCTGACATCAGCTCCCAACCTTAGTTGATCAAATAGGGCTCTGAACCCTCTGGTCTTCACAAGTCCCCTTCTCAGTTCATTTTCCACCAGTTCTTCCTCTTCGATCTCCTCTAACAAGTTGTCGCCGTGGGAGACGATAACATTCACATTGTGTCTAGGCAAAGGGTGGTCGCCTAGGCTTTCTTTGCCTTCACCCTCCGGCAACAATATCTTTCCGGTCGCGTACTGCTTCTGAAACACGCCTCTAATGACGTAGCAGTCCATAGTACCATGACTCTTTTGCCTGTGTAGAATGCAATATTCTAGGTTATCATACTCCTCACGTGTCAGAGGGGGTCTTGTCGCCCTTTTAGTGAGAATGCCCTCTTTCAACCATTCCTCCACCAACTGATAAGTAAGTTCCTTAGAGATTGGGAGTTTTGGTGGGGGCTCCTTCCTTTCATAGCTCTTGGGAGGCGGCATGGCTCTGTAGCTCTTCCTCCTCTTGTCATCCACGGCGTTCACGTCAAAGGCGATTTGGTTTTTGGTTCTTTTTCCTTGTTTCTTCATGGCCTCGGTAACATCCATCGCTCTTCCAAGCAACTCAAAAAAAGTAGTGATCTTACTAAGCGCCAGGAATATTTGCGAGCCATCTTCAATGCTCTTAATGCACCCATAAACTAGGTCTGCTTCAGGGAGAGTTTCTTTGCAATGTAGCGCTCTGTCCCTGTATCTTTTGATGAAGGCGGTCAGGCTTTCCCCTACTCGCTGTCTTACACGACCAAGGTCCATGATATGGATAGCACCTTCTTCTTCCAAGAACTTGTTACAAAACTCTATAGTCATTTCTTCCCAAGTCCGGATTGACACTGGGCGCAACTTGGAGTACCAAGTGAAGGCGCGCCCAACTAGGGACTTTGAGAATTCCCTCAGCCTTAAACAGTGGTCTGCACTGTATACTCCAAGATCATCCACATATGTCATCAAGTGCTCACGCGCGCTCCCGGTTCCGTCAAACTTTCGGAACGTTGGAGGCGCATACCCCTGTGGGTAGCGATAGGCGGCTACATCAGCAGTAAAAGGAGGGTTTAGATTTATTACCATATTTTGTCCTTCCTTGTGCGCCTGTAGGATGCGCTTCAACTCTGCTTGTGTGACTAGAGCGTCTTCTGTGCTCTCTCTCCTTCCACTTGTCTCGTGCTGAAACTCCTCCTCTGATTTTGCTCTCGCCTTTGCCAACTCCGCCTCCCTGCGCGCCTCCTCTTCTTCCCTCAGCCTTGCGCTCAGGGCTTCCTTTTCTTCCTTTGCTTTGGCAGACTGGGCTTTGTATTCCGCCACTATTTCAGATAGCACGCCTTGGTTCGCTACCAGAGAGTTGAGTAGTGCAGCCGATATCACGACTTGAGTGTTGGAGTCGCCTTCTATGTGGGGGATTTTAATGTGGCTCAGCGTCTCCTTTTCGCTGCTGGGCTCTTCTTCTTGAGGCTCTTGGTCATCCTCTGGAGTGTCTGAGGGAGAGCGAGTATTATCGCTTCCTTGGTTGGCTGGGCCGAAACTCAACCTTCTGGAGCCTTGTCCCGTCCCACGACTTGCGTGACTGGTTGTTGGGTTTTGAACGGTGATCACAGGCAGCACCTTTGGGGCAACGTCTCCCGCAGATACTTGTTGCACAACATGAGCCCCTTTTCCCTCGTGATTGGAAGCCATAGCTTCCCCAGCAGAGTCGCCAATTGTTTCAGACCGCTTTGTGCGATAAGTATGATCAGTGATAAGATAATGGGTTCGTAAACTTAATGAAGCTTTTGGCTTTTATTACTTTGAAATGGGGATTCAAGGAGACAAATACAAGAGCGAGGGTTCCACAATAGTGGTGTTTTTTTTACAGGGTGAGGGGGGTGTGCGCCTTCGGCTTCTCACACTCTCCTCTATGTTCTGAAACTTAGGCTTCAACTGAAGCTTCTATTCTATGCTCTCTCTTGCATTTTCTTGGGGTTTTCCAGTTGATTTGAATGGAGTCTTAGTCTCCCTTCCCTCGTTCTGAGATGCCCTGTACGTTGGGAGAGGTCTCCCTCTTATAGGGTCCTCTTTACCCTTTGGTCTTTGCCTTTTCTTCACTTGGTCCACTGGTCCATTTCCCTTTTCCTTCTTTGTGGCTGTTCTCTTCAGAACCCGTTTTGTCCCCTTTACCTCTTTGAGCTTTGCCATTGATTGCTCATAGTGGGAGGTTTGCAAGGCTTTCCTTTTTCCACTTTCCTCAAAGAAGGGGCTACATGATGTAAGCCAAGATGCTCTGGCTTCTCATGTACGTTCTTCACAATCTGGGGAACCGAGTCCCCTTGTCTGTACGCCCTCGTCAGTCCCTGTTTCCTGTTCGCCTTCGTTTATCATAACTTTCTCCCCAAGCTTCTGTAACGCTCGGGGCGTTCTGGGGGGGCTCGCTGTGCTTATTGGCATCAGCCCACCTTGCCTTCCTTGTTGGCCGTGACGTCAGGATGTGACGCCTTGATGACCGTTGCTCCGGGCGTAACGCCTTGGGTAGTTCCTGATGCTCGTGCGCTTTCTCCTGGTGTCTTTGGTGTTTTTTTATTTTTGTTTGGTGATTTCGGGCCTTCCTACGAATTGGGCCTTGTGACGTTGGGCTTCCAAATAGTGGGGTATCAACAATGTGTATAAGTATTTTGCATTATAACTAAAAATTTGATGATCCTAAAAATAAAATATATTTAAGTAAAACAATATTGTACTTTTAATCATTCAAAACTGATTGAAAAATAATAAAGTTATTAGTCCCTTCGGATAGCTATTGCGTAAGAAAAATTATCGAAATTCAAAAGTAAATATATTTTCTCAATCCTGATATTAAACTTGATAAAGTATAATATTTATAATTTTGAAATAGAGGATCATTATATATAACTTATACAGGTAATATATTAAACCAGTGCAGAAGCTAAAAATAAAACAGCCTCCGAACACTATGAGAATTTACAGGGACGCTCAAAATATTAAAATAAACATATCTTTTTAAAGAAATTATTTGTGAAAATGCCTCTAAGACCTGTCACTTGAGCTCCCTGTCAAAATGTTAATTTAAACTAAATAAAAGTACTATTTTATTTTTGAAGAACGTATTATAACAAATTTATACTTATTTTGACTAGAAAACATATTTCAATTAAAATGATGAAATCAAAAATTTTATTACAACACTCAAATCTTGAAAACATCATATTAATTCATTTAATTATTTTGCTAAAGGTATTAGAAATAGCGGGATGTTACAATTCTCCCCCACTTATTGAAATTTCGTCCCCGAAATTTCGTTCAATTCCTTCAATGGAGAATCATCCCAAACGCAAGGTCTTTCAGCTACGACACTCACTTCTGTTCGGTTGCACTCCCCCACTTGGAATTGACATACCACTTTGCATTAGAACACCACTAAGTTCTTGCACTCAGTGAAGAGTACGAGTAATGGTCCATCTTGGTTAGTCTCGACGTGAAGACTTGTTGAGGGTTTTCTAAGGTTTAGTCTTCCCACAGCTAAACATTTCAAGAGTCTCACTAATAAGACTCCTTATGGGTCTTGGATTCTCAAAAAATCAGGTTGAACTTCCCAAGGAAGTTGGAAATGGTTTCTAGGATCAACTGGGTTCCCTCAGGAATTCTATATCAAAAATTTGAGGTGGGTACTACTACGCCCTAAACGACAACACCCTCAGGGGTTTGACTATACTATAACCCAAATATAAAACTTATTTTATATTCCTAGGCCCTAGTCAAACACATACATCAATCAAACAGACATAAAACACAAAGGCATTATTCAAAATTCAAACATACACAACATCATATATTTCAACATAAACATTGTTCAATCCCTACTTCCTCCTAAACTAGTCATTGTCTACCTTGCCTAACTTAGGGTTAAATCTTATCTCTACACACACATTCATAATAATCATCACATATTTGAAAATTGGTTTAGAAGGGGTTCGGGGAATAGGATTTGCCATGATTTGCAACAAAAATGCATTTTCATCAATTCAATTCCCTAATGTTATGAAAATTTGCAAGTAGAGTCCCTTCCTATAAAAGATCATCTTGGTAAATTTTCAGGTCAATCGGAGTTCATTAGGTTCAGCCTTTAACCCTACAACCACTTTGTCAAAGCATTGTAATTGTCGGGGCTAAAGCTAAATCAGATTTATTAAAAATAGTAAGCAAACTCCAAATGACCTCAAAATTTAAAGGGACATCACCTAAACTTAACCAAAGGTTGGGTAAAATTATCAAACTGATCGGAGCACGTTAGGATTGAGTTTTATCTTGCATCCGCAGTATCAAAGACACTGGAACTGTCAGGACTGATTGTAAAGGAAATCGTATTTATTTAAAATACTAATTTGCTCCCAACAGCTTGAAATTGAACCTAAAACATTGACTCAACCTTAAGAAGTTTTACATAAAAAAATTCTAAATCAATCTGAGCATCCCAACTTGACACTCAGTTTTTCATTACCTTAAAAATCCCGATTTATTTTTTCGAAATCATTTTCTTAGTAGTTAATTTCCATAAAACAAAATATGAAACAACCCATGAAAACCATAAAAATTTACAGAGAACCAGCACATGACATAAATACAATCATGCAAATTACTTTATACTTTTAAAACGTTCATATATTCCTGCTAAATAAATTGTATAAAATCCTGGAAGTAGACCTTGCAACACAAATCTTATCTTTTTCGAAAGAAAATACCTCCATCTAACTTCGTGAGAACTTAGATGAAGGGGGTGTAAAATTACTCAAAATTGTCAAACTCAGGAGATAAAAGGGGACATGTTTATGGCTAGAAAATTCATCTTAGTAAATCTTCAAAAGTTGGAACGGGTACATCCCCTTTGATTCCGAGTTTGAAAACTGAGTTTCATTCCGAATTGAGTAAAGTCACATATAAGGGGTTCCTATTTAATCGGCGAGTGACTTGATTTAAGAAATGAGTTAATTCACCGCTCGATTACTTAGGAGTCCTTGTTTTACTTGTTACCTTCTAAAAATTTTGTAGTGCGACTTAACAACTAATTTGGAATGATTCTGATTCGGTTCAGAACATTGACATTCATTTTAAATACTATTATGCTTAAAAATCAAGTGACTTATGATATTAACACTATGCAATAACAGAGTTTTCAGAAATTATTGTGCAAAAACAAAATTCATTTCACATCCCAAATAATAGCAAGTATCATCAAATTTCACAGTTATCATTTAGGCATTTCTATAAAATCAGTAAGCATCAAGCACATTTAATATCAAACATACACAATTATGCACATTTTTCATTTCTATCTATCCTAAGGTTTCACAAACACTACACTAATACCATAGACCTAACAAATCACTACAACTATCTAGAACTGCTTTTCTAGGACTAAGTAACACCTACTACGCTTCCGCTGCGACACTCTGATTCAAAAATATCCAGAACATACTATGTGGCACCTATACTAATGACCCTTACATCTCCTAAATTTGGGACATCCCTAAATTCCCAAAATACTCACCGAAACTTAAGGACGGGATGATTATATCTCCCAATAGATGTACACTTGAGGTGATCAGGCTCAACCATACACCATATCAGTGATATGACCATTCTCATTTCGCTTAAGTTTGAGTTAGGTGATTCTTCCGTTTCAAAAATATCGAAGTCTTGAGTTGTGTTGTCACGTTTAGAATTGGCTTGCTTGGCTCGAGACTAAAGATCACTTTCTCCCGGTGGGGTAGCAACTTAGTGCTCTAGCCCGTTGGGGTATTTCAGTTCCTTAGTCCCGCCATTTATCCACTTCTAAATATGACCCACTTTTTCTTCACAAGATTTCGGTTTTGCTAATAATTATTGAATAACTTAAACAAAATTTAAAAGAAAGCTCAAAAACTCACTATGCTTCACAAATAGCTTAAGCAACTTAAAAGAAATCTTAAATACTCGCTATGCTATACTTAGCAACAGACACTATCATTATGCTAGCAACGACACTTATCTATGTCATAAAACATGTCTATTCCTAACTACAAGTTACTCGCTTGGTGAGTAAACAACAGGAGTAATGAGTTACTCCAAGGCCGAGGAAAACTGCTCCGATACCAAAATGTCACACCCTCACTTTTAATTAGTTAAAATTAGATTTTATTAAAATTCGTACTTGAAAATTTCGACGTGAATCCGACAGAGTTTCCTCTGTTTATCGGACCTCACAAAAATTTTCATCTTTTTAAACCTGTCAGACCATAATATTAAAAAAAACCTAAAATTATATTTAATTTTGGCTACCTCGCACTAATGCCCTTTTCAAAAATAACATAAGTTTCTGGGCTTCTAAAAAAAATTAAACCATAATAATTACACCAAATTAATTTAGGTTCTCTCGTGACTAAATTACACTCCACGGTGTGGAGTGTACCCCTGTCCGGCCAAGACTTGTGTAACCTCCACTTCTGTACCTGTAAAAATATAGCAAGAAGGGTAGCATTACACAGAACTTAGGAAATAATTTCTAAGAAGTCATAATAGTAAACTAAGCCTAACATTTATATTCTCATAGTAATAATTATAATCATTTTCAAGTATTTCACAACACAGACATGCATCATTCACAATCACAATATGTGGCATTTACATTGAAAAATATTTTCTTAACTTTCTTTTTCAGTTTTCTTAGTTTTTCTCATCTTTTCTCTTTCCTTTCTTCTTTCCTTCCCTTTCTTGTCTTTTCTTATAAAGTACCATTAGGTATTTTTGTATGCACCTGTTAGGATGGTGTCTTCACCCAATAGGAATTTCTTACCTTCACCCAGGATTTTCTTACCGCATAGACCTTTAGCTCGTTAGGGCCTTTTCTTTGTTCTTTTCTTTCGTGCTTTCTTACACATTTCATTATTTATTTTATCGATTTACCAGGCAGCTATTGATCTCGCGCGGGTCCCAAACACCTAACGAGACTTTGGATCTATGAGATTTACTTACCTGAGTGAGGACTTCACCTATTGGGGATTCGAGTCTATTCCTTAAAGTAGACTCTGTCCTAACAGGGCACCTAATGGGTACGGATACCCGACACGCGATTAATAGCTGCTGCCTTTTGTTAAATTCATTTATCCCAATGACAATTCAGTCCAGTTTAATTCAAACATATTTGATTCACACTAACATGCAGTAGTCAAATTTTTTTCTCCATAATTATATACCAACCAGATATCATCCAATAATCAATAAAAATAATCAATACAATTAATCAATTCATAACCAACCAAATAATCAACTAACCAATAATTAATAAAAATAATAAATAAAAATAATCAATTCATCAAAACATAAACGTGTTCATTTCTTTAATTTAATAACAGACTTTTTGTCAACATTAACTACCCAATTGTTCAATATTCCAATTAATCTTTTCTACTCCTAGCCACCACTATAAACAACCTAGAAATCATGCCCTAAATTAAGGTAATACAACCCTCTTACCTGAGATCCTAGCAATAGAAACAATATACCGTTCGCGTCCGCGCCTTACTCGAGGGTCAGATACAACATTAACGTGTTGGATCTAAACAGGGACACACGAAAAAAATAATTATAACACTAAATATATATATATATATATATATATCTAAATATAATAAACTTAATTCATTTTTGTGTCAAAATAATAAATATATATCATTATATAACAATAAAAATATATCACTTTTTCCCAAAACATTTCTTATTTGAAAATATAGGGATAATAAAAATATTGACGAATCGTCAAATAAATTACGTTGATGGGTAGAGGGAGTTGAGAAGGTTATTTACCTAAGACGGATTTGAGATTGAGCGGTCGAATTTTGAGTTATTGGACCGAGAAATTATAAAAATTCCAAAATTTACCCGATTCTGTGTCGCCCTTCGTCCTTCTCCTCTGTTTCTCAATTTCCGTCTCCTCTTCCTCTGTTCTTTCGTTTCTTTTTTTTTTGTTTTCTTTTAATCGTTTCTTTTTCTACTTTTTATGGTTTCTTCTTCTTTCCTCATGGCCTTATGGCCACATTCTTTTATTGCCTCATGTGTGGCCTTATGGCCACACTTTCTTTTTTTTTTTTTTTTGGATGGGACGGGGTACTGGGTAGATTAGGAAATTATATATATATTTTAGGTTTTGTTTTTATTTGTGGGTCAATGTGTATATGTATTTTGCATTATAACTAAAAATTTGATGATCCTAAAAATAAAATATATTTAAGTAAAACAATATTGTACTTTTAATCATTCAAAACTGATTGAAAAATAATAAAGTTATCAGTCCATTCGGATAGCTATTGCGTAAGAAAAATTATCGAAATTCAAAAGTAAATATATTTTCTCAATCCTGATATTAAACTTGATAAAGTATAATATTTATAATTTTGAAATAGAAGATCATTATATATAACTTATATAGGTAATATATTAAACCAGTGCAGAAGCTAAAAATAAAACAGTCTCTGAACACTATGAGAAAATACAGGGACGCTCAAAATATTAAAATAAACATATCTTTTAAAAAAATTATTTGTGAAAATGCCTCTAAAGCCTGTCACTTGAGCTCCCTGTCAAAATGTTAATTTAAACTAAATAGAAGTACTATTTTATTTTTGAAGAACGTGTTATAACAAATTTATACTTATTTTGACTAGAAAACATATTTCAATTAAAATGATGAAATCAAAAATTTTATTACAATACTCAAATCTTGAAAACATCATATTAATTCATTTAATTATTTTGCTAAAGGTATTAGAAATAGCGGGATGTTACATGTTTGTTCACCCACTTGTAAATCCCAACAAGTGGTATCAGAGCTTTGGTCGAATAGATCAAAGCTTAATAGCTTATTCGTAAAGATCCTTGATTATGATTTACAAATGGGTGACATTAACTTTTTAAGTGTTGAAGGTATTTTGGACTTTGATGAAATGAAGCAACTACCAAAAATGAGAGAATTCTTGGAGTTCTTAAAAGAGAAGGATGCTTGTTAGACAAGGAAGAAAAGAAACAAGATTCTCGCATAATAGGATCAACTCTAAAAGATTGAACAAGAAGACTTTGGAGAATTATGCATTCACTACATTCTTGCTTAAATAGATCAAGATGATGAAGGAGCAAGCTTAAATGAACAAAGCATGGAAAGCAAGGTAAGTAATGCTAAATCTCAAATTTCTTGTCAATATGAATTATTATGGCTTAGTGTGAAAGTTGCAAGTTGCTTGTGATTGGAAATAAAAATTTTAAAAATGATCCTGCTAGCTTTCACAAAGGGAATTTAGAGATTTGTGCATTTTGTTCAAGTTTCATTGATTGTATTCGAATAGATTTTTGATTTAGGGTACTTATGCGAAAAAGAAATTCAAATAGAAAGCATGGTGATTTCCTTTTAAAGTTAATTGTTCAAATGCACCAATATGCTTCTATTGTGGTTTATGTTAAACTTATGATAATTCCTAATCAAAATGTGTTTGAATTAAGAAAGGGTGAAAGTCCCTAAACTAATCAAATTGGATCCAAATTCATTTGGATACCATAGAGCAAGACTTTGATAAGTTTTGTAGGTACATATGAAGGATAAATGCTAAAATGTGATAAGATTAAATTGTACCTTCAAGTACCAATGACAAGCAAAGAAGATTTCATCATATGCAAGATCCCCCTATGGTAAATGGTCTCTTACTTTGGAAAATTAAAATTTACCTAAGTGTGTATGTATGATGTTTTGCCTTGTTATGAAATAGTTTTATGTTAATACGATTCTTGACATGCTTGGCTTGATTGATTGAGAAAATGTGTTGAAAATTATTTGTTTGTATGCTAGATAGGTTATTTGAGTGTTTTTAGAGCCAATCTAGTGTCCTTAAGCCTTGCACAAAATTCATTTTAAATTCTGAAAAATAAACAAAGTTTATGTACAGGTCTGATGGTAGTAATCGATTACCGGTATGAAGTAATCGATTACCACGTTATTTTTTAAAAATTATGTTTTACAAAAACACGTAGTAATCGATTATCGGGTTTCAGTAATCGATTACCACGACAGTTTCAACTCTTATATGAGTTTTTAAAATTGATTTTGTGCAAAAGCTTTCTTAGGGTTCATTCTTCCTCATCGTGTTCTCTCTGCCCCATCTCTCTCTCACTCCAAATCTCTCAAAGCAAGTGAAATCAACCAAACCCATATCAAATCTTCACTCCCTCTTCAACCCCATCTCTCTATTTCTTCTTATTTCTCATTAAAATCATCCCAACCGTGAATTCCCCTTTTCAAACCCTAGGTTCAAATTAGGTTCGGTCTCCTCCAGATTCGCTTGTTTTCTTCGATCAATGACAGAAAGGCAAAGAGGAAAGCGTCTGAAGTCTATTCCTAGTGATGACATGTGTAACATCCCGCATCTTCTGGACTCAAATAAATCAATGAGGTTTTATTTAAAAAGAATTTTTGAGAATTTAAGAAAGATTTTCAGAAAAATGTTCTAGCAAATGATTTTCATTGAGTTTGAATTTATGAAAACCAAGCTGTGTTTTGTTATTTGAGATTTCTTTTAGAAACGAATTTTCTTTTTTATGTGATTTGAGGTTTTTAATAAATGGTTTCTTGGGAAGTTTTTGGTTTGTGTAAAAATCAGATTTTATTTTACAGATAAGTTTATTTTGAAATTAAATTGATAAAATGAATTGATTTCCTTTAAAGTTGTATCTTTGGAATTTTTGAAATATGAATATGTGTGTGTTGTGCAAGGAATTATATATGCAATTTAATTAGTAAAATTAAGATGAATGATATGCATGAATTATGTGAGAATATATGTGTGATGTATGATGTATGTGTGTGTGTATCGTGTATTTTGAGTGAGAAACATGAAATGCCAAAGTGTTGTATGCATGTATGTATATAAATAACCGAATATGTGTTAAATGTATGCATGATCCCATAATCTAATGCTATGTGTTGCTATAATGAAATGAAAATATGTGTGTGATGTGCATGTGTGTGCATGTGTTCGGCCGAGTGTGATTCAAGAGGGCCAAGAAGAGTTTATTTCTTAAGCATTAAGAGAGTAGAAAATTAGGTGGCAATCAAATAGGAAGCTTAGAGTGGTGAGTAATAAAACCTAAGGGGATGACTAATGGTGCCTAAGGTTGACTTTCCTTTCCCTTTTGTCTCCCACGAAGAAGACCCTCCCATGCAAACATTAGGAGTAGACCAAATTGCCCCACACCCATCCATTGAACCAAGGCTAAGAGAGGAAATTCCACCCCTTGTTTTGCCTTCATAGAACCGTGTGAGTGAATGAGTGTTGGCCTTGATTCATTCCTCATTCCCTTCATTCATTTCCTTTCACACCCAAACACAAACACTTTGGTCCAAGAGAACATCAACCTCTTGAGACCCTTATGAAAATCGAGAATGGCCGAGAGAAGAAGAAGAGAAGAATAAGAGTAAAACCCAAAACTCCCAACCCAGACACCTTTAATTCCTTCATTCAAACACCTTCTCCTTCAAAGATTAAGAAGAAAAAACTCAACCCTTAAACATAGAGAGAGGAGGCCGAAGCAACCCTAAAGGGAGAGGAGAGAGTTGGAGCTTGAAGATTAGAGTTTTATTTAAGGTAGTTGTTAGGGAAGCTTCAATGTAATGATTTTAGTTTTGATCTTGTAATGGACCTTGTTTCAATTCAAATTTTTATGATGCATGTATTTGTGTTCTTATGATCTTGAAGTTTAATCACCTTGCATGTTATTTTTATGTGTTGATCTTGAATCTTTGTGCTTGAAAGTTTTGATCTTCAAACTTATGAGTTTTCTTCTTCACGGTTTTGCTTGGAAATTATGTTTAAGCTTATGTAATTGCTTGATTTCTTTTGCATGTTTTGATCTATGATTAATTCTTGAAAAGCATGAAGTTTGAGCTTGGCATGTCACTTAAATTGTGAAGTCTTAATTCTCTCTTGATGCATGCTACCATTTTAAAAAGAAAATTATGATAATAAGTGTTAAAAGTGATTTTTGGTACAAAAAGGGATTTTCAACCAAATTTTGTGTGTGATGATGATTCCTTGATATTTGGTAATTATTGCCTTAAAGTGTGCATATGAAAATAGAACTCAAAACCTTACCCTTTGTGCATGGTGTTATTCGGCCAAACCTAGGAAAATAGGAAATCATGTTTAATCTTGATTATTAGTTACATGCATGTTAAAACCAATGTGATCTAAAGATTTTTGATATGACCCATGACTTTATTATGATAAAGAATAAAATTAAAGTTTGATGAATTATGTATGGAGCTCACGGTTTTGTCCATATAAGTATTAAAGTTTCCATTTTGTATTGCATGTGTGTTTCCTTGATAGATCCATGGATTTCAAGCATAAGAAAATCTAAATTTTTGATTAAAAACCTAAAAGTGATTTTGTGTTCCATTCGGTTTTAAGAACAAATTTTACTTAAGCTATTTTCTTTTTTCCTTATGTGTTATTGTTTGAATAGTTTGGAAAGAATAAGATGGATTTGGCATGTGATTGTATTGTTATGAGTTTGGATTATTTTCTATGACCCATTTCGGTTTGGTTGAAAAATGAAGGAGCATGAGTTGATTTTCTTTGCATGATAATTTAGAGATAAAGCTAGTTGATTAGGAAGATGAGTAGCATAATTTTAAATGAAAGTATTCCTTTCTTTTGTTTATAATTATTCTCGGTGATGATGTTTGAAGTAAGATGTTGTGTCTAAATGATTATTTTCCCTATGTGTATGTTTTGTTTATGTATTAGTAATTATTGATGTTTGAAGTTGTGAATATAACCTTGCCTTGTCTTATGTGGATTCGGCTATGCATATAAGATAGGGATTTATGCTTGATTCTTGTTTTGTATGTATGCATGATGGATGTGAAATTGATACTTGATCATGAATGATTTAACATGTTCAATATGTGTGTCTGAGAGTGTGAACATAGCTTTACCCTATCTAAAAAGGATTCGGCCATGCACAAATAATAGGAGTTTGTGTTTGATTTTTGTTTCACATGCATAAATGATGAATGATTTGTGATATTATATTTGTTTGTGTGTGTGTGTGTGTTTGAATGATTTAAGTGTTTAATAATGTTAAAAAGGTTTTTGATTTAATTTTGTTTTATTTTCTTTGATTCGGTTTTAAAGAAAATAAAGTAAGTTAAAGTGATTTGATTTATTGAAAAGTATGGTTTTGAAAAGATTTTTATATGATTTTTAAAAGTACCTGGTTTTAATTTAAAAGGTGTTTTATGAACTAACTATGTTTTTAACAAGTATCCTAAGGTTTTTGATGAATGTTTTACTTGGTTTTAATTATGAGAAACCTAAAATTAATTTCAAAAGTGTTAAGAGGAAACATATACCTGGTTCTCAAATAAAAAGTTTTATAAGTTGCTTTGTTTCAAGATAATTGAATAAGCATGATTTTTAATAAGAGGGAAATATTTGAGTTCCAGTAACGAACGGGAAGCAGTTACGAACGTCACAATGGAAACCCAGGGGCGCGTTGAAGATCGTCATCGGTTGAGGTGAGAGAGAAGTTTCCCCAAACACCGTGGTATTTAGGTAACATATTAAGTGTTTCGACCATCTCAAAAGTCGAAACTTAGTGGATCTGAGTCAGTAGCACGATGGCAATTGTCTGTTTGTGTGGCTACTCGTGTGAAATGGACAAAGACCACATAATATTAGGTAATTGAGTTTATATGATAATCTTGGAATGTTAGTGTGTTGTTTATTCATTTATGTGATGAATTTATTATGCTTGGTGAGATTGGAAATAATGTGAATAATAATAATAAATCAAATGAATACAAGAAAAGTAAGATTAAGTTTGAGAGAGAAATTGAGATGTTGTGGAATTCATAATCAATAATGCATGAGAACTAATGATTATGATGTGGTCGAGACAGAGCTGGGAAAAGTGATGATGATGTGATGTGAGCGGAGCTGGGCTCCCTTCTGTTTTTGGTTTTAGTCTGGGACTAGTGTTGAGTTGAGCTTGCTCCTCCATTAGTGCTCAGCAAGTTTTTATTTTTGGGAAGAAGCTTAATGTTGAGTTGAGTTTGCTCCTCCATTAACACTCACCCAAAAATATGGTTTTTTTTTAAAAACGGTTTTTTTGAAAAGAGAATTTTGAAAAGATCGTGAAAGCAATTTTGAAAAAGGTTTAGGACACAATCTTTTGAAAAGATTTTGTAAAAAGATAGTTTTGAGAAATGTTTATGAAAACAAGATTTTTGAAAAGGAAGTTTTAAAAAAGGAGTCCTCTTGAGAATGTTTTGGAAAGGAGATTTTGAGCAGTGTGAAGCTAGATTTTGAGAAAAATTACAAAGGAATTTTACGAAAACCTTTGTGAAATGAGGTGGTTTCAAGAACGGAGAGTGTTGAAAAGGATTGAGAAATGAGACATGAGTTTGTGACGTGACCCCAGCTCTGTGCTCTGATGAGAAAGATTATGTAAAGATAGCGATCGGGACTCACTGAAGGGATGCACGAAGGGTGAGCCGATCAATAGGATAATTAATTAAAAGAATCTTAAAAGACATGAACATACGTGGTGAGGTATGAGAGCGTGAAGTAGTGGAGATGAATGAAACGATAAGTATCTGCGGATACTTAGGACGGGATTGCATTAGGGAAGGACAATGACGGTGATACGTCAAGAAGTCTAGAGTATGATTCTAGGCAAAACAACTCCACATGTGGCGCACTAACGTGGTGGGGACTGGGTCCAATGCCGTGGCAAATTCTGCGAGCTCACTAGAAACGTACTATCGCCCCCTAGATTGCAAATCGAGAACAGTGAGAGGGACTGGAACGGGGCATTGTGTTTGCCACTGCGAGGCAGTGTGCCATGTTTATTATGATTATGATTTGAGGCAAGGCCTCCTGGTCTGGGACCATTTGTGTTGACAGCTGTCGTGCCCGCGTGGTAAAGGTCCTGTACTCCTGTTTGCTTCCGACTAGGTTGGGTGGATGACCGAGGAGATGTAGACGTGTGTGCTAACTTTGAAAGCGACCCTCCTCAATGATGATTGAATTCCCCGCATCATTGATGGATACGAACTCATAAAACTTAAATAAGAAAAGATAACTGATATTGATAAGGAATGAATTGTAAGAGACGACACGGATGAATAAGGATGAGATGTTGTGATGATGGAATCAGAGTGCGCAGCGGAAGCAATTTGTGGAATGAGAGGTGATTTTGCATAAGGTGTTAAGTAATAAAAGATTAATAAGATAAGTTAAGTTTTTATGTGAGTACATGTGAGTACTCTTCGTGTGCTTGATTGTATGGTTTGTCTATCTTAATATTTTACCTATTGTAATCCCACATCGTTGGCATAACATGCTTGGGAATACTTACTCTCTCGAGTTCTTTTGTTCTGTACGCTTGTTGTCGCGATGTCTATCCCCTTAGCCTATGGACCCTGTCGGGTGCACGCATTACGCTTGAGGTGAAGGAAGATGGGAAATAACGTGAAGACATCAAGGTCGGTGGGCTAGTAGATCGTCATAGTGGACACCCGATGCCTTGCTTATACGCAAGAACTGGACGAAGACGTAGTTGCTTGGAGGTGGATGTGATCGAGGTCGGCTCTAGTGAGGCAATTCTCCGTGGACCTCTGCCGTCAGTCAATGGGCCTAGTGGCAGTCCTTTTATTTTCCCGGAAGTAAGTTGTTTTCCATTCATTTACTTAGTGTCATTGCAATACTATGATGTAACCCCAAACTCTTGTGAACGAAATTATCTTGGTGACCACCACGGTTTTAATTCAGAAAAGAAACGGGCCATGATAATTGAGTTGAGGAGGATTAGGTTGCAAAGCGTAGTGTTGGTAACACTTCGGTTTGGAACTTGAACTCTAGCATGACGTATGAGAACACTCTTTGATTGCAAAGAAGTTTTGGAAAAACGTATTGGTTCTCATACTCATGCTACTCAACTACGTTACATATATGTTAAAAAAAAATTTGGCCCCTAATTTTCACTTAAAATGATTATGGTTTTCAAGTTGCCAAATCGGGGTGTTACAGAAATGGTATCAGAGAAATGTTTAATCTAAGTAACTGAACACATGGGAAACATACTTCCTGGTGTGTCTTGTGTGCTAGTCTAGGACGATTAGAGATAGGAGTGCCGAGAGTATGTGCGTGTTGTTTGGAATGCGTCGAAATTCGCCGTAAAATCCGAGGATTCGAATCCTAGCAAAACCTAAACTTATCCTTTGAAC
The DNA here is from genome assembly GCA_037953625.1 of Crotalaria pallida. Taxonomy (NCBI): domain Eukaryota; kingdom Viridiplantae; phylum Streptophyta; class Magnoliopsida; order Fabales; family Fabaceae; genus Crotalaria; species Crotalaria pallida. The sequence continues at coordinate 75,918,759 of CM075649.1, read as the reverse complement.
TTATCATTCTTTGATGGAACCCTTACTTGTTGTGAACCTTTTGTTCAAAATAACCTTTGTGCTCTTGATTTGATTTGAACCTCGAGCCTACTTCATGCTTCTTGTTACCCAGATCGAACTAAAGGTAATCTTGAACTTTTCCAACTTGATTGAACCCAAACTTGTGTACTCAGTTTATCAACCTTCCTTGTTATTAAGCTGTTTGATTCTCAAATTTTGGTTATGACTTGTGCCAATCAAGTAGCTGTCCCCGAATCAAGAGTAGAGTGTGACGTATTGTTGGGCTAGGTTTGTAATACCTGAGGAAAGTAAAGACTAGAGGGTACGGATAAGGGAGATGTATTGGTTATAGAATAGAAGCCTTTTTAAGTCTTTGGGTCAAGATGGAGGATCATATGAGTCAGTTAGAATTAAGTGTGAATGAGGGTGATTTGTCTGGGATTTTGGTCTAAATAGTATCGAAGCAATAGAAAGCCGAGGATAAGTCAGAAAATTTGTGACCCTAGAATTAGAGTTAGAAGGAGTAAATGATACAGTCTAGTGTTAGTCGTTGTTAATGGTGTGGAATTGGGTAGATGAAGTGAAGATATTTATGGTTAGAGCCCTTAAGTAATGATCAATGTTAGGACGGGTGATGGAAGTGTGACGGTAGATTATGGATTAGAAGAACTCTGTTAGGAATGAAGACTTTTAATTAGATAGGTAATCTTAGGATTTAAAGAACTTCAACGGATTTAGACCTTAAGGTGAAACTTGAAGGATGGGAAAGAAGTTATGAAGGTGGATTTTGATGAAATTTAGGGTAATGATAGGATGAATTTGGATCAGATAAAGAGAAGTAGAGTAAGATGAATAGGGAGTAGTACGGATGGGAAATTGGTAAGAACCAAGTTCATGTTTATGGTCAAGGCATAGAGTGATAAGGGTCATTAAAGTTGGGGAGTAACTAAAGATTAAAGACTTTTGAGGTGACCTGACTAGGCTGAAAGTTTCTAGAGAAGGGTAGATCGGAATAGGAGCCTTACAAATAGTATCTTTGTTTAGAATGGCATAAGCATGACATTCCTTTTTCTGTTGCTATTTGTTACAGCAACCTTGAATACCTTTAACCCGCTCAGCAAAGCCTTGATGTTATGCACCATTGTATTTGACAATGGGATGACCCAACTAAGTGCTTCATTGGAAATTCTTTCCAATCCCTTTAAGCGCAGCGAATAAATAGTATGTCACAACAGTCAGATCCTATGAGAATGAGGAAGGCGATTGCTGCAAGGAGCTACGCACTCCTGAACGAGACGGTTCTGTGCATCATTTCTCGAGGACGAGAAATCTTCAAGTTGGGGAGAATGTAACATCCCGCATCTTCTGGACTCAAATAAATCAATGAGGTTTTATTTAAAAAGAATTTTTGAGAATTTAAGAAAGATTTTCAGACAAATGTTCTAGCAAATGATTTTCATTGAGTTTGAATTTATGAAAACCAAGCTGTGTTTTGTTATTTGAGATTTCTTTTAGAAACAAATTTTCTTTTTTATGTGATTTGAGGTTTTTAATAAATGGTTTCTTGGGAAGTTTTTGGTTTGTGTAAAAATCAGATTTTATTTTACAGATAAGTTTATTTTGAAATTAAATTGATAAAATGAATTGATTTCCTTTAAAGTTGTATCTTTGGAATTTTTGAAATATGAATATGTGTGTGTTGTGCAAGGAATTATATATGCAATTTAATTAGTAAAATTAAGATGAATGATATGCATGAATTATGTGAGAATATATGTGTGATGTATGATGTATGTGTGTGTATCGTGTATTTTGAGTGAGAAACATGAAATGCCAAAGTGTTGTATGCATGTATGTATATAAATAACCGAATATGTGTTAAATGTATGCATGATCCCATAATCTAATGCTATGTGTTGCTATAATGAAATGAAAATATGTGTGTGATGTGCATGTGTGTGCATGTGTTCGGCCGAGTGTGGTTCAAGAGGGCCAAGAAGAGTTTATTTCTTAAGCATTAAGAGAGTAGAAAATTAGGTGGCAATCAAATAGGAAGCTTAGAGTGGTGAGTAATAAAACCTAGGGGGATGACTAATGGTGCCTAAGGTTGACTTTCCTTTCCCTTTTGTCTCCCACGAAGAAGACCCTCCCATGCAAACATTAGGAGTAGACCAAATTGCCCCACACCCATCCATTGAACCAAGGCTAAGAGAGGAAATTCCACCCCTTGTTTTGCCTTCATAGAACCGTGTGAGTGAATGAGTGTTGGCCTTGATTCATTCCTCATTCCCTTCATTCATTTCCTTTCACACCCAAACACAAACACTTTGGTCCAAGAGAACATCAACCTCTTGAGACCCTTATGAAAATCGAGAATGGCCGAGAGAAGAAGAAGAGAAGAATAAGAGTAAAACCCAAAACTCCCAACCCAGACACCTTTAATTCCTTCATTCAAACACCTTCTCCTTCAAAGATTAAGAAGAAAAATCTCAACCCTTAAACATAGAGAGAGGAGGCCGAAGCAACCCTAAAGGGAGAGGAGAGAGTTGGAGCTTGAAGATTAGAGTTTTATTTAAGGTAGTTGTTAGGGAAGCTTCAATGTAATGATTTTAGTTTTGATCTTGTAATGGACCTTGTTTCAATTCAAATTTTTATGATGCATGTATTTGTGTTCTTATGATCTTGAAGTTTAATCACCTTGCATGTTATTTTTATGTGTTGATCTTGAATCTTTGTGCTTGAAAGTTTTGATCTTCAAACTTATGAGTTTTCTTCTTCACGGTTTTGCTTGGAAATTATGTTTAAGCTTATGTAATTGCTTGATTTCTTTTGCATGTTTTGATCTATGATTAATTCTTGAAAAGCATGAAGTTTGAGCTTGGCATGTCACTTAAATTGTGAAGTCTTAATTCTCTCTTGATGCATGCTACCATTTTAAAAAGAAAATTATGATAATAAGTGTTAAAAGTGATTTTTGGTACAAAAAGGGATTTTCAACCAAATTTTGTGTGTGATGATGATTCCTTGATATTTGGTAATTATTGCCTTAAAGTGTGCATATGAAAATAGAACTCAAAACCTTACCCTTTGTGCATGGTGTTATTCGGCCAAACCTAGGAAAATAGGAAATCATGTTTAATCTTGATTATTAGTTACATGCATGTTAAAACCAATGTGATCTAAAGATTTTTGATATGACCCATGACTTTATTATGATAAAGAATAAAATTAAAGTTTGATGAATTATGTATGGAGCTCACGGTTTTGTCCATATAAGTATTAAAGTTGCCATTTTGTATTGCATGTGTGTTTCCTTGATAGATCCATGGATTTCAAGCATAAGAAAATCTAAATTTTTGATTAAAAACCTAAAGGTGATTTTGTGTTCCATTCGGTTTTAAGAACAAATTTTACTTAAGCTATTTTCTTTTTTCCTTATGTGTTATTGTTTGAATAGTTTGGAAAGAATAAGATGGATTTGGCATGTGATTGTATTGTTATGAGTTTGGATTATTTTCTATGACCCATTTCGGTTTGGTTGAAAAATGAAGGAGCATGAGTTGATTTTCTTTGCATGATAATTTAGAGATAAAGCTAGTTGATTAGGAAGATGAGTAGCATAATTTTAAATGAAAGTATTCCTTTCTTTTGTTTATAATTATTCTCGGTGATGATGTTTGAAGTAAGATGTTGTGTCTAAATGATTATTTTCCCTATGTGTATGTTTTGTTTATGTATTAGTAATTATTGATGTTTGAAGTTGTGAATATAACCTTGCCTTGCCTTATGTGGATTCGGCTATGCATATAAGATAGGGATTTATGCTTGATTCTTGTTTTGTATGTATGCATGATGGATGTGAAATTGATACTTGATCATGAATGATTTAACATGTTCAATATGTGTGTCTGAGAGTGTGAACATAGCTTTACCCTATCTAAAAAGGATTCGGCCATGCACAAATAATAGGAGTTTGTGTTTGATTTTTGTTTCACATGCATAAATGATGAATGATTTGTGATATTATATTTGTTTGTGTGTGTGTGTGTTTGAATGATTTAAGTGTTTAATAATGTTAAAAAGGTTTTTGATTTAATTTTGTTTTATTTTCTTTGATTCGGTTTTAAAGAAAATAAAGTAAGTTAAAGTGATTTGATTTATTGAAAAGTATGGTTTTGAAAAGATTTTTATATGATTTTTAAAATACCTGGTTTTAATTTAAAAGGTGTTTTATGAACTAACTATGTTTTTAACAAGTATCCTAAGGTTTTTGATGAATGTTTTACTTGGTTTTAATTATGAGAAACCTAAAATTAATTTCAAAAGTGTTAAGAGGAAACAAATACCTGGTTCTCAAATAAAAAGTTTTATAAGTTGCTTTGTTTCAAGATAATTGAAAAAGAATGATTTTTAATAAGAGGGAAATATTTGAGTTCCAGTAACGATCGGGAAGCAGTTACGAACGTCACAATGGAAACCCAAGGGCGCGTTGAAGATCATCATCGGTTGAGGTGAGAGAGAAGTTTCCCCAAACACCGTGGTATTTAGGTAACATATTAAGTGTTTCGACCATCTCAAAAGTCGAAACTTAGTGGATCTGAGTCAGTAGCACGATGGCAATTGTCTGTTTGTGTGGCTACTCGTGTGAAATGGACAAAGACCACATAATATTAGGTAATTGAGTTTATATGATAATCTTGGAATGTTAGTGTGTTGTTTATTCATTTATGTGATGAATTTATTATGCATAGTGAGATTGGAAATAATGTGAATAATAATAATAAATCAAATGAGTACAAGAAAAGTAAGATTAAGTTTGAGAGAGAAATTGAGATGTTGTGGAATTCATAATCAATAATGCATGAGAACTAATGATTATGATGTGGTCGAGACAGAGCTGGGAAAAGTGATGATGATGTGATGTGAGCGGAGCTGGGCTCCCTTCTGTTTTTGGTTTTAGTCTGGGACTAGTGTTGAGTTGAGCTTGCTCCTCCATTAGTGCTCAGCAAGTTTTTATTATTGGGAAGAAGCTTAATGTTGAGTTGAGCTTGCTCCTCCATTAACACTCACCCAAAAATATGGTTTTTTTTAAAAACGGTTTTTTTGAAAAGAAAATTTTGAAAAGATCGTGAAAGCAATTTTGAAAAAGGTTTAGGACACAATCTTTTGAAAAGATTTTGTAAAAAGATAGTTTTGAGAAATGTTTATGAAAACAAGATTTTTGAAAAGGAAGTTTTAAAAAAGGAGTCCTCTTGAGAATGTTTTGGAAAGGAGATTTTGAGCAGTGTGAAGCTAGATTTTGAGAAAAATTACAAAAAGGAATTTTATGAAAACCTTTGTGAAATGAGGTGGTTTCAAGAACGGAGAGTGTTGAAAAGGATTGAGAAATGAGACATGAGTTTGTGACGTGACCCCAGCTCTGTGCTCTGATGAGAAAGATTATGTAAAGATAGCGATCGGGAATCACTGAAGGGATGCACGAAGGGTGAGCCGATCAATAGGATAATTAATTAAAAGACTCTTAAAAGACATGAACATACGTGGTGAGGTATGAGAGCGTGAAGTAGTGGAGAGGAAGGAACGATAAGTATCTGCGGATACTTAGGACGAGATTGCATTAGGGGAGGACAATGACGGTGATACGTCAAGAAGTCTAGAGTATGATTCTAGGCAGAACAACTCCACATGTGGCGCACTAACGTGGTGGGGACTGGGTCCAATGCCGTGGCAAGTTCTGCGAGCTCACTAGAAACATACTGTCGCCCCCTAGATTGCAAATCGAGAACAGTGAGAGGGACTGGAACGGGGCATTGTGTTTGCCACTGCGAGGCAGTGTGCCATGTTTATTATGATTATGATTTGAGGCAAGGCCTCCTGGTCTGGGACCATTTGTGTTGACAGCTGTCGTGCCCGCGTGGTAAAGGTCCTGTACTCCTGTTTGCTTCCGACTAGGTTGGATGGATGACCGAGGAGATGTAGACGTGTGTGCTAACTTTGAAAGCGACCCTCCTCAATGATGATTGAATTCCCCGCATCATTGATGGATACGAACTCATAAAACTTAAATAAGAAAAGATAACTGATATTGATAAGGAATGAATTGTAAGAGACAACACAGATGAATAAGGATGAGATGTTGTGATGATGGAATCAGAGTGTGCAGCGGAAGCAATTTGTGGAATGAGAGGTGATTTTGCATAAGGTGTTAAGTAATAAAAGATTAATAAGATAAGTTAAGTTTTTATGTGAGTACATGTGAGTACTCTTCGTGTGCTTGATTGTATGGTTTGTCTATCTTAATATTTTACCTATTGTAATCCCACATCGTTGGCATAACATGCTTGGGAATACTTACTCTCTCGAGTTCTTTTGTTCTGTACGCTTGTTGTCGAGATGTCTATCCCCTTAGCCTATGGACCCTGTCGGGTGCACGCATTACGGTTGAGGCGAAGGAAGATGGGAAGTAACGTGAAGACATCAAGGTCGGTGGGCTTGTAGATCGTCATAGTGGACACCCGATGCCTTGCTTATACGCAAGAACTGGACGAAGACGTAGTTGCTTGGAGGTGGATGTGATCGAGGTCGGCTCTAGTGAGGCAATTCTCCGTGGACCTCTGCCGTCAGTCAATGGGCCTAGTGGCAGTCCTTTTATTTTCCCGGAAGTAAGTTGTTTTCCATTCATTTACTTAGTGTCATTGCAATACTATGATGTAACCCCAAACTCTTGTGAACGAAATTATCTTGGTGACCACCACGGTTTTAATTCAGAAAAGAAATGGGCCATGATAATTGAGTTGAGGAGGATTAGGTTGCAAAGCGTAGTGTTGGTAACACTTCGGTTTGGAACTTGAACTTTAGCATGACGTATGAGAACACTCTTTGATTGCAAAGAAGTTTTGGAAAAACGTATTGGTTCTCATACTCATGCTACTCAACTACGTTACATATATGTTAAAAAAAAAAATTTGGCCCCTAATTTTCACTTAAAATGATTATGGTTTTCAAGTTGCCAAATCGGGGTGTTACAACATGAATCATCCGGGCATGAGGAAGAGGAAAGGCAAGGGTGTTTCATCCTCTTCAAGTGCTGCTGCCATATGCACTCGGTTTGACTCCAGAAAATTGGGTATGTTGAAATCTATGAACTTCTCTTGGTTTGAAAATAAAGGGTTTACATTACCCCACTTGCTCACTATGCAAGGTGTTAGGAAATTTGTAGAACTCAAGGTTAAAGTGTACCCCCAATTAGTTAAAGAGTTTTATGACAATCTGGAGTTGGTTGATGATTGCTACTTTACTGTTGTTAGAGGAGTTACTATGGAATTAGAGGATGATTTATTTTTAAAGGTAGGTGGTTTAGATAGTGAAGGTTATGTCTTAGGAGTTTCCCATGATGATAGGTTTGGTGGTTATAAGTATTTAGAGTTTTATAAACAATGTTTGAGAGGTCCTCAATATTATGAGGAAAACAAAAATTTGAGAGTAGGAGCCTTAGTTGTGGAGTACCGCCTCATGAATTATGTGATTGTGCATATTTTAAGGCAACGTTTGTGACACCCTTCCGAATTATCCAAATATAAACTAATATTTAAGCTATTATATTGGATAATATATGGACTTGTGAGTGTTAAGAAAATAGGGAAGATAAAATTTTATTTTTAAAGCGGGTGCACAAATCGTAATTTGGAATTCTTGGAGAATAAACTTTAAACCATTTCAAAACATTTGTATCGAGTTCGGAGATCTCTAAAACCTTTTTCACAAATAAGGTAACATTCGCTCTTTAGAAACATCTTGGTATCATACAAGTAATTAAAATTACCCATGCTTTGTTCGATAATATTGATACCATCAAATAATATTTATAGCCGAGCTCTTAAAGAGATTAAATCAGAGTAAGCGGAAATTATCAGACTATGCAGTCACTAGTAATATAAACATAGGTTTTATATATAGTTAAAGTTATAGATACATAGTCTCATCATCATGTCTCCAAAATCCCATGATACAAGTCCATAATCCGATCTACATAGTGATATGACCAAAGCCCTAGAGTACCCCAAAAGTATATCTACGATATATGTACATAACCAAAACATAAACTCCAAGGGTGGTCACGTAGATCTGGCCTCATCAGATGTAGTAGTAGTGATAGCAGCAGTCTCAAAGAAACATAAGTAGTAAGGTAGTAGCATCATCATCAACACAGCAGCAGCAGCAAGTCTCCTCAACAGCATCCGCACATCGGATCCACCGATCCTCATCACATACCATATGCATATACCTAGGGATCATCGTCCCTCCAATCACTCCCAGTAGAATGCACGACAGGCTCGCTCCCACTCTCGTCCTCCACCGGATCCTTATCGATCTCATCCGAGGGAGAGTGTACCCTACCACTGGGTACCGGGTCAGGTGATGGTGAAACCCTGACTGGGCTCCTCGGATCAGAAGGGGGAGTCTCCTTGCGGACGACTCTCGAAGTAACAGGGTGAGAGCGGGTAGGTCGAAAACGAAAACTATGGTAAGAGCGAGCTGGTCGCGTGGGAGGTGGTCCATGGTAAGTGTAAAACGGGGGTACATGCATAGTGTATATGATGGGAATCCTAAATCTACGAGGACGGAATCGGATCAACGGGTTCGGGTGGTAGAAGGTAATCTCTACCTCACCCTCGAACATCGCTCGATGGTCCTCATAGATCCATGTGCCACTAGGAAGTGGCCGGATCTCGATGCAAGCAATGTAACGAGACATCACCTACAAGGGCATAGGGGTAAGCAATTCTATACACATAACCAATAGAGAATAAATTGTGCAATATGAATATGTAAATATGCATCAATTAACAGCAATGCACATAGGATGCTCACACTTGTTTCATTTATCACAATTAATTTAAATGAGTGGCATGATGCATGACTTTAGCTCTCAAGCCTATCTCCATCATACTATGTCACTCTCTGACGTCCATCCCTGACAACCCAGCACTCAACAGTGCGTTGTATTCCTAGGTATACAACAATTCGTACATTCACCTAGAATGTACACGACAAGCTTGGAATCCATGCCACCCGAGCATAGTTATAACGTGCCACCCGAGCATCGTCCCGTCATCCAAACGGTCCGTCATCCAAACGGTATAACCATATCGGCATCCACTAAGCCGACCACGTCAACGACGTGTCATCAAGCAAGCGTATTGGCACTCCCAGAGGCCCTCCACATGTTTACCAAAAACATGATATACGTCCTACCATCCAAACTCCAGTATGAATGCATTAACTTTACTTAAAAGGGATTGATTGATGTTTCGTCCTTTTATTAATACACTACGTGCCTCTCGAGCAACGTATCATCATTATTCAAATGAAACATCATAACGTCAATCGATTTCTTTTAAGTCTAGGATCACTTAGTTTATTGTCCTTTAAGAGTTACAAAATGACTTAGAATTGAAAATGGTATTTTAAGTGTCTGACTAAAAATACTCGAGTTTTTTTCCAAAATACTCGAGTAGTTTATCATTTCCCAGATTCCACTCGAGTGGTTCATGATTATACTCGAGTCGTTCATATCTTTTCAGAGATTTAGGTTTTCAGGTTTTCATAAATATACTCGAGTAATTCATGAGATACTCGAGTATTCCATTACCCAGAATACTCGAGTAGTTCATATATTACTCGAGTGTCCAATCTGATTCCCAAGTTGGTGCGCCAATTTTGACTCTGGTGCACCACGAAATACTCGAGTGTTAAGCCAAATACTCGAGTATTTGCAGACAGAACAGAGTGAAACTTGGTTTTTACATACCATATCAATTTCTAAACATTTTTAACCCAAACCAATGATCAAAACAGTTCACATACCATATATTGGACATGTTGCACTACTCATTTCATATCAAATAACCAATTTGACAGAGAATCAACCATTTATGCATAATTTACACAATTTAGCAACTCAACACCTCAAATTGCAAAATAAACATAACACTCATAAAACAATGGTCATTTAAGCTTGCATGCATGATATAAAACTTGCTCAACACAGTTTTAGAGCAAAGCTTGGTCTCCAAACCAAAGATTCTATTCAATCTAAGCCCTTAGAGCCTCTTGGTGGCTCTCTAACACAAATAATGGAATTTAATCTCTATCTAGTGAATATAATTACTTCCCCTTACCTCTCAGACGTGAATCAAACAAGAAATCTCCAAAGAAAAGCTCCACAACTCTCAGACCAACTTCAAGCACCATATGCAGAGCATTTTGAGTGCATCACCAAATTGGAATTGGTTTACACATGAAACAGAGAATAGAATTAGGGAAATTAGATTTTCTAGACTCTATGCAACATCATCTAACTAAAGAAACCGAATTTGAGACTTAAGGATTCGTGAGCTTACCAGAAATCAAACCCAAAGTAAGCTCCAGACCAAGACTTTGACAGAACCAGCTTCACTTCCAAACTCTGATTCTCCCAACACACTCACTCAATCCTCACAATTTTGGTGTTTATACAAAGCTCGTGATGTGAGCTTTGTATTCGTGTATCACTCAAGCCTCAACACTCAGAATTGAAAGAGAATCGAAGAGAACAAACTCAGAACCCTAACTTCATCAACAAAGCAAGTTTGATAACAAATTCTCAGCCAAGGATCGTTGATGAGCTTAAATAGGAATTGAGGAGACTCATGCAGGTCGACACGACCTCCCTGGACGTGGAATGAAGATGATTTCGTGTCACCAACACGGAATCGTTGGTGCTGACTCACCAAACGCACTAACTCGTGCAATTTGACCCAGAATACTCGAGTTTTTCAGAAAATACTCGAGTATTTTGCCCAATTTTTGAAAAATAATTATTTTATTTACTTTCCCTCCAAAACCTTTCCTATAATTACCTCTAAGTCCCAATCCAGGGACTAATTTTCAAAATATTTATTTTATGCACAAATTTACTCACCAAAATAAATTCTAGCAATATAAACAAAGATCTTAATTAAAGATCAAGAATAGAAATAATTAATTATAATAAACTTTATAATTAATATTTCATTAATCCAGGATTAAAATTTTGGGGTGTTACAACGTTCTTCGAACTTAGCCGAACCTACTGAAAGGGATTTGAAAACAATGTATGCATGTCAATTTGGCATAAAGATTAATTGGGCAGCCGAAGTTCGTAGGTTGATGCACAAAGTCACCCAATCGTTCTTCAAAGGTGATCTACCCTATGGTATCTTTATCTCCCGGATTTTGGATTTTATGGATGTTAGTAATGTGGTGAGTGAGAGCTTGGATGAGCAAAAAGATTATTTTGGAGAAAATACTCTTCACCACATTGGTATTCAAAAGCAAGGAGATGCATGGGTATGGATAAGAGGTGAAATGCCTCAAGAAGGTGGAAATGCTCAAGGAGGAGTGGCTGGAATTGAAGGCCTAAATACAGCAAATGAAGGTCAAAATGCTCAAGTTCTGCAAGGGAATTTTGAAGCTTTTGATGGAAGGATGAATGCTAGATTTGATAACTTGGAAGCATGGATGAGAGAAGAGTTTCAAAGACAAGAGCAAGCAAGAAATGCTCAATATGAGAGTCTCATGTCCATGTTCTCAAAGCTTGGTGGTTTTCCAGGTTCTTCAAGTATTTAGGCCTTGTTTAGTAGTCTATTATGTTTTTAGGTTATTAGTTTCCTTTCTATGTAATTTTCAAGTTTTATGTACTTAAGTTTCAATTTGTAATTTGGTCATGAATTCTATTTTTTGATCCTTTATGTACTTGTACTTGGCGCTTTATCTTGATGTATTTGAATATTAAGTACATGTACCCTATGTTGAAATTGAATGAATGAATGACCTTTTGATGACTTTGAACTTTTGTATATTCTTGAGTATGTGGAATGACTCTAATGCCTGTAGACTTGGATATGATAGCTATACTTCTATGAGACTGAACTTTGGCTGAAATTACCTCATTTGATGCTATATACTGTTTTGAAAAGGATGCACTAGTCCACTATCATCCTTTTCACGGCATAGTTACCTACACCCGCCGTAATGACCATCGGGTCATCGTGGTCTCTTAGGATGTTTTGAAAATCACTGTCATTGAAGCACAGCGGGGTGGTCTTCTGCCTAGCCCTTCTTTGACTAGGTTTGTTGTGGATTTCACCGATATATCGCTTTCGGTCAGCGCATTTTTCGCCATCACCTGCCATGTCGCCAGCTATCGTCATCACCCTGACATTGTGTGGGGGATAAACCATCGTGCCAGCGCTTCTGCGAGAAAGCTGGTTGGGGTGGTGAGGGTGGTCTAGCCACTGGCTGGTGGCGTCACTAGTGTTCAAGTTGCTATCCTTGCTTCCGTTGTAGCTTGCCATATTTGATTGTAGATGGGAATCAAAGTTTATCGTCCCCATAGACAGCGCCAATGTAGTGGATATGAAATAAGGAAATGTTCTTGATCTTACGAGACCCTTGGACCAGTGTTTAAGGTCTTTGGGATCAGTGAAGAATCAAGCAATTAATATATGACGTGTATAGAAATATCTGAATATCCAGTTGGGATACCCAATGTCTCCCCTTAGGGATGAGAGAACGTACCTGAGAGAATGTAAGGATGAGAGAATGTACCTGAGCCCTAGGAAGCATTGTGCCTTTTAAAGGGGTGTACGGATATGGGCCCTTTAGGGTTTTCATGCCGACGTCAGGTTCTGTGGGAAATATCTACAAAATATCTGGGATCTTTCCGAAATAGGGACAACGCAGCATAATCTAGAACCTGGACAGCATAGCATGTTCCCTTCTCATGTCTAGCCCATTAAGGATGTGAGTATGGGTGACACGTGGCATGTACGGTGTCCCGAGGCCAGGTCGGCCCATCTATCCCTAGTAGGCCACCTGTAACACCTCGATTTAGTTAATTGATTTTATTTTTATTTAGTAAAATCAGAGGAAATTTTTTTTTGTTTCCAATGGTGACGTGGACATAAGTTTACCTTCACAAAACATTCTCCCCTTTTTCAATTTTTTTTTGTTATACAAATAAACCATTTATGTCCACATCACTCTCAAGATTCAAATCGAGATGTTACCAACATCGCATTTTGAAACACTTCCTTCCACTTTCATAAAACTTATTCTGTTTCCTTTCGTACACAAAACGTCTAGTACCAGTTTCAAAAACCATTACAGGAGTAGGGGGAGTTACATCATGATAGAGCATCGTTATCTTAGCAACTTAAGAAAGTACATTGCATAAGAAAGACATAATTAATAACCTACACTACTGATCATCATCTTCGGCCTGAACCTCTTTCAATTCCAGATCTTCTTCGGCGTCGTCGAATCTTCCGTCATTAACACTTCCTTACCATTGCACGATGGTCACAACAGCTTAACACATCGGGAAGCTCTTCACATCAGGGAGTTCCTCAACCGGCACAGTTTATGATACTTCTTTCGCAGCTCAGCACTTTCGCACCATTGGTTTCCAATTGCATTCCTCTTTTTCATTATACGTACATCATAACGTCATTAAGAATCTTTTCCTTTTTATCGCTAATCCCATCTTATCACATTATTCTTATCAGTGTCATTAACATTTTTATAACTTCCATTGTCTCACTTTAATTTTCATAATGGATTTAAAAGATGTAACAGCCCGATTTTCGAAAACCGAAAATAACCGACTTTTATTTATTAATGTTGTAAAAATGAGGCCAAATTTTTTTTTTTACATTGTTGAAGGACTTGAAAACATATTTGAAAGGTTATCAACATCCTTCAACCTTCTCTTTCGAAAACCGAGTTGTTACTTGAAACCACAACTCACTTACTATGTTTTCCAAAAACATTTATCAAGAAACAGTTCAATTTTCAACTTATGTAACTTCATTCGTTTCATCAAAAGAACTTGAACATATTTCATAAAAAGTGTCCTCTCATTCCATAAAAGTCGGGCATGCTTCAAAACAATTGAAGTACAGCATTGGTTCATCACTTAGGTAATCCTAATTACACAACACAAGCAACAACTTAATCTAATTCTACTATTGGCTCCTTCTTCCTATTAAAGACGATTGGTTCCAGCTTCTTATTCTTCCTTGCGGGTGCCTTTGTTCCAGAGGATGATGCGACCACGTTCTTTGGCTCTCCTTCGGAAATCGGTTTAAGATCCACTCCGAATAGCTTCACTGGGTTCTCCCTCCCTTGATTCCGAGGCGGCGGTTCGGAGCCGTGACACATTTAGGATATGCTTCCCAAACACAAACTAGGTGTAGATCCACCCAACTTATGTTCCGGTTCTTCGATCACCAACTGAGCACATCCCGACCATGCCCATCCTCGACGTATGGCTTTCCATCCGCGTCCCTTATGAGGCCAAGTAACAACTTCCAAACGTCGATCCATCTGGCCGTTGGGATACCAGCGACACCGATGCGCCAACGAACAGGAGAGAGTAAGCGATCCGGACGCGTAGCGTCGACGGTGTGGAATTACGGTAGGCAAGATAATAGGACACAAACATAACACACAACATACACACATACAACCAGCAAACATACTATCCTCATTATTCACAATCCATATTTATTTCATTTTATCATCATTTCCTTCATACTTCTCCTCTCTTGTTCCTCATCCCTTTCACAAATCTCAATATCTTTTCCACATCGTCCATCCTCAATCTCTTATTCATTATTCACATTCCTCGAATTCTTACGTTTACAAATATAAATTCTTTCTTACAATGTGTTATCGAATTACAACCATCGATGATCAGGGGATTTCAGGGATCATCGAGGTACGCGTTTCTTTCGTGGTTAGCACGCACATCTCAAGCCTACATCTCCTCGGCCATCCATCCACCTAGTCGGAAGCAAACAGGAGTACAAGACCTTTACCGTGCGGGCACGACAGCTGTCACAACACAAATGGTCCCAGACCAGGAGGCTCAGCCTCAAATCAATAATCACAATAAATATGGCACACTACCTCGCAGTGGCAAACAAGATGCCCCACTCCAGTCCCTCTCACTGTTCTCGATTTGCAATCTAGGGGGCGACAGTATTTTTATAGTGCGCGCGCAGAACTTACCACGGTATTAGACCCAGTTCCCACCACGTTAGTGCACCACTTATGGAGTTCGTTCTACCTATAACAATACTCTAGACTTCTTGACGTTTCACCGTCATCGTCCTCCCCTAATGCAATCTCGTCCTAAGTATCCGCAGATACTTATCGTTCCTTCCTCTCCACTACTTCGAGTTAACTCTCATACCTCACTATGTTCGTTGTCAATGTCTTTTAAAATCTTTTAGTTATTTAATTAACCTAATAGTCGGCTCACCCTTCGTACATCCCTTCAGTGAGTCCCGACCACTAAATGTGCACAATCTTTCTCATAACAAATCTCACATAGCTCAGAGCTGGGAGTTCCTCACTTGTTTCATATCTCATTTCTCAAACTTTCTTCTCAACCACACTCTCATTCTTCCAAATCTTCCTTTTTACCATCCTTTTCAAAATATCATTTTCACAATTTCCAAAATTTTCACAAAATCATCTTTCACCAGACTACCATTTCAAATAAACCTTCTTCAAAACCCGTTTCAAAGAGGCTTCCTCGAAAACATTGTTTCCACAAAATATCCTTTCATAAAATTTCTTCAAAAGATCGTGTCATAAAACTCCTTTGAACTATGGTTTCACAAACTTTTCAAAACCCCATTTCAAAAATCTTTCCAAAATTTCATTTCACAAACCTTTTTCAAAAGTTGTCTTCACAACTCAAAATTTCTTTCATAAATCTTTTTGAAAATTTATTTTTCAAAACTCTTTTTCAAAACACATTTTGTGCTGAGCGCTAGTGGAGGAGCAAGCTCAACTCAACACTAGTTCCCAGTCTAAAACCAAAACAAAGGAGCCTAGCTCCACTCAACTCACCTCTCGCTCTGGCAATTTACATCACTTTTCTCAGCTCTGGCTCGTTCTCAACATTATTACCAACTTCCTTTTTCGGTCAACTCTTATCTCATCATCCCATTACTTTCAACTTCCTCACCTCCTCAACTATTTCTCTTCGTTTTCATTTCTTATTCCAACATTCATCAGCCATTTATTCAACATAACCAACAGTAATAAGTATTATCAAACATAAATAAATAAATACAAGCATGCTATCAACACACCACATCACACAACAGAATTGTGGTCTTTGTCACCTTCGTATAAGCGGCCACACAAAGCAAACAATTGCCGCTTATATTACTGACGCCAACCACGAAGTTCCGATCTTTGAGATGATACGGAACGTCCTAGTAAATCACCCAGCTACCACGGTATCTTAGGAAAGCTTCTCTCTCACTTGAGGTCCAGCAATGAAATGCGTACCGTCTCCTCGTGTCCTTTTGCTGTCGGCTGCCCCAATCTCTTTTCTATACCATTCCTCATATTAAATAAAACATTTTACGTTATTAACTTATTCAAGAAAATCTTTGGTTCAATACTTGTCTTTTCTTTTGTTGGGGTAAGCTTTGAAAATATAATTAAAATCAATTATTATTTGAAAACTTAGTTTTAAGTCATATGAAAACATTTTTAAACATCAAAAGCATGTCCAAGTAATTCTGGACAGCAAGTTAGTTTTACAAAATCATTATATTAAGACTCTAAAAATATTGTAAAAACACTTTTACTTGGAAATAACTTTTCAACTTAAAATTATCATTTTACAAACCCATATTTTCATCATAACGCAATTTTGGACAGCCAAGACACAATCCAAAAATCCTAAACAAATCAGACCAAAACTATCTCAAAATCAATAAATTTCAAGGTCACTCACATATTCAATCATCATGCCACACACAACAACAAACAATACTTTACTAGTTTATTAAAAGAATTTAAAAAATTTTAATCAACATCAAGGTAATTATACAACTCATAACTCATTTTCTCAGTATAGAATACTTAGGCATACAAGTATTTATAAACCAATTTAAATCAAGTTTCAAGCCAAACACATCAACATTTATTTTCGTGCACATTTTATTCATACAATTAGACTCCCTAAACTTAATTAAATTACATAACCGAATAAGAAAATAAATCAAACATCACAATTTAAATTACATGCATCAATTTATTTTGTTTTAGGCATTTAGATTCTAGTTTCTTTTAATCCTAACCGAAACACATAAGCACACACACATATACTCATTCAAACACAGCACTTAATTAATTTTAATTTATTCTTTTCCTTTATTACTAAATAAAGGACCGATTTGAAAATAGGTGTCCACATCTTAAATTCAAACAATTTATTTTAGCACAATTCCTTAAAATACACCTATCCCTTCTAAGTTATCTCGTTGAAAAGGAATTCTAGTCTAACTATCATGCATAAACCGAATATCATCATAAGAAAGCAAAGTCAAATATTCATCATGCATGCACATAGAACATGGATCAAGGCATAGATCATTTTCAAAAACTTGTTTTCTTATTCGCTTTACAAAAACCGTAAGTTTCACAAGAATTTTAACAAACAAAAATTCAATTTCTTGACACAATAAAATCAAAGATCATGTCAAGGTCTTTATCCTTTTTTAGAGAAACACAAAATGATGACCTAGCATGATTTCCGAGTCTATCTAAACTTGGCCGAATGGTGACATGCAAGAGGCAAGATCTTATAATTTTACTTTCTCATGCAAGCATCTAAATCCATAAATCATGACATGTAAGACAAGATCAAAGCAAGAACTTGGCTTGAACACAAATCCTTAACAAACCGTGAAGAACAAGTTAAGAATAAATTTTTCTAAATATAAAATTATCATGAAATCACTTAGATCAAAGGAAAAGCATAAGACCTAAACTTTTCTACTTATGGCCGAACCATTTAGTCGTTGATTGTAGTGATCTATGAGTTCATTTAGCTCTAGAAATCCAAGATCAAGACATAGAAAGGACATGCAAGGGAAGACAAGGACCATCAAGCCCCAAAATCAACATGCATGAGAAAATCAAAGCAAAATATGAACTCAAACACAACTTTAAACCAAAACCGTGATAAAGAAGATTTACAAGTAAGGGATCAAAACTTTTTCACATCAACATTCAAGATTAAAGCATAAAAATAGCATGCAAAACATTTAATCCTCAAGATCATCTACAATTAATTACATGCATCACAAGAATTTAAATAAAGTCCATAACAAAGTCCTTTACAACACAAAAATGGTTAAATCAAGACTCTTTCTACCTTAAGCCTAACTTAAATCTTCAATCTCCTCTTCTCCTCCTCTTAATGGTTTGCCTCGGTCTCCCCCTCTCCTAGGGTTGATGGGGTTTTCTCCTTGATCTTAGAAGAAGAAGATGGTTAAGAAAGGATTTAGAGGAGCTTAAGTGAAGGACTTTTGGGGTTGTTACTCTTCTTTCTCTCTTCTCCTCCTCACGGTTTCACTCCCTCTCTCTCTAAATCTCCAAGAGCTTGATGATGCCCTTGGGCTAGGTGTGTTTGTGTTGGTGGGGAAGTGAAGAAATGAAGCCTAGCCAACACTCTTTACACGGTTTTAAGATCAAGGGCAAGGGTGTGGAAATTTCCCTTTATGGCCTCGGTCTAAAGGTGTGGGAGGAGGGACAATTCGGTCCAACCATAAAATTGCATGGAGAAGGTTTTGTCATGGGAGGTAAGGGTGGAAAAAGTCTTCACTAGGGTCATGACTCATCTTTCCTACTCTCCACCTAGTGCCATGACTCACATTCCCCACTTCTCCTCTTATTTTCTATTCAAATTTCATTTTCTTAAGGCTTAAGGAAATTGCACCCTATTTGGTTCTTCTAGTCCTTCATGGCCGAACCACATATGTACACACATACATATTCACATACATAATTTTATCAACACATAGCATGCACTCATGCATACACACATAGGCATACACACATTTATTTTTATATTGATCATATGGCATGGATTCATGGGATAATGCATACACATTCATCATACACACACGTATTTCACATATACATATACATTCATGCATCATACACTACTCCTACACATATACACATTCAAGCATCACACATCACTCATACACATGTATGCATATATATATATATTCACATGTATTCGTACGTTATATCCTTTCAATAATTAAATTCCTCAAAACCTAAGTGTATTCATATATGCCAAAGCCGTATATATACACACAATCACCAAAATAGATCACAAACGTTTTTATAAAATCATTAAGTGTATAGATTTTCTCAAAAATCAAATTCCTAAATGTTGGACATTAGTTTAGAAAATCATCACTTTAAAATCATTCATTAGCTTTGAAAACGTGATTTTTAAGGAAATCATTTAAGAAAATACTCTTCCAAAACATTTTTCTTAAAAACAAGTTTCTTTAGTGTTTTAATTTAATATGAGGAATTTACGGGGTGTTACAAAAGAGACGACATTTGTATCATCATGCATAATATTCAGCAGGGCAGAATTCGTAAGACATGTCACATCATCATCGTATAATCACATCATAACATTACAATAGAAAAGGGATGTCTTAGTCCTGCATATAAGTGGCCAAACATACACACTCAATTGCCACTTTACGACTGACTCTTATACCCCACGTTCCGACTTTTGAGATAGCCAGGAACAGCTTAACATTTTACCTAAATACCACAGTGTCTTAGGGAGCTCCTCTTTCACCTCTTGTCCAATAAGCATGATCAGAAAAATCACCGCAGGTTCTGTCCGACTGACAACAGCTCCAACTCCAGATCTACGGATTCCTTTGCTTAAAATAAAACACAAATTAATACAGGGATTCTTACTACCATTCATGCTCCATCTTAAATCATTTACGAAAACTTGACTTATTTCTTGTCGGGTAAATCACAAAAGAAAACCTTTACTTCCTCAAATCAAATCCAACTTTTGAACATACTTTAAACACTTCAAAATTAATTAGAAACAATTCATAAAACACTTTAAAACAATTCTTTAGTTGCTGGTGTAACACCCTAAATAATAATTACCCTTAAACCTGAGAATTTAAGATTTAAAATTTCTTTTAGAGCAAATGTGATGATTGCCAAAATAATATTTCTTTTCATTAATATCAAATCATCAGAGTTAAAAGCGGAAGACTTCATTAATCATTAAATAAGAGTTGAGAAACATAGCTACACCGAGCTCATTAGTTCGAATTACAAAAATGATGTTTAGCTCGGCCATTGGCCGAGATCAAAATATACAAAAGCGTGTTTTGGCTCGGCCCAACTAGCCGAGACCCAATACAAAACAAATATTTTAGCTCGGCCCAATTGGCCGAGACCTATCCACCTCTATGACTCTAAATAACTTACTCTCCCTGTGAGGGAGAGTGATCCTGTTCGGCCGGGGACTGCGTTTGCTCGGGCTCAGTACCTGAAAAATGGTAAGGAGGTGAGCATTACACAGAACTTAAATAAGCAGTTTCTAAAATGACATACCGAACTACCAAGCCAAACACAAGTAGTCAATTAGCATATAAATAGCAAGTAATCAAGCCTTATATCACATGCATACTATCTCATTTAGCTCGATTTACATACACACAATCTCATCCAGCTCGGCTCACATCATACCATCTCACTAGCTCGGTTCTCATTATACGATCTCGTCTAGCTCAGCTCTCATCACGCTTTCTCATCTAGCTCGGCTCACATCATACACTCTAATTTAGCTCGGCTCACATGATTATCCAATTACTCTATTACCTATTAGTTATACCTCGGTTCACATTCTCTTACCTCGGATTACCATCTCTATCTCGGATTCATTACTCATTATTCCACTTTCACATAGTTTACAATCTTTTACTCTTCTCGGATGCATACACCCAGTGCATGTCTTACACCATTTAAGTCGGATATTGGAGTGTCCATAACTGCGAGTACCACCATACTCGTCTTACAGCTGCGAGCACCACAATGCTCGGCTTATGCGATCAATGCACGCACCCAGTACGCGTCTGCTATGACCAGGAACACTACCGCCGATCATTCTATGGAGTAAGGAGTGTCCATAACTGCGAGTACCACAATACTCGGCTTACAGCTGCGAGCACCACAATGCTCGACTTACGCGATCAATGCACGCACCCAGTACGCGTCTGCTATGACCAGGAGCACATCCCACCGATTCCGTTCTCGGAACCTTGTGTGAATCATAACTGCGAGCACCACAATGCTCGTCTTACAGCTGCGGGCACCACAATGCTCGGCTTACGCGATCAATGCACGCACCCAGTACGCGTCTGCTATGACCCGACCACACAACCATTTCTCTTTAATTCCCCTTATCTTATTAACCATTACTTTCAGTTCGGCTCACCTCAATTCACCTCTAATTTATTCCTCTTTACATTAATCCCATTATTTACTTAGCTCGGCCTATCTCGGCTCAACCTCTCTACTTATCCTTTCCAACCATCTATCTAGCTCGGTCTATCTCGGCTAAACCTGGTAACCATTCCCTCTTTCCATTAACCATACTCATTACCTGACTTATCACTCTATCTCTCCTATATTCCATCTCTACCATTTTCTCATACCCATTCCCATCGTCACTCAGCTCGACCCATCTCGGTCACAGATACAAATAACATATCAAAGTTCAAACATTTATGCACAAAGTTCATAAACAGTTATACAACATCAATAATAAGAATATCTCATTCAACCAATCCATCATGTAAATTCCAGCATCTAGCATATAACAATATTTTCCATATTTACTTAACATCCATGTTTCTAGTTCATTTATTAATTCCCCTTTTACCCTTTTTACCATTTCTCTTCTAACATTAACCTATGTCCATTCCCTAATCTAACACCCACTCTTAGTACCCTTTATGAACACCCTAGAAACCCAAACTCAAGCAGAGGTAACACTCACTCCTTACCTCAAACCGTGAGAGATAAGAGTTGAGGTCTTGAGGATGGCTTTCCTTGACCTTGACCTTGTGAGCTTCACACCCTTGAATCCTTTTCTCCAAGCTGCCACGAGTTCCTCCCAGCTGCACACTCAACACCGGCTGCTCCAGGGACGCCCGAAACGAAAGAGGACGGAGAGGATCCAGGGAACGCCGGAACAGGGACGCCGGAACAGAATGGGGACGGAGAGAAGGAGGGTTCTCCGGTTGGTGGATCTGGGTGGAGGAGAGGGATGAATATGTGAATGAGAAGGAGGGGTCTTCGTGAATGAGAAGATAAGGTATGGGAGTTGCTGGAACTTGAGAGAAGAAAGTGAGGGAGGGAGACGAATGAGGAAGAGAGAGGGAGCAAAGTGTTGTGTGATGTGTGGGGGCTTTTCTTTTATTCATTTAGGGGGGGACATTTGTGTGGTCCACATTAGAGGCTTCTTTGGGAAGCTAAAATGAGTGGCTAGGATTCATTGGCTTCTTGAGGAAGCCATGAATAGTACATTGAAAGGGACATAAAGCAATGACAATGACATAAAGTGAAGGGCAAGGACAATGTACGGATGGTACGAAACCCAAAGGGCTACAGCTCAACATGAGCTGGCACAGAGGAGCTAGGACGTGTCGGCTAGAGTACGTCGGCTAGGATACATCGGCTCGGTTTGTAGGAACAGCAGTAATCCGAGCTTCCTTCTCGGATGATACTGTGAGGTGCGCTGAGGTCGGCTAATCCGAGCTTGACAACAGGTTTCACGTCTGACCCTATTTAGCTCGGCCGGCTTAACAATGCAATGAACGATGAGCTCAGCCAATCCGAGCTGACGATAGACTTCGCGTTTTATTCCCATTTAGTTCTTTAGCTCGGCTGAGGTCGGTCCGAGGCCCTACATCTACTTATCTGGTCGGTCTATGCTTCCTATTACCTCACTACCCTTATACAATTTCTACGGCTTAATCCTATCCTTAAATAAATATGTATTTATATTTAATTTAATTATATTATATTATTATTAATATTTTCAGGACGTTACAGCTGGTCCGTTTCGGACAACCGCTCATTAAAACCCGAAAACATCGAAAATCGTCACTTTTTCAATTCCGACTTTTCTTTAAATCAAGTACCACTGAAAACTTAACTTTTAAATCAATTGAAAAAATTTTAAGAGGTGAAATACCAATCAAAACCATTCTGGGCAGCGCAGAGATAAACTCAAAAATCACTTTTCGAGAAATCCGAAAATACCGTAAAATCGTACTTTAGTTCACCCAATATTTTGGAACAAAACAAACACATAAACCATTTATTTTTCAAACACAACACTATAAATAAATTAGGGCAGCAACTAGGAGTCCATCATTTTCAAATATAAATTATTCCAAGAATCGATTATTTTGCAAAAGCTTTTCATACAACAAAACACAATATCAAATAGCCAACATACTAAATTATTCTCTTATAACCTAAGCATGACTTCAAACAATAATCCTTTAATATTTTAAAAAATCCACAGCCATCATGTA
Organism: Crotalaria pallida; assembly: GCA_037953625.1. Classification (NCBI taxonomy): domain Eukaryota; kingdom Viridiplantae; phylum Streptophyta; class Magnoliopsida; order Fabales; family Fabaceae; genus Crotalaria; species Crotalaria pallida. The sequence goes on along the minus strand of CM075649.1, from coordinate 75,895,255 downwards.
AGGTCCAGTCCAGTCACAAGAAATATACAAAAGTTCATGAATATCAATAGTACTTAGAAATAAGGTTTTATCGGCTACGGGAAAAACATAAGAAATCAAATTCAAAACTATATCAAATCAATTATTCTCAATCCCAAAATTTCTAGAATGTTAAAACACACATTCAAGTTCATCATATAAAATTTTCAAGTCATTTGGACAATCTTAACTTAAGTTTCAAATCAAATTTTGCATAAAAATCCAAAACAGTACTGTTGCTGACCTGAGGGCTAAATGTGACAATTAAAAATAGCAATTCCATTCCGATTTGAATGAAAATTGGTACAAACATTACTTACGCAGTCAAGGTTACCTCATAAAAATTTCAGAGCATTTGGAGTTGTTTAGGTTATACTTTTCTAATTATTTTCGTCACTAACTCTGAAAATTCTGAAGCTCTATACTCACTGTTTTTCAATTAGCAAAAATACCAAGAAAACTCCAAATCACCTCAAATTTTACAGAGGCCTACTAGAGACACGTTGAGGAAGCTACCATAAAAATTTATAGTAATTTAGAATAGTTTAGGTACGGAAACTCTGTTTTGATTTTACCCGAAAAACTTATTTGTTCCGAAATCGTTTTCACAAAAGGGTTCTTATACAATTATCAAATCAATTCCAAAAATCCTATAAAAATTCGGAGACAATTATTTTGATACTATCAAAACAGTGGCTAGGTAATGAAAGCATTGAACTTATGTAAACATATTTATTAGACTCTTTTGCACCTTGAAAATACAAATTTATCATAAACAACCTTCAATCACAAAATTTCATTTAAATAACAAAACAATTTCAAACCAAACTGAACTTTCCATAACTAATCTAAATAGTATCAAGGAAAACATATCAAATTTTCAAAGCAATCGGATTAGCGCAACTAATATTTATCAAAATCTCATGCAAGTTGAAACATTATAACCAAAAGATTCAGCATAATATCATTTCGACATTTTCCACTTTATTTGCAAAATGTGAAACTCCTAAGTCATTTTATTCTTACTCCTAACACACAATTACCATGCGTCAAAGTTACAATTTTCCAGCAACACAATTAGTTTATACAAGTAATCATTTTTCAAACCAATTTAATTAACCGTTCCTATGCAAGTTCGAACCAATTGCACTTAATCAAATAATCAAATAACTTAAATCAATTTCTTCACTCAATTATTTTTCATCAAAACCGTATCCTAGGGCATATAATAAGATCAATTTATTTTCCTTACTTAGCTAGTTTAGGACCGGAATATTCATAGAAAAATTTAGGGATTCTTATACAAATTAACCAACACATGTATATGCACAACAATCCATACCTCATCACAAATCAAGCATCAAAGCAAAACAAGATCATTCATGCTAACTTTAATAAGAAAACCGTATAGGCCTTGGAATACAAAACAAGTTTATTTTTAATCTTTTAAACTCAAATCCTTATACATTAGTACTTAGAAATCAACAAAGAACATGAAAAATCAACATGCATGAAAAACAAAATACATTCCCTTTATGTTTTCTTCTTGGCCGAAACATACTTTTGGGCAAGGTTAGAGATTTTGCACAAGAAGGCAACACATCAACACATGATTTAAGCTAATAAAAATTAAAGCTCATTTCTTTACTTTAAGCATAACACAAATCATTGGAATAGATAAAATCTCTTTGAGCACAAATTAACATAAAAACCGTATGGCCCTCTTTGTTTCATGCATGTTCATTTTAATCTTTTAAGCTCTAATCCTTATATTTTAGAGCTTAAAAATCATAGAGGAATACAAAAATGCTACATGCATTAAGAACAAAATTATTTCCCTTTGTTTAAATCTTTGACCGAATTATATTTATAAACACATGGAAAAATAAAAAATTCCTTGCTACACACATTAATACACTCATAATAATTTGAAGATCAAGAACCAAATATTAAAGAGGAAAACAAAAATCATCTTGTACATGAACAAGAACAAAACCGTGGCATGCAAAAAGGGAAAGAATAAAATTTGTACAACCCAACAACACATAGTCCATGAACATACTAAATCAATCCATACTCAAGCACAAAACACTATCAAAAATCAAAAATCATTTTAAACAAAATGGGGGTCAAAATCCTGGCACCCTAAATAATGGATGCATGTCCATTTTTCATTCAAAATATTAAATATTTATACTTTAGGACTTAAAAATCATAGAGGAACACAAAAGATAACATGCATCAAAAATTAAAACTTGTTTCTCTTGTCTCTTGCTTTGACCAAATGGTCCATGAGGGGAAATAAAAAATTCTTTCAACACAAACTCATACACTTTAAGATCAACAAAAATCCTTCTTATTTCTTGGCAAAACTACTAGATTGGTCCTGTAAGTTATTTTTTGGTTGCGATTTCGTCCCTTAACTTTTTTTTCGTTTCAAATAAATCCGGAAGTTTGTAACTTGTTTCAAATAAATCCTTCCATCCAATTTTTTCTTAACACCGTTGTCATAATCCACCATCTTTCCATCTTCCACTCCGAACCCGGCAGATGCGCCGACATACCGAATTCGGAGTCCTTGATTCATATGAAGAATCTGCTCAACCGCACTGGTAAAAACTTTGCTTGCCACCCTTTCAAGGTCGAAGTCCGACTCATGTGCTGCCACCTTATGCTTAAGAGCTTGGGCAGCCCTCTTCTTCAGCAGATTCCTAACCTTTTCCACCTCGGCAAGGCCCTCCTGCCGACCAGCCTCCTTCGCGTCTGCTTTGGCTTGGGCCAAATCTTCTTCATATATTTTTTGAAGCTCCTCCATTTGGCGGCGATGCTCCTCTTCAGCCTCAGATAGCTTTTGTTCGGCTGACCTTTTGCTGCTCTTCAGTTCTTCCACCTCGGCCGCCATAGCCGACCGAGCCTTTTTCTTGGCAGGCGAAACACCGTCCGCCACATCATCAGCCACTTCGGCCAACACATTAAACATGGTGGTGGCCCTTTTCAATTGGCAAGCCATTTCTTCTGCTTTTTTCTTCCACTCCGCACCCGACATCTTGACAAGAGTGTCTTTCAGCGAAGGTTTGGCAAGGGTAGCTGGCAGCCTCGGTTGAGTTCCAGTGCTTGAGGGCGGCACATCCGCAACAATGGCTACCTCGGTACTGGGACTTGGCGAGGCAGGAGGAGGAGGGGCAATGATAACGGCGGGTGGGGTAGGATGGAGTGGACCAGAATCGCCCGAGAGCGTATCAGTGGAAACCTCGGACGACATGGCATCAACAGAAGGAGCCTCAGACTTCTTCTTCCTCCGAGCTTCTAAAGCAGCTTTCAGAGCCCTGGAAGACATCTCTGACCAATGTTCTTCTGTAAAAAAAAAAGGGGGGATTAGTATAAGTGTGTTGAAAGAAAACGTACAAGTATAAAAGCAAGAGTAACTACCAATTTTTGTCAAGACTTCGTTGTCAGGACACTTTAGGAAAACTCCAACATCAAGTTGGACTTTCCGAGCACGATATTCCATCTGAAAATGGTGAGCCGTTACGGACTCGTCGGCATCTAATGTTACACCTGACCACCTTTGCGGCGTACTGGTATTGCGACTAAAGAACTCGGGGGTCCATTCCAAAGGAAACTTCGGTCCCGTCTCGGACCGAAACCAAGGCAGCCCCGTTCCAACGTATTTGTACTTAAAAAATCTTGGTTTAAAATGCTTCCAAGATTCGGAGAACATGCCGAACAGCCCACAGTGGGCTCGGGCTTTGGCCGACACCCAAAGACGACCAGTGACCCCGTCCTTATTGCTGACGAACGGGTTGCACATCCATAAAAATAGCCGAACCGTGCATACCAAATTTCTGGCTCTGCAGTACTTTTGGAATGCTCGGAGAAACGACCAAGTATTGGGATGAAGTTGGGAAGGAGCTAGTCCGAGCTCATTTAAGACCCTCATTTCCAGGTCGGTGAACGGGAGGGTCACGCTGAGATTATGAATCAGATCGGCATAGAAAAAGAAGGAGTTATTGTCAGTCCGACTGCATATCCTGTCATTTGCCGAACAGGGGAGCACTTCGTAAGAGGTCCCGGTGGCATCCCCTGGGTAAGGCAACACAGCTCTCCTTAGCTCGGCAAGCTTGTCCTCAGAACAAAGGCTAGATTGGACCCCTTTGGGCTCCACGTCAACCCACTCGTACTGCTCGGCATCAAAAGGCGCGGGGTAAAGTTCAGGTCGACTGACGCACTTCCTGAGCGGCATGGTACCTGTGGAAGAACAGGGGAGCTCGGTATTAGTCTTACGGGTTACGAAAAATAACCCCCAGAGAACCCCCTCGAAGTAGTTCCAAGGGGCGAGCATCTCCCCTCTACCACAGGTACCCCTCGTTCGTACATTCCCTCCTTCTCCATCCTTTCGAAGTCGGCACGTTCTCTACCGTCAACAAACTCGGCCCAGGCCTATTACCGTATCCACTCCCTCCTCTCCTCCCAATTCCGAGGATAAACTACCTCAACGGGATCAGCCTCTAGAACTCGCCTCTCGTATTTCTGCCTATACTCCCTTTGGCGACGGAGCGCCTCGTCTACCTCCGTTGAGGAACAGGACGAGGAGGAAGAGCCGTCCTCCTCATCACTACTGCTAGACGACAGGGACACTACCCCAGCCCATTTCCTAAACCATTCCCTACTCATACTGAACCCAATCCACTCCGTTGGTTTTCTGAAAAATAAACAAAAAACCTGAATCGAAAACTCTCCAAAAGTCTCAAAACATGCTTAACCCAAAGAAGGCTAAAACCCAGGAATGAACCCCAAAATCAAAACACCCGAATGTAGGAAAGCCCCAAACCCCAGCACTATGCCCCAAAATCAGAGCCACAAAACCTAATGGAAGAACCCCACCACCATGAAAATAGAAACCAAAAACCAGAAATCCTAATCCCCCACTGTGCAGTTCAGGAAGCCGTAAAGAAAGAAGAAATGCCAGTATCAAAGTAGAAGAAAGGGGAAAATGAGTATACCTGATGAATATAAAAGTCGAAGAGAGAGCTTGCAAGATCAAACAATATTCACTGTTGGAGGTTGGGAGAGAAGAAAGACACCGGAAATGGTGCGATTTCAAACGGTTTCGAGGGGAAAGAGGAGTGGTTTCGAAGAGAGAATATCTGGTAGAGAGAGAAAAGGTAATGGTGCTGAGAGAGAGAATGAGTGATAGAGTATGAAGGAGAAGTGGTTTTTTGGGGAGAGGGGGAAGAGAAACCGTTTTCCCCCTCAAATTTGAAGTCTGGGCCTAGCCCAAAAAAGCCCAACCCTGCGTACGGCCACACATATTAAGACACGCGGTGCATAGCAATGGAAATTGTGGACCTCGAGCAACGTCACAATTATGGTGACGCTTCGTAGGTCGCGATTTCTGACACGTGTCAGATCCGGTAAAAGCAAACGTCGCTTCGGTACTGGAAAAGTAGACAACTGTCAAACCTGCTCCGTCATAATGAAAGGACGTCAGAGACAGCTGGATCCAACACATCGGCAACTTATCGTCCGAACTCCCTAGAACCTCGGAACAAGGCTCAGTTGGCCTTGACCGAGCTGGGGGGCTTATGTGGCGAACTCGGCCCTTACGAGGTGGGCGTATGAGGCGGACATGGGAGAAGGTCCTAAACCAGAATCTCGGAACAAGGCTCAGTTGGCCTTGACCGAGCTGGGGGGCTTATGTGGTGGACTCGGCCTAGCCGAGGTCCTTAGACTACCTCTCCAAAGTCCTAAGGACCCTTCAGGAAGCCTTCTGAGCGCTTGGCCGAGCTCAATGCTCAACGGCCGAACAGACGCCAGATACGGGCCGACCTCACTCTCCAACTCAGGTCCGACGTCTAAGTCCGACACCTTCCCAAGTCCGACACCTAGGACTTGATGACGTCTCCCTTCTTATCCACAAGGACAGCTCACCACCTTATCCACAAGGACAGCTCACCACCTTATCCACAAGGACAACTCACCATCTTATCCACAAGGAAAGCCTATCCACTCATAGCTCAGTACAGGCTGGCCCTACTTGGGCCTAAAGCAAGCCCATTAGGGCAACCAGCTCCCCCCTATAAGTAGCTTCGTACTACATGGGGCTCAGGTACGTCCTCTAACCCTAATTGGCACCCTCACACACCAGTGATTAGGGTTACTCCTTGGCTCTCACCCTTGGCCACTTGAGGACTCCCCCCAAACATCACATATCAACCCTAGACAGAGGCTCCTTTGAAGGTCATCTCCTATACCCTTGGAGGTCCTCACCGTCTAGGACATCACAATATGTTTGCTTGTTTAAATGTGTATGCTAAATGCTAAGTGTCTATTTGTGTTTGTGTGTATGAAAATATTTTTCAAAATTTCAAAAATTTGAGTTTTGTGCACATTAATCGATTAACAGTCATTCATTAATCGATTAATTTTTAAATCTCTTTCGCACTTAATCGATTAATGAAGCTTTAACTCGATTAATTTTTAAAACACTTTCGCACTTAATCGATTAATGAAGTTTTAACTCGATTAATTTTTAAACCTCTTTCGGTCTTAATCTATTAAGGCCTTCGCTAATCGATTAAGGGCTCTGAACTTGGAAATATAAAAACTCGTTTTCATCACATTTGCTCATTTTTTCTTTTTTTCTTCTCTCTCTTCTCTGAATCTCTCTTCTCTTCTCTCTACTCGAATTTCTCATATGGATCATAAGGGCTATTGAAACTTGTTTTTCACCCAATTTCATCCCATAAATCTTCTTTCTAACATCATATTCACCAGAAATTTCATCAATTTCAACCCAAAAACCCAAAAATCCGAATTTCCCCCAAATTCCTCAAACCCTAACCCTAAATCCGAAAACCCTAACTTTCTCTCTCCTTGGAAATGGCCTCCTCCTCCTCCAATCCGAATCCTCCTCCACGAAAGAAGCGTCCACCACATAAGGATCGCAACAATGTGTGGTTCTCTCAAGCAGAACGCGAAGGACGTGCACCGAAGTTTGGTAACAGAAGCTTTGGAGTCATTCGGTACTTGTATTTTCCATGGTTGAAAAAGGAAAGGTTTGGTTTTCATGATTTGCTTGTTAATCAGCAGTTACAGAGGTTTTTGGAATTTAATACTCACTATTACCCTAAGCTTGTTAGGCAATTTTATGCTAATTTTACTAAAATTGATGGGGTTTATCAAAGCCAAGTGAGGGGTCATCACTTTGTTATTAATCCTGCTGATCTGAAAATTTTATTTGGTTTGAAAGATGAGGGTACTTTCTTTGGTGATGATGAATCGGTTGAACTTAATGTTGATCCTGCTACTGTTTATTCTGAGGCTTTTAGACCAGAACTTAATTGGGACAAGGGTACAAAGAGAGTTTCTTTGCTTCATGCTGAAGATAGGGTCTTGTTATACATTATTGCTTATTGTCTGATTCCTAAAGGTTCTCAAAATTATGCTCAAGTCCAGGAGGATGACTTGACATTGTTTTATGGAATTAAGCATAATGTTAAGATAAATTGGAATAGGATAGTTTTGGCTAGAATGCTCACTGCTGCACAGTCTGCTTCCACTCAGTATTTACCATATCCTATGCATGTGACCAAACTCCTTCGTCATTATGGTGTGCCAATTCCGGATGGTGAACCATGTGAGAAAGATCCGGAGGGTAAGTTGTGCTTGAACATTCATCATATCAATCTAATGCGAATTGGTTTTCATAAGCCAACACGGACTTGGATGTGGAATTCGCAAATTAAAGCTTTAGAGCAAGCTGCACAACAAGCTCCTCCCCCTCCACAAGCTGCTCCACCAGTTGTTGATCCAATGGAAACTGATCAAGAGGTAAATTTTGAGGATTTCATTGACTTTGACAACTTAGAGGCACCCTTTGATGGTCAAGCTGCACATGCTTCACTTATCCAGCACATAGATTCTCGGTTTGATGCTATGGAGCAAAGGCTTGATATTCAGAATCGTGCAATGGAGCAACGGATTTTGGATCACTTCTCTAGCTTCTTTACCTATCCTCCACCTAACCCTTAGTCCACTATGATCTTATGATGATATTCACTATTTTGCTGCACTGTTTATCATACTCTGATGCTGAACTTTTTATGCTTTCTCATGGTTTTTGGAACTTTGTTTTATGGCTGGACTACTTTTGGACTTTTTTGTTTTGGCTATGGTTGAACTTTATAGGGTCTGTGTATGGCCTTAGTTTCTTTACGCTACTTATTATGCTCCTATGACTTATGGTGTTTGGACTATATTTTATGCAATGTTATTATGGACTTATTATGTGGTATGCTTTATGGTCTTGGTTATGGCCATATTGGTTATGTTTTTACTGCATATTATGTCTTATCATTGTGTTTATTCTTATATATATCCATTGTCTAGCACTTACCTCTCACTTTTGGCAAAAGTTCTTTTCTAAATTCACTATTTTTTTTAATGATGCCAAAAGGGGGAGAAATGTTTGTTGATGTTGTGGCTTTGTAGGTTAAGTTTTTATGTATTTTTCCTAAGTGTGTTACATTTAGGGGGAGTATTTAAAAACTTGGTACTTCATTGTGAAGAGGGTTTGTCATCATCAAAAAGGGGGAGTTTGTAGGTTTGATGATGTTTTGATGCTAACAAACCAAAGTCAAGCAACAACATTCAACAACAATTCAAGCACCACTCATGAAGCATTAGATTAAGTTTTGTTTTTATTCTTAATCAAATGTAATATTTTAATTTTCCATTTCATGAGAGTGGGTGGTAGCTTAGGAATCTCAATATAGGTTTTAATATCGTTTGATTATTAGTGAAGAAAGATTATCTTGATAGAAATAGCTCTAAATAAAGTTTAGATCAAAGTACATTTGAAAAGCTTAATTTTTAATCACTTTTTACAGTGGTTAATCGATTAGCACGAAAGGCTTAATCGATTAACACGTTGAAACTGTACAACACTGATTGTTTAACTAAGGTTAATCGATTAGTGACTTGTTCATTAATCGATTAATTACTGTTGTATCAGAAAAATAATATTTTGTTTAAAAGCTTTTAATTTCTACTTTGACAAGGTTACACACACTTTCATATTTTTCTATAGAGAATCATGCTTTCACAATCTTCTAAGAGCTATTACTATTTCCAAATTGTTCTATCAAGATTCAACAATCTTTCAATCTTCCTCACTTTCAATCATTCAATATTCTTAGATTCATTGAGATTCAAATTTCTAGAGTTTAGTACTTTGTGTTGAAGCAATCTACAACAAAAGGTTGTAACATCAAGCATTCAACAAACAAGTGAAGAATTCAACACTTGAAAGTCTTTGAAGCATCACAAAGCAAGAGGAAAGGAATTGGTTGGAGAGCATCCTTCAACAATTCAAGAGGACAAGATACAAGAAACAATTGGGTAGATTTTCAAGAGATTGGTACTCTCTTGAAGGGGTTAAGATAGGAGAGCTAGATGTTAGATCCAGTGAGAATGTTTTGATAATGACAAAGGTTTTGAACAAGCTACAAGTGTTTGTGATCAAGCTCAAGTATGAAGAAGTTCATCAATCAACAACAAACAACAAATGATGAAGAGAGAGCAAGCTCATGAAGACTTAGTTTGTATTTAATTGTAATATCTTTAATTTGAGTCTTTTATTTTAATGAGTTTGGGTAGAGTCTTTAGAGGGTAGTGAATCTCTATCAAGGTCATGATTATATCATAATTTGAGTTTTCACTTAACCTAAAATCAATAGGTGGCTTAAAGGTTTGAAAGAAAAGGTTTAGTTTTGAGAAAACAAGTTTTTAATTGACTTTAGCAGTGGTTAATCGATTAAGAGGAGTGGTAAATCGATTAACGTGTTTTTAACAGTGTTTAATCGATTAACATGATGAGTTAATCGATTAACACCTGCAGTACTGGTTTTTAAAATATGTTTTTCACTTCTCAAAATCAGTTTTTAATGATCCTAACTTTTGGGTATTCTATATAAATCTTTTCCTAACCTTTGTGAATCATTATTACAAACTTAGAACATTTTCATATCAATTTTACAAAGATCAAGCCACACTATTCTCTCTCACTTTCATAAGATCAAATCTTTTAACTTTTACATTCTTTGATTAAGAATCTTTGAATCTCTTATGTTGATATTTTCATAGCTATTGAAAGAGATTCATAGGATTGTCATTGTTTTCATTGAGTTGTAATCATTGAAAAGGAGGCAAACAATCTACAACATTGGAAGCCTTGGTGGTTGTTCATCAAGCAAAGTTATCTTGGAAGTCTTGTTGTGTTAACAAGCAATTGGAAGTCTTGGTGTGAGGCATCATCAAGCAAGTGGAAGTCTTTGAAGAATCTCAAAGCAATTGGAAGACTTGTTGTGGGATATCGGCAAGCAAGGGAAGAGGTTAGATTAGATTCAATAGGGTTGCAAGACAAGAGTGTGGTATCTCTTGGAGGCTATCAAGAAGGGAGTCTTGAGAGGCATTTGCTTGTAATTTGAGAACTCTAATTCCTCATAGTGAAGAATCTCTCTTGGTTGAAGAGGGGACTGGATGTAGCTTTCAAGTGGATGAAAGTGAACCAGGATAAATCTCTGTGTCGTATCTCTATTCCTTTAACTCTTTACATTCAAGTCATTTCAATATTGTTCTTGGTTGAAAACCTAGAAAAGATTGATTTTCATAATTGATTGAATTGAATCTTAATTGTGAAAATTGATTTGGGGAAAATCATTTTCATAACCTAGGTAATCAATAAGAATATTGGTGTTAATCAATTCCGCTTTATCTCTGATCATATGTGTTAATTGATTGATTTTCGTATTTGTGTGAAAAGTGATTTTTCAGTTTTAACAGTGATTAATCGATTAACTAAAAGTGTTAATCGATTAACCAAAATCAAGCTTTCGTAAATAATCGATTAACCTGTTTGATTAATCGATTAACTAAGTGTTTTTTAAAGGGTTAATCGATTAATAAGATTTGTTAATCGATTAAGTGCTGAGGTTTTTGTAAAAATCATTTGTTTTAATCATTTCGATTCGTTTCTTTCGAAATCTTTCAAGGTTTCTCTAACACCTATTCAACCCCCCTTCTAGGTGTTCTCCTAGTGTCTCCTAGTTATTTCACCCACCGATTGTAGTTCTTACACTAGAGTGAGCTGCATCTTTAACCATTGTAATCTAACAATTGTGTATCTAGTAGAAACTCTCTATCTTTGATAGAGGGGACTGGATGTAGCTCTCAAGTGGTAGAGAGTGAACCAGGATAAAATCTTGTCTTCTTTGTTTTCTTTCTTCAAGCTTTCATTAATCAAGAACAAACCAACTGATTAGGTTTAATTTGGGGCTTTTTAATTTCCTAGATAATAAACCTAAATTGACTTGGTAAATTTACGTAGTTTTGTTCATTCATTCATAAATCATTTGTTAGTACATCATTGAATTGTGATCCCCATTGAATTCTGAATAAAGCTGATTTTCTGTCAAATTAATCACGAGTTAATCGATTAAGTGATTGATTAATCGATTAGTTTTAGAGCACCATTCGTGTCGTAATCGAGTAACGCCTAGTTAATCGATTAATACTTGAGTGAGCTTCGGCATTAATCAATTAACCTTGAAATTAATCGATTAAACAGTATAAATTTTGTTAGAAAATTTGTTTTCTAAAATCCATTCTCTTTAGCAATCGAAAAATTTGTATTGAGGCTTCAAAATACTATTCACCCCCCTCTAGTCTATTTTGAGCCGCTTGTTGGTTTCCAACATGTCATATAAGGCCAAAAGAGAAAACCAAAATAGTTAGGGATAACCCAATAAGCTTTTATTTTGGCCTCATACGACATCGTTTTGGGGTGTAACGTTGAGTTGGTTGCCACGTAGGAGGCTCCTATTAACGGTGTTAAGAAAGAATTGGACGGAAGGATTTATTTGAAACAAATTACAAACTTCCGGATTTATTTGAAACGATAAAAAGTTAAGGGACGAAATCACAACCAAAAAATAACTTACAGGACCAATATAGTAGTTTTGCCTTATTTCTTTATTCCAGATCAAGAATAAAAACAAAATCATATGGGTACCAAAAAGGGGTAAAACCGTGGGACCTTGAGGACATCATGCATGTCTATTTTTTTGTTTTTAAACATCAATCTAGATATATTTAAGCATGGAAAATCATAAGGAGTAAGGAAATTCAACATGCAAAAGATTATGACCACCAAACACAAAAATCCTCTTGGAAAAGTTTCATGAAACCGAAAACATAGAGGAAGAAGAGAAAAAGTATAAGCTAGAGAATCTTTACCTAAAGGGAAGAATGAAAATATGCAAGAAAAATTGAAGTCTTTCTCCTCCTCCTCATAGAGCTCCCTCTCGGCCACCACTCTTTTTCTCTCTATCTCATTCCTTTTTTTTTGTCAAAGAAACCAAGAACAACAACAACATAATAGGGTGGATGGGGGTTATTTATAGAAAAGGGTGTAAGTGGGGTTCATGGAGTTAAAAATGGGGGTGCAAAATATTGAGGAGTCTTCCTCCTTACACCATATACTCCCACACGGCTCAATCATCATAAAATAGGGGGTTGGGACTTTGCATTTTGTTTTATATCTATGATGGTTGATTAGTATCCTATAGGTAGGTTTATGTTAGGTATTAATAATGAATGAGACAAAGGGATAAAGAGCACTTGCATGTATTGGCCGAAAATTGCATGCTTGTAGTAGGTCATTAATGGCTTGTCTCCATAGGGAGCATATAGGGTGATTACATTTAATTAGGTTAGGTTGTATTTAATTGGGTTACTCTAGGGTCTTGTGTACTAATAAATAAATATCTAACAATTCGTAATTCAGAATGCACTGAACAGTTAAAAACCGTACAACACTGTATTTTAGCAATAAATAATATTTTTCTCAATACAGCAAGTAATGCTTAAAGTCATATTTCAATTTACATAAAATAAAACATTATAATACTTCTCAAAATAACAAAAATTTCGTGAACAACAAAATAAATCCCAAACTGTACAAAAATAAATTCTACTTTTCAATACGATCGTTTTGATTGCAAATTCATCAAATTTTGATTTACAGATCAAAAGTTATGAATTTTCAAAGTTACGTAATCAAATAAATCAATAAATAATAATCCCTTCAAAACTTAATTCAAAACAAAATAATCCACCATTCTAAAAACAAATTCCAAATAATTATTTTCGTTCATAAATTTAAATCAAAGAACGAATTTACATAAATTCGAAAACACTGTCCAATCAAAAATTCTCAAAAATCAATTTATTAAAATGCTGGAAATTGTGGGTGTTATACCACCCGAGGATCCCTAAAGGGAGGTCCGGGATGAAGGTCGGCTGGGGACCGTGTGGGTACCGACCTGTCAGAGGTCGGTTTAAGCAGGACGTGTAACATCCCAATTTAATTAGAAAAATATAAATTCTGATAAATGAAAATATTGAAATACAAATTGGTTCGTAGCAAAATCTGGGATTTACAATTTGATATTAGAACAATGAATGGAAGAAAGTGGCCTTTGTTCGTCTTCTGTGATGTGAAACTCTGGTTCTTAGCTCCTCCATGAATTACCTAAAATGTTAAACCATAAGGGAGTGAACATCCTTTCATAATAGAATAGAAATTAAGAATTGAAATTAAGCAAATAATACTGACAAGAATTCAATTATCAACACATTGAGCTACTAAATTCATACGACTTTGTCTTTGCCTTTTTGATTATGAAAAGGGAATTCTTAGTTGATTCTTTTTCCATATTTGTAGTTCATTTTTACCATCAATGATAATGATCCCTTTAAAATGGTACTAATAATTCCATTTATGTCACTTTAACTCAATTCTCATAATTTCACATTGGTCTTTATATTTTATTCATAGTATGAAATCATTAATTATATATTATATTCTTCAAGCATTATGTAAAATATAGTCTTAGAATGTATGTAAGTATATAGTCATACTTTTATGTGTACTTTAATTAACAAATTTATACTAATTATTAGTATTGGCATTTCGTCGAACACCTTGTCTACATTAAATTTGGATTGATTAAAGTTGTGAGTTTTATAATTTAATTCAAGACTTTAAAGGCTTATTCCATATGCACAGGCATATGGTACACAGAATCCACTATCCTAGGGTTTAATTCATAATATTCAGTGAGTATTTACTAATTCCAAAACCTAAATTCTATTCTAAGAGAAAAGAGTTCCTCCCTTACCTCAAGGGAAGAAAACCCAATGATCAAAGCACTTGAGTATATGAATTGGCTTCTAAAACTCTCCTCTTGCAGTTGGAATAATGATAATCTTCAAGATTATGGAGGAACTACGGCTAGGGAAGAGAGGAGGATTAAGAATGAAATGGGATTTGATGGAAAATATAAAAACAAAGATTGGAATCAAAGAAAAGGTGTTGGGTGATGTTAAACCATGGTATATAGGATAGATTTGGGTGTATAAGAGATGGTTGGTGCATGGAATTCGAGTTTGGTACATGAAAATTGCCTTCAGATGCATTTCTGGGCGATCTGGTGCATCTGGAGGGAGTCTGGTGCGTCTGGCTTGGAGGCTGGGCGTGCTGGTCTGATTTCTGGTGCGGCCTGGTGCTTATATATGCACCCCGCGCTTGAGCGCGGGACCTGGCGCTTGGGCGCCCGATTTTTCTAGAGAATTCTGGTGCGCGCGAGAAAAATCTGGTGCTGCTGATCCGTGGCGCCTGAGCGCGACTGGCTGCGCTTGAGCGCGCCTGGTGTTGCTGATTTCCGCACCGGTGCGTCTGGGGCTCACCGGCTCATGCCCCGGCGCACCGGTTCGCCCCGGAAAGCCGATTTTCGCAATTTTTAGCTTATTTTAATGGATTTTAACCCTTCTTAACACTAAATCAAACTTGTATAACATTAATTTACATTCCTAATTATTTTCGTTATGTTACTTTTCATCGAGCACCCCAATTACAAAACTCCGAAAATTCCTATAAATTGGCCTCCGAACTTACTGATGCTTTCTTCTTCTTATCCGCATGATTTAGAATAATTCTTCAATTCCTTTTTCCTCTATATTAATCTTTGGGAAGGGATCAAATGGTCGGATTATATCCTAAGCTTCTGGATTCTTGCTTGATTCTTAAGTTTTATTACACCTGATCGTAATAAATTCTGCCTTAGTTAATGCTTGCTCCTTTCTCCGGTTTTTAACCTATATTTGGTATTCTCTTTTCTAATACCTTATTAGGGTCACGATCCATAGGACACACCCAATTCTTATATTCGTCTTATGAATCTTAATCGGGAAAATGACTACACTTTGTCCTAATTATTATTTATTCAGACTTCTCTTTACTCGATTTCTCTTAACTTAACTTAAGCGTGTGAATTCAATGCTCCTAATTATGTGGATTATGTTTTGATGATGACAAAATAATTAACAAATCATGCCTTGAAGATATTGCAACATCAACATCAACAAGAAGTCAAGAAAAGAAGACAAGTGCCCAATCATTCTCAATCAAATATTAATTGTAAATTTCTAATTTATGTTGAGAGTGGTTGAGAGTGGGTAGAAATAGTTAGTCTCTTCTAGGAATAAATTTTTATATGATTATTAAGTTGAGATTGACCAAAATTAATACTTGAGAGGAAAAATAAAATTGAAAAATAATTTTTCCCATATCTGATCAAAATACTCGAGTATTTTGAAAAAGACTCGAGTATACACTCGAGTATTTGTAGAAAAACTCGAGTATTTGTGCCAGGTCAGCAATTATGACCGTTAGTCTTGTTCGTGCACCAATTCACTCGTGACCGACCAAAAAGACTCGAGTTTTTACCAAAAGACTCGAGTATTTTTGTCCAGTCAGCAAAAATGAACGTTGGAGAAACTCAAAAACCCAATTGAGGGCATTTGAGTCTCATCCAACCCCAAGAGAGAATTCAGAACCTTATTGTAAAATTTCTCTTTGAATTTGTGCAAGAACAAACAAGACAACAACACATTATTGATCACAAGCTTTCATAATTTCCTTTTCTCAAGTGTTAATTCCCAAAAAGCTCAACTTCTCAATCATATTGTCATTTTATTCCAAGTTGAGTTTTAGGCCTCAATTCTTACATTGAGCTGTGCTTATTTGTGCTAATCCATTGTGAGATTAGTAATACACATACAAAAAGCTTGATTATTCAAAGTCTTGGATTGTTCCCAAGCAAACCCTAAGTGGCTTAGGGTGTTGGAAGTCTTGAGAGGTTCTCAAACACAAGACTAGGAAGTTCCTAGCCCGGTGGAGTTTCTTGAAGGGAGTCCAAGGAAGCTTTGTGAAGAGTTCTTCAATCAACGGAATCAAATTGGGGTAGAAATCAAGAGTTTGGTACACTCTTGAAAGGGTTAGGTTGAGTGAGGCCATTCTCAAGCAATCCTTTGTAATTTCTAACAATTTGATTATTAGTAGAAACTCCTAAGTGATTAGGAGGACTGGATGTAGCTCATTGTTGGAGTGAACCAGGATAAAATTGCTTGAGTGTTGGTTTATTGCTTTTAATCTACTTTCTAGCTCAATAGACTTAAGTCATTTCAATCAATTAGGATTTATACAATTAGGTAGCAAGTTCAAGGAATCTTTGTGTTAAAAGTTATTTAGATTACTTGCTATTCTGTTGGATAAGTTCCTGTTTATTATTGAATTGATTTGAGTTAAATTGTTGAATTTTCGTTTCTGGTTTTTCTGCTATCTGATAGTAAAAACTCGAGTATTTCAGAAAAGACTCGAGTTGTTCATCCTGAAAAACTCGAGTATTTCACAAAAGACTCGAGTCTTGTGTTTCTGATTCCAGAAAATTCAGTCTAAGCTCCATTCTTCAATTATCAATCCAAATATTTGGTATTAGTGCTTCAAAATACTATTCACCCCCCCTCTAGTATTTGCTTAGCCCGCTTGTTGGTTTCCAACAAGTGGTATCAGAGCTCGGTCGAAAGATCGAGTGTAACAACTTTTTCGAAAAAGATCCTTTTGGAAACTTAATGGGCTCTAGCAATAACTTTGGTGGAGAAGGAGCTTCAATAAACCGTCCTCCATTATTTAATGGTGAAGGATATGTTTATTGGAAAACTCGCATGAAAGTTTTTATTGAAGCAATTGATATGGATATTTGGGATGCAATTGAAAATGGTCCTTTCATTCCCAAAAAGAAAATAAATGATGAAATTGTTGAAATTCCAAGGAGTAGTTGGAATGATGATGAAAAGAGAAAAGTCTCATTTGATTTAAAAGCTAAAAACATCATCTTTTCGGCTTTATCCCATGATGAATTTTATAGAGTTTCCCAATGTAAATCGGCAAAAGAAATGTGGGATACTTTGCAAGTCACACATGAGGGAACAAGTGAGGTTAGAGATGCAAGATTGAATTCTCTAACTCACGAATATGAATTGTTCCACATGTTGCCAAATGAATCCATTAGTGACTTGCAAAAGCGATTCTCTCACATTGTTAATCATTTGATTTCCTTGGGAAAAGTATTTCGCAATGGTGAAACTACTAACAAAATTCTAAGATGTCTTGATAGGAGTTGGCAACCCAAGGTAACCGCCATCAAGGAATCAAGAGACATAAATAGCATGGACTTAGCCACTTTGTTTGGCAAACTCCAAGAGCATGAGATGGAGCTTACAAGACTTGGGATGCATGAGGAATCGGACAAAAAGAAAAAGAGCATAGCACTCAAAGCTTCAACCAAAGCTACAAAAGAAGTTGAAGAATTCTCTACAAGTGGAGATTCCGATGGTGAACCAAATCAAGAAGAATTTGGGATGTTTGTGAAAAGATTCAATAAATTTTTCAAAGGGAAGAAAGGTGGATCTTCATCCAATTTCAAGAGAACCAAAGACTCCAAACAAAGAGAAAAGAGTACCAATGGTGGAGTTAAGTGTCATGAATGTGGAGGGGTTGGTCACATAAGAATGGAATGTGCCACATTCTTGAAGAAGAATGACAAGAAGACCCAAGAGACCAAAGGGAAGCGTGCATACATTGTTTGGGATGCACCGGAGAAGAGCAATGAATCATCTTCAAGTAGTTCCGGTGATGAAAATGCAAACCTTTGTCTCATGGCCAAGAACAATCATGAGTCCTCATCAAGAGCTAATCATGGCATGAGTGAAAGTGATGATGAGGTAACCTCTAGCTCTTCTTGTTCATCTTCAAACTCCATTTCATATGATGATTTGCAAGAAGCCTACAATGAAATGTTAATTCAATTTAAAAGGCTTGCTAAAATTAATAAGGAAAAAGGAAAGAAAATTTTGGAGTTTCAACATGAAATTGATGAATTGCAAAAATCTATAAATGAGTTGAAACTTCAAAATGAATCCTTGGAACTTATTAATTCTAGTCATCAAAGTGATTGTGCAAATCATGAGGAGATTATCACTCCATGTGAGAGATGTGATGAACTTGAAAAAGAAGTGAAAGAGTTGAAAAACAAACTCACAATCTCACATAGTGATAGAAACCTCAACCGGTTGTTGAACTCTCAAAGACATAATCACAACAAAACCGGTTTAGGATATGTTCATAAAACGAACAAAAAGTACAAGGTGGTTGGAACATTTTCTAAGAAAAATTCATCAAAGAGACCAACTTGTACTTATTGTGGAAAGGTTGGACATATCAACATTGAGTGCCACATTAAGAAGTTTGAAATGAAAAAGGGCACTTATATGTGGATTAAGAAGGGAGAAAGTCCCAACACTAACCCTAAGGGACCCAACATTGTTTGGGTACCCAAAGTGAACAAGTGATTTCATTTTGTAGGTGTGTCTTCGAACGGGAAAACAATTGTGGTATCTTGATAGTGGATGTTCGAAGCACATGACGGGAGATAAGCGGCACTTCATTGAGCTTACTCCAAAGGAAAAGGGTTATGTCACTTATGGGGACAACAACAAAGGCAAAATCCTTGGTATTGGTAAAATCGGAAACTCTTCAAACTTGATTATTGATAATGTGCTCTATGTTCAAGGATTAGAACATAATCTCTTGAGCATAAGCCAATTATGTGATGTTGGTAATCATGTAGTTTTTACCTCTACCCATTGCCTCATTAAAAGTGACAAAGATGAATCAATCAAATTTGTTGGTAGAAGGTCAAATAATACTTACTTAGTTGATTTGAACAAAGTCACTTCTTTGGTCTCTACTTGTTTAGTGAGCAAAGAAAATGACACTTGGTTATGGCATCGTAGGACCGCTCATATAAATGTAAACCAATTGAAGAAAATTCAATCTAAAGATCTAGTAGTTGGTTTACCAAAGCTAAATTTTTCTATTGAAGGTGTTTGTTCCCCTTGCAAGAAATGTAAACAAACTAAAAACACCTTTGGATCAAAAATGGTTATGTCCACATCAAGGCCATTAGAAATGCTTCATATGGACTTGTTTGGACCATCACAAATAAAAAGCTTTGGTGGCAACTATTATGCATTGGTGATTGTTGATGACTTCTCTAGGTTTACTTGGACTTTATTTTTAACTACTAAGAGTGAGACCTACAAATCTTTTAAACATCATGTCAAACTTTTGCAAAACCAAGTAAATCAAAAAGTAATTATTATTCGTACCGATCATGGTGGAGAATTTGAAAACCACAAATTTGATAGATTTTGTGCTAAAAATGGTATTGAGCACCAATTCTCCGCACCAAGAACTCCGGAACAAAACGGAGTGGTAGAGCGGAAAAATAGGGTGCTAGAGGAACTTGCTAGAACCATGTTAAATGATTCTCAAGTACCTCAATATTTTTGGGCCGATGCCGTCAATACGGCTTGTTATGTTTTAAATCGTATTTTGATAAGGCCCTCTTTGGATAAAACCCCCTATGAACTTTACAAGGGAAGAAAGCCAAATATATCTCATTTTCATGTCTTCGGATGCCAAGTTTTTGTTTTAAATAATGGAAAAGAACACCTTGGCAAGTTTGATTCCAAATCCGATGAAGGCATATTTTTAGGCTATTCTTCTCACAGTAAAGCTTATAGAATTTTCAATAAAAGAACTTTAACTATTGAGGAATCAATTCATGTGGTTTTTAATGAGTCTTCAAAAGAAGATAGTGTTTTATGTGATGCTAGTGAAGATGGCATTGTCTTTTCAAAAGAAGAAAAAGAGAGAGAGAATTCAAAAGTTGATGAAGGAGAAGTAAGGGAAGAACTTCCTCCAACTTGGAAATCGGTCAAGGCTCATCCTATAGACAAAGTCATAGGAGATATGTCAAAGGGAGTACTTACTCATAGGTCTATTCAAAACATTTGCCACTATGTCTCATTTGTTTCTCAAATTGAACCCGATTCAATTAAAAAGGCCATTGAGGATGATCATTGGGTTCTTGCTATGCAAGAAGAATTAAACCAATTTGAAAGAAATGAAGTTTGGGATCTAGTCCCTAAACCCGATGATCATACCATAATTGGTACTAAATGGATTTATAGAAACAAACTTGATGAATCCGGGTTGATTATAAGAAACAAAGCTAGACTAGTAGCTCAAGGGTACAACCAAGAGGAAGGTATCGATTATGATGAGACCTTTGCTCCGGTTGCACGTCTTGAAGCAATCCGAATTTTACTTGCTTATGCTTCAATCATGAAATTCACTTTATATCAAATGGATGTTAAAAGTGCTTTCTTGAATGGGTTTATAAATGAAGAAGTGTATGTCAAACAACCCCCCG
Organism: Crotalaria pallida; assembly: GCA_037953625.1. NCBI lineage: Eukaryota > Viridiplantae > Streptophyta > Magnoliopsida > Fabales > Fabaceae > Crotalaria > Crotalaria pallida. The sequence goes on along the minus strand of CM075649.1, from coordinate 75,874,496 downwards.
GTTTTGAAAATAGTGAATTTCCAAACCATGTTTATAAATTGAAAAAGGCACTCTATGGATTGAAACAAGCTCCTAGAGCTTGGTATGATCGATTGAGTTCCTTTCTATTAGAAAACAAGTTTCAAAGAGGGAAGGTTGATAATACATTATTTATTTATAAAACCAAGGATGACATTTTGTTAGTACAAATCTATGTTGATGATATCATTTTCGGTGCTACTAACGTGTCTCTTTGTAGAAAGTTTTCAAATTTGATGAAAAAGGAATTTGAAATGTCAATGATGGGAGAACTCAAGTTCTTCCTAGGCTTACAAATAAAGCAAGTCAAGGAGGGGATATTTGTGCATCAAGGGAAATATTGCAAAGAGCTCCTTGAGAAATTCGGATTGGACAAGTGCAAGGAAGCCTACACTCCAATGAGCACATCATGCTACGTAGACAAGGATGAACAAGGTACACCGGTTGATGTTAGTAAGTATAGGGGTATGATAGGTAGTCTCCTATATCTCACTGCATCTAGACCGGATATTATGTTTAGTGTATGCATGTGTGCTAGATTTCAAGCTAATCCTAAAGAATCTCACCTATCCGCGGTTAAACATATATTTAAGTATCTAAAAGGAACAATTAACACTGGTTTATGGTATCCTGCTGATGCCAATCTTAGTTTAGTTGGTTACTCGGATTCCGACTTCGCGGGATGCAAGCTTGATCGCAAAAGCACCAGTGGTACTTGCCATTTCTTGGGAAGTTCATTGGTGTCATGGTTTTCTAAAAAGCAAGCTTGTGTCGCTCTTTCTACCGCCGAAGCGGAATATATCGCAGCCGGTAGTTGTTGTGCTCAACTGTTATGGATGAAACAACAATTATCGGATTTTGGTTTGAAACTTGAAAATATTCCGATTAGATGCGATAACACGAGTGCAATCAATTTGACTAAGAATCCGGTGTATCACTCAAGAACTAAACACATTGAAATAAGACATCATTTTTTAAGAGATCATGTACAAAAGGGTGATTGCACAATTGAATTTGTTAGTACCACAAATCAATTAGCCGACATTTTTACAAAACCTCTACCAAGGGACACCTTTTATCATATTAGGAGAGAACTTGGTATTTTAGATGAAGCTAATATAGGCTAATTGCATTGTGTGTCATTTTTGGAAAATCACCATATTAGTCTTACTCTAATGTGTTATTGATTCTTAGTTAAATTGTCCTTGATGATATTTGAAATTGTATATGTTAATTGTGTGTGATTCTGTACTGTATTCCAAGTTGGTAGTGAAGCATTTGTGTTTGATTTGTGTTTGGTCTTTTAAAACTGAGTTTTTACTTTCTGTTCTGTCAAAATACTCGAGTTTTTCCAAAAACACTCGAGTATTTTAATTCAAAATTAAATCAGTTTTAAATTGAAAAAGTTTTTAATCAGGGTCTGATAAAAATACTCGAGTGTTTCTAAAAACACTCGAGTCTTTATTAAAATACTCGAGTGTTTTTCATAACACTCGAGTCTTTCGAAACCCCCAATTTTTGAACTTTCAGACCAAACTCGAGTATTTTCCAAAAAACTCGAGTATTTTGAGTTTTCCTGAAATTTGAACTTTCGGACCAAAGTCGAGTTTTTCAATTTTTACTCGACTTTTATGGGGAAATCTGGGCTGCGTCACGACCGACTCGAATATATTTTGAACTGTTTATATATACTCTCAGACTCAAGTTTTTTTTTTGCGACCCTCTTCTCTCTCGGTTTTCTCATATCTCTCTCCTCAAAACTCAGATTTTCCTCAAAGTTTTGTCAAATCTTACTAGTTTTTCATCCTCTAAACTCTTCTCTCAGTTTTATCCTCCTCCAGATGCTCCAGCTCCTTCGATGTTTTGATGATGTTGACCTTTGGATTTTATCTTAGTTTTCATTCTGTTTTTATCATATTGGTCTTTGTTACATTTTCTGTATTTTGAGAACTTGGTGTTTTGAGACTTTGGGTTTCTTATTGCACCTTTGATTTGGACCATTTATGATGTTTTTATGTTAATGAATTTGGTCTTCATTATGATGTTTGTGCAAAGCTTCAGGGGGAGCTCTTTATCGTTATTATATCTCCGTTTTATTTGCATAGTTGGTTATGGGGTTTTCCGATTATGCACCTCTCCTCCCTTGATCTTTTTCTAAATTGTTACATCTTTTTGGCGTATGACAAAAAGGGGGAGAGATATTACACTTGTCTTGTCTTGATATTGTTGCACCTAAAATCTCTAATTATGGTATATACTCTGATAATTGTTAAATTCTCTAATACCATAGGCTTGGTGCTAAAATTAAATTGTCATAACATCTTGCTCAAGCTGAATTTTTAGATAGGTGAAAAGTATCATATAGTGAGGGGGAGTTGCATCTCCAGGTGGATCAAGCTTAACAAATGGATCAAGTGTTAATTATTTTGTCATCACCAAAAAGGGGGAGATTGTGAATTCAATGCTCCTAATTATGTGGATTATGTTTTGATGATGACAAAATAATTAACAAATCATGCCTTGAAGATATTGCAACATCAACATCAACAAGAAGTCAAGAAAAGAAGACAAGTGCCCAATCATTCTCAATCAAATATTAATTGTAAATTTCTAATTTATGTTGAGAGTGGTTGAGAGTGGGTAGAAATAGTTAGTCTCTTCTAGGAATAAATTTTTATATGTTTATTAAGTTGAGATTGACCAAAAATTAATACTTGAGAGGAAAAATAAAATTGAAAAATAATTTTTCCCATATCTGATCAAAATACTCGAGTATTTTGAAAAAGACTCGAGTATACACTCGAGTATTTGTAGAAAAACTCGAGTATTTGTGCCAGGTCAGCAATTATGACCGTTAGTCTTGTTCGTGCACCAATTCACTCGTGACCGACCAAAAAGACTCGAGTTTTTACCAAAAGACTCGAGTATTTTTGTCCAGTCAGCAAAAATGAACGTTGGAGAAACTCAAAAACCCAATTGAGGGCATTTGAGTCTCATCCAACCCCAAGAGAGAATTCAGAACCTTATTGTAAAATTTCTCTTTGAATTTGTGCAAGAACAAACAAGACAACAACACATTATTGATCACAAGCTTTCATAATTTCCTTTTCTCAAGTGTTAATTCCCAAAAAGCTCAACCTCTCAATCATATTGTCATTTTATTCCAAGTTGAGTTTTAGGCCTCAATTCTTACATTGAGCTGTGCTTATTTGTGCTAATCCATTGTGAGATTAGTAATACACATACAAAAAGCTTGATTATTCAAAGTCTTGGATTGTTCCCAAGCAAACCCTAAGTGGCTTAGGGTGTTGGAAGTCTTGAGAGGTTCTCAAGCACAAGACTAGGAAGTTCCTAGCCCGGTGGAGTTTCTTGAAGGGAGTTCAAGGAAGCTTTGTGAAGAGTTCTTCAATCACCGGAATCAAATTGGGGTAGAAATCAAGAGTTTGGTACACTCTTGAAAGGGTTAGGTTGAGTGAGGCCATTCTCAAGCAATCCTTTGTAATTTCTAACAATTTGATTATTAGTAGAAACTCCTAAGTGATTAGGAGGACTGGATGTAGCTCATTGTTGGAGTGAACCAGGATAAAATTGCTTGAGTGTTGGTTTATTGCTTTTAATCTACTTTCTAGCTCAATAGACTTAAGTCATTTCAATCAATTAGGATTTATACAATTAGGTAGCAAGTTCAAGGAATCTTTGTGTTAAAAGTTATTTAGATTACTTGCTATTCTGTTGGATAAGTTCCTGTTTATTATTGAATTGATTTGAGTTAAATTGCTGAATTTTCGTTTCTGGTTTTTCTGCTATCTGATAGTAAAAACTCGAGTATTTCAGAAAAGACTCGAGTTGTTCATCCTGAAAAACTCGAGTATTTCACAAAAGACTCGAGTCTTGTGTTTCTGATTCCAGAAAATTCAGTCTAAGCTCCATTCTTCAATTATCAATCGAAATATTTGGTATTAGTGCTTCAAAATACTATTCACCCCCCCTCTAGTATTTGCTTAGCCCGCTTGTTGGTTTCCAACAAAGCGTACGTATATAGTTATGATTATCAAATTAATAGTTTTAGGTCATTATATCCCTTAAGTATTAGCCAGATTAACCGCCTTGAATAATTTCTGATAACTTCTCCGGATCGAACGCTTGTTTAATTTCTTAATTGTTATTCCTTTCTTACTCTTTTATGCTAACTTTCATCCATCTCCTGTTACCTAAGGTGTCCCTTAAATCCTTGTTCGCATGCTTTTCTTACTTAACAACTTGAACAATCTAAGTGTTCATTTAAGATTAATTCGCATTACTCTTCCACATAATTTAAATTGATACAAACATATATATAATTATAATTATTATGTAATGAAAATTAGATCGTTACAATACTCCCTCACTTGTAGGAATTTCGTCCTCGAAATTCGTTTTAGGGTGTGGGGACTTTGATTCATCCTTTAAACTTAAGGTTCTTTCAACATCCTTAATTTATATCATTAATTTACAGGTCTTCCTTATTTCTTTTGGTAGGGCATTGCTTGGCACAATGTCCTGATTCCCTGCAGCGGTAGCTCTTTAATCGCATCTTCCGACATTTCCCTAAGTGGCATTTTTGACAATTTTTGCATTGGGAGGGGATGGTTGGTTCATATTCTTTATCATTTGTTTCCTTCTCACTTCCACTTTCATTCTCTTCCAGAGTGTGGTGTCCGTCTTGTACTATGAGCTCTTTACCTTTTCCTTCATGTTTCTTTTGAATCTCTAAATCTCTTTCATAAATGAGGGACATATTAACTAATACTGAGAAACTTTGGATATTTTGATATCTGAAAGCAAGTTTAATTTCGGGGCGTAGGCCTCCTACAAATCTTGTGCATTTGAACTTCTCATCAGGGTTGAATTCATAATAGGTGGAGTATTGAAGAAGTTCTTTGAATCGGGCTATGTATTCTTCCACATTCATGTTTTCTTGTTTCAATTCCAGGAATTCGATTTCTTTTTGACTCCGAATCTCTGCTGGGGAATACCTTTCTAAGAACTTTTCCTTGAATAATGCCCAAGTGATTTCTCTGGGTTCACTATCTATCAGTCGTTTGGTGTTTTCCCACCAGTTATCAGCTTCTTCCGTTAAGACATAGGTGGTGAATAGAACTTTTTGGGTGTCAGGACAGTTCATTATGGTGAAGATTTTCTCTGTGTCTCGGATCCATTTTTGTGCTTTGGTTGGGTCAGAACCACCTTCAAATTTAGGGGGGTTTACTTTACAAAATTCTGTAAACCTTTGGAATTCTGTTGTCTCTGGGTTTTGATTAGTTTGCACAAGGTTTCCTAGTATGGTTGTTAATTTCCCCACTAGGTCTTCATTTCTATCTGCCATTTCTTTGAATCTGCAATTAATTTAATTAGAGTTATTGTAAATCTTACTTTGAAACAATTTCTTTGGGTTTCTTTAATAATGGAGGGGAATTGTGGGAATTCTAACTCCCCCACTTAGGATTTGACTAGCTCCTATCTTGTTTCGAGATTTCCAAAATTTTCTAGTGAATATAATTCATCTAAAATTTGGGGCATAACTGATATATATATATATATATATATATATATATATTCTTTAGTTTCCCTTATTTCCTTCCTCTCTAAATCTTTTACTATCATTCACTCATGCTTTATGATTCATTATATATATTTCAAAACACTCCACTATGCTTCAAATTTCTAATAACGTTTGTTTAGCTTAATGACAACCACACATTAATTTGTTCAGTTCTGACTTTTTATATTAATGTTTTATCATCACTCTCTATATTCAGCATTCCAATCATCTTATCTTCTTATCTATTCATTTTACATACACCTATAATTTTAATTCCCGTAAAGTTCAGGGTTATAGTATATTGGACTTGCACTCCATATAATCAATTTAGTTTATTGAGTCAAACATACAAAGCATGTTTCATTCCAGATATATTATTTGGACCTTCTATTACTTATCACAATTATGACTCATCTCATTTTCATTGAATATGGTTTAACAATTCCTTTTGTACTCTTAATACATCATTATTATATTCCATTTATCACACTCTCATTGTCCAAATGTATATTCACAAATGCCATTTTTCATTTTCTCCTATGCATATCAAGAAAATGGAGGGGCAAAAGGATTAGCACCATTCAACTAAAAAATCATTCATTACCTCATACTAGGTAATTCAACTTCTAGATTCCTCTGATATCACTTCTCAATGAATGCAAGTATTGGGGTGATCAGTCCCAATCCTACCCCATTGAGGGTAATCGTCCTCGTAATCCAGACTGATTCTTTACACATCATCTTGACCATTCATCATTTTCAAAGACTCATTTTATATCAATACTTTCACTTTCGATTAGTCTAATACTAAGGGTTTTTTTTTCTTTCAAATTTTCACAATTTGATTTTCCTTCCTTCATTCATTCTTTTGCCACCATGTAAATTATTTGCAATTGGATAAGCGTTCACTTATTCTCTTGCACCGAATTCCTAGTGAGCTCTCCTAGGTTTCCGGTGTCACAAATCATTTTCTTCTCAACACACTTTTAACCCTTTTTAACACTTTCCAATTGCAAATCATTTACTTCTTTCTCATTTCATTTCTTTTGTCTTCTTTTTCCACTTCCATTTACTTTCTTATTTTCTGTATCGTTCTCATTTTCCGCATTGCTGTATGAGACATTCATCAATTTATTCAATTTCCTCACTTCGCCCTCCACTCCAGGGAAAGACCAACCGGGAGTAAGTGTCCCTCTACCACTGCTTGCACAGTACTGGACACCCATTTTCAGTCCAGTACAACTTGGGTTGAAGGCCCAAGTTGGCTATAGCAGGTAACCACCCTCAACCGGTCCCGAAATGACTGTGACCGATAGAATCATCATGGTTAACGTGAAACCAATCCCCCGACATAGGTGGCCAGTCTATGCCCTCCTAGGAGATCAAAGTTTCACCGAACGACAACTCCCGCGGTTGTTTCATTAGCACAACCTAGTCACATATCATTCACGTGCCTCCGCGTATGTCTTTCCCAACTTCCTCACCGTCCACCTTATAACTTCTGGACATTCGTTCTATGTACAACAGTTTACATTCTCAATTAAATTTTTAAATTCACGTATATCTTTTCCAAATTGAATGATTCAATTGATTTAGAATCCCACTTTTATCATTTTTTTTATTTATATTTTTTTATCATATATTATCAAATGGGTTTCCAAATCAATCGAGTAATTCTAAATGACATTATTTTCCAAAAATTCATTTGTATCACACATTGAATTAGATTGAGAATGTACCCTGTTTACATAGATTATTGTACCGAGATCATTGAAACGGAAAACTACACATCAATTATTGAAACTTTGAAAACAATTCATTTTTCCTTTAAAGAAAACATGTGATTTAATTCAAAACATTGGTTTACAAGTATTTTCCTTTTCATTGGCCTTAGTAAGGTATTCACCCATTATTCATGTTGTGGTGTATAATGTAATGGATTCTCAAAGGGACTTAAACCATCTTCTTCTTCTTCTTTCTTTCTTTTTTTTTTCAAAATCATTCTTTTTTTTTTCATTTAAGTCCCATTGAGAAGATAATATATTTTCTTAACACCCTTTTTATCATCATAGCCATTGGAAAGGAATTGATTTCCAAAATTCAATTACTTTAAATTTGATTTTCTGAATTGTATTAAAAACAAAATAAGTTAATACACCAAACATTTCTTTCCTTTCCAATGACGTGAATGCATTCATTATGCACCATTCAACATTCACTCACTTTTATTTTCTCCCTCTATGTATCGCTCTCATTTGTCTCATACAACAATGTATTGGCGCTGGTCAGTCTTCGATTACATCGACGGACACTGGAACACATCCAGCAGACTACGTCGACACGGTCAACCAGGCCACCGAACCTTCATCATTCTTATCAATTTTCTCTGCTTATTTCTCATCACTTTCTTTTCATATAATATCATTTCACTTTCTCTTCTTTTGGTGGCAAAAGATAAAACTTTTCTTGCATTCAAAGCCCTTAGCATTGACTAACCATTTTCATCTCTTTATGGTGCTATACCTTCTGACTTCCTTATACTCAACAATTTATTATTCCATTTTAATCCCTATAATCATATATTTTTGTACTCCCTTGTGGTGAAGAGCTTAGAATTGGAGTTTCACAACGGAATTGGGACCATTTCCCTTAGGCCGAAAGGAAAGAACTGCTCTGATACCAAATTGTAACATCCCAATTTAATTATAAAAATATAAATTCTGATAAATGAAAATATTGAAATACAAATTGGTTCGTAGCAAAATCTGGGATTTACAATTTGATATTAGAACAATGAATGGAAGAAAGTGGCCTTTGTTCGTCTTCTGTGATGTGAAACTCTGGTTCTTAGCTCCTCCATGAATTACCTAAAATGTTAAACCATAAGGGAGTGAACATCCTTTCATAATAGAATAGAAATTAAGAATTGAAATTAAGCAAATAATACTGACAAGAATTCAATTATCAACACATTGAGCTACTAAATTCATACGACTTTGTCTTTGCCTTTTTGATTATGAAAAGGGAATTCTTAGTTGATTCTTTTTCCATATTTGTAGTTCATTTTTACCATCAATGATAATGATCCCTTTAAAATGGTACTAATAATTCCATTTATGTCACTTTAACTCAATTCTCATAATTTCACATTGGTCTTTATATTTTATTCATAGTATGAAATCATTAATTATATATTATATTCTTCAAGCATTATGTAAAATATAGTCTTAGAATGTATGTAAGTATATAGTCATACTTTTATGTGTACTTTAATTAACAAATTTATACTAATTATTAGTATTGGCATTTCGTCGAACACCTTGTCTACATTAAATTTGGATTGATTAAAGTTGTGAGTTTTATAATTTAATTCAAGACTTTAAAGGCTTATTCCATATGCACAGGCATATGGTACACAGAATCCACTATCCTAGGGTTTAATTCATAATATTCAGTGAGTATTTACTAATTCCAAAACCTAAATTCTATTCTAAGAGAAAAGAGTTCCTCCCTTACCTCAAGGGAAGAAAACCCAATGATCAAAGCACTTGAGTATATGAATTGGCTTCTAAAACTCTCCTCTTGCAGTTGGAATAATGATAATCTTCAAGATTATGGAGGAACTACGGCTAGGGAAGAGAGGAGGATTAAGAATGAAATGGGATTTGATGGAAAATATAAAAACAAAGATTGGAATCAAAGAAAAGGTGTTGGGTGATGTTAAACCATGGTATATAGGTTAGATTTGGGTGTATAAGAGATGGTTGGTGCATGGAATTCGAGTTTGGTACATGAAAATTGCCTTCTGATGCGTTTCTGGGCGATCTGGTGCATCTGGAGGGAGTCTGGTGCGTCTGGCTTGGAGGCTGGGCGTGCTGGTCTGATTTCTGGTGCGGCCTGGTGCTTATATATGCACCCCGCGCTTGAGCGCGGGACCTGGCGCTTGGGCGCCCGATTTTTCTAGAGAATTCTGGTGCGCGCGAGAAAAATCTGGTGCTGCTGATCCGTGGCGCCTGAACGCGACTGGCTACGCTTGAGCGCGCCTGGTGTTGCTGATTTCCGCACCGGTGCGTCTGGGGCTCACCGGCTCATGCCCCGGCGCACCGGTTCGCCCCGGAAAGCCGATTTTCGCAATTTTTAGCTTATTTTAATGGATTTTAACCCTTCTTAACACTAAATCAAACTTGTATAACATTAATTTACATTCCTAATTATTTTCGTTATGTTACTTTTCATCGAGCACCCCAATTACAAAACTCCGAAAATTCCTATAAATTGGCCTCCGAACTGATGCTTTCTTCTTCATATTCGCATGATTTAGAATAATTCTTCAATTCCTTTTTCCTCTATATTAATCTTTGGGAAGGGATCAAATGGTCGGATTATATCCTAAGCTTCTGGATTCTTGCTTGATTCTTAAGTTTTATTACACCTGATCGTAATAAATTCTGCCTTAGTTAATGCTTGCTCCTTTCTCCGGTTTTTAACCTATATTTGGTATTCTCTTTTCTAATACCTAATTAGGGTCACGATCCACAGGACACACCCAATTCTTATATTCGTCTTATGAATCTTAATCGGGAAAATGACTACACTTTGTCCTGATTATTATTTATTCAGACTTCTCTTTACTCGATTTCTCTTAACTTAACTTAAGCGTACGTATATAGTTATTATTATCAAATTAATAGTTTTAGGTCATTATATCCCTTAAGTATTGGCCAGATTAACCGCCTTGAATAATTTCTGATAACTTCTCCGGATCGAACGCTTGTTTAATTTCTTAATTATTATTCCTTACTTACTCTTTTATGCTAACTTCCATCCATCTCTTGTTACCTAAGGTGTCCCTTAAATCCTTGTTCGCATGCTTTTCTTACTTAACAACTTGAACAATCTAAGTGTTCATTTAAGATTAATTCGCATTACTGTTCCACATAATTTAAATTGATACAAACATATATATAATTATAATTATTATGTAATGAAAATTAGATCGTTACAGGACGTACCTGACCTGTCATAGGTCGGTGTGTGTCCTTGTAGCGTAGGCCTTTGGTCGGCCAAGGGTCGTCCGACCATCCTCTTGTGATCACTCTCAGGTTCTTAATTGGTTAACCCTACACCGGTCAAGGTCCTTGAAAATTTAAAATTTTTTGTTTGGTCTCAGCTGTTAGTAAAATATCGTTAATTTGTTACATGGCTAACGAATTGTCACATCAGCATGTCATGTGTCTGCACAATAATGAGTTGATGCCACGTTGGCAGATGACATGGATAATCCAACAAGGCAAGCAAAACTATAGCCACGGGTGGCCCAAGATTGTCCAACTTACGCGAGCCCAATAACTTAAACAAACTCATAGTCATCATTTAAGTATATAACATTCAATTCTTGCATAATTATTTCGATGTGATATTTCAGATGAACTAAAATATTATAATTTTTAGTCTTTCGCCCTTTCTATTTATATAATAAACCAAATACATAATTCTCCATCTATCCCACAAGGATGGTTAAACAATTCAAAAGTCAAAAAATTAAGGAGACATGCATTTAAAGGTTTGTTTAACACATTAACCAATTATCAAACAACTAATTTTATACATTTTGCATGAATCAACCAATCGTAAATCAAACTTTACAATTTCTAAACTTTTCATTGATTATTTTAACTATAGTTTGGGACAAAAATTCTAGCAATTTGTCACCATCCTTGTGAGACGGAGGGAGTAGAAATCATGTCTTATTCTATACTGTTATTACATGCCTATTATTCTTACATGCTCTCTGCCAACGTGATAACAACTCATTATTATGCAGACACACGACATGCTATGTGACAATCAGTTATCCATGTCAACAATTAACAGTATTTTATTAACGCTAAAGACAAAAAAAAAACTTTAAAGGACCTTGACTGGTAAAAAAAATATATAGGAACTAAAACCAAAATTCGGTCAACTTTCAAAGACTTTTACTTTTAAAAAAGACACATGACATGTTGATGTGACACTTTTAAAAAAGACACATGGCATGTTAGTCACGTCATCAATTAACGGTGGATCCCCGACGGTAGGGACTAAAACCAAAACTCAGTCAAATATGCATAGGATTTGTTGAAACTAATTTTAAAATAAAAAAATAAAAAAAAAGCTTAGATTTAACATTAATAAATTATTTATATATATATATGTAAAAAAAATTTAAAAAATCATAAGGAACATGCTAACATTTAAATTTTGAGAATAATGGGAGTGCACCGTCTGTGTAATGTTTTTTACACTATGGGTTGATCATCCACCGTTCATGTGTTTTACTTTTAATTAAGAGTCAATGATTAATAATAATACATCAATGGTGGATGATATGCTGACGGTGTAAAGAATCGTTACACTGTCGGTGCACCACCCATTTTCTCTTAAATTTTTTGATCAAACAAATGAGTTACCTTTACAATGCGAAATGATTCATTTAATATATCGAGAAATATTAAATTTAAGTTTTTCAATGTTTACTTACTTACTCCCATGTCCCTTATTATAGGGCATCATTTTGGTAGATTTGGTGTTCCTTTTTATAAGTTGTTTTAGAATATCCAGTTGACATTAAAGAGTTTATTCCAAATATACCCCTCATAATTACATAGGGATAATATGGTAATAATTACAATAGAGAGAAACGAATAAAGTTGTAAAGTTTTAAATATGGATAACTTTGGAATAACAACATATTTTTTGATAAATTGAAAAAGTAATAATTGTTTTTCTTAATCTGTGTGAATTAGATAAAAGTAACTTAAGTGACGGAGCTTGACAAAAAATTAGGGGGTGCAACGAAATCTTTGAATATTACCTTTTAATAAAATTAAGATACTCAGCCTAGCAGTACGTTGCCTTTTAACTCGCCTAACGAATCCAAGTTCGACTCCATCTCTAATCATTTCTTTACAAGTTTTTAACTTCATGGTTAAAATTTGCGGTGGGAAAACTAAGTAGTTAAGTTTGCCCCGGGTGGATTCGAGGATGACTGGATGAGACATCACGGATAATACAGCTGACATGTTAGCATTGCACCAATCAAGCAATCTTTTTAAAATTTGAGGGGGACTTTACTCCTTAGAAGTTTCGAGACTTATAACAAAGGACAAATGGAGTATTTCGAAATGAAGATACTTTTTAGCATAATCCATATTATAAATTGTACATTTATAAAGCAACCCGTGAAAATATTGCATAAATATCACAATGAATAGAATCCATCCTATCTAATAAATTATTTATTCCTCAAAGAACTAAGGAAAATAAAACACAGAATGATTAAATAAAGAATGTCTAAAAAAAGAAAATCCAGATTACAAAAATATTGAAATAGCAAATGCTTTGCCTCAGATAGTCAAAGTGAACCAAAGGGCCATGCAACCCAAAACAACCGGAACACCAAAATTAGAACTTGAACCCGAATCATCGCCAACGGGCCCCTGGGAAGTTTCTGGCGAAGAAGCCACTGGAGCGATATCCGGCGAGGCTCTGTTTGTCGGAATAGTCGCCGGTGAATCTGACGGAGCGGCCGGATTGGAAGGAATTCCTGCAACTGGTGGAGAAGCCGATGGAACCTCTGCAACTGGCTGAGCGCCCACTGGGCTACTCACCGGAGCCACCACCGGATTCTCAGAGACCGGTGAAGGAGTTGCAGGTGATGGAACCGGCGGCGGAGGCCCATTGTTGGATGGGCTGGAAGCCGGGGAAAGTGTGACTGAAGACGGTGGGTTAGCAGCCGGAGATTCGGCCGGCGACCCAGCTGGAGAAACCTTCGGAGTTTGCGAAGGCGGCGATATAGTTGGTGATGGAGCAGGTGCAGTGTCTCCATGAACTGAAACATAAGATGTGAAGAAGAGAGCAAGAACGAAAGGTAGAAGCACCCTACAACACATTTTTCGGTTATTTTAAGGAATGATTGCGAAGTACGAAATTGAGAAATTCCACCAACGTTTACTTTTGGAAAGGAAAGTATGGTTTGTGTGGAAAGTGTTTAATGTTCTTTTTTGTGTATATGTCGTGGGAAAGGATGTATGTTTTTCTGGGGGGTTAGTACTTAGTAGAGAATATATAAGGGAATTGGATTGTGACCGTTGCGACGGTTCATTGCCTATAGCCTATAAGGTAGCCGTTGAGTCCACTAGCATGACCTGCTGTTCCGGTTAAGTTGCTCCCTCCTGTTTATTTACTAGTGTAGCACCCGTGCACGGAAATTAAATCAAATTTATTTGGTATAAATAAAAAGTTAGTAAACCACTATGCATATAAGTTATTAAATCAAGCAAAATTCAAGGTTATTATGTTTTTCCAATTCAAAAAAAAAAAAAAGTTTATTATGTTTTTAATCATTTCTTGTTGTGTATTGACATGTGATATTAAAAGCTTTATCTATTTAACCCATGCGCCCTTTTAGAAATTTAATGTATTAAAGTTTGATTAAAATGCACTATTAAAGTTATTTAGAGCTGAGAATGTAAATTAATCGGATAAGGCACCGATCCAATTTAGTGTTAAAACAAAACGTTAATTTATTTGAGTATTTAATTAGAACTATTATTTAATATTAAATAATGGTGCATGGACCGAATACTTTTTTTGTAGGAAGTAAAGAACTTCGCTAATATAAAAGATGAAGAATGGTTTTTCCTTTCTCATTAATCACACAGGCAATTATTAATTTCATCAACTTTACTATTGAAGTAGTAATTCATTTGAGAGTGGAGGAAGTAAATTAAAGGAAGAAAGTTAATATGCTAGACAGAAACTCAATTATAAATTAGATAGTAAAAAACAGCCCCCATAACCGTAATAAGTTCAAAATATTGCTAGTAAAATATGCCAAAACATTTCAAAAAAAAAAAAAAAAATTTGTGCCAACACAAAACTATGTAGAGATAAATTTAAAGAACTAAATGGGCATGTAGAAAGACCAACGCACTGTGAAAGAGAAGGTTATAATATTGGCCCAACACAAAATATAAGGACCAGGTGAAGATGGAGACATTCAAACAGCCTTCATCTAAACTTAAATATCAACGTAGCAAAATAAGGAAGAATGTGACACCCTACTTTAACTACCCTTAATTATCCATAGCAAATTAGACACTTGAAAATTTCCTTCTTTTAATTCAATTACTTAGAAAAAATTTTCGTAAAACTGGACAGAGTTTACTCTGTTTTTAAGACTTTCCCAAAAATTAGATTTTTCTTGTGAACCTGTTTTCAAATAACATCTCATAAACAACATAGTCTGTGTAACATCCTGAATTTTAATTCTAAGGATAATTAGAATAATAAACAGCTTAGAAAAATGATTATTATGTTCAAGAGTAATTAAGGTGATGGATTAGGATCACTTTTAGTGCTATGAAGTAGTTAAATAGCCTTGACATGAAACAAGAGGTTGAAAGAGGAGAAAAGGAGTGTTAGAGACGACATTTTCGGTGTTATAAACATGTTATATTAGAAAATTAAAATTAAAAGATTGACAACTCTAAACATAAATTCCACCGTTGGATGTGAAGGTTTTTTTTGGTAAAGAAAATTCCATTACCACAAGCTGATGAAAACACAAAGCAAAGTCGCTAAGCCAAAGTGCTAGAAACAAGCACAATGCATAGAGACCAAGTTCAGCAAAAATAAAATCATAACTCTAAACAAAGTCTATAAACTAAAGCTCTATTTGGCCAAGACCTGAAATTCTGAAAAGTAAACGAAATTCTATATGCAACTTCCTTTCTAATTTGCTTAAACACTTGAGACACCTTGATCTGACTGTCATGGAATGTACGTCGATTTCGCTCAGCCCAAATATGGTAAATGACTGCTGAGATCAACAAAGCAATACAGCTCCTGCGGGTCTTGTCTCTAAAAGCATGAAGAATCCATCTTGTCTAGCTACTAAATATGTGATGCCACTGATCAATTCCAAACCAGTTACAACACAGCTCCAGGAAGGTTCTACTCCAGCCACAATAAAAAAATAAATGATTTCTGGTTTCTTTTGCTGCAAGGCAGAGGTAGCAATGGTTTGGCCCATAGAGAAAATCCTTTAATCTATCAATAGTGCTTAATCTATTAATAACAACAAGCCAGACAATAAAACAGTGCTTTTTAACATTAGTTGCATTCCAAACAAACCTCCAAAGAGGGAAAACAGACTGACTGCCCTTTAAGAAAGAGTAGCCACTCCTTATTGTGTAGATACCATCACTTGCTCCTAGCCATTGATCATTTTGATAACCAGCTCTGAGTTCATCCCTGACTTTTAAAATTTGCTTCCAATGCCAACTTGCTCCTTGCATACCGATACAGGTCCATAAATTCTGATCTTTTATGTACACTGTATGCATCCATCTAACCCATAAATTGTCTGCCTTTGATTTTAAATCCCAGACTTGCTTGCCAATGGCAACCTTGTTTCAGGTTATGCAATCCTTAATCTGCAGACCACCATGCTTCCTGTTTCTGGAAACCTGATTCCATCCTACCTTAGCTGAGTAATTCCCTGATTCATTAACACCCCATAGAAAAGCTCTACAAACTTTCTCAATGCCTCTAATCACTGCCTTTGGAATTTAAAACATGGAAGCCCAATAAACATGAAGACTCATAAGCATAGAATTGATCAAGAAACATCTTCCTTGGTAAGACAGGTTCCTAGTTCTCCAACACTTAATTCGATTAGTGACTTTCTCCACAAGAATCTGGCAAGATGAGACTGTCCACTTCTTTGCATACAGAGGCAGACCTAAATACTTGCAAGGAAAAGAGCCCCTCTGAAAACCTGTCTTGATTAACTCCAGCCATAAAGATTGATGATTTTTCCTGGCTAGCTTCAAGACCTGATTTTGAAGCAAAATCCTTCAAAGCATAAGAAAGTAATCTAACACTGGCAGGATGAGCTTTGCAGAAGACCATAAGGTCATCAGCAAAAGCCAAGCTCACCAGCCTCAGATCCTTGCAAAGGGGGTGGAACATGAAGTTCCTGTCTCTTGTAGTATGTTGCAGAGTTCTACCCTTGATAAAAGCAGTTTGATTATCCTGAATGATGCTAGGCAACACTACATTCAACCTGCTGCATAGAAGCTTAGTAATACACTTGTACAAAGTATTACAACAAGCTATATGTCTGAACTGTTGCACTTGAGTTGGAAAATTAGTTTTAGGAACTGTAACATCCCACTATTTCTAATACATTTAGTAAAATAATTAAATGATTTACTATGATGTTTTCAATATTTGAATGTTGTAATAAAATTTTGATTTCATCATTATAATTGAAATATGTTTTCTAGTCAAAATAAGTATAAACTTGTTATCATACGTTTTACAAAAATAAAAGAGTATTTTTATTTAATTAATATTTTGACAGGGAGCTCAAGTGACAGACCTTAGAGGCATTTTCATAAATTGTTTCTTCGAAAAGATATGTTTAATTTAATGTTTTAAACATTCCAGTAAGCTTTCATGGCGTTTTGAGACTGTTTTATTTTTAACTTCCAGACTGGTTTTAATATATTACAGGTATAAGTTATATTTAATGACTAATTATTTCAAAATTCTGAATATCATATTTTATCAAGTTTGAGATCAGGATTGAGAAAATATATTAACATTTGAACTTTTATATTTTTTTTTTGGTGTACACCAAGGGTATCCCCAGCCGACAACCGAAGACTAATCCCCTCCGAGACGTAGAGATCACCGAAGTGGGTTTTGCCTCTACCAACAAAGTCTTTTCCATGCCCACGGCAGGGATCGAACCCCTGACATTATGCTTAAGGAACCCAGCTTGTAACACCCCGATTTGGAAACTTGAAAAATATACATCTTTAATCATAAAATGTAGTGAAAATATGGGCCAATTTTTTTTTTTAACAAGTAACATGGACCTGAGAACCATTAAGTTTCCAAAACTCTTTCGTATTTAAAATCAGCGTTCTCACGTCTCATGTTCAGCTTCAAGTTCCAAACCGAGATGTCACAAGACACCGCACTTCGAAACTTGCTGCTTTAAAGTTATTTTACGATGGCCCTTTTCTTTCAGAACTAAATTATTGATATGAAATAAAACTTGATTCATAAACATAAGTCTGGGGTTACATGTTGGTACTGCAATGATACTAAGTAAATACAGGGAAACAAATACTTCCAATAAACTAAAAGAACTACCACCAGGCCCATTAAGCTGAAGTCGAAGGATCCACGGGAGGTGCCTCGCTAGGGTCGAACTCAAACACATCAGCCTCCGGGTAATCCAAGTCCTCGTCAGGATCTTCTTCTAGGTCTTCCTCTGGTTCGTCCTCTTGCATAGCCTCGAAAGCCTCATCCGGTAGATCATCCAAAGCCTCATCCAACTCCTCTAGCTCCTCGGCCTCGGGGTCGATGCGTACAGGCAAAGGCATCGGATGCCCACCATGATAGTCTGCTGGTCCACCAGTCTGCAAGTCCGAAAGCACGAAACGACAGGTGCAAGTATCAGGTGTTGTCCCTTGTAGCGTATGGTTGGGGTCGAAGATGCGAACCTCGGTGACTCCACGCCACTCCCAACCTCTATAGTTCACTTCCCATCTTCCCTCGTCCCGTATGTCGAAAGTGAACTTAACAGGATCCATAGGCTAAGGGGATAGACACCATAACAACAAGCATACAGAACAGAAAGACTCGAGAGAGTAAGTATTCCCAAGCATGTGATGCCAACGTTGTGGAATTACAATAGGCAAGATATTAAGAATTAACAACAATCATATATATATAAACAAACAACACATAAAAACATTCATATTTACTCAAACCATTAATACACAAATCACTTATTCTTATTCATTTCATTACTTTCTGTTGTGTCCTTAACTAAGATCAACCTTGAAGCTATGGAGGAGCCCCAAAGAGTGATCCCAATCAAGAGATTAATGTAGGACTTTTAGGATTTCTGTATATCCAGTTGGGATAAACAGGTTCTCCCTAGTCAACAACATGTGTGCTAGTGTCAACTTAGGGATGAGAAGACGTACCTTAGCCCCTATAGCATGGTGGTTCTTATAGGGGATTACCTGTGTATCGTGGGCCGTTCTGAGGAGCCTTCTGAGGAGGGAAAATTCAAGTGGGATTCGTAGAGGTTATGAGAAGATCATATCCATAAATCCTGTAGATGATAGACTTAATCCAATACTGTTTTTATCTAGCCAAGAGTCGTGGGAATCTAGGAGAAGTGGTTATGCTTTGATGAGACTGTAAACGATAAAGATAAGGATGAATATCCAGTGCTCGGGTTTAATCTCATTAGCGTGCAACTTCTCTGTAGAAACCCAGCTTGCTCGGTGTGACTTTCCGACCGCAGGCCTTGTTCCAGCGTCTTACTGGTCGGGCCAAGGTGGTTTTGGTCGGGAAGCACTCGATCTACCATAGGTCCACTACATAAGCCCCCCAAGCTCGATGGGGTGATCTGAGCCCTGCCGAGTTATTGAGACGAGTGAACTGTTTTCCGACCGAACTCTTGATGAAGAAAGTTATCCGAGCATAAGAGTGCTCTGACCAGAGTTGTCACTTGATTGACCCAGAAGTGACCCTTCAATTCTACTTATGCTTCCACGTGTCCTTTACTTTACCGGGAAATGAAACGTTATGTTTTCAAATTTGCAGGAAGCGCCACGTATCCAGTTTATCATAAGTGGGCTTTTATTAATTCGGCCCAAATCTTTGAGATAGTGGAGGGAACTTCTGAAGTGAATTTCAAGGAGCGGTTTTTCTCAAACCTTTAACAATCAGAATTAGAAACCTCTCAAGTTCTTCTCTCTCTTGTTCTTCATCGTTTTTTCTCTAGGATTTTGATCAACGAAGCCAAGGTCTTCCAAAGGAGTTCTTGTCATCATTTCGTCCTTCTTCCTTGCATCAAGTCCGTTTCCATCTCCGTAGTCCTCATTTTTCTTCGATTTATTGGTTGTTCATCATTAACAGGTAACGAACTTTCCCTTCACCGGTTATTTTCTCTTTCTTCTATGCTGTTTTAAAATTCTTTGCATGCGACTGTTCCTGCCATCTGCCGTATGTATCTTTCTTAGAACTTTCTTTGTTATGCATTAACACTGGCCCTGTACCCTTTTTTCTTGATTTTTAAAAGAAACCTAGGGTTCGATAAACAGCCCATCACTGTTCATGAGTATAACCTTTTGTTCTTTGAAGTTCTTTGCCCTTCATTGTCGTTTGTTGAGTGATCGCCGTAGTATTTCTTAGGTTTATTTTGCGTTTTTCTGCACTTAATTTCTTAGGGTTTGTATCGAAGCAGTGTTAAACATGAGTGAGGATTCTGTAAACTCTGATGTACCAAGAACACACAAGGCCGAAAACCCAGATACTTGCGTTAAACCGATAGCTATGCATTTTCCTCGGACTTTGAAAGAGTTCAGACAGGGTGTGATTCACTATAGGATTGCCGGGAGGGTAGAACAGAGGAGGTTAAGGAAGCAGCAGAGAGGTATTCGATATTTCAGTTGGTTTGGGGAAATTCTGCCCAAAAAGGGAGGTGTTCCCCAACCGACCGTATTCATAAGTGTTTGATCCGAAATAATCAAGTTTTTCTGCTTCTGACTCCAAGTGTGCCCCCTTTTCCTCAGGTATGAAGAGAAAGTGTGTTACCAATCCTGAACTCTACCCATTTCCACCTGATGCTGCTCAATACGATTGGGTCGACCGAGAGGTTGTTGGTACCCAATCCGAGCTTTCAACGGAGGAGTCCTTAGAGCAAACCCGAGCCATAATTCTACCTTGTCCTGGTGATGATGTTGGGAACTTATATTCCATTAGTCCAGTGGGTTTGAACGAAAGAGTCTGCACTCAAATTCCTGAGGGTACTACTGGTTTCTATTTTTATGAAGAAGTGGTTACCCGACTAGGGGTTAGAATGCCTTTTACAGCCTTTGAGATAGATGTTTTGGATACCCTGAGAGTAGCTCCTTCCCAACTGCATCCGAATGCTTGGGCTTTTGTTAGAGGTTTTCAACAAGTTTGTTCTGCGATGGGATGGTCTTGCACTATTCCAATTTTTTTCTATCTGTTTGCTCCCCAATGTAACACTTTTGAGAAAGGTTCTGTAAGACGACCTTGGGTTTCTTTGAAGTCACGTAATGGATATGCTCTTTTCACTAAGTACTCTGAGTCTTGGAAAGGGTTCAAGCCTTTCTTTTTTAAATATAACTTTGTTGGCAACAGTGTCTGCTGGTTCACCCGTTCTGGTGAAAGGCGACCACTCCCTCGGTTTCCTCTTCAATGGAATGCAAGCTTTTTCAACCGGAGGATTGCCTCATATGCGTCAGATTGGAAAGAGCTCGCCGAATATGAGAAAGATGTGTGCCGAGCTGTTGAGAGTTATTTGAAAACCAACGGAATGATAGAAACGAGGGATATAGTGGATATCCCTTCATCAAATGTCAAGGCTGAACTTGGTAAACTGTTTTCTTTATGCTTTTATACTTGTGATTTATTCAGATCTAATGTTACTTCGTTTTCTTTGCAGATAAAATGGCCTCTCGTATGTCTGCCCTGCTTCAAGGTGGCAAGAAAAGAAAAACTACTGCAACCAGTGCAGCTTCCGGATCTTCAAACCTGAGCACCCCGAGTTTAAGTACTTCTACTCCCTCTGCTTCTCCGGTCGAGGTATCTCCTCGGCCACCCTCCACTGTGCATGCTGTTGCCGCTACAGTTTCGCTGGGACCGAGCGGTCAAGTCCAAGTCTCCTCTCCCCCTCAACAACTGACTCGACGCCGAAGGTTGGACAAAGGAAAAGAAAAAGTGTCCGAGGGGGCAAATATCAGGGCTGAGGGGACAAGTACCAAAGCTGCCACTGCTCCGACTTCTACTGCTACTCCATCAGAAACATCAATTTGGGACCGAGAACTAGATGAAAGGTTTCCCAAGTTTGTCTGTCCTGAATCTGACTATCCTCAGTTGGGAATTCTTACCGCCGACGAGTGGTCACGCTGCAACATGACTTTGACGAAGAATCTACTTCGAAGTGCCAACCTGACTTATTTTTTGGCCAAGCATTCGGGAGATCTGTTTACTGGTTTTTACATTGAATAGAAGGAAGCTCGAGAAATGTCTGCGGCTCAAGAGGCTAGTCTTTCGGACGAACTGGTCCGAGTGAAAAATGAATTGGAGAATTTGAAAGCTGACTAAACCGAGCTGATCAAGGAGAGAGATTCTTTGAAAGTTTCTAAAAGAGTTGCAGAGGATAAGGGGAAGGAAGTGGAGGAGGCACTGAAGAAGGAGCTGCTGGAGAGCCGACAAAGGGTTGATGAACTGAGATCTGAAGTGGAGAAATCTGCTGTTACTGCTCGGAAGCTCAAGGAAAAAGCTTTTCGTCATAAGAAGGTGGTGGCGACCAATTTTTACAATTGGAGCAAGGGTGTTGATGATTCTTTTATTTCGGCAATCAAATAAATTCAAATTTTGAACCCTGAAACTGAGTTCAGGGTGGTTGGAGCTCATCCCTTTCACAGTGTTGAGAATGGGAAATTGATTGACCTTGAGACTAAGGCCGAAGTTGATCTGCATGCGGAAAATCTTCCCAATCCTCTTATTGAGCTGACTGAGGCTCCAGAATTTGATGACAAGGATATCGTCTTGTCTGATGCTGAAGAGTAACCTTGATCGGTTAATTTCTGTTCGCTTGTAGTATTCTTTTTTGCTGCTCGCTGTGTTCGAGCGTTTATTTCATGTTTATTTTGAACAAAGTCTTTTCATCTTTCTAGAACTGAATTTGAATCAATTTGCTGTGTATGCCAATCACATTATTGCCCGATGTATTATCGTTGTTTTTAGTTTCGTTGGTTACGTGCTCGATGGTATTTTCCGAGCGGAAACACTTCGTTATTCTTAGGCCAAGAATAACTTTATCACTTTTGTATGTGTTACTAATTGTGAGTAGAACTCAGATCGCCGACTTTAGCCGAAGCGGGACCCTCGGACCGCGAAACGAGGAAAGTAATTTCCTGAATTCGGGCGTTCTATGTATACGTTGTTGAACTCTCGTAAAGGGTTGTACCTCGATTTCGCTCGGTGGCTAGCCGAACCAAATGAGTCGTACGTTTTTTCACAATGTTCATAAATAAGAGAATTTCAAAGAAACCGACGAATTTTATTGATAAAAGAATACAAAGATGAAATTGCTCATTTGCTAAATAATTCCTAACAATTTATCTGTAATCTAAGAAGGGAGTTACCCTTCGTTTATTCAACCTAAACAATTCTGAGCAATAGACTAAACTATATGTAAACAAAAATAAAATGAGAGCTTAACTGTAATAAGCTCTGAGCTTGGCCACGTTCCAGCTGTTATTGATTTCCGTGCCCGAGAGAGTTTCCAATTTGTAAGCGCCAGTTCCAGATTTAGCCTTCACCCGGTATGGACCTTCCCATTTTGGCTTCAATTTTCCAACTCCAGCGTTTCCTTTACCGATATCCGCTCGGTGAAGGACCAAGTCTCCAATTTCGAAACCTCGTGGTCGAACCTTCTTGTTGTACTCTCGAGCTTGTCGTTCCTTTATTTTCCTTTCATGAGCTGTAGCATTCTTTCGAATTTCCTCAAGTAAAATGAGCTATTCGCTGAGCAAATGGTCGTTGGTTTCTGAAGGACGTTCAAGCATCCTAAAGGTAGGGATTCGCTTTTCGATTGGGATGACTGCATCACAGTCGTATGTCAAACGAAAAGGAGTTTCACCTGTTGATGAGTGTATAGTTGTCCTGTGTGACCATAAGACGCTCGGAAGTTTATCCGCCCAAGTGCCAGCTGCGTTGCCAAGTTTCTTTTTAATTCCGTCCAAAATGGTTATGTTGGCGGCCTCGGTTAATCCATTTGTTTGTGGGTGCTCAACGGAATTGAAATAATGAGTGATTCCTAGGTCAGCTGCTAATTGTTGAAAATGAGTGGCTGCAAATTGCGATCCATTGTCAGTAACTATGGCATGAGGCACTCCAAACCGAGAGATGATTTCCTTTACAAAGAAAGATAGAATACGGGCCGTAGAGATTGTTGCTAACAGTGCCGCTTCTATCCACTTAGTAAAGTAGTCAATAGCTACTACTGCAAATTTTAGTTGTCCTGCTGCCGTAGGAAATTTTCCGATGATGTCCATTCCCCACTGATAAAAGGGCCAAGGGGCGCCGAGAGAGTGTAGCTCTTCTGCAGGTCTTTGGTAAATATCGCTGTGAAACTGGCATTGAACACACTTCTTAACATGTTCCATGGCGTCTTTCTGCAATGTAGGCCAGAAGTAACCTGCCCGGATTACTTTCCGAGCTAGGGATTTCCCACCCATATGATGGCTGCAGACTCCACCGTGGATCTCTTCGAGGATTTCCTCAGCTTGGGATGGATTGACACATCTGAGCATGGGTGAACCGAACCCTCTCTTGTACAGAACTCCATCAAGAACTGTGTATTGAGCTTCCTTCTTAACCAATTTCCGAGCCTCTGTCTGATCTTGGGGAACAAAACCATGTTGCAAGTAGGTAAGAAGCGGATCCATCCATGATTGAGATAATGAAACAACTAGAATGACACTTGGTTGGGGAATGGTCTCCTGTATCAACATCTTATTGTTTTCCGACCCCTTGGTACTCGCCAATTTAGATAAAATATCGGCTCGGGAATTTGAATCTCTCGGGACATGGGAAATGTCAAATTCAAACAAATTGGAGATAATTCGCCTTACCTCCTCAAGATATTTCTGTAAGATGGGTTCCTTTGCCGAGTATTGCCCCTTAATTTGAGAAACCACTAATTGTGAATCACTGAAAACTGACACCCGTTCCGCTCCAAACTCATGAACTATCTTGAGGCCTGCAAGAACTGCCTTGTATTCAGCTTGATTGTTTGAGGTTTGGAACTCAAACTTCAATGAGTACTCCATGCAAAGTCCTTCGGGATTTTCGATGATGACACCGGCTCCGGCTCCTTTCCTGTTGCTTGAACCGTCTACATAAACTGACCACAAATTCTGAGGAGAATCCGAGGGAATATCGGTGAACTCAATGACGAAGTCGGCAAGAACCTGAGACTTCATCGCCTTCCTCGGTTCATATGTAATATCAAATTCGGACAATTCTACTAACCATGAAACCATTCTGCCTACTAGATTGGGCTTGTGAAGGACCTGTCTAAGAGGTTGAGCCTTTCTCACCACGGTTCTATGTGCTTGGAAGTATTGTCTTAGTCACCGAGCAGATATGACCAAACAGTATGCGAGTTTCTCAAGCTTTTGATATCTTAACTCTGATCCCTGGAGAGCCCGGCTAACAAAATATATTGGGGCCTCTAGTCCCGAATCCTCTCGTACCAAAACTGAACTGACCGCTGCTTCTGCTACCGACATGTATAGAATGAGATTTTCACCAGAGAGAGGGCTGTGAAGGACTGGTGGACTGGAAAGATACTCCTTCAATTGAACAAAAGCTTGCTCACAGTGCTCATCCCAAAGGAAATCTTTGTTTTTTCTAAGGAGCTGGTACCATGGCAACGCTTTCCGAGCGGCTTGAGACAGGAACCTGGAGAGGGCCGCCACTCGGCCCGTGAGCTGTTGGACTTCTTTGAGACTAGCTGGACTTCTCATTTCAAGGATTGCTTTACATTTATCTGGATTAGCTTCAATACCCCTCTCGGTTAGCATAAAACCGAGAAAAGATCCGGCAGGGACACCAAATACACACTTTTCAGGATTTAACCTCATGGAGTACTTTCTTACTCGGTCCAGGATTGTCTTGAGGTCCTGGGCATGGTTTTCTTGCTGTCTGCTTTTTGCAATAATATCATCTATATACACCTCCATGTTCAAGCCGATCATGCCTTGAAAAACCTTGTTCATCATCCTTTGATAAGTAGCACCCGCATTCTTCAATCCGAAAGGCATGACGTTGTAACAGTAAGTTGCCTTGTCGGTGATGAATGCGGTTTTATCTTGATCGGCAGGGAACATTGGTATCTGGTTGTAACCAGAGTAAGCGTCCATGAACGAAAGGAGTTTGTAACCGGCCGAACTGTCGACGAGCTTGTTCATGACGGGAAGTGGATATTGGTCTTTTGGACAGACTTTGTTCAAGTCTGTGTAGTCGACACACATCCTCCACTTCCCGTTGGGCTTTTTGACCAAGACGGTGTTAGCTAACCAGTCTGTATAGTCGATTTCCCGAATAAAACCAGCTCGGAGTAATTCGGTAACTTTTTCCTCAATCGCTGCAGCCTTTTCAGCACTAACTTTCCTTTTGCGTTGTGCTACCGGCTTTGCCCCCGGAAGAATACTCAACTTATGACAGATAAAATTGGGGTCGATTCCCGGCACATCGGCCGAGGTCCATGCGAACAGATCCTTATTTGCTGTCAGTAGAGCAGTCAATTCATCTTTAACATTCGTGGGGAGGTCAGAACCGATTTTTACCTGTCTAATAGGATCTTCAGTCAAAGTTAGGAATTCCCGTTGCCCCTTCAGAGTCGGCCTGTTTCTGTCGGATTCATCCCGCATATCAAGATCGGCCAGATTAATATTACCTTTTCCGAGGGAGATTCTTTCCAAGTTGTTCTGGTCCTTGCTCTTAACTTTCCCCAAGCTAGCATTATAACATTTCCGTGCTGCCTCCTACTCGGCCTTAACTGTTACCACCTTGTCATCTGTTCCAACAAACTTCATAGCTAAATGGACTGTCGACACTACCGCTCCTAACGCTTGCAAAGACGTTCTTCCGAGGATGGCGTTGTAGGCTGTTGGACAGTCAACTACCAAGAATTTAATTATCTCAGTTCTGGCCGAAGGCTGTTGTCCGAGGGTAACAGGAAGTTGTATATATCCTTTGGGCTTGATGGTGTCTCCTGTAAAACCGATCAGTTCTCCTTCGAACGGAGTGAGATTGCATTCCCTAAGCTTGAGAGCTTTGAACAGTGGGAGAAACATGATGTCCGCCGAGCTCCCTTGATCGATGAAAACACGTTTTACCTAGTAATTACCAATAAGGGCAGTGACTACCATGGGATCATTGTGACCTGGGAGGATTCCGTCCAAGTCGTCATCGTCAAAAATGATGGGAACGTTTCTTGTTGACCTTTTGCGAATGGGCTTCTGACTTACGGCCAGAATTTGGTTAATGTACTTCTTTCTATCGGCTTTCTTCTCTCCTCCTCCGGCAAAACCTCCCGCAATAGTGTTAACTAAAAACTCATTATTAGTTGGATTTGCATCACTGGCCGGAGCGGGGTCGGTTCTCTGTCTCCCGGCATTTCTATCATCTGGTGATCTACTTCTTTGGCGTTTGGATTTTACTGGCGAGTGGGATCTGTTCCTACCTCTCTGTCCAGCTGCGTCTCTGATATATTGTTGTAGTTTACCATCTTTGATCATTTCTTCGATCAGATCTCTCAACCAAATGCACTCGTCGGTCGTATGCCCATATCCTTTTCTCTCAAGTTCTTCTCTCTCTTGTTCTTCATCGTTTTTTCTCTGGGATTTTGATCAACGAAGCCAAGGTCTGCCAAAGGAGTTCTTGTCATCATTTCTTCCTTCTTCCTAGCATCAAGTCCGTTTCCATCTCCGTAGTCCTCATTTTTCTTTGATTTATTGGTTGTTCATCATTTATGGGGTGAAAGGATGGCCAGGGTGAAAATCATCTTGGCCTTGGTTAGTGGCTGGGCTTGAGTGGAAATTTTGTGGTGGGGGGAGCTGCATTACTGGAAGTGGCTGGGGATCCATGGTTTGGGTTATTTGGTTATGAGGGTGCATGGCAGCTGGTTGGTTTTGAGCGATCCTTGCCATTGCTTGTTGTTGAAGGTCGGCGATTGCTCGGCCTTGCTGCTCAATTAGAGTAGTTTGTCTATTGAGTATGTTAATCATCTCTTGCTCACGAGCACGAGCTGATGCAGAGGTGACATAAGATCTACTAGTGGAATGGCTATGGCGGGAATTACCATGGGCGGTTCTTCCAGGGTTTAACCTAGTTCTAGGGGTTATGCTTATATGGTCAGGGTTGGGATGGACAGGTGGGTTAGGGGTTTGGCGGGTGTTTCTACCATGATGTGCTCGGGTTCCAGTAGATCTGGCTGTATTACGGGTTGTTGGGGCTGTACTACTCGAATCTCCATGGGTGGAGGGTGGTGGTGTAGGAGGGGGTGGAGGAGGAGGTGGGGGTAATATTGCTCGTAAGGCTTGTATGTGTTGGGGATTGCTCCCGGCTCTTGGATGAGGAGATTGGGGCATTTGGGAATGGGTGGCGTGATTTCCACTATGATTTTGGCTACGATTTGGGGGTGGCTGACTTCGTGAATGGCTTGGTGGCTATGGATTATTTCTTGTCCCGGAATGAGACGCGCGTGGCGGTTGCAAGTTATTTTCGCGATTCTGATTGAGAATGTCACGCAAGTCACCCACAGATTGCGGCTGTGGATCGTTGTTGTTAGCGTTCCTAGGTCTGCCACGAGTGCGGGCAATGCGATCACGAAGATCACCAATTTGAATTCTGGTGGTGACCGTGGTGGTGGTGGGAATGATATGTTATTCAGTTTCCCACAAACGGCGCCAATGTCGTGTCCTTAACTAAGATCAACCTTGAAGCTATGGAAGAGCCCCAAAGAGTGATCCCAATCAAGAGATTAATGTAGGACTTGTAGGATTTCTGTATATCCAGTTGGGATAAACAGCTTCTCCCTAGTCAACAACGTGTGTGCTAGTGTCAACTTAGGGATGAGAAGACGTACCTTAGCCCCTATAGCATGGTGGTTCTTATAGGGGATTACCTGTGTATCGTGGGCCGTTCTGAGGAGCCTTCTGAGGAGGAAGAATTCAAGTGGGATTCGTGGAGGTTATGATAAGATCATATCCATAAATCCTGTAGATGATAGACTTAATCCAATACTGTTTTTATCTAGCCAAGAGTCGTGGCAATCTAGGAGAAGTGGTTATGCTTTGATGAGACTGTAAACGATAAAGATAAGGATGAATATCCAGTGCTCGGGGTTAATCTCATTAGCGTGCAACTTCTCTGTAGAAACCCAGCTTGCTCGGTGTGACTTTCCGACCGCAGGCCTTGTTCCAGCGTCTTACTGGTCGGGCCAAGGTGGTTTCGGTCGGGAAGCACTCGGTCTACCATAGGTCCACTACACTTTTTCCTCTCAAGGTTTTTAGCATAACCACATCACATTCCATGAATCTCTTTCTCTCTTCCAAAATGATTCCATCATCGTACAATCTCATCCTCTTTTCCATTCTTGCACTTAAGAATCATATCTTTAGTATTATGCAAATCATCTTTTCTTATTTAAGTTTTATGAATTCGTATCCATCAATGATGCGGGGGAAAAATTAATCATCATTGAGGAGGGTTGCTCAACGCAGTTAGCACTCACGTCTACATCTCCTCGGTAATCCACCCAACCTAGTCGGAAGCAAACAGGAGTACAGGACCTTTACCACGCGGGCACGACAGCTGTCTCAACAATTGGCTCCAAGCTAGGAGAACTGTAGAAATCTCGGGTACAGTCTCAAATCAATTCAATTCAATTCATAATATTTCATTCAATCAAGGCTCACTGTAGAAAAACTCAGGTACAGTGGCAAATCAAGATGCCCCGTTCCAGTCCCTCTCACTGTTCAAGATTTGCAATCTAGGGGGCGACAGTACTATTCTAGTCTGCAGTGCAGAACTTACCACGACTTTGGCCCCTAAGTCCCTACCACGTTCGTATGCCACATGTGGGGTCTGTTCTGCCTAGAAAGTACTCTAGACTTCTTGACGTTTCACCGTCATTGTCCTCCCCTAATGCAATCTCCACCTGAGTATCCGCAGATACCCATGGTTCCTTCCTCTCCACTACTTCGACGTCACACTCATACCTCACCGCGTTAATTCATGTCTTTTAAATTCTTTTAAAGGTTTTATTATATTAACGTCTTTATCCTAAGGTCGGCTCGCCCTTAGTGCATCCCTTCAACGAGTCCCGACCACTAATCGCAACATATCTCTCTTTTCTCATTATAGCTCAGAGCTGGGATCGCATTAATGAGGAAATTGATCTTTTAAAGTTA
Organism: Crotalaria pallida; assembly: GCA_037953625.1. Lineage (NCBI taxonomy): Eukaryota > Viridiplantae > Streptophyta > Magnoliopsida > Fabales > Fabaceae > Crotalaria > Crotalaria pallida. The sequence continues at coordinate 75,844,796 of CM075649.1, read as the reverse complement.
GAAAGTTTCTCAAAAATACCGTTTCACAACTTTCCCAAAAATATCATTTCGTGAACTGTTTCAAAAATATCATCTCACAAACCTTTTCAAAAATCATTTCGTAACCTTTTCGAAAGGAAATATCGTCTCACAAACTTTCTCAAAAATCAGGTTTCACAATCTCTCTTCAAAAATGATGTTTCACAAAACTTTTCCCAAAAACAATGTTTCACTAACTTTTTCAAAAGTATCATTTCGCAAACTTTCTCGAAAATATCATTTTTGTAAATCCTTTTTCAAAAATATCGTTTCACAAACTTTTTCAAAAATATCGTTTCACAGACTTTCTCCAAAATCATTTGGTAAACTTTCTTAAGAATATCCTTTCAGTAAGCAACAACAGCTTCACTTTTCCCAGCTCTGGCTCATCCTCATCATATTCATTAAATCTTACTCAACAGCTATTAACAGTCCTCATAAGTTCCACAACATCTCAACGTCTTTCTCAAACTTTAACTCATATCTCCATTATACTTCTTATTCATTATTATTATTCATATTATTATTATAATCAACACTAGTTCAGATCTCATCATCCATAATAAATTCATTAATAAGCAAATAAATAACATATTAGCATTCAGACATCATCCCTAAACTCATCACCTAATTTCACGTGGTCTTTGTCTCCTTCACACGAGTGGCCACACAACCAAACAATTGCCACTGTGCTACTGACTCAGAACCACAAAGTTTCGACTTTTGAGATGGTCGAAACTACTTAATATATTACCTAAATACCACGGTGTTTGGGGGAAACTTCTCTCTCACCTCTACTGATGACGATCCTCAATACGCTCCTTGATTTCCAACGCGACGCTCGTATCCGCTTCCCGATCGTTACTGACAACTTAAGACATTTCTCTTTTATTAAAATCATTCTTATACGATCGTTTCGAAAACAAAGCAACATTATCAAAACTTCTCATTTAAAAACAGAATAAACTTGAAATACTCTTTTCAAACACTTGCTTATTAAAATAAAAACATAAACAGTTTCTTGACTCCTTTAAAGGCCACATTTATCTTAAAGGGTTTTCATATACAAAACACCTTTGAATTAAAAACCATGTGTTTCAATTGTCATATGAAAATCTTTTCAAAATAATACTTTTTCAATAAATCAAATCACTTTTACTCACCTTATTTCCTTCAAAAACCGAATTAAATTAATGAAAATAACACAAGGGTTAAGTTATTAATCATTTAAAAATATTAACCATTTAAAACATTTTCAAACACACATATTTAACATGTTAAGCCATTCACGATTCATGCATCACTTTCACACTCATCATACAAGCACATGAAACAAGAATCAAACACAAACTCCTATCTTTTCTATGCATGGCCGAATCTCATCCTACATGAGACAAGGTTTATATTCACAATTTCAAACACTAATGATTACTAACACTCGAACAAAACATGCACATATGGAAAATAATCTTTTAAACACATTATCCTACTTTAAGCATCATACTCAAAATAATTATTAAAAGAAAAGGAATATCTTCACTTAAAATCATGCTAACATCTTTCAAATCAATTAGTTTTATTTTAAATCATCATGCAAGGGAAAATCAATTTATTTCTTTTATTTCTTGACCAAACCAAATGGAGCATGGAAAATAATTCAAACTCCTAATAATATACTCACATACGAAATTCACTTTATTTATTCAAAGCTAAACTCAACTCATAACACATAAAGAAAATGAAAATAACTTGAGTAAAACTTTGTTCTAAAACCGAATGGGACATGAAAATTACTTTCAAGTTTTTAATCAAAAATTTAGACTTTCATATGCTTGAAATCCATAGATTCATCAATAACACACACATGCAAAACAAAATGAACTAACTTTGATATTTATAAGGGCAAAACCGTGAGCTTCTCACAAAAATTTATCAAACTTTAATTTCATTTCTTTAACTTATTTCATCATAATAAAAATCAAGGGCCATATCAAAATCTTTATCTTTCAAACCTTCAATGATTTCATGCATGTACTTTAAAAATCTTTAAATCACATAAATCTCATCATGCATGTAGCTAAAATAATGATCAAACATGATTTCTTATTTTCCCTAGGCTTGGCCGAATGACCTCATGCAAAAAGGCAAGATCTTTAGATTTTATTTTCACATGTAAAGATTAAAACTCATAGATCACATCATGCAAAACTTTTAAAGCATCATTTTCTTTCTCAAAGCACCAACCGAATCATCATCATAATCATCACACACACAAAATCTTGTTTTAAAACCCTTTTTGCACCAAAATCATTTTTAAAACTTGTTATCATAATTTTTCTTCCAAAACCGTGATATGCATCAAAGAAAAATGAAATCTTTTCACTCAAATCAACATGCAAAACTCAAGCTTCATGCTTTTTCAAAGATCATCCATAGATCAAGACATGCAAGAGAAGATCAAGGCAAATACATGAGTTTAAACACAAATCTTACACAAAACCGTGATGAAGAAGAATTACAAGTTAAAGATCAAAGCTTTCAAGCACAAACAATCAAGATCAAGGCATAGAAAGAACATGCATGTCATTTAAACTTCAAGATCATAAGAAAATAAACACATGCATCACAAAACTTTAAACGTAAACAAAGTCCATCATAAAGTCCTTTACAACACAAAATTATTACACTTAAAATTCTCTCTTAAATAACTACCTTAAACAAAACTCTAACTCCAAGCTTCAAATCTCCTCTCCTTCTCCTAGGGTTTGCTTCGGCCTCCTCTCCTTTGGGGTTGATGGGTGATTTTCTTCTTAGTTTTTGAAGGAGGATGTGTGTGAAGGAAGAAATCAAGAGGTATTAGGTCAAGAAGTTTAGGTTTTCACTCTTCCTCTCCTCTTCTCTCTCACGGCCTCACTCTCTTTTTCTAAGGGTCTCAAGAGCTTGATGTGCTCTTGGACCAAAGTGTTTGTGTTTGTGTAGAGGAAATGAAATGAAGGAAATGAAGAAATGAGCTAGCCAACTACACACACACGGCTATATAGGCAAGAGCAAGGGGGTGGAATTTCCTTTTCTAACCTCGGTCCAAGGTATAGGTTCAAGGGCACATTGGTCCAACCAAATTGTTGCATGGGAGAGGACTTGTCATGGTGCAACATGGAGAGTGATTTAAGGGAAAAGGGGTCTTCTACACATCATGACGTGCACCACCCTACACTTCCTACTAATTTTCCATCTAAATTTCACTTTCTTAATACTTAAGAATATAAATTCTACTTGGTTCTCTTGGACTCTCTCATGGCCGAACATACACACACATAGGAGAGAATAAAATTTCTTTTCATGTTGATTAAAGAAGAACAATTCATGCATACCAAATTAAATCATGGAATTTAATGCATACATCTAACACATAATCAAGCATATATATAACACTCTAGGACATTATCATGCATCATACACACACTCACATTCACATCAAATCATGCACTCATTCAATTCAAATTCATTATTTAATTTTGCATGCAATTTATTTTACTCTTAAGATAAGAAAACACACATTCACAAACTCAAAAATTTCAAAAATATATTCCTTAAGGAAATTAGTAAACCGTACAAATTAGCTATACATATAGGCTTCACTTTGCTTTATAAAACCATATTTTCGCAGAAATCAAAAATCTTCAAAAAGAATAATTTCTTTGAAGCCTCAAATCATTTTCACTGCTCAATACTTTCAAAATTCGCACTTTACAAATCTGAAAAAAAAAATCATTTTGGAAATCAATCCAGAAAATTATAAAAATTACATATTTAAATTCTTCTTTTCAACGCGATCGTTTTCATATAAAGATCATCATTTTCTGAAAAACGGTTGAAAAGATATGCACTTTCGAAGTCATCAAATTCATTTTGATCATAAAGGAAAACTCATTGTTTGAGAAATCTCAAATAACAAAATCATGACTTAATTGTCATTAATTCAAACTCAAATAAAATCATTTGCTAAAACATTCATTTAAAAATCCTTCTTAAATCCTCAAAATCCACTTTAAATAAAATTTCATTGATTTATTTGAGTCAGGAAAATGCGGTATGTTACACAGCTATCTACCAACTGTGCTGAGCTTTGTTGGTGAACTTTTATACTTTTTGTTACACAATAGATATCGTTAAAGACCGGTTAATTAAATTGTCTCTTTTCAAATTAGACCGATAACTTTACTATTTTAATCTTTTTTGAGTCATTCAAAATATAATATTATGCTACCTAAATGTATTTTATTTTTGGGATCGTCAAATTTTTAATTATAATCCAAAATAGTTACACACATTAAACCACAAATGAGAATTAAACGTACATATATATATATATATATATATATATATTCCTAAACTACCCAAAACCCGTCCCAACCCAAACTAAGGAAAAAAAAAATAAAACTTGTGGCCCTAAGGCCACCACGTTAAACAAAGAAAACAAAAGGGCCACCACATGAAGCAAAAGAAAATAAAAGGCAAAGAAAGAAAGAGAGAGAACGTGAGTGATCAGAGTGGAGCAACATACAGAAAGAAGGCAACGAGTGAAGGAGAAAGAACTTTGTTTTTTTTTAATTTTCTCAGTCCGATTACTCAAGATCCAACCGTCCAATCTCAAATCTTTTTTACGTAAATAACCTTCTCAACTCCCTCTATTCATCTACCTAATTTATTCAACAATCCATCAATATTTTTACTATCCCTATATTTTCAAATAAAGAGATATTTTGGGGAAAAGGGATATATTTTTATTGTATAATGATATATATATATATATATATTATTTTGACAAAAATGAATTTAGTTTATATATATACTTTTAATGTTGTAATTAGTTTTAACGTGTGTCCTTATTTAGATCCCGCACGTTATTGTTGACCCTAACCCTCGAGTAAGGCGCAGGCGTGAACGTGATATTGTTTCAATTGTCAAGACTCCCAGGTAAGGAGTGTAAGATCCATGAAGAATGTTTTGATAAATGCCAAAAGGTTTTGAACAAGCTTAAATGTGTTGATCAAGTTCAAGCTCAACAAGCAACAACAAACATCAAGTGATGAAGAGAGAGCTAACTCATGAAGACTTAGTTTGGTAGTTTGTGTTTTATTGTTTTATCTTTTGTCTCACAAGTCTTTTAGTTTATGAGTTTGGGTAGAGTTTATTAGAGGGTAGTGAATCTCTTTTAATTGCATGATTATATCATATTTTGAGTATTCACTTTGCTTAAAATCAATAGGTGGCTTAAAGGTTTGAAAGAAAAGGTTTAGATTTTGAGAAAACAAGTTTTTAAGTGTTTTTTGAACTGACTACTCGATTAGCCATTTGATTACTCGAGTAGAATTTTGCAGACTTGCGCAAATACTCGATTAAGGGGCTAATTACTCGATTAGAATTATTCAGCCTTGCGTAAATACTCGAGTAGAAACTTAAATACTCGAGTAGTGAACAAGTTTTACACTTGTTACTCGAGTAGTGACTTTGTTACTCGATTAACACGAGCTGTTACTGTTTTTAAATGAGTTTTTCACTTCTCAAAAGCACTTTTAATCATTCCTAACTTTTGGGTATTCTATATAAACCTATTCCTAACCTTTGTGATTATATTCCATCATTTTGATATTCATTTTACAAAGAATCAAAGCCACTCTATTCTCTCTCACTTTCTCAAGATCAAAGCTTTAACTTTTACATTCTTTGATCAAAATCTTTGAATCTCTCATGTTGATCTTTTCATAGCTTTTTAAAGAGATTTATAGGATTGTTATTTTGTTTTCATTTGAGTTGTAATCTTTGCAAGAGGCAAGCTATCTACAACAATTGGAAGTCTTGGTTGTGAATCAAGCAAAGTTATTTGGAAGCCTTGGTGTGGCATTTCTTCAAGCACTTGGAAGCCTTGTTGTGTTAACAAGCAATTGGAAGTCTTGTTGAGGGGATTTGGCAAGCAAGAGAAGAGGTTAGATTAGATATCAATAGGGTTACAAGGCAAGGGTGTGGTATCTCTTGTAGGCTAGCAAGAAGGGAGTCTTGTGAGGCATCTACTTGTAATTTGAGAAACTCTAATTCCTCATAGTGAAGAATCTCTCTTGGTTGAAGAGGGGACTGGAGTAGCTTTCAAGTGGATGAAAGTGAACCAGGATAAATCACTGTGTCGTATCTCTAAACTCTCTACTCTTTACAATTCAAGTCTTTAATTGTGTTCTTGATTGAAAACCTAGAAAAAGTGATTTTTCATAATTGATTGAATTGAATCTTAATTGTGCAAAATTGGTTTTGGGAAAATCATTTTCATAACCTAGGTAATCAATAAGAATATTGGTGTTAATTGTTTCCGCTGAATCTCTGATTATACATGTTAATTGATTGATTTTCGTGTTTGATTGAAAAGTGATTAATTCATCAACAGAGGCATTAATCGATTAGTTCATGTCATTAATCGATTAAGGCTAAAGAATTTTCAAGAAAATCATTTGTTTTAATCGTTTTGATTTGTTTCTTAAGAAAATCTTTCAAGGTTTCTTTTACACCTATTCAACCCCCCCTTCTAGGTGTTTTCCTAGTGTCTCCTAGTTGTTTCACCCACCGAGTGTAGGTTTCCACAAGGAGGTGGTATTACCGGTCCTTAGGGCATGGGTTCTAACTAGTGTATAATGATGGCTAGGAGGGATGGGTAGTGATAGTGTTAAACCTTAGGGTAATGTACTTGAATAGGGCTAAATAGCTAGAATTGGGATTATGAAAATTATTGTGATAATTGTTGAATGTATGTTTGTGTGATGTTATGTATTTGTGTATGTTCTAGTTGCTTGTAGGAGATAAGGTATAGTGTAAAGACATTAGTAAATTCCTAGATAAGCTAGGTTTGTGTTAAAGCTAGGTAAAAGTTTGAGTAAATCCCTAAGTAAGATAAGTTAGTGATAAAATAAGGTAAAAGCTAAAAGATGAAAAATTTAATAAAATGATAATAGTGAGATAGTTAGGGTTGTTAGGCTAGGGAGTAATTAGTGAGTGAAATAGAAACATTTAAGCAAAAGAACTTAAGTAGTAAATAAGAAATAGGTAAATCAATTGGAATAAGGGAATAGCTAAGGGTGTGCACAAATAAGTATAGGATCGAACCTTAGATTAGTTGAGGTTAGAATAAAGGACGTAAGTATATTAGAACTAGACAAGACTAAATAAAGTGAACTAAGACATGAGGGAAGTTAAGAGAAAATAGACCTAATTTAGGATTTGCCAAAAGACTTAAACACAAATGAAAGACTAAGATGAACGAGATCGAGTTAAGAATTAATAGAGACTAGAATAGAGAACGTGAGTATGAAATAGGAGTAAATTTACAAGTAGGAAAAACATAAGAGAAACTAGGGAACGATAATAAAGAAGTGAGTAATTGATTAGTATATAATAAGTTACGAAATGACAAGAGTAATAAGTAAGTAATTAACAACGGAAAATAAAAGAGAAGCAAGAATAGTTAATAAAGTAAAAGGAAAGAAGAATAAGAATTAAAAGTGAATAAAGAGTGAGTAGGTACAGAAAAAGAGTTAAGAATAGTACAATAGAACAGAAAAGAGGAAAATAAGGATTTAGATGGAAAGGAAAGAGTAAATAAGAAAAGTAGAATGAGTAAGTAACAAGATAGGAATAAGAGTAAAGAGATAGAAAAGATACACACATCACAGGTTGGCCAGGTGACCCTGTGAATAGAAAACACATCGCAAGTTGGTCAGGTGACCCTGTGATCAGAGATAGGACCCAGGTTGGTCATATGACCCTGGGGACAGGATAATAGAGACACATCACAGGTTGGTCAGGTGACCCTGTGAATAGAAAACACGTTACAGGTTGGTCACCCTGTAACTAGGAACGCATCGCAGGTTGGTCAAGTGACCCTGTGATTAAAGACACTCATCCCAGGTTGGTCAGGTGACCTTGTGGATGTGATATTGGACACAGGTTGATCAAGTGACCCTATGGACAAGAGAATTAAGAAAAATAAAATGTAAATATGAACACATCCCAGGTTGGTCAAATGACCCTGCGGATAACTAATAAGATGAGAATAAAGAGAAAGAAAGATAACAAGAAAAGGAAATGAAAAGAGAATTAAGTACTGAGAATATGAATAAGCTTGAGAATGAAAATAAGTTGATTAGAAATAATTGTGTACTTAACTATGTATTGTGGTGCTATGAATTATGATTGAATAATGTGCATGGTCTTAGTTTGTTATTATGCCTTTTTAGACACTATTTCCTAAGTTCTGTGTAATGCTACCCTTCTTGCCTTTTTTATACAGGTACAAACTCGGAGCTTACACTAAGCATGGCTCAGCAGGAGTACACTCTACTACGTAGAGTGTAAATTAGGCATTGAGAGAATTATAATCAAAGTGTGTAATCAATATAGTTTAAATTTTGGAGCCCTATAACTTGTATTATTTTGTATCAGAGCATTAGGATATTCTGGTTGTATTAAATACTTAAGTTTATGTTTTAAGTTAATCTGATCAGACAGGTATATAAAATGTAAATTTTGGAAAAGTCCGATAAACAGAGAAGACTTTGCCGGATTTTTCATTAAAATTTTCAAGTAGGGGTGTTACAGGAATCATTACCAGATCAGTGACATTAATCTCCTTCAGAATATGACCTACATAAAAGAATTCCTTCATAGCCTTGCAACAATCTTCACCAATTATGTTCCAGGCTTTCTTAAAAAAACCTGCACCATAACCATCTGGGCCAGGGGCTCTATCCTTATGAATGGAAAACATGGTTTGCTTTATCTCCTCATTTGTGAAAGGTTTAATAAGACCAACCTGATGCTCAATAGTCAAGACATTCCCTTCTGCTATTATTCTGTCATTAAGCTCAGTATCATGATGCTTCCTATGAAAAAGCTTTTCATAATACAACACAAACACATGTTCAATAGATTTTTGGTCTGTAACCAGATTCCCTGTGTCATCACTGATCTTGCCTTTGCTTAATTGACATATGGAAAACCTTTGTATTATCATCACCATCCTGCAACCACATAACTTTTGCCTCCTGTCTTAAAAAGGAAATTGCAGCTTTCTTCACAGAGGAATACTGCTTAGAAATTTCTTTCTCAGCTTCTTGTAAATGAATATCATCTGGATTTTGAAGAAGGTCTTGCTGAATTTGGTCAAGCTTATTCCTAAGATTAATTTCCCGACTGCCAATTCCCATGAAGTGATTCCTGTTGAGCACTTTAAGAGGCTTCCTAAGAAATTGAAGCTTCCTGCACACACTGAACATATTGTTGCCTGCAAATGGCATAGACCACACTGTCTGCATGCACCACTTGAAGGAGACCCTGGTAATCGATTACCAGTAAACCTGAGAGCAATTTGAATTATTTCCTCAAGCCAAATCGTTCCAAATCATGGTCTAACCTTATCACTATTATGCAGTATACATACTATACTTAAGCAAGATTCTAACCTATTGGAGTAGCATTTCAATCTATATTCATTTCATTAACACAACTTTACATAAGTGTGAGCTAAGCCTAATACATCATCATATAAAATCATTAACCATTAAGAGTTATTAATATAAAACATTCCTCCTAGCCTTCTCTCACGTCCTGGAGGTCTATCCCTCAGTCCTAGCTCAATTATTATGCAATTACAGAACTGATTTGCCTCTACAGATGTCTGGATAATCGATTGTCATAGCTTGACAATCGATTATTATGACAGGTCTGAGAGCAAAACAGGGTCTTTTCACAAACTAATTCGATTCCAAACTCATTCCTTTTCCTTAAGACAACTTAGGGTACCTATATGAACATATTTATATCAAGCTCCAAACATGAATCATGTAATAGAAATTCATAAATAAGTTAGAACACAAATTTCAGGTTTTGTAGGTCTAGACAATCGATTGTCAATCCCTGACAATCTATTGTCATGATAGACCTGAGAGCAAAATCTCATGAATTTCACATCTAATTCATTTCAATACTTGTTGAAACTTGTAGCAACCATCATGTTGCATATACATGAGGTTTCTAAGCTTATTACACATGTCATTATGACTAACACATCATTCATTCAATCAAGTTTCATAAACTATTCATAACGTTCATAATTCATGGCATACGTTTATATATATCATCTCAATCAATTATATGTTCTATCATTCATTTAATCTTCACAATTTAGCACGTAATTTAAGAAAGGCCATGGATGGGATTGCTTTGGTCTCCAAACCAATCAATCCTTGTCATGGTTCTAACATACAAAATCACATAATCAAACCTTTAATCATTAACCCTAGAGATATGAATGAAATCTCCCATACCTTATGTGATTTGGAAAGAACTAACTCACTTCAAACCAATACCAATAGCAGCAGTCAAAGCAGCAGCAACAGGGACCCAAAATACAACACCAAACCAGAGAAAATACTAGGAATTCTTTAAGCTTTTCACCCACTTTCACTCATTAATCTTAAGCTTGATGTGCGGCAAGTAAAGGCAAGTTACTAGCACTAATTGAGAGTGCATTTGGGCAGAGTTTGGGCAAGGAAAAATGTGGGAAAATTGAGCAAGAATAGTAGCAACAACACAAGCTATTTATAGAAGAGAAAAGGAAGAGAAACGAGGCAAGGATGAAGTAAGCCATGACTTCAACTTTTTCGCACATCACACATGTGTCCTAGACCACCTAGCAACCTTCCATGTGTCCTTGGGATGGATAACTATCAAAGTTTCTACGAGTTTCTAGCTTAAACCGACTTAATTTATCAGTTGCATACTCGTGGTAATCGATTGTCAAGAGTTGGTAATCAATTACCAGACTTAAAATTGACCATATTTGAAATTTTGACCAAGACAATCGATTGTTGAATCTGACAATCGATTATCTAGGCTTTTTGTCACCAAACGCAAATTCCACGTTGGATTTGAAGATCTCCAAATTTGAGAACGATCCAACGGTTAATGAATGAGATATGGCACGATCTTTAAATGATATTATACCAAAATATTACTTTCTGAAATATTTTACTTAAAAACTTCTTTGTCAAACTACTTTATCTCCCAAATTACTTCCATTGGTCCTTTTATAATATTAAAAATAACTTTTATTCATAAAATAAGTATTTATTTTCTAAAAATAATGAGGGATATTACATTTAAATATTATTAAATAATATTTTTTAATTATACCTTAATAATTTTGTTTTGTATTTTAAATTTGAAGAATTATTCTTTTTTTATAATAGTTACTATACCAAATTATCAATCTGAGTAATACTTAGTTTTATTTTTAAGGGTGTTGCTAAGGGCACTTGTTAAAGAATTCAAAATGGGTAGATAAGTATTGAAAAACTAAATTTAACAGTTTATGATATGTTAAACTTATCATTTTCAATGCAAAATAACCACTTTTTGTAGCTTAAATAATGCTCTTAGCATTTTCCTTTTTTAAATATGAGTAATTTTGGAATTTTAACATATTCTTTTTAATAACTTTAAGAGTGATAATCATCTTTAACTAATTTTCTTAATTTAAGTAAATCAATTAAAAACAACATGTAAATAAGGATTGAAGCATTGTATACCTCTTTTGATCCACTAAGATTTTATATAATATTAATATAATGAGAAAATAACATGTCTACCACATTATACGAAATTTAATATAATATTTTTTTTATTTTTAGCCTTAATTATTAAATTCATTTTTATAAATGTTGCAAATTTTGAATATCATCTTTGTTTTTTTTTGTTTTTGTCCTTGTTTTAATAAATCGTTTTGATTTAAGTCTTTCATCTCGACATGGCTTAACGAATCCCATTGATTCATTGCTAGTTGCTGCCTTAACATTAGGTTGCATCAGCATTTATTAATATGAGGAACTTCAATCAAAATGACTTATAAAAATAGGTGTAACATCCTCACAATTAAGTAGCTTAATTCCTACAATTAGGTTGCGATTAAATAGGACCTAAAAACAACTCTAAATTAAATTCGACAGAGTTTCCTTTGGTTATCGGACTTTCCCAAAAAAATTACATTTTATAAACCTGTCAGATCAAGGTAAATGAAAACCTAAACCTAAATGAAAAACACGATCAGATTAACCTAATGCCCTAATACAAATTAATACAAGTTGTGGGCCAAAAAACTAAACCATATTAATTACACACTTTGATTCTAGTTCTCTCAATGCCTACATTTACACTCCACGTTGTGGAGGGTACTCCTTCTCGGTCATGACTCGTGTAAGCTCCTTCTGTACCTGTAATAAAAATAGCAAGAAGGGTAGCATTACATAGAACTTAGAACAATAGTTTCTACAAAAGTATAGCAATGAACCAATGTAATTCATTTTAAGTCTTTGCCCCATTTATTTATTTCACTAGTTATGTTTGTACAATCCCTTAGCCCTTATATTGTCTCTAACTTTACATACTAATATCCATTCTTATTCCATACACTAAGTTATCCGCTCTCTTACTCTTATCCATTTACAATCTATATTTATTCAACTTATCATTGTACTAGTCTCCAATTAATACCTTATCTAATCAACTTCTCTTATGCCCAAGTCATTAGGTTATCCTAAACTATTTCCATTAAACTTATGTTTCATTTTCTAACCTCAATTAGTCCATTAGTTACTCAATTCACTTCCTAACATTAATTACCACTTACAAGTACATCACGATCACTTTCTTAGACCTAACTCATTTCTTATACCTATTTAACATCATTTATCAATAGTTATTATTCTTTCTATTCCGGGTACTTCACCCTACGCAAGGGTCCCTTGCGAGACCCGCAATTTTACCCAATTTATTTGTGATTTTATAATTGAAATTAGGAAATTATGCTTGATTTTGATACCTGGATTTAATTAAAAATATATATATATATATATGAATATATATATATATATATATATATACGTGACATATATGTAATATTAGATATATACCAATGTTTTCCCTAGCCTATTTAAATGAAATATTTTAAGGTAAAGTATTTGATTTAAATGATTTTTAGAAAATGAATTGTCTTTTGATGGATTAGAGTATCCTATCTTTAGAAATTCATATCTTTTAAACCGTACAACGAAAAATTACAAATGATATGTCAAAACGATCGTATCGAAATCTAGATTATGAAAATGTAAAGCTTTGATTTTTATTTTTGAGTTTTCGAAATTTTATCACTGCTGCAATAGTAAACGAATTTTTGAGTTTTAAGAACCAATGTATGGTTTTAATGCATTAAATAACCTTTTGACTCAAGAATATTTTATTTTGAAAATGAAAATACATTTCTGAAGTTGTATAATGTACTATTATTCAAATTAAGTGTATTTTCGTATTTTTATTATTTTCAAATTATTTGAAAGCTTAGAAAGTGTATTTTTGAAGGAAATGATCTTAGGACTTCAAAAATTCATAACTTTCAAACCGTAAATCCAAAAATTATAAACTTTATATGAAAATGATCGTATGAAAATGTAGAATCTTAATATGTAAAAATAAAATTTTTATTTTAATATTTACGAAAATTTTTGTACAGTAGGTAGAAAATCAAATTTTGATAGTTAATATGATTAGATAATTATGAAGGCACCTCCACAATGAACCAATGAGAAATTTTCTCTCCTATTTTAATATATGCACCGTCCAAATTAGAAGGGAAAGAGGGGAATGTTGGAAACCAACAAGCGGGCTAAGCAAATACTAGAGGGGGGTAAATAGTATTTTGAAGCACTAATACCAAATATTTGGACTAACAATTGAAGAATGGAGCTAAGACTGAATTTTCTGGAATCAGACACAAAAGACTCGAGTCTTTTGTGAAATACTCGAGTTTTTCAGTGATGAACAACTCGAGTCTTTTCTGAAATACTCGAGTTTTTCCTATCAGATAGCAGAAAAACCAGAAACGAAAATTCAGCAATTTAACTCAAATCAATTCAATAATAAACAGGAACTTATCCAACAGAATAGCAAGCAATCTAAATAACTTTTAACACAAAGATTCCTTGAACTTGCTACCTAATTGTATAAATCCTAATTGATTGAAATGACTTAAGTCTATTGAGCTAGAAAGTAGATAAAAGCAATAAACCACCACTCAAGCAATTTTATCCTGGTTCACTCCAACAATGAGCTACATCCAGTCCTCCTAATCACTTAGGAGATTCTACTAATAATCAAATTGTTAGAAATTACAAAGGATTGCTTGAGAATGGCCTCACTCAACCTAACCCTTCAAGAGTGTACCAAACTCTTGATTTCTACCCCAATTTGATTCCGGTGATTGAAGAACTCTTCACAAAGCTTCCTTGAACTCCCTTCAAGAAACTCCACCGGGCTAGGAACCTCCTAGTCTTGTGCTTGAGAACCTCTCAAGACTTCCAACACCCTAAGCCACTTAGGGTTTGCTTGGGAACAATCCAAGACTTTGAATAATCAAGCTTTTTGTATGTGTATTACTAATCTCACAATGGATTAGCACAAATAAGCACAGCTCAATGTAAGAATTGAGGCCTAAAACTCAACTTGGAATAAAATGACAATATGAGTGAGAAGTTGAGCTTTTTGGGAATTAACACTTGAGAAGTGGAAATTATGAAAGCTTGTGATCAATGATGTGTTGTTGTCTTGTTTGTTCTTGCACAAATTCAAAGAGCAATTTTACAATAAGGTTCAGAATGCTCTCTTGGGGTTTGATGAGACTCAAATGCCCTCAATTGGGTTTTTGAGTCTCTCCAACGTTCATTTTTGCTGACTGGACAAAAATACTCGAGTCTTTTGGTAAATACTCGAGTCTTTTTGGTCGGTCACGAGTGAATTGGTGCACGAACAAGACTAACGGTCATATTTGCTGACCTGGCACAAATACTCGAGTTTTTCGATAAATACTCGAGTATATACTCGAGTCTTTCTCAAAATACTCGAGTATTTTGATCAGATATGGGAAAAATTATTTTTCAATTTTATTTTTCCTCTCAAGTATTAATTTTGGTCAATCTCAACTTAATAATCATATAAAAATTTATTCCTAGAAGAGACTAACTATTTCTACCCACTCTCAACCACTCTCAACATAAATTAGAAATTTACAATTAATATTTGATTGAGAATGATTGGGCACTTGTCTTCTTTTCTTGACTTCTTGTTGATGTTGATGTTGCAATATCTTCAAGGCATGATTTGTTAATTATTTTTGTCATCATCAAAACATAATCCACATAATTAGGAGCATTGAATTCACAATCTCCCCCTTTTTGGTGATGACAAAATAATTAACACTTGATCCATTTGTTGAGCTTGATCCACTTGAAGATGCAACTCCCCCTCACTATATGATACTTTTCACCTATCTAAAAATTCAGCTTGAGCAAGATGTTATGACAATTTAATTTTAGCACCAAGCCTATGGTATTAGAGTATTTAACAATTATCAGAGTATATACCATAATTAGAGATTTTAGGTGCAACAATATCAAGACAAGTGTATAATATCTCTCCCCCTTTTTGTCATACGCCAAAAAGATGTAACAATTGAGAAAAAGATCAAGGGAGGAGAGGTGCATAATCGGAAAACCCCATAACCAACTTATGCAAATAAAACGGAGATATAATAACGATAAAGAGCTCCCCCTGAAGCTTTGCACAAACATCATAATGAAAACCAAATTCATTAACATAAAAACATCATAAAAGGTCCAAATCAAATGGTGCAATAATAAACCCAAAGTCTCAAAACACCAAGTTCTCAAAATACAGAAAATGTAACAAAGACCAACATGATAAAAACAGAATGAAAACTAAGATAAAATCCAAAGGTCAACATCATCAAAAACATCGAAGGAGCTGGAGCATGTGGAGGAGAATAAAATCGAGAGAAGAGTTTAGAGGATGAACAACTAGTAAGATTTGACAAAACTTTGAGGAAAATATGAGTTTTGAGGAGAGAGATATGAGCAAACCGAGAGAGAAGAGAAAGGGGTTCGTGAAACTCGAGTTTGTGGGGGCTGGAGTATATATAAACTCGCCAAAATACTCGAGTATATTCAACAATACTCGAGTTGTTCTTTGAAAAATACTCGAGTTTTTTGAGAATATACTCGAGTCGTTTGTGACTCAGCCCAGATTTTCCCAGAAAAACTCGAGTAAAAACTGAAAAACTCGAGTTTGGTCCGAAAGTTCAAATTTCAGGAGAACGCAAAATACTCGAGTTTTTGGAAAATACTCAAGTTTGGTCTGAAAGTTCAAAAATTGGGGGTTTCGAAAGACTCGAGTGTTTTGAAAAACACTCGAGTATTTTTATCAGACCCTGATTAAAAACTTTTTCAATTTAAAACTGATTTAATTTTGAATTAATATACTCGAGTTTTTTTGGAAAAACTCGAGTATTTTGACAGAACAGAAAGTGAAAACACAGTTTTAAAAGACCAAACACAAATCAAACACAAATGCTTCACTACCAACTTGGAATACAGTACAGAATCACACACAATTAACACACACAATTTCAAATATCATCAAGGACAATTTAACTAAGAATCAATAACACATTAGAGTAAGACTAATTTGGTGATTTTTCAAAAATGACACACAATGCAATTAGCCTATATTAGCTTCATCTAAAATACCAAGTTCTCTCCTAATATGATAAAAGGTGTCCCTTGGTAGAGGTTTTGTAAAAATGTCGGCTAATTGATTTTGTGGTACTAACAAATTCAATTGTGCAATCACCCTTTTGTACATGATCTCTTAAAAAGTGATGTCTTATTTCAATGTGTTTAGTTCTTGAGTGATACACCGGATTCTTAGTCAAATTGATTGCACTCGTGTTATCGCATCTAATCGGAATATTTTCAAGTTTCAAACCAAAATCTGATAATTGTTGTTTCATACATAACAGTTGAGCACAACAACTACCGGCTGCGATATATTCCGCTTCGGCGGTAGAAAGAGCGACACAAGCTTGCTTTTTAGAAAACCATGACACCAATGAACTTCCCAAGAAATGGCAAGTACCACTGGTGCTTTTGCGATCAAGCTTGCATCCCGCGAAGTCGGAATCTGAGTAACCAACTAAACTAAGATTGGCATCAGCAGGATACCATAAACCAGTGTTAATTGTTCCTTTTAGATACTTAAATATATGTTTAACTGCGGATAGGTGAGATTCTTTAGGATTAGCTTGAAATCTAGCACACATGCATACACTAAACATAATATCCGGTCTAGATGCAGTGAGATATAGGAGACTACCTATCATACCCCTATACTTACTAACATCAACCGGTGTACCTTGTTCATCCTTGTCTAGGTAGCATGATGTGCTCATTGGAGTGTAGGCTTCCTTGCACTTGTCCAATCCGAATTTCTCAAGGAGCTCTTTGCAATATTTCCCTTGATGCACAAATATCCCCTCCTTGACTTGCTTTATTTGTAAGCCTAGGAAGAACTTGAGTTCTCCCATCATTAACATTTCAAATTCCTTTTTCATCAAATTTGAAAACTTTCTACAAAGAGACACGTTAGTAGCACCGAAAATGATATCATCAACATAGATTTGTACTAACAAAATGTCATCCTTGGTTTTATAAATAAATAGTGTATTATCAACCTTCCCTCTTTGAAACTTGTTTTCTAATAGAAAGGAACTCAATCGATCATACCAAGCTCTAGGAGCTTGTTTCAATCCATAGAGTGCCTTTTTCAATTTATAAACATGGTTTGGAAATTCACTATTTTCAAAACCGGGGGGTTGTTTGACATACACTTCTTCATTTATAAACCCATTCAAGAAGGCACTTTTAACATCCATTTGATATAAAGTGAATTTCATGATTGAAGCATAAGCAAGTAAAATTCGGATTGCTTCAAGACGTGCAACCGGAGCAAAGGTCTCATCATAATCGATACCTTCCTCTTGGTTGTACCCTTGAGCTACTAGTCTAGCTTTGTTTCTTATAATCAACCCGGATTCATCAAGTTTGTTTCTATAAATCCATTTAGTACCAATTATGGTATGATCATCGGGTTTAGGGACTAGATCCCAAACTTCATTTCTTTCAAATTGGTTTAATTCTTCTTGCATAGCAAGAACCCAATGATCATCCTCAATGGCCTTTTTAATTGAATCGGGTTCAATTTGAGAAACAAAAGATGTTGGAAACCAACAAGCGGGCTAAGCAAATACTAGAGGGGGGGTGAATAGTATTTTGAAGCACTAATACCAAATATTTCGATTCATAATTGAAGAATGGAGCTAAGACTGAATTTTCTGGAATCAGACACAAAAGACTCGAGTCTTTTGTGAAATACTCGAGTTTTTCAGTGATGAACAACTCGAGTCTTTTCTGAAATACTCGAGTTTTTCCTATCAGATAGCAGAAAAACCAGAAACGAAAATTCAGCAATTTAACTCAAATCAATTCAATAATAAACAGGAACTTATCCAACAGAATAGCAAGCAATCTAAATAACTTTTAAACACAAAGATTCCTTGAACTTGCTACCTAATTGTATAAATCCTAATTGATTGAAATGACTTAAGTCTATTGAGCTAGAAAGTAGATTAAAAGCAATAAACCAACACTCAAGCAATTTTATCCTGGTTCACTCCAACAATGAGCTACATCCAGTCCTCCTAATCACTTAGGAGTTTCTACTAATAATCAAATTGTTAGAAATTACAAAGGATTGCTTGAGAATGGCCTCACTCAACCTAACCCTTTCAAGAGTGTACCAAACTCTTGATTTCTACCCCAATTTGATTCCGGTGATTGAAGAACTCTTCACAAAGCTTCCTTGAACTCCCTTCAAGAAACTCCACCGGGCTAGGAACCTCCTAGTCTTGTGCTTGAGAACCTCTCAAGACTTCCAACACCCTAAGCCACTTAGGGTTTGCTTGGGAACAATCCAAGACTTTGAATACTCAAGCTTTTTGTATGTGTATTACTAATCTCACAATGGATTAGCACAAATAAGCACAGCTCAATGTAAGAATTGAGGCCTAAAACTCAACTTGGAATAAAATGACAATATGAGTGAGAAGTTGAGCTTTTTGGGAATTAACACTTGAGAAGAGGAAATTATGAAAGCTTGTAATCAATGATGTGTTGTTTTCTTGTTTGTTCTTGCACAAATTCAAAGAGCAATTTTACAATAAGGTTCAGAATTCTCTCTTGGGGTTGGATGAGACTCAAATGCCCTCAATTGGGTTTTTGAGTCTCTCCAACGTTCATTTTTGCTGACTGGACAAAAATACTCGAGTCTTTTGGTAAATACTCGAGTCTTTTTGGTCGGTCACGAGTGAATTGGTGCACGAACAAGACTAACGGTCATATTTGCTGACCTGGCACAAATACTCGAGTTTTTCGATAAATACTCGAGTATATACTCGAGTCTTTCTCAAAATACTCGAGTATTTTGATCAGATATGGGAAAAATTATTTTTCAATTTTATTTTTCCTCTCAAGTATTAATTTTGGTCAATCTCAACTTAATAATCATATAAAAATTTATTCCTAGAAGAGACTAACTATTTCTACCCACTCTCAACCACTCTCAACATAAATTAGAAATTTACAAATAATATTTGATTGAGAATGATTGGGCACTTGTCTTCTTTTCTTGACTTCTTGTTGATGTTAATGTTGCAATATCTTCGAGGCATGATTTGTTAATTATTTTGTCATCATCAAAATACAATCACCATAATTAGGAGCATTGAATTTACAATCTCCCCCTTTTTGGTGATGACAAAATAATTAACACTTGTACCATTTGTTGAGCTTGAATCCACTTGAAGATGCAACTCCCCCTCACTATATGATACTTTTCACCTATCTAAAAATTCAGCTTTGTGCAAGATGTTATGACAATTTAATTTTAGCACCAAGCCTATGGTATTAGAGTATTCAACATTTATCAAAGTGTATACCATAGTTAGAGAATTTTAGGTGCAACAATATCATGCAACAATATCAAGACAAGTGAATAATATCTCTCCCCCTTTTTGTCATACGCCAAAAAGATGTAACAATTGAGAAAAAGATCAAGGGAGGAGAGGTGCATAATCGGAAAACCCCATAACCAACTTATGCAAATAAAACGGAGATATAATAACGATAAAGAGCTCCCCCTGAAGCTTTGCACAAACATCATAATGAAAACCAAATTCATTAACATAAAAACATCATAAAAGGTCCAAATCAAATGGTGCAATAATAAACCCAAAGTCTCAAAACACCAAGTTCTCAAAATACAGAAAATGTAACAAAGACCAACATGATAAAAATAGAATGAAAACTAAAATAAAATCCAAAGGTCAACATCATCAAAAACATTGAAGGAGCTGGAGCATCTGGAGGAGAATAAAATCGAGAGAAGAGTTTAGAGGATGAAAAACTAGTAAGATTTGACAAAACTTTGAGGAAAATCTGAGTTTTGAGGAGAGAGATATGAGAAAACCGAGAGAGAAGAGAAAGGGGTTCGTGAAACTCGAGTTTGTGGGGGCTGGAGTATATATAAACTCGCCAAAATACTCGAGTTTATTCAACAAAACTCGAGTTGTTCTTTGAAAAATACTCGAGTTTTTGAGAATATACTCGAGTCGTTCGTGACTCAGCCCAGATTTCCCCAGAAAACTCGAGTAAAAACGGAAAAACTCGAGTTTGGTCCGAAAGTTCAAATTTCAGGAAAACGCAAAATACTCGAGTTTTTGGAAAATACTCGAGTTTGGTCTGAAAGTTCAAAAATTGGGGGTTTCGAAAGATTTTTATCAGACCCTGATTAAAAACTTTTTCAATTTAAAACTGATTTAATTTTGAATTAATATACTCGAGTTTTTTTGGAAAAACTCGAGTATTTTGACAGAACAGAAGGTAAAAACACAGTTTTGAAAGACCAAACACAAATCAAACACAAATGCTTCACTACCAACTTGGAATACAGTACAGAATCACACACAATTAACATATACAATTTCAAATATCATCAAGGACAATTTAACTAAGAATCAATAACACATTAGAGTAAGACTAATATGGTGATTTTCCAAAAATGACACACAATGCAATTAGCCTATATTAGCTTCATCTAAAATACCAAGTTCTCTCCTAATATGATAAAAGGTGTCCCTTGGTAGAGGTTTTGTAAAAATGTCGGCTAATTGATTTGTGGTACTAACAAATTCAATTGTGCAATCACCCTTTTGTACATGATCTCTTAAAAAGTGATGTCTTATTTCAATGTGTTTAGTTCTTGAGTGATACACCGGATTCTTAGTCAAATTGATTGCACTCGTGTTATTGCATCTAATCGGAATATTTTCAAGTTTCAAACCAAAATCCGATAATTGTTGTTTCATCCATAACAGTTGAGCACAACAACTACCGGCTGCGATATATTCCGCTTCGGCGGTAGAAAGAGAGACACAAGCTTGCTTTTTAGAAAACCATGACACCAATGAACTTCCCAAGAAATGGCAAGTACCACTGGTGCTTTTGCGATCAAGCTTGCATCCCGCGAAGTCGGAATCCGAGTAACCAACTAAACTAAGATTGGCATCAGCAGGATACCATAAACCAGTGTTAATTGTTCCTTTTAGATACTTAAATATATGTTTAACTGCGGATAGGTGAGATTCTTTAGGATTAGCTTGAAATCTAGCACACATGCATACACTAAACATAATATCCGGTCTAGATGCAGTGAGATATAGGAGACTACCTATCATACCCCTATACTTACTAACATCAACCGGTGTACCTTGTTCATCCTTGTCTAGGTAGCATGATGTGCTCATTGGAGTGTAGGCTTCCTTGCACTTGTCCAATCCGAATTTATCAAGGAGCTCTTTGCAATATTTCCCTTGATGCACAAATATCCCCTCCTTGACTTGCTTTATTTGTAAGCCTAGGAAGAACTTGAGTTCTCCCATCATTGACATTTCAAATTCCTTTTTCATCAAATTTGAAAACTTTCTACAAAGAGACACGTTAGTAGCACCGAAAATGATATCATCAACATAGATTTGTACTAACAAAATGTCATCCTTGGTTTTATAAATAAATAGTGTATTATCAACCTTCCCTCTTTGAAACTTGTTTTCTAATAGAAAGGAACTCAATCGATCATACCAAGCTCTAGGAGCTTGTTTCAATCCATAGAGTGCCTTTTTCAATTTATAAACATGGTTTGAAAATTCACTATTTTCAAAACCGGGGGGTTGTTTGACATACACTTCTTCATTTATAAACCCATTCAAGAAAGCACTTTTAACATCCATTTGATATAAAGTGAATTTCATGATTGAAGCATAAGCAAGTAAAATTCAGATTGCTTCAAGACGTGCAACCGGAGCAAAGGTCTCATCATAATCGATACCTTCCTCTTGGTTGTACCCTTGAGCTACTAGTCTAGCTTTGTTTCTTATAATCAACCTGGATTCATCAAGTTTGTTTCTATAAATCCATTTAGTACCAATTATGGTATGATCATCGGGTTTATGGACTAGATCCCAAACTTCATTTCTTTCAAATTGGTTTAATTCTTCTTGAATAGCAAGAACCCAATGATCATCCTCAATGGCCTTTTTAATTGAATCGGGTTCAATTTGAGAAACAAAAGAGACATAGTGACAAATGTTTTGAATAGACCTACGAGTAAGTACTCCCTTTGACATATCTCCTATGACATTGTCTATAGGATGAGCCTTGACCGATTTCCAAGTTGGAGGAAGTTCTTCCCTAACTTCTCCTTCATCAACTTTTGATTTCTCTCTCTCTTTTTCTTCTTTTGAAAAATCAATGCCATCTTCACTAGCATCACATAAAACACTATCTTCTTTCGAAGACTCATTAAAAACCACATGAATTGATTCCTCAATAGTTAAAGTTATTTTATTGAAAATTCTATAAGCTTTACTATGAGAAGAATAGCCTAAAAATATGCCTTCATCGGATTTGGAATCAAACTTGCCAGGGTGTTCTTTTCCATTATTTAAAACAAAAACTTGGCATCCGAAGACATGAAAATGAGATATATTTGGCTTTCTTCCCTTGTAAAGTTCATAGGGGGTTTTATCCAAAGAGGGCCTTATCAAAATACGATTTAAAACATAACAAGCCGTATTGACGGCATCGGCCCAAAAACATTGAGGTACTTGAGAATCATTTAACATGGTTCTAGCAAGTTCCTCTAGCACCCTATTTTTCCGCTCTACCACTCCGTTTTGTTCCGGAGTCC
Source organism: Crotalaria pallida (assembly GCA_037953625.1). Lineage (NCBI taxonomy): Eukaryota > Viridiplantae > Streptophyta > Magnoliopsida > Fabales > Fabaceae > Crotalaria > Crotalaria pallida. The sequence goes on along the minus strand of CM075649.1, from coordinate 75,821,471 downwards.
TTGGTGCGGAGAATTGGTGCTCAATACCATTTTTAGCACAAAATCTATCAAATTTGTGGTTTTCGAATTCACCACCATGATCGGTACGAATAATAATTACTTTTTGATTTACTTGGTTTTGCAAAAGTTTGACATGATGTTTAAAAGATTTGTAGGTCTCACTCTTAGTAGTTAAAAATAAAGTCCAAGTAAACCTAGAGAAGTCATCAACAATCACCAATGCATAATAGTTGCCACCAAAGCTTTTTACTTGTGATGGTCCAAACAAGTCCATATGAAGCATTTCTAATGGCCTTGATGTGGACATCACCATTTTTGATCCAAAGGTGTTTTTAGTTTGTTTACATTTCTTGCAAGGGGAACAAACACCTTCAATAGAAAAATTTAGCTTTGGTAAACCAACTACTAGATCTTTAGATTGAATTTTCTTCAATTGGTTTACATTTATATGAGCCTTCCTACGATGCCATAACCAAGTGTCATTTTCTTTGCTCACTAAACAAGTAGAGACCAAAGAAGTGACTTTGTTCAAATCAACTAAGTAAGTATTATTTGACCTTCTACCAACAAATTTGATTGATTCATCTTTGTCACTTTTAATGAGGCAATGGGTAGAGGTAAAAACTACATGATTACCAATATCACATAATTGGCTTATGCTCAAGAGATTATGTTCTAATCCTTGAACATAGAGCACATTATCAATAATCAAGTTTGAAAAGTTTCCGATTTTACCAATACCAAGGATTTTGCCTTTGTTGTTGTCCCCATAAGTGACATAACCCTTTTCCTTTGGAGTAAGCTCAATGAAGTGCCGCTTATCTCCCGTCATGTGCTTCGAACATCCACTATCAAGATACCACAATTGTTTTCCCGTTCGAAGACACACCTACAAAATGAAATCACTTGTTCACTTTGGGTACCCAAACAATGTTGGGTCCCTTAGGGTTAGTGTTGGGACTTTCTCCCTTCTTAATCCACATATAAGTGCCCTTTTTCATTTCAAACTTCTTAATGTGGCACTCAATGTTGATATGTCCAACTTTTCCGCAATAAGTACAAGTTGGTCTCTTTGATGAATTTTTCTTAGAAAATGTTCCAACCACCTTGTACTTTTTGTCCTTTTTATGAACATATCCTAAACCGGTTTTGTTGTGATTATGTCTTTGAGAGTTCAACAACCGGTTGAGGTTTCTATCACTATGTGAGATTGTGAGTTTTTTTTCAACTCTTTCACTTCTTTTTCAAGTTCATCACATCTCTCACATGGAGTGATAATCTCCTCATGATTTGCACAATCACTTTGATGACTAGAATTAATAAGTTCCAAGGATTCATTTTGAAGTTTCAACTCATTTATAGATTTTTGCAATTCATCAATTTTTTGTTGAAACTCCAAAATTTTCTTTCCTTTTTCCTTATTGATTTTAGCAAGCCTTCTAAATTGAATTAACATTTCACTGTAGGCTTCTTGCAAATCATCATGTGTGACTTGCAAAGTATCCCACATTTCTTTTGCCGATTTACATTGGGAAACTCTATAAAATTCATCATGGGATAGAGCCGAAAAGATGATGTTTTTATCTTTTAAATCAAATGAGACTTTTCTCTTTTCATCATCATTCCAACTACTCCTTGGAATTTCAACAATTTCATCATTTATTTTGTTTTTGGGAATGAAAGGACCATTTTCAATTGCATCCCAAATATCCATATCAATTGCTTCAATAAAAACTTTCATGCGAGTTTTCCAATAAACATATCCTTCACCATTAAATAGTGGAGGACGGTTTATTGAAGCTCCTTCTCCACCAAAGTTATTGCTAGAGCCCATTAAGTTTCCAAAAGGATCTTTTTCGAAAAAGTTGTTACACTCGATCTTTCGACCGAGCTCTGACACCACTTGTTGGAAACCAACAAGTGGGCTAAGCAAATACTAGAGGGGGGTGAATAGTATTTTGAAGCACTAATACCAAATATTTCGATTGATAATTGAAGAATGGAGCTAAGACTGAATTTTCTGGAATCAGACACAAAAGACTCGAGTCTTTTGTGAAATACTCGAGTTTTTCAGTGATGAACAACTCGAGTCTTTTCTGAAATACTCGAGTTTTTCCTATCAGATAGCAGAAAAAACCAGAAACGAAAATTCAGCAATTTAACTCAAATCAATTCAATAATAAACAGGAACTTATCCAACAGAATAGAAAGCAATCTAAATAACTTTTAACACAAAGATTCCTTGAACTTGCTACCTAATTGTATAAATCCTAATTGATTGAAATGACTTAAGTCTATTGAGCTAGAAAGTAGATTAAAAGCAATAAACCACCACTCAAGCAATTTTATCCTGGTTCACTCCAACAATGAGCTACATCCAGTCCTCCTAATCACTTAGGAGTTTCTACTAATAATCAAATTGTTAGAAATTACAAAGGATTGCTTGAGAATGGCCTCACTCAACCTAACCCTTCAAGAGTGTACCAAACTCTTGATTTCTACCCCAATTTGATTCTGGTGATCTAAGAACTCTTCACAAAGCTTCCTTGAACTCCCTTCAAGAAACTCCACCGGGCTAGGAACCTCCTAGTCTTGTGCTTGAGAACCTCTCAAGACTTCCAACACCCTAAGCCACTTAGGGTTTGCTTGGGAACAATCCAAGACTTTGAATAATCAAGCTTTTTGTATGTGTATTACTAATCTCACAATGGATTAGCACAAATAAGCACAGCTCAATGTAAGAATTGAGGCCTAAAACTCAACTTGGAATAAAATGACAATATGAGTGAGAAGTTGAGCTTTTTGGGAATTAACACTTGAGAAGTGGAAATTATGAAAACTTGTGATCAATGATGTGTTGTTGTCTTGTTTGTTCTTGCACAAATTCAAAGAGCAATTTTACAATAAGGTTCAGAATGCTCTCTTGGGGTTTGATGAGACTCAAATGCCCTCAATTGGGTTTTTGAGTCTCTCCAACGTTCATTTTTGCTGACTGGACAAAAATACTCGAGTCTTTTGGTAAATACTCGAGTCTTTTTGGTCGGTCACGAGTGAATTGGTGCACGAACAAGACTAACGGTCATATTTGCTGACCTGGCACAAATACTCGAGTTTTTCGATAAATACTCGAGTATATACTCGAGTCTTTCTCAAAATACTCGAGTATTTTGATCAGATATGGGAAAAATTATTTTTCAATTTTATTTTTCCTCTCAAGTATTAATTTTGGTCAATCTCAACTTAATAATCATATAAAAATTTATTCCTAGAAGAGACTAACTATTTCTACCCACTCTCAACCACTCTCAACATAAATTAGAAATTTACAATTAATATTTGATTGAGAATGATTGGGCACTTGTCTTCTTTTCTTGACTTCTTGTTGATGTTGATGTTGCAATATCTTCAAGGCATGATTTGTTAATTATTTTGTCATCATCAAAACATAATCCACATAATTAGGAGCATTGAATTCACAGGGAAGAACAGTTCTGAAGTTTGTGAGAATAATCCATGAATTAAAATGCTTTAGGAATCAACAAAATCACATTTAATGCTAGTTCATGTTCCAAGTAGTGTTTGAAAATTTTTGAATGGAACTTGATGAAGGGGGGCACGAAATTTTGGTCTGAAAATGAAGGGAAATGCATCTCCAAACACCTATAAATAGATAGCCTTAGTTCCACATTTTTCACACACAAACACTTGATAGTTTCACATGAGAAAAAAATAAAAATTCTAAGAGAGAAAGAGAGAGGGGGACGAGCAAGCTATAGGAAGAAGGGAGGATTTGCTTTGTTGCTTGAAGTTTTCTAAAAAGCTTAAGGAGTAGAGGTAACCCAAAATCACTTATTTATTTAAGTTATTTTTTTTAAGTTTTTTTGTTGTTATTATTGAATAAAAACTTCTAACTTCTTCTATAGTCAAGTTCTAAATTTTTCTTTTCATTTTAAAGTTATTTTTGAATATACGAAATTGTTCTTAAGTCATATGAATTAAGAATGAGAAAAGGGACACAAAAAGGGTGTTTAAAGGGATTTATCTCCCCTTTTCTTTAATTCTTAAGATGGCTAAATGTTTTGATGTGTTTGATTTATTTATTTTCTGGGTTTATGTTAATACTTAGAACATAAGAATTGTAGAGAATTTTGTATGAGCAAATAAGTTTTTATTCATTGTCTTTTTAATTGTTTTATTTCTTTGTATTAAGAAATAATACTCAATAAGTAAATAATAATGGAAAAATTTTAATTTCTTATATATGTATATATATGAACCGTGGCACATAATAAGAAAAATTGAGGATTGATTTGTGTATTTTAGTATGTATATTGTATTGTTGTGTAATAAAATAAAAGAGTATGAAAATGAATAAAAAGATTAAAATGAATTTTTTTATTTTGGTTTTATTTTTTTCTTTTTCTGGACCGTGTGTATGTATGTATGTATATTGTGTGATAATTGTTGTTATTTCATGTATATTTGAGTTATAATTAAGTCTCTAAAAAGAATGAAAACAAATAAGTACTTTTCTCTAAAGTAGAAATGAAATGAAAATGATTTAAAGGAACTAAAATTGATTTTTGGGAATAAAGTGAATACTGGAAATTTTTTATGTTCTTGAAGTGTATGGAATTATATGTCATGAAAATTTTTATGTAATTGTTATTGTTTGTTTGTATTTGATTTTCTTTTGTTAGGATTTAAGTTTAATAAGAACAATGAATTAGGATAATAAGAAAAAAATTAAATTTTCTGGAAAAAAAATAAAAAGAATAGGCCGTGAGGTTTATTTCATTATTTTAAAATTATTTTTGTAATTTGTTTGATTGTTTGATGTATAGTTAAATTATAGTTGATTGTTTACAAGAAAAAGGAATAAATGGTAGTTGTTAAAAACCTATAAGAACATGTATTTTTGATTAATTATATGAGTATGTGGTTGATATGTTTGTAAAAGTTATTTGCTGGAAAAAGTGATTATTTTTCTAAAAGAAATCTATGTTATATTTTATTAATGATTAAAACTCTTATTTTTAGTATACAAAATAATGTAATTATATTATATAGATGCTTTAGGAATTAAAAATATTTTTCTGATATTTTTCTATGTTGGTCGAAATTTAGAGGAAGAAATAAAGTTAATTGAATTTTTCTAATTGATTTGATAATTGCTTTAGTTTGTCTATGGAATGAATTACATGTTTTATGGAAAAGGTTTATTTCTGAAAATTTAGTTTTGATTCTGGAAATTTAGTTTTATTCTGGAAAATTAATTAGTCAAGACCCCAAATGATTATTTTAAGGGTATTAATGATACTTTATTTGTATGTGCAAATGTAATGTAGAAACAAATAGAAATGAGTGTTTTTATTGATTAATTTGATTTTATAGAAAATATTAAGTTGCTGTCCAGAAATTATAAATAATAATAAAAAAAAGTAATATTTTATTTGAAATAAAAGTGTTTTAAAGTTTTTAGCATAAGTAGGAATTGTGCATGATTGTGTATGATTGTTTGGATTGTTTTCTTGAACTTGTTTAAGTGATGCAACTTTTCTGTGGCTGTACAGCAGATGCAACTATTTTATTTTTTCTAATTTTTTCATTTTATTATAGTAGAAGTTGTAATAAGAATTTAGAAAGAAACGGCATGTGTTTTCGATTTTCTGTTTAAGAGAAATTGAATTTTTAAGTTTAAGTATGCATGCTGTCCAAAAATCTAAATTAGTTGCATCAATGATAGAAATTGTTTTGGATTAAATCAATATGTGAATTTTATGCTAAGACTTTTTATATATAGAGTTAAAAAGGAAATATAAAAGTGACTTTGTAAATGTATGCCTTAATGTTCTAGTTGTTTACTAAATTGTTGTCTTACTGATGCTTGTATGATAATTGTGAAATGTCTTGTAAAAGTGATTTTTGAGTTTGTATTGTTTACTGTCCAAATTTAATAAATTGATTTAAGTAATTATAAAAAATTGATTTTAATGTATGTGTGTGTGTTTGGGCATGGTTATCATATTGTTTGAATTTAGTAAATAAGAAGTGGATTGTGTTTTGATATAAAAATATAATATTAAGAGTTTTAGGCAAGTTATAGTATTTCATTAGATAAATAAGTGTATGCTATAAATATTGTTGCCTAATTTATACGATTATTCTCTAAATAATCTATATGTAACTATTTTTGTAAGTTATAAGTATTTTTGAGTTATAATTCTTTGTTCTTTGAAAATAGAGGTTAGAACTTCAATTTGATGAAAATTGTGAGTAAGTGCAAATTGTTTGAGTGGCTGTCCAGATTTGTTTTATATTGACCTTAGTAGTATGTCCATAAGATTTAAGGTAAATTGAAATAATTTAAGTGCTGCCCATAATTGAATAAGTGTGGAAAAATATTACTTTCTTAAGCTTAATTTCATTTTTAGAACTTTGATGTGAATCTTTTAGTAGCAAATTGAAAAGAATGAATTTTGGGTAACTGTGAAGAGATGCAACTTTATTTTGTGCTACTGTCCAGAATCTTAATTTGAGTTGCATCAACTTTAGAACTTGTTTTGACTTGATAAGTGAATGAGTTCATATTTTAGAATGATTGTTGATGTGTTAAGTGTTTGTATTGATTTTTAAAAATGTGTTTCTGGCTGTCCAAATGATTAAAAGATTATATCAAGTTTAAGTTATTTGTTTAAGTGGCTTATAATGGTAGTTGTTATATAAGCATTTGGAATTGAATTATGAGTTAATGAAAGTATAAGTAGTCTCTTTAGATTTAATTGAGTAAGTTCTAAATTTTGTATTTAATTTATAGATCTTAGGATGTGTAAATGGTTGTATATTTTTGAAAAGTGATTTTGATTTAATGATTGGTTCTAAAGATTTTATTTAGTACTGTTTAAGAGGCCTTGAGTTTCGGAAAAGGAATGATTTACTTTTCAAGTGTTGTATATCCTAATACAAAGTCTTTTGATTTCAAAGGTTATTTAAGAAAGTGGTATTTGTTAGAAGTGTGTTTTCCAAAAAGGAATTATTTTAAATTACCTGATGCCTTAAAAAGGACTTCTGTTTTAAAAAGAATTTCGGTTTTAAGGAACTTTGGTGCTTTGGGTTTAGTTTTTACTTAAGTAGGTAGATGGTATAAGGTATTTGTTGATATTGATTGTATGCCGTTCATCATTTAAGAAATAAAAGGAATTAAAAGTAAACGAGCTGCTGGAGCTGTGAACGCAAAAGGTTGAAAACAGAGTAAGCGTGGAGCTCAGGTGAGAGAGCAACCTTCCTAAGACATAATGGCACTGAGGTAGCATTAGGACGTTCCGTATCATCTCAAAGGTCGGAACTAGGAATCTATAGGTTGAGTAGTAAGACGGCAAATGTATGTGTGTTCCGCCGTCCTTACGAAAAATACGATTCCTCAATATTGATTGTATGTCTGTTAATAATTATTTCATCATGTTGTATATCCTGAAGTTGTATATGGTATATTGTCTTAATGATTTTGGAAATGATAAAATGATAATTGATGAGATAACAAATATGTTGGAATTATTTTGGGATAAGGATTTATCCTATGGAAGTGTGCTCGATGTATATTGAATTGTTGTTCCTATGAAAAGGACTTGAAATATATGGAAGTATGAATGTGAAAATAAATTATGAGAAATGATTATTTGAATCTTGTGAAATTTGAGGATCGTTGTTAGTGTACAGTGATGGTGCAAGCGGCACAATGACTTTATTATATCCCCTTAAGCGACTGGCCACGTGAATGACTTTGCCGTGGTTCATGTCTTGTGGAATCCACTGTACTTTAGGGAGGTGTTTGTTGTTACCCTTAGAGGTCGAGGCCCGTTAGAAGCGAGGCTTAGAATGGGTCGACCAAAACTTAGGATTAAGAAAAGATATAAAAGAATTAAAAGACTTAAAAGACTTTAGGTCAAAATCCTTTCTAACTACGTTGAGAGAGAAGTAGTGGAGAGGAAAGATACCGTATACTTGGAGGTCGTGCATCCCTCCAGGTGGTGATTGTGATAGGGGAGGGTAATGACGGTGACTCGTCAAGAAGCCTATGAGCGCTTCCCTAGGCGGGACGATGCTGCAATGATCAAGGTCACCTGCTGGGTGTTGATCGTAGCGAGGACTGCACGTACAACTAGGGATAGAGCTGTCGCCCCCTTGAGCAAATCTTAGATGGTGTAGAGGGAATCCGACAAGGCTAAAAGTCACTGATTTTCTTACGAGTATCATTGTGGTTGGCCATGCTTAATGGTTCCAACATTGCGGATCTCGAATTGTTTACTATGTTTTGTTTGCTGGCCAACATGCGTGGTTCCAGCTGGTACGTACCCTTTGACTTCGATGCCTGTGTGGATAGGATTCCTGTGCATCCCATCTGCTTTCCGACTTAGGTTGTGGTTGGATGATGAAGAGGAGATGTATCGTGTGTGCTGACTGTTCCCTTACCTCAATGATTTCCCTCCCTAAATCATTGACGATTGTATTATGGAAAGACCTAGTGGAAAGATTATGAGTATGGAACTTTAAGAAAAGATATTAATGTGATGAAAAGAGGAAGTTATAAGAATAAAGTGGTAATTACGAGCTGTGAATGAGGAAATATTATAGTTATTGCATGTACTTGTGTTCTAATGTGATCCCTTAGAGTAAGTCCATGCCGTCGACGACTATTTCGTCCGGATCGTTGACTCTCTCTCTTCTTTCCTTTCCCTGTGGACATTGGGGACCATGTTCACAGATGTCAGATCATGTAGCATTACAAGTTATGGTTGCTTAAGTTGGAGAAGGATTGTGAAATGGAGCATCATTATGAGGAGGACGTAAAAGCAGCAACCGAGGAGTCTTTCAGATACTTGTGATGAAGGATAGCAATGAAGATTAGTAGTCTAAGTTAGTATAGTCTCTGTTTCTGTATTCCATCACTAGATGGGTAGGACATGATTACTCTATCCCGAATGTAACCCCTATTGTAATAAATGATTATTTGAAATGAAATAAAAGAAATTTCTTTTGTTATATATTATGTTCATAAAGTAATTAAACTATTTTTCCGCAAGTTAACCATCGACTAAATATGACATTTAGAAAAATGAGTTTTTGGAAATGTGTTGGGTGATAACATCTCTTTTTGGAAATAGAATTTTATGACGCAAGTACCAAAACATTTTTGTAAACTAAATGAATCAAATTGTATTTATGAAAATCTTTTGGTAAAAGAATTAAACTGAATTGATTTTGATAATGTTATAAAAAAAAATGGCGCAAATTTTTAGTGAAAATTCTAAGTCCAAATTGGGATGTTACATCCCTCGTACACGTTGTCTATCTAAGTACATATTAATCACAACCTATTCTTCTCCTGGTCCTAAGTCATTGATTATACTTGTTCGACGTCATTCATTATTTATTACCATTCATTCTATTCTGAGTAGTTCACCCTACGCAAGGGTCCCTCGTACACATGTCCTATCTCCGAGTACTTCACCATACGCAAGGGTCCCTCTTACACGCTGTCTATTCCGAGTACTTCACCCTACGCAAGGGTTCCTTGTACAGACTTTCTATCTATCCGAGTACTTCACCATACGCAAGGGTCCCTCGTAGACACTGTCTATTCCGAGTACTTCACCCTACGCAAGGGTTCCTCATACACATTTTCTATCTATCCGAGTAATTTGCCCTACGCAAGGGTCCCTCGTACACGCTGTCTATTCCGAGTATTTCACCCTACACAAGGATCCATCATACACATGTCCTATCTCCGAGTACTTCACCTTACGCAAGGGTCCCTCGTACACGCTGTCTATTCCGAGTACTTCACCCTACGCAAGGGTTCCTCGTACACATTTTCTATTTATCCGAGTACTTCACCCTACGCAAGGGTCCCTCATACATTACCATTATTACACTCCTTAGCTTTACTTATCGTTTTACATTTCTTTTCTTATTCTTTATCATTTTTCCTGGGTTTCTATTTCTTTTCATTATTCCTCTTTATTATTCTTTAATCCTACTTTCTGCACTTCTATTTCTTCTCTTCTTACTTAATACTCATTCTCAACATTCATATCAACTACCCTAATGTTTTATACTCTACTTATTCCTCTACCTATAACATCCCAAATTTTAATTCCAAGAGTAATTAGGAAGAACTAAGTTAGAAGTTATGAGGAAAACCATAGGAAACCATGGATAGGAGTTTAGAGTAGTGTTTTAGAGTTAGAATTTGCCAAAATATGAGTTTTCAGTAGGGTAATCGATTACTCTGTAGGGCAGTAATCGATTACAGGGCCTCTGGTGAAAACACTAAAATGTTGCAGCACTGATAATCGTTTAACTCATGGAACTAATCGATTATCTTGTGAAGTAATCGATTACTTTAGGTGGCTTAATCGATTACTTCTACTCTGTTGAATGTACTAGAATTGTTGCATCGAAGGAGTAATCGATTACTTTGGGCAAGTAATCGATTACCCCTGTGTAAATCTAGAAAAAAAATATCGTGTGGGGGCCACCTTATCCGTGGCTTCCTCTTGAAGCCAAGCCCTCACATCCACCCATTTATTTTTAAGGCATGTTGAAGAGATAAGAAAGGAAAAGAAAACACCAACAACACACATCATAACTCCTCCTTCCTTTTCTCTCATCTTCGTTCTCTTCTTCTTCTTCCATAGGGTCCCAATTTCTTTCTCCAAAACAACCAAGATCAAGGGGCTTTTTCCATCTCCATCATCAAATCTCATCCTTTCTCACTCCAAGTAAGTTTAAAGCCATGGATTCCTCTTTCTCCTCTACAAAATTCGAACCCCTCCTTTCTTCTCCTTGGGGATTCCATTCTCCATCATCAACTCATCATATGGCAAAGGGTCTCCATTATTCCACCAACAACAATCTTTCCCTTTGATTTCAAGTAAGTATTTTGTACCAAGGATCCTTTCTCCTCTCTCCATAAAAATTCGAATCTCTCTCTATTACTCCCATGGAGGATTTCAAGCCTTAAGTTATGGAAATCTATTTGTTTCATGAACTTTATCATGGATCTAGGCAAATATAACAACTTTTATTCTTAAAAATTTTTGTTATAGGTTTCTCCATCTTCCTTGGATCTTAGCTTTTATGGTGGCAAGCTCTTAAGCTTGGTGCAAGAGAAATCACCTTATCTTTAAGTGTTTGAGGTAAGGGGAGTCTCTTTTCCACATTTTGAGTTAGGGATAGTTATAGTATATAATAGGATTTGGGTTTAATGGTTAGATTGGGTTGTGGGTAGCAAATTAATATTGATTATATTTGATTATGGATGATTGTTATAAATCTGGTTGATTTTGTTAAACTATTGAAAATGTTTATGATTTTTGTATATTATTAATGTAGGAAGTGAAGAACCCTAGGGAGTTGATTTATTTTAAGCATCCTGAGACATACCTGAGTATGTCGACTAAATTGTTGATATTTGAGGATTGTTACTTGCTATGTGTTATTTGTTAGAAAAGTATTAGGATGTAATTTTGGTGTATATGATTGGTTATGCTGGAAATCCTTGTGTGTCCTGTTTGTTATTATGCGTGTTGATTGTGGAATTAAGAAATTCAAAGTGTCAATGCAAATAACGGTATAATAAGGAAAATATAATGATAAAGAAAGTGTTGATTTAATGAAAAAGGTATACAAAGTGAAAGCAATTCAGAAATGACAATAAAATATTAAAGATATACTTTGGATTGTGTGACCCAGATCTTGTAAGACGTTGTCCTTAGGAGACTGTACGTGTAACAGCCCGATTTTCATAAACCAAAAATAATTGACTTTTATTCATTAATGTTGTAAAAATGAGGCAAATTTTTTTTTTTAAAAAACATTGTTGAAGTATTGAAAAGCGTCATGGAAAAGTCTTGGGGTTCACAAACCTCCTTGAATGAAAACTGAGCTGTTACTAAACCAGAACTTATCCACTCCAGTTTACAAAAAAGATTTTTCAGGAAGATGTTTTGTTCCAGTTCAAGATAGTTCTTTGTATTTCAAAAAGCCATTGAACATTCTTCACAAGATGGTATAAAAGTAGGGCGTGTCTCAAAACGAGATAAGTTACATGGATGATTCATCACTTAGGTAATCCTTAACTTAAAGCACTCATCACCAACATATACTGGAATCCTATTCTTAAACTTTTCTATTGAAGGCAAGCGGATGTAACTCCTTCTCCTTCTTGCCTCCTCTTCTCGCCCTCGAAGACGATGCCGCTTGTGTGGTGGTTTCCTCATTGTTGGGAGACGTTTGTGCCACCCCATTAGCTACATTAGAACTACTCTGCTGCTCGCACCAGACCTTTTCCTCATAGCTCGGAAAACCTCGTACGTTAACTTGCCCTAAGTGTGGCTCCAGGTTTGCTCCGCTCAGTTGATGCTCCGGATCCGGAATCACGATCTCCGTGTGACCGGTCCATGCCCAACCTTGTGGGGTGTGCTTCCATCCTCTTCCATTCTTATTCCACATGGCGATATTCATGCAATACTCCATCTGCCCGTTGAAATACCAGCAGCACCGATATGCCAACGAACAGGAGAGAGTAAGCATTCCGAACGACGGATTGTCGACGGTGTGGGATTACGCTAGGTAAAATAATAGGACCAAACACACAATACAATACACAAGCACACAACAACCAAACAGATTATTCTTATCTTACATTATTAACAGTATTGTTATACTTTCTCATTCTTCTTTACTTTCACATCTTATAACATTCTTTCCTTTTCTCATTCATTTCCATTTCATCATTGTACTCTCTTTCTCTTCCTTCTTATCATTTCATCACCTCTGGTGATTGGGGAATATTAAAATACCATTAAAGCATTCGTTTCAATCTCGACGATCACTCACGTCTACATCTCCTTGGTCATCCACCCAACCTAGTCGGAAGCAAACAGGAGTACAGGACCTTTACCACGCGGGCACGACAGCTGTCACAACACATAAATGGTCCCAGACCAGGAGGATCTCGTCCTCAAATCATTTCAATAATAATAACAAGGCTCACTGTCCACGCAGTGGCAAACACAATGCCCCGTTTCAGTCCCTCTCACTGTTCTCGATTTGCAATCTAGGGGGCGACAGTATGTTTCTAGTGGGCCCGCAGAACTTACCACGGCATTAGACCCAGTCCCCACCACGTTAGTGCGCCACATGTGGAGTTCGTTCTGCCTAGAAACATACTCTAGACTTCTTGATGTTTCACCGTCATCGTCCTCCCCTAATGCAATCTCGTCCTATGTATCCGCAGATACTTATCGTTTCTTCCTCTCCACTACTTCGCACTCTCATATCTCACCGCGTATGTCTTTTAAGTCTTTTAATTCTTTTTATTATCCTAAGGTCGGCCCATCCTTCGTGCATCCCTTCAATGAGTCCCGACCACTAACTTTGTACCAACTTTCTCTCATCGTTTCTCACATAGCACAGAGCTGGGATCACATCACAATCTTAACTGACATCTCATTTCACAACGTTCATTCCACCATCTCTCCTAACAATCACATTCCACAATCTTTTCTCAAAACAATCCTTTCACAAGCCTTTTTTGAAAACCTCATTTCATCCATACTTTCATAAAATTTCCTTTGGAAAGTTTTCTCAAAAATCTAGTTTCACCACAACTCAAGATTTCTTTTCCCCAAAGTTTCCAAAATCTCTTTTCACAACCTTCCACAACATTTCCTCATAAAAACTTCCCTGAAAACACTTTTGTAATATTTATCAAAACCTCCTTTTTAAAACACTTTAAAAAGAATCTCTTTTCACAAACTCTTTTCTAAAAATTTCTTTCACCATTCCCCATAAAATCTCTTTTCAAAATCTTTCCAAAAGCTCTTTTCAAAAACTGCTTTCAAAAACTCTTTTTCCAAAAATTCCTTTCGCAAACAATTTTCAAAACTCCCTTTCTCCACTCTTTACAAAATCTCTTTTCGAAAACCTTTTTCAAAATCACATTTTCGCTGGGCGCTAATGGAGGAGCAAGCTCAACTCAACACTAGTCCCAGACTAAAACCCAAAAACCAAGGAGCCCAACTCCGCTCAAGTCACCACACATATCAACATCACTCTTCCCAGCTCTGGCTCATTCTCAACGTCATCATTTCATTCTTTCCCCAATCTCAATTCTTATCTCCTTTCTCTTCCTCATTATTCCTTTCTCTTCATATTTTACTTTCAATCTCATTACTTCCTTGACTTATTTCTTTCGCTTTCATTTCTTATTCAAGACGTATCAGACGTCCATCAACCATTCACTCAGACAAATTAAATAAATAAATAAATAAATAAAAGCATGCACACAACACCACACAATAACATTGTGGCCTTCGTCACCTTCGTATAAGTGGCCACACAAAACAAACAATTGTCACTTATACTACTGACTCCAACCACTAAGTTCCGATCTTTGAGATGATACAGAACGTCCTAATAAATCACCTAAACACCACAGTGTCTTAGGATAGCTTCTCTCTCACCTGGGGTCCAGCCATTGAATGTGTGCTCTCTTCGAATCCGTGTGCTGCCAACTGCCCCAACCTCTTTCCTTTATCATTCCTCATATTAAATAAAACATTTTACGTTATTAACTTATTTGAGAAAATCTCTTCTTAGTCTAATACTTGTCTTTTCTTTGTTTGGAAAAACTTTGAAAATATGACCAAAATCAACTATCATTTGAAAACTTTGGTTTTGATCATATTAAAAACATTTTTAACTATAAAAGCGCGTCCAAGTAATTCTGGACAGCAAACATAGTTTTATAAAATTGCTTTAATAAAACTCTGAAAATATTATAAAAACACTTTTCAGCTTAAAAATCAACACTTTAAAAATTCATGTTTTCATCATGAAACAATTTTGGTCACCCAAGAACATAGCATGACATTCAAACAAATCATACCACACACGGCCACGAACAACACTTAGGCATACAAGCACACATAAACCAACCGAAATCAAATCTCAAATCAACACATCAATATTTATTTTCATGCACCTTTTATTTAAGTAATTAGACTCCCTAAACCTACTTAGACTATATGGCCGAATAAAAGCAAAGAAATAAATCAAACATCACAACTTGAATCACATAAATCAATTTATTTCATTTTAGGCATTTAAATTCCATTTTCTTTAATCTCAACCGAATACACCACACATATAAACACATATATTCATTCCAACACAACACTCTTCTAGGATTAATTCAATTTAATTATTCCCTTTATTTCTACACAAAGAACCGATTAGAAAGCGATGTTCACAACATAAATTCAAGTAATTTATCTTAGCACAATTCTTAAAATATACTCATTCCTTTTAAGTCATTTTATTGAGAAAGGAGTCCTAGTCTAGTTATCATGAATAGGCCGAACATCAACATGATAAAACAAGGCAAAATTTCCATCATGCATGCACATAGAACATGGACTAATGCAAAGATCATTTCCAAATTAATTTTCTTCATGAAAACCGTGAGTTACACAAGAACTTTTAGCAAACCAAAAATTCATTTTCTTAATATAATAAAATCAAGCATTATGTTCAAGTCTTCATCCTTTAAGATAACACATGCATGCACCTATAAATCTCTAGATGGTACTATTTTCAACATACATGTAAGGGAAGACATGATTTCCTACTCTCCCTAGCCTTGACCGAATGAGGTCATGCAAGAAGACAAGCCTTATAATTTTATTTTCACATGCAAGCATCTAAATTCATGGATTATGTGATGCAAGACTTAAAGGCATCATTTTACTTTTCAGCTTATCAACCGAATCATCATCATCATCACACATAAAATCCTAATTCAACTCTTTTTATACTAAAAATTATTTTTAAAGCTTGTTAGGCTTAATTTCTTGTGAAAAAAACCGTGACTTACCTATAAGGAACCAAGACTTCATACCTAAATTAGACATATAAAATTCAAGCTTCATGTTGTCTTAAAAATCAAGCATAGATCAAGACATGCAAAAGAAAATCAAAGCAAAATCATAAACTTAAACTCAAACCCTCCAATGAACCGGGGGATTAAGCTAGAAATGAATGCATTGTCACTTTTAAAATTAGCTTTTCTAAACATAATTTAGCATGAAATTACTTAGATCAAATTAAAACATCAAGACCAACAATTTCTACTCACGACCGAATCACTTAGCTCTAGATTTGATGATTTACGAATTCATTTATTCACCAAAATCCAAGATAAAAACATAAAGAGAACAAGCAAAGAAGAATAAGGCCACAAAATCAACATGCATGAGGAAATCAATACAAGATATGAACTTAAACCCAACATTAAACCAAAACCGTGACAAAGAGAATTTACAAGTAAGAAATCAAAAACTTTTTAACAACAACATTCAAGATCAAAGCCTAAAAATAACATGCATGACACTTAGATCTCAAGATTACTCAAAAATAATTACATGCATCACAAGAAAATTAAATAAGGTCCATTAAAAGTCCTTTACAACACAAAATTATTCAATTAAAACTCTATCTACCTTAAGTCCTAACTTAAATCTTCAACTCTCTTTTTTTTCTTCCCCTCTTAGTTTGCCTCGGCCACTCTCTTCCTCTAGGGTTGATGGAGGTTTCCTTCTTGATCTTTGAAGAAGAAGGTGGCTAAGAAAGGAATTAGAGAAGTTTTGGGATGGAAACTTTGGGGTTCCACTCTTCTTTTTCTCTTCTCTTCCTCACGGGTTCACTCTTTTCTTTCTAAGTCTTCAAGAGCTTGATGGTGCTCTTGAAAGAAAATGTGTTTGTGTTGGTGTTTGTGTGGGATAAGAATGAATGAAGGAAATGAACCAAGCTCACACATACTCATATGGTTTTAAGGGTAAATGCAAGGGGTGAAATTTTCCTATTTAGCCTCGGTTCCATGGGTTGGAGGAAGGGCAATTTGGGCCAACTTATTTGTTGCATGGAGGAGGTCTTTTCGTGGGAGACATGGAGGAAAGAAAGTCCTCCCTAGGTTCATGACTCATCTCTCCTAGTCTCTCCCTAGTATCATGACTCACACCTCCTACTTTCTTTTCAAATTTCAATTTCTTAATTCTTAAGGAAATCACTTCCACTTGGTTCCTCTATTTTGTCATGACCGAACCACACATACACATGCACACACATTCACATACAAGTTATTTTCATCAACACATAGCATAAACTCATGCATATATTTCACACACATAAGCATGCACTCAATCAACATTTTGATGGCATCATGTTCACACGACATACACATATTACACATATAGAGATTCACACATCCATGCATCACACATGTAACATCCTTACAATATCATGTACACACGGCATACACACCTATATTCACCATACATATTCATGCATCATACACATTTGTTTTATCTTCCTATCATCCTAAACATATACACATGCACATCAAAATCGTGTACACACACATATACACGTATTATACATATAAACATACACACGTTTAGAAAATAATTCTTGTTCATCACAAAATAAATCACAACATTTTATTAAACATATAGATTTCAAACTCAATTTTCTAAACTTTGAGCATTACCTTAGAAAATCGTTTCTTTTAAAATCACTCATTATCTTAAAATCATGAACTTTAAGAAAATCATTTAAGAAAATACTCTTTCAAAATACTTTTCCAAAAAATAAATTTCTTTAGTGTTTTAATTTAATACGAGGAATTTGCGGGGTGTTACAGTACGCATAGATCGCGTAAGTCGCACTTGTGCGCAGCTGTAAGTCGTTGTCCTTAGGAGACTCTACGCATGATGGGCACACATTCCGGTGGCGTGTGATTCCAGTTCTTGTAAGACGTTGTCCTTAGGAGACTGTAGGCAATGATGGACGCACATTCTATTTGTGGAAATCTGTAACGGCCTCACTTTAATTAGTTAATTTTGGATTTTAATAAAATCAGAGTTTGAAAATTTCTTTTTGATTTTATTTACTTATGAAAATCCTTTGGAAAATCCGGCAGAGTTTCCTCTGTTTTTCGGACTTCCCAAAAATTCTCTTCTTGAAACCTGTCAGTCCAGAATTATATAAAAACATAAACTCAACATATTAAAATCCAGTTCCAAACCTAATGCTCGATTAGTACCAATCTCAGGGCATATAACTACACATATTTTAATTTACAAAATA
Source organism: Crotalaria pallida (assembly GCA_037953625.1). Classification (NCBI taxonomy): domain Eukaryota; kingdom Viridiplantae; phylum Streptophyta; class Magnoliopsida; order Fabales; family Fabaceae; genus Crotalaria; species Crotalaria pallida. The sequence goes on along the minus strand of CM075649.1, from coordinate 75,803,261 downwards.
TAACAGTTTTCAATATAATTTAAAATAAAAATCCGCTCGTGGTATCACAATCCCCGCTCCACGTGGTGGAGGGTTTCCGATTCGGCCCGCAACAGTATAAGCTCCGCTCCCGTACCTGTAAAATGATATCAAGAAGGGTAGCATTACACGGAACTTAAAAAGATAAATTCTAAAAGAAGACATAGCAAATAACTAAGCCTACTTAATTACTAATATACTTTCTTCATAATTATTCATATAATTAATCTCTTTTAGTTCTTCACTTGTTCTCACATTCATTTAACTAGTGGTTCTCATACCATTTTTACATTCTCTTTTCTTTTCTTTTTCTTCTTCTCTTCCTTTCCCTTTTTCATTTCTTTTACTTTTCCTTTTTCTTTATGACTGAGTCCAAAAGACCATCAGTCGATTACCTTTATTATTTCTTTATTTCTTTACTGGTGACAGGGTCTACCGACCGCCTGCCACCCATCTTTTTAATTCTTTTAGTGATGACAGTGGCTACCGCCCGCCTGCCATCGAAATCATTTCTTTCCTTTATTTCTTTTAAGGATAACAGGGACTTCCGTCCGCCTGTCATCGTATTCATTCTTTTCTTTCATTACTTTTAGTGATAACAGGGACTTCCGTCCGCCTGCCATCGGATAACAGGGACTACCGTCCGCCTGCTATCGAATTCATTCTTTCCTTTTTATTCCTTTTTGGGATAACAGGGACTTCCGTCCGCCTGTCATCGAATTCTTTCTTTTCTTTTATCTCTTTTTTTGGGATAACAGGGACTTCCGTCCGCCTGTCATCGATTTCATTCTTCTCTTTTATTACGACTGAGTCCAATAGACCATCAGCCATTCTCTTTTCTTCTTTACTTATTTATCCTTTTCTCTTATTATAAATTAAGTAATTCCTTTATACTTATCTCAATCTTTTACTCTTTATTTTCGTGTAGGACTTATCACATTTTCCCTCGTCTTCTATTTTAATCTCTTTCTTTTTACTAATTACTCTCGCTTTTATTCAACTTTACCCTGTGGCTCATCATCCTATTGTTCATATTACCTCTATTTTAGTATTTCTCTTTCCTTTTCCTACTATTAATTATCCAAATGTCCATCTAACTCTACTTAGCTTTAATATAGTCATTATATTTTAATTCCCGCTTGCAAATTCTTCCTTGGTTCTATGATTTCTTTCTCTTATCCTATTATTTACTTATTTACTTATTTTCCCTTGAAGAATACTCTACTCTATTTATCTCCCGCTAATACACTCCATCTTCTTGTATTATTATCTTTTCATTAGATTCTTTACTTATTACCTACTTATATTTAGTATTTAGTTTAGTCTTTTATTCCTACTCCATTATTACCCGACAACTCTCAACTAATTCCTCTCCGTACTTCCTTATGTTTTTCGTATTTTAGTTCCTCATTTACCTTATATTTAATTTTAATAACCCTTCTCTCCTCGCCTATCACAATTACCCTATATCCTTTTACTCTCACGTTTCGTTAGCTCTCCCTAACAATTCTCCTTGGTTTTATTTTATACTTTTCTACCTTTTCATTCTATATTAACTCTTTTAGTATTCTAAATACACTCATTCTTTCCCAACTTTATTCTCCGCGCATATGTTCTATTCCCTAGGGTGTGGTTTCTATTAACAATTTCGTTTACTTTCTTTACGTCCACGAGGGTTACCCTAAGGTTCATTAACATACTTTTAATTACTCTATTCCTAGCTACCACTATAGCATCCTAGAATTTACTTCTTAAGCAAAGGTAACGCGAACCCTCTTACCTCGGGCTTTTTAAATAGAACCTGGATTTTAGCTCGGCGACGATGACGGCATCGATGTTGCTCCTCGCTAGTGGGGAACGACCGTGACTAAACCGAGGCAAGGCTTCGAGCTCCGAGGTTCCCGACACGAGCCCAGCACGATCACGGACCGGTAACGGCGCCGGGGAGATCCGTGAGGAGAGAGAGAAAGCTCGTGGATGAGGGAGAGGCTATGGTGGTTTGGTGATGGTGGTGGTCACCACCGCGAGTGGCGGCTGTGGTGGTGAGGGGCGGTGGTGGTGTGTATGTGGAGAGGGAGAGAGAGAGCTTGTGGGTAAGAGAGAGATCGGAGTCAAGGGAAGAGAAACAAGGAGAGGGAGAGAGAGAGATCTTGATGGTGGCGGGGTCCTTGGTGGTGGCGGCCGGAGGCGGTGGCCGTGAGTGGGGAGGAGAGAGAGAGGGTGTTTGTGAGGGAAGGAGGGAGAGAGAACAAGAGAGGGAGAGAGACCGGTTGAGGGAGAGAAGGAGGGTGGCCACGGTGGGGTGGCTTAGGGCGGCAGCCCTGGGTGGTTGAAGGCCGTGGAGGAAGGAGGAAGAAGGGGGTCGGCGGTGGAGAGAGAAACAGAGGGAAGAGAGAGTGAGGAAGACGAGGGTTTCCCCCTCGATTTAAAGCCAACCCGACGATTTTCGCTTAAGCGAATTGGCATCAACACTGTCACGAACGATTTTCGCTTAAGCGAAATCTGTTCGCTCAAGCGAACTCGATTTATGTTGCCACTGAAGCTGTTTCGCTTAAGCGAAATATTTTCGCTTAAGCGAAATGAGCAGATACTGCTGTTTCATTTTTCTATTTTTCTTCTATTTTCTTTAGAACTTCAAACCTCCATAATTTCTTCGTTCACCGTTGGATCTTGCTCAAATTTGACGAGCAACTTCCTAAAAATCATATCTTCATATCCAACGGTGGGAATTGTGTTTGGAGTCTTAAATCTTTTATTTTAATTTTTCCCCTTGTTATTATGTTTATTATCGAATTATCTATTTTCTGGCCCGATACTAACTTCGATCTAACGCTCCTTTCTTCTCTAATTCGCTTAGTATTATTATTATTTTCTTCTAATTCTAGAATTCTCATTTGGCATACCTATTTGTGGTTTGTTATTTTCATTTTTAATTATTCTAATTATTATTTATTTATTTATCTTCGGGTTTAAAATTTGGGATGTTACATTTCTCCCCCACTTATTTGAATTTCGTCCCCGAAATTCCAACTGTCCCTTATCTTGGAGGAGTATCCCTTGACATAGTTTCCACCCATGTCATTTCAATTCCTTTGGTTCCAATCTTCCCTTTGAGGGAGTTCTAAGTTAATGGTTCTGCGGTGTAATTATTCACCTCAGGTATGGTTTATCGCAGTCACTCAGAAATCCGCATAATACACAGAATCTTAAGAGACTGAGACAATCATTTGCGGTGCTCCGACATAACTTCTTAAGTGAGACTCCACTTCGCGACTCCATTCTTTCCCCGTTCGTTTCTTACTCCTTCAAGTGAGTCTAGTGAGGTTGCCCTTCAAATCCACTTTAGCTATATCTGCATTCTACTCCGGTGGTACTTTCCTTTCATCCGTTTAACGAGTTCTATTTGGTATAGGGGTTCCTACGGGTTATGGTTTGATCATCGGACATTGAGTCCGGCTCGACGCAATCTTCTTTACGCTTCGTTACCGTTCTGCATTCCACCTTGTTACTTAGATAAGATTCACAACTTCCTTGTTGTTAAAGTTCCATCTTCCATTCCTTGGATTGAAATCCTCCCCCACATAGCATTGACATACTCAATTATATCCATGCTTGGGGGTATGCTCATTCGTTATTCAGAATTTCACACGTAAGCTTCTCGACCAGTGTTCATGGTAGACACAGAACTATGTTGGGTTTCTACATCTTGGTGAATTCTCACTTCTGCATCTGAGATGCTTGAAGCTTGAAGAGAGTGAAGATGAAAAGAAGAAACACGAAGCACTCAAGGATGAGTTTCATAGTCTTCATACGACGACCTAGAATGTACTGGATACATGTCAAGCAAGAAGACAATGGAGATTATCCTTAAGTGTGCGTTTTCAGCAGAGAGTCATCAAAAGATGCGTTCTCTATGAACTTGCAACTGCTTCGATTGGTCTTGGCAAGGGGTACCTAACACAGTGACTAAAACTTGCCTCCCTTGAGGGAATCGTTCGGAAACTTTGATTAGACTCCTAGGTGGGTTCAGAGTCGTCTACTTCTTAATTCGACTTGGTTGCAGGGGATAACTATAAGGTTCGCTCGAGTCTCTCAAGGATTCTATACTTTTCCACTCTACTCTATAATGCTCTGCAAAGAGTTCGGAAGGAACTCTTTTCGGTTTAGCTCTGTTCCGTCTAGGGGGTCTACTTTAAAAACTTATTAATTTTTGGATTATTTCGGTTTTAGATGAAATGTGTCAATGACATCGATCACCAATAGGTGTAAAGATCGAGGTGATCATTCCCAATCTCACATCTATCAATGGCAATGTCATTGTCAGGCTCGTTGGTGGTATCATCCTCTAGCAGATGCAAGAGTTAGAGTGATCAGTTCTAACCTTACCTTCTACCAGTGACAATATCATCAAATGTGTTTGGTGGAACTTCTAGCTAAGGTCTTAACACCTGTCAGTTTCATTTTGGTTACACTAAACGCGCTTGACCTATATAGAGTTTTATAGGCAAACAGTTGATACATCATTGATATAGAAAATTTACCTTGAGCCGGTTTACTAATTCTCTCGCCCGGTGCGTTCGAAACAATTGGCCCCAATGTGTCCCGGTTGCCCACATTGATAGCAAAGACCCTCTTTCTTGTGCTGCTTCAGCCGCATACACAAACGCCTGTGAGGTTTCCCACACTCTGGACAGGGCAATCTAGGTCTTGGAGCATTCACGTCTGGAGCCGTGTCCCTTGGCACTATTGCCACAGCGTTAATGTCGGCATGTGCATCGGATTCCTGAGCCAGTACCCTGCCTCTGCTAGAACCTTCAGCCCACTGTATCATCCTATTCCTATCCTCGGATGTCTTCCACCTCAATCCCTTCTCATAAGTACTAGCCATATTCACTAGTTGGGCCAAATTATCTATGTTCTAGAATTCAAAAGCTATTTTGATCTCAGTGCGAAGTCCTGCTTCGAACTTGATGCACTTAGTTCTTTCATCAGCATCCCTATAGCTCCCAAAATACCGGATAAGGTCTTCGAAGTGTGCGGCATATTCTCCAACACACATACTTCCCTGTGTTAAATTCAGGAATGCCAGCTCTTTTTCTCGGCAGACATCTTCCGGAAAGTACTTCCCTAAGAACCTGATTCTGAACACATCCCAGGTGATCTCCTGGTTAGCGGTCTCCATTTCCCTTCGTACACGCTCCCACCAATATTCGGCTTCTCCAGTGAGTATGTACGCCACCAAAAGAACTATCTGCTCCGCAGGCGGTGAAATCGTGCGGAAAATCTTCTCCAATTCTTGGAGCCATCTCTAGGCTGCATCCGGATTGTAGCCACCTTCAAACTTGGGCGGATCGTTCTGCATGAATCTAGCTAGCCAATCGATACCAATTGGACCTGATGGTTGGTGGAGTGCGGCGGCTGCTGCTGCTGCGGCCGCTGCTACTGTTTCGATCTGATTATGATTCATTTGGAAGAAATTCTCAAGTATATCAGCCATCATATCCTCCTGAGTTGTTAGTTCCATGATGAACATGATGAATGTTTTGATAATGACAAAGTGTTTTTGAACAAGCTACATGTGTTGATCAAGTTTCAAGCTCAACAAGCAACAACAAACATCAAATGAAGAAGAGAGAAAGCAAGCTCATGAAGACCTAAGTTTGAGTGTATTTGTATTTCTTTTATCTTTTGCCTCTCAAGCTTCATAGGTTTTTTATTTGGTTAGATTATTATAGAGGGTAGTGAATCTCATTCATAAGTCATGATTTAATCATAATTTGAGTTTTCACTTAACCTAGAATCAATAGGTGGCTTAAAGGTTTTAAAGGAAAGGTTGGATTTTTGAGAAAACAAGTTTTGAACATGTGCAGTACCAACTTAATCGATTAAGTGATTAACTTAATCGAGTACTACTCGAGTACACGACTTGCTTAATCGATTAAGTACTGCTGAACTGATTTTTAAAATACGTTTTTCACTTCTCAAAATCAGTTTTCAAGTGCTACAACTTTTGGGTATTCTATATAAACCTTTTCCTATTATTTGTGATCAGTTAGAATCATTTTCATACAAGTTTTACAAAGAATCAAGCCACTCTATTCTCTCTCATTTTCTAAAGATCAAAGCTTTTCTATTTTTATATTCTTTGATCAAGAACCTTTGAATCTCTTATGGTGAATTGTCATAACTCTTGATTGAGATTCATAGGATTGTTTTGTGTTTTCTATTGTGTTGTAATCTTTGCAAGAAGGCAAGCCACTACAACAAACAAGAAGTCTTGGTGTGTCGATTTTATCATCAAGCAAGTGCATTCTTATTGAAGAAGAAGAAGAAGTCTTGGTTGTGAATCAAGCAAGTGAAGCCTTGGTGTGTGGTTTATCATCAAGCAATTGAAGACTTGTTGTGTCGATTATCAACAAGGGGTAGAGGTTAGATTAGAGAGAAGATCAATAGGATTACAAGGCAAGGGTGTCGGTTATCTCTTGTAAGCTAGCAAGAAGGGAGTCTTGTGAGGCAATCACTTGTAATTTGAGAACTCTAATTCCTCATAGTGAAGAATCTCTCTTGGTTGAAGAGGGGACTGGATGTAGCTTTCAAGTGGATGAAAGTGAACCAGGATAAATCACTGTGTCATATCTCTAAACCCTTACTCTTTATATTCAAGTCATTTGATTGCGTTCTTGGTTGAAAACCTAGAAAGATTGTTTTTCATAATTGATTGAATTGAATCTTTGATTGTTCAAATTGATAAAGGGAAAATCATTTTCATAACTAGGTTAATCAATAAGAATATAGGTGTTAATCATTTCCGCTGAAGCTCTGATACCAATTGAGGAAACCGCAATTGGTGGTTGGAGAGACAAAGGAACCCTAGGAATACACCTAGAAGGGGGGGTTGAATAGGTGTACAAGATACCTTGAAAGATTTTCGAACGAAACAAATCGAAACAATCAAAACAAATGATTTTTGCAAATTCTACAGTATTTAATCGATTAAGTTCAAGTTTAATCGAGTACTACTCGAGTAAATTGCAGGTTAATCGATTAAGTGCTGTAGAATTTGCAAAAATCATTTGTTTTGATTGTTTCGATTTGTTTCGTTCGAAAATCTTTCAAGGTATCTTGTACACCTATTCAACCCCCCCTTCTAGGTGTATTCCTAGGGTTCCTTTGTCTCTCCAACCACCAATTGCGGTTTCCTCATGAGTACGTCTCCGAGGCATGGTAACCAGATTCTGAAAAAGGATTACGTTATTCCACAGTTAACTAAACAATTTTTAATCTAAGCGTACCTACTAGCCTATTCTAAGACTTGACACTAACATTTGGTCACTCGCTTGGTGAGTAACCATAGGAGTTGTGATTCCACACTCCAAGGCAGAGGGAAACTGCTCTGATACCATAAATGTAACGTCCTCACTTTAATTAGTTAATTTTGGATTTTAATAAAATCAGAGTTTGAAAATTTCTTTTTGATTTTATTTACTTATGAAAATCCTTTGGAAAACCCGGCAGAGTTTCCTCTGTTTTTTGAACTTCCCAAAAATTCTCTTCTTGAAACCTGTCAGTCCAGAATTATATAAAAACATAAACTCAACATATTAAAATCCAGTTCCAAACCTAATGCCCGATTAGTACCAATCTCAGGGCATATAACTACACATATTTTAATTTACAAAATATAACAGTTTTCAATATAATTTAAAATAAAAATCCGCTCGTGGTAGCACAATCCCCGCTCCACGTGGTGGAGGGTTTCCGATTCGGCCCGCAACAGTGTAAGCTCCGCTCCCGTACCTGTAAAATGATATCAAGAAGCGTAGCATTACACGGAACTTAAAAAGATAAATTCTAAAAGAAGACATAGCAAATAACTAAGCCTACTTAATTACTAATATACTTTCTTCATAATTATTCATATAATTAATCTCTTTTAGTTCTTCACTTGTTCTCACATACATTTAACTAGTGGTTCTCATACCATTTTTACATTCTCTTTTCTTTTCTTTTTCTTCTTCTCTTCCTTTCCCTTTTTCATTTCTTTTACTTTTCCTTTTTCTTTATGACTGAGTCCAAAAGACCATCAGCCGATTACCTTTATTATTTCTTTATTTCTTTACTGGTGACAGGGTCTACCGACCGCCTGCCACCCATCTTTTTAATTATTTTAGTGATGACAGTGGCTACCGCCCGCCTGCCGTCGAAATCATTTCTTTCCTTTATTTCTTTTAAGGATAACAGGGACTTCCGTCCGCCTGTCATCGTATTCATTCTTTTCTTTCATTACTTTTAGTGATAACAGGGACTTCCGTCCGCCTGCCATCAGATAACAGGGACTACCGTCCGCCTGCTATCGAATTCATTCTTTCCTTTTTATTCCTTTTTGGGATAACAGGGACTTCCGTCCGCCTGTCATCGAATTCTTTCTTTTCTTTTATCTCTTTTTTTGGGGTAACAGGGACTTCCGTCCGCCTGTCATCGATTTCATTCTTCTCTTTTATTACGACTGAGTCCAACAGACCATCAGCCATTCTCTTTTCTTCTTTACTTATTTATCCTTTTCTCTTATTATAAATTAAGTAATTCCTTTATACTTATCTCAATCTTTTACTCTTTATTTTCGTGTAGGACTTATCACATTTTCCCTCGTCTTCTATTTTAATCTCTTTCTTTTTACTAATTACTCTCGCTTTTATTCAACTTTACCCTGTGGCTCATCATCCTATTGTTCATATTACCTCTATTTCAGTATTTCTCTTTCCTTTTCCTACTATTAATTATCCAAATGTCCATCTAACTCTACTTAGCTTTAATATAGTCATTATATTTTAATTCCCGCTTGCAAATTCTTCCTTGGTTCTATGATTTCTTTCTCTTATCCTATTATTTACTTATTTACTTATTTTCCCTTGAAGAATACTCTACTCTATTTATCTCCCGCTAATACACTCCATCTTCTTGTATTATTATCTTTTCATTAGATTCTTTACTTATTACCTACTTATATTTAGTATTTAGTTTAGTCTTTTATTCCTACTCCATTATTACCCGACAACTCTCAACTAATTCCTCTCCGTACTTCCTTATGTTTTTTGTATTTTAGTTCCTCATTTACCTTATATTTAATTTTAATAACCCTTCTCTCCTCGCCTATCACAATTACCCTATATCCTTTTACTCTCACATTTCGTTAGCTCTCCCTAACAATTCTCCTTGGTTTTATTTTATACTTTTCTACCTTTTCATTCTATATTAACTCTTTTAGTATTCTAAATACACTCATTCTTTCCCAACTTTATTCTCCGCGCATATGTTCTATTCCCTAGGGTGTGGTTTCTATCAACAATTTCGTTTACTTTCTTTACGTCCACGAGGGTTACCCTAAGGTTCATTAACATACTTTTAATTACTCTATTCCTAGCTACCACTATAGCATCCTAGAATTTACTTCTTAAGCAAAGGTAACGCGAACCCTCTTACCTCGGGCTTTTTAAATAGAACCTGGATTTTAGCTCGGCGACGATGACGGCGTCGATGTTGCTCCTCGCTAGTGGGGAACGACCGTGACTAAACCGAGGCAAGGCTTCGAGCTCCGAGGTTCCCGACACGAGCCCAACACGATCACGGACCGGTAACGGCGCCGGGGAGATCCGTGAGGAGAGAGAGAAAGCTCGTGGATGAGGGAGAGGCTATGGTGTTTTGGTGATGGTGGTGGTCACCACCGCGAGTGGCGGCTGTGGTGGTGAGGGGCAGTGGTGGTGTGTATGTGGAGAGGGAGAGAGAGAGCTTGTGGGTAAGAGAGAGATCGGAGTCAAGGGAAGAGAAACAAGGAGAGGGAGAGAGAGAGATCTTGATGGTGGCGGGGTCCTTGGTGGTGGCGGCCGGAGGCGGTGGCCGTGAGTGGGGAGGAGAGAGAGAGGGTGTTTGTGAGGGAAGGAGGGAGAGAGAACAAGAGAGGGAGAGAGACCGGTTGAGGGAGAGAAGGAGGGTGGCCACGGTGGGGTGGCTTAGGGCGGCGGCCCTGGGTGGTTGAAGGCCGTGGAGGAAGGAGGAAGAAGGGGGTCGGCGGTGGAGAGAGAAACAGAGGGAAGAGAGAGTGAGGAAGACGAGGGTTTCCCCCTCGATTTAAAGCCAACCCGACGATTTTCGCTTAAGCGAAATTCATTCGCTTAAGCGAATTGGCATCAACACTGTCACGAACGATTTTCGCTTAAGCGAAATCTGTTCGCTCAAGTGAACTCGATTTATGTTGCCACTGAAGCTGTTTCGCTTAAGCGAAAATATTTCGCTTAAGCGAAATGAGCAGATACTGCTGTTTTATTTTTCTATTTTTCTTCTATTTTCTTTAGAACTTCAAACCTCCATAACTTCTTCGTTCACCGTTGGATCTTGCTCAAATTTGACGAGCAACTTCCTAAAAACCATATCTTCATATCCAACGGTGGGAATTGTGTTTGGAGTCTTAAATCTTTTATTTTAATTTTTCCCCTTGTTATTATGTTTATTATCGAATTATCTATTTTCTGGCCCGATACTAACTTCGATCTAACGCTCCTTTCTTCTCTAATTCGCTTAGTATTATTATTATTTTCTTCTAATGCTAGAATTCTCATTTGGGATACCTATTTTTGGTTTGTTATTTTCATTTTTAATTATTCTAATTATTATTTATTTATTTATCTTCGGGTTTAAAATTTGGGATGTTACAAAATCTAGGTCTTGTAAGTCGTTGTCCTTAGGAGACTGTACGCAGTTATGGACACACACTCACCATACATCAATAAAGGTATAATTGGATTGTGCGATTCCAGATCTTGGAAGACGTTGTCCTTAGGAGACTGTACGCATAGATCGTGTAAGTCGCACATTGTGTGCAGTTGTCAGTCGTTGTCCTTAGGAGACTGTACGCAATGATGGACGCACATTCTATTTGTGGAAATCCAGGTCTTGTAAGTCGTTGTCCTTAGGAGACTGTACGCATAGATCGCGTAAGCCACACATTGTGTGCAGCTGTAAGTCGTTGTCCTTAGGAGACTGTACGCAGCAATGGATCCACATTATATCTTTACAAATCATAAAAAGGAAATCTTAATGAATGTAAAAGAGAACGAAAAGTTAAGTGTTGATAGAGATGAAAAGGTGTATGTATGGATTGAAGTAGTAATTGTATGCAGAAATAGTTGATATTTGATAAGAAGAAGTTGTTGTTATTAATGTGAATATTATGGAATTATGTAAGGGGGATGTATGAAAGATAATGTAATATGAATATGGTTAAATTGTTGGTCCGTGATCTAATTTAATTATTATCCTTGAATTCTTGTTATGAGCTATGTACTATCTTCTAATTCAATGTGTTGTGAAAAGGTCTCACCCTTAGTGGTTATCATTTTAGGTGAATGCTAAGGAGCTCAAGATCAGAGTGTCGCAGCGGAAGACTGGGAAGAAGGGAACTCTATATTTGTATTTTCTTATATTATAATTGGAATGCCCAAACCATTTGTAAACTTGTATTATGAATAGTAAATTTTAATGTTACTATAAAAAAAATGGGTGTTACACTACCCCTAGTCATCACTATAACAAAAGAGAAACTACACCCTAAACCAAGGTAACACCACCTTCTTACCTTGAATGGAATAGGGATGTAGAACCTCAAAACCCTAAGTTTTCCTCTTGCCCTAGCTTCCCTTCAAGGCTTGAACTTCACAAAGTTACCAAGGAATGGGTGGAGATGATGATGTGTGTGAGTGTTTGGTGGGGCGAGAATGATACTTGATCTTGGTGATGGTTGATCTTAGTTCTTAGGAGGGAGGCATGTATATGTGTGATTCTCCATAGTTATAGAGGTGGAAATTCAATCGAGATGGGAGAGAGGGGGTCGAATTATGAGGGAGTATTGGGGTGTTCTTGGTTGTTTTCTTGATGATAATAATGGTTGATGATGATTGGTGTTGTTGATTTTAGGGTTTGAGATGAGAATGAAGATGATGATGCTTTGGTTCTTGGAAGAAAATGGAGAAGATGATGATATGAAGATGAGGATATGTTGTTGTTGTTGTTGTTGTTGTTATTTTGTGGTTGTGTTTTTGTTGTTGGTATGATGTTTCCTTTTCTTTGGCAAGAAGAAAAGGAATGGGTGGCCAATAATGAGTGGCTTCTTGGGGAAGCCACAATTGAGTGGTCCCCAAGACTCTTATTTTTTTCATGAAACATGTGTTGGTAATCGATTACCCCAGAAAGTAATCGATTACTCCCTCATTTCATCAACTATTTAATTCCTCGCAGAAGCCTGGTAATCGATTACTTTCCCCAAAGTAATCGATTACTTTCTTGAATTCAAAATTAGGGCTTCTCACAGAATGGTAGTAATCGATTACCTCCCAAATGTAATCGATCCCCTACTTAATTTTCATATATTGATGGTTTCTAACTCTAAGACATTCCTCGTAATTCCTATACATGTTTTACTATTTATTCTCTCATTGCTCCTAACTTAGGCTTATTCCGATTAAGCTGGGGATTAAAATCAGGGATGTTACAATAGGGACCCAAATTAAAGAAAAACTGTAACATCCTCCAAGACCCAAGTTTTGATTTTTCTTTTAATAGTTTTGCATGTATTTTGAGACTAAAAATGTATTGTGCACACAAACATACACTAAACATAATATCTGGCCTACTTGCCATAAAATAGACAAGGGAACTGATCATACCTCGATATCGTGTAAGCTCAATAGGTTTACCTTCTTCATCCCTATCAATATAACTTGATGTGCCCGTTGGTGTTGCAATTGCTTTGGTCTTGTCCATGCCGAATCTTTCCAATAACTCTTTGTAGTATTTTGTTTGACTTACAAATATGCCATTGTCGGTATGTTTGATTTGAAGCCCTAGTAAGAAGTTGAGCTTTCCCATCATCGACATCTCGAACTCTTTTTACATTATACTCGAAAATTCCTTGCAAAGGCATTCATTCGTAGCGCCAAAAATAATATCTTCTACTCATTTCCTTTCCTTTTAATAAAAAGAGTTGTGTCAACTTTTCCTGTTTCAAAATCTTTTTCAAATAAAAACTTGCTTAGGTGTTCATACCATGCTCTAGAAGCTTGTTCGAGTCCATAAAGAGACTTTTTCAATTTAAAAACGTAATCAGGATGTTCAAAACTTTCAAAACCAGGAGGTTGACCAACATAGACTTCTTCATTTATAAAATCATTAAGAAATACACTCTTTACATCTATTTGGTACAATTTAAAGTCTAAGGTGCATGCAAAAGCTAATAACATCCTAATAGTTTCCAACCTAGCTACAGGGGCAAATGTTTCCTCAAAATCTATCCCCTCATCTTGGTTGTAGCCTTTTTCAACCAACCTAGCTTTGTTTTGAAAAATTATACCAGACTCATCAAATTTATTTCTAAAAATCCATTTTGTTCCAATGACTTGATGAGTACTAGATCTGGGTACAAGTTCTCAAACCTGGAAAATAGAAGGTGGAAAAAAATTTAAATTTAAGATAATATTTCAAATTTTAAAATTTTTGTTGAGGCTAATGATTTCACATGGAGTTGAAACCTTGGTTGGGATAATGATTTGAAAAATTTGAATAATCTATTTAATTTTAAATTGTAATTTTGGTTATTGATAATGATTATTTACCTACAATCGTTCTGGTGCAAGGAAAACCTCAATGATAAACGTGGTGCCTCAAATATCCGTCTTTTTATAAAAGGATAATATATGTGTCTATACATTTCAATTAATGAGTAACATGTATTAAATGAACTTGGTTTGAATATACTTCTGATCCTTTATCTTATTTTGAAGATTCACTTTGGATAATTTATCATTTTTTTTATTTATTATTGTCATTTATTTTTTGGCTTAATTGCACTTTTAGTCCCCCAATTTTAACAATTTGGCGAATTTAGTCCCATTTCTTTTAATTTGACGAATCCAGTCCCTCAATTTTCAATTTGTGGCCAATTTCGTCCATCCATTAAAATCAAAGGTAACGGTGCTGAGGTGGCTAATGCTAAGACATGTGTTAGCATTTTAATTAAAAAAAATAAAATTTAATAAAAATAAGGCTTCTTTGCACTTTTCATCCTCCAATTTGATTAATTTTGTGAATTTAGTCCCCCTTCTATTACTTTTGGTCAATTTGGTGAATTTAGTCCCCCAATTTTCAATTCATGATCAATTTCGTCCTTTCATACAAATGTTCCCTAATGGCATAGACGTGACTAACGTTTAGACTCTTATCAGCCTCTCATTGGTCCTCGCTGAAAATTAATTTAATTAATCTAATTAAAAATATTTTTAAAAAGTTATAAATATAAAAAATATTTAAAATAATTAAAAACTCTATCCAATCATTCTTCCAACATCGATTTTGGTTCGACAATTTTCACGAAAATTTTAATTGTACTTAACTCTTTTTTCTATTGTCATTGTTTTATATACATTCATTTTGCGCTTTAGATGTCAAATTTGGAATTAATTTGAAGTTTTGATAAAGTGTTATATACGAATTGGAGGATACAACCATCATTTTATGAGAAGATCAATAGTTGATTTTGGCGAGGACCAATGAGTGGCTAACATGTGCTTTGGCGTTAACCACGCTTGTGCCGTCAGTCGGCATTTGGATGGAAAGATGAAATTGGCCACAAAATTAAGGACTAAATTCGTCAATTTTTTTCAAATTGGAGGATCAAAAGTGAAATTAAGCTTTATTTTTATTAATTTAATCATTTAATAAATAAACGACTCAATTTAGTCCTTTATTTTTTCTTAAAAGTTTCAATTTGATACTTTATATTTTTTTAAAGTTTCAATTTGATCCTATATTTTTATTTAAAAGATTCATTTTGGGTATATAATTTGCAATATTTTTTATGAATTTATATTGTTAAAGACAAAAACAAGATCTCCATAACATATTCAATCAAAAAAATCAAAACTTTGTTGAAAAGAATGCAGAAACTGATAATAAAATCCCAAAATTTGGTGATGTTGATAAAAGAGAGCAAACTTAATCGTAAAAGTAAAAAATTACCAAAATAAATGAAATAAAAAAAAGGACCCAAATGAATATTGAAAATAAGATAAAGAATCAAAAGTGCAAATAAGCCAATTAACTTTTATTTATTTTGATTTTTGAATAATGAAAATTTAAACTACATTAAAACATATTTCCTTTGGTCCTATTTACAAGGAAGATAGATAAATTTCTTGAAACTTTAAAAATATACTTTAACATTACAATTTTATCCTCTCAATTTGCATAAGAAATTTCAAATAGATATTATTTCTGATTAATGAACAAAGGACAAATAAAAAAATATAAACGACTCTTAGAAAATATAAAGTAACTTGTAAATAAAATAGAAAAAATATTCTAGAATGTGATTATAAATAGAATAGGAAGGAGTGGAATATTCATTAAATATTCATAAATACTTTTATTAAATGAGATTTTTTTTCTTGAAACCAATTTATATTTGAATTTGTAAGACTTAAAATTTACACACAAGTGTAGTTTTTTTTTTTGGCTTCTCAAGGTATCCACCTGTGTAACACCCCAAATTTTGATCCCTAGTTAATGAAAATTAATTATAAAAGTTTATTTATAATTAATTATTTTTAGTAAAAATCCTTGATTATGAAGTGATTTATTATGTATGAAAATATTAGATAAGTCTTAATATGGGAAAAATAATGTTTTTGCATATTAGTTCCTGTTTTAGGACTTAAAAATAATAATAGGAAAATTTTGGATGAAAAGGAAATAAAAATATTTATTTTTACTATTTTGGCAAAAAGACTCGAGTCTTTCTGAAAAGACTCGAGTATTTTGCACAGTGAGGCACGAGTCAGTGCGTTTGGTGAGTCACTCACTCCAATACCTCACGAGTTGACACGTGATCAACTCAGGGGCACGTCCTGGCCTTCGTGTCGGCCTGCATGAGACGTTGATCCACCTATTTAAGCCTTGGTTGATGAATCAACCAAGCATTTTTGCCAAATCGTGAAGAATCCGAGTGCTAGGGTTCTTGAGTTTCCTTCTTCGATTCTCTTTGGTCCTTAAGAGTTAATACACAAATCATACACCAATACGAAGCTCACTTCTAGAGCTTTGTATACACACCAAAATTGTGAGCTGAGGGTTTGAGTGTTAAAAGAATTGAAGCTCAAAAGTGGGGGTTTGGTTGCTGTCAACTGGTTCTTGGAGCTCACTTTGATCTTCAATTGTGGTAAGCTCATGAACCCTCTTGATTCCAATTTGGTTTTAATCTCTCGTGCATGTTGCAGAGAGTAGATTCTAACCTTTTTCCCCAATTTTTGTGCACTATTACTCACTCAAACAATATGGTCTTTGGACTCTGCTCACAATGGTTCTGCTCTTTGGTGGTTGAAGTGGTGTGTGCCAGATTGGTGGCTGCTGTGTGGCTGCTGCTGCTCTTGGGCGTTTTTGAGCTTGTCTAAGTGTTGTCCAAGGTATGGGAGAAGTCATTCATATTGCTAGGATTATAGATTGTGAATTTAGAATTGTGTGTGCTATGTGAATTGGACCAAGACATGCTTGCTGGACTAGGAGGTTCACACAATCACTTGGTCACTTGATTTATAACATGATTAATGTCTGAAATGAATTGATGAACCTAAGTTATAGGAATTTATGAGTTTGGTTGGAGTATAATTGACAAATGTGATAAATTAGGACCTTGATGTGGTATGCTTTTGGTAAGCCAATAATGGACCTTGAAGAAGTTTGGAGTAAGTTCTAAATATTGCATTTGTGTTGTACAAACTCTGTTTTCACGTTAAATATGGTAAAATTTGATATTGCTATGTTGAGTTGCATAATATGTGGTTTTGTGCATAAATGGAAGCATATTTGGATTCTCTGTGAATTGTTGTGATAAGTTTTAAATATGTAAATAAAGTTCATTTGACCATTGGATTGAGTTAGAATTGCTCAGAATTGAATTTGGCATGTCAAGTTGTTGAAAATGTGATTTCATGCATAATTGGTGATCAAATTCAATTCTGTGTAATTTGATGTGTTCTAAGTGTTTGAACACGTTTGTTATGTTATATGAACTCTGTGAATCATTGGATTGGATTAGAAATGGTTAGAATTGAAAATGGCATGTTGAAACCAAGTTTCCAGCCTGTTCTGCAAGAAAAGACTCGAGTACTTGGCTTGATACTCGAGTAAAATTTTGGTAAAACAGTGTATTTTGTGTTAGAACACTCGAGTACCGGGCCCAGAACTCGAGTATCAACTGATGCATGGGGACATTTTATGGTAAACCACTCGAGTGATGCAGGAGTCATTCGAGTGTTCTGGAGTTGATGAAGAACACTCGAGTACTCATGAATCACTCGAGTATTTTTATGAATCTGAAACTCAAATCCTCAGGAAGGCATGAACAACTCGAGTAACTGAGAATTACTCGAGTAATCTGGATATAATTGAAGAACACTCGAGTATTCTGAAGAACACTCGAGTAGTTTTACCCAGAATATTGAAAATATCATTTTTAATTCTGAATCATTTGGTTAATAACTAAATAATAATAATCCAAGTGATCTAAGACTTAAGAGAAATTGATTGGTGGTAGTAGGAAAGGGATGAATTAATAATGTGAGATATTATTAATTGTAATATACCAATCAATTTCCTTTAAGTTATGTAATGGCATTCACTTTGAAGTTAGGATGGAGAGCTGGACTCATACATTATGCCATTCATTTAAATTGTAAACTTGTAAATGAAATAGGCATGAGCATCTTATTTGCATTAGATGGTTACCTAGTGCTATATATGATTGTTGAAGATTGCATAAGATGCATGAACAATTATTTGAGTTTAACCTCTAGATAAGTTGGTTCATATGGTATGAGTTGTGAGATAATCATCATGTCCTCTTTGGATTGAAAATGATCATGTTTGTTTTAAGGATATAGAATGTGATTAATAGCTCATAATCTGGGTATGATGTTGAGAAAGGATTTGATAAGCATGATCATGTCTACTTGGTAATCAATGTTTTAGAACATAAGAAGTTATTGGCTTAAAGGACATTAGAAAGAAGTTATTACCTCATGATGATAAGTGGAGTAAGTCTAATGTCTCGATCTAAGGATTGTGTGTTTGATAATTAACGATTGAATCTACGGGATAACTAATACCTTGGAACATAAGTAGATAATGACTTAAGGAGTATTAATGATAATGCAAGAGCGGTGATGTTTGTTGATTATGAGGATCCAATCCAAATGCGTTAGGGCCTGTTGCTCCGGTTTGGATATGTGAACGTTGGATAAGTGGAATTACCCTGATTTCCATATGTTATGGACTAACTCCTGCAAGAAGTCATTATGCTAAGAGGATTCCGTATAGTACGGTGTGGCCGCTATACGAAGACATGTGGAACGGTGTGGCCGCCATATGTGTGTGATTCTGTATAGAACGGTGTGGCCGCTATACGAAGACATGTGGAACGGTGTGGCCGCCATATGTGTGTGATTCCATATAGTACGGTGTGGCCGTTATGTGAAGACATGGAACGGTGTGGCCGCCATGTGTATAATGTGATGATTAATGTATTTGTTATGCATCTCATGCATGGTGTACAGGGAATTGTAAAACGAGTGAGGTGCATGCGGGATTGGAAACCATGTAGTACGGTGTGGCCGCTACATGAGACGGTTGGAACGGTGTGGCCGCCACCGTAGAAATGACAAGGACCTAGAACTATTGGTGGACAATGGTTCAGGGATCATCCCCTTGTATCATTTTAAGATCGTGGTCGATGGGGTTCTAGTATAGAACGGTGTGGCCGCTATACAGGTTGTGGAAACATCGAGCGCACGATTGCCTATCCCAAAGTGTTGTTTTCCTGGAAGAGTTGATTATGGAGAAATGATTTGAGAGACGTGCATGCATGGCATGAAAGATTTATGATTATAGACTATATGGTTGAACTAAACTCCTGAACATGCATTTTTAATATTGAACTTTTATCTGTGATGATTGTGTTTGACCAATCATATAATCTGCTTAGGCGATATGACAAGTGACTTACTCTCATCTACCATGTTTGTGGTGGTAGGTTCTCTCAAGGGACAGCATTGAAGCCTTTCCTGTAAGAGTGGAAGTTAACTAGAAGGAACAGCCAGGATGACGTCTCGTCATCCAAATCCTTTGTAGAAGGATCGAGTTGTGAAGACCAATGCTCTGGGTGTAAAAAGGGTTTTCGGGGTTTTGTATTATACATGTTTTACACTCAGAATATTTTTGTAAAAGAACTATTACTCTAAATGAAAAAGTAATTTTGGTTTTCACACTCTTTATAGAAAAGTTTTTGTTAACCCGTATTTTTCGATGGGCTAAATTTTGGGTTGTTACAACCTGCGCAACTAAGTGACTAATCCTTTGACGTTGTCGGGCCCTTTCAGGAGTAGTCTCCCAACGAGACTTCTTACATTCGCAAGAACCGAGAATCGAATCTCCAATCACTTGATTAAGTAGATATTTGAAATTTAGAGTTATTTATTATAATTACAAAATAATATAGGTAGGGCTGTTCAGATCCAACCCGATAAAAAAAACTGCAAACCGAAAAAAAACCAAAAATCGAAAAAAAAACCGAATTTGTTTGGATGTTTTTGAATTGATTATTGAAAAATCGATTGGTGTTGTTTGGTTTTAGTTCTAAGAACCAATTCAGACCAAATTGAACCGCTAGTTATAAATATATACACAAAAATAGGGGTGAGTATGGGACGGGTTGGGCTTGACCCTTACCCATCCCGAAATGTTGCACGGGTCAATTTTTCAACCCGAACCCGTCCCTAATTAGAGAGGGACAAGGTAAGGACGGGTCCAAAATAGGACGGATCCTCATAGGGACGGGTCCGGGTTCACCCGGGACACGGATGAATAACATTAAAAAAATTTTCAAACCGTTCAAATTTTGAAATTTGTATAATCTTTCTAGAATTCTATAACTAACCACAAGAAGTATACTAATACTAATATAATTCCTTCAACAACAACAAAGTATAATTCTATAATTCGTTACTCACAGAAGAGAAGAATTCGCCTTTGTTGATCCTGCACCATGCATATTCCGCCCATCCTTTTCCAATAAGTATAAGGAACTCCTGTATAACAAATGGAACCTTCTTTATTCACAAGGCATCTATAAAGAATAAATTAATTTTAGTGTTTTAGTGTTTCAAATTAGAAAGAATAAACCATAATCTTTCTAAATTAATGGAACCGTAGTAGTTACTTTTAGTTTTAGTGTTTTAGTGTTTTATATTTTTTATTCATGTTTTAGTTTTTAGAAATAAGAATAATAATTATAATTAATATATATTTAATTAATTAATTATAAGTCCGGGCTGGGTTCGGGTGACCCGGGCATGAACCCGAACCCGTCCTTAATAGGATCGGGTCTGTCCTTTTCTCACTCGGGTTTGTCCCTTTGAATGATTGAAGACGACAGATTTGACCCGACCCGAACCCGCCGGGTTGGGACGGGTCTCCGGGTAGGGCCGGGTCATGCTCACCCCTACACAAAAACACATTGGATTGAGCTTAATACTTACGCACACACTACGCATATGGATAATGTTATTTTAGTTTGTGCAACTTAGAAATGCCAACAACGATGATAGTTGCTTTTATGCATATATGCTTATGACTTGTATAAAAAAATATATGTTTATGACCAAATAATTACTTTATATAAAAATTACATATAAGTTTTAATTAAATTAAAATCGAACCGAACTGAATCGAAATCACATGTTTTATTTTAGATTGGACGGTATTGAATTTAATAATGTAATTGGATCGAATCGAACCGCGTATATATATTTTTGATTGGATCAATTGACTTTTTACCTCAAAACCGAACTGCACCGAACCGTGAACACCCCTATTTATAGGTGTTTAGTTAGTTGTGGAACCTACCCTTATTCTGATAAGTTATCGAGACTTAACTTGTAATATCCTTCATTTTTATAAAAAGAATAAATAAATATTTTCATAATTGTAGTGGACTTGTAGTACAACCGAGCGTCAACCGACCGAGAGCCTCATTACCCTTACTAGTATGATACTAATACAGGGCCAACGATCGGATACTTAACACCGAGCAAACTGGGTTTCTACATGTAGGTCACGTACCGATGAGGTTAACACCGAGCACAGGACTTTCAATCTGATCCTTATAATCTACAGCCTCATCAAACCGTAACTACTCCTAGATTCCCACGACTCTTGGTTAGATAAACAGCATTGGATAAGGTTTATCAGCTACAGGATTTATGGATATGATCTTATCCTAAGTTGACACCAGCACACACATTGTTGACTAGGGAGAACCTGATTATCCCAACTGGATATTCAGAAATCCTAAAAAGTCCTATATTAACATCTTAGCTGAGATCATTCTTCAAGGCTCTTCCATAGCTTTAAGGTTGATCTTGGTCAAGGACACGACATTGGCGCCGTCTGTGGGAAACTGAATAACATATCATTCCCACCACCACCATGGTTACCACCAGAAGTCAAGTTGGTGATCTCCGTGACCGCATCACCCGCACCCGTGGCAGGCCCAGAAACGCTGATAACAACAACCCGCAGCCTCATTCTGCAGGAGATCTGCGCGATGTTCTCAACCATAATCGTGTAGATAATGGGCAACCGCCATGAACCTCCCATTCTGGGGCAGCGAATAATTCCCAGCCACCAAACCATTCACAAAGTCATCCACCCCCTCATCGCAGCCATAATCGTAGTAATAATCACGCTACTCACTCCCAAACACCACAATCTTCCCATCCTAGGACTAGAAGCAACCCCCAACCTCTCCAAGTTTTACGAACCATACTGCCTCCACCACCACCACCACCCCCTCCTACACCACCTCCCTCCACCCATGGTGATTCGAGCAGCACAGCCCCAACCACTCGAAACACATCCAGGACCACTGGAACTCGAGCACATCATGGCCGAAATACCCAACGTACCCCTCCTGTCCCACCCAATCCCGACCACATAAGTACAACACCAAGAACCAGATTAAATCTAGGAAGAACTTCTCCTAGAAATTCTCATCATAGCCACTCCATCGGCAGGTCCTATGGAACATTTGCATCTGCTCGAGCTCGGGAGCAAGAGATGATTAACATCCTAAACAGACAAACGGCTCTAATTGAACAACAAGGACGGGCTATTGCCGACCTCCAACAGCAAGCTATGGCAAGGATTGCACAGAGTCAACCATCCACCATACTACCCCAAAATACAATGCCTCAAACCATGGACCCACAACCACTCCCGGTAATGCAGCTCCCCCGCCACAAAATACCCATACTAACCCTACCATGAACCAGGATCAGGGTGATTTTCACCCTGGTCATCCCTTTACTCCATATATTATGGCATTCCAAACTCCTCAAGGTTACTTGGGCCCTTCTAATGTACCACACTACAACGGCCTCACTGATCCAGTGGACCATATTGTCTCTTATGAAGGAGCGATGAATTACTACGGAGGAGGGGAGGAGATGAAATGTCGAGCCTTTTCCATGACCCTAGAGCCGTCAGTGTTACGATGGTACTCATCCCTCCCTCGGAACTCAATTAAATCTTGGGAGGAGATGAAAAGAGTGTTTCTAAACAGATACACGGCTAGTTGCATCCAGCCCAAGTCCGACCACACCTTAGCAGCAGTCACCCAAAAACAAGATGAGTCATTGAAAGACTATCTTTCGCGATTCCATGCAGAGGCTAGCTCAGTTCCTCGATTAGAACCTGGTGTGGCAGTACTATTGTTCACACAGGGTTTACAGTCGGGAGATTTCAGAAAGTCTTTATTTGGAAAACCTCCAAAAGATATGGCCGAGCTAAGACAGAGGTCAAATAAGTTCATTAATTTGGAGGAATTCCACAAGGGTCAGAAAGTCAGAGAAGAAAGGCAACGAGCTGATCCTCAAGGTCAAAATAAACAAAAACGTGATGAACGTTTTGGTGGAAGACAAGATAGGAATGATCGAGACCGAAGGATTCCTCCGAGGAATAAATTTCAGGAATACACTCCTTTAACTGTTCCAAGGAGTCAAATCCTGAGGGAAACAATGCAGACTGACTTACGCTCGGCCAAACTCAGAGCTTATTACAGTTAAGCTCCTATTTTATTTTTCACTCTTGTCAAATAGGTTAGTCTATTGCTTGTAGGTAGGATAAACGAAGGATAACATCCTTCCTAGCTTAGAGACAATTGTTAGAAGTTAGTTGACAAACGAGCAACATCGTTCTTGTATTCTTTTATCAATAAAACGCATTAATTTCCTTCAAATTCTTTTACAAACATTGTGATGTGACGTACGCCTCATTTCGTTCGGCTAGCCACCGAGCGGAATCGAGATACAACTCTTTTTGAGAGTTTAACAACATATTTTTAGAACGCCCGAATTCAGGAAATTACTTTCCTTGTTTCGCGGTCCGAGGGTCTCCCTTCGGCTAAAGTCGGCGATCCGACTTCTACTCACAATAATTTATTCTTAAATTAGCCTTTCTGATCGAGAATAGCAGTAAAATAACGAAAGTGATTTACACAACACAATTTGTATATTAAGCAAAATTTAACAGGAGCAAAAATAAATTGTTCATGGAAATACGCTCGAATACAACGAGCAACAAGTTAAAACAAAAATTGTTCAGTAAAGACGCTCGGTAACAGCGAGCAACAAAATGTTAAAACCAACAGAAAAGCAGCAAAAACCGATCACTGCTCAATATCAGATAAAACAACATTGGAATCATCAAAGTCAGGGGCTTCAGTCACATCAACCAGAGGATTTGGCAGATCCTCACCTTGTAGATCGACTTCGGCCTTGGTCTCCATATCAATCAGCTTCCCATTCTCGACAAGATGAAATGGATGAGCTCCAACCACCCTGAATTCAGTCTCAGGATTCAGAAATTGAATTTGCTTGATGGCCGAGACAAAAGAATCATCGACGCTTTTACTCCAGTTATAGAAGTTGGTTGCCGCCTTTTTCTTGTGAAGAAGAGCTTTCTCCTTCAGTTTCTGAGCAACCGCAGCGGACTTCTCAACTTCTGCCCTCAGCTCGTCCATCTTCTGCCGACTCTCTTGCAATTCCTTCTTCAGAGCTTCCTCGGCCTCTTTCTTCTTATCCTCAGCAACCTTTTGGGAAACCTTCAAAGAGTCCCTCTCCTTAATCAGTTCATTTTTGTCAGCCTTTAAGTTTTCCAACTCATTCTTAATACGGTTCAGCTCATCCGAGAGGCTAGCCTCTTGTGCAGCAGACAATTCACGAGCCTCCCTCTACTCGGCATTATAACCAGCGAAAAGTCCATCAGGTTGCTTGGCCAAAAAATATGCAAGGTTGGCACCCCGCATCAGATATTTGGCAAGAGTCATGTTGCAACGAGACCATTGATCGGAAGAAAGAGTTCCAAAATGAGTACAGTCAGATTCAGAACAGATATATTGGCCAAATCTTTCATCAAATTGTTGGTCCCATATAGATGTTTCTGGTGGGGTCGCAGCAGAAGAGGGAGCGTTGTCAGAAGACGGAACAGCAGCAGCCTTAGCACTTGAACCTTCAACCCGTGGATTCGCCCCTTCGGTCACTTTCTCTTTTCCTTTATCAATCCGTCGGCGGCGAATTTGTGGTTGAAGAGGAGAAATGGTTTGAACTTGGCCGCTAGGGCCCAATGAAACCGTGGCGCCGACAACCACCACGTTTGAAGTTGGCCGAGGGGATGCCTCGGTTGGAGAAGCAGTTGGTGTGGTGGTACTCAAGCTCGAGGTACTCAGGCTTGAAGACCCGGATGCCATACTCGATGCATGGGTCTTCCTCTTCTTTCCCCCTTGAGCTAAAGAAGCCATCCGGGAAGCCATTTTTTCTGCAAAGAACAAGAAAAACGAAGTAACATTAGAACGGATCAACTTAACAAATGCAACAACCAAAAGAAAACAGTTTTACCAAGTTCTGCTTTAACATCCGATGAAGGGATGTTCATAATGTCCTTTGTTTCTATCCTCCCATTAGATTTCATATAACTCTCAACTGCTCGACACACCTCCTTCTCATGTTCAGCCAGTTCTTTCCAATCTGAGGAGTACGAGGCAATCGATCGGTTAAAAAAGCTCGCAGTCCACTGGAGAGGAAACCGTGGAATTGGTCGGGATTCACCAGGACGGGTGAACCAGCAAACTCCATTGCCGATAAAATTGTACTTAAAGAAAAAAGGTTTAAAACCCTTCCAAGATTCAGAATACTTGGTGAAAAGAGTATAGCCATTGCGGGACTTAAGAGAGACCCAAGGTCGTCTTACTGATCCTTTCTCAAAGGTGTTGCATTGAGGGGAAAATAGGTAGAAAAAAATCGGAAGAGTGCAGGACCACTCCATAGCTGAACACACTTGCTGGAAGCCTCTCACAAATGCCCAAGCATTAGGATGCAGCTGGGAAGGGGCCACTCTCAAAGTATTCAAAACGCCTATCTCAAAATTGGTAAAAGGCATCCTAATCCTTAACCGAGTAACAACTTCTTCATAAAAATAAAAACCAGGACAACCCGCCGGAATTTGACTGCAGACCCGCTCGTTCAAACCCACAGGACTAATGGAGTATTGGTTCACAGCGTTATCACCAGGACACGACAGAATTATAGCCCGTGTTTGATCTAGCGAATTTTCTGTTGAAAGCTCAGATTGAGTACCAAGAACTTCTCGGTCCACCCAATCATACTGATCTGCGTCCGACGGAAATGGATAAAGTTCAGGATTAGAGACACACTTCCTCTTCATACCTGAGGAAAAGGGGGCACACTTGGAGTCAGAAGCAGAAAAACTTAACTATTTCAGTTCAAATACTTACGGCTACGGTCGGTTGGAGAACACCTCCCTTTCAGGGCAGAATTTTCCCAAACCGACTGAAATGTCTAATACCTCTCTGTTGCTTCCTTAACCTCCTCTGTTCTACCCTCTCGGCAATCCTATAGTGAATCACACCCTGCCTGAACTCTTTCAAAGTCTGAGGAAAATGCGTGGCTATCGGTTTAACACAAATTTCTGGGTTTCCTCCTTTATGTGTTCTTGGAACATCAGAGTTTACAGATTCCTCACTCATGATAAACGCCGCTTCAGTACCAACCCTAAGAAGTTAAGTGCAGCAACACGTAAAACAGACCTAAGAAACGCTACGACGATCACTCAGTAAACATTAAAGGGGGATAAAGGACTTCGAAGGGCAAATGGGATACACTATAACAGTAACTTGGAGCAACAATGATTTGGGGTTTTGTTCGAAACAGTGATTTGGAACAACAATGATATGAGGGTTTGTTCAAACCCTAGAAAAATCTTTTCAAAATCAATGGAGAAGGACCAGAGCCAATGCATAAAAAAGAAAGTTCTAAATACATATACACAACAGATGGTAGAAACAGTCGCATGCAAAGAATCTCAAACATCAAAAAAGAAAAGAGAAAATCGCCAGAAAAAGAGAAGAAAGGTCTGTTACCTGTTAGTGATGAATGACCAAGAAACCGAAGAGAAATCAAGACCACAGAGAGGGAAATGCACTTGATGTAAAGAAGAGAAACTTGGCAAGAACTCCTCTGAAATGCTCTGACTTCGATGATCAAGGCTACAAGAAAGCGTTGAATAGAGGTGAGAGAGTTGAAAGGTTTCTGAATTTGGTTAGAATGAATTGTGCGAAACCGCCCTTTGGAATTCGTCTTAAAAACTTCCCTCCACTATCTCAAAAGGATTGGACCTGAGTCAGAGAAAGCCCATTAGTAGTGAAAACTAAATACGTGGCACCTCCGGTAAGTTTGAAATCATAACGTTCCATTTCCCTGTAAAGTAAGGGACACGTGTAAACACAAGAAGGAGTGAAAGGTCACCTGGGGGTCAATCAAACGACAGCTCTGATAAAAGCACAAAAACGCTCGGGTACCTCTTTCAATCAGCAAAGTTCAGTCGGAAGACGGTTCGCTCGTCTCATTAACTCGGCAGGGCTCAAATCACCCAACCGAGCTTGGGGGGCTTATGTAGTGGACTTGTAGTAGAACCGAGCGTCAACCGACCGAGAGCCGCATTACCCTTACTAGTATGATACTAATACAGGGCCAACGATCGGATACTTAACACCGAGCAAAATGGGTTTCTACATGTAGGTCACGTACCGATGAGGTTAACACCGAGCACAGGACTTTCAATCTGATCCTTATCATCTACAGCCTCATCAAACCGTAACTACTCCTAGATTCCCACGACTCTTGGTTAGATAAACAGCATTGGATAAGGTTTATCAGCTACAGGATTTATGGATATGATCTTATCATAACCTCTACAAATCCTACTTGAATTCTACCTCTACAGAAGGCTCATCAGAACGGCCCACAATACACAGGTAATCCCCTATAAGAACCACCATGCTATAAGGGCAAAGGTACGTCTTCTCATCCCTAAGTTGACACTAGCACACACATTGTTGACTAGGGAGAACCTGATTATCCCAACTGGATATTCAGAAATCCTAAAAAGTCCTATATTAACATCTTAGCTGAGATCATTCTTCAAGGCTCTTCCATAGCTTTAAGGTTGATCTTGGTTAAGGACACGACAATAATGATTATTAATAAAGGAAAATATTTTAGATAATGATTTAATAAAAAGGAACTATTTATTCTATTGAAAGTATTTTGGAAACATAAATATAAATAAACCTATTTTGGAAATAGTAAGAATTTTGGCAAATAAAGGAATACAATTTCGAAAGAATGAATAAAGTATTAATTTTAGTTATGAAATATTATTTTGCTTTAGAGAATAAAAATAATTTATGTTTAATAGGTAAAAGTGAAAGGAAATATTTTTTTAGATAAATAAATAAATAGTTATCATAGGAAAATCATTTTGAAAGATAAAGAATAGAAAGTTTATGGAAAAGTGATATTTTAGTGAAAATGCTCTTCAAATATCGGGCAATATCTCTTTCGCTAACCGTTGGATCTTACTCAAATTTTTATATAAGGTTCTTAGCTATTTTATCATCACATCTAACGGTTGAAATTTTGTTTTGAGCAGCAAAACTATTAAAAATTAATTTTTCCGCCAAACAGTTATTATAATTTGAATTTTTGAATTTTAGCAGTGGCTAATCAGTTAGCCAAGCTAGTAACCGATTAGATACACTACTGCTGCATACTTTGAAGTCAGTTTGAGTGTGGGAAAGCGAGGTTTCTTCGTTGTTAAGTATTTTCAGACCATGTGGCACTCCCTAGGGTTGTCAAGGACACGTGCTAAGAGCCTAAGGAAGGCTTGGTGGCTAAGCAAACCTCCCTAGGAGGGTTTCCTCTTCTCCTTTCTCCTATATATACTTGGTTCTGGTTGCTGCTGCTATACCCTTCTATATCTAACTTCCTTTGATGAAAACCTTGCTTAACACCTTCAAAAATTCGTGCAATTATCAAGCCTTGGGTGGTTGCACAATAAGCTTTGAATTATGAGTGGAAGTGAGTGAAATATTCAGCTTTTAAGGGTGTTTGGTCTGTGCTTGTTGTTTCTGCTGTTTGGGGTTGTTTCCAGCACGGTTGTGCAGAATCTTGGATGTAAGATTCATGGTACGGTCCTTCGGTGCAATCGGTGCACATTTCGGTGCGTGGTGATGCGTGACGGTGTTGTCGGTGCTAGTTTCCTGGTGCACCGATGCTGTTTTCTGGTGCACGTCCCTGGTGTACCTGGTGTTGATCCGTGGTGCAGCACTCTGGTACTGATGGTGCTAAGTCTGGTGCACCGATGTTGAGTCTGGTGCAAGTCTCCTGGTGCACCTGATGTTGAACTCTAGTGAAACGGTGCTGAAGCCTTGTGCATGTTCCTAATGCGGCCGGTGCTGCTGGTCGATGCACCGAGCTGCTGATCGGAGCAAATTTTCGGTGCACGATGCTACTTTTTGCATTGTGGCTGAGCGTAACATGTCTAAACCTGTCCTAAACATCTAAGGTATAGGAGAAGTCATTCATATTGCTAGGATTATTGATTGTGAGGTTTGATTATGTATTTATGTATGCTAGAACCATGACAAGGATTGCTTGGTATCGAGACCAAGACAACCCATGGTTTCCCTTTGAAATTCTGAAATAAAGTATACGTTGAATTAAATAGAGTTATATGGAAATTGAATGTTATTGTTAGTTGTTTGAGATTATGTTGCAATATTAGAAGATATCAGGTTGATTGAACTTTTGATTAGAACTTGATTGTATGCCCTTATGTTTTCAATGAATTAATGTTTGCAATAAGGTTATAAACATGTAAAAATGATAGTATATGGCAATAGAGTTGAGATAGGGTATGGATTGGGACTAAGAGGTGCAGGGTTCTGCTCTCAGGTATGCAGGTGAGCAGGTCTGCACAAACTAACCGGTTAGTGGTCTCTCTAACGGTTAGAGACTGAAAGAATAAACCAGTTGATTTTGTTTGGTATAACAATCATTGAGAATAGTTGTTACTTGCATTTAGACTAATAATTGAATTAGTAGTTGGAAGTAAATAAGTTAGTGAAAGATGAAATTGGTTATGGTTTAATAATGAGATTTTAATTGGAGAATATGTTGATGAATTTATAACTAATGGAATGTGATTTGGTATGCTTGAGTCTTTGACTTGAGTATATGAACTATGAATTATAAGATGAGAAAAGGACCTTACACCAAGACTCAATCTAATTAAGAAAGGATTATGTGATAAGATTTAATGTTTAAATTGTAGAAGGTATTATGTTTATGGACTTTTAGTTATGAGTATGTATGATTGTATGCAATTGTGTTTTAATGAATTACAGTTTGTAACAAGTCTATAAGTGAGTAAGGAAGATGATATGTGGGTTGGTAATGATTAGAGAGGAGATCAAAAATGAATTTGAATTGGAATATGAAGGTTTTGCTCTCAGTCTGCAGAATCTAACCGATTAGGAATCCCTGTAACCGGTTATAGCCTAACAGAATGTGTAGTTAATTAAGTTTAGTATAGTAATCTCATAGCATAGGTATGGCATGGGTTTAGACTATTAATTGAGCTATAATTTAAAGTAAGTAAGTTAATGAACAATGGTAATTGCTAGGGTTTAATAATGAGACTTTCCCTAATATGGTGTTAATATGTATAGGATTTTGAAATATGTTTTGATAGTTAAGATGCCTGTAATAAACTTAGAATCATGTCTTAGAAGCTGCATAAGGAGTAGGAAGGAATTAATATGAAGTTTGGAAAGATTTGGACTTGAATCAGTTTGGTTTTCTCTCAGGTCTGCTGTCTCTAACCGGTTAGTGGATCCTGTAACCGGTTAACACCTGAGAGAAATGAATAAATAAATAAGTTAATTACAATAATTCTTTAGGACTTTGCGTAGGAACCTTACTAGTTGATAATTGATTAGAACATCATAGTATTATTTCAATAAAGAAATTGATAATGATTACTTTAAGAATATTGAAGAATGATTTTTTAGTTTATGAACGGAGTAGAATGATGAATTAAGATTTAATAAAGTAGAATTTGAGTTTAGTATTATTTAGGAATGGATTAGAGTTTGAACAAGAGTAGAATGATTTGAAAAGAATAACGATAATGATATTTATGTAACTCCGATCCTTATACGTGATGCTTGTTGCTCCGGTTTGGATACGTTGAGTATGAATGAATAGCTCTGATATAAGATCGTTGAGTCTGAATTATTAGCTCCAATGTGAGATCGTTGAGCGAGAAATTTTGTGGTAATGGTGAGATGTATTAATAGAAAAGATTGGTAACTAAAGTATGTTTGCGTACATATGCATGGGATGAGATGGCTCCGATTCCAAGATGGTTGCAAGGCCCATCAAGGTTAGCTTCCGGTGAATCGTGATGCCCTATGAAATGAAATGGCTCTGTTTCATGATGGTTGCAAGGCCCAGCGAGGTTAGCTTCTAGTGAATGAATCATGATGCCCCATGGAATGAAATGGCTCTGTTTCATGATGGTTGCGAGGCCCAGCAAGGTTAGCTTTCGGTGAGTGAATCATGATGCCCCATGGAATGGAATGGGTCCGGTTTACGCTGGTTGAGCCGCCCAGGAAGGCACCGCTCCCGGTAAATCGTGTTACCCTATGGAATGAAAACGCTCTGACTCACGCTGGTCAAGCCGCCCAAGAAGGCACTGCTCTCGGTGAATCGTGATGCCCTAGGGAATGGAATTGCTCCTGTTCGAGGTATTAGGTGGATGACTAGCCGTAACCAGATCCTGTCGAACCGTGATGCATGGAATTAGGCATACATCATACCACCTAAATATAATAGAAATGATTGTAAACACTGGATTGAGCACGAGTATTTGCATTGTGATTGTGTGTGTACGTTTGTGCTTGAACCAATCCTTAATCTGCTTATGCGATATGACAAGTGACTTACTCTCATCTGCCATGTCTGTGTATGTGGTAGGGTCTTTTGAAGGACAGGACTGAAGCCTCTCCTGTTGGAATGAGAGATCGTTAGAAGGAACAGCCAAGATGACGTCTCGTCATCTGACTCCTTTTGTTGAAGGATCGAGTTGTGAAGACCAATGCTCTGGGTGTAAATGGGTTTTGGGTGTAACATCCCTAATTTATTTCCAAGCATAATTAGTTTGGTAATACGCTTAGAGTGAAGAGGATTGGGTAGGTTAAGTCTAAATTAGGAATTTAGAAGAGTTATTTGAGAATTTAGAGCTTAGGACTTTAGGAAATTAGAAGTAGAAGGTCCATAGCTCCAAACCCAATTCCCACCGTTGGATGTGAAGATAAGGGTCTCAGTAAGCTTGCCTCAAAATTTGAGCAAGATTCAACGGTTAACGAAGAAGATATAGCGAATCGAAGTTAAGATTTCCAGTGCACGCCCAGGCGCACCACCCTTGCGCCCAAGCGCGCCGGTGCAAATTAATTGGTGCTCACAGTGGGTTTCTCGTGCAGGCGTGCCCTCCCGTGCGCCCAAGCGCGTCCTGCACGCACCAACTCAGAAATGGCGCGTCAGTTTTCCCCTAGCCCTGCACCAGTCGCACCCACCACGCACCAGAGGCCTAGCCGGTGCGCAACCCGCGCTCAAGCACGCGAATCCGCGCCCAGGCGCGCGTGGTCTGATGCAGAATTTCCAGCCGTTGATTTTTAGCTTGGGGACCAAGTTGTGGCATCTTGGCCACACGTTCTTACCCCCCTTTAGTAAGAACCAACCTTAAACAATATTAGCCTCATAATTCTAACACCCCCTTGGCACTATTCATCATCTTCTCCAGAATTCTCTCAACCCCCCAAGAGTAAATCATCATCACCCACCTCATAAACACCCAAGATCAACTTGCATAATCTTCATAATCATCAACCCCATCAAGATTCAATCAATAGTGAACCACAAAACCCTCTTCCTCTCCTCCCCACAAACTCGTGTGCCCTCTCCCCCATACCTTGGAGTTTCAAGCTTCCACAACCATGGAGATCTCTTTATACTCATGCCCTTCTCACAAGGATTAAGACCACCCATCATCATAGGAGTGTCCACACATTGTGGGGTATGGGTTTCTATGCTCCCTTGAGGTTTCGAACCAAACCTAAGGGATTCAAGCTTTAGGGTTCATAAGGACAAAGCGTAAGGAGAAAGGGCTAAAGTTCAAGTGCTAGAACTGAGGTTCATCATCATCTCCCATTAGGAAGGTAAGAGGGGTTGTATATTTGTATTACCTTTATTTGGGACATAGATTCTAAGGATGTTAAAGTTATAGCTAGGTGTAGTTAATTAATTTGGAAAATAAACCCTCTTTATGTGTGTTATAAATGTAGGAAGTGAAGGACCCTAGGGAGCTGACTTATGTTATGGTACTCTGAGACATACCTGAGTGTGTCGACTGATTTGCTGGCTATTTATTGATTTTTAATAATTGGGGAGAAATTATTAGGCAAGCTAAATGCTAAATGAGGATGCTTGTGATTAATTGTGTTAAAAGTGTTTATTTATGAGTGTATAGTTATTGGAAATGTGTGGTACATGTATATTTATATTTCGCTAGGGAATGTGGATTTATAATTATACGTTGATAATTGTTGTTTGATCTGAGCGTTGTGATAAATGAATATGTATGGTTTATTTTGATGAGATGACACATAGGTTAATTAAAAGGGATGCAGTGTGATTGATCCTTGGAAGCATCGACACACTAGGTGCCCTGCTAGGTGGTGAATTG
The DNA here is from genome assembly GCA_037953625.1 of Crotalaria pallida. Classification (NCBI taxonomy): domain Eukaryota; kingdom Viridiplantae; phylum Streptophyta; class Magnoliopsida; order Fabales; family Fabaceae; genus Crotalaria; species Crotalaria pallida. Next base: position 75,769,925 of record CM075649.1, on the reverse strand, counting down.
CCTGCTAGGGCCAATTTCCTGTCAGCCAATTGCCCACTAGGTCCAAATACCCCGTTAGGTGTCGGTGCTCCAATGGGTCAATCCACTGCAAAACTGAATAAAAAGAGGAATAATATGTGAACTGGAATTAAGGGAAATGAATTAATTAAATTAATAAGCATAGTCCTAACGGGTGATGCCTAATGGGTGCAAAGTCCTGACAGGTGTAAAGTCCTTAGTAGGTGGTGAATTGCCTGACATGTGCATAAAATCCTAGTGGTGCAAAGGTAAAGGAAATGGATAATGAGAGTGTTAACGCAAATGGAATTGGAAATTTGAATTTGATAGCAGGTGAATGTAACTTTGCCAAGTGAACGTGATTATATAAGGATGTATGTATGGTTGCCTAGAAATTAGCGGGTAATTAGGGCTTGGTTTATTGCTATGCTTCTTAGAAGCTATCTTTACCATGTTCTGTGTAATGATGCCCTTCTTGCTATATTTTTACAGATACCGAAGGAGCATACACGAGTCTTGCCGAGCAGGAAATACATTCCATCATGTGGAGTGTAGGGTATTTTTGGGGTGACCACTATTTTGGTCATATATTTTGTATTTTGGGAGGTTCTGTTGTATTTTCTTTTATTTTACATTTGGAAACTAGGAGTCTTGAGACTTGGACTTATTTTTCTGGAAATGTTGTAATGTATGGATTGAACAATGTTTTGGGCCCTGTTGGCCTCTGCTGGATATAAATATGTTTCTCTGAAAATGAGCAGGTTAAACTAATTTTTGGAAACGCTCTATACACAAAGGAAATTTCGTCCGTTTGACGGGAGATTTTCATAAGTTTAAAAAGGAAATTTTGAATTTCAATATTTTTAATAAATGGGTAATTAAGGGTAGTTAATGTAAGGTGTTACATTGGGGATTTTGTATATACGTTATTTTACACTCAGACCGTTTTGTAAAAGAAATATTACTTTAAGGAAAAGTATTTTGGTGTTCACACTCTTTATGAAAAAAAGTTTTTGTTAACCCGTGTTTTTAATTACCTTAAATATTTTGGGATGTTACATAACTTACCCAAACTTTTATGTTCAAAAACTCTACTCATTCCATTCTATTTTATTTATCGCTTTGACACTCTTTATATATTCCAAAATATTTACCTTTTCAAAACTTTAGGATGTATTAATTAATTTTTTCAATTTTAACATTGCTTTTTATTATTTTGAAATATGTGAATGAATGATAATTAATGTAGTATAAGAATATTCTAATAAAATTATTTATACTTTTTTTTTTAAATTGAAACATTAATAATTTTCTTCATCTATATGAAAATTATAAAACAACGTGTGTGTATATAAATGGATGGTATTGTTTGAAGAGAAAATAGTTGTGCAAAGGTTTTTTTACATTGTCAGCGCATCATCCACCATCCAAGGGTGTATGGTTATTGACTTATAAATAAAAGTAATGCAAATGAACGGTGAATGATGTACCGACAGTGTAAAAAACTTTAGACTGCCAGTGCACACATATTAAACTCTTGTTTTAAACAGTGCACAGAAGGACTCTTACTTTTTAGGATTTTACTTGGGAACCCTATGAAATGAGAGGGTTTTGGTACCCTTTTGACATAGATCAATAGATATTTGTCATGTGTTCTTCTTTGCCATGTCAGCGGGGTATATTTTTGATTTATAAATTTTGCAATTTGATCCCTAAAATATTTAATTAAAAATATTATTTTTATTTGTAATTTGATTTATTCAAAATAGCCCCGATCTAATATAAATTTTTTTATACCCAAAATATTCTCATTTTGATATTATTTTTCATATACCTAAAATAATCATATTTTAATATTAATTTTTAAGTACCTAAAATACCCTTAACAATTAATTATTTTTCCACTTCTATACCCTCTCATGGTCCCACAAGTGTCTCACACTACCCTCCAGTCCTCCACAGTCTCCCCCTCCCTGCGACCTTACCCCACCAATTCGTTCCCTCACTGTGCATCATCTTCTTCATCAGTCACTGACTTGTTTTCATCTCACTGTCGTCATCTGCTACGATTTGCCTTTGGAATCTTCTTCTTCATTTTAATTTTTGAAACTCCATCATATCAGCATCATCTATCGCGCGCTTTCTTCTTCTCGTTCTTCTCTATCGCGCGCGTTCTTCTTCTCCTTCTTCTTGCTGTTCCGCCGCCGCCGCCGACGAAATCGAAAACCAACCCTCTTCCCCTTTCCAACGACACGAACCCTAATTTGTTGGCCTAAGGGACGATTTCCCCTCTTTTGTCGCCGCCGAAATCGATAACCCTCTTCCCCTTTCCAACAAACCCTAATCCGCCGCCGCCTCGTTCGTGCTCTCTTCGAACCCGAATCTACCGCCGCCGCCGCCGGTAAAGGACGATTCTGTAAGGCACGAACCAATCATTTGCCAAGCTAAGGGATCTTTCCTGGTAAGTTAAGCAATGTTCACACAGAATGTAAGTTCTAATTTGATGTATTGTCCAATTTCTGATAAACACATATTTCTCTTAGAGCACAAGTATAAGATCGTGAGGAGGTTACAAGGTTCAGATACATATTGCTTTTCAACTAGTTTGGTCTTTCCCATTTTATTTTGATCGAAACCCCTTTTTCTTTTCTCATTTTAATTGAAATTCTGTGTTTATGATTTTATATGCTTTTGAATCTACCTAGTTATGCTTTTGAACCATTTTCACTTTGCTTGCATTGTGAATGTGATGTGAGATGTTTGATTCAGCACCATATGTTTTATCTATGTAGAGGGATGAATTTGAGTTGTGTGGGACTGTAATAATTGCTTAATTTCTCGAATATTCATCTTTTTCGGTAAGCTTTAGGGATTTAGATGCTCATTGTTGAGTTTGGGGTTCAGCTATGTCATATTTGACTCATGATGATTAATTTGTGAAATTTATGGAGTTTATGCAAGGCATTGTTTTAGTTATGTGCGTGGCCTGAAAGGAACTTTTGATGTAAGTTCATGCTCTTAGTTACAATAGAGCATGAACCTTTTCTGGATACGGCTTCTCTGTATTTAGGGCGGGAACTGCCCTTTTGATGTAAGTTCATGTTCTTAGTTACAATAAAGCATGATTAATTGGGAACCCTATTTTCATCAATTAATTAATTAATTAATTAGGTCACAACCCATGGTTGATTACAAAGATGATGATTAAACTGGTTACCACTTACCAAATTGTGCTTGTATGCGTGGTTGCAAATTTGCAACAGGAAGTCACATAGAAAGGACCACTCATACTGTTCCTATGGTATGCTTCCCTTGTGTTTTCTCAATGCATGTAACAAAGTACTTGTAATTCTGTTATATTCAGATTGGTGAATGTGAATATATTTTGCAGGTACATGTCTCTTTATTAGTTAAGTATGAATTAAATTGCCAAACTAAACTTTTTAGATTTAGTTTATCAACTAAGTCACCATCATCTGTAAATTGAAGGTGCTTGTTTCCCATTATTTAGTTATTAACAACCACTGTTTAGTATTTATCATGAAATTTTGGTGACTCGCATGATAAGTATGGCTTTCCAAGAAGTTCACTTATATTTATCAAGCTAGTCCTTCTGCCAACCTGGCCTTCTTTTTGCAATCTCTGTATGCCCACTCCACTCCATAGGTACATGTTTAACGGTATATCGGATGGTGAGAGTTCAGAGGCCTACACAGAAAAAGGGTTCAGTTGCTATATGCTAATTATTTACTTATTTATCAACACTTCAATTTTAGAATGCTTAATTTTTTTTCTTCTAAATCTTCCCCTCGTACTTGCGCAGCTTGTTTTGGTGAATCCCAGAAGTGAGGTGATGAAGAAACTGAACAAATCAAAGTTCCAAGTGGATATAGCAGAATACGTTGTTGTGAGCCAGTGACAGAGTAATAAGGCTGGCATGATTTCCCTAACCTGCTAGTTACATTCACACCAATTGCACTGCATAGCCAAGATTATAACAACAAAGAAGAGCACCAAGATTAGAACAACAAAGAACAACACCAAGAAGGGTAATAAGGCCAAATGCATTTGTGTCCATATTTGAAGCAATATGACTGATACAATTTTCCTAACCTGCTAGTTACATTCACACCAATGACACTGCAAAACCAATATCATAGCACCAATATTAAAGTACCAATGGTATAGCACCAAATTGTTTAACCTTTTGGATGTGTATGCAATGCTGCCTTATGATAATTAAATTTGTGCCTTGTTGCATATCAGCATGTTAATGAAAGTTTGGTTTGGTTTTGTGCCTTCCATCACATATCACAAAATAAAAACAAAAACAATAGATAAAAGTCACAACAGTTTAAATAAATTTGAATTATTGGAAGTAATAAAATACATGCTATGAAGAAAACATTATTGTCATCTCACTTTTACAACAGATTGGATAATTAACCCAATATACCCCCTTTACAACCATGAACCCATCAAAACCCTTATATATTACACCCCTGCTAGCTTCTGTAACCTTGGAAACACATTCATCTTGGCATATGGAATACACTTCTTTAACAACTCTTGAGGAAGTATGTCTAAACAAGCCAAAAATAACTTGCTGATACAGTTTTGATGAACCTGGGCCTGGAAGCAGCGTAAACCAACATAAGAAAAAAAGGTCAAGGCAATTTCAAAAAGGTGAAGGCAGTTTCAATTAAGTAAACAATGCATTCCAAACAGAATCAAATTTCAATTAAGCAAAAAAATTCAAGGCAAAACAGAATCAGGACAATAGCACGAGGATATTAACATATAACATGTATCAAACTTTATCTTAAAGAATAATTACTTATACCCAAGGCATATTTGTTTGCCCCTTTTTATATTTACATACGACAAGTACAACAACAGAAGAACAATAATATAATGAGCTTGAATCTTATTTCTAATTAATAGTAAAGCAAATAATGAAATTGAGGGAGAGATACTAGCAGATATGGTGGAGGGAGGAGAGAGGAGGGAGAACAGAACAGATGGGCGGAGGGAGAACGAACAGAGCAGCCGAAGGGAGAACGAAGGACGGAGGGAGACTGGAGAGAGAACAGAGCCGGATCGGAGAGAGGCGCCGGTGCGATGCGGTGGCTGCGGTGGCTGGAAGAGTTATGGGAGAAGAAGGGAACAAATTTATACTGCGAGGTGTGTTGTGAAAAACCAAAGTTCCTTCAAAGACTCCTTATAAGTCATCATGCTAGCTATCATGTTAATGACCTGTACAATTTACACAGATTGAGCGAGCTTGTATTTAGAGTTTTATATGATTACAAAAATTAATAGTTAAACATAAAAAGGAAAAGTATTGTACATCATCTTTAACTTCGGTTCCGGGAAGAAGGGTTTTTAAGGTGTCTCTATCATAATAATATGTTGTCTTCGCTCTAGAAAGAATTTCTTTCCTAAAAAAAAATTAAAAAATATAAGTTAAAACAATCTTATTTATTTTGTTCCAAAAGAGAAGGACAATGATACACTAACCCATTTGTTTCATTGTTTTTATCTTTTCCAAAAATGTAGGAGATAACAACCCCGTCAATCTCATTGATGATCATCGATGGTGGAATCTCACATAGCAAAGGCACCCACTACAATTTCGAATTTTAAATAAGTTAGATGAATATTAATACTTAAGTAATAACTAATTATGAAATTACTTGCCTTTGGAATGACACTGGGCTTATAATCATACTCTAAGGAATAGCCATTATTGTATATGGGGTTTAGTCTACAAACCCCCAGTGTTTATCCTACAAACCCCAATTTTTCTAAATATTCCAAAATTACCCTTGTTATAACTTCCCTTCATTTCAATTCTATAACTCCTGAAACCACAAACCCCAACCTCATATTCCCTTCCCCAACCTTTCATATTCCCTTCCCCAACCTTCTCCACCAACTTCCACCGCTTGCGATCGCCGCCGCATCCACCACCGCCTCCACCGCCGTTTCCTCCTCCAACGCGTTTTCGTGTGTAAAGGTGAGACCTTGTTCTCTGTTTTTTGGTTGCTTTTGTGTTGGGTTTCATTTGTTCTTCTTCCTATATTGTTTTCATTCTTCTCTCTTGTTCTTCATTCTATTTTGTTTTCTTCTTTATGTTAGGGTTTTCGAATTTTCTTCTCTTGGGTGTTGTTTTTTTCTTCTCTGGTTCTTGTGTCAGTAGTGTCAGTTGCTACTCATTTGTTATTTCTCTGCTTCTCTGGTTTTCGAATTTTCCTCTCATTAATGTTGTTATTTTGCTTCTCTGCTACTCATTCTTTTGATTCACACTTTAACAATGAAACTAAATATTTTGGTCCTTTATGATCTTCATAAGTTAGTGTTGTAATACGTTACATATATATCACAGGTACATTAACACTATTTCTACATAGTGATCTTCATAAACTAGGTTGTTGAGCGACTGAACCAAGTAAATTAACACTTGTACACAGTGATTGTATCATAAATGCAGCTTTAACATCCATATTCCACCATTCCATTTTCACGCTTTTCACTGTCATCTCTGGTCCTATGAATCCTTCCAGATTTTCTTCAATTCTTTGTTCAAAACATGTGTGACCATTCACATGAAGCTCTGATTACTAGCTTCCCCTGCACCACTGGTTCCATTTTCTTAATGCTTAATGCAATCTTGTGTTCATCTCCATGCTTAATTTGACTTATTTTGGTCCTTTATGATCTTTATAAGTTAGTATGGCCTCTGAATGTATGTATATTGCTTTTGTCCATAACTTAAACCTCTTTTAATTGGCTTGAAATTTCAGATATGGCTAGAACGAAACGTACAGCTGAAACTGTGCGAGCAGAACAAGAAGCAGAACGTACACGAAAAGAGGCAGAAGAAGAGGAGAAGAGGAGACGACCCACTGCATCGAATAGGAGGGAAAAGGCCGCGACGCGTAATCCAATTGGAACATCATCTCAAGCGGACCCGGAGCCTCAACCTCAAATGCAAACATCATCTCAGGTGGCCCCGGAACCTGAACCTCAAGTGCAAACAACATCTCAACTGGCCCCGCAAATATCACCTCAAGCGGCCCCGGAAACTGAACCTCAAGTGCAAACCTCACGTAAAGCGACCCCGGAACATCAACCTCAAGTAACACCCAAAGGTGAACCTCAAGCACAAACATCACCTAAAGTGACACCGCAACCGCTCAATGTATCTCACCCTATCGAGGCATCGCCTCCACCATCAACACCACCTGTTACTTCCGTTGCTGCTGATCCATCACATCCGGTACCTCAAACTACAGTTGCGGAAGCCCCAGCTTCTTCTTCAAACCCGAATGCTGACGAGGACGGTGAGCATAATGATGATCATGATGATTCAGGCGATGAGGGTCAGGATGATGTGCATGATTCAGCCGACGAGGGTCAAGGAAATGGTGATGATTCCAGCTCTGAAGAAGAAGAGGAGCAAGAGGAGATTCCTGATCCTCAAGACATGACTTTGCTTAGATCATATGCAAACCATGTCGCTCGTGATATATGTCAACACAATCTTGGTAATTTTCAATGAACCTACAATGAACAACATTTTCAAAACCTTCCATTATTAACTTCTCCTTGTCAAGGTCTCAAAAGTACGCCTTGCACCTTCCTCTGACATTACACTTTATGTGGTATTGACACAATAAATGTGCTGCACCGGGAAAAACATCTTCTACAGCTCCAACTAGTGCACCATCCATGTCTGTGACTATGACTTTTGGATAATCACTAGGCCTTCGAATCAGATTTCGCACCCTCTCTAGTACCCACACATATGTTTCTTTTCTCTCATCTGAGGTGAAACAAAAGGCAACTGTAAATGTCTTCCAAGTGGAAGTCTGCCCGACAATCTCGATCAAGGGCATCTTGTATCTATTGGTTTTGTATGTGGAATCTATGGCCAATACAATACTGAAATTACGCAGCAATTTTATGGAGGTTGGGTGTGCAAAGAACATATTCTCCACCACGTTGCCTTCACATGTGGTATGCCAAGTATCGTAACCGTAATCGTTTAATAGCTTCAAAAGATGCTGCATCTCTGTCCTAGGCATTCGAATATTCAATCGATAACGCTTCCGTTCATTGTAAATGTTGCGAATTGTGGAGACATTTTTCGGATGTCGATCCTTCAACGTTGTCATGACCCTCTTTGCCTTCACACCACTTTTTGTGAGATCTTGAACAAAAGCTTTTTCTTCTTGATTAAGAGAGCTAGCAGTCCCATGTCCCAAAAGTGAATAATAGGGAGGATGGTTGTGTTTTCCACATTTTACATCTAGTCCCCATGGTCCCCCTTTTTCAGTCGGCTTAGCGTAAATGATGAATGGACAATTGCATTTCTTGGAACCCGTTATGTTCTTCCCTTTCGATATCTTATTAGGAAAAAATACACCGGCCCTTTCACAACTCAAGATAACCCTATCTCTTGTTCCAAAATCAGACCTTGCAATCTTCAACAAAAATCCTTGTCCTCTTCCAACCTCCTTAACAAAATTCACCAACTCGTCACGAGTTGCAAAGGGTTTATCATAGTGAAAAGCATACCCATGGTCAGGGAAGTCAACAACTTCTAATTGAAGATGATTAAACTTATCATCATCCATTGCACCATCCATGATAGCGTAACTACAGTAACATAAAAAAATATACTAAATAAAAAATAATTCCGAGACATATATTTCGGAAATGTAAATTTTCAGACATCACTTTATCGAAAATAAACTTAACAAATATGAAAAAAAAATTCTGATACACCCGTATCGGAATGTAGATGATTCCGACAATAACGAGTCGGAAATTTAAACAGTAACGAAAAATAAAAAGTGAAACGGCAGGGATGTATGTTACCTTCTGTAATGTGCAATGAAACAACTTGGGACTGCTTCAGGAACGTTGGTGTCAGCAAAATGTATGCCTCAATGATTTTTTGGCTCTAGAAAAGAGTAGAAAGAGTAGAGAGAGATAGAAAGAGAGGGGTTTTGATGGAGAATGAAAGGTTGCATGGGTTATGGGGTTTTCTTGGAGTGAAAGAAGGTGAAAAGGTGGTGGGGAAGTGGGGTTTGTGGTTTGGGGTTTGTGGTTTTGGGGTTTGTAGTTTTTCTTTTTTTTTTAATATGTAAGGGTAAACTGGACATTTTCCCATTAAAATGGGGTTTGTAGGATAAACAGTGGGGTTTGCAGACTAATCCCCATTGTATATTATACTCCCCGGATGGGCTTAGACCCATTATTGTTTAAAAAAGTATATTTGTTACAAAACACTGGGCTTATAATCATATTTCAAGGAATAGTCATTATTGTATATTATACTCCCCGGATGGGTTTAGACCTATTATTGTTTAAAAAATTAAATTTCCATGGACCACAGATTATCTTGTTAAATGTTTTTTTTCCCATTAAGTATGGCCTCAGTGTATGAGCAAATTAGAGTACAAACTCCTAACACAGTGAGTTATAAAATAGAATGGAGGAAGTATAACATGGAAATAATATTTTCACAAAAAATAAAAAATAAAAATAGTAATACCTTATTTTGGTCTATGGGCGAATCACTCTTTCGCTTTGGTGTATGAGAGGCCGTGTCTTTTATGTTGTTGTCGCTGTGAAAAAAATTGATATTCATGTTAAATAAAACTTAAATAACATAATTAAATTAAGGTCAAAAAAATTATTGAATAAAATATAACTGGAAGAAAGATCAATTATTTGTTTGAGAGTTCGTTTTTTGGTTCGACAAGATTTCTTCTCTCCTTCGGGAGTCCTTTTTCCTTTACCATTAACTTTTTTTCCTTTCGTAGTCATATTTGAAATTCCAACTTTTTCCCTAAGAGTTGTGAGTTGTAAATTGAAATTAAATAAATATACTATATGTGGAATCATTATCCTCAATGTGAAATTATTATCCTCAGTTTGTTAAAAAAAAAAACTAATCATTATCCTCAAAAAGATAAAGTCAAAGAGATTATGCTTCTGTTCAAATTTATTTAATCATATATAAAAATGTCAATTTATCCATAAAATAAATAAGAAATATTTCATATAATAAGTGTTAAATATAAGGGTTAGGGTTAGGGTTACTCCGACTCATAACTTAGTTTATAAAAGTGTACAGTAAGGGTTCTTGGAGGTTAATAACATATTATTACATCTAAGAACTATAATCAATTAATGGTGAGACACTGGCCACAGAGATTCATTACATGGGTTTGCTCATACACTGAAATGATCTGTTATTTCTAAAATCTTGCTATGTAGATCCATTATGAATTTATTCAAATTCATCGTATTGATTCTATACAATTTTTTAAAATTTATGATCTTTTAATTTTTAAATGTTGGTATGTACATCCATTATGATTTTATTCAAATTATTTTTTTTTTAAGTTATGATATTTTATTTCGTAAATCTTGCTACGTATGTATATCTATTATTGATTTATTTCTTAAAATCTACTACGTAGATCCATTATTCTTTTCTTAATATCTTTTATTGATTCGTGTATTTATTTGGTCCGGTACAAATTATATTATTCTTTGAATTATTTATTTTTTATTTTTTGACATTCCACCGCTGAAGTTATTTTAATTTGTTAAAGTTATCTTTTATCTTTTATCTTTGATCGATAAGAACAAATAAATCCTGCCGCTGCACAAATTAGTTTTATTTTTTGATTGATAAATCCCGCCGCTGCACAAGATTTGATTGATATTCATAATGGAGCTCAAATATAGAATAAAAAAATATAAATAGGCAACATAACAAAAAAAAAAAAAAACCTAACAATAAAGTTGTTATATGGAGATGGAGAAAAATACAGTTGGTGGTTTAGATTTTTTAAGATTGGTTTAGATTTAATTTTGATTTTTTAAGATTTGCATTTATTTAAGATTGGTTTTCATTTATGTTTGAATTTTTTAGATATATAACGTTTACTTAAGATTGGTCTTGAATTAAGATTGGTTTTGATTTTTGTCTTGATTTTTTAGATACGTGCAATCCAATTTTGATTAAAAAAAATATTCTAAATTCAAAAATTTGTTAGACCCAACCTCTTAACAACCAACAATTTCATTCCATTTTGTTAGCACATTTTAACCGTTTTGATTCTTCACTTTTTTTTCTTTCTCGAATTCCTTGCGGAACCATCGATATTCAAAAATGCACTCTTAATACATGGTACATGTTAATATTAATATATTATTACTTCTACCTTATCTCTATCAATTCCTCCTTTTTTTTTTTTTCCATTTTGACCAAAATTCTTTTTAAAAAGATTTAAGATTAATTGGATTTTATTTAAATATCTACTAAATTTAATTTCCTTTACTAAATATTTTATTAATGAAGTGTTTGACTCTAACTCACACCAAAAACGAACTAAAATGAGGGTTATATGGCACTCAAAATTTGTTATCTAGTACGTGAATGGTTGGATTTAACATACCTCAAAAACTAGGAACCAGCTCCTTAATCAACATGGGATCTCGATAACAGAGCATAAGGAATTGTCATTTGTCACTTACTAATAAAGTATAATACAGTTTGATATAATTCCTCTGATGGGACCAAGCTAATAATCATATCAATCCCACTTTTCTCGAAATGATTTTTGTGTTGAATCAAATAAAGCAAAGCAAAAGCTGTATTATAATAGGGCATGCTAAAACCATGTGCGTCTATATATCAAAGTTTATAACAACAACTGAATGGGTTAATTATGTACTCATTTATAAAATAGAGTTTCAAGGATGGAGAGTCCATTACTGATGATAAAGGAGTCTACTTCAGAACCTGAGTACTTGCCAGTGAAGAGTTTCAAGGATGCCAAACATGTTCTCTGGACAGAGACAGTGAAGATATGGAGGATAGCATATTTAGTGTCACTGTCCTCACTGTTTCAGTCACTCAGTTTCTCCTCAAGTTCCATTTTCTATACACATGTGCAACTCTAATCTATAATAGTTAAGCAAAAAGGAATATTTCCATTTTCTAAGTCCTACAGAAATATAACAGAAGTTCACAAGAAAAAAGGAATATTTCCATTTTCCAAAGCATTGTTGTGTCACCAACAGGCCCTGCTTCAGTAGGATTATTTGTCGCAGAGTTCAGAATGCTTCCTCTATAAAACAACTAGGCAATCCTCACATCATCTAACCTAAACAACTGATTATCTGTCACATGAAATGCAAACAATGGAAGAAAAAGTTAGCAGCATGAATAACTTGTCATAAATTGTGAAAAACACAAACAGCAAGGAATTATTGCAAAGAGAAAAAGCAAAAAGCAAAAGTCCAGTTGCATTTAAATGTAAATGTAATACATTGATCTTATGCAACTCCTTCCAAAAGGACAATCAGCAAAAAAAGACGATCACCAAACACTAATATCAGCTCATTAATGAAAAGAACCTAATCAACAACCACAAAAGTATCTAAATATTTAAACAACAAAAAAGAACCCACACCTCATATCTAACCAAGTGCTGAAATCAGGCATCATAATTTAGAAAACTATGCAATTCAGCAGACTTATTGCAAAAAGATAAGAGAACCAAAAAGAAACGTTTTAAAACAGAACAGATCTCTCTCTTTTTTATTTTTATTTTATTTTATTTTATTTTTTTCTGTGTTCAATTTGTTTTAGGTAAGTCATCATATATTAAAAGCGTAATGTCCTTTTACCATTTTTTTGGTGAGTGCAGGTGTGGGAAAGAGTTGTTTGCTTTTGCGATTTTCTGATGGTTCGTTCACTACCAGTTTCATCACCACTATTTGGTTTGTTACTATTCTCTGAATAAATGTGTTTTGCTGAAATTGTTTGGAACATAGAAAATATGTTTGGGCTATGCAAGTGTATATAGAAGCCTAATTGAACTATGCGATGCAGATTTTAGTATGAGGTTGCCTTGTGTTCTACACAGAACGAAAAATTTTCTTTTTCCAGGTTAAGGACATTAGGACACCATTGTTAGGGTGCAGGGGGAAATTTAGGACACCATTCTTCAGTCAAAGATTGATTTCCAACATCGTCCTTTACCCGCTGATCCCAGAGGGGGTGCCAAGTCAATAAGGTAGGCTAAAGTATGAGTTTAGACATAAGTGCCAAGTCTTTATAATTTATTGATTGATGACTATATAATTGTAACAAAAGGAATATAAAACCTTTTTGTCTCAAACTCGTGATGTTCAAAATTATGTTAGACTTTAGACTAGTTCAAGTTAAGATAGAAAGATAAACAAATTCATAACTATTTATTCACAGAATTTGAATGTCAAACTTTAAGCGGAAAATCAAATTCTTTATCAACCAACAAGATTTGGCAAACGAATATAAAACTTTGAAATGGCAACAAAGAAAAACAATAAGAATTGCTAAATTAGGAACTTAAAAGTAAGATATTATTTTTTATAAAAGGGAAGACATCAAAATTTCTCTGTATATGATTAAAATGTTCCAAAATGTTAATGATGCAAATGCTATAGTACAAATTTGGTTGAGAGTAGAGTGTGACCACTGCATCTTAAGCCTAAAATAGGTAGTAGACCGAATAGACTCAATATGCACAACATTGGCTGTTCCATATTCCTACTCCCTTCCCGCAGACACAATTGAATGTGAGTTTTCAAGCCTAGGCAAACCATAGAGTTGCAAATTCTACTAACTTGTACTACTACTACTAGTGCTATTAAATCCATCAACAAATAAACAATAAACATTTACTCTTCCTTGAAGATACGGTCCCCATAAAAAAAATTTACCCACTTGAACCCAGAATCCTAGTTGCATTATTATTGTTGTGAGTTACTCAGTCAGATTCCCAAAGTAGTGTGAATTAACTAAGGGTGAAATCCAAACGAACCTGGAGAGGAATGGCACCTTCAGAAGCGTCCTTTACAGGCGGCGGCGGCGGCGGTGGAATAGGATTCGAAGAGAGGACGAAGGAGGAGCCGGCGGCGGATTACGGTTCGTTGGAAAGGGGAAGTGGGTTTTCAATATTTGGGGTTCGAAAATGGTATTAAAAGAGGAAGAAGGAGAGCCTAGGCATGGTGGCGGCGGCGGCTGCGAAACAGCAAGAAGAAGGAGAAGAAGAACGCCAGCGATAGAAGAACAACGATTTTCTTCAAAAGACCGAATAAGAAGAACGATACGCGATAGAAGAACGAGAAGAAGAAGATCGCTGGTTCGAAAATGGAATTAATAGGGTTTTATTATGACGAAGAAGAAGATGGGCAGAGCGAGTGAACTAAAACTTAAGTGATTGATGAAGAAGACGATGGCAATTTCGTCGGGTAGGGAAGGTGATGCCCAATTCGTGAGTGAATAATTAATTGTTAAAGGCATTTTAGGTACTTGGAAATTAATATTAAAATAAGGTTATTTTAGGTATATGAAAAATAATAACAAAACGGGTTTTTTGGGTATATAAAAATTAATATTAGATCAGAACTATTTTGGGTAAATCAAATTACAAATAAAAATAATATTTTAATTAAATATTTTAGGGATCAAATTACAAAAACTATAAATCAAAAATATTTCCCGTTGACACGGAAAAAAAAATACATGACAAATATCTATTGGTCCATGTCAAAAAGGTACCAAAACCCTCTCATCTCAAAGGGTTCCCAAGCAAAGCCCAACTGAACTCTGCAATTTCTCAAATTAGTACTTATTTTGTTTTAACATTTTATTTTTGTTTTCAAAATCTTTGTTGTTTTAACATTTTTAGGCATGATCAAATTAAACTTTTTTCTTAAACTTATTCTCGTTCATTAATTATTGTATTAATTTTATTTTTGTTATTACTCTTAATTATGTCATGATAAATAAAAATGTTTTAGTCAAAACGTAATAAATTTTTATTTTAATAATAATTGTTTAATCTATGTATATTACTTTTGAAAATATGAGACGAAAGAAATATTAACTTAGAACCAAAAATAACATGATATCCCAATCAATCGGTAAATTATCGTTTTAAAAGAAAAATATAGTGTCTAATATCTTGCTCTTTACACTGTCCTAGATATCTCTTTTCGGATTAAATTTTAAGTGTATGCTTTATTAAACTTTTTATTAAATTATTATTATTATTATTATTATTATTATTATTATTATTATTATTATTATTATTAGCTTCAACCAGAAATAACGTGGTCGTAGTGTTCAGAATCAAACAATAATTTATCATTTTTCCGGGAAAATAAAAAGAGTGTCTAATATCTTGCTCGATCGATCTCTAGACTGTTCTAGACTTCTAGTCCTAGATATCTCTGTTGCCGCTGAAAATGTGAAGAAGTATCTAGACAACTAAAGAAACAACTACTCAATTCAAGCCACCCGTATAAATTCAACCCCATTCTCACAATTCTTCTCCATCGAAAGAACAAAAAAAAACAAAATACACGTTATAGAGTATATTACTAAATCCCCGTGCTTTCAGCAGAATGGCTTCCAAGCTCAGAATCACGATCTCCATTATTCTATTTGTGGCTGCAGCATTGTCTTATGATACTAGCGCCTTAATCCCATACAACCCAAGAACCTTATGGGATTCAATCCTCCCTTACGAAGACCCCTTCAGAATCCTCGACCACAAAGGCATCGAATCTGTCGCTCTGCTGGCTCGTGCAGACTGGAAGGAGACCTCGACGGAGCACGTCATAGCTGTGGACCTGCCAGGACTGAAGAAAGGAGAAGTGAAGATTGAGGTGGAAGATAACCACCGCGTGTTGAGGATCAGCGGGGAAAGGAAGGCGGAGGAGGAAGAGGAAGGTGAGAAATGGCACAGAGCGGAGAGGGCTAATGGGAGATTCTGGAGGCAGTTCAAGTTGCCAGGGAATGCTGATTTGAGTAACATAAAGGCTCATCTTGAAGATGGGGTGCTAAGGATCAGAGTCAAAAAATTGGGTGAGGATGTGAAAAGGCAGCCGAGCGTTATTAGCATTGCTCAAGAGAGCTCTTCGGGGGAGGATATCCAGGCTACCAAGGCTGAAATGTGATTTCATCTGCTTCTTTTTTACTTTTTCATTACACTGATAGTTTTTCCTTTCTCTCTTTTGTTTATTCTGTGTGTATGTGGATGTGTTACACGTTGACTTGAGAGAGCAGAGGACCATGATCCTAAGTCCCAAACTTATCCAATCACATCTCTTTAAATATTAAAAAATGCCTTAACAATTGAAAAGTTATTTTTTATAATGAGATGTAATTGGTTAGGAACAGAGTTTGAAACAAAACATCACGTTTTTGATATCACGTTTTTGATGTGAGTCGTGTTGTTTGTATTTGTCGTTAAAATTGTTTTTTAATTTAAGTTGTTTGTCATGTATGGCATAAATTTTTTTTAAAGTTAAAATCTATGCCCCATTAATATGGGTATGGGTATGGTATCGGATATCGATACAGTATCGGATATGGAATACGACAGTTTTTGAAAAAAATTAAGGTATGAGTACGACAATATATATATATATATATATATATATATATATATATATATATATAAACAAAATGTAAATAAACGATTTTAATATTGAAATAGTATATAAGTATCGTAAAATTAAATGTTGATATTTAAAATAAGTCAAAATACAAAGTTATAATTTTAAAATATAAATTCTAAAGCAAAAATTATATTAGTGAGACAATCCACATCTAAAATATCTCTTAACATACTAGCTAGTTATATGTATTTAGGCAAAAAAAATTTCAAATAATATTTTTTTTTTCAAAAAGACTTAGATATGTGATAGGAGGGAGCTTGTATAACTTGTGTGCGCTGTAAAAGAAGTGTAGTATCTGCATGATTAGAAAAATATTAGTTTCATTTGGATGACATAAATTTCACCAAATCAACTGCCAGTAGTTATAGTTGATCAGCCATCATCATAAACATTATGTAGGTGAGTTGGTCTTGGGGCTCAAAGGCCTCAAGGCGATCATCGTATACATTGTGATCTACCAATTTCCATCATAATTGGGTAAAAACAATTTGTGAAATTAGATTTATAGAGTCAGCACTCAGCAGTTTATCTCTTTATTTCGGTTTCAGGAATGAAACTTTAAAATTTTCTTATCTGATACAAATGAAACAATGACTCATATCCCAGAGCATAGAGGTACATTTCACCAACGGATTTATTGAATCAGAATATCGTAGCTGGTTATAGAATAATGAAAGATTGTAGTTGGTCAATTGAAATTCCATATTATCAATACTATCTATCTTTCTATCTATCTATCTATTAACTTTCATCATAATTGGAATACAAATATCAGTAAAATTAGGTTAATAGAGTCAGCAATATATCTCTTTTCCAGTTTTAGGATTTATGGATTTGGATTGCCTAACATTTACTACACTGATATCATTGAATCCATGGCCATTGGATCAGTTTTATAGGCATAAAATGTGTTGATTTAAAAATCCATGAGATGCATCCAATGATTGAAACAGTGACTGCACTGACTGCATGACTTTGATATATCTTGGTACATATAACAATGACCTTTGCTAATAACAGTAAAAGATAAAATGACTCAGTCACCAATAAAGATAAAGTTTACAAATTGATTTATTGGATGATAATATAGAAATGTAGTAGTTGGCCTTTGTCAGTGACATGACTCAACAATTTTTCACCAACAATTAACAAATAGCCCATGACAAATTTGCAATGCTCCATCACTTGTAACGTTGCTAACCTCCCACCATGCATAATATATGACCTCAAATGTCAATATATTCTCATATTTTCAACCAAATTAGACCTCATCCTTATCACTCTCATTTGCTCATCCAAACACTAAATATGGGAACGTGCACTGAAAATTTTGTACAGGGTAAGGAGGAGGAAGAGGAGGAGCATATCTTCCGTAGCCAGTATTCACCTGTTCCGGTTCCTGACGATGTGACATTGCCGGAATTTGTGCTCCAAAATGCTGAATTATATGCTGATAAGGTTGCATTTGTGGATGCTGTGACTGGAAAAAGAATCACTTACAGTGAGGTGGTGAGGGACACACGCAGATTTTCAAAGGCCTTAAGTTCTCTTGGTCTGAGGAAGGGGCATGTTGTTATTGTAGTACTTCCAAATGTGATAGAGTATGCCATTGTTGCTTTAGGGATAATGGAAGCTGGTGGAGTGTTTTCAGGGGCAAATCCAGCATCCCATGTATCGGAAATTAAGAAACAGGCCGAGTCTGCCGATGCCAAATTAATTGTCGCAGATAGTGCAAACTGTGAAAAGGTAATTGTTTCAAATTGATAAACATGAACATGAACATTTTTTTTCCATTTTTGGCTTTCTGGGTAAATTAATTTGCCATGTTATATAATACTATTTAAGACTTATTGAGTTGAAATCGATGCAGTTGAGAGCTCTAGGGCTACCTGTAATTGTGCTAGACAATGAAGTTGTTGAAGATGCTATGAATTGGAACAAACTACTTGAAGCAGGAGAACATGCAGGTGATGTAATAAAGGAACCTCTTCAGCAGAATGATCTTTGTGCCATGCCATTCTCATCGGGCACAACAGGAGTGGCAAAGGGTGTGATGCTCACTCACAGAAACCTTGTAGCTAATCTTTGCTCTACACTCTTTGGTGTAGGGCCAGAAATGATCGGTCAGGTCACCACATTAGGCTTAATTCCCTTCTTTCACATCTATGGCACCACTGGAATATGTTGTGCCACAATTAGGAACAAAGGGAAAGTTGTGGTGATGGGAAGATTTGAGTTGAAAACATTCCTCAATGCCTTGATTACGCACGAGATCACATTTGCGCCTATTGTGCCCCCAATCATTCTCAGCTTGGTAAAAAATCCCATAGTAGATGAATTTGATCTGAGCAAGCTTAAACTCCAGGCCATTATGACTGCAGCAGCACCACTTGCACCAGAACTCCTTACTGCCTTTGAAATCAAGTTCCCTGGTGTTCTTGTCCAAGAGGTGTGCATAGCATCCTTCTACATAAATGAATCCTATGCGTACGGTATGATAAATGTTTCTTTAAATAATTTTCTTTGCCAGGCATATGGACTAACTGAGCACAGCTGCATCACACTCACTCATGCCCAAGAAGGATTAGCAAATCCACAAAAAAATTCAGTAGGGTTCATCCTTCCAAACCTGGAAGTCAAGTTTATTGATCCTGATACTGGTAGATCCCTCCCAAGGAATACACTTGGGGAACTCTGTGTAAGAAGCCAATGTGTAATGCAAGGTAATGGAGATACAATCCGCCCCTAAAACTAATGTAAAAATAAGATAATTGCATAATGAATTATTACAATTATCTCTGTCCTTTCCAGGGTACTATAAGCAGGTGGATGAGACTGCCCAGACAATTGACAAGAATGGATGGCTTCACACGGGTGACATAGGATTCATAGATGACGAAGAAAATGTGTTTATTGTCGATCGTATCAAGGAGTTGATTAAATACAAAGGCTTCCAAGTAAGTTCTTGATGGTTCACATGTTTAGACAGCCTAATAAGGAATAATATACCCAAGCACAAGCCAAAATAAGATGTCTTTTTGGATGTATGCAGGTTGCTCCTGCTGAGTTGGAGGCCATTTTGCTGTCTCATTCCTCAGTTGAAGATGCAGCTGTTGTGCCGTAAATAACCATTGACCAACCATCATCTTTGTCATTCTTGATAATCTTACACTTCCGTTAGGGTTTTAGATATTTAAAGTTCTTGCAACTTTATGTTATTTATGAATTCTGTTTACGGTGGTTCAGATTACCTGATGAAGAGGCAGGGGAAATCCCAGCTGCAAGTGTTGTTTTGAGCAAAGGTGCAGGAGAGAGTGAAGAGGACATTATGAACTATGTTGCCTCCAATGTTGCAAGTTACAAGAAAGTGCGAGTGGTGCACTTTGTAGAAGCCATACCAAAATCGCCTTCCGGAAAAATAATGAGAAGGCTCATCAAAGAGAGGATGGTGGAAAAGATGAAGGCAAAATTCACTTCAGAATCCAACAAATACTGAATCAATAGCATATATGATATAACTTGACTGAGAATATTTCATGTATTCCCATGTTGCTTTTATGTTGTTGGTCAACTGTTTTACTTTATGGAGGCAAGTCAAAAATAATAAATTGCTGCATTTTCATGCAGCATGTTTACTTCATTTGAAAGAAAGCTAACTAAAAGAAGGAATTGGTTCTTGTTCTTACATGTAGTTGCAAGCATATTATAAAGCATGTTTTAGACATCCCATGATAGGGTTTTGGTTGAAAACCCTAGTAGAGCAAAGAATAATCTAGAGACAAAGAATAGAGATAATACTTGGATATTTTTCATTACCTCCCAAAATGAAAGTGCAACGACATAAGTACAATAGAGAAAGTAGTACTGGGCTGAATATTACAATAAAAGTACTAAGGCACAAATACTTAATATAATTAAAAGGCCCAATCTTCCAATTACTTCATTATGAACCCCTTCAGCCAACTAGGAGTCTTGTGAGTTCTTTTGGGCTTCTCCATAGTAAGCCCATTCTGCCTATCAATACCCTCCCCTTCGAGATAAACCTTGTCCTCAAGGTTTGGTTGAGGCCCAATAGTGTGGCCTGGTGGGTTGGAGCTAGTAGAGGGCTCTGGAGACTTCCATGAGTCAATCTTACGAGGGAAGCCAGAAGAAGCAACGAATCTTTTGAGTGGAGGCCAGCTGGTAGGATCTAATGGTGGAGAGTGGACTTCGGTAATAACAGTAGGATCCAATGGAGAAGTACAAACTGACTTGTTCAGTGCATTGGTCAAAGTATTATCTAAGTGGTTTGAAGTCCGGAGTAATGAGTTTGGAGTCCCCAAAGTAGTGGTCCACACGTTTTGAGGAGTGGGGTGAGTACAAGTCCCCACATCAGTTACCAAACCCTCATTTTTCTCTTCCCACGTTGTGTTTTCCTCTGCTCTAACCTCTTTCTTCTCTAAAGCTTCATTCTGACTATCTCCATCAAAATCACACAGTGGGTTCCGATCAAACACAAACCCGGTTTGCTTCCCATATGGTTCCTCTGTGGGTCGGGTTTCTTTCTTCTCAAACCCGTGTTGCTTGTCTTCTTTCTCAGGCACACGAGGAGCTTGTGCGGAACCCACGCTTGGAGATTCCTTGGTACATGCGGCGGCGGCAACGGTCACCACGGTGGGAGGAGGTGTGCCACGCCGAGACTCCCGGCCGTGTCTACAGACCACGGATCCAACAACAACAGCGGAATCAGCGGTGGAGGTTGGTGCACGTGTCTGCTCAGTGGCGGTTTGTGGCGGTTCCGGTGCCGGATCCGTTGAAGGAGCACGGTAGGGCCGAAGCAGGCTCACATGGAATACGGGGTGTATCTGAGAAGAGGGAGGAAGTGCAAGATCATAGGCCACCGGACCTACTCGGCGTGTGATCTGATAAGGACCATGGAAGCGCTTAGACAACTTCTGAGACACTCGACGAGCCACTGAGGTCTGTCAGTATGGCTGAAGACGAAGCCAAACCCAGTCTCCCTCTGAAAAGGTACGGTCCGATCTCTTCTTGTTAGCCTGATCTAGCATTCTCTGTCTGGCCTTAAATAAGTTGTCTTTTAGAGAGGATAGGATGAATTTGCGCTCTTGAAACGAAGCATCAAGGGATTCATCACGTGACTTCCCTGGAATGTAATGAGGGATTTTTGGGGGGGCACGGCCATAAACTCCTTCAAAGGGAGTCATCCCTGTAGAGGAATGCTTTGTAGTGTTGTACCAGTATTCAGCTAGATGTAGGAACCGAAACCAGTTTTTAGGTTGTTCTCCTGTAAAGCATCTTAAATAACTCTCTAGACACTGATTTACTACCTCTGTTTGGCCATCTGATTCTGGGTGATATGATGAACTAAAGCATAACTTTGTACCCTGTGGCTTAAAAAGTTCCTTCCAAAAAGCACTAAGGAACAAGGGATCTCGATCTGAGACTATAGAACGAGGGATACCATGCAGTTTACAAAAGTCCACAATGAAACGAGAGGCAAGTTGCTGAGCAGTGAATTTGCTGGGCAAAGCAATAAAATGAGAATACTTTGTAAGCCGATCCACTATGACCCAGATGATGGTGTGACCAAAAGAGGAAGGTAGATGGGTGATGAAATCCATAGAGATATCTTCCCAGACTTGTCGGGGAATAGGTAAAGGCTGTAACAACCCTTGTTTCCTTGCTGGTACATATTTGTTTTGTTGACATATTTCACACTCGCTGATGAATTTCTTTGTTTCAAGATACATGCCAGGCCAGAAGAATGATGTTGCCAAGCGAGCCATTGTTGGTTTCAGCGCTGAATGACCAGCCGAAGGGGAAGTGTGGAACTCCCGGATTAGCGCAGAACGCAAATTCAGAGAAGCAGGTATGAATAATCTTTCCCCATAGAACAACAGTGTGTTGGAAAAATGAAATGAAGTTTGTTTTTCATAACCCAGAATTGTTTTTACTAATGCTTTACCCTCTGCTGTTGTGTAAAATTCTTGGAGATCTTGGACAATGCGAGGGACAGGAGAGGAGATGCTAGCAAGGATTGAGTCCTCATCATGGTGACAGCGAGATAAGGCATCAGCGGCCCTATTTTCTTTACCAGGTCGGTAAATTATTTCGTAGTCAAATCCTTGAAGCTTAGTTGCCCATTTTTGTTGTTCCGGTGTCTGAAAAGATTGTGTCATTAAATGTTTCAAACTCTGCTGGTCTGTGATTATGCGAAATCTTCTCCCAATTAAATATTGACGCCATGTTTTTACTGCCTCTGTGACAGCAAACATCTCACAGACGTAGGCGGAAGCTGCCTGCATGCGTGTGGTCATCTTTTTGCTGAAATAAGCAATTGGATGTCCCCCTTGAGACAACACAGCACCAACTGCAAGGGAGGAAGCATCAGTTTCAACATCAAAAGTCAAGGCAAAGTTTGGGAGAGCCAACACCGGAGCATTTATTAATATGTGTTGTAATTTATTAAAGGTCGTTTGAGCCTCTGTATGCCATGTAAATGCGCCTAGCTTAAGTAGGTCGGTGAGAGGAGAGGCATGAGATGCGTAATCTTTA
This sequence comes from Crotalaria pallida, assembly GCA_037953625.1. Taxonomy (NCBI): domain Eukaryota; kingdom Viridiplantae; phylum Streptophyta; class Magnoliopsida; order Fabales; family Fabaceae; genus Crotalaria; species Crotalaria pallida. Next base: position 75,746,828 of record CM075649.1, on the reverse strand, counting down.
ATAAATCTGCGATAAAAATTGGTAAGACCCAAAAAACTGCGGAGGGCTGAAAGGGACTTAGGAATGGGCCACTCCAAAATAGCCTGAATCTTTGCTGGATCAGGCTGTACCCCTTTGCCGGACAGGATGTGGCCTAAATAATCAACCTTATCAACACCAAAGACACATTTAGGTAACTTTGCATAAAAATGGTTGTCTGATAGCACAGATAAAATCAACTATAAATGCTGAACATGCTCATCTAGTGTAGGACTGTAAATTAGAATGTCATCAAAGAAAACCAATACGAATTTACGTAGGAATGGCCGTAGTAAATCATTCATAGCAGCCTAAAAGGTAGCTGGGGCGTTAGTCAACCCGAATGGCATCACTAAGAATTCATAATGGCCATCATGTGTCCGAAAATCTGTCTTATGGGTGTCCTCTGACCGCACCCTAATCTGGTAGTATCCAGAGCGGAGGTCAATCTTAGAAAAAATTGTAGCACCAGCCAACTCATCAAGTAATTCATCAATTGTTGGTATAGGGTAGCGATCTTTAACTGTGACAGCATTCAAACTACGATATTACCACACAGAACCTCCAAGTACCATCTTTCTTCCTTACCAATAGAACCGGGGAAGAAAATGGGCTAGTGCTGGGTACCACAATCCCTTCTTGTAACATATCATTTAAGAGAGTAGCCATAGTGTCCTTCTGGGAGTGAGGGTAGCGGTATGGTTTAACATTAACTGGTTGGGTATTAGGAAGTAAGATAATAGAATGGTCGTGGGGACGGGGTGGGGGTAAGCCTTTTGGTGGTTGGAATATGTAGGAATAGGTAGAAAGGAGTGTTTGGATAGGAGGGGGGTTGTGTTGGGTTCGGTTGTGGGTGTGGTGGTGTTGGGTGGCATGGGAAGTGTGTCATTTGTCTTTAAGTGAATGCAAAATAATTCAGCAATAGAATCTGTTTGGGATAGTCTTTTAAGTTGGTGGAAGGAAGCTAGGGAGGAGTGGGGGGATGTTTGGCCAGTGAGGGTGATGGGTTGGTTATTGTGGGAAAAGGTCATAGAAGGAACTGCAAAATCTGAAGTAACTGCACCTAATGTTCTTAGCCACTCAATTCCTAGTACAACATCAGCACCCTGAATAGGCAATAGATAAAATGGAATAGAGAACAATTGGTTTTGCATGAGCAAAGGAGTGTCACGGCACAAACCAGTACAGAAAATGCGATCGCCATTTCCCACCATAACTGGAAATTTTGGTGTGCTAGTGATAGGCAGTTGTAAAAATTGAGCAATGCGGGGTTGCATAACATTGTGAGAGCTGCCAGTGTCAACGAGCACAGTGACAATGTGACCAAAAATAGAGCCTTGGAATTTTAGTGTTTTTGGGGATGGGTTCCCCTGCAAGGCCTGATCTGAGAGGTGAAAATGTATGAATTCCTCAATTGCTGGTTCTTCATGCATAACCTGTTGCCTTTCTAATTGGGCCAAAAGTGGCCCATCATCCTCGGAAACAGCATCGTCATCGACTAGTAACAATAGAAACTGCTTAGATTGGCAACGATGGCCAAACACATATTTCTCATCACAATTGTAACAAAGCCCTTGCGCACGACGCTCCTGCATTTGGGATGCTGTGAGGCGTTTGACAGGTAGTGTAGTGGTCTTAGAGGCTGGTTGGGGTGCTGTAGAACTGTTGTGTGGGGTAGGTGTGGCTGGACTAGTAGGTGGCACCTTAGGAAAACAGGGAAAAATAGGCTTAGAGGACTGTAGTTTACTTTCAACAAGTTTAGCCATACCAATAGCATGAGTGATAGTGAAGGGCTGCATCACAACTAGTTCACGAGCAATATCTGGGTTAAGACCAGAAATAAAACTATTAAGCAGCATTTCCTGTGACAATCCCACGACACGATTCGAAAGACGTTCAAATCTGCCTTGGTATTCAGTAACAGAACTGGTTTGCCTCAACTTAAATAACTCAGCCTGATGATTAATAAAAGTAGATGGACCAAAACGAGCTTCTAAGGCTTTAGTAAAACTCTCCCAATTTGTTAAGTTGTTGTTGTGATACATCCATTTAAACCAGCAAAGAGCATCACCTCTCATAAAAAAAGCAACTAAATCTAAACGCTCAGTTTGAGGAACTTGGTACAGAGTAAAATACTGTTCGGCCTGAAACATGCACCCAGTCCATGGGATCTGAACCATCAAAAATTGGGAGATGTAGCTTAGGCAGTTTAGTCATACCTGGTGAGAAAGAACCAGGGTTGGAGAGCTGCTGTAAAGGACGTCCAACAGAATGTGACTGGTTAGGTGAGTGTTGACCCACAGAAAGAAAGGCCATGCGATCCCGCAGGTCGTTGACGGCGGAGGTGAGGAGGTCATGGCGAGCATCCATGGTCTCTTGAAGCTGATCCTGGCGAGACTGAAATTGGGACTGCATATTCTGGATGGAGTCCAAAATGGCAGCAGCCATGGAGTCCTCATGATCCGGTTTGGGAGGCATGAGAAAGAGATGAAAGCACCAATGGTAGGGCTTTGGTTGAAAACCCTAGCAGAGCAAAGAATAATCTAGAGACAAAGATTAGAGATAATACTTGGATATTTTTCATTACCTCCCAAAATGAAAGTGCAACGACATAAGTACAATAGAGAAAGTAGTACTGGGCTGAATATTACAATAAAAGTACTAAGGCACAAATACTTAATATAATTAAAAGGCCCAATCTTCCAATTACTTCATTATGAACCCCTTCAGCCAACTAGGAGTTTTGTGAGTTCTTTTGGGCTTCTCCATAGTAAGCCCATTCTGCCTATCATCCCATGAGTAGTGTTCAATTAAAAAATGATTTCTTATTTAATTGGTCACCTTAACCGACATCTCTTAATTATTTGAACACTCTAGCCGACACTTTTAAAGGAGTCACCATTTGAAAACACATCTATTATAATCCATCAATTTTAAGTAATTCGGAGGATGGTGAGTGCCAAAGAACTAGGCTTTGTGTATCCAACTGGTCATTATGAAATTATAATGAAGACAGGTGCAGATATTTAGAATGTGTGCAAGAATTCCAGCTCCTCTAACCTCCAAATAAAGAATGGATATTGAATTTTACCAGTGGTATACTCTTGCTGAAGGTTGGTTCAAACTCAACACTGACCAGGCCTCGCTGGGTGAGGGATTTTTCTTGTAATACGTATACATGAAAGCTTTAGGGTGTTTAGCCATACAATTAGAAAACTTGAGGTAGAATGTGAGTGCCATACAATTATCCAGATGCAATACAGAGTTGAGGTTAGCCATATAGACATGCATTGATGGCTCGTATTCGGTCCATAAGGTCACGTTCGTCATTCATAAGAGGTCATCATTTAGCAAATTTAAGCCTCACCATGGAGCAAGCAACGGTTGTTTTGCTGTGCTCGTTTTGTCGTCAATTCATTTTTAGGAAAATATGATCATATGGGTTGAAAATGTTAACATGTTGTGTGTGATGGACAGAACCAATAGGATGCTGTCACTACATTAAACGGAAATGTTAGAAAAACATCTGTATTTGACATCAGTAGGTGACACCTGCTTTTTTGAGTAAAATGTGGTGGGTCTTGTAAGTAAGAGAAATTGCAGGATCCACCAGTTTTTGCCAAAAAAAAAAGGCAGGTGTTACGTACAGATGTCAAATGTTTATGTAACATAATTGCTACATTAAAATTTGCCAATTCATCTCTATTTTTTTTGGGTTTTACTTCGGTACCTTTTCAAAATAAAGGGTTTTGGTACTCTTTCATATTTATCCAATCAAATTATGACAACTGCAATATACTACCATGTGAAAAAAGTGTATAAGTTTAATAAAATTTTGCAATAAAATCTGTGTGATCTTATTTGCAAGATTCTTTTAACTAAATCAATTCACAACCACTGTCAAATCATGAACCTTAATATCAAGTTTTTATTCATCTTGGGCCAGCAACCTCAACATCATGTCACTGATGTCAATTTTCTTGCTAAATAATGATGAAAAAAATAACGCTTCACTGTATTTTTATTTTTCTGATCAGCTTAAAAAATTGTATTGTTACAGTTGAGATATAATCTTCAGCACACAAGAACATATGTTTTCATCTAAATTTAGCGTAGATTTTTTAGCAGCAAAAATATATAAAAAGTGGAGAACATCTTAACATATAATTTTCAGCCTTTATTGAGTGCCAAGAATATCTCGGTGTTTTTTGACATGGTAGTATATTGTACTTGTCATGATTTGATTGGAAAGATATGAGAGGGTACCAAAACCCTTTATTTTGAAAGGGTATCGAAGTAAAACCCATTTTTTTATTAACATAAAGTTTTATTTGGGGAGAGTATAATAATGTTGGGCTCTAGTTTTTTGACCCCCTAATTAATTAAGGAAATTGCTTTTTGGCTCCCATGACCGACTTTTTGGCCCCCATTTCAAATTTTCATTGACCAAAATACTCTTAACAGTGTTAACATTTCCGGTTCTATGAAACCGGAAAAGTCTTTTCGGTTTTGTTAAACCGAAAAATAAATCACGATTTTCCTGAACCGATAATAAATCCCGATTTTCTTGAACCGGAATACTTCCTATATAATTAAATCGGAATACTTCCGGTACTGAACAACCGAAATTGTCTGATGTGTCAGTAAAATGTCGCAGAAGACTTTTCGCACCAAATAGTGGTGCTGTAATAAAAATATATGGTTCATGTAGAGAGCTACTAATGATCATACAAAACTTGCTCATGCTGTGTGTGCCATTTTCCTATAAAGGATTCAACAACATACCCAAGCACAATTGTTGAGAGCCGAAGATGGAGCGAAGAAACATATGCATATGGGTTTGCAATTTATTGCAATGGAGTAGATGATGCTGCTGAGGGTTTGAAGAACAAAGGATTCATTTCTTGAATGATGGCTTGCAATAATATGAGTATTGGCGGCTTATCAGTTGGTTCCAATTTCCTAATGCATCAGAAGGTAATTCCGGTTGTTCAGTACCGAAAGTATTCCGGTTTAATTATACCGGAAGTATTTCCGTTCAGAAAAATTGGGATTTTTTTTCCAGTTCAGCAAAACCGGAAATACTTTTCTGGTTTCATAGAACCGGAAATGTTAATACTGTTAAGGGTATTTAGGTCCATGAAAATTTGAAATGGGGGCCAAAAAGTCAGTCATGGGGGCCAAAAAGCAATTTCCATTAATTAATTAGTTGACTCCCTTATTTATGTAAAAATCTCATAATAACCTTACTAACTTCCTATAATTCCAAAATACTCCTCTCTTATTACAACCTTACTCCCTCTTAAAAAAATTAAACAACCCACGTTTAACCCTCAGCGAGGTTATAAAATATATATTTTAACAAGCACGCTAAGGCACTGTGAGGGTTGTAAAATTTTATAACTCTCGCTGAGGGGTCAACGAGTGTTATAAAATAAAAAATTATATCCTCGACTGGGTCAGCAAGGGTTATAAAATAAAAAATTATAACCCTCGCTGAACCTTCAGCTATTGTTATAAAATCAAAATTTTATAACCCTCGCTGAGGGGTTAGCGAGGGTTATAAAATAAAAAATTATAACCCTCGCTTACGTATGATATTGAGCAATATATATACAAGAGATAGCAACAGAATATACTAACAGCATGCATGGATATCTTATACAATAACAGCATGCATGATTCTCTAAGTTTGTTACAACAATAGAAGAGTTATAACATATGGGATAAAAACAAGCGAGATGATGATATTATCCAATTATAAAAATTAAATTTTATAACGCTCGCTGAACCTTCAGCAAGTGTTATAAAATCAAAATTTTATAACCCTCGCTAAGCGATCAGCGAGGGTTATAAAAAATTAAATTTTATAACTTTCGCTGAGGGCGGCATTTTGGATAGTTTGGTTTTTAGTAAGGTTTATAGTGTCTTTTCAAAATAAAGGGAGTTAACTAATTAACAGGGGGTCAAAAAATTAATTCTCATAATGTTAGGACTTAAGTATATGAGGAGAGGCCAACCTAAAAGACTAGCTCATTAATTAGGCGAGTCTCAAGGTTTAAATACCATATAAGCTTCCTAGGCTACTCAACTTAGGACCTAAGAAATAGATACTCAATCACACATGTTTAGAAGATTACAATAGAGATGGAATACAGGATCTTGTGCTCATGGACCAATCATGGTAAGAAACGTGATTTTCACCTAAAACATTAAATCCACTATTGAAATATTTGTGTCATGGTATCCGGGCCATGTGACTTGCGCCTTCTTCCTCTTCCATGTGACTTGCGTCTTTGCATTGCACTCTAACTAAACCTCTGCATATATATGCGTCATCTTGCCAGAGTCTACGCTAGTAGATGCCATCGCGTAGCCTTAACCCCACCATTGTTTCTACCTTGTGACTAGGGGTGTAAGTGGTCCGGTCCGAGACCGCGAGACCGTCCGGATCGGATCGGATCGGACCGAAAAAAGGACCGGACCGTGAGACCGTGATCCAGTCTGGTCTGAAGATTTTTGGACCGTTATGCTGTGGTCCGGTCTACGGTCTCACAATTTTTTGGACCAGAAAGACCGGACCGGACCGATAGGTGAAATAAAAAAATAAAAAAAATAAACCAGGCACAATGAGAAGCCTTGAAGCTTCAGCAGCCCAGCCCAACCGAAATTCCATTCTTCCTCCTAGAATAACTGGACACTCTCCCTTGAAGCTTCAAACTCTACCTAAGTTCAAACCCCTCTTCCTCACACAACCCCAGTCGCCGCCGCCGCCGCCGCTGCCCCTCTTTCCGCCGTCACTTGCCGTTCTCCTTCTTCCCGCCGTCACTCGCCACCGTCTCCCTCCTGCGATTCGATCTCCTCGTGTCCCTCCTCTGCGATCGATCTCTTCTTCTCCTTGCTCCTGCGAATCTGCGATCGTCTCTCTCCCTCTCCTCCTGCGATCGAGTCTTTCTCTCTCCCTCTCCTCCTGCGTTCAAGTCGCTCTCTCTCTCCCTGCTGGTTCGTTCTCTCTCTCTCCCTTCGTTCGTTCTCTCTCTCTGCTCGTTCCTCACTGTTTCTTCTCCATGCGCCGCCACCACTAGTTCTGCACCGCCGCCACGGGTTCCTCTTTGCCGCCGCCACGGGTTCCTCTTTGCCGCCGTTGTCCAATCTGTTCAATTAGGGTTTTTTGATTTTGCCCCAATCTGTTCAATTGATTTTGCCCCAATCTGTTCAATTAGGGTTTTTTGATTTTGCCCAAATCTGTTCAATTAGGGTTTTTTTTGGGTTGAATGAGGATTGGCTACCTTGATTTATTTTAATGGTCTAAATAGACCGGACCGGACCGGACCGATTCGGTCCGAACCGTATCGGTCCGATCCGGTCTTCATTCACAAAACACATTCAGACCGGACCGGATCGGACCGTATTAATTTGATCGGTCCGGTCTCCAATGTCCGTCAAAGACCGGACCGGACCGGACCGTTACACCCCTACTTGTGACCATGGATTATAGCTACTTATGATAAATGGATTTTAGTTCATTGACTTCCACTTAATCACTTGACTTTTTTTTTTTTAAAACTCAAAATTGTCCTTTTTTTTGTTTATAACACACTCGTTGAAGGGCCAGCGAGAATTCGAAAAAGCAAAAAAAAAAAAAAATGCTGCCCGCTGGTGGGTCAGCGAGTTGTGTAAATTTACACACTCGTTGACCATTCAGCAAGCTTTCTTTATTTTTTTTGTCTTCTCGCTCCAGGGTAAGCGAGTTTGTTATTTTACATAGCTAGTTGACCCTTCAGCGAGCTTTATTTTTTCTTCCTTTTTTTGCCTTCTCTCTGACCCAGCGAGGTTGTTAAATTTGTGAAGGTCGCTAACCACAGTGAAATTGTTAAATTTGTTAAAAAATGCAAGGCACGAACTTAGCACAACACATGAAAGAGATTATGCAACAAAGCCAAGTGCAACGAATGGAAATAATGAAAAATAAGTGAGCAACACATGGAAGAATGTCATTAGGTAAAAGGAATCAACAACTGTCAAAGTAGTGCAATGAACACTCAATAATAAACTAACGGACTTGTTGTGCATAATATTCACACTCTCGCTGAAGTATAAGCGAGAGTTCGAAGAAAAAAAAAATAGAACTCGCTGAGGTACCAGCGAGTACACATATTTTACATTCACGCTTGGGTGCTAGCGAGTATTCAAAAACAAAAAAAAAAAATACTGCTCGCTGGGGGTTAGCGAGCTGTGTAAATTTACACACTCGCTCGCTGACCCTGAAAGAGCTATTCTGATGCATAAATCTCTTGGTTCGCTCCAAGGTCAACGAGTGTGTAAATTTACACAGCTCGCTGAGCCCCAGAGAGCAGTATTTTTTTTTTGCTTTTTCGAATTCTTGCCGGACCTCCAACGAGTATGTTATAAACAAAAAAAAGAGCAATTTTGAAATTTGGCAAAAAAAGAGGATCATTAAGTCGAGGAATCAATAAACTAAAACCCTAAAAATAATACGTGATCGATCCATGATGTACTTGAAGTATAGAAAAAGGCATTGGTGACAAGTACCATTATATTGGGGGAATATACAATAAATCTAACACTTTTTAAGTGATATTTTTATCTTTTATAAAAATATTTTTTATGTTATTTTTCTGTTTTCAAGAGCAATCCAAATAAGTTGTTCCATGAAACCTAATCAGTTCATGTGTAGAGATGATGAGAAGTGACTATTGTATCATGAAGGGAATTAGCCAATATGAGGCATTCTACACTGAGTGATGTCACATGGGCGAAGATGACTTCTCTCTTCAATTTTTTTTCTTTTTTTTTAAACTAAAAATATAAAAAATATAAAGTTTTTTAGTTTTTTAATTTAAATGAAAAGGATCTTCGCCCACGGAACATCAGGTGCCTAACCTCCTGCCCCTCTGGCCAGGATTCCGATGTTACATGTCAGCAAAATTGGTCAGAATTGGTAGTAACTTCGAGGAGTCAGACATAAAAAAAATATGGATATCTGACAAAAGTAACCCAAACTTCAAGTACTTATGATATAATTAATAAGCCATTAATTAATTTCATTTGCTATTTTTCCATCAATACTTCCCCAAATAAAATCTCTTCGCAATTTTTCTATAGAATAACAAATAGAAAGTGGGGGGTTTTGCATGTTGTATTGTAAAAGTGTGAATTGACGCTAGAACATATTTTGCCAATGTTACTCTATCAGTCTTATAGGGACATTGAACTTTCCAACTAGCTAGCTTGGATTGCATTTTGTCAACTACTCCACCATAATTATCCTTCTTATACCTGCCTGCATGAAGAACTGAACCAAGATATTTTCCAATACCAGGTGCCTCAGTGAAACCACACAACAATCAAGGATATCTCCTCTCAAAGCTCAAGAGATATTTTTGGAAAATAAAAAAATAGTTGTTTTTTCTTATTAATTTTATGACCAAAACCAGCATAGAAAAGATCCAGAACTTGAATAATCTTTTCAATTTAGGGAATTGAGGCCTTAAAAAATAGAAGGAGATCATCATCAAAGAAATGATGAGAATTATCAAGACCATTTTTACCTGCTTTGATGGGATCAAGTGCTTAGAAGTAACAAAGTAAGACATCAAGTGAGATAGCATATCCATGCAGATAACAAATAAATAGGGAGAAAGAGGATCCCCTAGACGAATGCCTCTGGATGGCAAGAACTTATCATATTTATCACCATTCCAAAGAATTCTAAAAGATGATGTAGAAACATGTAACACCCTCATCTTTTATAAAGGGAATAAAATAATTTATTAGAAATTGTTGTGGCGGAAGAGTAAAAGTTCCCTTTATTCAATATTAGTGGATAAAATTTTTCTTTTCAGTTACATTATTTCGGTATCACAATGGATCAAATCCTGTAATGTATCTCTTCCTTTTTTCATTTGAGTCTCTGGCTTGACGGTGGACTGACTTCATCAGCTACTTATACCTACCACAAAAAGGCTAGATGGGAGTAAATCACTGATCATCGCGTAAGCAGATAATTAATAGAATAATCATACACAAACATACACGCATCATCATCATAATGCATTTCACATGCTCAATCCTTGATTATACTATTTTATCTTTAGGTGGCATGATACATACTAATCTCATTGATGAAGGTCTAATATATGATGTTTTAAGGCTTGATTTCACTTCCTTTTGCTTGGGTTTTAGCTTGTTTCTCTTGTAAATATAGGTATTTTGTATTAATTTTAGGAATTTTTAGTTTATTAGAATCCTTTGAACGTTTTGATCCGTTTTGGGTATGTTTCAGGTGTTTCGAGCTTTAATTGGAGAAAATATTATTGAAGCTGAAAAGAGCATAAGAAGACCTTGAAAATGGTACAAGAACGGAGAGAAACGGAGTCGAAAGTACCTGAGCACGCCCAGGCGCGGGATCTGCGCGCCCAGGCGCGCTTGCTACGTTAATCAGTGGGTCATCAGATACAGCCTGCCCAGGCGTGCTGGTCTGCACGCCCAGGCGCGCGAAGTGCGAGAAAGTCCAATTGGGCCAATTTCTGATCAGGTTTGAAGGATTTTGATAAGATTAGACTTTTATCTATTTATTTTAGGATTAATATTAGTTTCAGAGAGAGTTTTTCAGAGTTAGCATTTGATGAATGATAATTAGGATTCAATAGATTAGAGTAGAAAGGAGAATTACACACTCTTGGGAGCATTCGAAGGAGGGATCCGAAGAAGATTGAAGATTCAAAGCACGTATCTGTGGTAATTTGGGAATAAATATCATAGTTATTTGTTTTCCTCTTCTCTTTCATTATGTGTAACTAAACCTTTTGTGTTAGGAACATGGTGGATTTGTATTTGTAATTTATTTTTATGAATTAATGTTTTTCAGATTTAAATCAAGTGTTTAATTGTGTTTTTAATGTTATGCATAGAAGTAGCTAATCTATGTTTTAGATTTCTAAATCTGAATATGAAAATTAGGATTTTGAATAGGTCATGCAATTGAATAATATAATGATTCAACTTGTAGGAATACTTTTGGATTATTGTATAACTTGATAAATTCATTGTTATTAATTAAGGTTATTCAATGATTTAAATTTCTAAGGAATTAGGATTTAATAAATTGAATAATAAACAGTAATTTCATAAAGGAATCTAGGAATTACTATTTTCTGAATTTGTTCTTGATTTGAATGAAAAATATTGATTTATAAAAATTAAATGAACATACAATGATACTAAGTTCCTAACCAAGTTCTTCCATTTAATTTATCTTTTATTTTATTTTCCAGCAATTAATTCTTCTTTGCAATTGACTTATTTAATTCTGAATTTTGTATTTAAATAGATTTTATTCTAGATTTTACCTTAGGTAGAGATAGATTGAACAATTCTGAGTCCCTGTGGGTACGATATCTGGTCTTAACCGACTATATTACTTTGCGATCTAGTATACTTGCTAGAGAGTGAACAAGTTTTAGGCGCCGTTGCCGGGGACTTGAATTAGTTTAATCTATTTTGGCACTAAGAAGTAATTTGGAGTGAAATCTATTTTTGATTATTAATTGAAATGTATAATAATGATATGTGAAGAGTTAGAATTCTTTGATTTTGTTTTAGCTTCACATCCTCTTACTTATGATGCAAATACCCCTATTAGTGAGATTGAGAAGTTTTATAAGAAATCTTTCATAGAAAAGATAGTACAAGAGTTGCCCATCAAGGAAAACTTAAGTACTAATTTCTTTGAGAATTTTGAAGAAAAAGAAATTAAAGTGCATCATGAAGTAGAAGAGGTGAAACAAAACAAAACAAAGGGGATAGAATAATAGTAGAAAAATTTGACTCATCCTTGCGTGCTGAAATTTATGAACTTAAAAATTGTGTTAAATCCCTTGCATGTTTGGATGATTCAAAATTTTTCAATTATGTTCGACCCTTAAATTTGCATGATGTTTTTCCAGAACATCAACACAAATCATTGTTGTATAAATGGATGAATAAAGATCCTAAAATTTTTGTTTTTCTTATTCATGAAATTAACACCTTCATGAATGGGAAAAAAGAAAAATTTTCTAAGATGATGCATGATGTAAGGAATGTACCATTTGACTTATTTCTAAAATTTCCTTACTTTATCCATGCTCATTCCCATGGGACATGGGAGTAACTTGTTATTCCTATATCACATGGGAATTGAGCCATAGAATTTGGGATCCTGGTGGATTTTTTGTAATTATGTAGTAGCGTAGGTTTATTTTATTTTTTTTAGTTAGTGAAATAAGGAGTTGAAACTTTCTATAAGTGATTTCTAATGAAGTGATTTATAGCACTATTTTTAGTTGTTCATGTGACATAGGTAAATAAAATTTGGGAATTCTCTCCATGATTGCATTAATAGAAAAAGCTGTGCTCCAAAGGTAAGTTTCTTAATTCCTTATAGGAGTTGATTTTAGGAAATTAGTTTTGGATATAGGTAATTTTAATTTAATTATTTTTCATTTTAATTTTTTTTAATTTTTATTCTGTAATTTAATTTTAAAAAAAAATGGCAACAGTACCCCATTCTTCCTATAGCGCGCTCGACGCGTTATCAGATACGCAGAAACAGTTTTCTCCCCCATTCTTCCAATTCCTTCAAATCAATTCTTCCCCAATTCAAAACCCTAACCCCCAATTTCTCAAATTCAACAAAAATATTTATTAAATCCTCAAATTCTTCCAACTAAATTCAACACTTCTCCTTCCTTCTTCACTATTCTTCCATACTTCTCAAGAAATTTCAAGTTTTTCTCCTCTTCTCTACCTCTCACACTCAATTCGGTTTTTCCTTCTCTAGAGCAAAGGGGCACGAATTTCTTCATTATTTTGGGTAAGAATCACTCTCCTATACTCCCTGGCACTGTTGTGATTGATTTTGGAGTTAAGAGTTAGTGATTTAGAGCTTGGTTTGTGAGTTCTAGGGAGTGCCCACCAAGTGTTCGATCATTTGCCTTTAGTTGATTTTGAGCTTTTAGTATGCCTAGGGGAAAAAGACCAGTTGTAGGGAGTACTAGTAGTGATTTGGGGAAGACCTTCGAGCATTCGAGGGTCTCCAACTATTATGAAGGGAAAATGGTGAAGAGGGGTATAACCCCGAAGACGAGTATGTTATATGAGAGCGAGGGGCCGATAGGGAGGCGAGTTGTTGGAGTTAGTAGTGTTGAGGAGGTAAAGGAGACCCTGTTGATTAACAGGTGGTTGAGTTGGATTAGGGAACCCGATGAGGTGTTTAGCAAATTCCTAGTCTGGGAATTTTATGCTAACGCCTGGTGGAGGGTGCATAGGTATGAGTTGGATGATACTCATAGGAGGATTTCGTATGTCCGAGGAGTTGAGGTTCCTTATGATTCTGACACTATTGCTCGTGTCATGGGACTTCAGTCTTACCCCTTGGAGGCGGCACCTGCTATGTTTACTGTGGCGAGTTTTGATAATGAGGAGGAGTACCCGCTGCAAATGGTGAAGGATGCTTTGTTTCTGGTTGACAAGGATTGGAACTTGACTACATCTGGAATAGTCAAGCATGTTTACCAGAAGAACTTGGTGGGAGCGGCCAGATTTTGGGTCAGATTCATTATGCATAACTTGGACCCACATTTGCACGACACTGAGGTACAGCCAGGGATTTGTAGACTAATATATGCCCTTCGCCGTGGTATCATAGTTGATGTTGCATCCATTATTTTTGATAGGATGCATCGTTTTTATAAGAAGGAGGTAGGGTATGTGGGCTTTCCTTGGGTGATCACTCGACTGTGTGCTACAGCCGGTGTTGATTTTCGTGGGGATGTGCGGGATCTTAGGAGGACCCCGAAGATGATCAGAGCTACATGGGATATGTTTATTGGTAGATCTATAGAGGTAGCTAGGACCGGTCCATCCCAGTCACAGAGCCAGATCCCAGTTTAGCAGCCTCGGGATGAGGCAGGTCCTTCCAGCCAGCCAGCACAGCAGGGGGGAGGTGATGATGGGAAGATCATTGGGATGTTACAGCGTTTGCTTCAGAGACAGAGCAGAGCAGCTGAGTTGCAGCGCAATGAGATGCATAGGAACCAGGCTAGAGATTCATTTCTGAGCAGTATCGGAGCCGCGCAGGGTATGCCCTATGATGTACCACCATACACGGATGAGGATCAGAGTTTGCTGGATGCATCTCCTGAGCAGGAGGATGAGGAGTAGTTTAGGGGATTTTGATTTTTATTGATATATTTTGTATCCCTTCCCCTATTCAGACTTGTATTGTTGCCATTACAAAAACATGTATTGCTTTCTAGGATTTGTTTTTAGTTTTATAGCATGACTATTTATTTGGACTATTTATTTATGAGCATCTAGTTCTATTTTGTGTGACAGGTGTGAGTTGATATATTTCCCCATTAGAGGTGCTATTTTTGGCACTTGGTTCTAACGCTTGCAGGTATTAAGTTTGGGGGAATATCTCTCACGTTTGTTAGTGATGAGCATTTTTGTGGATGTAGTAGTAAGTATTCCAAATTTATTCCATGTAATTTTTTATTTTGTAGTTAGGTATGTTTAGTTTAGTTTGCTTGAGGACAAGCCAACCTTTAAGTTTGAGGGAGTGGACAAAATAAATTTTTTTTTCAGATCTGAATTTTTTCTCCCATTTTTGGTATTGATTTGTGTCTTAGGTAGAGGTTTTGTAATTATTCTAGACTTAGGATTATTTTTCTGATGATAGGTGTATATACTTAGTTTAGGATTAGACTCATTGATTCATGTTATTTATTTGTTGAGCTGTAAATATTTTTGAAATCTGGTTATTTTGACAAAGTTTTTCAGAACTTGAGATTAGTGATCTGACTTTAGCTTAGTGAGATTTTGAGCCTTTTGATGGGGTGTATGATTTTATTGAAATATTTTGATTTGAGACCCCTATTTCTTTCATGAGTGTGTTCTCTTTAGTTTTGTGTTCTAGAACTTGACCGGTGACCATTTTGAGATTGATAATTGATTACATGCATAAAAATGATTAAGGCATTTAAGATGGTATTTTTGTAGCCTTCAGAGATTTTTGTTGGATTTGTTTTCCCTTAGTTGTCCATCTTGAGCCTGATATAAAAATGATTTTTCTTTGGTACCCTGCATTGATTGTATATTTTTGTGAGTACCTTAGGAATTTTGAATGAGCAATTGAGAGAGGGACATTTCAAAAGTATGAGAATTGTGAAAGTGTTGACTGAGTTACTCTTCTTCCAAAAGAAAAGAAAAAATAAAAATAAAGAAAAAGTTGAAATTGATGAATGATAAGAAAAAAGAATTTTGTTAGGAAGAAGTAGTAGAGTAAAATTGAAAAAGAAGAAGTTTGAAATAGTTGTGATTTGAGTGTGAGTCTTCATAGTATTCATTGCTCATTCATAATTTTTAGAGGGAAATTTGTTTTTGCATTTTAGCCCTTAGTTTCATCTTTCTTTCTTTCTTTTATCCCACCTGACACTTTTAGCCATAGCCACGTTACAACCAAAATAAATACCTTTTGATTTATGCATGTTTTTAATAATTTCAGTGGAGATTTGGGTCTATGGTCAAGCTTATGGTAACACTTTACTATTGTATGAACTTGAGTGAATTGTTATAACCCTTGATACACATGAGAGATATACACTGAGAGGTTGAGAGTGTTCACTAGTTCTGAGTTCTGATTGATTTTGTTTCTTTAACCAGGTTTTGATATGTGAATAGCTTGTGTAAATATGTGGCTGTGTTGATGAGTCGAAGTCTTAGATTAAGTGTTGTACATTTTGATTTAGAAGGTAGTCTTGTGTTTATGAATTTCTATTTTACTTTTGCCTGGAACATGCAAAATGCTAAATTTGGGGGTGTGATGAAGGTCTAATATATGATGTTTTAAGGCTTAATTTCACTTCCTTTTGCTTGGGTTTTAGCTTGTTTCTCTTGTAAATATAAGTATTTTGTATTAATTTTAGGAATTTTTAGTTTATTAGAATCCTTTGAACGTTTTGATCCGTTTTGGGTATGTTTCAGGTGTTTCGGAGCTTTAATTGGAGATAATATTATTGAAGCTGAAAAGAGCATAAGAAGACCTTAAAAATGGCACAAGAACGGAGAGAAACGGAGTCGAAAGTACCTGAGCACGCCCAGGTGCAGGATCTGCCCGCCCAGGCGCGCTTACTACGTTATTCAGTGGGTCATCAGATACAGCGCGCCCAGGCGTGCAGACCGGCACGCGAAGTGCGAGAAAGTCCAATTGGGCCAATTTCTGATCAGTTTTGAAGGATTTTGATAAGATTAGACTGTTATCTATTTATTTTAGGATTAATATTAGTTTTAGAGAGAGTTTTTCAGAGTTAGCATTTGATGAATAATAATTAGGATTCAATATATTAGAGTAGAAAGGAGAATTACACACTCTTGGGAGCATTCGAAGGAGGGATCCGGAGAAGATTGAAGATTCAAAGCACGTATCTGTGGTAATTTGGGAATAAATATCATAGTTATTTGTTTTCCTCTTCTCTTTCATTATGTGTAACTAAACCTTTTGTGTTAGGAACATGATGGATTTCTATTTGTAATTTATTTTTATGAATTAATGTTTTTCAGATTTAAATCAAGTGTTTAATTGTGTTTTTAATGTTATGCATAGAAGTAGCTAATATATGTTTTGGATTTCTAAATCTGAATTAGAAAATTAGGATTTAGAATAGGTCATGCAATTGAACAATATAATGATTCAACTTGTAGGAATACTTTTGGATTATTGTATAACTTGATAAATTCACTGTTCTTAATTAAGGTTATTCAATGATTTAAATTTCTAAGGAATTAGGATTTAATAAATTGAATAATAAATAGTAATTTCATAAGAGGAATCTAGGAATTACTATTTTCTGAATTTGTTCTTGATTTGAATGAAAAATATTGATTTATAAAAATTAAATGAACATAAAATGATACTAAGTTCCTAACCAAGTTCTTCCATTTAATTTATCTTTTATTTTATTTTCCAGCAATTAATTCTTCTTTTTAATTGACTTATTTAATTCTGAATTTTGTATTTAAATAGATTTTATTCTAAATTTTATCTTAGGTAGAGATAGATTGAACAATTCTGAGTCCCTGTGGGTACGATATCTGGTCTTAACCGACTATATTACTTTGCGATCTAGTATACTTGCTAGAGAGTGATCACTCATCTCATTAATGATCCGGGTAACTAGGATGTGAGCTGCCTTCGCTCAACATTCATGATACGAGCTGCCTTCGCTCAGCGTAACTAGTATACGAGTTTCCTTCATTCAACTTAACTACTATGCGAGCTGCCTTCGCTCAGAATTCATGATACGAGCTGCCTTCGCTCAGTATGTGAGCTTCCTTCGCTCAACATCCAGAATACGAGCTTCCTTCGCTCAACGTAACTAGTACACGAGCTGCCTTCGCTCAGTATCCTTAATGCAATTGCATACACTTTATTATTTTTCTTATTTTCATTATTATTCCATCATCAAGATATTGTCATTATCTCAACATCCTTAATCATTGGGCGAATGCAAATAATTTATCATTAACATTCGATTCCAAAATCATTCCATAACCACTCTTTCAATTCAAGAATCATTCCTCTTTACATAATTATTTCCATTTCATAATTACCGTTTCACATCCATAGTCATTCATCATCACAACCATCATATAAAATGTCCAATTATTCATGAACATACTTCTCAAAATCAAGAAAGGAGTTTGGTTAAGGCTAAGTGTAATAAAAATTGGTAATTTGCTCTTCGGGGGTCAGGGTAATCGATTACCAGAGGGTGGTAATCGATTACCACGAAAAATTCAAGTTTTTTATGTGCACATAAACCTGGTAATCGATTACCAGGAGTAGGTAATTGATTACCCTGCAGAAAACAGCACCAGAGTTGAGGTTTTGACATACCAATCTTTTGTACACTTCACTTTAACCAAAATCAAATCAAAACAGATCAAAAACACATATAAATACATATGTTCAATCATATTTCAAGCAACCAAATCAATTTCATATTCAATTTCATCAAAGTGCATAAAACACGTAAAAGTGAAACTCAACATACCAAATTCAATTTTTATTGTAAAATAACCAAGTTTTAGCATTCTATTAGCTTATATTCATCCTTTTAAACATGCTCAAGTCAAGGTTTTATAAAAAAAAACCATGGGTTGTCTTGGTCTCCAAACCAAGCAATCCTTGTCATGGTATATTCATTTCTCTTTTAACACATAATCAATCAAACATATTTAAATAATTATCCTAGCGATATGAATGAGATCTCCCATACCTATATGAAGTGATTGAATGGTTTCGGGGCTGGAAGGATTGAATTTGAATGAGAAGGAAAGCTTTCAACAGCTTGCAGCCCAATTGGAAACAACTTCGGTGAGCTTACTTTATCAAAGTCTTTGACCAAGAGATTGACATAAACAATTGGGGAAATTGGTCAAGACATAAACTAGGATATGCTAGCTATAGATTAAAACAAGTTTGAGAGCTTGAGGTGTCCTGAGATTACCATAAAAGACTGAAGAACAAGGATACCTGAATCTGAATTCTGGTTTTCCAGATTCGAGGAACTTACTTTGCAGGAGTATAACTCCTTCCACACTCCACCAAATCGAACAAACTTGGTATCAAACTGAAGAGGGTTGAACAAGCTTTAATTTGGTATATGATTCGTGGTTTTGGTGTGACTTGAATAAGGAGAACTGTGACACCCTTCTTTGGTAACAGTAATTAAAATACTAATTATACTATTATATCGGATAATATATGGACTTGTAAGTATTTAGAAAATGTAGAAATGAAATTTTCCTTCAAGGCGGGTGCACAATCAAAATATGGAGCTCTTGGAGAGAGTAATTCGTATCATTTAAAACATTGTATGGAATTCGGCGCTTGCTAAAATAAGAAAGTCTTTTCATAAATCCGGATAGCATCGGTGCTTTCGAAAACGTATTGACATAGTAAAATTAGATGATGCATATCCATTCTTTCTTTCGTAGAACTGATACCATTTAAATAACACAACGGAATCCGTTAATTAATCTTTATCAGAGTGAGCGGAAAGAGTAGGACTATGCACAGTTAAAATATGAACATAAGTTATATATATATAAGTCATGTAATACATAGTCCCAGTAGTCATGTCTCCAAGATCCAATAACAAGTCCATAACAGATCTATATCAATATAAAACCATAGCCCTAGAGCTCTCAAAAGCATATCTACAAAAATATACATATCAAAATATGAACTCTAGAGGTGGTCACATAGATCTGGTCGCAAAAGCAGTAGTAGTGATAGTAGTAGCAGTCTCCAGGTAGCAAAAGAAAACATCATCATCAACAGCAGCAGCAGTGTCTCCTCCACAGCATCCCCACATCGGATCCCCCTGATCCTCATCATATACCATATACACATACCTAGGGATCATCATCCCTCCATTGACTCCCGGTGGAATGAACGACAGGCTCGCCTCCGCTCTCGTCCTCCACGGGATCCTCCTCGATCTCATCCGATGGAGAGTGTACCCTACCACTGGGTACGGGGTCCGGAGATGGTGTGACCCTAACTGGGCTCCTCGGATCAGAAGGGGGAGTCTCCTCGCGGACGACTCTCGAAGAAAAAGGGTGTGAGCGGGTAGGTCGAAAACGAAAGCTGTGATAAGAGCGAGCTGGTCGTGTGGGAGGTGGTCCATGATATGTGTAAAACGGGGGTACGTGCATAGTGTATACGATGGGAATCCTAAATATACGAGGACGAAATCGAATCAACGAGTTCGGGTGGTAGAAGGTAACCTCCACCTCTCCCTCGAACACCGCACGATGGTCCTCATAGATCCATGTACCACTAGGAAGTGGGAGGATCTCGATGCAAGCGATGTAACGTGACATCACCTACAAGGGCATAGGGGTAAGCAATTCTATACACATAATCAATAGAGCATAAATATATGTACAATGCGAAGGTATAAACATGCAACAATAAACAACAAACACATTTAGCATTTAGCAGAAATAGGATGCAAGTAGGATGCTCATACTTGTTTCATTTATCAATCTTAGTTTAAATGAGTGGCATGATGTATGAACTTAGCTCTCAAGCCTATCTCCATCATTCTATGTCACTCTCTGACGTCCATCCTTTACTCCGTCCAGCACTCAACCGTGCGTTGTACTCCTAGGTGTACAACATTCGTACATTCACCAAGAATGTAAACGATAAGCTTGGAATCCGTGCCACCCGAGCACATCCCGTCATCCAAACGGTATAACCATATCGGCATCCACTAAGCCGACCACGTCGTCAACCATAACGTGTCATCAAGCAAGCGTCATTTGGCACTCCCAGAGGCCCTCCACATGTTACCAAAACATGATAAACGACCTACCATCCAGACTCCAAAATGAATGCATCATTTTTCGCTTAAAGGGATTGATTGATGTTTTTCTTGTTAATAATACCCGACGTGCCACCCGAGCAGCGTCTCGTCATTCAAATGAAAACTTATCATATCATCAATCAGGTTCCTTTAAGTCTTAGATCACTTGGATTATTGTCATTTAAGTATTAATCAATGATTCAGAACTAAAAATGGTATTTTTAAATATCTGGGTAAAATACTCGAGTGTTCCTCAGAATACTCGAGTGTTCTTCAGTCATTTCCAGATTACTCGAGTGGTTCTCAATTACTCGAGTTGTTCATGTCTTTCTGGGGATTTGAGTTTCAGATTCATAAAAATACTCGAGTGATTCATGAGTTACTCGAGTGTTCTTCATCAATTCCAGAACACTCGAGTGACCCCTGCATTACTCGATTGGTTTACCTTAACATATCCCCATGCATCAGTCGATACTCGAGTTCTGGACATGGTACTCGAGTGTTCTAACACAAAATACACTGTTTTATCAAAAATTTACTCGAGTATCAAGCCAAGTACTCGAGTCTTTTCTTGCAGAACAGACTGGAAACTTGGTTTTAACATACCATTTTCAATTCTAACCATTTTTAGTCCAATCCAATGATCAACAGAGTTTATGTCACACATTTTGAACATGCTCAAACACTTATAACTCATTAATTAACAAATTTGACAGAGAATCAAGAGTTTATGCATAAAACATACAATTTCACAACTTAACACCTCAAATTGCAAAATACTCCACAAACTCATGAAATAAAGTTCAATACAGCTTGCATGCATCATATGAAACTTGCTCAACACAACCATAGAGCATGAGTTGGTCTCCAAACCAAAGTTCCTATTCAATCTAAGCCCTTAGAGCCTCTTGGTGGCTCTTTATTGCAAATCATGGAATTTAAACTCTATCTAGTGCATAAAACAACTTCCCCTTACCTCTCAGACGTGTACCAACAGAAGATTCCCAAGAAAAAGCTCTCCAACACCAAAAACAACTTTGAGCACCACATGCAAGAGAGTTTTGAGTGAAGCACCAAGATTGAATTGGTTGACATATGAAACAGAGATAAGAATTCGGGAAATTAGAATTTCTAAACTCTATGCAACACTTACTAGCTATAAAAGCCGAATTGAGACTCAAAGGATTTGTGAGCTTACCAAAAATCGAATTCAAAGTGTGCTCCAGAAAAAGGTTTGACAGAAAATAGCTTCACTTCCAAGCTCCAATTCTTCCTCCACACTCACTCTCAACTCACGAATGTGATGTGTGAGACCCGCAATTTTTTCCAATTTATTTTAATATTTTATTTAAGTCACATCTATTTTAAGAATAGTTTAATAATAGTTGCCTTTGGTTGATTTTTTTTCTAGTATATATATGTATATATGCAGCGATAATATATATACATAATAATTATAATTTTGTGTATTAAATTAGAAAAAAAAATTATTTTAAGTGTGAAATTTCATTTCTGGATATTTAATAAATATTTTCATTATCTGGAAATAATTTTTACTAAGGTTTTGGCTGAAAAATGAATTTTTGGGTTATAGAGCTAGAACTTCAAAAATTCATATCTTTTCAACCGTACGTCGAAAAATTACAAATGATATGTCAAAACGATCGTATCGAAATCTAGATTATGAAAATGTAAAGCTTTGATTTTTATTTTAGAGTTTTCGAAATTTTATCACTGCTACAATGTTAAACGAATTTTTGAGTTTTAAGTATGAATGTATGGTTTTAATGCATTAAATAACCTTTTGACTCAAGTATATTTTATTTTGAAAATGAAAATACATTTCTGAAGTTGTATATTGTACTACCATTCAAATAAAGTGTATTTTCGTATTTTTTTTATTTTAAATTATTTGAAAGCTTAGGAAGTGTATTTGTGAAGGAAATGATCTTAGGACTTCAAAAATTCATAACTTTCAAACCGTAAGTCCAAAAATTATAAACTTTATACAAAAACGATCGTATTAAAATGTAGTATTTTAATATGTAAAAATAAATTTTTTTTTATGTTTTCAAAAAAAGTACTGTACAGTAGGTAGAAAATCGAATTTTAGTATTTTTAATTAAGAAAAATTATTTTGGAGCGCAAAATAATTTAATGCACTATAAAATATTTTTATTGGTATATTTAAATATTTATCTTAGTAATATTTGGCTTCACAGTCCATATATAAATATTTTCTTAATTGTTTTCTGATTTATTTGAAATGATAGTTTAATATGATTGGTTAATAGTGATGGCACCTCCAAAAGGAACCAATGAAAAATTTTCTCTCCTATTTTAATATATATGTGCCGTCCAAAATAGTGTAGGATAGAGGAGAATAATTCTGAAAATTGTGAGAATAAACCATGAATTAAAAAGAATGTAGGAATCAACAAAATCCCAATTAATGCCAAAGTGTGTTCCAAGGTACATGAATTAATTTTGCTGACTCATGGTGAGTAAGGGGGCCGAATTTTGCCTCTGAAAATTGAGGGGAAATGCATCTTCAACACCTATAAATAGATGGCCTTAGCTCTCACATTTTTCACACACAATCCTTGATAGTTTTACAAGAGAAAAAAAAATAAAATTCTAAGAGAAGAATAGAGAGAGAGGGATGAATAGGCTTAAGGAAGGAGGGAGGAATTGCTTTGTCACTTGAAGTTTTCTTAAGCTTAAGGAGTAGAGGTAACCCAAAATCACTTACTTATTTAATCTCTTTTTAAGTTGTTTTGTTTGTATTCTTGAGTAAAAACTTCTAAATTCTTCTATAGCTAAGTTCTAAATTTTCCTTTTCATTTTAAAGTTATTATTGAATATGTGATATTGTTCTTGAGTCATATGAATTAAGGATGAGAAAAGGGACACAAAAAGGGTGTTTAAAGGGATTTATCTCCCCTTTTCTTTAATTCTTAAGATGGCTAAAATTGTTGATGAGTATAATTAATTTATTTTCTGGGTTTATTTTATTTCTAAGACTATATGAATTATAAAGAATTTTGTATAATTAAATGGGTTTTTAATTCTTTGTCTTTTAATTGTTTTTGTTTTTTTGTATTAAGGAATAATAATAAATAAGTAAATAGCAATGGAAAAAAAATATAATTTTCTTGTATATGTATATATATTAGCCGTGGCATATATTAGAAAGAGGTATGATTGATTCGTGTATTTTTGATATATGAATTGTATTATTGTTTCATGAAATAAAAGGGAATGGAAATAAATAAAAGAATTAAAATGGATTTTTATTTTATTTTCTTTTATTCTGGACCGTGTGAAAATATAATTATATTGTATGGTAATTGTTGTTATTTCATGTGTATTTGAGTTATAGTTAGATCTCTAAAAAGAATGAAAACAAATAAGTATTTTCCTTAAAGTAAAAATGAAATTAAAATGATTAATGAAGAAGGGAACTAAAAAAATAATTTTTGGGAAATAAAATAATTCTGAAAAATTTTTAATGTTCTTAAAGTGTATGAAATTTTATTTTATGGAAATTGTATTTAATTGTTATTGTTTGATTGTATTTGATTTTCTTTTTGTTTGGACTTAAGTTAAATAAGAACAATGAATTAGGATAATAAACAAAAATGCAATTTTATGGAAATAAAAAAAAATAATAATAAGTAGGCCGTGAGGCCTATGGTCCTTTTTAGAATAATTTTTGTAATTTGTTTGTTATTTGATGTGTAGTTAAATTATAGTTTATTGTTTAAAAGAAATAGAAACAAATGGTAGTTGTTATAAACTTATAAGAGCATGTATTGTTAAATGATTGTATGAGTATGTGATTGATGTGTTTGAAAATATTATTTGCTGGAAAATATGAGTTCTTCCTTAAAGAGATCTATTTTATATTTTGTGAATGATTAAAACTCTTATTTTTAGTATATAAAGTGATGTAATGATATTATATAAATGTTTTAAAAAATTAAAAATGCTTATCCAAATTTTCTAAGTGTTGGTCGAATTTTAGGAGAAAAGAAATTAAGTTAATTGAATTTTTCTAATTGATTTGATAATTGTTTTAGTATGTCTATGGAATGAATTACATGTTTTTATGGAAAAGTTAATTCTGAAAATTTAATTTTAATTCTGGAAATTTAATTTTTATTCTGGAAAATTAATTAGTTAAGATCCCAAATGATTATTTTTAAGGGTGTTAGTGATACTTTGTTTGTATGTGCAAATATAATGTAGAAACAAGTAGAAATGAGTATTTTTGATTGATTAAAGTAATTTAAATAAAAATATTAAGTTGCTGTCCAGAATTTAGAATGTATGAAAAAGTAATGTTTTATTAGAAATAATAGTGTTTTAAAGTCTTTGGCATAAGTAGGAATTGTGTATAATTGTTTTGGATTGTTTTACTTGAACTTCTTGAATTAATGCAACTTTTTCAGTGGCTGTACAGCAGATGCAATCATTTTATTTAGTTTAATTTTAGTCATTTTATTATAGTAGAAGTTGTAATAAGAATTTAGGAAGAAACGACATATGTTTTCGATGTTCTGTTTAAGAGAAAATGAATTTTTAAGTTTAAGTATGCATGCTGTCCAAAAACTAGAAGAATGTGAAATGTGTGGTATTTATGTTATGACTTGTTCTTGAATGATTAGATATGTAGATTTCATGTTAATCTTGAAGTATAAGTGCTTAGGATTAAAGAATGAATTTTAGAAGTAATTTTAGAATAATTATAAGTAAGGTTGTATATGTGTTTGAATGAAATGTTGTTTATGCTTGTATAAAATAATTGAAGGATGTTCTTGAAAAAGGAATATTGATTTGATATTGAGTTTAAAGTTTTGTTTTAAGGATTTTAGAAATGATTTATTTTCTAAGTATTTACATGATTTCCAAAATTTCAAAGGCTTTGAGAAATTAATGTTTTCAAAGGTTATATTTGGTTAATTAATTTTAAGGTAGTGTGAATATTTATAAAGGTTATTTTGTGAAAATGATTGGTTTAAAAGGTTTGCAATTGGGAACGAGTAGCGAGACCGAAAATCAAGCCCACGTTAGTTCTTCACATCAAGGTGAGAGAGTAGCAACCTTTAGACACAATGGCACCATGGTAATCGTTAGAACGATTCCGACCATCTCAAAAGTCGGAATCCGGGTTACATGTCAAGATACGAGACGACAATTGAGTGTAGGATGTGTTTAGTCGTCCTTCGTTGAGACAGTGACTCTATTTTATTAATTGATATATTTGTGATTATATTATATTATGCTTGTATGAGTATATAGGAAATGTTGTTAAATGATTTTGAGAATGTTGATGGATATGTTGTAAATGTTCTAAAAGAAACGTATGATCTAGAAATGTTAGAGTTAATGAGAAATGATAGTTATGGGAATGTGAAAGAACCCTATGAGCAAGTTGTAATATGCTTGAAAGAAGTACGAAATGATTAAGTTTTGATAATATGCGAAAATTAGGTTTATGTACAGTGATGGTGCATCGTGGCACAATGACTTTGTAATTATTCCCCTTTGAGTGACTAATCACGTGAATGAGTGTGCCGTGATTACGTCTTGTGGATTCCACTGTACGATGATGAAGTTTTGCTGTGGTCCCTTAGAGGTCGAGGCCCGTTAGAAGCGTGGCTTAGAATGGGTCGACCAAACTTAGGATTAATAAAAGATTCTAAAGAACTAAAAGACTTAAAAGACTTTAGGACCCAATCCTTTCTAACTACGTTGAGAGTGAAGTAGTGGAGAGGAAAGATACCGTATACTTGGAGGTCGGGCATTCCGCCAAGTGGTGATTGCGATAGGGGAGGGCAATGATGGTGATTCGTCAAGAAGCCTAAGAGCACTTCCCTAGGTGGAACGATGCTACAGTGATCAAGGGCACCTGCTGGTCGTTGGTCGTAGCGAGGACTACAACGCGAACTAGGGATAGAGCTGTCGCCCCCTTGAGCAAATCATGGATGGTGTAGAGGGAATCCGAATGGGACTAGAAGCCATCGTTTTTTTTATGAACTTATGAATTGATACTTGATTTTATTTTGCTGGCCAACTGGCGTGGTTTCAGCTGGTACGTACCCTTTGGCTTCAATGTCAGCATGGTTAGGACTCCTGTGCATCTCATCTGCTTTCCGAACTAGGATGAGGTTGGATATTGAAGGAGGAGATGTAGCGTGTGTGCTAATTTGTCTTTAACCGATAGTTTCCTTCCCTAACGATTTAATAGTGATGATAGACTTATGGAAATATTACTGATGGAATTCTTGAGTAATGATAATCATGATACAGATATAAGATTCAATAATAATATGATAAGGATATTATGCTTGCGTTAGTTCTAATGTGACCCCTGGAATAAGCCCATGTCGTCGACGCTTTGCCCGTCTGGTAGCTAACTCTCTATATTCTTCTGTATGTTCTTGTCTCTGTTCATGATAAATATATTAGATGGCGGACCGAGTAATTCAAGTGGAAATGTCTCCTTTGGTGGGGGGACATTGGCATAGAACCGCACACGGATGGATCTGGGAGGGACCAACAAGACTCACCATTACCGATCGAGATCATACACTGTGATGAGTAGCCACCGATCGTGAGGAAGTGCGATATCGTCTCAGGGATCTTATGCCAGATGGACCTCGAGCTTTCCATAATGCCCCGCCCGCTGATCAGAATATCGGTGAGGAAGATGACCCAGAGGAGGAAGAGGACCCGGAGGAGGAAGAGGACTCAGAGGAGGAAGAAGACCCAGAGGAAGACCCGGACGAGGATGTGCACGATGACGATTAGTTTATTCCTAAGTGATATTGATCTCTGTTTGTTTTGTAGTCTTGGATAACGGACCCTTTGTTTATCATTATGTCACCCCGGTGGAAGTTTTATCTTTTGTTATTTGGTATTTTCGGATAATGGCTGTTAAGCCTAAACAATTTCTATGACGTTTATTTTGGAATTAATCTAAGGATAATTTTATTCTGCATTTTTAAATATTGAGTTTTGGAATGATAGGTATAGTAGCACTTCACTTTGGTAAATAGAATGGAGTTTTGAAGGACTGAGGAAAACCTTTTTATGAACCAAGTTATTAATAGAAGTTAAAAACTAAGTTTGAAAAATATTTTGGAAACTAAGTTTATATGCAAACTCACCTTTTAATGCTATCATGTAAATGTTTTATAAAAAAAAATGGCGCAAATTTTTAGTGAAAATTCTATTTCCAAATTGGGGTGTTACATTTGGTGGTATCAGAGCGATGGTTATCCTTAGTGGCCTTAAGCATAGCCTTATATGCTTTCATTGTGTGACTCTGTTTGGTAGTTATAGTGTTGTTACCCTTTCGGCTCAAGCATAGCCTAATATGCTTACCTTGTGCAACCCTTGGCTTGATTTGAGACTCCAATCCTCCTTATGTGACAGAAGCAAGATGGCACGTCGACAAGCGAATGAGGAACCAGCTACTATTTTGGCTCAGACAGTTGCGGTCTTGGCAGGAGTAAGGGACAACATGAACCTGATGCATCAAAAACTTCAGCAGAATCAGAATGTGAACGCTCGTGGGCAAGGAATCAGAGGACTTGACGAGTTTTGTCGTAGGAATCCAAAGGAGTTTGCTGGAGGTTACGCATCGGAAGAAGCGGAAGTATGGGTAGCAAGTTTGGAAAGGATTTTTGGAGGAATGGTGCAGTGCACCGATGAGCAAAAGATCGCCTATGCTGGATACATGATGGTAGGAGAAGCGGCTGATTGGTGGCGCAATGAGAAACAAGCATTAGGAGGAGAACTTGGAGCGTTGACTTGGAATCAGTTCAAGGACAGACTTTTGGTGAAATACTTTCCGGAACATCTGAAGACAGCTAAGGAGTTAGAATTTCTGCGATTAGAACAAGGTAACATGATTGTGGGGGAGTATGCTGCAAAATTTGAGAATCTAGCAAAGTTTATGCCTTGCTATGGAGAAGCGGCGAATGAAAGGTCTAAGTGTGCAAAATTTTTGGATGGACTGAAGCCGGAAATTAAGCAAGCTTTAGCTCCTATGGAGATTGCTGTACTCACAACTCTGGTGAACAAAGGAAGTATTGTGGAAAGCGGCCTGAAATCAAGGAACTCTACTGGAAAGGTAGCTGTACAAGTTTCAAGTGGTGGTCAGATGAGACACTCTTCAAGACATGGAAACCCGAATAGTGGAGCAAGATATCAAGGTCCTTATGGACAAAGGAGTGGACAAAGGGACAATCGATCAAGGTTTCATGGTAGTTTCAACCACAAGAATTATCCCCGGAATAACAACCACAACAACCAGAATCGTGGCAACAACCGAAACAACAACAATCGCAACAACCAGTTCAGAGGAAACAACAATAATAACAGTGGTGGAAATCGAGGAAACAATGGGAATGCTGGTGGATTTCGCAACAATGGGAATGCTGCTGGGGGACAAGCAAGTACACCTCCATTCTGCAACAAGTGTAACAAGAATCACTTTGGACCAAATTGCCCATGGAACAATCCCAACTGCTTCAATTGCAACCGACCTGGACACATCTCAAGGAATTGCCCTGAACCTAAGCAAGAAGTCAATGCTGTGAACGTGGCTAGACCCCGTGGACAAGGAAGAGTTTTCTCAATGAGCGGAGCGGAAGCTGCTAACAACGCTAATCTGATCCAAGGTAGGTGTTTCATTCGTAAGATACCCTTGAATGTGTTGTATGATTCGGGTGCTACGCATTCGTTTATTGCTCGTAATGTGGTTGAGAGATTAAATTTGCCAGTAAATGTTATGCCTTTTGATCTAATTGTG
Source organism: Crotalaria pallida (assembly GCA_037953625.1). Taxonomy (NCBI): domain Eukaryota; kingdom Viridiplantae; phylum Streptophyta; class Magnoliopsida; order Fabales; family Fabaceae; genus Crotalaria; species Crotalaria pallida. The sequence goes on along the minus strand of CM075649.1, from coordinate 75,717,542 downwards.
TCTACCCCTACTAGTGACCCAGTCATGGTGTCAACTTTTGTTTCTAAATGCCCGGTAGGAATAGAAGATAGAGAGTACTTAGTGGACTTAATTGTCTTACCTCTTACCCAACTCGACATAATTTTAGGCATGGATTGGTTAACTACTAATCATGTTCTCCTAAATTGTGCCGAAAAGACTCTTATTTTCAATAACTTAAGACCTAGAGTACCTCAAATCTTAGAACCCGAGCACGTGACTGCCAATCAAATCAAAGCTTCATGGGAAGATGGAGCCATGATATACATGTTTCTCGCTTCTTTGAACGTCAAGGAGGAGAAAAAGATGGAGGAGTTACCTGTTGTCAAAGATTTTCCTGAAGTGTTTCCTGAGGAAATCCCTGGATTACCGCCTGTACGTGAAGTGGAGTTAGGAATTGACTTGATCCCTGGAACGGCACCGATTTCAAAAGCACCTTATCGCATGGCACCGATGGAGTTGGTGGAGTTAAAGAAACAATTGGAAGAGTTACTGGAAAAGCAATTCATTCGACCAAGTGTTTCACCGTGGGGAGCACCTGTTTTGTTCGTCAAGAAGAAGGATGGAAGTATGAGATTATGCACCGACTACCGTCAATTGAATAAAGTTACTATCAAGAATCGATACCCGTTACCAAGAATTGACGATTTGATGGATCAATTAAGAGGAGCTACAGTATTTTCAAAGATCGACTTAAGATCAGGCTATCATCAGATCAGAGTGAAAGAAGAGGATATTCCTAAGATAGCTTTCAGAACGAGATATGGGCACTACGAGTATTTGGTCATGCCTTTTGGAGTGACTAATGCGCCCGCAATATTCATGGACTACATGAATAGAATCTTTCACCCGTTTTTAGATTCTTTTGTCGTTGTGTTTATTGACGACATTTTAATCTATTCACGGAATAAGGAGGAACATGCGAAACATTTGACGAAGGTGTTAGGCGTACTGAAGGAAAAAAAGTTATTCGCCAAGTTGTCGAAGTGTGACTTTTGGCTGGAGTCAGTAAATTTTCTAGGACATGTGATAACCAAGAATGGAATTGCGGTGGACCCCGCAAAGGTGGAGGCAGTGTTGGAGTGGAAAGAACCAACAACGATGTCGGAAATCCGGAGTTTTCTTGGACTTGCTGGTTATTACCGTAGGTTCATCAAAGGATTCTCTCGATTGTCACTACCATTGACCAAGTTAACTAGAAAAGGACAAGCGTTTGTTTGGACGGAGAAGTGCGAGGAGTGCTTTCAAGAGCTAAAGAGGAGGTTAACATCTGCACCAGTATTGGTTTTACCCGATCCAACAAAGACTTTCTGTGTATACTGTGATGCGTCGAAGCAAGGATTAGGATGTGTGCTAATGCAAGATGGCCAAGTGGTGGCGTATGCTTCAAGACAACTGAAGATTCACGAACAGAATTATCCTACTCACGACCTGGAGCTGGCAGCCGTAGTATTTGCATTGAAGATTTGGAGGCATCATTTGTACGGTGTAAGGATCGAGGTATTTAGTGATCACAAGAGCTTGAAGTATCTATTCGAACAGAAAGAGCAGAATATGAGGCAAAGAAGGTGGATAGAATTCCTGAAGGACTATGATTTTGAAGTGCAGTATCATCCGGGAAAGGCAAACGTTGTAGCTGATGCGCTAAGTAGAAAATCTCTGCATGTGTCTGCTCTAATGATAAAGGAATTGGAACTAATTGAGAAGTTTAGAGATCTGAATATGGCAGTGGAGTTTAACCCAAGGAGTATGGTACTGGGAACTTTGAAGGTGAACAATGAATTCATGGAGCGAGTGAAGGCATTACAAGCAACAGATCCGGAATTACAAGAGAAGAGGAACTGTCAGATAAAGGAAAGGAAGTGGAATTTCAGTTAGGAACAGATGAAATTCTACGATTCAAGGAAAGAGTTTGTGTGCCGAACAACCGAGAAGTTAAAGAAATGATTTTGGAAGAAGCACATAAGAGCAAATTAAGTTTTCACCCCGGAGCGACAAAAATGTACCAAGATTTAAAGAAGATTTTCTGGTGGTCAGGAATGAAACGAGAAGTGGCGGAATATGTATCAAGATGCCTAACATGTCAAAAAGCAAAGATCGAACACAAAAAGCCTGGAGGAGAATTGCAACCGTTACCTGTACCTGCCTGGAAGTGGGATAGTATATCCATGGACTTTGTGTCTGGTTTTCCAAGAACTCAGAGAGGGTGTGATGCTATTTGGGTAATAGTGGATCGTCTTACCAAGACAGCACGTTTTATCCCGATCAACATGAGGTATCCCTTGGAGAAACTGGCTGAGTTGTACATCAAGGAAGTAGTGAGACTACATGGAGTACCTTCGAATATAGTGTCAGATAGAGATCCGCGTTTTGCTTCAAAGTTTTGGGAGAGTTTACAAACTGCAATGGGGACAAGCCTAAGTATGAGTTCTGCATATCATCACCAAACTGATGGTCAGTCAGAACGGACAATTCAGACTTTGGAGGATCTACTAAGAGCCTGTGTACTGGAGGAAGCTGGAAGCTGGGATTCTTTCTTGCCATTGATTGAATTCACCTACAACAATAGTTTACATTCGAGCATAGGAATGGCACCTTATGAAGCACTGTATGGAAGGAGGTGTAGAACTCCATTGTGCTGGTTCGAGACCGGAGAGCAATTACAGTTAGAACCGGAGGTGGTGCAACAAACGACAGACAAGATCAAAGTAATTCAAGAAAAGATGAGAACCGCGCAAAGTAGGCAGAAGAGTTATCATGACAAGAGGAGAACTCCGTTGGAGTTTAAGGAAGGTGATCATGTATTCATGCGGGTAGTACCTACTACTGGCATTGGCAGAGTGCTCAAGACCAGAAAATTAACCCCTAGATTTATAGGACCCTATCAAATCCAAAAACGTGTAGGACCGGTAGCATACCAGATAGCCTTACCCCCTATGTTTTCAAACCTACACAATGTCTTTCACGTATCTCAGCTAAGAAAGTATATTAGTGACCCAACCCACATTGTTGAGCCTGACTCGATACAACTCAAGGATAATCTTACGTATGAAACATTGCCCCTGCGGATCGATAGTCGTAGTATTAAGACGTTGAGAGGAAAAGAGATTCCGTTGGTCAAAGTAATTTGGAGTCAAGATCATGGGGAAGATGCTACCTGGGAACGCGAAAGTAGCATGAGGGAATCGTACCCTCACTTGTTTGAATCAGGTGCGTATTTCTCGGGGACGAGAAATCTCTAAGTTGGGGAGGATTGTGAGACCCGCAATTTTTCCCAATTTATTTTAATATTTTATTCAAGTCACACCTATTTTAAGAATAGTTTAATAATAGTTGCCTTTAGTTTATTTTTTTTCTAGTATATATATGTATATATGCAGCGATAATATATATATATATATATACATAATAATTATAATTTTGTGTATTAAATTAGAAAAAAAAATTATTTTAAGTGTGAAATTTCATTTCTGGATATTTAATAAATATTTTCATTATCTTGAAATAATTTTTACTAAGGTTTTGGCTGAAAAATGAATTTTTGGGTTATAGAGTTAGAACTTCAAAAATTCATATCTTTTCAACCGTACGTCGAAAAATTACAAATGATATGTCAAAACGATCGTATCGAAATCTAGATTATGAAAATGTAAGGCCCCGTTCGGGGTGGTTGCCAGTTTCTGGTTTTTGGTTTTGAAAGTGTATTTTCAAAACAAAACCTGTTCGGCAAAATTTGAGCTGAAATGGTTTTTTACTCATTTTCAGAACAATTTAACCTCTATTTTCAAAACAACAAATAATGGTTTCATAATTTCAGTTTTAAGTTGCAAACTTATATCGTCTCATCATCTTTTACATCATTCAATCACCACCACCACCATCATCACTCATCCATCCAACCACCACCACCACCATCGTCATTAATCACTCCTCCCACTACCATAACCATTATGGTCACTGCTACCTCCATGAATGTCATCCAACTAATACCATTGTAACCGTTTAAACCCCAACCACCACCTTGACCCTTATAGCCACCCCAACCATAACTACATTCTCACCTGCTACCATTGCCCCTCCTTGTACCACCATCATCACTATTCAGACAACCACCACCCAACAACCATCATCACCAGTCGGACCACCACCATAGTGACCACCCCAATCACCATTGCCCTCGCATGACCACCACCACCATCGCAACATCACCACCACCACCACCACCACCACCTCTATGTCCATCACAACTATCACCTTTTAACACCATCACCACATCCTCACCCCCCTCCCTCACCATCTATCCTTCAACCAACACCACAAAAGTTATTACTCGAAACTGCAATCACTATAACAACGACCACCTTCAACTAGTAATAACAACAACCACTTGGAAGTTGTTATTAAATTATTGTGGTAGTTTACAAGATGATGGTGTATAACATTGTAGTAGCGCTATAAAAATTATAAATTTGAAATTAATTTTGAAAACAGAAAACCAAAAAATTTGAAACCAACATTATAAAACTGAAAACTAATTTTAGTTTTTTAAAATTTTAAAACTCAAAACTCAAAACCACCCCGAACGGGGCCTAAAGCTTTGATTTTTATTTTAGAGTTTTCGAAATTTTATCACTGCTACAATGTTAAACGAATTTTTTAGTTTTAAGTATGAATGTATGGTTATAATGCATTAAATAACCTTTTGACTCAAGTATATTTTATTTTGAAAATGAAAATACATTCTGAAGTTGTATATTGTACTACCATTCAAATAAAGTGTATTTTCGTATTTTTTTATTTTAAATTATTTGAAAGCTTAGGAAGTGTATTTGTGAAGGAAATGATCTTAGGACTTCAAAAATTCATAACTTTCAAACCGTAAGTCCAAAAATTATAAACTTTATACAAAAACGATCGTATTAAAATTTAGTATTTTAATAAGCAAAAATAATTTTTTTTTTTTATTTTTACAAAAAAAAGTACTGTACAGTAGGTAGAAAATCGAATTTTAGTATTTTTAATTAAGAAAAATTATTTTGGGGCGTAAAATAATTTAATGGACTATAAAATATTTTTATTGGTATATTTAAATATTTATCTTAGTAATATTTGGCTGCACAGTCAATATTTAAATATTTTCTTAATTGTTTTCTGATTTATTTGAAATGATAGTTTAATATGATTGGTTAATAGTGAAGACACCTCCAAAAGGAACCAATGAAAAATTTTCTCTCCTATTTTAATATATATGTGCCGTCCAAAATAGTGTAGGAGAGAGGAGAATAACTCTGAAAATTGTGAGAATAAACCATGAATTAAAAAGAATGTAGGAATCAACAAAATCCCAATTAATGCCAAAGTGTGTTCCAAGGTACATGAATTAATTTTTCTGACTCATGGTGAGTAAGGGGGCCTAATTTTACCTCTGAAAATTGAGGGGAAATGCATCTTCAACACCTATAAATAGATGGCCTTAGCTCTCACATTTTTCACACACAATCCTTGATAGTTTTACAAGAGAAAAAAAATAAAATTCTAAGAGAAAAATAGAGAGAGAGGGACGAATAGGCTTAAGGAAGGAGGGAGGAATTGCTTTGTTACTTGAAGTTTTCTTAAGCTTAAGGAGTAGGGGTAACCCAAAATCACTTATTTATTTAATCTCTTTTTAAGTTGTTTTGTTTGTATTCTTGAGTAAAAACTTCTAAATTCTTCTATAGCTAAGTTCTAAATTTTCCTTTTCATTTTAAAGTTATTATTGAATATGTGATATTGTTCTTGAGTCATATGAATTAAGGATGAGAAAAGGGACACAAAAAGGGTGTTTAAAGGGATTTATCTCCCCTTTTCTTTAATTCTTAAGATGGCTAAAATTATTGATGAGTATAATTAATTTATTTTCTGGGTTTATTTTATTTCTAAGACTATATGAATTATAAAGAATTTTGTATAATTAAATGAGTTTTTATTCTTTGTCTTTTAATTGTTTTTGTTTCTTTGTATTAAGGAATAATAATAAATAAGTAAATAGCAATGGGAAAAATATAATTTTCTGGTATATGTATATATATTAGCCGTGGCATTTATTAGAAAGAGTGAGGATTGATTCGTGTATTTTTGATATATGAATTGTATTATTGTTTAATGAAATAAAAGGGAATGGAAATAAATAAAAGAATTAAAATGGATTTTTATTTTATTTTCTTTTATTCTGGACCATGTGAAAGTATAATTATATTGTATGGTAATTGTTGTTATTTCATGTGTACTTGAGTTATAGTTAGATCTCTAAAAAGAATGAAAACAAATAAGTATTTTCCTTAAAGTAAAAATGAAATTAAAATGATTAATGAAGAAGGGAACTAAAAAAATAATTTTTGGGAAATAAAATAATTCTGGAAAATTTTTAATGTTCTTAAAGTGTATGAAATTGTATTTTATGGAAATTTTATTTAATTGTTATTGTTTGATTGTATTTGATTTTCTTTTTGTTTGGACTTAAGTTAAATAAGAACAATGAATTAGGATAATAAACAAAAATGCAATTTTCTGGAAATAAAAAAAAAATAATAAGTAGGCCGTGAGGCCTATGGTCCTTTTTAGAATAATTTTTGTAATTTGTTTGTTATTTGATGTGTAGTTAAATTATAGTTTTTTGTTTAAAAGAAATAGAAACAAATGGTAGTTGTTATAAACTTATAAGAGCATGTATTGTTAAATGATTGTATGAGTATGTGATTGATGTGTTTGAAAATATTATTTGCTGGAAAATATGAGTTCTTCCTTAAAGAGATCTATTTTATATTTTGTTAATGATTAAAACTCTTATTTTTAGTATATAAAGTGATGTAATGATATTATATAAATGTTTTAAAAAATTAAAAATGCTTTTCCTAATTTTCTAAGTGTTGGTCGAATTTTAGGAGAAAAGAAATTAAGTTAATTGAATTTTTCTAATTGATTTGATAATTGTTTTAGTATGTCTATGGAATGAATTACATGTTTTTATGGAAAAGATAATTCTGAAAATTTAATTTTAATTCTGGAAATTTAATTTTTATTCTGGAAAATTAATTAGTCAAGATCCCAAATGATTATTTTTAAGGGTGTTAGTGATACTTTGTTTGTATGTGCAAATATAATGTAGAAACAAATAGAAATGAGTATTTTTGATTGATTAAAGTAATTTAAATAAAAATATTAAGTTGCTGTCCAGAATTTAGAATGTATGAAAAAGTAATGTTTTATTAGAAATAATAGTGTTTTAAAGTCTTTGGCATAAGTAGGAATTGTGTATAATTGTTTTGGATTGTTTTACTTGAACTTCTTGAATTAATGCAACTTTTTCAGTGGCTGTACAGCAGATGCAATCATTTTATTTAGTTTAATTTTAGTCATTTTATTATAGTAGAAGTTGTAATAAGAATTTAGGAAGAAACGGCATATGTTTTCGATGTTCTGTTTAAGAGAAAATGAATTTTTAAGTTTAAGTATGCATGCTGTCCAAAAACTAGAAGAATGTGAAATGTGTGGTATTTATGTTATGACTTCTTCTTGAATGATTAGATATGTAGATTTCATTTTAATCTTGAAGTATAAGTGCTTAGGATTAAAGAATGAATTTTAGAAGTAATTTTAGAATAATTATAAGTAAGGTTGTATATGTGTTTGAATGAAATGTTGTTTATGCTTGTATAAAATAATTGAAGGATGTTCTTGAAAAAGGAATATTGATTTGATATTGAGTTTAAAGTTTTTTTTTAAGGATTTTAGAAATGATTTATTTTCTAAGTATTTACATGATTTCCAAAATTTCAAAGGCTTTGAGAAATTAATGTTTTCAAAGGTTATATTTGGTTAATTACTTTTAAGTTAGTGTGAATATTTATAAAGGTTATTTTGTGAAAATGATTTGTTTAAAAGGTTTGCAATTGGGAACGAGTAGCGAGACCGAAAATCAAGCCCACGTTAGTTCTTCACATCAAGGTGAGAGAGTAGCAACCTTTAGACACAATGGCACCATGGTAATCGTTAGAACGATTTCGACCATCTCAAAAGTCGGAATCCGGGTTACATGTCAAGATACGAGACGACAATTGAGTGTAGGATGTGTTTAGTCGTCCTTCGTTGAGACAGTGACTCTATTTTATTAATTGATATATTTGTGATTATATTATATTATGCTTGTATGAGTATATAGGAAATGTTGTTAAATGATTTTGAGAATGTTGATGGATATGTTGTAAATGTTCTAAAAGAAACGTATGATCTAGAAATGTTGGAGTTAATGAGAAATGATAGTTATGGGAATGTGAAAGAACCCAATGAGCTAGTTGTAATACGCTTGAAAGAAGTACGAAATGATTAAGTTTTGATAATATGCGAAAATGAGGTTTATGTACAGTGATGGTGCATCGTGGCACAATGACTTTGTAATTATTCCCCTTTGAGTGACTAATCACGTGAATGAGTGTACCGTGATTACGTCTTGTGGATTCCACTGTACGATGATGAAGTTTTGCTGTGGTCCCTTAGAGGTCGAGGTCCGTTAGAAGCGCGGCTTAGAATGGGTCGACCAAACTTAGGATTAATAAAAGATTCTAAAGAACTAAAAGACTTAAAAGACTTTAGGACCCAATCCTTTCTAACTACGTTGAGAGTGAAGTAGTGGAGAGGAAAGATACCGTATACTTGGAGGTCGGGCATTCCGCCAAGTGGTGATTGCGATAGGGGAGGGAAATGATGGTGATTCGTCAAGAAGCCTAAGAGCACTTCCCTAGGTGGAACGATGCTACAGTGATCAAGGGCACCTGCTGGTCGTTGGTCGTAGCGAGGACTACAACGCGAACTAGGGATAGAGCTGTCGCCCCCTTGAGCAAATCATGGATGGTGTAGAGGGAATCCGAATGGGACTAGAAGCCATCGTTTTTTTTTATGAACTTATGAATTGATACTTGATTTTATTTTGCTGGCCAACTGGCGTGGTTTCAGCTGGTACGTACCCTTTGGCTTCAATGTCAGCATGGTTAGGACTCATGTGCATCCCATCTGCTTTCCGAACTAGGATGAGGTTGGATATTGAAGGAGGAGATGTAGCGTGTGTGCTAATTTGTCTTTAACCGATAGTTTCCTTCCCTAACGATTTAATAGTGATGATAGACTTATGGAAATATTACTGATGGAATTCTTGAGTAATGATAATCATGATACAGATATAAGATTCAATAATAATATGATAAGGATATTATGCTTGCGTTAGTTCTAATGTGACCCCTGGAATAAGCCCATGTCGTCGACGCTTTGCCCGTCTGGTAGCTAACTCTCTATATTCTTCTGTATGTTCTTGTCTCTGTTCATGATAAATATATTAGATGGCAGACAGAGTAATTCAAGTGGAAATGTCTCCTTTGGTGGGGGGACATTGGCATAGAACCGCACACGGATGGATCTGGGAGGGACCAACAAGACTCACCATTACCGATCGAGATCATACACTGCGAGGAGTAGCCATCGATCGTGAGGAAGTGCGATAGCGTCTCAGGGATCTTATGCCAGATGGACCTCGAGCTTTCCATAATGCCCCGCCCGCTGATTAGAATATCGGTGAGGAAGAGGACCCAGAGGAGGAAGAGGACCCGTAGGAGGAAGAGGACTCAGAGGAGGAAGAAGACCCAGAGGAAGACCCGGACGAGGATGTGCACGATGACGATTAGTTTATTCCTTAGTGATATTGATCTCTGTTTGTTTTGTAGTCTTGGATAACGGACCCTTTGTTTATCATTATGTCACCCCGGTGGAAGTTTTATCTTTTGTTATTTGGTATTTTCGGATAATGGCTGTTAAGCCTAAACAATTTCTATGACGTTTATTTTGGAATTAATCTAAGGATAATTTTATTCCGCATTTTTAAATATTGAGTTTTGGAATGATAGGTATAGTAGCACTTCACTTTGGTAAATAGAATGGAGTTTTGAAGGACTGAGGAAAACCTTTTTATGAACCAAGTTATTAATAGAAGTTAAAAACTAAGTTTGAAAAATATTTTGGAAACTAAGTTTATATGCAAACTCACCTTTTAATGATATCATGTAAATGTTTTATAAAAAAAAATGGCGCAAATTTTTAGTGAAAATTCTATTTCCAAATTGGGGTGTTACATGGTGTCTATACAAAGCTCGAGATGTGAGCTTTGTATTGGTGTATGGTTTGTGATTTGAATCAGAACACAGAAGGAGAATCGAAGGAAACAAGTTCGGAACCCTAACTCAAGCAACACACTCGAATTTTGCCAAAATTGTTGATTTCCAGCAACCATTAAGCTTAAATACTTGAACCCAACGATCATGCATGGCGACACGAAAGCTGGGACGTGTTGAGGAAGACGATTTCGTGTCAACACACGAGAATCGTTGGTGGTGACTCACCAAACGCACTAACTCGTGCAACTCTGACCAGAATACTCGAGTATTCAAGAAAATACTCGAGTATTTTGCCCAATTTTTGAAAAATAATAATTTTATTTACTTTCCCTCCAAAACCTTTCCTATATTTACTTCTAGGTCCCAACTCAGGGACTAATATGCAAAATGCTTATTTTATGCATAATTATACTTAATAAATAAATTCACACACCTTCCCTAAATGCATAAATACAGATTTTAATCGAAGATTAAGAATGGAAATAATTAATTATAATAACTTTATAATTAACATTTCATTAATCAGGGATTAAAATTTTGGGGTGTTACACTACTCCCCCACTTACAAGGAATTTCGTCCCCGAAATTCAACTTATACAAACAATTCAGGATAATCCTGACGCATCTTATCCTCTAATTCCCAAGATGCTTCCATCACATCACCACAAATCCAGATAACCTTGACCAAACAAATATCCTTCCCTCTAAGCTGCTTGACTCTTCGATCTTCAATGCGAACAGGCATGGCTTCAAAGGTTAGGTTCTCATGGATTTCTAGGTCATCAGGTTGGATTCTAAGAACAATGGTGGGGTCATGGACATATCTTTTCAACTGAGACACGTGAAACACATTGTGAAGATTAGCTAGCGACGGGGGCAGGGCTAATTGATAGGCTACTGGGCCGACTCTTTTAAGAATTTGGTAGGGACCAATAAACTTAGGTGATAGTTTCTGGGTTTTTAAGGCTCTACTAACACCTTTGGTCGGTACTATTCTAAGGAACACATGGTCACCTTCAGTAAATTCTAAAGGTTTTCTCCTCCTATCAGCATAGCTTTTCTGCCTACTCTGAGTTGTCCTCATCTTCTCTTGTATCATCTTGATCTTCTCATTTGTTTCTTGTACAAATTCTGGTCCAACCAAAGAATTCTCCCCCACTTGAAACCAGCATAACGGTGTCTGACACTTTCTCCCATACAAAGCTTCAAATGGTGCCATTCCAATGCTCGTGTGAAAACTAATGTTGTACGTAAATTCCACGAGCGGCAACATTTGCTCCCAATTCCCTTGTCCTTCCAAAACACAGGCTCTTAAGATGTCCTCCAGTGACTGAATAGTCCTTTCCGTTTGACCATCAGTCTGAGGGTGGTATGCAGAACTCAACTTTAGTCTCGAACCCAGAGCTCTATGCAGATCTTGCCAAAACTTCAACGTAAACCTCGGATCGCGATCTGACACGATACTTGATGGTACCCCATGCAGGCGAACAACTTCCTTGATATACAACTGAGTGAGCTTTTCCAAAGAGTAGCGCATGTTAACTAGAATAAAATGCGCTGACTTGGTCAAGCGATCTACGATCACCCAGATTGCATCATGACCAGTAGTTGTCCTTGGCTCCATCGAGATACTATCCCACTTCCATAATGGAATCTCCAAGGGAAGTAATTCTCCTCCTGGCCTTTGGTGTTCTACCTTCGCCTTTTGACACACCAAACAACACGCCACATAACTAGCCACATCTTTCTTTAGACCAGACCACCAAAACATATTCTTCAGGTCCTGATACATTTTGGTAGCTCCCGGATGCATACTCATCTTGCTCTTATGCGCTTCATCCAGAATCATTCTTCTTATCTCCAGATTATCAGGCACACAAATCCTTGCTTTAAAGCGAAGGATTCCATCCTTTCCCTCTTGAAACTCTAACTCTTTGCCTTCATCCCTAAGCCTCCTCTTTTCCTTGAGTCCCTCGTCTTCTTGTTGCAATTCTCGAATTCTTTGCAAGAACTCATTAGCAATTTGCAACATTCCCAACTTGATGCTGGTCGGTTCCACTTGCATTGTCAGGCTCAAATCTCTAAATTCTTCAATCAGTGCAGCTTCTTTGACCATCATCGAACTGATATGCATTGCTTTTCGACTCAATGCATCTGCCACCACGTTTGCCTTCCCAGGATGGTAATGAAGTTCGAACTCATAATCCTTCAAGAACTCCATCCATCGGCGCTGCCTCATATTCAACTCTTTCTGGTCGAAGAGGTACTTTAAGCTCTTATGGTCACTAAATACCCGAAACGTAGTGCCATAGAGATAGTGCCTCCAAATCTTTAGAGCGAAGACAACAGCTGCCAGCTCCAGATCATGGGTTGGGTAGTTCATTTCATGAACTTTTAGCTGTCTTGAGGCATAAGCGACTACCTTCCCGTCTTGCATCAAAACACTCCCAAGTCCTTGTTTCGATGCATCACAATACACTTCGAAACTCTTCTGTGTATCAGGCAAAATCAATACAGGGGAGGATGTCAATCTTTCTTTCAGCTCTCGGAAACTCCTTTCACACTTCTCGTCCCAAATAAAGGGTTGGTCTTTCCGAGTTAACTTTGTCAAGGGCAATGCTAACTTCGAAAAACCTTCTATAAATCTTCTATAATATCCAGCCAGACCAAGAAAGCTCCTCACCTCCGTGACCGACTTCGGTTGTTCCCATTGCAAAACCGAGCTCACCTTTGTTGGATCAACTGCTATTCCATTGTTCGAGATCACATGCCCCAAAAACTTGACCTCCTCCAGCCAGAACTCACACTTTGTAAGTTTGGCGTACAGCTGCTTCTCCTTCAGGATACTCAGCACTATCCTCAAGTGTTCAGCATGCTCCTCCGGGCTCTTAGAGTAAATAAGGATATCGTCAATGAACACAACCACAAATGAATCTAAATAAGGTCTAAAGATCCGATTCATGTAGTCCATGAAAATAGCTGGTGCATTGGTCAATCCGAACGGCATCACAACGTACTCATAATGCCCATATCGGGATCGGAATGCAGTCTTTGAGATATCCTCTTCTCTAATCCTGATCTGATGATACCCTGATCTCAGATCAATCTTGGAAAATACTGAAGCCCCACGAACTTGATCCATAAGGTCATCGATCCTTGGTAAAGGATACTTGTTCTTGATTGTGACCTTATTCAATTGCCGATAGTCGATGCACATCCTCATACTACCATCTTTCTTCTTGACGAACAGAACCGGAGCACCCCAAGGTGACACACTTGGTCGAATCATCTGCTTCTGCAATAGCTCCTCGATCTGCTTCTTCATTTCAGCCATTTCTGATGGTGCCATTCTATAAGGAGCGATAGAAATGGGACCAGCTCCCGGAACTAAGTCGATTCCAAATTCAATCTCTCTCTTCGATGGCAAACCAGGTATCTCATCAGCGAATACCTCCGGAAATTCTCTAACAACAGGAATCTCTTCCATCCTTAGACCATTCTCCTCTACTTCAGTGTTGAACAGGCACATGTAGCCAGAGGGTTTCGGGTTCCTATAGGTTACTATCTTTCTATCACAATCGATGATCACTTGGTTTTGACTCAACCAATCCATCCCCAAGATCACATCCAATTGTGATAAGGGTAAACAGATCAAATCTACCCTAGAGGTTTGTCCTAACACTTCTATACAACAGTTAAGACATGCTCTAGAAACAACTACAGGAGCATTAGTAGGGGTTTCTACTTTCAGAGTATATGGCAATTCAGACATAGATAGACCCAAACGATCTACACATTCATAGGAAACGAATGAAAGCGTTGCACCAGAATCAAACAAAACATTACAAAGCTGACCATTTAGCAAGTAGTTACCTTGCACTAGATCAGAAGATCGACTTGCATCCACACCACTAAGTGTGAAAACCCTTCCTTGAGCCATAGGCCTATCAACAGTCCCTCTTGAATTAGCTTTAACCGGTTCCTTGCAGTCTCTCGCAAAGTGTCCCGGTTTCCCACAGTTGAAACAACCATTTGTTCCCCAACAAAAACGACCATAATGATGGTGCTTGCACTTGTCACAAAATGGAGCCTCGCTCCGAAGATTCCTTCCCTCACTACGTCCAACCTTTCCCTTGCCTTTCCCTCGGCGATCATACAGACCCTTGCCTCGGTTGTTGAAACCCTTACGCCTTTGAGGTCCAAAATTTTGGTTGTCCTTTCTCTCTGAGGCTTGCAACTCTTCAGCTGTTTTGTCATCTTCATACATCCTACACATATCCACGAGTGCAGGAAAGCTTTGGATCCGTTGGTAGCTGAAAATTGACTTCAACTTGGGCCTCAAGCCTCCCTCAAACTTGATACACCTGCTCCTTTCATCGGGGTTGTTCTGGTAGTAGGGAGAGTACTTCATCAACTCCTCGAACTTGGCCGCGTACTCACCCACACTCATGCTTCCTTGTTTCAGCTGCAAAAACTCCACTTCCTTCTTTCTCCTCAAATCCTCAGGGAAGTATTTATTGAGAAACTTCTCCATAAATACACCCCAATTCACATCCCTTCCTTCATAGTGTAGGAGCTTAACCATGTGATTCCACCAGTTTTCAGCTTCATCCTCTAGCATGTAGACTGCATATGCCACTTTCTGAGCTTCCGTACACTCCAAGGTTCTCAGAATTTTGTCCATGGTGTGAATCCATCTATTGGCCTCCTCAGGTTTAAATCCTCCTTCAAACTTGGGTAGGTTACAACTCCTAAAATCAGCCAGACTCTTTGCCTCAGTATTACCCACATTGCACTGGTGAGGTGGATTAGCAGGTTGAGGTGCTTGCTGTGATTGTTGTTGTTGCATGGACTCCAACACCGCGGTAATCCTCTCTAACATCGCATTGGTGTGATTTTGGTTTCTAGTTGCCATAATAGACCTGCGCTATGGGCTTATGGTCACATATGTTGAACTAAAGAAACATTCATCACACCACCTATACTAAGGTCATAACTAAAACCTCAAACAAAACATTCAATTGTATCTAATGCCCAAAAAGCAAGATACTAGAATTCAAAACAATAAATATGCCCTGTGGATACCTGCTTGATGTTGATGGCTACCTTTCTGGAACTACTTCCACTACTACAGGATCTAACTTTTGCTCTGATACCACTCAGTGTGACACCCTTCTTTGGTAACAGTAATTAAAATACTAATTATACTATTATATCGGATAATATATTGACTTGTAAGTATTTAGAAAATGTAGAAATGAAATTTTCCTTCAAGGCGGGTGCACAATCAAAATATGGAGCTCTTGGAGAGAGTAATTCGTATCATTTAAAACATTGTATGGAATTCGGCGCTTGCTAAAATAAGAAAGTCTTTTCATAAATCCGGATAGCATCGGTGCTTTCGAAAACGTATTGACATAGTAAAATTAGATTATGCATATCCATTCTTTCTTTCGTAGAACTGATACCATTTAAATAACACAACGGAATCCGTTAATTAATCTTTATCAGAGTGAGCGGAAAGAGTAGGACTATGCACAGTTAAAATATGAACATAAGTTATATATATATATATAAGTCATGTAATACATAGTCCCAGTAGTCATGTCTCCAAGATCCAATAACAAGTCCATAACAGATCTATATCAATATAAAACCATAGCCCTAGAGCTCTCAAAAGCATATCTACAAAAATATACATATCAAAATATGAACTCTAGAGGTGGTCACATAGATCTGGTCGCAACAACAGTAGTAGTGATAGTAGTAGCAGTCTCCAGGTAGCAAAAGAAAACATCATCATCAACAGCAGCAGCAGTGTCTCCTCCACAGCATCCCCACATCGGATCCCCCTGATCCTCATCATATACCATATACACATACCTAGGGATCATCATCCCTCCACTGACTCCCGGTGGAATGAACGACAGGCTCGCCTCCGCTCTCGTCCTCCACGGGATCCTCCTCGATCTCATCCGATGGAGAGTGTACCCTACCACTGGGTACGGGGTCCGGAGATGGTGTGACCCTAACTGGGCTCCTCGGATCAGAAGGGGGAGTCTCCTCGCGGACGACTCTCGAAGAAAAAGGGTGTGAGCGGGTAGGTCGAAAACGAAAGCTGTGATAAGAGCGAGCTGGTCGTGTGGGAGGTGGTCCATGATATGTGTAAAACGGGGGTACGTGCATAGTGTATATGATGGGAATCCTGTAACATCCCAAACTTTATTTTAAATTAGATTATTAATGAAAACCTTAGAAAAATTGGAAAAGTGACTTAATGAATTTTGGTAGATAGGTGAGTGGTAATTATAAGTCCTAGGGGTTGTATAGAAGGCAATTGTGGCTTTGGGCAAAGTCAAATAAGCGAAATCGGGAGTGTAATCGGCGTTTTAGATGTTAGAAATCAACCGAAAAGAGAAAATTAAGAATAAAATATCCATAGCTCCAAACCAAATTCCCACCGTTGGATGTGAAGTTTATGAGGTAGAGAAGCATGTCTAAAAATTTGGACTTGATCCGACGGTCGACGAAAAAGTTACGGCAAATCGAAGGTTGGAAACCCTGAAACTCGCCCAGGCGCATGAGCCACTCGCCCAGGCGAGTTCACTGTTCATTGGTGCACCAGATAGTGAAAAACCCGCCCAGGCGAGGCACCAATTCGCCCAGGCGAGCTGAAACACGCACCAGCCGCACCAGATTCGCTTGTGGCGCGCCAAAACCCCACCTGACCGCACCAAATCTCGCACCAGGCGCACCAGCAGCACCAGTTGGTGCTGATCTAACGCCCAGGCGCGTGGTCTCTGCGCCCAGGCGCGCTGCGCGCATCAGACCCCCTTCAGGCGCACCAGACTGGCGCGCCAATCTCTCCTGACCGCACCAGCTCTGGTGCTGGTGCAAGAACTCGCCCAGGCGCGCGCTGTCCTCGCCCAGGCGCGCGCGACCAGCTGGTGCGCTCCCAGCCACCAGATCTGGACTTGGGGGCCAAGCCATTCCCTCCCCACCACACGATCAGACCAGCCAAGGCAAGGGGCCTTATAAACCAACCAAACCACCACCAACATACCTTCACCTTCTTCTCCTCCTTACTCTATCCGTGCCTCCCTCACTCACCAAGGCACCACCATTTCTTCTTCTTGCTCACTCCCACCCAAAGCAACCAAGCACCAATTTCCTTTCTTCCCCAACACCACCGTGATTCCCTCTCTCTCATGGACCCAAGCACCTTCTCCTTTCCTTCCCCAACACCACCATGTCTCTCTCTCACCCAAGCTAGCAATCATCATCACCATCAACCTCCAACATGGATCAAACACCAAATCACCACCAACAACCACAACAACTCACCCTCTTGATCCAAGAACCTAGCTCCACCATCATCAACTCAAACACTAGTAACCAAGTCCCACTATTCTCATAAATCATCATCAACTATCAAGCAACCAAAGAGCTAGCACCATCTTCCTCCATAAATCCATGATCAAGACCTTTGATCACCATCTCCACCAAAAAAATTAAGTATGAAACTAATAACCCACAACTTCCCTCCTCTTCCCCTTGAAATTCGTGTGCTTCTTCCTCTCCATGGGTTTCTCTAATTCAAGTGGCTAGGGAGAACACCTCATGAGCACACCTTTAGCTTCAAGTTAAAGAGTAGGAGATTAAGGCTAGGGTTTTAAGGGCCAAGTGGGTACAAGTCAAGGATTAGAAAGGCTAGGGACAAGAAAATCAAACACAAGGATCAATGGGCTAGGACTTGGGATTCACCACCACTTCTTAAGAAGGTAAGAAGGGTTTGTGTTACCTTTCCTAAGGATATAGATTCTAGGTTGTTGTAATGATGACTAGGTGTAGATAAATAATTAAAAGAATAAATCATAGGATAATTAAGGTGTATGGAATGAATCTTAGGGAAAATTGCTTAGGAATGTGTAGATTATATGCTAATTAAGTTGAAAGTTGAGAACCCTAGGGAGTTGACTTAATTATAGTGCTCTGAGACATACCTGAGTATGTCGACTGTTTTGATTGTTATTCGTTGATTGTACTTGTTATTGATGTATGTTCATGTCATGTTTGGTTTTGTGACTCGTAAAGTAAATAATGGACTAAGTATCATCACAGGCAAGTAATATAGAAAGGGCTAAGTAAGGAAGGAAGGATGGAAAATTATGAGTGAATGATTAAAGAATGGACTAAGGATAAACAGCTTGGTAAAAGAGAAATGATGTTTATTAATAAATGAATCAGAAATCAGAGGATGGTGATCGAGTGAGCAGGAACCTTGATGGATGTTGTGCTTGATTTGATTTGATAAGTGTAAATGTGACTATAAGGATTGTGTGATGATATGTCATATTGAAATGTTGAATTGTGCTAATTAAGTTATAATATATAATTGTGACCATTGGATAGTGGAAATGTGTAATGTGGTAATTAATTTTGAATAATGGAAATTTGCTAAAGAACTAATTAAATTATACCCAGGCTCAGCCAGGGGATTTACCCGGGCGCAGTAAGTCGTTTTCGCACGGGGGTGCGAACGCAGTAGGTCGTGACCAGGGGATTGAGACACATACCCGGGCGCTGTAAGTCGTTATCGCACGGTGGTGCGAACGCAGTAGGTCGTGACCAGGGGATTGAGAAACATACCCGGGCGCAGTAAGTCGCTATCGCGCGGTGGTGCGAGCGCAGTAGGTCGTGACCAGGGGATTTACCCGGGCGCAGTAAGTCGTGAGTGCACAGGAGTGCAGACGCAGTAGGTCGTGACCAGGGGATTGAGATATTTACCCGGGTGCAGTAAGTCGTGAGTGCACAGGAGTGCAGACGCAGTAGGTCGTGACCAGGGGATTGAGACACATACCCGGGCGCAGTAAGTCGTGAGTGCACAGGAGTGCAGACGCAGTAGGTCGTGACCAGGGACAGATTGAAAAGACTTATGAATCTGATTAAAGTGAATGAAACGAAAGTCTTTATGAAAACGATGGATGAGAATGAAATGTGAATTTAATTGAATTGAAAAGAAAACTTAAGACTAAAAATAGGATCGATGGGAAGGTAGTATGGACGTAAGGCTTAAATTATCGAAGATGAACTTGTATGTGATTACCTGAAAAAGAATTCTAGGTTAACAGACAACTTTGACTTCAATAGGGCCTAGTTTGTCAGCTATGCTTCTTAGAAGCTATTATTCTTAGTACTGTGTAATGCTACCCTTCTTGCTATATTTTTACAGGTACCGTAGGAGCATACACGTGTCTCGCCGAGCAGGATTACATTCCACCACGTGGAGTGTGGATAGTATTTAGCGACCACCTATTGGTCATGGGTTAATTTGGGGAAGTTTTATTGTATCTCATTTACTTTGTATTTTGAGGAACTATGAGTTTGAGAAACTATTTGAAATTCCTTAGAAATAATGTAATGAGTGGACTAAACCATATTTTGGGCCCTGCTGGCCTCTGATAAATTTAAAATGCTATTGTTTATCAGGTTACAGGAATTTTGGGAAAGTCCTAAAAACAAGCAAAACTCCGTCCGTTTGACGGGAGATTTCCATATGAATTAAAAATAATTAAGTGTTTTTCCCACTCAAATCATAAGTTTAAAAAGAAATTTTCAATTCACCATTTTAATTAAGGGTATAAAAGGGTAATTAATTGTAGGTGTTACAAATCCTAAATCTACGAGGATGAAATCGAATCAACGGGTTCGGGTGGTAGAAGGTAACCTCCACCTCTCCCTCGAACACCGCGTGATGGTCCTCATAGATCCATGTACCACTAGGAAGTGGGAGGATCTCGATGCAAGCAATGTAACGTGACATCACCTACAAGGGCATAGGGGTAAGCAATTCTATACACATAATCAATAGAGCATAAATATATGTACAATGCGAAGGTATAAACATGCAACAATAAACAACAAACACATTTAGCATTTAGCAGAAATAGGATGCAAGTAGGATGCTCATACTTGTTTCATTTATCAATCTTAGTTTAAATGAGTGGCATGATGTATGAACTTAGCTCTCAAGCCTATCTCCATCATTCTATGTCACTCTCTGACGTCCATCCTTTACTCCGTCCAGCACTCAACCGTGCGTTGTACTCCTAGGTGTACAACATTCGTACATTCACCAAGAATGTACACGACAAGCTTGGAATCTGTGCCACCCGAGCACATCCCGTCATCCAAACGGACCATCATCCAAACGGTATAACCATATCGGTATCCACTAAGCCGACCACGTCGTCAACCATAACGTGTCATCAAGCAAGCGTCATTTGGCACTCCCAGAGGCCCTCCACATGTTACCAAAACATGATAAACGACCTACCATCCAGACTCCAAAATGAATGCATCATTTTTCGCTTAAAGGGATTGATTGATGTTTTTCTTGTTAATAATACCCGACGTGCCACCCGAGCAGCGTCTCGTCATTCAAGTGAAAACTTATCATATCATCAATCAGGTTCCTTTAAGTCTTAGATCACTTGGATTATTGTCATTTAAGTATTAATCAATGATTCAGAACTAAAAATGGTATTTTTAAATATCTGGGTAAAATACTCGAGTGTTCCTCAGAATACTCGAGTGTTCTTCAGTCATTTCCAGATTACTCGAGTGGTTCTCAATTACTCGAGTTGTTCATGTCTTTCTGGGGATTTGAGTTTCAGATTCATAAAAATACTCGAGTGATTCATGAGTTACTCGAGTGTTCTTCATCAATTCCAGAACACTCGAGTGACCCCTGCATTACTCGAGTGGTTTACCTTAACATATCCCCATGCATCAGTCGATACTCGAGTTCTGGACTTGGTACTTGTAGTGTCCTAGACACAATGTTCAGAGTATAACCCTAGCTCAAGGGTATGGAAGACCTAAGAGCTAGAATACGGTCTGATGTTACTGTGTGATTTTGTTGGTATGCTAGCTATCCAGTTGGGATCACTAGGGTTTCCCTAATCACGAGTGTGTGCTAGTGTATGATTAGGGAGAAAGAACGTACCTGAGCCCCTAGCTGGAGACAGCTATTTATAGGGGGAGCGGTGTTGTACCCTATGGGCCTGTACGGAGGTCCAGTAAGGCTGACGTGTCCCTTTATAGGATAAGTGATGAGTCATTCATCCTTATCCTGTTAGCGATTAGTCTTATCTGGTTGGCGAGCTAGGCTCACGCGCCCTTAGCTTGGACTCTTTAAGGGAAGAGGTCCCTGTGCTCGGTCCAGAGTCGTTAGGGTGGGTCCTATGGCATGCGCTCGGCCCAAAGATGCGTGACCCGACAGAATGAGAATTCTGGTCGGCCAGTGAGTATTCTGATCGGCCGAGGGCGTTTTAGGGTAGACCGAGGGTCGGTCTATCACATAAGCCCCCTAGCTCGGTAAGACTTTTCGAGTCTTGAGCCGAGCTGAGAGTTCTTCGTATGTGACCTTCAAGGTGTCGAGGGTTAAGCTCGGTAGGGGATAATGAGTTCAGGACAGCTCACCCTGCCTCGCTGTCCCATTGACTGACTGAAAGGACGTTTGGATGTCCTTCAATGACACGTGCTGCCTTGTGTCAGAGGGGTCATGATGGTGCATGCTGCCTTTTGGGTTTTCGAGATGCTTCTTTCCATTAGTTGTGAGCCACGTGTCCTTTTAGTGGCGCGATGTAGGCTTTTGGGCTTTTGTGATTAGGCCCAAATTTTCAAACGTGGGGGGAAACAACCCCTTCAACTACTCTTTTCCTCCTTTTTTCATACTTTCCATCAAACTCAGACTTCTGACACTCCTCTTCTCTCTGAAATTCGTCTCATTGGCTTTTGGATTATAATTTCCCTACGCCATTATTCTTCTGTTCTTGACTCCCCAGTTCGTTCGTGCCAGTTCTCATCTCCAATTCTCAGGTATTTTGATTTTCTTCTTCTGTTCCTGTTTTTCGCTTTTCTTTCCTTCTCTGCCGAATCATATTCTCCATAGGTTCTGGGTTTTTGGTTGCAGATTTTGTTCCTGTGTTTTAGTTTTCTGGGCTTTTTTCTGGGTAAGTTTAGATTTCATTATGAGTATTAATTGGCTTCAGTACGAGGAGTGGTCTAGGATTCTGGGTTTGAGTGATCTTGAGGATTCTTCCTCTTCTTCTTCTTCTTCTTCGTCTTCCGATCTGGAGGTGCTGGACTTTCTGCCCTCACCCTTCCGCCATCGCATGGTAGATCCGATGGCAGAAGTACCACTATCAGTAGATTACCCTCGGAACTCCGAGGAGGAGGAAGGTAGGAAACTGTTGTATCAAGCGGCGGAAGAGCGGGCCCAACTATCCCGCCGCCCTTCGAACCGTTCCTGGGAGAAACCCTTCTGGGGAAAAGCTGTTAGGGTTAGGGGAAGGTGTAGCAGGCTCGGCTATAGGACTAATAAACCTAGGGCTAGGTTGTTTAAAAATCTTGATTTTATAGATTCTGACGCCGAGTATTCCCTTTCCCCAGGTATGGTTCGAAGGTGCATCACACATCCTCAGGAGTTCCTTGTGCCTCCGAACTCTGTAGATTATGACTGGGTTGACTTGGAGGTGCTTGGAACCCCGTCGGCTTTGGTCAACAGTAATCTAAGTCATATCCGAGCCCACATACTCCCCTGCCCCACGGATAAAACTGGGACTTCTTATGCAATAAGCTCACCGGCAGCCAACGACCGAGTGTGTACGGCGATCGCCGCGGATCGTAAAGAGTTTTTCATGTATGAAGAAGTTGTCATTCGGCTGGGGGTGAAGTTGCCCTTTACTGAAATAGAAATAGAGCTGTTGCGTCGGTTACGCTTGGCTCCTACTCAACTACATCCTAGCGGTTGGGCCTTCATCCGAGCCTTTCAAAAGTTTTGCGAAGCTCAAAAGTTGACTTGCTCGCTCCGAGCGTTTCTATGGTTGTATATACCGCAAGTGAACATCTTCGAGAAGGGGTCGCGCCAAAGATTGTGGGTGTCGTTGAAAGCACGCAACGGACATGCCCTCTTCGATAAATTCACAGATTCATGGAAGACTTTTAAGCCTTTATACTTTAAGTATCAATTCGTCGGAAATGGGGACTGTTGGTTTATGGAGGGTGATCAGCCTCGGTTTCCGTTGTCTTGGTCACCCGATTTTTTTAACCGCAACCCCAAACTTTATCAATATCAATATGAGTCCGAGCTATCTGTAGCCGAGAGGATCACTTGTGATACCTTCTTTTCCTATCTTAGACGGAATGGTCCAGTAGATATCAAGAAGATCATTCTTTTTCCCCAGGAGCTTATAAAAGCCTAGCTTGGTACACATATATATATATATATATATATATATTTTTTAACATTTGGATTATTGGTTTTGCAGAAAAAATGGCTAAGGAAAACAAGGCTGTTGCTCGTATAAAGGAACTTGCTAAAGCAAAGGCGGCTGCTGGGTCAAGTGGTTCTCGGAGTGGAGACATGTCCTCGGAAGCCACTCGCTCGGTGACTGTCGCCGAAACTTGTCCCTCCGAGGTCGAGGTGGTGCAGGTTGTTCGTCCTTCACCGACAAAGGGGGGGGGGAAATAGCTACTGGAATCCCGCTGGTGCAAGTGGAAGGAAAGGAGGATGAAGAGGATCGGGTGCCTCTTGCCAAAAGGGCTAAGTTGGATAAAGGCAAAGGCAAGGCTGTGGAGGTGGTGAAGGCGAAGGTTGCCGACCTTCAAAGGACCAATCTGTGGTTCGATATGTCTGACCCGGACGAGGAGAGTGTTTGGGCTAGGAAGCTAAATGAGAAATTCATCGGCTTGGTTTATACGTCGAACGATGAAAAAAGGTTGTCGGATCAGACGGCAAGCACCTTAAGGTGCCATTGTGACCTTTTGGGCCGAAACATGCTGAGGGCCGCCAGCTATATGTTTCATTTAAGCAAAAATGCTGAAGATATCAGCGCCACCCTCTCGTCGGCTGAGAAAGAGAAGAGGAAAGCTGCTACTGCTGGAACTAAAAATCTGCTAAGCCAAGTGAGGGAAAGTGAGGCAAATCTCCGAGCTCTAACGGAGGCAAACGCCGAGCTTCAAAGAAGATTTGACGCTTCGGAGAGAGCTCGGGAGACTGCTCTAAAGGCTCTGGAGGATACGGTTGGAAAGGATGCTGAGAAAGGAAGGTTGCTGCAGGCGGCCCAGGCGAAGCTGACTGAAGCTTGTCAAAGGGTTAACGAGCTGGAAGGTGTTGCTGGTCGTTTGACGAGTTCGGAGGCGGAAGTGACTAGGTTACAAGGGGAACTGGGCGAAGTGCAGAGGGAGCTGATCAAAACTCGTCGGAAGGCTTTGAAGCATAAGGTACTGGCTTGCAAGAACCACTTCAACTGGGATCATGGTGCTGTCGACTCTTTTGTGAATGCTGTCAAACAGTTAATGCTCTTGAACCCTGGAATCCGAGTGGTTGGGACTAGCCCATATTATGGGGTTGATGGTGATCGGATGATCGATTATCGTGATGATGCTGAAGTGGATTTATCAGCACCTAACCTGCCGAACCCCCTGGAGTTGGAGCAAAGTGAAGAAGACTTTGATGGGTCATCCATTGCCTTGTCCGAAGACGAGGATTAACTCCCTGGAGATGTATTTTGCTGTATAATTTTGTAATTTGAACTTTTTTATATTTTGCAACATTGTTCTTGTAAGAAGCGAATCTTATTCTGTTCTTTATGATCTAGTATTGTGTTTTATCTCGTTATAAACTGTTGTTTTAGATTTCGAATCTCTGACCTATGGCCTAGGTGGGATCCTCGGTCCTCGGCACTACGAAACTGTTTTTAGTTTTTGACCGGGCATCTCATTAAAGTACTTGCAATTGTTAGTTTATATGTCCTTGTTAGAAGGTCATTCATAAACATCCAAGTTCGCCTCGGTGGCGAGCCGAGGGGAAATGGATAGTACGTTAACAGTAAGAGAATATGAGAATTTAAAAGCTTCATCGATTTTCCTTGATCCGTTTGTAAACAGGAGTCAAATACAAAAAGGATAATTAAGATCATGCTAAAGGTAAATGACAGGAATTTAAAATGATAAAATTTCATCTTTACAGACAGTGTTGTGGTTCCCATTTAGCTATAGTATGGTTTGAGCTTGGTGGCGTTCCAGGAGTTGTTCAACTGTTGGTTGGTTAGTGTTTCAAGTCTGTAGGCCCCCGAGCCTGTCTTCGAGATCACTCGGTAGGGACCTTCCCAGTTCTTAGCCAACTTCCCTTCTCTTGAATTTTTCAGTCCAATGTCAGCTCGTCTAAGGACCAGGTCTCCCACAGCAAAACTCCTCGGAACCACCCATTTGTTGTACTCTCGGGATTGTCTTTCCTTAGCTTTTTTCTCTCGGTCCGAGGCTAGGGATCGGATTTCCTCGCTGAGGGTTAACTCTTCCTTTAACAAATCTTCGTTTACTTCTATTGGTCGCTCGGATATACGGAAGGTAGGGATCCGAGTTTCAATAGGTAACAAAGCGTCACAACCGTAGGTTAGTCGGAACGGGGTTTCTCCTGTTGAGGTGTGTATGGTCGTTCTGATTGACCATAATACCTCGGGAAGGAGGTCAGCCCATGAACCCTCGGCATCCAACAATCTTTTCTTCAAACCGTCAATGATGGTTTTATTCGCAGCTTCAGCCTGTCCATTGGTTTGCGGATGCTCGACGGATGAGAAGTGATGGGTAATATGGAAGTGGTTGACAAGTTCTTGGAAAACCTTAGCAGTGAATTGGGTACCGTTGTCGGTGACCAGGGTGTGTGGGACACCGAAACGGGTGATGATTTGTCTGAGAAAGAACTTTTGAATTTTGGCGGAGGAGATTGTAGCCAACGCCTCGGCCTCAATCCACTTTGTGAAATAGTCAACTGCGACCACCACAAATTTCAGCTGCCCCGGGGCTGTTTTGAATTTTCCTATGATGTCCATGCCCCACTGATAGAAGGGCCATGGTGCAATCATGGAATGTAGCTCCGTTGGGGGCGTTGAAAAATATTTCCATGGAGCTGACAGGAATCGCACTTTTTAACATGTTCCGAGGCGTCGCTGAGGAGTGTAGGCCAGTAGTAGCCCGCTCGGAGCACTTTGCGAGCCAATGCCTTCGCACCCACATGGTGGCTCGAGATTCCTTCATGAACCTCGGCCAGTACCAGATCAGCTTCCGCTCGGTCCAGACACCTTAGCATTGGGGAGTCTATTCCCCGTTTGTACAAAATGTTGCCGACCATGGTGTATTGAGCCGCTTGTCTGACTATCTTCTTTCCTTGGGAGGAGTCGGTAGGTAGGATTTGGAACTGGAGATACTGCTTAATGGGGTCCATCCAGCTGTTGGTTAGAGACACAGCTAAGATAACACTCGGCTGGTGAACAGTTTCTTGGACTAGGGTTTTGTTGTTCTCTAGTCCTTTAGTACTGGCGAGCTTTGACAGGATATCTGCACGGCTGTTAGAAGACCTAGGGATGTGGGTGATGGAGAATTGGGGAAAAAGATCTGTGAGAGCTTTGACTTGTTCTAGATATCTCTGAAGGATTGGTTCTTTGGCTTGGAATTCACCTTTGATTTGAGATACAACTAGCTGGGAATCACTGAAAACTTCAATTTCTGACGCCCCCATTTGATGGGCCATGCGCAAGCCGGCTATCACCGCTTCGTACTCTGCTTGGTTGTTGGAGGTGGGGAAGTCGAACTTGAGGGAGTACTCCACACAAATGCCTGCTGCGTTTTCAAGGATTATCCCTGCTCCTGCCCCCTTATTGTGGCTGGAGCCATCAACATAAATTTTCCATGGCTGGGAGGGGTTGGAATAAGTAGAATCTGATAGCTCTGAAACAAAATATGCTAAAATCTGGGACTTGAGAGTTTTTCTTGGCTCGTAGGTGATGTCGAACTCAGATAGTTCAACAGACCACGACACCATCCTTCCAGCCAAGTCTGGTCGGTTGAGGACCTGCCTGATTGGCTGAGTTGTTCTGAGTACTACGGGGTGGTTCTGAAAGTACTGCCGGAGTCTCCTAGCAGCAATCACCAAAGCAAAGGCGAGTTTTTCAATTCTGGAATATCTTATCTCAGGCCCCTGGAGGGCCTTGCTGACAAAGTAGATGGGACGCTCGGTTCCCGAGTCGTCTCTGACCAAGACCGAGCTAACAGATGTTTCACTTACGGACAAATACAAAAACAAAGTTTCCCCTTCCCGAGGACTGGTGAGGACGGGAGGGGCCGAGAGGTATTGCTTGAGCTCTGTAAACGCTTGTTCACAAGAGTCGTTCCAATGGAAGTTCTTGTTTTTTCTGAGTAACTGGTACCATGGTAAAGCTTTCTTGGCTACTTGAGGGAGAAATCTGGAGAGGGCTGCCATCCGACCAGTTAGCCTTTGAACTTCTTTGACATTAGATGGGTTGTGCATGTTCAGAATAGCTTGACATTTCTCCGGGTTGGCCTCGATCCCCCTCTCCGAGAGCATGAAACCTAAAAAGGTCCCGGCTGGGACCCCAAAGGTACACTTATCAGGGTTCAAGCGCATGTTAACTTTTCTGATTCTATCAAAAATAGCCACGAGGTCCCAAGGATGGTCCTCCTTCTTCTTACTCTTAGCTATCATATCATCAATGTACACCTCAAGAGTAGGTCCGATCATTCCCGAGAAGACCTTGTTCATCATACGCTGGTAGGTTGCGCCAGCGTTTTTCAACCCGAAAGGCATTACCGTGTAGCAGTAAGTTGCCCTTTCAGTGATGAAGGCCGTTTTCTCCTGATCAGGAGGGTACATCGGGATTTGATTATATCCTGAGTATGCATCCATGAAAGATAAGAGTTGGTAGCCAGATGAGTTGTCCACTAATTTGTCGATGATGGGGAGGGGGTACTGGTCCTTTGGGCATGCTTTGTTCAAATCGGTATAGTCGACGCACATGCGCCACTTCCCATTCGATTTCTTGACCAGAACGGTGTTGGAGAGCCATTCCGAGTAGCTAACCTCCCTTATGAACCCGGTGGAAAGGAGCTCGGATACCTTTTGCTCTATCACTACCGCCTTTTCGGTGCCAACCCTTCTCTTCTTTTGGGCGACCGGTTTGGCGGTCGGATGAACACTGAGCCGATGACAGATCAAGTTCGGATCAATCCCCGGCATGTCTGCCGAGGTCCAAGCGAAAAGATCTTTATTCTTCTTTAAAAGCTCGAGCATTTCTGCTCATATTTCTTCTGGAAGGTTGGTTCCTAGTTTCACTCTTCTGTTTGGCAGTTTTTCATCCAAAACAATAAACTCCTACTCTCCTTCAGGGGTAGGTCTTGAATCATCCAAATCGGACCTAACATCTAGATCCGTCAAGAGTACACTTCCCTTGTTCAAACTTAACTTTGGCTGGATTTGTTCTGGAGTCTTGATCTTTGCCAAACTGGCATTGTAACACAGTCGAGCCTTCTCCTGCTCGGCTCGGATGGTAACTACAGTCCTGTCAGTACCTTCAAACTTCATAGCCAGATGGACCGTTGACACGACCGCGCCGAAGGCCTGCAAGCATGTCCTGCCAAGGATGGCATTGTATGCTGAAGGGCAATCGACGACAAGGAACTTGATAATCTCGGTTCTCGCCGAAGGGTGGTTCCCAAGGGTCACTGGCAGCTGGATGTGTCCCTTGGGAACCACTGCATCCCCAGTAAAGCTGATCAGCTTTCCCTCGAAGGGGGTCAGGTCCGAGTTTTTTAATTTTAGTGCTTCGAAAAGGTTTAGGAACATGATATCTGCCGAGCTACCCTGATCGACGAATACCCTGGCAACCTCGTAATTATCGATCAAAGCAGTGATGACCATAGGGTCGTTATGACCCGGGATCACCCCTTCAAGATCATCATCAGAAAAGCTAATGGGAATACTTTTTGTGGTTCTCTTTCGGATTGGATGGTTGTGAACTGCAAGGACTTGATTGATATATTTCTTTCTGTCGGACCGTTTCTCTCCTCCTCCCGCAAAACCTCCAGCAATGGTGTTGACTCGTAGGTTTTGCGGGGATTGATCCGTCGTGGCAACCTCTACCGTGGCCACTCACTGCTGATTGGTTGGTTGTTGTTGGTTGGTGTTTTGATCGGCCTGCCTGGTTGACGACCGACCATTCCTGTCAGGGGATGGAGTTCTTCTTCGAGTATGTCGATCAAGTGCTTCCCGGACATACTGCTGTAACTTGCCGTCCCTGATTAACTGCTCGATCACATCCCTGAGCCAAGTGCATTCATCTGTCGTGTGCCCATACCCACCATGATACGAGCAAAATTTGGAGCGATCTTGCCGCTGGCTTCTCTTCAAGGGGGGTGGTCTTTCTATTGCTCGGAGGTCAGTCTGCATTGTTTCCTGCAGAATTTGGCTTCTTGGGACTGTGAGAGGGGTGTATTGCTCGAATTTCCCTCGGGGAGGTCCAAATCTCCTTTCCCCTCGGGGTCCCCTCCTTTGATCATCCCTTCGGTCATCCCTTCTCTCGTCTCTTCTTGATCTCCCCTGGGAGGATGGCTCTCCCCGCTCGCCTCTGTCTCTGTTTCTTTGCCATTTGCTGAATTCTTCCAAGTTTATGAACTTAGTAGAACGATGTCTTAGCTCCGCCATATCCCTCGGCGGTTTGCCCACAAGTGAATTTTTGAAATCTCCGTTTCGGAGACCCTGAGTGAAGAGAAAGACTGCAAAGCTTGGTTCTAAGTTAGGCACGGTCCCTGCCTCCGAATGGAAACGTGAGAGATATTCCCGTAAAGGCTCTTCGGTCTGCTGCATAACGCCTGCTAGCGCGTGGTCGAACTTCGGCTGGACGCAACTAGCGGTGTACCTGTTCAGAAAAACTCTCTTCATCTCTGCCCAGGAGTTAATAGAGTTCCTGGGCAAGGCTGAGTACCACCTTAAGACGGGTGGTTGGAGAGTCATGGAAAAAGCTCTGCATTTCATCATGTCTCCACCATCGTAAAAGTTCATAGCTCCTTCAAAAGACAAGATATGCTCCAAAGGGTCGGTTAACCCGTTATATTTGGAAACACTCGTTGGGCCGAGAAAGGCTGAGGGTGTCTCGTATGCCATGATTCTCGGAGTGAAGGGATGGCCAGGATGAGCAGTGTGGTCGGTTTCATATGTGTCCTCTAGGATTGGGTTTATGGGGGGTGGTGGAGGTAGAGTGGTGGTTGGGTGGGGGATCAGCTGAGTTGCTAACACCCCTCCGGCCACCGCCTGCATATGGAGCTGTTGGAGATCGGCGATGGCCTTTCCCTGTTGTTCTAGGATCTTAGCTTGTTGCTTAATGATTTCTTCCAACTGGCTCTCCCTTTGACCACGGGAGCGATCCTTATCATCTCCAGAAACACGGGCGTCGATGGATCGGCCTGATCCATGGTTTTGTGCATGATTGGGGTTAAGAGAATTTTGGTTTTGGGGGTTTGTTTGCCTGGAATGGACGGTGTAAGGACCACTGTGCGTGCGAGCTGGAACGGAGTGGTGGCTCCGGGCTGGAATTTGTCTTACTGATGGCATGCTGGGATGTGGAGGGTTTCTCCTATCGAGATCTCCGCCGTTGTCGCCACTGCCTTCTTGCAAACTCTGATGGTTTCGCCCTCCTTGGCGGTTTGCGCCACGCGATGCTGCGTTTCCTCGCGTCTCTACCATTTTGGGGTGGGAATAGCATTTTACGGTTCCCCACAGACGGCGCCAATGTAGTGTCCTAGACACAATGTTCAGAGTATAACCCTAGCTCAAGGGTATGGAAGACCTAAGAGCTAGAATACGGTCTGATGTTACTGTGTGATTTTGTTGGTATGCTAGCTATCCAGTTGGGATCACTAGGGTTTCCCTAATCACGAGTGTGTGCTAGTGTATGATTAGGGAGAAAGAACGTACCTGAGCCCCTAGCTGGAGACAGCTATTTATAGGGGGAGCGGTGTTGTACCCTATGGGCCTGTACGGAGGTCCAGTAAGGCTGACGTGTCCCTTTATAGGATAAGTGATGAGTCATTCATCCTTATCCTGTTAGCGATTAGTCTTATCTGGTTGGCGAGCTAGGCTCACGCGCCCTTAGCTTGGACTCTTTAAGGGAAGAGGTCCCTGTGCTCGGTCCAGAGTCGTTAGGGTGGGTCCTATGGCATGCGCTCGGCCCAAAGATGCGTGACCCGACAGAATGAGAATTCTGGTCGGCCAGTGAGTATTCTGATCGGCCGAGGGCGTTTTAGGGTAGACCGAGGGTCGGTCTATCACAGTACTCGAGTGTTCTAACACAAAATACACTGTTTTATCAAAAATTTACTCGAGTATCAAGCCAAGTACTCGAGTCTTTTCTTGCAGAACAGTCTGGAAACTTGGTTTTAACATACCATTTTCAATTCTAACCATTTTTAGTCCAATCCAATGATCAACAGAGTTTATGTCACACATTTTGAACATGCTCAAACACTTATAACTCATTAATTAACAAATTTGACAGAGAATCAAGAGTTTATGCATAAAACATACAATTTCACAACTTAACACCTCAAATTGCAAAATACTCAACAAACTCATGAAATAAAGTTCATTACAGCTTGCATGCATCATATGAAACTTGCTCAACACAACCATAGAGCATGAGTTGGTCTCCAAACCAAAGTTCTTATTCAATCTAAGCCCTTAGAGCCTCTTGGTGGCTCTCTATTGCAAATCATGGAATTTAAACTCTATCTAGTGCATAAAACAACTTCCCCTTACCTCTCAGACGTGTACCAACAGAAGATTCCCAAGAAAAAGCTCTCCAACACCAAAAACAACTTTGAGCACCACATGCAAGACAGTTTTGAGTGAAGCACAATGATTGAATTGGTTGACATATGAAACAGAGATAAGAATTGGGGAAATTAGAATTTCTAAACTCTATGCAACACTTACTAGCTATAAAAACCGAATTGAGACTCAAAGGATTCGTGAGCTTACCAAAAATCGAATTCAAAGTGAGCTCCAGAAAAAGGTTTGACAGAAAATAGCTTCACTTCCAAGCTCCAATTCTTCCTCCACACTCACTCTCAACTCACGAATTTGGTGTCTATACAAAGCTCGAGATGTGAGCTTTGTATTGGTGTATGGTTTGTGATTTGAATCAGAACACAGAAGGAGAATCAAAGGAAACAAGTTCGGAACCCTAACTCAAGCAACACACTCGAATTTTGCCAAAATGGTTGATTTCCAGCAACCATTGAGCTTAAATACTTGAACCCAACGATCATGCATGGCGGCACGAAAGCTGGGACGTGTTGAGGAAGACGATTTCGTGTCAACACACGAGAATCATTGGTGGTGACTCACCAAATGCACTAACTCGTGCAACTCTGACCAGAATACTCGAGTATTCAAGAAAATACTCGAGTATTTTACCCAATTTTTGAAAAATAATAATTTTATTTACTTTCCCTCCAAAACTTTTCCTATATTTACTTCTAGGTCCCAACTCAGGGACTAATATGCAAAATGCTTATTTTATGCATAATTATACTTAATAAATAAATTCACACACCTTCCCTAAATGCATAAATACAGATTTTAATCGAAGATTAAGAATGGAAATAATTAATTATAATAACTTTATAATTAACATTTCATTAATCAGGGATTAAAATTTTGGGGTGTTACAAGAACGAAAGCCACCAAGTTCACACTAGAAAACTCGTTTTTCAGAGGATTTGAGTGTTTGTTCATGGAATTAGAGGGGTATCAACACTCAAACATATAAAATAACCCCTTCCAAATGTCTTTATCAATCTAGCACAGTGCTAGGTTGATATTTACACGAATTTGTGGTGGAAAAATGGATTAATCTTAGTCATTTGTGCTCAAACCGACCTACTGTTGGTTCATCATAGTCGTGGTAATTGATTACCACGATTTGATAATCGATTACCTAGGCTTAAATTTGGTCACCTTTGAAATTTTGACCAGGTAATCGATTACTGACTTTGGTAGTCGATTACCTAGTCTTTTTGGCCTCCAAATGCAATTTCCACCGTTGGATTTGAAGACAAGAGGGTTGGGAAGCTTGTCCCCAAATTTGGGCACGATCCGACGGTTAACGAATGAGATATGACACAATATTTGGGTAATTTTTTCACTAAAATTCACTTTGATGATTATTACAAAATATTCACATAATATCTGCTTTATATTCTCTTAGTATCAACTTAGTATCTACTTAATATCTATTTTATATTTACTTCATATCTACTTAATATATTTCATTTACGATCTCGAGGATAATTCCGGTGGGTGTTACAAAACACATGTCATCATAAGCTCTACCAAGTACGAGGAAAGGTTCAAATGCTCCAAGGGTGAGCGAATGAAAGACGAAGATAAACGATCAAAAGCTTTTTCCAAATCAATCTTGATAGACAAGAAAGACTTCATGCCTTTCATTCTCCTCATGTTGTGAACTAGCTCATGAGCAATAGTAATATTGTCCTAAATGTTTCTACCTGAGACAAAGCTAGCTTGATAAGGAGATATCTAAGAGCCAATGAGAGGCTTCAACCTGTTAGCCACCACCATCGTGAGACATTTGTAAACAACATTATAGAGAGAATATACCTGAACTGAGAAACGGACTCTGGATTAGCAATTTTCGGGACCAAGACTACGAGAGTATTGTTGATGCTTTTGATCAAGCCCAAGTTGTGCTAAAGCCTCTGAATAAACACAGTAAAAACAGAACCAATATTCTCCCAGTTAGATTTGTTAAATAAAGTCAGATACTCATATTCCTAGGTGATTTTAGAGAACCCATAGAAAAAGGGCTTTTCGAATACCAAACTCGATGCAACCGAATCCAAAGAAAGAAGCAAAGCATCATCAATAACATGAAATGAAATATGGTATCTTTGAGGATGAGAGGATGAACAACATCATGAAAAAGATCATGATAAAACTGTTTAGCCAACCCCTTAAGAGAATGTTGTTTATGAAACCCAAATTCTGTGTGAATCACCCAAAGCATGAATAAAAGACTTCCTCCTTCTTGTGACAGTCTTTGCATGGTAAAAATTTTGTTTTGCGGTCTTCATCAACAATCCTAGCTTTGCGAGACTTTTGGAACCACAACAATTCCTCCCAGTAGAGAACTACATCAAGCTCACTTTTCAATGATAATTCCATATTTTCTAGGAAGGGATTGGTTCCATAGCTTGGAGCTTGTTGAATGCCATTAATTCAAGCAATAAGTTCTCTCTTTTCCTGTGAATCAATCCAAATACATGGAAATTCTGTCAAATTCTCAAGAAGATCAACATTATCTTTCCAATTACAATGTAGAAAATCTGGAAAAGACTCATGAGAAAGCCAGGCATCATTAAAATGGAAAGGACAATTACCAGAGAATGCTTGAGGAGTAGTAGAGAGGCAACTTGCGTGGTGATCAAATTAGATTCTTTGTAGAGTCCTTAATATATAATTCGGAAATCGTAACTGCCAAGAAGCATTGCAAAGAACCCTATCCAATCTTTGGTCATGACCATTTAAAAAAGGACCTTTCCAAGTAAACCTTTGATCATGACCATTTAAATAAATTATATTTTCATGATTTAAAATATTATTATATTTCTTTTCGTTGAAAATAAATGAATTTATTTGAGTTTTGTAACTTATAAGCAACTTTGGTTTTAACGTCATTGATTTATCTTTATACCAGGAATTTATAAGGACGTTAATTTTGTCAGATTTCAGTTTTTGGGATTTAAATTTGACATGTGGATTTTATTTGTGTCAGCAACGGATTTTGATTTATTTATTTATTTATTTATTTGATTTCGTTATGATGATTTCCAAAGGCATTACGTTTTCATATGAGACCCGAATGAAACGATGTTATAGTCAAAGTGGTTATATGAAAATATAGAGTTTTACTTTTATAACAGTGAAGGTTTAATTTTATGTTTTGTGAAGGATTAGTATTTTTGAAGATTTAATATGCAAAGTCTTGTTATTGTGTTTTGTAATTTATTAAATTATGATTTTAACGCATCCGATCTCATAAGAGTTTAAAGAAAATTTTCTTTCACCCCCATGTACATGTTGCCACGGTTTGGGAATGATAAAGGAAGAGGGAAAAGTCTTTTGAAAAGTAAACCTCCAAGTGGTTACAATGCTCTTTTTATTACCACTGTAACATCCTCAAATTTATTAAATAGTCATATGTGTTTAGTAGCAAAAATTTATTTCAAGTTGTTATAAATGTTAGTAATTCTAAGAAAATGAATTTTTAATGTTTTAGTATGCATTTTATTTTTAAAGAGAATTTGGAATAGGTTAGGTTTTGTAAAAAAAATTTAAAAAAAAATTAGCATCAGGTCTGATTGGTGCACCCGGGCGCGCTAGAATGGCACCCAGGCACAGCACCAAGTCCCAATCCTGGTGCATCAGACCACGCCAGCATGGCGCACCAGAACCCAGTAGCCCGCACCAGCTTTCAGCGGCAGACGCACCAGACCAGCAACACCAGGGACGCGCGCTTGAGCGCGCACGGGCTTTAAATCTGGTGCTGATCACCTTGAAGCAAATTCGTGAACTCCTCCCTTCTTTTCTCTTAACCGATGCTTCATGCCCTCCAAACCATAGGCTCTTCCAATCTTAAAATCAACACAAAATCACCACAAATCATCACCTTAAACTCATTCCCTCTCTAAAATCCCCATCTCACTCCCTCTCCTCTCATTCCCATCACCACACCCAAAACCCCAACTCTTTAATCAAAGGGTTCTTGCCATAGGAAGTGAAGAAGGAGCTTAAAGAGTGTTGGGGAACAAGAATATAAGAGCTAAAGTGGGTATATTGGAGCTTGGAGAGGAGTTCTCTCTCTAGCATCTTTCCTTTCTCTCTCTTACAAGAGGTAAGAGATGAGATATTTGTCTTAATTAAGGGAAGGAATTAATTATGATAATATGTATATAATGATGTGTATGATTTTTAAATTTAATTATGTCATGAACCTAGGGTTATGTTGGTTAATGGATGATAACGATGATGCTTTATTAATTTATGTTATGCCAAGGAATTCAATGATTTTGATGAATGAATATTAGCAAGGCTTAAATGAATTATGCGGTTCTTGAAACTAAGGTTCATATAAATTAGTGATGATGATGTTACTTAAATATCGATTAAATGTTGAATGGTTATTAATTTAAATGATTGAATGTTATTAATCCTATTAATGATATTATTATGTGGAAATATAAATTTTCTTATTGATATGGTCAAGTACCTTAAGCTTGAGAACACATCCAAATTAGTATAATTAAACGCTTGGTTATCAACAACCACTAAAAAAGAACTAGAAACACGTATAATTATGGAGTAAGGTGGACGTTAGGAATTAGGAAAGATACGTGAAGATTCTACGGACTGAAGTACGTTTTGTGAAGGTTCATAGAATTGACGGACGAGAGTATTATAGTGACTAGATTATGTTATTGAAACAATCGCGGGAAACTATTATAGAGGACTTTGATCTTCCAAAGGATCAACGGTACGAAGTACGTTTCCTGAAGTACCAAATAGTCGGGGATTGGTCCTATGCACACTATAATAGTTTTTATCGGTCACTTAGATACTTCATAGACTAGTTGAGGGTGGTCCCTGCTATATCCAATTTTGGGAAAACTACCCGAAATTGTACGATGGACGTTTTCGTGAAGTACTGTGCAAGCACTGGTTGAGGGACACTTACTCCTAGTTGATCTTTCCTAAAGTGTGGAGGGCAATGTGAGTAAAAAAAGTAAAGAAACATAGCAATGGTTACGAAGTAAAAGTAAAGGAACGTAGCAACGACTACGAAGTAAAAGTAAAGGAAAAAGAAGCGTAGTAATGACTACGATGTTATAAAAAGGAAAAAGGGAAGCGTAGCTAAGACTACGATGTTATGAATTGAAAAAGGAAAAAGAAAGAAAATGGAAAAGGAAGATTTATATGAAATGTATATTATTACGTTTATTAATGATATATGAAGCATGCATTATTATTATGTCTTATTATCTTTTTTAATTATTTCCTTTGATTTTGAGTGCATATCTCACTCTCTTTGTTGTCCATTTTAGGTACATTTGGTGGAGAATTTCTAAGTCTCCTTACAGCTGAGGACGAGTATACTCCTACTAGCGGGTATAACTCTACGTTATAGATTGAGAGCGGATGCAACCACGTAGTACTCTTACTAGTTAAATATTTCGGAATGTTTATATCTTTAATTCTTAATATAAAGTTATGTTTTGATGTACATAAGTGGATGTCACTTTTGATGGATATCTAAATATCCTCCCCTTCTTATAGTGATATTCCCTTTTTGAAATATAAAACCTTAAACTGTATTTTGCTTATGGACTGTGAAACATACGAGGTAAAACTTTTATTTTAGTAGTGTGTAGAAGAAAATGTTTATATTTATACTGTATCTGGATCTGACAAGTTATATTTGAAATTTTCAAAAGGGAAATATCCATATTTTAAAACGAACTCCGTCAAATTTTTCCTAAAATTTTTATAGTTAGAATTTAATAAAGGAAATAAAAAGTAGGATATTACAACCACCCTAATTACTCTATTGGTATTTTTATTAAAAAGTAAATGAAACTCCATTTATCCCTATGAAAACCGTATCCCTCCTTCTTTCTCTCTTTTTATTCATTTTACTTTGTGTGACTATTGGCTTTCCTTTAACAAAAATAATAATAATAAAATGATAACCCCCTCCTTCTAAACACATTTCCCTCCGCTCTTCTTCAATAAGTTCATTTTCATATTCTTGTTCCAAAAAGGAAACTTGCATAAGCAGCAGCCTCACCCCCTCCCTCATACCACACGTATACTCCCTCCTTCTTACATATCATTTCTCTTTTCTTTCTTTTCTTATAACAGTGACACAGGAACAGCCCCACATACTCCCTCCTATCACACGAACGACTCTCTCCCTTCTCACACTCACAACTTCTCAATCTCCTCAATAAAACAGTAACAACAACGAACCTCTCTTTTCCATTTTAAGTTCAAAAATCAATTACCCATTTCATTGGTGTTATCCTTTTGGTCAAGAACAAATGAAATCAAATCTCCCCATTAGAGAATGAGAAGGAACCGTGGAATTGGGAGAAGGAGAAAGAACCAATTTTTGTCAACCTTGATTTTTGGGTAATGATCTCTAACCTATTTTAATTTATTCCTCGTGTACTTTATTGATTTGAAAATAGATTGTGATGAGAACCTTGATTTTTGAATTGCATGTGTTATATACAAGAGTATTGTTGCTGCCCAAAATGGTTTAAATTGAGTTTTTGTTAAAAAGCCTTGATTTTTTCAAATGGCAAAAGTCCTTAGGTGTTGCATGTGCATAATCTAATTAGTAGAAGTTGAAATTTTTTCTTGCATGTGTAGTTTGAAAGAGTACCCGAATTAAAAGTAAGTATTTTCATGAAAATGAGTATTTGATGTTCATGCATGTAGTTATTTGAGTTTGATAGGTATAAATATTTGTTTTCATGGAATTAGTGTAAGCAAACAATGAGCTTTTAAAATAAAAAGTGATTTTCGCCTATTTTTGGGCTTTAGCCGAATTGACCCTAGGAAGTGGAAAGGAGCTCTAAAATTTGTTTTAAGCCTTGATACTTTGTTTTTATTAAAAAGAATGTGTATTGGAACTTTGATTTGGTGTTGCATGTCCATGATTTTGTTTGTATGCTTTTCAGGTATTAAAGAACAAACTTGTTTTATTTGGTTTTTCATGAACTAATGTGTAGGGTGTTATTAAACCCTTGTGGATTTTTGGTGTTAAGCATTAGAGATTAAGTGTATGTGTTAGTGTTTTAATCACTTACAAAAATTAAAGGAGCTAATTTGCCCAAATGTATGTTGTAAATTTGATTGGATTTGGTTTCAAAGTTCATTTTAAAAATAGATCTCTATTCTTATTGCTAAGTGTGAAAAATTATATAACCATGTCTTGTTTTGTTGATGTGGCCGAATTGATGGAGAAAGAAGAAAAGGCTATTTTGGTTTTTGATTTCAAGTATGTCAATTGATAAATTGATTTTGAGTTTTTGGCAAAGTCCTAAAGCGTTAAGGAATGATTATTTTGGGTGCGAGCTTGTTGTTTAATTTCTATACAATTCATTTGATTAGTTTTGGGTTAGATTGTTTTATAAAGGTTATTTTGTTATTTTTGTTCCCTAAGTTTGAGAAGGACTAGTTACCTTGAAAGTTTTTGTTTTTACTTGTGCTTAAATTTGTAAGAGAGTATGATTTATTAAGTTATTTTATATCGCAAATTGATTTAGAACCTTGAATGTGAGTTAGAGTTAAAGAAAACCAATTTTTGGACAATAATGAAGAGGATGTCGTGAGCCCCATTTCTAATTGAAAACAAAGTTTTGATTCTTGACATTGCATATTGTGTTGATTTTTGCAAGAGTTTTAGATTTACCATATGTACATGATCATTTTAGAATGAAAATGAATTTTTATTATGACTTAGCGTAATTTGAAAAATATAGAGAGTTTGATTTTTGTAATTCGAGATGATGTGACTTTGATGTTCTTTTTAGACTTAGAGATTTTAAAGTTTATTACTCTTTTATGGATTTGACTAAGGCTTGTAAGTAAATGTATTTGAAAGAAAAACAAATTTTCCATGGAAAAAGAAGGTTTAGCCGAATTAACCAAGTATAGGGAACTAAATGGGATTTTGTTTAAGTGTTCTAAGTTTAGCGTTTGAAAAATAAATTGCAATGGTCTATGTTTTATTATTAATAAGGTTCGACCCTTAGGCTATATTTGTAAAATGAATACATTCGGGCAAGCGTAAGGTGATTTTAAAAAAGGCAATGTTACAAAAAATACATGCTGTCTCGAAGGTGTATTTTTTTTAATATTAGCTTAAGGCGGTGACCCTATGCTCAAGACTTATGAGTTTTGAGTAAGGTAACTTGTTTTCAGTTAGGAATTGAATTATTTGTTTAGAGATTGTTTTTGGTTTATGATGAAGATGTTGTTCAAGAAGTGTATTTTTAAAAGGTTGAATTTAATTATGTGATTGTGACGGGAACTTAAGAAAGTGTTTTGTTAGTTTTTGGAAGAACTTGAATTGTATGATGATTTTACTTTGTGCTTAACTGCTGTCCCAAGACTTTATTTAGGTGATTTGGCATTTGGAAATATTTTCGTGTACGTACTAATATTTGATTTTTGTGAAAGGACTAGCAAAACAAAGTTGTTTTGGAATTTTTGGAACAAAAGAGTATTTTGTAACGTGAATTGGCATAGGTGTAAAGTGTTTGGACTTTGATAGGCAAAACTGCTTCTTTAGTCCCCTAAGTTATTTATTTGTTCCAAAGTGGTCCCTCAAGTTTTTTTGTTTGAAAGTGGTCCCTTAAGTTTACTTCCGCTAACACAGTTGGTCCTTCCGTCAGTTTTTCCGTTTCCGATCATCTTCTCCGGCAAGCATACAATATTTTCAGGTGAAACACCATTTTTTCCGGCCAAATTCCATTTTTTCCGGCAAATCTTTTTAACATCTAACTGTGTTTCACCGGAAAAAATGGTGTTTCACCGGAAAATATTGTATGCTTGCCGGAGAAGATGACCGGAAACGGAAAAATTGACGGAAGGACCAACTGTGTTAACGGAAGTAAACTTAAGGGACCACTTTCAAACAAAAAAAACTTGAGGGACCACTTTGAAACAAATAAATAACTTAGGAGACCAAAGAAGCAGTTTTGCCGACTTTGATATTAGTTGTAGTTAATTTCAAGTGATGAGATTTCTTAAAGTTTTGTGAAAATTGTTCAAAGAACTTTGAGTTAGTTTGATGAAGTTAAACGATTCATTTCCATATCTTCTAAATGTTGTCCAGATTTATTTATTAAGGTACAAAGGGTGTGAAAATGATTTTTAGTAATTTCAAACTTAAGGATTTTAAGACGATATAAATAGAAAAAGTTTGAACGAAATTTTTGTGATAGTAAAGCTGTTTTCGAATTTTTAAAATGATTTCAGCAAGTACGTCAATTATAAACGTTATAAATAAAACCTATTGTTTATTTTATTTGGATATTGGCAATGTGCCTATTGTTATTTGGTGTTTGTGATAAAATGAGTATGACGTATTAATATTTTTTTCAGCGTATTGCTTTAGTTTGTCAGCGTAAGGTTTTCCCGTGAGTTTTAGAATAAAACCGTAAAAGCCTAAATTGTTTTGGTTTGGTTTTAATCGAGTTCTGTTTATGCGTATTAAAAATTCAGCATTTGACGTTTTTGCAAAGTGAGATTTCAAGTGATTTTGTGAGCCCGTCACTACTACAAAAAAGCTTTTTTAGACCGGTTCCGAACTGGTCTTAAAGCCCCTGTTGCTAAAAATGCATGTTAAATGAGACCAGTTATGAACCGGTCTTTTTTATATTAACGAGACTGGTTATTAACCGCTCTGATTTAAATTTTTGAACCAGTCTGAATAATAATTCTG
Source organism: Crotalaria pallida (assembly GCA_037953625.1). Lineage (NCBI taxonomy): Eukaryota > Viridiplantae > Streptophyta > Magnoliopsida > Fabales > Fabaceae > Crotalaria > Crotalaria pallida. Next base: position 75,675,880 of record CM075649.1, on the reverse strand, counting down.
AACCGGTCTGAATAATAATTCTGAACCGGTCTGAATAATTCTTTGAACCAGTCTGAATTATAATTTTGAACCGGTCTGAATCATAATTTTGAACCGATCTGAAAAATTTTATGAACCGGTCTAAAAAATTAGGAACCGGTCTGAAAATTTTTTTGAACCAGTCTGAAAAATTTTCTAAACCGGTCTAAAAAAACTTATGAACCGGTCTTAATCAACTTCAATATGTCTTTTTTCTTTTACGGCCCCTCCAACACAACTTAACCACTTCATTTAAATTAACTTGATTTAAATTAAAAAATATAAATACTCAAAGATAGGTATACAATTACAAACATAACCACTTCAAATTGTTTATCTACATACACAACATATATATAAATTAAAAAACCATAAAAACCTAAAATAGTAGTCGATAAAAAAATACATAAAGAATTATATGCAGGACTCAAAGTTTGTAGATGTGTCACTTGCAGCATTCTTATCATCCAAATGGCAGCAAGATAAGGCTCAGGAATTGTTTTAACTTTCTTCAGAAGATCTGCTAAGGACCCTCCATCCATGTACTCTAAGATGATTGATATGACACCATTATCATAAAATGACTGGTAGAAGACAACAACATAAGGACATTGAGCTGCTTGATTAATTTTCAGCTCTTTTGCTATCTGCTTGCGCACAGACTCCTCAATATTCATTTGAATTATCTGAATAGTGAAGAATGCATACATAAGTGACAAAAGAACAGAGAGTGATGGATGTATATGATAGCACTAAGGTTGTTAATATTTCAGTCTCAGATAAAAGGAATTTAGGAAGTAGTTCATAAGTACCTAGATAAGGAACATTATGATACACTTCTAAGTTTTATTGTTCCTGTGGCAATGCACTTCTAAGGTTGGTCATTTTCTTTTCTCTGCATCATGACATCTTTGTATCACTAAACAATTAGTTTACCTGTCTTGCTTTCATGCCTTCATCAGATTGCTGGATGACCGGGTGTTCTGGATGTTGGTCTTCAATTATATCAGCTGCAAGATAGTTACAAGTCAGCAACTGGTTTTCTTCCTGTCATTTTTATTTTTTAGTTGAAAATGGTGAAGAATTATAAGCAGCAGACATTTTGGAATTTAATGATTGACCTGTGGGTAGCCACAAAATATTGGTGACAGAACAGGAATGTATGTATAGCTAGGAACCAAAGAGCACTGTGGTCCATGGACCCAATCTTCAATTTGAAAAGGTCACATTAGATTTTAATTTGAAAAGGCAATATGTGTGAACAATTGATTTTGACAGTACTTCTATAATTTGATATCTGCTCTATCTAAGGGAAAGTAAACCTTAAATTATTTTCTCAGCAAAAGATAGTACAGCTAATGCAGCCTGATAATCATTGTCTTCAAATATGATCTAGTTCTTAAGCAATGATGCGATTTTAAAAGCCAGAGCTTAAGATATAATAGTAACTTTTATTACCACACCAGGAAAAAATCGGAACTGCTAACCTTCCCCTGTCATTTGTCAAGGTTTAACTCCTATGTCAATCATTATGGATTATATACAACACTAGTAGACAAATTAAATCTACTTGGATTATGGCTCGTAGTTCAAGTATATTTGTTTTGATTTGCCAAGCATATTTCTTAACAATTCAAAGTGTCGGATAGAACCGATGAAAGGAAAAGACATCATTATATGCAAAATCACCAAGATTGATAGAATTTCTTGATGATGGATAACTGAGAAGTAAGAATTCACGATCAGCAATACTAAATGAAATTTTGTTAGTGTACTCACTTTGACCAAAATCCCAGCATTAGCATAGCCTCAACTGACATGATTAGAATACAAAGAATGGAAGATGAGGTGGGGAAGAAGGAAATGCAATTAACGCAAAAGAACAACATTATTAAGATCGTAGTTTAAATCCGTTAAGTGGTTGTTATCCTACTCACCTATTGCTGCATCATCCTGACGAGGTGGGGAGGGTATAAGTGTAACTGGAATAGAGTTAAATTAAAAGGGAAAGAGACCGTAACATCAATTTGTTTCATTCAATGACTAATTAAAATTTAAAATATACAAGTTCCTACTTCCTGGGAAAGAGACCCACTTCTCAATCATGTTCAACAATAGTAACAACTCAAAACCTTTTACCATTAGGTGGATCTCAATTATGTACTACGATGCAATTAAAAGGTCCAAAATTGGGTGACTGAAATATTAATGCCGGACATAATGAACAAGAAACCACCTGCAACAAAATAACAACAAAAATACATTCTTTAACTAAAATACTATCAGAACGAAATTGACAAATTTTCTAATTCCTAATGAAATTAAATCATCAAACACTAACCGAAAAAGCATTTTCTGAAACTTACAGAGTATGTAACCTTGAGCAACGTAGAAATTGCATGCAGAAAAAAAGTTTCAAAGATCTGTGCCCAATGAAAGACAAAATGGGAAAGGGAATGACAATACACTTAAAAGCACAGAGAGAGAGTAGACAAAGGCAATAAAACAAGATAAATTAAGTAGAAAAATAAAAGAACAGAAGATGCAAACTCAAAGCAAGATATGCAATATGCAGCAAGTATACCTTTAATGCAAAAAACTGGTTAGTCCATTTGTGTTGCACCAGTTGCACTACTCCTCCATTTCCTTTCCCAACCACTTTGACTATATCTATGTCCGCCAAACTTAGCTGGTCGTCTGTTGGTTTGATTGGGGGTGGCTGAACACATAACACAGATATTAAACTCATATTTAACATATAGTAAGAAAGAGTTCTTGTATTAATACAGACGAAAGGTAGTTCCTTAAACAAGAGAACATAATCAAAAATGCGGGTCATTGATATGTATATAAAACTTCAGAATTTTCCCTGGTTTACATTTAGCAGTTCATTAGATATCATAATTGAGATGTTATTCCACAAGTTCCAATAAGTTTCATTTAAACCCACCTCTTAGTCCAATAAAATATAGCATAATTCCATGCATAAAAAGAAAACAACATCTAATCACCAAGACAACTAACATCCGTGAATAAGATTGACATGAGTATTAAAAATATAACATAGTTCCAGAACTAGCTAAAAACCTCACTACAAATATAAATTATGATACTTTGCAAGTTTACATTTGTGCCAAGGATAACATATTATACATAAGTGATCCAGTAAGCACTATGCCAATTTAGTACCTATCTGAAGGATCTCTTCCAAGCATTTCCACAAAAAGATCATGGTCACATATGATTTGTAAGAAGGTAAGTTTGCACTCATGAAGAACAGCTTGACATACCCCAGAGAACTTATCAAGATATAACGATACCTGCAATAACAATGAATTTTGCATGAAGTCACAAATCAAGAGGCAACACTAGATTTAGCAAGACAAGATTTAGCATGCATCAGAAAATTTACATGTACCAATTTCACTATACTGGAACCCTTTAAAAAATAAGAAATGCTTCATTATCCGTTATTAATTGTCTTATCATTACTGTATAAATTATAAAAATTTAAAATAACAAAACAAAAAAACAAATTCATCACATCAATTGCCAATATGAGAGGCCGACCTGGTCTACACTGGTGCTTCGATTCGAACCCGCAACGGCTGCGACTGGTACGAGGAGGAGGCGGAGGCTGGTTCACTATTCATGAGCAATGAGAGAGAGGAACGATGGCGGAGATGGTGGCCTCCTTCGTCAATACTGTCATTAGAGACAAAATTTCATAAACCATTTAATGCCAAAGCTGTCCAGTACATGATGCATCCTCTGTTAACTTATTACACATTGAAGGAAAGAAAGGAAAAAACACATAAATTCACAGACTCAAAAACTGAACCTCATGCTTAATTAATCACACTAAAAAATCAAAATGAAACATGGAAGCATGATATTAAAACCTTTAAAACCATGATATCAATAAAAAAAGCAAACCTAGGCCAACGAACAACAACCCCAATCAATCTCCTAAAACATTCTATGCCAACCCCCTACACTAACCCTAACCTTTAATCGAATATGAAGGAAAAAAAGAGATACCTTGAGGCAAGTGACAGAAGAGAGTTCGTGGCAGCAAGATAGAGAGAGCAATTAGTTTCTCGACGCTGAGAAGAGGCAAGGGAGACGACGGAACTAGGAGGAGGCAGGGGAGACGACGGTTGCGGCAACGATTCCACGAGGAAGGAGCGGAAGCCGTTCTAGGAGGAAGGAGCGACGACGCTTGGAGGAGTCGTGGCAGCAACGATTCCAGGAGGAAGGAGCGAGCGGCAGTGGCGAGGAGGAAGGAGCGACGATGGCTCAGGTGGTGAAAGAGAGTGGCAGCGACGGCGGGATGCTGGTGAAAGAGAGTGGCGGCCGTCGCGCTGGGAGGAGGAAGCCACGGGTATGGAGGGAGTTGTGCTAGGGTTCTAATTTTGGGAAGATGGAAGTGTGGGTTGACACAATACTTAGTCACTATTTTTCAGACTAGTCATGAAAATGAACCACTCTGATATGAACCAATTCCAACTTTCAGACCGGTTCCGCATCGGAACCAGTTTCAATTAATATATTTTTAGGCTGGTCCTTTAAATGAACCGGTCTGGTTTAAATTAATTCCAACTTTCAGACCGGTTTCGTGCGGAACCGGTCTTAATGAAGTGGTCTAAAAAATATATTTTGTACTAGTGCGTAAATGTTTTAGAAAAATTCAAAGTATTTTAGAAAGCAAGCAAAGTAAAGGTAAATTATTTGTTAAGATTGTCTTAATTAAAGAATTTAAGTGCATGACGTATGGATGTAACATAGTTTGATTGCGTTATATTGATTTGTGTGGTTTCTTCATTTAAGGAGGAAGAATGGAAAAAGGCAAGACTGTTGACAACGGCTTGGACCCAATAGACCGCGAGGGTTGCAAGTTACTAAAGGTGAGAGAGAAGCTTTACTTAAGACGCCGTGTTGACTAGGTAATCTGTTTAAGTGTTCCTGACCATCTCAAAAGTTGGAATATAGGGGTCTAAGAGAGTCAATCGTATAGTGGCACTTGTTTGCGTGTGTATGGTCACTGGTACGAAGGGCTGGATCCCTTTTGTTATTAAATGATTATCAAGCTGTGATTTATGTGTTGTGATGCCATGATAATATTACCTGTTATTATATGCCTGCTGAATTTTATTGCAAGAGTAGAATTATTTGTGATGACTAGAATTGTGTTATGAATTAAATGATAATGTGGTGTGCGTTTAATCAAAGGGAATAATTCATGGGTAATGACGAAACTTTGTTGAAACTTATGGTTAAGTGTGAAAGTTAAGAATGATTAGACATAAAATATTTCGAATGTATATATTTTTATTAGACTTTTCTTTTATTATTTTGTTTAATTTATATTTTTCTATCATTTTTATTAGTCTCGTTTAACGATATTATGTAATGCATTATATATATAAAGTATCATTTTTAAAAAATAGTTTTATTTAAATTTAAAATTTTTTACCCATTGTTGGAAACCAACAAGCGACCTAACAATCTACTAGAGGGGGGTGAATAGTAGTTGGAAGCGATATTACCAATTTTTCGGATTTAATTGAAATGGGTGAATTTATACTTGCTGTGTTTAAATAAAAGAGCGGGTTTTGTGCCGAGTAATATGAGATAATCGGTTATCTAGACCGATACTCGATTATCCGAGCTGCAACACAGAGAAACCAGTTTTGCAGCGGATTTACAGCAAATACACTTCACCCGAAAATAAAGTTAGATAAGGTCGACTAAAATTGTCGGACAATGCAGAATGCAGAAAGCAGTAAAATAATCAGACACAGGAATTTTATACTGGTTCACTCTCATCCTTGAGAGCTACGTCCAAACCCCCCTAAACCTTAGAGAGCTTTTACTCAGAAACAATTCAATTTGTTACAGGAATTACAAGTGAACCTCACTCAACCTAACCCTTTCAAGAGTGTACCAAACCCTTGAAATCTACCCCAATTGAAATGATGACCGAAGAACCTCTTCAGCACTTCCACAATCGGAACTCTTTGAAACCTTCAAAGATTCCTTTGTTTCTTCATATAACAGAGATTACAAAGAAGTTGTGACTCCAAAAAGACACTCAATTGAATATTGATCAGAAAGTGTTAAACCCAATTGAGTATCGATTTTGAAAGGGAATGACAGAGAAGATTCAAAATTTGTTTTTCTTGTGTCAGAAATTTTGTCTATGCGTTCTCTCTTCTAGTTTCATTGGAGAAGACAACGCTCCTTTTTACAATCTCCAAAATCCCCAAAAATCAGAGAGGGAACGGAGTTATCAAATTAGGAAAGATTTGGGAGTAATTGCCTTTCCAACAATCACTTAGAATCAGATTTGATTTTCAATCAATCCCTTCCTAATTTAACTCAGATAGTATTTAATACTTACTGATTGATATGCGCTTGAGTTAAATCCTAAGTCTACCACCCACACTCGGAAAAGAAAAACGATTACAAAAACATCGGGAGGACAAACTTCTGAATGTTGTTTGATGTCAGCATTGAACGACGAGTGAGCTCGGCACCTGACTGAGCGCCTTGCCGAGCTAGGGGACTTGAGAAGAGGAACTGATCCCAGTTTGACCGACCTGAACTTTTGCCGACCATTTAGAATGAGATTATGAGCACCGACTTGCGCCGACCTGAGCCGAGAGCCATCGCTATGCTCATCAATATATTTCACTTCATACGAGCACTAAGATATGGCCGAGAATTGAGCTGATTTGTTTGTCTCCTTTTTTATTCTACACTTGGTGCCGAGATCCATCGCTACGCTCATCAAAATAATTGACTGGTTGAGCATACTAAGATGATACATTTGGCTTCATCATTGGCCGAGATCCTAGCTCGTCAAAGTATCACAGATCGAGCACAGTTAGAACCCCGAGTTGATATCTTTGTCTTCATCAAAACCTTTCTGATTCTACAATCTCCCCATTTTTGATGATGACAAACGCATGTTGATTTTGCTTGCTCCCCGAGTGTATGCTCGAAAACTCCCCCTAAATAAATGCCCGTAAACCTATAAGGCTAAAACAACAAAACAACACCTTTCTCCCCCTTTTGGCATGATCAAAAAGGAGCCGAAGAATTAAGTATATTGCCAAAAGAGCGGTAAATAAATAAAACTGTGGGCAAGCATCTCGGAAAACAAAAAAAATAGCACTTGATGATATCACTTGTTGGAAAAAAAAATTCTAGCTCTTCTCCCCCTAAATATAATATTCTCGAAAATATAATCTTTCTCCCCCAGAAAAGAGGTCGAAAAAAATAAGGGGAAACTTTCAAGCTTTTTAAAAGATAAACAAATATTTGAATTAATAAAAGGAACCCGATCAGTTTAGCATTGAAATAAGACTTTGTTTTGGGTGATTTAACAAATTTGAAAACACTGTACGACAATTAGCTTACACTTGATTCATCCAGAATGCCGAGTTCCCTTCTTATATGATAAAGGGTATCTCTCGGCAGGGGTTTTGTAAAAACATCGGCTAATTGATTTTCAGTGCTTACGAATTCTATAACACAATCACCTTTTTGAACATGATCTCGTAAAAAATGTTGTCTTATTTCAATGTGTTTTGTTCGAGAATGATACACAGGATTCTTAGTTAGATTGATTGCACTTGTATTGTCACATTTGATAGGAATGTGATCCAATTTTAAGTCGAAGTCTGACAGTTGTTGTTTCATCCAAAGGATTTGAGCACAACAGCTGCTGGCTGCAATGTATTCTTCTTCAGATGAGGAAAGAGCAACACAAGCTTGCTTTTTAGAAAACCACGACACCAGAGAACTTCCCAAAAGATGACAAGTTCCACTGGTGCTTTTTCGATCAAGCTTGCATCCCGCAAAATCAGAATCTGAATAGCCGATCAAACTAAGATTAGCATCACTAGGATACCACAGACCAGTGTTCTCAGTTCCTTTTAAATATTTAAATATTCATTTAACAGCAGTTAAGTGTGATTCCTTCGGATTAGCTTAAAACCGAGCACACATACAGACGCTAAACATAATATCAGCCCGAGATGCAGTTAAATACAGTAGACTTCCTATCATGCCTTTATATTTACTTACATCTACCGACTTACCTGACTTGTCCTTATCGAAATAGCAGGAGGTGCTCATCGGAGTTGTTGCATTCTTGCAATTTTCCATAACGAATTTCTTTAGGAGCTCTTTACAGTATTTTCATTGATGCACAAAGATGCCTCCTTTGACTTGCTTTACTTGAAGGCCGAGGAAGAATGTGAGTTCTCCCATCATTAACATCTTGAATTCACCTTTCATTAGAGCTGAGAATTTCTTACACAGAGACATATTAGTAGCACCGAAAATTATATCATCAACATAAATTTGTACTAATAAAATGTCCTTTTCGGATTTATAAATGAATAAAGTTGTATCAACATTCCTTCTTTCAAAGCCTTGTTCTAAAAGAAAAGAGCTCAGCTGATCGTACCAAGCTCTAGGAGCTTGTTTCAATCCGTATAGAGCCTTTATAAGTTTATAAACATGATTTGGAAATTCATGGCTTTCAAAACCAGGAGGTTGTTTCACATAAACTTCTTCATTTATAAATCCATTTAAGAAAGCACTTTTAACATCCATTTGATAAAGGGTGAATTTCATTATAGATGCAAAAGCAAGAAGAATTCGGATTGCTTCAAGCCGAGAAACTAGAGCAAAGGTCTCATCATAATCGATACCTTCCTCTTGGTTGTAGCCTTAAGCAACAAGTCTCGCTTTGTTTCTTATAATTACCCCTGATTCATCCATTTTATTTCTAAAAATCCATTTTGTGCCGATTATAGTATGATCATCAGGCTTAGGAACTAAATCCCAAACATCATTTCTAATGAATTGATTTAGTTCTTCTTGCATAGCTATAGCCCAATGTTCATCCTCAACTTCTTTATTAACAGAATCAGGTTCAATTTGAGAAACAAAAGAGACGAAATTACAAAAATTTTGAATTGACCGACGAGTTAATACTCCCTTTGAAATATCGCTGATCACATTTTCGATCGGATGGTTCTTGTTTGTTTTCCAAGCGGGAGGCAGGTCGTCCCTCTGTGCTCCGATTTCAGCTATTACTGTATCGTCCTCTTGAGCTCCATTTCCAGTTATGATCAGTTCATTTATATTTAGCTCGTCCATTGAGTTTTCCTGGATTCCTGCACTTTTCACACAACTTAAAGTATCTCCTTTTGGAGACTCATCAAATACCACATGTATAGATTCTTCCATAGTGGAAGTTCTTTTATTAAAAACTCTAAATGCTTTACTATGAGAAGAATAACCTAAGAATATACCTTCATCGGCTTTTGCATCAAATTTTCCAAGATGTTCTTTTCCATTGTTTAAAATAAAAACTTTGCATCCAAAAGCATTAAGATGAGATATATTCGGTTTTCTACCCTTATAAAGTTCATAGGGCGTTTTCTTTAAAATCGGTCGAGTTAACACTCGGTTTAATACATAACACACAGTATCAATCGCATCCACCCAAAAATAGTGAGGTACTTGAGATTCATTTAGCATAGTCCGAGCAAGCTCCTCAAGTACTCGGTTTTTCCGTTCCACAACTCCGTTTTGCTCGGGAGTTCTTGGAGCAGAAAATTGATGCTTAATGCCGAACTTAGAACAAAATTTATTATATTTGTGGTTCTCGAACTCGCCACCATGGTCTGTTCGAATAACAATCACTCTTTGGTTTGCTCGGTTTTGGATTCGTTTGACTAGCTCTTTAAAACTTTTCAAAGTGTCACTTTTTGCAGTTAAAAATAAGGTCCACGTAAATCTAGAAAAGTCATCAACAATCACTAAGGCATAGTAGTTACCACCAAAGCTTTGTACTTGCGATGGTCCGAATAAGTCCATATGAAGCAATTCTAATGGCCTTGTTGTGGAAACCCAACGTTTTTGATGAAAACTTATTTTTAGTTTGTTTACACTTTTTAGAGAAAGTTCAAACACCTTCGATATCAAATTTCATCTTTGGTAGATCGACTACTAGATCTTTTGATTGAAGTTTCTTTAATTGATTTACATTTATGTGAGCAGTCCGACGATGCCATAACCAAGTATCATTTTCTCGGCAAGTAGGTACCAGAAAAGAAATTTCATTTAAATCTACCAAATAAGTATTGTTTGATCTTTTTCCCACAAATTTAATAGAATTGTCTTTGTCACTTTTAATTAAGCAATGAGGGAGGTAAAAACAACATGATTACCAATATCACAAAGTTGACTGATGCTCAAGAGATTGTGTTCCAATCCTTGAACATATAAAACATATTTGATAATCAAGTCGGAAGAATTTCCTATTTTACCTTCACCCAAAATCTTACCTCGGTTGTTGTCTCCGTAAGTGACATATCCCTTTTCTTTCGGAGTAAGCTCGATAAAGTGCTGCTTATCCCCAGTCATGTGCTTCGAACATCCACTGTCTAGATACCACCGATTTTCCTTTGTCCGAAAGCACACCTACAAAACAAATATTACTTGCTCATTTGGGTACCCAAACAGTTTTGGGTCCCTTAAGGTTAGCGTAGGGATCTTCTCCCTTGACAATCCAAGCATATGAGCCATTGGCCACACCATATCGCCTTATTTTACATTCATTCGAAGTATGTCCGAGAATGCCACAGTAAAAACAGGTCGGCTTTTTAGAATGATTTATTTTTGAAAATGAGCCGACTTTTCTAAAAAGTTTCTTTTTGGCATAAGTGTAACTGATTTGGGTCCAATATATGATGTTTTGAGCATAAATTAGACTCCCTTTTACTAAGGATTTGGTTTGTTTCTCTTGCAAATTTAGGACTTTTTGTATAGTTTTTAGGAAGTTAGGTAATTTAGAATCCTTTTAACGTTTTGGGTTTTTTTTCAGGAACTTTTGGAGCTTAATTAAGGAAAATAATTATGGAGCTGAAAAGAAGATAAAAGGATCTTGAAAATGGCACAAGAACGGAGCGAAACGGAGTCGGAGCAGGGCTGGCACGCCCAGGCGTGGAGATCCCCACGCCGAGGCGCGCTCACCCCGGTCAACAAGCATAAATCAGACCTGTGCGCCCAGGCGTGTGGCTCTGGGCGCCCAAGAGCGCGTCCCCGCAGCAGGCCCAATTGGGCCTATCTATTTCGCTTTTGAGGATTCTGATAGATTTATTCTAGATTATTTATTCTAGAATTATTTAAGATTTATCTTTAATATTTATTTATAGATAGATTTATTTAGAGATTTATTTTAGGATTAGCTTTGTCTATATATACTAGGATTTAGCATTAGGTTTGGTAGACTTTTCAGAGCCAAATAAGATATTAGAATAGAATTTAGGATTAGAGACGAGAGGGTAGTTCTGCAATTGAGAGCAAGGAGGCATGGCACAAGGATTGAAGATCAACATTGTTGGAGAGATCTACTTGAAGATTGAAGATCTCATGGGGGTAAATTGATTATTGTCTATGATGATTAGTTTTTCCCATTCCTTTATCTTCTTTTTCCAATATGTGTAACTGAACCTATTGTTAGGAATAGGGTGGATTTGTATGGATCTTAATTTGGCTGTTTATTTATGAATTAATGTTTTTCCTTTTAAATCAATTGTTTGGCTGCGTTTTAATTACAATTCATAGAATTGATCACTTTATGTTTTGCTTTGGTAATCTGAACCATAATTGGAAAATGAGGATGTAGATTAGGCCTTTCAACCAGACAATATAATTATTCAACTTGTATGGATGCTTTTGGGTAATTGTATAACTCTTATAAACTAGAACTCACTTAAGGGATTAGGGGTAAAGTTTAGTAAGAAACGTAAAAGGCATGAGAGATCTAGCTTTTATTATTTCTGGAGTTGTTGATTTATTGGAAAACATATTTTTATAATTAGTGATCTGATCCTACAATGAAACCAAGTTCCTAACCTTTCCCATATTTGCTTCTAATTACATTTTGTTTTCTGAATTGTTTCATTCTTTTAATTCTACACTCCTATATCTTAAACTCAAAACCCATACAAGTTATACATAGTAGTCGCAATTAGGTGAAAGAAATTAGAAACAATTTGCAATCCTCGTGGGAACGAACCAGTCTTACTGACTATATTACTTGTCGATCCGGTATACTTGCCGGTAATCCAACAGTAACCGAGACCCGTTTTGTCTGAATTGTTTCTTTGTTTAACAACTAATCGGTTTAACATATTATCACTTTTTTGAGAAAGTTGCAACAGTAGTTTTCAAATTCTGAATTTCTTTCTCATATTTGATGCAACTTTCACAATTTTGATTTTTCAGTGAAGTGATAGTATGTTCTAAAGAATCATTGCTGCTTTTCAATTTGTCAATGCATTTTTCTAATTCTAGAACTTGCTCTTTATGGTTTAAAATATTCTTTTTCAGTTTAACATAGCTCTTGGCAAGTTTCTTAAAATCATATTTCATTTCAATGTAAGAAGTATATAATTCTTCATAATCATCAAATTCGGACTCAGTATCAGATTCGGTATCCGAGTTTACCTCATTTCCTTGCACAGTTGAACCGAACACCGAGCTTGGAGAAGCTTCTTCATCATGTCTTCCCATTAAGCATAGGTTCGCCTCCTCTTCATCATCTGACTAACTCGATTCTGAATTTTCACTCTCTTCGGGTGCATCCCAGACGATGTAAGCTCTTTTCAGTTTAGGGTCCTTCCCTTTCTTCCTTTCGGCACTGCTTTTCTTCTGCAACTTGGGACAATACACTTTTATGTGTCCCGGTTCACCACACTCATGGCACCTGATTTTGTCTTTTGCGCTTGAGCCTTTGTGATGAAACTCTTGGTCTCTTTTCCTTTGTTTTTAAAATTTCTTTTATTTTAGAAGAATTTTCCGAACTTTTTGACCATAAGCCTGAAGGTTTCCTCGTCCATGTCTGAATTAGAGTCGCTGTCCGAGGAGTCTTTAGCCGACTTGGTTGAGGCCTTGAGCGAGATCCCCTTCTTCTTTTTGTCGGATTCTTCATGCATCGTTAGGCGTAAGAGTTCCATCTCATGCTCCTGAAGTTTGCCGAACAGTGTTGCTATGTCCATGGTGTCTAGGTCCTTTGTTTCCATAATGGCTGTCACCTTTGGTTGCCATTCCCTGATCAGACATCTCAAGACTTTGTTAATAACTTCAGAATTTAAAAAGGTTTTACCGAGATCAATAAGATGATTTATAGTATGAGTAAATCGCTTTTGCATGTCATTTATAGATTCATTCGGAAGCATGCGAAATAACTCATATTCATGCATTAATGTATTCAGTCTTGCTAGTCTAACCTCGTTGGTCCCTTCATGAGTAAGTTGTAGAATGTCCCACATTTGTTTAGCACTTTTACAATGTGAAACTCGGAAAAACTCGTCATAAGAGAAGGCGGATGTGATGATGTTTTTAGCTTTTAAATCATAAGAAACTTTCTTTTTATCATCATCCGTCCAACTTGCCTTTGGGATTTCTACGACTTCCTCTCCTATTTTTCTTCTAGAATAAAAGGACCATTTTCAATTGAATCCCAAATATCGATATCAATAGCTTCTATAAAAATTTTCATCCGAGCATTCCAATAAGCATATCCATCACCATTAAATAGTGGTGGACAGTTTATTGGAGAGCCTTCACCTCCAAAGGGATTGTTAGAGCCCATGGTTTCCTTAGGATCTTTTCGAAAAAGTTTTTACACTCGATTTTTCGATCGAGCTCTGATACCACTTGTTGGAAACCAAAAAGCGGCCTAACAATCTACTAGAGCGGGTGAATAGCAGTTGGAAGAGATATTACCAATTATTCGGATTTAATTGAAATGGATGAATTTATACTTGCTGTGTTTAAGTAAAAGAGAGGGTTTTGTGCCGAGCTGTATGAGATAATCAGTTAGCTAGACCGATACTCGATTATCCGAGCTGCAACACACAGAAACTAGTTTTGCAGCCGATTTACAGCAAATACACTTCAACCGAATATAGAGTTAGATAAGGCCGACTAAAATGGTCGGACAATGCAGAATACAAAAAGCAGTAAAATAATCAGACACAGGAATTTTATACTGGTTCACTCTCACCCCTGAGAGCTACGTCTAGTCCCCCCTAAACCTTAGGGAGCTTTTACTCAGAAACAATTCAATTGGTTACAGGAATTACAAGTGAACCTCACTCAACCTAACCCTTTCAAGAGTGTACCAAACCCTTGAAATATACCTGATTTGGGTCTAATATATGATGTTTTGAGCATGATTTAGACTCCCTTTTACTATGGATTTGGCTTGTTTCTCTTGTAAATTTAGGACTTTTTGTATAGTTTTAGGATTTTGTTATTAGTTTAGAATCCCTTCAACATTTTGATTTGTTTTGGGTATGTTTCAGGTACTTTCGAAGCTTAATTGAAGAAAATAATTATGGACCTGAAAAGAGGACGAAAGGACCTTGAAAATGGCGCAAGAACGGAGCGAAACAGAGCCGAAAGTAGGCTGGCACGCCCTGGTGTGGAGCTCCCTACTCCTAGGCTCGCAGCCCCCGTTGTCTACCAGCAATTAGACCTGATGCGCCTAGGCACGCGGACTTCGTTCAGGCCCAATTGGGCCACTTTCTGATGCGTTTTTGAGGGATTTGTTTAGGATTTGTAATTATATATTTATTCTAGGATTAGAATTAGGGGAGCAGCTTTTAGAGAGGGAGATTACATGATTTTGGAGAGCTTTAGAGGAGAACAAGATCGAAGATTGGAAGATTAAAGATCTCTTCGCGGTAATCCTAATTGTCTATGATTATGGATTACTCTTCTATTGTTTTTGTTCTTATTTTCTCAATGTGTAACTAAAACACTCGTGTTAGGAATTGGTGGATTTGTATGGATTAGTTTATTTATTTCATGAATTGATGTTTTTCCGTTTCAAATCAAGTGTTTGATTGTATTTTCACTATTATGCATGGAAGTTGCTAATCTATGTTTTGGATCTCTTATTCTTCAATTGAGAGATTGAGAATTAGAATAGGCCTTCAATCAAACAATATAATTATTTAACTCGTAGGGATACTTTTGGGTAATTATATAACTTGTTATAAATTTCACTGTTTTAATTAATGGTTATTCAATGGTTTAATCACTTAAGGGATTAAGAGTTATCAAATTGAATAATAAACAGTAATTGCACAAGAGGAATCTAGTAATTACTACCTTAGGAATTTGTTCTTGATTTAGGGAAAAACAGAGATTCATGATAAATAAACAACGCCTACAATGAAACCATGTTCCTAACTCATTTTCTTAAATTGCTCAACACTTTTATTTAAATTCTGTTTTTATTTTATTTCAATTCAATCTTAATTAATTAATTAGAAACCTATAAATTTCGCTTCTAATTACTCTTTGGTGAGAACTAATTGAACAATTTGCAATCCCTGAGGGACGATATCTGGTCTTATTGACTATATTACTTATCGATCTGGTATACTTGGCGGTATTCCAACACTACCCCAATTGAAATGATGGTCGAAGAACCTCTTCAGCACTTCCACAATTGGAACTCTTTGAAACCTTCAAAGATTCCTTCGTTTCTTCAGATAACAGAGATTACAAAGCAATTGTGACTCCAAACAGACACTCAATTGAATATTGATCAGAAAGTGTTAAACCCAATTGAGTATCGATTTTGAAAGGGATTGACAGAGAAGATTGAAAATTTGTTTTTCATGTGTCAGAAATTTTGTCTATGCGTTCTCTCTTCTAGTTCCGTTGGAGAAGACAACACTCTTCTTTATAATCTCCAGAATCCCCGAAAATCAGAGAGGAAACGGAGTTATCAAATTAGGAAAGATTTGGGAGTAATTGCTTTTCCAACAGTCACTTAGAATCAGATTTGATTTTCAATCAATCCCTTCCTAATTTAACTCAGATGGTATTTAATACTTACTTATTGATATGCACTTGAGTTAAATCCTAAGTCTACCACCCACACTCGGAAAAGAAAAACGATTACAAAAACGTCGGGAGGACAGACTTCTGAATGTTGTTTGATGTCAGTGTTGAACGACGAGCGAGCTCGGCACTTGACTGAGCGCCTTGCCGAGCTAAGGGACTTGAGAAGAGGAACTGATCCCAGTCTGACCGACCTGAACTTTTTCCGACCATTTAGAATGAGATTATGAGCACCGACTTGCGCCGACCAGAGCCGAGAGCCATCACTATGCTCATCAATTATTTCACTTCATATGAGCTCTGAGATATGGCCGAGAATCGAGCTGATTTGTTTGTCTCCTTTTTGATTCTACACTCGGTGCCGAGATCCATCGCTACGCTCATCAAAATAATTGACTGGCCGAGCATACTGAGCTGATACGTTTGGCTTCATCAGTGGCCGAGATCCTAGCTCGGCAAAGTATCACTGGTCGAGCACAGTCAGAACCCCGAGCTGATATCTTTGTCTTCATCAAAACCATTCTGATTCTACACCCTTAATATTGATTGATAGCATTTATTATAAATATGTAGTGAAGAATACAATAATATATAGATATAGAAATGAAAAGATTAGAAATGATATGGACGATGTAATTTACTTGCAATGAATGACTGAGATTAGAAAGGAAATTAAGAGGGAAAAACTATCATTTGGAGGGAAAGTAAGATTAACCCTCAACTTCTCCTATTTTATAATATGTTGATATCTTACTACTTTTTCAATTTTTTTACATGTAATAATATTCATGGATATATATATATATATATATATATATATATATATATATATCTTTTGAAACAAAGATATGATACACTCAACTTCTTCAAACAATTTCAGGTTATGGTCAAAACTCAGTTTGATCTTTTATCTATTGGAATTAATGGCATTCTCGTTTTAATCCGAACAGTTAAGCAGCTTGAACCGAGCATCTGAGTGCATTGGTGAAGAGCTTGAACCGAGAAGCTAAGCGTGAATCGTTTTTAAACCGAGTATAAGACGAGCTTGAACTAGACGAAGATTAGTTTTCGCTTATAGCTTTAGCCGAGCTAAAGCTTTAGTCGAGCTTAAGTCGGCCGCTTTGCTGTGAGCTCGTCACCTTGTCCAGAGTGATCTAGTCAAGCATTTTCGAGCTTAAGCTGGCCGCTTTGCTGTGAGCTTGTCACCTAACCTAGAGTGACCTAGCCGAGAGTGAACCAGCTGAGCTTGGTCTACCCAAGCTTAAGCACGTAACCGATCATGAGCTCGGTTTCTGTTAGCTCGTAAACCAGCCGAGCTTGGTCTACCCAAGCTTAAGCACTTAATCGATCTTGAGCTCAGTTTTGTGTCTGTTTGAATCTGACCGTTGTATTCTTTATGAGACTTTATTTGACAGTTTCGATTAGGCTTTAATAGAAATTTATTAGCCTTAATTTCTTGTATGATGGGTGGTTTTAAACCTAAATCTATATAAGTTTGTTCCATCTTTCTGGGTAGAGAGAGACATACGATATTTATTCCCTTCTTCCTCCTCTGTTTTCTTCTCTCTTCTTTCTTTTCTGGAAAAACGACCTTACTGAGTGAGATTCCAAGTTTTCTGCCTTGAGTGCACGAGTTAGAAAACTGTTGTGCTAACCTTGGGAACAAGAACCAGTCTGAGTAGTTGCACCTCGGCTACCTGGAAATCTTGTTTTTAAGGCAGTGGCTTTTACCACGACACAGCTTCCATCAAATCGTTCAATTTTTCCAACAATTTAAAAACAAGATTTATTGATTTGATGGCTCTACTTTTCAACAAAGCAACACTGCCTGATATTACCAAGTTTGAGCCACTTGATGGATCAAACTACAAGCGTTGGGCTCAGAAACTGATCATCTTCTTCGAGCAGCTGGAGGCCGACTTCGTGCTGACTGCTGATGTCCCCAGTTTACCAGACCCAGTCACTGATGATGTAAAAAAGGAGCTGGAAAATTATGATAAATATAACAAATGGGTACATGGTCATTTTCTCAGTAATATGTCAAACAATCTCTTCGAATTATTCATGTCTAACAAGTCGGCCAAGTCGATATGGGAGATTCTGGAGAAGAAATATGGAGCGGATGATGCTGGAAATCGGAAGTATGTCACTAGCAAGTGATTGCAGTTTCAAATGGTGGACGACAAATCGATTATGGAACAAGTGCACGAGTATGAAAATTTGGTTGCAAATGTTCTCAATGAAGGGATGAAAATGTGTGAGATTCTGCAAACCAACGTTTTGCTGGAAAAGTTTCCCCCTTCATGGAGTGACTTCAGAAATCATCTCAAGCACAAAAAGAAGGATTTCAATATGCAGGAACCGATCAGCCACATGAAGACATAAGAGGCAAATCATCTAAAAGATAGGTATCAAAGTGGTTTAAATTTTTCTAATGCTAACCTCGTTGAATCTGGTGCTGGCTCTTCAAAGAACAGGTTTAAAAATAACAAACAGGGAAAGCATCAAGGACCGAACAACAAGTAGAAGGGAAACAATGCTGCACTTAAGCCGAGCAATGCAATCCAGAAAAATAAGGAGATGACGTGCTGGTATTGCCAAAAACTAGGACACAAGGCCTACTTCTGCAAGGCGCGTAAGAGAGCCGAGAACAACAACAACAATCCGAGAAAAGCATTGAACCAGTCGGCACCGAGCTAGTCGCATCCTCAAGCAAATCTAGCCGAGGAGGATGAGCTGATTGCTGCTGTTGTAGAGGAGGTGAATATGGTAAGCAACGTCACTGAATGGGTGCTCGACACTGGTGCAACTCGGCACATATGCGCAAACAGAGAACTGTTTCTGGAATTTGAGGAAGCAACAGATGGTGATATAGTCTACATGGGCAACTCGACAACTGCTGGAGTATGTGGTAAAGGAAAAATTCTTCTCAAATTAACTTCTGGAAAGACTATAGCTTTGAACAATGTGCTGTTTGTGCCATCTATGTGTAGGAATTTAGTTTCTGGTGCATTACTGAATAAGGCTGGTTTGAAAATTGTTCTTGAGGCTGATAAAATTGTAATAACTAAAAATGGTGTTTTTGTGGGAAAGGGGTATTTAAGTGGTGGACTATTTGTACTGAACTCTTCTGATATCAATAATAATTCATCTTCTGCGTATATCGCTGAGTCTTTTGATCTGTGGCATAGTAGATTAAGACATTTGAATTTTGGTTCTATACAAAAATTGAGGAATATGGGTCTGTTGCCCACTTTATCCGAAAGGAAAAATACTAAATGTGAAATTTGTGTAGAAGCAAAATACTTTAAGAAATCGTTTAATTCTGTAACAGCTCGACAAACCGAACTTTTAGAATTAGTGCATTCAGATTTGGCAGATTTTAAAAGTTTGGAAAGTCGAGGTGGAAAAAGATATTTTATAACTTTTGTAGACGATTTCTCAAGGTACACGAAAATCTATCTTTTAAGATCTAAAGATGAGGTCGAGCAAACGTTTTTGAGATATAAGGCAGAAGTAGAAAATTAGTTAAATCGAAAGATAAAGAGACTTAGAACTGATAGAGGAGGAGAATACAGTACAAATAGTCTTAGAGATTTTTATGAGAAGAATGGTATTATTCATGAATTCTCGGCCCCTTATACCCCTGAACAGAATGGCATTGCCGAGAGGAAAAATAGGACTTTGAAAAATATGATGAATGCTATGTTGTTATCTTCTGGTATGCCTGATAATTTTTCGGGTGAAGCTGTTTTAACTGCATGTTATGTTTTGAATAAGGTACCTCATAAAACTTTAGATAAAACACCCTATGAAATGTGGAAAGGTTTTGCAGCTAATATGAAATTTTTGAAAATGTGGGGGTGTTTAGCTAAAGTTGGGTTACCTGATTTCAAAAGGACTAACGTTGGTGCTAAAACAGTAGATATTGTTTTTATTGGTTATGCCTTAAATAGTGGTGCTTACAGATTTTTGTCTCTTAGTGATCATTCAGTCACAGAATCTAGAGATGCAGAATTCTTTGAAGGTATATTCCCTTATAAAAAAAATTGATTTCTCAACATGGTAGTTCTACTTTCCAAGGTATTTCTGATGCATTTTTAGACTTAAGTTTTTCTCCTGCTATGCATGCTTCTAGTTCAAATAATGTTGATGGAAATGTTGTGATTAATGAAACTAGAAGGAGTAAGAGGAAAAGAACAGAAACAAGTTTTGGTCCTGATTTTATCACTGCTTTCTTAACTGAAAATTTTGATGTTGATCTTCTGTCTGAAGAATTTGTTTTTGTTTATATCTTAGAAGAAGATCCCAAAACTTATTCTGAAGCAATAAATTCAGTAGACTCTAGTTTCTGGAAAGATGCTATAAAAAGTGAATTAGATTCTATTTTGAGTAATCATACTTGGGAATTAGTGGAGCTGCCTAAAGGTTGTAAACTCATTGGTAGCAAATGGATTTTTAAAAGAAAAATGAGAACTGATGGCTCCATAGAAAAGTTTAAAGCTAGACAAGTGATTAGAGATTTTACTCAAAAGAAAGGTGTAGATTATTTTGATACTTATTCACCAGTTACTAGAATTTCTACAATGTGTGTTTTAATCTCTTTGGTTGCCACTCAAAATTTGATTATACATCAAATGGATGTAAAAACTGCGTTTTTAAATGGCGATTAAATGAAGAAATTTATATGGAACAATCTGAGGGTTGTGTTTTGTCTGGAAAGGAAAATCTGGTTTGTAAACTCAAAAAATCTTTGTATGGTTTGAAGCAAGCACCTAAACAGTGGTATGAAAAATTCAATAACGTTTTGTTGGGATATGGTTTTTCTGTTAATACCTCTGATACATGTGTGTATGCAAAGATGTTTGACACTGAATGCGCTATAATTTGCTTATATGTGGATGATCTGCTAATTTTTGGTACGCATTTAGATGTGATTAATGAAACCAAAAGATTTTTGAGTTCAAAGTTTGAGATGAAAGATTTAGGAGAAACTGATGTGATTCTTGGTATCAAGATCAATAGAAATGAAAATGGAATTTCTCTAAATCAATCTCATTATGTTGAAAAAATATTAAAGAAATTCATTAGTTTTGATGTTACGCCTGTAAGAACTCCATATGATCCTAGTTTTCTTTTGAAGAAAAATTCTAGAGATATAAGTGTGTCTCAATCTGAATATGCAAGAATTATTGGGAGTTTAATGTTTCTTATGAATTGTACTAGACCTGATATTGCATATGCTGTTAGTAGATTGAGTCGTTACACTCATAACCCTAGTGGAGATCATTGGATAGCCTTGCGGCGTCTTTTAAAATATTTAAAAGGAACTATTGATTGGAGTTTTCATTTTAGTAAGTTTCCTGCTGTTTTAGAAGGATATTGTGATGCAAACTGAATAACTGACAATGATGAGGTGAGTTCCACCAGTGGTTTTGTTTTTACCTTAGGTGGAGGAGCCATATCTTGGAAATCAGCTAAACAGACTTGTATAGCACGCTCAACTATGGAATTAGAATTCTTAGCTTTGGAGCTGGCAGGACAAAAAGTTGAATGGCTTAGGAGTCTCATGGCAGACATACCTTTGTGAAGGAGAACTACACCAGTTTCACTGCATTGCGACTCTCAAGCAGCGATTGGAGTTGCAAATAGTAACACTTACAATGGAAAGAAGAGACACATTCGTGTCAAACA
Organism: Crotalaria pallida; assembly: GCA_037953625.1. Classification (NCBI taxonomy): domain Eukaryota; kingdom Viridiplantae; phylum Streptophyta; class Magnoliopsida; order Fabales; family Fabaceae; genus Crotalaria; species Crotalaria pallida. The sequence goes on along the minus strand of CM075649.1, from coordinate 75,654,217 downwards.
TGGTAGTGTTAGGCAGTTAATAGAAAATGGTGTAATAGCTCTTGATTATGTAAAGAGTGAAAAGGATTTGGCTGATCCCTTGACAAAGGGACTACCCAGGAAAGTTGTCTTGGATTAGTCGAGGGGGATAGGCCTTTCGCCTTGAGATGAGGAAAATGTGGTGGATACCCTTTTTAACGGTCAAACGAAGCCACATGAGTACTATCGTGAATTACATACTTATCCCTGTGACTTAAGGTAATGCTCGGTTTAATAGATACATAGCCCGAGTGTTTGGGTGGTATTTTGAAAGTAAACATTAGATGTATCTATTAATAAAATCTGAATATATGGTACATAGCTCGTTAAATTGAGTGATGCTATAGAGACGCATTTGATGTACTTAATAAAATGATTAAAGATATATAGCCCTTAAATGGGTGGTGCTATAGAGACGCACTTGATATATCTATTTAAGTGAGTGGGAACTAGTATGAAAGACTTAGGCAATCTTTCAGAGACACTCATATACTATCCAAGGTTCTTTGTTTATAACAAAGTACGTTGTTATAATTGGTTGTTTATATATTACATCGTGGAATCTCACAAAGTTTAAGGTTATGTGCATGTTATGAGGGTCTCAATTAATTAAATTCTATAAAGTCCAAGGAAACTCCACTTTATAGAATATAGTTGTTGCCTCATATCACTATGTGTTAATTCAAATCCTATGGATATTAACACTTAAGCATAAAAATAACCTAAGGTCGTTTTTCCTTCTCTGATCCTTTCTTTTCTTTCTTTGTGACTGCCATTAGTGGGGGGGTTGTTGGAGTTAATGGCATTCTCGTTTTAATCCGAGCAGTTAAGCAGCTTGAACCGAGCATCTGATTGCATTGGTGAAGAGCTTGAATTGAGCAGCTAAGCGTGAATCGGTTTTAAACCGAGTATAAGACGAGCTTGAACTAGACGAAGATTAGTTTTCACATAAAGCTTTAGCCGAGCTAAAGCTTTAGTCGAGCTTAAGTCGGCTGCTTTGCTGTGAGCTTGTCACCTTGTCCAGAGTGATCTAGTCGAGCATTTTTCGAGCTTAAGTTGGCCGCTTTGCTGTGAGCTCGTCACCTAGCCTAAAGTGACCTAGCTGAGAGTGAACCAGCCGAGCTTGGTCTACCCAAGCTTAAGCACGTAACCGATCTTGAGCTCGGTTTCTGTTAGCTCGTAAACCAGCCAAGCTTGGTCTACCCAAGCTTAAGCACTTAATCGATCTTGAGCTCGGTTTTGTGTCTGTTTGAATCTGACCGTTGTATTCTTTATGGGTTTTTGTTTGACAGTTTCAATTAGGCTTTAATAAAAATTTATTAGTCTTAATTTCTTGTCTGATGGGTGGTTTTAAACCTAAAGCTATATAAGTTTGTTCCATCTTTCTGGGTAGAGAGAGACATACGATATTTATTCCCTTCTTCCTCCTCTGTTTTCTTCTCTCTTCTTTCTTTTCTGGAAAAACGACCTTACTGAGTGAGATCCCAAGTTTTCTGCCTCGAGTGCACGAGTTAGAAAACTGTTGTGCTAACCTTGGGAACAAGAACCAGTCTGAATAGTTGCACCTCAGCTACCTGAAAATCTTGTTTTTAAGACAGTAACTTTTACCACGACACAGCTTCCATCAAATCGTTCAATTTTTCCAACATTATCAAATCTGTACAAAGTGATTTTTGGGGAAAGTTTAGACGATTCATTACATACTTAATTTATACTATAACTAGAATACTAGAATTGAAAAACTATTAACAGGCTATATGAGACTATACATTTACTCTTTCCCTTCTTCTTTATTTTTTGGTTGAATTTTGGTATTCATGATCATCAGATATATTTTCTTTAGCTTTTTTTTTCTCATCATAAAAAATCTCATGGGGGTAGAAAACATTCAAAACTGTATAAATTATGTTTTTATATTTCCACTAACATTCAAAAATCTTCTATAGCTCTAACATTAAAAAAAAAAATACTTCCTTGGTCCCTAAATATAAGATCCTTTTGACTTTTATTTTGTCCCTATTTATAAGATTCTTTGCCAATTTTCAATGATCATTAATTATTTTTTTCAACAAACACCCCTATTTATTTAATACTTTTTAGATTCCCAATAATATATTAGTAGGGGTAATTTTGAAATTACATATCAAAAATTCACATTTCAAATACAATTAACTAAATTATTCCACTTTCTTAATGAACGTGAAATCAGTGACGAACTTACGTATGATCAAGTGAGGGCAATTGCTCTCACTAAGTTATTATTTTTTTTTATATACATATGTATAAATAATTAAATATTAACCCTTTAATTTTATTTGATTAAAAATATTTTTTAAAGAAAATTAGTTAGTATTGTTAGTAATATTATACACGCATATGTTAATAAGTGTCATTGATATATTTGTTAAGAAGTCAAACAATAGTAAAAACTCATGGAAAATGTAATTTTTTGTATTCCCGATATATGAAATAATACGCACTTATAATTGTTTTTCCATTATTAGTATCCTTAATTAGTACTTTTAGGACACTTGTTAGCAAAACCCTATTATAAATATGACTTAAATATCAAAATGATCCATATAAATATTGACTCTTTTGAAATTGGTCCCTGTAAATTTTTTTCTCCCTACATTTACAAAATTTTTGGTGTTGGTCCCTCCCGTTAAATTTTGGTCCCCATAATTACGTTGGTAGTTTATTTTGGTATGTTATTAGATTTCATAGGTTTTAATCTCTCTATTATCATGATTTTTGAATTAGTTCTCTTCTGTAATGAAATTTGTTTTTTAACCCTTAAGAATTAATACAAAAATATCATCTTTAATTGATCATATAATATAATAATACTCTTTCCGTCCCACAAGGATGATAAAAAATAACTAAATTTTTTGTCCCAGAATATAGTTAAAATAATTAATAAAAAGTTTAGAAATTGTAAACTTTGAATTGTGATTAGTTGATCCATGCAAAATGCATTAAATTAGTTATTTCATAACTGATTGATGTGTTAGCAAACAATTAAATGCATGTCTCCTTAATTTTTTGACTTTTGAATTTTTTAACCATTATTGTGAGACAGAGGAAATACATCACATTTATCATTACATTTATCATTGGTCATATAATATTATTGATTTATATTTATCGCCCTCTCATCCAAAAATTCCTGGATCCGTCTGTGCGTGAATTGAACCTCTCCCTCGAACAAACATACACTAATTCCATATTTTTAAGAGTAATTGGTCATATTGGTTCCTGACTTTGTAGGCGTCGGTCAAGTTAGTCCCTGACTTTATCAAAATAACAATTTAACGTCGATCAAGTTAGTCCCTGCCGTCACTATCGTAGGGATGTATTTGCTTTAAAATGAGATAAAGACAATGACGTATGTGAATTAAAATGTTATCTCATGGACTAAATTGCTATTTCGATAAAGTCAGAGACTAACTTGATCGACGCCTACAAAGTCAGAGACCAATATGACCAATTACTCATATTTTTAAATTGAAATCTATCTTCGCCGTCCGTTATTCTATTTTTAATGGCTAAGATGTGTGCGCATTAAGTGGTCAGACAGGCCACAGGGATATAATAGGAAGTGCAGGATTGTATTGGATTCTACTTAGCACATTGTAAAAGGAAACTGAAGTGAACGGTTTCATTAAAGAACTTACCGAGAGACAAACAGAAGCACACAAGTTCTGTTCTGTTCTGTTCTGTTCACTTCTCTCCTAAACTCTGAATCAGTAAGTTTCAACTCTTCAATTCCCCTTATTAAAGCTTTCTTAATTTGAACAGTTTGCATCTTCATATTTTTTGGGTCAATTGTTGCTTGTGTGGGGATAATTGGGGGTGAGGAGTTTAGGGTTGTGAATTCAAAGATGACAAAAAAGAGTGACACTTTTGTTATTTTGTTTTCTTTTAGTTTTCGTTCTAATTTGATTATGTGGATTGAATTTCAAAAGATCTGATATTTTGGAGTTAGGGTTGGAGTTCTTGGCGCTCCAATACTATCTAGGATGTCAGAATCCACCCTTTTTTTTACTTATATTTTATTTTTTCCAAAATTACCCTTATTTATATCCTTCCTTATAATATATATATATATATGTGTATATATATATATATGTGTGTGTGTGTTGTTATTTAGGCTTTTGAAGGTGAGCCTTGGCTTAACGGTAAGTTTGCCTGCCTCACTTAGTCACTTGTAAGTTGTGACCTGCAAACATCTCGCTTACGAGTCCAAGGCTAGGTATATTTACATTCCTCACACCTCTCACTAGGTGGGAGCTTCGTGCACTGGGCTGTCCTTTTTGATTATTTAGACTTTTAGATAATGGTTGTAATATGAAAATTTTATAATAATTAGATTAGATAATATATGATTAGATATAGTATTTATTTCTTAATAATGCATTCAAACTAAGTATATCTATCTAAACTTAATATGAATTTGGTTACAAAAGTAATGTGGATGCAAAAAAGGCTTTTAGCATTTGTCCTATTGTAACAGAGAACATGCCATGTGCAATGCACTATGGAATTTTCTTTTTATAAAATATGATTTTGATCTAATTTTCATAAAATTATATTTGTCTTAATTAGTTATCTATTTTATTCTAGTATTGTTCTTAAGTTCGTGGCTGATATTACAAGAGAAAATATAGTATAATTATTTAATTGTGAAAAATAATATTGTCTCTGCTTGCTTTTATGACTCTGGATTTCCTTTGAAAGTAACATCAGTTCTTAGAAGAAAGTACAATATTGTCTGTTAGTATATAACCAAAGAAATTCCATGTACATATACTAATCATGTACATACTCGACTCTTAGCCATTTTTAATACTAATTTTGTATGTATTTGGCCATTTTCTTTTATAATAACTTCAAGAAGGGTTTGTAATTTGTTTGAAAAAAGATTTTAGGTAGAGATAATTATGTTAAGAGTAAAAAAAATAATAAAATGTATATATGTAATTATGTATATATTAGTTGTAAAGATATAAATAAGGGTAATTGTGGAACTGGAAAGTATCATAATACTTAAAAAAATGGGTGTGTGGATAGGCATATTGGAGTGCCAATAACCTCATCCTGAAGTTAGTCTTTAACATGAATTTTTTGTGCTGTTGAGAATTTTGTTCGTAATTGCATGAACATGGAATACTCTTTTCATGGTTTAGCTGGTTGTTATGCTTTGCTAGGAACTAATGCAAAATGAATATGCAAAGTTGAGGGGTTTTTTTTTAAAAAATTTAAATTTGTTTGGCTGCTTAATTATTCCTTCTCACCTGAGGGCTAGAGTACTGTTTATCATGTTGACTTTGTTGTTTATAACCTGAATTTTATTGTTGGCTTATTGGTGGATGCCAATTTTCATGCTATCATTGCAATTGATTGTCATGAGAATTTTTTTTTTTATTGATGAAACAAATGAAAGAATTAATTTTTCTCCCTGTGGGTAAATTTATAAGTGTTGCTTGATTGCGATGGCCTTCCATTATAACCAAAAGATGTCTATTATAGGGTATGATAGGGTTTTAAACACTGTTAGTTATGGAAGATTAAAAGGTTTTTTTAACAGAATGCTCATTTGCATGGAACAGTTTTTTAAAAAAAAACTATATGTAAGTGATCTGGCTTTGTTTACATCAAACATCTGTGATTTCTTTAGTTTTTTAATTAATGTGTGTTGGCTGGAACATCAGATCTCTGTTGGATATCACTGTGATGGTTTCATATAAAACCATTCATGCTTTATATTGACATTTTTTAAATCCTTTTTTTTCTTACCCCTTTCCTCTGCACTTTGCTGTTTGACATATTGTATGGATATTTTTCCCAGGTAGGCTCCAGTTGTCCCGTTTAGCAGAGTGTAGTGGAAGAGTATTTATGAATAAGTTATTTTTTTTTTTCATTTTCTGTAGATAAGAGCAGTATGGGTGAGGAGGAACCAGTGAATGAAGTTTTCATGGTTGGTTCAGATGGCAAGAGTGTGCCGGAGAAAACATTAGATGAAGTTACGGAAAAGACCGACTTAAGTAGTGTTGGAGGAAAAGTCTTGGAGAATAATGGACTGAAAGAGTTGGAAGAACATGACGTAAAAGAAATTGGAGAAGATAAGAAAGCTGATGTTGTGGAAGAGGATAAGAAAGTTGGTATTGTGGAAGAAGTAAAAGAGGATAAGAAAGACAATCATGTGGATGAACTAAAAGAGGGTGAGAGAAAGGATGGCGCGGAAGAACTAAATGAGGATAAGAAAGATGATGGCGTGGAAGAAGAAATAAAAGAGGATAAGGAAATTGAAGGTGTGAAAGGAGTAAAGGAAGATAAGGAAATTGATGGTGTGAATGAAGAAGTGGAGGATAAAATAGATGACAGCGCGATAGAAATAGAAGAAGATAAGAAAGATGATAATGGATGTGAGAATGAGAAAATGGACAAAGACACCACGGTTAAGGAGACTGCAGAAACTAAAGAAGAAACGGATAAAGGAGAAGCTGAGAAACTGGAAGTAGATGCGATGGAAGTAGAAAGTAGTTCTATTGACAAAGAGGAGAGCAGTGAAAAGGAGAAAATGGAAGAAGAGATGGAGGAGGAGGATAATATTGATAAGCCTAAAGAAGAGAAGGTATACCATAGCAAGGTTGAGAAAGGATTGCAAAAGCCTGGGTCAAAGAGGATCAATAGGGAGAAAGGGAAAGAGAAAACAAAGGAACTGAAGAAGACAGAGCCTAGGACTCCTACTATTGATCGCCCTGTGCGAGAAAGGAAATCAGTTGAGAGGTTGGTAACATCAATTGAGAAAGATGCAAACAAAGAATTCCAAATAAAAAAGGTAATACTTCTCAGTTCTCACTTTCATAGTTGACATATTTAGCCTTAACCGTTAGCTGTGAGTTTTATTATTACTTAGGTTGTTTACATTTTCCCTTTCAAATTGCAGGGTCGTGGTACACCCTTAAAAGATATACCCAATGGTATGGTGCTTTCCTATCTTTTAATTCTTTTTCATTACATTTTATGAATCCTCTTCTTCGAATACTGTAGCTAAGTTAATCTATTGCATAATTTCTTTGCACAAGCATTCCACATTCTTCCTGGGTTTGTGACAAAATGTCTGATATAATTCAATGTAAGAAAGAACCAAGAAGTGAGTTTAACAGAATATCAGGCAAGAAATGCTGGGTCAGATATATATTATTTCTATATTTTCTCTATTATGGTTACGAACGTACCACATGGAGATGGTTGATTGAAGATTATGAAATCATAGCTGTGTACCATGCACAGTTAATGATTGTTATTCAAAGACGTTTTACAAATTCAAGAGACCATAGTTGTACATTAGGTCTACGGAATCTTTAGCCCTTGATATAAGGGTAGCCAAGTTCACAAGGCTACCATCTAGTGGGGTTTGGAGATGGTAAATGTATGTAGCCTTTCACCCTTAAGCGGAGAGGCTACTTACAAGATTTGAACCCCTGACCACTATGTCACAAGGCAAGCAATCTTAACATTGTGCCGAGGTTCACCGTATAATCTTTAGCACTTGATATAATGGGTAAAAATAATGGATTTGTCAGACTGACCATAATATAGCTGTAAATCTATTATAGAACTAGAAGAGATTCTTGTTATGCATATGATCTTATATAACAAATATTGATAAGCTGATATAGGGGAGATTTATTGTTTTTTGTTGATATTTTCATATTTTATGTTATACTATGGATGCATGATTTTGCTTCTTTGGAACAGCTTATAGCTTTATGACTCTTGCATTTTCTGCTTTAGTGGCATTTAAATTATCTAGAAAGAAGACTGATGATACTTTCAAATTGCTCCACACAATCCTATTTGGAAGGAGAGGCAAGGTAATTCTTGCTTCATTTACTATTTAAAAATTGTTCTAAACCGCCTCCATTACTTTCTTTGGTTTTTTGTACTATGCCACTGCCACCCGTATTGTTCAGGATAAGCAGTGCATGCTCAGAATGTTATAAAGTCAAGCTTACTGGGATGTTGGGATTATGGAATTGCCTGGTCACACTTGTGTTATTATGCTTCCATGTGACTCCTTTTTTGCTCTTTTGTAGGCAGTTGAGGTCAAGAGTAATATATCAAGGTTTTCTGGTTTTGTGTGGCATGATGATGAGGTAATTATTAGCCTACAAAAATTAATACTCACAACATGCAACTATGTCATATAACAATTGTAATATTTATTTGAATTTTTTAGCCATTATTGAATTCTTGGTTTTCGTGTTTAAGTCCTTGTCTGCAGAAACTTCTAAACTGCAAATTTTGTTACTGCAGGAAAAGCAAATGATTAAAGTAAAAGAAAAATTTGACAAGTGTAAGAAAGAGAAGTTACAGGAATTCTGTGATGTGCTTGACATAACATTTACGAAGACAACGAGGAAGGTTTGTTGTTTTAGCATTGTGTTTTGGTAGAATGTTAACAATTTTGCAGGAAGTGGTTTTCCTGCCGAAACATTTTGTGTTAACCATTTGATATCTTATATCTTACTCTGAACCTTTTTTACTGTCACTATTGTGCGGAGGATGTTGATCCTACTAGTTCATGCTTTGGTAGGTGCATACATTAAGACAATCTTTGTTGCTGTGGATAATAATCAAAATGCACTTCAATATATGTTGATGCCATCTAAAGGAAGCCTGTTGATTGATGCCATTTAACATATCTATCATTTCTCATGCTAATGAACTTCTAAAAATGTAGGAAGATATTATTGTTAAGCTGGTAGACTTTTTGATTGCCCCTCATGCGACAACAACTGTGCTGCTAGCAGAAAAAGAGAAGGTTTGCATAACTGTATTGTTTGTTTCAATTTTGTGCTCATGTGTGTATCTATTTTTATTCTACCCTTGAACCATTTTCTAGTATAACATTCATATGATTTTTGTTTTACCTGTTATCAGTCAAGTAAGGGAACAAAGCGCAAGCGCAGTGTAAAATCAAGATCTGGAACAATGTCATCAAAACGTTCTGCCAAGGTACTAATACTTGACCTAGTTATCACTATAAATTGCTGTTAGCGTTTTGTATTATCAGTGTGTCACCTTTCCAGTCAAATCTAATCCTGTTATTCATTTTTTCTCCTTTTCTTCATAAACCTTATATCAATTTTAGTTGTTTTTATCGGTCCTTAGTTTGGTTTTTTCAACTTTTTGCCATATTTGTCAGAGTTGGAAGAAAAACTCTGATTCTCTTGCGGTGGAGAGAAGGATTACAACTGATACAGAAGATGAGTCAAAGGAAGAGAAAGGCGGAGAAAGTGAGGAGGAAAATGAAAATGGCGTTCCTGAAAAATTGGAGGATGAAAAGATAGAGAAATCTGAAAGTGAGGATAAAAGTGATGCTGAGAGTGAATCTAAAGATGTGAAAAAATCAAAAAAAACTTGTAAAATAGCATTGACAAAGAAAGAATCTGCTGCAAAAAGTAAAATTGAGAAAATTTCAGTTACCAAAAAATCTCGCTCACCACAAAAGATAACAGCTAAGAAATCCTCATCCACCCCCTCAAAGTTTGATGATGATAGTGACAGAAGTCCGAATGTCTTTTCAAGAAGAAAGAAAAATGAGAAAGAAGAAAAGCAGAAGATATCAACTCCAGCCAAGTCGGCTACCAATGAGAAAACTGGTAGACACGGTGAGCTCTCTGTCCCTGTTGTCATCATTTCTCTATAAATATTCGGATTTGCGTATGTTTCTTGTTCTAGTAAATAATAATTTTATCTGAAATCAAGCTTGATGATGTTATCGGTGTATTTTTCCCCCTTTTCTCTTTTGATGTTCTTTATGAAACCTCTCTGTTGTATTAAGCAGAAAAGGTTAGTGGAGGAAAGGCCAAGAAGAAACAGAAGTTGAACCCCAGTGATGATCAGTTGCGTGATGCCATATGTGACATTCTTAAAGAAGTTGACTTCAATACGGTAAGATGTTGGAATTAATGATTTTATGAAATTCAACTTCTGGTGATTTTTATAGTTGATACATATTTAAAATCGACAAGGTTTAGCCTTCAAAAATAAATTTGATCAGTTTTATCATTCTTCTTCAGAATGTATCTTTCTTAACTGAGACACTGTTACAATGTTCCTTGCCTGCTTGACACAAAATCCTTGGGTAAAATATTTTAGCCTTTTTTCTTTCACTGTTTCTAGAACAAAAAAGATATTCACCTTTCCACAAAAGAAAAAATTATTTTCACTTCACAGGTTTGGACAAAGAGAAAATGGAGTGAAGGAACATAACAAATAACAATCTATCTTTTCTTTTTGTTTATTAGTGTCAAGAAGTGAGAGATTTTGTTTTAGGATATTGTAAAACACAATGATCGACATTAAAAAAACATCTTTTATTAAAGAGACACAGTATGGTAGTATGATACTGGAGAAGAAAGTGAGAAATTTGAAAAGGGGACAAATGGTGTGCTCTGCTGTCCTGATAGCAAAAACGATGTATCAATTAGAATGTTTCGAATTCCATATACTTTTGTTTCATCACCTCTATTTTCATCATCTTTATATTTGATGAAACCATAAGTCAAACACGGGAAATGACTTGAGCAATCTCCTTGTCTAGCCCATTCATCCCCAATAAATCGCTTGTTCACTCAGTAGCTGGTCACTGGTTCACCATAATGCCCATTATCCACGAGCTACCAGCCTCAGCCAGGGACTTGCCCTGACAATAATATGGAATTTTTTTTTTTATTGTATTTAATAGTTAATTTTACTCTTATATTTGTACTTGTATGTTATTTTTACCTTCACTATATAAAGATTTATACTGGTTACTATATTTATGGGTTTTCTTGACTTCCGACTTTAGGGATGAGGATAAGAAGTTAAAATAAGGCAAGTATCCATCGGAAAATCAACTCAACTACTTAAATGTATCTTTTCTCAATTCAAACATATATGTTTTAGTCTCTTATCCTCAACTTTAAGGGCTAGGTTAAAAAAATCTTATTATTATATAGTATCTTTGCCCTCAATAGTTAAAATTTTTGGGTTCGTTACTGCCCCCATCCACTGCCTTTTCTACCATGGCCCTTCCCTCACCATCACCTTTGCACCCCTTGTTCATTCACTAAATCAAAAATTTCATTAATGCATCAGGCACATATAAGCAGACTTGCCTTCAACCTGGATTGATCGCCTTTGGATGGACAAAACATTTCTTCAGTTGTGTTAATCTTGTCCGCAAGGAAGCCTCCTATGAAATTGAAAGTGTTCTCTTCATTTTATTTTCACATGTGAAGAAAACATGGCTTTTGAATGAGTCCCTTGGCTCTTTTATAAAGTCTTCGTAGTTCTTTCCCCACACAATGAAACTAGGGAAGATCCAAAGCCTCTCAATTTTCTTTCCACCCTTGTTATCTCTTTTTCCTATATCTCCCAAGTCAAAGAATGGATATATTAGCGAGATGGACGATTAAACATGTGCAAGCACGTTCCTGTTAGGCTGGAATGTTGCAAGCGATTTGCTACTTGTCAAATCTTGTATTATTTGTGTCAGCTTTATGTTTCCTTCACTATTTCTAGTGGACTTTAAAGCAAAGCTTGATGTTGTATTGAACGCTGCAATTTGCATTGCTGTTGCTAGATTGATCCGATTTGTCATTGTTGTAGACTGTATTGAAGCCTGAAAAATATTGTGTCAATTCTCTATCTATTGAAGATTTTATTTTCCCAAAATTAAAAGTCATTTTCTCTTTTGCAGGCCACATTTACTGACATTCTGAAGCAACTTGGTACGATCCATTCCTTTTGCTGTTTTAAAAATTTAAAGAATTAATAGTTATACCTTGTTTCAGTTTCAACCGAGATAGTGCAGATTTGATGCCTTTAATAGCTCTTTCTTCTCTTGTATCTAATGTATTTGTTTGGGGTTTTGGAATTTTTTTCCTAGAACTGATATTGTAAAAAAGATGGTAGAATCCCTCCTTGGTTGGTTTGGCCATGTAGGGAGGAGATCACTAGAAGCCTCACTAAGGATAGTTGATCAAATTGAGGCTTTTCTAGACTTCCAGTTGCTAGAGGTAGAGGAAGAAAAAAAAACTAGAAGCGAAACAATTAAAAAGGATCTAGAGATTAACGCCTTATCAATTTACATAATTTATGACCCAACATTATTACATTGTTTGATCCATGTAACCGACCCCACCTAGGGGAAATAAGGCTTGGTTGTTGTTGATATTAACCTTGGAATGAATGACATAATTCATTGAGCTCTTCTCATTGGTTGATCTAGCATATTTTATTATTGGAGTTTCCACAGTTGCTGTTGAGTCTCATCATTTAATAATATAAACAAGGGAAATGAAGAAATTTGACAATTCATGAATCTGAAAATAAGAACATGAATTAAAATAAAATGTAGGTTCCTAACAGACATGATTGATTTTCAGCTAAACAGTTTGCTATGGATCTCAACCCAAGAAAGGCATCTATAAAGATCATGATTCAGGAAGAGCTGACAAAACTGGCTGATGAAGCTGATGAAGAAGATGGAGAAGAGGAGGCTGAAGCCTGATTGAATATTAGATATGACTCTTGGAGATAGGTTTAGCAATGTATACTGTAACCAGTTATGCTTCTTGTTGTAAAAGTTTCTGTAACTTATTCTTACATCCATGCAACCTGAAGAGGACAAGCTGGTGTTAGTCAAAATTTAGGGAAGGCTTTTGGTTGGCTGCCAGGGTGCACAGCTTTTGTGTACAAATCAACAGAATTTGTATGGTTTTACTATCTGTGAAGAATACTGACCGACACTAGCTCCAACAATATGTCTAGTATTTAATAAATATTTGACCTTTGAAATAGTCACTTTTCTGCACACAACTATAACTTGTACTGATGCTTGGTGATCAAATCCTTTTCACTAATTTTCACCTTGATATATGAAATGGCCAGACACCATCTGTCGTCTGCTGTGACAAGGTGACTCTTCCGCTAGCAGTATATGCAGCACATGAAATGCAAGGCTTGTACCACTTGTCTTGTTATGTGCCTTCTCGTGTGCTCTAATTACTCATTTACATTTTTTTCTTCAATTTCATAGTCATCCCTGGCTTTTGTAAGTTTGGTTTAATCTTTCCATACATGTTTTAGTTTGCCTTTATGTCTTTGTGTTGTATATAAGGATTGATAACCTACTCAAACTTCCAAATTTTGCACATTTATATCAAGATTCAGACAATGAAGTTGTTTCGTAAGGGCCAAGCAAGAAGGCAAGATGCATGAAAATTGTGTAGCCAAATCCCACATTTTGGCCCCAACTTCCATTTTAAATGTAAAATAACCAAAACCTTTTCTTCTAATTCTTTTCTCCAAATCCCAAATTTTCCTCCTCCCTTGTTCTTGTTCTTCTTTCTTTTGTCTTTTCTTGTCTGAAGCATGGTTACTCCTATCTGCCTGCCGTACACGTACAAGGTATGTACCCATATCCGATACGTCTTGGGTACTCCTGGGTATATACCGGGTGCGTACCCAAACAAAAAAAAAAAATAAATAAAAAAAATTGGGTACTTGAACGGGTACGTACCCACCGGACGTACCTACTCTCAAGTGTCAAATTTTTTTCTTCTCTTGCTGACTTGATCCCCTCCGTCCCTCACTATGCTTGACCCCCTCCAACGCTCGTTGTGTTTGACCCCCTCCATCTCTCGCGGTATCCCTCATTATGCGCTCGTTGTGTTTGACCCCCTCCACCTCTCGCGGTATCCCTCATTATGCTTCCCTCTTTCATTAGTTTGGTGCCTCCCTTTCAACTGTCTCCCCTGTCTCTGTTTCCCCTATCTCTGTTTTCTTCTCTTACTAATTGGTATTTTTGTTTTTCATGTTCTATAAATATTTCTTTGTTTTCTTTTTCTTTGTTATGATGGAATAATGAATACTATCTTGATTTAAAACAACAATGAAAAGTGGTTTGATGCTCATATTTTGTTTTGATGTTTTGTGTACACCAAGTGTTTTTTAAACTAGTTTAAGAATTCAACCACTATTTTTTTCTTATTATGCACCGCTTTTTTTTTTCTTTCTATTTTGTGTTATTTTTTTTGGATGTTTTTGATTTTTTTTAATTTATTGTTACATAGTGCAAACATTATAGGTTGTGTGGTAGAAAATTATTAATTCCTATGAATTCAAATTGTTGATTGTATTTTTATTTTTCCTATTTTCTATTTTTTAAATTTATGTATAATTATATTTATAAATTAACTATGTTGCACCAATACGGGTACCGGATACAGATACAATATCGGGTATAGGGTACGACATTTTCTAAAAAACTAGGGTACGAGTACGACAATAAAAATTCAAATTTTATAAATAAATATATATAAATGTGAAAATAAACAATTTTGGCATTGAAAGAGCATATGAGTATCGTAACATTAGATGTTGATGCTCAAAATAAGTAAGATACAAGGACGAAAGATTGATTATAACATTAAAATATAAATTCTAGGGCAAAAATTACATTAATGGTATGATATACACCTAAAATATGTTTTAACCTATCAGTTACAAGTACCCAGGAATACGCTACGTGTATCGATACACGTCACCAGTTTAGGAGTACCCATGTTTCAGAGTAAATTAAATATATATAAGAACGTACCTGTACCCTAATTTTTTTTTAAAAAAATGTCATGCCCCGTACCAGGTACCGGTACCGTACCCGTACTCATGCAACACAGATTTTTTTCCATCATCATCCACACCCATTCTCAGTCAACAACAATAACAACATGCCCCCTCAACACCACCGTCCTGACCGTGGTAGATGGCGGCTCTCGACCCTCCTTAGACTTTGGTATCCAGTGCCACTACATCTTGCAAGCCCTCCACCTTCTCTAGTCTGAGTACATCCGCCGCACAGGACTCGTCCTCCCTTCGTCCTTCGCCGATGACTCATGTTGGTCCTCCTTCCAATCCTTCATCAACAGATACGAATCTAACCTTGGTGTGCGGTCCTCGTGCAGCTTCCAGACCTCTTGGATCTTAGAGGGATGCATGAACCTCACCACTAGGCAACAATTCGAATCACATGTCCCCTCCTCCACCCTTCAATTTGTTCACCTTAGCTGCATTCAGTCCCTCTTGGAAGGTTTGGTGTGAGAGGAAAAGAGAATGGGGTTTGGGAAATGTATAAGGATAATTTTAGGATTAAAAAATTTTGGGGGCTGGGAGCTAAAGCATGGGGTTTGAGGACTAAAACTCCCATATAATAACAAACACAAACAAGTGAAACAACTCATCGTCTCATCCATAACATTGCTGCCTTGAATCTTACAATAAGTAATTATGTGCATCCTTATAGTTGAGCTTATGGCTAATGAATAATACCAATGGCACCATCCCAATAAACTTTTTGTGCATCCTTATAATTATAGACTCATAGGCGTATAGTGCAAAATACCAATGCCATCTATCTATCACACCCCACATGCGTTTTAAACAAATGTAATGTAGAGTAAATCGACCATCGCCCAATCAGACCGACCAAACACATCTACAACCAATCATCACAGCTTGACACAAATCAGTCACCCAAGGCCGACCAGACTCTCAAAGACGACCAACCTTAACTTGTACAGACCTCTAGACAGGACTCCCATTTGGCCATCGAGACTCGAGGGATTCACTCAGATCTCGGCTTACTGGTCGTTCTGCTTAAACTGCCCAGCCTCTTTCTGAGCCGTGATTCCCTTCTATATTCTCGCAACGGCCTAGACATGAGATAACCACGTAATTGATCTGCAAGCCTTCTAGAGGAATATCCTCTTAGGTTACAGGATCAACGCGATTGCCTAACTGGCCCCAAAGCCAGGCCCATGCGCACGCCTCTCAACCCCTATAAATAACTCTTTATAGGGGTTCAGGTACATACTCTCATCCCTAAATTGACACTCTGCACACACCATTGTTGATTGGAGAGAACCTGTTTATCCCAACTGGATACACAGAAATTCCATTGTCTTACATTAACATCTTAACCACGTTTTGGCCTTAGACTTTCCCATTTTAAACGTCATACAAGGTTAAGGACACTTTAGTTCTTGGACACTACATGTAAATACTCAGGATAAATGTGCACTAAAAGGAAGGGAAGTGTCACTGTATCAGTGACTAGCTAATTATTCAAGATCCTCAACACTGCCATGAATAGTTCACAGTTTCACACACTTTTTCATCTCATGATTGAGTCGTGGACATAGATGATCATAAAAAAGGAAATAATAGTAATCAACACACCCTCCTCTTTCTTTTCTCCCTTTTTTTTCATCATAGTCAGCAATTGACAATTCTAATATTGCAAGGGGATTTATATTTTAGTAGTTCTAATATTGCAAGGGGGTTTATATTTTAGTAGTCAGTTGAGTGTTATAGATATAACTATTGTGCAAACTGTAATGGGTTAGCTCAATCACTTGTAATTATTGATAAGTGTTATGATTCATTTTGGTTAATCAATTCTTCTGGTTTTTAAGGGAAAAATGTAGAAACACTCCCTTGAATTTTATGCCTTTTGCAAATAGATATTATAAACAATTTTTTCTTCTCAATTGTTCCTTAAATTCCAACTATAAATGAAATTGAGTAATATGTCAGATTGGTCCCTAACTTTGTAGGCACCGATCAATTTAGTCCTTGAAATTTTCGAAATTGCAAATTGATCCCCGAGATTGAAACCTAAGCGATAATTAATTATAGAGATGAAAGAGGTAGAATATGTGTATCAAAATTGTCGTGTCCATTACTGAATATAGAAATTTAAATTTATTTACTTATGCTTACTATTGAAATTCTATATCAAAACCTATTCTCTCCATAAATTATTCATTTCTAAAAATAATATATTTTAATTTTATAAAATCTTTATCATATTCTAATACAAAATACTTATTTTTCATAAATGAAAAATTAAGGGATGTTACACAGAACATATCGGATCATTTACATTGATGATTCAGTAAATAAGAAAAGTGAAGGAACAGGAATCATACAGAAAAAAATGGTGAAGGAATAGTCCTTGAACAATCCCTCACATTCAAATTTCCAGTCTCTAATAACCAGACATAGCAAACTTATTGCTAGCAAATGACCTTGGCGCAATAGAAGTGACCCCATGAAGTGATTCTCAACTAATCACCAGTCAAGCTTTGGGAGATTACTAAGTCAAAGAACCCATATTACAAAAATACCACGAATGCGTAACAAGCTTGATCAACAACTTTTAGATATTTCATTTGGAACATATTCCAAGAGAAAAGAATTCCTGGGCTAATATCCTGTTTAAGCTCGCAAGTTCAAAGAATCCAAGCTCCTGCCAAATTGTGGTACAAGATATGCGAGATACCGCCTGGGTTCATCATGTTGGTTGAAGATGGTCGGACCACTTCAACCAGATAAGTCAATACATTCGGAACGGGATATTGCCACGTGCTACAATAACTGGTATCCACTAACAGCGGTCCACAACTTGCCACGTGCTACAAAGATATAATTCTCATGGGCATCAGCTCACTCGCTCCCTAAACATACCCTTCCGTTTCGTTTTACGAATCTGATTCCAAAAAATTCAGTGATTTCGAGCACTAAGCTTTAGATTCCGAGGAGTTCGTGGTTTCTCTCTGCAAATAACGCTTCATTTTAACGCATGGAACTGAGTTGAGTTCTCGAATCGTCCACGGCAATTCCAAATTCCCATTCAAAAAAACTTGAAATTCCGAAGTGTTAGTTTCCCTCTGCAGAAAGTGCTCCGATTCGATTTGATTCAAGTTAATGGCGGATTCCACCGGCGGAGAACAGAACGGTGGTGGAGGACAGAGCCGGGAGATGGCGCTGAAGGAGCAGGACAGGTTCCTGCCGATAGCGAACGGGAGCAGGATAATGAAGAAGGCGCTGCCAGAAAATGCGAAGATCTCGAAGGACGCGAAGGAGAAGGTGCAGGAGTGCGTGTCGGAGTTCATCAGCTTCATAACCGGCGAAGCCTCCGACAAGTGCTAGCGTGAGAAGCGTAAGACCATCAACGGCGACGACTTGCTGTGGGCCATGACCACGTTGGGGTTCGAGGAATACGTTGAGCTGCTAAGGGTTACCTTCAGAGGTTCAGGGAGATGGAAGGGGAAAAAACCGTGGTGGCATGTGATAAGGACGCGCCTGCTAATAGCAGCAGTTCGTTAGACGGTAGTGGGGGTTATGGGGTTATGATGCAGCAACAGGGACATAATTTAAAACCTCGTTGCAACCTCAGCGATGCTGTTAAAATTCCTGGAATTTTTACACCCTCGTTGGACCCAGCGAGAGTTTAAAATTTCAGAAATTTAACATCCTCACTGAAGGTGCTGTAAGATTATAAAATTATGATTTTTGTGTTCTCGCTTTCGGTGCAGCAAGTGTATTAAAGAAATAATTTTTAACAAATTTTTTTAACATATATTTAATGTTTTAAAATTATAAATATTTATAAAAATAATTATAAAAATTTATGTAGAATGTTCATACGTTTTTTGTATTTCATATGTTTTTAAGTAGAATGTTCATATATTTTTTGTATTTCATTTTTTCACAATGACAAAAATTTTGTTTACTAATTACTAATTTTATTTATTTGCATTGTATATTTTATTAATTTGACATTGTATTTTTAAATTTTAGATGCCGAGGATGAAGAACGCAACCGTCAACGATAATGAGGACAACGATGAGATGACCTTGAGGGAGTATATGACAGTGTCAGATAGGCGACGACGGGCAGAGCGACGGATGGAGCAAGGAAAACCTTCCAGGGCCGCTCCTAATCTTCGACGGGCAGAGCGAGGAGAACCTTCTCACGCCGCTTCTGATCATTCCTCTTCTTCTGATGATGATGATGCTGATGAAACACATACCGAGATCGTCATTGATGATCATCAGGATACTTCTTTGTTGAAGTCATACGACGAGCACTAAGTGAAACAAATATGGCAAGGACGCATAAGTATTTGTAACGAGACCAAAAATTAATTTAAATTTAATTTTATCTATTTCTTTAATTAATTAAAATTTATTTTTATTTATTTCTTTAACTAATTTGATTTATTTCAAATTTTGCAGGATCGTCTCTTAATCCGATGCCACAACCATGCATTTGATATGCTCTCATTAGATGTCGTGCCACAGCAAGTGCGGACAATCGTGGAGGCATCCGGCTTGGCTCCACTGATCTCATCATCATACACTATAGTTGATAGGTGGTTGCTGGGAGCATTCGTTGATAGATGGTACGAGGATACAAACATGTTTCATCTCCCACGTGGGGGATGACTATCACCCTGGATGACGTGTCATCTATCCTGCATATCCCGGTGACAGGGGTTTTGATCGGTTGGGATAAACCCAATCAAACAGAGGCAGTGAAGTTGATGACTGCGTTGCTTGGCATGGGCCATGCCGAGGCCACGAAAGAGGCGTTGGACATCAAAAGTGGTGGAATAAGGTTCAGCACACTGAAGGATGTGTACACCAGAGCAGTTAGGGGCTGGCGATTTGATATTGCGGCTAGGTGTTATCTCCTTTACTTGGTGGGTAGTACATTGTTCGCAAATAAGACGAACAATTCTATTGGATGTCACCTGCTGCGCGCCTTGGACGACCTCACCATAGTTGATCAATATGCATGGGGTGCCTATGCACTACCGTATTTATATGACCACTTGTCCTTCGCCATCAAGGCGAATAAGGTCTCTTTGGCCGGCTACATGTCTTTGCTGCAGGTAAACAAATATAAATTCATTATGTTTCTTAAAATTCATCATGTTTAATTAAATTCATTATGTTTCTTTAAATTCATTATGTTTCTTTAAAAAATATTTAAAATAAGTAATTGATGGTCTATTTGCAGGCATGGATACTGTACCATTTTCCAACCATTGGTCCATGTGCTATACATAGAGGTGATTATGACGAGACCATGCCTCAAATCTTCAAGTGAAGTCCACAGCAGTCCGTGTCAAACTCTGAATACACATTTCGCATGTTTCTGGAGAGGCTCACTACTGATCAGGTTGTATGGCAGCCATATGACCCCGAACACCGAGATTCCCGTCCCTTCGAGGAAGTAGCTTTCTATTCCGGATATCTGCGATATGACATGATGCGTAGGGTTTATCTTCCTGATAGGGTTTTGTGCTAGTTTAGGTACATTCAGAGTATTCCTCGAAATCCACCTGTCGGAAGACCCCTCCCCTCAGCCATTGATGAGAGTTTTGCGGAGTGTCACTACAAAAACACGGGTAAATAATGGCAGTTAACGGGGTATTAATATGGCCGTTATAACCGCCGTATTTTGCATCAATGGCCGGTCTTCGCCCGCCATATTTCTTTCCGCCATTCGGTATAAAATGGCAGTGCACGACCGACATTATTGAAACCGACACAATCACATAGTTTAAAATGGCGGTTTATTTTCCGAAAAAAATGGCGGTTCAGAGCGCCATAGTTTTCAAAGTTTTATGATTCTCCCCTCGCACATTATGGCAGTTAAAACCGACGTAATTTACCAGGTATGTTACGACAATTTTAACTGCCATAAATTACTCTGTATATTTCGACAGTTACAACTGCCATAATTTACACGATGAATTACGACGGTTTCAACTGTCGCAAGTTTCTTCTTTATTTTTGGTAAATTATGGCTGTTTTAACAGCCATAATTTTCTTCTTATTATTAATTTATTATTATTTTTAATACAATATTTTATATTATATGATTATTTTTTTCCAATTTTATTAAGGTTGTTTTAACCGCTATTTTGATTGCCAATTTTTTCCTTTAGTCTTTATTATTTAATATTTTCAAATTATTAATTTTTTAGCATTAATCACTATTACAAAATACCTATAATAATAATGTAAAAGCATTCATTAATTGCGTGCGTACATAATCTCCAACATGTGAGATCAATTCAACTCCAAAATCATAAGGTCTCAAACAAAAGTACATAAAGGTTATTCTAAGTTCAAAATTATATGAAAGTGATTCTAAATTCACAAGGTCTAAAAAAAACTACAAAAATTAAGGCTGCGTAAAATGACTAAGTCTTGTCTTAAAAAAAAAACACATTGTAGATATTTAAACAAGAACATTGGCTGCATCATTCATTAGCATTGCTAGCATCGGATGATCTTCCTGTGGCATTAGGAGATGGAGCTCCAATTTCTCCATTGGGTGCCTACAATAACATTTGGTTTGTTATAAAAGAAATTGTAAACATTAAAATAACAAATAACTTATGTGTATAACATATCTATAATATAATCAACAAGTGGGAATATGACCACTAAGTGAGGGACATAAATAGGAACCACTTCTCCCTCCTCAGATGTTATAACTACTTACTAAATTCATTGTGTATGTCAGCACCAATAAAAAAAGTGCATTTCACAACAGGCTTTCTCACAGGATTCCAAGTTCACACAATGCAAGAATCGTTTAAAGGACACATTCTTAATTACAGCCACTGAGTAAACAATATCAGACAAAACAACTATTCAAATCCATATCACAATTTGATGAAGACCCATAATTGTTTTGCTGCAAAACAATTAGCATTAACAGTATCACTTATGTAACAATAGTAATTAAATATCTATTTGCCTAGTAATTAATTAAATTAATATTATGTCTATTAGGTTCTTCCTTCATTTCTAGCAGCAAATACTCAAATGATTTAAAAAAAGCCAGGTTTATTATAAATAAAGATCAATAACTGGAGTTTCAAGGAGTGGCTGCTTATCTGTTGAATTAACCACTAGCTCTGGGACGTGACCTTGGAGCGGAGAATATCTAATAGGTTATATACATTTTCAGTATTTAAGTCATCATATTACTCAGGTGACTGAGAGCAACTTATTTTGTGAATACTAAAGTCAATTTAATGACCAAGAACCTTGAAAGATATAGCAAGTTCATCCATCCATTTTGTATATAACTAATTGGACGAATTTTCATAATGGTGAGGTCACTTATGAGGAATAAGCAAAGTTATTTTAAAAATTTTATTGAAAAATAAACACCAAAGGGACCAAGTATAAGTAATACTCAAATTCCCCAAACCAGTACACATAATAAGGAATACTAAACTGCATAGCAGTGAGTTATTATGCAGACCAACAAAACCAGCAGAAAACGAAAAATACATAACCAGCAGAATAACCAAAACAAAAACCACAACCTCAAATAGGAAAGAATGGCAAATACATACATCCAAGGCTAGCTTCATTTAGCAGCAAGCTACCAAACTTGAAACATTTCAACAAATTTGACTATGATAATAAAATAGTAAGCTAAGGAATGCATCAAAACAACTGGAGCAAAGAATTGCATGCAGCTTAATACATACTAAAATGGAACAGTAACAGAAAGTAATTCAGGATATGAAATAAATGAAGAAAGCCATATCTGCATGAGAAATCAAAACCATATGCTAACCAACCATAAAGTTAATCTATACACTAGAAATATTGAAAACTAGAAAATACAAATATGTGAACAGAATTTCATTAGCTTATCTACTGTTAACATATTCTTATTTCACTTGAATGGTTATTTCAACCTAACGGATGAAGGGAATAATAGTAACATTTGATGTTTTGAGCGGTTTTACGACTTCATGTGCTGCCAAGTAACTAAATCCTTTAGAACAATTTAGGAATTAATTACCACTGAGCTTACTGAGACAAACTTTAGTCTTTCTTTTGATCAAGAGTTTTGAAGCATATAACAAAAACTAAAATTTACTTTTAAACTAAGTCAACAAATTCAAATTAAAAGGAGTAGCAGCTTAATTCCTTTCACTTTTTGTGTGTTTATGGATTTTAATTTAAAGACTAAGTGGCAGGAATAAAGAAAAAATGCCCACCTGATAATATATATATATTATTTTCAAAGTTGTAATCTTTGGTATCTTTTATGTCCAAAGATATACCGTAGTTCAAGGTTGCAGTAGATGCATTGATAAGAAACATTTTGCTAATCTGTCACTAGTACAATAGTTATTGTTAGTTAGTTACGGAGTGTTGTGTGGTGCATAACACAGAGAACAATCTAAAGATAAAACCATAATAAATTGAAAATTCACTCACAGCCTCCTACACTTAGCTCCTTCCCCTTTTAACTCTCATTCAGGTGATTATTCCTCTATCCTTACAAACTACAAACAAAATGCCATCTCATCCCTCTTCATGTTTTCATTCCCCCTTATGTTGGAATTCGTGAGACATTATTCATACCAAGTAGCACTCATCATTTAATTATGCGTACATATTAGTTCTAAATTTATAATTGCATCAATATAGTCTTTTTTGTTTCTCACTTTAGTCCTTATGAGGAACTATCTAACATGAGTTTTGTAATTATAGGACTGATTCTTGCACCTCATTAAAATTAGGGACTAAAATGCAAGTGTATGAGATTAAACTCTTAGTTTAGACCTTAGAATAGTTTCAAGGACCAAGTTGATAATTTTCTTTGTTATTGTTCAAAGCATCTCATAATTTATCCAAAAAAAACAAAACATCTTACCCTCTCATTTCCCTCTTCCTCCTTGCTTTTGAATCGATTCAACAATGTTCAAAGATCCCAATTCGAGATTTTTAAAGGCAACACAGGTAAGGGTTTAATCATAAAACCCACGACTCTTCCTCCTTGACTCTAGAAAATTCCAGTATTCTCTCCACAAATTCATCACAAATCCATCCCCAAATAATCTCTAATCATAAAACCCACTCCATCAAGCTTTCCGTCATGATCATCAACCTCTCTTTCTCCATAAAACTCCATCTCCTTTGATACCCAAATCTCTATCTCAACCCCATTCTTGTGTTTACTCTAATTTAATGAAGAAGAGGAGCTAGAGAGCTAGGGAAAACATAAGGAAAGAGTTAACTAAGGGAGATAATCAAAGCAACATCACCATTAAAGCTTAGGAGAAGCTTTCTCTCACTAGGGTCTCTCTCTCCTCACCCAAGGTAAGGGAGGAGTAGGTTTTCTTAATTTAAAGTGAAGAATTAGGTTTGTATAACATAGAACCATATGATTAATAAGGCTTTTTTAAGCGATAGGTCCCTAAACTTAGGGGGTGTTTTGGATTTAGTCCTTAATCTTTTTTTTGTTGGATCTGGTCCCTAAACTTTAACGTCGTTTGGAACTAGTCCTCCCGTTAACCCAAAGTTAACTCCGTTAGTGTCTTCCAATAAGATGTTGTCACGTGTCCCAACTTGCATTTTTTTGGCTTTTTTGACTTTGAGGTCCCTAAACTTAGGGGAGGAATTGAATTTAGTCCCTATCCTTTTTTTCGTTGGATCAGGTCCCTAAACTCTGGACCATTTTGGATTAAGTCCTTCTGTTAGCTTTAATCTAAGACCGTTACCCTGGGAAAATTTTTATGCCATGTGGACCAATAAATTAATGCCACATGGAATTTTTCTTTTAAAATTGAAAAATTACAAAAAATAAATGAAATTAAAAAAAAGTCAAATATTACCTGATTTGAAGTACAACTGAACCAAGCATCATTAACAGATCCACCATGCCACAGAAATTTTTCAGGCCAGAATGTGAACCACCTTCCCTATCTTCCTCTCGTTCCTCGTCGTGCTCGATCGTCTCGTTAGGGCTTGACATCATGGTTTCTTCACCTTGCTTAGGGGGTGACATTGTTTTTCAGAATATAAAGATCTAAACAAAACAAAAGAAAAAGAACACACACAGTGTCAAGTGATAAAAACTGAGTTAGACACCTACCAAACCTTCATCATCAAACTCTAAAGTAATAAAAAAGAGATTTTTCTGTGTCAATCAAAGATACTTGTTGCGTTTCTTCCTCCCTCCAGACTCTACATATGATGCACCGCTAAGAAGAAGGCAGAGGAAGCGGAGAAGAGGGCGGAGGCTGGAAAGCAGAGGACGCTGAGGTTGTTGAGGGTTCGAAGTTGCGAGGCTGCTGCATGGTGAAGGAAGCGCGACTGGTCTCCTTTGGTGTCGCATCAGATTTGCAGAGAAGATGACCAAGCGAAGGATGAAGAATGAAGAGAATCTTCGGGATCGCCGCCGCAACTAGGTTGCCGGGGCTTTGGCTATAACTAGCGCCGCCGCACACCATCAAGCGAACTTGTGACTGTGACAGTGATTTTCGCTGTAAATCGAAGCAAGCACAAAACTCAGATCGAGGCGCGACCTTGAGGACGGTGGCGAAAACTTCTCAAATCGTTACCCTGATGGCAGTGGTGAGTGCTCGAGACATCACGACCATGACGATGATGCATCTCGTCGCAGACGCGTTTTATTCCAATCGTTATAAAAAAAATCATTTTTTTTTAATTTTATTTATTTTTTGTAATTTTTCAATTTTAAAAGAAAAATTCCATGAGGCATTAATTTATTGGTCCACATGGCATAAAAATTTTCCCAGGGTAACGTTGTTAGATTAAAACTAACAGAAGGACTTAATCCAAAATGGTCCAGAGTTTAGGGACCTGATCCAACGAAAAAAAGGATAGGGACTAAATTCAATTCTTTCCCTAAGTTTAGGGACCTCAAAGTAAAAAAAAAAGGCAAAAAAAATGCAAGTTGGGACACGTGGCAACATCTTATTGGAAGACACTAACGGAGTTAACTTTGGGTTAACGGAAGGACTAGTTCCAAACGACGTTAAAGTTTAGGGACCAGATCCAACAAAAAAAAATATTAAGGACTAAATCCAAAACACCCCCGAAGTTTAGGGACCTATCGCTTAAAAAAGCCGATTAATAATGTTATATAAATGATTTTAATTTTTATAGTTGTGTTAGATTATTAAATATGCTTGGAAACAATATGTGATATTTAACTTTAAATGGATGTATTATATGTGATTATTTAGTATTAACATTATGCTTGTAAACTTTATGTTAGATTATTTAGAATTCTTTGAAAAACTAAATAATATGAACTTTAAATGAACCCATGGTATTGGCTATGTGAGATTTATAGTGTAAATAGAAACTCGTTGATATTATGTAATGTGATATTAATATTCAATACATTAATTTTATACAAATATAAATAGATTGAATAATTGAACTCGAATCCTTAGAATATGAATTGTAATGTTGCATTGCATTTCCATATGTTAGAAAAGTAATTAGAAGCATGCATCATACATGGAGTATAAGGTGGACGGTGAGGAAGTTGGGAAAGACAAACGCGGAGGCACGCGAGTGATATGTGACTAGGTTGTGCCATTTAGAACAACCGCGAGAATTGTCGTTAGGTGGAACTTTGATCTCCTAGGAGGGCACGAAATGGCCAATCGTGTCGGGGGATTGGTTCTACATTAACGACGATAATTCTATCGGTCACAGAGTCACATCGGGACCGGTTGAGGGTGGTTCCCTGCTAAAGCTAACTTGGGCCTTCAATCCAAGTTGTACTGGACCGAGAGAGAGATGGCCAGTACTGAGCAAGCCGTGGTAGAGGGACACTTACTCCCGGTTGGTCTTTCCCTGGAGCGGAGGGTGAAGTGAGGAAAAAGAGTGAAATGTCGAATGATGAAATGAAATGATGATGATAATATGAAAAGAAAATAGATACGCAAAAGAGTGAAATGGAGATTATATTTTCAATAATCGTTGATTGAGTCCAATGTATTGGATATTCTGAAAAAAGAAATGGAAAAGATGTGAAATTAGATACTTATGTGATATGACGATGATGATGATGTTTTCTAGAAATCATTGGATTCAATTGACGGATTCAGAGAGTCGTGCATGCATCATTTCACGAGACTTTAAGAGTAGAGTTTTCATGCATCATAACATTACAAATACTATGAGTGTGATATTAATGTATATCATGAATGTAACTTTATCAGATGTTTACACACTTAAAACAATAAAATTTAATATTAACCCCTATGGCTTTGTGTTATTATTCTTAATTCTTTATTTTAAATTATGTTAAACCATTCACTCCCTTATGTTGACATTTTTAGGTACTTCATCTGGAGATGTACTTACCATTCCCCCTGCCAAGGAGAGTCATGCTCCATCACATGGAGTATAGACTTGGTGACGTGGTTTTAACCACTTTTGTGCAACCATGCTCGATATTACAGAAAGTCTTATAATTTTGATTACTTAAATAAAATGTTGTGTCAACTTTATAAATCTCTACTCTTAGTTATGTAAAGTTCAAAACCAACTTATATTTTGTAGTATGTAAATTAATGCTACAACCCATGGTATGATAGATACCATTGTTTGGGTTTGATAGTATAGTGGCACATTTTGGTGTGTATAAACTGTTAGTATGACTCTGGAATTTACAAGTACTTAAAGATAAAATTTGGATAGTCCTAAAATCAAAGTAAACTTTGCCAAAATTTTTCTAAATATTTTCACTAATTGAAGTTGTTAACTAATTTAAAGTATTATAATTAGAGAATTAAAAACTAGTGTTACAATTTATGGTATCAGAGCAATGGTTGCAATCCTCGGTTGTGGAGTATGGACTCCCATACTCCCAATGCGTTACTTCACATGTGAGTAACTGTGAGTTAGTTAGGCATAGGAATTATTGTTTATTATTGTTCTTAATATCTGAATTTATTCTTGGAAATTAGTAGATGGCTGCTAGGAATGATCAAGCCTGTGAAAGAACCACCGATGTTCAAGTGATGATTTCCCAAAACCAGAAAAGTTCTAATCCTCTTCAACTTTGGGACATATGTCCAACATGTGGAAGTGATTTGAAAGCTAAGGATATTAAAGAATGGAATCCGAGGCTAGTTCAAAGGGACTTTGGACCTAGTAGGGACAAGGGTAAGGAACCTTCTTGTCTAGAAGATCCTTATCCAATACTTCGACCAAAAAGAAGAAAACTTAAGGAAACATGCTCAAAAGGGTCTACTTCACTTATTTCAAATTCTAAACCTATTTGCCAATGTTGTGGAAAGCCACATTGGGGTGTATGTTGGAGACCGCTGAATCAAGGAAAGGAGAAACTCTGTTTTTTCTGCCAACAACCTGGCCACATGGCTGTTCACTGCCCAAATATATTTTTGAAGGAAGAGAAGGCAGATACAACAATCAAACCTCACCAATGTGAAATTTGTCTAAAATTCCACTTCGGGAAATGCCGAAAGCTAAGAGTAAAATGTCATCGTTGCAAGGAATCAGGGCATTATGCAAGAGAATGTCCTAATAAAAGAAAGAAAGACGAAAATAGACCCATCATCCGCATTATGGACCGTCTTCTTAATAGTACTGGGGCCAATAATATAGAGGGATTAATGGAAGGTACATGTTAAGTCAATAATAATACTTGTTCAGTGCTGTTTAATAATGATGCAACCTCTCGTTTATTTTCCTTGACCATACTTAAATAAATAGTGATGTTTATAGGTCTCTTGTGTCCACCCCCACAAATCCTGCTATGGTAGTTACTTCCCTGTTGTACCTTAACAGTGCTAAACCATATGCTTCTATTGACTTTATATATCTCTCCTTTCGTCAACTGAATGTGATTCTTGGAATCGATTGAATGTCCAATAATCACCTTGCGATTGATAGTCGCACTAAAATACTCATGCTAAACTCGGATACTTTCACCCTAAACTGGGAAACGATCCTGTACCTGGCTATATTCTAACTCTAACCGAAATAGAGATAGAATAGGATTCAGGAATTCATACTCTTCCAGTAGTGAATGAATTTTCTAAAATACCAGGGTTACCTTTTGTTAGAGGGGTGGAGCTTGCCGTTGATATAATGCCAGGAACCGGGCCAATTTCTATAGCCCCGTATAGAATGGCTCCGGCTGAGCAGGCAGAGCTCAAAAAGCAATTAGAAGAGTTTTTGGAGAAGAAATTCATACGGCCTAGTGTGTCGCCTTGGGGAGCCCTAGTGCTCTTTGTAAAGAAGAAAGATAGGATTCAGAGACTATGTAATGATTACCGATAGCTAAACAAGGTGACGATTAAAAACAAGTACCCTTTTCCTCGAATTGATGATTTGAAGGATCAACTTCACGGAGCAGTAATCTTCTCCAAGATTGATCTCAAATCTAGATATCACCAGATTCGAATCGAGGACGAAGATATTCCTAAGACAACTTTCAGAAAGCGGCATGGTCACTATGAATATGTAGTGATGTCGTTTGGATTGACCAACTCTCCTGTAGTGTTCATGGATTACATGAACAGAATTTTCCGACCTTATCTGGATTCCTTTGTAGTAGTGTTTATTGATGACATCTTAATCTAATCAAAGAATCCAGATGAGCATCGGGAACATTTAAGGAAGGTGCTGGAGATTCTAAAGGAGAAACAATTGTATGCAAAGCTGTCTAAATGTGAGTTTTGGCTAGAGAAGGTAAATTTCTTAGGCCATGTAATTACTCGCGAAGGGATAGCTGTTGATCCTACTAAAGTAGAAGCCGTGTTGCAGTGGGAACGGCCAAAGAATGTGGCTGAAATAAGAAGCTTCCGGGGATTAGCAGGGTACTACAGGAGATTTATTGAAGGATTCTTTAAAATTGCCTTGCCTTTAACAAGGTTAACTAGGAAGGAGATTCCATTTGCATGGAGTGAAAAATGTGAACAAAGCTTTCAAGAGCTGAAGCACCGGTTAACTTCTTCTCCTATATTAGTGTTGCCCGATCCATCCCAATCTTTTCATGTGTATTGTGACGCATCTAGACAAGGACTAGGATGTGTGCTTATGCAAAAAGGTAAAGTGGTTGCTTATGCTTCTCGACAGTTAAGGCCACACGAGGAGAATTACCCTACGCATGATCTGGAGCTTGCAGCGATCGTCTTTGCCCTTAAGATTTGGAGGCACTACTTATATGGCACTCGATTTGAAGTATACAGCGACCATAAAAGCCTTAAATACTTGTTCGATCAAAAGGAATTGAACATGAGACAACGGAGATGGATGGAATTCCTTAAAGACTATGATTTTAGTCTACAATACCATCCCGGAAAGGCGAACGTAGTTGCAAATGCCTTATGTCGAAAAGCTCTCCACATAAGTAGCATGATGGTGAAAGAATTGGAACTAATTGAGGAATTTAATAACCTCAATTTAGATATCCAATTCAAAGAAAGGAGCATCGTTCTTGGAATGCTTCAAATCACAAATGAATTCTTAGAACAAGTTCGACAACAGTAGTTGAATGATGTCGAGCTGCAAGAGAGAAAGAAATCATCCCAGGAAAGAAATGAACCAGATTTTTTTGAAGGACCCGATGGTGTCTTAAGATTTAGAAATAGAGTTTGTATCCCATCCAAACCAGAACTGAAGAAGATGATCCTACATAAAGCTCACAAAAGTAAATTGAGTTTACATCCATGATCTACAAAAATGTATCAAGATTTGAAAAGACTTTTCTGGTGGCCAAAACTCAAGCATGATGTAGCAGAATATGTGGCTAATTGCTTAACTTGCCAAAAAGCAAAAGTGGAACACAAAAAGCCTGGAGGTGAACTGCACCCATTGGAGATCCCCGTATGGAAGTGCGACAGTATAGGCATGGATTTTGTTTCCGGCTTGCCAAGGACAACTACAGGTCATGAAGCAGTATGGGTGGTGATTGACAAACTAACCAAGTTGTTGAAAATCATGTTCCCCATGATGATGTTTTGGTGATGACAACATATCATATGTTGAACAGGTTTTGATCTTACAGGTACATGGATGATGACAAGGTGTTTGTGCTTGCTTGAAGAATCTAACCGTTTAGGGTTTAGTTATATTTTGTAAAGCAACAATTAGTCTAAACACTCTAAGTTCAATCTTAATGTTGTTAAGAGAAGATGATGATGTTTTTCATGTTAAAACTAGGAGAAGACTTTTTATAACTTAGCTCCAGGAAAAGCCTTTTGAGAAAAATCTTTGCAAAAACCTCTGGTCACAATCTTTTAATGAAAATCCATTTTTAAACTAAAGTAATCGATTACCCCTCTGGAATAATCGATTATCTTCTACCAGTTCTGTAACCTGAGAGCAAGCAATGGATTACTTCCTTGGGCTGGTCACTTGAGTGTAAGTAATCGATTACCTGAAGTTAATAATCGATTACTTCTAATGCTGCAACCTTTTTAACAAAACCAGGGAGCAGGTAATCGATTACCTAGACCAAAGTAATCGATTACTCTATTTCAAATTATGAAAAATGTGCTGAAATTATTTTTATTCACAGAATGATTTCCTTCCTTATTTGGTTGATCACATTTTCTGAATAAAACATCTTCTTCTATCTTTTTTTTTAAAAAAAAACAACTCCTTTACACCTCATATACATATTTTGAAAACCTCTTGGAGAAATCATCATCATCATCTTCATCTTCTCACTTTTCTAAAAAGAACAAGAATCTTGAGTGTGCCTTAGACAAATCGTTGTTATAGGATCATTATTGTTGTATCCGCTGTATTTAGAGAGCTTTATTGTTAGTTGCACAAAATCTCTTTTGTAAACCGTTATTTGTAAGGGGAGTGTTACCCTTAGTGATTAGGGAGTGTTATCCCTTAGGTTGAACGTGTGTCACGTTCTTAGGGTGAGGAACCCTTGTGTATTGGGTAGTGTCTAGACGAACGGTGGGGCACCTAGTAGTTAGGCTATCCAGGAAAATCTAGGAAGTGGCTTCCTAGTTGTTTTTGTTGAGGTCCCTAGCGAACCGAGGTTCCTAGTAGCGTGCAAGGCGCTCTTGGTTGTAATAGGGTGGGACTCTTTTACAGGTTATAGAAAATCTCAAGCGGGCCGCTTGGGGACTGGACTAGGCCTTTCGCTGGAAAGGCTGAACCAATATAAAATATATGGTGCAAAATCTTCTATCCCTTATCTCTTTATTTTTACGTTGCACATTTTTATTTTTGCGATAAGCTTATTTTCCTCGACGTAAAAATTATTTTAATGTTTTAAAGTAACTAGCGCGATATCTGCTTTTAGTGTTGTTAATCTCTTCAATCTTGCGAGTAATAGTTTTTCTAATATTAATGTAAATATAACTTTACGCTTGCGCTTAAAAGTTTTCAATCGTTCTTTAAGTCTTTCGCTGTAAAAACTCTTTAATCTCTTTAAGAATGCTTTGAATCGAACGTTTTCCAATGTTTTTATAAACACCCAATTCACCCCCCTTTTGGGTGACGGCTGCCAATTCTAACAATTGGTATCAGAGCTTCGTTCTCTGGTAAAAGGTTTAGCAGCTAGAGTGAAAAGAACCATTGTGAAATTGGCAGTATTGGGATATTTTCAAATAGTTTTACAATGAAGGGTCTTGCATTCGATGAAGCGCCAATGTTTGATGGAAGTAATTTTCCATACTGGAGTACGAGAATGAAAATGTACTTACAATCTATTATTATTCATTTATGGAATACTGTGCTTCAAGGTTTTGATTCAAAATCCAAAAATGTTTTAAATGATTTTGATAAAAAAAATTTTGCGTTGAATATTCAAGCTATGCAAATTTTGAGAAATGCCTTGAATGATGATGCATACGCTATAATTAAAAATTATATCAACGCTAAAAGTATTTGGGACACCTTTATAACACACTATGCTACTAATGATCTATGCGAAAGTGTTAAAGTCCGCAGGGAAAAAGAAGCGCACATAAGAGAAGATGACTTAAAGGATGATGTCCTTGATGATGAGACAAAGATCAACACAACAAGTGAAGATGATGATTTGGAGAGACTATTTGAAGAGTTCGTACAATCTTATGAGGAATTGAGTTCTTCGGAAGAAGAATCCACGGACAATGAAAGTGAATCAAATGGGCACATTCCTTATGAGGTAACAATTATTAGTTCTCTCTCAAACAATCTACATAGTACTTATAATAGTTTGAGTGATGATGAGACAAATTTAGAAAACCATAACTTGGACTTTGTGCAAGAATTATCTTCAACAGAAATTACTTTTGATACTTTGAAAAATGGAGATAATCTTGGCAAAGAAATAAATTTAGAAAATTGTTCCTCAACGCACCTTGAAAAATGCGCTTGTCCTGAAAAACATGTTGAGGATACAAATTTTGAAAATCATGCTGAAAAACCTATTGACTCAAATTCGTTACTTGGTCAAGCTAAAAATAATGTTGATATTCAAAAACCAAGTAAATATTTGAACAATAGTACTTTGCCTCTTCAAAACAAAAAATCCAAGTTGTGTAACCAAGTTTGTGAAAAAGTCAATTCATCACCCAAACACATTATATGTAACTATTGTGGATGTTCAGGACATATCTCTTATCTATGCTATTAAAGGAAAAATCAAAATATGAGAGGTAACTTGAAATGGGTTCCTAAAGCTCCAAAGGAATCCAAGACTAACCCTCAAGGACCCAAAATGAAATGAGTACCAAGGAGCTCTTGTAATAATTTATGTGTGCAGAATGTTAATCATGAAGATGAACCAAGAGAAAGATGGAATGAACAAGCTTACAAAGTGATAACCTACAAATCAAATGCCAAATGGAACAATCGAAGGAGATACAAGTTCTCATATAACAAAACTTCACGAAGGCAAAATGAAAAGTATGCTATGGCAAACAAACTTTATGTGAAGCAATGGAAAAGAATAAGTCCTCCGTCGAACAATAGGTTTGAGAAGGTTAAAGCACCTTCTCTATATACCAAGAACTATACTAGAGTGTTTCTAGACTATTCCAAGCTAAATGTTTTTTGAAAAATATTTCATGTGGATTAATTTTTTTTTTAAAATCAGTCGACACATGAATTATTTCTTTTCTCTTGGAATAGCTGCACATGAATATAGTTCCTTGATATGTAAGAAGTGCTTAACATGTGTTTCTTGTAAAGTTCTTTTTAATCTCCTGCTCTATGCTTTGCAATGCTAAAACCATACTAACTTGAGTGTTGGAGATATCCAGAACACCTTGTTTTGCAGGAAATAGTGTTCAACAGGTAAGTTACTCACAAGCTACGTCCATTCCTGTTCCCTAGAATCAGAAAAATCAGATATGGCATGCAAGGAAGCTTGGGATAATCAGAAAAGAAGGAAATCTGGATGTTTGGGCAGAAGTAATCGATTACTCTACAACAATAATCGATTACCTACTGAATGCTACATCAGGTCTGTTTATCAGAGACAAGATAATCGATTACAGGCCTCAGAGTAATCGATTATCCAAGTTGCATCATACATACCCCAGAGAACAAGTAATCGATTATCGTTCAACAAGTAATCGATTACCTACATCAGTACAGCAAAAAAAAAAAAAAAACAAAAGGGAAAACACGTGAACTTATATGGCTAGTTTTTGACCCACTTTTTGACCTCCTTGACCTCTTGACCAAACCCTAGCCATCCATTCCATTCCTCTTAGATGAAAAATTCGGTCCCCTCTTTCCCTTCCAATACAACTAACGATACTCCCTCCTTTTCTCACAAAACTTCTCTTCTTCTTCTTCTACCTTCCATAAACCTCTATAGCCACCAACCTCCAACCTTCAACCATTCACTCCTTCTCACTCTAAACCTTCCATAACAAACCCAAATCATTACTCTCTCACCTTCCTCCACTCAAGAAATTCGTCCCCCTCTCTCTCTCCTCACTACCCATTCGGCAACCTCCTCAAAATCCACCATAACCACCACTTTCTCACCATAAAAACCACCACCCATCAACTCTAAACCACCTCCTCACCATAAAAAACTCCATATCCTTCATCAATCACCATACCCTAACCTTCAAAACCCTCTCCATGGCTCCATACGGGTTTCTCCTCTCTTCACTGGTCTGAGTAAGCTCTCACACCTGCTCGGTTCGTTCTCAACACCTCTGGTTCACCCGGTTCAGGTTCTTCTTTTAGTTCAGAGTTTCTTCTCCAGTTTAGTGAGTATATTGGTCTTTCTCTCTTTGGTTCAAGGTTTGCATGTTGATGCTCTGTTTTTCTGGTATATCTGGTTATTGGGCTAGTCTACATGTTGTTGATGCTACATTGAGGTTGTTTGGTTAGTGGGACTCTATATATGATGTTGTTTATTTTTGTTGAAAGCTGCATTGTGATACTCTCTTGTAATAGGGCTTTGATAAAAGTTTGCCTAAGTATCTTCTGTTGGTATATGCTGGTTTTTGTTGCCATTTCTGGACAAACTTGGTTATCTATTATCTTTTGTGATCACCATGTCGGGCCGTCTAAGGAAAAGGCCTCAACTTATTGTGTTTGATGATAGTAATGAGGATATGCCTATGCCAGCACCTCAACCCAGTCATTCTAAGAAATCTCTCATAAAAGGACGCAATGATGCAAGTCCTTCAGCACCTCCTCCTCCGGCTCCTCAACCTGCTACACTTGAAAAATACAACAGATGGTTCTCTTCTGTCAAGCAAATTACTGACTATGAGAAATACTTTGCTGCCTGTGCTGTGATATCACCAAGGTTTCTTGATGCTGACACCTTTGACAACGAAGAGTGCAACCTTCCAGCTGTTGTACTTTCGAAAGAAAAGGAACTTTTTGAGTTTAGTCTCATTGGTGGTGACTTCTATGAGGATCTTGTTCGAGTTTTCTACACAAATCTTAAGTGGAATGCTGATGAGAGAATCCTCACCTATGAAGTCAAGGGCAAGAAAATCAAAATTACTAAGGATGTATGGACAAACATTACTCACCTCCCTATGGATGGCGCCTGCCTTACTGGAACTGGTCCAGATAACTTGTGGGGTGATGAGTACAACAAAAAGGATGCAAAAGGTGAGTTCATTGATCCTAGCATTCCTATTGGCAAAGCAGTCACTTCGGGAAATCTGAAATTTGAGTATCGGCTTTTGCATTTCATTCTGAACCGATGCCTGATTCCTAGACAGGGAAACTATTTCAGAGTTATGGATACTAACTACATTATTCTTTGGGCATGGTGTCATAACAAACCCATCAATTGGGGTTGGTATGTGCTCTATCATATGATGGAGACCGCCAATAAAGTTCGACGCTCAATTGATAAAGACATGAAGCTGAAAACCACCCGACTTCCTTATGCTACTTTGATCACTCTCATACTCAAGCGTTTCCGAGTTCCTTTGAATGGAGATTCTAGGATTGCTCCAAACGCAGACATGTGCATGGATGCTGCTTTTGTCGGAAACATGGGTTGGAATTGCATGGAAGGATGGGGTTGGGCACCAAAACTAATGCGTCGAGAGCGTAAGTCAACACATGACAATGACTCTGAAGAAGAACAAGAGCAGGCTTCTACTCATGATCCCGATCCCCCACCTCTTCAAGCTCTTTTGCCACCTGACCATGTTCCTCCCTACATGCAGACTTTTATGGATGATGTCCGCGAGTACATGCAGCGCTCAGATGATCACATGAGGCGTCATGAGGCCCATATGCTTTTTGTGGACAACGGTCTTGCCCAGCTCACATCTGATATGCAAAATATGAATATGAGCGTGAATACAATGCGGCAAGACATCTATGATATGCGACATCAAAATAGGGAACCATTTAACCGTGGCATTTAGCTTGTGGGATCTCCTCTCAATCCTTCTTGAACTATGTTATGTTTATGCTCTTGCTTCTGACCCCTTAGTTTTATAATTGCTTAATTGTTTCTGTTTTGTTTCTATTTCTTTTTGGTTATGCTACCTCATGACAATGAACCTTTGGTTATGTTATGTTCGGTTGTTTAAGTCATGTGGTGTGAATCTTGGTTATGAGTTTTTGCCAACCCTTTTTGATGTTGTCAAAAGGGGGAGAGAAAAAGTGAAATGCAAAATAGGACAGGTTAACAAGACAGGTTACAGGTACTCTGGGGGAGAGCATAGCAAAGGCTTAACATAAGTTCAGGGGGAGCTTAGAGCTTAAAGCTTAAAGCGTGTTAATGCTTATAAGTTTGCTTATCTCGTCATTTGCTATATTATGTTTATGTACTAACCTTTGTTTTGCAGGAAGTGTTAGTCATCATAAAAAATGGGGAGTGTTGAAAATCATGTTCCCCATGATGATGTTTTGATGATGACAACATATCATATGTTGAAAGGTTTTGATCTTACACGTACATGGATGATGACAAGGTGTTTGTGCTTGCTTGAAGAATCTAACCGTTTAGGGTTTAGTTATATATTTTGTAAAGCAACAATTAGTATAAGCACTTAAAGTTCAATCTTAATGTTGTTAAGAGAAGATGATGATGTTTTTCATGTTAAAACTAGGACAAGACTTTTTATAACTTAGCTCCTGGAAAAGCCTTTTGAGAAAAACCTTTGCGAAAACCTCTGGTTACAATCTTTTTATGAAAATCCGTTTTTAAACTGAAGTAATCGATTACCCCTCTGGAATAATTGATTATCTTCTGCCAGTTCTGTAACCTGAGAGCAAGTAATGGATTACTTAGCTTCCTGTAATGGATTACTTCCTTGGGCTGGTCACTTGAGTGTAAGTAATCGATTACCTGAAGTTAATAATCGATTACTTCTGATGCTGCAACCTTTTTAACAAAACCAGGGAGCTGGTAATCGATTACCTAGACCAAAGTAATCGATTACTCTATTTCAAATTTTGAAAAACGTGCTGAAATCATTTTGATTCACTGAATGATTTTCTTCCTTATTTGGTTGATCAGTTTTCTGAATAAATCATCTTCTTCTATCTTTTAAAAAAAAAAAACTCTTTTACACCTCAAATACATCTTTTGAAAACCTCTTGGAGAAATCATCATCTTCTTCATCTTCTCACTTTTCTAAAAAGAACAAGAATCTTGAGTGTGCCTTAGACTAATCATTATTATAGGATCGTTATTGTTGTATCCTCTCTATTTAGAGAGCTTTATTATTAGTTGCACAAAATCCCTTTTGTAAACCGTTATTTGTAAGGGGAGTGTTACCCTTAGTGATTAGGGAGTGTTATCCCTTAGGCTGAACGTGTGTCACGTTCTTAGGGTGAGGAACCCTTGTGTATTGGGTAGTGTCTAGACGAACGGTGGGGCACCTAGTAGTTAGTCTGTCCGGGAAAATCTAGGAAGTGGCTTCCTAGTTGTTTTTGTTGAGGTCCCTAGCGAACGGAGGTTCCTAGAAGCGTGCGGGGCGCTCTTGGTTGTAATAGGGTGAGACTCTTTTACAGGTTATAGAAAATCTCAAGCGGGTCGCTTGGGGACTGGACTAGGCCTTTTGCTGGAAAGGCTGAACTAGTGATTTGAGCTCAATATATGATGTTTTTGGATGAATTTTAATCCCCTTTCTTAGTAATTTTAGCTTGTTTCTCAAGTATTTTAGGAAAAAGATGGAAATTTTGCTTACTAATGTGATGAACGAGATCCTTGAGGATTTTGTATCAATTTGTTGTGAATTTCAGGTTTTAGAGGCTTAATTTGATGATTTATGGAAAAGAAGGAAAATGCAAGCCTTGAAATCAGAAGTTCGGAGCAAAGCGACGAAAACCAGTGAAAAAGTGCAGGACTCGCCCAGGCGAGTTTATTACTCGCCCAGGCGAGTGGGGTTTTCTGATTTAAAAAATGGGTTTAAAAGGCTAATTCTCATAGTGGAAAACTCGCCCAGGCGAGCCTTATTCTCGCCTGGGCGAGTGGCGCAGATGGTAGCTGCGATTTTCTTATCTTTTAGGATTTGGAAGGGATTTGTTTTATCTTTTGACTTAAATATACTAGGATTGGTAATTAGGATTCATTCAGAACACTTGGAATAGAGTTTTTGCATTGGTTTTTGCGAAGAACACGGAGATTAGAGGCAAGGATTAGTGGTAATTATGTCACTCTTTATCACTTTTATTGCTTTTCTTCTTCCCATTATGAACTAAACCCTTCTTTGGGATGTAGGAGTAGATGAACATGGAACCTTGTTAATGTTTATGCAATGAATTGATTTTGTTTTTCCATTATAAATTCTGTGTTTGATTATATTTTTATTGATGTTCGTGAATGTGCGCAGTTCATGACTTTTGGAAATCCTTTATGAATAGACATATGAATTTAGGATTTAGCCTAATAATCAAACAGTTCAATTGCATAGGCACAGACATGTTTTCTATGAATTGGATAATTTTTACAAGTTTTGATTGAACTTAATTAAGGGTTAGGTTTTTAAGGCTCTCTTGAGACATCATTGGGAGATTAATACCTAAAATACGGAAACGTGCTAAGACATTAGGCGTTTTCTACCTTTGCAAAACAAATTCAGAATTTAGGAAAACAAATCAATTCGTTGTTAAATGTTTTAGGAACCTTCATCGAAACTACGTCCCGCTTTTTCCCATTGTTCAAGAATCGTTTTATTTATTTGTTTTAATTCATTTAAATCAACAATCACTCAAATAATTGAATTTCAATTTAATTTTCATTTAGTAACTACGAATAGGTGAGAATTATTAAAATCAATTTCAGTCCTCGTTGGGAACGATACTCTATTTATCACTTTATTACTTGTACGATCTGGTATACTTGCCAGAATCCCAACAAGTTTTTGGCGCCGTTGCCGGGGATTGAAATTCGATTCTAATTTCTTTTCGGTACTTTTTGTAATTATTTGTGTAATTTGTACTTTCTCATGTATGATTATAATTGTAATAGTGATTCAGATTGTGATAGATTTATTCCATATTATCCTTATCCTCCAAACTATGTTGCACAAAATATAACTCATAGGAAAGCTCAATGGGAAATAGCTCTAGAGAAATTGGAACAAGCCACTGAGGATTTTGTTAAAGATAGCAAAAATAATTTTAGATCCCCTCGTGTTGAACCAATTCCTCCCCCTGTGGAGAAAGAAAATATAACTCCTAGGAAAGCCCTATGGGAAATAGCTCTAGAGAAATTGGAGAAAGCCACGGAGGATTTTGTTAAAGATTGCAAAAATTTTAGATCCCCTCGTGTTGAACCAATTCCTCCCCCTGTGGAGAAAGAGTCATGGGAAATTAACCAAGATAAATTAGCTCAAAAAATTAGTAGTAGTGTTCAAGAAATTAATTTAATAAAAGAAGAAAACAGAAAAAATTTTGAGAACATAGAAATAGCACTTGAGCAAAATTCAAAACATGTATCTGAGGAGTTACAATCATTATCAACAATTTTTGACTCTCCTAAAAAAGAGGAGGAAGTTGTGGTGATGGATGTAACCAATGATCATATCCCTTTAGAGGAGCAAAAATCTGAAAAAGAAATTGTGCATGATAGGTTTGAGGAAGAGGATCGAAAAATAAAAATCGTAGGTTTGAAAATTATAGAAAAAATTGAACCACCCTTGCATGAGGAATTTGTTGCTATAAAGAATTTAATTAAATCTAGTTCATACTTGGGTGATTCAAATTTTTTCTATTATATTCAGCCTAAGTTCTTTTATGAAAATTATCTAGAACAATCTGAATCATTATTAGGCAATGTGAAGCATGAGAAAGTAATCTTCCTGACTAATGGAGTTAACCACTTCATGATGGATGATGGAAGAAAAGATCACCCAAGGTCTTTCCCATGGGATGTGGGCATAACTCATTATTGTTGCATCACATGGGATTTGACCCATAGAATTTGGGATCCTGGTGGATTTTTTTTTTACATAAGCAGTAGTGTAGGTTTAAATTCTTAGGTAATTGTTGTAAAAAAAAATAAATAAATTTTTGAGGAACAGACCCAGGCGCACGCGGTCGCGCGCCTCAACAAATCCAGTTTGGGGGAATTTCACTCATACTTTTTAGGAACAGATTTTTTTAGTAATAGATATTTTTTTTATCTTATCTTTTAGGATTAGATTAGTTTTTTTTATCTTTTTATTTTTTTTAGATTAGTTTTTTATCTTTTTATTTTTTTATCTTTTAGGATTAGATTAGTTTTATATCTTTTTAAGATTAGATTTATCTTAGGATTATTTTTAGAACAGATTTTTTTTAATTTTTTTATTATTTTCGTTTTTTTTTATTTTTCTATTTTTTAGGGATAGATTTATTTTAGGATTAGATTTGTATTTGTAGGATTTGGACCCCATTAGCCCCAATTTTTTCAATATTGCACCCCAGGCCCCTGTACCTCACCAAAAATATGTCCTGTTTTCTTAGGTAGTTTTTCATTTTTATTTTGTTTTTTTAGGCTAGCTTAGTTTGCTTGAGGACAAGCCAACATCTAAGTTTGGGGGAGTATATACAAAATAAAAATTTGATTTTTACAGAGATCTGAATTTTTCTCCCATATTGGTATTGGTTTGTGTCCTTAGCAAGAGTAATTGATTTTTCTAACCTTAGGACTTTTTCTCTTTTGATACATGTATATACTTAGTTTAGGACTTAGACTCATTGATTTTCAACTCTATTGGATTGAGCTGTAAATATGGTTGTGAACTGG
The DNA here is from genome assembly GCA_037953625.1 of Crotalaria pallida. NCBI lineage: Eukaryota > Viridiplantae > Streptophyta > Magnoliopsida > Fabales > Fabaceae > Crotalaria > Crotalaria pallida. Next base: position 75,612,813 of record CM075649.1, on the reverse strand, counting down.
TTATTTTGATAAAGGCTTTCAGAACTTGTGATTAGTGAACTGACTTTAGCCAAGAGTGAGTTTTTGAGCCTATTGAGGGGTATGAAATTTTTATGAAATATTCTGATATTGAGACCCCTATTCTTTCATGAGTGCGTTCACTTTGATATTGTCTTCTAGAACTTGACCTGTGACCATTTCAAAATTGATAATTGATTGTATGCATTAAGATGATTAAGGCACCTAGGATGTGTTTTTGTGGCCTTCAGATATTTTGCATTGATAAATAAATTCCTTAGTTGCTCATTTTGAGCCTTATAATGATATATATTTTTTCTTTGGTACCCTCTTACATTAGTTGACTCTATTGTGAGTACCTTGGGAATTGTGAATGAACAATTAAGTGGAATGTGATTGAATGAGAATGTGATGCAAAAGAAAAAAGATAAAAAATGTATGAGTTCTATTTCTCTTCCAAGAAAAAGAAAAAGGAAAGAAAAAAGAAAAAAGAAAGTAAAGAATGAAGTAATGAATCAAATGAAAAAGTGAAAAGGAAGAGAATAGAGAAGGAAGGGCATGATCAAAAGAAAGAAAAAAAAAGATGTTTTTAATGAGAGTTTTGGTCTTTATTGTATTCATTGCTCATTCATGGTTTTTGAGGGAATTTTGCTTTGCAATTAGCCCGTAGTTTTATCCCTTCTTTCTTTTATCCCACCGAACACTTTTAGCCATGGCCCCATTACAACCAAAAATAAGACCTTTTGATTTTTGCATTACTTTCAATAATTTCAGTGGAGATACTGGTCTATGGTCAAGCCTATGGTAACACATTATCATTGTTGAACATGAGTGAATTGAAAATATGACCCTTATACACTTGAGAGAGATACACTGAGAGGTTGAGAGTGTTCACTAGTCCTGAGTTCTGATTGGGTTTGTTACTCTAACTAGTTTGTGATTGTGTAAATAGTTTTTGATAATATATGTTTGAGTCATGAGTCGAAGTCTTAGATTAGGTGTATTCATGTTGATTTAGGGAGTTTGTCTTTTGTTTAGAATTTTTATTTTACTTTTGCCTGGGACATGCAAAATGCTAAGTTTGGGGGAGTGATTTGGGTCTAATATATATAGATTTGAGCATTGATTTGACTCCCTTTTACTATGTATTTGGCTTAGCTTGTTTCTCTAGCAAAGTTAGGACGTTTTAGTAGATTTTAATTATCTTTAGTAGTTTAGGGTCCCTTGGAACGTTTTGATCCTTTTTGGGTATGTTTCAGGTACTTATGGAGTTTAAATGCAAAATATATTGATGGATCTGGATAGAGGATGAAAAGAGCTTCGAAACGGTCCAAGAACGGAGTAAAACGGAGTCCGGATGAGTCCGTAGCGCCCAAAACAGTCCGGGGCGCGCGTGCTGAAATTGTACAGACCCCGTGCGCGCCCCGGGCGTGAGGACGGATGCGCCCCGGGCGCGCGAACCGCGTGAAAGTGACGCTGCTTGGTATTTTGGCCATAACTTGAGCTACGCTTATCCAAATAAGGCGATCTTGGTATCATTTTAAAGCTAAGGAAAAGATCTACAACTTTGCCAGAAATAGCCTTGCTCAAATTCGTCCATCTTCAGGGTCAAAATCAGGGCCGAAGTTGAGTGTCAGACATGAGAAAGCCCAATTTGACCAGATTCTGAACAAAATAGAAGAAGAGAAGTCTAATTTGGCTTCATATCTTATCTTTGGTTAGAAAATAGAAGATAAACATGGACCTTATCTATTAGATTTAATTAAGATCTATTTTAGGATTTGTTTTACTCTTTAAACAGAGGATTTGTAAATAGTTTTCAGTAGGTTTTAAGATCATAGAATTCAATTAGAATTAGAGAGAGAGGTTAGTAACATCTATTGAGAGCAAGGAGGCAAGGCTCAAGGATTGAAGATCTCTTGGAGAGTTAACCAGTATTGTCTATGATATGAGGTTTTCTCTTTGCTTCTGTTTTCTTTATTTCTATATGTGTAACTAAAACCTCTTGTTAGGAACATGGTGTAAATTGTATGATGTAACTTATTTTAATTTATGATTTAGTATTTTGCTGTTTTTAATTCATGCATTAATTGAGTTCTTATTTTATACATAAATCTGGCCAATTTATGTTCTGGATTTCTTAATTCGCAACGACAGTTGGGATTTTGAATAGGCCATGCAATTAATGGTATATTCAGTCCAATACATAGAGATATGGTTGGATGATTATATGGCTTTTTAGTTCCCTTGTGCTGAATGGATATTTTCTTATATTGTAATTTGTTGAGAGATCAAGGATTAAATATATAGAAAATAAGGGTAATGTATAGAGACATCTAACTATTACTATTTGAGAGGAATGGTCCATGAATTGAAGGATAATTACAGTAAAATATAATTCATAATTAAAATAAGTGAATCATACAATGAAACCAAGTTCCTAACCTTTTTCTATTGCTTTCTTATCATCTTATCTCCTCAATCTTCTTATCTTATCTTATTTTATTATTATTCAATTTCTTCTTCTTCTTCAAAAAAATTCAATAATAAGTTGCACTAATAATTTACGAATTGGTGGAAAGTTATTAGAAACAACTTCGATCCCTGTGGGACGATATTCGGTCTTCCAGACTATATTACTTGCTGACCCGGTACACTTGTCGGTCAATCAACAACCAGTATAAAAGCTACGGTGCACAATCTTCTATCCCTTATCTCTTTACATTTACGTTGCACATTTTTATTTTTGCGATAAGCTTATTTTCTTCGACATAAAAACTATTTTAATGTTTTAAAGTAACTAGCGCGAGATCTGCTTTTAGTGTTGTTAATCTCTTCAATCTCGTGAGTAATAGTTTTTCTAATATAAATATAAATATAACTTTACGCTTGAGCTTAAACGTTTTCAATCGTTCTTTAAGTCTTTCGCTGTAAAAACTCTTTAATCTCTTTAAGAACGCTTTGAATCGAATGTTTTCCAATGTTTTTATACACACCCAATTCACCCCTCCTCTTGGGTGACGACTGCCAATTCTAACACAAGTCTTCTCTTTTTATCCCCATAAACATGAAATACTCTATGGAGAAACTAACTCAGCTATACATCAAGGAAATTGTTCGGTTGCATGGAGTTCCTTCCAACATCATCTCTGATCGTGATCCTAGATTTTTATCTAGATTTTGGCAATGTCTCAAATAGGCATTGGGGACAAATCTAAAACTTAGTTCCGCCTACCATCCTCAAACTGATGGTCAGATGGAACGAACCATCCAATCCTTAGAAGATTTGTTGAGAACTTGCATTATGGAGCATCAAGGAAGCTGGGATCAACTTTCGCCTTTGGCGGTGTTTACCTATAACAATAGCTATCATGCTAACATAGGTATGGATCCATTCGAGGCACTATATGTAAGACGTTGCAAAACTCCCCTATGCTGGTTCCAAGTGGGGGAGAATCAACTCATTGGTCCCGACATCATTCAAGACACTATTGACAAGGTTAAAATGATTCAGGAGAAAATGAAAGCATCACAAGATAGACAGAAGAGTTATGCTGACAAAAGCAGACGTCCATTAGAATTTGAATAAGGCGATCATGTATTCCTAAGAGTAGTGCCAACCACTGGAGTTAGAAGAGTAATGAAACCCAAGAAGCTTACTCCAAAATTTATTGGACCCTACCAAATTCTCAAAAGAATTGGCTCTATGGCTTATCAAGTTGCATTTCCTCCTCACCTATCCAATATTCATAATGTGTTTCATGTCTCCCAATTGCGCAAGTACATTCATGACCCTTCACACATACTCTCAACTGATGAAGTGCCACTTCGGGAAAATTTGACCATCGAAGTACAATCGGTAAGAATCGAAGTACAGGGGCTTATATAAAATGGTCGGTAAATTTGACCATCGAGTATTTTAAGTAGCTGTTTGGAAATTTGAATTTTTAAATAAACACTCGAGTATCTTGGAAAACACTCGAGTATTTTATGCAGACCTGAAAGTGTATAAGTCGGTTTTCATTTAATTTTCGCACCAAAACGCGGTTTCTCGAATCTTCAAGCACAGAGCTGGATTTTACTTCGACTTGAAGCATTCCTAGGCTATAAATAAGTGCTTAGTTGAAGCATCCAACACCCTTAATCATCCAAAACCCGAATTTCAGTTTCAAACTTTCAAGTTTTTCAGAGCACACTTTGATCTCTGATTTCTCTTTCGTTTCTCAATCAAATCCTTTGAAACCAAAACACAAATCGAAGTTCTAGTTCCAATTTTGAATTAGAACCAAGAATCACATCAAATAAGCCCCTGTAGTTCGAGTTCTAGATCATCAAAGTTTGAAGTTCAAAGCTGTAAAAACAGAGTAGTTTTCAGCATCAAGTATTCATCTTCATCGAATTCGTTTGGTAATTTCAGGGACCCTTTTTGTGTCAAACTTGTTCCTGATTGGAGTTAGTATATCCTAGTTTGTTAAACTAACTTGTTTCACTCTTTTTCATGCCAATTCCGTGGTGAAATCTGTGGCCAAAGTCAGCCTGTTCAACCCCTTTTTCACAAGTCCAGAATTCAAATTTTGATCCAGCCAAGTTCCTTATTGTTTAATCTGTTGTTTAGCTTCTCTGAGGTAATGGAGGAGTTATCTAATTGCTAGAATGAGTAATCTCAAGCTAGAAATGTAGGAACTTCACAAGGTTCATCAAGGGATGAAGTTGGAATTGGGGATATGACTTGGAGGTCATAAACCTAAGGTTTTCTGATTCAAACAAGTTTAAATGGACCTAATAATGCTTACTGGATTAATTTTTGAAGTTAAAATCAAGTGGAAATGAATTTCTTATCTTGAGATGGTTATTTTCCAAGTTTGTATTGATTTTGTGATTTGATGTTTATTTATGTTATGATGTACTTGTTTATGTGCTCTAACATGTTCATTATATGTGTTTATGCCTCTGTTTTGCATAAGAATGGAAATACAATGCAAGGAATTCGAATTGACATTGAAAAGTGCATAAACTGGTGCTGTTGCAGCAAAAACACTCGAGTAAATTAAGGAGGACTCGAGTATTCTGGGAAAGTGGAAGAACACTCGAGTATTTCTTAAGGACTCGAGTATTTTCATATGAATACTCGAGTAGTCAAGAACTACTCGAGTAATTCAAAGAATTTTCCAGAAAACCTTTATTTTGTTTTATAATTTCATTAAAGATTAACTCGTCTCATCTCCTATATTACTAAATCCTAATTATTTCTCTTTATGCCTAAAAACCTAATTCCATTGGTCGATTATTATCCTAAAAGAGTCCTACTGGAATTTCATTCAGTGGTTGATATATTCGGACAGGAGTCCCAATGGATAGATGAATAAGTTTATTTGATTCCCATTGGTGGATTTTTAATCCTGGATGAGTCCTACTGGAATTTTATTCAGTGGTTGATACATTCGGACAGGATGTCCCAATGGAAGTGCGTACACCCATTTGGTTGATTATTTTTCCCATGTCCCAGTGGAAGTCTTTACCCACTTGGTTGATATTTTGGGAGTCCTAAATGGGGTCGTTGCATTAATTAATAATAAAATGATTAACTCCTATCATATAAAACCATCACAAAGTGGCTGGGCCGCTGATGGAATTTTCAGAAAACACTAGCACCAGTTAATGCTAAAAGAAAAGATGGAATGGAGATTGAGAAGGATTATGAACTTTGGGTCTCTATATTGGAGACATGATGTTCAAGGATGTGATTAAATAATAAAAAGAAAGAAGGCGAAAGGGTTGTGTGGCATTATCATGCATGGAGATGGAGTTGCTCCGATCTAGATTCAGAACATCGGTATAGGTTAAATCAGAATATCCCTAGCACAAGGATGCTAGGAAGACCGATTTCCAAATCGATCGTGACGCTTGAATGTGAATCGTTCCGGTTTGATGAAACATAGGATTGAGAATATCCCGAGCCTGAGATACTCGGATGCCAAACCGCGCAGCATGAATGAGGAGTAGGCATGCATCACGGCACTAATTAAGATATTATAAAAGACCGTTTGAGCATATGTACTTGCATCTATTATTGCTATTTGATAATTTGTGCTTGTTATTTCTAGCCACTGTTATGCTCATTTGTTATTGCTTTTAGCTATGACTCACTCCCAGTCCCTTGTGTAGGTGATGGCGAGAAACATGTTCTGCGTGGAGATGAGGCCGCTCCCTAATGGGGAGTGGAATTTTGAGGACCATAGGGCTACTTATGAGGGGGATGTGGAAGTCACCTTCCACCATCCTAACCCATATTCCCGTATGCGTCCGCTTAGATCGAGAATTCCAATGGTTTACATCATGCACATTCCGCCAAATTTTGTTATGCGAAATGGAACCCCTCCACCATCACCAAGACGATTTCCGCGACGCACTATCCCACCGAGCCCAGCACTCTCCTCAGAAAGAATCATTTTAGAGGTTCCTTCTCGTCCTAGCCCTTCCCCTCGAGTTCGATCCCGAACTCCGATATACGTGCCTGATGATCCGGCACAAGAGGAGGAGGAAGAGGAGGAGGAGGAGGATCCAATCGAGGATGAGGATCCGGTGGATAATGCGAATCAGATGGTGGATGACTTTATGGACAACTCAACTGGAAGTCAGTGGGGAACTGACGACTGAGTTAAGTTGTGGGGTGGAATGTGAATGATATAACCCATCAGGTTTTCTCTTATCTATACTGTTTTATATTTTGAGTCATGAACCATATGCTCTAGGTTGTTATGAATTTTGTGGTAATATATGTAATATAATGTAATGGCCTAGAGTGTTAAATCAAGTAATTATATATTTTGTTTAAATGAAGAATGTGGTATGTACCCCCTTTTTAGTATGAATGAAATATGATGTTACATCACTTGTCTTCATGACTCTATGTTTATATAATTCCGCAAGATTTGATAATGGATGATGACTTGACTTTTAGTTTCAAAGAAAGAAAAATTGGTCGTATTTTCTGAATATAAATATTTTACTTTGGAATAAAAGTTGGGTCGTCACATTTAATGGTATCAGAGCAATGGTTCGACTCTCGGCCTTGGAGTGTGGCCTTACACACTAACCATTGCATATCATGACATGATGTTTGTAGTATAAGACTAGAATTCGCAGAATCTAATTTAAGTTTCCCCTTTGGATTCTGTAAGAATAGATGGCCGGAAGAAATAACGCTAGCATTGCGGAGGCTTTGACCCCGTATGGCTGCAGTTCTGGAGAATATGCAGCACTACCATCCTCAAAGCAACGGAACCCCAGCGGAGTTTCAAGGCTTAGATTCCTTTAGAAAGTGCAAACCCCCTAGCTTCTCGGGTGGTCGTCGTCCCGAGCAAGCTCAGTTCTGGCTTGACGAGATGAATAAAATCTTTAGAACGTTGACTCTGTCGGAATCGCAAAAGGTCACGTTTGCTGCTTACGTGCTCACTGGTGAAGCTGCTACTTGGTGGAACCAAACTCGTCAATTCCTGGAGTTCGATCAAGTAGAGTTTACTTGGGAGATCTTCACAGAGAAGTTTCTCGAGAAGTATTTCCCGAATGACATCAGGCTGCAGAAGGAAATGGAATTCCTCGATCTAAAGCCAGGAAATCTGACGGTTGACCAGTATGCTGAGAAATTTGAAGAGCTGATGAAGTACTCGCCGTACTTCCAGTATCACCCCGATGAACATTCTAAGTGCACGCGATTCGAGAATGGACTGAGACCCGACATCAAATTAGCTGTGAGTGTGCAAAGGATCCGACACTATCCAACGCTGGTTAGTACTTGCCGCATTTTCAAAAGGAATAGTGTCAAGAAGGATATTGGACAAGGAGGTTTTGGGCCACATCGCAATCAGCATAGGTATGGTAACAAGAACCGGAGAGGTCCTTATCCACAGAAAGGAAAAGGAAGTGCATCATCTTCTGGAGTACCCAGTCTCCCAGCCCCTGGTGCAGTGTGCAACAAATGTCAAAGATTCCATCCTGGAAAGGAGTGTTGGAGAGACAAGCCACCGATTTGCTACAACTGTGGAAAGACTGGTCACATCGATCGTCTCTGTCATCAACCCCAGCGTCAGAATAATCAAGGTTCGGGAAACAAGCCATGGGTTAATGGGAAGGTTTTTACCATGTCAGGAACAGAGGCGGAACAAGCAAACAATCTCGTGCAAGGTAACCATCTTCTCAATGGCATGCCTTGTCGCTTTTTATTCGATTCTTGTGCTACGCATTCTTTCATCTCTGAGGAATGCGTTAAGCGTTTGTGTTTACCCGTTTCGGAGACACCGTTTAGAGTTAAGGTGTGTACTCCTTCGAATGTGCCGGTGACTACGTCGAGAGCATGTTTTGGATGTTCAGTCAATATAGGAAGTTAGTCCTCTAGGGTAGATTTAATCTGTCTACCGTTATCCCAGCTCGACGTTATTTTGGGGATGGATTGGTTAGCAACTAACCAAGTGGTGATCGATTGCAAGATTCGAACGATTGTATTTCCTGGTGAAAAGTCACCTGAGGTGCAACCTGAAGGGTACGTTTGTGTGTTTTCTGCGGTAGTAGAAGAAAAGAAAGATGAGCCGAAGTTAGAAGAAATCCCGATTATTCGAGATTTTCCCGAAGTGTTTCCTGACGAAGTGCCCGGTTTGCCGCCGCGTCGTGAGATAGAATTCAGTATTGATTTAGTTCCCGGTACTGGTCCTATCTCTATCGCCCCGTATCGTATGGCCCCATCAGTGTTAGCTGTACTGAAGAAGCAAGTGGAAGACTTGTTAGAGAAGCAGTTCATCAAACCAAGCGTATCGCCTTGGGGAGCGCCAGTCTTGTTTGTGAAGAAGAAGGATGGATCTATGAGGATGTGCATTGATTATAGGCAACTCAACAAGGTTACGATCAAGAACAAGTACCCGTTGCCAAGGATCGATGATTTGATGGATCAAGTGAAGGGAGCATCGGTGTTTTCAAAGATTGATCTGAGATCAGGTTATCATCAGATCAGGGTTAAGGAGGAAGATATTCCGAAGACTGCTTTTCGGTCACGATATGGACACTACGAGTATGTGGTGATGCCATTTGGTTTGACCAACGCTCCAGCAATATTTATGGATTATATGAATAGAGTGTTCCGGCCCTATCTGGATTCCTTCGTTGTGGTGTTTATCGATGATATTCTCATCTATTCGAAGAATCCAGAGGAGCACGCTAATCATTTGAAGATTGTTCTGGAGACCTTGAAGGAGAAGAAATTATATGCTAAGCTAGCCAAGTGTGAATTTTGGCTCGAAAAAGTCAATTTCTTGGGACATATAATTTCGAAGGATGGTGTGGCTGTGGATCCAGCCAAGGTGGAAACGGTTTTGCAATGGGAAAGACCAAGGACGGTTACCGAAGTTAGAAGTTTCCTTGGGCTAGCTGGATATTATCGAAAGTTCATCGAAGGTTTTTCTAAGTTGGCTCTTCCGTTAACTCGTTTGACTAGGAAGGAGCAACCTTTTGTTTGGGATGAGAAGTGTGAAGTTAGTTTCCAAACTTTAAAGGACAGGTTAACATCGTCTCCAGTGTTAACTCTGCCCGATCCCCAGAAAAATTTTGATGTTTACTGTGATGCATCAAAACAAGGTTTGGGTTGTGTTCTGATGCAAGAAAGAAGAGTTATTGCTTATGCGTCGCGACAACTGAAGGTGCATGAGGAGAATTATCCTACCCATGATTTGGAATTAGCTGCTATTGTCTTTGCTTTGAAAATATGGAGACATTACCTGTATGGTAATACGTTCCAAGTATTCAGTGACCATAAAAGTCTAAAGTATCTCTTTGACCAAAAGGAACTGAATATGAGGCAACGTAGGTGGATGGAATTCTTAAAGGATTACGACTTTGAATTACATTACCACCCCGGCAAAGCCAATGGCGTAGCTGATGCGTTGAGTAGAAAGACTCTGCATATGAGATTGATGATGGTGAAAGAAGATGAATTAATTGAAGAATTCCGAAACTTGAATTTGGCAGTTCAGTTCAAGCCAAATTGCGTCAAGTTAGGAATGTTGCAAATCACAAATGAGTTTGTGGGTCAAGTCCGAAACTTACAACAGGTGGATGAAGAGCTTCTAGAGAAGAAAAGACTAGGAATGGAAGGAGTGGAACCGGATTTCCAATCAGGATCTGATGGCATTTTGAGATTCAAGGATCGAATCTGCATCCCGACAAATCAAGAACTAGGGAGAGCTGTACTAGAAGAAGCCCACAAAAGCAAGCTGAGTATGCATCCTAGATCAACGAAGATGTATCAAGACCTGAAGAAAATGTTTTGGTGGTCCGGATTGAAGAAAGATGTTGCGTCTTATGTTGCGTCTTGCCTTGTTTGCCAAAAGGCCATGATTGAACATAAGAAGCCTGGAGGAGAATTGCAACCTTTGAGCATACCGGAATGGAAGTGGGATGGAATCACAATGGACTTTGTGAGTGGTTTTCCGAGAACGAGAGAAGGTTTCGATGCGATTTGGGTCGTGGTTGATCGCTTAACGAAGTCAGCTCATTTTATCCCTATCAACATGCAATACCCGTTGGAGAAGCTTGCGAGATTGTACATCAAAGAGATTGTTAGATTGCATGGTATTCCCTCAAGTATCGTATCATATCGTGATCCTCGTTTTGTGTCTCGCTTCTGGCAGAGTTTGCATCAAGCTTTAGGAACGCAGTTAAGGATGAGTTCGGCTTATCACCCGCAAACGGATGGTCAATCAGAAAGGACGATTCAATCTTTGAAAGACCTGCTTCGAGCATGTGTTTTAGAATATCAAGAAGGTTGGGACCGTTTGTTACCGCTTGTGGAGTTCACCTACAATAATAGTTACCACGCAAGCATCGATATGGCCCCGTACGAAGCTCTCTATGGAAGGAAATGTAGGACCCCGCTATGTTGGTTCCAAGTGGGGAAGAACACGCTTATCGGACGTGAGTTAGTGCAAGAAACAACCGAGAAGATTAAGGTAATACAAGAGAAGATGAAGATTGCACAGAGTCATCAGAAGAGTTATGCAGACCAACGAAGATCCAAACTCGAATTTCAAGAGGGAGATCATGTATTTCTGCGAGTGGTACCGACGACTGGTATTGGAAGAGTAGTGAAACCGAAGAAATTATCTCCAAATTTTATAGGCCCATATCATATCTTGAAACGAGTTGGTCCAGTCGCGTATCAGATCGCCTTACCCCCGTTCCTGTCCAATCTGCACAATGTTTTCCACGTCTCTCAGCTTCGCAAGTTTATCTGTAACACCCCTAATTTTCGTCTCCCGGATAATAGGAAATTAATGATAAAAGTTTTATTATTAATTTACATGGTTTTCCAATTTTATGTTTTGTATTTAATTAGCCGGAAATATAAAAATAAATTGAAATATTTTTATATGGCAAATAAATGCAAAATATAAGAATATTGCATTTTAGTCCCTGAAATAGGACCTAAATGTAATATTGAAAAGGTTCTTGGAGGGAAAGATTTAAAAATATTAATTTTTAAATTTTGAACTAATCTAACCGGTTAGTAATGCCCTGTAACCGGTTAGACGATGAACCCATAAACTGGGTTAGTGGAATTTGATGAGTAATCACTTGATTAATTCGTTTAATCGCCACGAAATCAGTTCAGTGATAATGGGAAACACGCATCAGTGTGCATGCAAGGTTAATTTCTCTATAAAAACCCATAATTCTGATCAAATTGGGTTGTTGATGCTCTGGTTTGAGGTGAATCTCTGTTTAGGGTTTCAAAATCGTCCCTTCCAATTCTCTCTTGTCGTTGAGAGTTAGCTTTCGAGTGATACACAGTTGTAAAGATTACATCAAGAGCTTTAAAAAGATATAAACATTGTGAGTTGAGGGTTAGGGAGCTAGGAGAACGAAGTCTTTGAAGTGGAGGAGTTTAAAACTGTTTCTGCAACCAACTGATTCTTGGAGCTTAGTTGGAACTTCAATTTGGGTAAGTGTATGAACTCCTTTGACCTCAAATCACTTCGAATATCTAGTGCATGTTACCTAAATCCAATCCTAATCATTTTCCCTAATTTGTTTGGCCAAAATCTATGTTGAAATCTTTGGTGTTTGGACCCTGTTGCTGAAATCGTGAGTAAAAGAGCAGACTAGGGATTTTGGTGGAATCTGTGAGTTCTCTTCAAACTCAGTGTCATTACTCATCAAACACTATCCTAAAGTAAGGGAGAAGTCTACCTTATACTAGATTTAGACTAAAAATAAAGTGATTTAGGATTTGAGTTAGCAAAACTCAAAAGGGCATTATGTGTTTAACGCACAAAGGCTTGGAGGCCAAAATTTTGGCTCAATTATGTGTGAGCAAATTTCAATTTATGCATGCAAGTGATTTAAGGTTTAAAATCTGAAATTAATTGTTGATTATGAGTTTTGAGGTATTGATTGGTGTTTGTATGGATTTCTATGCAAATTGTATGTATTTCTGGGTATGAACATATTGCTTTTAAGGCATATGAACTCTGAGAATGTTGAAATTGGGTTAGATTTGAGAAATGAAAAGAATGATTTGTCAAAACTCTTGTTTTAGTGGGCTGACTGCATAATCTAACCGGTTACTCGATAATTATAACTTGTTAGACACTGTAAAATTTCAAAGAGAATCAGTTTATTAAATCAGTCCTGAAGTCTTAGTGATTTTGGCTCAAATCTATACTTCAATTTCATTAGAAATAATCTGAATATGAGTTGTTCTAATGTCATGGTTCAGATTTGAAGGATAAGAGTCAAATGCCTTAAGTTAATGAGATGAACTCAAGAGGAAACTATGTTCATTTGGAAAGAGAAAGTGATTTAGACTTTTGAATGATGAAAACAGTGATTTTTGAGGCATAAAACAATGTTAAACTTGTTTATAGATTGGGTAGAGAATTCAAGAAAAAAGGTTTTTCTGAATTACAATGGTAAACAGTTCAGGTCTGTAATTCTAACCGGTTAGCCTGAAACTGTAACCGGTTAGTACCTGAATCTGAAAAATAAAAAGTTAAGTTTTTGAATACCATTGGTTATGTTTTTCCCAATCTAAGTTTAAGGGCATGTTTTTGAAACAATTCAAAGGAGAATTTTGTGCCAAAGATTTTGCCTCAAATAAATCATTCAAAAGGAGAAATTGTAATATTTCTAAATCACATTAATTAATGTAAAGATAAAACCAACCCTGATATTTGTGCATCCATATAGACTGGAAGCTTGGTTGGTAGGAACGTTTATCATATTCTGGGAATATGAGGAGGGTACTCCGGGAGTACCAAATTATAACCTACTTGATGACCAAATTATTAGATATGTGGCCAGTGTCCGGGACCTGGTTTTTATGCGTTCTGGGAACGTATGCGTTATGGGAATGTGGTGCACACTCCGGGAGTGATGCTTATTATCCAAGTATGGTTCGGCATTACGTTCTGGGAACGAATGTCGGTGTTCCGGGAACACAAGGGTGTATTGGATGGATGTCCAAGATGGACTTTTAGAGGCCTCAGTTGTGGATAGAAAATCATACATCATGCCACTTGCATTATAAGAGATATAATGTTGAAAAATTGGTGTGCTCATATGTAATTGCATTTGATCTGTCCATGATATACTTGTGTTTGTAATTTTAGTCTTTATCAATTATGTATATGTGTATACTTACTCCCTGTGCCCTGTTTAGGTGATGGTCAGATACCTAGCTTGCATCGAGATACGCCCTATCCCTAGTGGCATATGGACGTATGAGGAGCACCGTGCCACTTTTGAGGGGGAGGTTGAGATCACTCTCTACCACCCTAACCCTCTGATGCGAGTGCGACCTCGTCGATTTAGGATCCCATTAGTCTATACTATGCATGTTCCACCCTTTTATACATATAGAGGACCACCCCCGGCTCGACCTATGCGTCGTTTTCATAGTTTTCGTTTCAGAGCTGCCACTCGTTCTCATCCTTCCTCCCATAGAGTTGTCACTGAGGAGACTCCTTCTCCGGGTCCGACTGACTATGATACGACTGCTTCTGCAGATCCTAGACCCAGTGGTGGGGTCTCCACACAGTCGGGCGAGGTCGAGGAGGACCCTGTGGAGGATGAGAGCGAGGAGGAGGTGCATGTTGAGCCGACTGTTTCTGCTAGAGGTGGACCCGCTGGTTCATAGAAGCTTGCATAGCGTAGATGTTTTGGATCCTAGATCCTAGGGATAGAGCTGTGGAGGATCTGAGGAGCTGCTGAGGACATTGATGACTTGCTCTGGGACTTCTACTTTTGGGTTTTGTCATATATTGTATATATTTGAGAGGTCTTAGAGTGAGGTTTTATTTTATGCAGCTGGTCTGTATATGTTTCATCAAACTTGCTATCTCGACTTTTTACTACTTGCTACTGACTATACCGATGGGGTTTCTATGTTATGACATATATATATATATATATGATGCCTTATTTGTAACATCCCCATTTTTAATTCCAAACATAATAAGAGTAATAAAAAGAAAAGTAGCACTGACTAATCGATTATTGACATGGCTAAGTGATTAGTTCAATTAAAATGTTAGAAATAATTATACTATTTGAAAACCATGCTTTCTATACTTTAATATATTTTGACATTTTAAATGTTGAACTTGTTTTAAGAATTTTAAGATTCTTAACTTTATTATTTTATAAGTACTTACTAAATGCTTACATTTTATTATTAATATTTATTGAGATTTACAATAAACAAATAAAGAAAAATGGTATTAGTGTTTTAAAACCATACGAAACACAAGTAATACTAATAGTAATAGTAGTAATAATAATAATAATAATAATAAATAAAAATAAAAAGAAAAAAAATAATAATAATAGTAATAATAATAATAATAAATAAAAAGAAAAAGAAAAATAATAATAATAATAAAAATGTAATAATAATAAAAAAAAAACAAAACAGTGGAGGGGGGTTCGAACAACCCCCATCTTCTTCTCCAGCCGGCCCTAGCACCCCACCCATCACTCTCACAGCTTCTCTTCACCAAGCTCTCTCTCTCCACCCAGAACCGCCGGCGCCGCTACACCATGCCCCACTGCCACTCGTCCTTCTCTCTTTCTCCATCTCACGCTCTCCCTCTCCTGCTCGCGACTCCCTCGTTCAGATCGGACCAGCCACGACCTTGCCTTCTCCTTGCCGCCGCCGTTGCGTTTCTTCTTCCCCTGGGTCGCGATTTCTCTTGCTGCCACCCACAAAGCCAGGGCCGATTGTTGTGTCATCTCTATGTCCAGAATCGCGATTCTCTCGGTCCCTGTCGCCACCGCCATTCGCACCTCTGCCAGGGAAGAAGCCGATCTCCGCCGCCGCTGGTTCTTGCGTCATAGTCAATGTCGCTGCTGTTGGCCTTGTGACCCACAAACCAGGGGCCTCCATCTCCTTCTTGTGCGGTTCTAGTTGCTGGATCGAGCTAAACCGACACCAGGGTCGAAGCTCGTGGCGGTGCTCTTTGCTGCTGCTCCTTGCATTCCTCCGCTGCTGGTTGCCTCTGCTGCCGCCGCTAGTTGTCATCGCCGTCGCCATGGAGGGTGGATGCTGTTGCTGCCAAGGAAAAGCTTGAAGCTGTGGCTGAGGTTTGGGTGTGGACCGAACCGGTTCGACCGTGAGCCGGGTCGGATCAGTGTAGCTTTTTGGTTGGGAAAACGAGCGCAAAACTTCCTGCAGAGGATGATGAAAGAAAATCGGGACCAGCCGTAGCGTGGAAATCAATGGACGGCATCATGCGAAATGAGTAGGTATTTGATGAAATTAAGAGTTAAAGCGTCTAAAGGTAAGGGGTTCTTTACCTTGCTTTAGAGGGTATTTTCTGATTAGTATATAATACTTGCTAAGAATATGTGGGTATGCTTATAACTGATTATTCGGGTAATTAATTTAAATTAAATATAAAGTAAGAAAGTAAATGAAATGAACTATAAATTGATATTCGTGATTAAATATACAGGCTAAGTGCTAAGTGCTATATGTTATCATGTATGTTTATTGAAGAACATGAACTCTGGTTGTTAATTGTGAATGAGTATAAATGATTATTATTCTGTATGTCTGGCTGAATTGTTATGTTTGTGTGCTAAATGTGTATCACATAACGAATCAAATAATTGAATAATAAATAAAAGAAAGTAAGTATGTATGAGATGTAAATTAGAATGAGAATTAAGGAATAGAAAAAGTTAAAAATGTCATGGCATAAACTTAGGGAATTGAAAATATAAAGTGTGGAAATTGTTGTGTATGCGTGTATAATGTGTGTTGAAGGACGAATGAGATAACAAGTTAATAATGAAAGTCAAGCGAGAAAAGGATACTTGTTACAGGTTAGGTCGGGAGGACCTGGTCGTAAGACCCTGTGGCCAATTGATAAAAGAATTAATAAAAGAATGGGCCAACGCAGGTTAGATCGTGGGATCTGGTCGTAAGACCCTGTGGCCAACGCAGGTTAGATAGTATGATCTGGTCGTGAGACCCTATGGCGCAGGTTAGGTCGAAATATCTGGTCGTGAGACCCTGTGACATAGGTTAGGTCATATGAATCTGGTTGTTAGACCCTGTGGATAGATGATAAAGAGTATTTGGTGCAAGTTAGGTCGGTGGGCCTGGTCGTGAGACCCTGTAGCCAAATTAATAAAAAGAAAGAAGTAAAGAAAGATTAAAAAGAAAGAAAGAGAAGTAAACGACAAAAATATAAAAGGAAGAAATAATGAATGAATGCAATATTGAAAGATAATAGGATGTGAGTGGGAGAAAAGAGAATCAACAGTACATGAAAAAGATAAAAGAGCAAAAGATATGGGTTTAAGAAGGGCTAAGGGAACTATTGTTTGTGTGTGATTCATGATTGGTTTGATGATTGAAAATATGTGTTACGTGCTAAGTGTGTTTGACTTAGTAGGTCATTATGTTTAGTTAGGAACTACTTTCTACTTCATGTGTAAAGCTCACCCTTACAACCATTTTTCAGGTTTTGAGATTGGAGCTTACACAGTTTCTGGCCGAGCAGGTTGAACCTCCACTACGTGGAGTATCTGTTTATTATTTACGAGTGGACTGCAGTTTTAGATATGTTAAAAACTACTATTTTGTAAATTAAGAATATGTATTAGTTGTACGCCCCTATTTGTGATATTCGGGGCATTAGGATCTGTTTCTGGATGATATTTAAACGTTTTATGTTTTAAAAGTTTGCTGGACTGAACAGGTTAAGCAGGTACAAAATTGGAAAATTTGGGAAAGTCCGTAAAACAGAGGAAACTCTGTCCGTTTTTCTGGAAAAATATTCTTAAGTATTTTAATTTAAAAGGAAATTTTCAAGTTCTATTTTTATAAAATTCTAATTTAACTAAATAATTGTGAGGGTGTTACATTATTTACCTCAGCAGTGCCCCATAAGTATTATTTTTACTTCCGCGAACTCTGATTTCTATTTTAAAAGGATTCGGCAATAAGTTTATGTTTTATATATTCAAATCCAACTCGAGAGACAAATGATATGTTTAGTAAGAATAACAAACAACGTTTTTTTATGATTAAGGAAATGTTCTCTCGAGAGCCTTTTCGAAAGTAAGATAGTACTAAGCCGAATTCAATTAATAGTTCATGTTAAAAAGGGTTTATAATCGAGCAAGTATTAATTTAAAAAGGAAAAATTTTCTAGTCCTAATTTTGATAGCAAGTATTTCAATCTTTTGGAAATATTAATTATTTTCAAGATACAAAAGAGAGCGTCACACTATCCAAGACCCATCTTCGATCGTTCAGCTGCAACAAGACGTGATACCGCTGAAAGAGAATCTCACGTTCGATGTTGGGCCGGTACGAATAGAGGATAGACGAATCAAGAAATTGCGAGAGAAAGAGATTCCGTTAGTACGAGTCCTATGGGGTCAAAATGGAGTATCTAACTCTACATGGGAATTAGAATCTAAGATGAGAGACGAGTACCCACATTTGTTTATTTAGTCGGAATTTCGAGGACGAAATTCTGGTAAGTGGGGGAGAATGTAAGGTCCTATATTTTAATATATGAAATAAAAGTATTTTATCAACATTAGTATCATTTAAAATAGTTAATTTTCCCTATTTTAACAAAACACTCGAGTATTTTAGGAGAGACTCGAGTATTTTAAGTAGCTGTTTGGAAATTTGAAATTTTAAATAAACGCTCGAGTATCTTGGAAAACACTCGAGTATTTTATGCAGACCTGAAAGTGTATAAGTCGGTTTTCATTTAATTTTCGCACCAAAACGCGGTTTCTCGAATCTTCAAGCACACAGCTGGATTTTACTTCGACTTGAAGCATTCCTAGGCTATAAATAAGTGCTTAGTTGAAGCATCCAACACCCTTAATCAACCAAAACCCGAATTTCAGTTTCAAACTTTCAAGTTTTTCAGAGCACACTTTGATCTCTGATTTCTCTTTCGTTTCTCAATCAAATCCTTTGAAACCAAAACACAAATCGAAGTTCTAGTTCCAATTTTGAATTAGAACCAAGAATCACATCAAATAAGCCCCTGTAGTTCGAGTTCTAGATCATCAAAGTTTGAAGTTCAAAGCTGTGAAAACAGAGTAGTTTTCAGCATCAAGTATTCATCTTCATTGAATTCGTTTGGTAATTTCAGGGACCCTTTTTGTGTCAAACTTGTTCCTGATTGGAGTTAGTATATCCTAGTTTGTTAAACTAACTTGTTTCACTCTTTTTCATGCCAAATCCGTGGTGAAATCTGTGGCCAAAGTCAGCCTGTTCAACCCCTTTTTCACAAGTCCAGAATTCGAATTTTGATCCAGCCAAGTTCCTTATTGTTTAATCTGTTGTTTAGCTTCTCTGAGGTAAGGGAGGAGTTATCTAATTGCTAGAATGAGTAATCTCAAGCTAGAAATGTAGGAACCTCACAAGGTTCATCAAGGGATGAAGTTGGAATTGGGGATATGACTTGGAGGTCATAAACCTAAGGTTTTCTGATTCAAACAAGTTTAAATGGACCTAATAATGCTTACTAGATTAATTTTTGAAGTTAAAATCAAGTGGAAATGAATTTCATATCTTGAGATGGTTATTTTCCAAGTTTGTATTGATTCTGTGATTTGATGTTTATTTATCTTACGATGTACTTGTTTATGTGCTCTAACATGTTCATTATATGTGTTTATGCCTCTGTTTTGCATAAGAATGGAAATACAATGCAAGGAATTCGAATTGACATTGAAAAGTGCAGAAACTGGTGCTGTTGCAGCAAAAACACTCGAGTAAATTAAGGAGGACTCGAGTATTCTGGGAAAGTGGAAGAACACTCGAGTATTTCTTAAGGACTCGAGTATTTTCATATGAACACTCGAGTAGTCAAGAACTACTCGAGTAATTCAAAGAATTTCCAGAAAACCTTTATTTTTTTTATAATTTCATTACAGATTAACTCGTCTCATCTCCTATATTACTAAATCCTAATTATTTCTCTTTATGCCTAAAAACCTAATTCCATTGGTCGATTATTATCCTGAAAGAGTCCTACTGGAATTTCATTCAGTGGTTGATATATTCGGACAGGAGTCCCAATGGATAGATGAATAAGTTTATTTGATTCCCATTGGTGGATTTTTAATCCTGGATGAGTCCTACTGGAATTTTATTCAGTGGTTGATACATTCGGACAGGATGTCCCAATGGAAGTGCGTACACCCATTTGGTTGATTATTTTTCCCATGTCCCAGTGGAAGTCTTTACCCACTTGGTTGATATTTTGGGAGTCCTAAATGGGGTCGTTGCATTAATTAATAATAAAATGATTAACTCCTATCATATAAAACCATCACAAAGTGGCTTGGCCGCTGATGGAATTTTCAGAAAACACTAGCACCGGTTAATGCTAAAAGAAAAGATGGAATGGAGATTGAGAAGGATTATGAACTTTGGGTCTCTATATTGGAGACATGATGTTCAAGGATGTGATTAAATAATAAAAAGAAAGAAGACGAAAAGGTTGTGTGGCATTATCATGCATGGAGATGGAGTTGCTCCAATCTAGATTCAGAACATCGGTATAGGTTAAATCAGAATATCCCTAGCACAAGGATGCTAGGAAGACCGATTTCCCAATCGATCGTGATGCTTGAATGTGAATCGCTCCGGTTTGATGAAACATAGGATTGAGAATATCCCGAGCCTGAGATACTCGGATGCCAAACCGCGCATCATGAATGAGGAGTAGGCATGCATCACGACACTAATTAAGATATTATAAAAGACCGTTTGAGCATATGTACTTGCATCTATTATTGCTATTTGATAATTTGTGCTTGTTATTTCTAGCCACTGTTATGCTCATTTGTTATTGCTTTTAGCTATGACTCACTCCCAGTCCCTTGTGTAGGTGATGGCGAGAAACATGTTCTGCGTGGAGATGAGGCCGCTCCCTAATGGGGAGTGGAATTTTGAGGACCATAGGGCTACTTATGAGGGGGATGTGGAAGTCACCTTCCGCCATCCTAACCCATATTCCTGTATGCGTCCGCTTAGATCGAGAATTCCAATGGTTTACATCATGCACATTCCGCCAAATTTTGTTATGCGAAATGGAACCCGTCCACCACCACCAAGACGATTTCCGCGACGCACTATCCCACCGAGCCCAACACTCTCCTCAGAAAGAATCATTTTAGAGGTTCCTGCTCGTCCTAGCCCTTCCCCTCGAGTTCGATCCCGAACTCCGATATACGTGCCTGATGATCCGGCACAAGAGGAGGAGGAAGAGGAGGAGGAGGATCCAATCGAGGATGAGGATCCGGTGGATAATGCGAATCAGATGGTGGATGACTTTATGAACAACTCAACTGGAAGTCATTGGGGAACTGACGACTGAGTTAAGTTGTGGGGTGGAATGTGAATGATATAACCCATCAGGTTTTCTCTTATCTATACTGTTTTATATTTTGAGTCATGAATCATATGCTCTAGGTTTTTATGAATTTTGTGGTAATATATGTAATATAATGTAATGGCCTAGAGTGTTAAATCAAGTAATTATGTATTTTGTTTAAATGAAGAATGTGGTATGTACCCCTTTTTAGTATGAATGAAATATGATGTTACATCACTTGTCTTCATGACTCGATGTTTATATAATTCCGCAAGATTTGATAATGGATGATGACTTGACTTTTAGTTTCAAAGAAAAAAAATTGGTCGTATTTTCTGAATATAAATATTTTACTTTGGAATAAAAGTTGGGTCGTCACATCGGGAGATTAGTTCTACATTAACCACGATAATTCTATCGGTCACAGAGTCACATCGGGACCGGTTGAGGGTGGTTCCTTGCTAAAGCCAACTTGGGCCTTCAACCAAAGTTGTACTGGACCGAGAGAGAGTTGGCCAGTACTGAGCAAGCCGTGGTAGAGGGACACTTACTCCCTGTTGGTCTTCCCCTAGAGCGGAGGGTGAAGTGAGGAAAAAGAGTGAAATGTTGAATGATGAAATGAAATGATGATGAGAATATGAAAAGAAAAGAGATATGGAAAAGAGTGAAATGGAGATTATATTTTCAATAATCCTTGATTGAATCCAATGTATTGGATATTCTGAAAAAAGAAATGGAAAAGATGTGAAATTAGATACTTTTGTGATATGACGATGATGATGATGTTTTCCAGAAATCATTGGATTCAATTGACGGATTCAGAGAGTCATGCATGCATCATTTCACGAGACTTTAAGAGTAGAGTTTTCATGCATCATAGCATTACAAATACTATGAGTGTGATATTAATGTATATCATGAATGTAACTTTATCAGATGTTTACACACTTAAAACAATAAAATTTAATATTAACCCCTGTGGCTTTGTGTTATTATTCTTAATTCTTTATTTTAAATTATGTTAAACCACTCACTCCCTTATGTTGACATTTTTAGGTACTTCATCTGGAGATGTACTTACCATTCCCCCTACCGAGGAGAGTCATGCTCCATCACATGGAGTATAGACTTGGTGATGTGGTTTTAACCACTTTTGTGCAACCATGCTCGATATTACAGAAAATCTTATAGTTTTGATTACTTAAATAAAATGTTGTGTCAACTTTATAAATCTCTACTCTTAATTATGTAAAGTTCAAAACCAACTTATATTTTGTAGTATGTAAATTAATGCCACAACCCATGGTATGATAGATACCATTGTTTGGGTTTGATAGTATAGTGGCACATTTTGGTGTGTATAAACTGATAGTATGACTCTAGAATGGACAGGTACTTAAAGATAAAATTTGGATAGTCCTAAAATCAAAGTAAACTTTACCAAAATTTGTCTAAATATTTTTACTAATTGAAGTTGTTAACTAATTTAAAGTATTATAATTAGAGAATTAAAAACTAGTGTTACAGAGTGGCACCTCCATCTTTTGGACGACACTACGAGAGGAGGTCACATCACCTACGATGGTGAATGTGAACCGCAATACTATGACTGGATGCACAGGGTTTCCCATCCTTTTCTCTTACCCACCTCGGTCAGGTGGATCGTCCTGAAGCAACATTACTTGTAAGTTCATTCATTATTTGTAAGGTATATTAATATTATATTGAATTTTTTAGTATTAGCTACTTGTTGATGTTTTGTTACATTTGTAGGCTCGCTTCAAAATCCTTATCTGGACGCTTTGAGGCGGGAGCACCAGTTGGCTGTGACACCTCTCACAGAAGAGATGACTCATGTTGTCCAGATGACTAGGAGTAGTGGAAGGGGAAGGGGTAGGCAACGACGAGAGTAGGAGTTGACTTTGTATTTTGTGACTTTGCATTTATTTGATTTTATGTTTATGACTTTGTGTTTTATGACTATACGTAGGAGTTGACTTTGTGTTGATTTTATTTTATTATAACTTTATTTATTTCATTATCCTTTTTTAAATGTTTATGTTTGAAACAAAAATAAATTTAATATTTTATGATTATTATTATATAATTAAACTAAAAGTCTACAAAATTAATAAAAATTATATTATAATAACTAAAACTCGACAAAATTAATAAAAATTAAAAAGGCATTTATAATAATATATTAATTATCAGGAATATCATGTACAACACTGTCCCACCTCGAAAGAGGTATTAAATCTCTAAATAATGCAATGTGATCCAAAAATATGCTACCCCAAGGAGCCCCATATTTGTTAAAATGATGTTTCCAAGAAGGATGAATAGATGGTAATGGTGACCCTTCCTTCAAGAAAACTTGAACCCAATGATTTGCCTCACTATTAGGGTCCAACGAATAGCAAATATCGACATTCCCGATTACCCAAAGTTTTGGATGCATGGGAGGTGCTTTAGTGTAAGGTAAAAACATAACACAAGCTCTCATATGACGAGCCATCGAAACAAGAACCACATTGTACCTGTTAACAATTACATCCATCAAGTTAGTATGCGGTAAAAATGTAAAACAATCTCTCACATGATGATACAATGGAAAGAAGAGCCACATTATACCTATTAGCAATGACATGCCCCAATGCTGGAAGAATCAACCATTTATCTGAATGAACACCGCCAATGTTGCCCTCATGTAGTGATCTGAGCACAACGCCATAATTATCAGTCCCAATCAGCTGAAGGTACATCTCCTTGTGTTGCTTGATCTCACGTATAAGATCATTCCGGACAAGCATATAGGAATCCTCAGACTGATACTCATACAAGCTAATTGATCGAAAAACACAATTTCCATCTGCTCTCACATCAACAATTTGATCGATATATTGTGCATGCAGGAGGGAAATTGTTTTAAGTATGGAGATATCATATTAGCTTGTTGAGAGCTACTTTTGGAGAATTGTTGAGAGCTTTGTTGGGAAGCTTTTGGAGGATTTTTGGAGGATTGTGATAGCCCCGCAAGCGCACAGGTTATCGTAGTAATAAAAAGTATCGTATCCGCAGGGATTTTGTTGTTAAGTACCAACAAATTATAAGCACCAATTATCTAAACCGGATTAGTATAAAATTAAAAATAAAATTTAGAGATTGATTTTTGGAAAAATAAAATAAAATAAAATCTAAAAGATGGGATTGAGATTTGGATTGGGAAATTTCCAAGGACTACTTTCACCACATATCCGCATTGACAATCTTTATTGATATCTCTTTTATTTAGCTAGATTTATTTTTAGGGTGAATTATCCTAATGTAGAATACTAGCTCCTTTCAGAGTCTTAGCAACGTACCTAATGAGGCCTAATTCTTACTTTCGTGGTAATTAGGGTACATTAAATCCATTAAGTTCTATGATAATTCAGGGAATCCCCTCAGGAATTAAAACTACTTTCGTGATTTAAGTTCCTAAGTTCAATTTTGGTATTTTCTAATACTAAGGTTCACCTTTCGGTACTTCCCTTAATATCTGGGATCATGTAATTGTGGAGCTCTACACAACCAAAAGCATTAAGCACACCAAAATTAAATAAAAATAGAATCTAGCATAAATAAAAGATAAAATATTAAATCCTCATGTCAATGCCTTCATGGGCTAATCCTAATCCTCAGAAAAAGGGAACTACTCACTACTCATGTTCATGATACAAATTAAAAAATAAGAATAAGACATACTAAAGTAGGAATAACCAAAAGTTGAGAGGAGGAGAATTTCTTCTGTCTTCAATCGCCTTCCAAATCTTCCTTCAGAGAAATTATGTTGTGTTATGTCTTCAATCCTTGTTTTCTAATTATATATCTTCTCATCAAATATAATCTTCTAAATCAAATCTATCTACAAGGGTTTCTATCTTTTACAAGTTATCTGATACTTTTTCCAAATTCGGGCCCAAATTGATTAATTAGGCCCAATGACTTATCTTCCTTCTCAAAGCCCCCAAATCTCTTTTCTTCTATACAATTGCTCCCAAAAGCTCTTTAATATTTTGTCAATGATAAATTCTTTACTTTCCAAAGCTCCAAGCCTCCAAATTGTAACCTGCACATCAAAAACACCAAAAATCTTTCCCAAGTGAAATATGAACTAAATGCATGCTAAATTAAAATAAAATACCTAAATAAATATTAAAATAAATACAAACTAATAGGAAAATAATATGCATGCTACGCACCCATCAAATTCCCCCAATCTTGAACCTTTGCTTGTCCCCAAGCAAAACATGCAATGCAATGAATGAATCCTAAATGAATGCAAACCAACTCATCATCCAGGCAACAAAACTCACAATCCAATAATGACATGCACAAAAACACAACTTCCTCAAAACAAATTCTATCAAATGACATAACCTGTAATTCTCCCAAACTAACATCCACTAACCAATCATGAAATAATCAAAAGTCTACCCAATTAGAACCTTAAACTCATCACAACCTTGCTCATCACTAAAGGGGTCACTCCACTCACCTTCTCTCAATGTGTATAAGAGGGTAAAGACATATCACTCAATTTCATCAATGAAAGTGAATTACCATAAGCTTGACCATAGACCAAAATCTCCCCTGAAACTATTGAATGCATGCAAGAATCAAAAGGTCTTAATTAGGTTGTAATGAGGCCATGGCTAAAGATGTCAGGTGGGGTATAAGAAACAAAAGGATAATGCAAAGGGCTATAATAATGTAACAATAAACACAATATCCCCTTGAATTATGAATGGAGCATATAATCACTGTAGTTACACATCAACTCCAAAAATTTGTGACCTTTCATTTCCCTTTTTTTTTTCTTTTTTTTATTGCACTTCTCTCTATTCTCTTCCCTTTTTTTCACATATCAAATATTTCCCCAATAAGCAATTACCTGCTCTCGAAAGGGGTACCTAACACTCAATTATTTCTTTTTTTTCCAGAAGAGAGATAAAGAGAATAATGCTTTAAGCTCAATATCAATACTATAACATCTCATCCAAAAAACTACTCTCTCAATTGCACCATTCACAATCCAAAGGGTACCAAAAAGATGTAACATTATGAAAGGGTACCAAAGAAAACAATTATTTCAATTAGGCTCAAAATGGGTAACTAAGGGAAAGTGCTTATCAAAATTGTTGAAGGCCAGAAAAATAGTCCTAAGTGCCTTTATCATATTCATGCATGCAAACAATTATCAGTCTCAAAATGGTCACAGGTCAAGTTCTAGAATTCACAATCAAAGTGAACAACACTCAATATCAAGAAAGAAGAGGGGTTTAAAAAATATTTATTATGTGTTACCCCTGTTAGGCTCAAAAACTCACATTTATTGGCTAATTTAATGAAGAGCAAGAATCACAATAAGTTTCAGCCAATTATCAGTATTCTAATGATTATTCATGCAACCATCATTCCAAACAAGCAGATCATCACAGGCTAAGTCACTTTTAAAAAATAATATTCTTAAGGAAACGCATCCAGTGCAAGTCAAAACAGATATAAGTCAAATTGCCTAGATAATGAGTCAGTCAAATGCATGAAAAATGAATGATTTTTTTTTATATATAAGCATGTATGTGAAATAAAAAAATGAAAAATGCATGATAAATGAATGAGAACACTACATGGTCCTAAACTAATATGCAAAATGCAATGCACCCCCCCAAGCTTAAATTCTACATTGTCCCCAATGTGGAACAAAAACTCAAGAAGAGGAAAGGGTCATAGTGTGGGATCAGGGAAGTGACCCTGAGAAATGTACCAGTCATACATGGCGCGCTGCATCCTATTGGATTCCTCAACCATAGAGGCAATCCTTGCTAAATCAGAGCGAAGTTCGGTGAACTCAGCGCGAGAAGGAGGAGGTGTAGAAGAGCTAGAGGGGCCAGGGGTATCATCAGGGGCCTCCTCAGCCAAAGGCTGTGGATCTATCATGAACTCCTCCGTCATAGGAGGTGGCGCCACAGGAGTGGGAAAGCGCCAATTGGCTGAGATTCGCACAGTGGTGCGAGCAGGATCAGGAAGAGGATAAGCAACAGGGTCACCATGGAGGCGAAGACAATAAACATCGCCTTGCTTTACAAGCATATTCATACGAAGGCAAGTGGCTAGATCAAAACGAGTGCCTCCAGGGACCGGAACTAGGCCAGAAACATCATGACCAAGGGCAAGAGCAATAGTGGTAATAAGGCCACCAACCCCAATGTCTCCCTTTGGCGCTTTGTGTAACATCCCAAATTTTAATCCCAAGTATAATTAGAAAAATAGCGCGATTAAAATAATAGTAATAATAATAACAAGGTTAAATGAGTGTTGAAAAGGGATCTTTTAGTGTTAGAAACGTATAATAATAGAAAATTAATAATAAAATAATTAAATTATTTAATATGATGTTTTCAAGATTTGAGTGCCGTAATAAAATTTTGATTTCGTCATTATAATTGAAATATGTTTTCTAGTCAAAAATAAGTGTAAATCTGTTATCATACGATTTTCAAAAATAAAAGAGTACTTTTATTTAGTTTAATTAATATTTTAACAGGGAGCTCAACTGACAAGCCCTAGAGGCATTTTTATAAATAGTTTCTTTAAGAAGATATGTTTAATTTAATATTTTGAGCGTCCCTGTAAATTTTCATAGCGTTCGGATTTTGTTTTATTTTTAGCTTCTGGACCGGTTTTAATACATTACCGGTATAAATTATATATAATGATATTCTATTTCAAAATTATAAATATTATATTTTATCAAGTTTAACATCAGAATTGAGAAAATATATTTACTTTTGAATTTCGATACTTTTTCTTACGCAATAGCCATATGTAGGGACCGGTAAACTTATTAGTTTTTAATCAGTTTTGAGTAATTAAAAATATAATATTGTTGTACTTAAATATATTTTATTTTTGGGATCATCAAACTTTTGGTTATAATTCAAAATACTTACACACATTGACCCACAAATAAACACAAAATATAAAAAAATATATAATTTCCTAATAATCTACTATACTGCACACCGTAACTATATAAATATATAATTATGTATACTAAAGCCCAAGTACCCCCCACCAGAAATGAAACAAATCTAAAGAAAATGAAAACGCTTGAGGCAGAGGGAAGAAAGACGCAGCACGCAGCACGCAGCAAGGAGAAGGGAACTTTGCTCACAGTAGCCCACTCCACTAATTCCTACGTCCCTTTCTCCCTTGGCTTTTAATTTGTTTATTTTCTCTAACCAAAGAACCACCGAACCACCACGAGCAAGCAACCACCGCCCCTAGCCCCCTCTCTCTCCCTTACGATTCGTGTCTCTCTCTCCACCGATCTTCACCGCCATTCGCCGATATCGACTGCCGACACACCGCCACCCATCAATGTTGACCGCCACGGATCCGTTCATCACCCCGGGTCACTAAAGTTTCACGGATCACCGCTCATTCTCGTCGGCAAGCCCCGAAGTTGAGGTTATTTTTTTATTTTTGTCAATCGAGGTAAGGGGTTTTTACCTTGCTTTAGAGGGTATTTTCTAATTAGTATATAATACTTGCTAAGAATATGTGGGTATGCTTCTAACTGATTATTCGGTAATTAATTTAAATTAAATATAAAGTAAAAAGTAAATAAAATGAACTATAAATTGATATTTGAGATTGAATATGCAAGCTAAGTGCTATATGTTATTATGTATGTTTATTTGAAGAACATGAACTCTGGTTGTTAATTGTGAATGAGTATAAATTATTATTGTTCTATATGTCTGGTTGAATTGTGATGTTTGTGTACTAAATGGGTATCGCATAAAGAATTGAATAATTGGATAATAAATAAAGGAAAGTAAGTATGTATGAGATGTAAACTAGAATGAGAATTAAGGAATAGAAAGAGTTAAAAATGTCATGACATAAACTTAGGGAATTGAAAATATAAAGTGTGGAAATTGTTGTGTATGCTTGTATAATGTGTGTTGAATGACGACTGAGATAACAAGTTAATAATGAAGGTCAAGAGAGAAAAGGATAGTTATAAAGAAAATTAAAGAAGTGAAACGATAATAAATGAAAAGAATAACTAAATAAAATAAACGGAATGAGAATGAAAATAGTAAAAGGATACTTGTCACAGGTTAGGTCGGGAGGACCTGATCGCAAGACCTTGTGGCCAATTGATAAAAGAATTAATAAAAGAATGGGCCAACGCAGGTTAGATCGTGGGATCTGGTCGTAAGACCCTGTGGCCAACGCAGGTTAGATAGTATGATCTGGTCGTGAGACCCTATGGCGCAGGTTAGGTCGAAAGATCTGGTCGTGAGACCCTGTGACATAGGTTAGGTCATATGAATCTGGTTGTTAGACCCTGTGGATAGATGATAAAGGAAATATTTGGTGCAGGTTAGGTCGGTGGGCCTGGTCGTGAGACCCTGTAGCCAAATTAATAAAAAGAAAGAAGTAAAGAAAGATTAAAAAGAAAGAAAGAGAAGTAAACGAGAAAAATATAAAAGGAAGAAATAATGAATGAATGCAATATTGAAAGATAATAGGATGTGACTGAGAGAAAAGAGAATCAACAGTACATGAATAAGATAAAAGAGCGAAGGATATGGGTTTAAGAGTGGTTAAGAGAACTCTTGTTTGTGTGTGATGCATGCTTGGCTTGATGATTGAAAATATGTGTTACATGCTAAATGTGTTTGACTTAGTAGGTCATTATGTTTAGTTAGGAACTACTTTCTACTTCATGTGTAAAGCTCACCCTTACAAGCATTTTTCAGGTTTTGAGCTGGGAGCTTACACAGTTTCTGGCCGAGCAGGTTGAACCTCCACTACGTGGAGTATCTGTTTATTATTTATGAGTGGACTGCAGTTTTAGATATGTTAAAAACTACTATTTTGTAAATTAAAAATATGTATTAGTTGTACGTCCCTATTTGTGATATTCAGGGCATTAGGATCTGTTTCTGGTTAATATTTAAACGTTTTATGTTTTTAAAGTTTGCTGGACTGAACAGGTTAAGCAGGTACAAAATTGAAAATTTTGGGAAAGTCCGAAAAACAGAGGAAACCCTGCCCGTTTTTCGGGAAAAATATTCTTAACTATTTTAATTTAAAAAGAAATTTTCAATTACCATTTTTATAAAATCCTAATTTAACTAAATAATTGTGAGAGTGTTACATTATGGTATCAGAGCAGTTTTTCCTCGGCCTTTGGAGTTTGAACTCATAACTCCTGTGGTTTACTCAACAAGCGAGTAACCAATAGATAGTGTCAAGTCTTATGTTAACTAATTAAATGGATAAATATAGATGTATATAGGTAAGTATGCTTAGTTGAGTAAGCACTCATTCCTATATATATATATATATATATATATATGTATATATATATGTGCCTAAACTTGTCTTGTTTTCATAATCAGACCTCATGGCACGGAGGTGTGCTGATAATGACAGGATTGCCCAGATTCTGGAAAATTTAGTTCAGCAGAACCAGAATCAGGCGGAAGCAGTTACTGCTGCTGCAAATGCAGCTGCAGCAGCGGTAAATCAATATGCCCAGGCACGTCCAGCCTAGCCGAAATTGATTGGCTGGCACGATTTAGGAAAAACGGACCGCCTAGGTTCGAAGGAGGTTATAATCCGGATGGAGCTCAGGGATGGCTTCAAGAATTGGAGAAGATTTTTCGCACAATGTCGCCACCCGTTGAGTAGAAAGTCCCCTTGGCAACTTACATGCTCAGTGGAGAAGCATAATATTGGTGGGAGCATCAGAGAAGGAGTTTAGAAGCAGCCAATCAGATGATCACTTGGGATCTATTTAAGACCCGCTTCCTTGGGAAGTATTTTCTTGAGGATGTTAGAAGGGAAAAGGATCTACTGTTTCTTAAGCTGGAACAGGGGAGTCTGAGTGTCGTTGAATATACGGCACAATTCGAGGATTTGATTCGGTACTCCAGTGGTTACAAAGATGCAGATGAGCGAGCTAAATGCATAAAATTTGAATCTGGTCTCCGGGAGGATATTCGACTTGCTTTCGAATACCAGAATATTTCAGATCTCTCTCATCTGGTCAATATGGCGAGCACTTATGAGAAAGGGCTCAAGAGGAAGGCGGATGCAGATCGGAACAAGATAATACATGGGTCAGAAGGTTCCAGCAAAGGCAGGAATCAGATCCATACACTAACATTGCCGCCGAAGCCGTGGCTCCAGACGCTGCAAACCTGAATATGGATGCCCCGAGAACTAGGCCACCATGTCCACATTGTGGAAAGTTCCATAACCGTAAGTGTTGGATGTTTAGGCAGCATAGGCGGGAAGGTCTTTGTTTCCATTGTGGACAATCTGGACACCGTGCTGCAAAATGTCCTATGAACACCCAGGAGAAAGGAGACGGTCTCAGTTAACGCACGAAAGGCTAGAAGGAGCGAATAAACTGGTCCAAGGTACTTTTTATGTTAATAATGTACCAATGGTTTATTTAAAATGTCTACGCTTAGTATAATTTAAATGGGATCGATGTCATTGACACGTTCTGAATAAAAATCGAACTAATCAACTTAATAATTCTTAAGAGCGATAGATTTTCTAAGCGGGATATAATTAACCCAAGTAGAGTTCCTTCCGAACTCTTTGCATAGGATTAGGAAAGGAACCTGAGATTAAAGCGAAATGTAGAGACATTAAGCTCGTATATGTTAGGGGTAGAGTGGTAAATGTAGTCACCTCGTGAGAATCGAACAAAAACCCATAGGAACTTATTACAAACTCAAAGATCGCCTATAGGTAGTCAACCCCTCGTAACTTCCGATCGCGAACAATGGTTGAGAACTCCCGTACCTGATTATTATTATCGATTAAGCCTACTCCTAGGCATTGATGTAACGCTGTATGTTAATGCCAAGTGGGGGAGTAAGGAACCATAGTTGAATCTGTTACTCCTAGCTGATTAAATCTGGACGCTTAGCCGAAAGAACCTTTCCCTAATAATCGAAGTTGGTACTCACAAGTGCTGGAGTATGGACGAAATCAACCATTAGTCCGGAGGAAATGCCTTTTTCTATGAATATCTAGTAAAAATGCATTCTTTAGGATGATCTTCATCTTCTTGCTTGACATGTATCTAATCATGTTATCGTCTCCAATGCCTGTATCTACCCGATTCTTGTCATGTTGGCGACCCTCTTGGATCCGCCAATCACCATACAGTATGGAGAAAACCATACGTGGTCAGACACCACAACCTTCTCAAACTTGTCTACCCAACACGACTCTCGATTTCGAAAGTAGTGCAAGTCTTAAGGTGATAGAAAGGTCAAATTTCATTAGCTTTCTTGTTCTGTATCAAATTCATTCAAGCTTTCCTTAAGGTCTAATGTGAAGAGGGTTGTAAGGGATTGCTGACATACACCCAAGGTATGTCTTGAGTGTCGTTGGTCTAAAATAGTGTTTAATATAATGTTCAAACGTCAAGAATGCTTGCCAACCTCCAACCTTTGACCATCGGAAATCGTTTAAGAATTTAATAGTAAATCTGAAAGCCTTAATTAGTACCCCAATTTGTGCAAGTAGATCCCTTCCTCCTCATTCTTCTTGGTTTGACATGACCTCGAAGTAGCGATTTTTTATCACGGATCAAAGATTTCGCGCTCCAATCTACTAAACATTGTGAATTTACGATCTTCTCCTTGTTTCTTATCCTAGAATATTCATCGTTCCGGGAATTCCAGTCTTAATTATTCGATCTAGTTCCGTGAAATTTCTAGCCATAAGCTGCTACATTTTGCAAAAAAAAAAATCTTTGGATCGCATGATCTTAGGCTATTTTTCTTAAAGCGAAAGCACAAACTCCTCGTGGAATTAGAAAGATTTCACTTCCTTTCGTCGTCAAATCCTTACATTCTTCATGGAAAGTTGTAGGAAGGACGATCAGGATTTGACGCATTCAATTCTCTGCTTCCTGTCGTTGATATAACCCGGTATGTCAATGCCAAGTGGGGGAGAACTTAGTAATCAAACTAAAATCTTATCTAAGTAAAAGATGGGAACGAAAGGGAAAGCCGGGCGAGAACAAGAAGTAGAATGTTCTAGCGTAAGCCTGAAGGCATCCAGGAGTATGGACTTAGAAGTATCCTAAGTGGGAGAACGAAACCGAAGGGTCGTAAAGACCATAGTTAAAAACCCTATCTAATGGGATGACTCTCCATTTAAGGACTTGAACGGAATTTCGGGGACGAAATTCCAGTAAATGGGGGAGAATTGTAACATCCCAAATTTTAATCCCAAGTATAATTAGAAAAATAGCGCGATTAAAATAATAGTAATAATAATAACAAGGTTAAATGAGTGTTGAAAAGGGATCTTTTAGTGTTAGAAACGTATAATAATAGAAAATTAATAATAAAATAATTAAATTATTTAATATGATGTTTTCAAGATTTGAGTGCCGTAATAAAATTTTGATTTCGTCATTATAATTGAAATATGTTTTCTAGTCAAAAATAAGTGTAAATCTGTTATCATACGATTTTCAAAAATAAAAGAGTACTTTTATTTAGTTTAATTAATATTTTAACAGGGAGCTCAACTGACAAGCCCTAGAGGCATTTTTATAAATAGTTTCTTTAAGAAGATATGTTTAATTTAATATTTTGAGCGTCCCTGTAAATTTTCATAGCGTTCGGATTTTGTTTTATTTTTAGCTTCTGGACCGGTTTTAATACATTACCGGTATAAATTATATATAATGATATTCTATTTCAAAATTATAAATATTATATTTTTATCAAGTTTAACATCAGAATTGAGAAAATATATTTACTTTTGAATTTCGATACTTTTTCTTACGCAATAGCCATATGTAGGGACCGGTAAACTTATTAGTTTTTAATCAGTTTTGAGTAATTAAAAATATAATATTGTTGTACTTAAATATATTTTATTTTTGGGATCATCAAACTTTTGGTTATAATTCAAAATACTTACACACATTGACCCACAAATAAACACAAAATATAAAAAAATATATAATTTCCTAATAATCTACTATACTGCACACCGTAACTATATAAATATATAATTATGTATACTAAAGCCCAAGTACCCCCCACCAGAAATGAAACAAATCTAAAGAAAATGAAAACGCTTGAGGCAGAGGGAAGAAAGACGCAGCACGCAGCACGCAGCAAGGAGAAGGGAACTTTGCTCACAGTAGCCCACTCCACTAATTCCTACGTCCCTTTCTCCCTTGGCTTTTAATTTGTTTATTTTCTCTAACCAAAGAACCACCGAACCACCACGAGCAAGCAACCACCGCCCCTAGCCCCCTCTCTCTCCCTTACGATTCGTGTCTCTCTCTCCACCGATCTTCACCGCCATTCGCCGATATCGACTGCCGACACACCGCCACCCATCAATGTTGACCGCCACGGATCCGTTCATCACCCCGGGTCACTAAAGTTTCACGGATCACCGCTCATTCTCGTCGGCAAGCCCCGAAGTTGAGGTTATTTTTTTATTTTTGTCAATCGAGGTAAGGGGTTTTTACCTTGCTTTAGAGGGTATTTTCTAATTAGTATATAATACTTGCTAAGAATATGTGGGTATGCTTCTAACTGATTATTCGGTAATTAATTTAAATTAAATATAAAGTAAAAAGTAAATAAAATGAACTATAAATTGATATTTGAGATTGAATATGCAAGCTAAGTGCTATATGTTATTATGTATGTTTATTTGAAGAACATGAACTCTGGTTGTTAATTGTGAATGAGTATAAATTATTATTGTTCTATATGTCTGGTTGAATTGTGATGTTTGTGTACTAAATGGGTATCGCATAAAGAATTGAATAATTGGATAATAAATAAAGGAAAGTAAGTATGTATGAGATGTAAACTAGAATGAGAATTAAGGAATAGAAAGAGTTAAAAATGTCATGACATAAACTTAGGGAATTGAAAATATAAAGTGTGGAAATTGTTGTGTATGCTTGTATAATGTGTGTTGAATGACGACTGAGATAACAAGTTAATAATGAAGGTCAAGAGAGAAAAGGATAGTTATAAAGAAAATTAAAGAAGTGAAACGATAATAAATGAAAAGAATAACTAAATAAAATAAACGGAATGAGAATGAAAATAGTAAAAGGATACTTGTCACAGGTTAGGTCGGGAGGACCTGATCGCAAGACCTTGTGGCCAATTGATAAAAGAATTAATAAAAGAATGGGCCAACGCAGGTTAGATCGTGGGATCTGGTCGTAAGACCCTGTGGCCAACGCAGGTTAGATAGTATGATCTGGTCGTGAGACCCTATGGCGCAGGTTAGGTCGAAAGATCTGGTCGTGAGACCCTGTGACATAGGTTAGGTCATATGAATCTGGTTGTTAGACCCTGTGGATAGATGATAAAGGAAATATTTGGTGCAGGTTAGGTCGGTGGGCCTGGTCGTGAGACCCTGTAGCCAAATTAATAAAAAGAAAGAAGTAAAGAAAGATTAAAAAGAAAGAAAGAGAAGTAAACGAGAAAAATATAAAAGGAAGAAATAATGAATGAATGCAATATTGAAAGATAATAGGATGTGACTGAGAGAAAAGAGAATCAACAGTACATGAATAAGATAAAAGAGCGAAGGATATGGGTTTAAGAGTGGTTAAGAGAACTCTTGTTTGTGTGTGATGCATGCTTGGCTTGATGATTGAAAATATGTGTTACATGCTAAATGTGTTTGACTTAGTAGGTCATTATGTTTAGTTAGGAACTACTTTCTACTTCATGTGTAAAGCTCACCCTTACAAGCATTTTTCAGGTTTTGAGCTGGGAGCTTACACAGTTTCTGGCCGAGCAGGTTGAACCTCCACTACGTGGAGTATCTGTTTATTATTTATGAGTGGACTGCAGTTTTAGATATGTTAAAAACTACTATTTTGTAAATTAAAAATATGTATTAGTTGTACGTCCCTATTTGTGATATTCAGGGCATTAGGATCTGTTTCTGGTTAATATTTAAACGTTTTATGTTTTTAAAGTTTGCTGGACTGAACAGGTTAAGCAGGTACAAAATTGAAAATTTTGGGAAAGTCCGAAAAACAGAGGAAACCCTGCCCGTTTTTCGGGAAAAATATTCTTAACTATTTTAATTTAAAAAGAAATTTTCAATTACCATTTTTATAAAATCCTAATTTAACTAAATAATTGTGAGAGTGTTACACTTTGCCAACCTTCTCAAGGTGGCGAACAAGATAAGAACCGGTATCAAGAGACGCGCCATAGAGCATACCCCAAAGGAATAGCAACTCATCGGACCGAACCCCACCGGGTTCACCACGTCCGAAAAGAGTGTAGGATAACAATCTGTGCACATACCTAAGACAGGGGTTGCGAAGGAGAGTGGCTTTGGTGGTGTTAGGGTCAAATTCAATATAAGCTATTTCCTGCCAAAAATTGCGCTCATTAAATCCGGAAGGATAACGACGCTCACCCCCAATAGGCAACTGCAGGAGTTGATTAAACTCCGCGAGGGTGAAGACATAATTAGTGTTAAATAATCGAAAGCTAATCTTACCCTCGTTGCACCCTATACCATACAAAACATTCACATCCACAGAGCTTAAAAATTCTGAGGTAATTCGGTGATAAGTAAGACTCTTTTTAGTGACAAAACCAGTCCAACCTACCCTATCAACCATCCACTGCACATCCTCTAAAATCCCTAAAGTAGCTAAGGTAGTTTCATCCATGTAGCGCGTAGGCACTATGGACCTTTGCACTAATGCAGTGTACCTAGCCTCTTGAAAAATAATGTTAGAATAAAAAATAATGCCATAGGGATTAGCAGAAGGAGGAGGAACTCTATT
The DNA here is from genome assembly GCA_037953625.1 of Crotalaria pallida. Classification (NCBI taxonomy): domain Eukaryota; kingdom Viridiplantae; phylum Streptophyta; class Magnoliopsida; order Fabales; family Fabaceae; genus Crotalaria; species Crotalaria pallida. The sequence goes on along the minus strand of CM075649.1, from coordinate 75,576,009 downwards.
ACCTCTAGAGCGGGAAGAGGAAGCTCTGGACGATGAACCACGACCGGCCGATGCTGCATTGCTCCTTGTTCTTTTGGATGAAATTGCTGGACACTTCTCCCTTTTCTTTCTTTTTTTTCTTTTTTTTTAAATTGCAGCAGTGGAGGATTTTTTTTTTTGGGTTGAAAACTGTCTGGGGTTAGGGGCTATTGGGGCTGGGGCGGCTAGGTGAGAGTGGCGGCTAGTTGCTGGGGGTGGCTGGGGAAGCAGTCGAACGGAGGGAGTTATGGAGAGAGGAAGAGTGGGTGGCGGAGGTGTAGAGTTTGTGGCTGATGGCGCGGTGGGGAGGGGGAGAAGGAATGGGTCGAAGGGAAAGGGATGCGTTTCTGGGAAGGTGGATCGCTGGGAAGGGTCGCGGTTATGGCGGCAGTGGCTGTGGAGGCTGGGCAGCGCTGGGGCAGAGAGAAGAGAAGGAGTGGAACAGAGGTCGAAGGGAGAGAGAGAAGAGAGGGAGTTGGCGGCTGACGGTGGAGAGAGAGTGGTGGTAGAGGGCGGCGGATGGAGATAAGGTGGTTGAGGGTGTTTGGCTATGGAGGGAAGTATGGGGAAAGAAGAAAAGAGGAGGTTAGGGAAAGGGGTGGGGACGGCGCGATAGGGTTTTGGGAGGGGGAAGGTCTGATTTCAATTTGTTTTCTATATTTTTTTTTTGAATTAACGCGCCACGGGCGTGGCAAGTGCCAATGCTTGCCCGTGGCGCCCTGGAGAACGACGCGAGCTATGATTAACGCTGCCACGGGCGTGGCACACGCCACGGCTTGCCCGTGGCAACCTCGGAAACAACATAGGAAGGGCGTCGAAGGTCCACGGGCGTGGTATGTACCACGGCCAGCCCGTGGAGCTTTCTGTGAAAATTGCCACGGGTGTGGTACCTGCCACGGCCTGCCCGTGGCACACTGATTTTTTTTTATTTATTATCAGAGCCCCGTGGCCTCCCCACGTGTAACACCCCGATTTGGAAAACTCGAAATAAACACTCAACAAATACTTAATTACTTCTTTTAGGAAAAATAGGGTAATTTTTTTATTGAAACGGGAACAACACTCGACTATCGAGCTTCCCAAAACAAGGCATTACTTTTTAAAAATCCTTTTTCTCAAAACCTTTGCGGAAGTTTCTGAAAAACAGTTTGAAGTCGGAATCTTTCTTTCCATCAATAAGAAAACGTTTGGATCCTTCAGAAAACGTGTTTGATTTGCTTAAAAGGGGTTTACCTGTCCGACTATGACAGTCCTTCAAGTAAACAGTTTGGAAATAGATCATAAAGGTTCTTACAAAAGTGGTCACCACAGAATTCCGGTGCCCTTCTTACAAAACATATGTCGTATCAAAAGCATTTCAAAAAGAAAGGGGTACACTTGATAAGCATAATAGCAAGGGTCCAAAGGGAACCTAATTATAACTACTAGCAGAAGCTCTTCCTTGATCCACAACGTGAGTCTCCAACAGCGATCTCCGTCGTCCATCCTTGGTCCTCTCATCGGCGCATCACGATCAGTAGGTCCTTCCTCCACGAGTAGCATCACCAGCTTCTCCGTCTTTTAGAATCGAAGATTGATATTCACATGTGCACAAGAAGTTGAGAGAGTAAGTTATCCGAATGGAATTACCCCCATCGACTTCTTGGAATTACACTAGTGACGCATACCAGAGCATAACAACAATATAGACAAACAACACAGCAGATAAATATACATAATGCATGAGGATGCAATGCAATCGTCGCACTAACTAACGTTTTATTCTTTCATTTGGGGAATTCTCTTAGTTGAGTCGTCTCACTCATTCTAGTCTCTTGAACAGCTTATCTCGCAAAGTCGAATCTCTCACCATATCGCTTTCTCAAAGCCGAAGTCTCGTAGTTCACATATCTCAAGTCAATCGTATCAGAATTCAAGCTTTAGAGTTACGGTTCAGGTTTACATCTCCTCGAATCCATCCACCTAGTCGGAAGCAATCAGAAGTACAGGATCTCTACCACTCCGGCTTCAGGAGACTATGCCAAAATATAATATAAAATGCCCGGGAAAATAATGTCATGACGAAGGGGCGTCAACCTCCACCGAGTTCAAGCATCCCTCTTCTGATCCTGATTTAGTCAAGGGGCGACAGTCATCTGTCTAGCGATCATGCAGTACTTCAACTACGACACTGGACTACTCACCCCTACCCGGGATGGTCAACCCAGGTCCCCTGTAGCTTTTCCCACCTAGACAGACTCCTCTTCAGGCTTCTTGACGAGTCACCGTCCTTGCCTTCCCCTATCCCAATCATCAAGTGAGTACCACGCAGGTAAACACCGTATCTTCCTCTCCACTACTTCGGGTAAGGGTTTTAGTACGAAAAAGTTCTATTCGATTTGTCCTACTGTCGACCCATCCTAAGTCTCCTCCGTCATATAGCACCAACCATATGCGGGTTGCCCCTGATGGGACTCGACTACTATATTTGATGAGCTCCGACCCATCCGAAACCACATTCGGCACATAGCTCCGACCATGTGCAGGATATCAACAGCTGTTCTGACGGGCTCCGACCCACTCAGAAGCATTCTCAACATATGGCTACGACCATATGGAGCATCATCATCACATGGCTACGACCACGTGGAAACATTCTCGACACATGGCTACGACCACGTGGAGACCATATCAACACATGGCTACGACCATATGAAACCACATCGACACATGGCTACGACCATGTGGAAACCATCCTTGTAGACACTCATTCATTGCGTCCATGTTCACAGCATCGTCGTCATAGTCACGTTGTCAGCTCGATCCACGTACTCGGCGTGTTCGCATCATCCGGTTCCATCACGCGTAACCTTCCCTTAGAGTCTTACTCTAATCATCAGGGAATTTCTTAAAGTTTTTCTATGTCTTTCTATTTTTATCTTATAACGCGGGATGATGCAACATGCATATGCAATGACAATATAGCCAACAATATAACTCAGTATAAACAAATATCTCAATCAATCAATACCATGTAATGGTATAGGTCTGAGTCTTCGTATACCTCAACACAAACAATCACACAAATTGTCGGGTATACTACTAGCTACATTAGACCTTTACTCCGACTTTGAGAGAGTGCGGAGTGTCCTAGCATACTCACTAGACACCAAAGCGTCTTAGGATAACTTCTCTCTCACCTGGATTCGCAGTTACTGACTCTACGAGTTCCAAACGATTTGCTTCCTTCCTCGTCTGCCCGACTCCAACTTCTTTCAAGTCCCATAAAATAAATATGTGAGTGTTTAATCTTTATTTAATTATTATTCTTAAATTCATTGTCAAGACTACTTAAGAAGAATCCAAACATCGACTTCATTTAGAAACCGAAACATCACTTTTCTTCACTCAAATTTGTCCAAGGTCAAATATTAACTTTCACACTTTAGAATCATGAGAAAATAATCAATTAAATTAATTTAATTAAAAGGTTTCTTTGCTGGTCCCTCCTGGACAGCATTGAAATCAATTCCAAAAACACCGAAAAGTCACACTTTTCAAACCAACTTTAACCGATATCGAATGTCCTTAAGGACTCAACCTTAAAACATCTTGAAAGCACTTTTAAGTCATTTTTAAGTAAGTAACATAGTTCATAAGATTATGGACAGCATTGTGTCCTAAGTTTAAAACTCACTTTCCATGTTCGAAAACCGATTCAAAAGCACACACAAATCAAGCACTTTAAAAGCAATCAAATGAACACTTTGGTCAATAGTTCATCAAGCTCAAACACTTAGAATCACATGAGGGCAGAAAGGTACTCAAGACAAACAAATCAAACAATTATTCATTTATTCCAAACATTTCACAATCACAAACCATTAAGTTGCACATAAACATGTTCACAAACTTATCCACACATATAGCCCAAGCCAAATGAGAAAATCAAACACTTAGCATACACAAACCAAATCATGCATCACACATACACTTAGTCACATTTTTATTTATCTTTCACTTAATTTATTTCATCTTAGCAAAACTTCATCTTATCACACTTAATCATGTCAAAACCGTATGCATCATGGTTTGTTTAGAAAGTCATTTCTTCAAGGATTAACTTCACAAATCAACACATGAATTCATGACATAATCATTCACATACTCAAAGAAATTTAACTTAAAATCTAAGGTCTAAACCGTGACCTTAGATAGGTTTTCTTAAAAACATTTTCAAGAATCCAAGACTTAAAAACAACTCTAGATTCAATCAATAATTTCACATAATTCGTTGAGCAAGTAAAAACATAATCTTAGCATGCATTCTACATGAAACCGTGGGCATCACATGAGTCCCTAAACAATTTATATTTTTCACGTAACACATAAAATCAACTCAAAGCTTAAGGAAATCACATATTCATCAATCAAACTTAAGAAAATCTCAATCTTTTTGATTTAGCATGTAAAACCGTGGCTAACACAGGAGGTTACACAATTCACACTCGTTCGAAACATTATTAAATTTCAAGATTATGACATGCAAGGAATCAAGCAAAAGAAAATCAAGCTTCCACTCATAACAACAACAAAACCGTGACTAATTATGAAGAATCACATAATTTCTATTCACTCAACATCACTAAATCTCAAGATCACAACATGCAAAGGATTAATCGAAAGAAAGTCAAACCTACATGCATAAAAACATAGAACCGTGGCCAACATAAAAGAAATCACCAAGTACATCATAGATCAAACATAGATCGTGACATGCATGAGGTCACAAGCACTAGATCCTTGAAAATCTTTTCATGAAAACTAAAAATCAACTCTTTTCAAACACACTTTTTAAGAAATCAAAGAGAAAACTCAAGACCATGAAGAAAACACTTTCTTAATAAATACTTCAAGATCAAGTTGGAAAATCAACATGCATGTAAAGGAAATCACTAGATCCATCACAAAAACATACACGCATCACACTTCCTCAAACAAAAAAAAATCAAAGTTAAGAAAGAAAGAATGAAAAGAACAAGAATCAAAGAAAAAGGCTTGAAGCTTTTAAGTTCATGAGACCAATTCTTACTTAATTAAAATTTTAAGAATTCAAGTCCAAAATCTATGGTTTCTCTTTTCCCTTCTCACGGTTCACTCTCTCTCTCTCTCTCTCTTAGTCCATGATCTTTTTCCTTCTCTTTTCACTTTCTTAGCTTGATCTAGCTTAGATCATGAGGATTTCAAGGCTTGGTTTCCTTCCTCTCACAATTCGGCCACCTTCTCTCTCTCTCTTTCTCACCAAGAGTTTGATGATTCTCTTGGTTCTTTGTGTTTGGTTTAGGAGAAGATTTGAAGAAAGTTTGTGTTTAATGAAGGAATGAAGAGAAATTCATTCCTCCCTCACAGTTCTTGGTGTTGATTGGTGTGTGTGTTGGTGTGGTTTGTGTTGGTGTGAATGAGAGAAAGAAAGAAATGGTGAAGAGATGAGAATGAAAAATGGAAACAACTCACTCACTCTTCATACGGTTTTGGTCCCTTTTCTCTTAATCTTCTTCACTTTTCTTTATTTGCTACTAAGGGTTTGAATGGAGGGTATATTAGCAACACTTAGGGATTAAGTTAAGGACTTGGAGGCCAAGTCTTGCCATCAAGGCCCTCACGGTCTCCCCCTTTCTTTCCTTCCTTTCCTTCACTTTTTCTTCTCTTTGGTCATGCTTATGTCATGGTGGTGATGTCATGGTTTGACTAAATTATGCTACTTGGCAACCATGCATATAAGCTTAGTGGCTTGCTTAGACACATGGCCATTCGGCCATAGGGTGATTAAGGTGGGGTGAATTAGCTTAATTAGGTTTAAGGAACTAATTAGGGTTCTAATCATGATTAGGGTAGGATTAGGTTAATTAATCTAGGTTTAGTCCACTAATCCTTAGTGATTAGGGCTTAATCAAGGATTAAGGTGCTAATCAAAAACTTAATCATGGGTTTAAGGAAAACTAATTCTGGATTAACTCACTAATCAAAAGAGTTTAGGGTTTAAGAGAATGATTAGGCACTTAATCAAATATTAAGAGCTCGATTAGGGTTTGGTTCACGATTTGGGCATCGATTAGGGTTTCTAGAGGTAATTGGACTTGATTCTTTAAAACTTAGAAAAATAATTTCCATTTTAAACCATAAAGTCATAGAATCAATTAAGGGAACAAAATCTCAATCAACCATAATCAATCAAACATACAAAGTCACACACATAAGCAATCCGAATTTCAAACATAAGAACTCATCATGAACTCAAAACTCTTTTCAAATCAATTCTTAATTAATTAGGTTAAATTAATTTCTTAATTAGGGACTTTCGGAAGTGAGTCAAATGGGCAGATGTTACACCACGGTTCTTCAAATGAATTCTTTTTCTTCCCAAATCAACACTTTTACGCTCCAAATCAACTCCTTTTTGCTGCAACCTCTTATAATCCTACAAAACAAAGACGAAACCCCAGTAATATAACATAATAAAATCCTAAGAATCAACAAAATAGAGCACGAAAGCGTTTTAAAACTTGGGTTGCCTCCCAAGAAGCGCTTATTTAAGGTCCTAAGCTTGACCTTTCACTGTAATCACTTTGAGACAGATGGATTGAGAAGGGACTGTGTATTCCCATCCTCAATAGGTTCTCCAATCAAGTAGTGCTTCAATCTTTGTCCATTGACTTTGAAAGCTCCAGTGGCTTCACTCCACACCTCTATAGCACCATAAGGGTAGACTTGCTTCACTCGGAATGGTCCTGACCATCTGGACCTAAGCTTGCCTGGGAAGTGTTTCAAACGAGAGTTAAAGAGTAACACAGAGTCACCCTCTTTGAACTCTCTTCGAAGGATTCTCTTGTCATGCCAACGCTTTGTATTCTCCTTGTAAATCTTGGCATTCTCATATGCATCAACCCTTAACTCCTCCAACTCATTAAGATGAAGCTTCCTCTTCTCACCAGCTTCCTTCAAGTCAAAGTTGAGAAACTTTATTGCCCACAAAGCTTTATGCTCCAACTCAATAGGAAGGTGGCAAGGCTTTCCATAGATCAACCGGAATGGGGTCATACCAATAGGAGTTTTATAAGCAGTGTGGTATGCCCAAAGAGCATCATCAAGCTTCAAAGACCAATCCTTGCGGGATTTAGCCACTGTTCTCTCCAAAATACTCTTGATTTCTCTATTGGAAACCTCCACTTGGCCACTGGTCTGAGGGTGATAAGGAGTAGCAACCTTATGGGTTACCCCATACTTCTTCAGGAGACTCTCAAATTGTTTTTCAATGAAGTGTGAGCCTCCATCACTGATAACTGCTCTAGGAACTCCAAATCTGGGGAAGATGACTCTCTTGAAGAGCTTTATCACAGTCTTGGCATTATTGGTTGGAGACGCAATTGCCTCCACCCATTCGGACACATAATCAACTGCCACGAGAATATACTTGTTGTTGCATGAGGATGGGAATGGTCCCATATAGTCAACTCCCCAAACATCAAATATCTCCACTTCAAGAATGTTGTTCAGAGGCATTTCATTTCTTCTGGAGATATTACCAGTCCTTTGACAAGCATCGCATAAGAGCACAAACTTCCTTGCGTCCTTGAACAATGATGGCCAATAGAATGCAGATTGAAGGACCTTTGCAGATGTTTTTGAGGTGCTGGCATGTCCACCATACACAGAGGCATGACAGTGAAAAAGGATATCTTCACTTCTTCTTCAGGAACACATCTTCTATATATACCATCAGCACACCTCTTATAAAGTAGAGGTTCTTCCCAGACGTAATGCTTCACATCAGAAAAGAACTTCTTCTTTTGTTGGTAGCTCAGCTCAGGTGGTAGCACTCCGCAAGCAAGATAATTAACAAAGTCTGTGTACCATGGAGCATCCACCTTAGAAAGAGCCAACAGTTGCTCATCAGGGAAAGAATCATCAATGGGCATCTCATTTGTATCATCAAGATCAGGATTATGAGGCAATCTGGAGAGGTGATCTGCAACCACATTTTCAATGCCTTTCTTGTCTCTGATTTCAAGATTAAATTCTTGGAGAAGAAGGATTCATCTGATAAGTCGTGGTTTGACATCCTTCTTACTCAACAAGTACTTGATTGCTGAATGATCAGTGTAGACGATCACCTTTGAGCCAACAAGGTAGGAGCGGAACTTCTCAAAGGCAAAGACAACCGCCAGGAGTTCTTTCTCAGTTGTTGCATAGTTGACTTGAGCATCATCCAAGGTCTTGCTGGAATAGTATATGGCATGGACCTTCTTGTCTTTCCTCTGTCCAAGCACTGCTCCAATGGCATGGTCACTTGCATCACACATCAGCTCAAAGGGCAAACTCCAATCAGGAGCCTGAATGATAGGAGCAGAGATCAAAGCTTTCTTCAACCTGTAAAAGGCATCTAGGCAATCCTGGTTAAAATCAAATGGCATATCCTTAATCAACAAATTAGTCAAAGGTTTAGTAATTTTAGAAAAATCTTTGATAAACCTTCTATAAAAACCAGCATGCCCCAAAAAGCTCCGCACTCCCTTGAGAGAAATGGGTGGGGGCATTTTCTCAATTACCTCAACCTTTGCCCTATCTACTTCTATGCCACGTTCGGGCACTAAGTGTCCTAACACAATACCTTCTCTTACCATGAAGTGACATTTTTCCCAGTTTAAAACTAGGTTCATCTCATGACATCTCTGCAACACTTTGGAAAGATTAGCCAAACAATTATCAAAGCTAGTGCCATAAACAGAGAAATCATCCATGAAAACTTCCATTATATTTTCAATAAAATCAGAGAAGATAGCAGTCATACAGCGCTGAAAGGTAGCAGGAGCATTACAAAGACCAAAGGGCATCCTTCTATAGGCAAATGTGCCATAAGGACAAGTAAAAGTTGTTTTCTCTTGGTCTTGAGGGTGAATGGGGATTTGGTGAAATCCCGAATACCCATCCAAATAGCAAAAATGTGAATGCTTTGCTAACCTTTCAAGCATCTGGTCAATAAAAGGGAGGGGGAAGTGATCTTTTCTAGTTTCTTTGTTTAGTTTCCTATAGTCAATACACATCCTCCATCCTGTGACTGTTCCAGTGGGGATTAATTCATTATTATCATTCTTCACAACAGTCATTCCCCCTTTCTTAGGTACTACTTGCACAGGACTAACCCATTCACTATCAGAGATAGGATAAATCACACCAACATCAAGCAATTTAAGTATTTCCTTTTTCACTACCTCTTTCATGTTAGGATTTAATCTTCTTTGAGGTTCAACGGAGGGCCTATGACCCTCCTCCATTAATATCCTATGCATGCAAAGTGAAGGGCTAATTCCTTTTATATCACTAATGGTATATCCAATGACTGCTCTATGCAACCTAAGCTCTCTAAGTAATTTTTCAGTTTCAAGCTCGCTTAGATTAGCATTAACAATCACTGGATATGTAGAGTTAGGTCCAAGGAATTCATACTTGAGCAATGAAGGGAGAGGTTTAAGTTCTACCTTTGGTGCTTTGTCTTCCTTCCAATCTGATGACTTGGCTTCAGCTTCCAGCTTTTCATATGTATTCCTATGAGATGGTAGAGGTGGATTTGCTTCAAGTAGTGTAGCATAGCGGGCGGCTTCAGCATCATCAACTTCATTAGAGTACTCACCAACCAAGCACTGCTCGAGTGGATCTTTAGAGCGATACTTGAATGCTTTGTCAATCACCACTTGATGCAATAGATCTATTCTGCAGCATGAGTCTCCAAGAGATGGTTGTTTGACCACATTTGATATATCAAACTCAACCTTCTCTTCACCAATAGTTAGTGAAAGCTTGCCATTCTTCACATCAATAATAGCACCAGCAGTGGCCAAGAAAGGCCTTCCAAGGAGGATAGGAATGGAGGTATCTTCTTCCATCTCAAGCACCACAAAATTGTTGGTTTTGGCCTCAAAATCTCGAGAGGGGGGGGGGGGGTGAATCGAGTTTTATTATGTATTGAAAAATTCGTACCAAATTAAAAAAATAGTTTTAAGACGGAGAGATTAAGCGTTGTTATGGATCGCGAAAACGTTAGAAAAATATAATCGAGTAGCGCGAAAACGTTAATAAAGTAAATATGCGGAAAGTAAAAGATAAGGGTTAGAAAAGCTTGCACCGGTGATTTTATACTGGTTCAGCCTTCCCGTCGAAAGGCCTAGTCCAGTCCCCAAGTGACCCGCCTGAGAGTTCTTATAACCAAGCAATAGAGCCGCACCCTATTACAACCAAGAGCACCCCGCACACTACTAGGAACCTCCGTTCGCTAGGGGCCTCAATCACACAGCAGGGTTCCTCGCCCTACGACGTATCACAACGTCCACTAAGGGATACTCTCCCTAATCACTAAGGTTTAGTGTAACACCCCAAATTTCCGTCTCCTGATGTAATGTGATTATGATTTATGAAAATATATTTTCAAATTATTTTCTTAATCATAATTATGTTTCATTAATTAAATTAAGATTATTATGAGTTAGTAAGAGTAATTGCGAAAGTAGAAAAATATTGCAGCAAACAAATAATATGTAAAAATAAGGTTTTTGCATATTAGTCCCTGGAAGAGGACCTAGAAGCAATATTAGGAAGACTTTGGAGGGAAGGGCATTAAAATAAATATTTTTGAAAAACTGACCAAAATATTCGAGTATTTCTGGAAATACTTGAGTAATCGAGTCAGTGGAGAACTCGTTAGTGCGGTTGATGAGTCAACCCACAACGAATCCCTTTAAGTGACACGAAAAAACCATGGAAACACGATGATGGTTGTCGTGGCGTGTTGGGAGGGTCTATATAAAGCTTGGATTGTTGATGAAGGGAGATTTTGTTGGTTTTGCTCTCAGAACTTGGGTTTAGGGTTTCCAATTTCGTGGTTCGATTTCTCGATCGTGTTTGAGAACTGGAACGAGAGTGATACACCATTGTGAAGCTCACGTCTCGAGCTTCACAAAAACATAAAAATCGTGAGTTAAGGCGCGGTGTAGAAGGAGAATCGAAGCTGAGAAGCAAGGGTGTTCTTGGTGTTAAAGTTGAAAACTGAAGCTTGGAGCTCACTTTCAACTTAGATTGTGGTAAGCCCTTGGACCCTATGAATCTCAAATTCGTCTATACTTCTAGTGTAAGTTGCAGAGAATCAATTCTAATCGTTTTCCCCAACTTTAAATCGAATTTTGCATGTCAAATCTTCTGATTTTGGTGCTCTGCTCAACTATGACTGCATGCATAGGATTTTGGGGGTTGAGCATCTCTAGCCAATTTCTCTGCAATTTCAAAGTTGATTCACGAATTTGAGGTAAGGGTGAAGCTTCTAATTCACTAGAATAAGTTTAAATCTTGTGGAATTAGGATATGAGTCATCAAATGGCTCTATGGGCATAGTTGGAAATAGGAATGAGGCTTGGAGGCCTTTCTGGACTTAAATGAATATTTGGACATGTGTATTTGGTCACATGCAAGGTGTACTAATGCTGAAAATGGAATGGATATATGTAAAATTGGATTTGGTATGTTAAGTTGTGGAAATTGCATTTTTATGCATAATTATGGATAATCTGTGGTTCAGTGTTAGATGTTGTTAATTCTGTGTTGGAACATGTTTAAAATGTGTAAGGTGAGCTATGTTGATCTTTGGTTTGGACTGGATTGGACTATAATCGAAGTTGGTATGTTAAAACTCATTTTTCTGTGCTGTCGGTTTGCAAACACTCGAGTATTATGGGTAATACTCGAGTATTTGGCCTATTTGGAAATTGGAACTTCTGGAAAACTCAAGAACACTCGAGTATTCATATAGAACACTCGAGTATTCTGGGAATTTTTAATGAATTTCTGGGAAACCTTAAGAACACTCGAGTTTCATGGAGAACACTCGAGTATTCTAATGAATTTTCAAAGTATTTCTGGAAAATGAATGAACACTCGAGTAATGTGAGGAAAACTCGAGTATTTTCATAAAACTGAGGAACACTCGAGTATTGATAAGTTCACTCGAGTATTTTGGACCTGAGACAGAAAAATTAACTTTCTTTTAATATACCCAATAGGACATCGATTAAGATCAATTATGCAAACAGGAAAAGGTTTTATGTTCCAATAAAAGGATTGGGAAAAATATTAACAACAGTCTAACTCACTGAAGGAATAATATTGGATGCACATAATAAGATTATTGGTTAATCTTGTGTATATAATTTTATGTGCATACATGCATGGTGTAAGGTTGGGGATAATTCGGTGGTAACTGGCTCGATGACACATTTTGGTAATGTGGGCAGCATTTGGGAATGCTGTTACGTCTTGGTGACGTTGTGTGCACACTATCCGAGCAGTGGCTCGATGACACATTTTGGTAATGTGGGCAGCATTTGGGAATGTTGTTACGTCTTGGTGACGTTATGTGCACACTATCCGAGAAGTTCCACAATACATGTTGGTCATGTATGCGAATTATTGGAATGAACGTTCAATGGACAATGGATTTGGGAGACATGCATCATTACTCATAATTAATGGAAATGTTACAATTGGAAAACACTCATTCATTTACATGTGCACTTGCATTGGATGGTTGTAACTTATATTGTTACATGCTTTATTTATTCTTATTCGATTATGTGGATTATGTGCTTACCCCTTTTTGCCCATGTTAGGTGATGGCACGCTATCTAGCTTGCATCGAGATGCGCCCGCTCCCTAGTGGAGTGTGGTACTACGAGGACCATCGAGCCACTTATGAGGGCGAGGTGGAGGTGACTCTATATCACCCCAACCCTTTGGCTCGTGTCCGTCCTCGTAGGTTTCGCATCCCTATTATCTATACTTTGCATGTACCCCCTTTCTATACTTATCATGGACCACCCCCGACTCGACCTGCTCGTCGTTTTCATTCCTTTCGTTTTCGAGCCGCTACTCGATCTCACCCCTCTGCTTCTCGAGTGGTTCGAGAGGAGACTCCTATACCTCGTCCGATGAGTCCGGTTCATGGGACTCCCTCAGCTGACCCCGTGCCCAGTGGTGGGGCACCCACTCAGTCGGAGGAGGTAGAGGAGGACCCGAATGAGGGTGAGAGCGAGGATGAGCCAGTCGAGTACTCCACTGGGAGCCAATGGGGAGTTGGGGATCCACCAGGTGATGCATAGTATAGATGGTTAGGATGTGGGACGGGTGGAGCAGCTGCTGGAGACTTGGAGATCATGCTATGGAGGAGGATCGCTGGACCACTTCTGGGATTTCATATTTTGCTCTATATATATATTGTACATATTTTGAGAGATCTCAGAGAGGTGCTCTTATATTATGGACTTGTATTTTGTATAAACCTGCTATCTCGACTTTGACTCTGATGTTGGTGACTCTTTTTATGATGATCATATATATATATATAGTTATGTTTATGTTTTCTTCACTAGTATTAAATGTGGGTTATCAAGTCAAGGTCTCTAATTTCCGCTTACTCTGATAAACGTGGTTTCACGCTTTAATAAATAATATTTTCATGAAATGATAAAGGTAAGGTTTTTACTAATTGCAAATAAACACCAAGTATTTTACAAAGGCTTTTATAAGGATTTTTAATTAAATCTTTACTCAATCAAGTCCATAAACTTTTACCAAAGATAATAAGAGCAATTCTTTTTATCAACATGGATCTATATGAAGGAGTGTTACATTTAGAATGAATGCGATTGCGATTACAATAGCTTTGTGTGTTCTCAAAACACAGATACAACAATAAGCTCTATGATAGTGAAGTAGTGGTTCTCTAGATGTTACTCAGCCAATAAGAGTTTGTTCTTCAAAAAGTATGAACGATGAAAAGCACAAGTCTAGAGAAGAAGATGAAGAAGAAACGTGCAACGTGAATGAAAAAATGTTCTGATAAAAAAATTCTTCTTTAACGTGTTGGAGTGAACCTTTTTAAAAAGAAAAGGAATTTTGAATTAAGTAAAACAAATCAAATCAGAATAATAAAAGATTTGTAATAAGTTATAAAATCAAAATAAAATCAAAACGATTTTCGAAATAATAAAAAGATTTGATTCTTAAAACCAAAAAGGAAATAATTCAAATTTAAATTCATTTTCGAAATAAAATAAAATATATCAGAATCTTTTATATAAAAACAAATCAGGAAATAATAAAAATGATTCTGACACGTTTTTCAATAAATCAAGAAATAATCGATTACATAGAAGCAATAATCGATTACTTCTACAAAAATAGAAATTCTTAAAACATTTGAAAAACATGTAATCGATTAGGCTAAGAATAGTTAATCGATTACATCACTCTTGTTCATTATGTGATGCAACTATAATAATCGATTACACTGAGGAGTTAATCGATTACTAAGCCTCTGGTTTGCATATGATGCAACATCATGTAATCGATTACTACAAACCTTGTAATCGATTACAAAACCTCTGAAAAATATATGATGCAACAATTATAATCGACTACCTGACCAATGTAATCGATTACTTCCATAAGAAAGTAACTGATTAACACAAATCACTTAATCGATTACAACCTCTCTAATTTTTCTATGATGCAACAAAGTTAATCGATTACTTTAGCAAATAATCGATTACTCCCTCTTGCACACATATAAATATACAGAGTTTTGTAACATCAATTATTTTACTAAGGTTAAATGCAGAAAATACATTTTTCATGCAAAAACACGTTTTTCTTCTTCTCTCTAAAATGAAAAACTTATTGGCTTTGTAACTACTTAAAGAAACAGAACTTCATTACCTTACATTTGATCTAAAGATAAGGCTTCTATTTTATGCTTGCTTGAGTCTTCAATCTTCTAGGCTTGCACTTGTGAGCTTGAACTTGAGTTGGTTTGTTATCATCAAAACATATAATTGTATTCCTTTGAAGTCCATAGAGAGTTTGAAACATGCCTTCCAACCAGCTTGACTTCCAACAAAAATCAACTGGAATAAAGAAGTTACCCACCTTGATAGGAACATCCTCCAAGACACCCACTGGGAATTTGACTGAGCGATTAGCCAATTGCAATGAAATTCTTGTGGGTTTCATCTCACCAATATCAAGCTTCTTGCACACTGAGAGAGGCATAAGGCTAACACTAGCCCCAAGATCACATAAAGCGCGGTCAAAAGACACATTCCCAATAAGGCATGGAATGGAAAAGCTACCTGGGTCTTTGAGCTTTGGAGGCAATTTATTTTGAATTATTGCACTGCACTCCTCAGTCAAAGCCACTGTCTCACAATCTTCAAGCTTCCTCTTGTTGGAAATAATATCTTTCAAGAACTTTGCATATGATGGCATTTGTAGTAGAGCTTCAGTGAATGGTATGGTGATAGACAGCTTCTTCAGAACTTCAAGGAACTTGCCAAACTGCTTCTCTAGCTTCACTTTAGCCAATCTTTGAGGGAAAGGAATAGGTGGCTTGTAAGGGGCAGGAGGAGTATAAGTGGACTCCTCAGATTTTTCATCAACCACAGATTTTCCTTCTCTCTTCTGGGATAGCTCTTCTTTCACTGCATCTTCACTGCTTGGGCTTTCAAGAACTTTTCCGCTCCTTAGAGTTATTGCCTTGCAATGCTCACTAGGATTTGTCTCTGGTTGGCCTGGAAGTGTGCCTGGAGCTATTGTAGATGAGGCTGCTAATTGTGCAATTTGAGTTTCTATCATCTTGTTGTGAGCTGCTTGTTGTGCAAATTGATTTTCCATCATCTTGTTGTGAGCTGCTTGTTGAGTCATGAAACTCTCAAACATGATTTCCAAGTTGGACTTTTTAGGAGTTAGTGGATTGATAGTCCTTTGAGGGAAACCAGGAGGCTGCTGTCCAGGAATAACAGAAGGATTGAGAACATTGTTGCTCCTGTAAGAAAGATTTGGATGTGTCCTCTGGTTGAAATTGTTGACATAATAAACTGTTTCTGTCGGCTGTTCTTGAGGAACAGGTTGAACCAATAGACAATGTTGAGCAACATGACCAGCAATACCACATATCTCACAAATAGCACTTGCCACATTCACAGCATTCACATTCAACATATCGATCTTCTTAGTTAAAACATCAACCTTACCAGCCAGCACACTCAAAGCATCAACTCTAGAGGAGAGATGTTTCAATTCATTTGTCTCGATCACTCCTGCAGTGGATGAAGAAGGTTTGGTAGAAGTTGATCTCTCTCTTGAATATCGCCTGCGGCTGAGAGAAATTTTTTCAAGCAAATCAAATGCCTCATCTGCATTCTTATCCATGAACGAACCATTTGTGACGGAGTCAAGATTCATATGAGATTCTGGTGTCAAACCATTGTAGAAAGTTTGCACCAAAAGAGGTCTAGGAAACTTATGATGAGGGCACTTCCGCAGTGGAAACTTAAATCGCTCCCAAGCATCATAAAGAGTCTCTCCTTCTTTTTGCATGAAAGACATGATCTGGCCTCTGTACTCCGCAGTCTTCACAGGTGGAAAATATTGGGTAAGGAAGTACTCTGCCAACTTGTCCCATTCGGTGAAGTAACCTTGTGGAAAAGCCTCCAACCAAGCAAGTGCATATTTTTTAGTGAAAATATGAACAGCTTCAGTCTGATATGGTCAGATGAGACTCCATTGGCCTTCACAGTGTCACAATATCGGAGGAAGTTGTCGACATGGACAGTAGGATCTTCTGCAGGTGAGCCTCCAAATTGATTTTGCTGGACCGCATTAATCAAGCTCATCTTGATCTCAAAGTTGTTGGCTTCAATGGGTGGGACGACCACACTAGATTGTAGTCCTTTGATGGAAGGGGTCCCATAATCCTTCAATGGCGTGTGATTTTCATTCTGCGTCATTGTTAGATTTTCAGGTTTTTGTTGTCTCCTTCTTCTATTCCTTCTTCTATGAAAAGTCCTCTCAATCTCAGGATCTGCTTGAACAGGTGTCCCAAGTCTGATGCTTCGCATAAAAGAAAAAGAATTCCTGTGAAAAAAAAGAGAAAACAAAACAAACTAGAAATAGAGGTTTAGTCTAATCAACTTATAATAACAGTTAATATTAACAAAGCAAAATCCCCGGCAACGGCGCCAAAAACTTGATAGCCCCGCAAGCGCACAGGTTATCGTAGTAATAAAAAGTATCGTATCCGCAGGGATTTTGTTGTTAAGTACCAACAAATTATAAGCACCAATTATCTAAACCGGATTAGTAGAAAATTAAAAATAAAATTTAGAGATTGATTTTTGGAAAAATAAAATAAAATAAAATCTAAAAGATGGGATTGAGATTTGGATTGGGAAATTTCCAAGGATTAGTTTCACCACATATCCGCATTGACAATCTTTATTGATATCTCTTTTATTTAGCTAGATTTATTTTTAGGGTGAATTATCCTAATGTAGAATACTAGCTCCTTTCAGAGTCTTAACAACGTACCTAATGAGGCCTAATTCCTACTTTCGTGGTAATTAGGGTACATTAAGTCCATTAAGTACTATGATAATTCAGGGAATCCCCTCAGGAATTAAAACTACTTTCGTGATTTAAGTTCCTAAGTTCAATTTTGGTATTTTCTAATACTAAGGTTCACCTTTCGGTACTTCCCTTAATATCTGGGATCATGTAATTGTGGAGCTCTACACAACCAAAAGCATTAAGCACACCAAAATTAAATAAAAATAGAATCTAGCATAAATAAAAGATAAAATATTAAATCCTCATGTCAATGCCTCCATGGGCTAATCCTAATCCTCAGAAAAAGGGAACTACTCACTACTCATGTTCATGATACAAATTAAAAAATAAGAATAAGACATACTAAAGTAGGAATAACCAAAAGTTGAGAGGAGGAGAATTTCTTCTGTCTTCAATCGCCTTCCAGATCTTCCTTCAGAGAAAATATGTTGTGTTATGTCTTCAATCCTTGTTTTCTAATTATATATCTTCTCATCAAATCTAATCTTCTAAATCAAATCTATCTACAGGGATTTCTATCTTTTACAAGTTATCTGCTACTTTTTCCAAATTCGGGCCCAAATTGATTAATTAGGCCCAATGACTTATCTTCCTTCTCAAAGCCCCCAAATCTCTTTTCTTCTATACAATTGCTCCCAAAAGCTCTTTAATATTTTGTCAATGATAAATTCTTTACTTTCCAAAGCTCCAAGCCTCCAAATTGTAACCTGCACATCAAAAACACCAAAAACCTTTCCCAAGTGAAATATGAACTAAATGCATGCTAATTAAATTAAAATAAAATACCTAAATAAATATTAAAATAAATAAAAACGAATAGGAAAATAATATGCATGCTACGCACACATCAGATTGTTGGGAAGCTTTTGGAGTATTTTTTAGAGCTTTGTTAGGAAGCTTTTTGTGAAGCTTTTTTGATTCTTTCTCGGCATATTCCCATCCCGATGGATCACGCTTTGTTGATCTCTCATGATCACTCGTACGCCCTTTTGTCTTTGTTTTTTTGTTCGGTGGCAACAATGAGGTAGTTGCTGGATCCACAACCTAAAAAAAAATAATTGTCAACATTAAAAAATTAATAATATTAAAAAAAATTGTTAACATACAAAATTGGTAATAGTATAAATTGTTAACCTCTTGAAACTTGTCCGTCAAAATCTTCTTTCCTTCATCACTGGTACCGTTAAATACTCGCCAAAACTCCACGATCAAAGGAGTTGGGTCGATGTGTACCTCTTCTTTTTTGCCTATATTGTTGAGTGTGAGAATCTTCCAATGACCATGAATTGCCTTTTATGAAAATAAATTTAAGTTATTACTAATTTTACTCATCACATCACAATACATAATAATAGAAAATAATTTACATCATATACAATGTCACCAAAAGATTTGAGTTACATCGTTCGTAGTCACCACAACATCAAAAGATAGACTCCGAGTTTTACATATATACAATATATCACAATCAAAAGACATAACTCGGAGCCTTGGTTCCAAACTCCACCAAATATACTCAAAAGAGTGAGAGTTCCAACTATTTAATATTATACATTCCCCACCTTTGAGTACTCAGCTCAGTCACCAATAGCCCACTGGCTTCATGTCGAGTTCTCAAAAGGGTCGTCCTCCGCCTCTGGGTTTTCCTCCTCCACTGGATGTTCCTCCTCTTTGGGATCCTGATTAAGGAAACTCTGTTAAAAGAATGATGTTAATTGTGGAGAAAAGAGTTATGATTAAGAGTTGTAATCAAGATGTTTTTGAAAAATAAAAGATACAAGAGACAAGTTGTAAGTCCTTGATGGTTGTTAGTCCTTATGAAGTAAGGCATATGTCATAAACTATTAATATGAAAATGACTTGTAATCGAACGATGACAGATGCTTCGAGCTTGTGGAACACTGGAATTTCTTTGGTGCACACGATTGGTGATGTGCTTGTTATGCTGACTTTGGAGCTGGCCACGTGAGCTTCTAGCCATGGTTTCAAGCCTTTGGACTGTTGTACGCAAATGCGATGATGATCGACGAAAGTTTTTGAGTAATTTATTAGAGGTCGATTCTCATCGGAGGGATGAATAAGAATGAGTCGACCAAACCTTTTGGAGTAATAAAACTCTAAAAGATATTAACTAACTCGGTGACATGAGTGTGAAGTAGTGGAGAGGAAGATACTGTGAGACCCACAATTTTACCCAATTTATTTGTGAAATTATATTTAAATTTAAAATGTTATATTTGATTTTTGATAAATTATGATACTTGGATTTATTTAAAATCGTATGCTTTATATATATAAATATTTATATATATACGCACGTGGAATATATATATATACATATATGCATACCAATGTTTTCTTTAATATATTTACTTGTATTATTAAGATGAAAATATTTTTAAGGTATAGTATTTTATTTAAATGATATTAGAAAGAGAAATGATTTTGAAGGATTAAGGTGTTCTATCTTCAGAAATTCATATCTTTTTAGCCGTAAGTCAGAAAATTACAAATTATATGTCAAAACGATCGTATCGAAATATAGATTATTAAACTGTAAAGTTTTTATTTTTATTTTAGAGTTTTCGAACTTCTATCACTGCTAGTGTAAGGTACGAATTTTTGAGTTTTTGAGTTTGAAAATATGATTTAAAGTCATTTAATGACTCTTTGACCCAAAAGAATTTTTATGTGCATAGAAAATATATTTTTAAAATCCCTGATTTGATGCACTGTCCAAATAAAATATAATTTTCGTATTTTTGAAATTTAAATTTGTTGAAAGCTTATGAAATGCATTTTTGGAGGAAATAACCTTAGAAATTCAAAAATCCATAACTTTCAACCGTAAGTCCAAAAATTATAAATTTTATATGAAAACGATCGTATTGAAATGTAGATTTGAAAAATATAAAAATTATAATTTTATTAGGTGTTCTGCGAAAATTTTGTATCTGTACCCATTTAAGATCAAATTTAGAGTTTTGATATTGGAAAAATTATTTTAAAGCCTAGAATTAATTATTGGATCTCAAAATATTTTTATTCTTATGTTCAGATATTTATTTGAAAGCTTATTGGCTGCACCGTCCAGATTATTTTATTTTTCTATTTATTTTTGAATTTTAAAGTACAAAGCTTTAATTTGATTGGATAAAAAAGAGGTGGATTCAAAGTGAGTAAATAACAATTTTGTTCATCCCACTTGGTCTATATGTGCCATCCAAATACATAGGAAAGGGAAAGGATATTTTCTGAAAATTTACCTAGAAGAATCTTAGAGTTTAAAGCTTATAGGAGTTGGAAAAATCCCATTTAATGCATGTGCATGTTCCTAGACTTGGTTGAAGCAAAAATTGAAATCCTTTGACTCATTTTCTGAATAAAGGGGCGTGTATCTCAGCCATTTTTGGGGGAAATTCATTTCCTACTTCACCTATAATTAGAGCCTAAGACCCCTCATTCTTTTACACACAACAAACAATTCTTTTGAGAGAAAAAAATTTGAGAAAGGCTTTGAGAGTGAGAGGGTAGGCATGGCACTTTGTGGAAGGGAAGGAAAAATTTTCATATTCACTTTGAAGCTCTTCTTTTCTAAGGAGAAAAGGTAATCCTAAAAGCTTAATTTTTGTTTTAAGTTTAAAGCTCTTATTCTTTATTCTTTTTGATTTAACAAATAAATAAACTTCTTCTACTCTTCTCTGATTATGAAATTGTGAAACTAAAATCCCTAATCTCTTCTTTGATATAATATGGATTATGGATTGATTTTGGTTAAAGGTCAAATGAATAAGGATTGAAAAGGGACAAAACAAAAATTGTTTAAAGAGAAATTGATCTCCCCTTTTTAAAGCCTTTGATGACCGAATTATTGATGACAAAATAAGGAAATGAAGTTCTAAAATTTTAATTGATAAAAGTTTGTATGTTTTGAGAATTTTGATTTTTATCTTTACTGTATTGTTGTTTTGATTTTGTTTTGATTATGAATATAAGTATGAAAGCATGAATAATAAGCAAGTGATGATGAAAAAAAATATATAAAATTGTGATGTGTGTGTAGGCCGTGAGGCCTGTGGAGTTTTTAAATGATTATATATGTTCTTTTGTTTTGGTAATTATGTGTATTTGATGGTATTTGATGTGGTTAAAAAGTGATTAATTGGATTTGTGTTTATGTGATTTGTACAAAAAATAATCTGACTCAAACGTGCTTATTTTCTATTTAACTTGATGT
Source organism: Crotalaria pallida (assembly GCA_037953625.1). NCBI lineage: Eukaryota > Viridiplantae > Streptophyta > Magnoliopsida > Fabales > Fabaceae > Crotalaria > Crotalaria pallida. Next base: position 75,554,270 of record CM075649.1, on the reverse strand, counting down.
TTAAAGTAAATTTTTGAAAGGTATGAAATTATATGACTAAGATATATATATATATATATATATATATATGTGTGTGTGTGTGTGTGTGTGTGTGTTATAAATTTATATTACTCTTCTATTTCTATTTTTATGGCCGAAATTTATTTGGTAGGAAAGAATAATTTTTGCTAATTTCCTAATTGCTTAAATGGTTATATGATGCCTCTGTATGTTTACTGATGTGTATACATGAAATAAATTATGTATTCGATAGAAAAATAATTTATATCTGAATAATAAATGTTAATTCTGAAAAACAATATTTTATTGAACTATGAGATCCCAAATGATAATTTTGTATGTGTTTGCATTGCTTAACTTGTATATGGCTGTATATGAATGATTAGAACATGTTTGTTTCAATTTTTAGAGGTGATGCAACTAAATTTTGGTGGCTGTCCAGCAAGCAAAAATATTTTATTAAACTCGTATTTAATCATATTTTTATAATGGAACTTGTAAGGAAATTTTAGGAATAAGTGACATGTCTTTTTGATAAACCAATTGTGAGGAAAGTGATTTTTAAGACTTGTGGTGTATGCTGTCCAAAATTATAAATTTGTTGCATCAACAATAGAAATTGATCTGGAATGAATTAGTATGTAAATTTTATGTTAAGACCTTTAGTATAAGTATATAGAGTTAAAAAGAAATTATGAAAGTGATTTTGTGAATGTATGCTTTAATGTTCTAGTTGTTTAGTAAATTATCTGATTTGGTGAAATATGTGACTTTATGTGTTAGGAATTTAGATGCATAAATGTACTGATGTTTAAACAGTAATTTTTCTATTTTGTTTAGAATCTGTAATTAAAATTGCATCAACTTTAGAAAAAAATAATAATAATATATTTTTAGCTTTGGATATATGAGTTATGTTCTATATGAATTAGGTGTGTTTATAATGTGGTTATGTGATTTTTATTTACTGCTTAACTTGGTTTAAGGTTGCATCAAGCAAATGATTTTAAATCCTGTTGTATGATTTATCTGTAAATGGTAGATGTTAAAGATATTTAGAAATGAGTTTTTGAGTAATTGATGTTTTAGAATTTATTTTTGAGAAGTGATAATAAAGTTCTAAAAGATATATTATTTTTAGAAAAGGTTTTTATGATTTAAAAAGTTAAAAGAAAAAGTGATTTTTACTAAATCTGTTTGTTTTCAAAGAGGTTTTAAGTTACTGATACTGTTTTATATTTTTAAAGGATACCAAGTATGTTTAATTTGAAAAGTATTCTTTTAATAAATTTTGAATTGATTTGTTATTTGGATTATGTATATCAAATTGTTAAAGGTTCTCGTTCGGAATCAAGTTCAATTCAAGAGGACCCTAATTCTTTAGCTTCACAGCAAGGTGAGATAGTAGCTATCTTAAGACATAATGGCACTATGGTAATATTAGGATGATTTCGACTATCTCAAAAGTCGGAATCCCAAGATATGTCAAGATACGAGACGACAATTGATTGTGGTGTGCTTAGTCGTTCTTCGTTGCGACAATAACTTTATATTGATTGTCTGATTTTAATTGATATGACATGTTGTATTATTTAAAGTTATCCTGCTGCATATGGTTTTGGAAATGATAAGAGAACATGTGATAATGTATCAAATGTATTTGGTTTTGTTTATGAAATCATGATTTATCCTATGAAAGATTATTTGATATATTGGAACTGTTGTCCTATGGAAAGGACTTGGTATATTTTGAATGTATTATGAAAAGAAAATATGAGAATGATTAATTTTGTGGAGATTTGAAAACCATAGGTGCAAGCGGCATAAGAACTTTTGTTGTATATCCCCTTTAAGTGACTGGCCACGTGGGTGACTGTGCCGTGGTTTCGAGTCTCGTGGAATCCACTGTACCATAGGGAGGTGTTTGCTGTTACCCTTAGAGATCGAGGCCCGTTAGAAGCGAAGCTTAGAATGGGTCGACCACACTAGGTTAATAAAAGACTTAAAAGACTTAAAAGACTTTAAGCTTTAAATCCTTTCTAACTACGCGTTGAGAGAAGTAGTGGAGAGGAAAGATACCGTATACATGGAGACCTGCGTATCTTCGAGTGGTGATTGCGATAGGGGAGGGCAAGGACGGTGAAACTTCAAGAAGCCTAAGAGCGCTTCCCTAGGCGGAACGATGTTACAATGGTCAAGGTCACCTGCTGGGCATTGATCGTAGCGGCGAACTAGGGATAGAGCTGTCGCCCCCTTGAGCAAATCTTAGATGGTGAGAGGGAATCTGAATCCAGGCAAGAAGTCATTGCTTTTGTGAAATTGTGAAATTATGATATTGTGTAACACCCCGATTTCGGCAACTTGAAAACATCATCTTTTTAACAAAATATAGTAAAAATTTGGGTAAATTTTTTTTTTTTTACAAGGTGACATGGACATGAGAACCTTTAAGTTCAAAAACATTTCATTGACTTGATTGTAATAAAATAATATTCTCATGTCACACATCACAAGTCAAGTTCCAAACCGAGATGTTACTTAACATCGCGCTTTGTAACTTGGCTTCATAAGTCTGTTTTGAGAAAACGTTTTCATTTCTTGTTTTATAAAGCTTTATTCTTTCAAAGGCCATACTCAATAAAATGTCAAGTGGGGTACAGAATGATATGACAATGTTAACCAAGTAGTTGCAGGGAATACAGTGCGCGAAGGGATTACCTATTACTAATCTTGATCTCTAATCTTCCTCGTTGAAGTCCGCTGCCGAAGCCGCATCGAGATAACGTACAGATTACTACAGGGTCAACCATCTATCCGTTGCAATACCGGAGTAACCCGATACGACATGATAGGAGAGATGGTCAGCATTCCAGCAGTACAACACTGACGGAACAATATAGTAATAAACTCAACATAAAATAAAACAGAGTAGAGTAATGTATAACGACAGGATCCAGGTAATAACATACATTCGTCAAGTAATAGGATCACGATAATAACTAAAAACATGTGGCAGAACATAATATTAATCAATCATCATGTTGCAGGAGATACTCATGCTAAGCATATGATAACTACTTCCAAATCATGAAACACCATTTCTCATGTCATGCCAACCACAGATTCATCTCACACTCTTCTGAACGTTTCCCATTATAAATTTCTTAAGTATTGCCGGGATCATAACATTCTTTCTCATACTATCAAAAGATCACATCATTTTCTTTAGGAAGGCTCCTCATTATAGTTTCTTAATTCTCATAGAAAGGTAATAACATTGTCTTCAACAACATCTTTGTCATTAAGTCTTATTATTCCGGGTCCTTCAATGATGTGGGGAAAACATCATTAAAGATAGCACACACGTCTACATCTCCTCGGTAATCCACCCAAACCTAGTCGGAAGCTAACAGGAGTACAAGACCTTTACCACGCAGGCATTGACAGCTGTCTGCTACCTCGTAGCACAATAAAAAAACATCATACTGGCTCACTATACAAAATATCACATTGCCTCGTTCCGGTCCCTCTCACTGTTCTCGAATTTCCATAGGGGGCGACAGTACTAATTCTAGTTGATCGTGCAGAACTTACCACGGCATAGGACCGATCTGCCCGTACCACATATGGAATTCGTTCTGCCTAGAATAGCACTCAAGGCTTCTTGACGTATCACCGTCCTTACCCTCCCCTATTGCAATCACAACCCGAATATCCGCAGATACTCCGGAGTATCTTCCTCTCCACTACTTCGCACTCATACTCACCGCATTAGTTAATGTCTTTTAAAAGTTTTCTTATATCTTTAGTCTTTTAATGACCTAGGGTCGACTCATCCTCGTAACATCCCTTCGATGAGTCCCATCCGCTAATAAAGTTATTCTCTTTCCCCAAAAGCACAAGGTTCCACATTCCTCAAGATATCATTGCGAGCCAGCTTAAATCGTTGAGCCTCAAACATTGCGCATTCACATTTCCTTGCCTTCGGCATTTCATCAATTGAATTCACATCTCTACACATATTTTGAACTGTCACAAACAGAGCCACAATTCAGCTCATATTTCTTTACTCATAATTCTCATCAGCCTTGTTCTCTTTCCTCCACAATCAGAACCAGGATTTCAGAATATAACAGATGTCCTTCGAACATACTTATCAATTTAAAGCAAAGCAGAACATATATATTTAAAACGCATGTAATCAGAATCATAAGCATATACTCATGTATTCATGCATCATATAGTAATTTAAAGAACTTCAAACTATATTTACTCAGTTTAGCACCGAGTCTAAACGTCGCGTTGACTTAGGCCCACTACATCTCTCACCTCACATTCCAGCATCTGAAATCGTTGCGGGTCCTTTCCAACAAGTCAGCTGTTCCACTGCTCGACTTACGCGCATCTTGTACTAAGGGAGATGACACTAACGTTATAATTCTATCTTAAACAATCGTCCTATTTAGAATCAGAACGCGTTTTTGAAAACTCTTTTTTTACTTCTCGTCGGAAAATCGTAAAATGTTAAAACTAATTCAAATCAAGTTCGACTTTTGAAAATACTTTAAACATCTCAAAATCTTTTTAAAACAATTGCTAAAACACTTTAAAATCATATTTTTTGGTTGCTGGTCCGTTCTGGACAGCCACTAACCAAAACTCAAAAACACCGAAAAATCACATTTTAGTTCGTATAACACTTTGCTATAAAACAAACACATAAATGATTTATTTTTAAAACTTAACATTGTGAAATGAAATAAGGGCAGCAACCATTAAGTCCAATGTTATTCAATTAAACCAAGACTAAATTATTTCAAAAACCAATTAATTTTCACAACCAGTTACAAAATCACACACAACACTTTGGTTAATTAATTTATTTACACATATCCTAAACATATCATCAAACAATCACTCATTCAATCATTTCAAGGCATCGTGATTATCATACAAGCCAATCAAGTTATAACATCAAGTATGAAAATTCACATTCATCAAAAACATTCAAATGGAAACTTAGTGTGATCAAAGGTGAAACACAAAAGATAAAATCCAAAACTAAATCAAATAAATTCATTTAATCCTAAAAATTTCCAGAACACACACATATATGCCAAAGTTCATGAGGTAAAATTTTCAAGTCATTTAAACAATCCTAAGCTAGGTTTCAAATCAAATTTCACATGAAAAACAAAACGGTACTGTTGTTGGGCAGAGGCAAAAACATCATGATTAAAAATAGTTTTTCAATTCCAAATTGTACAAATATTGGCATAAATCTTTCTTACACAGTCAAGACTATCTCATAAAATTTTCAGATTATTTGGAGTTGTGCAAGTCATACTTTTCCAATTAAAATTGTTACTAAGTCCAGAAAATCTGAACCAAGTGGTTCGCTGTTTTGTCTTTATTAAAAATATCAAATCAACTCCAAATCTCTTCAAATTTTACAGAGAACATCGAGAGAGGTTCAGGAAGCTACCATAAAATTTCAAGCAATTTAGAGTAGCACAACTTCGAAAATTCTGTTCCTCTTTAAACTGAAAAACTTATTTTCTCAAAATCGTTTTCACAAAGTGGGCTTTCATAGAAATAGGAAATAAATTCCAAAAATCATCCAAAAATTCAGAGAAGTTCATTTTAACACACTTAAGCCAGTGACAAAATTTAAGAATTTTTGAACATATATACATTTCATTTATGAAGGTCAAAACACATACAAATCACAATTTCAGCACACACATACATCATTCAACAACTTTGTTCATTCATTTTCTTTTATGAAAATCAAGGATACAATCATACATACAATCAAGACCAAAAATCAATCCATCAATTATATTTCCTTTGAAAACCGAATTAATTTTTCATGAAAACAATTTATTATTATTTTTTTACTCAATAAAACATGCATCAACATCTAGAAATAAGAACCAAGCCTTTTAAATTAAAAATCAAGAATCAAACTAAACTATCCTAGATCTTAACATGCACATACTTAGAATTTATAGATCTTAAAGGAAATCATACATGCATGTATCAAATATTTCAAGTAAAATTCTTCTTTAAAAATTTAAGCCACCACCGAAATATGCATAGAGAAAATGAGTTCATTTTATCAAAAATTTCATGCATTGAGTTAAACTCTTTTAAAAATAATTTTCCTTTACATGCACCCAAAATCAAGTCAAGCAAGAAAATAAAATCATGAGCACAAAAGTCCTTTTAAAACCGAATTGAACATTAAGTTCTTAAACATCGTGAGGAAAATGAATTGGTTCATGAGGTAACTTAAGAGTTATAAAAGAAAATGCTTATTTATCAAGATCTTTTAAATCAAGTTTAGAAATCAATTTGTTTGTAAACCAAAATACTAGATCTAACTTAAAAATCAACATGCAAGACTAGAAACTTGAACTTTTTCACAAAACAAATTTAGATCATAAATTTATTCAACAAATAATTATGGAAATACACATAGATCTTGGTTAACAAAAGATTTAACATGTAAAACCAAAAACAAACTTAGGTCATCACATAAACACATATAATTCATGGTTTGGAGCAAGAAAAATAGACATGCAAGGGGATCTATTTTAGGTTTTACAAAAAACTTAGTTTTCTTTAGATCTTTAAGATTTTGGTTAGAAAAATACTAGATTCATCAAAGAGAAATCCCAAACGAAACCTCAAGTATGAGTTTAACATATTACAAATTAATTTGAGTCCTTCGAGTCCAAGATCAAAGATGAACACACATAGAATCATCTCTCAACTCATAAAAATGAACATGCAAAGAAGAAAATGAAGTAGATCTACAACTAGAAAGGAAAATCTATACTATTACAAAATCTTCATCTTGATCTCTAAGTCCTGCCATGAAAAGGTTGATCTTCTAGTCTCCTAACACCCTTGATCTACAAGGAATAAGGCTTGAAACCTCCTTCTTCTTCCTCCTCAAGTCCACGGCCATGCTCCCTTTCTCTCTCCCTATTTCTTTTCTTCTTTTTCCTCTAAGAGTTTAATGGGCTCTTAGGGTGGTGTTTAGTGTTTGGAGTGGAAGTGAAATGGGTGAAGTGAAAATGAGTTATGGCCACACTTATTTATAGGCACACTCACGAATTCCTCTTTTGCCCTGAGGTCTAGGTTTGGTCACACAAAATGGAAGGGGCGGTCTTGGCATCACAAAAAGATGCATGGGTGGTCTTTATCAAATGCAAGGGGGACAAGGTTGAATAGGTTAGGCATTTTAGGAGTCACTTAGGCTTAAAACTAGTTAGGGTTTGGTTACACTTCTAACTTAGTTTGGTTTTGGTTTGGTTCACTTAGTTTCTAGTTTCTTAACCTTTAAGCTTCTAGAAAATTAGTCCTAGCTTATTTCTACACATACATACACGTACACATACACACATATATACATACATACACAACCGTATAATACACACATTCATCAATCAATCACACATTTAATCACAAAATAATTAACTTAATCAAACACACATATTAACACTTTTTTCTTTAAATAATAAACTGCACTTATTGGTTGCAATTATAGCCCTTATTTCATTTTCTAAAATCATGCTTTAATATATAAAAGATAATCCCAAACGTAAAAATTTATTAAAAATCAAAAACCATTTTTCATGATCAATTCCTTTAAAATTCGTCCTTTACAACTCTGAGAAAAATTTTCGCAAACCAATCAAGAAAATTATGAAAGATACATTTTTGAAATCTACGTTTCGATACGATCGTTTTGGTATAAAGATCATAAAAATCGGAGTTACGGTTAAAAAGTTATGGATTTCTTAAGTTGATACATCTAAGAAAGTCCATAAAGAAATTCATTTTTTTTAATAATAAATCACCAATCAATAAAATCATTTCTTATAAAAATCATTTTTAATAACTCCATAAAAATATTTGTTTATCAAAACTTCATAAAATCAATACTTTACTTCGTAACCGAAATAAATACTCATTGAAAACTCTTTGAAAAACAATTTCTTAAAACTCTTCTTTAATAAAATTTCATTTATCCTAGTCAGAAAAACGCGGGATGTTACATTCTCCCAACTTGCAGATTTCTCGTCCTCGAGAAATGCTACGCGAAATTCCTCGATTAACGGATGCCGGATTCCTTGGAGTGATTCCCTCAATCTATAACAGCAGTCGCCGTCTTCGAGTTGTCGCATGTGCATCGTTCTTTCAAAGGTGGTCTTCGTAGGCCATTTCATCATCAGACACAATGGAATACTAATGGTATAGCTTTGTCAACAAGGGTCCAAAGGGTTCAATGGTTTTCGAAACAAGATTCAAAAAGAATAGCACGCTTATGCCAATCCTGACAAGGACACTACTTTCCTCATGGTCTCTCTTCCTTAATTTGACTCTTCTCATCCTTTTAAGCAGAGGTGGGTTATTACAAACCTTAAAATCTACGTTTACTCCCCAACTTTGACGGATCATATTCCTATACATCACATCTATCCAATAACATTTGACAGGGACTAAGGTCATAAGATTTCCCAACATCCACTAATTCTAGTTTGTCTTACAAAACTTCCCATCACTTTATTCAAGCCTATCTGAGTATCATCTTAAATTTTGCTAACTAAACCAAATTTTCACCCTCGTCTTCAGTACTTACTCCAACAACTTAAGTATTCTAAACCTTCATGATCCATTTTCATGTTCTTAAACCATTAAAAACTCTCCAACTCAGGGATTCATCCTTAAGATTAGTGATCTTAACACCTAATGACACCCTTAACTCCACAACTTATGGTCACCTATGTCCATTAAAACATCAAATCTTGGTCATTTAACCTAATTTTGGTCGTCACTTAAAGGTTCTATCCATTAATTTCACCACTCCATCTAGTTGATCTTATGGTCCTATTATAAGTTCACATCTACCCCAATCATTTACCTATTCCAACTAAAGCTTTTCTAGCTTCAACTCTTTCGGACTCATCCCAACTATTCACCATCTTAACACCATCTATACCATCACTACTATCAAACCTTTCAGTTTTAATCCTTTTATACATCCCACTATCTTACTTAAGGTTCTAGGGGTACTCTATATTCTAACACATCACATCCGTTCATGCTTATTCATTCCTCAACCATTATAACTCTTTCCTTAACAACATCTCACCGTCTACCTTATAACTTAAATATGTCTAGTTGATTGGCATAAGGTGTCATGGTCTAAAGTTTTCATGAAAGGCTTTTAGAGAAAACAAACGTATTGTCAACACATAGGGGTTTACATAAGAAGAAGTTTCGACAAGGAAAAGAGGGTTCTAGTCGCAAAACAAAGTCGCATGTCAATAGCTCAGAGGTCATTACAAACAAAAGAGAAGTCTCAACAAAAGAGGATTCAACAGTCAAGAAAGGTTCAGGTCTCAAAGAATAAAGTCTCCTTATGGTTCTGATCACTGTTCCTTGTATCATTGTAGACAAATTCTTGACACGTTCCAAAGATAGAGAGATAGAACGATAGAGATAGGATGATAGGACGATAGGGATATAACGACAGGGATGGTGTGATAAAGATAGAATGACAGGGATATAGCGATCGCTCACGTAACTTTGTACTCCTATCCTCACTCATCGCAACTCTAACACTAACACACGGACAGACACACAAGCGAACATGTAAGCCCATGCATCAGGCTACTTGGGACAACCATTGCTCTGATACCACTCTGTAACACCCCGATTTCGGCAACTTGAAAACATCATCTTTTTAACAAAATATAGTAAAAATTTGGGTAAAATATTTTTTTTACAAGGTGACATGGACATGAGAACCTTTAAGTTCAAAAACATTTCATTGACTTGATTGTAATAAATTAATATTCTCATGTCACACATCACAAGTCAAGTTCCAAACCGAGATGTTACTTAACATCGCGCTTTGTAACTTGGCTTCATAAGTCTGTTTTGAGAAAACGTTTTCATTTCTTGTTTTATAAAGCTTTATTCTTTCAAAGGCCATACTCAATAAAATGTCAAGTGGGGTACAGAATGATATGACAATGTTAACCAAGTAGTTGCAGGGAATACAGTGTGCAAAGGGATTACCTATTACTAATCTTGATCTCTAATCTTCCTCGTTGAAGTCCGCTGCCGAAGCCGCATCGAGATAACGTACAGATTACTACAGGGTCAACCATCTATCCGTTGCAATACCGGAGTAACCCGATACGACAACATGATAGGAGAGATGGTCAGCATTCCAGCAGTACAACACTGACGAAACAATATAGTAATAAACTCAACATAAAATAAAACAGAGTAGAGTAATGTATAACGACAGGATCCAGGTAATAACATACATTCGTCAAGTAACAGGATCAGGATAATAACTAAAAACATGTGGCAGAACATAATATTAATCAATCATCATGTTGCAGGAGATACTCATGCTAAGCATATGATAACTACTTCCAAATCATGAAACACCATTTCTCATGTCATGCCAACCACAGATTCATCTCACACTCTTCTGAACGTTTCCCATTATAAATTTCTTAAGTATTGCCGGGATCATAACATTCTTTCTCATACTATCATAAGATCACATCATTTTCTTTAGGAAGGCTCCTCATTATAGTTTCTTAATTCTCATAGAAAGGTAATAACATTGTCTTCAACAACATCTTTGTCATTAAGTCTTATTATTCCGGGTCCTTCAATGATGTGGGGAAAACATCATTAAAGATAGCACACACGTCTACATCTCCTCGGTAATCCACCCAAACCTAGTCGGAAGCTAACAGGAGTATAGCACCTTTACCACGCAGGCATTGACAACTGTCTGCTACCTCATAGCACAATAAAAAAAACATCATACTGGCTCACTATACAAAATATCACATTGCCTCGTTCCGGTCCCTCTCACTGTTCTCGAATTGTCATAGGGGGCGACAGTACTAATTCTAGTTGATCGTGCAGAACTTACCACGGCATAGGACCGATCTGCCCGTACCACATATGGAATTCGTTCTGCCTAGAATAGCACTCAAGGCTTCTTGACGTATCACCGTCCTTACCCTCCCCTATGCAATCACAACCCGAATATCCGCAGATACTCCGGGGTATCTTCCTCTCCACTACTTTGCACTCATACTCACTGCATTAGTTAATGTCTTTTAAAAGTTTTCTTATATCTTTAGTCTTTTAATGACCTAGGGTCGACTCATCCTCGTAACATCCCTTCGATGAGTCCCATCCGCTAATAAAGTTATTTTCTTTCCCCAAAAGCACAAGGTTCCACATTCCTCAAGATATCATTGCGAGCCAGCTTAAATCGTTGAGCCTCAAACATTGCGCATTCACATTTCCTTGCCTTCGGCATTTCATCAATTGAATTCACATCTCTACACATATTTTGAACTGTCACAAACAGAGCCACAATTCACCTCATATTTATTTACTCATAATTCTCATCAGCCTTGTTCTCTTTCCTCCACAATCAGAACCAGGATTTCAGAATATAACAGATGTCCTTCGAACATACTTATCAATTTAAAGCAAAGCAGAACATATATAATTAAAACACATGTAATCAGAATCATAAGCATATACTCATGTATTCATGCATCATATAGTAATTTAAAGAACTTCAAACTATATTTACTCAGTTTAGCACCGAGTCTAAACGTCGCGTTGACTTAGGCCCACTGCATCTCTCACCTCACATTCCAGCATCTGAAATCGTTGCGGGTCCTTTCCAACAAGTCAGCTGTTCCACTTCTCGACTTACGCGCACCTTGTACTAAGGGAGATGACACTAACGTTATAATTCTATCTTAAACAATCGTCCTATTTAGAATCAGAACGCGTTTTTGAAAACTCTTTTTTTTACTTCTCGTCGGAAAATCGTAAAATGTTAAAACTTATTCAAATCAAGTTCGACTTTTGAAAATACTTTAAACATCTCAAAATCTTTTTAAAACAATTGCTAAAACACTTTAAAATAATTTTTTTTGGTTGCTGGTCCGTTCTGGACAGCCACTAACCAAAACTCAAAAACACCGACAAATCACATTTTAGTTCGTATAACACTTTGCTATAAAACAAACACATAAACGATTTATTTTTAAAACTTAACATTGTGAAATGAATTAAGGGCAGCAACCATTAAGTCCAATGTTATTCAATTAAACCAAGACTAAATTATTTCAAAAACCAATTAATTTTCACAACTAGTTACAAAATCACACACAACACTTTGGTTAATTAATTTATTGGCAAAACTGTTCGTATGGTCCCCTAAGTTATTTATTTGTTCCAATCTGGTCCCCTAAGTCATTTTCGTTTGAAAGTGGTCCCCTAACTCTTATAACATTAGCATTGTTAATCCTTTCCGTCCATTACCTCCTAACATCGTCTATTTAAGTTGACGTGGCAGCCAGAGTGCCCAATGTAGGCGATCCACGTGTACCCTCCCTTTTACCACGTTAAAAGTTTAAAATGGTGGAGTCAAATGACACCGTTTTGGTGCTTGAAGCCACTCACTTCATCTTCTCCTTTTTTCCATGAGAAGTTGTTATGAGCTAAGAGAGAAAAACACTAAACTTTGGAGGGAAAACAGAGGGTTGATAGGGAATTTGCTAAGAGAAAACGAACTGCAACATTGTTGTTGATTATAAGCACGATAGGGAGTTCGTTCATGGACGAAAAGGACTAACGGTGCTAACGTTACATGAGTTAGGGGACCAATTTCAAACGAAAAAGACTTAGGGGACCAGATTGGAAAAAAAATAACTTAGGGGACCAAACGAGTAGTTTTGCCTAATTTATTTACACATATCCTAAACATATCATCAAACAATCACTCATTCAATCATTTCAAGGCATCGTGATTATCATACAAGCCAATCAAGTTATAACATCAAGTATGAAAATTCACATTCATCAAAAACATTCAAATGGAAACTTAGTGTGATCAAAGGTGAAACACAAAAGATAAAATCCAAAACTAAATCAAATAAATTCATTTAATCCTAAAAATTTCCAGAACACACACATATATGCCAAAGTTCATGAGGTAAAATTTTCAAGTCATTTAAACAATCCTAAGCTAGGTTTCAAATCAAATTTCACATGAAAAACAAAACGGTACTGTTGTTGGGCAGAGGCAAAAACATCATGATTAAAAATAGTTTTTCAATTCCAAATTGTACAAATATTGGCATAAATCTTTCTTACACAGTCAAGACTATCTCATAAAATTTTCAGATTATTTGGAGTTGTGCAAGTCATACTTTTCCAATTAAAATTGTTACTAAGTCCAGAAAATCTGAACCAAGTGGTTCGCTGTTTTGTCTTTATTAAAAATATCAAATCAACTCCAAATCTCTTCAAATTTTACAGAGAACATCGAGAGAGGTTCAGGAAGCTACCATAAAATTTCAAGCAATTTAGAGTAGCACAACTTCGAAAATTCTGTTCCTCTTTAAACTGAAAAACTTATTTTCTCAAAATCGTTTTCACAAAGTGGGCTTTCATAGAAATAGGAAATAAATTCCAAAAATCATCCAAAAATTCAGAGAAGTTCATTTTAACACACTTAAGACAGTGACAAAATTTAAGAATTTTTGAACATATATACATTTCATTTATGAAGGTCAAAACACATACAAATCACAATTTCAGCACACACATACATCATTCAACAACTTTGTTCATTCATTTTCTTTTATGAAAATCAAGGATACAATCATACATACAATCAAGACCAAAAATCAATCCATCAATTATATTTCCTTTGAAAACCGAATTAATTTTTCATGAAAACAATTTATTATTATTTTTTTACTCAATAAAACATGCATCAACATCTAGAAATAAGAACCAAGCCTTTTAAATTAAAAATCAAGAATCAAACTAAACTATCCTAGATCTTAACATGCACATACTTAGAATTTATAGATCTTAAAGGAAATCATACATGCATGTATCAAATATTTCAAGTAAAATTCTTCTTTAAAAATTTAAGCCACCACCGAAATATGCATAGAGAAAATGAGTTCATTTTATCAAAAATTTCATGCATTGAGTTAAACTCTTTTAAAAATAATTTTCCTTTACATGCACCCAAAATCAAGTCAAGCAAGAAAATAAAATCATGAGCACAAAAGTCCTTTTAAAACCGAATTGAACATTAAGTTCTTAAACATCGTGAGGAAAATGAATTGGTTCATGAGGTAACTTAAGAGTTATAAAAGAAAATGCTTATTTATCAAGATCTTTTAAATCAAGTTTAGAAATCAATTTGTTTGTAAACCAAAATACTAGATCTAACTTAAAAATCAACATGCAAGACTAGAAACTTGAACTTTTTCACAAAACAAATTTAGATCATAAATTTATTCAACAAATAATTATGGAAATACACATAGATCTTGGTTAACAAAAGATTTAACATGTAAAACCAAAAACAAACTTAGGTCATCACATAAACACATATAATTCATGGTTTGGAGCAAGAAAAATAGACATGCAAGGGGATCTATTTTAGGTTTTACAAAAAACTTAGTTTTCTTTAGATCTTTAAGATTTTGGTTAGAAAAATACTAGATTCATCAAAGAGAAATCCCAAACGAAACCTCAAGTATGAGTTTAACATATTACAAATTAATTTGAGTCCTTCGAGTCCAAGATCAAAGATGAACACACATAGAATCATCTCTCAACTCATAAAAATGAACATGCAAAGAAGAAAATGAAGTAGATCTACAACTAGAAAGGAAAATCTATACTATTACAAAATCTTCATCTTGATCTCTAAGTCCTGCCATGAAAAGGTTGATCTTCTAGTCTCCTAACACCCTTGATCTACAAGGAATAAGGCTTGAAACCTCCTTCTTCTTCCTCCTCAAGTCCACGGCCATGCTCCCTTTCTCTCTCCCTATTTCTTTTCTTCTTTTTCCTCTAAGAGTTTAATGGGCTCTTAGGGTGGTGTTTAGTGTTTGGAGTGGAAGTGAAATGGGTGAAGTGAAAATGAGTTATGGCCACACTTATTTATAGGCACACTCACGAATTCCTCTTTTGCCCTGAGGTCTAGGTTTGGTCACACAAAATGGAAGGGGCGGTCTTGGCATCACAAAAAGATGCATGGGTGGTCTTTATCAAATGCAAGGGGGACAAGGTTGAATAGGTTAGGCTTTTTAGGAGTCACTTAGGCTTAAAACTAGTT
The DNA here is from genome assembly GCA_037953625.1 of Crotalaria pallida. Taxonomy (NCBI): domain Eukaryota; kingdom Viridiplantae; phylum Streptophyta; class Magnoliopsida; order Fabales; family Fabaceae; genus Crotalaria; species Crotalaria pallida. Next base: position 75,539,050 of record CM075649.1, on the reverse strand, counting down.
AGGGTTTGGTTACACTTCTAACTTAGTTTGGTTTTGGTTTGGTTCACTTAGTTTCTAGTTTCTTAACCTTTAAGCTTCTAGAAAATTAGTCTTAGCTTATTTCTACACATACATACACGTACACATACACACATATATACATACATACACAACCGTATACATACACACATTCATCAATCAATCACACATTTAATCACAAAATAATTAACTTAATCAAACACACATATTAACACTTTTTCCTTTAAATAATAAACTGCACTTATTGGTTGCAATTATAGCCCTTATTTCATTTTCTAAAATCATGCTTTAATATATAAAAGATAATCCCAAAAGGAAAAATTTATTAAAAATCAAAAACCATTTTTCATGATCAATTCCTTTAAAATTCGTCCTTTACAACTCTGAGAAAAATTTTCGCAAACCAATCCAGAAAATTATGCAAGATACATTTTTGAAATCTACGTTTCGATACAATCGTTTTGGTATAAAGATCATAAAAATCGGAGTTACGGTTAAAAAGTTATGGATTTCTTAAGTTGATAGATCTAAGAAAGTCCATAAAGAAATTCATTTTTTTAATAATAAATCACCAATCAATAAAATCATTTCTTATAAAAATCATTTTTAATAACTCCATAAAAATATTTGTTTATCAAAACTTCATAAAATCAATACTTTACTTCGTAACCGAAATAAATACTCATTGAAAACTCTTTGAAAAACAATTTCTTAAAACTCTTCTTTAATAAAATTTCATTTATCCTAGTCAGAAAAACGCGGGATGTTACATATTGTATTTTGTTTTGCTGGCCAGATGTGTGGTGTGACACCCTCAAAATAACCCAAGTAATTAATACAATAAAATCGCTATTACTTGAGAATATATGGACTTGTTTAATATTTGAAAATGCTGGATTCAAAATTCTCCTTTTTATTTTCTAAGAGTCGGGTGCACAAACCAAAACATAGGATATTTGGAGAATGGTTTACGTATTACTTTGAAAATCGAATTCGACATTTGCTTTGCTCAAAAGCTAGTTTTGCAAATCTTAGATAGCATTCTCTTTGAAGACAAAATGTATTATATTTCATATAAAGGAACTTAAGTAATGCCATCCAGTTTTTCATCTAACCAACTGATACCATTTCAAAATGTCATAGCTAAATTCTTTTTAAATTAATATTAGAGTAAGCGGAAATAACAGGACTATGAAATAAACCATAATATAAACGCAGATTTTATATATATCAAAAGGTATGTAATACATAGTCCAGCGGTAAAGATCTCCAAAATCCCAGTACAAGTCCGAAAGGCTACGTATATATATATGTACATCAAAATAGACCATAACTCAAGAGTTTTCAAAAGGAATTTCCACAATATATACATAACAAAATAAAAAACTCCAAAGCTGGTCTCATAGAACTGGTAGTAGCAGCAGTAGTAGTAGAAGTCTCCAAGAACTGACAGCAATTATCATCCAATATCATCAGCAGCAAATCTCCTCCACAGCATCCATCACGCCGGATCCCTGATCGTCATCATTTACCTTATTCATATACCTAGGGATTATCGTCCCTCCCTTGACTCCCGGTAGAAAGATCGACAGGCTCGCCTCCGCTCTCGTCTTCGACAGGATCCTCCTTGATCTTATTTGAAGGAGTAGGTACCCTACCACTGGGTACAAGGTCTGATGAAGACGTGACCTTAATAAGACTCCTTGAAATAGATGAGGGAGTCTCCTTTCGAACGACTCCAGAAGTAAAAGGGTGTGAGCGGGTAGATCGGAATTGAAAACTGTGATACATGCGAGCTGGTCGAGTGGGAGGTGATCCATGGTAAGTATAAAAAGGTGGTACATGCATAGTGTATATGATGGGAATCCTAAACCTACGAGGACGAAACCGAATCAATGGGTTAGGGCGATAAAAGGTAATCTCTACCACCCCCTCATACACCACTCGGAGATCCTCGTAGATCCATATGCCACTAAGAAGTGGGCGGATCTCGATGCAAGCGATGTAACGTGACATCACCTACAAGGGCATAGGGGTAAGCAATTCTATACACACAATAGATAGAGCATAAATGTCTAAGCAATATAATTGTGCACAGATAAACCTCAAATCAGTTAATAGCCACAGCTAACACTTAAAGCAACTAAGATGTTCACAATCATTGTTAATGTTGGAAACCAACAAGCGGCTCAATATAGTCTAGAGGGGGGGTGAATAGAATATTGAAGCCTTATTACAAATTTTTCGTCCACCTAAGAGAATGATTTTATGAAAATAAATTTTCTTAAAAATTCAAGTCAGATTACTCGAGTAACTCAAGTCTTCACTCGAGTAATACGCAAGCAAAAATAATTTCACTCGAGTATTCAGCAAATCACTCGAGTATTACGAAAGCTATTTTTAAATCACTCGAGTAACAGAAAACCTACTCGAGTATTGTTCATAAACTGAAAGCAGATTACTCGAGTGACAAGAACATTACTCGAGTAAACTGGGTAAAATTCAATTAAAACTCAGTTTTCAATGGAGTTCTTCAAGAATTTCAATGCTATAATGATTCAACAAATTATGAATGATTAATATGAACAATTTCAAGTAATATTAACATGCAATTTTAGATCAATTGAGTAGAATTAAGAAAACCCCAATTCTAACCTAAAAATGCAATTGTTAATGAATTAATGCAATACAAGGAATGAAAATAAAAGAGACACAAGGATTTATCCTGGTTCACTTTCACCCACTTGAAAGCTACTCCAGTCCCCTCTTAAATCAAGAGAGATTCTTCACTAGAAATCTTCAAATGTAGATTTTACAATGTTTTAAGATGCAACTAGATTCTTAGTTCTCCTATCTTAAAACCCAACTCAAAGTGTGTACCAAACACTTTGATCTAATCTACCCCTTTTGAGAATTCTAGATTTCCTTGCTAATTGATTGAAGATGCTTCCAACCAATCCTCTTTTCTTGCTTTGATTTGATCCTCAAAGTCTTCCTTGTGAGATTCTTCACTTGTGTTGAAACTTCAATGATGCAATCATAAATTGCAAATCTTCAACAACCACTAAGAACAAAAATATGATCTCAAGAATATTTGAACAATGAGAGAAATAAAGTGAAGAATGAAAAGTTCTTTGTTGAATCTTGATAGCTCTTGAAAGATGTAAAATAGCTCTTGAATTGCTTTTGAAAGTGTATAGAAAATTGTAAGAATGAATGTGTATATTCTGTGAAAGAGAAAATTAAGTCCTTTTAAAATTTTCAAACACTGATTGAATTACTCGAGTAAACCATATAACATCACTCGATTAAAACATGTCAGATTAAGTTACTCGAGTGATGTGTAAACCATTACTCGATTAACCTGTCATGACATAAATTACTCGAGTGATCCAATACTCATTACTCGAGTAAACTGATCAGAATCTGAATAAAAACAAAGTTTTTCTAAAAGGATTTTCACAAAACTTTTAATAGAGCTATTTAATCAAGATTTAAAGTATCTTCACTCTTAATCAAACATTATTTAAATACTCTTAAAAATCACCTAAGCTACCCACACCAATGAGATGCATTGCATAAAATAAAGATTACATTGAAATAGAATTAATAAAAATCCTAATTCTAATCTTCATGTGGTGTAACTTGCTTGTTGCCAATGTTGTTGCTTGGAGAGAGATTGTTAGCATCAAAACATGAGAATCCTACAAACTCCCCCTTTTTGATGATGACAAACCTCCTTTACAATTAAGCACTAAGTTTTAACATACTCCCCCTAAATGTAAAACACCTAGGAAAAATATAATAAAACTTAACCTACAAGAACAACATCAACAAAATATTCTCCCCCTTTTGGCATCATTAAAAAGATAAGAAAGTTGAGAAAAGTCCTTTGCCAAAAGTTGAAGGTAAGTAGTTCACAATGGTATATAAAAAAAATAACAATAAAGACAATACCAAAATAAACCACAAGAGTGCCACAACGAATAAAAACGTACAACGAATATAGCACCATAATCCATAATATCAGAGTATCACACTAAGTAGCAAATCATAGTGTAAAGCTAAAAGACAACAACCATAGCAGACAATCAAACAAAACTAACCAAACTAGACCATACACAAGGTCCGAAAACATAGTAGCAACAGAGTCATAAACATGAAACAAAAACATAAACATAACATAGGCAGAAATATGCATATGAAACAGGAAACAGAAATCAACATCAAACATCATCAGCATCCACAGGCCTAGGAATCCGGTGGAGGAGGAGGAAAATGGTGAGAAAAGAGGCCAGACATATAATCCATTAAACGATGCTCCATGGCAATATTCTTCACATCCTGTCTCATCTCCAACTGAGTGAAATGAGCATTGATGTGCTCAACCAATGACTCATGAGCAGCCTGTGCATCAAATGGAGTACCAAGATTGTCCAAATTGATATAGTCCTCAACACGATCAGTATCCATCGGATCAGTAGAAGGAGGAGGAGCAGAAGAAGATGCACCAGCTCTATCACCAAGTAACGTCCTTTTCCTAGAACCCGAAGCTCTTGCAGTCTTTGCAGCTTCAGCCATTTCCTTAATCTGTGATTTCCATAACCAAGTGCGACTTTCGCTATGCCAAGCAATTTTCATATAACTAATGTGTGAATCATTAAGACACCAGTTATTTTTCTTTTCCGTCACAGCTGGCTCATCATCAGGGATTGGAACACGGTAATACCTCATGATTTTGGTGACATGCATAGGATATGGCAAGAATTGGGTAGGAGGAGATTGAGCAGCAGCTTCCATACGAGCTAAAAACATTTTATTCCAATTCATCTCATATCTCTTTTTGATCCCATGAAACAAAATAAGATCATCATCTCCCAATTGCGCATAATTTTGATTGCATTTTGGAATCAAACAATAAGAGACAATGTACATGAGCACTCTATCCACAGCATGCAAAGGTGATACAGTTCTAGTAGTCCTATCACTCCAAGATTCACCAGTACGCATCAAATCAGTATAAATCTTATTAGTATCCACATTCAAATCCAGACATTCAGCATCACCAATAAAAGTGCCCTTGTTTTCTAAACCAAACATCATTGTCAAATCTTCAGGCTGTATAACAAAATGATGTCCTCTAACCATTGTTTGATACTCACCATCTAGCTTAGTAAAATTCTGATAAAATTGTCTGACAAGCCTAGGATAAAAATGAGTCTCAAATTCTAAAAACCTCTTCAAATTCTGAAATTCTAAATCCTCTACAAATGGAAATTGCTCCTTATGCAACCAAGCAAACTTAACATACCGTGTAAGACCAAAAGAGCGATTGATAAATGTCGGTTCTCGCAAGTCTCGGTTGATTCCAGAAAACCAGGGGTCATTACGGCCTGCTCCTTGCTTTGCTTTCTTTCGAGGAGGTTGAGTTTGTGAGGAAGAAGTCATTGATTCAGAAAGTGCAGATTCGATGTTGGGGGTTAGGGTTTTGGTTTGGGAATTTTCGGATTTTGGGTATAATTGGTGAAAATGATGAATGAAATGAGTAGAAATGATGATATAATGATGAAATATGGAAGAAATTTGTATGATTTGTGAGTTTTTGTGGCTGAAAATGATGACTTGATGAAGAACCGTTTGAGAGAGAAGAAAGAAAGTCGAACAAGAGAGAGAAAGAAACGTGAAAAATGAAGCAGATTGCATCAGTTCAGCGTTTAAAATCACGTAAGTTACTCGAGTGATGTTCATGCGTCACTCGAGTGATTCGAGCAGTAATCGAGTGAAAAGAAATGTTACTCGAGTATGCCGAAAGTTAAAAAATTCACTCGAGTGATGGATGAACTAATCGAGTGATACGAAAGTCATTTTAAAATTAATCGAGTGACAGACAAAATTACTCGAGTAATACGAAAGAGATTTTAAAATTACTCGAGTGAAATATCTGTTACTCGAGTGAACTGTCCAGAAAAAAAATTTCAATTTCATGCAAAAATCATTTTTCATGCACAAACACATAGAAACACTTAGCATTTAGCAAGTAACACACATACAAATAAAGCAATTAACATATTATAGAAAACATACACACATAACTACATATCACAAAAAATAAGAAACACTTTAATAAGATACAACAACTCAAAATACAAATCACATTGAAATAGGCTTGAAGGTGATTTCGAAAAGCATCAAATACAATTAGCTAATAGTTGATTCATCAAAAATACCAAGTTCTCTTCGAATCTTATAAAATGTGTCCCTTGGTAATGGTTTTGTAAAGATATCAGCTAATTGATCCGAAGTTTGTACAAACTCAATAACACAATCACCTTTTTGAACATGATCTCTCAAAAAGTGATGCCTAATTTCAATATGCTTTGTCCTTGAGTGTAATACTGGATTTTTAGTCAAATTAATTGCCGAAGTGTTATCACACTTTATAGGGATTTTTGTCAAATTTAAACCAAAGTCAGATAATTGTTGCTTCATCCAAAGGATTTGAGCACAACAACTACCGGCTGCTATGTATTCGGCCTCCGCGGTTGATAAAGCTACACAATTTTGCTTTTTAGAAAACCATGATACAAGTGAACTACCAATCAAGTGACAAGTTCCGCTTTTACTTTTTCTCTCAACTTTACAACCGGCAAAATCAGAGTCCGAATAACCTATAAGTTTTAGAAAAGCATCCCTAGGATAATAAAGTCCAGTATTCGTTGTACCCTTTAAGTATTTCATTATTCTTTTGACAGCAGTTAGATGCGACTCTTTCGGTTTTGCTTGAAAACGTGCACACATACATACACTAAACATGATGTCAGGCCTAGATGCAGTTAAGTATAACAAACTACCAATAATACCACGATACTTCGTTACCTCTACCGCTTTTCCAGCCTCATCTTGATCTAGGTAGCATGCAACGCTCATTGGTGTAGAAGCGGATTTGCATGAATCCATCCCAAAACGTTTGAGAAGCTCTCTACAATATTTACTTTGATGAATATAAATGCCATCATTAAGCTGCTTTATTTGAAGGCCAAGAAAGAATGTAAGCTCTCCCATCATCGACATCTCGAATTCGCTTTGCATCAAGTCTGAAAACTTTTTACACAAGTTAATGTTAGTAGCACCAAATATAATATCGTCAACATATATTTGAACCAATAAAATATCCTTACCGGAACGTTCAATAAAAAGAGTAGTGTCAACAGTGCCTCGTTTAAAACCTTTTTGTAATAAAAAATTGCTTAGTCGGTCGTACCAAGCTCTAGGAGCTTGTTTCAAACCGTACAAGGCCTTTTTCAGTTTGAAAACGTAGTCCGGATGCTCAAAACTCTCGAATCCGGGAGGTTGTGACACGTAAACTTCCTCTTGAATGTATCCGTTAAGAATGGCGCTCTTAACATCCATTTGAAACAATTTAAAATTCATTATTGAAGCAAAAGCGAGAAGAATACGAATAGCTTCTAGTCTAGCAACAGGAGCATATGTCTCATCGTAATCGATTCCTTCTTCTTGACTATAACCTTGTGCTACCAACCTAGCTTTATTCCTAACAATAATACCCGATTCATCTAACTTATTCCTATAGACCCATCGAGTACCGATTTCAGGACGATCATAGGGTTTTGGCACAAGCTCCCAAACTTGGTTTCTTTCAAATTGATTTAATTCTTCTTGCATGGCCATAATCCAATGATCATCTTGAAGAGCCTCTTTGATATTCTTAGGTTCTATTTGAGATACAAAGGCAACATAATAACAAAAATTATTTAAAGTGCGTCGGGTTACCACTCCCTTCGCAATGTCACCTAAGATGTTAGAAATCGGATGATTTTTGTTTGATTTCCAAGCTATTGGTAATTGAGGTTGAATCTCTTGTGCTAAGTCTTTATCTTGTGCTTGCACCTCTCCATCTTCAATTTGATTCTCTTTCATTTGTTGTGGTGTTGACTTCTCATGATCCAAATATGTACCTATATTATCATCATCACAAGAAACAACACAATCTCCTTTCGAAGATTCATCAAATACAACATGCACGGATTCCTCAATGGTTAATGTTCTTTTATTGTAGACTCTATATGCTTTGCTATGGGTTGAATAACCTATGAATATGCCTTCGTCGGCTTTGGAGTCAAACTTGCCGACCGGTTCCTTTCCGTTATTTAAAACAAACACCTTACACCCAAAAAGATGAAAATGTGAAATATTTGGCTTTCGCTCTTTTAAAAGTTCATAAGGTGTTTTATTTAAATGCGGACGAATAAGAACCCTATTTAGCACATAACAAGCAGTATTTACTGCATCGGCCCAAAAATATTTAGGAACATTTGATTCTTTCAACATAGTACGAGCAAGTTCCACTAATATTCTATTTTTCCTTTCTACAACTCCGTTTTGCTCCGGAGTCCTAGGGGCCAAAAATTGATGATCAATACCAAACTTATCACAAAACGCATCAATACTAGTGTTTGCAAACTCACCTCCGTGATCACTTCTAATAGACACAATTTTCAAACTTAGTTGATTTTGGATGAGTTTGGCAAATTTTTTAAAACCTTTATAAACTTCACTTTTTGCGGATAAAAATAAAGTCCATGTGAATCTAGTAAAATCGTCTACTAAAACAAATCCATAGTAATTGCCACCTAAACTTTTAATTTGTGAAGGGCCAAACAAATCCATATGGATTAGCTCCAAAGGCTTTGTTGTGCTTATCACATTTTTAGGTTTAAAAGAACTTTTAACTTGCTTGCACTTTTGACAAGAGTCACAAATGCCATCAAGCTTAAAGTTTAGTTTAGGCAAACCAATCACTAAATCTTTTCGCAAAAGTTTGTTTAATTGATTCACATTCACATGAGCAATTCGTCTATGCCAAAGACGAATTTCATCATCAAAAGATTTGAAACATTTTGAAAATAGTGAAGTTATCTCATCCAAATCAATTAAGTAAGTGTTATTAGAGCGACGACCAACAAACTTAACACTATCATCTATAGAAGACTTAATGAAGCATAATTCCGGAGTAAAAGTCACATAATTGCCCATATCGCATAGTTGGCTTATACTAAGCAAGTTGTGTTCTAAGCCTTCTACGTATAGGACATTTTCTATGACAAGGTTAGATACGTTACCGATCTTCCCGACTCCTAGAATTTTGCCCTTGTTGTTGTCGCCGTATGTCACAAATCCACCACTTTTCGGAGTAAGTTCCATGAAGTGCGTTTTGTCTCCCGTCATGTGTCTCGAACAACCACTATCCAAGTACCATTTGCGCTCTTTGGTTCGAAGACACACCTACAAGAAAGATATCATTTGGTTGACTTAGGTACCCAAGTGGTCTTGGGTCCTTTGTTGTTAGCATGGGGAGAAGTCCCCTTAACAATCCAAATATATTCTCCGCTTGGCATACCAAATTTCTTTATATTACATTTATTCGTGGTATGCCCAAAGATCCCACAATAATGGCAAGTTGGGTTTTTAGAAATCTTATTCTTTGAAAATCCACCAACTTTGCGATAATTGCGTTTCTTAGGTATAGCCAAGACCGGATCTATTGCTATTGTTCCTTTGAGTTGAAAGCAAATGATCTAATGAAGTATCTCCTTTCATGAGCCTTGCAAGTCGATCATTCAAATTAAAAACTTCTTTTTCCAAAGACTTGCAATTTTCACAAGATGGAGTCTCATTTGATTTCAATTCACAATTGCATGTAGAGTTTGCATAAATGAGTTCAAGAGTTTCATTTTGAAGCTTAAGTTCTTCTAAATATTTTTGAAGTTCAATTATCTTTTCATGTTGCTTCATTATGAAATTCTTTCTTTCAACATTTATCTTAGCAAGTTTCTTCAACTCTTTATGCATCTCTACATACACATTGTACAATTCATTGAATGAAGGAGAATTAGAACTAGAGCTAGCATCGGAAAGATAATCTACCTCATTGACGTTCTCACTTGATTTAATGCTCGAAGATTCCTCTTCATCAAGCTTCGTCATCAAACATAGATTTGAAAGTTCTTCATCATCCGATGAGCTAGATGTTGATTGACTCTCCTCTTCATCCCATACTATGTAAGCCCTTTTTCCTTTAGATGAGTTGAACTTAGAGTTGTCACCTTCCGACTTCTTAGAATGAGTTGGGCAATTCGATCGATAGTGACCAAGCTTTCCACACCCATGACACTTGATGTGATCCTTGTTAGTCTTATTTCTTGGTTGTGAGTCCTTAGAATCTCTTTGTCTATTTCTATTAAAGTTCCCCTTTTTCTTAAGGAACCTACCAAGCTTTTTAACTAGCAAGCCAAGGGTCTCATCATCTATATCGGAGTCCGAGTCATCCACTTGAGAGTTTTCCTCTTGTGCCTTAAGGGATTTTGAAGTTGATTTAAGAGCTATCCCCTTTTTCTTTCTATCGGCATCTTCATTCATGGATAACCGCCCAAGCTTCATTTCATGCTCTTGAAGCTTTCCGAATAGAGTTGCTAAGTCAATTTGATCCACGTCTCTAGCTTCCATAATGGCCGTCACCTTAGGTTGTCATTCCCTGCTAAGACATCTCAAAATCTTATTAACAACTTCACCATTAGTTATAACTTTTCCAAGTGCAGAAAGATGATTTATGATATGAGTGAACCGCTTTTGCATGTCACCTATATTTTCATTAGGTAACATACGAAAGAGTTCATATTCATGCATGAGTGTATTTAGCCTAGCCCTTCTAACCTCCGAAGTGCCCTCATGTGTGACTTGTAATGTGTCCCACATTTGTTTAGCATCAACACATTGAGATACTCGAAAGAACTCATCATAAGAAAGAGCGGACGTGATGATATTTTTAGCTTTTAAATCAAATGCAACTTTCTTCTTATCATCATTGTCCCAACTCGATTTTGGTTTGACCGAAACAACATCATTTACTTTCGTTTGAGGAACAAAAGGTCCATTCTCTATGGCGTTCCAAATTTCCATATCTATGGCTTGAATAAAAATTTTCATGCGGACCTTCCAATAAGCGTAACCCTCACCATTGAATAGTGGAGGACGATTAATGGAAGCTCCTTCACCACCAAAAGGATTTGAAATTGAGCCCATTGTTTCCAAGTAAAAAAGGATCTTTTCGAAAAAGCTTTTTAAGGCTCGGATTTTTCGTCCGAGCTCTGATACCACTTGTTGGAAACCAACAAGCGGCTCAATATAGTCTAGAGGGGGGGTGAATAGAATATTGAAGCCTTATTACAAATTTTTCGTCCACCTAAGAGAATGATTTTATGAAAATAAATTTTCTTAAAAATTCAAGTCAGATTACTCGAGTAACTCAAGTCTTCACTCGAGTAATACGCAAGCAAAAATAATTTCACTCGAGTATTACGAAAGCTATTTTTAAATCACTCGAGTAACAGAAAACCTACTCGAGTATTGTTCATAAACTTAAAGCAGATTACTCGAGTGACAAGAACTTTACTCAAGTAAACTGGGTAAAATTCAATTAAAACTCAATTTTCAATGGAGTTCTTCAAGAATTACAATGCTATAATGATTCAACAAATTATGAATGATTAATATGAACAATTTCAAGTAATATTAACATGCAATTTTAGATCAATTGAGTAGAATTAAGAAAACCCCAATTCTAACCTAAAAATGCAATTGTTAATGAATTAATGCAATACAAGGAATGAAAATAAAAGAGACACAAGGATTTATCCTGGTTCACTTTCACCCACTTGAAAGCTACTCCAGTCCCCTCTTAAATCAAGAGAGATTCTTCACTAGAAATCTTCAAATGTAGATTTTACAATGTTTTAAGATGCAACTAGATTCTTAGTTCTCCTATCTTAAAACCCAACTCAAAGTGTGTACCAAACACTTTGATCTAATCTACCCCTTTTGAGAATTCTAGATTTCCTTGCTAATTGATTGAAGATGCTTCCAACCAATCCTCTTTTCTTGCTTTGATTTGATCCTCAAAGTCTTCCTTGTGAGATTCTTCACTTGTGTTGAAACTTCAATGATGCAATCATAAATTGCAAATCTTCAACAACCACTAAGAACAAAAATATGATCTCAAGAATATTTGAACAATGAGAGAAATAGAGTGAAGAATGAAAAGTTCTTTGTTGAATCTTGATAGCTCTTGAAAGATGTAAAATAGCTCTTGAATTGCTTTTGAAAGTGTATAGAAAATTGTAAGAATGAATGTGTATATTCTGTGAAAGAGAAAATTAAGTCCTTTTAAAATTTTCAAACACTGATTGAATTACTCGAGTAAACCATATAACATCACTCGATTAAAACATGTCAGATTAAGTTACTCGAGTGATGTGTAAACCATTACTCGATTAACCTGTCATGACATAAATTACTCGAGTGATCCAATACTCATTACTCGAGTAAACTGATCAGAATCTGAATAAAAACAAAGTTTTTCTAAAAGGATTTTCACAAAACTTTTAATAGAGCTATTTAATCAAGATTTAAAGTATCTTCACTCTTAATCAAACATTATTTAAATACTCTTAAAAATCACCTAAGCTACCCACACCAATGAGATGCATTGCATAAAATAAAGATTACATTAAAATAGAATTAATAAAAATCCTAATTCTAATCTTCATGTGGTGTAACTTGCTTGTTGCCAATGTTGTTGCTTGGAGAGAGATTGTTAGCATCAAAACATGAGAATCCTACAGTTAATATCAAACCTTAACTCAATTAAGGATATGTGGCATGATGTATGACATTCTTCATTTTTTGCAATTCTCCATCTAATATCCTTACAGATATCAATCCATAACAACAGGGTATTCCCAGATTACAAATACGTTATCAGAACGTATGGCGTACTAGCTTGAAAGTGATAAAAACGTCACGTCGCCCAAAACATAAACCTATCACTTCTCAACATACAACGGGTGTGATAAACAACGTCACCACATCTGATGAACGTCACGTCGCCAAAACGTAAACCTTATCAGTTGTGATCCACAACAGAGGTGATAAACAACGTCAGCATGTCTGATGAACGTCACGTCGCCAAAACGTAAACCTTATCACTTGTGTGCATCACACCGTTGAAACATCAAATCAACAGTATATCATATACTGCCCACATTGTCTACCTTAATGTGTCATCGAGCTAGTAGCAACATTTAGTATTTCAAGAGGTCCTCCACATATTATCATAACATGATAAACGATTTAGCATTTAAACTCTTAACTTAAAGAATTGATTGGTATATCTCAATTGATAATATATAACGTGCCACCCGAGCAACGTCATGACGTGCCCCCCGAGCAACGTCCCGTCATCCAAACGGAATAACCATATCAATCAATTTCTTTTAAGTCTTAGATCACTTGGATTATTATCATTTAAGTCTTAACAGAATGATTCAGAATTAAAATGGTATTTTTAATATTCTGGGCAGAAATACTCGAGTGTTCTTCAGAATACTCGAGTAGTTCTTCAGCCTTTCCAGATTACTCGAGTAGTTCATGGCTACTCAAGTCGTTCATGCTTTCAGAAAGTCAGTTTTCAAATTCTTTAAAATACTCGAGTAGTTCATGAATACTCGAGTGTTCTTCATCAAATCCAGAATACTCGAGTGATTCATGCATTACTCGAGTGGTTCATCAGAAATGCTCCTGTACATCAATCGATACTCGAGTTCTGGGCCTGGTACTCGAGTTGTTGGAACAAAAGATACACTATTTTAACCCAAAATACTCGAGTATCAAGCCAAGTACTCGAGTCTTTTCATACATAATAAACTGGAAACTTGGTTTTGACATACCATTTTCAATTCTAACCATTTCTAATCCAATCCAATGATCAACAGAGCTTACATTATACATATTAAACATGTTTCAACACAAAAACAACAACTAATTACACCGAATCGAATCTGAGCAACAATTATGCATAAAACACATTTTCAACAACTTAACATACCAAATTCAGTTCCACACACTTTTGGCATGAAAACAACTTGCATATAGCTCACATGCAACATGTAGAACTTGCTCAGAACAACTTTAGAGCACAGGTTGGTCTCCAAACCAATTTTCCTATTCAAACTAAGCCCTTAGAACCTCTTGGTGGCTCTCTAATCAAATGCATGAAATTTAAACTCTATCTAGTGAATAGAGAGCCTTCCCCTTACCTCTTAGACGTGAATCAACAGAGACTTTATCAAAACTTAGCTTCCAAGCTGGATTCCCCAATAACCCTTTGACAGCAGCAAAGTTTGGACAGGGTCACAAGACCCACGATTTTGATCAACAAACCATGCAAAATAATTGGGGAAAATGATTAGGAGTTATTCTCTGCAATATGCATGAGAGAATGAAACGAATTTGAAGTCAATAGGATTCATGAGCTTACCAAAATCGAAGACCAAAGTAAGCTCCAAGAACCCGATTCTGGTTTTGACAGCAACCAAACCCCTACTTTCGAGCTTCAATTCTCCTAGCACACAAACTCTCAGTTCTCGATTTTGGTATCTTTGTGAAGCCCTGGATGTGAGCTTCACAATGGTGTATAATTTGTATATCAACGGTTAAGGACCAAAGAGAATCGAAGGCACGAAGTTAAGAACCCTAAACTCAGAAATTCTTCACGGATTTGGCAAAAATGAACGGTTGATTCATCAACCATAGCCTTATATAGTTCAATTGAATGCTCATGCACAACGACACGAGTCCAAGGACGTGTTGCTGAGTTGCTATCGTGTCAACTCGTGAGGTATTCCGAGTGGTGACTCAGCCAACGCACTCACGAGTGCAACTCTGTACAATCCACTCGAGTCTTTCCTGAAAGACTCGAGTCTTTTGGGCAAATTTTGAAAAATAATTGTTTTATTTTCTTTCCCTCCAAAACCTTTCTAAAATTACTTCTAGGTCCCAAGACAAGGACTAATATGCAAAATATTTATTTTCTCATATTAAAAACTATCTAATATTATCATTCATAATAAATCACTTTGAAATCAGGGATATTAATAGAAATTATAAATAATCTTTATAAATAACACTTTATTAATCAGGGGTTAAAATCTGGGATGTTACACTCTTCCCCACTTAAAAGGAATTTTGTCCCCGAAATTCACTCTTTAAAGATTCTTCAATTTCCAAAATTACACAAAAGGTTGTTCTGGTGCTATATATATATATATATATATATATATATATATATTTTCAAAATATAATTAGAGAGGACCCTTCCCCACTTAAAAGGGATTTTCTTATACTTCCTCAAATTCCCTGTATCAAAATATTTCACAAAATATTTCAAATGAAATTTTTCTCAAATAAAACTTTTGTGTTCCAAAGCACATACAAATCCTTGTTCACATAAAAGGGTTTTTCTTAAACTTCTTCAAAAGTTACGTCACAGTTTAATTCAAAGGAAATGTTTTGACTAAACTTTTCCAGATAAGATGTTTCAAATACATAGCTTAAATTAAAACTTTTCCCAATAAACTTTTTTGAATAATACCTTTAAAATATGCATATATATATATATATATATATATTCCTCAATTAAAACATTTCCCAAAGGTCTTTTTGAGGAAAAACTTGTCCCGTTGCGCACTCTGATCACTCAAGCACGAGTAGGGAATCATTCGTATGATTTCATTTCTTAACAGTTGTAAACATTAGGGTGATCGGTCCTAATATTTAAACTATCAGTAATAAAATCATCCCTCTCAGATATAATCTTTCTCAAGAAAGATTATACGATTTATCTTTAAGTTAGATGAACTCAAAGATAAGAAATATTATCGTCACCATTAGACTTAGTCAGATAGCCAAGTTCTAGAGAAACTTCCGTTGGGGAGACGAATACTTGTCCTATCCTGGTGGTTGTTAATCTCTCTAGTCTTAACTGATCTTTCTCTTTCTGTAGCGCCCAAAGACGTTTATCACATCCAATTGTGATAAGGGTTTTGATCACAGAAATTCAAGTTAAAGGCTTGCTCAGATTTTCAATTTACAGAACGATTTAATTAACGCAATCGGAAACATTTGACTACGTTAATCCAAATCGGCAAGGGGATAACTCAGATTACCTATATCCGAATCTAACTCGTCTTCTAGCAGGATGGAAAACTTTTCCATTCTTGATTTGCTGGTTAACCATTTTCTTCTTGTATTTCTCCTTCAAGCAGTCCGGCGAATAAGACTTCATTTTCTTGCGACTGAAATCAAATATCCCTTTCAGTACATCACTATTCAGTCCATGATGACGCGTCTTACCTTCTCACCTTTAAATTGACAAATGATTTCTTTCCATCGGCTTTTCAGTTACTTTCATGCAATTGAGGTTTCCTTACCCCTCATGCATGAAATTCTGGTCCCCATAGTTAACTCACTTATCCCTTTTCTACTCTTATACTGATCTCAAACACATGTCTTTATCAGCTTCCTATGCTTTCGCCATTATCCTTACCAATTCTACACATGCTTACTAATGTAAGGAAATCCCTTATTCCGCAATGGTTAATAACTGGTTTGAAATTCGGACATCACTCTTTTCGGACTCCGCATGTTTGAACCTTCTATCAAAATTGCAATGAAACATACTTCCTCGATCTTTTGAACTTGGCAATATTTTCCCCGAGATTCATATTGCCCTACCTTATTTACCACAATTTAATCTCCTTTCTCTAATCTTCCAAAGACTTCACCCTTGAGTAATTCCTAAGTGACATGCCAATCCTTTGCTTCCAATATCATATTTACATAGTTCCACTATGTCTTAGCTTCACCACTAAGCATATAAGTGGTATAACCTTCACTCATCCATTTTGCTTAACTCCATAATTAGCCTTCAATTTCCAAATCATCCGGAATCCCAATTCTTGTCCTTAAAATGTCCCCTATGGAACTTAGGTTTCTTCCCTTTTCGAAATCAATCTCTTATTTGTCCTTAGCTCTTCAGTTCTTTGTTGCAATTCACGAATTCGAGTTAGGAATTCTATTGTGATTTGCAACCTTCCCTTCTTACTTCTCGTCGATCTACTTGTATCATCAAGCTCGAATCTACTAGACTCCTTAAAACTGCTTCCTTAACCCCCATAGAGCTCACATGAATTGCCTTTCGGCCCATTGTGATTGCTTCCTCATTTGCTTCGTCATAACGGCGACAGAGTCTTCAATCATGAGCCTTTAAAATTCTGTCCATCGGTGTTGTCCCTTGTTCAACTCCTCTTGATTGAACAATTACTTTGACTCTCCATGGTCATTAACACTTAAAGCGTAGTGACACGAGGAAAGGCCTCAAGCCCTCAAAGAAACCATGATCGTTGCAAAGCTCAAGTCATGCGTCAAGTGTATCAACTTGTGTGTATTCACTCACTTTGATGCATACACATCTACCTTCCTTTCTTAAAAATACCTCTTTCCAAGTCCTGGTCTCAACACATGTAAATATGCTTCAATACTTTGGCGTGAATTGAGTAGGAGTAACACAGGAGGGAATGTTAACCTTCCCCAAAATCACATCCAAATGTGATAAAGGATGATGGATCGAATTTAACTTAGTGTCGTGATCGAATACCTCGACACTTTAATCTAAACAGACTTTAGAAACAAATTTGGGTAAGTTTATAGGGTCTCAAATTTTAAAACAATTAGGTGATTCTGACTTCAACGTATTCACACATTTACAATAAAAAAAAGAATGGGTAACTCCCGAATCAAACACAATCATGCCAAAGTTGGTTTTTAAGTAAATGGTTACCTTGTACGAGGTCAGGAGATTGGTTAACTTCTACTCTATTCAGGGTAAACACTTTGCCTCTTGTCATCGGTTTGCTAGCAAATCCGGTGTGGTTACTTTTCACAGATTCTCTGCAGTAACGTGCAATATGACCCTGCTTTCCGCAGTTGAAGCAATTACTTGTTGCCCAGCAGATTCTTCCATAATGATGATGCTTGCACTTCTCACAGTAAGGAGCATTATTATGAGACTTGACCCCATCCTTAACTTCAACTCTTCCTTTGCCCCGGTTCTGATCAAAATATGGACCCTTATTTCGATGATCAAATCTTTTCTTTCTTTGTGGTCCATAACTCTGCTGGTTACTCTTTGCCTGAACAGCTAATACTTCAGCCTTCTTATCATCCTCATACATCCGACACATGTCTACCAACGTAGGAAAACTTTGAATTTTCTGATAACTAAAAACGGATTTTAGTTTAGGTTTCAAACCACTTTCAAACTTGATGCATTTGCTCCTTTCATCGGGATTACTTTTAATAGTATGGAGAGTACTTCATCAATTCCTCGAACTTAGCTGCGTACTCACCCACACTCATGTCTCCTTGCTTTAATTGCAGAAATTCAATTTCCTTCTTCCTTCTTAAGTCTTTCGGGAAGTACTTATTTAGAAACTTCTCCATAAACACACCCCAATTAATATCTCTTTCTTCATAGTGCAGGAGCTGAACTGTGTGATTCCACCAGTTCTCAGCCTCGTCTTCTAACATATAAACTGCATATGCCACCTTCTGAGCCTCAGTGCAGTCTAACGTTCTGAAGATCTTATCCATAGTATGAATCCACTTATTAGCCTCCTCAGGCTTAAATCCTCCTTCGAACTTAGGTGGATTACAACTTCTAAAATCCGCCAAACTCTTAGCTTCTGGATTACCAACATTATATTGATGAGGTGGTTGTTGAGATTGTTGTTGTTGCCATTGCTGCATAGACTCCAACATAGCGGTGTTCTCTCTAATATCGCGTCGGTATGATTTTGGTTTCTAGTCGTCATAGTAGACCTGCGCTATGGGCTCATGGTCACATATGATGGACTAAATAAACATTCATCATACAACCTATACTAAGGCTATAACAATAGCTTTCAACAATGCATTCAATTTCAATTTTGTATCAATTGCTCAATTCGAGCAAGATACTAGCACTCAAAACAATAAATATGCCCTGTGCATACCTGCTTGATGTTGATGACTACCTTTCTGGAGCTACTTCCACTACTATAGGATCTGACTTTTGCTCTGATACCACTCAGTGTGACACCCTCAAAATATCCCAAGTAATTAATACAATAAAAACGCTATTACTTGAGAATATATGGACTTGTTTAATATTAGAAAATGCTGGATTCAAAATTCTCCTTTTTATTTTCTAACAATCGGGTTCACAAACCAAAACATAGGATATTTGGAGAACGGTTTACGTATTACTTTGAAAATCGAATTCGACATTTCCTTTGCTCAAAAGCTAGTTTCGCAAATCTTAAATAGCATTCTCTTTGAAGACAGAATGTATTATATTTCATATAAAGGAACTTAAGTAATGCCATCCAGTTTTTCATCTAACCAACTGATACCATTTCAAAATGTCATAGCCGAATTCTTTTTAAATTAATATCAGAGTAAGCGGAAATAACAGGACTATGAAATAAACCATAATATAAACGCAGATTTTATATATATATATCAAAAGGTATGTAATACATAGTCCAGCGGTAAAGATCTCCAAAATCCCAGTACAAGTCCGAAAGGCTGTGTATATATATATGTACATCGAAATAGACCATAACTCAAGAGTTTTCTGTAACACCCCAAAATTTTAATCCCCGATTAATGAAATGTTAATTATAATTTAATTATAATTAATAGTTTTCAAATTAATCCTTGATTAAAATATGTGTGTATGTAATTAGCTTGCATGTGAGAAATTATTTAATAAATAATTTAAATGCCTAAAATGTATATTTTGCATATTAGTCCCTGGGTTGGGACCTAGAAGCAATTATAGGAAAGGTTTTGGAGGGAAAGTAAATAAAATAATTATTTTTCAAAATCTGGGTAAAACACTCGAGTATTTTCTGGAATACTCGAGTATTCTGGGTCAAACTGCACGAGTTAGTGCGTTTGGTGAGTCACAGCCAACGATTTCGTGATGGTGACACGAAATCACCACCATGCCAACGCTATAGGCGTCGTGTCGCCCCGCATGAGCTTTCCATTGGCCTATTTAAACGCATCATTGTCCCTTGGTCGAGAATTTTGATTAACTTGTTGAAGATTAGAAGAGTTAGGGTTTTCGAATTGTGTTCTTCGATTCTTCCTCTGTGAGCTGAGTTGAGTGATAATCTATACACCAATACAAAGCTCACATCACGAGCTTTGTATAGACACCAAAATTGTGAGGTTTGAGTGTGTGGATTGAGAGAATCGAAGTCTTGAAGTGGAGCTGTTCTTGCTTGAGTTGGTGTCTGGAGCTCACTGTGATCATCGATTCTGGTAAGCTCTTGAGTTCTTGAGTCTCAAACTCAATTCCTTTAGTTAGATGATGTTGCATAGAGCTTAGAAATCTAATTTTCCCCAATCTAATTCTCTGTTTCATGTACGAACCAATTCCATTTTGGTATGGTACTCAAAACTGTCATGCATGAGAAGTTCAAGTGGATTTCGGGGTTTGGAGAGCTTTCTTTGGATTTCTTTCTGTTGATTCACATCTGAGAGGTAAGGGGAAGTAATTATATTCACTAGATAGAGTTTGAAATCCATTAAATGTGTTAGAGAGCCACCAAGAGGCTCTAAGGGCTTAGATTCTATAGGAACTTTGGTTTGGAGACCAATCCATGCTCTAAATCCGTATTGAGCAAGTTTGTTATCATGCATGTGAACTTAAATGAGCTTTGTTTCATGAATATTATGCTTATTGTGTGATTTGAGGTATTGAGTTGTTAAAATGCCTTTTTATGCATAATCAATGATTTCTCTGTCAATTCTGTGTTTTGAATTGAAATAAGTGTTGTAACATGTTTGATTAATGATATGTTAACTCTGTGGATCCCTGAAATGGACTTAAATTGAGTAGAAATGAAAATGGCATGTTAAAACCAGTTTTCAATACTGTCAGCTGCGAAACACTCGAGTAAATGGCAAAGTACTCGAGTAAATCGTGTTCAAAATAAAGTAAATGTCATAAGAACACTCGAGTATTTTGTCTGGTACTCGAGTATCGGGCATGAACTGAGAATTGTTATAGGTCAAACACTCGAGTCATTCAAAGTCACTCGAGTATTCTGGAAAAGTCCAAGAACACTCGAGTAACTCATGAACTACTCGAGTAAATTGTTGAAATTCAAACCCAAATCCTCAGAAAGACATGAACACTCGAGTAAGCTTAAGAACACTCGAGTAATCTGGAAAATCTCCAGAACACTCGAGTATTCTGAACTTTACTCGAGTAAAATGCCCAGAATCTGAAAACATCATTTTCAATTCTAACTTAATTAATTAAGGAATTATTAAGGATAATTCAAGGGATCAAAGACTTAGAGAAATTGATAAATACAAATAGATCGTTCGGTGACGATCCATTTTGAAAATTAAGCCTAGGTGGCAAGTAAAGTATTAATCAATTTCCCCTAAGTCTAAAATGCATTCATTCTGGAGTTTGGATGGTAGGACGTATTCATGTTTCGATAAACATGTGGAGGGCCTCTGGGAGTGCCAATACGCTTGCTTGATGACACGTCGATGACGTGGTCGGCTTTGTGGGTGCCGATATGGATATATCGTTTGGATGACGATCCGTTTGGATGACGGGATATGCTCGGGTGGCATGGATACCAAGCTTGACGTGTACATTCTAGGTGAATGTACGAATTGTTGTATACCTAGGAATACAACGCACTGTGGAGTGCTGGGTTGTCAGGGATGGACGTCAGAGAGTGACTTAGAAAATGTGGAGATAAGTTGAGAGTTAAAATCATGCATCATGTCATTCACTTAATGCAATTGATATACCTGAATTAAGTGTGAGCATCCTATGTGCATCTGATACTTGCTAGATGCTAATTGTGATTGTTATTAATTGATGCATTATTATCTTTCATATGTTGCATGATTTATTCTCTATTGATTATGTGAGTAGAATTGCTTACCCCTATGCCCTTGTAGGTGATGTCTCGTTACATTGCTTGCATCGAGATCCGGCCACTTCCTAGTGGCGTATGGATCTATGAGGACCATCGCACGGTGTATGAGGGGGAGGTAGAGTTCACATTCTACCACCCTAATCCGCTGATGCGATTCCGTCCTCGTAGGTTTAGGATTCCCATTATATACACTATGCATGTACCCCCGTTTTATACTTATCATGGACCACCTCCCACGCGACCAGCTCGCTCTTACCATAGTTTTCATTTTCGACCTACCCGCTCTCACCCTTTTACTTCGAGAGTTGTCCGCGAGGAGACTCCCCCTTCTTATCCGAGGAGCCCCATCAGGGTTTCACCATCACCTGACCCGGTACCCAGTGGTAGGGTACACTCTCCCTCGGATGAGATCGAGGAGGATCCGGTGGAGGACGAGAGTGGGAGCGAGCCTGTCGTGCATTCTACTGGGAGTGACTGGAGGGACGATGATCCCTAGGTACGTGCATATGGTGTATGATGTGGACCCTTGGATCCATGCTGTGGAGGAGATGTGCTGCTGCTGCTGTGATGATGATGCTACTACCTTATTACCTATGTTTTTGGGAGACTACTACTGCTACTACTACTGCATCTGATGCTGATGGATCTACGTGACTATCCCTGGGGTTGTATTTTGATTATGTATATATTGTACATATGTTTTACTCTAGGGTTATAGTATCATAGTGATGTAGATCTGTTTACATGGACTTGTTATATTTTTGGAACTTGGTGACTTATCTCATGGACTATGTATGTATGACTCTTTCGTATATATGAAAATCTATGTTTATATCATATCAGTTGCATAGTACAGGCCCATAGGGTACAACACCGCTCCCCCTATAAATAGCTGTCTCCAGCTAGGGGCTCAGGTACGTTCTTTCTCCCTAATCATACACTAGCACACACTTGTGATTAGGGAAACCCTAGTTATCCCAACTGGATAGCTAGCATACCAACAAAATCACACAGTAATATCAGACCGTATTCTAGCTCTTAGGTCTTCCATACCCTTGAGCTAGGGTTATACTCTGAACATTGTGTCTAGGACATAACAAGAAGTAATGAGATTCCTTTGGTTAAAGTGATATGGAGTCAAGAGCAAGGGGAAGATGCTACTTGGGAGCGTGAAAGTAGCATGAGGGATTCGTACTCTCACTTGTTTGAAACAGGTACGTATTTCTCGAGGACGAGAAATCTCTAAGTTGGGGAGGATTGTGAGACCCACAATTTTACCCAATTTATTTGTGAAATTATATTTAAATTTAAAATGTTATATTTGATTTTTGATAAATTATGATACTTGGATTTATTTAAAATCGTATGCTTTATATATATATATATATATATATATATATATGAATATATATATATATATACATATATGCATACCAATGTTTTCTTTAATATATTTACTTGTATGATTAAGATGAAAATATTTTTAAGGTATAGTATTTTATTTAAATGATATTAGAAAGAGAAATGATTTTGAAGGATTAAGGTGTTCTATCTTCAGAAATTCATATCTTTTTAACCGTAAGTCAAAAAATTACAAATTATATGTCAAAACGATCGTATCTAAATATAGATTATGAAAATGTAAATTTTTTATTTTTATTTTAGGTTTTCAAAATTTTATCACTGCTACTGTAAGGTACGAATTTTTGAGTTTTTGAGTTTTAAAATATGATTTAAAGTCATTTAATGACTCTTTGACCCAAAAGAATTTTTATGTCCATAGAAAATATATTTTTAAAATCCCTGATTGGCTGCACCATCCAAATAAAATATAATTTTCGTATTTTTGAAATTTAAATTTGTTGAAAGCTTATGAAATGTATTTTTGGAGGAAAGAACCTTAGAACTTCAAAAATCCATTACTTTCAAACCGTAAGTCCAAAAGTTATAAATTTTATATGAAAACGATCATATTGAAATGTAGATTTCAAAAATATTAAAATTATAATTTTATTAGGTGTGCTGCGAAAATTTTGTATCTGTACACATTTAAGATCAAATTTAGAGTTTTGATATTGGAAACATTATTTTAAAGCCTAGAATTAATTATTGGATCTCAAAATATTTTTATTCTTATGTTCAGATATTTATTTGAAGCTTATTGGCTTCACCGTCCAGATTATTTTATTTTTCTATTTATTTTTAAATTTTAAAGTACAAAGCTTTAATTTGATTGGATAAAAGAGAGGTGGATTCAAAGTGAGTAAATGAAAATTGTGTCCTTCCCACTTGGTCTATATGTGCCGTCCAAATACATAGGAAACAGAGAGGATATTTTCTGAAAATTTACCTAGAAAAATCTTAGAGTTTAAAGCTTATAGGAGTTGGACAAATCCCATTTAATACATGTGCATGTTCCTAGACTTGGTTGAAGCAAAAATTGAAATCCTTTGACTCATTTTCTGAATAAAGGGGCATGTAACTCAGCCATTTTTTGGGGAAATTCATTTCCTACTTCACCAATAAATAGAGCCTAAGACCCCTCATTCTTTTACACACAACAAACAATTCTTTTGAGAGAAAAAAATTTGAGAAAGGCTTTGAGAGTGAGAGGGTAGGCGTGGCACTTTGTGGAAGGGAAGGAAAAATTTTCATATTCACTTTGAAGCTCTTCTTTGGTAAGGAGAAAAGGTAATCCTAAAAGCTTAATTTTTGTTTTAAGTTTAAAGCTCTTATTCTTTATTCTTTTTGATTTAACAAATAAATAAACTTCTTCTACTCCTCTCTGATTATGAAATTGTGAAACTAAAATCCCTAATCTCTTCTTTGATATAATATGGATTATGGATTGATTTTGGTTAAAGGTCAAATGAATAAGAATTGAAAAGGGACAAAACAAAAATTGTTTAAAGAGAAATTGATCTCCCCTTTTTAAAGCCTTTGATGACCGAATTATTGATGACAAAATAAGGAAATGAAGTTCTAAAATTTTAATTGATAAAAGTTTATATGTTTTGAGAATTTTGATTTTTATCTTTACTGTATTGTTGTTTTGATTTTGTTTTGATTATGAATATAAGTATGAAAGCATGAATAATAAGCAAGTGATGATGAAAAAAAAATATATAAAATTGTGATGTGTGTGTAGGCCGTGAGGCCTATGGAGTTTTTAAATGATTATATATGTTCTTTTGTTTGGGTAATTATGTGTATTTGATGGTATTTGATGTGGTTAAAAAGTGATTAATTGGATTTGTGTTTATGTGATTATATGGATTGGTATTGTATATAAGCTATACTGTTAAGTGTTGTACAAAAAATAATCTGCCTCAAAAGTGCTTATTTTTTATTTAACTTGATGTTTAAAGTAAATTTTTGAAAGGTATGAAATTATATGACTAAGATATATATGTGTTATAAATTTATATTACTCTTCTATTTCTATTTTTATGGCAAAAATTTATTAGGTAGAAAAAAATATTTTTTGCTAATTTCCTAATTGCTTAAATGGTTATATGATGCCTCTGTATGTTTACTGATGTGTATACATGAAATAAATTATGTATTCGATAGAAAAATAATTTATATCTGAATAATAAATGTTAATTCTGAAAAACAATATTTTATTGAACTACGAGATCCCAAATGATAATTTTGTATGTGTTTGCATTGCTTAACTTGTATATGGCTGTATATGAATGATTAGAACATGTTTGTTTCAATTTTTAGAGGTGATGCAACTAAATTTTGGTGGCTGTCCAGCAAACAAAAATATTTTATTAAACACATATTTAATCATATTTTTATAATGGAACTTGTAAGGAAATTTTAAGAAAAAGTGGCATGTCTTTTTGATAAACCAATTGTGAGGAAAGTGATTTTTAAGACTTGTGGTGTATGCTGTCCAAAATTATAAATTTGTTGCATCAACAATAGAAATTGATCTGGAATGAATTAGTATGTAAATTTTATGTTAATACCTTTAGTATAAGTATATAGAGTTAAAAAGAAATTATGAAAGTGATTTTGTGAATGTATGCTTTAATGTTCTAGTTGTTTAGTAAATTATCTGATTTGATGAAATATGTGACTTTATGTGTTAGCAATTTAGATGCATAAATGTACTGATGTTTAAACAGTAATTTTTCTATTCTGTTTAGAATCTGTAATTAAAATTGCATCAACTTTAGAAAAAAATAATAATAATATATTTTTAGCTTTGGATATATGAGTTATGTTCTATATGAATTAGGTGTGCTTATAATGTGGTTATGTGATTTTTATTTACTGCTTAACTTGGTTTAAGGTTGCATCAAGCAAATGATTTTAAATCCTGTTGTATGATTTATCTATAAATGGTAGTTGTTATAAGATATTTAGAAATGAGTTTTTGAGTAATTGATGTTTTAGAATTTATTTTTGAGAAGTGATAATAAAGTTCTAAAAGATATATTATTTTTAGAAAAGGTTTTTATGATTTAAAAAGCTAAAAGAAAAAGTGATTTTTACTAAATCTGTTTGTTTTCAAAGAGGTTTTAAGTTACTGATACAGTTTTATATTTTTAAAGGATACTAAGTATGTTTGATTTGAAAAGTATTCTTTTAATAAATTTCGAATTGATTTGTTATTTGGATTATGTATATCAAATTGTTAAAGGTTCTCGTTCGGAATCAAGTTCAATTCAAGAGGACCCTAATTCTTTAGCTTCACAGCAAGGTGAGAGAGTAGCTATCTTAAGACATAATGACACTATGGTAATATTAGGATGATTTCGACCATCTCAAAAGTCGGAATCCCAAGTTATATGTCAAGATACGAGACGACAATTGATTATGGTGTGCTTAGTCGTTCTTCGTTGCGACAATAACTTTATATTGATTGTCTGATTTTAATTGATATGACATGTTGTATTATTTAAAGTTATCCTGCTGCATATGGTTTTGGAAATGATAAGAGAGCATGTGATAATGTATCAAATGTATTTGGTTATGTTTATGAAATCATGATTTATCCTATGAAAGATTAATTGATATATTGGAACGGTTGTCCTATGGAAAGGACTTGGTATATTTTGAATGTATTATGAAAAGAAAATATGAGAAGGATTAATTTTGTGGAGATTAGAAAACGATATTAGTGTACAGTGATGGTGCAAGCGGCACAAGAACTTTTGTTGTATATCCCTTTTAAGTGACTGGCCATGTGGATGACTGTGCCGTGGTTTCGAGTCTTGTGGAATCCACTGTACGGTGTTTGCTATTACCCTTATAGGTCGAGGCCGTTAGAAGCGAGGCTTAGAATGGGTCGACCAAACTAGTTTAATATAAGACTTAAAAGACTTAAAAGACTTTAAGCTTTAATCCTTTCTAACTACGCGTTGAGGGAGAAGTAGTGGAGAGGAAAGATACCGTATACTTGGAGACCTGCGTATCTTCGAGTGGTGATTGCGATAGGGGAGGGCAAGGACGGTGAAACGTCAAGAAGCCTAAGAGCGCTTCCCTAGGCGGAACGATGTTACAATGATCAAGGTCACCTGCTGGGCATTGATCGTAGCGGCGAACTAGGGATAGAGCTGTCGCCCCCTTGAGCAAATCTTAGATGGTGAGAGGGAATCTGAATCAAGGCTAGAAGTCATTGCTTTTGTGAAATTGTGAAATTATGATATTGTATTTTGTTTTGCTGGCCAGATGTGTGGCTTCAGCTTGGTACGTACCCTTTGACTATCGATGCCTGTGTGGTTAGGATTCCTGTGCGTCCCATCTGCTTTCCGACTTAGGTTGTGGTTGGATATTGAAGGAGGAGATGTATCGTGTGTGCTAATCTACCCTTACCTCGATGATTTTCCTCCCTAAATCATTGAAGGTTATTTTATGAAAAGACTTAGTGGAAAGTTTACAAGTAATGAACCCTTGAGTAATGATATTAAGTTATAATGATCAAGTGATAACGATATGATATGATGAACTCATGATAATTATGATATGTCGATAAGATAATGTTGATAAGAGTGTATGCCTTGTTAAGGTGGTATGTGTTTGATCCTAGTGTGACCCATGGAATAAGCCCATGCCGTCGATGACTTGTTCGTTCTGATTGCTAACTCTCTCTCTTCTTCTATACCTTCTTGTTTCTCTTATATGTCGATCGCTAGATGGCAGAGCGAGTTTTGAGATTGCTAATGTCTCCTCTGGCGGGGGGACAATGGGGTAGGACTGCGACCGGATGGATATGGGAGGGTCCTACTAGACTAAGTTTTGAGGATTTAGACCATGTGCTTCGAGGTGTCGCTACTGATCGCGTGGAGATCTGTTTTCTTTTGAGGGACTTTATGCCCGAAGGGCCTAGGGACATTCATGAGGCTCAGAATGTTCAACCTGCTAATGCTAACATTGGAGAGGAGGAAGATCCCGAAGAAGACCCCGATGAGGATCCTGAGGAAGATCCCGAGGAAGACCTAGTGGACGATCTTAGCGATGATGAGTAGTGATAGTGATATTATGGTATGTGTAACACCCCAAATTTTCATCCCCTGATGTACTGAAAATTTTGATTATGAAAGGTTATTTCATAACTATTTTCCTTAATTATATAATTAAATATTCATAATTAATTTGGATTAGTTATGTGTTGGTATTGATGCCGTATGAGATGGAAAAAGTACTTTAATAAAGTATAATATGTAAAAATAATGTTTTTGCATATTAGTCTCTGAATTAGGACCGAGAAGCAATATTAGGAAGATTTTGGAGGGAAGGGTATTAAAATAAATATTTTTGAAAATTGACAAGAATACTCGAGTATTCCTGGAAACACTCGAGTAATCGAGTCAGTGGAGAACTCGTTAGTGCGTTTGATGAGTCAACACACGACGATTCTTTTGGTTGACACGAAAACACCGTCAGTACACGTTAATGGGTGTCGTGGCGAGCTGCATGAGCAATGGGAGTGTCTATTTAAGAACTTGGTTGAAGAAGATGGAGGATTTTTGGTTGAATTCCTCTGAAACATCAAATTAGGGTTCCTGATTTCGTGCTCTAATTATTCGATCGTGTTTGAGAGTGGGATTGAGAGTGATACACCATTGTAAAGCTCACATCACGAGCTTTACAAAGATACAAAGATTGTGAGCTGAGGTTCTGTGTGGAAGGAGAATCGAAGATCGAAAGTAAGGGTGCTTTTACTATCAAAGTTGGAAACTGAAGTTTGGGGCTTACTTCAAGCTCTGATTTTGGTAAGCTCATGAACCCTATGACCCTCAAATTCGTTTCTACCTCTAATTTATGTTGCAGAGAATAAGTCCTAACCAATTTCCCCAATTCTTAAATCGGTTTTGCATGTTAAAATTTCTTGTCTTTGGACCTTGTTCAACTGTGGCTGCATGCATAGGGTTTTGGGGGTTAGAGTGTTCCAGCCAATTTCTCTGCAAATTCTCTGTTGATTCACGGCCTAGAGGTAAGGGTGAAGCTTTTAATTCACTAGAATAAGTTTAAATCATGTGAATCTAGGTTGAGAGTCAACAAAAGACTCTATGGGCATAGTTGGAATTAGGTTTAAGGCTTGGAGGCCTTTCTGGGTTCAAATACTGGTTTGGACAAGTGTATTATTTTGTATATAAGCTGTACCAAAGCTGTGATTGTGCTAAATGTGCCTAGAATTGAATTTGGTATGTTGAGTTGTGGAAAAATGGATTTTATGCATATTTGATGATAATCTGTGATTCAGTGTAAAATGTTGTTAATTCTATATTGGAACATGTTTAATATGTATAATATAAGCTCTGTTGATCCTTGTTTTGGATTGGAATTGACTATAGTTGGAAATGGTATGTTAAAACTCAATTTTACAGTGTTATCTGTCTGCAAATACTCGAGTATTAAGGATGATACTCGAGTGTTTCGACTATTTTGGGAAAATGGACTTTCTGGAAACACAAGAACACTCGAGTCTCATGAAAAACACTCGAGTATTTTCATGAATTTAAAATGAAGTTCTGGAAACAAAGAACACTCGAGTCTCATGAGGAACACTCGAGTATTATGATGAATCTGAGGAACACTCGAGTCCTAGAAAGTTCACTCGAGTCTTTTGGATCAGGGACAGAAAAATAAATTTCTTTTAACATACCTAAAATAAAGTCAATTAAGATCAACTATGCTTATGGGGAAAAAGTATCATGTTCCAGTAAAGGAATGAGGGAAATATTAACAACATTTATAATTCACTGAAGTAATAATATGGGATGCACATAACAAGATTATTGGTTAATCTTAGTGGATGAATTTTATATGCATACATGCATGGAGAAAGGAGATGGACAATTAATTCGGTGGAAACTGGCTCGATGACACATTTTGGTAATGTGGGCAGCATTTGGGAATGCTGTTACGTCTTGGTGACGTTGTGTGCACACTATCCAAGCAGTTCCACAATACATGTTGGTCATGTATGCGAATTACTGGATTGAACGTTCAATGGACAATGGAAATGGGAGACATGCATCATGACACATAAACAATGGAATTATCATAAATGAATCATACTTGCTCATTTGTATATGCATCTGGATACTTGGAACTTGCAAGTGTTACTTGCTTTATTTATTCTTATTCGATTATGTGAATTATATTGCTTACCCCTTTCTGCCCATTATAGGTGATGGCTCGCTATCTAGCTTGCATCGAGTTGCGCCCACTCCCTAGTGGAGTGTGGTACTACGAGGACCACAGAGCCACGTTTGAGGGTGAGGTAGAGGTGACTCTATATCACCCTTAACCCTTTGGCTCGTGTCCATCCTCATAGGTTTTGCATCCCTATTATCTATACTTTGCATGTACCCCCTTTTTATACCTATCATGGACCACCCCCGACTCGACCAGCTCGTCGTTTTCATTCCTTTCGTTTTAGAGCTGCTACTAGATCTCACCCCTCTGCTTCTCGAGTGATCCGTGAGGAAACTCCTATACCTAGTCCGATGAGTCCGGTGCATGGGACTCCTTCAGCGGACCCAGTGCCCAGTGGTAGGGCACCCACTCAGTCGGATGAGGTAGAGGAGGACCCTGAGGAGGCTGAGAGTGAGGGCGAGCCAGTCGAGCACTCCACTGGGAGCCAGTGGGGAGTTGGGGATCCACCAGGTGATGCTTAGTATAGATGATTAGGATGTGGGACAGGTGGAGCAGCTGCTGGAGACTCTGGAGACTATGCTATGGAGGAGGATCACCGGACCACTGCTGGGATTTTCATGTTTTGCTATATATATATATATTGTACATATTTTTGAGAGATCTCAGTTAGGTGGTCTTTTCTTTTGGTTGCATATTATGGACTTGTATTTTGTAAACTTCTGCTACCTCGACCTTGACTTTCCTGTATGCTGGTACTTTTATATCATGACATGGTTACTATTATATACTTATCTTTATATAAATGACAAGAGTTGTGAATCATCAATCAAGGTCCCTATTTTCCGCTTACTCTGATAATTACTTTATTTTACTCTATAAAAGAACGATTTTATAGCTGAGTTGGGAGGATTCTAATAGTCATAAATGAAAACCCAACTTAAAAGAAAAGAATTACTTTCACGCAATGTAAAGAAAAGAGTTTTCATTACTTTTCTACTCACGCAAGTCCATATACTCTATTCAATAAACAATATAGAAACTATATTACATAAAGAATAGAGAGGGTGTGACACTTTTATGGTATCAGAGCATAATGGTCCTGATTCTTGATCCTCTCAAGCATAATCTGCCAGAAGATGCTACAGCTGGGTAAAGTTTCTTAGCTATTTGATTTATTTCATATAGCCTTAGTTCTATTAGCGATTGTTTAGAATAGAATTAGATAGGTTTCAATGTTTAGATAGATCTTTAACGACTTAGGTCCATAGTGCAGGCTCACTATGGCATCGCATTATAGAAATCATACGAACAATCTGCTGGAAAGGATCACCGCAGTATTAGAGAATATGCAGCAGAATCGGCATCAGCAACATCAATCTCAGCCCGTTAATCCACCTCCAGTGGGTGCGGCAGTTACTGAAGCTAAAACTTTGTCGGATTTCAGGAGTTGTAATCCCTCGAAGTTCGCTGGTGGGTTTAAACCATGAAGAAGCTAATAAGTGGATCTTGGAAATGGACAAGATCTTTAGAACATTGGAATGCTCTGATGCACAGAGGATAGTTTATGTTGTTTTCATGCTGGAAGGCGAAGCGGAACATTGGTGGAATCATACTGCTCAGTTACTAGCTCATGAAGGACGAGAGGTAACTTGGGAGGTCTTCATGGAGGAATTTCTCAAGAAGTATTTTCCTGATGACTTAAGGAGAAAGAAAGAGATGGAGTCTTTACAACTCAAACAAGGCAACATGAGCATGGGCGAATATGCTGCGAAATTTGAGGAATTAATGAAATACTCTCCTTATTATCAGATGAATCCGGATGAAAGGAGCAAGTGTATCAAGTTTGAGGGAGGACTGAGACCTGAATTAAAGTCGGTGTTCAGTTACCAAAAGATTCAAAGCTTTCCTATGTTGGTCGATATGTGTAGAATGTATGAGGATGATAAAAAGGCAGAGACAGTCCAGATTGTGGAAGGAAAGAAAGAACATCAGGGATATGGATCACAGAGGCGGGAGGGGCATGACCACCGTCACAAAGGTCCTTATTCCCATAAGAATCGGGGAAAGGGCAAGATGTCGGATGATCGAAACACCTCTTACAATAATGCTCCTTATTGTGAGAAGTGCAGGCGTCATCACTTTGGAAAATTTTGTTGGTCTCACAGTGGGTGTTTTAACTGCGGGAAACCTGGTCATTTTTCTCGCGATTGCAAGGAACCACCTAAGAACACTCAAAGAGGATCTACGGACAAGCCAGTGACCCAAGGTCGAGTTTTCACCCTTAGTGGTGCTGAAGCGAATCAGACCCCGGGACTCGTGCAAGGTACTTATTTTCTCAATGAACAACCTTGTAGAATTTTATTCGATTCAGGAGCCACTCATTCATTTGTTTCCTTTGAATGTGTGAATCATTTGAAATTGTTCATGTCTGAATCACCCTATTGTCTTAGGGTAGAAACCCCTACTAATTCTCCCGTGATTGCTTCGAAGGTGTGCCTTAATTGTAGAATTAAGGTATTAGACCGAGTCTCCCAGTTAGATTTGATCTGCCTACCTTTGTCCCAATTGGATGTGATTTTGGGCATGGACTGGATGACTAGTAATCATGTGGTTATTGACTGCAATAAGAAGGCAATCTTATTCAAGGATTCAATCTCAGAGAAGTATCTCTGTTTAGTCTCTGCTGTTGAACCGGAGGAAGGGGAAAAGTTTGTGAAGGAGATTCCGATTGTTCGGGAGTTTCCTGAGGTATTCCCTGAGGAAATGCCGGGATTACCACCCAAGAGGGAGATTGAATTTGGAATTGAGTTAATTCCAGGAACTGGTCCCATTTCTATAACTCCTTATAGAATGGCACCACCCGAGATGGTTGAATTGAAGAAACAGATAGAGGAGTTGTTGCAGAAACAACTTATTAGACCAAGTGTATCCCCATGGGGCGCTCCAGTGTTGTTTGTCAAGAAGAAGGACGGGAGCCTTAGAATGTGTGTGGATTATAGACAGTTGAATAAGGTGACCATAAAGAACAAGTATCCTTTGCCAAGGATTGATGATCTTATGGATCAAGTAAGAGAAGCCTCAGTGTTTTCCAAAATCGATCTGAGATCCGGGTACCATCAGATCAGAATCAAGGAGGAAGATATCCATAAGACTGCATTTCGATCTCGATACGGACATTACGAGTATGTTGTAATGCCGTTCGGATTGACAAATGCACCAGCCATTTTTATGGACTATATGAATCGGATTTTTAGACCATATCTGGATTCATTCGTAGTAGTTTTCATTGATGATATCCTGATATATTCTAAGAATCCGGAAGAGCATGCCGAGCACCTTCGAATAGTGCTAAAGATTTTGAAGGAGAAACAACTCTACGCCAAAATCTCTAAGTGTGAGTTTTGGTTGAAGGAAGTTCAATTTTTGGGGCATGTGATCTCGGAAGGTGGCATAGCTGTTGACCCAGCTAAAGTTGAATCGGTTCTACAGTGGGTTCAACCAAAGACAGTCACCGAAGTCCGAAGCTTCTTAGGGCTGGCTGGGTATTATAGAAGGTTCATTGAGGGATTTTCAAAGATTGCATTACCTCTCACCAAGCTGACTCGAAAGGATCAACCATTTATATGGGATGAGAAGTGTGAGAGGAGTTTTCTGATGCTTAAGGAAAGATTAACATCCTCACCAGTGTTAATCTTACCTGACCCTCACAAGGAGTACGAAGTGTACTGTGATGCATCAGGACAAGGGCTTGGAAGTGTTCTATTGCTGATTATAAGAACTCTTAGGCGGGTCGCTTGGGGACTGGACTAGGCCTTTCGACGGGAAGGCTGAACCAGTATAAAATTCACCGGTGCAAGCTTTTCTATCCCTATCTCTTTATTTTTCCGCATATTTCAATTATTTACGTTTCCGCGCTACTCAATTTATTTTATCTATCATTTTCGCGATCCGTTTCAAACGCTTAATCTCTCCATCTCAAAACAATTTTTGAATTTGTAAAGGATTTCACACACTACAGCATTTTTGGTTTTAGACCACACTTTTTTTTCCTTTTAAAAAAACGTGGTCTAAACACAAAATAGACCACGGTTTTACTAGAGTGGTCAATAATATGTTGAATTTTCATTTTCTAAACTAACACCTAAGTAAACTGTGGCCTATTAATTTTAAACTACGGTTTTCAAACTGTGGGTATTCAAAGGCCACGGTTTTTTAATAAATTATTTTAGACTACGGTTATATATATGTGGTTTATAATATTAACTTTTAAACTGTGGACAAAAGTTTTGTATAAGCCACGGTTTTTATAACAATATATTACACCACAATTTATTTTGTGTGGTTTATAAATTTGATAAAAAACCGTGGCCCATAACATTGAAAATTTAGCGGGATTATCTAACAATCTAATAAGTTATTTGTTATTGGAACTAAAGTACTCTCTCATGTCAAGGGAAAAGTCACTTTACAATTTACTCTCTCCTCAGGGTTGCGATAAGAACAACCACTCTCTTCCTCAGCTCGCGAGTCGCGGTCCCTCTCCTTCTGCTCACTCACGGCAGCGCTCACGTCATCCCATATCTGGTTCCGCTCACTCACAACGGCGCTCTTGACTGTTCACTCACTGCGGCGCTCGATCGCTAACGGTTCAGCTCACTCCTTCTGCTCCTTCCGCCGGTGCTGGTTTGTTCTTATTCCTTTTTCATTTTTAATTCCTCATCTCAAATCCTATTTTATGATTTAATTTGGTACTCCTTCATGCTTGTGTTGAAGTTAGGGTTTATCTAATTGGAATTCCTAATTATCTTTATTTCTATTTCTATTTTATTTTTTTTAAATGTTTCAGTTTCTCTCATTTTTTGCCTTGCCCTTGGAGCTACAAATTCCTTATAGGTTATGCTGGTGAAGTTATGAAAGTGAATACGTATTGCTGCATCATATTATAGCTTTTTAGTAATATTTCATGGATTTCTGTTCTTAGACTTGTATTTTACATCACAAAGATATGCCATTTAGATTTGATTTGTAAATTAAACCAAGCAAAAGAACAATGCACCAAATCCTTGGTCTGTTCTTTGCTCTTCTTTTTTCGGTAATACTGTGAGTGGTGAGGGCTCTTGATTTTGTTGTAGCTATTCATTAACTCTTGTGTAGGGTGGTCTGGTACTGTTTTCTTCCCCTTTTTTTGTTCTCTCTGTTCTCCTTTACACCAAATCCTCTTACTTCCTTGCTTCTTCTTCAATAAAATGTTTTCTTATAAAAGA
Organism: Crotalaria pallida; assembly: GCA_037953625.1. NCBI lineage: Eukaryota > Viridiplantae > Streptophyta > Magnoliopsida > Fabales > Fabaceae > Crotalaria > Crotalaria pallida. Next base: position 75,503,217 of record CM075649.1, on the reverse strand, counting down.
AAAAGTGACGAATTTGCCTTTGAAACCGTATTTTGCGAACTATCAATTGAGTTCAACATATTCTGGATGAATATGGCCATTTAGGGAAGTTATGGTTTAATTTACAATTAAGTAAGTTTTTTTTATAATTTTTAATGAATTGCATTATTACTCTTTAAAACTAGAGATGTGGAACTTATGTGCTATGTCCTAACAGGAGCATAGAAGAGGTTGGCGATTTAGGGATGTTTGTTGCTTAGGCACTCAAACATGATCTAATACCTGTATTGGTAGTCTTTTTTATTTTATATTTTTTTGTTAAAACTCAATTTATGTCGTTTTTCAGTTTTCTTTTCAAGCCTGGGATTCCTGTGTGTTTGGCTCTGTTTGTCTTTTAAATGAACTTATTGTCTTTTGCATATAAAATCTAGAATATCTATAGAAATAAATACATGGATTTAGATTAATAACCATCAACAAATTATGACATTGATATGAGCTTTATTTTTATAATGTGCTTGCAGGTAACAATCAAGAAGAGAATGCTCATAGTATGTTGCCAACAAATGTTGGGTATTCCTTGATATCTTTGTGTTTGGCCTTTTCCCTATGATTAGTTTCATGCACATGAGCAGTATGTAACAGCTAACAACAAATTGAGTTTCTTCCATCTCTGCAATTCATGATGCATTCAAGTTACATATTTAATTTGATTTCTTATAAATGACTTAAAATAAAAAAGGCTTTACTTTCATTTCCTTACTCTTTCTTGGAAATCAAAAGGAAGAAGAGAAGCAGAGAAGTGTTGTAAATTGGTTTTTACTTGCTCTTTAAATAGGTTTTTCCTTTACTTCTATCTACAGCTATTTGCTATATTTATACTGCTACATTTCTTTGTGAAAGTGTAATCACTCCTTGGAAAAGAGAAGAGAAGCAAAGAAATGATTTTGGAAGCTAACATGTGCATAGAAGCAAAGATGTTGGGTATTTTAAGGATCACTTGGTTAAAATACTTCTGGAATTTGAAACTGAAATAATTCTTTTTATTCACTAATATATGTTTGTGTAGCTGACAAGGACGATTATAATAAGTTGCATGAGAAAGGGCAAAGTTCCTGTCAATCTCTGTTTCAAATGATGAATTATGAAAGGATCGTTAAGTTTACACAATAATTGAGGTGATGAGTTGAAAGGGTGGTTATGATGTTTTGATTAGGTAGATACCAATGTCTTCAATTATCAAGACAAGGTAATGTAAGCTTTCAATTTTTTGCTTTTTTCCTTTACTTCATTTTGTTTGGAGAAGCTCTTAATGAAATATGCAATCTTATTTATGTCAATGCTTGCTTATATATATATGTATATATATATATATATAATACACAATCTTTTGGTGAGTGCTAATGAATTTTGTTTCATCTTGATTAGAATTTCTCAATATTTCTTTGAGAAAAACATCTTACAACTTTGTACACAGTAAGTTTCTCATAATTGTTGAATTCCTTCTAAATCATGTTGTTGTTGTTTTCATTTTTGACATTCTGGATTTCTAAGAAATTCTAAGTTTATATATTATTCTCAGTACACTTGTAGCATAAATGTACTTTGCCATGTTGAAAATGTATTTACCTTTATTTATATTCATAGTTACATTTGTAATTGGATGTTGCTTAGTGTGCTTTTAAGTGATAGATTTACTTATTTCAAGGATTACTACATTTGTAATTGGTTACTTACACTGCGACTTTTGCTGTTTTTTTGTTAGCTTTTCCACTGCAGCTTTTGGTGGTTTTGGTGTTGCTATTTCTCCAGTCCCCGTTGCTGTCATTGTGTTGTGGCACTGGTGTTGTCTATGTTGCTGTGTTTGGTCGACAGGATTTGGCTGTTTTTTTTTTGCTGCTGAAGTTGCAGATCTACTGCTTTATGCCGTCAAAAGGAAGAACTTTTGCTATTTTTTTCTAGCAACTATTCTTTCATGTGAAGTTTTATGCCTTTGTATTTTTAGGTGGGGTTGATGTGTTTTGTTTAGAATCTTAATTTCGGCGAGGCTCTAATAAGCTCCTCCCTGTTGTAATGTGTATTTGGATCATGTGTTTTTTTCTTTGTTCTTATCTTCCAGATGTATTCCCTGTACTTTTTATTATGGGAATGAATTTCTTTTCTTAAAAAAAATTGCTTTCTCTTGTTATTATTGTAATGCGCTCATTTTTCGAAAGTTGTTTTGCTCGATTAATTTGGACTTGTAAGTTTTCCAAAAATTAGGGTGGAAAATTTTTTTTCTTTTAAATACACTTGATTGGAAAGTAAAATCAGAGAGTTGAAATCCAGAAAGTTAAAAGTATTTGGAAAGCAGTCGAGGGTTTTCGCAATAAACATTATTTTCGTAAATGAAACCTTTAGTCCCTCAATTGCGAGTGCTTTAAAATAAAACTGATTGATACCGGATTCCAATACTTATTAAAAGCAAGCGGAATATTTAGATGCGTGAAGTGAACCATAGTTGTAGATAATAAGTCATAAAAGGTCTGATACAAAATAGTTACAAGTCCATTGGAAATAAAACACTCTGACAATACCTCACCAAAAGAACATTTACAAAATATAAAACTTAAAAAGAAAGGGTATCATCAGAGCTGGTCGCTGGTCCACTGCAGCTATTCCATAGTCAGGGATCACCGGTTTCGTCCAACCCCAAACACCATCAAGGAGCGGACGAATCTCGATGCAAGGCAGGCATCTGGCCATCACCTAAAAGGGCAGGAGAGTAAGCCTAACACAGTCGCATTATCGAATAAGCCTAAGCCCTAACATTCACAGCCAGATGAACAGCAGCAATCACCAGTGCAGAAAATGCATATACATATGAGCAAACACCAGTTTAATTATTATCTTCGAGATAAGTGGCATGATGCATGTACATGTTCTCCAACTCTGACTCTGAGGCCTCTATGTCCACCGGGTCCAGATCTAAGGAACGGTGCGTCCCAGACGCGGCACGGCTTACGACACGTCTGCCAGCGTAAACGGCACGACTTACAGTGTTTCCACCAGCGTAAACAGACACGACTTACAGTGTTTCCACCAGCGTAAACGGCACGACTTACAGTATTTCTACCAGCGTAAAAGGCACAACTTACAGTGTTTCCACCAGCGTAAACGGCACGACTTACAGTGTTTCCACCAGCGTAAACAGGCACGACTTACAGTGTTTCCACCAGCATAAACGGCACGACTTACAGTATTGCTACCAGCATAAAAGGCACGACTTACAGTGTGTCCACCAGCGTAAACGGCACGACTTACAGTGTTTCCACCAGCGTAAACAGGCACGACTTACGGTGTTTCCACCAGCGTAAACGACACGACTTACGGTGAACCCTGTGCAGGCTTTCATAAAATATCAAGTTCAGTTACAAAAATAGTTCACAGGTTCACCGGCGTAGGAAAGGCACGCCTTACAGTGTTTCCACCTGCGTAGGTGATCCTCAGATTGGGACTGGTCTGATAACCTAGCTCATGTCATGTATGTATCAATGCAACTCTTGCAGTCCTAGGTTATCATGCACATGTTCAAGTTCCAAGTTTATCATTAGTCCAATTATGTCATGACCATTCGTCATTAGGTCATCATATACTCATAAGCAATCAACAGGTACCCAACACGACAAAGTCATACTAGTTCTAAGTCAGGCTTATGTCTAAGTATTCGGACAGAGTCCCATCATTTACTTGACCTAGGTCACCTTAAGTGACTAAAACTTGGGATAAACAAGTCTTAACTACTTAAGACTTCGGTTAAGTGAGTCCTAATCACTTAAGATTAGGTTTAACTGGCTTCAGTTGGCTAATCATGGACTAAGTCCACTAATCTTGGACTAAATCTCACTAATCAAGAGTTTAGTCTCACTAATCGTGAGCTAGATCTCACTAACCATGAATTAGGTCTCACTAATCATGGATTATGTTTGGCTTAATTGACTAATCTCGGATTAAATCCGGCTAATCATGGATTAGGTCCAACTAATCGTGGATTAGTTGACTAATCAGGGAATTAAGGTTACTAATCAAGGATTAAGTCCAACTAATCATGAATTAGTTGACTAATCATGGAATAAGGTTTACTAAATTCGGATTAAGTCCAACTAATCTTGGATTAGTTGACTAATCAAGGATTAAGGTCATTAAGTTCGGATGAAGTCCAACTAATCTTGGATTAGTTGACTAATCAGGGATTAAGATCACTAATCAAGGATTAAGTCCATCTAATCATGGATTAGTTGACTAATCATGGATTAAGATTACTAATCTAGGGTTAAGTCCAACTAATCATGGATTAGTTGACTAATCAGGGATTAAGATTACTAATATAGGATTAAGTCTAACTAATCTTGGATTAGTTGACTAATCACGGATGAGGGAAACTTAATTTGGTCTAAGTGCTACTTAGTTGTCTAAAACTAGGTTTGATTAACACTTAGTTGACTAAAATACTTTAGCTACTAAATTAAGTCCTTGACCGAGACTTAAGGTTCTAAAACCGTTTGGGATCAACTCTTAAGCCTAGTTTATTCAAGGATTTAAGCATTCCCTTAACAACATAACCTATGGAATTAATCACCAACACAAAGCATAATCACAAAATTCAGCATAGAACATTCCATTAACAACATAACTTAAGCAAGTACTCATCAACACATAACATCTTCATAAAATTCAGCATAGAACATTGCATAATCACACATCAAGATTCATCAAATTCGGCCTCCAAGCCCAAAACAAAATCTATCTAGTTCCCTTGAGTCTCATGGTGACTCACCCTAGTTTCTAAGCTTAAGACTTATTCTAGCAAATGTGTAAGCTTCTCTCTTACCTCTTGAAGAAACTAAAAGAAAAACTTAGAACCTTTGGCCTTCTTTTTCACCAAAACCGTGAGCAACACTCCCTCCTTAGACACTTGAAATTGGACTTCCAAGCTTATAAACTTCTAAGACTCCTCTTGATCTACCAAGCTAAAGATCCTAATTCCTTGAACAAAGTTTGGCCATGAGGTTGGTTTAGGTTTAGAGTTCAATGGTTGAAATTTCTTCAACACAAAACTTTAAGCAAGTGGCATTTCCATGATCTAGAGTATGAATATGCCAAGGTTTCTTGTGTTTGGTAAGTGTTTAGGTTGATTAAGGTGGTGATGGGGGTTTGGCCGTGAGCTTCTTTAAGAAGAGGAAGGGTTGGATTTGAGTTTTCTAGCCTTGATCACACATGCATGTTGTGTATTCTTGATCTAGGCTTAGAGTATGCAAGGATTTTTTGGTTTTAATGGAAGAATGAATTAGGATGAGGGTGGTGGTAGTGTTTGGCCGTGAGCTTCTTGGGATGAGAAGAAGAAGAAAGTGGTACGGTGGCATGAAGAAAAGGGAGCAAAAGTGGTGGTCATCAACACAAGGCCACTTTTATAAAACTTATGGTCAAATGGTGAGTCATTAGGATGGCTAAGTGGTGTGTTAAGGTGTGGACACCTCACTACTTCATGCAAGGAAGGAAAATGTGATGTTGCCACTTAATGCTTTGACCACATGCATGAAATGTGGGGTTGACACCTCACTTTCTTCATGCAACTCACAATTCACCTCATGGTTGCACACACACAACACCATACGGCCTTCATACTCACACACATGGGCCATCACACTTTCATGGCCCAATATCACTCACAAGGCCCATTAGGTTCACTTAGACTTAATCTAATCCACTTAACTCTTAAGCCATACATAACTAAGCTAATCTAACTCATAACTAAATTATTAGCTAACTAAACCAAATCAACTTAAGACCACACAAGTCTAAACCTAATAAATTAGGTTTGATCTAACCCTAATCACGATTTGCTATCTAAACAAGATTAAGCTCTTACACATCAACCTAAGGCAAAACATTTAAATCACAAAGCACGAATTATTTGGGAACTAAAATTCAGGGACGTTACACTCTCCCCCACTTACAGGAATTTCATCCCCGAAATTCGGTTTTACTGGAACCACTCAGGATATTCTCTACGCATCGTAGCTTCGGGTTCCCAAGTTGACTCTTGAACACCATTGTGTTCCCAGACAACTCTAACCAAGGGTATTTCTTTTCCCCTAAGTTGCTTGATTCGGCGGTCCGCTATACGAATCGGGCCTGCTTCTAGGGTTAGGTTTTCTCGCACAGACAGGTCATTGGGTCGGATATCTAAGATAGAGTTGGGGTCGTGCACAAGCTTTCGAAGTTGTGAAACATGAAAGACATTGTGCAGACTAGACAGAGATGGTGGTAAGGCTATCTGGTACGCGACTGGGCCAATCTTCCTAAGGATTTGGTACGGACCGATGAACCTGGGTGAAAGTTTCTTGGTTCTCAACGCTCTGCCTACACCTTTCATCGGGGATAACTTGATAAACACATGCTCTCCTTCTGCAAACTCAAGAGGTCTTCTCCTCTTATCCGCATAACTCTTTTGCCTTCCTTGAGCGGTCCTCATCTTCTCTTGTACCATCTTAATCTTTTCAGTTGTTTCTTGCACCAGTTCTGGACCGATTAAAGCATTCTCCCCCACTTGAAACCAACATAGTGGGGTCTGACACTTTCTACCATACAATGCTTCAAACGATGTCATCCCAATACTCGCCTGATAACTGTTATTATAGGTAAACTCCACCAACGGTAACACCTTGTCCCAACTTCTTTGTTCCTCCAAGGCACACGCTCTTAACATATCTTCCAACGTCTGAATGGTTCGCTCTGTTTGTCCGTCAGTCTGAGGATGATAGGCAGATCCCATTTTTAACTTTGTGCCCAGGGCTTGATGCAGACTGTTCCAAAACCGAGATGTGAACCTTGGATCACGGTCAGAAATTATGCTGGAAGGTATACCATGCAGTCGTACCACCTCATCAACGTAAAGTTGAGCAAGCCTTTCCAGCGAATAACGCACATTGATGGGGATAAAATGCGCTGATTTAGTTAACCGGTCTACCACAACCCATATGGCATCAAAATTCCGATCCGTCCTAGGTAAACTTGTCACAAAATCCATCGATATGCTGTCCCATTTCCACTGAGGGACCTCCAAACATTGTAATTCTCCTCCTGGCTTCTTATGCTCGGCCTTCGTCTTCTGACAAATCAGACACGATGCTACATACTCAGCCACATCTTTCTTTAATCCAGACCACCAAAACAACTTTTTCAAATCCTGATACATCTTAGTTGTTCCCAGATGCATACTCATCCGACTCTTGTGCGCTTCCTCCAATATCATTCTTCTAAGTTCTGCGTCTTTTGGAACGCATATCCTCGTTTTGAAATGAAGAAGTCCATCCTTTCCCTCCTGAAAGTTCAGTTCTTTCCCTTCAGATACCAATCTTTTCTTTTCCTCAAGCTCACCATCTTCTTGTTGCCGCTCGCGGATCAGAGTCATAAACTCATTCGTGATCTGCAGCATTCCTAACTTTAAGCTTGTTGGCTCGACTTCCATTACTAAACTCATATCCCGAAACTTCTCTAGCAATGCAACCTCCTTGATCATCATGGCACTCGCATGCAATGCCTTTCTGCTTAGGGCATCGACAACCTTATTCGCCTTTCCAGGATGATAGTGAAGTTCGAAGTCATAATCTTTGAGAAACTCCGTCCACCGACATTGTCTCATGTTTAGCTCTTTCTGGTCAAAGAGATACTTCAAACTCTTATGGTCACTGAATAATCGGAACACAGTGCCATAGAGATAGTGCCTCCAGATCTTAAGAGCAAAAACTATTGCGGCTAGCTCCAAGTCGTGCGTCGGATAATTCACCTCATGCACTTTCAACTGCCTTGATGCATATGCCACCACCTTGCCTTCTTTCATCAACACACATCCGAGCCCTTGCCCTGAAGTGTCGCAGTACACATCAAAACTCTTCTGTGGGTCAGGTAGGATTAACACCGGTGAAGTGGTCAGCTTTTCCTTCAGCTTTTGGAAACTCTCTTCGCACTTCGAGTTCCAGACAAAAGGTTGATCCTTCTTGGTCAACTTCGTCAAAGGTTGGGAGATCTTCGAGAATCCTTCTATAAACCTTCGATAGTACCTGGCAAGTCCTAAGAAACTCCGGACCTCCGTCACCGTCTTAGGTTGTTCCCATCGAAGAACTGATTCAACCTTTGTTGGATCGACAGCTATTCCTCCTTTCGAGATCACGTGTCCCAAAAACTTAACCACCTCCAGCCAAAATTTGCACTTCGAGAGTTTGGCGTATAACTGTTTCTCCTTTAAAATTTCCAACACAGCCCTTAAGTGTTCTGCATGTTCCTCTGGACTCTTTGAGTAGACCAGAATATCATCTATAAAGACCACTACAAACGAGTCCCAGTACGGTCTGAAGACCCTATTCATGTAGTCCATAAAGACAGCAGGAGCATTCGTCAAGCTGAATGGCATCACTACATACTCATAATGCCCATAATGAGACCGAAACGCCGTCTTGGGAATATCCTGTTCCCGAATCCTTATCTGATGGTACCCAGATCTTAGATCTATCTTCGAGAAAACAGAAGCTCCACGAACTTGATCCATAAGATCGTCTATCCTCGGCAGAGGGTATTTGTTCTTGATGGTCACCTTGTTCAACTGCCGGTAGTCCACGCACATACGCAGACTTCCATCCTTCTTTCTCACAAACAACACTGGCGCAACCCAGGGAGACACACTTGGTCTGATCAAGTTTTTCTGTAGCAACTCCTCTACTTGCTTCTTCAACTTAGCCATTTCCGGCGGCGCCATCCTATATGGTGCTATAGAGATTGGGCCAGCTCCTGGGATTAGATCGATACCAAACTCGATTTCTCGATTCGGCGGCAATCCCAGTACATAGTCCGTGAACACTTCCGGAAACTCCTTTACCACTGGTATTCCTTTTAGCTCTTTCTCCTCTTCTTCCCTCGTCACAGAGAACAGACACATGAAGCCTTTGGGTTCGGGGTTCGAGGGTTGAAGGTCTTTGTACAAGGCTATTCTCCTATCACAGTCGATGATCACTCGATTCCTCATCATCCAATCCATACCCAGAATGACATCTAACTGTGACAAAGGTAAACAAACTAGGTCTACACTCGAGACGCGGCCTAATACCTCGACCAAACAGTTTAGACAAACTTTGGAAGTAAGGACAGGGGAATTAGTTGGGGTTTCTACTCTAAAGCAATATGGTGAATCGAATAGGGGCAAGTTCAAACGATTCACGCATTCGTATGAAACAAAGGAATGAGTAGCTCCAGAATCAAACAATACTTTACAAGGTTGACTATTGAGAAGAAGGGTACCTTGCACGAGATCAGAGGCTTGGTTGGCTTTAGCACCACTGAGAGTAAACACCTTCCCTCTAGCCATAGGTCTATTCATCGATCCCTTCGAGTCATTTTTCTCGGGTTCTCTGCAGTCTCTTGACCAATGACCCGGCTTACCACACTTATAGCAACCAAAGAACGGTTTCCGACAAACCTCTTCGAAGTGATGACGTTTGCACTTATCACACAGCGGAGCACTTCCCTGATAACTTGCTGCTTGTCCCGATGACTTGCTTTTACCCTTGTGCTTGAAGTGCGGCCTTTGGCCTCTAAAGTTTGACTCCTTGCGCCTTTGCGACCCGAAACTCTACTGGCTCCTCTTACTTTGCAGGTATAGCTCCTCAGCCCTCTTATCATCTTCATAAACCCGGCACATGTTGACCAGAGTTGAGAAGTTCTGAATCTTCTGATAACTGAAAACGGCTTTTAAATCCGGTCTTAGCCCATTCTCGAACTTGATGCACTTGCTTCGTTCATCAGGGTGTTGCTGAAAGTAAGGAGAATACTTAAGCAGCTCCTCAAACTTAGCGGTGTATTCGCCCACACTCATGTCGCCTTGCTGCAGCTGCAGAAACTCTACCTCCTTCTTCCGCCTCAAATCCTCGGGAAAATACTTATCCAGAAACTTTTCCGTGAACACTTGCCATGTGACTTCCCGACCTTCATGAGTCAAGAGTTGAACAGCGTGCTTCCACCAGTTTTCAGCTTCCCCAAACAACATGTACGTGGCGTAGGTCACCCGCTGAGGGTCCGTACATCCTAAGGTTTGGAAGATTTTGTCCAGTTCACTTATCCACTTGTTAGCCTCATCGGGTTTGAAACCTCCCTCAAACCTAGGAGGGTTACAATTTCAGAATTCGGACAGACTACGGAACTCGACTTGTCCCGCTTGATCAGGGGGTGGTTGGTTAGCTTGTTGCTGCATGTTCTCGATCACCGTAGTGATCCTATCTAAAACGTCAGCTAAGTTACGTTGATTCCTAGCTGCCATTGTGAACCTGCACTAAAGGCTAAGTATCACAACAGACCTAAGGGAACTGAAGTCCTAGAACTATCTTTTTCCTATAACTATCCTAGTCTTTATGGGACTAACTATGGACCAGGTGCAGGACCTTCAGCTCTGATACCACATGTAACACTCCTTGTATATCATCTTACTTTATAAGAAAAGTAATAAGTTTAAGAATACTTGGACTTGTTATCGTTGGAAAAGGATCTGAAAATAAGAAATTATCCCTTCCCTGGAAAATTTATTTTCACAAACACTTGATTAATAATGAAGGTGACTCGTAAAATCAGAGTTTGCGGAAACATAGTAAAATCACCATATTACCCTCCCAAAATATATCAAGTGTAACAAGTCCATTATTATAAAATAAGTATTATGATAAAACTGAATTATTTTATGATACCTTTTTCCAAAATATGTATCATATAAATTCTATTAAAAATAGAAATGTTATAGAGCTGGTCACTGGTCCTTTGTCCAAACATCCTTCTGGTCGGATCCTCGATATCTGCACAACGGGTTCCCAACCCACATTTTCTACACTCTGCATGCACCTAAAGGACATCTCCCCTTACTGATTCTTGTGCAAGCTAGATGCACGATCAACACCTAATAAGGGCATGGGGGTTAGCTATACATATTCGCATAATCAAATGAGAATAAAACTAACATCCACAAGTCAACATGTAGCACATCATGATGCATAATCATATGAGCACACCCGGTTAATCATAATAATTCTATCAATGCAGGTGGCATGATGCATGATTTCCTTCCACAATTGAGGCCTCTAAAAGTCCATCTTGGACGTCCATCCAATACACCGTTGTGTTCCCCGGAACACTGACATTCGTTCCCAGAACGTAATGCCAAACCATACTTGGATGATAAGCATTCACTCCTAGAGTGTGCATCACGTTCCCAGAACGTGTAGCAAACCATACTTGGATAAATAAGCATCACTCCCAGAGTGTGCATCACGTTCCCAGAACGCATACAAGTTATTGATCTCCCCTTTTTAAAGCCTTTGATGACCGAATTATTGATGACAAAATAAGGAAATGAAGTTCTAAAATTTTAATTGATAAAAGTTTATATGTTTTGAGAATTTTGATTTTTTATCTTTACTGTATTGTTTTTTTGATTTTGTTTTGATTATGAATATAAGTATGAAAACATGAATAATAAGCAAGTGATGATGAACAAAAAAATATATGTGTGTGTGTAGGCCGTGAGGCCTATGGAGTTTTTAAATGATTATATATGTTCTTTTGTTTGGGTAATTATGTGTATTTGTTGGTATTTGATGTGGTTAAAAAGTGATTAATTGGATTTATGTTTATGTGATTATATGGATTGGTATTGTATATAAGCTATACTGTTAAGTGCTGTACAAAAAAATAATCTGACTCAAAAGTGCTTATTTTCTATTTTAATTGATGTTTAAAGTAAATTTTTGAAAGGTATGAAATTATATGACTAAGATATATATGTTTTATAAATTTATATTACTCTTCTATTTTTATTTTATGGCCGAAAATCATTTGGTAGGAAAGGATAATTTTTGCTAAACTTCTATGTTCTTAAATGGTTATATGATGCCTCTGTATGTTTACTGATGTGCATACATGAAATAAATTATGTGTTTGATAGACAAATAAGTTACATCTGAAAAATAAATTTTTGTTCTGAAAAATAATATCTTATTTAAACTATGAGATCCCAAATGATGATTTTTGTATGTGTTGCAATGCTTAACTTTATATGATTGTATAGGGATGTTAGAACATGTTTATTTAAATTTTTAGAGGTGATGCAACTAAACTTTGGTGGCTGTCCAGCAAGCAAAAATATTTTGTTAAACTCATATTTGATCATATCTTGATAATGGAAATTGTAAGGAAATTTTAGGAAAAACTGGCATGTCTTTTTGATAAACCAATTGTGAGGAAAGTGATTTTTAAGACTTGTGGTGTATGCTGTCCAAAATTGTAAATTAGGTGCATCAGCTATAGAAATTGTTTTAGAATAAATTAGTATGTAAATTTTATGTTAAGACCTTTAGTCTTATGGAATTTTTATTAGGGTTTGACTAGGGTTGACTTTTCTCTCTTCTCTCTCTTCCTTCACGGTACCTTGTGCCGTTAACCCATCCATCATGGCGAGGAAGAGGGGAAGGCCGCCAAAAACACCCTCGTCCTCTGCTAAGAAAACTCCTGACAAGAATGTCAATGTTGATGGTGAACAAGTACGGTTGGATTTATCTCAATTGGATGAGGAGGATTTGGAGGATATCGATAACTTGATGCCCAAGAAAGCGGAAAACCTCCTACGAAACCTTGATCTTCTTCGAGGAAAGATTAAGGGCAAAATAGTGATCAATACGGTCAATGTTGACGACAACAAAATGGCTTTGGAAGAAGATAGGAGCAGTGACAAACAAGGGAAAACAAGTGATGAACAACCACCAATGGTTTTAAAACAACCTTCCGTGTGGGAGAGTTTTGATATTTCAAAACTGAGAAATGCTGGGGATAAGTTGAATTTTGTTAAACCAGAACCCAGAGAGGGTGTGGCGATAGGCAAGATTGATGCAGTGGATGTAGAAAGTGAGATGATTTACTGGAAGAACGCCTTGGTCTATTTTGTACTGGGTGAACGCCTTGGTCTGTTTTGTACTGGGTGCAAAACCACCATACTCAGTTATGAGTGGTTATATTAAGAAAATCTGGGGTCATCATGGGATTGATAAGGTTCTTATGAATCATGATGGCACCATGATAGTCAGGTTCTCGACTGAGGAAGCAAGAAATGCGGTCCTTGAAATTGGGATTTATCTTTTTGACAGAAAGCCACTGATACTTGCTCCTTGGAATGGAAGATTGGTTTCAAAGTCGCATCTTGGAGGAAGCAATAGCTAATTCTAACAATGATAGAAATAAGGTAAATGCTAGTAACACTGTTGATACTGTTGTAACTGAGACAGATCCTGATGCTAAAGGAGACACTAGCCCTGAAGGTGCCATTTCATCAAAACCGAGTGCTAAACCAGATTCTTCAAGTGCAGATAATCAGAAGGAAGGGAGCAGTGGGGAGCAGGATTGGATCACTGTAACGACCAGAAGTAAAGCACAGGTCAGGCATGAACAGATTCAAGGTAAAGAGGCAGTGCAGAAAGGTCAGGCCTCTTTGGCCAATGGATAGTATCCTCACTTGGAATATTAGAGGGTTCAATAACCCTCAAAAGCAAAGAGAGTTAAAAACTCTTTGCAGAGATAATAATGTTGGTTTAGTAGCTATTTTAGAGAATAAACTTAGAGCCAATTCTCATAAAACCATAATTGAAAACTTTGCACCAGGATGGGGTTATGCCACAAACATTGAGGATCATCCAGTGGGGAGAGTATGTGTGTTGTGGAAGCCTGACATGTTTACAGTTCAGATCCTGCAAACATCAAGCCAAATGATTCACTGTCAGATTAAAGTGATTCATAACTAGCAGGTGCTCTATGCCACTTTTGTGTATGCTGCTAATGATTTGTTGACAAGGAAAGTGTTATGGGCTGATATGATGAATATTAAGCTTTCTATTCAGGGTCCTTGGCTCGTGTCAGGAGATTTTAACTGCTGTCTAGATGCTAATGAGAAGCCAGGAGGTAGTCAGGTGGACTGGGATGCTATTTATGATTTTCGAGACTGTGTGAATTCTTGCTGCCTTCAGGACATGAAATTCTATGGGAGCTTCTATACTTGGGATAATAGACAAACTGAGTCTGATAAAATTTATTGCAAGTTAGACAGGAACTTGGTGAATGCTGATTGGGTTCAGATTTGGCCTAATTTGGAAACTAATTTCATGACAAATGGTATTTCTGATCACTGCCCTGCTCTTATCAAAGGATCTTATCAGACTTGTCATAGATATGGGAATTTCAAGTTTCTGAATATGTGCACTTAGGCTTCTGATTTTATAAATATAGTGCGGGATGTTTGGCAAGTTCACATTTCAGGTTATGCTATGTTCAGAGTTAGTGCTAAACTTAAGCTGTTGAAGGAACCTCTGAAATAGCTGAACATAAGAGATTTTTTTGGCATTGATTTGAAGGAGAGGCAATTGAGACTGGACCTTGAGGAAGTGCATACTAGATTGAGAAGTAACCCTCTCGATGTTTCAATTCAGAAGGAGGAGAAAGAAATCTATGCCAAGTATATGAAAACTCTTGATGTTGTTGTTTCCTTTATGAAACAGAAGTCTAAAGAGAATTGGCTTAGAGATGGAGATCAAAATACTAGCTTCTTTCATAGCTCTATTAGATAGAGACAATACAGAAATAGAATTTTGAGAATTAGGGATGAAACTGGTACAATGATTGAGGATCAGAATAGTATTTTGGAAGCCTTTGTGCAGTATTATAAGCAAATTTTTCAGAGGAAGCACACTGTGTGGAGTATGATTGAGGTTATCAAGAGACATGGTAAGGTTTTGAATGCCAATGAACAACTTGGGCTACTTAAGCCTTTCAGCAGGGATGAGATCAAACACTGCCTGTGGTCCATTGACAAGGATAAATCGCCAGGACCTGATGGTTTTGGTGCTGGGTTCTTTCGGGCTGCCTGGGAAGTGGTTGGTGAGGATTTTTGTGAAGCCATTGAGGAATTTTTTTGGTCAGGTAAACTCTTGAAGTCCTGGAATGCAACATCTCTAGTCTTGGTTCCTCAAAATGATAATCCTTTGCACACTAGAGATTATAGACCTATAGCTTGTTGTAATACATTGTATAAATGTATTTCCGAACTATTATGTCTGAGATTGAAGAGTGTGCTACCTGAAATTATTAGCAGTAACCAGACAACTTTTGTAGAGGGAAGGAGTATTATTCATAATGTATTGATTTCTCAAGATCTATTGAGGCTGTATGGCAGGAAAAATGCATCTTCAAGGTGCTTAATGAAGATTGATCTAATGAAAGCTTATGATACTCTCAACTGGAATTTCATTGAGAATATGTTAATTGCATTGAACTTCCTTGACAAATTCATTCAATTGATTATGGTGTGCATTTCAAATATGTCCTTTAATATTGTGGTGAATGGTCAGAATTCAGATACTTTCAGGAATAGTAGTGGAATCAGGCAAGGAGATCCCATCTCTCCTTTGCTTTTTGTGATTGCAATGTAGGTCCTTACAAGAAAACTTCAAGCTGCAACTTATAACTCTGAATTTCGATTCCATCCTATGTGCAAAGATCTGAGATTGGTTAGCTTGGCATTTGCAGATGATCTAATGTTGTTCTGCAAGGGTCATCCAAAGAGTGTGAAGATATTAATGAATGCTTTACAGGAATTCTCTTTGAACTGAGGTATGCAGGCCAGTAAAGAAAAATCTCAGGTATTTATGGCAAGTATTGAGGATTGTTACAAAGACCAGATTCTCAGATGCACTGGTTTTAGTGTTGGCAGCTTTCCTTTTAGATACCTTGGGATCCCTTTAACAGCTAGAAAGTGGTCTAGTGCTTCCTGCCACTCCTTGGTTGATAAAGTGACAAAAAGGCTAAGAACTTGGCAGACTAGAAATCTCTCCTATCAAGGTAAATGCATTTTGATAAATTCTGTGTTGTTAACTGTTCATACTTATTGGGCCTCAATCTTCATTATTCCTAAGGGAGTGCTAAGGGAGGTTGACAAAATTTGTAGACAGTTCCTTTGGGATACTAACAATGCTGCTCCTATCAGTTGGGTTCAATTATGCAAAGAGAAGAGGTTTGGAGGCCTGAATTTAAAAACACAGTTCTATGGAATCAGGCAGCCTTGGGCAAGCAACTTTGGCATATTGCTTAAAAAGCAGATGTTCTTTGGGTTAAATGGATAAATTCAGTTTACTTGAAGACAAATAGCATTTGGCTTATCCAATCGTCTCTGAATCAGGGATGGCATTTCAGGCAACTACTCAAAATCAGGAATCTGCTGATGGCTGGTTTCAGTAATGGTAGATGGACTCTGACCTCAGATGGGCAATACAACATTAAATCTGGGTATTCTTATTTGCTTGGTCCACAAGTAAAATTTAAATTGTACAGGCAGGTCTGGAATTCTGCATCAATTCAGAAGCATTGCTTCATTTTTTGGATGGCAGCTCAGGACAGATTGAAAACAAGAGATAGAATCAGCAGGTTTTGCCAGTTGGATTCTATTTTATGTCCTCTGTGCAGTACTCTTATGGAATCAATAGATCACTTGTTCTTTGAATGTCATTGGAGCAAACAGTTACTGGAATTAATGGCTAATTGGATGAATATATTTGGTTTGCCTTATAGCTTCAGAAACTGGACCAAATGGCTGAGATTTGGAGCTAGGAAGAAACTGAACTCCCGATTGCATTCAGCTTTCATGGCAGCAGCTGCGTATCACACTTGGTGTGAAAGGAATAGAAGGATTTTTCAACACTCTCACCTTTCTCCTGAAAAAGTTTTCAAGGTTGTTAAAAGGGAATTGGCTTATAGATTTTCTTTGGTTTTTCCTAAATTTAGAGATTGGAATAATAGGATCCTAGTAATCCGGATTATTGAGGAATTGTAATTTTGAATGTTCTGTTTTTTTGAGCCTTTAATTCCTTAGAATCCTTCCTAGAAGGTGGCTATGTGAACTAAAGGTTCTCCTCGTTGTATTGTTTTGGCATTTGCTCGTTGGTAATTATATTTTTTATTTACCAAAAAAAAAGAAATTATGAAAGTGATTTTGTGAATGTATGCTTTAATGTTCTAGTTGTTTAGTAAATTATCTGATTTGATGAAATATGTGACTTTATGTGTTAGGAATTTAGATGCATAAATGTACTGATGTTTAAACAGTAATTTTTCTATTATGTTTAGAATCTGTAATTAAAATTGCATCAACTTTAGAAAAAAAATAATAATATATTTTTAGCTTTGGATATATGAGTTATGTTCTATATGAATTAGGTGTGCTTATAATGTGGTTATGTGATTTTTATTTACTGCTTAACTTGGTTTAAGGTTATCAAGCAACTGATTTGAAATCCTGTTGTATGATTTATCTGTAAATGGTAGTTGTTATAAGACATTTAGAAATGAGTTTTCGAGTAATTGATGTTTTAGAATTTATTTTTGAGAAGTGATAATAAAATTCTAAAAGATATATTATTTTTAGAAAAGGTTTTTATGATTTAAAAAAAGCTAAAAGAAAAAGTGATTTTTACTAAATCTGTTTGTTTTCAAAGAGGTTTTAAGTTACTAATATTGTTTTATATTTTTAAAGGATACTAAGTATGTTTGATTTGAAAAGTATTCTCTTAATAAATTTTGAGTTGATTTGTTATTTGGATTATGTATATCAAATTGTTAAAGGTTCTCGTTCGGAATCAAGTTCAATTCAAGAGGACCCTAATTTCATAGCTTCACAACAAGGTGAGAGAGTAGCTATCTTAAGACATAATGGCACCATGGTAATATTAGGATGATTTCGACCATCTCAAAAGTCAGAATCCGAAGTTATATGTCAAGATACGATACGACAATTGATTGTGGTGTGCTTAGTCGTTCTTCGTTGCGACAATAACTTTATATTGATTGTCTGATTTTAATTGATATGACATGTTGTATTATTTAAAGTTATCCTACTGCATATGGTTTTGGAAATGATAAGAGAACATGTGATAATGTATCAAATGTATTTGGTTATGTTTATGAAATCATGATTTATCCTATGAAAGATTAATTGATATATTGGAACGATTGTCCTATGGAAAGGACTTGGTATATTTTGAATGTATTATTATGAAAAGAAAATATGAGAATGATTAATTTTGTGAAGATTTGAAAACATTAGTGTACAGTGATGGTGCAAGCGGCACAAGAACCATAGGGAGGTGTTTGCTATTACCCTTAGAGGTCGAGGCCCGTTAGAAGCGAGGCTTAGAATGGGTCGACCACACTAGGTTAATAAAAGACTTAAAAGACTTAAAAGACTTTAAGCTTTAAATCCTTTCTAACTACGCGTTGAGAGAGAAGTAGTGGAGAGGAAAGATACCGTATACTTGGAGACCTACGTATCTTCGAGTGGTGATTGCGATAGGGGAGGGCAAGGACGGTGAAACGTCAAGAAGCCTAAGAGCGATTCCCTAGGCGGAACGGTGTTACAATGGTCAAGGTCACCTGCTGGGCATTGATCGTAGCGAGGACTGCGAAGCGAACTAGGGATAGAGCTGTCGCCCCCTTGAGCAAATCTTAGATGGTGAGAGGGAATCTGAATCAAGGCTAGAAGTCAATGCTTTTTTTGAAATTGTGAAATTATGATATTGTATTTTGTTTTGCTGGCCAAATGTGTGGCTTCAGCTTGGTACGTACCCTTTGACTATCGATGCCTATGTGGTTAGGATTCCTGTGCGTCCCATCTGCTTTCCGACTTAGGTTGTGGTTGGATATTGAAGGAGGAGATGTATCGTGTGTGCTTATCTACCCTTACCTCGATGATTTTCCTCCCTAAATCATTGAAGGTTATTTTATGAAAAGACTTAGTGGAAAGTTTACAAGTAATGAACCCTTGAGTAATGATATTAAGTTATAATGATCAAGTGATAACGATATGATATGATGAACTCATGATAATTATGATATGTCGATAAGATAATGTTGATAAGAGTGTATGCCTTGTTAAGGTGGTATGTGTTTGATCCTAGTGTGATCCATGGAATAAGCCCATGTCATCGATGACTTGTTCGTTCTGATTGCTAACTCTCTCTCTTCTTCTATACCTTCTTGTTTCTCTTATATGTCGATCGCTAGATGGCGGAGCGAGTTTTGAGATTGCTAATGTCTCCTCTGGCGGGGGGACAATGGAGTAGGACTGCGACCGGATGGATATGGGAGGGGCCTACTAGACTAAGTTTTGAGGATTTAGACCATGTGCTTCGAGGTGTCGCTACTGATAGCGTGGAGATCCGTTTTCTTTTGAGGGACTTTATGCTCAGAGGGCCTAGGGACTTTCATGAGGCTCAGAATGTTCCACCTGCTAATGCTAACATTGGAGAGGAGGAAGATCCCGAAGAAGACCCCGAGGAGGATCCTGAGGAAGATCCCGAGGAAGACCCAGTGGAGGATCTTAGCGATGATGAGTAGTGATAGTTATATTATGGTCTGAGTTTTGTTTTCAAGTCTAGGATGGTCGCTCTCTCTGATAAAACTTATGTAACCCCAATGGGGAGTCTATTTTTATCTTTCCACATTTTTGGATAATGGCCTGATGAGCCGAAACTCTTTTTATTATGTTAAGTATTTTATAATGAATGAAAAGATCTATTATTCCGCAAATTACAACTATCGCATTTTTCTGAAATTTATAAATCATAGTATTTTAATGGATGATGTGGCCGGTAACGTGACACTTCTTTTTGGAAATACAATTTGAGAAAATATTTTGAAGAACTAAGTTAATATTTTAATGACATGCAAACCTTTTTCGAATAATAATAACTTGTAAAGGATGTTTTTATAAAAAAAAGAAAATGGCGCAAATTTTTAGTGAAAATTGTGGTTCCAAATTGGGGTGTTACATTCTGCCTAAGGAAGGAGAAAGCTGCCAAATTAGCTTTCCTGTGCATGCTCAGGACATCCCTTTCTTCCTGTTGCAGCATACAATTAGTAGGGTCTGTGCTCAATAGAGATTGAACAGCCTCTAGCTTCTCTCTAAGCTCCTTCTCTCTATTCACAATGTTAGCATAGCTAGATTTATTCAGCTTGAGAAATTCCTTCCTTAGGCAGAAAAGCTTCTTGATAATTTGCACCATAGGATACCCTGAAACTTGCTTACTCCAACCAGCCTGAACAATAGCTAGAAAGTTTTCATCATATGCCCACATTTTGAAGAATTTAAAATTAGGCTTGCTGATCTCTACATTCTGGTTCCATTCAAGCAACATAGGAGAGTGATCTGACAATCCAGGGTTTAGAAAATTAGCTTCTAAGTCTGGCCAAGAATCAATCCACCTCTGATTAACAACAACCCTGTCAAGCTTGCAATATATTCTATTAGCACCATCTTGCTTATTACACGAAGTAAAAAAATGCCCTTTAGACTTCAGATCTACCAAATGAAAATCCAGTACGCAGTCCCTCAGGTCTTCATATTGGTTCACCTCCAAAGGAATCCCTCCAAGCTTCTCACCAGGCTGAATCATTGTATTATAATCACCAAGAAGAATCCAGGGTAAATCAACAAACCTTTCAACCCCTTTTAACACTTCCCATAATTCCTTCCTTTCCATCCGATCATTGGAAGCATAGATAAAAGTTGCATGGAATGATTTATTAGTAACTTTTTCAGTTACCAAACAGTGAGTATATTGTCCAGATCTAGCCATAACCAGAACATTAAACATGTCTTTTCTCCAAAACACCAGAATCCTACCAATAGGACAAATATCTGAGTCTGCAAAAAAACCCCAACCTGGAGCTATATTTCCCAACACAGAAACTGTAGCATCACTCCTTAATTTATTTTCCAACACACCTAATAAACCTACCTTATACATCTTATGGAAGTTCCTCACTTCCTTTTGTTTAGAGGGACCATTTAGCCCTCTAATATTCCAACAAGCAATTTTATCCATAATGCTGCAGGCAAGTTCCCTGACCTCTCAGCTGAGTCTTGCTTCTAGTTTTTACTGGAGTCCAAGGCCCTCCCTGATCATTCTCAGAAACAGAATTAGAATTACTGCCACCACTGTTCATGCCAGTCTTAGATATACTTCCTGTAGTAACCAACTGAGCTTGATTCCCACCAGGTTCAATCATATCTCCTGATCCAGACTCTCCATCAACCATATTCCTTGGATCTGACTCTTTATCTTTACCAGCTAAGTCACCAACCTTGTTCTTAACTTTTGAATTAGGAGCAGACAAATTAGCCAATGCCTCACCTGATCCCAAGTCCTTACCAGCAGTCATTGCCCCTCCCGTATTCTCCTCAGGGGTACTATCATCATTCTGGGACTGATGTAGTTTGAGCCTGTCATCCACTTCCTCAATTTCCTCCCTTGATGGCTTCCTTTTTTCTACCCATTGCTTCTTCACACTCTTCCTGCACATTTTACCATCATGGCCATACATTGAGAATTTGGAACACAATACAGGTTTCCATTCATATGTTACCCCTTGAGTGATAATATTTCCTTTGTCATCTTCAAAGAAACTTCTTCAGGCAAAACTGCAGGGTCTACCTTTACTAGGACTCTAGCAAAATTAATTCGATTCCTCTCCTGAGTGACTTTGTCAACCATAATAGGATTACCCACCAGACTTGCTATCTTGCTAAGAGCCCCAGCACCCCAGAAGCGAGGGCTTAGATTGAGAAATTGAATCCATATTGGCACACGATCAATGAAGCTCTTTGACATAGTTCTAGCAGTCCATGGTGCAAGTATCATGGGTTTTTTATCAAAGTGATAAACCCCTATTTCTAGGACTGTATTCCTTGCCTCTATAGATGTAAACCTAACAACAATTGTCCCATCACCATTCATTAGGATTTTATCAATACCATACTGACCCCATGCTTTTTTAATAAAACCACTAATTACAGGGTAAGGTGGTCTAGAACCTAACACATAACACGTTAGTGCACATTCCCAATATTTTAATTCCTGTTCCACATCAACTGTTTCAATTTTCCCAATGGAAACACCTTCCTTTAGTTCTGGTTGAATAAAAGATAATTTCTCACCTGCATTACGTAGCTTTGTGATGTCAAAAGAATCCCAAACAGATGCTTTCCTCCCAGGAGTAGGATTAAGGACAGTAGGATTTGCTACTTCAGTTCCTTTTGGTTCATTGTCTTTCTCTACATTATTCTGCTCCACTATAGCTTTCCCTTTGATTTTTGCTCTAATCAAATCAAGGCTTTTCAACAGGTCTTCAGATTGCTTGGCACTCAAGTTTTCCAATTTCGCAAGATCTTCCTCATCAACATTCGAGAAGTCGAAGAAAGGATCAACATCAGTTTTCTGTTTCCCAACAGTAGAGGGGGAGGCAGGAGGCCTCCCTTTCTTCTTTGCCATTACGGCGCAGGCGGCGGCCTTGAAGGACCACCACGAGAGGAGGAGAAAGGAGGATTGCTCTGCTAGGGTTTCGTATTGGTTTTCTGTTTGTTTTAACAATGAACTTCACAATTTAAATTCAAATGCCTCACCTCTTTGTTGTTGTTATTTTATGTACCCATAATGAGGATCTTCCCGCTGTTCCCTCTGCCGAGGATACTTACACTCCCTCTGATGGAGTGTAATGCTTGCATCATGTTATTAGCATCATATAGTTTTGTATGTTATATTTCCTCTTGATGTAAATTTTGTAATGATAAAATGATGGTTGTTAGTATATTTAAATATCCTCCCTTTTGATAAACTTTACTTTTATCACAACCACTTTTGAGGCTAAGGAGGCAAGTGAAAGGAGTGTTAGAGCGGCTCAAAAAGCGTATGGACCAATAATGGACAAGGGTAAGGGACCCTCTCTCCAAAGGAATCATCCTTACCCAAATCCTAAGACCAAAGATGACAAAGATAAAGGAGCTGTTGGAAGGGATATACCTGCTTCTACCACACCTTTCCCACAATGTCAACATTGTGGCAAGTTTCATAGAGGCACCTGTTGGAGGATCTTATATCCTGGACAACCAGGTCCATGTGCCATATGTAAGCAGTTTGGACATCTTGCAGCAAATTGTCCACACCCAGCGCCTAAGAAGGATATGAATGTGGTGCAGCCAGGAGGAGCTGGAGGCAACAGGCCTACTTCTTATGGCAGAGTCTATACCCTTGGTGGTATGGAATCAGAGAACTCAGAGGAGCTCATAAAAGGTAATTGCTATCTCAATGGAAGACCTTGTAAAGTATTGTTTGATTGTGAAGCAACTCATTCATTCATATCTTTGGATTGTGTTTAAAGACTAAAACTCCTTACCATAGATATTCCTTATAAGATTATAGTATCAACCCCTACCAATCCTTCAGTCTCTACCTCAAAGATGTGTCCAAGTTGTAACCTAAAAGTCTTAGACTGCACTTTTCAAATTAACCTTATATGTCTACCTTTAACCAAATTAGACATCATCCTAGGAATGGATTGGATGTTAGATAACCACATAATAATAGATTTCCACAAGAAGACTCTTATATTCAACCATCCTAAAGAACCAAGCCTAGAATTGGCTAACATAGAAGCTGAAAAAAGAACCCTCTATCCACCAGATCCCCATTGTGAATGAGTTTCCAGAAGTATTTCCTGATGAAGTCCCTGGTTTACCACCAGTGCGAGAAGTGAAATTCAACATTGATTTGGTACGAGGAACCGTACCAATTTCCTCAGCTCCACATAAAATTTCTCCAGTTGAGTTAGCTGAATTTGAGAAGCAATTGGATGATATGTTAGCCAAGAAATTCATCAGGCCGAGTGTCTCGCCCTGGGGTGCTCCAGTTCTCTTTGTTAAAAAGAAGGATGGAAGCCTCAGGTTATGTGTTGACTACAGGAAGTTGAATAAGGTGACAATCAAGAATAATTATCATCTCCCACGCATCGATGATTTAATGGACCAAGTGCGTGGTGCAGCAGTGTTCCCCAACATCGATCTTCGATCTGGATATCACCAAATTAGAGCCAAAGAAGAGGATATTCCAAAGACTGCTTTTAGATCACGGTATGACCATTATGAACATGTGGTGATGCCGTTTGGTCTAACCAATGCCCCAATAGTTTTTATGTACTATATGAACAGGATTTTCCAACCTTACTTGGATTCCTTTGTACTAGTCTTTATTGATGATATTCTTATATACTCAAAGGACTCCGATGAGCATCGGGAACATCTCAGAATAGTCCTAAGGACTCTAAAGGAGAAGCAGTTATATGCCATGTTTGCTAAGTGTGAATTCTGGCTTGAGAAAGTCAATTTCTTAGGCCATGTAATCACTAAAGAAGGCATTGCAATGGATCCTGCAAAGGTTGAGGCCGTGTTGCAGTGGGAGCGGCCTAAAAGTGTAACGGAGATCAGGAGCTTTCTTGGATTGGCGGGCTATTATAGGTGATTCATCAAGGATTTCTCTAAAATAGCTTTGCCTTTAACAAAGTTGACAAGGAAAGAGACACCTTTTGAATGGACTCCAAGATGTGAGCAAAGTTTCTTGGAGCTCAAGCACAAGTTAACTTCTTCTCCTACTCTAATTCTACCCGATCCAAGGAATAGTTTTGATGTGTATTGTGATGCCTCAAAACAAGGTCTTGGATGTGTTCTCATGCAAGAAGAGAAAGTAATTGCCTATGCATCTAGACAATTAAGGCCACATGAGGAGAATTATCCTACCCATGATCTGGAGCTTGCAGCAATTGTCTTTGCTCTCAAAATATGGAGGCATTATCTCTATGGAACGAGATTCGAAGTGTATAGTGATCATAAAAGCCTCAAGTATTTGTTTGACCAGAAGGACTTAAACATGAGGCAGCGAAGATGTATTGAATTCCTTAAGGATTATGACTTCAGCTTGCAATACCATCCAAGAAAGGCTAATGTGGTAGCATATACACTTTGCCGAAAAATCCTCCATACTAGTAGCATGATGATCAAGGGATTGGAGTTGATTGAGGAATTCAACAACCTCAATCTTGGAATCCAATTCAAGAAAGAGAGCATTAGTATTGGAATGCTTCAGATAACCAATACTTTCTTGGATGTAATTCGACAGAAGCAGCTTGAAGATGTCGAATTACAAGAAAGGAAAACAGTAGCTGCAAGCAAGAATGAACTTGATTTTATTGAAGGAGCAGATAGAGTTCTGAGATTCAGAAACAGGATATGTGTTCCTTCTAATCTAGAATTGAAAGAGTCAATTCTAGAAGAGGCACACAAAAGCAAGTTAAGCTTGCATCCTGGCACGACAAAAATGTACCAGGACTTGAAGAAGTTATTCTGGTGGCCCAGAATCAAGGGGGATGTAATGGCTTATGTTGCAAAGTTCTTAACTTGTCAAAAGGCCAAAGTGGAGCACAAGAAGCCAAGTGGTGTGTTGCATCCTCTTGAGATTCTCGTGTGGAAATGGGATGGCATAGCCATGAACTTTGTTTCAGGCTTGCCAAGGACCACCACTGGATATGATGCTGTATGGGTGATAGTGGACGGATTAACCAAATCTGCTCACTTTATTCCCATGAATATGAGATATTCAATGGAAAAGTTGGCCCAATTGTATATCAAGGAGATCATCAGGTTGCATGGAGTGCCTTCAGATATCATTTCAGATCGTGATCTCAGATTCCTATCACAATTCTGGCAAAGTCTTCAGCAAGCTCTAGGAACAGAATTGAAACTAAGATCTGCCTATCATCCTCAAACTGATGGGGACAGACTGAACGTACTATTCAATCCTTAGAAGACATGCTTAGGACTTGCACATTGGAGCAACAAAGGAGTTGGGAGCAACTGTTGCCTTTGGTGGAGTTTACTTACAATAACTCCTACCACTCAAGCATCAAAATGGCTCCTTATGAAGCTCTATATGGTAGAAGATGTCAGACTCCCCTATGATGGTTCCAAGTGGGGGAGAATCAGTTAATTGGTCCTGATGTTGTCCAGGAGACAACAAAAAAAGTTAAGATGATCCAGGAGAGAATGAAAGCAGCTCAGGATCGACAGAAAAGCTATGCAGATAAGCGGAGGAATCCATTGGAATTTGCAGAAGGTGAGCATGTATTCCTGAAGGTTGTCCCAACCACAGGAGTTTGAAGGGTATTGAAACCCAGAAAGCTCACTCCAAGGTTTATTGGACTATATCAGATTTTGTAGAAAGTTGGAACAATGGCTTATAGAATTGCTCTTCCTCCTCAATTATCCAATCTGCATGATGTGTTCCATGTATCCCAGCTTCGCAAATATGTGTATGATCCTTCTCATGTCATTCCGGAAGAAGAGGTTCCTTTAAGGGAAAACCTAACCTTTGAGATGCAACCAATCAGAATCAAAGAAAGGAGGATTAAGCAGCTTCATGGCAAGGAGATCCCATTGATCAAAGTGACTTAGAATCACAACAACATAGAGGAAGCAACTTGGGAGCTGGAGGACAAGTTCAAAGCATCTCACCCCCATCTCTTTGAGGCGAATTGAATTTTGGGGACGAAATTCATGTATGTGGGGGAGAATTGTAACATCCTGGGTTTTATATATGTATAGAATTAGTAGAAATTGGTAATTTAGTGTTTAGAATATGTAGAGTGTATAGAAATAACTTAGGATCAATTAGAATGCATTAGAAAATGATGTTGTCAGGCAATACTCGTGTATTGCAAGGAATACTCGAGTATTGTATCAGAAAACCAATCAGTGAAAAATATAGCTTTCAGGCAATACTCGAGTATTGCAAGTAATACTCGAGTATTCTGTTAGGCAAGCAATCAGATACACGAATTTTTAATTAAATACTCGAGTATTATGCAAAATACTTGAGTATTTTGGAAAAAATTAGAAATTTAAATACACGATGTTGACCAGCAAAACTCATATTCTCACCTCCAAAAACTCGATCCCTTCTCCTCTCCTCTAACCCTAATACTCTCATTCTCAAAATTAACTCAAACAATTCAACAAATCGTCTATCAATAACATCTCCCCATCATTAATCCATCATTCTCCCTCTCTAAAACTCTATTTTTCACTCTCTCTCCTCTCAAAGTCCAAGACACCCAAAAACCCTAACTTCCCCAATCAAAGATCTTTTGCCATAGGAATTGGAATAGAAGCTTAGGAGGTGGTAAGGAGCAAGGAACTAGGACCAAGTGTGTGGATTGGAGCTCTCTCTCTCTCTCTTATCCTTTCCTTCTCTCTCCTCTTCAAAGAGGTAAGAGGGGGTTATTTGTTTTAAGTTAGGGAAAGGATTTAATGATAATAATAAGTATATAATTTGGTGTATATGAATTGTTTGTTATGTATTAGAATTAAAACTTTATATAAATTGGTGAAATTTTACTCTCTTTGAATATATGTCTTGTATGTTAATTGAGTTGGTGTAGATGTTAATGGTGTGAATATGTGTTGTTAGTGTATAAATGGTGTAAATATGCCTTTGCCTTATGCTTATAAATTGTTAAGTTTATTTATGAATAGTTATACCCAAATTAGGATAAGGCACTTCCTAATTGAAATTGAGCCCAAATAATTACAATTTTCCAATGAATAAAGGGTTCAAATTCAACTAGAAGGAGCCTAAGGACATGCATCATACATGGTGTAAAGGTGGACGTTAGGGTAGGGGAAAGACATATGTATAACGTGAGGGCAAGTGTAACTAGATTGTGTTATTGAAACAACCGTCGAGAATTGTTATGGAAAACTTTGATCTTCCAAAGGGCCGGGTTTGCTACCCTCGTTTGGGATTGGTTTTATGCGAACCATAATGATTCTGTCAGTTACTTTGACTCTTTGTGGCCGATCGAGGGTGATCCTTACCATAGCCAACTTGGACGAATCAAACCAAGTTGTATGAGGAACCCCAAAAATGGGGTGAAGTACTGTGCAAGTAAGTTATGGGTTGGGGGATGCTTACTCCCGGACGGTTTTTCTCCGAAGTGGAGGGTGATGTGAGGCAAATGAAAATGTGGGATGCAAAGAAAAAGAAATTCAAAGTAAAAGAGAAAGAAAAGGAGAAAAAGAAAGTGCATATGCATATGAGATTTAATTAATTGAGTCCAATAAAAAGAATGATTTCAATGAAAGGAAATGAAAGAGTATATTATTGGATTCAATAATTAAGTCAAAGCGAGCGACGTTGCATTCATCTCAATGTAAATGCTTGATTATATATAATTATATTTTCTATGTTATTTTGTATTTTATGACGGAAATGTGTATTTGGAATTGTGTATGTGAATGCACTTAATTATGCCTTAGTATTGTTATTAAGTGTTTTATTTAATTTAAATTCAAATGACTCACCTCTTTGTTGTTGTTATTTTAGGTACCCATAATGAGGAGCTTCCCGTTGTTCCCTCTGCTGAGGATACTTATACTCCCCCTGATGGAGTGTAATGCTTGCATCTTGTTATTAGCATCATATAGTTTTATATGCTATATTTCAAGTGATAATTAACTCCCTTTTTCTATGTATTTGGCTTGTTTCTTGAGTAAATATTAGGTTTTTGTTATGTTTTTAGTCAAGTTAGGTAAATTAAAATCCTAGAACATTTTGATCCGTTTTGTGTTTGATTTCAAATATTTGAAGCTTAATTTGTTGATTTATGCTTTGCAATGGAAAAGAGCTTTGGATACCTGAAGATTGGAGCAAGAATGGAGAGAAATGGTGTTCTTAAATGTGGCCCAAGATGGGGTTTAAATGTCAAGAGCTCAGGTGAAAAAAGCCAGAATTAATTGAAGAAAAACCTAGCCAACTCAGGTGATCTCACGCCCAGATGTGAGGTATGCCACGCCTGGGCATGTGGTGCACAAAGAAGAAGAGCTGAGGAAGATTTGGTCCCACGCCTAGGCGCGTGGACCTGCGAGTTGGGCCTATCTTTTTCGCTTTTGAGGATTCTGATAGATTAGTTTTAGGATTAGCTTTTTCTATATTCTAGGTCTTAGCATTAGGTTTAGGTATCTTTTAGAGAAAGAGGGAGATTGCATTTTCTGCACTTCATTGAAGGAGAAGAGTTTTAGGTAATCCTTATTGTCTATGATAGGGTATCATATTCTATTTCTTCTATTTTCTTCTTTTATAATGTGTAACTAAAACCCTTTGTAGTTAGGAACATGGTTGATTTGTATGGATGAGTTTATATATTTATGAATTAATGTTTTTCATTCAAAACCTATTGTTTGGTTGTGTTTTAATTCCAATTCATGAAATTGGCCACTTTATGTTTTGTTTAGAATCTCTAATCCAACAAGAGACATCTGAGGGTTAGAATAGGTCGTTCTTCCAAACATTATAACCGCCTAGTTTGTAGACATATATCTAGGGCTTATATGACTTGAATATTCCAGTGTTCTTAATTGTGGTTATTCATATGTCAAATCGCTTAAGACATTAAGGGTCTCATATTGAATAAGAAATATAAATTCGCAGAGACATCTAGTTTTTATTACCTCTGGGATGTCATGGGTTTAATAAAAAATAGAGATTCATAATTAATAAATAGGTCTTGCAATGAAACTAGTTCCTAACGCCTTTCTCTATCTTTCTCAGAAACCCTATTTTTAATTAGTTTATTTTTAATTGGTTTGTTTAATAAATTTAATTTATAAAATTTCTATTTTAATTACCCTTTGGTGAGAATTATTTGGAAACAACTCACAATCCCCGAGTGGAACGATAATTTACTTTCTCTTTATTACTTGTGATCTAGTATACTTGCTAGTATCTCCAACAAGTTTTTGGCGCCGTTGCCGAGGATTGGAATCCGATTCCAATTAATTTTTGGTTCATAGGCGTAATTAGATAGGAAATTTATTTGGTCTCAATTATTTTATCTTAATTATTCTTTTTCTTTATCAACTGGTGCTGCTTAACCCTTTATGCATTTGCGTTCTGCAGGTGGTAAAGGAGTTGTTCCGTTTGATCCGGAGATTGACAAGAGTGAAATAAGTAGGAAGAGGCACGCCCGTTTGCAAAGTGATGACACCCAATTTTGTCCGGGGTCAAAGATGTTATTTGGTAAAAAAATAATTTTGGTTATTTATTTATTTATTTTTTTTTATTCTCAAATTATTTATATTTGAAAAAAACAAAGAGCTTGTTTGAATGTATTATTATTGTGTATTGAGTTATTCTTTGGGTTTTTTTTTTTAAAAAAAAAAATTTAAAAAAAAAAGTTTTAAAATAAAAGGTTTGTTTTTTTTTTATAAAAAAAAAGGTTGTAAAATAAAAAAGGTAAAAAAAAAAGGAAGCAAAGGGGTTTGGGCCGTTTGGCCCAAACTATGTTAAATGCCCAAACTATGTCAAATGCCTAACCTAATTCATTGCAACAACGAGCAAGCAGCAAGCAGCCGCTGCTGCTTCGTTGTGTTCTTTTCTCTGTTCTCAAAAAAAAAAAAAAAAAAAAAAACTAGTTTCCCAAATCATTCTCAATCTCCAATCATTATCAATTAATATTTTGATTCGTTTTTTTATTTCCCTACTCAACTCCTTGCTGCATGTCCCTATTCCATAATGCAATCTTTTTCTTCTCTTCTTCTCCTGGGAAATCTGCCTTTGGATTAAAAGTTGGATTCAGACCAAAATTAATTGATTCGGTTGATATTGTTCTTTGCAAAGTTTTACTCCTATAAATAGAGCTTCAAATAACACGAAAGAAGACATGGAAAAAAGCACAGAGAAAAAAAAACGAAAATACAGAGAGGAGTAGCAGCGGCGGCGGTGTACGGTGGTTGTCGCGGTGCACGGCTGCAGTAGCGGCGGCATTCAACAATTAGGTTCCTTTTTTTGTATTTTTTCTTTATTTGTTGTATTTTCTGCTAATTATGTGATGAGACTGTGTATAATTTATTTCTCTGATGGTTCTAAAGTTGTGATTTTGTCCTAATTTTTTTATTTTATTTTATTTTATTTTTCCTCTTAAAAAAAAAAAGAATTGCTCAATAATATAGTACTGTATGTGGCTAATGGATGACCAATAAGTCTTGCTGTGCAACTGAAGTGTATGGCATCTCAGCTTTCATGAACATGATAGCTTGTTTGTTTGGGAACAATGAACCAAAACTGAATTTTTGATACTAGATTTTAACTTTAGGTTCATGGTACTAATTATTAGTACGGATCAGTTTTTTTTTTTTTTTTTTAATAACGAAGTGATTATATGGTTTTAATTATATGTTTAAGATTGGTTTACGGTAAAATAATTTAACATAGTTCGGGACGGTTGCGACAAGTTATATATTGGTTCAATGTTTTTGTATCTGGATTATGAATTTGGTAAAACTGGCTTTACAAGGTATGTATATTTTTCACGCCAGCTTGGGAGTGCTTGAATTTTTCAAACTTTGCTTGAAGATGAAATAACTAATTGCTGGAACTTTATTTTCTGTAGTTAGGAATTGCGTTTATGCATTATAGCCAGTATTGAGACCAGTCATTACTTTAAGATTTCACTGTTGAGGTTTTTTTTAATTATATATTTAGTTTTTGAACTTTAAAATCTTTCTGTTATAGATCTATTTTTTTTTTCCGTGTCTTGCTGACATGTCACGTCGAGATCCTAATTAGTCCAACAAAAAAAATTTCCATTCAAGGATTATTTTCACTAAATGAACTCCTTCGTTTTTTTTAGTCCTAAAACTGTATCAAGTGGTATACGACAAGACAATCAAATCAAAGGTTTTTTTTTTTTTGCATTATCAATTAATTATGAAAGTATTCGCCTACTGTTTCAACTTTTGTTAATACGCCACGCTAATTAAAGAATTAAAGCTGATGACGGAAAATTTGGAAGATGTCCGGAGTGACGGTTACACAAAAGTCTATCCATTAGTCTTGAGGCATTTCTTTACAATCGGATTTGGCCATGAGTGTTGGCTGGGTTTGATTCTAAAAAATTAAAAGTTTGGAATTTTAAAGTAAAAAGTAATACTTTAAGTTGTCGACGATAGAAATTAGGAAAAGGCCGTGGTTACGGTTCCGTAAATTTTACCTAATTATCTTGAGGCATATTTTTTTTATATTAGAGTTGGTCATGAGTGTTGGCTAAATCTAAATGGCAAAAATCAAAAGTAAGTATTTCGTCAAATCTCTTTTTAATGTTAAAATCAATGTGAATAAATTCGTTGATCCTTAACCGTTATAACAATGGTGAATATAAACAATTAAAAATAATTATTTCAAAGATAATAATTTTGCTTACAAGTTTAGATTTTTTTTTTGTTTTTTACCGCAACACAATCCTATATCGAAAAAGGAAATTTTGTAAACAAATCATTTTGAAATAATTTTAGAACTAATTTTTATTGCTGTAAATTTTTACTAAAATAGAAATTTTAAATTCACCATTGTTATATCCAAATGTTATAGGATTTGATTTTATTCCGCAGAAAAATTGCTATTTAGGCAACCCATTTCTCAATCATAGTCATTTATCATCTTTGATAATATGGTGATAAAAATGGGACATATAAAATAAAAATAATAAACAAATTTTTTTTTTAATAATTGAAAACCAAACCAAATTAATCAAACAAATAATATAGACCAAATAGGTAACCGTTCTTAGAACGGACGTGGTAGGGTGCTAATACCTTCCCTACTCGTAATCAACCCCCTAATCCAATTTCTGATGCGTAGACCATTTTTTTTAGGTGTCCAATTACACCATTCCATTTTTATGGATAAATCAATTGGTGGCGACTCCAAATCTCTTTAATTAATTTAAATAAATAAATTAATTATTATTTTCTTTTTCATATTTTTTTTTCGCGGCGCCCTTCGGGACGGTTGCGACAGCTGGCGACTCCGCTGGGGAAATTTGAGGGTTAAGCCATAATTTTTTTTTTTGGTCTCTATGTATTGTTTGATTTAAATTTTTTTTTGTTTGGTTTTTCATTTTTATTTCTACATACTTGTGCCTTATTGATTATTTATTGTTTCCATGCATAAGCCCTCTACCCGGGCCCAACACCTTTTAGGTTTAGATAGAGGGTTAAGTAGTGTTGCCTTGAGAGACCTTCGGTCTCCGTATAGGCTCATGAAAACCCCTCGCTCAAACTGAATCCTTTCCGCTTGAAGCCTATGATGGGCAAGGATAGGAGACCCTGTGTCAATCAAATTGATCATGACAAGGGGTAGTTTGGGGACTTGTTGATAGGAGTCATAGAACCTACCCTTTGCATCTTTTTGACTTTAGAAATTATTTCGTGTCTTTGGATTTTTCTTTTAAAGCTATGCATTAATTAACCAGCTTGCATTTAAAATAAATCCTTATTTTCTTTTATTTCGTATTTGCTTACACATATCCATTTGCATTCACGGTTCAAAATTGTAACATTATTGCTAAATCTCAGATTATTACTCCAATTCTTCGAAAGCATGGATAAATTCGGCATGTCCTCTCAGTCCGTTGTGGTTGAAGATAGGTCAAAAGTCATAGAAGAGTCAGAAGCTATACAGCGAGAAGAAGGAGATTGTCTGCCTAAGGGAGTCGTTATCCCCTTGCCAGCAATAGGGAAAATTGACTTTGAACCGAACGATTTGAGAGTTCTGAAACAAGTTTGGCAACGAATGAGAAGGTCCGAAGACTTTGCTAAGAAATATGGGCTCATAGCATTCCTTATTCAAGTCCGACCCAACATTCCGATGTTGAAGGCTATGCTACACTTCTGGGATCCTTCGCTCCGATGCTTTACCTTCCATCACATTGATATGGTTCCTACGATCGAAGAGTATTACAAAATAATAAATGTGGATATACCTTCAAAAGAAAAGGTTTATTTCCCTTACGAAAAGAAAACTACTGCAAGGATACTCTCAAGATTGTTGGACATTCATGTCAGTGAAATTGAAGATCAGATGATAGATAAGAAGGGAAACCTGAGTGCTCACTATCTCTTACAGTTTGTCCAAAACAACATAGATACAGATCATGGGCTGACTGCGTTTGCTCTTGCCATTTATGGATTAGTAATCTTTCCAAGGGTAAAGGGGCGAATTGATAGTCAGATAGTCAAACTATTTGAGCAAATAGAACATAAGGTGAATCCAGCAATACCCATCTTGGCGGAAACTATCCGATCGTTGAATCATTGTAGGCTTAATAAGATAGGACGATTCCGAGGTTGTACTCAGCTCTTGACCATCTGGATGATCAGTCATCTTCCCGTCTTAACATGCTTTGATTTCCCTAAAATCGAATGGAATCTGTATAGACCGGGGTTTCATAACCCAGCAAGAGAATATGGTAATGCGGCATGGCCTCTTGAAATGCCGACAAAGAATCAGTGGATTATGTTCTTCCTAGGTTTGCAGGAAGTAATTTGGATGGCTCCCTGGATGTCTCATACCTATACAGTGTATAGGTGTGGAGATAAACCTTGGGTTCCTCTCATAGGCCCGTGGGGAGTTACTGGCTATGCTCCTGCCCTAGTTAGAAGACAGTTGGGATCAAAGCAATGTATCCCCATGACCCATGGTCTAGCTGATTTCGAATTCTCGTACAGTGACGAGAATGTATCTAATAAAGTCAAAGAATCCACCGAAGCCTGGATGGACGTTCGATATGTGAAGCAAGGATCTTCTATAGGAACTACTCCCGGATATCCTCTATGGCAGGCTAACCGCGGAAAAGGCTTTGTAGCCCCTAAAGTTGAAGGTCCTCATCTTCCTATCCATAATTTCAATGAACCATTTGATTATGTTGCCAAGGCTGAAGGAAGATATGAGATAATGTACCAACAGCTGAAGGAAAAAGAGCTTGAAGCTAAGGAGTTATGGAATAACAAGTTATGAAGGATTGAAGAGGAGATGCAAGTTGAAAAAGGAAGGTCTTCTTGGATGGAACAACAAACTCGAAGATGGAAAAACGAATACTTAGACCTTGATGTTTCACTTTCTGAGAAAAACAAAATGATTGCTTCCCTCAACCAAAAAAATGGAGCCATGCGTTCAGAATTAAAATATTTAAAGTCAAAACTAGAGGAAAGCAGCAAAACTATTTTTCTGCTACAAGAAGAAAAAGTGTCCCTGGATGCGGATAAAGTCTATTGGAGTGATAGAAGTCAACACTTTGAAGGGCAGCACAAAGATCTTCTCCAAAAAACCTGCCAACTTCTTAATGATATCCAAGGACTTGCAAGGAAGGCGCAAAAAAGGGCAAGAGAGGCTGAAGAAGCTGAGGAGGAAGCACCACCTGGGAAGGCCCGAGAATTCTTAGTCACCATCAAGAAAGAATTGGAATATTTTGGGAATTTCTATTGAAGTAGGAGAAAAGAAGATTTTCTTTTTTTTAGAATAAGCGATTGCAGTAATAATGGTAGGACTAGATGAGTTTTATGTTTTTTTGTTGGAATTTGATTTTGTAATAAAGGAGATTTGGCAATAAAATTTACAATTTTGGATCACAATCATTCATTCATTCATTTCTTCATCTTTCGTAAATTTTTATTAAATATTCAAAAAAATCTGGAATTAGGAAAACTGCCTCCAAAGCACCCTTATCGGACTCGATTGCAAGTCAAGATTATGGAAGAACGTGAGGCGAATCAAAAGAACGATACAGAGTTAGCAGAACTCAAAAGTCAAATGAATAAGATGATGGAAATGATACTCACATTACAAAAAAATGAATCAAATGGGAATGGGAATCCTAAAACCGATGATGTTGAACAGCTTGTTTCTCCCCAATATCCTCCGGGTTTCACCCCAAACGTTCGTAATAATCAACACAGTGCATCTGGGCAACACGTATACTCTATGGTCAATTGGCCACCCTACGGACTTCCTCCAGGATATGTCCCACCTTTCGCTGAAGAGGTTCCTGTTCACGAGGAACTAACTCCGCACGTCGACGCTGAAGAATACCCTACACATGTGGTTCACCAATCACACATCACCGCTGGGCCACAAGCCCATATTATTCCGCACATACCCGGGGCAAGGCTTGGGGGGAATAAACCACACTTTCCTAATGGCACTCAAGGCAAGGAGAAAGAGAAGTTGGATCTGATAGAGGAAAGATTGAAAGCAATTGAAGGAGCAAACTATCGAGGACTGAAAGATGCTTTTGAGATGTGTTTAGTCCCGGAAGTTATTTTGCCCCCAAAGTTCAAGCTGCCAGAATTTGAGAAGTACAATGGAACTACCTGCCCAAATACTCACCTCCATATGTATGTACGGAAAATGTTGGCATACCACAAGGATGACAAGTTATTGATCCATTGCTTCCAAGATAGTCTCGTTGCCGGGGCTTTGAATTGGTATATACGATTAGAAAAGGACAATATCAGAACTTTCAGGGACTTGGCTGACGCTTTTGTTAAGTATTACAAGTACAATGAAGATTCGGCACCTGACCGCACTCAGCTTCAAAGTATGTTCCAAAAACAGAATGAGAGTTTTAGAGAATATACCCAAAGGTGGAGGGCCGTGGCTGCCCAAGTTATGCCTCGCATAGAGGAGGAGGAACAAATCTCATTATTTATAGAGACTCTTCAAAATCCCTATTATGATCGCATGGTGAGTAGTACTGCTAATAGTTTCAATGCTTTAAAAAAGGTGGGAGAACGAATTGACAGTGGATTGAGGTGTGGAAAGATCACAGGAGACAATCTCGGACCGAGCACTAGAAAGAGACCAAATTTTGTGAAAAAGAAGGAAGGAGAAACTCATGCCGTAACTAATGAAGGGAAGGGATATCAAAGAACCAACCATTATTCTAAGAATGCTTACACCAATACTTATACCTCCCGCCCACAGGGGACTCAATATCAGCCCAATACATATGTTCATCAGAATCCCCACCAGTACCATGCACCAATTATTCATTATCCACAAAATCCCACCCAAACATATTTCACACCACAGGCTATAAACCCTAACCAATCATATTTACCTCCACCGATCCCAAGCATAAACCAAACTTATACTTCCCAAGCAACCACAAACACAAGCCATGCGCATCCTCCCCAACAAATTAAAAACACTAACCCAAACACAAACCCAAACCAACCTAATACATACCAAAGCCAAGATAGAAAGATCGTAAACTTCGATCCTATTCCAATGTCTTACACTGAACTTTTTACTTTCCTTCAAAAACGAGGGGTGGTGACTCCCGTCCCTGGGAAAGTTCCTGAAAATCCGGGACGTTGGTATGATCCAAATACGGCTTGTATATATCATTCAGGAGTGGTGGGCCATTCAGTAGAAAACTGCAAAGCGTTCAAGTATAAAGTTCAAAGCCTAATCGACTCGAAATGGTTAGATTTCCAGCAAGTGGCTCCTAATGTCTCAGGGAACCCTTTACCTAACCATTCCAGCCAAGGGGTCAATGCAGTAGAAAATTTCTGTGAAGAGATGTGCATAGAACGATTAGTGGATGTTAAGATGCCTATGAGGTTCATATTTCAAGAGATGTGTAAAAAAGGTTTGATTGAAGTATTGGTCAAAGAAGAAATGGGGAATGATTTGGAAGTTTGTGAAATGCATGGGAGGACAGGTCACACTCTAGAAGATTGTGATGATTTTAAACAATTGTTGCAAAAACTCATGGATGCCAAGCTGGTCATGATAATGAAGAAAGGTTATAGTAATGGAATCAACATGATGAGAAGCTCAAGTGAAAAATTCGATACCAATGATATCCCAGCGACGATTCAGAAGTTTGAACCGGTGCTCGATATTCCAGATAATGCGTTGTTATACCCCTCTGAAGCCCGGTGGGAACCAGTGATAGGGGAGATGCCAAACCCTTTCCCTTATAAGTCGGACAAATCAGTGCCATGGAGGTAGGGGAAGCCGTTGACTAGTATCCCAGGTGTATCTGACAAATCAAAAAAGGTAAGCAACATAGCTGGAGTTGGGGGAATGACTAGAAGTGGAAGAATGTATAGTCCTGTTGAATTAAAACCATCTTCTGCAAAAACTAGCAAATTAGGAGAAGGGGTCATATTTCCTGAGGTTGATAGTGCCAAAATGGGTCCTGACGGGCCCGAATCAGAGCGAAAAGATTTTGAGACCAAGAAAGAGGTCTCCACTGAAGAGGCTTTTGAATTCTTGAAGTTTATCAAACAAAGTGAATATAAAGTGATTGACCAGTTAAACCACACACCTGCTCGGATTTCGTTATTATCTTTACTAATTAATTCTGAACCACACAGGAATGTATTGTTGAAGGTGCTGAATCAGGCTCATGTTAGCCATAATATCAAAGTAGAAAGGTTGGATGGCATAGTGAATAATATAGTTGCTGACAATTACATCACTTACACGGATGACGAAATTCCACCTGAGGGGACTGGTCACATCGAAGCCCTTCACATTTCCATGATGTATCGAGGTTGTCAGGTGGCAAGGGTTTTGATAGATAATGGTTCATCGTTAAATGTCATGACCAAAAGAACCTTTGCTAGGCTCCCGATTGACACATCCCTCTTGAAGCCAAGCTATATGATCGTCAAAGCATTTGATGGATCAAGGAGAGAATCAGTGGGGGAAATTGAACTACCTATGAAAATAGGGCCATGCACTTTTCAGATCTTATTCCAAGTAATGGACATAAACCCGACTTATACTTGCTTATTGGGAAGACCTTGGATTCATACTAGTGGTGCGGTACCCTTCTTCCTTACATCAAAAAGTGAAGTTTATCGCAAATGGGAAACTTATAGTCATTTCTGGGGAAGAAGATGTATTGGTGACGCAACCATCAAGTACTCCTTATATTGAAGCAGCTGAGGAGGCTTTTGAAACGGCTTTCCAAGCACTGGAGATAGCAAATGCCACATTTGTTAAAGAAGGAAGTCCCCTGTTGAAGCCTAGACCGTCTGAAGCTTCTCTCATGGTGGCAAAAATCATGATAGAAAATGGGTATCAGCCAGGCAAAGGGCTTGGAAAATATGAACAAGGACCAATTGATATGCCAATACTCTACGACAACAAAGATCGGTATGGATTAGGATATATACCTACAAAAGTTGATAAGATCCGAATCGCCGAAGAGAAAAAGCAGAAGAGATTGGCCTGTCTGGGGCATTGTGAGTACAAGGTTGACAGGATTCCCATTCCGCATATCAGCTACAGCTTCAGCAGTGCTGGATTCGATTTTGTAAGGGATGTTGCTGCAGTGATGGATGATTGCTCTAATGATATGGATAGCTTCATAATCCAACATCCGCCCGGCACCGTATTGAACAACTGGATAGAGGAGGAATTCCCGCAACTTTTGTGCCACATAGAAAAGTAATTAATGTATTCGAAATCATTGGTTCTGCCCAAAGCCATTGATTTCTTCTTAGCACTAAATAAGGGCGTACTCCATTTCATATTGTCAAGTATAAGTTTTCATGAATAAATGCATGTGTTTTAGTTAATTTTGTTTTCTTTTTCTTTCCTTTAAAAGGATAATAATAATAATAATAATAATAATAATCATGGAATATATTTTAAAAATATATATATATATATATAGATTTTTGTTTTTTTAAAAAAAAAATAATAATATGAAATAACTGAATACTTTACCTAATCACCAATAATGCAGATCTGACTGCGAATCCGTAAATAATGATCATGTTAGTAACCCACCATACAGTTTCGATCACTTTCCTAGCCAGACTGAAGAAGAGAATAATGATGACAATTGGGAGACACATCCTGAATTACTCCGAATGGTTGAGCAAGAAGCCAGAGAAATTCAACCTCTTGAAGAGCCCACTGAAGTAGTTAACTTGGGGACAGAGGATGATAAAAAAGAGATCAGAGTTGGAACAATCTTGAAAATCGGTGAACAGAAAAGGTTGGTTCAGTTGTTACATGAGTATAAGGATGTCTTTGCATGGTCATACCGTGATATGCCGGGATTGGATCGTAACATAGTCGAGCACAAGCTGCCATTGAAGCCTGAATGCCTACCTGTGAAACAAAAATTAAGGAGGATGAAAACTGACATCTCGTTGAAAGTGAAAGAAGAAATACAAAAATGGCTAGAAGCGGGATTTATAACAGTGTCAAAATATCCTGAATGGGTAGCCAACGTGGTTCCAGTACCAAAGAAAGGGGGGAAGATAAGAGTTTGTGTTGACTATCGAGATCTGAATAGGGCCAGCCCAAAAGATGATTTCCCTATACCTCACATAGATGTCCTCGTCGACAATACTGCGAATCACGCATTGTTCTCCTTTATAGATGGCTATTCCGGCTATAATCAGATTAAAATGGCCCCAGAAGATATGGAAAAAACCACCTTCATCACATTGTGGGGAACCTTTTGTTATCGAGTTATGCCCTTTGGTTTGAAGAACGCCGGTGCAACGTATCAAAGAGTCATGGTCACTTTGTTTCATGACATGATGCACAAGGAGATTGATGTGTATGTTGATGATATGATAGCCAAATCCAAAACCCAAGAAGAACACATTGATAACTTGAGAAAGCTTTTTGAAAGGCTGCGAAAATATGAACTCAAATTGAATCCGGCAAAGTGTATTTTTGGAGTAAAATCTGGCAAAGTTTTAGGTTTCATAGTCAGCCAAAAGGGAATTGAAGTTGATCCAGAAAAAGTCCGAGCTATAGTAGAGATGCCTGCTCCTCGAACTGAGAAGGAGGTCAGAAGCTTTTTAGGAAGATTGAACTACATCTCCAAATTTATCTCACAATTGACCGCAACATGCGAACCAATGTTTAAGCTATTGAGGAAAAATCAGACTGTTGAATGGAATGAAGATTGTCAGATTGCGTTTCAGAAAATAAAACAATATTTAATGCAACCTCCGGTATTAATGCCTCCGGTGCCCGGAAAACCTCTAATAATGTATCTAACGGTTTTGGATGAATCCATGGGATGTATGTTAGGAGAACATGACGAATCAGGCAAAAAGGAACAGGCAATATACTACCTAAGTAAGAAATTCACTAGTTGTGAGATCAAATACTCATTGCTAGAACGCACATGTTGTGCTTTGGTTTGGGCAGCCCGCCGATTGAGGCAATATATGCTGAGTCACACTACATGGTTGATTTCTAAAATGGATCCTATTAAATATATCTTTGAGAAGCCGGCCTTAACGGGAAGAATCGCTCGATGGCAAATGTTATTATCAGAATACGATGTAGTGTATGTCACACAAAAAGCGATCAAAGGTAGCGCCCTTGCTGATTACTTGGCTAGTCAACCAGTGGAAGAGTATGATACGATGCAACATGACTTTCCGGATGAAGACATCATGGCCTTGTTCTCTGAGAAAAAGAAAGAAGTTTGGTCACTTGTATTTGATGGAGCTTCAAATGCATTAGGCCACGGGATTGGAGCTGTATTGGTATCACCGGAAGGAAATTTCATCCCGATTACTGCTAGGCTTTGTTTTGATTGCACCAATAACATGGCCGAGTATGAGGCATGTACCATTGGTCTTCAAGCAGCCTTGGATTCAAAAGTAAGGTTTCTGGAGGTTTACGGAGATTCGGCCCTGGTAATTCATCAATTAAAAGGAGAATGGGAGACTCGTGATGTTAAGCTGATTCCCTATCGCGACTATATCCTTGGACTGGTTGAGAAATTTGAGCAGGTGACTTTCTATCACATACCAAGAGAAGGCAATCAGTTAGCCGATGCATTGTCAACCCTGTCCTCGATGTTTCAAGTAAGCAGAGACGAATCGCCACTTATCAGGTTGGAAAGTCGAATTCAACCGGCTTACTGTCATATTGTTGATATAGAACCTGATGGAAAACCATGGTACCATGACATCAAAGAATTCATCAAAAATAAGGAGTATCCACTTGGGGCCACAGAAAATGATAAGAGAACGTTGAGGAGATTAGCCATGGGTTTTTTCCTGAATGAAGACGTACTCTACAAGAGGAATCATGACATGGTACTTTTAAGATGTGTAGAAGCAGAAGAAGCTAAGAAGATAATTAAAGAAGTGCATGAAGGATCATTTGGGACTCATGCTAACGGGCATGCTATGGCTCGGAAAATTCTGAGGGCTGGTTATTATTGGTTGACAATGGAGACTGATTGTTGTAACTTCGTTAAAAAATGTTACAAATGCCAGATCTATGCTGACAATATCAATGCTCCTCCAAAACCTTTAAATGTTCTTACTGCCCCCTGGCCCTTTTCTATATGGGGAATGGATGTCATTGGACCTATTGAACCGAAAGCTTCTAACGGACATCGCTTTATCTTTGTAGCAATTGATTACTTCACCAAGTGGGTTGAGGCTACCTCATATGCCAGCGTGACCAGAAAAGTGGTGATCAAGTTTGTTAAAAGAGAATTGATATGTCGTTACGGATTACCTAGCAGAATTATCACTGATAATGCAACCAACTTGAATAACAAAATGATAACAGAGTTGTGTGAAGAATTCAAGATAGAGCATCATACATCTTCCCCTTATCGTCCTAAAATGAATGGAGCAGTTGAAGCGGCAAACAAGAATATTAAAAAGATAGTGCAAAAGATGGTTGTAACTTACAAAGATTGGCATGAGATGCTTCCTTTTGCTTTACATGGATATCGCACCACTGTTCGCACATCCACCGGGGCAACCCCATATTCATTGGTTTATGGAATGGAGGCTGTTCTTCCTGTTGAAGTTGAAATCCCTTCCTTAAGGGTGATCATGGAAGCAAACCTAGAAGAAGCTGAATGGGTCCAAACCCGTTTTGACCAGTTAAACCTCATTGAAGGAAAGAGGTTAGTTGCTTTATGTCATGGCCAATTGTATCAAAAGAGAATTATTAAGGCTCATGCTAAGAAAGTTCGCCCACGTCACTTTCGAGAAGGGGATTTAGTGCTTAAGAAGATTCTACCTATCCAGAAAGATCACAGGGGAAAGTGGACTCCGAATTATGAAGGACCCTATGTCGTAAAGAAGGCTTTCTCTGGAGGGGCCCTGATTTTGACCAACATGGATGGAGAAGACTTGCGACTCTCAGTGAATTCAGATGCTGTAAAAAAGTATTATGCTTGAGAGTATCTAAAAAGAATAATAAAAAAAAAAGAGAAAAAAAAGGAAGTTGTATGTTTGTTTAGTAGTATATTCTTATGCGTTGATCACATCAATGTTTTACTAAACATTTTTTTCATATGCATAGTAAGGAATGTTTAATTCATGGATCAAGGTGGAGGGTGATGTAAATAAAACCCTATATGATGTGGACTCTCGAACAGTTCTTTTTAATGATATGAGGCTTCTTTGTGAATCCTGAACACTAAGGAGATACCCCTAGTCACCTCATTGAGCCTTGACATCATGAATGGAGATCATTTCTATACCACCTATTGAATATTCATAACCAGGGTCGGGTAGAATCGTTTGACAAATTTTCTGCTCAGCACTCAATCACTAACAAAAAGCCTACCTTGGTTTCAAAACCCAAAAGTAACTGATCACAGGATGAGTGGGGATCAGAATATGGATACAAAAAAAAATAATAATAAAAAAGAGAAAGAAAAAAGAAAAGAAAAGAGGTAAAATTCCCGAATAAAAAAAAAGAAGAGAACCCCGCTGAGAATCTGCAATGGATATCTTAGACAATGGTTAAAGTAAATCAAGATCTCTTCACAATTTCTAGTAGTGATTGAATGTTGTAGATAAAAAAAAAGAAGATTTGTTAAGAGGTAGGATATGGGAGAAAAGGAGAAAAGGAGAAGGGGGGAAACAAAATGCTTTGAGCCATATACCCTTTCTTTTCATAAACCTTCAGCCATGCCACGATACAAGCTTAAAAGACCTCGTTGAAGATTGAACAGTTCGAGATAAACATCAGGGTAAAAGAAAACTGACTCCAAGATAATAGAGAAAGATCCTGCATCCTAATAAATATCATATGCATTTTATTGTTACAAACAAAATTTATTTCCTTTACGGTGATCATAGCATAAGTATCTATTTTTAAAGAAGCATGCAAACTAAAAAAATAAAGTAGAATGAGCTCGTTAGGTCTAAAACCTGAAAAGGCGGCCTAGGCAGAAGTTAGAGCAATTTACTAGGTTGAAAATCCGAAAGGGCGACCTACCGTAAAAAAAAAAAAAAAAGAGAGAGAGGAGGTACCTCAAGCTAGTACCATGCAAGACACAATGTCTACAAGAGCAACCATGGGTCAAACTGGGGCAGATTTTTTTTATTATTTTCAAGAAAATAATAAAAAAAAAACAGATGGCAAACAACCAGTGCAAAGAAAGACGAGACGAACAGCCAAGTGAAACTCGAAATCTACAACTGGACACTGGGGCAATTTTCTTAATCCAAATCGTTTGATTGCGACCTCATTAGATCTTCCAGAAGAAAGGAGGGAGAGTGCTAAATTCTTGATGAGGGAAATTAACATGGTTCATTAAAAAGGGTCGTTTGCAGAAATGTGAATATGTTTACTAAATCTTGCCGT
The DNA here is from genome assembly GCA_037953625.1 of Crotalaria pallida. NCBI lineage: Eukaryota > Viridiplantae > Streptophyta > Magnoliopsida > Fabales > Fabaceae > Crotalaria > Crotalaria pallida. Next base: position 75,458,791 of record CM075649.1, on the reverse strand, counting down.
TGTCAAGAATGGCCTTGTAAAGAGTCCTAAATATGTTTTACATGGTATGATGCATTTATTCACAAACTTGTATTGACAATATAGAAATGTTGTATAAAACTTTTATTTAAAGCAGAAAGTTCATATTTGTGAATAACAATAATAATGTTTTACGATATTTTAGTGGGATCCCTGCGGCAGGAAACATAGTGCAACCAAAGAAGTGATTAACTGTTTGTTGACTTTGCGAAAGAGATCCAGTCTAATCCCTAAGTCTCGAGCATGGCTTAGTGCATAAGGGTGCCAAGGGGTAGTCACAATGACAAAATTATGATCAATTTCTTGTTTTTTTTAGCTCATGTGCATTGCATCACGTCAATATATCCATGCAAATTAATCATTTGAAATCACATATCCTCTCATTATTAGCGTAAGTGGTCATAGACATTCACAGCCACAACAAAAATTACTATCTCTGTCGCATGTCTCAAATCTACTTTAAGTTTTATTTTTAATTTTCTCTACCACGAGTTCTGGCAGTACCCCGACCTGCGTCCTCGTTTTCATTTATTTTATCTTCAGTTCCCGAGTTCTGGCAGTACCCCGACCTGCGTCCTCAACTTTAATTATTTTTAATTTTCTCTACCACGAGTTCCGGCAGTACCCCGACCTGCGTCCTCGTTTTCATTATTTTATTTTCAGTTCCCGAGTTCCGGCAGTACCCCGACCTGCGTCCTCGGCTTTAATTATTTTTAATTTTCTCTACCACGAGTTCCGGCAGTACCCCGACCTGCGTCCTCGTTTTCATTATTTTATTTTCAGTTCCCGAGTTCCGGCAGTACCCCGACCTGCGTCCTCGGCTTTAATTATTTTTAATTTTCTCTACCACGAGTTCCGGCAGTACCCCGACCTGCGTCCTCGTTTTCATTATTTTATTTTCAGTTCCCGAGTTCCGGCAGTACCCCGACCTGCGTCCTCGGCTTTAATTATTTTTAATTTTCTCTACCACGAGTTCCGGCAGTACCCCGACCCGCGTCCTCGTTTTCATTATTTTATTTTCAGTTCCCGAGTTCCGGCAGTACCCCGACCTGCGTCCTCGGCTTTAATTATTTTTAATTTTCTCTACCACGAGTTCCGGCAGTACCCCGACCTGCGTCCTCGTTTTCATTATTTTATTTTCAGTTCTTGAGTTCCGGCAGTACCCCAACCTGCATCCTCAGATTTATTTATCATCGTTTATATTTCCAAAGTTTAACAAAAAAAAAAAAAAACAACTCCGACTTACTTTAGTTCTTTCAACATCTGACGCTCTCTTCAACAAAATTGGTGTCTACGTCTTTACTCTTTGCTTATCTTGATAGCATACAAAATTCATTTTGTTTGCCATCTAATAAGCAACAAGTAAAGAGGGGCAGCTGTTGACACCCAATTTTGTATGGGGTCAAAGATGTTATTTGGTAAAAAAATAATTTTGGTTATTTATTTATTTATTTATTATTTTTTTTATTCTCAAATTATTTATATTTGAAAAAAACAAAGAGCTTGTTTGAATGTATTATTATTGTGTATTGAGTTATTCTTTGGGTTTTTTTTTTAAAAAAAAAAATTTTAAAAAAAGTTTTAAAATAAAAGGTTTGTTTTTTTTTTATAAAAAAAAAGGTTGTAAAATAAAAAAGGTAAAAAAAAAAAAGGAAGCAAAGGGGTTTGGGCCGTTTGGCCCAAACTATGTTAAATGCCCAAACTATGTCAAATGCCTAACCTAATTCATTGCAACAACGAGCAAGCAGCAAGCAGCCGCTGCTGCTTCGTTGTGTTCTTTTCTCTTTTCTCAAAAAAAAAAAAAAAAAAAACCTAGTTTCCCAAATCATTCTCAATCTCCAATCATTATCAATTAATATTTTGATTCGTTTTTTTATTTCCCTACTCAACTCCTTGCTACATGTCCCTATTCCATAATGCAATCTTTTTCTTCTCTTCTTCTCCTGGGAAATCTGCCTTTGGATTAAAAGTTGGATTCAGACCAAAATTAATTGATTCGGTTGATATTGTTCTTTGCAAAGTTTTACTCCTATAAATAGAGCTTCAAATAACACGAAAGAAGACACGGAAAAAAGCACAGAGAAAAAAAAAAATGAAAATACAGAGAGGAGTAGCAGCGGCGGCGGTGTGCGGTGGTTGTCGCGGTGCACGGTGGCGGTAGCGGCGGCATTCAACAATTAGGTTCCTTTTTTGTATTTTTTCTTTATTTGTTGTATTTTCTGTTAATTATGTGATGAGACTGTGTATAATTTATTTCTCTGATGGTTCTAAAGTTGTGATTTTGTCCTAATTTTTTTATTTTATTTTATTTTATTTTTCCTCTTAAAAAAAAAAAAGAATTGCTCAATAATATAGTACTGTATGTGGCTAATGGATGACCAATAAGTCTTGCTGTGCAACTGAAGTGTATGGCATCTCAGCTTTCATGAACATGATAGCTTGTTTGTTTGGGAACAATGAACCAAAACTGAATTTTTGATACTAGATTTTAACTTTAGGTTCATGGTACTAATTATTAATACGGATCAGTTTTTTTTTTTATTTTTTTTATTTTTTTTTAATAACGAAGTGATTATATGGTTTTAATTATATGTTTAAGATTGGTTTACGGTAAAATAATTTAACATAGTTCGGGACGGTTGCGACATGTTATATATTGGTTCAATGTTTTTGTATCTGGATTATGAATTTGGTAAAAATGGCTTTACAAGGTATGTATATTCTTCACGTCAGCTTGGGAGTGCTTGAATTTTTCAAACTTTGCTTGAAGATGAAATAACTAATTGCTGGAACTTTATTTTCTGTAGTTAGGAATTGCGTTTATGCATTATAGCCAGTATTGAGACCAGTCATTACTTTAAGATTTCACTGTTGAGGTTTTTTTTAATTATATATTTAGTTTTTGAACTTTAAAATCTTTCTGTTATAGATCTATTTTTTTTTTCCGTGTCTTGCTGACATGTCACGTCGAGATCCTAATTAGTCCAACAAAAAAATTTCCATTCAAGGATTATTTTCACTAAATGAACTCCTTCGTTTTTTTTTAGTCCTAAAACTGTATCAAGTGGTATACGACAAGACAATCAAATCAAAGGTTTTTTTTTTTTTGCATTATCAATTAATTATGAAAGTATTCGCCTACTGTTTCAACTTTTGTTAATACGCCACGCTAATTAAAGAATTAAAGCTGATGACGGAAAATTTGGAAGATGTCCGGAGTGACGGTTACACAAAAGTCTATCCATTAGTCTTGAGGCATTTCTTTACAATCGGATTTGGCCATGAGTGTTGGCTGGGTTTGATTCTAAAAAATTAAAAGTTTGGAATTTTAAAGTAAAAAGTAATACTTTAAGTTGTCGACGATAGAAATTAGGAAAAGGCCGTGTTTACGGTTCCGTAAATTTTACCTAATTATCTTGAGGCATATTTTTTTTATATTAGAGTTGGTCATGAGTGTTGGCTAAATCTAAATGGCAAAAATCAAAAGTAAGTATTTCGTCAAATCTCTTTTTAATGTTAAAATCAATGTGAATAAACTCATTGATCCTTAACCGTTATAACAATGGTGAATATAAACAATTAAAAATAATTATTTCAAAGATAATAATTTTGCTTACAAGTTTAGATTATTTTTTTTGTTTTTTACCGCAACACAATCCTATATCGAAAAAGGAAATTTTGTAAACAAATCATTTTGAAATAATTTTAGAACTAATTTTTATTGCTGCAAATTTTTACTAAAATAGAAATTTTAAATTCACCATTGTTATATCCAAATGTTATAGGATTTGATTTTATTCCGCAGAAAAATTGCTATTTAGGCAACCCATTTCTCAATCATTGTCATTTATCATCTTTGATAATATGCTGATAAAAATGGGACATATAAAATAAAAATAATAAACAAATTTTTTTTTTAATAATTGAAAACCAAACCAAATTAATCAAACAAATAATATAGACCAAATACGTAACCGTTCTTAGAATGGACGTGGTAGGGTGCTAATACCTTCCCTACTCGTAATCAACCCCCTAATCCAATTTCTGATGCGTAGACCATTTTTTTTAGGTGTCCAATTGCACCATTCCATTTTTATGGATAAATCAATTGGTGGCGACTCCAAATCTCTTTAATTAATTTAAATAAATAAATTAATTATTATTTTCTTTTTCATATTTTTTTTCGCGGCGCCCTTCGGGACAGTTGCGACACAAAGGAAAGAACAGAAGGATAAGATGGCTGAGAGAGGAGAAAGAGGTGCTGAGAGGACTGAAATAGAGGGTGAGCAAGTAACGCCTCCACCCAGAATGACACTTGCTGACTATGCAAAGGTTGACCAGATATTTGCACTTCTAGCATAGTTAAGCAACCAATCACTACTGAATCCTTTGAGATTGATCCACAATATGTTCATCTAATCAAGCAGGATCTATTCAGTGGAGCGCCACATCAAGTTCCAACTGATTATATAGCCAACTTCTTGGGTATGTTGGATTTCTTCAAAATTCGAGGTGCTTCAGAGGAGGCCATCAGGATGAGGATATTTCCTTTATCTTTAAAGGAAAAGGCATACAACTGGGTTCGTAATAAGCCACCTGGAAGTCTTTCCTCCTTGGAAGTTCTTGTTAGGAAATTTATTGACAAGTTCCTTCCAACTGGAAAGCAAGCCAAGCTTCGTCAAGATGTGAATTCCTTTGTTCAAGAGGATAATGAGCCCCTACACAAGGCCTGGGAGCGCTACAATCAAATGCTTAAGAAGTGTCACACTCATGCTATGCCATCCTGGTTGTAGATCCGTTTGTTCTATGACGGATTGAAGATGTTCAATAAGGGAATGGTTGATGCGGCAGCTGGTGGGTCACTGATTAAGAAGATGGTGGAAGAGGCCAAGGATATTCTGGTGACAATGGCTTATAACAACAGCCAAGCCCTTAGTGAGAGGAGCATCATGAGGAATTCTGATCTGAGCTCCACTCAAGTCTAGACCCTTTTTCAGCAAAACAAGGAGATGCAGCAACAGATATCTGCATTAGCAAAACACATGGAACAGACTCATTTGACAGCTGCAGTCAACCTAGTCTGTGATTTCTGTGGTGGGAATCACCGCAATGGTGAATGCTCACCTGATATTGGAAAGAGTCCCGAGACTATTGAGGAGCAAGCAAATTATGTGGGTGGTGGAGGTCAACAAAGGAACAATCTGTTTTCCAACACCTACAATCCGGGTTATAGAAATCACCCGAATTTTTCATGGAATAGTCCGGCTCTTAATCCACCTCAGCCACAGAAGCAGAATTGGGAGATAGCAGTGGATAAATTGGCTACTCTAACAAGCAACTTCATAGATGAGACTAGGGCGCATTTCACCAGTCAAAGTGCCAGCATCAGGAATTTGGAGGTGCAAGTAGGGCACATTTCAAAGCAAATATCAGAGATACTACCAGGAACTTTACCTGGTGACACTATCACCAATCTAAAGGTGAGATGCAACGCCATAACTCTTCGTGGAGGCAAATCATATGAGGAGCCGAAGATGAAGAGTACTAGAGCTGAAGATGGAAAGAAGGGGGAGTTGAAGATGCCGATTCAGAAAGACACATATGATGAGAACAAGAAGCAGGATTCACCTGCGAATCATTCTAAGGCTCAAGCACAACCAACACCAACCAAAGTGCCTTTTCCTCAAAGGCTTAAGAAGGACGAAGACAAGAAGCAGTTCTCAAGGTTCATGGAGGTGTTTAAGAAGCTTCAGATAAACATTCCGTTTGCTGAACCTCTTGAACAAATGCCAACTTATGCTCGATTCATGAAGGACATGCTTACAAAGAAGAGGAAGATGCCGGTAGAGGAGACTGTGATGCTAACTTAGGAGTGCAACATTATTCTTCAGAAGAAGCTGCCAAATAAAATGAAGGACCCAGGGAGCTTTAATCTTTCATTCAACATAGGCAAGGATTATCAAGGCAAGGCTCTCTGTGACTTAGGAGTTAGTGTTAATATAATGCCTTTATCTTTATTCAATGATCTGGGTATTGGGGAGGCTATGCCTATCGAGGCTATGCTTCAGTTAGCTGATAAGTTTGTTCTCCGTGTAACCCCTTAATTTAATTCTATAACTATTTTGTATTTTAGCATTTTTTTAAGAAAATTTTAACAGAGTTTACTTTGTTTCTTGGCTAATACCCAAATTTTAGTTATAGAACCTGTCTTAATTCAGAATATAACATCCAGTCAGGATATCACAACCATAATTTATAACTTCATATCACACCAAAAGATGATGATGTTTTTTGTACTTCATATCACAACCAGGGTTTAGTTATATTTTTGTAAAGCAACAATTAGTCTAAGCACTCAAAGTTCAATCTTAATGTTGTTAAGAGAAGATGATGATGTTTTTCATGTTAAAACTAGGAGAAGACTTTTTATAACTTAGCTCCTGGAAAAGCCTTATGAGAAAAACCTTTGCGAAAACCTCTGGTTACAATCTTTTTATGAAAATCTGTTTTTAAACTAAAGTAATTGATTACCCCTCTGGAATAATCGATTATCTTCTGCTAGTTCTGTAACCTGAGAGCAAGTAATGGATTACTTAGCTTCCTGTAATGGATTACTTCCTTGGGCTGGTCACTTGAGTGTAAGTAATCGATTACCTGAAGTTAATAATCGATTACTTCTGATGCTGCAACCTTTTTAACAAATCCAGGGAGCAGGTAATCGATTACCTAGACCAAAGTAATCGATTACTCTATTTCAAATTTTGAAAAACGTGCTGAAATCATTTTTATTCACATAATGATTTCCTTCCTTATTTGGTTGATCACATTTTCTGAATAAAACATCTTCTTCTATCTTTTTTTTAAAAAAAAAAACTCCTTTACACCTCATATACATCTTTTGAAAACCTCTTGGAGAAATCATCATCATCATCTTCATCTTCTCACTTTTCTAAAAAGAACAAGAATCTTGAGTGTGCCTTAGACTAATCGTTGTTATAGGATCGTTATTGTTGTATCCGCTCTATTTAGAGAGCTTTATTGTTAGTTGCACAAAATCTCTTTTGTAAACCGTTATTTGTAAGGGGAGTGTTATCCCTTAGGTTGAACGTGTGTCACTTTCTTAGGGTGAGGAACCCTTGTATATTGGGTAGTGTCTACACGAACGGTGGGGCACCTAGCAGTTAGGCTATCTGGGAAAATCTAGGAAGTGGCTTCCTAGTTGTTTTTGTTGAGGTCCCTAGCAAACGGAGGTTCCTAGTAGCGTGCGGGGCGCTCTTGGTTGTAATAGGGTGAGACTCTTTTACAGGTTATAGAAAATCTCAAGCGGGTAGCTTGGGGACTGGACTAGGCCTTTCGCTGGAAAGGCTGAACCAGTATAAAATCTACGATGCACAATCTTCTATCCCTTATCTCTTTATTTTTACGTTGCACATTTTTATTTTTGCGATAAGCTTATTTTCCTTGACGTAAAAACTATTTTAATATTTTAAAGTAACTAGCGCGAGATATGCTTTTAGTGTTGTTAATCTCTTCAATCTCGCGAGTAATAGTTTTTCTAATATTAATATAAATATAACTTTACGCTTGCGCTTGCGCTTAAACATTTTCAATTGTTCTTTAATGTTTTAAAGAACGCTTTGAATCGAACGTTTTTCAATGTTTTTTGTAACATCCCGAATTCTAATCCCTAGTATAATTATAATAATAATAGATTGGAATAATAATAATAACAATAATGAAGTTTAAGAATAACAAATTAAGGTCCCTTTCAATATTACAAAAGTGTTAGGAAGTATCGGAATTGGAATACCCGGATTTCTTTAACGTTATAAATTATAAGTTTTATTAAATTAAATAATTGTTTCTGAAATTAATCATTTAGGTGTTGAGTATTTTCATAAAATACATTATGTTATTTATGAAAGTATATTTAATTATATTTTAAAGTGAATACTTTAGAAGGAAAATTTTATATCAAAATAAATTTATAAACTTTCTATATTTTGCCTAGCTTTTTATATACCAAATAATGAATTATGTTTAGCGTTATCAAATATTCGATTACATGACACTCTTAAATATACAACTATTTATTTGAGTTGATGACTAAATTCTATTCCTTGATACTCTAAAAAGTAATCACCTTCTTATTAGAATATACTTTATATAGTTTCTTTTAATTTGAATATACACAATACTAAATTATTTTGCATGTAGTTTCAAATTGCTAAATTTTACGATTTCTCTATGTGTGTAGTATGGTAATTTATGTTTAGTGTTGGTTTTCCTTTAAATAAGAATAATATTGTTTTGTTCAAAATTAATTAAATAAGGAGTATGGGGGTATAATTGTAAAATGAGAGGGGTAGGAAACCCTAAAATTCCTCTTCTCCTTCTTCAGCCGTCACTCTCCTTTCCCCCATGGTCATCTTCTCCAAAATTTTCTCCTTCTTCAAAAAGCTTGGTGCTCTCTCATGGCCTTCCCTCACTAAAAACCGGTTTTCCCTCTCAAACCCGTTTTCTCTCTCTCCCTCTTTCTCCGGCTATCTCTCTTCCTCTCCTCGGGCTGCTGCTCGCCACCCACCACCGCCTATGGGCTTCGCTGCCGCTGCCGCTGCCACTAGGCACGAAACGCGCGTCCTCCCTCCCCTAGTCGTGAATCGCGACGCTCCTCTCACCGGGGTCGTGATTTTTTGGTTCCTCCGCCTCTGTCCCTTGCTGCCGCCGCCATGGGAGCCTCTGCCGCCGCCTCCACCTTGAGCCACCGCTGTTCACGTCGGAGCCGCCTCGACCTCGAGCCACCACCACCTTTTCCCTCTCCTGGTTCGTGGTGCTGTTGCTATGGACGCCGGGGTCGCCGCCTCGGGTCGGGTTTGTGGGTTGTGTACCGGTTTGACCATGAACCGAACCGGGTCGAAGCGGAATGTGGGTTTTTGCTTAATCGGGTTTTGTTGCTGCTGCTGGTTGGATTCAACCGAGTCGGGTCGATGCGGATGCTTGGATCGGGATCGAATGGACTGTTGCCGAATCGGGAGCTCTCTGCACGCCTTCAAATTGGTTCTAATAGAACCCTGAGGTAAGATGAGATGCGTTACCTCTTTTTAGGGAATGTGTTTCTGGAACTATATAGTGATAGCTAAGGTTAGGGAGGTAGAAAAATATGTTATGAACCTTAGGGTAATTTAAAATAGTAAAGAACCAATCAAAGACTTAGTTAAAATACAAAAAATCCCAAATAATAGTTAATTTAGTATATTGGATTGGATGAGGTTAATATGTGTTGCTAGTTGGTATGTGATTAATTATCTGTTGTTATGTGTAGTAAATAATAATTAATAAGGAAGAACTAGATAAGAGTAAGGGGTTCTTTACCTTGCTTTAGAGAATATTTTCTAATTAGTTTATCGTGATCGCGAAGAGTATATGTATATATTTGGGTTTTGATATTTAGAATGGATAATATAGACTTCAGTGTAAATCATGAACTTAAAGGAAAGAAGTTGGAATTGATATGTGTAATTTAATGGGCATGCTAAGTGTTGATTATTATTGTGTATGTCTAATTGAAGAAGTTGAATTATTGATTAGTACTTTTGATTGATTTGATATGACAATTATTATGTATGCCTAACTGATAAATGCAAATTCTTGAAGTGTACTTATGCATGAATGATAAATGAGTTACGTGTTGTATTGTCTAAAGGTTAAGTGATAAAAAGGGAAAGGATTAAAGTAAGAATTTGAAATTTAGTTGTTATTTGTAACTGAGTATATGTGATTAACTGTTATGTAAGTCTGGCGGATTAAATGAGATATATGTGTAGTGTACAATTGATAATTAATGGATACAACAATTAAAGAGTAATAGTATGAACCTAGGAAATTAAATGGTTGAATTGTGAAGTGTGTGTGTTAAATATGTGTCGAATGATGAGTTGGATGACAAACACAAGGAAGAAATGCAATTAAAGAAAGTAATAGAGAGAGAAAGAGTAAAAGAAAGAAAACTAATGTAGTAAAGAAAGAAAGAATAAACCGGCACGAGCCTGGCGAGGCGTGTCGGCATTAAAAGAATAAATCGGCGCGAGCCTGGCTAGGCGTGTCGACAATTAAAAGCTAATAACCGACGCGAGCCTGGCGAGGCGTGTCGGAAATAAAAGAATAAATCGGCGCGAGCCTGGCGAGGCATGTCGGAATTAAAAGAGTAACCCGGCGCGAGCCTGGCGAGGCGTGTTGGCATTTAAAAAGAATAAATTGGCACGAGCCTGGGGAGGCGTGTCGACCTTAAAAGATATAAACCGGCGCGAGCCTGGCGAGGCGTGTCGGCATTTAAAAAGAATAAATTGGCATGAGCCTGGCGAGGCGTGTCGACCTTAAAAGATATAAACCGGCACGAGCCTGGCGAGGCGTGTCAGCATTTAAAAAGAATAAATTGGCACGAGCCTGGCGAGGCGTGTCGAGTCAAATATAAGATAAAGGGATAAAGAAAATGATAAGAAGGTAAAAGAATTCAAGAAAAATAATAAGAAGGTAAATAGGGAGATAAATTGATAAATAGAACATGAAAAGCAGGAAATGTAAAACGATGAAAAACAAAAGAGAACACATAAGAAAAGGTTAGACCAGTGAGTACAAGCGAGAAGTGATAGAGTAATAGGAGATTAAGAAATTCAGGAAGTAGTAAGAAACATTGATCGTTTGAGTGAAGGGAATTGTTATTCAAATATAAATTGGAGATAACTTAGATAGAAAACTAGCTGTGATTACTTTAGTTATTTCCTATGCTTTTCATAGAAGCTATTTTCCTAAGTTCTGTGTAATGCTTCCCCTCTTGTGGTTGATTATTTTCAGGTACCAGAGCGGAGCTTACATTGTTGCAGGCCGAGCAGGAAATTCTCCATCACGTGGAGTGTATTCGTGATACTTTGAGCGGACTTTATTTCCTAATTATATTGAAAATTGTTATTTTTGTAATGTTTAAAATATGCATTAGCTATGTGCCCAAAACTTGTACTAATCAGGCGTTATATTTAATCTGGCTATACTACTATCATGATTTAAGTTGTTAGACAACTCTGGACTGACAGGTTTAAAGAAGAAAATTTTTGGGAAGTCCGAAAAACAGAGGAAACTCTGCCGGATTTCCGTAGAATCTTTTTAAAGTAATTAAGTTTAAAAGAAATTTTCAAACACCAATTTTTAACAAAAACTCAATTTTAATTAAATAAAGTGAGGGTGTTACATTTTTATAAACACCCAATTCACACCCCCCCCCCTCTTGGGTGACGGCTGCCAATTATAACAGGGATGATATGCCACTTAGTCTCCACAGAAGAATCGCTCTAGTTATGACCAAGCTTGATCAAAAGTCTCTTCTCACTGTTTTAACACGAAGGATTTCACACAACTCAACTCTACCTTCATTCTTGAAAACCATTACATTATATAGACAACGACTTGCTTGGCCATTCTCTAACTTAGGTCGTGGAAAGTAAGCAACGTAGGATAAGTGCATTAAAGTTACATTAATGAAGAGAATCAAAACCTAGACTCTTGAACTTTCATGTGTCTTGGCCGTGGGCTTCATTGATGATGGAGGAATCTACTTAATGGAAGTTTAACTTCATTTAATGATCTCTTGAAGTCTTGTAACTCCCCATTAATGATCGACCCTTGAATTTTGTAACTCCTTCCTTCATTAATTCAGCCATCTCATTTAAGTCTTGAGTTGATTATCCATAAATGAAGCTTTAACTTACTTGACTCTTCATGATTCAAATCTATAAGGGAACTTCAAAGGTCATGCTCCTTCTTTTTATGATTGCTTGTTTTCTCAAGGCATGGGGCTCATGCCTAGACTTCACATCAAACTTATTGGTGCATTAAATTAAAGGAAACTAAACATAAAGCAGGACATAAGAAAGTACCATATGTTTCCTAACCCTTATTTCATCATCAATATAGTCATAGATTAAAATTGAGTCTCCTCTTTATCCTCTTCTTAAGAGGTAAGGTTTCCTCAGGCTTACTTGGTGCAGGTTCAAGTTGATAGTTTATTGTGTTCCATGGGCCTTGGGACTGCCTTTCATCAGGAGGTGACTTGGGACATCTTCAGGGGCAGATTTTTGGAAAAGTATTTTCCGGAAGACATTCGCAAGGAGAAGGAGCTGGCATTTCTGAACCTGACACTGGGAAATCTTAGTGTAGGGGAGTATGCGACCCGTTTCGAGGACTAGATCAGATATGCTGGTAGTTATAGAGATGCTGATGAGAGGGTCAAGTGCATCAGGTTTGAGGATGGCCTTCGTGCTGAAATTAAGCTAGCCTTTGAATATCAGAACATTGCCAATCTTTCTCAATTGGTGAATATGACTAGCACCTATGAAAAGGGGCTGAAGCAGAAGGCACTAGGGGATCGAAGCAAGAGTCTGATGCAAGGGACCAGCTCAAAAACCAGGTCCTTATGTCACTTCTAACTCTAGAGCCATAGTTCCAAGGGATGCGGGCAGGAATACAATTGCTTCAAGTGCTTGTCCACTATGCCCACATTGTGGAAAGCAGCGTGGTGGGGTGTGTTGGTATCTGAATTAGAACAGGAATGATGCCCGTTGTTTATTGTGTAGACAACCAGGGCCTTTTTCTGCTATATGTTCTAAGAATGTGCTAAAGAAAGATGTGAATGCATCTAAGGCACAACAAGTAGGTGCAGGCCAGCCTATTCAGAAGGGCAAGGTTTATACTATGGATGGAGATGAGGTCAAAGAGACATATGAGCTGATTCGAGGTACATGTCATGTCAATAATATTCCATGTGGGGTATTGTTTGATTATGGTGCCACACACTCTTTTATTTCTCTTGATTGCATGAAGAAGCTAGGTCTATTATTCGTAGAAATGCCTTATAAATTATCTGTGTCTGCTCCTACTAGTTCTTTTGTTATTACTTCACAAGTGTGTCTGGAAAGCCCTCTTCGAGTATTGGAGCGGGAATTCAAAGTGAAGCTGATTTGTTTGCCTCTGACTCGACTGGACATCATTCTGGGCATTGATTGAATGTCTCACCACCATGTTCTGATTGATTGTCATCGGAAATCCGTTATCTTTAACAATCCCACATTGGATACTATAGAAGTGGAGGAGGATGCAGATGTTAGCCAAATCCCAGTAGTGCGAGAATTTCCAGAGGTTTTTCCTAAAGAGATTCCTGGACTACCACCAACCAGATAAGTTGAGTTTGGTATTGATCTTGTTCCACGAACAGGACCGATTTCTATAGCACCTTATAGAATGGCGATTCAAGAGCAGATAGAGGAGATGCTAGCAAAGAAACTTATCAGGCCTAGTGTGTCACCTTGGCGAGCTCTCATAAATTGTCAAAAAGAATGACATTGGTCTCCGTATGTGCACTGATTATAGGCAGCTCAATGCAGTTAATGTGAAAAACAAGTATCCGCTTCCTCACATTGATGACTTGTTAGATAAGTTGAAAGGTGTTTTAGTCTTCTCTAAGATTGATCTACGATCAGGGTATCATCTGATCTGTTGGAAGTCAAGCTAGTGTTGGAAGTCAAGCTCCAAGCTCTAACTCTCTCATGGACTTCAAGCAGAATTCAAGGTTAAAGTTTTGATGATAACAAACTCAAGATTCAAGCTCACAAGACCCTTCAAGCTCAAGTTGAATATTCAAGCAAATATAAGTCTAGAAGCCTTTTCCCTTAGCACATGTTGTAAGGTAATGAAGTCTCTTGTTCTTAATGAGTTAAAAGGCCAATGAGTTTTTCATTTAAAGGAGAAGAAAAAGTGTTTTCGTGAAAATTTGTTTTTCTAACTTAGTTTCTGTGTAAATGATTGATGAAACAACTCTGGATATTTTTATGTTATGAAAATCTATTTTTACAAGTGCAAGAAGCAGTAATCGATTACCTTCTTGAAGTAATCGATTAACTTTGTTGCATCACAGAAGAAACACCAGAGTGTGTGTAATCGATTATGTAACGCTCTTTTGATAACCTTCATAGAGTAAAGTAATTGAGTATATTTAAGAAAAACTCTTGTTGTCCTTCTAAAGATTTTAATACCCAAAAATTTCATTCAATTGAAACTTGACCCTGTTTTTAAAGCTACATCTGAGTTCAAAATAGAATTGAGGGTCATCTTGATAATTTGAATAAAAATAGAAGTTTTATAAGTTGTAAGATACTTAATAAATTCGGAGTTGGTGGAAATTACTAATATCAGCTCATGGTAGTATATCTATCATTGGAGGGGATTGCAACCAATATTTTTGTACTATTAAAATAAGATGGTGGTGTAAAGAAACTTAAGATTTCCTCTTTGATCACCTTTCTCAAAATATAACATAAGTTCTATTATTAGAAAAATATTTTAGAGCTGATCCAGGTTCTTTGTCCCATTATCTGTTCTGTTGGATTCCCGATAGCTGTGCACGAAGACGTTAATTCCCTTTCCTCTGTTCCCCGGTACACTCTAAGGGTCTCTTACCCTCACTTAGCTGTGGTGATATTAAGATGTTGATTCATAACCTAACAAGGGCACGGGAGTAAGCATATCCATTTTCATAATCAAATGAGATAGATATAAGAAAATGGTATTGTCAATCACAACTATTCAATTATCAAAGAAAATGCAAATACATATGAGCACACCCCTTTTCAATGTTCCAGTTCTTGTAATGCAGGTGACATGATGCATGATTCCAACCACAACCGAGGCCTCCATCAATATTTTGATATCTGGCAAATGATATCTCAGTGTTCCCATAACACCACCAAACGTTCCCAGAACGAATGGCAAACCATACATGGAAAAGAAGCATCACTCCCAGAGTGTGCATCACGTTCCCAGAACGCATAAAACCAGATCCCGGACACTGGCCACATTCCCAGAATGTGTCATCAAGTAGGTTACAAATTCGGTACTCCCGGAGTACCCTCCTCATATTCCCAGAATATGAGAATTATTCCTTGCCAGCCTATTCTCCATTTCTCTATGAATGAATGCACCATTGCAAAGGTTGGTTTTTATCTTTGATTTAATCATTGTGATTTAGGATTATTTCATACTCTATTTGAATGATTGGTTTGAGGCATACTCGTTGGCATGATAATGTATACTTAAGTTAGCTTAAAACATGCCATTTAACTTGAATTGAGTAGATTTAACCAATGGTAATAACTCTTCAATTAAAAGACTTAACTTTTTATTTTTCAAGTTCAGGTACTAACCGGTTACAGTTTCAGGCTAACCGGTTAGAATTACAGACCTGAACTGTTTACCATTGAAATTCAAAAAAACCCTTTTTCTTGAATTCTCTACCCAATCCATAGACAAATTTTAACCTTATTTTACACCTCAAAACCACTGTGTTTATCATTCAAAAGAAATCTAAATCACAATTTATTCTCAATGAATCATAACTTAATTTTTAAGTTATTTCAGAACCTCAAAGTATTGATTTCTCAACCACAATCTAAAACCAACAGTGATTAGTCACATGTTTTCAGATTGATCTTCATTGAAATTAGAGTTTAGATTTGAGTAGAAATAATAGGAACATATTACTAATTTTCAAAAAGCTTATTTTTCTTTGAAATTACACAGCATCTAACCGGTTACGAATATCGACTAACCGGTTTGATTAGACAGTCTGTGTACTGAAAAATAGGATTTGCAAACTATTCCTTTCAATACTCAATTCTAACTAATTTCAACAATCATTTGAGCCCACATACCTTTAGTAGATTCTGCTCAGCCACAGAAACACAGTCAATTTTTCACACATGTCATTTAGAGCATCAATGTTTCACATAACTACACATAACTACACATAACACCACTTGTTATCACATAGCTCATAACAATACATTTAAACTAGGATTAATTCCTCTATATTACAAGTATGCAATTATTAGATCTGTTACGGGCAAGATTAAATTGTCCATTGGCCTCCAAGCCTTTGTTTGCTATATACTATGCCCTTTATGAGTCTCATGGTGAATCAACCTATTATTCCATGTAATATATTCCCATTCTATCAAAGGAAAGCTTCTCCCTTACCTATAGATTGCATTTGATGAGAATCAACATCAGTTCCTTAATGAAGGACGCAGATCCCTGTAGTGCTGCCTTCTTGCACAACAGTTTCAATCAGGGTTCCAAAACCAACCTTTTGACATGCAATAAGGACAAAAAAATTGGGGATACTGATTAGACTCTTCTCTATGCAACATGCACTGGCTTTAGAAACAAATTTGAGACTTAGAGAGTGCATGTACTCACCAAAATCAAATCCTAAAGAGAGCCTCACGAACTTGTTTCTGATTCTAGACAGATTGGTTCCTCAACTTCCAAAGCTTACAACTTCTTCAATACTCACTCTCAATTCACTATCTATACCTCAATACAAAGCTGAAAGACTCAGCTTTAATATGGTGTATCTCACTTGGTTTAATTCTCAAAGGTCGGAGAGAATTTAACAGATTAATACAGGAACCCTAACTCAGCTTCAGTACCAACACTCCATCAAAGAACCTTCAATTTGACTCTTAGATCGAGTATTTATAGAGAAATTGATGAACATGCAAACCGACACGTATTCCTCACTGAAAATCGAATGGTGTTCGTGGAAATTCGTGGTGAAATCGGCTAATTACTCATCAAAATCCACTATCCAGGTTTCCTGAGTTCATCGTGTAACCGGTTACAAAGCCTTTCTAACCGGTTACATATTGGTAACCTTTAAAAATTAATAATTTAATAACTCTTTTCCCAAAACCCTTTTTAATATTACATTTAGGTCCTAATCCAAGGACTAAAATGAAATATCCATATTTTTGGTATTTATTTACCAAAAATACCTCCACCTACTATTTTTTTTAATGCTAAATAGCTTCAAAATATAAACATGGAAGAATTTAATAAAAAACCTTTATTATTAGCTTTCTCATTATCCGGGAGACGAAAAATTAGGGGTGTTAAACTACTCCCCCACTTAAAAGGAATTTCGTCCCCGAAATTCGCTTAGTTTTTCTTACAAAAATGTATTTTTGGGTTCTCCCCCACTTAAAAGATGACGATATAATATTAGTATTTCTGAAATATTTCCAAACTTATACAATAAGGACTGGTGTCCCAAAGTCTTGATATAAAAGAACTCCTTCAAAGAAATACTCGATACGAATAATACGTATAACTTTTTCCCTGGTGAAACATTTTTCGAGTAGCTTTCCAAGAAAACTTGTTGGATTGCGCACACAGATCTCTCAAGCACGAATGAGAAAATATTTGTATGACTTCGTTACTCAATAATTTGAGATATCAGGGTGATCAGTCCTAATATCCAAGCTACTAATAACAAGTCATACCCATCAGATATAATCTTTCACAAGAAAAATCATACAATATGTCTTTAAGTTAGATGAACTTAAAGATAGAACAATGGCCACTATCAGACTTAAGTAGGTAGTTAAATTCTAGAGACATTTCCGTTGGGGAGACTAAATTTGCCCTAACCCGGGGGTTATTAATCTCTCTAGTCTTAACTGAGCTTCCTATTACTGAAGTGTCCACAGATATTTATCACATCCAACTGTGATAAAGGTTTGGATTATGAAAAAAATTAGGATCGGACCTTCTACAGAGTCTTGATATTTTAAAAGGTTGAATTAACTCAATTCGGAAACATTTGACTATCTTACTTCGGATCACAAGACTAGATGGTTCCAGCGATTGAAATTTTAAATTTGATTTAACTTCTTACATAATAGCTTCCCATGTTGGATTCACGGTCTGTCCATTTGTTTCTTTCCTGTACCTACAAGTCGATGCGTTTATCATCAATCGTTGCATTAGCAATTCAACTATCCCCTAAAACCTCTCCGACTGCACCCAACGATAGGCTTCATAAATCCTTTAAATATTTATGCTATTCCTCTGAGACTAATGGAATTCAAATGTACAATTGAGAGGCTTTATATTTTGACAAGAAGTTCCGAAACTTTGCAAATTTTCAGCTATAACTGGTTCAGGTCACAGTATGTAACAGGTTACTCGAAAAATCTAACCGGTTATAACACTGTATCAGACCAGTTACAGCAGTTCAAAACACGATTTTTCTTATTCCCTCCCTCTTAAAATTCGATTTCACTCTTTTCTCTCCTTCTTCACGACTCAAATCCGCCAAGCCCTGATTCCCCTCTATTCTTATTCCTTCAATCATCACTGCATCACTTCTCACCATCTCCTCTAACTTCCTAGTCTCACTTAAGGTTCATCTCCCTATTCTGATTTCCCCCTTTCTCTCAAAACCCTAACACACAGAAATCATGTCTTCCAATCCTCCTCGTCGTGCTAGAGTCAAGTCTACTTCCACCAGACCTCCTAGGAGACCGAGGGTCGAGTATTACAGTGACGACAAGTGTGCGGAAAGGTTCGAAAGTTTCAGCGATAGAGGCTTTGGGCTCAAGAGGTGGATGAACTTCAGGTGGTGTACTAATAACAATTTCCAATTCCAGCGGTTGTATGAGTATCAAGGTCTGACAACTTTTCTGGAGTTTAAGGGTTCCATTTTCCCAAGATTGATTAGGGAGTTATATGCCAATTTCAGGGAGTGTGAAGGGGGCCATCAATCCAAGGTGAATGGGGGTGGTTTTTGACATTACCCCAGCTGATTTTCTGATTGTGGGTGGACTCCAATCAGCGGGTACTTATCCCAGTGATCCGGAAGATAATAGGCTTAGCATCTGCAACCTCGAGGATGTTTATAAGTCTAGTTTACGGAGCCCGGATTTGTACTTAACCGGTCCTCGTAAGTCTGTGGGAAACATGACCGTGGAGGACAGGTTGATTCTCTATGTCCTTACATACTTGCTGACCCCTAGGACCTCTTCCAATCACACTCAAGCTATGGCAGCTGATCTTCGGTATATGTTTGCTATCAAGAATCAAATCCCAGTGAATTGGGTGCGAGTGATATGTTCCTACATGGCACAAGCTGTTGACTCGACAAGCGGTTGCCTTCCTTACCCTTTCTTTGTGAGTCGTCTCATAGAGTACAAAGGAATTCCTATTCCGGAGGATGAGGAATTCGAGCCTAGCGAAGGCTTAACTTGTATCAATGATAGAGTCCTTCACTCGATGGAGATTCGTCAGCATGATACGGATGGGATTTGGAAATGGAACGCTGACATTAAGGCTTTAGAAGCTGCAGCCGCTGCTGAAAGAGAGCAGTAGAGGCAAGAAGAAGAAGGGACAGGGGTTGAGCCTGAGGATGCGACTATGGGGGATGGGGTTCCAGCTACGGGTGGTGGTGGAATTCCGATGCACACTACTCGGCCTCATTCCACTTTTGATGTTGGTGGAACTTCTGGTCATGCAGGCGAGGCTAGCGTTTATGCTTCTATGGAAGAGAGGCTAAACGCCAGGATGGATGCTGGTTTCTCTAGAGTCGAAGGACGTCTGAACAGGGTGGATGAGCAATTCGCAAATCTTAATGTTCGTTTGGATTCCCTGGGCATCAACATGGAGAATGTGCACTTTCTGCTGCGCACATTCGGGCGTTTCCAGGGTCCCCCTACTCCACCTCCTGCATCTCCTCCTCATGAGGACTAATGGCTTAGAATATTAACTCTTTTTGTTTAGGGTCTCGATTATGTAACCCTTATATTACGGTTGTATGGTCTTGGGGAAATTTTGGGTCTCATCATATTCCTTGTGATATTTTTCCCTTTATGTATTTTGGTTTAGTTTGCTCATCAGATGTATTCTGCTATCTATGACTCCCGCTTATTACTTAGTGTTTCGTTTACGTTTTTATCGAATGAACCTTTATGTGTTTGTAATGAATTATCCCTGCCTATTACTATCATTCCCTTTTATGTTGTTCCCTATCAAACTTATACTTATACATATCTACTTGATACTTAAAATCTTGCATAGCAGTTGCCCTAAGATTTCAGCATCGCCCTTGATCTTGTGGGTTGGGGTTCACTTGGTTTGTAAACTAAACAATAGATTAAGGGTTTGACAAAATGTCATAATATGATACACCTATGATGCCTTCAGCATCTCGTACAACAATTTTGAGGATATAAGATATAGTGTTTTAGGTGCTAAAACCACTCTAAACTGATCCTGCCTTGTTATTGTTCATTTCTGCATACTGTAACCGGTTACAAAATCAGCTAACCGGTTAGGTAATGCAGCAGGATAACTAAATGAGGTAAGAGGAGTTCAAATAGATTGGAATCCTGTTTTTAATGTTCCATTAGAACAATACAGAGACTTATCAGAAACATTGACATAAAGATGAGTAAGAAGTTTCGAATGAGAGATGTCAGAAGGAGTATGATATCGAACATTTAGATCATTATTGTTACTCCTCCGAAACAAAAGGACGAGTAACTTTCAGAATTTATCAATCGTCATAAAATTGAATACTAAAAAGGTGGCTATATCACACCAAGTCTAAGAAATGGATTATTCTCCACACAATTGAGAATAAGCACTCTATCCTAATTTACTTCCCTAGTTGCAATTCCTCAAAAATTTCTGCATCACCAATTCTTTATAATCTTAGTGAACCAGTACTTTGATCTTACCATGGCAGCAGGTTTGAAAAGAACACTACCTCCCATCGAAATTTCACTTGGCTATCTAAGATACCCCTAAACAATCTAAACCATTTGCCGAAAGCCATCCAATATCAACTTGAACCCAAAAAGTGAGTTTGTGAGAACAGATTTCCCAGAAAATAGCACAGCCATCGGAAATTAGCGCATGGAATCACACCTTAGGAACCAAGAATCAGGACCATTTCTCTGATACCATAAAATGTAACGCTATTTTGATAACCTTCATAGAGTAAAGTAATTGAGTATATTTAAGAAAAACTCTTGTTGTCCTTCTAAAGATTTTAATACCCAAAAATTTCATTCAATTGAAACTTGACCCTGTTTTTAAAGCTACATCTGAGTTCAAAATAGAATTGAGGGTCATCCTGATAATTTGAATAAAAATAGAAGTTTTATAAGTTGTAAGATACTTAATAAATTCGGAGTTGGTGGAAATTACTAATATCAGCTCATGGCAGTATATCTATCATTGGAGGGGATTGCAACCTATATTTTTGTACTATTAAAATAAGATCGCGGTGTAAAGAAACTTAAGATTTCCTCTTTGATCACCTTTCTCAAAATATAACATAAGTTCTATTATTAGAAAAAGAGTTATTAGTCAGTTAGGTCCTGAAAGATACCCGTGGCATCAGATAGGTCCTCGAAAGATATGTGGCATCTCTTATACCCCTGAAAGATCACTTTGGCGTCCCGTTAGTCCCGCCATCTAACACCGTCAGTTTGTGTTTAACGGAAGCTGACGTGGCATCAGATAGGTCCCTGAAAGATACTCGTGGCGTCAGATAGGTCCCTGAAATTTTATTTTTTAAAAGTGTCATAAATTTTATATTTTTATCTTTACTCATATATAATAAATTTTTATTTACTTAAGTAGTTGGAAAAATTAATAATTATAGAGGGTAAAAAATAATAATAAAAAAACATAATTAATATATTAAAAGTCTAAACAATAATTACAATTCTTAAAAAAATTTATTTTATTTAAAATAGAACATATAAATAAAAATGGATGAAGTAATAATAAAAAAAATTAATAATTATAGAGGGTAAAAAATAATAATAAAAAAACATAATTAATATATTAAAAGTCTAAACAATAATTACAAATCTTAAAAAAATTTATTTTATTTAAAATAGAACATATAAATAAAAATGGATGAAGTAATAATAAAAAAAAACCTCAATAAAACAATACATATAAAACCTTTAGAATAAAGTCTTATATACAAGATCAAAAATAAATTCCGAATTAAAAATAAAGTCTTTACATGTAGGATCTTATATATAAGACGATCATAGTGGGAATATGTATTAAAAGTGTTTATAGAAAAAATATAACATGGGAATCACTTTGACTTCAAAGATTATCTGCATCGTTGTATTCTTTTCTATGCTTCCAATTTATGAAAATTATCGTTGAAGATCTTTCTAATTAACTCGAGTGATTGAACCCACTGCAATGGTGCAGATAACTACTCAATTTATGAAAGTTGCACTTATATCACGAGATTTTAACTTGAGTAGTTATCTGCACCATTGCAGTGGGTTCTGTAGGATTCTCATGTTTTGATGCTAACAATCTCTCTCCAAGCAACAACATTGGCAACAAGCAAGCTACACCACATGAAGATTAGAATTAGGATTTTTATTAATTCTATTTCAATGTAATCTTTATTTTTATGCAATGCATCTCATTGGTGTGGGTAGCTTAGGTGATTTTAAGAATATTTAAATAATGTTTGATTAAGAGTGAAGATACTTTAAATCTTGATTAAATAGCTTTATTAAAAGTTTTGTGAAAATCCTTTTAGAAAAACCTTGTTTTTATTCAGATTCTGATCAGTTCACTCGAGTAATGAGTATTGGTTCACTCGAGTAATTTATGTCATGACAGGTTAATCGAGTAATGGTTTACACATCACTCGAGTAACTTAATCTGACATGTTTTAATCGAGTAATGTTATATGGTTTACTCGAGTAATTCAATCAGTTTTTGGAAAATTATAAAAGGACTTAATTTTCTCTTTCACACAGGATAGACATTCATTCTTACAATTTTCTATATACTTTGAAAAGCAATTCAAGAGCTATTTTACATCTTTCAAGAGCTATCAAGATTCAACAAAGAACTTTTCATTCTTCACTCTATTTCTTTCATTGTTCAAATATTCTTGAGATCATAATTTTTGTTCTTAGTGGTTGTTGAAGATTTGCAATTTGTGATTGCATCATTGAAGTTTCAACACAAGTGAAGAATCTCACAAGGAAGACTTTGAGGATCAAATCAAAGCAAGAAAAGAGGATTGGTTGGAAGCATCTTCAATCAATTAGCAAGGAAATCTAGAATACTCAAAAGGGGTAGATTAGATCAAAGTGTTTGGTACACACTTTGTGTTGGGTTTTAAGATAGGAGAACTAAGAATCTAGTTGCATCTTAAAACATTGTAAAATCTACATTTGAAGATTTCTAGTGAAGAATCTCTCTTGATTCAAGAGGGGACTGGAGTAGCTTTCAAGTGGGTGAAAGTGAACCAGGATAAATTCTTGTGTCTCTTTTATTTTTCATTCCTTGTATTGCATTAATTCATTAACAATTGCATTTTTAGGTTAGAATTGGGGTTTTCTTAATTCAACTCAATTGATCTAAAATTGCATGTTAATATTACTTGAAATTGTTCATATTAATCATTCATAATTTGTTGAATCATCATAGCATTGTTATTCTTGAAGAACTCCATTGAAAACTGAGTTTTAATTGAATTTTACCCAGTTTACTCGAGTAAAGTTCTTGTCACTCGAGTAATCTGCTTTCAGTTTATGAACATTACTCGAGTAGGTTTTCTGTTACTCGAGTGATTTAAAAATAGCTTTCGTAATACTCGAGTGATTTGCTGAATACTCGAGTGAAATTATTTTTGCTTGCGTATTACTCGAGTGAAGTCTTGAATTACTCGAGTAATCTGACTTGATATTTTAAGAAAATTTATTTTCATAAAACCATTCTCTTAGGTGGACGAAAAATCTGTAATAAGGCTTCAATATTCTATTCACCCCCCCTCTAGACTATATTGAGCCGCTTGTTGGTTTCCAACAAGTGGTATCAGAGCTCGGACGAAAAATCCGAGCCTTAAAAAGCTTTTTCGAAAAGATCCTTTTACTTGGAAACAATGGGCTCAATTTCAAATCCTTTTGGTGGTGAAGGAACTTCCATTAATCATCCTCCACTATTCAATGGTGAGGGTTATGCTTATTGGAAGGTCCGCATGAAAATTTTTATTCAAGCCATAGATATGGAAATTTGGAACGCCATAGAGAATGGACCTTTTGTTCCTCAAACGAAAGTAAATGATGTTGTTTCTGTCAAACCTCAATCGATTTGGGACAATGATGATAAGAAGAAAGTTGCATTTGATTTAAAAGCTAAAAATATCATCACGTCCGCTCTTTCTTATGATGAGTTCTTTCGAGTATCTCAATGTGTTGATGCTAAACAAATGTGGGACACATTACAAGTCACACATGAGGGCACTTCGGAGGTTAGAAGGGCTAGGCTAAATACACTCATGCATGAATATGAACTCTTTCGTATGCTACCTAATGAAAATATAGGTGACATGCAAAAGCGGTTCACTCATATCATAAATCATCTTTCTGCACTTGGAAAAGTTATTACTAATGGTGAAGTTGTTAATAAGATTTTGAGATGTCTTAGCAGGGAATGGCAACCTAAGGTGACGGCCATTATGGAAGCTAGAGACGTGGATCAAATTGATTTAGCAACTCTATTCGGAAAACTTCAAGAGCATGAAATGGAGCTTGGACGGTTATCCATGAATGAAGATGCCGATAGAAATAAAAAGGGGATTGCTCTTAAATCAACTTCAAAATCTCTTAAGGCACAAGAGGAAAACTCTCAAGTGGATGACTCGGACTCCGATATAGATGATGAGACCCTTGGCTTGCTAGTTAAAAAGCTTGGTAGGTTCTTTAAGAGTAAGGGAAACTTTAATAAGAATAGACAAAGAGATTCTAAGGACTCACAACCAAGAAATAAGACTAACAAGGATTACATCAAGTGTCATGGGTGTGGAAAGCTTGGTCACTATCGATCAAAATGCCCAACTCATTCTAAGAAGTCGGAAGGTGACAACTCTAAGTTCAACTCATCTAAAGGAAAAAGGGCTTACATAGTATGGGATGAAGAGGAGAGTCAATCAACATCTAGCTCATCGGATGATGAAGAACTTGCAAATCTATGTTTGATGACAAAGCTTGATGAAGAGGAATCTTCGAGCATTAAATCAAGTGACAACGTCAATGAGGTAGATTATCTTTCCGATGCTAGCTCTAGTTCTAATTCTCCTTCATTCAATGAGTTGTACAATGTGTATGTAGAGATGCATAAAGAGTTGAAGAAACTTGCTAAAATAAATGTTGAAAGAAAGAATTTCATAATGAAGCAACATGAAAAGATAATTGAACTTCAAAAAGATTTAGAAGAACTTAAGCTTCAAAATGAAACTCTTGAACTCATTTATGCAAACTCTACATGCAATTGTGAATTGAAATCAAATGAGACTCCATCTTGTGAAAATTGCAAGTCTTTGGAAAAAGAAGTTTTTAATTTGAATGATCGACTTGCAAGGCTCATGAAAGGAGATACTTCATTAGATCATTTGCTTTCAACTCAAAGGAACAATAGCAATAGATCCGGTCTTGGCTATACCAAACCTAAGAAACGCAATTATCGCAAAGTTGGTGGATTTTCAAAGAATAAGATTTCTAAAAACCCAACTTGCCATTATTGTGGGATCTTTGGGCATACCACGAATAAATGTAATATAAAGAAATTTGGTATACCAAGCGGTGAATATATTTGGATTGTTAAGGGGACTTCTCCCCATGCTAACAACAAAGGACCCAAGACCACTTGGGTACCTAAGTCAATCAAATGATATCTTTCTTGTAGGTGTGTCTTCGAACCAAAGAGCGCAAATGGTACTTGGATAGTGGTTGTTCGAGACACATGACGGGAGACAAAAGGCACTTCATGGAACTTACTCCGAAAAGTGATGGATTTGTGACATACGGCGACAACAACAAGGGCAAAATTCTAGGAGTCGGGAAGATCGGTAACGTATCTAACCTTGTCATAGAAAATGTCTTATACGTAGAAGGCTTAGAACACAACTTGCTTAGTATAAGCCAACTATGCGATATGGGCAATTATGTGACTTTTACTCCGGAATTATGTTTCATTAAGTCTTCTATAGATGATAGTGTTAAGTTTGTTGGTCGTCGCTCTAATAACACTTACTTAATTGATTTGGATGAGATAACTTCACTATTTTCAAAATGTTTCAAATCTTTTGATGATGAAATTCGTCTTTGGCATAGACGAATTGCTCATGTGAATGTGAATCAATTAAACAAACTTTTGCGAAAAGATTTAGTGATTGGTTTGCCTAAACTAAATTTTAAGCTTGATGGCATTTGTGACTCTTGTCAAAAGTGCAAGCAAGTTAAAAGTTCTTTTAAACCTAAAAATGTGATAAGCACAACAAAGCCTTTGGAGCTAATCCATATGGATTTGTTTGGCCCTTCACAAATTAAAAGTTTAGGTGGCAATTACTATGGATTTGTTTTAGTAGACGATTTTACTAGATTCACATGGACTTTATTTTTATCCGCAAAAAGTGAAGTTTATAAATGTTTTAAAAAATTTGCCAAACTCATCCAAAATCAACTAAGTTTGAAAATTGTGTCTATTAGAAGTGATCACGGAGGTGAGTTTGAAAACACTAGGATTGATGCATTTTGTGATAAGTTTGGTATTGATCATCAATTTTCGGCCCCTAGGACTCCGGAGCAAAACGGAGTTGTAGAAAGGAAAAATAGAATATTAGTGGAACTTGCTCGTACTATGTTGATAGAATCAAATGTTCCTAAATATTTTTGGGCTGATGCGGTAAACACTGCTTGTTATGTGCTTAATAGGGTTCTTATTCATCCGCATTTAAATAAAACACCTTATGAACTTTTAAAAGGGAGAAAGCCAAATATTTCACATTTTCATGTTTTTGGGTGTAAGGTGTTTGTTTTAAATAACGGAAAGGAACCGGTCGGCAAGTTTGACTCCAAAGCCGACGAAGGCATATTCATAGGTTATTCAACCCATAGCAAAGCATATAGAGTCTACAATAAAAGAACATTAACCGTTGAGGAATCCGTGCATGTTGTATTTGATGAATCTTCGAAAGAAGATTGTGTTGTTTCGTGTGATGATGATAATATAGGTACATTTTTTGATCATGAGAAGTCAACACCACAACAAATGGAAGAGAATCAAATTGAATATGGAGAGGTGCAAGCACAAGATAAAGACTTAGCACAAGAGATTCAATCTCAATTACCAATAGCTTGGAAATCAAACAAAAATCATCCGATTTCTAACATCTTAGGTGACATTGCGAAGGGAGTGGTAACCCAACGCACTTTAAATAATTTTTGTTATTATGTTGCCTTTGTATCTCAAATAGAACCTAAAAGTATCAAAGAGGCTGTTCAAGATGATCATTGGATTATGGCCATGCAAGAAGAATTAAATCAATTTGAAAGAAACCAAGTTTGGGAGCTTGTGCCAAAACCCGATGATCGTCCTGTAATTGGTACTCGGTGGATCTATAGGAATAAGTTAGATGAATCGGGTATTATTGTTAGGAATAAAGCTAGGTTGGTAGCACAAGGTTATAGTCAAGAAGAAGGAATCGATTACCATGAGACATATGCTCCTGTTGCTAGACTAGAAGCTATTCGTATTCTTCTCGCTTTTGCTTCGATAATGAATTTTAAATTGTATCAAATGGATGTTAAGAGCGCCTTTCTTAACGGATACATTCAAGAGGAAGTTTACGTGTCACAACCTCCTGGATTCGAGAGTTTTGAGCATCCGGACTACGTTTTCAAACTGAAAAAGGCTTTGTACGGTTTGAAACAAGCTCCTAGAGCTTGGTACGACCGACTAAGCAATTTTTTATTACAAAAAGGTTTTAAACGAGGCACTGTTGACACTACACTTTTTATTGAACGTTCCGATAAGGATATTTTATTGGTTCAAATATATGTTGACGATATTATATTTGGTGCTACTAATGAGAACTTGTGTAAGAAGTTTTCAGACTTGATGCAAAGCGAATTCGAGATGTCGATGATGGGAGAGCTTACATTCTTTCTTGGCCTTCAAATAAAGCAGCTTAATGATGGCATTTATATTCATCAGAGTAAATATTGTAGAGAGCTTCTCAAACGTTTTGGGATGGATTCGTGCAAATCCGCTTCTACACCAATGAGCGTTGCATGCTACCTAGATCAAGATGAGGCTGGAAAAGCGGTAGAGGTAACGAAGTATCGTGGTATTATTGGTAGTTTGTTATACTTAACTGCTTCTAGGCCTGACATCATGTTTAGTGTATGTATGTGTGCACGTTTTCAAGCAAAACCGAAAGAGTCGCATCTAACTGCTGTCAAAAGAATTATGAAATACTTAAAGGGTACAACGAATACTGGACTTTATTATCCTAGGGATGCTTTTCTAAAACTTATAGGTTATTCGGACTCTGACTTTGCCGGTTGTAAAGTTGAGCGAAAAAGTACAAGCGGAACATGCCATTTAATTGGTAATTCACTTGTATCGTGGTTTTCTAAAAAGCAAAATTGTGTAGCTTTATCAACCGCGGAGGCCGAATACATAGCAGCCGGTAGTTGTTGTGCTCAAATCCTTTGGATGAAACAACAATTATCTGATTTTGGTTTAAATTTGACAAAAATCCCTATAAAGTGTGATAACACTTCGGCAATTAATTTGACTAAAAATCCAGTATTACACTCAAGGACAAAGCATATTGAAATTAGGCATCACTTTTTGAGAGATCATGTTCAAAAAGGTGATTGTGTTATTGAGTTTGTTCAAACTTCGGATCAATTAGCTGATATCTTTACAAAACCATTACCAAGGGACACATTTTATAAGATTCGAAGAGAACTTGGTATTTTTGATGAATCAACTATTAGCTAATTGTATTTGATGCTTTTCGAAATCACCTTCAAGCCTATTTCAATGTGATTTGTATTTTGAGTTGTTGTATCTTATTAAAGTGTTTCTTATTTTTTTTGATATGTAGTTATGTGTGTATGTTTTCTATAATATGTTAATTGCTTTATTTGTATGTGTGTTTCTTGCTAAATGCTAAGTGTTTCTATGTGTTTGTGTATGAAAAATGTTTTTGCATGAAAAATTGAAATTTTTAAAATTCTGGACAGTTCACTCGAGTAACAGATATTTCACTCGAGTAATTTTAAAATCTCTTTCGTATTACTCGAGTAATTCTGTTTGTCACTCGATTAATTTTAAAACGACTTTCGTATCACTCGATTAGTTCATCCATCACTCGAGTAAATATTTTTTAATCTTCGGCACACTCGAGTAACATTTCTTTTCACTCGATTACTGCTCGAATCACTCGAGTAATGCATGAACATCACTCGAGTAACTTACGTGATTTTCAAAACTGAACTGTTGAAACTGCATCATTTTTCACGTTTCTTTCTCTCTCTTGTTCGTATTTCTCTCTTCTCTCTCGTACGGTTCTTCATCAAATCATCATTTTCAGCCACAAATCTTCTCAAATCATACAAATTTCTTCCATATTTCATCATTATATCATCATTTCTACTCATTTCATTCATCATTTTCACCAATTTCACCCAAAATCCGAAAATTCCCAAATCAAAACCCTAACCCCAAAACCGAATCTGCACTTTCTGATTCAATGTCTTCTTCCTCACAATCTCAACCTCCTCAAAAGAAAGCAAAGCAAGGAGCAGGCCGTAATGACCCCTGGTTTTCTGGAATCAACCGAGACTTGCGGGAACCGAATTTTATCAATCGCTCTTTTGGTCTTACACGGTATGTTAAGTTTGCTTGGTTGCATAAGGAGCAATTTTCATTTGTAGAGGATTTGGAATTTCAGAATTTTAAGAGGTTTTTTGAATTTGAGACTCATTATTACCCTAGGCTTGTCAGACAATTTTATCAGAATTTTACTAAGCTAGATGGTGAGTATCAAACACTGGTTAGAGGACATCATTTTGTTATAAAGCCTGAAGATTTGACAATGTTGTTTGGTTTAGAAAACAAGGGAACTTTTATTGGTGATGATGACTGTCTAGATTTGGATGTGGATACTAATAAGATTTATACTGATTTGTTGCGTACTGGTGAATCTTGGAGTGATAGGACTACTAGAACTGTATCACCTTTGCATGCTGTGGATAGAGTGCTTATGTACATTGTTTCTTATTGTTTGATTCCAAAATGCAATCAAAATTATGCACAATTGGGAGATGATGATCTTATTTTGTTTCATGGGATCAAAAAGAGATATGAGATGAATTGGAATAAAATGTTTTTAGCTCGTATGGAAGCTGCTGCTCAATCTCCTCCTACCCAATTCTTGCCATATCCTATGCATGTTACCAAAATAATGAGGTATTACCGTGTTCCAATCCCTGATGATGAGCCAGCTGTGACGGAAAAGAAAAATAACTGGTGTCTTAATGATTCACACATTAGTTATATGAAAATTGCTTGGCATAGGGAAAGTCGCACTTGGTTATGGAAATCACAGATTAAGGAAATGGTTGAAGCTGCAAAGGCTGCAAGAGCTTCAGGTTCTAGGAAAAGGACTTTACTTGGTGATAGGGCTGGTGCATCTTCTTCTGCTCCTCCTTCTTCTACTGATCCGATGGATACCGATCGCATTGAGGACTATATCAATTTGGACAATCTTGGTACTCCATTTGATGCACAGGCTGCTCATGAGTCATTGGTTGAGCACATCAATGCTCAATTCGCTCAGTTGGAGATGAGACAAGATGTGAAGAATATTGCCATGGAGCATCGTTTAATGGATTATATGTCTGGCCTATTTTCTCACCATTTCCCTCCTCCTCCACCTGATTCCTAGACCTGTGGATGCTGATGATGTTTTGCTGATTGATTTCTGTTTCATGTTTCATATGCATATTTTTGACTATGTTATGTTTATGTTTCTATTTCATGTTTCTGACTCTGTTACTACTATGTTTTAGGACCTTGTGTATGGTCTAGTTTGGATAGTTTCGTTTGCTTATTTGCTATGGTTGATATTTTTCTTGGTTTTACACTATGATTTGCTGCTTAGTGTGATACTCTGCTATTATGGATATGGTGCTATATTCGTTGTGCGTTTATATTCGTTGTGGCACTATTGTGGTTTATTTTGGTATTGTTTTTATTGTTATATTTTTTTTACCATTGTGAACTACTTACCTTCAACTTTTGGCAAAGGACTTTTCTCAACTTTCATATCTTTTTAATGATGCCAAAAGGGGGAGAATATTTTGTTGATGTTGTTCTTGTAGGTTAAGTTTTATTATATTTTTCCTAGGTGTTTTACATTTAGGGGGAGTATGTTAAAACTTAGTGCTTAATTGAAAAGGAGGTTTGTCATCCTCAAAAAGGGGGAGTTTGTAGGATTCTCATGTTTTGATGCTAACAATCTCTCTCCAAGCAACAACAATGGAAACAAGCAAGCTACACCACATGAAGATTAGAATTAGGATTTTTATTAATTCTATTTCAATGTAATCTTTATTTTTATGCAATGCATCTCATTGGTGTGGGTAGCTTAGGTGATTTTAAGAATATTTAAATAATGTTTGATTAAGAGTGAAGATACTTTAAATCTTGATTAAATAGCTTTATTAAAAGTTTTGTGAAAATCCTTTTAGAAAAACCTTGTTTTTATTCAGATTCTGATCAGTTCACTCGAGTAATGAGTATTGGTTCACTCGAGTAATTTATGTCATGACAGGTTAATCGAGTAATGGTTTACACATCACTCGAGTAACTTAATCTGACATGTTTTAATCGAGTAATGTTATATGGTTTACTCGAGTAATTCAATCAGTTTTTGGAAAATTATAAAAGGACTTAATTTTCTCTTTCACACAGGATAGACATTCATTCTTACAATTTTCTATATACTTTGAAAAGCAATTCAAGAGCTATTTTACATCTTTCAAGAGCTATCAAGATTCAACAAAGAACTTTTCATTCTTCACTCTATTTCTTTCATTGTTCAAATATTCTTGAGATCATAATTTTTGTTCTTAGTGGTTGTTGAAGATTTGCAATTTGTGATTGCATCATTGAAGTTTCAACACAAGTGAAGAATCTCACAAGGAAGACTTTGAGGATCAAATCAAAGCAAGAAAAGAGGATTGGTTGGAAGCATCTTCAATCAATTAGCAAGGAAATCTAGAATACTCAAAAGGGGTAGATTAGATCAAAGTGTTTGGTACACACTTTGTGTTGGGTTTTAAGATAGGAGAACTAAGAATCTAGTTGCATCTTAAAACATTGTAAAATCTACATTTGAAGATTTCTAGTGAAGAATCTCTCTTGATTCAAGAGGGGACTGGAGTAGCTTTCAAGTGGGTGAAAGTGAACCAGGATAAATTCTTGTGTCTCTTTTATTTTTCATTCCTTGTATTGCATTAATTCATTAACAATTGCATTTTTAGGTTAGAATTGGGGTTTTCTTAATTCAACTCAATTGATCTAAAATTGCATGTTAATATTACTTGAAATTGTTCATATTAATCATTCATAATTTGTTGAATCATCATAGCATTGTTATTCTTGAAGAACTCCATTGAAAACTGAGTTTTAATTGAATTTTACCCAGTTTACTCGAGTAAAGTTCTTGTCACTCGAGTAATCTGCTTTCAGTTTATGAACATTACTCGAGTAGGTTTTCTGTTACTCGAGTGATTTAAAAATAGCTTTCGTAATACTCGAGTGATTTGCTGAATACTCGAGTGAAATTATTTTTGCTTGCGTATTACTCGAGTGAAGTCTTGAGTTACTCGAGTAATCTGACTTGATTTTTTAAGAAAATTTATTTTCATAAAACCATTCTCTTAGGTGGACGAAAAATCTGTAATAAGGCTTCAATATTCTATTCACCCCCCCTCTAGACTATATTGAGCCGCTTGTTGGTTTCCAACAGGTTCAATCACTCGAGTTAATTAGAAAGATCTTCAACGATAATTTTCATAAATTGGAAGCATAGAAACCAATACAACGATGCATAAAATCTTTGAAGTCAAAGTGATTCCCATGTTATATTTTTTCTATAAACAGTTTTAAGACATACTCCCACTATGATCGTCTTATATATAAGATTCTACATGTAAAGACTTTATTTTTAATTCAGAATTTATTTTTGATCTTGTATATAAGACTTTATTCTAAAGGTTTTATATGTAATGTTTTATTGAGGTTTTTTTTTATTATTACTTCATCCATTTTTATTTATATGTTCTATTTTAAATAAAATACAATTTTTTAAGAATTGTAATTATTGTTTAGACTTTTAATATATTAATTATGTTTTTTATTATTATTTTTTACGCTCTATAATTATTAATTTTTCCAACTACTTAAGTAAATAAAAATTTATTATATATGAGTAAAGATAAAAAATAAAATTTATGACACTTTTAAAAAATAAAATTTCAGGGACCTATCTGACGCCACGAGTATCTTTCAGGGACCTATCTGATGGCACGTCAGCTTCCGTTAACCACAAACTGACGGTGTTAGACGGCGGGACTAACGGGACGCCAAAGTGATCTTTCAGGGGTATAAGAGATGCCACATATCTTTCGAGGACCTATTTGATGCCACGGGTATCTTTCAGGGACCTAACTGACTAATATCTCTTAGAAAAATATTTTAGAGCTGATCCAGGTTCTTTGTCCCATTATCTGTTCCGTTGGATTCCCAATAGCTGTGCACGAAGACGTTAATTCCCTTTCCTCTGTTCCCCGGTACACTCTAAGGGTCTCCTACCCTCACTTAGCTGTGGTGATATTAAGATGTTGATTCATAACCTAACAAGGGCACGGGAGTAAGCATATCCATTTGCATAATCAAATGAGATAGATATAAGAAAATGGTATTGTCAATCACAACTATTCAATTATCAAACAAAATGCAAATACATATGAGCACACCCCTTTTCAATGTTCCAGTTCTTGTAATGCAGGTGACGTGATGCATGATTCCAACCACAACCGAGGCCTCCATCAATATTTTGATATCTGGCAAATGAAATCTCATTGTTCTCAGAACACCACCAAACGTTCCCAGAACGAATGGCAAACCATACTTGGAAAAGAAGCATCACTCCCAGAGTGTGCATCACGTTCCCAGAACGCATAAAACCAGGTCCCAGACACTGGCCACATTCCCAGAATGTGTCCTCAAGTAGGTTACAAATTCGGTACTCCCGGAGTACCCTCCTCATATTCCCAGAATATGAGAATTATTCCTTGCCAACCTATTCTCCATTTCTCTATGAATGAATGCACCACTGCAAAGGTTGGTTTTTATCTTTGATTTAATCATTGTGATTTAGGATTATTTCATACTCTATTTGAATGATTGGTTTGAGGCATACTCGTTGGCATGATAATGTATACTTAAGTCAGCTTAAAACATGCCATTTAACTTGAATTGAGTAGATTTAACCAATGGTAATAACTCTTCAATTAAAAGACTTAACTTTTTATTTTTCAAGTTCAGGTACTAACCGGTTAGAATTACAGACCTGAACTGTTTACCATTGAAATTCAGAAAAACCCTTTTTCTTGAATTCTCTACCCAACCCATAGACAAATTTTAACCTTATTTTACACCTCAAAACCACTGTGTTTATCATTCCAAAGAAATCTAAATCACAATTTATTCTCAATGAATCATAACTTATTTTTTAAGTTATTTCAGAACCTCAAGGTATTGATTTCTCAACCACAATCTAAAACCAACAGTGATTAGTCACATGTTTTCAGATTGATCTTCATTGAAATTAGAGTTTAGATTTGAGTAGAAATAATAGGAACATATTACTAATTTTCAAAAAGCTTATTTTTCTTTGAAATTACACAGCATCTAACCGGTTACAAATATCGACTAACCGATTAGATTAGACAGTCTGTGTACTGAAAATTAGGATTTGCAAACTATTCCTTTCAATACTCAATTCTAACTAATTTCAACAATCTTTTGAGCCCACATACCTTAAGTAGATTCTGCTCAGCCACAGAAACACAGTCAATTTTGCACACATGTCATTTAGAGCATCAATGTTTCACATAACTACACATAACTACACATAACACCACTTGTTATCACATAGCTCATAACAATACATTTAAACTAGGATTAATTCCTCTATATTACTTGTATGCAATTATTAGATCTTTTACAGGCAGGATTAAATTGTCCATTGGCCTCCAAGCCTTTGTTTGCTATATACTATGCCCTTTATGAGTCTCATGGTGACTCAACCTATTATTCCATGTAATCTATTCCCATTCTAGCAAAGGAAAGCTTCTCCCTTACCTCTAGATTGCATTTGATGAGAATCAGCATCAGTTCCTTAATGAAGGACACAGATCCCTGTAGTGCTGCCTTCTTGCACAGCAGTTTCAATCAGGGTTCCAAAACCAACCTTTTGACATGCAATAAGGACAAACAAATTGGGGATACTGATTAGACTCTTCTCTATGCAACATGCACTAGCTTTAGAAACAAAATTGAGACTTAGAGAGTGCATGTACTCACCAAAATCAAATCCTAAAGAGAGCCTCACGAACTTGTTTCTGATTCTAGACAGATTGGTTCCTCAACTTCCAAAGCTTACAACTTCTTCAATACTCACTCTCAATTCACTATCTATACCTCAATACAAAGCTGAAAGACTCAGCTTTAATATGGTTTATCTCACTTGGTTTAATTCTCAAAGGTCGGAGAGAATTTAACAGATTAATACAGGAACCCTAACTCAGCTTCAGTACCAACACTCCATCAAAGAACCTTCAATTTGACTCTCAGATCGAGTATTTATAGAGAAATTGATGAACATGCAAACCGACACGTATTCCCCACTGAAAATTGAATGGTGTTCGTGGAAATTCGTGGTGAAATCGGCTAATTACTCATCAAAATCCACTATCCAGGTTTCCTGAGTTCATCGTGTAACCGGTTACAAAGCCTTTCTAACTTGTTACATACTGGTAACCTTTAAAAATTAATAATTTAATAACTCTTTTCCCAAAACCCTTTTTAATATTACATTTAGGTCCTAATCCAAGGACTAAAATGAAATATCCATATTTTTGGTATTTATTTACCAAAAATACCTCCACCTACTATTTTTTTTAATGCTAAATAGCTTCAAAATATAAACTTGGAAGAATTTAATAACAAACCTTTATTATTAGCTTTCTCATTATCCGGGAGACGAAAAAATAGGGGTGTTACAGATTATGTGAACTTGGCTAATCCATTAATTTTTGAATAAGAGTAATCGATTACCTAGATCAAGTAATCGATTATCAATGTTGCATCATACATTTTCCTAAGGCAGAGTAATCGATTACTGCCTTGAAGTTATCGATTACATGATGCTGCATCATACAAATACCAGAGGCTCAGTAATCGATTATTAGATTAGTGGTAATCGATTATATGAGTTGCATCATATAATGAACAGGTGTGAAGTAATCGATTAAATTCTATGTTGTAATCGATTACTAGTTTTTCAAAAGAATTTCAAAGTTTCTATTTTTAAAGGGATAATCGATTACCTCCCTGAAGTAATCGATTACCTCAAGTTTTATTGAAAAACGTGTCAGAATCATTTTGATTTATTTCCAGATTTGTTTTTATATAATTGATTCTGATTTATTTTCAAAATTCGAATTTGATTTTATTTTTGAAATATTTCCTTATTTGTTTTAAATCAAATCCTTGATTTGTTTTCTTAAATCTAATTGATTTGTTTTTGATTTTAAAACTTATTACAAAATCATATTTTATTTTGTTTTGATTTTAAATTGATTTCAATTTGTTGTTTTAAATCTCATTTTGATTTAACAAATTTTATTCTATTAAAAACAAATCACTCCAACATTCTAAGAAGTGATTCATTCATTCTGATTTATCTGATCATTCACGTTTTTCTTCTTCTCCTACTTTTCTCTGAAATTCACGATCATATTTTTCTAAGAACTTGAAAACTCTTGTTGGCCTCTTAGCTTCAAAAGAAAGACTTCATTATCATAGAGCTTTGATTGTTGTATCTGTGTTATTGAGAACACGCTATACCTGTTGTAATCACTCACATCAATTTGTATTGAACCTTAGTGGTTAGGGAGTGAATCTCATAGTTGAATGTGTTAGACGTTCATAGGGTGAGAAACCCTGCTGTGTGATATTGAGGCCCCTAGCGAACGGAGGTTCCTAGTAGTGTGCGGGGTGCTCTTGGTTGTAATTGGGTGCGGCTCAATTTCTGGTTATAGAACTCTCAAGCGGGTTGCTTGGGGACTGGACTAGGCCTTTCGACGGGAAGGCTGAACCAGTATAAAATTTCCTGGTGCAAGCTTTTCTATCCCTATCTCTTTTAATTTCCGCATTTTCGTTTATTTACGTTTCCGCGCCACTCTTAATTTTATATAAATCTTTTTCGCTCTCCTTCTCAAACGTATAATCTCTCCAACACAAAATAATTTTTTAAATTGTAAGGGATTTTGCAATAAATTAATAAAACTCGATTCACCCCCCTCTTGAGATTTTGAGACCAAACCCAACAATTGGCATCAGAGCTAGTCTCTTGTGCTAAGACTTAACCGTCTCAAGAGTATGGCTTCAAACTCTCTGTTTGGTGGTGAAGGGAGTTCTATTAATTGTCCTCCAATGTTTGATGGGGTAGGGTATGCGTATTGGAAAGCCCGAATGAAAATTTTTATTCAAGGAGTCGGATTAAAGGTTTGGGATGCGATCGTAAATGGTCCCTATGTTCCTACCTATGTGGTTAATGGTAACACTGTCGAAAAGCCTATGGCTAAGTGGACGGAAGAGGAGGAACGTAGAGTCCAGTACGATTTGAAAGCGAATAATATTATAACATCTACTTTGAGCTATGATGAGTTTTTCAGGATATCTACATGTGAGACAGCGCAGCAAATGTGGGATACATTAGAAGTCACACATGAAGGTACCAATGAAGTGAAAAGATCAAGAATCAACACTCTGACGGGAGAATATGAACTGTTCCGAATGAAGGATGGAGAATCAATACAGGAGATCCAAAAGCGCTTCACAATGATTGTCAACCAATTAACAACATTGGGGAAGAAATTCACCAATGAGGATCTTATCAACAAAGTTTTAAGATGCTTGGGAAGAGAATGACAACCCAAAGTGATGGCAATTGCAGAGTCAAGAAATCTTTCAACTATGATGTTGGCAACTCTCTTCGGAAAGCTACAAGAACATGAAAGTGAATTGAAAAGATTAGCACAACACGAAGAGGAGAGCAAAAAGGTGAAAAGTCTAGCATTCAAGGATGAAGCACCAGCAACTGAAAGTGACTCGGACAAGGAACTAATCAATGATTAACACATGGGACTTCTGGTTAAAAAGTTTGGGAAGTTTCTGAGAAAGAAGAGCAACTTCAATTCCCAAAATAGAAGAGACAACAACAAAGGTGGAGGATCAGCCATTACATGTCATGAATGTGGCAAGCCCGGTTGTAACATCCCACCTTCTATTCTTTTATTTACTTATTTATAAAAATTGAGAATAATTTTTCGCCAAGATATTTAAAACTTTACTAATCAGAATGCGGAAGCAAATAACACTCGAAATGAATATTTCAACATGACTTATTCAAAACATTACAACTTAGCAGTTCCAATAAAAGACTCAACTCTAGGATATACTCTGAGTTATTTTATTAAGACTCCAACTATAACCCAGAGCATGGTTCGAAACTCCAACGGATAATCCGGAAAGGGACATTGACTGATCAATTCCACATTCCACACAGGTTGGCTAGAGAACTGTCAGAGCTATCCCTTCTTATTAGGGAATGCATTATCATTACCTACACACACAAGGGATTAGGAGTGAGTCATAACTAAATACAATAACAAATGAGCATTACAGGGGCTAAAAATAACATTCACATGTAATCAATCAGCATAAAGAATGCAGGTAAATATGCTCAAACTGTTTTAACTCTTGTTTCGTTTCGTTAGTGATATGATGCATGCCTACTTCTCATTCATGATTCTCGGTTCGGCATCCTTTCGGGATATTCATTTCATATACCTATATTTTCATCGAACTGGAGCGAATCCATATCAAGCATCACGATTGATTGGAAACTAGTCTTCATAGCATCCTGTGCCATGGATATTCTCAGTCATCATAGCATCCTGTGCCATGGATATTCGTCTAACCTAAACTAGTATTCCAAATCAAATCGGAGCAACTCCATTCACCATGCATGATAATGCCACATACAAGTCTCATTTTTCTCTTTCATTATTCTCATCAACATTCTTGGCGATTCATCGCCGGATATCTCATCATTCCATAATTCCATTTACTTTAACTTTTCTTTTAGCTGGTGCTGATGCTTTCAGAAAAAGGGCCATCAGCGGCATAGCCACTTTGTGATGGGTTTAACTATTTCCGTTTAATAATTTCAAGAAAAGTCCATCAGCGACCCAGCCACTTTGTGATGGTTTTAGAAATAGCATATAATTATTTATTTAGTAATCCATTGGGGCATAGCCTCCTATTGATGGTTATTGCAACGACCCCATTCGGGACTCCCATAGGAAAATATCAACCAAGTGAATGAAAACTTTCACTGGGACATCTATAGGATAAATATCGACCAAATGGTTGTACTCACTTTCGTTGGGACTCTTGTAGGGAAATTATCAACCACTGAATAAAATTTCAGTAGGACACCTCCAGGATAGTTATCAACCAAACGGGATTAAGTTATGCCACTGGGTGGAATCCTTATAGTGGTCTTTAGAATGTAGCAATTATGATATTAAACGAGTTAAATTTGGAAGTTTCAAGAAAATAAGAGTCTTTTGAAGTTTTGCTCAAAATAATGAACTACTCGAGTAATTCATGCAAAAATACTTGAGTCTTTAAAGAAATACTCGAGTCGTTCTTAACTTTCCATAATACTCAAGTCTTTCATGAAATACTCGAGTCTTTTTGCTGCAACAACACCAGTTTTCTGCATTTTTAGCACCAATTCGAATTTCTTGCTTGCTTACTCCATTCCTATGCAAAACAGAAACTTAAACACATAAAATAAACATATTGCAATCATTAATCATAACTGAAACAACATAAAATGGCATCAAATCATAGATTGCATAAAACTTTAGAAAATGTCCATTTCAACATATGAATTTCAGTTTTACTTGATTTTATGTTCGAAACACAATATAGTGAGAATCATTTGGTCCATTTAAACTTGTTTGAATATTAAAATCATGGGTTTCTGACCTCCAAGTCAGAATCCCAATTCAAGTTGCATCCCTCCTTGAACCTTTAATGGTTCCTACATTTCTAGCTTGAAATTACTCATTCTAGTATTTAGGTAACTCCTCCCTTACATCAGAGAAGCTAAAGGAACGATTGGTTGAGGAAGAAAAGATCTGAAACGAATTTTGAGCTTTAAAGCTAAATTATGGACTTTGCAAAGCTGAGGCAACGACGACTTTGATCATTCGATTCATCACGTACATGTTACAAAAATACCAGAAAACAATTGATTTAGCAACTAGGAAGTATGAACTCTAATTAGAAACAAATTTGGAATCATGAATGTTCCTGGATTTACCAAACCAATTCGAAAAAGAGAGGTAGTTGATAGTGATTATGCTCTGTTTTTCAGCTTTGAATACTCAACTTGAAGGTTTATAACTTGATCTAAAGGAAGTGTTTTTCGATGGAACGGAGTTCTATTTCAAGATTAGAAACAAAACTTCAAATTGTGTTTTGGTTGCACTGGATTTGGGTGAGAAATGAAGGAGAACAAAGGCCTCAAAGATCATACACGAAAACAAAGAATTTGGGTGGAAATTCGGGTTTGAGAGATTAAATGGAGTTCCAATCCTTGCCTAAGTGCTTATTTATAAGCCTTAGCTTACCCTCCTATGAAGTAAGGTCGATCTTTGAGCTTGGGGGCCAAGGAAAAGAGTTTTTAAAAATTAAAAATCGTTGGAACCGC
Source organism: Crotalaria pallida (assembly GCA_037953625.1). Lineage (NCBI taxonomy): Eukaryota > Viridiplantae > Streptophyta > Magnoliopsida > Fabales > Fabaceae > Crotalaria > Crotalaria pallida. Next base: position 75,417,897 of record CM075649.1, on the reverse strand, counting down.
CATGAAGCAGCTGCTGATCTGGGAAAAATACTCGAGTCTTTTGCCGAAGACTCGAGTCTTTCTGATCTGGTTCAATGTTTGGTGTGCCATTTACGAAGAACACTCGAGTATTTTCTAAAATACTCGAGTCTTTTTGGCTGAAAGGCCCAAAAATTATATTTTTAATTCATTTCTTTTCCCCTAACATTATTCTAATAGTATTTTCAACTAATTATTTTAAGTTCAATTTCATAACTAATTCTACTCAACATACAATTTAAAATATTAAATAACTAAGTATAATATATATATATATATTATTATTATTATTATTATTATTTCGGGAATAATTTCAGTGGTTGTTACAATCTCCCCCACTTAAAAGGAATTTCGTCCCCGAAATTCGACTCATAATACATTTACCTAAACAAGTACGGATATTCTTCCCTCACCTAACTTCCTAGCTATAGGAATCAGTCTTTAACATAGATCATCTATCACGGCATGCTTACTATGGACGACTACTAGGCTGAGGATTGGCATTCAATAAATGAAATTTCCAACAATATTCTATGGATGAAATCATGTCTTCGGGTGAACAATCTATGCGGTGGTCTTATATTTCAACAGAGATAAACATATATATAGGACAAGTAGAAAATAATTATCTATGAAAATCGTAAAGGAGTTCCTTGAAATCGTCATAAGCCATTACTAAGGAAAGGTTAAAGAGGATTATGATCAAGGCAAACAGCGGTGTTGCAGTTCGGGTGAGACTGAGTCTCTAAATTCCTCAAAGATAAAGATTTTTGTTTGTTTGGCTTGTTAAGATGGGGTTTTTGAAAGAGTTTCAACAGAAAGGAAGATGCATATCCATCCAAACTTTTATTCAACCAGGTTTTTTTTATCGAGGAGTAAAACATGGGTTTCCTAAATGTTTATAATAAAAGTCACAATAGCATAGAGGGTTTTGCACTTAAGGTTTAGTTGAGTAAAGCATGCAATTTCTTAAGCTACTAATTCAATACATAATATGCATTTTTGACAACGCATTTATCAATTAAGTCAAACATATGAGGTTCAGGTTTCGCAAAACTGATCAATTGTACTAAGGTAGGGATTAAATAGAACATCTTTGGAAAAATTAAGTTTCAAGGGATGAAAATCTCAAAATGATACAAATCTATCCTTTCCAAAAATCCTTTTGAAAAGAACTATCATTACATTCTTAATATTTATTAAAGACACTGTAGAAACTTGATTCGCAAGAAAATAAGATAGATTACTAGGGCAAACATTTGACAGATAAACGTAGGTAAGAAATTGATTTACAAACAATGTTCACATATAAACAACATCCTAACACACCAACACGCATCACATATTTGCACACCATTTTTACCTAGGTTTCTAACTATGACTTTCTAATAACTTTCACTAAAGGAATATCCTTTCCTCGTAGCTACATGCTTTTCTATCTTTGGTTCGCATGGAATCGGTTTTGAACGTCAGGTTTTCTCGTCAGGTATGATGAGTGTACTCTCCCCCACTTGAAATCAGCATAGCGGAACTCTATTCTCTCTTAACCCTAAGGCAATACCATTGCATTCCACTTGGATGGATGTCGATTGGTGAGGGGTTATTGGAATGGGATCTAATCTAGGCATAAGGTCAATGGTAACTTCAACTTTACGGTAAGGGAATAGACTAGATGTAACACCCCGCAAATTCCTCGTATTGAATTAAGATACTAAAAAGATTTATTTTTGTGAAAAGTGTTTTTGAAAGAATATTTTCTTAAATAAACTCCCTAATTCACGTTTTTAAGACAATAAGTGACTTTAAAGAAATGATTTCCTGAAATAATGTCAAGAGTTTAGAAATTGAGTTTTTGGAAAAGTCTATGTGTTTGATATTTTTGGGTGTCATTATAATTTTGATGCATGAATAATTTATTTTCTATGTGTGCATCAACATGTATGTACGGTTGTTACAAGTAGGTATGTATGCTTAAAATTTAATTAGTAAATAAACATGGTTATATATGCATGAATGTATGATATATGTAGGTGAATATGTATGTGTAAAACGTGTAAATGTGTATGTGCATGAGTATGTGAATATGGGTATGTATGTGTGAGTGTCGTATGTGTGTAAGTGTGTATAGAAGCCTAGAAATTTCCTAAGCAAGTAACTAAGTGGTAACCAAATCCTAACTAAACCCTAACCAAATTGATGGAAACCCTAAAGATAAACCACAAGTCAAAAGCCTAAGTAACCCCTAAGTACTTAGTGTCCCCTACAATGTCTCCTTAGCAAATGTTAACCTCCACCCATGCAACATTATGGAGAACCGAATTTACCCCTCCCACCAAGGCTTATGACCGAACTCACCAAGGGCAATAATGGGAAGCCCGAATTGCTTATATACACTATTGGCCCTTAGCTCCATTTCATTTTTTTTCACTCCCATATCTCCAACGTCTCTAACATACCCACACAGAAGTCCAAAGAGCTCATCAAACTCTTGGGCTAAGAAAAAGAAAGTAGAGTGAAGAAGAGAAAGAAAGTTGGCCGTGAGTAGGAGAAGGTAGAAGAAGAGGAGATCGAGCCATAACCTAGGAATCTCTTGAGGACCAAAGTACTTAGAAGACTAGAAGACCTTTCCTTTTGGTATAACCGAAGATCCTAGATGCATTAGGACTAGTTTTTATTTTGTAATCTTGTAATTTTTCTTTTCTTCTCTTGCATGTTCATTTTTATGATTGGATCTAAGGTTGCATGTGATGTCTTGCCTTGATCTTGATTTTAGAACTAAATAAATTGTAATAAACTAAATGATGGACTCTATGATTTGGTTAGTGTTGTTTATGCTTGATCTTGATGTTTTTCTTTTAGATCTAAAGTTTTGTTTGTGATATTTGTGAATTTAGAATAGATCTTCTTGCATGTGTGGTTTTGATGTTTAAAACCGTGAACTATGAGATGTTTATGTGTTTATTTGGTGCATCAATGTTTGATCTAGACTTGTTTTTAATTTTTGGTCTTGCATGTTGATTGATGATGATGGTTTTGAACCCTTGCATGTTTCGGTTTTGATTTAATCTTGATAAAGGCTTTAATTTGTGCTTTGATTCTTGGTTTTGCCTTGATCTTAACCTTTGCATGTCTTAATTTTTTGCCTTGATTTGTGACTCTTGCTTTGATCTTTGATTTTTGTTTTGATCTTGAGTTTTATGTGATCTTGAAATCAAAGCTTTAGTGTTTTCTTAAGATGTGTCACGGTTTAATCTTTTTCTTACTCAAAATGATTCTTGATCTTTGATTTGTGTTTTGATCCCTAAATTTGTTTTGATTTTAAGCTTTGCATGTAAATTTTGAAACAAAAGTTTTCTTATTTTCTTAGACTATGTCTCGATTTTGGTCCCTTTTCATTTAAAATGACTTTTGTCCTTGATTTGTGTTCTTATGTTTCTTGTGATGACTTGATCTACATGATTCAAGTACATGCATGTGAGTGTTGAATCTTAAAAAGTTATTTTCATATCCTTTGAGAAATAAATTGAAAGTGTTTGTGTTAATATATGATTCTTGCATGATTTGCTAAGAAAGCTTAAGGACTTAATTCTTGTATGATAAATTCAAATGAAAAACCATGTTTCCTTGGATGCATGCCTCGGTTTTGGAAAGAAATTAGGAAAAAAAAGCTTTGAAATAACTTTCTTTGCATGAACATGAATTAATTTAAGTGTTGATTTCATGCATGATGTATTCGGCCATGTCTAATGAAAACTAAATCCATGCTCTTATGTTGTGAGGACTTGATATATGTTTTATGTTCTTGGATGATTTTTGATTTGATTTAAGCTAAGAAAAATAAACTAAAGTTTGACTATCTTCCAAAGGTGTAGCTCACGGTTTTGTCAAGGAAAAAGGAATAAATAATTGCATGATTTTGTATGTTTGATGATGCATGAATTTTGCTTTGATTTGTGAAGTGTTTCGGTTTATACATGCTAATTAGGTTAGAATTCTTCTCCATGAAGTAACATAGGAATAATGCATGTATGTTGTGTTAAGCTAATTGATTAGGAATAAGTTTTGTGTTTAAGTTGATTTATGTGTATGTATTCGGCTTATGGGCTAGATATATGTGAGTGTTTTTGTTTTACGAAAATGAAATGATTTTAAATTAATTATGTGTTGAATGATTTACTTAAGTGATTGATTTGTGAAATATTTGCTTGAGAATGAATGTTTGTATGTGATTTAATTAAATAATTGAATTAAGTGTCGATTTGTAATTGATTAATTGTTTATAGGATTTGAGTGACCAAGGTACATTTTGTATGTATGTGGTTTTGAGATCTATTTGATTTGATTTAATTTATTTGAGTGCGTGAGATTATGTTTGTGGTTATTTAAGAAGTGTTTTACAACAAAACCTGAGTTTTCAACGTATTTGAAAACAAAAACGAGTTTTTACGATGTTTTCGGGTTTTGTAAAATTGATTTTGTGAAACTATTCCTTGATGTCCAAGTTTATTTAAAATTGTTTTCTTGATTTCTAAATTGAGTTCATGAGACTCAAAGTTTGGTTTTCAAAAGATAATGGATTTGAGCAAAACCCGGATTAAAAACGGTGAAATTTTTCGGTGTTTTCGAACATGTTTTTGGTGCTGTCCAAATCGGGCCAGCAACCAAACCAAATGATTTAAACCATTTTACTAAATGATTTCAAATTATTTTAAAATGATTAAAGTGTTAGAGACATGAGGATTGTTTTGATAAAACAATAGTGTTTTAAGTCTTTCGATTAGGAACGGGAAGTGTCGCGGATTACAAAAAGATTTTCTTAATACACGATCGTAAAGTAAGAGTGTTTTATTTAAATACGAAGAATGAGAAGTGTCTAAGTTATGGAAAAGATTTTCATATTGCGAGTTAATAACCTAAGCGTATTTTATTTAGTACGAGGAATAATCTTAAAGACGAGGGATTGGGGCAGCCGGCAGCAACCAGGATCCAAGGAGACGGTACGCATTTAATAGCTGGACCTCAGGTGAGAGAGAAGCTTTCCTAAGACACCGTGGTAGTTAGGTGATATATTAGGACGTTCCGTATCATCTCAAAGATCGGAACTAAGTGGTTAGAGTCAGTAGTATAAGTGGCAATTGTTTGATTGTGTGGCCACTTATACGAAGGTGACAAAAGACCACAATGTTATTGTGTGATGTAGTGTGCATGCTTGTATTTATTTAAGTATATCTGATGATACTTAATACTGCTGATTGTAATGAGTAAATGGCCGATGGACGTCTGTTACGTCCTGAGTAAGAAAACGAGAATAAAGAGAATTGAATAAGAAGTAAAGAGATAAGATGGATTAGAAAAGAGAAAGAGTTGAGAATTGGGGAATGAAATTGATGATAATGATGAGAACGAGCCAGAGCTGGGGGAGAGTGATGTGAATGTGGATATGAGATGTGATTTGAGCGGAGCTGGGCTCCTTTTGTTTTGGTTTTAGTCTGGGACTAGTGTCGAGTTGAGCTTGCTCCTCCATTAGCGCTCAGCAAAGATGTGATTCTTGAAAAGGTTTTTGAAAAGCGGTTTTTGAAAAGAGATTTTCGAAAAGATTTTTTTGAAAAAGAGATTTCTGAAAAGATTTGTGAAAGGAAAGTTTTGAAAATGATTCGTGAAAAAGAGATTTTGTGGAGAATGGTGAAAAGGATTTTTTAGAAAAGAGATTGTGAAAAGAAATTCTTTTGTAAATGTTCTTGAAAAGAGGTTACTGAGAAAAATATTATAGAAAGTATTTTGGAAAAGCTTTTGAACTAAATTTTGTGAAAGGTTTTAAAAGGAGATTTTTAGAAACTTGAGAAAAGATATTTTCAAGGGAAGTTTTAAAAAGAGATTTTCAGAAGATGTGAAACCAGATTTTTGAGAAAATTTACAAAAGGGAGTTTTATGAAAATGATTATGAAGTGAGGTTTTGTAAAAGCTTAGAAAATGGTGTTTTGAGAAACTTGTGATAGATTATTTTGAGAAGAGATTCGGAATGTGATTGTTAAGAGGGATGGTGAAAGGTATATTGAGAAATGAGATGAGAAAGATTGTGATACGAGCTTGTTGAAGTGATCCCCGCTCTGTGCTATGTGAGAATTGATGAGAGAAAGTTTGTGCAAAGTTAGCGGTCGGGACTCATTGAAGGGTTGCACGAAGGATGGGCAGACCTTAGGTTAATTAAAAACAAGATAAAAGACTTTAAAAGACATATACGGTGAGGTATGAGAGTGCGAAGTAGTGGAGAGGAAGAAACCATTAGTATCTGCGGATACTTAGGAGGAGATTGCATTAGGGGAGGACGATGACGGTGAAACGTCAAGAAGTCTAGAGTATATTTCTAGGCAGAACGAACTCCACATGTGGCGCACTAACGTGGTGGGGACTGGGTCTAATGCCGTGGTAAGTTCTGCGGGCCCACTAGAGATATACTGTCGCCTCCTAGATTGCAAATCGAGAACAGTGAGAGGGACAGGAGTGGGGCATTTTGTTTGCCACTGTAGTGAGACAGTGTGCCATGTATATGAATTGATATGATTATGATTTGAGGCGGAGTCCTCCTGGTCTGGGACCATTTGATGTGTGACAGCTATCGTGCCCGCACGGTGAAGGTCCTGTACTCCTGTTTGCTTCCGACTAGGTTGGGTGGATGACCGAGGAGATGTAGACGTGAGTGATAGTCGAGAACGAAATGAATATTCTGATGATGTATGGTAAATTACCCAAAGCATTAAAGAGGGTAATTTGATAAGACTGGATGAAAAGAAAAAGGAATGAAATAAAGGAAGAAAGAATACTCGTGAGAAATGCATAAAAGTGAGTGATAATGATAATAATAATGATAATGATATGTTTGGTTGTTGTGTGCCTGTTATATTGTATGCTTGTATGGTCCTGTTATTTTGCCTAGCGTAAACCCACACCGTCGACGATCCGTCGTTCGGAATGCTTACTCTCTCCTGTTCGTTGGCATATCGGTGTTGTTGGTATTTCAATGGGCAGATGGAGTATTGCATGGATGTCACCACGTGGAGTAAGTACGGAAGAGGTTGGAAGCGCACCCCAGGTGGTTGGGTATGGACCGGCTATACCCAGATCGTAATTGCAGATCCAGAACATCTACTCAGTGGAGTTAACCTGGAGCCACACATAGGGCAAGTCACCGTAAGAGGGTATAGGAACTACGCGGAGAAGTTTCGGTATGAGACTCGGAGGAATACTTCCCTTCTTCATGAGGCGGAGCCAGAATCAATCAACAATGAGGGGACAGCAACAAGAAGAGCATCATCCTCGGAAGTGAGGAGAGAACGCAAGAAGAAGAAGGGACTTCATCCGATCGTGTTCAATAGGATAGTCTAAGGATAGGGTTATTAATTTAAGTTTGTTGTGAAAGTTTGAAGTAAGGATTACCAAGCCATGAACCATTTATGTAATCAAGCTAAGTTTTCAAACTGATTGATGGAATACATTTCATGTTACGTAACTCATGTGAAGTTTTTGAAAGATCGTCAAGATGATATCGAACCAAGTTCTTCTATTGAAATAAACGTTTTATAAAAAGAAAAGTTTTTTTTAGTAACAATTCGGTTTTCGAAAAAGGGTGTTGAGAATACCAAGAACTTTTTAACAACGATTTCAAACATGGAAACAATGTTTTACAAAAAAAAAAATTTGGCCTCATTTTTGCAACTTTAGTAAAAAAAAAAAAAAGTCAGTCATTTTTGGTTTACGAAAATCGGGCTGTTACACTAGACACTCTTTGGAAAAGACCTCGAGGTATTCACTGATTACAAGGATGTTTTCTAACTTGGTTTCTTTCTTTTACAGACACGAAAAACAAGCTTAGGTATCCTTCGGATGTGGCCCTATAGATTTAGGCTTGGTAAAAAGGATAAACTTACCTTGGCGTCTTATAGCTATATGACATTCAGTCTACTCCTAGGATCATATTTTAAGCATAACAGGTTGAGCATGGCTATTGCACAATCAGGCTTGCAATGAAATTACCATGGGATTGGGTGGGGTAGACGCTTCTAGGTCATATGTTAAATCTGAGATTTATAGTTTCAAAAAGTTTGCACATTCAAAAGAAATGAGAGATTGGGGGTTTCAAAAATCAAAATAGTTCCACACGACAACTAATTTAAAAGACAACTACCTCATACTCAATTCTCTGATCGGCTGAAGACTTTGCCTTCAACAAACTTTAGTACTTTCTTTAGGCCAACACTCTTGAAAAAAAAAAATCATCCAATAAAATTTTTACAAGAAAAGGACATCAATTATAGAATGTTGGGTTGTCTCTAAGATGAAGAAAATATAAATTGCTTTTTATTCAAAATTTTAACAAAATCATTCGACAATGTAATAGCTCAGATCAATTTTGGAACTAATTTCACACTTGAAAGATTCGTTTCACAAAAGAAAACATTCCATTTATTTCCATAAGAATTTAGAAGGAAAAATGTAAAGTCATTTAAGGTTGTCAAAACCCAAACAAAAGGAATGTGTTCTTTGATAAAAATTATTTTGTTTTACGTTTTGCAAATCTAAATGATCACACTCTCCTTTATTTCGGATTTTGAATCAAATCAACATTTTGGCAATTATTGGAAATTCTAGTAAACTCGGAATGTTGTGCAATATATATATATATATATATATATTTTATTATTATTATTATTTCGGGAATAATTTCAGTGGGTGTTACACCGGTCACATCAGAGCGGAGTGCTACCAGTTGAAAAAGAAAGAAAATTCAGAAAGAAACACCTCCAACCCAAGGAAAGGAAAGAAAGCATACTTGGCGTGGCTAGACAACGAGGGAAGTTCGGACGAGGATTCAGACGAACAAGAAGAAACAGCCAACCTACGCTTGATGGCAAAAATGTTTCTTTAATAGAGCCGGTTTAGGATATCAACCCGGCAGGCATCAAAAACAATTAAGTACCATTTTTGTCCCCGCTAGCTCTCATAAGAAACCTTTGATTATATGTCATTTTTGTGGTAGAAAAGGCCATGGTGCACATGAGTGCGTACACCGAAAAGTGAAGTTCTTTAAAAAGAACAATGAAACTAAAAGGTGGCACGATGCAAACTATGGTTACACTAACGCTCAAGGACCCAAAAAGATATGGGTACCTAAAAAGAAAACTTGAATCTTGTTCTTGTAGGTTACTCCGGAAGAAAGGAAATCGTGGTGGTACTTGGACAGTGGATGTTCGAAACATATGACTGGAGACAAATCAAAATTTTCACATCTCGTGCCAAAGGACCAAGGACATGTGACTTTCGAAGATAACAACCAAGGAATAATTCTCGGAGTGGGTAAAATAGGTACTCCTCCTAACCCTTGCATAGAAAATGTTTTACATGTTGAGGGCCTAAAGCATAACTTGCTAAGTATTAGTCAGTTATGTGATAAGGGCAATAGGGTTATATTTGATTCTGATAGATGTATTATTGAGAGTAAAATTGACAATCTTATTAAGCTGGTTGCTCGCAGGATAAACAATGTATATGTAATTGATTTTAACTCAATTCCCTCAAATAATGCTAAATGTTTAATTAGTAAAGAGGATGAGTCTTGGCTATGGCATCGCAGAATAGGTCACATCCACATGAATCATTTGAACAAAATTTCTTCTAAAAACTTAGTAGTTGGTTTGCCAAAGCAAAATTTTTCTATTTCTGAAAAATGTGATCCATGTTCAAAATCAAAACTCACAAGGGCATCTTTTCCTTCTAAAAACCTTGTTTCAACTCAAAGGCCCTTAGAACTTTTACATATGGATCTTTTTGGACCTTGTCAAACAAAAAGCTTTGGTGGCAACTATTATTGTCTGGTTATTGTGGATGACTATTCTAGGTATACATGGACTTTATTCATTACTCATAAAAATGATGTATTCCATGAATTTAAAAAGCTAGCTAAGGTTGTTCAAAAACAAATGCATTTGAGCATTGCATCCATTAAGACTGATCATGGTGGAGAATTTGAAAATCAATTTTTTGAAAAATTTTGCGAAAAACATGGCATTAAGCATTATTTTTCAGCTCCAAGGACTCCGGAACAAAACGGGGTTGTGGAGAGGAAAAATCGTTCATTAAAAGATCTTTCGAGAACAATGCTTAGTGACATGAACTTGCCTGCATATTTTTGGGCCGATGCAGTGAGTACAGCTTGTTGTGTTATGAACCGTGTTTTAATAAGGCCAATTTTAAAGAAAACCCCCTATGAGCTGTACAAGGGGAGAAACCAAATATTTCCCATTTGAGAGTCTTTGGATGTAAATGTTTTGTGCATAGTAATGGTAGAGACAATCTAGGAAGTTTTGATGCTAGAGCCGATGAGGGCATATTTCTTGGTTATTCTGTTTTGAGCAAAGCTTATAGGATTTACAATAAATCTCGTAATACTATTGAAGAATCTATTCATGTATCATTTGATGAATCTGATCCCAGAAAGCTAAGAAAGGTGATCGAGGCCGTACCCGATACAAATAAAAAACAGTTTAAGTATAGTACTAGGAAGTGACTCCTAGGTCGTCTCCCAAGGAATATCTTATCAAGCAAAAGGTCGAACACATAGTATGCATAGAAAACAGGGGGGGTTTTGTATTGAATATTGAATAATTGAAATCAAAACAGAATTAAATCAAAACGAAGAAACAGATAAGGAAAAGCGGATAAACCCCTTTGGCTCGCGTTCACAACTCTATCATCGGTCACAAAAGATCAATTTCTTTCCTCTTCACTGTCCAACTCGTGAGAACTAAATACTAAGCGAAAATTCAATTCTCACCCCAAAACCCAAACCTCTAATTAAGCATTAAAAGTCAAAGCATGGAGTTTTTACGAGTTTGCATAAATTAAGCATTCATACACATGGATTATCTCTATAGAATGGAACTAAGCGAACCATAACATATCAATAAGCATGAAAACAGTGAATAAAAACGAAATAGCATTAAGAATAAAACCTCAAGAGTATGTGATACATTACCAAAGGGATTTAACCTAAGAGTTTAGCCTTCCATGAAGAAAAACACCAAAAACGTGTAGAAAGGGAAGAGAGAGAAACCCTAGCAGCCACCACAAGCTTGGAGAGCAAAACTAAGCCTTCTCTATGAGAGAGAATGTAAAAAAAACGTGAATGGAAGGTCTCTCCAAGGGTTTACACGAATTTGGCTTTTTAAATCACAAAACGGGCCTAAATCATGGGCCCAAATCCTAAGGAAAGCTTATCTCTAAATTAAATCTAAAAATATCTTATAGATAAAATCTAAATCTTAAAAGATATAACTAAATCTCAACTAATCCTAAAGATAGATTACAATCTTCACTTCATCATATATCTTCTCTTCCAACATTAAATCTTCATTCCCAAAATGTCCAAAAAGCCCTTGTGCCAAATATGACCTGAAAATAGAAATAGAATTAATTAGGCTAAATAATCCCAAATTAAACAATATTCAGAATATTAGTCCAATAAACTCTAAATCACTAAATCAAGCTAAACAATGTTAAATGGGCAACAAGTCTTAATAATAGGAGTAAAATAATGCAAGGAATAATGGGAAATAAAATGCTCATCAAATACCCCCACAATTATCCTTTTGCACTCCTGGGCAAAACTAAGAATTAGGACTGAGAAGATCAATATGCACCAAAGTGAATCATGTAACAAGATTACTAAAACTAATGAATGCAAACCTAAGAGATTACATACTTCACAATGAATTCTAGGAAATGCAAAGAAATGGGCAAAATCGAGCACACGAAGAAAATAAGGACCAAAGAATCAAGGCATTCATGAACATCATCCAATTATTTCAAATATGCAATGAAAACCAATGACATCAAGAGGGTAGTCACAAAGATGATAGAAACTCACAAGGATCACTCAATAGTGTTTACACTCAAGTGTTTAAGGTTAATCAGTGTTTACACTCAAGGCACATCATGAAAAACAAACACAACCATAGGCTTGACAAGCCTCTAACATCAACAATCAACACACATGCACATTAAGATCAAAAGGTCTTTTCAGGGTTGTAATGGGGCCAAGGACAAGGTAGGATAAAAATATGGGAAATGTAGCTAAAACCCAGGGAATAGAGGAGCAATGGGGAACAAGTAAAAAAAATAAGCACAATCCACCCCAGAATGAAATGGTAAACATAACAACAACCTCTAATTCCAATCCTCCATGCCTCAATCAACCTTTTATTCTATTTTTTTCTTTCTTTTTTTTCTTTTTTTTTTCTTCTTCCTCTTTTTTTTTCATCATTCATTTTTTTAATTTTTTTTTTTTGAATTGCATTACATTGCAGAACTTCATGAACGAAAGAAAAGAAGAAACAATAAAAATGGCATAATGAGATAAAGCCATAATTACATCACCGACCATAGAGGCAAAACCCAGAACTCACAAGAGATGAAGAACAAAGCACCCTCGCTTACTTAATACCCATTCCCAAAACAATTCCAAAGCTCCAACATTCCCTAAGGTTAGGACAATCATGGTTTTTCAGTCATAGGCTTGTAATGAGCTAAAGAACAAAGAAAAGGGATATAAAGGCTCAAAGGGGCTATCAAAGGATAAATTCATTCAAGGTAGGCTCATATGGCTAGTGGCTTATTCAAGAAAAAACAATGCCTAAATCATTTCAAAATGTGCATGGGAATATCAAGTATCAACAAGAGTCAAGTCAAGTTCTAGAGTGCAAGTAATCCAGAGTGCAATCACACATGAAAGAAAAATTAGGTGGCATATATAGCAATCCACCCACAATTAAGGCTCAAATCCTCACAAAAGGGACAATTCTATCACAGTGTTACCACCTCTTAATTATCAAAAGCAACTTTACACACAGAAATGCATGAATTCAGACACAAGATACCAAGACTCTACTAAAATGAAGCAAAAACATGCAAGAAAATGCCCAAAACTTAGCAAAACCTAAAAAAATCAAAGCAAAAATATTCAACCTAAACTACTCTCCCCCCACACTTAAATCACACATTGTCCTCAATGGAACACAAATAGAAGAATCAGACAGATATAGACAAGTGCAATAAAAGTAGTAAAGAAGGAGAAAAGAAGACTCCCGAAATCATGGTGGGTCAAAAATGGGGTCGACCAATGAGGCCTCCTCCACAGGTGCATCATCCAAAGTAGGAGAGGTAGTGAGGAAAGGCTTGAGTCGGTGGCCATTGACTTTGAAGCTCTTGTCTGTGGACTCACTCTTGATCTCCACAGTGCCATAAGGAAACACCTGGGTGACTACAAACGGTCCAATCCATTTAGAGCGGAGCTTTCCACTCATGAGTCCAAGCCAAGAGTTGTAGAGCAACACTTTTTGACCAACCAAGAACTCCTTTCTGCAAATTGAGCTATCATGGAGCTTCTTGGTCTTCTCTTTGTAGAACTTGGAATTCTCATAGGCCTCCAAACGGATCTCATCTAGCTCACTCAACTGCAGCTTCCTCTCCTCACCCGCTTGATCAAGAGCTAAGTTACATTGCTTCACAGCCCAATATGCACGGTGCTCTATCTCCACAGGCAGGTGGCATACCTTACCAAAAACAACCCGATAAGGTGACATCCCTATGGGTGCCTTGTAAGCAGTCCGATGGGCCCATAGAGCATCCTCCAATCGTGTGCTCCAATCCTTTCTATTAGGCTTCACCATCTTCTCCAAAATCCGCTTGATCTCTCTGTTTGAAATCTCAGCTTGCCCATTGGTTTGGGGGTGATATGGTGTAGAAACTTTGTGCACAACCCCATACTTCTTGAGCAAAGCTTGCATGGATCTATTGCAGAAGTGTGTGCCTTGATCACTGACTATGGTTCTAGGTATGCCAAACCTGCAAAGGATATTAGTCCTGACAAAATCTACAACAACCTGAGCATCATTAGTCCTGGTGGCCTTAGCTTCCACCCATTTGGATACATAATCCACAGCAAGTAAGATATAATAAAAACCAAAAGAAACAGGAAAGGGACCCATGAAATCTATACCCCAGACATCAAACACCTCACAGAACAACATAGGTTGTTGCGGCATCTGTTGCCTCCAAGATAGGGTGCCTCCTGCCCTTTGACATTGCTCACATGAGCTGCAGATTTTGCTTGCATCCTTGAAGATGGTAGGCCAATAAAATCCAGAATCCAGCACCTTTCGTGCTGTCCTTTGAGTGCCAAGGTGGCCTCCAACTGGTGAAGCATGGCAAAATTGGAGAACCGATTGGATCTCCTGGTCTGGAATGCACCTGCGAATGACCTGATCACTGCAAAAACGCCACAAATAGGGGTCATCCCATACATAATACTTGGCATCGCTCTTCAATTTGTCTCTTTGAGCTTTGGATGCCAAGGGTGGAAAAACAGATGCAACTATATAATTTACAATATCAGCAAAACAAGGAATAAGGGGAGGGGGATGTGAAACATGCAAAACTAAAGGCTGCTCATCCGGGAAGTCATCCCGGATAGGAAATGCATCCTCCTCTCTCTCTATTCTACTCAAGTGGTATGCGACAAGGTTATGTGCACCACTCCGATCCTGAATCTCAAGATCAAACTCCTGGAGGAGCAACATCCATCTAATCAACCTAGGTTTGGAATCTGTCTTTTTCAAAAGATACTTCAGGGCAGCATGATCAGTATACACCACAACCTTAGAACCTAACAGATATGATCTAAACTTATCAAGTGCAAAGACAATGGCTAACAGCTCTTTTTCAGTTGTGGTGTAATTAACTTGTGCTGAATCTAAATTCCTAGATGCATAATAAATCACATGAGACATCTTACCAACCCTTTGGGAGAGAACTGCTCCCAAAGCATAATTCGAGGCATCGGTCATGAGCTCAAATGGGAGAGTCCAGTCAGGTGGTTGGATGATGGGAGTGGTGGTGAGTGCTCTCTTTAGCTCATCAAATGCCTTCTTGCATTGGTCTCCAAACTCAAATGTGGTATCCTTTTGAAGCAAGTTAGATAGTGGAAGGGATATCTTGCTAAAGTTCTGAATAAACCTTCGATAGAAACCTGCATGGCCAAGAAAAGAACGCACCTCTCGCACGCAAGAGGGGTAAGGCAAATGTGATATTACATGCAGCTTAGCAGGGTCAACCTCTATGCCCTTATGCGAAATAATGTGCCCTAAGACTATGCCTTGTTCTACCATAAAATGACATTTTTCAAAATTCAAGACAAGGTTAGTCTCAATGCACCTATTAAGCACCTTAGACAAACTATCAAGACATGCATCAAAAGAGGAACCATATACACTAAAATCATCCATGAAGACCTCTATGCAATGCTCAAGTAAGTCATTAAAAATACTCATCATACATCTTTGAAAAGTGCCAGGAGCATTGCATAGGCCAAAAGGCATCTTCCTATAAGAAAATGTACCAAAAGGACAGGTAAATGTAGTCTTATGTTGGTCCTCTGGTGCAATACAGATTTGGAAATAACCAGAGAAACCATCTGAGAAGCAATAGTGAGATTTACCAGTCAGGCGCTCCAACATCTGATCAATGAAGGGAAGAGGAAAGTGATCCTTGCGGGTCGCCTGGTTGAGCTTCTTATAATCAATGCAGACTCTCCAACTGTTCTGCACTCTAGTGGGAATCAGCTCATCCTTCTCATTTTTGACAACTGTCACCCCAGACTTCTTGGGAACTACTTGAACCGGGCTTACCCAAGTGCTGTCTGAAATGGGGTAGATAATGCCAGCTTGCAGCAGCTTGGTGACCTCTTTCTTCACGACATCAAGAATCTGGGGGTTCAACCGTCTCTGGGGTTGTCTCACTGGTTTAGCCCCATCCTCCAATAAAATCCAATGCATGCACATGGAGGGGCTAATACCAGGTATGTCTGCCAAAGTCCATCCTATTGCCCTTTTGTTTGCTCTAATCACATCCAGCAGCTTCTTCTCTTGATCACCAGAAAGGGAGGTAGAGATGATCACTGAAAGTTTCTGCTCAGCCTCCAAGTAAGCATATTTGAGATGAGGAGGAAGGGGCTTCAGGTCCAATAAAGGTGCCTGCATCACAGATGGAACTAAAGGAGCAGCAGAATTGGATTCTGCCGCCTGCACCTGAACAAGTGAATTAGACTCATTCAAAACAGAAATGGGGTTAACATGATCTGAATCTATATCATATGAATCAACAGATGCAGTAGCAGAATTTAAAAACTGGTCAATTTCAATGCATGCAGTGCACATTTCGGAATCAGAACATGCAGAACAAGTAAATGAGCTAGTGAAAGATGGCAAATCATAATCATGCAAAAAGTCTAGAACATGCTCATCAATCAGATCATCAATCAAGTCAACATGAAAAACAGAATGGTCATCAGAAAAATGTTTCATAGCATCAAAAATATTGAATCGAACCACACTGTCATCAAATTCCATGGAAAGTGTACCTGCATGCACATCTATCTTGGTTCGGGCTGTTTTCAAAAATGGTCTCCCTAATATGATAGGGACAGCACTACGAGAGGTGTCCTCTTCCATATCAAGAATATAAAAATCAGCAGGAAAGATAAGCTCTTCAACCCGAACCAGGACATCCTCTATCAAACCTGCGGGGTAGGCAGTAGATCTATTTGCCAAGTGAATAACCACACCCGTAGGTTGAAGGGGTCCAAGTGAAAGAGACTTGAAAACAGACATAGGCATAACATTAATAGATGCTCCTAAATCTAGCAAAGCGTTCTCAAATTTAGTATTACCTATGATACAAGGCACAGAGAAAGTTCCAGGATCCTTACACTTTTCAGGAATATGAGGGACGGGTTTACCTATAAGAGCAGAGACATTTCTTCCCATGTTGATCCTCTCATTTCCCTTGAGCTTCCGTTTGTGTGTGCATAGATCCTTCAAGAACTTTGCATACCTTGGAATCTGCTTGATTGCATCAAGAAGGGGTATGTTGACTTCCACCTTCCTGAATGTGTCAAGTATCTCTTTGTCAATCTCTTCCATTTTCTTGCTTTGAGTCACCCCCCTTGGTGGGAAAGGAAGAGGAATGGGGGGTGGTTGTTGGGCAGCAGCAGGTGTTGTGCTTGAGGAAGGCTGAGCTGGATGGGATTTTCTGGTACTTGGGTGCTCACTCTCCTCGACCATTTGGGTCTTCTTGTTGGTTGAAACTAGATCATCTTTGTTGAGATCAGATTCTGGCGTGGGTGTGACAATCTGCTTCCCTGACCTTAGACTAATGGCATTCACATTCTGGTTTGGATTGATCATTGTTTGGGATGGCAACTTGTTAGAATTCTGAGATTGCATAGTGTTGATTGCTGTTGCCATCTGTCCCATCTGATTGGTCAAAGATTGAATGGAGGCCTCTTGTCTTTGAATGGATGCTCTAGTTTCCTGTTGGAATTGGAGATTTTGCATGGTCATCTGTTTCATCAGCTCTTCCAATGAAGGCTGCTGCTCAGTACTAGGAGCTGGTGGTGCAGAATTAGCCTGTTGTTGTTGTCTCTGTTGCTGGACTGGAGGAGGTACATATGGTGGTCTGGAATTGTTCTGAAATTGAACCTGTGAAGGTTGCTGATCAGACCATCTCAGGTTGGGATGGTTCCTCCAACCAGGGTTGTATCTATTGGTAGAGAGATCAAAGTTCTGTGGCTGCTGGTTTCTACTGTTGAAGATGTTGGCGGCATATGCCTTAGGTTGGTCAGCACCAGTCGTGGGCTGCTGCTGCACAGAAGGGCATGCATCTGTGGGGTGCTCAGCGGATGTGCATATGCCACATAATCTAGCAGGCAGAGACAACTTCTTCTGGTTGATGGCCAATTGAGTGACCAAAGTTGTAAGTGAATCTATCTTCTGTTCAAGCTTCTCAACCTTACCAGAACTTGTGCCAACATCATTCACTCCTCTCACTATGATTGCATCGCTGTTGCCCCTTGCATGGAATTGTTGACAATTGGAAGCCATCTTCTCAATCTTGGCTCTGGCTTCTAAAGGTGTCATGTCTCCTAGGGCACCACCACTTGCAGCATCAAGCATGTTTCTCTCCATGAGGTTGAGACCTTCATAGAAATATTGAATAAGCAGCTGCTCTGAGATCTGATGGTGGGGGCAGCTCGCACACAGTCTCTTGAATCTCTCCCAATACTCATAGAGACTTTCTCCACTTTGTTGCCTGATGCCTGATATATCCTTTCGGATTGCTGTTGTTCTGCATGCAGGGAAGAATTTCTCCAAAAATGCCCTCTTCAGGTCATCCCAAACTGTGATAGAACCAGGGGCCAGATCGTACAACCAATCCTTGGCTAGCCCCTCTAGGGAGTGTGGGAATGCCTTAAGACAAACATGATCCTCTTGCACATCATGTGGTTTCATAGTAGCACAGACAATATGGAACTGCTTGAGATGTTTATGAGGATCCTCACCTGCAAGACCATTAAACTTGGGCAACAAATGAATTAGTCCAGACCTTAGCTCATACGGGTCATCGGGATACTGGATGCACAAATCTTCAATAGTGAAATCAGATGCAGCTAGCTCCCTCAATGTCCTCTCACGTGGTGGAGGTTGAGCCATATTTTCAGAATAATCAGAATAAGAATCAGAATTTATAGGAATAGAAGAAAAAGAAGCAGACTCACTATGTAAAGACTCAATAGACTCACTTATGGACTGGTTCCTATTTTGTCTAACTAGTCTGTGATAAGTTCTATCAATTTCAGGGTTATATGGATGAAAGTAGCTTGGGTTACCCCTAGTCATGTACTGAACAGAACACCATGTAGCATAGCAAACTGTCACTAATATACATGACCAAAGTAGGCAACAAAATTTTTTATTTTTTAAAATTTTTTTCTTTATTTTTTTCAGCACCCTAAAATCATGAAAACATACCACAAAATGTTTGAGGACAAAATTCAAAAGGGAACCAAGTCAAACAATTAAATCAGAGACCAAAACCTAAGAAAATAAAACTTGTAAAATAAAAAAGAAATAATAAAACGGCTTTTTCAGGATCCAGACGAAGGAGTTTTTTGACGAAGTGAGAAATATCAGATTATTCAGAAAATTCCCTTCGATTTGATATAAAATTCGTCAAATTCCGAGTTACGGGTCAAAAGTTGCGACGATTTGAAGAAAGTGCTGCTAAAACTTGGAAAATTTTTCTGGAACTCACAACCAGTGTTGATCTGAGTGATCGTGGTGCCTCAAACCCTTTTTATATGATAAAATTAGTGTGGATATTAATTTTCGTGCAAAAATTCCACCCACAACTATGTGAACTAGCAACCACAGAATCAATCAAATACACTAATAGCAAAACCGCAAACAGTGCAACTTCAACCGGTTATCAGAATTGACTACTAGACACTAAATCAGAAAGGACACACTATAATAACTATACTAACTACGACACTAACTAACTACTAATGACCTTTGGCAGGAACCGATATTCCCCGGCAACGGCGCCAAATTTGATCGAGGCCGTACCCGATACAAATAAAAAACAGTTTAAGTATAGTACTAGGAAGTGACTCCTAGGTCGTCTCCCAAGGAATATCTTATCAAGCAAAAGGTCGAACACATAGTATGCATAGAAAACAGGAGGGTTTTTGTATTGAATATTGAATAATTGAAATCAAAACAGAATTAAATCAAAACGAAGAAACAGATAAGGAAAAGCGGATAAACCCCTTTGGCTCGCGTTCACAGCTCTATCATTGGTCACAAAAGATCAATTTCTTTCCTCTTCACTGTCCAACTCGTGAGAACTAAATACTAAGCGAAAATTCAATTCTCACCCCAAAACCCAAACCTCTAATTAAGCATTAAAAGCCAAAGCATGGAGTTTTTACGAGTTTGCATAAATTAAGCATTCATACACATGGATTATCTCTATAGAATGGAACTAAGCGAACCATAACATATCAATAAGCATGAAAACAGTGAATACAAACGAAATAGCATTAAGAATAAAACCTCAAGAGTATGTGATACATTACCAAAGGGATTTAACCTAAGAGTTTAGCCTTCCATGAAGAAAAATACCAAAAACGTGTAGAAAGGGAAGAGAGAGAAACCCTAGCAGCCACCACAAGCTTGGAGAGCAAAACTAAGCCTTCTCTATGAGAGAGAATGTAAAAAAAACGTGAATGGAAGGTCTCTCCAAGGGTTTACACGAATTTGGCTTTTTAAATCACAAAACGGGCCTAAATCATGGGCCCAAATCCTAAGGAAAGCTTATCTCTAAATTAAATCTAAAAATATCTTATAGATAAAATCTAAATCTTAAAAGATATTACTAAATCTCAACTAATCCTAAAGATAGATTACAATCTTCACTTCATCATATATCTTCTCTTCCAACATTAAATCTTCATTCCCAAAATGTCCAAAAAGCCCTTGCGCCAAATATGACCTGAAAATAGAAATAGAATTAATTAGGCTAAATAATCCCAAATTAAACAATATTCAGAATATTAGTCCAATAAACTCTAAATCACTAAATCAAGCTAAACAATGTCAAATGGGCAACAAGTCTTAATAATAGGAGTAAAATAATGCAAGGAATAATGGGAAATAAAATGCTCATCAAAAGGTATCTGTTAATGACATTTCAGGTATTCATGGAGATTTATACATTGATGAGGATGATGAACCCACTGCTAAAGAAAAGGTACAATCCCAATACAACCAAAATTCTAATGAATCAGTTGAGGATAAAAATCAAGAACAGCCCATGGAGCTTAATTCAGATTTGCCTAAGGAATGGAGAACATGACGACACCATCCATTGACCAAGTTATAGGTGATATCTCAAAAGGTGTAAGTACTCGTAATTCTCTTAGCAATCTGTGCAATTATTTTGCTTTTGTTTCTCAAGTGGAGCCAAAGAATATTTCCGAGGCTTCAAGTGATGAACATTGGCTTCTAGCTATGCAAGAAGAATTAAACCAGTTCGAAAGAAACCATGTTTGGGAACTTGTTCCTAGGCCTGATTCTCATCATATTATTGGAACTAAATGGATTTATAAAAACAAACTTGATGAGGCTGGTTTAATTGTTCGAAATAAAGCTAGGCTAGTTGCACAAGGCTACAACCAGGAAGAGGGGATAGATTATGATGAAACTTTTTCCCCTGTTGCTAGATTAGAAGCCATTAGGTTGCTTTTAGCGTTTGCATGTATCTTAGAATTTAAATTCTATCAAATGGACGTAAAGAGTGCCTTTCTTAATGGTTTTATAAACGAAGAAGTGTATGTTAGTCAACCTCCTGGTTTTGAAAATTTTGAACATCCTGATTATGTTTTTAAACTGAAAAAGGCTCTTTATGGACTCAAACAATCTCCTAGAGCATGGTATGAGCGATTGAGCAAATTTTTACTTAAAAATGATTTTGAAAGAGGGAAGGTTGACAACACACTTTTTATCAAAAAGAAAGAAAAGGACATTCTTTTAGTTCAAATTTATGTAGATGATATTATATTTGGTGCTACTAATGAAACCCTTTGCAAGGATTTTTCGAGTATAATGCAGGAAGAGTTCGAGATGTCTATGATAGGCGAGCATAACTTCTTTCTTGGATTGGAAATCAAACAAGAAAAGGATGGAATCTTTATTAGCCAAACAAAATACTGCAAGGAACTGTTGAAAAGATTCGGCATGGATAAGGCCAAAGCAGTAGCAACACCTATGAGTACGTCATGTTATCTGGACAAGGATGAAGAAGGTAAATCCGTTGAAATTACAAAGTATCGGGGTATGATCGGATCCCTTCTATATTTAACGGCAAGTAGGCCGGATATCATGTTTAGCGTATGTATATGTGCACATTTTCAGGCCAATCCAAAAGAAATGCACTTGGTTGCTGTCAAAAGAATTATGAAATATCTTTATGGCACAACTGATATGGGTTTATGGTACCCCAAAGGTTCCTCTTGTAACCTTATTGGGTATTCTGATTCTGATTTTGCTGGGTGCAAAGTAGATAGGAAAAGCACAAGCGGCTAATTCCTTAGTGTCATGGGCTAGCAAGAAATAGTCTAGTGTAGCCCTACCCACAGCCGAGGCTGAATATGTCGCTGCGGGTAGCTGTTGTGCACAAATCTTATGGTTAAAACAACAACTCCTAGACTTTGGTGTAAGTCTAGATCACATTCCCATAAAATGTGATAACACTAGTGCAATAAGTATTACCAAAAACCCTGTACAACATTCTCGCACTAAGCACATAGAGATTCGTCACCATTTTATACGTGATCATATTTAAAAAGGTGATTGTGTTGTTGAGTATGTAGATACTTCAAGGCAGTTAGCTGATATCTTTACGAAACCACTTCCTAAAGAAAATTTCTTTTTTATTCGTAGAGAAATTGGTCTAACTTCTGCCGCTCACCTGTTTTGAATATGTGAATGTTTATTATATCCCCTGTTATTATTAATGTGTTTACTCAGTGTTTCAGGGGGAGTTAGCTGACTCTTTTTGATGAGGAAAAAAGGGGGAGAAATATTCTGATGATAATATGAGAAATATTTGATGTTTTATGCATCAATAAAAGGGGAGCAGCATTTGTGTAGACAATTGTGTATTTTTTTTTTTTGGAAATATTGTTCGAGGGAAGGTCATTGTTTTCAATTGTATATATATTTTTTCTTGTGTAACACTTGTGATGCAGATATTCGAGAATAGATCAGAATAGAAGTTTGTCATCATCAAAAAGGGGGAGTGTTGGAAGTGAAGCTAGTGTTGGAAGTCAAGCTCCAAGCTCTAAGCTCTCTCATGGACTTCAAGCAGAATTCAAGGTTAAAGTTTTGATGACAACAAACTCAAGATTCAAGCTCACTAGACCATTCAAGCTCAAGTTGAAGATTCAAGCAAATATAATTCTAGAAGCCTTTTCCCTTAGGACATGTTGTAAGGTAATGAAGTCTCTTGTTCTTAATGAGTTAAAAGGCCAATGAGTTTTTCATTTAAAGGAGAAGAAAAAGTGTTTTCGTGAAAATATGTTTTTCTAACTTAGTTTTTGTGTAAATGATTGATGAAACAACTCTGGATATTTTTATGTTATGAAAATCTATTTTTACAAGTGCAAGAAGGAGTGATCGATTACCTTCTTGAAGTAATCGATTAACTTTGTTGCATCATAGAAACACCAGAGTGTGTGTAATCGATTATGTGAATTTGGCTAATCCATTACTTTTTGAATAAGAGTAATCGATTACCTAGATCAAGTAATCGATTATGAATGTTGCATCATACATTTTCCTGAGCAAAGTAATGGATTACTGCCTTCAACTAATCGATTACATGATGCTGCATCATACAAAAACTAGAGGCTCAGTAATCGATTATTAGATTAGTGGTAATCGATTATATGAGTTGCATCATATAATGAACAAGGGTGAAGTAATCGATTAAATTCTATATGGTAATCGATTACTAGTTTTTCAAAAGAATTTCAAAGTTTCTATTTTTAAAGGAATAATCGATACCTCCCTGAAGTAATCGATTACCTCAAGTTTTATTGAAAAACGTGTCAGAATCATTTTGATTTATTTCCAAATTTGTTTTTATATAATTGA
This sequence comes from Crotalaria pallida, assembly GCA_037953625.1. Lineage (NCBI taxonomy): Eukaryota > Viridiplantae > Streptophyta > Magnoliopsida > Fabales > Fabaceae > Crotalaria > Crotalaria pallida. The sequence goes on along the minus strand of CM075649.1, from coordinate 75,394,273 downwards.
TTCTAATTCATTTTTAAAATTCGAATTTGATTTTATTTTTGAAATATTTCCTTATTTGTTTTAAATCAAATCCTTGATTTGTTTTCTTAAATCTAATTGATTTGTTTTTGATTTTAAAACTTATTACAAAATCATATTTTATTTTGTTTTGATTTTAAATTGATTTCAATTTGTTGTTTTAAATCTTATTTTGATTTAACAAATTTTATTCTATTAAAAACAAATCACTCCAACATTCTAAGAAGCGAATCATTCATTCTGATTTATCTGATCATTCACGTTTTTCTTCTTCTCCTACTTTTCTCTGAAATTCACGATCATATTTTTCTAAGAACTTGAAAACTCTTGTTGGCCTCTTAGCTTCAAAAGAAAGACTTCATTATCATAGAGCTTTGATTGTTGTATCTGTGTTACTGAGAACACGCTATACTTGTTGTAATCACTCACATCAATTTGTATTGAACCTTAGTGGTTAGGGAGTGAATCCCATAGTTGAATGTGTTAAAAGTTCATAGGGTGAGAAACCCTGCTGTGTGATATTGAGGCCCCTAGCGAACGGAGGTTCCTAGTAGTGTGCGGGGTGCTCTTGGTTGTAATTGGGTACGGCTCAATTGCTGGTTATAGAACTCTCAAGCGGGTCACTTGGGGACTGGACTAGGCCTTTCGACGGGAATGCTGAACCAAATTTCCTGGTGCTAGCTTTTCTATCCCTATCTCTTTTAATTTCCCCATTTTCGTTTATTTACGTTTCCGCGCTACTCTTAATTTTATATAAATCGTTTTCGCTCTCCTTCTCAAACGTCTAATCTCTCCAACGCGAAATACTTTTTTAAATTGTAAGGGATTTTGCAATAAATTAATAAAACTCGATTCACCCCCCCCCCCCCCCTCTCTCGAGATTTTGAGGTCAAACCCAACATGATCCGCATTGGAGAAGAAGATATTCCTAAGACTGCCTTCAGGACTCGCTATGGGCGTTTTGAGTATGTTGTGATGCCCATTGGTTTGACAAATGCCCCCGCAGTGTTCATGGACTACATGAACAGGATCTTTCGACCCTTCTTGAATTCTCTTGTTATAGTGTTTATTGATGATATCTTAATTTATTCTAAGAATCCAACTGAACATGAAGCACACTTGAGACTTGTGTTGTAGGCTCTCAAGGAGAAACAACTCTATGCAAAATTGTCTAAATGCAGCTTTTGGTTACAGGAGGTGCATGTCTTAGGTCATGTTATCTTTCAGCAGGGTGTTGCAGTGGATCCTGCTAAGGTGGACGCAGTGTTGAAGTGGGAGAGGCCTAAGACAGTGACTGAAATCAGAAGTTTCCTAGGCATGGCCGGTTATCACAGGAGATTCATTGAAGGATTCTCCAAGTTAGCTCTTCCTTTGACGAATCTAACTAGAAAGGTTGTGCCTTATCTATGGCCGCCTCAGTGCGAGCAGAGTTTCCAAGAGTTGAAGAGGAGACTGACTAGCTCTCTGGTTCTTATCTTGCCAGATCCTACCCAACCCTTTGTGTTTATTGTGATGCTTCGAAACAAGGGTTAGGTTGTGTCTTGATGCAACAAGGCAAGGTTGTCGCTTACACATCCAGGCAGCTCCGGCAACATGAGCAAAATTATCCAACTCATTATCTTGAATTGGCAGCTATTGTGTTTGCTCTGAAAATCTGGAGATACTATTTGTATGGCACACGGTTTGAAGTCTTCAATGATCATAAGAGTTTGAAATTCCTCTTTGGTCATAAAGAGATAAACATGTGGCAGAGAAGGTGGATGGAGTTCTTGAAATACTATGACTTCAATATTCAATACCATCTAGGCAAGGCGAATGTGGTGACAGATGCTTTAAGTCGCAAGACTTTACATATTAGCAATATGATGGTAAAGGAGATGCAGCTAATTTAGGAATTCAGTAACCTTAATCTTGGGCTGCAAGTGAAAGAGGAAAGCATTGTCCTAGAGATGTTGCAGGTTTCTAATGAATTTGTTGGCTTGATTAAGGAGAGACAGCGGATGATAAGGAGTTGCAAAAATAGTTAGAGAAAGCAGCTGAAGGAGTGGAGCCTGATTTCACCAAGGGATGCAGATGGTATAATTCGATTCAAAAATCGAGTATGCATTCTTATGGATTTTGAAGTAAGAAGTATGGTGCTAGAAGAGGCTCACAAGACCAGGTTGACCCTTCACCCAGAAACCACCAAAATGTATCAGGACTTGAAGAGATTATTCTGGTGGCCAGGGCTGAAAAAGGATGTGGCAGACTATGTATCTAGGTGTTTAGTTTGTCAGAAAGCGAAGATTGAGCACCAGAAACTAGGTGGTTCACTGCGATCCTTGGAGATTCCAGAGTGGAAATGGGACAATATTGCCATGGACTTCATTACAGGATTGCCAAGAACCACATCAGGCTATGAAGCTATCTGGGTTGTAGTAGACAGGCTGACCAAGTGTGCTCACTTCATTCCTATGAACATGAAGTATAGTTTCAAAAAGTTGACTTAGCTGTACATTAGAGACATAGTCAGATTGCATGGGGTTCCTTCCAGTATAGTATCTGATTGGGATCCTATATTCTTATCCAGATTCTGGCTGAGTCTCCAACAGGCATTGGGGACTAAGCTGAGACTTAGTACGGCTTATCACCCACAGACAGATGGCCAAACTGAGCATACTATCCAGTCCTTGGAAGATCTGTTGAGGACTTGTGTGCTTGAACAACCAGGCAGTTGGGAGCAACTCTTGCCATTGGTTAAGTTCACTTATAATAATAGATTTCATTCCAGTATCGGAATGGCGCCTTTTGAGGCACTCTTTGGCAGGAAATGTCGGACACCCCTATGTTGGTTTCAGATAGGGGAGAACTTGTTGCTTGGTCCAGACATTGTCCAGGAGACAACTAAGAAGATCAGAATGATCCAAGACCGGATGAAAGCAGCGCGGGATCACCGGAAAAGTTATGTGGACAAACGTAGGAGACCCTTAGAGTTTGATGCAGGTGATCATGTCTTTTTGAGGGTAAAACCTACTACGGGTATTGGTCGGGAAATCCAGTCCAAGAAGCTGACTCCGAGATTTGTTGGCCCTTATCAGATTTTGGAGAAAGTTGGACCATTAGCCTACAGAATTGCCTTACATCCGCATTTGTCCAAGCTTCATGATGTATTCCATGTTTCTCAGCTTTGGAAATACATTCATGATCCTTCACATGTGATCACATTAGATGAATTGCCACTGAGGGAGAACCTGACTTTTGAGGTCCTACCAGTCAGGATTGAGGATCGGCAGATTAAGCAACTCAGGGGAAAGGAGATTCCTTCGGTGAAGGTTATATGGAATAGGAAAAATGTGGAAGAGGCTACATGTGAGCTAGAAGACAAGATGAAGGAGTCTCATCCACAACTGTTCATCCCGAGCTAAATTTCGGGGACGAAATTCTGGTAAGTGGGAAAGGATTGTTACATCCTTAATTATATTCCAAGTGTAATTAGAATAAAGAATTGCTTAGAAAAGTATAATTATGATCAAGAGTAATTAAGGTTATGGAGTAGGACCATTTAGAATGTTGTGAAGTAGTTATAAATTTAGCAAAGAATGAGAGATTGAAAGATTGGGAGAAAAGAGTGTTAGAACCGATGTTTGCGGTGTTTTATATGTGTATATTAGGAAATTAGAAGTAGAAGATTTACAAAGCTAAACAAGAATTCCACCGTTGGATGTGAAGGTGAGTATGTAGGAGAGTTTGCTTTCAAATTTGAGTAAGATCCGACGGTTAACGAAGAAGTTATGGTGTTTTGATTGCAAGAAGAAATTATAAGAAAAATAGAAAAGCCAATTTACAGTGGCTAATCGATTAGTTGACAGACTAATCTGATTAGTTCGACCAAAATGTTAAAAAGAACAAAGTTCAAATTGAAAAATTACACAGACTAATCGGTTAGTGAGTCCACTAATCGATTAGTTCGATCAAAATCAGAAAAAAAAAATAAAAGGAGTGGAAGCCTCCACCACCACTTTCATGCTTCCTCCCCAAGTCTTAGAAAGAAACTTGGATTCTCCAACAAGCTTAGTGTGACATCCTAACTTTTAAACCCTAATTAGACTCTTATAAAAAATTAGCAACTTGAAAATTTCTTTTTAAAACCTTAAACTTATTACAAAAATCTCCGGAAAATTCGATGGAGTTTACTCTATTTTATGGACTTTCCAAAATTTGTCTTTTCCCTGTTTAACCTGCACAAAACATTTTCAGACATTGCTAGACATCCAGAGATTCATATCATATCATCTCATATCATATTCAGACATGTCATGCCACATGACATGATATCCTACCATACACATAGCTCAACATAAGCAGAAAATATAAACAAGTATGCAGAAATAAGACTATCTCCCAAAATACCCCAAAACCCAAATGAGACACGTCCTGGGCCGGCCCTGCTGAATATCTACATCAAAATACCTATATATAAATCCCATAATAAACAACACAACATAAAAAGACTCAAAACCCGGCCCAAGACTCAACATCATTCCTACATTTGACACTCACACTCCCTGAGAGGGAGTGTGCACCTGCTCGGCCTCAATGTCTGTCTGCTCATACTCTGAACCTGTATAAAAACAGTTAAGAGGTGAGCATTACACAAAATTTAGTGAATGAAATCTAAATAGCTATAATAATAACTAAGTCATAAACATTACAGCAAATAATCATATATAGTACAGTGCAATTTCAATTCAACTCATTTCATTCACAAATACTGATAAATTTGTGCTCGCTTATTCATAATGATCTAAATCTTGCTTTGTTCTAAATTTTATTATTCGCTCAATTTCATTCTTTGTGCTTCGTGTCTTTTATTCTTTAGGTCTTTGAGAACCCACCATTGTGCACAACTTCATGTGCGTCTTACCGCTGCACACGCCATTAAATCGTGCGGCTTACGCAACCAATGCACCCGCGGGGCGTACTTACTTAGCCTGGCATTCGCATAACCGTAATTACGGTACTACGGACCCACCACTGCGCACAACTTCATGTGCGTCTTACCGCTGCACACGCCATTAAGTCGTGCGCCTTACGCAACCAATGCACCCGCGGGGCGTGCTTACTTGGCCTGGCATCCGCAAACCATGTTTGCATATCCTAATAGGGTACTGCGGACCCACCACAGCGCACAACTTCATTGGTTGCGTAATTCTTTTCTTTAATAAATTAATTCTTTTCTTTATTCACATTATTCAACCGTAATTCTTCTCTTTTATTTAATACATTAATATCCTCTCCACTTTCGTTCTATTCTTTCAATTAGGGGGATTTTTAACTAACATCCATCATAACAAATTATGTTCTAATCAATTATCAAATAAGGCATCCAATCACCCATGCATATTTACATAGAAAATATCCAATATCAACTTACAATAATCATATCATGCATATAAAACATAAATATCAGAGGTGGGTTTTCTATTCTTTTCCTTATGTCATTATTCTTCATTATTACTGGTTACCCTAGGGTTCATTAACATACAAAATCACGCAATCTTAATCATCACTATAAACTACCTAGATATGCATTCCCTAAGCTAAGGTAACACCCACTCTTACCTCAACCAAGTTTAAAGCGAGAAATACCAAACCCTTGCTTTTTGATGCTTTAAAAAATTAGAACCGGAAGATCCGAGTGTGATAATGAGATGGAGCGGCAATAAATCGAGCCGGGAAGCAACGTGGGGCTCAAATAATATGGGGTTGATGATTGTACCACCTTTCCTTGAAAGAGAGAGAAAGTCAAGAGACAGAAAGAACCATTACTTCCTTTAAGAAACAAAAGATGTGACAACTACTAGAAATGATGATGATCATGCTTTCATTGAGGAAAGAAAAGGAAGAAAACTTAAACAACTCACCTAGTCACTTGCTTGATAAGAGGAGAGAGAGAGAAAGAGATGGTGATGAAGTTCAAAGGAAATTGGGCCACCACCAATAAGAAGAGAAGGAAGAAAGCTTGATGATGATGATGATGAGTGCCATGGATGATGATCAAAGCCTTGGAGATGAGTTATGGAACTTAAGGGTTTTCTTGGGAGCTTGGGGTTTGCCTTGGTGAAGAAGGAATGGAACGAATGAAGCTCTCCCACGGTTTATTGTTTTTCACTGCTGGGTTGTACTACTCGAGTAGTCCATGCACTACTCGAGTAGTTTAGGAAATCTCAATTTTATGGCTTGCTGTTGGCATGGACTACTCGATTAGTGCTTGCACTAATCGAGTAGTCCAACAAATTTTCATTTTCTTGGCGCTTCAAAATGCCATAACTTCTTCGTTAACCATTGTATCTTGCTCAAATTTTAAAGCAAGCTTCCCTACATACTAATCTTCACATCCAACGGTGGAATACTTGCTTCGAGTTTTAAATCTTTTATATTTGAATTTCCTAATATAACGTATTTAAAACATCGCAAAAGTCGTTTCTAACGTTCGTTCTCCCATCTCTTGACCTCTTATTCCTTGCTAAGGATATCTAACGACTTCATAGCCCCAACTTGGCCCTAATCCACCACCTTGGTTACTCATGAGCATAATTATCATTTCTCTAATCCCATTATTATTCTAATTATTCTGGATATTAAAATTCGGGATGTTACACTTAGACTTCATAATCATTTTCCAAGCTTTTTCATCCATCATCCAAGTTCACCATCATCATCTCCATCATCACTCACACCAAATGCATATCACCATACTCACTTGAGTCTCCCAAGCTCCATGGTAATGGATTCTCACTTGCTCTCATGCCTCCATCTCAAGAGCCATTGAAAGAGAAGGCTATTCCTCCATCACACTCTCCTCTAGACAAGTTCCCAACGCATCTTATAGTTGCTTTGCTTCGATTTCAAAGGAGGTTCAAGGGTTTCAAACTTAGGGGATTCTAGGGCAAGAAGGAAATGCAAAGGTTAAGGTTTTTGAGGTTTCCTCTCTCTCTTCGGTTGAGGTAAGGAGGGGGTATTACCTCTACTTAGGGAATACATTCTAGATCGTATATAGTGGTAGCTAAGGTTAGGGAAATAAATAGAATAATAAACCTTTGGGTAGTTGATATCATTTGACTTTGGGATAAATAAATAAAATAAATGATTAGTTTAGGCTTGAGAAAATATAGAACCATGATAGTTTGTGTTTAGGGTGTTATATGATTATTTGTGTTTATGTGAAATTATTTATTGTGTTGATAATGAACTTTCTGTGTGTATGTGCATATTGTGTATGTAATGTCTTGTTACTGGGCATAAAAAACTCATAAAATGGGAATAAATAACGTAAAGCAACAGCTCATTGATCCGTGGGTTTCACCTTCCCATTAGGTGCCCTGTTGGGTGAAAATAAAATTGCCCGTTAGGCACAAATTGCTCGCTCAGGTATACATCAAATGCTCGAAAGCCTGTAACACCCTTATTTTATATGCAAAAATAGTAAGTAAAAGTCTATAATTAAAATAGTGTAATTAAAAAATTCCTTTTTACAATTTCAAGTTTACAAATAATTTTGGGCATCCATTTACAATGCACAAATATAAAGTTCCCTTCTTTCCATTATTCTGTTGCGCCACTCTGATCCACAAGCTCCTTAGCAATCACCTAAAATGTTAACCACTAAGGGTGAGACCTTTTCACAACAAAGTGAATCAAAAGATAGTGTACAGTTCATAATATAAACTTAAGAATAATAACCAAGTCAAGTCAGGGATCAACCAATTCATCACATTCTCCTTTGCATTTAAACCTAACATATCCATATCCATTTCCAATTATCCATTTTCCCTTTCCTTAGTCCTTTCCATTACCATTACCTTGTCCATTTTTATTTCCTTTTCCTTTAATTCCTTTTCCATTATGTGTAACCTCAATCAGAGATCTACACTTTCCATTGGGTGTAACCTCAAATCAGAGATCTACACCTTACCTTTGTGTGTAACCCCAAAACAGAGATCTACACACAGAGTATACAACCACAAATCAATGATCTGTATACACCCTAAAATCATTTATGTAACCTCAAACAAAGATCTACATAAACTTCCCTTTTTCCTTTTTACCGTACACCACTAGGATTTGGAGTACCCGCTAGGTAATTGGAACACCTGCCCAGGACTTTACACTCATCCAGACCATAACCTGTAGGACTATGTACTTTTACCATTCCTTTTATTTAATCAAATTATTGGTGTGGAAAACTGATCCTGTGGGTCACCCGGTGCCTACAGGGCGGTTTGGCCTGATGGGTAATTGGCCTGACAGGTAATTGGCCCTAACAGGTAATTGGAACACCTAGCCGTGTACCTAGTGTTCCGGGCCCCACTGATCAGTTTCCACTTTAGTTACCTTTACCATTTCCAATTAATCAACAGACCATTCCATTCATTATAAACCATAATCAAAGTTCCATCAACATTGACAAATATATACATTTATATCATCCATGATCACCAACATTCTCCAAATAATCACACACATATACTCATAAATAACACTATCATTCATCATCAAGAACATTTCAAGAGATTCACATTTAGGGTCACATTCCATAATTAGCATTTAACCACATTCAATATTTTAGCCTTAGAACCATTGTCCCTTATTATCACCTAATCCAGATCATAATCTTCTATCCTACTCAAGATACACACTATAATCACCTCTTCTTCCATTATTATTTCCATTACGTTTCCTTTTCTTTTCCTGTTCCCATTATATTTAGCCATTTACATCATCCACTATCCAGCATTAACTCATGATAACCCACATATAACACTTAGTGAACATAACAAATTATCAACAGATAACAACACACTCAAAATCAACATATATCAGTCGACATACTCAGGTATGTCTCAGGGTGCTTTAAAATAAATTACCTCTCTAGGGTTCTCCACTTCCTACTTAATTAATATACAAAAAGATTTAACATTAATAGTTTCCAAAATAGCAACATTAACCAATATACAACCATTACCCTTCATTAATTCTAATCACCTCTTAATCTATCTCCCACAACCCAACTTAACTATTAAACTCAAATCCTATTATAAACCCTAACTATCCGTAACTCACAGTGTGGAAAAGAGACTCCCCTTACCTTAGAGAAGGAGAGAGCTAACACACAGCTCCAGGGACCTTGATTCTTACTCCGATCTACTTGGATTCCAACTTCCCTGACTGATCTTCACTCCGTTCTTCAATATTGGAGTAGAGAGAGAGAGAGAATCCCTATGAGAGAGAAAGAGCCACGATTGAGAGAGAGAGGGCTTGAGGGTGATCTAGGTGCTTGCCTTGCTCCTATGAGGAAGGTTGGTGGTGATCAAGGTTGATGATGTTTTGATTCATAGTGTTTGGGTGTAATGGGTGGTACTTGGTTCTTAAAACCAAGGAGAGAGGGAGGATGATGAGAAGAGGAAGAAGAAGAAGGAGTGTGAGGGTGGGTTGTTCTATGCTCAATGGTGTTGATGGTGATGGTGAATAGCCTTGATCAAGGATCAATGGAAGGAATTGGTGATGATTCAATGGGTTGGAGATGATGAATGGATTGGAACCCTAGAGGAGAGAGGGAACCGAATTTTAGAGAGAGAAAGGGAGAAGATGGTGTTGTGTATGTGTTTTTGTTGATGTTGTTTGTTTTTGTATTGTTTGGGGGCTGATTTGTGTGGCTGGAGTTTGTGGCTTCCTTAGGAAGCCACGAACATGTGGTTCTCACGCACTTATTTTTTTTCCAGATTTACACAACGGTAATCGATTACTTGCCCACAGTAATCCATTACTCCTTTGATGCAACACTTCTAGTACATTCAGCAGAGAGCAAGTAATCGATTAATCCATCTTAAAGTAATCGATTACTTCACAGAAATCACAGTGTAATCGATTACTTCCATGAGATAATCGATTACTATTGCTGCAACATTGAAGTCATTCTACCAGAGGGCTTGTAATCGATTACTACCCCACAAAGTAATCGATTACTTTGCCCAAAACTCCTATTTTGACATATTCTAACTCTAAGACATTACTCTTAACTCCTACCCATGGTTTACTATTGGTTTTGTAACAGCCCGATTTTCGTAAACCAAAAATAATTAACTTATACTTGTTAAATTTGCAAAAAATGAGGCCAATTTTTTTTTTGTAACGTAATTGAAAAGTCGTTGTAGTATTTTAACATCCTTTTGCTGAAAACCGAAATGTTACTAAAACATTTATTCTCATAAAACTTTCATTTTCATGAAAAGACTTCTTTCCAAATCATCATGATATTTCCCAAAAGGTTACATTGTTCGATTTTTCCAAAAATGAAGTAGACCTCAATACAGAATGTAAAAGCTTAGCTTGAATACATGAGTGGCACATTGCTTGGTAATCCTTGACTCAAGAAACAACCACAAACTTAACCTAGACACACTACTTTCGCTTCCTTCTGATGAAGATATCTGGATGAAGCTCTCCTTTCTTCATGCGCCCTTTCTTCCTCCCCGAAATTGAAGTCACCTCTGTCATTACTTTCCTGTTGTTGATAAGCTCCAGCTCCAATTCATCTAGAGTGATGATCTCCACGGGATGCTCCGTCTGCCCGTTGAGATATCAGCAGCACCGATATGCCAACGAACAGGAGAGAGTAAGCGATCCGAACGACGCATCGTCGACGGTGTGGGTTTACAGTAGGCGAGATATCAAGACCATACAAGCATACAACACACAACATACATACCACACAACAATCAAGCATATCATTATCCTCATCATTATTCTTATCATTATTTTCCTTGTTTTACCAAAGTTATTAACATTCCTTCTTTCTCAAGTACTTCCTCAATCTCACTTACAAGTCTTCCACTCTTATATCTCAATTCCGTTCCTGCCATCAGCATTCCAGGGGACTTCAATCGTACTGTTATCAATCTCTTTAATTACTTTTCACTTTTCATTATCAAGTCTTATCAAATCATAATCTTCGATGATTGGGGGTTCATGAGATCATCGAGGTACTCCCTTCGTTACCATCGTCTCACACGTCTACATCTCCTCGGTCATCCAACCAGCCTAGTCGGAAGCAAACAGGAGTACAGGACCTTTACCACGCGGGCACGACAGCTGTCTCATAATCAATTGGCCCCAGGCCAGGAGGACTACAGCCTCAAATCATATCATATCAATTCAATTCGTATAATATCAAGGCACACTGTAGAAAACTCGGGTACAGTGGCAATCAAGATGCCCCGTTCCAGTCCCTCTCACTGTTCTCGAAATGCCACAGGGGTGACAGCACTATTCCGGTTCCGGGTGCATAACATACCACGGCATTGGGACCCAGTCCCCACCACGTCTGGCTACCACATATGGAATTCGTTCCGCCCAGAATAGTACTCAAGGCAACGTGACGTTTTAATGCCCGAGCCTACCCTATTGCATTCACCACCCGAATATCCCTGATATCCGGGGTACCTTCCTCTCCACTACTTCGCACTCTAATACCTCACCGCGTTAATGTCTTTTATCTTTTTAGTTAACCTAAGGTCGGCTCATCCTTCGTGCATCCCTTCAATGAGTCCCGACCACTAACTTTGCACAATCTCTTCTCATCTTTACTCAGCGTGGCACAGAGCTGGGATCACCTATAAACTCACACCTCAATTTCACAATCTTTCTCAAAAGTCTCAGTTCACAAAATTTCCTTAAATTCTCATTTCACAAACATTCACAAAAATATTGTTTTCGCAAACTTTTTCTCAAAAGGTCATTTCATAAAACTTTCTTAAAAAATATCATCTTGTAAACTTCCTCAAAAATATTATTTCAAAAAGACTTTCCCAAAAATATATTAGTACAAAAAGACTTCCTCAAAATATCATTTCAAAAACTTTATCAAAAAGATTGTTTCAAAAAAAAAAACTTTTCTCAAATATATATATCTTTTCACAAAACTTTTTCAAAAAGATTGTTTCACCAAAACTCTTTAAAATCTCCTTTCAAAAACATTCTCAAGCTCACATTTCGTACTCTATTTCAAAATCTCGTTTCAAAACTCTTTTCAAAAATCCTCATTTTCAAAAACCTTTTTAAAACAAGAGCTTCATTTCAAAAACTTTTCGAAAACTTATTGTTTCAATGAGTACTAGTGGAGGAGCAAGCTCAACTCAACACCAGTCTCATTTCAACAATATCACAAAGGAGCCCAGCTCCACTCACATCACATCGCATTCCAGTAATCAATTCCACATCACTTTCCCCACCTCTGGCTTAACCTTACTCTTATTATCAAATTTGTCCCCAATCTTACTTCTTCATCTCTTTCTCTTTATGTCTTTACTTCCACAACTTAATTATCTTATTCTTATATTCAGGACGTAACAGACGTCCGTCAGCATGTTACTAATATTAATCAACAATATTAATTCTCATCATTAAATAAATAAACATACAAGCATACTATTTCACACAATCATCACACAACAATGTGGTCTTTGTCACATTCGTATAAGTGGCCGCACACAACACAAACAATTGCCACTTATACTACTGACTCCGAACCACTAAGTTCCGATCTTTGAGATCATACGGAACGTCCTAATATGCCACCTAAATACCACGGTGTCTTAGGAAAGCTTCTCTCTCATCTGAGGTCCAGCGATTACATGCGTACGCTCTCCTCGGATCCTTGTCTCTGCCAGCTGCCCCAATCCCTCGTCTTTAAAATTCCTCGTACTAAATAAAATACGCTTACGTCATTAATTTGTATTAAGAAAATATTTTCTTAACTCATTTCACATTTCATTCCTCATCGGAAGACTTAAAAACGTAATTATTTTCTCAAAACAATTCTAATATTTTCTAGTACTCCCAATACTTCAAAACCATTTTGAAAACGTCTAGTAAAGTAGTTTAAACCATTTAGTTGGGTTGCTGGTCCGTTTTGGACAGCACCTAAAACACGTTTGAAAACACCGAAAAATGCACCATTTTTAATCCGACTTTTTCTTAATTCAAATACCACTTGAAAACTATGGTTTAGATCATATGAATATATTTTTAAAGTCAAGGAACAACTTCAAACAAATCTGGTAAGCAAGAAAATATTTTTGCAAAATCTGTTTTAGAAAAACCCGAAAACATCATAAAAGCTCTTTTAACTCAAATACTTCTTTAGTTTAAATTTAACACTTTAAAACTCAGGCTTTAGTCATAAAACAATTCTTGGACAGCCACCACACAACCTAAAGTCTCAAATGGATTCATTTTAAAACCACTTAATTTAAAAACCAATTACTCACTCAATTATTTTTTTCAAACACAGATTAACACACAACCACAACAACACTTACATGAATTAAGTCATACAACTACTTACCTAATTATAAACCAAATATTTATTTTCAGACAAACACTTATTCACTTAATTATTTTCTAAACATTTTCATTTTTATAAAACACAAACACTTAGTCACACATATACTCGCAACCGAATGGAATTAAGGATATAAACCAATCACATTTATTTTCATGCAATTAAGTCTCCTAGGCTTATGGACACTACATGGCCGCATGTCATCAAAGAAACAAGTTAAAAATTACCAATCTAAGTTACACAACCGACTTAATTTATTTCAAGTATTCAAGCAAATTTTCATTTTTCAATTAATTAAACCATATTAGATATTCTTATTATACTAAACCAAATAGGATCTAAGAAAACGATTTAACATTTCAAATCAAACACAACATTCTTCACATAAAACATGTTCATCATCAAAACACAAAATAAAGAAATTATTTCTTCCTTTTATATTTAAAAACCGTGAGCTTACTTGGAAAAATTATCACACTTTAATTTATTTCCTTAACTTAAATCAATCCATTAAATCAAGCATCACACCAAAATCTTATTTCTCAAATCAACATGCACAATAAAATCAATTTACTCCCTTTATCTTTAATTAAAACCGAATATAAAAATATTAGTCACAACATTATCTCAAATAATTTAGCTTAACATAATCCCACAAAACATACTCATTTCTTTTAGGTCACTTTATGAAAAAGAGGCCTAGTCTAATTCCTATGTATAGGCCGAATTTCATTATGACTAAAATAAGGTTTTTGATTCAATTTTTTTTATGCACACATCAAGGTTCATGAATCAAATCATGCACTTTAAGAAAATCCTTAAATCAAAGAGAAATCACATGTATATGTCTTTTTCATGAAAACAAAACATGATCTCTTGGTTTTTAACTCAAACCGAATTATTATCATCATAAATCAAGAGTAAAACTTAAATCTTTAACATGCAAGATTATTAGACATAGATCAAAACAAAACCACTTTTCAAGAGTTAATTTCTTTGGTTTCCTTTGTTAAAACCATGACATGCAATAAGAAAAATCAAAGCTTTTTGTTCAAAAATCACATGCATGACTTTTAAGATTAAAACTTTTTAAGAATCAAGGCAAAGATCAAAGCTTCTTAAGGATCAAAACCAAAAATCCAAACTTTATCAAGATCAAGTTAAAATCAAAACCTTTCAACCACTTAAATTTATTTTTCTAAGCATAAAATTAACATGCAATCACTTAGATCAATTTAAAAGCATCAAGACCTAATTTTTCTATCTATGGTCGAATTATATAGTTCTTGGTTTAGAAATTTTCAAGTTCATTTACTTTTCAAGATCAAAGCACAAATAACACATGCATGTACATAAAGCACCAAGATCATCATCAAACAAGTTTAGATCATAAATTTACTCATCAAATCATTCCTCAAAACATTATGGTTCACGGTTTTGAGAAAGAAAATTTGACATGCAAAGAGGTTTTACTTTAGATCCACCAAAAATCTTAACAAATCTTTAGATCTAGAAGATTTAGTTTGAAAAACTTTAAGATCTATTAAGAAAAGCCTTAACCAAAATATAAAGTCCATAGTTTAGCTTATTACAAATTTCTTTTAGTTTCAAAGGTTCAAGATCAATCATAAATAACACATGCAAAGAAATAAAAGAGGAAAGATCACATGATCAAACAAAACCTAGACTATTACAACTTCTTCTTGCTTATTCGAAATACCCACCAAGAAAGGGTTGATCTTCTAGCTTCTAGGTTCTTGGATCTTCAAGGAAAGGCTTAGGTTTGGATTCCTTTCCTTCTTCCTCCTTCCTCACGGCTTCTCCCTCTTTCTCTCTTTTTCTCTCTTTTTCTTCTAAGAGCTTAATGGACTCTTAGAATTGTGTTTGGTTTATGAAATGAGAAATGAAGGGAATGGAATGAATTGTGAGCAAATGAACTAAGGCCAAAGGTATTTATAGGCAAACCGTGAAGTCCCTCTTTTGCCCTTGGTTTGGTCTTGGTTAAGGTGTGTTAAGGAGGGGCGATTTTGGCAATCCCATTTGTTGCATGGGTGGAGTTTATCATATTAAGGGGACAAGGTGAAGTAGATTAGGGTGCTAGGGGGCACTTTAGGCCTAATGACTAGTTGGCTAATAGTTAGGATTCTACTAACTTAGTTACTTCATGGTTTTAGTTTAGTTCATTTGGTTTCTTGTCCACAAATACAAATCTAAGCTTCTACATACATACACACACGTATAACATACACACATACCTATACATACTACACACACATATACACATACATACATATATACACACATACATGCATCATCATATCTTTCCACTAATTTAATTCCCATGTAATCTTAAGCACACACACACATAGTTAGGCCATACATACATACACATACACACACATAAAAACAAATTCCCTTTTCAAATAATAAACTGTACTATTTGACTATACTTATAGCTCTCTTTTCATTTTCTAAAATTATATTTTCACATATAGAAGAGACCCTAAAAGGAAAAGTTCATTTGAGATTAAAAACTATTTTTACCATTTTGTCCTTCAAAAATTCGTCCTTTACTTAGCTGAAAATAAATTTTTACAAATCAACCCAGAAAAATATAAAAGTTACATTTTTGAAATCTACATTTCAACACGATCGTTTTCATATAAAGATCATAAAATTCGAAGTTACAGTTGTAAAGATACGGATTTCTGAAGTTTGTAAATTTATTGAAGTTCAAAAATTTTTACTTCTTATAAAAATTCCAAATAATAAAATCTTCAACAGTAAATTCATAAAAACACTCATCTTCACATTCATACCTCTATTGTTGATAAAATATATTTCAAAAATTCGTTTAAAATAGACGAGGAATTTGCGGGGTGTTATAGGTTTCCTCATGAATTCTAACTTAGGTTTTCCTCATAAAACTTGGGACAAAATCAGGGATGTTACAAAGCCAAAATTGCCCATTAAGGGTGGGTGGACCCATTTGATTTGTGTCTAATATATGATGTTGATAGGCTTAATTTCACTCCCTTTTACTAAGGATTTGGTTCGTTTCTCTGGCAAACTTAGGACTTTTAGTATAATTTTAGGAATTTTCAATAGATTAGGATCCTTTGAACGTTTTCATCCGTTTTGGGTATGTTTCAGGTACTTTTGGATCTTAATTAAAGAAAATAAATATGGAACTGGAAAGAGGACGAAAGTGTAACGTCCTCCTTTTTAATTACGTCATTAATCATTAAATCATAAAAATTTTAGGAAAATTTGACGGAGTTTACTTTAAAATATTGACTTTTCCCTTTTTAAAATATGTACCTGTCAGATCTAGAATTCAATAAAATATACATATTTGTTTTACATACATAGAAATAAGATTTTACATTACATTTCCAAAGTCTGGATCAGAATAATTAAACGTTATAAGTTCGAAAAGAGAACATCACTAATTGTAAGGAGGATATTTAGACATCCATCAGAAGTGATATCCACCTAATTATAGCAAAACATAAACTTTATATTAAATCTCAAAATATAAATATACATTCCAAACTATTAGAGCATCGAGGTGGTTGCATCATTTCGTAGTATAAAATAAAATGTAGAGTTGCACTCCACTAATATGAGTGTACTCCTCCTCGGCGGCAGGGAGATCGGGATAATCTCCATTAAAGGTACCTAAAAATGACAACTTAAGAGGGTGAGATATTTATTCAAAATCAAAGGAAACAATTAAAAACAATAATAAGACATAATGAAAATGCATGATTTATGCAATAATAAATATAATAGTGTACATTTTCCACATGATTCATTTCTTCTTTTCTTTCTCCTTTTCACATTCGACACTTTTTGTTTAACTTTGTTATTTTTATAACATCGTAGACTAAGCTACGCTTCCCTTGTACCTTTTTATAACATCGTAGTCATTGCTACGTTCTTTACCTTTGCTTACACTGTACTTCACCAATTCTTCATCATACAGTGTTAAGAACCATATTTCCTTTACTTTTCATTTCCCTCACATCGCCCTCCATACTTTAGGAAAAATCAACTAGGAGTAAATGTCCCTCAACCCATGCTTGCTCAGTACTGCACCAATTGTTCATCGTACAATTTCGGGTGGTTTTCCCAAAATTGGCTATAGTAGGGACCATCCTCCGTAGTCAGGAAGTATTTAAGTGATCGATAGAATTATCATAGTGTGCATAGGACCAATCCCCAACGTGAGTAATGAACTCAGTTCTTTGGTGGATCAAAGTCCTTCTATAATAATACCCGCGATTGTTTCATTAGCACAATCTAATAACTATAATACTCTCGTCCGTCAATTCTATGAACCTTCACCAATTGTTCTTCAGTTCCTAGAACCTTCACGCCATTTTTCCTAATTCCTAACGTCCACCTTACTTCATAATTATATGTGTTTCTAATTCATTTTAGTGGTTGTTAATAGTCAATCCTTTACTTATATAAATCAATTTGGAGGGGTTTTCTAACTTGAGGTCTTTAAACATAAGCATAGGCAATTAATATGCAAGCATAAATATTATCAATAATAATGATACTAACATTCATTCATTTAAAATTAATACATTCAAGCTTAGAATCAACATTTAAAGTAACATTAATAACAACATTAGTGACATTCATTCATGCACCATGTAACATCCTCAATTTTTATACTTTAAAATATATTACTTTTTATAGTATTTAATAATAAAATGCTTGGGGTTTTATAAAAATTTTGGCGGAGTTTACTCTAAAATATGGACTTTCCCCAAGTTAATATTGTACCTGTCAGTCCAGAATAATTTATAACATTTATAAAACTATAGTTACATTGTAATTGGTTGTGACTTATCTTGAAATAATAAAGAAAAGGATATTCATAAATCCTTCACAACCTATGATACATTTAATAAAAAGAGAGGTTCTTACAAAGTCCTTTTACAAAATAAAAACATTCTTAACTTACAATAAAAATTAACACTTATAACAACTTTAATTAATAAAGCATTTTTACAGTTTAATATCCTAGAATGGTTGCAGCAACCTAATGTAACCAAGGAGGTCACTATACTTATATACTCTCCTTATGTGAGAGTACATCTTCTTGGCACGGAAGCAGTGAATAACTTTCTCCAATGGTATCTAAAATTGTCAACTTAAGGGGTGAGTTATTTGAATAATAATCAAGGAAAACACTTAAACAACAGTAATAAAGTATAATTAGACATACCCACACACATATAGCCATACTCACATTATTCTGATTAATTATATATTCCTATACCTTAGCATTTAACTATTTTATCACACTATGCCAATACATTTCCTTATACAATAACAATGCATAGCAATGCTTTTATGCTCAGTCATATGAATATGATATGCACTATATCCCACTATGGTTTAATTCCTGAATCCGATGTACACTGTATTATTTAACTTTATTCACTTTAACACTTTATCGGATTCAGTGAATTAAACCCATCACAATGATGAATGCACTTCTCCGTTTCCAATAACAATAACAATTTCCAACCCTCACATACACCCTTCACTCTGGTGAAAAACCGGCCAGGAGTAAGCATTTCTCAACCTATAGTTGGGTGCTTCACCTCCACTTAGGAAGGTCTCTCATGCGATTTGGATTGATTTGCCCAAATCGGGCTTTAGCAGAAATCACCGTCACTGGCCAAAATGAGATGGAATTACACCGGTTTGCGTGGAACCAACCCCCAACACGGGAAGCGAACACGTATCCTTTGCAGGATCAAAGTTCCCCAAGATAATCCCATAATTCACTCTTGCCCTCATCAATCGTAAATGACGTGTGTTTTTCCCCGTACACCTAAGGTCCACCTTACTCCGAAATGCACGTGTTTCTAATTCATTTTTATATGGTTTTCATTAGTTGAACCTTTAATCTCTTATATCCAATTGGTTGGGTTTCTCTAACTTAGGATTTGGCCATACTATATATATATAATAACAATCACACTTAACAACAATAATCATAATCATTATAACAATTTATTACTATTCTAAGCCCTAAGTCCATAGCATATATTCTCGTACTCAACATATAAAACACACAAGCCATATTTCTCACATTCATCATACAAAACATACAAGTCACATATACACATAGCAAAATACATCTACTTATGCATTTATTACTATCACTAAGTCCCTTCCCTAATTAAAACCAAATTAATCCCCCTTACCTCTTGGAGAGAAGAGGAGAACATTGAAGACTCCTAGGAACTCCAAACCCAAAGCTCCAAACAAGCTTCTAGCACCCTTGACCCTTGATTCCTTAAGATCCTTAAGCTCCTTTGATGACTAGAGAGCCCTATGGAAGAGATTGCACAACTTAGGGTTCCATGGGTGATTTGGGGGTTTTATGAAAGGAAGAGGAAATTAAGAATTGAAAGATGGAAATTTATTGAGAAGAGATGGGTGAATGATTTGAGGGATTAATTTGATGTTATTTAGTGTGGATTTGTTGTAATTGAAAAACCCTAGAGTATTAGAGAAGAGAGGGAGTCGAACAAGAGGGAAAGAAACACTAAGAGCCACAACACAATTCACGTGTTTTAAGTCTGCAGAAGCAGGGTTTAATTGATTAACCATTTGGTTAATCGATTAATTCTTATGAGTAATACATGGTTAATCGATTAATACTGCCATTAATCGATTAGTGCCAGAAGGTGCCTCAAAACTTAATCGATTAAGCCACCCCTTAATCGAGTAGTGGCTGAAAGTGGCTTAGAATTTAATCGATTAATGCCCCTCTTAATCGATTAACTCATTGAAAATTGGCTTTATTTCATACTTCTAAGACTTCTAAGCTCACCACACTCATCCCCAACCTTACTAACAACAAAACACTCATTCCCACACTTTCTAAACCATCCCTAACTCATATCTTTCTACCCTTAGCTAAACTCTGATCCTAAACTCATTCCAACCCCTTCTTAACTTATATCTTTTTACACTTAACTATGTACTAGTTCTAAGCACTCACTAATACAAATTAACGCTTCTTTATGGAAATCGAACTCGGGGGTGATACAACGCTTATCCAATTCCTACCAATTACAACACTTAGAGATTCTATAAAATCGGGGATGTTACACACCATCATTTATTTCTTAAACATAATATAACTTAACCAAGCTCATCATCATCATTAACTAGTATAACTTCTAGTTTCATGACATAATTAAATTTATAACATAAACACATCAAACATCCCCATCTCAACACACACATATCAAACCTATACATATCAACATACACATCACTATATACATATTATTATAATTAATTCCTTCCCTTAATTGAGAAAAATACCTCCCCTCTTACCTCTTTTAGAGAGAGAAGGAAAGTGAGGGATTTGAAGGACACCACCTCCAAGCTTAAATCCAAGCATCTATGCCACTAATTTCTTGCCCTCTATCACTTTCTAAACTCCCTTTGATGATTTTATGACCTTAGGAGCTTGATTAAAGAAGTTAGGGTTTGAGGGTAAATTTTGGGTGTTCTTGGATTTTGAGGGAAAAGTGAGTGATTTGTAGGTTTTTATGTAGAGAAAAGCTTGTATTTGAAGTGGGGAGGTGATATATGATGATCATTTGTTAAGGTTTAATGTTGATTTTTGGTGTTGAAGAACCTAGGGTTTTTGGGTGAAAAATCACATGAGAGAGAAAGGGGAAAGAAATAGTGCGTGTGGCTGGAAAATCAGCAGCACTAGACTTTAATCTGGGTGTGCGGTCTGCTGATCTGCGCTGGTGCTGGTGCGTGCGTGCGTGGTGCTAGTGCACCAACTGGTGCGTCTCGTCTGCGCACAGGTGCATAAATCCTGCGCACCGGTGCATTGTTTTGACTAGCCGGTGCATCTCGTAGCATCGGTGCTGCCGGTGCTATTTTTTTTAAACACAATTTAATACATTCCAAAACCTTCCTAAAAATAAAATACATACAAAATATTAAAATTTCATTTTTATTATAATTATCTAACTTAAAACTTCTAATTACTTAAATTGAACTATCTAATGCTTATAACTATTTAATAAATTTGGAATGTTACAATACTCCCCCACTTTTATGAATTTCGTCCCCGAAATTCGGCTTATCTTAATTAGGAGGATTGGTAATCCTATCGCAAGTGAGGAGGTTTCATTACTTTTGGAGAATTGCTCCCCCACTTATGATGGAACTAAGGTTGGAATTGGAAACTACTTACTACACATTCAACAATAAAGTTCAAAACTTTGAAATACTAAAAACTATTATTCAACATCAAACTTAGTGAAAGATCATAGAAAATGTAGATCATCATATCATCAACAATTCATTATAATACAATCATGTTATTTATCCAAGCATTCATTCCTTTTTGTGTTAGAATTATAATAGCATTCAAAATAAAAGCATCAATGGGTGTTGTCATTTGAAGTTTTCCTTCTATTAAATAAAAAGAGGTATACCTTTAAAGAGAAACAGAACATAAGTCAAAACACAATCCAGAAAAATAAACTAACACATACACCAAGTATCAAAGGTATTATTCATTTGAAATTTCATTCTAAGATCAAACATAAACCAAACACAAGTAAGGGAAGTCAATCAACACACACACTTAGGTAGTCTTGGATTTAATCAAAGATTTTAATATACTAGAATTGAAATATTAGTTTACAAACCTATTTACCAAGACAGAATGTGATACTTATATTATCAAGATTTGTGTGTTTTTGTAGGAAGGTATATAGCATTCACACATATATAAGAGAGTTAGAAAATATTGTTAATTAATCATAAAGAAACACAGTTTCAAACTTTAACAAAGGTTATTCAATTATATCAAAATAAAATTTGATATCTATATATTATGGATTATCACAAGTTAAAAGAAAGTATTTCAAACGTTACAATTTCGTTTTCTTTCAAGAATTTTCTTAAAGAGAGAATCAAAGTTAAACCGTGTATTACGTGTGAATGAGATTGGAAATAAGAGTTATTACTAAATATAGATATAATGGTTGTCTTTTGAGAATAAATTTGATAGGTGGTGTCGTGGCCGGGGTCCCGGGTCGCCCTCAGGGCCTCTCCTACGAGTGGGGGTCAACTGACCCAATTTGGAGTCACCACCGCATTTTGTTGCAAAAATGCAGAAAAGTAATAATTAATTAAAATAGATAAAGCATGGTCTCGAACTACATAGATTCTAAGTTCTGGAGTCGGTTACGAGCCGAGGAAGGTACTAGCACCCCGTTCGCCCATTCGAAAATGGTAACTTTGATTGATTTTAATTAAAAGGCTTAAATAATTGGTCTGCCAAAAATTATTTGTTTTTTTTTGTTGTGCCTGACAAGGTTGCCCCTGGTCCTACGTACCCTCATAAATTAAATGAGGAATCAAGGCTACATAGTTCTTAATTAATTTTTAATGTTATTATATTTTTTAAAATATATTTTATGCGGAGAGGAAATATGCACAAGACCTTAACATTTAGTCAAGGAAAGATGGATTTCCAAAACGCATTAGAATTTTTAATTAATAAAATTTATTAGACTTTATAAAAAAATTATCTATTTAATTTTAAAACACAGTAATAAAAAAAGAATGTTTATCATGTTGAATACAAAGAGGAAAGTCCAAGAGATCCCTCCACTAAATGGATGAGAAAAATCGGTTTGCCAAAGCATATCCAATAATCTTTTTTTAAAAAAAAAAAAGGGTGAGATTTAATTATTAAAATTTATGATCCCAAATTATTTAATTTAAATTTAAGAATTAAATTCATAACATATCCTAAAATAAAAATACATTGATTTAAGGATAAAAATTAGAATTCAAAAATTAAATCTATATAAATGCAAAAATAATTATCATCCGTTAATTAAAAAAAAGATTCTAAAAAATAATAATTAAAATCTCAACAATGTACAATAAAAAAACTACATCTTTATTTTATTTATATTTGATTATTTATTATTATTTATTTAAAAAATAAAACAAAAGTAAACAACATAAACAAAATTAAATACCTGCAATTAACATTGGCAATTAGGGCGGGCGGGCGGGCTTGGCCCGCGCCCGCATTAAGCCCGCAAAAATTGCGGGCCGGCATGCCCGCCCTAATTAATTTTTAGGACCGAAAAATCAAGCCCAAGGGCGGGCAGGGCGGGCCTGCGGGCCGCCCGTTTTGTTATTATTTATTTTTTTTTCTATTTTTCCTTTGGTTTTTTACTATATAGTGTAAAAAAAATGCGGGCGGCCCGCCCGCCCGCATGCCCGTCCGCCCTAATTAGACTATTTTCTTGTCTTTTGCAGCAAAAAAGAAATTTTTTTAATTTAATAGAGGCCCGCGGGCCGCCCTCGGCCCGCCCGCACTAGCCCGCAAAAAATTAGGGCGGGCGCGGGCGGGCATAATTTTTGGATTTTGTCCAAATCCTTCGCCCTGCCCGCAAAAAAGTGCGGGCCGGCGGACGGGGCCCGCGGGCTTTGGCCCTAATTGCCAACGTTACTTGCAATGAAGTGTACAGTGGCAAAGAAGGACTACAAAGGGTGGAAACAAAGTGCGGCAGGAAATGGGAAGCAAAGGGAAGACACGTGTCGCAGACCGTTTGGGCGGGAAAGGATGATGTCCGGGTCTGATGCAGCAAGGACTAGATAAACATGTGCACCCACTTGATCCAAGCCGTTCAATTAGCTTCGTCTCTTGATCCAGCGGCTACAGCTCAATGAGTGGAATAAGACATAGATAAAGTGGGTACACGATAGAAGATCTCAAGTTAGTGTCACTGTGACAACTAACAACCGGCAGGAGGAGAGAAAAATATTATGTATATAAAATTGTGTCTTCAAAACTGTGTGTTTAAAAAAATTATGTGTAAAAATTCTGTTCTCCAAATTGTGAGGAAGAGAGCTCTATTTATAGGAAAAAATATGGTTAAGAAAAATATGGTTTCTCCAACAGGCTTTGAGAGCCCAATGGAATATTCCCTGATTTATTCATCAATCAAATTCCTCAAACTTTGTTAAAGATAAACTCTCAATTTTTTTAAAAACAAATTTGATAATAATCCTTTCATAGAAAAAACAAATCCTTTTAACCAAATGACTTTATTTTTTTTTATCCTTATCCTCACAAAAATTAACCAAATCTTTCTCTTTAAAAAAATATTTATCTTTTCTTTTTTTTAAAAAAAATTTATTTTTGTTTTTTTTTTATTTTTCATAAAAAAAACTTTTTCAAAATCCTTTTTAATTTTTTATTTATTTTTCATTTTTCATCTTTTTTTTTAAAAAACATTTATATTTTTAGTTTTATTTTGTTTGGGGGGACAAAATTGGGTATCTACAGCTGCCCCTCTTTACCTATTGCTTACTTGATAACATGTGATTCAAAGAGTTTCACAAGTTATCATTGTAAGGAATGAGTAAAGAAATAGATATCAATTTTGTTGGAGGTATGTGACTTTGGATTAGCCACTTAAATTAATGATGAGGAGGATTACACGCCGTGCCGAGTAACATATCACGAATTGCTCGTCGTGCCGAGAAAGATATCACAAATTGCCCGTCGTGCCGAGTAATATATCACGAATTGCCAGTCGTGCCGAGTAAGTTATCATGAATTGTCCGTCGTTCCGAGAAAGATATCACGAATTGCCCGTCGTGCCGAGTAACATATCACGAATTGCCCATCGTCCGAGTATCATATTACGAATTGCCTGTCGTGCCGAGAAAGATATCACGAATTGCCCGTCATGTCGAGAAAGATATCACGAATTTCCAGTCATGTCGAGAAAGATATCACGAATTGCCCGTCGTGCCGAGAAAGATATCACGAATTGCCCGTCGTGCCGAGTAAGTTATCACGAATTGTCCGTCGTTCCGAGAAAGATATCATGAATTGCCCGTCGTGCCGGGAATGATATCACGAATTGTCGTTGTTCCGAGAAAAGATTGAAATCACGGATTGACCGCCGTGCCGAGGAAGATTATGATGATTGCTATTGCATATTCTGAAGATAATGATTTCAAATAGGGTTCAACCGAGGGGAAAGAATGTGCGGTCCAATGTCTAGACCATCACATGTTTTGCAATGATGTTATTTACAAAAATGATATGTTTGATTATGGTACTTGAATGCTATGCTATCTTGATAACATGTTTGCAATAATGGATGATGTTATGCAATGTTATGCTATTTACAATGATGATATGTTTGGTGCTATCCTAATGTATGCATGGAATGCATGTCAATTTTATTGGAACAACATGGTTATAGATGTATGTGTGAGAAACCACTAAAAAAAATGTGATGGACACTTATTTTGCCACTTTTACTCTTGAGCACCATTAGCGAACAAGATCTCAGTTTGAATAATGGGTTGAAAATGAGTTGCATAAATGAATCCTTTTTTCAAAAAATTGTCCCAGTATACCACCAGTTTTGCTGCATCAATATCTTTAGGGGATAAAAATATTAATTGGGTTAAATTCAAAAATCTGCCTCAGTATAGCCAATTCAAAACTATCCCAAAATCAGCTGCTTTCATCTCATGAATTAGGGACCATTCTTTCCAAAAGCTGCCCTAGTTTATCTACTCTGGACTTTCCAAAAATTGCTCCAGTGTAAGAATTTTTCAAATTATTTGTTCCTCTGCTCTATTGTCAGTGATAATTCATTTCTTCTTTGCATACATCTTTAAAAAATTATAGTAATACAATGATCATTTGAATATGAATTGTGTTTAGGTTATGAGTGGTAGTGTAATGATGATGGACATGAATGAAAATTAATTTATGCTTTAAAGATGAGATATTTTTGTCAAAATTTCATAAGATTCAGTGGAGTAAGTGTTTCTCCGCTCAGGTGTGTACCACAAGAAAAACAATTCTTCAATGAGGTCTTTCTAAGCTTGTAACGTGGCTTGGCTAGGCTTGTGAAATAAAAGGATAAGGCTCAAAGATTTTTGTGTTTCCCACCCTTTCCTTTCTCCTTTATCTTCCATATCCTTTTTTCAAACAAAATGTCCGTATCGAGATCAAAATGCAGTCTGAGGTGTATCCCTGTCCCGAATCCTGATTTGAGGTTAATCCGACCTCCAATCAATCTTAGAAAACACTTAGACTCCTTTAACCTAATCCAACCATAACCTTCTTAGCAACTTCTCTACGTGTTTCTTTCATTGGACCATTCCCATTAGTACCATATTATAAGGATCGTAGAGATAGAATTAGTTTTAAGAATTAACTTGATTCCATACTCTATCTCTTTATTCAAGGGTAAACACTTTTTCCGAGAGTCAAGGAGTTAACTACAACTCCTTGAGATTTCCTTATCACTGGTGCAATGTAAACATAATAAACCAACGCTATGGTTTTCGGTTTATAACATGTCTAAAGAGAAGCATACAACTATCATACTTCTACTTAGACTACCTAGAACACTTCTTAATAACAGAATAAGCTACTTATCTAGAGCTATTACCCATAACCTTAGCTCTAGTTTGGAAGTATATGAAAGCATACTTCCCAGGAAACATTGCAGATATCGATGACCAGCGTATTGGACCACACACCCAAGGACCAAGAGTCAGGACCATTGCTCTGATACCATAAAATGTAACACTCCTTGTATATCATCTTACTTTATAAGAAAAGTAATAAGTTTATGAATACTTGGACTTGTTATCGTTGGAAAAAGATCTGAAGATAAGAATTTTCCCTTCCCTTGAAAATTCCTTTTCACAAATACTTGATTAGTAATGAGGTTGACTAACAAAATCAGAGTTTGCGGAAACATAGTAAAGTAGTCATATTATGCCCCCAAAATATATCAAGTGTAACAAGTCCATGGATACCAAATAATATTATTATGAAACCAATTTCATCTTATGATACCTCTTTCAAAATATGTATCATATAAATACTATTAAAATAGAGGTGTTATAGAGCTGGTCACTGGTCCTCTGTCCAAACATTCATCTGGCCGGATCCTCGATATCTGCACAAAGGGTTCCCAACCCACACTTTCTATATTCTGCATGCACCTAAAGGACATCTCCCTTCACTGACTTTTGTGCAAGCTAGATGCACGATCAACACCTAATCAGGGCATGGGGGTTAGCTATACATATTCGCATAATCAAATGAGAATAAAACTAACATACACAAGTAATCATGTAGCAAATCAGAATGCATAACCATATGAGCACACCCGGTTAATCATAATAATTCTTTCAATGCAGGTGGCATGATGCATGATTTTCATCCATAACTGAGGCCTCTAACAAAGTCCATCTTGGACGTCCATCCAAAACACCGTTGTGTTCCCGGAACACTGACATTCGTTCCCAGAACGTAATGCCAAACCATACTTGGATAAATAAGCATCACTCCCAGAGTGTGCATCACGTTCCCAGAACGTGTAGCAAACCATACTTGGAATAATAAGCATCACTCCCAGAGTGTGCATCACGTTCCCAGAACGCATACGTTCCCATAACGCATAAAAACCAGGTCCCGGACACTGGCCACATTCCCAGAATGTGTCATCAAGTAGGTTGCATATCAATGTGTTCCCAGAACACTAACATACGTTCCCAGAACGTATATAACCAGGTCCCAGACACTGGCCACATTCCCAGAATGTGTCATCAAGTAGGTTACAAATTTGGTACTCCCGGAGTACCCTCCTCATATTCCCAGAATATGATAATCGTTTCCTACCAACCCAGCTTCCATTCTATATGCATGAATGCACAAACATTAAGGTTGGTTTTTATCTTTAATTCTATTATTATACCAATGTGTCCCTAGAACACTAACATACGTTCCCAGAACGTATCGCAAACCATACTTGGAGGAACGTATCGCAAACCATACTTGGAATATAATCAAGCACCACTCCTAGAGTGTGCATTACGTTCCCAGGACGTATCAAGAAACCATGTCCCAGACACTGGCCACATTCCTAGAATGTGTCATCAAGTATGTTGCAAATTTGGTACTCCCAGAGTACACTCCTCATGTTCCCAGAACATGATAAACAACCCTTGCCAACCTATTTCATCACCTTTCACTTTACATGAAAGCACACATAATTACTAAGGTTGGTCTTTCCTTTAATCTCAATTTATTAATTAACATTACGACTTAAGTCTTAAACTCATTTCAATGATAAATTTAAGGTATTAAATTAATTACCATACTTCATTAAATTCACCCTTGAACTTAACTAGGTAATTAACATTGTGCTTGAGTAGAGAGAGCATTCTCATAATCATCAACATCACATAATAAGGAAAAATTAAGGTTTGTTAAAGTTCCAAGTCCTAGTCGGTTACAACCTCTTCTAACCGGTTTAGACCGTATCAATACATAAAATGCAACACTTGATTTTTAAATCTTTTTCCTTTGCTCTCTCAATTACAGACCCAACACAACTTCCTTTCAGACTTAATACCTTAACCCTAACAAATCTAATCATTGAAATATTGTTTAAGTCATAATTCAAAGCACAATTCCATAAACTTCCCTTTGAAGTTATCATAAACATTAAGGCATAAACTCATCGAAGTTCAACTATAATTAAACAACACCTTGGTCATTAAATTACAGTGATAAACCCTATGAAGTTTGACTTAGAATTGAGTACATTTGATAGGAATCACTCAAACAATTCAAAAATTGTTTTGTTCTGAATGCTGTCAGCTAGTAACTAGTTACTGCAACTCAGTAACTGGTTACTGGCTACAAAGTTTTCACTAAAAAGTGGGGTTTGACATACCAAATTCTTTAATACTCAATTCCAATCCAATTCAAGGCATAAACAAAGTTTTATTACCTTAATATAAACATGTTCCAATGCTCAACATGTCACAAATTCATGTATTCAAAACTTATATATTAGACATACATAAATCACATATAAGTTCCATGTATAACATTATGATAATTATACAATATTCCGTCAATTCATTAAATCACCATGCTCATATTATACATGTAGTTCCCATAAGATAGGTTAATATAAGTTATTTGAGATGGGTTTAAAAGAAAGATGATTGAAATGACTTTTTCATTGTTTTTCTTCAATTTTCTAGTTTCAGGTACAGCTAGTAACCGGTTACTGCAAGTCACTAACCGGTTACTGACTGCAGATCATACACTAAAAAGAGGGTTTTTCAATACCATTTTCAATCACACCTCATTTTAACCCAAACCAACCCCAAACAGAACTTCATTGCCATAAACTAAACATGTTTGAACACTGAAACTAACAAGAAACTTGTTGATTTCATTTCCATTCCTCATTATGCATAAAAACCATAATTTCAACAACTCCAAATATCAAACTCACATGTACTCAGAATTAGCATGGTTTAAGCATCAAATAAGTTCACTTGCAACATATTAAACTTATTCAAACAAGTGTTATATTTCAATTTGGCCTCCATGCCAATATCCTATTCCAAAATTAATGCCCTTAAGCCTCATGGTGGCTCATCCTACTTTCTCAACATATTTATTCTCATTGTAGCAAATAGTAAGCTTCCCCCTTACCTTAGGTTCGTGCTTGAACAAGATTTGAGCAGAGATTTGAGGTAGAACACCAAACACCCAAAGCTCCTCCTCAAACCAGAACCGTTTTGACAGGGTAGATTGATCAAGGAATTTGGAACATGAAATGGACATGGAAATTAGGGAAAATGGTCATTATCAAAACCATGCAACATAAACTTTGAAAGGAAATCAAGTCTAGAACAAGAGAAGGCTTGAGCTTACCAAAATCGAAGCTCAAAGCCAGTTCCAGAAACCCAATACAGAACTGTGACAGTTTTGAGCCTCCAACTTCGTGAATCGATTTCTCCTAGCTCAGGAACTCTCAACTCACAAACCTTATATCAATACAAAGCCCTTGATTCAAGCTTTGTAATGGTATATCACTCGAAATCTAACTCTTAACAAAGAAGGAGAATCGAACGAAACACAGCAAGAACCCTAAAACAGAGATTGATACCAACACACTCCCAAAAAACCCCAACTTTGATATGATTAATGGCCTTATATAGCAAGATTAGAGAGCCATGCATGTTGACACGTCCTAACCCACCAAGAGAAGGATGAATTCGTGGCAAATTTCCGGGTTTTGGATTGATTATTCATCAAATTTCACTCTCTCTTATGAGCTGCACTCACTAACCGGTTACTGGGCACGGGTAACCGGTTACTCCAGTGCAAAATTCAAAAATTAAGATTTTAATTCCTTTCCTGCTAAAACCCTTCTAATATTGTAATTAGGTCCCAACCTAAGGACTAAATTACAATATTCATATTTTTGTACAAAATAACCATATAAAAATATTTCTCATATTTTTATATATAAAAACACATAATGTACAAAACTAAAACTTTCCAAACCAATATAAATCAATTATAAAATAATTGTTATAATTAATTTCTTGGTTATTTGGGAGACGAAAATTAGGGGTGTTACACTTCTTGAACTCTTTTTTTTTTGTATTTTTGCTTTCATTCTTTTGACTTTAGTTTTCAGGGGATATCCGTGAGCTCTTTATTTCTCTTGCTTGCACTTCAACCACGGAAACCTCTTTCTTTACATTTGATTCTCATTATTGCTCGGGTAAAAATTGTTTTTTGAGATTTTGAGAATAAAATTTTCTGTTGGGGTCAAAACGGGGTGAACAATGGATGAAATGTGTTTGAATTTATGGAGTAAAAAGCTAAGTAATCCTCTTTGATATTTGAGTAATTGGCAAAAATTATTTGAAAAACTACCCGTCCCAAGTCATACACGTTATAGGTTAAAAGAAATGATCTCCTTTCAAAATATCGAAGCTCAATGGGGTGACTAGGGACATCTCCATAGTGTTTGGGAATTGAATGATGCCTTGTATCACTGGAATGACCTTCTTGAGAGTCCACACAACTTTAGGTTTTACACTTACACCAACCTTCTTGTTTTTTATTATTTGGTCAAATATCTCAAATTAATGCATGAATTAATTTTATGGGGGATTTTTTTTTTGGATTTTTTTTTGTAACATCCTGCATTTTTTGTAACACCCCTAATTTTCGTCTCCCGAATAATAAGGAAATTAATAATAAATGTTTTATTATTAATTTATATAATTTTCCAAGTTTATGTTTTGTGTTTAATTAGCCTGAAATATAAAAATTAGTTGAAATATTTTTATATGGCAAATAAATGCGAAATATAAGAATATTGCATTTTAGTCCTTGGATTAGGACCTAAATGTAATATTGAAAAGGTTCTTGAAGGGAAAGATTTAAAAATATTAATTTTTAAATTTTGTACTAATCTAACCGGTTAGTAATGCCCTGTAACCGGTTAGACGATGAACCCAGAAACTGTGTTAGTGGATTTTGATGAGTAATCACTTGATTAATCACGGAATCGCCACGATTACAGCCTTAGATGAGTGGAAAAACACGCGTCAATGTGCATGTTAATCCTGTTGGTCTATAAATTATTGAATCCCTGAGGTGTTGAGGTTGATTTCTGCATTTTTTGGTTGAAGAAGGGCTATTAGGGTTTCAGACTCGTCCAGAGAAATTCGCCTTCTTCTTTGAGAGTTAGAGAGCGAAACACACATTTCTTAAAAGCGTGAATCAAGGGCTTTTCAGTGATTTACACTTTGTGAGTTGAGTTTTCGTGTGGGAGGAGAAATCAATCTTAGAAGCTAAGAGTTGGAGACTGAACCCTGTGTTCTTCTTGTTCTGGAAGCTGGATTTCAGCTTTGATTTTGGTAAGTACAGTCCATCATTAAGCCTCAAATCTCTTTGATTCTCTAGTGCATGTTACCTATATTGAGTCCTAATTGTTTTCCCCAATTTCTTTGGCCAATTGCTATGTCAAATCTTCTGGTCTTTGGACTCTGTTGATGGAAATCGTGGCTGAGAGCAGAATCTAGGATTTGTGGGATTATGTGGATTGTTCCTCAAGATCAGTGTTAATTCTAATCAAAATCAACTTAGAGGTATGGGAGAAGTCTACCTTATACTATATTTAGACTAAAAATCAAGTGAATTAGGATTTGAGTTAACAAAACTCAAAAAGGGCATTATGTGTGTAAAGCACAAGGGCTTGGAGGCCAAATTTCAGCTCAATGCTGTTTGAGCAAGTTTATATTGATGCATGCAAGTGATTTTAGTGTTAATATTAGAAGCTAAATGTATAAAATGTGATTTGGTGTGTTGAATTGTGTTTGTGTTGATTTTTATGCAATTTGATGCACTAAACCAATGCATGCAAAATTATATATGTTTCTGTGCTTAAACATATTTCTTGAAGGTATATGGACTCTATTAAAGGTTGAAATTTGGTTAGATTTGAGTAGTGAAGAAAATGGTTTGTTAAAACTTATGTTTTAGTGTCTGACTGCATAATCTAACCGGTTAATCGAGATTCGTAACCGGTTAGACACTGTAAAAATGCAAAAGAAAACAAGTTTATAAAATCAGTACTGTGGTGTTATACATCCTACTCAAATCTAGGCCTCAATTTCATGGAAAACAATCTGAAAAATCAGTTGATCTCACTGTTATAGTTCAGATTGCAATCAAAGAGTTAATACCTTAGTGTAATGAGATAATTTCAAGAGGAAATTAGGCTCTTTGAAGAATGAAGTGTGATTTAGACTTTTGAATGATCAAAACAGTGGTTTTTGAGGCATAAAACAATGTTAAACTTGTTTATGGATTGGGTAGAGAATTCAAGAAAAAGGGTTTTTCTGAATTACAATGGTAAACAGTTCAGGTCCTGTAATTCTAACCGGTTAGCCTGAAACTGTAACCGGTTAGTACCTGAATCTGAAATATAAAAAGTTAAGTTTTTGAATACCATTGGTTATGTTTTTCCCAATCTAAGTTTAAGGGCATGTTTTTGAGATAATTCAAAGGAGAATTTTGTGCCAAAGAGTATGCCTCAAATAAGTCATTCAAAAGATAAATTGGAATATTCCTAAATCACAGTAATTAATGCAAAGATAAAACCAACCCTGATAGTTGTGCATCCATATAGAATGGAAGTTTGGTTGGTAGGAACGTTTATCATATTCTGGGAATATGAGGAGGGTACTCCGGGAGTACCAAATTATAACCTACTTGATGACACATTATAGATATGTGGCCAGTGTCCGGGACCTGGTTTTTATGCGTTCTGGGAACGTGGTGCACACTCCGGGAGTGATGCTTATTATCCAAGTATGGTTCGACATTACGTTCTGGGAACGAATGTTGGTGTTCCGGGAACACAAGGGTGTATTGGATGGACGTCCAAGATGGACTTTTAGAGGCCTCAGTTGTGGATAGAAAATCATGCATCATGCCACCTGCATTATAAGAGATATAATGTTGAAAATTGGTGTGCTCATATGTACTTGCATTATTCTTTGTCCATGATATACTTGTGTTTGTAATTTTAGTCTTTATCAATTATGTATATGTGTATACTTACTACCTGTGCCCTGCTTAGGTGATGGCCAGATACCTAGCTTGCATCGAGATACGCCCTATCCGTAGTGGCATATGGACGTATGAGGAACACCGTGCCACTTTTGAGGGGGAGGTTGAGATCACTTTCTACCACCCTAACCCTCTGGTGCGAGTGCGACCTCGTCGATTTAGGATCCCATTAGTCTATACTATGCATGTTCCACCCTTTTATGTATATAGAGGACCACCCCCGGCTCGACCTATGCGTCGTTTTCATAGTTTTCGTTTTAGAGCTGCCACTCGTTCACATCCTTCCTCCCATAGAGTTGTCACTGAGGAGACTCCTTCTCCTGGTCCGACTGATTTCGAGAGGACTCCTTCTGCAGATCCTAGACCCAGTGGTGGGGTCTCTACCTAGTCAGGCGAGGTCGAGGAGGACCCTGTGGAGGATGAGAGCGAGGAGGAGGTGCATGTCGAGCCGACTGTTTCTGCTAGAGGTGGACCCGCTGGTTCATAGGAGCTTGCATAGCGTAGATGTTTTGGATCCTAGATCCTAGGGATAGAGCGGTGGAGGATCTAAGGAGCTGCTGAGGACACTGATGACTTGCTCTGGTACTTCTACTTTTGGGATTTTGTTATATATTGTATATATCTGAGAGGTCTTAGAGTGAGGTTTTATTCATGCAGCTGGATTGTATATGTTTTTATAAACTCTTGCTATCTCGACTTATGTTACTTGCTACTGACTATACTGATGGGTTTTTTATGTTATGACATATATATATCTATGATGTTTTATTTACCTCAGCAGTGCCCCATAAGTATTACTTTTACTTCCGCGAACTCTGATTTCGATTCAAAAAGAATTCGGCAAAAAGTTTATGTTTTATATATTCAAGTCAAACTCGGGAGACAAATAATATGTTTTAAAAAGTAGTACAAAGATGTTATTGGGATTAAGAAAATATTCTCTCGAGAGTCTTTTTCGTAATTAAGATATTACTAAGCCGAATTCAACTAATGGTTCAGAATAAAAAGGTTTACAATCGAGCAAGTATTAATTTAAAAAGGAAAAATTTTCTAGTCCTAATTTTGATAGCAAGTATTTCAATCATTTGGAAATATTAATTATTTTCAAGATACAAAAGAGAGCGTCACATTTTTCCTTACTTAAATAAATACATAAATTTTAATAAAATGTATTTTGAGAGTTTGTAAAGGATTTTTAGATGAATATTTTATTTGGTTAAGTAACAAGGTATTAACTTTTACAGAGTATCACGAATAAATATTTCCATAGATGATTTTTATTGTGTTTGGACTGATTTGATTAATAAAAGATAAGTCATGATTTTATTATTTTTGATTCCTTTGAAAAATGAGTTTCTTTATGGACTTTAATAGATTTAATAACTTCGGAAATTCATAACTTTTTAACCGTAACTCCAAAAATTATGATCTTTATATGAAAACGATCGTATTGAAACGTAGAATTTAAAAATGTATCTTTTATAAAAAATAGTTAGAGACCTCTAATGAATTATTCCTTTTGGAAATATCTTATATACATGAAAATATGATTTTAGAAAATAAAATGGGGACGGTATCTGTAGAATCAAGTCTCCAATGAGGTGGTTATAGTTTTGATGATGACAATATAATTAAATCATGGATTTAAAGGAAGAATTCAAGCTCATCAAGTCAAGAAGATCAAGTGCACCATTAGCTAGTCATTCTCATCTTGTATTAATTGTAATTTTTATTTTTATTTTTATATTGAGAGTGGGTAGTTTAGGAGTTAATCTCAGCCTAGGATAAATAATAAAAATGCTTGAAAAGTTTGGGATTACATACTTGAGAAGAGAATTGAAAATAAATTTAGAAAAACTTAAATTTTACCAACTTTGATCAAAATACTCGAGTGGTCTGAAAAAGACTCGAGTGTTTTGCTTAAAATCAGAGATATAACCGTTGGTTCAAGTACAAAGGCATCACTATCAGAGTTTGACCAAAACACTCGAGTGGATCCAAAAAGACTCGAGTATTTTGGTCCTGACAGCAAATTTTTTTTAAACGTTAGAATAGGACAAAAATGAGGTTTAACTTGGTTTTTCCTCTCTCATTCCCTTTTACATATACTCTGAACACTATTGCCTTTGTACACAAGGAAAAGACAAGCCATAAACATTCTCTTTGCTCATTCTGTCTAGTGAAAAATTCTCTCTAACTCAACCTCTCATTCATTGTTATTACTTTGTCTTAAGAGTTAGAGATTGTGCTTAATTTGTGAAGAAATCATAGGTTGTATTTCTCCATACACATTCATAGTCCATGTTTCCAAATCTTGGTTGGAAACCAAGTGTACCTAAGTGGGTCTTAGGTTCATATCAAGACTTGGGAGTTTCTCAAGCAAAAGTCTAAGAGGTTCTTAGCTTGGTGGAGCTTTTGAAGGTTTCAAGGAGCTTAAGGAAGAAGGAGTCTTCATCACCAAAATCAAATTGGGGTAGAAATTCAAGAGTTTGGTACACTCTTGGAAGGGTTAGGTTGAGTGAGGCATCTCATTAATCCTTTGTAATATTTCTAACAATTTGATATTAGTAGAAACTGTAACATCCCTAATTTTAATCCAAGCCTAATTAGTGATCTAATAGATTATTAATGTAGGGAACGAGTAGATTAATGGCTTAACGAATTTTGGTAGATAGGTGAGTGGTAATTATAAGTCCTAGGGGTTGCGTAGAAGGCAATTGTGGCTTCGAGCAAAATTATATAAGCGAGATCGGGGGTTAAATCGGCGTTTTAGATGTTAGAAATCGATTGAAAAGAGAAAATTAGAAATTTATTATAGGATGCTAATAAAATAAATCCCACCGTTGGATATGAATTTTATGGGATTAATAAGCTTGTCTAAAAATTTGGACCCGATCCGACGGTTAACGAAAAAGTTACGGCAAATCGAAGATTTGGAATTCTGGTGCACGCCCAGGCGAATCGGTGCACGCCCAGGCGGGTGCACTGTTCATTGGTGCACCAGACAGTGAAAATCCCGCCCAGGCGAGGCACCAATTCGCTCAGGCGAGCGGAAACACGCACCAGCCGCACCAGTTTTGCGTGTGGCGCGCCAAAACCCCCACCTGACCGCACCAAATCTCGCATCAGGCACCAGTTGGTGCTGATTTCCCGCCCAGGCGCGTGGTCACTGCGCCCAGGCGCGCTGCGCGCATCAGACCCCATCAGGCGCACCAGACGCGTGCGCCAATCCCTCCTAACCGCACCAGCTATGGTGCTGGTGCCAGAACACGCCCAGGCGGGCGCTGCCCTCGCCCAGGCGCGCACGACCAGTCTGGTGCGTTTTAAGCCACCAGATCTGGACTTGGGGACCAAGTCAGGCCCTCCCCACCGTTAGATCTGTCCAGCACATGAAAGGGGGCATCAAGAACAACCAAGGCCAAAGCCACCACCAACACATAATCTCCTCCTTCATTTTTATCATCTCCTTCCAACCTCTCTCAAAGGGAAAACCAAGAGCAAACCCCCCATCAATCATCAATCACCCAAGATCAAGCTATAACTCCATCACTTTCATCATTTCCACCATGAACCAAGCAAAGATCAAACCAACACGAATCCTCCTCTCCTTCCCCCAAATTCGTGAACCCCATTCCCTCCACCAAGAAGACCACCTCTTGATCATCAACAAAGTACCAAGAACCAAGCACCCAATATTATTATCACTATCCCCACCTAAAATCCAGCAAGAAATTTGCCATCAAACCTTTTCCCATTCCTTGGCTAATTCGTGGCCTCCTCCCTCCAACCCTTAAGGTTTTTAAGTTCCATAACAAGGAAGAGCTACTCATTCTCGAGCCTTCATCACAAATCTAAGACTTCACATCATAAGAGCTCAATCATCATGGGTTTTGAGGAGGTCTAGATATTCAAGAAGCTAAGAATGAGGAATCCAAGCACCAAGGAGCTAAGACTTAGGATTAATGCTTGAGATTCAACACCAACCATTTGCGAGGTAAGAGGGGTCGTATTACCTTTATTTGGGACATAGATTCTAGGGATGTTTAGTGATAACTAGGTATAGTTAATTAAGTTAGAAGATAAATTCTCCTATGGTATGTAGTAGAGTAGGAAGTGAAGAACCCTAGGGAGACGATTTATTTTAAAGCACTTTGAGACATACCTGAGTATGTCGACTGGTTTATTTGATGCTGATATTAATGGATGATGCAACGTAAATGCTAACTATATATTGATTGAAAATTATGTGTGTTATAATTGTTTAACCAAGAATATTAATGAGATTTATTTAGATAAAATGTTGTACGAAGATACGGAAATCAAACTAAGTTAAAAAGGAGTAGTTAATTAAAATAGAGTATAGAACAAGGAATAATAAGTAAATAGAAATATGAGATGAGGGAACAAAGATGTAACTAATAGCTAATAATGAGAGTAAAATATAGAGTATATGAACAAGTTAAGAATTAATTAAAAGTAAAAATAACATTAGTAAAGGGAATCGCTTAAATGGAAAAAGATAAAAAGAACGGTCAAGAAGTAAAAAGGGTTAAGAGAATTAAGGAACTAAAAGTAAAAGAGAAAAGACTGAGGTAAATTAATAATGAAATATAATGAGGAACAATAGAAATAAACGAAAAGAGGCTAGGGATGTATGCAGATCATCTGCTTGTGGTTGCATACATCGTAAATAAGATTATGGATATATGCAGATCATCTGCTTGTGGTTGCATATATCTTAAATAAAAGGTGGGCGTATGCAGATCATCTGCTTGTGGTTGCATACGTCGTAAATAAATTGGGGGTGCATGCAGATCATCTGCTTGTGGTTGCACGCATCGTAACTAGATAGTTGGGGTATGCAGATCATCTGCTTGTGGTTGCATACCTCGTAAATAAATAAGGTGTAGATCTCTGATTGAGGTTACACATATTGGAAAAAGTAATAAAGGAAAATGAAAAAAAATAAAGGGTAATGAGAATGAAATTAAAAGGAAATTAAAATGGAAATGCTAAGTAAGGGAAAGAGGGAAAGGTCAAGGTTAATGGAATTAGGAGGTGTCAGTACAAGAATGTAAATAGAATAGTAATTGTCAACGGGTAAGTAGGGCTTAGTTCATTGTTAGGCTTCTTAGAAGCTATCTTTCCAAGTTCTGTGTAATGCTACCCTTCTTAATATAATTTTACAGGTACCGAAGGAGCATACACGAGTCGTGCCGAGCAGGAAATACATTCCATCATGTGGAGTGTAGGGTATCTTTGGGGTGACCACTTATTGGTCATAATATTTAGGGAATTTATTGTATTTTCCTTTATTTTGTATTTCTGAAATAGTTATGAATTTTGAGAAAGTTATTTGTATCCTTTATAATTATCGAACTACAAGGACTAAGTAACATTTTGGGCTCTGCTGGCCTCTGATGTATTTAAATCTATTTTCGGATAAATGTTACAGGTTAAATCAATGATTTGGAAATGTCTTACAAACAAATAAAACTCCGTTCGATTTTACGGAGAAGTTTATAAATGAACAATCGGATCATGGGTTTGTATAGGAATTGAAACTAATCAAATGGTTTTCAACAAGAAATTTCAAGTCACTATTTTAATATAATGGGTAATTTGTAAGGGTGTTACAGAAACTCCTAAGGTGCTTAGGGGGACTGGACTAGCTCTCTTTATAGAGAGTGAACCAGGATAAAATTGGTGGTGTCCTCTTTTTATAGCTTTCTTATCTTTCAAGCAAAAACCATCCTAAGTTTTCTCAAAAGGGGCTTTTTAATTTGAGTAGTAATTAAGGAGTAATTAAGTTGTTTTTAAGTTGTTATAGCTTTACTTAATTGCTTACTACTCTGTTATTTATCTGCTCTGGACTGGTCTTATTTTCATTGATTTAAAGTGCCAATTTTTCAGAAACTGTTTTCAGCACCTCTGCAGGATTCACTCGAGTGTTCTTCAGAAGACTCGAGTGTTCTTGCCATTTCACTCGAGTTTTCTTCAGAAGACTCGAGTATTTTTGCCCTATTTCAGAAAAATCAGCACTAAATCAATTATTCCATAATTACATCATAAAATTAGTCACTGTTGCCTTCATATTACCATTCACCCCCCTCTAGTAATTGCTAAGCCCGCTTGTTGGTTTTCAACAAGTGGTATCAGAGCTCGGTCGAAAGATCGAGCGTAAAAGCTTTTTCGAAAAGATCCTTTGGAAACTATGGGCTCTAGCAATCACCAAGAAGGATCCTCTTCAATAAACCGCTCTCCATTTTTCAATGGTGAAGGGTATGCTTATTGGAAGGTCCGGATGAGAGTTTTTATTGAAGCAATAGATACCGAAGTTTGGGATGCAATAGAAGATGGTCCATATATTCCTAGACACATGATAAATGGAGAAGTCGTTGAAATTCCTAGGAGAAGTTGGAGTGATGATGATAAAAAGAAAGTATCTTTTGATTTGAAAGCTAAAAACATCATCTTCTCTGCCTAGTCCCATGATGAATTTTATCTAGTTTATCAATGCAAGTCGGCTAAAGAAATGTGGGAAACTTTGGAAGTCACTCTTGAAGGAACAAGTGAAGTGAGAAATGCAAGATTAAATTCATTGACTCATGAATTGAGAAAAACTACAATTGGTGGGTGAAATAACTAGGAGACACTAGGAGAACACCTAGAAGGGGGGGTTGAATAGGTGTTTAAGAAACCTTGAAAGATTTTCGAAAGAAACAAATCGAAACAATTAAAACGAATAATTTTTACAAAAACTTCAGCTCTTAATCGATTAACCTGATGCTTAATCGATTAACGTCAGAAATCTTGAAAAATGTTAATCGATTATGTTGCTCCTTAATCGATTAAGTACTGATAAAAAAATGAAAAATCACTTTTCAATCGAATACGAAAATCAATCAATTAACACGTATGATCAGAGATTCAGCGGAAAAGATTAACACCTATATTCTTACTGATTACCTAGATTATGAAAATGATTTTCCCCAAATCAATTTGCACAATTAAGATTCAATTCAATCACTTATGAAAAATCAATATTTTCTAGGTTTTCAACCAAGAACATATGAAATGACAAGAATGTAAAGAGTTAAGGGAATAGAGATATTGCATAGTGATTTATCCTGGTTCACTTTCATCCACTTGAGAGCTACATCCAGTCCCCTCTTCAACCAAGAGAGATTCTTCACTATGAGGAATTAGAGTTCTCAAATTACAAGTAAATGCCTCTCAAGACTCCCTTCTTGATAGCCTCCAAAAGATACCACACTCTTGTCTTGCAACCCTATTGAATCTAATCTAACCTCTTCCCTTGCTTGTTGATAACCCCACAACAAGTCTTCCACGTTGCTCGTTGATACCTCACAACAAGACTTCACTTTGCTTGATGACACACCAAGACTTCTTCTTCAATTTGATTGATTTGCTTGATGATAATCGACACACCAAGACTTCTTCTTCGTTGTAGATAACTTCCCTCTTGCAAAGATTACAACTCAAATGAAAACAATAACAATCTTATGAATCTCTTTCAATAGCTATGAAAATATCAACATAAGAGATTCAAAGATTCTTGATCAAAGAATGTAAAAGTTTAAGCTTTGATCTATGAAATTGAGAGAGAATAGTGTGGCTTTGATCTTTGTAAAATTGATATGAAAATGATGTTAGTTCAATCTTATGATTCACAAAGGTTAGGAAAAGGTTTATATAGAATACCCAAAAGTAAGGAAGATTAAAAACTGATTTTGAGAAGTTAAAAACGTATTTTTAAAACCAGTTTTACAGGTGTTAATCTATTAACACATGGCTTAATCGATTAACCACTGTAACATGTGTGTGTTAATCGATTAACCTGATCATTAATCGATTAGCCACTGCTAAATTCATTTAAAAACTTGTTTTCTCAAAACTAAACCTTTCCTTTTAAACCTTTAAGCCACCTATTGATTTTAGGTTAAGTGAATACTCAAATTATGATATAATCATGACCTTGATAGAGATTCACTACCCTCTAAAGACTCTACCCAAACTCATCAAAATAAAAGACTCAAGCTAAAGATATTACAATTATACACAAATTGAATCTTCATGAGCTTGCTCTCTCTTCATCATTTGTTGTTTGTTGTTGTTTGTTGTTGTTTGATGAACTTCTCCATACTTGAGCTTGATCAATAACAT
Organism: Crotalaria pallida; assembly: GCA_037953625.1. Taxonomy (NCBI): domain Eukaryota; kingdom Viridiplantae; phylum Streptophyta; class Magnoliopsida; order Fabales; family Fabaceae; genus Crotalaria; species Crotalaria pallida. The sequence continues at coordinate 75,352,142 of CM075649.1, read as the reverse complement.
TTGTAGCTTGTTCAAAACCTTTGTCATTATCAAAACATTCTCACTGGATCTAACATGAATATGAATTATTTCACATGTTCCCTAATGAATCCATTGATGACTTACAAAAGAGATTTTCACATATCATTAGTCACTTGATTTCTCTAGGAAAACAATTTCGTGATGGTGAAACTACTCACAAATTTTTGAGATGTCTTGATAGAAAATGGCAACCAAAGGTGACCGCCATCAAGGAGTCTAAGGATTTGAACACTATGGACTTGGCCACCTTGTTCGGCATGCTCAAAGAACATGAGATAGAGCTATCAAGACTTAGCACACATGAGGAGTTGGATAAAAAGAAGAAGAGCATCTCTCTCAAGGCCTTAACCAAAGTCTCAAAAGAGGTTGAAGATGACTCCACAAGTGAGAACTCCGATCATGCACTCAATGAGGAGGAAATTGGATTATTTGCAAAAAGATTCAATAAATTCCTCAAGGGAAAAAAGGGTAGTTCATCATCAAGAGATAAAAGACCCAAGGATTAAAAATCAAGAAACAAGAGCTCAAGTGAAGGAGTAAAATGCCATGAATGTGGAGGCATTGGACATATCAAAATGGAATGTCCCACATACTTGAGGAAGAGTGAAAAGAAGACCCAAGAGGGCAAAGGCAAGAGAGCTTACATTGTTTGGGATGCACCGGAGAAGGACGCAAAATTCTCATCAAGTAGCTCGGATGACGAAGTTGCTAATCTTTGTCTCATGGCTAGGAGCAACAATGAAGCCTCAAATGACAATGGTGAAAGTGAGGACGAGGTATCATCTCAAAATTCTAATTCTTCCTCTTTCACTATTCCTTATGATGATTTGCTTAATGTATATAATGAAATGTTAACCCAATTTGAAAAACTTGCTAAAGTCAACAAGGAAAAAGGAAAGAAAATCTTGGAGTATCAAAAAGAGATCAATGAATTGGAAAAATATATAAATGACTTGAAACTCCAAAATGCATCCTTAGAACTTGTTAACTCTAGTCATGTATGTGAATGTGCAAATCCTAAGGAAACTATCACACATTGTGAGAAGTGTTGTGAACTTGAAAAGGAAGTTAATGATTTGAAAAACAAACTCAACACACTCTCCAATAGTGATAGGAACCTAGATCAGTTACTTATTTCACAAAGAAATAATTCAAACAAAACTGGTTTAGGTTATGTCCACAAGAAAAAGAACAATAAAGTGGTTGGTTCATTTTCTAAAGTTGATTTTACAAAGAAACCAACTTGCTTTTATTGTGAAAAGTTTGGACATACAAACAATAGGTGCCACATAAAGAACTTTGAAATTCAAAAGGGCACTTATGTTTGGATTGAGAAGGGAGCAACACCCAAAGCTAACCCAAAGGGACCCAACATAATTTGGGTACCCAAAATGAGCAAATAATTTTGTCTTGTAGGTGTGCCTTAGAACGGAAAAGAAACTTTGGTATCTTGATAGTGGATGTTCAAGGCACATGACGGGAGATAAGCGAAATTTCATAGAGCTTACTCCTCAGGAAGGTGGTTATGTCACTTATGGAGACAACAACAAAGGCAAAATTCTTGGTATTGGTAAAGTCGGTAATTCTTCTAACTTGGTTATTGATAATGTACTTTATGTTCAAGGATTAGAACATAATCTTTTGAGCATTAGTCAATTATGTGATATTGGTAACCATGTTTTATTTACCTCTACTCAATGTCTCATAAAAAGTGACAAAGATGAATCTATCAAATTTGTTGGTAAAAGGTCTAATAATACTTACTTGGTTGAATTGAACAATATCACCTCTTTGGTTTCTACTTGTTTAGTTAGCAAAGAGAGTGACACTTGGTTATGGCATCGTAGGACCGCTCACATTAATATAAATCAATTAAAGAAATTACAATACAAAGACTTAGTAGTTGGATTACCAAAGCTAAATTTTAAAATTGAAGGTGATTGCACTCCTTGTAAGAAGTGCAAATAAACCAAAAATCATTTTGGATCTAAAAATGATGTGTCCACAAAATGACCATTAGAAATGCTTCATATGGACTTGTTTGGACCTTCTCAAGTAAAAAGCTTTGGTGGCAACTATTATGGCTTGGTAATTGTTGATGACTTTTCTAGATTTACATGGACATTATTTTTAAGTGCAAAGAGTGAGACCTACAAATCTTTCAAACGTCATGTTAAACTTGTGCAAAATCAAGTCAACCAAAAAGTGATTATTATTAGAACCGATCATGGTGGTGAATGTGAAAATTACAAATTTGATAGATTTTGTGATAAACATGGTATTGAGCATCAATACTCCGCACCAAGAAATCCGGAACAAAATGGAGTGGTAGAGCGGAAAAATAGGGTGCTGGAGGAATGTAACACCCCAAAATATTAAGTCATAAAAATACGGGTTAACAAAAACTTTTGCTATAAAGAGTGTGAAAACCAAAAGTACTTTTCATCAGAGTAATAGTTCTTTAAAAAAGAGTCTGAGTGTAAAAACATTTATAATTCAAAACCCCAGAATCCTTTTTACACCCAGAGCATTGGTCTTCACAACTCGATCCTTCTGCAAAAGGATTTGGATGACGAGACGTCATCCTGGCTGTTACTTTTATTGAACTCTAGCTCCTACAAGAGTGGCTTCAGTCCTGTCCTTTGAGAGAACATACCACACAGACATGGTAGTATGGGAGTCAGTCACTTGTCATATCGCCTAAGCAGATTATATGATTGGTCAACCACAAACACAAAATAATCATGAATGAAATGCATGCTCATCAAGTGTCTTATTAAACAATATTAATTATGATCATTAATCTTTCATGCTATGCATGCACGTCTCTCAAAATCGTTCTTCCATGATAAACTCTTCCATGACAACAACACTCTGGGATGGGCAATCGTGCGCTAGATGTTTCCACAACCTGTATAGCGGCCACACCGTTCTATACTGGAACCCCATCTACCACGATCCTAAAATGAGCAAGGGGATGATCCCCGAACCATTGTTCACCAACAGTTCTAGGTCCTCGTCATTTCTACGATGGCGGCCACACCGTTCCAACCGTCTCATATAGCGGCCACACCGTACTATATGGTTTCCCGATCCCTCATGCACCTTACTCAGTTTGATCTTCGTAGCACCATGCATGAGATGAACATGTAACTAATTATCATTCTTTCCAAAAACAGGGAAAACATCATCTTTATATACATGGCGGCCACACCGTTCCATGTCTTTGTATAGCAGCCACACCGTACTATACAGTTATCACACACATAGCGGCCACACCGTTCCACGTGTCCTCGTATAGCAGCCACACCGTACTATACGAAATCAACTTAGCACAATGACTTCTCATAGGAGTTAATAGCATCCACATATAAGAAAAGATTGGAACAATTCCACTTATCAAGTTCCACATATCCAAATCAAAGCAACAAGCCTTCACGCATTTGGATCAAAGCTATATACTCCCTAAACATCATTATACTCATAACATCACCATTGTTTATCTAAGTCATTGTACTCTTATCAAACTCCAATCCTTCCATAAGTGATATTAGACTCAAGTCATGCTTCATTAAGTCTTTGTTTAACATCTTACTCGGATTATGATCCAATAGCCTTATACATCTAGCAGACTCAAATAATAATCTAAACCTCTTAAGCAAAACATGAGTCTTCAATCATTATTTAAAACAAGGCTAGAGTTCCAAGATAATTCTTGTTCCTTTGAATTAGATAAATAATGATTTATTCTCCTTAACTCAATTCCATTGTAATTTTAGGAACAAGAATAATAATTAAGTTAAATCTCCCACCTATAATCATTCTTTCACCATGCATTGATGCAAACACAATATGTCTCATAGGTTGGTTTCTATATAACTTTAATCTCACAGTTAATCCAGAATGATAAAGTTACCTAATCACAATCACATATGTAACAAGTCACATGCATTAACTTTCATTAGTTACATGATTAATTCAAGGTATATACCAAATCACTCAAAGGTGTAGTTGTAACACCCCGCATTTTCCGTACGTGCGTAAACGAATTCGATAAAAATAAACCTTGAAGTTTTTGTTTAAAAAAAAAAGGATTTTCTAAAAAGGATTTCTGATTTTATTAAAAAGTGAATTTCTTTATGGAATAATTTGCATTTTAGGATTTGTGAACCTTGAAAGTGTGATCTTTTAAATTTTTGGATTGATTCAAAAATTTATTTTTGAAGTTGGTGAAGAACGATATTTTTTTTAGAAACCATGATTTTTGAAAGTTAATGACCTTAAATAAATTTATCTTTTGGAAATCTTTCATTTGCATAGAAGTTTGATTCTTAGAGATTTTAATTGTGTGAATTATATGTAGATAATTATTTTACTTTGAACTAGCCTAAGTTTTCTTTAACAATAAAAATGTGTTCTTGTAGGAAATTAAATTAATTGCCATGACATGAAATTAATGATGCTCAATATGATATATGCTCGATTTAACATGTGAATGTGGCTTGAAAAATAAATATGTGTATGAATATATATATATATGTTCATGTGCTACGGTTTTGTGTGTGTATGTGTACATATGATCCTTGAAAATATTTGCATATTTATGTGAATTGGTGATCATAAGTGTCTTAAATAAATATGATTAGAAAAATATAGACTATGTGTGTGTGCATATGGTGCTACGGTTTTACTATGTGTGTGAATGCATGTATATGATTCTTGAGTTGATGATGTCCTAAAATAGAAAATGAAAATGAAGAATTGCATGAAGTGTGTGTATGTGTGTGTATTGCTACGGTGAGTGTGTGTGTGTGTTGGGGGGTAGATTTTCAAAGTGAGAGGGGATACTTGGAAGGCTTAGAAGCTACCAAGTGGATTGGAGAGTAGAAAATAGGAACCTTGACATGACCATGCATGATGAGACCTATGCTATAGCCTATTCACTTTGTTCCCATTGATTGTACCCTTCCCATGCAAACTTTGAATAACCCAAAACTACCTCTCATTTGGTGCTTTGGCCGAAACCCACTCCAAGGGCAAAGAAGGTAACTTCGGTGCCCTTAAATCAACCAAGCCTTGATTCATTTCTTCATTTTCTTTCATTTCCCTCACAAACAAACTTAAACACTTCCTAAGGGACTATCCAACCCTTAGAAGAAATAGAGAGAGAAGAAAAGGTAGAGTGTGGCCGTGAGGAACACCAAGGAAGAAGGAGGAGATTTGACCCATGACCTTACACTTTCTTTGAAGATAAAGAGTACTTGGAGTAGAAGACCCTTTTTCTTGGTAGGTTATAAGAAAATCAAGAAGAAAACCATGAGAATTAGGATTTTCTTTTGGTCTTGTAATTTTTCTTTCTTTTCTTTCCATTGCATGTTCATTTTTATAGCTTGAGAGGTGAGTGCAACCATGGACTTTTAATTCGGTTTGTAAGTATGTGAACATTATGGACTCTATGTGCTTCGGTTATGATTTTATTAGGTAGATTATTATGATTTTCTAAACAAACTCTTAAAGAATCTAAATCACTACTTGAGATTTTTATGAAAACTAAAATGAAACCCCTTGCATGTTGATTCCTTCTCCAAAACCGTGACCCATGAGGTTTTTATTGAAAGGATTTGGTGAATAATTTATGATCTAGGTTTGATTGGTAACAAAGTGATAAATTTATGCCTTGCATGTTGATCTCTTGTGCTCAAACCGTGATCTATATGTATATATATGAATGTTTAATTAACAACTTCATGATCTAAGTTTATTTGAGAAGAGAATAGGGATTTTTAACTTTGCATGTAACCTTGTACTGATTTTGGTTGATCTTGTATATGTGCATGTTTTGATCCATGTTCAAAAAAAAACTAGGACTTTGAGGTTTTGCATGTTAAGTTTTCAAATGAAAAAGGCTATGATAGGGTAATGATGTTTAAAATGATTTTTCTTTTTATGAGCATGATTTGATTTAAACAATTGTTTATGTTTGTTGTGTTGGTGTGAAGGCCATTCGGCCATGAGTGCTAAAATTGTTTTGGTGCATGATTTTTAGGTGCATGTATGTATTAGGAATAGATTTAGTGGTCTTAAGTCCATGCATGCCATTCTTTTTGGAGATCAAGCTATAAACCATGTTTTTATTCAAGAAAAATTATAAGTTTGAGTTTTACTAAAAATCTAAGGAATCTCATGATGGCTTATGCATGTTGGTGTGATATGGTTTGCTTTAATTGTCTTCAGTGCATTGAAAAATGAACTAAGATTCTTGTCCTATGCATGCTAGTATTCGGTCTTGAGATAGAAAATGGAAAAGTGTGTTTAGTCAATATTTAGATTGCATATAGACTAAGATTAGCCTCATTTAGGAGCCTAAAAGATGTACACATGAAGTAAATTGTGGTTGTGATTGATACCTTGAATTAAATTGATAATAATGAAATTGAAATTTGTTGAATGCTTCTATGATGCTCACGGTTTGGTCTTGAAAGAAATAAAATCATTTCATGGTTTTATGTCTTTGATAATGTGTAGCATTTTGCAAGATTTTACTTGAGATAATTCGGTTTGTGTATGTTTAGGTGCTTAAAAGGAATTTCTTTTTGAAATGACCATTGAGAATGGCTACATTATGGGTGTATGCTATTTTATGTTTGATAAAGGGATGTGTTAAATTCCTTTCTTCTTTTCGGTTTAGGGCTGAAAATAAATAAAATGGATTTAATTAATTTTCATAATGTGATTCTATGATTTCAAGGCTTAGAATTTATTAGTAAGTAGGAAGTAATAGCCATGGATGATTCGGTTTTGCCATGATGTAATTAAGAAATTAAATTTGAATTATTTTCCTGTGCATGATTGAAATTGTGTGCTAGTGTTATAACTTGATTAGTTAATTTCTTTAGCCAAAAGTGTTTTGTGACAAGTAAATGATAATGTTTGAAATCAAGTTTTAAATATGAAAGGAAGTTTATTTGAATAAAAGAGTGTTTTTGATTTGTTTTCAAAGTTTTTCTTAAGAACTGTTTTAATCATGAATTTGAATCGAAGTTGAAATTCTTGGACAATGATAACAAGCTTTCCAAAAAGGAGAAATTGTTAGCAAAATGAATTTAACAAACGTATTGAACTCGTTTCTAATGCACGGGAAAATGTCTTAGTTGAGCGACGGGCGAGAGGATAAGAGGCGAGGAGAGATGACCGGGAAACCTTGGAGAGCTATAGGACGTTCGTCATCAAGGTGAGAGAGGGGCTTTCCCTTAAGACGCCGTGTTAAATAGGTACATATTAAGGCGCCAATCATCTCAAAGATTGGACCCCAATCTCATTTAGCGTAGTGGTGTATGTGATAGCGCTTGTATGATTGGTTTAGCTATCCACCCGAATGACTGAGATTGGTTTATAAAAATGATGATATGTTTTATAATTGTTCATGCTGTACTGCTTAACTATTTTGTGATTTGTTTATTTATTACTCAATATAATATTATTGGGAACCGTGTGAGTAAGCAATAAAGACTAAGATTATAAAATAATAATCAAAGAAATAAGAGATGAAAACGATAGATGTGAAAGACGTGATTAGTTGAGGAAGAATGTGACGAGGAGACGATGCTAAGATGACTATGAGAAATGTTCGAGAAAGCGAGCGGAAGCGTGGTGATGATGAGTGGAGCTAACAATGCTGCGAGGTCGAGCTGATCAGAAAATATGCTAACGACGCTGCTGAGTTATTTGAAGTAAGGGATGCGGAGGATGCCATTGATCCACAGCGGACGGAGAGGATAATGCTGGTGTGCTGAGTTACAAGTTAACTTGAAAGAGTGATGCTCGTGTTGATGAGAGCAATGTTGCTGTGATATGAGAAAGAGGAAGACGATGCAATGATGTTGTGATGATTCACGTGATAGTATATGAGTTTTAGGGGGATTAGATGCGAACGATTAGCGATCGGGTCTCATTGAAGGGATGTACCAAGGATGAGCCGATCATTAGGATTAAGCCGTAATTAAAACTCCTTAAAAGATTTTAAAAGACATTAACAACTGCGGTGAGGTATGAGTGTCGTATCGAAGTAGTGGAGAGGAAGGAACCATAGGTATCTACGGATACTTAGGAGGAGATTGCATTAGGGGAGGACAATGACGGTGATACGTCAAGAAGTCTAGAGTACTTTTCTAGGCGGAACAATTCCACAAGTGGCGCACTAACGTGGTGGGGATTGGGTCCAATGCCGTGGCAAGTTCTGCTTTCGAAACTAGAATAAGTACTGTCGCCCCCTAGATTGCAAATCGAGAACAGTGAGAGGGACTGGAACGGGGCATTGTGTTTTGCCACTGAGTGGACAGTGAGCCTTGTTAGTATTGAATTGATTTGAGGACGAGATCCTCCTGGTCTGGGACCATTCTGTGTTGTGACAGCTGTCGTGCCCGCGTGGTAAAGGTCCTGTACCCCTGTTTGCTTCCGACTAGGTTGGGTGGTTGACCGAGGAGATGTAGACGTGTGTGAGCTCAATGATGTTTCCCCCTCATCATTGGTGCTAATCGAATTGATAAGACTTAAATAACCAAGATGTTCCAAAGATAAGCGTGATAATGATAATAATAATAATGATGATAGTAATGATAATTCCCAGTGACGAACAAGACGGATGAAGTATTGTGGTATGGAGCCTTGAGGCATACGTTGAGTGTGTGAATGAGGTATGAAAAGAAGTACTAGGATTGAGAAGGGATATTGAGGAAAATTGTGAAAACATTATTGTTTATGAATAATCAATGCATGTTTATGTTTATACCCTAATGAGAATTATGTGTTATTTTGATTATGCTTTATTGGTTTTCCTTCATATTTAATTTTGTCTTAATATTTACCTGATGTAATCCCACATAGTCGACATTGCCGTTTTGGGTTGCTCACTCTCTCTACTCTATCTATTCTTTCTTGTATAAAATCGTATGGAGTTTAGATGGCCAATATGGTACGATACCAGCAGTTGCGGGAGATATGAGCGACTCCCCGAAGGGGTAACAACAGCATTATGTCGGTTTATGAGTTGTTCTTCATTGAGATTTCGCGCCGACGGGTTGAGCTAGAGGAGGAGCAGGCAGCTGAGGAGGAGACGGATTGTGAGGCTGATGATGCTGAGGCAGAGCTACCTGAGGATTCTGAGGAGGAGGATCCCGACCTCTGGTCTGATAGGGATGACCCAGAGGAGTACTACAGTGATGGGAGTTGGATCATTAGTCGAGAGGATCTACTGGCGAATGATGATGAGTGGTACAGCAAGTTTGGAAAGCAAGATTAGGGAAGGATTTATGAGTATGACTAGGGAGTAGGTAATTTTCCTTTTGAGTATGTAATTCACCATGAGTTCTTAGCAACCTGGTCCTGCTGTTACCCCAACAAGTTAATCTTTGTATTGACATTTTGACATAAAATCAAATGGGCTATTTTATTTAACTAATGTTTTGGAAAAAGAGTTTCGAAGCGTGGTGTCTTGTGACATCCCGGTTTGGAACTTGAAAGGGGTTGGTGCAACTTGAGGACATGAGTTTATATGAAACTATGTTTTGTAAATAAGAGGTGTTCTCATTTTGTACACTACTCGCTTTTAAAAAAAATGGCCCCTAAGTTTCACCTAAAAATGTTTATGTTTTCAAGTTGCCAAATCGGGGTGTTACAGAGTTGGTATCAGAGCCTGGTTGCTTTAAGAACTCTTGCGTGTGGACTTGCTTACTCTACCGCGTGACTCTGAGTGTGCGCTAGTAATAGGATAGCAGTAGACGAACATAGGAACGCTAGGTATGTATCGAAGCAGTTTTGGAAGGTGTTAGTTCCTGATCACCATAGCATCCGGGAACAGTGATCAATGCCATCCTGCGACGTCGGTTCGTGATTTAGACCCTCTTGATTGAACCCCTCTTGATGTGAACCCTTTTGTTTGAAATCACCTTTGAGCCTATAACCCGAGATCTTGTCTTGAGACTTGAACTCTTTCTCTATTGGAAACTTCCTTGTGATTCAAGTTTTGTCAAATTGCTTTGGCAAGATATTTGAAATAGCCTGTTTCGGAAGAATATTGACCTTGTTCTGCCCAAGGAACTTGACAAATTGTTATGAATACGGATGAACCCCCAAGGTTTTCTCTTCAACCTTGACCAAATGTTTGTTCTTCCTGAAGCCTTGTTGAAAATGAAAAACCTTGATATCCGGCATCCGTCATACAGATGTTCCTAGACTAGACAGTAGAAGGTAAAGTGCTGTGAGGCAAGAGCTATAAGTATTAAGGAAATTAAAGGTTGGGTGTTATGAATGAAAGGAAGTGTGAGCCCTGGAAGAAGGTAGGAGTACCCTTTAGAGTCGTAGGGAAGTGGCGAGTTATCTAGAATGAATAGGAATTAGAATTTTGAGGATAAGTTGGTTCAAATAATGATTTAGATGGTAGTAAGCTTACGGAGGAATTTGGGGAAAATTAAGAAGTCTTAAGTGCCTGGGTTTTGGTTAATAGAGGAAAATAGGTGATGATAACCTTTAGGTGTGACCCCAAAGTTAGGATGAGGAATTAAGACTTGATATTTTGAGGAATAATAGGTCTCTAAATTGAAAGAGTGTGGATGGCGTGGAACTCGTGGTAGATGGAAAAGTTGGTAAAAGGTTTAGGATGACTAAGTTGTATGATTAAGTATTTAGGAATAGGGAATGCAATGGTGTGTATGTCTTGAGGATTAGTGGCGATTAAGACGGGAAGATGAGATGATGATCTTAGAAGTTGGATAATAACGATTAATGGACAAAGTGATGGACAGTTAAGGATTGGGGATAGGTGATGAGAGATTGTGTAGAACCGATTGAGATATGACGAAGGGTGAGAGTTATAGGAATTAAGTCAGAGTGGCGTGTAGAGGTATGACTGATTTAAGTTGGGGAGCAAGTGGAGATATGAAATTTTAGGAAATAGCTTGAATAGGCTTGAACGGGTAAGGAAGACTATAATTCTGTGAGGTAGTGGAACCTCAGCCCAAAGGGAGTAACTCTGTTGTGTCTGGATATTGCTCGGATATCTTAAATCTCCTTGACCTTTTTCTTCCATAAGATCATGTTGTTCATACCCCAGTTTGTTAACTGACCAGAATACCCCGTGAGATCGTTTTCAAAAGTGATCCGTTTGAGTGGCCGTAAGGACGATAGATGGGCAGTACATGATCGTGGACATTGCGACGAAGGTTACAGTTCAAGAGTGAAGGGATCATTCGAAGGAATTATGCACCCATAGTCCGAATTCGTTCATATTTCTCGAGGACGAGAAATCTTTAAGTTGGGGAGAATGTAACACCCCGCATTTTCCGTACGTGCGTAAACGAATTCGATAAAAATAAACCTTGAAGTTTTTGTTTTAAAAAAAAGGATTTTCTAAAAAGGATTTCTGATTTTATTAAAAAGTGAATTTCTTTATGGAATAATTTGCATTTTTGGATTTGTGAACCTTGAAAGTGTGATCTTTTAAATTTTTGGGTTAATTCAAAAATTTATTTTTGAAGTTGGTGAAGAACGATATTTTTTTTTTAGAAACCATGATTTTTGAAAGTTAATGACCTTAAATAAATTTATCTTTTGGAAATCTTTCATTTGCATAGAAGTTTGATTCTTAGAGATTTTAATTGTGTGAATTATATGTAGATAATTATTTTACTTTGAACTAGCCTAAGTTTTCTTTAACAATAAAAATGTATTCTTGTAGGAAATTAAATTATTTGCCATGATATGAAATTAATGATGCTCAATATGATATATGCTCGATTTAACATGTGAATGTGGCTTGAAAAATAAATATGTGTATGATATATATATATATATATATATATATATATATATATATATATATATATGTGTGTGTGTGCATGTGTTACGGTTTTGTGTGTGTATGTGTACATATGATCTTTGAAAATATTTGCATATTTATGTGAATTGGTGATCATAAGTGTCTTAGATAAATATGATTAGAAAAATATAGACTATGTGTGTGTGCATATGGTGGTACGGTTTTACTATGTGTGTGAATGCATGTATATGATTCTTGAGTTGATGATGTCCTAAAATAGAAAACGAAAATGAAGAATTGCATGAAGTGTATGTGTGTGTATTGCTACGGTGAGTGTGTGTGTGTGTGTTGGGGGGTAGATTTTCAAAGTGAGAGGGGATACTTGGAAGGCTTAGAAGCTACCAGGTGGATTGGAGAGTAGAAAATAGGAACCTTGACATGACCATGCATGATGAGACCTAAGCTATACCCTATTCACTTTGTTCCCTTTGATTGTACCCTTCCCATGCAAACTTTGAATTCCCCAAAACTACCCTCTCATTTGGTGCTTTGGCCGAAACCCACTCCAAGGGCAAAGAAGGTAACTTCGGTGCCCTTAAATCCACCAAGCCTTGATTCATTTCTTCATTTTCTTTCATTTCCCTCACAAACAAACTTAAACACTTCCTAAGGGACTATCCAACCCTTAGAAGAAATAGAGAGAGAAGAAAAGGGAGAGTGTGGCCGTGAGGAACACCAAGGAAGAAGGAGGAGATTTGACCCAAGACCTTACACTTTCTTTGAAGATCAAGAGTACTTGGAGTAGAAGACCCTTTTTCTTGGTAGGTTATAAGAAAATCAGGAAGAAAACCATGAGAATTAGGATTTTCTTTTGGTCTTAAAATTTTTCTTTCTTTTCTTTCCATTGCATGTTCATTTTTATAGCTTGAGAGGTGAGTACAACCATGGACTATTAATTCGGTTTGTAAGTATGTGAACATTATGGACTCTATGTGCTTCGGTTATGATTTTATTAGGTAGATTATTATGATTTTCTAAACAAACTCTTAAAGAATCTAAATCACTACTTGAGATTTTTATGAAAACTAAAATGAAACCCCTTGCATGTTGATTCCTTCTCCAAAACCGTGACCCATGAGGTTTTTATTGAAAGGATTTGGTGAATAATTTATGATCTAGGTTTGATTGGTAACAAAGTGAGAAATTTATGCCTTGCATGTTGATCTCTTGTGCTCAAACCGTGATCTATATGTATATATGTGAATGTTTAATTAACAACTTCATGATCTAAGTTTATTTGATAAGAGAATAGGGATTTTTAACTTTGCATGTAACCTTGTAATGATTTTGGTTGATCTTGTATATGTGCTTGTTTTGATCCATGTTCAAAAAAAAAACTAGGACTTTGAGGCTCTGCATGTTAAGTTTTCAAATGAAAAAGGCTATGTTTCCCTTTGTGTATGTCTCGGCCTAATAGAAATAATAGGGTAATGATCTTTAAAATGATTTTTCTTTTTATGAGCATGATTTGATTTAAACAATTGTTTATGTTTGTTGTGTTGGTGTGAAGGCCATTCGGTCATGAGTGCAAAAATTGTTTTGGTGCATGATTTTTAGGTGCATGTATGTATTAGGAATAGATTTAGTGGTCTTAAGTCCATGCATGCCATTCTTTTTGGAAGATCAAGCTATAAACCATGTTTTTATTCAAGAAAAATTATAAGTTTGAGTTTTACTAAAAATCTAAGGAATCTCATGATGGCTTATGCATGTTGGTGTGATATGGTTTGCTTTAATTGTCTTCAGTGCACTGAAAAATGAACTAAGATTCTTGTCCTATGCATGCTAGTATTCGGTCTTGAGATAGAAAATGGAAAAGTGTGTTTAGTCAATATTTAGATTGCATATAGACTAAGATTAGCCTCATTTAGGAGCCTAAAAGATGTACACATGAAGTAAATTGTGGTTGTGATTGATACCTTGAATTAAATTGATAATAATGAAATTGAAATTTGTTGAATGCTTCTATGATGCTCACGGTTTGGTCTTGAAAGAAATAAAATCATTTCATGGTTTTATGTCTTTGATGATGTGTAGCATTTTGCAAGATTTTACTTGAGATAATTCGGTTTGTGTATGTTTAGGTGCTTAAAAGGATTTTCTTTTTGAAATGACCATTGAGAATGGCTACATTATGGGTGTATGCTATTTTAGGTTTGATAAAGGGATGTGTTAAATTCCTTTCTTCTTTTCGGTTTAGGGTTGAAAATAAATAAAATGGATTTAATTAATTTTCATAATGCGATTCTATGATTTCAAGGCTTAGAATTTATTAGTAAGTAGGAAGTGCTATTGTTATAACTTGATTAGTTAATTTCTTTAGCCAAAAGTGTTTTGTGACAAGTAAATGATAATGTTTTAAATCATGTTTTAAATATGAAAGGAAGTTTATTTGAATAAAAGAGTGTTTTTGATTTGTTTTCAAAGTTTTTCTTAAGAACTGTTTTAATCTTGAATTTGAATCGAAGTTGAAATTCTTGGACAATGATAACAAGCTTTCCAAAAAGGAGAAATTTTTTTCAAAATGAATTTAACAAACGTGTCGAACTCGTTTCTAATGCACGGGAAAATGTCTTAGTTGAGCGACGGACGAGAGGATAAGAGGCGAGGAGAGATGACCGGGAAAACTTGGAGAGCTATAGGACGTTCGTCATCAAGGTGAGAGATGGGCTTTCCCTTAAGACGCCGTGGTAATTAGGTACATATTAAGGCGTCCAATCATCTCAAAGATTGGACCCCAATCTCATTTAGCGTAGTGGTGTATGTGATAGCGCTTGTTTGATTGGTTTAGCTATCCACCCGAACGACTGAGATTGGTTTATAAAAATGATGATATGTTTTATAATTGTTCATGTTGTACTGCTTAACTATTTTGTGATTTGTTTATTTATTACTCAATATAATATTATTGGGAACCGTGTGAGTAAGCAATAAAGACTAAGATTATAAAATAATAATCAAAGAAATAAGAGACGAAAACGATAGATGTGAAAGACGTGATTAGTTGAGGACGAATGTGACGAGGAGACGATGCTAAGATGACTATGAGAAATGTTCGAGAAAGCGAGCGGAAGCGTGGTGATGATGAGTGGAGCTAACAATGCTGCCAGGTCGAGCTGATCAGAAAATATGCTAACGACGCTGCTGAGTTATTTGAAGTAAGGGATGCGGAGGATGCTATTGATCCACAGCGGACGAAGAGGATAATGCTGGTGTGCTGAGTTACAAGTTAACTTGAAAGAGTGATGCTCGTGTTGATGAGAGCAATGTTGCTGTGATATGAGAAAGAGGAAGACGATGCAATGATGTTGTAACACCCCGTAAATTCCTCATATTAAATTAAAACACTAAAGGAACTTATTTTAAGAAAAGTGTGCTAGAAGAGTATTTTCTTAAATTGATTTTCTTAAAACTCACGTTTTAAGATGGTAAATGATTTTAAAGCAAAATGACTTTCTAAACTAATGAAATTCGATTTTGAGAAAATCTATATACCTAATGATTTTATAAAAATGTTGTGACCTATTTGTGATGAATTAGAATTATTTCTTAGGAATGTGTATATACGGTTTTGACATACATGATTATACTTAGATTTTGAGGGATTTAATTATAGGCAAGATGTAATGAATTTGTGGATGCATGTGAATATACATAGGCACATGTGTATCCAAGAAAATATATGTATGCATGGACAATGAGCGATGCATGAATGAGTGAATATATGTGCGTGTGCCGTGTTAATTGTGCATACTTATGTGTGTGTCAAATGTATGCATAAGTGCATGATTATGTGTTGATGAAAATGAGATTGCATGTGTATGTGTATGTATGTGTTTTGGCCATGAGAGGATAGAAGGGCCAAAAAGGGTGCATTCCCTTAAACATTAAGGAAACCCAATTTAAATAGAAAAACAAGAAAAGGAGTAGGAGGGGCGAGTCATGACACTAGGGGAGATGAGTCATGGAGCCTAGGGAGACTTCCCTCCACCCTTGTCTCCCACGAAGGACCTCCCCCATGCAACAATATGGGATGGCCAAAATTACCCTTAGGATTCCACCTTGAACCAAGGCTAAAATAGGGAAAGTTCCACCCCTTGTTGGTTCTCAAAACCGTGTATGGGTATGTGTTGCCTTCGGCTCATATTCCATTTCTCTCATTCACTCCCTTTTCCATATCAACACAAACACATTCCCCTCAAGAGCATCATTAAGCTCTTGAGACACTTAGAGAAAGGAAGAGAGACCGTGAGAGGAGAAGAAAGAAAGAGAGTAAAACCTCAAAGTCTCTAGCCAAAACTTCCCTAATTCTTTTCTCCACCATTCTTCTCCATCCAAGACCAAGGAGAAAACTCCATCAACCCTAGAATAAGGGGGAGGCCGAGGCAAACCAAGGAGAGAAGAAGAAGAGAGTCCAAGGCTTAAGTTAGGATTTAAGGTAGATAGAGTTTTAATTAAATGATTTAGTGATTGTAAAGGACTTTAATTTAATTTTGGGTAGTGCATGTATTTAATCTTGAATGATTTTGAGGTTTAAAGGTCATATTTCTATACCTTGATCTTGAATCTTGATGTTGAAAAGTTTTGATCTATTGCTTGTAATTTTCTTCATCACGGTTTTAAGTCAAAATTGTGTATAAGTCCATACTTCGCTTTAATCTCCTCATGCATGTTGATTTCGTGGTTTGATGACCCTTATTTTCCTTTGCATGTCCTTCACATGTGTTGATATTGAATTCTTGCGAATGAATGAACTCAAAAATCACCCAATTCATGACTAAATAATTCGGCCATAAGTAGAAATTTTAGGTCTTGATGTCTTAATTTGATCTACGTGGTTTGATGCTATTTCTATGCTTACAAAAATTAATTCCTCACGGTTGGTTTGGAAGTTTGAGTTTGAGTTTAAGTTTATGTTTTGTCTTGATTTATGGCTAATCTTAAGAAAACATGAAGCTTGAATTTTGTATGACAATTTTGAATAAGAAGTCTTGATTTATTGGGTACATGTCACGGTTTTCTAAGACAAATTCCCCAATAAGCTTTGAAAATAATTTCAAATTGAAACAAGATTTTTGTGTGTGTGTGATGGTTATGATTCGGTTAGTAGTTTTAAGAAGTAGGATGATACTTTTGGGTCTTGTATGGTGTAATCTATGAAATTGGATGTTAGCATTTGGAAATAAATTGTAACACTTTGTTTCCTTGCATGCATGTTGAAAATTGTTTCACCTAGAGATGTTGAAATATATGCATTAGTTTTCTTAGAAAAGGCTTTGATATAATTTTGATTTATAGTGTCAAGGAATTAGGTTTTTAATTGCCAAAATTAATGTGATGCTCACGGTTTTCATAGAGAAAATTAGAAAACAAGTTTTAGAGATGATCTTTGCATTAGTTTATGATCTATGTGCATGTAGGATGAATATTTGACCTTTTCTTTATCATAACATTATACGGTTCTATACCTAGAAATAAAGGAAATAAGTAAATTAAATTAACTATAAAATGAAGGCATGTGTGAGTGTGGTGATGAAGATATCTGTGTGTGTGTGTGTTTTTATGTATACGGTTAGGAGCTAAAAAGAGGAATAAACAATTTTGGTGCATGAAAAGGAAAGTAGAATTAGAATACCTAAAACAAAATAAATTGATGCATGTGCTTCAAATCATGATGTTTGATTTATTTTCCCTTGCTTGCATTCGGGTAAGTAGTTTAAATAGGGTTAGGAAGTTTAACCGCATAAAACAAGAGAGGCATGATGATTTTAGACACAATTATAAAAGTATTTAAGGTAAAGAAAATAAATGTAGATATAATCGGTTCGAAGTTTGACTCAAGTTAGTTTATGAATGGTTGCATGCTTAAATGTTAGTGACTATTGTATGAGATATGATTTGTTGTGGTTGTGTGTATGTGAAGGGTTTTGAAATAAATTGTTTTAAGAAGATTTGATTGATTTACTTGAAAAATTTTAAAATTGAATTCATGGCTGTCCAAATTGTTTTATAATGAGAATATGGATTTTCAAAGTATTAATTTTAAGAGCTATTCGAAGTAAAGAATCTTTTTACGACGTTTTCAAAGTTTTATTAAAGTAATCTTATAAAATCATTCTACTGCCCAGAATTTCTTGGACGTGTCTTTTTGAGTTAAAAATGTTTTCATATGATTGGAACGGAGTTTTAAAGTGGAAATCGATATATCTTCAAGTTTTCCAACAAAGAAAAAAAACGAGTATTGATTTAAGAAAAGGTTTTACTTAAATAAGTTAATAATTAAAGTGTTCTATTTAATATGAGGAATGATAGAGAAAGGGGTTGGGCGTAGCTGATGGCAGCACAAGGTTGCAATGGAAGCACGCATTCAACAGCTGGACCTCAGGTGAGAGAGAAGCCCTCCCTAAGACATCGTGGTAGCTAGGTGATTAATTAGGACGTTCCGCATCATCTCAAAGATCGGAACAAAGTGGTCGGAGTCAGTAGTATAAGTGGCAATTGTTTGCCTTGTGTGGCCACTTATATGAAGGTGACAAAGACCACAATGCTATTGTATGTTGTGGGTTGATAACATGTTTTTCTTATGTGTTTATTTATTTAATTATGCTTGGTACTTCTTATTGCTGTTAAGTATAATGAGTAACGGACTGAGGAGGTGAGAAATTCAAAAGTAATAGAATAATGAGAAAGGAATGAAAAGGAAGGAAGAGAGATATGAGTGGACTGAAAAGAAAGTTGAGAATAGTGTTGAGAAAGAGCCAGAGCTGGGGAGTGGGATGTTGACTGTGAGATAAGAAGTGAACTGAGTTGAGCTGAGCTCCTCTGTTCTTGGTTTTAGTCTGGGAGCTAGTGTTGAGCTGGGCTTGCTCCTCCACTAGCGCTCAGCACAAAAGTATTTGAAAAGAGTTTTGAAAAAGGAAATTTTGAGTTGTGAAAATGGCTTTGTGAACCAAAGTTTTTGAAAAGGTTTTTGTAATGGAATTCTTGGAAAAAGTTTTAGAAAGGAATTTTGAAGAAACTTGTGAAACAATATTTTTCAAAAGAGTTTTATGAGATGATTCTGTGAAAATGGTGGAAAGGGGGGGGGTCTTGTGGAGATCTTGTGAATTATGGTATGAAGGAAAATTTTGGAGGAAAACAAGGAGAGTGTGACTGAGTTTGAAAAAAATGAGATGTGATTCGGTTGAGGAACTCCCAGCTCTGAGTTATGTGTAATTTGAAAATACAAAGATAGTGGTCGGGACTCACTGAAGGGATGCACAAAGGGTGAGCCGACCAATAGGATAATTAATTAAAAAGATAAAAGACTTAAAAAGACATTAACATCAGACGCGGTGAGTTATGAGAGTTAACTCGAAGTAGTGGAGAGGAAGATACTATGGGTATCTGCGGATACTTAGGTGGGGATTGCAGGAGGGGAGGACGATGACGGTGAAACGTCAAGAAGTCTAGAGTATTGTTGTAGACAGAACGAATTCCATAAGTGGTGCACTAACGTGGTGGGGACTGGGTCCAATACCGTGGTAAGTTCTGTGTGCGCACTACAACAATACTGTCGCCCCCTCGATGCAAGTCTACAACAGTGGAGAGGGACTGGAACGGGGCAATGTGTTTTGATTATATGATATGTTTTGAGGTTGAAACCTCCTGGCTTGGAGCCATTTGTTGGACAGCTGTCATGCCCGCGTGGTAAAGGTCCTGTACTCCTGTTGGCTTCCGACTAGGTTGGGTGGATGACCGAGGATATGTAGCCTTGAATTGTGAGTGCTAACTACGAAAGAAACGCGTACCTCGATGATTTCTTAACTCCCTTGATCATCGATGGTTCTAATTCAATAAGATATTAAAAGAAAAGATCTGTCCAAGAAAGAATGAATGTTGAGAAGTGTAGGGAATGAGAAAAAGGTTGAGAATAGAAATGTGGAAAAGAAGGTAAAGCCCATGAGTGGGAGGAGAAATAATAATGAATGAGGATAAAGAGAAATAATGATGATGATATTATGTTGCCTGTTGTTTTATATGTGTTGTGTGCTATTTGTGTGTGTCCTTTTATTTTACCTACCGTAATTCCACACCGTCGACGCTACGCGTCCGGAAAGCTTACTCTCTCCTGTTCGTTGGCACATCGGTGTCGCTGGTATTCCAACGGGCAGATGGATCGACGCTTGGAAATCTCTACTTGGCTTCGCAGAGGGAATGGGTGGAAACCCACACGCTATGGATGGGTATGGACCGGATATTCTCGGTTGGTGATCACGGACCCGGAGCACAAGTTAGGCGAAGAAACGATGAGTTCGTGTTTGGGAAGTGTGTCCTTTTTAGGACATGATTCTGAACCACCACCCCAGTATAAGAAGATTGAGAATACCGTGAAGCTGTTCGGAGTAGAGTTGAGGCCAAATTCTTATGGAAGACCAAAGGATGTAGTCGCATCATCGTCCAGCACCAAGGCACCCGCAAAGAAGAGAAAGAAGCTGATTTCAATAGTCTTCGATAGGAGAAACGAACCAATAGTAGAGTTAGAATAAGTTAATGTTTGTAATTGTATTCGGGATTACCTGAGTCATGAGCCATTACTGTACTCTAATTGTTTTGGAGCATGCCCGACCTTGAATAAATGAATGAACCCTTCTTTCTATAAAATGTGTTTAATTTTTCCCGAGGAAATAAATGGAGTTGCTTAAGTGGAACCAAACTGAATTCTAAATAAAATGTTTTCGGAAAGTGGAGAAGATGAGTTTGGTTCCAAGTAACAACTCGGTTTTCGAAGAGTGTGCTGAAGAGACTTAGCAATGTTTTAAAAAAAAATGGCCTCATTTTTAGTAACATATTTAAATGAAAGTAATTGTTTTGGTTTTTCGAAAATCGGGTTGTTACAGATGTTGTGATTATTCACGTGATAGTATATGAGTTTTAGGGGGATTAGATGCGAACGATTAGCGATCGGGTCTCATTGAAGGGATGTACCAAGGATGAGCCGATCATTAGGATTAAGCCGTAATTAAAACTCCTTAAAAGATTTTAAAAGACATTAACAACTGCGGTGAGGTATGAGTGTCGTATCGAAGTAGTGGAGAGGAAGGAACCATAGGTATCTACGGATACTTAGGAGGAGATTTCATTAAGGGAGGACAATGACGGTGATACGTCAAGAAGTCTAGAGTACTTTTCTAGGCGGAACAATTCCACAAGTGGCGCACTAACGTGGTGGGGACTGGGTCCAATGCCGTGGCAAGTTCTGCTTTCGAAACTAGAATAAGTACTGTCGCCCCCTAGATTGCAAATCGAGAACAGTGAGAGGGACTGGAACGGGGCATTGTGTTTTGCCACTGCGTGGACAGTGAGCCTTGTTAGTATTGAATTGATTTGAGGACGAGATCCTCCTGGTCTGGGACCATTCTGTGTTGTGACAGCTGTCGTGCCCGCGTGGTAAAGGTCCTGTACTCCTGTTTGCTTCCGACTAGGTTGGGTGGTTGACCGAGGAGATGTAGACGTGTGTGAGCTCAATGATGTTTCCCCCTCATCATTGGTGCTAATCGAATTGATAAGACTTAAATAACCAAGATGTTCCAAAGATAAGCGTGATAATGATAATAATAATGATGATAGTAATGATAATTCCCAGTGACGAACAAGACGGATGAAGTATTGTGGTATGGAGCCTTGAGGCATACGTTGAGTGTGTGAATGAGGTATGAAAAGAAGTACTAGGATTGAGAAGGGATATTGAGGAAAATTGTGAAAACATTATTGTTTATGAATAATCAATGCATGTTTATGTTTATACCCTAATGAGAATTATGTGTTATTTTGATTATGCTTTATTGGTTTTCCTTCATATTTAATTTTGTCTTAATATTTACCTGATGTAATCCCACATAGTCGACATTGCCGTTTTGGGTTGCTCACTCTCTCTACTCTATCTATTCTTTCTTGTATAAAATCGTATGGAGTTTAGATGGCCAATATGGTACGATACCAGCAGTTGCGGGAGATAGGAGCGACTCCCCGAAGGGGTAACAACAGCATTATGTCGGTTTATGAGTTGTTCTTCATTGAGATTCCGCGCCGACGGGCTGAGCTAGAGGAGGAGGAGGCAGCTGAGGACGAGACGGATTGTGAGGCTGATGATGCTGAGGCAGAGCTACCTGAGGATTATGAGGAGGAGGATCTCGACCTCTGGTCTGATAGGGATGACCCAGAGGAGTACTACAGTGATGGGAGTTGGATCATTAGTCCAGAGGATCTACTGGCGAATGATGATGAGTGGTACAACAAGTTTGGAAAGCAAGATTAGGGAAGGATTTATGAGTATGACTAGGGAGTAGGTAATTTTCCTTTTGAGTATGTAATTCACCATGAGTGCTTAGCAATCTGGTCCTGCTGTAACCCCAACAAGTTAATCTTTGTATTGTGATTTTGACATGAAATCAAATGGGCTATTCTATTTAACTAATGTTTTGGAAAAAGAGTTTCGAAGCGTGGTGTCTTGTGACATCCCGGTTTGGAACTTGAAAGGGGTTGGTGCAACTTGAGGACATGAGTTTATATGAAACTATGTTTTGTAAATAAGAGGTGTTCTCATTTTGTACGCTACTCGCTTTTAAAAAAAAATGGCCCCTAAGTTTCACCTAAAAATGTTTATGTTTTCAAGTTGCCAAATCGGGGTGTTACAGAGTTGGTATCAGAGCCTGGTTGCTTTAAGAACTCTTGCGTGTGGACTTGCATACTCTACCGCGTGACTCTGAGTGTGCGCTAGTAATAGGATAGCAGTAGACGAACATAGGAACGCTAGGTATGTATCGAAGCAGTTTTGGAAGGTGTTAGTTCCTGATCACCACAGCATCCGGGAACAGTGATCAATGCCATCCTGCGACGTCGGTTCGTGATTTAGACCCTCTTGATTGAACCCCTCTTGATGTGAACCCTTTTGTTTGAAATCACCTTTGAGCCTATAACCCGAGATCTTGTCTTGAGACTTGAACTCTTTCTCTATTGGAAACTTCCTTGTGATCCGAGTTTTGTCAAATTGCTTTGGCAAGATATTTGAAATAGCCTGTTTCGGAAGAATATTGACCTTGTTCTGCCCAAGGAACTTGACAAATTGTTATGAATACGGATGAACCCCCAAGGTTTTATCTTCAACCTTGACCAAATGTTTGTTCTTCCTGAAGCCTTGTTGAAAATGAAAAACCTTGATATCTGGCATCCGTCATACAGATGTTCCTAGACTAGACAGTAGAAGGTAAAGTGCTGTGAGGCAAGAGCTGTAAGTATTAAGGAAATTAAAGGTTGGGTGTTATGAATGAATGGAAGTGTGAGCCCTGGGAGAAGGTAGGAGTACCCTTTAGAGTCGTAGGGAAGTGGCGAGTTATCCAGAATGAATAGGAATTAGAATTTTGAGGATAAGTTGGTTCAAATAATGATTTAGATGGTAGTAAGCTTACGGAGGAATTTGGGGAAAATTAAGAAGTCTTAAGTGCCTTGGTTTTGGTTAATAAAGGAAAATAGGTGATGATAACCTTTAGGTGTGACCCCAAAGTTAGGATGAGGAATTAAGACTTGATATTTTGAGGAATAATAGGTCTCTGAATTGAAAGAGTGTGGATGGCGTGGAACTCGTGGTAGATGGAAAAGTTGGTAAGAGGTTTAGGATGACTAAGTTGTATGCTTAAGTATTTAGGAATAGGGAATGCAATGATGTGTATGTCTTGAGGATTAGTGGCGATTAAGACGGGAAGATGTGATGATGATCTTAGGAGTTGGATAATAACGATTAATGGACGAAGTGAGGGACAGTTAAGGATTGGGGATAGGTGATGAGAGATTGGGTAGAACCTATTGAGATATGACGAAGGGTGAGAGTTATAGGAATTAAGTCAGAGTGGTGTGTAGAGGTATGACGGATTTAAGTTGGGGAGCAAGTGGAGATATGAAATTTTAGGAAATAGCTTGAATAGGCTTGAACGGGTAAGGAAGACTATAATTCTGTGAGGTAGTGGAACCTCAGCCCAAAGGGTGTAACTCTGTTGTGTCTGGATATTGCTCGGATATCTTAAACCTCCTTGACCTTTTGCTTCCATAAGATTGTGTTGTTCATACCCCAGTCTGTTAACTGACCAGAATACCCCGTGAGATCGTTTTCAAAAGTGATCCGTTTGAGTGGCCGTAAGGACGATAGATGGGCAGTACATGATCGTGGACATTGCGACGAAGGTTACAGTTCAAGAGTGAAGGGATCATTCGAAGGAATTATGCACCCATAGTCCGAATTCGCTCAGTATTTCTCGAGGACGAGAAATCTTTAAGTTGCGGAGAATGTAACACCCCGCATTTTCCGTACGTGCGTAAACGAATTCGATAAAAATAAACCTTGAAGTTTTTGTTTTCAAAAAAATGGATTTTCTAAAAAGGATTTCTGATTTTATTAAAGAGTGAATTTCTTTATGGAATAATTTGCATTTTTGGATTTGTGAACCTTGAAAGTGTGATCGTTTAAATTTTTGGGTTGATTGAAAAATTTATTTTTGAAGTTGGTGAAGAACGATATTTTTTTTTTAGAAACCTTGATTTTAGAAAGTTAATGACCTTAAATAAATTTATCTTTTGGAAATTTTTCATTTGCATAGAAGTTTGATTCTTAGAGATTTTAATTGTGTGAATTATATGTAGATAATTATTTTACTTTGAACTAGCCTAAGTTTTCTTTAACAATAAAAATGTATTCTTGTAGGAAATTAAATTATTTGCCATGACATGAAATTAATGATGCTCAATATGATATATGCTCGATTTAACATGTGAATGTGGCTTGAAAAATAAATATGTGTATGAATATATATATATATATATATATATATGTGCATGTGTTACGGTTTTGTGTGTGTATGTGTACATATGATCTTTGAAAATATTTGCATATTTATGTGAATTGGTGATCATAAGTGTCTTAAATAAATATGATTAGAAAAATATAGACTATGTGTGTGTGCATATGGTGCTACGGTTTTACTATGTGTGTGAATGCATGTATATGATTCTTGAGTTGATGATGTCCTAAAATAGAAAATTAAAATGAAAAATTGCATGAAGTGTATGTGTGTGCATTGCTACGGTGAGTGTGTGTGTGTGTGTGTGTTGGGGGGTAGATTTTCAAAGTGAGAGGGGATACTTGGAAGGTTTAGAAGCTACCAGGTGGATTGGAGAGTAGAAAATAGGAACCTTGACATGACCATGCATGATGAGACCTAAGCTATAGCCTATTCACTTTGTTCCCTTTGATTGTACCCTTCCCATGCAAACTTTGAATAACCCAAAACTACCCTCTCATTTGGTGCTTTGGCCGAAACCCACTCCAACGGAAAAGAAGGTAACTTCGGTGCCCTTAAATACACCAAGCCTTGATTCATTTCTTCATTTTCTTTCATTTCCCTCACAAACAAACTTAAACACTTCCTAAGGGACTATCCAACCCTTAGAAGAAATAGAGAGAGAAGAAAAGGGAGAGTGTGGCCGTGAGGAACACCAAGGAAGAAGGAGGAGATTTGACCCAAGACCTTACACTTTCTTTGAAGATCAAGAGTACTTGGAGTAGAAGATCCTTTTTCTTGGTAGGTTATAAGAAAATCAAGAAGAAAACCATGAGAATTAGGATTTTCTTTTGGTCTTGTAATTTTTCTTTCTTTTCTTTCCATTGCATGTTCATTTTTATAGCTTGAGAGGTGAGTGCAACCATGGACTTTTAATTCGGTTTGTAAGTATGTGAACATTATGGACTCTATGTGCTTCGGTTATGATTTTATTAGGTAGATTATTATGATTTTCTAAACAAACTTTTAAAGAATCTAAATCACTACTTGAGATTTTTATGAAAACTAAAATGAAACCCCTTGCATGTTGATTCCTTCTCCAAAACCGTGACCCATGAGGTTTTTATTGAAAGGATTTGGTGAATAATTTATGATCTAGGTATGATTGGTAACAAAGTGAGAAATTTATGCCTTGCATGTTGATCTCTTGTGCTCAAACCGTGATTTATATGTATATATGTGAATGTTTAATTAACAACTTCATGATCTAAGTTTATTTGAGAAGAGAATAGGGATTTTTAACTTTGCATGTAACCTTGTAATGATTTTGGCTGATCTTGTATATGTGCATGTTTTGATCCATGTTCAAAAAAGAAAAACTAGGACTTTGAGGCTTTGCATGTTAAGTTTTCAAATGAAAAAGGCTATGTTTCCCTTTGTGTATGTCTTGGCCTAATAGAAATAATAGGGTAATGATCTTTAAAATGATTTTTCTTTTTATGAGCATGATTTGATTTAAACAATTGTTTATGTTTGTTGTGTTGGTGTGAAGGCCATTCGGCCATGAGTGCTAAAATTGTTTTGGTGCATGATTTTTAGGTGCATGTATGTATTAGGAATAGATTTAGCGGTCTTAAGTCCATGCATGCCATTCTTTTTGGAAGATCAAGCTATAAACCATGTTTTTATTCAAGAAAAATTATAAGTTTGAGTTTTACTAAAAATCTAAGGAATCTCATGATGGCTTATGCATGTTGGTGTGATATGGTTTGCTTTAATTGTCTTCAGTGCATTGAAAAATGAACTAAGATTCTTGTCCTATGCATGCTAGTATTCGGTCTTGAGATAGAAAATGGAAAAGTGTGTTTAGTCAATATTTAGATTGCATATAGACTAAGATTAGCCTCATTTAGGAGCCTAAAAGATGTACACATGAAGTAAATTGTGGTTGTGATTGATACCTTGAATTAAATTGATAATAATGAAATTGAAATTTGTTGAATGCTTCTATGATGCTCACGGTTTGGTCTTGAATGAAATAAAATCATTTCATGGTTTTATGTCTTTGATGATGTGTAGCATTTTGCAAGATTTTACTTGAGATAATTCGGTTTGAGTATGTTTAGGTGCTTAAAAGGATTTTATTTTTGAAATGACCATTGAGAGTGGCTACATTATGGGTGTATGCTATTTTATGTTTGATAAAGGGATGTGTTAAATTCCTTTCTTCTTTTCGGTTTAGGGCTGAAAATAAATAAAATGGATTTAATTAATTTTCATAATGCGATTCTATGATTTCAAGGCTTAGAATTTATTGGTAAGTAAGAAGTAATAGCCATGGATGATTCGGTTTTGCCATGATGTAATTAAGAAATTAAATTTGAATTATTTTCCTGTGCATGATTGAAATTGTGTGCTAGTGTTATAACTTGATTAGTTAATTTCTTTAGCCAAAAGTGTTTTGTGACAAGTAAATGATAATGTTTTAAATCAAGTTTTAAATATGAAAGGAAGTTTATTTGAATAAAAGAGTGTTTTTGATTTGTTTTCAAAGTTTTTCTTAAGAACTGTTTTAATCATGAATTTGAATCGAAGTTGAAATTCGTGGACAATGATAACAAGCTTTCCAAAAAGGAGAAATTGTTTTCAAAATGAATTTAACAAACGTATCGAACTCGTTTCTAATGCACGGGAAAATGTCTTAGTTGAGCGGCGGACGAGAGAATAAGAGGCGAGGAGAGATGACCGGGAAACCTTGGAGAGCTATAGGACATTCGTCATCAAGGTGAGAGATGGGCTTTCCCTTAAGACGCCGTGGTAATTAGGTACATATTAAGGCGTCCAATCATCTCAAAGATTGGACCCCAATCTCATTTAGCGTAGTGGTGTATGTGATAGCGCTTGTTTGATTGGTTTAGCTATCCACCCGAACGACTGAGATTGGTTTATAAAAATGATGATATGTTTTATAATTGTTCATGCTGTACTGCTTAACTATTTTGTGATTTGTTTATTTATTACTCAATATAATATTATTGGGAACCGTGTGAGTAAGCAATAAAGACTAAGATTATAAAATAATAATCAAAGAAATAAGAGACGAAAATGATAGATGTGAAAGACGTGATTAGTTGAGGAAGAATGTGACGAGGAGACGATGCTAAGATGACTATGAGAAATGTTCGAGAAAGCGAGCGGAAATGTGGTGATGATGAGTGGAGCTAACAATGCTCTGAGGTCGAGCTGATCAGAAAATATGCTAACGACGCTGCTGAGTTATTTAAAGTAAGGGATGCGGAGGATGCTATTGATCCACAGCGGACGGAGAGGATAATGCTGGTGTGCTGAGTTACAAGTTAACTTGAAAGAGTGATGCTCGTGTTGATGAGAGCAATGTTGATGTGATATGAGAAAGAGGAAGACGATGCAATGATGTTGTGATGATTCACGTGATAGTATATGAGTTTTAGGGGGATTAGATGCGAACGATTAGTGATCGGGTCTCATTGAAGGGATGTACCAAGGATGAGCCGATCATTAGGATTAAGCCGTAATTAAAACTCCTTAAAAGATTTTAAAAGACATTAACAACTGCGGTGAGGTATGAGTGTCGTATCGAAGTAGTGGAGAGGAAGGAACCATAGGTATCTACGGATACTTAGGAGGAGATTGCATTAGGGGAGGACAATGACGGTGATACGTCAAGAAGTCTAGAGTACTTTTCTAGGCGGAACAATTCCACAAGTGGCGCACTAACGTGGTGGGGACTGGGTCCAATGCCGTGGCAAGTTTTGCTTTCGAAACTAGAATAAGTACTGTCGCCCCCTAGATTGCAAATCGAGAACAGTGAGAGGGACTGGAACGGGGCATTGTGTTTTTCCACTGCGTGGACAGTGAGCCTTGTTAGTATTGAATTGATTTGAGGACGAGATCCTCCTGGTCTGGGACCATTCTGTGTTGTGACAGCTGTCGTGCCCGCGTGGTAAAGGTCCTGTACTCCTGTTTGCTTCCGACTAGGTTGGGTGGTTGACCGAGGAGATGTAGACGTGTGTGAGCTCAATGATGTTTCCCCCTCATCATTGGTGCTAATCGAATTGATAAGACTTAAATAACCAAGATGTTCCAAAGATAAGCGTGATAATGATAATAATAATGACGATAGTAATGATAATTCCCAGTGACGAACAAGACGGATGAAGTATTGTGGTATGGAGCCTTGAGGCATACGTTGAGTGTGTGAATGAGGTATGAAAAGAAGTACTAGGATTGAGAAGGGATATTGAGGAAAATTGTGAAAACATTATTGTTTATGAATAATCAATGCATGTTTATGTTTATACCCTAATGAGAATTATGTGTTATTTTGATTATGCTTTTTTGGTTTTCCTTCATATTTAATTTTGTCTTAATATTTACCTGATGTAATCCCACATAGTCGACATTGCCGTTTTGGGTTGCTCACTCTCTCTACTCTATCTATTCTTTCTTGTATAAAATCGTATGGAGTTTAGATGGCCAATATGGTACGATACCAGCAGTTGCGGGAGATAGGAGCGACTCCCCGAAGGGGTAACAACAGCATTATGTCGGTTTATGAGTTGTTCTTCATTGAGATTCCGCGCCGACGGGCTGAGCTAGAGGAGGAGGAGGCAGCTGAGGACGAGACGGATTGTGAGGCTGATGATGCTGAGGCAGAGCTACCTGAGGATTCTGAGGAGGAGGGTCCCGACCTCTGGTCTGATAGGGATGACCCAGAGGAGTACTACAGTGATGGGAGTTGGATCATTAGTCCAGAGGATCTACTGGCGGATGATGATGAGTGGTACAGCAAGTTTGGAAAGCAATATTAGGGAAGGATTTATGAGTATGACTAGGGAGTAGGTAATTTTCCTTTTGAGTATGTAATTCACCACGAGTTCTTAGCAACCTGGTCCTGCTATAACCCCAACAAGTTAATCTTTGTATTGACATTTTGACATGAAATCAAATGGGCTATTCTATTTAACTAATGTTTTGGAAAAAGAGTTTCGAAGCGTGGTGTCTTGTGACATCCCGGTTTGGAACTTGAAAGGGTTGGTGCAACTTGAGGACATGAGTTTATATGAAACTATGTTTTGTAAATAAGAGGTGTTCTCATTTTGTACGCTACTCGCTTTTAAAAAAAAAATGGCCCCTAAGTTTCACCTAAAAATGTTTATGTTTTCAAGTTGCCAAATCGGGGTGTTACTGTAGTCATATAGGTACTTCATCAAAAACCATTTTAAACTTGAGTAAATTAGTTAAATTTTGGTTAAAAAGGTAGAATAGGAAATGGTATTAAACACTGTACAAAACTGCTTTAAAATTCAATTTTGCTGTCGGATACTAACCGGTTACATAATCGGCTAACCAGTTAGATTATGCAGGAGAAACACTAAAAATGAAGTTTTTCAATACCATTTTTGTTTCTACTCAAATCCAGCCCCAAACAGACTTAAACAGAGACATGATACCTTAAATTAAACATGTTCCATCAATTAAAACATATCAAATTACATCTATTCCCTTGCATGCTATGATCATATTCCAAATTGCATAAAAACACATAAATCAAAAACTCAACCACTCAAATTCAGCAATACGGCATCAAGTCATAAAGTACACATCAAACCAATTTGCATGCAGGGAATTAAACTTGCTCTATTCATTGTTAGAGCTCCAAGTGACCTACAAGTCACAAACCTATTCAAAGCTATGCCCTTTTGAGTCTTAAGTTGACTCAACCTATGTTTTTTCATAATCTAATCTCATTCTAGCAAATAGTATCTTTTCCTTACTTGATCATACTTTCTACAATTCGGGTACAGCATAGAGGATCCAATTCTAATATTGTTTTTGACTCAAAATGAGTTTCATAATAGTTTGATTTCACAAATCAAGCTTGCAAACACTCCTTAATGCTTAACCTTTCACACAACATGATTTATAACATTTAATTCTTTCCCATTCTTATCTACCTCTTCAAACCAACATTATGCAGCAATATAACACATGATTATTAGTTATTGTAGATCATATTTCACTCGATATCTCAATTTACAAACATCAACTCATAATCAATTCATCAAATGATTCATCTTTCATAAAATGTAAATCAAGACTCAAAACATAAGCACTATGATTCTCATCAATTATCACAGCATATTACTCATTCAATTATGTTTTAATTTCGGATTAACATAGTGACCAAGTGGTTATCTTGGTCTCCAAACCAAGTAACCATGTCTTGATCCAATTGTCTGTGATTCAATCACGCAATCAACTTCACAATCAATAATCCTAGCAATATGAACGACTTCTCCCATACCTGGACAATTTGAATAGCACTTAGATAAGCTCTAAGATTCCTATAACAGCAGCCAAAGAGCTCACAGCAGCAGCCACAGAGCATCCACACCAGAAACAGAGAAGAACACCAACAAAACCAAAGGATTCCCCAAGCAAACCCTCACTAATTCAAAGCTTAATGTGCAATAACTCAAGGAAAGCTATTTGCACGAATTTGAGAAGTGATTTTGACAGAGTTTGGGCACAAAAACGCAGAGAAAGAATGATTCAAGAACACAAACCCTAAACCCCTATTTATAGAGCAAGAACATGGTGGTGGAAGGAAGGGTGATTCATCACCAAGGCCACTCATCCAATTTCAGCGATCAACAGCTGTCCTAGAACTCCTATTAGGGTTCCATGCTTCTAGGGGAAGATTAAAACGAAGAAGCTTCATGATTTTCAGCTCAAATCCACTTTAATTTCTGCAGATGCAGACGTTCTAACCGGTTACACGAGGCCACTAACCGGTTAGATACTGATGAAAATCAACAATTTTAACCTAATGCACAGTTTTACGGAAAAATTAATTTAAAAATATTTACTACTCAAAACGAAATTTCCATCGTTGGATGTTAAGATTAAATAGTTAGAAACCTTGTCTAAAAAATTGAGGACGATCCAACGGTTAATTAAAAAGATACAACCCATTCTTTACATGATATTTCACAAAAATATCATTTTCCTAAATGTTATTCTTATATCTTTCTTACCAAAACTATTTTAGTTATAAAATATGTTTCCCCCTTAATTTATTTTTCAAAAATACTTCCTTTAAAATAATTTTCAATAATAAAAATAATCATTTATTCTTTTCATAAAAATGAGGGATGTTACAAGGAACTTGCAAGAACCATGCTAAATGATTCTCAAGTACCTCATTATTTTTGGACCGATTCCGTTAATACGGCTTGCTATGTCATGAATAGAATATTAATTAGGCCCATGCTCAAGAAAATCCCCTATGAGCTTTACAAAGGAAGAAAACCAAATATATCCCACTTTCATGTTTTTGGATGCAAAGTTTATGTTTTAAACAATGGAAAAGATCATCTTGGAAAATTTGACTCCAAATCCGATGAGGAAATATTTTTGGGCTATTCTTCACATAGTAAAGCATATAGAATTTTTAACAAAAGAACTATAACTATTGAAGAATCTATTCATGTTGTTTTTAATGAGTCTTCGAAAGAAGATAGTGTTTTGAGTGATGTTTGTGATGAAGGATTTGAATTTTCAAAAGAAGAAAAAGAGAAGGAGAAATTAAAAGATGAAGGAGAAGTCAAAGAAGAACTTGCTCCGGCTTGGAAAATGGTAAAAGCTCATCCTATTGACAATGTCATAGGAGACATTTCAAAGGGAGTATTAACTCGTAGGACTATTCTTAATATTTGTCATTTTGTCTCTTTTGTTTCTCAAATTGAACTGGATTCCATTAAAACGGCGATTAAGGATGAACATTGGGTTATGGCCATGCAAGAAGAACTAAATCAATTTACTAGAAATGATGTGTGGGACTTAGTCCCTCAACCCGATGATCATACCATAATCGGCACAAAATGGATTTATAGAAATAAACTTGATGAATCCGGATTAATTATAAGAAACATAGCGAGATTAGTAGCTCAAGGGTACAACCAAGAGGAAGGTATCAATTATGATGAAACCTTTGCTCCGGTTGCACGACTTAAGGCAATCCGAATTTTGCTTGCTTTTGCATCAATTATGAAATTCACTCTTTATCAAATGGATGTTAAGAGTGCTTTCATGAATGGTTTTATAAATGAAGAGGTGTATGTTAAGCAACCTCCCGGTTTTGAAAGTCATGAATTTCCAAATCATGTTTATAAATTGAAAAAGGCACTTTATGGATTGAAACAAGCTCCTAGAGCTTGGTATGATCGATTAAGTTCCTTTTTATTAGAAAATGACTTTCAAAGGGGAAAAGCTGATAATACCCTATTCATTTATAGAACTAAAGAAGACACCTTGTTAGTGCAAATTTATGTTGATGATATTATCTTTGGTGCCACTAACGAGTTTCTTTGTAGAAAGTTTTCTAATTTGATGAAAAAGGAATTTGAGATGTCTATGATGGGAGAGCTCAAGTTCTTCCTAGGACTTCAAATCAAGCAAGTTAAGGAGGGTATTTTGTGCATCAAGGAAAATATTGCAAAGAGCTCCTTGAAAAGTTTGGATTGTACAAATGCAAGGAAGCCTACACTCCAATGAGCACCTCATGCTACCTAGACAAGGATGACTCAGGTAACCCGGTTGATGTTAGTAAATATAGGGGGATGATAGGTAGTCTCTTATATCTCACTGCATCTAGACCGGATATTATGTTTAGTGTATGCATGTGTGCTCGCTTTCAAGCTAATCCTGAAGAATCACACCTATCCGCGGTCAAGCATATATTTAAATATCTTAGAGGAACAATAAATACCGGTTTATGGTATCCTTGTGATGCAAATCTTAGTTTAGTTGGTTACTTGGATTTCGATTTTGCGGGATGCAAGCTTGATCGTAAAAAAACTAGTGGTACTTGCCATTTATTGGGAAGTTCACTAGTGTCATGGTTTTCAAAAAAGCAATCTTGTGTTGCTCTTTCAACTGCCAAAGCGGAATATATGGCCGCCGGAAGTTGTTGTGCTCAACTATTATGGATGAAACAACAACTATCGGATTTTGGTTTGAAATTAAAAAGTGTTCCTATTAAATGCGATAATACGAGTGCCATAAACTTAGCTATGAATCCGGTTTATCACTCAAGGACCAAGCATGTTGAAATTAGACACCATTTCCTTAGAGATTGTAGGGTTAACCAATAATAAATCCTATCGCTACAGGATGAGCATGAGCTCTCTAGTACAGGATAAGGGTGAATAACTCATCCTTCTTATCCTCTAAGAGTCAGGTCAGCCCTACTGGGCCAAACAGGCCCATAAGACACCACAACACAACTTCCCCTATAAGTATCGCCATGCTATAGGGGCTAAGGTATGTTCTCTCATCCCTACTCTCAAGAACTACGTGTGGCTTGATCCCCTTGTCACTGGGGTTACGTAGGACCGGGGTCACCCTCGTCAGCTGCAACAACCCCAAACACACATTGTGGTGTTCCATCAATACCGGGACACTACATTGGCGTCGTCTGTAGGGACCGATAAACTTCGATTCCCATCCACATAATTTAAAAAAACAACAACAACAACATCAACAGCAGCGGTTCATTCTCCTTCACGGTAACATCCACCACCTCCGCCATCACCACCGGGCGCCGCCATTGCTGTCGGTACGGCACCGAACCACCGATGCCACCAACCATAGTCGTGTTCACAAACAACGGTCTCCTCTTCCATCCACGGTGGCCCCAAATCTCCACACCTCCATCTTCCATGGTGGCGCGATCAACCATTGGCATATCTCCTGTGGTGCTACTCGTGGCAACACCGATGGCGACACGCGTACAACGGTGCAGTGGCGTCCATCGCTATCACCGTCAATGCCACCAGACACCAAAGCCTATGCAGATCCGAACCAAAATCTGATTCGCGACCACGATGAGACAACCCGACCACTGCTTGGATCGAGCCATCTCTGGCTACCCTCGGCTCATCGTCGCATGTTGGTCAAGGGTCGGAACTGGAGCTTTGAGCATCGTGACGATAACAGCCCTTGTCGGAAGTGGGGCTTCATGTCTGTGACGAGAAGAAGCCGATTGTGGTCCTCGTTCTCTTCTCGCCGCATGGGCCGCTCCTAGTGTTGATCGAACTCGCGATGCTGAACGATGGTGGTTCTCGCCGTCCACGGTGACACCCTCGTCACCGTCCCTTACATCAAAATGGTGATTATTCTCGCGCCGCCACCACCGTGAGGCTTGTGTGCCCCACCGCACATAGCTTCTCCACCGTCAACTAAGTGAAGCCGCCTCTGCACACGACAGCGAAGGAACCACCGTCGCGATTGCATCTGCGACCACCGCCGCACCAACCCAAGAGGCATTTCCCAGTTGCAACCGCTGGATCCATGCTTGCCGCCGCCGCTGTTCTATAGCAGCACCCACTCTCGCGTGTAGCAGTTGCTGCCAACCCCATTAGGTTCCCTTGACCTAATGGGCTGTTGGCCCAAATGCAAAAAAAAATTGCCTCAACAGGCCCAAACCAAAAAAAAAAGATGAAGGCAAAAAAAAAAGGAGGAATGGACTATCAACACTCATTTGGCCCAACTGGACAAATTGTTGACAAAGCATTCTTAGGGATATCAACACCTCTAGGGGTCCAGCAACTTAATACCCACTCCTAAATCAGGGAAGCTATTTCTTCTAATTTTTAATTGCACAAATATTTTATTGACTCACATGACTATTAGTTAACAGCAAAAATAAATTATACTTTCGCTAATTAATGTCATTACATGTCATTTATTAATTGCCAATAATTATCATTATTGTGGTTATAAATTATCAACTTGGACGACAATAACTAATTAATTATTGTTTTCGTACACACAAGCAAGGTACACGTATGATGGCCCGAGCAGCTGAAGGACCCATTTCAAGATTCTCATCAATGGGCAAATCATTTTCCGAGCATAGTGAACACAATAACATGTTATTCTATTTGAAACGATTGATGATGGCGAGGACCCCCGTGCCGAGTTTCCCTCTTTGCGCTTATGTTCCGAGTGTAGAGAAGCCTGTGTACGGTTCCTTGCTTCGAATACATGTGCCAACTGCGCGCAGACCCTCGACAGAGTCCCCCTATTGGTATCTCATACATTCAGAATAGCGGGAACCATGCACTACCTCGGGTTCATAAGACGACTGTGGAAACCTCGCACCATGTTCCCTAGCTAAGTCAACTGCTTGACGGAGCTCATTTGGAAAGGATAAACATAAGACTTCAATCCAACATTCCTCACCTCAACGATTCAGGGAAGGAATTCTCGTTCCTATATTACTCTCTTGTTTACTTGGGTTATGCGTACACATATTAATTTACCTGATGCAGTACTTTTAACATGTGCTTCTAATGCTTGATTCCTTATAATTTCATTACATGTCACTAATTATTTTATATTCTCTAAGGGATGATTTTTTGTATACATGCTGATACGTGGCATATTGTTACCCAAATTCCTTTGCTGCTAAATGTTTTTAAATGTCTGTCTTTCCCGTCGTGATAGGATAATAATATTTGATATACATTGCCTTTCGAGCGACATTAGGCAGTTTCCGGCAATCGCACATTGTCATTTTTCATGAATTAATGCTTTCATTATTTGATTTGTTATCATTAAATGCTCTAACATATTTATAAATGTCATTCATTACAATTGTTGCGCGTGATATACCTGAAATCATGCTGCTTTGGTTCTGATACTTAAAATTCACTCGCCAATAATTTTCATTGTTGCTATTCAATTATCATATATTGTTAAATTAACGACGATCACTGATTATTGTTCTTAAACATGTAATGAAATGTTCATGAAAGGATGGTCAGACCTATCAAAAAGGAAGGTCGAGCAGCTAGGATTCTCTCTAGAGTTGACGGGACCAGCACGACCCCATGATAGAGAACAGTCCAAAAGTCAAAATG
Source organism: Crotalaria pallida (assembly GCA_037953625.1). Lineage (NCBI taxonomy): Eukaryota > Viridiplantae > Streptophyta > Magnoliopsida > Fabales > Fabaceae > Crotalaria > Crotalaria pallida. The sequence continues at coordinate 75,315,471 of CM075649.1, read as the reverse complement.
GTTATCGTAAAAACATGTCGTGGCATGGATTACTGTCATCGTCACTCCGAGATAATTACAAAAGCTTTGTGGCCATGACCCACGCAAACATGTACTCCTGTAACAACCCGTCATGAGGCTAGCCTAGAACGGGCACTACACACCCACGACGGTCAAACTGTTACGAGTCATGCTATCGAGGCCTCCGTCCACAATGAACTCGCGATCAACAAAACAACAACATGCGAAGCCACAAGTTACGGTCAATTAAGGGCATTACCACGACCGATCCAGGGAAGTTAATTTCTTTTGCTTAAGTCATTTCAATGGTACTGATTAGGTGCACCATTGCATGCCAATTATATTGTTAATTATTATACTTATTAACATTATTTGGTTTAATACCACTAATTGCTCCGACATATTTTTGGTATACGTGTCGCTTATTACAATTATTATTACGTGTGATATTTTTAGAATCGTACTATTTACATACCAATATTTTATTCTGTAAACTTGCCAATAATTTTCATTATTGCAATTTAATTATTATACATTGTCAGTTCAAATGACGATTACTGATTATTAATTTTGTATACATATACGAGGTACAAATAGGGATAAACAGTCCATTCCACCGATTTCCTACCAGATCCCTACACCCGCAGTAGGATATCAGGCTATGATATCAACCGACCATTGACATCCTCGAATTGATCGGTCCCTTCTACCACGACACCCTTGCCTCTCATGGTCACTAAAAGTGAAAAGACGATCCCGTCAACATCTCTTCTCGAGATCCCAGCATTGCTCACAAGGGCGCTATATAATGATTCGCCCATAACGGCATACAGGGTGTTTGGTAGGAAGAAGAAGAAGAATACCAACCGAGCACACGTTCTAGCAATAGAAGAAAGGTCTCAATTCCAAAATGACGCTGAGCATATCAACGTTGATGCCAAAAAGGATGCCGAACGTATCAAAATTCAAAAATAGTCCCATAAAGACTAACAGGGAAAGATCTTTCTCATTATCTCATTTACGTCATTTACATTGCATGGTTTAAGCTTCACATTCATTGTTATTAAATCACTTGTTGCACAACACTATATTATCTTAGATAATAATCGTAATTAACAGTGAATTAATTCATACTTCGCTAATTAATGTCATTACATATCATCTATTACTTGATATTCTAATCGTTGTTTTTATACATCATAAAAAGGTACAAACATAACGATCGAATCTGCCGAGCATGATGACCTATGTTAATTCGAGTCCGAGTATGACGACCCAACTTAATTCAAGTCCTTCACACCGGTTGTCGATCATTTTTTCCTTGGTTTGCGCACCATCGCGACCTTACCTATATGGTAGAACGGTCCGCAGTGCCAACACCCAGTGATCTAATTTGGATCCCAGCATCTCCGAGGAACCACACAATGCTGATTCCACACCCACAACTCGCAAATATTCAACCTTCGCTCAGCGTTCGCCTACACAGATCTGAATCCGACAGTCTCTCAAAGAGGCTTGGATGAACACGATCTAATTGGCGGAAAACAACTCACACCTTAAAGGACTTCTTAACTTGGCACAAGCCTCTTCAGGCTTTATCGAGTAAAGGGGTTGGTTATGCAATGGAGTAAAAGTTTGCTTCAGCTTTGTTATTATGATGATCTATCAGCTTGCCTTCGCCCTAATTACTCGGATTCAAGAGGGGTTCAACAATTGAAGTTGACAAAACAGTTCCGACAAGGGAAATGGTTGTCCTTGGCTTCTCTACCTGTTCTTGCCTCCTCGGTTTCATTCTTTCCCTTCTCGGCATCCTCGGCCGCTTCATCAGCTCGATAAACTTTCGATGACTTCCACTCGAGTGACCTTATTCTGCCATGAAGCTTACTGCTCGGCAGATAGAATGGACTCTGAGTCTTGAAAATAATTCGAGCCTCCAACTCTTCGGGTCGAGTGGCTATTCTCGAACACGATGTTCGCTGCTTCGGGGAAGGAACGGACTCCGACTCTACAAAATAATCCGAGAAGAACTGTAAAGCCCTGAGCAGCAGATGCTCCGGCAATATTTGGGTGCCTTCGCACCACATCTTTAGAACCTCTCACCGAGCTTTCGGACCTATACCGGGTCCGAGGGTGCCTCGAACAACAATAAATGTCTCCTAATTATGTGGATTATGTTTTGATGATGACAAAATAATTAACAAATCATGCCTTGAAGATATTGCAACATCAACATCAACAAGAAGTCAAGAAAAGAAGACAAGTGCCCAATCATTCTCAATCAAATATTAATTGTAAATTTCTAATTTATGTTGAGAGTGGGTAGAAATAGTTAGTCTCTTCTAGGAATAAATTTTTATATGATTATTAAGTTGAGATTGACCAAAAATTAATACTTGAGAGGAAAAATAAAATTGAAAAATAATTTTTCCCATATCTGATCAAAATACTCGAGTATTTTGAGAAAGACTCGAGTATATACTCGAGTATTTATCGAAAAACTCGAGTATTTGTGCCAGGTCAGCAAATATGACCGTTAGTCTGGTTCGTGCACCAATTCACTCGTGACCGACCAAAAAGACTCGAGTATTTACCAAAAGACTCGAGTATTTTTGTCCAGTCAGCAAAAATGAACGTTGGAGAGACTCAAAAACCCAATTGAGGGCATTTGAGTCTCATCCAACCCAAGAGAGTATTCAGAACCTTATTGTAAAATTTCTCTTTGAATTTGTGCAAGAACAAACAAGACAACAAGATCATAGTGTGTTCAAGCTTTTATAATTTTCTCTTATCAAGTGTTAATTTCCAAAAAGCTCAACTTCTCACTCATATTGTCATTTTATTCCAAGTTGAGTTTTAGGCCTCAATTCTTACATTGAGCTGTGCTTATTTGTGCTAATCCATTGTGAGATTAGTAATACACATACAAAAAGCTTGATTATTCAAAGTCTTGGATTGTTCCCAAGCAAACCCTAAGTGGCTTAGGGTGTTTGAAGTCTTGAGAGGTTCTCAAGCACAAGACTAGGAGGTTCCTAGCCCGGTGGAGTTTCTTGAAGGGAGTTCAAGGAAGCTTTGTGAAGAGTTCTTCAATCACCGGAATCAAATTGGGGTAGAAATCAAGAGTTTGGTACACTCTTGAAGGGTTAGGTTGAGTGAGGCCATTCTCAAGCAATCCTTTGTAATTTCTAACAATTTGATTATTAGTAGAAACTCCTAAGTGATTAGGAGGACTGGATGTAGCTCATTGTTGGAGTGAACCAGGATAAAATTGCTTGAGTGGTGGTTTATTGCTTTTAATCTACTTTCTAGCTCAATAGACTTAAGTCATTTCAATCAATTAGGATTTATAAAATTAGGTAGCAAGTTCAAGGAATCTTTGTGTTAAAAGCTATTTAGATTGCTTGCTATTCTATTGGATAAGTTCCTGTTTATTATTGAATTGATTTGAGTTAAATTGCTGAATTTTCGTTTCTGGTTTTTCTGCTATCTGATAGGAAAAACTCGAGTATTTCAGAAAAGACTCGAGTTGTTCATCACTGAAAAACTCGAGTATTTCACAAAAGACTCGAGTCTTTTGTGTCTGATTCCAGAAAATTCAGTCTTAGCTCCATTCTTCAATTGTTAGTCCAAATATTTGGTATTAGTGCTTCAAAATACTATTCTCTCCCCTCTAGTATTTGCTTAGCCCGCTTGTTGGTTTCCAACACCATTGTGTTATAGCCGAACCACATACAAGGGCATAAGGGGGAGATTGAATTTGCCTATAAATTGTTGTGGCCTTAGTTCATTTTCTTTTCACCCATTTCATTCTACACTTCCACCCAAAACACAATCTAAGAGACTCCTTAAAACTCTTAGAGAAAGAAAAGAAAAATAGAGAGAGTGAGAAAAGAGAGTGGTGGCCGTGAGGTTGAAGGAAAGAGGAAGAGGAGATCCCAACTAGATCAAGCCTTGTCCCTCGTAGATCAAGAGTGTTAAAGCTAGAACCAACCCCCTTTTCATGGTAGGAACCGAAGATCAAGAAGAAAAGTTGTAATAGTATAGATTTTCCTTTCTAGTTTGTAGATCTTTGTTCTTTCTTCTTGCATGTCTTATTTTATGGTTTGTAAGATGATTTCATGTGTTGATCTTGCTTGATCTTGGACTTTAAGGACTCAAACTTAATTTGTAATATGTTAGCCTTGTGCTTTATGTTTTGGTTCAAAGTCTTTTGATGGATCTAACATTTTTCTAAACTAAATCTTTTAAGATCTAAAGAAAACTAAGCTTTTTGTAAAACCTAAAATAAATCTCTTTGCATGTCTACTTTTCTCTCTTTAAACCATGATTTATATGTGTTTATGTGGTGATTTGATAAATAAATCCATGATCTAAGTTTGCTTATTTATAAAGTGAAATTTTTGGTTTTTGCATGTTGAATCTTCTTACTAGATCTTGATCTATGTGTATTTCTATGATTATTTGTTGAATAAAAGTATAATTTAAACTTGATTTGTAGAAAGGTCTAAGTATTTGGTCTTGCATGTAAGATTTGTGATGATCTTGATATATGCATATGATTATTTTTGTTGATAAAAAAAAAATTTAAAGTCTTCAATCTTGCATGTTATTTTTGTGATGATCCTAGTTGATCTAAGTGTGTATGAGGTTATTCTTGTGTGATGAATGAAGAATGTTTAGATCTTTAGTTGCATGTTATTTTTCAAGAGAAAAGATTGTACTTTCTTCTCATGTATAATTCGGTTTTAAGGAGAAATTAATGAAACTAAGTTTTAAAATGATTTTTCTCGTTCAAACATGTTTTGATTTAATGTTTGACTATGTGCATGTCTTATTTTTTTTAGAAGGTCATTCGGTCATGCTTGATTTAAAGTGAAATCCATGTTTTTATTTTGTAAAAAGTTGGTGCATGTATGTTTTAGGACTAGATCTAGTGATTTTAAACACATGCATGTTATTTTTATGAAATTAAAACTAAATCTTTATTTTTGGTTTGAGAAAGAATTGTGATGATCTTGAATTTACTTTGTGTATGTGATGTGAGTGAGTAATGAAGTGTGTTGCTTTGAAAAATTTGTCTTAAAAACCTACATGAATTGATTTGATTTTTGTGATTCATGTATGTTTGAAAAATCTTGCTTGGTGCATCATGATGATATTCGGCCATCCTAAGTATTAGGTAGAAAGCTATGTTTGTCCCTCATTTAGGTTGCATGCATGATGAGTTTCATTGAATTTAAGGTTTAAAAAGGTACATGCATAAAGTAATTAAATTTAAAAGAAAATGTGTGTGAATCTTGAAATGGTTTGTGATCCTAATTGTTGCCTTGATTTTGTTTAGAAAGTAAAATTGTTAATTTTCCTATTTTATGCTCTCGGTTTTCAATCCCAAAGAAAGAAAATAATTTCATGAATTATGTCCTTGTTTGTGCATTGAATCTTTACAAAATTTTACATGTAGGATTCGGCCAAAGCATGTGCATTAGTTGGAAAGATTGTTTTCATGAAATGACTTTTGAAAATAGCTATATTCCTAGGTGTATAGTGTTATGTGATTGATGAAAATAATGTGTGTTTCTTTTAATTCTTTTTGTATTTGATTTGATTATGTAAAAATAAATTTTCATGATGATGACTAAATGATCTTAAGTTGTTATAATTATTTGTGATTAGAAATTATTAACCATAGTGATTTGGTTTTGTTAAGTTAAATTAAAGGATTAAGTTTAAATTATTTTCGTAAGAGTAATTTAATTAATTAAGATTAGAATTTAATTGATGATTTTTAAAATGATTGAAAATGTGATTTGTATGGTGTGTGATTATGAATGCTTTGATGTACTGTTTTTGTGCTAATTGAATGTATGGAGTTGAAATTGTTTTGCAATACTGTTTGTGAATCTTATGTTAGATTTCAAAGAAATTGAAAAATGTTTTATTTAAAAAAAAAGTATGTCTTAAACAATTTAAATTAATTTGAAATTTTTAAAACACTCTTTGATCAGTGCTTGATGATGCTATGAAGTTTTGGATTTTAATGAATCAATTTGATTTGGTTTTAAAGCTTTATTTTCTAGAGTTTTGAATTTTGTTTAATGGTTCAGGAAAATGATTTTTATAAGCAGAGTGTGCCATTGAGATTTTTATAAGCTTTAAATTAAGAAGAAATGGATGTGTCTCGATAAAAAGATTATTTTAATTATTTAAAAGTTTTCTTTAAAATCTTTTATTTGAAATCTGATTTGGTTTTGGAGTCTTTGGATATTAATAATGAGTTTTTAAGAAAGGAATTATTTCAAAGAATTTTTAAAACGGAATTAAAAATTTATCGGAAACGTTCTAACGCACGGGGAAAAATGTTCTAGTTCGGGTGTCGGACGCGAAGGAAACGTGACGAGGTTAGCGACTGGGAAATCTTGGGAAGTTTTTGGATGTGTCGTCATCCAGGTGAGTGAGAGTGCAGTGATCCCGTAACGTGGTTGCTCACAATCCGAATAGGTGGATTGTGAATGTACTGCGAATTAGGCAATATAGATATGTGTGCTAAATGTTTACTTGCTTTATTTACATGTTAAATGTTTATTTGTCGAACGTACTTTATTCTATTTTGAGAATGTTTGCTTGTATCTGAATTGTGGAATGATGATAATGAAATTGTGAAAGTAAAGAATTAAAAAGGGAAAAGAGATAAGCCATGATGCAAATAAGAGACATGAGAATGAATTAAGTAGATGATAAGCGATGGGTTAAGACTAAAGAGAAGTTATAAGGAAATGATTGAGAAAGAGATAAAGGTGATGTGAGTTGAGATTGGAAAGAGGACGTGATTATGAAAGTGAGATGTGGCTTGGATGGAGATGTGATTCCTCTGTTTTTGTTTTTGGAAAGAGCCTAGTGTTGAGTTGAGCTTGCTCCTCCATTAGCACTCATCCAAAAATGTGATTTTTGAAACGATTTTTGAAAATGAACTTTTGAAAAGATTTGTGAAAATAAATTTGTGGAAAAAGGTTTTCGAAAAAATATTTTGAGGAGGTGTGAAACAATATTTTTAAAAGAGTTTTATGAAGCCATTTTTTTGAAAAGGTTTGGTGAAAAGATATATTTTTGAGAAAAGTTTTTGGAACCAATCTTTTGATAAAGTCTTTTGAAAGGGTATTTTGAGAAAGTTTGCGAAATGCTATCTTTGAAAAGTTTTGTGAAAGAAAGTTTTGTGAAATTATGCTTTCAAAAAAAAAATTTGCGAAAAGAGTTTTTCAGAAAGAAGAGTAAATGAGTTTTGAGCAAGATGATGAGATGAGAAAGAGTGTGAAATGAGATGGAAGTGATTGGAGGCATGATTGCCATTGAGATTTTAGGGGGAATAGATTGCGTTTAGTGGTCAGGCTTCGTTGAAGGGATGCACCAAGGACGGGCCGATCGTTAAGATTATTGTTTATGATATGATATGATAATTGTTTATGTCATGCTGTCTTAGTTGTATTATCCAGTATCTATTATACCCTTTTGTTCTAGTGTCTGTTTGGTTTTCTGTTGAGACCGTATGGTCAACCCGTTAGTGTTCGGAACACTAACTCTCTCCTACCTTGTTGTCGTATCGGCTACTGCTGATATTGCAACGGGTAGATGGCTTAGCGTGTAGCGACCCACCCGTGCCCCTGCACGGAGGAGCGTGGAGTAGCCAGTACAAGACGACTCTCTGATTGAAACTCCTGAGATGGTTGAGGGCGACAACTCTTCTTGTGGACCGAGAACTTGGGCTGCCAAGACGCGAAGATAGAAAGATAGTTTTGGGGCGCATGACTAGAAGCTAGGTGATTCCCCTGGCGGAATGTATCCCATTGTAAGTTCTTAGTTACCAAGCTCTATCATACTGTACCCCGGCAAATGTTTTATTCCACACCGATGTTTTGAAATAAGTAATGGGCTACTTTTTAAATAATGTTTTTGAAAACGAGTTTCAAAGTGCGGTGTCTTGTGACATCTCAGTTTGAAACTTGAAAGGTTTACGCAACATGAGAACATGAGTTTTAAATGTAACCATGTTTTGAAAACCTAAGTGTTCTCATGGTTACGTATTACATGTTTTTAAAAAAAATGGCCCTAATTTTCACTATATTTAATTTAAGTTACTGTAGTTTTCAAGTTGCCGAATCGGGGTGTTACAGTTGTGGTATCAGAGCAGTGGTTGAACTAAGTAACTTTACGTGTTGACTTACATACTCTGCTGTGTGTCTCTGTGTGTGCGTTAGTACTAAGATAGTGATAGGTAAGGATAGACGTGCTAGGAGTATGCTGACGTTTTCCCTGGAGAGTATCAGCTTTTGTCTACAGTGGGACGAGGAACAGAGATCAGTGTCGTTATGGGATGTTGATGTGCGATTCGAACCCTCTTTCGATGAACTCACCTCTAATGTGAATCCCTTTTGTTTTGATGACCCTTAAGTTATGAGATCTTGTCTTGTGACTAGAACTCTCTTTTCTTGCTGAAACTTTCTTGTGGAGAACCCCATGTGATGCCAAATTGCTTTGGCATGATGTTTAAAAAAAAAAGCCTTTTTCTGAAAATCTTAAACCATCATTTTGACCAAACCTTGATTGCTAATGAACCCAAAGCCTACTCTTTTGATTTTTGACTAGACATCTATTCTTCCTAAAATCTTGTTGAGAATTTGGGGCTCTGACACCTAGTATCGGTTAAGTAGATAGTGTAAGATCCATGAAGAATGTTTTGATAATGACAAAAGGTTTTGAGCAAGCGACAAAAGGTTTTGAACAAGCTTAAATGTGTTGATCAAGTTCAAGCTCAACAAGCAACAACAAACATCAAGTGATGAAGAGAGAGCCAACTCATGAAGACTTAGTTTGGTAATTTGTGTTTTAATGTTTTATCTTTAGCCTCACAAGTCTTTTAGTTTATGAGTTTGGGTAGAGTTTATTAGAGGGTAGTGAATCTCTTTTGATTGCATGATTATATCATATTTTGAGTATTCACTTTTCCTAAAATCAATAGGTGGCTTAAAGGTTTGAAAGAAAAGGTTTAGTTTTTGAGAAAACAAGTTTTAAGTGATTTTTAATGTTAATAATCGATTAACAGATTTTGATAATTGATTAACGTGTATTTTGAACTGATAATCGATTAACAAACTTTTGATAATCGATTATCTGCACTTTTACTCGAGTAAAATATTTTCATCTTTCGTCTTACTCGATTAAATCATGTTTTACTCGATTAACACTTTTTCTACTCGAGTAACACGATCAGATATGGTTTTTAAAATGCGTTTTTCACTTCTCAAAAGCACTTCTAACCATTCCTAACTTTTGGGTATTCTATATAAACCTATTCCTAACCTTTGTAATCATTACCTATCATTTTCATACAAGTTTTACAAAGAATCAAAGCCACTCTATTCTCTCTCACTTTCTCAAGATCAAAGCTTTAATTTTTACATTCTTTGATCAAGAACCTTGAATCTCTCATGTTGATATTTCATAACTTTTGAAAGAGATTCATAGGATTATTTTTTTTGTTTTCATTTGAGTTGTAATCTTTGCAAGAGGCAAGCTATCTACAACAATTGGAAGTCTTGGTTGTGAATCAAGCAAAGTTATTTGGAAGCCTTGGTGTGGCATTTCATCAAGCACTTGGAAGCCTTGTTGTGTTAACAAGCAATTGGAAGTCTTGTAGTGAAGCAAGCATTGGAAGTCTTGTTGTGGGGTATCGGCAAGCAAGAGAAGAGGTTAGATTAGATATCAATAGGATTACAAGGCAAGGGTGTGGTATCTCTTGTAGGCTAGCAAGAAGGAGTCTTGTAAGGCATTTACTTGTAATTTGAGAAACTCTAATTCCTCATAGTGAAGAATCTCTCTTGGTTGAAGAGGGGACTGGAGTAGCTTTCAAGTGGATGAAAGTGAACCAGGATAAATCACTGTGTCGTATCTCTAAACTCTCTACTCTTTACAATTCAAGTCTTTAATTGTGTTCTTGGTTGAAAACCTAGAAAAAGTGATTTTTCATAATTGATTGAATTGAATCTTAATTGTGCAAAATTAAGTTTGGGGAAAATCATTTTTATAACCTAGGTTAATCAATAAGAATATAGGTGTTAATTGTTTCCGCTGAATCTCTGGTTATACTTGTTAATTGATTGATTTTCGTATTTGATTGAAAAGTGATTTTTTCAATATACAGAGGCATTAATCGATTAGTTCATGTCATTAATCGATTAAGGCTTAAAGAATTTTTGTGAAAATCATTTGTTTTAATCGTTTTGATTTGTTTCTTTCGAAAATCTTTCAAGGTTTCTCTAACACCTATTCAACCCCCCCTTCTAGGTGTTTTCGTAGTGTATCCTAGTTGTTTCATCCACCGATTGTAGGTTTCAACAATTGGTATCAGAGCTCGGTCGAAAGACACGAGCATAGAGCTTTTTCGTTAAGAATCCTTGAGGAAACTACAATGGGTTCTATGAATCCTTTTGGTGGTGAAGGTGCTTCAATAAATCGCCCTCCTATGTTTGGTGGAGAGGGTTATGGTTATTGGAAAATTAGGATGAGAATCTTTATAGAAGCTATAGATGTGAACATTTGGGAAGCCAATGAAAATGGTCCTCATATTCCCTCAAAAGATGTAGAAGGTGTGCTTACACTAACTCCCAAAGATAAGTGGACCGATGATGATAAAAGGAAAATTCAATATGATTTAAAAGCTAAGAATATCATCACCTCCGCTCTATCTTATGATGAGTTCTTTAGAGTCTCCCAATGTCGTAATGCCAAAGAAATGTGGGACACCTTGCAAGTCACACATGAAGGCACTAGTGAAGTTAGGCGTGCTAGATTAAATTCTTTGATGCATGAATATGAATTATTTCGTATGTTGCCTAATGAATCTATATGTTTTATGCAAAAACGTTTTACTCATATTGTTAATCATCTCATTGCTCTTGGTAAAACTTTCTTGAATTGTGAACTTGTTAACAAATTTTTAAGATGTCTAAGTAGGGAATGGCAACCCAAGGTTACCGCAATTGTTGAATCAAAGGACTTGGACACCATGGACTTAGCAACACTTTTCGGAAAGCTACAAGAACATGAAATGGAGCTTGAACGTTTGCATATACATGAAGAGTCGGATAAGTACAAAGAGAGAAAAGGAATTTCTCTTAAAGCTCAAAGGTCATATAAAAAGGAAGAGAGTTCCGTTGATGATGATGTTGATAATGAAGATTCCGATTCGGACATTGATGAAGAGGAGGTGAAGCTTCTACTAAGAAAGTTCAATAAGATTCTAAGGAGAAAAGGAAGGTTGAACAAAGACAAAAGTAAAGAGAAGGATTCCCCACACTACAAGACAAAGACTTCAAAAGAAGGTATAGTTTGCCATGAATGTGGAAAACCCGGTCATCTCAAGTACTCATGCTCTAGGTATCTTAAGAAGAAGGAGAAAGAAAAGAAAACTAAAAGGGCATACATAGTTTGGAATAGTGATGATGAAAAAGACAAGAAAAGCCAATCAAATAGTTCTTCGGATGATGAAGATGCCGCTTGTCTCAACTTGATAACTCTAGTAGATGATGAAGAAAGTTCAAATGATGAATCAAGTTATCAAAGCGAGGAAAGCAATGTAAGTCTTACTAAATCCGAAATTTCTTCTAAATATGAATTGTTATATAATGCTTATGAAGAAATGCATGAACAATTTAAGAAACTAGCTTTGAAAAACATTGAAAGGAAGAAGCTCATTTTGAAACATCAACAAGAGATTTTAGAACTTCAAAAACAAGTTGATTAGCTTAATCTTGAAAATGAAACTCTTGATCTTATATATGCTAGTTCTTCTTGTGATTGTGCTAGTAGATTGAATATTGTGGTTGATTGTGAGAATTGCAAGTTGCTTAAGGATGAAAATGCTATTTTGAAAAATAAGCTTGCAAGTTTCTCAAATGATGATATTAGATTGCGCACATTGTTAAATTTTCAAAGAGAAAATTCAAACAAGTTTGGTTTGGGTTATACTAATGCTAAGAGTAATTCTCATAGAAATATTGTTGATTTTTCTAAAGTTGATTTCTCAAATGCACCAACATGTTTCTATTGTGGTACTCATGGACATACTTCAAATGTGTGTTATATTAAAGTGCATGGTATACCTAAAGGAGATTTTGTTTGGATGAAAAAGGGTGAAAGTCCCTACACTAACAAAAGTGGATCCAAAACCATTTGGATACCAAAAAGCAAAGCATGATTGTTTTTGTAGGTATGATTGAAGAGCAAAAGGACTTTCATGTGATATTCATTCATTTGCTTCTTCAATTGGTATTAAGGAGAAAATCCTACAAATTGGTAACATTTGATATTATACAATTGGTATTTTCAATTTGATATTGTTGGATATTGCTCATAGTTCTCTCAATTGGTATTATTTCTTATAATGTGATATTGTTTATACTATTGAGATAATACTATTGGTATCAAATTCTTACAATTGTTTTACAATTAGTATCATGTTATTGGTATACAATTTGTTATAATTGATATCATCGAGTAATCATTAGATGATTATCATGCTTTGGTTGTTATATCTCATTAATCTCTCTATTTTGGCTTAGATCTTATATTTCTTTTTGATAATGCCAAAGGGGGAGAAATATGATGTTTTGAAAAAGAGGAGATTTGTATTTGAAAGATTTTAAAAAGGGGAGAAATATTATCATTTTGGGGAGAAATAAAATAGTATGTTTGGAGAAAGGTTGTTTTGTTGTTTTTATGTAGGTTGAGCAAAGCTGTTGGAGATAGGGGGAGAATCAAGCTTAACTCAATTGGATTTCAAATGTTAAAAGCATTAATTGAGGGGGAGCAAGAGTCTCACCAAGTGATCAAATGGTTCAAGCATCAACAACTTCAATGAACTTCATAATTTCAAAACATGTTTGTCATTTTCAAAAAGGGGGAGATTGTAAGATCCATGAAGAATGTTTTGATAATGACAAAAGGTTTTGAACAAGCTACAAAAGGTTTTGAACAAGCTTAAATGTGTTGATCAAGTTCAAGCTCAACAAGCAACAACAAACATCAAGTGATGAAGAGAGAGCCAACTCATGAAGACTTAGTTTGGTAGTTTGTGTTTTAATGTTTTATCTTTAGCCTCACAAGTCTTTTAGTTTATGAGTTTGGGTAGAGTTTATTAGAGGGTAGTGAATATCTTTTGATTGCATGATTATATCATATTTTGAGTATTCACTTTGCCTAAAATCAATAGGTGGCTTAAAGGTTTGAAAGAAAAAGTTTAGTTTTTGAGAAAACAAGTTTTAAGTGATTTTTAATGTTAATAATCGATTAACAGATTTTGATAATTGATTAACAGTGTATTTTGAACTGATAATCGATTTACAAACTTTTGATAATCGATTATCTGCACTTTTACTCGAGTAAAATATTTTCATCTTTCGTCTTACTCGATTAAATCATGTTTTACTCGATTAACACTTTTTCTACTCGAGTAACACGATCAGATATGGTTTTTAAAATGCGTTTTTCACTTCTCAAAAGCACTTCTAACCATTCCTAACTTTTGGGTATTCTATATAAACCTATTCCTAACCTTTGTAATCATTACCTATCATTTTCATACAAGTTTTACAAAGAATCAAAGCCACTCTATTCTCTCTCACTTTCTCAAGATCAAAGCTTTAATTTTTACATTCTTTGATCAAGAACCTTGAATCTCTCATGTTGATATTTCATAACTTTTGAAAGAGATTCATAGGATTATTTTTTTTGTTTTCATTTGAGTTGTAATCTTTGCAAGAGGCAAGCTATCTACAACATTTGGAAGTCTTGGTTGTGAATCAAGCAAAGTTATTTGGAAGCCTTGGTGTGGCATTTCATCAAGCACTTGGAAGCCTTGTTGTGTTAACAAGCAATTGGAAGTCTTGTGGTGAAGCAAGCATTGGAAGTCTTGTTGTGGGGTATCGGCAAGCAAGAGAAGAGGTTAGATTAGATATCAATAGGATTACAAGGCAAGGGTGTGGTATCTCTTGTAGGCTAGCAAGAAGGAGTCTTGTGAGGCATTTACTTGTAATTTGAGAAACTCTAATTCCTCATAGTGAAGAATCTCTCTTGGTTGAAGAGGGGACTGGAGTAGCTTTCAAGTGGATGAAAGTGAACCAGGATAAATCACTGTGTCGTATGTCTAAACTCTCTACTCTTTACAATTCAAGTCTTTAATTGTGTTCTTGGTTGAAAACCTAGAAAAAGTGATTTTTCATAATTGATTGAATTGAATCTTAATTGTGCAAAATTAAGTTTGGGGAAAATCATTTTTATAACCTAGATTAATCAATAAGAATATATGTGTTAATTGTTTCCGCTGAATCTCTGGTTATACTTGTTAATTGATTGATTTTCGTATTTGATTGAAAAGTGATTTTTTCAATATACAGAGGCATTAATCGATTAGTTCATGTCATTAATCGATTAAGGCTTAAAGAATTTTTGTGAAAATCATTTGTTTTAATCGTTTTGATTTGTTTCTTTCGAAAATCTTTCAAGGTTTCTCTAACACCTATTCAACCCCCCCTTCTAGGTGTTTTCCTAGTGTATCCTAGTTGTTTCATCCACCGATTAATCAACCCCCCCTTCTAGGTGTTTTCCTAGTGTATCCTAGTTGTTTCATCCACCGATTGTAGGTTTCAACAGATAGTTCTAGAATAGAGAGTTAGTTGTGAAGTGAAGTTAGGCAAAAGTCGCAGAGGTTATGGAGAATAAGGATTCGTGAGTATGGATTAAAGGAAGTATGAGTTTTGGAGAGAATAGGAGTATCCTTGGAGTCTTAGATGGGTGGTGAGTTATGTAAAGTGATTAGGATTAAGAATTTTGATGCCAGATTGGTTAAATTAATGGTTTAGGTGGTGCTAAAATGAAGAAGAAATTAAGGTGATAATTAGAATTTAGGGTCCTAGGTGTCTTGATTTGTGTAACACCCTCACAATTAATTAATTAAATTGATGTTTTAATAAAAATGGTACTTGAAAATTTCGACGAAAATCCGGCAGAGTTTCCTCTGTTTTTCGGACTTTCCCAAAATTTCCTGTTTGTACCTGCTCAGATCAAAGAAATATTAAAACAAAAAACATAATAATTTTACAACCAGATGAATTCCTAATGCCCGACTAATACACGTTCCCTGGCATACACTAATACATATATTAAATTTCCAAAATACCATTTTTAATATATACTAAAGCCCACTCATAACAACTTTACACTCCACGTGGTGGAGTGTACTCCTGCTCGGCCACGACTTGTGCAAACTCCTTCTGTACCTGTAAAATATAGCAAGAAGTGTAGCATTACACAGAACTTAGGATATAACTTCTAAGAAGTTATGATGATAAACTAAGTCTAACCCTATTATTAGCTTTTAACAGTCATACACCTTCATACACTCGGTTCATTCATACAATTAATTTCATTCCCTTAATAGTTAACTCTTTTACTCTTTAATCATTCTTAATTCTCAATTCCTTTTACCTCATTTCTTACAATTACTTTCTTATCCCTGGAGCACATGGGCCATCCAGGTTATGCTTTCTCTTTTCTTTCAGTCTTACATTTATTTTCTTTCTTTTCTTTTCTTTTCCAATCCTTTTCTTTTCTTTTCTCATCCCTAGAGCACATGGGCCGTCTAGGTTGAGATTAATTGTCCTCGGAGCACATGGGTCATCCGAGTTTGCGCTAGTAATCCCCATAGCACATGGGCCGTCCAGGTCCTCGGAGCACATGGGCCATCCGAGTTGCGCTTCGACAGAGCACATGGACCGTCCGCCGATATTCATTTTAATTATCCTCGGAGCACATGGGCCGTCCGAGTTGCGCTAATAATCCCCAGAGCACATGGGCCGTCTGGGTCCTCGGAGCACATGGGCCGTCCGAGTTGCGCTTCGACAGAGCACATGGGCCGTCTGCCGATATTACTCTTTCTTTTATTTCCAGGTCTTATTTCTTTATTTTCCCCGAGCACATGGGCCGTCAGGGTTGTTTTTCTTTATCCTCGGAGCACATGGGCCGTCCGAGTTGGGGTTTCTTCCTCTTTCTCATTTAATCTTTTCTTACTTTTCTCATTAAGTCTTTTCTTCTCTTATTTTTCTTTACTTTCTTCTTTACTTTCTTGTTTACTTTCTTGTTCTATTTCTCTCTTTTAATTTCTTAATTATTTATCTTTTCTCTTCTTCAGTCTATATTACTCATTCTTTTCTCTCTTCACTTTCATTAATTATCTATGAACATTTTATTATTATCATTTAATAGCTAATCAACAAAACCAACGTTTCTAACTCACACATTCACAATCATTTTCTTAATAGTAGTTCACAATTCTTCTTTTATCTTCTTAATTAATTACTTGGCTCATATTCTTGTTTACTATCCCTTATTCACTTCTTATTAGTTCACTATATACTAGACTCATTTTAAAACCCGACCCACATACACTTCACATACATAATATCCCTCATACCTAACACCTCAATCATGCATACATTTAATCATAACCCACGAGTAGTCTCTTTACCCTCCTTTTCTTACTCAACCTATTATTATCTTTTCTATTATATTTCCATACATAACAATATTATAACACACACATTTTCATATCATTCAATTGGTTTCATTTCCCTATTTTCATTCCTAAGTTATTGTCAACATCCACTACCCTATTGTTATTTTCATAACTAACCTTTTCTATTCTTAGCCATCACCATAATCGACCTAGAAATCATAGCCTAAATTAAGGTAAGGCAAACCCTCTTACCTGCAATCCTAGCAATAGTAACAATATGACGTTCATGTCCGCGCCTTACTCGAGGGTCAGGGAGAACAATAGATCTAAATAGGAACACACATTAAAAATAATTAAAACATTAAAAGTGTAAATATTTACATATATATATATATATATATATATATATCTTCATAAGTATAATCAACTAATTTCATTTTTGGTCAAGATAATAAATATATATCATTATATAATAAAAATATATAACTTTTCTACAAAATATCTCTTTATTTGAAAATATAGGGATAATAAAAATTTTGACGGATCATCGAATAAATTACATAGATGGGTAGAAGGAATTGAGAAGGTTATTTACCTAAGAAGGATTTGAAACTGAACGGTTGGATCTTGAATTATTGGACCAGAAAGTTAGGAAAATCAAAAAGTTTCTTCCTTTTTCTCGCTCGGTGGTCGCTGCACTATGAGTTTCTCGCTGCACTATGAGTTTCTCGTTCTCTCATTCTAGTACTTTGTTTCTATTATTTCTTTGGTTTTGTTTCACACACTCTCTCTCTGATACTTTCTTTTAGTCCATCTCTCATTCTTCCTTTCTATTTCTTCTCACTTCTCACGTGAACGACCTTATGGCCACATTCTTTTGATTTTTTTTTTTTGGTTTGACGTGGTGGCCTTGTGGCCACACTCTCTTCTTCTTCTTCTTGTTTTTTTTTTTTTCTACGGTGGGCTGGGGTCCGGGTAGTTTAGGGAATTGTTTATATATTTTTATGTTTTGTTCTTATTTGTGGGTCAATGTGTGTAAGTATTTTGTATTATAATTAAAAGTTTGATGATCCTAAAAATAAAATATATTTAAGTAAAACAATATTATATTCTCAATTACTCAAAACTGATTGATAAATAATAAAGTTACATGTCCCTACAGATAGCTATTGCGTAAGAAAAAGTATCGAAATTCAAAAGTAAATATAGTTTCTCAATTCTCATATTAAACTTAATAAAATATAATATTTATAATTTTGAAAGAGCATATTATTATATAACTTATATCAGTAATACATTAAAACTAGTCTGGGAGCTAAAAATAAAATAGTCTCAAAACGTCATGAAAACTTATAAGAATGTTTAAGACATTAAATTAAACTTATCTTTCCAAAGAAATGATTTATGAAAATGCCTCTAAGGCTTGTCAGTTGAGCTCTCTGTCAAACTATTAATTAAACTAAATAAAAGTACTCTTTTATTTTTGAAAAACGTATGGTAACAAATTTATACTTATTTTGACTAGAAAACATATTTCAATTAAAATGATAAAATCAAAATTTTAATACGACACTCAAATCTTGAAAACATCATATTAAATCATTTAATTACTTTATTCTTAATTTTCAATTATTTTACATTTCTAACGTTAAAAGATCCATTTTTAACACTCCTTTAACCTTATTATTATTATTACTATTATTTCAATATCGCTATTATTCTAATTATACTTGGGGTTAAAATTTGGGATGTTACAATTCTCCCCCACTTATTAGAATTTCGTCCCCGAAATTCCATTCGATTCCGTAAATGGAGAACCATCCCATTGATAAAGCTTCTGACTACGGGTTTTAATTCTCTTTTGTTTTGCTCTCCCGCCTAGGATACTTCCATGTTCATACCCCTTGATGCTTCCGAACTTTTGTCAAAACACTTCACTTCTTGTTCTCACCCAACTTTCCTTATCGCTTCCGCTTGTTACACCGTTAAAACCTTAGTTGGGTCACTATGTTCTCCCCCACTTGGCATCAACATACCTGGTTATATCAACGCCAAAAATTAGGGAATTGACTGTGTCAGCTTCTGATCGTCTTCCATACGACTTTCAATGAAGAGTGTAAGAATCTAACAACGAAAGGAATGTAATATTTGGAATTCAAGAAGGGTTTGTGCTTTTGCTTCAAAGATGATAGCCTAAGATCATACGATTCAAAGGCTTTTCATAGGTTGCAACAAATTCTGGTTAAAGCTTTACTCATCAAAGAGAAACCGAATGGAATAGACAATATTAAAATTTCAGGAACGATCGATGTTCCAGAATGAGAAACTAGGAGAAGGTTGCGAGTTCACAACCCTTAGTTGGTTGATGCGAGGACATATTCAATTTGGGATTTAAAACTGTTGTTTCAATGTTGAATTACAACCAAGGAGATTAAGAAGGAAGAGGTTTACTTGCACGAATTGAAACATTACTCAAGGTTCGACAGAGTTATTAATAAAGCTTGAATGAAACTTAACGGCCATGAGTTGAGGTCGAAGGCCGTGTTGAGTTAACTATCCGTTGGTAGTCGTTGGGTTGGACCGAATTTCCTAAGGTTCAAGAACTTTAACATCTACATACTTTCAGGGTCTTATACTTAACAATAAGTACTGGTCGTTTGTTCAGCTTGGTTGGCCTCGCTCGGTGTGGAGACTTCATGAAGCTGTTAAGGTTTACTTTTTCTCGCGGTGTCCTTTCAGGAACCTCGACAAGATTCTCGGTAAGCCTTGGACTACCGGAATCTGATTTGGCTTCTCATGGAATTTAGAAGTGATTTCTATAGAGTTTGTTGGATTTTCAGAGATTAGGCATTCGACCATACTACTCTTAAACCGATAAGATAGCTTAAGACTCTTCTCTTCTAGTATCGTTTTGGGGTTTACTTTCCGGTTATGTGTAAAGAGCTCGGAGAGAACATCATTCGGGTTGGTTCCATTGCTTCCAAAGGATCTATTCCCTTGGAGAGTTCCTATTTCGATTGTTTCAATTTCATTAAGAGGATTGCAATGATATCATCTGTTAATAGTTGCAAAGATTGAGGTGATCAATCCCAACATCACGTCTATCAACAGCGCACCATTGTCGGGTTCTTATTTTCACCGAAGACCATAATTCAATTGTCCAAAGTTGGTTGATCTCGGTGTGGATACTTGGTAAGGTTGTTAAGATTTGCTTTTCTCGCAGGCGACCGTTCAGGAATCTTGTTGGTAAGACTCCCAATAGGTCTCAGACTGCCAAAGTATGGTTTAGCTTTTCAAGGAAGCTGGAGATGGTTTCTAGGGTGAGCTTGATTCCCTCAAGAACTTCGCATGAAGGATTCGAAAAAGGTATTGTTCAGGTCGACTTCCTTTCTTCTAAATAGGAAATCTTATGTCGGGTTAGTTTTTGTGCTACTTCGAAGCTTTCAATGACATTGACCGTCGACAAGTGCGAAGATCGAGATGGTCAGTCTCAATCTCACATTTTTCAAAAGCAACATCATCGTCGGATTTGTTGATGATATCATCACTTAATGGTTGCAAGAGTAAGGATGACCAATCCTACCCTTACACTCTATTAAACGACAACACCATCGAGAGATCCAGCTGAGTTTAAACAAACGGCCTATAGTCTATCGCTGTCACAACGTAATCCTGGAGAAGATAGAGTGTGAACACATATATAAATAGTTAGTTATATATGTATCCTATTCGCCTAACTTAAACACTTGACTATACATATCGGTTACTCGCTTGGTGAGTAAACCACAGGAGTTGTGAGTCCAAACTCCAAGGCCGAGGAAAAACTGCTCTGATACCATAATGCAACACCCTCACAATCAATTAATTAAATTGATGTTTTAATAAAAATGGTACTTGAAAATTTCGACGAAAATCCGGCAGAGTTTCCTCGGTTTTTCGGACTTTCCCAAAATTTCCTGTTTGTACCTGCTCAGATCAGAGAAATTTTAAAACATAAAACATAATAATTTTACAACCAGATGAATTCCTAATGCCCGACTAATACACGTTCCCTGGCATACACTAATACATATATTAAATTTCCAAAATAACATTTTTAATATAAACTAAAGCCCACTCATAACAACTTTACACTCCACGTGGTGGAGTGTACTCCTGCTCGGCCACGACTTATGCAAACTTCTTCTGTACCTGTAAAATATAGCAAGAAGGGTGGCATTACACAGAACTTAGGATATAACTTCTAAGAAGTTATGATGATAAACTAAGCCTAACCCTATTATTAGCTTTTAACAATCATACACCTTCATACACTCGGTTCATTCATACAATTAATTTCATTCCCTTAATAGTTAACTCTTTTACTCTTTAATCATTCTTAATTCTCAATTCCTTTTACCTCATTTCTTACAATTACTTTCTTATCCCTGGAGCACATGGGCCATCCAGGTTATGCTTTCTCTTTTCTTTCAGTCTTACATTTATTTTCTTTCTTTTCTTTTCTTTTCCAATCCTTTTCTTTTCTTTTCTCATCCCTAGAGCACATGGGCCGTCTAGGTTGAGATTAATTGTCCTCGGAGCACATGGGTCGTCCGAGTTTGCACTAGTAATCCCCAGAGCACATGGGCCGTCCAGGTCCTCGGAGCACATGGGCCATCCGAGTTGCGCTTCGATAGAGCACATGGGTCGTCCGCCGATATTCATTTTAATTATCCTCGGAGCACATGGGCCGTCCGAGTTGCGCTAATAATCCCCAGAGCACATGGGCCGTCTGGGTCCTCGGAGCACATGGGCCGTCCGAGTTGCGCTTCGACAGAGCACATGGGCCGTCTGCCGATATTACTCTTTCTTTTATTTCCAAGTCTTATTTCTTTATTTTCCCCGAGCACATGGGCCGTCAGGGTTGTTTTTCTTTATCCTCGGAGCACATGGGCCGTCCGAGTTGGGGTTTCTTCCTCTTTCTCATTTAATCTTTTCTTACTTTTCTCATTAAGTCTTTTCTTCTCTTTTTTTTTCTTTACTTTCTTCTTTACTTTCTTGTTCTATTTCTCTCTTTTAATTTCTTAATTATTTATCTTTTCTCTTCTTCAGTCTATATTACTCATTCTCTTCTCTCTTCACTTTCATTAATTATCTATGAACATTTTATTATTATCATTTAATTGCTAATCAACAAAACCAACGTTTCTAACTCACACAATCACAATCATTTTCTTAATAGTAGTTCACAATTCTTCTTTTATCTTCTTAATTAATTACTTCGCTCATATTCTTGTTTACTATCCCTTATTCACTTCTTATTAGTTCACTATATACTAGACTCATTTTAAAACCCGACCCACATACACTTCACATACATAATATCCCTCATACCTAACACCTCAATCATGCATACATTTAATCATAATCCACGAGTAGTCTCTTTACCCTCCTTTTCTTACTCAACCTATTATTATCTTTTCTATTATATTTCAATACATAACAATATTATAACACACACATTTTCATATCATTCAATTGGTTTCATTTCCCTATTTTCGTTCCTAAGTTATTGTCAACATCCACTACCCTATTGTTATTTTCATAACTAACCTTTTCTATTCTTAGCCATCACCATAATCGACCTAGAAATCATAGCCTAAATTAAGGTAAGGCAACCCTCTTACCTGCAATCCTAGCAATAGTAACAATATGACGTTCGTGTCCGCGCCTTAATCGAGGGTCAGGGACAACAATAGATCTAAATAGGAACACACATTAAAAATAATTAAAACATTAAAAGTGTAAATATTTACATATATATATATATATATCTTCATAAGTATAATCAATTATATTCATTTTTGGTCAAAATAATAAATATATATCATTATATAATAAAAATATATAACTTTTCTACAAAATATCTTTTTATTTGAAAATATAGGGATAATAAAAATTTTGACGGATCATCAAATAAATTACATAGATGGGTAGAGGGAATTGAGAAAGTTATTTACCTAAGAAGGATTTAAAACTGAACGGTTGGATCTTGAATTATTAGACCAGAAAGTTAGGAAAATCAAAAAGTTTCTTCCTTTTTCTCGCTCGGTGGTCGCTGCACTATGAGTTTCTCGCTGCACTATGAGTTTCTCGTTCTCTCATTCTAGTACTTTGTTTCTATTATTTCTTTGGTTTTGTTTCACACTCTCTCTCTCTCTTATACTTTCTTTTAGTCCATCTCTCATTCTTCCTTTCTATTTCTTCTCACTTCTCACGTGAACGATCTTATGGCCACATTCTTTTGATTTTTTTTTTTGGTTTGACGTGGTGGCCTTGTGGCCACACTCTCTTCTTCTTCTTTTTTTTTTTTTTTTTTTTCTACGGTGGGCTGGGGTCCGGGTAGTTTAGGGAATTGTTTATATATCTTTATGTTTTGTTCTTATTTGTGGGTCAATGTGTGTAAGTATTTTGCATTATAATTAAAAGTTTGACGATCCTAAAAATAAAATATATTTAAGTAAAACAATATTATATTCTCAATTACTCAAAACTGATTGATAAATAATAAAGTTACATGTGCCTACAGATAGCTATTGCGTAAGAAAAAGTATCGAAATTCAAAAGTTAATATAGTTTCTCAATTCTGATATTAAACTTAATAAAATAAAATATTTATAATTTTGAAAGAGCATATTATTATATAACTTATATCAATAATACATTAAAACTAGTTTGGGAGCTAAAAATAAAATAGTCTCAAAACGTCATGAAAACTTATAAGAATGTTCAAGACATT
The DNA here is from genome assembly GCA_037953625.1 of Crotalaria pallida. NCBI lineage: Eukaryota > Viridiplantae > Streptophyta > Magnoliopsida > Fabales > Fabaceae > Crotalaria > Crotalaria pallida. The sequence goes on along the minus strand of CM075649.1, from coordinate 75,292,135 downwards.
AAATTAAACTTATCTTTCCAAAGAAATGATTTATGAAAATGCCTCTAAGGCTTGTCAGTTGAGCTCCCTGTCAAACTATTAATTAAACTAAATAAAAGTACTTTTTTATTTTTGAAAAACGTATGGTAACAAATTTATACTTATTTTGACTAGAAAACATATTTCAATTAAAATGATAAAATCAAAATTTTAATACGACACTCAAATCTTGAAAACATCATATTAAATCATTTAATTACTTTATTCTTAATTTTCAATTATTTTACATTTCTAACGTTAAAAGATCTATTTTTAACACTCCTTTAACCTTATTATTATTATTACTATTATTTCAATCTCGCTATTATTCTAATTATACTTGGGGTTAAAATTTGGGATGTTACAATTTGAGTTGAGAAATGGTTAGATAGCAGTGAATAAGTGACACTACACCATAAAGTGGTTTTAACAATACACATTTTACAGCATTTATGTTTAAGATGCTGTTAAAAGCTCTTGCATACCTTGGATGCGGTTTAGCATTTATTTTTTACGGCTTTTGCTTAAGGGAATGCTGTAAATAGCCTTCAAAATATTTATCTAGCTAATTTGACTGCACTCCGTCAAACAAGTGCTGTTAAATGCTTGGAGCGAAATTTGCTTCTTCCCTCGCATTGTTGTGCGCTTTTAATTTCAAGGTTTACACACTCGTAGAAAAAACGAGAGTGCTCATCACCGTTCTCTCCCTCATGAGTGGCCACTAAGCCCCTCTCTCTCCCCCTCCGCCGAACTCAATTGTGGGCGAGCCACCTTCTCCCGCCGCCAAACTCAACCATCTGAGCTTCCCTCTCCTTTCGTCGGACTCAATCGTTGCCTCACCCACTCTCTATCTTCCCTATCAAACAGACCCACAAAATATTTTCTGAGAGGGACGAAGATGATCACGCGGTAGCGACGAAGGAGGAAGGGGAGTATCACATGAGCAGAGCTTCATCGTCTCCACCGCATCACGGTTCAAATCTACACGATTACCAACCGTTCCACGGCGAATCGTTGGTCGCCGACGACCTAGACCACCACACCACCCATAAATCATGACAAATCGGGTTGTCATATCGTCATCGCGATCCTTAGATTGATTCTCTAATTCATTGTAAGTGTTTTGGATTTGCTTCTTTGCATATTTTTCTTTATTTTTCAATTATGCCACTTACCAATAAATTTCGTGCCTTGGTTGAAATACACACTATGTAAAGTGACATACTGTTTGTAAATTTTTAGCTTTCCTTTTGTTGTTTATACCTGAATCAGTTGAGGCTTTCCCTTGCCATGGGTCGTTTATCCTTTCAGACTTTTTTATTTAAATTTTTGGTTGTTGAGTGTTAATATTTGGATGGATTTCATACACTTCGGTGTTTTTCCAATTTTCTTAAAATTGAGAAGACATAGGTGATAGATATAGACACCAAGTGTTTGTGGAAAGTCCCACAAGATTGGTTTCTTGATTTTTTGTTTATTATTGGATTGGACACCAATGAAACTAAGAAGAGAGCTGATTCTTAAGATGTTGAATAAATTTCATGTTCTTTTACTTTAAAATTCTGAATGCTTTTGTGCTTGGAGGTTACTTGTTCTAATCTTTCACAATTTTAGCTTATGCCATGACTCACTGTAATGGTTGTTTGCGATACAGGTGCCTCGCCTCTCCTTGGATGTGCATTTAGATCATATTGTACTTGATAGTAAGCAACTTCTAGAGTGCAAAGTACTTTTTTTTTTCATGTGGTATTTAGTTTGCTTATTAGGAATGCAAAGTTTGGCGTTTCTAACTAATTTACTTTTGATCAGTGTGTGCGGTACCCGGTTCGAAGACATTCCAATTGCTTGAGATGATACACCAGTCAACTAAAGCATGATCACTACCTGATGGAAAGGTTTTTGTTGTTTTCATTACACAAAGTGCTTTTCTTTCTTAGTCATTTCTTAATCTTTTTGTCATGTATTCAGTATTGGTGGTTGACACCTTATTTCTTTTCCTTTTCTTTTTAACCACCTTGTTTCTTTTTTATTGGTTAAGACTTATTTTGCCATTTTGCAGGAACTCAGGGATGGGACAAGGGCTTCACAGCTTTCAAGTTCTAATAGTAATGCAAGGTACTTCTTGACTGTTTTCTATATGTTTTTAAGGGCTTGCCATTGTTAGGTTTGTGCTAGTGTTTCCTAAAGACATTTGGTTATTGTATTTAATTTTTCTCTTTTTAAAGTAGAATACCAATGACTAGATAGCTTAAGCCTACATTTGTTAATAATTGTGTTAGCATCTTACCAATCAAAATGAATACTCATAATTTGAATTCATAATATTTGGCATTGGCAATTAGGTTTAGTTACAAAAGGCTTGAGGTGACTTGAGTTGCTTTATATCTTTTTTTAGGATTAATAATACAAGTAAAAGTTTAAAACTTCTGTGCTTCCTGATTAAGTTTGCTTTGAAAATTTATTGTTGTATGTTCTTTAATCATTGATATGGAAAATATTAACTTGTATTTTCCTGAGCTAGAAGGACCAAGCTAGAAATTAGCAATTAGCCAAGTATAGCTGTATAGGTATATCATAGATCATTTGGTTGGTTCCAGAAGTTGGAGTTAGCTTTGGTCTATGTTTTTTCCTCTGGGAATGCAGTCGCTGGAGCACTATAAGTGCATAAAATGATTCTTTTTTTTTTTGTAAACAAAAAACTTTAATTCTTGCCAAATTGTAGTGTCATGATAGCTTAATGCGTACCATGCAATGAATTTTAAGTTCTTTTTCTGTTGCTTATGGTTCTAGTTATGTATTGGGCATGGTAGAAACATTTTTGAAAGCGATTCCTGCTGCTAGGATTTTTAAAGGTAATGTACAGTTTCTTTTTAGGATTTGAGTGGCATTCTTAACATTTTATTTATTCAGTTTTAAATTCATGCCCTATTTATCAGCTCTAGAGAGTTGTTTTGTGCTTTCGGTTTTACATATATCTCCTTCAACAGTGATATATAATTAGTTTGGCCATAAATTTCCCCTCAAGAAGCTTGGTATCACTTCTGGAATAGTGGAAGTTAAGCGACAATGTTTCTGTTTTCAAAATAAATTAGAATTAGAGATGGATATCGGAGAAGGAAAAGTAGACAGGGCAAAGGAACTGTCTCCTTTGTATGTGATTAAGAAATGTGCACAAAGGCCATCAACCTGAGATGCTTTTTGTCTTCAGATATTTTCTTTTTTAACTGTAATTTGGGGTGGTTGGAAAAATGAAATAGGGAGAATGAAAGAGTTATGTTCCTATCTCAGCATTTTGGTTGCTGGTACTCCCTCGTCTCTACACCAAAAGAAAGGAATTTTTTTATGTTCATATATAGTCTTTGTAGTTTCAGTCAACTTCTTATAATTCACATTCCAATTTGCTTCAGTAGTATAAATTTTCTTAAGTTCATATATACTCTTCGTAGTTTCAGTCAACTTATAATTCACATCCCAATTTGCTTCAGTAGTATAATTTTTAAGTTCATATATACTCTTTGTACTTTCAGTCAACTTCTTATAATTCACATTCCAATTTGCTTGAGTAGTATAATTCTTGTAATTCACATTCCAATTTGCTTAAGTAGTATATTTTTATTTAAGTTCATATACTCTTTGTAGTTTCAGTCTTATAATTCACATTCCAATTTGCTTCAGTAGTAAAATTCACATTTCAACTTCTTATAATTCTTGTAGTATAATTCACTATTCAATCTTCATTCGAATTTCGAACTCTCTGATTTGCATCTTTATGTCATCTCATATCATTCAAATCTCTTAGTGAATGAAAAATAAAATTGTTAAAAACTAGACTGATTCTAATTTTGCAGTTGTATACTTGTATTTATTTCCTAGTCATGTGATTGATTAAAGACTAGACTGATTTGGTAGAATTACCTTATTATTATTGGCAAATATATGCTTCAGTTAATGCAATTGAGAGCAAGTCTTCCATTGATGATCAGCAGTGGCTCATTTACTAGGGTCTTTATTCGTTGATCACTCTCTTGGATGGTAACCCCCTCTTTATTAATTCTTACCATCACTAAATGTCATGATTGTCATACACTTGAAACTTTAGAATTTGCTTCCAACTAGTTGTTTTGGATTTAGTTTACTGTTATCTTAACAAAAATGTTATTTTAGATTCTCTCTCACTGCCTGAAAAGAAGTACCTCTGATCACACTCCTTCACCATCAGCTATAGCTCTCTCCAACTCCTTCAGCTTGGGTGAAACTTCTGAATTAATGGTATGTTCTTGAAATTTTTTATGTAGGTTCTGTATAGAATTCGGAATCACTGTTTTATTAAAAAAAATTCACCACTCTAATCTTTCCAAGTCACATGTGAGATACAGTATGAGAAAAAATAAAAGTGTTGAGAAATAAGCCTTAGACTTTTCTCATAATCAGTGGCAAGATTGGAAATTGAACCAGCAACAGGCAACACATAGCAAATTTGAATCAATGCATGATTCATTGGCCCTTTGACTCTCTTTAAATAGAGGGCACCACATCTGCTGGCTCTTGTACTGGTAACAAGCTCATAATTCAAAACAGAAAAATGCTGAGCTCCCTTCCTTTAACAGTGGCAGCTTTGTGCTGTGTGGTGTTTGTGGTTGGGGCATTACCCTTCTCATCAGATGCACAGCTAGATCCCTCATTTTACAAGGATAATTGTTCTAATGTGCATTCAATTGTACGTGAAGTGATCAGAAATGTTTCCAAATCTGATCCCCGTATACTTGCCACTCTCATTAGGCTCCATTTTCATGACTGTTTTGTTCAAGTATGTAAACTTTGGTCACTCCTCACTTAGCTTGTATACCACAATTTCTACTCTTTTTCTTTCAATTTTGAAGATAATCCTTTCCTACTATACCATATTTAATATTGTATACATTTATTTTTATCTCTTGCCATTTTTGGATGGTCTAGAACCATAGTCGAAAACACATCCAAACTATTGATTCTTAAAAATTCAAATATTTTTTTCACAATAATTAATGATCACCAATTTTGATGTGGTTAGGACTTAGGACCAATGATCCTAAACCATACCAAAACTACTAATTTGGGTACGTAAAAAATTTTCCTAAACTTAAACTATATAGGAGTATATAATAAAATGAAGAGAGTAGCAGATCATTAAAATGCAGGGCAATTTGCAATAGCAGAATGTAGCAGTTTGGATTTTGGTTTGTCCAAATTAATTTTCTTTTGGAAATATATACAAAAAGTTAAATAAGAGATAAACAAACAGTATAGAATTCGGAATCACTGTTTTTGGTGGCTGATGTTCAAGCAAAGATTAATTTCAGGGTGCTAATATTGTAGATAATAAAGGGGGCATAAAAGTAGCAGATTTTGGGCCATTCAAGCAAGTTGCTGAGCTGGTAATTGTTGTATTCTCTGTCCAATTTGTGTGTGGTTAACTAGTTAGCAACTTTTTTCTTTTGTAGGGGCCATGCTAATCTTCTCTGTATCGTTCCAATTTTATCGGATGTCCGGTCATTTCTGAAAAAACTTGATGAGTTGCGTGCTAAAATTAAAGGGAAGGCGATTGTTGAAGAAGAAGGATAAGGCATGGATAAAGACTTGATAACACTGAATACTACAACACAAAACACTAGCACTCAGAATTTAGATCCAACTACCATTGGAGAACAGCCTAGAAGAGCATCAATATGGGACTCGTTTGACATTACTAAACTTCGCAATGCAGGAGAAAAGCTGAATTTTGTGGAGCCTACCATTAAAGAAGGGGTTGCAGTAGGGAAAATAGAGGCCTCTGATATTGAGAATGAGGAAAAGTTTTGGCAGCAGGCGATTGTTTGTTATGTTTTAGGGGCTAGGCCCCCATATGCAGTGTTGAATGGGTATATTAGGAAGATATGGGGACAACATGGAATAGATAAAGTCCTTATGAATGGAGATGAAACTGTGGTTGTCAGATTCAACTCCATGGAAGCCAGAAATGCAGTCTTAGAAGTTGGTATCTACCACTTTGATAGAAAACCTCTAATTATAGCACCTTGGACAGGGAAGCCAGTTTCTAAGAGCTTTCATGAGACTGTTCCAGTTTGGATTCAATTACCAAACCTAAACCTCAAGTTTTGGGGTGCTACTGCTCTAAGCAAAATTGCAAGCCTTGTGGGGACTCCTATCATGGTGGATAATGTGACTAAAGAGAGAAACAGAATTAACTATGCAAGGTTACTTGTGGAAGTTAACCCTTCTATCCTACCAGATGAGGTATTCTTTGAGGATGAAAAGGAGAACATCATTGCTCAGAAGGTAGACTATGAATGGAAACCAGTCCTATGTGCTTCATGCTCCATGTATGGACATGATAGTAAAACTTGTAGAAAACAAACCAAGAAGGTTTGGGTTGAGAAAAGGAGGTCATCAAGAGAGGATATAGAAAAGGTGGATGATGCCGTGAGGCTAAAGAAGCAGATAGAGGAAGGGAAAATTCCAGAAGCTAATATAGAAATAGCAACTGAAGCTGTGAAAGAAGCTTTAAAAGATAAATGTGTTGAGGAGGAAGAGGAGGTTTCTGTTGTCAAAGAAACCCAACCAGAAAGAATGGACAAGGAGCAGGAGGGGCAGAATGAGAAAGATCAAAAAGAAGAGCAATGGACTCCAGTTATGACTAGAAGAAAAGGCCAGGTGAAGGGTAATAAGAGGGAGTCCACAACCCTCATTATTAACCCCTGAAACAAAAAGAGGTTAAAAGGTTGTTGAATTTATATAATATAGGTGTCATGGCTATTTTAGAAAATAAAATAAGAGCTAGTTCTTATGGAGAGTTGAGGATCAAGCTGTTTGATGGTTGGGGCTCTTTTATTAACCTAGAAGATCACCCAGTGGGGAGAATCTGGGTTGTTTGGAAGAAGGACATGTTCCACATTGAAGTGATAAACCATTCAAGCCAATTTGTTCTTTGCAAAATCGTACACAGGCTTGATGATATGGTTTTTTATGCTACATTTGTTTATGCCCATAATGATGCTGATAGAAGAGAAGACATGTGGAAGGATCTAATGGAGATAGGGGTGAGTATGATGGAGAAATGGGTGCTGCTGGGTGATTTTAATTGCTGCCTAAACATTCAAGAGAAGATAGGGGGTCATCAGTTGGACTTGAGTCAAATAGAAGGATTTAGAGACTTTGTGTTTCATTGTCAGCTGGAGGATATGAAGTATGGTGGCTGTTTCTATACATGGAACAGTAGACAAGAAGGTGAGGACAGAATCTTTAGTAAGCTTGATAGAGTGCTTGTGAATGAGGAATGGTGTAGAGTTTGGCCAGATGTGCAAGCTGAATTTATAAACAATGGCACGTCTGATCATAGCCCTATGGTTGTGAAATGGTCCACTAATGTAAGTAGTAGAAAGGGTTCCTTCAAATTCCTAAACCATCTTGCTATGGACAATGAATTTCTTGATATTGTGAAGCAGTTTTGGAGCTTAGAGGATGATGGGTATGCCATGTTCAGAATTATGAGAAATCAGAAGAGACTTAAGGTTGGGCTTGGTGAGCTTAATAATAGGAAGTACAGAGATATTGATAGGAAGGAATCTCAAGCTAGGGAAAAGCTGGATATTGTGCAAGAATTGCTCCAGAATGATCCTATGAATACTCATCTCCAGAAAATGGAGAGAGAAGCTAGAGAGGAGCACTATAAGACGTACCATGCTGCTGTTGTGTTCTTAAGGCAGAAGTCAAAGCAAGACTGGCTATGTGAGGGAGACTTGAACACCAAATTCTTTCATCAAGCAATTAAAGCAAGAAGGTATAGGAACAAGATATTGATGATAAAAGATAACAGAGGAAGGGTTCATACTAATCAGGAGCAGATTGTGGAGGTTCTTGAGGACTTCTATAAGTCCCTTCTATCTAATGGGGGCAGACCTTGGTGTATGTCAGAACATGAAGTGAGTCAAGGATCTATCCTAAGTACTGGCCAACAGCTGAGACTTCTCAGACCTTTTGAGGCAGAGGAGATTAAGCATTGCTTATTTCAAATAGGGAATGACAAGGCCCCTGGCCCTGATGGGTTTGGAGCTGCCTTCTATAAGGCAGCATGGCCAGTGATTGGGGACAATGTGATAGAGGCTGTGCAAGATTTCTTTGCTACTGGCAAGATGCTTAAGGAGACAAACCAGACTCTATTGGTGCTTATTCCTAAAATTGAATGTCCTAACCTAGTAAGTGACTATCGTTCCATAGCTTGTTGCATTGTCATGTATAAGGTTATATCCAAGTTAATTTGTAGTAGATTACAAGAATGCCTGCCATCCCTGATTAATGAGAATCAAGCTGCCTTTATAAAGGATAGATCTATCCTTCATAACATTCTCATTACTCAAGAACTTCTAAGGCTGTATAGAAGGAGAAATGTATCCCCTAGATGTTTGATGAAAGTTGACCTTAAAAAGGCTTATGATAGTGTCAATTGGGATTTTATTCAAAGAAGTATGGAGGCCCTAAAATTCCCAGAGAAATTTGTAAAGTGGGTTATGGTTTGTGTCAAAACAGTTTCCTACAGGCTGGTGATTAATGGCAGTATTCAGGAGCAGTTTAATAGCACCAGAGGGCTTAGGCACGGAGACCCCATGTCACCCCTTCTCTTTGTTATGGTAATGGAAATGCTACCAAGAAAACTAATCTATGCTGCTAAAGCTAGAGAGTTCAAATTCCATCCTATGTGCAAAAGAATAGGGTTGATAAACTTGGCATTTGCAGATGACTTGATGATATTCTCTAAGGCTGAAGCAAATAGTGTGAAAATTCTGTGTGATGCTTTTGGTGATTTTGCTAATAGCTCAGGCCTTACTGCAAATCTGAGTAAATCTCAGATGTATATTGCAGGTGCTAGGCCTGGTATTCATGAGAGGTTACTGAATATTACAGGATTCAGCAATGGCACTTTTCCTTTCACTTATTTGGGGCTTCCTAAAACAGCTAAGAAGTGGAGTGTGTCTACTTGTAATGTGTTGGTGGACAAGATAACTAAAAGACTAAGCATGTGGACTACTCGCAATTTATCATTTCAGGGTCGTGCTCAACTTATCCAATCAGTTCTCATGACAATGCATATTTACTGGGCTACTACTTTTATAATTCCTAAATCTGTGATTAGAGGAATTGAAAAGGCATGTAGAGGCTTCCTATGGGGCAAGGACCAAGGTGGTAGAGCAAAGGCTAAAGTAGCTTGGGAGAAGGTGTGCGGACATAAAAAACATGGGGGTTTGGGGTTTCAGAATATTTCCCTATGGAATGTAGCTGCGATTGGGAATCAAGCATGGCAAATTCAGACTAGTAAGCTTTCTCTATGGCTTAGATGGATACAGGCTGTATACTTAAGAAGGGATCAATTTGTAAACATACAAGCAACACAGACAAGCAATTGGCACTGGAAACAGATAATTAAAGCAAGAGACAAATTGAGCATAAAATTCACAGCTTTGATAGCAAATCAGCAGCATTACACTATAAAGGAAGGGTATGAGTACCTGATTGGTGAGCAGCCTGTCTTTCCTTTTCATCGCCAGATTTGGAATCGACTCAGCATCGCGAAGCACAACTTCATCTTCTGGCTTCTGGTCCATGGAAGCTTGAACACGAAGAACAGACTTCCATTTTTGCAAATCTCAACTCTGTGTGAGCTATGTGAAAGGGAAGAGGAGACATGCAACCATTTGTTCTTCATTTGTGAATGGAGCAGGGAGCTGTTGCATTTGGCAGGGAATTGGATTGGGATTGAGGTTATCAATTCAGCTATCCGAATTGGCTCAGGTGGTTCAAATATGGGTTTAACAACAAGAAGAAGAGGCAACTTGTTACAGCAACAGTGGCAGCGTGTGTGTATGGTATATGGATGGAACGGAATCGTCGGATTTTCAGAAAGCAGAAGCTCCATCCTCATCAAGCTCCTGTCTTGATTCAAAGTGAACTGGGAGTGAAGCTCGTGAGCTCTTGTAGGAATTGGGCTGCCAATAATGGCCCACTTAGTTTTATTTTTGGTCGAATAAGGGCTGTAACTTAGGCCTGGTTAGTATGGTTTTCTTTTGTTATTTTTTAAGGGGTAATTTAGAATCATAGAACCCTTCCTAGAAGGTGGCTAGGGACTTGATTACTGCCTTGTCAAGTGTATTTTATGATTGTACGTTGGTAATGCAATTTTTTCTTTACAAAAAAAAAAAACATACAAAGGAAAATCAATTTATTTCTTGACCAAACCGAATTGAGTATAGAAAAATGACTCAAACTCTTAATAACAATATCGTGTATCAAATCAACTTTATTTGTCCAATGTTAAGCTCAAGCCATAACACATAAAGAAATAAAAATAACTTGAGTAAGACTTGTTCCAAAACCGAATGGAGCATGAAAATTACTTTCAAGTTTTTAAACAAAGATTTAGGCTTTCATATGTTTAAAATCCATAGATCTATCAAGAAAACATACATGCAAAACAAAATGAACCAACTTTGATATTCATGAAAGTAAAACCGTGAGCTTCATACAAAATTTAACAAACTTTAATTAAATTTCTTAACATAAATCAATACACCACCTCAAGCATCACATCAAATTTTCATCTTTCAAATCTTAATAATTTCATGCATGTACTTTAAATCTTTAGATTAAATAAATTTCATCATGCATGTAGCTTGAAATGAAGATCAAACATGATTTTCTACTCCCTAGGCTTGACCGAATGACATCATGTAAAAAGACAAGATCTTTGATTTTTATTTTTACATGCAAAGTCCAAAACTCATAAATCATACCATGTTCTTGTTCATGCAAAACCTTAAAGCACCATTTTCTTTTCCAAACACCAACCGAATCATCATCATCATCATCATGCAAACAAAATCTTGCTTCAAATCCTTTTTATACTAAAAATTATTTTTAAAGCTTGTTACTCTAATTTCACTTCAAAACCGTGACATGCATCAAGGAAAAATCAAATCTTTTCACTTAAAGTTAACATGCAAGACTTCAAGTTTCATGCTTTTTCCTAGATCAACCATAAATCATCAAATGCATGAGAAGATGAAGGCAAATAAATAAATTTAAGCACAAACTTTAAACAAACCGTGACAAAGAAGGATTACAAGTTAAAGATCAAAACTTTTAAACACAAACATTCATGATCAAGGCTTAAAAATAGCATGCATGTCATTTAAAATTCAAGATCACTTCAAAATAAACACATGCATCACAAAACTTTAAGTTCAAACAAAGTTTATCATAAAGTCCTTTACAATACAAGATTAAATACACTTAAAACTCTCAAAAACTTAAACAACTACCTTAAATCAAAAACTTTAACTTCAAACTTCAAGGTCTCCCTCTTCTTCTCCTAGGTTTTTGTTTCGGTCTCCTCTCCTTTGGGTTGATGGGTGATTTTCTTCTTAGTCTTTGAAGAAGGAAGGGTGTGAAGAAGGAAATCAAGGGTGTAAACTTGGATCTTCCACTCTCTTTCTCTTTCTCCCTCTCTCGGCCTCACTCTCCCTCTCTCTCTCTAAGTCTCAAGAGGTTTTGGTGCTCTTGGACTAAATGTGTTTGTGGAAGAAATGAAATGGAAATGAAGAAGGAAATAAAGTGAAGAATGAAGAGTGAACCAAGTCCACACTCACACATATTTATAGGCAAGGTCAAGGGTAGGGGTTTCCTCTTCCAATTCGGGTCTAGGGTCCAATTTCAAGGGCAAATTGGTCCAACCTAATTGTTGCATGGGAAGGGTCTTATCATGGTGAAACAATGTGGAGTGATTTAAGGAGAAAGACATTTCATGCATCATTACACTCACCATCTCACATTTTCTACTAATTTTCCTTTAAATTCTTACTTCCTTAATTCCTAAGAAAATATACTTCAAATTGGTCCTCTTTGGTCTATGTATGGCCGAATCACTCACATAGAAGGGAAATAAAATTTTCCTTTCATTTTGTTAAGAAAGAACAATTCAAATCTTAGGACATTCTAAAAATTCAAAGTATAGCATGCAACACATAAACAAACATATATGCAATACTTTAGGGCATTATATTTCTTAATGAAACAACTCAAAAGCATACATCATTCACACATTCATATTCACATCAAGTCATGCACTCATTCATCTCAAATTTACTATTAAATTTGCATACAATTTATTTTACTCCTATGATAAGAAAACACTAATGTTTACCAACTTGAAAATTCCAAAGATATACTTCTTAAGGAAATTAATAAACTGCACTATTTGACTATAGGTATAAGCTTCGTTTTGTTTTCTAAAACCATATTTTCACATAATTAAAAGATCTCCAAAAGGAATAATTTATTTGAGGTCTCTAAATATTTTTCAACACTCAATACATTCGAAATTCGCACTTTACATATCTGGAAAATAACATTTTGTAAATCAATCCAGAAAATTATAAAAATTACATATTTAAATTCTAATCTTCGATATGATCGTTTTCATATTAAGATCATAATTTTCCGAGTTACGGTTGAAAAGATATGCATTTTCAAAGTTACAAAATTCATTTTGGTTATAAGGGAAAATTCATTTCTTCAAGAAATCACAAATGACAAAACCATAACTTATATTTTATTTATTCAAACTCAAATAAAAATCATTTGCTTTGAGTTCATAAAACATTCATCTAAAAATCCTTCTTAAATTCTCAAAATTCACTTTAAACAAAACCTCATTGATTTGTTCAGGTAAGAAAAATGCAGGATGTCACACTAATCACATAATCCTAGTAACTCACTATAAACTAACTAGGACTCCTTTCCCTAGGACAAGATGTAACATCCCGAATTTTAACCCCTAGTATAGTTATAATAATAATAGATTAGAATAATAATAATAACAATAATCAAGTTTAAGAATAACTAATTAAGGTCCCTTCTTGTATTATAAAAGTGTTAGGAAATATCGGAATTTGAACACCTTGATGTCTTTAACTTTATAAATTATAAGTTTTATTGAATTAAATAATTGTTTCCTGGAATTTATCATTTAAGTGTTGGGTATATTCATAAAATACTTTATGTTAACTACGAAAGAATATTAATTATATTTTAAAGTAAATTCAATTGAAACAAGTTTATTATCCTATTTGAAAAAAAAAAACACTTATCTACACTTTACTTTGTTTTTGATATATTCAATTTTAAATTATGTTTAATACTTCCAGACTTCTAACTATATGATGTTTTATTTTTATTTGTTTGATATTAAATTCTATTAGTATTTATTTGAGAGAAAAAAAAAGAAGAAGACACGTGCGTGTGTGTCAGTGAAGGGGGGGGGGGGGGACCCTAAACACCCTTCCTTGTTGCCATTCAGCCGCAAACCCCCCACCCTCAACGTCTCTCTCTCCCTCGCGTTCTCTCTCCTTCCTTGCCGCCACAACAACCACCATCAAAGGGCCGCCGCCGCTTCTGTTCTCCCTCTCTCGCTTCCTCACTGTGAATCGCGTTCGCAGCAACGCCTTGTGGCTCTCTCACTTTCACGAATCAGACCGAGCCGCTGCCACCCAAGTTCGAACCGCCACCAACGGAGCTTTGCGCCGTTGAAGCCTCTCTCTCTGTCACCGTTTCCTTTTCCTCCGTACCGTCCAATGAAGCCACAACGCCAACCACCGTCAACGATGCAAGATCGCGAATCGGGACCAAGGACGTAAGTCACGACCTCAACTACTGATTGAGGGTTGAAACTTCCCTGTCTCTATCCCCATGTCACTGGCTGTTCTACATGTTTCAGCTACTGCTTTAGACCGGAAAGTTCCCCTAGCTTGTTACAACTTTAGTGTACAGGGCTCCTTTCCTGTTATTTTGTATGTTGTAGTAGTAATGTTTTAGTTGTAGCATGATTTTTTATTTTATTTTTGGTTTTAATAATTTATACTTGTTTATTTGTGTTTTTCATATATGCAGAGGCGAAGGAATATAGTTTAATTAAAGAACAATTAGGAGCACCAAGATTAAAGGATGCAGTAGAAGGAGCAATATATTTAACTTTTTGTTTATGCTATATAATAGTAGAATTGTTAGTTATCGTGAGACGAATTGGATGCTTTTGATATTTCTACTATATTCAAAGGGATGGTTTTGATATATTTCACTCTAGGGGATGCTTTTGATATTTCAACTATTTTCATTAGTACTCTGCATTTGTTTTGATCAAGGATGATGTATTAGAGATATTTATATCAGAGATATTTATTTAAATATTTTATCTCAAATTTATTTAAATAATATATGCAATAGTAAGTTTATATATGAGGAAAAATAATTTTAAAAATAAATAAAAAAATAATTTTGTAGCACTAGTGCAGTAAAAGATAATAAAAATATGAAAAAATAAATAAAAAATAAATTTACAGCACTTCTCTAAAAAAATAAGAAATTAAAAATAAATTTAAAAATTACAATTTAAAGCGCTTATTAAAGCAGGTGCTTTAGAAAAATCGAATATTTACAGCACTCCTTGAAGCAAGTATTGTAGAATAGACACACTAATCCAGAATTTACAGCGCTTATTAAAGAAAATGCTTTAGAAAAAGTGCATATTTACAGCACTTCTTATCTTGAAGCGCTGTAATACGTCTTTTTTCGCTGCCCACATGCCCGCATATAACGGCGCTTTTGAAGCGCCTTTGTTAGTGTACCCTCTTTCTACTGCACTCAAATTTAAAGCGCCCCACAAGCGCTGTAAATAGGCATTTTCAAGCGCTGTTAATTAACTTTTCTGGTGTAGTGTGATGATATGGTAAAAGTTGAACAGATAGAGTGGTGGAATTGTGGTTAGAATCCTTAAGTGTTGACCCAATGTTAGGTAAAAATCTAGGATTTGATGTGGTAATAGATGATAAGCCTTTGAGTTGAGAAGTTTTGATGGGTTAGAATATAAGGAAGAATCCTGGAAAGTGTAAAAAGGTTTAGAGTGTCTAAGTTATATGATTAAGTGTTTGAGATAAGGAGTGAGATAGTGCGTGTTTCTTGAGGAATTAGTGGTTGTTAGGATAAAGGGAAGATGTAAAATGTGACTATAGGAGCTTGATAAGGATCATTATGGGTGAGAAGTAAAGCAACAAGAGGATAGATTGGAGCTAAGTGATGGGAAATTTTGTAAGAATGATCAAAGGGTAATGAAGGATAGGAGTATTTAGAGGTAAGTTTGTGATAATGAGTATGGTATAGAGGGATATGAGTCATTTAAGTTGGGGGAGTGGTTGGAAATGTGAGGTTTTCGAGGAATAGATTGTTTAGGCTTGAACTGATTAGAAGAGTTTAATCCTGAGTGTGGCAGTGTCTCGACCCCAAATAAACGTAACCCTGTTGTCTTTGGACCCTGTTTTGATGCCATTGAACCTCTCAGTTCTTTGTTGACAATGAAATCGTGATTGTTTTTACCCCATCATATTGTTATTGAGAGTCCTTTGGGAGATTACTTTCGAAAGTAATCCGTTTGATCCGCTCTTAAGAACGACGAATAGATGGTACATGTTCGAAGATACGGCAATGGCTACGGTTGGAAAAGGGAAAGAATTTCGTCAAGAAGTTACGCGTCCACGAATTAGCCGGACTCTGCGCAGCATTTCTCGAGGACGAGAAATCTTCAAGTTGGGGAGAATGTAACACCCCGCATTTTTCCCGTACGTGCGTGAACGAATGAACTTTGAAATTTTGTTTTATAAAGAGATTTTTCAGAAAAGAATTTTATGAAAAGATGAAATAAAGTATTGATTTTCTGGATTTTTATAAACCAAATGTTTTTATAAAAGAGAAGTGAATGATTTTGTTGAAATGAAAATAATTTGCGAAATGGTGAGTTTTCTGAAAAGTGATTTTTGTTTGAAATGAAGTTTTGGATTGGTTAACTTGGAAAATTCATATCTTTTTAACCGTAACTCGGATTTTTATGATCTTTATATCAAAATGACCGTATTGAAACATAGATTTTAAAAATGTAAATTTCAGATTTTTCTGGGTGGTTTTACAAAAAAATTATTTTCAGAAATAGGAAATACGAATTTTTGAGAATTTGCTTTGAAGAAAATAAATTTATTGGTTTGGCTTGAAATTTTTATGTGATAAGTGCTTGTTTTGATGTGTGTTTGACGTGTGATGCATGAGACAAATTGTGTGAATGTGATTGGTGAATTAATTGCCTTGTTGTGTGAATTGATGAAATTGAATAAATAAGATTAAGAAAGTAAAATGAAAAATGTATGTATATGTGTGTGCATGATACGGTGGTGTGTATGTGTGTATGTATATATACGTGTGTGGGTGAGCTAGGACTAGAAGCTTGTAGATTAAGGAATTAGTAACCAAATGAACCAAACTAAGTTAGTGTTGTAACCAAACCAAGTGGAAAACCATAACTATTTCCTAACAAGTCTTTAAGCCTAAGGTGACCCCTAAAGTCTTAGCCTAACCTACCTTGTCCCCTTCCATTTGATAAAGTTCACCCATGCAAATAAAGTTCACCCATGCCTAACCTCCCATTGTGTTATAGCCGAACCACATACAAGGGCATAAGGGGGAGATTGAATTTGCCTATAAATTGTTGTGGCCTTAGTTCATTTTATTTTCACCCATTTCATTCTACACTTCCACTCAAAACACAATCTAAGAGACTCCTTAAAACTCTTAGAGAAAGAAAAGAAAAATAGAGAGAGTGAGAAAAGAGAGTGGTGGCCGTGAGGTTGAAGGAAGGAGGAAGAGGAGATCCCAACTAGATCAAGCCTTGTTCCTCGTAGATCAAGAGTGTTAAAGCTAGAACCAACCCCCTTTTCATGGTAGGAACCGAAGATCAAGAAGAAAAGTTGTTCTTTCTTCTTGCATGTCTTATTTTATGGTTTGTAAGATGATTTCATGTGTTGATCTTGGACTTTAAGGACTCAAACTTAATTTGTAATATGTTAGCCTTGTACTTTATGTTTTGGTTCAAAGTCTTTTGATGGATCTAACATTTTTCAAAACTAAATCTTTTAATATCGAAAGAAAACTAAGCTTTTTGTAAAACCTAAAATAAATCTCTTTGCATGTCTACTTTTCTCTCTTTAAACCATGATTTATATGTGTTTATGTGGTGATTTGATAAATAAATCCATGATCTAAGTTTGTTATTTATAAAGTGAAATTTTTGGTTTTTGCATGTTGAATCTTCTTACTAGATCTTGATCTATGTGTATTTCTATGATTATTTGTTGAATAAAAGTATAATTTAAACTTGATTTGTAGAAAGGTCTAAGTATTTGGTCTTGCATGTAAGATTTGTGATGATCTTGATATATGCATATGATTATTTTTGTTGATAAAAAAAAAATTTAAAGTCTTCAATCTTGCATGTTATTTTTGTGATGATCCTAGTTGATCTAAGTGTGTATGTGGTTATTCTTGTGTGATGAATGAAGAATGTTTAGATCTTTAGTTGCATGTTATTTTTCAAGAGAAAAGATTGTACTTTCTTCTCATGTATAATTCGGTTTCAAGGTGAAATTAATGAAACTAAGTTTTAAAATGATTTTTCTTGTTCAAACATGTTTTGATTTAATGTTTGGCTATGTGCATGTCTTAGTTTTTTTAGAAGGCCATTCGGCCATGCTTGATTTAAAGTGAAATCCATGTTTTTATTTTGTAAAAAGTTGGTGCATGTATGTTTTAGGACTAGATCTAGTGATTTTAAACACATGCATGTTATTTTTATGAAATTAAAACTAAATCTTTATTTTTGGTTTGAGAAAGAATTGTGATGATCTTGAATTTACTTTGTGTATGTGATGTGAGTGAGTAATGAAGTGTGTTGCTTTGAAAAATTTGTCTTAAAAACCTACATGATTTGATTTGATTTTTGTGATTCATGTATGTTTGAAAAATCTTGCTTGGTGCATCATGATGATATTCGGCCATCCTAGGTATTAGGTAGAAAGCTATGTTTGTTCCTCATTTAGGTTGCATGCATGATGAGTTTCATTGAATTTAAGGTTTAAAAAGGTACATGCATAAAGTAATTAAATTTAAAAGAAAATGTGTGTGAATCTTGAAATGGTTTGTGATCCTAATTGTTGCCTTGATTTTGTTTAGAAAGTAAAATTGTTAATTTTCCTATTTTATGCTCTCGGTTTTCAATCCCAAAGAAAGAAAATAATTTCATGAATTATGTCCTTGTTTGTGCATTGAATCTTTACAAAATTTTACATGTAGGATTCGGCCAAAGCATGTGCATTAGTTGGAAAGATTGTTTTCATGAAATGACTTTTGAAAATAGCTATATTCCTAGGTGTATAGTGTTATGTGATTGATGAAAATAATGTGTGTTTCTTTTAATTCTTTTTGTATTTGATTTGATTATGTAAAAATAAATTTGCATGATGATGACTAAATGATCTTAAGTTGTTATAATTATTTGTGATTAGAAATTATTAACCATAGTGATTCGGTTTTGTTAAGTTAAATTAAAGGATTAAGTTTAAATTATTTTCGTAAGAGTAATTTAATTAATTAAGATTAGAATTTAATTGATGATTTTTAAAATGATTGAAAATGTGATTTGTATGGTGTGTGATTATGAATGCTTTGATGTACTATTTTTGTGCTAATTGAATGTATAGAGTTGAAATTGTTTTGCAATACTGTTTGTGAATCTTATGTTAGATTTCAAAGAAATTGAAAAGTGTTTTATTTAAAAATAAAAGTATGTCTTAAACAATTTAAATTAATTTGAAATTTTTAATAACACTCTTTGATCAGTGTTTGATGATGCTATGAAGTTTTGGATTTTAATGAATCAATTTGATTTGGTTTTAAAGCTTTATTTTCTAGAGTTTTGAATTTTGTTTAATGGTTCAGGAAAATGATTTTTATAAGCAGAGTGTTTTTAAATTAAGAAGAAATGGATGTGTCTCGATAAAAAGATTATTTTAATTATTTCAAAGTTTTCTTGAAAATCTTTTATTTGAAATCTGATTTGGTTTTGGAGTCTTTGGATATTAATAATGAGTTCTTAAGAAAAGAATTATTTCAAAGAATTTTTAAAACGAAATTAAGAATTTATCGGAAACGTTCTAACGCACGGGGAAAAATAATAGTTTTCAATAACAACCAGACAGCCATATATAGTATATAACATACCTAGACTCTTTTGACATCAAATATTAAAGTAGAAATTTTTAAGCTTTTGCAATTAAAACTAAATACCCCGGGCCACCAATTTTTCCAAAATACATATTGGAAATACATACATAATCCATAATTATACAAAATACATCGAATACTCAAATGTGGCCCGGTTTGACTCAAATTAATAAAACGACTCGATTTCACACTTCCTGTGGGAAGTGTGCTCCTGCTCAGCCTCAATGTCTGCAAACTCAACCTGTACCTGTAGTCGTTGTAAGGGTGAGAATTGCACGAACTAGTAATGCATAATACATGCCAAGTCATACACAATTAGCAAATAACCAAATATTGCAAATATATCACGCCCAATCACCTATCCGCTGCAAACACAAACATCTCCAAATTATTCACATTTTCTAATTAATGTTAATTCCTATTCTAATTCTGTTCACTTAGCTTTCTACCCTCACCTAAACTTAAACTCTCAATTCTTCTTCCATTCCTACTTTTTACTCACATTCTTCCTATTTTATCAAGTTAACTAATTCTAATCTCTATCTCTCATTTCTCCATCTCATTCACCACCTTCTCAACTTTCTTCTTTTTATTTCTTTTCATTTCATTCTTTTTCATTTCTTTTTACTTTTTCGGGATCTTTGTGGTTTCACAATTGCGTCCCATCCCAGGTACGACTTACGGATGCGTACGGATCCCTAAAGGCCGCACGTCTAACTCAACCACTGCGCACTCTGCCAAGGCGGCTTACGTTTTCTGCACCCGAGAGCATGTCTTACACGGCCAGAATACCACAAAATCCTTGGCTATGCGAGTTTGCCACTGCGACCCACCTTTGGTGTCGTCTTACCGATGCGTACGGATCCCCAAAGGCCGCACGTCTAATTCAACCCTTGCACACGGAGCAGCTCGCGACTTATTGCAGGTGTGGCGCACCCGCCTTACTGCACCCCACCGTATGCCTTCCAGGGTCCAAACCGCATACCAATATTCTCTTTTTCTTTTCTTTTTATTCTTTTCCTTTTTATTCTTTTCCTTTTTCTCAATTTTAGTCCGCCCTCGCCTAGCACCTTTTTCTTGTACTCTCTTTTTCCTCTTTTCCTCTTCTACTCCAACTAACCTATTTCCATATAATTAACTCACTATCATTTCTCAATACACTTCCTATTTTCCCCAATTTATTTCCCTTAAGTCTTTATCTATGTGTTACTACTAAATTCAAGGCTCACTTCTCTATCCACTCCTTTCCGTTTTCAATCAATCTCTAAAATACAACATACATACACCATTCCATCTATTTCAATTCACATATCAAAATAGAGTACATCATTAGAATTAGTACACTAAATTATACAAATTACACATATACATATATATCAATTAATCACTTAGCACAACAACTCATCAATTCATAGCATAATTCATAAATATTAATTCCTAATATCAACTACACAAACCAATTAATCTCAACACGCACACACATACTAGTTACACAACCACCGTGCGGCAATAAACCCCTTACCTTAAAATAAATAAGATAAAGTGAACCTTAACCGGGTTAGGAGTGGGTTGTCGATTGAGTCCAATGTTCTCAATCGTTGGTTGGAGAGATGTCAGAGCCCAACCACACACTAAATTGAGTAGCTTTATGAGCTCCCCTCTTATCCTATATGGTCCGAAGCTTCTAAGACTATGGAGGCCCCATGTTGCTCTTGAAACATTGAGGCAAGAAACAATAACAATAATAATAATAAGTAATGATAATACTAATGCCAAATTATAGGAGGAAATGAAAGGATTGAAAGGAAAGAGGGAGACTTGATCAACTTACCCCAAATGCTTGAAGGAGAGAGATGGAGAGTGAGGGATGATGTTGATTGGAAGAGGAGAGGGAGAGCTTGATGGTTTCAAGCTTCACTCATGGTCTTCAATGGAGGTGATGAGGGAAAGAGGTGGATTAGTGTGGGACTCTAACTCATGGAAGCGGGAGAAGGTGAGTGATGATGGATGGTGATGAAACTATCAATTGAAAGAGGGAAAAGAGAGCTTGATGGTGCCTTGAAGCTTTAAAGCTTAAGCTAGGTCATTAATGGAGGAAGAGAGGGAAAGGGAGGGAGCCCTAGCTCTTGGAGGAGGAAGAAGATGAGTGGAGGAAGAGGAGGATTGAGTGAGGGAGTGTTTGGGGGTGTATAATGGGGTTTTGGGGTGGGAAATGTCGGAAATGCCCTTAAAAACGCGTTCTCAGTGTTGCCATGGAACCTATTTCGCTTAAGCGAAATCTACTAGCTTAAGCGAGCTCTTTAGGTGTTGAAACTGTGACATTTTTGCTTAAGCGAAATAATTTTCGCTTAAGCGAAATCCTCAGGTACTGCTACTTCATTTTTCTATTTTTTCAGCTATTTTCTCCCAACTTCAAATAGCCATAACTTCTTCCTTCACCGTCGGATCTTGCTCAAATTTGACGAGCACCTTCCTAAAAATCATACCTTCATATCAAACGGTGGAAATTTTGTTTTGAGTCCTAAATCTTTTATTTTGATTTTCTAACCTATGTTATGTTTTAGTACCGAATTATCTATTTTTCTGGCCTGTTCCTAACTTCAATTTAATGCTCCTTTCTTTTCCTAACCAAATATTATTATTATTTACCTTTTCTAATGCTTGAACACTTATTTTAATACCTATCTATGGTTTTATTATTATTATCCCCATTATCCCATATTATTATTAATTTATTTGTATCTGGGTTTAAAATTTGGGATGTTACAGGCAAGCCTAGGATTTTAATTTTTGGACAAGAAACCTATAGGATAGGTTATAGCCATAAGAAACTAAAGTGGTAGAAAATTCAAAGTAGTAGAAAAAGTCATTAGGCATGAAATGACCTAGTGCCTTAATTTACTCCACCATGTCCCCTTGGTTAGATCCCTTACATGCAAACTTTAGGAAGGACAAAGTTACCCCTCCCATTGTGCATGACCGAAACCAAAAACCAAGGGTAAAAGAGGGAGGATTCGTTGGCCTATATATAGGAGAAGCCTTAGTTCCTTTCCTTCAATTCATTTTCATTTCTTCATCCCCACACCAAAACGCACTCTAAGAGACTCCTTAAACTCTTAGAGAAAGAAAAAGAGAGAGAGAGAGAGGATGGCCGAGAGATAGAGAGGAAGAAGAAGGAGGTTTGGAGCTTGATCAAGCCTCATCCTTGAAGATCCAAGTATTAGGAAGACTAGAAAATCAACTCTTCTTTTGGTAGGTGCCTCGATGATCAAGAGGAAGATTGTAATAGTTTAGGTTTTTCAATTGATCTTGTAATCTTTCTTCTTTTATTCTTTGCATGGTTATTTTTATGATTTGAGAGATGAGTGCATATGTTGTTCTTACTTGATCATGGACTTTTAAAAACTAAAAGTGATTTGTAATATGTGAAACCATGTGCTTAATAATTCGGTTAAGGTTTTCTTGATGGATCTTGATGTTTTTCAAACTAAAACCTTAAAGATCTAAAGAAAGTTTGAGATTTTTGTGAAGTTTAAAATAAACCTTCTTGCATGTTGAGTTTTCTTATTTGAAACCGTGATTTATGATGCTTTCATGAGAAGATTTGATGAATAAATTTATAATCTAAACTTGATTAATGATAAAGTGAAAATCTTTGGCCTTGCATGTTGAATCTTCTTGCTAAACCATGACTTATGATGTATTTCTATGGTTATTTGATGAATAAATATATGATTTAAACTTGATTAGTGAGAAAGTTAAAGTCTTTAGTCTTGCATGTGATGATCTTTGGTTGATGAGTGAAAAAGTTGAGATCTTTGGTCTTGCATG
Organism: Crotalaria pallida; assembly: GCA_037953625.1. NCBI lineage: Eukaryota > Viridiplantae > Streptophyta > Magnoliopsida > Fabales > Fabaceae > Crotalaria > Crotalaria pallida. The sequence continues at coordinate 75,269,104 of CM075649.1, read as the reverse complement.
TCAATTTCAAGAGAAAAGATCATGTTTTTCTTTTAATATGTGACACGGTTTTGAAGATAAATTAAAGAAGCAAGTTTTAAAATGATTTTTGAGTATAAACATGATTTGATCTAGTGTTTGATCTTGTGCATGTTTTATTTTGTGAAGCCTATTCGGCCATGTTTGATAAAACTAGGATCTATGCTTTTTATTTTGTGAAAAGTTGATGCATGTGTGATTTAAGACTAGATTTAATGATTTCTAGAACATGCATGTTATTTTCATGAAGTTAAAATAAGATATTTATTCTTGGTTTGAGAAAAAGTGATGAACTTGAGTTTATTTGTGTATGTGATGTGAATAAATGATGTAGTATGTTGCTTTGACAAGTAGTCTTAAAAGCTTACATGACTTGATGTTGATCATGTGATTCTTGCATGTTGAAAATGAATAAAAACCTTGTCTTTTTGAATGATGACATTCGGCCAACCTAAAAAGAGGTAGAAGGCTATGTTTGCTCATCATTTAAGTTTCATGCATGATGAAACTATTTTAACCTAAGAGCTTTAAAGTACATGCATGAAATAATTAAATTTAAAAGAAAATGTGTGTGAAACTTTGAGGTGGCTTATGACCCAAATTATTGTTTTGAAATTGAATTAAAATTTTTAATTTTCCCTCTTGATGCTCACGGTTTTAGTCATAAAAGAAGAAAATGATTTCATGATTTTATGTCTCTATTTGTGCATTGAATCCTTGCAATATTATACCTATATAATTCGGCCAATGCATGTTAAAATGGTTGGAAAGTTTTCTTCATGAAATGACCTTTGATAATGGCTATATTCCTAGGTGCATGATGCTATGTGTTTGATGGAAGTGATGTGTGTTTTCTTTAATCTTTTCGGTTTTGAGAGATAAAAATGAATAAGTTGATTTAGTTATGTAAAAGTAAATTTTCATGATGTTAATTCAATGATTTCAAGTTTTAAAATTTATTAGTAATTAGAAAATAATGACAATGGTAATTCGGTCCTTGGTGAATTAGTCACAAGGCTTAGTCTAAATTATTTTCTTAAGAGTAATTGAATTAGTCTATTAATATTATAATTTGATTAATGATTTTGAATGATTGAGAATGTGACTTTCAGTATGTGAGTAGTGAATGCTTTGAAAATTTAATGTGTTGTTTGAGTGTGTTCTGGAGAAATTTAGATTGAATTGGAATTATTTTTCAATCATGTTTGTTAAACTTATTGGTGAAAAACCTATGTTGGATTTCAAAGGAATTGAAAATGTTTCATTTGAAAAGTATGATTTAAACAACTTAAATTGATTTGAAATTTTTATATGGCATTCTTTGATCAGTATTTGATGATATTGTGAAGTTTGGAAATTAAGTGAATCAATTGGATGTGGTCTTGGAATTCTATCTTCTTGAATTTCTGTATTCTGTTTAAAACTTAAGGATAATGACTTTATAACCTGAGTGTTTTAAATTAAGAGGAATGGATTCTATTTTGATAAAGAGATTATTTTAGAATTGTTTCAAAGTTTTCTTGAAAACATTTTAATTATAGATTTGATTTGGATTTGAAATCTTTTGGATATTGGTAATGTGTTTTCAAGAAGGGAATTGTCTCAACGTGTTTTCAAAACGAAATTATAAATTTGTCGAAATCGTTCTAACGCACGGGAAAAATGTTCTAGTTCGGGTGACGGACGAAAAGGACACGAGGCCGGAGTAGCAACTCGGGAAGCTTGGAAAGCTCTTGGGGATCTACGTCATTCGAGGTGAGAGAGGGGTTTCCCTTAAGACGCCGTGGTATTTAGGTAACATATTAAGGCGTCCAATCATCTCAAAGGTTGGACCCCGATCTCATTAAGCGAAGTAGTGGGATAGCAATTGTTTGTTTGTTTGTTTGGCTATCCACACGAACAGCTGAGATCGGTTTGTTGTTTTTAGTTGACATGTTTTTGTTGAGATAGTATGATGTTATGATTATGCGTGAGCTGCTTGATTTTCTTAGTATGTGACCTGATTTAATTATCTATTAAGCAATTGTGATACTGTCTGAGAAATGTTTGATTACACCTGAAGTATGAGATGATAATAACGAAATTGTGAAAGTAATGAATTAAGACAGAAGAGAAAATAGTACGGATAAGAATTATGAGAATGATTGAGAAAGAGATAAGTCATGAGGTGAATGAAACTGTGAAAGAAATAAATAGTGATTGGAAGAGAAACATGAGCTGAGACTGAGAAAGAATTAAGATGATGCTGATGATGCTGCTGAGCAATGGCTGATGAGAAGGATGCTGATGATGCTGCTGAGTAATAGCTGATGAGGATGATGTTGATGATGCTGCTGAGCAAAGGCTGACGAGAAGGATGCTGATGATGCTTCTGAGGAATAACTAACGAGGAAGGATGCTGATGATGCTGCTGAGCAATAGTTGACGAGAAGGATGCTGATGATGCTGAGCAACAGCTGATGAGAATAATGCTGATGAGATGCATGAGAAAGAGATGTGATGCAAGATGCTGTGAGGATTCAAGTGATGGCATGTGTGATTCTTTGGGGAATGGATTGAACGATTAGTGGTCGGGACTCGTTGAAGGGATGCACCAAGGATGAGCCGACCTTAGGATTAAGCCGTTAATTAAAACTCTAAAACTTTAAAAGACTTTAAAAGACATGGATTAACGCAGTGAGGCATGAGTGTGATATCAAAGTAGTGGAGAGGAAGGTACCATGGGTATCTGCGGATACTCAGGTGGAGATTGCATTAGGGGAGGACAATGACGGTGAAACGTCAAGAAGTCTGGAGTATTTTTCTAGGCAGAACCAACTCCACATGTGGTATACGAACGTGGTAGGGACTGTGTCCTAAGCCGTGGTAAGTTCTGCAGGCCCACTAGAAAATATTGTCGCCCCCTAGATTGCAAATCTTGAACAGTGAGAGGGATTGGAACAGGGCATTTGTGCTTTGCCACTGTACCCGAGTTTTCTACAGTGTGCCTTGATAATATATGATTTGACATGATATGAATTGATTTGAGACTGTACCCGAGTTTTCTACAGTTCTCCTGGCTTGGAGCCATTTGTTGAGACAGTTGTCGTGCCCGCGTGGTAAAGGTCCTGTACTCCTATTTGCTTCCGACTAGGTTGGGTGGATGACCGAGGAGATGTAGACGTGTGCGCTGAATTTCCTCAGTGATGATTTCCCCACATCATTGAGCGAACCGAAACGATAAGACTTAAAGGATTAAGACGTTTAAAAGAAAAGTGCAGTAATGATATTTGGAATAATTAATAAGTCTTGAAACACTGATTAAAGAAAGAATTGATAAGAGTTGTGAAAGTTTTATGCGAAAGATATTGAGATTGTTATTGAGCTTAAATATATATGTATATGATGATTATGTTATTGTTATGACTTCTTTTATGTTTATTATCTTATCTTAATATTTGCCTATTGTAATTCCACACAGTCGACATTTATTGTTTTGGGTAGCTCACTCTCTCCTATACTTCTGATTTGTATCGAAAAATTTTTGTATGATCATTAGATGGAAAATATCGCGAGATTCCAACTTATTCGAGAGATAGGATCATCTCCATTGAAAGGGGATAACATAATCATGTCCGCCCGTGTCATAGTTTACATAGAGATGAAGCGGCGAAGGAAGAAATCATGGAGAGGCTTTTAGCCCGTGAGATGGAGGAAGATAAAGCACGAGACGACTCTATGGAAGAGACTCCTGAGGCGGCAAATGATGGCGATTCTGCTTTGTGGTCCGAGAGCTTGACCTGCCAAGATTTGGAGCTAGATGGCGAGTCTTAGTGTGTATGACTAGAGGATAGGTAATCCCCTCAGAGCATTGTATTCCATTGCAAGTTCTTAGTTGCCATAGCTTTATCATACTGTACCCCGGCTAAAGTTTTGTTTAGCACTAATGTTTTGAAACAAGTAAATGGGCTGTTGTAATTAAATGATGTCTTGATGTACAAGTTTCAAGGTGCGGTGTCTTGTGACATCTCGGTTTGGAACTTGAAAGATTTTATGCAATGTGAGAACATGAGTTTTTAATTGTAACTATGTTTTGAAAGTCTAAGTGTTCTCATGTCTATATTGTACATGTTTTTTTTTTTTTTTTTAAAAAAAATGGCCCAAATTTTCACTATATTGAATTTAAGTAGTTGTGGTTTCAAGTTGCCAAATCGGGGTGTTACAAATTGGGGTTCCCACAAGACTAGCAATCTTGCTTAAGGCTGGAACCCCCCAATATTTCAAGTTTAGGTTTGGCATCTGGATCCATACTGGAACAAAATCATGGAAAATCTTTGAAACAGGTTTCCCTGTCCATGGTGCTATGATAAGTGGCTTCTTATCAAAGTGATAGATCCCTACTTCTAGCACAGCATTCCTCGCCTCCACTGTGTTGAACCTTACAATCATGGTTCCATCGCCGTTCATTAGAACCTTGTCAATACCGTGATGTCCCCAAATTTTCCTGATATAACCATTGAAAACTGCATAAGGAGGCCTAGCTCCAAGAATATAGCATACAATCGCTTGCTGCCAGTATGCTTCTTCACTTTCTACATCCGATGCCACAATTTTTCCCACTGCAACACCTTCTTTGATTTGTGGTTTAACAAAACTTAATTTTTCTCCAGCATTACGAAGTTTGGTGATGTCAAAAGAATCGCAAACAGAGGCTCTTTTGGGTGAAACCTCTTTTTCTATGTTGTCTGGTTGACTGGAAACCTTGTCATTATTATCTTCCTCTTCAACAACTGTAGTCGCTTTCCCTTTGATTCAAGATCGTAGTGCATCCAGTTTTCTCAGTATTAGGGCCGCTTTCTTAGGGCTCAAGTCATCAATGTCTTCAATATCATCCTCATCCAAGTGCTCAAGGTCTAAGTTCTTTGGAATAGAAGCTGAAGGAGAAGAGAGGTGGGAGGAGGGGGACTTCGGAGGCCGTCCCTTCTTTCTTGCCATGGAGGCTAGCGGCGGTGATCAGAGATCAGCCGCGAGTCAAGAAAAGAAACGAAAACCCTAGCAGAGAAAAGTCAAACCCAAGTCAAACCCTTCTTTCTATGTCACACATTTGTAATTAAAAAAAATGATGTCTTTGTACAATATCTTCTTGTTTTTTTTATATATATACGTTACGGTTTGTGTAAATAGGTAAAAATAAGGTTATGTTTGAGGGTATTTGTTTCTTGCATGTCGTTTTTTTAAGAAAAAGTTTTAATTTTAATCATTTTTTTAATGCTTGAATTAAAGTCTAGAAAATGAAAAGTGTACATGCATGATGTTTTGAGTTCAATTCGGTTTTGTATTTATTTTGCTCAAATAATTTTATGTTACTTTGTTAATTCGGTTTTTGGCTTGGAATGAACAATTAAAAAAAATGTGATATTGTGTTTGATTCTTGATGCATGTTAGTTTATTAACTTATTTTGCAAAGATCAAACCTTTTCTTGACGAATAATTCATCCAAGACTAGAAAATAATAGAAATGATTTTGTTGATGATACATATTGATTGTTATTAAAGATCTAAGTGTTTGTAAGCCATGCATGTTAAGATCTAAAGTTTTTATGCATAAATATGAGTTTGATTATATATTGGTGTATGTATGAGTATTCAGAGTTATGTATATATGTGTATATATGTTAGATTGATTTTGTTTCTCTAAAGTGAACTTGCATGTTAATGTTTGTAAAACCCTATATTCTTAAATAAATAAAAGAAATTAAATATTCAAAAGAATAATATTAATATATTGAATAAAATAATGAATTTTCTGAAATTGGTTAAAATACTCGTGTATTTGGGGAAGACTCGAGTATTGTAACTAGCAGTTAGAAAATTTGAATTTTTGGTTGGAATACTGTTGATTAGCCAGCAAGTGTACTGGGTCAACGAGTAATATAGTCTATGGAAGACCGAATATCGTCTCACAGGGAGTTGTGTTTTTAGTATATTTTCACCTTAATGTAATTAAAAATAAATCCTATAGCTGTCTCCAGTCAAGAATAATCGGTGGGTGTCTATCCTCTCTAGCTGTCTTAATAGCAAGTAAAACATAATTATCCCAGACAGCTTTAGTCAACATGGTGGCCCTCTTAATCTCAGTCACCTCATCACTCCCAGGCACTACCCCCACACCAGAACACAATTGGTGTATCACCCAAGGGAATCCCACATATCCCTTATCACTCAAAGCAAAACGGTGTAACTGATCAGAAATCAGCGACGCCGCATCAACAACAATACAAGACTTAAGGGCATACACTAATCGGCAAGTTAATTTGGGGATGAAAGGAAGTGGGGGAAATGGGCTGACTCCCCCAGGCGCGCCTGCTCTGTACAGGTTGGTTTTTTTTTTTTTTTTTTTTTTCAGAATTAAATAAATAATAAAAAAATGCAGACACGATAACTAAAAAAAAAAATAAAACTACCTAAACTATCCTAAACTAAAAATCACCTATTAAATGGAGTTAGGAATTTACCTTTGTAACACAACTTTTTCTATTGATGCACATGGAGAAACTCCCCCAAACTTATTTACCTGTGTCACATGAACAACTAAAAGTAGTGCTAGAAAGCACCTCATTAGTAGTTACTTATAGAAAATTCCAACTCCTTATTCACTAACTAAAAAAAAAATAAACAAAACCTACACTACTACATATTTACAAAGAATCCACCAGGATCCCAAATTCTATGGCTCAATTCCCATGTGATATAGGAATAACAAGTTACTCCCATGCCCCATGGGAATGAGCAGGGATGATGAAATAAGGAAATTTTAAAAATAAATTTAAACCCACCAGGGTCAAAAGGTATATTCCTTACATCATGCATCATCTTACAAAATTTGCCTTTTTCCCCATTCATGAAGGTGTAAATTTCATGAACAAGGAAAAAAAATCATTAGGATCTTTATTCTTCCCATGGTACAACAATGCCTTATATTGATGATTTGGAAAAACATCATACAAACTCAAGGGTCGAACATAATTGAAAAATTTTGAATCATCCACACATGCTAAGGATTTAACACAATTTTTAAGTTCAGAAAATTCAGCACGCAAGGATGAGTCAAATTTTTCTACTATTATTCTATCCCCATCTGTTTTGTTTTGTTTCACCTCTTCTTTCTCATGATGCACCTCAATTTCTTTTTCTTCTTCAAAATTTTCAGAGAGGTTAGGACTCAAGTCTTCCTTAATGGAGAACTCTTGTACCAACTCCTCTATGAAAGATTTCTTATATAATTTTTCAATCTGATACTTTTGTACCTCCCGTATGACAGATTTCTTATACTCATTGAAATACAATTCCTCAATCTCGTAAATCGAGGTGTTTGCATCATAAGTAAGAGGAGGTGAATTCAAAACAAAATTAAAAAATGTTAACTCTATACAAGGCATTATTGTACATTTCAATGAAAAACAGAAAAATAAAAAGAAAAATAGAATTTACTAATAACTACACTAAGTACCAAAAATAAACTAAAGAAAACTACTCCCCGGCAACGGCGCCAAAAACTTGTTGATTAGCCAGCAAGTGTACTGGGTCAACGAGTAATATAGTCTATGGAAGACCGAATATCGTCCCACAGGGAGTTGTATTTTTAGTATATTTTCACCTTAATGTAATTAAAAATAAATCCTATAACTAAAAAGTTGTTTAAATTAAAATTCAGATTTGAAATTATTAATTAACTAAACTAATTAATTGCTGAAATTAAATAGAAACTTGAGAACTATGGGAGAAAGTGGTTAGGAACGTTGGTTGCATTGTAGGTTTCACTTATTCAATTATAATTTAGATTTTTCTTTAATTCATGGACAATTCCTCTCAAATAGCAATAATTAAATCTCTCTAACATTACCCTTTATTCTCTAAATACTTAATCCTTGATCTCTCAACAAATTACAATATTAGAAAATAACATATTCAGCACAAGGGAATTACCTAATCATATAATCATTCAATCATATCTCTATAACTAAACTGATTATACCGTTAGTTGCAAGGCCTATTCAAAATTCCTAACTTTCATTAAGAATTAAGAGATCCATAACATAAAGTGATCAGTTTTACGTATGCAATAAAAACACAATTGACGCATGAATTAAAAACAGGAAAACACTAAATCATAAATTGAAATAAGCTACGCCATACAAATTCACCGTGTTCCTAACACGAGGGTTTTAGTTACACATAGAAATAAGAAGAATGAAAGACATAATCGGGAAATTCATAGACAAATTACCCCAAATTCATCAATCTCTACTTGCTCCAAAGTATTGTAATCTCCCTCTTCAACTAATCTCTGTTTTTCTCTCTAATTGGCTGCCTAACCTAATTCTAAATCACTAATTTATATTTACAAAATAACACTAAGTAGAATCCCAATCAATTTCTGAAGTTTTGGCCCAATTGGGCTTGTTCTGGTGCACGCGCGCCCCAGGCGCACGCGGTCTCGCGCCCCAGGCGCCCGAGTCTGCTGCTGGTCTTTTTCTTCAGTTGGCGCGCCCCAGGCGCACCCCTCCATGCGCCCCAGGCGCGCGGAACCTATTTCAGCTCCGTTTTTCTCCGTTCTTTTTCCTACTTCAAGGTCTTTACGAGCTCTTTCAAATTCCATAATTAATTTTTGCATTTGAGCTCCAAAATCACCTGAAACAATGAACAAACGATCAAAAAGTTCAAGGGAAACTACAACTACTAAAATTCCTAAAAACTAATAAAAAGATCCTAAGTTTGCTATGAAAACAAGCCAAATCAAAGTAAAAGAGGGTAAAATGAAGTCCAAAAGATATATATATCAGACCCAAATCAAATACTCGAGTATTCTATGGAATACTCGAGTAGTTTGTGTAGTGGCTGTGTGTGTATAAGTCGGTTTTGATTCAAACTTCGAACCAAAACGAAATTCCCTTGGTTCCAAGCACAGATCTGGACTTTACTTCGAAGGAGGGTAACCTTAGGCTATAAATAAGTGAATTGGGAAGCCCAAAATCATCTAAATCAATCAAACCCGAATTTCTGTCAAATTTTCTCTGTTTTGAGGTGCTAACTTTGATCCATTCGTTCTCCTTCAATTCTCACCCTTTCCTTCTGAAACCAAAACACAAACTGAAGTTCTAATTCCAATCTCGAATTAGAACCCGAAATCACTCAAAATAACCTCCTGTAGATCGAGTTATAGGCAATCAAAGTTGAGGTTCTAAAGCTGCGAAAAACAGAGCAACTTTCAACATCAAGTACCCATCTTTCTTGAATTCGTTTGGTAAATCCAGGAACTCTTTTGATTCCAAAGTTGTTTCTAATTAAAGTTGGCATTTCCTAGTTGCTTAAGCTAACTTGTTTCATCCTTTTTCATGTCACGTTATGGACACTACGAGTATGCGGTGATGCCATTCGGTTTGACCAACGCCCCAACAATATTCATGGATTATATGAATAGAGTGTTTCGACCCTATCTGGATTCCTTCGTGGTGGTGTTTATCGATGATATTCTCATATATTCGAAGAATCCTGAGGAACACGCTAATCATTTAAAGATTGTTTTGGAAACCTTGAAGGAGACGAAGTTATATGCCAAGCTGACCAAGTGTGAATTTTGGCTTGAAAAAGTCAATTTCTCGGGGCATGTAATTTCAAAGGATGGTGTTGCTGTGGATCCAGCTAAAGTGGAAACAGTTTTGCAATGGCAAAGGCCGAAGACAGTTACAGAAATTAGAAGCTTTCTTGGGTTAGCCGGATATTATCGGAAGTTCATCGAAGGTTTTTCCATGTTAGCTCTTCCGTTAACTCGATTAACCCGGAAAGAGCAACCTTTTGTCTGGGACGAAAAGTGTGAAGTTAGTTTCCAAACGTTAAAGGACAAGTTAACATCGTCTCCAGTGTTAACTTTGCCCGATCCTCGGAAAGGCTTCGATGTTTATTGTGATGCGTCTAGACAAGGATTGGGTTGTGTCTTGATGTAAGAAGGGAAAGTTGTTGCTTATGCATCACGTCAGCTGAAAGTGCATGAGGAAAACTACCCTACTCACGATTTGGAGTTGGCTGCTATTGTCTTTGCCCTAAAGATTTGGAGACATTACCTTTATGGTAATACGTTTCAAGTATTCAGTGATCATAAAAGTTTGAAGTATCTCTTTGACCAAAAAGAACTGAATATGAGACAACGTAGGTGGATGGAATTCTTGAAGGATTATGACTTCGAATTACATTACCACCCCGGCAAGGCCAATGTCGTAGCAGATGCTTTGAATAGGAAGGTGTTGCACGTAAGTGAGATGATGGTGAAAGAAACTCAGTTAATTGAAGAATTCCGAAACTTGAATCTAGCAGTTCAGTGTAAGCCTGATTGTATCAAGCTAGGGATGCTTCAAGTAACCAATGAATTCTTTACTGAAGTAAGGGACTTGCAGAAAGAAGATGAAGAGTTGTTGGAAAAGAGAAGATTGGGATTGGAAGGCGTGGAGCCTGATTTTCATGCTGGAGTTGATGATGTCCTAAGGTTTCGGGATCGTGTGTGTATCCCAGCCAATTAGGAGTTGAGGAAGGCAGTTTTGGATGAGTCCCACAAAAGCAAGTTAAGTATGCATCCTGGAACAACAAAGATGTATCAAGACCTGAAGAAGATGTTTTGGTGGCCAGGATTAAAGAAAGATGTTGCGTCTTATGTTGCCTCTTGCCTTGTTTGCCAAAAGGCGAAGATTGAACATAAGAAACCTGGCGGAGAATTTCAACCCTTGAGTATACAGGAATGGAAGTGGGATGGAATAGCAATGGACTTTGTGTGTGGTTTTCCGAGAACCAGAGAAGGTTTCGATGCGATTTGGGTTGTAGTGGATCGGTTAACCAAGTCAGCTCATTTTATCCCCATCAATATGCAGTATCCGTTGGAGAAGCATGCGAGATTGTATATCAAGGAAGTCGTAAGATTGCATGGAATTCCCTCAAGCATCGTATCGGATCGTGATCCTCGTTTTGTGTCTCGTTTATGGCAAAGTTTGCACCAAAGTTTGCACCATTGCAAGCTTTGGGAATGCAGCTAAGAATGAGTTCAGGTTATCACCCGCAAACAGATGGTCAGTCTGAAAGAACAATTCAATCCCTAGAAGATTTGCTTCATGCATGCGTTTTGGAGTATCAAGAGAGTTGGGATCGGTTATTGCCGCTTGTGGAGTTCACCTACAACAATAGTTATCATGCAAGCATAGATATGGCCCCGTATGAAGCTCTTTATGGAAGGAAGTGTAGGACCCCACTTTGTTGGTTCCAAGTGGGGGAGAGTGCGCTCATCGGACCTGAGTTAGTGCAGGAAACGACCGAGAAGATAAAGGTTATCCAAGAGAAGATGAAGACTGCGCAAAGTCGTCAAAAGAGCTATGCCGACAAGCGAAGATCCAACCTGGAATTTCAAGAAGGAGATCACGTGTTCTTGCGTGTGGTTCCAACGACCGGTATTGGAAGAGTGATGAAGCCAAAGAAGTTAACCCCGAAGTTTATCGGTCCATATCAGATTTTGAAGCAAGTTGGTCCTGTTGCGTATCAGATCGCTTTGCCGCCATTCTTGTCCAATCTCCATAATGTGTTTCACGTTTCTCAGCTTTGCAAGTTTATTCAAGACCCATCTTCGATCATCCAGTTGCAGCAAGATGTAGTACCATTAAAAGAGAATCTCACGTTCGATGTTGGGCCAGTACGAATAGAAGATCGTCAAATCAAGAAGTTGCGAGGAAAAGAGATCCCTTTAGTTCGAGTTCTTTGGGGTCAGAATGGAGTGTCTGAATCAACGTGGAAATTAGAATCTAGAATGAAGGATGAGTACCCTCATCTTTTTGTGTAAATCGGAATTTCGGGGACGAAATTCTGTTTAAGTGGGGGGAGAATGTAAGACCCTATATTCTTAAATAAATAAAAGAAATTAAATATTCAAAAGAATAATATTATTATATTGAATAAAATAATGAATTTTCTGAAATTTGGTTAAAATACTCGAGTATTTGGGGAAGACTCGAGTATTGTAACTAGCAGTTAGAAAATTTGAATTTTTGGTTGGAATACTCGAGTAGTTCGTGCAGTGGCTGTGTGTGTATAAGTCGGTTTTGATTCAAACTTCAAACCAAAACGAATTTCCCTTGGTTCCAAGCACAGAGCTGGATTTTACTTAGAAGGAGGGTAACCTTAGGCTATAAATAAGTGAATTGGGAAGCCCCAAACTCATCTAAATCAATCAAACCCGAATTTCTGTCAAATTTTGTCTGTTTTGAGGTGCTAACTTTGATCCATTCGTTCTCGTTCAATTCTCACCCTTTCCTTCTGAAACCAAAACACAAACTGAAGTTCTAATTCCAATCTTGAATTAGAACCCGAAATCACTCAAAATAACTTCCTGTAGATCGAGTTATTGTAAAAACTACAATCGGTGGGTGAATTAACTAAGGAGCACTAGGAGAACACCTAAAAGGGGGGTTGAATAGGTGTTTAAGAAACCTTGAAAGATTTTCGAAAGAAATGAATCGAAACAATTAAAACAAATGATTTTTACAAAATGTTTCAGCCCTTAATCGATTAAGCTTCCAATTAATCGATTAATCCTTTGTAAAACTTTGAGTTAATCAATTAATGCTTCAGTTAATCGATTAGTGCTTGAAAGCTGACTTTTGGTTAATCGATTAACACCTTCAGTTAATCGATTAATCACTGTTAAAACTGAAAAATTTCTTTTCGATCAAATACGAAAATCAATCAATTAACACATATGATCAGAGATTAAGCGGAATTGATTCACACCAATGTTCTTATTGATTACCTAGGTTATGAAAATGATTTTCCCAAATCAATTTACACAATTAAAAGCTAATTGATTCAATTATGAAAAATCAATCTTTTCTAGGTTTTCAACCAAGAACATATGAAATGAGAGAGATAAGGGAATAGAGATACTACACAGTGATTTATCCTGGTTAACTCACTACTACCGTGAGCTACATCCAGTCCCCTCTTCAACCAAGAGAGATTCTTCACTAAGGAATTAGAATTCTCAAATTACAAGTAAATGCCTCTCAAGACTCCCTTCTTGATAGCCTCCAAGAGATACCACACTCTTATATTGCAACCCTATTGAAATCTAATCTAACCTCTTCCCTTGCTTGTTGATATCCCGACAACAAGTCTTCCACTTGCTTGATGATGCCTCGCACAAAGACTTCCAAATGCTTGTTAACACAACAAGACTTCCAAGACTTCTTTGCTTGATGAACAATCACCAAGTCTTCCTTTGTTGTAGATAGCTTGCCTTCTTTGCAATGATTACAACTCAAATGAAAACAATAACAATTCTATGAATCTATTTCAAGAACTATGAAAATATCAACATAAGAGATTCAAAGATTCTTGATCAAAGATGTAAAAGTTCAAAGCTTTGATCTATGAAAGTGAGAGAGACTAGTGTGGCTTTGATCTTTGTAAAATTGATATGAAAATGATGTTAGTTTGTTTAAATGATTCACAAAAGTTAGGAAAAGGTTTATATAGAATACCCAAAAGTTAGGAAACTTAAAAACACATCTTGAGAAGTGAAAAACGTATTTTGAAAACTAGTTCTCTACAGGTGTTAATCGATTAACACATGGCATTAATCGATTAACCACTGTAACATGTGTGTTAATCGATTAACTCAACCCATTAATCGATTAGCCACTGTAAAACACTTCTAAAAACTTGTTTTCTCAAATCTAAACCTTTTTCTTTCAAACCTTTAAGCCACCTATTGATTTTAGGTTAAGTGAATACTCAAATTATAATATAATCATGCACTTGATAGAGATTCACTACCCTCTAATGACTCTACCCAAACTCATTAAATTAAAAGACTCAAACTAAAGATATTACAATTAGACACAAATTGAATCTTCATGAGCTTGCTCTCTCTTCATCATTTGTTGTTTGTTGAACTTTGATGAGCTTCACACAACTTGAGCTTGATCAAAACATTTGTAGCTTGTGCAAAACATTTGTCATTATCAAAACCTTCTCACTAGATCTAACAATCTCCCCCTTTTTGAAAATGATAAACATGTTTTGAATTTGTTTGAAGTTGTTGATGCTTGAACCATTTGATCACTTGTTGAGACTCTTGCTCCCCCTCAATAAATGCTTGATTCTCCCCCTATCTTCAACAACTTTGCTCAACCTATGTAAAAACAACAAAACAACCTTTTCTCCCCCTTTTGGCATTATCAAAAAGTAATATGACAATAAAAGAAATAAGAATCATTTCTTCACAACATTGATACCAATTAATCAATGATACCAAGTGTAAAACTCAAGAAATATACTTTGAAATGTGATACCAATTGAAAAGAAATATGACAACGAGGTATGATACCAATTGGAACTAAAAAGATATCACATCACTTAACAAAGAAAGATATCAATTGTAAAGAAATATCACAATAAAAAAAATAGCATGATAAACATCTGATGATCACACAATGATACCAATTGAAGAAAATATGACGTGATAATACTTGTGAAAATAAGATATCAATTGTAAGAGACTAGTAGCAAGATTTGAAGATACCAAATGTAAATCCAATTGTGAATACTTGCTATCTCTTGTGGAAGTTCACTTGATACCAAAAGTGAGCTTTGTAGAAGTAATACCAATTGTCAAAATCCAACAATATCAATTGTACCAATTTGTAGGACTTTCTCTTTGATACTTGAAGATGCAAATGAAGAATAACACTTGTAAGCACTTTTGCTCTTCAATCATACCTACAAAACAATCATGCTTTGTTTTTTAGTATCCAAATAGTCTTGGATCCATTTTTGTTAGTTAAGGGAATTTCACCCTTCTTAATCCAAACAAAATTTCCTTTAGGTATACCATGTACTTTAACATAACACACATTTGAAGTATGTCCATGAGTACCACAATAGAAACATGTTGGAGCATTTGAAAAATCAACTTTAGAAAAATCAATAACATTTCTATGGGACTTACTCTTAGCATTAGTATAACCCAAACCAAACTTGTTTGAATTTTCTCTTTAAAAATTTAACAATGTGCCCAATTTAATATCACCACTTGTGAAACTTGCAAGCTTATTTTTCAAAATTACATTTTCATCCTTAAGCAACTTGCAATTCTCACAATCAACCACAATATTCAATCTACTAGCACAATCACAAGAAGAACTAGCATATATGAGATCAAGAGTTTCATTTTGAAGATTAAGATCATCAACTTGTTTTTGAAGTTCTAGAATCTCTTGTTGATGTTTCAAAATGAGCTTCTTCCTTTCAATGTTTTTCAAAGCTAGTTTCTTAAATTGTTCATGAATTTCTTCATAAGCATTATATAAGATTTCATATTTGGAAGAAATTTCGGATTTAGTGTCACTTACATCGCTTTCCTCGCTTTGTTCATTTGATTCATCACTTGAACTTCTTCTTCATCTACTAGAGATATCAAGTTGAGTGTAGCGACTTCTTCATCATCCGAAGAACTACTTGATGTGCTTTTCTTTTCTTCTTCATCATCCCAAACAATATATGCCTTTTTATGCTTTGGGTGTTTCTTCTCTTTCTCCATCCTTTTGAGATACTTTGAACATAAGTACTTGATATGACCGGGTTTTCCGCATTCATGGCAAACTACTCCTTCTTTTGTTGTCTTGGTCTTGTAGTGTGGGGAATTCTTCTCTTTTCTTTTGTCTTTGTTCAACCTTCCTTTTCTCCTTAGAAGCTTGTCAAACTTTCTTAGTAGAAGTTTCATCTCTTCTTCATCAATGTCCGAATCAGAATCTTCACTATCATTATCGGAACTCTCTTCCTTTCTATATGAGCTTTTGGCTTTAAGAGCAATTCCTTTTCTTTCTTTATTCTTATCCGATTCTTCATGCATATGCAAACGTCCAAGCTCCATTTCATGTTCTTGAAGCTTTCCGAAAAGTGTTGCTAAGTCCATGGTGTCCAAGTCCTTTGATTCAACAATTGCGGTAACCTTAGGTTGACATTCCCTGCTTAGACATCTTAAAACTTTGTTAACAAGTTCACAATTCATGGAAGTTTTTCCAAGAGCAATGAGATGATTAATAATATGAGTAAAACGCTTTTGCATAATACATATAGATTCATTAGGCAACATACGAAACAATTCATATTCATGCATCAAAGAATTTAATCTAGCACACCTAACTTCACTAGTGCCTTCATGTGTGACTTGCAAGGTGTCCCACATTTGTTTGGCATTATGACATTGGGAGACTCTAAAGAACTCATCATAAGATAGAGCGGAGGTGATGATATTCTTAGCTTTTGAATCATATTGAATTTTCTTTTTATCATCATCGGTCCACTTATCTTTGGGGGTTAGTTGAGATACACCTTCTACTTGAGTTGAGGGAATGTGAGGACCATTCTCAATGGCTTCCCAAATGTTCATGTCTATGGCTTCTATAAAAATTCTCATTCTAATTTTCCAATAAGCATAACCCTCTCCACCAAACATAGGAGGGCGACTTATCGAAGCACCTTCACCACCAAAGGGATTCATAGAACCCATTTGTAGTTTCCTCAAGGATCTTTACGAAAAAGCTCTATGCTCGTGTCTTTCGACCGAGCTCTGATACCAATTGTAAAAACTACAATCGGTGGGTGAATTAACTAAGGAGCACTAGGAGAACACCTAGAAGGGGGGGGGGGGTTGAATAGGTGTTTAAGAAACCTTGAAAGATTTTCGAAAGAAATGAATCGAAACAATTAAAACGAATGATTTTTACAAAATGTTTCAGCCCTTAATCGATTAAGCTTCCAATTAATCGATTAATCCTTTGTAAAACTTTGAGTTAATCGATTGATGCTTCAGTTAATCAATTAACCACGTGGCTAGTAACTTGAAGGGGATATACGACAAAAGTTATTGTGCCGTTTGCACCATCACTGTACACTCGCATTGTTTTTGAATTTCCACAAGATCAATCATTCTCATATTTTCTTTTCATAGTACTTCTAAATATACCAAGTCCTTTTCATAGGAACAACCGTTCATATCAAATAATCTTTCATAGAACAAATCATGATTTTATAACATATCCAAATACTTTTGATACTTCATCACATGTTCTCTTATCATTTCCAAGACCATATTAAGCAGGATAACTTTAGATTATACAATGTGTCATATCAAAATAAAATCAGACATATAATATAAAGTTACTGTCGCAACGTAGAACGACTAAGCACACCACAATCAATTGTCGTCTCGTATCTTGACATATAACTTTGGATTCCGACTTTTGAGATGGTCGAAATCATCCTAATGTTACCATAGTGCCATTATGTCTCTCCTAATTACACTCTTTAATTCCAGACTTTATCCTAAACTCATATATTCTATTCCCTAAGGTGTGAATTCCATTATCAACTTTAAATACTCCATTTATATCAGCGAGGACTACCCTAAGGTTCATTAACATATTTCTTAATTACCCTATCCTTAGTTACCAGTATAGCATCCTAGAATTTACACTCTAAGTAAAGGTAACACAACTCGTCTTACCTCGGGGTCTTATTAGAACCTGGTTTACGGCTCGGTGAGGAGATCCTTCTTCGGCTTACGACATCACGTGGCTCGTTGTTCGCATCATGGCTGGTCCTAAAGTCCTTCGTCGTCTAACCACAAATCAGCTTTTGAAGGAACAAAGAGAAGATCAGTTCGGTCAGCCTCAACCCGTCTGGTTCATGTAAACACCGGTCCAACAGGTTTGACTCACTTCATCTTCTTCACTGCTGTAGATCAATCCATGGGGTTGATGGTTACCCCAACCAAGGCAACGAGGGAAGGAACGACAGCACCTCCTAAGGGTGGCGGTGGTTCAATCCAGACCCGCGACAGCTGCCGGTTTGCGATTGGTGAAGGTCCCATCGTGGCGGTTCGATTCGAACCCACTATAGACGCCGGTGACGCGAGGAGACGGGGATGAAGGTCGGCCCGGATTTGCAAGCCTTCTCCCATGGCAACAGTGATGGTGGCATGAGAACTCATGATGGCGGCTGGGTCGCGCGTGAGAGCAAGGGCAGCAAAGATCGGTGGAGAGAGAGACCAAAGGGGTAGCGGTGATGGCGGTTTAGATGGGTGTCGTCGCGAGTGAGGGACGAGAGAGAAAGGAAGAGCAGCCACTGGAGAAGATAGGGAGGGAGAAAGAGTGTGCAACGGCTATGGTGATTTGGGTGGGTGGAGGCATGGCGGCCGGAGCGCCGCGAGAGAAGGAAACCGAGGGAGAGTTAAAGGGTCCCAAAACGAAGGAGAAGGAGAAGTGATGTCGGGGAGGGGGGGGGGTGGTGGCTGCAGCATAGTAACAAGGGAGTTTTAGGGTTTCACCCTCCTATTTTTCTTAATACACATATACACATTCTTTCAATTATTTAGTTATTGACCAAAACAAATACTAATAAAACTTAAGCATCATATAAATTCATATAAGAAAACCATAGAGTTAGAAATTAATTGGAAATTAGGAAGGAATAAAAACTTATCTAATACGTAATATATCAAAAGCAAAGCAAAGTGTAGAATGTATATTTTTCAGATGGGGTAACTGTTTTAATGAATCTACTTTCAAATATATAAATAAAATATACTTACGTAAATACCATAGGATATTTTAAGAAAATGCTCAACGCTCTAATGATTAATTTCAAGGATTAATCATTTAATTTGATAGAACTCAAAATTTATAATACAAAAGAAAATCAGGATGTTACAATAATTCCCGCGATTGTTTTATTAGCACAATCTAATCACTATAATACTCTCGTCCGTCAATTCTATGAACCTTCACCAATTGTTCTTCAGTTCATAGAACCTTCACGCCATTTTTCCTAATTCCTAACGTCCACCTTACTTCATAATTTTACGTGTTTCTAATTCATTTTAGTGGTTGTTAATAATCAATCCTTTACTTATATAAATCAATTTGGAGGGGTTTTCTAACTTAAGGTCTTTAAACATAAGCATAGGCAATTAATATGCAAGCATAAATATTATCAATAATAATGATACTAGCATTCATTCATTTAAAATTAAGACATTCAAGCTTAGAATCAACATTTAAAGTAAAATTAATAACAACATTAGTGACATTCATTCATGCACCATCATTTATTTCTTAAGCATAATATAACTTAACCAACCTCATCATCATCATTAACTAGTATAACTTCTAGATTCATGACATAATTAAATTTATAATATAAACACATCAAACATCCCCATCTCAACATACACATATCAAACATATACATATCAACATACACATCACTATATACATATTATTATAATTAATTCCTTCCCTTAATTGAGAAAAATACCTCCCCTCTTACCTCTTTTAGAGAGAGAAAGAAAGTGAGGGATTTGAAGAACACCACCTCCAAGTTTAAATCCAAGCTTCTATGCCACTAATTTCTTGGGCCCTCTATCACTTTCTAAACTCCCTTTGACGATTTTATGACCTTCGGAGCTTGATTAAAGAAGTTAGGGTTTGAGGGTAAATTTGGGTGTTCTTGGATTTTGAGGGAAAAGTGAGTGATTTGTAGGTTTTTATTTAGAGAAAAGCTTGTATTTGAAGTGGGGAGGTGATATATGATGATGATTTGTTGAGGTTTAGTGTTGATTTTTGGTGTTGAAGAACCTAGGGTTTTTGGGTGAAAAATCGCATGAGAGAGAAAGGGGAAAGAAATGGTGCGTGTGGCTGGAAAATCAGCAGCACCAGACTTTAATCTAGGCGCACGGTCTGCTAATATGCGCTGGTGCTGGTGCGTGCGTGCGTGGTGCTGGTGCACCAACCGGTGCGTCTCGTCTGCGCACCGGTGCATAAATCCTGCGCACCGGTGCATGGTTTTGACTAGCGGTGCGTCTCGTACGCACCGGTGCTATTTTTTTTAACACAATTTAATACATTCCAAAACCATCCTAAAAATAAAATACATACAAAATATTAAAATTTCATTTTTCTTATAATTATCTAACTTAAAACTTCTAATTACTTAATTAAATTGAACTATCTAATGCTTATAACTATTTAATAAATTTGGGGATGTTACAGAGAGGACCTTGAAAATGGCGCAAGAACGGAACGAAACAGAGCCGGAGCAGGTGACGCATGCCCAGGCGCCCAGGCTGGGGCGCCCAGGCGCGCGCACCATGGAGAATAGCTGCACCAGACCTAGCATGTCCAGGCGTGGAGCCTGGGGCGCCTAGGCGCGCGACCCACGTAGCAGGCCTATTTAGGCCAATTTCTGATCAGATTTGCTCCGATTCAATTAGGATTAATTTTAGTCTTTAAATATAGGTTTTTCCATTAGGTTTAGTAGACTTTTCAGAGGCAATTAAGAGATTAGAATACAAATTAGGATTAGAAAGAGAGGCTGGAGAATCGTATTGAGAGCAAGGAGGCAAGACACAAGGATTGAATATCAACATTGTTGGAGGGATCCACTTGATGATTGAAGATCTCTTAGGGGTAAATTCATGAGGATGTGTGACGCACCGTCGAACCATACCTGGGGAAAGGGAAGTCTCGACGTCAGAATCTACAAAATCAAAATCTTTAAACAACCTAACCCTAGGTTTATTGGTCCTATAGCCGAGCCTACTGCATCTTCCCCTAACCTTTAAGGCTTTTCCCCAGAAGGGTTTTTCCCAGGTACAGTTCGAGGGGCGGCGGGCCACTTGGGCCCGCTCCTCCGCTGCTTGATATTGTAACTTCCTACTCTCCTTTTCCTCAAAAGTCTGGGGAAATTCCACCGATAACGGTATCTCCGCCATGGGATCCGCCATGCGATGGCGAAAAGGCGGTGGCAGGAAGTCTAGCACTTCCAAATCAGAAGAAGATGAAGATGAAGAGGAGGAAGAATCCTCAATATCGCCTAAACCCAAAATTTTTGACAATTCCTCATACCATGACCAGTTAACACCCATGATGAAAACTCAGGAAATTCAGAAAACCCAGAAAGAAACTCTAAACCCAACGAAAGCCAGAAACTCAGAACCTAAGGGATGAACAGTTCAAATGAAAAGAGAAAAAGGTAGAAGCAAAAACCAGAGGTTCCAAGTCAAAATACCTGAAACTGTAGAAAGAAGACTGGCACGAACTGATAGGTGCAATGAAGGGGAAGCAATAACCGTCAGAGAAGGCATGACTGCAATGGCTTGAGAATGGTTGGAGGAAATATGAGATCTTAAGAAAACGCAGGAACAGATAGGGATGATAGAAGGAAGAGTTTTAGAAGAAATGAGGAAAGAGGAGACTAAAGGACAGTTAAAACTCAAAAAGAAACTTCCCTCCCCACGTTTTGAGTTATTGGGCCTGGCAGCAGAGGCCCAAATCCAACATTGAGCCACTCAAAGAGACACGTGTCGCACAATCAGTGGAGGGAAACATTTCAAAAACCCAAAGGGCAGCATGCATAATAATGACACCTGACACAAGCAGCACGTGTCAATGAAAGGACATTTAAACGTCCTCTCAGTCAGTATAAGGGACAGCGAGGCACTTTGAGCTGTCCTGAACTCATCACCTCGCCCCGACCCAAACGCTCGGTTCCTTTAAAAGACACCGTCGAAGAATTATCAGCTCGGCTCATGACTCAAAAAGTCTTACCGAGCTGGGGGGCTTATGTGGTAGACCGATCCTCGGTCTACTCTTAGCATACTCGGCCGACCAGATTATCCTATCTGATAGGTCACGCCTACCCAGGCCGAGCGCTTGTCTTAGGACCCATCCTGGCACCTCAGGACCGACCACATGGGGCTTACCCCCCAAGGAGTCCGAGCTAGGGGCGCGTGAGCCTAACTTGCGAACAGGGATAAGATTCTCCACTACAGGATAAGGATGAATGGCTCATCCTACATCCTAAATGGGACACGTCAGCTGCCTTGCTGGCCCTCCGTACAGGCCCACAAGGTACAATGCCACCCCTATAAATAGCTGTCTCTAGCAAGGGGCTCTGGTACGTTCTCTCTCTCCCTAATTGCACATCTGCACACACTGTGATTAGGGAAACCCTAGTTGTCCCAACTGGACCTCTAGCATACCTAAACAATCATACACTAACCTCAGTCCATCCACTAGTTCTTGGGTCTCTCTATACCTTTGAGCTAGGGATATATCTGATACACCGTGTCCTAGACACGACACTTTACCTCTAAGATGCTTTATACTTCTGTCTACTATCTTCACTGGTAGCGTCTTATAAGTAAGGTTCTCCTTTAGCTATATAGAGTCAGGTTCAATGACATGCGACGGATCACGAATGTACTTCCTAAGTTGAGAGATATGGAAAACGTTGTGAAGGTTTGAAAACATAGGTGGTAAGGCAATTTGATACGCTACAGGGCCGACACTTTTGAGAATTTTATAAGGTCCAATGAACCTAGGGGTAAGCTTACGAGACTTTAGAACTCTTCCAATGCTGGTAGTCGGAACTACTCACATGAATACATGATCTCCTTCCTGAAATTCAAGAGGTTTTCTTCTCTTGTCATAATAACTTTTTTGCCTACTCTGAGCTATCTTCATATTCTCCCTAATCATTTTGATTGTCTCAGTTGCTTGTTGCACCACCTCAGGCCCTATGATAAGGTTTTCTCCAGTCTCAAACCAACATAATGGAGTTCTGCACTTCCTACCGTACAAAGCTTCGAATGGTGCCATTCCAATGCTTGAATGAAAACTGTTGTAGTAGGTGAATTCAATCAAGGGTAAGAATCTATCCCAGCTTCCAGGTTGTTCTAGAACACAAGCTCTCAATAGGTCTTCCAAAGATTGAATTGTCCTTTCAGATTGACCATCTGTTTGTGGGTGATAAGCTGAACTCATCTTCAATCTAGTACCCAAAGCGGTTTGCAAACTATTCCAAAAATTTGAAGTGAAACGAGGGTCTCTATCCGATATAATGCTCGAAGGAACACCATGCATCATGACTATCTCATTGATGTACAAATCAGCCAACTTCTCCAAAGAATACTTGATGTTGATTGGAAAAAAGTGAGCAGACTTGGTTAGTCTATCCACAATCACCCAGATAGAGTCCTACCCCTTTTGGGTCTTGGGGAAACTAGTCACAAAATCCATAGAGATACTGTCCCATTTCCATATTGGAATCTCAAGAGGCTGCAATTCTCCAGCTGGTCTTTGATGCTCCATCTTGGCCTTTTTCACACACTAGGCAAGTAGCCACATACTCTGCCACGTCTCTCTTCATTCCAGGCCACCAAAACATCTTCTTTAAGTCTTGGTACATCTTAGTTGCTCCAGGATGAATACTTAACTTACTCTTGTGAGCTTCTTCAAATATCAATCTCCTCATTTCAAAATCATGTGGCAAACATACCCTATTCTTGAATCTAAGGATTCCATCAGAACCTACTTGAAACTCGATCTCTTTTCCCGCTGCAGATAAGTTCTTCTTGTCTTGGAGCTCTTCATCGGACTCTTGCAATACTCGTACATTATCCAGGAATTCACTTGTAATCTGAAGCATACCCAAGGTCATACTTCTGGGGTTTACTTGTACGGCTAATTTCAAGTCTCTAAACTCTTCTATTAGCTTCATCTCTTCCACCATTAAAGCGGACAGATGCAATGACTTCCTGCTTAGCGCATCAGCCACTACATTTGCCTTTCCTGGATGATATTGAAGTCCAAAATCGTAATCCTTGAGGAATTCCATCCATCGTCTCTGCCTCATATTCAGTTCTTTTTGATCGAACAAATACTTCAAGCTCTTGTGATCACTGAACACTTCAAGCCTAACACCATACAGATGATGTCTCCAAATTTTGAGAGCAAAGACCACTGCAGCTAACTCCAGATCATGGGTTGGGTAGTTTTGCTCATGTCGCTTTAACTGTCTGGAAGCATAAGCAACTGCCTTCCCTTCTTGCATTAAAACACATCCCAGACCTTGCTTTGATGCATCACAAAATACGCTAAAGTTGCTATCGGGACTTGGAAGAATTAACACAGGGGATGTAGTCAATTTCTTCTTCAACTCCTGAAAACTTGCCTCGCATTCTTTAGTCCACACAAAAGGTTGCCCTTTTCTGGTCAACTTAGTCATAGGTAGAGATAACTTTGAGAATCCTTCAATAAACCTCCTGTAGTAACCAGCTAAACCGAGAAAGCTTCGAATCTCAGTCACTGTTGTCGGGGTATCCCATTCCATCACTGTCTCTACTTTAGCCGAATCTACTGCAATGCCTTCCTTAGATATCACATGACCTAGGAAATTCACTTTCTCTAGCCAGAAATCACACTTTGACAATTTTGCAAACAATTTATTATCCTTTAAAACCTTCATAATAGTTCTTAAGTGTTCAGCATGCTCTTCTCGATTCTCAGAGTATATGAGGATGTCATCAATGAAGACAACAACGAATGAATCCAGATAAGGATGAAATATCCTATTCATATAATCCATAAATACTGCAGGGGCATTGGTCACACCAAAGGGCATCACAAGGTACTCATAATGCCCATAACGAGTTCGAAAGGCAGTCTTTGGAATATCCTTGGACTTAACTCGAATTTGGTGGTACCCTGATCTAAGATCAATTTTGGAAAACACCACAGCTCCTCTCAACTGATCCATCAGGTCATCAATTCTTGGCAAAGGGTACTTGTTCTTTATAGTCACCTTGTTCAACTGTCGATAATTTGTACACAACCTCATGCTACCATCTTTCTTCTTCACAAACAGAACTGGAGCACCCCATGGTGATACACTTGGTCTGATGAATTGCTTCTCTAACAAATCTTCGGGCTGCTTCTTTAATTCCACCAATTCTGCAGGAGCCATTCTATAAGGTGCTATAGATATGGGACCCGTTCCAGGTACTAAGTCTATTGCAAACTCCACTTCTCTAACCGGGGGTAATCCAGGAATGTCTTCGGGAAACACCTCTGGAAATTCGCATACAACTGGCAGGTTGCTAATCTCTTGTCTCTCCTTCACTTTCATGGAAGATATAAGCATATATGCACGAGAACCTTCTTTCAAGGAAGCATTAACTTGATTGGCAGTCATACCTCTTGGTTCATCATGGTTCATGGGAATGTCATTTTGGTTTGTAAAGACTACTGTTTTACTAAAACAATTCAAGAGGACATGATTTGTAGATAACCAATCCAATCCTAATATCACGTATAATTGTGATAAGGGTAAACAAATTAAGTCAATGATGAAAGTTCTATCATTTATGATAACCGGGCACTTTGAACATAACCTAGAAGTGATAACAGGTGAGTTTGTAGGGGTGGACACAATCAAATCATAAGATAAAGGTTCTGTTGACACTCCTAACTGTTTCACGCAGTCTTCAGAGATAAAAGAATGTGTTGCACCAGAATCATATAATACACTTAAAGTAGTCCCATTAACGAGACACGTACCCTGAATCAAGTCATCTGATCGAGTGGCCTCAGCACCGCTCATGGTGAAAACTCTTCCCTGTTGCCTGGTTCGAGCAGCTCCCACAACATTGACCCCTTTAGCAATCTTGGGGCATACTCTAGCAAAATGTCCTTTCTGCTTGCAATTGTAACACTCTTTGTCTTTCTTGTAGCATACATCCCCAAAGTGGTGTTCATTGCATTCCTTGCACTGAGGTGCAGGGTTGGCTTGATAAATCTGTCCCTTCTGAGCAGCATTTGAAGGATTATGAGGCCTAAAAGTAGGGCCTCGATAAATTGAAGGTGGATTGTAGGGCTTCTGGTTGTTGTTATTGTCCATCTTGCCTTTTCCTCTACCTTGCATCTGATTTCTTTGAGGACCATATAGTTCCTTGGAGGAGTTGCACTCTTCATTGCTGCACTCTTCATTGTTGCCTTTTCAGCCTTGTTATCATCCTCGAACATTCTGCATTTGTTCACCAAGGTAGCAAAGTCTCTGATTTCTTGATGACTGAACATTTTCTTCAGCTCTGGCTTCAACCCACTTTCGAACTTCACGCATTTAGAACGTTCATCTGGTTCCTGGTTGTAGTATGGAAAATATTTGGCTAATTCTTCAAATTTCGCCGCATATTCCCCCACTGACATATTGCCTTGTTCTAGCCTGAGAAACTCCATTTCCTTCTTCTTCCTCAGATCTTCAGGAAAATACTTCCTCAAAAACCTCTCTTTGAAAAGATCCCAAGTGACTACTATCTGCTCATGTTCCATTTGTCTGCTAGTGTACTCCCACCAATTCTCAGCTTCCTCTTTCAGCATATAAGTGCCAAAAGTCACTTTCTGTGCATCGGTACATCTTATTCCTCTAAAAATCCTCTCCATTTCTTGAATCCACTTATTAGCATCATCAGGGGCAAACCCTCCAGTAAACGAAGGGGGGTTACCCCTACAAAACTCATCAAGCCCATGGTACTCAGCAGGTCCTTGATTCTGCTGCATTGCTTGCAAGATATCTGCCATTTGTGCCAAGATATCAGCATTCCCTCGCCCTCTACCTGCCATGGCTTTCCTGCACCCACACTTACATTAAAACCAACACTCCTAATTGTCTACACTAAACAAACAATGAGAATATATAAAACACAAACAAATCAGATTTACACAATGGAGCATGTAAGGCCATACCCTAAGCCTGTTAGGACTGACCGTGCTCTGATACCACTAAGTGTAACACCCCGCTTTTCATAACTAAAAACTTGTTCGCGAAAAATAATTAATTTAAAAATAAATAAACTTTCTCATAATATCTGTTTGACGAAAAATTTAAACCAAAATAAAATAAGCCCGAAATAACAAGAGTTATACTAAATGGTATCATACCCAGTATCCCTCCAAACAAATATAAATAATAACTACCATTAAAGAAACTACCACTAAAATTATAATAACACCTAATGCTAATTTCCAAACTCCTCGCTGTTGAAGTCTTCCTCTTGTTCTCCTCCTATGTTCTCTGGACTAGCAGTATCTACATACGACATCCAGTATGCAGGTACAAGTACAAAAAATGGGAGAGTAAGATACTATACAGGGATAGCAAATCAAATGGATGTCACAAACAATACTATAGCTAATGCCATATTCAAACATAGCATTTAACATTTACACATATAAACAAATAATAAGTCACTCAATCATATCAAACACAACCCTCTTACACACAAATGATATGATGCATGATTAGTGTTTTATGCACGAGGATTCATCATCCCCAATTATATTATCTTTCATGATGTAATGCATGTAAATCCAGACTCAACACAATATACCCTACTCCTCAAATCAAACCAAATCAACTCATTCGGTGCCCCAAGCACAATCAATACTCAAATCAATAGTCATTCCAACCAAACTCCGCGGAAAGCGATCGCGAGGTACAAGTATCCTATAAGCTTATTGCACCTGGGTGCTCACAAGGAACTCTCTCACCGAACATGATAATGAAAAGAGATTGTCAGTGATCACTTGGTTTGCATGGCTATCCTGGTTCTACAGGCTGCAACCTAGACCGTCACTGGACCACCTCGCCCAATTGACCCTCTAGACTCGATGGAAAACACCACCAAGTCCCTCCGTCATTTCTCGGAACACTGGCGTATCTTTCCGATCCCTCACCCACACGCCACTAAAACAATGTCATGCTACTAACCATTCACGACTAGTTATTAAGGTCTTTTAAATATTTTAAAACATTTTATTTTTTCTCATCTCAATCATAAATCATCTCAAATCAATTTAATCTCACTAACTAACCCTTCTAAGTGATAGCCTCCGAACCACCAAAACACAAAACGAGAAATTATTCCAATACTTGTCACTCAGCCGCACAATGGGTTGAGAAACATTAATCATCACTCTTATTAGTTCATTCATCATAAACCTCTCATATTTTTAGATTTTCATTATATCTTTAAGAATATTACTTTCTCACTTTTTCCTCATCTTCCACTCCTAACCGTCCAAATTCTCACATTCTAATTAATATATTTAAATTTTCAATCTTAAACTGACCTATTAATTCTAAGGGACTAATTATATTTTCAAAAGAAAATTTCATAAATACTAATTCACTCATAATTCTTTCATTTCACTCCCTTACTCCATAATTTCTAAAATCTTCTACAACTCCGACTATCTACTAAAGTCGTTCTCAATACTATAATTATTTCATAAATCGCTCGTCTTGCATTTACACTCCAAACAAATACACAGTATAATATATAACACAATATACGATAACATATAATAATATCAAGAATAAAGCACATAAACAATTATATCAAGACCACAATAAAATAAATCAAGTCACATTTAGTCAAAACAACATTAAATCAATCAAGCAATTAAATTTCATGGGGTCATACAATGACCGTTACATTTCAAACAAATCTATCAAAACATAGTACTTCTCTCACCTGAATCCAAGTTAGCTAGGTGGTTCTCGAACCACTCTCCTTGAAAATCACCACCTCTCACACTAGATCCTAATATTATCATTCAAACATACACTAATCAAACAATTGGAATAAATAGTATACCTATATCATTGCTACTAGTATTTTACTCTTAAATTATTATTATTATTATTATTGTTACTACGTATACAGTGTATGAATTAGATAAAGATACAGTAGTTATATGTTATTATTATTAATAGTTAATAGTAGTTATATATGTTATTATTAGATTATTTTATATATATTACGTAGATAGTTTCTTATTATAAGTAATAATAGTAGTATATAAAAGTATAATACTTATAATAGTTCGTATATGGTAGGACATAGTAAAAAAATAGTATATACATATGACAGTAGCTATATAACAGTAGTTAGGCATGATATTTACAAGAGTGTAAAACGGTTTCCAATAATAACAATATATATAGAACAGAGGCGGAGCTTGAAGGAAATAAGAACTGAGTAAATATATATCTACGTAGTATATTATTAATAGATACAGTAGCCTATAGCAATTAATAATAGAATATGGAAGAAGTACCAAAGAAGAAGCAGAAAAGTATTTCGGACGAGGAATTGATGGCTCTGATGACAAACAGAGAGAAACGATGTGCAGCTTTTGTGTGTTTGTTTTTCTCAATCAAGAGGCAACAAAGGTATTTATAAAATAAGGATTTAGGTCAAAAATACTTAAAATATTTTTAAAAGATAAGGACTAGTTAATAGGGGATAAAAATTTAACAAATAAAACATAATTAAAAATTAGTTAAAGATAAATGCTTTTAATTTTTTTTTTAAGATGATAGGATTGAAACCAAATCCTCTAATCTAGAATTTATATATTTATTTATATATTTATTTTTATTTTATTATTATATTTTTTTTGATAAAGACCAAATTTATAAAAATCTATATATCTATAATTTTTTTTTAACACCACTTTCACAAACAATTTGGGAGAAAGACAGGTGTCACAATTATTATCAACCATACGGAATTAAGTTATGCCACTGGGTGAAATCCTCACAGTGGTCTTTAGGATTTAGCAATTATGATATTAAACGAGTTAAATTCTGAAATTTAAAGAAAATAAGAGTTTTATGATGTTTTGCTCAAAATACTCGAGTAGTTCATAGTTCATGCAAAAATACTTGAGTATTTAAAGAAATACTTGAGTCGTTCTTAAATTTCCAGAATACTCGAGTCTCTCTCGAAATACTCGAGTCTTTTTGCTACAACAAACCAGTTTTCTGCACTTTTAAGCACCGATTTCAAATTCTAGCTTGCTTATTCCAATTCAATTCAAAACAGAAGTCCTAACACATAAAACAAACATGTTACAAACATAAAACACAATCAAAACAACAAAAAACCGAATCAAATCCCAGATTGCATGAAAACATAGAAAATGTTCATTTTAACATATGAAATTCATTTCTACTCCATTTTAAATTCATGCAACAATCCAGTGAGCATTTATAGGTCCATTTGAACTTGTTTAAACTTTAAAACCATGGGTTTCTGACCTCCAAGTCAGATTCCCTATTCAAGTTGCATCCCTCTTTGAACCTTTAATGATTCCTACATTTCTAGCTTGAAATAACTCATTCTAGTATTTAGGTAACTCCTCCCTTACCTTATTGAAACTAAAGAAACGATTGATTTGAAGAAAAAAAGGATTGAATTGAAACTCTTGTTTCTGCACCTGTGTAAAACAGTTGCAATGGCTGACTTTGGCCATCAATTGCACCACGAATAAGACATGGAAAAGAATGAAATAAGTTAGCTTAAGCAACTAGGAAATTCCAACTTTAATCAGAAACAAATTTGGAATCAAGAGATTTCTTGGATTTACCAAACCAATTCGAGAAAGAAGGGTGTTTGACACTGAATTCTACTCTGTTTTTGCAGCTTCAAACTCTCAACTTTGAAAGCTTAGAAATCGATCTATAGGAGGTTAATTTGTGTGGCTCTTGATTCTAATTCAAGACTGGAATCAGAACTTCAATTCGTGTTTTGGTTTTACTGGAATTGGGTGAGAATTGAGAAAGAATGAAGGGATCAAAGACAGCACCAGAAAATAGAGGAAATTGGACAGAAATTCGGGTTTTAAGTGATTTGATGAGTTTCTAGCTTCCCCAATCACTTATTTATAGTCAAAGATTACCCTCCTTCGAAGTAAAGTCCAGCTCTGTGCTTGGAACAAAGAAAATTGCGTTTTGGTTCGAAGTTTGAATTGAAACCTACTTATACACACACAGCCACTGCTCGAACTACTCGAGTTTTTCCCAAAATACTCGAGTATTCCAACCAGAAATTCAAATTTTCTAAGTACTAGTTACAATACTCGAGTCTTCCTACAAATACTCGAGTATTTTAACCAAATTTCAGAAAATTCATTATTTTATTCAATATAATAATATTATTCTTTAAATATTTATTTCCTTTTATTTATTTTAAAATATAGGATCTTACAGGTGACACTATCCAACCCCTTGGCTACATTCAGTTCCCAGTAACTCTTGGCCAACAACCTTCAGCACGAACTGAAATAATCAAGTTCTTGGTAGTTGATTGCCCTGTCGCGTACAACGCTATTTTGGGAAGAACCTCCCTACAAGCGTTCGGCGTAATGGTATCAACGGTTCACCTCGCAATTAAATTCATCAGAGCTGGCGA
The DNA here is from genome assembly GCA_037953625.1 of Crotalaria pallida. Taxonomy (NCBI): domain Eukaryota; kingdom Viridiplantae; phylum Streptophyta; class Magnoliopsida; order Fabales; family Fabaceae; genus Crotalaria; species Crotalaria pallida. Next base: position 75,237,915 of record CM075649.1, on the reverse strand, counting down.
TAAGGAGGTTACGGTCAAAGCCGAGCAAGAGGCTGCTCGAAAATGCTACAATGCAAGCCTCGAGAAGGTCAAAAACAAAGAACAGACCCAACTCGATAAACCCACTCTCGGTAAAGGAAACGTAAGCCTCGTCGACCTTGATGTTCGAGCCGAACAAGACGAATCCCGACCAATTCCTAAAGGTGAATGGGAATACTTAACCTTGGGAAGTGACCCTCTCAGGCATATCAAGCTTGGCTCAGATCTCCCACCGAACATCAAGGGTGAACTCTTGGAGCTTCTAATCGCAAACAAGGACTTGTTTGCATGGACCTCGGCTGACATGCCGAACATCGACCCAAACTTCATTAGTCACAAACTGAGCATTAACCCTGGTGCCAAACCAGTAGCTCAAAGAAAGAGGAAGGTCAGTGCTCAGAAGGCTCTAGCAATAGAGGAAAAAGTTGCGAAACTACTCCAAGCTGGATTGATTCGGGAGATTGACTACACTGACTGGTTAGCCAACACCATCTTTATTAAAGAAGTCTAATGGGAAGTTGAGAATGTGTGTCGATTACACAGACTTAAACAAAGTCTGCCGTAAAGACCAATACCCACTTCCCGTCATTGACAAACTAGTCGACAGTTCGACAGGATATCTACTGCTATCATTCATGGACGCCTATTCAGGCTACAATCAGATTCCCATGTACCCTCCTGATCAGGATAAGACCGCTTTCATCACCGACAGAGCAACGTACTGCTACAATGTCATGCCCTTCCGCTTAAAGAACGCTGGAGCGACTTACCAACGCATGATGAATAAAGTTTTCCAAGGAATGATCGATCCGACCATGGTGGTGTACATCGATGATATAATTTCCAATAGTAAGCAACAAGAAAACCATACTCAAGACCTCGCAACAATACTAGCTTGTGTGAGGAGCCACGACATGAGACTCAACCCTGAAAAGTGCATGTTCGGTGTCCCTGCCGGTTCTTTCCTGGGATTCATGGTAACGGAAAGGGGAATAGAAGCAAATTTGGACAAATGCAGAGCAATTCTCGACATGAGAAACCCGACCAACGTCCGTGGTGTCGAAAAACTTACTGGACGGGTAGCTGCAATCTCTAGTTGCCTTTCTCAGGCCACTCGCAAAGCCCTCCCATGGTACCAACTCCTCAGGAAAAATAAAGATTTTCACTGGGACGAACGGTGCGAGCAAGGCTTCATTCAGTTAAAAGAGTACTTGTCCAGCCTGCCAGTCCTAGCTAGCCCTCTTTCCAGTGAAGATCTATTTCTCTACATGTCGGTGGCTGAGGCAGCCATCAGTTCGGTTCTGGTCAAAGAGGATTCTGGTATTGAAGCCCCAGTTTACTTTGTCAGCCGAGCACTGCAGGGGCCAAAGATCAGGTATCAGAAGCTTGAAAAACTTTCCTACTGCCTCGTTGTTTCTGCTCAGAGATTGAGGCAATACTTTCAAATTCACTGGATCATAGTTCGAACTGCCCAACCACTGCGGCAGGTCCTCCACAAACCAAACTTGGCCGGGCGAATGGTTTCTTGGTCCATTGAATTGTTAGAATTTGACATCATTTATGAACCTAGGAAAGCAATGAAGTCTCAGGTGTTGGCAGATTTTGTTTCTGAGTTCGCCGAGCCTTTGACGAGCTAGAATTCTTGCTCCTGGTCAGTCTACGTGGATGGGTCAAGCAACAGGAAAGGGGCAAGTGCTAGCATTATCATTGAAAACGCAGATGGACTCAGCATTGAATACTCATTAAAGTTTGAATTTCAAACTTCAAATAATCGGGCACAATACGAGGCAGTCTTAGCGGGTCTCAAGATGTTTCTAGAGCTGGGTGCAATGCAAGTGAATGTATTCAGTGATTCTCTGCTGGTCGTCTCCCAGGTCAAAGGACAGTATCAAGCCAAGGAGCCCATCCTTTAGAAATACCTGGTAGAAGTAAAGCGTTGAATCTCGAGTTTCTCATAATTTCAAATATCTCATATCTCAAGATATTCAAACGCCTGAGCTGACATATTGTCCAAACTGGAAAGCACAAAGCGATCAGAAAACAAGACTTTTATCCAAGAGACCGTTTCTGAACCGAGCGTAATCCTTGCTGTATCTCTGTCCCCCTCCTGGACGATGAGCCCGATTTTAACTTATCTTCAGCACGGATTTGTTCCTCAAGACCAAGCCGAAGCTCGTACGCTAGTTCGAAGATCAGCACAATATACAATCGTTGATGGAGTTCTTTACAAAAGAGAATTCAGTTCGCCCATGCTCAGGTGTGTTGATCCTTCCCAGGCCGATGAAATCCTTGAAGAAATTCATGGTGGCATCTGCAGCCACCACATGGGCGCAAATCAATGACACGTAAGGTAATCCGAGCAGGCTATTTCTGGCCTACCTTGCAAAGCGACGCTATGGATCATGTTAAGAAATGTATACAGTGCCAATTTCACAGTGACGTTTATCAACGCTCTGCTGAAGAGTTGCATTCCCTCAGAGCATCATGGCCTTTCTACAAGTGGGGAATTGATATCATTGGTCAATTCCTCACTACCCCGGGACAACTGAAGTATGCAGTATTAGCAATTGATTACTTCACCAAGTGGATTGAAGCAGCCCCATTGGCTAAAATCACAACTGCTCGAATCCAAAAACTTTTCATTAATGAAGTAGTCTTGCGATTCGGAGTCCCCCACTCGATCATCACTGAAAATGGATCACAATTTACTGCCACCCATTTTCAAGAGCTTGCTGCCGACCTAGGGATCAATCACTATTTCAGCTCGGTGGAACACCCACAAACAAATGGACTAGTTGAAGCTGCCAACAAGGCAATACTTGAGGGCATCTAGGAAAAACTGTTCAACACTGAAGGAACCTGGGCCGACAAACTTCTGAGCATTCTCTGGTCACACCGAACGACCATACATTCCTTTACCGGGGAAACTCCTTTCCGAATTGACTTACGGCTGTGACGCAGTCATACCGATCGAAAAAAGGATCCCAATATTTAGAATATGAGAACGCTCGTTGGAAGTAAATGAGGCTCTCATTCAGGACGAACTTGTCCTAACCGAAGAAATACGAGAGGTAGCAGCTACCCATGAAAAGAAAGCAAAGGAAAGGCAAGCTCGGGATTACAACAAAAAGGTTCGACCATGAAGTTTCGAAGTGGGTGACCTAGTCCTGCGACGAGCAGATATCGGCAAAGGAAATTCGGGAGTCGGCAAGCGTGGCCAAAACTGGGAAGGACCTTATAGAGTCAAGTTCAAATATGGATCAGGGGGTTACATGTTGGAAACTCTCTCAGGCACGGAAATAAACAATAGCTGGAACGCGACCAAACTCCGAGCTTATTACATCTAAGCCTTCAAATATCCATTTTATTTAGTGTTTCTTTATTTCAATAAGTAGAATAGGTTAGCATCTACAAATTACTGCTCGATTACCGAGATTTTAGACAACTCTTCTGAGTTTTTGTTAGGTAGCACATCTTAGTCGAACATTTGTTAGGAATTATTGCTTGTACATGTTCTTCAATAAAATTCTGCAGGTTTTATTCTAAATCGTTATTAAACTGTGAAAATACGTACGAATCATTTCGTTCGGCTAGCCACCGAGCGAAATCGAGACCTTTTAACAGCTCTTTTTATGAGTTTATAATATCGTACTTAAAGAACGCCCGATCCCAGGAGCATCACGCTTTTTGCATCGCGGTCCGAGGATCCCACTTCGACTAAAGTCGGCGATCCGAGTTCTAACTCACAAGTTTAAATGGTCACAAACACTTTCCTCACAACAAGTAAATACGATCAGAAGACGCTTGTATAACAAACGAGCAAAAATGAGAACGAGCAAAAAGACTACTTAAAAACATTTGTTGGACAGCAAGTAAAAACTCTTAAACAACGATGAGTTAAAATTGTTATAAAGAAGAGCAGCTTTACTTGCATACACAACAAGAATTAAACAAAAGAAGAAATTCGTAAAATCAGTGAACAATGTCAGCAATCGTGGCAAAAAGGGCTACCCAGCATAAGGGATTTACGCCTCATCATCAGCATAAGGGATTTACGCCTCATCATTAGTTAAAACTATGTTTGAATCGTCAAAAGCTGGGCCCTCAACCAGATCAACCAAAAGGTTTGGCAAGTCTTCAGCCTCTAAGTTCACCTCTTCGTTGGACGAGAGGTCCACTATCTTACACTCCTTGGCAGCATGAAAGGGGTGAGTGCCGACCACCCTGAACTCAGTCTCAGGGTTCAGTACCTGAATTTGTCTAATGGTCGGGATAAAGGTGTCGTCAACACCTTTCTCCCAGTTGTAGAAGTTCGTGGCAACTTTCTTCTTGATGTCGATCGCCTTCCCTTTGAATTTCTCCAAAGAGGCAGTCAGCCTCTGCATATCAGCATTCAGCTCGTCATTATGCTGATGAGCCACTTGCAGAGTTCTCTCTACCTCCTTCTTCCCCTCCTCAGCAGCCTTTTTTAGAGGTTTTCAGAGCATCCCTCTCCTTCACCACCTCGCCATGATCCGCCCTTAAGTTTTCCAGCTCGGACCTTACCCGAGCCAGCTTGTCCGTCAAGCTGACCTCCTTTGCAACATAAAGCACTCGAGCTTATTTTTGCTTGGAAATCAGACCAACAAACAGGTCCTCCAAGTGTTGTGAAATATAATGAGTCAAGCTGGCCCCTCGGAGGAGGAACTTTGTCAAAATTTGGGTGTATTGCACCAACTCAGAAGTTGTAAGCCTAGAATACCTGTCATGGTCGACTTCCGGGAAAATGAAGTAGGGATATTTTTCATCAATCCTCCGGTTCCACACTGAGCTAGCCTTCTCAGTTTCTTGCTTGGTTGGAGCGGCATCTGCATGTGCTCTTCCAGTGCTGGCACGTTCACCAATCTTTGATTTCCCCTTGTCCAAACGTTAACGTCTGAGACTTTGGACATGGGAAGATACTACCTGCCCGCTTTAGGCTGGGGAGGCAGCAGCAGCAGCAACAATTACGGTGGACACTCGCCATGGCAAACCACCGATATGAGAAGCAGAAGGAGTAGGAGTGCTCAGAGTTGAAGTCTCCGAGGCCGCACTAGTAGAAGGTGTTGGAAACCAACAAGCGGCTCGACAAAATACTAGAGGGGGTGAATAGTGTTTTGAAGCTTAGATGCCAAATTTTCGATTGCTATTGTTAATGGAATGAAAAATAGAGTTTTTTTCCAAAAATGTCAGATGATAATCGATTATGACAGAGCCTTAATCGATTATTGTCTAATAGCAATTTCGATAATCGATTATCAGAAAGCTTTAATCGATTATTAAACTCAGAAATGCAGAAAATCGCTTTTGAACAATTCAAAATCACTTTTAACCAAAAGCTACGAATAAGAGATAATGGAAACATAAAATGATGAACCCTAATTCAATTGTTAAGTCCTCTTAATGATCAATTCTAAAGCAATAATGAAAAACCCAATTTCTAACCTAATTAATTGATTGTTCTTGATTCAATTTAATAAATGCAATAAAGAGAGACAAGGAATTTTTATATTGGATCCTCTTCAATCTAGAAGAGTACATCCTGTCCTCCTGGTGGATTTTGGGAGATTTGCTAATGAGGAAATCAAAGGAGTTAGAGGATCTTTTACAAGGATTAAGAGAATTAAACCTCAATCTCTAACCTAAATCCTAAACCCTCTCAAGAAAGTACCAATTTCTTGAGTATCTACCCCAAGTTGATAATCTCCAAAATTCCTTGAATCAAATCCTTGTTGAAGCACCTTCTTCATGATTCAACAATCTCTTCTTGCTTTGATCCACCTTCAAAGTCTTCCAAATATTCTTCACAAAAATGTTGAATTGTTGTAGCCACAACCCTTGTTGTGATGTAATCCAACTAGAACTATGAAGCACTAATGAATCTCGCTAAGAACAATGAATAAGAGAAAGAGATGATGTGAATAGAGATTTTTGGAAAAAACAAAATTGGTTCTTGACAGAATCTTGTAGAAAAATGTTAGCTCTCAATAGTAGAAGATGAATGTGTATATTTTTCTCTGAAAAACGTAAGTGTATTGATGTTAAGTAAAACCCAGAACCGAACAGCTCTTAACTCGTATTTTTTTCAGTTATAACAGTTAATAGTCGATTATTCAAGTCCCATAATCGATTATATACTGTACAAATCACGATAATCGATTGTTTAACCTCCATAATCGATTATTCACTTATTAATATGTGATAATCAATTATACACATACTCATAATCGATTATTCCCTATAATTTACTTAAAAATGAGCTTTCGTTTGGTTTTCTTTTAAACACAATCATAAGTATTATTTTCTATCAAACCAAATCTCATTCACAACTCCATTCTAACATTCATAATTCAATGAGATAAAAACCTAAAGCTACCACCCGACACTCATATGAAATAATAATGAAATATTACAAAGTAATGTACAACATATGAGCTTATATAAAATAACTAAAGACTAAGTGGTGCTTTGGCTTGATAATTGTTGTTGCTTGAAGTTTGTCTTTATCTTGGTTTGTTGTCATCAAAATCATAAGTCTTACAATCGCCCCCTTTTTGATGATGACAGACCAACTTCTTTTCAAAGCTTGAAGTTTTTACATACTCCCCCTAAATGTATGAACACTTAGGAAAAAGTACACAAAAAACAAAAACCTACAAACGTCACAAAAACAACAACCTTTTCTCCCCTTTTTGGCATCATTAAAAAGACAATTTACCAATGAAAAACTTGTCAAAATTTAGGAGGTTAGTAGACATAACATATATGACAATGGTGCAGGCAATGAAAATGATCATATGTGCATAACATTGAACTAAAATATAACATTCCAACCAGTCCAGAATGAGGCAATGCATAACAACCATCAAAAGTCTAGAAACTACACTAGAACCATACACACCTTATCTATCCAGCAAAGCATAAACAGAACAAGTTCAAATCAGAAAACTAAAACATGTCCAAATAATAGATAAAGAAAGTCCAAAAACAACTAAAAAACAAGCTAAGATCTAGATCCAGAGGGAGGCGGTGGGTGGGTAAAAAATCGTCCAAATGACTCAATGATACGCTGCTCCATGGCTTGGTTAGCATCCATTAATCTTTGTTCCAATGCCCTAAGATCCTCCCATTGCTGTGCCCTAAGATCAGCAAACCCGCTATCCATACGAGCGATCACGGAATCATGTAAAGCTCGATATTCAAAAGTAGAGGAGGAAGGCGGAACACCCTGTTCAGCTGGACCCGAAGTACCTTCACCAAAATCAATGAAATCCTCAACATTGACTTGTCCCTCATCCCGTGATCGAAGAGCATCATCCTCAGTCGCTTTAGCCATATGCTCATCAGCTTCCTGTTGAGCTTGGATAGCCGCCACTTCATCATCCCATAACCACTGACGAGTTGGAGCATAGAATTGAATCCCAATAGAGTTCAAGTTCCCGGTACTCACACAATACTTCTTAGGACTAGGACGCTCCCCCGACTCATTATCATGAATTGGAACTCCAAAGTGATATAATAACTTCGTAATGTGCATTGGAAATGGTAAAGTAGCAGAACCCGTTGAACGACTAGCACGTAACTTTTTTTTCATAATCACTTTATACCAATTTATTGGAATCTCATTCTTAACACCATAAAATAAAATAAGTTCTTCTTCCGAAACTTGAGCATAATTCTGTGAGGTTTTGGGTATCAAACAATACTGTAATGCATAAAAAACCATTCTATCCTCAGCAGACACATATGTAACTTTCTTGATCCCACTATTCCATGACACACCAGGTCTTACAGCTTAAGGAAAAACAATAGTAGGATCAACAGTATTCAAAACATTATTGTCATCATTATCTATATAAGTTCCTTCATCCTGTATCCCAAACAAGATTTTCATATCACTAGGCTTAATCACAAAATGAACACCTTTAACCATGCTTTGATATACATCATCTATACATGTAAAATTAGCATAAAATTGTCTGACTAGCTTAGGGTATACCACAAACTCAAACTCCAAAATTTTTTGTAAGTGCTGATTCACAAAAAGAGTTTGAAACATGAACCTTTCCTTACGAAGCCATGTGAAGTTAAACTATCGTAGAACACCAAATAGCCGATTTTCAAAGGATGGTGCACGATCTTCACGATTTGCTAAATAAAACCACTCATCATTATTGTGTGGATGTGGTTTTCGCGCCCTCTTGGCTAGAGGAGCAGAGGAAGAGGCCATGTGTGTTGGTTAATAGATGATTAAAGTCAAAAATTCTGGGTTTATTGGGTGAGAAGGGAAAATCGCGATTCTAGGGTTTTGAAAAGGGGGTTTTCGCGATTTGAAATGATGGAGGGAGAGTATATGTGGGTTAGGTTCGGAATTGAATGAGGAAGAGGAATTTGTGGTTGATTTGTGGAATTTTTCACTGGATCTTATGTATTTAGTTGATTTCAGTTGAGGAGAAGTGAGAAGAACATGAACAAACGAAGAACACAGAGAAGAAATAAAGTAAAACACAAAGTATGCAGCAAAACATGTTTTAATGAAGTCTGATACTTCAGTCATAATCGATTATTTAGTCACGATAGTCGATTATGAACTGAGAGTCGTTTATCAAAATTTAAACGATAATCGATTAAATGGGAACAATAATCGATTACTATCTGAGAGCTCTTTAAAAAACTTGGAAATTAATCGATTATGATACTTAATAATCGATTATTGCCTGATCCTGAAATTGAAAGTTTACTTGTCATAATCGATTATAATGGCATCATAATCGATTATGACCTGATGTTGAAAATTATGTTTTTCACGTTATAATCGATTATAAGTAGCCCATAATCGATTATAACCATATAAAAATAGGCAAAATCAATTTTTCAAGAACCAAAGTCAATTAACTTCAATTTTAAAAGCATTTTTGCACTACATACATGTATTTCACTTAGCACAAAAGCACATATACAAATAAACACATATAGACAACGAAACATACATTTAGCGAGGGAATTTAAGAACCATAAAGAGTTACAAAAATCTAAATGATTATGCAAATAATGAAAGGCATTTTTAACAAAAACAACACAAACGCACATATTCAAGTAAGACACTTTTTGGATGATTAACAAAAATAACATCAAACACAAATAGTTGACACTAGACTCATCAAGAATGCCAAGTTCTCTCCTTATGAAATAAAAAGTATCTCTCGGCAAAGGCTCGGTGAATATGTCCGCTAATTGATTTGATGTGTTAACAAATTCGATTACACAATCACCCTTTTGATCGTGGTCTCTTAAAAAATGGTGTCTTATCTCAATATGTTTAGTTCGTGAATGTAACACCGGATTTTTAGTTAGATTGATTGCGGAAGTGTTGTCACATTTGATTGGAATTTTTGAAAGGTTAAGACCAAAATCAGAAAATTGTTGTTTCATCCATAAAATTTGTGCACAACAACTCCCGGATGCAATGTATTCCGCTTCGGCGGTTGAAAGCGCAACACATGCTTGCTTTTTCGAATTCCACGCAACTAGTGAGTTTCCAAGAAGGTGACATGTCCACTTGTGCTTTTTCTATCAAGCTTACAACTGGCAAAGTCGGCATCACTATAACCAACTAAATAAAGTGAAGCATCACGAAGATACCATAATCCTGTATTAATAGTACCTTTCAAATATTTCATTATTCACTTAACACAAGATATGTGTGACTCCTTAGGGTTTGCTTGAAATCTAGCACACATACATACACTAAACATTATGTCCGGTCTAGATGTAGTAAGATACAATAAACTCCCTATCATGCCTCTATATTTGGTTACCTCTACCGGTTTTCCGCTTTTGTCTCTATCCAAGTAGCAATTTGTAGCCATTGGTGTAGACGCCTCTTTTGCTTTATCCATGCCAAACCTCTTGAGAAGCTCCTTGCAATACTTGGTTTGATGGACAAAGATTCCATTATGCATTTGCTTGACTTGAAGTCCAAGGAAGAAGGTCAATTCTCCCATCATCGACATTTCGAACTCACTAGTCATCAAATCTGAAAATTTCTTGACTAATGCATTGTTAGTAGAACCCAAAATAATATCATCTACATAAATTTGTACTAACAATATATCTTTATCAACTTGGTCAATGAAAAGTGTTTTATCTACAACTCCCCTTTTGAAACACTTTTGAATCAAAAAGGAACTTAATCGATCATACCAAGCTCTAGGAGCTTGTTTCAATCCATAAAGCGCCTTTTTGAGCTTAAAAACATGGTTTGGGTATTCAAAATTTTCAAAACCGGGAGGTTGAGATACATAAACTTCCTCTTGAATATAACCATTTAAAAAAGCACTTTTCACATCCATTTGATAAAGAGTGAAGTTCATAATCGATGCAATTGATAACAACATTCTTATAGCTTCTAACCTAGCTACCGGGGCATAAGTCTCATCATAATCAATACCCTCTTCTTGACTATAGCCCTTGGCAACTAGCCTAGCCTTATTTCTAACTATCATACCCGATTCATCTAGTTTGTTTCTATAACCGGACGATCATCGGGTTTTGCAACAAGCTCCCAAACTTGATTTCTCTCAAATTGATTTAATTGCTCTTGCATGGCCAATACCCAATGTTCGTCTTCAATAGCTTCATTAACGTTTTTAGGTTCTACTTGAGAAACAAACACATTAAAATGACAAAAATTATTAAGTGTGCTTCGGGTAACCACTCCCTTAGCAATGACACCTAAAATGTTTGTGATCGGGTGATTCTTATTTTCCTTCCTAGTGGTTGGTAGATCATTTTGTTGTGCTTGTGCTAGCTCTTTATCTTGCACTTGTGTCTCTTCATCATGTTGAGTCTCCACCTCTTTTTCTTTTATTTCCTCTTGTCCATGAATTGTACCTACATCTTCATCAACACAAGAAACACTATTTTCTCCTTTCGGAGATTCGTCAAATACAACATGGATAGATTCTTTAACAGTTAAAGTTCTTTTATTAAAGACCCTAAATGCTTTGCTTTGCAATGAATAACCAAGAAAGATGCCTTCGTCAACTTTAGAGTCAAATTTGCCGACGTGGCTCTTACCGTTGTTTAGAATAAACACCTTACATCCAAAAGCATGAAAATATGAAATGTTTGGCTTTCGGCCTTTAAGAAGCTCGTAAGGCGTTTTATTTAAACGTGGTCGTATTAAAATACGATTTATAACATAACAAGCAGTATTAACCGCATCAGCCCAAAAATAAGAAGGAACCTTTGACTCCTTAAGCATAGTCCTAGCTAGTTCCTCTAAGACTCTATTTTTCGTTTCTACAACTCCATTTTGTTCCGAAATTCTAGGGGCTGAAAATTGATGATTTATCCCATACTTTTCACAAAAAGAGTCAAATTTTTCATTTTCAAACTCACTTCTGTGGTCGGTTCTAATAGTCACGATTTTTAAATTTAGTTGATTTTGAATGAGCTTGGCAAAATTCTTAAAACATTTAAAATTATCACTTTTAGCGGCTAAAAACAATGTCCATGTAAATCTCGTAAAATCATCAACCATCACAAAACCATAGTAATTTCCACCAAAACTTCTCACTTGTGATGGGCCAAACAAATCCATATGGATTAACTCCAATGGCTTTGTTGTGCTTATCACTTGTTTATTTTTAAAAGAGCTTTTAACTTGTTTGCATTTCTTACATGAATCGCAAACACCTTCAAATTGAAATTTCAATTTTGGTAGTCCAATTACTAATTTTTTGCGAAGTAAACAATTTAGATTACCTACATTAACATGTGCTATGCGCCTATGCCAAAGCCTTACCTCATAATCATTAGTTTTAAAACAAGTAGAAATCAAGGAGGTAATTTCATCCAAATCAACCAAATACGTTTTATTAGAACGCTTACCAACAAATTTTATACTTTGATCCACATCACCTTTAATTATGCAAACATCGGAGGTAAAGGTAACATTATTTCCTATGTCACATAGTTGACTAATGCTTAACAAATTATGCTCTAATCCTTCTACTAATAAGACATTATCAATGATAATATTATAAGTGTTACCGATTTTACCAACTCCGAGTATTTTTCCTTTGTTGTTGTCGCCGTAGGTGACATGTCCTTTCTCCTTAGTAGTGAGCTCAATGAAATTGGATCGATCTCCGGTCATGTGCCTCGAACACCCGCTATCAAGATACCATCGTTTGTCCTTGGTGCGGAGGCATACCTACAATGAGAATCAATTTATAGATTTAGGTACCCAAATTGTTTTGGGTCCTTGATTGTTAGTTTGTAGATTCTCTCCTTTGACAATCCAAATGTACTTCTTCTTAGGCACACCAAATCTTTTAATTTTGCAAACATTTGAAGTATGTCCAAACATTCCACAATAAAAACAAGTTGGCTTTTTAGAGTAATTGATTTTTGAAAAATCACCAACTTTTTTGTAGGACAACTTCTTTTTGGTAGTGTAACGTAATCCAGTTCTATTTGAAATGTCTCTTTGACTTGAGAGCAACTCACTCAAATTTCTCCTTCCTTTTGTGAAAGTAGCAAGTTTATTTTTCAAATCGTTTAACTCTTTTTCATAGTCCTTGCACTTTTCACAAATGGGAGAGACCTTTGAGGTTGAAGCACAATCACATGAAGCATTTGCATATATTAGATCAAGAGTCTCATTATGAAGTGTTAACTCATCTAATTGTTTTTGCATTTTGGAAATTTTATTTTGATACTTCAAAATAAACTTCTTGCATTCCAAATTATGCTTAGCTAATTTCTTAAATTCTTTGTGCATATCAACATAAGCACCATATAACATATCATATATAGGATTACTAGAAGAATCGGAATCATAATTAAAGTCATGAGAAGAAGTTACCTGCCTTGAGCTAGATTGCTCAAGTGATTCATTACTTGAGAAAGCATAATCACTATGCTTTGCCATAAGACATAAGTTCGCCAATTCTTCATCATCCGAAGTGCTTGTGTTGGCTTCATCCTCCGGTTCGTCCCAAACTATATAGGCTTTCGTCCCTTTGGGATAAGTATTCTTCTTCTTGTCATTCTCGCCTTTCTTAGCATTTTGAGGACAATTAGATCTATAGTGTCCTGGTTTTCCACACTCATGACATATTACCTTGTCCTTATGGTTTTTAGATCTTTGTTGTATGGCCTTGGTGTTCTTTGTCTTGAATCTATTGAAGTTGTTTTTCTTCTTAAGGAATCTACCAAGTTTCTTCACCAATAGACCAAGGGTTTCATCATCAATATCGGAATCGGATTCATCAGCTTGTGAAGACTCATCTTGAACATTTAAGGATTTTGAGCTTGACTTGAGTGCTATTCCCTTCTTCTTTCTATCCGAGTCCTCATTCATAGTTAGCCTTCCTAATTCCATTTCGTGCTCTTGTAGCTTGCCGAACAAGGTTGCCAAATCCATCTCATCTAAGTCTTTGGATTCCATGATAGCGGTGACCTTAGGTTGCCACTCCCTGCTAAGACATCTCATAACCTTGTTAACAACGTCACCATTAGATAAATTTTTACCAAGAGCAGTTAGATGATTTATAATATGTGTAAAGCGCTTTTGCATGTCACTAATAGTTTCACCTGGCAACATGAGAAAGAGCTCAAATTCATGCATGAGAGTGTTTAACCTAGCACGTCTAACCTCGTTTGTGCCCTCGTGTGTGACTTGAAGTGTATCCCACATTTGTTTTGCATTTGTGCATTGGTAAACTCTAAAAAATTCATCATATGAAAGAGCCGAAGTGATGATGTTCTTTGCTTTTAAATCAAATTGAACCTTTTTCTTATCATCATCATTCCAGCTAGCTCTAGGCTTTAGAGAAACAGTGTCATTCACTTTTTTCATAGGTATAAAAGGTCCATTTTCAATGGCATTCCAAATTTCAATATCTATAGCCTCAATAAAATTTTTCCAATAAGCGTATCCTTCACCATTAAATAGTGGAGGACGGTTTATGGAAGCGCCTTCACCTCCAAATGGGTTACTAGTTGAGCCCATGGTTTCCAAAAGGATCTTTTCTAAAAAGCGTTTTTAATGCTCGGATCTTTCGACCGAGCTCTGATACCACTTATTGGAAACCAACAAGCGGCTCGACAAAATACTAGAGGGGGGTGAATATTGTTTTGAAGCTTAGATACCAAATTTTTGATTGCTATTGTTAATGGAATGAAAAACAGAGTTTTTTTTACCAAAAATGTCAGATGATAAACGATTATGACCCTTGGTGTTTGATGGGGGATTTTAATTCATGCCTTAATAAGAATGATAAACTTGGTGGCATTCCTCTAGAGCTCTTGCATTTGAAGGACCTCAGGGATTGTGTAGAGGAGGCAGAGTTGGTTGACTTGAGTTTTAATGGCTGCTTGTATACTTGGTCTAATAAACAGTTTGGTAATGAAAGAATTAACTACAAGTTAGACAGGGTTATGGTGAATAATAAGTGGATTGAGGAATGGCCTAATTCCTATGCTGATTTCTTATTACCTGGCCTATCAGATCACTCTCCTGCTATAGTTGATCGGGGCTCAGGGACAGTTCATCAAAGTCACAGCTTTAAGTACTTTAACATGTGGGCTAATCATGAGGAGTTTGGAGGCATTGCAGAGGCTGCATGGAATAGGCAGTATGAAGGTAATAAAATGTTTCAATTGTCTAGAAAACTGCAGGGTTTGAAAGGGCCTTTCTCAAAGCTGAATAAAGAGCATTTTGCAAATATAGATCAGAAGGAGGTGGAAATTAAGCAGCAACTTGATTCAATTTAGAACCAACTCAACCCGAATCCCTTAGATGAGGAGTTACACAAAGCTGAGAGGGAAGTATCAATACAGTATCAACAGATCAAGCAGAAGGCCTTGTCTTTCCTCAGACAGAAATCTAAAATGCAGTGGCTCAAGGAGGGAGATGTTAATTCAAAACTGTTTCACAGATCAATCAAGAGAAGACAATACCAAAACAGAATTGTGAGGCTGATGGATGATAATGATATGCCAGTGTTAACACAAGAAGGTATTGAAAGTTTGTTTCAGGACTACTATCAAGACCTATTAACAAGCAAACACCAGGGGCATATGATTGAGGAGGAAATTTTAGGCCAAGGACAGGTTCTTAACACAGAATAGCAGCTTAATTTAATAAAACCAGTTTCTGATGATGAAATTAAGAAGCCTTTGATGTCCATTCATAGGGACAAGGCACCTGGACCAGATGGCTTTGGGTCAGGGCTTTTCAAGGATGCTTGGAGTGTTATAGGAGATGATTTTTGCAATGCAGTAAAGGAGTTCTTTCAATCAGAAAATTTGCTGAGGGAAGTTAACTACACCAATCTGGTAATGATTCCAAAAACTAATTATCCTACTAGAGTGCATGAATTCAGGCCTATTGCTTGTTGTAATGCAACCTACAAATGCATAACTAAAGTGATTTGCAATAGACTTGCTTCGGTTTTGCCTGCCTTAGTTCAAGATAGCCAGAATGCATTTGTCCAGGATAGAAATATATTGCAGAATGTGTTGATCACACAGGAGCTCATTAGATTGTATGGAAGAAGGAGAATTTCTCCTAGATGCATGATGAAGGTTGATATAAGGAAAGCTTATGACACTTTAGAATGGTGCTTTATAGAAGACATGCTTACTGCTTTTAAGTTTCCTGCAAAATTCAGGAACTGGATCATGGCTTGTGTCAGAACTGCCTCTTATTCTATTGTCATTAATGGACAAAAAGGAAGTACTTTTAGAGGATCAAGAGGAATCAGGCAGGGTGACCCTATGTCTCCTCTTATTTTTGTGTTGGCTATGGAAGTGTTAACAAGTGCTTTGCAGCTGGCAACAAGGCACAGGAACTTCAGGTTCCATCCTTACTACATACAAAATTAGTCAATCTTGCTTTTGCAGATGACTTAATGCTTTTTAGCAAAGCTCACCCGCAAGTGTAAGAATGTTGATGAGCACACTGAATGACTTTGCATTATGGTCAGGATTGCATGCCAATCACTCAAAGTCTGCAATCTATGTGGCTGGAGTAACTGCAGAAGTAAAGCAACAGTTGCAAGAATTGACACAGTTTCAAGAAGGGGAATTTCCATGAAAATATTTGGGTTTCCCTTTATCTGGAAGGAAGTGGAATGCAACAACTTGCCATGACTTGGTTGAAAAGATCACAGGCAGAATAATTACTTGGAGAACAAGGCATCTGTCTTACCAGGCTAAAGTAGTTTTGATCAATTCAGTGCTGTTGTCCCTTCACACTTACTGGGATCAAGCTTTTATCATCCCTAAGGCAGTTATAAGGGAAATAGAGAAATTATGTAGAAGCTTCCTCTGGTCTACAAATGATGCTGGTACTTATAATGCCAAGATTGGTTGAAAGGAACTATGCACAGAAAAGAAATTTGGTGGCCTAAATGTTCAAGATTGTGCAGTATGGAATAATGCAGCATTGGGCAAGCAGATATGGACCTTAGCACAGAAAAAGGACTGCCTGTGGGTTAGGTGGATGCACTCATACTACATTAAGGACTCCTCTTTCTGAAATTGTGAATTGAATCAGAATCAAAGCTGGCATTGGAGACAACTTTTGAAAATCAGAGATGTTCTTAAGGCAGGATTTCAAAATGACCTATGGCTTGGCACTCCTGATGGGACTTACACTATCAAATCAGGATACAAATTCATCAAAGGGAATCAGGACTTATATCCTATGCATAAGGTGGTATGGAATAGGGTAAGTGTTCAAAGGCATTGCTTTATAATGTGGCTGGCTGTGCATATGAATATCAAAGTCTGGATAGAATGCAGTGGATGATGGTGCCAAATCATTGCTGTTTATGTTGTGCTGCAAGTGAGTCAGTAAAGCACCTCTTCTTTGAGTGCTCCTGGAGTAGAGGTTTGATGAATCTTTGTGCTGATTTGATTGAATTAGATGATTATCCTTATAAATACAGCAACTGGATTAGATGGCTTACACATGGATTCAAAGAGAAAGTAAGAAGGCAGTGCGTTGCAGCTATGGTTGCAGCAGTCATTTACTTTACTTGGAAAGAAAGAAACAGTTGCACCTTCAAGAACCAAGCTAGAAATATTGAGCATCATTTCAGATTAATCAAGAGAGAGTTGGCCTATAGAATTGAGTTTTGTTTTAAATCTTTTAGGCTTTTGAACAACAAAACTTTGGTAGATAGGATTTGCTTGGAATTACTTTGAATATGATTTGTAAGGGAAATGTCCCTTTTCTTTTTGGCATAGAATAATCTCTTGAACCCTTCCTAGAAGGTGGCAAGGGGTGTTTTATGGCCTAGTTTGTATTTATTGAGCATGTGGTAATAGAATTTATTCGTCTACCAAAAAGATAATCGATTATGACATAGCCTTAATCGATTATTGTCTGACAGCAATTTCGATAATCGATTATTAGAAAGCTTTAATCGATTATTAAACTCAGAAATGCAGAAAATCGCCTTTGAACAATTCAAAATCACTTTTAACCAAAAGCTACGAATCAGAGATAATGTAAACCGAAAATGATGAACCCTTATTCAATCGTTAAGTCCTCTTAATGTTCAATTCTAAAGCAATAATGAAAAACCCAATTTCTAACCTAATTAATTGATTGTTCTTGATTCAATTTAATAAAAGCAATAAAGAGAGACAAGGAATTTTTATACTGGTTCCTCTTCAATCTAGAAGAGTACATCCAGTCCTCCCGGTGGATTTTGGGAGATTTGCTAATGAGAAAATCAAAGGAGTTAGAGGATCTTTTACAAGGATTAAGAGAATTAAACCTCATTGTAACACCCCGATTTGACAACTTGAAAATATAATTTCTTTAATTAATGTAGTGAAAATTCGGGCCAATTTTTTTTTTCACATAACATGGACATGAGAATCTCCAAGTTCCAAAATCTTTTATCCAAATGATTTGCAACATAAATTTGATTCTCATATCACACGTTATACTTCAAGTTCCAAACCGAGATGTTACGAAACATCGCACTTTGAAACTTGCTTTCACAAAATCACATTTAAAAGCCCATGTCTTTTATGTTTAACCAGAAAACTTAATATTGATTATCCAACTTTATAAAACATCTTTCGGGTGCACATGTGGATGCAGCTAATGATGTCTAAGTACCTGGTAAGGGAGTACAACACTTGAACATAGACACTATAACAATAGATCTCCGTCCGACATATGCTCCTCCGAAGGGTCGAACCATCGATCATCGAGTCCTCGTGCGGAGCTTGACCTTCTTCTCTTTCGAGACTCCACCTCGGTCTTTGTCTTCGTAGGCCATCACTTGAAGCGCCAACTCCCAAGGTAAACTACTTACTCTGTCACCTGTGGACATCATCACAGAAGTCCACAGAGAGCGGGAAAGACAGAGAGAGTAAGCATTCCGAACGACGCAACGTCGACGGTGTGGGTTTATGATAGGCAAAATATCAAGACAATACAAGCATACAACATAATATATTCACAGCACAACAATACAATATGAATACAACACAAAAAGATGACATATTTGCATTATCACATTCATAGTTATGATCGTTATTAATTAATCATTCATTAACGTAAGTTTACTTTCATCTATCCTTATCGTTAATCTCTTCGCGACGCGTTATTCTCGATTTCCTCTTGCAAGTCTTTCACTTAAGGGAACCTCTTAATCAGATCGTCTCATCAAAGTCTCTTTATCCATATTTCTCGATTCCATAATATCGGAAGCTCAGGCTTTATGGTTTTGGGTCTACATCTCCTCGGAATCCATCCACCTAGTTCGGAAGCAACCAGGAGTACAGGATCTCTAACCACACCGACTTTTACTGGATGGCAAAGTGAATGCATTCATATAATGTCCCGGGAAATGAAATAGAATAAACCCATCCGGTCGTGTTCGAGCATCCCTCTCACTGATCAAGATTTAGTCAAGGGGGTGTCAGTCCTCTGTCTAGTGATCATGTGGTACTTCGTCCATGCCACTGAGTGACCAGCTCCTACTGAAATCAGCCAGGGCCCCTATGGTTTTTCCCACCTAGACAGACTTCCCAAGGCTTATGACGAATCATCGTCATTACCGTCCCCTATCTTAATCATCCAGCTGAACACCACAAGGGTAATTCAGGTGTATCTTCCTCTCCACTACTTCGGGTTAGGGTTCTACGTCGTGGAGTTACACTTGTTTGATCTAACGTCGACCCATCCTAAGTCATCTCCGTCATACAGCTCCGACTATATGCGGAATGCTTCTGTGGGACTCGACTAATACGTTTGACGGGCTCCGACCCATCCTGATTCATTCTCGGCATACGGCTCCGACCATATGCAGGATATCCACAATCTTTCTGATGGGCTACGACCCATTTAGAACCAACCTCGGCATTTAGCTCCGACTATATGCGGAATATCAATCATCATTCTGACGAGCTCCGACCCACTCAGAATCACCTCTGGCATATAGCTACGGCTATATGCGGAATATCCAAAATCTTTCTGACGGGCTCCGACCCACTCAGAATCACCATCGGCATATAGCTCCGACTATATGCGGGATATTCCTCAACCTTTGGTAGATAGGCTCCGACCTATCCCCAAGTCATTCCCAACATATGGCTACGACCATATGGGAAACTATCTCTGTATAATTCCGCAATCATTGCGTCCACGTCAAAGCATCGTCGTCATCGTCATATCGTCAGCTCGATCCATGTACTCGGCGCATCAGCATCATCCGGTTCCGTAGCATGTCTTATCCATTAGAGTTCCGTTCTATTCTTTGGGGGATTCCTTATAGTTTCTAAAGTCTTTACTATTCTTATCTTATATTACGAGATGATGCATTATGCTCATGCAATGACAACATAAACAACAATATATCTCAATATAACAAACATATCAATCAATTCATACCATGTGATGGTATAGGTCTGAGTCTTCGTATACCGCTATACAAACAAGGCACACAATTTATCGGGTATACTACTAGCTACAATAGACCTTTACTACGACTTTGAGAGAGTACGGAGTGTCCTAATACTTCACCTAAATACCACGGTGTCTTAGGGAAGCTTCTCTCTCACCTCAACTCCAGCAATTACTTTGTTCGAAATCGTCGCGGGTCCTCCCAACTGTCAGCTGCTCCAGGTTCTTGACTTATACGCACCTTATACTAGATAGGAGACACTAACGTTACTAGTCTATCTAACTAATTGTCATAATCAGAGTCAAAACGTATTTTCGAAAACTCCTTTCACTTCTTGTCGGAAAATCGTAAAACGTAAAGATTTTCTCAAATCAAAATCCAACTTTCAATGTACTTTAAACACTTTGAAATCATTATAAGGAGTCAATGAAATCATTTTAAATAAATGGATCGGTTGCTGGTCCGTCTTGGACAGTAGCTCGCTCGATCCCGAAAACATCGAATAACGTCATTTTTGAAATCCAACTTTTCTTAAATCACGTACCATTTAAAATTTAAACTTTAAAACCAATCAAACATATTTTCAGGATTGAAAAACAATTTAAATAAAAACTGGACAGCAAAGATGCTAGCCCATAAACCACTCTTTTAGAAAATCCGAAAACACCGTAAAGTTGCACTTTCTTAAAACCAACTTTATCTTAGATTAAGTACTCATCAAAACTCAATTTCAAATCACTTTGAAAAAATTTTTAAATAAGAAATACAACTTATAAAAACTCTGGACAGCATCATATTCCAAGTCTTAAATTCATTTTCCATTGTTCAAAACCAATTTAAATCCATAAACAAGTTAAGTATCTTGAAAACAATTCAATAAACACTTTGATCAACACTTTCTCAAGTTCAAACACTTAAAATTAAATGTGGTCAGCATGATGTTTCAAATAAGACAAACTATTTTGGCACATAGCACATAGCACATTCTCAAATCATTATTTTAAACCAATAGCCTAGACCTAAACACCGTAAACAATTAACTTTGCAAACTCATTCATGCATAGTCTAAACATACCATCAAGAAATCACTCATTCAATTATTTCAAGACATTATGATAATCATACAATTCCAGCCAAGACACAAAATAAAGTACAAAACTCATATTTGTCGAAAACATTTACATAAAGCCCTTTGCCCGATTACGGAAAAGCTCAAAAGATAAAGTCTAAAACTATATCAAATAAATATGTTTAATCCTCAAAATTTCCAGAACATACACACATATGCCAAAGTTCATCATATAAAATTTTCAAGTCATTTGAACAATTTTAAGCTAGGTTTCAAATCAGATTTCGAATGAAAAGCAAGATAGGACTGTTGCTGGCCTGAGGCCAAAACGCCATAATTAAAAATAGTAATTCAACTCCGAATTGCATGAAAATTGGTATAAACTTTCCTCATACAGTCAAGACCATCTCATAAAAATTTCAGATTATTTGGAGTTGTGAAAGTTATACTTTTTCAATTAAATTCGTCGCTAAGTCCGGAAAATCTGAACCAAACGGTTCACTGTTTCTCAATTGGTAAAAATATCAAATCAACTCCAAATTACCTCAAATTTTACAGAGAGTCACAAGACATGTTTAAGGAGCCACCATAAAAATTTCAAGCAATCTAAAGTAGCACAAGTTTGAAAATTCTATTCATCTTTAAACCAAAAATCTTGTTTTCTCAAAATTGTCTTCACAAAGTTAGGGTGCGCTTGTTATAGCTGTTTCCTATTTTCATTTTTAATAAAAATAGAAAATATTTCAGAAAATGAGTTTGGTCAAGCTTTAATGAAAAGATTTCCTAAAAATATTCTCTAAAAAGACTGAAAATTAGGAAACGTGAAAATCACGTTTTCATTGTTTCCGCCGAAAAATTGAGAACGCGGAAAATGAATAGCAAAATCCCGCGGTGGCAAAACTGAAATTAATATAAAGTTATGTATAAAAGTATAACAACTCTCTTCTTTCTCTCTCCGTGGCAACTGCTTCATTGCTTCTCTCTCTCAGGGTTCTGTGCTTAGCTTCTTCAACCCATTAGAAGTGAGTTATCCATTTCCCATCCTTTTCCATTCTCTCTTTGTGGCTGTCTTGAAGGATCTTTCTCTGTCATGTTCTCATTTTTCATTTTTTTAACCTATTTTGTGTTATCCATTTCTGGTTTGATTTCGCTCTGGTCTATGTCTCCTTGATTTTGGGTCTTGTATTTGCTATATTCTGATTGTAATACATGATGTTATGCTGCTGCTTGCCCTTTTGTGATACAAAAATATTCTGGTAGTGCTGATCTCAGGGAGCAGTGTTGTTGCAGGACATAGGGAAAGAGAAGGAGAAAGGGATTCAAATCTATTATTATTTCTTTGAAGGGTTTTTTCCTTGCTAGAATATACTGTATTTCTTTTTTTAAAAGAATCCTATTTTTTTAAAAAATAATTAAAAAATAGTTGGTTTGATAGTGCTATTGATATATAGCACCGCTGATACAAAAATAGTTGGTTTGATAGTGCTTTAGCATAGATAATAATATAGTGTATCTAACATGTATTACTTTAGTATAATAATAATATAGTGTATCTAACATGTATTACTTTAGTAGCATTAGAATTTGTTAGTTTTAAATTATATGTTTGCTTGATATATTGCTATTAGCATAGATGGGAGTGAAAAGTGAGAAGGGAGAGAACAAGGAATGGTCAACCAAAAATACCAAGATATTCATTGAAATAGTTTATGATCGGGTGAAGAAGAAATTGCTACAAGGATCAACATTCAAAACACCGGTATGGGAAGATATTAACAATGAACTGTTGAAGGTTACTGGAGAAAATTATGGAGTAGAGAGGCTTAAGGGAAAGTTTAACCGTTTACGCCTACTACATCGTGAATTTTCGACTTTGCTAGGACGTACAGGAGTTACATGGGACTCTGAAGCTAACAAAGTGAATGCTCCTGAAGAAGTGTGGGAGGACATGTACACGGTATGTGGAACTTTTGTATTTAATATTTAATAATTTCATTATTATTCTAGTTTTTAATATTGTACACAATTAACAAGTGCCTAGTCAATCTTTACGTATTTTGCTCTTAATTTATGTAATTTAATTCTTGATTTACATATTTTACTATTGAATTTTGTAGAAAGGAAGGTTCTACAAGCAATTTAAGAAGCATGGCTTTGAGTATGACTATGATGTTGTTGGTGAGATATTCAATTCTAGTACTGCAACCGGGAAATCGAGCCAAGCCTCTACTCAAGAGCCACCAACATCTGATGAAGAGAAAGAAATAGAGGAAGATTTTCTGTCAAAAGGTGTGCATATAGATTGTGATACTAATGAAGATGATTTGCAAGAATTTGACAAAAAAAGGAAGATCAAAGGATGTTCAAGAGAGCATCGACGCAAAGAGGCAAGGAATTCTAGAATAAGTAAATTAGAAACCGTTTTGGATAAATGGGCTGATACAGTAAGTATAAGGGCAGAAGCATCAAGAGTCAAGTTTGAACAATATAAAACATCAAGTATTGAAACTACTACTCAAATATCTGATCCTTACTCTATAGAAAAATGTATGGAAATACTTGATTCCATGGAAGATATTCCTAGTAAGATTTTCAATGCTGCGTTATTGAAGTTTGCGGAGAAGGTGTGGAGAAGCATGTTTGTTATTATGTCCCCGACAAGAAGGAAAGACTGGCTAGCATCGCTAGAGTAGTATTTAGTAGTTGAATAATAATTGCAATATTCTATTTTCTTACGTAATTTTTAGCATTGGTTTGTTATTAACTTATATGAATAATTTCAACATGTTTCATGAGTTAAATGTGATTCATGTTTGGTTGGCTTTTATGCTTTAGTTCATTTAAATGTTTTATATTGTTAACATTAGTACACACATGTAATTAATTTTTTAGCAGGTAACAATGTCAAATAGTTCAAGTACTGAATCAAGTGACTTGGATGATGATATTGAGGATTTAATTGTAGTATCACTGATCCTGGAATATGAGAAAAGTTTTATTAGTAACACACCTTGTAGGACTTCTTTGTTGAGTGGAAAGATGTATATTCTGGAAGTTATGGCTGGTCATGAAGCTAGATGTTATGAGAATTTTCGAATGGAAAAACATGTATTTTTGAATTTTTGTGATTCCTTAAAGGATGTTGGAGATTTAAGGGATGGGAAAAAAGTATATGTGGAAGAAGGAGTTGCAATGTTCTTAATCATAGTATGTCATAATCTACGTCATCGAATTGTTGCCGAACGCTTTCAACATTCTTTGGAAACCGTAAGCAAATGGTTTAGAAGAGTTTTAAGAGCAGTTTGCAAGCTGGGTAAGTTCATCCGACCAAGAAATCAAACAACAACTCACCCTTACATCAGAGGCAAACAAAAGTTTTTCCCATATTTCAAGGTAAATTTCTATACTAGTACTTCAAACATTTAATAGTTTGATATTTTATTATTATTATTATTATTCTTACTATTCATTTTTTTTTAAAAATAAGAAATGCATTGGTGCAATTGATGGCACACATGTATCCGCTTGGGCTCCAGCATCAAAACAAACCGCTTTTCATGGAAGAAAAGTTTTGATAACTCAAAATGTATTGGCAGTATGTGATTTTGACATGTTATTCACATTTGTTTATTCTGGTTGGGAAGGAACGGCAAATGATTCAAGAGTTTTTTTAGATGCTTTAACTCCTGCAAATAATTTTCCGAAACCTCTTGCAGGTACGTTTCCTTCAATAAGAGTAATATTTTATCATCATTTATTAGTTATTTAGTAACTATTTTTCTAATTAATTTTGCAGATCAATATTATCTTGTTGATTCTGGATTTCCGAATATGCCTGGTTATCTTGCTCCATTTCGAAAGACAAGATATCATTTGCGTGATTTTCGTGATGGAAGACAACCTAGAGGAAGACAAGAATTATTTAATCATAGACATTCTTCATTAAGGAATGTCATCGAGAGGTGTTTTGGAGTGTTGAAAGCAAGGTTTCCTATTTTAAAGTTGATGCCAAATTATCCCGTTAGAAGACAAAGACTCATTCCTAATGCATGTTGCACTATACACAATTTTATTAGAATGCAACACAACGAAGATAGACTTTTAAACCAATACTCGGTAGAAGACTTGATTATCGATGAAGAAGGCTTGGGCGTAGATCAACAAGGTATTAATATTAATGATCAGCAAGCAATGGAAATGGTTCAAGTCCGAGATAATATTGCAAATCAAATGTGGGGAAATTTTCGTAGACGTTGAATAGCTTTATATAATTAGTGATCGTATTTTATTATGTTGGATGAGGCATCAATTGTACTTGGATTCTGTTTTTTACTCAATAATTTAATAAAATTAATAATATGAATGATATTTTATATGCGTATGTCTGGGTAATTTTAATTATAAATCTATTTTATAGCAAATCTAAAAAAATTTATAAACTTGATAAAAGAATGTTTCTTGAAAATTTGTATTTTTTAACTTTGTTTGAAACAAACGCATTTTCATTATTTCTGTTTTTTAAAAATAAAAAATACCATATGAAACCAAACACGTTTCTTAATTTTCATTTTCAGAAAATGAAAATTATTTTCAAAAAATGAAAACAAGAAATGAAAACAGGAAATATTTTTGCAAACCAAACACACCCTTAGCTTTCATAGAAATAGGAAATCAATTCCAAAAATCATTCAAAAATTCAGAGAAGCTCATTTTAACATGCTTAGACCAGTGACAAAATTCCAAAATTATTGAACATATACAAATATCATTTACCAAGGTTAAAAACACATATATCCCAATTTCAGCACAAAACTTTATCAAACACACTTGTTCATTCATTTCAAACATTACATAACCACAAGTCATCAAATCAAGTCAAACATAAACATGTTCACATACTTATTCATACATATAACTCAATCAAATAAAGAAATTAGACTCTTAAGCATATACAAACCGAATCATGTTTCACACATACACTTAGACACATTTTTCTTTTTAACTTTCACTTAATCAATCCCATCTTAGAAAAACATCATCTTATCATGCTTGACAATATCAAAACCGTATGCATCATGAGTTGTTTAAAAAATATTTTCTCAAAGAATAGCTTCACAAATCAACACATAACTTCATGACATGAACACATATACATTCAATAGAATTTTAACTCAAAGTCTAAGGTCCAAACCGTGACCTTGACTAGGTTTTCTCAAAAACATTTTCAAAGATTCAAGACTTCTAAAAACAACTTCAAATCCAATAACAATTTCACATAATTCATCAAACAAGTAAAAACATAATCCTAGCATGCATTTTCTACATAAAACCATGACTATCACAAGAAAATCACAACATCACACAAATCTTTATTCATCTAAAACATCATTGAATTCCAAGATCATGACATGCATGAGATCAAACAAAAGAAAATCAAGATCTCAACCACATCATCATCAAAACCGTGGCTTGTTCATGGTTTTCTTAAAAAGAATTTTCTTAAAGATTCAAACTTCCAAATCATACTCAAAATCTCAAGATAATCATATGCACATAACAAAATCCAACATCAAAACTTCTAATCTAAAGATCAACCACAAACCGTAGCCATCACAAGGAAAATCACTAAGAAAAATTCAATCGTTCCAAAGATCTTTGCATCAAAACTCAAACATCAAGTACATCAAAGTTCAAACATAGATCTTGATATGCATGCAATCAAAAACATTAGATCTTTGAAAAATCCTTCATGAAAACTTAAAATCAAGTTCTTTTCAAAAACCATTTAAGAAATCAAGAAGAAAACTTAAGATCATGAGAGAAAACACTTTCTTAACAAAAACTTCATGATCAAGCTCAAAGATCAACATGCATGTAGATGAAATTGCTAGATCTAACTTGAAAACCAACATGCATCAACACTTTTCAAACAAAAATCAAACTTTAGAAGAAGATCATGAAAAACGAAAACGAATGGAAGAAAGAAGGTTAGGAACTTAAGGATCTACCTAGATTAAGCTTGGAGTTCTATTAGAGAAGCTAAAAATCCTTCCTCTTCTCCACCTTAAGGATTTCAAATAAGACAAACTATTTTGGCACATAGCACATAGCACATTCTCAAATCATTATATTTCAAACCAATAGCCTAGACAATTAACTTTGCAAACTCATTCATGCATAGTCTAAACATACCATCAAGCAATCACTCATTCAATTATTTCAAGACATTATGATAATCATACAAGTCCAGCCAAGACACAAAATAAAGTACAAAACTCATATTTGTCGAAAACATTTACATAAAGCCCTTTGTCCGATTACGGAAAAGCTCAAAAGATAAAGTCTAAAACTATATCAAATAAATATGTTTAATCCTCAAAATTTCCAGAACATACACACATATGCCAAAGTTCATCATATAAAATTTTCAAGTCAGTTAAACAATTTTAAGCTAGGTTTCAAATCAGATTTCGAATGAAAAGCAAGATAGGACTGTTGCTGGCCTGAGGCCAAAACGCCATAATTAAAAATATTATTTCAACTCCGAATTGCATGAAAATTGGTATAAACTTTCCTCATACACTCAAGACCATCTCAAAAATTTCAGATTATTTGGAGTTGTGAAAGTCATACTTTTTCAATTAAATTCGTCGCTAAGTCCGAAAAATCTGAACCAAACGGTTCACTGTTTCTCAATTGGTAAAAATATCAAATCAACTCCAAATTACCTAAAATTTTACAGAGAGTCACAAGACATGTTTAAGGAGCCACCATAAAAATTTAAAGCAATTTAGAGAAGCACAAGTTTGAAAATTTTGTTCATCTTTAAACCGAAAATCTTGTTTTCTCAAAATTGTCTTCACAAAGTTAGCTTTCATAGAAATAGGAAATCAATTCCAAAAATTCAGAGAAGCTCATTTTAACATGCTTAGACCATTGACAAAATTCCAAAATTATTGAACATATACAAATATCATTTACCAAGGTTAAAAACACACATATCCCAATTTCAGCACAAAACTTTATCAAACACACTTGTTCATTCATTTCAAACACTACATAACCACAAGTCATCAAATCAAGTCAAACATAAACAAGTTCACATACTTATTCATACATATAACTCAATCAAATAAAGAAATTAGACTCTTAAGCATATACAAACCGAATCATGTTTCACACATACACTTAGACACATTTTTCTTTTTAACTTTCACTTAATCAATCCCATCTTAGCAAAACTTCATCTTATCATGCTTGACTATATCAAAACCGTATGCATCATGAGTTGTTTAAAAATTATTTTCTCAAAGAATAGCTACACAAATCAACACATAACTTCATGACATGAACAGATGTACATTCAATAGAATTTTAACTCAAAGTCTAAGGTCCAAACCGTGACCTTGACTAGGTTTTCTCAAAAACATTTTCAAAGATTCAAGACTTCTAAAAACAACTTCAAATCCAATAACAATTTCACATAATTCATCAAACAAGTAAAAACATAATCCTAGCATGCATTTTCTACATAAAACCGTGACTATCACAAGAAAATCACAACATCACACAAATCTTTATTCATCTAAAACATCATTGAATTCCAAGATCATGACATGCATGAGATCAAACAAAAGAAAATCAAGATCTCAACCACATCATCATCAAAACCGTGGCTTGTTCATGGTTTTCTTAAAAAGAATTTTCTTAAAGATTCAAACTTCCAAATCATACTCAAAATCTCAAGATAATCATATTCACATAACAAAATCCAACATCAAAACTTCTAACCTAAAGATCAAGCACAAACCGTAGCCATCACAAGGAAAATCACTAAGAAAAATTCAATCGTTCCAAAGATCTTTGCATCAAAACTCAAACATCAAGTACATCATAGTTCAAACATAGATCTTGATATGCATGCAATCAAAAACATTAGATCTTTGAAAAATCCTTCATGAAAACTTAAAATCAAGTTCTTTTCAAAAACCATTTAAGAAATCAAGAAGAAAACTTAAGATCATGAGAGAAAACACTTTCTTAACAAAAAATTCAAGATCAAGCTCAAAGATCAACATGCATGTAGATCGGCCCTAGGGTGTTTAGGGTAGATTAGGTTAGCTTAATTAGGTTTAAGGTGCTAATTAGGATCTAATCGTGATTAGGGTAGGATTAGGAAAATTAATTTAGGTTTAGTCCACTAATCCTTAGAGATTAGGACTTAATCAAGGATTAAGGTACTAATCAAAAACTTAATCCATGCTAATTTTAGGTTTAAGGAGAACTAATTCTAGATTAGTTCACTAACCTTGAGGGCTTAGAGTTCAGGAAAGTGATTAAGCACTTAATCAAGGATTAAGAGCTCGATTAAGGTTTAATCAAAGATTAGGATACTAATTAGGGTTTCTAGAGATAATTCTGGATCAAGATGATTGGACTTTGATTTTTGAAAACTTAAATTGAAAATAAATTTCCTTCTTAAAACCATAAAATCATATAAATCAATTAAGAAGACAAAATCTCAATAAAAACCTCAAGCAATATGATTCATTGAAAACCTTAGAAAATCAAGCACATAAAATCACACACAAGTAAATTAAATTTCAAAGCATAAAAACCCATCATGAAATCAAAACTCTTTTAAATTAATTTTTAAATCAATTAGGTTAAATTTATAAAAATGCACAAAGAGATTCATTACTTAAATGAAGTCACAAATAATAAAATTACTCCAAACTCAATAAAATCATTTTCTTAAACTCTATAAAAAATCTTTGTTTACCAAAATTCCGTAAAATCGAAAATTGATTACGTAATCGAATAAAACACTCATCGAAAACCATTTGTAAAACAATATCTCAAAACTCCTTCTTTAATGAAAACTTATTTATATTAATCGGGAAAATACGGAATGTCACACTCATTCTCTAACCTAAATCCTAAACCCTCTCAAGAAAGTACCGATTTCTTGAGTATCTACACCAATTTGATAATCTCCAAAATTCGTTGAATCAAATCCTTGTTGAAGGACCTTCTTCAACCATGATTCAACAATCTCTTCTTGCTTTGATCCACCTTCAAAGTCTTCCAAATATTCTTCACAAAAATGTTGAATTGTTGTAGCCACAACCCTTGTTGTGATGTAATCCAACTAGAACTATGAAGCACTAATGAATCTCACTAGAACAATGAATAAGAGAAGGAGATTATGTGAATAGAGATTTTTGTAAAAAAACAAAATTAGTTCTTGAAAGAATCTTGTAGAAAAATGTTAGCTCTCAATAGTAGAAGATGAATGTGCATATTTTTCTCTGAAAAACGTAAGTGTATTGATGTTAAGTCAAACCCAAAACTGAACAGCTCTTAACTCTTTTTTTTCAGTTATAATAGTTAATAGTCTATTATTCAAGTCCCATAATCGATTATATATTGTACAAATCACGATAATCGATTATTTAACCTCCATAATCGATTATTCACTGATTAATATGTGATAATCGATTAAACACATACTCATATTCGATTATTCCCTGTAATTTACTTAAAAATGAGCTTTCATTTGGTTTCTTTTAAACACATTCATAAGCACTATTTTCTATCAAACCAAATCTCATTCACAACTCCATTCTAACATTTATAATTCAATGAGATAAAAACCTAAAGCTACCACCCGTCACTCATATGCAATAATAATGAAATATTACAAAGTAATGTACAACATATGAGCTTATATAAAATAACTAAAGACTAAGTGGTGCTTTGGCTTGATAATTGTTGTTGCTTGAAGTTTGTCTTTATTTTGGTTTGTTGTCATCAAAATCATAAGTCTAACAATTGGTCTTCAATTAATTAGGTTAGAAATTGGGTTTTTCATCATTTCTTTAGAATTGATCATTAAGAGGACTTAACAAATGAATTGGGGTTCATCATTTTCTGTTTCCATTATCTATGATTCGTAGCTTTTGATTAAAAGTGATTTTGAATTGTTCAAAAGCGATTTTCTGCATTTCCGAGTTTAATAATCAATTAAAGCATTCTATTAATCGATTATCGAAATTGCTATCGGACAATAATCGATTAAGGCTCTGTCATAATCGATTATCATCTGACATTTTTGGTAAAAAACATTGTTTTTTAATTCCATTAACAATAGCAATCGAAAATTTTGTATCTAAGCATCAAAACACTATTCACCCCCCTCTAGTATTTTGTCGAGCCGCTTGTTGGTTTCGAACAAAAGGGGCCTTCCTCTTCTTTCTACCTTTCATCAGCTCGGCCATTCGCACAACCATAGTATCTGCAAAAGGGAAGGAAAGCTCATCAAACACTTAAGCAAAATCACATGCATGCAAAAGGATAATCAAGAAACACAAGTACTAAACCGAGCTGAATTCTAACACTAGCAGAGGGGAGCAAATTGCTTCCAATCCATGTTGTAGGACTTGATCCTACGATTGAAGAATTGCTCAGACCATTGTAAGGGGAAACGAGGTAACGACCGACTTTCACCAGCCCTTGTGAGCCAACAAACTCCGTTTCCGACAAAATTGTATTTGAAAAAGAAGGATTTGAAAGTTTTCCACGATTCAGAATACTTGGTCAGTAGAGGATAACCATTCTGGCCTTCAATGACACCCAAGGCCGTTGGGTAGACCCTTTCTCAAACGTGTTGGCCTAGGGAGCAAATAGGTAGAAAAAAACGGGAATGGTGCAGGACCAGTCCATCGCCGAGCACACTTGTTGGAAAGCTCGGACAAAATCCTACGCATTAGGGTGCAACCCTTAGGTATTCAAAACACTCATCTCAAACTCGGTAAATGGCATCCTAACGCCGAGCCGTGTCACTACCTCTTCATAAAAGTAAAAGCTTGTGCTCTCGACCGGGATTCGTGTGCAAATTCTTTCATTTATTCCTGCTGAAGTAACTGTGTAGGAGTTTCCATCTTTGTCTCCAGGGAACGGTAATAAAATGGCCCTAGTTTGCCCCACTGACTCTGCAGTCGTATGCTCAAAAGGGGTGCCCATGACTTCTTGGTTGACCCATTCATACTCAGCAACATTTGGAGGCAAGGGAAACAGCTCGGGATTCGACACGCACTCCCGAACCATACCAGAGGAAAAGGAGGCACACTTAGATCAGTATCAACACATAACCTGGTAATTCTAAGCTATAAGCTATTTACATTACCAATTGGGGAGCGTCTCCCTCGGAAAACATCGGTGGAACCTGCCCAATTGAATCTGTTGGTACCTCATCGTTGCCTCCTTAACCTCGCTCGTTCTACTCTTTCGGAAATTTTATAAAATAAAATCCCTTGTCTTGACTCCACCAAATTCCTCGGGTAATATATCGCTAGCAGCTTAACAATGCTACTTTGATCGTCTCCCATGCCTGGCAAAGGCGAACTAGAATTCACCGAGTCCTAACTCATCTTACCCCCCCCCCTCTCTCTTTGAAAATCCATTCCAAATGTTGTTAAGGAATCCCACGGGTCGTGAATGCAACACTCCTTGTATATCATCTTACTTTATAAGAAAAGTAATAAGTTTAAGAATACTTGGACTTGTTATCGTTGGAGAAAGATCTGAAAATAAGAAATTATCCCTTCCCTGGAAAATTTATTTTCACAAACACTTGATTAATAATGAAGGTGACTAGTAAAATCAGAGTTTGTGGAAACATAGTAAAATCACCATATTACCCTCCCAAAATATATCAAGTGTAACAAGTCCACTATTATCAAATAAGTATTATGATGAAACTGAATTCCTTTTATGATACCTTTTTCCAAAATATGTATCATATAAATTCTATTAAAAATAGAAATGTCATAGAGCTGGTCACTGGTCCCTTGTCCAAACATCCTTCTGGTCGGATCCTCGATATCTGCACAACGGGTTCCCAACCCACACTCTCTACACCCTGCATGCACCTAAGGGACATCTTCCCTTACTGATTCTTGTGCAAGCTAGATGCACGATCAATACCTAATAAGGGCATGGGGGTTAGCTATACATATTCGCATAATCAAATGAGAATAAAACTAACATCCACAAGTCAACATGTAGCAAATCATGATGCATAACCATATGAGCACACCCGGTTAATCATAATAATTCTTTCAATGCAGGTGGCATGATGCATGATTTCCTTCCACAGCTGAGGCCTCTAACAAAGTCCATCTCGGACGTCCATCCAATACACCGTTGTGTTCCCGGAACACTGACATTCATTCCCAGAACGTAATGCCAAACCATACTTGGATGATAAGCATTCACTCCCAGAGTGTGCATCACGTTCCCAGAACGTGTAGCAAACCATACTTGGATAAATAAGCATCACTCCTAGAGTGTGCATCACATTCCCAGAACGCATACGTTCCCAGAACGTATAAAAAACCAGGTCCCGGACACTAGCCACATATCTTAATGTGTCATCCAGTAGGTTGCTTATCAAAGTGTTCCCAGAACACCAACATACGTTCCCAGAACGTATAAAACCAGGTCCCAGACACTGGCCACATATCTATAATGTGTCATCAAGTAGGTTATAATTTGGTACTCCCGGAGTACCCTCCTCATATTCCCAGAATATGATAATCGTTCCTACCAACCAAACTTCCATTCTATATGAATGCACAATCATCAAGGTTGGTTTTATCTTTAATTCAATTATTATACCAATGTGTTCCCAAAACACTAACATACGTTCCCAGAACGTATCGCAAACCATACTTGGAATAAAATCAAGCACCACTCCCAGAGTGTGCATCACGTTCCCAGAACGTGTCCAAGAAACCATGTCCCAGACAATGGCCACATTCCCGAAATGTGTCATCAAGTAGGTTGCATCAGTTTAGTACTCCTAGAGTACAGGGTCAAGTACCCGAACATCACAAACTATCCTTGCCAACCTATTTCATTACCTTTCTCTATGCATGCATTGCATACATAATTACTAAGGTTGGTCTTTCCATTAATTACTGTGATTTAGAAATATTCCAATTTCTCTTTTGAATGATTTATTTGAGGTATAATCTTTGACACAAAATTCTCCTTTGAATTATCCCAAAACATGTCATTAAACTTAGATTGGGTAAAAAAAAGTCAATGGTATTCAAAAACTTAACTTTTTATTTTTCAGATTCAGGTACTAACCGGTTACAGTTCCAGGCTAACCGGTTAGAATTACAGACCTGAACTGTTTACCATTGTAATTCAGAAAACCGTTTTTCTTAAATTCCCTACCCAATCCATAAACCAGTTTAACAATGTTTATACCTCAAAACCAATGTTTATATCATTCAAAAGTCTAAATCACATTTCATTGTCCAATGAGCATAATTTCCTCTTGAAACTATCTCATTACCTTAAGGTATTAACTCTCAATTTTCAATCTGAATTATTACAATAAAATCAACTTATTTTCAGATTGTTTTCCATGAAATTAAGGCCTAGATTTGAGTAGGCTTTATAAGACCAAAATGCTGATTTTATAAACTTATTTTCTTTTGCATTTTAACAGGGTCTAACCGGTTACTAATACCGGTTAGATTATGCAGTCTGATACTAAAACATGAGTTTTAACAAACCATTCTCTTCACTACTCAAATCTAACCAAATTTCAACCTTTAACAGAGTACATATTGTAACATCCCGAATTTTAATTCTAATAATAATTAGAACAATAATAAGATTTGGAAGTAAGGATTGTCCTAGAAGGGATTTAAAATGATGGATTAGGAGTGCTTTGAGTACCATATAGGAGTCAAGGAGCATTGGCATCGAAAAGCAAATTTAAAGAAGACCAAACGAGTGTTGAAAATCGATTTTTCGGTGTTATAAACACCCGACGTTAGGAATTTCAAAATAAAAGATTTAAGACTCGAAACACAATTCCTACCGTTGGATATGAAGTTATGATTTTTAGGAAGCTTGCTTCCAACTTTGAGCAAGATCCAACGGGTAGAAAACAAGTTGTAGAAGCTTGAAGTTGAAAATGCAGGTTTGTGGGATTTCGCTCAAGCGAAAATCCCTCGCTCAAGCGAAACAGTGATTCATCAGACCCTGAGTTACTGAGTTAATTTCGCTCAAGCGAACATGGCTCGCTCAAGCGAGAGTTTGGTTCGCTTAAGCGAAATGATCTCGCTCAAGCGAAACCGGCTCGAGCAAAAAAGCCAAACTTACTGAACTGGATTCGCTTAAGCGAAAATTGCCGTATCTGATGTGCTCCAGACGCGATCTGGACCGTTTATTGGGAATCTCCCCATGGTTCCTCTAATCTCAGCCACACAAATTACTTTCCTCTCTCATAAACTTCCACCCACCTTCTTTCTTCTTCATTCTTCCACCCATCAACAACAAAAACACTCCCCCATCTCTCCTCCTCCTTCCATTCGAATTTCTTCTTCTTCCCACCAAGGTCAAGCTTTTTTTTCTTCTTCCTCAAGCTCAAGACCCATTAATCATCCTCATCCATCTCCATTGGTAAGTTTCAACACTCTCTCTCTCTCTAGGGCTCATACGAATTTCTCTCTCCTCCCTCCCATGGCATACGAATTTTATGTCATGATTTAACAAATTGATGACCCATTTGTGTTCTATTGTTTCATGGAGGTCAAGAATCTCTCTCTTTCCATTCAATCCTTGGAGCTCTTGATTAAGGAACTTAGGAGCTAGTGCTTGGAAGATTTTTCTCCATTACTCTGGGTTTGAGGTAAGGGAGTGGATATAGTGAGCTTTGCCTTGTTCTAGGGAGTAGGTTCTAGTTAGTATATAATACTTGTTAGGGTTATGTGTTAGGGGAGAAAATTAGATTATAATTCCCTAGGTTATTAAATATGAAATTTGAATTAATTAAATATGCATGATGATTGGATGTTAAGATTAGTAAAAAGGAAACCCAATAATATGACAATGAATTATTTGATAAATGAAACTTGGATAAGAATTAAATGGAATTGCATGAGGAATTGGGTAATGTGATAATGAAGTTGTCATAAATGAATTTTGTGATTATTGACCTTAGTTGCGACGTTGTGAATTAAATGGTAATTAATTTCGGTAGCTAATATATGTACGTGTTGTGGAATAAATGGATATAGGAAGAAAAATGGAATGAAAAACGAGTAAATGTGATAAATGTGCGTAATTGTATCTAATTGTTAAATAAGTACAAATGTTAAGTATTATCAATTGTGAACAAAGGTCATGGCTTATGAATAGAACTTGTGAATATGGGAAATGGAAGTAAAATGATCATGTTTAATGAAAAGTAAGAGATGATTTTAATATGTGGTGTTAAAGCGAAAATGTGAGAAGGCGAAATATGTAAATCGAAATGAAGGGTAATATAAATGTTGGGCTATGAATGAGAATGTTATTTGGTATGATGGTGATAACTGAGAAAGGAAATGAATAATGTAATTACATGAATGATTGATTGTTGAATGTGTGTTGTTGAATTTACATGTGATATAATTGTTTATGTAAGAATATGAAAGTATGTTTTGGCCTCTGATGTGAGGTAATGAATATGGAAATGTAATTAAGTGCATTGGCCTCTGATTTGAGGCGACGAGTAAGGAATTAGAGTAATGAGTGTTGACCTCTGACCTGAGGGACACAAGATGGAAGGAATGTTATTGAGTGTTGACCTCTTACCTGAGGGACACGATATGAAGGAAAAGGAATGTGTGTTGACCTCTGACCTGAGGGACACCGGATTAAATAATGAGTAGGGTGTTGACCTCTGACCTGAGGGACACCGGATGGAATATGCATTGGTGTGTTGACCTCTGACCTGAGATACACACCGTGAATTAAGGGACTGAAGTGTTGACCTCTGACCTGAGGGACACAAAATGGATTATAATGAATGGGTGTTGACCTCTGACCTGAGGGACACATAATTTAAATAAGGAAAAGAATGGGAGCCTCTGCTTTGAGGTGATAAATGGGTTGCATGAAACTGTGCATTGGCCTCTGATTTGAGGTGATGTGCTATAATGAAATGAGTATGTGAAATGAAATGAATAAAAAAAAGGGGAAATGAATGTTGATTGGATGTGAAAATGAATAAGGAAAAATGGATGTTGGACTGAATAATGGAAATGGATGGTAAAATGAATAATGGATATGGAATTGATGAAATGAGTATGGTGTGCAAGATGTGAATATATGCTTAATTGCTAATTGTGTTTGACCTAGTGGGTTGTTATGTCTAGTTAGAAACTGCTTTCTATTTCATGTGCACTGCTCACTCCCTTACAGTTTCAGGTACGGAGATTGAGTTGGCACAGCCCCCGGCCGAGCAGGAGTACTTTCCCTTACAGGGATAGTAGGGTGTTATGGGTTTAGAGTACATTATAGACCTAAGCCTCCTATGTTCTGTTGAAGAAAATGTAATGTATATCTTTGAGTGAGGCTTGGGACACTTTGTTTTGATAAACTATTATGCTTTGGTTTTTGATGTTTTAACTTACTACTTTCCGCTGAAAACTCTGAATAGTATGCACTCTGATGTATTTGGAGCCCATTGGGCCTTGATATGATTTAGATAATATTATCCGAAGCCCTGCTGGCTATTATTTGTTTATTTGAAATTGTTTAGCACAGGTTAAATTTTGGGTTAGTCCGAAAAACAAACAAAACTCCGTCCGTTTGACGGTTGATTTTAATGTAATGAAAATGAATTTTTAAGTCCGTATTTTATTATAAGGGGAATTATGGGTAAAAATCATAGGGTGTTACATTATGGTATCAGAGCAGTTTCCCTCGGCCTTTGGAGTATGAACTCACTACTCCTATGGTTACTCACCGAGCGAGTAACCCAAGTACTTAGTTTAGTGTCTAAGTGAAGTTATAGGATATTAGTAGTTTTATTTAATTATTCTATCATTAACTGGTTTCCCTTCCATGACTCAACAGTATGGCAGGGAGAAGGGCTAATAATGATAGGATTGCTGAAATTCTCGAAACTCTGGTTCAATTGCAGCAGAACCAAGCCCAAGTTCAGCAGCAACAAGCTGATAATCTTGCAAACCTGCAGCAGAATCAAGCCCAGAACATTGCTGTAGTTGCAGCAGCTGCTACAGCAGCACTTCAGCCTCCTCCACCACCACCAGTGGAGATTGACTGGATGGGCCGCTTTAGAAAAAGCGATCGGCCGAAGTTTGAAGGGGGTTACAACCCCGATGGAGCTCAAAGATGGCTCCAAGAGATGGAAAAGGTGTTTCGCTCGTTGCAGCCACCGGGTGAGCAGTATATGCGACTAGTGGAGTATGTTCTGATGGGTGAGGCGGAACATTGGTGGGACCAACAGAGGAGAGGTTTGGAAGCCGCTCATGAGCTTATTTCATGGGATCTTTTCAAGGTCCGTTTTCTGGGAAAGTACTTCCCGGAAAATGTAAGGAGGGAGAAGGAAATGGCTTTTCTTGAGCTGAAGCAAGGGAGCCTCAGTGTTGGAGAATATGCAGCTCAGTTTGAGGATCTCATTCGTTATTCTGGCAGCTATCGGGATGCAGATGAACGCACTAAGTGTATCAAGTTTGAGGCTGGTCTCAATCCCAAGATCAAAACTGTTTTTGTCTATCAGGGAGTCTCTAATCTCTCTCAACTAGTGAACATGACAAGTGCTTATGAAGATTCTCTCAAGCAGGGGAGCGAAGCAGGACATCTCAGAAATTATCTGGTCCTATTAAGGGCAAGGGACCGATTCAGAAGTCTGGTCCATACTCTCATTCCGGGGTCACGTTTCCTAGGGAATTCGGACCAACAATGAATGTTTATGGTTCGATACCAACTTGTCAGCACTGTGGCAGGATGCATAGGGGAGTGTGCCGGACATTGGGTCGAAAGGAGGGGTTATGCTTTCACTGTGGACAACCCGGACATTTTGCTTCAAATTGTCCTAAGAACACAATGAAGAAGGAGATTAATGCTGCTAAGGCACAGAAGGCCCGTGGTGACCCATCATGGCAGAAGGGGAAGTTATTCACCGTCGAGGGTGACGAGGTGGACCCAACTGGTATGGTCGCAGGTAACCAATGTTCGCCAAGTCTATGCGTAATGTTTCTAAGTTCGATTGTGGTGGAGATAGTTTTCTCCTTAGTTAGCTAAAAAGGGGACTAGTAATGTCTTAGGTTAGAACTGCTTAAAAACATATTGGAAATCTGCCTTTCCAAATACAATTCTGTTCTTATAGATAACATATGAGAGACCTTAGAAAGAATTCTTAAATTTGAGAACCCTAGTATCAAGTGACCAATACTATGTTGTGATGTTATTATTTGACGTAGTGTAAGGTTAGAACTGATCACTCTAATCCTTGCATTTGTTAAATGATGACATTACTGATAGAACCCGACAGTGGTGTGTTGTTGGTAGACGTGAGGATGGGATTGATCACCTCAATTCTTGCATCTATCAATAAATGCTATCATTGTAACCTTTAAAGTGAAAGTAGAAAACCTTACCCCGAAACCTTCGTTCAAAAGCTTCATGTAGAGTTAGAGAGTAGATAGAAAATAGTTCTAAAGAAAAGAAGTCTTGGTATATGCTACTTGTTCCAAAGTAGTATAGCTAAGTGCTAATCCCTTGGATGAGTTAAGACAGCTCTCCAGAAGTTATTCTTAACCATCATATCAACTAAATCAATCTTGAAACAATTTGATAGTTGCTTCGAATCTTTTCCCGGTTCTTAGATAACCACTCATAAGAATAGCCGGTTTTGCCGAATTTGTAAAACCCCTGCGTTGAGACCAAACATCTTAATAATTGACTCAGCCAACGGCAAGTTGTCGTACCCTTCACATTGGTAGTTGGGTAAATCTTGGAACTACTGTGAACTTCTTCCTTCCTAATCTTTTTAGTCGATTCATGGAAGAAGTTGATTGTGGGGCATTTAGTAGGAATTGTGTCTGCTCTAATCAACTAAGCATTGGGGTGCTTCTTGTTCATGAATGCTTGTGTTTTTTTTAAAGATCCTACACCTTACTGGTGCTAGTCAATCCTGGTGAGAAGATAAACTCTATGGCGTTCTATCCTACAAGAATCTTCGCATGCCTCGACCCCAGGGTATCTATTCTGGGAAAGATTCTAAAACTATTCTGGAAATGCTAAATATTTCGAGTTTTCCCGTATCTAGCTAATGCAACTCCTGTCTTGCATCTATCCGAAGGACGATCGGAGGCGGATTAACCCGATCCCACACCCTTTAGCAAAGCGGTAATTGGGTAAGTTGATGCCAAGTGGGGGAGCACTTCCTACCCTAACTTAAGTTCTATACAGGTAGTGGAAACCTCGGAAGAGTGGTGGAAGAAACTGAAGGGAAGTAATGATAGGAGTCACAAGCCCTACCATTGGGATGATTCTCCATTTACCGAACTTAACGGAATTTCGGGGACGAAATTCTAATAAGTGGGGGAGAAATGTAACATCCCGAATTTTAATTCTAATAATAATTAGAACAATAATAAGATTTGGAAGTAAGGATTATCCTAGAAGGGATTTAAAATGATGGATTAGGAGTGCTTTGAGTACCATATAGGAGTCAAGGAGGTTTGGCATCGAAAAGCAAATTTAAAGAAGACCAAACGAGTGTTGAAAATCGATTTTTCGGTGTTATAAACACCCGACGTTAGGAAATTCAAAATAAAAGATTTAAGACTCGAAACACAATTCCCACCGTTGGATATGAAGTTATGATTTTTAGGAAGCTTGCTTCCAACTTTGAGCAAGATCCAACGGGTAGAAAAGAAGTTGTAGAAGCTTGAAGTTGAAAATGCAGGTCTGTGGGATTTTGCTCAAGCGAAAATCCCTCGCTCAAGCGAAACAGTGATTCATCAGACCCTAAGTTACTGAGTTAATTTCGCTCAAGCGAACATGGCTCGCTCAAGCGAGAGTTTGGTTCGCTTAAGCGAAATGATCTCGCTCAAGCGAAACCGGCTCGAGCAAAAAACCCAAACTTACTGAACAGGATTCGCTTAAGCGAATAAATTTCGCTTAAGCGAAAATTGCCGTATCTGATGTGCTCCAGACGCGATCTGGACCGTTTAATGGGAATCTCCCCATGGTTCCTCTAATCTCAGCCACACAAATTACTTTCCTCTCTCATAAACTTCCACCCACCTTCTTTCTTCTTCATTCTTCCACCCATCAACAACAAAAACACTCCCCCCATCTCTCCTCCTCCTTCCATTCGAATTTCTTCTTCTTCCCACCAAGGTCAAGCTTGTTTTTCTTCTTCCTCAAGCTCAAGACCCATTAATCATCCTCATCCATCTCCATTGGTAAGTTTCAACACACTCTCTCTCTCTCTCTAGGGCTCATACGAATTTCTCTCTCCTCCCTCCCATGGCATATGAATTTTATGTCATGATTTAACAAATTTATGACCCATTTGTGTTCTATTGTTTCATGGAGGCCAAGAATCTCTCTCTTTCCATTCAATCCTTGGAGCTCTTGATTAAGGAACTTAGGAGCTAGGGCTTGGAAGATTTTTCTCCATTACTCCGGGTTTGAGGTAAGGGAGTGGATATAGTGAGCTTTGCCTTGTTCTAGGGAGTAGGTTCTAGTTAGTATATAATACTTGTTAGGGTTATGTGTTAGGGGAGAAAATTAGATTTTAATTCCCTAGGTTATTAAATATGAAATTTGAATTAATTAAATATGCATGATGATTGGATGTTAAGATTAGTAAAAAGGAAACCCAATAATATGATAATGAATTATTTGATAAATGAAACTTGGATAAGAATTAAATGGAATTGCATGAGGAATTGGGTAATGTGATAATGAAGTTGTCATAAATGAATTTTGTGATTATTGACCTTAGTTGCGACGTTGTGAATTAAATGGTAATTAATTTCGGTAGCTAATATATGTACGTGTTGTGGAATAAATGGATATAGGAAGAAAAATGGAATGAAAAACGAGTAAATGTGATAAATGTGCGTAATTGTATCTAATTGTTAAATAAGTACAAATGTTAAGTATTATCAATTGTGAACAAAGGTCATGGCTTATGAATAGAACTTGTGAATATGGGAAATGGAAGTAAAATGATCATGTTTAATGAAAAGTAAGAGATGATTTTAATATGTGGTGTTAAAGCGAAAATGTGAGAAGGCGAAATATGTAAATCGAAATGAAGGGTAATATAAATGTTGGGCTATGAATGAGAATGTTATTTGGTATGATGGTGATAACTGAGAAAGGAAATGAATAAGGTAATTACATGAATGATTGATTGTTGAATGTGTGTTGTTGAATTTACATGTGATATAATTGTTTATGTAAGAATATGAAAGTATGTTTTGGCCTCTGATGTGAGGTAATGAATATGGAAATGTAATTAAGTGCGTTGGCCTCTGATTTGAGGCGACGAGTAAGGAATTAGAGTAATGAGTGTTGACCTCTGACCTGAGGGACACAAGATGGAATGAATGTTATTGAGTGTTGACCTCTGACCTGAGGGACACGATATGAAGGAAAAGGAATGTGTGTTGACCTCTGACCTGAGGGACACCGGATTAAATAATGAGTAGGGTGTTGACCTCTGACCTGAGGGACACCGGATGGAATATGCATTGGTGTGTTGACCTCTGACCTGAGATACACACCGTGAATTAAGGGACTGAAGTGTTGACCTCTGACCTGAGGGACACAAAATGGATTATAATGAATGGGTGTTGACCTCTGACCTGAGGGACACATAATTTAAATAAGGAAAAGAATGGGAGCCTCTGCTTTGAGGTGATAAATGGGTTGCATGAAACTGTGCATTGGCCTATGATTTGAGGTGATGTGCTATAATGAAATGAGTATGTGAAATGAAATGAATAAAAAAAAGGGGAAATGAATGTTGATTGGATGTGAAAATGAATAAGGAAAAATGGATGTTGGACTGAATAATGGAAATGGATGGTAAAATGAATAATGGATATGGAATTGATGAAATGAGTATGGTGTGCAAGATGTGAATATATGCTT
The DNA here is from genome assembly GCA_037953625.1 of Crotalaria pallida. Taxonomy (NCBI): domain Eukaryota; kingdom Viridiplantae; phylum Streptophyta; class Magnoliopsida; order Fabales; family Fabaceae; genus Crotalaria; species Crotalaria pallida. The sequence continues at coordinate 75,194,871 of CM075649.1, read as the reverse complement.
AATTGCTAATTGTGTTTGACCTAGTGGGTTGTTATGTCTAGTTAGAATCTGCTTTCTATTTCATGTGCACTGCTCACTCCCTTACAGTTTCAGGTACGGAGATTGAGTTGGCACAGCCCCCGGCCGAGCAGGAGTACTTTCCCTTACAGGGATAGTAGGGTGTTATGGGTTTAGAGTACATTATAGACCTAAGCCTCCTATGTTCTGTTGAAGAAAATGTAATGTATATCTTTGAGTGAGGCTTGGGACACTTTGTTTTGATAAACTATTATGCTTTGGTTTTTGATGTTTTAACTTACTACTTTCCGCTGAAAACTCTGAATAGTATGCACTCTGATGTATTTGGAGCCCATTGGGCCTTGATATGATTTAGATAATATTATCCGAAGCCCTGTTGGCTATTATTTGTTTATTTGAAATTGTTTAGCACAGGTTAAATTTTGGATTAGTCTGAAAAACAAACAAAACTCCGTCCGTTTGACGGTTGATTTTAATGTAATGAAAATGAATTTTTAAGTCCGTATTTTATTATAAGGGGAATTATGGGTAAAAATCATAAGGTGTTACACATATACCTTAAATAAGTGTGTTTAAACACAGAAACATATCTATCTTGCATGCATTCAATTTGGATACACCAATTGCACATAATTGCACATATTTCACAACTTAATGCATCAATTCACATAATATTCAATTAAGTCATGAAATCAACATCAACATAGCTTGCATGCATCCAGATAACATTGCTCAAAACAACAATTGAGCTCAAGTTGGCCTCCAAGCCATTTAACCATTTCAACTTATGCCCTTTGAGTCTCTTGGTGACTCATCCTATATTCTACCACAATTTATTCTCATTCTAGCAAATAGTAAGCTTCCCCCTTACCTTAGGTTCGTGCTTGATCCAAAACATGCACTAGAGAATCAAAGAGGTTTGAGACTTAAAGGTTAACTATGCTTACCAAAATCGAATCTGGAATTCAGCTTCCAAAACCAGAACAATAGAGAACTCAGACTCAAACTCTTAGCTTCCAAGCTTGATTCCTCCACCCACACGAACACTCAACTTACAAGGTGTATATCACTGGAAAGCTCTTGATTTAAGCTTTCCAGAAAGGTGTGTTTCACTCTCTAACTCTCAAAGAAGAAGACGAATTGCTCAGAACGAATTTGGAACCCTAATTACCCTTCTTCAACAAGAATTGCAGCAATCAACCCTTGATCTTCAGCAATTCCACTATTTATAGAGAAATTGGCCTCTCATGCATAGCGACACGCGTCTCCCGCCATGAATCGAGTGGGTAAAGGGAGAGAGAACTTGAGGGTGGTTTGATGGTGTGTGAGGGTAAAGGGAGAGAGAGACTACAAGAGAGGGAGAGAGAACTTGAGGTCGAGGATGATGATGAAGCTTAATGATGGTGAGGTGGAGAGGGAGATGATGGTGGTGGTGGCGGCTGCAGGGGCGACGGCGGCGGTGATTGTGGAGGGGAAATGGTGGTAGGGGTGATGGAGAGAGAAAGAGAGGGAGAGCTCAATGGAGAGAGAGAGAGAGAGAGAGAGAGTTGATGGTGGTATGTGAGGGAAGGAGGGAAGGGAGAGGTGAAGAGTGGTGGTTGTGGGTGGTGGTGGCTGCCATGGAGGAGGAGGGAGAAGGAGAGTGGAGGGAGGTTAGGGTTTTGGGGGAAAATGACCCCCACAACGCGTTTTATTTTTGCTGATCGAGGTATTTTCGCTTAAGCGAAACATTTTCGCTTGAGCGAATTCTCTTCAGTGATGAAACTCAACCATTTCGCTTAAGCGAAATCCATTCCCTTAAGCGAATCCTTGAGGTGTTGATTCTGTGACCTTTTCGCTTAAGCGAATTGGCTTCAGTGATGACACGAACTGTTTTCGCTTAAGCGGCTAGTTTCGCTTAAGCGAAATGACTTCAGTGAGGAAATTATATGTTTTCGCTTAAGCGATGTATTTTCGCTTAAGCGAAATGTGAAGGTACTGCTATTTCACTTTTCTATTTTCCAGCTATTTTCTCCCCAACTTCAAATAGCCATAACTTCTACGTTCACCGTCGGATCTTGCTCAAATTTGACGAGCAACTTCCTAAAAATCATATATTCATATCCAACGGTGGGAATTGTGTATTGAGTCCTAAATCTTTTATTTTGATTTTCTACCCTATATGTTTTAGTACCGAATTATCTATTTTTCTGGCCTGTTCCTAATTCCAATTTAATGCTCCTTTCTTTTCCTAAACCAATATTATTATTATTTATCTTTTCTAATGCTTGAACACTTATTTTAATACCTATTTATGGTTTTTGTTATTATTATCCCCATTATCCCAGATTATTATTAATTTATTTGTATCTGGGTTTAAAATTTGGGATGCTACATTTCTCCCCTACTTATTTGAATTTCGTCCCCGAAATTCCATCGAGTAACCTAGGGAGATAACAAACCCTTGAGAACTAATGCACCGCAACCTCGCATCTCTTCGTCATTTACTCCCCTACTCGGACTTTGTCCAAGAGACTTAATTGCCACAGCTCCTGTTTGTTTCCTAGAATATTCACTCCCCTTTGATCAAACTCATGCTTATTCTTCTAAGTACGCAACCCAAGGTTTTTGGTCATTCGGGCCACAATATAGAGTCTTGAGACTCTAAGAATGGCATTGTTATCAGGTTGCAATTCTCCTAGTCACCTCACTTGGAGAATTCCTAGCACTTCATTTTCTTGCTTGAATTTAGCAAAAGTCACTCCGACATTCTACTTGACTTCATCCGAATCCTATTTCATTGTCGTTCCAGCTTACTCGATTCCTAGCTCCGCTTCGTCTCGAAAAAGCTAAGATTGGTTTCTACTTGGGAATAGGGGTCAAGGTCTAATTCTACTTCTCAGTTCCGTGTTTGTTCGGATTTCTCCTAACTCGTTCGAGGTTGGTTCTCCACCAGTTCCTAGTGCCTTCTTAGCAGTTTACGTAAGGTTTTAACAATATCGATCTTGGGCAACCATTGATGAGGATAACATTGTTAAAAGTTGGGTTGATGTCCGACATAATGTCATTGTCAATTTGAGAGGTATTGGTGGCCTGTGCAAGTCTGTTATACCTTCTAAAGTGTGGGAAGAGATAACAGCGGATGTTCGACATCTCATCCGTTTTCGGTTTCGATATTTCTATGGGTACACTAAGGCAGTTTACGTTCTAGTTCTGCTCGGTTTTCGTTCTCATTCTTTACCATCACTCGGATGGGTTTCGGGTAGGACTATAAGGTTCTCCCCTACTTAGTATCAACATACCTACGTAGATCGATACCAAGGGGTAACTGAGCAGATGTTAAGAATTAGTGGTTCTACTTTTCGATTAAGTGACGGGTTCGGACAACAAGATTGGATGAACTTCTCGTTGGGTTTTCTAAGATATGGCGGTTTCACGTACTTACATCTCTCTATGCTCCATTACTGGAGAGGATTGTCATGGGTAGATTTGTCGCACGATCGCTTGTAACGAATTTCCCCAAGATTTCTAGTGAGCTTGAACTCGATTTGACCTTCTTCAGGTCGGAATTCCTATGTCAATGGTTCTAATCAGATTTGAGAGATTGCAATGATATATCTGCCAGTAAATGCAAGGATCGGGGTAGCTAGTCCCACTCCTTCATCTAGCAACATCACATCATCACGTTCTTCAGGATTTGCAATGCTGTCGTCAGTTAATAAACGCGAAGACCGAGGTAGTCAGTCCAAATCTCACCTTTATCAACTATCCCTCACTGCGTCATGAAATGATAGCATTATCTTTTAACAGATGCAAGAGAAAGGATGACTAATCCTGACCTTACACTCTATTAGAGGATAACACTATCCCAAGGTTCTTGGTTAGGTCTCTTGTCACAGTCTTATAACTAAGTAAGGTTTTTCCTACGTATTCCATTAGATGGTACTCAAGATTAGATTGGAGGTGAGTATTTCTTAGGTTTCATCACGTCTGGAATTACAGGGTTAGGAATTTAAAATTCTGAGAGAATTGATTTAGGATGCCTTACACTGAGACTTAATAGAAATGAAGGCTTTAAACACTTAGAGTATCTCTCTAAAGTTCAGGATTAAGTCGAAAGCATGGAATTCTTAGATATTGTAATTATTCGGTGATAAAGGTTTAGGAATTGCGATTCTAGGTAATTCGGAATAAGATGTTCCTGCTAAAAATAAATAGAGATGCAGATCGAAAGCACTTAAAATGTTTGTCTAAGTTTTTGAATTGTCTCGTACCTTTTGTTGGTTTGGCCCTGATCTCCTTAAGTAGCTGTACCGTAGACTTTTAGGGTGTGGACCAAGAAACTGATATTGTCGGAATGTAAGGTTGAGACGTCCAGGACGAAGTCCCCTGTCATTGAGTAATCCCTCTGGGGCTGTGTCTGGTATGATTGCTGACACACCATGAAAGATGTGACGAGACTCGCCACCGAATATTAACACGTCACCCGATCCCAAGATAACTCTTTCTGCTCTCCTTGGATCTCTCTGGTCTCCATAGAGAAACTCAGCCGAGTCACCAATGCAGAATGATACTACTGGTATCCCTCTTTGCAGGCTTCCAACACTTTCGTCACGGTCCTGATGAAGACCAAGCTTTCCTTTTTCTTCATAGAAATTGACAATACAGACATCAGGGGCATGGAAGGGAGTATGTCCTCCACTTCACTTACACCGCATTCCTTCTCAATCAAAGATTGTGCTTCTTGCATCGCTCCCATAACCAACTGAATGAAATGATCAGGAATGTTGGGTGGTTCGCTTCCATCAATTACCCTTGTGCGTCCATATACTCGGGTTTGAGGATTCCAATCTAAGCCGAGACACATCATTTTCAGTCGGAGTCGGGCTCCACTTGTAAAGCCTGGTTGATAAAAACCTCCAGGACCTAAGCCCATCTCACGACAATTATTCACTACGCCCACTTGTTCTTCATGAGCCAAGTGTTGCTTCAGAAGAACCATTCCCGGTCTCAAAATTATACTCTTCTTCTCACCAACTTGTACCCCCACGTGTTGCTCCTTGTCTTCAATAGTCGATCTAAGCTTGACCACTGCAGAATTTTGCCCTTCTTGAAAACAGATGTCATACGGCTCGGATTCCAAAGATTCAGCTGGGGAATTGATCTTACGATCAGTAGCCGAACTGCTAGTAGGGGAACCGAAAATCTGATTCTTCATGTTGCTACAGTGTGGCAACAAAGGATTTTGTTGATGCAGACACATATATAATTTAGTACATAACTACATAGGGTTTTATAACTATAAACCTAAGTAACTACTATAGGACTTGACACTACTTTTTGGTTACTCTCTTGGTGAGATAACCATTGGAGTAACTCGCGACTCCGAGGCCGAGGACAACTGCTCTGATACCATAAATGTAACAACCTATTTTATTTTACCTATTTTAAAAATATGGATTTGAAAATTTCTTTTTAATCAAAATACTTATTATAAATTTTTCCGGAAAATCGGACAGAGTCTCCTCTGTTTTTCCGACTTTCCCAAAATTTAGTTTTGACCTGTAACCTGCTCAAAACAGTTTTCAATAACAACCAAATAGCCAGGTATAATACATAACATAGTTAGACTCTTTTGACATCAAATATTAAAGTAGAAACTTTTAAACTATTACAGGTAAAATTAAATACCCCGGGCCACCAATTTTCCAAAATACACATTGGGAATACATACATAATCCATAATTATACAAAATACATCGAATACCCAAATGTGGCCCGGTTTGACTCAATTTAATAAACGACTCAAAGTAATATAAAGACTCGATTTCACACTTCCTGTGGGAAATGTGTTCCTGCTCAGCCTCGATATCTGCAAACTCAACCTGTACCTGTGTTGGTTGTAAGGGTGAGAATTGCACGAACTAGTAATGCATAATACATGCCGAGTCATACACAATTAGAAATTAACCAAATAATGCAAATATATCACGCCCAATCACCTATCCACTGCAAACACAAACATCTCCAATGATTCGCATTTCCTAATTAATGTCAATTCCTATTCTATTGCCGTTCACTTAGCTTTCTACCCTCACCTAAACTTAGACTCTCAATTCATCTCCCACTTCTACTTTTTACTCACATTCTTCCTATTTTACTAAACTAACTAATTCTAATCTTTAGCTCTCATTTCTCCAGCTCATTCATCACCTTCTCAACTTTCTTCTTTTTATTTCTTTTTATTTCATTCTTTTTCATTTCTTTTTACTTTTTCGGGATCTTTGTGGGTTCACTATTGCGACCCACCTTTGGTGTCGTCTTACGGAAGCGTACGGATCCCCAAAGGCCACACGACTAACTCAACCACTGCGCACTCTGCCAAGGCGGCTTACGTTTCCTGCACCCGAGAGCGTGTCTTACACGGCCAGAATGCCACAAAATCCTTGGCTATGCGAGTTTGCCACTGCGTTCCCCAGTCTTTCAGAGGATACGACTTACCGATGCGTACGGATCGCCAAAGGCCGCACGACTAACTCAACCCTTGCACACGTTCCAGCCGGCGGCTTATTGCAGGTGTTGCGCACCCGACTTGTTGCACCCCACCGTGTGTCTTATAGGATTCAAACCGCATACCAATATTCTCTTTTCTTTTCTTTTTATTCTTTTTCAATTCCATTTTTCATTAGGTAGTCCAGCCCCAGCCAGCCGTACGGTATTGAGCGCTAGGAGTTCCCTTTTTCATTATTCATTCTTTTCCTTTTTCTTTTTAATCGACACGCCTTACCAGGCTCGCATCGATGCCGATACACCTTACCAGGCGCGCACCGGACTTCCATTTTCCTTTTTAATCGACACGCCTTACCAAGCTCGCATTGATGCCGATACGCCTTACCAGGCTCGCACCGGACTTCCATTTTCCTTTTTAATCGACACGCCTTACCAGACTCGCATCGATGCCGATACGCCTTACCAGGCTCGCATCGGACTTCCATTTTCCTTTTTATCAATTTTAGTCTGCCCTCGCCTAACACCTTTTTCTTCTATTGTCATTTTCCTCTTTTTCTCTTCTACTCCAACTAATCTATTTCCCTAGAATTTACTCACTATCACTTTTAAAGGCACATCCTATTTTCCCCGATTTGTTTCCCTTACCTTTTCTTCTAGGTGTTACTATTAAATTCGAGGCTCACTCCTCCGTTCACTCCTTTCCGCTTTCAATCAATCTCTAAATACAACATACATACACCATTCAATATATTTAATAATTACATTATAATACAAGTCATTATCCAATTAATTCACATAATTTAGCACATACATATCATTCTTATATTTTCAACAATTACACCTAATTCATGGCCTCAATTAAATTTAACAGTTCACAGCACAATTATCAGGACATATATATCAATTAATCACTTAGCACAATAAGTTATCAATTCATATTATAATCCATAAACATCAATCCCTAATATCAGCTACACAAACCAAATAATCTCAACACGCACACACATACTAGTTACACAACCACCGTGCGGCAATAAACCCCTTACCTCAATTGATTACAGTGAGAGGGGCAACCTTAATCTGACGCTTTACTCCCCGACTCACGCTTTAGCTCGGCTCCAATTTGATCCTAAGCTTCCCCAATCTTCGATTCCAAGCTCGGTGGGGACAATCGATCTTGGTAATGATGGCGGTGTCGCTCCCCGACACCGAGGAGAGACAAAGAGAGCACCGAGGAGGGAGAGGGGATATCAAGAGGAAGGATGAAGGAGGGAGGGGTTGATGGTGATCTTGATGGTGGCGGTGGCCACCGTGGGTGGTGGTGGTTTGATGGTGTGTGAGGGTAAAGGGAGAGAGAGATCACAAGAGAGGGAGAGAGAACTTGTGGTCGAGGATGATGATGAAGCTTAATGATGGTGAGGTGGAGAGGGAGATGATGGTGGTGGTGGCGGCCGCAGGGGCGATGGCGGCGGTGATTGTGGAGGGGAAATGGTGGTAGGGGTGTTGGAGAGAGAATGAGAGGGAGAGCTCAATGGAGAGAGAGAGAGAGAGTTGATGGTGGTATGTGAGGGAAGGAGGGAAGGGAGAGGTGAAGAGTGGTGGTTGTGGGTGGTGGTGGCTGCCATGGAGGAGGAGGGAGAAGGAGAGTGGAGGGAGGTTAGGATTTTGGGGGAAAATGACCCCACAACGCGTTTTATTTTTGCTGATCGAGGTTTTTTCGCTTAAGCGAAACATTTTCGCTTGAGCGAATTCTCTTCAGTGATGAAACTCAACCATTTCGCTTAAGCGAAATCCATTCGCTTAAGCGAATCCTTGAGGTGTTGATTCTGTGACCTTTTCGCTTAAGCGAAATAATTTCGCTTAAGCGAATTGGCTTCAGTGATGACACGAACTGTTTTCGCTTAAGCGGCTAGTTTTGCTTAAGCGAAATGACTTCAGTGAGGAAATTTTATGTTTTCGCTTAAGCGACGTATTTTCGCTTAAGCGAAATGTGAAGGTACTGCTATTTCACTTTTCTATTTCCAACTATTTTCTCCCCAACTTCAAATAGTCATAACTTCTTCGTTCACCGTCGGATCTTGCTCAAATTTGACGAGCAACTTCGTAAAAATCATATCTTCATATCCAACGGTGGGAATTGTGTTTTGAGTCCTAAATCTTTTATTTTGATTTTCTACCCTATGTTATGTTTTAGTACCGAATTATCTATTTTTCTGGCCTGTTCCTAATTCCAATTTAATGCTCCTTTCTTTTCCTAAACCAATATTATTATTATTTATCTTTTGTAATGCTTGAACACTTATTTTAATACCTATTTATGGTTTTTTTTATTATTATCCCCATTATCCCAGATTATTATTAATTTATTTGTATCTGGGTTTAAAATTTGGGATGTTACAGTGCACATATGCATACGCTAAACATGATATCCGACCTACTTGTCGTTAAATAAATAAGGGAACTGATCATACCTCGATACTTTGAAATTTCAACGGATTTACCTTCTTCATCCTTGTCTAGATAACATGATGTACTCATAGGTTTTGGTACTGCTTTGGCCTTATCAATGCCGAATCTTTTCAAAAGTTCCTTGCAGTACTTTGTTTGACTGATAAATATTCCATCCTTTGCTTGTTTGATTTGTAATCCAAGAAAGAATTTGAGTTCGCCCATCAGCGACATTTCGAACTCTTCCTGCATTAAACTCGAAAATTCCTTGCAAAGGGTTTCATTAGTAGCACCGAATATAATATCATCAACATAAATTTAACTAAAAGAATGTCCTTTCCTTTCTTTTTAATAAAAAGTGTGTTGTCAACCTTCCCTCTTTCAAAATCCCTTTCTAGTAAAAATTTGCTCAATCGCTCGTACCATGCTCTAGGAGCTTGTTTGAGTCCATAAAGAGACTTTTTCAATTTAAAAACATAATCAGGATGTTCAAAACTTTCAAAACCAGGAGGTTGACTAACATACACTTATTCATTTATAAAACCATTTAGAAAGGCACTCTTTACGTTCATTTGATGTAATTTAAAATCTAAGATCCATGCAAATGCTAAAAGTAATCTAATGGCTTCCAACCTAGCAACAGGGGCAAAAGTTTCATCATAATCTATCCCCTCTTCCTGGTTGTAGCCTTGTGCAACCAATCTAGCTTTGTTACGAATAATTATACCAGCCTCATCATGTTTGTTATTAAAAATCCATTTTTTTCCAATAATTCGATGAGAATCAGGCCTAGGAAGAAGTTCCGAAACCTGGTTTCTTTCGAACTAGTTTAATTCTTCTTGCATAGCCAGTAGCCAATGTTAATCAATTGAATCCTCGGAAATATTATTTGGCTCTACTTGAGAAACAAAAGCCATATGATTACACAAATTACTAAGAGAATTACGATTACTTACACCTTTTGAGATATCACCTATAACTTGATCGATTGGATGATGTCGTGATGTTTTCCATTCTTTAGGAAGATCTGCATTAAGCTCGGTGAAATTCCCTTGATTTTGCATTTGATTTTCATTTGTTTCATTTGCCTTTTCGTTTCCTTGGGATTCCTTCTTTTCTTCCAGGATTGGATCAAGCTCCTCATCAAGATATAGTTCTCCTAGAATACCTGCAAGATCATCAACATATACCTTTCCCAGCTTTCTGGGATTAGACTCATTAAAAGTAACATGAATAGATTCTTCAATTGTATTACGAGTCTTATTGAAAATCCTATAGGCTTTGCTCGAAGCAGAATAACCAAGGAATATACCCTCATCAGCTCTAGCATCAAAAGTCCCTATATTTTCTCTACCATTATTATGCACAAAACATTTACATCCAAAGACTCTCAAATGGGATATGTTGGGTTTTCTCCCCTTGTACAGCTCATAGGGGGTTTTCTTTAAAATAGGCCTTATTAAAACACGGTTCATAACATAACAAGCTATACTTACTGCATTGGCCCAAAAATATGCAGGCAGGTTCATGTCACTAAGCATTGTCCGAGAAAGTTATTTTAAAGATCGATTTTTCCTCTCCACAACCCCGTTTTGTTCCGGAGTTCTTGGAGCTGAAAAATAATGCTTAATGCCATGTTTTTCGCAAAACTTTTCAAAAATATAGTTTTCAAATTCACCACCATGATCAGTCTTAATGGATGCAATGCTCAAATGCATTTGGTTTTGAACAACCTTTGCTAGCTTTTTGAATTCATGAAATGCATCATTTTTATGAGTAATGAATAAAGTCCATGTATACCTAGAATAGTCATCCACAATAAACAAGCAATAATAGTTGCCACCAAAGCTTTTAGTTTGACATGGTCAAAAAGATCCTTATGTAAATGTTCCAAGGGTCTTTGAGTAGAAACAATATTTTTAGGAGGAAAAGGTACCATTGTGAGTTTTGATTTTGAACACGGATCACTTTTTTCAGAATTAGAAAATTTTTTGCTTTGGCAAACCAACTACTAAGTTTTTAAAAGATAGTTTGTTCAAATGATTCATGTGGATGTGGCCTATCCTACGATGCCATAGCCAAGACTCATCCTCTTTACTAATTAAACATTTAGCATCATTTGAGGGAATTGAGTTAAGGTCAATTAAATACACATTGTTTACCCTGCGAGCAACAAGCTTAATAAGATTGTCAATTTTACCCTCAATAATACATTTATTAGATTCAAAGATAACCCTATTGCCCTTATCACATAGCTAACTAATACTTAGCAAGTTATGCTTTAGGCCTTCAACATGCAAAACATTGTCAATGAAAGGGTTAGGAGGAATACCTACTTTACCAATTCCGAGTATCCTTCATTTGTTGTTATCTTCGAAAGTTACATGTCCTTGGTCCTTTGGAATAAGATGAGAGAATTTTGATTTGTCTCCAGTCATGTGTTTGGAACAACCACTATCCAAGTACCACCATGTTTTCCTTTCTTCCAGAGTAACCTACAAGAAAATATTTCATGTGTTCTTTTTAGGTACCCATATATTTTTTGGTCCTTGCATGTTAGTGTTACCATAGTTTGCATCGTGCCACCTTTTAGTTTCATTGTTCTTTTTAATGAACTTCACTTTTCGGTGTTTGCACTCATGTGCGCCATGGCCATTTCTACCAGAATAATTACAAATAATAAGTGGCTTCTTATGTGAGCTACCGGGGACAAAAATGGTACTTAACTGTTTATGGTGCCTGCAGAGTTGATATCCTAAACCGGCTCTATTGAAAAAACATTTTTGTCTCCCTAGCATCAAATTTAAGGTATTTTTGCCTTTGGTAAATTTTGCATTTGTTTCTTTTAAATCTTCATTTTCATTTACTAAATCCTTGCAGAACTTACAAGAAGAAGAACTATCCTTAATTTTGATTTCATTACTAGAGGTGTTTGAAGAATTTTTCAAAGTAGAATTCAGCTCTTTATTTTCATTTTTCAAAACTTCATTTTCTTTAGAAAGTTCTTGGTTCTTTTGTAAAAGTAAGGCTGAATTTTTATTTTCTAAAGAAACCAATAAGGATAACCTCATCGATTACTCATGTAATTCTTCAAATGTCTCTTGTAATTCAAGATAAAAAGGTTCAAGTTCAAGTTCGGAATTTACCTCATCTCCATGTGCCATTAAGCATAGGTTGGTTGTTTCTTTCTATTCGTCTGAATCCTCATCCGAACTTCCATCGTTGTCTAACCACGCCAAGTATGCTTGCTTTCCTTTCCTTGAGTTGGAGGTGTTTCTTTCTGAATTCTCCTTCTTTTTCAAGAGCTGGTAGCACTCCACTCTGATGTGACCGGGCTTGCCACATTCATGACAAGTGATAGCTGATCCTCCACCTTTGTTAGCATCTCTTTTATTTTGAGTAGTGAAATTGCTCTTCATTCTCAAAAACTTCCCAAACTTCTTGACAAGTAGTCCCATATGTTCATCACTGATTAGTTCCTTGTCGGATTCACCTTCTGTGGATGATGCTTCAGCTTTGAATGTGAGACTCTTCACCTTTTTGGTCTCCTCTTCATGTTGTGCTAATCTTTTCAATTCACACTCGTGTTCCTGTAGTTTTCAGAATAATGTAGCGAGAGTCATGGTTGAGAGATTTCTTGATTCCATTATGGTCGTCACCTTTGGTTGCCATTCTCTCCCTAGACACCTAAGCACTTTTTTGATCAGTTCTTCGTTGGTGAATTTCTTCCCCAAGGTTACGAGCTGATTGATTATCATTGTGAAGCGTTTTTGGATCTCCTATACTGATTCTCCATCTTTCATTCGAAAAAGTTCATATTCTCCCGTCAGGGTGTTGATTCTTGATCTTTTCACTTCATTGGTACGTTCATGTGTGACTTCTAAAGTATCCCACATTTGTTGTGCTTTCTCACATGTAGATATCGTGAAAAACTCATCATAACTCAAAGTAGATGTTATTATATTTTTCACTTTCAAGTCGTATTGGACTCTACGTTCCTCCTCTTCCGTCCACTCAGCCATAGGCTTGTCAACGGTGTTATCATTAACCACATGAGTCGGAACATACGATCCATTAACGACTGTAACAGCCCGATTTTCATAACTCAAAACAATCAACTTTTATGTATTAAAGTTATCAAAAATGAGGCCATTTTTTTTGTAAAACATTGTTGAAGCGTTTGAAACCATTGTTGAAAAATTCTGGGTGTTCTCAACACCCCTTTTTCCGAAAACCGAGTTGTTACTAAAACCAATACTCTTTCACTTAGGTTTCAAAAACATTTAGCAGGAAAATAGTTTAGTTCCCATTCAAAGTGGTTACTTTCATTTCCTCAAAAGAACTTAAACATTTTTCATCACATTGTATGAAAAGTAGGGCATGCTTCAAAAACATATTAAGTTACATCGATAGATCATCACTTAGGTAATCCTTAATCCAGAACACTCATCACAATCTAAACTAATAATCCTACTCTTAAATCTTTCTATTGAAAACAATTGGGTGGAGTTCCTCCTTCTTCTTGCGTCCTCTCTTCGCTTTCGAAGATGTTGCCCTTCCTGTTGTTGTCCCCTCATTGCTAATAGATTCCATCTCCGCTCCATCGAGAAGGGAAGAATTCCTCCGAGCCTCGTACCGAAACTTCTCTGTGTAGTTCCTATACCCTCGCACGGTGACTTGTCCCAAGTGTGGCTCCAAGTTAACTCCACTAAGTTGATGTTCCGGATCTGAAATCACGATCTGGGTGTAGCCGGTCCAGACCCAGCCGTATGGGGTGCGCTTCCAACCTCTTCCATATTTACTCCACGTGGTCACGTCCATGCAATACTCCATCTGCCCGTTGAGATACCAGCAACACCGATATGCCAACGAACAGGAGAGAGTAAGCGATCCGAACGACGTATAGTCGATGGTGTGGGATTACGATAGGCAAAGTAATAGGACCATACAAACATACAATACGACATACAAACACACAACAATACAAGTCATAACATTATTACTATTATCTTGTATTCTTATTATTGTCATCATTCTTATTCTCACTTTTCCTTCTCTTATTTTCTTACTTTACGTCTTATGTATATTCTTTCCTTTTCATAACTATACTTCCCTTTTCGTTCAGTCTTATCAATTCACAACCTTTAGTAATTGGGGAACTTTAAAATCTCATCAAAGTATTTATCTCGTTCTCGGCTTTCACTCACGTCTACATCTCCTCGGTCATCCACCCAACCTAGTCGGAAGCAAACAGGAGTACAGGACCTTTACCGTGCGGGCACGACAGCTGTCTCACAATCAATTGGTCCCAGACCAGGAGGACTACAGCCTCAAAACATATCATATCAATTCAATTCATATATATAATCATGGCACACTATCTCAACTCACAGTGGCAAAAAAGATGCCCCACTCCAGTCCCTCTCACTGTTCTAGATTTGCAATCTAGGGGGAGACAGTATATTTCTAGTGAGCCCGCAGAACTTACCACGGCATTGGACCCAGTCCCTACCACGTTCTTATGCCACATGTGGAGTTCGTTCTGCCTAGAAATATACTTTAGACTTCTTGACGTTTCACCGTCATCGTCCTCCCCTAATGCAATCTCCTCCTAAGTATCCGCAGATACTTATGGTTCCTTCCTATCCACTACTTCGCACTCTCATACCTCACCGCGTATGTCTTTTAAGTCTTTTATCTTTTTAATTATCCTAAAGTCGGCCCATCCTTCGTGCAACCCTTCAATGAGTCCCGACCACTAACTTTGCACAATCTTTCTCTCATCAATGCTCACATAGCACAGAGCGGGGATCACATCAACAACTCGTATCTCATTTTCTCAAAACAATCTTTTCGCAAAACCTTTTTTTTTTCAAAATCACATTTTTGCTGAGAGCTAATGGAGGAGCAAGCTCAACTCAACACTAGTCTCAGTCTAAAACAAAAACAAAGGAGCCTAGCTCCGCTCAGACCACATCTCATATCTACCCCCACATTCCTTCCCCAGCTCTGGCTCAACCTCATCACTATCATCCACTTTTTGCCAATCTCAACTCTTTATCTCTTTTCAAATCCATCTCATCATTATTCTTTTCTCATACTTATAACTTTACTTTTAATTTCATTACCTTCCAAACTCATTCATTTCATTTTCCTTTTCTTATTCAGGACGTAACAGACATCCATCAGTGTGTTACTCATATCAATCAATAACAATGAATATCATCAGGCATAATTAAATAAAGACATAAAAGCATGCTATTAACAGACATTCATCACACAACAACAATGTGGTCATTGTCACCTTCGTATAAGTGGCCACACAACGCAAACAATTGCCACTATACTACTGACTCTGAACCACTTAGTTCGATCTTTGAGATGATACGGAACGTCCTAATAAATCACCGAAATACCACGGTGTCTTAGGAAAGCTTATCTCTCACCTGAGGTCCAGCGAGTAAATGCGTACCGTCTCCTCGGATCCTTTGTGCTGCCGGCTGCCCCAATCCCTCGTCTATATTATTCCTCGTACTAAATAAAATACGTTCACGTTATTAACTTTTATTAAGAAAATCTTTCTTATTTTTCAAAACATTTTTCGTTCCCCGTCGGGAGACTTAAAACATAACTGTTTCCTCTTAAACAACTCTAATATTTTCTAATACCTTAAGTACTTTAAAAAAAATCATTTTAAAACATCATGTAGATTCATTTAAACTATTTAGTTTGGGTGCTGGTCCGTTTTGGACAACACCTTAATTACGCGTGAAAACACCGAAAAATTCACCGTTTTTAACCCAGCTTTTTCTTAAATCAATTGTCACTTGAAAATCATACTCTAAGTCATATGAATATATTTTTGAATTTAAGAAACCACTTTAAACAATTATTGGACAGCAAGAAATTATTTTGTAAATCCTTTTTAATAAAACCCGAAAACGTCGTAAAAACACTTTTCGTTTTAAAGAACTCTTTAATTTAAAATTAACACTTTAAAACTCAAGTCTTTATCATAAATCAAACTTAGGACAGCCATAAACACATTTGAAAAATCTCAAATAAATCAAATGGAATTTTCTTAAAACCAACTTATTTCAAAGTCATTTACACACTCAAATATTTTTCAATCATAAACTAGCACACAAACACAACAACACTCAAATAAATGAAGTCACATAAGTAATTGATTAATCATTGAATTTATTTATAATTCAAACAAACACTTAGACATTCACATATTCACAAAGATATAAATCAAACACAACAACTCAATTCTTTTCAAAAATTACTACATGAGTTTATTTTAATGCAACTTAATTTCCTAAACTTATCTACACTATATGGTCGAATGACATCAAAGGAAACAATTCAAAGATCACAAATTTAAAACACATAAATCAACTTGATTTATTTTAAGCACTTAAATTTTCACTTTCTTTTTCATGTAACAAAATTATTTATTCTTCCTTTTTCTCTTACCCGAATGCACATACACACACATATATTCATTTAAACACAAAGCTTTTCTCCAAAACCAATTAGTTCATTTATTTCCTTTATTTTTAATCCAAAAATCAAATAGAAATTAAACATTCACAACACAATTTCAAATAATTGATTTTAATATAATTTCTTAAAACACACTCATTGCTTTTATGTCACTTCATTGAAAGAGAACCCTAGTCTAGCTAGTATGTAAGGTCGAATTTATTTTTGTGAAAAACAAGGTTTTTGATTCATTTTTCAACATGCAAAAACACAAGATTAACATGAATGGATCTTTTTCATGAGAACAAAACATGATCTCTTGGTTTAATGCTTAGGCCGAATGCTCCCTATCACAAATCAAGATTAAATTTCAAATACTTAACATGCAGGAACACAAAACAAGAATCAAGTAAAAATCATTTTCCAAAAACTTGTTTCTTTGATTCCTTTGTGAAACCGTGATGGTCATTATGAAAGGTTAGATCCTTTTATTTCGAAAACCACATGCGTGTACCTAGGTCTTGTAGATCAAGTCATGAAATCAAATATAGTAGCACAATTCAAGGACCAAAATCATTTTGGGTGAGAAGAAGTCAAAACCGTGTCATGAAATGAAGAAAGATTAACTCTTTTGGTTCAAAAATAACCTGCATGTACCAAAGATCAAACTTTTTCAAAGACAAATTAAAGAATAAAACCAAAATCAAGACTTTATCAAGATCAAGTTAAAATCAAACACTTTCAACCACTCGAATCAACTTTTCTAAACCTAAGATCAACATGCAATGACTTGAATTAAATTAAAAAGCATCAAGACTCATAGATCTAGTCAAGGCCGAATCACTTGGCTCTTGATCTAGGGTTTTATAAGTTTATTTAACACACGCATGAACTCAAATCATCAAGATCATCATCAAATCAACATGCAACACCAAAGATCTTAACTTCATTATTAACCAAATTTAGATCTCTCATTTATTTATCAAATAACTCTTAAACTCATCTTTAAATCATGGTTTGAGAAAGAAAATTCAACATACAAAGAGATTTACTTTGAACTTTACAAAAATCCCATCAAACCTTTTGATTTAGAAGATTTAGTTTGAAAAGCTTTAGGATCCCTTATGAAAAACTTTAAACGAATTATGAAATCCGTTGATTAGACATTCACAAGTTCTTTTAAGCTTTGAAAATCCATGATCAAGCACAAACATACTTGTACTCATCATTTAAGCTTGAAAAATTAACATGCAAAGAGGTTTTCTTTAAACCTTTACAAAAATCTCAACAATCCTTTAGATCTATAAGATTTATGTTGAAAAACTTTAAGATCTTTCATGAAGACCTTAAACGAGTTATAGAATCCGTTAGTTAGAAGTTTACAAGTTATTTTTAATCTTAAAAGTCCAAGATCAAACATAAATAAACTTAGAAAATTTACATGCAAATAAGAAAAGAAAGAAAGATCATAAGATCAAAGAAAAACTAAGCTATTACAATTTCCTTCATAACTTCGAGCTACCCACCAAAGAAAGGGTTGATCTCCTAGCTTCTAAGGTCTTGGAACTTCAAGGAAGGCTTAAGTTTTGGCTTGGTCTCCTCCTCCTTTCTCCTTCCTTATTCACGACCTCTCTCTTTTCTTGGGGTGTTGAGAGCTTGATTTTTGCTCTCAACAATGTGTTTGGAAAATGAAGGGAAATGAAAGAATGAAAGTAAGTGAATGGAAACGATCTAAGGGGTAAGTCTTATATAGGCAATTCATACACTTCCTATTTTGCCCTTGTAGGTTCGGCCAGGGGTGTAAATGGGAGGGGCAATTTTGGCAACCCAATAAGTTGCATGGGTGGTGTTTATCAATTCTTAAGGGGAAAATAAGGAGTGATTTAAGGGACTAGGTTTCTTTAGGTTTAGTTACTTTTTGGCTAATAGTTAGGATTTAGTTACTAACTTAGTTACTTATGGTTCCATCCTAGTCCATGGCTTCTTGTCTTAAAAATAAAATCCTAGCCCTCATACATGCATACATACACGTAGCATACACCTAAACACATATACATGCATCATACATCACACATATACGTACATACATACATTCATGCATTATCATCTTCTCTTACTAATTTAATTCCATATAATCCTAGGCATATACACACAGATACATACGGCACACACACACATATACACGTACATGCACATACACATATCATCATATTCTTTCTCTAATTAAATTTTCATCTAGTCCTAAGCATACATACATATAGACAATAAATCACCCTTTCCCAAAATAACTTCTTGTTTAAAAATTCACCATTTCTTTAAAAATCACTCAACACTTTGAAAACGTAAATTAAGAAATCATTTAAGAAATACTCTTTTCAAAATGCTTTTCTCAAAATAAATCTCTTTAGTATTTTAAATTAATACGAGGAATTTGCGGGGTGTTACAACGACTGCATCCCAAACTTTTAATCCTACTCCTTGAATAAATATTTTCATCTGGGCTTTCCAATAAGCGTACCCTACCCTACCAAACATGGGAGGACGATTAATAGAACTCCCTTCACCACCAAATGGAGAGTTTGAAGCCATACTCTTGAGACGGTTAAGTCTTAACACAAGAGACTAGCTCTGATACCAATTGTTAGGATCGGCCTCAAAATCTCGAGAGGGGGGAGGGTGAATCGAGTTTTATTAGTTTATTGTGAAAGCACGCATTATTTAAAAATATTTTCGCGTTGGAGAGATTATGAGAAGAGATGGAGAGCGATTGCGTTAGATAACAAAAATAAGAGTTGCGCGGAAACGTAAATAATTGAAATTGTGAAAATTAAAAAGAGATAAGGAGAAAAAACAAGCCAACCAATTTTATACAGGTTTAGTCTTTCCCGCGAAAGACCTACGTCCAGTCCCCAAGCGACCCGCTTGAGCTTTTCTATAAACTTGAATTGAGTCGCACCCAATTACAACCAGAGCACCCCGCACACTACTAAGAACCTCTGTTCGCTAGGGGCCTCAATATCACACAAGGGTTCCTCACACTAAGAACGTGACACAAGTTCAACTAAGGGATTCACTCCCTAAACACTACGGTTTCAATACAAGATGATGTGAGTGATTACAATAGTATGGTGTGTTCTCAATAACACGAATACAACAATTTAGCTTTCTATGATAATAAAATAAAATCACAAGAGTGCAGGCCAAAACAAGGTTTTCTTCAAAAATAGAATCAACGTGAAAAGCTTGAAGAAGATGAAGAAGAGAAGAGAACGAATGATCATAATAGTGAAATTGTAGGAGTGTTATTGTTAGAATAAAAATAAAATCTGATTTTGAAAAAAAAATGCAAAAGGAATATTTTTGAAATCAAAAACAAATCAAATTGATTTAAAAAATAAAATAAAAGATTTGAATCTTAAATCAAAAAGGAATATTTTCAAAAATAAAATCAATTTTGAATTTTGAAAATAAATCAAAATCAATCAGGTAAAAACTAATTTGGAAATAAATAAAAATGATGCTAACACGTTTTTCAATAAAACTTAAGGTAATCGATTACATAAGGGAAGGTAATCGATTATCCCCTTTAAAATGGAAACTTTGCAATCCTTTTGAAAAACCAATAATCGATTACATCATATCAACTAATCGATTACTTCACTCCTGTTTAGTATATGATGCAACTCATATAATCGATTACCACTAATCTAATAATCGATTACAGAGACTCTGGTATTTGTGAAATGCAACATCATGTAATCGATTACTCAGGACACTAATCGATTACTTTGCTTCAGGAAAATGTATGATGCAACAATTATAATTGATTACTTGATCTAGGTAATCGATTACTCTTATTCAAAAAGTAATGGATTAGTCAAGTTCACATAATAGATTACACACACTCTGGATTTTTTATGATGCAACAAAAGTAATCGATTACTTTGATAAGGTAATCGATTATCCTCTCTTGCACTTTTAAAATAGATTTTCATGACTTTGGTAAAATCATCCAGAGTTGTTTCATCATGAACTTTCACAGAAACTGTAGTTAAAAAACTGATTTTCACTAAAACTCTTTTTCTTCTCCTTTATTTGAAAAACTCATTTAGCCATTACACATTTGTAATAAAACTTAATTACCTTACACATTTCCTATGGGCAAGGCTTATACAAAGCTTTGAACTTGAAAGCTTGAGCCTTGATACTGCTTGAGACTTGATGCTTGACTTGATGCTTTAAACTTGGAAAGTGTTGTTATCATCAAAACAAACTTCTTCTAGAAATCTTCTAGCATTGACTCTTTACGTCCTTTAGGGCAAGCTTGATTTCCAACAGTCTATTCCTCCATGACTGAACAGTATGGCTGGAAGACGCGCTGAGAATGACAGAATGGCTGCTGTTCAGGAAAATCTTATTCAGATGCAACAGGCTCAAGCTGTGAATATGGCTCAGATGCAGCAGAACCAGGCTCAGATGCAACAGAATGAGGCTTAGAATATAGCAGCAGCCACAACAGCATCAACAGCAGCAGCAGTAGCAGAACCGAATCCACCACCAGCCCCTGCCGAAATTGACTGGATGGCGCGATTCAGGAAGAGCAAACCACCTAGGTCCGAAGGAAGATACAATCCAGACGGAGCTCAGAAATGGCTCCAGGAAGTAGAAAAGATCCTCCGATCTCTATAGCCACCTGCCCATCAAAGATTTCGATTGGCTGAATATGTATTGACGAGTGAGGCTGAACACTGGTGGGAGCAACAGAGGAGAGGCCTGAAAGCAGTGGACCAGGAGATCACATGGGATCTATTCAAGATCCATTTTCTTGGCAAGTATTTCCCCGAGAAAGTTAGAAGGAAAAAGGAGATAGTGTAACACCCTAATACATACTACCCTTAATTCCCAAGTATTAAGAATGTGAACTTAAAAATTCCTTTTTAACTTATGAAAATCAACCGTCAAACGGACGGAGTTTCGTTTGTTTTTCGGACTTTTCTAAATCTTCAACCTGATAAACACATTTATATAAAATCAAAAGGAGCCAGTAGGGCTCAAATATAATTATGTATGCATCGCATAGTTGCCCCATGGGCTCAAGTGTAAAACATCAGTGTGTCAGAGTGCCAGCAAAATGTTAAGTATGTAAATCAAGAGGCCATAACAGCAACTATGCTCAATAATGAATCATAAACCCTACACAAAATAAACTATCCTAAGCCTCACTCGAAAAGCATATACAGCTCATACACATCCAAATATACGGAGACTCAAATCAAAATAAAAGTATCTAATCCCCATAACCCTACTCTCCCTGGGAGGAAGAGCACACCTGCTCGGCCGGGGGCTGTGCAATCTCAATCTCTGTACCTGTAAAGTATAGTAAGGGAGTGAGCATTGCACATGAAATAGAATAGCAGTTTCTAGATAGACATAACAACTAACCAGGCCAAACACAATTAGCAGTTTATTCACATAAGTACAAATTCATCGCAAGCATACCATATTTTCCAATTCCATCATTTTATAAATGCCGATTCCCTTTTTAGTTAATTCCTTTCCACCCTTTGGTTCCCTTTTATTTATTTTCCCCATGTCCAAAGAAATCCCATTATGTCCCCTTACCTTTTCCCTTATTCCTTTCCTTTTATTTACGGTGTATGTATGTCTCCACCAAATCGAAGGCCTACATACATACACCAATTACGATGTATGTCTCCACCAAATCGAAGGCCTACATACATCGCTTTTCTTTTACCGTTATCTTATCCAATTTTATTCCCTTTTTCCCTTATTCATTTCCTTTTACTTTCGGTGTATGTATGTCTCCACCAAATCGAAGGCCTACATACATACACCAATTACGATGTATGTCTCCACCAAATCGAAGGCCTACATACATCGCTTTTCCATTACCGTTTACCTTATTTTATCCATTGTCCTTTCCTTTTTCCTTTTTTATTTAGGGTGTATGTATGTCTCCACCAAATCAAAGGCCTACATACATACACCACCGACGATGTATGTCTCCACCAAATCGAAGGCCTACATACATCGCTTTTCTTTTACCGTTATCTTATCCAATTTTATTCCCTTTTTCCCTTATTCATTTCCTTTTACTTTCGGTGTATGTATGTCTCCACCAAATCGAAGGCCTACATACATACACCAATTACGATGTATGTCTCCACCAAATCGAAGGCCTACATACATCGCTTTTCCATTACCGTTTACCTTATTTTATCCATTGTCCTTTCCTTTTTCCTTTTTTATTTAGGGTGTATGTATGTCTCCACCAAATCGAAGGCCTACATACATACACCAATTACGATGTATGTCTCCACCAAATCGAAGGCCTACATACATCGCTTTTCTTTTACCGTTATCTTATCCAATTTTATTCCCTTTTTCCCTTATTCATTTCCTTTTACTTTCGGTGTATGTATGTCTCCACCAAATCGAAGGCCTACATACATACACCAATTACGATGTATGTCTCCACCAAATCGAAGGCCTACATACATCGCTTTTCCATTACCGTTTACCTTATTTTATCCATTGTCCTTTCCTTTTTCCTTTTTTATTTAGGGTGTATGTATGTCTCCACCAAATCGAAGGCCTACATACATACACCACCGACGATGTATGTCTCCACCAAATCGAAGGCCTACATACATCGCCCCGTTTACGTTGTATTGTCTCCCGCAAATCGAAGGCCTACAATACAACCCAAATTTTTTCGATGTATCGTCTCCCCCAAATCGAAGGCCTACGATACATCACCATATTTATACATTATTAATTGTCCATATTATATGTCATCACTTTGCCTACCAATTCCATTTAATATTTACCAAGTCATTCCAAGCACAAGCACCATCATAATTATAACCAAATAGCCATAATTCACATTTCACATAAGCAATTAGAGTGCAACTAATAACATAACTTTAACTTTTCATATAATCATACAATAACCACATTTTGTTCACATGTCCAAATTATTGATTCAAAGTCCTAAATTAGGGGTTCATGCCATTTATTTTCCTCAATTAAAACCTACCTCATTCTTTACTCCCTAGAGTTCCATAATTACCAATTAAGCCTATTTTTAACATTTTCCTTAGTTCCTAAATAGAGATTTCTAATTTTCTACCCTAACACATAAACTCCCATCCAACCATTATATCTAAAAACAAACCCTTTCCTAGAACAAGCCAATGCTCACTATATCCACCCCCTTACCTCAACCAATGAGAATTAGGGGTAATCTTCAAGCCCTAGATCCTAAATCCCTTGATCAACAATCCAAGTATTGAGTGGAAGGAGAAAGATTCTTGACCTCCATGAAACAATAGAACACAAATGAGTCATGAATTTGTCAAACCCATGACATAAAATTCGTATACCCATGGGAGGGAGGAGAGAGAAATTCGTATGAGCTCTAGAGAGAGAGAGAGAGAGAGTTGAAACTTACCAATGGAGATGGATGATGATGATTAATGAGTCTTGAGTTTGAGGAAGAAGAAAACAAAGCCCTATCTTGGTGGGGAAAAAGGGGAGTTCGAATGGGAGGAGGAGAGATGGGGGAGTTGTTTTTGTTGAGGGTGGATGGAAGAATGAAGAAGAATGAAGGTGGAGGTGAGTTTATGAGAGAGAGAAAGCATTTGGGCGGCTGAGATTAGAGGAGCCATGGAAAGATTCCAATCGAACGGTCCAGATCGCGTCCTGCGAACATCAGATACGAGCATTTTCGCTCGAGCGAGTAGCTTCTCGCTCGAGCGAACTTCGTTCAGTAAGTTTGGGTTTTGCTCGAGCCGTTTTCGCTTAAGCGAGAGCATTTTCGCTTAAGCGAACCAAACTATAGCTTGAGCGAGACAATTTCGCTTGAGCGAAAATAACTCAGTAACTCAGGGTCTGATGAATCACTGTTTCGCTGAAGCGAGGTATTTTCGCTTGAGCGAAAACCCACAAGCCTGCATTTCCAATTTCAAGCTTCTACAACTTCTTTTCTACCCGTTGGATCTTCCCCAAATTTTAAAGCAAACTTCCCTACATACTAATCTTCACATCCAACGGCGGAATTTGTATTCTAAGCTACCAATCTTGTTATTCCCATTCCCCAATTTCCTATGTTTTAAGCTTGAATTTACATGTCTAAATGGTCAATTTTCTAACTTATATCCTAATTGCTTCTATCCTTCAACGAGATAGATCCAATTAGAAGAAAAGAAGCTAGCTCAAGAGTGTTCCCTCCGAACTCGTTACACAAAATTGGATAGTAAAACCAAAGCAAAGCTGAAAGGATGAGAGCCTTAGGCTACCTTGTCGGTTAAGAGTAGAATAACCGAATGTAGAACCTTTGGGGAAAATTGGGAAAGACTCTATAAGCATCACTCTTAGTTTCTATGAACGACCAAATTAGACTTTGATAGCCCAACCTATCGGGAATCCTCCTAAAATTTATGTCCAAACCATCACGAATTAAACTAGTGAAATCAATCCTAACGACTACGTACGATAACAACATTGAAGCCAGTCGAGCTAAACCGTGGTTGTACTTCTATAGTGTACAAGAACTTGCGGGCATACCGGTATGAAGGGGGCACGCTTATACTAAGTGGGGGAGAACTCAGTTGCTAACTTCAAGATACTATCGGATGATAACAAAATAATGAGAGGATTAGATGAATGAAAATTATGTTCAAGAGTAGTTAAGATGATGGATTAGGAGTTCTCTCAGTGCCATAAAGGAGTCAAGAAGCATTGGCATCAGAAAGAAGAATTAAAGAAGACCAAACGAGTGTTAAAGACAGTGGTTTCGGTGTTGGAAACACCCTATATTAGGAAATTAAAAATAAAATATCTACAACTGTAAACGTGAATTCCACCGTTGGATGTGAAGATGAGTGTCTTCGGAAGCTTGTCTCAAAATATGAGCAAGATCCAACGGTTAACGAAGAAGACATAGCAATTCGAGTGCAAGACCTTCAGGCCACGCTTAGGTGCGCCATCACCCACGCCCAGGCGCGCCAGTCCCGCACGCATCAGACCAGTATGCACCGCGCGCCCAGCCGCCCATAAACCCACGGCCAGGCGCGCACCAGAAATAAAATCTGGTGCACCAGCTCCACACCACATATACGCACCATCTTCTTCCTCTTCTCTCTATGGCGATTTTTCCACCCAAAATTCCTAGGTTCTTCAATCCCAAAAATGTACACAAAACCCACTAAATCATCATCAAATACTTGATCCCCATCACACATAAACATTCAAACCTTCATCAATTTCACATTTTCCCTCTCTCAAGTCATGGCCAAGAGTTAGGGTACAACACCCATTTCTCAATTCTTCCATTGCCAAGCTCAAAGTAAGTTGAATCAAGCTTTTCTCCCTTCCTCCTTCAAGTTACATGAATTTCTCACCCATGTTTCTAATTATTTGTGTCTCCTTTGTTCCATGGCTCTCTCTCTTCCATTGAAGCTTGCTCTCTCTACAAGGTTAAGGTAAGAAGGTGGTGTAACATCCCAAATTTAATCCCTAGTATAATTGATGATGGGTCGAGCCTAGAGTGAAGGAAATAATGATATTGAGTTAAAAATAGTGGTTTGAAGGCTTGATTTAGGATTAATAACATAGGATATTAGGAAATTCAAAATAAAAGATTTACAACTCTAAACACAAATTCCACCGTCGGATATGAAGATATGATTTTTAGGAAGTTACTCGTCAAATTTGAGCTAGATCCGACGGTGAACGAAGAAGTTATCTAGAATTGAAGAAGGAAGAAAATAGGAGGAAAATAGGAAAATGAATAAATGGGGTACTGGGCAAAAATACTCGAGTCTTTTGGAAAAGACTCCAGTCTTTTGGAAAAGACTCGAGTCTTTTTGAAAAGACTCCAGTATTTTTAAGGAAAACACTCGAGTCTTTTGGAAACCACTCGAGTTTTTTGTGCAGACAGCCTTAAAAACGTGTTTCAGCCAACAATCTCATTCATAACTCAACTTCACTCTCTCTCCTAGGTCACGAACAAGCTCCCATTCTCTCTTCAAATTTCATCTCAAATCATCAAATACACTCATGATAAACCATTAAAAACCAATCCCCATCACTCACCAACATCATCTCTTCCATCAATCTCTCCTATTGTTCTCTTTCAAGCCATGGGTATGAGTTAGGGTTCAAGAGCTTCAACACCCACTCTTGATTTCTACAATTTCAAGCTCAAAGTAAGTGAAATTCAAGCTTTCCTCCTCATTTCCTTCATGTTATACGAATTTCCCCCATAGTCTCTAACTAATTTTACTTCTTTTGGTTCATGAATCACTTTCTCTCTCCTCCAAGCTTGAAGCTTTCTCTCTCTTGTCTTCCATGGTGGTTTTCAACTCTAGGCCATGGAAGCTTCTCATTTTCTTGAGCTTTGTCAAGAGGCTATGGCATAAATGCTAACTCTTCTTGTTATGGCTATTATATTAGGTTCCTCACTTCTCTCTTGGGTCATAACTCAATTGGTGGCAAGGCTCTCAAGCTTAAAGCAAGTGTAACCGCCTTATCTCTAAGTGTTGAGGTAAGGAGTGGGTATTAGTGAGTATTACCATACTCTGGGGAATAGTTTATAGTATGTATATAATGCTTGCTAAGAGATAGGTGTTAGTATAAGGAATTGAAAACCTAAGTTAGAAAATGATGGTAAATTCTAGAAACGAACCTAGTGTAACTCTACGATGGGGAATAGGAATAATAAATTGATTAGGCAAACCAATAAATTGAACTAGCTAAATGCATGATCTTGCTACTATATGTTATTATAGGTGCTACTTGAGAATAATTGTTAAGTGCTAATGTGTAGGATATTTTATGTGCTTATCTGAGTTGTTGCTAATGATTATATATATTTGGTGTATTCTTGATAATTATTGTGAACTGTTCATTTGTTGCTCTAAGTGTTTAAGCGTTGTGAATTGTAATTGTGTTTATTTACTAGATGGTTTATATGAGATGATAGGAATGGCGTGTTTACTATGGTATATTGATATTTGTTGTTTGTTATGATTATTCGGAAGTAGTGAGTATGTTGGCCTTTGACCTGAGGTGACATACTTTGTGAATATGGTAAGTATGTGGGCCTTTGACCTGAGGCGGCATACTTAACATGTGTGAATAGGGTGAGTATGTTGGCCTTTGACCTGAGGTGACATACTTTGTGAAGTTGGTAAGTATGTGGGCCTTTGACCTGAGGGGACATACTTATCATGTATGTATGGGGTGAGTATGTTGGCCTTTGACCTGAGGTGACATACTTTGTAAACTAGGGAGGTATGTGGGCCTTTGACCTGAGGTGACATACATCGCAAATAGAAATTGGAAAAATAAAGGAAATGAAAGGGATTGGAAGAAAGGAATGAAGAATGAAAATGGAGAAAAGAAAAAGATACACGAAACATAAGATAGGAAGGTTAGTAGAAGGACATAACGAGATAATTTGGGATGGTAAAGAAGTGTACTAGTAATAATAGGACAATAAGGTATGTAAAATGAATTAATGAGTTAGGTAATTAATGGGTAAAAAGGAAGCGAAAATAGGAGCATAGGTGGTTTTGTCGGATAGGAAAATGAACAATAACCTAGGAAAAATAATGGAATCGGAATATTGATGCATATTGGTATGAATGTGACTGTTGTGCAATTGATTGAACTATGTGGTAATTGTGTGTGACTTAGTCGGTTATTATGTCATATTAGAAACTGCTTTCCCATTTTATGTGTAATGCTCACTCCTTACTATCTCCACAGGTACTGAGATTGAGCTGGCACAGCCCCCGGCCGAGCAGGAGTACTTTCCCTTACAGGGAGAGTAAGTCATATTAGTAGAGTCGTGTGTCCCGTCCTGACTACTTTTGGGATTTTTGTATATGATGATGATTATGTGTATGTACTGAAAAACATCATTTTGGGGTATAGTCAGGACCACTCCTTGTGGGAAGGGAGTTATTTTGGAGTATTTCATGGAATTTAAATAACTGCTAAAACTTGTATTAGTTTATAATTTTCCGCCGCACTGAAACTCTGATTATGAATGCTTTAATATATGGTTTGGCCCTGATGGCTTTCTGATCTCACTTAAATTATTAAATTAACAGGTTTGCAAGAAAAACTAATTCTTGGAATGTCCATATTACAAAGTAAACTCTGTCCATTTTGACAGAGTTTTCATAAGTTAAAATGGTATTACTCAGAAAAATTTAAAATCACTATTTTATTATGGGTATTTAAGGGTAATTATTTAGGGTGTTACATTTTGGTATCAGAGCAGTTTCTCCTTGGCCATGGAGTTGTACAAACTCCAAATGATTACTCACCTAGCGAGTAATTGATGCTCATAGTAATAGTTTAGGATTATAATAAGATAATTATAGTACTATGTATTTACTTAGTATTTGAGTCTTATTGGTCGGTTCACTCTGGCTAAGCAGTTGATATTGTTGCAGGTAACTAACGTTTGGCAAGTCCATACGAAGTGCTTTTAAATTTGAAGTTGTGAAGTTAGATTGCTCTTCTGTTAGCTAAATATTGAACTAGTAATGTTTTAGGATAGAAGTGTTTAAAACACTTTGGATTTGCCTTTCCAAATACAATCTTGTTCTTATAGAGAACGTATGAAAGACCTTATAAGGAATTCTTCAGTTTGAGAATTCTAGTATCAAGTAACCAATATTATGTTGTGATGTTGTTATTTGATGTAATGTAAGGTTAGAATTGATCACTCTAATCCTTGCATTTGTTAAATGATGACATTACTGATAGAACCCGACAGTGATGTGTTGTTGGTAGACGTGAGGATGGGATTGATCACCTCAATTCTTGCATCTATCAATAAATGCTATCATTGTAACCTTTAAAGTGAAAGTAGACAACCAAAGAAGTGACATCCAAGGAAAATAATTCTTGTAAGTGAAGCCAACCTTACCCCGAAACATTCGTTCAAAAGCTTCATATAGAGTTAGAGAGTAGATAGAAAATAGTTCTAAAGAAAAGAATTCTTGGTATATGCTACTTGTTCCAAAGTAGTATAGCTAAGTGCTAATCCCTTGGATGAGTTAAGACAGCTCTCCAGAAGTTATTCTTAACCATCATATTAACTAAATCAATCTTGAAGCAATTTGACAGTTGCTTCGAATCTTTTCCCGGTTCTTAGATAACCACTCATAAGAATAGCCGGTTTTGCCGAATTTGTAAAATCCCTGCGTTGAGACCAAACATCTTAATAATTGACTCAGCCAACGGCAAGTTGTCGTACCCTTCACATTTGGTAGTTGGGTAAATCTTGGAACTAATGTGGACTTCTTCCTTCCTAATCTTATTAGTCGACTCATGGAAGAAGTTGATTGTGGGGCATTTAGTAGGAATTGTGTATGCTCTAATCAACTAAGCATTGGGGTGCTTCTTGTTCATGAATGCTTGTGTTTTTGAAAGATCCTAAACCTTACCGGTGCTAGTCAATCCTGGTGAGAAGATAAACTCTAAGGCGTTCTATCCTACAAAAATCTTCTCATGCCTCGATCCCAGGGTATCTATTCTGGGAAAGATTCTAAAACTATTCTGGAAATGCTAAATATTTCGAGTTTTCCCGTATCTAGCTAATGCAACTCCTGTCTTGCATCTATCCGAAGGACGATCGGAGGCGGATTAACCCGATCCCACACCCTTTAGCAAAGCGGTAATTGGGTATGTTGATGCCAAGTGGGGGAGCACTTCCTACCCTAATTTAAATTCTGTCTAGGTAGGGGAAAATCGAAGGACTGACGGAAGAAACCAAAGGGGATTAAAGATAGGAATCGCGAGTCCTATCACCGGGGTGATTCTCCATTTACAGAACCTAACGGAATTTCGGGGACGAAATTCCAATAAGTGGGGGAGAATTGTAACATCCCAAATTTAATCCCTAGTATAATTGATGATGGGTCGAGCCTAGAGTGAAGGAAATAATGATATTGAGTTAAAAATAGTGGTTTGAAGGCTTGATTTAGGATTAATAACATAGGATATTAGGAAATTCAAAATAAAAGATTTACAACTCTAAACACAAATTCCACCGTTGGATATGAAGATATGATTTTTAGGAAGTTATTCGTCAAATTTGAGCTAGATCCGACGGTGAACGAAGAAGTTATCTAGAATTGAAGAAGGAAGAAAATAGGAGGAAAATAGGAAAATGAATAAATGGGGTACTGGGCAAAAATACTCGAGTCTTTTGGAAAAGACTCCAGTCTTTTGGAAAAGACTCGAGTCTTTTTGAAAAGACTCCAGTATTTTTAAGGAAAACACTCGAGTCTTTTGGAAACCACTCGAGTTTTTTGTGCAGACAGCCT
Source organism: Crotalaria pallida (assembly GCA_037953625.1). NCBI lineage: Eukaryota > Viridiplantae > Streptophyta > Magnoliopsida > Fabales > Fabaceae > Crotalaria > Crotalaria pallida. The sequence goes on along the minus strand of CM075649.1, from coordinate 75,164,053 downwards.
TAAAAACGTGTTTCAGCCAACAATCTCATTCATAACTCAACTTCACTCTCTCTCCTAGGTCACGAACAAGCTCCCATTCTCTCTTCAAATTTCATCTCAAATCATCAAATACACTCATGATAAACCATTAAAAACCAATCCCCATCACTCACCAACATCATCTCTTCCATCAATCTCTCCTATTGTTCTCTTTCAAGCCATGGGTATGAGTTAGGGTTCAAGAGCTTCAACACCCACTCTTGATTTCTACAATTTCAAGCTCAAAGTAAGTGAAATTCAAGCTTTCCTCCTCATTTCCTTCATGTTATACGAATTTCCCCCATAGTCTCTAACTAATTTTACTTCTTTTGGTTCATGAATCACTTTCTCTCTCCTCCAAGCTTGAAGCTTTCTCTCTCTTGTCTTCCATGGTGGTTTTCAACTCTAGGCCATGGAAGCTTCTCATTTTCTTGAGCTTTGTCAAGAGGCTATGGCATAAATGCTAACTCTTCTTGTTATGGCTATTATATTAGGTTCCTCACTTCTCTCTTGGGTCATAACTCAATTGGTGGCAAGGCTCTCAAGCTTAAAGCAAGTGTAACCGCCTTATCTCTAAGTGTTGAGGTAAGGAGTGGGTATTAGTGAGTATTACCATACTCTGGGGAATAGTTTATAGTATGTATATAATGCTTGCTAAGAGATAGGTGTTAGTATAAGGAATTGAAAACCTAAGTTAGAAAATGATGGTAAATTCTAGAAACGAACCTAGTGTAACTCTACGATGGGGAATAGGAATAATAAATTGATTAGGCAAACCAATAAATTGAACTAGCTAAATGCATGATCTTGCTACTATATGTTATTATAGGTGCTACTTGAGAATAATTGTTAAGTGCTAATGTGTAGGATATTTTATGTGCTTATCTGAGTTGTTGCTAATGATTATATATATTTGGTGTATTCTTGATAATTATTGTGAACTGTTCATTTGTTGCTCTAAGTGTTTAAGCGTTGTGAATTGTAATTGTGTTTATTTACTAGATGGTTTATATGAGATGATAGGAATGGCGTGTTTACTATGGTATATTGATATTTGTTGTTTGTTATGATTATTCGGAAGTAGTGAGTATGTTGGCCTTTGACCTGAGGTGACATACTTTGTGAATATGGTAAGTATGTGGGCCTTTGACCTGAGGCGGCATACTTAACATGTGTGAATAGGGTGAGTATGTTGGCCTTTGACCTGAGGTGACATACTTTGTGAAGTTGGTAAGTATGTGGGCCTTTAACCTGAGGTGACATACTTATCATGTATGTATGGGGTGAGTATGTTGGCCTTTGACCTGAGGTGACATACTTTGTAAACTAGGGAGGTATGTGGGCCTTTGACCTGAGGTGACATACATCGCAAATAGAAATTGGAAAAATAAAGGAAATGAAAGGGATTGGAAGAAAGGAATGAAGAATGAAAATGGAGAAAAGAAAAAGATACACGAAACATAAGATAGGAAGGTTAGTAGAAGGACATAACGAGATAATTTGGGATGGTAAAGAAGTGTACTAGTAAAAATAGGACAATAAGGTATGTAAAACGAATTAATGAGTTAGGTAATTAATGGGTAAAAAGGAAGCGAAAATAGGAGCATAGGTGGTTTTGTCGGATAGGAAAATGAACAATAACCTAGGAAAAATAATGGAATCGGAATATTGATGCATATTGGTATGAATGTGACTGTTGTGCAATTGATTGAACTATGTGGTAATTGTGTGTGACTTAGTCGGTTATTATGTCATATTAGAAACTGCTTTCCCATTTTATGTGTAATGCTCACTCCTTACTATCTCCACAGGTACTGAGATTGAGCTGGCACAGCCCCCGGCCGAGCAGGAGTACTTTCCCTTACAGGGAGAGTAAGTCATATTAGTAGAGTCGTGTGTCCCGTCCTGACTACTTTTGGGATTTTTGTATATGATGATGATTATGTGTATGTACTGAAAAACATCATTTTGGGGTATAGTCAGGACCACTCCTTGTGGGAAGGGAGTTATTTTGGAGTATTTCATGGAATTTAAATAACTGCTAAAACTTGTATTAGTTTATAATTTTCCGCCGCACTGAAACTCTGATTATGAATGCTTTAATATATGGTTTGGCCCTGATGGCTTTCTGATCTCACTTAAATTATTAAATTAACAGGTTTGCAAGAAAAACTAATTCTTGGAATGTCCATATTACAAAGTAAACTCTGTCCGTTTTGACAGAGATTTTCATAAGTTAAAATGGTATTACTCAGAAAAATTTAAAATCACTATTTTATTATGGGTATTTAAGGGTAATTATTTAGGGTGTTACAGGTGGTATTACCTTAGCTTAGGAAGTAGGTTCTCTTTTGTTATAGTGATGGCTAGGAGTAGAAAAGATTAGTTATGAGAATAAACAATAGGGTAGTTGATGTTAGTAATAAGTTAGGAATGAATTAGATAAAATGAACCTCACTATGTTAATTGTGAATTTAGGTGTAGGAAGAAATATTAGTAATGAACTAAGTAAGATAATAAAGAAATGAGGCCATTAGGATGTGCATGAATATATGTGTGTTTGAATGATGTTATATGCTTGAATTATGTGGGGTTGGGTTTTGGAAATGAATCTAGAATATAATAAGTTAATGAGTAACATAACTAAGGGGTGAACTTGGGATGCTTGTGTATGTGTTAAATGCATGAGTAAATGATGATGATGAGGTCAATATAAAGGAACTTGGAATTAATATGTTTAAAAACCTATAATGAAATTACAAGGAAACAAAATAGTTAACAACATGATTATGAGTGTTAAAAGTGGGATTTGGAATTATGCTATTAACGTGAGGTGTACCCTGTAACACCCCGCAAATTCCTCGTATTAATTTAAAATACTAAAGAGATCTATTTTTGAGAAAAGTGTTTTTGAAAGAATATTTTCTTAAATAAATTTTCTAATTCACATTTTCAAGGTAATAAGTGACTTTAAAGAAAGGATTTCCTGAGATAATGTCAAAGGTTTAGAAATTGAGTTTTTGAAAAATCTATGTGTTTGATATTTGTGATTTTGTATGAGTCATTTTCTAATGAAAAATAATTATTTTCTATTCATATGTGTGTATGTGTACACGGTTTTGGTATGTATGTCTATGCTTAGGATTACATGAAAATTTGATTAGTAGAAAAATATAATGCATGAATGTGTGTTTAAGTGTGTGATACGTGTATATATGTGTATGAGTATGTAACGTGTATGTGCATGTATGTGTATATATGTGTGTGTGTAATGTATGTGTACAAGCCTAGAATCTTCCTAAGTATTGGATTAGGAACCAAATAGACTAAATCCTAACCATGACCAAACTAGATGTGTGGAAAAACCCTAACTAGAAGCTAAAGTGTAATCAAGCCCAAGAAAACCTAGTTCCTTAATCTACTCCTCATTGTCTCCTTAGGAATGATAATCTCCACCCATGCAAAATCTTGAAGAGCCAAAATTGCCCTCCCATTTGCACCCTTGGCCGAATTTCACAAGGACAAAAGAGGAAACACATGAGTTTCCTATATAAACCACCACCCTTAGTTCCTTCCACCCATTTCTCATTCACTTCTTCCATTTCACTTCACTCCTCAAACACATTTGTTGAGAGCAAAAGTAAGCTCTCAACAGATAAAAAAAAGGGAAAGAGAGGCCGCGAGGGAGAGAGGAAGAAGAGGAGATCAACACCCAAAAATCTAGAGTTTTTCTTGAAGATCCAAGATCTAAAAGCTAGGAGATCAATCTTTTCTTAGGTGGGTGGACCGAATGAGCAAGAAGAAGTTGTAATAGTGTAGATTTCTTTTGATTTTGTAACCTTTCTTTCTTTCTTCCTTTGCATGTTAATTTTCTAAGTTTTATTTATGCTTAATCTTGGACTTTTAAAACTAAAAATAACTTGTAAATTTCTAATGAACGGACTTTATAACTCGGTTAAGATCATCATGAAAGATCTTAAAATTTTTCAATATAAATCTTGAAGATCTAAAAGTTTTGGAAATTCTTGTAAAGTTTAAAGTATATCTCTTCGTGTGTTGAACTTTCTTTCTTAAAACCGTGAACTATAATGTGTTTTTGAGTTTATTTGGTAAATGAATGAATGATCTAAACTTTCTTAATAATAATGTTGAGATCTTGGTGTTGCATGTTGATTTGATGGTGGTTTTGATGATTTAAGTTCATGCATGTGTTGATTGTGTCTTGATCTTGAATTTTTGAGAATGAACGAACTTATAAAACACTAAGCCAAGAACTCTTCAATTCGGCCATGAGTAGAAAATTAGGCCTTGATGCTTTTTTATTTAATCTAAGAGGTTGCATGTTAATCTCATGCTTAGAAAAATTTATGTGAGTTGTTAAAATGTTTGATTTTTGATTTGGTTTTGATAAAACTTTGATTTTTGGGTTTTAACCTTCAAAAGCTTTAAATCTTTGTCTTGACCTTTGAAAAAGTTTAATCTTTAGTGCATGCATGTTGTTTTGAACCAAAAGAGTTAACCATTCTTCATTGCATGTCACGGTTTTGACTTTTTCTCACATAAAGTAAATTTTTATCTTTCATTTGTGCTATCATATTTGATTTCATGAGTTGATCTACAAGATCTAGGTACATGCATGTGGTTTTTGTGAAAAGATTTTTTTTATCTTCTTTAGAGACCATCACGGTTTCACAAAGAAATCAAGAAATGAGTTTTTGAAAAATGATTTTTGGTCTTGATCTATGTTCCATGTACATGCATGATAAAGATTTGAAGTTGAAACTCAATTTTTGGTGATGAGGTATTCGGTCTAGGCTTAGAAATCCAGAAGTCATGTTTGATTTTCATAAGGGAGACATGCATGATTTTGATGTTTTTGCATGTTGAAAAATGAACCGAAAACCATTGCCTTTGTTATGATGAGATTCGGATTAGGTTGATAAGTAGAATAGGATTCTTTTTCTCATGATGTGACTTAGAGTAATGAGTATGTCTTGAATCATATTGCTAAACTAATGTGTTTAAAATTGTGTTGTGAATATTTAATTTCATTCGGTTTAATTACAGATAAGGGAAATAAATAAATAAATTAAATGATTTTGGAAAAGTATTGTGTTTAAAATAAATATATGTGTGAGTATGTGTATTCGGTTAGAATAAATAATTTAGCTGCATGAAAGTAAATAACGATTTTTGGAAAGGATTTAAATTGTTAAAAGAAAGAAGAATAAATATAAATATGTTTGGTTTAAATCTTGATTCAATTTGATGTGTGAATATATATGCATGATTGAGTGTTTTGTTTTGTAGAACTAAATTATTTGTGAGTTGTATGATTTCGATGATGATTGACTAAATTGGTTGTATGATTCTAATTAAGTAATAAAGTGTTAATTTTAAGCTGAAGAAATTATTTGAAAATGAAATAGCATCATGATATATTAAGTAGTCTTGGTTGATTTCAAATGTTTATTTGTGAAAGTGTTTGTTTGAAACTGAATGTTTAATTTGTAACTAAGTTGAACAATTGGTTTTGAAATTAATTGAATTCGGGTTTTGATTAAAATGATTTTTGTGAAGTAATCCTTCGCTGTCCCGGGTTATTTAAAATTGTTTCTTAACTTGAAAATGTTTTCATGTGATTTAAAGTAAAGTTTTCAAGTAATATTTGATTTAAGAAAAAGCCGGACTGAAAACGGTAAATTTTTTGGTGTTTTCAAATGTAATTGAGGTGCTGTCCAAGATGGACCAGCAACCAAACTAAATAGTTTAAATAACTTTACATGATGTTTCCAAATGGTTTTGAAACATTTAAAGTGCTAGAAAATACGGGGATTGTTTTGATAAAACAATAGTGTTTTAAGTTTTTCGATTAGGAACGGAAAGTGTCACGAACTAAGAAAAGATTTTCTTAATACAAATTAATAACATAAGCGTATTTTATTTAGTACGAGGAATCTTAAAGACGAGGGATTGAGGCAGCCGACAGCAAAAGGATCCGAGGTGACGGTACGCAATCAATCGCTGGACCTCAGGTGAGAGAGAAGCTTTCCTAAGACACCGTGGTAGCTAGGTGATATATTAGGACGTTTCGTATCATCTCAAAGATCGGAACTAAGTGGTTCGGAGTCAGTAGTATAAGTGGCAATTGTTTGTGTTGTGTGGCCACTTATACGAAGGTGACAAAGGCCACATTGTGGTTGTGTGATGATTGTGTGATTGATAGTATGTTTTTATGTCTTTATTTAATTATACCTGATGATATTTATTGCTGTTGATTAATATGAGTAATAAGTTGATGGACGTCTGTTACGTCCTGAATAAGAAAATAAAAATGAAGGAAATTGATTAAGAAGGAAAGAGATAAGAGATGAGATGGATTAGAAAAGAGAAAGAGTGGAGATTGGGGAAAGAAATAATGATAATGTTGAGAACGAGCCAGAGCTGGGGAGAGTGATTGTTGTAACAAGATGTAACTTGAGTGGAGCTGGGCTCCTTTGTTTTTGATTTTGTTTTCGGGAAGAAACTAGTGTTGAGTCGAGCTTGCTCCTCCATTAGCACTCAGCCCAAAAACGTGATTTTCGAAAAAGGTTTTTGAAAAGAAGTTTTTGAAAAGATTTATGAAAAGAAATTTTTGAAGCAGAATATAAAATGTGAAAATGTTTTTGAAATAAGATTTTCGGAGGAAGTTTATGAAACAATATTTTCAGAGGAGTTTTATGAAACGATCTTTTTTTGAGAAAAGTTTTTGGAAATAATCTTTTGAGAAAGTTTTTGAAAGAATAGTTTTGAGAAAGTCTTTTTAAAATGATAAAGTCTTTTGAAATGATATTTTTGAGCAAGTTTACCAACTGGCATTTCTAAGAAAGTTTTATGAAATAACACTGTTGAGAAAAGTTTATGAAAATAATATTTTGGTGAACGTTTGTGAAAAGAGATTTTGTGAAAGTTTTGAAATGATATTTTTGAGAAAATCTTGTGAAATGATATCTTTGAAAAAGTTTTATGAAGTGATATTTCGAGAAGACTTTTGTGAAATGATATTTTCGAAAAAGGTTTTGCGAAAAGTTTGTTTGAGAAAATATTTTGACTGTTGAGAGGGATTGAGAAAATGAGATACGAGTTTGATGATGTGATCCCAGCTCTTTGCTATGTGAGAAATGATGAGGGAAAGATTGTGCAAAGTTAGTGGTCGGGACTCATTGAAGGGATGCACGAAGGATGGGCTGACCTTAGGTAATTAAAAGATAAAAGACTTTAAAAGACACACGCGGTGAGGTATGAGAGTGAGAAGTAGTGGAGAGGAAGGAACCATGGGTATCTGCGGATACTCAAGAGGAGATTGCATTAGGGGAGGACGATGACGGTGAAACGTCAAGAAGTCTAGAGTATGTTTCTAGGAAGAACGAACTCCACATGTGGCATACGAACGTGGTAGGGACTGGGTCCAATGCCGTGGTAAGTTATGCGGGCCCACTAGAAATATACTGTCGCCCCCTAGATTGCAAATCTAGAATGGTGAGAGGGACTGGAGTGGGGCATCTTGTTTGCCACTATGAGTTGAGACAGTATGCCTTGATTATATATGAATTGAATTGATATGATATGATTTGAGGCTGTAGTCCTCCTGGTCTGGGACCAATTGTTGTGAGACAACTGTCGTGCCCGCACGGTAAAGGTCCTGTACTCCTGTTTGCTTCCGACTAGGTTGGGTGGATGACCGAGGAGATGTAGACGTGAGTGATAGCCGAGAACGAGATGAATACTTCAAGGATATTTCATAGCTCCCCAATCACTAAGAGTTGTGAATTGATAAGATTGAATAAAAAGAGGAGGTATAGTTATGAAAAGGAAAGAATATACATAATACGTAAAGTAAGATAACAAGATAATGAAAGATGGTACAAGAATAATAAAGAAGGATAATAATGATAATGAGAGTGAAAATATGTTTGATTATTGTGTGTTTGTATGCTGTATTGTATGATTGTATGGTCCTAGTATTTTGCCTACCGTAATCCCACAACGTGGACGATGCGTCGTTCGGATCGCTTACTCTCTCCTGTTCGTTGGCATATCGGTGCCACTGGTATCTCAACGGGCAGATGGAGTATTACATGAGTGTCACCACGTGGAGTAAGTATGGAAGAGGTTGGAAGCGCACCCAATGCGGTTGGGTATGGACCGGCCACACCCAGATCATAATCCCCGATCCGGAGCATCAACAGAGTGGAGCAAATCTGGAGCCGCACTTGGGGCAAGTTACCGTACGAGGATATAGGAGCTACGCAGACAAGTTTCTGTAACACCCTATATTATAATTACCCTTAAATACCCCCAAAATTAGGATTTAAAATTTCTTTTAAAGAAAACGAATATAATAAATTACCAAGATAATTGTTCCTTCCATTAATGCCAAAATACATCAGAGTTAATAAAGCGGAAGACTTAAATACATCAAATACATAAAGTATAAGTGTAAGTACATTTAGTTCGGTCATTCAAAATACAAATCAGTGTTTTAGCTCGGCCCAACTGGCCGAGACCCCATCAGCTATCCGACTCTAAATGACTTACTCTCCCTGTGAGGGAGAGTGAACCTGCTCGGCCGGGGACTGCGTCTGCTCGGGCTCAATACCTGAAAAATGGTAAGGAGGTGAGCATTACACAGAACTTAAATAAGCAGTTTCTAAAATGCCATACCGAACTACCAAGCCAAACACAAGTAGACAGTTAGCATATAATAACAAGTAATCAAAACCACATGCATACATCATCCTTTAGCTCGGCTCACATCGTACAACATCATTTAGCTCGGCTCACATCGTTACTTAGCTTATCCATTGCCTATCAACTATACCTCGGCACAACCTATCGATTCCTCTTATACTCTTTCCTTAATTCTTACACTCGGCATCTCGGCCACTATCCTCTTACCTCGGTAAGCCATTCCTCTATCTCGGATTCATTACTCATTATTCCACTTTTACATAGCTTACAATCTTTTACTCTTCTCGGATGCATTCACCCAGTGCATGTCTTACACCATTTAAGGTCGGATATCGGAGTGTCCATAACTGCGAGTACCCAGTACCCGTCTTACAACTGCACATACCCGGTATGCGTCTGACGCGATCAATGCACGCACCCAGTACGCGTCTTCTATGACCAGGAGCACTTCCGCCGATCATTCTATGGAGTAAGGAGTGTCCATAACTGCGAGCACCCAGTACTTGTCTTACAGCGGCGCATCTCGCCGACTTACGCGATCAATGCACGCACCCAGTACGCGTCTGCTATGAACAGGAACACATCCCACCGATTTCGTGCTCGGAACCTTGTGTGAATCATAACTGCGAGTACCCAGTACCCGTCTTACAGCTGCACATACCCAGTATGCGTCTGACGCGATCAATGCACGCACCCGGTACGCGTCTGCTATGACTCGATCACACAACCATTTCTCTTTTATTCCTCTTATCCTTTTAACCATTTTAGCTCGGCCTCTCTCGGCTCAACCCTTTAACCATTCCCCTTTTCCCTTAACCTTCCTCATTATCTGACTTATTACTCTATCTCCCCTACTATCCATATTTACCATTTTCTCAACCCATTCGCAACCTCTCCCAGCTCGGCCCAGCTCGGCCACAGATATAAATAACATATATCAAAGCTCATAAACATTTATACAACAAAGTTCATAAACGCCTATACAACAACAACAATAAGGATAAAAGCATTCAACCAATCCATCATGTAAATACCAACATATAGCATAAACCAATATTCCTCCCTACTTCACTCTCATGTTTCTAGTTCATTCATTAGTTCCCTTTACCCTTTTTACCTCTTCTTTCTATAATTAACCTATATCCATTCCCTAATCTACACCCACTCTTAGTACCCTTTATGAACACCCTAGAAACCCAAACTCAAGTAGAGGTAACACTCACTCCTTACCTCAAACCGTGAGAGATAAGAGTTGAGAGTTTGAGAATGGTTTCCTTGATGCTTGATCTCTTGAACTTCACACCCTTGACTCCTTTTCTCCAAGCTGCCACGAGTTCCTCGAAGCTGCACACAAGCTCCACCAGCCACACACGAACTCCACAGCGGTCCAGGGGCTCCAGAACGGAAGGGAAGACGGCGGAAAGGAGGTCTCGGATTGGGTGGAAGAGAGCTCGTGAGGAGAGAGGGAAAGAGGAAGTATGTTGGGGTTTTGGTTGCTGGATTTCCAAAGAGAAAGAGAGAGACGAAGGGGAGAAAGAGAGAGAATGCAAAATGTTGTGTGTTGTGGATTGGTTCCACTTTTATTATTTTAGGGAGGATATTTATGTGGTCCTCATTGGAGGCTTCCATGAGAAGTCAAAACATGTGGCTAGGATTCATTGGCTTCCAAAGGAAGCCATGAATAGTGACTTGAAAGGGACATAAAGTAATGATAGTGACATAAAGCAATGACAATGACATAAAGTGAAGGATAGTACCGTACGGATGGTACGAAAACCAAGGGACCAACAGCTCAACATGAGCTATCACGGAGATGCACAGAGACGTCGGCAAGGAGACGTCGGCTCGGGATAGATGAACAACATTAGTCCGAGCCTCCTTCTCGGATAATGATGTGAGGTATGTTGAGGTCGGCTAATCCGAACTGACACTAGATCTTTCATTCACTTTCGTTTAGCTCAGCGGGGATCGGTCCAAGGTTCTGACATGACTTCGAGTTTCGTTCTCATTCAGCTCGGCCTTCATCTACACGCCAGCTCGGCCTAAGCCTCTTACTACCCTTCTAACCTTATAAAACCTCTACGGGTTAATCCTACCCTTAAATAAATGTTTATATATATTATTTTATAACTTTATTATTTTATTATTAATTTCTAGGATGTTACATTCCTCTCCCACTTACCGAAATTTCGTCCTCGAAATTTAGTCGGCATTGAACAGTTGCAGATATGACTGCTTCATCTTCTCCTCGAGTTCCCAAGTAGCTTCCTCCACATCATTCCGATTCCAGATGACCTTGACCAAGGAGATTTCCTTCCCTCTGAGCCGTCTGACTTGTTTGTCCTCAACTCGGACTGGGAGAACTTCGAAAGTCAGATTGTCTTTTAGCGGCAGCTCGTCCACTGCTATCACATGCGAGGGGTCATGAATGTACCTCCTAAGTTGCGATACATGGAACACATCGTGGAGCTTAGACAAGTGCGGAGGTAGAGCAATTCTGTAAGCTACTGGTCCGACCTTCTCCGATATCTGGTATGGTCCGACAAACCGAGGGGTCAACTTCTTTGATTTGATAGCTCGGCCGATACCCGTTAGAGGGGATACCCGAAGGAATACATGATCTCCCTCGATGAAGTTCAAGGGTTTCCTTCTCTTGTCGGCATAGCTCTTCTATCGATCCTGAGCTGCTTTCATCTTTCCTTGTATCATTCGGATCTTCTCGGTCATCTCATGAACAATGTCAGAACCAATCAACAAGTTTTATCCTATCTGGAACCAGCATAACGGCGTCCGACATTTCCGACCATATAATGCTTCGAAAGGAGCCATTCCGATACTTGAATGGAAGCTGTTGTTGTAGGTGAATTCGACCAAGGGCAGAAGTGCTTCCCAACTTTCCGACTGTTCGAGCACACATGTTCTCAGCAAGTCCTCAAGGGTCTGGATGGTGCGCTCGGATTGTCCATCGGTTTGAGGATGATAAGCTGTGCTAAACCTCAACTTTGTACCCATAGCTTGCTGTAAACTCTGCCAAAATCGGGATAAGAAACGAGGATCTCGGTCCGACACAATCCTGCTCGGAACACCATGAAGTCTGACAACGTCCTTTATGTATAGTTGCGTCAGCTTCTCCAAGCTGTACTTCATGCTGATAGGCAGGAAATGGGCACACTTTGTAAGTCGGTCCACCACAACCCAAATGGCTTCCTGCCCTGATCTCGTCCTTGGTAGACCCGACACAAAATCCATCGAAATGCTGTCCCACTTCCATTGCGGAATCTCCATAGATTTGAGCAATCCTCCTGGTTTCTGGTGCTCGATCTTGGCTTTCTGGCATGTCAAACATCGAGACACATAATCTGCCACATCGGTCTTCAACTTCGGCCACCAAAACAACCTCTTCAGATCCTGGTACATCTTTGTGGCTCCTGGGTGAAGACTCATCTTCGTCTTGTGGGCTTCTTCCATTAACTCTCTTCGGACTTCAAAGTCCATAGGAATGAAAACTCGGCCCCGAAATCGTACGAGACCATCGGGTCCTTTAGTGAAGTCGGGTTCATCCTTGTCTCCTGCACTTTCTAGTAGCTTCTGGAGTTCTAATTCGGCAGCCTGTCTTTCCTTGATGAAACCCACAAAATCATTTGTTACTTGCAGCATTTCCAACACCACACTATTTTCCTTCTTCTGTATGCCAAGGTTAAGATCACTGAACTCCTGCATCAACTGCATCTCTCGAACCATCATGTTGCTCAAATGAAGACTCTTCTTGCTCAATGCGTCGGCCACCACGTTGGCTTTTCCGGGATGATAGTGCAAGTTGAAATCATAATCTTTCAAAAATTCAACCCATCTGCGCTGCCTCATGTTCAGTTCCTTCTGGTCGAAAAGATAGCCAAGACTCTTGTGGTCACTGAACACCTCGAATTTCGTGCCATACAAGTAGTGTCTCCAAATCTTAAGGGCGAACACTACAGCTGCCAATTCGAGATCGTGAGTGGGGTAATTCTTCTCGTGGTGCCGAAGTTGCCAAGAGGCATAAGCCACCACTTTTCCCTGTTGCATCAACACACAGCCGAGACCCTGCTTTGAGGCATCACAGAACACGTCAAAGGCTTTGGTCGGATCGGGCAAAATCAGCACGGGCGAACTCGTCAACCTTTTCTTTAGCTCTTGGAAGCTCTGTTCGCACAGTTCGGACCATTGGTAAGGTGTATCCTTTCGGGTTAACGAGGTCAAGGGTAGAGCCAGTTTAGAGAACCCTTCGATGAATCTCCTGTAGTACCCTGCAAGACCGAGGAAACTCCTGATCTCGGTCACCGAGTTGGATCTCTCCCACTTAAGTACCGCTTCCACCTTGGAGGGATCAACTGCTACACCGTGCTCGAATATCACATGTCAGAGGAAATGAACCTCTTTGAGCCAAAAACTGCACTTAGAGAGCTTAGCGTAGAGTTCCTTGTCCTTCAAGACCTGTAACACCGTTCTCAGATGCTTCTCATGCTCACTCAGACTCCGAGAGTAGATGAGGATGTCGTCGATGAAGACTATCACAAACGAGTCCAGATAGGGTCGGAAGATCCTATTCATGTAGTCCATAAAGATGGCAGGTGCGTTGGTAAGTCCAAAGGGCATAACCACATACTCAAAATGCCCATACCTCATCCTGAAGGCTGTCTTCGGAATGTCTTCATCTCGGATACGGATCTGGTGGTATCCAGATCGGAGGTCTAACTTTGAGAATACCGACGCTCCCTTGAGTTGGTCCAATAAGTCGTCAATCCGAGGGAGGGGATATTTGTTCTTCACCGTTACCGCGTTGAGCTTCCGATAATCAGTGCACATTTTGAGGCTACCATCTTTCTTTTTAACAAACAAAATCGGAGCTCCCCAAGGTGACACGCTTGGTCGGATTAGCTTTTTGGCCAAAAGTTCTTCCAGTTGTTTCTTAAGCTCTTCTAGCTCGGGCGGTGCCATTCTGTACGGAGCAATTGAGATCGGGCCAGTTCTCGGGACCAGGTCTATACTAAACTCTACTTCTCTTCTCGGCGGTAAGCCAGGCATTTCGTCCGAGAAAACCTCTGGGAATTCTCCGACTACAGGGGTTCGGTCTAAGGTCGGTTCCTATGTTGTCTCTAACTTCGCAACAGAAGGGCCACTAAAGATCACGGTCTTTTCTCGGCAATCGAGCAGGACATGGTTTTGGGACATCCAGTCCATGCCGAGGATAATATCTAGCTTGGTTAGGGGTAAACAAATTAGGTTGACCTTAAACTCTCGGCCTAATACTTGGATAGGACACTCTAGACACATTTTAGAAGTGATTACAGAAGAATTGGTTGGGGTAGAAATGGATAGTTTGTAAGGCATTTCTACAGGGAATAGTCCTAGTTTGTTCATACAGTCAAGGGAAATAAAAGAATGTGTGGCTCCACAATCAAATAACAACGTACATGTGATGTTGTTTACTTGACAAGTACCTCGGATCAGCTCGTCGGCATCAGTCACCTCTTCACCATCCATGGTATAAACCTTGCCTCTCTGCATAGGTCGGTTAACACCAGCCTGTTGTGCCTTTGCCACATTGACTTCTTTCTTCACAACATTCTCGGTACACCGAGCTGCAAAATGACCAGGCATGCCACATCGGAAACAGGATCCTCTTGCTCGGGTCGGATCCAGACTCCAGCATTCTCCCCTGTGCTGCCTTCCGCAGTGTTGACATATCGGATAGGGGCCAGGAAGGACCATCATCTGACCACCGCTCCTTGGAGTCGTTGACACTCTTGAGCTCGGATTCACATAGGGAGCAGATCTCTGAACAGCTCCATTCCCTCTGATCGGCCCAACTGCTTTCTGTGCCGACCTGCTCCTCTTTTCGTCAGCTTTCCTTTTGAGCCCCTTCTCATAAGTGCTAGCCTTGTTCACCAATTGCGAGAGATTGGCCACCTTCTGATATTCGAAAGCGAGCCGAATATCGTCACGAAGACCAGACTCAAACTTGATGCACTTGTTACGTTCATCGGCATCTCTTTAGCTTCCTGAGTAGCGGATCAAATCCTCGAACTGAGCGGCATATTCCCCGACACTCAAGTTCCTCTGCTCCAGCTTGAGGAAAGTGAGCTCCTTCTCTCTCCTGACATCCTCGGGAAAGTACTTTCCGAGGAATCGAGCTCGGAACAAATCCCAAGTAATGGCTTCATTAGCCGCTTCCAGTCCATGGCTCTACTACTCCCACCAGTGCTCGGCTTCAGTAGCCAGCACAAACTCGGCCAACCTCACCCTGTACTCATAGGGCGGTTCCAGAGATCGAAAAATCTTCTCAATGTCCTGGAGCCATCTCTGAGCTCCATCAGGATTGTAACCCCCTTCAAACCGAGGTGGTTCGTTCTTCCTAAATCGGCTCTTCCAGTCAATCTCGACCAGAGCCGGAGGTTGGGGCTGAAGAGCTGCAGCTACAGCTGCTGCGGCTGCGGCGATGTTCTGAGCGAGGTTCTCAGCCTAATTCTGCTGAGCCTGCGCTTGGTTCTGCTGTAGTTGAACCAGAGTTTCCAACACAGCAGCAATTCGGTCGTTATCAGCTCGTCTCCTAGCCATGATGCTCGGTCATGGAGAGAAAGCCAATTATCTTCCGAATAATCAAGTAAATATATATATAGAAACATATACTTCTATAAGCTCTATTGTCTAACTTAGACCTCTAGACTTTACTTATTTGTCACTCTCTTGGTGAGTAACCACTCGAGTCCTTTGCAACTCCAATAGGCCGAGGAGAAACTGCTCTGATACCAAAAAAGTAACACCCTATATAATAATTACCCTTAAATACCCCCAAAATTAGGATTTAAAATTTCTTTTAAAGGAAACGAATATAATAAATTACCAAGATAATTGTTCCTTCCGTTAATGCCAAAATACATCAGAGTTAATAAAGCAGAAGACTTAAATACATCAAATACATAAAGTATAAGTGTAAGTACATTCAGTTCGGTCATTCAAAATACAAATCAGTGTTTTAGCTCGGCCCAACTGGCTGAGACCCCATCAGCTATCCGACTCTAAATGACTTACTCTCCCTGTGAGGGAGAGTGAACCTGCTCGGCTGGGGACTGCGTCTGCTCGGGCTCAGTACCTGAAAAATGGTAAGGAGGTGAGCATTACACAGAACTTAAATAAGCAGTTTCTAAAATGCCGTACCGAACTACCAAGCCAAACACAAGTAGACAGTTAGCATATAATAACAAGTAATCAAAACCACATGCATACATCATCCTTTAGCTCGGCTCACATCGTACAACATCATTTAGCTCGGCTCACATCGTTACTCAGCTTATCCATTGCCTATCAACTATACCTCGGCACAACCTATCGATTCCTCTTATACTCTTTCCTTAATTCTTACACTCGGCATCTCGGCGACTTCTATGACCAGGAGCACTTCCGCCGATCATTCTATGGAGTAAGGAGTGTCCATAACTGCGAGCACCCAGTGCTCGTCTTACAGCGGCGCATCTCGGCGACTTACGCGATCAATGCACGCACCCAGTACGCGTCTGCTATGACCAGGAACACATCCCACCGATTCCGTGCTCGGAACCTTGTGTGAATCATAACTA
Organism: Crotalaria pallida; assembly: GCA_037953625.1. Classification (NCBI taxonomy): domain Eukaryota; kingdom Viridiplantae; phylum Streptophyta; class Magnoliopsida; order Fabales; family Fabaceae; genus Crotalaria; species Crotalaria pallida. The sequence goes on along the minus strand of CM075649.1, from coordinate 75,147,692 downwards.
CGAGTACCCAGTACCCGTCTTACAGCTGCACATACCCAGTATGCGTCTGACGCGATCAATGCACGCACCCGGTACGCGTCTGCTATGACCCGATCACACAACCATTTCTTTTTTATTTCTCTTATCCTTTTAACCATTTTAGCTCGGCCTCTCTCGGCTTAACCCTTTAACCATTCCCCTTTTCCCTTAACCTTTCTCATTATCTGACTTATTACTCTATCTCCCCTACTATCCATATTTACCATTTTCTCAACCCATTCGCAACCTCTCCCAGCTCGGCCCAGCTCGGCCACAGATATAAATAACAAATATCAAAGCTCATAAACATTTATACAATAAAGTTCATAAACACCTATACAACAACAACAATAAGGATAAAAGCATTCAACCAATCCATCATGTAAATACCAACATATAGCATAAACCAATATTCCTCCCTACTTCACTCTCATGTTTCTAGTTCATTCATTAGTTCCCTTTACCCTTTTTACCTCTTCTTTCTATCATTAACTTATATCCATTCCCTAATATACACCCACTCTTAGTAAACTCAAGTAGAGGTAACACTCACTCCTTACCTCAAACCGTGAGAGATAAGAGTTGAGAGTTTGAGAATGGTTTCCTTGATGCTTGATCTCTTGAACTTCACACCCTTGAATCCTTTTCTCCAAGCTGCCACGAGTTCCTCCAAGATGCACACAAGCTCCACCAGCCACACACGAACTCCACAGCGGTCCAGGGGCTCCAGAACGGAAGGGAAGACGGTGGAAAGGAGGTGTCCGGTTGGGTGGAAGAGAGCTCGTGAGGAGAGAGGGAAAGAGAAAGTATGTTGGGGTTTTGGTTGCTGGATTTCCAAAGAGAAAGAGAGAGAGACGAAGGGGAGACTGAGAGAGAATGCAAAATGTTGTGTGTTGTGGATTGGTTACACTTTTATTATTTTAGGGAGGATATTTGTGTGGTCCTCATTGGAGGCTTCCATGAGAAGTCAAAACATGTGGCTAGGATTCATTGGCTTCCAAAGGAAGCCAAGAATAGTGACTTGAAAGGGACATAAAGTAATGATAGTGACATAAAGCAATGTCAATGACATAAAGTGAAGGATAGTACCGTACGGATGGTACGAAAACCAAGGGACCAACAGCTCAACATGAGCTGTTACGGAGATGCACAGAGACGTCGGCAAGGAGACGTCAGCTCGGGATAGATGAACAACATTAGTCCGAGCCTCCTTCTTGGTTAATGATGTGAGGTACGTTGAGGTCGGCTAATCCGAACTGACACTAGATCTTTCATTCGCTTTCGTTTAGCTCAGCGGGGATCGGTACGAGGTTCTGACATGACTTCGAGTTTCGTTCTCATTCAGCTCGGCCTTCATCTACACGCCAGCTCGGCCTAAGCCTCTTACTACCCTTCTAACCTTATAAAACCTCTACGGCTTAATCCTACCCTTAAATAAATGTTTATATATATTATTTTATAACTTTATTATTTTATTATTAATTTCTAGGATGTTACAGTTTCGGTACGAGACCCGGAAGAACTCTACTACCCTCAACGGAGCGGAGCAGGAATCCACTAGTAATGAGGAAACAACAGCGAGGCCGACATCATCCTCGAGAGTAAGGAGAGGACGCAAGAAGAAGGAGGAGCTTCCCCCGATTGTCTTCAATAGGGTAGTTTCAGGATAGTGTGGCTAGTTTAGATTGTGGTGAGTATTTTGTGTTAAGGATTACCTACGTGTTGAGCTAATGATGTAACTGAGCTTCTTCCGAAGCATGCCCTACTTTTTAAATAACTTTGTGAAGAATGTTTAATGGCCTCTTTGGATGAAACGTAAAGAACTATTTTAAATTGGAACTAAACCATTTTCCTGAAAAAGTTTTTTTTTGTAAACCCAAGTGGATAAGTTTGGTTTTGGTAACAACTCGGTTTTCGAAAGAGAGTGTTGGGGAACATCAAGAACTTTTCCATAATGTTTTCGGACGTTACAACAATGTTTTATAAAAAAAAAAATTTGGCCTCATTTTTGCAACCTTAATGAATAAAAGTCAACTACTTTGGTTTACGAAAATCGGGCTGTTACAAACCCACCCAATACGGTGAGTGTATAAATGATAGGGAAATATGTGAATATGTGTTTGTGCTACATGAATATTGTAACACCCCGATTTGACAACTTGAAAATATAGTTTCTTTAATTAATATGGTGAAAATTTGGGCCAATTTTTTTTTTTTTTAAACAGTGTTACACAAGGTGAGAACACTTAGATTTTCAAATCATGTTTGTAATTTAAAACTCATGTTCTCACATTGCATAAAACCTTTCAAGTTCCAAACCGAGATGTTACGAAACATCGCACTCTGAAACTTGTTTTCTCAAAACACATTTAAAAAGCCCATCTCATTTATGTCTAGCCAGAAAACATAATATTGATTGTTCAGCTTTGTAAAACATCTTTCGGGTGCACATGTGGATACAGCTAATGATGTCTAAGTACCTGGTAAGGGAATACAACACTTGAACATAGACACTATAACAGCAGACTTCCGCCAATATGATACTCCTCAGCAAAGTCGAATCATCCACCATCGAGTCCTCGAGTCGAGCTTGACCGTCTTCTTCTTTGAGACTCCATCTTGGTCGTGTCTTCGTAGACCAACACTTGAGGCACCGACTCTCAGGATCATCTACTTACTCTGTCACCTGTGGACATCGTCACCGAAGTCCACAGGGAAGGGGGAAGACAGAGAGAGTAAGCATTCCGAACGACGCGTCGTCGACGGTGTGGGTTTACGATAGGCAAAATATTAAGACAATACAAGCATACAACAATACACATTCATAGCACAACAATACAGCAGATAATTATGCAGAATGCATGAGGATGCAATGCAATCGTCGCATCATCTAACATTTTATCTCTCGCTTAAGGGGATCCCTAAATCAATTATCTCGCAAAGCTGAATCTCTTTAACCACTTGTTTCGCAACGTCGAAGTCTCTTTGTTCACATATCTCGAGTCCATAATATCGGAATTCAGGCTTTATAGTTTTGGTTTCAAGTCTACATCTTCTCGGAATCCATCCACCTAGTCGGAAGCAATCAGGAGTACAGGATCTCTAACCACACCGGCTTTTACTGGATGGCAAAGTGAATGCATTCATAAAATAATAGCCCGGGAAAGAAATAAATACAATAACCTCATCCGGCCGTGTTCGAGCATCCCTCTCACTGATCAAGATTTAGTCAAGGGGGTGTCAGTCGCCTTGTCTAGTGATCATGTGGTACTTCGTCCACACCACTGAGTGACCAGCTCCGACTGGTTCAGCCAGGGCCCCTATGGTTTTTCCCACCTAGACAGACTTCTCAAGGCTTCTTGACGAATCACTGTCATTGCCATCCCCTATCCTAATCATCCAGCTGAACACCACAAGGGTAATCCAGATGTATCTTCATCTCCACTAATTCGGGTTAGGGTTTAAGTTCGTAAGGTTATACTTGCTCGTTCTAACGTCGACCCATCCTAAGTCATCTCCGCCATACAGCTCCGACTATATGCGGAATGCTTATGTGGGACTCGACCACTGTGTCTGACGGGCTCCGACCCATCCTGAATCATTCTCAGCATACGGCTCCGACCAATATGCAGGATATCCACAACTTGTCTGATGAGCTACAACCCAATCAGAATCAACCTCGCCATATAGCTACGACTATATGCGGAATACCAATCAACGTTCTGACGGGCTACGACCCATTCAGAATCAACATCAGCATACGGCTCTGACCATATGCGGGATCTCCATCAAACATCGATAGATAGGCTCCGACCTATCCCAAATCATTCTCACTCAACATATGGCTACGACCATATGGAGGCTATCTCAACACATGGCTACAACCACGTGGAAACTATCATCATAGAACTCAGCACTCATGGCGTTCACGTCCAAAGCGTCGTCGTCACAATCACATCGTCAGCTCGTTCCACGTATTCGGCGCATCAGCATCATCCGGTTCCACCACGTTTTCTGTCCTTTAGAGCTTTGCTCTATCCATTGGGGGATTTCTTATATTCTTCTATGTCTTTTCTATTCTTATCTTATATCGCGGGATGATGCATTATGCTCATGCAATGACACTATATCAACAATACATCTCAACATAAACAAATATATCAATCAATCAATACCATGTAATGGTATAGCTCTGAGTCTTCGTATACCGCGATACAAACAATCACGCAATTTATCGGGTATACTACTATCTACAATAGACCTTTACTCCGACTTTGAGAGAGTACGGAGTGTCCTAATAGATCACCTAAATACCACGGTGTCTTAGGGAAGCTTCTCTCTCACCTCAACTCCAGCAAATACCTCATCCGAAATCGTTGCGGGTCCTCTCAACTGTCAGCTGCTCCAACTTCCTGACTTATACGCACCTTGTACTAGATAGGAGACACTAACGTTACTAGTCTATCCAAGTGATCATCATACTTAAAAATCAAAGCGCGTTTTTGAAAACTCCTTTCACTTCTTGTCGGAAAATCGTAAAACGTAAAGGTTCTTCTCAGATCAAAATCCAACTTTCACTATACTTTAAATACTTTGAAATAATTTCAAGAAATTAATGAAATCATTTTAAATAAATGGATCGGTTGCTGGTCCGTCTTGGACAGCAGCTCGCTCGATCCCGAAAACATCGAATAATGTCATTTTTGAAATCCAACTTTGTTTAAATCGCGTACCACTTAAAACTTAAACTTTAAAACCAATCAAACACATTTTCAGGATGAAAAACAATTTAAATAAAAACTGGACAGCAAAGATGCTAGCCCATAAAACACTCTTTAGAAAATCCGAAAACACCGTAAAATTGCACTTTCTTAAAACCAACTTTATCTTAGATTAAGTACTCATCAAAACTCAACCTCAAATCACTTTGAAAACATTTTTAAATAAGAAATACAACTTATAAAGATTCTGGACAGCATCATATGCTAAGTCCCAAGTTCATTTTTCATTATTCAAAACCAATTTAAATCCATAGACAAACCAAGTATCTTGAAAACAATTAAATAAACACTTTGATTAACAATTTCTCAAACTCAAATACTTAAAACAATTTATTTCCAAGTATAACATTATGCAACAAAATGAGGCAGCAACCAATAAGCCCAATACTTTTTCAAATAACCAAATTCTTTTCAAAAATCAATCAACATCGTAACTCGTTTTCCTTTACTTCTTTTATCAAATAAACAATTCCCAGACACTCAAACAAAGAAGTTCAATCAGCATGTATCACCTAAAACAAACCATTTAGCACATAGCACATAGCATATTTTCAAACCATAATTTCAAACTAATAGCCTAGACCGAAACACCGTAAACAATCAATCTTGTAAACTCAATCATGCATAGTCTAAACAGATCATCAAGCAATCATTCATTCAATTACTTCAAGACATAATGATCATCATGCAAGTCCAGCCAAGCCACAAAACAAATCACAAAACTCATGTTTGTCAAAAACGTTTAAATAAAGCTTTTATTCAATCACAGAAAAGCACAAAAGATAAAATCCAAAACTATATCAAATCAATTTGTTTAGTTCTCAAAATTTCCAGAATCATACACATATATGCTAAAGTTCATCGTATAAAATTTCCAAGTTATTTTAACAATCTTAAGCTAGGTTTCAAATCAGATTTTGCATAAAAAGCAAGGTAGAACTGTTGCTGACCTGAGGCCAAAATGCCATTATTAAAAATAGTGTTTCAACTCAGAATTGCATGAAAATTGGTATAAATCTTCCTTACACAATCAAGATCATACCATAAAAATTTCAGATTATTTGGAGTTATGAAAGTCATACGTTTTCAATTAAATTCGTCACTAAGTCTGGAAAATCTGAACCAAACGGTTTACTGTTTTTCAATTGGTAAAAATATCAAACCAACTCCAAATCACCTCATATTTTACAGAGAGTCACAAGACATGTTTAAGGAGCTACCATAAAAATTTCAAGCAATTTAGAGTAGCACAAGTTTGAAAATTCTATCCATCTTTAAATGAAAAACTTGTTTTCTCCAAAATTGTTTTCACAAGGTTTGCTTTTATAGAAATAGAAAATCAATTCCAAAAATCATTTAAAAATTCAGAGAGGTTCATTTTACCATACTTAAGACAGTTACAAAATTTCAAGAATATTGAACATATACAAATATTATTTATCAAGGTTAAAAAAACACACATATCCAATTTTCAGCACAAAGCTTTATCAAGTAAACTTGTTCATTTATTCCAATCATCACATAATCACAAGTCATCAAGTTGAACACCATATTCACATACTTTTTCATGCATATATCTTAATCAAATAAAAAGGTCAAACTCTTAAGCATATATAAATCGAATCATGCATCACATAAACACTTAGACAAATTTTCATTGAAACCGTGTGCATCATTAGCCTTTCAAAAGTTATTTTCTCAAAGGATAGCCTCACAAATCAACACATAATTTCATGTCATGAACACTTATACATTTAAGAGAATTCAACTCAAAAATTAAGGTCTAAACCGTGACCTTAAGTAAGTTTTCTTCAAAAACATTTTAAAGAATTCAAGACTTAAAAACAACTCTAGATCTAATAACAAGTTCACATAGTTCATCAAGCAAACAAAAGCATAATCTTAGTATGCACTTCTTACATGAAACCGTGGGCATCACATAAGTTCCTAGACAATTTACGTTTCACATTTAACACATAGTATCATCTCAAATTGCATGGAAATCACATACACATAACCAAAATCCAACATTAAAACTTCTAACCTAAAAATCAAGTACAAACCGTGACTAATCATGGAAGATCACACAATTTATATTCATTCAAAACATCATCAAACTCAAGATTGTAACATGCAAGAGATCAATCAAAAGAAAATCAAGTCTTCACACTTAACATTCATCAAACCGTGGCCAATCATAAAAGAAATCATCTAGTACCTTATAGATCAAATATAGATCTTGTCATGCATGAAATCAAAATACTAGATCTTTGAAAAATCTTTCATGAAACTTAAAATCAAGTTCTTTTCCAAAACATTTTCAAGAAATCAAAGAGAAAACTCAAGATCATGATAAAAACATTTTTCTTAACAAAACTTTTAGAATCAAGTCCAAAGATTAACATGCATGTTATCAAAAACATTAGATCAAGCATAAAAACTAGCATGCATCAACACTTTTCCACACAAAATCAAAGTTTAGAAAGAAAGAATGAAAAGAACAAGAATCAAAGAAAAAGGTTTTAAGCTTTTAAGATTATAAAACAAACCCTTACTTAATCAAAACTTTCAAGAATTCAAGTCCAAAATCTTTGGTTTCTCTTCTCTCTTCTCACGGTTCATCACTCATTTTTTTTCTAGTCCATGGTCTTTCTCCTTCTCTCCTCACTTTCTTAGATTGATCTAGCTTAGATCAAGAAGAGTTCAAAGCTTGGTTCCCTTCCTCACTAGATTCGGCCACTCTCTCTCTTTCTCTTTCTCACCAAGAGTTTGATGATTCTCTTGGTGCTAAGTGTTTGGTTTAGGGAAAGGAATGGAAGAAAGTTTGGGTTTGATGAATGAATGAAGAAGAATTCATTCACTCATTTCACAATTTGGTGTTGTTGGTGTAGGTGTTGGTGTTGTTGCTTGAAAGGAAGTAGAAAGGGTGAAGAATGGAAATGAACTCACACCATCACTCACACGGTTTTTAGCTTCTCTTTTATTCTTCTTCACTTTCTTTATTTGCTACTAAGGTCTTGCATTGGGGGGTTGGTTTGCAAATGCTTAAGGGCTAAGTCATAAACTTGGAGGCCAAGTTTTTCCCTTGAGTCCCTCACGGCCTCCCCCTTGTTCCTTCCTTTCCTTTACTTTTTCTTCCTTCTTATGTCATGCTTGGTCATCTTAGTGATGTCATCATGTTGACCATTAAGGCATGCCACTTGTTGATCAAGTAAACAAGCTTGGTGGCTAGGCTAAGCACATAGAATTCGGCCACATGGGCTTAGGGTGGTTTAGATTAGCTAATTAGGTTTAAGGCACTAATTAGGGTTCTAATCATGATTAGGGTAGGATTAGGTTAATTAATCTAGGTTTAGTCCACTAATCCTTAGTGATTAGGGCTTAATCAAGGATTAAGGTGTTAATCAAAACTTAATCATGGGATTAAGGAAAACTAATTTTGGATTAACTCACTAATCAAAAGAGTTTAGGGTTTAAGAGAATGATTAGGCACTTAATCAGAGATCAAGAGCTCGATTAGGGTTTCACTCCTCGATTAGGGCATCGATTAGGGTTTCTAAAGGTGATTGGACTTGATTCTTTAAAGCTTAGATAAAATAATTTTCCATGAAATCATACGAATCAATAAAACAATCAAACACACGAAGTCACCCACACAAGTAAATCAAATTTCAAAACTCTTTCAAATCAATTCTTTAATTAATTAGGTTAAGTCCATAAAAATGCACATGGAGATTCATTTCTCAATGAAATCACAAATAATAAAATTATTCCAAAATCAGTAAAATCATTTGAACTCTATAAAAATCTTTGTTTACCAAAATACCCTAAAATCGACAACTGATTACGTAATCGAATAAGACACTCATTAAAACCCTTTGTAAAACAATATTTCAAAATTCTTATTTAATGAAAACTTATTTATTTTAGTCGGAAAAATACGGAATGTCACAAATATATCCTTGTGCTATGTGAATATATGTTTATATTATGTGAATATATGTTGTGCTATGAGTAAATATGTGATTATACTATATGTAAATATATGATTGTGTTATGTGTAAATATATGTTTGGATTATGTGGATATATGATGTGATATGTGTGAAGGAATAATTGTGTTGTGTATGAATGAATGAATAAAAAGTGTGTGATTGAGCAATGTGTGAATGACCCTCCCATAGGGAGTGCGAATATGTGAATGAGTATGAACGACCCTTCCAATGGAAGTGGAAATATGTATGAATGGATAATGACCCTCCCTACGAGGAGTATGGACAATGACCCTCCCTACGGGGAGTATGGATAATGACCCTCCCTAAGTGGAGTATGGATAAGGACCCTCCATAGTGGAGAGGAAATATGTGTGTGAATGACCCTCCATAGTGGAGCAGAAATATTTATGAGAAAGACCCTCCATAGCGGAGCGGAAACATGGATGAGAAAGACCCTCCAGAGCGGAGCGAAAGAATGATGAGAAAGAATGAAATGATTAGAAAGACATAGGAAAACCACAATAATGGAAAGGATAGGAAAAGTAGAAAGTGTATAGAAAGGAATATGAGATATTGAACTAGTTTAGGTAATAATGCATAGAGTAGGGTCTTAGTTTATTACTATGCTTTCTTAGAAACTATATTTCTAAGTTCTGTGTAATGCTACCCTTCTTGCCATTTTTTCTACAGGTACTGATACGGAGCATGCACGAGTCGTGGCCGAGCAGGGGCACACTCCACACCGTGGAGTGTGAATACGTAGAGGTGGGACCGTATTATGGTCCATGGTTTTAGTTTTGGGCAGTTGATAAATATGTACATGTAATTATCTTTTGAGAAGTTGAACAAATCCCGAACCCTTTAAATATTTTATGAATCGTCTATCTGGTTGTCTAGATGTTATTATTTTTCACGAGCAGGTTCACAAGAAATATATAATTTCTGGGAATGTCCGTAAAACAAAGGAAACTCCGTCCGATTTTCCGGAGATTTTTATAACCCATTTAAATATTAAAAATAAAATTTTAAGTCCACAATTTTCAAAAATGGCTAATTAAGGGTAATAATATCTAGGGTGTTACAAAGGAGGCAATGCAATTTGATAAGCCATAGATCCAATCCTTTTGAGAATTTGATATGGTCCAATAAACTTTGGAGTAAGCTTTTTGGGCTTCATCACCCTTCCAACTCCGGTAGTGGGTAACACCCTCAGGAACACATGATCGCCTTCTTCGAATTCCAATGGACGCCTGCGTTTGTCAGCATAACTCTTCTGTCTGTCCTGAGCCGCTTTCATCTTCTCTTGAATCATTTTGATCTTGTTTGTGGTGTCTTGGATGATGTCGGGGCCAATAAGTTGACTCTCCCCCACTTGGAACTAGCATAGGGGAGTTCTGCATCGTCTTCCATACAAGGCCTCAAATGGAGCCATACCTATACTAGCACGATAACTGTTGTTATAGGTAAACACCACCAAAGTTGATCCCAGCTTCCTTGTTACTCCATGGTGCAAGTTCTTAACAAATCTTCTAAGGATTGGATGGTGTGTTCCGTTTGGCCATCAGTTTGAGGATGGTAAGCGGAACTAAGCTTCAAGCTTGTCCTCAATGCCTGCTGGAGACTTTGCCAGAATCTAGATAAAAATCTAGGATCACGATCTGAGATGATGTTGGAAGGAACTCCATGCAGTCGGACTATTTCTTTGATGTATAATTGAGTCAGTTTCTCCATAGAATATCTCATGTTAATGGGCATGAAATGAGCAGACATAGTTAGCTTGTCCACCACCACCCATACTGCTTCATGACCCGCTATAGTCGTTGGTAATCCGGAGACAAAGTCCATAGAGATGCTATCCCACTTCCACACCGAAATTTCCAATGGCTGCAATTCACCTCCAGGCTTCTTGTGTTCTATCTTTGCTTTTTGGCAAACCTAGCACTTTGCTACATACTCTACTACATCATGTTTGAGTTTTGTCCACCAGAAGAGCTTTTTCAAATCTTGATACATTTTTGTAGACCCTGGATGTAAACTCAGTTTGCTTTTATGATCTTCATCTAGGATCATCTTCTTTAATTCAGGGTTGGAGGGAATGCGAATTCTATTCTTGAATCTCAGGATGCCATTAGTTTCCTCAGAGAAGCCTGGTTCATTTCTCTCTTAGGCTAAGTTCTTTTTCTCTTGCAGCTCAACATCATTCCACTGCTATTGCCTGACTTGGTCTAAGAATTCATTTGTGATTTTAAGCACTCCCAGAATAATACTCCTTTCTTTGAACTGGATAGCTAAATTGAGGTTATTGAATTCATCAATTAGTTCCAACTCTTTCACCACCATGCTACTAATATGAAGGGCTTTCCAGATCAAAGCATCTGCAACTACGTTCACTTTTTCGGGGTGGTATTGTAGACTAAAGCCATAGTCCTTAAGGAATTTCGTCCATCTTTGTTGTCTCATATTCAACTCTTTTTGATCAAATAATTACTTGAGACTTTTGGTATCGCTGTATACTTCAAATCGAGTGCCACATAGATAATGCCTCCAAATATTAAGGGCAAAGACAATCGCTGCAAGCTCCAAATCGTGCGTAGGATAATTTTCTTCATGTGGTCTTAACTGCCGAGAGGCATAGGCAACCACTTTTCCTCCTTGCATAAGTACACATCCTAATCCTTGTCTAGATGTGTCACAATACACATCAAAATACTGGGATGGATCAGGTAGTATCAATACAGGAGATGAAGTTAACCGATGCTTCAACTCTTGAAAACTTTGTTCACATTGCTCGTTCCATGCAAAAGGAATCTCCTTTCTAGTCAACTTAGTTAGAGGCAAGGCAATTTTAGAGAATCCTTCGATAAATCTTCTGTAGTATCCTGCTAACCCCATAAAACTTCTTATTTCCGCCACATTCCTTGGTCGTTCCCACTTCAACGCAACCTCTACTTTAGCAGGATCAACAACCACTCCTTCATAAGTAATTACATGGCCTAAGAAGTTCACCTTCTCCAGCCAAAACTCACATTTCGATAGTTTAGCATACAATTGTTTTTCCTTCAGAATCTCCAATACTCTTCTCAAGTGTTCCCGATGCACATCTGGAGTCTTAGAGTAGATGAGAATGTCATCAATAAACACTACTACAAAAGAATCCAGATAAGGTCGGAAAATTCTGTTTATGTAATTCATGAACACAGCAGGAACGTTGGTCAAACCAAATGGCATCACTACATATTCATAGTGACCATACCGCGTCCTAAAAGCTGTTTTAGGGATGTCTTCTTCCTTAACTCAAATCTGGTGGTATCCAGATCTGAGATCAATCTTGGAAAAGATTGCCGCTCCGCGGAGTTGATCCATCAAATCAGCAATTCAAGGAAGAGGGTACTTGTTTTTAATTGTCACCTTGTTTAACTGCCGGTAATCAACACATAATCTCTGGCTTCCATCTTTCTTCTTTACAAAAAGCACTGGGGCTCCCCAAGGCGACGCACTCGATCGAATGAATTTCTTCCCCAACAACTCTTCTAGTTGCTTCTTACGTTCTACCAATTCAGCCGGAGCCATTCTATATGGAGATATAGAAATTGGCCCGGTTCCTGGCATTAAGTCAATGGTAAATTCTACTTCTCGGACAGGAGGCAATCCAGGAACTTCATCAGGAAAAACCTCAGGGAATTCATTCACCAGTGGAATGGATTGAATTTCTGATTCTTGATCCACTTCCATCTTGGCCGACATTAGGTTACCATCATATACAAGGGGCTTCTTTTAGGGTAGGGTTTAAGGTGTTTGAGTTCAGGGTAAGTGTCTTAGTATGACAGTTAATCACAATGTGATTATTGGACATCCAGTCCATTCCAAGAATCAGATCGAGTTGACTTTAGGGGAGACAGATGAGATCAATATAGAATGTATGGTTTAGGACCTTTAGAATATAGTTAGGACATATTTTAGTAGTTATGACAGTAGGATTAGTGGGGGTAGGCACTAAAAGTTTGTAAGGTGTATCAACAATAGGTAGATTTAGGCGTTTAGCACAATCAAAAGAAATAAAGGAGTGGGTGGCACCACATTCAAATAATACTTCACACGGATGGTTATTAATGCAACAAGTACCTTTAATCAATCCTTCAGCATCCTTAGCCTCAGCACCACTAAGGGTGTAGACTCTACCACGAGTAGAAGGTCTGTTATCATTAACCTTTCGAGTCTCAGCAGTGCTGACTTCTTCTTTCTTTGGAATTTTGTTTGGACATTGGGCAGCTATGTGGCCAGACTGTTTGCAGATGAAGCAGTGTCTTTCTCTCCCTTGACCCTGAAGTTTCCAGGAAATACCTCGGTGGTGCCTGCCACAATGCTGACAAAGAGGGGCAGAACTAGAAGCAGATGGTGCATGTGGAGCATATATATATATATATATATATATATATATATATATATATATATCAAGTTTGGTTACACATCAAAAGACTTTTTGCCACTATAGTGCCATAACCAAAAGAATGGTATATACTATACCATAGTGGTGGCACTATCTCACAACTACAAAATAAAGCTTTGTTCTATTATTTTGCATATCAAAAGTAAAAGACTTAAAATATTTTATACAACATTGTCATTAAGTGAGCCAAAAAGGTAATATGGTATCACATCAAGCGTGGTTGCATCAGAAGTGGCTGAGCCCTATCACTAAGTCTATACTCCGTGAGATGGAGTATGACTCTCCTCGGCAGGGGGAATGGAAAATACATCACCAGGCGAAGTACCTAAAAATGTCAGCATAAAGGGAGTGAGTGGTTCCACCCACGATAACCCCTAATCACATATCACTCACGTGCCTCCGCGTATGTCTTCCCAACTTCCTCACCGTCCACCTTATGACTCCATGTATGATGCATGCTCCTAAGTACTTCTCAATTGAAGTCATACTTTATAAAATTAGAAATTAGTTTATACTTTAGTATAATTTTAATTGAGAAGCACATATTCTCTTTTAATTCATGAACACTCAATGCAACAAGCAAAAATTATTATTAAGAGCATTCACTTTCAATTACTCAATTCTACTAATTTTCATATAATTAAATCAATTGAAATCAATATAATATTCATCATTTTAACCTATGGCAATGAAGATTCAAAGTCATACATATTCAAAATTCTAAAGAAAGGGCAAGTTTCCAACATAACATTAAATACTTCCATTACAACAATTAAAAGTAAAAGTCTCTCTATCATTATAAATCCTAGGGTTCTTTGTTATTAGTAAGTAATTCTTTACTTTAAATTAAGCAAACTACTCCTCCCTTACCTTAATGGAGGAGAGGGAGTGCTTTAAGAGAGTGTTCTCCTTGAAGCTTGATTGATTCTTATGGCTTGATTCCTTTCTTGCCTACTCCTTCTCTTATAATTTTCCCAACTCTTAACCTCTTTCTCTTCAATTTATATGGGTAGAATACAAGAGTGTTGATAACTAGAGATGTGGGTATGAAAGAAGATGGATTTTCAACATGAAAGAGAAGTGGGTTTTGAGTTTTAGAGGTTGGTGGGGTTGATTTTTGTGAATAGAAGTGATATGAGGATGAATTAAGGTGGAATTATGGAGGAAACTCAAGAACTCTCTAGAACCATGGAGAAAGAGACGTGAGTTTTTTTTGGTTGATAATCAGGTGAGTGCCTATTTAAAATCACGTTTTATGATTGATCAGACAAGTCTTTCTTCGTAATTCTACTTAACGGGTCGATGGTTAATCGATTAGCTCCCGATGTTAATCGATTAATGCATGATGTTTGACGATATGTTAATCGATTAACATGCCCTTTAATCGATTAATGGCTGATGTTTGTCATTTGGTTAATCGATTAAGTCTGGTCCTAATCGAGTATTGGCTGAGAGTGGTTCAAGGGTTAATCGATTAGCTCCTCCTGTTAATCGATTAATGCATGAAATTTTGTATTCTAACACATTCTAATCATTCCTAATATTTCTAATACTTAAACCAAGACCCCACTATATTAAATCACCATTCTTAAGATGTTTTAATTGTTATTAAGTTTAGGATGTTACAATAGCCATTATGGGTCATTGATGATGGTGAACCGAAATCAACGTAGGAGGTTTCCTAATAATAAGGCCCTAAATCCATCTGGATTAGTGAGGAAAAAGCATGAAAAAATTTTGGAGGCAAAAAAGGAGGGATCTCGCTTTACTACTCTCCTTGATGAGGAAGCGGGAAAATCAGTTGAAGATAATGATGCTAGAGAAGTGGAACTAAATACTTCTTTGGGACCCACTGGGAGAATATTGTGTCTGACCATGTGAATAGGAGTAATGGGCCCAGGCCCCAGAAGCAACTGATTAGCACTACTAAAAATAATATGTCCAAGCCCACTTCACAAAAGAAAGGCCATGACACCAAGCCTGTGGCCAATCGATCCCCCATGTAGAATGACGTTCTTATTACTACGCAAGCAACTCAAATGAATAACAACTGTTTAAGTGAAGCTCAGCTGCTTGAGCGGAAGGAGAAAAAGGAAATAGAGTGGGTTATTTTTGATACTATGCGAAAATATCAACAAGAAATGTGGAATGACTTCAAGGCAAGGATAAGAACTGATGATTATCTGGGATGTTTTGTCCCAAGGTCGAAGAGTGTTGAAATGGATTTTATCAAAAATCAACATACTATGGATAAAGGAAGTTTTAGTATGATTGATGATAAAGATACTGCTTTGTATATGGAGAATAAAGGGACTGTTGGTAGTCCTAGTCAAAAAGAAGATGTTTTAGGGTCCTCTGTGACCCATGTTTTATTTAGGCTGAGCTCAGCACTTTCTATTTTATTGTTTTGTTAAAATGAATGCAATGATTTGGAATTGTAGAGGTGTTGGACATCGTTCCTTTCATGGTCTCATGGAAGATTGTAAAAGACTTTATGATTTGGATTTTCTTGCTATCTTGGAACCACGTATAAGTGGAGAAAAGGCTGAGGCAGTGATTGCTAAGCTTGGCTTTGATGGAGTAACTCATGTGGATGCGGTTGGATTTGCAGTATGGAGAACATATAGAGTCCTGATGAATTCTCTACATGTCTCCAAGTATGTTATACACCTAGCTGGGAAGTTATCTCTTGGGGACGTGTGGTATTTGAGCATTATTTACGCTAGCCCCCATGAAATAGAAAGAGATGTTTTATGGAATGATATGCATAGTCTTTATTCTACTATAGATGGACCTTGATGTGCATTAGGTGATTTCAACCAAGTTATGTTCAGTAGTGAGAAGATAGGAGGTACTCCAATTAATCAGACTAGCGCAGAGAAATTCATTAGCTGTCTTGATGACTGTGAGCTCTCGGATATTGGTTTCAAAGGTGTTCCGTTTACTTGGCAGCAAGGGCAGCTTCAAGAACATTTGGATAAGGCAGTGGTGAACCTTATTTCGAGGGAAGCCTTTCCACACTTCTCGGTAATTCATATCCCTTTGCCTACTTCTGATCACGTTGCTTTGTGGCTCCGCTTTGATAATAGGGCTTGTTACAGGAGAATAAATGTGCCATATTTTAAATTCCTTGCTTCCTGGCTTTCTCATCCTGATTTTCAACTTCAAGTTTCAAATAGTTGGACACATGATTGCCCTTGGAATGAGAATGTTAACAGGTTCACGTATTGTGTATCTCAATGTAATAGGGAGACCTTCGATAATATTTTTGCAAAGAAAAGACGCATTTTGAATAGACTTGATGGCATCCATAGGCAACTTGCTACATATAACAATCCCTTCTTGCAACGCTTGAAACAGGATCTATGTGATGAATATATTAAAATTTTAAATCACGAATAATGTAACACCTTACATTATCTACCCATAATTAACCATTAATTAAAATAGTGAACTTAAAATTTCCTTTTTAATTTATGAAAATCTACCATCAAACGGATGGAGTTTCCTTTGTTTGTAGGACTTTCCAAATATTAGTTTAACCTGCAACCTGATAAATCAACATATCATAATTCATTCAGAAGCCAGCAGGGCTCAAAATATCATTTGTGCATCAAGTGCATCCAGCAGTAGTCAAGTATGTCATCAGAGTATTCAGCAGCAATATATACAAGTTACCACCTACTTAAGTTTTTCACGAAATACCCCTTTTTACTAAGAGGCTATCCTGGGCCCCCAAAAGCGAATATTTACATTATTTACAACTCAAAAATAATTCACATCATCATCATGACAAATGGGCCCAGGACATTTCCATGTCCTGCAATACTATAATCTACTCTCCCTGTGAGGGAGAGTGCACCTGCTCGGCCGGGGACTGTGCTAGCTCGATCTCAGTATCTGAAAAATATGAAGGGAGTGAGCATTGCACATGAAATAGAAAGGTAGTTCCCGGATAGACATAATAATCCACTAAGCCAAGCACATGTATCAAGTTATTCATATAATGCACATTTATTGCAATCATAACCACAATTTCAATCAATTGCAATCCAGGTTGTATTTCCATTTTCCTTCTCACTATATTACTATGATTCTGTGTTTCCCCTATAATTGTTCTACCCCTTTCATTATTTCCCTTTTTCCTTTGCACCACTAGGATTTGATGCACCTGCCAGGCAATTCACCACCTACTAGGGACTTTACACCTGTCAGGACTTTGCACCCATTAGGCATCACCCGTTAGGACTATGCTTATTAATTTAATTAATTCATTTCCCTTAATTCCGGTTCGCATATTATTCCCCATTTTATTCAGTTGTGCAGTGGATTGACCCTTTGGCGCACCGACGCCTAACGGGGTATTTGGACCTAATGCGCAATTGGCCTGACAGGAAATTGGCCCTAGCAGGCAATTCACCACCTAGCAGGGCACCTAGTGTGTCGGTGCTTCCAAGGATTCAATCACACTGCATTTCCTTATATTTTGTTTCAAGTCTCACATGTCCATTTTCCAACAGACAAGACATTTCTTAATCAATAAATTTTAAATTCCAAACGTTAAGTAACAAAATACAAATTTAACTTACATATAATAAATACAACACTCAAATATTTACCAGTAACAATCAGGGTTTCACATTTATCATTTTCAAACATATTTATATATATATATATATATATATATTTTTTTTACAATTAACTCATCATTTATTCTTTAACTTCAACTAGTGCTTAACTCTTTTATTTACCTAAAATAATTATTACTATTGTTCACTACCTTAGGGTTCCCTAATCACTACACAACACACATAAAACTTAGTAAAGCATTATATACTAGCTAGAAACCCATTTCTAAGACAAGCCAATACCCACCCCCTTACCTCAAATGTGATGAGATAAGGAAACTTGCAACTCTAGCTTTCTTTGTGCCCTTGACCTTTGAATTCTTAAACCCTTGATCCTCTTACGTCACTTATACCATGTAATCACCAACATGAAAAGAAGGCTTGAAAACCTAGCAATGATGAGGAAGCCAATTCGTGTGGGGAGGAGGAAGAGGTGGTAATGATCTTGAGCTTGATTGCATGATAGGGATGATAACTATGAGGGTTCTTTGGTTGGATTTTGGTGTTTATTTTAATGTTGATGAAGTTGAGCTCTTGGAGCCCTAGGAGAGAAATAGAGACAGAGAGTCGACCATGGTGGGGAGAGGAGGAGGATTTTGTGGGTCACATTCTTGCTTGATCTTTGATGGAGAGAATGGATGAGATGGTTGTGTGGCTTGATTTGGGTGTTTGTTGGTTGATGATGGTTTGGTACCCTTGGGTGCTTGAGAGAGAATAATAAGATGAAGGAGATGTGGAGCGTTGATGGTGTTGTTGTGTTGTTATTTGTTTGCCTTTGATGCCTCCACAGGAAGGGCCAAAATCGTGTGGTGGGGGCTGGCCAACTTGGTGCCCAAGTTTTAATCTTGTGGCTGAAAACAGCCCATCAGATCGCACGCGCCTGAGCGCGAGATCTGCACCAGCTCATTTTCTGGTGCGTGGCGCTGGAGGCTGGTGCATGTGGCTTTAGGGCACTGGCACGCCATTTCCCCAACTGGTGCATGGGAGGCTCGCTTCGGCGCATATAAGGCTCGCACGCGTGCAAAACTGACTGTGAGAACTAGTTAAAATTTAATTCTCGCGCCTGGGCGCGATCCTGGCGCGCCTGGGCGTGGCCTTGCTTATTTAGAACAATTCAAATTCAAACTGCTATATCTTTTCCGTTACCAGTCGGATCTTGCCCAAATTTTTAGACAAGCTTCTTAAGACCATTATCTTCATATCCAATGGTGGAATTTGTGCTTAGAGTTGTAGATCTTTTACTTCTAATTTCCTAATACAGGGTGTTTATAACACCGAAAACACCATTATTATAATTCATTTGCTCTTCTTTAACTCTCCTCACCAATGCCAACACTTCTTAACTCATTTATGGCACTTAAAGTAAACCTAATCCATCACCCAAAATCACCTTATGTATTTATTCTAACCTCTTCTTATGTTTTAGAAATAAATTTCCCTTATAATTAAAATTGGGATGTTACAAAGAAAACTATTGGCGTCACCAAGCAAGGATGAAATGGATTTCTTTGGGGGATCGTAACACCCAGTTCTTTCATCAAGCTGCTATTTCTAGAAGAAGGAAGAATAGAGTTGAAGCTTTGCAGGATGGCAATGGTACATGGATTTTTGAGGAGCAGCAATTGCACAACATGGTTCTGGACACTTCAAATCTTTTTTCTCCCTGGAAAATGATATAGTAGCTCTTCTCTTCACAAGCTCTAGCTTTTCGGTGCTCCGACATGTTGACAGATTGATTTTGAGTAGACATCTCAGTTTGGAAGAGATTAAAGCTGCTCTTTTTAGTATGGGCAATCCCAAAGCTCCTGCCAAAGATGGTCTCCAAGCATTGTTCTTTAAATCACAATGGGAATTGGTGCAGGGATCCATGTTTAAATTTATCCAGGAGGTTTTTGCTAATCCTTGCAGAGTTAGAGAAGTTAACAAACCGATGATTTCTTTGATCCCGAAACTTAATCCTCCTCAAAAAATCGTTGACTTTACACCCATAACCCTATGTAATGTGATCTATAAGGTCATTACTAAAGTCTTAGCGAATCACCTTAAACCTATGATTGCTCATCTGGTCTCTCCAACTCAATGTAGCTTTGTTCTTAGACGCCAAAGCACTGATAATGTAATTATTCTACAAGAGGTTGTGCATACTATCAAAAATCTTAAAGGAAGAAAAGGTTTCATGATTCTAAAGCTTGATCTAGCCAAAGCTTATGATAGACTGCGATGGGATTTTATTGAGGATACCAGGATGAAGATCAGTTTTGATCAGCATTTTGTGAATTTGATTATGCAGTGTGTTTCTACGTCCAGTATGTGTATTAATTGGAATGGTGACTATATAGCTAAGTTCATGCCGCAGCGGGGATTACACCAAGGAGATCCTCTTTATCCGTACTTATTGGTTTTGTGCATTGATCATTTATCTCATCTGATCAACGATGCTACGAATACTAGAAATTGGTGTCCTATAACTATTGGTAATGGTGGCCCCAAAATCTCTCAGTTGTTCTTTGTTGATGACATTATCTTACTTGCAGAAGCGAATGTCAATCAAGCTGAGACGATTATTACTATTCTGAACAAGTTTTGTACAACTTCAGGGCAAGTTGTTAACCATCAGAAATCGTCTATTTACTTCTCCCCTAATGTTCTGGATCAGCAGGCTTCAGATATTTGTTAGATTCTGAATATTCCAAGGGCTAATGAGATAGGGATGTCTTTGGGTGTGCCTATCCATCACTCTAGAGTTAAAGCTTCTACTTATGATTACCTAGTTCAGAAAGTAAGGAAAAAATTCTCGTCTTGGTTAATGAAAACTCTATCCTTTGCGGGTCGTAATACGTTAGCTCAATCTTGCATCTTAAATCTGCCTTATTATGTAATGCAATCATCTGCTTTTCCTATGGGAATATGTGATGAAATTGAGAAAATTTGTAGGAGCTTTATTTGGGGGAGTTCTTATGAACATCGTCATTGTCATCTTGTTGCTTGGGACACTATTTGCTCCCCTAAAGAGCAAGGAGGGCATGGATTTCGAACCTTACGATTTGTAAATGAAGGGTATATGATGAAGCTCTTCTGGAGGCTGATATGTAATCCGGATTCTATTTGGGCCAAATGCCTCATTGCTAAGTATAAGGTGACTGATGTGTCGAATATTAATGCATCTGCTACTTTCAAACAGACAAGTTTATGGAGAGGAATTGTTAAAGCTTGTCCTAAAGTTTATGATAATCTTCTCTAGATAGTGGGAAAAGGTGTAAACAATAAGTTTTGGAAAGGTAACTGGATTGTTGTTGTAGGGAAACTTGTTCATAGTCCAGGTATTGTTCCCCCTCCTTGGTGTGAAAACTATCCAATCATTCATTACTCAAAAGATGGCTCTTGGGATAGGGAGGTTTTGCAGAATATTTGCAACACCCTCTTTCCTTATCCGGGTAATTAAGGAATAAATAATAAATAAATATATTACCCGGAAATATTATGGATTTGTTAATGTATTAGACTTTATAGGAAATAAATTTTTCTTTTCTTTTCCTTTGAAATTCTAATGGGTCGGGTGCGCAAATTACAAAAACCTTTGGATCTCAGAAAATAACGTACTTTCACTAAACCTTGGATTTGGCGTCCATTGACATCAATAAAATATAACTTAGGAACATTGTAAATAAAGAATGAGATAGCATTCATTTGACATTAAAAATTAATATAGCTTTGTTATTAAAATAATAGTGAAGATATCTCTTATTGTTTCAGAATTTAAAATATTTTTCCTTTCGCAATGGCATAACCGAATCCTTTTGAAATAATATCAGAGTAAGCGTAAAATAATTTGACTAGGGATAATAAATGTAACGTCCATTGTTTAATCAAAAGAGTTTTGTTTTCTTATTGACTATGTTGGAAAAATCGGAGTATGAAAATTTTTCCTTGAATGTGGTACTCAAGTTTAAACCATGCAACTGAAAGTGAATCCGGTGGAAGGAGTAATTATTTCCTGAACATCTTAAAATCATTTTGAGATAACCTTTATAGCACGAAATAGCTTTCGAAAATAGCTTAGTTATAAGGTTATCCCAAGAAATTGACTTTAACAATACTTCCTTCATTTACCAAATTCAAATGATAAAATCAGAGTCAGCGGAATATATTAAAATGGTTTATTAATATTCTCTTAGAGTTTATAAATCATGAGGAAGGTAATTGACTCATAAAATCAGGTATACAAACTCTATGGGTACCACCATTATCTTAAAGTATGAAAACAGAGTTCTTTCTCTGATATAGTTCTCTAAAAATGTACAGTGTATTCCTTATCAAAAACCAAGACGTTCCAGAGTTGGTCGCTGGTCCTTTATTTGTTCCTCCACCTGGTCGAATCCTCAAGAGTTGTACAAGGAGTCTCTATCTCATGATGACTATGTACTTCATGAACCTAAGGGTCATCCAAGATCACTGATCTCTAGAAAATCTAGGTTCCTGGTCAACACCTAATAAGGGCAGGGAGGTAAGCTATACTCATTCGCATATGTGCAACATTCAATAAACAATTCATTTACCAATGAATACATACCAACAATTCATTTAAGGTTATTCCTTAATCTTCATATGTGCAACATTCAATAAATTTACCAATGTAATGACAAGTTTGGCTCATAAACAAAACGTCCCATTCGGATTGTACGTGCACGTTTTCAAAACACAATCTCCTCAGTCTCAACAACATTCTTTGAATGTTGCCCATGTTCTCAAAATGGGTTATCAAGCTTGTCATACAAACTTTGGTACTCTTAGAGTACATTTTCATGTTCCCCGAACGAATGACATTAATAATCAAGCTTGGTATCATACATCCCAATCCGAATGTACGTCCACGTTCCCAGAACGAAATCAACAACATTCCTCAAATATTTCCCACATTCCTAGAATGTGTCATCAAACTCATCGTGTACATTTGGTACTTTCAGAATACCCTCTTCATGTTCTGCGAACATGATAAGTGGTATCCTATCGTCTTATCATCATGTATGAACGCACACAAATTCTCCATTTAAGACTATCCATTAATCTTATTATGTGCAACATGCATTATGTTCACTCATGTAATAACAATGTAATTTAACACAATATATCCTTCTTGGAACATGACCCATTTCTTGGTAATTCATCCTTAACTTACTTAGAATTTGACTTCGTTGAAAATGGTATTTTGGTAGCATTTTGATTAACAAGACTCGAGTATAATTTAAAAGACTCTAGTAGAATTTTAACTCAATGCAAAAATACTCGAGTGGTTCTTAGTAATACTCGAGTTGTTCTTGTTTTTCTAAAAAGTTCCCTTCCCAGATTCTTGTAAAATACTCGAGTTGTTCATGAATATTCGAGTGTTCTTTATTTTCAAGAAATTCATTTTTTAGGTTTTACCAAAATACTCGAGTGTTCTTCATGGATACTCGAGTGTTCTTCAGATTTTATCAAAATACTCGAGTGTTCTTCATGAGTACTCGAGTGTTCTTCATTTTCCAGAAATTCCTGTTTCAGGTTTGGTCGAAATACTCGAGTATTGAGCCCCAATACTCGAGTGTTTTCAGACAGATAACAGTGCAAACTGCATTTTAACATACCATTTTCAATTCTGGTCAATTCCAGTTAAGACCAATGATCAACAGAGCTCCCATTAAACATATTAAACATGTTCCAATACAGAAATTACATTGTATTACAGTGAATCATAACTGAGCATCAATTATGCATGAAAACCACATTTTGAGCAACTTAACATACCAAATTCCTTTCTAATCATTTTTGGCATGAAAATAACTTGCATACATTACACATGCATCATAACAAACTTGCTCAAACATATAGCAGGTCTTAGATTGGCCTCCATGCCATTTCTCTAATTCAAAGCTATGCCCTTAAGCCTCATGGTGGCTCATCCTACTTTCTAATACATTTTATTCTCATTCTAGAAAACGGTAAGCTTCCCCCATACCTTAGGGTCGTGCTTGAACAAAAACTCCATAGAGAACAGCAACCAAAGGCTCTAACCACTTCCAACCCGAACTTGCATGACAGTTTCAGCAGGGGTTCAAAACCACATTAATTGACATTCGCATCATGCATAAAAATTGGGGAAATTGGTTAGATTATGTTCTCTATAACATGAACTTTGAGAACCAATAAGTTTCATACCAAAAGGGAGCTTGAGCTTACCATAATTGAAGCTCAAAGTCAGCTCTTTGAATCTGAACATTTGGTTTGGCAGATTTCAGCACCTAACTTCGCAGGAGCATAACTTTTCGACCAGGGACTCAAATCTAACAAACTTGGTATCAAATCAAAGATCGTTGAAAGAGATTTCCAATGGTATCTCACTCACCATCTAACTCTCAAGCACGAGAGATAATATAAGACAAGAAGCTGACGGGTCTGAACAACATTCTAGTTCTTGGCAGATTTCGAACTCTCTTTTGCAGAGCTCATTACTCTCTCCACACTCAAACTTAGCTCGCGAACCATGGCTCTTTTCGAAGCTCTGGTTGTGAGCTTCGAAATGGTGTATGATATGTGTGATTTGAGTCTAAAATGAGAGAGAACCAAGTTCCCCAAGTTATAAGCCCCTAAACTCATCCTTGTTGCCTAAGAATGGGAGATAGTGCTCAATCCTTCCTCAAGAAGTTTGAATAAAAAATGGGAAGGCTTCATGCACATAGACACTCGTCCTAGGACGTGGCTGGAGGTTTCTTGGGTGTCAATTCCATGGTCCATGGCTAAAAATGCGTCTTTTATTTTATTTCCCCCATGGCCGAACTGCTGTACAGCACTAACAGTGGCTGTCTACTCCAGAATACTCGAGTATTTTGGCCGGTTTTCACTAAAAACTTTGTTTAATTAATTTTAACTCCAAAAGACTTTCAATTATTGCTTTTAGGTCCTCCCGAAAGACTTAATTGCAGAAATCTAATATTTTATGCAAAAACCTCAACATAATAATATTTTCACTTAATATATATACATATATATACAGTGCAAGCCAAAAATCAAACATGAAATTGTTATTTATTTATTAAACAATTATATTAACATATTTATTCGGAAAACGAAATTAGGGGTGTTACACTACTCCCCCACTTAAAAGCAATTTCGTACCCGAAATTCATTCTTAAAACCTTTGCGAAAGATATATAAAAGATGGTTCTTTTATCATTTTTCCATATAATTTTTGGAAATTCCTCCCCCACTTAAAAAGATTTTCCTTATACATCCACCAAATTTTCCGTCTCAAAATATTTCGCAAAATATTATTTCAAAAGGAGCTTTTTGAATAACACATTTCAAATACACACTTTCCACAATAGAAACATTTTACAAATAAACTTTTCAAGGAAAACTTTTTCCGCTGCGCACTCTAATCACTCGAGCACGAGTAAGGAGATATTTGTATGACTTCATTCCTTAACGGTTGTAAACATTAGGGTGATCAATCCTAATATTTAAACTATTAGTAATAAAATCATCCCTCTCAGATATAATCTTTCTCAAGAAATACTATACGATTTACCTTTAAGTTTGTTGAACTCAAAGATAGGGAACATTATCGTCACTATCAGACTTAGTCAGATAGTCAAGTTTGAGAGAGATTTTCGTTGGGGAGACAAATGCTTGTCCTATCCCGATGGTTGTTAATCTCTCTAGCCTTAACTGAACTTCCCATTCTGTAGTGTCCAAGGAGTTTATCACATCCAACTGTGATAAGGGTTTTGATCACAGAAATTTTTAAGCCAAGACTTGATTAGGTTTCCAGATTATCAAACGATCTAATTAACGCAATCGAAAGACATTTAACTACGTTAATTCAGATCGGAAGAAGATCACTCGGGTTACCCTTATCCAAATCTAACTCACGCCGAACCGACTGAACCTTCTTCGAGCTTGATTCGCTTACTGATCATTTACATGCCTTTACCCTTGAAACAACTATCCCCTTGGGTACACCGTGTCTTGAACCTGAGTTAAGTGCCCCACACTTCCCACATTGAGGTGGACAAGTGATTCTTTTCTCCTTTTCCCTTTGTCCTCATAAATTTCACATATGCTTCCCAATGTCGAGAACTTCCTCATTTCCTGATAACTGATAGCTAGCTTGTGATTCGGGCTTAAGCCGTCCTCGAGCTTTTCATTCTTGAATCTCTCATCTGGATCATTGGGGAGGATCCTCCTTCAACCTTTCGATCTTGATATCACATTCTCCAAGATCCATATCCACTTGTCTTATTTCCAACAATTCAATCTTCTCCTTTCTCCCATTTTTCCACAACTTCTCCTTGAGTATTTCCCCGGTGATGTGTCAGTCCTCAGTTTCCAACATCTGTCTTACATGGTTCCTCCATATCTTAGCTTCACCCTTGGCACTAAAACTTTTTTGTTTAACCCTCCTTTGCTCTCTTAATTCCAGAATCAACTTCAAAATTTCCAAATCATTCGGAACTCAAACTCCTGTTTAAAAACAAGAATTTTCATCCATTTCCTCATGGAAGTTGGGTTTCCTCCCTTCAAAAGCCGATCTCTTATTTCCTCTCAACCCTTCATCGCTTTGGTTAAAACCCACGAGTTCGAATCAGGAATTTTCTTGTGGTTTGCAACCTTCCCTTCTTACTTTTCGTCGGTCTACTTGCATCGCCAAGCTCAAGTCTACTAGAATCCTTACTCAATTCAAACAACTTCTTTAATTCTCATAGAGCTCGCATGAATTGCCTTTCGGCCCATTGCAAGTGCTTCCATATTTGCTTTATCCTGATGACGACGGGGTCTCCGATCATTAGCCTTCAAAACTTTGTCCGTCGACATTGTCTCTTGTTCAACTCCCTCTAAATTAACAAATCACTTCAACTCTCCATGGTCACCAACACTTTAAGCATAGTGCCATAATGATTGACTTTAAGCCCTCAAAGCATCCACGATCGCTGCAAGGCTCAAGTTCTGCGTCGAACGATTCACCTTCTGTGTCTTCCTTCACTTGATGCATACACACCCAACTTTCTTTTACTCTTCCCGGTCCTTGCCTCGATCCACGACAGTACACTTCAATACCTTTGAACGACTGGAGCAAGAGTTACACAGGATAGGATGTTAGTCTTCCATTCCGTTACTGACAATTTCCTTTGCACTTCACATTCCATATGAAATACTAGTCCCTCCGATTTATCTTGGTTAGAGGTATCTTAATTTAAGAAGGTCCTCTTGTGAACTTACCGTATCACCCAAAGAGTCACAAAAGATTTCAACTTCAGCGACTGACTTTGGTTGTTCCCCTTTGTAGAACTGAATCCTTCGTTGTTCGGTCCGCTGCCCTTCTTTCCTCAAAGATTACGAGTTTTCAAAGCTGAACTTCATCAGCCAGACTTGCATTTAAAAGGGTTACAGCTACCCCTCGTTCAGGACCCATAACACATTCTCAGGACGGTCCATGTGCTCTTTGAGATTCTTCTAATGATTTAGGATATTAACAACGGGCATCAGCACAAACGATTTCAGATAAGATCTGAAAATTCAACTCATGTAGCCCATGAAGATAACAAAGCATAATCCAATTCAAACGGCATTACTACTTTCACATAGTGCCCGTATCGGAATTGAAATATTGCTTTGGGAATGTCTTCCTTCCAGTTTCCAATTTGATGATGCCTCGGCCTGAGGTCCTCCTTATAAATTATCGAGGCTTCACCATTTATTCCATATTCGATTCTCTTTTCTTGGTAAGGAATACTCATCCCTGATGGTGCTCTTATTCCATTCCCAACTAAACATCGCATATGCACAATACTCCCACTCCTGTTCTTATCGAACATTCTTGAAGTTCCGCATTGAAACACACTTGATCCGACCGACTGCCAATTCAGTACTACCTTTGCTTGTTTCTTCGGTCCGGCTATTTCCGATGTTACTATCCTATGAAAAACAATAAAGATGAAACCATCCTCTAGAACAAAATCGATACCATACTTGATCTCCATGCTTTGATGACGAAACCCGATACTTCGATAGAGAACATCCGGAAAATTCTTCGAAATCAAAATCTCTTCAATTTCCTTCTTCCCTAAATCCACTATGAAACAAAACACACATACCTTATGGATTTTGGATTCTTGCCTCGCTATCACTATTAATTGGTTCTTGGGCGTCCAATCCAAGTCCAAGATTACACCACTTAACTGTTAAAAGGATGGGGAGACCATGTCTACTCCGAAGAGATAGCTCAATAAAATAGTTCAAACAGACGAGGGAGACAACTACAAGAAAACTTGTAGGAGTTCGATCTTGATGTAGCAGAGTGGATCAAACACAAGAAAACGCAATCATTTCACGTCCTCACAAAGAATTAATCAGTTTCAAAGTTACAAACTCTGCAAAGCCAGTACTAGGGAGGTAACCACCTAGCACTAAATCTAAGGATTTAAAATAATAGTGAAGATATCTCTTATTGTTTCAGAATTTAAAATATTTTTCCTTTCGCAATGGCATAGCCGGATCCTTTTGAAATAATATCAGAGTAAGCGTAAAATAATATGACTAGGGATAATAAATGTAACGTCCATCGTTTAATCAAAAGAGTTTTGTTTTCTTATTTACTATGTTGGAAAAATTGGAGTATGAAAATTTTTCCTTGAATGTGGTACTCAAGTTTAAACCATGCAACTGAAAGTGAATCCGGTGGAAGGAGTAATTATTTCCTGAACATCTTAAAATCATTTTGAGATAACCTTTATAGCACGAAATAACTTAGTTATAAGGTTATCCCAAGAAATTGACTTTAACAATACTTCCTTCATTTACCAAATTCAAATGATAAAATCAGAGTCAGCGGAATATATTAAAATGGTTTATTTATATTCTCTTAGAGTTTATAAATCATGAGGAAGGTAATTGACTCATAAAATCAGGTATACAAACTCTATGGGTACCACCATTATCTTAAAGTATGAAAACAGAGTTCTTTCTCTGATACATTTCTCTAAATATGTACAGTGTATTCCTTATCAAAAACCAAGACGTTCCAGAGCTGGTCACTGGTCCTTTATTTGTTCCTCCACCTGGTCGAATCCTCAAGAGTTGTACAAGGAGTCTCTATCCCATGATGACTATGTACTTCATGAACCTAAGGGTCATCCAAGATCACTGATCTCTAGAAAATCTAGGTTCCTGGTCAACACCTAATAAGGGCAGGGAGGTAAGCTATACTCATTCGCAAAATCAAATGAGAGTAAAGTACTAACATGCACAAGTAAGCAATTCATCATGATCCCAATGCATATACACGTGTACAAAATAGTCAAGTGATATGCACAACTTATGAGCAAGCCAATTTAGTTGATAATCAAACCCATTAATGGTATGTCCAGATGCTGGCTTACTATTTCTCAAGTCATGAGATTCTCCATCTACCACTTTTGTGGACGTCCAACCAAACATTCCAGATACGTTTTAAAAACGTATACTACACCTGCTTGGACCATAATCCATGACGACACTACCAAAGTGTACGTCGTGTCACCAAGACGCATCAGCACTACCAAAGTGCAACAACACTACCAAAGTGCAACAGCACTACCAAAGTGCATAACGCGCCACCAAGACGCAGCAGCATACCACTTGACTGCCCACATTATCAAAATGTGTCATCGAGCAAGGTGTATCCAATTTTGTACTCCCAGAGTACCCTCCACATGTTCTTCAAATATGATAAAAGATATGCTACACATCACCATGCATAAATACATACCAACAATCCATTTAAGGTTATTCCTTAATCTCCATATGTGCAACATGCAATAAATTTACCAATGTAACGACAAGTTTGGCTCATAAACAAAACATCTCATTCGGATTGTACGTGCACGTTTTCAAAACGCATTCTCCTCAGTCTCAACAACATTCTTTGAATGTTGTTGCCCATGTTCTCAAAATGGGTTATCAAGCTTGTCATACAACCTTTTGGTACTCTTAGAGTACATTTTCATGTTCCCCGAACGAATAACATTAATAATCAAGCTTGGTATCATACGTCCCAATCCGAATGTACGTCCACGTTCCCAGAACGAAATCAACAACATTCCTCGAATATTTCCCACATTCCTAGAATGTGTCAACAAACTCATCGTGTACATTTGGTACTTTCAGAATACCCTCTTCATGTTCTGCGAACATGACAAGTTGTATCCTATCGTCTTATCATCATGTATGAACGCACACAAATTCTCCATTTAAGACTATCCATTAATCTTATTATGTGCAACATGCATTATGTTCACTCATGTAATAACAATGTAATTTAACACAATATATCCTTCTTGGAACATGACCCATTTCTTGGTAATTCATCCTTAACTTGGAATTTGACTTCGTTGAAAATGGTATTTTGGTAGCATTTTGATTAACAAGACTCGAGTATAATTTAAAAGACTCTAGTAGAATTTTAACTCAATGCAAAAATACTCGAGTGGTTCATAGTAATACTCGAGTTGTTCTTGTTTTTCTGAAAAGTTCCCTTCCCAGATTCGTGTAAAATACTCGAGTTGTTCATGAATATTCGAGTGTTCTTTATTTTCAAGAAATTCATTTTTCAGGTTTTAACAAAATACTCGAGTGTTCTTCATGGATACTCGAGTGTTCTTTAGATTTTATCAAAATACTCGAGTGTTCTTCATGAGTACTCGAGTGTTCTTCATTTTCCAGAAATTCCTGTTTCAGGTTTGGTCGAAATACTCAAGTATTGAGCCCCAATACTCGAGTGTTTTCAGACAGAAAGCAGTGCAAACTGCATTTTAACATACCATTTTCAATTCTAGTCAATTCCAGTTAAGACCAATGATCAACAGAGCTCCCATTATACATATTAAACATGTTCCAATACAGAAATTACATTGTATTACAGTGAATCATAACTGAGCATCAATTATGCATGAAAACCACTTTTTGAGCAACTTAACATACCAAATTCCATTCTAATCATTTTTGGCATGAAAATAACTTGCATACATTACACATGCAACATAACAAACTTGCTCAAACATATAGCATGTCTTAGATTGGCCTCCATGCCATTTCTCTAATTCAAAGCTATGCCCTTAAGCCTCATGGTGACTCATCCTACTTTCTAATACATTTTATTCTCATTCTAGCAAACGGTAAGCTTCCCCCATACCTTAGGGTCGTGCTTGAACAAAAACTCCATAGAGAACAGCAACCAAAGGCTCTAACCACTTCCAACCCGAACTTGCATGACAGTTTTGTGACGCTCTCTTTTGTATCTTGAAAATAATTAATATTTCCAAATGATTGAAATACTTGCTATCAAAATTAGGACTAGAAAATTTTTCCTTTTTAAATTAATACTTGCTCGGTTATAAACCTTTTTATTCTGAACCATTAGTTGAATTCGGCTTAGTAATATTTTAAATACGAAAAGACTCTCGAGAGAATATTTTCTTAATCCCAATAACATCTTTGTACTACTTTTTAAAACATATTATTTGTCTCCTGAGTTTGACTTGAATATGTAAAACATAAGCTTTTTGCCGAATTCTTTTTGAATCGAAATCAGAGTTCGCGGAAGTAAAAGTAATACTTATGGGGCACTGCTGAGGTAAATAAAACATCATATATATATATATATATGTCATAACATAAAAACCCCATCAGTATAGTCAGTAGCAAGTAACATAAGTCGAGATAGCAAGAGTTTATAAAAACATATACAACCCAGCTGCATGAATAAAACCTCACGCTATGACCTCTCAGATATATACAATATATAACAAAATCCCAAAAGTAGAAGTCCCAGAGCAAGTCATCAGTGTCCTCAGCAGCTCCTCAGATCCTCCACCGCTCTATCCCTAGGATCTAGGATCCAAAACATCTACGCTATGCAAGCTCCTATGAACCAGCGGGTCCACCTCTAGCAGAAACAGTCGGCTCGACATGCACCTCCTCCTCGCTCTCATCCTCCACAGGGTCCTCCTCGACCTCGCCTGACTGGGTAGAGACCCCACCACTGGGTCTAGGATCTGCAGAAGCAGTCCTCTCGAAATCAGTCGGACCAGGAGAAGGAGTCTCCTCAGTGACAACTCTATGGGAAGAAGGATGAGAACGAGTGGCAGCTCTAAAACGAAAACTATGAAAACGACGCATAGGTCGAGCCGGGGGTGGTCCTCTATATGTGTAAAAGGGTGGAACATGCATAGTATAGACTAATGGGATCCTAAATCGACGAGGTTGCACTCGCACCAGAGGGTTAGGGTGGTAGAGAGTGATCTCAACCTCCCCCTCAAAAGTGGCACGGTGCTCCTCATACGTCCATATGCCACTAGGGATTGAGCGTATCTCGATGCAAGCTAGGTATCTGGCCATCACCTAAACAGGGCACAGGGAGTAAGTATACACATATACATAATTGATAAAGACTAAAATTACAAACACAAGTATATCATGGACAGATCATAATGCAAGTACATATGAGCACACCAATTTTTCAACATTATATCTCTTATAATGCAAGTGGCATGACGTATGATTTTCTATCCACAACTGAGGCCTCTAAAAGTCCATCTTGGACGTCCATCCAATACACCCTTTTGTTCCCGGAACACCGACATTCGTTCCCAGAACGTAATGCCGAACCATACTTGGATAATAAGCATCACTCCCGGAGTGTGCACCACGTTCCCAGAACGCATACATTCCCAGAACGCATAACAACCAGGTCCCGGACACTGGCCACATATCTATAATGTGTCATCAAGTAGGTTACAATTTGGTACTCCCGGAGTACCCTCCTCATATTCCCAGAATATGATAAACGTTCCTACCAACCAAACTTCCATTCTATATGGATGCACAAATATCAGGGTTGGTTTTTATCTTTATATTAATTAATGTGATTTAGGAATATTCCAATTTATCTTTTGAATGACTTATTTGAGGCATACTCTTTGGCACAAAATTCTCCTTTGAATCATCTCCAAAACATGCCCTTAAACTTAGATTGAGAAAAACATAACCAATGGTATTCAAAAACTTAACTTTTTATTTTTCAGATTCAGGTACTAACCAGTTACAGTTTCAGGCTAACCGGTTAGAATTACAGACCTGAACTGTTTACCATTGTAATTCAGAAAAACCCTTTTTCTTGAATTCTCTACCCAATCCATAAAGAAGTTTAACATTGTTTTATGCCTCAAAAACCACTATTTTCATCATTCAAAAGTCTAAATCACACTTCATTCTCCAATGAGCCTAATTTCCTCTTGAAATTATCTCATTACACCAAGGTATTAACTCTTAGATTGCAATCTGAACTAGAACAGTGAGGTCAACTTGTTTTTCAGATTGTTTTCCATGAAATTGAGGCCTAGATTTGAGTAGGATGTATAACACCACAGTACTGATTTTGTAAACTTATTTTCTTTTGCATTTTTACAGTGTCTAACCGGTTACGAATCTCGAGTAACCGGTTAGATTATGCAGTTAGACACTAAAACATAAGTTTTAACAAACCATTTTCTTCACTACTCAAATCTAACCAAATTTCAACCTTTAATAGAGTCCATATACCTTCAAGAAATATGTTTAAGCACAGAAACACATATAATTTTGCATGCATTGGTTTAGTGCATCAAATTGCATAAAAATCAACACAAACACAATTCACCACACCAAATCACATTTTATACATTTAACTTCTAATATTAACACTAAAATCACTTGCATGCATCAATATAAACTTGCTCAAACAGCATTGAGCTGAAATTTGGCCTCCAAGCCCTTGTGCTTTACACACATAATTCCCTTTTTGAGTTTTGTTAACTCAAATCCTAATGCACTTGATTCTTAGTCTAAATCTAGTATAAGGTAGACTTCTCCCATACCTCTAAGTCGATTTTGATGAAGATTAACACTAAACTTGTAGCAAAATCCACATATTCCCACCAATCCTAGGTTCTGCCCTTCACACACGATTTCAGCAACAAGGTCCAAAAACCACCAATTTTGACATAGAAATTGGCCAAAGAAATTGGGGAAAACGATTAGAAATTGATCTAAGTAACATGCAGTAAGAATAGGAACAGATTTGGGGCTTAATGGTGGACTATACTTACCAAAATCAAAGCTTGAACTCAGCTTCCAGAATCAGCAGAAAACAGAGTTCAGTCTCCAACTCTTAGCTTCCAAGATCGATTCCTCCTCCCACACAAACACTCAGCTCACAAGGTGTATATCAATGAAAAGCCCTTGATTCAAGCTTTTCAGAAATGTGTGTTTCTCTCTCTAACTCTCAAGGAAGAAGGAGAATTTCTCTGAACGAAATAGAAACCCTAATAACCCTTCTTCTACCCAAACATGCAGAAATCAACCACAAATTCCTCAGAATTTCCACAATTTATAGGCAAATTAAGATAACATGCATGTTGACGCGTGTGTTTCCACTAATCTAAGGCTATAATCGTGGCAATTCCGTGATTAATCAAGTGATTACTCATCAAAACCCACTAACACAGTTTATGGGTTCATCGTCTAACCGGTTACAGGGCATTACTAACCGGTTAGATTAGTACAAAATTTAAAAATTAATATTTTTAAATCTTTCCCTCCAAGAACCTTTTCAATATTACATTTAGGTCCTAATCCAAGGACTAAAATGCAATATTCTTATATTTTGCATTTATTTGCCATATAAAAATATTTCAACTAATTTTTATATTTCAGGCTAATTAAATACAAAGCATAAACTTGGAAATTTATATAAATTAATAATAAAACTTTTATTATTAATTTCCTTATTATTCGGGAGACGAAAATTAGGGGTGTTACAAGTTTCAGCAGGGGTTCAAAACCACATTAATTGACATTCGAATCATGCATAAAAATTGGGGAAATTGGTTAGATTATGTTCCCTATAACATGAACTTTGAGAACCAATAAGTTTCAGACCAAAAGGGAGCTTGAGCTTACCATAATTGAAGCTCAAAGTCAGCTCTTTGAATCTGAACATTTGGTTTGGCAGATTTCAGCACCTAACTTCGCAGGAGCATAACTTTTGACCCGGAACTCAAATCTAACAAACTTGGTATCAAATCGAAGCTCGTTGAAAGAGCTTTCCAATGCTATCTCACTCACGATCTAACTCTCAAGCACGAGAGAGAATCGAAGACAAGAAGCTGACGGGTTTGAACAACATTCTAGTTCTTGGCAGATTTCGAACTCTCTTTTGCAGAGTTCATTACTCTCTCCACACTCAAACTTAGCTCGCGAACCATGGCTCTTTTCGAAGCTCTGGTTGTGAGCTTCGAAATGGTGTATGATATGTGTGATTTGAGTCTAAAATGAGAGAGAACCAAGTTCCCCAAGTTATAAGCCCCTAAACTCATCCATGTTGCCTAAGAATGGGAGATAGTGCTCAATCCTTCCTCAAGAATTTGAATAAACAATGGGAAGGCTTCATGCACATGGACACTTGTCCTAGGATGTGGCTGGAGGTTGCTTGGGTGTCAATTCCATGGTCCATGGCTAAAAATGTGGCTTTTATTTTATTTCCCCCATGGTTGAACTGCTGTACAGCACTAACAGTGGTTGTCTTCTCCATAATACTCGATTATTCGGCCAAATACTCGAGTACTTTGGCCAGTTTTCACTAAAAACTTTGTTTAATTAATTTTAACTCCAAAAGACTTTCAATTATTGCTTTTAGGTCCTCCCGAAAGACTTAATTGCAAAAATCTAATATTTTATACAAAAACGTCAACATAATAATATTTTCACATAATATATATATATACATATATTGTAAGTTACGTGCGTAAACGAATTTCGTCAAAATGGATCTTGAGATTTTGTCTTATAAAAGATTTTCAGACAAGTATTTTACGTGAGTAAGAGATAAAGCAGTGATTTTCATGGATTTTTATAAACAAACTATTTTTATAAATGTGAAGTGAATGATTTTATTGATTTGATTCATAAGAAATGAGTTGTGATTTTATTAAAAGATGATTTTTATTAAAAATGAAATTTTTGGATTTGTCAACTTCGAAAATTCGTATCTTTTTAACCGTAACTCGGATTTTTATGATCTTTATATGAAAACGATCGTCTTAAAACGTAGATTTTGAAAATGTGATTTTTAGAATTTTCTGAATTGATTTATAAAAATTTATTTCTGAGTTTGTAAAATACGAATTTTGAGAAAGGTGTTTTGTAGAAAATGAAATTTTTGTCATGACATGAATTTTTATGTGATATGTGTGTGCTTAATGAGTGATGCATGAAAATGGTTGTGTGAATGTGATTTCTTAGAATTAATTGCATTGTTGTGTGAACTAATGATTATAAGTAAATGTAATTAGAAAATAAAAATATAAGATATGTATGTATATGTACGTGTATGTGTGTGTGATACGGTTTGTGTGTAAGTATATATGTGTGTGTACCCTACGTATGTACGTATGTGTGTGTATGTATAAGCTTAGATTTTTATTTGTTGGACAAGAAACCAAATAGGACTAAGTTAGAACCATGAGGAAACTAAGTTAGTAGAAACTCTAAGTATTAGCCAACTAGTCATTAGACCTAAAGTGACCTCTAGTACCCTAATCTACTCTACCTTGTCCCCTTGCTTAGATTCTCCACATGCAAACTTTTGAGAGGACCAAGTTGCCCTTCCCTTTTGTGCATAACCGAACCAAACCTAAGGGCAAAGAGGGAAATCGTGAGTTGGCCTATAAATAGAGAAGCCTTAGTTCATTTCCTCTCATTCCTTTTCATTTCTTCACTTCCACACTAAACACATCTCTAAGAGCTCATCCAACTCTTAGAGAAATAAAAAGAGAGAAATAGAGAGAGAGAGAGAGAGAGGAGGCCGTGAGGTTTGGAGAAGAGGAAGAAGGAGATCCAAGCTAGATCAAGGAGCTTTCTTTGAAGATCTAAGTGTTAGGAGCTAGAAGATCAATCCTTCTTTGGTAGGTGACTTGGAGATCAAGGAGGAAGATTGTAATACTTTAGACTTTCCTTTTTAGTTTGTAGATCCCTTTTATTTTCTTCTTGCATGTCTATTTTTATGGCTTGAAAGTCGAGTTTATGTGTTGTTTTTACTTTATTTTCTTCTTGTTGAAGCCTTTCTTGTGTGAACTCTATGCGTTGTCAAATTGCTTTGGCATGACGCTTGAACAAGCCTTCCTGAAAATCTTAGACCATGTTCTTGATAAAGCCTTGATTGTTGATGAACCCAAAGTTTCCTCGTTTGATTTTGACCTGACATGTATCTTTTCCTAAAGTCTTGGTGAGAATTTTGGGAACCTGACACCCTATACCGGTCAAGTAGATAGTTCTAGAATGGAGGGTTAGTTGTGAAGTGTTGTTAGACAGAGTTGCAAAGACCAAGGAGAATAAGGATTAGTCGGAAGGAATGGAAGGAAGTATGAGTCTTGGAGAAAATAGGAGTATCCTTTTGAGTCTTAGATAAGTGGTAAGTTATGTACAATGGTTAGGACTAAGAGCTTTGATGCCGGATTAGTCGAAATAATGGTTTAGGTGGTGATAAGATGAGGAAGGAATTAAGGTGATGTTTAGGATTTAGAGTCATAAGTGTCTTGATTTGAGTTGGAAAATGGATAGATAGCGGCGAATAAGTGACGATATGGTAAAGTCGAACTGATAAGACGGTGGAAATTGTGGATAGAACCCTTAAGTGTTGACCCAAGGTTAGGTAAAAAGGCTAAGATCTGATGTGGTAATGGATAATAGGTCTTTGAGTTGATGGAATTTTGATGGTTTAGAATCTGCGGAAAACCTTGGAAGGTGGAAAAAGGTTTAGAATGTCTAAGTTATGTGATTAGGTGTTTGAGATAGGGAGTGAGATAATACATGTTTCTTGAGGATTAGTGGTTGATAGAGTAAGAGAAGGATTTATTGGTGACCATAGGAGTCTGATACGGACAATTGTTTAGTGAGATATGAGACAATAAGAGGATAGATTGGAGCTAAGTGATGGGAAATTTTGTAGGATCGACCAAAAAGTGGTGAAGGATAGGAGTATTTAGAGGTTAAGTCTGTGATGATGAATGTGGTGTAGAGAGATATGAGTCATTTAATTTGGGGAGTAGTGGAAAAAGTGAGGTTTTTGAGGAATAGCTTGTTTAGGTTTGAACCGATGAGAAGAATGTGACCCTAAGTGTGGTAGTGTCTTGACCCCAAATGATCGTAACCCTGTTATCCTTGGACATTGTTTGATGCCATTAAACCCCTTAGTCCTTTGTTGTCAATGAAACCGTATTGTTTTTACTCCACCATGGTTGTTATTGAAAATCCCCAAGAGATTACTTTTGCAAGTAATCCGTTTGCTTCGCTCTTAAGAACGATGAATAGATGGTACATATTCAAATATGCGACGACTGCTGCAGTCAAAGAGGAAAAGAAACTCTTCAAGGAGCTACGCGTTCACAGATCAGATAGATTCTTCGCAGCATTTCTCGAGGACGAGAAATCTTCAAGTTGGGGAGAATGTAACACCCCGCATTTTTCCCGTACGTGTAACATCCCAAATTTTAAGCCCAAGTATAATTAGAATAATAGCGAGATTGAAATAGTAATAATAATAATAATAAGGTTAAAGGAGTGTTAAAAATGGATCTTTTAACGTTAAAAACGTAAAATAATTGAAAATTAAGAATAAAGTAATTAAATGATTTAATATGATGTTTTCAAGATTTGAGTGTCGTATTAAAATTTTGATTTTATCGTTTTAATTGAAATATGTTTTCTAGTCAAAATAAGTATAAATTTGTTACCATACGTTTTCAAAAATAAAAGAGTACTTTTATTTAGTTTAATTAATGGTTTGACAGGGAGCTCAACTGGCAAGCCTTAGAGGCATTTTCATAAAATATTTCTTTGGAATGATAAGTTTAATTTAATGTTTTAAACATTCTTATAAGTTTTCATGACATTTTGAGATTGTTTTATCCTTAGCTCTCAGACTGGTTTTAATATATTGCCAGTATAAGTTATATATCATGATCTTGTATTTCAAAATTATAAATATTATATTTTATAAAATTTAACATCAGGATTGAGAAAACATATTTACTTTTGAATTTCGATACTTTTTCTTATGCAATAGTTATATGTAGGGACCGATAACTTTATTATTTTTCAATCAGTTTTTAATAATTAATAATACAATATTGTTCAACTTAAATGTATTTTTATTTTTAGGATTATCAACTTTTAATTATAATCCAAAATACATACACACATTGACCCACAAATAAATACAAAACAAAATATATAACTATTTTCCTAACTACTACCCAAGACCCAGCGTCCCAACCCAAGAAAAAAATAAAAATAGAATGTGTGGCCCTAATAAGGCCACCACGTTAACAGAAAGAAAAAAAAAAATAGAAGAAAGCGCCACCACAAATAAAGAAACCCCACCCAACCCCAATACGTGAAACAATAAAGAAACAGAGAGAGAATTGGCGAGAGAGACAGAGGGCATCATGAGAGAAGAGTTTTTCTCAACTTCCCGGTCCAATAACTCAAGATCCAACCGTTCAATCTCAAATCCTTTTTAGGTATATAATCTCCTCAACTCCCTCTATCCATCTATGTAATTTATTCGACGATCCATCAATATTTTTATTATCCCTATATTTTCAAATAAAAAGATATTTTTTAGAAAAGTTATATATTTTTATTATATAAATATATATACTTATTATTTTGACCAAAAATTAATTTAGTTGATTATACTTATAAAGATATATATATATATATAAATATTTACACTTTTAATGTTTTAATTATTTTTAATGTGTGTCCCTGGTTAGATTCATCATGTTATTGTTGTCCCTGACCCTCGAGTAAAGCGCGGACGCGAACGCCATATTGTTTCTATTGCTAGGGTTCCAGGTAAGAAGGGTCGTATTACCTCTATTTAAAAATTAAATTCTAGGTGTTTATAGTGGTGACTAAGAATAGGGTAATTAAGGAATAAGTTAATGAACCTTAGGGTAGTTCCCGCAAAAATAAATGGTGTATTTAAATGGACAATGGAATAAATTGAAGGTGCATAGAATGAGTTCCGGAGTGAATGAATATAATATAATATTAAAAGAGTTAATATGGAATGAAAGTGTAGATCAAACGCAAAATAAAACCAAGGGAAATTAATTAAGGGAAATTAGAGGAGCGTGAGAGTAAAAGAGTATGGAGTGTTTGTAATAGGCGAAGGGTGTAGAATAATTTAAAACTAAAGGTGAGGAAAAAGAGAAGTTAGAGTACGAAAGCAATAAGGAAGCACAGATGAAAACTTAGTTAAGAGTGGTCGGGTAGTAATGAAATCGAAAGGAAAATGATAAACTAAATTCCAAATACAAGAGGGTAATAGGTAAAAGAATTTAGCGATAAGGTGATAAGACAACTAGAGCGAATGCAATTATGGTAGTTTAATAGAATGAGGTTAGACGAAAGCTAGAGTAATTAATAAAAAGAATAAGGAAAAAGGGAAAAGAAGAGAAGAAGAAAAAGAAAAGAAAGGGAAAATGGAAATAATTAAGAGTTAGTGACGAGAATTAAAACATAATGTATATGGCCAATTCAAGCAAAGTGAAATGAGAATGAGAATCATTAATGAATAAGAATGTACTTAAAATAAGAATGCACCCATAGGCTAACTTGTATGAGGTACCTTCCGGTGTGGAGGTGAAGTACAACGGTACGAGGTACCTTCCGGTGTGGAGGTGAAGTACCCATAGGCCACAAAGTATGAGGTACCTTCCGGTGTGAAGGTGAAGTACAATGGTGCGAAATACATTTTAAAAAGGGAATGGACTGGGCGGCAGGAGGTCGGTAGACCCTGTCACAAAGATAAAAGTGAAACGACGGGAGGTCGGTAGACCCTGTCACTATAATAAAAAGTAAAACGGCAGGAGGTCGTTAGACCCTATCACCATAATGAGAAGTAAAATGGCGGGAGGTCGGTAGACCCTGTCACAATAATAAAAAGTAATAAGGCGGGAGGTCGGTAGACCCTGTCAAATTAATGAAAAGAATAAAGGAACGAAAAGGTAACCGGCATGTGGACCAAGTAATGGAAAATGAATAAAGAATGAAAATGAGAGAATGATAAGAGAACCAGATATTAAACGAATATGAGAATAATTAAAGGACTAGAAGAGATTAATTAAATGAATAACGTATGCTAGTAATTGTGTAGGCTTAGTTTATTACTATGTCTCTTTTAGGATTTATTTTTTTAAGTTCTGTGTAATGCTACCCTTCTTGCTATATTTTGCAGGTATCGAAGTGGAGCTTACATGGAATATGGCCGAGCAGGGTTTTCATTCCACTACGTGGAATGTTTATTGGATATTAAGAGTGGACAATTATTTTTTGTAAATTATATTATGAATTAGTAGCTTGCACTGAAAACTTGTACTAATCGGGCACTAGGATCTGTTATGACTATTAAACTGTTATGGTTTATGTTTTTAAATATTTCTGGCTAACAGGTTTTAAGAAGAAAATTTTTGGGAAGTCCGGAAAACAGAGGAAAATCTGCCGGATTTTTGTAAAACCTTTTAAAGGAATTAAGTTTTAAAAAGGAATTTTCTAACTCCAATTTTAATAAAACCTAAAATTAACTGATAAATGTGAGAGTGTTACAGTACGTGCATAAACGAATTTCGTCAAAATGGATCTTGAGATTTTGTCTTATAAAAGATTTTCAGACAAGTATTTTACGTGAGTAAGTGATAAAGCAGTGATTTTCATGGATTTTTATAAACAAACTATTTTTATAAATATGAAGTGAATGATTTTATTGATTTGATTCATAAGAAATGAGTTGTGATTTTATTAAAAGATGATTTTTATTAGAAATGAAATTTTTGGATTTGTCAACTTCGAAAATTCGTATCTTTTTAACCGTAACTCGAATTTGTATGATCTCTATATGAAAACGATCGTCTTAAAACGTAGATTTTGGAAACGTAATTTTTATAATTTTATGGATTGATTTATAAAAATTTATTTCTGAGTTTGTAAAATAAGAATTTTGAGAAAGGTGTTTTGTAGAAAATGAAATTTTTGTCATGACATGAATTTTTATGTGATATGTGTGTGCTTAATGAGTGATGCATGAAAATGGTTGTGTGAATGTGATTTCTTAGAATTAATTGCATTGTTGTGTGAACTAATGATTATAAATAAATGTAATTAGAAAATAAAAATGTAAGATATGTATTTATATGTACGTGTATGTGTGTGTGATACGGTTTGTGTGTAAGTATATGTGTGTGTGTCCTACGTATGTACGTATGTGTGTGTATGTATAAGCTTAGATTTTTATTTGTTGGACAAGAAACCAAATAGGACTAAGTTAGAACCATGAGGAAACTAAGTTAGTAGAAACTCTAAATATTAGCCAACTAGTCATTAGACCTAAAGTGACCTCTAGTACCCTAATCTACTCTACCTTGTCCCCTTGCTTAGATTCTCCACATGCAAACTTTTGAGAGGACCAAGCTGCCCTTCCTTTTTGTGCATAACCGAACCAAACCTAAGGGCAAAGAGGGAAATCGTGAGTTGGCCTATAAATAGAGAAGCCTTAGTTCATTTCCTCCCATTCCTTTTCATTTCTTCACTTCCACACTAAACACATCTCTAAGAGGTCATCCAACTCTTAGATAAAGAAAAAGAGAGAAATAGAGAGAGAGAGAGAGAGAGAGAGGAGGCCGTGAGGTTTGGAGAAGAGGAAGAAGGAGATCCAAGCTAGATCAAGGAGCTTTCTTTGAAGATCTAAGTGTTAGGAGCTAGAAGATCAATCCTTCTTTGTTAGGTGACTTGGAGATCAAGGAGGAAGATTTTAATAGTTTAGACTTTCCTTTTTAGTTTGTAGATCCCTTTTATTTTCTTCTTGCATGTCTATTTTTATGGCTTGAAAGTCGAGTTTATGTGTTGTTTTTACTTAATCATGGACTTTAAAGACACAAAGTGATTTGTAATATGTGAAACTTTATGCTTGATGTTTTGGTTGTGGTTTTCTTGATGGATCTTAATGTTTTTCAAAACAAAACCTTAAAGATCTAAAGAAAGTTGGGATTTTTATAAAAGTCTAAAATAAACTTCTTTGCATGTTTAATTTTCTTGCTGTAAACCGTGATCTATGTGTGTTTATGTGGTTATTTGACAAGCAAATTCATGATCTAAACTTGTTTTATAATAAAGTGAAAATCTTTGGCCTTGCATGTTGAATATTTTTGTTAAACCATGATCTATGTGAATCTCTATGATTATTTGATGAATAAATATGTGATTTAAACTTGATTTGTGAAAAAGTTAAAGTTTTTAGTCTTGCATGTTAGTTTTAAGTGAAAAGATCATGTTTTTATTTAATGCATGCCACGGTTCCAAAGAAAAAAAATTAAAGAAACAAGTTTTAAAATAATTTTTGAGTGAAAACATGATTTGATCTAGTGTTTGATCTTGTGCATGTTTTATTTTGTGAAGGCCATTCCGCCATGTTTGATAAAAATGGAATCCATGCCTTTTATTTTGTAAGAGGTTGATGCATGTTTGTTTTGAGATTAGATTTGATTATTTCTAGAACATGCATGTTGTTTTCATGAAGATTAAATAAGATCTTTATTTTTGGTTTAAGAAGAAAAAAGTAATGAACTTGAGTTTATCTTATGCATGTTGAAAATGTTTGAGAAAGATTTTGTCTTGATGATGTTAATGCATGTGATGTGAATAAATGATGTGGTGTGATGCTTTGAAAAGTTGCCTTGAAATCTTACATGACTTGATGTGATTATATGACTTTTGTGTGTGTTGAAAAATTGAACCAAAAAGCCTTGTCTTGTGTATATGGGCATTCGGCCAACCTAGAAAGAAGTAGGAGGCTATGTTTGCTTATCATTTAGAGTGCATGCATGATCAAACTATTTTAATATAAGAGCTTTAAAAAGTGTATGTATGAAATAATCAAGTTTTACAAGGAAAATAAAATAAGACTTTGAAGTAGTTTATGACTCAAATTATTGTTTTGATTTAAGTTAAGAAATGAATTAAAATTGTTGATTTTTCTCCTTGAATGCTCACGGTTTTTAGCCCAAAATAAAGAAAATGATTTCATGCCTTTATGTCTTTAATTGTGTATTAAATCCTTGCAATATTATTCGGCCAATGCATGTTTAGATGGTTGGAAAATTTTCTCTATGAAAT
Organism: Crotalaria pallida; assembly: GCA_037953625.1. Taxonomy (NCBI): domain Eukaryota; kingdom Viridiplantae; phylum Streptophyta; class Magnoliopsida; order Fabales; family Fabaceae; genus Crotalaria; species Crotalaria pallida. The sequence continues at coordinate 75,103,544 of CM075649.1, read as the reverse complement.
GACTTGTGATTATGGCTATATTCCTAGGTGCATGATACTATGTGTTTGATGAAAGTGGTGTGTGTGTTTTCTTTAATTCTTTTCGGTTTTAGAGAAGAAAATGAATAAGTTGATTTAGTTATGTAAAAAGAAATTTTCATGATGATGATGGTTCAAAGATCTTAAGTTTTTATATTGGTGGCTAGAAATTGTTAATCATGTGTAATTCGGTTTAGTTGAGTTAATTAAAAGATTAAGTTAAATTATTTTCTTAAGAGTAATTGAATTAGTCTATTAAAATTATAATTTAATTAATGATTCTGAATGTTGTGAAATGTGATTTGCATTATGTGTGTTTGTGAATGCTTTGAAACTTTTATGTGTTGTGCTAATTGAATGTGTTTTGGGAAAAATTTAGATTTGATTTGAAATTGTTCTGAATTTTGCTTGTGAGATTTATTGGTGAAAAATCTATGTTTGGATTTCAAAGGAATTGAAAAAGATTTTATTTGAAAAAGTATGACGTAAACAACTTAAATTGATTTGAAATTTTTATATGACCTTCTTTGATCAGTGTCTGATAATAATGTGATATTTGGAAATTTAATGAATCAATTTGATGAGGTCTTGAAATTTTATCTTCTTGAATTTTTGGTATTTTGTCTAAGGTAGATTTTCAATGTGTTGTTTCTTGGGATTTCGTTCAATGTTTAAAGATAATGATTTTATAACCGATATGTTTTAAATTAAAGAAAAATGGATTCTGTTTTGATGAAGAGATTATTTTATAATTTGTTTTAAAGTTTCTTGAAAACATTTTAATTATAGAGTTGATTTGGATTTGAAATCTTTTGAATATTGGCAATGTGTTTTGGAGAAAGGAATTATTTCAACATGTTTTCAAAAACGAAATTAAGAATTTACGTAAATCGTTTCTAACGCACGGGAAAAATGTTCTAGTTCGGGTGACGGACGAAGAGGACACAAGGCAGGAGTAGCAACTTGAGAAGCTTGGAAAGATCTTGGAGAGCTACGTCATTCGAGGTGAGAGAGGGGCTCCCCTTAAGACGCCGTGGTATTTAGGTAACATATTAAGGCGTCCAATCATCTCAAAGATTGGACCACAATCTCATTAGGCGATGTAGTGGGATAGCAATTGTTTGTTTGTTTGTTGTTTGTGTGGCTATCCATACGAATCGCTGAGATTGGTTGTTGTCAATAGTTGATAAGTTTTGCTGAAACGGTGTGATGTTCTGTTTTTAGTAATATTGCATGAGCTACTTGATTTTCTTAGTATGATTTAATTATCGGTTGGGAAATGTTTGATTTCACCTGATGTATGAGATAATAATAATGGAATTGTAAGAGTAATGGACTAAGACTGAAAAGAAAAGAAATACGGATAAGAATTTTAAGATTGATTGAGAAAGAGATAAGTCGTAATGTGAAAGAGATAAATAAAGATGAAAAGAGAATCATGAGCGGAAATTGAGAAAGAGATAAATAATGAATGGAAGAGAATTAATAGCTGAGTTTGAGAAAGAATGGAGATGAAAAGATGATTTTCAAGATGGCGATAAGAAATACCCGACGAGGCGAGCGGAAGCGTGGTGATGATGAGGATGCTGAGCCATTAATGAGAAGAAAGACGCTGATGGTGTTGCTGAGCAACAACTGAGGAGAGCGATGCTGATGGTGCTGCTGAGTAACGACTGAGGAGAACGATGCTGATGGTGATGCGGAGCAACAACTAAGAAGGAAGATGCTGATGATGCTGTTGAACAATGATGATGAGGAAGATGCTGATGATGCTGATGAGCAATAACTGATGAGAATGATGCTGATGAGATGCATGAGAAAGAGATGTGATGCAAGATGCAATTGAGATTCTTTGGGGAACAGATTAACGATTAGCGGTCGGGACTCGTTGAATGGTTGCACCAAGGATGAGCCGACCATTAGGACTAAGCCGTTAATTAAAATTCTTAATCTTTAAAAGACTTTAAAAGACATTAACAAACGCGGTGAGCTATGAGTGTCGTGTCGAAGTAGTGGAGAGGAAGGAACCACGGGTATCTGCGGATACTCAGGTGGAGATTGCATTAGGGGAGGACGATGACGGTGAAACGTCAAGAAGTCTAGAGTACTTTCTAGGCAGAACAAACTCCACATGTGGTATACGAGACGTGGTAGGGACTGGGTCCAATGCCGTGGTAAGTTCTGCAGGCCCACTAGAAAATACTGTCGCCCCCTAGATGGCAAATCTTGAACAGTGAGAGGGACTAGAACGGGACATTTGTGATTGCCACTGTACCCGAGTTTTCTACAGTGAGCCTTGATTATATGATATGATATGAATTGATATGAATTGAATTGATTTGAGACTGTACCCGAGTTATCTACAGTTCTCCTGGCTTGGAGCCAATTGTTGAGACAGCTATCGTGCCTGCGTGGTAAAGGTCCTGTACTCCTGTTTGCTTCCGACTAGGATGGGTGGATGACCGAGGAGATGTAGAAGTGTGTGTCTTCCTCTGTGATGATTTCCCCACATCATTGAGCGAACCGGAACGATAAGACTTAAAAGACATAAATAATCAAAAGAAAAGTATATTTAAGATATTAAGTATTGAGCAAGATTTATAAGACTAGTATGAGAAATGATTCTTGGAATAATTGGTAAGTTTGAGTAATGATTGATGAAGAGTGGAAAGGAATTGTGTAAGTGTTATGAGCAGGATTTGGAAAATGCTATTACAAGAGAATGATTATAATGTGTGTTTATATAATAATATTGATGATTGTTGTTGTTTGTTTATGTTCATTGTTCTGTCTTAGTATTTGCCTATTGTAATTCCACATAGTCGACATAGCTGTTTTGGGTAGCTCACTCTCTCCTGTATCTTTGCTTTGTATTGGAAATATTTTGATATGATCATTAGATGGAAAATATAGCGAGATTCCAGCGTATTCGGGACATAGGAGCATCTCCACTGAAAGGGAACAACATAACTATGACCGCCCGCGTTATAGTGTACATAGAGATGAAACGGAGAAGAAAAGAAATCATGGAGAGGCTTTTAGCCCGTGAGATGGAGGAAGACAAAGCACGAGACGACTCTATGGAGGAGATTCCTGAGACGGCAGATGAAGATGACTCTGCTGGCGGTCGGAGAGCTTGATCTACTAAGATTCAGAGTTCGAAAGCGTGTCTTAGTACATATATGACTAGAAGATAGGTAATCCCCTTAGAGCATTGTGTTCCATTGCAAGTCCTTAGTTGCCATAGCTTTATCATACTGTACCCCGGCTATGGTTTTGTTTAACACTGATGTTTTGAAATAAGTAAATGGGCTGTTGTAATTAACTGATGTTTTGATGGACAAGTTTCAAGGTGCGGTGTCTTGTGACATCTCGGTTTGGAACTTGAAAGATTTTATGAATGTGAGAACATGAATTTTTATTTGTAACACTTGTGTTTTAAAAAAAAATGGCCCAAATTTTCACTATATTTAATTTAAGTTACTGTGGTTTTCAAGTTGCCGAATCGGGGTGTTACATATATATACAGTGCAAGCCAAAAATCAAACATTAAATTGTTATTTATTTATTAAACAATTATATTAACATATTTATTCGGAAAACGAAATTAGGGGTGTTACAATAAACACAAAAATAATATATACATATATATCAGTAGTCAAAAGGTACATAGTCCAAAGTGAGTCAGAAGAAACCGGATCCAAGTACAAGTCCATAAAACTGAAAGCATAAAAAGTAAGGATCAACACTCTAGAGCTTCCCAAAAATATATACAATATATAACAAATCAAAATAAAGGCTCCAGAGCTGATCCAGGAGTAACAGTAGCAGTAGTCCAAGTCACCAGAGAAGCATCCATCCATCCATCATCAGAGTCCACAACAGCTGCAGATCGGGTCCCTGACCCACACTACATATACTTAGCACGTACCTAAGGGTCCTCATCCCTCCATTGGCTACCTGTAGAGTGCTCGACTGGCTCGTCCCCACTCCCTGCCTCGACATGATCCTCCTCCACCTCATCTGTCGGGGATGATACCCTTCCACTGGGCACAGGGTCGGGTGATGGTGCAGCCCCGACAGGACTCGTCGGATCAGGTGTAGGAATATCCTCCCAGACAACTCGAGAGGAAAAAGGATGAGAGCGGTAAACCGAACGAAAATGAAAGTGACGATATGTACGGGCAGGTCGAGCGGGAAGTGGTCCATGATATGTATAAAAGGGTGGTACATGCATAGTATAGATAATGGGGATCCTAAATCTACGAGGACGAACAAGGACCAGTGGATTAGGGTGATAGAAGGTAAACTCAACCTCACCCTCATACACTGCTCGGTGGTCCTCATAGACCCACACTCCACTAGGGAGAGGGCGGATCTCGATGCAGGAAAGATAGCGAGACATCACCTACAAGGGCATGTGGATAAGCAAAAACATACACATAATCGAAAGAGAGTAAAGGTTTCACAATATATATGCATGACAAATATTAGTCAATCATATAATCTAATACAAGTCATTACACAAACAAGTCAATGAAGAGTAAGAATGCATATAATATGCTCACACTCAGGTTATAATTCAAATAACATTTAATTATTTATGAGTGGCATGATGTATGAATGTCCTATCATCAGTCCTAGCTTCGATAGAAACTATTTCCCCCTTTAGGGGTGGCCTTCCTTATAACTTCATGTACAATTTTTGTACTAGGTACCTTTGCGGGGTACAATTCAATACCATTCCGTGGAATGTATTACGCTCAAGCTTGGTAGTGATTCAAAACGTCGCAACCTCGCAGACGTCACGCACCAACGTAATAATCACATCATCAGTATCCTCACACTGGCCATGTTTTTATTACTCATAAACGTGTCATCAAGCACGACGTGTTTGGCGCTCCCAGAGGCCCTTCTCAGGTTATAAAAATACCCATGACAATTCGATCTATCATTCAGTCACCATGCATAAATGCACCACAATAAATTTCATTGATTAGTATTTAAATTACTTGATAATAATATCCAACATTATATCCAAGTAATTAAACATATTTCATGAACATTTTCAAGAAAATAATTAAAATACCCAATTAGTTATATTTCAGTCCCATATTCATTCCATAATGTTTATTTGAATGTTAAATTAATGGTTCAGAAATAAAAATAGCATTTAAGAGTATTTTCTGCCCTGGTAATCGATTATCAGAAGCTGGTAATCGATTACCACATGTATTTTTGCTTTCTGGTTCAGAACAGGGCAAATAATCGATTACCATGTCATGGTAATGGATTACCCCTGACTGTAAAACACTGAAAATGAGTTTTAACATACCATTTTCATTTTTAACCAAATTTAACCCAAACCAAACATTCACAGAGTTGACATAACATATTTTGAACATATTCATGCATTCAAATTACAACAAATCACAGAGATTGCACATTTTCACATAATTATGCATAAAAACCAATTAAATGACAACTCACCATACCAAAACTCCAATTACTCAATCAAGTCATGGTTTCAGGTTCTTAATGGCTTGCATGGATCAATTATGACTTGCTCAAATCAGTTTTAGAGCATATTTTGACCTCCAAAGCAAATTACCAATTCAATCTAAGCCCTTAGAGCCTCTTAGTGGCTCTCCTATGAAAATCATGCTCTTTAATCTCAAACTAGTATAGGTTTAGCTTTCCCCTTACCTCACATACGTGATCAAACAGAAACTTCACAAAAAACAAGCTTCCAAATTCGATTTCCCAAAAACCCTCTTTTCAGCAGCACATGCAGACCAGTTCTAAACAGGGGTTCAAGACCAGAATTTTTGACAAGTTAAACATGCAAAAGAATTGGGGAAAATGGTTAGGTTTTGTTCTCTGCAACAAGTACAAGAGAATGGAACAAGTTTGGAATTAATAGGGCTCACGAACTTACCAAAATCAGAGCTTAAAGTAAGCTCTAGACTTCCGTTTTTCCTCGTTTGACAGAATTGAGACCCGACTTTGAAGAATCAATTCTCGTCACACACAAACTCTCAGCTCACGATTTTAGTGTCTATGCAAAGCTTGAGATTTAAGCTTTGCAATGGTGTATAATATGTGTATTAATGTTAAGAATCAAGAGAGAACAGAGGGTGCGAATTTATGAACCCTAACTTCAGAAAAGGCATGCAATCCTTCAAAACTTGGGCAAATGAGCTTCAACCCAGACCCAAACTAGTTTTTATAGCCAAATTCCAGTAGCATGCAGGTCGACGCGTGTTAAGGGACGTGTCTTAAGGCTTAATTCGTGTCAATTTTGGGTAATTAGGGCAATGACTCATCAAACGCACTATGAACTGGTGCTGCTGCACTTTGGTAATCGATTACCATGACTGAAATTTTCAAAAATTATTATTTTATTTCATTTTCCTCCAAAACCTTTTCTAATATTACCTTTAGGTCCTTAAACAGGGACTAATATGCAAAACTCCTATTTTCTCATAAAAATAACTATCAAATTATTTTTCATGCATTCTCACTTAACAAATGCACACACAAAATACATAATTAATCGAAGATTAAAATAAAATTAATTAATTATAAATAAACTTTATAATTAAACTTTCATTAATCAGGGATTAAAAATTTGGGCTGTTACACTAATCCCCCACTTACAAGGAATTTCGTCCCTGAAATTCAACTTACACAAACAAATCAGGATAATCTCGATGCATCCTATCTTCTAACTCCTAGGTTGCCTCGATCACATCGCCACTGATCCAAACAACCTTGACCAAAGAGATTCCTTTTCCTCTAAGTTGCTTAACTCTTTGGCTTCGATCCGGATAGGCACAACTTTAAAGGTTAGGTTTTCACAAACATTTAGATCATCAGGGCGGATTTTGATAACAATGTTTGGGTCATGGACATATTTCTTCAACTGAGACACATGGAAAACATTGTGTATATGGGACAAATATGGGGGTAAAGTTATTTGGTATGCTACAGGACCTATTCTCTTTAGAATTTGGTAAGAACCAATAAACTTAGGAGATAATTTCTGGTTTTTCAAATCTCTACTAACACCTTTGGTTGGAACTACTCTAATAAACACATGCTCTCCCTCCGAATACTCTAACGGTCTTTGCCTCTGATAAGCATAGATCTTCTGCCGGCTCTGAGCTGTCCTCATCTTCTCTTGAATTATCTTTGTTGCTCCAGGGTGCATACTCATCTTACTCTTCTGTGATTCATCCAGAATCATCCTTCTATCATCTGGATCATTGGGTATGCAAATCCTCGTTCTAAAACGAAGAATTCCATCTCCTCCTTCTTGAAATTTTGGTTTTCTTCCTTCCATCATCAATCTTCTCTTCTCCTTAAGCACTTCGTCGTTTTGTTGCAATTCCTGAATTCTTTCCAGGAAATCATTGGTGATTTGCAACATTCCCAACTTCATACTTGACGGCTCCACTTCCATCGTCAAACTTAAGTCTCTAAACTCCTCAATCAAAGCGGCTTCCTTGACCATCATCCAACTAACATGCATTACCTTCTGACTCAATGCATCTACCACCACGTTTGCCTTCCCATGATGGTAATGAAGTTCAAAATCATAATCCTTTATGAACTTCATCCATCGGCATTGCCTCATATTCAACTCCTTTTGATCGAAGAGATACTTCAAACTCTTATGGTCACTAAACACTCGGAACATAGTGCCATAGAGATGATGTCTCCAGATCTTTAGACCAAACACAACAGTTGCAAGCTCTAAATCGTGAGTTGGATAGTTCACTTTGTGCGTCTTCAACTGTCGAGAAACATAAGCTACTGCCTTCCCTTCTTTCATCAACACACTTCCGAGCCCTTGTTTCGATGCATCACAGTACACCTCAAAGCTCTTGTGAGGATCAGGTAAGATTAACACAGGAGACAATGTTAACCTTTCCTTCAGCTGTTGAAAGCTTTTCTCACACTTATCATCCCACAAGAAAAGTTGATCCTTTCGAGTCAACTTTGTTAATGGTAGAGCAAGCTTAGAAAATCCTTCTATAAATCTTCTATAGTAACCAACCAGTCCTAAGAAATTTCTAACTTTAGGAACTGACTTTGGTTGCTCCCATTGCAAGACTGAATACACTTTTGCTGGATCCACTGCTATTCCTTTTTCAGAGATCACATGCTTGAGAAACTTTACCTCCTTCAGCTCGAACTCACACTTAGAGACTTTGGCAAACAACTGCTTCTCCCTCAACACCTTCAACACAATCCTTAATTGCTCGGCATGCTCTTCTGGATTCTTTGAATAAATTAGGATATCGTCAATGAACACAACCACGAATGAATCTAGATACAGTCTAAAGATTCGATTCATGTAGTCCATGAAAATTTTAGGTTCATTAGTCAATCCGAGTGGCATTACGACATACTCATATTGTCCGTATCGAGATCGAAATGCGGTCTTAGAGATACCCTCTTCCCGAATCCTGATCTGGTGGTAACCTGATCTCAGATCAATCTTGGAAAATATCGAAGCTCCACGAACTTGGTCCATAAGGTCATCTATCCTTGGCAAAGGATACTTGTTCTTAATGGTGACCTTATTCAACTGCCGATAATCAACACACATCCTCAAACTTCCATCCTTCTTATTTATGAACAAAACCGGTGCTCCCCACAGAGACACACTTGGTCTAATCAGCTGTTTCTGCAGAAGCTCTTCCACTTGCATCTTCAACTCGGCCATTTCCGGTGGAGCCATTCTATAAGGAGCGATAGAAATGGGACCAGCGCTCGGAACTATATCTATTCCAAACTCAATCTCTCTCTTTGACGGCAAACCCGGTATCTCGTCAGCAAACACTTCTGGAAAATCCCTAACCACAGGAATTTCATCGATCAACTGAACTCCTTCTCCTACCACTGCTTCCGAGGTAAACAAACAAACATACCCTGCGGGTTCTGGATTCTTATAAGCTACTAAATTTTTATAACAATCAATGATCACTTGGTTCTTACTCATCCAGTCCATCCCCAAGATCACATCCATTTGCGACAAAGGTAAACAGATCAGATCTACACTAGTGATTCTATTTATCACTTCCACATGACAACTAAGACACACCTTAGAAACAATCACAGCAAGATTTGTAGGGGTCTCTACCTTAAGAATATAAGGTAAATCGGACACAAGTATTTTTAAACGATTCACACATTCATAGGAAACAAAAGAATGTGTAGCTCCAGAGTCAGACAAGACATTACAAGACTAACCATTGAGCAAGTAATTACCTTGCACGAGATCAGAAGATTGGTTGGCTTCCACACCACTAAGGGTAAAAACTCTGCCAGGAATATCAGGTTTATCAGCTGTTTCCTTTGGATTGGTCTTGGCCGGTTCCTTGCAATCACGAGCAAAATGACCTTGCTTCCCACAATTGAAACAACCACTTGTTGCCCAACAGACTCTTCCAAAATGATGACTCTTTCACTTCTCACGGTATGGAACAACACTGCAAGACTTGCCTCTATCATCAATCTTGGCTTTTCCCTTGCCTCTATCCTTTCCAGAATATGGTCCCTTCCCTCTGCGGTCAAATCCCTTACGCCTCTGCGGTCCATAGTTCTGATGATCCCTTTTCTCTGACACTTGAACTTCTTCTGCCTTCTTGTAACACCCTCTAAATATTTACCCTTAATACCCCAATATTAAAATAACAACATGAAAATTTCCTTTTCAAAACTGTTTGATAAAAATCTCTGTCAAAACGGACAGAGTTTCCCTTGTTCATCGGATAATCCAAAATTTCAGTTCTTCCTGTAACCTGTGAAATTCAACTATATTCATTTCATTTAGAAGCCACAGGTCCAAAACAACAAGGGGCATCATATGCACCCACATCATAATATAAATACATCAGAGAATAGCAGTTGATATGAGTAAGTTTTGGAAACTATTAGAGTTTTCACAAAAAAATATGCTTCCTCCCAATAGGAAGCGGTCGTGGTTTACCCAAAAAAATAAGATGCTTTACAATGCATATACAAAACTAAATCAACATGTACAAGTACTCATATGACTAGGACTACACAAAAGAAACCCCTAACTCCCATAATTTACTCTCCCTGTGAGGGAGAGTGCACCTGCTCGGCCGGGGTTTGTGCAATCTCAATCTCCGTACCTGTAAAAATAGTAAGGGAGTGAGCATTGCACATGAGATAGGAAAGCAGTTTCTAATTAGACATAATCACCCACTAAGCCAAACACAATTATCAATTAGTTCATATAGGCACATCATCCACATAAACACATCATGTCATCATACTTATCCTTTTCATCTCATATTCTTTAATTATTCTCATTAGTTATCAATTTTGATTCATTCTTCATTTCCTTTCATCTTTGACATCAATTCCTCTTTCACATCAATTTCATCTTTTTATTACCATTAGGGATTAATGCACCTGTTAGGTCATTTTTCACCCATTAGGAACAATTTTCACCCAATCCAGGTCATTTTCACCTATTAGGCCACGGTTGACACCCGTTAGGACTAAAACACAATTTTAACTCTATTACATTCTCTTATTATTTTTGCAGCATGATTGATCCATTGAGTACACCCGCCTAACGGGTCATATACGGGGCCTAATAGGTCATTTTCACCTGGATGGGTCATTTGGACCTAATGGGTCATTTGTCACCTAACAGGGCACCTAATGGGTCGGTGTGTTCCAAGGATCAATCATAGCTGCAACTTAGTTACCTTTATAATTCAATTTAGTTACATTCAAGCTATCCGTCATTCACATAATCATTGGTCTATATCAATTACCATTTGAACATACAAGCATGAATTCCAAACAAATGGTACCAATTTCCCATAACATCAACTACTCACATAATCAAGCAACATTTAGCATTAAATAAACACCAAAAATTTCTATCCATTCCCTAAGTTTACTTTTTGTTCTCAACACCTAAATCCAATATCCTATTTCCTTACTAACCTAGGGTTCTCAATATCAATATAAAAACAATTAACTCCTAGCAAGCTCTTATATACTAATTAGAATCCCTTCCCTAGGACAAGCCAATACCCACCCCCTTACCTCAACCAAGTAGAGATAAGAGTGAACCTTCGAAGCCCTAGCTCCAACCACCACCACCAAGAAGTTCCAAAAAAAAGAGAGGGAAGAGAGTGGTGATGACTTTCCCTAAGTCACAGAGAGGGAAAATGATGAAATGATGGTGACACAACCAAGAAAGAAATTTCGAATTTCATCAAGAGGTGGGAGGAGAGAGGAAATTTCGTATGAATCAAAAAGGGGGAAGAAAGAGAAGTGTGATTTACCTCTTAAGCTTGATGATTGTTGATGAGCTTGAAGAGGAAGGAGAAAATGATCTTGACCTTGGTAGAAGGGAGGGAGAATTCGTATGAGAGGGAGAGGGAAGGAAGAAGATGAGTTGATGATGAATGAAATGAGAGTGAGAATGAGTGTTTTATTTGTTTAGGAAAAAGATATGTGGTTGAAAATTAAAGTTAAAAGGGAAAGATTCCCATTGTGTGGCTGAGAAATTGCCTGTCATGTACCGCACGCTCGGGCGTGCGCCAGAACATGCGTCCATGCCAATTTTCTGGTGCGCCATTTCTGGTGCGGGTGGGGGGCTGGTGCGTCGCACGCTCAGGCGTGCGCTCGAGCGTTGACCGATGCAACTTTTTGGTCATTCTTCTAGGTCGAGCGTGCGCTCGGGTGTTGACCGATGCAACTTTTTGGTCATTCTGCTAGGTCGAGCGTGCGATCGGGCGTAGGGCATCAGTTATTTTTCTTTAGTTTTTCTAACTTCAAATTGCTATAACTTTTTCGTTACCCGTTGGATCTTGCTCAAATTTTTAAAGCAAGCTTCTTATTTTTCCTACTTCATATCCAACGTTGGAATTTGGGTTTTGAGCTATAAATCATTAAATCCTAATTTTTTTTCCTTATATTTTGAAACTTTAACTATTTAAGGGCTATTTTACTTCTTACTAATCTTTAACTTAGCTTTTCCATCACCTTCCACTTACTAAATCTATTATCCTCATAATTAGACTTGGAATAAAAATTTGGGATGTTACAATTCTCTCCCACTTACCTGAATTTCGTCCTCGAAATTCAGCTGTCCTGAAACAACTGTGGATGAGACTCCTTCATTTTGTCCTCTAGCTCCCAAGTGGCCTCTTCCACATTGTTTCGATTCCAAATTACCTTTACCAACAAGATCTCCTTGCTTCGGAGTTTCTTCACCCGCCTATCCTCAATTCTGATTGGCAATACTTCAAAGGTCAAATTTTCTTTCAAGGGCAAATCATCGACAACAACTACATGGGAAGGATCATGGATGTATTTCCTTAGCTGCGAGACATGGAAAACATCATGAAGCCTAGATAGATGTGGAGGTAAGGCGATCCGGTATGCCAATGGACCAACCTTCTCCAAATCTGATATGGACCAACAAATCGAGGAGTCAACTTCTTGGATTTGATCGCCCGACCAATTCCAGTAGTGGGGGACACTCTTAAAAAACATGATCACCTTCATCAAACTCTAGAGGTCTCCTACGCTTATCCGCATAGCTCTTCTGACGATCCTGAGAAGTTTTCATTTTGTTCTTAATCATGGTGATCTTCTCAGTAGTCTCTTGCACCAGTTCCGGTCCAGTCAACAAATTCTCACCAATCTGAAACCAACAAAGCGGCGTTCTGCACTTCCTGCCATAAAGTGCCTCAAAGGGCGCCATGTCGATGTTAGAATGAAAACTATTATTATAAGTGAATTCCATAAGCGGCAGAAGCTGCTCCCAATTGCCAACCTGCTCCAGTACACAAGCTCTGAGAAAATCCTCCAATGTCTGAATAGTACGCTCCGATTGCCCATCAGTTTGTGGATGGTAAGCCGTACTGAATTTTAGCTTAGTACCCAAAGCCTGCTGGAGACTCTGCCAAAACCTGGATAGGAACCTTGGATCACGATCTGATACTATGCTAGAAGGCACACCATGCAACTTCACTATGTCCCGAATGTACAACTGAGTCAACTTCTCCAGAGTGTACTTCTTATGAATCGGGATGAAGTGAGCACATTTTGTCAAACGATCAACCACAACCCAAACATTATCACACCCTGCAGCGGTCTTGGGCAAACCGGACACAAAGTCCATAGCAATACTATCCCATTTCCACTCGGGAACATCAAGTGATCGCAACGGACCACCTGGCTTTTGATGGTCAATTTTCACCTTCTGACAAGTTAAGCAATGTGACACATGATCCGCCACATCTGTTTTCAACTTTGGCCACCAATAGATCTTCTTTAAATCCTGATACATTTTTGTTGTACCGGGATGGAAACTCATTTTGGTTTGGTGAGCTTCCCATAATATGTCCCTCCGCACTTCGAAATCCATAGGAATGCATATTCTGCCTCAGAATCGAATGATTCCATCTGCACCCTTAATGAAATCTGGCTCTTCTTTACTTGCTGCCCCTTCCAACAATTTATGAAGTTCTTCATCATCGGCCTGCCTTTCCTTAATCAAATCCATCAATTCATTAGTGACCTTCAACATTTCCAGAACAATTCTTTTCTCTTTCATCTGCATGTTCAAGTTGAGATCACTAAACTCCTGAATCAGTTGCATTTCTTTTACCATCATGTTGCGAACATGTAGAGTCTTGCGACTCAGTGCATCAGCTACCACATTAGCTTTACCAGGATGGTACTGAAGATGGAAATCATAATCTTTCAGGAACTCCATCCATCTCCTCTGCCTCATATTTAAATCTTTCTGATCAAAAAGGTAGCGGAGACTTTTGTGATCACTGAAGACTTCGAACTTCGTGCCATACAAATAATGTCTCCAGATTTTCAATGCAAAGACCACAGCTGCTAACTCCAGATCATGAGTTGGATAATTCTGCTCGTGCCGTCGCAACTGTCTGGATGCATATGCTATCACTTTGCCGTGCTGCATGAGCACACAACCCAAACCTTGCTTTGAGGCATCACAATAAACATCAAAAGGTTGGGTCGGATCCGGTAAAACTAAAACCGGTGAGCTAGTCAGTCTCTTCTTCAACTCTTGGAAATTGTCTTCACACTGCTGGGACCACTGATAGGGAACATCTTTTCTAGTCAGCATAGTCAGTGGAAGAGCCAGCTTGGAGAATCCTTCAATGAATCTCCGACAATACCCTGCCATACCAAGAAAACTTCTGATTTTTGTTACTGTTGTGGGTCTCTCCCACTTTAACACAGCTTCCACCTTGGAGGGATCTACAGCAACTCCCTGAGCAGAAATGACATGGCCCAAGAAATGAACTTCATTCAACCAAAAGCTGCACTTAGAAAGCTTTGCATACAACTGCTTTTCTTTGAGGACCTGCAATACAATCCTCAAATGTTCCTCATGCTCACTTGGACACTTAGAATAGATGAGAATATCATCAATGAACACTATTACAAAAGAATCCAAATAAGGCATGAAGATTCTATTCATATAATCCATAAATACGGTCGGGGCGTTAGTCAAACCAAATGGCATCACAACATATTCAAAATGCCCATATCTAGTCCTAAATGCAGTTTTAGGAACATCCTCCTCACGAATACGAATTTGATGGTATCCCGATCGGAGATCAATTTTTGAAAATACTGCTGCACCCCGTAGCTGATCAAGCAAATCATCGATGCGAGGGAGCGGATACTTATTCTTCACCGTCACTGCATTCAGCTGCCTGTAATCAGTGCACATCCGGAGGCTACCATCCTTTTTCTTAACAAAAAGAATCGGAGCACCCCAAGGTGATACACTTGGCCTAATCAGCTTCTTGGCCAACAATTCCTCTAGCTGCTTCTTCAACTCATCTAATTCAGGAGGTGCCATTCTGTATGGTGCTATAGAAATTGGGCCGGAATCGGGCTTTATGTCAATACCAAACTCTACTTCTCTTTTCGGAGGCAATCCGGGAATCTCGGCAGGAAAGACGTCCGGAAATTTGCAGACAATTGGAATTTGACTAACATCAAAAACTTCCTCAACATCCATGGCAGATAAAGAAGGATCACCAAAGACAACGGCCTTCTGATGACAATTAATCAACACATGATGTTGAGTCATCCAATCCATTCCCAAGATGATATCTAACTTGTTCAGAGGCAAACAAATCAGATTCACCTTGAAATCCCGCTCTAAGACTCGGAGTGGACATTCTAAACACATCTGGGTAGTCTCAACAGACGAGTTAGTAGGCGTAGAAACTGACAACTTAAAAGGCATTTCAACTGTTGACAGCCCTAGCCTCTTCATGCAGCTAATAGAAATAAAAGAGTGTGATGCTCCACAATCAAATAATACTCCATCAATGTTACCATGAATAGAACATGTACCTCGAATCAGCTCATCCTCCTCTTTTACCTCTTCGCCATCCAAAGTGTAAACCTTGCCCTTTTGCATGCGCAAACTTGCACCAGCTTTCTGTGCCTTAGCAACATTAACTTCTTTCTTCAAAGTGCTCTTGGGACAGCGAGAAGCAAAATGACCAGGCTGTCCACACTGGAAACAAAGCCACTCCCCTCGATTCGGGCCAAGACTCCAGCATACTCCCCTGTGATACCTCCCACAATGCTGACACAGAGGGGGAGGACCAATAGCAACTGCGGACTTCCCAATGCCTCTTGGTGCTGCAGTAGTAAGATTAGCATAAGGTCCCGACCTCTGAATAGGGCCCTTGCCTCTGATAGGACCAGCCCGCTGAACTGCCTTACTCTTCTTCTCTGCCCTTTCTTGTTTTAATGCCTTTTCATATGCACTGGTCGTATTCACCAACTGGGCCAAATTTGCAATGCCCTGATAAGTGAATATGGTCCTAATCTCGGCATCCAACCCTGCTTCAAACTTTATACACTTTGTCCGCTTGTCGGCATCCCTGTAGCTGCCCGAGTATCTGATCAAGTCTTCAAACTGTGCGGCGTATTCTCCAACACTCATACTCCCTTGTTCTAGCTTCAAAAACGCCAATTCTTTCTCCCTCCGAACATCCTCCGGAAAATATTTACCCAAGAATCGGACCTTGAAAAGATCCCAAGTTATAGCCTCATTATCTGCCTCTAAACTCCTCCTCTGGTGCTCCCACCAGTGTTCCGCCTCACTCATCATAACATACTCCACCAATCTGACTTGCTGATCTGCCGGTGGCTGTAGTGAACGAAGGATCTTCTCCATCTCTTGGAGCCATTTTTGAGCCCTATCTGGATTAAATCCTCCTTCAAAGCGAGGGGGATCACTCTTCCGGAATCTGGACATCCAATCTATATCTACAGGAGCTGGTGGAGGATTAAGTGCCGCCGCTGCTGCTGCTGCAATATTGATAGCTTGGTTCTGTTGTATTTTTGCCATAGCTGCTGCATGACCTTGTTGCATTTGTGCCTACGTCTGCTGCATTTGAACCTGATTCTACTGCATTTGGGCCATGGAAGCGGTCTGATTCTGATTCATTTGCACGAGATTCTCCAAAATAGCAGCCATACGATCATTATCTCCGCGACGTCCCGCCATACTGCTAAGTCATGGAGGAAATACCCCATTTAGTTGCTAATACTAACAATTAAATAAACTTCTTATTCCTGGAACCTAGACTCTTAGCTAACACATTAGTCACTCGCTTGGTGAGTAACTATTGGAGATGTGAGTCCACACTCCAAAGGCCGAGGGAAACTGCTCTGATACCATAAATGTAACACCCTATAAATATTTACCCTTAATACCCCAATATTAAAATAACCACATGAAAATTTCCTTTTCAAAACTGTTTGATTTATAAAAATCTCTGTCAAAACGGAAAGAGTTTCCCTTGTTTATCGGATAATCCAAAATTTCAGTTCTTCCTGTAACCTATGCAATTCAACTATATTCATTTCATTCAGAAGCCACAAGGCCAAAACATCAAGGGGAATCATATGCACCCACATCATAATCTAAATACATCAGAGAATAGCAATTGATATGAGTAAGTTTTGGAAACTATTAGAGGTTTCCCAAAAAAATATGCTTCCTCCCCATAGGAAGCGGTCCTGGTTTACCCAAAAAAATTAAGATGCTTTACAATGTATATACAAAACTAAATCAACATGTACAAGTACTCATATGACTAGGACTACACAAAAGAAACCCCTAACTCCCATAATCTACTCTCCCTGTGAGGGAGAGTGCACCTGCTCGGCCGGGGGTTGTTCAATCTCAATCTCCGTACCTGTAAAAGTATTAAGGGAGTGAGTATTGCACATGAGATAGGAAAACAGTTTCTAATTAGACATAATCACCCACTAAGCTAAACACAATTATCAATTAGTTCATATAGGCACATCATCCACATAAACACATCATGTCATCACACTTATCCTTTTCATCTCAGATTCTTTAATTATTCTCATTAGTTATCAATTTTGATTCATTCTTCATTTCCTTTCATCTTTGACATCAATTCCTCTTTCACATCAATTTCATCTTTTTATTACCATTAGGGATTAATGCACCTGTTAGGTCATTTTTCACCCATTAGGAACAATTTTCACCCAATCCAGATCATTTCCACCTATTAGGCCACGGTTGACACCCGTTAGGACTAAAACACAATTTTAACTCTTTTACATTCTCTTATTATTTGTGCAGCATGATTGATCCATTGAGTACACCCGCCTAACGGGTCATTTACGGGGCCTAATAGGTCATTTTCACCTGGATGGGTGATTTGGACCTAATGGGTCATTTGTCACTTAACAGGGCACCTAATGTTTCGGTGTGTTCCAAGGATCAATCATAGCTGCAACTTAGTTACCTTTATAATTCAATTTAGTTACATTCAAGTTATCTTTCATTCACATAATCATTGGTTTATATCAATTACCATATGAACATACAAGCATGAATTCCAAACAAATGGTACCAATTTCCCATAACATCAACTACTCACATAATCAAGCAACATTTAGCATTAAATAAACACCAAAAATTTCTATCCATTCCCTAAGTTTACTCTTTGTTATCATCACCTAAATCTAATATCCTATTTCTTACTAACCTAGGGTTCTCAATATCACTATAAAAACAATTAACTCCTAGAAAGCTCTTATATACTAATTAGAATCCCTTCCTTAGGACAAGCCAATACCCACCCCCTTACCTCAACCAAGTAGAGATAAGAGTGAACCTTCCAAGCCCTAGCTCCAACCACCACCACCACCAAGAAGCTCCAAAAAAAAGAGGGAAGAGAGTGATGATGACTTTCCCTAAGTCATAGAGAGGGAAAATGATGAAATGATGGTGACACAACCAAGAAAGAAATTTCGAATTTCATCAAGAGGTGGGAGGAGAGTGGAAATTTCGTATGAATCAACAAGGGGGAAGAAAGAGAAGTGTGATTTACCTCTTAAGCTTGATGATTGTTGATGAGCTTGAAGAGGAAGGAGAAAATGATCTTGACCTTCGTAGAAGGGAGGGAGAATTCGTATGAGAGGGAGAGGGAAGGAAGAGGATGAGTTGATGATGAATGAAATGATAGTGAGAATGAGTGTTTTATTTGTTTAGGAAAAAGATATGTGGTTGAAAATTAAAGTTAAAAGGGAAAGATTCCCATTGTGTGGCTGAGAAATTGCCTGTCCTGTACCGCACGCTCGCCGGAGCTTGCGTCCATGCCAATTTTCTGGTG
Organism: Crotalaria pallida; assembly: GCA_037953625.1. Classification (NCBI taxonomy): domain Eukaryota; kingdom Viridiplantae; phylum Streptophyta; class Magnoliopsida; order Fabales; family Fabaceae; genus Crotalaria; species Crotalaria pallida. Next base: position 75,084,792 of record CM075649.1, on the reverse strand, counting down.
CGCCATTTCTGGTGCGGGTGGTGGGCTGGTGCGTCGCACGCTCGAGCATTGATCGATGCAACTTTTTGGTCATTCTGCTAGGTCGAGCGTGCGCTCGGGCGTTGTCCGATGCAACTTTTTTGTTATTCTGCTAGGTCGAGCGTGCGCTCGGGCATAGGGCATCAGTTATTTTTCTTTATTTTTTCTAACTTCAAATTTCTATAACTTTTTCGTTACCCGTTGGATCTTGCTCAAATTTTTAAAGCAAGCTTCTTATTTTTCCTACTTCATATCCAACGGTAGAATTTGGGTTTTGAGCTATAAATCTTTAAATCCTAATTTTTTTTCCTTATATTTTTAAACTTTAACTTTTTAAGGGCTATTTTACTTCTTACTAATCTTTAACTTAGCTTTTCCATCACCTTCCACATACTAAATCTATTATGCTCATAATTAACTTGGAATAAAAATTTGGGATGTTACACTTCTAGTCATCTTCATACATCCTACACATATCCACAAGTGCAGGGAAACTCTGGATTCTCTGATAGCTAAACACAGACTTCATCTTGGGCTTCAAACCACCTTCAAAGTTGATACACTTTACCCTCTCGTCTGGGTTGTTCTAATAGTAGGGAGAGCATCAGATCCTCAAACTTTGCTGCATACTCTCCTATACTCATATCTGTTGGATTACCGGCAAGTATATCGGATCGACAAGTAATATAGTCAATAAGACCAGTTATCGTCCCTCAGGGATTGCAAATTGTTCAATTAATTCTCACCAAAGAGTAGTTAGAAGCGAAATCTATAGGTTTGTAATTAATTAATTAAGATTGAATTGAAATAAAATAAAAACAGAAATTAAATAAAAGTGTTCAGCAATTTAAGAAAACAAGTTAGGAACATGGTTTCGTTGTAGGCGTTGTTTATTTATCATGAATCTCTGTTTTTCCCTAAATCAAGAACAAATTCCTAAGGTAGTAATTACTAGATTCCTCTTGTGAAATTACTGTTTATTATTCAACTTGATAATCCTTAATCCCTTAAGTGATTAAACCCTTGAATAACCATTAATTAAAAACAGTGGAATTTATAACAAGTTAAATAATTACCCAAAAGTATCCCTACGAGTTGAAAAATTATATTGTTTGATTGAAGGCCTATTCTAAATCCTAATTTTCCAATTGAAGAATTAGAGATCCAAATCATAGATTAGCTACTTCCATGCATAACAGTGAAAATACAATCAAACACTTGATTTAGAAACGGAAAAACATCAATTCATGAAATCAATAAACTAGTCCATACAAATCCACCAATTCCTAACACGAGGGTTTCAGTTACACATTGAGAAAATAAGAATAAAAACTGTAGAAGAGTAATCCATAATCATAGACAATTATGATTACCATGAAGAGATCTTCAATCTTCCAATCTCTGATCTTATTCTCCTCTAAAGCTCTCCAAAATCATGTAATCTCCCTCTCTAAAAGTTGCTAACCTAGTTTCTAATCATAGAATAAATATATATTTACAAAACCTCAGAGAATCCCTCAAAAATGCATCAGCAATTGGCCCAACTGGACCTGGACGGAGTAAGCGCGGCAGGGGGCCCAGGACCGCACGCCTGGGCGCACCAGGTCTGATCGGTGCTTGTTCATGAGGGCTGCGTGCCTGGGCATGGGGAGCTCCACGCCTGGGCGTGCCAACCTGCTTCCGGCTCCGTTTCGCTTCATTCTTGAGGCATTTTCAAGGTCCTTTCGTCCTCTTTTCAGCTCCATAATTATTTTCTTCAATTAAGCTCCGAAAATACCTGAAACATACCCAAAACGGATCAAAACGTTCAAAGGATTCTAAATTACGTAAACTTCCTAAAACTATACAAAAAGTCCTAAATTTGCAAGAGAAACAAACCAAATCCTTAGTAAAAGGGAGTCTAATTCATGCTCAAAACATCATATATTAGACCCAAATCAATATCCCCTTGCTTCAGTTGTAGAAACTCAACCTCCTTCTTCCTCCTCAAGTCTTCTGGAAAGTATTTATTGTGAAACTTCTCCATAAACACTCCCCAGTTGGCCTCTCTTCCATCATAACTCAACAGTTGAGTAGTATGGTTCCACCAATTCTCAGCCACCCCTTCCAACATATAGACTGCATATGTCACCTTCTGAGCATCTCTACAGTCTAATGTCTTGAGAATTTTGTCCATCTCACGAATCCACTTATTATCCTCTTTAGCTTTAAATCCTTCTTCAAACTTTGGTGGATTGCAACTGCGAAAATCCGCAAGAATTTGGGATTCAACAGTTCTGGTATTGCACTGGTGAGGTGGATTTACTTGTTGTCGCTGCAGCATACCTTCCAAAACAGTCGTGATCCTTTCCAGCATCACATTCGTATGACTTTGGTTTCTAGTCGTAATACTAGACCTGCACTATGGCCTTATGGTCATATATGATTGACAAAAGAAACATTCAGTCACCTAATCTATACTGAGACTATACCCAATAGTTTCACACCACACAATTTGTATCTATTACTTATCAAAGTAAGATACAATTAAATCAAACAAAACATAACATAAATCATACACTGTTGTAACCTAATTGATGTGGATGACTAGCTCTTTTTGGACTACTTCTTCAGCCATAGGATCATTTATGCTCTAATACCACAAGGTGCAACACCCTCTTTCCTTATCCAGGTAATTAAGGAATAAATAATAAATAAATATATTACCCAAAAATATTATGGACTTGTTAATGTATTAGAATTTATAGGAAATAAATTTTTCTTTTATTTTCCTTTGAAATTCTAATGGGTCGGGTGCGAAAATTACAAAAAACCTTTGGATCTCGAAAAATAACGTATACTTTAATTAAACCTTGGATTTGGCATCATTTGACATCAATAAAATATAACTTAGGAACATAGAAAATAAAGAATGAGATAGAATTCATATGACATTAAAACTTAGTATAGCTTTGTTATTAAAATTATAGTGAAGCTATCTCTTATCGTTTCAGAACTCAAAATTTTTTTCCTTTCGCAACGGCATGACCGAATCCTTTTGAAATAATATTAGAGTAAGCGTAAAATCATTGGACTATGGATAATAAACACAAACATAATATATACATATATATCAGTAGTCAAAAGGTACATAGTCCAAAGTGAGTAAGAAGAAACCAGATCCAAGTACAAGTCCATAAAACTGAAAGCATTAAAAGTAAGGATCAACACTCTGGAGCTTCCCAAAAATATATACAATATACAACAAATCAAAATAAAGGCTCCAGAGCTGATCCAGGAGTACCAGTAGTAGTAGTCCAAGTCACCAGAAAAGCATCCATCATCAGAGTCCACAACAGTTGCAGATCGGGTCCCTGACCCACACTACCTATACTTAGCACGTACCTAAGGGTCCTCATCCCTCTACTGGCTATCAGTAGAGCGATCGACCGGATCGTCTCCGCTTCCTACCTCGACAGGATCCTCCTCCACCTCATCCGACAGGGATGATACCCTTCCACTCGGCACAGGGTTTGGTGATGGTGCAGCCCCGACTGGACTCGTCAGATCAGGTGTAGGAGTATCCTCCCGGACTACTCGAGAGAAAAATGGGTGAGAGCGGTAAACCGAACGAAAACGAAAGTGATGATATGTACCGGCAGGTCGAGTGGGAGGTGGTCCTTGATATGTATAAAAGGGTGGTACATGCATAGTATAAATAATGGGGATCCTGAAACTACGAGGATGAACACGAACGGGTGGATTAGGGTGATAGAAGGTCAACTCAACCTCACCCTCATACACTGCTCGGTGGTCCTCATAGACCCACACTCCATTAGGGAGAGGGCGGATCTCGATGGAGGCAAGATAGCGAGACATCACCTACAGGGGCATGGGGATAAGAAACAACATACACATAATCGAAAGAGAGTAAAGGTTTAACAATTTATATACATGACAAATATTAGTCAATCATATCATCTAATACAAGTCATTACACAAACAAGTCAATGACAAGTAAGATTGCATATAATATGCTCACACTCATGTTATAATTCAAATTACATTTAATTATTTATGAGTGGCATTATGTATGAATGTCCTATCATCAGTCCTAGCTTCCATAGAAACTATTTCCCCCTTCAGGGGCGGCCATGCTTATAACTTCATGTACAATTTTTGTACGCGGTACCTTTGCGGGGTACAATTCAATACCATTCCGTGGAATATATTACGCTCAAGCTTGGTAGTGATTCAAAACGCCGCAACCTCGCAAACGTCACGCACCAACGTAATAATCACATCATCAGTATCCTCACACTGGCCATGTTTTTATTACACATAAACGTGTCATCAAGCAGGACGTGTTTGGCGCTCCCAGAGGCCCTCCTTAAGTTATAAAAATAACAGTGACACTTCAATCTATCATCCAATCTCCATGCATGAATGTATCACAATAAATTTCATTGATTGGTATTTAAATTACTTGATAATAATATCCAACATTATATCCCAGTAATTAAACATATTTCATGAACATTTTCAAGAAAATAATTAAAATACCCAATCAAACATATTTCAGTCCCATATTTGTTCCATAATGTTTATTTGAATGTTAAATTAATGGTTCAGAAATAAAAATGGCATTTATGAGTATTTTCTGCCCTGGTAATCGATTATCAGAAGCTGGTAATTGATTACTGCGTGTATTTTTGCTTTCTGGTTCAAAACAGGGCAGAAAATCGATTACGGTATCGTGGTAATGGATTACCCCTGACAGTAAAACACTAAAAAATAAGTTTTAACATACCATTTTCATTTTTAACCAAATTTAACCCAAACCAAACATTCACAGAGTTGACATAACATATTTTGAACAAATTCATGCATTGAAATTACAGCAATTCATAAAGATTGCACATTTTCACATAATTATGCATAAAAACCATTTAAATGACAACTCAACATACCAAAACTCCAATTACTCAATCAAGTCATGGTTTCAGGTTCTTAATAGCTTGCATGCATCAACTATGACTTGCTCAAATCAGTTTTAGAGCATATTTTGGTCTACAAACCAAATTACCAATTAAATCTAAGCCCTTAGAGCCTCTTGGTGGCTCTCTTATGAAAATCATGCTCTTTAATCTCAAACTAGTGTAGGTTTAGCTTTCCACTTACCTCACAGACGTGATCAAACAGAAACTTCACAAAAAAACAAGCTTCCAAATTCGATTTCCCAAAAATCCTCTTTTCAGCAGCATATGCTGTTGGACTACCGGCAAGTATACCGGGTCACAAGTATTAAAGAGTAAGTAAAATTATCGTTCCACTCGAGGATTGCAAATTTTTTCTAATAATTCATAGGCAAATAGTAATTACTATGTGAAACTTGAGTTTTGTTTAGGTTTTGAGAAAGGAGTGTAGAATAGATAGAATGAGACAAAACAAAAAATAAAGAGTATTTAGAAACAAATGCGGAAAAGGTTAGGAACGTGGTTTCATTGTAGGATCAGGTTACTAATTATGAAAATCTATTTTCCAATAAATCAACAACTCCAGAAACAATAAAAGCTAGATCTCTCATTCCTTTTATGTTTCTTACTAAACTTTACCCCTTAATCCCTTTAGTGAGTTTTTGTTTATGAAAGTTATACAATTACCCAAAAGTATTCCTACGAGTTGAATAATTATATAGTTTGGTTGAAAGGCCTAATCTAAATCCTAATCTTCCAATTAAGGTTCAGATTACCAAAGCAAAACATGAAGTGGCCAATTCTATGAATTGTAATTAAAACGCAACCAAACAATTGATTTAAAAGGAAAACATCAAAACATAAATTAATAAACTATTTAGAATCCATACAATTCCACCATATTCCTAACAAGAGGTTTAATTACACATAATGGGAGAAGAAATACAAGAATTAAGGGAAGAACTCATAATCATAGACAACAATGGATTTACCCCCAAGAGATCTTCAATCATCAAGTGGATCCCTCCATCAATGTTGATCTTCCATCCTTGTGTCTTGCCTCTTTGTTCTAAATTGCAAAAACTAGCCTCTCTTCTCTAATCCTAAATTCTATTCTAATCTCTAATTGCCTCTGAAAAGTCTCCGAAACCTAATGGAAAAACCTATATTTAAAGTCTAAAACTAATCCTAATTGAATTGAAGCAAAATTGATCAGAAAGTGGCCCAATTGGGCCTAAACGATGTGCGCGCGCTTGGGCGCCCAGGGCCACACGCCTGGGCGCACAGGTATGGTATGGTGCTGATCAATGTGGGCTGCGCGCCTTGTAACACCCCAATTTGGAACTACAATTTTCACTAAAAATTTGCTCCATTTTTTTTCAAAAAAAACATCCATTACAAATTATTATTTATTCGAAAAAAGGTTTGCATATTATTAAACAAATAACTTAGTCTCCGAAATATTTTCTTAACTCTTTTTCCAAAAAGAAGTGTCACGTTACCACATCATCTATTAAAAATACGATAGTTGTAAATTGCGGAATAATAGATCCTTTCATTCATTATAAAATATCCGACATAATATAAAAGAGTTTCGGCTCATCAGGCCATTATCCTAGAAATAAAAGTACTGAACCAAAATGTGAAAAGATAAAATAAACTCCCCATTGGGGTTACATAAGTTTCATCAGAGAGAGCTTCCATCCTAGATTGAAAACAAAACTCAGACCACAATACAATTGTCACTACTCATCCTCGCTAAGATCCTCCACTGGGTCCTCCTCGGGATCTTCTTCAGGGTCTTCCTCGGGGTCTTCTTTGGGATCTTCCTCCTCTCCAACATCATCATTAGCAGGTGGAACATCCTGAGCCTCATGAAAGTCCCTAGGTCCTCCGGGCATAAAGTCCCTCAAAATAAAACGAATCTCTACACGGTCGGTGTTGGAAACCAACAAGCGACCTAACAGTTTACTAGAGGGGGGGTGAATAGTAAATTGAAGTAACGATATTAACTTTTCCAATGTAATTGATATTAACAAATAACACGCTTACTGTTTTAAAACAAAATTAATTTTATGTCCAAAATTTGATGAACTACTCGATTAGTTCAATGACTACTCGAGTAGTACGTTCAGATTCAAACAGAGAACTGAGTTTTCAAAGAATGGGTTTCACGAGCACGAACCCAAGAACAGAAGCGAGATGATTTGCTAACTTAAGGTTCAGATGGAAAGATTAAAAATATGCGGAAACAAATGAAAGCAATAAAAGAGAACACAGAGAATTATTATACTGGTTCACTCTCTACCCACTTGAGAGCTACGTCCAGTCCCCCCTAAACCTTAGGGAGTGTTTTACTCAAAATCAGCTAAAATTGGTTACAATAGGAGATACAAGTGAACCTCACTCTATCACGCCTATCCCTTTCAAGAGTGTACCAAACTCTTGAAGACTACCCCAATTTTTGTTGATCTTGACGGTTGAAGAACCTCTTCAACGCTTCCAATTGCAGGACTCCTTGAAACCTTCAAGAGATCCTTCCTTTCTTCAATGGAGAACTCAGATCACAGAGAAGCGGCTCCAAACAATCTCAATTGACAATGAGTACGAAAGCTAGAATACTGATATGAGATTGGTTCTTAGAAAGGGATTGAATCAATTGTTCTTTTGTGTGCAAGGTTTGAAAACGTTTTTCGCTCAAAAGGATCATGGTTGCTCTAGTTGGAGAGGTGATCAATATATTGTTTTTAAATCACCAGAATCAGGGAGGAGCTTGAGAAAACTAATTTGGAAAGATTCTCCCTTGATTGCCTCTTCAACAACCATATATAAAACCTGAAATCTGATTGATCTGACTCGTACTACTCGAGTAGTTGGAGCACTACTCGAGTAGTGTGAGCAGACAGAAAAATTGTGATCTTACTGTTTGTCAGAATACTCGATTAGTGTAGCAACTAATCGATTAGTTAAGCAACTAATCGAGTAGTTGAGTGACTACTCGAGTAGTTTGGGTAACAGTGGATACATAATTTTTCATATCAGCAGGCTACTCGAGTAGTGCACAATCTACTCGAGTAGTCACTGCTACTTTATAAAAATTAAGCTTTCAAACAGTCCTAGTCCCTTTCTAAGCTTTTTCAAATATTTAACTCAGCTAGTATTCGTCCTAACTAACTCATAATCGCTTGAGTAAAAATGTAAGTCTACCACCCACACTCAACATAAATATAAAATATTACAAGGGAGCGGGAAATGGAAAACTTCTAAATGGTTGTTGTTGTTGATTCCTCGGGCACTTTGTCTTCATCAAAATAATGCTTTCCTTGTTGCACTTTCAGTCGGTAGCGACACCTCGAAGCACATGGTCTCTATCTTCAAAACTCAGTCTAGTAGGCCCCTCCCATATCCAGCCGGTAGCAGTCCTACTCCATCGTCCTCCCATCAGAGAAGACATTAGCAAACTCAAAACTCGCTCCTTCATCTAATGTTCGATATACAAGAGAAACAAGAAGGTAGAGAAGAAGAGAGAGAGTTAGCAATCAGAACGAGCAAGTCATCGACGACATGGGCTTATTCCATGGGTCACACTAGGATCAAACACATACCACTTTAACAAGACATAAACTTATTATAACATTATCTTATCAACATATCATAATTATCATGTGTTCATCATATCATTATCACTTTGTCATTATAACCTTATCATAACTTGATATTACTCAAGGGTTCATTACTTGTAAACTTTCCACTAAGTCTTTTCATAAGATAACCATCAATGATTTAGGGAGGGAAATCATTGAGGCAAGGGTAGATTAGCACACACGATACATCTCCTCCTTCAATATCCAACCACAACCTAAGTTGGAAAGCAAATGGGATGCACAGGAATCCTAACCATGCTGACATCGAAGTCAAAGGCTACGTACCAGCTGAAACCACACTTTGTTGGCCAGCAAAACAAAACATAATATCATTTCATAATTTCACAAAAGCAGTGACTTCTAGTCCCAATTCGGATTCCCTCTACACCATCTAAGATTTGCTCAAGGGGGCGACAGCTCTATCCCTAGTTCGCGTTGCAGTTCTCGCTACGATCAATGCCGAGCAGGTGACCTTGACCATTGTAACATCGTCCCACCTAGGGAAGCGCTCTTAGGCTTTTTGACGTTTCACCGTCCTTGCCCTCCCCTATCGCAATCACCACTCGAAGATACACCGGTGTCCAAGTATTCGGTAATCTTTCCTCTCCACTACTTCTCTCTCAACGCGTAGTTAGAAAGGATTTAAGCTTAAAGTCTTTTAAGTCTTTTATTAACCTAGTTTGGTCGACCCATTCTAAGCCTCGCTTCTAACGGGCCTCGACCTCTAAGGGTAACAGCAAACACCTCCCTATGGTACAGTGGATTCCACAAGACTTGAAACCACGGCACAGTCATCTGGCCAGTCACTTAAAGGGGATATACAACAAAAGTTATTGTGTCGTTCGCACCATCACTGTACACTATTATTGTTTTCGAATTTCCACAAGATGAGTCATTCTTTTATTTTCATAGCAATTCTAAATATACCAAGTCCTTTTCATAGGAACAACCTTTCGAATATATCAATAATCTTTCTTAGAATAAACCATAATTTCATAAACATATCCAAATACATTTGATACTTTATCACAGGTTCTCTAATCATTTCCAAAACCATATCAAGCAGGATAACTTTAGATTATACAACATGTCACATCAAATAAAATCAGACAAACAATATAAAGTTATTGTCGCAACGTAGAACGACTAAGCACACCACAGTCAATTGTCGTCTCGTATCTTGACATATAACTTCGGATTCCGACTTTTGAGATGGTCGAAATCATCCTAATGTTACCATAGTGTCATTATGTCTTAAGATAGCTACTCTCTCACCTTGTTGTGAAGCTAAAGAATTAGTGTCCTCTTGAATTGAATTCGCGTTACATGATTCCGAACGAGAACCTTTTACCAAATATAACGTTATAAATAACTATACCAATTTAAAATGAGCAAACCCACTTAAGGTACATAACTTTTAACAAATACAAATTCTTTGAACAATTTAGAAATCAAAAAGACTTATATTAAAATATTCAATACTTGAAATAAATCATTCCTTTTCCAAACATACAAAAATCAAAACCTTCTAAAAAATTACTAAATAAAATCTTTAGAACTATTAATCAAATCAAAAATCACTTTTAAAAGACATTCAACAATTATCATTTAAGAACTTATACAAGTAAGACAACAATTTATTAAACAACTAGAACATTAAAGCATATATTCACAAAATCACTTTCATAATTCCTTTTTAACTCTATACATTTATACTAAAGGTCCTAACATAAAATTTACATACTAATTTATTCTAAAACAATTTTTATAGTTGATGCAACTAATTTAAAATTTTGGACAGCATATACTACTAGTCTTAAAAATCACTTTTCTCACAATTGGTTTATCAAAAAGACATGCCACTTTTTCCTAAAATGTCCTTACAAGTTCCATTATAAAAATATGATTAAATATGAGTTTAATAAAATATTTTTGCTTGCTGGACAGCCACCAAAATTCAGTTGCATCACTTCTAAAAATTGAAACAAACATGTTCTAACATTCATGTACAACCATATACATATCATAAGGTCTAGAAATACAATTTGGCTTACTAAAATAACAATTTCTTATTAATATTAAATTCTGGACAGAAATCAAATATATTTATAAAAGTCATTCTATTTAATAAAAATACATACCTTTAATCCATACTTTATACTACACTTACACGTATACAAATTAAGCATTGCAAACACACAAAAATTATCATTTGGGACCTCATAGTTCAATAAAATATTATATTTCAGAATTAAAATTATTTTTCAGATTTAAATTATTTTTCTATAAAATACATAATTTATTTCATGTATACACATCAATAAACATACATATGCATCATATAACCATTTAGACAATTAGGAAATTAGCAAAAATTATTCTTTCCTAGTAAAAATAATTTTTGGTCATAATAATAAAAATAGAAGAGTAATATTAATTTATAAACACATGTATATCTTATTCAGGTAATTTCATACCTTCAAAAAATTTACTTTAAGTATCGATTTAAATAGAAAATAAGCACTTTTGAGTAAGATTACTTTTTGGACAGCACTTAACAGTATAACTTATATACATTACCAATTCATATAATCACATAAACACAAGTCCAATTAATCACCTTTTAACCACATCAAATACCATCAAATACACATAATTACCAAACAAAAGAACATATATAATTTGCTATTATCATTTAAAAAAAACTATAGGCCTCACGGCCTAAACAACCAACACTTTTATTATTATTTTTTGTTCATCATCACTTACTTATTATTCATGCTTTTATACTTATATTCATAATCAAAACAACAATACAACAAAGATTAAAACAACAATTCTTAAAACCTACAAACTATTATCAATTAAAATTTCAGAATATTATTTCCTTATTTTATCATAAAAATTTCGGTCATCATAGGCTAAAAAGGGGAGATCATTTTCTCTTTAAACGATTTTTTTGTTTTGTCCCTTTTTAATCCTTATTCATTTGACCTTTAACCAAAAATCAATCCATAATTCATATTATATCAAAGAAGAGATTAGAGATTTTAGTTTCACAATTTCATAACCATAGAAGAGTATAAGAAGTTTATATATTTGTTTATTTAACAAAATAATAAAGAATAAGAGCTTAAAATTAAAACAAAAATTAAGTTTTTAGGATTACCTCTTCTCCTTAGCAACGAAGAGCTTCAAAGTGAGTATGAAATTTTTCCCTTCCTTCCCAACAAGAGTGCCACGCCTATACCCACTCTCTCAAAGCCTTTCTCAAATTTTTTTTCTCTCAAAAGAATTGTTTGTTGTGTGTAAAAGAATGAGGGGTCTTAGGCTCTATTTATAGGTGAAGTAGAAAATGAATTCTCCCAAAAATGGGATGATATACACCCCCCTTTCATCAGAAAATGAGTCAAAGAATTTAAATTTTTACTTTAATCAAGTCTAGGAATATGTACATGTATTAAATGTGATTTTTCCAACTCCTATAAGCTTTAAACCCAAAGATTTTTCTAGGTAAATTTTCAGAAAATATTTCTGTGAATTCAATGCTCCTAATTATGTGGATTATGTTTTGATGATGACAAAATAATTAACAAATCATGCCTTGAAGGTATTGCAACATCAACATCAACATCAACAAGAAGTCAAGAAAAGAAGACAAGTGCCCAATCATTCTCAATCAAATATTAATTGTAAATTTCTAATTTATGTTGAGAGTGGTTGAGAGTGGGTAGAAATAGTTAGTCTCTTCTAGGAATAAATTTTTATATGATTATTAAGTTGAGATTGACCAAAACTAATACTTGAGAGGAAAAATAAAATTGAAAAATAATTTTTCCCATATCTGATCAAAATACTCGAGTATTTTGAGAAAGACTCGAGTATATACTCGAGTATTTATCGAAAAAATCGAGTATTTGTGCCAGGTCAGCAAATATGACCGTTAGTCTGGTTCGTGCACCAATTCACTCGTGACCGACCAAAAAGACTCGAGTATTTACCAAAAGACTCGAGTATTTTTGTCCAGTCAGCAAAAATGAACGTTGGAGAGACTCAAAAACCCAATTGAGGGCATTTGAGTCTCATCCAACCCCAAGAGAGTATTCTGAACCTCATTGTAAAAATTGCTCTTTGAATTTGTGCAAGAACAAACAAGACAACAAGATCATAGTGTGTTCAAGCTTTTATAATTTCCTCTTATCAAGTGTTAATTCCCAAAAAGCTCAACTTCTCACTCATATTGTCATTTTATTCCAAGTTGAGTTTTAGGCCTCAATTCTTACATTGAGTTGTGCTTATTTGTACTAATCCATTGTGAGATTAGTAATACACATACAAAAAGCTTGATTATTCAAGTCTTGGATTGTTCCCAAGCAAACCCTAAGTGGCTTAGGGTGTTGGAAGTCTTGAGAGGTTCTCAAGCACAAGACTAGGAGGTTCCTAGCCCGGTGGAGTTTCTTGAAGGGAGTTCAAGGAAGCTTTGTGAAGAGTTCTTCAATCACCGGAATCAAATTGGGGTAGAAATCAAGAGTTTGGTACACTCTTGAAGGGTTAGGTTGAGTGAGGCCATTCTCAAGCAATCCTTTGTAATTTCTAACAATTTGATTATTAGTAGAAACTCCTAAGTGATTAGGAGGACTGGATGTAGCTCATTGTTGGAGTGAACCAGGATAAAATTGCTTGAGTGGTGGTTTATTGTTTTTAATCTACTTTCTAGCTCAATAGACTTAAGTCATTTCAATCAATTAGGATTTATACAATTAGGTAGCAAGTTCAAGGAATCTTTGTGTTAAAAGTTATTTAGATTGCTTGCTATTCTGTTGGATAAGTTCCTGTTTATTATTGAATTGATTTGAGTTAAATTGCTGAATTTTCGTTTCTGGTTTTTCTGCTATCTGATAGGAAAAACTCGAGTATTTAAGAAAAGACTCGAGTTGTTCATCTTTGAAAAACTCGAGTATTTCACAAAAGACTCGAGTCTTTTGTGTCTGATTCCAGAAAATTCAGTCTTAGCTCCATTCTTCAATTGTTAGTCCAAATATTTGGTATTAGTGCTTCAAAATACTATTCACCCCCCTCTAGTATTTGCTTAGCCCGCTTGTTGGTTTCCAACAAGTGGTATCAGAGCTCGGTCGAAAGATCGAGTGTAACAACTTTTTCGAAAAAGATCCTTTTGGAAACTTAATGGGCTCTAGCAATAACTTTGGTGGAGAAGGATCTTCAATAAACCGTCCTCCACTATTTAATGGTGAAGGATATGTTTATTGGAAAACTCGCATGAAAGTTTTTATTGAAGCAATTGATATGGATATTTGGGATGCAATTGAAAATGGTCCTTTCATTCCCAAAAAGAAAATAAATGATGAAATTGTTGAAATTCCAAGGAGTAGTTGGAATGATGATGAAAAGAGAAAAGTCTCATTTGATTTAAAAGCTAAAAACATCATCTTTTCGGCTTTATCCCATGATGAATTTTATAGAGTTTCCCAATGTAAATCGGCAAAAGAAATGTGGGATACTTTGCAAGTCACACATGAGGGAACAAGTGAGGTTAGAGATGCAAGATTGAATTCTCTAACACACGAATATGAATTGTTCCGCATGTTTCCAAATGAAACCATTAGTGACTTGCAAAAGCGATTCTCTCACATAGTTAATCATTTGATTTCCTTGGGAAAAGTATTTCGCAATGGTGAAACTACTAACAAAATTCTTAGATGTCTTGATAGGAGTTGGCAACCCAAGGTAACCGCCATCAAGGAATCAAGAGACATAAATAGCATGGACTTAGCCACTTTGTTTGGAAAACTCCAAGAGCATGAGATGGAACTTACAAGACTTGGGATGCATGAGGAATCGGACAAAAAGAAAAAGGGCATAGCACTCAAAGCTTCAACTAAAGCTACAAAAGAAGTTGAATAATGCTCTACAAGTGAAGATTCCGATGGTGAACCAAATCAAGAAGAATTCGGGATGTTTGTGAAAAGGTTCAACAAATTCTTCAAAGGGAAGAAAGGTGGCTCTTCATCCAAATTCAAGAGAACCAAAGACTCCAAACAAAGAGAAAAGAGTACCAATGATGGAGTTAAGTGTCATGAATGTGGTGGGGTTGGTAACATTAGAATGGAATGTGCCACATTCTTGAAGAAGAATGACAAGAAGACCCAAGAGACCAAGGGGAAGCGTGCATACATTGTTTGGGATGCACCGGAGAAGAGCAATGAATCATCTTCAAGTAGTTCCGGTGATGAAAATGCAAATCTTTGTCTCATGGCCAAGAACAATCATGAGTCCTCATCAAGAGCTAATCATGACATGGGTGAAAGTGATGATGAGGTAACCTCTAGCTCTTCTTGTTCCTCTTCAAACTCCATTTCCTATGATGATTTGCAAGAAGCCTACAATGAAATGTTAATTCAATTTAGAAGGCTTGCTAAAATCAATAAGGAAAAAGGAAATAAAATTTTGGATTTTCAACAAGAAATTGATGAATTGCAAAAATCTATAAATGAGTTAAAACTTCAAAATGAATCCTTGGAACTTATTAATTCTAGTCATCAAAGTGATTGTGCAAATCATGAGGAGATTATCACTCCATGTGAGAGATGTGATGAACTTGAAAAAGAAGTGAAAGAGTTGAAAAACAAACTCACAATCTCACATAGTGATAGAAACCTCAACCGGTTGTTGAACTCTCAAAGACATAATCACAACAAAACCGGTTTAGGATATGTTCATAAAAAGGACAAAAAGTACAAGGTGGTTGGAACATTTTCTAAGAAAAATTCATCAAAGAGACCAACTTGTACTTATTGTGGAAAAGTTGGACATATCAACATTGAGTGCCACATTAAGAAGTTTGAAATGAAAAAGGGCACTTATATGTGGATTAAGAAGGGAGAAAGTCCCAACACTAACCCTAAGGGACCCAACATTGTTTGGGTACCCAAAGTGAACAAGTGATTTCATTTTGTAGGTGTGTCTTCGAATGGGAAAACAATTGTGGTATCTTGATAGTGGATGTTCGAAGCACATGACGGGAGATAAGCGGCACTTCATTGAGCTTACTCCAAAGGAAAAGGGTTATGTCACTTATGGGGACAACAACAAAGGCAAAATCCTTGGTATTGGTAAAATCGGAAACTCTTCAAACTTGATTATTGATAATGTGCTCTATGTTCAAGGATTAGAACATAATCTCTTGAGCATAAGCCAATTATGTGATATTGGTAATCATGTAGTTTTTACCTCTACCCATTGCCTCATTAAAAGTGACAAAGATGAATCAATCAAATTTGTTGGTAGAAGGTCAAATAATACTTACTTAGTTGATTTGAACAAAGTCACTTCTTTGGTCTCTACTTGTTTAGTGAGCAAAGAAAATGACACTTGGTTATGGCATCGTAGGACCACTCATATAAATGTAAACCAATTGAAGAAAATTCAATCTAAAGATCTAGTAGTTGGTTTACCAAAGCTAAATTTTTCTATTGAAGGTGTTTGTTCCCCTTGCAAGAAATGTAAACAAACTAAAAACACCTTTGGATCAAAAATGGTGATGTCCACATCAAGGCCATTAGAAATGCTTCATATGGACTTGTTTGGACCATCACAAGTAAAAAGCTTTGGTGGCAATTATTATGCATTGGTGATTGTTGATGACTTCTCTTGGTTTACTTGGACTTTATTTTTAACTACTAAGAGTGAGACCTACAAATATTTTAAACATCATGTCAAACTTTTGCAAAACCAAGTAAATCAAAAAGTAATTATTATTCGAACCGATCATGGTGGTGAATTCGAAAACCACAAATTTGATAGATTTTGTGCTAAAAATGGTATTGAGCACCAATTCTCCGCACCAAGGACTCCGGAACAAAACGGAGTGGTAGAGCGGAAAAATAGGGTGCTAGAGGAACTTGCTAGAACCATGTTAAATGATTCTCAAGTACCTCAATATTTTTGGGCCGATGCCGTCAATACGGCTTGTTATGTTTTAAATCGTATTTTGATAAGGCCCTCTTTGGATAAAACCCCCTATGAACTTTACAAGGGAAGAAAGCCAAATATATCTCACTTTCATGTCTTCGGATGCCAAGTTTTTGTTTTAAATAATGGAAAAGAACACCTTGGCAAGTTTGATTCCAAATCCGATGATGACATATTTTTAGGCTATTCTTCTCATAGTAAAGCTTATAGAATTTTCAATAAAATAACTTTAACTATTGAGGAATCAATTCATGTGGTTTTTAATGAGTCTTCGAAAGAAGATAGTATTTTATGTGATACTAGTGAAGATGGCATTGATTTTTCAAAAGAAGAAAAAGAGAGAGAGAAATCAAAAGTTGATGAAGGAGAAGTAAGGGAAGAACTTCCTCCAACTTGGAAATCGGTCAAGGCTCATCCTATAGACAATGTCATAGGAGATATGTCAAAGGGAGTACTTACTCGTAGGTCTATTCAAAACATTTGCCACTATGTCTCATTTGTTTCTCAAATTGAACCCGATTCAATTAAAAAGGCCATTGAGGATGATCATTGGGTTCTTGCTATGCAAGAAGAATTAAACCAATTTGAAAGAAATGAAGTTTGGGATCTAGTCCCTAAACCCGATGATCATACCATAATTGGTACTAAATGGATTTATAGAAACAAACTTGATGAATCCGGGTTGATTATAAGAAACAAAGCTAGACTAGTAGCTCAAGGGTACAACCAAGAGGAAGGTATCGATTGTGATGAGACCTTTGCTCCGGTTGCACGTCTTGAAGCAATCCGAATTTTACTTGCTTATGCTTCAATCATGAAATTCACTTTATATCAAATGGATGTTAAAAGTGCTTTCTTGAATGGGTTTATAAATGAAGAAGTGTATGTCAAACAACCCCCCGGTTTTGAAAATAGTGAATTTCCAAACCATGTTTATAAATTGAAAAAGGCACTCTATGGATTGAAACAAGCTCCTAGAGCTTGGTATGATCGATTGAGTTCCTTTCTATTAGAAAACAAGTTTCAAAGAGGGAATGTTGATAATACACTATTTATTTATAAAACCAAGGATGACATTTTGTTAGTACAAATCTATGTTGATGATATCATTTTCGGTGCTACTAACGTGTCTCTTTGTAGAAAGTTCTCAAATTTGATGAAAAAGGAATTTGAAATGTCAATGATGGGAGAACTCAAGTTCTTCCTAGGCTTACAAATAAAGCAAGTCAAGGAGGGGATATTTGTGCATCAAGGGAAATATTGCAAAGAGCTCCTTGAGAAATTCGGATTGGACAAGTGCAAGGAAGCCTACTCCAATGAGCACATCATGCTACCTAGACAAGGATGAACAAGGTACACCGGTTGATGTTAGTAAGTATAGGGGTATGATAGGTAGTCTCCTATATCTCACTGCATCTAGACCGGATATTATGTTTAATGTATGCATGTGTGCTAGATTTCAAGCTAATCCTAAAGAATCTCACCTATCCGCAGTTAAACATATATTTAAGTATCTAAAAGGAACAATTAACACTGGTTTATGGTATCCTGCTGATGCCCATCTTAGTTTAGTTGGTTACTCGGATTCCGACTTCGCGGGATGCAAGCTTGATCGCAAAAGCACCAGTGGTACTTGCCATTTCTTGGGAAGTTCATTGGTGTCATGGTTTTCTAAAAAGCAAGCTTGTGTCGCTCTTTCTACCGCCGAAGCGGAATATATCACAGCCGGTAGTTGTTGTGCTCAACTGTTATGGATGAAACAACAATTATCGGATTTTGGTTTGAAACTTGAAAATATTCCGATTAGATGCGATAACACGAGTGCAATCAATTTGACTAAGAATCCGGTGTATCACTCAAGAACTAAACACATTGAAATAAGACATCACTTTTTAAGAGATCATGTAGAAAAGGGTGATTGCACAATTGAATTTGTTAGTACCACAAATCAATTAGCCGACATTTTTACAAAACCTCTACCAAGGGACACCTTTTATCATATTAGGAGAGAACTTGGTATTTTAGATGAAGCTAATATAGGCTAATTGCATTGTGTGTCATTTTTTGAAAAATCACCATATTAGTCTTACTCTAATGTGTTATTGATTCTTAGTTAAATTGTCCTTGATGATATTTGAAATTGTATGTGTTAATTGTGTGTGATTCTGTACTGTATTCCAAGTTGGTAGTGAAGCATTTGTGTTTGATTTGTGTTTGGTCTTTTAAAACTGTGTTTTTACTTTCTGTTCTGTCAAAATACTCGAGTTTTTCCAAAAAAACTCGAGTATATTAATTCAAAATTAAATCAGTTTTAAATTGAAAAAGTTTTTAATCAAGGTCTGATAAAAATACTCGAGTGTTTTTCAAAACACTCGAGTCTTTCGAAACCCCCAATTTTTGAACTTTCAGACCAAACTCGAGTATTTTCCAAAAACTCGAGTATTTTGCGTTTTCCTGAAATTTGAACTTTCGGACCAAACTCGAGTTTTTCAGTTTTTACTCGAGTTTTCTGGGGAAATCTGGGCTGAGTCACGAACAACTCGAGTATATTCTCAAAAACTCGAGTATTTTTCAAAGAACAACTCGAGTATTGTTGAATAAACTCGAGTATTTTGGCGAGTTTATATATACTCCAGCCCCCACAAACTCGAGTTTCACGAACCCCTTTCTCTTTTCTCTCGGTTTTCTCATATCTCCTCAAAACTCCGTTTTTACTCAAATTTTTGCCAAATCTTACTAGTTTTACATCCTCTAATCACTTTTCTACCATTATTTCAACGAATTTCAACACTTTTCAACCTCAAATCCGTCACCCCCTTTTCAAACCCTAACTTTCCAAAACTTCAATTTTCATCAATTCCTCTATGGCTTCATCATCTGGTAAAGGAAAGAGAGTTAGGATTGCCGAATCATCTTCTGAGGAGGATATTCCGGAGTACTATCAAGAAGATGAATGCTTGGAACGGTTGGAAGGCTTTGCCACTAGGGAGTTCGGAGTTATCTCTTGGATCAACAATGCATTCAGTAAGGGTTTTTCATTTGTTACTAACCTTACGTATCAAAAACTTATTCAATTTCTTGAATTTAATGGCCCTATCTATCCTAGGTTAGTTAGAACCTTTTATGCGAACCTTAGGCTACATAATGATGTCATAGAAACCATGGTTGAGGGTGTTAGATTCAAAATTAGCGCTAAGGACCTTTTTGTTGCTTTTGGGACTACACGACACGGGGACAATTCTTTAAAGGCAGATGCGGACGGAATTTTTCAAAGTTGTTTGCGCCCCGGTCGTGTATGGACCGAAGGAATTAAGCATTCCTCATATATGACTGTCCACACTAGGGTGTTGCACTATATAGTATGCCATCAGTTAGTGCCTCAAACCTCACCCAATTATGCTAAGCCCACAAACAATGAACTTAGGCTTCTTAGTGCCATCCTGAACAATGAGAAGCTAAATTGGTCTCGCATAATTTTGGACCGAATGCTCCTTGCAGCAAAGTCTAAACACCCGAAAACCTTGCCTTATGCCATGCATGTTTGTTTCCTGTTGAGTTACTTCAAGGTGCCTATCCCACGGAATGAAGAGAAAAAGACTCTTCATGTGAACCAGCACTGCCTCAACAAAGGCACCTTGAGTCATCAAGACATGGCATTTCATGAACCCTCTGGCCAATACTTGTACCGATCTGATATTGCTGAGATGGAGAGGGTTGCGAATGTTGCAGCTCGACAAGGGGTGGATGCCCAACAGATGGAAGAGGAAGCTGCAGCATTTGCGCAGGCTGAAGGAGGGGACCCTATTGAGGATCAGATTAATTTTGATGACTTTACTGGATCTCAATCTGGGTTTGATAACTTGGGCTGGAGAGACAATGTTATCACACGGCTGGACACTTTAGATGGGAGGATGGACTCCCTTGTGCATGCTATGGACGCCCAGCGTGATGATTTTGTTAGCTTAGACACTAGGATGAGTGCAGAGTCTGCCATGTTTTATTCTCATTTGGATCAGCACTCGGCCTAGATTAATGCCCGCCTGGACCAGCAGTCAGGGGAGATGCACCGCCGGTTTGATGAGATGATGGCGGCCTTCTCTCGGTTCTATCCTCCTCCAGATGATCCAGCTCCTTCCATGTTTTGATGCTGCTGCTTATGGATTTTCTATTTTAGTTTTCATTATGTTTTCATCATGTTGATCTTGTTGCATTTTCTGTACTTTGAGAACTTGATGTTTTGAGACTTTGGGTTTATTATTGCACCTTTGATTTGGACCTTTTATGATGTTTTTATGTTAATGAATTTGGTTTTCATTATGATGTTTGTGCAAAACATCAGGGGGAGCTCTTTATTTTTATTATTAAGTCTATTTTTTTTGCATAGTTGGTTATGGGGTTTTCCAATTATGCACCTCTCCTCCCTTGATCTTTTTTTTTCTAAATTGTTACATCTTTTTGGCGTATGACAAAAAGGGGGAGAGATATTATACACTTGTCATAACATGGTATATACTCTGATAAATGTTGAATACTCTAATACCATAGGCGTGGTGCTAAAATTAAATTGTCATAACATCTTGCACAAGCTGAATTTTTAGATAGGTGAAAAGTATCATATAGTGAGGGGGAGTTGCATTTTCAAGTGGATTCAAGCTTAACAAATGGATCAAGTGTTAATTATTATGTCATCGCCAAAAAGGGGGAGATTGTGAATTCAATGCTCTTAATTATGTGGATTATGTTTTGATGATGACAAAATAATTAAGAAATCATGCCTTGAAGGTATTGCAACATCAACATCAACAAGAAGTCAAGAAAAGAAGACAAGTGCCCAATCATTCTCAATCAAATATTAATTGTAAATTTCTAATTTATGTTGAGAGTGGTTGAGAGTGGGTAGAAATAGTTAGTCTCTTCTAGGAATAAATTTTTATATGATTATTAAGTTGAGATTGACCAAAATTAATACTTGAGAGGAAAAATAAAATTGAAAAATAATTTTTCCCATATCTGATCAAAATACTCGAGTATTTTGAGAAAGACTCGAGTATATACTCGAGTATTTATCGAAAAACTCGAGTATTTGTGCCAGGTCAGCAAATATGACCGTTAGTCTGGTTCGTGCACCAATTCACTCGTGACCGACCAAAAAGACTCGAGTATTTAGCAAAAGACTCGAGTATTTTTGTCCAGTCAGCAAAAATGAACGTTGGAGAGACTCAAAAACCCAATTGAGGGCATTTGAGTCTCATCCAACCCCAAGAGAGTATTCTGAACCTCATTGTAAAAATTGCTCTTTGAATTTGTGCAAGAACAAACAAGACAACAAGATCATAGTGTGTTCAAGCTTTTATAATTTCCTCTTATCAAGTGTTAATTCCCAAAAAGCTCAACTTCTCACTCATATTGTCATTTTATTCCAAGTTGAGTTTTAGGCCTCAATTCTTACATTGAGCTGTGCTTATTTGTACTAATCCATTGTGAGATTAGTAATACACATACAAAAAGCTTGATTATTCAAGTCTTGGATTGTTCCCAAGCAAACCCTAAGTGGCTTAGGGTGTTGGAAGTCTTGAGAGGTTCTCAAGCACAAGACTAGGAGGTTCCTAGCCCGGTGGAGTTTCTTGAAGGGAGTTCAAGGAAGCTTTGTGAAGAGTTCTTCAATCACCGGAATCAAATTGGGGTAGAAATCAAGAGTTTGGTACACTCTTGAAGGGTTAGGTTGAGTGAGGCCATTCTCAAGCAATCCTTTGTAATTTCTAACAATTTGATTATTAGTAGAAACTCCTAAGTGATTAGGAGGACTGGATGTAGCTCATTGTTGGAGTGAACCAGGATAAAATTGCTTGAGTGGTGGTTTATTGTTTTTAATCTACTTTCTAGCTCAATAGACTTAAGTCATTTCAATCAATTAGGATTTATACAATTAGGTAGCAAGTTCAAGGAATCTTTGTGTTAAAAGTTATTTAGATTGCTTGCTATTCTGTTGGATAAGTTCCTCTTTATTATTGAATTGATTTGAGTTAAATTGTTGAATTTTCGTTTCTGGTTTTTCTGCTATCTGATAGGAAAAACTCGAGTATTTAAGAAAAGACTCGAGTTGTTCATCACTGAAAAACTCGAGTATTTCACAAAAGACTCGAGTCTTTTGTGTCTGATTCCAGAAAATTCAGTCTTAGCTCCATTCTTCAATTGTTAGTCCAAATATTTGGTATTAGTGCTTCAAAATACTATTCACCCCCCCCTCTAGTATTTGCTTAGCCCGCTTGTTGGTTTCCAACAATTTCCTCCCTCTTCTATGCATTTGGACGGCACCCCTAGTCAAGGTGGGAAGAACAAAATTTGCATTTACTCACTTTGAATCCACCTCTCTTTTATCCAATCAAATTAAAGCTTTTTACTTAAAAATTCAAAAACAAATAGGAAAATAAAATAATCTGGACGGTGCAGCCAATAAGCTTTTAAATAAATATCTGAACATAAAAATAAAAATATTTTGAGGTCCATTAATTAATTCTAGGCTTTAAAATAATTTTTCCAATATTAAAACTCTAAATTCGTTCTTAATTGGTACAGATACAAAATTTTTTCAGCACACCTGTTAAAATTATAGTTTTTATATTTTTGAAATCTACATTTCAATACGATTGTTTTCATATAAAATTTATAATTTTTGGACTTACGGTTTGAAAGTTATGAATTTGTGGATTTCTAAAGTTATTTCCTCCAAAAATGCATTTTATAAGCTTTCAAACATATTTTAAAATTAAAATTACAGAAATTAATTTTTAAATGGACGGTGCAGCCAATAAGGGATTTTTAAAATATATTTTCCATGCACATAAAAATGTTTTTGGGTCAAAGAGTCATTAAATGCATTAAAATCAAATTTTCAAACTTAAAACTCCAAAATTTGTACCTTACAGTAGCAGTGATAAAATTTCGAAGACTCTAAAATAAAAATAAAAACTTTACATTTCCATAATCTATATTTCGATACGATTGTTTTGACATATAATTTGTAATTTTCTGACTTTCGGTTAAAAAGATATGAATTTTTGAAGTTATAATACTATAACTTTGAAAATTCACATTTTTATCAAAACCTTTGCTAAAAAGTATTCCAATACTATTTTTCTAAGATAAAATATAATTATCAAATATCTCTATCCCAGAAATAATTTTTTTAAAATAAATAAAAATTTACCTTTATATGTATATATATATATAGTTAACGCCATATACATATATATATAATAATTATTTTTACTTTTCTTCTCTATTTTAATTCTAAAATATATGACCTAGCTCTCTCCCGTCGTCGTTTTCCTTCTCTCTCTCGGTGCAACCACCGTGCCATTATGGCCAAGAGGAAAGGAAAGCAGCAGCAAACCCCTTCTAAACCCCCCTCTTCTTCTACTTCTAAACCCTCCTCTTCTAAATCTTCTTCTACTCACGATAGCAAAGCGCATGATGGTGAGGTTGTTAAATCCCCGGTTAAATTTGACTTGCTTGATGACCAAGAAACTGAATTTGATGAATTGGTGAAAATCATTGATGGCATGGATAGTAAGCAAGCGTCGATGGTGCTGGCGAAACTGGATACGTTACGTGAAAAAATCAAAGGGAAACAGCCCATGCAATCCATGCATGATCATGTTGAGAAAGCTGGTCCCAGTGATGCAAACCCTAGTGACAAACTTTCGAAAAGAGCATCAGTCTGGGATACTTTTGATATCACAAAGCTTCGTAATTCTGGAGAGAAGTTGTCCTATAAGCCTTCAACCCTAAAGGATGGTGTCTCTGTTGGAAAGATAGAGATTGATGACATTAAGGATGAACTCATGTTCTGGGAGAATGCTGTGATATGCTTTGTGCTGGGTGCAAATCCTCCTTTTCCAGTGATAAGTGGATACCTTAAGAGAGTGTGGGGGCAGCATGGCATTCATAAGATTGTGATGGATTCGGAGGGAAGGATCATTGTTAGATTCACAACTTTAGAGGCCAGAAACACTGTGTTGGAGATTGGTGTCTTTCATTTCGATAAAAAACCTTTGTTTATCAGCCCCTGGTCAGAACAGTATGTGGGGAAGAGGTATTCTGATCAAATTCCAATCTGGATTCAATTACACAATCTTGATGTTAAATTCTGGGGTGCAACTTCACTTAGCAAAATAGCTAGTTTAGTTGGATTTCCAATTATGGTGGATAGTATGACTCAGGCCAGGGATCGGCTTAATTATGCGAGAATTCTTGTAGAAGTTAATCTTGACACTCTCCCTGATGAGGTGTTCTTTGAGGATGAGAAGGGCAGAATACTTACTCAAAAGATCACTTATGAATGGAAGCCTCATTTCTGTGAAAATTGTGAGAAATTTGGTCATGACAAGAAGATATGTAGGAAGGATGCAAAGGTGATAAAAAAGCAATGGGTTGTAAAGAATCAACCAACTCAGCAAGAAGTTAATCATTTGGTAGATTCTGTCAGGGTGCAGGAACAACTTGAGAAAGGTCATGTTTTTGTTCAAAATGTTGAGGATTCTGAGTTACACCCTATGACTATGGTGGAAAACCATAATGTACCTCAGACTGAGAAAGAGAATGTTGAGACTCAAAAGGAAGACAAGGAGGAGGAGTGGCAGACTGTGATGACTAGAAGAAGAACTGCCCAATTGAAGAAAGATGGCACTGGTGATGCAAAGAAAGGGGATTGAGGGACTGTTAGCTCTCTAATACCTCCTCATGGATAGTTTAGCTGTCTGGAATGTAAGGGGTTTCAACCACCCTCAGAAGTAAAAAGAGCTTCAAAGGTTGATTGGTAAGTATAAGGTTGGTTTAGTTGTTATTCTTGAAAATAAAGTTAGGTCTACTCCTTATGATAGCTTGAGACAGAGGTTATTTCCTGGCTGGGGTTCATTTATAAACCTTGATCATTGCCCTGTTGGGAGAATTTGGATGGTATGGAGACAGGACCTATTTAATGTGACTGTCCTAAATAGCAGTAGCCAATATATACATTGCCTTGTTCTTAATATTCAGAATCAGCAAAGTTTTCAGGCTACCTTTGTGTATGCTAGCAATGATCCTGATGAGCGTGTGGATGTCTGGAATTTTATTAATCATAATAGTCAGGGATTGGTTGAACCTTGGTGCATTGCTGGGGATTTTAACACAATCCTTGAGCCGCAAGAAAAGGTGGGTGGTTTGCCTGTCTTTCTGGATCAGATTCAGGATTTTAGGAATTGTGTGCATCAGTCTTGCTTGGAGGATATGAAGTTTTCAGGGTGTTACTTTACTTGGTCAAATAAGCAGCTACCTAAGACCAGAATTTATAGCAAGCTGGATAGGGTTTTGGTAAATGAGTACTGGATGAATTTGTGGCCTAATGCTGAGACAGTCTTTTTAAATGAAGGGATATCTGACCATTCTCCAATTGTGATTGACTGGAGAACAGACTCAATTCAGAAAGGCTCATCTTTCAAGTTCTTTAACATGCTTGCTAAAGATGAGAATTTCATTAACATTGTCAATGATGTTTGGAGCTCTGAGGTGGAGGGTTTTGATATGTATAGATTAATGAAGAAGCAAAGAATCCTGCAGGGTCCTCTTAAGGAGCTGAATAGGAACAGGTACTCAGATATTGAGAAGAAAGAGGTTGTTTTCAGGCAGAGTCTTGATAGAGTGCAGGGTTTGTTAGCTAAGAATCCTGGTGACATTCACTTACAAAAGCTTGAGAGGGAAGCAGCAAAAGATTATGTGAATATTGCACCTGCTGCAGCTAGTTTTATTCAGCAGAAAGCAAAGGAGAATTGGTTGAGAGATGCTAACCAAAACACCAGGTTTTTCCATGACTCAATCAAGGCTAGAAGGTACAGAAATAGGGTACTATCCATCACTGATAGTGCTGGTGTGGTGAGGACTTCTCAATTGGAGATTTGCAAGGTGTTTGAGGATTATTACACTGATCTGTTTCAGGATTCTGGTTCTGATTGTAGCTTTACTGATGAAGAAGTTATGCAGGGTGAGATTCTGAATTCTGATCAACAAATTGGCCTAATTAAACCTATTTTAGATCATGAAATAAAGGCAAGTTTCTTCAGTATGGGAAGCAATAAGGCCCCTGGCCCTGATGGTTATGGAGCTGAGTTTTATAAGGCCTCATGGGATGTAATTGGTTCAGATGTCTGCAAAGCTGTGCATGAGTTTTTTAGAACTGGTAAGCTGTTGAAGGAGATTAATTCTACTTCCCTTGTGTTGATTTCTAAGATTGATTGCCCAAATTGTGCTGCTGATTTTAGGCCTATTGCATGTTGTAATTCAGTTTACAAATGCATTGCTAAAATCCTTGCTAACAGAATGCAAAAGGTTCTTCCTGTGTTGGTGCAAGACAATCAAACAACATTTGTTTCTGACAGAAATATTATTCACAATATTCGGATCACTCAAGAGTTGTTGAGGCTCTATGGCAGAAAGCATGTTTCTCCTAGATGTCTGCTCAAGATTGATTTAAAGAAAGCCTATGATGTTCTGAGTTGGGATTTTCTGCACTGTACTTTACAGGTTCTTAAATTCCCTCAGAAATTTGTTCAGTGGATTATGGTATGCATATCAACTGTGAGCTTTAATCTGGTTCTCAATGGTTGTTCTTTTGGTAAGATTAAAAGTCACAGAGGCTTAAGGCAAGGGGATCCTGTGTCCCCTTTGCTATTTGTTCTGGTGATGAAGATGCTAACCAGAAAATTGCAGGAAGCAACCTACACTAAGGGGTTCAGATTCCATCCTTTGTGTAGAAATCAGAGGCTTGTCAACCTTGCTTTTGTAGATGATATAATGCTTTTCTGTAATGGTAGTGAGAAGAGTGTTAAGATCCTCTTGGAAGCTTTTCAGAGTTTTTCTGCTGATTCTGGTCATTATGCAAATCACACTAAATCACAGATTTACATGGCTGGTATTTCAACTGATGTTGAGGATAGACTGCAGAGTTTGACAGGGTTCACTAAGGGATCATTTCCCTTCCGATATTTGGGATTACCAATCTCTGGAAGGAAGTGGTCAACCCAAACTTGTCATATTTTGGTTGATAGGATTACCAGAAGGATAAATTCTTGGAGAACAAGAAATTTGTCTTATAAGGGAAAGGCTCAATTAATCAATTCAGTACTGTTATCTATGCATGTTTACTGGGCAAGTGCTTTCATAATTCCCAAAACTGTTTTGAAGAACATAGAGCAAATTTGCAGAAGGTATCTCTGGGGTGTGAATGAATTGGGAAGAGCAAATGCTGTCATTGCTTGGGATATGTGCTGCAGACCAAGGAAGGCTGGTGGATTGGGGTTCAAACAAATCTTTCAGTGGAATCAAGCCTCTTTAGGGAAGCAAATTTGGCAGCATGCTTTGAAGAAAGATTGCCTTTGGGTGAAGTGGATCAATGTTGTTTATCTGAAGGAACAGGATTTCTGGACTTATCAGATTACTAGCCATGATAGTTGGCATTGGAAGCAACTGATAAAGCTGAGGGACTTGTTTAGACCAGCTTATGTGAATGGTCTTTGGAAGGGAGGTCTGGTCTACACGATTAAACAAGGATACAATCATTTACTTGGGGACCAAGCTACTGTTTTCTGGTTCAGGACTGTGTGGAATCCTGCTTCAGTGCCAAAGCACTGCTTTATTTTTTGGTTGGCTGCTCATAACAAATTAAAAACTAGGGCCAATATAGCTGTGTTTGAGGATGAGGATCCTACTTGTGTGTTATGCAATGATAATTTTGAGGACAGGGAGCATTTGTTTTTCGATTGTAACTGGAGCAGGGATCTTGTAGAGTTGATGGCTAACTGGATTGGTTTGGATTCATGGCGCACAAACTTCCAACAATGGCTTCATTGGCTGGCTCATGGTTTCAATCATAAGTACAGGAAGATGCTTGTTGTGGCTGCCATGGCTGCTTGCTTATACCATGTATGGATGGAGAGGAACAAGCGAATTTTTGCTGGGAAATCAAGAACACCGTCTCAAGTTTTTAGATTAGTTAAGAAAGAAGTAGCTACTAGATGTTTTCTTTATTTTGGATCTTTTGATCGCTTATGTAATCATGTAATAGCTAATAGATTGCTAGCTGAATTATAATTTTTGTGATTAATGTCTCTTTCAACCCTACATAGTAGGTGGGAAGGAGTAATTAATTACTATAGGATTTGATGTACAATTTCGTTTGTTGGTTAATGAATTTTTCGTTTACCAAAAAAAAAATATACATATATATACATAACCAAACCAACTCCTTTTATAACAATTCCTATTAAACTATTCTTAAAATAAATATATTAAAAATAAAAATAAAAATATTGTTGCATAAATAAATTGGGTAAAATTGCGGGTCTCACACGCCTGGGCGCCCCAGCCTAGGCGCCTAGGCGTGCCAGCCTTGCTCTGACTCCGTTTCACTCTGTTCTTGCGTCATTTTCAAGGTCCTTTCATCCTCTTTTCAGCTCCATAATTATTTTCCTCAATTAAGCACCGAAAGTACCTGAAACAAACCCAAAACGGATCAAAATGTTCAACGAATCCTAATCTAATAACAAAATCATAAAACTATACAAAAAGTCCTAAATTTACAAGAGAAATAAGCCAAATCCTTAGCGAAAGGGAGTCTAATTCTTGCTCAAAACATCATATATTTGACCCAAATTACTCTCCCAAAGTAAAATAAAAATTCTAAAACACAAGACTACCCTCTAAATGTATACACCTAATCTTGGACTTCGACTCACAGACTCAGACATTTATTTTCACAAGCAATTCATACAATTGAAACCTGGTTAGAATAACAAACTCCACAAGAACTCAGGACTAGAGACCACTCTCAACCTTACAGTATATCTCTCATGTGTATCAAGGGTTATATATATACAATTCACTCAAGTTCATGCAATGACAATGTGTTATCATAAGCTTGACCATAGACCCAAATCTCCACTGAAATTATTGAATGCACACAAAAATCAAAAGGTCTTATATTTGGTTGTAACGAGGCCATGGCTAAAGATGAAAGGTGGGATAAAAGAAACAAAGGATTATACTAAGGGCTAAAAATATGAAATCAAACAACATCCCTTTTACATATGAATGGAGCATTGTTTTTATAACAAATATCAACTTCAATATTTAATTCTCCTTCATTCTTTTTCATTCCCATTCTCTCTATTCTCTTCTCTTTTTCATTATATTTTTTTCTTTTCTTTTTTTTTCTTTTGGAAGAGAAATAGAGATCACAATTAATACATTCAGCTCAACACTTTCGGAATCAACATATTCCCAATTGAAGCATTCACATTTCAAAGGATACCAAAAATATATAACATTTATGAAAAAGGTACCAAAGAAATTGTAACACTCCTTGTATATCATCTTACTTTATAAGAAAAGTAATAAGTTTATGAATACTTGGACTTGTTATCATTGGACAAATATCTGATGATAATAATTTTCCCTTCCCTTGAAAATTCCTTTTCACAAATACTTGATTAGTAATGAGGTTGACTAACAAAATTAGAGTTTGCGGAAACATAGTAAAGTAGTCATATTATGCCCCCAAAATATATCAAGTGTAACAAGTCCATGGATACCGAATAATATTATTATGAAACCAATTTCATCTTATGATACCTCTTTCAAAATGTGTATCATATAAATACTATTAAAATAGAGGTGTTATAGAGCTGGTCACTGGTCCTCTGTCCAAACATTCATCTGGCCGGATCCTCGATATCTGCACAAAGGGTTCCCAACCCACACTTTCTATATTCTGCATGCACCTAAAGGACATCTCCCTTCACTGACTTTTGTGCAAGCTAGATGCACGATCAACACCTAATCAGGGCATGGGGGTTAGCTATACATATTCGCATAATCAAATGAGAATAACACTAACATCCACAAGTCAACATGTAGAAAATCATGATGCATATTCATATGAGCACACCCGGTTAATCATAATAGTTCTTTCAATGCAGGTGGCATGATGCATGATTTTCATCCACAACTGAGGCCTCTAACAAAGTCCATATTGGACGTCCATCCAATACACCGTTGTGTTCCCGGAACACTGACATTCGTTCCCAGAACGTAATGCCAAACCATACTTGGATAAATAAGCATCACTCCTAGAGTGTGCATCACGTTCCCAGAACGTGTAGCAAACCATACTTGGAATAATAAGCATCACTCCCAGAGTGTGCATCACGTTCCCGGAACGTATACGTTCCCAGAACGCATAACAACCAGGTCCCGGACTCTGGCCACATTCCCAGAATGTGTCATCAAGTAGGTTGCATATCAATGTGTTCCCAGAACACTCACATACGTTCCCAGAACGTATATAACCAGGTCCCAGACACTGGCCACATTCCCAGAATGTGTCATCAAGTAGGTTACAAATTTGGTACTCCCGGAGTACCCTCCTCATATTCCCAGAATATGATAATCGTTTCCTACCAACCCATCTTCCATTCTATATGCATGAATGCACAATCATTAAGGTTGGTTTTTATCTTTAATTCTATTATTATACCAATGTGTTCCCAGAACACTAACATACGTTCCCAGAACGTATCGCAAACCATACTTGGAATATAATCAAGCACCACTCCCAGAGTGTGCATCACGTTCCCAGAACGTGTCAAAGAAACCATGTCCCAGACAATGGCCACATTCCCAGAATGTGTCATCAAGTAGGTTGCATCAATTTGGTACTCCTAAAGTACAGGGTCATGTTCCCAGAACATGACAAACAATCCTTGCCAACCTATTTCATTACTTTTTTCTATGCATGATTTGCATACATAATTACTAAGGTTGGTCTTTCTATTGATTCCACAATTATGACTTAGAAAAACACAACTTCTGAATGATATCTTGAGGTATGGCTTTACTCATAAAATTCACCTTTGAATTTAAATTTAACATATGCTCATAGACCTGGATTGAGAGAACATAATTCTTACTCAAAAACTTAACTTTTATTTTTAAGTTTTCAGGTACTAACCGGTTACATCATCACCTAACCGGTTAGAATTTCAGACCTGATTATAAAACCACTAATTTTCAAAGAATATTTTCTTGAATACTCTACTCAATCCATCACAAGGTTTTAGCATAAAAGAATACCTCAAGTTCAACACATAATATCATTCAAAAGATCTAAGTCATAATCCCATTTCATTTATGCATAATTTCCTCTTGAAATTATCATTTGATGTTAAGGTATTAACTCCCAATTTTCAATCTGAATTATTACAATAAAATCAACTTCATTTCAGATTGAATTCCAGTGAAATTAGGGATTAGATTTGAGTAACATTGATAAGACCACATGACTGATTTCAGAAACTTATTTTCTTTGACAATTTTACAGTGTCTAACCGGTTACAATTATCGAGTAACCGGTTAGATTGTGCAGTCAGCACACTGAAACATGAGATTTTGCAAACCATTCTTTCCATTACTCAAATCTAACCAATTTCAACATTCAAAAGAGTTCATATACCTTAAGTAAACATGTTTAACCACAGAAACACATTCAACTTGCAAGCATTCAATTTAGATCCTCAAATTGCACATAATTGCACATATTTCACAACTTAATGCATCAATTAACATAATATCCAAATAAGTCATGAATCCAACATCAATATAATTTGCATGCATCCAGATAACATTGCTCATAACAACAATTGAGCTCAAATTGGCCTCCAAGCCATTTAACCATTTTAACTTATGCCCTTTGAGTCTCTTGGTGACTCATCCTATATTCTACCACAATTTATTCTCATTCCAGCAAATAGTAAGCTTCCCCCTTACCTCTAAGTTGTGCTTGATCCAAAACATTGCAAAGAGAAAGGCTCCAACACAGATTTCCACCAAATCCATTACATGCAGCTAGAGCGGACAGGGTACCAAAACCAGGGAAATTGACATGCAAAACCAAATTAAGAATTGGGGAAAAATGGTCAAATTGAATTCTCTGCAACATGCACTAGAGGTAGGAACAGATTTGAAACCAAAAGGGTTTGTGTGCTTACCAAAATCGAGCTTCAAAGTCAGCTCCAGAAACCAGAAGCTGAGGTTTGACAGCACCAACACCCTTACTTTGCAAGCTTCGTTTTCTTGATTCAGGGACTCTCAACTTACAAACTTTATATCAATACAAAGCCCTTGATGTGATCTTCGTAACAGTGTATCACTCGTGTTCTAACTCTCAACACAGACTGAGAATCGAATGGAAGAACTACGGAACCCTAAAACAGAGCTTCAGCAATTCAAGAGCAAAAATGGGTTTCAATTCATCAACACAAGGCTATATATAGCAAAATCAGAGCTCCATGCATGTTGACACGTCCTTCCCCACTAAGATTAAGGTGATTTCGTGGCGAATTCTGGGTTTAAACGCGTGATTACTCATCAAACGCACTAACCCAGTTTTCTGAGTTCATCGTGTAACCGGTTACAGAGCCCTTCTAACCGGTTACATACTGATAAAATTCAAAAATTAATAATTTACTTACTCTTTCTTCAAAAACCTTTTTAATATTGCAATTAGGTCCCAACCCAAGGACTAGATTACAATATTCACATTTTTGTACAAAATAACCATATAAAAATATATCTCATATTTTTATATAATAAAAACACATAATGTAAAAAAAACTAAAACCTTCAAAACTAATATAAATCAATTATAAAATAATTGTTATAATTAATTTCTTGGTTATTTGGGAGACGAAAATTAGGGGTGTTACACTACTCCCCCACTTAAAAGGAATTTCGTCCCCAAAATTCATCTTCTGAAATTTTCCACTTTTCCAAAGTGTTTTTATACTAGAAAATTTCATCTAGTTCCCAAAAATTTGTTCTTTAGGGTCCTTCCCCACTTAAAAGAGTTTCCATATAATTCTTTTATTTTGAAACATTTTGAATCAAATATTTCAATTTAACAATAAAGATTCTTTGCATAAAACTCTTCATGTGAAAGAATTTCTTTTAAAATAAATATGCTTTTGAGAAATACATTTCACATAAACTTTCTTCAACTAAAACACTTTTCAATAAACCTTTTGGGAAAAACTTTTTGGGTTGCGCACTCTGATCTCTCGAGCACGATCAAAGAAACATTTGTATGACTTTATTCCTTAATAGTTTGAGACATTAGGGTGATCAGTCCCAATATTCAAACCATTAATAACAAAATCATCCCTTTCAGATATAGTCTTTCGCAAGAAAGACCATACGACAGGTCTTTAAGTTAGATGAACTTAAAGATAGGGTAATTATCACTATCAGACTTAATTAGATAGTCAAGTTCTAGAGACATTTCCGTTGGGGAGACAAATATTTGTCCTATCCCGGTGGTTGTTAATCTCTCTAGCCATAACTGATCTTTCTATTTTTGTAGTGTCCACAGATATTATCACATCCAACTTGATAAGGGTTTTGATCACAGAAAGATAGGAGTTGAACTTCCAACAGGATATTGATATTCTCAAACGATTAGATTAACGTAATCGAAAACATTTAACTACGTTAACTCGGATCAAAGGAAGAGATAGGCTTGGGTTGTCTACGTCAGGATTACACTCAACTCTCATCTCAGTCGGTGAATTCTTCTCGTGCTGGATTCGTCCATTCCTTTCTCACCTTTTCCTTCAACACATTCCGGTGAATAATACTCCAGTTTCCTACAATCGGAATTGACTATTCCCTTAGGTACATCACAACTAAACTCAAAGTGATGTGCCTCACAGTTTTCACCTTGAGATGGACAAATGTTCCCTTCCCTATTTCCTCCTTAGTCACTTTTCTCCAATCGAGGATTCCTTAACCTTGATATTTCCGTGGTTGCTATTCTCCCATTTACTTTTCCTCTTTCTCCAGTTGGGCCTTTATTTCATCAATCTTTTCCCTTATTCTAAATTCTGATACTTCTCGCATGAAATTCATGTACTTTCCCATAATCCTCACACATGCTTCCAACATCGAGAAATTCCTTATTCCTTGATAGTTGATAGCTAACCTGGGTTCGAACATAATCTATTCTTGAAGTTCATGTCTTTGGATCTCTCCTCTAGATTGTCCTAAACAACACTTCCTAAATCCCTTACTTCCATAATATATTTTCTAATATCCGTAATCACAGACTTTAATTCTAAAGACTAAATCTCATTCGTTTCTTCATAGAGATCTAACTCCTTTTTCCTCAAAAGTCAACTTCTCTTTCTTCTCTTCATCTTCTGATGGTAATTCACGAATCCGATTCAGGAATTCGTTGGTGATTGGCAACATTCCCAATCTAATACTTAGAGGGTTCCTCTTGGGTTACCAGACTTAGGTCTCTGAATTCCTCGATCAGGATAACCTCCTTAACCATCATTGGGCTCACAAGAATAGCCGATCAACTCAAATCGTCTGCAACTACGTTTGTTTTTCCAGGATGATAATGGAGCTCAAAGCCATAATCTTTAAGAAACTCCATCCATCGCCTTTATCTTACATTCAACTCTTTCTCTTCTTATTATCATTCATACTTTCGAACTCCAAACTTGTTCATGAATCACAACCTTCTCATCTTAGTACCTATTGTTTCTTTTGCATCATCCAGCTCAATTCTCTACCTTCTCTAAGTGGAGTAGCTTCTTAATTTTAACTTTTGATTAGTCCATAAGTATTATGATTCAATCCCCTTAAATCACTTTCAATGATGAATCAAGGTATTAAGTTATTTTACCACACTAAATCCTTTCTTAAATTTTTACTTAGGTGGTTAACATTGAGTTTGGATTGGAGGAAGATGTCTACTGATACCAAAAGTTCCTTCACAAAGAACTTAAATTTTTATTTTAAACTTTCAGCTTCTAACCGGTTATAAGAAACTCTAACCGATTTATGAAGTACAGTTTTAGAAATAAAACCAAAGAATTTCAAAACCATTTTCTTTACATCATCCAATCCAACTCAAAATAGGATTTAATCATAATCTAATACCTTGATTCCAACTGAATTCATCACTGAAACGATTTAAATCATAATATACTCACATTTTTCCATAATTCCTCTTGGACTAATCATATTATATTGGGGTATAATCCATCACTACCCCACCATAATTAAACAACATCCAATCATTTCATACAATCAGTTGATCTTTCCAAGTCAACTTGGTCAGAGGCCATGCGATCTTAGAAAATTCTTAAATACTCCGGCGATAGTACCCAGCCAGCCCTAAAAACTTCTTACATTAAAGATCGCATGCCCTGCGAACTTAACTTCGCTCAACCAAAACTCATCTTTGGTGAGCTTAGCACACAA
This sequence comes from Crotalaria pallida, assembly GCA_037953625.1. NCBI lineage: Eukaryota > Viridiplantae > Streptophyta > Magnoliopsida > Fabales > Fabaceae > Crotalaria > Crotalaria pallida. The sequence goes on along the minus strand of CM075649.1, from coordinate 75,048,827 downwards.
CTACTCCTCTTGCAGGATTCTCAACACAATCCTGAGATGTTTCTCATGCTCCTCCGGATTCTTAGAATAAACCACAAACGAATCCAAATATAATTTAAAGGTCTAGTTCTTATAATCCATAAAAGAACAGGTGCATTAGTCAATCCGAACGGCCTTATTTCCTACTCATAATATCCTATCGAGATCAAAAATGCAGTCTTAAGTGGATTCCTGTCCCGAATCCTGATTTGGGGTTAATCCAACCTCCAATCAATCTTTGAAAACACTTAGACTCCTTTAACCTGGTCCAACCAATTCTTTTAGCAACTTCTCTATGTGTTCCTCCCATTTGACCATTGTCGATGATACTATATCGTAAGGGTAGTAGAGAGGGAATCAGCTTCAAGAAATAACTTGATTCCAAACTCTATCTCTTTGCTCAAGGGTGAACCAAACATCATTTCTTGAAACCCAGATTTCTTTAACCCCCTATTTCCTTCACTGCTGCCCCGAAGCAGACACATGGGTCCATTGGATTCCATATTCAAAGCTTGGAAATCCTAATACAGAGTTGTTCTATCGTCATTAATCATGATCACTTGATCCTTCGGCTCCCGAACCGTGCTTAAGATCAAATTAAATCATGACACAGGTAGATAGACAAAGTCTAATACCTTAATAGAACGATTCCGACATACCTTGGAAACAACTACAAAAAGATTTGTAGGATCCTCTACTTTGAGATAGCAGATTGGATAAGGCATAGAGCAACCTTGATCAATACCCTTATACATAAGGAACAAAAGAAAGGATAGTTTTAGAGTTTAACAAACTCAACAAGGTTAATCCTTAAGAAGATGACTGCCCTGCACTCGATCTGAGAAGTTTATTAACTTTAACACTAGTGAGGGTAAATACTCTTCTCCAGAGTCAAGGACTTAACTGCAATTCCATTAAGATTTTCTTATCACTGGTTCTATGAGAACGGAATAAACCAACACTATGGTTTTAGGTTTACAACATGTCTAAAGAGAAGCATACATCTATCATACTTCTACTTAGACTACATAGAACACTTCTTAATAGCAGGATAAACTACTTATCTAGAGCCATTACCCATAACCTTAGCTCTAGTTTGGAAGTATGTGCAAGCATACTTCCCAGGAAACATTGCAGATATCGATGACAAGCGTATTGGACCACACACCCAAGGACCAGGAGTCAGGACCATTGCTCTGATACCATAAAAATGTAACACTCCTTGTATGTCATCTTACTTTATAAGAAAAGTAATAAGTTTATGAATACTTGGAATTGTTATCATTGGAAAAAGATCTGAAGATAAGAATTTTCCCTTCCCTTGAAAATTCATTTTCACAAATACTTGATTAGTAATGAGGTTGACTAACAAAATCAGAGTTTGCGGAAACATAGTAAAGTAGTCATATTATGCCCCCAAAATATATCAAGTGTAACAAGTCCATGGATACCAAATAATATTATTATGAAACCAATTTCATCTTATGATACCTCTTTCAAAATGTGTATCATATAAATACTATTAAAATAGAGGTGTTATAGAGCTGGTCACTGGTCCTCTGTCCAAACATTCATCTGGACGGATCCTCGATATCTGCACAAAGGGTTCCCAACCCACACTTTCTATATTCTGCATGCACCTAAAGGACATCTCCCTTCACTGACTTTTGTGCAAGCTAGATGCACGATCAACACCTAATCAGGGCATGGGGGTTAGCTATACATATTCGCATAATCAAATGAGAATAACACTAACATCCACAAGTCAACATGTAGCAAATCATGATGCATATTCATATGAGCACACCCTGTTAATCATAATAATTCTTTCAATGCCGGTGGCATGATGCATGATTTTCATCCACAACTGAGGCCTTTAACAAAGTCCATCTTGGACGTCTATCCAATACACCGTTGTGTTCCCGGAACACTGACATTCGTTCCCAGAACGTAATGTCAAACCATACTTGGATAAATAAGCATCACTCCTAGAGTGTGCATCACTTTCCCAGAACGTGTAGCAAACCATACTTGGAATAATAAGCATCACTCCCAGAGTGTGCATCACGTTCCCAGAACGTATACGTTCTGGGAATGTATACGTTCCCAGAACGCATAACAACCAGGTCCCGGACTCTGGCCACATTCCCAGAATGTGTCATCAAGTAGGTTGCATATCAATGTGTTCCTATAACGTATATAACCAGGTCCCAGACACTGGCCACATTCCCAGAATGTGTCATCAAGTAGGTTACAAATTTGGTACTCCCGGAGTACCCTCCTTATATTCCCAGAATATGATAATCGTTTCCTACCAACCCATCTTCCATTCTATATGCATGAATGCACAATCATTAAGGTTGGTTTTTATCTTTAATTCTATTATTATACCAATGTGTTTCCAGAACACTAGCATACGTTCCCAGAACGTATCGCAAACCATACTTGGAATATAATCAAGCACCACTCTCAGAGTGTGCATCACGTTCCCAGAACGTGTCAAAGAAACCATGTCCCAGACAATGGCCACATTCCCAGAATGTGTCATCAAGTAGGTTGCATCAATATGGTACTCCTAAAGTACAGGGTCATGTTCTGGGAACATGACAAACAATCCTTGCCAACCTATTTCATTACTTTTTTCTATGCATGATTTGCATACATAATTACTAAGGTTGGTCTTTCTATTGATTCCACAATTATGACTTAGAAAAACACAACTTCTGAATGATATCTTGAGGCATGGCTTTACTCATAAAATTCACCTTTGAATTTAAATTTAACATATGCTCATAGACCTGGATTGAGGGAACATAATTCTTACTCAAAAACTTAACTTTTATTTTTAAGTTTTCAGGTACTAACCGGTTACATCATCACCTAACCGGTTAGAATTTCAGACCTGATTATAAAACCACTAATTTTCAAAGAATCTTTTCTTGAATACTCTACTCAATCCATCACAAGGTTTTAGCATAACAGAATACCTCAAGTTCAACACTTAATATCATTCAAAAGATCTAAGTCAGAATCCCATTTCATTTATGCATATTTTCCTCTTGAAATTATCATTTGATGTTAAGGTATTAACTCCCAATTTTCAATCTGAATTATTACAATAAAATCAACTTCATTTCAGATTGAATTCCAGTGAAATTAGGGATTAGATTTGAGTAACATTGATAAGACCACATGACTGATTTCAGAAACTTATTTTCTTTGACAATTTTACAGTGGCTAACCGGTTACAATTATCGAGTAACCGGTTAGATTATGTAGTCAGCACACTGAAACATGAGATTTTGCAAACCATTCTTTCCATTACTAAAATCTAACCAATTTCAACATCCAAAAGAGTTCATATACCTTAAGTAAACATGTTTAACCACAGAAACACATTCAACTTGCATGCATTCAATTTAGATGCTCAAATTGCACATAATTGCACATATTTCACAACTTAATGCATCAATTCACATAATATCCAAATTAGTCATGAATCCAACATCAATATAATTTGCATGCATCCAGATAACGTTGCTCATAACAACAATTGAGCTCAAATTGGCCTCCAAGCCATTTAACCATTTTAACTTATGCCCTTTGAGTCTCTTGGTGACTCCTCCTATATCAATTTATTCTCATTCCAGCAAATAGTAAGCTTCCCCCTTACCTCTAAGTTGTGATTGATCCATAACATTGCAGAGAGAAAGGCTCCAACACAGATTTCCACCAAATCCACTACATGCAGCTAGAGCTGGACAGGGTACCAAAACCAGGGAAATTGACATGCAAAACCAAATTAAGAATTGGGGAAAAATGGTCAAATTGAATTCTCTGCAACATGCACTAGAGGTGGGAACAGATTTGAAACCAAAAGGGTTTGTGTGCTTACCAAAATCGAGCTTCAAAGTCAGCTCCAGAAACCAGAAGCTGAGGTTTGACAGCACCAACACCCTTACTTTGCAAGCTTCGTTTTCTTGATTCAGGAACTCTCAACTCACAAACTTTATATCAATACAAAGCCCTTGATGTGAGCTTCGTAACAGTGTATCACTCGTGTTCTAACTCTCAACACAGACTGAGAATCGAATGGAAGAACTACGGAACCCTAAAACAGAGCTTCAGCAATTCAAGAGCAAAAATGGGTTTCAATTCATCAACACAAGGCTATATATAGCAAAATCAGAGCTCTATGCATGTTGACACGTCCTTCCCCACTAAGATTAAGGTGATTTCGTGGCGAATTCTGGGTTTAAACGCGTGATTACTCATCAAACGCACTAACCCAGTTTTCTGAGTTCATCGTGTAACCGGTTACAGAGCCCTTCTAACCGGTTACATACAGATAAAATTCAAAAATTAATAATTTACTTACTCTTTCTTCAAAAACCTTTTTAATATTGCAATTTGGTCCCAACCCAAGGACTATATTACAATATTCACATTTTTGTACAAAATAACCATATAAAAATATATCTCATATTTTTATATAATAAAAACACATAATGTACAAAAACTAAAACCTTCAAAACTAATATAAATCAATTATAAAATAATTGTTATAATTAATTTCTTGGTTATTTGGGAGACGAAAATTAGGGGTGTTACATAAATCATATATCAATACGCTCAAAGTGGGCCACTAAGGGATAATGTTTATCAAAAATCTGTTGAAGGCCAGAAAAAACGCAATCATAAGTGCCTTAATCATCTTAATGCATGCAATCATTTATCAATCTAAAAATGGTCACCTGTCAAATTCTAGAACTCAAAGTCGAAGTGAACACACTCATGAAAGAAATAGGGTTCTCAAATCAAATATAATTCAATAACTCACATACCCCTTCAGTGTTTAGGCTCAAAATCTTACTAGGCTAACGGTTCGTTCACTAATCACAAATTCTCAAAAAGTTTGTCAAAATAAAAAAATCTCAAAAATATTTACAGCTTAATCAAATCAATATCAAAAGTCAATGAGCCTAATCCTAAACTAAGTATTTACACCTATCATCAGAAAAACAGTCCTAAGTCTATAATAATTACCTACTCCTACCAAGGACACAAACCAACACCAAATATGGGAGAAAAATTAAGATCAGAAAAATTTTTATTTTGTACCACTCCCCCAAAGTTAGAGGTTGGCTTGTCCTCAAGCAAACTAATCTAACCTAAACTACAAAATAAAAATTAAAAACAAAAGCAAGGAGTTAGGAAACTTCCCTTTGTAGCACAACATTCTCTCTTGATGCACCATGGAGGAGACTCCCCCAAACCTATTCACCATGGAAGGCTAGACTTCTAGGGTTAATCCCTTTGGTATTGTATTATCTACTCTTGAGCTCTTGTTATTAATGCAATTTCGTTTTCTCTTCTCTGTTTTCATGTTTATCGAGGTGTAGTGGTTTGCTTAATTCCATTTCGTAGAGATAATACATGAATATAAATGCTTAATTTGTATTAACTCGTAAAAACTCCAATTCTGGTTTCTGATGCTTAATTAGAAGTTAGGGTTTGGAGTGACAACTAGATTTTCGCTTAGTATTTGGTTGTCACGAGTTGGATAGAGGAGAGGAGAGGAATCGATCTTTAGTGAGCTAGGATTGAGTAGTGTACGTAGCCAAAGGGGTTTGCCCGCTTTTGTTTCTGATTTTGTTAGTTTTAATATTTTGTTTATGTTTTGTTCTTCGCGTTTGTTACACACAACCCCCCCCCCCCCCCATTTTACTGCACACTACGTGTTTGATACTTTGCCTAGACCGATATTCGCTAGGAAACGACCTAGGATCACCTTCCTGGCACTACAGAATTAAACCCCTTTTATTTTGATCGGGTACGGCCTCGATCAAAATTTGGCGCCGTTGCCGGGGATTATCGGTTCTTGCCAAAGATCATACAGTAGTTAGTTAGAGTAGTTAGTGTAGTTAGTGTAGTTAGTGTGTAAATAAGCCTTCTGATAACTGATTGAAAGTTGCCCTGTTTGCTGTTTTGCTATTCTGCATAACTGATGCTAATTTAGTGTTTCTGTGAGTGTCATTCAACATAGCTGTGGGTGGAATTTTTGCACGAAAATTGGTATCCACACTTGTTTAATCATATATTAGTATGTTGATGCATCACAGACACTCAGATAGGCACTGGTTGTGAGTTCCAGAAAAATTTTCCATGTTTCAGCAGCACTTACAAAAAATAGGCGTAACTTTTGACCAGTAACTCGGAATTAGAGAAAATCTGGACCCCAAAATACTTCGTTTACTATTTCTTTTTTATTTTACAAGTTTTATTTTCTTAGTTTTTGGTCTCTGTTTTAATTGATTGACTTGGTTCCCTTTTGAATTTTGTCCTCAAAATTTCTGTGATATGTTTTCGTGATTTTAGGGTGCTAAAAAAGTTAAAGAAATTTTTTTTTTAAAAATAAAAAAATTTTGTTGCCTATTTTGGTCATGCATATCTGTGACAGTTTGCTATGCTTAATGGTATTTTGTTCAGTACATGACTAGGGGCAACCCAAGTTATTTGCATCCTTACAACCCTGAAATCGATAGAATTTATCACAGATTAGTTAGACAAAATAGGAATCAGTCATTAGATAGTGAGTCAGAGTCATCTTATAGTCCTTCTAATTCTACTTCTGTTTCTTCTTACTCTATTCCTTCTTCTTCTGTTCAATCTGATTCTGCTTTTGTTAATTGTGATAACATGGCTCAACCCCCACCAAGGGAAAGGACACTTAGGGAGCTGGCTGCACCTGACTTCACTATTGAAGACTCGTGTATCCGGTATCCTGATGAGGATGTTCCTTTTGAGCTTAGAACAGGACTAATCCATTTGTTGCCCAAGTTTCATGGTCTTGCAGGTGAGGATCCTCATAAGCATCTCAAGAAATTCCACATAGTGGGCACCACAATGAAACCTCATGATGTGCAAGAGGATCATGTCTGTCTCAGAGCATTCCCACATTCCTTAGAGGGTTTGGCCCAGGATTGGTTATCTGACTTGGCCCCTGGTTCCATCACAAGTTGGGATGACTTGAAGAGGGCATTTCTGGAAAAATTCTTCCCTGCAAATAGGACCACTGCAATCAGAAAGGAAATCTCTGGTATCAGGCAACAACATGGAGAGAGTCTCTATGAATATTGGGAGAGATTCAAGAGGTTGTGTGCTTCCTGCCCTCACCATCAGATCTCAGAGTAGCTGCTTATTCAATATTTCTATGAAGGTCTCAACTTTATGGAGAGAAACATGGTAGATGCTGCAAGTGGTGGTGGTACATTGGGAGATATGACACCCTTACAAGCCAGAAGCAAAATTGAGAAGATGACTTCCAAATGTCAGCAATTTCATGCAAGAAGCAACAATGATGCAATAGTTGTGAGGGATGTAAATGATGTTGGTGCAGACTCGGGCAAGGTTGAGAAGCTTGAGCAGAAAAATGATTCACTTACAACATTGGTCACACAATTGGCTGTCAATCAGAAAAAGATGATACTTCCTGTTAGAGTGTGTGGCATATGCACATCCATTGACCACCCCACAGATGCATACCCTTCCCTTCAGCAGAAACAACCGATGACCAGTGGTGACCAACCCGAGGCCTATGCGACCAACATATACAACAATAGAGGCCCACAACAACACAATCATGACCTCTCTTCCAATAGATACAACCCTGGATGGAGGAACCATCCCAACCAAAAGTGGTCTGATCAACAACAACAACCTTCTCCTAATGTTCCATTTCAAAACAACGCTGGACCGAGTAGACCACCATATGTACCTCCTCCAATCCAGCAGCAAAGGCAACAACAACAGCAGCTAGTGGTTCATCCTGCACCATCAGCCCCTCCATCCAACCAACCTACCTTGGAGGAGTTGGTGAGGCAAATGACCATGCAGAACCTCCAATTTCAACAAGAAACTAGAGCATCCATTCAGAGACAAGAGGCATCCATTCAGACTTTGACAAATCAGATAGGTCAAATGGCAACTTCTCTCAACAACTTGCAATCTCAAAATTCTGACAAGTTGTCTTCCCAAACAGTGATCAACCCTCAAAATCAAAATGTGAGTGCCATCAACCTGAGGTTAGGAAAGCAGATTGTCACACCCACACCACAACCTCACCTCAACAATGATGCTCTAGCTTCCTCTAAAGGGAAGAGCCAAGTGGTAGATGAAGGTGAGCATGCTAGCACCAAGGAGAATCATCCAACTCAACCTTCCTCAACTTCATCCACAAGCCCTGCTATTGTCTTGCAACCTCCTCCCGTTCCTCTTCCATTCCCACCAAGAGTGCCTCAAAACAAAAGGGTGGAAGAGGTGGACAAGGACATTCATGACACATTTAGGAAGGTGGAAGTCAACATACCCCTTCTTGATGCAATAAAACAGATTCCAAGGTATGCGAAGTTCCTTAAGGAGTTGTGCACTCATAAGAGAAGACTCAAGGGCAAATGAGAGGATAAGCATGAGAAGGAATGTCTCCGCTCTCATAGGTAAACCTATCCCTCACATTCCTGAAAAATGTAAGGATCCTGAAACTTTCTCTATACCTTGCATCATAGGCAATGTTAAGTTTGAAAATTCTATGCTAGATTTAGGAGCATCCATAAATGTCATGCCTATGTCTGTTTTTAAGTCTCTTTCTCTTGGACCTCTTCAACCTACGGGTGTGGTGATTCAATTGGCAAATAGAAGTACTGCCCACCCCGCAGGTTTGATAGAGGATGTCTTGGTTCGGGTTGAAGAGTTGATCTTCCCTGCTGATTTTTACATACTTGATATGGAAGATGAATCCCCCCGTAATGTTGTTCGTATTATTTTGGGGAGGCCATTTTTGAAAACAGCCCGAACCAAGATAGATGTGCATTCAGGTTCACTTTCCATGGAGTTTGATGGCAGTGTGATCCGATTTGACATTTTCCATGCTATGAAACATTTTCCAGAGGATCACTCTGCTTTCCATGTGGACTTGCTTGATGAGTTGATAGATGAGCAACCAAGATAGATGTGCATTCATGTTCACTTTCCATGGAGTTTGATGGCAGTGTGATCCGATTTGACATTTTCCATGCTATGAAACATTTTCCAGAGGATCACTCTGTTTTCCATGTGGACTTGCTTGATGAGTTGATAGATGGAGCATATGCTTGACTTTTTGCATCATGATTTTGAATTGCCATCTTTCACTGATTCATTTACTTGTCCATCATGCACTAATTCCGGATGGTGCACCGCATGCATTGAAATAGCTCAGTTTCTAGACTCTGCTACTGCATCTGATGATTCATATGTTATAGATTCAGATTATGCTAACCCTAACCCCGTATCTGTTATGCATGAGTCTGATTCACTTGTTCAGGTGCAGGCAGTAGAATCCATTTCTGCTGTCCCTTTAGTTCCATCTATTACGCAGGCACCCTCATTGGACCTGAAGCCCCTCCCTCCTCATCTCAAATATGCTTACTTGGAGGATGAGCAGAAACTCCCAGTGATCATCTCTACCTCACTTTCTGTTGATCAAGAGGAGAAACTGTTGGATGTGATAAGAAAGAACAAGAGGGAAATTGGATGGACTTTAGCGGATATTCCTGGAATTAGCCCCTCCATGTGCGTGCACCGCATTTTGTTAGAGGATGGGGCTAAACCAGTGAGACAACCCCAAAGGCGGTTGAACCCCCAGATTCTTGATGTGGTTAAGAAAGAGGTCACCAAGCTGCTCCAAGCGGGTATCATCTACCCAATTTCAGATAGCACTTGGGTGAGCCCGGTGCAAGTTGTCCCCAAGAAGTCTGGTGTCACAGTTGTCAAAAATGAGAAGGATGAGCTGATTCCCACTAGAGTACAGAACAGTTGGAGAGTCTGCATTGATTACAGAAAGCTCAACCAGGTGACTCGCAAGGATCATTTCCCTCTCCCCTTCATTGATCAGATGTTGGAGCGCCTGGCAGGTAAATCTCATTATTGCTTCTTAGATGATTTCTCTGGTTATTTTCAAATTTGCATGGCACCAGAGGACCAACATAAGACCACATTTACCTGTCCTTTTGGCACATTTGCATATAGGAAGATGCCTTTTGGCCTATGAAATGCTCCTGCCACATTTCAAAGATGTATGATGAGTATTTTTGCTGACTTGCTCGAGCATTGCATAGAGGTCTTCATGGATGATTTTAGTGTTTATGGCTCCTCATTTGATGCATGTCTTGATAATTTGACTAAGGTGCTTAACAGGTGCATTGAGACTAACCTTGTCTTGAATTTTGAAAAATGCCACTTCATGGTAGAACAAGGCATAGTCTTAGGGCACATTGTTTCGCACAAGGGCATAGAAGTTGACCCTGCTAAGCTGCATGTAATATCACATTTGCCTTACCCCTCTTGCGTGCGAGAGGTGCATTCTTTTCTTGGTCATGCAGGTTTCTATTGCAGGTTTATTCAAAACTTTAGCAACATTGCCCTTCCTCTTTCCAAGCTGCTTCAAAAGGATGCCCCATGGGAATTTGGAGACCAATGCAAGAGGGCATTTGATGAATTGAAGAAAGCACTGACCACCACCCCCATCATCCAACCACTTGATTGGACCCTCCCATTTGAGCTCATGACTGATGCTTCAAATTATGCTTTGGGAGCAGTTCTCTCCCAAAGGGTTGGTAAGCTGTCGCATGTGATTTATTATGCTTCTAGGACTTTAGATGCAGCGCAGGTTAATTACACAACAACTGAAAAAGAACTTTTGGCTATTGTTTTTGCACTTGACAAGTTTAGATCATATTTGCTTGGTTCTAAGGTTGTAGTGTACACTGATCATGCTTCTCTGAAGTATCTTTTGAAAAAGACAGATTCCAAACCTAGGTTGATTAGGTGGATGTTGCTCCTCCAGGAGTTTGATCTTGAGATTCAGGATCGGAGTGGTGCGCATAACCTTGTCGCACACCACTTGAGCAGGATAGAGAGAGAGGAGGATGCATTTCCTATCCGGGATGACTTCCCGGATGAGCAGCTTTTATCTTTACATGTTTCCCATCCCCCTCCCCAAACTCCTTGGTTTGCATACATTGTTAATTATCTGGTTGCTTCTGTTTTTCCTACCTTGGCATCCGAAGCTCAAAGAGACAAATTAAAGAGCGATGCCAAGTATTATGTATGGGATGACCCCTATTTGTAGCGTTTTTGTAGTGATCAGGTCATTCGCAGGTGCATTCTAGATCATGAGATCCAATCTGTTCTCCAGTTTTGTCATGCTTCACCAGTTGGAGGCCACCTTGGGACTCAAAGGACAGCACGAAAGGTGCTGGATTCTGGATTTTATTGGCCTACCATCTTCAAGGATGCAAGCAACATCTGCAGCTCATGTGAGCAATGTCAAAGAGCAGGAGACGCCCTATCTTGGAGGCAACAGATGTCGCAACAACCTATGTTGTTCTCTGAGGTGTTTGATGTCAGGGGTATAGATTTCATGGGCCCCTTTCCTGTTTCTTTTGGTTTTTATTATATCTTACATGCTGTGGATTATGAGGAAACCGCAATTGCTGGTTGGAGAGACTTAGGAACCCTAGGAAAACACCTAGAAGGGGGGGTTGAATAGGTGTTGAAGCTACCTTGAAAGATTTTCGAATGAAACAAATCGAAACAATCAAAACAACAGATTTTTGCAAATTTTCACTAACTTAATCGATTAATCTGCAACTTAATCGATTAAGTCTGAGAGATCAAAATTACTTACTCGATTAAGCAAGTCATGTACTCGAGTATTACTTGCAGAAACCAGAAAAATCAAGTTTTCATTCGCATACGAAAATCAATCAATTCACACGAAAGATCAGAGATTCAACGGAAATGATTAACACCTATATTCTTATTGATTAACCTAGTTATGAAAATGATTTTCCCTTTTTCAATTTGAACAATTAAATATTCAATTCAATCAATTATGAAAATCAATCTTTCTAGGTTTTCAATCAAGAACGCAATCAAATGACTTGAATATAAAGAGTAAGGGTTTAGAGATACAACACAGTGATTTATCCTGGTTCACTTTCATGCGCTTGAAAGCTACATCCAGTCCCCTCTTCAACCAAGAGAGATTCTTCACTATGAGGAATTAGAGTTCTCAAATTACAAGTGATTGCCTCACAAGACTCCCTTCTTGCTAGCTTACAAGAGATAACTGACACCCTTGCCTTGTAATCCTATTGATCTTCTCTCTAATCTAACCTCTACCCCTTGTTGATAATCGACACAACAAGTCTTCAATTGCTTGATGATAAACCACACACCAAGGCTTCATTTGCTTGATTCACAACCAAGACTTCTTCTTCTTCTTCAATAAGAATGCACTTGCTTGATGATAAAATCGACACACCAAGACTTCTTGTTTGTTGTAGTGGCTTGCCTTCTTGCAAAGATTACAACACAATAGAAAACACAAAACAATCCTATGAATCTCAATCAAGAGTTATGACAATTCACCATAAGAGATTCAAAGGTTCTTGATCAAAGAATATGAAAATATGAGAACTTTGATCTTTAGAAAATGAGAGAGAATAGAGTGGCTTGATTCTTTGTAAAACTTGTATGAAATGATTCTAATTTATCACAAATAATAGGAAAAGGTTTATATAGAATACCCAAAAGTTATAGCACTTGAAAACTGATTTTGAGAAGTGAAAAACGTATTTTAAAAATCAGTTCAGCGGTACTTAATCGATTAAGTTGCAGACTACTTGAGTAGTACTCGATTAAGTTAGTCACTTAATCGATTAGGTTGGTACTGCACATGTTCAAAACTTGTTTTCTCAAAATCCAACCTTTCCTTTAAAACCTTTAAGCCACCTATTGATTCTAGGTTAAGTGAAAACTCAAATTATGATTAAATCATGACTTATGAATGAGATTCACTACCCTCTATAATAATCTACCCAAATAAAAAACCTATGAAGCTTGAGAGGCAAAAGATAAAAGAAATACAAATACACTCAAACTTAGGTCTTCATGAGCTTGCTTTCTCTCTTCTTCATTTGATGTTTGTTGTTGCTTGTTGAGCTTGAAACTTGATCAACACTTGTAGCTTGTTCAAAAACACTTTGTCATTATCAAAACATTCATCATGTTCATCATGGAACTAACAGATTATGTATCCAAATGGGTGGAAGCTAAGGCCACCAGGACTAATGATGCTCAGGTTGTTGTAGATTTTGTCAGGTCTAATATCCTTTGCAGGTTTGGCATACCTACAGCCATAGTCAGTGATCAAGGCACACACTTTTGCAATAGATCCATGCAAGCTTTGCTCAAGAAGTATGGGGTTGTGCACAAAGTTTCTACACCCTATCACCCCCAAACCAATGGGCAAGCTGAGATTTCAAACAGAGAGATCAAGCGGATTTTGGAGAAGATGGTGAAGCCTAATAGAAAGGATTGGAGCACACGATTGGAGGATGCTTTATGGGCCTATCGGACCGCTTACAAGGCACCCATAGGGATGTCACCTTATCGGGTTGTCTTTGGTAAGGCATGCCACCTGCCTGTGGAGATAGAGCACCGTGCATATTGGGCTGTGAAGCAATGTAACTTAGCTCTTGATGAAGCGGGTGAGGAGAGGAAGCTGCAGTTGAGTGAGCTAGATGAGATCCGTTTGGAGGCCTATGAGAACTCCAAATTCTACAAAGAGAAGACCAAGAAGCTTCATGATAACTCAATTTCCAGAAAGGAGTTCTTGGTTGGTTAAAAAGTGTTGCTCTACAACTCTAGGCTTGGACTCATGAGTGGAAAGCTCCGCTCTATGTGGATTGGACCATTTGTAGTCACCCAGGTGTTTCCTTATGGCACTGTGGAGATCAAGAGTGAGTCCACGAACAAGAGCTTCAAAGTCAATGGCCACCGACTCAAGCCTTTCCTAACCACCCCTTCTTTGGATGATGCACCTGTGGAGGAGGCCTCATTGGTCGACCCCACTTTTGACCCACCATGACTTGGGGAGTCTTCTTTTCTCCTTCCTTACTCTTTTTATTGCACTTGTCTATATCTGCTAGCTGGTATATCTGTCTGGATTTTCTGGTTGCTTTACATTGAGGACAATGTGTGATTTAAGTGTGGGGGGAGAGTAGTTCAGGTTGCATATTTTTTCTTTGATTTTTTAGGTTTTGCTTAGTTTTGGGCATTTTCTTGCATGTTTTTGCTTCATTTTAGTAGAGTCTTGGTATCTTGTGTATGAATTCATGCATTTCTGTGTGCAAAGTTGCTTTTGATAATTAAGAGGTAGTAACACTGTGATAGAATTTTCCCTTTTGTGAGGATTTGAGCCTTAATTGTGGGTGGATTGCTATATATGCCACCTAATTTTCTTCATGCGTGATTGCACTCTGGATTACTTGCACTCTAGAACTTGACTTGTCTCTTGTTGATGCATATTTTGAAATGATTTAGGCACTTTCTTTCTTGAATAATCTATTAGCCATATGAGCCTACCTTGAATGAATGTATCCTTTGCTAGCCCCTTTGAGCCTTTTTATCCCTTTCCTTGTTATTTAGCTCATTACAAGCCTATGACTGAAAAACCATGATTGTCGTAACCTTAGGGAATTTTGGAGCTTTGGAATTGTTTTGGGAATGGGTATTAGGTAAGAAGTGTTCTTTATGCTTCAATTGGTTGAGTTCTTGGTTTTGCCTCATTGGTCGTTGTAGTTATGGCTTCATCTTCATGCCATTTGTGTTGTTTCTTCTTTTCTTTTTGTATATCTCTCAAAAAAAATAGAAGACAAAAATGCAAAAAAAAAACAAATAAAAGGTTGTTGAGGCAAAGAGGATTGGAATTAGTGGCTTTTGATTTTGGGGTGGATTTTGCTTACTTTTTACTTATTCCCCGTTGTCGGGGGATTTCTTATAGTTTTCTATGTCTTTTCTATTCTTATTTTATATCGTGGGATGATGCAATATGCTCATGCAATGACAATTTCATAACAATATATCTTAGCATAAACAAATATATCAATCAATCAGTACCATGTAATGGTATAGGTCTGAGTCTTCGTATACCACGATACAAACAATCACACAATTTATCGGGTATACTACTAACTTCGATAGACCTTTAGTCCGACTTTGAGAGAGTATGGAGTGTCCTAGCATACTCATTAGACACCAAAGCGTCTTAGGATAACTTCTCTCTCACCTGGATTCGCAGCTACCGAATCTACAAGTTCCGAGTGATTCGCTCCCTTCCTCGTCTGCCCGACTCCAACTTCTTTCAAGTCCCATAAGATAGATATATGAGTATCAAACTTTATTTAATGTTATTCTTAAAATCATTCTCTAAGCAACTTAAGAAAATCCAAACATTGACTTCACTTAAAACCGAACATCAATTCTTTTTAACTTAAACTTGTCCAAGGTCAAACACTAACTCTTATAATTTAAAATCATGAGAAAATAATCAGTTAAATTTATTTAAATAAAAAGTTTCTTTGCTGGTCCCTCTTGGACAGCATTGAAATCAATTCCAAAAACACCGAAAAATCGTACTTTTCAAACCAACTTTGTCTCAGATTAAGTACTCATAAAGACTCAACTTAAAAACACTTTTAAAAACACTTTAAACAAGAAATATAACTTAGGAAATTCTGGACAGCATCATGTCCTAAGTTTCAAATTCATTTTTCCATTACTTAAAACCAATTTAAAAGCACAAACAACCAAGAATCATGAAAACAATCAAGCAAACACCTAAATCAACAACTCATCAAGTTTAAACACTTAGAATCACATGAGGGCAGCAAGGTACTCAAGTAAAACAAATTAAACAAACATTCATTCATTCCAAGCATTTCACAATCACAAGCCATCAAGTTACACATAAACATGTTCACAACTTATTCATACATATAGCCCAATCAAATGAGGAAATCTAACACTTAAACATGCACAAACCGAATCATGCATCACACATACACCTAGTCACATTTTCATTGATCTTTCACTTAGTTAACTTCATCTTAGCAAAACTTCATCTTATCATGCATGACTATGTCAAAACCGTGTGCATTATAGGTTGTTTAGAAAATCATTTCTTCAAGGATCAACTTCACAAATCAATGCATAATTTCATGGCATGATCACATATACACATTCAAGGAAATTTAACTCCAAAGTTAAGGTCCAGGCCATGACCTTAACTAAATTTTCTCAAAAATATTTTCAAAGATTCGAAACTTCTAAAACAACTCCAAATCCAACAACGATTCCACATGATTTATTAAGCAAATGAAAACACAACCCTAGCATGCACTTCCTTCACAAGGCCGTGAGCATGCCTAGGTTCTTAAACAATTTAGATCTCACTTTTAACACATAGGATCCGCTCATAGTTCATGGAAATCACATGTTCATCACTTAAACTTAAGAAAATCTTGGTCCTTTTTATTTATACTTACAAACCGTGGCTATTCATGGAGTATCACACAATTTATATTCATTCAAACATCACTAAATCTCAAGATCACAACATGCAAGAGACCAATCAAAGGAAAATCAAGCTTCAAATATTTCAAGATCAACATGCACAAATTATAATCAATTAACAAGGCTTGTAACCTTTGGTTCTCAACAAAACCGTGGCCCTTACAAAGAAAATCACCATGAAAATCAATCATTTTTCAAAGATCTTAACATGCATGCAATCTCAACACTAGACCTTTGAGAAATCCTTTATGGAATCTTAGAATCAAGTTCTTTCCAAAAACATTTCAAAAGATCAAAGAGGAAAACTCAAGATCATGAGAGAAAACATTTTCTTAATCAAAACTTCAAAATCAAGTTCAAGGATTTACATGCATGTAAAGGAAATCACAAAACAACATGCATCAACACTTTTTCTCAAACAAAATCAAAGTTAAGAAAGAAAAGAACAAGAATCAAAGAAAAGGTTTGAAGTTTTTTTATGTTCATGAGGCAAATTCTTACTTAATTAAAATTTTAAGAATTCAAGTCCAAAATCTTTGGTTTCTCTTCTCTCTTCTCACGGTTCACTCACTCCCTCTCTTAGTCCATGGTTTTCTCCTTCTCTTCTTCACTAGTTTAGCTTGATCTAGCTTAAATCATGAAGATTTCAAGGTGTTGAGGCTTGGTTCTTCTCCTTTGCAATTCGGCCTCTCTCTCTCTTTTCTTTTTCACCAAGAGTTTGATGATTCTCTTGGTGTTTTGTGTTTGGCTCTGGAAAAGAAATGGAAACAAGGGAAGTGTTTGGGTTTGAATCACTCTTTCTTCCTCACGGTTTTGTGTTGTTGTTGTGTGTTGGTGTTGTAGTTTGTTGTGAGAAAGAAAGAAATGGTGAAGAAACAAGAATGAGGAATGAAGGAATGGAAATGAACTCTCTTGGTCTCACACGGTTTGGTCCCTTCCTTATTGTCCTCTACTTTTTCTTAATTGCCTAAAAGGGTTTGCATGGGGGGTTGGTTTGCAATGCTTAAGGATTAAGTCTCAAAACTTGGAGGCCAAGTTTTGCCTCAAGTCCCTCACGGCTTCCCCCTTATTCCTTCCTTTCCTTCACTTTTTCTTCCTTCCCATGTCATGCTTAGGTCATTAGAGTGATGTCATCATGTTGACAATTAAGGCATGCTACTTGGCAACCATGCAAGTGAGCTTGGTGGCTAGGCTATGCAAGGGTATTCGGCCATAGAGTGATTTGAGGTAGATTAGAGTAGCTAATTAGGTTTAAGGCACTAATTAGGGTTCTAATCATGATTAGGGTAGGATTAGGTTAATTAATCTAGGTTTAGTCCACTAATCCTTAGTAATTAAGGCTTAATCAAGGATTAAGGCACTAATCAAAAACTTAATCTTGGGTTTAAGGAAAACTAATTTTTTTTTGGATTAGCTCACTAACCAAAAGAATTTAGGGTTCGAGAGAGTGATTAGGCACTTAATCAAAGCTTAAGAGCTCGATTAGGGTTTAGTCCATGATTAGGGCATCAATTAAGGTTTTCTAAAGGCCTAGAACCCTAATTAGTTGATTCTTTAAGGCCTAGAGAAAATAATTTTCCATAAGATCATATAAATCAATAAAGCAAAATCTTAATCAAACTCTAAACAATCTAGCACACAAGGTCACACACACGAACAATACAAATTTCAAAACATGAGAGCTCATCATGAAATCAAAACTCTTTTTAGGTCAATTCTTTAATTAATTAGGTTAAAACAATTTTCTTGATTAGGGACTTGTTGAAGTGAGTCAAAAGGCAGATGTCACATCCTCCCCAACTTAGAAATTTCTCGTCCTCGAGAAATCACATACCTATATCGACCAAAAGTGGGTACGAATCCCTCATGCTACTTTCACGCTCCCAAGTCGCATTCTCACCATTCACCGAATTCCAAATAACTTTAACTAAAGGGATATCCTTCCCCCGAAGAGTCTTTACACTCCGACCGTCTATCCTTAAGGGCATAGTCTCGTACGTTAGATTTTCCTTGAGTTGAATAGAGTCGGGTTCGATGATGTGAGATGGATCACTGATATATTTCCTAAGTTGTGACACATGAAAGACATTGTGTAGGTTGGAAAACATTGGGGGTAAGGCAATTTCATAAGCTACTGGTCCTACATGTTTCAGAATTTGGTAAGGTCCTATAAATTTTGGGGTGAGTTTTCGGGTTTTAAGCACTCTGCCGATCCCAGTAGTGGGAACTACTCGCATGAATACATGATCGCCTTCATTAAACTCGATAGGAGTCCTTCTCTGATCATAGTAACTCTTCTGCCGACTTTGAGCACTTCTCATCTTCTCCTAAATCATTTTGATCTTTTCCGTCCTTTGTTGAACCATTTCCGGACCCAAAATAAGATTCTCCCCGGTTTCGAACCAACATAACGAACGGCGTTCTGCACTTCCTTCCATACAAAGCTTCATAAGGAGCCATCCCTATGCTCGAGTGATAGCTGTTGTTGTACGTGAACTCTATCAGTGGCAATAGAGTGTCTCATTCCCCTGCTTGTTCCAAAACACAAGCTCTAAGAAGATCCTCTAGTGATTGAATAGTCCTTTCTGACTGTCCATCCGTCTGAGGGTGATAAGTCGAACTCAACTGAAGTCTTGTTCCGAGTGCAGCATGCAGACTATTCCAGAACTTCGAGACGAATCTCGGATCTCTATCTGATATGACGCTTGTCGGCACTCCATGAAGTCTCACTACCTCGTTGACATATACGCTTGCTAACTTCTCCAACGGATACCTCACATTGACAGGTAGGAAATGAGCGCTTTTGGTTAATCGGTCAACAATTACCCAAATAGCGTCAAATCCTCTTCGTGTCTTTGGTAAAGCAGTTACAAAATCCATGGAAATACTGTCCCATTTCCAACTTGGAATTTCCAATGGTTGTAACACTCCACCGGGTTTCTTGTGTTCAATCTTAGCCTTCTGACACACCAGACACCTCGACACATACTCCGCTACTTCCCTCTTTATACCAGGCCACCAAAACATCTTCTTCAAGTCTTGGTACATCTTGGTTGCTCCGGGATGAATACTCAACTTGCACTTATGAGCTTCCTCCAAAATCATCTCCCTTATTTCCTTGTTTTGTGGCACACAAATCCGATCTTTACGCTTCAGCACTCCGTCAGCTCCTACTTGAAATTCAGTCTCCTTTCCTTCCGAAATCATCTGCTTCTTTGTTAGCAACTCCGGATCGTCTAATTGTCCTTTCTTGACTCGTTCCATAAACTCATTCGATACGACCAACATTCCCAAAATCATACTCCTCGGGCTCATCCTAACTTCCAGGTTCATATCTCTGAATCGCTCGATTAACTCCATCTCCTTCACCATCATTGTAGACACATGAAGAGATTTCCTACTCAAAGCATCGGCTACTACGTTCGCTTTCCCCGGATGGTACTGTAGTTTAAAGTCGTAATCCTTCAAAAATTCCATCCATCGCCTTTGTCTCATGTTTAACTCCTTCTGATCAAAGAGATACTTAAGACTCTTATGATCACTAAATACTTCAATCCTTGCTCCGTAGAGGTAATGTCGCCATATCTTCAGAGCAAAAACCACCGCAGCTAACTCCAAATCGTGAGTTGGGTAATTCTGCTCGTGAACTTTCAGTTGTCTAGAGGCATAAGCTACAACTTTTTGCTCTTGCATCAAGACGCAACCTAAACCTTGCTTCGACGCATCGCAATAAACACTGAAATTCTTCTCCGGGTCAGGCAAAACAAGCACTGGAGCTGTAGTTAACCTCCTCTTTAATTCCTGAAAACTCTCTTCGCACTTCGTAGTCCACACGAACGGCTATCCTTTCCTGGTTAACTTCGTCATTGGCAAGGATAATATTGAAAATCCTTCAATAAAACGCCTATAATATCCTGCCAAACCGAGAAAACTTCGAATCTCCGTCACCGTCGTTGGCACTTTCCAGTCCAATACCGCCTTCACTTTAGCTGGGTCCACCGCTATTCCTTCCTTTGAGATCACATGACCCAAGAAATTCACTTCCTCCAACAAAAATTCACACTTCGAGAGCTTCGCATATAACTGCTTCTCCTTCAAAATTTGCAGAACTATCCTCAAATGTTCCCCATGTTCCTCCTTGTCTTTGGAATAAATGAGGATATCGTCTATGAATACTACCACGAACGAATCTAAATACGGCTGAAAGATTCTGTTCATGTAGTCCATAAACACTGCAGGAGCGTTAGTCACTCCAAAAGGCATGACTAAATACTCGAAATGCCCATATCGGATCCTAAATGCAGTCTTTGGAATATCATCTTCCTTTACTCGAATCTGGTGATAGCCCGATCGAAGATCGATCTTTGAAAACACCGCAGCTCCCCTCAACTGATCCATCAGGTCATCTATCCTAGGCAGAGGGTACTTGTTTTTGATCGTCACCTTATTCAGCTGGCGATAGTCGACACATAACCTCATACTACCATCCTTCTTCTTTACTAGCAAAACTGGAGCTCCCCAAGGCGACACACGGGGTCTGATGAGTTGCTTTTCCGTCAACTCCTCGATCTGCTTTTTCAGCTCAGCTAGCTCCACTGGTGCCATTCGGTAAGGCGCTCTAGAGATTGGTCCAGTTCCCGGTATCACATCGATCGAAAACTCGACCTCTCGAACAGGTGGTAATCCAGGAATATCGTCAAGAAATACCTCTGGGAAGTCTCAAACTACAGGCAGTTCTTGAATGTGATTGTCCACATCGACGTCTAAAGAAGTTGAGATCATGTATACATGGACTCCCTCTCTAAGAGAAGCCATGACTTGATTGGCAGATACGTGCTTGGGTAAGGATTCGTCAGGGTTTTCAAAAGTTAGGGTCTTAGTGAAACAATTCAACTGAACATGGTTAGCGGATAACCAGTCCATTCCTAAGATAACATCGATTTGGGATAAGGGTAGTGTTATCAGGTCAGTAGGAAAAGTCTTATTGTCTATCACTACTGGACACTTAGGACAGAAAGTTGAAACTGTGACTGGGTCACTAGTAGGGGTAAACACAATCAAATCATATGGTAGAGAAGCTACCATTAGGTGCAACCTACTCACAACATCATCGAATATAAAAGAGTGCGTAGCACCCGAATCATACAACACATTTAAGGAAATCTCACGTATAAGACATGTACCTTGGATAAGACCATCGTGGTTTGAAGCCTCTACACCACTCATCGTAAACACCTTTCCCCTAGCTTGTGGCCTCGCAGCACTTCCAGCATCATTCCCTTTCTTTTGTTTGGGGCATAACCTTGCAAAGTGACCAGGTTCTTGACAGATGAAACAGACGGGTTTGGGATTACACTCATTACCGAAGTGGCGTCTACGGCATCGGGTACAGAAGGGTGGTGATGTTTCAGAGTTCCTATCAGTAGGGTTATTGCTGTAACGGCTTCTACTCCCGTTGTGGCTCCATGTGTTGGCGTTCCTATTTCCCCGGTTGCCATTGTTGCGATTGTTGTTCCTTTGGAATCTCGATCCTCCATACCGATTGTCCCTTCTACCTCCGAATCGATCGTAGGGTCCTCGCCCATGCTGGGTTCCTTACCTCACGTTCTGGTAATTGGGGTTGTTCCTCACTGGTCCATGGGAACTTGAGGGTACAGTAGACTTCTTACCGACGTTCTTCGCCTTAAGCCCATCCTCATAGATTCTACATCGGCTTACTAAGAGCGGAAAACTCTCGATCCCCATATGTATGAAAGCCATCTTAATCTCAGTCTTAAGTCCATCGAGAAACTTCGCGCATTTCGACTGATCGTTTCCGGGTTGATTGTAGTGTGGCACGTACTTCACTAGCTCTTCAAACTTCGCAGCATATTCGCCGACCGACATATTCCCTTGGGCCAAGTGAATGAACTCTATCTCCTGCTTAAGCTTCATATCGATAGGAAAATACTTCTCCAGAAATCTTTGCTTGAAGGAGTCCCAAGTAACAGCTTGTTGTTGAACCTCCATAACTTGCCTAGTGTTCTCCCACCAATCAGATGCCTCCTTCGTCAAAATGTAGACCGCGTAGGTTACCTTCTGAGCATCGGTGCATTGCATAGCGGTAAAGATCTTCTCTAACTCCCTAATCCATTCATTAGCATTCTCCGAAGCATATCCACCGGCGAATTCCTTAGGGTTCCTCTTACAAAACTCATATAATCCCCTATATTCCTGAGGTCCTAAGTTTTGGTTGTTCTGCTAGGCCTGCTGATGCATCGCGTTGAGATTCTCATTCATGCCCAGAACTGCAGCAGTCAGCTCGTTCAGCATGTCCTCGGTGTTCCGAGCTGCTTCAGGAGCATGACGACCTCTTCCTCTTCTAGACATCGTGAGCTATATTCATTAACGCACTAACGATTCAATACACCTACTAACGCATCTAAGCTTAC
Source organism: Crotalaria pallida (assembly GCA_037953625.1). NCBI lineage: Eukaryota > Viridiplantae > Streptophyta > Magnoliopsida > Fabales > Fabaceae > Crotalaria > Crotalaria pallida. Next base: position 75,025,920 of record CM075649.1, on the reverse strand, counting down.
AACCTAATATATCTAGAGAGCACACAACAGAGAACATGTAAGGCCATGTTCAGGCCGCATGGACAACCATTGCTCTGATACCACCAAATGTAACACCCCGATTTGGAAAACTCGAAATAAACACTCATCGAATGTTAATTAACTCTTCTAGGAAAAATAGGGTGAAATTTTATTTTTTTTTCGAAACGGGAACAACACTCGACTATCGAGTTTCCCAAAACAAGGTTCTAAAAAATCCTTTTTCTCAAAAACACTTGCGGGAATTTCTAAAAACATTTTGATGTGGATGACTTCACAAGATAAGGGCTTTTCGTATCGGAAATATTTGACTTACTTGAAATAGTTATCTGTTTGATTAAGACAGTCATTCAGAAAACAGTTTTGAAAACAAACCATAAAGGTTCTTACAAAAGTGGCCACCACCGAACATCGGTGCCATTCTTACATAACTTTGTCTTTAACAAAACATTTCAAAAAGGTAAGGGGTACACTTGATACATATCAGCAAGGGTCCATTGGGAACCTATTTATAACCTACTAAACAGCGTCCCCTTCTCGATCCGTAACGCAAGTCTTCTAAAGCGATCCCCGTCATTCAGCAGCCGCCCTCTCGTCAGCGCGTCACGATCAGTAGGTCCTTCCTCCAGGAGTAACATCACCGGCTCCGCCATCTTTTAGAATCGAAGATTCATAGTCACATATGCACAAGAAGTTGAGAGAGTAAGTTATCCGAATGGAATTACTCCCATCGACTTCTTGGAATTACACTAGCGACGCATACCAGAACATAACAAACAATACAACAAACAATATAGCAGGCAATTATATAAGATGCATGAGAATGCAGTGCAATCGTCGCATTGTCTAGTCTTTTATCTCTCGCTTAAGGGAATCCCTAAATCAATCATCTCGCAAGGCTGAATCTCTTTGGCCATTGTCTCGCAAAGTCAAAGTCTCTTGATTAGTTCATCTCGTCTAGAAGAAGTCCTCTCGTTCACATATCTCGAGTCCATAACATCAGGAGTTCAGACTTTATAGTTTTAGGTCTCGGGTCTACATCTCCTCGGAATCCATCCACCTAGTCGGAAGCAATCAGGAGTACAGGATCTCTAACCACACCGGCTTTTACTGGATGGCAAAGTGAATGCATTCATAAAATAATAGCCCGGGAAAATAAAATGAACAATATAACCTCATCCGGCCGTGTTCGAGCATCCCTCTCACTGATCAAGAATTAGTCAAGGGGGTGTCAGTCCTCCGTCTAGTGTACATGTGGTACTTCGTCCACACCACTGAGTGACCAGCTCCGACTGGTTCAGCCAGGGCCCCTATGGTTTTTCCCACCTAGACAGACTTCTCAAGGCTTCTTGACGAATCACCGTCATTGCCTTCCCCTATCTTAATCATCCAATTGAACACCACAAGGGTAATTCAGGAGTATCTTCCTCTCCACTACTTCGGGTTAGGGTTTCAAGGTCGTGGGGTTATACTTTTCTGTCCTAACGTCGACCCATCCTAAGTCATCTCCGCCATACAGCTCCGACTATATGCGGAATGCTTCTGTGGGACTCGACCACTGTCTCTGATGGGCTCTGACCCATCCTGAATTATTTCGGCATACGGCTCCAACCAGTATGCAGGATATCCACAACTTGTCTGACGGGCTACAACCCAATCAGAATCAACCTCGCCATATAGCTACGACTATATGCGGAATATCAATCAACGTTTTGACGGGCTACGACCCATTCAGAATCAACATCAGCATACTGCTCCGACCATATGCGGAATATCCATCAAACATCGATAGATAGGCTCCGACCTATCTCAATTCACTCTCGACATATGGCTACGACCATATGGAGGCTATCTCAACACATGGCTACAACCACGTGGAAACTATCATCATAGAACTCAGCACTCATGGCGTTCACGTTCAAAGCGTCATCGTCATCATCATAGCGTCAGCTCGATCCACGCACTCAGCGCATCAGCATCATCCGGTTCATCACGCGTTCCATCCCTTAGGGTTTCGCTCTAATCGTCGGGGGATTTCTTATAGTTTTCTATGTCTTTTCTATTCTTATTTTATATCGTGGAATGATGCAATATGCTCATGGAATGACAATTTCATAACAATACATCTTAGCATAAACAAATATATCAATCAATCAGTACCATGTAATGGTATAGGTCTGAGTCTTCGTATACCACGATACAAACAATCACACAATTTATCGGGTACACTACTAACTTCGATAGACCTTTACTCCGACTTTGAGAGAGTACGGAGTGTCCTAGCGTACTCACTAGACACCAAAGCGTCTTAGGATAACTTCTCTCTCACCTGGATTCGCAACTACCGAATCTACAAGTTCCGAGTGATTCGCTCCCTTCCTCGTCTGCCCGACTCCAACTTCTTTCAAGTCCCATAAGATAGATATATGAGTATCAAACTTTATTTAATGTTATTCTTAAAATCATTCTCTAAGAAACTTAAGAAAATCCAAAGATTGACTTCACTTAAAACCGAACATCAATTCTTTTTAACTTAAACTTGTCCAAGGTCAAACACTAACTCTTATACTTTAAAATCATGAGAAAATAATCAGTTAAATTTATTTAAATAAAAAGTTTCTTTGCTGGTCCCTCTTGGACAACATTGAAATCAATTCCAAAAACACCGAAAAATTGTACTTTTCAAACCAACTTTGTCTCAGATTAAGTACTCATAAAGACTCAACTTAAAAACACTTTTAAAAACACTTTAAACAAGAAATATAACTTAGGAAATTCTGGACAGCATCATGTCCTAAGTTTCAAATTCATTTTTCCATTACTTAAAACCAATTTAAAAGCACATACAAACAAGAATCATGAAAACAATCAAGCAAACACCTAAATCAACAACTCATCATGTTTAAACACTTAGAATCACATGAGGGCAGCAAGGTACTCAAGTAAAACAAATTAAACAAACATTCATTCATTCCAAGCATTTCACAATCACAAGCCATCAAGTTACACATAAACATGTTCACAACTTATTCATACATATAGCCCAATCAAATGAGGAAATCTAACACTTAAACATGCACAAACCGAATCATGCATCACACATACACCTAGTCACATTTTCATTGATCTTTCACTTAGTTAACTTCATCTTAGCAAAACTTCATCTTATCATGCATGACTATGTCAAAACCGTGTGCATTATAGGTTGTTTAGAAAATCATTTCTTCAAGGATCAACTTCACAAATCAATGCATAATTTCATGGCATGATCACATATACACATTCAAGGAAATTTAACTCCAAAGTTAAGGTCCAGGCCATGACCTTAACTAAATTTTCTCAAAAATATTTTCAAAGATTCGAAACTTCTAAAACAACTCCAAATCCAACAACGATTCCACATGATTTATTAAGCAAATGAAAACACAACCCTAGCATGCACTTCCTTCACAAGGCCGTGAGCATGCCTAGGTTCTTAAACAATTTAGATCTCACTTTTAACACATAGGATCCGCTCATAGTTCATGGAAATCACATGTTCATCACTTAAACTTAAGAAAATCTTGGTCCTTTTTATTTATACTTACAAACCGTGGCTATTCATGGAGTATCACACAATTTATATTCATTCAAACATCACTAAATCTCAAGATCACAACATGCAAGAGACCAATCAAAGGAAAATCAAGCTTCAAATATTTCAAGATCAACATGCACAAATTATAATCAATTAACAAGGCTTGTAACCTTTGGTTCTCAACAAAACCGTGGCCCTTACAAAGAAAATCACCAAGAAAATCAATCATTTTTCAAAGATCTTAACATGCATGCAATCTCAACACTAGACCTTTGAGAAATCCTTTATGGAATCTTAGAATCAAGTTCTTTCCAAAAACATTTCAAAAGATCAAAGAGGAAAACTCAAGATCATGAGAGAAAACATTTTCTTAATCAAAACTTCAAAATCAAGTTCAAGGATTTACATGCATGTAAAGGAAATCACAAAACAACATGCATCAACACTTTTTCTCAAACAAAATCAAAGTTAAGAAAGAAAAGAACAAGAATCAAAGAAAAGGTGTGAAGTTTTTTTAAGTTCATGAGGCAAATTCTTACTTAATTAAAATTTTAAGAATTCAAGTCCAAAATCTTTGGTTTCTCTTCTCTCTTCTCACGGTTCACTCACTCCCTCTCTTAGTCCTTGGTTTTCTCCTTCTCTTCTTCACTAGTTTAGCTTGATCTAGCTTAAATCATGAAGATTTCAAGGTGTTGAGGCTTGGTTCTTCTCCTTTGCAATTCGGCCTCTCTCTCTCTTTTCTTTTTCACCAAGAGTTTGATGATTCTCTTGGTGTTTTGTGTTTGGCTTTGGAAAAGAAATGGAAACAAGGGAAGTGTTTGGGTTTGAATCACTCTTTCTTCCTCACGGTTTTGTGTTGTTGTTGTGTGTTGGTGTTGTAGTTTGTTGAGATAAAGAAAGAAATGGTGAAGAAACAAGAATGAGGAATGAAGGAATGGAAATGAACTCTGTTGGTCTCACACGGTTTGGTCCCTTCCTTATTCTCCTCTACTTTTTCTTAATTTCCAAAAAGGGTTTGCATGGGGGGTTGGTTTGCAATGCTTAAGGATTAAGTCTCAAAACTTGGAGGCCATGTTTTGCCTCAAGTCCCTCACGGCCTCCCCCTTATTCCTTCCTTTCCTTCACTTTTTCTTCCTTCCCATGTCATGCTTAGGTCATTAGAGTGATGTCATCATGTTGACTATTAAGGCATGCTACTTGGCAACCATGCAAGTGAGCTTGGTGGTTAAGCTATGCAAGGGTATTCGGCCATAGAGTGATTTGAGGTAGATTAGATTAGCTAATTAGGTTTAAGGCACTAATTAGGGTTCTAATCATGATTAGGGTAGGATTAGGTTAATTAATCTAGGTTTAGTCCACTAATCCTTAGTAATTAAGGCTTAATCAAGGATTAAGGCACTAATCAAAAATTTAATCTTGGGTTTAAGGAAAACTAATTTTTTTTTGGATTAGCTCACTAACCAAAAGAATTTAGGGTTCGAGAGAGTGATTAGGAACTTAATCAAAGCTTAAGAGCTCGATTAGGGTTTAGTCCTTGATTAGGGCATCAATTAGGGTTTTCTAGAGGCAATTGGACTTTGATTCTTTAAGGCCTAGAGAAAATAATTTTCCATAAGATCATATAAATCAATAAAGCAAAATCTTAATCAAACTCTAAACAATCTAGCACACAAGGTCACACACACGAACAATACAAATTTCAAAACATGAGAGCTCATCATGAAATCAAAACTCTTTTTTAGGTCAATTCTTTAATTAATTAGGTTAAAACAATTTTCTTGATTAGGGACTTGTTGAAGTGAGTCAAAAGGCAGATGTCACAGAGCTGAAGTCTCAAAAGCTGGCTTGTTGTAAGTAGCGAAGAAACCCAATTTTCCGAGCTTCTGCCTTTGGCAGAACGCATACGCAAAACTGAGTTTGACGCGTTTGATCTTGACCCCAAGCCGAGCCTAACAAAATCTCTTTTAGTTTGCCGAGCGTATTTATTTTACATCATCAAAAGCTCTTTGATTTTACAATCTTTGCCGATCGTATATTTGACATCGTCAAAAGCTCTTTGATTCTACAATCTCCCCCTTTTTGATGATGACAAATATTCTGTTGAAAGTTTGTTGATTTTTGTGCTCTTTTCTTGCCTGTGCGCTCGAAAACTGATTGGTCGTAGCACTGATCGGAATTTGTGCCACATGTTGCTATGAAAATGCTCAGATCAGACTGCACCCCATTTGTTGAACACCAAGGCTCGAAGGAAGGCTTGAATGTTTGTGGAGCTGCCTGCTGCTCGTTAAACACTCCCCGAGTTTATGCTTGTTTGCATACACCTTTCTACCCATCTGAACAGAATCAACAACAACAAACACCTTTCTCCCCCTTTTGGCATGATCAAAAAGGAGCCAAATATTAAGCACATGTGCCAAAAGAGAGTTGAAAACAAATGTGAGACCATTTGATGGTAATAGGATAATCGAGGAAGAAAATTTTCATTATTATCGCTCTCCACCTTTAACAGTGAAAACATGCTTTTCATAAAAAGAATTGGAGGATGCTTCTTATAGAACCAACACCTTTCTCCCCTTCTAACGATGATTTAAAGGAGAGGAAGACGAATTTAAGGATGTGAAATGTTAGGAAATTTAAACAAATACACAATTGAACGTAAAAATCGAGATTATGAAGGTGATCAAGAATGTGATATACTAAAAATCAGGAAATTTAAACAAACACAAAATTGCCGAGCTCACGCCGAGCACACACTGGATTCATCCAGAATGCCGAGCTCACGCCGAATTTTATAAAAAGTTTCCCTCGGCAATGGTTTTGTAAACACATCAGCTAATTGATTTTCAGTGCTAACAAATTCAATCATACAGTCACCTTTTTGAACATGATCTCGTAGAAAATGATGCCTAATTTCAATGTGTTTTGTTCGAGAGTGATACACTGGATTCTTGGTTAGATTGATTGCACTAGTATTGTCACATTTGATAGGAATGTGATCTAAGATTAAGCCAAAGTCTGATAATTGTTGTTTTATCCAAAGAATTTGGGCACAACAATGTATTCGGCTTCAGCTGTTGACAGGGCAACGCAAGCTTGCTTTTTAGAAAACCATGACACAAGGGCACTGCCGAGCAAGTGACATGTTTCGCTTGTGCTTTTTCGGTCAAGCTTGCACCCAGCAAAATATGAATCCGAATACCCAATCAAACTAAGATTGGCTTCCCTCGGATACCATAGACCAGTGTTCACAGTTCCTTTTAAATATTTAAAAATTCTTTTAACCGCTGAAAGATGAGATTCCTTGGGATTAGCTTGAAATCGAGCACATAAACAAACACTGAACATAATATCAGGCTGAGATGCAATCAAATATAAAAGGCTTCCTATCATGCCTCTATATTTGCTTACATCTACAGCTTTACCTGACTCATCCTTGCTGAGATAGCTGGAAGTGCTCATGGGAGTGGAAGCTTCTTTGCAATTTTCCAACCCGAATTTCTTGAGGAGTTCCTTGCAATATTTTCCTTGATGCACAAAGGTTCCACCCTCAACTTGCCTTACTTGCAGCCCGAGGAAGAATGTGAGTTCTCCCATCATTGACATCTCGAATTCACCTTGCATTAATTCAGAGAACTTCTTGCAAAAAGACATGTTAGTAGCACCGAAAATTATATCATCAACATAAACTTGTACTAACAATATGTCCTTTTTGGATTTATAAATGAATAGAGTTGTATCAACCTTTCCTCTTTTAAACCCTTTTTCAAGTAGAAATGAGCTCAACCGATCATACCACGCTCTTGGAGCTTGTTTCAGACCGTAAAGAGCCTTTTTCAATTTATGCACATGGTTTGGGAATTCAAAATTTTCAAAACTAGGAGGTTGTTTTACAGAAACTTCTTCATTTATAAAGCCATTTAAGAATGCACTCTTTACATCCATTTGGTAAAGGGTGAACTTCATAATAGATGCAAAGGCAAGCAAAATTCGGATTGCTTCAAGCCTAGCGACTGGAGCGAAGGTTTCATCATAATCGATACCTTCCTCTTAGTTGTAGCCTTAAGCAACTAATCTCGCTTTGTTTCTTATAATTAAGCCTAATTCATCTGTTTTATTTTTGAAAATCCATTTTAAGCCGATTATCGTATGATCATTGGGCCGAGGAACCAATTCCCAGACATCATTTCTGATGAATTGATTCAGTTCCTTTTGCATAGCAATTGCCCAGTGTTCATCTTCAATGGCTTGATCGACCGAATTAGGTTCAATTTGAGAAACAAATTAAACAAAATTGCAAAAATTCTGAATAGAGCAACGAGTTAAAACTCCCTTAGACATGTCGCCGAGCACATTCTCTATCGGATGGTCCTTGACTCTCTTCCAGGCTTGGCTGAGCTCAAAATGCTCTGCTTGGCTCGGATTGAGTTCGGACTGGTCATTGTGCCGTTGGCTCGAACTGAGTTCAGTCTGGTCCTTGTTTGTTCTGCTCGGATCAAGCTCGTTCCTCCGATCTACGTCTTTAGCAGCTTCATCCTTTTGAGCTCTTTCAGTTGTTGTGCTTGGATCGTGTTCGGCCATAGGCTGATCCTCTCTATCTACACAACTAACATTGTCTCTCCGAGGAGACTCATCAAATACCACATGTACGGCCTCTTCCACAGTGGAGGTCCTTTTGTTAAAAACTCTAAATGCTTTACTGTGAGTAGAATAACCCAAAAATATTCCCTCATCGGCTTTAGAATCAAATTTGCTGAGATGCTCTTTTCCATTATTTAAAATGAAAACTTTGCAACCAAATGTATGGAAATGAGAAATTTTTGGTTTTCTACCCTTGTAAAGTTCATATGGAGTTTTCTTCAAAATTGGTCTGATGAGGATGTGATTCATTACATAGCAAGCTGTGTTTACCGCATCGGCCCAGAAATAATGTGGCAAATTGTATTCATTTAGCATGGTTCGGGCTAGCTCTTCAAGAACTCTGTTTTTCCGTTCCGTTTTGTTCGGGAGTCCAAGGAGCAGAAAACTGATGTTCTATTCCGAGCTTAGAACAGAATTTGTCGAATTTGTAGTTTTCGAACTCACCACCATGGTCTGTTCGAATTACAACTACTTTTTGGTTTGATCGGTTTTGGAGTTGCTTGACAAGCTCTTTAAAGTTTTCAAAAGTGTCACTTTTTGATTTTAAAAATAGAGTCCAGGTAAATATGGAAAAGTCATCTACAATTACTAAGGCATAGAGATTGCCACCAAAGCTTTTGACTTGTGATGGTCCGAACAAATCCATGTGTAACATTTCCAAAGGTCGAGTTGTTGAGACCATCATCTTAGACGAAAAATCGTTTTTCTTTTTAGTTGGTTTGCACTTCTTGCATGAGGAGAAAACCCCTTCAATATTAAAATTTAGCTTTGGTAAACCAATCACTAAGTCTCTTGATTGTAGTTTCTTTAACTGATTTTTATGTATATGAGCTGTCCTTCTATGCCATAACCATGTATCACTTTCTTTGCTAACCATGCATGTGGTTACCAAAGAGGTGATTTCATTCAAATCAACCAAATAAGTATTGTTATATCATTTTCCAACAAATTTGACAGAATTGTCCTCGTCACTTTTAATAATGCAATGGGTAGAGGTAAAAACAACATGGTAACCAATATCACACAGTTGACTAATACTTAAAAGATTGTGTTCTAGCCCTTTTACAAGTAAAACGTTATTGACAACCAAGTTTGCAGAATTGCGGATTTTACCTTCACCCAAAATTTTACCTCGGTTGTTATCACCATAAGTGACGTAGCCCTTATCCGAATGTGAAAGTTCAATGAATAAGTTTTTGTTCCCCGTCATGTGCTTTGAGCAGCCACTATCAAGGTACCATCTGCTTTCTTTTGCTCGGAAGCACACCTGCATCACAAAAACATTACTTCTTTGATTCGGGTACCCAAAATATTTTGGGTCCCTGGGGGTTAGCAGTTGGTTCTTTCTTTTTAGCTACCCAAACAAAATTGCCCTTGGCTACACCATAACGTCGGATTCTGCATTCATTTGGTGTATGACCATGAAGACCACAGTAAGAGCAGCTCGGCTTTTTCGAGTTATGAAAGTTTGAGACATATCCGAGCTTCATTGCTGTTTTCTTCTTGGTCTTAGTGTAACCTAGCCCAGTTTTGTTTGAATAGTTTCTCTGTTCGGCTAACAGCCTATCAAACAAACCATCACTCTTGTTGACAGTTGCACTTTTAAATTTTAGTTTAGAAATTTCTTTCTCATATTTAGTGCAGCAGTCAAGATTTTCATTTTTCAATTGAGTGATAGTGTTTTCCAATGACTTGTTTCTGCTTTTCAGAGTTTCAATTGAATTTTCCCACTCAAGAACTTGCTCTTTATAGTTTGAAAGATTCTGTTTCAACTTAATGAAATTTTTAGCAAGCTTCTTGAATTCGATTTGCATTTCAAGATAAGCAGAATACAATTCATAAGTGTCATTGAATTCAGATTCAGAGTCAGAATCGGACGTCGAGGTTACCTTAGTGTTTTTATGTTCGGACACTGATCGACTACCTGAGGTTTCCTCACTGTGTTTGCCCATTAAACATTTGAAATTTGATTGTTGCATTGTTGAGCCAAGTGCCGAGCTAGATGAGTCTTCTTGATCGGCATATCTGAGATTTAAACATGGTTCTTCATCTTCACACTCCGAGCAGGAGTCATATACAGGAAGGTCATGATCAATTCTGAGTACAGAGCTTGATACTTCCTTTTCACAGTTCGAGCATGATTCTTGCTCGGAACTAGTTTGGCTTGGGCTTCTGAACACAGTTTCCCTTCCCATCAAGCACAGAATTGCTTTCTCTTCTTCATCGGCTGAACTGGAGCTTGAGCTGGTATTGTCGTTGGGTGCATCCCATACTATGTAAGCTCTCTTCTTCTTGTGGTCCTTGTTCTTCTTTATTTCTTCACCACCTTGCTTTTGCAATCTAGGACAGTATGTTCTAATGTGTCCCGCTTCACCACACTCATGGCATCTAACTCGGTCTTTTGAACTTGAGCCTTTGTGGTGAGTGTTTTTGGTATCTCTTGCTCGGTTTATGAAGTTCTTTTTCCCTTTGAAAAATTTGCTGAACTTCTTGACCATGAGACCAAAGTCTTCCTCATCCATGTCCGAGCTGGACTCATCTTCAGAGGATTCTTTGGTTGCCTTTATAGCAGCTTTGAGAGAGATTCCCTTTTTCTTCTTATCAGATTCTTCATGCATGGTCAGTCTGCCGAGCTCCATCTCATGCTCTTGCAGTTTGCCGAACAAAGTGGTTATGCTCATTGTGTCCAAGTCCTTAGCTTCCATAATGGCAGTGACCTTTGGCTGCCATTCTCTGCTAAGACATCTCAGCACTTTGTTAGTTATCTCGACATTTTGAAATGTTTTGCCGAGAGCATTTAGATGGTTTATAATATGAGTAAACCGCTTCTGCAAATCATTTGTATTTTCGTTTGGCAGCATTCGGAATAACTCATATTCATGCATCAGAGTGTTTAGCCTTGCTCGTCTAACCTCACTTGTCCCTTCATGAGTAAGTTGTAGAATATCCCACATTTCTTTTGCAGATTTGCAACTTGATACTCTAAAAAATTCATCATAGGACAAAGCTGAGGTGATGATATTTTTGGCTTTTCAATCAAAGGATACTTTTCTTTTATCCTCATCTTCCCAGCTTTCCCATGGGATTTCTACAACTTCTTCATTTATTTTTCTTTTAGGGACAAATGGCCCGTTTTCAATAGATTTCCAAATTTCCATATCTATGGCTTCAATGAAAATTTTCATTCGAGCTTTCCAAAAGGCATAACCCTCACCATTGAATAGTGGTGGTCTGTTTATGGAAGAGCCTTCACCTCCAAAGGGATTGTTCGTAGCCATTCGGTTTCCTCATGGATCTTTTCGAAAAAGTTTTTACACTCGATCTTTCGACCGAGCTCTGATACCACTTGTTGGAAACCAACAAGAGTCCTAACAATCGAGTAGAGGGGAGGGTGAATAGGAGATTGAAGCTGATATGACAATTTTTTGATTTATTGAAACTCAACTGAATGTTGTTCACGTTTGAAGATAAATGCCGAGCGAAAACCGAGCAGACAAGGTTAAATGATTAACCAAATAGATACAGATTGGTTAATCGGTTAACCGAGCTGCTTCGAAGCCGAGCTTTGAGAACAACACTTAACGCCGAGCTACGAGACTAACGATTAAAAACTTGGATGCTCGAAATACAACGGAAAACACTTAACCGAATACTGCAACAGGAAAGTGATAAAGAAATAAAATGAACACCCAAGATTTATCCTGGTTCACTCTCACCCTGAGAGCTAGTCCAGTCCCCTCTAAAAACCTTTTAGAGAGCTTTCACTAAAAATCGATTTTCTGGGTTACAAAAGGATTTACAAGAGACTACCCCTCTACACCTATCTAGTCAACCGAGTGTACCAAACTCGTGACAAACTACCCACAACAAATCGCTGACCAAAGAACCTCTTTGGAACCTTTTTCAAAACGGAAAAACTTTCTCGATCAGAGACCAGCTTTTCACACCAGCAAAATACAATGAAGAATATAATGAAAGATGATGGCTCCAATTCGAAACACTCTTCGAATGAGTATGAAAGTATGAAGATCAAGAGTGAGACGATTTTTGTAAAGGGCAATCACAGAGAAGAAATAAGTTGAACTTAGAGTTAGGATTTGGAAGTTTAAATCTCTAAGTTCTTGAGAAGATTCAAATGATCTTCTTCTCTGTGAGTTTTTAAATTCTGCTCTGTTTTTCGAAAGAGAATGAAATTGAGGTTCAAAAAAAATTGTTCAACAAAGTGTCTCTCTCTCTCTGTCTCTTTTTTTTTGTTGTAACCGTTGAAAGCTCCCCCTTTTTATATGCTCTTCTGATTTCCAGAAAGGAAGAAGAGAGAGCGAGTTGTACGGAAAAAGCTATGGGGTTTCCAACGGCTATATTCTGAAAAGCAGAGCAGTGATGGTGACCCTTCACCAACCTTTGACTTTAACTCATTTTGAAATTCAAACTTGTTACTTTGTTGGAGTTAAAATCCTAGACTTTCTACCCAGACTCAACGAAAATAAAAAGTACGAAAAAGCTGAGCAGAGTCTGAAGGTTGAAGATGAAATTGTTGAAGATGAACAGAGATAGCCGAGCTTGAGTTTTTGTTTCGAGCTTGGTCTTGGATTTGTGTTTCCGAGCTTGAGCTTTGTTTCGGCTTGACAATCAGACTTGAGCTTTGAAGAACAGATCCAAGTTTTGGCCTTTGCTTAAGGCTCGTGCTTAATCCGAGCTTATTGATCTTTCTGATGCTGTGGCTTCTTTCAACATTCCGGGTGTGTGCCGAGTCAACCAACATTCGAGCTTACTGCCTTGAAGTAAAGAGATGAGCTAGCTCTCTTGAATGAACTTAGGCCGTGATCAAGAGCAGAGTTCAAACCGAGCTGAAGTCTCAAAAGCTGGCTTGCTATAAGTAGCGAAGAAACCCAATTTTCCGAGCTTCTGCCTTTGGCAGAACGCATACGCAAAACTGAGTTTGACGCGTTTGATCTTGACCCCAAGCCGAGCCTAACAAAATCTCTTTTAGTTTGCCGAGCGTATTTATTTTACATCATCAAAAGCTCTTTGATTTTACAATCTTTGCCGATCGTATATTTGACATCATCAAAAGCTCTTTGATTCTACAGAGGAAACAGATCCAGAGAAAACGAAGCCGTGAGGAAACAGATCCAGAGAAAATGAAGGGAACGGCGACGCAGATCTAGAGAGAACAGAGGGAGATCCAGCGAGATCGAGCGAAGATCAAGCGGAGGGCTTCGATCGACTTCGATCGGGGGGAGAACGACTTCGATCGGAGGGAGAACGGCGCTAGACGAAGATCAAACGGAGGGAGAACGGCGCTGGACGGTGGGGCTATGGGCTGTGAGGCTGCTGGCGAAGCTGGGCTGTGGAGTTCTGTCGAGTTCTGGGGCTGGGGCTGTGGCTTCTCCTTAACTCTGTGGTGTTCCACCTATTTTAGTATATATGTTAGGTTGTGTAGCTTTTTTTTTTATAATTATTAAACCCTATCGGTCCGGTCCGGTCCCAATGGTCTAATAATATGTGAGACCGTGGACCGGACCGTTCAAGTATGGTCTCAATTTTTTGGGATCGGACCGTACCATGAGACCGGACCAGACCACATTTTTCGGTTCGATCCGGTCCGGTCCGGGCGGTCTCGCGGTCTGGGACCGGACCACTTACACTCCTATTAAACGGGGACTAATATGCAAAACTCCTATTTTCTCATAAAAATAACTATCAAATTTTTTTTCATGCATTCTCACATAACAAATGCATACACAAAATACATAATTAATCGAAGATTAAAATAAAAGTAATTAATTATAAATAAACTTTATAATTAAACTTTCATTAATCAGGGATTAAAAATTTGGGGTGTTACAATATTCTCCCTCGCAATATTTGTGATAAGATTTGTGGTCGGTCCTACCCTTACGGTACCTAGCCAACCAGAATAATCTATTCTACAGACCGCGCCTACTCAGGCCGAGCGTTTATTCAAGGACTCACCCTAGCGGGCTTGGACCGACCACAGGGACTTTACCCCTTAAGAGTCCGAGCTAGGGGCGCGTGAATCTAATTTTCCATAGGGATAAGACCCTCTAATACAGGATAAGGATGAATGACTCATCCCCTATCCTAAAAGGGACATGTTAGCTGCCTTGCTGGACCTCCGTACAGGCCCATAAGGTACAATGCCACCCCTACAAATAGCTGTCTCCAGCTAGGGGCTCAGGTACGTTCTCTCACTCCCTAATTGCACATCGCACACACTAGTGATTAGGGAAACCCTAGTTATCCCAACTGGATATCTACACGACCAAAGAAAATCACACAGCAATATCAGATCAAGCTCTAGCTCTCAGATCTCTTAATATGTTTTAGCTAGTGACAGGTCTTAAACACTACATTGGCGCCGTCTGTGGGAACGATAAACTGTCATTCCCACCCAAAATGGTACACACACGTGGAAACACCGGAAACAACTCTCGTGGTGTAAACCACCAGACTGGAAGAAATCGTCATAGACTGGTGGAAGGTAGTGCTGACAACGGAAGGGATCTAGAAGGTAATACCAACGGAAGAAACCCACCCCACCCACCCCCCCACAGCATACCTTCAGTTCGATTGGAGATCTCAGCTCGCACCCACCACACTGCATCAACCCGAACACATAGCGGACCCTACACTGTCCATTCCAGACAACCAAATCCCAATACACCTAATCGTGCACAAAACCACGGATCTGGACGATCCATTGACGCCCGTGTTTCTGGAGGAGAAAGGGAACACTCCCAGGGCCGAAGAGAAACCCAACTTGAAGAAATAATTAAGCAGCAAGCTCAAATGTTTGAATAGTAGGGGAAAGCTATAGCCGACCTTCAGCAGTCCACATGAACGCGATTGCTGCACGGGCAATGGAAACAGCCCTAGCAACCAGACCAGTTCATAATCTGCAAGGTCCAATTACCCTACCCCCTCCACCACCCGTAAACCCCGCCTTAGCAGCCACCTATGAAACAGAAAGCAATACTCACCCAGGCCACCCCTTCACCCCTCCTATTATGGCCTATGAAACACCTTCTGTTTTCCTTGGCCCTACAAAGTACAACGAATTAACCGACCCCCTGGAGCGCATCCTATCTTTCGAAGGTGGCATGAATTTTTATGACGGGGGAGATTTGATGAAGTGTCGAGCCTTTTCGATGACTCTCCAACCACCGGTACTGAGGTGGTACTCGGCTCTTCCCAGGAATTCCATTAATTCTTGGGCAGAAATGAAAAAGGTTTTCCTTAACAAGTATACATCCAGTTGCATACAACCAAAATCAGACCATGCACTTGCAGGAGTAATGCAACTACCTGAAGAGCCATTGAGAGAGTATCTGGCTCGATTCCACTCGGAGGCAGGCTCTGTACCAAACCTTGAGCCGAGCTTCTCAGTTTTTCTTTTCACCCAGGGACTTCGTAATGGAGATTTTAAGAACTCGCTGGTGGGGAAGCCACCAAGGGACATGGCGGAACTGAGACACCGTTCCACCAAATTTATCAATTTGGATGAATTTAGCAAGTGGCAGAGACAAAGAGAAAAAGGTGACAGGGGGGAGCCCTCTTCTCAAGGAAGGCCGAGGAGAGATGACAGGAGAGACGAGTGGGGGAGAGGACCTAGGGGAGACAGGAGATTCGTCATCCCTAGGGCCTAATTTGATGAATACACCACCCTCACGGTTTCGAGAAGTCAGATTTTGCAGGAAACCATGCAAACCGACCTAAGAATGGTCGAAAGGCCTCCTCCTTTGAAAAGAAGCCAGCGCCAGGACCGATCAAAATTTTGCTCGTATCATGGGGGATACGGCCACACCACGGATGAGTGTACATGGCTGAGAGACGTTATTGAGCAGCTCATAAGAGATGGAAAATTACAACAGTACGTTCGAGAGGCACTCAATCGACGTACCAGGAGGAGAAACCCTTCCCCAGACAGAAATGTTCGCAGAAAAACCCCATCCCCAACAAGAGAAACCAATCATCATCCCAATCAGCAACAAGCATCAAATCAGTAGAGAATAGCTATGGTAGAAATAGCTAGCACAGACCTATCCCCTCAAAACCTCAGAATCAACACCATTGCTGGAGGATTTGCAGGAGGAGGTGAAAGCAGATCATACAGAAAAAAGTATATCAATCAAGTGCTAGCTGTCCAAGACCATCCGATTCGCAAGAGAGCTTCAAAAAGTGTCCCAATTCTATTTCACTGGTGAAGATTTCGAAGGGATCATTCCGGGCCACAATGACCCTATGGTGATAACCTCCTTGGTAGGCAATTATGAGGTCGCAAGAATATTTGTCGACCAAGGCAGTTCTGCTGACATCATGTTTTTAAACCTCTTCGAAGCTCTGAAATTGAAGACAGCTGATCTGACCCCGTTTGAGGGGAAATTGATTAGTTTCACAGGAGACACAGTCGTCCCCAAAGGACACATTCAACTCCCAATAACACTTGGGAACCAACCCTCTCCAAGAACTGAAATTATTAAGTTTTTGGTAGTTGACTGCCCGTCGGCATACAATGCTATACTCGGCAGGACCTGTTTGCAAGCCTTTGATGCGGTCGTTTCAACCGTTCACTTGTACATGAAGTTTGAGGGCTCTGATGGAAGGGTCGTCTCAATCAGAGCAGAGCAAGACAAGGCCAGATTATGCTATAACGCTAGTCTGGCGAAAGTCAAGAGCCAAGAGGAGATTCAACAGCCTAAGCTGGGACTGAACAAAGGAAACGTATTACTAACGGACCTGGATGTTAGGTCTGATCAGGACGACTCTAGGCCGACTCCCCAAGGAGATTGGGAATTCATAGAGTTGGACGAGGAAATCCCAAGAAGAAGGATAAGATTGGGCACCAGTCTCTCCGAGAACACAAGAGCAGAAATGCTGGAGCTTTTGAAAAGAAACAAGGATCTTTTTGCCTGGACCTCGGCGGACATGCCGGGGATTGATCCAAATTTTATATGCCATCATCTCAGCGTCAATCTGACCACTAAACCGGTCGCTCAAAAGAAAAGAAGAGTGGGAACAAAGAAGGCCGCAGTAATAGAAGAAAAGGTGGCCGAGCTCCTCTCAGCGGGATTTATCAGAGAAGTTAACTAATCTGAGTGGCTTTCAAATACTGTGCTGGTTAGGAAGTCGAACGGCAAGTGGCGCATGTGCGTCGACTACACCAACTTAAACAAGGCTTTTCTGAAAGATCAGTATCCTCTTCCTTTTATTGACAAGTTGGTGGACAGCTCATCAGGGTATCAGCTCCTCTCCTTTATGGACGCATATTCAGGGTACAATCAGATCCCAATGTACCCCCCTGACTAGGAGAAAACGGCCTTCATCACCGAGAAGGCCACCTACTTCTACACAGTGATGCCCTTCGGACTAAAAAATGCTGGTGCAACATACCAGCGAATGATAAACAATGTCTTCTCCGGGCTTATTGGTCATACCCTCGAAGTTTATATTGATGACATAATAACTAAAAGGAAAAAGAAAGAAGACCACCCTCATGATCTGGCTGCAGTCTTGGCCAGAATTAGAGAGCACAATATGCGGCTTAACCCCGAAAAATGCACTTTTGTAGTACCTGCAGGGGCTTTCCTGGGTTTCATGCTTACAGAAAGAGGCATCGAGGCAAACCTAGAAAAATGCCAAGCAATTCTGAGAATGCATAGTCCTTCCAATGTGTAAGAAGTCCAAAGACTTACAGGTCGAATGGCGGCTCTTTCTAGATTCCTCCAACAGGCGGCCAAGAAGGCCTTCCCGTGGTATCAGCTGCTTAGGAATAACAAATATTTTCATTGGGACGAATCTTGTGAACAGGCATTTGTCGGACTGAAGGAATATCTATCATCCCATCCCATCCTCACTAGCCCTCGGGAAGGGGAGACTCTGTTTTTGTATCTGTCAATTGGTGAATCATCTATAAAGCTCGGCCCTGGTCAGAGATGACTCGGGAACCGAGCAACCAGTGTACTTCATGAGTAAGGCCCTGTAGGGACCTGAAACGAGGTACTCGAAGATAGAAAAGCTTGCTTTTTCTCTGGTGGTTACTGCAAGAAGACTCAGGCAGTATTTCCAGAGCCATCCCATCACAGTCAGGACAACCCAACCAATAAGACAGGTGCTCCACCGACCTGATTTGGCTGGGAGAATGGTTTCTTGGTCAGTCTAGCTGTCGGAGTTCGACATAACCTTTGAACCAAGAAAAACTCTCAAATCTCAAATTCTAGCAGATTTTATCTCAGAACTCTCAGACCCTCAACACACTAACAAGCCGCAGCTCTGGAAGGTTTACATGGACGACTCCAGCCACAGCAAAGGGGCTGGAGGGGCTGGAGCCGGCATAATTCTTGAGAACGTTGAAGGACTCAGTGTTGAGTACTCTCTGAAGTTCGAGTTTCCCACCTCCAACAACCAGGTAGAGTATGAAGCGGTATTAGCTGGTTTGCGTATGGCCCATCAGATGGGGGCCTCTGAAATTCAGATATTCAGCGACTCACAATTGGTGGTTTCCCAGGTTAATGGAGAATTCCAGGCAAAGGAGCCAATTCTTCAGAAATACCTGGAGTAGGTCAAAACACTCTCTGATCTTTTTTCAAATTTTTCTATTACCCATATTGCAAGAGCTTCCAATGGATGGGCAGACATCCTTTCCAAACCTGCTAGCACCAAGGGCCCCGAGAATAACAAGAGTTTAGTAAAGGAAACCATGCATGAGCCGAGCATTGTTCTCGCGGTTTCCCTGACCACTGACTGGATGGACCCG
This sequence comes from Crotalaria pallida, assembly GCA_037953625.1. NCBI lineage: Eukaryota > Viridiplantae > Streptophyta > Magnoliopsida > Fabales > Fabaceae > Crotalaria > Crotalaria pallida. The sequence goes on along the minus strand of CM075649.1, from coordinate 75,006,910 downwards.
ATTAGAAAATATCTCAGGCATCAAATCTTGCCGGCAGATCCATTGGAGGCTAAAAAGATAATCAAACAAGCAGCTCATTATTCCATCATCGGCGACATCTGTACAGAAGGGGGATAGATTCCCCCATGTTGAAATGTTTGAACACAGTGGAAGCAGAACTCGTCTTGGCCGAGGTTCATGAAGGAATTTCAAGCCATCATGTAGGAGGGAAATCTTTAGCTTGCAAAGTCCTTCGAACAGGCTATTACTGTAACATCCCAAATTTTAAACCCAAAGACGAATAAATAAATAATAGTTAGAATAAATGAAATAAGGATAATAAACCACAAATAGTTATTAAAAGAAGTGTTTTAACATTAGGAAAGGATAATAATAATAACAATAATGTTAGAAAAGAAAGGAGCATTAAATTGAAATTAGAAACAGGCCAGAAAAATAGAAAATCTGGTACTAAAATATAACCTAGGGTAGAAAATCAAAATAAAAGATTTATGACTTCAAACGCAATTTCCACCGTTGGATATGAAGATATGATTTTTAGAAGGTTGCTCGTCAAATTTGAGCAAGATCCAACGGTGCACGAAGAAGTTATGGCTATTTGAAGTTGGGGAGAAAATAGCTGAAAAATAGAAAAGTGAAGTAGCAGTACCTGAAGGTTTCGCTTAAGCGAAAATCCGTCGCTTAAGCGAAAACGTGAAACTTTCCCACTGAAGCCATTTCGCTTAAGCGAAACTGGTCGCTTAAGCGAAAACCGGTCGTGTCAAGTACTGAAGCCAATTCGCTTAAGCGAAATCTTAAGCGAATTAATTTCGCTTAAGCGAAAATGGTCAGAGTGGCTTTAAATCACGCGAGGGACCTTCTTCCTCACTCACTCTCCCTTTGTTTCTCTGTCCCTCCGATCTTCCTCCCTCCTCCGGCGCCACCACGAGCCACCCCCACCCAAGGCCGCCGCCTCCTTGGCCTTCCTCCCTCCTCCATAGATCCATTCTTTCTCTCTCTCCTCTCTTGTTTCTCTCTCTTTGTTGTCTCTCCCTCTCTCTCCACCATCACATCCTCCTCCAGCCGCCGCCGGAGCCGTCACCGCCATCACCTCCACGGCCAACCACCCTCATAAACCCCTTACTCGCTCTCTCTTTCCCCGATTGGCCGAGCTTTCTCTCTCTCCCTCTCTTCTCTTCCTTGTTGGCCGCCACCAACGCCGCCTTAGACCACCTCCGCCGTGGCCGCCGATCGAACCACCACAGCCACAGCTCCTCCCTCATCTACTCCTCTCCCACCGTGAGCTCTCTCTCTCTCTACGAACGTCACCGGCGCCGTTACCAACCCGTGATAGTGTCGGGCTTGTGTTGGGAGCCTCGAAGCTCGAAGCTCTCGCCTTGGTCCAGTCGCGATCGTTCCCGCTAACGAGGAGCAACACCGACGCCGTCATCGTCGCCGAGCTAAAATCCAGGTTCTATTTAAAAAGCCCGAGGTAAGAGGGTTCGCGTTACCTTTACTTGAGAAGTAAATTCTAGGATGCTATAGTGGTAGCTGAGAATAGGGTAATTAAGAAGTATGTTAATGAACCTTAGGGTAACCCTCGTGGATATAAAGGAAGTAAATAAAATTGTTAATAGAAACCACACTTTAGGGAATAAAAGAAATGAGCGTAGAATAAGGCCCGGAACGAATGACCGTAATTAGAATATTAAAATAGTTAGAATAAAAAAAAATGTGAGCAATCATAAAAATAAGACCATAGGGGAAGTAAAAGGACAAAAGGGGTAAACGAAATAGGCAAAGAGAGGGTAGAATTAATGAATTAAAAGATAATAAGTATAATAGTACCAGAAGAGTAAAGCGAGGTAAAAGAGGGATTAGTATAGGGAATAATAAATACGTGCAGGACCGATTAAAGCAATAGGTGCGAGATAATAACTTAGATTTAAAAGAAAATAGGAAAACGATAAGCTGATTAATAAAAAGATAATAAAACGAAGAAAGAGTACATTATGAGGGAAATTAGGGAGAATAATGTAATAAAAAATTGAGAAGCTAGATTAAGTTAATAGAGCAATTAAATATAAATATAGTTAATGAAATAGGAACAATGAGTTATGTAATTGACCGAGATAAGGAAATTAAGAAATAACTAAGAATAAGTAACGAGAACTAGAATACACTATACTTGACCGTATTAATTAGAGTTGAATGAAATCGAAGGGAACTAACAAAAAGAAAAAGAGCAAATTAGAAAACGTAGGAAAATGTGCTAAGTCATAAACGAAATTAAAGATTAAAAGATTTTGATGAGCATAAAAGAATTACTTAAATTATAAAAGGAAGAGAAGAAGAAAAAGGAAAAGAAAGAAGGATATTGAAAATAGTGAAAAGTACATAATGTGATGATAAGTCCCTAGGTAAAGAAATGAAATAAAAGAGAAAAATACAGTAAATCAAGAAAGAGAAAAGTGTAAGTTCCATGAGAATGTTTTGATAATGACAAAGTGTTTTGAACAAGCTATCATGTATTGATCAAGTTCAAGTGCAACAAGCAACAACAAACATCAAATGAAGAAAAGAGAAAGCAAGCTCATGAAGACTTAGTTTGAGTGTAACTGTATTTGTTTTATCTTTTGCCTCTCAAGCTTCATAGGTCTTTTATTTGATGAGTTTGGTTAGAGTATCTTAGAGGGTAGTGAATCTCATTCATAAGTCATGATTTAATCATAATTTGAGTTTTCACTTAACCTAGAATCAATAGGTGGCTTAAAGGTTTTAAAGGAAAGGTTGGTTTTTGAGAAAACAAGTTTTAAACAAGTGCAGTATCAGTTTACTCGATTAAGTATGGATTTACTCGATTATTACTCGATTAAACTGAAATCTACTCGAGTAAACACTGCTGATCTGATTTTTTAAAATACGATTTTCACTTCTCAAAATCAGTTTTGAAGTGCTTCAACTTTTGGGTATTCTATAAAAACCTATTCCTAATCTTTGTGATTAATGAGAACACTTTCATAATCAATTTTACAAGAATCAAGCCATTCTATTCTCTCTCAATTTCAAAGATCAAAGCTTTCATATTTTCATATTCTTTGATCAAGAACCTTTGAATCTCTTATTGTGAATTGTCATAGCTATTGATTGAGATTCATAGGAGTGTCATGTGTATTCATTGAGTTGTAATCTTTGCAAGAAGGCAAGCCAACTACAACAAACAAGAAGCCTTGGTGTGTTGATTATCATCAAGCAAGTGCATTCTTATTGAAGAAGAAGAAGAAAGTCTTGGTTGTGAATCAAGCAAATTGAAGACTTGGTGTGTGGATTATCATCAAGCAATTGAAGACTTGTTGTGTCGATTATCAACAAGGGGTAGAGGTTAGATTAGAGAGAAGATCAATAGGATTACAAGGCAAGGGTGTGGTATCTCTTGTAGGCTAGCAAGAAAGGAGTCTTGTGAGGCACTTACTTGTAATTTGAGAACTCTAATTCCTCATAGTGAAGAATCTCTCTTGGTTGAAGAGGGGACTGGATGTAGCTTTCAAGCGGATGAAAGTGAACCAGGATAAATCACTGTGTCGTATCTCTAAACCCTTTACTCTTTACATTCAAGCCATTGATTGTGTTCTTGGTTGAAAACCTAGAAAAAGATTGATTTTCATAATTGATTGAATTGAATCTTTATTGTTCAAATTAACTTGGGGAAAATCATTTTCATAACTAGGATAATCAATAAGAATATAGGTGTTAATTGTTTTCGCTGAATCTCTGATCTTACATGTTAATTGATTGATTTTCGTATTCGAATGAAAAATTGATTTTTCTGTTTTCTGTCAGATTTAATCGATTAAGCATATATTTAATCGATTAATGCTCGAGTAAATTTCAGGATAATCGATTAAGTGCTGTAGAATTTGCAAAAATCATTTGTTTTAATTGTCTCAATTTGTTTCGTTCGAAAGTCTTTCAAGGTTTCTTTTACACCTATTCAACCCCCCCTTCTAGGTGTGTTCCTAGTGTTCCTTAGTCTCTCCAACCACCAATTGCGGTTTCCTCAAAAAGATATATGACTAAGAAAAAGGGAAAAAGAGAAAGAAAGGAAAGAAAATAAAAGTCCGCTGCGAGCCTGGTAAGGCGTGTCGATTAAAAAGGAAAATGGAAGTACGGTGCGAGCCTGGTAAGGCGTATCGGCATCGATGCGAGCCTGGTAAGGCGTGTCAATTAAAAAGGAAAATGGAAGTCCGGTGCGAGCCTGGTAAGGCGTGTCGATTAAAAAGGAAAATAAAAAGTCCGGTGCGAGCCTGGTAAGGCGTATCGGCATCGATGCGATTCTGGTAAGGCGTGTCGATTAAAAAGGAAAATAAAAAGTCCGGTGCGAGCCTGGTAAGGCGTATCGGCATCGATGCGAGCCTGGTAAGGCGTGTCGATTAAAAAGAAAATGGAAGCTCGATGCGAGCCTGTTAAGGCGTATCGATTAAAAGGTAAAAGAATGGGAATGAAAGAATGAAAAGGGAATCAATAATTAAAAGAATGTGAGAATAAGTGAAGAACTAAAAGAGATTATTTATATGAATAATTATGAATAAAGTATATTAATAATTAAGTAGGCTTAGTTATTTGCTATGTCTTCTTATAGGATTTATCTTTTTAAGTTCTGTGTAATGCTACCCTTCTTGATATACTTTTACAGGTACGGAAGCGGAGCTTGCACTGTTGCGGGCCGAACTGGAAACTCTCCACCACATGGAGTGAAATTGTGATACCCCGAGTGGATTTTATTATATTAAAAACTGTAATATTTTGTAATTTATACTATGTGTAGTTATATGCCCTGAGACTGGTACTGATCGGGCGTTAGGATCTGAACTGGTTTTTAATCTGTTGTGTTTATATTTTTAAATAATTCTGGACTGACAGGTTTTTAGAAGGAAATTTTTGGGTAGTCCGAAAAACAGAGGAAACTCTGCCGGATTTTCGTAAAACCTTTCATAAGAAATCAAATTGAAAAAATGAATTTTCGAACTCTGATTTTATTATGATTTAAAATTAACTATATAAAGTGAGGATGTTACATTTATATGTAAGACCCGGGATGATGGGGGCGGGGAGTGATCGCCGGTGCAAGAGGCACGGACAAGGAGCGGCTCCTGGCAGGCTTCTAAGGGAGGGGTACATGACTGAACCGGCGCACCGGAATGAGAGGGTGATCCTGAGACTATGTAGGTATGGGACTACATAGTACAGGAAGGCTTAAATGAATTGATTGGTACTACCCATATCAACAAGATGCATCTTCTTTTCGGTAGCCCATCACATAAGAACTCCATGGTTAAGCGTGCTTGACATGGGGTAATTCTGGGATGGGTGACCTCCTGGGAAGTTTTCCCGGCAAGTGTGCGAGTGAGGACAAAGCACGCTGAAAAGACTCGTGTTGGTATGTGGGGACAGTCACAATCCATTTGCCTGCCAGGGATGTTACAATTACTGGCCCACACTTCAGAATGACGCCTCAGACCATGTTAAGAAATGCAAATCCTGTCAACTTCATGGAAAGGTCTACCAGCGACCACCAACGGAGCTTCACTCGATGATTTCCCCATGGCCCTTTTACCAATGGGGCATGGATATCATTGGGAATTTCAAAACGGCCCCTGGACAGTTAAAGTTTGTAGTGGTTGCAGTAGATTATTTCACTAAATGGGTCGAAGCCGAGGCTCTGGCAACAATCTCTTCAACCAAGATTCAAAAGTTTTTTCTCAGACAGCTCATTGCTCGTTTTGGTGTCCCACATACTCTAGTAACCGACAACGGCACTCAGTTCACTGCCAAAGTCTTTCAAGACTTAGTGGATCACTTCCACATTGCCCACCACTTCTCGTATGTCGAGCATCCGCAGACAAATGGGCAAGTAGAAGCAGTGAACAAGATTGTCATTGACGGTATGAAGAAAAGGCTACTAGAAGCGGAAGGGTCATGGGCTGATATTCTTCCTGAGGTCCTATGGTCAATTCGTACGACCGTACATACCTCCACAGGAGAAACCCCGTTCCGAATCACGTACGGTTGCGAAGTTGTATTACTCATCGAAACTCAGATTCCCACATTTCGAGTGACAGAGCACCCAATTGAAGTGAATGATGGATTGAGTAAAGAAGAACTAACTTTCAGTGATGAAATCCGAGATCGTGCGGCAGCCAGAGAGAAGAGGGCAAAAGAGAGACAAGCCCGAGAGTACAATAAAAGGGTGGTCCCCAGGAGTTTCACAGTCGGGGACCTGGTCCTCAGACGAGTTGACATTGGTTTGAAAAATGCTAGAGAAGGAAAGCTGGCCAGAAACTGGGAAGGACCTTACAGAATCACCTCAAAAACAGGATCAGGAGCATACAGCCAGGAGACGCTGACAAAGCAACAGTTAAACAACACTTGGAATGCCACAAAACTCAAGCCCTATTACAGCTGAAAACACTTGGAATCCCACAATCATCCTTGCAGAACTTCAACCTTGGTTTTAAAATTTTGTTGTTTCACTTTTATCTACTTTGTTGTCATTTATTTTCGCATCTTTATGTTTAAGTCATTTCAATGCTTTCTGTACTTAACATTCACTACTTGTAGACAGTTGAAGGAACTCAATGAAGAACTTTTTTTACAGCATTTCAATCTCAAATTTTCTTTCTGTTAACGTACTAACCCTTTCCTCTCGGCTCGCCACCAAGTCGAACTGGGTTGTTTATACATGTCCTTCCAACAGGGACTTATAAACTAAAAGAACAAGTACTTTAAGAGATGCCCAGCTAAAAAAGCTTAACAGTTTTTACAGTCGAGGACCGAGGATCCCACCTTGGCCAAAGGTTGGAGATCCGAAATCTCGATAACAGTTTATAATGAAGAAAAAAGATAAACCTCATCCACATTGGAGTCATGAAGATAAAAGTCAAAAAGCATAATGAATTGCAAACTTAAGAAATAATCAAGTTTTGAACAAAAGCGATATTTTGATCGTTAACATACGGATCAAATTACAAAAGGATCAACATCGTCACTAAAATTACAAACAAAAAGAACAAAAAGAAAAGGATCTACTCTTCATCTTCGGAAAGCACGATTGACGACCCATCAAAATCAGCTTCATCCTCATTGGCCAAGTCCAGAGGATTCGGATGGTTGGGGGCCGACAAATCTACCTCCACGTCCCCTCGGCTATAGTCAACAACACGACCATCCACAATCCCAAAGGTCGGATTTGCTCCTATAACTCGAATCCCGGGGTTCATAAAGCTCAACTGCTGAATGACGTTAACAAAGGAATCGGTCGTCGCATGATCCCAATTAAACTGATTCCTCTTTGCCAAAACTTTGTGCTTTAATGCCTTCCGACGCATCCTACCAAGATCACCTTGCAATCGAGTCACAACATTTTCAGATACAGTCAGTCGGCCCTGGACCCCTTCCAATTCAGTGTTCCGGCGATGAGCCTCATCCAGCTCTTCTCGGGCAACCTGCAGCAACCTCTCCGCTTCAGCCCTCATTCCGACAGCATCTTCCTTGGCCTTCTTAATTTTCTCATTAGCCTTTTCAGTAGTTTCCCGAGCTTTCTCGTAGTCAGCAAGGTTCCTCTGAAGCTCGGTATTAGCTTCCGTCAATGCTCGGGAACCAGCTTCATATTCCTTGACTTAGGTAAGCAAAACTTCCACTTGCAGGTCGGAAGCCCTCCTTTTCTCCTTCTCAGCCGCTGACAGAGCTGCGCTGATATCTTTAGCATTTTCAGCAATGTGGAAGGCATAGCTCGCCGCCCTCAGCATATCCTTGCCTAAGATACGACAATTGTAACACCCTCACAATTATGTAGTTTAATTACTAATAATTAAATTGATTTTTAAATAGGACTTGAAAATTTCTTTTTAAAACTTAATGAAAATCCGACAGAGTTTCCTCTGTTTATCGGACTTCCCAAAAATTTAGAGTTTTCACCTGTCAAACCAGTATAATCCAGAAAAACATATCAACTTCTAAATATAATAATTAACTCTACCAACCCTAACAACGACATATCACAAACTCGGGCTTACAGCGATTAGATCATTTCCAAAAACCCAAAATAGATTAATTATAATAAAATGACCATCATACACTCTAAACTAAATTACACTCTACGGTGTGGAGTGCACTCCTGCTCGGCCAGTAATAGTGCAATCTCAATCTCTGTACCTGTAAAGGATAGTAAGGGAGTGAGCATTGCACATGAAATAAAATTGCAGTTTCCATATAATCATAATCAATCCACTAGGCCAAACACAAATAGTAAAGTAATAACATACAGCATTTACACGACTAATCACAATCAACCTCTTCCTACTCTTTCTATTCCTTATCATTATTCCATATTTACTTTTTCCTCAACAAGCCCTTAATCGACATTAATACTTATTACCATCTCCTGTATTCCTTGTCATATTCATTTCTACTACCTTAATCCTTTTTCATATTTATTTTCATTACTTTTATCCATTTTTCCTTTATTCCTTTTCCATTAGGCGTAACCTCAAAACAGAGATCTACGCTTTCCCTTGGGTGTAACCTCAAATCAGAGATCTACACATTACCATCGTGTGTAATCCCACACAGAGATCTACACACGGTGTATGCAACCACAAACAGTGATCTGCATACACGTCCCCTTTTTTCCTTTTTAATTGTACACCACTAGGAATTTGGTTACCCGCTAGGTAATTGGCACACCTGTCTAGGGACTTGAAACACCTGCTCAGGACTTTACACCCATCCAGACCATAACCTGTAGGACTATGTACATTTTTTTTACCATTCCATTATTTACTCAAATTATTGGTGTGGAAAATTGATCCTGTGGGTCACCCGGCGCCTACAGGGCGATTTGGCCTGATGGGTAATTGGCCTGGCAGGTAATTGGCCCTAACAGGTAATTGGAACACCTAGCCGGGTACCTAGTGTTCCGGGCCCCACTGATCAATTTCCACATTAGTTACCTTTACCATTTAAATTAACCAACAGTCTAGTTCATTAATATAGCCGTCAACACAATTCCAATAGTATTCACAATATGCATAAATATAAACCATTTCAATCATTCAAGTACATGAAGATTACCCCTTTCCAACAACCCCAAATAAGCACTTATTTTCAACATTCATAATCTTAATCCAATCCAAATTCAACAAACACATAATGCACACTATCCATGTTGTCATTTTGAAATAATCATAAATAGATACTTTATCATCGATAATTATAACCATTCCAATTTCCACATAACACACATAATACACAATATTCATATCACACTTTATCATTTCATTCAATAATCATAATTGGACCATAACCAAGTAAATCATAAATGTATTGTAAAAACACTTATTATATCAATTATCCAACATCAATTCACATTCAAAGCTCACATTACTTTCCCCTTTCTAGTTATGATTTCTAAGTTCATTTCTATTATATTCACCATTCCCTAATTTACTATCCAAGATTCTACCATTAAATACCCTAAACACATAACTCCTAGAAAATCACTATAACCATAGGGATACCCAATCTTAGATCACCCAATGCTCACTTTAATCCACCCCCTTACCTTGCTTTTCCAAAGACATGCTCCTTTTTGTGCGACACTGTCCAAAAATATCCTAGCCCATTGCTTACACGTGGCGACAAGTTCTCAAGCTCCTTCGTCGTCTAATCATATTATATAAAATAAATAATAATCAATATAATGCACCAAGGCCTACTCATAGACGATAGATAAACAACCACACAGACACTTTTATTTACTAAACCAATATCGGCATTGGATTTGTGGTTTGATTCAATACGTTATAAAAATATATTTTTCATTACACGTGAAGTAGATTAACAAAAGGGGATCCTTTGATGTTCTCAAAAACAGATTTTAATATAAGTTAGTAAGCTAATCTCAAGGTGGAAACACGTCAAAAACATATTTAAAACAAATACTTTCAAACTTTACGTGATATAGAGTTTATATTTGGAAATCAAAACAAACTTCGAAATCACCAAACTGATAAATATCAACATATCATATATTGACAAATTATCAAATCAACAGATTGTTTGAACGTAATTCATAAACCCAAGTCAAATGGAAATTAAACTTAAAATCATTGTGTCTCGATAAAATAGTACGATTCTTTATTAAAAAGACCTTAACTTTCAGAACTTGTATAATCTTTCAAAACGAACCAAAATCACGTAACTTTGATAATAACTCACAAAATCAAATGTTAATTTTACTTGACACTATTAATTCCGAATTGAAAGGAAATGCCTCGATTTAAAATAAGTCCAAATTACATTTCTAACGTTCAGGCAATTATACTTCCTTTCAATTCGAAATCAAAGTTAAAGCCTTTAACCCGAATTAATGTATGTCAAACATATATCGAATTCCTATTTAATTGGTGTATTGTGAGTTCAGGGACAATCCAGCCCAACTAACCCACAACTCAATTACTTAGGAACCCAACGCATTTAACCAAAAATACTTTTAAAACTAATCGTTCGACATAACCATTAAACCGGTTTTACAACAAGTCAAGGCAACTAACTGAGTTATTATCAACAACAATGTATTAACTTTAAATACAAAATCATAATACCATCAAATTTCCCAAAACAATAATAAGGTTTTCAAAACACTAACTTTCCCAAAACAATTTAACACTAAATAATTTCTACCAATATTCATTAAAATTAGTATTAATATAAAAATTAAAACATATCATAGAGTCATTAGAAAAGTATAAGGGATTTACCCCTAAGTCCGATATTCGAAGCACCACCGAGAACGAGGATGGTTCAGTCCTAGCTCCTTCATGTGTCACGGGTACGACGGTACCGGTGTCGGTGCAAGCGATTAGGGCAGCAGCTCCTTCAAACGCACCCCAGCAGCTCCGGTGACGGCGGTGACACACAACGATGCAAGGACCAGTGGCGGCAGAAGCAGTGACTAATAGGGGAGGCGGCGGTTGCTTCATCTTCGTCCACGGCAGCGGCGGCTCTGCGACCAAGGAGGAAGGCGAACGGTGGCGGCGAACTCCATAGTGGCGGTGGACACGGCACCAGCAACGAACCAAAGAGGGAGAGGAGGCGACACAGGCTTCTGATCATGGTGGTTGGGTTCGCGAGTTCAGGAGGAGAAGAGGACGATGGCGGCGGCAACAACTTCGATCCAGGGAGAGAGAAAGAAACGGCGATGGAGAGGGAAAAGTGGTGCAGCTTGGATCGAGAGAGAGACAAGCTTCGAGAGATCATGGCCATGGAGGAGGAAGAATTGAAGGAGAATGAGTGGGGATGGGGGACGGCGGCTGAGGCAAAAATGAAAGGGAATTAGGGTTTTTCCTACACTTTACACGGCACACACAACACATTCTTTCCCTTTTTTTTTTTTGTTTAAAATACATATGTAGATATAAACATACTAATATAAATACAAATTGTTTTTAAACCCAAAATACTAATAGTAAGATTTAAACATACACTTACATTTATTTATTTATGCAATCAAATCTAAATAAATACCACTAATATAACTTTAAACAATGATTAATAATATAGGAAAATTACAAAGCTAGTAATTTGAAATATTAAAACAAGCTATTTATTTAAAATAAACACTAATACAAACTTTTATTTATTTTCAATACCAGTAAATACCTTCAATAATATTTTATTATATAATAAATACACATAAGGAAGTCATAAAGTTAAGAGTTTGGGAGCATTAGAAATAAAATAGTGGTTAATATATCAAAAGCAAAGAAAAGCATAACAAATTCATTTTTCAGATAGGGTAATTTCTTTAAATGAGTTCTCTTTTAATATATATATATAAATAAATAAAACAGTCAAATAGAAATAATATAAGGTACGTTATGAAAATGCCAACACTTTAATATTTATATATAAAAATTAATCATTTAATTTGATAAACTCACAATTTATAATGCAAAAGAAATCAGGATGTTACAATCCTTCCCCCCAAAAAGAAATTTCGTCCTCGAAATTTGACTAAAGAAAACCGTAATGGTATGATTCGAGAATAAAAATTTAACGATAGCAAAAGAATTTCGATGACTAAATAAGTAAAAAGGTTCTCAAATTCAATCAAAGAGGAAATCATCTTTCATAACACTGCCAAATAGAGAAATCATCGCTTGGTGTACAAAATAGTATCTACAGTTAAGTCAGTTCCAAACAAAATCATCTAAGTTCTTAAAATTGAAAGAGTTTTTTTTTTTTTAACATTTAGCTAGTGATAGCTATTAGGAGGATATGTTGACTCTTTGTCAAAAATGTAAAACGAATTCAAATCTCAAAGAGGCAACATCAAATATAATACAAAGTAGGGGCTTTTAAAAATTCAATCAGTCTAAACAAAATCAGCATTATGCATGTGGTTTGAATTCGGATAATAAGTTCAACACCTAAAATGATACAATATCTGAAAATCTTATTGAGAACTATTTTTGTTAGAAAAAAAATACAATTCGCTTATACATTCGAATGTAGTATTGATTTTTGTAAGAGCTTAAAACAGAAACAGTGGCACATCTCTTTTCTATAAGGACTTAAACATGTAATAAAATCCAGGCAGAAATCAAGATCCCAAAAGTGGAAGTTTATAATCATGACTCAACCAATAGGGTGTCATTAACTTAAATGAATGTCAGTTTAAATTACAAGGAGAAAACTAAAACCTGAAAAGAATCAAAAATTCGTCAAGCTAGAGTTCAAAAAGATTTTCCCTTGCATAACAGTTTTGGGAAACTTCTTGTAATAAACTAAAAACTAAGTAACATGATAGGTTGGCATTGGCCAATACTAATATAAAAAAAATCCATGAGAAATATACTAAGCAAGAAAAGCATTTGGTTGAAACTTATTTAAAAATTTTCGTTCAAAAAGACATAACCAATGGCTCAAAATCCAAGATTCATCATTTTCAAATACATGTGCATGCAGTCATGCAAAAATCAGGGAGCAAATTTATTAAAATCAAAACGTCAACAAATCTAGCTTACATTTTACATAAACTCTAGAATAGCAATTCAGAAAATTAAGATCATAGAGACTGAAGCAAAAAAAAGAATCCAAAAGCAAGAAGAGCTAACTACACAGGAGTGTAAGGTAAATCATTGTCAAATAGAGCGAATTGTCATATTAACAAACGTGTTCTTTCAAGTAGGTTGGAAACAGGATAGTAGATTCGAGGACGTAAAAACAACGAACCCTCAAAGTCCATAATCAAATAAAATTATATTCAATAAAATCAAATAGCTGACATTCTTTCAAGGCAAAAACATAAACAAGTATTTTGGAAAAAGAAAAACATACCTATAAATTAGGCATTCGTAAATCGTATAATATGCTTTATGAAGACTTTCTTTAAGTAACAAAAAAATGAACCATTCAATAAGACCCTATTTGAAGGAAGGGATCACGTATGAAGATTCAGAAAACCTGTTCAGCTGGGAAGAACAATTATCTAAGCATAGGATTCGCTATTACTAAACAACCCAACTAGCATATACATAGCACATTCAAGACATATAACGAAATCATATCATATAAATTCATTTTTATTTGAAATTTGGCATACTTCACATAAAGGTATTCAAAGGAAACATATCCAAAAATTAGTTCAAAAGAAGTTCGGGAGGTATGGTTTTCATTATTTGCTCGAAAACCGGAAAAATTTCATGGCTGAAATAAAAATGTATTTTTGAAAAATACCATTTCAATTCCCAAGACTATGAAGATTTACCGGTAGTGTCCCTACATATAAAAGAACAACGTGGTAAATTTTCAGGTCGATCGGAGTTCGTTAGGTTCAGTTTTAACCCTGTGACCACTTTGTCAAAAACACCATTACATCGGGGGCTGAACCTAAATTATATTTATTTAAAATAGTAAACAAATTCCAAATGACCTCAAAATTTACAGGGACATCAGATATACTTAGCCAAAGGTTGTGTAAAATTTTCAAACCGATCGAAGCACGTTAGACTCGATTTTTTCCCTTGCATTCGCAGTGTCGGAGACACCAGGATTGTCGGGTCTGATTGTAAAATAGCACTTGTTTAAAATACTAACTTGCTCCAACAGCTTGAACTTTCACACACTATATGGATTCGAACTCGGGATGCTCACATAATTTTTTTTTCCATGACATTTTGAGCATCCTGAGCCTGAAAATGAATTTAACTTTATATGAAAAACCCCAATTTCCCAGCAAACACTTAAAACCCAAAGATTCAAATAAAAAGCCGATCGTTTTCAAATCACATGCAACCTTCAGAAAAGTCAGATATTACCTAGTACACAAACACTTAGCATGCATCATAATAATCACAACATAATTTCATTTTCATTAAACAAACTCCTATCCTATTTATTCATGAAATGGCAGAATGCATCCAAGCAAGAAATTATTATGGGTGCGCTCAAAATCGGAATCAAGCTAAGCCCTTATCCTGCCTCAACTCTAACACTAGTCTAGGACCAAATATTTCAATCAAAATATAACTCAGTTAAGCTCAGCAATTGCACACATCATCATTAGCACTTACAAAATGTCAAATAGTGCAATGGACCACATGCAGAAAATTTAAGGAAATACAAATGCACAACCATTCCTATTATGACTCTAGCAATACCCTAACATATAATAGAATAAACTGCTACTAACTATAAGTTACTCGCTTGGTGAGTAAGCACAGGAGATGTGAGTCCACACTCCATAGGCCGAGGGAAACTGCTCTGATACCATAATGTAACACCCTCACAATTATGTAGTTTAATTACTAATAATTAAATTGATTTTTAAATAGGACTTGAAAATTTCTTTTTAAAACTTAATGAAAATCCGACAGAGTTTCCTCTGTTTATCGGACTTCCCAAAAATTTAGAGTTTTCACCTGTCAAACCAGTATAATCCAGAAAAACATATCAACTTCTAAATATAATAATTAACTCTACCAACCCTAACAACGACATATCACAAACTCGGGCTTACAGCGATTAGATCATTTCCAAAAACCCAAAATAGATTAATTATAATAAAATGACCATCATACACTCTAAACTAAATTACACTCTACGGTGTGGAGTGCACTCCTGCTCGGCCAGTAATAGTGCAATCTCAATCTCTGTACCTGTAAAGGATAGTAAGGGAGTGAGCATTGCACATGAAATAAAATTGCAGTTTCCATATAATCATAATCAATCCACTAGGCCAAACACAAATAGTAAAGTAATAACATACAGCATTTACACGACTAATCACAATCAACCTCTTCCTACTCTTTCTATTCCTTATCATTATTCCATATTTACTTTTTCCTCAACAAGCCCTTAATCGACATTAATACTTATTACCATCTCCTGTATTCCTTGTCATATTCATTTCTACTACCTTAATCCTTTTTCATATTTATTTTCATTACTTTTATCCATTTTTCCTTTATTCCTTTTCCATTAGGCGTAACCTCAAAACAGAGATCTACGCTTTCCCTTGGGTGTAACCTCAAATCAGAGATCTACACATTACCATCGTGTGTAATCCCACACAGAGATCTACACACGGTGTATGCAACCACAAACAGTGATCTGCATACACTTCCCCTTTTTTCCTTTTTAATTGTACACCACTAGGAATTTGGTTACCCGCTAGGTAATTGGCACACCTGTCTAGGGACTTGAAACACCTGCTCAGGACTTTACACCCATCCAGACCATAACCTGTAGGACTATGTACATTTTTTTACCATTCCATTATTTACTCAAATTATTGGTGTGGAAAATTGATCCTGTGGGTCACCCGGCGCCTACAGGGCGATTTGGCCTGATGGGTAATTGGCCTGGCAGGTAATTGGCCCTAACAGGTAATTGGAACACCTAGCCGGGTACCTAGTGTTCCGGGCCCCACTGATCAATTTCCACATTAGTTACCTTTACCATTTAAATTAACCAACAGTCTAGTTCATTAATATAGCCGTCAACACAATTCCAATAGTATTCACAATATGCATAAATATAAACCATTTCAATCATTCAAGTACATGAAGATTACCCCTTTCCAACAACCCCAAATAAGCACTTATTTTCAACATTCATAATCTTAATCCAATCCAAATTCAACAAACACATAATGCACACTATCCATGTTGTCATTTTTAAATAATCATAAATAGATACTTTATCATCGATAATTATAACCATTCCAATTTCCACATAACACACATAATACACAATATTCATATCACACTTTATCATTTCATTCAATAATCATAATTGGACCATAACCAAGTAAATCATAAATGTATTGTAAAAACACTTATTATATCAATTATCCAACATCAATTCACATTCAAAGCTCACATTACTTTCCCCTTTCTAGTTATGATTTCTAAGTTCATTTCTATTATATTCACCATTCCCTAATTTACTATCCAAGATTCTACCATTAAATACCCTAAACACATAACTCCTAGAAAATCACTATAACCATAGGGATACCCAATCTTAGATCACCCAATGCTCACTTTAATCCACCCCCTTACCTTGCTTTTCCAAAGACATGCTCCTTTTTGTGCGACACTGTCCAAAAATATCCTAGCCCATTGCTTACACGTGGCGACAAGTTCTCAAGCTCCTTCGTCGTCTAATCATATTATATAAAATAAATAATAATCAATATAATGCACCAAGGCCTACTCATAGACGATAGATAAACAACCACACAGACACTTTTATTTACTAAACCAATATCGGCATTGGATTTGTGGTTTGATTCAATACGTTATAAAAATATATTTTTCATTACACGTGAAGTAGATTAACAAAAGGGGATCCTTTGATGTTCTCAAAAACAGATTTTAATATAAGTTAGTAAGCTAATCTCAAGGTGGAAACACGTCAAAAACATATTTAAAACAAATACTTTCAAACTTTACGTGATATAGAGTTTATATTTGGAAATCAAAACAAACTTCGAAATCACCAAACTGATAAATATCAACATATCATATATTGACAAATTATCAAATCAACAGATTGTTTGAACGTAATTCATAAACCCAAGTCAAATGGAAATTAAACTTAAAATCATTGTGTCTCGATAAAATAGTACGATTCTTTATTAAAAAGACCTTAACTTTCAGAACTTGTATAATCTTTCAAAACGAACCAAAATCACGTAACTTTGATAATAACTCACAAAATCAAATGTTAATTTTACTTGACACTATTAATTCCGAATTGAAAGGAAATGCCTCGATTTAAAATAAGTCCAAATTACATTTCTAACGTTCAGGCAATTATACTTCCTTTCAATTCGAAATCAAAGTTAAAGCCTTTAACCCGAATTAATGTATGTCAAACATATATCGAATTCCTATTTAATTGGTGTATTGTGAGTTCAGGGACAATCCAGCCCAACTAACCCACAACTCAATTACTTAGGAACCCAACGCATTTAACCAAAAATACTTTTAAAACTAATCGTTCGACATAACCATTAAACCGGTTTTACAACAAGTCAAGGCAACTAACTGAGTTATTATCAACAACAATGTATTAACTTTAAATACAAAATCATAATACCATCAAATTTCCCAAAACAATAATAAGGTTTTCAAAACACTAACTTTCCCAAAACAATTTAACACTAAATAATTTCTACCAATATTCATTAAAATTAGTATTAATATAAAAATTAAAACATATCATAGAGTCATTAGAAAAGTATAAGGGATTTACCCCTAAGTCCGATATTCGAAGCACCACCGAGAACGAGGATGGTTCAGTCCTAGCTCCTTCATGTGTCACGGGTACGACGGTACCGGCGTCGGTGCAAGCGATTAGGGCAGCAGCTCCTTCAAACGCACCCCAGCAGCTCCGGTGACGGCGGTGACACACAACGATGCAAGGACCAGTGGCGGCAGCAGCAGTGACTAATAGGGGAGGCGGCGGTTGCTTCATCTTCGTCCACGGCAGCGGCGGCTCTGCGACCAAGGAGGAAGGCGAACGGTGGCGGCGAACTCCATAGTGGCGGTGGACACGGCACCAGCAACGAACCAAAGAGGGAGAGGAGGCGACACAGGCTTCTGATCATGGTGGTTGGGTTCGCGAGTTCAGGAGGAGAAGAGGACGATGGCGGCGGCAACAACTTCGATCCAGGGAGAGAGAAAGAAACGGCGATGGAGAGGGAGAAGTGGTGCAGCTTGGATCGAGAGAGAGACAAGCTTCGAGAGGTCATGGCCATGGAGGAGGAAGAATTGAAGGAGAATGAGTGGGGATGGGGGACGGTGGCTGAGGCAAAAATGAAAGGGAATTAGGGTTTTTCCTACACTTTACACGGCACACACAACACATTCTTTCCCTTTTTTTTTTTGTTTAAAATACATATGTAGATATAAACATACTAATATAAATACAAATTGTTTTTAAACCCAAAATACTAATAGTAAGATTTAAACATACACTTACATTTATTTATTTATGCAATCAAATCTAAATAAATACCACTAATATAACTTTAAACAATGATTAATAATATAGGGAAATTACAAAGCTAGTAATTTGAAATATTAAAACAAGCTATTTATTTAAAATAAACACTAATACAAACTTTTATTTATTTTCAATACCAGTAAATACCTTCAATAAAATTTTATTATATAATAAATACACATAAGGAAGTCATAAAGTTAAGAGTTTGGGAGCATTAGAAATAAAATAGTGGTTAATATATCAAAAGCAAAGAAAAGCATAACAAATTCATTTTTCAGATAGGGTAATTTCTTTAAATGAGTTCTCTTTTAATATATATATATAAATAAATAAAACAGTCAAATAGAAATAATATAAGGTACGTTATGAAAATGCCAACACTTTAATATTTATATATAAAAATTAATCATTTAATTTGATAAACTCACAATTTATAATGCAAAAGAAATCAGGATGTTACAACAATTATTTTTTAAAGTGTGAGCAGATTGGCCCAGAAGCCTCTTCTTATCATTAGGAGTATAAACCATATTAACAAATTTTTCCTACAACTTCCGAGCCCAGATAGTCTCCTCCTTCGGATCAGAAATATCAAACCACAGGTACTTCTTTTCCGAGGATGACTTCAATGGCTTCAGCAAATCAACCGCCTTACCCTTCCCCTTATCCAGCCTAGCCCTCTTGGCCAAAGTTTGACGGTCTTCCTCCTCCTCTTCCTCATCCACGTTGACATAGGGTAATCAGCAGGCGTCGGCATATTCAGCAGGTGTCGGCATTTCCTGCACAACCTTGGCTCCAAAAGGTGGGGCCACTGCAACATTCACGGACTGGGTAGCCTCACTGGAAGCGGCCGCGCTCGGAGATCCAGCTGCTTCATCCAACTTAAGCTTGGCAAGTTCCCTCATGCGAGCAGCGGCCTTGTTCATCTTAGACATTCTGACTGTAAAAAAGCCCAAAAGAAGGGTTAAAAAAAAACAACGATCGTTACCAAGTTCAGATTTCACAAGTTCTTTGGGCAGTATAACAATATTCCTAATGTCAATCTGGCCGTTCGACTTGAGATACTTATAACAAGTATCACAAGTATGCCTCTCAGCATCCGACAGTTCTTTGATATAATGATATTGATAAAGTTTTCGGTGCCTATTGAAAAAATCGGGAGACCAGGTCAGGGGAAACAGAGGCTGATCACCATCCATAAACCAGCAAACCCCCTCACCGACAAACTGATACTTACAAAATAGCGGCTTAAAAGTCTTCCATGAATCAGTAAACTTGGCAAACAGAGCATGATCATTTCGAGCTTTCAATGACACCCATGCCCTCTTAGTCGACCCTTTCTCGAAAATGTTGACTTGGGGGACATATAACCACAGGAACGCTCGGATTGAACAAGCCAACCTCCGTTCCTCACAGAACCTTTGAAACGCTCGAGCAAAAGTCCAACCACTGGGGTTTAGTTGAGTGGGAGCCAGACGTAGCCGCCGTAGCAGAGCAGTCTCAAATTCTGAAAAAAGGCATCTTAATGCCTAACCTTATAACGACTTCCTCATACATAAAGAATTCGTTGCGATTATTCTCAATCAAGGTGCACGCCCGGTCATTAACTGACGGAGCACTAATTGTATAGGAAGTCCCAGCTTCATCTGCTGGACATGGGAGCACATGAGCTCGGATGTAGCTTAGATTGTTGGCAACCAAAGCCGATCTCGTGCCAAGCATCTCCCGATCCACCCAGTTGGCAACCATAAGCTTCAGCGTTTGGAGGTAAAGGATATTCATGAGGATGCGAGATGCACCGACGAACCATACCTGGGGAAAGGGAACATGACTCGGCGTCAGAATCTATAAAATCAACATCTTTAGACACCCTAACCCTAGTTCGATTCACCCTATAGCCGAGCCGACTACACCTTCTCCTAACCTTTATGGCTTTCCCCCAGAAAGGTTTTTCCCAGGAACAATTTGAGGATCGTGACGCTATTTGCGCTCGCTCCTCCGCCAACTGATACGCTAACCTTCTACTATCTTCCTCTGTAGAATTTTGGGGAAATTCCATAGTTAACGGTGTCTCCACCGTAGGATCCGCCATACGATGGCGGAAAGGTGACGGTAGGAAAATCTAAAATTTCCGTTCCAGAAGAGGAAGATGACGATGAAGAAGAAGAATCGTCATTATCACTCAAATTCAAAACCTTAGACCACTTCTCATACCATGACCACTTGCTACCCATAACCGTAAATCTAAGAACCCAGAAGAAGCCCAAGAAAAAACCCAGAAAAAACACAAAAAGACTAAGAAACACTAGAAAACCAGGCAACTCAGGAACCTAGAATGAACAGTCCAGCGGAAAAAGAAAGGGAGAAAGACAAGATCAGAAATTGTGGATCAAATACCTGTGATGAAAGGAAAACTGGCACGAACTGGTTAGCACAGCAAGAAGGAGAAACAACGTCAAAGAGAAGGTGACAATAGGAAAATGACGTGAGTATGTCTAGGAAAGAATCTGGAGTCCTAAAAAAGGAAATCGCAGGGAACAGAAGAGTAGGCAGGATGCAGAGAGTTTGAAAGAAATGAAAAAGGGGAAACGAAAGGGTAGTTAAGTTCAAAAAAGGAACTTCCCCCCACGTTCTCTTTGAGTAAATGGGCCTGACAGCAAAAGCCCAATACGGTATTGTGTGACACCCTCAAAATAACCCAAGTAATTAATACAATAAAAACGCTTTTACTTGAGAATATATGGACTTGTTTAGTATTAGAAGATACTGGATTCAAAATTTTTCCTTTTACTTTCTAAAGAGTCGGGTGCACAAACCAAAATATAGGATATTTGGAGAATAATTTACGTATTACTTTTAAAAATCGAATTCGACATTTGCTTTGCTCAAAAACTAGTTTCGCAAATCTTAGATAGCATTCTCTTGGATGATAGGATGAATTATATTTCATATAACGGAACTTAAGTAATGCCATCCAGTTTTTCATCTAAACAACCGATACCATTTCAAAATGCCATAGCCGAATTCTTTTCAAATCAATATCAGAGTAAGCGGAAATATCAGGACTATGTAATAAACCATAATATAAGCATAGATTTTATATATATCAAAAGGTACATAATACTTAGTCCAGCTGTAAGGATCTCCAAAATCCTAGTACAAGTCCATAAGGCTATGTATATATATGTACATCAAAATAGACCATGACTCAAGAGTTTTCAAAAGGAATTCCCACAATATATAAAACTCGAAAGCTGGTCTCATAGCACTGGTAGCAGCAGTAGTAGTAGTAGAAGTCTCCAAGAAGT
Organism: Crotalaria pallida; assembly: GCA_037953625.1. NCBI lineage: Eukaryota > Viridiplantae > Streptophyta > Magnoliopsida > Fabales > Fabaceae > Crotalaria > Crotalaria pallida. The sequence goes on along the minus strand of CM075649.1, from coordinate 74,985,047 downwards.
AGCAGCAGTCATCATCCAACATCTTCTGCAGCAAATCTCCTCCACAGCATCCATCACACCGGATCCCTGATCCTCATCATTTACCTTATGCATGTACTTAGGGATTATTGTCCCTCCCCCGACTCCCAGATTAAATGAACGACAGGCTCGCCTCCGCTCTCGTCTTCGGCAGGATCCTCCCTGATCTTATTTGAAGGAGTAGGTACCCTACCACTAGGTACAAGGTCTGATGAAGACGTGACCTTAATAGGACTCCTTGAAATAGATGAGGGAGTCTCCTCTCGAACGACTCTATAAGTAAAAGGGTGTGAGCGGGTAGATTGGAATTGAAAACTGTGATACAAGCGAGCTGGTCGAGTGGGAGGTGATCCATGGTAAGTATAAAAAGGTGGTACATGCATAGTGTATATGATGGGAATCCTAAACCTACGAGGACGGAACCGAATCAGTGGGTTAGGGTAATAAAAGGTAATCTCTACCACCCCCTCATACACCACTCGGAGATCCTCATAGATCCATATGCCACTAAGAAGTGGGCGGATCTCGATGCAAGCAATGTAACATGACATCACCTACAAGGGCATAGGGGTAAGCAATTCTATACACATAATGGATAGAGCATAAATGTTTAAGCAACATGATTATGCACAGATAAACCCCAAATCAGTTAATAGCCACAACTACCACTTAAATCAACTAAGATGTTCACAATCATTGTTAATATCAAACCTTAACTCAATTAAGGATAAGTGGCATGAAGTATGACATTCTTCATTTTCTGAAATCCTCCATCTAATATCCTCACAGACATCAATCCATAACAACAGGGTATTCCCAGATTACAAATACGTTATCAGAACATATGGCGTACTAGCTCGGAAGTGATAAAAACGTCACATTATCTGGTGAACGTCACGTCGCCTAAGGACGTAAACATATCACTTCTCAACATACAACGGGTGTGATAAACAACGTCACCACATGTGATAAACGTCACGTTGCCAAAACGTAAACCTTATCACTTGTGATCCACAATAGAGGTGATAAACAATGTCACCATGTCTGATGAACGTCACGTCGCCAAAACGTAAACCTTATCACTTGTGTGCATCACACCGTTGAAACATCAAATCAACAGTATATCACATACTGCCCACATTGTCCACCTTAATGTGTCATCGAGCTAGTAGCAACATTTAGTATTTCCAGAGGTCCTCCTCATGTCACCCGAACATGAATAAACGATCTAACATCCAAACTCAAGAACGAATGCAATATCTTAACTTAAAGAAACTGATTGGTATATTTTAATATATAACGTGCCACCCGAGCAACGTTATGACGTGCCACCCGAGCAACGTCCCGTCATCCAAACGGAATAACCATATCATCAATCAATTTCTTTTAAATCTTAGATCACTTGGATTATAATCATTTAAGTATCAACAGAATGATTCAGGATTAAAAATGGTATTTTTAATGTTCTGGGCAGAAATACTCGGGTGTTCTTCAGAATACTCGAGTAGTTCTTCAGTCTTTCCAGATTACTCGAGTAGTTCATCGCTACTCGAGTCGGTCATAAGTTTCCAGAAAAGTCAGGTTCCAGTTCTTCAAAAATACTCGAGTAGTTCATGAATACTCGAGTGTTCTTCATCAATTCCAGAATACTCGAGTGATTCATGCATTACTCGAGTGGTTCATCAGAAAGTAATCTATTACACCAGTCAATACTCGAGTTCTGGACCTGATACTCGAGTGTTGGAGCCAAAGACACACTGTTTTATTACGAAATACTTGAGTATCAAGCCAAGCACTCGAGTCTTTTCATACAGAACAGACTGGAAACTTGGTTTTAACATACCATTTTCAATTCTAACCATTTCTAATCCAATCCAATGATCAACAGAGTTCATATAACATATATTAAACATGTTCAAACACTTAGAACTCATCAAATCAACAGAATTCACAGGGATTGACATGATTATGCATAAAACATGAAAATTCACAACTCAACATGTCAAATTGCAATATACTCAATAAACTTGTGAATTTAAGTTCAAAACAGTTTGCATGCATCATATGGGACTTGCTCACAATAACTTTAGAGCACAAGTTGGTCTCCAAACCAATTTTCCCTATTCAATCTAAGCCCTTAGAGCCTCTTGGTGGCTCTCTAATGAAATTCATGCAATTAAAACTCTATCTAGTGAATAGAGAGCTTTCCCCTTACCTCTTAGACGTGAATCAACAGAGACTTTACCAAAACTTAGCTTCCAAGCTGGATTCCCCAATAACCCTTATTCCTCAATGGTTAATAACTGGTTTGAAGTTCGGACATCATTCTTTTCGGACTCCACATGTTTAAACCTTCTATCAAAATTGCAATGAAATATACTTCCTCGATCTTATGAACTTGGCAATGTTTTCCCCGAGATTCATATTGCCCTACTTTATTTACAACAATTTAATCTCCTTTCTCTAATTTTTCAAAGACTTCACCCTTGAGTAATTCCTAAGTGACATGCCAATCCTTTGCTTCCAATATCATATTTACATAGTTCCATTATGTCTTATCTTCATCACTCAGCAAGTAAGTGCTATAATCTTTACTCATCCATTTTGCTTAATTCCATAATTAACTTTCAATTTCCAACTCATTCGGAATCCAAATTCTTGTTCTTAAAACGTCCTCTATGGAACTTAGGTTTCTTCCTTTCGAAATACATCTCTTATTTGTCCTTAGCTCTTAAGTTCTTTGTTGCAATTCACGAATTCGAGTTAGGAATTCTATTGTGATTTGCAACCTTCCCTTCTTATTTCTCGTCGGTCTACTTGTATCATCAAGCTCGAATCTATTAGACTCCTTAAAACCACTTCCTTAACCCCCATAGAGCTCACATGGGTTGTGTAACACCTAAGATTTTTACCCTTAAGACCCCGCTATTAAAATGTGAATTTGAAATTTCCTTTTTAATTTAGTAAAAATCACCCGTCAAACGGACGGAGTTTTTTTGTTTTTAGGACTATTCCAAAATTTAACCTGTGATAGACAATTTCAAATAAACAAACAATAGCCAGCAGGGCTTTAGATTATATATATATAATTCATAACAAGGCCCAAAGGGCTCCACTTATAGCAGTGGCATAAAAATATTCAGAGTTTCAGCGGAAATACTAAGTTTGAGTATCAAAAACCAAAACATATAATTTTATCAAAACAAAACATCCTAAGCCTCACTTAAAAACATTTATAACAAATTTACATCAAAATAATGTAAGAGGCTTAGGTCCATATTACACTCTATATCCCATAAACAATCCTACTCTCCCTGTAAGGGAAAGTACTCCTGCTCGGCCGGGGGCTGTGCCAGCTCAATCTCCGAACCTGAAAAGTGTTAAGGGAGTGAGCATTGCACATGAAATAGAAAGCAGTTTCTAACTAGACATAACAACCCGCTAGGTCAAACACAACTAGAAAATAAAGCATATCATCACATATTACACACCATACTCATTTCATTATTTCTATATTCATTATTCATTTCAATTTCCCATTTTCATTATTCATTCCAAATTTCCATTTTCATTATTCATTCCAACATCCATTTTCATTATTCATTTCAACATTCATTTCCTTTACTTTTTATTCTTTTCACATACTTACTTTTTTTCGGTACATCACCTCAAATCAGAGGCCGATGTACAAATTTCATTCAACACATTTATTACCTCAAAACAGAGGCCCTCATACTTTTCCTTATTTAAATTATGTGTCCCTCAGGTCAGAGGTCAACACATTACTCATTTTAATTAATTTGGTGTCCCTCAGGTCAGAGGTCAACACTTAAACATTTATTCATTTTGTGTCCCTCAGGTCAGAGGTCAACACACTATCGTACTTCACCTCCACGCAGGAAGGTACCTCGTACACTTGGCCTATGGGTACTTCACCTCCACACCGGAAGGTACCTCATACCATTGTACTTCACCTCCATACAGGAAGGTACCTCATAGAAGTTAGCCTGTGGGTACTTCACCTCCACATCGGAAGGTACCCCATACCCTTGTACTTCACCTCCACAACGGAAGGTACCTCATACATTTGGCCTATGGGTATTTCACCTCCACACCGGAAGGTACCTCATACAATTTGGCCTGGTGGTACTTCACCTCCACATAGGAAGGTACCTCATAACCCCACATAGGTTATACTAAAACATCATTTTCATTATCAACAATTCATTACAATTTAAGGGTCGTCACCTCAAAACAGAGGCCAACATATATACCACATTCTTGTTCAATCAAACATAACACATTTAATCACGACCAACCAGAATCAACACATAATCATTCATGTAACTCCGTTATTCATTTCCTTTCTTAACTATCACAATCATACCAAGTAGTATCCTCTTTTATAGCCCAACATTTAGATTGCCCTTCATTTTAATTTTACATATATCATCTTTTACTTTTGTTTACACATAATCATTTTACTTCTGTTTCCTATATTCACAAGTTCAATTCATAAGTCATGACCTTTGTTCACAATTGATAGTACTTAACATTTATACTCATTTAGCATTTAGGTACAAATACGCACATTCATCACATATAATCGTTTCCTTTCCATTTCCTTCCTATAACAATTTATTCCACAACACATACATATATTTGCAATTGTAATTAATTATCATTTAATTCACAACTTTACAAATAAAGTCAATAATCATAGAAATCATTTTTTGTCAACTTCACTATCACATTACCCAATTCCTCATGTACTTCAATATAATCATTATCCAAGTTTCATTTATCATATAATTCATTATCATATCATTGGGTTTCATTTTTCCTAATCTTTATATCCAACATCATACATATTTATTCAATTAGAATTTCATATTCAATAACCTAGGGTTTTATAGTCTAATTTTCTCCCCTAACACATAACCCTAACAAGCATTATATACTAACTAGAACCTACTCCCTAGAACAAGGCAAAACACACCCCCTTACCTCAAGTTCTTAGAGACAGAAGGATTTTGTGCTTGGTACACACTTGAATATTAGCCACAACTCAAAGAACAGGGAGAAACCTAAAATCAATAGAATAATGAGACAAATTATTAAGCTTTGCCCAAGAACTAAATAGAAATTCGTACACCAAGCTAGAGCTCCCAATATTGAAGATTGAAGCTTCAATGGAAGCATGAGAGAGAGAAATTCGAATTTCTAAGGGAGAGAAAGAGAAAAACTCAAACAACAATCACTTACTTGGAGCAACAAAGAAGGACTTGAGGATGGATTTGGAGTGATTCACTTGAGGCTTGATTGGATGGAATGAAAGATTTTGTGCCCTAGGAGAGAGGATGTTCGAATTTTGCAAGACACAATGATGTGGGAGCCTTTATTTTTTTCTTCAGCAACAACTCTTAATCGATTAAGAGGCCATTAAGAGGCGATTAAGACTTTTCACTCAATCTGACGTTAATCGATTAAATTGCAGCTTAATCGATTAAGCTGCACAATTTTGCAGTATCCAGACTTTGAAAGGCCATAACTTCTTCGTTACCCGTTGGATCTTCCTCAAATTTTAAAGCAAGCTTCCCTACATACTAATCTTCACATCCAACGGTCGAATTTGTGTTTAGAGTTGTAAATATTTTATTTTGAATTTCCTAATATAGGGTGTTTATAACACCAAAAACATCGCTTCTAACGCTCTTTTGTTCATCTTTCAACCTCCTTTCTGATGCCAATGCTTCTTGATTCCTTTATGGCATTCAAAGAACTCCTAATCCATCATTTTAAATCCTTTTTAGAATAACCCTTGCTTCCAAATCTTATCATTATTCTAATTACTCTTAGAATTAAAATTCGGGATGTTACAATTCTCCCCCACTTATTAGAATTTCGTCCCCGAAATTCCGTTGAGTTTCGTAATTGGAGAACCATCCCATTGGTAAAGCTTCTCACTACGTTTTTCACTTCCCTTCTATCTTTATTCCCCGCTCCGGGTGTGGTTAGGGTCATGCCTATTTCAATGCTTCTCCTCGAATACAATGTATCATCTCTACCTAGACAGGATCGTCAGTTTTCTTATTATTAAAGTTCCATCTCCCATTCCTTGGATTGAAATCCTCCCCCACTTGGCATTGACATACTTGATTATATCCATGCTAGGGGGTATGCTCAGAATAGAGTACACAGGTTCCCGACCGGTATCCAAGGCTGAAAAGAGGGCACGTGGGTGACTACCTATCCGTAGGCATAGAACTATGTCGGGTTTCTACGACTTGGCGAATTCCCACATACACATTTGAGATGCTTGAAACTTGAAGAGAGTGAAGATGAAAAGAAGAAACATGAAGCACTCCAGAGTGAGTCTCATGGTATTTGCAAGACGACCCAGGATGTACTGGGTACATGTGAAGCAAGAAGACAATGGAGGTTATCCCCAAAGTGTGCGTTTTCAGCAGAGAGCCGTCGAAGGATGCGTTTTCTATGGATCTGCGACTGATTGATTGGTCTCGGTCAACGTCTAATTGTTATTTCTCAATTCGGTGTTATTTTGGAAAGGTCTTGCTTTTTCCCTTGTTTCACTCTTATTCGATTCTCCGCGAAGCGTTTGGACTTATCTGTTTAGTAGTCCTATGGCTTATGGTATGATTACTAGTTATTGTCGCTCGGATAGGATCCGAATTGAGTCACCGAGTCTCCCCCACTTATTATCAACATACCTGAGTAGGTCGATGGCAGGGAGGAAACTAGGTTGATTCCAAGAATTGATTAGCTAGATTCTTAATTGGTTGGTGAGGTGGTTCATGGGATTAAGTTGACTGCCAATCGGTCTTATTGGTGTGGTTTCGAATTTTTCTATGACATGATGGCTCTCCTTACTTACGCATATGACTAAGTTCTCATACAAGTTAGAGAGGTGGTTCGATCATTTAGTTGGATGTTCTCGGTGGAAATATAGAATAAGAGTGTCTTAAATGGGGTTGGTTTGCGAATTTCTATTTATGAGTCTTAGTAAAGATCCTATAGGATTAAAGTTCAATAGGACTTTCGACAGAGATAGAATTTCTAGATGGTTTATTCGGATCTCAACTAGATGATTGCAATAATATAGCATGTTAATAAACGCGAAGACAGAGGTGGTCAGTCCCGATCTCACATTTATCAACTGTACATCACTGCGTGGTTGAATGATAGCATTATCTTTTAACAGATGCAAGAGAAAGGATGACCAATCCTGACCTTACACTCTATTAGAGGACGACACTATCACCAGGTTTTTGGTTAGGTCTCTTGTTACGGTCTTATAACTAAGTAAGGTTTTTCCTACGTGTTCCTTTAGATGGTACTCATGGTTGGATTGAAGATGAGTCTTTCTTAGGTTTCACAACTTCTAGAAATACAGGATTAGGAATTTAAAATTCCAAGAGAATTGATTTAGGATATTCTACGCTGAAACTTAATAGAGATGCAGATTGAAAGTACCTAAAATGTTTATCTATGTTTTTGAATCGTTTCGTACCTTTTGTTGGTTTGGCCCTGATCTCCTTAAGTAGCTGTACCGCAGACCTCAAGGGTGTGGACCAGGAAACTGATATTGTCGGAATGTAAGGTTGAGACGTCCAGGACGAAGTCCTGTGTCATTGAGTAATCCCTCTGGGGCTGTGTCTGGTATGATTGCCGACACACGATGAAAAATGTGACGAGACTCGCCACTGAATATTAATGCATCACCCGATCCCAAGATAATTCTTTCTGCTTTCCTTGGATCTCTCTGGTCTCCATAGAGAAACTCAGCTGAGTCACCAATGCAGAATGATACTACCGGTATCCCTCTTTGCAGGCTTCCAACACTTTTGTCACGGTCCTGATGAAGACCAAGCTTTCCATTTTCTTCATAGAAATTGACAATGCAGACATCAGGGGACATGGAAGGGAGTATGTCCTCCACTTCACTTACACCACATTCCTTCTCAATCAATGATTATGCTTCTTGCATCGCTCTCATAACCAGCTGAATGAAATGATCAGGAATATTGGGTGGTTCGCTTCCATCAACTACTCTTTTGTGTCCATATCCTCAGGTTTGAGGATTCCAGTCTAAGCCGAGGCACATCATTTTCAGTCGGAGTCTGGCTCCACTTGTAAAGCCTGGTTGATAAAAACCTCCAGGGCCTAAGCCCATCTCACGACAGTTCTTTACTACACCCACCTGTTCTTCATGAGCCAAGTATTGCTTCAGGAGAACCATTCCCGGTCTCAAAATTATACTCTTCTTCTCACCAACTTGTACCCCTATGTGTTGCTCCTTGTCTTCAATAGTCGATCTAAGCTTACCCATTGCAGAAGTTTGCCCTTCTTGAAAACAGATGTCATACGGCTTGGGTTTCAAAGAATCAGCTGGGGAATTGATCTTATGATCAGTAGCCGAACTGCTAGCAGGAGAATGGAAAAGCTGATTCTTCATGTTGCTACAGTGTGGCAACAAAGGATTCTGTTGATGCGGCATATACATAATTTAGTACATAACTACATAGGGTTTTATAACTATAAACCTATGTAACTACTATAGAACTTGACACTATTTCCTGGTTACTCTCTTGGTGAGTAACCATTGGAGATGTGAATCCACACTCCAAAGGCCGAGGGAAACTGCTCTGATACCATAAGTGTAACACCTAAGAATTTTTACCCTTAAGACCCCGCTATTAAAATGTGAATTTGAAATTTCCTTTTTAATTTAGTAAAAATCACCCGTCAAACGGACGGAGTTTTGTTTGTTTTTAGGACTATTCCAAAATTTAACCTGTGATAGACAATTTCAAATAAACAAACAATAGCCAGCAGGGCTTTAGATTATATATATATATATAATTCATAACAAGGCCCAAAGGGCTCCACTTATAGCAGTGGCATAAAAATATTCAGAGTTTCAGCGGAAATACTAAGTTTGAGTATCAAAAACAAAAACATATAATTTTATCAAAACAAAACATCCTAAGCCTCACTTAAAAACATTTATAACAAATTTACATCAAAATAATGTAGGAGGCTTAGGTCCATATTACACTCTATATCCCATAAATAACCCTACTCTCCCTGTAAGGGAAAGTACTCCTGCTCGGCCGGGGGCTGTGCCAGCTCAATCTCCGAACCTGAAAAGTGTTAAGGGAGTGAGCATTGCACATGAAATAGAAAGCAGTTTCTAACTAGACATAACAACCCGCTAGGTCAAACACAACTAGAAAATAAAGCATATCATCACATATTACACACCATACTCATTTCATTATTTCTATATTCATTATTCATTTCCATTTCCCATTTTCATTATTCATTCCAAATTTCCATTTTCATTATTCATTCCAACATCCATTTTCATTATTCATTTCAACATTCATTTCCTTTACTTTTTATTCTTTTCACGTACTTACTTTATTTCGGTACATCACCTCAAATCAGAGGCCGATGTACAAATTTCATTCAACACATTTATTACCTCAAAACAGAGGCCCTCATACTTTTCCTTATTTAAATTATGTGTCCCTCGGGTCAAAGGTCAACACATTACTCATTTTAATTAATTTGGTGTCCCTCAGGTCAGAGGTCAACACTTAAACATTTATTCATTTTGTGTCCCTCAGGTCAGAGGTCAACACACTATCGTACTTCACCTCCACGCAGGAAGGTACCTCGTACACTTGGCCTATGGGTACTTCACCTCCACACCGGAAGGTACCTCATACAAGTTAGCCTGTGGGTACTTCACCTCCACATCGGAAGGTACCTTATACCCTTGTACTTCACCTCCACAACGGAAGGTACCTCATACATTTGGCCTATGGGTATTTCACCTCCACACCGGAAGGTACCTCATACCATTGTACTTCACCTTCACACCGGAAGGTACCTCATACAATTTGGCCTGGTGGTACTTCACCTCCACATAGGAAGGTACCTCATACCCCCACATAGGTTATACTAAAACATCATTTTCATTATCAACAATTCATTACAATTTAAGGGTCGTCACCTCAAAACAGAGGCCAACATATATACCACATTCTTGTTCAATCAAACATAACACATTTAATCACGACCAACCACAATCAACACATAATCATTCATGTAACTCCCTTATTCATTTCCTTTCTCAACTATCACAATCATACCAAGTAGTATCCTCTCTTATAGCCCAACATTTAGATTGCCCTTCATTTTAATTTTACATATATCATCTTTTACTTTTGTTTACACATAATCATTTTACTTCTGTTTCCTATATTCACAAGTTCAATTCATAAGTCATGACCTTTGTTCACAATTGATAGTACTTAACATTTATACTCATTTAGCATTTAGGTACAAATACGCACATTCATCACATATAATTGTTTCCTTTCCATTTCCTTCCTATAACAATTTATTCCACAACACATACATATATTTGCAATTGTAATTAATTATCATTTAATTCACAACTTTACAAATAAAGTCAATAATCATAGAAATCATTTTTTGTCAACTTCACTTTCACATTACCCAATTCCTCATGTACTTCAATATAATCATTATCCAAGTTTCATTTATCATATAATTCATTATCATATCATTGGGTTTCATTTTTCCTAATCTTTATATCCAACATCATACATATTTATTCAATTAGAATTTCATTTTCAATAACCTAGGGTTTTATAGTCTAATTTTCTCCCCTAACACATAACCCTAACAAGCATTATATACTAACTAGAACCTACTCCCTAGAACAAGGCAAAACACACCCCCTTACCTCAAGTTCTTTGATATAGAAGGATTTTGTGCTTGGTACACACTTGAATATTAGCCACAACTCAAAGAAGAGGGAGAAACCTAAAATCAATAGAATAATGAGACAAATTATTAAGCTTTGCCCAAGAACTAGAGAGAAATTCGTACACCAAGCTAGAGCTCCCAAGATTGAAGATTGAAGCTTCAATGGAAGCATGAGAGAGAGAAATTCGAATTTCTAAGGGAGAGAAGGAGAAAAACTCAAACAACAATCACTTACTTGGAGAAACAAAGAAGGACTTGAGGATGGATTTGGAGTGATTCACTTGAGGCTTGATTGGTTGGAATGAAAGATTTTGTGCCCTAGGAAAGAAGATGTTCGAATTTTGCAAGACACAATGATGTGGGAGCCTTTATTTTTTTCTTCAGCAGCAGCTCTTAATCGATTAAGAGGCGATTAAGACTTTTCACTCAATCTGACGTTAATCGATTAAATTGCAGCTTAATCGATTAAGCTGCACAATTTTGTAGTATCCAGACTTTGAAAGGCCATAACTTCTTCGTTATCCGTTGGATCTTCCTCAAATTTTAAAGCAAGCTTCCCTACATACTAATCTTCACATCCAACGGCCGAATTTGTGTTTAGAGTTGTAAATCTTTTATTTTGAATTTCCTAATATAGGGTGTGTAGAACACAAAAAACATCGCTTCTAACGCTCTTTTGTTCATCTTTCAACCTCCTTTCTGATGCCAATGCTTCTTGATTCCTTTATGGCATTCAAAGAACTCCTAATCCATCATTTTAATTCCATTTTAGAATAACCCTTACTTCCAAATCTTATCATTATTCTAATTACTCTTAGAATTAAAATTCGGGATGTTACAGGTTGCCCTTCGACCCATTGTGATTGCTTCCTTGTTTGCTTCGTCATAACAACGACAGAGTCTCAAATCATGAGCCTTTAAAATTCTGTCCGTCGGCGTTGTCCCTTGTTCAACTCCTCATGATTGAACAATTACTTCGACTCTCCAGGGTCATTAACACTTAAAGCGTAGTGACACGAGGAAAGGCCTCAAGCCCTCAAAGCAACCATGATCGTTGCAAAGCTCAAGTCATGCGTCAAGTGTATCACCTTGTGTGTATTCAATCACTTTGATGCATACACATATACCTTCCTTTCTTAAAACTACCTCCTTCCAAGTTCTGGCCTCGACACATGTAAATATGCTTCAATACTTTGGCGTGAATTGAGTAGGAGTAACACAGGAGGGAATGTTAACCTTCCCCAAAATCACATCCAAACGTGATAAAGGATGATGGATCGAATTTAACTTAGTGTTGTGATCGAATACCTCGACACTTTAATCTAAACAGACTTTAGAAACAAATTTGGGTAAGTTTATAGGGTCTCTAATTTTAAAACAATTAGGTGAATCCGACTTCAACCTATTCACACATTTACAATAAACAAAAGAATGGGTAACTCCCGAATCGAACACAATCATGCCAAAGTTGGTTTTTAAGTAAATGGTTACCTTGCACGAGGTCAGGAGATTGGTTAACTTTTACTCTATTCAGGGTAATCACTTTGCCTTGAGTCATCGGGTTTGCTAGCAAATCCGGTGCAGTTACTTTTCACAGATTCTCTGCAGTAACGTGCAAATATGACCCTGCTTTCCACAGATGAAGCAATTACTTGTTGCCCAGCAGATTCTTCCATAATGATGGTGCTTACACTTCTCACGGTAAGGAGCATTACTACGACACTTTACCCCATCCTTAACTTCAACTCTTCCTTTGCCTCGGTTCTGATCAAAATATGGACCCTTACTCCGATGATCAAATCTTTTCTTTCTTTGTGGTCCATAGCTCTGCTGGTTACTCTTTGCCTGATCAGCTAATACCTCAGCTTTCTTGTCATCCTCATACATCCGACACATGTCTACCAACGTAGGAAAACTTTGAATCTTCTGATAACTAAAAATAGATTTTAGTTTAGGTTTCAAACCACTTTCAAACTTGATGCATTTGCTCCTCTCATCGGGATTGTTTTGATAGTATAGGGAGTACTTCATCAGTTCCTCGAACTTAGCTGCGTACTCACCCACACTTATATCTCCTTGCTTTAATTGAAAAAACTCAATTTCCTTCTTCCTTCTTAAGTCTTCCGGGAAGTATTTATTGAGAAACTTCTCCATAAACACACTCCAATTAATATCCCTTCCTTCATAGTGTAGGAGTTGAACTGTTTGATTCCACCAGTTCTCAGCCTCGTCTTCTAACATATAAACTGCATATGCCACCTTCTGAGCCTCTGTGCAGTCTAATGTTCTGAAGATCTTGTCCATAGTATGAATCCACTTATTAGCCTCTTCAGGCTTAAATCATCCTTCAAACTTAGGTGGATTACAACATCTAAAATCCGCCAAACTCTTAGCTTCTGAATTACCAACGTTATATTGATGAGGTGGTTGTTGAGATTGCTGTTGTTGCCATTGCTGCATAGACTCCAACACAGCAGTGATTCTTTCTAATATCGTGTCGATATGATTTTTGTAACACCCCGATTCGACAACTTGAAACTACAACTACTTAAAATGAAATATGGTGAAAATTAGGGCCATTTTTTTTTAAAAAAAAAACATGTAAAACATACATATGAGAACATTTAACTTTTCAAAACATAGTTACAATTTAAAACTCTTGTTTTCATATTGTACAGACTCTTTCAAGTTCCAAACCGAGATGTCACAAGACACCGCACTTTGAAACCCGTTTTCAAACATCATTTAAAAATCATAGCCCATTTACTTGTTTCAAAACATTAGTGCTAATTAAAACTTTTGCCGGGGTACAGTATGATAGAGCTAAGGTAACTAAGAACTTACAATGGAGTACAATGCTCTGAGGGGATTGCCTAGCTTCTAGTTAGATACACTAAGAGTCGTCGTCTAATCTCCGGATCTTGGCAGCCCAAGCTCTCCAACCGCAAGTCGAGTTGTCGTCATCAACCATCTCAGAAGTCTCTTCCAGAGAGTCGTCTTGTACTTGCTTCTCCTTGGTAGGGTACGAATAGATCGCTACATGCTAAGCCATCTACCAGTTGCAATATCAGCAATTGCCAATACGACAACATGGTAGGAGAGAGTCAGTGTTCCGGACACTAACAGGTTGACCATGCGGTCTCATAGTAGATTCGATGTGAAGGTAGATAGAAAGCATAACTAAAACAGTATAACCTAGATACTTATCACGATGCAATCACATAATCCTCAACAGATATGTATATAACATGTTATGCACATAGCATATAAAAATCATATATATAACAAAGCATATCCTAATATACCAAACACATTAATATCATCACTCATATCCAAATCATTCATTACGCTTGCAAATCTTGCCCATTCTTTCCTCAATCATAATTTTCCGAACTTATCGCGCGTTCCAAGAATCTTTCCTTATATACTCATCTTATAAATCTTATTCGATGCTTAATGTTTTGATATACTTTACTTTGATTCATCTTTGTCTTTTAAGTTTTTAGCGTTCCGGTTCACTCAATGATGGGGGGAACATCATCATTGAGGAAGTCACACACGTCTACATCTCCTCGATCATCCACCCAACCTAGTCGGAAGCAAACAGGAGTACAGGACCTTTACCACGCGGGCACGACAGTTGTCTCACAATCAAATGGTCCCAGACCAGGAGGACTACAGCCTCAAATCAATTCAATTCATATCATTTCAATCATATAATCAAGGCACACTCTCAGCGGCAATCACAAATGCCCCGTTCCAGTCCCTCTCACTGTTCTAGACTTGCATTCAAGGGGGTGACAGTATATTTCTAGTTATACACGCAGAACTTACCACGGCATTGGACCCAGTCCCTACCACGTTCGTATGCCACCTATGGGATTCGTTCCGCCTAGAAATATACTCCAGGCTTCTTGACGTTTCACCGTCCTTGCCCTCCCCTCATGCAATCTCCACCTGAGTATCCGCAGATACCCATAGTATCTTCCTCTCCACTACTTCGATACGACACTCATGCCTCACCACGTTTGTAAATGTCTTTTAAAGTCTTTTAAGGTTTTAGCGTTTTAATTAGCGGCTTAATCCTAACGGTCGGTTCGTCCTTGGTGCATCCCTTCAACGAAGCCCAACCACTAATCGCAATCCGTTCCCCCTAAATCTCAATGGCATCTTTCCACAAATCACTTTCATCTCATTATCAACATTCTAATCAGCATCATCAGCATCTTTTCTCATCATCTCTGTTCAGCAACATCGCCATCAGCATCATTCTCCTTAGTGGTTGTTCAGTAGCACCATCAGCGTCATCTCCCTCCGTTGTCATTCAGCATCATCAGCATTGCTCTCCTCAGTTGTTCCTTAGCAGCACCGTCAGCAGCATCATAATCACCACGCTTCCGCTCGCTCTATCGGGTATTTCTTATCATCTCTTAGGAATCATCTTTTTATTTCATTTCTTATTCTCTTTTATTCATTACTTATCGCTTTCACAGCTTCATTCGCATCGTGTTTTGTTTCTTTCTCAATCCTTGCTTATAATCTTCTCTTACTTATTTATTTCTCATATCTCGTTTTCGCATCTCGTTCTCTTTTCAATCTTATCTCATTGCTTTCACGGTTTCATTATTATCATTTTGCTATTCAGACATAATCAAACATTCTCTAAACTGAATAAAGTATGCACAACAAATAAACATTTAATAATGCACAACAGATAAACATTTAGTATGCAAACAGAACAAGTAAACATTTAACACAAATATCTATATCGCCTAATTCGCAGTACTCTCACAATCCATCTATTCGGATTGCGAGCAACCACGTTACGCGGCCACAGCACTCTCACTCACCTGGATGACGAAACTTCCTAAAGCTTTCCAAGATTTCCAGCCGCTAGCCTTGCCACGTTTTTTTCGCGTCCGACACCCGAACTAGACATTTTTCCCCGTGCGTTAGAAACTATTTACGTGAATTCTTAAATTTCGTTTTAAACACACTTTTTAATTTCTTTCTTGAAAACTCATTGTCAATATCCAGAGATTTTAAATTCAAATCATTTCTTTTATAAAATGTTTCCAAGAAAAACTTCTCAAAACAATTTCTAAAACAATTTCTTTTTATCAAAACAATTCCATTTCTCTTAATTTAAAACACTTCGGTTGAAAAATCATTTTCCTTTAACACTGAATGAAACCTTTAGAAAACAACTCTTTAAAAATGTTTCTTAAATCAAATACAAAAATTCAAGAAGGTAAAACTTCAAAACCAATCAAATTGATTTATTTAATTTCTAAACATCACACATCAACAAACACTGGTCAAAGAACGTCATATAAAAAGTTTCAAATCAGTTTAAGTTATAAAACATTTTTCACAAACAAAACTCACAAACAGTATTCAATACGATTCCAATACATTCGAGCAGCACACAGAACAATCACATACACATTTCAAAGCATTCAAATCATTCACAAGTATATACTCAGGAAGTCACATTTTTTAATTATTCAAAATCATTGATTAAATTATAATCTTAATAAATTAATTTAATTACTCTTAAGAAAATAATTTAACTTAATCTCCTAATTAGCTTAACAAACCGAATCACACATGGCCATTATTTTCTAATCACAAGTAAATTATAAAACTAAAATCATTGAATCAACATTACAAAAATTCCTTTTCACAAAATCAAATGAACTTATTTATTTAAAATCAAAAAGATAAAAGTAAATACACATCACTTTCATCAAACACTAGGCATCTAGGAATATAGCTATTATCAAGGTCATTTCATAAAGAAAACTTTTCTAAACATTTTAGCATGCATTGGCTGAACCCTTTATATAAGATTTTGCAAAGATTTAATGCACAATTAAGAGCATACAATTATGAAATCATTTTCTTTATTTTAGAATAAAAACCGTGAGCATCCAGAAAGAAAACCAACAAATTTAATTTCATTTTTAAGACAAAATCAAAGCAACAATTAGAGTCACAAACTATTTCAATTACTCACACATATTTTCCTTTAAATTTATTTTCTTCATGCAAGCACTTTTAGAATCTCTTAAATTTAATTATCTTCGTCATGCATGCTACCTATATGAGGAACAAGCCTAGCTACCTACTTTTCCTATGAGGGCCGAAAGTAAACATGCAAAAAGGCAAGGTTTTCATACATTTTTCTATACACACAAAACACAAAATCAAATCAAATCATGTAGGTTTTCAAGACACATTTTTTTTAAAGCATCACACTACAACATTTATTCACATAAACATGCATCAACAAAAATCTTCTTTTTTTTTTCAAATACTTTTATCATACATAAAATAGATTCAAGTTCATTACTTCTTCTTAAACCAAAAATAAAGGTCTTACTTTAATTTCATGAAAACAGCATGCATGCTCTAAGAATCATTAGATCTATTCTTAAACCAACATGCATCAACTTCTTATAGAATAAAAACATGGATTTCACATTTTATCAAACATGGCCGAATGGCCTTTTCACAAAAGAAAACATGCACATAATTAAACACTTGATCAAAACATGTTTGAACTTGAAAATGATTTTAAAACTTACTTCTTTAATTCTTTTCTTAAAACCGAGACACATACATAAAAGAAAACACAATTTTACTCTTTGAAAATAACATGCAAATCAAGGATCTAAACACTTTCATTCATCAAACAAAGATAATTACATGTACATACTTAAAACAACCAAGATCATCAACAAAGTTAACATGACACTATTTCCTGGTTACTCTCTTGGTGAGTAACCATTGGAGATGTGAATCCACACTCCAAAGGCCGAGGGAAACTGCTCTGATACCATAAATGTAACACCTAAGATTTTTACCCTTAAGACCCCGCTATTAAAATGTGAATTTGAAATTTCCTTTTTAATTTAGTAAAAATCACCCGTCAAACGGACGGAGTTTTGTTTGTTTTTAGGACTATTCCAAAATTTAACCTGTGATAGACAATTTCAAATAAACAAACAATAGCCAGCAGGGCTTTAGATTATATATATATATATAATTCATAACAAGGCCCAAAGGGCTCCACATATAGCAGTGGCATAAAAATATTCAGAGTTTCAGCGGAAATACTAAGTTTGAGTATCAAAAACAAAAACATATAATTTTATCAAAACAAAACATCCTAAGCCTCACTTAAAAACATTTATAACAAATTTACATCAAAATAATGTAGGAGACTTAGGTCCATATTACACTCTATATCCCATAAATAACCCTACTCTCCCTGTAAGGGAAAGTACTCCTGCTCGGCCGGGGGCTGTGCCAGCTCAATCTCCGAACCTGAAAAGTGTTAAGGGAGTGAGCATTGCACATGAAATAGAAAGCAGTTTCTAACTAGACATAACAACCCGCTAGGTCAAACACAACTAGCAAATAAAGCATATCATCACATATTACACACCATAATCATTTCATTATTTCTATATTCATTATTCATTTCAATTTCCCATTTTCATTATTCAATCCAAATTTCCATTTTCATTATTCATTCCAACATCCATTTTCATTATTCATTTCAACATTCATTTCCTTTACTTTTTATTCTTTTCACATACTTACTTTATTTCGGTACATCACCTCAAATCAGGGGCCGATGTACAAATTTCATTCAACACATTTATTACCTCAAAACAGAGGCCCTCATACTTTTCCTTATTTAAATTATGTGTCCCTCGGGTCAGAGGTCAACACATTACTCATTTTAATTAATTTGGTGTCCCTCAGGTCAGAGGTCAACACTTAAACATTTATTCATTTTGTGTCCCTCAGGTCAGAGGTCAACACACTATCGTACTTCACCTCCACGCAGGAAGGTACCTCGTACACTTGGCCTATGGGTACTTCACCTCCACACCGGAAGGTACCTCATACCATTACCTTCACCTCCACACCGGAAGGTACCTCATACAAGTTAGCCTGTGGGTACTTCACCTCCACATCGGAAGGTACCTCATACCCTTGTACTTCACCTCCACAACGGAATGTACCTCATACATTTGGCCTATGGGTATTTCACCTCCACACCGGAAGGTACCTCATACCATTGTACTTCACCTTCACACCGGAAGGTACCTCATACAATTTGGCCTGGTGGTACTTCACCTCCACATAGGAAGGTACCTCATACCCCCACATAGGTTATACTAAAACATCATTTTCATTATCAACAATTCATTACAATTTAAGGGTCGTCACCTCAAAACAGAGGCCAACATATATACCACATTCTTGTTCAATCAAACATAACACATTTAATCACGACCAACCACAATCAACACATAATCATTCATGTAACTCCCTTATTCATTTCCTTTCTCAACTATCACAATCATACCAAGTAGTATCCTCTCTTATAGCCCAACATTTAGATTGCCCTTCATTTTAATTTTACATATATCATCTTTTACTTTTGTTTACACATAATCATTTTACTTCTGTTTCCTATATTCACAAGTTCAATTCATAAGTCATGACCTTTGTTCACAATTGATAGTACTTAACATTTATACTCATTTAGCATTTAGGTACAAATACGCACACTCATCACATATAATTGTTTCCTTTCCATTTCCTTCCTATAACAATTTATTCCACAACACATACATATATTTGCAATTGTAATTAATTATCATTTAATTCACAACTTTACAAATAAAGTCAATAATCATAGAAATCATTTTTTGTCAACTTCACTATCACATTACCCAATTCCTCATGTACTTCAATATAATCATTATCCAAATTTCATTTATCATATAATTCATTATCATATCATTGGGTTTCATTTTTCCTAATCTTTATATCCAACATCATACATATTTATTCAATTAGAATTTCATATTCAATAACCTAGGGTTTTATAGTCTAATTTTCTCCCCTAACACATAACCCTAACAAGCATTATATACTAACTAGAACCTACTCCCTAGAACAAGGCAAAACACACCCCCTTACCTCAAGTTCTTAGAGATAGAAGGATTTTGTGCTTGGTACACACTTGAATATTAGCCACAACTCAAAGAAGAGGGAGAAACCTAAAATCAATAGAATAATGAGACAAATTATTAAGCTTTGCCCAAGAACTAGAGAGAAATTCGTACACCAAGCTAGAGCTCCCAAGATTGAAGATTGAAGCTTCAATGGAAGCATGAGAGAGAGAAATTCGAATTTCTAAGGGAGAGAAAGAGAAAAACTCAAACAACAATCACTTACTTGGAGCAACAAAGAAGGACTTGAGGATGGATTTGGAGTGATTCACTTGAGGCTTGATTGGTTGGAATGAAAGATTTTGTGCCCTAGGAAAGAAGATGTTCGAATTTTGCAAGACACAATGATGTGGGAGCCTTTATTTTTTTCTTCAGCAGCAGCTCTTAATCGATTAAGAGGCGATTAAGACTTTTCACTCAATCTGACGTTAATCGATTAAATTGCAGCTTAATCGATTAAGCTGCACAATTTTGTAGTATCCAGACTTTGAAAGGCCATAACTTCTTCGTTACCCGTTGGATCTTCCTCAAATTTTAAAGCAAGCTTCCCTACATACTAATCTTCACATCCAACGGTCGAATTTGTGTTTAGAGTTGTAAATCTTTTATTTTGAATTTCCTAATATAGGGTGTTTAGAACACCAAAAACATCGCTTCTAACGCTCTTTTGTTCATCTTTCAACCTCCTTTCTGATGCCAATGCTTCTTGATTCCTTTATGGCATTCAAAGAACTCCTAATCCATCATTTTAATTCCTTTTTAGAATAACCCTTACTTCCAAATCTTATCATTATTCTAATTACTCTTAGAATTAAAATTCGGGATGTTACAGGTTGCCCTTCGACCCATTGTGATTGCTTCCTTGTTTGCTTCGTCATAACGACGACAGAGTCTCAAATCATGAGCCTTTAAAATTCTGTCCGTCGACGTTGTCCCTTGTTCAACTCCTCATGATTGAACAATTACTTCGACTCTCCAGGGTCATTAACACTTAAAGCGTAGTGACACGAGGAAAGGCCTCAAGCCCTCAAAGCAACCATGATCGTTGCAAAGCTCAAGTCATGCGTCAAGTGTATCACCTTGTGTGTATTCAATCACTTTGATGCATACACATATACCTTCCTTTCTTAAAACTACCTCCTTCCAAGTTCTGGCCTCGACACATGTAAATATGCTTCAATACTTTGGCGTGAATTGAGTAGGAGTAACACAGGAGGGAATGTTAACCTTCCCCAAAATCACATCCAAACGTGATAAAGGATGATGGATCGAATTTAACTTAGTGTTGTGATCGAATACCTCGACACTTTAATCTAAACAGACTTTAGAAACAAATTTGGGTAAGTTTATAGGGTCTCTAATTTTAAAACAATTAGGTGAATCCGACTTCAACCTACTCACACATTTACAATAAACAAAAGAATGGGTAACTCCCGAATCGAACACAATCATGCCAAAGTTGGTTTTTAAGTAAATGGTTACCTTGCACAAGGTCAGGAGATTGGTTAACTTTTACTCTATTCAGGGTAATCACTTTGCCTTGAGTCATCGGTTTGCTAGCAAATCCGGTGCAGTTACTTTTCACAGATTCTCTGCAATAACGTGCAATATGACCCTGCTTTCCACAGATGAAGCAATTACTTGTTGCCCAGCAGATTCTTCCATAATGATGGTGCTTACACTTCTCACGGTAAGGAGCATTACTACGAGACTTTACCCCATCCTTAACTTCAACTCTTCCTTTGCCTCGGTTCTGATCAAAATATGGACCCTTACTC
Source organism: Crotalaria pallida (assembly GCA_037953625.1). NCBI lineage: Eukaryota > Viridiplantae > Streptophyta > Magnoliopsida > Fabales > Fabaceae > Crotalaria > Crotalaria pallida. The sequence goes on along the minus strand of CM075649.1, from coordinate 74,963,389 downwards.
CGATGATCAAATCTTTTCTTTCTTTGTGGTCCATAGCTCTGCTGGTTACTCTTTGCCTGATCAGCTAATACCTCAGCTTTCTTGTCATCCTCATACATCTGACACATGTCTACCAACATAGGAAAACTTTGAATCTTCTGATAACTAAAAACAGATTTTAGTTTAGGTTTCAAACCACTTTCAAACTTGATGCATTTGCTCCTCTCATCGGGATTGTTTTGATAGTATAGGGAGTACTTCATCAGTTCCTCGAACTTAGCTGCGTACTCACCCACACTTATATCTCCTTGCTTTAATTGAAAAAACTCAATTTCCTTCTTCCTTCTTAAGTCTTCCGGGAAGTATTTATTGAGAAACTTCTCCATAAACACACTCCAATTAATATCCCTTCCTTCATAGTGTAGGAGTTGAATTGTTTGATTCCACCGGTTCTCAGCCTCGTCTTCTAACATATAAACTGCATATGCCACCTTCTGAGCCTCTGTGCAGTCTAATGTTCTGAAGATCTTGTCCATAGTATGAATCCACTTATTAGCCTCTTCAGGCTTAAATCCTCCTTCAAACTTAGGTGGATTACAACTTCTAAAATCCGCCAAACTCTTAGCTTCTGAATTACCAACGTTATATTGATGAGGTGGTTGTTGAGATTGCTGTTGTTGCCATTGCTGCATAGACTCCAACACAGCAGTGATTCTTTCTAATATCGTGTCGATATGATTTTTGTAACACCCCGATTCGACAACTTGAAACTACAACTACTTAAAATGAAATATGGTGAAAATTAGGGCCATTTTTTTTAAAAAAAAACATGTAAAACATACATATGAGAACATTTAACTTTTCAAAACATAGTTACAATTTAAAACTCTTGTTCTCATATTGTACAGACTCTTTCAAGTTCCAAACCGAGATGTCACAAGACACCACACTTTGAAACCCGTTTTCAAACATCATTTAAAAATCATAGCCCATTTACTTGTTTCAAAACATTAGTGCTAATTAAAACTTTTGCCGGGGTACAGTATGATAGAGCTAAGGTAACTAAGAACTTACAATGGAGTACAATGCTCTGAGGGGATTGCCTAGCTTCTAGTTAGATACACTAAAAGTCGTCGTCTAATCTCTGGATCTTGGCAGCCCAAGCTCTCCAACTGCAAGTCGAGTTGTCGTCATCAACCATCTCAGAAGTCTCTTCCAGAGAGTCGTCTTGTACTTGCTTCTCCTTGGTAGGGTACGAATAGATCGCTACATGCTAAGCCATCTACCAGTTGCAATATCAGCAATTGCCAATACGACAACATGGTAGGAGAGAGTCAGTGTTCCGGACACTAACAGGTTGACCATGCGGTCTCATAGTAGATTCGATGTGAAGGTAGATAGAAAGCATAACTAAAACAGTATAACCTAGATACTTATCACGATGCGATCACATAATCCTCAACAGATATGTATATAACATGTTATGCACATAGCATATAAAAATCATATATATAACAAAGCATATCCTAATATACCAAACACATTAATATCATCACTCATATCCAAATCATTCATTACGCTTGCAAATCTTGCCCATTCTTTCCTCAATCATAATTTTCCGAACTTATCGCGCGTTCCAAGAATCTTTCCTTATATACTCATCTTATAAATCTTATTCGATGCTTAATGTTTTGATATACTTTTCTTTGATTCATCTTTGTCTTTTAAGTTTTTAGCGTTCCGGTTCACTCAATGATGGGGGGAACATCATCATTGAGGAAGTCACACACGTCTACATCTCCTCGGTCATCCACCCAACCTAGTCGGAAGCAAACAGGAGTACAGGACCTTTACCACGCGGGCACGACAGTTGTCTCACAATCAAATGGTCCCAGACCAGGAGGACTACAGCCTCAAATCAATTCAATTCATATCATTTCAATCATATAATCAAGGCACACTCTCAGCGGCAATCACAAATGCCCCGTTCCAGTCCCTCTCACTGTTCTAGACTTGCATTCAAGGGGGTGACAGTATATTTCTAGTTATACACGCAGAACTTACCACGGCATTGGACCCAGTCCCTACCACGTTCGTACGCCACCTATGGGATTCGTTCCGCCTAGAAATATACTCCAGGCTTCTTGACGTTTCACCGTCCTTGCCCTCCCCTCATGCAATCTCCACCTGAGTATCCGCAGATACCCATAGTATCTTCCTCTCCACTACTTCGATACGACACTCATGCCTCACCACGTTTGTAAATGTCTTTTAAAGTCTTTTAAGGTTTTAGCGTTTTAATTAGCGGCTTAATCCTAACGGTCGGTTCGTCCTTGGTGCATCCCTTCAACGAAGCCCGACCACTAATCGCAATCCGTTCCCCCTAAATCTCAATGGCATCTTTCCACAAATCACTTTCATCTCATTATCAACATTCTCATCAGCATCATCAGCATCTTTTCTCATCATCTCTGTTCAGCAACATCGCCATCAGCATCATTCTCCTTTGTGGTTGTTCAGCAGCACCATCAGCGTCATCTCCCTCCGTTGTCATTCAGCATCATGAGCATTGCTCTCCTCAGTTGTTCCTTAGTAGCACCGTCAGCAGCATCATAATCACCACGCTTCCGCTCGCTCTATCGGGTATTTCTTATCATCTCTTACGAATCATCTTTTTATTTCATTTCTTATTCTCTTTTATTCATTACTTATCGCTTTCACAGCTTCATTCGCATCGTGTTTTGTTTCTTTCTCAATCCTTGCTTATAATCTTCTCTTACTTATTTATTTCTCATATCTCATTTTCGCATCTCGTTCTCTTTTCAATCTTATCTCATTGCTTTCACGGTTTCATTATTATCATTTTGCTATTCAGACATAATCAAACATTCTCTAAACTGAATAAAGTATGCACAACAAATAAACATTTAATAATGCACAACAGATAAACATTTAGTATGCAAACAGAACAAGTAAACATTTAACACAAATATCTATATCGCCTAATTCGCAGTACTCTCACAATCCATCTATTCGGATTGCGAGCAACCACGTTACGGGGCCACAGCACTCTCACTCACCTGGATGACGAAACTTCCTAAAGCTTTCCAAGATTTCCAGCCGCTAGCCTTGCCACGTTTCTTTCGCGTCCGACACCCGAACTAGACATTTTTCCCCGTGCGTTAGAAACGATTTACGTGAATTCTTAAATTTCGTTTTAAACACACTTTTTAATTTCTTTCTTGAAAACTCATTGTCAATATCCAGAGATTTTAAATTCAAATCATTTCTTTTATAAAATGTTTCCAAGAAAAACTTCTCAAAACAATTTCTAAAACAATTTATTTTTATCAAAACAATTCCATTTCTCTTAATTTAAAACACTTCGGTTGAACAATCATTTTCCTTTAACACTGAATGAAACCTTTAGAAAACAACTCTTTAAAAATCTTTCTTAAATCAAATACAAAAATTCAAGAAGGTAAAACTTCAAAACCAATCAAATTGATTTATTTAATTTCTAAACTTCACACATCAACAAACACTGATCAAAGAACGTCATATAAAAAGTTTCAAATCAGTTTAAGTTATAAAACATTTTTCACAAACAAACTCACAAACAGTATTCAATACGATTCCAATACATTCGAGAAGCACACAGAACAATCACATACACATTTCAAAGCATTCAAATCATTCACAAGTATATACTCAGGAAGTCACATTTTTTAATTATTCAAAATCATTGATTAAATTATAATCTTAATAAATTAATTTAATTACTCTTAAGAAAATAATTTAACTTAATCTCCTAATTAGCTTAACAAACCGAATCACACATGGTCATTATTTTCTAATCACAAGTAAATTATAAAACTAAAATCATTGAATCAACATTACAAAAATTCCTTTTCACAAAATCAAATGAACTTATTTATTTAAAATCAAAAAGATAAAAGTAAATACACATCACTTTCATCAAACACTAGGCATCTAGGAATATAGCTATTATCAAGGTCATTTCATAAAGAAAACTTTTCTAAACATTTTAGCATGCATTGGCTGAACCCTTTATATAAGATTTTGCAAAGATTTAATGCACAATTAAGAGCATACAATTATGAAATCATTTTCTTTATTTTAGAATAAAAACCGTGAGCATCCAGAAAGAAAACCAACAAATTTAATTTCATTTTTAAGACAAAATCAAAGCAACAATTAGAGTCACAAACTATTTCAATTATTCACACATATTTTCCTTTAAATTTATTTTCTTCATGCAAGCACTTTTAGAATCTCTTAAATTTAATTATCTTCGTCATGCATGCTACCTATATGAGGAACAAGCCTAGCTACCTACTTTTCCTATGAGGGCCGAAAGTCAACATGCAAAAAGGCAAGGTTTTCATACATTTTTCTATACACACAAAACACAAAATCAAATCAAATCATGTAGGTTTTCAAGACTCATTTTTTTAAAGCATCACACTACAACATTTATTCACATAAACATGCATCAACAAAAATCTTCTTTTTTTTTCAAATACTTTTATCATACATAAAATACATTCAAGTTCATTACTTCTTCTTAAACCAAAAATAAAGGTCTTACTTTAATTTCATGAAAACAACATGAATGCTCTAAGAATCATTAGATCTATTCTTAAACCAACATGCATCAACTTCTTATAGAATAAAAACATGGATTTCACTTTTTATCAAACATGGCCGAATGGCCTTTTCACAAAAGAAAACATGCACATAATTAAACACTTGATCAAAACATGTTTGAACTTGAAAATGATTTTAAAACTTACTTCTTTAATTCTTTTCTTAAAACCGAGACACATACATAAAAGAAAACACAATTTTACTCTTTGAAAATAACATGCAAATCAAGGATCTAAACACTTTCATTCATCAAACAAAGATAATTACATGTACATACTTAAAACAACCAAGATCATCAACAAAGTTAACATGCAAAGCCAAAGAATTAAACCTTTTTACAAATTAAATTTAGATCATGAAATCATTCATGGAAATACACATAGATCATAATTTTAGCACAAAGATTTAACATGCAAAAACCAAAAATTTCACTTTGTTACTAAACAAACTTGGATCATGGATTTATACATCAAATCATCACATAAACACATATATAAATCACGGTTTAAAGAAAGAAAAATAGACATGCAAAAAGATTTATTTTAGTTTTCACAAAAATCTTAGTTTTTCTTTAGATCCTTAAAGATTTAGTTAGAAAAATATTAGATCCTTTAAGAAAACTCAACCGAAACACAAAGCATCAAATCTAACATATTACAAATTATTTTTAAGTCCTTAAAGTCCAAAATCAATAAAGAACAACACATAAAATCACCTCTCAAGTTATAAAAATTTACATGCAAAGAAGAAAAGAAAGATCTACAAACTTAAAAGAGAAAAACTAAACTATTACAATTCTTCTTCTTGATCTTCGGTTCCTACCATGAAAAAGGTGGGTCTTCTAGTCTCCTAACACTTGGATCTTCAAAGGATGGGACTTGGTCTAGCATGGATTTTCCTCCTCCTTTTCCTCTACCCTCACGGTTCCTCTCTTTTTCTTTTCCTTTTTTTTTTCTAAGAGTTGGATGAGTCTCTTAGAGTAGTGTTTGTGTTGGTGGAAGAAATGAAATGGGTGAAATGAAAATGAACTAAGGCCACACACATATATAGGCCACGAACCATTCCCAATTTTGCCCTTAGGTTTAGTTTTAGTTACACATAATGGGAGGGGCGGTTTTGGTTTGCAAAAGTTTGCATGGGTGCATTTTATCAAAGCAAGGGGACAAGGTCAAATAGGCTAGAGTTTTAGGGGTCACTTAGGCTTAAAGACTTGTTAGCAACTAGTTAGGATTTTCCACCTAATTTGGTCATGGTTTGGTTCATTTAGTTCTTAGTTTCTTAACCTATAAGCTTCTAGAAACATACACACACACACGTATAATACACATTTATACATACATACACAAATACACATACACACTCATATACATACCAACCGTAGCACACTCACACACATACATACATGTTTAGCATTTTTATTTTCTTAATCCTATTTATTTAAATTCATCAATTCACACATCAAGGCAATTAATTCAAAGAATTCTCATTCACACACTTAGTTTCATGCATCACACAGTACACACACATTAAACTAAGCACATTTCACATAAAAATTTCAAGCCAACTCAAAAAATTTATTTCTTTCAAAATACCATTTCCAAAATTCGTATTTTCTAACTCTGAAAATAAATTTTTATAAAACAACCCAGAAAAATTATGAAAATTACATTTTCAAAATCTATGTTTCAAGACAATCGTTTTGACATAAAGATCGTAAAAATCCGAGTTAAGGTTAAAGAGTTACAAATTTTCAAAGTTTATAAATCCAAAAACTTCACTTCTAATAAAAATCACTGTATAGGAAAATCACAATTCATTTCTTAAAAATCAAATCAACAAAATCATTCACTTCTCTTTTATAAAAACATTTTGTTTATAAAACTCCTTGAAAATTATCACTTTATTTCTTTCTCAAGTAAAACATTTTTCTGAAAATCTCTTATAACACAGAACTTCGAGGTTTATTTCGGCGAAATCGTTTACGCACGTATGGGAAAAATGCGGGGTGTTACAATTTTGGTTTCTAGTCGTCATAGTAGACCTGCGCTATGGGCTCATGGTCACATATGATGGACTAAAGAAACATTCATCATACAACCTATACTAAGGCTATAACAATAGCTTTCAACAATGCATTCAATTTCCATTTTGTATCAATTGCTCAATTCGAGCAAGATACTAGTATTCAAAACAATAAATATGCCCTGTGGATACCTGCTTGATGTTGATGACTACCTTTATGGAGCTACTTCCACTATTACAGGATCTGACTTTTGCTCTGATACCACTCAGTGTGACACCCTCAAAATAACCAAGTAATTAATACAATAAAAACACTTTTACTTGAGAATATATGGACTTGTTTAGTATTAGAAGATACTGGATTCAAAAGTTTTCCTTTTACTTTCTAAAGATTTGGGTGCACAAACCAAAATATAGGATATTTGGAGAATAATTTACGTATTACTTTTAAAAATCGAATTCGACATTTGCTTTGCTCAAAAACTAGTTTCGCAAATCTTTGATAGCATTCTCTTGGATGATAGGATGTATTATATTTCATATAACGGAACTTAAGTAATGCCATCCAGTTTTTCATCTAAACAACTGATACCATTTCAAAATGCCATAGCCGAATTCTTTTCAAATCAATATCAGAGTAAGCGGAAATATCAGGACTATGTAATGTAACACCCTCACAATTAATTAGTTAAATTAGGATTTTGTAAAAATGGTAATTGAAAATTTCTTTTTAAATTAAAATACTTAAGAATATTTTTCCGGAAAAACGGACAGAATTTCCTCTGTTTTCGGATTTCCCAAAAATTACATTTTATACACCTGTCAAACCAGCAGAGTTCAGAAAATATTTATAAATATACTAATTTGATTTTCATGCCCTGCTAACAAAGTAAAACAAAACTCAGGGCTTACAACGAATTGTTTCAACACCAAATTAAATTAATTATAATAAAAAGAATATAATTCCCTCTTAAACAAATTACACTCCACGGTGTGGAGTGTACCCCTGCTCGGCTGGAAACTGTGTCTGCTCAAACTTTGAACCTGTAAAAATGGTTTCAAGGGTGAGCTTTACACATGAAGTAGAGAAGTAGTTTCTAACTAGACATAATGACCTACCAAGTCAAACACAATTAGAACATAACACAAATAATTTCATTTAGGCAAACCCAACATGCGTCATACACAACCAACAGTCTTATTAGTATCCATTCATTTATTCCATCCATATTACCTTTCTAATATCTTTATTAAGTCTCATTTTTTTCCATTTCCATTCTCATAAATTACCAACTCATGTAAATATATCATTTAGCACATAGACACAATTTCAATATTCAAACACAATTACTCATTCCACTTCTTTTCATTCTAGTCTTTCCATTTACTTTTCTTTCTTGTTTTCTTTCTTTATCTCTTTCTTTTCTTTTTATTCTTTCTTTACTTTTTATTAATTTGGCTACAGGGTCTCACGACCAGGCCCACCGACCTAACCTGCACCAAAATACTCTTTATTATCTATCCACAGGGTCTAACAACCAGATTCATATGACCTAACCTATGTCACAGGGTCTCACGACCAGATCTTTCGACCTAACCTGCGCCATAGGGTCTCACGACCAGATCATACTATCTAACCTGCGTTGGCCACAGGGTCTTACGACCAGATCCCACGATCTAACCTGCGTCGGCCCATTCTTTTATTAATCTTTTATCAATTCGCCACAGGGTCTCACGACCAGGTCCTTCGGACCTAACCTGTGACAAGTGTCCTTTTACTATTCTCATCCTCATTCCGGTTATCTTATTTAGTTAATCTTTTCATTTATTATCTTTTCTCTTCTTTAATTTCTTTATAATTTTCCTTTTCTCTTTTGCCTTTCATTATTACTTGTTATCTCATTCATCATTTAACACACATTTATCATACAAGCATACACAACAATTTTCACATTTTATATTATCAATTCCCTATTAAGTTTATGCCACGACATTTTTAACTCTTTCTATTCCTTAATTCTCATTCTAGTTTACATCTCATACATACTTACTTTCTTTTATTTATTATCAAATTATTCAATTCATTATGCGATACACATTTAGCACACAAACATCACAATTCAACCACTTATATGATTCACATATATCTCTTTAAATCAACCAGACATATAGAACAATAATCATTCATAATTAACAACCAGAGTTCATGTTCTTCAAATAAACATACATGATAACATATAGCACTTAGCCTGCATATTCAATTCCAAGTATCAATTTATAATTCATTTCATTTACTTTCTTACTTTATATTTAATTTAAATTAATTACCCGAATAATCAATCACAAGCATACCCACATATTCTTAGCAAGTATTATATACTAATCATAAAATACTCCCTAAAGCAAGGTAAAGAACCCCTTACCTGTAATTGCTTTAACTCTTAGTTTTTCACAAACGCACTCCTTTCCATATGTCGATACTCGCACATGTCGTGGCCTATTGCTATCGCTTGTGTTGCCCTAAAACTCCTTCGTAGTCTAACTATATTAGTAAATCGTATAAAAATCAATTTAGTGTGCCAAAAGCAACTCAATTTGAGATCTCATTATATACTTATCATATTTCAAAGTAGAGTATTTTCGTAAGTTTTCCAAATCAAGAAATCATTTAACTATAGTTTACAAACCAAAATAACATACGATTTCAAATTAAGATCATTGTCTTTTTAATAAATAGTATAGCTTTTTATTGAAAATACACTAACATTTTCAAACTAACTTAATCATCAAAATTCATTAAAGTTAATTAGTTTTAGTTTCAAGCCACAAAATCAAATGATGTTACTTGACACTATTAATTTCGAACTAAAAGGAAGTGTGCTCAATTCAAAAATAAGTTCAAATCGCCATTATATTCTTAAAATAATTACACCTCCCTTCAGTTTGAAATTAATGTTCCACGTTTTAAATCGAATTAACATTGTGTAGAGTATATCATATTCCTAATTAACTGACATATCGTTTACCCCAGGGACAACTCAACCAAGCTAACGACAACTCACTTACTTAGGAACCCAACACATTTTACACAAATACTCTTTAAAACTCGTCATTCGACATAATGTTTAATTCAACGTTATCACAATCAAGTAAGCAGTTAAATTCATCATCATTAACAACATAATTAAAATCAATATTAACTATAGTTTAATTTCCAAAACAATTTGACACTAAATAATTATTGCCAATATTATTAATATTATTATTATTAAAATACAAAGTAGAGTAATTAAAAAGGTGCTAACGATTTACCTCCAGATCGGATTTTGAAGCAAGAAAGAGGGAAGACCGGCGTCGGTTCGGTTTTCGGCACTGGTTCCATGTAACTTCAGCTGGTTCACGGCCCTACCTTTAAGGGAGAACCAACAGCCATGCCGTTTCGGTTCGTGATCAGCCCAAATCTGGTTCATTTCAATCGGTCTGAACCCTCAACACAGCCACTGCAGTAAGGACAGGGTTGGCGGTCCGATCGAACCCGCATCCGCTGCTATAAGCACCAGGAGGAGGCGGCGCTGGAGGCTTGTTGTGGCGGCGGAAAGGAACCCCGGTTCGTGGGCTTGAAGGAACAGCGATGGCGACGCGAGCTAGGGCCTGAGACCGAGAGATTCGTCGTTCGAATCGCAAGGAGAAGAGAGCAAACACGAGTTAGAAAGAGAAAGGGCGACAACCATGGCGGCCGAAAATTTGTGGCTCGCAATTCGCGAGTCTATGGTGGTGGCGCGCGGTGATGGGGAAAGAGAGTCGCGATTTGCGACGGGAGGGAGAGAAATCGCGTGGCGGCGGCGGCGGGGAGCTTCGTGGTCGCTGTGAGAAGACAACACCGGTGGAGGAAGAGAGACAAATGGAAATGGGGGAAGCAAGGGGGCGGCAGAACAAGGGAAGTGTTTAGGGTTCTCCCCTCCCCTCCACACAACACACACGCACATATCTCTTTTTTTTAAACAAATACTTTTATTTATTTATTTATTTATTAATTTAGTAAATAGAAATCAATATTATTATTATTATTTGAAGGGAAACTAATACTAGGAATTAAATATCATACTATCACATAGGGTTATCATAAAGTTAATAATTAATATTACTTACGAAGCATAATATTGGTATGTCCAAATTAAGGAAATTATAAAAAGTATATCCTTCAATGAGGGTGATTATTTTTAAGAGCATTCTAAAAATAGAATCTAGTTATCAAATCAAATAAGTAAATATATTTTTAAGAATGTCCTAGAGTCGAATATTTGAAAACGCTAAACATAATTCATTATTGAACATATAAAAGTTAAGTAAAGTATTCAAAATGTTTAGCATTATTTATTTATTTCTTAGCCCCAAAAATATTAATAATAAAATTTTAGCATCATATAGCTTCATATCGAAAAACTATAAGGTTAAAAATTAGTTGGATATTAGGAAATAACAAAAATTTATTTGATTTTGTATTTTTATAAAAGAATAGAAAGTCTATTTTCAAATAAGGTAATTGTTTCAAATGAATTTACTTTAAAATATAATTAATTATACTTTCGTAATTAACATAATGTATTTTATGAAATTACCTAACACTTTTGTAATACTAAAATAGACCTTAATTTTTTATTTCTAAATTTCATTATTGTTGTTATTATTGTTCTAAATCTTTTATTATTATAATTATACTAGGGCCAAAATTAGAGATGTTACAATTCTCCCCCACTTAGGAGAATTTCGTCCCCGAAATTCTGATTGGTTCAAGTGAATGGGGAACCATCCCTTAAATAGGGCCTCTAACTATGATTTCTAGCTCTTTCCGGGTTCACTCCCCCACTTATGACGCTCCTAGATCAATACTCTTTGGTGTCTCCCAGGTCTATTACCGACTCCTTCAGGCCCAAAGTTGTTTCATGCTTATACCTTCTTTCCTTAACACCAATGAGTTCGGTTGAGTTCCCGTTTAGGATTACTAAAGTAGGACCAAGGTTCACTAATCCGAGAATTCTTGACGTTTGTTCCAACAAACCAAGACAAACGTAACCGTAAACAAGCACCACGAGTAGCACGAGGGTCTTAGTTAACTTGCAAGCTGAGATATACATTTCATGCCGATATCAAACTCTGCGAGTTTGTTAAACTCTTCGCAAGGCACAGAACAACTATTCTAGCAAGGAAGAACGTAGGCTAAACCATCACTGACAATTTGATTGACTCGTGGGTTGTCAATTTGACAATAACAGGATAACATTGGATAACAATGAGCGAAATTAAGGTTCTCTTGGTTGTCAACACTATTCCAGGTAGGATAGGGGACTTTTCTGACTACACATTAGAGAGGCACTGTAACACCCCTCAAAATCCTCGAACTATTTTTATTTATAAAAAGAATTGTTTTTGAGAAAAGTATTTTTGAAAGGATATTTTCTTAAATAAATGTCTTGATTCACGTTTTCAAAGTGATAAATGAATTTAAAGAAATGATTTTCATGAAATAATTTTTTTAAAAAGTGATTTTTGAAAATGATGATATGATAAGAATTATTTTATGAAAGTGTGTTTTGTGTTTGGTGTTTTGGTGCCATTAAAATTTCTATGCATGAATGATTTATTTTTCTATATGTATGTATGTGCGGTTTTGTGTGTATGCTTAGTATTATGTGAAAATGGGTAAATGTATACATGAATGTATGTGTGAAAATATATATATGTATGTATGTTTCGAATTATGTGAGAATTTAATTAAGGAGCATGATTATATATATATATATGCATGTATGTGTGTGTGTGTGCAACGTGTAGGTGCATGAGTGAGGGTGTGAATAAGGTGTGTATGTGTAAGTCTAGGAGTGTGCCGTGTGTGCGTGTGTGTTGTGATAAGCCTAGAATTTTCTAAGGAGTGGAAACTAAGTAACCAAACCCCAACCAAAACCCAAACTAAACCCTAACTAATAGTTGAAACCCTAATGGAAAGCCCCTAAGTCAAAAGCCTAGCATGAACCCTAACCTCTTATGTCCCCTACGTTGTCCCCCTTGGAGATGATAACCTCCACCCATGCAATTTTGTGGGAAGCCGAAATTACCCCTTCCTCTTTAGCTCATGACCGAAGCAACCCAAGGACAAAATAGGAAGCCACTAATTTTTATATAAGCTTGGCCCTTGGTGCATTTCATTCATTTTCCCATCTCATTTCTTCTTTTCCTTCGTCCCACACACCAACACCAACACAAGTTCTAAGAGCCTCCTTAAACTCTTAGACTAAGGAATAGAAAATAGAAGAAGAGAGATAGAAGAGGGGAAAACCGTGAGGTAGGAAGAAGAAGGAGGAAGGAGAGCAAGCCATAAACCTAGGAATTCTTGAAGACCAAGTGTTTAGAAGACCTTATTTCTTGGTATAGCCGAAAATCCTAGAAGATTAGAACTAGTTTTTATCTTGTAACCTTGTAACATTTCTTTCTTCCTTTGCATGTTTATTTTATGGTTTTATCTAAGCTTGCATGTGATGCTTTTGCTTTGATCTTGATTTTCTTAGACCTAGATAAGTTTGTAATGAATTAAAGGATGAACTTTATAATTTGGTTGATGTTGTTTATGTTGGATCTTGATGTTTTTCTTTTAGATCTAAGACTTTGTTTATGATCTTTGTGAACTTGATGAAGAACTCTTTGCATGTGTGATTTGGATGCTTGAAACCGTAGATCATGAGATGTTTATGTGTTTACTTGGAGAATCTATGTTTGATCTAAACTTGTTTTAATTTTTGGGTCTTGCATGTTGTTTGATTGTTGACCTTGAACCCTTGCATGTCTTGATTTTGGTCTAATCTTAAGAAAAGCTTTTATTCATGACTTGATCTACATGATCTAAATGCATGCATGTTGATCTTGTTCTTTGAAAAAGTTATTTTTATGTTTCTTGAGAAATAAATTAAAAGTGCTTGTGTTGACCCATGATTTTTATTTATTTTGGTAGGAAAATTTAAGATTTGTTCTTGCATGTTAGTTTTAAATGAAATGATTATGTTTCCTTGAATTGCATGCCTCGGTTTTTGAAAGGAACTTAGGGAAATAAGTTTTAAAGTGATTTTCTTTGCATGAACATGTGTTGATCGATGCATTCGGCCATGTTTGATTCATACCCATGCTTTTTATTTTATGTGAACTTGATATATGCTCTATGTTTTGCATGATTCTTGACTTGACGTAAGATAAGAAACAAATAAATTTAAAGGATGTAGCTCACGATTTTTATTAGGAGAAAGAAGAACTAATTTCATAAGTTTTTGTGTGTTTGATGATTGCATGAATCTTGTTTTGATATGTGTGTAAGTTTCGGTTTGTGCATGTTAATTAGGTTAGGAATTCTTTCTCATGATGTAACCTAGGAATAATGAAGGTATGTTGTAAAATAATTAATTAGGAATGAGTTTTGTGTCTGAATGATTATGTATGTGTGTATTCGGTTTATGTATTTAAATATGTTTAAGTGTTTTTACTTTAAAAAAATGAAATGCTTTTGAAATCAATTATGTGTTAAATAATTGAATTAAGTGTTTGATTGTAAGAATGTTTGATTAAGAATGAGCGCTTGGTTTGAAATCAAAATGAATAATTGATTAATTGTTTATGTGCCTTGATTTATCAAAGTGTGTTGTTGATTATGTGTGTGATTGGTTTTAAAAATTATTTGGTTTGATTTATTTGAACTTGTGAAGTTGTGTTTTAAGTTTTGTTTTATAACAAAAACTTGAGTTTTCAAAGTATTAACATTGAATTAAAAAGTATTTGAAACAGAAAGAGTTTTGTGATGTTTTCGGATTTTATTAAATGGATTTTTGTAAAGTATCTCTTTGCTGTCCAAGTCTATTTAAAATTGTTTTCTTGATTTTTAAACTGAGTCTATGAGACTCAAAGTTTGGTTTTCAAAAGGTAATTGATTTGAGAAAAACCCGGATTGAAACCAGTGAATTTTTCGGTGTTTTTGAATGAGGTTAAGGTGCTGACCAAGACGGACCAGCCACCTAACCAATGGATTTAAATTGCTTTATTTGGTGTTTTCAAAGTGATTTCAAAGTATTTAAAGAAATAGGAAAAGTTAAAGGTGTTTTGAGAAAACAATCATGTTTTAAGACTTCCGACGAGGAATGAAAAGCATTTTAAGTTAATAAAAGTTTTCTTGATAAAAGTTGGTAATGAAAATGTGTTTTTAATTAATTCGAGGGAACGTTACAGACGAGGGATTAAGGCAGTGGCAGCAGCCAAGATCAGGGAAGACTGTGCACATCTAATCGCTGGACCTCAGGTGAGAGAGTTGCTTTCCTAAGACACCATGGTAGTAGGTGTTGTATTAAGGCGTTCCGTATCAGCTAAAAGATCGGAACTAAGTGGTTCTGCGTCAGTAGTATAGTGGCAATTGTTTGCTTTGTGTGGCCACTTATACGAATAGGACAAAGACCACATTATTATGGGTGATGTGTGATGATGTGTTGTTTATGTTTGTTTATGAATGTTGATATTGTATTGTTAATGTGAAATAATTGATAACGATAATAAAAGAGATTAAAAGTAAAAGACACCAAGAAAGATAATCCCTTGAGTGGCTTAAGTCCTTACGGAATAAGGCAACCTTATCTTGATAAGACACTAATAGTGGAGATAAGAGATTCGAGATGTTGATTGAGAAGAGATGATGAGATGAGAGTGGTAAGGATGTAATGATGCGATGTCAATGAGCCAGAGCTGGGAAAGAATGATGATATGGAAATGGAAGTGCAGAGTTGATGAGGGTGGAAACTTGATTCTTTGGTTTTGTTTTCTTGGATTGAGACTGGTGTTGAGTCGAGCTTGCTCCTCTACTAACTCTCAAGAAGAGAAAGTTTTTGAGAAAAACTTTTGAAAAGGAATGTTTGAAAAGGTTTTTGAAAATGAGATTTTGGAAAGAGTTTACAACCTGTAATTTTGAAGGGGTTCCCAAAATGAGAAAAATTTTCCATCATTGATTTTCTGAAAGAGATTGTGAAAAGAGGTTTTGAAAAAGGAATTCGAAAGAAAAATTTTTGAAATGAGTTTTATAAAGGGAATTTTGGAAAAGATTTACGAAATGAAATGTTTTTAGAAAAGGTGGTGATCTGAAGTTTTGGAAAGGATTTTATGAGATGAGATTTTTGAAGAGGAATTGAGAAGTTGTGAAGTGAGATTTTGCTATGGAGAGAGAGATGTGGTATTGAGAAAAGTTTTTGTGATGAGACTCGAGTTGTAAAGGTGATCCCGCTCTGTGCCAAGTTTGAGTTATGAAAAGTGATGCAAAGTTAGCGGTCAGGACTCATTGAAGGGATGCACGAAGGGTGAGCTGACCATTAGGATAATAAAAGATAAAAGACTTTAAAAGACATTAACAGCGAACGCGGTGAGATATGAGTGTTAACCCGAAGTAGTGGAGAGGAAGGAACGATAAGTATCTGCGGATACTTAGGACGAGATTGCATTAGGGGAGGACGATGGCGGTGAAACGTCAAGAAGTCTAGAGTAATGTTGTAGGCAGAACGAACTCCAAAAGTGGTGCACTAACGTGGTGGGGACTGGGTCTAATACCGTGGTTAGTTTTGCGTGCACACTAGAACAATACTGTCGCCCCCTAGATTGCAAATCGAGAACAGTGAGAGGAACTGGAGTGGGGCATTTGTGTTTGTTGAAACTGAGTGTTGTAACTCATTTGGTTCCCTCTTAGTGTTTTGATGATGACACAACATAATTGATATATGCTTAACAGGTTCAGGTACATTTGAAGATTGCAAAGATGATTTTCAAGTTGAAGTTCTAGCTTTAGGCTTAGAAATCTTTCTAAGGCAGTTAATACTCTTGAAGCACTTAGAATTATCACTTATGTGATGATGATTTTGGTTTCTCTTGAAAAACTTCGAAGAAGCTTTTTTGTTTAAATCCTTTGCTCCAGGATTTTTATTTTGTGAAAAATGTTTTTACGAAAACCTTTGGTTACAACCTTTTTCATGAAAATCTATTTTTTATAAGGAGTAATCGATTAACCCTTCTGGCATAATCGATTACTTAATGCAACTTGTAACAAGAGAGAATGTAATGGATTATTTAGGATCTTGTAATAGATTACTTCCTTGAACTGGTCATTTGGGTGTAAGTAATCGATTACCAGAAACTAATAATCGATTATATTTCAATGCTGCAACTTTTGTGAAAAACCTGAGAGCATGTAATCGATTATCATGACCAAAGTAATTGATTATTTTATTCAAATTTTGAAAAACGTGCTGAAATCAAACATGATGCCCAGAATGATTTGTTTCCTTTTCTGGATGATCTTGCATTGATTGTTGGCTGCTTCTTCTTCTTCTTTTTAAATGGTTTTCATTTTTAAAAAAAAAAAAAGAGATCCCTTCTTCTTCTCTTCTTCTTCTTCTCTTCTAATTCTTTGAACATTCTTTTGAGAAGAAAAATAAAAATCATTTCATCATCATCATATAGAGTTAGCCTAAGTTTTGCTTAAGAATATTATTTTTGCCATAGGACATTATTGTTGTATCCGCTCTATTTAGAGAGCCTAATTGTTAGTTGCACAAATTCCTTCATGCAAAACCATATATTTGTAAGGGGTGTGACAGCCTTAGTGTTTAAGGAGTGTTTTCCCTTAGGATTGAACGTGTGTCGCGTTCATAGAGTGAGATAACCCTTGTGTATTGGATAGCGCTATACGAACGGTGGGATTCCTAGTAGTTAGGCTATTTGTATTTGAGGTCCATTGCGAACGGTGGGATTCCTAGTAGCTTGCGGGGCGCTCTGGATGTATTTGGGGACGCAGGTGCGTCTTGGTTTAGTGAAAAGCTCAAGTGGGTCGCTTGAGGACTGGATGTAGGCTTTGTTGGCCGAACCAGGATAAAATTCTCCGGTGTAGAATTTTCTATCCCTTATCTTTTATTTTCTGTTTGTTTAAATTGTGTTAAAATTATTTTCGTGGATAAAAACTATTTTCAAGTTTTAATCTATATAACATGAGGATTGTGGTTTTTCTATGTAATGATTTCTTAAATCAATCTCGTGTATATTATGTTTTTCATATTCATAAGTAATATTATTTAAGTTGTTTGCTTAAAAACGTTTTAAATCGTTCTTTAAGTCTTCCGCTCGTTTTAATCTCTGTTATTTTCTAAAAGAACGTTTTATTTCGATTAAAAATTCAAAGTTTTATAAACACCCAATTCACCCCCCCTCTTGGGTGATTCTCGCCAATTACACCAATTATTCCAACAATTGGTATCAGATCTTCGTGCTCTGGTAGCAAGCTTAACCGCTTGAGTTAAAGATCCTTGGTTGATTGGCTTATTGGGATATTTGTTTTTGATTTTAAAATGAAGGGTATTTCGTTCGATGAAGCACCAATTTTCAATGGAGAAAATTATTTGTACTGGAGTGCTAGAATGAAATTTTATTTACAATCTATAAATTATCGCTTATGGCTTTTTGTGCAAAATGATTTTGATTTAAATCCAAAAAATGTTTTAAATGAATTTGACAAAAATTGTTTTGCCTCGAACATTCAAGCAATGCAGATTTTAAGGAATGCCTTAAATAATGAAGCATATGCTAAAATCAAGGATTGTCACAATGCTAAATGTATTTGGGATACTTTACACTCTTGTTATGCTACTGATGATCTTTTGGAAAGTGTAAGTGCTCACAGATGTTGTCAGAAGTCGCAGAAAGAGAAAAACTTGAAGGATGAATGGACTCTCTCTCATGACAAAGTTTTGAATGATGACACCCATAGCATGAGAAGCAGTACGTCAGATGAAAAAGATGATGATGATTTAGAAAAATTGTTTGAAACATTCTTGGGATCATATTTGGAATCAAGTTCTTCAGATGAAGAGTCAGAAGACACTGAAAGTGCATCATATTATTACACTCCTCACGAGGTAACTTTGATTAATTCTCATTCCCAAATTCCTCATAGTACTCATAATGTTTTGAGAGATGATTTGAAAAATAATAGCACCTCTACAAGAAATGAAAAATGCATTTTTATTGAAAAAATGGTTGAGGTTGCTTCTTGTGACTCTCATTGTATCTCAAAATCCCTTTGTTCAAACTTCCTCCTTGACAATTCTAATAAGAATGTGGAAATTCAAAATTCAAGCAAAGAGGTTAGCAAATGTGATTCTGAATACAAAGATCACAAGTTTGTGTTTTGCAAAAATGATTTTAGAAAACCCAAAACATCTCCCAAAATCACTATTTGTAACTATTGTGGTCGTTCGGGTCATATTTCTCATTTATGCATGTATAAGAAAAATCAGTATATGAGAAATAAAATGAAATGGGTTCCAAAGTTTTATGAGGAATCTTAATTTAACCCCCCTGGACCCAAAATGAGATGGGTACCAAAAACGACTTCTTGTAACAGGATGGAACATCATATCTTACCCAAGGAAAAACCAAGAAGAATACAAAGAGACAAATTCATCATATGGTCTCCTTGGATATCTGAAAACAGATGGAGTAACCAAAGAAGTATAGTCCCATCAAGATCAACAGCCTCAAATGGAAGAAATGGAAAGTACATATTGATGAAAAATCAAAGAAGGAATTATTGGTCTAGAACAAAGTCACCTTGGCACAAAGCGATTGAGAAAAGAAATCATTGGCCAAAGTCAAAATCTCCATGGCATACAAAGTCTGAGGTAAACTGGTCATATACCTTTTATAATTATGATTATTCAAGAACATACTTTGATTATTCCAAGCTATACTAATTTTAGAAAATAAATCAAGTGTTGCAAGTTTTATCATCACATGATCATCATATCTTGGAAAAGTCAAAGAACTTCATAAAATGTCATTTAGTGCAAACTTGAGGTAATCAAGTTAGTATCAAATACATATTATGATTAATCTTGGTATAACTCATACTTATAATAAGCATATGATTTATTAAAGTGTTGTCTTTGATCTATTTTCAGTTAATTAAAGAGCTCATTTGTTTATCATATCAATGTATCTAACTTAAGCATTGGAGGTAGCCAGATTTATTTGTGTTGCAGGAAACAGGTTTCTTAAAGGTAAGTTGACCACAAGCTGAATGTTACTAACGGATCCAGGCTTCTGCAATCATGCATCAGAAGTTATTGGAGTGTGTCAGTCAGAAAAAGAAGAATTCTGGAAGTTTGTGCAGAAGTAATCGATTACTCTGCAACAGTAATCGATTACCCAGTGGGTTTGTGCACCAGTTATGTTCAGTTATGAAGAAATAATGGATTAGAGGTTCAGAAGAATCGATTAAGTCTGCAGCATCATGCAAATCATCAGAGGCATTATAATCGATTAAAGGAATCAGTATAATCGATTATACATGTTGCATCAGTTCTCACCAGAGGAGAGATAATCGATAAATAGCTTGGATGTAATTGATTAAATTCATAAGTAATCGATTATATCATGGAAATAATCGATTATTTGCTACAGTATCTGAAAAAAAAAAAAGGGAAAAAGTGCAGATCGTGTGGGCCTTTTGACCCAAGTTTGACTGAGTGTGGACCACATAATAAAATAACCCTAGCCACACACCTTCTTACACACATTCTCTCTCTTCCCATAAAATTTTCGGCCTCCCTTCTCTCTCTCTCTCCCACGATATTCTCTTCCTTTTCCCCACTTCTTCTTCTTCAACCTTCAACCCACAAACTCCATAACCTCTCAAACCTTCATCAAACCTTTACCAATCTCTCTCATATCTCTTCCTTCTCTCATAAACCTTCATATTTTCCACTTCACTCACCTTAAAACCGTCCCATTCCTTCTCTTACCCACTCTCTCGGTTCTCCTCTTCCACCACCATAAGCACCTTTGAAACCTCTACCTTTTGCTTCACATTCTCAAAACCTTACTCTACATGCTTGGTTAAACTTGGTTTTCTCAAGGATTGCATGCTTCATGTCACTTGATCTTCATGTCCAGATCTGATTCTTCTTCACTGATTCAAATGGGTTGATGAAAAGAGTTCGGTTCGCTGGTTTAGCAAGTTCATGGCTTTCTGGTTCAGTTTGACTTCGGTTCGGTGACTGGTTCGGTTCTCCGGTTCGTTTTTTGGCTTGGTTCAGAGTTTTTGAGTTTTCTGGTTCAGATTAGGTTCTGGTTCGCTGGTCTGGTCTGTCTTCTGGTTTGTTTTTGGTTCGGTTCAGTGCTGTTAAGGGCTTCGATTCAGTGGTTCTTCTCCGATTCAGGTTCTCAGTATTTCGTTTTCTTCTTCAGTATCTTCATGTTCTCCTTAATGTTATGATGTTATTCTACCATTGATGATATTGTGAAGTTGAATCTGCTGAGTTGTGCATCTGGTATTCTGGTTCATAATCCATATTGTGCTGCATTCTGTCTGGTTGGCATAGTCAGGTGTTTTGGTGCTAGTTAATTCAGAATCCGGTATTTGATTCTTTGTGTTGTGATCATGTCATCTCGTCACACGAAAAGAAGGATGGTTGTTGATGAATCAGATGATGATGAGCCTGCACCTTCGGTTGTTCAGAGAAGGGCTCAACCTTCGTCTAGCCGTGCTCCTAGGCCTTCAAGGACTAGACAAAGCGATGCAGGTCCTTCAGCTCCACCTCCACTGGTTCATCAGCCTATTGCTTTGGAAAAACTAAACCGCTGGTTCTCTAACCCTGCTCAGATAATGGACTATTAAAATTATTTTGCTGCTTGTTCGGTAATTTCTCCAAGGTTCCTTGATGCTGAGACTTTTGATGGCGAAGACTGTAATCTCCCTGCTGTAGTACTCTTGAAAGAAAAAGGTCTTTATGAATTCAGTACTATTGGAGGAGACTACTATGAAGATTTAGTCAGGGTCTTCTATTCTAATCTTGTCTGGAAAGCAGATGAACAGACTCTTTATTCCGAGGTTAAAGGGAAAGGCATCAAGATAAGCTTGAATACTTGGATTAACATTACTCACCTGCCCATGGATGGTGTTACTTTCACTGGTTCGAGTTCTGAAAGTCTATGGGGTGATGAGTATGACAAGAAAGCTGCAAAAGAAGAATTCATTGATGACCGCATCCCTGCTGGAAAAGTGATGACTTCTGGAAATCTGAAATTTGTGTATCTAGTTCTTCACTTCATTTTGACTCGCTGCCTGATTCCTAGGCAAGGGAATTACTTCAGGGTACTTGAGTCTGATTACATTATCTTTTGGGCGTGGTTTCATAATAAACCAATTAATTGGGGTTGGTTTATCTTGAATCACATGATTGAGACTGCTGCAAAAGTTCGACGATCTATTGATGATGATATGAAGAATAAGACGTCAAAGCTTCCATATGCTACAGTGATAACCAACATTCTCAGACGATTTCGAGTTCCCTTGAACGGTGAGGCTAGAACAGCTCCAAATGCAGATATGCGTATGGACACCAATTTCTTAGGTCACATGGGTTGGGTCAATATGGAAGATATAGGTTGAATGCCCAAGACTCAGCATCGTGAACGCAAGTCCAACCACAATTACAACCCAGATGAAGAAGATCAACAACAGCAGCCACAGCCAGATAATGCACCAGCTCAAGATTTTGATTACATTCCGCTACAAGCTCTCTATCCACCAGATCACATTCCTCCGTACATGCAGTTGTTCATGGACGATGTCCGAGGATACATGAGGCGTTCTGATGAACACATGCAGTCAGTGGACACATCTCTTGCACAGCTCATCTCCGGCATGGAGCAGATGCACGTTGATATGGAAGCAGTGCAGCAGGAGATATATCATCTGAGGCATCAGAATCGTCCTCCGTTTCAGTGATCGTCCAGCTTGTGGCACCTCACTCTACTCTCTGAGTTTATCTTTTTTTTATGATATTTGGATATTTTATGCTTATGCTCGTAACCCCCTAGTACTATTATTGGTTATGTTTTATCTGTTCCTGGATTTAGTTTGTTTTTTCTCTTGACTTGTTTGGATTCAGTTTGATGCTTATGACAATATTATCCTTTTGGTGTGGTATTTATATTCATTGTCATATGCTATTTCTCTTGTGCCTCTTCACCTTTTTGATGATGTCAAAAGGGGGAGAAAAGGAGAAAAAGGAGAAAACAGGTAAACAGGTTGATTGTGAAACAGGGTACAGGTCTATCAAGTTCATGATTTGTCATGATAGACATGATTTGTCATGAATTCAGGGGGATCTCAGTATGATGAGCTTATGATGAGCTTATGATAAGCTTGATTTATACTGTGGTGCTCTTATGCTTTTAAAGAGCCATATATGTTTTGATTGTCTATATTCGTACTAACCTCTGTTTTGCAGGTAGTGTTTGTCATCATCAAAAAGGGGGAGTGTTGAAACTGAGTGTTGTAACTCATTTGGTTCCCTCTTAGTGTTTTGATGATGACACAACATAATTGATATATGCTTAATCAGGTACATTTGAAGATTGCAAAGATGATTTTCAAGTTGAAGTTCTAGCTTTAGGCTTAGAAATCTTTGTAAGGCAGTTAATACTCTTGAAGCACTTAGAATTATAACTTATGTGATGATGATTTTTGTTTCTCTTGAAAAACATATAAGAAGCTTTTTTGTTTAAATCCTTTGCTCCAGGATTTTTATTTTGTGAAAAATGTTTTTATGAAAACCTTTGGTTACAACCTTTTTCATGAAAATCTATTTTTTATAAGGAGTAATCGATTAACCCTTCTGGCATAATCGATTACTTAATGCAACTTGTAACCAGAGAGAATGTAATGGATTATTTAGGATCTTGTAATAGATTACTTCCTTGAACTGGTCATTTGGGTGTAAGTAATCGATTACCATAAACTAATAATCGATTATATTTCAATGCTGCAACTTTTGTGAAAAACCTGAGAGCATGTAATCGGTTATCATGACCAAAGTAATCGATTATTTTATTCAAATGTTGAAAAACGTGCTAAAATCAAACATGATGCCCAGAATGATTTGTTTCCTTTTCTGGATGATCTTGCATTGATTGTTGGCTGCTTCTTCTTCTTCTTTTTAAATGGTTTTCATTTTTTTTAAAAAAAAGAGATCCCTTCTTCTTCTCTTCTTCTTCTTCTCTTCTAATTCTTTGAACATTCTTTTGAGAAGAAAAATAAAAATCATTTCATCATCATCATATAGAGTTAGCCTAAGTTTTGCTTAAGAATATTATTTTTGCCATAGGACATTATTGTTGTATCCGCTCTATTTAGAGAGCCTAATTGTTGCACAAATTCCTTCGTGCAAAACCATATATTTGTAAGGGGTGTGACAGCCTTAGTGTTTAAGGAGTGTTTTCCCTTAGGATTGAACGTGTGTCGCGTTCATAGGGTGAGATAACCCTTGTGTATTGGGTAGCGCTATACGAACGGTGGGATTCCTAGTAGTTAGGCTATTTGTATTTGAGGTCCCTTGCGAACGGTGGGATTCCTAGTAGCTTGCGGGGCGCTCTGGATGTATTTGGGGACGCAGTTACGTCTTGGTTTAGTGAAAAGCTCAAGTGGGTCGCTTGAGGACTGGATGTAGGCTTTGTTGGCCGAACCAGGATAAAATTCTCCGGTGTAGAATTTTCTATCCCTTATCTTTTATTTTCTGTTTGTTTAAATTGTGTTAAAATTATTTTCGTGGATAAAAACTATTTTCAAGTTTTAATCTATATCACACGAGGATTGTGGTTTTTCTATGTAATGATTTCTTAAATCAATCTCGTGTATATTATGTTTTTCATATTCATAAGTAATATTATTTAAGTTGTTTGCTTAAAAACGTTTTAAATAGCTCTTTAAGTCTTCCGCTCGTTTTAATCTCTGTTATTTTCTAAAAGAACGTTTTATTTCGATTAAAAATTCAAAGTTTTATAAACACTCAATTCACCCCCCCTCTTGGGTGATTCTCGCCAATTACACCAATTTTTCCAACAGTGTTTGCCACTGTAGTGAGACAGTGTGCCTTGTTATATATGAATTGATATTATTGAGGCTGGCCTCCTGGTCAGGGACCATTTGTGTGTGACAGCTGTTGTGCCCGCACGGTAAAGGTTCTGTACTCCTGTTTGCTTCCGACTAGGTGGATGGTGGCCGAGGAGATGTAGGCATGAGACGTGAGTGCAAACTACGAACGGACGCGTACCTCGATGATTCTTTAAATCCCCTTAATCATCGATGGTAGTAATTTGATAAGACTCATTAAGAAAAGATTTATAATTAAGAAAGTAGAGTTGTGGAGATTTGAGGATGAGAAGGTGAAGTTTGGAAAGAGTGATGAGACCCTTGAAGAGGGAAAGGAAATAAGTGAACGATTGAGAATTGTGAATGAGGAGGTGATTAAGGAAATGATTGGAAATTAAAAAGATGTTTATGTAAGAAAGATAATTATAAGAATTATGATGTTATGCTTGTGTGTTGTGTGTGCTTTCTTGTATTGTGTGTGTTGTCTTGATATTCCGCCTGCGGTAAATCCACAACGTCGACGACTTGTCGTTCGGTTCGCTAACTCTCTCCTGCCCGTTGGTATATCGGTGTCTCCGGTACTTCAACGTGCAGATGGATTTTCGCATGGAGATTTCAACATGGACCAGACATGGATGCGGCTGGAAGCGTACCCCATATGGTTGGGTATGGATTGGTGACTCTCAGATCGTGATTCCGGATCCCGAGCATCGACTTTGTGGAGCCAACCTAGGACCACTGCTGGGACAAGTATCTGTCCGAGGATACAGAGACTATGAGGAGAAGGTGCGATGTGAAGCTCAGAAGATTGCTTCTGCTCCAACTAGGATGCAGTGGGTGCCCAAGAATGGTGGGCCAGCAGCGACAGCCGTGGCGTCTTCTTCTGGAGTTAAGAAAGAGTGCAAGGAGGATCGGGAGCTTCACCCGATAGTTTTCATTAGGAAGAGTCGTAGGTAGGGTAATTAGTTTATGTTGTCGTAAGTGTGAGTCAAGGACCATCTTAGTAATGTATCACTCTTGTAACTGCGCCCTACTTATTTTGTGAACTGGCCGAATCTTTAAAATTGTTTTGGGAGATTTCAAAGTGAAGGTGCGAAATGGTTTTTAAGTAACGACCCGGTTTTCAGGTAAGAACATGAGCATGCACCAACCGCTTACCAACAACGTTTTCAAAAAAAAATGGCCTCATTCTTAGCAACTTTTTAAATAAATGATGATTATTTTCGGGAGGTGAAAATCGGGACGTTACAGAGTGGTATCAGAGCTAAGTTAGTCCTTTGTGGCTTTAAGCCATACTTTGCTTTGCTTGCTTGATTGTTTGCTTGTTTGTTTGTGTGATGGTGAGTGCTTGCTAGTGCAAGGATAGGAGTTTGCGATTAGGTTCTCGTCTTCTTAAGATGTAGGACTTAGTTGTCCCTAGAGACTGTTGCGTTAGATTAAGGACCCTGTTGGTTAAGTAGAAAGTAGAAGTGAACTGATCTTGAGATTAACATCCTGTATCCTTTACCAAAACCTAAGTTGTTGACCCCAATGTATCTTTTGATATTACCTTAAGAAGATAGGATGACATTCTAGAGACCTGTGTTTGTTGGATTGTTCCAACAACGGTAGTTAATTGAAATCCAAATTTCTTTCTTTTCGCCTTCCTATTAAACCCTCGCCTCACCAATCTTTCCAAGATTTGCTAACCTGATTTGTGGTGTTAGGAGTATTGTAGTACCCAAATAGTTTAGGCTTGAACGATTGTGGATGGATAAATGATAGTTGTGAAATAAGAAGTGGAACGATAGTGAGCCTGGTGGTAAGTTTGACTTAAGTTGGGGAGTCACAAGGAAGAAAGGGAGTGTATATTGACCCTAATTTGAGGAATAGTGAGGAAGATTAGACCTCTTTTCTTCTATAGTTAGATGTCTAGACAAAGAAAGTGGTAGGTTAGTGAGAACCTAAAGTGTAGAGAGTAGTAAGTATCTCAGGATTGCGGGTTAAACCCAATGCTTTTGGAGATGTGTGAATTTTGTTTGCTTGTTCTTATGGGTTTATACCCAAGATTGTGCTTATGGTGACGGCGATCAGCTAAAGAAACGACATCTTCTTCGGTTAGTCTGTGTGACTTGACCCGGTTCGACCCGTAAGTGGTTGTTATGGAGCTTTTTCATCCGAGAGCGACACAAGGAGAGTGTTGTGCAGAGTCTACTATCGGTGAAGGAAAGGACAACTTTAGAGCAAAGATGCGAACGATGTGAGAGTTGTTGTGCCATATTGCCTAATCCACAACGTATTTCTCGGGGACGAGAAATCTTTAAGTTGGGGAGACTGTAACACCCCTCAAAATCCTTGAACTGTTTTTATTTATAAAAAGAATTGTTTTTGAGAAAAGTATTTTTGAAAGGATATTTTCTTAAATAAATGTCTTGATTCACGTTTTCAAAGTGATAAATGAATTTAAAGAAATGATTTTCATGAAATAATTTTTTAAAAAAGTGATTTTTGGAAATGATGATATGATAAGAATTATTTTATGAAAGTGTGTTTTGTGTTTTGGTGCCATTAAAATTTCTATGCATGAATGATTTATTTTTCTATATGTATGTATGTGCGGTTTTGTGTGTATGCTTAGTATTATGTGAAAATGGGTAAATGTATGCATGAATGTATGTGTGAAAATATATATATGTATGTATGTTTGGAATTATGTGAGAATTTAATTAAGGAGCATGATTATATATATATGCATGTATGTGTGTGTGTGCAATGTGTAGGTGCATGAGTGAGGGTGTGAATAAGGTGTGTATGTGTAAGTCTAGGAGTGTGCCGTGTGTGTGTGTGTGTTGCGAGAAGCCTAGAATTTTCTAAGGAGTGGAAACTAAGTAACCAAACCCCAACCAAAACCCAAACTAAACCCTAACTAATAGTTGAAACCCAAATGGAAAGCCCCTAAGTCAAAAGCCTAGCATGAACCCTAACCTTTTATGTCCCCTATGTTGTCCCCCTTGGAGATGATAACCTCCACCCATGCAATTTTGTGGGAAGCCGAAATTACCCCTTCCTCTTTAGCTCATGACCGAAGCAACCCAAGGACAAAATAGGAAGCCACTAATTTTTATATAAGCTTGGCCCTTGGTGCATTTCATTCATTTTCCCATCTCATTTCTTCTTTTCCTTCGTCCCACACACCAACACCAACACAAGTTCTAAGAGCCTCCTTAAACTCTTAGACTAAGGAATAGAAAATAGAAGAAGAGAGATAGAAGAGGGGAAAACCGTGAGGTAGGAAGAAGAAGGAGGAAGGAGAGCAAGCCATAAACCTAGGAATTCTTGAAGACCAAGTGTTTAGAAGACCTTATTTCTTGGTATAGCCGAAAATCCTAGAAGATTAGAACTAGTTTTTATCTTGTAACCTTGTAACATTTCTTTCTTCCTTTGCATGTTTATTTTATGGTTTTATCTAAGCTTGCATGTGATGCTTTTGCTTTGATCTTGATTTTCTTAGACCTAGATAAGTTTGTAATGAATTAAAGGATGAACTTTATAATTCGGTTGATGTTGTTTATGTTGGATCTTGATGTTTTTCTTTTAGATCTAAGACTTTGTTTATGATCTTTGTGAACTTGATGAAGAACTCTTTGCATGTGTGATTTGGATGCTTGAAACTGTAGATCATGAGATGTTTATGTGTTTAATTGGAGAATCTGCGTTTGATCTAAACTTGTTTTAATTTTTGGGTCTTGCATGTTGTTTGATTGTTGACCTTGAACCCTTGCATGTCTTGATTTTCGTCTAATCTTAAGAAAAGCTTTTATTCATGACTTGATCTACATGATCTAAATGCATGCATGTTGATCTTGTTCTTTGAAAAAGTTATTTTTATGTTTCTTGAGAAATAAATTAAAAGTGCTTGTGTTGACCCATGATTTTTATTTATTTTGGTAGGAAAATTTAAGATTTGTTCTTGCATGTTAGTTTTAAATGAAATGATTATGTTTCCTTGAATTGCATGCCTCGGTTTTTGAAAGGAACTTAGGGAAATAAGTTTTAAAGTGATTTTCTTTGCATGAACATGTGTTGATCGATGCATTCAGCCATGTTTGATTCATACCCATGCTTTTTATTTTATGTGAACTTGATATATGCTCTATGTTTTGCATGATTCTTGATTTGATGAGAGATAAGAAACAAATAAATTTAAAGGATGTAGCTCACGGTTTTTATTAGGAGAAAGAAGAACTAATTTCATAAGTTTTTGTGTGTTTGATGATTGCATGAATCTTGTTTTGATATGTGTGTAAGTTTCGGTTTGTGCATGTTAATTAGGTTAGGAATTCTTTCTCATGAAGTAACCTAGGAATAATGAAGGTATGTTGTAAAATAATTAATTAGGAATGAGTTTTGTGTCTGAATGATTATGTATGTGTGTATTCGGTTTATGTATTTAAATATGTTTAAGTGTTTTTACTTTACAAAAATGAAATGCTTTTGAAATCAATTATGTGTTAAATAATTGAATTAAGTGTTTGATTGTAAGAATGTTTGATTAAGAATGAGCGCTTGGTTTGAAATCAAAATGAATAATTGATTAATTGTTTATGTGCCTTGATTTATCAAAGTGTGTTGTTGATTATGTGTGTGATTGGTTTTAAAAATTATTTGGTTTGATTTATTTGAACTTGTGAAGTTGTGTTTTAAGTTTTGTTTTATAACAAAAACTTGAGTTTTCAAAGTATTAACATTGAATTAAAAAGTATTTGAAACAGAAAGAGTTTTGTGATGTTTTCGGATTTTATTAAATGGATTTTTGTAAAGTATCTCTTTGCTGTCCAAGTCTATTTAAAATTGTTTTCTTGATTTTTAAACTGAGTCTATGAGACTCAAAGTTTGGTTTTCAAAAGGTAATTGATTTGAGAAAAACCCGGATTGAAACTGGTGAATTTTTCGGTGTTTTTGAATGAGGTTAAGGTGCTGACCAAGACGGACCAGCCACCTAACCAATGGATTTAAATTGCTTTATTTGGTGTTTTCAAAGTGATTTCAAAGTATTTAAAGAAATAGGAAAAGTTAAAGGTGTTTTGAGAAAACAATCATGTTTTAAGACTTCCGACGAGGAATGAAAAGCATTTTAAGTTAATAAAAGTTTTCTTGATAAAAGTTGGTAATGAAAATGTGTTTTTAATTAATTCGAGGGAACGTTACAGACGAGGGATTAAGGCAGTGGCAGCAACCAAGATCAGAGAAGACTGTGCACATCTAATCGCTGGACCTCAGGTGAGAGAGTAGCTTTCCTAAGACACCGTGGTAGTAGGTGTTGTATTAAGGCGTTCCGTATCAGCTCAAAGATCGGAACTAAGTGGTTCTGCGTCAGTAGTATAGTGGCAATTGTTTGCTTTGTGTGGCCACTTATACGAATAGGACAAAGACCACATTATTATGGGTGATGTGTGATGATGTGTTGTTTATGTTTGTTTATGAATGTTGATATTGTATTGTTAATGTGAAATAATTGATAACGATAATAAAAGAGATTAAAAGTAAAAGACACCAAGAAAGATAATCCCTTGAGTGGCTTAAGTCCTTACGGAATAAGGCAGCCTTATCTTGATAAGACACTAAGAGTGGAGATAAGAGATTCGAGATGTTGATTGAGAAGAGATGATGAGATGAGAGTGGTAAGGATGTAATGATGCGATGTCAATGAGCCAGAGCTGGGAAAGAATGATGATATGGAAATGGAAGTGCAGAGTTGATGAGGGTGGAAACTTGATTCTTTGGTTTTGTTTTCTTGGATTGAGACTGGTGTTGAGTCGAGCTTGCTCCTCTACTAACTCTCAAGAAGAGAAAGTTTTTGAGAAAAACTTTTGAAAAGGAATGTTTGAAAAGGTTTTTGAAAATGAGATTTTGGAAAGAGTTTACAACCTGTAATTTTGAAGGGGTTCCCAAAATGAGAAAAATTTTCCATCATTGATTTTCTGAAAGAGATTGTGAAAAGAGGTTTTGAAAAAGGAATTCGAAAGAAAAATTTTTGAAATGAGTTTTCTAAAGGGGATTTTGGAAAAGATTTACGAAATGAAATGTTTTTAGAAAAGGTGGTGATCTGAAGTTTTGGAAAGGATTTTATGAGATGAGATTTTTGAAGAGGAATTGAGAAGTTGTGAAGTGAGATTTTGCTATGGAGAGAGAGATGTGGTATTGAGAAAAGTTTTTGTGATGAGACTCAAGTTGTAAAGGTGATCCCGCTCTATGCCAAGTTTGAGTTATGAAAAGTGATGCAAAGTTAGCGGTCAGGACTCATTGAAGGGATGCACGAAGGGTGAGCTGACCATTAGGATAATAAAAGATAAAAGACTTTAAAAGACATTAACAGCGAACGCGGTGAGATATGAGTGTTAACCCGAAGTAGTGGAGAGGAAGGAACGATAAGTATCTGCGGATACTTAGGACGAGATTGCATTTGGGGAGGACGATGACGGTGAAACGTCAAGAAGTCTAGAGTATTGTTGTAGGCAGAACGAACTCCAAAAGTGGTGCACTAACGTGGTGGGGACTGGGTCTAATACCTGCGTGCACACTAGAACAATACTGTCGCCCCCTAGATTGCAAATCGAGAACAGTGAGAGGAACTGGAGTGGGGCATTTGTGTTTGTTGAAACTGAGTGTTGTAACTCATTTGGTTCCCTCTTAGTGTTTTGATGATGACACAACATAATTGATATATGCTTAACAGGTTCAGGTACATTTGAAGATTGCAAAGATGATTTTCAAGTTGAAGTTCTAGCTTTAGGCTTAGAAATCTTTGTAAGGTAGTTAATACTCTTGAAGCACTTAGAATTATAACTTATGTGATGATGATTTTTGTTTCTCTTGAAAAACTTAGAAGAAGCTTTTTTGTTTAAATCCTTTGCTCCAGGATTTTTATTTTGTGAAAAATGTTTTTACGAAAACCTTTGGTTACAACCTTTTTCATGAAAATCTATTTTTTATAAGGAGTAATCGATTAACCCTTCTGGCATAATCGATTACTTAATGCAACTTGTAACCAGAGAGAATGTAATGGATTATTTAGGATCTTGTAATAGATTACTTCCTTGAACTAGTCATTTGGGTGTAAGTAATCGATTACCAGAAACTAATAATCGATTATATTTCAATGCTGCAACTTTTGTGAAAAACCTGAGAGCATGTAATCGATTACCATGACCAAAGTAATCGATTATTTTATTCAAATTTTGAAAAACGTGCTGAAATCAAACATGATGCCCAGAATGATTTGTTTCCTTTTCTGGATGATCTTGCATTGATTGTTGGCTGCTTCTTCTTCTTCTTTTTAAATGGTTTTCATTTTTTTTTTTAAAAAAAGAGATCCCTTCTTCTTCTCTTCTAATTCTTTGAACATTCTTTTGAGAAGAAAAATAAAAATCATTTCATCATCATCATATAGAGTTAGCCTAAGTTTTGCTTAAGAATATTATTTTTGCCATAGGACATTATTGTTGTATCCGCTCTATTTAGAGAGCCTAATTGTTAGTTGCACAAATTCCTTCATGCAAAACCATATATTTGTAAGGGGTGTGATAGCCTTAGTGTTTAAGGAGTGTTTTCCCTTAGGATTGAACGTGTGTCACGTTCATAGGGTGAGATAACCCTTGTGTATTGGGTAGCGCTATACGAATGGTGGGATTCCTAGTAGTTAGGCTATTTGTATTTGAGGTCCCTTGCGAACGGTGGGATTCCTAGTAGCTTGCGGGGCGCTCTAGATGTATTTGGGGACGTAGTTGCGTCTTGGTTTAGTGAAAAGCTCAAGTGGGTCGCTTGAGGATTGGATGTAGGCTTTGTTGGCCGAACCAGGATAAAATTCTCCGGTGTAGAATTTTCTATCCCTTATCTTTTATTTTCTGTTTGTTTAAATTGTGTTAAAATTATTTTCGTGGATAAAAACTATTTTCAAGTTTTAATCTATATAACACGAGGATTGTGGTTTTTCTATGTAATGATTTCTTAAATCAATCTCGTGTATATTATGTTTTTCATATTCATAAGTAATATTATTTAAGTTGTTTGCTTAAAAACGTTTTAAATCGTTCTTTAAGTCTTCCGCTCGTTTTAATCTCTGTTATTTTCTAAAATAACGTTTTATTCCGATTAAAAATTCAAAGTTTTATAAACATCCAATTCACCCCCCTCTTGGGTGATTCTCGACAATTACACCAATTATTCCAACAATTGGTATCAGAGCTTCGTGCTCTGGTAACAAGCTTAACCGCTTGAGTTAAAGATCCTTGGTTGATTGGCTTATTGGGATATTTGTTTTTGATTTTAAAATGGAGGGTATTTCGTTCGATGAAGCACCAATTTTCAATGGAGAAAATTATTTGTACTGGAGTGCTAGAATGAAATTTTATTTACAATCAATAAATTATCGCTTATGGCTTTTTGTGCAAAATGATTTTGATTTTCTGAAAGAGATTGTGAAAAGAGGTTTTGAAAAAGGAATTCGAAAGAAAATTTTTTGAAATGAGTTTTCTAAAGGGGATTTTGGAAAAGATTTACGAAATGAAATGTTTTTAGAAAAGGTGGTGATCTGAAGTTTTGGAAAGGATTTTATGAGATGAGATTTTTGAAGAGGAATTGAGAAGTTGTGAAGTGAGATTTTGCTATGGAGAGAGAGATGTGGTATTGAGAAAAGTTTTTGTGATGTGACTCGAGTTGTAAAGGTGATCCCACTCTGTGCCAAGTTTGAGTTATGAAAAGTGATGCAAAGTTAGCGGTCAGGACTCATTGAAGGGATGCACGAAGGGTGAGCTGACCATTAGGATAATAAAAGATAAAAGACTTTAAAAGACATTAACAGCGAACGCGGTGAGATATGAGTGTTAACCCGAAGTAGTGGAGAGGAAGGAACGATAAGTATCTGCGGATACTTAGGACGAGATTGCATTAGGGGAGGACGATGACGGTGAAACGTCAAGAAGTCTAGAGTATTGTTGTAGGCAGAACGAACTCCATAAGTGGTGCACTAACGTGGTGGGGACTGGGTCTAATACCGTGGTAAGTTCTGCGTGCACACTAGAACAATACTGTCGCCCCCTAGATTGCAAATCGAGAACAGTGAGAGGAACTGGAGTGGGGCATTTGTGTTTGCCACTGTAGTGAGACAGTGTGCCTTGTTATATATGAATTGATATTATTGAGGCTGGGCCTCCTGGTCAGGGACCATTTGTGTGTGACAGCTGTCGTGCCCGCACGGTAAAGGTTCTGTACTCCTGTTTGCTTCCGACTAGGTGGATGTTGGCCGAGGAGATGTAGGCATGAGACGTGAGTGCTAACTACGAACGGACGTGTACCTCGATGATTCTTTAAATCCCCTTAATCACCGATGGTAGTAATTTGATAAGACTTATTAAGAAAAGATTTATAATTAAGAAAGTAGAGTTGTGGAGATTTGAGGATGAGAAGGTGAAGTTTGGAATGAGTGATGAGACCCTTGAAGAGGGAAAGGAAATAAGTGAACGATTGAGAATGGTGAATGAGGAGGTGATTAAGGAAATGATTGGAAATTAAAAAGATGTTTATGTAAGAAAGATAATAATAAGAATTGTGATGTTATGCTTGTGTGTTGTGTGTGCTTTCTTGTATTGTGTGTGTTGTCTTGATATTCCGCTTGCGGTAAATCCACAACGTCGACGACTTGTCGTTCGGTTCGCTAACTCTCTCCTGCCCGTTGGTATATCGGTGTCTCCGGTACTTCAACGTGCAGATGGATTTTCGCATGGAGATTTCAACATGGACCAGACATGGATGCGGCTGGAAGCGTACCCCATATGGTTGGGTATGGATTGGTGACTCTCAGATCGTGATTCCGGATCCCGAGCATTGACTTTGTGGAGCCAACCTAGGACCACTGCTGGGACAAGTATCTGTCCGAGGATACAGAGACTATGAGGAGAAGGTGCGATGGGAAGCTCAGAAGATTGCTTCTGCTCCAACTAGGATGCAGTGGGTGCCCAAGAATGGTGGGCCAGCAGCGACAGCCGTGGCGTCTTCTTCTGGAGTTAAGAAAGAGTGCAAGGAGGATCGGGAGCTTCACCCGATAGTTTTCATTAGGAAGAGTCGTAGGTAGGGTAATTAGTTTATGTTGTCGTAAGTGTGAGTCAAGGACCATCTTAGTAATGTATCACTCTTGTAACTGCGCCCTACTTATTTTGTGAACTGGCCGAATCTTTAAAACTGTTTTGGGAGATTTCAAAGTGAAGGGAGATTTCAAAGTGAAGGTGCGAAATGGTTTTTAAGTAACGACCCGGTTTTCAGGTAAGAACATGAGCATGCACCAACCGCTTACCAACACCGTTTTCAAAAAAAAAATGGCCTCATTCTTAGCAAACTTTTTAAATAAATGATGATTATTTTCGGGAGGTGAAAATCGGGACGTTACAGGCACGATATAATAGACTCATGAAAAATATTAATTGAATCCAAGGATAAGACAAGCCAAGAGGTTATAAAAAGAGTCGTTTTCAGTTTCTAACAAGAAGTAAGGATAGAGTCTCAGGAGTTACCTCTTTGAAAATATTAAGAGGCATGATCAAAACAAACATGATCATCCCATCATGGATCACATGAAAATGATTTCATGTTACTTGGAATATTTCAAACTAGCAAGCATATTTTTAAACTTAGCAAGAGACAAATCGAGTCTATGTCAATCACGATTCACTTGGAATTGAAAGAATTATCAAATAATCAGATTTTTGACTTATAAGAGGTGATAAGGATTATGAACCAAAGATAGATTCAGGGATCGACTTATCAAGTCATAACAGTATGTTGCCTTCAGGAACTGATATGCGACTAGAGGAAGGGTAAACTATTCTCTTAATTATGCTTAATCCACTCGGAATCCCACTCATCCAGAAAGATTTAAGATGCCATGCACTTATCAAGGTTTTACACAAAAAGAGTTAACTCTCCAGATTCGAGACACTGAACATAATTTGGAAACGCAAAAAGGAAAAGGAAAATCTATAAGATTTTCTATGATTGTCTTCTAGTCATTCCGTCGCACACTTTAATTTTAGAGCATTCCAAATCAATATGGTGTTAACTACCATGAATTTTTTTAAGTATACTATTAGATATTACTAATTGTCAACTTATACTCTTAAACTCAGAAACTTTAATGATATCACCTTCCAATAAATGCAAACATTGGGATGATCAAGCCCAACTTTACATTCCATTGGGGGTAAAATCATTTCCGCATTAACTGAATTTATTTTTTTTGTCATACTACGAACAACCTGATATTGCTTTTGTACAAAACTTTTATTTGAATTATTTGGTGTGAATTGTCACATTCGGAATTAGTTGAACTTGATGCAATCCTAAGGGTTGATCCTTCCCGTTGGGGTGGCAACTAGTATGCCCTAGCCCGTTGGGGTCTCTCATTTCTCTTAGTATTGACAATTACATGTTTTCCAAGTGTGACAATACAATAGTTAAGGATATTAGATTTGAACACTTTACGAAGTCCGGAACAAACACTAAGAATTCAACTATAAATTAAGAGATGTTATACTAAGTCGGCTAAATTCTAATTCCTAATCTAACTAACTTAGACATCTAACTATCTATTGGTTACTCGCTTGGTGAGTAAACCACAGGAGTTGTGAGCCCACAGTCCAAGGCCGAGGAAAAACTGCTCTAATACCATAATGTAACACCCTCACAATTAATTAGTTAAATTAGGATTTTGTAAAAATGATAATTGAAAATTTCTTTTTAAATTAAAATACTTAAGAATATTTTTTCGGAAAAACGGACAGAGTTTCCTCTATTTTTCGGATTTCCCAAAAATTACATTTTATACACCTGTCAAACCAGTACAGTTCAGAAAATATTTATAAATATACTAATTTGATTTTCATGCCCTGCTAACAAAGTAAAACAAAACTCAGGGCTTACAACGAATTGTTTCAACACCAAATTAAATTAATTATAATAAAAAGAATATAATTCCCTCTTAAACAAATTACACTCCACGGTGTGGAGTGTACCCCTGCTCGGCCGGAAACTGTGTCTGCTCAAACTTTGAACCTGTAAAAATGGTTGCAAGGGTGAGCTTTACACATGAAGTAGAGAGGTAGTTTCTAACTAGGCATAATGACCTACCAAGTTTCATTTAGGCAAACCCAACATGCGTCATACACGACCAACACTCTTATTAGTATCCATTCATTTATTCCATCCATATTACCTTTCCAATATCTTCGTTAAGGCTCATTTTTTTCCATTTCCATTATCATAAATTACCAACTCATGTAAATATATCATTTAGCACATAGACACAATTTCAATATTCAAACACAATTACTCATTCCACTTCTTTTCATTCTAGTCTTTCCATTTACTTCTCTTTCTTGTTTTCTTTCTTTATCTCTTTCTTTTCTTTTTATTCTTTCTTTACTTTTTATTAATTTGGCTACAGGGTCTCACGACCAGGCCCACCGACCTAACCTGCACCAAAATACTCTTTATTATCTATCCACAGGGTCTAACAACCAGATTCATATGACCTAACCTATGTCATAGGGTCTCACGACCAGATCTTTCGACCTAACCTGCGCCATAGGGTCTCACGACCAGATCATACTATCTAACCTGCGTTGGCCACAGGGTCTTACGACCAGATCCCACGATCGAACCTGCGTCGGCCCATTCTTTTAATAATCTTTTATCAATTCGCCACAGGGTCTCACGACCAGGTCCTTCCGACCTAACCTGTGACAAGTGTCCTTTTACTATTCTCATCCTCATTCCGGTTATCTTATTTAGTTAATCTTTTCATTTATTATCTTTTCTCTTCTTTAATTTCTTTATAATTTTTCTTTTCTCTTTTGCCTTTCATTATTACTTGTTATCTCATTCGTCATTTAACACACATTTATCATACAAGCATACACAGCAATTTTCACATTTTATATTATCAATTCCCTATTAAGTTTATGCCACGACATTTTTAACTCTTTCTATTCCTTAATTCTCATTCTAGTTTACATCTCATACATACTTACTTTCTTTTATTTATTATCCAATTATTCAATTCATTATGCGATACACATTTAGCACACAAACATCACAATTCAACCACTTATATGATTCACATATATCTCTTTAAATCAACCAGACATACAGAACAATAATCATTCATAATTAACAACCAGAGTTCCTGTTCTTCAAATAAACATACATGATAACATATAGCACTTAGCCTGCATATTCAATTCCAAGTATCAATTTATAATTCATTTTATTTACTTTCTTACTTTATATTTAATTTAAATTAATTACCCGAATAATCAATCACAAGCATACCCACATATTCTTAGCAAGTATTATATACTAATCAGAAAATACTCCCTAAAGCAAGGTAAAGAACCCCTTACCTGTAATTGCTTTAACTCTTAGTTTTTCACAAACGCACTCCTTTCCATATGCCGATACTCGCACATGTCGTGGCCCATTGCTATCGCTTGTGTTGCCCTATAACTCCTTCGTAGTCTAACTATATTAGTAAATCGTATAAAAATCAATTTAGTGTGCCAAAAGCAACTCAATTTGAGATCTCATTATATACTTATCATATTTCAAAGTAGAGTATTTTCGTATGTTTTCCAAATCAAGAAATCATTTAACTATAGTTTACAAACCAAAATAACATACGATTTCAAATTAAGATCATTGTCTTTTTAATAAATAGTATAGCTTTTTATTGAAAATACACTAACATTTTGAAACTAACTTAATCATCAAAATTCATTAAAGTTAATTAGTTTTAGTTTCAAGCCACAAAATCAAATGATGTTACTTGACACTATTAATTTCGAACTAAAAGGAAGTGTGCTCAATTCAAAAATAAGTTCAAATCGCCATTATAATCTTAAAACAATTACACCTCCCTTCGGTTTGAAATTAATGTTCCACGTTTTAACTCGAATTAACATTGTGTCGAGTATATCATATTCCTAATTAACTGACATATCGTTTAGCCCAGGGACAACTCAACCAAGCTAATGACAACTCACTTACTTAGGAACCCAACACATTTTACACAAATACTCTTTAAAACTCGTCATTCGACATAATGTTTAATTCGACGTTATCACAATCAAGTAAGCAGTTAAATTCATCATCATTAGCAACATAATTAAAATCAATATAAACTATAGTTTAATTTCCAAAACAATTTGATACTAAATAATTATTGCCAATATTATTAATATTATTATTATTAAAATACAAAGTAGAGTAATTAAAAAGGTGCTAACGATTTACCTCCAGATCGGATTTTGAAGCAAGAAAGAGGGAAGACCGGCGTCGGTTCGGTTTTCGGCACTGGTTCCATGTAACTTCAGCTGGTTCACGGCCCTACCTTCAAGGGAGAACCAACAGCCATGCCGTTTCGGTTCGTGATCAGCCCAAATCTGGTTCATTTCAATCGGTCTGAACCCTCAACATAGCCACTGCAGCAAGGACAGGGCTGGTGGTCCGATCGAACCCGCATCCGCTGCTATAAGCACCAGGAGGAGGCGGCGCTGGAGGCGTGTTGTGGCGGCGACAAGGAACCCCGGTTCGTGGGCTTGCAGGAACAGCGATGGCGACGCGAGCTAGGGCCTGAGACCGAGAGATTCGCCGTTCGAATCGCAAGGAGAAGAGAGCAAACACGAGCTAGAAAGAGAAAGGGCGGCAACCATGGCGGCCGAAAATCTGTGGCTCGCAATTCGCGAGTCTATGGTGGTGGCGCGCGGTGATGGGGAAAGAGAGTCGCGATTTGCGACGGGAGGGAGAGAAATCGCGTGGCGGCGGCGGCGGGGAGCTTCGTGGTCGCTGTGAGAAGACGACACCGGTGGAGGAAGAGAGACACATGGAAATGGGGGAAGCAAGGGGGCGGCGGAACAAGGGAAGTGTTTAGGGTGCTCCCCTCCCCTTCACACAGCACACACGCACATATCTCTTTTTTTTTTAAACAAATACTTTTATTTATTTATTTATTTATTAATTTAGTAAATAGAAATCAATATTATTATTATTATTATTATTTGAAGGGAAACTTATACTAGGAATTAAATATCATACTATCACATAGGGATATCATAAAGTTAATAATTAATATTACTTACGAAGTATAATATTGGTATGTCCAAATTAAGGAAAATATAAAAAGTATATCCTTCAATGAGGGTGATTATTTTTAAGAGCATTCTAAAAATAGAATCTAGTTATCAAATCAAATAAGTAAATATATTTTTAAGAATGTCCTAGAGTCGAATATTAGAAAACGCTAAACATAATTCATTATTGAACATATAAAAGTTAAGTAAAGTATTCAAAATGTTTAGCATTATTTATTTATTTCTTAGCCCCAAAAATATTAATAATAAGATTTTAGCATCATATAGCTTCATATCGGAAAACTATAAGGTTAAAAATTAGTTGGATATTAGGAAATAACAAAAATTTATTTGATTTTGTATTTTTATAAAAGAATAGAAAGTATATTTTCAAATAAGGTAATTGTTTCAAATGAATTTACTTTAAAATATAATTAATTATACTTTCGTAATTAACATAATGTATTTTATGAAATTACCTAACACTTTTGTAATACTAAAATAGACCTTAATTTGTTATTTCTAAATTTCATTATTGTTGTTATTATTGTTCTAAATCTTTTATTATTATAATTATACTAGGGCCAAAATTAGAGATGTTACAATTCTCCCCCACTTAGGAGAATTTCGTCCCCGAAATTCTGATTGGTTCAAGTGAATGGGGAACCATCCCTTAAATAGGGCCTCTAACTATGATTTCTAGCTCTTTCCGGGTTCACTCCCCCACTTATGACGCTCCTAGATCAATACTCTTTGGTGTCTCCCAGGTCTATTACCGACTCCTTCAGCCCCAAAGTTGTTTCATGCTTATACCTTCTTTCCTTAACACCAATGAGTTCGGTTGAGTTCCCATTTAGGATTACTAAAGTTGGACCAAGGTTCACTAATCCGAGAATTCTTGACGTTTGTTCCAATAAACCTAGACAAACATAACCGTAAACAAGCACTAGAGTAGCACGAGGGTCTTAGTTAACTTGCAAGCTGAGATATACATTTCATGCCGATATCAAACTCCGCGAGTTTGTTAAACTCTTTGCAAGGCACAGAACAACTATTCTAGCAAGGAAGAACGTAGGGTAAACCATCACTGACAATTTGATTGACTCGTGGGTTGTCAATTTGACAATAACACGATAACATTGGATAACAATGAGCGAAATTAAGGTTCGCTTGGTTGTCAACACTATTCCAGGTAGGAAAGGGGACTTTTCTGACTACACATTAGAGAGGCACGATATAATAGACTCATGAAAAATATTAATTGAATCCAAGGATAAGACAAGCCAAGAGGTTATAAAAAGAGTCGTTTTCAGTTTCTAACAAGAAGTAAGGATAGAGTCTCAGGAGTTACCTCTTTGAAAATATTAAGAGGCATGATCATCCCATCATGGATCACATGAAAATGATTTCATGTTACTTGGAATATTTCAAACTAGCAAGCATATTTTTAAACTTAGCAAGCGACAAATCGAGTCTATGTCAATCACGATTCACTTGGAATTGAAAGAATTATCAAATAATCAGATTTTTGACTTATAAGAGGTGATAAGGATTATGAACCAAAGATAGATTCAGGGATCGACTTATCAAGTCATAACAGTATGTTGCCTTCAGGAACTGATACGCGACTAGAGGAAGGGTAAACTATTCTCTTAATTATGCTTAAGCCACACGGAATCCCACTCATCCAGGAAGATTTAAGATGCCATGCACTTATCAAGGTTTTACACAAACAGAGTTAACTCTCCAGATTCGAGACACCGAACATAATTTGGAAACGCAAAAAGGAAAAGGAAAATCTATAAGATTTTCTATGATTGTCTTCTAGTCATTCCGTCGCACACTCTAATTTTAGAGCATTCCAAATCAATATGGTGTTAACTACCATGAAT
Source organism: Crotalaria pallida (assembly GCA_037953625.1). Classification (NCBI taxonomy): domain Eukaryota; kingdom Viridiplantae; phylum Streptophyta; class Magnoliopsida; order Fabales; family Fabaceae; genus Crotalaria; species Crotalaria pallida. The sequence continues at coordinate 74,921,675 of CM075649.1, read as the reverse complement.
TGTTTTAAGTAAACTATTAAATATTACTAATTGTCAACTTATACTCTTAAACTCAGAAACTTTAATGATATCACCTTCCAATAAATGCAAACATTGGGATGATCAAGCCCAACTTTACATTCCATTGGGGGTAAAATCATTTCCACATTAACTGAATTTATTTATTTTTTGTCATACTACGAACAACCTGATATTGCTTTTGTACAAAACTTTTATTTGAATTATTTGGTGTGAATTGTCACATTCGGAATTAGTGCACTTGATGCAATCCTAAGGGTTGATCCTTCCCGTTGGGGTGGCAACTAGTATGCTGTAACACCCCAATTTGGAAATAGAATTTTCACTAAAAATTTGCGCCATTTTTTTTATATAAACATTACAAGCGATCAGTATTTGGAGAAGAAGTTTTCATGTCAACTTTATTTCCAAAAATATTTTTCAACTTAGTTTTCGAAAATGTTACATAACGAACTTAGTTTCTTAACTTCTATCAATAACTTGGTTTCATAAAAAGGTTTTCCTAAATACAATTTGATTCATTTGGTTTTCAATATTTGGTTCCTAGACTCGTAATATAAAATTCCTTTCCAAAAAGAGATGTCACTAACACTTTTCCAAAAAGCTCCTTTTCATGATGCCAAAATTATTCGATGGTTAATTTGCGGAAAACATATAATTATTTAAATTAACTTCATACATAATCAAAAAGAACTTCTTTTATTCCATTTAAATAATCCATATTACAACTGGGGTTACATTCGGGACAGATTAATCATGTCCTAATCACCTTAAGATAGGATACAAAGCAAAGACTGTCCTATCTTATACTACAAGTCTTCATTGCTATCTTCCATCACAAGTGTCTAGAAGATTCCTCGATTGCCGCTTCTGTTTTCTCCTTGTACGTACGTCATCTCATGATCCTCTTCCTATCTTAAGCTACCACTCCTTGATCTGCCATCTGTAGACATTGTTCCCAATGCCCACAGGAAAGGGAAATAGAGAGAATAAGCACTTCTGAACGATATTATCGTCGACGGCGTGGGCTCACTATAGGGGAATATTAAGACCACACAAACATGTACATCATTATTACCATTGCATTTGTTACCATAAAATCTTTTCCCAAGGAGGTTATAACTCTTAAAACCATAGCCGTTAAATTATCTTTAGTCTCTAAGTTTCATATCATCGGTAAATCAAAAAGAGGGGTACCATTACCGAGGTGCAAGGTATGGATATCACACACGTTACATCTCCTCCACAAGTCCAACCATATCCTAGTTCGGAAAGCAGATGGGACGCACAGGAACCCTAGCCACACTGGCATCGAAGTCGGTAAACGAAAAGGCTATACCATCGCCAGTGGTCAGTAAGATATAAAAATTCATGTGACCAACACCGGCGGTCAACAAGATTCATTTCATAAAAGTTTCCAAAAACCCAACCCTTACCGAACTTCTAGCCCCGTTCAGGTTCCCTCTCACCATCTATGATTTGCTCAAGGGGGCGATAGCACTATCTCCAGTTGGCCTGCAGTCCTTGCTACGACGAAAGCCCAGACTCCTGCGTGAACCTTGTCATTGTAGTCCCGTCCCGCCTAGAGAAGTACTCGAGGCTTCTTGACGTTTCACCGTCCTTGCCCTCCCCTATTGCAATCATCACTTGAAGAACTCCTATCTCCAAGCATACCTGAGTATCCGTAAATAAACAGGGTGTCTTTCCTCTCCACTACTTCACTCTCAACGTAAGGTTTAAAATAAAGGGCTCCTACGTCTTTTAAGTTATCGGAGAGTTTTCACAAAGTTTAACATTCCTAGTTGTGGTCGACCCATTCTAAACCTTGCTTCTAACGGGTCTCGACCTCTAAGGGATTAGCTTCTCATGGACACTTCGAGGTCACAGGGAATTCAACACTTAAAGATCAAGCATGTCATCATGACAATGCGATCCGGGGGTAGTATTATAACTTTCATAAACCTCTGTACAGGTTCCACGTTAATTCCTTAACCATAAAGCCTTTAATCAATTCCCAAAAATTATTTAATATAACATCATATCAACCCATTAACTTCCAATAACCAGATTTTTAACATATACACCAGACATGTTATCATTATGCATTCAACAATATATATACCTCATAATAATAAAGTCAACATCATAATAAATCAGAATCCATAACATATACAATCATTATAAAGGGATCGTGTTTTCGTAGGAACGGCGGGGGAAACACACACACAATTACCGTTATACTACTCACCCGATAGATCCCTAGTTCCGACCTTTGAGATGATACGGAACGTCCTAATATTACCCTACATGCCACTATGTCTTAAGAAGGCTTCTCTCTCACCTTGAGTTGAAGCTACAAAATTAGTGTCCTCTTGCTTTGAAGTCACGTCACCCAAATCCGAACGAAAGCCTTTACCAAATAATATTTACAAAATAATTTCATAAATAACTACTCAATTACAATTAAGCAAACCAAAAGACACATATCCTTAACAACAATTTCCTTTATCACTTTTAGGAATCAAGAAGACTTGAACCAAAACTTCCAATACTTAAAAGAAATCATACTTTACAGAATCAAAACCTTTAAAACGTCAATGGAAATTTTTAGAACTAATTATTAAATCAAAAGAGATTATTTCATACTTTTCATTAACTCTGAAAATCAATAACAACTACCGCTCATAAAACAAACAACTTAAACTTGATGCAACTTTTTTTTAAGAAATTGGGACAGCAACTAATAAATCATTTTATCACATAAACAAGTACCCTAACACATAAACAAATATTCTTAATTAAAATTCATGCATTGTACCAAGTCCAAAATAATTCTTTGAGCTAATGCAACTTAATAGTTTTTCTAGACAGCATCCAATTACAATTACAAAAGTCACTTTTCTCCTAAACTACTCACTCAAGAATTATGTCACTTTTTCCTATATACAATACACAAGTCTTACTATCCAAATAACATTTAAATATTATATAACTACATCCAATTCAATTTTGGACAGCACTTAAAAAGTCCTGAAAACACATACTTTCAAACTACACTTTATAATACATACATCTATATACAATTAAGTATCAAATACAAACAAAATTTAATTTGGGACCCACGGTCCAAATAAAATTTATTTTCCAGAATTAAAATAATTTTTTTTTTCAGAAATAAAATATTTCCATAAAAATATTTATTTTCATGTATACACATCAAATAATCATATTACACATATCATATAACATTTAGGCACTTAGAAAATTAAAAGAAAACACTCAAGAAAATTAGTCAAACACTTAAACAATTCAAAAATTTACTTTTTGGCTTAAAAATAGTTGTTGAACAGCAACTTAAATATTTTATAAAAATATCATTTTTCTCAGACTTATAATCTATAGTATACAATATAACATATAAGCACTTAACCATAAGAAAAGAAAAAAAACAATTACATCCCTTTAAATTAGATATAGGCCATACGGCCCAAAAATCATTTCCCAGGATTTTAATTTTTCTTTTTCTTTTTTTTTTAAATATTCATTTTAATACTTTTCATGCATATAACTCAAAATAAAATTACTGCAACTTATCATATATTTACTTAACAAAAATTCACTTCCTTATTACTATATATATATATATATATATATCAATCGACCATCATAAAAATACTAGGACCAGCAACTAAAAAAATATTCCTAATCACATATTATCTTCACACGTACTTATAACACATATTTTTACATATATACCCTCATCATAAACATTAAACCATGACCTTTTACTAAAAAAAAACATTATTCGATAAAAAAAAAAGAAAAAGACAACAAGTATATATATTATTTCCATAACTACATATACTCATATCAACACATATATAACCATAGATTATTCATTCAAAGTCACAAAAAAATAAATCGACATCCCTTGGCCTTTAAAAACTTCGGTCAAAAAAATTAAAACCACCCGATATATATATATATATATATATATATATATATATTTAAATCATATTGTAAGAACAAATGACAAAATAATAACATAAGTTCATGGGTATAAAAATGTTTTAGAGGCCTCAAAAGAAGATGATAATAGAAGTTCATTCCCAACAAAATAATATACTTTTTTTTTCTAAAATATAATATAACATAGAAGATGAACATATCTTTTGAAATTCGACAAAAAAATATGAACAAATAGCAAACAAATTATCATAGGGTAATAGGTATACCTTTCTACCTAGCAAAATATTAAAAGAAAAATGCAAAAGTTAGTCTCCTTCTCTTCCAGGAAGCCACGACCTCCTCACTTGTTGGATAGAGTTCTCCTCTTTTTCTTTTTTGCTTGCAATTTCTTTTTGGGAACAAAAGAAAATAGGACTAGGTTTCTAGGCATCTATTTATAGAGTTTAGGAAATTGGTATTCTAACCCACAAGACTATGGGGTGGCCGAAATATGAAAAAGGGTGCAGTCTAGGTTCATTTGATATATTTTTTTTTGTCATAGGTAATAATGCTTCCATCAATGTTTCATCAAACTCCCATGTGTTTTCAAATTTATACTCTAATGCTCTTAATGGGAAATCATCAACAAAATAAACTTCTCCTTTACCAAGGGCTGGACGGTGCACTCTATTTGAGAGGGGCTATAAATTTTTCTTTTACTTATCCTAACTTGCCACCTTTCCATCCAATGAAGATGCATGTTTAAAAAAGTCAAATACTTTCAAATAAATTTCTGAATAGTGAAGCCATGAAATAAAGTGGTATCATAAAGTATTATACTCCCTGAAATATACCCCCACCGTCACATATATATATATATATATTTATATAACAAAAACCAACTTTTTAATAACAAATCCCAGCAAATTATCCTTAAAATAAATATAACCATATAAAATAAAGGCAAATATAAAAATATTATAATTTAAATAAATTGGGAAAATTTGCGGGTCTCACAATCCTCCCCAACTTAGAGATTTCTCGTCCCCGAGAAATATCATGCTATTGAAAATGAGGCACACTTTACTCAAAGATTCTTATGTAAATAACCGCATCCATTCATTGAATCCTAAAAGTTTCACCTTATTATAAACTAGCAAACATACTAGAAGGATAAACTCCTTCAAAACAAGTTAAGGAAGCAAATCAACCAAAAGGCTAAACAAGACGAGTGGATAAACCCACTTCGTTCAAACAACATCCATTACAAAACACCAATCCTAAGAACGACTAGCAGCATTAGCATCCTCATTCCCAACCACAGCGAACACTCTTCCGTTTCCCTTTGGCCTATCAGAACCCTTTTCACGCTTTGGTTCCCAACAGTTCTTCGCAGTGTGTCCTGGTTTGTTGCAGTTAAAGCAGTTGGGATTCTCATAAGGGCAGTTGGGTCCAAAATGATTCCTGTTGCACTTGTTGCAAAGTGGAGGTGTAGTAACTTGTCCTCCGACAGCATCCCCATTGTTCCCTTGGTTTCCACCATTGTTTTGATTATTCCGATTGTTGTTATTATCATTCCCATGCCTGTTCCGATTTCCGCCACTACGGTTATTATTTCCAGCTGAATTGTTGCCTCCAAATCTGTTGTTTCTTTGTCCACTTCCCTGCCCATAAGGACCTTGATGTCGGGCTCCACTGTTCTGGTTTCCATTTCCTGGGGAGCGCCTCGTAGGACCACCACTTGAAGCTTGTGCAGCTGACTTTTCTGTCAAGTTCCTCGACTTCAAACCATTTTCCACAATACTCCCTTTATTCACCAAGGTTGTAAACACATTTATCTCCAAGGGCGCTAGGGCTTACTTAATCTCTGGCTTCAAACCATCCAAGAACTTTGCACACTTAGACCTCTCATTTCCAGCTTCTCCATAGTAGGGCATAAACCTTGCCAAGTTCTCAAATTGTGCAGCATACTCCCCCACAATCATATTACCTTGTTCCAATCGCAGAAACTCTAACTCCTTAGCTGTCTTCAGATGCTCCGGAAAGTATTTTACCAATAGTCTGTCCTTGAACTGATTCCAAGTCAGTGCTCCCAGTTCTCCTCCTAAGGCTTGTTTCTCATTGCGCCACCAGTCGGCCGCTTCTCCTACCATCATGTATCCAGCATAGGCGATCTTTTGCTCGTCGGTGCACTGCACCATTCCTCCAAAAATCCTTTCCAAACTTTCTACCCATACTTCCGCTTCTTCCGATGCGAAACCCCCAGCGAATTCCTTTGGATTCCTACGACAAATGTAACATCCCTAATTTAATTCCAAGCATAATTAGTGAGTTAATAGGTTTAGAGTGTAAAGAATGGGTAGATTAATTGCTTAAAGAATTTTGGGAGCAAGGTGAGCAGCCATTTTAAGTAATAGGGGTTGCGTAGAGTGCATAGGTATCAAGAGGTAGAATTATAGAAGTCGAATCGGGAGTTAAATCGGGGTTTCAAGTGTTACAAAGCATCCTATGCAAGAAAATTAGGAATAAAATATCCATAGCTCTAAACCCAATTTCCAACGTTGGATGTGAAGATAAGGGTCTTAGGAAGCATGTCTCAAAATTTGAGCAAGATCCGACGGTTAACGAAGAAGTTAACGAAGCTCTAAACCCAGGCGCATGAGACACTCGCCCAGGCGAGTGAATTAAAAAAATGCAGCATCAGACAGGGAAAAACTCGACCAGGCGCACCAATGGCTCGCCCAGGCGAGCCCCTGACGCACCAGAATCACGAATCAGGTAAAAGTATCCGGATACGTCGCCCAGAATAAGCATAAAACGCGTTGGGTCTTCTTCCTCATTCACTCCCCCTTTTCTTTCTCTCTCTAGGGCTCGAAACCCTCCTCTTTCTCTCTCTAAATTCCTCCTTTAATCTCCACTCCAATCAATAATAAATCACTATAAATCAATCCTCATCACATACAAACATCATCTCCTTCATCAATCTCTCCTATTATTCTCTCTCTCACGGATTTCTCTCTCCCTCTCCAAGAACAAGTGTTGTTCTTCCTTCTCCTCAAGGATTTAGGGCTCCAATCTCCACTATTATCAAGAACCATTATCAATCTCACTTTCTCTCCCTCAAATTCAAGGTAAAGTGCATTTTCCTCTCCTCCCCCTTGGTCATACGAATTTCCCCTCTTGTTCCCCATGAAATTGAGCTCCATATTGTGTAGTGCCACTTTCTCATGTTCTTTTTCATTTACATGGCTTAAAGGAACTCAATACCTCTCTCCTCCCTCTCCTTTCCTTCCGGAGCTCTTTGGTTGTGGTGCTAAGTGCTAGGGCTTGGAGGTTCACCCTTACTTTTCACGGTTAAGGTAAGGGGGTGGGTTTTGCCTTGTTCTAGTGAGTGGGTTCTATTTAGTATATAATGATTTGTTAGGGTTATGTGTTAGGGGAGAAAATTAGATTATGAAACCCTAGGTTACTGAATATAAAATTCTAACTAAATAAATATGTATGATGTTGGATGCAAAGACTAGGAAAAGGAAACCCAATGAGATGAAAATGAATTATTTGATATATGAAATTTGGATAATGATTATAATAAAGTACAAGAGGAATTGGGTAATATGATAGTGAAGTTGCCATAAATGATTTCTCTGATTATTGATTTTATTTGTAAAGTTGTGAATTAAATGATAATTGATTATTGTTGTAGATATATGTATGTGTATGGAGTAAATTGATACAGGAAGAAAATGGAGTGGAAATGATTATATGTGATGAATGTGCGTATTTGAACCTAAATGCTAAATGAGTATAAATGTTAAGTATTATTGATCGTGAACAAAGGTCATGGCTTATGAATTGAACTTGTGAATATAGGAAACAGAAGTAAAATGATTATGTGTGAACAAAAAGTAAAAGGTGATTTTAATATGTGGTGTTAAAGGAAATATGTGCGAAGGTGAAATATGTAACTTGAAGTGAAGTGTAATATAAATGTTGGGCTATGAAAGAGAATACTACTTGGTATGATTGTGATAATTGAGAAAGAAAATGAATAAGGAAATTACATGAATAATTAGTTGTTGAATGTGGTTGGTTGTGATTAAATGTGTTATGAATGATTGAACAAGAATGTGATATATATGTTGGCCTCTGTTCTGAGGTGACGATCCTTAAATTGTGATGAATTGTTTATAATGAAAATGATGTTTTAGTATAACCTAGGTGGTGGTATGAGGTACCTTCCGATGTGGAGGTGAAGTACCCACCGGCCAAATTGTATGAGGTACCTTCCAGTGTGGAGGTGAAGTACAATGGTATGAGGTACCTTCCGGTGTGGAGGTGAAGTACCCATAGGCCAAATGTATGAGGTACCTTCCTGCGTGGAGGTGAAGTACGATAGAGTGTTGACCTCTGACCTGAGGGACACTAAATTAAATTAATGTTTAAGTGTTGACCTCTGACCTGAGGGACACAAAATGAATAAAAGGTTTAAGTGTTGACCTCTGACCTGAGGGACACAAAATGAATTAAAATGTTGAAGTGTTGACCTCTGACCTGAGGGACACATAAATGAAATAAAGTGAATGGGTGTTGACCTCTGACCTGAGGGACACCGGATGAAATAAAGTATTGGTGTGTTGACCTCTGACCTGAGAGACACACCGTGAATTAAGAAATTGGAGTGTTGACCTCTGACCTGAGGGACACATAATTTAAATAAGGAAAAGTATGAGGGCCTCTGTTTTGAGGTGATAAATGTGTTGAATGAAATTTGTACATTGGCCTCTGATTTGAGGTGATGTACTGAAATAAAGTAAGTATGTGAACAGAAATAAAAGTAAAGGAAATGGATGTTGAATGAATAATGAAAATGGAATCTGGAATGAATAACGAATATGGAAATAATGAAATGGGTATGGTGTGCTATATGTGTTAATATATGCTTTATTTGCTAGTTGTGCTTGACCTAGCGGGTTGTTAGGTCTAGTTAGAAACTGCTTTCTATTTCATGTGCAATGCTCACTCCCTTAACATTTTTCAGGTATGGAGATTGAGCTGGCACAGCCCCCGGCCGAGCAGGAGTACTTTCCCTTACAGGGAGAGTAGGGTTATTATGGGATTTAGAGTATAATATGGACCTAAGCCTCCCACAATATTTTGATGTAAAATGATTATTTATGTTTTTGAATGAGGCTTAGGATGTTTTGCTTTGCTTAAGTTATAAGTTTTGGTTTTGATAATCAAACTTAGTATTTCCGCTAATACTCTGATTATTTTATGCACTCTGATGTACTTGGAGCCCATAGGGCCTTGATATGATTTATATATACATATTCTGAAGCCCTGCTGGCTACTGGTTGTTTAATTGAAATTGTTTATCACAGGTTAAATTTTTGGATTAGTCCGAAAAACAAACAAAACTCCGTTCGTTTGACGGGTGATTTTTATTAAATTAAAATGAAATTTCAAATTCATATTTTTAATAGCGGGGTTTTAAGGGTAAAAATCCTAGGTGTTACATTTATGGTATCAGAGCAGTTTCTCCTCGGCCTTGGAGTTATACAAACTCCAAATGATTACTCACCTAGCGAGTAATTGATGCTCATAGTAATAGTTTAAGACTATAACAGGATAATTATAGTACTATGTGTCTACTTAGTAATTGAGTCTTATTGGTCTATTCTCTCTGGCTAAGCAGTATGGCTGGAAGAAGGACTGGTAACGATGGACTTGCTGCTATTCTGGAGCATCTATCTCAGATGCAGCAGCAGCAGGGGGAACTGATGGCAGCTGCTACAGCGGCAGCAGCTACAGCGGCAGCAGCTACAGCGGCAGCAGCTACAGCAGCAGCAGCGGCTCTGCAACCAGCTCCAGTTGAGATTGACTGGATGTCTCGATTCCGAAAGAATAATCTGCCTCGCTTTGAAGGTGGAAATGACCCGGATGGAGCACAAAGGTGGATACAGGAGATAGAGAAGATTCTTCGTTCTCTTCAACCACCAATGGAGCAGTATGTTCGACTAGCTGAATTCATGCTAACCAATGAGGCAGAACATTGGTGGGATAAGCAGAGGAGAGGATTGGCGGCAGCTAATCCTGTGATTCTTTGGGAGATGTTCAAGGATCTATTCCTGGGGAAGTATTTCCCTAAAGATGTTAGGAGGGAGAAGGAGATTGCTTTTCTCCAATTGACTCAAGGGTCTATGTCAGTAGGGGACTATGCAGCTCGGTTTGAAGATCTCATCCGTTTTTCTGATTATCGGTATGAAAGTGACCGTGGCAAGTGTGTCAAGTTTGAAGCTGGGCTTAGGAGTGATCTTCGCCTCTCGTGTGAGTATCACAACATTGACAACTTTGCTTGCTTGGTCAACATGGCAGGCACCTATGAGAAGGGTCTCAAACGAAAGCTAGTTGATGAGAGATCTCGGGCAAACCAGAGAATCGGAGGTCAAAATAAGGACAAGGGACCGATTCAGAAGTCTGGTCCATACTCTCATGCCGGGGTCGCGTTTCCTCGGGAATCCGGACCAACAGTGAATGCTTATGGTCCCATACCAACTTGTCAGCACTGTGGCAGGATGCATAGGGGAGTGTGCTGGACATTGGGTCGAAAAGAGGGGTTATGCTTTCACTGTGGACAACCCGGACATTTTGCTTCAAATTGTCCTAAGAACACAATGAAGAAGGAGATTAATGATGCTAAGGCACAGAAGGCCCGTGGAGGTCCATCATTGCAGAAGGGGAAATTATTTACCGTCGAGGGTGACGAGGTGGACCCAGCTGATATGGCCGCAGGTAACTAATGTTTTCCAAGTCCATGCGTAATGTTTCTAAGTTCGATTGTTGTGGAGTTAGTTTTCTCCTTAGTTAGCTAAATAGTGGGTTAGTAATGTCTTAGGGTAGAATTGTTTAAAAACATGTTGGATATCTGCCTCTCCAAATACAATCCTGTTCTTATAGATAACATGTGAAAGACCTTAGAAAGAATTCTTAAGTTTGAGAATTCTAGTACCAAGTGACCAATACTATGTTGTGATGTTGTTATTTGATGTAATGTAAGGTTAGAACTGATCACTCTAATCCTTGCATTTGTTAAATGATGACATCATTGACAGAACCCGACAGTGATGTGTTGTTGGTAGATGTGAGGATGGGATTGATCACCTCAATTCTTGCATCTATCAATAAATGCTATCATTGTAACCTCTAAAGTGAAAATAGACAACCAAAATAGTGTAGCTAAATATTGAACCCTTGGATTAGTTAAGAAAACTCTATAGAAGTTATTCTTAACCATTATATCCACCAAACCGATCTTGAGCAATTTGACATTTGCTTCGAATCTTTTCCAGGTTCTTAGATAACCGTTCATAAGAATAGCCAGTTTTTGCCAAAAAAAAAAATTTGTAAATCCCTGCGTTGGGACCAACCACCTTAATAGTTGATTCAGCCAACGACAAGTTGTCGTACCCTTCACCTTTGGTAGTTGGGTAAATCTTGGAACTAATGTGGACTTCTTCCTTCCTATTCTTTTTGATCGATTCATGTAAGAAGTTGATTGTTGAGCATTTAGTAGGAGTTGTGTCTGCTCTAATCAACTAAGCATTGGGGGAAAACTCTTAACCTCTGGGGTGCTTCTTGTTCATGAATTCCTGTGATTTTGAAAAGCTTTAAATCCTATCGGTGCTAGTCAATCCTTAGGAGAGACAAACTCTAAGGCGTTCTATCCTACAGAAATCTTCGCATGTCACGATCCCAGGGTATCTATTCTGGGAAAGATTCTAAAACTATTCCGGAATGCTAAATATTTCGAGTTTTCCAGTATCTAGCTAATGCAACTCCTGCCTTGCATCTATAAGAAGGACGATCGGAAGCGGATTCACCCGATCCCACATCCTTTAGCATAGCGGTAATTGGGTATGTCGATGCCAAGTGGGGGAGCACTTCCTACCCTAATTTAAATTCTAACTAGGAAAGGGCAAATCGAAAGAGTGACGGAAGAAACCAAAGGGAATTAAAGATAGGAGTCACAAGTCCTACCATCGGGATGATTCTCCATTTACCGAACTTAATGGAATTTCGGGGACGAAATTCCAATAAGTGGGGGAGAATTGTAACATCCCTAATTTAATTCCAAGCATAATTAGTGAGTTAATAGGTTTAGAGTGTAGAGAATGGGTAGATTAATTGCTTAAAGAATTTTGGGAGCAAGGTGAGCAGCCATTTTAAGTACTAGGGGTTGCGTAGAGTGCATAGGTATCAAGAGGTAGAATTATAGAAGTCGAATCGGGAGTTAAATCGGGGTTTCAAGTGTTACAAAGCATCCTATGCAAGAAAATTAGGAATAAAATATTCATAGCTCTAAACCCAATTTCCAACGTTGGATGTGAAGATAAGGTTCTTAGGAAGCTTGTCTCAAAATTTGAGCAAGATCCGACGGTTAACGAAGAAGTTATGTCGAAGTCAATGCGGAGTCAACTAACTCTCGCCCAGGCGCATGAGACACTCGCCCAGGCGAGTGAATTAAAAAAATGCAGCATCAGACAGGGAAAAACTCGCCCAGGCGCACCAATGGCTCGCCCAGGCGAGCCCCTGACGCACCAGAATCACGAATCAGGTAAAAGTATCCGGATATCAGCCAAAGTATCCGGATACTTCGCCCAGAATCAGCATAAAACGCGTTGGGTCTTCTTCCTCATTCACTCCCCCTTTGCTTTCTCTCTCTAGGGCTCGAAACCCTCCTCTTTCTCTCTCTAAATTCCTCCTTTAATCTCCACTCCAATCCATAATAAATCACTATAAATCAATCCTCATCACATACAAACATCATCTCCTTCATCAATCTCTCCTATTATTCTCTCTCTCACGGATTTCTCTCTCCCTCTCCAAGAACAAGTGTTGTTCTTCCTTCTCCTCAAGGATTTAGGGCTCCAATCTCCACTATTATCAAGAACCATCATCAATCTCACTTTCTCTCCCTCAAATTCAAGGTAAAGTGCATTTTCCTCTCCTCCCCCTTGGTCATACGAATTTCCCCTCTTGTTCCCCATGAAATTGAGCTCCATATTGTGTAGTGCCACTTTCTCATGTTCTTTTTCATTTACAAGGCTTAAAGGAACTCAAGACCTCTCTCCTCCCTCTCCTTTCCTTCCGGAGCTCTTTGGTTGTGGTGCTAAGTGCTAGGGCTTGGAGGTTCACCCTTACTTTTCACGGTTAAGGTAAGGGGGTGGGTTTTGCCTTGTTCTAGTGAGTGGGTTCTATTTAGTATATAATGATTTGTTAGGGTTATGTGTTAGGGGAGAAAATTAGATTATGAAACCCTAGTTTACTGAATATAAAATTCTAACTAAATAAATATGTATGATGTTGGATACAAAGACTAGGAAAAGGAAACCCAATGAGATGAAAATAAATTATTTGATATATGAAATTTGGATAATGATTATAATGAAGTACAAGAGGAATTGGGTAATATGATAGTGAAGTTGCCATAAATGATTTCTCTGATTATTGATTTTATTTGTAAAGTTGTGAATTAAATGATAATTGATTATTGTTGTAAATATATGTATGTGTTTGGAGTAAATTGATATAGGAAGAAAATGGAGTGGAAATGATTATATGTGATGAATGTGCGTATTTGAACCTAAATGCTAAATGAGTATAAATGTTAAGTATTATTGATCGTGAACAAAGGTCATGGCTTATGAATTGAACTTGTGAATATAGGAAACAGAAGTAAAATGATTATGTGTGAACAAAAAGTAAAAGGTGATTTTAATATGTGGTGTTAAAGGAAATATGTGAGAAGGTGAAATATGTAACTTGAAGTGAAGTGTAATATAAATGTTGGGCTATGGAAGAGAATACTACTTGGTATGATTGTGATAATTGAGAAAGAAAATGAATAAGGAAATTACATGAATAATTAGTTGTTGAATGTGGTTGGTTGTGATTAAATGTGTTATGAATGATTGAACAAGAATGTGATATATATGTTGGCCTCTGTTCTGAGGTGACGATCCTTAAATTGTGATGAATTGTTTATAATGAAAATGATGTTTTAGTATAACCTAGGTGGTGGTATGAGGTACCTTCCGATGTGGAGGTGAAGTACCCACCGGCCAAATTGTATGAGGTACCTTCCAGTGTGGAGGTGAAGTACAATGGTATGAGGTACCTTCCGGTGTGGAGGTGAAGTACCCATAGGCCAAATGTATGAGGTACCTTTCTGCGTGGAGGTGAAGTACGATAGAGTGTTGACCTCTGACCTGAGGGACACTAAATTAAATTAATGTTTAAGTGTTGACCTCTGACCTGAGGGACACAAAATGAATTAAAATGTTGAAGTGTTGACCTCTGACCTGAGGGACACATAAATGAAATAAAGTTAATGGGTGTTGACCTCTGACCTGAGGGACACCGGATGAAATAAAGTATTGGTGTGTTGACCTCTGACCTGAGAGACACACCGTGAATTAATAAATTGGAGTGTTGACCTCTGACCTGAGGGACACATAATTTAAATAAGGAAAAGTATGAGGGCCTCTGTTTTGAGGTGATAAATGTGTTGAATGAAATTTGTACATTGGCCTCTGATTTGAGGTGATGCACTGAAATAAAGGAAGTATGTGAACATAAATAAAAGTAAAGGAAATGGATGTTGAATGAATAATGAAAATGGAATCTGGAATGAATAACAAATATGGAAATAATGAAATGGGTATGGTGTGCTATATGTGTGAATATATGCTTTATTTGCTAGTTGTGCTTGACCTAGCGGGTTGTTATGTCTAGTTAGAAACTGCTTTCTATTTCATGTGCAATGCTCACTCCCTTAACATTTTTTAGGTATGGAGATTGAGCTGGCACAGCCCCCGGCCGAGCAGGAGTACTTTCCCTTACAGGGAGAGTAGGGTTATTATGGGATTTAGAGTATAATATGGACCTAAGCCTCCCACAATATTTTGATGTAAAATGATTATATATGTTTTTGAATGAGGCTTAGGATGTTTTGCTTTGCTTAAGTTATAAGTTTTGGTTTTGATAATCAAACTTAGTATTTTCGCTAATACTCTGATTATTTTATGCACTCTGATGTACTTGGAGCCCATAGGGCCTTGATATGATTTATATATACATATTTTGAAGCCCTGCTGGCTACTGGTTGTTTAATTGAAATTGTTTATCACAGGTTAAATTTTTGGATTAGTTCGAAAAACAAACAAAACTCCGTCCGTTTGACGAGTGATTTTTATTAAATTAAAATGAAATTTCAAATTCATATTTTTAATAGCGGGGTTTTAAGGGTAAAGATCCTAGGTGTTACAACAAAATTCGTCGAGTCCTCTGATTCCTTGCCCACCAGCATTTGCATTCTGATTATGTTGAAGTTGTTCGAGCATAAGGTTCATGTTATCCCTTACTCCTGCCAAAACTGCAGCTTTCTGAGCCATCATAGCAGCTTGTTGTTGAGCGTTCATCGGTTCCTCATTTGCTTGTCGACGTGCCATTGCGATTCTTCTACACACGTGGAGTTTTAAGTCTTAGACTAAGCAGAGGGTCATACAAGAAAAGCATATAAGGCTATGCTTTAAGCCACAAAGGACATTCATCCTACATACTAACAAACAGAGTCACACAAAGAAAGCTTGTAAGACTATGCTTAAGGCCACTAAGGACAACCATCGCTCTGATACCACTAAATGTAACACCCCAATTTGGAAATAGAATTTTCACTAAAAATTTGCGCCATTTTTTTTTATATAAACATTACAAGCGATCAGTATTTGGAGAAGAAGTTTTCATGTCAACTTTATTTCCAAAAATATTTTTCAACTTAGTTTTCGAAAAGGTTATATAACTAACTTAGTTTCTTAACTTCTATCAATAACTTGGTTTCATAAAAAGGTTTTCCTAAATACAATTTGATTCATTTGGTTTTCAATATTTGGTTCCTAGACTCGTAATATAAAATTCCTTTCCAAAAAGAGATGTCACTAACACTTTTCCAAAAAGCTCCTTTTCATGATGCCAAAATTATTCGATGGTTAATTTGCGGAAAACATATAATTTTTAAATTAACTTCATACATAATCAAAAAGAACTTCTTTTATTCCATTTAAATAATCCATATTACAACTGGGGTTACATTCTGGACAGATTAATCATGTCCTAATCACCTTAAGATAGGATACAAAGCAAAGACTATCCTATCTTATACTACAAGTCTTCATTGCTATCTTCCATCACAAGTGTCTAGAAGATTCCTCGATTGCCGCTTCTGTTTTCTCCTTGTACGTGCGTCATCTCATGATCCTCTTCCTATCTTAAGCTACCACTCCTTGATCTGCCATCTGTAGACATTGTTCCCAATGCCCACAGGAAAGGGAAATAGAGAGAGTAAGCACTTCCGAACGATATTATCGTCGACGGCGTGGGCTCACTGTAGGGGAATATTAAGACCACACAAACATGTACATCATTATTACCATTGCATTTGTTACCATAAAATCTTTTCCCAAGGAGGTTATAACTCTTAAAACCATAGTCGTTAAATTATCTTTAGTCTCTAAGTTTCATACCATCGGTAAATCAAAAAGAGGGGTACCATTACCGAGGTGCAAGGTATGGATATCACACACGTTACATTTCCTCCACAAGTCCAACCATATCATAGTTCGGAAAGCAAATGGGACGCACAGGAACCCTAGCCACACTGGCATCGAAGTCGGTAAACGAAAAGGCTATACCATCGCCAGTGGTCAGTAAGATATAAAATTTCATGTGACCAACACCGGCGGTCAACAAGATTCATTTCATAAAAGTTTCCAAAAACCCAACCCTTACCGAACTTCTAGTCCCGTTCAGGTTCCCTCTCACCATCTATGATTTGCTCAAGGGGGGACAGCACTATCTCCAGTTGGCCTGCAGTCCTTGCTACGACGAAAGCCCAGACTCCTGCGTGAACCTTGTCATTTTAGTCCCGTCCCGCCTAGAGAAGTACTCGAGGCTTCTTGACGTTTCACCGTCCTTGCCCTCCCCTATTGCAATCATCACTTGAAGAACTCCTATCTCCAAGCATACCTGAGTATCCGTAGATAAACAGGGTGTCTTTCCTCTCCACTACTTCACTCTCAATGTAAGGTTTAAAATAAAGGGTTCCTATGTCTTTTAAGTTATCGGAGAGTTTTTACAAAGTTTAACATTCCTAGTTGTGGTCGACCCATTCTAAACCTTGCTTCTAACGGGTCTCGACCTCTAAGGGATTAGCTTCTCATGGACACTTCCAGGTCACAGGGAATTCAACACTTAAAGATCAAGCATGTCATCATGACAATGCGATCCGGGGGTAGTATTATAACTTTCATAAACCTCTGTACAGGTTCCACGTTAATTCCTTAACCATAAAGCCTTTAATCAATTCCCAAAAATTATTTAATATAACATCATATCAACCCATTAACTTCCAATAACCAGATTTTTAACATATACACCAGACATGTTATCATTATGCATTCAACAATATATATACCTCATAATAATAAAGTCAACATCATAATAAATCAGAATCCATAACATATACAATCATTACAAAGGGATCGTGTTTTTGTAGGAACGGCGGGGGAAACACACACACAATTACCGTTCTACTACTCACCCGATAGATCCCTAGTGTAACACCTAGGATTTATACCCTTAATACCCCTTATAATAAAAATACGGACTTGAAAATTCCTTTTTATTATATTAAAATCAACCGTCAAACGGACGGAGTTTTGTTTGATTAACGGACTTTTCCAAAATGTTAACCTGATAAACACATTCAATTTATATCAACAGTAGCCGGCAGGGCTTCAGATTACATATATAAATCATAACAAGGCCCAACGGGCTTCAAATATTTCAGAGTATATTAATTAATCAGAGTAGTAGCGGAAAGATAATAAGTTTGAGTATTAATACCAAAAGTTATAACTTTAGTAAAATAAAACATCCTAAACCTCAATTCAAAATAAGCATATTAAGTTTTACAACAAAATAATCACAAGAGGCTTAAGCCCTCAATTATGCTCTAAACCCGTAACACCCTACTCTCCCTGGAAGGGAAAGTACTCCTGCTCGGCCGGGGCTGTGCCAACTCAATCTCAGTACCTGAAAATGTAAGGGAGTGAGCATTGCACATGAAATAAAAAGCAGTTTCTAACTAGACATAACAACCCGCTAGGTCAAACACAACTAGCAAATAAAACATATATTCACAAATAGCACACCATACAGAAATCCCTATTTCCATACTCATCATTTAATTCACGTTTCCATTCTCATCATTTAATTCAACATTCATTTAACATACTTATTTTTATTTCAGCACATTACCTCAGTTCAGAGGTCAATGCACAAATCCACACATCACATTTTCTCATTATTCATTTCAATATTCATTTTCCTTTTCTTTTCATTTCATTCTTACAAAGTATTTTACACCATTGTACTTCACCTCGACACTAGAAGGTACCTCGTACTTTTCATTATTTAAATTATGTGTCCCTCAGGTCAGAGGTCAACACCCATTCATTTTAATTCATTTTGTGTCCCTCAGGTCAGAGGTCAACACATCAATCTCTTAATTCACGGTGTGTCTCTCAGGTCAGAGGTCAACACACCAATACACATTTTATCCGGTGTCCCTCAGGTCAGAGGTCAACACCCTTTAACAATTTAAACATCTCGTGTCCCTCAGGTCAGAGGTCAACACTCAACCGTACTTCACCTCCACGCAGAAAGGTACCTCGTACATTTGGCCTATGGGTATTTCACCTCCACACCGGAAGGTACCTCATACCATTGTACTTCACCTCCACGCCGGAAGGTACCTCATACAATTTGGCCGGTGGGTACTTCACCTCCACACCGGAAGGTACCTCATACAACCACCTAGGTTATACTTTTAACATTATTCTCATTATTTGGTGCCTCAATTCAGAGACCAATTAGTATTCACTTTCTTGTTCAAATCCATCACAACACATTTAATCACATCTAACCACAAGTCAATACATAATCATTCATATAATACCTTTATTCATTTCCTTTCTCAACCATCAATCTCATTCACATTTTATTCCATTTTATAGCCAAAAATTTAAATTGCCCTTCATTGTTAATCTACATATATTACCTTTTACTTTTATTCACACATAATCATTCTATTTCCCTTTTTCCTATATTCACAATTTACTTCTTAAGACACGACCAATGTATATAGTTGTTAATACTTAACCTTTAATTCTCATTTAGCATTTAGATACAACTACACCTATTCAACACATATAGTCATCTTTATTTCATCCTCTCCCTATGTCAATTTACTCCATAATTTCATACATGTATTTGCAACATCAATCAATCATCATTTTATACCAAACTTGACAATTAACAATCATAATCATAGAAATCACTCATATCATCTTCCTTACCATTTTACCAAAATCTTGTTTCTCATTATCATCATTAACAAAATTTAATTTATCAAATCATTCTTTCTCATATTATTGGGTTTCCTTTTCCTAGTCTTAACATCAAATCATCATACATATTTAATTGATTAGAATTTTACATTTCATAACCTAGGGTTTTATAATCTAATTTTCTCTCCTAACACATAACCCTAACAAGCATTATATACTAACTAGACCCAACTCCCTAGAACAAGGCAAAGCTCACTGTAACCACTCCCTTACCTCAAATACTCAGAGATAAGAAGATTCCAAATGCCCTATGCTTGAGTTTTGCCCACCAATAAGATACCAAACTCCAAGATTAGGTTAGAACCTAAAATAAAGAGCCATAAAAGAGAGGGATTATCATTTGTGTCATGATTCAAACCGAGAATCAAATAAAAATAGAGTTTCTAATGCCTAGTGTTGAAAAACCACCATCAATGGTAGAGAGAGAGAAAAACGAGTTTTGAAAGCAAAGGAAAGGAACCCACCCACAATCACTTACTTGAAGGTGATAATAACACTCCTTGATGATGGAAGGAGTGCCACACACTTGATTCTTGGCCAAATGGAAGTGAGAGAAACTTGAACCCTAGAGGAGAGAGAAAGCACGAATTTAGAGAGGGAAAGAAGAAATCAAAGCTTAAACATTTACCTTGAGATGAGAAAGAAGAAATTACAATGATAGGGATGCAAGGATCACTTGTTCTTGGTTGATCTTGAGGAAAGAAAATGAAACCTTATGGCGGAGGGGAGGAAGTCGTGTATGAGAGAGGAGGGAGAGAAGAGGATGAGTGAATGTGAAAGAGAGAGAGTGAAAATGAAGGTTTTGTTTTTGGTTTTGGAATGAAAATGAGTGGATGAGAATTAAAAGCCAAAAAGGGGATTCTATTTGAGTGGAGGAGAGTGCATCACGTGCACTCTCATTCCCTTTTTTTTTTGTAAAGACCCTAAAATAATTGATTATCTTGACCTGATAATCGATTATTCCTTCAATGCAACATTTTTAAGACTTCCCACCAGAGCCCTTATAATCGATTAAATCCCTGAAAATAATCGATTATAGCTCAAAATAATCGATTACTTCATATAAGGTAATCGATTAGAATTGCTGCAACTTTTTATTGGTTTCATCAGGGGCCTTGTAATCGATTACTGACCATTCAATAATCGATTATTGAGTGGAAAAGTTATAAGTTGATGATTTTCTAACTCCAATTCATTTCCTTAAGTCCCCATACTCCTTTAGGCTTGGTTTGAGACTTGAAACCTTTCCCAATTCTTGGAAATTCTTCCTAAATATTTAGCATAATCCATATTATGCTTGAATTAAAATTAGGGATGTTACAATTCTCGCCCACTTATTGGAATTTCGTCCCCGAAATTCCGTTATGTTCAGTCCATGGAGAATCGTCCCAATGGTAAGGCTTGTGGTCTCCTATCTTTACTTTCCTTCGTTCTCTTCCGTCAACTTATCGGTTCGTCCCAAATTAACCAAAATTTAACTTAAGTTAAGAAATACTCCCCCACTTAGCATCGACATACCCGATTACACTCCAAAGGTTACGTGTTTCCCCCCAATGCTTAGTTGATTATAGCAAACATAAATCCTACTAAATGCTCACCATCAACTTCTTCCAGGAATCGATTAAAAGAGTAGGAAGGAAGAAGTCCACATTAATTCCAAGATTTACCCAATTACCAAAGGTGAAGGGTACGACAAGCTTGCCGTTGGCTCAATTATCAAGATTGGTTTGTTTTGACGCAGGGATTTACAAATTTGACAAAACAGGCTATTCTTACGAATGGTTATCTAAGAACCAGGAAAAGATTCGAAGCAACTGCCAAATTGCTTCAAGATTGGTTTAGTTGATATGATGGTTAGGAATAATTCCTGGAGAGTTTTGTTAACTCATCCAAGGGATTAGCACTTAGCTATACTACTTTGGAAAAAGTAGCATACACCAAGACTTCCCTTCTTTAGAACTATCTTCTATCTATTCTCTAACTCTATATGGAGCTTTTAAACGCATGTTTCTGGGTTAGGTTGACTTCACTAACAAGAACTATTTTCCTTGGAAGTGACTACTTTGGTTGTCTACTTTCACTGGATAGGTTACAATGATAGCATTTATTGATAGATGCAAGAATTGAGGTGATCAATCCCAACCTCACGTCTACCAACCACACATCACTGTCAAGTTCTGCCAATGATATCATCATTTAACAAATGCAAGGATTAGAGTGATCAGTTCTAACCTTACATTACATCAAATAACAACATCACCACATAATATTGGTCTCTTGACACTAGAAATCTGAGGCAATAAGAATTTTCTTATAAGATCTTTCATAAGTTCTCTATAAGAACAAGATCGAGTTTGGATGGGGCATATATTCCAGTATGTCTTAGTCAATTTCCATTCTAAGACATCACTACTCACCATTAGGCTAACTAAGGGGAAAACTAACTCCACAACAATCTAACTTAGAAACATCACGCATAGACTTGGCAACGTTAGTTACCTGCGACCATATCAGTTGGATCCACCTCGTCACCCTCGACGGTGAATAACTTCCCTTTCTGCAATGATGGACCACCACGGGCCCTCTGTGCCTTAGTAGCATTAATCTCCTTCTTCATTGTGTTCTTAGGACAATTTGCAGCAAAATGTCCGGGTTGTCCACAGTGAAAGCATAACCCCTCCTTTCGACCCAAAGTCCAGCACACTCCCCTATGCATCCTGCCACAGTGCTGACAAGTTGGTATAGGACCATAAGCATTCACTGTTGGTCCAGATTCTCTAGGATACATGACCCCGGAATGAGAGTATGGACCAGACTTCTGAATCGGTCCCTTGTCCTTACTTTGACCTCCGATTCGCTGGCTTGTCCGAGATCTCTCATCAGCTAGCTTTCGTTTGAGACCTTTCTCATAGGTGCTTGCCATGCTTACCAAACGAGCAAAGTTATCAATGTTGTGATACTCACATGAGAGGCGAAGATCACTCCTAAGTCCAGCTTCAAACTTAACACACTTGCTACGGTCACTTGCATACCGATAATCGGAAAAACGGATGAGATCTTCAAACCGAGCTGCATAGTCCCCAACTGACATAGAACCTTGAGTCAATTGGAGAAAAGCAATCTCCTTCTCCCTCCGAACATCCTCAGGGAAATACTTCCCCATGAAAAGATCCTTGAACATCTCCCAAGGAACTACAGGATTAGCTGCCACCAAACCTCTTCTCTGCTGATCCCACCAATGTTCTGCCTCATTGGTCTGCATGAATTCGGCTAATCGAAGGTACTGCTCCATCGGTGGTTGGAGAAAACGGAGAATCTTCTCTATCTCCTGTATCCACGTCTGTGCTCCATCAGGGTCATTTCCACCTTCAAAGCGAGGCAGATCATTCTTTCGGAAACGAGACATCCAGTCAATCTCAACTGGAGCTGGTTGCAGAGCTGCTGCTGCTGTAGCTGCTGCCGCTGTGGCAGCTGCCATCTGTTCCCCCTGCTGCTGCTGCATCTGAGATAGATGCTCCAGAATAGCAGCAAGTCCATTGTTACCAGCCCTTCTTCCCGCCATACTGCTTAGCCAGATAGAACAGACCAGTAAGACTCAATCACTAAGTAGATACATAGTACTATAATTATCCTATTATAATCCTAAACTATTACTATGAGCATCAATCACTCGCTAGGTGAGTAATCATTTGGAGTTTGTATAACTCCATGGCCGAGGTGAAACTGCTCTGATACCATAAATGTAACACCTAGGATTTATACCCTTAATACCCCTTATAATAAAAATACGGACTTGAAAATTCCTTTTTATTATATTAAAATCAACCGTCAAACGGACAGAATTTTGTTTGATTAACGGACTTTTCCAAAATGTTAACCTGATAAACACATTCAATTTATATCAACAGTAGCCGGCAGGGCTTCAGATTACATATATAAATCATAACAAGGACCAACGGGCTTCAAATATTTCAGAGTATATTAATTAATCAGAGTAGTAGCGGAAAGATAATAAGTTTGAGTATTAATACCAAAAGTTATAACTTTAGTAAAATAAAACATCCTAAGCCTCAATTCAAAATAAGCATATTAAGTTTTACAACAAAATAATCACAAGAGGCTTAAGCCCTCAATTATACTCTAAACCCGTAACACCCTACTCTCCCTGGAAGGGAAAGTACTCCTGCTCGGCCGGGGCTGTGCCAACTCAATCTCCGTACCTGAAAATGTAAGGAAGTGAGCATTGCACATGAAATAGAAAGCAGTTTCTAACTAGACATAACAACCCGCTAGGTCAAACACAACTAGCAAATAAAACATATATTCACAAATAGCACACCATACACGAATCCTTATTTCCATACTCATCATTTAATTCACGTTTCCATTCTCATCATTTAATTCAACATTCATTTAACATACTTATTTTTATTTCAGCACATTACCTCAGTTCAGAGGTCAATGCACAAATCCACACATCACATTTTCTCATTATTCATTTCAATATTCATTTTCCTTTTCTTTTCATTTCATTCTTACAAAGTATTTTACACCATTGTACTTCACCTCCACACTAGAAGGTACCTCGTACTTTTCATTATTTAAATTATGTGTCCCTCAGGTCAGAGGTCAACACCCATTCATTTTAATTCATTTTGTGTCCCTTAGGTTAGAGGTCAACACATCAATCTCTTAATTCACGGTGTGTCTCTCAGGTCAGAGGTCAACACACCAATACACATTTTATCCGGTGTCCCTCAGGTCAGAGGTCAACACCCTTTAACAATTTATACATCTCGTGTCCCTCAGGTCAGAGATCAACACTCAACCGTACTTCACCTCCACGCAGAAAGGTACCTCGTACATTTGGCCTATGGGTATTTCACCTCCACACCGGAAGGTACCTCATACCATTGTACTTCACCTCCACGCCGGAAGGTACCTCATACAATTTGGCCGGTGGATACTTCACCTCCACACCGGAAGGTACCTCATACAACCACCTAGGTTATACTTTTAACATTATTCTCATTATTTGGTGCCTCAATTCAGAGACCAATTAGTATTCACTTTCTTGTTCAAATCCATCACAACACATTTAATCACATCTAACCACAAGTCAATACATAATCATTCATATAATACCTTTATTCATTTCCTTTCTCAACCATCAATCTCATTCACATTTTATTCCATTTTATAGCCAAAAATTTAAATTGCCCTTCATTGTTAATCTACATATATTACCTTTTACTTTTATTCACACATAATCATTCTATTTCCCTTTTTCCTATATTCACAATTTACTTCTTAAGACACGACCAATGTATATAGTTGTTAATACTTAACCTTTAATTCTCATTTAGCATTTAGATACAACTACACCTATTCAACACATATAGTCATCTTTATTTCATCCTCTCCCTATGTCAATTTACTCCATAATTTCATACATGTATTTGCAACATCAATCAATCATCATTTTATACCAAACTTGACAATTAACAATCATAATCATAGAAATCACTCATATCATCTTCCTTACCATTTTACCAAAATCTTCTTGTTTCTCATTATCATCATTAACAAAATTTAATTTATCAAATCATTCTTTCTCATATTATTGGATTTCCTTTTCCTAGTCTTAACATCAAATCATCATACATATTTAATTGATTAGAATTTTACATTTCATAACCTAGGGTCTTATAATCTAATTTTCTCTCCTAACACATAACCCTAACAAGCATTATATACTAACTAGACCCAACTCCCTAGAACAAGGCAAATCTCACTATAACCACTCCCTTACCTCAAATACTCAGAGATAAGAAGATTCCAAATGCCCTATGCTTGAGTTTTGCCCACCAATAAGATACCAAACTACAAGATTAGGTTAGAACCTAAAATAGAGAGCCATAAAAGAGAGGGATTATCATTTGTGTCATGATTCAAACCAAGAATCAAATAAAAATAGAGTTTCTAATGCCTAGTGTTGAAAAACCACCATCAATGGTAGAGAGAGAAAAACGGGTTTTGAAAGCAAAGGAGAGGAACCCACCCACAATCACTTACTTGAAGGTGATAATAACACTCCTTGATGATGGAAGGAGTGCCACACTTGATTCTTGGCCAAATGGAAGTGAGAGAAACTTGAACCCTAGAGGAGAGAGAAAGCACGAATTTAGAGAGGGAAAGAAGAAATCAAAGCTTAAACATTTACCTTGAGATGAGAAAGAAGAAATTACAATGATAGGGATGCAAGGATCACTTGTTCTTGGTTGATCTTGAGGAAAGAAAATGAAACCTTATGGAGGAGGGGAGGAAGTCGTGTATGAGAGAGGAGGGAGAGAAGAGGATGAGTGAATGTGAAAGAGAGAGAGTGAAAATGAAGGTTTTGTTTTTGGTTTTGGAATGAAAATGAGTGGATGAGAATTAAAAGCCAAAAAGGGGATTCTATTTGAGTGGAGGAGAGTGCATCACGTGCACTCTCATTCCCTTTTTTTTTGTACAGACCCTAAAATAATTGATTATCTTGACCTGATAATCGATTATTCCTTCAATGCAACATTTTTAAGACTTCTCACCAGAGGCCTTATAATCGATTAAATCCCTGAAAATAATCGATTATAGCTCAAAATAATCGATTACTTCATATGAGGTAATCGATTAGAATTGCTGCAACTTTTTATTGGTTTCATCAGGGGCCTTGTAATCGATTACTGACCATTCAATAATCGATTATTGAGTGGAAAAGTTATAAGTTGATGATTTTCTAACTCCAATTCATTTCCTTAAGTCCCTATACTCCTTTAGGCTTGGTTTGAGACTTGAAACCTTTCCCAATTCTTGGAAATTCTTCCTAAATATTTAGCATAATCCATATTATGCTTGAATTAAAATTAGGGATGTTACACCTAGTTCCGACCTTTGAGATGATACGGAACGTCCTAATATTACCCTACATGCCACTATGTCTTAAGAAGGCTTCTCTCTCACCTTGAGTTGAAGCTACAAAATTAGTGTCTTCTTGCTTTGAAGTCACGTCACCCAAATCCGAACGAAAGTCTTTACCAAATAATATTTACAAAATAATTTCATAAATAACTACTCAATTACAATTAAGCAAACCACAAGACACATATCCTTAACAACAATTTCCTTTATCACTTTTAGGAATCAAGAAGACTTGAACCAAAACTTCCAATACTTAAAAGAAATCATACTTTACAGAATCAAAACCTTTAAAACGTCAATGGAAATTTTTAGAACTAATTATTAAATCAAAAGACCTTATTTCATACTTTTCATTAACTCTGAAAATCAATAACAACTACCACTCATAAAACAAACAACTTAAACTTGATGCAACTTTTTTTTAAGAAATTGGGACAGAAACTAATAAATCATTTTATCACATAAACAAGTACCCTAACACATAAACAAATATTCTTAATTAAAATTCATGCATTGTACCAAGTCCAAAATAATTCTTTGAGCTAATGCAACTTAATAGTTTTTCTAGACAACATCCAATTACAATTACAAAAGTCACTTTTCTCCTAAACTACTCACTCAAGAATTATGCCACTTTTTCCTATATACAATACACAAGTCTTACTATCCAAATAACATTTAAATATCATATAACTACATCCAATTCAATTTTGGACAGCACTTAAAAAGTCCTAAAAACACATACTTTCAAACTACACTTTATAATACATACATCTATATACAATTAAGTATCAAATACATACAAAATTTAATTTGGGACCCACGGTCCAAATAAAATTTATTTTCCAGAATTAAAATAAATTTTTTTTCAGAAATAAAATATTTCCATAAAAATGTTTATTTTCATGTATACACATGAAATAATCATATTACACATATCATATAACATTTAGGCACTTAGAAAATTAAAAGAAAACACTCAAGAAAATTAGTCAAACACTTAACAATTCAAAAATTTACTTTTTAGCTTAAAAATAGTTGTTGGACAGCAACTTAAATATTTTATAAAAATATCATTTTTCTCACACTTATAATCTATAGTATACAATATAACATATAAGCACTTAACCATAAGAAAAGAAAAAAAACAATTACATCCCTTTAAATTAGATATAGGCCATACGGCCCAAAAATCATTTCCCAGGATTTTAATTTTTCTTTTTCTTTTTTTTTTAAATATTCATTTTAATACTTTTCATGCATATAACTCAAAATAAAATTACTGCAACTTATCATATATTTACTTAACAAAAATTCACTTCCTTATTACTATATATATATATATATATATATATATATATATATATATCAATCGACCATCATAAAAATACTAGGACCAGCAACTAAAAAAATATTCCTAATCACATATTATCTTCACACGTACTTATAACACATATTTTTACATATATACCCTCATCATAAACATTAAACCATGACCTTTTACTAAAAAAAAACATTATTCGATAAAAAAAAGAAAAAGACAACAAGTATATATATTATTTCCATAACTACATATACTCATATCAACACATATATAAACATAGATTATTCATTCAGTCACAAAAAAATAAATCGACATCCCTTGGCCTTTAAAAACTTCGGTCAAAAAAATTAAAACCACCCAATATATATATATATATATATATATATATATATATATATAAATCATATTGTAAGAACAAATGACAAAATAATAACATAAGTTCATGGGTATAAAAATGTTTTAGAGGCCTCAAAAGAAGATGATAATAGAAGTTCATTCCCAACAAAATAATATACTTTTTTTTTTCTAAAATATAATATAACATAGAAGATGAACATAGCTTTTGAAATTCGACAAAAAAATATGAACAAATAGCAAACAAATTATCATAGGGTAATAGGTATACCTTTCTACCTAGCAAAATATTAGAAGAAAAATGCAAAAGTTAGTCTCCTTCTCTTCCAGGAAGCCACAACCTCCTCACTTGTTGGATAGAGTTCTCCTCTTTTTCTTTTTTGCTTGCAATTTCTTTTTGGGAACAAAAGAAAATAAGACTAGGTTTCTAGGCATCTATTTATAGAGTTTAGGAAATTGGTATTCTAACCCACAAGACTATGGGGTGGCCGAAATATGAAAAAGGGTGCAGTCTAGGTTCATTTGATATATTTTTTTTTTTGTCATAGGTAATAATGCTTCCATCAATGTTTCATCAAACTCCCATGTGTTTTCAAATTTATACTCTAATGCTCTTAATGGGAAATCATCAACAAAATAAACTTCTCCTTTACCAAGGGCTGGACGGTGCACTCTGTTTGAGAGGGGCCATAAATTTTTCTTTTACTTATCCTAACTTGCCACCTTTCCATCCAATGAAGATGCATGTTTAAAAAAAATCAAATACTTTCAAATAAATTTCTGAATAGTGCAGCCATGAAATAAAGTGGTATCATAAAGTATTATACTCCCTGAAATATACCCCCACCTTCCAACTAAAAAAAATGTGGAGGAAAATATTTAAAATCATTTTTATAACAATAACTATAGGTTAAAACAAGGAAAAATGCAATTTAAGCCAAAATAATTAACTGTACCAATTTACAGTAGATATGGCCTCAATTTAAATTTTTAAAATCATATTTTCATATATAAATTGGATCCCCAAAATGAAAAATTAATTTGAAGTCCCTAACTATTTTTAATAATTCAAAAGCTTCAAATTCGTATAGAAATTCACCCAGAAACTAATTTTTCGTAAATCAATTCAAAAATAAAATTTTTTCATTTTTGAATACTACATTTCAATACGATCGTTTGGACATATAATTTGTAATTTTCTGACTTACGGTTAAAAAGATATGAATTTTCGAAGTTAAAACACTATAACTTGAAAATTCACATTTTTTTCAAAACATTAGTTAAAATCACTCCAAAGTTATTTTTCTAAGATAAAAATATATTTACCAATTATTTCTATCCCAAAAATAATCTTCTCATTTATTAAATAAAAATTTATAATTATATGCATATATATATATGTATTAACGCCACATATATATATATATATTTATTTATATAACAAAAACCAACTTTTTAATAACAAATCCCATCAAATTTTCCTTAAAATAAATATAACCAAATAAAATAAAGGCAAATATAAAAATATTATAATTTAAATAAATTGAGAAAATTTGCGGGTCTCACATATGCCCTAGCCCGTTGGGGTCTCTCATTTCTCTTAGTATTGACAATTACATGTTTTCCAAGTGTGACAATACAATAGTTAAGGATATTAGATTTGAACACTTTACGAAGTCGGAAACAAACACTAAGAATTCAACTATAAATTAAGAGATGTTATACTAAGTCCGCTAAATTCTAATTCCTAATCTAACTAACTTAGACATCTAACTATCTATTGGTTACTCGCTTGGTGAGTAAACCACAGGAGTTGTGAACCCACACTCCAAGGCCGAGGAAAAACTGCTCTAATTCCATAATGTAACACCCTCACAATTAATTAGTTAAATTAGGATTTTGTAAAAATGGTAATTGAAAATTTATTTTTAAATTAAAATACTTAAGAATATTTTTCCGGAAAAACGGACAGAGTTTCTTCTGTTTTTCGGATTTCCCAAAAATTACATTTTATACACCTGTCAAACCAGTACAGTTCAGAAAATATTTATAATATACTAATTTGATTTTCATGCACTGCTAACAAAGTAAAACAAAACTCAGGGCTTACAACGAATTGTTTCAACACCAAATTAAATTAATTATAATAAAAAGAATATAATTCCCTCTTAAACAAATTACACTCGACGGTGTGGAGTGTACCCCTGCTCGGCCGGAAACTGTGTCTGCTCAAACTTTGAACCTGTAAAAATGGTTGCAAGGGTGAGCTTTACACATGAAGTAGAGAAGTAGTTTCTAACTAGGCATAATGACCTACCAAGTCAAACACAATTAGCACATACCACATACAATTTCATTTAGGCAAACCCAACATGCGTCATACACGACCAACAGTCTTATTAGTATCCATTCATTTATTCCATCCATATTACCTTTCCAATATCCTCGTTAAGGCTCATTTTTTTCCATTTCCATTCTCATAAATTACCAACTCATGTAAATATATCATTTAGCACATATACACAATTTCAATATTCAAACACAATTACTCATTCCACTTTTTTTCATTCTAGTCTTTCCATTTACTTTTCTTTCTTGTTTTCTTTCTTTATCTCTTTCTTTTCTTTTTATTCTTTCTTTACTTTTTATTAATTTGGCTACAGGGTCTCACGACCAGGCCCACCGACCTAACCTGCACCAAAATACTCTTTATTATCTATCCACAGGGTCTAACAACCAGATTCATATGACCTAACCTATGTCACAGGGTCTCACGACCAGATCTTTCGAC
Organism: Crotalaria pallida; assembly: GCA_037953625.1. Lineage (NCBI taxonomy): Eukaryota > Viridiplantae > Streptophyta > Magnoliopsida > Fabales > Fabaceae > Crotalaria > Crotalaria pallida. The sequence goes on along the minus strand of CM075649.1, from coordinate 74,890,756 downwards.
CTAACCTGCGCCATAGGGTCTCACGACCAGATCATACTATCTAACCTGCGTTGGCCACAGGGTCTTACGACCAGATCCCACGATCTAACCTGCGTCGGCCCATTCTTTTAATAATCTTTTATCAATTCGCCACAGGGTCTCACGACCAGGTCCTTCCGACCTAACCTGTGACAAGTGTCCTTTTACTATTCTCATCCTCATTCCGGTTATTAGTTAATCTTTTCATTTATTATCTTTTCTCTTCTTTAATTTCTTTATAATTTTCCTTTTCTCTTTTGCCTTTCATTATTACTTGTTATCTCATTCGTCATTTAACACACATTTATCATACAAGCATACACAACAATTTTCACATTTTATATTATCAATTCCTTATTAAGTTTATGCCACGACATTTTTAACTCTTTCTGATTCCTTAATTCTCATTCTAGTTTACATCTCATACATACTTACTTTCTTTTATTTATTATCCAATTATTCAATTCATTATGCGATACACATTTAGCACACAAACATCACAATTCAACCACTTATATGATTCACATATATCTCTTTAAATCAACCAGACATACAGAACAATAATCATTCATAATTAACAACCAGAGTTCCTGTTCTTCAAATAAACATACATGATAACATATAGCACTTAGCCTGCATATTCAATTCCAAGTATCAATTTATAATTCATTTTATTTACTTTCTTACTTTATATTTAATTTAAATTAATTACCCGAATAATCAATCACAAGCATACCCACATATTCTTAGCAAGTATTATATACTAATCAGAAAATACTCCCTAAAGCAAGGTAAAGAACCCCTTACCTGTAATTGCTTTAACTCTTAGTTTTTCACAAACGCACTCCTTTCCATATGCCGATACTCGCACATGTCGTGGCCCATTGCTATCGCTTGTGTTGCCCTAAAACTCCTTCGTAGTCTAACTATATTAGTAAATCGTATAAAAATCAATTTAGTGTGCCAAAAGCAACTCAATTTGAGATCTCATTATATACTTATCATATTTCAAAGTAGAGTATTTTCGTATGTTTTCCAAATCAAGAAATCATTTAACTATAGTTTACAAACCAAAATAACATACGATTTCAAATTAAGATCATTGTCTTTTTAATAAATAGTATAGCTTTTTATTGAAAATACACTAACATTTTGAAACTAACTTAATCATCAAAATTCATTAAAGTTAATTAGTTTTAGTTTCAAGTCACAAAATCAAATGATGTTAATTGACACTATTAATTTCGAACTAAAAGGAAGTGTGCTCAATTCAAAAATAAGTTCAAATCGCCATTATAATCTTAAAACAATTACACCTCCCTTCGGTTTGAAATTAATGTTCCACGTTTTAACTCGAATTAACATTGTGTCGAGTATATCATATTCCTAATTAACTGACATATCGTTTAGCCCAGGGACAACTCAACCAAGCTAACGACAACTCACTTACTTAGGAACCCAACACATTTTACACAAATACTCTTTAAAACTCGTCATTCGACATAATGTTTAATTCGACGTTATCAGAATCAAGTAAGCAGTTAAATTCATCATCATTAGCAACATAATTAAAATCAATATAAACTATAATTTAATTTCCAAAACAATTTGATACTAAATAATTATTGCCAATATTATTAATATTATTATTATTAAAATACAAAGTAGAGTAATTAAAAAGGTGCTAACGATTTACCTCCAGATCGGATTTTGAAGCAAGAAAGAGGGAAGACCGGCGTCGGTTCGGTTTTCGGCACTGGTTCCACGTAACTTCAGCTGGTTCACGGCCCTACCTTGAAGGGAGAACCAACAGCCATGCCGTTTCGGTTCGTGATCAGCCCAAATCTGGTTCATTTCAATCTGTCTGAACCCTCAACACAGCCACTGCAGCAAGGACAGGGCTGGTGGTCCGATCGAACCCGCATCCGCTGCTATAAGCACCAGGAGGAGGCGGCGCTGGAGGCTTGTTGTGGCGGCGACAAGGAACCCCGGTTCGTGGGCTTGAAGGAACAGCGATGGCGACGCGAGCTAGGGCCTGAGACCGAGAGATTCGCCGTTCGAATCGCAAGGAGAAGAGAGCAAACACGAGCTAGAAAGAGAAAGGGCGGCAACCATGGCGGCCGAAAATCTGTGGCTCGCAATTCGCGAGTCTATGGTGGTGGCGCGCGGTGATGGGGAAAGAGAGTCGCGATTTGCGACGGGAGGGAGAGAAATCGCGTGGCGGCGGCGGCGGGGAGCTTCGTGGTCGCTGTGAGAAGACGACACCGGTGGAGGAAGAGAGACACATGGAAATGGGGGAAGCAAGGGGGCGGCGGAACAAGGGAAGTGTTTAGGGTTCTCCCCTCCCCTCCACACAGCACACACGCACATATCTCTTTTTTTTTTAAACAAATACTTTTATTTATTTATTTATTTATTAATTTAGTAAATAGAAATCAATATTATTATTATTATTATTATTTGAAGGGAAACTAATACTAGGAATTAAATATCATACTATCACATAGGGATATCATAAAGTTAATAATTAATATTACTTACGAAGTATAATATTGGTATGTCCAAATTAAGAAAAATATAAAAAGTATATCCTTCAATGAGGGTGATTATTTTTAAGAGCATTCTAAAAATAGAATCTAGTTATCAAATCAAATAAGTAAATATATTTTTAAGAATGTCCTATAGTCGAATATTTGAAAACCTAAACATAATTCATTATTGAACATATAAAAGTTAAGTAAAGTATTCAAAATGTTTATCATTATTTATTTATTTCTTAGCCCCAAAAATATTAATAATAAGATTTTAGCATCATATAGCTTCATATCGGAAAACTATAAGGTTAAAAATTAGTTGGATATTAGGAAATAACAAAAATTTATTTGATTTTGTATTTTTATAAAAGAATATAAAGTCTATTTTCAAATAAGGTAATTGTTTCAAATGAATTTACTTTAAAATATAATTAAATATACTTTCGTAATTAACATAATGTATTTTTATGAAATTACCTAACACTTTTGTAATACTAAAATAGACCTTAATTTGTTATTTCTAAATTCCATTATTGTTGTTATTATTGTTCTAAATCTTTTATTATTATAATTATACTAGGGCCAAAATTAGAGATGTTACATGTAATAAACCATAATATAAGCATAGATTTTATATATATCAAAAGGTACATAATACATAGTCCAGCTGTAAAGATCTCCAAAATCCCAGTACAAGTTCATAAGGGTATGTACATATATGTACATCAAAATAGACCATGACTCAAGAGTTTTCAAAAGGAATTCCCACAATATATAAAACTCCAAAGCTGGTCTCATAGCACTGGTAGCAGCAGTAGTAGTAGTAGAAGTCTCCAAGAAGTAGCAGCAATCATCATCCAACATCTTCTGCAGCAAATCTCCTCCACAGCATCCATCATTTACCTTATGCATGTACTTAGGGATTATTGTCCCTCCCCCGACTCCCAGATTAAATGAACGACAGGCTCGCCTCCGCTCTCGTCTTCGGCAGGATCCTCCCTGATCTTATTTGAAGGAGTAGGTACCCTACCACTGGGTACAAGGTCTGATGAAGACGTGACCTTAATAGGACTCCTTGAAATAGATGAGGGAGTCTCCTCTCGAACAACTCTAGAAGTAAAAGGGTGTGAGCGGGTAGATTGGAATTGAAAACTGTGATACAAGCGAGCTGGTCGAGTGGGAGGTGATCCATGGTAAGTATAAAAAGGTGGTACATGCATAGTGTATATGATGGGAATCCTAAACCTACGAGGACGGAACCAAATCAGTGGGTTAGGGTAATAAAAGGTAATCTCTACCACCCCCTCATACACCACTCGGAGATCCTCGTAGATCCATATGCCACTAAGAAGTGGGCGGATCTCGATGCAAGCGATGTAACGTGACATCACCTACAAGGGCATAGGGGTAAGCAATTCTATACGCATAATGGATAGAGCATAAATGTTTAAGCAACATGATTATGCACAGATAAACCCCAAATCAGTTAATAGCCACAGCTACCACTTAAATCAACTAAGATGTTCACAATCATTGTTAATATCAAACCTTAACTCAATTAAGGATAAGTGGCATGATGTATGACATTCTTCATTTTCTGAAATCCTCCATCTAATATCCTCACAGACATCAATCCATAACAATAGGGTATTCCCAGATTACAAATACGTTATCAGAACGTATGGCGTACTAGCTCGGAAGTGATAAAAACGTCACATTATCTGGTGAACGTCACGTCGCCTAAGGACGTAAACCTATCACTTCTCAACATACAACGAGTGTGATAAACAACGTCACCACATCTGATGAACGTCACGTCGCCAAAACGTAAACCTTATCACTTGTGATCCACAACAGAGGTGATAAACAACGTCACCATGTCTGATGAACGTCACGTCGCCAAAACGTAAACCTTATCACTTGTGTGCATCACACCGTTGAAACATCAAATCAACAGTATATCACATACTGCCCACATTGTCCACCTTAATGTGTCATCGAGCTAGTAGCAATATTTAGTATTTCCAGAGGTCCTCCTCATGTCACCCGAACATGAATAAACGATCTAACATCCAAACTCAAGAACGAATGCAATATCTTAACTTAAAGAAACTGATTGGTATATTTTAATGTATAACGTGCCACCCGAGCAACGTTATGACGTGCCACCCGAGCAACGTCCCGTCATCCAAACGGATTAACCATATCATCAATCAATTTCTTTTAAATCTTAGATCACTTGGATTATTATCATTTAAGTATCAACAGAATGATTCAGGATTAAAAATGGTATTTTTAATGTTCTGGGCAGAAATACTGTAACACCCCGCAAATTCCTCGTATTAATTTAAAATACTAAAGAGATTTAATTTTTGGGAAAAGTGTTTTTGAACGAATATTTTCTTAAATAAATTTTCTAATTAACATTTTCAAGGTAAAGAGTGACGACTTTAAGGAGAGGATTTCCTGAAATAATATCAAAAGTTTAGAAAATGAGTTTTTGGAAAAATCTACTGCTTGATATTTGTGATTTTGTATGAGTCATTTTCTAATGAAAAAGAATTATTTTCTATTCATGTGTGTGTGTGTGCACGGTTTTGGTATGTATTCTATGCTTAGGATTACATGAAAATTTGATTAGTAGAAAAAAATACAATGCATGAATGTGTGTATGAGTATGTGACGTGTAGGTGCATGCATGTGTATATGTGTGTGTAACGTATGTGTGTGTATGAGGGGGAAAGCCTAGAATTTCTTAAGTAATGGACAAGAAACCAAGTTGTAACCAAGACTAAACTAAGTTAGTGAAAATCCTAACCAATAGCCAACTAGCCATTAAGCCTAAAGTGACCCCTAGAATCTAACCTATGCTACCTTGTCCCCTTGAAAATGATAACCTCCACCCATGCAACAAAGTGAGTTGCCAAAATTGCCCCTCCCATTTACACTCATGGCCGAACCTACAAGGGCAAAAGAGGAAATGTACGAATTTCCTATATAAAACTTACACCTTAGTTTACTTCCATTCATTCACTTTCATTCTTTCATTTTCCCTTCATTTCCCATACACATTTGTTGAGAGCAAAATCAAGCTCTCAACACTTAAAGAAATAGAGAAGAGGCCGTGAGCTAGAGAGGAAGAAGAAGGAGAAAACCAAGCCAAAAACCTAAGTCTTCTTTGAAGATTCAAGATCCAAAAGCTAGGAGATCAACCTTTTCCTTAGGTGGGTAGATCGAATGAGCAAGAGGAAGTTGTAATAGTGTAGTTTTCTTTGATCTTGTGATCTCTTTTCTTTTTTCTTTTTTACATGTTGAATTTTCCTTCTTAAAACCGTGAGTCATGATGTATTTAAGAGTCTATTTGACGAATAAATGTGAGATCTAAATTTGGTTGGTAATAAAGTTAAGATCTTTTATGTTGCATGTTGATTTGATGATGATCTTGATAATTTAAGTACATGCATGTCTTGTTTATGCCTTGATTTTAAATTTTTAAGAATGAATGAACTAATAAACACTAGATCCTAGACCATATAATTCGGCCATGAGTAGAAAATTAGGTCTCAATGCTTTTTAATTTGATCCAAGTCATTGCATGTTAGCTTTATGCCTTTACAAGTTGATTTGAGTTGTTGAAATGCTTTGGTTTTAATTTTGATGATTGATGAAGCTTGATTTTTTACTTTGATCTTTGAAAATGTCTTGATCCTTATTTTAATCTTTGAAAAAGTTTTAATCTTGAACCTTGCATGTGATCTTTGAATAAAAAGATTTAATTTTCCTTAATGATTAACACGGTTTTACGAAAGAACTAAAAGAAATGAGTTTTTGAAAAATGATTTAGTCTTGATCTATGTTCTATGATTATGCATAATGAAGATTCGAAGTTGAAACCTAATTTTTGGTGATGAGGTTTTCGGTCTAGGATTAGAAATCAAGAAATCATGTTTTGTCTCTATGAAAAAGGACACATGCATGTTAATTTCCTTAGATTTAAGAACTTTGTGTTTTGCATGTTGAAAAATGAACCTAAAAACCTTGTTTTTGTCAAAAGGAGTCTCGGCCTATGCATGGTCAATAGACTAGGTTTCTTTTTCTCATGAATTGACTTAGAGTAATGAGTATATCTTGGAGAATAATGTTAAATTCAAGTGTTTGAAGTTGTGTTGTGAGTATTTAATTTATAATCGGTTTTTGATTGGAAAATATAGGGAATAAATGAATTAAATGATTTTGGAAAAGTTTTGTGTTTAATTTGATATATGTGTGTGTGCATTCGGGTAAGAGTAAAAGGAAGAATAAATAATTTTATTTCATGAAAAAGAAAGTAGAATTTAAGTATTTGAAATAAATCAAGTTGATCTATGTGTTTAGATTTGTGATTCCTAACTTGTTTTCCTTCATTCTATTCGGCCATATAGTGTGGATAGGTCTAGGAAATCTAGTTGCATAAAATAAATGTACATAGTGACTTTTGAAAGGAATAAAGTTGTTTAAAGTAAGGAAAATAAATATTAACATGTTTGGTTTGTATCCTTGGTTCAACTTGGTTTGTGAATGCATGCATGACTAAATGTTTTGCTTTATGAAAATAAATTATTTGTGAGTTGTATGATTGCTTTGATGATTGATTGAATTGGTTATATATTTCTAATAAAGTGTTGTTGGTTGCTTGTATGTTGAATTGATATTTTTTTTGGTAAATAAAAAATTCATTAACCAAAACCAAACAAAATTACAACTCAAAATCCAACCAAATGCTTAGATAGCATCCCCACCTACTATGTAGGGTTGGCTGCTATACTAAACACAAAAAGCAAAATAAAACAAACCACTATGCTAGCCTTACAACTCAGCTTGGATTCTAGAAGCTATGAAATGATTACAATAATTATTGATCGAATCAAAATAAACAAAAAATCTAGTGGCCAGGTCCTTTTTAATGAGCACAAAAACTTGAGCTGGTCTCCTGTTTATGCCACAACAAATCCTCCTGTTGCGCTCCATCCAGATATTATAGACGCATGCTGCCATAGTGGCGTACACCACCTGTGCGCGCCTCCTGTCTCCGAACGCAAAAGCCAGCCAGCGCAGCCAGTGCGGAAAACTGGTGCGCCAGACATCTATGCCAACCCAATTTGCAGCCAAAGACAACAACTCCTGGCTCCAAGCACAATCAAACATCAAATGGTCTCTATCTTCAAAATTATCTTCACACAGTATGCAAGTTGGATCACCCTCATCAAAGGCTGCCATATTGCTCTTAGTTTTCAGCCTGTCATGCACTGCCAACCAAAAGATAAACTTATGTTTTGGAATAGAGGCAGGGTTCCAAACAACCTTCCACCAGAAAACTGGTACTTGTGCGCCAAGCAAGAATATATATCCTTGACTGACCGAGTAAGTGTTATTGCTCCAAAGTCCATTCAGGTGAGCTGTTGAATTGATATTTGGAAAACAATTGAGTGTATAATTAATTTCGAAATTTATTGGTTTTAAAATAATTTGATTTGATTTATTTGAGATTTTTCAAATGTGTATATGGCTGTCCAAAGTTTGATTTATGACAAAGACTTGAGTTTTAAAGTGTTAGTTTTAAATAAAAAGAGTTATTTAAAACGAAAAGTGTTTTTACGATGTTTTCGGGTTTTTTTTATCAAAGTGATTTTTGTAAAATAATCCTTTGCTGTCCAGATTTGTTTGAACTTGTTTCTTAATTTTAAAAAAAATAAATAAATACAAGTGATTTAAAGTAAAGTTTTCAAGTGAAAATTGATTTAGGAAAAGCCGGGTTAAAAACGGTGGATTTTTCGGTGTTATCGAACATGGTTAAGGTGCTGTCCAAGACGGACCAGCAACCTAACTAAATGGTTTAAATTATTTTGTATGATGTTTTTAAATGGTTATGAAGTACTTAAGGTATTAGAAAATATTAGAATTGTTTAAGAGGAAACGATTATGTTTTAAGTTTTCCGACGAGGGACGAAAAGTGTTTTGAAACTAAGAAAGATTTCCTTAATAAGAGTTAATAACCTAAGCGTATTTTATTTAGTACGAGGAATTTGAAAGATGAGGGATTGGGGCAGCCGGCAGCAGAAAGGATCCGAGGAAATGACACGCATTTAATCGCTGGACTTCAGGTGAGAGAGAAACTTTCCTAAGACACCGTGGTAGTTAGGTGATATATTAGGACGTTCCGTATCATCTCAAAGATCGGAACTAAGTGGTTCGGAGTCAGTAATATAAGTGGCAATTGTTTGTGTTGTGTGGCCACTTATACGAAGGTGACAATGACCACATTGTGTTGCGTGATGTTTGTGTGATTGATAGCATGTTTATGTTATTGCTTTTATTCTGCCTAATGATATTTATTGTTGTTGATTAGTATGAGTAATATGCTGAGGGACGTCTGTTACGTCCTGAATATGAAAATGTAAAGTAAATAAGTAAATTGATGGAAATAAAGATATAAAGAGAAAGGAATAATGATGAAAGATATAAGATGGAATGGAAAGAGATGAAGAATTGAGATTGGGGAAAGAATGAATGATAATGTTGAGAACGAGCCAGAGCTGGGGGAGAATGATGTGATTTGAGCGGAGCTGGGCTCCTTTGTTTTTGGTTTTAGACTGGGACTAGTGTTGAGTTGAGCTTGCTCCTCCATTAGCGCTCAGCAAAAATGTGATTTTTGAAAAAGGTTTTTGAAAAGAGATTTTCGAAAAGATTTGTGAACAGAGATTTTTGAAAAAGGTTTGTGAAAAGAAATTTTTGAAAAGGTTTTTGAAAAGAGATTTTTGAAAAAGATTTGTGAAAAGAGATTTTTATAAAGAGTTATGAAAGGAAATTTTAAAAAGGGTTTATGGAAATAAATTTAAAATTAAAGTTTTGAAATAAAAATTTGTGAAAGATTTTAAAAGGAGATTTTTAGACACTTGAGAAAAGAGATTTTCAGGAAAGTTTTTGAAAAGAGATTTTCAGAAGATGTGAAACCAGATTTTTGAGAAAATTTACGAGAGGGAACTTTATGAAAAAGTTATGAAATGATATTTTGTGAAAGTTTATAAAATGGAGTTTTGAAATAGTTTTTGAAAAGATTGTTTTAAGAAAAGATTTTGAAATGAAATGATTACGAGAAATGGAGAATGTTGAGAAAGTTTGAGAAATGAGATTTGAGTTTGCTGATGTGATCCCAGCTCTGTGCTATGTGGGGAATGATGAGAGAAGGATTGGGCAAAAGTTAGTGGTCGGGACTCATTGAAGGGTTGCACGAAGGATGGGCCAACCTTAGGATAATTAAAAAGGTAAAAGACTTTAAAAGACATCCGCAGTGAGGTATGAGAGTGCGAAGTAGTGGAGAGGAAGGAACCATAAGTATCTGCGGATACTTAGGAGGAGATTGCATTAGGGGAGGACGATGACGGTGAAACGTCAAAAAGTCTAGAGTATGTTTCTAGGCAGAACAAACTCCACATGTGGCGTACGAACGTGGTAGGGACTGGGTCCGATGCCGTGGTGAGTTCTGCGGGCCCACTAGAAACATACTGTCGCCCCCTAGATTGCAAATCTAGAACAGTGAGAGGGACTGGAGTGGGGCATCTTGTTTGCCACTGTGAGTTGAGACAGTGTGCCTTGATTATATATGAATTGAATTGATATGATATGAATTGAGGCTATAGTCCTCCTGGTCTGGGACCAATTGTTTGTGAGACAGTTGTCGTGCCCGCACGGTAAAGGTCATGTACTCCTATTTGCTTCCGACTAGGTTGGGTGGATGACCGAGGAGATGTAGACGTGAGTGATAGCCGAGAACGGAATGAATTTCCCGACGCTATCTTATGATTCCCCAAGTAAAGGAATGAGATGAATTGATAAGATTGGAAAAGAAGAAATTCTGAGTATGAAAAGGAAAAAGGGATTAAGAAAAAAAGAGTAATTAAGAGAAGCAAAATTAAATTTAGAAAGAAATTGAAGGATAATAATAAGGTCGATAAGACTGATAATATGAATATTATAATTGTTGTGTGTTCGTATGCTGTATGTTTTATGGTATGTTTGTATGGTCGTTCTATCTTGCCTATCGTAATTCCACACCGTCGACGATTCGTCGTTCGGATCGCTTACTCTCTCCTGTTCGTTGGCATATCGGTGCTGCTGATATCTCAATGGGCATATGGAGTATTGCCTGGATATCACCATGTGGAATAAGTATGGAAGAGGTTGGAAGCACACCCCAAGCGGCTGGGCATGGACCGGCTACACGGAGATCGTGATCCCAGATTCGGAGCATCAACTGAGCGAAGCTAATCTAGAGCCGCACTTGGGGCAAGTCACCGTACGAGGTTTTCAGAGCTACGAGGAGAAGGCCCGGTACGAAAAGCAAAGGAGCTCTACTGCATTGGCTGGAGTGGTAACGGAGTCCAATAACAATGAGGGAACAACCGCGAGGGCGGCATCTTCTTCAAGAGCGAGGAGAGGACACAAGAAGGAGAAGGAGCTACACCCACTTGCTTTCAATAGGAAAGTTTAAGAATAGGATTATAGTTTATTTTTGTGATGAGTGTTTTGAATTAAGGATTACCTAAGTGATGAACTATCGCAGTAACTTAACTTATTCTGAAGCATGCCCTACTTTTTATACAACTTAGCGAGAAAGGTTTAATGTCCTTTTGTTGTAATGAAAAGAACTATTTTGAATTGGAACCAAACCGTTTTCCTGATAAATGTTTTTGAAAACCCAGATGAATGAGTGTTGGTTTTAGTAACAACTCGGTTTTCGAAAGAAAGTGTGGAAGGACATCAAGAAATATTCGATAACGTTTTCAAACACTTCCACAATGTTTTATAAAAAAAAAATTGGCCTTATTTTGACAACTTTAATAAACAAAAGTTAATTGTTTTGAGTGACGAAAATCGGGCTGTTACAAATACTCGAGTGTTCTTCAGAATACTCGAGTAGTTCTTCAGTCTTTCCAGATTACTCGAGTAGTTCATCGCTACTCGAGTCGTTCATAAGTTTCCAGAAAAGTCAGGTTCCAGTTCTTCAAAAATACTCGAGTAGTTCATGAATACTCGAGTGTTCTTCATCAATTCCAGAATACTCGAGTGATTCATGCATTACTCGAGTGGTTCATCAGAAAGTACTCTATTACACCAGTCAATACTCGAGTTCTGGACCTGATACTCGAGTGTTGGAGCCAAAGACACACTGTTTTATTACGAAATACTCGAGTATCAAGCCAAGCACTCGAGTCTTTTCATACAGAACAGACTGGAAACTTGGTTTTAACATACCATTTTCAATTCTAACCATTTCTAATCCAATCCAATGATCAACAGAGTTCATATAACATATATTAAACATGTTCATACACTTAGAACTCATCAAATCAACAGAATTCACAGGGATTGACATGATTATGCATAAAACATGAAAATTCACAACTCAACATGTCAAATTGGAATATACTCAATAAACTTGTGAATTTAAGTTCAAAACAGTTTGCATGCATCATATGGGACTTGCTCACAATAACTTTAGAGCACAAGTTGGTCTCCAAACCAATTTTCCCTATTCAATCTAAGCCCTTAGAGCCTCTTGGTGGCTCTCTAATCAAATTCATGCAATTAAAACTCTATCTAGTGAATAGAGAGCTTTCCCCTTACCTCTTAGACGTGAATCAACAGAGACTTTACCAAAACTTAGCTTCCCAGCTGGATTCCCCAATAGCCCTTTGACAGCAGCAAAGTTTGGACAGGGTCACAAGACCAACGATTTTGATCAACAAACCATGCAAAATAATTGGGGAAACGATTAGAAGTTATTCTCTGCAATATGCATGAGAGAATGAAACGAATTTGAAGTCAATAGGATTCATGAGCTTACCAAAATCGAAGACCAAAGTAAGCTCCAAGAACCCGATTCTGGTTTTGACAGCAACCAGACCCCTACTTTCGAGCTTCAATTCTCCTAGCACACAAAATCTCAGCTCACAATCTTGGTGCCTATACAAAGCTCGTGATTTGAGCTTTTTATTGGTGTATAATTTGTAACTCAACTCGACTCGAAGAGGGAGAATCGATTGACTGAACTTAAGAACCCTAATACCCGAATTCCAGCTTCAAACTTGCAAATGAAGCTCGAATTGATCAACTCCTGGGAATTTATAGTGAACTCATAGGTTCATGCAGCTCGACACGAGTAGAGGGACGTGTTGCTGAGTTGCTATTGTGTCAACTCGTGAGGTATTCCGAGTGGTGACTCAGCCAACGCACTCACGAGTGCAACTCTGTACAATCCACTCGCGTCTTTCCTGAAAGACTCGAGTCTTTTGGGAAAATTTTGAAAAATAATTGTTTTATTTTCTTTCCCTCCAAAACCTTTCTAAAATTACTTCTAGGTCCCAAGACAGGGACTAATGTGCAAGATATTTATTTTCTCATATTAAAACTATCTAATATTATCATTCATAATAAATCGCTTTGTAATCAAGAATATTAATAAAAATAATTAATTATAAATAAGCTTTATAATTAACATTTTATTAATCAGGGGTTAAAAATCTGGGATGTTACATATTGAGCCACGAGAAAGAAACGTGGCACTTAACCATAGGTCAAAGTTTTTGAAAATCCCAAATATCAACATGCGCAATAATGACTTAACTGACACATAGGGCACGTGTCAGCTGGAAGATACTCAAGCGTCCCTTGGCCCAGATGAAGGGACAGCGCAGCAAACAGAAGATAAGAAGGAGCACAGGAAGATCATCACCTCACCCTTATCTAGGCACTCGGCCCACTTTGACCTCGACCATAGGATAAAAACTCTCAGCTCGGCTCAAGACTCAAACAGTCTTACCGAGCTAGGGGCCTTATGTGGTGGACCGACCCTCGGTCCTACCCTTACGGTACCTAGCCGACCAGAATAATCTATTCTACAGACCGTGCCTACTCAGGCCGAGCGTTTATTCAAGGACTCACCCTAGCGGGCTTGGACCGACCACAGGGACTTTACCCCTTAAGAGTCCGAGCTAGGGGTGCGTGAATCTAACTTGCCACAGGGATAAGACCCTCTAATACAGGATAAGGATGAATGACTCATCCCCTATCCTAAAAGGGATACGTCAGCTGCCTTGCTGGACCTCCGTACAGGCCCATAAGGTACAATGCCACCCCTATAAATAGCTGTCTCCAGCTTGGGGCTCAGGTACATTCTCTCACTCCCTAATTGCACAATCGCAAACACTAGTGATTAGGGAAACCCTAGTTATCCCAACTGGATATCTAGACTACCAAAGAAAATCACACAGTAATATCAGATCAAGCTCTAGCTCTCAGATCTCTTAATATCTTTGAGCTAGTGATAGGTCTTAAACACTACAAGATTGCAGCAATTAATCCTCCTCATCATGAAGCTGGCCAGGATTCTTTTGCTTGGAAAGGGGAAGCATCAGGTATATTTTCTTTGAAGTCTGCTATTCAGGTGTTGCAAAGTGATACCACTGTTAACCATAATGATGCATATGCTCCTTTTGAGATTATTTGGAAGTGGTCAGGACCTCATCGAATAAGGGGTCATCTTTGGAAGCTTGTGTAACATCCCAAATTTTAAACCTAAGTGCAAATAAATTAATAACAGTTCGAGATAATTGAGATAATAATAATAAAACCATAAATAGGTGTTAAAAGAAGTGTTCAAGCATTAGAAAAGATTAACAATAATAATATTGGTTTAGGAAAAGAAAGGAGCATTAAATTGAAGTTAGGAACAGGCCAGAAAAATAGGTAATTCGGTACTAAAACATAACATAGGGTAGAAAATCAAAATAAAAGATTTAGGACTCAAAACACAATTCCCACCGTTGGATATGAAGATATGATTTTTAGGATGTTGCTCGTCAAATTTGAGCAAGATCCGACGGTTAACGAAGAAGTTATGGCTATTTGAAATTGGGAGAAAATATCTGAAAAATAGAAAAATGAAGTAGCAGTACCTGTGAATTTCGCTTAAGCGAAAATCATTTAGCTTAAGCGAAAATGTCACAGTTTCAACACCTCAAGAGTTCGCTTAAGCGAATAGATTTGGCTTAAGCGAAGTAGGTAACATGGCATCACTGGAAGCATTTCGCTTAAGCGAAAATGTTTCGCTTAAGCGAAAATTCTGCGATCTGCAACACTGAGAACGCGTTTTTAAGGGCATTTTGGTATTTTCCCTACCCCAAAACCCATTAAACACCCCTCTTCCTCCTCATACTCGAACCTCCTTCTCTTCCCCCACTCTCCATCATCTTCTTCTTCAACCAAGGGCTAGGGTTCCTCCTTCCAACCCTCCCTCCTTCCACTATCACCATTAATGCTTAAGGACCAAGCCTCCAAGCTTCAAGGCATCTCTCAATCTCTCTTTCCCCTCTTCCAATTTGAGCCACCATCACCACCTCAAGCTTCTCCATCAACATCCTCATCCTCAAGCTCTCCATGACTTCCATGGTGTGAGTTTCAAGCTTTAATCTCCATAGACATCAAGGTTTCCTTTCCCCTCTTTCCTTTTTAATCTTTCCATTTCCTTTTGATTTGGGTATTCTCATAACCCTTATTTATTATTGTTGTGTTATTTTTCCTTGCCCCAATTTTACAAGGGTAATTTGGAGCTTCCCACACCCTAAGAGGAACTCATCAAGCTTGCTCTGCTTCGTGGAATAGTGGATACCGACACCTCTCCTACGTTAGGGTTCAAAGCTCTCTTAAGGTTTAGTCTTCTTTAATTATATTTAAGGTAACGGGTTTATTGTCGCACGGTGATTGTGTAACTAGTATGTGTGTGCGTGTTGAGATTAATTGGTTTGTGTAGTTGATATTAGGAATTGATTTTTATGAATTATACTATGAATTGATGATTTATTGTGCTAAGCGATTAATTGATATATATGTCCTGATAATATGTTGTGATGTGCTAAATTAATGTATGTACTGAATTATGTGAATTAATTGAATAATGATATGTATTATAATATAAGTATTAAATATATTGAATGGTGTATGTATGTTGTGCTTTAGAGATTGAGTGAAAAAGGAAAGGAGTGGACAAAGGAGTGAGTTTTGGATTTTAGTAGTAGCACATAGATAAAGACTTAAGGGAAACAAATTGGGAAAAATAGGATGTGTATTGAGAAAATGATAGTGAGTAACTACATGGGAATAGATTAGTTGGGTAGAAGAGGAAAAGAGGAAAATGAGAGTAGAAGGAAAAGGTGTTAGGCGAGGGCGGATTAAAATTGATGAAAAGGAAAAGAATAAAAAGGAAAAGAATAAAAAGAAAAGAAAAAGAGAATATTGGTATGCGGTTTGGACCCTGGAAGGCATACGGTGGGGTGCAGTAAGGCGGGTGCGCAACACCTGCAATAAGTCGCGAGCTGCTCCGTGTGCAAGGGTTGAGTTAGACGTGCGGCCTTTGGGGATCCGTACGCATCGGTAAGACGACACCAAAGGTGGGTCGCAGTGGCAAACTCGCATAGCCAAGGATTTTGTGGCATTCTGGCCGTGTAAGACACGCTCTCGGGTGCAGGAAACGTAAGCCGCCTTGGCAGAGTGCGCAGTGGTTGAGTTAGACGTGCGGTCTTTGGGGATCCGTACGCATCCGTAAGATGTACCCGGGATGGGACGCAATAGTGAAACCACAAATATCCCGAAAAGGTAAAAAGAAATGGAAAAGAATGAAATAAAAAGAAATAAAAAGAAGAAAGTTGAGAAGGTGGAGAATGAGATGGAGAAATGGGAGATAGAGATTTGAATTAGTTAACTTGATAAAATAGGAGGAATGTGAGTAAAGAGTAGGAATGGAAGAAGAATTGAGAGTTTAAGTTTAGGTGAGGGTAGAAAGCTAAGTGAACGGAATTATAATAGGAATTGACATTAATTAGAAAATGCGAATAATTGGAGATGTTTGTGTTTGCAGTGGAAAGGTGATTGGGCGTGATGTATTTGTATTATTTGGTTATTTGCTAATTGTGTATGACTTGGCATGTATTATGCATTACTAGTTCGTGCAATTCTCACCCTTACAACCACTACAGGTACAGGTTGAGTTTGCAGATATCGAGGCTGAGCAGGAACACATTTCCCACAGGAAGTGTGAATTGAGTCGTCTTATTAATTTGAGTCAAACCGGGCCACATTTGGGTATTCGATGTATTTTGTATAATTATGGATTATGTATGTATTTCCAATATGTATTTTGGAAAATTGGTGGCCCGGGGTATTTAGTTTTAATTGCAAAAGTTTAAAAGTCTCTACTTTAATATTTGATGTCAAAAGAGTCTAGGTATGTTATATATTATATCTGGCTGTCTGGTTGTTATTGAAAACTGTTTTGAACAGGTTATAGGTCAAAACTAAATTTTGGGAAAGTCGGAAAAACAGAGGAGACTCTGTCCGATTTTCCAGAAAAATTATAATAAGTATTTTAATTAAAAAGAAATTTTCAAATCCATATTTTCAAAATAGGTAAAATAAAATAGGTTGTTACATTTATGGTATCATAGCGTTTTGTCCTCGGCCTCAGAGTGAGAATTACTCTATTGGTTCACTCACCAAGAGAGTGACCAAAGTCTTGTGTCAAGTATAGGTACATACACTAGAATAATTATATTTTCTAGAATAACATTTAATTGTGTATGCATATGTGTGCATTTATTTTGATTCCTCCAGGTACTAAGCATTATGGCGGGTAGTGGCAGTGACAATGTTAGGATCACTGCCAACATAGGAGGTTCGGTTCAGACAAACCAGGAACAAGCTAAGGTAGTGCCCACAAATGCTCCCATGGTTGCAGCAAGTGACAAGGCACCACAGGCACTACAGGACATAACCCTGTCAGATACTCAGTGGCTAGCGGAGTTCCGGTGGAATAATCCTCCGAAATTCAAGGGTAGCGATGACATGGAGAAAGCACTAGGATGGCTTCAGGAAATCGAGAGGATTATCCGTGCTATGGCACCCCCAACGGAGCAGGTGGTCATTATGGTAGAGCATACTCTTATCGGGGAAGCCGCATGCTGGTGGAATCAAGAAAGAAGGATGTTAGAGGCATCTAAGCAAGAGGTGTCCTGGAGAGTGTTCAGAACTAAATTCCTGGCGAAGTACTCTCCGAAGGTGATTTGCATAGAAAAGGAAGTCGCCTTCCTAAATTTGACTCAAGGGGACATGAGCGTAACGGAATACACCAACCTATTTGAGGATCTTATCCAGTATGCCTCAAGCTACACTGGGGCTGATGAGAAGACGAAGTGCATTAAATTTGAAGCGGGACTTCGTGGAGATATAAGGACTCTCTTGGAGAATTGTAAAGTCAGGAACCTTGCTCAAATGGTGGACTTGGCCCGAACTTGTGAGAAAAACTTAGAAATATCTGCTGGCGGAAGACACAAGGTTCGGAAAGTAATGGATCGTACCAAAGGAAAAGGACTAGTTCAGACATCAGGACCACAAGCCAACACTCGCACTAGAGCAGCAGCTCCCAGAGTTAAGAATCAGAGTGCGACAGTTTCCACTACTCAACCATCATGTCAGACTTGTGGAAAACCTCATCGAGGTGTGTGCCGGTACAAGAATCGTATTGTAAAAGATAGCTTATGTAACAGCCCGATTTCCATAAACCAAAAATAATTAACTTTTACTTCTTAAAGTTGCAAAAATGAGGCCAAATATATTTTTTTAAACGGTTGAAGTGTCCATGACACGTGTGTCCCTCTTTACTGAAAATCGAGTTGTTACTAAAATCGTTCATCACATAAAACTTTCATCTTCATAAAATGGCTTGTTTCAAAAGCATCATAACATTTTCCCAAAAAATTACATTGTTTGTTCTTCCAAAATAGAGTATTCCACAATACAGAATTAAAACTTGGCTTAGTTACATAATTGGCACATTGCTTGGTAATCCTTGACTCAAGACACAAATCATAACTTAGCACTAAATTTGCTACTATCGCTTTTGTTACGTTACTCTGATGAAGACCACCGGATGAAGCCTCCCTTCCCTCTTGCACCCTTTCTTCATTCCCGAAAGTGAAGTCGCTTCTGTCGTTACTTTCTTGTTGACGCTAAGCTCCAGCTCCATGCATTGAGAGTGATGATCTCCACATGACATTTCGTCTGCCCGTTGAGATATCAACAGCACCGATATGCCAACGAACAGGAGAGAGTAAGCGTTCCGAACGACGAATCGTCGACGGTGTGGAATTACGAAAGGCCAGATAAAAGGACCATACAATCACACAACAAAACATACAAGAACACAATGATCAAGTATGTTATCATATTATTATTAGTCTTATCATCATTACTCTTATCTTTCATTATCTTTGCTTCTCATAAACATTCTTTCCTTCTCAATCCTTTTCCTTTTCATGCACATAATTCTTCTTACAAAATATCATCGGGGTACTTATTTCGTTCTCGATTATCACTCACGTCTACATCTCCTCGGTCATCCACCCAACCTAATCGGAAGCAAACAGGAGTACAGGACCTTTACATCTCAACACATAAATGGTCCCAGACCAAGAGGAATCAATCAATTCATAATAATCATGGCACACTGCCTCGCAGTGGCAAACAAGATGCCCCACTCCAGTCCCTCTCACTGTTCTTGATTTGCATTCTAGGGGGCGACAGTATGTTTCTAGTGGGCCCGCAGAACTTACCACGGCATTAGACCCGGTCCCCACCACGTTAGTGCGCCACATGTGGAGTTCGTTCTGCCTAGAAACATACTCTAGTCTTCTTGACGTTTCACCGTCATCGTCCTCCCCTAATGCAATCTCCTCCTAAGTATCCGCAGATGCTTATGGTTCCTTCCTCTCCACTACTTCGCACTCTCATAACTCACCACGTATGTGTTTTAAGTCTTTTATCTTTTAATTATCCTAAGGTCGGCCCGTCCTTCGTACAACCCTTCAACGAGTCCCGACCACTAACTTTGATCAGCCTTTCTCTCATCCTTTCTCACATAGCACAGAGCTGGGATCACATCACAATCTCAAAACTCATTTCTCAAACTTTCACAACATTCTCCATTTCTCACAAACATCTCATTTCTCAACTTTCTCAGCAGTTTCACCCTTTTCCAAAAAGAACAATCTTACTTTCCTCAAACACATTTTCAATAACTAATTAGAAAATCTCATATCATAAGCTCTCATAAAATATTCTTTCGAAAACTTTCACATAAAATCTTTTCACCACCGTTCACCAAAATATTGGTTTCAGAAACTTTTCTTTCAAAAGTATCATTACAAAAGACCTTCTCGAAGTTTCCACAAATCTTCTTTCAAAACTCTCATAAAATCTATTTCCAAACTTTTCCGAAAATACTATTTATAAGGAATCTCTTTTCAAAAATGATGTTTATTAAAAACCAGGTTTCACAAACATTTCCTTTTGCAAAGATAAGGTTTCATAAAATCCTTTCGAAAACGATGTTTCATGTAAAGTAACATTCCACAAATCTTTTCCAAAAATCTCTTTTCAAAAATCTTTCAAAAAGCTCTTATCAAAAACCTTTTCAAAAATCTATTTTTCAAAAACCTTTTCCCAAAAATAACTTTGTTGAGCGCTAATGGAGGAGCAAGCTCAACTCGACACTAGTTCCAGACTAAAATCAAAACAAAAGGAGCCCAGCTCCGCTCACATCACATCTCATATCCACATTCACATCACTCTTCCCAGCTCTGGCTCGTTTTCATCATTATCCTCAATTTCATTCCCCACTTCTTAACTCTTTCTTTCTTTTCCCCACATACTTTATTTCCAATCTTTTGATCCTTCTCATTGCGTCTTTACTTTTAATTTCATTACTTTCTCAACTTAGTCCTTTCATTTTCATTTCTCATTCAGGACGTGTCTATCAGCATATTACTCAGTTAATTTATCAACAATAAATATCATCAGGCGTAATAAAATAAAAACATAAAGACATGCTATCAATCACACACTCATCACACAACAACATTGTGGTCTTCGTCACCTTCGTATAAGTGGCCACACAATCAAACAATTGCCACTTATACTACTGACTCCGGACCACTTAGTTCCGATCTTTGAGATGATATGGAACGTCCTAATAAATCACCTAACTACCACGGTGTCTTAGGAAAGCTTCTCTCTCACCTGAGGTCCAGCTATTAAGTGCGTACTGTCACCTCGGATCCTTTGTGCTGCCGGCTGCCCCAATCCCTCGTCTTTAAGATTTCCTCGTACTAAATAAAATACGTTTTTGTTATTAATTTGTATTAGGAAAATCTTTTTCGTAACTTAAACACCTCTCATTCCTCGTCGGAATACTCAAAACATGATTGTTTTCTTAGAATAACTCAAACATTTCTTAGTTCTTTTAATACTGGAAAATCATTTTGAAAACATCAAATAAAACAATTTAAATCAATTGGTTAGGTGGCTGGTCCGCCCAGGACAGCACCTCAACCTCGTTTGAAAACACCGAAAATTCCACCGGTTTCAACCCGGGTTTTCTTAAAACCAAACTTTGAGTCTCATGAACTCATTTTAAAATCAAGAAGACAAATTTAAATAAACTTGGACAGCAAAGAAATGTTTTATAAAAAATCACTTAATAAAAATCCGAAAACATCGTAAAACTCCTTTTGTTTCAAATACTTTTTGTTCCGTATTAATTCCTTAAAACTCAAGTTTTGTTATAAAACAAGTCACAAACACAACCTCACAGACTCAATTCAATCAAATTAAATATAAAACTAAGCATACACACGGTCAACAACATACTTGATCTCTTAAATCATATAAACAATTAATCAATTATTCACTTTAACTACAAAACAACCATTCATTCTTAAGCAAATATTTCACAAATCAAACACTCCATTAAATTATTCAACACATAATTCATTTCAAAAACATTTTATTTTTATAAGACAAAAGCACTTAGGCAGATCCAAGCTCACAAACTGAATACATACATATAATTTCATTTAAACACAAAACTCTTTCTTAAACCTAATTATTTCACAGAACACATGCATTATTCCTAGGTCACTTCATGGAAAAGAATTCTAACCTAATTATCATACACAAACCGGAACCATACATTAATTCAAGCAAAATTCATTCATCATCAAACACACACAAATTCACGCCATTATTTTCTTCCTTTTTAACAAAAACCCGTGAGCTACAACTTGGAAAATAATCAAACTTTAATTTATTATATTTTTTTTAACTTAAATCAAATCAAGGACATGCAAGAACATAAGGCACTCATCAAGTTCTCACAAAATAAAAACATGGATCAAGACCGAACACAACATGCACAACTCAACACTGGGATTAAATCATGATCATACAAGGAAAATTATTTTAAAGCTTGTTTCCCTAATTTCTTCTAAAAATCCGAGGCATGCAACAAAGGACCTATACTCTTTTCATTTAAATTTTAACATGCAAGAATCATAGATCACACAAACACTTTCAATTCCTTTTTCAAAGAAACATAAAATAACTTTTTTTAAAGCTCAATACCAACATGCATGCATTTACATCATATAGATCAAGTCTTGGAATTAAACATAAGAACACAAATAAAAGACAAAATCATCTTGAGTGAGAAAAAGAACCAAAACCGAGATATACTTAAAGAAAACATCAAAGCTTTTGTTTTAACAATTACATGCAAAGCTCATAATCAAAACAAAAATGAAAGATCAAGACACAAAGGGACCAAGACCTAGACACACTTTGGAAAAACAAGAAACTTTTGTTTCAAAAATCCTTCACAAGACGTAGAACAAAATCAAGATCAAAGTCAAAATCAAAGATCATGTTAAAAACCATAGATCAAAACACAAATTAAGACATGCAAAGGTTCAAGACCATAAAGATCATCATCAAATAACATGCAAGACCAAAATCTCAAAAACAAGTTTAGATCAAACATTTATTTACCAAATAAACACTTAAACATTTCATACTTCACGGTTTTAGGCATAAAAATCAAACATGCAAGGAGATCTACTTTAAACTCACAAAGATCATGAACAAAACTTTAGATCTAAGAGATTTAATTTGAAAAAGAAACATAAAGATCCACCATGAAACATCAAGATCTATCAAGAAAGCACTAACCGAATTATAGAGAGTCCCTCATTTAGTTATTACAAATTTATTTAGTTCTTAAAAAAAATCAAGATCAAGGTAAAACATCACATGCACCTTAGATCAAACCACAAAATAAACATGCAAAAGAAGAAAAAGGAAATTACAAAAATACAAACAAAACTAATTCTAATACTTCTAGGTCTTCGGTTTATACCAAGAAGAAAGGTCTTCTAAGCACTTGGTGTAGTAGACCTATAGTCGACCGAGTATCATCCGACCTAATTCACCTAACTCCGACCCTTTAAACATTTGAACAAGGCATACGGTCGGAACTATACACCGAGCAAACTGGGTTTTTACAGAGATATAATACGCTTATGAGATTAACCCCGAGCACAGGACTTTCATCCTTATCCTTGTCGTTTACAGTCTCATCCAAGCGTAACCACTTCTCCTAGATTCCCACGACTCTTGGTTAGATAAAAACAGTACGGGATTAAGTTTATCACCTACAGGATTTTATGGATAAGATCTTATCATAACCTCTACAAATCCTACTTGAATTCTACCTCTTCAGAGGACTCATCAGAACGGTCCACATCACACAGGTAATCCCCTATAAGAACCACCATGCTATAGGGGCTAAGGTATGTCTTCTCATCCCTAAGTTGACACTCACACACACATTGTTGACTAGGGAGAACCTGTTTATCCCGACTGGATACGCAGAAATCCTACAAGTCCTACATTAATCTCTTTATTGAGGTCATTCTTTGGGGCTTTTCCATAGCTTCAAGGCTGATCTTGATCAAGGACATGACACTTGGATCTTCAAAGAATTCTTAGGTTTAGGGTTGATCTCCTTTCCTTCATCCTTCTTCTACCTCACGGCCAACTCTTCTTTCTCTCTTTCTATTTTCTAATTTTTGATCTAAGAGTTTGAGAGGCTCTTAGAACTTGTTTTTTGGGTTCTCCACTCTTCTTTTTCTCTTCTCCTCTCTCGGCCACTCTCTCTTTCTCTAAGGTCTCAAGAGTTTGATGATACTCTTGGGAACCAAGTGTTTAGGTTTGTGGAGGAAATGAAAAATGGCTAACCAACACACACACACACACGACTTAATGGACAAAACAAAGGCATGGAATTTCCTCTTCTAGCCTCGGTTCATGGATTGGTTCAAGGGTAATTCGGTCTAACCATAAATTTTCATGGGGGACAAGGTGGAAGGAAAGTCACTCCTAGGCACCTTGACTCACACCCCCTAGGTTTCCACTTGTTTCCCATTCCAATTTTCCATTTAACTTTCATTTTCTTAATTCTTAAGGAAAAAGGCTCCTACTTGGTCCTTCTATTCTTATAATGGCCGAACCACATACACTAGCACACACATATACTCATGCAATTTATTTTCATGTTGGTCACATAGCATAGATCCATGGAATAATACATACATGTTCATCATGCACACACACACACACACACCGATCACACTTATATTCATGCATTTGCACGTTACACATACATACATGCATATACTTCTCACTAATTAAAACTCTCATAATCCTAAGCATACACTCATATGAGGTCGTACATACATACACATGCACACACTCATAGGGAATAAATTATTCATGCATCAAAATTATAATGACACCAAAAATATCAAGCATATATTTTCAGAAAACATATCACCATTTCATCAAACAATTTCTTATGGAAAATTTCTCTATTGCTTTAAAATAATTTCAACACATGATCATTTCCAAAAGTCGACTTTTTAAAAAAAATCATGACATTATTTCATGAAAGATCATTTCTTTAAAATCACTCAACGCTTTGAAATCGTGAATTAAGCAATTTATTTAAGAAAATACTCTTTCCAAAAATACTTTTCTCAAAAACAAATTTCTTTAGTATTTTAAATTAATACGAGGAATTTACGGGGTGTTACATTCTCCCCAACTTAAAGATTTCTCATCCCCGAGAAATTCGTTGCGGATTGGGCAGCAGGGTATAAAATTCTCACATCACCTTGACTTTCATACGATTACTTTCCTCTGGTTTCGTGGTCGTATTCCCTTTTTGCTGACCTCTTTCGCTTTGTTGTGTTCCTTGTTGGTTGCTTCCAGATGAATAAATCTCCTTCGCACATCCGCTTGTGTGTCGAGTCGGGTTAAGTCCAATGGACTAACCGAAGAAGGTGCCGCTCCCTTAGCCGGTCATTGTTGCAGAAAGTCCAACCATAGGTACGGGCTTAGGGAAAATCGAGCAAACAAACATTCATACGTCTCCAAAAGCAAGGATTTTACCTAAGGATCCTTAAATAATCATTATTCTCTACTACTCGCGTTCCTATTACCTCACAATAACCACTCCTTCCTTTAATTCTTCTTCTAATTCTAGGGTTTTCGTCTATCATTGTCTAGCTTAAGGGAAATCCCATTACCACTTAGACTTTACCTTTGATCATCTCATTTTGTAATTAAGGTATAAGGCAATCCTAATCCTCAAATTTTCCTCAAAATTCCTCTAATAACTGGTAACATACACCTCTTTCCTCCCTTGTAGCTCCCCAACTTTGATCAAACTTATTACCAGACTCACTATGGTCTTACATTCTTACTCAACTTCAACCATTTATCCAACCTTGATCATTCAAGCCTAAGCTATCTGGGTACTATGACACTTCAAGCTATTGAGTCTTGGAAAGGGTGGGTAAGGTTATGGTTCAATGGTAAGGTTCATGAAGAAAAGTGTTCAAATTCTAATAATACTAACTGTTTTGTTGAAGCAATTCAACAAACAGGGGTTCCAAGAACATCATCCTATTTCCTCAAAGATACTGACTACTCTTGGGACAAAGGTACGTCTAGGCCAACAACTGGGAGTTTATCAAACACTAAAGAAACATCAAGGGTTAAGGATTCTCAATCTTAGAATCTATTCACTGTCTACTTTTAATCTACGTTTCTTCAAACTACAGGGTGAATAGGTTCCTTAAACTACAAACAAAGTCTCACATCCTAAAAATATGAGAACCTAAACTTATATTCCTAGTCTTATACTAGCAAACACACAGAGTCACACAAACAAAGCATGTAAGCCCATGCTTAAGGCCACTAAGAATTACCATAAGCTCTGATACCATTCTGTAACAGCCCGATTTCCATAAACCAAAAATAATTAACTTTAACTTCTTAAAGTTGCAAAAATGAGGCCAAATTTTTTTTTTTAAAACGGTTGAAGTGTCCATGACACGTGTGTCCCTCTTTACTGAAAATCGAGTTGTTACTAAAATCGTTCATCACATAAAACTTTCATCTTCATAAAATGGCTTGTTTCAAAAGCATCATAACATTTTTCCCAAAAAATTACATTGTTTGTTCTTCCAAAATAGAGTATTCCACAATACAGAATTAAAACTTGGCTTAGTTACATAATTAGCACATTGCTTGGTAATCCTTGACTCAAGACACAAATCATAACTTAGCACTAAATTTTCTACTATCGCTTCCGTTACGTTACTCTGATGAAGAGCACCGGGTGAAGCCTCCCTTCCCTCTTGCACCCTTTCTTCATTCCCGAAAGTGAAGTCGCTTCTGTCGTTACTTTCTTGTTGACGCTAAGCTCCAGCTCCAATGCATTGAGAGTGATGATCTCCACATGACATTCCGTCTGCCCGTTGAGATGTAACACCCCTCAAAATCCTCGAATTGGTTTGATTTCAAAAAGGAATTATTTTTAAGAAAAGGACTTTTGAAAAAGTGTTTTCTTAAATGGGTTTTTAAATTCATATTGTAAATGGTAAATTATTTTTTTAGATGATTTTTATGAGTAAGGTTATGAGTTTTGAAATTTATTTTAGAATAACAATTGATTTTTTTCCGTATGTGTATGTTAATGCTTCGGTGTTATAATTTGGTGCATGAAGGACTTATTTCCTATATGTGCTTGATATTTTGGTGTTCCTACATGAATAGTTTATTTTTATGGATGCATGTATATGTGTGTGTGCGGTTTCTACATGCATGAGTGCCTAAAATTTAGTTTGTAAATGAATGAGATGAAGCATGCATGAATGTATGTGCTAGAAGGATGTATGTATGTGTTAGTACAAATATGTGAGTGCATGAGTGTGTGTATGTGTCGTGCAAGTGAGTGTGTTTGTGCATGAGTAAGTGAAGGTGTGAGTAAATGTGTGTGACACGTGTGGAGTGAGTGAGTAAGCAACCTAGGAATTCCTAAGAGTGGAGACCAAGCAACTAAGTGATTAAAACCAAACCAAACCCCAACTAAATCCCTAACTAGGTGAAGGAAACCCTAAAGAGAACCAAGTAGTCAACCCCCCTAAAATGAAACCCTAGGCCGTAAGTCCCTATGTTGTTCCCTTGAGTGTTGATAAACTTCACCCATGCAATTTTATGGGAAGCCGAAATTGCCCCTTCCTCTTTGACACATGACCGAACCAACCAAGGGTAAAAGAGGAAGCCATGAGTTGATTATAAGCCTTGGCCTTAACATGTCTCACCTATTTCACTCTTCATTTTCTTCACTCTTCCGTCCAAAACACCAACACAAAACACTAAGTCTAAGAGCCCCTCAAACTCTTAGACAAAAGAATAAGAAAAATAGAGAGAAAGGAGAAAGAAGAAGAGGAGGCCGTGAGTAGGAAGAAGGAGATCAAGCCATTAAACCTAGGAGTTTTTGAAGATCAAGTGTTTAGAAGCCATTCTTCTTGGTATAGCCGAAGATCTAGAAGCCTTAGCATTAGTTCTTCAGTTTGTAATTTTATTTCTTCCTTTGCATGTTTATTTTTCGGTTTGATCTAAGCTTGCATGTAATGTTTTGCTTTGATCTTGATTCTTCTAGACTTAAATGAATTTGTAATACGCTAAACCGTGGACTCTATGATTCGGTTGTAATTTTTTTATCTTGATGTTCTCAAGTTAAAACTCTTTGATCTAAAGTTTTATGTGTGATCTTTGTGAATCTAGAGTAAGATCTTCTTGCATGCTAGATTTTGATGCTTAAAACCGTAGATCAAAAGGTGTTTATATGTTTATTTGTTAAAACTATGTTTGATCTAAACTTATTTGTAATTTTTGGTCTTGTATGTTGATTCATGATCTTGAACTTTGAATGTGCAATTTTTGGTTTAATCCTAAGAAAGCCTTGATTCATGTCTTGGTCTTTGATTTTGATTTTGACAGTGAGCTATATAAAGGATTTGTGAATAAAAGTTCTCTTGTTTTCTCAAAGTGTGTCACGGTTTTAGTCTCTTTCTCCATCTAGAATAGTTTGTCTTGGAGTTATGTTGGATCTATGATTTTACATGTTTTGTTAGAAAAACATTAGACTTGATCTTGCATGTCAATTGTAAATGAAATGGATATGTTTTCTTTGTTGCATGCCTCGGCCTTGAAAGGAAATTAGGGAGAACAAAATGATTTTTCTAATTTGACTTGTGTTATATGTTCTTATGTGATCCTTGATTTAATTTAAGTGGAAAGACTATGTGTTCCTTTGTGCATGCCTCGGTTTTAGAAAGAAATTAGGAGAATAAGCTTTAAAACAATTTTTCTTTACATGACTGTGTGTTGATTCTATGCATGTTGCATTCGGTCATGTCTAAATTTAAATATCTATGCTTTTATTTTTGAGAACTTAATATGTGCTTTATGTTCTTACATGATCTTTATTTGATTTAAGCTAGGAAAATTGAATTAAAGTTGATTGTTTTCTAAGTTGTAGTTCACGGTTTTGTCAAGAAAAAGAATAAATAATTGTATGATTTTGTATGATTGATGATGTATGAATCTTGTTTTAATTTGTGATAATTTTCGGCCTATGCATGCATCTTGTAAATAATTGATTAAAAAAAAATAAGTGTGCATTCAAGTGAATCCATGTATGTGTGCGTTCGGTTTATGCATGATAATTAGGTTTAAGAAAAGTTTATGTGTTTGAAGGATTATGTGTGTATTCGGTTTGCAAGTCTAAATGTGTTTAGATGTTTTTGTTTATAAAAAACAAAAAGTTTTGAGTTTGTGGTCTAATGTGTGATTTGTGAAATGGTTGCTTGAGAATGAATGTTTATTTGTGATTAAATTGAATAATTGTTTATGAGAACTAATGATCAAGATGTGTGATGACCGTATGTATGCTTAGTTTGTATTTGATTGGATTTATTTAGGTGTGTGAGATTGTGTTTGTGACTTGTTTTATGTCAAAACGTGAGTTTTCAAAATGTTAATACTGATTTAAAAGAGTTTTGAAACAAAATGAGTTTTTACGATGATTTCAGATTTTTCATTTGGTTTTTGTGAAACATTTCCTTTGCTGTCCAAGTGTATTTAAAATTGTTTTCTTGATTTCTAAATTGTGTCTATGAGACTCAAAGTTTGGTTTTTATAAGGTAATTGATTTTAGAAAAACCCGGATTGAAAACCGGTGAACTTTTCGGTGTTGACGGATACGGTTAAGGTGCTGTCCAAGACGGACCAGCAACCTAACCAATCAATTTAAAATGTTTTAAATGATGTTTTCAAGGTGGTTTTAAAGTATTTAAGAGTTAAGATTTTGAGAAAACGAGTTTTAATTAAACCAAGGAATGTTACAGATGAGGAATTAAGGCAGTGGCAGCAACCAAGTTCAGAGACGACTGTGCATGTTTAATCGCTGGACCTCAGGTGAGAGAGTAGCTTTCCTAAGACACCGTGGTAGTAGGTGTTGTATTAAGACGTTCCGTATCAGCTCAAAGATCGGAACTGAGTGGTTCTGCGTCAGTAGTATAGTGGCAATTGTGTGCTTTGTGTGGCCACTGATACGAATAGGACAAAGACCACATTGTTGTGTGTGATGTGTGATAATGTGTTGTTTATGTGTATTTGTTTATGAATGTTTATGTTGAAATGTTAATGAGAAACAATTAAGAAAGATAAAAGAAATTTTTTTAAAAGTAAAAGACACCAAGAGAAGAAATAAGCCCGGTTTGGCCTAAGCCCTTGCAGAACAAGGCCACCTTACCTTGATAAGACATTGAGAATGGGAATGATGATAAAAGGATTGGAGGGATGATTGTGAATAGTAATTTGATAAGAGATAGTAAGATGAGACTAAAGTGGTGTAACGATGTGTGTGAACGAGCCAGAGCTGAGGAAAGTGATGTGGAATGTGGAATGAGAGGTGAACTGAGTAGAGCTGAGCTCCTCCGGTTTTGGTTTTAGTCTAGGAACTAGTGTTGAGCTGGGCTTGCTCCTCCACTAGCACCCAGCACAAAAGTGTTTGAAAAGAGTTTTTGGGAAAAGAGAATTTTCGAAAAATATTTATGAAAAGAAATTTTTACGTGGTGAAAATGATTTTGAAAAGGGTTTTATGAAAATGAGATTTTGAAAATGAGTTTTCAAAAGAGAAATTTTGAAATGGGATTCCCAATGTGAGATTTTTGAAAAGGTTTTATAATTTGGAAGGATTCCCAAAATGAGAAAAAGTTTTCCAAAATAGATTTTCTGAAAGGGATTGTGAAAGGAGACTTTTGAAATGGGTTTGAAAGGAGATTTTGGGAGAGAAGTAAGAAAGGAAATTTTTACAAAAGAATTGATGAACTAAAGTTTTGAAAGAGTTTTTACGAAGTTGTGGAAGGGGATTTGTGAAATGAGATGTTGGAAGTGTCTTGATGAGAGTTAAGTTGTGATTGTGATCCCAGCTCTGTGCTATATGAGTTTTGAGAGAGTGATGCAAAGTTAGCGGTCAGGACTCATTGAAGGGTTGCACGAAGGGTGAGCTGACCATTAGAATTAACAAGATAAAAGCCTTTAAAAGACATTAACAGTGAACGCGGTGAGATATGAGAGTTATCCCAAAACCCGAAGTAGTGGAGAGGAAGATACTATGGGTATCTGCGGATACTCAGGTGGGGATTGCAGTAGGGGAGGACGATGACGGTGAAACGTCAAGAAGTCTAGAGTACCGTTCTAGGCAGAACAACTCCACAAGTGGCGCACTAACGTGGTGGGGACTGGGTCCAATGCCGTGGCAAGTTCTGCGTGCACACTAGAATTGTACTGTCACCCCCTAGATGCAAATCTAGAACATTGAGAGGAACTGGAGTGGGGCATCTTGTTTGCCACTGCGAGGCAGTGTGCCATGTATATGATTATGATTGAGGCTGAGCCTCCTGGTCAGGGACCACTTGTGTTGACAGCTGTCGTGCCCGCACGGTAAAGGTTCTGTACTCCTGTTTGCTTCCGACTAGGTGGATGGATTACGAGGAGATGTAGACCTGTGACGTGAGTGCTAACTACGAATGGACGCGTACCTCGATGATCCTTAAATTTCCCTTGATCATCGATGGTTATAATCTAATAAGACCTGACAAGAAATAAGTATGATTAAGAAAAGAAAAGTTGAGAATGATTGAGGATGAATGTGGAAAGTGTGAAGGAAAGGAAACCCTTAAAGAGGGAAAGGAAGTAATTTAAAGGCAGGATATCAAAAATAGTAAGTGGATTGAGGAATAAAGAGCAAAAATGGCGAAATAAATAATAATAATAAAATATGATATCAATATGTTCGAATGTTATGCTGTGAGTGCATTGCTTGTATTGGGTGTGTGTGGTCTTGGTATCGCACCTGCGGTA
The DNA here is from genome assembly GCA_037953625.1 of Crotalaria pallida. Lineage (NCBI taxonomy): Eukaryota > Viridiplantae > Streptophyta > Magnoliopsida > Fabales > Fabaceae > Crotalaria > Crotalaria pallida. Next base: position 74,859,443 of record CM075649.1, on the reverse strand, counting down.
AATCCACAACGTCGACGATTCGCCGTCCAGTTCGCTAACTCTCTCCTGCCCATTGGTACTCTGGTGCTTCCGTGACACCAATGTGCAGATGGAGTCTCACATGGAGGTTGCTATCTGGACCAAGTATGGATGTAGCTGGAAGCGTATCCCCTCTGGTTGGGTATGGACTGGTGATACCCAGGTCACGATTCCGGATCCAGAACATCGACTGGGAGGAGCCAAATTAGGACCTTTGCTGGGACAAGTAATTGTCCGAGGATACCGAGACTACGAGGAGATGCTGTGCTGCGAAACTCTGAAGACTACTTCTACTCCCTCTAGGATGCAGTGGGTGCCAAGCAATGGTGGACTGGCAGCAAGGGAGATTGTTTCTTCTTCAGGCGTGAAGACAGAACGCAAGATAGATCAGGATCTTCATCCCTTAGTTTTCATTAGGCAAAGCCGTAAGCAGGGTGTTTAGTCTAAGTAAGTTGTAAATAGGTGGGTATCAAGGATTATTTGAGCAATGTATCACTTCTGTAATGCTGCCCTATTTGTGTTTAGTGAACGGGCCCTAATCTTTTAGTAAGAACTGTGAAATGGTTCTGTAAAGATGTGGAGGTAAGTTTTACGTAACGACCCGGTTTTCAGGTGAGAGCGTAAACGTGCACCCACATCTCTTTTTTTTAAAAAAATGGCCTCATTTTTGGTAACATTTAATTAAATGATGAAAACTTTCGGAAGGCGAAAATCAGGGCGTTACAGAGTGGTATCAGAGCAAGGTTAATCCTTTAAGGCCTTAAGCTTACACTTGTGTGCTTTGTGTGCATGCTTGAATGCTCTGTGTGTTGTTTGCTTGTTTGCATCGGCGTGTGTGTTCATGCGAGTAGTGCCAACTACTGGGATCGGCAGAGTGCTTAAAACCCGAAAACTTACCCCAAAATTTATAGGACCTTACCAAATTCTGAAACGTGTAGGACCAGTAGCTTATGAAATTGCCTTACCCCCAATGTTTTCCAACCTACATAATGTTTTTCCTGTGTCACAACTTAGGAGATACATTAGTGATCCGTCTCACGTCATCGAACCCGACCCTATTCAACTCAAGGAAAATCTAACGTACGAGACTATGCCCTTAAGGATAGACGGTCGGAGTGTAAAGAATCTTCGGGGAAAGGATATTCCTTTAGTTAAGGTTATATGGGATTCTGTGAATGGTGAGAATGCTACTTGGGAGCGTGAAAGTAGCATGAGGGATTCGCACCCTCATTTGTTTGATACAGGTACGTGATTTCTCGAGGACGAGAAATTTCTAAGTTGGGGAGGATGTGACATCTGCCCATTTGACTCACTTCTGAAAGTCCCTAATTAAGAAAATTGTTTTAACCTGATTAATTAAAGAATAGATTTAAAAGAGTTTTGATTCCTTGATGTGTTCTTATTTGGTTGCTTATGTGTGTGACTTTGTATGCTTGATTGTTTATGATTGTTCGAGATTTTGTTTTGTATGGTTTCATGGAAAATTATTTTCAAAGAATCAAGTCCAAATTACCTCTAGAAACCCTAATTGATGCCCTAATCGTGAGTTAAACCCTAATCGAGCTCTTAATCATTGATTAAGTGTTAATCACTTTCTTGAAACCCTAAACCTTTTTGATTAGTGAGTTAATCCAAAATTAGTTTCCTTAAACCCAAGATTAAATTTTTGATTAGCACCTTAATCCTTGATTAAGCCCTAATTACTAAGGATTAGTGAACTAAACCTAGATTAATTAACCTAAGCCTACCCTAATCACGATTAGCACCCTAATTAGTGCCTTAAACCTAATTAGCTAATCTAATCACCCAAGGCTCCATGTGGCCGAATTTTATGATGCATGGCTTGGCCACCAAGCCTACTTCCATGGTTGCCAAGTAGCATGCCCTTTTAGTCAAAACCATGACATCATCACCATGACATAAGCATGACCTAAGAGAAGAAAAAGTGAAGGAAAGGGAGGAAAGAAGGGGGAGGCCGTGAGGGCCTTGATGGCAAGACTTGGCCTCCAAGTCCTTAACTTAATTCCTAAGCATTGCAAACCAACCCTCCATGCAAACCCTTCTTAGCAATTAAGAAAAAGTGGAGGAGAATAAGGAAGGGACCAAAACCGTGTGAGACTAAAGGGAGTTCATTTACACTCTTTCATTCTTCATCCTTCTTTCTTTCAAGCAACAAACAACAACAACACCAACACCCATCAAACCTCCCAAAACCGTGAAGGAGTGAGTGAGTTCTCCATCATTCCTTCAACAATCACACACTTCTTTTCCTAAACCAAACACATCACACCAAGAGAATCATCAAGCTCTTGGTGAGAAAGAAAAAGAGAGAGAAACCGAATTGTGAACCAAACCTCAACACCTTGAACTCTTCATGATCTAAGCTAGATCAAGCCAAATTAGTGAAGAGGAGGAGGAGAAACCATGGACCTTAGAAGATGAGTGAAGAAACCGTGAAGAGAGAGGAGAGAAAATAAAAGATTTTGGACTTGAATCCTTAAAATTTTTATTAAGTAAGAACTTGTAATATGAACTTAAAACCTTCAAACCTTTTTCTTTAATTCTTGTTCTTTTTCATTCATTCTTTCTTTACTTTGATTTTTACTTGAAAAGGTGTGATGCATGTTATTTTTCCAAGCTTGATTCTAAAAGTTTTGTTAAGAAAATGTTTTTCTTCATGGTCTTGAAGTTTTCTCTTTGATTTCTTGAAAATGTTTTAGAAAAGAATTTGATTTTAAGTTTCATAGAATGATTTTGAAGGTCTAATAATTTTGGTTGCATGCATGTCAAGATCTATGCTTGAACTTTGCCTTACTTGATGTTTGAATCCTAATGTGAAAAATCTTTGAAAATGATTGATTTCTTTGGTGATTTTCTTGTGAATGGCCACGGTTTACACTTAGTTTTTAAGTTAGGAGTTTTGTTATTGAATCTTGATTATGTGCATGTGATTACCATGAGATTCTATGCATGTTTTCGAAGTTTGAAACTCTAAGAAAATTCTTTTAAGAAAATCATGGATTGGTCACGGTTTAGTTATAATTATGAGTATGAACTTGATTTCCTTTGCTTAATCTTTTACATGATATGATCTTGAAATTTAATAATATGTGATGTTGTGATCCTTGAGTGAAGCCACGGTTTTACATGCTAAATCAAAAAGATTGAGGTTTTCTTAAGTTTGGTTAATGAACATGTGATTTCCTTAAGCTTTGAGTTGATTTTATGTGTTAAGTGAAAAATATAAATTGTTTAGGAACTCATGTGATGCCCACGGTTTCATGTAGAATGCATGATAGGATTATGTTTTTACTTGCTCAATGAATTGTGTGAAATTGTTGATTGAATCTAGAGTTGTTCTCAAGTCTTGAATCCTTGGAAATGTTTTTGAGAAAATCTATTGAAGGTCACGGTTTAGACCTTAATTTTTAAGATGAATTCTCTTAATTGTATATGAGTTCATAACATGAAAATTATATGTTGATTTGTAAAGTTATTCCTTGAAGAAATGATTTCCTAAACAACCCATGATGCATACGGTTTTGACATAGTTTTGCATGATAAGATGAAGTTTTGCTAAGATGAAATTAATCAAGTGAAAGATAAATGAAAATGTGACTAAGAATATATGTGATGCATTATTTGATTTGTGTATGCTTAAGTGTTAGATTTCCTCATTTGATTGGGCTATGTGTATGAATAAATTTGTGAACATGCTTATGTGTAATTATGGCTTGTGATTGTGAAATGTTTGAAATGAATGAATGTCTATTTGATTTGTGTTGCTTGAATACCTTGCTGCCCACACGCGATTCTAAATGTCTAAACTTGATAAGTTGTTGGCATAAGTGTCTTCTTGATTGTTTTTGTGATTCTTGATTGATTATGCCTTTAAATTGGTTTTAAACAATGGAAAATGAATTTAAAACTTAGGACATGATGCTGTCCAGAATTTTCTAAGTAATATTTCTTGTTTTAAAGTGTTTTAAAAGTGTTTTAAAGTTTAAGTTTTCATGGGTAATTGATCCAAGATAAAGTTGGCTTGAAAAGTGCGATTTTTCGATGTTTTTGGATTCGAACTCAATGCTGTCCAAGAAGGACCAGCAAAGAAACTTTTTAATTGGATAAATTTAATTGATTATTTCCTAATGATTCTAAAGTATGAAAGTTAATGTTTGACCTTGGACAAGTTTGAGTGAAAAGGATTGATGTTTCAGTTTCTAAATGAAGTCAATGTTTGGATTTCCTTAAGTTGTCTTGAGAATAATTTTAAGAATAACAATTAATAAAACCTAATACTCATATATCTACCTTTCTGGGACTTGAAAGAAGTTGGAGTCGGGCAGACGAGGAAGGAAGCGAATCACTCGGAACTTGTAGATTCGGTAGCTGCGAATCCAGGTGAGAGAGAAGTTATCCTAAGACGCTTTGGTGTCTAGTGAGTATGCTAGGACACTCCGTACTCTCTCAAAGTCGGAGTAAAGGTCTATCGTAGTTAGTAGTATACCCGATAATTTGAGTGATTGTTTGTATCGCGGTATACGAAGACTCAGACCTATAATATTACATGGTATTGATTGATTGATATTATTGTTTATGTTGAGATACATTATTGTGTATGACTGTCATTGCATGAGCATATTGCATCATCCCACGATATAAAATAAGAATAGAAAAGACATAGAAAACTATAAGAAATCCCCCGACGATTAGAGTGAAACTCTAAGGGAATGGAACGCGTGATGAACCGGATGATGCTGATGCGCTGAGTACGTGGATCGAGCTGACGCTATGATGATGACGACGACGCTTTGAACGTGAACGCCATGAGTGCTGAGTTCTATGATGATAGTTTCCACGTGGTTGTAGCCATGTGTTGAGATAGCCTCTATATGGTCGTAGCCATATGTAGAGTGTGAATGATTTGGGATAGGTCGGAGCTTATCTATTGATGTTTGGTGGATATCCCGCATATGGTTGGAGCCGTATGCTGATGTTGATTCTGAATGGGTCGTAGCCCATCAGAAAGTTGATTGATATTCCGCATATAATCGTAGCTATATGGCGAGGTTAATTCTGATTGGGTTGTAGCCCGTCAGACAAGTTGTGGATATCCTGCATACTGGTTGGAGCCGTATGCCGAAATGATTCAGGATGGGTCGAAGCTCATCAGAGACAGTGGTCGAGTCCCACAGAAGCATTCCGCATATAGTCGGAGCTGTATGGCGGAGATGACTTAGGATGGGTCGACGTTAGGACAGAAAAGTATAACCCCACGACCTTAAACCTTTACCCGAAGTAGTGGAGAGGAAGACACGGTGTTTACCTGCGTGGTACTCACTTGATGATTAGGATAGGGGAAGGTAATGACTGTGATTCGTCAAGAAGCCTTGAGAAGTCTGTCTAGGTGGGAAAAACCATAGGGGCCCTGGCTGAACCGGTCGGAGCTGGTCACTCAGTGGTGTGGACGAAGTACCACATGTACACTAGACAGAGGACTGACACCCCCTTGACTAATTCTTGATCAGTGAGAGGGATGCTCGAACACGGCCGGATGAGGTTATTGTATTTATTTTCCCGGGCTATTATTTTATGAATGCATTCACTTTGCCATCCAGCTCCTGTACTCCTGATTGCTTCCGACTAGGTGGATGGATCCCGAGGAGATGTAGACCTGAAACCCAAAACTATAAAGCCTGAATTCCTGACGTTATGGACTCGAGATATTTGAACAAGAGGACTTCTTCTTGACGAGACGAACTAATCAAGAGACTTCGACTTTGCGAGACGAGTGGTCAAAGTGATTCAGCTCTGCGAGATAATTGATTTAGGGATTCCCTTAAGCGAGAGATAAAAGATTAGACAATGTGACGATTGCATTGCATCTTCATGCATCTTATATATTTGCCTGCTATATTGTTTGTTGTATTGTTGTTTTGTTCTGGTATGCGTCACTAGTGTAATTCCAAGAAGTCGATGGGAGTAATTCCATTCGGATAACTTACTCTCTCAACTTCTTGTGTACATGTGACTATGAATCTTCGATTCTAAAAGACGGTGGAGCTGGTGATGCTACTCCTGGAGGAAGGACTTACTGATCGTGACGCGCCGACGAGAGGGCGGCTGCTGAATGACGAGGATCGCTTTAGAAGACTTGCGTTGCGGATCGAGAAGGGGACGCTGTTTAGTAGATCATAAATAGGTTCCCAATGGACCCTTGCTGATATGTATCAAGTGTAACCCTTATCTTTTTGAAATGCTTTTGTTAAGACATATGCTTATGTAAGAATGGCACCAGTGTTCTGTGGTGGCCACTTTTGTAAGAACCTTGATGGTCCGTTTTCAAAACTGTTTTCTGAATGATTGTCTTAATCAGACAGCTAACTATTTCAAGTAAGTCAAATATTTCCGATACGAAAAGCCTTTATCCTGTGAAGTCATCCACATCAAAATGTTTTTTTTAGAAACTCCCGCAAGTGTTTTTGAGAAAAGGATTTTTTTAAAAGTAATACCTTGTTTTGGAAGCTCGAAAGTCGAGTGTTGTTCCCGTTTCAAAAAAAAAAATTCCCTATTTTTCCTAAAAGAGTTAATTAACATTTGATGAGTATTTATTTCGAGTTTTCCAAATCGGGGTGTTACACTTGGTGGTATCAGAGTCAGGTTGTCCATGCGGCCTGAACATGGCCTTACATGTTCTCTGTTGTGTGATCTCTAGATATGTTTAGATTTGTGTGTTTTCTAGATATGTTAGGATTGTGTGATTAGATGAGTTAGTAGGTATATTGAATCGTTAGTGCGTTAATGAATATAGCTTACGATGTCTAGAAGAGGAAGAGGTAGACATGCTTCTGAAGCAGCTCGGAACACCGAGGACATGCTAAACGAGCTGACTTCTGCAGTTCTGGGTATGAATGAGAATCTCAACGCGATGCATCAGCAAGCCCAGTAGAACAATCCGAACCAAAACTTAGGACCTCAGGAATATAGGGGATTAGATGAGTTTTGTAAGAGGAACCCTAAGGAATTCGCCGGTGGATATGCTTCGGAGAATGCTAACGAATGGATTAGGGAGTTAGAAAAGATCTTTACCGCTATGCAATGCTCCGATGCTCAGAAGGTAACCTACGCGGTCTACATGTTGACGAAGGAGGCATCTAATTGGTGGGAGAACACTAGGCAAGTTATGGAGGTTCAACAACAAGCTGTCACTTGGAACTCTTTCAAGCAAAGATTCCTGGAGAAATACTTCCCTATCGACATGAAGTTGAAGAAGGAGATAGAGTTCATGCACTTGGCCCAAGGGAATATGTCGGTCGGCGAGTATGCTGCGAAATTTGAGGAACTGGTGAAGTACGTGCCGCACTATAATCAACCCGGAAACGACCAGTCGAAGTGCGCGAAGTTTCTCGATGGACTTAAGACTGAGATCAAGATGGCATTTATACATATGGGAATCGAGAGTTTTCCGCTCCTAGTAAGCCGATGTAGAATCTATGAGGATGGGCTTAAGGCGAAGAACATCGGTAATAAGATTGTTGTACCCTCAAGTTCTCATGGACCAATGAGGAACAACCCCAATTACCAGAACGTGAGGCAAGGAACCCAACATGGGCGAGGACCCTACGATCGATTCGGAGGTAGAAGGGACAATCGGTATGGAGGATCGAGGTTCCAAAGGAACAACAATCGCAACAATGGCAACCGGGGAAATAGGAATGCCAACACTTGGAGCCACAACGGGAGTAGAAGCCGTTACAACAATAACCCTACTGATAGGAACTCTGAAACCTCACCACCCTTCTGTACCCGATGCCGTAGACGCCACTTTGGTAATGAGTGTAATCCCAAACCCGTTTGTTTCATCTGTCAAGAACCTGGTCATTTTGCAAAGGTATGCCCCAAACAAAGGAAAGGAAACGATGCTGGAAGTGCTGCGAGGCCACAAGCTAAGGGAAAGGTGTTTACGATGAGTGGTGTAGAGGCTTCAAACCACGATGGTCTCATCCAAGGTACATGTCTTATACGTGAGATTTCCTTGAACGTGTTGTATGATTCGGGTGCTACGCACTCTTTTATATCCGATGATGTTGTGAGTAGGTTGCACCTAATGGTAGCTTCTCTACCATATGATTTGATTGTGTTTACCCCTACTAGTGACCCGGTCATAGTTTCGACCTTTTGCCCTAAGTGTCCGGTAGTGATAGACAATAAGACTTTTCCCACTGATCTGATAACATTACCCTTATCCCAAATCGATGTTATCTTGGGAATGGACTGGTTATCCGCTAACCATGTTCAGTTGAATTGTTTCACTAAGACCCTAACTTTTGAAAACCCTGACGAATCCTTACCCAAGCACGTATCTGCCAATCAAGTCATGGCTTCTCTGAGAGAGGGAGCCCATGTATACATGATCTCAACTTCTTTAGACATCGATGTGGACAATCACATTCACAAGCTGCCTGTAGTTCGAGACTTCCCAGAAGTATTTCTTGACGATATTCCTGGATTACCACCTGTTCGAGAGGTCGAGTTTTCAATCGATGTGATACCGGGAACTGGACCAATCTCTAGAGCGCCTTATCGAATGGCACCAGTGGAGCTAACTGAGCTGAAAAAGCAGATCGAGGAGTTGACGGAAAAGCAACTCATCAGACCCAGTGTGTCGCCTTGGCGAGCTCTAGTTTTACTAGTAAAGAAGAAGGACGGTAGTTTGAGGTTGTGCATTGACTATCGCCAGCTGAACAAGGTAACGATCAAGAATAAATACCCTCTGCCAAGGATAGATGACCCGATGGATCAACTGAGAGGAGCTGCAGTGTTTTCAAAGATCGATCTTCGGTCGGGGTATCACCAGATTCGAGTGAAGGAAGATGATATACCAAAGACTGCATTTAGGACCCGATATGGACATTTTGAGTATTTAGTCATGCCTTTCGGAGTGACTAACGCTCCTGCAGTGTTTATGGACTACATGAACAGAATCTTTCAGCCGTATTTAGATTCGTTCGTGGTAGTATTCATAGACGATATCCTCATTTATTCCAAGAACAAGGAGGAACACGAGGAACATTTGAGGATAGTTCTGCAGATTTTGAAGGAGAAGCAGTTATATGCGAAGCTCTCAAAGTGTGAATTTTGGTTGGAAGAAGTAAATTTCTTGGGTCATGTGATCTTAAAGGAAGGAATAGCAGTAGATCCAGCTAAAGTAAAGGCGGTATTGGACTGGAAAGTGCCAACGACGGTGACGGAGATTCGAAGTTTTCTCAGTTTGGCAGGATATTATAGGCGTTTTATCGAAGGATTTTCAAGATTATCCTTGCCAATGACGAACTTAACCAGGAAAGGACAACCGTTCGTGTGGACCACGAAGTGCGAAGAAAGTTTTCAGGAGTTAAAGAAGAGGTTAACAACAGCCCCAGTGCTTGTTTTGCCTGACCCGGAGAAGAATTTCAGTGTTTATTGCGATGCGTCAAAGCAAGGTTTAGGTTGCGTCCTGATGCAAGAGCGAAAGGTTGTAGCTTACGCCTCTAGGCAACTGAAGGTTCACGAGCGAAATTACCCGACTCACGACTTGGAGTTAGCTGCGGTGGTTTTTGCTCTGAAAATATGGAGACATTACCTCTATGGAGCAAGGATTGAGGTATTCAGTGATCATAAGAGTCTTAAGTATCTCTTTGATCAGAAGGAGTTGAACATGAGGCAAAGGCGATGGATGGAATTTTGAAGGATTACGACTTCGAGCTGCAGTACCATCCGGGGAAAGCGAACCTAGTAGCCGATGCTTTGAGTAGGAAATCCCTCCATGTGTCTGCAATGATGGTGAAAGAGATGGAGTTAATCGAGCGATTCAGAGATATGAACCTGGAAGTTAGGATGAGTCCGAGGAGTATGATTTTGGGAATTTTGGTCGTATCGAATGAGTTTATGGAACGAATCAAGAAAGGACAATTAGACGATCCGGAGTTACTAACAAAGAAGCAGATGATTTCGGAAGGAAAGGAGACTGAATTTCAAGTAGGAGCTGACGGAGTGCTGAAGCGTAAAGATCGGATTTGTGTGCCACAAAACAAGGAAATAAGGGAGATGATTTTGGAGGAAGCTCATAAGTGTAAGTTGAGTATTCATCCCGGAGCAACCAAGATGTACCAAGACTTGAAGAAGATGTTTTGGTGGCCTGGTATGAAAAGGGAAGTAGCGGAGTATGTGTCGAGGTGTCTGGTGTGTCAGAAGGCTAAGATTGAGCACAAGAAACCCGGTGGAGTGTTACAACCATTGGAAATCCCAAGTTGGAAATGGGACAGTATTTCCATGTATTTTGTAACTGCCTTGCCTAAGACCCGAAGAGGATTTGACGCTATTTGGGTAATTGTCGATCGATTAACCAAAAGCGCTCATTTTCTACCTATCAATGTGAAGTATCCGTTGGAAAGGTTAGCGACCATATATGTTAATGAGGTAGTGAGACTACATGGAGTGCCGGCAAGCATCGTATCGGATAGAGATCCGAGATTCGTCTCGAAGTTCTGGAATAGTCTGCATGCTGCACTCGGAACAAGACTACAGTTAAGTTCAGCTTACCATCCTCAGACGGACGGACAATCAGAAAGGACCATTCAGTCACTAGAGGATCTTCTTAGAGCTTGTGTTTTGGAACAAGCAGGAGAGTGGGATACTCTTCTACCACTGATAGAGTTTACCTACAACAACAGCTATCACTCGAGCATAGGGATGGCTCCTTATGAAGCTTTGTATGGAAGGAAGTGCAGAACGCCGTTATGTTGGTTTGAGACCGGTGAGAATCTTATTTTGGGTCCAGAAATGGTTCAATAAACAACAGAAAAGATTAAGATGATTCAGGAAAAGATGAGAAGTGCGCAAAGCCGGCAGAAGAGCTACTATGATCAGAGAAGGACTCCTATCGAGTTTAATGAAGGCGATCATGTGTTCATGCGAGTAGTGCCAACTACTGGGATCGGCAGAGTGCTTAAAACCCGAAAACTTACCCCAAAATTTATAGGACCTTACCAAATTCTGAAACGTGTAGGACCAGTAGCTTATGAAATTGCCTTACCCCCAATGTTTTCCAACCTACACAATGTTTTTCATGTGTCACAACTTAGGAGATACATTAGTGATCCGTCTCACATCATCGAACCCGACCCTATTCAACTCAAGGAAAATCTAACGTACGAGACTACGCCCTTAAGGATAGACGGTCGAAGTGTAAAGAATCTTCGGGGAAAGGATATTCCTTTAGTTAAGGTTATATGGGATTCTGTGAATGGTGAGAATGCTACTTGGGAGCGTGAAAGTAGCATGAGGGATTCGCACCCTCATTTGTTTGATACAAGTACGTGATTTCTCGAGGACGAGAAATTTCTAAGTTGGGGAGGATGTGACATCTGCCCATTTGACTCACTTCTGAAAGTCCCTAATTAAGAAAATTGTTTTAACCTGATTAATTAAAGAATAGATTTAAAAGAGTTTTGATTCCTTGAAGTGTTCTTATTTGGTTGCTTATGTGTGTGACTTTGTATACTTGATTTTTTATGATTGTTCGAGATTTTGTTTTGTATGGTTTCATGAAAAATTATTTTCAAAGAATCAAGTCCAAATTACCTCTAAAAACCCTAATTGATGCCCTAATCGTGAGTTAAACCCTAATCGAGCTCTTAATCATTGATTAAGTGCTTAATCACTTGTTGAAACCCTAAACCTTTTTGATTAGTGAGTTAATCCAAAATTAGTTTCCTTAAAGCCAAGATTAAATTTTTGATTAGCACCTTAATCCTTGATTAAGCCCTAATTACTAAGGATTAGTGAACTAAACCTAGATTAATTAACCTAATCCTACCCTAATCACGATAAGCACCCTAATTAGTGCCTTAAACCTAATTAGCTAATCTAATCACCCAAGGCTCCATGTGGCCGAATTTTATGATGCATGGCTTGGCCACCAAGCCTACTTCCATGGTTGCCAAGTAGCATGCCCTTTTAGTCAAAACCATGACATCATCACCATGACATAAGCATGACCTAAGAGAAGAAAAAGTGAAGGAAAGGGAGGAAAGAAGGGGGAGGCCGTGAGGGCCTTGATGGCAAGACTTGGCCTCCAAGTCCTTAACTTAATTCCTAAGCATTGCAAACCAACCCTCCATGCAAACCCTTCTTAGCAATTAAGAAAAAGTGGAGGAGAATAAGGAAGGGACCAAAACCGTGTGAGACTAAAGGGAGTTCATTTCCACTCTTTCATTCTTCATCCTTCTTTCTTTCAAGCAACAAACAACAACAACACCAACACCCATCAAACCTCCCAAAACCGTGAAGGAGTGAGTGAGTTCTCCATCATTCCTTCAACAATCACACACTTCTTTTCCTAAACCAAACACATCACACCAAGAGAATCATCAAGCTCTTGGTGAGAAAGAAAAAGAGAGAGAAACCGAATTGTGAACCAAACCTCAACACCTTGAACTCTTCATGATCTAAGCTAGATCAAGCCAAATTAGTGAGGAGGAGGAGGAGAAACCATGGACCTTAGAAGATGAGTGAAGAAACCGTGAAGAGAGAGGAGAGAAAATCAAAGATTTTGGACTTGAATCCTTAAAATTTTTATTAAGTAAGAACTTGTAATATGAACTTAAAAGCTTCAAACCTTTTTCTTTAATTCTTGTTCTTTTTCATTCATTCTTTCTTTACTTTGATTTTTACTTGAAAAGGTGTGATGCATGTTATTTTTCCAATCTTGATTCTAAAAGTTTTGTTAAGAAAATGTTTTTCTTCATGGTCTTGAAGTTTTCTCTTTGATTTCTTGAAAATGTTTTAGAAAAGAATTTGATTTTAAGTATCATAGAAAGATTTTGAAGGTATAATAATTTTGGTTGCATGCATGTCAAGATCTATGCTTGAACTTTGCCTTACTTGATGTTTGAATCCTAATGTGAAAAATCTTTGAAAATGATTGATTTCTTTGGTGATTTTCTTGTGAATGGCCACGGTTTGCACTTAGTTTTTAAGTTAGGAGTTTTGTTACTGAATCTTGATTATGTGCATGTGATTACCATGAGATTCTAAGCATGTTTTCGAAGTTTGAAACTCTAAGAAAATTCTTTTAAGAAAATCATGGATTGGTCACGGTTTAGTTATAATTATGAGTATGAACTTGATTTCCTTTGCTTAATATTTTACATGATATGATCTTGAAATTTAATAATATGTGATGTTGTGATCCTTGAGTGAAGCCACGGTTTTACATGCTAAATCAAAAAGATTGAGATTTTCTTAAGTTTGGTTAATGAACATGTGATTTCCTTAAGCTTTGAGTTGATTTTATGTGTTAAGTAAAAAATATAAATTGTTTAGGAACTCATGTGATGCCCACGGTTTCATGTAGAATGCATGATAGGATTATGTTTTTACTTGCTCAATGAATTGTGTGAAATTGTTGATTGAATCTAGAGTTGTTCTCAAGTCTTGAATCCTTGGAAATGTTTTTGAGAAAATCTATTGAAGGTCACGGTTTAGACCTTAATTTTTAAGATGAATTCTCTTAATTGTATATGAGTTCATAACATGAAAATTATATGTTGATTTGTAAAGTTATTCCTTGAAGAAATGATTTCCTAAACAACCCATGATGCATACGGTTTTGACATAGTTTTGCATGATAAGATGAAGTTTTGCTAAGATGAAATTAATCAAGTGAAAGATAAATGAAAATGTGACTAAGAATATATGTGATGCATTATTTGATTTGTGTATGCTTAATGTTAGATTTCCTCATTTGATTGGGCTATGTGTATGAATAAATTTGTGAACATGCTTATGTGTAATTATGGCTTGTGATTGTGAAATGTTTGAAATGAATGAATGTCTATTTGATTTGTGTTGCTTGAATACCTTGCTGCCCACACGCGATTCTAAATGTCTAAACTTGATAAGTTGTTGGCTTAAGTGTCTTCTTGATTGTTTTTGTGATTCTTGATTGATTATGCTTTTAAATTGGTTTTAAACAATGGAAAATGAATTTAAAACTTAGGACATGATGCTGTCCAGAATTTTCTAAGTAATATTTCTTGTTTTAAAGTGTTTTAAAAGTGTTTTAAAGTTTAAGTTTTCATGGGTAATTGATCCAAGATAAAGTTGGCTTGAAAAGTGCGATTTTTCGATGTTTTTGGATTCGAACTCAATGCTGTCCAAGAAGGACCAGCAAAGAAACTTTTTAATTGGATAAATTTAATTGATTATTTCCTAATGATTCTAAAGTATGAAAGTTAATGTTTGACCTTGGACAAGTTTGAGTGAAAAGGATTGATGTTTCAGTTTCTAAATGAAGTCAATGTTTGGATTTCCTTAAGTTGTCTTGAGAATAATTTTAAGAATAACAATTAATAAAACCTTTCTGGGACTTGAAAGAAGTTGGAGTCGGGCAGACGAGGAAGGAAGCGAATCACTCGGAACTTGTAGATTCGGTAGCTGCGAATCCAGGTGAGAGAGAAGTTATCCTAGGACGCTTTGGTGTCTAGTGAGTATGCTAGGACACTCCGTACTCTCTCAAAGTCGGAGTAAAGGTCTATCGTAGTTAGTAGTATACCCGATAATTTGAGTGATTGTTTGTATCGCGGTATACGAAGACTCAGACCTATAATATTACATGGTATTGATTGATTGATATTATTGTTTATGTTGAGATACATTATTGTGTATGACTGTCATTGCATGAGCATATTGCATCATCCCGCGATATAAAATAAGAATAGAAAAGACATAGAAAACTATAAGAAATCCCCCGACGATTAGAGTGAAACTCAAAGGGAATGGAACGCGTGATGAACCGGATGATGCTGATGCGCTGAGTACGTGGATCGAGCTAACGCTATGATGATGACGACGACGCTTTGAACGTGAACGCCATGAGTGCTGAGTTCTATGATGATAGTTTCCACGTGGTTGTAGCCATGTGTTGAGATAGCCTCTATATGGTCGTAGCCATATGTAGAGTGTGAATGATTTGGGATAGGTCAGAGCCTATCTATTGATGTTTGATGGATATTCCGCATATGGTTGGAGTCGTATGCTGATGTTGATTCTGAATGGGTCGTAGCCCGTCAGAACGTTGATTGATATTCCGCATATAGTCGTAGCTATATGGCGAGGTTAATTCTGATTGGGTTGTAGCCCGTCAGACAAGTTGTGGATATCCTGCATACTGGTTGGAGCCGTATGCCGAAATGATTCAGGATGGGTCGAAGCTCATCAGAGACAGTGGTCGAGTCCCACAGAAGCATTCCACATATAGTCGGAGCTGTATGGCGGAGATGACTTAGGATGGGTCGACGTTAGGACAAAAAAGTATAACCCCACGACCTTAAACCTTTACCCGAAGTAGTGGAGAGGAAGACACGGTGTTTACCTGCGTGGTACTCATTTGATGATTAGGATAGGGGAAGGTAATGACGGTGATTCGTCAAGAAGCCTTGAGAAGTCTGTCTAGGTGGGAAAAACCATAGGGGCCCTGGCTGAACCGGTCGGAGCTGGTCACTCAGTGGTGTGGACGAAGTACCACATGTACACTAGACAGAGGACTGACACCCCCTTGACTAATTCTTGATCAGTGAGAGGGATGCTCGAACACGGCCGGATGAGGTTATTGTATTTATTTTCCCGGGCTGTTATTTTATGAATGCATTCACTTTGCCATCCAGTAAAAGTCGGTGTGGTTAGAGATCCTGTACTCCTGATTGCTTCCGACTAGGTGGATGGATCCCGAGGAGATGTAGACCTGAAACCCAAAACTATAAAGCCTGAATTCCTGACGTATGGACTCGAGATATGTGAACAAGAGGACTTCTTCTAGACGAGACGAACTAATCAAGAGACTTCGACTTTGCGAGACGAGTGGTCAAAGTGATTCAGCTCTACGAGATAATTGATTTAGGGATTCCCTTAAGCGAGAGATAAAAGATTAGACAATGTGACGATTGCATTGCATCTTCATGCATCTTATATATTTGCCTGCTATATTGTTTGTTGTATTGTTGTTATGTTCTAGTATGCGTCACTAGTGTAATTCCAAGAAGTCGATGGGAGTAATTCCATTCGGATAACTTACTCTCTCAACTTCTTGTGTACATGTGACTATGAATCTTCGATTCTAAAAGACGGTGGAGCTGGTGATGCTACTCCTAGAGGAAGGACTTACTGATCGTGACGCGCCGACGAGAGGGCGGCTGCTGAATGACGAGGATTGCTTTAGAAGACTTGCGTTGCGGATCGAGAAGGGGACGCTGTTTAGTAGATCATAAATAGGTTCCCAATGGACCCTTGCTGATATGTATCAAGTGTACCCCTTATCTTTTTGAAATGCTTTTGTTAAGACATATGCTTATGTAAGAATGGCACAAGTGTTCTGTGGTGGCCACTTTTGTAAGAACCTTGATGGTCCGTTTTCAAAACTGTTTTCTGAATGACTGTCTTAATCAGACAGCTAACTATTTCAAGTAAGTCAAATATTTCCGATACGAAAAGCCTTTATCCTGTGAAGTCATCCACATCATAATGTTTTTTTTTAGAAACTCCCGCAAGTGTTTTTGAGAAAAGGATTTTTTTTAAAAGTAATACCTTGTTTTGGAAGCTCGAAAGTCGAGTGTTGTTCCCGTTTCAAAAAAAAAATTTCCCTATTTTTCCTAAAAGAGTTAATTAACATTTGATGAGTATTTATTTCGAGTTTTCCAAATCGGGGTGTTACACTTGGTGGTATCAGAGCCAGGTTGTCCATGCGGCCTGAACATGGCCTTACATGTTCTCTGTTGTGTGATCTCTAGATATGTTTAGATTGTGTGTTTTCTAGATATGTTAGGATTGTGTGATTTGATGCGTTAGTAGGTATATTGAATCGTTAGTGCGTTAATGAATATAGCTTACGATGTCTAGAAGAGGAAGAGGTAGACATGCTTCTGAAGCAGCTCGGAACACCGAGGACATGCTAAACGAGCTGACTTCTGAAGTTCTGGGTATGAATGAGAATCTCAACGTGATGCATCAGCAAGCCCAGCAGAACAATCCAAACCAAAACTTAGGACCTCAGGAATATAGGGGATTAGATGAGTTTTGTAAGAGGAACCCTAAGGAATTCGCCGGTGGATATGCTTTGGAGAACGCTAACGAATGGATTAGGGAGTTAGAAAAGATCTTTACCGCTATGCAATGCACCGATACTCAGAAGGTAACCTACGCGGTCTACATGTTGACGAAGGAGGCATCTGATTGGTGGGAGAACACTAGGAAAGTTATGGAGGTTCAACAACAAGCTGTCACTTGGAACTCTTTCAAGCAAAGATTCCTGGAGAAATACTTCCCTATCGACATGAAGTTGAAGAAGGAGATAGAGTTCATGCACTTGGCCCAAGGGAATATGTCGGTCGGCGAGTATGCTACGAAATTTGAGGAACTGGTGAAGTACGTGCCGCACTATAATCAACCCGGAAACGACCAGTCGAAGTGCGCGAAGTTTCTCGATGGACTTAAGACTGAGATCCAGATGGCATTTATACATATGGGAATCGAGAGTTTTCCGCTCCTATTAAGCCGATGTAGAATCTATGAGGATGGGCTTAAGGCGAAGAACGTCGGTAATAAGATTGTTGTACCCTCAAGTTCTCATGGACCAATGAGGAACAACCCCAATTACCAGAACGTGAGGCAAGGAACCCAGCATGGGCGAGGACCCTACGATCGATTCGGAGGTAGAAGGGACAATCGGTATGGAGGATCGAGGTTCCAAAGGAACAACAATCGCAACAATGGCAACCGGGGAAATAGGAATGCCAACACTTGGAGCCACAACGGGAGTAGAAGCCGTTACAACAATAACCCTACTGATAGGAACTCTGAAACCTCACCACCCTTCTGTACCCGATGCCGTAGACGCCACTTTGGTAATGAGTGTAATCCCAAACCCGTTTGTTTCATCTGTCAAGAACCTGGTCATTTTGCAAAGGTATGCCCCAAACAAAGGAAAGGAAACGATGCTGGAAGTGCTGCGAGGCCACAAGCTAAGGGAAAGGTGTTTACGATGAGTGGTGTAGAGGCTTCAAACCATGATGGTCTCATCCAAGGTACATGTCTTATACGTGAGATTTCCTTGAATGTGTTGTATGATTCGGGTGCTACGCACTCTTTTATATCCGATGATGTTGTGAGTAGGTTGCACCTAATGGTAGCTTCTCTACCATATGATTTGATTTTGTTTACCCCTACTAGTGACCCGGTCATAGTTTCGACCTTTTGCCCTAAGTGTCCGGTAGTGATAGACAATAAGACTTTTCCCACTGATCTGATAACATTACCCTTATCCCAAATCGATGTTATCTTGGGAATGGACTGGTTATCCGCTAACCATGTTCAGTTGAATTGTTTCACTAAGACCCTAACTTTTGAAAACCCTGACGAATCCTTACCCAAGCACGTATCTGCCAATCAAGTCATGGCTTCTCTGAGAGAGGGAGCCCATGTATACATGATCTCAACTTCTTTAGACATCGATGTGGACAATCACATTCACAAGCTGCCTGTAGTTCGAGACTTCCCAGAAGTATTTCTTGACGATATTCCTGGATTACCACCTGTTCGAGAGGTTGAGTTTTCAATCGATGTGATACCGGGAACTAGACCAATCTCTAGAGCGCCTTATCGAATGGCACCAGTGGAGCTAACTGAGCTGAAAAAGCAGATCGAGGAGTTGACGGAAAAGCAACTCATCAGACCCAGTGTGTCGCCTTGGGGAGCTCCAGTTTTACTAGTAAAGAAGAAGGACGGTAGTATGAGGTTGTGCGTCGACTATCGCCAGCTGAACAAGGTAACGATCAAGAACAAATACCCTCTGCCAAGGATAGATGACCCGATGGATCAACTGAGAGGAGCTGCGGTGTTTTCAAAGATCGATCTTCGGTCGGGGTATCACCAGATTCGAGTGAAGGAAGATGATATACCAAAGACTGCATTTAGGACCCGATATGGACATTTTGAGTATTTAGTCATGCCTTTCGGAGTGACTAACGCTCCTGCAGTGTTTATGGACTACATGAACAGAATCTTTCAACCGTATTTAGATTCGTTCGTGGTAGTATTCATAGACGATATCCTCATTTATTCCAAGAACAAGGAGGAACACGAGGAACATTTGAGGATAGTTCTGTAGATTTTGAAGGAGAAGCAGTTATATGCGAAGCTCTCAAAGTGTGAATTTTGGTTGGAAGAAGTAAATTTCTTGGGTCATGTGATCTCAAAGGAAGGAATAGCAGTAGATCCAGCTAAAGTAAAGGCGGTATTGGGCTGGAAAGTGCCAACGACGGTGACGGAGATTCGAAGTTTTCTCAGTTTGGCAAGATATTATAGGCGTTTTATCGAAGGATTTTCAAGATTATCCTTGCCAATGACGAAGTTAACCAGGAAAGGACAACTGTTCGTGTGGACCACGAAGTGCGAAGAAAGTTTTCAGGAGTTAAAGAAGAGGTTAACAACAGCCCCAGTGCTTGTTTTGCCTGACCCGGAGAAGAATTTCAGTGTTTATTGCGATGCGTCGAAGCAAGGTTTAGGTTGCGTCCTGATGCAAGAGCGAAAGGTTGTAGCTTACGCCTCTAGGCAACTGAAGGTTCACGAGCGAAATTACCCGTCTCACGACTTGGAGTTAGCTGCGGTGGTTTTTGCTCTGAAAATATGAAGACATTACCTCTATGGAGCAAGGATTGAGGTATTCAGTGATCATAAGAGTCTTAAGTATCTCTTTGATCAGAAGGAGTTGAACATGAGGCAAAGGCGATGGATGGAATTTTTGAAGGATTACGACTTCGAGCTGCAGTACCATCCGGGGAAAGCGAACCTAGTAGCCGATGCTTTGAGTAGGAAATCCCTCCATGTGTCTGCAATGATGGTGAAAGAGATGGAGTTAATCGAGCGATTCAGAGATATGAACCTGGAAGTTAGGATGAGTCTGAGGAGTATGATTTTGGGAATTTTGGTCGTATCGAATGAGTTTATGGAACGAATCAAGAAAGGACAATTAGACGATCCGGAGTTACTAACAAAGAAGCAGATGATTTCGGAAGGAAAGGAGACTGAATTTCAAGTAGGAGCTGACGGAGTGCTGAAGCGTAAAGATCGGATTTGTGTGCCACAAAACAAGGAAATAAGGGAGATGATTTTGGAGGAAGCTCATAAGTGTAAGTTGAGTATTCATCCCGGAGCAACCAAGATGTACCAAGACTTGAAGAAGATGTTTTGGTGGCCTGGTATGAAAAGGGAAGTAGCGGAGTATGTGTCGAGGTGTCTGGTGTGTCAGAAGGCTAAGATTGAGCACAAGAAACCCGGTGGAGTGTTACAACCATTGGAAATCCCAAGTTGGAAATGGGACAGTATTTCCATGGATTTTGTAACTGCCTTGCCTAAGACCCGAAGAGGATTTGACGCTATTTGGGTAATTGTCGATCGATTAACCAAAAGCGCTCATTTTCTACCTGTCAATGTGAAGTATCCGTTGGAAAGGTTAGCGACCATATATGTTAATGAGGTAGTGAGACTACATGGAGTGCCGACAAGCATCGTATCGGATAGAGATCCGAGATTCGTCTCGAAGTTCTGGAATAGTCTGCATGCTGCACTCGGAACAAGACTTCAGTTAAGTTCAGCTTACCATCCTCAGACGGACGGACAATCAGAAAGGACCATTCAGTCACTAGAGGATCTTCTTAGAGCTTGTGTTTTGGAACAAGCAGGAGAGTGGGATACTCTTCTACCACTGATAGAGTTTACCTACAACAACAGCTATCACTCGAGCATAGGGATGGCTCCTTATGAAGCTTTGTATGGAAGGAAGTGCAGAACGCCGTTATGTTGGTTTGAGACCGGTGAGAATCTTATTTTGGGTCCAGAAATGGTTCAACAAACAACAAAAAAGATTAAGATGATTCAGGAAAAGATGAGAAGTGCGCAAAGCCGGCAGAAGAGCTACTATGATCAGAGAAGGACTCCTATCGAGTTTAATGAAGGCGATCATGTGTTCATGCGAGTAGTGCCAACTACTGGGATCGGCAGAGTGCTTAAAACCCGAAAACTTACCCCAAAATTTATAGGACCTTACCAAATTCTGAAACGTGTAGGACCAGTAGCTTATGAAATTGCCTTACCCCCAATGTTTTCCAACCTACACAATGTTTTTCATGTGTCACAACTTAGGAGATACATTAGTGATCCGTCTCACATCATCGAACCCGACCCTATTCAACTCAAGGAAAATCTAACGTACGAGACTACGCCCTTAAGGATAGACGGTCGGAGTGTAAAGAATCTTCGGGAAAAGGATATTCCTTTAGTTAAGGTTATATGGGATTCTGTGAATGGTGAGAATGCTACTTGGGAGCGTGAAAGTAGCATGAGGGATTCGCACCCTCATTTGTTTGATACAGGTACGTGATTTCTCGAGGACGAGAAATTTCTAAGTTGGGGAGGATGTGACATCTGCCCATTTGACTCACTTCTGAAAGTCCCTAATTAAGAAAATTGTTTTAACCTGATTAATTAAAGAATTGATTTAAAAGAGTTTTGATTCCTTGATGTGTTCTTATTTGGTTGCTTATGTGTGTGACTTTGTATGCTTGATTGTTTATGATTGTTCGAGATTGTTTTCTATGGTTTCATGGAAAATTATTTTCAAAGAATCAAGTCCAAATTACCTCTAGAAACCCTAATTGATGCCCTAATCGTGAGTTAAACCCTAATTGAGCTCTTAATCTTTGATTAAGTGCTTAATCACTTTCTTGAAACCCTAAACCTTTTTGATTAGTGAGTTAATCCAAAATTAGTTTCCTTAAACCCAAGATTAAATTTTTGATTAGCACCTTAATCCTTGATTAAGCCCTAATTACTAAGGATTAGTGAACTAAACCTTGATTAATTAACCTAATCCTACCCTAATCACGATTAGCACCCTAATTAGTGCCTTAAACCTAATTAGCTAATCTAATCACCCAAGGCTCCATGTGGCCGAATTTTATGATGCATGGCTTGGCCACCAAGCCTACTTCCATGGTTGCCAAGTAGCATGCCCTTTTAGTCAAAACCATGACATCATCACCATGACATAAGCATGACCTAAGAGAAGAAAAAGTGAAGGAAAGGGAGGAAAGAAGGGGGAGGCCGTGAGGGCCTTGATGGCAAGACTTGGCCTCCAAGTCCTTAACTTAATTCCTAAGCATTGCAAACCAACCCTCCATGCAAACCCTTCTTAGCAATTAAGAAAAAGTGGAGGAGAATAAGGAAGGGACCAAAACCGTGTGAGACTAAAGGGAGTTCATTTCCACTCTTTCATTCTTCATCCTTCTTTCTTTCAAGCAACAAACAACAACAACACCAACACCCATCAAACCTCCCAAAACCGTGAAGGAGTGAGTGAGTTCTCCATCATTCCTTCAACAATCACACACTTCTTTTCCTAAACCAAACACATCACACCAAGAGAATCATCAAGCTCTTGGTGAGAAAGAAAAAGAGAGAGAAACCGAATTGTGAACCAAACCTCAACACCTTGAACTCTTCATGATCTAAGCTAGATCAAGCCAAATTAGTGAAGAGGAGGAGGAGAAACCATGGACCTTAGAAGATGAGTGAAGAAACCGTGAAGAGAGAGGAGAGAAAATCAAAGATTTTGGACTTGAATCCTTAAAATTTTTATTAAGTAAGAACTTGTAATATGAACTTAAAAGCTTCAAACCTTTTTCTTTAATTCTTGTTCTTTTTCATTCATTCTTTCTTTACTTTGATTTTTACTCTAAAAGGTGTGATGCATGTTATTTTTCCAAGCTTGATTCTAAAAGTTTTGTTAAGAAAATGTTTTTCTTCATGGTCTTGAAGTTTTCTCTTTGATTTCTTGAAAATGTTTTAGAAAAGAATTTGATTTTAAGTTTCATAGAATGATTTTGAAGGTCTAATAATTTTGGTTGCATGCATGTCAAGATCTATGCTTGAACTTTGCCTTACTTGATGTTTGAATCCTAATGTGAAAAATCTTTGAAAATGATTGATTTCTTTGGTGATTTTCTTGTGAATGGCCACGGTTTGCACTTAGTTTTTAAGTTAGGAGTTTTGTTATTGAATCTTGATTATGTGCATGTGATTACCATGAGATTCTAAGCATGTTTTCGAAGTTTGAAACTCTAAGAAAATTCTTTTAAGAAAATCATGGATTGGTCACGGTTTAGTTATAATTATGAGTATGAACTTGATTTCCTTTGCTTAATCTTTTACATGATATGATCTTGAAATTTAATAATATGTGATGTTGTGATCCTTGAGTGAAGCCACGGTTTTACATGCTAAATCAAAAAGATTGAGATTTTCTTAAGTTTGGTTAATGAACATGTGATTTCCTTAAGCTTTGAGTTGATTTTATGTGTTAAGTGAAAAATATAAATTGTTTAGGAACTCATGTGATGCCCACGGTTTCATGTAGAATGCATGATAGGATTATGTTTTTACTTGCTCAATGAATTGTGTGAAATTGTTGATTGAATCTAGAGTTGTTCTCAAGTCTTGAATCCTTGGAAATGTTTTTGAGAAAATCTATTGAAGGTCACGGTTTAGACCTTAATTTTTAAGATGAATTCTCTTAATTGTATATGAGTTCATAACATGAAAATTATATGTTGATTTGTAAAGTTATTCCTTGAAGAAATGATTTCCTAAACAACCCATGATGTATACGGTTTTGACATAGTTTTGCATGATAAGATGAAGTTTTGCTAAGATGAAATTAATCAAGTGAAAGATAAATGAAAATGTGACTAAGAATATATGTGATGCATTATTTGATTTGTGTATGCTTAAGTGTTAGATTTCTTCATTTGATTGGGCTATGTGTATGAATAAATTTGTGAACATGCTTATGTGTAATTATGGCTTGTGATTGTGAAATGTTTGAAATGAATGAATGTCTATTTGATTTGTGTTGCTTGAATACCTTGCTGCCCACACGCGATTCTAAATGTCTAAACTTGATAAGTTGTTGGCTTAAGTGTCTTCTTGATTGTTTTTGTGATTCTTGATTGATTATGCTTTTAAATTGGTTTTAAACAATGGAAAATGAATTTAAAACTTAGGACATGATGCTGTCCAGAATTTTCTAAGTAATATTTCTTGTTTTAAAGTGTTTTAAAAGTGTTTTAAAGTTTAAGTTTTCATGGGTAATTGATCCAAGATAAAGTTGGCTTGAAAAGTGCGATTTTTCGATGTTTTTGGATTCGAACTCAATGCTGTCCAAGAAGGACCAGCAAAGAAACTTTTTAATTGGATAAATTTAATTGATTATTTCCTAATGATTCTAAAGTATGAAAGTTAATGTTTGACCTTGGACAAGTTTGAGTGAAAAGGATTGATGTTTCAGTTTCTAAATGAAGTCAATGTTTGGATTTCCTTAAGTTGTCTTGAGAATAATTTTAAGAATAACAATTAATAAAACCTAATACTCATATATCTACCTTTCTGGGACTTGAAAGAAGTTGGAGTCGGGCAGACGAGGAAGGAAGCGAATCACTCGGAACTTGTAGATTCGGTAGCTGCGAATCCAGGTGAGAGAGAAGTTATCCTAAGACGCTTTGGTGTCTAGTGAGTATGCTAGGACACTCCGTACTCTCTCAAAGTCGGATTAAAGGTCTATCGTAGTTAGTAGTATACCCGATAATTTGAGTGATTGTTTGTATCGCGGTATACGAAGACTCAGACCTATAATATTACATGGTATTGATTGATTGATATTATTGTTTATGTTGAGATACATTATTGTGTATGACTGTCATTGCATGAGCATATTGCATCATCCCGCGATATAAAATAAGAATAGAAAAGACATAGAAAACTATAAGAAATCCCCCGACGATTAGAGTGAAACTCTAAGGGAATGGAATGCGTGATGAACCGGATGATGCTGATGCGCTGAGTACGTGGATCGAGCTGACGCTATGATGATGACGACGACGCTTTGAACGTGAACGCCATGAGTGCTAAGTTCTATGATGATAGTTTCCACGTGGTTGTAGCCATGTGTTGAGATAGCCTCTATATGGTCGTAGCCATATGTAGAGTGTGAATGATTTGGGATAGGTCGGAGCCTATCTATTGAGATTTGATGGATATCCCGCATATGGTTGGAGCCGTATGCTGATGTTGATTCTGAATGGGTCGTAGCCCGTCAGAACGTTGATTGATATTCCACATATAGTCGTAGCTATATGGCGAGGTTAATTCTGATTGGGTTGTAGCCCGTCAGACAAGTTGTGGATATCCTGCATACTGGTTGGAGCCGTATGCCGAAATGATTCAGGATGGGTCGAAGCTCATCAGAGACAGTGGTCGAGTCCCACAGAAGCATTCCGCATATAGTCGGAGCTGTATGGCGGAGATGACTTAGGATGGGTCGACGTTAGGACAGAAAAGTATAACCCCACGACCTTAAACCTTTACCCGAAGTAGTGGAGAGGAAGACACGGTGTTTACCTGCGTGGTACTCACTTGATGATTAGGATAGGGGAAGGTAATGACTGTGATTCGTCAAGAAGCCTTGAGAAGTCTGTCTAGGTGGGAAAAACCATAGGGGCCCTGGCTGAACCGGTCGGAGCTGGTCACTCAGTGGTGTGGACGAAGTACCACATGTACACTAGACAGAGGACTGACACCCCCTTGACTAATTCTTGATCAGTGAGAGGGATGCTCGAACACGGCCGGATGAGGTTATTGTATTTATTTTCCCGGGCTGTTATTTTATGAATGCATTCACTTTGCCATCCAGTAAAAGCCGATGTGGTTAGAGATCCTGTACTCCTGATTGCTTCCGACTAGGTGGATGGATCCCGAGGAGATGTAGACCTGAAACCCAAAACTATAAAGCCTGAATTCCTGACGTTATGGACTCGAGATATTTGAACAAGAGGACTTCTTCTAGACGAGACGAACTAATCAAGAGACTTCGACTTTGCGAGACGAGTGGTCAAAGTGATTCAGCTCTGCGAGATAATTGATTTAGGGATTCCCTTAAGCGAGAGATAAAAGATTAGACAATGTGACGATTGCATTGCATCTTCATGCATCTTATATATTTGCCTGCTATATTGTTTGTTGTATTGTTGTTATGTTCTGGTATGCGTCACTAGTGTAATTCCAAGAAGTCGATGGGAGTAATTCCATTCGGATAACTTACTCTCTCAACTTCTTGTGTACATGTGACTATGAATCTTCGATTCTAAAAGACGGTGGAGCTGGTGATGCTACTCCTGGAGGAAGGACTTACTGATCGTGACGCGCCGACGAGAGGGCGGCTGCTGAATGACGAGGATCGCTTTAGAAGACTTGCGTTGCGGATCGAGAAGGGGACGCTGTTTAGTAGATCATAAATAGGTTCCCAATGGACCCTTGCTGATATGTATCAAGTGTACCCCTTATCTTTTTGAAATGCTTTTGTTAAGACATATGCTTATGTAAGAATGGCACCAGTGTTCTGTGGTGGCCACTTTTGTAAGAACCTTGATGGTCCGTTTTCAAAACTGTTTTCTGAATGACTGTCTTAATCAGACAGCTAACTATTTCAAGTAAGTCAAATATTTCCGATACGAAAAGCCTTTATCCTGTGAAGTCATCCACATCAAAATGTTTTTTTTAGAAACTCCCGCAAGTGTTTTTGAGAAAAGGATTTTTTTTAAAAGTAATACCTTGTTTTGGAAGCTCGAAAGTCGAGTGTTGTTCCCGTTTCAAAAAAAAAAATTCCCTATTTTTCCTAAAAGAGTTAATTAACATTTGATGAGTATTTATTTCGAGTTTTCCAAATCGGGGTGTTACAAACTACATTAGAAGTTGGCCGAGGAGACGCCTCGGTTGGAGAAGCAGTAGGAGTAGAAGTACTCAAGCTTGGGGTACTTAAACTGGAAGACCCAGAAGCCACGCTTGTTGTAGTGGTTTTCCTCTTCTTCCCCCCATGGAGCAGAGCAGTCATTCGGGAAGCCATTTTTTATGCAAAGAAAACTTAGTGAGATCCACATAAATCACAAATATAATAGCAGAGTGAGAATAGTTTACCAAGTTCAGCTTTGACATCCGATGAAGGGATATTCACGATATCCTTCGTTTCTATCATTCCATTCTTTTGCAAATAACTCTCAACAGCTCGGCACACCTCTTTCTCGAATTCAGCAAGCTCTTTCCAATCTGACGCATATGATGCGATCGATCGGTTGAAAAAACTTGCACTCCACTAAAGAGGGAACCGTGGGAGTGGTCGCCTCTCCCCAGGACGAGTAAACCAGCAGGCACCATTGCCAACAAAATTATATTTGAAAAAGTAAGGTTTGAACCCCTTCCAAGATTCAGAGAATTTAGTGAAAAGAGCATATCCATGGCGGGACTTCAAAGAAAACCAAGGTCGCCTCACCGACCCTCTCTCAAAAGTATTACACTGGGGGGAAAACAGATAGAAAAAAAGGGGAAGAGTGCAAGACCACTCCATGGCCGAGCAAACTTGCTGGAAGCCCCTCACAAAAGCCCAAGCATTAGGATGCAGTTGGGAAGTTGCCACTCTCAAAGTACTCAAGACACCTATTTCAAATTCAGTAAAGGGCATTCTAATCTCTAGTCGAGTAATCACTTCTTCGTAAAAATAGAATCCAAAACTACCCTCTGGAATTTTAGTGCAAACCCTCTCGTTCAAACCCACTGGACTAACAGAATAGAGATTCCCAGTGTTATCTCCAGTACATGGTAAAATTATAGCCCGAGTTTGTTCTAGTGACCCTTCCGTTGAAAGCTCGGACCGAATACCGAGAACCTCTTGGTCCACCCAATCGTATTCAGCTGCATCTGGTGGAAGTGGGTAGAGTTCAGGATTAGTGATACACTTTCTCTTCATACCTGAGAAAAAGGGGGCACACTTGGAGTCAGAAGCAGAAAAACTTGGTTATGTCGGATCAAATACTTACGGTTACGGTCGGTTAGGGAATACCTCCCTGTCTGGGCAGAATTTCCCCAAACCAACTAAAATGTCTAATACCTCTCTGTTGCTTCCTTAACCTCCTCTATTCTACCCTCTCGGCAATCCTATAGAGAATCACACCCTGTCTGAACTCTTTCAAGGACCGAGGAAAACGCATGGCTATCGGTTTAACACAAATTTCTGGGTTTCCTCCTTTATGTGTTCTTGGTACGTCAGAGTTTACAGACTCCTCACTCATGATTAACGCAGCCTCAGTACCAACCCTAAGAAGTTAAGTACAGCAAAACGTAAAGCAAACCTAAGAAATACTACAACGATCGCTCAGTAAATGTTAAAGGGGGATAAAGAATTTCGAAAGGCAAGTGGGGGTACCACAGCAACAAGTTGGGGTTTGTTCGAACCCTAGAAAAATCTATTAAAAAAATCAGGAAGAAGGACCAGCGTTGATACATAAAAAAGAAAATTCTAGGCACATACACACAGCAAATGAGAGAAACAATCGCATGCAAAACAGCAAAGAAGAAAGAGAAAAAAGCCATAGAAAGTAGTCAGAAACAAGAAGAGAGGTTCATTACCTGATATCGATGAATAATCAAGAAACCAAAGGAACACGAAGATCACGAAGTGAGAAACACACTCAATGTAGAGAAGAAAACAAGAATGCCGTTGAAGAACCCTGGTTTTGTTGATCACAGTCACTGAAAAACGATGAACAAGGAAGAGAGAGAATTCGAGATGTTTCTGAAGTTCTAAATTGAAGTTCTGAATTATGAGAAACCGCCCTTTAAAATTCGTCTAAAAACTTCCCTCCACTATCTCAAAAGACTTGGGCCTAAGTCAGAAAAAGCCCATTTACGGCAAAAATTAATACGTGGCACCCCCAGCAGGTTTGAAATCATAACGTTCCATTTCCCAGTAAAAGTAAAGGACACGTGGAGGCGCAAATAGAGTTGAAGGGTCACGTCTGGGTCAATCAAACGACAGATCTGGTAGGATCACTCGAACGGTCGGATATCTTTTTCAACAAAGCTTGGTCGGAAAACGATTCGCTCGTCTTATCAACTCGGCAGGGCTCAAATCACCCTACCGAGCTTGGGGGGCTTATGTAGTAGACCTATAGTCGACCGAGCATCATCCGACCTAAATCACCTAACTCCGACCCTTTAAACATTTGAACAAGGCATACGGTCGGAACTATACACCGAGCAAACTGGGTTTTTACAGAGATATAATACGCTTATGAGATTAACCCCGAGCACAGGACTTTCATCCTTATCCTTGTCGTTTACAGTCTCATCCAAGCGTAACCACTTCTCCTAGATTCCCACGACTCTTGGTTAGATAAAAACAGTACGGGATTAAGTTTATCAGTTACAGGATTTATGGATATGATCTTATCATAACCTCTACAAATCCTACTTGAATTCTACCTCTTCAGAGGACTCATCAGAACGGTCCACAGCACACAGGTAATCCCCTATAAGAACCACCATGCTATAGGGGCTAAGGTACGTCTTCTCATCCCTAAGTTGACACTCACACACACATTGTTGACTAGGGAGAACCTGTTTATCCCAACTGGATACGCAGAAATCCTACAAGTCCTACATTAATCTCTTTATTGAGGTCATTCTTTGAGGCTTTTCCATAGCTTCAAGGCTGATCTTGATCAAGGACACGACACTTGGATCTTCAAAGAATTCTTAGGTTTAGGGTTGATCTCCTTTCCTTTTTCCTTCTTCTACCTCACGGCCAACTCTTCTTTCTCTCTTTCTATTTTCTAATTTTTGATCTAAGAGTTTGAGAGGCTCTTAGAACTTGTGTTTTGGGTTCTCCACTCTTCTTTTTCTCTTCTCCTCTCTCGGCCACTCTCTCTTTCTCTAAGGTCTCAAGAGTTTGATGATGCTCTTGGGAACCAAGTGTTTAGGTTTGTGGAGGAAATGAAAAATGGCTAACCAACACACACACACACGGCTTAATGGACAAAACAAAGGCATGGAATTTCCTCTTCTAGCCTCGGTTCATGGCTTGTTTCAAGGGTAATTCGGTCTAACCATAAATTTGCATGGGGGACAAGGTGGAAGGAAAGTCACTCCTAGGCACCATGACTCACACCCACTAGGTTTCCACTTGTTTCCCATTCCAATTTTCCATTTAATTTTCATTTTCTTAATTCTTAAGGAAAAAGGCTCCTACTTGGTCCTTCTATTCTTATAATGGTCGAACCACATACACTAGCACACACATATACTCATGCAATTTATTTTCATGTTGGTCACATAGCATAGATCCATGGAATAATACATACATGTTCATCATGCACACACACACACACCGATCACACTTATATTCATGCATTTGCACGTTACACATACATACATGCATATACTTCTCACTAATTAAAACTCTCATAATCCTAAGCATACACTCATATGAGGCCGTACATACATACACATGCACACACTCATAGGGAATAAATTATTCATGCATAAAAATTATAATGACACCAAAAATATCAAGCATATATTTTCAGAAAACATATCACCATTTCATCAAACAATTTCTTATGGAAAATTTCTCTATTGCTTTAAAAGTATTTCAACACATGATCATTTCCAAAAGTCGACTTTTTAAAAAAAATCATGACATTATTTCATGAAAGATCATTTCTTTAAAATCACTCAACGCTTTGAAATCGTGAATTAAGCAATTTATTTAAGAAAATACTCTTTCCAAAAATACTTTTATCAAAAACAAATTTCTTTAGTATTTTAAATTAATACGAGGAATTTACGGGGTGTTACAACTTATGCTTTCATTGTGAACAACCGGGACACTTTGTTTCAAATTGTCCCCATATCACACTATGGAAGGGAGTGAGTATACGACAGAGGCAACAGGCGAAGTGAAGTCCATCCGGACAAATAGGAGAAGCGTGCAACATGGACAAAGCAGCAGGACTGGACATGGACGATCCAAACGAAGGTGCGTGTTATTTTGAAGTAACACTATTAAGGAATCAACTCATGGAGAACCTAGGATTACTTTCAATTAGGACTATTTCCTAAATTCTAAACTTCTCTTTTTCTTTCAGTAATAAGATCTCCTAGAGTATTTCTTTAGTAATTATATTATGACCATTTCACAACAGGGTACTAAGAGACATACCGGGAACATCCTTCCCATTCTTTCACCTAAGTAACCGTGAAACACTATAGAAAATTATCCATGAAGTTAAAGCTTTAATAAACACCCAATCCAGTATGGTGTTGTCATTTGATAGAGTGTAAGATCGGGATTAGCTATCCTTCTCTTACATCCGTTGAAAGACAATACTATCATACAAGGGCATGCACTGATGTGCTGTTGATAGAGGTGAGATTGGGATTAGCTACCCCAGTTTTCGCGTTTATTGACAAACGACAGCATTGCAAATCTTGAAGAACGTGATGATGTGTTGTTGCTAGATGAAGGATTGAGACTAGCTACCCCGGTCCTTGCATTTATTGGCAGATATATCATTGCAATCTCTAAAATATGATTAGAACCATTGACATAGGAATTCGACCTGAAGAAGGTCAAATTAAGTTCAAGCTCACTAGAAATCCTATGGAAATTCGTGACAATCGATCGTGCGACAAATCTACCCATAACAACCCTATCTAGTATAGGAACATAGAGAGATGTAAGTACGTGAAACCGCTATATCTTAGAAAACCCAACAAGTAGTTCATCCAACCTTGTTTTCCAAACTCGTCAGCTAATCGAAAAGTAGAACCACTAATTCTTAACATCAGCTCAGTTACCCCTTGGTATCGATCTACGTAGGTATGTTGATACTAAGTAGGGGAGAACCTTATAATCCTACCCGAAACCCATCCGAGTGATGGTAAAGAATGAGAACGACAGCCGAGCAGAACTAGAACGCAAACTACCTTAGTGTACCCTGTAACACCCTACTTTTATTTACTAAAACTATTATTTAAGATTAACGTTTAATTAGGAAAATGTTCGGGGTTTATAAAAATTTCGATGGAGTTTCCTCTAAAAATTGGACTTTTCCCCGAATAATAATAAACCTGTCAGTCCAGAACAGTTTTGAACAATTATAAATATAAATTCAATCCCTTCACAACAATGGGGATTTACTGAAACTTAGTAAAATGAAAAGATATAAATACAATTATTCAAGAATACAAATGTTTAAACCAAATGAAAAAACTAAAAACAATTAAACAACTCTTTATAAAATAATTCCCTACAAAATAATAACCTATGAATGGTTGCACTAGGAATAGGACCGTAAGGTCACCCCTACCAATATACTTTTACAATGAGTATACCTTACTCGGCCTTGTCCTTATGTGTACCTGTCTCCAATGTGTACCTAATATGTCCACTGTAAGGGTGAGAACTTTGAAATCTAGATCAAAGAAAACATTTAAAAACAGTAATAAATCATAAATAGATATATTCACACACAAACAATAGCAGTTAGGCAATTCACACTTCAATTAACAATAATACATTGCAACAGTAATCAATTTGTAAGTTATATATATACTTATAGTATAATACTTTACTATAGTACTATGATGCACAATCACATGATTATGTTATGTCAATCGTCGCACTTAGATGGTTTAACTCTTGAATCCGATATTGAACATTTCCTTTCATTCCATTAACTTTAACACTTTGATCGGATTCAATGAATTAAAGCATCTATAACAATGCATTCACACTTTCCCTTTCACTTTCATCCTAACAATGTACTATAACAATTCACTTTAACTTTGATCAATAACAATAACAATAACAATTCACTTTAACTTTGATCGATAACAATAACAATAACATTTCCTAACAATGTACTATAACAATTCACTTTTCCCTTTTCCAATAACAATATACATCCTCACATACACCCTCCACTCTGGGGAAAAACCGACCAGGAGGAAGCATTTCTCAACCTCTGATTGGGTGCTTCACATCCTCTAGGAATGCCGCTCACCCGCTTGCACAGTACGTCACACTCCTCAAGGGTAGTGTTCAACGTACAATCTGGATTGATTCGCCCAGATTGGCTCTAGCAGAAATCACTGTCATTGGCCACAAGGAGCCAAAGTAAATAGAATTACTATGGTTTGCGTAGAACCAATCCCCGACACGGGTTGCGAACCCACGTCCTTTGGAAGATCAAAGTCCTCCATAGTAATTCCTAACATTTACTCTTGTCCTCATCAATCGTTAAAACGACGTATGTTTTTCCCCGTCACCTAACGTCCACCTTTACTCCATGCATGATCCAATATTCTAAGTATTTCGCAGTTGAGTTTAAATCCCTTTTTGCCCTTTTTAAAATGTCCTTGAATTGGTTTAAACTCAATTGGGAAAGACTTAGCCCTATTTGATGCATAACTATATGAATGCAAACTTTATACTTTATAAACATATTATCCATACATTATCATATTATTTACATTTATAACAACAATAATCATAAAAACAATATCTATTTCTAAACAATCAATATAAACATACACAATTAACCTAACTAAATACTTAGAGCTTCTAAACTAATTCTACCCCTCTTAATCTCAAACTTAACTAATAACCTAAATACACCTAGTTATGTGTCTATTACTATAATTAAATTCTTTCTCTAATACTAGACCAAAGTAACCCCCTTACCTCTTGGAGAGCAAGAACCAAATTGGGGTTTTGATGGAGCATCCCCACCAAGCTCTAATCCATGCCTCTTAGCTTCCTATTCCTTGCTCTTAATCACTTCCTAAGCTCCCTTGCATGATTAGAAGACCCTATGCCACGGATTACACAAATTGGGGTTTGATAGGGAATTGGGATTTCATGAGAAAGAGGAAGTAATATGTGTTTTTGGAGAGGGAAATTCATGGGGAATTGATTTGGAAGTGATTTGTGGCACTAATTTGTTGTAACTTTGAGTGGCCATGGTGATTGAGTGAATCTAGGGTTGAGAGAGGAGAGAAATCGTGGAAGAGAGGGAAAGAAATGGTGAGAAATGAAGGGAAAATCGTGTTTTTATCAACCAGAACTGTACATTTTCGCTTGAGCGAAAATTTGCTCGCTTGAGCGAAAACTGGAAGCGATCAGACTTGATTTTCTGTGACATTTTCGCTTGGGCGAGTAGGCTCTCGCTTGAGCGAGTAAAATTCAGCTTCAGCATGCTAACTTCAAAATGTCATAACTTTTTCGTTAACCGTCGGATCTTGCTCAAATTTTGAGACAAGCTTTCTAAGACACTAATCTTCACATCCAACGGTGGGTTTTGGGTTTAGATCTATGGATATTTTATTCCTAATTTTCTAAGATCCTATGTTCTTTATTCTTAAATAACTCTTCTAAAACTCAACTTTAACCTATTTCTAACCCATACACTTCTACCCTTACTTAAATCCTACAGCCTAAACACTTAAACACCTAATAATTTATATCTATTAACTATCCTAAATGGACATTAGAAATTGGGGATGTTACATACCCACAGAAACATCAAGACCAAAAACGGATGAGATGTCGAACATCCGCAGTTATCTCTTCCCACACTTTGGAAAGGCATAACAGACTTGCACAGGCCACCAATAACTCTCAAATTGATGATGACATTGTGTCGGACATCAACTCAACTTTTAACAATGATATTCTCGTCAATGGTTGTCCAAGACCGTTATTCTTAAAAACCTTACGTAAACCGCTAAGAAGGTCACTGGGAATTCGCGGAGAACCAACCTCGAACAAGTTAGGATAAATCCGAACAAACACGGAACTGAGAAGTAGAATTAAACCTTGACCCCTATTCCCAAGTAGAAACCAATCTTAGCTTTTTCGAGACGAAGCGGAACTAGGAAGCGAGTAAGCTGGAACGACAATGAAATAGGATTCAGATGAAGTCAAGTTGAATGTCGGACTGACTTTTGCTAAATTCAAGCAAGGAAATGAAGTGCTAGCAATTCTTCAAGTGTTGTGATTAGAAGAACTGCAACCTGACAACAATGTCATTCTTAGAGTCTCAGGACTCTATATTGTGGCCCGAATGACCAAAAACCTTGGGTTGCGCACTTAGAAGAATAAACAGGACTCTGATCAAGGGGGTGAATATTCTAGAAAACGAGTAGGAGTTGTGGCCATTAAGTCTCTTGGACAAAGTCCGAGTAGGGGAGTGAGTGACGAAGAGATGCGAGGTAGTTGTACATTAATTCTCAAGGGTTTGTTATCTCCCTAGATTACTCGATGGAATTTCGAGGACGAAATTCAAATAAGTAGGGGAGAAATGTAACATCCCAAATTTTAAACCTAAGTGCAAATAAATTAATAACAGTTCGAGATAATTGAGATAATAATAATAAAACCATAAATAGGTGTTAAAAGAAGTGTTCAAGCATTAGAAAAGATTAACAATAATAATATTGGTTTAGGAAAAGAAAGGAGCATTAAATTGAAGTTAGGAACAGGCCAGAAAAATAGGTAATTCGGTACTAAAACATAACATAGGGTAGAAAATCAAAATAAAAGATTTAGGACTCAAAACACAATTCCCACCGTTGGATATGAAGATATGATTTTTAGGAAGTTGCTCGTCAAATTTGAGCAAGATCCGACGGTTAACGAAGACGTTATGGCTATTTGAAATTGGGAGAAAATAGCTGAAAAATAGAAAAATGAAGTAGCAGTACCTGTGAATTTCGCTTAAGCAAAAATTATTTCGCTTAAGCGAAAATGTCACCGTTTCAACACATCAAGAGTTTGCTTAAGCGAATAGATTTCGCTTAAGCGAAGTAGGTAACATGGCATCACTGGAAGCATTTCGCTTAAGCGAAAATTCTGCGATCTGCAACACTGAGAACGCGTTTTTAAGGGCATTTTGGTATTTTTCCTACCCCAAAACCCATTAAACACCCCTCTTCCTCCTCATACTCGGACCTCCTTCTCTTCCCCCACTCTCCATCATCTTCTTCTTCAACCAAGGGCTAGGGTTCCTCCTCCCAACCCTCCCTCCTTCCACTATCACCATTAATGCTTAAGGACCAAGCCTCCAAGCTTCAAGGCATCTCTCAATCTCTCTTTCCCCTCTTCCAATTTGAGCCACCATCACCACCTCAAGCTTCTCCATCAACATCCTCATCCTCAAGCTCTCCATGACTTCCATGGTGTGAGTTTCAAGCTTTAATCTCCATAGACATCAAGGTTTCCTTTCCCCTCTTTCCTTTTTAATCTTTCCATTTCCTTTTGATTTGGGTATTCTCATAACCCTTATTTATTATTGTTGTGTTATTGTTCCTTGCCCCAATTTTACAAGGGTAATTTGGAGCTTCCCACACCCTAAGAGGAACTCATCAAGCTTGCTCTGCTTCGTGGATTAGTGGATACCGACACCTCTCCTACGTTAGGGTTCAAAGCTCTCTTAAGGTTTAGTCTTCTTTAATTATATTTAAGGTAAGGGGTTTATTGCCGCACGGTGGTTGTGTAACTAGTATGTGTGTGCGTGTTGAGATTAATTGGTTTGTGTAGTTGATATTAGGAATTGATTTTATGAATTATACTATGAATTGATGATTTATTGTGCTAAGCGATTAATTGATATATATGTCCTGATAATATGTTGTGATGTGCTAAATTAATGTATGTACTGAATTATGTGAATTAATTGAATAATGATATGTATTATAATATAAGTATTAAATATATTAAATGGTGTATGTATGTTGTGCTTTAGAGATTGAGTGAAAAAGGAAAGGAGTGGACAAAGGAGTGAGTTTTGGATTTTAGTAGTAGCACATAGATAAAGACTTAAGGGAAACAAATTGGGAAAAATAGGAAGTGTATTGAGAAAATGATAGTGAGTAACTACATGGGAATAGATTAGTTGGGTAGAAGAGGAAAAGAGGAAAATGAGAGTAGAAGGAAAAGGTGTTAGGCGAGGGTGGATTAAAATTGATGAAAAGGAAAAGAATAAAAAGGAAAAGAATAAAAAGAAAAGAAAAAGAGAATATTGGTATGCGGTTTGGACCCTGGAAGGCATACGGTGGGGTGCAGTAAGGCGGGTGCGCAACACCTGCAATAAGTCGCGAGCTGCTCCGTGTGCAAGGGTTGAGTTAGACGTGCGGCCTTTGGGGATCCGTACGCATCGGTAAGACGACACCAAAGGTGGGTCGCAGTGGCAAACTCACATAGCCAAGGATTTTGTGGCATTCTGGCCGTGTAAGACACGCTCTCGGGTGCAGGAAACGTAAGCCGCCTTGGCAGAGTGCGCAATGGTTGAGTTAGACGTGCGGCCTTTGGGGATTCGTACGCATCCGTAAGACGTACCCGGGATGGGACGCAATAGTGAAACCACAAATATTCTGAAAAAGTAAAAAGAAATGGAAAAGAATGAAATAAAAAGAAATAAAAAGAAGAAAGTTGAGAAGGTGGCGAATGAGATGGAGATGGGAGATAGAGATTTGAATTAGTTAACTTGATAAAATAGGAGGAATGTGAGTAAAGAGTAGGAATGGAAGAAGAATTGAGAGTTTAATTTTAGGTGAGGGTAGAAAGCTAAGTGAACGGAATTAGAATAGGAATTGACATTAATTAGAAAATGCGAATAATTGGAGATGTTTGTGTTTGCAGTGAATAGGTGATTGGGCGTGATGTATTTGTATTATTTGGTTATTTGCTAATTGTGTATGACTTGGCATGTATTATGCATTACTAGTTCGTGCAATTCTTATCCTTACAACCACTACAGGTACAGGTTGAGTTTGCAGATATCGAGGCTGAGCAGGAACACATTTCCCACAGGAAGTGTGAATTGAGTCGTTTTATTAATTTGAGTCAAACCGGGCCATATTTGGGTATTCGATGTATTTTGTATAATTATGGATTATGTATGTATTTCCAATATGTATTTTGGAAAATTGGTGGCCCGGGGTATTTAGTTTTTATTGCAAAAGTTTAAAAGTCTCTACTTTAATATTTGATGTCAAAAGAGTCTAGGTATATTATATATTTTATTTGGCTGTCTGGTTGTTATTGAAAACTGTTTTGAACAGGTTACAGGTCAAAACTAAATTTTGGGAAAGTCGGAAAAATAGAGGAGACTCTGTCCGATTTTCCGGAAAAATTATAATAAGTATTTTAATTAAAAAGAAATTTTCAAATCCATATTTTCAAAATAGGTAAAATAAAATAGGTTGTTACAGCTTGGGCATGCTAGAATCCTGACCAATGTGGAACGTAAGAGTCGAAATATGGGGGACTCGGATTTGTGCCCTGGGTGTTATGATGCTCCTGAGACAATCCTTCATTGTTTGCGTGATTGTGAGGAGGTTTTCCCGTTTTGGGATAGTGCAGTGAAGCTTGATAGTTGGAGAAAGTTCTTCAGTGTTAGCCTTGATGACTGGTTAAAAATGAACTTACAACAAACAGATGTTGGTCATGATGATCTTAATTGGCCTATTTTCTTTGGTATTGCGGTTTGGTTACTTTGGAAGGATAGAAACCTGTTGGTTTTTGAAAGAAAGAGTAATCTATCTACAAGTTTATTCTTCCAGGTCCTAAGCTATATGCGGTTAATTCAGCAGTCCAGCCTTCAACCTTCGTTAAATATAATGATGAAGAGAGAAATCTTAGTGGGTTGGGTTTGTCCTCCGTTTGGCATCTTTAAACTCAACACGGATGGGTCAGTTCATGGAGGATCAAATATAGCAGCTTGTGGTGGCCTTGTCCGTGACTGGTCTGGTGCGTTTATTCGTGGATTCACGTGTAATGTTGGTATCTCTACTGCTGTGAAAGCGGAGCTGTGGGGTCTTTTCTGGGAGCTAAAAAAAAAAAAATTCTATAACCATACCAGCTACAACACCGTCTTATTAATTAATCAGGTACTTCTCAAAGTGATGTCCGAAAGTAATTAAACATTTCTGATTCTAACCTTTGAGAAATATAATACTGTATATAGGACTTCTGTCCCTTGTTCCAAAACACACAGATTCAATTATAAATTCTTTTTATGGGTGGTTTTTGAGACTTGAGAGAGTGATGGCATGAAATTACATGTGCTACACAATTCGACTTGTATGTGTGCTACAAATAGGTACTCCGTCCGACTCGAATTATAAGCAACAAAAAACATACTCTTTTTGGTTTAAAATATAAGCAAAATTAACTAATTTTATTAAATTTTGTTTCGTTCCCAATGTCACTCTCCTAAAACATCTCTAGAAAATTGTAATCTTAATTAATTTTTGTTTTATTCCCAATACTACTTTCCTAAAATACCTGTATTTTCTATAAATTTGAGAAAATTAAATACAATCAACTAACATCCTTTATAAACATGAAAGTGGTTGGATTTGCTTATAATTCGAGCCGAAGGGAGTACCATTTTGGTTGCTTAATATCGTGGCCATTTTTCAGCCGTTCATTAGTCATCAACAAAACTATTTATTTTTTTGATCATAACAAAACTATTTATTTCGTGCATTGAGATTTGAGAATTTGTATATTATTGTGCGTACCTCTATATATCTTGTACACTAGACTAGATATCATCAGAATATAGTTAAAGCCTATGAAATTAAAGCATAGTCATTGATACGTAAGTTCTGAGTAGAGAAGCGGCATTCTGGTGTAAAGAAATGAGTCCTATGTTAAAAAAATTAGCGGTTATTTTTATCACATATTTAGTTATGTGCTACTTTTTATCATTTCGTATTGGAGGTATATTTTGTTTTTTCATCATTCCTTACTATAACTTTATGCTATTCTTCTTATCCAAAAAAAAAATTATGTTATTATTCTTACTTAATTAATTTATATTTTATACGACGAAAAAAAGTTTCCTCGATTAATTAGTTTATTTATGTGCCCACTAATTGTATACTCCTACATACATAAAAGCCTTTACTCACACCTAGTTTGGTTTATTTTGATACTATATCATACGCAGGAAGTGTGAGAACCGATCCATTTGGGTTTCAAGGCAGTCGTGTGGATCATGAAAATCTTGGTAATGCAGAAAAGGAGGAGAAATTTAAAGATAATAATGGGGGAGATCTAGTCTATATGGATTATACACCAGTTCGGAATAAACCACCCATCCATAACTAGCTAGTACGTGATGTATGTCTAAATTACTCCATCCGTTTCATATGTAATATTGTTTTAGAATTTGTACCTTATTTCATAAATCTTGTTATTTTATAAATCCAATACATAATTAATGCTATCTTTCCAAACACATCTCTATTTATTAAACTCTCTTTTTCACTTCTAATCTTTTTCCCTCTCTTCAATAATGATTATATAAGGGCATTATAGTTAAAATATAACAAATTCTAACCTCATTTAACCATTTCTTAAGCCTCGTGCATAACCTTAAAACACACTACATATGAAACGGTGGAGTAGTAAGCAGGTACATTTTGTATTGGGATTTGAGTTATGCTATTGTGATTTTTATATACTCCGTATTAAGATAAGATTAAGGGCCTCTTACATATTTTGTTTTGTGAAAGGAAAGTTTTTAGTGTATATTTTGTACTATTTAATTGGGGGAGAAAAAACTATTGTATATATATAAGAATCTTAGGTTGGTATTAAATACAATTTCCACAATATGTATCCTTTTGTGAATTGACTTATATTAATTGGTAAAATATGCTGCTCTATATATAAAAGTAGTATAAAACTATATGTAGTGACTGGAAATGCTGTGAATTCACATTTTTTTTCAGTTGATTAATTAAATTCAAATTTATAGATTAATGTTTTCATGAATATATAAAATAAAATCATTCATGCCCGCCCCTTGTCCTCATGATATATTATATTCATCTGTTTTGCTTAGAAAAAATTATATCTTGGAGTTTAAAATAGTTTTTTTTTTTTAATGTATAAGAAGAAAATCAAAATGGATAAGTTTGCAACTAGAATATTGATGCATTTATAATTGGGTGGTCCGGAATCGATGATCCCTTGTAAGTCCCCATTATTATTTTTTTTTTATCTTTAATTGTTTTCGCCTCCCAAATTAAATGATCGATGATGTTAATGTATTCAAAATCATTAGACTCAAATTACCCAATAATTTTTTAAAGCAAACTTAAAAATAAAAAAAATAAAAAAACATTTTGAAACAACAATGGATATAAAAATTTATTAGTAGTCATGATAAGAAATTTAGTCTTAAAAGAACGTAACAAATTGTACAGAATTTTGGGAGATAAACATTCATTTCGATTAATACTATTCCATTTCATTTATTTATTAGTTACATTTTAAAAAGTTTAATTTTGATGATTTTTTTGTACACCAAGGGTATCCCTCAGCCGACAGCCGAAGACTGATCCCCTCCAAGGCGTAGAATGCGGCACCCTCAATATAATATATATATATGTATATTCTCTAATTAAAAATATAGCTTGATGTATATTAAATAGAATATACATTTGGTGGTGAAATGATCTTGTAAAATTTTTTTCATGGAAAAATAATTTTCCTTTACAAAGACTGTTTCAGAAACTACTTTCATATTCAATAAAGTAATTGAGTACTAAATTGGAGTTCAGCGGAAACAATTTTAAAACCTCTGTATTGGTTGTGAATAATTAAAAGAAATATCAAAATCAGACACGCAACCAGAGCCCATACATAGATATATATATATATATATATATATATATATATATATATATATATATATATATATGTAGATAAACCAGAACATCAACAGTAGTCAACAGTCGAGATAGCAAGTTGTCGCGACCGTCCCGGAGGGCGCTGCGAAAAAGAAAAGGAAGGATGCGGCGATTTGTTTGGTTAAAAATTATGAGATTTTGGAGCCGCCACCAATTGATTTATCCACAAAATGGAATGGTGCAATTGGACACCTAAATAAAAGTGGTCTGCGTACTAGAGTTTGGATTCGGGAGTTGATTACGAATAGGGAAGGTATTAGCACCCTACCACGCCCGTTCAAAGAACGGTTACCTATTTGATCTAAATTAATTGCTTGATAAATTTGGTTTGGTTTCCATCATTAAAAAAGAATATATTTTTATTATTTTTATTTTTATATGTCCCATTTTTGTTAGCATCTTATCAAAAAATGAAAAATGACTATGACAAAGAAATGAGTTGCTAAATAGCTATTTTTGTGTGGAATAAAATCAAATCCTGTAACATTTTATATAACAATGGTGAACATAAAATTCTCCCTTTCGTAAAAAAAAAATAATAAAATAAAAAAAAATTTGTTTGCAACAATCAAAAAGCTTAATAAAATGATTATCATCAAAATGATTTGTTTTTAAATATTCCATATTCACCATTGTCATAACGGTTAAGGATAAACGAATTTATTCACATTGATTTTAGTAATTAAAATTTGTACAAATACTTTATTTTAATTTTTTAGCGATTAGATCCAGCCAACACTCCTGGCTAAATCTAGTATAAAAAATGCCTCAAGAATGTTAGATAAAATTTTACTTAATCGTAACCACGATCTTTTTCTAACTTTTTCATCGTCGGCAAAGTTTTGAAATATTTTTTTTATGTATAACAAAAGCATATTTTAATATGATTTTATTATTTTAAATTCGAAAATCAAACCCAGCCAATACTCATGGTCAAATCTGATAATAAACATGCCTCAAGACTATCGGATAGATTCTACATAACCGTCACTCCGGTTATCTTCCAATTTTTCTGTCATCGGCTTTATTCATGTACATGCATATTTAATTAATAGTTGTTTTGAAATTATTTTGGGATTAAGATTTTTATTGGCATCTTTTAAATCCCACCAGCACTCCTGGTAAAAATTTAAAAGATGGTCCTCACCTCAAGAAAACCGCAATTTTACCGATACTTCAGCAAATCGTGGGTATTCCGTCGTCGGTCTTAATTCGCAAATAAATATTAAATTGTTAATTGTCTTGAAATTATTTTGGAATTAAGATTTTAGTTGGCATCATTTTAAATCCCACCAGCACTCCTGGTAAAAATTTAAAAGGTGATCCTCACCTCAAGAAAATCGCAATTTTACCGATACTTCAGCAAATCGTGGCTATTTCGTCGTCGGTCTTAATTCACAAATGAATGGTTTTGGTAAATAAATTATTTTTTTAAGGTAAAAACAAAAATTATATAAAGATCTTAAATAGCTAAATTGACCTCAAAATTGCAATCAGGAGGTCCAAAAAAAGCTAAGAAGGGTATGCTTAATTTTTGACAATAAAATAAATAAATAAATAAAATTATAAAAAAAAATTAAAGGAAGCTCCGAATGGAAAAACAAACCTCAAAATCAGATTCAGGAGGTCCAAAAACCTTGGATTGGTGTACTTGATTTTTTAGAAAAAAATAAAATAAAATAAAATAAAATAATAAATAAATAAATAAACGAGTATGAGCATGACGTCATGCTGATGTCAGCCTGGATTATTTTAATCCCTGCCGACAGTCGCACATGATAAGGTTAGCGACGGTTTATTATGCAACAAACTACTTTCGCGATAGTTTCTGTTTTGCAATATTAACAATAAGACTAACAACATATTGGTGACAGATTTAATCGTCGCAAAGTAGTCAGAAATCTAAAATTAATTCAATACACCGTTGTAGTTCACATACTTGCAACTCAGCTATTTTGGACCTTCTGGATCCAACGGTGGTATCAAAAATACCTAAAAATGTCCATAAGTTGATGAACCAGCGTTAATAAAACTTATTTATTTTTTTTAATTTTAAATACTAACAATGATAATAATACTAACAGCCACAACAACACTAAAAAAATAAATATGGCAACGAAAGTAATAATGAAAATCACAATAATAACAATAACAATAATAACAGTGATAAATCAAATAACAATAACAAAAAATTAAAAAAATAAAATAAAATAAGTATAGCAACAATACAGTAATAATCACAATAATAATACTATAACAATAATAACAATAACAACAATAGTAACAGTACTAACAACAATAATACTAATAAAACTATAAAAGTAATAGTAAACCTGTTCTTGAATCTTCAACACAGGAGCCAGAATATAATAAAATCAAGCCAACTATCTTCTTTATTTCACACTGATTATTTTTTGTTTTTTTTTTAAAACGAAAATACTACTAAAAAAAATTTCTCTCTTCTTAACTCTTTCTCTCTCACACAAATTCTTCAGCCTTTCTCCTCTGCTCTCCTCCCTCACGTCCAAAAACCAAGACCAAAGAAGCCTCCTTTCAAGAAAACTCCTTCACCTTCCAACAGCAAAAAAAGGACCTCCCTTTTTTTCTCTCTCACGTTCCAACACCCCCCCTAAGTCCCTTTCTAAACCAAAAGCCACCCTTTTATAGCAATCAAAGAGTTGACAAAAGCAAAGGGAACAAAATAACACCCCCTCAGTCAATCACTTTTCATTTTTCTTGCTGCTTGTCCCCCCTTTTTTTAGTTGTTTGTCCCTTCTCTTTGACTTTTATTTT
The DNA here is from genome assembly GCA_037953625.1 of Crotalaria pallida. Taxonomy (NCBI): domain Eukaryota; kingdom Viridiplantae; phylum Streptophyta; class Magnoliopsida; order Fabales; family Fabaceae; genus Crotalaria; species Crotalaria pallida. The sequence continues at coordinate 74,814,887 of CM075649.1, read as the reverse complement.
CATCATGTGTTTTTTTTTTGTAAAACATAATTTTTATTAATTAAGGATAAATATAAAACTCTTTTTTTTTAAGGATAAAGATAAAACACATTTTTTTTTATTAAAAGAAAAAGATAGAGATAAGATAAACAATTTTCTTTAGGATAAAGATAAACATTCATTTTTACTACATAAGGATAATAAATAAAAAAACATTTTTTTCAGGAAAGGAATAAATAAAATAAAAAATAATAACAACAGTAACTTAGGACCCCGGACAAAATTGGGTGTCAACACAAGTATAGAGATACAGACCAGTAGATATAAAATAACAACTCTCTCGTACTCCTCTCAAATATATACAGTATAATACAACTCAAATAAAGGAGTATGTCAAGAGCTGTGCCATGATCCACCCACACTGATGTCGCATCTCTGAGTCCTCCAAAAGCTGCAACAACTACGTCACACTATGAGTCCCATCTTGTCCATACTCAAGGGTCATCATCACGCCATTGGCTACCAGTAGAATGGTCCGCAGCTCCCTCGTCCTCATCCTCTACTGGGTCTTCCTCCTCCTCGTCCAGCACTGAGGGTGCAGTAGTGCGAAGCACCGCATCAGGTGAAGGTGAAAAATGCACCCTAGTGGACGGACCAGGGCGAGGAGTGGCATTCTCTACATCACTAGTAGAAGGACGAGAACGAGTAGCAGGGCGCCTAACATGAAATGAATAAAAACGACGACCAGGGTGTGGTGATGATGGTGGAGTACCGTGACGATAAGTGTACACCGGTGGTACGTGCAGGATGTAAATCATAGGGAGACGCAGCCTACGAGGTCTCACATGGGCCAGAGGATTAGGATGACGGAATATGATATCCACATCACCCTCGAAGATCGCCCGGTGACCCTCGTAATCCCAAACGCCGCTACGGAGCGGGCGAATCTCGATGAATGCCAGAAAACGAGCCATCACCTAGAAGGGCTAGGGAGTCAGCAATTACTAACACATAATCAAATAGAAAGCGATAATAAAATAATTTAAAGCCCAAATGAATGACCTTGTTACATTAATTTCGTATGATGAAAAATCATAGTTTCTTAATTTCATTATCAATGTTCATAAATGTTAAACATTTATTTTCAAGTCTGAATTAACAATATACAACGTAAACATTAAGATTGTAGATAATAACCATTTAGAATAAAATCAATGCCTCTTGACTATCAATGCATGATCGTTGGCCAACACAACAAGTAGGCTCCCGTGGCACCTTTAAAACATGCCCGGTACCCCCAATGAGTACCTCTCGGACTCGGCCGCCATTAAACGACACTTCTAGAGCTCATAGAAGTGACGCCGATGCATCCCGCAAGACTACGTCTCTCGAGCCCGGCGTTTGAAGACATGCCCACACCCCCGTGTGTATTTCCGGAACGAAAGGTGCAACCCCAGTCACCGACATACCCTGACGCCCCCACGGACGCCCATTGAAACCCAGCTGACATTCACACGAATGCCCCTCGAGTTTCACCAACCAAGAGGTATGCCCACGCCTCACGGACGTGTCTCCACCACTGTGGGAAACCAAAATGCAATGCTATGCATGGATTCCACAAATATAAGTGTCATTTAAGTTTACTTGAGGTCAGACATTACATACTTTGGTATTCCAAATCCTTATTTCAATAAACCTTTGTTAATAAATTTCAGCTTCAGCCCTTAATCGATTAAAATACCTGTTTAATCGATTAAACAATTAAATTCTGATTTTTATTTACAAAATTTGATCTGTTAATCGATTATCCAACCTGATAATCGATTACCCATGTATAAAATTTCAAACTAATCAGACTTTAATCGTGTTAATCGATTAACAGTCGGGTTAATCGATTAATATATCAGTAAAACAGTGTTGAAACTGGTTTTTGAATACCAAACTCATATTCACTCAATTTTAACCAAAACTAACCTCAAGTATAACTTAAATACATCACATTAAACTTGTACAAAGCATCAATTTCAGCAATTAACCACAAATTAACAGAATTGCCCAATTTTTCCCCAATTTGATCAAAATTACAACCTAACATGTCAAATTTTGATTCAAGCCATTTCCATTCAAACTGATCATTCCTACAGCTTCTATGGGGATAATCTAACTTGCTCCAATCCAGTTTTTAAGTTCATTTGGCCTCCAAGCCATTCTACCATAAGCTAGTGCCCATTGAACCTCATGGTGGTTCATACTAAGTTCAATTTAATATCACAATCTATTCTAGCATTAGTAAAGCTTCTCCCTTACCTCAATGAAGCTTTTTGGATCGATTTGCAACAAGGAAAGTGCCAGAAATTCCAACCTTCAAATGCTCTGTTTTTAGGTCCATGACAGTTTCGAGTAAGCACACATTTGGCAGCAAATTTGACCAATCAAATGGACATGAAAATGAGCAATTGAGATCAGAATAGAAACTACAAGTTGCAAGCTTTGATTAGAAACCAATTTGACATAAAATGGTGACTTATACTCACCACAATCTCTACTCAAAGTAAGCAACCCGAGTTCTGAAACTGCACTCCTCAGTGTCAAGCACTCCTCTTCACAGATCAATTTCTCCTAGCTCAGTCCACCAAAATGCACGATCTATAGCTTAAATTAAAGGTCTCTCTGCAGGCTTCAAAATGATGTGAAGCTCACAACACGTGTGTGGGTAGGAAAGAAGAACCAAAGCAAAAACCAGAGGGTGGTTGTGGAAGAAAACCAGCAGAGTTTTGGCATGAAACACCCTCTTTCCTCCATTCCTTCAACCAAGACCCTTGATTTATAGCTAAAGCCCATCATCATGCATGCCAACACGTAGCAGGGACGTGGCTTGGCATTGATAGGTGTCAAAAACCGAGTTCCCCAGCTGGTTGAGTCATCAAACTCCACTATCTTCAGCTTCAACACCATCGTTAATCGATTAACGATCGGGCTAATCGATTAACGCGACCAGTTTTTCAAAAATTAATATTTTATTCACTTTTCCCTCCAAATACCTTTCCAATATTGCCTCTTAAGTCCTTCCCAAGGACTAATCTGCAAAAGTACTAATTTTAAGACCCAAAATATTTTTCTTGTATTTTTCCCCTAATTTATACTTAAATATAACCAGGATTAATAAACAAAACTAATTAATTCCATATAATTAATTTTGTTTAAATATTCTTTTATTTAATTTGAATATCATAATTCGAGGTATTACATTTCTCCCCCACTTACAAGAATTTCGTCCCCGAAATTCTGCTTACATAAACAGCTCAGGATAATCCTTTTTCATCTTATCTTCTACTTCCCAAGTGGTTTCTGATACTTCAGCATTTTCCCAAATTACTTTGACCAGAGGAATTTCCTTTCCTCGAAGTTGCTTCATCCTTCGGTCTTCTATCCTAACAGGAATGGTCTCCAGAGTGAGGTTTTCTCGCAGAGTCAGGTCATCAGGTTGAATTTCAATTACGGAGTTTGGATCCGATACGAACTTCCGTAATTGAGATACATGAAACACACTGTGCAGATTGGATAACGACGGAGGCAAAGCGAGTTGATAGGCAAACTGGACCAATACGCTTGAGAATCTGATAAGGACCAATACATCTTGGTGACAGTTTCTTAGTCCTCAAAGTCCTTCCAACACCAGTCGTTGGTCTTACGCGAATGAAAACATGGTCTGTAACACCCCGATTTGGCAACTTAAAAACCACAGTTACTTAAGTTAAATATAGTGAAAATTTGGGCCATTTTTTTTTAAAAAAAAACATGTGTACCGTAAACATGAGAACCCTTAAACTTTCAAAACATAGTTACAACTAAAGATTCATGTTCTCACGTTGCATAAAATTTTTCATGTTCCAAACCGAGATGTCACAAGACACCGCACTTTGAAACCGTTTCACAAAACATCATTTAAATACACAGCCCATTTACTTGTTTCAAAACATCAATACTGAATAAAACTTTAACCGGGGTACAGTATGATAAAGCTCTGGTAACTAAGAACATGCAATGGAATACAATACTCTGAGGGGATTACCTAGCATCTAGTCATATACACTAAGACTCGCCATCTAACTTCGGATCTTGACAGGTCAAGCTCTCAGACCGCCAGCAGAGTTGTCCTCATCCGCCGCCTCAGGATTTTCTTCCATAGCTTCGTCTTGTGCTTGCTCCTCCTCTTTCTCACGAGCCAAAAGCTTCTCCATGATTTCTTTCCTTCGCAGTTTCATCTCTATGTAGACTATGACACGGGCAGTCATAGTTATGTTATTCCCTTTCAATGGAGATGCTCCTATCTCCCGAATGAACTGGAATCTCGCTATATTTTCCATCTAATGATCATACCAAAATTTTCCAATGCAAAGCAGAAGTACAGGAGAGAGTGAGCTACCCAAAACAGCTATGTCGACTATGTGGAATTACAATAGGCAAATATTAAGACAAGACAATAAATATCAAACAAACCAAAACAACAAGATCATTATCATCATATAATTAAAACACAATCTTATACTCAGCTTTTCGTAATAACTTTCTCAGTATCTTTCTCTTAAAACTTCCACAACTCTTATCAATTCTTTCTTCAACCATGATCTCAAGATTCATCAATTATCTCAGGAATCCCTTCTCATACTTGTCTTATAAATCTTGTTCAATACTGGATATCTTTAATGTACTTTTCTTTTGATTATTTTCGATCTCTTAAGTCTTATCGTTCCGGTTCACTCAATGATGTGGGGAAATCATCACTGAGGAAGACACACACGTCTACATCTCCTCGGTCATCCACCCAACCTAGTCGGAAGCAAACAGGAGTACAGGACCTTTACCACGCGGGCACGACAGCTGTCTCAACAATTGGCTCCAAGCCAGGAGAACTGTAGAAAACTCGGGTACAGTCTCAAATCAATTCAAATCATATCAATTCATATCATATCATATAATCAAGGCTCACTGTAGAAAACTCGGGTACAGTGGCAATCACAAATGCCCCGTTCCAGTCCCTCTCACTGTTCAAGATTTGCAATCTAGGGGGCGACAGTACTAATTCTAGTTGATCGTGCAGAACTTACCACGGCGTTGGACCCAGTCCCTACCACGTCTCGTATACCACATATGGAATTCGTTCTGCCTAGAAAGTACTCAAGACTTCTTGACGTTTCACCGTCATTGTCCTCCCCTAATGCAATCTCCGCCTGAGTATCCGTAGATACTCATGGTTCCTTCCTCTCCAATACTTTGATACGACACTCATAGCTCACCGCGTTCGTTAATGTCTTTTAAAGTCTTTTAAAGTTTTAGAGTTTTAATTAGCGGCTTAACCCTAATAGTCGGCTCATCCTTGGTGCATCCCTTCAACGAGTCCCGACCACTAATCGTCTGATCCGTTCCCCAAAGAATCTCAACAGCATCTCGCATCACATCTCTTTCTCATGTCTCTCATCAGCATCTTTCTCACCCATCATTGGTCAGCAGCATCATCAGCATCTTTCTCATCCATCAATGCTCAGCAGCATCATCGACTTCTTTCTCCTCAGTTGTTGCTCAGCAGCACCATCAGCGTCTTTCTCCTTAGTCGTTGCTCCGCAGCACCACCAGCGTCTTTCTCCTCGATTATTGCTCTGCAGCACCATCAGCGTCTTTCTCCTCATCATCTCCACGTTTTCGCTCGCTTCGTCAGGTATTTCTTATCACTATCTTGAAAATCATCTTTTTATCTCAATTCTTCCTCTACTCAGCTTTTAATTCTCTTCCTTTCGCTATTTATCTCTTTCACAGTTTCATTCCCATCATTACTTATATCTTTCTCAATCATTCCTCATAATTCTTATCCGTACCTCTTTTTCTTTTTAGTCTTAATTCATTACTTACACAATCTCATTCTTATCATTCCACATACTAAGAAAATCAGATATTTCATGCATAATGATTAAAAACAGAACATCATATTATTTCAGCAAAACATATCAACTATAGACAACTATTCAATCTCAGCGATTCGTGTGGATAGCCAAACAAGCAAACAAACAACAAACAAACATTTGCTATCCCACTACATCGCTTAATGAGATCGGGGTCCAATCTTTGAGATGATTGGAAGCCATAATATGTTACCTAAATACCATGGCATCTTAAGGGGAGCCCCTCTCTCACCTCGAATGACGTAGATCTCCAAGAACTTTCCAAGCTTCCCAAGTCGCTACTCCGGCCTCGTGTCCTTTTCGTCCGTCACCCGAACTAGAACATTTTTCCCGTGCATTAGAAACGATTTCGATTAATTCATATCTTCGTTTTGAAAACACTTTGAAATAATTCCTTTCTTGAAAACATATTGCCAATATCCAAAAGATTTTAAATCCAAATCGAATCTTTAATAAATATGTTTTCAAGGAACTTTAAAACAAATTCTAAAATAATTTCTTTATCCAAACCAAAATCCATAAAATGTTTCCAAGCAAACTTTTTAAAACAATTCCAAAATAATTTTTTTTTATCAAAATAGAATCCACTTCATTCGTAAAACTTAATTTAAAACATTCGTGTTATAAAAATCGTTATCCTTAAGCTTTAAACAGAACACGGAAATTCAAGAAAATAACATTCCAAAACCAAATCAAATTGATTCATTTAATTTCTAAACTTCACAATATTATAAGATACTGATCAAAGAAGGTTATATAAAAATTTTCAAATCACTTTAAGTTGTTTAAATCATACTTTTTCAAATAAAACATTTTTCAAGAATACACTCAAACAACATAAAGTATTCACAACTCACATAATGCAAGTCACACTTTACAATCATTCAAATTCATTAATCAATTATAATCTTATTAGATTAATTCAATTACTCTTAAGAAAATAATTTAAACTTAACCTTGTGACTAACTTACCAAGAATCGAATCACCATGATCATTATTTTCTAATCACTAATAAATTTTAAAACTTGAAATCATTGAATTATCAATAAAAAATTTCTTTTCACATAATCAAATCAACTTATTCATTTTATTTCTAAAACCAAAAAGATTAAAGAAAACACACATCACTTTTCATTAAGCACATAACATCATGCACCTAAGAACATAACCATTATCAAAGGTCATTGCATGAAGACAATTTTTCAACCACATGAACGTGCATTGGCCGAATCATACACCAATAATTTTGCAAGGATTTATTGCACAAATAAATATATAAAATCATGAAATCATTTCCTTTATTTTGGGCTAAAACCGTGAGCATCCAAGGAAAAATTAACAATTTTAATTCATTTTCAAAACATTAATTTGAGTCACAAACCATCTCAAAGTTTCACACATATTTTCTTTTAAAGTTAATTATTTCATGCATGTACCTTAAAGTTCTTAGATAAAAATAGTTTGATCATGCATGCACCCTAAATGATAATTAAAAATAGCCCTCTACCTCCTTCTAGGTTGGCCGAATGGCCTTCACAAAATTTAACATGCACAAAATTAAACACTTAACCAAATCATGCTTGTATTCCAAAAAAAATCATGTTTATATTCAAAAATCAATTTAAAGCCAGCTTCTTTAATTTTCTCTTTGAAACCGTGACATTTATTAAAAGAAAACTTAATCTTTTCTCTTGAAATTAACATGCAAGATCAAAGATCACAACTTTTTCACTTGTCAAACAAAGATCATGACATGCACATACTTAAATCACAAGGATCATCAACAAACCAACATGCAAGACTTAAAGACTTAAACTTTTTCACTAATCAAGTCTTGATCATGTATTTATTCATCTAATAACCATAGAAATACATCATAGATCACGGTTTAGTAAGAAAATTCAACATGCAAAGCCAAAGATCTTAACTTTATCATTAATCAAGCTTAGATCATAAATTCATTTATCAAATCATCTTATAAAAAACTTCACAAATCACGGTTTGAGCAAAAGATTTAACATGCAAAGAAAGTTTATTTTTAAGCTTCACAAAAATATTAACTTTTCTTTAGATCTTTAAGGTTTTAGTTAGAAAACATCAAGATTTATCAAGAAAACTTTGAACCGAAACATCAAACATAAAGCTACACATATTACAAATCATTTTGAGTCCTTAAAGTCCATGATTAAAGAAGAACATCACATAAACTCATCTCTCAAACCATAAAATTAAACATGCAAGAATAAAAGAAGTAGATCTACAAAATCAAAAGAAAAATCTAAGCTATTACAAATCTTCCTCTTGATCTCCAAGTCACCTACCAAGAAAAGGGTTGGTCTTCTAGTTCTTAACACTCTTGATCCTCAAAGATAATACTCTTGATCTAGCTTGAAACCTCCTTCTTCTTCCTCTCTAAACGTCACGGCCTCCTCTCTCTCTCTCTCTCTCTCTCTCTCTCTCTCTCTCTCTCTTTCTCTTTTTATTTCTGTAAGAGTTAGATGAGCTCTTAGAGTGTGTTTTGTGTGGAAGTGAAGAAATGAGAAATGAATGGGGCGAAATGAACTAAGGCCACACCAATTTATAGGCCAACGAATCATCCCCCTTTTGCCCTTAGGTTTTTGGTTCGGTCATGAGCAAATGGGAGGGTAATTTTGGGCTTCCAAAAGTTTGCATGCAAGGAATCTAAGCAAGGGGACATGGTTGAGTGAATTAAGGAACTATGTCACTTTAGGTCTAGTTACTTTTGGCCAATACTTAGGATTCCTACTAACTTAGTTTCCTCATGGTTCTAATCTATCCTATTTGGTTTCTTGTCCAAGAAAATAAAAATCTAAGCTTATACATACACATACATACGTACATACGTAGGGCGCACACACACATATACATACACACAAACCGTATCACACACACATATACATACATGTCTTGCATTTTTATTTTCTAATCATACTTACTTAAAATAATCAATTCACACAATAATGCAATTAATTCCAAGGAATCACATTCACGCATATTAGACAAACACATATCACATAAAAATTTCAAGCCAAATCAATAAATTTATTTTCTTCAAAATACAAATCCCAAAATTCGTACTTCACAAATTCTAGAAATAAATTTTTATAAACCAATCCAGAAAATTCTAAGAATCACATTTTCAAATTCTACGTTTAAAGACGATCATTTTCGTATAAAGATCATAAAATTCCGAGTTACGGTTAAAAAGATACGAATTTTCAAAGTTAACAAATCCAAAAACTTCATTTCAAATAAAAATCACCTTTTAATAAAATCACAACTCATTTCTTATGAATCAAATCAACAAAATCATTCACTGCACAATTATAAAAATAGTTTGTTTATAAAAATCCATGAAAATCAATACTTTATCTCTTACTCACGTAAAATATTTTTCTGAAAATCTTTTATAAAACAGATCCTCAAAGTTTATTTTGGCGAAATTCGTTTACGCACATATGGGAAAAATGCGGGGTGTTACATTCGCCCCAACTTGAAGATTTCTCGTCCTCGAGAAATGCTGCGTAGAGTCTGTCTGATCTGTGAACGCGTAACTCCCTGAAGTAATTCCTTCCCTCCTTCACTGTAGTAACCGTCGCATCTTTGAACATGTACCATCTATTCCTCCTTCTTAAGAGCGAATCAAACGGATTACTTTCAAAAGTAATCTCTCAAAGTACTTTCAATGACAAACAAAGTGGGGTAAAAACAATACGGTTTCATTGACAACAAAGGACTGAAGGGTTCAAGGGCATCAAAACAGCATCCAAAAATAACAGGGTTACGCTCATTTGGGGTCAAGACACTACCATACTTAGGGTCAAATTCTTCTCATCAGTTCAAGCCTAAACGAGCTACTCCTCAAAACCTCACATCTCCACCTACTCCCCAACTTAGATGAATCCTATCTCTATACACGACATTTACCATCACAGACTTAACCTCTAAATACTCCTATCCTTCACCACTTCTCGGTCAATCTTACAAAAATTTCTCATCACTTAGCTCCAATCTATCCTCTTATTGTCTCATATCTCACTAAACAATTGTTCTTATCAGGTCACCATTTAGTCTTCCTCCTAATCTAACAACCACTAATCCTCAAGAAGCGTGTACTATCTCACTCCCTATCTCTAACACTTAATCACATAACTTAAACATTCTAAACCTTTTTCCACTTTCCACAATTTTTCCTCATATTCTAAACCATCAAAATTCCTCAACTCAAAGACCTATTATCCATTACCACATCAAATCCTAGCTTTTTACCTAACCTTGGGTCAACACTTAAGGGTTCTATCCACAAATTCCACCATCTTACCAATTCGACTTTATCATATCATCACTTATTCACCTCTGTCTAACCATTTTCCAACTCAAATCAAGACACTTGGGACTCTAAATTCTAATTATCACCTTAATTTCTCCCTCATCTTATCACCACCTAAACCATTATCTTGACCAAATCCGGCATCAAAGCTCTTAATCCTAATCACCTTACATGACTCGCCACTCATCTAAAACTCAAAAGGATACTCCTATTTTCTCCAAGACTCATACATCCTTACTTCATATCAACTAATCTTTATTTCCCTTGATCCTTACAACTTCCTCTTAACATCATTTCACAACCCACTTCCTAACCTAGGAATATCTACTTGACTGATACTAGGTGTCGGAGCCCCAAATTCTCAACAAGATTTTAGGAAAGGGTAAATGTCTGGTCAAAAATCAAAAGAGGAAACTTCGGGTTCATCAACCATCAAGGCTTCGTGAAGGACAGGGTCTAAGATTTTCAGAAAAAGGCTTTTCCAAACGTCATGCCAAAGCAATTTGGCAACGCATAGGTTTCACACAAGAAAGGCTTCAACCAGAATAGAGAGTTCTAGTCAATGACAAGATCTCATATCAATAACTTGGAGGCTATCACAGGAAAAAAAGGGTTCATATCAAAGAGGAATTCAACGAAAGAAGATTCGAATCACCCATCGACATCCATGACGACACTTATCTCTACTCCTCGTCTCCGCTGTAGACGAAAACCGACGCATTCCAGGGAAAACATCCGCGTACTCTTAGCGTCCCTATTCTTAGCTATCGCTATCTTACTACTAACGCACACACAGAGTCATACAGCAGAGCATGTAAGTCCATGCATAAAGTTACTTAGATCAACCATTGCTCTGATACCATAACTGTAACACCCCGATTTGGCAACTTGAAAACCACAATTACTTAAGTTAAATATAGTGAAAATTTGGGCATTTTTTTAAACATGTGTACCGTAAACATGAGAACCCTTAAACTTTCAAAACATAGTTACAACTAAAGATTCATGTTCTCACGTTGCATAAAATTTTTCAAGTTCCAAACCGAGATGTCACAAGACACCGCACTTTGAAACTGTTTCACAAAACATCATTTAAATACACAGCCCATTTACTTGTTTCAAAACATCAATACTGAATAAAACTTTAACCGGGGTACAGTATGATAAAACTATGGTAACTAAGAACTTGCAATGGAATACAATACTCTGAGGGGATTACCTAGCATCTAGTCATATACACTAAGACTCGCCATCTAACTTCGGATCTTGACAGATCAAGCTCTCAGACCGCCAGCAGAGTTGTCCTCATCCGCCGCCTCAGGATTTTCTTCCATAGCGTCGTCTTGTGCTTGCTCCTCCTCTTTCTCACGAGCCAAAAGCTTCTCCATGATTTCTTTCCTTCGCAGTTTCATCTCTGTGTAGACTATGACAAGGGCAGTCATAGTTATGTTATTCCCTTTCAATGGAGATGCTCCTATCTCCCGAATGAACTGGAATCTCGCTATATTTTCCATCTAATGATCATACCAAAATTTTCCAATGCAAAGCAGAAGTACAGGAGAGAGTGAGCTACCCAAAACAGCTATGTCGACTATGTGGAATTACAATAGGCAAATATTAAGACAAGACAATAAATATCAAACAAACCAAAACAACAACAAGATCATTATCATCATATAATTAAAACACAATCTTATACTCAGCTTTTCGTAATAACTTTCTCAATATCTTTCTCTTAAAACTTCCACAACTCTTATCAATTCTTTCTTCAACCATGATCTCAAGATTCATCAATTATCTCAGGAATCCCTTCTCATAATTGTCTTATAAATCTTGTTCAATACTGGATATCTTTAATGTACTTTTCTTTTGATTATTTTCGATCTCTTAAGTCTTATCGTTCTGGTTCACTCAATGATGTGGGGAAATCATCACTGAGGAAGACACACACGTCTACATCTCCTCGGTCATCCACCCAACCTAGTCGAAAGCAAACAGGAGTACAGGACCTTTACCACGCGGGCACGACAGCTGTCTCAACAATTGGCTCCAAGCCAGGAGAACTGTAGAAAACTCGGGTACAGTCTCAAATCAATTCAAATCATATCAATTCATATCATATCATATAATCAAGGCTCACTGTAGAAAACTCGGGTACAGTGGCAATCACAAATGCCCCGTTCCAGTCCCTCTCACTGTTCAAGATTTGCAATCTAGGGGGCGACAGTACTAATTCTAGTTGATCGTGCAGAACTTACCACGGCGTTGGACCCAGTCCCTACCACGTCTCGTATACCACATATGGAATTCGTTCTGCCTAGAAAGTACCCAAGACTTCTTGACGTTTCACCATCATTGTCCTCCCCTAATGCAATCTCCACGTGAGTATCCGTAGATACTCATGGTTCCTTCCTCTCCACTACTTCGATACGACACTCATAGCTCACCGCGTTCGTTAATGTCTTTTAAAGTTTTAGAGTTTTAATTAGCGGCTTTACCCTAATAGTCGGCTCATCCTTGGTGCATCCCTTCAACGAGTCCCGACCACTAATCGTCCGATCCGTTCCCCAAAGAATCTCAACAGCATCTCGCATCACATCTCTCTCTCATGTATCTCATCAGCATCATTCTCATCAGCTATTTCTCAGCAGCATCATCAGCATCTTTCTCACCCATCATTGGTCAGCAGCATCATCAGCATCTTTCTCATCCATCATTGCTCAGCAGCATCATCGACTTCTTTCTCCTCAGTTGTTGCTCAGCAGCACCATCAGCGTCTTTCTCCTTAGTCGTTGCTCCGCAGCAACACCAGCGTCTTTCTCCTCAATTATTGCTCTGCAGCACCATCAGCGTCTTTCTCCTCATCATCTCCACGTTTCCGCTCGCTTCGTCAGGTATTTCTTATCACTATCTTGAAAATCATCTTTTTATCTCAATTCTTCCTCAACTCAGCTTTTAATTCTCTTCCTTTCGCTATTTATCTCTTTCACAGTTTCATTCCCATCATTACTTATATCTTTCTCAATCATTCCTCATAATTCTTATCCGTACCTCTTTTTCTTTTTAGTCTTAATTCATTACTTACACAATCTCATTCTTATCATTCCACATACTAAGAAAATCAGATATTTCATGCATAATAATTAAAAACAGAACATCATATTATTTCAGCAAAACATATCAATTATAGACAACTATTCAATCTCAGCGATTTGTGTGGATAGCCAAACAAGCTAACAAACAACAAACAAACATTTGCTATCCCACTACATCGCTTAATGAGATCGGGGTCCAATCTTTGAGATGATTGGACGCCATAATATGTTACCTAAATACCACGGCGTCTTAAGGGGAGCCCCTCTCTCACCTCGAATGACGTAGATCTCCAAGAACTTTCCAAGCTTCCCAAGTCGCTACTCCGGCCTCGTGTCCTTTTCGTCCGTCACCCGAACTAGAACATTTTTCCCGTGCATTAGAAACAATTTCGATTAATTCATATCTTCGTTTAAACACTTTGAAATAATTCCTTTCTTGAAAACATATTGCCAATATCCAAAAGATTTTAAATCCAAATCGAATCTTTAATAAATATGTTTTCAAGGAACTTTAAAACAAATTCTAAAATAATTTCTTTATCCAAACCAAAATCCATAAAATGTTTCCAAGCAAACTTTTTAAAACAATTCCAAAATAATTTTTTTATCAAAATAGAATCCACTTCATTCGTAAAACTTAATTTAAAACATTCGTGTTATAAAAATCGTTATCCTTAAGCTTTAAACAGAACACGGAAATTCAAGAAAATAACATTCCAAAACCAAATCAAATTGATTCATTTAATTTCTAAACTTCACAATATTATAAGATACTGATCAAAGAAGGTTATATAAAAATTTTCAAATCACTTTAAGTTGTTTAAATCATACTTTTTCAAATAAAACATTTTTCAAGAATACACTCAAACAACATAAAGTATTCACAACTCACATAATGCAAGTCACACTTTACAGTCATTCAAATTCATTAATCAATTATAATCTTATTAGATTAATTCAATTACTCTTAAGAAAATAATTTGAACTTAACCTTGTGACTAACTTACCAAGAACCGAATCACCATGATCATTATTTTCTAATCACTAATAAATTTTAAAACTTGAAATCATTGAATTATCAATACAAAATTTCTTTTCACATAATCAAATCAACTTATTCATTTTATTTCTAAAACCAAAAAGATTAAAGAAAACACACATCACTTTTCATTAAGCACACAACATCATGCACCTAAGAACATAACCATTATCAAAGGTCATTGCATGAAGACAATTTTTCAACCACATGAACATGCATTGGCCGAATCATACACCTATAATTTTGCAAGGATTTATTGCACAAATAAATATATAAAATCATGAAATCATTTCCTTTATTTTGGGCTAAAACCGTGAGCATCCAAGGAAAAATTAACAATTTTAATTCATTTTCAAAACATTAATTTGAGTCACAAACCATCTCAAAGTTTCACACATATTTTCTTTTAAAGTTAATTATTTCATGCATGTACCTTAAAGTTCTTAGATAAAAATATTTTGATCATGCATGCACCCTAAATGATAATTAAAAATAGCCCTCTACCTCCTTCTAGGTTGGCCGAATGGCCTTCACAAAATTTAACATGCACAAAATTAAACACTTAACCAAATCATGCTTGTATTCCAAAAAAAAAATCATGTTTGTATTCAAAAATCAATTTAAAGCCTGCTTCTTTAATTTTCTCTTTGAAACAGTGACATTTATTAAAAGAAAACTTAATCTTTTCTCTTGAAATTAACATGCAAGATCAAAGATCACAACTTTTTCACTTGTCAAATAAAGATCATGACATGCACATACTTAAATCACAAGGATCATCAACAAACCAACATGCAAGACTTAAAGACTTAAACTTTTTCACTAATCAAGTCTAGATCATGTATTTATTCATCAAATAACCATAGAAATACATCATAGATCACGGTTTAGTAAGAAAATTCAACATGCAAAGCCAAAGATCTTAACTTTATCATTAATCAAGCTTAGATCATAAATTCATTTATCAAATCATCTTAGAAAAGCTTTACAAATCACGGTTTGAGCAAAAGATTTAACATGCAAAGGAAGTTTATTTTTAAGCTTCACAAAAATCTTAACTTTTCTTTAGATCTTTAAGGTTTTAGTTAGAAAACATCAAGATCTATCAAGAAAACTTTGAACCGAAACATCAAACATAAAGCTACACATATTACAAATCATTTTGAGTCCTTAAAGTCCATGATTAAAGAAGAACAACACATAAACTCATCTCTCAAACCATAAAATTAAACATGCAAGAATAAAAGAAGTAGATCTACAAAATCAATAGAAAAATCTAAGCTATTACAAATCTTCCTCTTGATCTCCAAGTCACCTACCAAGAAAAGGGTTGGTCTTCTAGTTCCTAACACTCTTGATCCTCAAAGATAATACTCTTGATCTAGCTTGAAACCTCCTTCTTCTTCCTCTCTAAACCTCACGGCCTCCTCTCTCTCTCTCTCTCTCTCTTTTTCTTTCTCTAAGAGTTAGATGGGCTCTTAGAGTGTGTTTTGTGTGGAAGTTGTAACACTCTCACATTTATTGGATAATTTTAGGTTTTATTAAAATCGGAGTTTGAAAATTTCTTTTTAACACTTAAATTTCTTTATAAGGTTTTACGAAAATCCGGCAGAGTTTCCTCTGTTTTCCGGACTTCCCCAAAAATTTTCTTCTAAAAACCTGTCAGTCCAGAATTGTTTTAAAAACATAAACAACAACAATTTAAAAGTCGTAACAGATCCTAACGCCCGATTAATGCAATTTCAGGGCAAACTACTAATTCATATATAATTTACAAAAAGTAATTATCCACTCAAAATATGTAAAATACATTCCACGTAGTGGAACTTAAAATCCTGCTCGGCCAGCACTGGTGTATGCTCCACTTGTGTACCTGAAAAATATTAACCACACAGGGGAAGCATCACACAGAACTTAAAAGAGAGATTTCTAAGCAGATATATACGACACACCAAGACCATTCAAGCCTATGCTATACTACTTAATTCATGTTCTTCTTTTCCTTTTTACTTCCTAACTGTTTCCCAATTCTTTTTCTTTTTAATTATTTCCCTTTGAATAATCCCTAACCTCTAATTATTCTTGTTCTTCATTACTTTCACTCTATCTTTTTTACTCCTTTTTCCTAATCACCCTAATTTCTCTATTCACTCTCTTTCCAACTAACCTATTTCTTTTTCTTCCTTTCCTATCCTCTTATTTTCATCCTTTTTATCTGTTTTCCATTATTCGTTTATGCTTAGCATTTCCATAATTATTCTCCTTATTTATTTCCTCTAATTCCTATATCAATTCCATTGTTCACCTTCTTATTTCGTTTCTCAATGTCCACTTTATTATCCATTTTTCCTTTTCATTACCAATTTCCATTTCCTTTTCCATTTTTCCTTTTTAATTATTTTCCCCGTTTCCAAATACATCCCGTTATATCCCCTTACCTTTTTCCTTATTCTTTTCCTTTTATTTACGGTGTATGTATGTCTCCACCAAATCGAAGGCCTACATACATACACCAATCACGATGTATGTCTCCACCAAATCGAAGGCCTACATACATCGCTTTTCCATTACCATTATCTTATCCAATTTTATTCCCCGTTTCCCTTATTCATTTCCTTTTATTTACGGTGTATGTATGTCTCCACCAAATCGAAGGCCTACATACATACACCAATCCCGATGTATGTCTCCACCAAATCGAAGGCCTACATACATCGCTTTTCCTTTACCATTTACCTTATTTTATCCATTATCCTTTCCTTTTTCTTTTTTTTATCTAGGGTGTATGTATGTCTCCACCAAATCGAAGGCCTACATACATACACCAATCACGATGTATGTCTCCACCAAATCGAAGGCCTACATACATCGCTTTACCATTACCGTTTTACCTCTTTATTATTTGGCCACAGGGTCAATACAACCACCTGCGCCGTGCCACAGGGTCAATACAACCACCTGTGACATGTACCATTTTATTTAGGCCACAGGGTCAATACAACCACCTGCGCCGCGCCACAGGGTCAATACAACCACCTGTGACATTTACCATTTATCAGGCCATAGGGTCAATACAACCACCTGCGCCGTGCCACAGGGTCAATACAACCACCTGTGACATTTACCATTTTTATTTCCTTTTCCTTTTTATTTACGGTGTATGTATGTCTCCACCAAATCGAAGGCCTACATACATACACCATCGACGATGTATGTCTCCACCAAATCGAAGGCCTACATACATCGCCCCAGTTTCGTTGTATTGTCTCCCCCAAATCGAAGGCCTACAATACAACCCCAATTTTACGATGTATCGTCTCCCCCAAATCGAAGGCCTACGATACATCACCATATTTATCCAATATTAATTGTCCATATTATTTGTCATTATTTTGTCTACCAATTCCGTTTAACTTTTACCTGATTTTACCACATACAATTATACTTTAATTCTCTTTACTCTCATTTGTTCATTTCTAATTTATTTCCCTATTCACCATTTCTATTCTTTTGCCACACCCTACCAATCTAATTAATTAGTTATTCTGTTACTTACCTTTTTATTCATCACTATTTGGTTCCCCTATTTACTTCATCTATCCTTCATCATCATTAACAGGTTACCCTAAGGTTCATTAGCAATTAACATTTCCCCCAGTCCTAGCGATAGATATAACTACACAGAAATACACCCCTTAAGGACTGGTAATGAAACCCCTTACCTCAATCGATGACAGTGAGAGGGGTAACCTTAATCTGGCGCTTTACTCCCCAACTCACGCTTTAGCTCGGCTCCAACTTGGTCCTAAGCTTCCCCAATCTTCGATTCCAAGCACGGTGGGGCAATCGATCTCGATCACGGTGACAGTGTTGCTCTTCGACACCGGGAGGAGAGAGAGAGAACGGTAGAGAGGGGATATGGGGATGAAAGGTGGCTATGGTGATTTGGTGATGGTGGCGGTCACCACCACGAGTGGCGGCGATGGCGGCTGTGGTGGTGGTGGCGGCTGCAGTGGCCGGAGGAAGGGAGGAGGGAAGAGGAAGAAAGAGATCCAGAGGGAGGAGAGGGAGTGGATCTATGGGGAGGAGGAAGAGAGAACTATGGTGGCGGTGGTGGGTCGGAGCGGCGGCCCTGGGGCGGTGGCTGCCGTCGTGGAGGGAAGGAGAAAGGTTAGAGAGAGGATGAGGGAGAAGGGAGGGTTTGAGCACCACTTGTGGTGCGGCTGCGACACAAATAGGAGCACACGCGCCTGGGGCGCGGTGCCTCGCGCGCCTGGGGCGCGGTGCCTCGCGCGCCTGGGGCGGGAAGGGGACTGTGTGCAGGTCTGATGCGTCGCGCGCGCCTGGGGCGCGGCCACTCGCGCCCCAGGCGCGAGTTTATTGACTCGGGGTTGACCGTGCTATATCTCCTTCGTTAACCGTCAGATCTTGCCCAAATTTGGAGACAAGCTTCCTAAGGCACTTTTCTCCATATCCAACGGTGGAAATTGTGTTTTGAGTCTTAAATCTTTTATTTTGATTTTCTACTCTATGTTATGTTTTAGTACCGAATTATCTATTTTTATGGCCTGTTTCTAATTTCAATTTAATGCTCCTTTCTTTTCTAACATTATTATTATTATTGTTATCCTTTCCTAACGTTAAAACACTTCTTTTAATAACTATTTGTAGTTTATTATCATTATTTCATTTATTCTAACTATTATTTATTTATTCGTCTTTGGGTTTGAAATTTGGGATGTTACATTTCTCCCCCACTTATTTGAATTTCGTCCCCGAAATTCCGTTCGATTCCGTGAATAGAGAACCATCCCATTGGTAAGCTTCTGCCTACAGTTTTCACTTCCCTTCGGTTTTTACTTTCCACTCCATATGTGGTTAGGGTCGCGCCTATTTCAACGTTTGTCTTCCTGTACTACGTACTATCTCTATCTGCGTGGGATCATCAGTTTTCCTTATTATCAAAGTTCCATCTCCCATTCCTTGGATTGAAATCCTCCCCCACTTAGGATCGACATAATTGATTATATCCATGCTAGGGGATATTCTCTTCCGTTGCTTAGAATAATGTACACTGATTCCCGACCGGTATCCAAGGCTGAAAAGAGGACACGTGGGTGACTATCTACCGGTAGGCATTGAATCAGGCTGGGTTTATACAACTTGGTAAATTTCTCGCACTTACATCGGAGATGCTTGAAACTTGAAGAGAGTGAAGATGAAAAGAAGGAGCATGAAGCACTCAAGAATGAGTCTCATGGTTTTTGCAAGATGACCCAGGATGGACTGGATACATGTCAAGCAAGAAGACAATGGAGATTATCCCCAAAGTGTGCATTTTCAGCAGAGAGTCGTCGAAGGATGCGTTTCTATGGATCTGCGGCTAACTGGTTGGTCTCGGTCAATCGGGGTCCTATCAAATGCACAGGGTCCCAAAAGACTGAGATTATCACTTGCGGTGTTCCGACGTAACGTCTTGATTGAGATTCCACTTCGTGACTTCACTTTTATCCCGTTCACCTTTTACTCCTTCAAGTGAGTCTAGCAAAGTCATTCTTAAAATCAATCTTCACCGCGTTTGCATTCTACTTGATGCTACTTCCTTACTGTTCGTTTAGTAATTTCAATTCGATATAGGAATTCCTAAAGATTGATTACACTTGAGGGTCAAGGTCAAGGTCTAGTCGTTATTTCACAATTCGGTGTCATTTTTTTTGGAAGGTCTTGTTTTATCTCTAGTTCAACCCTCATTCGATTCTCTTCGAAATGTTTGGAATTATCTGTTTAGTAGTCCTATGGCTTACGGTATGATTGCGAGTTATTGTCGCTCGGATAGGATCCGAATTGAGTCGTCACGTCTCCCCCACTTATTATCAAGATACCTGAGTAAGTCGAAGGCAGGGAGGAAACTAAGCTAATTCCAAGAACTGATTAACTGGGTTCTTAATTGATTGGCGAGGTGGTACATGGAATTAAGTTGACCGTTAATCGGTCTAATCGGTGTGGTTTCGAATTTTCTATGATATGACGACTCTTCATACCTAGGCATGCGGCTAAGTTCTCATACGAGTTAGAAGGGTGGTTCAATTACTGAGTTGAATGTTCTCGGTGGAAATATAGAATAAGAGTGTCTTGAATGGGGTTGGTTTGTGAGTCACTGTTCATGAGTCTTAGGAAAGATCCTATAGGATTAAAGTTTAATCGGGCTTTCGACAGGGATAGAATCCCTCGATGGTTTATTCGGATTTTCAACTAGATGATTGCAATAATATAGCATGTCAATAAACGCGAAGACCGAGGTGGTCAGTCCCAATCTCACATTTATTAACTGTACATCACTGCGTTATTGAATGATAGCATTATCTTTTAACAGATGCAAGAGAAAGGATGACCAATCCTGACCTTACACTCTATTAGAGGACGACACTATCACAATTGAGCTTGGTGAAATTTCTAGCTAAGGTTTTAACACTTATCGACTCCTTCTAGATTACACTACTCACACTTACTCTAGGCAAAGACGCTAAAGTAATCAGTTGGTGCAACATTAACATGAAAAGTACCTTGGATAAGTTTATTCCTCGTTCTATGTGCCCATAGGACAGTTTGCAGCACGGTGTCCGGGTTGGCCGCATTGGAAGCAGAGACCTTCCTTTCTACGCTGCTCCAGCATCCAACACATACGAGTATGGGATCCTCCACAATGTGGACATGGTGGCCTGGTCCTTGAAGCGGTCGCACTCTGACCCGCATTCTCTAGCACCACTGCTCTGGTGCGGTTAACGGCGTGCGGACCTAATCCTTGAGCCAGTCCCTTACCCTTGTTGAGACCTACTTCATTCGGTATATTCTTGCTCCTTTCCTCTGCTTCCTGCTGATTCAAACTCTTCTCATAAGCGCTAGTCATATTCACCAGTTGAGAGAGGTTAGCTATACCCTGGTGCACAAAGATAGTCCGAATCCTGGCATTGAGACCTGCTTCAAATTTAATACACTTGGTGCGTTCGTCTGCGTCCCGATAACTGCCAGAATAGCGAATCAGATCTTCAAATTGTGCCGCATACTCACCGACAGTCATACTTCCTTGCTCCAGATGCAGAAAAGTGATCTCTTTTTCCCTACGAACATCCTCAGGAAAATACTTTCCCAGGAAGTGAGCCTTAAACAGATCAAAAGTGATATCCCGATTAGCTGCCTCCAATTCTCTTCGCACTCGTTCCCACCAATACTCTGCTTCATTAGTCAACATATACTGCGCTAGCAACACAGTTTGTTCAGCAGGTGGCGCCATGGTGCGAAGGATCTTCTCAATTTCCTTGAGCCATCGCTGAGCTCCATCAGGATTATACCCTCCTTCGAACCTAGGCGGTTCGCATTTCCTAAATCGAGCCATCCAGTCGATTTCGACAGGAATGGGTGGTGGATTCAAAGCTGCTGCTGTTGTGGCTGCTGCGATGTTTTCAGCTTGGTTCTGTTGCATTCGGGCCAGATTCTGATTCATTTGAATCAGGTTCTCCAATATAGCAGCCATTCTATCATTTTCGATACGTCGCCCAGCCATACTGTTAGGTCACGAAGGGAACAGCCAGTTAAAGACTGAATACTTAATCAATAACCTAAATATCCTATTCCTAGACTTAAACTCTTACAAAACGAATCAGTTACTCGCTTGGTGAGTAACCATCGGAGATGTGAGTCCACACTCCAAAGGCCGAGGAAAAACTGCTCTGATACCAAAATGTAACACTCTCACATTTATTGGATAATTTTAGGTTTTATTAAAATCGGAGTTTGAAAATTTCTTTTTAACACTTAAATTTCTTTATAAGGTTTTACGAAAATCCGGCAGAGTTTCCTCTGTTTTACGGACTTCCCCAAAAATTTTCTTCTAAAAACCTGTCAGTCCAGAATTGTTTTAAAAACATAAACAACAACAGTTTAAAAGTCGTAACAGATCCTAACGCCCGATTAATGCAATTTCAGGGCAAACTACTAATTCATATATAATTTACAAAAAGTAATTATCCACTCAAAATATGTAAAGTACATTCCACGTAGTGGAACTTAAAATCCTGCTCGGCCAGCACTGGTGTATGCTCCACTTGTGTACCTGAAAAATATTAACCACACAGGGGAAACATCACACAGAACTTAAAAGAGAGATTTCTAAGTAGATATATACGACACACCAAGACCATTCAAGCCTATGCTATACTACTTAATTCATGATCTTCTTTTCCGTTTTACTTCCTAACTGTTTCCCAATTCTTTTTCTTTTTAATTGTTTCCCTTTGAATAATCCCTAACCTCTAATTATTCTTGTTCTTCATTACTTTCACTCTATCCTTTTTACTCCTTTTTCCTAATCACCCTAATTTCTCTATTCACTCTCTTTCCAACTAACCTATTTCTTTTTCTTCCTTTCCTATCCTCTTATTTTCATCCTTTTTATCCGTTTTCCATTATTCGTTTATGCTTAGCATTTCCATAATTATTCTCCTTATTTATTTCCTCTAATTCCTATATCAATTCCATTGTTCACCTTCTTATTTCGTTTCTCAATGTCCACTCTACTATCCATTTTTCCTTTTCATTACCAATTTCCATTTCCTTTTCCATTTTTCCTTTTTAATTATTTTCCCCGTTTCAAAATACATCCCGTTATATCCCCTTACCTTTTTCCTTATTCTTTTCCTTTTATTTACGGTGTATGTATGTCTCCACCAAATCGAAGGCCTACATACATACACCAATCACGATGTATGTCTCCACCAAATCGAAGGCCTACATACATCGCTTTTCCATTACCATTATCTTATCCAATTTTATTCCCCGTTTCCCTTATTCATTTCCTTTTATTTACGGTGTATGTATGTCTCCACCAAATCGAAGGCCTACATACATACACCAATCCCGATGTATGTCTCCACTAAATCGAAGGCCTACATACATCGCTTTTCCTTTACCATTTACCTTATTTTATCCATTATCCTTTCCTTTTTCTTTTTTTTATCTAGGGTGTATGTATGTCTCCACCAAATCGAAGGCCTACATACATACACCAATCACGATGTATGTCTCCACCAAATCGAAGGCCTACATACATCGCTTTACCATTACCGTTTTACCTCTTTATTATTTGGCCACAAGGTCAATACAACCACCTGCGCCGTGCCACAGGGTCAATACAACCACCTGTGACATGTACCATTTTATTTAGGCCACAGGGTCAATACAACCACCTGCGTTGCGCCACAGGGTCAATACAACCACCTGTGACATTTACCATTTATCAGGCCACAGGGTCAATACAACCACCTGCGCCGTGCCACAGGGTCAATACAACCACCTGTGACATTTACCATTTTTATTTCCTTTTCCTTTTTATTTACGGTGTATGTATGTCTCCACCAAATCGAAGGCCTACATACATACACCATCGACGATGTATGTCTCCACCAAATCGAAGGCCTACATACATCGCTTTACCATTACCGTTTTACCTCTTTATTATTTGGCCACAGGGTCAATACAACCACCTGCGCCGTGCCACAGGGTCAATACAACCACCTGTGACATGTACCATTTTATTTAGGCCACAGGGTCAATACAACCACCTGCGCCGCGCCACAGGGTCAATACAACCACCTGTGACATTTACCATTTATCAGGCCATAGGGTCAATACAACCACCTGCGCCGTGCCACAGGGTCAATACAACCACCTGTGACATTTACCATTTTTATTTCCTTTTCCTTTTTATTTACGGTGTATGTATGTCTCCACCAAATCGAAGGCCTACATACATACACCATCGACGATGTATGTCTCCACCAAATCGAAGGCCTACATACATCGCCCCAGTTTCGTTGTATTGTCTCCCCCAAATCGAAGGCCTACAATACAACCCCAATTTTACGATGTATCGTCTCCCCCAAATCGAAGGCCTACGATACATCACCATATTTATCCAATATTAATTGTCCATATTATTTGTCATTATTTTGTCTACCAATTCCGTTTAACTTTTACCTGATTTTACCACATACAATTATACTTTAATTCTCTTTACTCTCATTTGTTCATTTCTAATTTATTTCCCTATTCACCATTTCTATTCTTTTGCCACACCCTACCAATCTAATTAATTAGTTATTCTGTTACTTACCTTTTTATTCATCACTATTTGGTTCCCCTATTTACTCCATTTATCCTTCATCATCATTAACAGGTTACCCTAAGGTTCGTTAGCAATTAACATTTCCCCCGATCCTAGCGATAGATATAACTACCCAGAAATACACCCCTTAAGGACTGGTAATGAAACTCCTTACCTCAATCGATGACAGTGAGAGGGGTAACCTTAATCTGGCGCTTTACTCCCCAACTCACGCTTTAGCTCGTCTCCAACTTGGTCCTAAGTTTCCCCAATCTTCGATTCCAAGCACGGTGGGGACAATCGATCTCGATCACGGTGACGGTGTTGCTCTTCGACACCGGGAGGAGAGAGAGAGCACGGTAGAGAGGGGATATGGGGATGAAAGGTGGCTATGGTGATTTGGTGATGGTGACGGTCACCACCACGAGTGGCGGCGATGGCGGCTGTGGTGGTGGTGGCGGCTGCAGTGGCCGGAGGAAGGGAGGAGGGAAGAGGGAGAAAGAGATCCAGAAGGAGGATAGGGAGTGGATCTATGGGGAGGAGGAAGAGAGAACTATGGTGGCGGTGGTGGGTCGGAGCGGCGGCCCTAGGGCGGTGGCTGCCGTGGTGGAGGGAGGGAGAAAGGTTAGAGAGTGGATGAGGGAGAAGGGAGGGTTTGAGCACCACTTGTGGTGCGGCTGCGACACAAATAGGCGCACACGCGCCTGGGGCGCGGTGCCTCGCGCGCCTGGGGCGAGAAGGGGACTGTGTGCAGGTCTGATGCGTCGCGCGCGCCTGGGGCGCGGCCACTCGCGCCCCAGGCGCGAGTTTATTGACTCGGGGTTGACCGTGCTATATCGCCTTCGTTAACCGTCAGATCTTGCCCAAATTTGGAGACAAGCTTCCTAAGGCACTTTTCTCCATATCCAATGGTGGAAATTGTGTTTTGAGTCTTAAATCTTTTATTTTGATTTTCTACTCTATGTTATGTTTTAGTACCAAATTATCTATTTTTCTGGCCTGTTTCTAATTTCAATTTAATGCTCCTTTCTTTTCTAACATTATTATTATTATTGTTATCCTTTCCTAATGTTAAAACACTTCTTTTAATAACTATTTGTAGTTTATTATAATTATTTCATTTATTCTAACTATTATTTATTTATTCGTCTTTGGGTTTGAAATTTGGGATGTTACAGAAGTGAAGAAATGAGAAATGAATGGGGTGAAATGAACTAAGGCCACACCAATTTATAGGCCAACGAATCATCCCCCTTTTGCCCTTCGGTTTTTGGTTCGGTCATGAACAAATGGGAGGGTAATTTTGGGCTTCCAAAAGTTTTCATGCAAGGAATCTAAGCAAGGGGACATGGTTGAGTGAATTAAGGAACTATGTCACTTTAGGTCTAGTTACTTTTGGCCAATACTTAGGATTCCTACTAACTTAGTTTCCTCATGGTTCTAATCTATCCTATTTGGTTTCTTGTCCAAGAAAATAAAAATCTAAGCTTATACATACACATACATACGTACATACGTAGGGCGCACACACACATATACATACACACAAACCGTATCACACACACATATACATACATGTCTTGCATTTTTATTTTCTAATCATACTTACTTAAAATAATCAATTCACACAATAATGCAATTAATTCCAAGGAATCACATTCACGCATATTAGACAAACACATATCACATAAAAATTTCAAGCCAAATCAATAAATTTATTTTCTTCAAAATACAAATCCCAAAATTCGTACTTCACAAATTCTAGAAATAAATTTTTATAAACCAATCCAGAAAATTCAAACAATCACATTTTCAAATTCTATGTTTAAAGACGATCGTTTTCGTATAAAGATCATAAAATTCCGAGTTACGGTTAAAAAGATGCGAATTTTCAAAGTTAACAAATCCAAAAACTTCATTTCAAATAAAAATCACCTTTTAATAAAATCACAACTCATTTCTTATGAATCAAATCAACAAAATCATTCACTGCACATTTATAAAAATAGTTTGTTTATAAAAATCCATGAAAATCAATACTTTATCTCTTACTCACGTAAAATATTTTTCTGAAAATCTTTTATAAAACAGATCCTCAAAGTTTATTTTGGCGAAATTTGTTTACGCACATATGGGAAAAATACGGGTGTTACATGGTCACCTTCCTCAAATTCCAACGGTCTCCTCCTTTTATCTGCATAACTTTTCTGTCGGCTCTGAGCCGTCTTCATCTTTTCCCTGATCATATGGATTTTCTCAGTTGCTTCTTGAACATTATCAGGTCCAATAATTGTCGGCTCACCCACTTGAAACCAACATAGAGGGGTTTGACATTTCCTACCATATAATGCCTCGAACGGTGCCATTCCGATACTGGTATGGTAACTGTTGTTGTAGGTAAACTCTATAAGCGGTAAGAGTTTATCCCAACTTTCTTGACTTTCCATAACACGGGCTCTCAACAAATCTTCGAGCGACTGAATGGTCTTTTCAGATTGACCGTCCGTCTGAGGGTGGTATGCAGAACTCATCCTTAACTTTGATCCCAAAGCTTGTTGTAAACCTTTCCAAAGTCTCGAAGTAAACCTCAGATCTCTATCTGAAATGATACTTGAAGGTATTCTGTAACGACCTATTTTATTTTACCTATTTTGAAAATATGGGTTTGAAAATTTCTTTTAATTAAAATACTTTTTATAATTTTTCCGGAAAATCGGACAGAGTCTCCTCTGTTTTTCCGACTTTCCCAAAATTTAGTTTTGACCTGTGACCTGTTCAAAACAGTTTTCAATAACAACCAGACATCCAGATATAATATATAACATACTTAGACTCTTTTAACATCAAATATTAACGTAGAAACTTTAAAACTTTTGCGAATAAAACTAAATACCCCGGGCCACTAATTTTTCCAAAATACACATTGGAAATACATACATAATTCATAATTATACAAAATACATCAAATACTCATATGTGGCCCGGTGTGACTCAGAATAGTAAAATGACTCGATTTCACACTTCCCTCGGGAAGTGTGCTCCTGCTCAGCCTCAATGTCTGCAAACTCAACCTGTACCTGTAATGGTTGTAAGGGTGAGAATTGCACTAACTAGTAATGCATAATACATGCTAAGTCATACACAATTAACAAATAACCAAACAATGCAAATATTTCACACCCAATCACCTATCCACTACAAACACATACATCTCCAATTTATTCATGCTTCCTAATTAATTTCAACTCTTATTCTATTTCCGTTCACTTAGCTTTCTACCCTCACCTAGACTTAAACTCTCAATTCATTTCCCACTCCTACTTTTACTCACATTTTTCCTGTTTTACTAAACTAACTAATTCTAATTCCTATCTCTCATTTCATCATCTCATTCATCACATTCTCAACTTTCTACTTTTTATTTCTTTTTATTTCAATCTTTTTATTTCATTCTTTTCCTTTCTTTTTACTTTTTCGGGATCTTTGTGGTTTCACCATTGCGTTCCCCAGTCTTTCAGAGGATACGTCTTACGGATGCGTACGGATCCCCAAAGGCCGCACGTCTAACTCAACCACTGCGCACTCTGCCAAGGCGGCTTACGTTTCCTGCACCCGAGAGCGTGTCTTACACGGCCAGAATGCCACAAAATCCTTGGCTATGCGAGTTTGCCACTGCGTTCCCCAGTCTTTCAAAGGATACGACTTACCGATGCGTACGGATCCCCAAAGGTCGCACGACTAACTCAACCCCTGCACACGTTCCAGCCAGCGGCTTATTGCAGGTGTTGCGCACCCGACTTATTGCACCCCACCGTGTGTCTTACAGGATCCAAATCGCAAACCAATATTCTCTTTTTCTTTTCTTTTTATTCTTTTTCCTTTTTCTTTTTAATCGACACGCCTTACCAGGCTCGCATCGATGCCGATACGCCTTACCAGGCTCGCATCGGACTTCCATTTTCTTTCCTTTCCTTTATTTTCTTTTTAATCGACACGCCTTACCAGGCTCACATCGATGCCGATACGCCTTACCAGGCTCGCATCGGACTTTTATTTTCTTTACTTTATTTTATTTTCCTTTTTCTTCTTCTCTTCCAACTAATCTATTTCCCTAGAATTAACTCACTATCACTTTTAAAGGCACATCCTATTTCCCTCGATTTATTTCCCTTACCTTTTCTTCTAGGTGTTACTATTAAATTCAAGGCTCACTCCTCCGTTCACTCCTTTCCGCTTTCAATCAATCTCTAAATACAACATACATACACCATTCAATATATTTAATAATTACATTATAACACAAGTCATTATCCAATTAATTCACATAATTTAGCACATACATATCATTCTTTATATTTTCAACAATTACTCCTAATTCATGGCCTCAATTAACATTTAACAGTTCACAGCACAATTATCAGGACATATATATCAATTAATCACTTAGCACAATAAATTATCAATTCATATTATAATTCATAAATACCAATTCCTAATATCAACTACACAAACCAATTAATCTCAACACGCACACACATACTAGTTACACAACCACCGTGCGGCAATAAACCCCTTACCTTAAAATAAATAGGATAGAGTGAACCTTAACCGGATTAGGAGTCCTAATGCAAGAGGGTTGTCGATTGAGTCCAATATCCGCAATGGTTAGTTGGAGAGGTGCCAGAGTCCATCAATACACTAAATTGAGTAGCTTTATGAGCTCCCCTCCTATCCTATAGGGTTCGAAGCTTCTAAGAGTGTGAGGCCCCAAGTTGTTCTTGAAACATTGAGGCAAGAAACAATAATAATAATAATAATGAGTAATGATAACACTAATACCCAAGTCATAGGAGGAAATGGGAGGATTGAAAGCAAAGAGGGAGGCTTGATCAACTTACCCCAAAATGCTTGAAGGAGAGAGATGGAGAGTGAGGGATGATGTTGATTGGAAGAGGAGAGGGAGAGCTTGATGGTCTTGGAGCGTCAAGCTTCACTCATGGCCTTCAATGGAGGTGATGAGGGGAAGAGGTGGATTGGTGTGGGACTCTAAATCATGGAAGAGGGAGAAGGTGAGTGATGATGGATGGTGATGGAACTATCAATTGAAAGAGGGAAAAGAAAGCTTGATGGTGCCTTGAAGCTTTAAAGCTTAAGCTAGGCCATTAATGGAGGAAGAGAGGGAAAGGGAGGGAGCCCTAACTCCATGGAAAGGAAGAAGATGAGGGAGAGAGGGAGGAGGTCGAATATGAGGGGAAGGAGGGAGTGTTTGGGGTGTTTAATGGGGTTTTGGGGTGGGAAATGGCGAAAATGCCCTTAAAAACGCGTTCTAAGTGTTGCAGATCGCAGAAAATGCTTCGCTTAAGCGAAGCCCTTACAGTGATGCCATGGAACCTATTTCGCTTAAGCGAAATCTACTCGCTTAAGCGAGCCCCTGAGGTGTTGATTCTGTGACATTTTCGCTTAAGCGAAATAATTTTCGCTTAAGCGAAATCCTCATGTATTGCTACTTCATTTTTCTATTTTTCAGCTATTTTCTCCCAACTTCAAACAGCCATAACTTCTTCGTTCACCGTCGGATCTTGCTCAAATTTGACGAGCAACTTCCTATAAATCATAACTTCATATCCAACGGTGGAAATTTTGTTTTGAGTCCTAAATCTTTTATTTTGATTTTCTAACCTACGTTATGTTTTAGTACCGAATTATCTATTTTTCTGGCCTGTTCCTAACTTCAATTTAATGCTCCTTTCTTTTCCTAGACCAATATTATTATTATTTATCTTTTCTAATGCTTAAACACTTATTTTAATACCTATTTATGGTTTTATTATTATTATCTCAATTATCCCAAACTATTATTAATTTATTTGCATTTACGTTTAAAATTTGGGATGTTACATATTCCATGCAACCGGACTACTTCTTTAATGTACAACTGAGCCAACTTCTCTGTAGGATAGCGCATGTTAACTGGGAGAAAATGCGCGGACTTGGTCAACCGATCTATGATTACCCAGATTGCATCATAGCCTCCAGCAATTCTAGGTAATCCAGACACAAAGTCCATAGAAATGTTGTCCCATTTCCATTGAGGAACGTCCAAGGGTTGTAGTTCTCCACCTGGTCTCTTGTGCTCAGCCTTTGCTTTTTGACAGATCAAACATGAAGCCACATACGAAGCTACATCTTTGATGAGCATTTTATTTCCCATTATTCCTTGCATTATTTTACTCCTATTATTGATACTTGTTGCTCATTTGACATTGATTAGCTTGATTTAGTGATTTAGAGTTTATTGGACTAATATTCCGAATATTGTTTAATTTGGGATTATTTAGCCTAATTAATTCTATTTCTAATTCCAGGTAATTTTTGGCACAAGGACACTATGGGCATTTTTGGAAATGAAGATTGAAGTATTGAAGTGAAGATTGTAATTTGCATTTAGGTCCCTTTTTAGTTGTAATTTTCATAATAGTGTTTTTAGGATTTGGGCCCATGTTTTAGGCCCATTTTGTGTCTTACGAAGGGAAATTCGTGTAGGGGTTCAAAATACACTCCCATTTCAGATTTCTCACTCTCTCTCTAGGTTAGAACTTCTCTCTTGGCTCTCCATAGCAAGTGGTGGCTGCTAGGGTTTTGTTCTTCCCCCTTTCTACACGTTTTTCTTGATTTATGACCATGGAAGGCTAACTTCAAGGGTTAATCCCTTTGGTATTGTATCACTTACTCATGAGCTCTTGTTCTTAATGCTATTTCAATTTCTCTCTATTGTTTTCGTGGTTTATCTCTATTTATGGTTCTCTTAGTTCTATTTATTAGCGATAATCCATGAGTGTAAATGCTTAATTTATGCTAACTCGTAAAAATCCCATGCTTTGGTTTCTGATGCTTAATTAGAAGCTAGGGTTTTGGGGTGATAACTGAATTTTCGCTTAGTATTTAGGTCTCACGAGTTGGACAGAGGAGAGGAGAGGAATCGATCTTTAGTGAGCTAGGATTGAGTAGTGTGCGTAGCCAAAGGGGTTTGCCCGCTTTTGTTTCTGATTTTGTTAGTTTTAATATTCTGTTTATGTTTTGTTCTTCACAATTGTTACACACAACCCCCCCCCCCCCATTTTACTGCACACTACGTGTTTGATACTTTGCTTAGACCGATATTCGCTGGGAAACGACCTAGGATCACCTTCCTAGTACTACAGAATAAACCCCTTTTATTTTGATCGGGTACGGCCTCGATCAAAATTTGGCACCGTTGCAGGGGAGTATCGGTTCTTGCCAAAGATCATACAGTAGTTAGTTAGATTAGTTAGTGTAGTTAGTGTGTGAATAAGCATTCTGATAACTGATTGAAAGTTGCCATGTTTGCTGATTTGCTGTTCTGCATAACTGATGCTATTTTAGTGATTCTGTGAGTGCCATTCAACATAGCTGTGGGTGGAATTTTTGCACGAAAATTGGTATCCACACTTGTTTCATGATATATTAGTATGTTGATGAATCACAGACACTCAGATAGGCACTAGTTGTGAGTTCCAGAAAAATTTTCCAAGTTTCAGTAGTACTTACTATAAATAGGCGTAACTTTTGATCAGTAACTCGGAATTTGACGAATTTTATATCAAATCGAAGAGAATTTTCCGAATAATCTGATTTTACGTACAACTCCTTTGTTTGGATCCCGAAAAAGCCTGTTTACTATTTCTTTTTTATTTTACAAGTTCTATTTTCTTAGTTTTTGGTCACTATTTTAATTGGTTGACTTGGTTCCCTTTTGAATTTTGTCCTCAAACTTTCTGTGATATGTTTTCATGATTTTAGGGTGCTTAAAAAAATAAATAAAATTTTTTTAAAAAATAAAAAATTTTGTTGCCTATTTTGGTCATGCACATCTGTTACAGTTTGCTATGGTTGATGGTGTTCTGTTCAGTACATGACTAGGGGCAACCCAAGTTATTTGCATCCTTACAACCCTGAAATTGATAGAACTTATCACAGATTAGTTAGACAAAATAGGAATCAGTCATTAGATAGTGAGTCAGAGTCATCTTATAGTCCTAATTCTGATTCTGTTTCTGTTTGTTTCTTCTATTCCTTCTGCTTCTGTTCAATCTGATTTTGTACATTGTGATAACATGGCTCAACCCCCACCAAGGGAAAGGACACTTAGGGAGCTGGCTGCACCTGACTTCACTATTGAAGACTCGTGTATATGGTATCCTAATGAGGATGTTCCTTTTGAGCTTAGAACAGGACTAATCCATTTGTTGCCCAAGTTTCATGGTCTTGCAGGTGAGGATCCTCATAAGCATCTCAAGAAATTCCACATAGTGTGCACCACAATGAAACCTCATGATGTGCAAGAGGATCATGTCTGTCTCAGAGCATTCCTACATTCCTTAGAGGGTTTGGCCCAGGATTGGTTATCTGACTTGGCCCCTGGTTCCATCACAAGCTGGGATGACTTGAAGAGGGCATTTCTGGAAAAATTCTTCCCTGCAAATAGGACCACTGCAATCAGAAAGGAAATCTCTGGTATCAGGCAACAACATGGAGAGAGTCTCTATGAATGTTGGGAGAGATTCAAGAGGTTCTGTGCTTCCTGCCCTCACCATCAGATCTCAAAGCAGCTGCTTATTCAATATTTCTATGAAGGTCTCAACTTTATGGAGAGAAACATGGTAGATGCTGTAAGTGGTGGTACATTGGGAGATATGACACCCTTACAAGCTAGGAGCAAAATTGAGAAGATGGCTTCCAACTGTCAGCAATTCCATGCAAGAAGCAACAGTGATGCAATAGTTGTGAGGGATGTAAATGATGTTGGTGCAGACTCGGGCAAGGTTGAGAAGCTTGAGCAGAAAATTGATTCACTTACAACATTGGTCACACAATTGGCTGTCAATCAGAAAAAGATGATACTACCTGCTAGAGTGTGTGGCATATGTACATCCATTGAGCACCCCACAGATGCATGCCCTTCCCTTCAGCAGCACCAACCGATGACCAGTGGTGACCAACCCGAGGCCTATGCAACAAACATATACAACAATAGAGGCCCACAACAGCACAATCATGATCTCTCTTCCAATAGATACAACCCTGGATGGAGGAACCATCCCAACCTGAAGTGGTCTGATCAACAACAGCAACCTTCTCCTAATGTTCCATTTCAGAACACCGCTGGACCGAGTAGACCACCATATGTACCTCCTCCAATCCAGTAGCAAAGGCAACAACAACAACAACAAGTGGTTCATCCTGCACCATCAGCCCCTCCATCCAACCAACCTACCTTGGAGGAGTTGGTGAGGCAAATGACCATGCAAAACCTCCAATTTCAACAAGAGACTAGAGCATCCATTCAGAGACAAGAGGCATCCATTCAAACTTTGACAAATCAGATGGGTCAAATGGCAACTTCTCTCAACAACTTGCAATCTCAAAATTATGACAAGTTGCCATCCCAAACTGTGATCAACCCTCAGAATCAGAATGTGAGTGCCATCAACCTGAGGTCAGGAAAGCAGAATGTCACACCCACACCACAACCTCACCTCAACAATGATGCTCTAGCTTCCTCTAAAGGGAAGAGTCAAGTGGTAGATGAAGGCGAGCAAGCTAGCACCAAAGAGAATCATCCAACTCAACCTTCCTCAACTTCAACCACAAGCCCTGCTGCTGTCCTACAACCTCCTCCCATTCCTCTTCCATTCCCACCAAGAGTGCCTCAAAACAAAAGGGTGGAAGAGGTGGACAAGGATATTCTTGACACATTCAGGAAGGTGGAAGTCAACATACCCCTTCTTGATGCAATAAAACAAATTCCAAGGTATGCGAAGTTCCTTAAGGAGTTGTGCACTCATAAGAGAAGACTCAAGGGAAATGAGAGGATAAGCATGGGAAGGAATGTCTCCGCTCTCATAGGTAAACCTTTCCCTCACATTCCTGAAAAATGTAAGGATCCTGGAACTTTCTCTATACCTTGCATCATAGGCAATGTTAAGTTTGAAAATGCTATGCTAGATTTAGGAGCATCCATAAATGTCATGCCTATGTCTGTTTTTAAGTCTCTTTCTCTTGGACCTCTTCAACCTACGGGTGTGGTGATTCAATTGGCAAATAGAAGTACTGCCCACCCCGCAGGTTTGATAGAGGATGTCTTGGTTCGGGTTGAAGAGCTGATCTTCCCTGATGACTTTTACATACTTGATATGGAAAATGACTCCCCCCGTAATGTTGTTCCTATTATTTTGGGGAGGCCATTTTTGAAAACGGCCCGAACCAAGATAGATGTGCATTCAGGTTCACTTTCCATGGAGTTTGATGGCAATGTGATCCGATTTGACATTTTCCATGCTATGAAACATTTTCCTGAGGATCACTCTATTTTCCATGTGGACTTGCTTGATGATTTGATAGATGAGCATATGCTTGACTTTTTGCATCATGATTTTGAATTGTCATCTTTCACTGATTCATTTACTTGTCCATCATGCACTAACTCTGGATGGTGCACCGCATGCACTGAAATAGCTCAGTTTCTAGACTCTGCCACTGCATCTGATGATTCATATGTTATAGATTCAGATTATGCTAACCCTAACCCCATATCTGTTATGCATGAGTCTGATTCACTTGTTCAGGTGCAGGCAGCAAAATCCATTTCTGCTGTCCCTTTAGTTTCATCTATTATGCAGGCACCCTCATTGGACCTGAAGCCCCTCCCTCCTCATCTCAAATATGCTTACTTGGAAGATGAGCAGAAACTCCCAGTGATCATATCTACCTCACTTTCTGTTGATCAAGAGGAGAAACTGCTAGATGTGATAAGAAAGAACAAGAGGGCAATTGGATGGACTTTAGGGGATATTCCTGTAATTAGCCCCTCCATGTGCATGCACCGCATTTTGTTGGAGGATGGGGCTAAATCAGTGAGAAGACCCCAAAGGCGGTTGAACCCCCAAATTCTTGATGTGGTTAAGAAAGAGGTCACCAAGCTGCTCCAAGCGGGTATCATCTACCCAATTTCAGATAGCACTTGGGTGAGCTCGGTGCAAGTTGTTCCCAAGAAGTCTGGTGTCACAGTTGTCAAAAATGAGAAGGATGAGCTGATTCCCACTAGAGTGCAGAACAGTTGGAGAGTCTGCATTGATTACAGAAAGCTCAATCAGGCGACTCGCAAGGATCATTTCCCTCTCCCCTTCATTGATCAGATGTTGGAGCGCCTAGCAAGTAAATCTCATTATTGCTTCTTAGATGGTTTCTCTGGTTATTTTCAAATTTGCGTTGCACCAGAGGACCAACATAAGACCACATTTACCTGTCCTTTTGGCACATTTGCATATAGGAAGATGCCTTTTGGCCTATGCAATGCTCCTGCCACATTTCAAAGATGTATGATGAGTATTTTTGCTGACTTGCTCGAGCATTGCATAGAGGTCTTCATGGATGATTTTAGTGTTTATGGCTCCTCATTTGATGCATGTCTTGATAATTTGACTAAGGTGCTTAACAAGTGCATTGAGACTAACCTTGTCTTGAATTTTGAAAAATGCCACTTCATGGTAGAACAAGGCATAGTCTTAGGGCACATTGTTTCGCACAAGGGCATAGAAGTTGATCCTGCTAAGCTGCATGTAATATCACATTTGCCTTACCCCTCTTGCGTGCGAGAGGTGCGTTCTTTTCTTGGCCATGCAGGTTTCTATCGCAGGTTTATTCAGAACTTTAGCAACATTGCCCTTCCTCTATCCAAGCTGCTTCAAAAGGATGCCCAATGGGAATTTGGAGACCAATGCAAGAGGGCATTTGATGAATTGAAGAAAGCACTGACCACCACCCCCATCATCCAACCACCTGATTGGACCCTCCCATTTGAGCTCATGACTGATGATTCAAATTATGCTTTGGGAGTAGTTCTCTCCCAAAGGGTTGGTAAGCTGTCGCATGTGATTTATTATGCTTCTAGGACTTTAGATGCAACACAGGTTAATTACACAACAACTGAAAAAGAACTTTTGGCTATTGTTTTTGCACTTGACAAGTTTAGATCATATTTGCTTGGTTCTAAGGTTGTAGTGTATACTGATCATGCTGCTCTGAAGTATCTTTTGAAAAAGACAGATTCCAAACCTAGGTTGATTAGGTGGATCTTGCTCCTCCAGGAGTTTGATCTTGAGATTCAGGATCGGAGTGGTGCGCATAACCTTGTCGCAGACCACTTGAGCAGAATAGAGAGAGAGGAGGATGCATTTCCTATCCGGGATGACTTCCCGGATGAGTAGCTTTTATCTTTACATGTTTCCCATCCCCCTCCCCAAATTCCTTGGTTTGCAGACATTGTTAATTATCTGGTTGCTTCTATTTTTCCTGCCTTGGCATCCAAAGCTCAAAGAGACAAATTAAAGAGCGATGCCAAGAATTATGTATGGGATGACCCCTATTTGTGGCGTTTTTGCAGCGATCAGGTCATTCGCAGGTGCATTCCAGATCATGAGATCCAATCGGTTCTCCAGTTTTGCCATGCTTCACCAGTTGGAGGCCACCTTGGGACTCAAAGGACAGCACGAAAGGTGCTGGATTCTGGATTTTATTGGCCTACCATCTTCAAGGATGCAAGCAACATCTGCAGCTCATGTGAGCAATGTCAAAGAGCAGGAGGCGCCCTATCTTGGAGGCAACAGATGCCGCAACAACCTATGTTGTTTTGTGAGGTATTTGATGTCTGGGGTATAGACTTCATGGGCCCCTTTCCTGTTTCTTTTGGTTTTTATTATATCTTACTTACTGTGGATTATGTATCCAAATGGGTGGAAGCTAAGGCCACCAGGACTAATGATGCTCAGGTTATTGTAGATTTTGTCAGGTCTAATATCCTTTGCAGGTTTGGCATACCTAGAGCCATAGTCAGTGATCAAGGCACACACTTCTGCAATAGATCCATGCAAGCTTTGCTCAAGAAGTATGGGGTTGTGCACAAAGTTTCTACACCCTATCACCCCCAAACCAATGGGCAAGCTGAGATTTCAAACAGAGAGATCAAGCGGATTTTGGAGAAGATGGTGAAGCCTAACAGAAAGGATTGGAGCACACGATTGGAGGATGCTCTATGGGCCCATCGGACCGCTTACAAGGCACCCATAGGGATGTCACCCTATTGGGTTGTCTTTGATAAGGCGTGCCAACTGCCTGTGGAGATAGAGCACCGTGCATATTGGGCTGTGAAGCAATGTAACTTAGCTCTTGATCAAGCGGGTGAGGAGAGGAAGCTGCAGTTGAGTGAGCTAGATGAGATCCGTTTGGAGGCCTATGAGAACTCCAAGTTCTACAAAGAGAAGACCAAGAAGCTTCATGATAGCTCAATTTCCAGAAAGGAGTTCTTGGTTGGTCAAAAAGTGTTGCTCTACAACTCTAGGCTTGGACTCATGAGTGGAAAGCTCCGCTCTAAGTGGATTGGACCGTTTGTAGTCACCCAAGTGTTTCCTTATGGCACTGTGGAGATCAAGAGTGAGTCCACGAACAAGAGCTTCAAAGTCAATGGCCACCGACTCAAGCCTTTCCTAACCACCCCTTCTTTGGATGATGCACCTGTGGAGGAGGCCTCATTGGTCGACCCCACTTTTGACCCACCATGACTTAGGGAGTCTTCTTTTCTCCTTCCTTACTCTTTTTATTACACTTGTCTATATCTGTCTGATTCTGCTATTTGTGTTTCATTGAGGATAATGTGTGATTTAAGTGTGGGGGGAAAGTAGTTTAGGTTGCATATTTTTGCTTTGATTTTTTAGGTTTTGCTTAGTTTTGGGCATTTTCTTGCAGCTTTTTGCTTCATTTTAGTAGAGTTTTGGTATCTTGTGTCTGAATTCATGCATTTCTGTGTGCAAAGTTGCTTTTGATAATTAAGAGGTAGTAACACTGTGATAGAATTGTCCCTTTTGTGAGGATTTGAGCCTTAATTGTGGGTGGATTGCTATATATGCCACCTAATTTTCTTCATGTGTGATTGCACTCTGGATTACTTGCACTCTAGAACTTGACTTGACTCTTGTTGATACTTGATTGTTCATGCACATTTTGAAATGATTTAGGCACTTTCTTTCTTGAATAAGCTACTAGCCATATGAGCCTACCTTGAATGAATGTATCCTTTGCTAGACCTTTGAGACTTTTTATCCCTTTCCTTGTTCTTTAGCTCATTACAAGCCTATGACTGAAAAACCATGATTGTCCTAACCTTAGGGAATTTTGGAGCTTTGGAATTGTTTTGGGAATGGGTATTAGGTAAGAAGTGTGCTCTATGCTTCAATTGGTTGAGTTCTTGGTTTTGCCTCTTTGGTTGTTGTAGTTATGGCTTCATCTTCATGCCATTTGTGTTGTTTCTTCTTTTCTTTTTGTATATGTCTCAAAAAAAATAGAAGACAAAAATACAAAAAAAAATGCAAAAAAAAAATGAATAAAAGGTTGTTGAGGCAAAGAGGATTGGAATTAGTGGTTGTTGATTTTGGGGTGGATCTTGCTTACTTTTTACTTATTCCCCATTGCTCCTCTATTCCCTTGGTTTTAGCTACATTCCCATATTTTTATCCTACCTTGTCCTTGGCCCCATTACAACCCTTGAAAGACCTTTTGATCATTTTGTGCATGTGTGTTGATAGTTGATGTTAGAGGCTTGTCAAGCTCATGGTTGTGTTTGTTTTTCATGATGTGCCTTGAGTGTAACTAATGATTAACCCCAAACACTTGAGTGTAAACACTTTTGAGTGATCCTTGTGAGTTTCTATCATCTTTGTGACTATCCTCTTGATGTCTTTGGTTTCTTTGCACACTTGAAGTAATTGGATGATGTTCACGGATGCTTTGACTCTTTGATCCTTAACCATTTTGTGTGCTTGAGTTTGCCCATTTCTTTGCATTTCCTAGAATTCATTGTGAAGTATGTAATCTCTTAGGTTTGCATTTCTTAGTTGTAGTCATCTTGTTGAATGATTCACTTGGGTGCATTTTGATCTTCATAGTCCTATCTTTTGGTTTTGCCCAGGAGTGCAAAAGGATAAGTGTGGGGGTATTTGATGAGCATTTTATTTCCCATTATTCCTTGCATTATTTTACTCCTATTATTGATACTTTTTGCTCATTTGACATTGATTAGCTTGATTTAGTGATTTAGAGTTTATTGGACTAATATTCCGAATATTGTTTAATTTGGGATTATTTAGCCTAATTAATTCTATTTCTATTTCCAGGTAATTTTTGGCACAAGGACACTATGGGCATTTTTGGAAATGAAGATTGAAGTATTGAAGTGAAGATTGTAATTTGCATTTAGGTCCCTTTTTAGTTGTAATTTTCATAATAGTGTTTTTAGGATTTGGGCCCATGTTTTAGGCCCATTTTGTGTCTTAAGAAGGGAAATTCGTGTAGGGGTTCAGAATACACTCCCATTTCAGATTTCTCACTCTCTCTCTAGGTTAGAACTTCTCTCTTGGCTCTCCATAGCATGTGGTGGCTGCTAGGGTTTTGTTCTTCCCCCTTTCTACACGTTTTTCTTGATTTATGACCATGGAAGGCTAACCTCAAGGGTTAATCCCTTTGGTATTGTATCACTTACTCATGAGCTCTTGTTCTTAATGCTATTTCAATTTCTCTCTACTGTTTTCGTGGTTTATCTCTATTTATGGTTCGCTTAGTTTTATTTATTAGCGATAATCCATGAGTGTGAATGCTTAATTTATGCTAACTCGTAAAAATCCCATGCTTTGGTTTCTGATGCTTAATTAGAAGCTAGGGTTTTGGGGTGAGAACTGAATTTTCGCTTAGTATTTAGGTCTCACGAGTTGGACAGAGGAGAGGAGAGGAATCGATCTTTAGTGAGCTAGGATTGAGTAGTGTGCGTAGCCAAAGGGGTTTGCCCGCTTTTGTTTCTGATTTTGTTAGTTTTAATATTCTTTTTATGTTTTGTTCTTCACAATTGTTACACACAAAACCCCCCCCCCCCCCCCCCATTTTACTGCACACTACGTGTTTGATACTTTGCTTAGACCGATATTCGCTGGGAAACGACCTAGGATCACCTTCCTAGTACTACAGAATAAACCCCTTTTATTTTGATCGGGTATGGCCTCGATCAATCTTTCTTTAACCCAGACCACCAAAATAGCCTCTTCAAATCTTGATACATCTTGGTTGATCCCGGGTGAATGCTCATCCGACTTTTGTGTGCTTCGTCCAAGATTAATCTTCTTATCTCCCGATCTTTAGGAATACAAATTCGATTCTTGAATCGGAGAATTTCATTACTTCCAATAAGAATGTTTGGCTCCTTCCCTTCCATCATCAACCTTTTCTTTTCTTGTAATTCCTCATCTGACTGTTGTGATTCCCGAACTTGAATCAGGAATTCATTGGTAATTTGCAGCTTGTCAAGCTTTATACATCCGGATTCCATTTGTATTCCTAAGTTTAAATCCCGAAATTCTTCGATTAAAGAGATTTCCTTGATCATCATAGCACTCATATGAAGAGTCTTCCGTCTTAAAGCATCAGCTACAACATTCGCTTTACCGGGATGATATTGAAGCTCAAAATCATAATCCTTAATCAATTCCATCCAACGCCTTTGTCTCATGTTCAACTCTTTCTGGTCGAATAGATACTTCAAACTCTTATGATCACTATAAACGATGAACATGGTGCCATAAAGATAGTGCCTCCAAATCTTTAGAGCAAACACGATAGCAGCGAGCTCTAAATCATGTGTTGGATAATTGACTTCATGCACCATTAACTGCCTTGACGCATATGCTACCACCTTTCCATCTTGCATTAGCACACACCCAAGCCCTTGCCTCGAAGCATCACAATAAACCTCAAAACTTCTTTGTGGATCAGGTAGTACTAATACTGGTGAGGAGGTTAATTTCTCCTTTAACAATAGAAAACTTTCCTCACATTTATGATCCCACAAGAAAGGTTGGTCCTTGCGAGTTAACTTAGTCAACGGCAAGGCAATCCTTGAAATCCTTCGATAAACCTTCGGTAATATCCAGCCAAGCCCAAGAAACTACGAACTTCAGTCACGGTTTTGGATTGCTCCCATTTCAACACTGCTCCAACTTTAGCTGGGTCAACAGCAATTCCCTCCTTAGAGATAACGTGACCTAGGAAATTCACTTTGTCCAACAAAAACTCACATTTAGCAAGTTTGGCATAAAGTTGTTTCTCCTTTAGGATTCCTAATACAATCTTGAGATGTTCAGCATGTTCCTCTGGACTCCTTGAATAGATGAGAATGTCGTCAATGAACACGACCACAAACAAATCCAGGTAAGGTCTGAAGATTCTTTTCATGCAATCCATAAAAATAGCAGGAGCATTCGTCAATCCAAACGGCATCACTACATATTCATAATGCCCATATCTGGATCGAAAAGCCGTCTTCGAAATATCCTCATCTCGAATTCTAATTTGATGATATCCTGATCTTAGATCAATCTTCGAAAATACTGAAGCTCCTCGGACTTGGTCCATAAGATCATCTATCCTTGGTAAAGGATATTTGTTCTTGATCGTGACCTTATTCAGCTGCCGATAATCTACGCACATTCTCATGCTACCATCCTTCTTCTTGACGAATAACACTGGGGCTCCCCATGGCGAAACACTAGGTCTTATCATCTGCTTTTGCAATAACTCCTCCACTTGCTTCCTCAATTCAGCCATTTCAGGTGGTGCCATCCTATACGGAGCAATGGAGATAGGACCAGTTCCGGGTACTAGGTCAATTCCAAACTCAATCTCGGGCTTAGGTGGTAAGCCTGGAATTTCTTCCGGAAACACTTCCGGAAAGTCTCTTACCACAGGAATATCTTCAATATCCACTTCCTTCTTTTCTTCTATGGTTGAGGAAAACAGACATACAAATCCTCGGGGTTTAAGACTTAGAGGTTCACGACCTCGGAATTGGATTGTTTTCTCATCACAATTAAGGATGACTTGGTTTCGGTTTAACCAATCCATTCCTAAAATCACGTCTATTTTAGGCATGGGTAGACAAATTAAGTCTACGAAAGATGTATGGTTTAAGACCACCATCTTGCAATCTTTACAGATTTTAGAGACAACAACAGGGTTATTAATAGGGGTTTCTAATTGTAGTTGGTAGGGTGAATCAGTTACTACTAGTTTCAAACGATTCACACACTCGGAGGACACAAAAGAGTGAGTGGCTCCAGAATCAAACATTACGACACAAGATTGGTCATTAAGAAGATAGGTACCTTGAATTAGGTCAGAGGATTGATTCATTTCCGTTCCATTTAAAGCAAAAACTTTTCCAGCCACGACCGATTTGTTGGTTCCTTCTTTCTTCACTAGCTCTCTACATTCGCGAGAATAATGCCCCTTCTTGCCACAGTTGAAACACAGTCCGTTTTGAGCAGCATAACAATTAGTTCCATAGTGAAAGCGATTACACTTCTCACACTTGCGAGAGCTTGTCTGAGAAGTATCTTTTTCCCCAATTGCCACTTTTCCTTTTCCTTTCTGGAAATAGGGACCTTTGTTCCGATGATTGAAATTCTTCTTTCTGATTGGTCCAAATCCAGATTGGTTTTTCCTCTGTGCCTCTTCCTCCTTCTTATCATCTTCATAGACTTGGCACATTTCCACAAGAGCAGGAAAACTTCTTATTTTCTGATATCCAAAAGCCGACTTAATCTCCGGTTTAAGCCCACTTTCAAACTTGATGCATTTAGACCTTTCATCAGGGTTAAGCTGGTAGTAAGGAGAATACTTAATAAGTTCCTCAAACTTTGATGCATACTCTCCTACACTCATGTCTCCTTGTTTTAGCTGCATAAATTCCATCTCTTTCTTTCGCCTCAGATCTTTAGGAAAATATTTGCTGAGAAACCTTTCAACAAATACCTCGATCATCCTCCCTTCATAATTCATCAACTGCAGAGTATGATGCCACCAGTTTTCAGCTTCTCCAATAAGCATAAAACTAGCAAACTTTACCTTCTGAGCATCGGTACATTCCATAACACGGAAAATCTTACTCAACTCTTGAATCCAGCGATTCGCTTCCTCAAGCTTATGGCCTCCTTCAAACTTTGACGGTTTGAAGTTTTGGAATTCACTAAAAGTCTTTGATTCCTCAGTTTCTACC
The DNA here is from genome assembly GCA_037953625.1 of Crotalaria pallida. NCBI lineage: Eukaryota > Viridiplantae > Streptophyta > Magnoliopsida > Fabales > Fabaceae > Crotalaria > Crotalaria pallida. The sequence goes on along the minus strand of CM075649.1, from coordinate 74,771,135 downwards.
GAAAAGGGGTGAGGCGGCGGATTAACTTGCTGCTGCTGTTGTTGGCGCATTCCAACTAACACCTCCGTTATCTCTCTATGGCTTCGGCCATATGATTATTATTTCGATTAGACATCATATACCTGCACTAAGGGTTTTCTGATCAGGCTAAAAAAAATTCTCCTAATGTGAAGCATGTGTAACATACCTATTTCTATTCTAAAGCTAATTAAAACAGATACAAGGACATGTGTTACCTTTTGGAGATCACAGATCAGAATCAGTTTGCAGGATCACAGCTCTGATACTAACAAGTGCGGCACCCTCAATATATAATATATATATGTATATATTCTCTAATTAAAAATATAGCTTGATGTATATTAAATAGAATATACATTTGGTGGTGAAACGATCCTGTAGAATTTTTTTCATGGAAAAATAATTTTTCTTTATAAAGATTGTTTCACAAACTACTTTCAAATTCAATAAAGTAATTGAGTACTAAATTGGAGTTCAGCGGAAACGATTTTAAAACCTCTGTATTGGTTGCGAATAATTAAAAGAAATATCAAAATCAGACACGCAACCAGAGCCCATACATAGGTATATATATATATATATTTAGATAAACCAGAACATCAACAATAGTCAACAATCGAGATAGCAAGTGTAGAGATACAAACCAGTAGATATAAAATAACAACTCTCTCGTACTCCTCTCAAATATATACAGTATAATACAACTCAAAAATAAAGGAGTATGTCAAGAGCTGTGCCATGATCCACCCACACTGATGTCTGATCTCTGAGTCATCCAAAAGCTGCAACAACTACGTCACACAATGAGTCCCATCCTGTCCATACTCAAGGGTCATCATCACGCCACTGGCTACCAGTAGAATGGTCCGCAGCTCCCTCGTCCTCATCCTCTACTGGGTCCTCCTCCTCCTCCTCGTCCGGCACTGAGGGGGCAGCAGTGCGAAGCACCGCATCAGGTGAAGGTGCAAAATGCACCCTAGTGGACGGACCAGGGCGAGGAGTGGCATTCTCTACATAACTAGTAGAAGGACGAGAACGAGTAGCGGGGCGCTTAACATGAAATGAGTAAAAACGATGACCAGGGCGTGGTGATGGTGGTGGAGTACCGTGACGATAAGTGTACACCGGTGGTACGTGCAGGATGTAAATCACAGGGAGACGCAGCCTACGAGGTCTCACACGGGCCAGAGGATTAGGATGACGGAATATGATATCCACATCACCCTCGAAGATCGCCCGGTGACCCTCGTAATCCCAAACGCTGCTACGGAGCGGGCGAATCTCTATGAATGCCAGAAAACGATCCATCACCTACAAGGGCTAGGGAGTCGGCAATTACTAACACATAATCAAATAGAAAGCGATAATAAAATAATTTAAAGCCCAAATGAATGACCTTGTTACATTAATTTCGTATGATGGAAAATCATAGTTTCTTAATTTCATTATCAATGTTCATAAATGTTAAACATTTATTTTCAAGTCTGAATTAACAATATACAACGTAAACATTAAGATTGTAGATAATAACCATTCAGAATAAAATCAATGCCTCTTGACTATCAATGCATGATCGTTGGCCAACACAACAAGTAGGCTCCCGTGGCACCTTTAAAACATGCCCGGTACCCCCAATGAGTACCTCTCGGACTCGGCCGCCATTAAACGACACTTCTAGAGCTCATAGAAGTGACGCCGACGCATCCCGCAAGACTACGTCTCTCGAGCCCGGCATTTGAAGACATGCCCACACCCCCGTGTGTATTTCCGGAACGAAAGGTGCAACCCCGATCACCGACATACTCCGACACCCCCACGGACGCCCATTGAAACCCAGCTGACATTCACACGAATGCCCCTCGAGTTTCACCAACCAAGAGGTATGCCAACGCCTCACGGACGTGTCTCCACCACTGTGGGAAACCAAAATGCAATGCTATGCATGGATTCCACAAATATAAGTGTCATTTAAGTTTACTTGAGGTCAGACATTACATACTTTGGTATTCCAAATCCTTATTTCAATAAACCTTTGTTAATAAATTTCAGCTTCAGCCCTTAATCGATTAAAATACCTGTTTAATCGATTAAACAATTAAATTCTGATTTTTATTTAAAAAATTTGATCTGTTAATAGATTATCCAACCTGATAATCGATTACCCATGTATAAAATTTCAAACTAATCAGACTTTAATCGTGTTAATCGATCGATTAACAGTCGGGTTAATCGATTAATATATCAGTAAAACAGTGCTGAAACTGGTTTTTGAATACCAAACTCTTATCCACTCAATTTTAACCAAAACTAACCTCAAGTATAACTTAAATACATCACATTAAACTTGTACAAAGCATCAATTTCAGCAATTAACCACAAATTAACAGAATTGCCCAATTTTCCCCCAATTTGATCAAAATTACAACCTAACATGTCAAATTTTGATTCAAGCCATTTCCATTCAAATTGATCATTCTTACAGCTTCTATGGGGATAATCTAACTTGCTCCAATCCAGTTTTTAAGTTCATTTGGCCTCCAAGCCATTCTACCATAAGCTAGCGCCCATTGAACCTCATGGTGATTCATACTAAGTTCAATTTAATATCACAATCTATTGTAGCATTAGTAAAGCTTCTCCCTTACTTCAATGAAGCTTTTTGGATCAATTTGCAACAAGGAAAGTGCCAGAAATTCCAACCTTCAAATGCTCTGTTTTCAGGTCCATGATAGTTTCGGGTAAGCACATTTGGCAGCAAATTTGACCAATCAAATGGACATGAAAATGAGCAATTGAGATCAGAATAGAAACTACAAGTTGCAAGCTTTGATTAGAAAATAATTTGACATAAATGGTGACTTATACTCACCACAATCTCTACTCAAAGTAAGCAACCCGAGTTCTGAAACTGCACTCCTCTTCACAAATCAATTTCTCCTAGCTCAGTCCACCAAAATGCACGATCTATAGCTTAAATTAAAGGTCTCTCTACAAGCTTCAAAATGATGTGAAGCTCACAACACGTGTGTGTGTAGGAAAGAAGAACGAAAGCAAAAACCAGAGGGTGGTTGTGGAAGAAAACCAACAGAGTTTTGGCATGAAACTCCCTTTTTCCTTCATTCCTTCAACCAAGACCCTTGATTTATAGCTAAAGCCCATCATCATGCATGCCAACACGTAGCAGGGACGTGGCTTGGCATTGATAGGTGTAAAAACCGAGTTCCCCAGCTGGTTGAGTCATCAAACTCCACTATCTTCAGCTTCAGCACCATCGTTAATCGATTAACCCGAGTTAATCGATTAACGATCGGGTTAATCGATTAACGCGATCAGTTTTTCAAAAATTAATATTTTATTCACTTTTCCCTCCAAATACCTTTCCAATATTGCCTCTTAAGTCCTTCCCAAAGACTAATCTGCAAAAGTACTATTTTTAAGACCCAAAATATTTTTCTTGTATTTTTCCCCTAATTTATACTTAAATATAACCAGGATTAATAAACAAAACTAATTAATTCCATATAATTAATTTTGTTTAAATATTCTTTTATTTAATTTGAAAATCAAAATTCGGTGTATTACATAAAGATCACCGAAGTGGGTTTTGCCTCTATTAACAAAGCCTTTTCCATGCCCACGGTAGGGATCGAACCCCTAACATCTTGCTTAAGATCTACATGAGGACAAGGGGCTGCTCTATATATAAAAGTAGTATAAAACTATATGTAGTGACGGGAAATGCTGTGAATTCACATTTTTTTCAGTTGATTAATTAAATTCAAATTTATAGATTAATGTTTTCATGAATATATAAAATAAAATCATTCACGCCCGCCCCCAATTAAATAGTACAAAATATACACTAAAAGCTATCTAAAAACTGTGCTGGAATTTGTTGGTTGATTTTTTTATATAAATCATTTTTAAATTTCGATGCAACATTATTTTTTTTTCTCTTTATTTGTCCTTAGTAGATACTTACTTTAGCTAATAACTACTCCATTACTATTACTTTTATGTCATCAAATAATTAAATTAAATTAAAAGATTGTTGGTTTCAAGACTATTAGTAAATGAAAGTAAAAAAATGTAATGTTATGGTTTTTCTTGAGAAATAGAAAAAATAACTAATTTTATTGGTTTGTAAAATTTAATTAAAATTGATTTATAGCGACAAGGACCCGAGGAAGTAATACATTATATACTCCATTTCGCTTGAAATATAAGCAACAAAAAACATACAGTATCTCTCTTGGTTTAAAATATAAACAAAATTAACCAACTTTCTTAAATTTTATTTCATTCTCAATGCCACTTTCCTAAAACATCCCTAGAAAATTGTTATCTTATTTAATTTTTGTTTCATTCCCAATACAATTTTCCTAAAATAGCTCTATTCTATTACTATAAATCTGAGAAAATTAAATACAATCAACTAACCTCCTTAATAAGCATAAAATTAGTTAGTTTTACTTATAATTCGAGCAGAAGGAAGTAAGAAATTGGAATAATTTATATAAGTGTGGGCACTTTATATTTTACTTCATCCATTTTGTAATATACTTCTTCCGACTCGAAATATAAACAACAAAAAACATTCCTCTCTTGGTTTAAAATATAAGCAAAATTAATCAATTTTCTTAAATTTTATTTCATTCCCAATGCCACTTTCCTAAAATATCCCTAAAAAATTGTTATCTTATTTAATTTTTGTTTCATTCTCAATGCAATTTTTCTAAAATACCGCTATTATTTTATAAATTTGAGAAAATTATATACAATCAACTAATTAACCTCCTTAATAAGCATAAACTTAGATAGTTTTGCTTATAATTCGAGCCGGAAGGAGTAAGTCTTTTAATATTGTGACCTGTATATTAAATAATGTAATTAATATACTCCATCCGGTCCTATTTATAAGACCTTTTTGGGGTTTTTCACACCCACCACGGAGAGTGGATAAATTTGTTAGCGGCATTGTAAATGTGAAAATTTGATATACTTTTTCAAAATTACCTTTATAATTATTATTGGAACTCTAAAAAGTGTTGACTTTATTATAGGGGTGTTAGTGAAAAGAAGTAATTGAATGCTATTGAAAATTGAAAAGAGGTCTTATAAATAGGACCAAAATAAAAACCTCAAAAGAATCTTATAAATAGGACCGAAGGGAGTATTTGTTTGTATTAAATTTGTGTGCTTCTTTTTCATGTTTCATCATATACTATTTTCTTATAATTAATTTTCTCTCTATAATAACTAAAGCTAAGGTATAATTGTATAAAGCATAATTAATGTTGCATTGATCGTATTAAAAAAATTATATTATGAAATAATTTATTTTTTAGAATAACTATTGTGAGTGTATTTTTTGGGGCCTCGAAGCTGGTATATTTGTTTTGTGGTCATATTTAATCTACATTAACAAGTGTTAGGTCCTTTGTTCAAACTCAAATTATATACTCCCTCCTGCTCGAAATATAAATAAAAAAAACATATCTCTTTTGGTTTAAAATATAAGCAAACCTAACCAACTTTTTTAAATTTTATTTCATTCCCAATGTGACTTTCCTAAAACATCCCTAAAAAATTGTTATCTTTTTAATTTTTGTTTCATTCACAATACAACTTTCCTAAAATACATGTATTCTTTTATAAATTTGAGAAAATTAAATACAATCAACTAACCTCCTTAATCCCATAAAAAAAACTAACCTCCTTAATAAGCGTAAAATTAGTTAATTTTGCTTATATTTCGAACCGGAGTAAGTACTATATTGCATTTTTAACAATTAAACTTAAATGTATATTAACTACAATCAAACATCGAACCAATTAAACTCTCTAATTGCATTCCCACAAAGCTAAGAAAAGAACAAGCTTAACTGCAGATTGCTTGCTTCAAATATATTTCATGGGCTAAACAACCTCACCTCTTATAGCACACTGGTTTGTGTTTTAAAACAATATAAAAGCGTGCATATCTTTGTCATTATCGATTTATCGTTGTCAAAGGGGCATATATCGAAACATCAGTAACTTAAATAAGCTTATACTCCTTCCGGTTCATATTATAAGCACCCTATATGGACCGGAGGGAGTACTATATTGAGACAAAACTTTAGAGTAGTCAAGGTATTGACATTTGTACCAACAAAACACAGCACAGTTGGTAGATAGCTGAGTTCCTTAAGCATGATGTCAGAGATTCGATCCCTGGCGTGAGCATGAAAAAGACTTTGTTGGTAGAGGCAAAACCCACTTCGGTGATCTCTACGCCTCAGAGGGGATTAGTCTTCGGCTGTCGGCTGGGGATACCCTTTGTGTACACAAAAAAAAATATTGACATTTGTATTGCATTTTACTTTTCAGTCCAGACTCATGTTTCTATAAACCATGAGCTGCGAATGTTTAAAGTTAACACTACCTCGGTGGCAGGTATTTTTTTTTTATGGAGTTACTAACATAATCTAAATTTGGATGGTTGATATGGAACCCTTTGTTAAACTAGTAATAAGAATTACTCCCTTCGTTCCTAAATATAAAGCCTCTTTGGGGATTTCATGTCCATTAAAAAAGTGAAATAATTTAGTTAATTGTATTGGAAATATGAATTTTTGATATGTAATTTCAAAATTACCCCTATTAATATTATTGGGAATCTAAAAAGTGTTAAATAAATAGGGGTGTTTGTGAAAAAAAGTAATTAATGATCATTGAAAATTGGTATGGGGTTTTATAAATAAAGACAAAATAAAAGTGTCAAGAGGGCTTTATATTTAGGGACGAGATAGTACTCCCTCCGTTCCTAAATATAAGACCCTTTTGACACTTTTGTTTTGTTCCTATTTATAAGACCCTTTACCAATTTTCAATGAGCATTAATTACTTTTTTCCACAAACACCCCTATTTATTTAACACTTTTTAGATTCTCAATAATATTAATAGGGGTAGTTTTGAAAATACATCTCAAAAGTTCACATTTCCAATACAATTAACTAAATTATTCCACTTTCTTAATGGAGGTGAAATCTTCCAAAGGGGTCTTATAAATAGGAACGGATGGAGTAGTATTTATACTCGTGCGATGCATGGGCAAATTTATTTGTGAGTTATGTAACATAAATTTAAGATATATTTATAATATGTTATAAATTGGAGCGAATAAATTTCTTGAAAATTATTATTATTGATAAAATTAGTTTTTTATATATTTCGACAGCATAAATAAATTACACATCATCAAAAATCAAATTTTTTTTTATATAAAACCAACCTAGGTCTAAAGAATACAACCATCATGAAATGATCTAAAAAATCAAAATTATCCCCAAGATTTTAACCCCGTTAAAAAATTGCAGCTCCAATCTTTTTGAAATCAATATTTCCCATAAAATCAGCCAAACCTTAAATAATCATCTTCGACAAATCTAAAAATGACCGAAATTATCTCTCTAAAATTTTTCATCCCCTCGAATATATTACACTCCCAACATTTATGTAACCAAAAGTATTCAAAAGGACTACATAGACTAAATAGTCATCACCATCGACAAATCCAAAAAAGGACCAGACTTATCTTCCCAAAGATTTCAACCTCGTAAAAAGAAATGCACATCCAACATTCATGCAACCAAATTTTTTTTTTAAAAAAAAAAATCTAAACCTAAGCATCCATTATAAAAAATCGAAAATAACATAAATTATCTTTCTATAGATTTCAACCACGTGAATGTATCACACTCCTAACATTTATTTATGTAACCATTTTTCTAAGAGTTTAATGGGTGTGCACCGTCGGTGTAAAGTGTAAGACCCTATATTTTTAAATAAATAAAATAAATTAAATATTCAAAAGAATAATGTTGTTATATTGAAAAAAATAATGAATTTTCTGAAATTTGGTTAAAATACTCGAGTATTTGGGGAAGACTCGAGTATTGTAACTAGCAGTTAGAAAATTTGAATTTTTGGTTGGAATACTCGAGTATTCTATGGAATACTCGAGTAGTTCGTGCAGTGACTGTGTGTGTATAAGTCGGTTTTGATTCAAACTTCGAACCAAAACGAAATTCCCTTGGTTCCAGCACAGAGCTGGACTTTACTTCGAAGGAGGGTAACCTTAGGCTATAAATAAGTGAATTGGGGAGCCCCAAGCTCATCTAAATCAATCAAACCCGAATTTCTGCCAGATTTTCTCTGTTTTGAGGTGCTAACTTTGATCCATTTGTTCTCCTTCAATTCTCACCCTTTCCTTCTAAAAGCAAAACACAAACTGAAGTTCTAATTCCAATCTTGAATTAGAAACCGAAATCACTCAAAATAACCTCCTGTAGATCGAGTTATAGGCAATCAAAGTAAAGCTGCGAAAAACAGAGCAACTTTCGGCATCAAGTACCCATCTTTCTTGAATCCGTTTGGTAAATTCAGGAACTCTTTTGATTCCAAAGTTGTTTCTAATTAAAGTTGGCATTTCCTAGTTGCTTAAGCTAACTTGTTTCATCCTTTTTCATGTCTTATTCATGGTGCAATTGATTGCCGAAGTCAGCTAGTGCAACTGTTTGTGCACAAGTCCAGAAACGAAATTCTTGATTCAACCCCTTTTCTTTGCGATCAATCTTTTCTTTAGCTTCTCTGAGGTAAGGGAGGAGTTATATAAATACTAGAATGAGTAATTTCAAGCTAAAAATGTAGGAACCATTAAAGGTTCAAAGAGGGATGCAACTTGAATTGGGATTCTGACTTGGAGGTCAGAAACCCAGGATTTTAATATTCAAACAAGTTCAAATGAACCTAATAAAGCTCACTGTAAGGTGTTTCGAAATTAAAATCAAGTGGAAATGAATTTCATAGTTTAAAATGGAAAATATCAAGTTTTTGTACAATCTGTGAATTGATGTTGTTTTATGTTGTTTCAGTTATGTTTAATTGTTATAACATGTTTGTTTCATGTGTATAAGCTTCTGTTTTGCATAAGAATGGAGAAATCAAGCATGGAAATCGAATTGGTGCTAAAATTGTAGAAAAACTGGTGTTGTTGCAGCAAAAAGACTCGAGTATTTTAAGAAAGACTCGAGTATTTTGGAAAGCTAAGAACGACTCGAGTATTTCTTCAAGGACTCGAGTATTTTTGCATGAACTACTCGAGTAGTTCATGAACTACTCGAGTATTCTGAACAATTTTTCAGAAAACACTTATTTTCTTAATTATACAATAATTAACTCATCTAATATCCTAATGGCTAAATTTTAAAGACCACTATGAGGATTTCACCCAGTGGCATAACTTAATCCCGTTGGTTGATAATTAACCTGGAGGTGTCCTATTGGAATTTTATTCATTGGTTGATCATTTTCCTACAGGAGTCCCAACGGAAGTGCGTACACCCATTTGGTCGATGTTTATCCTATAGACGTCCCAGTGAAAGTTTTTATTCACTTGGTTGATATTTCCCTATAGGAGTCCCAATGGGGTCGTTGCAATTACCATCAATAGGAGGCTATGACCCGATGGATTATTAAGTAATTAATTATATGCTATTTCTAAAACCATCATAAAGTGGCTGGGCCGCTCATGGATTTTTTCTGAAAGCTTCAGCACCAACTAAAAGAAAAGTTAAAGAAAATGAAAATATGGAATGATGAGATATCTGACAATGAATCGCCAAGAATGCTGATGAGAATAATGAAAGATTGAAATAAAGCTTTATGTGACATTATCATGCATGGTGAAAGGAATTGCTCCGATTTGATTGGGATACTAGCTCAGGATAGGGCGTAGAAAGCCACCGACACAGGATGTCATGAAGGCTAGCTCTCAATCAATCGTGATGCCTGCAATGTGAATCCACTCCGGTTCGATGGAAACTTAGGTTTTGAATGAATTCCCGAAAGGATACCGAACCGTGAAGCATGAATGAGGAGTAGGCATGCATCATGACACTAAAGGAAAATAAACGAACCAAATCAGTTTGAGCATATGAATTTGCATTATTGCTTATACTTGTCAATATATGTGATTGATATTCTTAGCCCCTGTTATGCTCATTTGTTATTGTATTTAGTTATGACTCACTCCTAATCCCTTGTAGGACATGGCACGGAATATGATGTGCGTGGAGATGAGGCCGCTCCCTAATGGGGAGTGGAATTTCGAGGAGCATCGGGCCACGTACGAAGGGGACGTGGAAATCACTTTCCGTCACCCAAACCCTTGGTCCCGGATGCGTCCGCGTCGTACGAGAATCCCAATGGTGTACATTATGCATATTCCACCCAATTTTGTGTTTCGCCATGGAACACCACCACCACCACCAAGACGTTTTCCAAGACGCACCCTTCCACCAAGTCCATCACCTTCCGTAGAAAGAATTATTTTGGAGGTTCCTGCTCACCCTCGTCCTTCCACTAGAGCCCGATCTCGGACTCCAGTTTATGTGTCATCTGATCCGGCATTGGAGGAGGAGGAGGAGGAGGAAGATCCCATTGAGGATGAGGACCCGGTGGAGGATGCTGACCAGGTGGCGGATGATGATCCTATGGAAAACTCAACTGGGAGTCAGTGGGGAACTGACGACTGAGTTGTGTTCTGGCTAGTGGAATGTGGATAATGCAACCCACCAGGTTTCTCTTACTTATGCTATTTTCTATTTTGGAGTTATGAACCATATGCTCTAGGTTCTTATACGTTTTGTTGTAATATAGTGTAATGACCTAGAGTCCTATGTTAAGTTTTTATGTTTTAGTTGTTACTATGGTGTAATGGAAAATGTACTCGTTAACTTTGAAATGAAATATGAAGTTGATGTTTTCCTTCATGATGTCTTGAATGTTTTCCGCACGATTTGAAAATGATGATGACTTGACTTACAATGGAAAGAAAAAGAAAAAGTAAAGGAAAAAAAATGGTCGTATTTTCGAATATAAGTATTTTATTAAGAATAGAAAGTCAGGTCGTCACATTTAGTGGTATTAGAGCAATGGTTCAACTCTCGGCCTTGGAGTGTGGCCTTACACACTAACCGTTGTAAATTGTAGCATTATGATAGTATTTTGGATAAATAGAACGGCAGAATCTAACTAAGTTTCCCCCTTGGACTTTGTAGGATAAGATGGCCGGAAGAAACAACGCTAACATTGCGGAGGCTTTGACCCGTATGGCTGCGGTTCTAGAGAACCTGCAGCAACCTCGCCCTCCGAGCAATGGAACCCTGGCGGAGTTTCAAGGTCTAGACTCCTTTCGCAAGTGCAAACCCCCTAGCTTCTCAGGCGGTCGTTGCCCTGAGCGAGCTCAGTTTTGGTTAGAAGAGATGAATAAGATCTTTAGGACGATAACCCTCACCAAGATGCAAAAAGTCACGTTTGTCGCGTACGTGCTCAGTAGTGAAGCCGCTACTTGGTGGGATCAGACACGCCAATTTTTGGAGTATGATCAAAAGAAGCTTACTTGGGAAGTCTTCACGGAGAAGTTTCTAGAGAAGTATTTCCCTGATGACGTTAGGCTGCAAAAGGAGATGGAATTTCTCGATTTGAAGCAAGGAAGCATGGCCATCGATCAGTACGTTGAGAAGTTTGAAGAGCTGATGAAATACTCTCCGTATTTCCAGTATCACCCTGATAAGTACTCCAAGTGTACAAGGTTCGAGAATGGACTGAGGTCGGACATCAAGCTTGCTGTGAGCGTGCAAAGGATTCGCCATTATCCTACTCTGATCAGTGCGTGCCGCATCTTCGAGAAGAACAGTTTTAGAAAAGACATTAGGCAAGGAAGTCACGGACTGCATCGTCATCAGCACAAGCATGATCGTAGGAATCGTGCAGGTCCCTACTCGCACAAAGGCAAAGGAACTGCAACCCCCTCTGGAGCAACTAGCCTTCCAGCACCCGCCGCAAGATGCAATAAGTGTCAGAACTTCTATCCTGGTAAGGATTGCTAGAGAGACAAACCACCCACATGCTTCAATTGTGGAAGGACTGGACACCTCGCTTGTTTTTGCCGTCAGCCCCAGCGCCCGAGCAATCAAGGTCAAGGAAGCAAGCCCTGGATCGATGGAAAGGTTTTTACCATGTCTGGATCAGAAGCGGAGCAAGCGGATAATCTCGTGCAAGGTAACCATCTTCTTAATGGCTTGCCTTGTCGCTTTTTGTTTGATTCTGGAGCGACACATTCTTTCATGTCTGAAGAATGTGTCAAGGGTTTAAGTTCGCCTGTTTCGGAGATGCCATTTAAGCTTAGAGTGTCTACCCCTGCGAATGCTCCTATTGTCGCATCTAGAGCATGTGTTGGTTGTTCTGTTAGCATAGGAGATCAGGTTTCTCGTGTAGACTTGATCTGTTTGCCGCTGTCCAAGCTCGATGTTATCTTGGGTATGGATTGGATGGCATCTAATCAAGTGGTGATCGATTGCAAAGCGCGGACGATTGTGTTTCCCAGTGTGGAGTCTCCTGCCGTGCGACCTGAAGGTTATGTTTGTATGTTTTCTTCATTGGTAGAAGAAAAGAGTGATGAGGTACAATTGGAGGAAATCCCGATTATTCGAGATTTTCCCGAGGTGTTTCCTGATGAAGTGCCCGATTTGCCGCCACATCGAGAGGTAGAATTCAGTATCGATTTAGTTCCCGGTACTGGTCCTATCTCTATCGCCCCTTATCGTATGGCCCCAGCCGAGTTAGCAGAGTTAAAAAAGCAAGTGGAAGATTTGTTGTAGAAGCAGTTCATTAGACCAAGTGTATCGCCCTGGGGAGCACCGGTCATGTTTGTTAAGAAGAAGGATGGATCTATGAGGATGTGCATTGATTATAGGCAGTTGAACAAAGTCACCATCAAGAACATGTACCCATTGCCTAGGATTGATGATTTGATGGATCAAGTAAGAGGAGCATCTGTATTTTCAAAGATCTGAGATCAGTTTATCATCAGATCCATGTGAAGGAGGAAGACATTCCGAAGACGGCTTTTCAGTCACGTTATGGGCACTACGAGTATGTGGTGATGCCATTTGGTTTGACCAACTCCCCAGCAATATTTATGGATTATATGAATAGAGTGTTCTGACCCTATCTGGATTCCTTCGTCGTGGTATTCATTGATGATATTCTCATCTATTCGAAGAATCCCGAGGAACACGCTAATCGTTTAAAGATTGTTTTGGAGACTTTGAAGGAGAAGAAATTATATGCCAAGCTAACCAAGTGTGAATTTTGGCTTGAAAAAGTCAATTTCTTGGGGCATGTAATTTCAAAGGATGATGTTGCTGTGGATACAGCTAAAGTGGAAACAGTTTTGCAATGGGAAAGGCCGAAGACAGTTACTGAAGTAAGAAGTTTTCTTGGGTTAGCCGGATATTATCGGAAGTTCATCGAAGGCTTTTCCAAGTTAGCTCTTATGTTAACTTGATTAACCCGGAAGGAGCAACCTTTTGTCTGGGATGAAAAGTGTGAAGTTATTATCCAGACATTGAAGGACAAGCTAACATCGTCTCCAGTGTTAACTTTGCCTGATCCTCGGAAAGGCTTCGATGTTTATTGTGATGCGTCTAGACAAGGATTGGGTTGTGTCTTGAAGCAAGAAGGGAAAGTTGTCGCTTATGCATCACGTCAGCTAAAATTGCATGAGGAAAACTACCCTACTCACGATTTGGAGTTGGCTGCTATTGTCTTTGCCCTAAAGATTTGGAGACATTACCTTTATGGTAATACGTTTCAAGTATTCAATGATCATAAAAGTTTGAAGTATCTCTTCGACCAAAAAGAACTGAATATGAGACAACGTAGGTGATGGAATTCTTGAAGGATTATGACTTCGAATTACATTACCACCCTGGCAAGGCCAATGTCGTAGCAGATGCTTTGAGTAGGAAGATGTTGCACGTAAGTGCGATGATGGTGAAGGAAGCTCAATTAATTGAAGAATTCCGAAACTTGAATCTAGCAGTTCAATGTAAGCCTGATTATATCAAGCTAGGAATACTTCAAGTAATGAATGAATTCCTTACTCAAGTAAGGGACATGCAGAAAGAAGATGGAGAGTTGTTGGAAAAGAGAAGATTGGGATTGGAAGGCGTGGAGCCTGATTTTTCAAGTTGGAGTTGATGATGTTCTAAGGTTTCGGAATCGTGTGTGTATCCCAGCCAATCAGGAGTTGAGGAAGGCAGTTTTGGATGAGGCCCACAAAAGCAAGTTAAGTATGCATCCGGGTGTTGGAAACCAACAAGAGGCCTAACAATCAAGTAGAGGGGGGTGAATAGGAGATTGAAGCTAATATGGCAATTTTTCGATTTATTGAAAATTAAACTGATGTTGTCCGGTTTTAAAAGAAATGTTGGAAAACTACACTCGGTGTGTGAAACAAATAGGAACACTAGGAGAACACCTAGAAGGGGGGGTTGAATAGGTGTTAAAGAAACTTTGAAAGATTTTCGCAAGAAATAAATCTAAACGATTAAAACCAATGAAAATCAATCAATTAACAAATATTATATGATCAGAGATTAAGCGGAAACAATCAACACCAATATTCTTATTGATTAACCTAGTTATGAAAATGATTTTCCCAAAATCAATTTTGCACAATAAAGATTCAATTCAATCAAATATAGAAAAATCACTTTTTCTAGGTTTTCAATCAAGAACACAATTAAAGACTTGAATTGTAAAGAGTAGAGAGTTTAGAGATACGACACAGTGATTTATCCTGGTTCACTTTCATCCACTTGAAAGCTACTCCAGTCCCCTCTTCAACCAAGAGAGATTCTTCACTATGAGGAATTAGAGTTTCTCAAATTACAAGTAAATGCCTCACAAGACTTCCTTCTTGCTAGCCTACAAGAGATACCACACCCTTGCCTTGTAACCCTATTGATATCTAATCTAACCTCTTCTCTTTTGCTTGCTGATACCCCACAACAAGACTTCCAATTGCTTGCTTCACTCACAAGACTTCCAATTGCTTGTTCTTCAACAAGGCTTCCAAGTGCTTGATGAAATGCCTCATCAAGGCTTCCAATGAAACTTGCTTGATTCACAAAATCAAGGCTTCCAATGTTGTAGAATGTTTGCCTCTTGCAATGATTACAACTCAAATGAAAACAAAATAACAATCCTATGAATCTCTTTCAAAAGCTATGAAATATCAACATGAGAGATTCAAGGTTCTTGATCAAAGAATATAAAAATGAGAGCTTTGATCTTGAGAGAGTGAGAGAGAAAGTGTGGCTTTGATTCTTTGTAAAATTGTGTATCAAAATGATTCTAGTTGATAGAAATGATTAGGAAAAGGTTTATATAGAATACCCAAAAGTTGGAGCACTTAGAATGGCATTTGAGAAGTGAAAAACGTATTTAAAACAGTTACAGACCCTGTTTACTCGAGTGAAATGAGTATTACTCGAGTAATACGAAAGTCTGATAAATTTCACTCGAGCGAAATGAGTGTTACTCGAGTAAAGGTTCAGATAATCGATTATCAAAAGTTTGTTAATCGATTATCAGTTCAAAATACACTGTTAATGAATTATCAAAATCTGTTAATCGATTATTAACATTAAAAATCACTTAAAACTTGTTTTCTCAAAAACTAAACCTTTTCTTTCAAACCTTTAAGCCACCTATTGATTTTAGGAAAAGTGAATACTCAAAATATGATATAATCATGCAATCAAAAGAGATTCACTACCCTCTAATAAACTCTACCCAAACTCATAAACTAAAAGACTTGTGAGGCAAAAGATAAAACAATAAAACATAAACTACCAAACTAAGTCTTCATGAGTTGGTTCTCTCTTCATAACTTGATGTTTGTTGTTGCTTGTTGAGCTTGAACTTGATCAACACATTTGTAGCTTGTTCAAAACCTTTTGGCATTTATCAAAACATTCTTCATGGATCTTACAATCTCCCCCTTTTTGAAAATGACAAACATGTTTTGAAATCGTTTGAAGTTCATTGAAGTTGTTGATACTTGAACCATTTGATCACTTGGTGAGACTCTTGCTCCCCCTCAATTAATGCTTTTGACATTTGAAATCCAATTGAGTAAGCTTGATTCTCCCCCTATCTCCAACAACTTTGCTCAACCTACATAAAAACAACAAAACAAACCTTTCTCCAAACATACCATTTCATTTCATTTCTCCCCAAAATGGTCAAAAAAACATAATATTTCTCCCCTTATTCAAAACATAATATTTCTCCCCCTTTGGCATTATCAAAAAGAAATATATACCAATTGAGAGAACTATGAGCAATATCTAACAATATCAATTGTAGATACCAATTGTATAATATCAAATGTTACCAATTTGTAGGATTTTCTCTTAATACCAATTGAAGAAGATCAATAATGTCAATTGTATCAAATGTGTATAGACCTTCATTTGCTTCTTCAATCATACCTACAAAACAATCATGCTTTGCTTTTTGGTATCCAAATGGTTTTGGATCCATTTTTGTTAGTGTAGGGACTCTCACCCTTTTTCATCCAAACAAAATCTCCTTTAGGTATACCATGCACTTTAATATAACACACATTTGAAGTATGTCCATGAGTACCACAATAGAAACATGTTGGTGCATTTGAAAAATCAACCTTTGAAAAATCAACCTTTGAAAAATCAACAACATTTCTATGAGATTTACTCTTAGCATTAGTATAACCCAAACCAAACTTGTTTGAATTTTCTCTTTGAAAATTTAACAATGTGTGCAATCTAATATCACCATTTGAGAAACTTGCAAGCTTATTTTTCAAAATAGCATTTTCATCCTTAAGCAACTTGCAATTCTCACAATCAACCACAATATTCAATCTACTAGCACAATCACAAGAAGAACTAGCATATATAAGATCAAGAGTTTCATTTTGAAGATTAAGCTCATCAACTTGTTTTTGAAGTTCTAAAATCTCTTGTTGATGTTTCAAAATGAGCTTCTTTCTTTCAATGTTTTTCAAAGCTAGTTTCTTAAATTGTTTATGCATTTCTTCATAAGCATTATATAACATTTCATAATTTGAAGAAATTTCGGATTTAGTAAGACTTACATCGCTTTCGTCACTTTGCTCACTTGATTCATCATTTGAGCTTTCCTCTTCATGTACTTGAGCTATCAAGTTGAGACAAGCGTCATGTTCATCATCCGAAGAACTACTAGTTGTGCTTTTCTTGTCTTGTTCATCATCACTATTCCAAACTATGTATGCCCTTTTGTATTTTGCATTTTTCTTCTCTTTCTCTTTCTTCTTGAGATACTTAGAGCATGAGTACTTGAGATGACCGGGCTTTCCACATTCATGGCAAACTATACCTTCTTTTGAAGTCTTTGTCTTGTAGTGTGGGGAATCCTTCTCTTTACTTTTGTCTTTGTTCAACCTTCCTTTTCTCCTTAGAATTTTATTGAACTTTCTTAGTAGAAGCTTCATCTCCTCTTCATCAATATCCGAATCGGAATCTTCATTATCAACATCATCATCATCGGAACTCTCTTCCTTTTTATATGACCTTTGAGCTTTAAGAGCAATTCCTTTTCTCTCTTTGTACTTATCCGACTCTTCATGTATATGCAAACGTCCAAGCTCCATTTCATGTTCTTGTAGCTTTCCGAAAAGTGTTGCTAAGTCCATTGTGTCCAAGTCCTTTGATTCAACAATTGCGGTAACCTTAGGTTGCCATTCCCTACTTAGACATCTTAAAACTTTGTTAACAAGTTCACAATTCAAGAAAGTTTTACCAAGAGCAATGAGATGATTAACAATATGAGTAAAACGTTTTTGCATAAAACATATAGATTCATTAGGCAACATACGAAACAATTCATATTCATGCATCAAAGAATTTAATCTAGCACGCCTAACTTCACTAGTGCCTTCATGTGTGACTTGCAAGGTGTCCCACATATCTTTGGCATCTTTACATTGGGAGACTCTAAAGAACTCATCATAAGATAGAGCAGAGGTGATGATATTCTTAGCTTTTAAATCATATTGAATTTTCCTTTTATCATCATCGGTCCACTTATCTTTGGGAGTTAGTGTAAGCACACCTTCTACATCTTTTGAGGGAATATAAGGACCATTTTCAATGGCTTCCCAAATGTTCACATCTATAGCTTCTATAAAGATTCTCATCCTAATTTTCCAATAACCATAACCCTCTCCACCAAACATAGGAGGGCGATTAATTGAAGCACCTTCACCACCAAAAGGATTCGTAGAACCCATTGTAGTTTCTTTAAGGATCTTAACGAAAAAGCTCTATGCTCGTGTCTTTCGACCGAGCTCTGATACCAATTATGAGCAGACAAGGTTAAATGATTAACCAATCAGATAAACAAAATGGTTAATCAGTTAACCGAGCTGCTTCAAGGTAGAGCTGGTTTTTGTGACTTAAGCTTGGAGAACAACACTCATAGCCGAGCTAAGGGAAATAACAGTTTAAGCATAGACATGAAAAATAGCGGAATTAAGGTTACGTTCGGCAGCAACAGATAAGCAGTAAAGAAAGAACACCAGAGATTTATCCTGGTTCACTCTCACCCTGAGAGCTAGTCTAGTCCCCTCTGAAAACCTTTCAGAGAGCTTTCACTAAAAATCGATTTTCTGGGTTACAAAGGATTTACAAGAGCCTACCCCTCTAAACCTATCCAGTCAAACGAGTGTACCAAACTCGTGACAAACTACCCACAACAAATCGACGACCAAAGAACCTCTTTGGAACCTTTGCGAATCGAAGCTTTCTCGATCAGAGACCAGCTTCTCACAACAACAAATACAACGAAGAAGATGATGAAAGTGTATGGCTCCAATTCGAAACACTCTTCGAATATGATGAAAGATTGAATAACAAGAGTGAGTCAATTCTAGAAGGATTTCACAGAGAAGAACAGATTCGAACTTAGAGTTAAGATTTGAAAGTTTTAACTCTCTAAGTTCATATGAAAGTCGAATGTTCTTCTTCTCTGTGAGTGTTTGATTTTTGCTCTGTTTTTCGAAAAGAAGGTTTAAGTTCAGAGAAAAATGGTTATTCAAAAAATCAGTGCCTGTTAACGTTGAAGACCCCCTCTTTTATAGTCTCCTCTTTTCTGCAGAGAAAGAGAGAAATAGAGCTATACGGTGATGGGGTTTCCAACGGTAATATTTAGACAGCAGAGCAGTGATGGTGACAGTTCACCAACCTTTGATTTAACTCATTTTGAATTTCAAACTTGTCAGAGCATAGGAGCTAAACCTAGGACTTCTACCCAGACTCAACGGTAAT
This sequence comes from Crotalaria pallida, assembly GCA_037953625.1. NCBI lineage: Eukaryota > Viridiplantae > Streptophyta > Magnoliopsida > Fabales > Fabaceae > Crotalaria > Crotalaria pallida. The sequence continues at coordinate 74,751,863 of CM075649.1, read as the reverse complement.
AAAAAGTACGGAACAGTTGAGCAGAGTCCGAAGGTTGAAGACGATGCATTGTTGAAGACGATGAACAGAGATTGCCGAGCTTTTGGCTTTGTTCGAGCTTGGTGTTTCTGAGCTTGATCTGAGCGTCGGCAAATAGTCAAGTTGAGAACGATCAACCTGAGCTTATTTACTCTATCAGATGCTGTGGCCGTTTCGAGCTTAATCCGAGCGAGTAACGAGCAAATCATCACCCGAGCTTACTGCCTTGAAATGAAGAACCGAGCTTGCAAACTTGGATGAACTTTGGCCTTGATCACGGGCCGAGTCAAAGTCGAGCTTGAGCTACAAAAGCTAACTTGATGCAGGTAGCGAAGAACCCTAGTTTTCCGAGATTCTGCCGAGCCTCTGCCTTTGGCGGAATGCATACGCAAAAACAAAGATTCCGAGCCTCTGCAGAGCTTGTACCTTTAGTTGAACGCTTGCGCTGATAAGTCTGACTTGTCTAACGCTAAGCACAAGTCGATTCTGTTTATTTGACATCATCAAAAGCTCTTTGATTCGGCATTGTGAGTCTACACCGGGAACAACAAAGATGTATCAAGACCTAAAGAAGATGTTTTGGTGGCCAGGATTAAAGAAGGATGTTGCGTCTTATGTCACATCTTGCCTGGTTTGTCAGAAGGCAAAGATTGAACATAAGAAGCCTGGAGGAGAACTGCAACCTTTGAGTATCCCAGAATGGAAGTGGGATGGAATAGCAATGGACTTTGTGTGTGGTTTTCCAAGAACAAGAGAAGGTTTTGATGCGATTTGGGTTGTAGTGGATCGGTTAACCAAGTCAGCTCATTTTACCCCCATCAATATGCAGTACCCATTGAAGAAGCTTGCAAGATTGTATATCAAGGAAGTCGTCAGATTGCATGGAATTCCCTCAAGCATCGTATCGGATCGTGATCCTCGTTTTGTGTCTCGTTTCTGGAAAAGTCTGCATCAAGCTTTGGGAACATAGTTAAGAATGAGTTCAACCTATCACCCGTAGACGGATGGTCAGTCTGAGAGGACAATTCAGTCCCTAGAAGATTTGCTTCGTGCATGCGTTTTGGAGTATCAAGAGATTTGGGATCGGTTATTGCCGCTTGTGGAGTTCACCTACAACAATAGTTATCATGCAAGCATAGATATGGCCCCGTACGAAGCTCTTTATGGAAGGAAATGTAGACCCCACTTTGTTGGTTCCAAGTGGGGGAGAGTGCGCTTATCGGACCTGAGTTAGTGCAAGAAACGACCGAGAAGATAAAGGTTATCCAAGAGAAGATGAAGATTGCGCAAAGTCGTCAAAAGAGCTATGCTGACCAGCGAAAATCCAAGCTGGAATTTCAAGAAGGAGATCACATGTTCTTGCGTGTGGTTCCAACGACCGGTATTGGAAGAGTAATGAAGCCAAAGAAGTTAACCCCGAAGTTTATCGGTCCATACCAGATTTTGAAGCGAGTTGGTCCTGTTGCGTATCAGATCGCTTTGCCGCCATTCTTGTCCAATCTCCATAATGTGTTTCACGTTTCTCAGCTTCGCAAGTTTATTCAAGACCCGTCTTCGATCATCCAGTTGCAACAAGATGTAGTACCATTGAAAGAGAATCTCACGTTCGATGTTGGGCCAGTACGAATAGAAGATCGGCGAATCAAGAAGTTGCGAGGAAAAGAGATTCCTTTAGTGCAAGTTCTTTGGGGTCAGAATGGAGTGTCTGAATCAACGTGGGAATTAGAATCTAGAATGAAGGATGAGTACCCTCATCTTTTTGTGTAAATCGGAATTTCGGGGACGAAATTCTGTGTAAGTGGGGGAGGATGTAAGACCCTATATTTTTAAATAAATAAAAGAAATTAAATATTCAAAAGAATAATATTATTATATTGAATAAAATAATGAATTTTATGAAATTTGGTTAAAATACTCGAGTACTTGGGGAAGACTCGAGTATTGTAACTAGCAGTTAGAAAATTTGAATTTTTGGTTGGTATAATCGAGTATTCTATGGAATACTCGAGTAGTTCGTGCAGTGGCTGTGTGTGTATAAGTCGGTTTTGATTCAAACTTCGAACCAAAACGAAATTCCCTTGGTTCCAAGCACAGATCTGGACTTTACTTCGAAGGAGGGTAACCTTAGGCTATAAATAAGTGAATTGGGGAGCCCCAAACTCATCTAAATCAATCAAACCCGAATTTCTGCCAGATTTTCTCTGTTTTGAGGTGCTAACTTTGATCCATTCGTTATCCTTCAATTCTCACCCTTTCTTTCTGAAACCAAAACACAAACTGAAGTTCTAATTCCAATCTTGAATTAGAACCCGAAATCACTCAAAATAACCTCCTGTAGATCGAGTTATAGGCAATCAAAGTTGGGGTTTTAAAGCTGCGAAAAACAGAGCAACTTTCAACATCAAGTACCCATCTTTCTTGAATCCGTTTGGTAAATCCAGGAACTCTTTCGATTCTAAAGTTTTTTCTAATTAAAGTTGGCATTTCCTAGTTGCTTAAGCTAACTTGTTTCATCCTTTTTCATGTCTTATTCATGGTGCAATTGATTGCCGAAGTCAGCTAGTGCAACTGTTTGTGCACAAGTCCAGAAACGAAATTCTTGATTCAGCTCCTTTTCTTTGCAATCAATCTTTTCTTTAACTTCTCTGAGGTAAGGGAGGAGTTATATAAATACTAGAATGAGTAATTTCAAGCTAAAAATGTAGGAACCATTAAAGGTTCAAAGAGGGATGCAACTTGAAACTCAGGATTTTAATATTCAAACAAGTTCAAATGAACCTAATAAAGCTCACTGTAAGGTGTTTCGAAATTAAAATCAAGTGGAAATGAATTTCATAATTTAAAATGGAAAATATCAAGTTTTTGTGCAATCTGTGAATTGATGTTGTTTTATGTTGTTTCAGTTATGTTTAATTGTTATAACATGTTTGTTTCATGTGTATAAGCTTCTGTTTTGAATAAGAATGGAGAAATCTGTAACATCCCTAATTTAATTCCAAGCAATAATTAATGAATTAATAGAATTAAAGTGGAAGAAATGGGTATATTAATGGCTTAAAGAATTTTGGGAGCAAGGTGAGTAGTAATTATAAGTATTAGGAGTTGTGTAGGAGACATCGGTAGCAAGGGGCAAAATTATCTAAGCGAAATCGGGGGTTAAATCGGCGTTTCAAGTATTAGAAATCAGCTGATACGAGAAAATTAGGAATTTATTATTGGATGCTAAGAAATTAAATTCCACCGTTGGATATGAATTTTAAGGGACTAAGAAGCTTGTCCAAAAATTTGGGCCCGATCCGACGGTTAACGAAGAAGTTATGGCGAATTGAAGTCTGGAATCACTGGTGCACGCCCAGGCGCACCAGGGTGCACCAGATGCACCAGCCCAGTCAGTTTTGCGCCCAGGCATGGCCCAACTCGCGCCCAGGCGCGCGCATGATATCTGATCGCGCACCAGATGAGCGCGCAGGTGCACCAAACCCCGCGCGCCTGGGCGCGCGGGCGCGACTCTGACCGCACCAGCGCCTTAAAATGGCGCACCAGCCCCCTCCTTTCTCATTTTTCCGCCCCACTCTCCCTCCCTCACCCAAAATCAACCCCACCACCTCCAAACACCACCCCAAGAGCCACCAAGGGCCACCCACCTCCTTGGTCTCCCTCCTCCCCATAGATCCACTCTCTCTCTCCTCCCTCTTGATCTCTTTCTCTCTCTCCTCCATGGCCCATTCTCTCTCTCTCACCTAGGGCTTTGCTTTCTCTCTCCTCCAACCACCACCACACCCACCACAACGAACCACCACCCACCACCACCACTATGAGCACCTCTTCCTCTCTCTTTCCCTATTGATTTTGAGTTCTCTTTCTCTCTCCCTCTCTCTCTCTATTTGGTCTTTCTCTCTCCTTCCACCGGATCTCACCGGCGTCGTTATCGGTCGTGATCGCACCGGGCTCGTGTTGGGTACTCCGAGGCGTGAAGCTTTGGCCTCGATCCGGCCGCGATCGTTCTCACAAACGAGGAGCAACACCGACGCCGACATCGACATCGAGCCACAATCCAGGTTCTTTGTTTAAAAGAAAACCCGAGGTAAGAGGGGTCGTATTACCTCTATTTAAAAAGTAAATTCTAGGAGTTTATAGTGGTGACTAAGAATAGGGTAATTAAGGAATAAGTTAATGAACCTTAGGGTAGTTCCTGCAAAAATAAATGGTTTATTTAAATGGACAATGGAATAAATTGAAGGTGCATAGAATGAGTTCCGGAGTGAATGAATATAATAGAATATTAAAAGAGTTAATATGGAATGAAAGTGTAGAACAAACGCAAAATAAAACCAAGGGAAATTAATAAAGGGAAATTAGAGGAGCGTGAGAGTAAAAGAGTATAGAGTATTTGTAATAGGCGAAGGGTGTAGAATGAGTTAAAACTAAAGGTGAGGAACAAGAGGAGTTAGAGTACGAAAGAAATAAGAAAGCACGGAGTAAACCTAGTTAAGAGTTGTCAGGTAGTAATGAAATAGAAACGAATATAATAAACTAAATTCCAAATACAAGTGGGTAATCGGTAAAAGAATTTAGTGAAAAGATGATAAGACAAAAGAGAGAATGCAATCATGGTAGTTAAATAGAATGGAGTAGTAATATATGGAAAAATAAGTAAATAAAAGTGTGAGACAGAGGAGTCATTGGAATAACTAAGAATTTGAAACGGGAATTAAAAATATAAAGAGTATACCAAAGCTAAGTGGAGTTAGATGTAAATTAAAGTAATTAATATAAAGAATAAAGAAAAAGTGAAAAGAAGAGAAGAAGAAAAAGAAAAGAAAGGGAAAATGGAAACAATTAAGAGTTAGTGACGAGAATTAAAACATAATGTATGTGGCCAATTCAAGCAAAGTGAAATGAGAATGAGAATCATTATTGAATAAGAATGTACTTAAAATAAGAATGCACCCACAGGCCAACTTGTATGAGGTACCTTCCGGTGTGGAGTTGAAGTACAATGGTACGAGGTACCTTCCGGTGTGGAGGTGAAGTACCCATAGGCCACAAAGTATGAGGTACCTTCCAGTGTGGAGGTGAAGTACAATGGTGCGAAATACATTTTAAAAGGGAATGGTTTGAGCGGCAGGAGGTCGGTAGACCCTGTCACAATAATAAAAAGTAAAATGGCAGGAGGTCGGTAGACCCTGTCACAAAGATAAAAGTGAAATGACGGGAGGTCGGTAGACCCTGTCACTATAATAAAAAGTAAAACGGCAGGAGGTCGTTAGACCCTGTCACTATAATAAAAAGTAAAACGGCAGGAGGTCGTTAGACCCTGTCACCAGAATGAGAAGTAAAATGGCGGGAGGTCGGTAGACCCTATCACAATAATAAAAGGTATAAAGGCGGGAGGTCGGTAGACCCTGTCACAATAATAAAAAGTAATAAGGCGGGAGGTCGGTAGACCCTGTCAAATTAATGAAAAGAATAAAGGAACGAAAAGGTAACCGGCATGTGGACCAAGTAATGGAAAATGAATAAAGAATGGAAATGAATGCATGATAAGAGGATCAGAGATTAAACGAATATGAGAATAATTAAAGGACTAGAAGGGATAAATTAAATAAATACTATATGCTAAAAATTGTGTAGGCTTGGTTTATTGCTATGTCTCTTTTAGGATTTATCTTTTTAAGTTCTGTGTAATGCTACCCTTCTTGGTATATTTTGCAGGTATTGAAGTGGAGCTTACATGGAATTCGGCCGAGCAGGATTTTCATTCCACTACGTGGAATGTATATTAAATACTTTGAGTGGACATCTACTTTTTGTAAATTATAATATGAATTAGTAGTTTGCCCTGAAACTTGTACTAATCGGGTACTAGGATCTGTTATGACTATTAAACTGTTATGGTTTATGTTTTAAATATTTCTGGCTGACAGGTTTTAAGAAGAAAATTTTTGGGAAGTCCGGAAAACAGAGGAAACTCTGCCGGATTTTTGTAAAACCTTTTAAAGGAATTAAGTTTTAAAAAGGAATTTTCTAACTCCAATTTTAATAAAACCTAAAATTAACTGATAAATGTGAGTGTTACATTTTGGTATCAGAGCAGTTTTTCCTCGACCTTGGAGTTATATTACTCCAATGATTACTCACCCAGCGAGTAATTGGTGTACATAGTAAGAGTCTAGAGGTATTAATAGGATATTCACGCTAAGGTTTCTATATATATGTGAGTATTAAGCCTTAATGATCTGCTCTCCCTGGCTAAACAGAATGGCTGGAAGACGAACAGGTAATGATAGAATTGCTGCTATTCTGGAGCATCTGGTTCAGATGCAACAGCAACAGGGTGAGCAGATGGCAACAGCCGCAGCAGCAGCAACAGCCGCAGTAACAGCTTTGCAACCTCCTCCGCCATCTCTAGTGGAAATTGACTGGATGGCACGATTTGGGAAGCGTGAGCCGCCTCGTTTTGAAGGTGGAAATGATCCTGATGGGGCTCAAAGGTGGATACAAGAAGTGGAGAAGATTCTCTGTTCTCTTCAACCACCAATGGAGCAGCATGTCCGACTAGCTGAATTCATGCTGACCAATGAGGCAGAACATTGGTGGGATCAGCAGAGGAGAGGATTGGTGGCAGCTAACTCGGTGATTTCTTGGGAGGTGTTCAAGGATCTTTTCTTGGAGAAGTATTTCCCTGAAGATGTTAGAAGGGAAAAGGAGATTGCTTTTCTCCAATTGACTCAAGGTTCTATGTTAGTTGGGGACTATGCAGCTCGGTTTGAAGATCTCATCCGTTTTTCTAATTATCGGTATGCAAGTGACCGTGGCAAGTGTGTTAAGTTTGAAGTTGGACTTAGGAGTGATATTCGCCTCTCGTGTGAGTATCACAACATTGATAACTTGGCTCGCTTGGTCAACATGGCAAGCACATATGAAAAGGGTCTCAAACGAATGTCAGATAATGAGAGGTTTGACAAGGGCAAGGAATTGGCTCCAGAATCAGGTCCATGCTTTGACACCAACACTAGGGCAGTAGTGCCAAGTGATGTGGCCCCGAAGGGGGATACCCCAGGAGTTAGGCTACCATGTTCCCTCTGTGGGAAGCCCCACAGGCGTCTGTGTTTGTTGTTGAAGCAGCACAAGAACAAGGGTCTCTGCTATATGTGCGGACAATCGGGACATATTGGGGCGAACTGTCCTGGACGTATCGGAGAAGGGAGCGAATAAACTAGCCAAGGTACTTTTCATGTTAATGCTGCCTCAACTGGTTACTTTAACGTCTTTGTTTAGATTAAGTGTGGGTAAGGTAATCTAGAAGGAGTCGATAGGTGTTAAGACCTTAATTAGAAAATCCCCCCCCCCCAAGCTCATTTGTGATAGTGTGGTCCTCTAATAGAGTGTAAGGTCAGGATTGGTCATCCTTTCTCTTGCACCTGTTAAAAGATAATGCTATCATTCAATAACGCAATGATGTACAGTTGATAAATGTGAGATTGGGACTGACCACCTCGGTCTTCGCGTTTATTGACATGCTATATTATTGCAATCATCTAGTTGAGATTCGAATAAACCATCTAGGAATTCTATCTCTGTCGAAAGCCCGATTGAACTTTAATCCTATAGGATCTTTACTAAGACTCGTAAATAATGATTCGCAAACCAACCCCATTCAAGACACTCATATTCTGCATTTCCACCGAGAACATCCAACTAAATGATCGAACCACCCCTCTAACTTGCATGAGAACTTAGCCGTATGCGTGGGTATGAAGAGCCTAGCTAGTCAATTCTTGGAATCAACCCAGTTTCCTACCTGCATTCGACTTACTCAGGTAAGTTGATACCAAGTGGGGGAGACTTAACGACTCAATTCGGATCCTATCCGAGCGACAATAGCTAATAATCATACCATAAGCCATAGGCATACTAAACAGATAACTCCAAACGCATTCTTCGACAGCTCTCTGCTGAAAATGCACACTTTGGGGATAACCTCCATTGTCTTCTTGTTGGACATGTATCCAGTACATCCTGGGTCATCTTGCAAAGACCATGAGACTCACTCTTGAGTGCTTCATGTTTCTTCTTTTCATCTTCACTCTCTTCAAGCTTCAAGCATCTCAGATGCATAGGCGAGAATATGCCAAGTCGTAGAAACCCAGCATAGTTCAATGCCTACCGATAGATAGTCACCTACGTGTCCTCTCTTCAGCCTTGGATACCGGTCGGGAACCGGTGTAATCTATTCTGAGCAACGAATGAGCATACCCCCCTAGCATGGATATAATCAAGTATGTCAATACTAAGTGGGGGAGGATTTCAATCCAAGGAATGAGAGATGAAACTTTAATAATAAGAAAGCTGACGACCCTGTGTAGAAGAGATAGTACGTAGTGCCAGAAGACAGACGTTGAAAATGGGCATGGCCCTAACCATATATGGAGCGGGAAGTAAAAATCGAAGGGAAGTGAAAACCGTAGTTAGAAGCTTACTAAAGGGATGGTTCTCCATTTGAAGGAACTGAATGGAATTTCGGGGACGAAATTCTAATAAGTGGGGGAGAATTGTAACATCCCTAATTTAATTCCAAGCAATAATTAATGAATTAATAGAATTAAAGTGGAAGAAATGGGTAGATTAATGGCTTAAAGAATTTTGGGAGAAAGGTGAGTAGTAATTATAAGTATTAGGGGTTTTGTAGGAGACATCGGTAGCAAGGGGCAAAATTATCTAAGCAAAATCGGGGGTTAAATCGGCGTTTCAAGTATTAGAAATCAGCTGATACGAGAAAATTAGGAAGTTATTATAGGATGCTAAGAAATTAAATTCCACCGTTGGATATGTAGTTTAAGGGATTAAGAAGCTTGTCCAAAAATTTGGCCCCGATCCGATGGTTAACGAAGAAGTTATTGCGAATTAAAGTCTGGAATCACCGGTGCATGCCCAGGCGCACCGGTGCACGCCCAGGCGCACCAGATGCACCAGCCCAGTCAGTTTTGCGCTCAGGCGTGGCCCAACTCGCGCCCCGGCGCGCGCATGATATCTGATCGCGCACCAAATGCGCGTGTGGCGCGCGCAGGCGCACCAAACCCCGCGCCCAGGCGCGCGGGCGCGACTCTGACCGCACCAGCGCCTTAAAATGGCGCACCAGCCCCCTCCTTTCTCATTTTTCCGCCCCACTCTCCCTCCCTCACCCAAAATCAACCCCACCACCTCCAAACACCACCCCAAGAGCCACCAAGGGCCACCCACCTCCTTGGTCTCCCTCCTTCCCATAGATCCACTCTCTCTCTCCTCCCTCTTGATCTCTTTCTCTCTCTCCTCCATGGCCCATTCTCTCTCTCTCACCTAGGGCTTTGCTTTCTCTCTCTTCCAACCACCACCACACCCACCACCACGAACCACCACCCACCACCACCACTATGAGCACCTCTTCCTCTCTCTTTCCCTATTGATTTTGAGTTCTCTTTCACTCTCCCTCTTTCTCTCTATTTGGTCTTTCTCTCTCCTTTCACCGGATCTCACCGGCGTCGTTATCAGCCGTGATCGCATCGGGCTCGTGTTGGGTACTCCGAGGCGTGAAGCTTTGGCCTCGATCCGGCCGCGATCGTTCTCACAAACGAGGAGCAACACCGACGACGACATCGACATCGAGCCACAATCCAGGTTCTTTGTTTAAAAGAAAACCCGAGGTAAGAGGGGTCGTATTACCTCTATTTAAAAAGTAAATTCTAGGAGTTTATAGTGGTGACTAAGAATAGGGTAATTAAGGAATAAGTTAATGAACCTTAGGGTAGTTCTCGCAAAAATAAATGGTTTATTTAAATGGACAATGGAATAAATTGAAGGTGCATAGAATGAGTTCCGGAGTGAATGAATATAATAGAATATTAAAAGAGTTAATATGGAATGAAAGTGTAGAACAAACGCAAAATAAAACCAAGGGAAATTAATAAAGGGAAATTAGAGGAGCGTGAGAGTAAAAGAGTATAGAGTATTTGTAATAGGCGAAGGGTGTAGAATGAGTTAAAACTAAAGGTGAGGAACAAGAGGAGTTAGAGTACGAAAGAAATAAGAAAGCACGGAGTAAACTTAGTTAAGAGTTGTCAGGTAGTAATGAAATAGAAACGAAAATAATAAACTAAATTCCAAATACAAGTGGGTAATCGGTAAAAGAATTTAGCGAAAAGATGATAAGACAAAAGAGAGAATGCAATCATGGTAGTTAAATAGAATGGAGTAGTAATATAAGGAAAAATAAGTAAATAAAAGTGTGAGACAGAGGAGTCATTGGAATAACTAAGAATTTGAAACGGGAATTAAAAATATAAAGAGTATACCAAAGCTAAGTGGAGTTAGATGTAAATTAAAGTAATTAATATAAAGAATAAAGAAAAAGTGAAAAGAAGAGAAGAAGAAAAAGAAAAGAAAGGGAAAATGGAAATAATTAAGAGTTAGTGACGAGAATTAAAACATAATGTATATGGCCAATTCAAGCAAAGTGAAATGAGAATGAGAATCATTATTGAATAAGAATGTACTTAAAATAAGAATGCACCCATAGGCCAACTTGTATGAGGTACCTTCCGGTGTGGAGGTGAAGTACAATGGTACGAGGTACCTTCCGGTGTGGAGGTGAAGTACCCATAGGCCACAAAGTATGAGGTACCTTCCGGTGTGGAGGTGAAGTACAATGGTGCGAAATACATTCTAAAAGGGAATGGTTTGAGCGACAGGAGGTCGGTAGACCCTGTCACAATAATAAAAAGTAAAATGGCGGGAGGTCGGTAGACCCTGTCACAAAGATAAAAGTGAAATGACGGGAGGTCGGTAGACCCTGTCACTATAATAAAAAGTAAAACGGCAGGAGGTCGTTAGACCCTGTCACTATAATAAAAAGTAAAACGGCAGGAGGTCGTTAGACCCTGTCACCAGAATGAGAAGTAAAATTGCGGGAGGTCGGTAGACCCTGTCACAATAATAAAAGGTATAAAGGCGGGAGGTCGGTAGACCCTGTCACAATAATAAAAAGTAATAAGGCGGGAGGTCGGTAGACCCTGTCAAATTAATGAAAAGAATAAAGGAACGAAAAGGTAACCAGTATGTGGACCAAGTAATGGAAAATGAATAAATAATGAAAATGAATGCATGATAAGAGGATCAGAGATTAAACGAATATGAGAATAATTAAAGGACTAGAAGGGATAAATTAAATAAATACTATATGCTAAAAATTGTGTAGGCTTGGTTTATTGCTATGTCTCTTTTAGGATTTATCTTTTTAAGTTCTGTGTGATGCTACCCTTCTTGCTATATTTTGCAGGTATTGAAGTGGAGCTTACATGGAATTCGGCCGAGCAGGATTTTCATTCCACTACGTGGAATGTATATTAAATACTTTGAGTGGATATCTACTTTTTGTAAATTATAATATGAATTAGTAGTTTGCCCTGAAACTTGTACTAATCGGGCACTAGGATCTGTTATGACTATTAAACTGTTATGGTTTATGTTTTAAATATTTCTGGCTGACAGGTTTTAAGAAGAAAATTTTTGGGAAGTCCGGAAAACAGAGGAAACTCTGCCGGATTTTTGTAAAACCTTTTAAAGGAATTAAGTTTTAAAAAGGAATTTTCTAACTACAATTTTAATAAAACCTAAAATTAACTGATAAATGTGAGAGTGTTACAAAGTCAAGCATGGAAATCGAATTGGTGCTAAAATTGCAGAAAAACTGGTGCTGTTGCAGCAAAAAGACTCGAGTATTTTAAGAAAGACTCGAGTATTCTGGAAAGCTAAGAACGACTCGAGTATTTCTTCAAGGACTCGAGTATTTTTGCATGAACTACTCGAGTAGTTCATGAACTACTCGAGTATTCTGAACAATTTTCAGAACACATTTATTTTCTTAAGTATACAATAATCAACTCGTCTAATATCCTAATGGCTAAATTTTAAAGACCACTATGAGGATTTCACCCAGTGGCATAATTTAATCCAGTTGGTTGATAATTAACCTGGAGGTGTCCTACTGGAATTTTATTCAGTGGTTGATCATTTTCCTACAGGAGTCCCAACGAAAGTGCGTACATCCATTTGGTCGATGTTTATCCTATAGATGTCTGAGTGAAAGTTTTTATTCACTTGGTTGATATTTCCCTATAGGAGTCCCAATGGGGTCGTTGCAATTACCATCAATAGGAGGCTATGCCCCGATGGATTATTAAATAATTACTTATATGCTATTTCTAAAACCATCATAAAGTGGCTGGGCCGCTGATGGATTTTTCTGAAAGCTTCAGCACTGGCTAAAAGAAAAGTTAAAGAAAATGAAAATATGGAATGATGAGATATCTGGCAATGAATCGCCAAGAATGCTGATGAGAATAATGAAAGATTGAAATGAAGCTTTATGTGACATTATCATGGATGGTGAAAGGAATTGCTCCGATTTGATTGGGATACTAGCTCAGGATAGGGCGTAGAAAGCCACTGACACAGGATGTCATGAAGGCTAGCTCTCAATCAATCGTGATGCCTGCAATGTGAATCCGCTCCGGTTCGATGGAAACATAGGTTTTGAATGAATTCCCGAAAGGATGCCGAACCGTGAAGCATGAATGAGGAGTAGGCATGCATCATGACACTAAAGGAAAATAAACGAACCAAATCAGTTTGAGCATATAAATTTGCATTATTGCTTATACTTGTCAATATATGTGATTGTTATTCTTAGCCCCTGTTATGCTCATTTGTTATTGTATTTAGCTATGACTCACTCCTAATCCCTTGTTGTAGGACGTGGCACGGAATATGATGTGCGTGGAGATGAGGCTGCTCCCTAATGGGGAGTGGAATTTCAAGGAGCATCGGGCCACGTACGAAGGGGACGTGGAAATCACTTTCCGTCACCCAAACCCTTGGTCCCGGATGCGTCTGCGTCGTACGAGAATCCCAATGGTGTACATTATGCATATTCCACGCAATTGTGTTTCGCCATGGAACACCACCACCACCACCAAGACGTTTTCCAAGACGCACCCTTCCACCAAGTCCATCACCCTCCGCAGAAAGAATTATTTTGGAGGTTCCTGCTCACCCTCGTCCTTCCACTAGAGCCCGATCTCGGACTCCAGTTTATGTGCCATCTGATCTGGCACTAGAGGAGGAGGAGGAGGAGGAAGATCCCATTGATTATGAGGACCCGGTGGAGGATGCTGACCAGGTGGCGGATGATGATCCTATGGAAAACTCAACTGGGAGTCAGTGGGGAACTGACGACTGAGTTGAGTTTTGGCTAGTGGAATGTGGATAATGCAACCCATTAGGTTTCTCTTACTTATGCTATTTTCTATTTTGGAGTTATGAACCATATGCTCTAGGTTGTTATACGTTTTGTTGTAATATATGTAATATAGTGTAATGACCTAGAGTTCTAAGTTAAGTTTTTATGTTTTAGTTGTTACTATGGTGTAATGGAAAATGTACTCTTTAACTTTGAAATGAAATATGAAGTTGATGTTTTCCTTCATGATGTCTTGAATGTTTTCCGCACGATTTGAAAATGATGATGACTTGACTTACAATGGAAAGAAAAAGAAAAAGTAAAGGAAAAAAAATGGTCGTATTTTCGAATATAAGTATTTTATTAAGAATAGAAAGTCGGGTCGTCACATAAAGTTTTTTATACCGTCGGTTCATCATCCACCACTCATATGTTTTACTTTTAATCAAGAGTCAATGCTCAATAGCACATGAATGGTGGATGATGTATTGTCAGTGTAAAAATGCTTTACATCGTCGGTGCACCATCCATTTTCTCTTTTTTTAAAAAGAAAAACATATGTTTAAACTTTAAACAATCATTATCGAAAAATACAAAAAATAATTAGAATTATTTTTTTATGTACTACCTCTGGTCCTATTTATAGGGCATACTTAACCATATCGCATGGACCAAGGAGGGTAGTTAGGTTTCTTGAAACTTTAAAAAAAATACTTCAACATTACAATCTTACCCTCTTAACTTGCATTGGGAGTTTCACAATGTATTACTTCACATTAATGGGCAAAGGGCAAATAAGAGAAAATAGCAATAAATTCTTCCTAAAAAATACAAAGTGACTTATAAATAGGACCAAAGAATCCTTCTAGAATGTGACTTATAAATAGGACCGGAGGGAATACATCAAAGGTATTCTCTAGCCAATAGTTGAAGACTAATTCTTTTTGAAGCGTAAAGATCAGCCAAAGTGGGTTTTGTCTCTACCATCAAAGTTTTTTCCATATCCACGACATGGATCGAATTAAACCCCAAATACCATATGTTTAAGAAACTCAATTATCTACCAATTATCTTGGACCTTGTTGATTAATTATAATTATTTCTTTAAAGATTTGAAGCCCGAATTGCACCTCCAATATGGAATCAAAATTTTTCAGAAAATCTTCCTACATTCAAACAACCATAATGGACAAATTAGAAATGACCAGAACTATTGTTTTAAAGATTCTAACCATGTACTCCCTCCGTCCCACCAGGATGGTAAAAAATGGCTAAACTTATTCACCTAATTATAGTTAAAATAATTAATGAAAAGTTTAGAAATTGTAAACTCTGAATTGTTATTGGTTGATCTATGCAAAATGCATTAAATGAGTTGTTTGATAATTGGTTGATGAGTTAGACAAACCATTAAATGTATGTCTCCTTAATTTTTTGACTTTTGAATTTTTTAATTATCCTTGTGGAACGGAATAAGTAAAAAAAATTGCATAATTCGATTATTTAATTTTTAAGCATAATTTATAATCTTCCATTTGCAATACTTATCCCTAAAAATTCAATCCTTTTTATTCTTAGCACTTCCCCGTAATTCGTATAAGATAAATGTGCATTAAGAGTTAATCAAATTAACATGACTATTATAATTTTATAAATTTTCAATATAAAATTTACCTTAAGTGAATTTTTTATCACCACAAAATTAATAAAATTCACCGTAAATATAAAACCGGTTCCTATAAATATTAATTTTTAAAAATTAGTCCATACTTCTTATTTTTTTGGATTTGGTCTTTGTTTTTTCGTTCGATTTTGGTTTTGGTTCCCACCGTCAACTATGATTTAAGATAATGAAAACATAGTTTCATTTTGGTTGTGGTCTTTTTCGTTTCAGTTTTCACTTTAGAATTTTTCATCCAAAGTTGATGACAAAAATAAAAACAAAACAAAGTAGAAAAATAGCAACCAAAACCATATATTTATTTATATATATATATATATATAACTTATTTTAAAAAATCGATATTTATATAAACCAATTTAATATTTAAGTCATAAATTTATGAAAACTAAAAGAAAAAAGAAAATACTAAAATACCATAAACAATGTATATATAACGTGAGGATAGTTTTCTCCTTAACTTCCCATATTCGAACTTTTGTTTTTAGTTACATACAAAATCAGATTGGGCAGGCAATCCTTTAGTTGTTTCTTGGCAGCAATTGTTGGTTGGGCCATATATATTTTTCACATTTTAACTTGCGAAAAACAATATCAACCAAATCAAAGAATAAAGTTTACCTGTTGTGTGTTGGTCCAGTGGCCAGGGGGCTGGACTTTGGTAGGAGGAGCCGCGTGCTCGATTCCCCGCAACACCCATCAGGGAGGCTTTACGTCCTTAATCCCCAGACCCGGCCGAACCAGATTAGTGGGCTGGTTTAGTTCAGTGGAGGTTCCCACGGACTGGACTGGTTCGATAGTGGGGCTTAGACCAAAAAAAAAAAGAATAAAGTTTAATCATATGATTAATAACTCTTTAAAAAATACTCCTAATATATATAAAGAACAAAGTAAAACAATAACAATGATGTATGTTTTTAGTTATTGGTGATGAATAATTGTATCCTCAAAGGGACTTTTAATGGCATCTTAGCCTACAAAAATAATTAAAGGCTGTGCATGTTACAGACTTAGAAAATTTATTAACAATTGAAGTATAAGAAATACCTCAAGAACAGTACATGTATGTCACAATTGAAAAAGAAGGCCAGAAAAAGTTAAAAACATAAAACATTCCAATTAATGAAGTTCCATCAGAGCCAAACTGCAACATACAAAATAGCTAAAACTAAAAGGTAGTGAATTGGATTGCTCCTTCGTCTGCAATATGACAACAACATTTGAATGGTATTTGTCTTCCATTTGAACCAAGATATCCCTATTCTTTGTAGAATTTTAATGTCCACGGTTTGTTTCCAGTGGATGCACCCATTTGGTGTTTTTAACGGTGATGATTTCACTAGGGGCATCAACGGCTTATATTTATTACCTACTACCTGAAGAGTATGTTGTAATACATGACATAACCATGTGCCACCATGAGTAGGAGTATATTAGTGTGCCACCAATGGACCTATACGGGTTGGGCTTGTTGAACAAATTTTTGGGCCAATTACATTAAAATGAAAAAAAAATTTGTGGGCCATAATAGAAAATTTTATGACGTTAAAAATTTGTGAAATTAATTTACAGTAGGAATTAAAACTGTAGTGTTATTTTTTTTTTGGTGACTTGTAGTGATAAATATATGAGTTAAAATAAAAGATAAAATTTTTGGATTTAATCTACTTAACTTAATGAACTTAATGAAGAGAACCCCACACTGTAATGAAGTTAGTCACATGAACCCCACACTTTAGTGAAGTTAGGGTAGTGTACCCCATAGTTTAGTCTAGCGAACCCCACTGCTTAATGAACTTAAACATGTGAACCCCATGCCTTAATCATGTTAGGGAAGCGCACCCCATGCTTTAGTCACATTAACCCCACACTTTAGTGAAGTTAGGGTAGTGTACCCCACAGTTTAGTGTAGCGAACCCCACTGCTTAATGAACTTAAACATGTGAACCCCACGCCTTAATCAAGTTAGGGAAGCGCACCCCAGGCTTTAGTCACATGAACCCCACACTTTACTGAAGTTAGGGTAGTGTACCCCACAGTTTAGTGTAGCGAACCACATTACTTAATGAACTTAAACATGTGAACCCCACTCCTTAATCAAGTTAGGGAAGCGCACCCCGGGCTTTAGTCATATAAACCCCACACTTTAGTGAAGTTAGGGTAGTGTACCCCACAGTTTAGGGTAGCGAACCCCACTGCTTAATGAACTTAAACATGTGAACCCCATGCCCTAATCATGTTAGGGAAGCGCACCCCATGCTTTAGTCACATTAACCCCACACTTTAGTGAAGTTAGGGTAGTGTACCCCACAGTTTAGTGTAGCGAACCCCACTGCTTAATGAACTTAAACATGTGAACCCCACGCCTTAATCATGTTAGGGAAGCGCACCCCAGGCTTTAGTCACATGAGCCCCACACTTTAGTGAAGTTCGGGTAGCGTACCCCACAGTTTAGTGTAGCGAGCCCCACTGCTTAATGAACTTATGTTAAAACCACAATCGGTGGATGAAACAACTAGGACACACTAGGAAAACACCTAGAAGGGGGGGTTGAATAGGTGTTAGGGAAACCTTGAAAGATTTTCGAAAGAAACAAATCAAAACGATTAAAACAAATGATTTTCACAAAATTCTTTAAGCCTTAATCGATTAATAACATGAACTAATCGATTAATGCCTCTGTATATTGAAAAATCACTTTTCAATCAAATACGAAAATCAATCAATTAACATGTATAATCAGAGATTCAGCGGAAACAATTAACACCAATATTCTTATTGATTAACCTAGTTATGAAAATGATTTTCCCCAAATCAATTTTGCACAATTAAAGATTCAATTCAATCAATTATGAAAAAATCACTTTTTTAGGTTTTCAACCAAGAACACAATTAATAACAAGAATGTAAAGAGTTAAGAGTTTAGAGATACGACACAGTGATTTATCCTGGTTCACTTTCATCCACTTGAAAGCTACTCCAGTCCCCTCTTCAACCAAGAGAGATTCTTCACTATGAGGAATTAGAGTTTCTCAAATTACAAGTAAATGCCTCACAAGACTCCCTTCTTGCTAGCCTACAAGAGATACCACACCCTTGCCTTGTAACCCTATTGATATCTAATCTAACCTCTTCTCTTGCTTGCCGATACCCCACAACAAGACTTCCAATGCTTGCTTTACTACAAGACTTCCAATTGCTTGTTAACACAACAAGGCTTCCAAGTGCTTGATGAAATGCCTCACCAAGGCTTCCAAATAACTTTGCTTGATTCACAACCAAGACTTCCAATTGTTGTAGATAGCTTGCCTCTTGCAAAGATTACAACTCAAATGAAAACAAAATAACAATCCTATGAATCTCTTTCAAAAGCTATGAAAATATCAACATGAGAGATTCAAGGTTCTTAATCAAAGAATGTAAAAGTTAAAGCTTTGATCTTGAGAAAGTGAGAGAGAATAGAGTGGCTTTGATTCTTTGTAAAATTGATTATGAAAGTGTAATGATGATTCACAAAGGTTAGGAAATAGATTTATATAGAATACCCAAAAGTTAGGAATGGTTAGAAGTGCTTTTGAGAAGTGAAAAACTCATTTAAAAACCATATCTGATCGTGTTACTCGAGTAGAAAAAGTGTTAATCGATTAAAACATGATTTAATCGAGTAATGCCGCAAGTCTGCAAAAATTTACTCGAGTAAAAGTGCAGATAATCGATTATCAAAAGTTTGTTAATAGATTATCAGTTCAAAATACACTGTTAATCGATTATCAAAAATCTGTTAATCGATTATTAACATTAAAAATCACTTAAAACTTGTTTTCTCAAAAACTAAACCTTTTCTTTCAAACCTTTAAGCCACCTATTGATTTTAGGCAAATTGAATACTCAAAATATGATATAATCATGCAATCAAAAGAGATTCACTACCCTCTAAGAAACTCTACCCAAACTCATAAACTAAAAGACTTGTGAGGCAAAAGATAAAACATTAAAACACAAACTACCAAACTAAGTCTTAATGAGTTGGCTCTCTCTTCATAACTTGATGTTTGTTGTTGCTTGTCGAGCTTGAACTTGATCAACACATTTGTAGCTTGTTCAAAACCTTTTGGCATTTATCAAAACATTCTTCATGGATCTTACAACTTAAACATGTGAATCCCATGCCTAAATCTTGTTAGGGAAGCGCACCCCAGGCTTTAGTCACATGAACCCCACACTTTAGTGAAGTTAGGGTAGCGTACCCCACAGTTTAGTGTAGCGAACCTCACTACTTAATGAACTTAAACACGTGAACCCCACGCCTAAATCTTGTTAGGGAAGCGCACCCCAAGCTTTAGTCACATGAACCCCACACTTTAGTGAAGTTAGAGTAGTGTACCCCACAGTTTAGTGTAGCGAACCCCACTGCTTAATGAACTTAAACATGTGAACCCCACGCCTTAATCATGTTAGGGAAGCGCTCCCCAGGCTTTTGCCACATGAACCCCACACTTTACTGAAGTTAGGGTAGTGTACCCCACAGTTTAGTGTAGCGAACCCACTGCTTAATGACCTTAAACATGTGAACCACACGCCTTAATCAAGTTAGGGAAGCGCACCCCAGGCTTTAGTCACATGAACCCCACACTTTTGTGAAGTTAGGGTAGTGTACCCCAAAGTTTAGTGTAGCGAACCCCACTGCTTAATGAACTTAAACATGTGAACCCCACGCCTTAATCATGTTAGGGAAGCGCACCCCAGGCTTTTGTCACATGAACACCACACTTTAGTGAAGTTAGGGTGGTGTACCCCACAGTTTAGTTTAGTGTAGCGAACCCCACTGCTTAATGAACTTAAACATGTGAACCCCATGCCTTAATCAAGTTAGGGAAGCGCACCCCAGGCTTTAGTCACATGAACCCCACACTTTAGTGATGTTAGGGCAATGTACCCCACAATGTGAGTCTAAAAATCACCACTATGTGAGTCTAAAAAAAATTACAATTATTATTATAATTTTATGATAAATTATAATAATCACCACTATGTGAGTCTAAAAAAAATTACTATTATTATTATTATTGTTATTATTGTTCTTGTTGTTGTTATTATTTTTCATATCATCTGTATATAATTATATTTTTGGAATGAAATAAACGTTTAAATTTTTTTTATAAAAAAATTGAGACAATAATTTATGATTAAATTTTGAATCAACGGATTCCGAATTGAAGCTTTGGTTAGAGAAGTGAGTGAGTAAAGTAGATCCGGTTTTTTCGGTTTAGTGTTTGGTGCAATTGATACTTTTTTAATAGGACAAAAAACTGTGTCACTGGCATTTCACATGCCTCTGAAACGTTACTGCAACCGCTGGGCTTTGACTAGAAGGAAGGTGACAACGACTACACAACATACCCAAGCATGGAATATTAAATTGGAACTTTGCTTTTTGCCCAGGCCAACATATAAAGAATAAATTTCCTTGGCTTTTGTACATGGCATGGAACCTCACAGACATGCATGCATATATTGCCAGTACTTGGCGTACCTTGGATGTGTATTTTTCGAATAATTTTTTATCAAATAAGATTAGGTTAGTTGTAACATCCTTAATTTTAATCCCTAATATATTTACAAGTTGTATTGACTTAAATAAATGTTTCTTAAAAATCAATTATTTAGTTGTGTATCTTTATAAAAATACATTATGTTAATTACGAAAATATATTTCATTTCTTTTATGTTCTAAAATAAATTCATTTAAAATAGTTATCCTATATCAAAAATATACTTTATGTGTTTTACTTTATTTTGATATATTTCATGTGAAAATATTTTATTGGAAATATTTATAAGTTTCTTACTTTATAATTTTTATTCTATTATTTAAATTGATTATTGGTATTTTGAGTTTTAAAATAAAAGAATAAATAAAATAAAATAAATAAATAAATAAAAGTGTGTATTAATATATATGTTTATAAAAAAAAGGTGTTTAATAGTACTTTTAAAATAATACTAACATACATTGTTAATAATAATACTAATAATAAAAAGAAAAATAATAAAAATAATAAAAATAATAATAGTAATAATACTAATAATAATAATAAATAAAAATAATAATAAAAATAATAATAATAATAATAATAATAATAATAATGATAATGTAATAATAAATAAAAAATAAAAATAAAAATAAAACAGACGAAGGGGTTTCAAAACCCTTCCTCCCCTTCTTCTTCTTCAGCAAGGGCCGCCGGCCCTAAACCCCTCTTTCTCTCTCTAATGGCTCCACCGCCGTCCCTTGCGCCGTCACACACCACACCATGGTCGCTGCTCATTCCCTCCCTCTCCTCCGCTGCCGATCGCTGTTCCTCCTCCCCAGGTCGCGCCGCCGCTGCTTGCGATCTCTCTTCCTCCAAGTCGCGAATCGCGACCTGTTCTCCTTCGCAGACCGCCGCCGCCTTCGCTGCTTGAAGCATGCGATTGAAGGCCACGATCCAGCCACGATGTTCGCCTCCCTCCAGTCATGGAACCGCCACTTCTTGCTGTTGCCGCCACTGCCGTTCGTTGCTGCGATCTCCTTCGCGAACCGAACCACCACCATGATCCGAAGCCTGCGTCGCTGCCTCTTCTTTCCTCTCTCCGGTGTGTCTGCTAGAGTCGCCGCCGCTGTGAAGCCAAGGTCGCAGCCGTTGCTGCGGTTCGAGGGTGAACCGGGACTGAACCGCTAGCTGGTTGTGCACCTCCGCCCGTCACCGACACCGTGATCGAGATCGATTGTCCCCACCGTGCTTGGAATCGAAGATTGGGGAAGCTTAGGATCAAGTTGGAGCCGAGCTAAAGCGTGAGTCGGGGAGTAAAGCGTCAGATTAAGGTTACCCCCCTCACTGTCATCGATTGAGGTAAGGGATTTCATTACCTGTCCTTAAGGGGTGTATTTCTGGGTAGTTATATCTATCGCTAGGACCGGGGGAAATGTTAATTGCTAATGAACCTTAGAGTAGCCCGCTAATAATGAAGAATGATAGATGGAGTAAATAGGGGAACCAAATAGTGACGAATAGAAAGATAGGTAACAAAATAACTAATCAATTAGATCGGTAGGGTGTGGCAAAAGAATAGAAATGGTGAGTAGGGAAATAAATTTAGAAATGAACAAATGAGGGTAAAGAGAATTTAGTTAGACCACCGAGTAGAATAGGACCAATAATATAATAATAGGATATGTAATAAGGAAGATAATTAGGAAAGAAAATTTAGTTAAATAAGAATTAAAGCAATTAGCAAAAAAAAAAGAAAAAAAAAGAAAGAAATAAATAAACGGAATTATAAGAACGAGTGAGTGGCGTAAGTGAGAAAAGGGAACAATGGAAAAAGAGGAAAGTAAGGAAATGAGTTTTTGAAGAGAGAATTGATTATGAGAAAGAAATGAGAATTGAATTGTGAAAAGAGAACAAGTAAATGAATGTAAACAAGAGAATGAGATTTAATGAAATTGTTGGCAAAACTAAGATGAATGGAACTTGTATGATAAACGTATGTTGGATGGAGAAAAGAAAGGAAACCTAAATGAATAGTAGTTACTGAATATCTGCATGTTAAGTGATAAGTGTGGTTATGAGTTCTTATATGTTGCTTGTGAATTATTGTATGTGTTAATTGTTATGTATGCTTGAAAGTTAAATGGAATGAATGTTGTGTGGTGCATCGGTTGAGTGATAAAGAAACAGGAATAACTTATGAACAGGTGGAAATGTAAAAGAAAGATTAAAAATAAAGGGAAGAGAACAAAATAAAAGAAAGAAGAAAAGAAAAGAGAGAAAACAATAGTGTGGAATAAGAGACAGTAAGAGAAAGAAGAGAGAATGAATAAAGTATAAAAGAGAAAGAAGAGAGAATGAATAAAGTATAAAAGAGAAGAAGAGAAAGAAAAGAATTAAAATGTGAATTGAAATAAAGAAAGTGAAATAAAGGAAATAAAATTAAAAGAAGTAAAAGGGAAGCAGTGTAAGACGACCGGGTATAGAGCCCCGGCGCATCACCAGTGTAAGACGACCGGGTATAGAGCCCCGGCGCATCACCAGTGTAAGACGACCGGGTATAGAGCCCCGGCGCATCATCAGTGTAAGACGACCGGGTATAGAGCCCCGGCGCATCACCAGTGTAAGACGACCGGGTATAGAGCCCCGGCGCATCATCAGTGTAAGACGACCGGGTATAGAGCCCCGGCGCTGATTTGAGCTCAATATATGATGTTTTTGGATGAATTTTAACCCCTTTTTCTTAGTAATTTTGGCTTGTTTCTCAAGTATTTTAGGAAAAAGATGAAAATTTCGCTTACTAATGTGCTAAATGAGATCCGTGAGGATTTTGTATCAATTTGTTGTGAATTTCAGGTTTTAAAGGCTTAATTCGATGATTTATGGAAAAGAAGGAAAAAGCAAGCCTTGGAATCAGAAGTTCGGAGCAAAGCGATGAAAATCAGTGAAAAAAGTGCAGGACTCGCCCAGGCGAGGTTATTACTCGCCCAGGCGAGTGGGGTTTTCTGTTTTAAAAAATGGGTTTAAAGTACTAAGTTTCCCAGTGAGAAACTCGCCCAGGCGAGCCTTATTCTCGCCTGGGCGAGTGTCGCAGATGTGCAGTTACGAATTTTCTATCTTTTAGGATTTGAAAGGGATTTGTTTTGATATATATGAGGATTGGTAATTAGGATTAGAAAGGTTTTCTTTTGGGGCGATGAAGAAAGAGAGGTTTTTGGAGGGCTTCTAGGAGAGAAGAAGATCAATTCTAGAGTGGTAATCATGAACTCTTCAATGTTTATCATCTCTTTTTCTTGTTTTTCTATTTTTATGAGTAGCTAAACCCGTTATTGGGAATGTAACAGATTCGCATGGATCCCAATTGATGTTTATGGAATAAATTGATGTGTTTGTCATGTTTGATACCGTGTTTGAATATGTTCTTAGTTACTATTATGAAATTGATCAATTCATAATCATGGTTTTTCTATGTTAATAGGAATATTAATTTAGGAAATTGCCTAATATTCAACAACCCATGTGTGTAGGAATAGGAATATCTTCTACAAATTGGGTAATTCTTTTAATTTGATTGTTCTATAATTTTCCTGATTAGGAATTGAGGCTCCACTTGAGGAATCAAGGGAGATCAATTCTTAAGAAACGAGTACGACCTAAGGAATTAGGCATATTCTACCCTTGCAAATTGAATTCGGATTAAAGAAAATACATCGATTTAGAATTAAACATCTAGGGAGTCTGCGATGATGTTACGTTCCCTGCTTTTCCAAACATAAGTTTCAATCAGTTACATTTTTAATATTAATCTTAATTCAAATTTAAAATCCAACTTCCAATCAAACTTTTGTCACGTAATTTTCATCAACTAAGCTAATTAACTAAAATCGACTGCTCCTGGTGGAATGATATTTGGTCTTACCAATTATATTACTTGTACGATCTGGTACACTTGCCAGAATCCCAACAAGTTTTTGGCGCCGTTGCCGGGGAGCGGCGTTCATTTTAGTTTTTTTTTTAGTTTATGTTTTGATTCAGATTACGTGAATTCTAGTACATATTTTATTTCGTTTATTTATTTTTTTTATTTTTGATTGCGAGCAGTGCTATTTGACTCTTCTTGTGTATGCATTTGCGTAGTGCAGGTACAGATAATCTTCTATTTGATAGTGAGATAGAACGTACTGCAAGAGCCAACAGGAGAGCAGCCAGACAAGCGAGAAATAACCGAATAGCACAAATGGCTGAGGCACCGCCAGAGCGAGAAAGAACTCTGGCCGAGTATGGCATTGTTGACACGGACTCTTGCGCCACAAGTATAGCTTCGCCGGCTGTCACTGCACAACATTTTGAAATCAAGCCGGCGTACATTCAACTGGTGCAACAGAACCAGTTCAGTGGTGCACCCAGTGAGGATCCAGGGGAACACATTGCAAACTTCCTAAGCATCCTGGACTTCTTCAAAATCCAGGGTGTTTCGGATGATGCCGTCAGACTCCGCATGTTTCCCCTATCACTCAGAGATCGGGCGAAGAGCTGGTTGATGTCCTTTCCACAGGGTACTTTCACAACGTGGGAGGCACTTGTCAGAAAATTTATAGACAAGTACTTCCCACCATCAAAGCAGGCAAGGCTAAGACAGGAGCTCAACGCCTTCACTCAGCAGGAGGGCGAAAATTTGCATGAGGCCTGGGAACGGTACTCACAAATGCTGAAAAAGTGCCCAACTCATGGTATGCCAGAGTGGATGCAAGTTAGGTCGTTCTACGACGGGTTGAGGCCTTCGATTAAGGGGATGATTGATGCCGCAGCTGGCGGATCACTTGATAGCAAAACCATCCCAGAGGCACTTGAGTTGATTGAAAGAATGGCCCATAACAGCAGCCACACTTCTGAGAGGGGAGTTCTCAGAAAAGCTGATATAGACCTGGCTCAGATGCAAACGCTATTTACCCAAAATAAGGAGATGCAACAGCAAATTGCAAGTCTTAATAAGCAGTTAAGCCAGGTGCAATTGGCTGCAGCAGTGTCTAATCCATCATCATCTTCAGCATCCCCTGTTTCAGAGTTAGTATGTGATTTCTGCGGTGGGAACCATCAGAATGGCAATTGTGGCGCTGAATCAGCTGAGCAGAGCGATGAACAAGTGAATTTTGTAGGTGGTGGCCAGCGGGGTAATTTTCCTAATACCTACAATCAAGGGTATAGGAATCATCCCAATTTCTCTTGGCGCAGCCCTGCACTCCAGCCACCACAACAAGAGAAACAACCAGCAGCATGGGAGTTGGCTATTGAGAAATTGGCCAAGTCTACAACTGGGTTTGTGGAAGAGACGAGGCAGAATTTCAAGAATCAGGGAGCCAGTATCCGCAATCTGGAGGTCCAGGTTGGTCAGATAGCCAAGCAACTTTCAGAGAGGCCACAGGGTTCATTTCCTAGCGACACCATCACGAACCCAAAGGAGCACTGTAAGGCAATTACCCTAAGGAGTGGCAAGTCGTTAGAGGAGCCAATTCCAAAGGGAAGGGAGGTGATTTCTGAAACTGCAATGGAGCCTCAAAAAGCACCTGAAGTACAACCTCCTGAATCAGAAACATCAGCTGGACTAGGGAGTCAGAAAAAGGAAGTGATTCCAAAGGCTGGAGCACGAGTTCCGTTTCCCCAGCGGTTGAAGAAAGAGGAGACACAAAAGCAATTTGCAAAGTTTATGGAGGTTCTCAAACGCCTCCAAATAAACATCCCATTTGCAGAGGCGTTGGAGCAGATGCCTACTTATGCAAAGTTCATGAAGGAACTCCTCACAAATAAGAGGCGGATGCAGGATGATGAGACAGTTCTCCTCACTGAAGAATGCAGTGCTATATTGCAAAAGAAGTTGCCTCAGAAATTGAAGGATCCAGGCAGCTTCACTATTCCTTGCAACATTGGAGGATTCGACATTGGTAAAGCCCTGTGTGACTTGGGGGCAAGCATCAACCTCATGCCCTTATCCATTTTCAAGAAACTAGGGATAGGTGAGGTGAAGCCAACCTTGATGTGTCTGCAGTTGGCTGACCGTTCAGTGAAGAGGCCATATGGGAAGGTGGAGGATGTCCTTGTCAAAGTGGACAAGTTCATTTTCCCCGCAGATTTTGTCATATTGGATATGGAGGAGGACTCTGACATTCCTCTCCTCCTTGGTAGGCCTTTCTTGGCTACTGGGCGAGCGTTGATTGATGTGCAACAAGGGGAGTTGAAACTCAGGGTCCATGAAGAAGAAGTCTCTTTTAATGTGTACCGTTCGATGAAGAGCCCTATGGGAGATTCACAGTGCTTTGCAGTGGACGTGATAGATACTATGGTCACATCCGCCTTTGAAAGGAATGGGCTCAGAGACGTGGTGGAAGCAGCTCTGGTACTGGGGAGCTGTGGAGATGAAGAGGTAGATGCTGTGGTGTCCCAATTGGATGCACCAGAGGCTTTCACAAGGACAGATCAGCTGAAGGCACTGATGCCAGACAACAAGGAGGCACGAGCTGTGCCCGAATTGAAAACACTACCCTCCACCCTCAGGTACGCATTCTTAGATGATACTAAACTTTTTCCTGTTATAATAAGTAGTGCCTTAACCGAACTTGAAAGTAATAGATTAATTAGATTGTTAAGGCACTACAAAAATGCTTTAGGATGGACTGTGTCTGACTTGAAGGGTATCAACCCGAGCTTTTGCATGCATAAAATTCTCTTGGAGGAGGATTTTAAGCCGGTCAGGCAACCTCAACGAAGACTTAATCCCACTCTCCAAGAGGTAGTCCGGAAAGAGGTGGTAAAACTTTTAGATGCTGGCATAATTTACCCCATCTCTGACAGCGCCTGGGTTAGTCCGGTGCAAGTGGTGCCTAAAAAAGGGGGGTTAACAGTGATAAAATCTGAAAATAATGAATTAATCCCCACTAGGACGGTCACCGGGTGGCGAGTGTGCATTGACTATAGGAGATTGAATAATGCCACCCGGAAAGACCACTTCCCTCTCCCATTCATGGACCAAATGTTGGAGCGATTAGCTGGACACGCATATTACTGTTTTCTAGATGGCTATTCGGGTTACAACCAAATCTGTGTTGACCCGATAGACCAAGAAAAGACGGCCTTTACATGCCCCTTTGGAGTTTTTGCCTACAGGAGAATGCCCTTTGGGCTTTGCAATGCACCAGCAACTTTTCAAAGGTGCATGCTTTCCATATTCTCTGACATGGTTGAAAACTGCATAGAGGTATTCATGGACGACTTTTCGGTCTACGGGTCAACCTTTGATGCATGCTTGGCTAATCTTGAAAAGGTTTTGAATAGATGCACTGAAACCAATTTGGTCCTGAATTGGGAGAAGTGTCAGTTTATGGTCAGGGAAGGCATTGTGTTGGGGCACAAAATTTCTGAAAAAGGGATTGAGGTAGATAAGGCAAAAATTGATGTAATAAAGAACTTGCCTCATCCAGTAAATACAAAAGGGGTTAGGAGTTTTCTTGGGCACGCCGGTTTTTACCGGCGCTTTATAAAAGATTTTTCAAAGATTGCAAAACCCCTATGTAATTTACTGGAAAAAGATTCTGAATTTCTGTTTGATGAGGAGTGTAAGAAAGCTTTTTCCATCCTCAAGGACAAATTGGTAACAGCACCCATTGTGGTCGCGCCTGATTGGCGTAAACCTTTTGAACTGATGTGTGATGCGAGTGATCACGCAGTGGGTGCTGTACTAGGCCAAAGGATAGATAAAGTTTTCCACACTATATATTATGCTAGTCGTGTGTTGAATAGTGCCCAAGTCAACTACACGACTACAGAAAAAGAGTTGTTGGCTGTTGTGTTTGCTGTGGACAAATTTAGAGCCTACCTCATAGGCTCTAAAGTTGTGATTTATACTGATCATGCAGCATTAAGGCACCTTTTGGCTAAGCAGGATGCTAATCCAAGGCTGATCAGGTGGATCCTGCTCTTGCAGGAGTTCGACTTAGAGATTAAGGACAAAAAGGGGGTGGAAAATGTTATAGCCGATCACTTATCTAGGATCTCCCTTAGTATTGAAAACAAAGACAAACAGGAAGAAATAACTGAAAACTTTCCTGATGAATACCTTTTTGCTACATCCGCCTTGCCTTGGTATGCCGATTTGGCAAATTATTTGGCAGCAAAGGTTATTCCGAAAGATCTAACTTGGCAACAAAGGAAGAAGTTTTTACATGACGCTAAGTTTTATCTTTGGGATGAGCCGTTTTTATTCAAAAGGAGTGCGGATGGAGTAATTAGGCGTTGTGTTTCAGAGGAAGAGATTCCTGAGATTCTTTGGCATTGTCATGATTCACATTATGCTGGTCATTATAGCAGCGAAAAAACTGCATCAAGAGTTTTGCAAAGTGGGTATTTTTGGCCTACAATTTTTAAGGATGCTAGAAACCACGTAATGAATTGTGATAAGTGTCAAAGGTCTGGGAACATCTCCAGAAAAGATGAGATGCCACTGCAGGGAATTCTGGAAGTTGAAGTTTTTGATGTGTGGGGCATAGATTTTATGGGCCCCTTTCCCCCTTCTTATAATAATAGATATATTCTTGTGGGGGTGGACTATGTTTCAAAGTGGGTGGAGGCTATTCCCACTGTCACCAATGATTCTGCTGTAGTTGTGAACTTTTTAAGAAAATATATTTTCAGCAGGTTTGGAGTGCCAAGGGTGCTCATTAGTGATGGTGGAAGCCATTTCTGTAATCAGGTTATGGAAAAAGCCTTAACCAAATATGGGGTTCGCCACAAGGTGGCTACTCCATACCACCCACAGACCAGTGGACAGGTGGAGGTGTCCAACAGGTCTTTAAAGAGAATTCTGGAGAAAACAGTCAACAATAGCAGGAAAGATTGGTCTAGGAAATTAGACGACGCTCTCTGGGCGTATAGGACTGCTTTCAAGGCACCCATTGGGATGTCGCCTTTCCAGTTGGTTTATGGAAAGAGTTGCCATTTGCCTGTGGAGCTACTTCACAGGGCATACTGGGCAACGAGGTTTTTAAATTTGGAAATACAACCTGCTGCTGATAGAAGGTTGTTGCAGCTCACTGAACTTGATGAGTTCAGAGAGCAGGCATACAACACTTCTAAGAAATTTAAAGAACAGACAAAAAAATGGCATGATAAGAAAATAATTAAGAAGAGTTTTGAACCTGGTCAACTTGTCTTGCTATTTAACTCTAGGCTTAAGCTTTTCCCAGGAAAGCTTAAATCTAGATGGTCTGGTCCCTTTGTGGTTTTGCAGGTGATGCCAGGAGGAGCTGTGGAGGTTAAAAACCCCAACAATGGAAATGTGTTCAAAGTGAATGGACAGAGGCTCAAGATATATCATGGTGGCGAAATATCAAGGAGCCCTTCCCAAGTGGAGCTCCGTGATCCTTGATCTCAATAAGTGCCAATCGTCAGGCTCGGGACGTTAAACAAGCGCTTGCTGGGAGGCAACCCAGTGGTAAGTAGTTTCTTTTTCTTTTCGTGTAGGATTTTATTAACTTACAAAAAAAAAAAAAAAAGTGTACAGGTCTGATGACCTCGCCTAGGCGAGATTATTTCTCGCCCAGGCGAGGTGGGGTGCAGCTGGGTTGAAGGGGGTCAATTAACTAAATCGTGCAAAGTGGCAAACCCGTGAGAAACTCGCCCAGGCGAGAATAAATTTCGCCCAGGCGAGGTGGGGTGCAAGGGGGTTCAAAGTCAAATTCGTGTAAGAATGGAAAAAATGGGAACCCGTGAAAAACCCGCCCAGGCGGGAGGCAAATTCGCCCAGGCGGATGTTTGGGTCTGTATGCCTCGTGAAAAATTAAGGGACTCGCCCAGGCGAGCCATGACCCTCGCCCAGGCGAGTGGCGATAAAAAAAAAGGAAAGGGGTGGGTTTCGAACCCACCACCCTTTCTCCTTCTCAGCCACTTCTTCCTCCCTCCTCAACCCTAAAACCAGTCCACATCTCCCAAATCCATCACTCTCTTCCACCTTCTCCACCATATTTCATTCTCACTTGCTTCTTCTCCTTCCTCCTTGTCGCCTGCTTGAGGGTTTTTGTTTCTCTCTCACTCTAATTCGGGTTCCTCTATCTCTTTCCTAGAGCGCCGAATTTTTCACTCTTTTTGTAGGTAAGAATGTTTCTTATCTTGTCTCCTCTCTGAATTGTGGCTAAGTTTTTGTCTTGGGGTAGTGTTTGCACTAGATTTTCTCTTTTTAGGACTTTTAGTTCTAGTGCCCACAAGGTGTTTGTTGAATTGCCACTTAGGATTTCTGAACATAATGGCTTCCAGGGACAAGGGTAAGAAACCTAGGCTTGCTAGTAGCTCTAGTCGGTCCTATTCCAGAAATTTTGAACATCAATTGGCAAAAAAATTCTACACTGAAGAGTAGTGGGGAAAGGTATTACCCCGGATACTAGTATTGAGGACATCAAGGGGGGCATTATGGTTGTTCCTGCGATTTACAACCCATTGATTCAATTAGATTGGTCAACTTTTACTCTCTCACCCCCAGGCAACATGAGTAAGCCATTAATCTGGGAATTTTTTGCTCACGCACATTTTCGTGAGCAACAAAATCCAGGATGTCGCACGAGTTGGGTCCGGGGGGTTGAAATTGACTATAGTCAGCATGCGATTAACCGAGTTTTAGGATTACCTGATTATGCTGAACCCACAGATTTCGTGCAATACTATCTTAGGGACACCCTTGATCCCCAGAGCTTAGATGATATCAAAAACACCCTCTTCTTGCCCAACAGAGATTGGAATCATGGTTCTAACAATACCGTTAAGCATGTGACAGCAAAATTCCTTCGCCCTGTCTCTCGTTTTTGGGCCCACTTTGTTATGCACAATTTGCATCCCCAGTCTCATGAGACCGATATCAAACCTTTTATCATGCGGATTGTCTATGGGATTATGCGGGGTATGAGGGTTGATGCTGGATTTCTGATGTCAGAGTATATTTTCCATTTGGCGCGGGAAAGCGACCCGGGCTCTTTTGGGTTGCCTGCGGTGATTACCAAGCTGTGTTTAGACAAGGAGGTGGATTTGGGGGATGACCTGTTAGAAATTTCACCAGCCAAACGGATGAATTTTAAGGTTTATGAGCGATATGTGGATATTGCTAGGCGTGAGCTTGGTCACTGTGAGCCAATGCCTGCAGAGCTTCAGGTTCCAGCTGCTCCTCGGGGACGAGGGCGCGGCCGTGGTGGTGGTGATATGACTGGGCTGACTAGTATGATGGAGCGGCTTTTGCGCAGGCAGAGCCGTCAAAATGAGTATTTCCAGCGCGAGATGCGCCGGAATCAGATAGTCCAGGATGCTTTGCGCTCGGTGACTGAGCAGATGAGTATTCCTTTTCCATTACCTCCATATTCTCAGGAGGATTTTCAGGTTTTGGATCAGAGTGATGAGGATGGCATGGATGAGGATGCTGATGCTGGTGGGGTTTTGTCTTAGTTGATTTCGGTTTTCATGTTACTTTGGAGACTTGTAATCAGACCTGTCGTACTTTTGTTTGTGCCCTGGTGTGGCATTTTTTCTGTTTCCAGATATTTTGTCTGTTTTAGTTTATGTGTTGTGTTGACTTTAATCACTTTGTGTAGTAGGATTGCATTTGTCACAGGTGATATTTGGTGGTGTTTGATGCACCTTGGATTTAATTGGAGTGGCAGGTGTTAAGTTTGGGGGAGCATGTGTCTTCCCTTGATGTTCCACTTGCATTTTGAGAGGGAAGTGTTTCTTTGTCTCTTTTATTTTTATTTTATTTTTATTTTGTTGTTTAGGATTAGTGTGTTGCTTGAGGACAAGCTAACTTTTCAGTTTGGGGGAGTCCAACAAAATAAAAACTTTTTCATGACTTGATGATTTTCCCTAGCTTTGTGTTAGTTATGTCCTGGTAGAAGTAGGTAATTATTCTAGGCTTAGGATTTTTTCTTTCTCTTGATAGGTTTAGATGTCTGGTTTAGGAATGAAGCTCACTTTTCTTAAATAAACTGCTTGGATTGAATGTGTAATTCTTTTAAAAATTGGTTACTTGGGCAAACTCTTTGAGAATATGTGTTTAGCAAACTGACCTTACCTGTGAGATTTTGGGCTTATACACAAAAGGGGTAGTAATTGATAATTGATGACTGAATTTTTAAACCCTCATTTCTTTCATGAGTGTGTTCTCTTTTACTATGTGTTCTAGAACTTGACTTGTGACCTTTTCAAAATTGACAATTGATTGCATGCATGAACATGATTAAGGCACTTAGGTTTGTGCTTTTGTGGCTTCCAACATATTGTTGAGACATAATGATCCCTTAGTTGCCCACTTTGAGCTTTGAGATTTAAGGACTTTCTTTGGTACCCTACATAAATTGAATTATTCTTGTGAAGTACCTTTGAAATTGTGAATGAGCAATTAAGTGAAATGTTAGAAATTGGTGAAAGTGTAAGTGCTGAAAATTTGTGTTTCTATTTCTCTTCTAAAAAAAAATAAATAAAAAAAAATTGAAAAGAAGAAGAGAATAGAAATAGGAAAAAAAAAGAAAAAGAAAGGAAAGGAAAAATCAAGTGAATTGAGTATGATTGTGTAATTACCTTATTGCTCATTTCATAATTTAAAAGGGAAGAGTTGTGATTTCATTGATAAAGCCCTTTGTTTATCCTTTTATTCTTTTATCCCACCGGACACTTTTAGCCATGGCCCCGTTACAACCAAATAAAGACCTTATGATTTGTGCATGTTGTCAATAAATTCAGTGGAGATGTAGGTCTATAGTCAAGCTTATGGTAACACATTGTGATTGTAGAACTTGAGTGCGATTTTTTAAACCTTGATACACATGAGAGAGATTTGTGAGTTGTGAGTTGTTTGCTTGCCACATTGTTCTTTTGGAGATTGCCCCTCTAAGCAGTTTTGATTGGATTATCTGTTTGTGAAGAAGAGTTTTGAAGAAAGTGAGTCGAGTTTCTTGATTGGATTGATTTATCTTGATAGAGGAAGTGGTCTTGAGTTGTGAATTTTTTGTTTTACTTTTGCCTGGGACATGCAAAATGCTAAGTTTGGGGGAGTGATTTGAGCTCAATATATGATGTTTTTGGATGAATTTTAACCCCTTTTTCTTAGTAATTTTGGCTTGTTTCTCAAGTATTTTAGGAAAAAGATGAAAATTTCGCTTACTAATGTGCTGAATGAGATCCGTGAGGATTTTGTATCAATTTGTTGTGAATTTCAGGTTTTAAAGGCTTAATTCGATGATTTATGGAAAAGAAGGAAAATGCAAGCCTTGGAATCAGAAGTTCGGAGCAAAGCGATGAAAATCAGTGAAAAAATTGCAGGACTCGCCCAGGCGAGGTTATTACTCGCCCAGGCGAGTGGGGTTTTCTGTTTTAAAAAATGGGTTTAAAGTACTAAGTTTCCCAGTGAGAAACTCGCCCAGGCGAGCCTTATTCTCGCCTGGGCGAGTGTCGCAGATGTGCAGTTACGAATTTTCTATCTTTTAGGATTTGAAAGGGATTTGTTTTGATATATATGAGGATTGGTAATTAGGATTAGAAAGGTTTTCTTTTGGGGCGATGAAGAAAGAGAGGTTTTTGGAGGGCTTCTAGGAGAGAAGAAGATCAATTCTAGAGTGGTAATCATGAACTCTTCAATGTTTATCATCTCTTTTTCTTGTTTTTCTATTTTTATGAGTAGCTAAACCCGTTATTGGGAATGTAACAGATTCGCATGGATCCCAATTGATGTTTATGGAATAAATTGATGTGTTTGTCATGTTTGATACCGTGTTTGAATATGTTCTTAGTTACTATTATGAAATTGATCAATTCATAATCATGGTTTTTCTATGTTAATAGGAATATTAATTTAGGAAATTGCCTAATATTCAACAACCCATGTGTGTAGGAATAGGAATATCTTCTATAAATTGGGTAATTCTTTTAATTTGATTGTTCTATAATTTTCCTGATTAGGAATTGAGGCTCCACTTGAGGAATCAAGGGAGATCAATTCTTAAGAAATGAGTACGACCTAAGGAATTAGGCATATTCTACCCTTGCAAATTGAATTCGGATTAAAGAAAATACATCGATTTAGAATTAAACATCTAGGGAGTCTGCGATGATGTTACGTTCCCTGCTTTTCCAAACATAAGTTTCAATCAGTTACATTTTTAATATTAATCTTAATTCAAATTTAAAATCCAACTTCCAATCAAACTTTTGTCACGTAATTTTTATCAACTAAGCTAATTAACTAAAATCGACTGCTCCTGGTGGAACGATATTTGGTCTTACCAATTATATTACTTGTACGATCTGGTACACTTGCCAGAATCCCAACAGGCGCATCGGTAAGAGAAAAGAGAAGAGAAAAGAAAAGGAAAGAATGAAATAAAGAGAAAAAAAAAGGAAAAGATAATAAATATAAATATAATAAAAATCAAGAAAATAAATAGGGGGAAAGAATGAGTAGAAGATGTAGAGTGAGAAAGAGTAGAATGGGAAAGGAAGAAAAAGAAATTGGTGAGTTGGAAAGAGAGTGAGTAGAGAAACTAGAGTGATTAGGAAAAAAAAGGAATAAAAAGGAAAGAGCGAAAGTAATGAGGAACAAGAGTAATTAGAGGTTAGGGATTATTTAAAAGAAAACAATTAGAAAGAGAAAGAATTGGGAAACAGTTAGGAAGTAAAAGGGAAAAAGAAAAAGAACATGAATTAAGTAGTATAGCATAGGCTTTAATTGTCTTGGTGTGTCGTATATAACTGCTTAGAAATCTCTCTTTAAGTTCTGTGTGATGCTTCCCCTGTGTGGTTAATATTTTTCAGGTACACAAGTGGAGCATATATACACCAGTGTTGGCCGAGCAGGATACCCTCACCACGAGGGGTGTCTTTTATGATACCAAGAGTGAATTTTAATTAAGTTTAAGAATGTATTTTTATAATTAAAATGTGTGTATTAGTGTATGACCAGAGTTGGGTATTTGTGGGCATTAGGTTTTCATTTATTGTAATATTTATGATTTAAGCTTTTGAACTATTCTGGTATGGACAGGTACAAAAGGAAATTTTGGGGAAAGTCCGAAAAACAGAGGAAACTCTGCCGAATTTTCGTCGGAATTTTCAAGTCCATATTTTTATAAATCTTAAATTAACTAAATTATTGTGAGGGTGTTACATTAGTTATTACATGTTGGTAGGTATTCAATACGTTAGGTTGGAATCAAATTCAATACTCATATTTATCATATGTTATATCATAAATGTAGTGCCCAACTAACGTAATAAATATAATGGTTGGCTTCATATTATAAATGTTGAACCTTAGGCTATACATTTGCTAAGTTGTGTTTCAAACTCCATGGGAAAATACGATGTGGTTTTTGAGGGACATACTCCAGGGGTGTATGATAATTGGGCAGAATGTAAGGAACAA
This sequence comes from Crotalaria pallida, assembly GCA_037953625.1. Taxonomy (NCBI): domain Eukaryota; kingdom Viridiplantae; phylum Streptophyta; class Magnoliopsida; order Fabales; family Fabaceae; genus Crotalaria; species Crotalaria pallida. The sequence goes on along the minus strand of CM075649.1, from coordinate 74,715,918 downwards.
GTTCACGAATATAGTGGGTGCTCATATTGTTCCTTCCCAACTAAATTGGAGGCCGATAGAGAGTATGAGAGGTTTGTTTTGAAAAAGATGAATTCTGGTGGTCCTGAGTTGAGGAAAGTGAGCTTCGAAGACAATGATGCCCCGGGTTCATCTATAGGTATGTGTTTAATTGTACTTTATCATCCATGTAATCACTTGTTATAGTATGTTTAAACACTGTACAAGGTTATAATTCATGAATTTTGACATCCAGATCCAAAGTCGGTGGTGTTTGCTCCGAGGAGGGACGTCGACAATGAGTTATTGGGGATTAAAATGCAAAATTGGTTGGCTAGGATCAGTTGGAATTTGTTGAGGGCTGAGCCAATTTATACTAAACACAGTGTAATAGAGGTTGGAGGAATTGAGTATACATCATATAATGTTAATTACAGTTTTGTAGTTATTGGTGAGGATCAACGCGCAATTGGGAGGTTTGCTAAGAGAGAGTTTTTGGCCAGGGAGGATGCTGCATTGTTCATGTTTAGACGTTTGCTAGCATGGAGCAATAGAGAGATTGTTGATTTTAATCACTTTAATTTGAAAGATTTAGACGTTCAAAATGCTGTGTTAGAGGCTCAGAATGTTGAACTTATTGTGGAGAATGAAAAAATTAAAGAATATAATGAGCTTAAGATGTTGAGGAGGAGGTTCAACCTAAATTAGTTATTATGAATTATTATTTTTGTTTAATTTAGATCATATGTAATTTAAAGTAGGACCATAAGTATGACACTCCTTTGACCATGACTATTACATGTATGTATGTATTATAGCGTAAGTAATGAAATTTTATATGTTGAATCCCGTATACTTATGTGCATGGGGTTTTACGTGTATATGCAAATATGCAATAAATGCATTAGTACCTTTTGGGTGCTGGTGATGTAGTAGATGAGTTAGTTCCCATTTTGGTGATACTTATCGATGTAAGTAAACATGGTAAGTGGTTCCTAAATCGTTTAATTTTTCTATATTTACATAGTTGTACATGCTGCTCATTCTATCCTTGTAACTTGTATTGAATTCTCTGGTGCTGCTTAGGATGGAAAAGATGAATGTGCAACAAAACATGCTCATGGACGAAGGCAAACAACAACAAGGAGCAGACTTGTAAGTTTGATTCACTAAGCAATTTTCATTCCTCTTGTCAATGTTAAAGCTTGATATTTTTTTCTTAATAGCCTGTTTTCGCTCTGTTTATTCAATTGCCATTTACGAACAGGAAGGGAAAGGGAAAGGCTATTGACCCAGAAAATGTTCATGTTGATATGAACCATGTTGACACACAGAGCACCATTGAAGCAGTTGTTGTCTCTGAGTCTGACAACGAGGCCAAACCTGATGACACAGGGGTGGATATGAGGATTCTGGGAGCTATGAAGGTAAAACTTAAGCAAAAATTTCCTTTAACAATAATGGTGGTAAAACTTATGTACAAGGTGCTCTTGATGTCGTACTACAAGGAATTAACATTTAAAATTTTTGACTTGTAAGTGCAGAGCTTACAAGGTCGTGTATTGGAGCTTAAGAAAATTGTGAGGTACTTGGAACTTGAGAACAAGGAACGCATGGAGTCAATCAAGTTATTGGAACTTTTTCTTTGCAAGATGGAGACCTCCAACCACTATGACCAGGACCCAAACAACTCTCAAATAGAAACCACCCCGGCTGCACCTGATGATGATTTTGCTTATCCCAAAGGTGTGGCCCCATGTGAGAATGTTTTGCTTGACTTATCCGATGATGAGCACGTCAACCCAATGGTCATGTCTACCCCAAATGTGAGGCTTGGTAGCTACGGTAATGATTCGCATGCTCCAAAGTCCTCTAAGGAGAAGGTCATTCCTAACTTAAAAACAATTGTGTTCGTATTATTGTTGTTTGCATCATGTATTTAAATTTTTATCTCACTGTTTGTTACAAGCAGAGGGTGATGGACGGGTCATGCGATGACATGGGCAGTCTCACGAAGAAGTTGTTCAAGACTCCAACAAAGACAACTGAGGTGAATGACATTGGTTCACAGAGCACGAAGAAGGTTGGATCACAAACTTCGTCTGGAAAACCAAGAAGCAAATCTGTTGGTGAAGGTGGGAATTCCAACAAATCCAGGATGAACCTGTCAGCTAAGGCACCACCAAAAGCAAGGGGTGTGACAATTCCAAGGGTTTTCAAGTGTCCATTTCGGCCAACCAGTGGCACTATCATGAACACCACGGAAGCACAAGTGTTTGCTTATGCATTTGACACAGACCTGGGCATTGCATAGTGACATTACCCTCAACTTCAAACTTAATATTTTTTTTAAGAATAACATGAAGCTAATGAATCATTCTATATTATTCACATGTTTATTGTCATTTCAGTGATTCACTCGTTGATATCAATGGCATAAGAGCATGGAGGCTTGAGTTTTGGCCACTCGTGCCTAGGAAGGAGATATGTGAGAAAATCATAACGCTGCTTGCCATGAAAATAACCATGACCCAGAGGAGCCACTCTTACTGCTCTACCTGGTGTTTGCCACCCTCCTTTGCTGTATGTGTACATTACAAGAGCTTGGGAATATCTTTAGGTCAATAAATGTGTAACAATAGAGTTAATAGTTTGTGTTTCTATGACACATTGATAATAGGAAGACATGAACAAGGGTGTTGTCATTCAAGAGCTTGAATACAAATACGTTGATAAGTGGATGGCATTGAGCGAGCACCTTGATTACGTGGGTTTTTATTTTGATTTTGCTTAAGAATTTTTTTTATATAGAGCATGCCTAAATTTCACACGTATGATCGAGTTGTCTTTGTGTATTTGTAAACACAGATCTATCTCCCAGCAGAAGAATGTGGACATTGGTACCTAATTGTGGAGAGCTTCGTTCATAGGATAGTATATCACTTGGACACATATTTGGATGTTGGCATGGTTGCTGAGAGGCATTTGATTATTAAGAGAGTGGTAATTTAAATTTAAATTTGTGCCCATTACCAACTTATGGTGTAATGTATACCGGGTTGTTTAAGTATGAATTGTAATTAAACTTGCAGGTGAAAGCTTTGTACAACACAATGATGTCAAGCAAATTCGGTATGGATGTGCTACAAACACCACATGACATGGCTTCATGGCCTATTCACGTGGTTCAGGGCATTCCAAACCTCAAGGAAAGCAGCACCTCTTCTGTCTGGCTCATTCAATGGATGCAAATGGAAGATTCATTTTCCCCTAACCCACTTGGGGTGGTAAGTTATCTGACCTATATTTTTAAATTAAGGAACCAATTTCAAGTTAATTGTGATTAATCTATTAAGTAACTTACAAATTTTGTAATTCCCTTGTGCACAACTTAATGAAACAGATGTCAGAGCCATGACTGCTTTGGGCCTACTGATGAGCCCCTTCAACCACCTCCAAAGGCTTGTTGAAATCTCTGCTTCCATGTTCTGGAGGACTGTCTACACATGAACCACTAAAGGAGTCCTTTTTTTTTAGTCCCAAACACCTTAATATTAGATGGTGGCAACCTTTTTGTAATGATTAAGTATCTTAGTTCAGTTAGGAATGCATGGTGTTATGAACCTGCTTAGTTAGTGTTTGGTTGGGTGTTGGGATTTATGGTTGCCTTAATTATGTGTATTGGCTTGTTAATTGTGGTTATCTTATGCTTGTAATGGATTTCAGTTATGGAGAACCTTTGATCATTTAACTACTATAATGTGAAGATTTGCTATCTTATCGTCATTATGATTGGTGAGGTTATTTAAATTTGATGTGAACTAAATCCAGTTGAAAAAAACGCAAAAACAGGTATATTGAAAAGTAAGAGGTTTGAGGTTATGTGACTTTTGGATGATTAAGTACCCACACTTTAATCAATCATTTATATCTTTATATATACATATATATTATTTAAACAAGGTATAGTGAAAAGTATTAGGCTTGAGTTCCAAAACAGAGCAACAAATCAAAGGGGGTTCAAATGTTATTCAAATCATTTTCATTTTGGTTTCCACGAATGATATTTTAGTTGGCTTAGACAGAATTCAATCTAATAGTAACAATATGATATCAAAGAAATAATTGGATTGAAATTAGCCTAATCAATAATTACTAAACAAACCAAAGCATTACAGTGAAACATGAACAACGACGAATTATAAAGACTCAACAACAATTGGAACAAACAGCCATAATTTTAATCATTCACAACAGTGACAACAAACATAGTCATACACTCATAGATTATACTCTACTACCTCCAAACACTCATAACTTCTACAAACACACATTACTGCTAGTGTACCCTCCAAACACTTATACTATGTGAGCAGTTTGGTTGTGATTAGCCTCTTCGTCCTCCTCTTTAGTCCCTTTTAACTCCTTTTTCAGTTCCTTCATCTTCGTTGTCGTTGTTTCCTCCTCCGTTGGCCTCATCATTGACCTCGTTGAGATCAACCTGAAACCTTGACATTCCCAAAAATTTTAGGGTAACTGTCTCTCCATCATTGAGGTTAAATGTTCTCGTGAATTCTGGCCAGCCCCCAACAATTGCTCCCCAGTCTCCAGTCACAGCGTTTTCAATGTACTCAAGACGCCTAGTTTTCCCATTCAATGAATGAACAGTCCACACAGTGCCAAGTTGGTTATGAAAACTTAAAACAAAATCAGTTGGTAGCTCAATTTGAACCTGCCCAGCACGTTAAAACCATAAGTTTGGCACATGGAATCTGAGAATTGTAAATAATAACTATAAACCTATACCTTCCCAACTGGATATGTGAGGCTTAGGTTATGCAGCACAGGCAAATCAAAGACCGAAGCTGTTCCTGCCAGTTTCCTGATTCAAGGCAATATAACTAGACAATGTTAGCATATGAAGAAGCATGAAGATAAATAAGAAAAAAAATGAAGGAGAAGAGGATGTTTATAAAATACAACAAATGGAAGAGAAGATGAAGGAGAGGGTGCGGGAGGGAGAGATTCTTACTGCTATGAAGAGTCAGATGCTTGCCTTGAATGAATGGAATGAAGTCCAAGCTCTCTTTTTTATAATCCTCACGAATGCTCCCTTTTAGTTTGAGAAGCTACAACACATAAATTCACATGGTAACTGTAACATCCCAAATTTTAATTCCAAATATAATTAGAATAATAGGGAGATTAAAATAATAGTAATAATAACAAGGTTAAATGATTGTTAAAAAGGGATCTTTTAGCGTTAGAACGGTATAATAACAGAAAATTAAGAATAAAGTACTTAAATGATTTAACATGATGTTTTTAAGATTTGAGTGTCGTAATAAAATTTTGATTTCATCATTATAATTGAAATATATTTTCTAGCCAAAATAAGTATAAATTTGTTATCATAAGCTTTACAAAAATAAAAGAGTACTTTTATTTAGTTTAATTAATATTTTGATAGGGAGCTCAAGTGACAGGCCTTAGAGGTATTTTCATAAATAGTTTATGTAGAAAGATATGTTTAATTTAATATTTTGAGCGTCCCTATAAATTTTCATAGCGTTCGGAGGCTGTTTTATTTTTAGCTTCTGAACAGGTTTTAATATATTACCCGTATAAGTTATATATAATGATTTTCTATTTCAAAATTATAAATATTATATTTTATCAAGTTTAATATCAGAATTAAGAAACTATATTTACTTTTTAATTTCGATACTTTTTCTTACGCAATAGCTATCTGTAGAGACATGTAACTTTATTATTTTTCAATCAATTTTGAGTAATTAAAAATTTAATATTGTTTTACTTAAATCTATTTTATTTTTAGGATCGTCAAACTTTTAATTATAATGCAAAATACTTACACACATTGATCAACAAATAAGAACAAAACATAAAAATATACAAACAATTCCCTAAACTACCCAGACCCCAAGCCCACCGTAGCAAAAAAAAAAAAAAAAGAAAAAGAAAGTAGATTGTGGCCACAAGGCCACCACGTCAAACCAAAACAAAATTAAAATTAAGAGAATGTGGCCATAAAGGCCGTGAGAAAGAAAAGGGACATAGCACCTCAGAAAACGCACGAGAGAGTGATACAGGAGAGGCGCTCCACACACAGAGGAAACTTTAAGGTTTTTACATCTTCTCGGTCCAATAATTCAAGATCCAACCGTCCAATCTCAAATCCTTCTTAGGTAAATAACCTTTTCAACTCCCTTTACCCATCGATATAATTTATTCGACGATCCATCAATATTTTTATTATCCTTATATTTTCAAATAAAGAGATGTTTTAGGGAAAAGTTATATATTTTTATTGTATAATGATATATATTTATTATTTTGACAAAAATGAATTTAGTTGATATATATATATATATATACACACTTTTAATGTCATAATTTGTTTTAACGTGTGTTCCTGTTTAGATCTATTGTTGTCCCTGACCCTCGAGTAAGGCGCGGACACGAACGTCATATTGTTTCTATTGCTAGGATTCCAGGTAAGAGGGTTGTCTTACCTTAATTTAGGGTGTGATTTCTAGGTCGATTATGGTGATGGCTGAGAATAGAGAAAATTTGATAGGATGATAAACATTAGGGTAGTGGATAATGACAATAACTCAGGAGTGAAAATAGGGAAATGAAACCAATTGAATGATATAAAAATGTGTGTGTTATAATATTGTTATGTATGGAAATATAATAGAAAAGATAATAATAGGTTGAGTAAGAAAATGAGGGTAAAGAGACTACTTGTGGGTTATGATTAAATGTATGCATGATTGAGGTGTTAGGTATGAGGGATATTATGTACGTGAAGTGTATGTGGGTCGGGTTTTAAAATGAGTCTAGTATATAGTGAACTAATAAGAAGTGAATAAGGGATAGTAAACAAGAATATGGGCGAAGTAATTAATTAAGAAGATAAAAGAAGAATTGTGAACTACTATTAAGGAAATGATTGCGAATGTGTGTGAGTTAGAAACGTTGGTTTTGTTGATTAACTATTAAGTGATAATAATAAAATGTTCATAGATAATTAATGAAAGTGAAGAGAGAAGAGAATGAGTAACATAGACCAAAGATGAGAAAGGATAAATAATTAAGAAATTTAAAAGTGAGAAAGAGAACAAGTAATTAAAGAAGTAAACAAAGAAAAAGAAGGAAAGACTTAATGAGAAAAGTAAGAAAAGATCAAATGAGAAAGAGGAAGAAAATCCAACTCGGATGGCCCATGTGCTCCGAGGATAAAGAAACATGACCCTGACGGCCCATGTGCTCGGGGAAAATAAAGAAATAAGACTTGGGAATGAAATAAAGAGAAATATCGGCAGACGGTCCATGTACTCTGTCGAAGCGCAACCTGGACGACCCATATGCTCTGGGGATTACTAGCGCAACTCGAACGGCCCATGTGCTCCGAGGATAATTGAAATGAATATCGGCGGACAGCCCATGTGCTCTGTCGAAGCGCAACCCGGACGGCCCATGTGCCATGTAACACCCTCACTTTTAGTTAGTTAAATTAAGTTTCATTTAAAATGGTACTTGAAAATTTCGATGAAAATCCGGCAGAGTTTCCTCTGTTTTTCGGACTTTCCCAAAAAATTGACAAATTTTAAACCTGTCAGTCCAGAGTAAATTAAAACTAAAACTTAAATTTATGTTACAACCATAATATCCTAATGCCCCGGTAATAAAATAATATAAGATGTGGGCTACAACTATTAAACTATACAAATTACACTACTTTAATTTTTTTAGTTCTCTCAATGCCTAATTTACACTCCACGGTGTGGAGTTTACTCCTGCTCGGTCATGCATAGTGTAAGCTCCATCTTCGTACTTGTAAAACAATAGGCAAGAAGGGCAGCATTACACAGAACTTAGGAAATAACCTCTAAGAGATCATAGTAATAACTAAGCCTATCATTATTATTAACATACAACCGCATAGTCATTCATACATTCATTCTCATTCTTTTCTCTTTTCACTTTCTTTTCTTTATTCTCTTCCTTTTCTTTATTCTCTTTCTTTTCCTTATTCTCTTTCTTTCCTTTTTATCATTTGGCCACAGGGTCTCACAACCATCCCGTGCCGTTTACCTTTTATTACTTGGCCACAGGGTCTCACAACCATCCTGCGCCGTTTACCTTTTTATTAATTGGCCACAGGGTCTCACAACCATCCTGCACCGTTTACCTTTTTATTAATTGGCCACAGGGTCTCACAACCATCCTGCGCCGTTTACCTTTTTATTATTTAGCCACAGGGTCTCACAACCATCCTGCGCTATTTACCTTTTATTATTTGGCCACAGGGTCTCACAACCATCCTGTGCCGATCTGTTGTTTCTTTCTCATCACTAACTTATCTTTTCTCTTTGTTTTTAGTTCCTTAGTTCTCTTTCGTTCTTTTAATTTCTTAGCTCTTCTTAGGTTTCCATTTATTATTCACTTCTCTCGTTCCTTTCATTAGTAATCTACTATCATCTTCATTTCATCCCATTGAGGGTTAACAAACGATTCATACATTCATTACATAACCAAACATACCCTTTTCATCCCTTACTTTGTGATACTTATTAGTTTACTATATCCTAAATTCATTTTCAAACCCGACCCCACATACACTTCACATACATAACACATCATTCATGCCCACAATAATCATAAACACACAAGTGATCTCATTATCCTCACTTTCCTACTTAACCTATTATTAACATTTCTATTATATTTCCACACATTACAAACATCGACATACAACACATATATTCACAACATGCAATTAGTTTCCTTTTACCTTATTTCCGTTCTTATCCCATTGACAATATCAACTACTCTATTAATTATCCTCATAGCTAATCTCATATTATCCCTTATGGTTTACAAACAAATTCAAACATTCAGTGCACACAAACATACACAATAATCTTCATCCTACCAACCCTTAATCCTCTTCTATTATCCTTATTATTAACTTATCGTTTATTCTTGGTTACACTCCTTAGCTTATGATGCCCATTAGCTTTACACCTATCCTAGGTCCATTTCGAATCCCACCCCTCATACACATCATTACACACAACAAATATCAACATCCAACACATATATTTACAACATTCAATTTATATTCACTTTTATTTATTTGCATCCTTAACTTATTGGCAACATTAACTACCCTATTGTTTATCATCCTAACTAATCTTTTCTATTCCTAGCCATCACCATAAACAAAATAGAGATCATGTCCTAAATAGAGGTAACACAACCCTCTTACCTTAACCTTATAGAGAGAGAAGGGAGTACCAAACCCTAACTCTTTAAAATCCCTCTTTTTAGCTCCAACCAAATAGCCTCCAAATGTGTAGTGAGAGAGAGTTTGCTTCTCCAAGCCTTAATGTAGAGAGAGAAAGCTTCAAAGCTATGGAGGAGAGAGAAAATGAGGCATGAAGCAAAAGAAGTGAAATTAGTTAGAGATTATGGGGGGGAAATTCGTATAACATGAAGGAAATGAGGAGGAAAGCTTGAATCTCACTTACTTTGAACTTGAAATGGTGGAAATCAAGAGTGGGTGTTGAAGCCTTTGAACCCTAACTCATACCCATGGCTTGAGAGAGAAAGCAAGGTGGGGAGGGTGATGATGATGATGAGGATGATGGAGATGATGATGGTGAAGCTTGGATGATTAAGGAAAAAGCTTGGAAATGAGCTATGGAACCTTGGGTTGTCTTGGAAATTTGATATCCCAACTTGGGGAGGAAGAATGGGGCATTTCGTGTGCCCCATGACCTTTATTTTTTTCTCTGCAGACTCGTGGTACTCGAGTAGTCCATGCACTACTCGAGTAGCCACTGCTACTTCCCTTTTTATTTTTCTCCTATTTTCCTTTTATTTTCATCTTGCTTTCAAAACGCCATAACTTCTTCGTTAACCGTTGAATCTTGCTCAAATTTTAAAGAAAGCTTCCCTACATACTAATCTTCACATCCAACGGTGGAATTCTTGTTTAGAGTTTTAAATCTTTTATTTTTAATTTCCTAATATAGGGTGTTTACAACACTGAAAACATCGCTTCTAACACTCTTTTGTTCATCTTTCAACCTCCTTTCTGATGCCAATGCTTATTGACTCCTTTATGGCATTCAAAGAAATCCTAATCCATCATTTTAAATCCTTTTTATAATAATCCTTACTTCCAAATCTTATCATTATTCTAATTACTATTGGAATTAAAATTCGGGATGTTACAATTCTCCCCCACTTACTGGAATTTCGTCCCCGAAATTCTGTTCAGTTCCTTAAATGAAGAACCATCCCATGGATAAAGCTTCTGACTACGGTTTTTAATTCTCTTTTGTTTTGTTCTCCCGCCTAGGATACTTCTGAGTCCATACTCCTTGACGCTTCCGAACTTATGTCCAAACACTTCACTTCTTGTTCTCGCCCGACTTCCCTTATCTCTCCCGCCTATTACATCGTTAAGACCTTAATTGGGTCACTAAGTTCTCCCCCACTTGGCACTGACATACCGGGTTATATCAGCGACAGGAAGCAGGGAATTGAATGTGTCAGATCCTGATCGTCTTTCATACAACTTTCAATGAAGAACATAAGAATCTAACAACGAAAGGAAATATAATCTTTGGAGTTTCCCGAGGAATTTGTGCTTTCGCTTTAAGAAAATAGCCTAAGATCATGCGATCCAAATACTTTTCGCAAAGTGCAATAAGTTATGGCTAGAACTTTCCTTGACAATGAGGATCCGAATTGAATAGACACGACTGGAACTCCAGGAACGATTGATATCCAAGGATGAGGAACAAGGAGAAGATCACGAGTTCACAATCCTTGGTCAGTTACAATGAGAAAACCTTTGATTATGATTAAGATTGCTGCTTTAAGAACGAATAAACCAAAAAGGAATATGAAGTAAGAGGTTCACTTGCACGAATGGTGACATCATTCAAGGTTCAACCAAAGCACTAAGAAAGCCTTGAGTGACACTTAGTGGCCATTAGTTGAGGTAGGCAAGTCCTCTTGGAACTTAGACTGATACACCCAAGAAATTGGATGTATGATTCCAATGCTTTTGTCTTATAATTTGAAGGTCTCCTTTAGATAGTTTATGGATTGTGAGATGGAAAGGAAAAAGAAACCAAGATAAGTAGTGAAGGAATCCAAATAGAGACAACAGAATAAGGAAATAAAGGATAAGGAAGGAGGCGCCACTCTTGAAAATGATTCAAGGGATAAGCCTTGGTTAACTCACTTGCATCACACAAGATGAGCCCTTCATCCAACCAAAGGAAGAGAATCACTCTCTTGTGAACAAAGTCACAATTTTTACTCAAAATCCAAGCTAACTTTTATTTCATCAAATAAGGCTCCTTATATAGGAGTTTACAATCACTAATTTCAAGCCTTTCATGGCCGTGCAAATAATGGGGAATAAAGGTTGGGGGGGTTACAAATTAAAGTCCTATGATGACTCTTAACTATGGGAATGGGGGTTACACAATTTAATACCAATGATGAGCAAGCTAAGCCATGATTTGATGCTCTTCAAAATTATGAATTTGCTCGTGAAGATAAGGACTTGCATGTTGATGATTCCTTGAACCTTTGTATCCTTCCCTCATCATTGATTGGCCGAATGCTTTCTAAGCAACATAAGAAAAGGAATCTTCTTCACTAAGCCTTGGCCGTGTAAGATTGAAGAGAGGAAGTTACACATTTTAATTCTCCTAATGATTTGCAACGTGTAACCTCCAACATTAAATGACCATGAGCATGATTGACTTCTCATTTATTGGCCATAACTCCTCCTTCTTAAGTTGGCCGAATTCTATAAGGCCTTGTAAGTGTAGCATCTTTTCCTCATTAAGGCTTAATGATGATTCTTTGAATTGTAACCTTCACCTCTTTGATGCACCTTATTGATGGCTTTGATGATTACCTTCATGGCCATGAGTTTTGTAACTGAAACCTTTAATGCATCATAATGGTCATTAATATTGTAACTTCCTTCTTTATGATGACCTTCATAACTGGATTTAAAGCATCTTAATTTTTGTAACCACCCATTAAAGCCATTCTCATTGTAACCTTTGTCTTCATGATGTATTCAATGCACTTGATGGTCTCATTGAATGGCTTTTATTCTTTGACCTTCTTAGCTCAAAACGTGTGGCAAGAGAAGAATCAAAAGTCAAGCTTCAAGCTCTTCTTTTGAAAGAACATGATTGATCTTGAGTCTTGAATATTCTCTGGCACTTGAAACCTTCATGGTTGGCTTAACCTGTACTTAACTATTACAATTTTCTAAACAAATTACAAGCTTAAAAGTTCAAACTAAAATGAGCAAAACCCTAAGCTCTTATTACAACACTTTGTAAGAAAGTTAAGACTTAATTAAATCTTCCTCCTTTTTCCTCTACTGAAAGAGAAAAGGATTCCTCAGCATAGCATGATCCTGGATCAATTGGAAAGCTGCTTAAGTTCTCAAGGTCCTGGGACTGCCTTGCATCACTCCCTCCCACTTCAAGAGGATTTGCCCTCAAATCTGGAAGTTCCTTAACTGCAAATAAAACTTTATAAGAAACAGATATGTCTATGTTTATAGGACTTCCTCCTCTAAAATTGCATTTGAAAAGTAGGATGGCATCAATGAAAACGAAAACTTCCCTTGATTTGAGATCATGATCCCCTAAGATTTTTACACTTGGCCAAGTTGTTACCCAGATGGAATTGGCCTCTTTGATCACAGCATGGTTGGTCAAAACACCCTCTAGGTGTTGTTCATGTTTCACATATGCCTTCTGCACTTGATTAAAAGGATAAGTGAAGGAGGCTTCCCAGTATGCACCAGTTCTCTTGATAAAATCAAGTGGAGGTTCTACCCAGCTAGGGGTTGTTAACATAGGGCTTCTTAGAACCAACCCAACTCCAGTTCTATTCTTCTCATGATTCTTGGCTTTCACTGATACCTGTGATTCTTTAGGACAAACAATATTCAAGTTATCATTGGAGGCTACAGAAAAATCAAAATCACCAGATTCATCATTGTTTTTATTTTCCATGAGAACTTGTTTTGGAGAGTTCTCTTTTTCCCCTTCCACTTGTTCCTCTTTGTATGGTTGGAAAGACATAGTTACAAGGACTTCTCCTTGTTGTTCTTGCCTTCCAGACGAATCTCTTTTATTTTGGATTTCACCACACTCCAAGACAAACTTGTTTTTCTTTGTAGGACAATCAAAGGTCCCATGATCTTTTTCATGACATCTGAAACACCTGAATTGCTTCTTTCCTTGGGAGACTCTTAACTGTGTTTCTAGATTTTCCACCTTTTGACGAAAATAGTCAGAGGTTTCTCTCCACGTCTCTTGTAAGGTTGATGTGAGTGTGTCACAGAAAAACTTTTGTTGGTCATCAAGGTCTTTTCTAGCCATGGATCAAAATCAAAAACTCTTAAAACCAAAGGGCTTGAACAAGAAAGGACAATTCCTAATTTTGCTCTAGACTCAAAACAACAAAGACAACTAAAACTCAGGACTAAAGATTAGAGACTCAAATGAGAAACCACGAATGACCAAAAAGAAAAGACCACAAACTTGACACCCAAAAATTAAGACTCTAAAGTCAAAAGAATGCAATCTTAGCAATTCTAGAATCAAAATGACAAAGTTGCATCAAAAGACAAAACTAACAAGGAAAATCTAAAGAACCACAAACTAAAGAAAGTGATGTAATAAGTGACTGCACCCAAATTTTTTTTAAAACAGAAACTTTTAGGGACAGAAAAATTCGTGCCTAACAGGGCCTTAAAATTGGTCACGGTTTTTTTTAAGCTAATCAAAATTTTAGGGACAAAAATTTTCGTGACAAACAAAGACAAAAATTGGCCACGGTTTAGGCCTTAAATACAAACTGCTACGGTTGCTGCAGCACTGAAATTAGCGACGAAAAATCCCGTCCAGAACTATTGCAGAAAAATAAAAAACAAAAATGTCAACAGCGACGGTTTAGACAAAGCCACCAAACAGACTTAATAGCGACAGAACTTTCTGTTGCTTCTAACAACAATTGCAACAACGACAAATCTATGGAGTAAAACTCAAAAACAAAACAGCGACGGAAAAAGAAAAAGACCAGAAACAGACTCAATCAGCGACGAATAAAATGGCCACTGCATGAACCAGAACCCTATAACAGCGGCAACGATTTGTTGCAAAATAAATCCAACACAACAGAAACACTACACAGCGTTCCAAAACAACAACCAGAATTTTGGCAGCGATTGATTTTTTTGTTGCAACAAGTTCAAAGAACAATTTTTTTTTAAAATAAAATGGTTGCAACAAAAGCCTTGCTCTGATTACCAAATTGATACACCCAAGAAATTGGATGTATGATTCCAATGCTTTTGTCTTATAATTTGAAGGTCTCCTTTAGATAGTTTATGGATTGTGAGATGGAAAGGAAAAAGAAACCAAGAGAAGTAGTGAAGGAATCCAAATAGAGACAACAGAATAAGGAAATAAAGGATAAGGAAGGAGGCGCCACTCTTGAAAATGATTCAAGGGATAAGCCTTGGTTAACTCACTTGCATCACACAAGATGAGCCCTCATCCAACCAAAGGAAGAGAATCACTCTTTTGTGAACAAAGTAACGATTTTTACTCAAAATCCAAGCTAAATTTATTTCATCAAATAAGGCTCCTTATATAGGAGTTTACAATCACTAATTTCAAGCCTTTCATGGCCGTGCAAATAATGGGGAATAAAGGCTGGGGGGTTACAAATTAAAGTCCTATGATGACTCTTAACTACGGGAATGGGGGTTACACAATTTAATACCAATGATGAGCAAGCTAAGCCATGATTTGATGCTCTTCAAAAATATGAATTTGCTCGTGAAGATAAGGACTTGCATGTTGATGATTCCTTGAACCTTTGTATCCTTCCCTCATCATTGATTGGCCGAATGCTTTCTAAGCAACATAAGAAAAGGAATCTTCTTCACTAAGCCTTGGCCGTGTAAGATTGAAGAGAGGAAGTTACACATTTTAATTCTCCTAATGATTTGCAACGTGTAACCTCCAACATTAAATGACCATGAGCATGATTGACTTCTCATTTATTGGCCATAACTCCTCCTTCTTAAGTTGGCCGAATTCTATAAGGCCTTGTAAGTGTAGCATCTTTTCCTCATTAAGGCTTAATGATGATTCTTTGAATTGTAACTTTCACCTCTTTGATGCACCTTATTGATGGCTTTGATGATTACCTTCATGGCCATGAGTTTTGTAACTGAAACCTTTAATGCATCATAATGGTCATTAATATTGTAACTTCCTTCTTTATGATGACCTTCATAACTGGATTTAAAGCATCTTAATTTTTGTAACCACCCATTAAAGCCATTCTCATTGTAACCTCTGTCTTCATGATGTATTCAATGCACTTGATGGTCTCATTGAATGGCTTTTATTCTTTGACCTTCTTAGCTCAAAACGTGTGGCAAGAGAAGAATCAAAAGTCAAGCTTCAAGCTCTTCTTTTGAAAGAACATGATTGATCTTGAGTCTTGAATATTCTCTGGCACTTGAAACCTTCATGGTTGGCTTAACCTGTACTTAACTATTACAATTTTCTAAACAAATTACAAGCTTAAAAGTTCAAACTAAAATGAGCAAAACCCTAAGCTCTTATTACAACACTTTGTAAGAAAGTTAAGACTTAATTAAATCTTCCTCCTTTTTCCTCTATTGAATGAGAAAAGGATTCCTCAGCATAGCATGATCCTGGATCAAATGGAAAGCTGCTTAAGTTCTCAAGGTCCTGGGACTGCCTTGCATCATAGACGCTTTATCAAACAACTTTCGGGATCTACGAAACTTAAGTCACCCAGGGGTGTATGCCAGCAATCCCATTTTAACTTATATTGAGCTGGACCTTGGAAGAAGTTTGAACCAATTTGGTGTGGACTAAGAAGGATAATGCAATCCGACCCTACTATCACTCTCATAAACGAGCGCTGCGTTGAATTAACTATCTGATGGTAGTCGTTGAGTTAGACCGAATTTCCTAAGGTTTAAGAATTCTAACATCTTCATTCATTCAGGTTCTTGTATTCATTGATAAGTACTGGCCGTTTGTTCCACTTGGTTAGCCTTGATGTGGAGACTTCATGAAGGTGTCAGATTGGCTTCTCTAACGGGTGGTCATTTCAAGGACTTTGGTAGGATATTCAGAAACCTTGGTAAGATGCTCGGCAAGTCTTGGGTCACCTAAAACTGGCTTGACTGTCATGACAGTCAGTGATGGTTCCTATAGGGTTTACTCCATTCCTTTCGAGGATTCGGTATTAAGCTACGCTACCCTTAAATAGATAAGACAACTTGAGGTTCTCGTCCTATGGTTTTATTCTAAGTCTGCTTCCCGATTCTGTGTGAAGGTTCGGAAAGAATACTTTCCGAGCTAGCTTATTTACTTCTAAAGGATCAATTCCTTGGTGAGCTACTATTTTGGTTGTCTTGATTTTCACTTAAAAGATTGCAATGATGTCATCCGTCAATAGATGTAAAGATTGAGGTGATCAATCCCAACCTCACGTCTATCAACAACACATCATTGTCGGGCTTTTGCTGATATTATCATCACATAACAGATGCAAGAATCAGAATGATCAGTTCTAACCTTACATTCCATTAAATGACAACATCATCGCGGGTTTTGACTAATTTCCTATTAATGTCCTACTTCTTTGGTTTGTACTAAACTAGATAAAACGTGCTTATTTCTTGCCAAAATAATCTAATCATGACATTCGGTACATGATCAATGCAAGAGTACCTTGGACAAGCTCAGTTGCTCCCTTTAGCCCTTCGTGCTCTAGTCATGCTTGTTCTCTTTTTCCAGGGTGTTCTTAGGACACTCTGCAGCATGGTGTCCGGGTTGACCGCACTGAAAACAGAGGCCTTCCTTCCTGTGTCGCTTAAACATCCAACATTTACGAGTATGCAGTCTTCCGCAATGTGGACACGGAGGCCTAGTACTTGAAGCGGTCTGAGGGGTTTCCTTTGGAACTGTTGTTTGAGTATTGGAGCTTTTATACGGACTTAAATCTCGAATCGGCCCCTTTTCTCTGGTAGGACCTCCAATCCTCTGCATACCCTTGTTTTTGTCCTTTGCCTTCATCCGCTTCAAACCCTTTTCATATGTGCTGGTCATATTTACCAATTGTGAAAAATGGGTAATGTTCTGGTACTCGAAGGCCAACTGGATTTCTGGGCGAAGGCCAGATTCAAACTTGATGCACTTTGCTCTCTCGCCAGCATTTTTGTAGCCGCCAGCATATCGGATCAAATCCTCAAAACGAGCTGCATACTCCCCTACGCTAAGATCTCCCTGAGTCAAACTCAAAAAGGCCAACTCCTTCTCTCTGCGAACATCTTCTGGGAAATACTTTCCCAGAAAATGGACCTTGAACGTGTCCCATGTAATAGCCTGATCAGCCGCCTCCAAGTCTCTTCGTTGATGCTCCCACCAATACTCTACCTCGCTAGTCAACACATACTCGGCCAATCGGACCCTGTGATCAGCCGGTGGTTGCAGGGCGCAGAGGATCTTCTCCATTTCCTGGAGCCATTGTTGAGCCCCATCTGGGTCGTAGCCTCCTTCGAATCTAGGCGGTTCACTCTTCCTAAATCGTGCCAACCAATCGATCTCCATTGGAGGTGGTGGTGGAGGTTGCATGGCTGTTGCTGCGGCTGCTGCTGCTGCTGCAATGTTTTCTGCCTGGTCTTGATGCATCTGCGCTAGGTTAGCAGCCTGATTTTGTTGCATCTGAGCCGGCCTCAGCTTGGTTATGTTGCATTTGAACCAAATTCTCCAGGACAGCGGCAATTCTATCATTTTCTACACGTCTCCCAGCCATACTGCTATGTCATGGAGTAGACAACCAGTTAAAGGGTAAACACTAAACTAATATATCAACTTCCTATTTCTAGACTTTAGACTTGTAACTAAGTAAACTAGTTACTCGCTTGGTGAGTAACCACTGGAGTTATGAGTCCACACTCCAAAGGCTGAGGGGAAACTGCTCTGATACCATAAATGTAACACCCTCACTTTTAGTTAGTTAAATTAAGATTCATTTAAAATGGTACTTGAAAATTTCGATGAAAATCCGACAGAGTTTCCTCTGTTTTTCGGAGTTTCCCAAAAAATTGACAAATTTTAAACCTGTTAGTCTAGAGTAAATTAAAACTAAAACTTAAATTTATGTTACAACCATAATATCCTAATGCCCCGGTGAGAAAATAATATAAGATGTGGGCTACAACAATTAAACTATACAAATTACACTACTTTAATTTTTTTAGTTCTCTCAATGCCTAATTTACACTCCACGGTGTGGAGTTTACTCCTGCTCGGCCATGCATAGTGTAAGCTCCATCTTCGTACCTGCAAAAAAATAGGCAAGAAGGGCAGCATTACACAGAACTTAGGAAATAACCTCTAAGTGGTCATAGTAATAACTAAGCGTATCATTATTATTAACATACGACCGCATAGTCATTCATACATTCATTCTCATTCTTTTCTCTTTTCACTTTCTTTTCTTTATTCTCTTCCTTTTCTTTATTCTCTTTCTTTTCCTTATTCTCTTTCTTTCCTTTTTATCATTTGGCCACAGGGTCTCACAACCATCCTGCGCCGTTTACCTTTTATTACTTGGCCATAGGGTCTCACAACTATCCTGCGCCGTTTACCTTTTATTATTTGGCCACAGGGTCTCACAACCATCCTGCGCCGTTTACCTTTTTATTAATTGGCCACAGGGTCTCACAACCATCCTGCGTCGTTTACCTTTTTATTATTTAGCCACAGGGTCTCACAACCATCCTGCGCCATTTACCTTTTATTATTTGGCCACAGGGTCTCACAACCATCCTGTGCCGATCTGTTGTTTCTTTCTCATCACTAACTTATCTTTTCTCTTCGTTTTTAGTTCCTTAGTTCTCTTTCGTTCTTTTAATTTCTTAGCTCTTCTTAGGTTTCCATTTATTATTCACTTCTCTCATTCCTTTCATTAGTGATCTACTATCATCTTCATTTCATCCCATTGAGGGTTAACAAACGATTCATACATTCATTACATAACCAAACATACCCTTTTGATCCCTTACTTTGTGATACTTATTAGTTTACTATATCCTAAATTCATTTTCAAACCCGACCCCACATACACTTCACATACATAACACATCATTCATGCCCACAATAATCATAAACACACAAGTGGTCTCATTATCCTCACTTTCCTACTTAACCTATTATTAACATTTCTATTATATTTCCACACATTACAAACATCGACATACAACACATATATTCACAACATGCAATTAGTTTCCTTTTACCTTATTTACATTCTTATCCCATTGACAATATCAACTACTCTATTAATTATCCTCATAGCTAATCTCATATTATCCCTTATGGTTTACAAACAACTTCAAACATTCAGTACACACAAACATACACAATAATCTTCATCCTACCAGCCCTTAATCCTCTTCTATTATCCTTAGTATTAACTTATCGTTTATTCTTTGTTACACTCCTTAGCTTATGATGCCCATTAGCTTTACACCTATCCTAGGTCCATTTCGAATCCCACCCCTCATACACATCATTACACACAACAAATATCAACATCCAACACATATATTTACAACATTCAATTTATATTCACTTTTATTTATTTGCATCCTTAACTTATTGGCAACATTAACTACCCTATTGTTTATCATCCTAACTAATCTTTTCTATTCCTAACCATCACCATAAACAAAATAGAGATCATGTCCTAAATAGAGGTAACACAACCCTCTTACCTTAACATTATAGAGAGAGAAGGGAGTACCAAACCCTAACTTTTTAAAATCCCCCTTTTTAGCTCCAACCAAATAGCCTCCTAATGTGTAGTGATAGAGAGTTTACTTCTCCAAGCCTTAATGTAGAGAGAGAAAGCTTCAAAGCTATGGAGGAGAGAGAAAATGAGGCATGAAGAAAAGAAGTGAAATTAGTTAGAGATTATGGGGGGGAAATTCGTATAACATGAAGGAAATGAGGAGGAAAGCTTGAATCTCACTTACTTTGAGCTTGAAATGGTGGAAATCAAGAGTGGGTGTTGAAGCCTTTGAACCCTAAATCATACCCATGGCTTGAGAGAGAAAGCAAGGTGGGGAGGGTGATGATGATGATGAGGATGATGGAGATGATGATGGTGAAGCTTGGATGATGAAGGAAAAAGCTTGGAAATGAGCTATGGAACCTTGGGTTGTCTTGGAAATTTGATATCCCTACTTGGGGAGGAAGAATGGGGCATTTCGTGTGCCCCATGACCTTTATTTTTTTCTCTGTAGACTCGTGGTACTCGAGTAGTCCATGCACTACTCGAGTAGCCACTGCTACTTCCCTTTTTATTTTTCTCTTATTTTCCTTTTATTTTCATCTTGCTTTCAAATCGCCATAACTTCTTCGTGAACCGTTGGATCTTGCTCAAATTTTAAAGCAAGCTTCCCTACATACTAATCTTCACATCCAACGGCGGAATTATTGTTTAGAGTTTTAAATCTTTTATTTTTAATTTCCTAATATAGGGTGTTTACAACACCGAAAACATCGCTTCTAACGCTCTTTTGTTCATCTTTCAACCTCCTTTCTGATGCCAATGCTTATTGACCCCTTTATGGCATTCACAGAACTCCTAATCCATCATTTTAAATCCTTTTTAGAATAATCCTTACTTCCAAATCTTATCATTATTCTAATTACTTATGGAATTAAAATTCGGGATGTTACATGCCCTGGGGATTACTAGCGCAACTCGGACGGCCCATGTGCTCCGAGGATAATTAAAATGAATATCGGCGGACTGCCCATGTGCTCTGTCGAAGCGCAACTCGGACGGCCCATGTGCTCTGAGGACCCGGACGGCCCATGTGCTCTGAGGATTACTAGTGCAACTCGGACGGCCCATGTGCTCCGAGGATGATTGAACTCAACCTGGACAGCCCATGTGCTCTAGGGATGAGAAAAGAAAAGAAAAGGATTGGAAAAGAAAAGAAAAGAAAGAAAATAAATGTAAGACTGAAAGAAATGAGAAAGCATAACCTGGACGGCCCATGTGCTCCAGGGATAAGAAAGTAAATGTAAAAGATGAGGTAAAAGAAATTGAGAATCAAGAACGATAAAAAGAGTAAAAGAGTTAACTAATAAGGGAATGAAACTGAAGGTATGAATGAATTGAATGTATGACGGTGTATGAGTGTTATGAGCTAATAATAGGGTTAGGCTTAGTTTATTACTATGACTTCTTAGAAATTATATCCTAAGTTCTGTGTAATGCTACCCTTCTTGCTATATTTTACAGGTACAGAAGGAGCTTGCACAAGTCGTGGCCGAGCAGGAGTACACTCCACCACGTGGAGTGTAAAGTTGTTATGAGTGGGCTTTAGTTTATATTAAAAATGTTATTTTGGAAATTTAATATATGTATTAGTGTATGCCATGGAACGTGTATTAGTCGGACATTAGGAATTCATCTGGTTGTAAAATTATTATGTTTTATGTTTTAAAATTTCTCTGGTCTGAGCAGGTACAAACAGGAAATTTTGGGAAAGTCCGAAAAACAGAGGAAACTTTATCGGATTTTCGTAAGAATTTTATAAGTAAATAAGTTCTTTAAAAGAAAATTTCAAGCCACAAAATTTTAACGGGGGTAATTAGAGTATTAATTAAGTTAGGGTGTGTAACACCCCGCATTTTTCCCGTACGTGCGTGAACGAATGAACTTTGAAATTCTGTTTTATAAAGAGATTTTTCAGAAAAGAATTTTATGAAAAGAAGAAATAAAGTATTGATTTTCTGGATTTTTATAAACCAAATGTTTTTATAAAAGAGAAGTGAATGATTTTGTTGAAATGAAAATAATTTGCGAAATGGTGATTTTTCTGAAAAGTGATTTTTGTTTGAAATGAAGTTTTGGATTGGTTAACTTGGAAAATTCATATCTTTTTAACCGTAACTCGGATTTTTATGATCTTTATATCAAAACGACTGTCTTGAAACATAGATTTTAAAAATGTAAATTTCAGATTTTTCTGGGTGGTTTTACAAAAAAATTATTTTCAGAAATAGGAAATACGAATTTTTGAGAATTTGCTTTGAAGAAAATAAATTTATTGGTTTGGCTTGAAATTTTTATGTGATAAGTGCTTGTTTTGATGTGTGTTTGATGTGTGATGCATGAGACAAATTGTGTGAATGTGATTGGTGAATTAATTGCCTTGTTGTGTGAATTGATGAAATTGAATAAATAAGATTAAGAAAATAAAATGAAAAATGTATGTATATGTGTGTGCATGATACGGTGGTGTGTATGTGTGTATGTATATATACGTGTGTGGGTGAGCTAGGACTAGAAGCTTGTAGATTAAGGAATTAGTAACCAAATGAACCAAACTAAGTTAGTGTTGTAACCAAACCAAGTGGAAAACCATAACTATTTCCTAACAAGTCTTTAAGCCTAAGGTGACCCCTAAAGTCTTAGCCTAACCTACCTTGTCCCCTTCCATTTGATAAAGTTCACCCATGCAAATAATTGGAAGCCCAAAAATGCCCCTCCCATTGTGTTAGATCAAGCCTTGTCCCTCGTAGATCAAGAGTGTTAAAGCTAGAACTAACCCCCTTTTCATGGTAGGAACCGAAGATCAAGAAGAAAAGTTGTAATAGTATAGATTTTCCTTTCTAGTTTGTAGATCTTTGTTCTTTCTTCTTGCATATCTTATTTTATGGTTTGTAAGATGATTTCATGTGTTGATCTTGCTTGATCTTGGACTTTAAGGACTCAAACTTAATTTGTAATATGTTAGCCTTGTGCTTTATGTTTTGGTTCAAAGTCTTTTGATGGATCTAACATTTTTCTAAACTAAATCTTTTAAGATCTAAAGAAAACTAAGCTTTTTGTAAATCCTAAAATAAATCTCTTTGCATGTCTACTTTTCTCTCTTTAAACCGTGATTTATATGTGTTTATGTGGTGATTTGATAAATAAATCCATGATCTAAGTTTGCTTATATATAAAGTGAAATTTTTGGTTTTTGCATGTTGAATCTTCTTACTAGATCTTGATCTACGTGTATTTCTATGATTATTTGTTGAATAAAAGTATAATTTAAACTTGATTTGTAGAAAGGTCTAAGTATTTGGTCTTGCATGTAAGATTTGTGATGATCTTGATATATGCATATGATTATTTTTGTTGATAAAAAAAATTTAAAGTCTTCAATCTTGCATGTTATTTTTGTGATGATCCTAGTTGATCTAAGTGTGTATGTGGTTATTCTTGTGTGATGAATGAAGAATGTTTAGATCTTTAGTTGCATGTTATTTTTCAAGAGAAAAGATTGTACTTTCTTCTCATGTATAATTCGGTTTCAAGGAGAAATTAATGAAACTAAGTTTTAAAATGATTTTTCTTGTTCAAACATGTTTTGATTTAATGTTTGACTATGTGCATATCTTATTTTTTTTAGAAGGCCATTCGGCCATGCTTGATTTAAAGTGAAATCCATGTTTTTATTTTGTAAAAAGTTGGTGCATGTATGTTTTAGGACTAGATCTAGTGATTTTAAACACATGCATATTATTTTTATGAAATTAAAACTAAATCTTTATTTTTGGTTTGAGAAAGAATTGTGATGATCTTGAATTTACTTTGTGTATGTGATGTGAGTGAGTAATGAAGTGTGTTGCTTTGAAAAATTTGTCTTAAAAACCTACATGATTTGATTTGATTTTTGTGATTCATGTATGTTTGAAAAATCTTGCTTGGTGCATCATGATGATATTCGGCCATCCTAGGTATTAGGTAGAAAGCTATGTTTGTCCCTCATTTAGGTTGCATGCATGATGAGTTTCATTGAATTTAAGGTTTAAAAAGGTACATGCATAAAGTAATTAAATTTAAAAGAAAATGTGTGTGAATCTTGAAATGGTTTGTGATCCTAATTGTTGCCTTGATTTTGTTTAGAAAGTAAAATTGTTAATTTTCCTATTTTATGCTCTCGGTTTTCAATCCCAAAGAAAGAAAATAATTTCATGAATTATGTCCTTGTTTGTGCATTGAATCTTTACAAAATTTTACATGTAGGATTCGACCAAAGCATGTGCATTAGTTGGAAAGATTGTTTTCATGAAATGACTTTTGAAAATAGCTATATTCCTAGGTGTATAGTGTTATGTGATTGATGAAAATAATGTGTGTTTCTTTTAATTCTTTTTGTATTTGATTTGATTATGTAAAAATAAATTTGCATGATGATGACTAAATGATCTTAAGTTGTTATAATTATTTGTGATTAGAAATTATTAACCATAGTGATTCGGTTTTGTTAAGTTAAATTAAAGGATTAAGTTTAAATTATTTTCTTAAGAGTAATTTAATTAATTAAGATTAGAATTTAATTGATGATTTTTAAAATGATTGAAAATGTGATTTGTATGGTGTGTGATTATGAATGCTTTGATGCATTGTTTTTGTGCTAATTGAATGTATGGAGTTGAAATTGTTTTGGAATACTGTTTGTGAATCTTATGTTAGATTTAAAAAAAATTAAAAAGTGTTTTATTTAAAAAAAAAAAGTATGTCTTAAACAATTTAAATTAATTTGAAATTTTTAATAACACTCTTTGATCAGTGTTTGATGATGCTATGAAGTTTTGGATTTTAATGAATCAATTTGATTTGGTTTTAAAGCTTTATTTTCTAGAGTTTTGAATTTTGTTTAATGGTTCAGGAAAATGATTTTTATAAGCAGAGTGTTTTTAAATTAAGAAGAAACGGATGTGTCTCGATAAAAAGATTATTTTAATTATTTCAAAGTTTTCTTGAAAATCTTTTATTTGAAATCTGATTTGGTTTTGGAGTCTTTGGATATTAATAATGAGTTCTAAAGAAAGGAATTATTTCAAAGAATTTTTAAAACGGAATTAAGAATTTATCGGAAACGTTCTAACGCACGGGGAAAAATGTTCTAGTTCGGGTGTCGGACGCGAAGGAAACGTGACGAGGTTAGCGACTGGGAAATCTTGGGAAATTTTTGGATGTGTCGTCATCCAGGTGAGTGAGAGTGCGGTGATCCCGTAACGTGGTTGCTCACAATCCGAATAGGTGGATTGTGAATGTACTGCGAATTAGGCAATATAGATATGTGTGCTAAATGTTTACTTGCTTTATTTACATGTTAAATGTTTATTTGTCGAACGTACTTTATTCTATTTTGAGAATGTTTGCTTGTATCTGAATTGTGGAATGATGATAATGAAATTGTGAAAGTAAAGAATTAAAAAGAGAAAAGAGATAAGCCATGATGCAAATAAGAGAAATGAGAATGAATTAAGTAGATGATAAGGGATGGGTTAAGACTAAAGAGAAGTTATAAGGAAATGATTGAGAAAGAGATAAAGGTGATGTGAGTTGAGATTGGAAAGAGGACGTGATTATGAAAGTGAGATGTGGCTTGGATGGAGATGTGATTCCTCTGTTTTTGTTTTTGGAAAGAGCCTAGTGTTGAGTTGAGCTTGCTCCTCCATTAGCACTCATCCAAAAATGTGATTTTTGAAAACGATTTTTGAAAAGGAACTTTTGAAAAGATTTGTGAAAAGAAATTTGTGGAAAAAGGTTTTCGAAAAAATATTTTGAGGAGGTGTGAAACAATATTTTTAAAAGAGTTTTATGAAGCCATTTTTTTGAAAAGGTTTGGTGAAAAGATATATTTTTGAGAAAAGTTTTTGGAACCAATCTTTTGATAAAGTCTTTTGAAAGGGTATTTTGAGAAAGTTTGCGAAATGCTATCTTTGAAAAGTTTTGTGAAAGAAAGTTTTGTGAAATTATGCTTTCAAAAAAAAAAAAATTTGCGAAAAGAGTTTTTGAGAAAGAAGAGTAAATGAGTTTTGAGCAAGATGATGAGATGAGAAAGAGTGTGAAATGAGATGGAAGTGATTGGAGGCATGATTTCCATGAGAATTTAGGGGGAACAGTTTGCGTTAGTGGTCGGGCTTCGTTGAAGGGATGCACCAAGGACGAGCCGACTGTTAGGATTAAGCCGCTAATTAAAAACGTTAAAACATTAAAAGACATTTACAAACGCGGTGAGGTATGAGTGTCGTATCGAAGTAGTGGAGAGGAAGGTACCATAGGTATCTGCGGATACTTAGGAGGAGATTGCATGAGGGGAGGACGATGACAGTGAAACGCCAAGAAGTCTAGAGTATATTTTTAGGCAGAACAAACCCCATATGTGGCGTACTAACGTGGTAGGGACTGGGTCTAATGCCGTGGTACGTTCTGCACTGCAGACTAGAAATATACTGTCGCCCCCTTGATTGCAAATCTAGAACAGTGAGAGGGACTGGAACGGGGCATTTGTGATTGCCGCTGAGAGCGTGCCTGTTTATATATGATATGAAATGATATGATTGAATTGATTTGAGGCTGAGTCCTCCTGGTCTGGGACCATTTGTTTGTGAGACAGCTGTCGTGCCCGCGTGGTAAAGGTCTTGTACTCCTGTTTGCTTCCGACTAGGTTGGGTGGATGACCGAGGAGATTTAGACGTGTGTGACTTCCTCAATGATGATGTTCCCCCCATTATTGAGTGAACCAGAACGATAAAACTTAAAAGACTATGATATATCAAAGAAAAGTACAATATAGATATCAAGTGTCGAACAAAGTTTGCAAGACAAACATAAGAAAGAATTCTCGAGATGATTGATAAATTTGGAACTCATGATGGATGAAGGATTGAGAAAAGTTGTAAAAGCTCACGAGAAAGATTCTGCGAATGTGATTATAAGAGCGTGAATGAATTAATTGGTTAAGAATGATGGTATTGATGTGTTTAGAATATCATGATATGTTTTGTTTTATGTGATTCATATATGCTACGTGTATTACATGTTATATATGTCGATGATGATATGATAATTGTTTATGTCATGCTGTCTTAGTTGTATTATCCGGTATCTATTATACCCTTCTGTTCTAGTGTCTGTTTGGTTTTCTGTTGAGACCATATGGTCAACCCGTTAGTGTTCGGAACACTGACTCTCTCCTACCTTGTTGTCGTATCGGCTACTGCTGATATTGCAACGGGTAGATGGCTTAGCGTGTAGCGACCCACCCATGCCCCTGCACGGAGGAGCGTGGAGTAGCCAGTACAAGACGACTCTCTGAGTGAAACTCCTGAGATGGTTGAGGGCGACAACTCTTCTTGTGGACCGAGAACTTGGGCTGCCAAGACGCGAAGATAGAAAGATAGTTTTGGGGCGTATGACTAGAAGCTAGGTGATTCCCCTGGCGGAATGTATCCCATTGTAAGTTCTTAGTTACCTAGCTCTATCATACTGTACCCCGGCAAATGTTTTATTCCACACCGATGTTTTGAAATAAGTAACGAGCTACTTTTTAAATAATGTTTTTGAAAACGAGTTTCAAAGTGCGGTGTCTTGTGACATCTCGGTTTGGAACTTGAAAGGTTTACGCAACATGAGAACATGAGTTTTAAATGTAACCATGTTTTGAAAACCTAAGTGTTCTCATGGTTACGTATTACATGTTTTAAAAAAAATGGCCCTAATTTTCACTATATTTAATTTAAGTTACTGTAGTTTTCAAGTTGCCGAATCGGGGTGTTACAGGGTGTTATAGTAACAGTAACAAAAAGTGACCAATCCTTGTTTTCTTCCTTCTCTTTTACAGAGTCGAGTCTGTGCCCTA
The DNA here is from genome assembly GCA_037953625.1 of Crotalaria pallida. Classification (NCBI taxonomy): domain Eukaryota; kingdom Viridiplantae; phylum Streptophyta; class Magnoliopsida; order Fabales; family Fabaceae; genus Crotalaria; species Crotalaria pallida. The sequence goes on along the minus strand of CM075649.1, from coordinate 74,688,044 downwards.
TGAGCATAGGTACGGCAGAAATTGACAACACCAATAAAGTGTACACTTATACTTTAAAAATAAGATAAATCATGGTAATATTAGGACCCCGTTTAATTAATAATATATTTATATTAAACTAATTATTATAATTATTACTACATACATTAGTATAATATATTTGAAAAAAATTAATTAAAAATAAACTAAACCTATCCCTAAAATCACAAACCCTGTCTCATTCGATACTTCCTAACACCCAAGACCCACCGCCGCTCTCCAACCCCCACGCTCTCTCCCTCCGACATTCACCACCACCGACGCTCTACCCTTCACACGGTCTCACCTCACCCACGACTCCCTCTCTCTCGCGTCTGTCTCCGTCTCCGCCGCGCCTGTCTCCCTCGCGTCCGCCCCTGTCCGCCTGCCTCCGTCTCCATTCAACGCAATGTCGTCAAACCCAGGTGCCTTCCCATCCCCTTTTAGATTAACTTTAGTTTTTGTTTTTTTTTTCAAATCACAACCAATCTACGTATGGTGATTTGATCAAGATCGAGGCCATTTTTATAAACTTAGGCATCCTACATACAAAAGGAACGAAAATTATTAAACAGAGGGAAACTAGTGTTAGGACATGGTCATTTTATTTTGCTAACCGACAAAAGGAACTACAATTAGCAAATAAGAGTACAAGACAAATAAAGAATCCTAATATATAAAGAATCCAATTCTCATTACATGTTTGTATGGTGGGTATGGGGGACCACAAAGGAACTATTTTAGGAATTGTTTGTAAAGGTTGTGGGCATCGTGGGGGACCACTGATACACCCAAGGAATTGGACCTATGATTCCAATATGGATTCTCTTGAATTAAAAGGATTCAATGAACACTTGGGTGTTGGATTCTTGTTAGGACCTTGGAAGATCAAGCATGAAACTCCAATTTCAAACAACAAATCTTAGATTAATGGAGTTGGTTCAAAACGAATTGAATGAAAAGAAGGAAAAGTGATAGTAGGGAGGCACCACACTTGAAGGATCAAGTGATAAGCCTTGGTTGCTCTCAATAAGCTTCACACCTATGAGATCCCTTTTCACAACCAAGAGTAAGAGATTCACTCTCTTGATAGTGTGAACAAAGCCACGAGTTTTCTCAAGCTCTCAAAACTATTTTATTTCATCAAGTGAAGCTCCTTATATAGGAGTTACAAACACCAATTCAAGACTAGTCTTGGTCGTACAATAACTAGGGAAGTTACAAATTAAAACCTATACATGAATGCTCTGAACTATGGGAATGGGGGTTACATAACACTAATGATAAGCAAACTTAATACACGTTTTAAATGCTCTTCAAATATGGATTTGGACATGTGAAAATATCTTGCCATGTTGAAGATCTCTTTGTAACCATGGCCGTGTGCTTCATGGCCCATTAATATATGTAACCGCAATTCATTAACTCCTTCATGATGGAAAATTAGTTTGTAACTCCCCTCATCATTGGTTGGTCGTAGCATTAATTGAGGAATTCATTCACAAATTGAATTCTCAATCATTGCCCTTGTAACCACACGTCCTCTTTAGTGCTCCAGAATGTAACACCCTCCTTGATCTTAATGTGTTCATGATTGCCTTGAATGAATTGGTTATTCAATTTTTAACCACCTTGATTTGATGTCTGAAATGATGGAATCTTAACTTGTAACCTTCCACTTAAGGCATCCTCTTCTTAAGAAACAATTATAACCATTGCATTTAATGCAATTTGAGTGAAAAGCATCAAAGCCTTGATTATTCCTTGCTCCTTTATGACCTTCAAAACGTGGTCATATGAATTTCAAGGGTTGATTTTCTTGAGCTTTATTCCTTGCACAACATGGAGGCTCTTCATCTTTTACTTGGATTGAATCTTCAGAAGGTGCTCACCTAGGGCTACACTTGTATGAAAACTAACAGGACTTAAACTTAAACATAAGCACAAAAGTTGGTGGGCAAACTCCTAAGCCCTTATTACAAACCAGAGTTTAATCATAAGCAAAGCTTAAAGCACAAAAACACTAAAAACTTGAAAGATTTATAATCAATCTTTCAAAAAGGTCATCCTCTTCCTTTTCTTGGTTAGGACTTGAAGTCCTCACCATGCTGGTCTTGAAGGTCCTTGGGTTGTCCTTCATCAATCCCTCCCTCTTCGAAGGATTTGTCCTCAAATCTGAAGGGTTACAAAACATGAGCATAAGTTTTCCAAAGAAACTTGTGCCAGTTTTCCCAAAAGAATGACAACTCAGAGTCCTTCCTCAATTTACCATTCCCAATTCCAGGGTCAAATGGAATTTGTAACCAAGCATCCTTGAATCTGTTTGGACTGAGGAAAATTATTAGCCCAAACATACAACTATAAAAATTTTCGTGTAGCAACAAGATAACTCTATGGGCATAAAAAATTTCACCACTCATCTTTCCAAAGGCATAATAAGTACAACTAAGCCCATTAAACATAATTGAATGTTGTGATGCATGATTATTCAAATTGCTACCCAGATTCAAAGTTTGTTTCTTATGCAGATCCAAGATGGAACTCCCAAAATGAGTCAAATTGACTAAGACATAATTAAAGTTCTTATCTATCATGATCCTACATGGTGCTTCTAACATGGATGAAGCATGCAAACTTTCATACAAACAAGTATTGTGAACCATTAAGTCTTTTGTCAAATCACATGGGTTCACTTCTACATTGTTCTTGTCCACATCAAAAGTTTCAAGTGGAGGTTCAATCCAAGTAGGAGTTGTCAACATAGGCCTACTAGCTCAAGACCAGGCCCACTTTAGTTCTCCTTCTTTGTGGTCTCACTGGTTCCTTCTCCATCTTTTCATTTGGTTCCTGAAAAGGATTATCAAAACAAGAAAGAGATTTCACATTAGTAGCATTAGTATAAACAAAGTTTGAGTTTTCATTAGAACTCTCTTGAACCAAGAGTAGTTCTTCCCCATCAAACATTTCTCTCACTTTGGTCACACTTTTTGTATCACTCATGCTCTCAAGTGTATCACTCTCCTTTTGATTTTCCTTCACACTTTCTTTTTCATTGGCTTCAGGTTGTTCCACTTGAATATCATTTGGGTACAAAAGATCCAAGGCTTCCTCAACCTCTTTAGAAAAGATGTTGAAGTGTTCATCATGATTGTTTCCCCTTCTTGATGCATGGACTTTAGTATCATACTTCTTATGAACTCTTTTTCCTAAGAGTTGATCCAATCTGTTTTGAAGCATGTCATAGTGGGGTTTCATCACTCTTGGAAATTGTTGAGTGACATCCATGATTAGGTTCATATTGGTTTCATCAATTGTAGAAGCAAAATCCATGACTTAGACCAAAACAAAAACCACTAAAACTCCAGACAAAAGAAAAGAGACTCAAAAGAAAATCAAGAGTGATCAAAAAGAAAAGACTATAAAGGTTTCCTAAAGACAAGAATGCAAATTTAACAACTCTAGATCCTAAAAGACAAAGTTGCATCAAGAGACAAAACACAAATGAATTGAAAACAAAATTGAATAAAAATGATGCAACAAAAATCGTATGCAACCAATCTTATCCACGGTTTGAAAAAAACTACTTCATTTTAGGAACAAAACAGAAATTCGTGACAAAGAGAAATTACAGGTCCCCCACAGTTTTGAAATCAGAAACGTTTTAGGGACAAATGAATTCGTAACAATGCAAGATCAAAATCTTTCACGGTTTAGATGCAACCAATCAGCGACGGAAAATAAAGGAGATGCACAAGAAACTCTAGAAAACATAAACGACTTCAATAGCGACGAAGCCACAAAACTTAGACACGGTTTTAAAAACCACACTTAATCAGCGACGAACAAGACAAAACTAAACACAACAACGCTCCTAAAATAGCGACGGTTTTAAAGAAAAAAAAATAGGAAACACTAAAACACAAAGACAGCGACGGAAACAAGGAAAACACAAGAACAAGAAAATTGCAACAACAATGGCCAAAACAGCCACATTTGTGCATCAACCAAAATTGCAGCGAAAAATTTGTTGCATCAATTGATAAAAACCTAGGCCAAGGAAATGATGCAACAAGACCTTGCTCTAATTACCATTTGATACACCCAAGGAATTGGACTTATGTTTCCAATATGGATTCTCTTGAATTAAAAGGATTCAATGAACACTTGGGTGTTGGATTCTTGTTAGGACCTTGGAAGATCAAGCATGAAACTCCAATTTCAAACAACAAATCTTAGATTAATGGAGTTGGTTCAAAACGAATTGAATGAAAAGAAGGAAAAGTGATAGTAGTGAGGCACCACACTTGAAGGATCAAGTGATAAGCCTTGGTTGCTTTCAATAAGCTTCACACCTATGAGATCCCTTTTCACAACCAAGAGTAAGAGATTCACTCTCTTGATAGTGTGAACAAAGCCACGAGTTTTCTCAAGCTCTCAAAACTATTTTATTTCATCAAGTGAAGCTCCTTATATAGGAGTTTTACAAACAACAATTCAAGACTAGTCTTGGTCGTACAATAGCTAGGGAAGTTAAAAATTAAAACCGATACTTGAATGCTCTGAACTATGGGAATGGGGGTTACATAACACTAATGATGAGCAAACTTAATACACGTTTTAAATTCTCTTCAAATATGGATTTGGACGTGTGAAAATCTCTTGCCATGCTGATGATCTCTTTGTAACCATGGTTGTGTGCTTGATGGCCCATTAATATATGTAACCGCAATTCATTAACTCCTTCATGATGGAAAATTAGTTTTTAACTCCCCTCATCATTGGTTGGTCGTAGCATTAATTGAGGAATTCATTCACAAATTGAATTCTCAATCATTGCCCTTGTAACCACATGTCCTCTTTAGTGCTTCAGAATGTAACACCCTCCTTGATCTTAATGTGTTCATGATTGCCTTGAATGAATTGGTTATTCAATTTGTAACCACCTTGATTTGATGGTTGAAATGATGGAATCTTAACTTGTAACCTTCCACTTAAGGCATCCTCTTCTTAAGAAACAATTATAACCATTGCATTTAATGATATTTGAGTGATCATTTTAATCACTGCTAATAAAGCATCAAAGCCTTGATTATTCTTTGCTCCTTTATGACCTTCAAAACGTGGTCATATGAATTTCAAGGGTTGATTTTCTTGAGCTTTATTCCTTGCACAACATGGAGGCTCTTCATCTTTTACTTGGATTGAATCTTCAGAAGGTGCTCACCTAGGGCTACACTTGTATGACAACTAACAGGACTTAAACTTAAACATAAGCACAAAAGTTGGTGGGCAAACTCCTAAGCCCTTATTACAAACCAGAGTTTAATCATAAGCAAAGCTTAAAGCACAAAAACACTAAAAACTTGAAAGATTTATAATCAATCTTTCAAAAAGGTCATCCTCTTCCTTTTCTTGGTAAGGACTTGAAGTCTTCACCATGCTGGTCTTGAAGGTCCTTGGGTTGTCCTTCATCAACCACCTCGTACAATTTTAGGGTTACTAAATTAGGGTGTGTTGATTAATTAATTTATTCGGTTAATTATGGTTTTTATCAGATTTAATTCTTCACATTATTAGGTGTTAATAGGTTGTTTGTTGTTTTTGTAATTTTTCAGCTTTAATGGGTCGCAAGGATGATGATATTGATGATGTGCACAACATGGATAGCCTTCAAGTAGGATTTCCGGACTACGGGACTTCCTTCTATCGTGATCATACATTTGCATCCCGTGAGGAGATTGTAACATTTGTTAAAAGGGTTGGTCTTGAGCAAGGTTTCGTTTTGAAGATTGCTAGGTCCGACTTAGGGAGAAGACATAGGGTAGCGTTTGGATGTGAAAGGGGTGGTTTTTTGAAATCTGGTAATATATCAAATGGGATAAATAGAATGAGATCAAAGAAATCCGAATGTCCATTCAGTATTCATGCTACTGCAAGCGCAAAGGAGGCCCAAAATTGGACACTAGTGGTGAAGTGTGGAATACACAACCATCTCCCATACGATTCCCGTGTGGAACCTGTAGAGGCTGGGGCTTTTAAGTACCATTGTATTGGACTACCCATTGTATCGGAAGAGATTAGCAAGCTTGACAACGAAGCCAAGTTGGATGATTCGTTGCGTGAAGAAGTTAGGGAAGATTCCCAGCCATGCCTACCTTCCCTAAGATCGAAGAAGAAACAATCGTCGACAAGGAGAGTATCGAATCAAGGTCCAACATGTTCAAATCCACAACAGCGATATCAGATACGCACTCGGAGTAATACTGGGTTTGTCCCCCATCATGAGTTGGAGCCATACATTGAGGAGGTGCATGACGTTGTCGGAGATGGCAGTTGTGGCTTCCGTGCAATTTCAATGCATCGCCATGGAACGAAGGATGAGCATCATTTAATTCGTGTAGATTTGATCAATGAAATGAAAGACCATCAGCAGTTATACATTTCACTTTTGGGGGGAATCCGTGAGTATGATGCTACCATGAGTAAGCTGGATGTATCCATACGCTCTGAAGGAAAGGATAAGTGGTTATGTTTTCCGGATATGGGATGCATTATTGCATCGAAGTACAATGTTGTAGTGGTTTAAATTCTAAGTTTAACTACTGGCGCATGCATCACGTTTCTCCCGCACAACAGAGCGCCTCCTGCGAATGTTCGTGTATGGGGGATTGGACACAATGTCATATATGATCATTTCGTTCAGGTAAATTATATTAGACATTATTAGAACATTTGATATGGTTTATTATAATATATATATATATATATATTGTTATTGCTTTAAGTTCCTAATTATTGCAACTGCTCATGGAACACAGGTCAAGCAACGAAAGGGATCGCCTTTACCTCCAGTGTATCAACTTTGGCATACACATTTTACACAAGGAGCAGGAGCTTGGGAGGCAGTCATATCCGATAGGATAACACTATACACCCCTCTATTACCAGAGGCACGACGAGAAGGAGAAACAATAGTTATTAGTTGAATATTTTTGATGTCCAGATTTTGTTGCCTTTGAATGTTAATAACCTATATAAATTTGAACATTGGATGTTTAGAGTTCATGAACAAGTTTTATTTGTAATATAAATTCTATTTGTGTTAAATTTTGGGTGAACCCCATAGAATAATCACGATGACGATGCTATTGAGTTGGCCAACTATGCCTTGAACCTTGGAGTGGAGGTGGACATATTTGTGGAGCATGAACCTGACATTCCCATATTTTCCGAAATTGTGGAAGACACAACTGGTCGTGAATCTGCACCAATTGTAATTGATAGTGACTCCGAAAGTGCTATGTATAAGAGGTGAAAGAACATCCTCCAAGAGGTGGGAAAACTCAATGATGATGATGATGTACTTTTAAGCATGTTTTTTAGTTTTTGGCAAACAATGTAATGATCATTTTTTTAACATTGCAAATTATTTATTAGGGAATTCTAAAGTAAAAAGGAACATAAACGACAAACAACATTAATATTTTACAACAGTAAAATTATATCCTAAATTTATTTAACTTTTTTTTTCTAACAAAAGTATTATACTTCATTGCATAATATAAAGTAAAAGAAATTTAAAGGAATTTGAAAACAAAAACATAACAACGGTAACGGAAATTTAAGAATACAAAAAATTTGCACCTTTGTCTTAAATCAGCCAACATTTCACGTGATTAAGTTCTTACACCTTTGTCTTAATTTTCATTTTCTTATTTTAAATAATTTATTGCATGCAAACAATTTTTTTCTAGGCCAACAAATATGGAGGAGCACAGGGTCATGGGAATCTTTCGTTGTGTATATACTCTATAACAACCCATTCTTTTTTCGATACACGGTCAATTTTCAGTCGTTAGATCTTCATTAATATTATATATAACACTTTAGTTTTTCCTTTAAATTCTAAAATGTAAAAAAAAAATTTTGTAAATTATATTTGGTTCAGCCAGGATAACCAAAACCGGTTCAAAAACTCAGAATTAAATCAAATAAAAACCCAAACCAAGGGCTACCAACTCAAAACAGTTTGGGTCCTATTTGTTACTTTAACCCAGCCCAACAACAGCTGCAGTCTCCACTCAAACAAATTCTAAACCTAACATGACTGTGTTCTGATTTGGGTCTAGCATATGATGTTTTAGAGCTTAATTTGACTCCCTTTTACTTAGTTTTGGTTTGTTTCTTAAGTATTTTAGGTAGATTTTGTTTAGTTTTTAATTAGTTTAGGAAATTTTATTCCCTTGAACGTTTTGATCCGTTTTGGGTATGTTTCAGGTACTTTTGGAGCTTAAATGAAGAAAATAAATATGGAGTTGAAAAGAGGATGAAAGGACCTTGAAAATGGTACAAGAACGGAGAGAAACGGAGCTAGAAGTAAAGTTGCACGCCCAGGCGCGTGGATGGCGCGCCCAGGCGCGCATGCAGCGTTAATTTATAACTCATCTGACCTGGCGCGCCCAGGCGTGGAGCATGGCGTGCCCAGGCGCGCGAACGTCGTGGAGGCCCAATTGGGCTGATTTCTGATGCGTTTTTCAGGGGATTAATTAGGATTTCGTTTTATCTTTTAAATAGAGGTTTTAGAACTAGGTTAGGCAGCTTTTAGAGAGGGAGATTACATAATTTTAGAGAGATTTAGAAGAGGAGAAGATCAAGGATTGGAAGATCCAAGGCTTTTCCATGGTAATCATGCATTCTTCTATTGCTTTTGTTCTTATTTTCATGATGTGTAATTAAAACCCTTGTGTTAGGAATTGGTGAATTTGTATGGATTAGTTTATTGATTTTATGAATTGATGTTTTTCCATTTCTAAATCATGTGTTTGATTGCGTTTTATTTCCAATTCATAAATCTGGCCAATTTATGTCTTGTTTTGGATCTCTAATTCTTCAATTGAGAGATTAGGAATTAGAATAGGCCATGCCTTCAAACAATATAGTTATTCAACAAGTAGGGATACAATTGGGTAATTATATAACATGATTAATTCCCTATTCTTAATTAAGATTATTCAATAGTTTAATCTCTTAAGGAATTAAGGATTGTCTAATTGAATAAGAAACGATAATTATACAAGAGGGATCTAATAGTTACCAATTTAGGAATTTGTTCATGATTTAGGAAAAAACAGAGATTCAGGATAAATAAACAACGCCTATAATGAAACCATGTTCCTAACATCTTTCTCAAATTTCTCACAACTTCTATTTAATTTCTGTTTTTAAATTATTTTCTATTTTTATTTTAATTCAATCTTGATTAATTAGTAGAAACCTATAGATTTTGCTTTTAACTACTCTTTGGTGAAAATTAATTGAACAATTTGCAATCCCCGAGGGACGATATCTGGTCTTATTGACTATATTACTATCCGATCTTGTATACTTGCTAGAGAGTGAACAAGTTTTTGGCGCCGTTGCCGGGGATTGAAATTCCTTTCAATTAATTTTCAGTACTTAGTAGTAGTTTTAGGTGAAATTTATTTTTTTTAGTTAGTTTCTTGTCTCAACAGGTGCTGTGTAATTTTTCTCTTGTTTTTGTTTTGTGCATTAATTTTTATTAATTTAAGTGCAAAGAGGAGAAAAATTCAGCACTAGGAGAGGGGAAAGACCAACATTGAAGATGGCTGGAGGAGGAGGATCTCACGGATCCTCTTCGCCTCCTCCTCCCAGGAAGACTTTGGCGGAATATGCAATTGTGGACCCAGACTTCCTTGCTTCTAGCATAGTCCGGCCAGCCATCACTGCAACTGCATTCGTAATTGATCCACAATACATCCAACTCATCATGCAGGATCAGTTCACTGGTGCCCCGAATCAAGACCCCAGGGACCATATCGCCAACTTCCTGGGCATGCTCGGCTTCTTCAAGATCGAGGGTGCTACGGACGACGCCATCAGAATGAGGATGTTCCCTCTCTCAATGAGGGGCGAGGCGCTAACTTGGGTGAACAACCAGGCACCAGGGAGTTTGTCCAGCTGGAAAGTACTTGTCTCCAAATTCATGGATAAGTTTCTTCCAGCTGGGATGCAAGCAAAGCTGAGGCAAGACGTTCACTCATTCATGCAAGAGGACAACGAGCCGTTGCATGAAGCTTGGCAGCGTTACAACCAGCTACTGAGGAGGTGCCCAATATATATGCAAGACTGGCAACAAATTCAATTGTTCTATAATGGGCTCAACCGATTCAATCAAAGCATGGTTGATACAACAGCTAGTGGATCGCTGATGAAGAAGACTGTTGAAGAGGCCAAGGAAGTTATTGCAAACATGGCATTCAGCAGCAGTCAAGGATTGAAGACCCAGGTGGAGCAGAGCGTCCTGAAGAGTCATGATCTGGACTCTAGTCAAACCCATATCTTAATCGAGCAGAACAAGCAGATGCAGCAACAAATGGCTGCATTAATGAAGCAGATGAGCCAGATCAGTGTGGCAGTTGCATCCAATAATATGAAGTGCGACTTTTGTGGAGGAGGTCACTGGAATGGTGATTGTGCATCCGAAGTCAAAAGGGGTCAGGCAACTATTGAGGAGCAGGCCAATTTTGTGGGTGGCGGAGTACTTAACACACTACAAAAAAAACACTTTATTGCAACGACCTTTTGCAACGACTTAAAAAAGTCGTTGCTAAAAACAGGTGTTTTGCAACGACTTAAAAATGTCGTTGCAGAAAACATGTGTTCTGCAACGACTTTAAAAAGTCGTTGCAAAACACCTGTTTTCTGCAACAACTTTTTTAAGTCGTTGCAAAACACATGTTTTCTACAACGACATTATCGTTGCCAAAGATTAAATATTTTTTTTTTAAAAATAATTAAATAATTAAAAAAAAGGTATAACTAAACCTCATAGGCAAAGAATGAATTGCTGTTAAGTAGAGAGATATGTCATAGCACTACTTGAAATCTGCATATTAGTGACCGCATTTAGTGACTGAATTGAAAATGGTCACAATCAGTGACTGATTTAGTGACCAATTAACAATTTTAAAAGTTGAAAGTGTAAAATTTTTTGTGTGACTGAATTAGTGACTCTAAAGTTCAGTAACAAAATATGGGGTAACAAATTCGGTCACTAAAAAAGTATTTTATATTATTAATCAAATTTATTTGGTCATTTAGTGACCAACTTTGCTACTGAAATAGATAGTCGAAAATTTTTCATAGTTTTAAAGGGGTTTTTTGGATTGAAATTGTGACCGCCAAAATTAAAGACCGAATATTTCAGTCACTATACTTAAAAAAAATTTGATATTCTTTTCCTTTAGCCTAATACTCTTGGATACACACTTTACCCTAACACTGCATCGGTCTATCCTCTTCCTCACTCTCGTTATTTTCTCACTCTACTCAAACTCTTTAGAGCATCTCCAACCCCAAGCACCAATTTTGGTTCTTGTGTGATCCCCACAGCATTTTTTATATTATCTCACACTTCCCCATATCCTAAGCAACTCTAACACAATTTTGCTCCAACCCCAAGAACCCAACCATGGTTCTTGAATGAACCACACTTCTTATTCCACATTACTTTTTTGCATATTATTAAAATATTAAGTATTATACTAAAAATTATATTATTATTATTCAAATAATACAAATAATTCAACAACAATAATTTTAAAAATAAAAAATTACCAAAAATACATTAAAAAAATTTTAAACAAAAAACAACTATTACTCAAAAATAAAAAAATAACTACCGTTACTACTTAAAATGAAAAACAAATAAATACAACTACTACTACTCAAAATAAAATAAAAAAACAAATAAGTAAAACAAACTACTTACATCTTCTACACTCTTCTTCTTCACACGTCCAAGTCCAACCCTTCTTCTTCCTTTCATTTTTTTTTGCCTCTCAATAAACCACTCTCCTTCCTCACAGGTTTCCTTCCCTCACGGTTGTTCTTCTCCATAGCCGCTACTTCTTCTCTCTCACGGCCACTCACCCTCCGTCCTCCATGGTCACACGCCTTTAATACATTGTACATCGAAATTGTAACTCCCCGATTTTCACCATCCGAAAACAATCCTCATTTAAGTAAAGGTTGCAGAAATGAGGTCATTTTTTTTAAACGTATTGGGAAGCGGTTAGTGCATACTCTCGTTCTTTCTTGAAAACCGGGTCGTTACTTAAAAACCATTCCGCACCTTCACTCCCAAGTTTTTCAAAAACAGTTTTAAACATTTGGCCAGTTCACAAAATAAGTAGGGCACAGTTACAAGAGTGATACATTGCTAAGGAAATCCTTGACTCATTCTTACAACAACTTAAACTAATTACCCTACCTACGACTCTGCCTAATGAAAATTATCGGGTGAAGCACCCGATCCTCTTTGCACTCTTTCTTAACTCCAGAAGAAGACGCCACAGCGGTCGCTGCTGGCCCACCTTGCTTCGGCACCCACTGCATCCTAGTTGAAGCAGAAGCAGTCTTCTGAGCTTCACATCGCACCTTCTCCTCATAGTCTCTGTATCCTCGGACAGATACTTGTCCCAACAGTGGTCCTAGGTTGGCTCCGCAAAGTCGATGCTCAGGATCCGAAATCACGATCTGAGAATCGCCGATCCACACCCATCCAGATGGGATACGCTTTCAGCCGCATCCATGTCTGGTCCATTTTGAAATCTCCATGCGATAATCCATCTGCACGTTGGAGTACCGGAGACACCGATATGCCAACGGGCAGGAAAGAGTTAGCGAACCGAACGACAAGTCGTCGACGTTGTGGATTTACCGCAGGCGGAATATCAAGACAACACACACAATACAACAAGGCACCACACAGCACTCAAACATAACATCACAAATCTTATTATCTTATTAAACTTCTTATATAACATCTTTTAATTGTCAATCATTTCCTCAAATCACATCTTCATTCACCATTCTCAATCTTTCACTTATATCCTTTCCCTCTTCAAGGGTTTCCATCACTTGTTCCAACTTCACCTCCTCATCATCAAAACTTCACAAACTTTACTTTTCTTAATTATAAATCTTTTCTTATAAGTCTTATCAAATTACAACCATCGATGATTAAGGGGGATTAAAGAATCATCGAGGTACGCGTCCGTTCGTAGTTAGCACTCACGTCTCATGCCTACATCTCCTCGGCCACCATCCACCTAGTCGGAAGCAAACAGGAGTACAGAACCTTTACCGTGCGGGCACGACAACTGTCACACAACAAATGGTCCCTGACCAGGAGGCCCAACCTCAAATCATATCATTTCATATATAACATGGCACGCTCTCAGCGGCAAACAAAATGCCCCACTCCAGTTCCTCTCACTGTTCTCGATTTGCAATCTAAGGGGCGATAGTATTGTTCTAGTGTGCACGCAGAACTTACCACGGTATTAGACCCAGTCCCCACCACGTTAGTGCACCACTTATGGAGTTCGTTCTACCTACAACAATACTCTAGACTTCTTGACGTTTCACCGTCATCGTCCTCCCCTAATGCAATCTCGTCCTAAGTATCCGCAGATACTTATCGTTCCTTCCTCTCCACTACTTCGGGTTAACACTCATACCTCACCGCGTTCGCTGTTAATGTCTTTTAAAGTCTTTTATCTTTGATTAACCTATTGGTCAGCTCACCCTTCGTGCATCCCTTCAATGAGTCCTGACCGCTATCTTTGTATCACTTTTCATGACTCAAACTTGGCACAGAGCGGGATCACAATCACAACTTGAATCTCACCACAAAAACTTTTCCCCAGAACAACCTTTTCTTAACATCTCATTTCATAAACTTCCAAAATCTCACTTCACAATTCCTCTTCAAAACTCTTTCAAAACTTCCAATCATAAATCCTTTTCTAAAATTTCATTTCATAAATCTCTTCCCAAAATCTCCTTTAGAAAACTCATCTCAAAAATTCTCCTTTCGAAATCATTTTTCAAAACCTCTTTTCACAATCACTTTCATAAAACCAATATTGGAAAAAAAATTTCTCATTTTGGGAAACCCTTCAAAATACATTTTGTAAATTCTTTTCAAAAATCTCATTTTGGGAACCCCTTTCAAAAATACATTTAAAAAAAAACTCGTTTCCAAAGATTTGCAAACCCTTTTCAAAAATTCCTTTTTAAAACATTTCTTTGCAAAAGTTTTTCTCAAAAACTTTCTCTTCTTGAGAGCTGATGGAGGAGCAAGCTCGACTCAACACCAGTCTCAGTCCAAGAAAACAAAACCAAAGAATTCTATTTCCATCCTCACCAACTCTTCACTTTCATTTCCACATCATCACTCTTTCCCAGCTCTGGCTCACTCACATCGCATCATCTCTTCTCAATCAGTATCTCAAACCTCTAATCATTATCTCCACTCTTAGTGTCTTATCAAGGTAAGGCTGCCTTATTCCGTAAGGACTTAAGCCACACAGGGTTATCTTTTCTCTTGGTGTCTTTTATTTTCTAATCTCTTTTGCTATCACTATCCTTTATTTCTCATTATCACATACTTAACTATAAATATGATATCAGCAAACATAGATAACAAACATAAACAATTCATCATCACCCATCACACACAACAATGTGGTCTTTGTCCTATTCGTATAAGTGGCCACACAAAGCACACAATTGCCACTATACTACTGACGCAGAACCACCTAGTTCCGATCTTTGAGCTGATACGGAACGTCTTAATACAACACCTACTACCACGGTGTCTTAGGAAAGCTACTCTCTCACCTGAGGTCCAGCAATTTGATGTGCACAGCCTTCTCTAATCTTGGTTGCTGCCACTGCCTTAATCCCTCGTCTGCAACGTCCCTCGAATTAATTAAAAACACAGTTTCATTACCAACTTTATCAAGAAAACTTTTATTAACTTAAAAATGCTTTTCATTCCTCGTCGGAAGTCTTAAAACATGATTGTTTTTCTCAAAACATCTTTAACTTTTCTTAATTCTTTAAACACTTTGAAATCACTTTGAAAACATCACATAAAACAATTTAAATCAATTGGTTAGGTTGCTGGTCCGTCTTGGACAGCACCTTAACCTTATTCAAAAACACCGAAAAATTCACCGGTTTCGATCCGGGTTTTGCTCAAATCAATTACCTTTTGAAAACCAAACTTTGAGTCTCATGAACTCAATTTAAAAATCAAGAAATCACTTTTCAATAGATTTGGACAGAAAGGAAATACTTTACAAAAATCCATTTAATAAAATCCGAAAACATCGTAAAAACTCATTTTGTTTCAAACACTCTTTTATTCAATATTAATACTTTGAAAACTCAAGTTTTTTGTTATAAAACAAAACTTAAAACACAACTTCACAAATTCAAATAAATCAAACCAAATAATTTTTTAAAACCAATCACACACATAATCAACAACACACTTTGATAAGTCAAGGCACATAAATAATTAAACAATTATTCAATTTGATTTCAAACCAAGCACTTATTCTTAATCAAACATTCTTACAATCAAACACTTAATTCAATTATCCAACATATAATTAACTTTAGAAACATATTATTTTATAAAACAAGATCATTAAAGCATACTTAAGTACACAAACCGAATGCATGCATACATAGTCATTCTAGCACAAAACCTATTCCTAATCAATTATTCTACACTATACATACATCATCAAACATACACAAACTTATAAAATTATTTCTTCTTTCTTTTGACAAGACCATGAGCTACAACTTAGAAGACAATCAAACTCTAACCTATTTCAAATCAAATATCATGCACATACATAGAGCATATATCAAATTCTCACAAAATACAAAGCATGGGCATGAATCAAACATAGCCGAATGCATCACATACAAGATCAACACATATTCATGCAAAGAAAATCACTTTAAACTTATTTCCCTAAGTTCCCTTCAAAAACCGAGGTATGCAATTCAAGAAACATAATCATTTCATTTAAAACTTAACATGCAAGAAGAAATCTTAAACTTTTCTATAAAAATCATGGATCAACATAACATTTTTAATTTATTTCTCAAGGAGCATAAAAATAACTTTTTCAAGGAACAAGATCAACATGCATGCATCTAGATCATGTAGATCAAGTCATGGAATTTCACATAAGAACACAAATAGGAGACAAAATCGTCTTGGGTAACAAAGGGGTCAAAACCGAGACAAAATCCAAGAAAATAAAGAGCTTTTGTTTCAAAAATTTACATGCAAAGCTTGTAGTCAAAGTTAAAGATCAAGACATAAATCACAAACAAAAATTACTTTAGATGAAAAAGGGACCCAAAAACCGTGACATGCCTTTGAGAAAATAAGAAAGCTTTTGGTTTCAAAAATCATTTATAAAACTTTAAAACAAAAATCAAGATCCAATCAAGGATCAAGACATAAATCAAAGCTTTTCTTAAAATTAAACCAAAATCAAGACATGCAAGGGTTCAAGATCAACAATCAAACAACATGCAGGACCAAAATCAAAGGTAAATTTAGATCAAACATTTATTTATCAAATAAACACATAAAACACTTAATGACTCACGGTTTTAAGCATCGAATCCAAACATGCAAAGAAGATCTACACCAAATTCACAAAGATCCTAAACAAAGCTTTAGATCTAAAAGAAAAACATCAATAGCCATCATACACAACATCAACCGAAACATCAACATGAGTAACACATATCAATTTAGGTCTTAAAATCAATATCAAAGCAAAAGTATTACATGCAAGCTTAGATCAAGCCATAACACAAACATGCAAGGGAAGAAAGAAAATTACAAGATTACAAACAAAACTAAGTTTAATGCTTCTAGGGTCTTCGGTTATACCAAGAAGAAAGGTCTTCTAAAGCACTTGATCTTCAAGGGATTCCTAAGTTTGGGGGGGGTTGATCTCCTCTTCTTCTTCCTCTCTAAACCTCACGGTTTCCTCTTCTTCTTTCTCTAAACTTCTATTTTCTATTTTCTTTGTTCTTGGTCTAAGAGTTTGAGAGGCTCTTAGACTTGGTGTTTGGTGTTGGTGTGTGGAACGAAGGAAGAAATGAGAAATGAGATAGGGAATGAATGAAATACACCAAAGGCTTGGCTTATATAAAAATTTGTGGCTTCCTATTTGGTCCTTGGGGTTGCTTCGGTCATGAGCTAAAGAGGAGGGGTAAATTCGGTACATCATAAAATTGCATGGGTGGAGTTTATCATCTCCAAGGGGAACACGTGGGGGACATAAGGGGTTAGGGTTTCACATTAGGCTTTTGACTTAGGGGCTTTCCATTAGGGTTTCAACCATTAGTTAGGGTTTAGTTTGGGATTGGTTAGGATTTAGTTACTTAGTTGCAACTTAGTTGCTTGCTTACTACTTAAGAAAAATCCTAGGCTTCCTACACTCAAACACGGCACACTCTTAGGCTTACACATACACACCTTAATCACACCTTCTTTCATGCACCTACACGTTGCACACAGATATACATGCATACATTCACTCATTCATTCATGCATACATTCACCCATTTCCACGCCTAACACCTACACTCATGCACACATATACATCATACCAATACATGCATGTTACACACATACATACATTCACACTTAATCACATTCATTTACTAATTTAATTCCACATGATACTAAGCATACACACAAAACCGCACATATATAGAACAATAAATCATTCATGCATAGAATTTTTTTTAATGGCACCAAAATATCAAGCACACATTTTTAGGAAACAAAACACGCTTTCATAAAATAATTCTTATCACATCATTATTTCCAAAAATCAACTTTAAAAATCATGGCATTATTTCATGAAAATCATTTCTTTAAATTCATTTGTCACTTTTGAAAACATGATTTTAGAAATTTCTTTAAGAAAACATCCTTTAAATTTATTTTTTTCTCACAAAATATTCTTTTTAGAATTTAAAACCGTACGAGGAATTTGAGGGGTGTTACAGTCTCCCCAACTTAAAGATTTCTCGTCCCCGAGAAATACGTTGCGGATTAGGCAGCAGGGCAAAGCAACTCGCACATCATCCTTAATTTCGCTTCAAAATCGTCCTTTCCTTTACTGACACTATGCTCTTCACAACACTCCTCGTGTGTCGCGCTCGGATGAAAAAGCTCCATAGCACACCACTTACGGGTCAAACCGAGTTAAGTCACACAGACTAACCGAAGAAGATGTTGTTCCTTTAGCTGATCGCCGTCACCATGAGCACAATCTTGGGTATAAACCCAGGGAAAAACAAGCAAACAAAATGCACACATCTCCAAAAGCATTGGGTTTAACCTAAAATACTCACTATCCACTAGACTCTAAGATCTCACTACCTACAAACAATCACTCCTTTCTCTAATTCCTCTTCTAACTCTGAGGCTCTAACCGACTATTTCTCTGGTCTGGACGTCTAAAGATGGAGAAAAGGGGTCTAATCTTCCTTACTCTTCCTGAACTAAGGTCAATATACTTCTCTTTCCTTCCTTGTGGCTCCCCAACTTCGATCAGACTTACTACTAAGCGCACTATTGTCCTACATTTCACTCAATATCCATCATTTATCCATCCACAACCATTCAAGCCTAAACTATTTGGATAGCCATGACATTCCTAATATCACAATTCAGGTCATCAATTCTTGGAAAGATTGGTAAGACGAGGGTTTAATAGAAGGGCAAAAAGAAGAAATTGGATTTCAGCTAACTATCGTTGTTGGAACAATCCAACAAACATGGGTCTCAAGAATAACATTCTATTTTCTTAAGGGTAATATCAAAGATACATTGGGGTCAACAACTTAGGTCTTGACAAAAGATAATACTATCTCAAGGGTCATGGGATTTTAACCTTAGAATCTATCTAAACTAACTTAACCATCAGGGCCCTTAATCTAACGCAACAGACACTAGGGACAACTAAGTCCCACATCTTAAGAAGACGAGAACCTAATCTCAAACTCCTATCCTTGCACTAGCAAGCACTCACCATCACACAAACAAACAAGCAAACAATCAAGCAAGCAAAGCAAAGCAAAGCATGGCTTAAAGCCACAAAGGACTAACATAGCTCTGATACCACTCTGTAACGCCCCGATTTTCACCATCCGAAAACAATCCTCATTTAAGTAAAGGTTGCAGAAATGAGGTCATTTTTTTTAAACGTATTGGGAAGCGGTTAGTGCATACTCTCGTTCTTTCTTGAAAACCGGGTCGTTACTTAAAAACCATTCCGCACCTTCACTCCCAAGTTTTTCAAAAACAGTTTTAAACATTTGGCCAGTTCACAAAATAAGTAGGGCACAGTTACAAGAGTGATACATTGCTAAGGAAATCCTTGACTCATTCTTACAACAACTTAAACTAATTACCCTACCTACGACTCTGCCTAATGAAAATTATCGGGTGAAGCACCCGATCCTCTTTGCACTCTTTCTTAACTCCAGAAGAAGACGCCACGGCGGTCGCTGCTGGCCCACCTTGCTTGGGCACCCACTGCATCCTAGTTGAAGCAGAAGCAGTCTTCTGAGCTTCACATCGCACCTTCTCCTCATAGTCTCTGTATCCTCGGACAGATACTTGTCCCAACAGTGGTCCTAGGTTGGCTCCGCAAAGTCGATGCTCAGGATCCGAAATCACGATCTGAGAATCGCCGATCCACACCCATCCAGATGGGGTACGCTTCCAACCGCATCCATGTCTAGTCCATGTTGGAATCTCCATGCGATAATCCATCTGCGCGTTGGAGTACCGGAGACACCGATATGCCAACGGGCAGGAAAGAGTTAGCGAACCGAACAACAAGTCGTCGACGTTGTGGATTTACCGCAGGCGGAATATCAAGACAACACACACAATACAACAAGGCACCACACAGCACTCAAACATAACATCACAAATCTTATTATCTTATTAAACTTCTTATATAACATCTTTTAATTGTCAATCATTTCCTCAAATCACATCTTCATTCACCATTCTCAATCTTTCACTTATATCCTTTCCCTCTTCAAGGGTTTCCATCACTTGTTCCAACTTCACCTCCTCATCATCAAAACTTCACAAACTTTAATTTTCTTAATTATAAATCTTTTCTTATAAGTCTTATCAAATTACAACCATCAATGATTAAGGGGGATTAAAGAATCATCGAGGTACGCGTCCGTTCGTAGTTAGTACTCACGTCTCATGCCTACATCTCCTCGGCCACCATCCACCTAGTCGAAAGAAAACAGGAGTACAGAACCTTTACCGTGCGGGCACGACAGCTGTCACACAACAAATGGTCCCTGACCAGGAGGCCCAGCCTCAAATCATATCATTTCATATATAACATGGCACGCTCTCAGCGGCAAACAAAATGCCCCACTCCAGTTCCTCTCACTGTTCTCGATTTGCAATCTAGGGGGCGACAGTATTGTTCTAGTGTGCACGCAGAACTTACCACGGTATTAGACCCGGTCCCCACCACGTTAGTGCACCAGTTATGGAGTTCGTTCTGCCTACAACAATACTCTAGACTTCTTGACGTTTCACCGTCATCGTCCTCCCCTAATGCAATCTCGTCCTAAGTATCCGCAGATACTTATCGTTCCTTCCTCTCCACTACTTCGGGTTAACACTCATACCTCACCGCGTTCGCTGTTAATGTCTTTTAAAGTCTTTTATCTTTGATTAACCTATTGGTCAGCTCACCCTTCGTGCATCCCTTCAATGAGTCCTGACCGCTATCTTTGTATCACTTTTCATGACTCAAACTTGGCACAGAGCGGGATCACAATCACAACTTGAATCTCACCACAAAAACTTTTCCCCAGAACAACCTTTTCTTAACATCTCATTTCATAAACTTCCAAAATCTCACTTCACAATTCCTCTTCAAAACTCTTTCAAAACTTCCAATCATAAGTCCTTTTCTAAAATTTCATTTCATAAATCTCTTCCCAAAATCTCCTTTAGAAAACTCATCTCAAAAATTCTCCTTTCGAAATCCTTTTTCAAAACCTCTTTTCACAATCACTTTCATAAAACCAATATTGGAAAAAAAATTTCTCATTTTGGGAAACCCTTCAAAATACATTTTGTAAATTCTTTTCAAAAATCTCATTTTGGGAACCCCTTTCAAAAATACATTTTAAAAAAAAACTCGTTTCCAAAGATTTGCAAACCCTTTTCAAAAATTCCTTTTTAAAACATTTCTTTGCAAAAGTTTTTCTCAAAAACTTTCTCTTCTTGAGAGCTGATGGAGGAGCAAGCTCGACTCAACACCAGTCTCAGTCCAAGAAAACAAAACCAAAGAATTCTATTTCCATCCTCACCAACTCTTCACTTTCATTTCCACATCTTCACTCTTTCCCAGCTCTGGCTCACTCACATCGCATCATCTCTTCTCAATCAGTATCTCAAACCTCTAATCATTATCTCCACTCTTAGTGTCTTATCAAGGTAAGGCTGCCTTATTCCGTAAGGACTTAAGCCACACAGGGTTATCTTTTCTCTTGGTGTCTTTTATTTTCTAATCTCTTTTGCTATCACTATCCTTCATTTCTCATTATCACATACTTAACTATAAATATGATATCAGCAAACATAGATAACAAACATGAACAATTCATCATCACCCATCACACACAACAATGTGGTCTTTGTCCTATTCGTATAAGTGGCCACACAAAGCACACAATTGCCACTATACTACTGACGCAGAACCACCTAGTTCCGATCTTTGAGCTGATACGGAACGTCTTAATACAACACCTACTACCACGGTGTCTTAGGAAAGCTACTCTCTCACCTGAGGTCCAGCAATTTGATGTGCACAGTCTTCTCTGATCTTGGTTGCTGCCACTGCCTTAATCCCTCGTCTGCAACGTCCCTCGAATTAATTAAAAACACAGTTTCATTACCAACTTTATCAAGAAAACTTTTATTAACTTAAAAATGCTTTTCATTCCTCGTCGGAAGTCTTAAAACATGATTGTTTTTCTCAAAACATCTTTAACTTTTCTTAATTCTTTAAACACTTTGAAATCACTTTGAAAACATCACATAAAACAATTTAAATCAATTGGTTAGGTTGCTGGTCCGTCTTGGACAGCACCTTAACCTTATTCAAAAACACCGAAAAATTCACCGGTTTCGATCCGGGTTTTGCTCAAATCAATTACCTTTTGAAAACCAAACTTTGAGTCTCATGAACTCAATTTAAAAATCAAGAAATCACTTTTAAATAGATTTGGACAGCAAGGAAATACTTTACAAAAATCCATTTAATAAAATCCGAAAACATCGTAAAAACTCATTTTGTTTCAAACACTCTTTAATTCAATATTAATACTTTGAAAACTCAAGTTTTTTGTTATAAAACAAAACTTAAAACACAACTTCACAAATTCAAATAAATCAAACCAAATAATTTTTTAAAACCAATCACACACATAATCAACAACACACTTTGATAAGTCAAGGCACATAAATAATTAAACAATTATTCAATTTGATTTCAAACCAAGCACTTATTCTTAATCAAACATTCTTACAATCAAACACTTAATTCAATTATCCAACATATAATTAACTTTAGAAACATATTATTTTATAAAACAAAATCATTAAAGCATACTTAAGTACACAAACCGAATGCATGCATACATAGTCATTCTAGCACAAAACCTATTCCTAATCAATTATTCTACACTATACATACATCATCAAACATACACAAACTTATAAAATTATTTCTTCTTTCTTTTGACAAGACCATGAGCTACAACTTAGAAGACAATCAAACTCTAACCTATTTCAAATCAAATATCATGCACATACATAGAGCATATATCAAATTCTCACAAAATACAAAGCATGGGCATGAATCAAACATAGCCGAATGCATCACATACAAGATCAACACATATTCATGCAAAGAAAATCACTTTAAACTTATTTCCCTAAGTTCCCTTCAAAAACCGAGGTATGCAATTCAAGAAACATAATCATTTCATTTAAAACTTAACATGCAAGAAGAAATCTTAAACTTTTCTATAAAAATCATGGATCAACATAACATTTTTAATTTATTTCTCAAGGAGCATAAAAATAATTTTTTCAAGGAACAAGATCAACATGCATGCATCTAGATCATGTAGATCAAGTCATGGAATTTCACATAAGAACACAAATAGGAGACAAAATCGTCTTGGGTAACAAAGGGGTCAAAACCGAGACAAAATCCAAGAAAATAAAGAGCTTTTGTTTCAAAAATTTACATGCAAAGCTTGTAGTCAAAGTTAAAGATCAAGACATAAATCAGAAACAAAAATTACTTTAGATGAAAAAGGGACCCAAAAACCGTGACATGCCTTTGAGAAAATAAGAAAGCTTTTGGTTTCAAAAATCATTTATAAAACTTTAAAACAAAAATCAAGATCCAATCAAGGATCAAGACATAAATCAAAGATTTTCTTAAAATTAAACCAAAATCAAGACATGCAAGGGTTCAAGATCAACAATCAAACAACATGCAGGACCAAAATCAAAGGTAAATTTAGATCAAACATTTATTTATCAAATAAACACATAAAACACTTAATGACTCACGGTTTTAAGCATCGAATCCAAACATGCAAAGAAGATCTACACCAAATTCACAAAGATCCTAAACAAAGCTTTAGATCTAAAAGAAAAACATTAATAGCCATCATACACAACATCAACCGAAACATCAACATGAGTAACACATATCCATTTAGGTCTTAAAATCAATATCAAAGCAAAAGTATTACATGCAAGCTTAGATCAAGCCATAACACAAACATGCAAGGGAAGAAAGAAAATTACAAGATTACAAACAAAACTAAGTTTAATGCTTCTAGGGTCTTCGGTTATACCAAGAAGAAAGGTCTTCTAAAGCACTTGATCTTCAAGGGATTCCTAAGTTTGGGGGGGTTGATCTCCTCTTCTTCTTCCTCTCTAAACCTCACGGTTTCCTCTTCTTCTTTCTCTAAACTTCTATTTTCTATTTTCTTTGTTCTTGGTCTAAGAGTTTGAGAGGCTCTTAGACTTGGTGTTTGGTCTTGGTGTGTGGAACGAAGGAAGAAATGAGAAATGAGATAGGGAATGAATGAAATACACCAAAGGCTTGGCTTATATAAAAATTTGTGGCTTCCTATTTGGTCCTTGGGGTTGCTTCGGTCATGAGCTAAAGAGGAGGGGTAAATTCGGTACATCATAAAATTGCATGGGTGGAGTTTATCATCTCCAAGGGGAACACGTGGGGGACATAAGGGGTTAGGGTTTCACATTAGGCTTTTGACTTAGGGGCTTTCCATTAGGGTTTCAACCATTAGTTAGGGTTTAGTTTGGGATTGGTTAGGATTTAGTTACTTAGTTGCAACTTAGTTGCTTGCTTACTACTTAAGAAAAATCCTAGGCTTCCTACACTCACACACGGCACACTCCTAGGCTTACACATACACACCTTAATCACACCTTCTTTCATGCACCTACACGTTGCACACAAATATACATGCATACATTCACTCATTCATTCATGCGTACATTCACCCATTTCCACGCCTAACACCTACACTCATGCACACATATACATCATACCAATACATGCATGTTACACACATACATACATTCACACTTAATCACATTCATTTACTAATTTAATTCCACATGATACTAAGCATACACAGAAAACCGCACATATATAGAACAATAAATCATTCATGCATAGAATTTTTTTTAATGGCACCAAAATATCAAGCACACATTTTTAGGAAACAAAACACGCTTTCATAAAATAATTCTTATCACATCATTATTTCCAAAAATCAACTTTAAAAATCATGGCATTATTTCATGAAAATCATTTCTTTAAATTCATTTGTCACTTTTGAAAACATGATTTTAGAAATTTCTTTAAGAAAACATCCTTTAAATTTATTTTTTTCTCACAAAATATTCTTTTTAGAATTTAAAACCGTACGAGGAATTTGAGGGGTGTTACAGTCTCCCCAACTTAAAGATTTCTCGTGCCCGAGAAATACGTTGCGGATTAGGCAGCAGGGCAAAGCAACTCGCACATCATCCTTAATTTCGCTTCAAAATCGTCCTTTCCTTTACTGACACTATGCTCTTCACAACACTCCTCGTGTGTCGCGCTCGGATGAAAAAGCTCTATAGCACACCACTTACGGGTCAAACCGAGTTAAGTCACACAGACTAACCGAAGAAGATGTTGTTCCTTTAGCTGATCGCCGTCACCATGAGCACAATCTTGGGTATAAACCCAGGGAAAAACAAGCAAACAAAATGCACACATCTCCAAAAGCATTGGGTTTAACCTAAAATACTCACTATCCACTAGACTCTAAGATCTCACTACCTACAAACAATCACTCCTTTCTCTAATTCCTCTTCTAACTCTGAGGCTCTAACCGACTATTTCTCTGGTCTGGACGTCTAAAGATGGAGAAAAGGGGTCTAATCTTCCTTACTCTTCCTGAACTAAGGTCAATATACTTCTCTTTCCTTCCTTGTGGCTCCCCAACTTCGATCAGACTTACTACTAAGCGCACTATTGTCCTACATTTCACTCAATATCCATCATTTATCCATCCACAACCATTCAAGCCTAAACTATTTGGATAGCCATGACATTCCTAATATCACAATTTAGGTCAGCAATTCTTGGAAAGATTGGTAAGACGAGGGTTTAATAGAAGGGCAAAAAGAAGAAATTGGATTTCAGCTAACTATCGTTGTTGGAACAATCCAACAAACACGGGTCTCAAGAATAACATTCTATTTTCTTAAGGGTAATATCAAAGATACATTGGGGTCAACAACTTAGGTCTTGACAAAAGATAATACTATCTCAAGGGTCATGGGATTTTAACCTTAGAATCTATCTAAACTAACTTAACCATCAGGGCCCTTAATCTAACGCAACAGACACTAGGGACAACTAAGTCCCACATCTTAAGAAGACGAGAACCTAATCTCAAACTCCTATCCTTGCACTAGCAAGCACTCACCATCACACAAACAAACAAGCAAACAATCAAGCAAGCAAAGCAAAGCAAAGCATGGCTTAAAGCCACAAAGGACTAACATAGCTCTGATACCACTCTGTAACGCCCCGATTTTCACCATCCGAAAACAATCCTCATTTAAGTAAAGGTTGCAGAAATGAGGTCATTTTTTTTAAACGTATTGGGAAGCGGTTAGTGCATACTCTCGTTCTTTCTTGAAAACCGGGTCGTTACTTAAAAACCATTCCGCACCTTCACTCCCAAGTTTTTCAAAAACAGTTTTAAACATTTGGCCAGTTCACGAAATAAGTAGGGCACAGTTACAAGAGTGATACATTGCTAAGGAAATCCTTGACTCATTCTTACAACAACTTAAACTAATTACCCTACCTACGACTCTGCCTAATGAAAATTATCGGGTGAAGCACCCGATCCTCTTTGCACTCTTTCTTAACTCCAGAAGAAGACGCCACAGCGGTCGCTGCTGGCCCACCTTGCTTCGGCACCCACTGCATCCTAGTTGAAGCAGAAGCAGTCTTCTGAGCTTCACATCGCACCTTCTCCTCATAGTCTCTGTATCCTCGGACAGATACTTGTCCCAACAGTGGTCCTAGGTTGGCTCCGCAAAGTCGATGCTCAGGATCCGAAATCACGATCTGAGAATCGCCGATCCACACCCATCCAGATGGGATACGCTTCCAGCCGCATCCATGTCTGGTCCATTTTGAAATCTCCATGCGATAATCCATCTGCGCGTTGGAGTACCGGAGACACCGATATGCCAACGGGCAGGAAAGAGTTAGCGAACCGAACGACAAGTCGTCGACGTTGTGGATTTACCGCAGGCGGAATATCAAGACAACACACACAATACAACAAGGCACCACACAGCACTCAAACATAACATCACAAATCTTATTATCTTATTAAACTTCTTATATAACATCTTTTAATTGTCAATCATTTCCTCAAATCACATCTTCATTCACCATTCTCAATCTTTCACTTATATCCTTTCCCTCTTCAAGGGTTTCCATCACTTGTTCCAACTTCACCTCCTCATCATCAAAACTTCACAAACTTTACTTTTCTTAATTATAAATCTTTTCTTATAAGTCTTATCAAATTACAACCATCGATGATTAAGGGGGATTAAAGAATCATCGAGGTACGCGTTCGTTCGTAGTTGGCACTCACGTCTCATGCCTACATCTCCTCGGCCACCATCCACCTAGTCGGAAGCAAACAGGAGTACAGAACCTTTACCGTGCGGGCACGACAGCTGTCACACAACAAATGGTCCCTGACCAGGAGGCCCAGCCTCAAATCATATCATTTCATATATAACATGGCACGCTCTCAGCAGCAAACAAAATGCCCCACTCCAGTTCCTCTCACTGTTCTCGATTTGCAATCTAGGGGGCGACAGTATTGTTCTAGTGTGCACGCAGAACTTACCACGGTATTAGACCCGGTCCCCACCACGTTAGTGCACCACTTATGGAGTTCGTTCTGCCTACAACATTACTCTAGACTTCTTGACGTTTCACCGTCTTCGTCCTCCCCTAATGCAATCTCGTCCTAAGTATCCGCAGATACTTATCGTTCCTTCCTCTCCACTACTTCGGGTTAACACTCATACCTCACCGCGTTCGCTGTTAATGTCTTTTAAAGTCTTTTATCTTTGATTAACCTATTGGTCAGCTCACCCTTCGTGCATCCCTTCAATGAGTCCTGACCGCTATCTTTGTATCACTTTTCATGACTCAAACTTGGCACAGAGCGGGATCACAATCACAACTTGAATCTCACCACAAAAACTTTTCCCCAGAACAACCTTTTCTTAACATCTCATTTCATAAACTTCCAAAATCTCACTTCACAATTCCTCTTCAAAACTCTTTCAAAACTTCCAATCATAAATCCTTTTCTAAAATTTCATTTCATAAATCTCTTCCCAAAATCTCCTTTAGAAAACTCATCTCAAAAATTCTCCTTTCGAAATCCTTTTTCAAAACCTCTTTTCACAATCACTTTCATAAAACCAATATTGGAAAATTTTTTTCTCATTTTGGGAAACCCTTCAAAATACATTTTGTAAATTCTTTTCAAAAATCTCATTTTGGGAACCCCTTTCAAAAATACATTTTAAAAAAAACTCGTTTCCAAAGATTTGCAAACCCTTTTCAAAAATTCCTTTTTAAAACATTTCTTTGCAAAAGTTTTTCTCAAAAACTTTCTCTTCTTGAGAGCTGATGGAGGAGCAAGCTCGACTCAACACTAGTCTTAGTCCAAGAAAACAAAACCAAAGAATTCTATTTCCATCCTCACCAACTCTTCACTTTCATTTCCACATCATCACTCTTTCGCAGCTCTGGCTCACTCACATCGCATCATCTCTTCTCAATCAGTATCTCAAACCTCTAATCATTATCTCCACTCTTAGTGTCTTATCAAGGTAAGGCTGCCTTATTCCGTAAGGACTTAAGCCACACAGGGTTATCTTTTCTCTTGGTGTCTTTTATTTTCTAATCTCTTTTGCTATCACTATCCTTTATTTCTCATTATCACATACTTAACTATAAATATGATATCAGCAAACATAGATAACAAACATAAACAATTCATCATCACCCATCACACACAACAATGTGGTCTTTGTCCTATTCGTATAAGTGGCCACACAAAGCACACAATTGCCACTATACTACTGACGCAGAACCACCTAGTTCCGATCTTTGAGCTGATACGGAACGTCTTAATACAACACCTACTACCACGGTGTCTTAGGAAAGCTACTCTCTCACCTGAGGTCCAGCAATTTGATGTGCACAGTCTTCTCTGATCTTGGTTGCTGCCACTGCCTTAATCCCTCGTCTGCAACGTCCCTCGAATTAATTAAAAACACAGTTTCATTACCAACTTTATCAAGAAAACTTTTATTAACTTAAAAATGCTTTTCATTCCTCGTCGGAAGTCTTAAAACATGATTGTTTTTCTCAAAACATCTTTAACTTTTCTTAATTCTTTAAACACTTTGAAATCACTTTGAAAACATCACATAAAACAATTTAAATCAATTGGTTAGGTTGCTGGTCCGTCTTGGACAGCACCTTAACCTTATTCAAAAACACCGAAAAATTCACCGGTTTCGATCCGGGTTTTGCTCAAATCAATTACCTTTTGAAAACCAAACTTTGAGTCTCATGAACTCAATTTAAAAATCAAGAAATCACTTTTAAATAGATTTGGACAGCAAGGAAATACTTTACAAAAATCCATTTAATAAAATCCGAAAACATCGTAAAAACTCATTTTGTTTCAAACACTCTTTAATTCAATATTAATACTTTGAAAACTCAAGTTTTTTGTTATAAAACAAAACTTAAAACACAACTTCACAAATTCAAATAAATCAAACCAAATAATTTTTTAAAACCAATCACACACATAATCAACAACACACTTTGATAAGTCAAGGCACATAAATAATTAAACAATTATTCAATTTGATTTCAAACCAAGCACTTATTCTTAATCAAACATTCTTACAATCAAACACTTAATTCAATTATCCAACAAATAATTAACTTTAGAAACATATTATTTTATAAAACAAAATCATTAAAGCATACTTAAGTACACAAACCGAATGCATGCATACATAGTCATTCTAGCACAAAACCTATTCCTAATCAATTATTCTACACTATACATACATCATCAAACATACACAAACTTATAAAATTATTTCTTCTTTCTTTTGACAAGACCATGAGCTACAACTTAGAAGACAATCAAACTCTAACCTATTTCAAATCAAATATCATGCACATACATAGAGCATATATCAAATTCTCACAAAATACAAAGCATGGGCATGAATCAAACATAGCCGAATGCATCACATACAAGATCAACACATATTCATGCAAAGAAAATCACTTTAAACTTATTTCCCTAAGTTCCCTTCAAAAACCGAGGTATGCAATTCAAGAAACATAATCATTTCATTTAAAACTTAACATGCAAGAAGAAATCTTAAACTTTTCTATAAAAATCATGGATCAACATAACATTTTTAATTTATTTCTCAAGGAGCATAAAAATAACTTTTTCAAGGAACAAGATCAACATGCATGCATCTAGATCATGTAGATCAAGTCATGGAATTTCACATAAGAACACAAATAGGAGACAAAATCGTCTTGGGTAACAAAGGGGTCAAAACCGAGACAAAGTCCAAGAAAATAAAGAGCTTTTGTTTCAAAAATTTACATGCAAAGCTTGTAGTCAAAGTTAAAGATCAAGACATAAATCAGAAACAAAAATTACTTTAGATGAAAAAGGGACCCAAAAACCGTGACATGCCTTTGAGAAAATAAGAAAGCTTTTGGTTTCAAAAATCATTTATAAAACTTTAAAACAAAAATCAAGATCCAATCAAGGATCAAGACATAAATCAAAGATTTTCTTAAAATTAAACCAAAATCAAGACATGCAAGGGTTCAAGATCAACAATCAAAGAACATGCAGGACCAAAATCAAAGGTAAATTTAGATCAAACATTTATTTATCAAATAAACACATAAAA
The DNA here is from genome assembly GCA_037953625.1 of Crotalaria pallida. Classification (NCBI taxonomy): domain Eukaryota; kingdom Viridiplantae; phylum Streptophyta; class Magnoliopsida; order Fabales; family Fabaceae; genus Crotalaria; species Crotalaria pallida. Next base: position 74,657,422 of record CM075649.1, on the reverse strand, counting down.
CACTTAATGACTCACGGTTTTAAGCATCGAATCCAAACATGCAAAGAAGATCTACACCAAATTCACAAAGATCCTAAACAAAGCTTTAGATCTAAAAGAAAAACATCAATAGCCATCATACACAACATCAACCGAAACATCAACATGAGTAACACATATCCATTTAGGTCTTAAAATCAATATCAAAGCAAAAGTATTACATGCAAGCTTAGATCAAGCCATAACACAAACATGCAAGGGAAGAAAGAAAATTACAAGATTACAAACAAAACTAAGTTTAATGCTTCTAGGGTCTTCGGTTATACCAAGAAGAAAGGTCTTCTAAAGCACTTGATCTTCAAGGGATTCCTAAGTTTGGGGGGGTTGATCTCCTCTTCTTCTTCCTCTCTAAACCTCACGGTTTCCTCTTCTTCTTTCTCTAAACTTCTATTTTCTATTTTCTTTGTTCTTGGTCTAAGAGTTTGAGAGGCTCTTAGACTTGGTGTTTGGTGTTGGTGTGTGGAACGAAGGAAGAAATGAGAAATGAGATAGGGAATGAATGAAATACACCAAAGGCTTGGCTTATATAAAAATTTGTGGCTTCCTATTTGGTCCTTGGGGTTGCTTCGGTCATGAGCTAAAGAGGAGGGGTAAATTCGGTACATCATAAAATTGCATGGGTGGAGTTTATCATCTCCAAGGGGAACACGTGGGGGACATAAGGGGTTAGGGTTTCACATTAGGCTTTTGACTTAGGAGCTTTCCATTAGGGTTTCAACCATTAGTTAGGGTTTAGTTTGGGATTGGTTAGGATTTAGTTACTTAGTTGCAACTTAGTTGCTTGCTTACTACTTAAGAAAAATCCTAGGCTTCCTACACTCACACACGGCACACTCCTAGGCTTACACATACACACCTTAATCACACCTTCTTTCATGCACCTACACGTTGCACACAGATATACATGCATACATTCACTCATTCATTCATGCATACATTCACCCATTTCCACGCCTAACACCTACACTCATGCACACATATACATCATACCAATACATGCATGTTACACACATACATACATTCACACTTAATCACATTCATTTACTAATTTAATTCCACATGATACTAAGCATACACACAAAACCGCACATATATAGAACAATAAATCATTCATGCATAGAATTTTTTTTAATGGCACCAAAATATCAAGCACACATTTTTAGGAAACAAAACACGCTTTCATAAAATAATTCTTATCACATCATTATTTCCAAAAGTCAACTTTAAAAATCATGGCATTATTTCATGAAAATCATTTCTTTAAATTCATTTGTCACTTTTGAAAACATGATTTTAGAAATTTCTTTAAGAAAACATCCTTTAAATTTAATTTTTTCTCACAAAATATTCTTTTTAGAATTTAAAACCGTACGAGGAATTTGAGGGGTGTTACAGTCTCCCCAACTTAAAGATTTCTCGTGCCCGAGAAATACGTTGCGGATTAGGCAGCAGGGCAAAGCAACTCGCACATCATCCTTAATTTCGCTTCAAAATCGTCCTTTCCTTTACTGACACTATGCTCTTCACAACACTCCTCGTGTGTCGCGCTCGGATGAAAAAGCTCCATAGCACACCACTTACGGGTCAAACCGAGTTAAGTCACACAGACTAACCGAAGAAGATGTTGTTCCTTTAGCTGATCGCCGTCACCATGAGCACAATCTTGGGTATAAACCCAGGGAAAAACAAGCAAACAAAATGCACACATCTCCAAAAGCATTGGGTTTAACCTAAAATACTCACTATCCACTAGACTCTAAGATCTCACTACCTACAAACAATCACTCCTTTCTCTAATTCCTCTTCTAACTCTGAGGCTCTAACCGACTATTTCTCTGGTCTGGACGTCTAAAGATGGAGAAAAGGGGTCTAATCTTCCTTACTCTTCCTGAACTAAGGTCAATATACTTCTCTTTCCTTCCTTGTGGCTCCCCAACTTCGATCAGACTTACTACTAAGCGCACTATTGTCCTACATTTCACTCAATATCCATCATTTATCCATCCACAACCATTCAAGCCTAAACTATTTGGATAGCCATGACATTCCTAATATCACAATTTAGGTCAGCAATTCTTGGAAAGATTGGTAAGACGAGGGTTTAATAGAAGGGCAAAAAGAAGAAATTGGATTTCAGCTAACTATCGTTGTTGGAACAATCCAACAAACACGGGTCTCAAGAATAACATTCTATTTTCTTAAGGGTAATATCAAAGATACATTGGGGTCAACAACTTAGGTCTTGACAAAAGATAATACTATCTCAAGGGTCATGGGATTTTAACCTTAGAATCTATCTAAACTAACTTAACCATCAGGGCCCTTAATCTAACGCAACAGACACTAGGGACAACTAAGTCCCACATCTTAAGAAGACGAGAACCTAATCTCAAACTCCTATCCTTGCACTAGCAAGCACTCACCATCACACAAACAAACAAGCAAACAATCAAGCAAGCAAAGCAAAGCAAAGCATGGCTTAAAGCCACAAAGGACTAACATAGCTCTGATACCACTCTGTAACGCCCCGATTTTCACCATCCGAAAACAATCCTCATTTAAGTAAAGGTTGCAGAAATGAGGTCATTTTTTTTAAACGTATTGGGAAGCGGTTAGTGCATACTCTCGTTCTTTCTTGAAAACCGGGTCGTTACTTAAAAACCATTCCGCACCTTCACTCCCAAGTTTTTCAAAAACAGTTTTAAACATTTGGCCAGTTCACGAAATAAGTAGGGCACAGTTACAAGAGTGATACATTGCTAAGGAAATCCTTGACTCATTCTTACAACAACTTAAACTAATTACCCTACCTACGACTCTGCCTAATGAAAATTATCGGGTGAAGCACCCGATCCTCTTTGCACTCTTTCTTAACTCCAGAAGAAGACGCCACGGTGGTCGCTGCTGGCCCACCTTGCTTGGGCACCCACTGCATCCTAGTTGAAGCAGAAGCAATCTTCTGAGCTTCACATCGCACCTTCTCCTCATAGTCTCTGTATCCTCGGACAGATACTTGTCCCAACAGTGGTCCTAGGTTTGCTCCGCAAAGTCGATGCTCAAGATCCGGAATCACGATCTGAGAATCACCGATCCACACCCATCCAGATGGGGTACGCTTCCAAACGCATCCATGTCTGGTCCATGTTGAAATCTCCATGCGATAATCCATCTGCGCATTGGAGTACCGGAGACACCGATATGCCAACGGGCAGGAAAGAGTTAGCGAAGCGAACGACAAGTCGTCGACGTTGTGGATTTACCGCAGGTGGAATATCAAGACAACACACACAATACAACAAGGCACCACACAGCACTCAAACATAACATCACAAATCTTATTATCTTATTAAACTTCTTATATAACATCTTTTAATTGTCAATCATTTCCTCAAATCACATCTTCATTCACCATTCTCAATCTTTCACTTATATCCTTTCCCTCTTCAAGGGTTTCCATCACTTGTTCCAACTTCACCTCCTCATCATCAAAACTTCACAAACTTTACTTTTCTTAATTATAAATCTTTTCTTATAAGTCTTATCAAATTACAACCATCGATGATTAAGGGGGATTAAAGAATCATCGAGGTACGCGTCCGTTCGTAGTTAGCGCTCACGTCTCATGCCTACATCTCCTCGGCCACCATCCACCTAGTCGGAAGCAAACAGGAGTACAGAACCTTTACCGTGCGGGCACGACAGCTGTCACACAACAAATGGTCCCTGACCAGGAGGCCCAGCCTCAAATCATATCATTTCATATATAACATGGCACGCTCTCAGCGGCAAACAAAATGCCCCACTCCAGTTCCTCTCACTGTTCTCGATTTGCAATCTAGGGGGCGACAGTATTGTTCTAGTGTGCACGCAGAACTTACCACGGTATTAGGCCCAGTCCTCACCACGTTAGTGCACCACTTATGGAGTTCGTTCTGCCTACAACAATACTCTAGACTTCTTGACGTTTCACCGTCATCGTCCTCCCCTAATGCAATCTCGTCCTAAGTATCCGCAGATACTTATCGTTCCTTCCTCTCCACTACTTCGGGTTAACACTCATACCTCACCGCGTTCGCTGTTAATGTCTTTTAAAGTCTTTTATCTTTGATTAACCTATTGGTCAGCTCACCCTTCGTGCATCCCTTCAATGAGTCCTGACCGCTATCTTTGTATCACTTTTCATGACTCAAACTTGGCACAGGGCGGGATCACAATCACAACTTGAATCTCACCACAAAAACTTTTCCCCAGAACAACCTTTTCTTAACATCTCATTTCATAAACTTCCAAAATCTCACTTCACAATTCCTCTTCAAAACTCTTTCAAAACTTCCAATCATAAATCCTTTTCTAAAATTTCATTTCATAAATCTCTTCCCAAAATCTCCTTTAGAAAACTCATCTAAAAAATTCTCCTTTCGAAATCCTTTTTCAAAACCTCTTTTCACAATCACTTTCATAAAACCAATATTGGAAAAAAAATTTCTCATTTTGGGAAACCCTTCAAAATACATTTTGTAAATTCTTTTCAAAAATCTCATTTTGGGAACCCCTTTCAAAAATACATTTTAAAAAAAAACTCGTTTCCAAAGATTTGCAAACCCTTTTCAAAAATTCCTTTTTAAAACATTTCTTTGCAAAAGTTTTTCTCAAAAACTTTCTCTTCTTGAGAGCTGATGGAGGAGCAAGCTCGACTCAACACCAGTCTCAGTCCAAGAAAACAAAACCAAAGAATTCTATTTCCATCCTCACCAACTCTTCACTTTCATTTCCACATCATCACTCTTTCCCAGCTCTGGCTCACTCACATCGCATCATCTCTTCTCAATCAGTATCTCAAACCTCTAATCATTATCTCCACTCTTAGTGTCTTATCAAGGTAAGGCTGCCTTATTCCGTAAGGACTTAAGCCACACAGGGTTATCTTTTCTCTTGGTGTCTTTTATTTTCTAATCTCTTTTGCTATCACTATCCTTTATTTCTCATTATCACATACTTAACTATAAATATGATATCAGCAAACATAGATAACAAACATAAACAATTCATCATCACCCATCACACACAACAATGTGGTCTTTGTCCTATTCGTATAAGTGGCCACACAAAGCACACAATTGCCACTATACTACTGACGCAGAACCACCTAGTTCCGATCTTTGAGCTGATACGGAACGTCTTAATACAACACCTACTACCACGGTGTCTTAGGAAAGCTACTCTCTCACCTGAGGTCCAGCAATTTGATGTGCACAGTCTTCTCTGATCTTGGTTGCTGCCATTGCCTTAATCCCTCGTCTGCAACGTCCCTCGAATTAATTAAAAACACAGTTTCATTACCAACTTTATCAAGAAAACTTTTATTAACTTAAAAATGCTTTTCATTCCTCGTCGGAAGTCTTAAAACATGATTGTTTTTCTCAAAACATCTTTAACTTTTCTTAATTCTTTAAACACTTTGAAATCACTTTGAAAACATCACATAAAACAATTTAAATCAATTGGTTAGGTTGCTGGTCCGTCTTGGACAGCACCTTAACCTTATTCAAAAACACCGAAAAATTCACCGGTTTCGATCCGGGTTTTGCTCAAATCAATTACCTTTTGAAAACCAAACTTTGAGTCTCATGAACTCAATTTAAAAATCAAGAAATCACTTTTAAATAGATTTGGACAGCAAGGAAATACTTTACAAAAATCCATTTAATAAAATCCGAAAACATCGTAAAAACTCATTTTGTTTCAAACACTCTTTAATTCAATATTAATACTTTGAAAACTCAAGTTTTTTGTTATAAAACAAAACTTAAAACACAACTTCACAAATTCAAATAAATCAAACCAAATAATTTTTTAAAACCAATCACACACATAATCAACAACACACTTTGATAAGTCAAGGCACATAAATAATTAAACAATTATTCAATTTGATTTCAAACCAAGCACCTATTCTTAATCAAACATTCTTACAATCAAACACTTAATTCAATTATCCAACATATAATTAACTTTAGAAACATATTATTTTATAAAACAAAATCATTAAAGCATACTTAAGTACACAAACCGAATGCATGCATACATAGTCATTCTAGCACAAAACCTATTCCTAATCAATTATTCTACACTATACATACATCATCAAACATACACAAACTTATAAAATTATTTCTTCTTTCTTTTGACAAGACCATGAGCTACAACTTAGAAGACAATCAAACTCTAACCTATTTCAAATCAAATATCATGCACATACATAGAGCATATATCAAATTCTCACAAAATACAAAGCATGGGCATGAATCAAACATAGCCGAATGCATCACATACAAGATCAACACATATTCATGCAAAGAAAATCACTTTAAACTTCTTTCCCTAAGTTCCCTTCAAAAACTGAGGTATGCAATTCAAGAAACATAATCATTTCATTTAAAACTTAACATGCAAGAAGAAATCTTAAACTTTTCTATAAAAATCATGGATCAACATAACATTTTTAATTTATTTCTCAAGGAGCATAAAAATAACTTTTTCAAGGAACAAGATCAACATGCATGCATCTAGATCATGTAGATCAAGTCATGGAATTTCACATAAGAACACAAATAGGAGACAAAATCGTCTTGGGTAACAAAGGGGTCAAAACCGAGACAAAATCCAAGAAAATAAAGAGCTTTTGTTTCAAAAATTTACATGCAAAGCTTGTAGTCAAAGTTAAAGATCAAGACATAAATCACAAACAAAAATTACTTTAGATGAAAAAGGGACCCAAAAACCGTGACATGCCTTTGAGAAAATAAGAAAGCTTTTGGTTTCAAAAATCATTTATAAAACTTTAAAACAAAAATCAAGATCCAATCAAGGATCAAGACATAAATCAAAGCTTTTCTTAAAATTAAACCAAAATCAAGACATGCAAGGGTTCAAGATCAACAATCAAACAACATGCAGGACCAAAATCAAAGGTAAATTTAGATCAAACATTTATTTATCAAATAAACACATAAAACACTTAATGACTCACGGTTTTAAGCATCGAATCCAAACATGCAAAGAAGATCTACACCAAATTCACAAAGATCCTAAACAAAGCTTTAGATCTAAAAGAAAAACATCAATAGCCATCATACACAACATCAATCGAAACATCAACATGAGTAACACATATCCATTTAGGTCTTAAAATCAATATCAAAGCAAAAGTATTACATGCAAGCTTAGATCAAGCCATAACACAAACATGCAAGGGAAGAAATAAAATTACAAGATTACAAACAAAACTAAGTTTAATGCTTCTAGGGTCTTCGGTTATACCAAGAAGAAAGGTCTTCTAAAGCACTTGATCTTCAAGGGATTCCTAAGTTTGGGGGGGGTTGATCTCCTCTTCTTCTTCCTCTCTAAACCTCACGGTTTCCTCTTCTTCTTTCTCTAAACTTCTATTTTCTATTTTCTTTGTTCTTGGTCTAAGAGTTTGAGAGGCTCTTAGACTTGGTGTTTGGTGTTGGTGTGTGGAACGAAGGAAGAAATGAGAATGAGATAGGGAATGAATGAAATACACCAAAGGCTTGGCTTATATAAAAATTAATGGCTTCCTATTTGGTCCTTGGGGTTGCTTCGGTCATGAGCTAAAGAGGAGGGGTAAATTCGGTACATCATAAAATTGCATGGGTGGAGTTTATCATCTCCAAGGGGAACACGTGGGGGACATAAGGGGTTAGGGTTTCACATTAGGCTTTTGACTTAGGAGCTTTCCATTAGGGTTTCAACCATTAGTTAGAGTTTAGTTTGGGATTGGTTAGGATTTAGTTACTTAGTTGCAACTTAGTTGCTTGCTTACTACTTAAGAAAAATCCTAGGCTTCCTACACTCACACACGGCACACTCCTAGGCTTACACATACACACCTTAATCACACCTTCTTTCATGCACCTACACGTTGCACACACATATACATGCATACATTCACTCATTCATTCATGCATACATTCACCCATTTCCACGCCTAACACCTACACTCATGCACACATATACATCATACCAATACATGCATGTTACACACATACATACATTCACACTTAATCACATTCATTTACTAATTTAATTCCACATGATACTAAGCATACACACAAAACCGCACATATATAGAACAATAAATCATTCATGCATAGAATTTTTTTTAATGGCACCAAAATATCAAGCACACATTTTTCGGAAACAAAACACACTTTCATAAAATAATTCTTATCACATCATTATTTCCAAAAATCAACTTTAAAAATCATGGCATTATTTCATGAAAATCATTTCTTTAAATTCATTTGTCACTTTTGAAAACATGATTTAAGAAATTTCTTTAAGAAAACATCCTTTAAATTTATTTTTTTCTCACAAAATATTCTTTTTAGAATTTAAAACCGTACGAGGAATTTGAGGGGTGTTACAGTCTCCCCAACTTAAAGATTTCTCGTCCCCGAGAAATACGTTGCGGATTAGGCAGCAGGGCAAAGCAACTCGCACATCATCCTTAATTTCGCTTCAAAATCGTCCTTTCCTTTACTGACACTATGCTCTTCACAACACTCCTCGTGTGTCGCGCTCGGATGAAAAAGCTCCATAGCACACCACTTACGGGTCAAACCGAGTTAAGTCACACAGACTAACCGAAGAAGATGTCGTTCCTTTAGCTGATCGCCGTCACCATGAGCACAATCTTGGGTATAAACCTAGGGAAAAACAAGCAAACAAAATGCACACATCTCCAAAAGCATTGGGTTTAACCGAAAATACTCACTATCCACTAGACTCTAAGATCTCACTACCTACAAACAATCACTCCTTTCTCTAATTCCTCTTCTAACTCTGAGGCTCTAACCGACTATTTCTCTGGTCTGGACGCCTAAAGATGGAGAAAAGGGGTCTAATCTTCCTTACTCTTCCTGAACTAAGGTCAATATACTTCTCTTTCCTTCCTTGTGGCTCCCCAACTTCGATCAGACTTACTACTAAGCGCACTATTGTCCTACATTTCACTCAATATCCATCATTTATCCATCCACAACCATTCAAGCCTAAACTATTTGGATAGCCATGACATTCCTAATATCACAATTCAGGTCAGCAATTCTTGGAAAGATTGGTAAGACGAGGGTTTAATAGAAGGGCAAAAAGAAGAAATTGGATTTCAGCTAACTATCGTTGTTGGAACAATCCAACAAACACGGGTCTCAAGAATAACATTCTATTTTCTTAAGGGTAATATCAAAGATACATTGGGGTCAACAACTTAGGTCTTGACAAAAGATAATACTATCTCAAGGGTCATGGGATTTTAACCTTAGAATCTATCTAAACTAACTTAACCATCAGGGCCCTTAATCTAACGCCACAGACACTAGGGACAACTAAGTCCCACATCTTAAGAAGACGAGAACCTAATCTCAAACTCCTATCCTTGCACTAGCAAGCACTCACCATCACACAAACAAACAAGCAAACAATCAAGCAAGCAAAGCAAAGCAAAGCATGGCTTAAAGCCACAAAGGACTAACATAGCTCTGATACCACTCTGTAACGCCCCGATTTTCACCATCCGAAAACAATCCTCATTTAAGTAAAGGTTGCAGAAATGAGGTCATTTTTTTTTAAACGTATTGAGAAGCGGTTAGTGCATACTCTCGTTCTTTCTTGAAAACCGGGTCGTTACTTAAAAACCATTCCGCACCTTCACTCCCAAGTTTTTCAAAAACAGTTTTAAACATTTGGCCAGTTCACAAAATAAGTAGGGCACAGTTACAAGAGTGATACATTGCTAAGGAAATCCTTGACTCATTCTTACAACAACTTAAACTAATTACCCTATCTACGACTCTGCCTAATGAAAATTATCGGGTGAAGCACCCGATCCTCTTTGCACTCTTTCTTAACTCCAGAAGAAGACGCCACGGCGGTCGCTGCTGGCCCACCTTGCTTGGGCACCCACTGCATCCTAGTTGAAGCAGAAGCAATCTTCTGACCTTCACATCGCACCTTCTCCTCATAGTCTCTGTATCCTCGGACAGATACTTGTCCCAACAGTGGTCCTAGGTTGGCTCCACAAAGTCGATGCTCAGGATCCGGAATCACGATCTGAGAATCGCCGATCCACACCCATCCAGATGGGGTACGCTTCCAACCGCATCCATGTCTGGTCCATGTTGAAATCTCCATGCGATAATCCATCTGCGCGTTGGAGTACCGGAGACACCGATATGCCAACGGGCAGGAAAGAGTTAGCGAAGCGAACGACAAGTCGTCGACGTTGTGGATTTACCGCAGGCGGAATATCAAGACAACACACACAATACAACAAGGCACCACACAACACTCAAACATAACATCACAAATCTTATTATCTTATTAAACTTCTTATATAACATCTTTTAATTGTCAATCATTTCCTCAAATCACATCTTCATTCACCATTCTCAATCTTTCACTTATATCCTTTCCCTCTTCAAGGGTTTCCATCACTTGTTCCAACTTCACCTCATCATCATCAAAACTTCACAAACTTTACTTTTCTTAATTATAAATCTTTTCTTATACGTCTTATCAAATTACAACCATCGTTGATTAAGGGGGATTAAAGAATCATCGAGGTACGCGTCCGTTCGTAGTTAGCACTCACGTCTCATGCCTACATCTCCTCGGCCACCATCCACCTAGTCGGAAGCAAACAGGAGTACAGAACCTTTACCGTGCGGGCACGACAGCTGTCACACAACAAATGGTCCCTGACCAGGAGGCCCAACCTCAAATCATATCATTTCATATATAACATGGCACGCTCTCAGCAGCAAATAAAATGCCCCACTCCAGTTCCTCTCACTGTTCTCGATTTGCAATCTAGGGGGCGACAGTATTGTTCTAGTGTGCACGCAGAACTTACCACGGTATTAGACCCAGTCCCCACCACGTTAGTGCACCACTTATGGAGTTCGTTCTGCCTACAACAATACTCTAGACTTCTTGTCGTTTCACCGTCATCGTCCTCCCCTAATGCAATCTCGTCCTAAGTATCCGCAGATACTTATCGTTCCTTCCTCTCCACTACTTCGGGTTAACACTCATACCTCACCGCGTTCGCTGTTAATGTCTTTTAAAGTCTTTTATCTTTGATTAACCTATTGGTCAGCTCACCCTTCGTGCATCCCTTCAATGAGTCCTGACCGCTATCTTTGTATCACTTTTCATGACTCAAACTTGGCACAGAGCGGGATCACAATCACAACTTGAATCTCACCACAAAAACTTTTCCCCAGAACAACCTTTTCTTAACATCTCATTTCATAAACTTCCAAAATCTCAGTTCACAATTCCTCTTCAAAACTCTTTCAAAACTTCCAATCATAAATCCTTTTCTAAAATTTCATTTCATAAATCTCTTCCCAAAATCTCCTTTAGAAAACTCATCTCAAAAATTCTCCTTTCGAAATCCTTTTTCAAAACCTCTTTTCACAATCACTTTCATAAAACCAATATTGGAAAATTTTTTTCTCATTTTGGGAAACCCTTCAAAATACATTTTGTAAATTCTTTTCAAAAATCTCATTTTGGGAACCCCTTTCAAAAATACATTTTAAAAAAAACTCGTTTCCAAAGATTTGCAAACCCTTTTCAAAAATTCCTTTTTAAAACATTTCTTTGCAAAAGTTTTTCTCAAAAACTTTCTCTTCTTGAGAGCTGATGGAGGAGCAAGCTCGACTCAACACCAGTCTCATTCCAAGAAAACAAAACCAAAGAATTCTATTTCCATCCTCACCAACTCTTCACTTTCATTTCCACATCATCACTCTTTCGCAGCTCTGGCTCACTCACATCGCATCATCTCTTCTCAATCAATATCTCAAACCTCTAATCATTATCTCCACTCTTAGTGTCTTATCAAGGTAAGGCTGCCTTATTCCGTAAGGACTTAAGCCACACAGGGTTATCTTTTCTCTTGGTGTCTTTTATTTTCTAATCTCTTTTGCTATCACTATCCTTTATTTCTCATTATCACATACTTAACTATAAATATGATATCAGCAAACATAGATAACAAACATAAACAATTCATCATCACCCATCACACACAACAATGTGGTCTTTGTCCTATTCGAATAAGTGGCCACACAAAGCACACAATTGCCACTATACTACTGACGCAGAACCACCTAGTTCCGATCTTTGAGCTGATACGGAACGTCTTAATACAACACCTACTACCACGGTGTCTTAGGAAAGCTACTCTCTCACCTGAGGTCCAGCAATTTGATGTGCACAGTCTTCTCTGATCTTGGTTGCTGCCACTGCCTTAATCCCTCGTCTGCAACGTCCCTCGAATTAATTAAAAACACAGTTTCATTACCAACTTTATCAAGAAAACTTTTATTAACTTAAAAATGCTTTTCATTCCTCGTCGGAAGTCTTAAAACATGATTGTTTTTCTCAAAACATCTTTAACTTTTCTTAATTCTTTAAACACTTTGAAATCACTTTGAAAACATCACATAAAACAATTTAAATCAATTGGTTAGGTTGCTGGTCCGTCTTGGACAGCACCTTAACCTTATTCAAAAACACCGAAAAATTCATCGGTTTCGATCCGGGTTTTGCTCAAATCAATTACCTTTTGAAAACCAAACTTTGAGTCTCATGAACTCAATTTAAAAATCAAGAAATCACTTTTAAATAGATTTGGACAGCAAGGAAATACTTTACAAAAATCCATTTAATAAAATCCGAAAACATCGTAAAAACTCATTTTGTTTCAAACACTCTTTAATTCAATATTAATACTTTGAAAACTCAAGTTTTTTGTTATAAAACAAAACTTAAAACACAACTTCACAAATTCAAATAAATCAAACCAAATAATTTTTTAAAACCAATCACACACATAATCAACAACACACTTTGATAAGTCAAGGCACATAAATAATTAAACAATTATTCAATTTGATTTCAAACCAAGCACTTATTCTTAATCAAACATTCTGACAATCAAACACTTAATTCAATTATCCAACATATAATTAACTTTAGAAACATATTATTTTATAAAACAAAATCATTAAAGCATACTTAAGTACACAAACCGAATGCATGCATACATAGTCATTCTAGCACAAAACCTATTCCTAATCAATTATTCTACACTATACATACATCATCAAACATACACAAACTTATAAAATTATGTCTTCTTTCTTTTGACAAGACCATGAGCTACAACTTAGAAGACAATCAAACTCTAACCTATTTCAAATCAAATATCATGCACATACATAGAGCATATATCAAATTCTCACAAAATACAAAGCATGGGCATGAATCAAACATAGCCGAATGCATCACATACAAGATCAACACATATTCATGCAAAGAAAATCACTTTAAACTTATTTCCCTAAGTTCCCTTCAAAAACCGATGTATGCAATTCAAGAAACATAATCATTTCATTTAAAACTTAACATGCAAGAAGAAATCTTAAACTTTTCTATAAAAATCATGGATCAACATAACATTTTTAATTTATTTCTCAAGGAGCATAAAAATAACTTTTTCAAGGAACAAGATCAACATGCATGCATCTAGATCATGTAGATCAAGTCATGGAATTTCACATAAGAACACAAATAGGAGACAAAATCGTCTTGGGTAACAAAGGGGTCAAAACCGAGACAAAATCCAAGAAAATAAAGAGCTTTTGTTTCAAAAATTTACATGCAAAGCTTGTAGTCAAAGTTAAAGATCAAGACATAAATCACAAACAAAAATTACTTTAGATGAAAAAGGGACCCAAAAACCGTGACATGCCTTTGAGAAAATAAGAAAGCTTTTGGTTTCAAAAATCATTTATAAAACTTTAAAACAAAAATCAAGATCCAATCAAGGATCAAGACATAAATCAAAGCTTTTCTTAAAATTAAACCAAAATCAAGACATGCAAGGGTTCAAGATCAACAATCAAACAACATGCAGGACCAAAATCAAAGGTAAATTTAGATCAAACATTTATTTATCAAATAAACACATAAAACACTTAATGACTCACGGTTTTAAGCATCGAATCCAAACATGCAAAGAAGATCTACACCAAATTCACAAAGATCCTAAACAAAGCTTTAGATCTAAAAGAAAAACATCAATAGCCATCATACACAACATCAACCGAAACATCAACATGAGTAACACATATCAATTTAGGTCTTAAAATCAATATCAAAGCAAAAGTATTACATGCAAGCTTAGATCAAGCCATAACACAAACATGCAAGGGAAGAAAGAAAATTACAAGATTACAAACAAAACTAAGTTTAATGCTTCTAGGGTCTTCGGTTATACCAAGAAGAAAGGTCTTCTAAAGCACTTGATCTTCAAGGGATTCCTAAGTTTGGGGGGGTTGATCTCCTCTTCTTCTTCCTCTCTAAACCTCACGGTTTCCTCTTCTTCTTTCTCTAAACTTCTATTTTCTATTTTCTTTGTTCTTGGTCTAAGAGTTTGAGAGACTCTTAGACTTGGTGTTTGGTGTTGGTGTGTGGAACGAAGGAAGAAATGAGAAATGAGAAATGAGATAGGGAATGAATGAAATACACCAAAGGCTTGGCTTATATAAAAATTTGTGGCTTCCTATTTGGTCCTTGGGGTTGCTTCGGTCATGAGCTAAAGAGGAGGGATAAATTCGGTACATCATAAAATTGCATGGGTGGAGTTTATCATCTCCAAGGGGAACACGTGGGGGACATAAGGGGTTAGGGTTTCACATTAGGCTTTTGACTTAGGGGCTTTCCATTAGGGTTTCAACCATTAGTTAGGGTTTAGTTTGTGATTGGTTAGGATTTAGTTACTTAGTTGCAACTTAGTTGCTTGCTTACTACTTAAGAAAAATCCTAGGCTTCCTACACTCACACACGGCACACTCCTAGGCTTACACATACACACCTTAATCACACCTTCTTTCATGCACCTACACGTTGCACACACATATACATGCATACATTCACTCATTCATTCATGCATACATTCACCCATTTCCACGCCTAACACCTACACTCATGCACACATATACATCATACCAATACATGCATGTTACACACATACATACATTCACACTTAATCACATTCATTTACTAATTTAATTCCACATGATACTAAGCATACACACAAAACCGCACATATATAGAACAATAAATCATTCATGCATAGAATTTTTTTTAATGGCACCAAAATATCAAGCACACTTTTAGGAAACAAAACACACTTTTATAAAATAATTCTTATCACATCATTATTTCCAAAAATCAACTTTAAAAATCATGGCATTATTTCATGAAAATCATTTCTTTAAATTCATTTGTCAATTTTGAAAACATGATTTAAGAAATTTCTTTAAGAAAACATCCTTTAAATTTATTTTTTTCTCACAAAATGATTCTTTTTAGAATTTAAAACCGTACGAGAAATTTGAGGGTGTCACAGAAAATTGCCAAACAAATTTTATTAGATGCATATATAGAGAGAACCCTGCAGAGAGAAGTCTTCAAAGAAGCGAAGATGAAAGAGAAAACCCTAAGCGGTGGTCCTCTTCCTCTTCCTCTTCCACCGTCTCATCCGTCAGTCCATCACTGTCAAGCCCCACCGTCAAATGCATCTTCGGTCTCACCGTCAAATGCAAATGCCCACCGGGTCACGATAGGAAGCGACTTTGTAGCGTGGATGGGCATGGCCGCATGGGCCTCACCATCTTGCGCTCCATGCTGTTTGCCATTGTTTCCTCATTCCAAAATCGTGGTGGTTCACAGAGAAGGGCACTTTCGTCAATTGGGCTCCTCGGTGGTGCCCTCGTAATCTCTTGCTGGATCTTCATAAGGCTTTGGTATTGGCTCATAAAGATGAGGAGAAGAAGGAGCCCTACGCAGAATGAAATTCGTCTAAGAATATCATCAAAGAGAAAGATGGGGTATTTATTTAATATTATTCCCCTCTTTTTTCTTGCATTTCATCTGTTTGTTAAAATGCTCAACTGAAATTTTTTATTATTATTATTATTATCATCATTTTAAAAAATTAAGCTTACACATTTCAGAACAATTAGTATGTTTTCTCACACAAAGCCTACCTCGACGCGTCCTTTGTACCCTCTTCGCTCTTCCCCTAAGATTCGCGACCACCACCACTGCCGTTTTCAGCCGGTCCAATTAACCACCGGACTCGATCCCTCTGCCAACACCGAACACCGAACATCGCTGCTTTTCCAACACTCTCTTTCTCCACTTATATTCATTCGAAGTTGAGAGAAAACAAAAAAGAAGAAGAAAACAGAAAGAAAAATAAAGGGAAAACCCTCATTCGTGAAGTAGCAATGGGGTTCTATTTGGTGAGTTTGATTTCACTCTTCATTCTTTTGATTTAGGGTTCTATTTGATTTGGGGTTCTGTTTGATTGGGGTTTTATTTCATTCTTATTTTGGGTTCATTTGAAGTCTTTGTACAAGTCTCTGTTAAATTTGTTTGAATGAAAATCTGATATTTGCCTTATTAGTGTGTTGTGTTGGTTATGATGAATTCAGCTTACTCTTTCAAACTTTATTGGTTATTGGACAAAAACACTTATGCTATGTTTTGATTTCATACCCATGTCTTATTTTACTTTCATTTAATTTTAAATTTCACATTAGTGAGTTTTTGTGTTTATGTGTTAGTAACTAATTTTTGAGTTTAATGCATATAATTGTTGGAGATATTTGATATCTTTGGTTTATTAGATTATTTTGTGTGCCTCATTCTTAGTGACTTCTGTGATGATTTTAAAACTCGTGCATTAAAATTTGATTTTTTTAAAGAAAGAGATTATTGTTTTGATTGGATTACTTTGTGTTATTCTTGGTGATTTCTGTTATGATTTTGATGTGGGAAATGTGCAGGAACCATTGTCTAGTTTAGCTGCCAAAGTGTTAAAATCATGTGAGACTGGAACTGTGAAGCTAATCTGCCAAAGCAAAAGTGAGAAAAATAGAATTAGGTCTGTCTATAGCAAAGCTAATGTGCAGGAGGAGCATCACTAGTTTTGTTACGCTTAATGTACTAATGTCCTCCCCCTTGGTTGGGAGTGACTCTTCGAAACAAGTTTTTATCCTAATAATATGCAGTTGTACATCAGCTCATTGGTGGTATAGTACTATAGTAGTCTTCCTAGTTGCATCACTGAGTAATTTTGCCCCTACAGTCACGGGCTTTAGTGCATTATTTATCTGTGTAATTGAAGTTCAATAGTTATGGTTCTCTATCTTGTGTCATTGGTTAGCATTAGTGAGTGTTTGTTAGAGTGGATGTCTATGATAGTGGTCTAGGCTTGATCCTATACACTTGTAAACCTTATTTTGTGCAGAAAAGGAAAGGTTATATTTTTTGCATGAACAGATAGGAAAGGATTAACAGTGACTTTTTAGGAGTTGCTAACTTGTGCTACTTTTTGATGTCTCTTTTGTTTGCATGTAATTATTTGTCTTGTGATTGTGTTGTAGATTTAAGTTTGTGAGAACTCATGTCCTTTTTGCAGAGTAGTTAATTTAATTTGGTTGAATTTCTTATTCATCAGTCTAGATATGCATGATACGCATTATCTTATCATTCTATTTACTTCCACGTTTTATGAGTCTATCAAAGTTAATTTTTTTCTTCTATAGTCACCTTGCTTTATCATGGTTACACCATGTCATGCACTACGAAATCTATGGCAGATAAGATTTTTGAGTTCTACATGCAAATTTTACAAATGATGTTGAAACATTCCTTGTATATATATATATATAGGGCCCCTATAGATGGCTTGCTGAATAAAGTATCTATAGGGATAGAGGGATTCTTTTGAGCAACTAAAAACCCCATGCACCTCTATATATTAAGATGATTACTTACTGCTTAAAATGGTTTTGGAATTATCATTTTTAATATTGTGCCCTTCCTTGCTAACAATATGCAATTTTTTCTATTTTGTTGTTACCTTTATTGTCTAGTGACATTGTCAATTGACTTGTAATTCTTTTGATATTTTGATGAAACAGAATTTGATTCTATATTTACATCATATATTTCTGACCATGATGCTTCTATCAGGAAGAAGTAGCCCGAGAATTTGGTATGCATGTCATGTACCTACGATTTTGGTGGTGGGTGAAGTGCCATAGGGACACATTCCGACCACATAGACCATTGACACTAGAAGAAAAACAACCTGTCAGCCAGTGCTAATTATGTAGTATGAGTTTATTTTCTTCTCTTTTAAGTTTTCGTGGCCAGTTGCCTGGTTGTCTATAGCTTTCTGCTTTGTGTTCTGGTGGCCCCTAAATCTTTGAATTGTACATGCAGGATTTTGGATAACTGTCCGATTGCTGTTCTTAGACAAAGGAGGGATAGAAGTCAATCAACAACATATGAACATGGTTTTCTTGTTGGGTTCATAGGAAACTATCAAGGGGTATAATAATAACTGACTATGAAGTTATGTTATGGAAGTTTAATTATTATTTTTTGTTCCCCTGTTCTTACAAATTTACAATTTCTATTCAGAGTAAAGAGGAGAGATATTTTATCTATAACCACTTGAGTTTTAGAGTCATGTATCACAAGGATCCCGAAACTGACTCTGCTCGTATTGTTGGATTTGAGGTCACACCAAACAGGTCTAGTTATTTTCATCTCTCTCTCTTGTTGTAAATTGATATGTATTCCGTATTTCGTATTAATAATAAATCTGAAAGCTTAATCATACGTATTTTTTTCATTTTATGTTTATAGTTTTTTTTTCCTTTTAAATATTCAAGGAAATTTGAAGCCTATTGCAAATACTAATGGAAGATTTAATTTTGCTAATGTTTTTCTGTAAGTTCATGATTAATTGTGTTTTGGCTGGCTTCCAGCTTGAGGGTCCTCAACTTATGGAATTTGGATTTAGAAATGCTATTTCCAAAGTAGGCTTGATCAAGATCTTGTCTGATCTTTTCTGGATTGGAATGTTTTACTATCTTTACAACATGTATTCTTTTGCTTCAGTTTAAAAAAAAAAAGTTTTATTTTGCTCTATCTTGTCTTATTCTTCTGGGGTGTTTTATCCTTTTAGTTCTTGACCTTAGGCTATAGAGTTTCTTTGCTATGTAAACTTTGCTACTTCCAGCACTTAAGAATTTATGTACACACTCTCCTAGTCCTAGTTTTTGAAGTGTGTAACTTCTTCTGAAAGTTGGTGTAACTTATGGCGCTTGCTTGATACCTCACTCGAAATTTGCATGGCAGGAATTTGACAATTCTTTCCTTCTAGATTTTTAATTTGTTTAACAATAATGTTATTTAAACATGGGTAATTTTTTCAATGCAAAGAATCACTCTGTTCTCTCTAGAAGAATCCTGGATATATAGCCATTAGCCACCCTTTGTTCAACTAACTATCAAATTGATGATCAAAGTCCACAACCATAAAGTTGACCAACTTGTGTTTTACTTGGAAAAACAATTGATAGTTACTGTAGTTGACTAAAGGGTGCTATCCGAGAGCTTATTTGGCATATTTTTCAAACTTATGCGGCACGTTTTAGGAACTGACATGAGGCTTTCCCTTATTTAGAAGAAGCATACTAAATAGGAGTACTTAGTAATAATAATTATGAAATCCCATGCTTTGTGATTTAGTTATGCAATAAATATTATAGAATCTCAAGTTTAATTCTCTATATATGTACAATTCTGGTACAAAAAGTAGTGAAAAATACAAAAAAGTATCAATTCTCGTCAATTCTGGCCTTGAACACTATCTTGTCTGCCATTGGAATATATCAAGCTCTCCACTATCTAGCAAACATCAATTTTTTATTATGACTCCTAATCACAACTGATAGATTAAAAATACAAATGACGAATTTTTCTAGACTCTAACCACAACTGCTTCTTCATTCATTGTGAAAGTATTAGAATGTTGAAGTTGTAATGACACAGTTCCAAGTTACGGTGTATTTTATGTATATAAAATAGGTGTTTGTAAAAACTTGGTGAGAATATCATTGTTTATACATAATTAGCGTCTTATAAAAATAAGTTTGCATTGTTTTTGTTAGTGTGAAGCACCCAAAAGAAAAAAAAAGAAGAAAGGATTGTAGTTTTGTGCAAATAATAAATAAATTTTTGGTTGAACAGTTACTGAGGAGTGCTCCTTGTACCGTGGGGATTCTTGTGGACAGAGGTCTTGGAAGCTTGGAAAAGATATCAAGATCACAAGTATCAATCAATGTGGCAACAATATTCATTGGTGGGAAAGATGATAGAGAAGCACTCACTTATGCAGATCGAAATGCTTCCACTTGACATTTGGTTTAGCTGTAACGTATTAGAGGGTGTTTTACATGTTTTTTTCTTGTTATTTAGCAATGCAGGGTATTTTTTTCCTTTGCTGAATTGCTACATGGTTTTGATCTTTGTTAGAGATAATAAACAAGGTTCTTTGAGATTAGGTGAACTTGTTAAATTGAAAAATACCATTGCTGTTGGAATTAAGGTGAGTTTCTAGCCTCACACTATGTGTAGTAGTTTTGTTCCATGATATAAATTATTTGGGGAAACTACACTTGGCTCCTTCAAGGAATGGCCAAGTTATTTTGAGTTTATCAATTTTAAATTCAGAGTTACCTGGTTATTGATCTTTCAATGATTGCAGGATAGAGGAAACACCATTAATAAATTATTTGAAGGTATTCTTCAAGGAGACAAATTCAAAGTTGAACTTGACGGGCCAAATTCAGCTTTTACGCCTGGTCATTATCAAGACCGTGAAAGGAATAGTGATATTCTGCCACAGGTCTAATTTAAACACTATAAATCTGTTATTGACATTTATTGTAATGGTGTAGTTCTTTATTGCATGGTACCTGTTACTTTAAAACTTTTACACAGCTCAACATCATAATTCTACTTACATTAAATTATTACGTGCATACATCGAGAATCAACTGAAGCTTTCTTAAGTAATTACACCTACTCGATTTCATTCTTTAATTCAAGTTACATATTAGCAAAACGTGCTGGTTTGGAACTAGCACTTGATATTGAGGTTAAAGGCTAAATTGTGGCAATTGGAACTAGCACTTGATAGCAGCGAGTGCATTGGTTGAAACTAGGTAAACTAAATGTTCATTATTTGATTATATGACACATGTTTGGGTTGGAAATTTAACCCATATAGGACCTATGTGTTCATTATTCTATGTCACATATTTTCATCTGGATTTTGAGTTGACTAAACATGCTAAATTCCTTTGGGATTTCAGTTGTTTGCAGTCTTAAAATGGATTTCAAATTTGATTGCTTCATTTTTCATAATTGATTTAAGCTTTAGTTTATTTTGTAACTGTTTGCTAGCCAGGCTCTCTTTCTGTAAACAGACTAGCAGGTCCTGTTATTCTTATGTTTTTGCCTGGTGAACGCCTCTGTTCATTCTGCTATATGATAGTAAAAGAAATAGTATGGTATGTTAAAATGAGAAGCTGTCAGGTCTTTATAGTATTTAGACTCATTTATCAGAAGAAATTGGTTCATTGTGAAAGTATTACTATGTTTATTGGGTTCAATCAGCAAAGGGATTTCTTTTTCTGGATTGGAATGTTTTACTATCTTTACAACAGGTATTCTTTTGCTTCAGTTAAAAAAAAATATTCTTTTGCTCTATCTTGTCTTATTCTTCTGGGGTGTTTTATTTTTATCCTTTTAGTTCTTGACCTTAGGCTATAGAGTTTCTTGCTATGTTAACTTTGCTACTTTCAGCACTTAAAGAATTTATGTACACACTCTCCTAGTCCTAGTTTTTGAAGTGTGTAATTTTGACAGGACATATCAATTTCAGGTCCCGAGCACACACAGAATCAAGCAATGATGGATAATTGTTTTGCTTGAAGAGATGGAGTAGAGTACAAAGGATATTAGAGATTTTGTATTTTATTTTAATGTCTTTTTTTTTTGGATTTATTTTGTATGTTCTTATGTTGTATCTTGTAAGAAACACAACTTATAATAATTGGATGAGTTTTTATCAAATGTATGTTATAAATTTAGTAGTTGTATAATCCTATTAAAAATATTTTAGAATTTGAAGCATAAAAAAAATTTCTTTGGTCAAATATATATATTTTTTTAAACTACAAAAGGCTATTGCAACGACAATATTGTCGTTGCAGAAGCCAAAGGTGTTTTGCAACGACATTGTCGTTGCAGAAACCAAAGGTATTTTGCAACGACATTGTCGATCTATGTCGTTGCAAAATAGATCACCTACACATAACTCTGTCGACCTTGTTTAGCAACGACATCTCTTATGCAACGACTCATGTCGTTGCTGAAAACCGTTCTTTATAACAACGATGAAAGTCGTTGTTGCACCCTTTTGCAACGGCTTTACCAACAACGACCAATGTCGTTGCAAAAAATATTTTTAGCAACGACTTTTAGTTTTTAGCAACTACTTTTGTCGTTGCAATAAAGGGTTTTTCTTGTAGTGACAACAATACGTACCCCAACATCTACAATCCAGGGCCAACAAATCAGTCTCACCTCATGGTCCAGCTCAACACCCAATCCATCACCGCCACAGAAGCAAGGTTGGGAGAAGGCACTTAAAGCAATGGCTACCACAACCAATACCTTCATGGCAGAAGCCAGGGCGAATTTCGCCAATCAGGAAGTCAACATTCACAACTTGGAGGTGCAATTGGCTCAAATAAACAATCAGATATTAGAGATTGCAACCAATTACAAGGAGCGATGCATGGCGGTCACCCTTCGAAGTGGCAAGTCGTATGAGGAGCCACAGAAGAAGGGTGATGCAACTGAGCATGAGAAGAAGGATGAGGGGCCAAAGCAACCAAGTGGAAGAGGCTTAAATGCAAGGCAACAGACGCAGGATCCACCTGTGGATCAAGAGAAAGAGAAAGACACACCTAAACCAGCACCACTACCTCCAAGGATTCCATATCCTCAGAGGTTGAAGAAAGAGGACGACCAGAAGCAATTCTCCAAGTTCTTGGAGATGCTACGGAAGGTGGAGATCAACATTCCGTTTGCAGAGGCTCTTTTACAAATGCCTATGTACGCGAGATTCATGAAAGAGTTGCTGACAAAGAAGAAGAGGATGCTCACTGACGAGACGTTCCCGATAGCAGAGAAGTGCAGCAGCATCATCAAATCCAACCTTCCACCAAAGCTGAAGGACCCAGGTAGCTTCACTCTTCTGATTAGCATAGGCAAGGAGTACTCAGGTAAGGCTCTCTGTGACTTAGGAGCTAGTGTTAACATTATGCCTTTGTCTATTTGTGAAGCATTAAACTTAGGAGAGATTAAGCCTACCCTGGCATTACTTCAGTTAGCTGATAGAACCACTCTCCGCCCATATGGAGTGGTGGAAGATATTCTGGTTAAGGTGAAAGAATTTATCCTGCCCTTAGATTTCATGATTTTAGATATAGAAGAGGATGAAAATATTCCTCTAATTTTTGGAAGATCATTCTTGGCTACAGCAGGGGCAGTGATTGATGTGCCTAGGGGAGAAGTAATTCTTCGAGTGAATGGTGACCAAACTATAATTAAAATTTTTGAAAAACTACCAGTCACCGCGGAGAACTTTGCTCCTCTCATGTGCATTCAGCACTTCAATGGAGTGAGTATTAAGAAGAGGATGAATAGCAAGGTGCCACCCATGAAGAGATCTTGGCAACCACCCTAACCTCTAAAAAGAGGTGACCCGTCAAGCTCGTGACGTTAAACAAGCACTAGTTAGGAGGTAACCCAATGTTTAGGTAGCATTCCCTTAGTTAGTAGTTTTTAGGAAATTAGTGTAGGTTATTTTTTTATTTTATTTTATTTTGTTATTTATTAAAAAAAAAGCACCAGTGTACAGGTCTGGCGCGCCTGAGCGAGCACTGGGCGAAAAACCCAGAAAATGGGGGAATTCCTGTTTATTGATATATTTTGTGCTTTTTTCCCCACCAGACCAGTCCCTGTACCTGTGCAACAAAAATATGTAATTGCTTTCTAGGATTTTTTTTTAGTTTAATTGCTTGGATATTTATTTGGATTATTTATTATTTGCATCCAGCTATATTTTGAGTAACAAATATGAGTTAATATTTCCCCCATTAGAGGTGCTAATTTTGGCACTTGTTTCTAATGACTTATATAAAGTTTGGGGGAATGTTTTCTCACTTTTGTTAGTGCTGATTATTTTATTCAGATGCAAGTAGTAACTGTTCCAGATTTATTCCATGTAATTTTTTATTTTGTAGTTTTAGTTTAGTTTAGTTTGCTTGAGGACAAGCCAACCTCTAAGTTTAGGGGAGTGGACAAAATAAAAAATTAATTTTTCAGACTTGAATTTTTCTCCCATTTTTGGTGTTGGTTTGTGTCTTAGGTAGAGGTTTTGTAATAGACTTAGGATTGTTTTTCTGATGATAGGTGTATATACTTAGTTTAGGATTAGACTCATTGATTCATGTTATTTATTTGTTGAGCTGTAAATATTTTTGAAATCTGGTTATTTTGACAAAAATTTTCAGAACATGAGATTAGTGAACTGACTTTAGCTTAGTGAGATTTTGAGCCTATTTGATGGGGTATATGATTTATTGAATTATTTTGATTTGAGACCCCTATTTCTTTCATGAGTGTTGTTCACTTTGGTTTTGTGTTCTAGAACATGACCGGTGACCATTTTGAAATTGATAATTGATTGCATGCATGAATATGATTAAGGCACTTAGGATGTGTTTTTGTGGCCTTCACATGATTTGAATTGATAAATATTCCCTTAGTTGCCCATTTTGAGCCTTATGAGATATTATGATTTTTCTTTGGTACCCTGCATTTATTGAAATATTCTTTGTTAGTACCTTGGAAATTTTGAATGAGCAATTTAGAGGAATATAGAAAGAAAAAGTGAAAGTAATTGGTGAAAAGTGTATGAGTTCTATTTCTCTTCCAAGTGAAGAAAAATAAGGAAAAAATAATAAATGTAAAGGAAGAGAATAGAATGAAAAAAAATTGATAAAGAAAGGAAGAATAAAATGTTCCTGATGTGAGTGTGAGTCTTTATTGTATTCATTGCTCATTCATGGTTTTTGAGGGAAACTTGCTTTTGTAAATATGTTTGCGAGTTAGCCTTTGTTTTATCTCTTCTTTCTTCTATCCCACCTGACACTTTTAGTCATGGCCTCATTACAACCAAAATTAAGACCTTTTGATTTGTGTGTGCATTCAATAATTTCAGTGGAGATTTGGGTCTATGGTCAAGCATATGGTAACACTTTACTATTGTATGAACTTGAGTGAATTGTTAATACCTTAACATGAGAGATATACACTGAGAGGTTGAGAGTGTTCACTAGTTTTGAGTTCTGATTGGTTTTGTTTCTTTAACCAAGTTTTGATATGTGAATAGCTTATATAAATATGTGGCTGTGTTGATGAGTCGAAGTCTTAGATTAGGTGTTGTACATTTTGATTTGGATGGTAGTCTTTTGTTTTAGAATTTTTATTTTACTTTTTCCTGGGACATGCAAAATGCTAAGTTTGGGGGTGTGATTTGGGTCTAGCATATGATGTTTTAGAGCTTAATTTGACTCCCTTTTGCTTAGTTTTGGTTTTTTTCTTAAGTATTTTAGGTAGATTTTGTTTAGTTTTTAATTAGTTTAGGAAATTTTATTCCCTTGAACGTTTTGATCCGTTTTGGGTATGTTTCAGGTACTTTTGGAGTTTAAATGAAGAAAATAAATATGGAGTTGAAAAGAGGATGAAAGGACCTTGAAAATGGCGCGAGAACGGAGAGAAACGGAGCTAGAAGTAAAGTTGCACGCCCAGGCGCGTGGATGGCGCGCCCAGGCGCGCATGCAGCGTTAATTTATAACTCATCAGACCTAGCGCGCCCAGGCGTGGAGCATGGCGTGCCCAGGCGCGCGAACGTTGTGGAGGCCCAATTGGGCTGATTTCTGATGCGTTTTTCAGGGGATTAATTAGGATTTCGTTTTATCTTTTAAATAGAGGTTTTAGAACTAGGTTAGGCAGCTTTTAGAGAGGGAGATTACATAATTTTAGAGAGTTTTAGAAGAGGAGAAGATCAAGGATTGGATGATCCAAGGCTTTTTCATGGTAATCATGCATTCTTCTATTGCTTTTGTTCTTATTTTCATGATGTGTAATTAAAACCCTTGTGTTAGGAATTGGTGAATTTTTATGGATTAGTTTATTGATTTTATGAATTGATGTTTTTTCATTTCTAAATCATGTGTTTGATTGCGTTTTATTTCCAATTCATAAATCTGGCCAATTTATGTCTTGTTTTGGATCTCTAATTCTTCAATTGAGAGATTAGGAATTAGAATAGGTCGTGCCTTCAAACAATATAGTTATTCAACAAGTAGGGATACAATTGGGTAATTATATAACATGATTAATTCCCTATTCTTAATTAAGATTATTCAATAGTTTAATCTCTTAAGGAATTAAGGATTGTCTAATTGAATAAGAAACGGTAATTATACAAGAGGGATCTAATAGTTACCAATTTAGGAATTTGTTCATGATTTAGGGAAAAACAGAGATTCATGATAAATAAACAACGCCTACAATGAAACCATGTTCCTAACATCTTTCTCAAATTGCTCACAACTTCTATTCAATTTCTGTTTTTAAATTATTTTCTATTTTTATTTTAATTCAATCTTGATTAATTAGTAGAAACCTATAGATTTTGCTTTTAACTACTCTTTGGTGAAAATTAATTGAACAATTTGCAATCCCTGAGGGGCGATATTTGATCTTATATTACTATCCGATCTAGTATACTTGCTAGAGAGTGAACACATTCAAACTCCATCAGTACCACCACGAAGAAGCGGAGAGAAACGAGGTCAAGATGAACCCACCTCCCACGAAGCATGACGGCCACCCAGGTCTGCCATCGAAGGTGCTGCACGCTGGATTTTCTACTTTCATCGTTCAGCTGTGTGGACACAACATGGACGATGGAACGGAGGTTAAGTACTTGTACTTTCATATCACACTTATACATTCCCTCAATTTTTTAGACCATCGACGTAGAAATTGATGTTTAAAAACTTGTGTTATTATTCTTTTACCATGCAACCTATCATTTATCAAATCTAATTTGCAAAACCCCAATATGGAGAGGAACATTAATTTAATTTCTCAACTCACTTCCTCTTCTAAACCCTAAACTAATTTGTTGTTATCATATGTGGTTATGTTCTCTGATTTGGTTTCTTCGTCAAAATTCACTATAATTTCACCAATTCTCATGTCATATTTTATAAACTTAGATTAGTTAGCTCTGCTATATCATACTCTATAGGTAAATGATATTTGATAACTACAATAAAACTCAAAGAAAAACCTTACTTCTATATATCATTCACTGTGTACTATCTGACCCAATTTTCAATAAACATTTAACGTTTTCATGATTCATAGCACTTACAAATTTCTTCCAAATTTACATGGTTTTGGTTGTCAATTCCTCAAGGCCAATCTCCACCATGTTGTTCAATTCCAATGGGAATGTTGTACACACAACTCTTTATTCGAAGATGCCTACTGCATATATATAATGAGTATTTTTAATACTAATTCATATAAAACCTTCAGCTAATCGGAAACAAACAATGTCATTAGGAAAATTATTACATTTTCGCTTTTTCACACTTATTTTTAATTATTATAGTGTAACCATTCAGGATCAATTACATTTCTCTACATGTACCTTAAGTACTATCCGAACTTAACCAATACATTTTATTGTTACATTTATACAATTTTTGTCATACAATTTTCATTATGATGCAGAAGCTGCCGCCGAAATTTGTACATTACTTTGGCGACTCGATAACAAATCCAATTGTGCTTCGGATTCCTAATGGAAGGAAGTGGCTCATAGATTTGAATTTCTATGAGGGGGACGTATGGCTTGATAGGGGTTGGAAGAAATTTTTAAGTGATCTCTCTTTGGTTTCTACTATATCATTGTTCTTTCAATTAAACACTAACACTTCGATCTTTGATGTCAATGCATACCAATTCCAATGTTGTGCTGAAGTGGAGTTTCAAGCAGCAGAAAAAGGTATCATGAGCCCTTTCAACCTTTATTTCTGCTTTACATAACTATTTCATAAAAACTTTAAACAATGACGATTGGCAGAGGATGACGAGGAACGAACATTCGGGGTTACAATTAAAAATTACATGATCGAAGCAGACTCGTTGGTAAATTATCAATCTAAAAACCATCAAATACAAAGTACTTTGCACATTTTATTTAGTGTTCTTCAATTCCTAACGCATCTGCTTTCTTCTAATCCAGCCTTTCCCACACTCTTATGTTGAAGACTACCTCACGACAAGGGCTGAACATGAAGTGCTTTTAATTCACAACGACAACGGTATAGTTGCAGGAATGTTCACTCACCAATTACAATCAACTTGTTTTATAACAAACGGTTGGCAGGAGTTTGCTATTGCTAATGGAATAACTGATGAGGAGGAATGTAAAATTAATGTTGTTGGGGTCAATGATGCAGGCCAAATCATGTTGGAATTCCACAAAATTACAATTTGAGCAATTTTACTCAATATTAGGAGTGAGAGTTGTATACCACTGTTGTTTTATTGAACAAAGTTTCTAGTTCTTAATGTAACGTACTGGAATTATCATGTGAAGTTCTAACTGCACTTTTTAGTTTCTTAAAATCAATGATTAATGGATCTCTTTTTAGTTTAATAGAGCAACTAAGATTTCAATATAGTGTGACGTGTGAGGACTTCAGTTGAATATATAACCACCGCTTCTTCAAATATCTCAAATTTTTATACAAATGATGCTTGTTCTTTTTTTTTTTCAGCTCATTAGGTTATTCATCCTTTAAATTAGGTACAACACTTTTATTTTAAATGGCACCATTATGAATGGAAAAATTTCATTTATTTTTTAAAAACTATAACTAAAATTATTAGTTTCTACAAGAAAAAAGGCGTTCACTTTATAGGGGGCCTTTATTAATACAAAAAAAATTAAATACTACTGAAAATTTAAAAATGAATTTAAATTAAATAAAGTGTCTTCGAATAATTAACTAAATAATTACATATTATTGTGTATATTGTAATTTAATTATCTAAAGTTCAAATTATATCAGTTTATATCAATAACAAAAAAAAATAAAAGGTTTACCACAACCATTTTTTTCCTGCCCAAGGCAAGGCCCATTTCGAATTTAGAAATTTTTTTTTTCATAAATACGTATAATGTATTTTTACCCGTACAACAGTTTCCAGGTAATTGATCTGAACCATCCATCTCGTATTTGGTTGAGATCAACGTCTCAAACCAATGGAACCACCGGTGGTGCCAAAATTTTTGGCACCACATCAAACGTTAACAACAAACACATCCAGTTAAAAATTAGGATATATCATGAGCAAAGGGCAACATTAATTAACACTAAATAGCATGGTTTCTTTTTTTTTTTGTTGGACTAAATAACATGGTTTCATAACAAGACAAATCAACCATAACATTAAAAATTAAATGTCATCTCATGTCCATAACATGACAATTGCATTTGATGCAATTGCTGGATACCCTGCCAAGTGG
This sequence comes from Crotalaria pallida, assembly GCA_037953625.1. Lineage (NCBI taxonomy): Eukaryota > Viridiplantae > Streptophyta > Magnoliopsida > Fabales > Fabaceae > Crotalaria > Crotalaria pallida. The sequence continues at coordinate 74,627,664 of CM075649.1, read as the reverse complement.
TACCTGAAACATTCAAAAACAAATACTTAAGTAACAAACAAAACGAAAATTAAAATTATACCAAAATATTAAGCACAACTTCATACCTATTCATCACCAATCTCCATCTCTTCCGACATAGACTCCGAGGAACTTTGCATACACCTGTCATGTTGTTGTTTCAATCTCTCCACCTGAGATGCAATTGGACATGCCTTCATGGTGTGTCCCACTATGCGGCATATGCCGCACTTGATAACCCTCTTTCTTTTACCGGTGTTACCAGACCCGGTTGTGGCACAACTTTTGCTTCTAATTATCGTCGGGTCCCTCACCCCACTATAATCATGCTCATCATCTTTGGTAGGAGGTATACCCTCAACATTCATACCATTCTTCGATTCCAAAGAGATGACATTTGCCGCAAGTATATTCCTTTGCTCGGTATAATCTTCAAGATTACCACATGCATCACTACACAAACGCCTGCACCAATCCATCAAACCTCCATACCTACAATATTTCAATGCCTCCTCACCCCAAGGTACATTTTGACAAGACATATCAAAATTTAAATGACGACTCACCTTCACTATAGCATACACGCCAAGGGGTGTCTTCCCTTTCATACCTCACAACTTCATAAATTCTGTACGAAGGAGTTTCTTTGAATCCAAGCACTCTCAAGTACAAGGCATCAATTACATACTTCCGAAACATGTGGAAAATCTCCCTTATGAACACCTTCGCAGCATGCAGTTCCAAGGATACAAGAAGAGTTTGCATTACTGGTAACCCCTTCAGTGAATTGAAATCAGCATCCATCTCACTGTTTCTCGTGGAATTGATTGCACGTTGGAAGTGTTGTAGCAGTTCGGCAAGGTCAGTCCTGTGACATATAAACTTCCCGAGTTGTGCATGGAGAGCCTCACATCGAGAAGTTGTCCTGAAACCTGAAAAGAATTTTCCCCTCATATAGGCTGCTGCCCACATTTCCTTAGTCTTGATGATGTTCGAAACCCATGGATGATCCTCAACTGAGCATTGCTTCACATACATCTTACACTTCTGTTCAAAGGTCCCAATCTCGTAATCGCTCAACATGCACTTTCTGAACAAATGAGTAAAATGGGTATTGCCAACCCTAACAGAAGCATTGCGGATCAAATGCCATGCGCACAATCTATGGTGTGCTTCTGGAAAAACAAGTGCTATTGCATTCTTCATTGACAACGCTCCATCGGTAATAATACACTTCGGGACCTTTCCGCACATTGCCTCGACAAAAGTCTCCAACACCCACTCATAGGTACTTTGAACCTCATCACTTACTACTGCAGTGGCAAAAACAATTGTCATATTGTGGTGATTTACACCAGAAAACACAACAATTGGACAATTGTACTTATTTTTTCCATACGTGGCATCAAAAGCCAAAACATCGCCAAACAGTTGGTAGTCATAACGAGAGCATCCGTCACACCAGAATAATTTATCTATCCGCCCATCTTCGCTTACTGTGTGCCTCCAAAAGAAACATGGATCCATTTTCTGCATCTCGGTAAGATACATCATCGCATTGCTTGTGTTCCCATCTTTGCACTGCCTCAATATATGAATCTTGTTATACATATCACGTTTCCGATAACCAACCTTGTCATATTCACCCGAAAGCTGTGCACGCAGCTCATACGCATGCGGAGTACTGATGCCGACAGCTTTCAATCCCATCAGCTCAATCACATCAAATTTTGTCATGCCCCTTTGTGATCGATGAAACACTCCAAAGTTGCCGCCAAGGAGACCATGACTATGATCATTGTTAAAAAAATTCACTCGCCATAATCCAGTTTTCTTCTTCAGCACAACACGCAATTCAGCCTTGCAACCGAACCGTGTGACAATTTTCGGTTCCCTTTTGCGATTGCTGCTTTGAAGATATTTTTCCTTTCGCTGTCCCTCTCCACTGCACACAAAGGCAATGCGACAAACAAGACCATCCTTGTTTTTGTCAACCTTATTCTTGCGAATGCTAAAGCCATGCACTGTTGCAAATGCTTTGTAAAATTCATATTATTTTCAAAATTATCCCTATTAATATTATTGGGAATCTAAAAAATATTAAATAAATAGGGGTGTTTGTGGAAAAAAGTAATTAATGCTCATTGAAAATTGGTAAAGGGCTTTATAAATAAGGACAAAATAAAAGTGTCAAAAGAGCTTTATAATTAGGGACGGAGGAAGTAATAAAAATACTGTATAATTAAATTTCCTTGAAGGAAAATATCATCAAAAAGAAATGGTTCCCTTTTTTTTTTTTTTTAAGAAATGGTTTTTTCGTTGAACTTCTTATAGGAATATACTCCCTCCATTTCAGAATTTTAAGCCTTTTAGACTTGGACACACAAATTAAGAAAGTATTAATTATTGTAAGTGTTATGTATAATTTATCCAAAATGCCCCTATTTAATTTTTATTGAAAGTTGTAGTAGTATTTAATTTTTATAAGTAAGTGTGTTCATTAATTAATGTATAGTGGTTTAGAGATGAGAGAGATGATAAAAGTAGAATTAATGAGGAGTGAATGAAATAATTGGATGAAAGGTTAAAATTGGAAAAAATAATATGTTTGTGTATTGAAAATGTAAAAGGCCTAATGTTCTGAAACAAGAAAAAAAATGCTAAAAGGCCTAATGTTCTGAAACGGATGGAGTATTTTAATATGCCTAACATTCATGCATAACAGATTAAAAAAAAAAATTTTCTATCGTGCAATCAAAATTTCGATGGTTGTTATGCAACCCTTTGTTAAACTAATAAGAATTTGCCACATAATACATGTATGACATGTCATTGCTTAAAGTAGTCAAAATTATATTGATTTTTTGCAATTTAGTCCAATATTAAAAACTAGATTTTTTTTATGTTGGACTAAATTGCAAAAATCAGTTTTGACTAATTTAAGCAATGTCATAACATACGTGTATTAGGTGACAAATCTTAATCTTAATATGTAAAATTTGAAGCAAGTTTTGAGGAAAGCTCTGCCAAGTGGCAGCTTATAATCAATATTTAATATGAAAAAATTTGAGTTACTTTTTTAATTTAGTAATTACTCCGTATTAATTAAAGTTAAGTTAGTAACACAACCTTGAATGCTGCCGTGTGAAAATATTTGGGAAATAGCATAACATAGTTGCACAACAGTTGATTCCACTTTGAAGATTGCCCCGATTTTTGTCGTAGTAGTTGAAAGGTTTGTTCAGAGAAATATTTTTTTGGCTATTTTTTTTCTGTCTTTGATATATAAAAATAAAAATGATACTCATTTATCTTTATTTTATATATAAAAACATAAAAACATTACTTCTTTCATTTTTTTTTTAATTTTTGGTTTTTAAAAATGGTGCACACATATTAAGAAAGTACTCCATCGTTTCATTATGTTTAGCCTTTTAGGTCTGAATACACAGATTAAGAAAGTGTTAATTATTGTAAGTATTATGTATAGTTTGTCTAAAATGACTCTATTTAATCCTTATAAAAAATTGTATTAGTATTTAATTTTTATTAGTAAGTGTATCTATTAATTAATGTATAGTGATTTAGATATGAGAGAGATGATAAAAATATAATTGATAAAGAGTAAGATAAATGATTAAAAGAAAGGTTAAAATTGAAAAAAAAAGATATATTTTTGTACTGAAAATGTAAAAGGTCAAACAATATAAAATAGAAAAAAAGCTAAGATGCCAAATATAATGAAACGGAGGGAGTATTAATTATTGTAAGTGTTATACTCTTTTCCTTCCAAAATGTTAGTAAAATTTTGAAAATTCAACAAAAATGAGAGAATATGTTTTTAATGCATTTTGTATTGAGTAACCAGTCACAATTCATAATTTGAAATTTTTAAACTTTTTCATTAATTACTTTAAATTTAGTTTTAAAAAAAAATTTTGCCCTTTTTTATTGTACTTGTGGGACGGATGAAGTATTATTTTGAATAAAAAAAAGTTTTTAAAAAGGAAATTGATTCGTGTTTAAAATTCTCGCTTAATGTTTTTTTAAATATTATTATTAGAATAATCTTAATCTTAATTTTAATCTTAATATTTAAAATTTGAAAGAAATTTTAGGAAAATTTTTGTCATTTGAAATGTTCTAATCAAATCTTAATTTGAATGAGTTTCTTATTACCCCTTTAATTCTAATCATAAGTCACTTTACTAATTTAATGAATTTTGTATTGATTAACCAATCACAATTCAAAATTTGAAATTTTTAAACTTTTTCATTAATTACTTTAACTTTAGTTTGAAACAAAATATTTTGTTCTTTTTTATCATTCTTGTAGGACGAAGGAAGTATTATTTTGGAGAAAAAAATGTTTGTAAATAAAAAATATTTGATTGGTGTTTAAAATTCTCACTCCATATTTTTTTTAAATGTATTATTAGAATAATCTTAGTCTTAATGATTAATCTTATTTTAATCTTGATAATTAAAATTTGAAGAAATTGTAGGAAAAGTTTTGTCATTTAACATGTTCTAATCAAATCTTAATTTGAATAAGTTTCTTACTACTCTCGTCGGTCCTAATTATAAGTCGCTTTATATTTCTTATTCATCATTTTTTCCTCTTTTTTTTTTTTGCCATTATTAAATGTTTTGACTATCAATGTTTTTTTTTATTTTCATTGATAAGTACGAATTTTCCAAAAAAAATTGAGAAGTTAAAATTGTAATATTACAATATACTCTCATAAAATTAACTACTTTTCTTGCTATGTAGTATAACTAGATTAAACATCCCCTATAATAAAATTCGATAAAGTACTATAAATTTTAGTAATCAATAGACTTTTACTAATTAATCTTACCTATTTGTTGGAAATAAAAGTCGTGCATAGTTTGATGTAATTGTCTATTCCTTTCGGTCCTATTTATAAATTTTTTTGGGGTTTTCACTCCCATTAAGGAAAGTGAATAAATTTGTTAGTGGTATTTGAAATGTGAAAATTTGATATACTTTTTCAAAACTACCCCTATAATTATTATTGAAATTATAAAAAGTGTTGACTTTATAGGAGTGTTAGTGGAAAAAAGTAATTAAATGCTATTGAAAATTGAAAAGATGTCTTACAAATAGGAGCAAAATAAAAACCCCAAAAGGATCTTATAAAGACTGGAGGAAGTAATTGATCTACATTGTAAATTGATGTGGTTGCTTAGAGCATCTCCAACGGGAAGAGCTTAGCTCTTGGAGATAGTGAAGAACGCCTGTGAAGAACCAAGCCAGCGTTGGAGCTTGATGACCTGGCGCTGCTTGCAAGCTTCCGTCCCTTCAGCAAGCGACGGTGCCTTGTGTCAGATGTGGGTCAACCACCGTATCGCTACACAGAAATAATAATAAAAAAATTCTTTTCTTCTTCCTCAGTTTTTCACAGTAGAGAAGAAAAGAAATTACATAAAAAAATTTCCAGAGAAGGTAAAAAAACAATGAATCATATTATTACAAAATTGAAAATTAAATTACAAAATTGAAAATTAAAAAGAGAAAGGGGAAAATCAAAACCCCAGAATCCCAAATCTTATTGCAAAGACGAAATTGATGTTGGGAGGCCAAAATAAGTCACATGCAAAGCATTTAGAGTATGGATTTGAGGGGTTTGATGTCCAAAATCGAGCCAAAATTAAAACTCTTGTTTGATTTTGATGGATCGAGTTTTTGATGAGGGATATGGGTTGGGTGTCTGGAACCGTGAGTGAGACGAGAAGAAGGAGAATAAAAGGTTGAAGAAGGAGTGAGTGAAGGACTTTCAGAACCAGGAGGAGTAATGAGGGAGAGAGTGGATAGAGAGTGAAAAGAAGGAAAAGGAAGAAGAAGAGAGGAAAACGTTGGAGAATGAGAAAGAAGAGAACGTGAAATTGGGGACGGGGGAGTACTGTTTTACTTTTAGTTTTAATCTTAATATTAATAATAATAATAAATAATAATAGTAATAAATAAAAAAAACCGTGAGGAAGTGGTCTCAACCTCCCTCCAGTTCCAATCCATCAATTATATATATAAATATATATTTATTTGAATTAATTTATTATTTAGTAATATTTTTATGTATTTTATTATTTTAATTATTTATATATTTTTAATGTATTTTTAGTAATTTTGTATATTTTTTAAATTATTGTTGTTGAATTATCTGTATTAATTGAATAATAATTTAATTTTTATTATAATAAGTAATATTTTAATAATATGTTAAAAGTAATGTGGGGTAGGGTGTGGGGTCCATTCAAGAACCATGATTGGGTTTTTGGGTTGGAGCAAATTTGTGTTAGAGTTGCTTAGAATATGAGAAAATGTGAGATAATATAAAAAATGTCGTGGAGACCACACAAAAACCAAAATTGGTGCTTGGGGTTGGAGATGCTCTTATGTGTAAAGGCAATATATAATTCATGCATTTTATTAACGTTTCCCATTCCTTTTTGCGGTTGAACTCACCATCACCATTTCATTGATTGATATTTATTGTTTCTTCTTTTTCGAGTATATTTTGCGATCTCGATTCAACCACTCAGCATCATGAAGAGGTCTTAGTTATAAGGAGCCTCTGGACCATTCCCCCTTCTTCACTTATAAAGTACCCTCCGGTTCTATTTATAAGATCTTTTTGGGGTTTTTTACTCCAATCAAGGAGAGTAGATAAATTTGTTAGTGATATTGGAAATGTGAAAATTTGATATACTTTTTTAAAACTATCCCTATAATTATTATTGGAACTCTAAAAAGTGTTGACTTTATAGGGATGTTAGTGGAAAGAAGTAATTAAATGTTAATGAAAATTGAAAAGGGGTCTTATAAATAGGACCAAAATAAAAACACCAAAAGGGTCTTATAAATAGGACCGGAGGAAGTATAAATACAGGTAAAGTGAATCATTTCAATTTATTGTGTTCAATTGTTCTGAATCTTCATATTTTCAATTTTTTTTTATTATTGACATTGTTTTGCAAAGGATATGTTTTGCATGATATGTTACTAAAATCTCATTTGAATTGGTATTGTTACGATGTTGAGTGAGTATAGGTTGCTCACTGATGGCAAAAAAAAAGTCACTGATGGCAAAAAAAAAGAGTTTCTGAACATGTTACTGCTTTGGTTTTTATTCAATGAATAGTGTCACGACATGGGTAAAGAATAGGAACGATTTTAATGTCCACCGGATTGTTTTTAGTGAACCCATCCACAGTTTTTTTTGACCCACAGCAAAAGGTTTTGGTACCTGATAAAAGGGTAAATAACATTAAAAGGGTATATAACATTAACTTGGAGGTTGATTATTTAGCTAAAAAATATCCCACTTTAACTTTGACTGTTTTCCTCTTTCCACCCCTCCCATAGCTTCGACTATCCCACCCCTCCCATAGCTTCGACCTCCGCCCTTCTTCTTCCCCATAGCTTCGTTTTTCGTCTTGACCCTCCCCTTCCATAGCTTCGACCTTCCTCACGTTTTCCCCCGCAACGGTGAAATGACGATCTGAACTTCCTCCATAGCTCGAAGCTCGCTCGTAACTTCCCCATAGGTGGAAGGTACCTCATAACCTTAAGCTCACTCACAACCTTTTTTTCGTGACACCTGGAAGGTCGTAACGGTTCTTGAGCAGCAACTTCCATAATTTTCTCATCCCATCAGGCGCGATTTTATTTTCGAAGTATGTAGTGCAGATCTAAGTTTCGTTGTATATTATGAATTCGGTATGTTGTTATTATTTGGTTTGTAGGTTAGATTTAGATGTTAATTGTCATCTGGCATTGATGAAATTGGTTTATCCGTACTGTGTTTAGCAAGATGATATGTTAGTAGTTGGATTTGGGGTATTTAAGTTAGGGATTATAGCATTAGAAATGTAGTTTTGGCCATAAATTTGATACTGTGATTGAATGTTGTATGTAATTAGAATTGAGCTGAAATTATTTTGCATGTCATGTTTTACGCAGTTGGTAGTGTATCAAATGGAGCGACAGAAGACAATGTTGAATGTGATTTGTAACACAGACAATGATAATCCTGAGCTGAACCAGGGTGTAGGTGAATCTTCTCTACATATCAAAAGTTCACATTTCCAATACAATTAACTAAATTATTCCACTTTCTTAATGGACGTGAAATCTCCAAAGAGGGCTTTATAATTAGGGACAGAGGGAGTATAAAACCCTCTTGGGAGATTTCACGTCCATTAAAAAAGTGGAATAATTTAGTTAATTGTATTGGAAATGTGAACGTATTTTCAAAATTATCCCTATTAATATTATTGGGAATCTAAAAAGTGTTAAATAAATAGGGGTGTTTGTGGAAAAAAGTAATTAATGCTTATTGAAAATTGGTAAAGGGCTTTATAAATAGGGACAAAATAAAAGTGTCAAGAGAGCTTTATAATTAGGGACGGAGGGAGTAACTTTTTGTCCAACCATTATCCTCTTCAACTCAAATGTGAGTGACAATAAAGTTAATCATATAGGCAGAGTGATTATAAAGAGATCAGAGACAATAATAATAAAATAAAATAATTAAAAATTAATGAAATAAAAATAAAATAATTAAAAAAAATTTGTCTTATAAAAAAAAATATACTCAACAATAACATCAACTTACTAAATCTTAACATAAAACAATGTTCTATCACCCTCTTTACGAAATTGAGAGAGAGTTGTAGAAGTAAAGAGCATAACTACATATGTTTTGGACCCCGGTACATCATCAAAATGAAGCCCTTAATTATTAGAATAAATCAAATTTTTGAAAGCATTATCGAAGGGAAATAAAATATTCGATTATCTTTTTTGATCTTTTTTGCAACTAAAGGTTAAAAACATATGATTCGTTATTCTATTACTCGTTCTATTTCTTATTATTTGTCGTTTTTTAAGAGATTTTTTGTTTTTCTATCTGTCGTATTGAGGGTTTCAAGAGTGTAACAAATGTTATTTTTCATGTTTATCCTATTTAATATGTCTTTGTTTATGTAAGTAGTGGAGAAGAATTAATGATTGTAGAAAAAAAAAAGGTATAGTGGAAAAAAAACATAATTAATGTCTTAAAAATCTGAGTAATGATTAGATTTTTCAAAGAGTGTGTTTTGTCTGAAATATGACGGATAAATAAAATAGAGAATATATATCAAAGTTATCGCAATTTCTAAGATACTAGTAAATACCAATAAGATTCGGGGGATTAATTGTTCCCTTGAATTATCAACAGGATTATCAGGACCAATCTCTCATAATTATCAGAAATAAATATATCGAAGTACTAATAGTCCCACTTTTTTTCAATGTTCACTATGGTAGCCTAGTAGATTCAGTTGCATAGGATTTAGGAAGAAACAGAGTATAGTATCCCTCCGGTCCTATTTATAAGTCACATTTTAAAAGGATTCTTTGGTCCTATTTATAAGTCACTTTGTATTTTCTAGAAGATATTTATTGATATTTTCTCTTATTTGCCCTTTGCCTATTAATGTGAAGTAATACATTGTGAAATTCCCAATGCAAGTTAAGAGGGTAAGATTGTAATGTTGAAGTATTTTTTAAAAGTTTCAAAAAACATAACTACCTTCCTTGGTCTATGTGATATGGTTAAGTATGCCCTATAAATAGGACCAGAGGAAGTACTATATTGCATTAGAGAGAAAAGAATTCGTCAACCTACATATGCATGCACCCTTTCTTACTGATGACTCCGCAACAAAATAATACTTCATCCGTTTCATTTTTCATATACAATGTTGTTTTATCATTTGTACTATATTTTATGAGCCTTGTTCTTTTATAAACTCAATACATAATTAGTTATTTTTCTAAACACACCCTTATTTATTACATTCTTTTTTTCACTTCCAATATCTTTTTCTCTCTTCAATGATAATTATATAGGGGTATTATAGTCAAAATACAACAAATCATTGCATCATTTAATCATTTCTTAAAACCCATGCATAACCTTAAAACACAATATATATGAAACGGAGGCAGTAGATGCCATTATCACTTTATCAGGTGTTGAGTGCTGCATGTCCTTCTTTACTCTAGCTAGAATCATCTCTCATCTTTAGATTGGTATCTTTGTTTAGGTTTTATACTTATAAGTTGTAGTTTAATTTATTCGTCACAACAACAATAATAAGGATCTTGAAATTACATGACTTTTGTAAGATCTAATATTTTAATAAATAAAATAAAATACTTTTATAATATCATTATATTAAAAAACATATTTAATTTTCTGATTTTTAGTCAAAAGACTCGAGTCCTTTGAGGAAGACTCGAGTATAGTAACTAGCTGTTAGAAAAATTTGAATTTTTGTTGAAAGACTCGAGTCTTTCATGGAAGACTCGAGTATTATGTGGTGTTGCTGAATCTTTTAAGTTGATGCGTCAGCAAAGACTCGAGTCCTGGGCAAAAGACTCAAGTAGTTCGAGCAGTGTGGTTGAGTGTATAAGTCGTTTCCAATTCAAACTTCGCACCAAAACGCGTTTTCTCGTGGTTCCAGGCACAGAGCTGGACTTTACTTCGAAATAAGGTAACCTTAGACTATAAATAGACAATTGGGGAAGCCCCAAACACATTCAAATCATTCCAAACCCGAAATTCTGTCCAAATTCCTCTGTTTTGTGGTACTTACTTTAATCACTTCATTCTCTCTCAATTCTCATCCATTCCCTTCGAAACCCAAACATAAATTGAAGTTCTAATTCCAATCTTGAATTAGAACAAAGAAACACTTGATATAACCTCTTGTAGAACAAGTTGTAAGCAATCAAAGTTGAGGTTCTAAAGCTGTGAAAAACAGAGCAACATTCAACATCAAGTACCCTTCTTTCTTGAATCCGTTTGGTAAATCTAGAAACCCTTACGATTCCAAATTTGTTTCTAATTACAGTTAGCATTTCCTAGTTGCTAAAGCTAACTTGATTCTTTCTTTCCCATGTTTGAATCGTGGTACCCTGCATTTATTGAAATATTCTTTGTTAGTACCTTGGAAATTTTGAATGAGCAATTTAGAGGAATATAGAAAGAAAAAGTGAAAGTAATTGGTGAAAAGTGTATGAGTTCTATTTCTCTTCCAAGTGAAGAAAAATAAGGAAAAAATAATAAATGTAAAGGAAGAGAATAGAATGAAAAAAAATTGATAAAGAAAGGAAGAATAAAATGTTCCTGATGTGAGTGTGAGTCTTTATTGTATTCATTGCTCATTCATGGTTTTTGAGGGAAACTTGCTTTTGTAAATATGTTTGCGAGTTAGCCTTTGTTTTATCTCTTCTTTCTTCTATCCCACCTGACACTTTTAGTCATGGCCTCATTACAACCAAAATTAAGACCTTTTGATTTGTGTGTGCATTCAATAATTTCAGTGGAGATTTGGGTCTATGGTCAAGCATATGGTAACACTTTACTATTGTATGAACTTGAGTGAATTGTTAATACCTTTGATACACACGAGAGATATACACTGAGAGGTTGAGAGTGTTCACTAGTTTTGAGTTCTGATTGGTTTTGTTTCTTTAACCAAGTTTTGATATGTGAATAGCTTGTATAAATATGTGGCTGTGTTTCTTTCTTTCCCATGTTTGAATCGTGGTGCAATTGATGGCCAAAGTTGGTTAGTGCAACTGTTTTTGCACAGGTCCAGAAACAAAATTTTGATCCAACCTCTTTTCTCTTCGATCAATCCTTTCTTTAGCTTCGTTGAGGTAAGGGAGGAGTTATCTAAATACTAGAATGAATAATTTCAAGCTAAAAATGTAGGAACCATTAAAGGTTCAAAGAGGGATGCAACTTGAATTGAGATTCTGACTTGGAGGTCAGAAACCCATGATTTTAATATTCAAACAAGCTTAAATGAACTTAATAAAGCTCACTGTAATGTGTTTCAAATTTAAAATCAAGTGGAAATGAGTTTCACAGTTTAAAATGGAAAATTTCAAGTTTTTGTGCAATCTGTGAATTTATGTTGTTTCATGTTGTTTTAGTTATGCTTAATTGTTATAACATGTTTGTTTTATGTGTATAAGCTTCTGTTTTGCATAGGAATGGAGAAATCAAGCATGGAAATCGAATTGGTGCATCAAAATGCAGAAAACTGGTGCTGTTGCAGCAAAAAGACTCGAGTATTTTGAATGAGACTCGAGTATTCTGGAAAGTTAGGAACGACTCGAGTGTTTCTTCAAGGACTCGAGTATTTTTGCATGAACTACTCGAGTAGTTCATGAACTACTCGAGTATTCTGAACAATTTTCAGAAAAACACTTATTTTCTTAAATATTCAATAACTCGTCTAAATTCCTAATGTTAAACTTTATTACCACTATGAGGTTTTTACCCAGTGGCTTAATTTAATCCCGTTGGTTGATAATTATCCTGGAGGTGTCCTACTGAAATGTTATTCAGTGGTTGATCATTTTCCTACAGGAGTCCCAACGGAAGTGCGTACACCCATTTGATTGATGTTTATCCTGTAGAGGTCCTAGTGAAAGTTTTTATTCACATGGTTGATATTTCCTATGGGAGTCCCAATGGGGTCGTTGCAATTACCATCAATAGGAGGCCATGCCCCAATGGATTATTAAATAACTAATTATATACTATTCCTAAAACCATCACAAAGTGGCTAGGCCGCTGATGAATTTTTTCTAAAAACTTTAGCACCAGCTAAAAGAAAAATTAAAGAAAATGAAAGTATGGAATGATGAGATAACCGACAATGAATAGCCAAGAATGCTGATAAGAATAATGAAATATTGAAATGAAACTTTTATGTGACATTATCATGCATGGTGAAAGGAATTGCTCCGATTTGATTTGGGATACTAGCTCAGGATAGGGCGTAGAAAGCCACCGACACAAGATGTCATGAAGGCTAGCTCTCAATCAATCGTGATGCCTGCAGTGTGAATCCACGCCGGTTCGATGGAAACATACTTTTGAACGAATTCCCGAAAGGATGCCGAACCGTGAAGCATGAATGAGGAGTAGGCATGCATCATAACACTAAAGGAAACTAAACGAACAAAATCAGTTTTAGCATATGAGTTTGCATTATTGCTTATACTTGTCCATATATGTGAATGTTATTTTTAGCCCCTGTTATGCTCATTTGTTATTGTATTTAGCTATGACTCACTCCTAATCCCTTGTTTGTAGGACATGGCACGGAATATGATGTGCGTGGAGATGAGGCCGCTCCCTAATGGGGAGCGGAACTTCGAGGAGCATCGGGCCACATACGAAGGGGACGTGGAAGTCACTTTCCGTCACCCAAACCCTTGGTCCCGGATGCGTCTGCGTCGTACGAGAATCCCAATGGTGTACATTATGCATATTCCACCCAATTTTGTGTTTCGCCATGGAACACCACCACCACCACCAAGACGTTTTCCAAGACGCACCCTTCCACCATGTCCATCACCCTCCGAAGAAAGAATTATTTTGGAGGTTCCTACTCACCCTCGTCCTTCCACTAGAGCCGGATCTCGGACTCCAGTTTCTCTGCCATCTGACCCGGCACAGGAGGAGGAGGAGGAGGAGGATCCTATCGAGGATGAGGACCCGGTGGAGGATGCTGACCAGGTGGCGGATGGTGATCTTATGGAAAACTCAACTGGAAGTCAGTGGGGAACTGACGACTGAGTTGAGTGCTGACTAGTGGAATGTGGATAATGCAACCCATCAGGTTTCTCTTACTTATGCTATGTTATATTTTGAGTTTCGAACCAATTGCTCTAGGTTGTTATATGTTTTGTTGTAACATATGTAATATCATGTAATAACCTAGAGTATCTAAGATAAGTTTAATGTTCTTAACTTTTCTGTTTTGATGTAATGAAGGATGTACTTCTGTTTGAAATTATGAAATGAAATACGAAGTTCAATGTTTACCCTTCATGATGTTTGCAGTTATTTCCGCACGATTTGAAAATGATGATGACTTGATTTTAAAAAAAATGGTCGTATTTTCGAATATAAGTATTTTATTAAGAATAGAAAGTCGGGTCGTCACATTTAGTGGTATCAGAGCAATGGTTCAACTCTCGGCCTTGGAGTGTAGCCTTACACACTAACCGTTGTAAATTGTAGCATTATGATAGTATTTTGATGAATAGGGCGACAGAATCTAACTAAGTTTCCCCCTTGGATTCTGTAGTATAAGATGGCCGAAAGAAACAACGCTAACATTGCGGAGGCCTTGACCCGTATGGCTGTGGTTCTGGAGAATCTGCAGCAGCCTCGCCCTCCGAGCAATGGAACCCCGGCGGAGTTTCAAGGTCTAGACTCCTTTCGCAAGTGCAAACCCCCTAGCTTCTCCGGCGGTCGCTGCCCTGAGCGAGCTCAGTTTTGGTTAGCAGAGATGAATAAGATCTTTAGGACGATGACCCTCACCGAGATGCAGAAGGTCACGTTTGCCGCGTACGTGCTCAGTGGTGAAGCCGCTACTTGGTGGGATCAGACACGCCAGTTTTTGGAGTATGATCAAAGGGAGCTTACTTGGGAGATCTTCACGGAGAAGTTTCTAGAGAAGTATTTCCCCGATGATGTCAGGCTGCAAAAGGAGATGGAATTTCTCGATCTGAAGCAAGGAAGCATGACCGTCGATCAGTATGCTGAAAAATTTGAAGAACTGATGAAATACTCTCCGTATTTCCAGTATCACCCTAATGAGTATTCCAAGTGTACAATGTTCGAGAATGGGCTGAGGTCGGACATCAAGCTTGTTGTGAGCGTGCGAAGGATTCGTCATTATCCTACTCTGGTTAGTGCTTGTCGCATCTTCGAGAAGAATAGTTTCAGAAAGGACATTCGGCAAGGAAGTCACGGACCGCATCGTCATCATCACAAGCATGATCGTAGGAATCGTGGAGGTCCCTATTCGCACAAGGGCAAAGGAAGCGCAACACCCTCTGGAGCAGCTAGCCTTCCAGCACCCGCCGCAAGATGCAACAAGTGTCAGAACTTCCACCCTGGTAAAGATTGCTGGAGAGACAAACCACCCACATGCTTCGATTATGGAGGGACTGGACACCTCGCTCATTCTTGCCGTCAGCCCCAACGCCCGAACAATCAAGGTCAAGGGAGTAAGCCCTGGATTAATGGAAAGGTTTTTACCATGTCTGGATCAGAAGTGGAGCAAGCGGATAATCTCGTGCAAGGTAACCATCTTCTTAATGGCATGCCTTGTCGCTTTTTGTTTGATTCTGGAGCGACACATTCTTTCGTCTCTGAAGAATGTGCCAAGCGTTTAGGTCTGCCTGTTTCGGAGACGTCGTTTAAGCTTAGAGTATCTACTCCTGCGAATGCTCCTGTTATCGCATCAAGAGCATGTGTTGGTTGTTCTGTTAGCATAGGAGATCAAGTTTCCCGTGTGGACTTGATCTGTTTACCGCTGACCAAGCTCGACGTTATCTTGGGTATGGATTGGATGGCGTCCAATCAAGTGGTGATCAACTGCAAGGCGAGAACGATTGTGTTTCCCGGTGTGGAGTCTCCTGCCGTGCGACCTGAATGTTATGTTTGTATGTTTTCTTCGTTGGTAGAAGAGAAGAGTGATGTGGTGAAGTTGGAGGAAATCCCGATCATTCGAGATTTTCCCGAAATATTTCCGGATGAAGTGCCTGGTTTGCCGCCGCATCGAGAGATAGAATTTAGTATCGATTTAGTTCCCGGTACTGGTCCTATCTCTATCACCCCTTATCGTATGGCCCTAGCTGAGTTAGCAGAGTTGAAGAAGCAAGTGGAAGATTTGTTGCAGAAGCAATTCATCAGACCAAGTGTATCGCCCTGGGGAGCGCCAGTTTTGTTTGTCAAGAAGAAAGATGGATCCATGAGGATGTGTATTGATTATAGACAGCTGAACAAAGTCACCATCAAGAACAAGTATCCGTTGCCTAGGATTGATGATTTGATGGATCAAGTAAGAGGAGCATCTGTATTTTCAAAGATTGATATGAGATCGGGTTATCATCAGATCCGTGTAAAAGAGGAAGACATTCCGAAGACGGCTTTTCGGTCATGTTATGGACACTACGAGTATGTGGTGATGCCATTTGGGTTGACCAATGCCCCAACAATATTTATGGATTATATGAATAAAGTGTTCCGACCCTATCTGGATTCCTTCGTCGTAGTGTTTATTGATGATATTCTCATCTATTCGAAGAATATAGAGGAGCACGCTAATCATCTGAAGATTGTCCTAGAAACCTTGACGGAGAAGAAGTTATATGCCAAGCTAACCAAGTGTGAATTTTGGCTTGAAAAAGTCAATTTCTTGGGGCATGTAATTTCAAAGGATGGTGTTGCCGTGGATCCAGCTAAAGTGGAAACAGTTTTGCAATGGGAAAGGCCGAAGACAGTTACTGAAGTTCGAAGTTTTCTTGGGTTAGCCGGATATTATCGGAAGTTCATCGAAGGTTTTTCCAAGTTAGCTATTCCGTTAACCCGATTAACCCGGAAGGAGCAACCTTTTGTCTGGGACGAAAAGTGTGAAGTTAGTTTCCAGACGTTGAAGGACAAGTTAACATCGTCTCTAGTGTTAACTTTGCCTGACCCTCAGAAAGGCTTCGATGTTTATTGTGATGCGTCTAGACAAGGTTTGGGTTGTGTCTTGATGCAAGAAGGGAAAGTTGTTGCTTATGCATCACGTCAGCTGAAAGTGCATGAGGAAAACTACCCTACTCACGATTTGGAGTTGGCTGCTATTGTCTTTGCCCTAAAGATTTGGAGACATTACCTTTATGGTAGGTATTCAGTGATCATAAAAGTCTGAAGTATCTCTTCGACCAAAAAAGAACTGAATATGAGACAACGTAGGTGGATGGAATTCTTGAAGGATTATGACTTCGAATTACATTACCACCCTAGCAAAGCCAATGTTGTAGCCGATGCTTGAGCCGAAAGATGTTGCATGTGAGTGCGATGATGGTGAAGGAAGCTCAGTTAATTGAAGAATTCCGAAACTTGAATCTGGCAGTTCAGTGTAAGCCGGAGTGTATCAAGCTAGGAATGCTTCAAGTAACAAATGAATTCCTTACTCAAGTAAGAGATTTGCAGAAACTGGATGGAGAGTTGCTAGAAAAGAAAAGATTAGGATTGGAAGGTGTAGAGCCTGATTTTCAAGTTGGAGCTGATGATATTCTAAGGTTTCGGGATCGTGTGTGTATCCCAGCCAATCAGGAGTTGAGGAAGGCAGTTTTGGATGAGGCCCACAAAAGCAAGCTAAGTATTCATCCTGGAACAACAAAGATGTATCAAGACCTGAAGAAGATGTTTTGGCCAAGATTAAAGAAGGATGTTGCGTCTTATGTCGCGTCTTGCCTGGTTTGTCAAAAGGCAAAGATTGAACATAAAAAGCCTGGAGGAGAATTGCAACCCTTGAGTATACCGGAATGCAAGTGGGATGGGATAGCAATGGACTTTGTGTGTGATTTTCCAAGAACAAGAGAAGGTTTCGATGCGATTTGGGTTGTAGTGGATCGGTTAACCAAATCGGCTCATTTTATCCCCATCAATATGCAGTATCCGTTGGAGAAGCTTGAAAGATTGTATATCAAGGAAGTCGTCAGATTGCATGGAGTTCCCTCAAGCATTGTATCGGATCGTGATCCTCGTTTTGTGTCTCGTTTCTGGCAAAGTCTGCATCAAGCTCTGGGAACGCAGCTAAGGATGAGATCGGCTTATCACCCGCAAACGGATGGTCAGTCTGAAAGAACAATTCAATCCTTAGAGGATTTGCTTCGAGCATGTGTTTTGGAGTATCAAGAGAGTTGGGATCGGTTGTTGCCATTTGTGGAGTTCACCTACAACAATAGTTATCATGCAAGCATAGATATGGCCCCGTACAAAGCTCTTTATGGAAGGAAATGTAGGACCCCACTATGTTGGTTCCAAGTGGGGGAGAGTGCTCTCATCGGACCAAAGAAGTTGACTTCGAAGTTTATCGGTCCATACCAGATTTTGAAACGAGTTTTCCTGTTGCGTATCACATAGCTTTGCCGCTGTAACACCCTCACTTTTAATTAGTTAAAATTAGGTTTTATTAAAATTCGTACTTGAAAATTTCGACGAGAATCCGGCAGAGTTTCCTCTGTTTATAGGACCCACAAGAATTTTCATCTTTTAAACCTGCCAGTCCAGAATATTACAAAACCTAAAATTATATTTAACTTCGGCTACCTCGCACTAATGCCCTTTTCAAAAATAACATAAGTTTCTGGGCTTTTAAAAAAAAAATTAATCCATAATAATTACACCAAATTAATTTAGGTTCTCTCGTGACTAAATTAAAGTTCACGGTGTGGAGTGTACTCCTGTTCGGCCATGACTTGTGTAAGCTCCACTTCCTGTAAAAATATAGCAAGAAGGGTAACATTACACAGAACTTAGGAGATAATTTCTAAGAAGTCATAATAGTAAACTAAGCCTAACATTTATATTTTCATCGTAATAATCATAATCATTTTCAAGTATTTCACAACACAGACATGCATCATTCACAATCACAATATGAGGCATTTCCTTCAAAATTATTTTCTTAACTTTCTTTTTCAGCTTTCTTAGTTTTTCTCATCTTTCCTCTTTCCTTTATTCTTTTCTTTTCTTTCTTGTCTTTTCCTATAAAGTACCATTAGGTATTTTTGTATGCACCTGTTAGGATGGTGTCTTCACCCAATAGGATTTCTTACCTTCACCCAGGATTTTCTTACCGCATAGACCATTAGCTCGTTATGGCCTTTTCTTTGTTCTCTTCTTTTGTCCTTTCTTACTTGTCTCATTATTTATTTTATCGATTTACCAGGCAGCTATTGATCTCGCGCGGGTGCCAAACACCTAACGAGACTTTGGATCTATGGGATTTACTTACTTGAGTGAGGACTTCACCTATTGGGAATTCGAGTCTATTCCCTAAAATAGACTCTGTCCTAATAGGGCATCTAATGGGTACGGATACCCGTCATGCGATCAATAGCTGCTGCCTTTTGTTTAATTCGTTTAGTTCAATGACAATTCAGTCCAGTTTAATTCAACCATATTTGATTCACACTAACATGCAACAGTCAAATTTTTACTCCATAATTAAATACCAACCGGATATCATCCAATAATCAATAAAAGTAATCAATACAATTAATCAATTCATAACCAATTTTAAGTTCACCAAAAATTAACCAAATAATCAATTAACCAATAATCAATAAAAATAATCAATTCATC
Organism: Crotalaria pallida; assembly: GCA_037953625.1. Classification (NCBI taxonomy): domain Eukaryota; kingdom Viridiplantae; phylum Streptophyta; class Magnoliopsida; order Fabales; family Fabaceae; genus Crotalaria; species Crotalaria pallida. The sequence goes on along the minus strand of CM075649.1, from coordinate 74,608,411 downwards.
AAAACATAAGCGGGTTCATTTCTTTAATTTAATAACAGACTTATTATTAACATTAACTACCCTATTGTTCATTATTCTAATTAATCTTTTCTACTCCTAGCCACCACTATAAACAACCTAGAAATCATGCCCTAAATTAAGGTAATACAACCCTCTTACCTGGGATCCTAGCAATGGAAACAATATAACGTTCGCGTCCGCGCCTTATTCGAGGGTCAGAGTCAACAATAACGTGTTGGATCTAAACAGGGACACACGTTAAAACTAATTATAACGTTAAAAGTGTGTGTGTATATATATATATATATATATATATAATCAACTAATTGCATTTTTGTCAAAATAATAAATATATATCATTATACAATAAAAATATATCACTTTTCCTCAAAATATCTTTTTATTTGAAAATATAGGGATAATAAAAATATTGATGGATCGTCGAATAAATTATATGGATGGATAGAGGGAGTTGAGAAGGTTATTTACCTAAGAAGGATTTGAGATTGAACGGTTGGATCTTGAATTATTGGACAAAAAAAAAAGGAAAAAACAAAATTTCCCTTTTCGTTACTCGCCTCCTTCTCCTCTCTGTTCCGTTTTCTTTCTTTTAGTCTCCTCCTCTGATTGTTTCATTTCTTTTCTTTTTTCCTTTTGATGGTTTGGTTTCCTTTTTTTTTTTTTAATTTCTTATACATGGTTTGGGCTGGGCTTAGGAGTACTGGGTATATACATGTACATACACACATATATATATATATATAGAGGGTAGTTGACCGGGTAGCTTTTAGAAATTAAATATATATATATTTTATAATTTATTTGTGGGTCAATGTGTGTAAGTATTTTGAATTATAACCAAAAGTTGGATGATACTAAAAATAAAATACATTTCATTACAATAATATTGTATTTTTAATTACTCAAAACTGATTGAAAAATAATAAAGTTATCAGTCTCTACAGATAGCTATCGGATAAGAAAAAGTATCAAAATTAAAAAATAAATATATTTTCTCAATCCTAATATAAAACTTGATAAAATATAATATTTATAATTTTGAAATAGAAAATTATTATATACATAACTTATACTGGTAATATATTAAACCAGTCCAGAAGCTAAAAAAAATAAAACAACCTCCAAACACTATGAAAATTTACAGGGACGCTCAAAATATTAAGTTAAACATATTTCTTTAAAGAAAATATTTATAAAAATGCCTCTAAGACTTGCCACTTGAGCTCCCTATCAAAATGTTAATTAAACTAAATAAAAGTACTATTTTATTTTTAAAAACGTATTACAACAAATTTATATTTATTTTGACTAGAAAACATATTTCAATTATAACGATGAAATCAAAATTTTATTACGACACTCAAATATTGAAAACATCATATTAAATCATTTAATTATTTTGCTAAAGGTATTAAAAATAGCGGGATGTTACAATTCTCCCCCACTTATTGGAATTTCGTCCCCGAAATTCCATTCAATTCCTTCAATGGAGAACCATCCCAAACACAAGGTCTTTCGGCTACGACACTCACTTCTTTTTGGTTGCACTCCCTCACTTGGAATTGACATACCACTTTGCATTAGTACGCCACTAAGTTCTTGTACTCAATGAAGAGTACGGGTAATGGTCCATCTTGGTTAGTCTCGACGTGGAGACTTGTTGAGGGTTTTCTAAGGTTTAGTCTTCCCACAGCTAAACATTTCAAGAGTCTCACTAATAAGACTCCTATTGGATCTTGGATCCTCCAAAATCATGTTTAACTTCCCAAGGAAGTTGGAAATGGTTTCTAGGATCAACTGGTTTCCCTCAGAAATTCTACATCAAAGGTTTGAGGAGGGTACTACTACGCCCTAAACGACAACACCCCAGGGGTTTGATTATACTATAACCCAAAAATACAACTTATTTTCTATTCCTAGGCCCTAATCAAATACATACATCAACCAAACAGACATAAAACACAAAGGCATCATTCAAAATTCAAACATACACAACAACAATTCACAACATCATATATTTCAACATAAACATTGTTCAATCCCTACTTCCTCCTAAACTAGTCATTGTCTACCTTGCCTAACTTAGGGTTAAATCTTACCTCTACACACACATTCATAACAATCATCACATATTTGAAAATTGGTTTAGAAGGGGTTCGGGGAATAGGATTTGCATGATTTGCAACAAAAATGCATTTTCATCAATTCAATTCCCTAATGTTATGAAAATTTGCAAGTAGAGTCCCTTCCTATAATAGATCATCGTGGTAAATTTTCAGGTCAAACGGAGTTCATTAGGTTCAGCCTTTAACCCTACAATCACTTTGTCAAAGCATCGTAATTGTCGGGGCTAAACCTAAATCAGATTTATTTAAAAATAGTAAGCAAACTCCAAATGGCCTCAAAATTTAAAGGGACATCACCTATACTTAACCAAAGGTTGGGTAAAATTGTCAAACCAATTGGAGCACGTTAGATTCGATTTATTTTAAAACACTAACTTGCTCCAATTAGCTTGAAATTTTACATGAAACATTGATTCAACCTTAGGATATTTATGTAAAAATTTTCAAGTCAATTGAGTATCCCAAGCCCGAAATCAGTTTTCCATTTTATGTAAAAACCCTGATTTCCCGACAACCACCTAACCACAACCACATACACCCATCAAAATCTTTGGTATAAACAATCACTATGTATGAGGGTTAAAATTTCGTAAATAAAGTCCCATACAAGAAAAGTATTTAGAGAAAAGAAAACATTTTCGCGTTTATAAAAATTCAAGTCTTTAGAAATCAGGTTCCTCTCTTGATGAGGAAACATTTGTTTTCATGTAGAAGTTCTATAAAATTTTCAGTCGTGCACGTCACCATACAGAACTACCATCATCTAACTTCATAAGAACCTAGGTGAAGGAGTGTAAAATCACTCAAGATTGGTAAACTCAGAGAAAAGGGGAATATGCCTATGGCTAGAAAATTGAGTTTGGTACATCTTCAAAAGTTGAAACAGTTACATTCCCTTCGACTTCGAGTTTGAAAATTGAGTTTCATTCCAAATTGAGTAGTGTCGCATACGAAAGGTTCCTATTTAATCGACGTGTGACTTACTTAAAAGCAATGAACTAATTGACCGTTCGATTACTTAGGAATCCTTGGTTTTCCTTACTACCTTTTGAAAAATTTTGCCGTGCGACTTAACAATCAATTTAGAATGATTCTGATTCAGTGCAACACTTTGAAATTCACTTTAAATACTCACATTGTCAAACAAGCAGTCATCGTAATATTCAATCACAAGCATCAAATAGGATTCATTTTCACATATTAACATCAAACACATTTAATATCAAACATACACAATTATGCACAATTATCAGGTCTATCTATCCTACAAACACTACCCTAATTGTAACACCCCGATTTGGCAACTTGAAAACGTAGTTCCTTTTCATAAAATGTAGTAAAAATATGGGCCAATTTTTTTTAAGTAACATGGGCATGAGAACTGTTAAGTTTCCAAAACTCTTTTGTATTTAAAATTGGTGTTCTCACGTCTCATGTTAAACTTCAAGTTCCAAACCGAGATGTCACAGGACACCGCACTTTGAAACTTGATTCTTTTAATTTCATTTGCAATGGCCCTTCTTCTTTCGCAACTTAATCATTGATACTAATTAAAAACATACTTCATAAACATAAGTCTGGGGTTACATGTTGGTACCGCAATAATAGCTAAGTAAATGCAAGGAAACACAATACTTCAAATAAAAGAAAAGAGCTACCACCAGGCCCACTCTAAACTGATGCTGAAGGATCCACAGGAGGTGCCTCACTAGGGTCAAACTCGAACACCTCAGCCTCCGGGTAGTCTAAGTCCTCATCAGGATCCTCTTCTGGATCTTCCTCTGGTTCGTCCTCTGCATAGCCTCGAAAGCCTCATCCGGTAGATCATCCAGAGCCTCATCCAACTCGTCTAGCTCCTCGGCCTCGGGATCAATCCGTGTGGGCAAAAGCATCGGATGCCCACCATGATAGTCAGCTGGTCCACCAGTCTGCAAGTCCGCAAGCACAAAACGACAGGTGCGAACATCAGGAGCTGTCCCTTGCAGAGTATGATTGGATGTAGATCCGATTATTCTATGATGGGTTGAGGAGCACAAACAAATTCATGATTGATGCAGCAGCTGGAGGGTCCTTGATTAAGAAGACTGTGGAAGAGGCAAAAGAAATCATTGAGACTATGGCCTAAAACAACAGTCAAGCCCTTGCTGACAAGACTATCTTGAAGAATCCAGAGCTGAGCACTACCCAGATGCAGACCCTCATTCAGCAGAATAAGGAGATGCATGATCAGATCACAGCATTAGTGAAGCAGATGGGTCAGCATTAGTTGGGAGCAGTGGGTAGCACACTGGTGTGTGACTTTTGCAATGGGAACCACCGGAATGGGGACTGTGCCAATGAAATGGGGAAAGCAGCGACTATTGAGGAACAAGCAAAATATGTGGGTGGTGGAGGAAATAGAAACAACATGTACTCCAACACCTACAATCCGGCATATCACAACCATCCAAATTTCTCATGGTACAGCCCAACATTGAATCAGCCACAACAACAACAGAAACCTTCCTGGGAGATAGCACTTGACAAGTTGACCAACTCCACCCAATCTTTCATTGAGGAGACTAGAGCCCAGTTTGCCAATCAGGGTGCTAGCATTCGTAATATGGAGGTGCAAGTGGGTCAGATTGCCAAGCAGATTTCTGAGAGGTCAGTGGGAACTTTTCCTAGTGACACCATAGCTAATCCCAAGGAGAGGTGCATGAAGGTGACACTCCGAAGTGGCACAACATATGATGAACCAACTGCCAAGGGGAGTGCCACCACTGAAAATTCAAGCAAAGATAAGGAGCCTAAGGGTGATGCAACATCAAAGAATAAGGAAGGTGAAGTTGGAGCATCGAGTACGCAGGGTCCACCTGCGGATCACATACCGGTTCAGCCCAAGCCACTTCCTTTGCCTTTGAGGGTGCCTTTTCCTCAAAGGTTGAAGAAGGATGAAGACAAGAGGCACTTTCAAAAGTTTATGGACATGATCAGAAAGATCTAGATTAATATCCCGTTTGCGGAGGCTCTTGAACAAATGCCTCTGTATGCGAGATTTATGAAGGATCTTCTGACCAAGAAGAAGGGGATGCTCACTGGAGAGACATTTCCAATTGCTGAGAAGTGTAGCAGAATCATAAAGTCCAATCTGCCACCGAAGTTGAAGGATCCAGGAAGCTTCAATCTACCTATAAGCATCGACAAAGATTATACAGGTAAGGCCCTCTGTGACCTTGGTGCCAGTGTTAATATCATGCCTTTGTCACTTTTTAATAAGTTAGGGATAGGAGAGATTAAGCCGACCCCGATCCTATTACAACTAGCTGATAACACCGCCCTCCGCCCTTATGGAGTGGTGGAAGATATCTTGGTGAAAGTGAAGGATTTTATATTACCCCTTGATTTCATGGTGCTTGACATAGAAGAGGATGATAAGATTCCTCTAATTTTTGGAAGGCCTTTCTTGGCTACAGCAGGGGTAATCATAGATGTTCCTAGAGGAGAAGTTATTCTCCGTGTTAATGGTGAGCAAGCAGTGATAAATATTTTTGAAAAACCACCATGCACGGCGGATTACTTCCCCCAAATCAATTGTGTTTCAAGCTCTAATGAACATGGTAATGATTTAGAGTTTGTGCACCCTTCTGAAATAAACTGCCCTTAAGCCCCTTCTAGGGGTGATGAGTCAGGCTCGTGACATTAAACAAGCGCTTTTTGGGAGGCAACCCAATTTTACGTAATTCTCCCTTAGGATAGACACTTTAGGATAGATGATTTTTTTTATTTTAGGATAGTATAGGTAGTTTTATTTATTTATTTTTATTTATTCATGTCTGCATTTAAAAAAAAAGTTTGGTACAGACCAGGCGCGCCTGGGGCGCATGGCCTGGAGCGCCTGGGGCGCGCGTGTTCTGTGGCCTTATGGCCTGCACGCCTGAGGGGAGAAACACAATTCCCCTCACTTCTTTCATCCCCAATTCAATTTCCCTTAGAACCCTAACCCCCAAATTCATCCCAATTCATAAATTCCATCAAATCCACCCAAATATCATCTAATTAATCACTCACTCTTCCATTAATCATCATTCTCATCATCAATTCCTTTCCCTTTTCATCAAAATTGTTCAAAAACTCCATTCCCCTCTATTCTCTTCTCAATTCGGATTTTCATAAAAAGGGCTAGGGAACACGAATTTTTCATTGTTTTAAGGTAAGAATCTCTTCTCTATCCTTCTCTGGTCTGATTTATTTGGATTTAGAAGGTTAGGATTGAGTTCTCTCTTTAAAATTTTGAAGGTTTTGTGCTGCCTGCTAGGTGTTCGATATATTGCCTTTGCAATTTTTGAACTAAACCATGTTGATAAAGGGAAAGAGGCCTATGGTGGACAGTAGTGGAGAGGTTGGGACGACTTTTGAGCATCCGAAAGTCTCCGATTTTCATGATGGGAAGTTGGTTAAGCGGAGGGTGCAACCGCAATTGGGAATGGTCCTTGATGAGGCCGTTTCCGATCAGCAGGTGGTTGGTCTTAGAGGTGTGGAGGAGGTGATGGAGATTATCAACGTGAACAAATGGGAATCGTGGGTTAGAGGTCCACCGGAGTATTTGAGTCAGAAGTTGGTGTGGGAGTTTTATTCGCATGCTTGGTGGCGTGCGCAATTAGAGAAGAAGGAGGAGTTGTTGCATGGGACGGTTGAGCATAGGAGGGTTGCTTATGTGAGGGGCAAGGAAGTGCCGTATGATGCTGCTACTATAGCACGTGTTTTACGCCTTCCTAGCTACTCGCCTGCTATGGCCCCCGCTTTGTTCAACACGGATAGTTACGAGGATGTGGGTATGTATCCTCTGGATATGCTTCAGAAACATTTGTTTTTGGCTGGCAAAACGTGGAATTTCAATATTAATCAAAGGCCAAAACATGTGTCTTAGAGGAATATGCAGGGGGCTGCCCGGTTTTGGGTTCGGTTCATTATGCACAACTTGTACCCTCATTCTCATGACACTGAGATTTCCCCAACCATATGTCGTTTAGTGTATGCCCTTAAGTCCTGTGTCGTAGTTGATGTGGCGTCGCTGATTTCTGATCAGTTGCACCGTTTTGCCTTGTGTGATAAGGGATATGTAGGATTCCCTTGGGTGATACACCAGTTGTGTGCTGCTGTGGGAGTGGTGCCTGGGAATGATGAGATGACGGAGATTAAGAGGGCCACCATGCTGACTAAAGCTGTCTGGGATAACTATGTTTTACTTGCTATTAGGACAACTAGAGAGGATAGACACCCACCCATTATTCTTGACCCACACCCACCAGTCCAGGATAGAGCAGGATCTTCTCGCCGACCGGCACAGTCGTCGGATGGTGTGGAGGACCTGAGGATTATGATGCAGTCCATGATGAGGGAGCAGGCACTGCAGGGGCGGTATTTACGGCAGCAGGTTGAGTTCCAACGTGTACAGTTACACAGGGACGAGGTCCGTGATGATATTATGAGGGCCTGGAGTGTTGATCAGGGTTATGCTTTTGATCTACGCCCTTATTCGGACTATGAGAGGAGTCTGTTGGACTATCTGGTGGATGTGCCTGAGCCTGATGATAGAGGGATGGATGAGGATTAGTTTAGGGGTTGTTTTTATTTTGATATATCTGATGTATTTCCCCACCCCGCTCTGTACATGTGATACTACTTTATTTTTTTTAGGATTTAATTTATTTTTAATGCATGGATATTTGTTTTGATTATTATCTTGTTGCATCGATATTGCTGAGTTTTGTGCAGGTGTGAATATTATCTCCTACCATTAGTGGTGCTTTGTTGCACCAGTGCTAACCATTGCAGGTATTAAGTTTGGGGGGGGGGGGAGCAACATCTCACTTGTGTCTAGTGCTATTTATGTGGATGTAATAGGTAGTAGTCTTGATTTTTATCCTTGTCATTTTTAGTTAGTTTTTTTTTAGTATAGGTTTTTAATTTTTATTTTGTAGTTTTTAGGTAGAGTAGTTTGCTTGAGGACAAGCCAACCTCTAAGTTTGGGGGAGGATACAAAATAAAAATTGATTTTTCAGACTTGAATTGTTTCCCCATATTTGGTGTTGGTTTGTGTCTCTAGTGAAAGTAGGTGATTATTCTAGATTTAGGACTTTTTCTCTTATGATGCATGTACATACTTAGTTTAGGACTGAGACTCATTGACTTTTGACTCTGTTTGATTGAGCTGTAAATACTGTTGTGAACTGGTTATTTTGACAAATGCTTTCAGAACTTGTGATTAGTGAACTGACTTTAGCCCAGTGAGGTTTTGAGCCTTATATTGAGGGGTATATTGTAACATCCCAAATTTTAAACCCGAAGATAAATAAACAAATAATAACTAGAATAACTAAAAATGAAAATAATAAACCACAAATAGGAATCCCAAATGAGAATTCTAGCATTAGAAGAACATAATAATAATACTAAGCGAATTAGAGAAGAAAAGAGCGTTAAATCGAAGTTAGGATTGGGCCAGAAAATAGATAATTCGATAATAAACATAATAACAAGGGGGAAAATTAAAATAAAAGATTTAAGACTCAAAACACAATTCCCACCGTTGGATATGAAGGTATGATTTTTAGGAAGTTGCTCGTCAAATTTGAGCGAGATCCGACGGTTAACGAAGAAGTTAAAGCACGGCCAAATTATAGTAAAAAAAAAAAGAGAGAACTAATCATGGGGCGCGCCCCAGGCGCGCGTGCGGCCGCTCCCCAGGCGCGCGGTGCGCTGATACGCGCACCAGCACCATATAAGGTGCGTCGATGCACCCCCCAAAACCCCAACCTCCCTCCACTCTCCTCCTCCCTCCTCCTCCTTCCTCCGTCCAGATCCACCACCACCGGAGCCGCCAAGCCGCCGCCGTCCTTCCCCATCCCGTCCAGCTCTCTCTCCCTCTCTTCCCTCACCACCCCTTGTTCTCTCTCTCTCTTGCTTTCTCTCTCTTTCCCTCACCTCTCTCACAGCCGCCGCCCCTTCCTCTCCGGCCGCCACCGCCGTGAATCGTGGCCACCCCCACGGTGAACACCTTCATCTCTCCCTTCCTCCCCTTGGCCTTCCTCTCTCCTTCCCGTTGGCCGAGCTCTCTCTCCCTCCACGGATCTCACCGGCGCCGTTACCGGTCCGTGATCGTGGCGGGCTCGTGTCGGGAATCTCAAAGCTCGAAGCACTTGCCTCGGTTCAGTCACAATCGTTCCCGCTAACGAGGAGCAACACCGACGCCGTCATCGTCGCCGAGCTAAAATCCAGGTTCTATTTTAAAAAGCCCGAGGTAAGAGGGTTCGCGTTACCTTTGCTTAAGAAGTAAATTCTAGGATGCTATAGTGGTAGCTAGGAATAGAGTAATTAAAAGTATGTTAATGAACCTTAGGGTACCTCGTTGATAGAAATAAAGTAAATAAAATTGTGACGAGAAACCACACCCTAGGGAATAAAATGTATGAGCATAGAATAAGTCCCGGAATGGATGAGCGTATTTAAGGATATTAAAATAGTTAATATAAAATGAAATGTAGGAAATCATAAAGTAAAAGCTATAGGGGAAGTAAAGGAACAAAAAGGGTAAAAGAGAGTCTAGAATAAGGAATAATGAATGCACGCGGAGTAAATTAGGGAATAGAAATAAAATGATGAATTTGATTTAAAAGAAAATAGGGAAGACGACGAGTGGGTTAATAAATAACTAATAAAACGGAGAGAGAGTATGATAGTAGGGAAGTTAGAATAGAACGTTGGAATAAAATAGGGGAACTAAATGGAGCCAATAGGATAGTCAAAGAAAAAGGAAATTAATGGAATAGGGATAATCAGTGAAGTAACAATGTGAGTTAATAGAGTAGTTAAATAAACTGGAGATAAAGAATTAGTAATAACAAGTTAAGTAGTAGTATAAGATAAAGGAACCAAAGAAATGACTAAGAAGTAATAACGAGAATTAAAATATAATATATATAACCAAGTTAAGTAGAGTTGGATAAAATCGAGGGAAACTAACCAAAAGAAAAGAGCAAAGTAGAAAATGTAGAAAAATGAGATAAGCTATGAACGAAAATAAAGATCAAAAGATTGAGACAGGTATAAAAGAAATACTTAAATTATAAGAAGAGAAAAGAGAAATAATTAAGAAAGAACAAAAGAGAACGGCTGATGGTCTGTTGGAATCAGTCATGTTAAATGATAAACGGCTGATGGTCTGTTGGACTCAGTCATAAGAAAAGGAAACGGTTGATGGTCTTTTGGACTCAGTCATATAAAGGAAAAAGGGTTGATGGTCTTTTGGACTCAGTCACCTAAAGGAAAACGGCTGATGGTCTTTTGGACTCAGTCATATAGAAAAGGAAAACGGCTGATGGTCTTTTTGACGAAAACGGCTGATGGTCTTTTGGACTCAGTCATATAGAAAAGGAAAACGGCTGATGGTCTTTTGGACTCAGTCATATAGAGAAGGAAAACGGCTGATGGTCTTTTGGACTCAGTCATGATAAAGATAAAGGGCTGATGGTCTGTTGGACTCAGTCACCAGGAAAAAGAAAAAGATAAAGAAAAGAAAAAGAAAAGAAAAGAAAAAGTAGAAATGATTAGAGGACTGTTAGAGAATCAATAATTAAAAGAATGCGAGAATAAGTGAAAACTAAAAGAGATTAATTATACGAATAGCTATGAATAAAGTATATTAATAATTATGTAGGCTTAGTTATTTGCTATGTCCTCTTTTAGAATTTATCTTTTTAAGTTCTGTGTAATGCTACCCTTCTCGATATCATTTTACGGGTACGGGAGCGGAGCTTACACTGTTGCGGGCCGAATCGGAAACCCTCCACCACGTGGAGCGGAGATTGTGATACCACGAGCGGATTTCATTTTAATTATATTAAAAACTGTTATTTTTGGCAATTTAATATGCGTAGAAATTGTATGCCCTGAATTTGTATTATTTGGGCTTTAGGATCTGAACTGGTTTTAAACTGTTGTGTTGTATGTTTTTAAGTAATTCTGGACTGACAGGTTTTTAGAAGGAAATTTTTGGGAAGTCCGAAAAACAGAGGAAACTCTGCCGGATTTTCCTAAGAATTTTCTTAAGTAATTAAAATCAAAAATGAATTTTCAAACTCTGATTTTATTAAAAACTAAAATTAACTATTAAAAGTGAGGATGTTACATATATTTTATTGACATATTCTGATTGTGAGACCCCTATTCGTTCATGAGTGTGTTCTCTTTGATAAATGTGCTCTAGAACTTGACCGGTGACCATTTCAAAATTGATGATTGATTGCATGCATGAAAATGATTAAGGCACTTAGGTGTGTTTTTGAGGCCTTCAGATGATTGAAAATTGTTCCCTTAGTTGCCCACTTTGAGCCTAATGAGATTATATGATTTTTCTTTGGTACCCTGTAATTATTGCTTTGATTTTATTGTGAGTACCTTGGGAATTTTGGATGAGCAATTAAGTGGAATGTGATGCAAAAGAAAAGAAAGTGAAAAGTGTTTTGTGCCTACTTCTCTTCCTTTGAAAAAAAAATATAAATAAATTGAATGAAGGTGAAAAAGGAAGAGAGTAGAGGAATTGAAAAGTGAAAAGTGAAGAAGAATAAAAGTTGTGATTGAGTTGTGTTTATTGTGACATACTTAGTGCTCATTCATGATTCTAGGGGAATTTTTTATTTGCATTTAGCCCTTAGTTTTATCCCTTCTTTCTTTTATCCCACCTAACACTTTAGCCAGGCCCCATTACAACCAATATTAAGACCTTTTGATTTTTGTGTGCAATTGATAATTTCAGTGGAGATGTTGGTCTATGGTCATGCCTATGGTAGCACTTTGTCATTGTTGAACTTGTGTGCTTAATTGAAATATTACCCTTATACACTTGAGAGAGATATACTGAGAGGTTGAGAGTGTTCAATAGTTCTGAGTTCTGATTGGGTTTGTTACTCTAACTGGTTTGTAATTGTGTAAATAGTTTGTGATGATATGTGTTGGAGTCATGAGTCGTAGTCTTAGATGAGGTGTATACATGTTGATTTAGGGAGTTTGTCTTTTATTTAGAATTTTTATTTTACTTTTGCCTGGGACATGCAAAATGTTAAGTTTGGGGGAGTGATTTGGGTCTGATATATATAGTTTTTGGACTTCATTTTATCCTCTTTTACTTTGATTTGGCTGGTTTTCATAGCAAACTTAGGATCTTTTTATTAGTTTTTAGGAATTTTAGTAGTTGTAGTTTCCCATGAACTTTTTGATCGTTTGTTCATTGTTTCAGGTGATTTTGGAGCTCAAATGTGAAAAATAATTATGGAATTGGAAAGAGCACTTAAAGACCTTGACGTAGGAAAAAGAACGGAGAAAAACGGAGCCGAAAAGTGTCCCGCGCACCTGGGGCACGTGGACGGGTGCGCCTGGGGCGCGCCTACTGATGAAAAGGCCAAACAGCAGAAACGCGCGCCTGGGGTGCGAGACCGCGTGCGACTGGGGCGCGCGTGTACCAGAAAAAGCCTAATTGGGCCAAAACTTCAGAAATTGATTGGGATTCTACTTAGAGATATTTTGTAATTATAAATTAGTGATTTAAAATTAGGTTAAGCAGCCAACTAGAGGAGAAAACAGAAATTAGATTTGAAGAGGGAGATTACCATCAATTTGGAGCAATTGGAGATTGAAGAATTTGGGGTAATTTGTCTATGAATTTCCCTATTATGTCTTCTCTTCTTCTTATTTCTATGTGTAACTAAAACCCTCGTGTTAGGAACAAGGTGAATTTGTATGGCGTAGCTTATTTCAATTTATGATTTAGAGTTTTCCTGTATTTAATTCATGCGTTAATTGTGTTTTTATTGCATACATAAACCTGCGCAATTTATGTTTTGGATTTCTTAATTCACAACGAGAGTTGGGATTTTGAATAGGCCTTGCAATTAACGGTATAATCAGTTTAGTTATAGAGATATGATTAAATGATTATTGACTTGGTAATTCCCTTGTGCTGAATATGATAGTTTCTAATATTGTAATTTGTTGAGAGATCAAGGATTAAGTATTTAGGGAATAAGGGTAATGTTAGAGAGATCTAACTATTGCTATTTGAGAGGAATTGTCCATGAATTAAAGGAAAATCTAAATTATAGTTGAATAAATGAAACCTACACTGCAACCAACGTTCCTAACCACTTTCTCCTATAGTTTCTCAAGTTTCTATTTAATTTCAGCAATTAATTAGTTTAGTTAATTAATAGTTTCAAATCTGAATTTTAATTTAAACAAGTTTATAGTTGTAGGATTTATTTATAATTACATTAAGGTGAAAATATACTAAAAACACAACTCCCTGTGGGACGATATTCGGTCTTCCATAGACTATATTACAAGTTGACCCAGTCCACTTGCTGGCTAATCAACATCCCCCCTAATGCAATCTCCACTTGAGTATCACTGATACCCATGGTATCTTCCTCTCCAGTACTTCGATATCACACTCATAACTCACCACGTTAATCCAAGTCTTTTAGAGTTTTAATGTTTAATTAACATCTTAATCCTAAGGTCGGCTCATCCTTGGTGCATCCCTTCAACGAGTCCCGACCACTAATCGATAATTAGCTTTTCTCAACATGCATCTCATCTCTCGGGCTTTTACAATACACTCTCATAAATCTCAGCTCAGGGCATCAGCCTTTCAGTTCCACTTTCACAACTGAGGAGGAAGCTCAACTCAGAGCATTTCATCACAACGGAGGAGCAAGCTCAACTCACGTCATGTCACTTTCTCATGGGTCTCATTTTTTTGCACTAAAGAGAACAGTTCGATTCACATCAATACAATCTCATAAATCTCATCATCATTACTTTCTGCAATTCTTGCTCAACAGCAATCATTATCATCAGCCCTTATCGCATTCTTACAAATTCCACGATATCTCAGATCTTTCTCAAACTTTAGCTCGTATCTCTTTTCGATCATTTTCACATCAATTATTTCTCTTTCCTTTCAATATTACATCTCTATTCATCACTTGAGCTTTTCCAAAACAACATAACAATTCTTCTTATATTTCTCACTCGTAACTCTCATCAATAATATTCTCATAATCATTATTATTATGAACATTATTATCACCATCACTATTATCATTATCGATAGCAACCTAGATCTCATCATGCATAATCAACTCTTTAGTAAATAAACAAAAGCGTACTAGCATCAAAGTATCGTCACATAAAATTCATCACATGATCTCACGTGGTCTTTGTCTCCTTCGCATAAGTGGCCACACCACAATACAATTGCCACTATGCTACTGACTCAGAACCACTAAGTTTCGACTTTTGAGATGGTCGAAACAACTTAATATGTTACCTAAAAACCATGGTGTTTGAGGGAAACTTCTCTCTCACCTCTACCGGCCGCAATTTTCAATATGCTCCTTGAATTCCAATGCGATACTCGTATCCGCTCCTCGATCGTTACTGGCAACTAAGATAGTTCTCTTTCATTAAAATCATTCTCATACGATCATTTCGAAAACAAAACAACATTATCAAAACTTCTTTTTGAAAATAGAGTATTCTCTCTTTCTCAATAATTTGAAATCAACTTTGGGTTTTAACTCGCAATCATGATTAAATGCAATCGTTTATTTAATAACACGCTTAGGAATTTAAAACTTACAATACTCTTTTCAAACACTTGCTTATTAAGATAAAACGTAAATAGTTTCTTGACTCCTTTAAAGGCCACATTTATCTTAAGGGTTTTCATATACAAACCACCATTAAATTAAAACCATACACTTTCATAATCATATGAAGATATTTTCAAAGCAATACTTTTTCAATTAATCAAATCACTTTACTCACTTTATTTCTTTTAAACCGAATTGAATCAAAGAAAATAACACAAGGGTCAAGGTAATAACCATTTAAAAATATTAACCATATAAAACATTAAATTACTCTTATTCTTTTTCTTAAATCCTTATAATCACTTTCAAACATACATATTTAGCATTTCAAGCCACTCACAATCCATGCATCACTTTTACACTCATCATGCATGCACATGAAATAAGAATCAAGCATAAGCTCCTATTTTTCTAAGCATGGTCGAATCTCATCATACATAAGACAAGGTTTTCATTCACAATTTTCAAACACTAATGATTAATAACACTTGAACAAGATCATGCACATGTGAAAATAACTTTTCAAATATATCATCCTACTTTGAGCATCACACCCGAAATAATTGTTAAAGAAAAAGAATATCCTTGCTTAGAATTTTGTTGACATCTTTTAAATCAACATACAAAGGAAAATCAATTTATTTCTTGACCAAACCGAATTGAGTATAGAAAAATGACTCAAACTCTTAATAACAATATCGTGTATCAAATCAACTTTATTTGTCCAAAGTTAAGCTCAAGCCATAACACATAAAGAAATAAAAATAACTTGAGTAAGACTTGTTCCAAAACCGAATGGAGCATGAAAATTACTTTCAAGTTTTTAAACAAAGATTTAGGCTTTCATATGTTTAAAATCCATAGATCTATCAAGAAAACATACATGCAAAACAAAATGAACCAACTTTGATATTCATGAAAGTAAAACCGTGAGCTTCATACAAAATTTAACAAACTTTAATTAAATTTCTTAACATAAATCAATACACCACCTCAAGCATCACATCAAAGTTTCATCTTTCAAATCTTAATAATTTCATGCATGTACTTTAAATCTTTAGATTAAATAAATTTCATCATGCATGTAGCTTGAAATGATGATCAAACATGATTTTCTACTCTCCCTAGGCATGACCGAATGACATCATGTAAAAAGACAAGATCTTTGATTTTTATTTTTACATGCAAATTCCAAAACTCATAAATCATACCATGTTCTTGTTCATGCAAAACCTTAAAGCACCATTTTCTTTTCCAAACACCAACCGAATCATCATCATCATCATCATGCAAACAAAATCTTGCTTCAAATCCTTTTTATACTAAAAATTATTTTTAAAGCTTGTTACTCTAATTTCACTTCAAAACCGTGACATGCATCAAGGAAAAACCAAATCTTTTCAGTTAAAGTTAACATGCAAGACTTCAAGTTTCATGCTTTTTCCTAGATCAACCATAAATCATCACATGCATTAGAAGATCAAGGCAAATAAATAAATTTAAGCACAAACTTTAAACAAACTGTGACAAAGAAGGATTACAAGTTAAAGATCAAAACTTTTAAACACAAACATTCATGATCAAGGCTTAAAAATAGCATGCATGTCATTTAAACTTCAAGATCACTTCAAAATAAACACATGCATCACAAAACTTTAAGTTCAAACAAAGTTTATCATAAAGTCCTTTACAATACAAGATTAAATACACTTACAACTCTCAAAAACTTAAACAACTACCTTAAATCAAAAACTTTTACTTCAAACTTCAAGGTCTCCCTCTTCTTCTCCTAGGTTTTTGTTTCGGTCTCCTCTCCTTTGGGTTGATGGGTGATTTTCTTCTTAGGCTTTGAAGAAGGAAGGGTGTGAAAAAGGAAATCAAGGGTGTAAACTTGATCTTCCACTCTCTTTCTCTTTCTCCCTCTCTCGGCCTCACTCACTCTCTCTCTCTAAGTCTCAAGAGCTTTTGGTGCTCTTGGACTAAATGTGTTTGTGGAAGAAATGAAATGGAAATGAAGAAGGAAATGTAGTAGACCTATAGTAGACCGAACGTTACCCGACTTAAATCACCTGGGTCCGACCAGATAGACGCTGAAACATGGCCTACGGTCGGAACATTACACCGAGCAACTGGGTTTTATAGAGATGTTACACGCTTATGAGATTAACCCCGAACACAGGATTGTCATCCTTATCTCTATCACTAACAGTCTCATTAAGCTTAACAACTTCTCTTAGATTCCCACGACTCTTGGTTAGATAAAAACGGTATTGGATAAAGATTTATCGCTTACAGGATTTACGGAGGTGATCTTATCATAACCTTTACGAATCCTACTCGAGTTCTTCCTCTTAAGAAGCCTTATCAGAACAGTCCACGACACACAGGTAATCCCCTATAAGAACCACCATGCTATAGGGGCTAAGGTACGTCTTCTCATCCCTAAGTTGACACTAGCACACACATTGTTGACTAGGGAGAACCTGTTTATCCCAACTGGATATACAGAAATCCTAAAGAGTCCTACATTAACTTCTTGGTTGATATCATTCCTGAAGTTCTTCCATAGCTTCAAGGTTGATTTCGATTAAGAACACGACATTGGCATCGTTTGTGGGGACTGAATAATATATCATTCCCACCACCACCATGGTCACAACAAGGAGCCAAGTTGGTGATCTCCGTGATCGCATTGGCCGTTCTCGCGGCAGACCTAGAAACGCTAATAATAATGATCAACAGCCGTAATCTGTTGGTGACCTGCGAGATATTCTTAATCAAAATCGAGAGACTAATTCACAGCCACCACGCACGTCCCATTCTGGAGGAAGAAATAACCTACAACCTCCAAATAATTCGCAGAGCCAACCACCCCCAAATCATAGCCAAAATCATAGCGGAAATCATGCCACCCATTCTCAACCACCACAATCTCCTCACCATAGAGCCGGGAGTAATCCCCAACCACTCCAAACCTTACGGAATTTACTTCCTCCACCACCACCTCCACCCCCTCCAACACCACCTCCCTCCACCCATGGCGATTCAAGCAGCACAGCCCCAACCACCCGTAACACAGCTAGGACCACTGGAACCCGAGCACACCATGGGAGAAATACTCAACGAACCTTAACTCCGCCAGTCCAACCCAACCCTGACCATATAAGCGTAACCTCTAGAACTAGATTAAACCCATGAAGAACGATCCATGGTAACTCCCGTCATAGCAATTCCACTAGTAGATCTTATGCAACATCTGCATCTGCTCGTGCTCATGAGCAAGAGATGATTAACATACTCAACAGACAAACAACTTTAATTGAGCAACAAGGACGAGCAATTGCCGACCTCCAGCAACAAGCAATGACACGGATTGCTCAAAGCCAACCTGCTACCCTACAACCGCAAAACCAAATGACACAGACCATAGATCCTCAGCCTCTTCCCGTAATGCAACTTCCCCCACCTCAAAATTTCCAGACAAACCCAGCCACAGGTCACGGTCAAGGTGATTTTCACCCTGGCCATCCTTTTACCCCGTATATCATGGAATTTGAAACCCCTTAGGGATACTTGGGCCCATCCAACGTACCACATTACAATGGCCTGACCGACCCAGTTGATCATATAGTTTCTTACGAAGGGGCAATGAACTATTATGGAGGTGGCGATCGGATGAAATGCCGAGCTTTTACCATGAACCTGGAGCCCTCGGTATTACGGTGGTACTCATCTCTCCCTCAAAATTCCATTAATTCATGGGAGGAGATGAAACGAGTATTTTTAAACAAATACACAGCCAGCTGCATCCAGCCAAAATCCGACCACACACTGGCTGCATTTACACAAAAAGGAACCATTGAAAGATTACTTGTCACGTTTCCATACGGAGGCTAGTTCTGTTCCCCGGTTGGAGCCAGGTGTGGCAGTATTATTGTTTACACAAGGTTTGCAGCCAGGGGATTTCAGAAAATCGCTAATTGGGAAACCTCCAAAAGATTTGGCCGAGCTTAGACAGAGGTAGAATAAATTCATCAACTTGGAAGAATTCCACAAAGGGCAGAAATTCAGAGACGATCGGCAACGAGCTGACCCTCAAGGACAGAATAAACAAAAACGTGACGAACGTTTTGGTGGCAGACAGGACAAGAACGATCGGGACCGAAGACCACCTCCGAGGAATAAATATCAGGAGTACACTCCTTTAACTGTTCCTAGGAGTCAAATTCTTCGGGAAACAATGCAGACCGACCTACGCTCTGCCCAAAGACCTCCGTCTTTAAGAAAGGGCGCACAGCGGGATAGGTCAAAATATTGCGACTTTCACAAGGGATATGGACATACAACTGACGAATGCATTTGGTTGAGGGATCTGATCGAAGAAATGATCAGAGATGGAAAGCTACAACAATACATCAGAGATGCAGCAGGACGAAGAGGAAGGAATAGATCCCATTCACCAGTTAAGTCCAAACGCCAAAGAAGTAGGTCACCAGATGATAGGAATGCAGGGAGACAAAGAACCGAGCCTGCCCTGGTCACTGATACAAATCCAACGAACAATGAGTTTTTAGTTAACACTATTGCCGGAGGGTTTGCCGGGGGAGGAGAGAAAAAAGCCGACAGAAAGAAATACATCAACCAAATCTTAGCCGTGAGCCAAAAGCCTATCTGTAAAAGATCAACGAAAAATGTTCCCATCATTTTCAATGATGAAGATTTGGACGGGATCCTCCCAGGTCATAATGATCCCATGGTAATCACAGCCCTTATTGGTAATTACGAAGTGAAACGCGTCTTTATCGATCAAGGGAGCTCGGCGGACATCATGTTTCTCCCTTTGTTCAAAGCACTGAAACTTAGGGAATGCAATCTCACTCCGTTTGAAGGAGAGTTGATGGGCTTCACAGGGGACACCATCGAGCCGAAGGGATACATTCAACTTCCTGTCACCCTCGGACAGCAACCTTCGGCCAGAACTGAGATAATCAAGTTTTTGGTAGTTGACTGTCCAGCAGCCTACAACGCCATCCTCGGAAGAACATCCTTACAAGCATTCGGTGCAGTAGTTTCAACATTCCATTTGGCTATGAAGTTCGTCGGAACTGATGACAAGGTAGTTACAGTCAAAGCCGAGCAGGAGGCAGCCCGAAAATGTTACAATGCAAGTCTGGGTAAGGTTAAGAACAAGGACCAGGACCGTTTAGAACGAATTTCCCTCGGCAAAGGTAACATTAATTTGGCGGACCTAGATGTGCATGATGAATCTGACAGAAACAGACCGACCCCGAAGGGACAATGGGAGTTCCTAACATTGAATGATGATCCTATTAGACAAGTTAAGAGTGGTGCTGATCTCCCCTTAAATGTCAAAGATGAACTTTTCGCTCTGTTGATCGCCAATAGGGATCTGTTTGCATGGACCTCGGCCGATATGCCGGGGATTGATCCTAATTTCATCTGCCACAAATTGAGCATTCTTCCAGGGGCAAAACCAGTGGCACAACGCAAAAGGAAGGTTAGTGCAGAAAAGGCCGCAACTATTGAGGAAAAAGTTGCCGAATTACTCCGAGCTGGCTTCATTCGGGAGATCGACTATACAGACTGGTTAGCTAACACCGTCTTGGTCAAAAAGCCCAACGGGAAATGGAGGATGTGTGTGGACTATATGGACTTAAACAAAGTCTGTCCAAAAGATCAGTATCCACTTCCCGTCATTGACAAGCTCGTCGACAATTGGGCCGGATACAAACTCTTCTCATTCATGGACGCTTACTCCGGTTACAATTAGATACCTATGTACCCTGCTGATCAAGATAAAACCACATTCATCACTGATAAGGCAACGTACTGTTACAATGTCATGCCCTTCGGTCTAAAGAATGCAGGAGCTACATATCAGCGAATGATGAACAAAGTATTTCAAGGGATGATCGGCTCGAATATGGAGGTTTATATTGATGACATTATTGCAAAAAGCATACAGCAAGAGACCCATGCCCAAGACCTCAAGACAATACTGGACCGAGTACGAAAGTATTCCATGAGATTGAATCCTGAAAAATGTGTGTTTGGTGTCCCAGCCGGGTCCTTTCTCGGTTTTATGTTAACCGAAAGGGGTATTGAAGCTAATCCAAACAAGTGCAAGGCAATTCTTGAAATGAGAAGTTCAACCAGTCTTAGAGAAGTCCAACAGCTCACGGGTCGAGTGGCGACCCTTTCCAGGTTCCTGTCTCAAGCCGCCCGGAAAGCTTTACCGTGGTACCAACTCCTTAGGAAAAATAAAAATTTCCTCTGGGATGATCATTGCGAACAAGCTTTCGTCCAGTTGAAGAACTTTTTCTCCAGCCCACCAGTCCTTCATAGCCCTCTTCTTGGGGAGGACCTTATTCTCTACATGTCGGTGGCAGACGCAGCAGTCAGTTCAGTATTAGTACGAGAGGATTCGGGAGTTGAGGCCCCCATTTATTTCGTTAGCCGAGCATTACAGGGATCAAAACTGCGGTACCAAAAACTTGAGAAACTTGCATACTGCTTGGTAATATCTGCTCGGAGGTTAAGACAGTACTTCCAGGCTTATCGAATCATGGTCAGGACAGCTCAACCCCTTAGGCAGGTCCTTCACAAACCTGACCTGGCCGGTAGAATGGTTTCATGGTCAGTGGAACTATCTGAATTCGATATCGTCTACGGACCCAGGAAGGCAATGAAGTCTCAAGTTCTTGCTGATTTTGTTACTGAATTCACCGAGATTCCCTCGGACACTCCTCAGGATTTGTGGTCAGTCTATGTGGATGGTTCGAGCAACAGGAAAGGAGCAGGTGCGGGCGTCATTATCGAAAATCCTAAAGGAATTTGTATGGAATACTCATTAAAATTTGAATTCCAAACTTCGAATAATCAAGCAGAATATGAAGCAGTCCTTGCAGGCCTCAAAATGGTTCATGAGTTTGGAGCGAATCGGGTGTCGGTATTGAGCGATTCACAATTAGTGGTATCTCAGATTAAATGGCAGTACTCGGCTAAGGAGCCCATCTTGCAGAAGTATCTTGAAGAGGTAAAGCGAATAATCTCCAATTTCTCAGAGTTTGATATCTCCCATGTCCTGAGAAATTCGAACTCCCGAGCTGATATTTTATCTAAGCTGGCAAGCACGAAGGGGTCGGAAAACAATAAGACTTTGATACAGGAAACCGTCCCAAGACCAAGCGTCATCCTTGCAGTTTCAATATCCCAATCCTGGATGGATCCGATATTAACTTACTTGTAGCATGGTTTCGTTCCACAAGATCAGACTGAGGCTCGTAAGTTAATTCGGAAAGCGGCCCAATACACGGTTTTTAATGGTGTCCTTTATAAAAGAGGGTTCGGCTCACCCATGCTCAGATGAGTAAATCCATCTCAAGCTGAAGAAATCCTTGAGGAGATCCACGGAGGAATCTGTAGCCATCATATGGGTGGAAAATCTCTAGCTCGGAAAATAATCCGAGCAGGTTACTTCTGGCCCACACTGCAAAAAGATGCCATGGAACATGTCAAGAAGTGTGTTCAATGTCAATTTCACAGTGATACTTACCAAAAACCTGTGGAAGAGCTACATTCTCTCGGAGCTCCTTGGCCCTTCTATCAATTGGGAATGGACATCATCAGAAAGTTTCCCACTGCACCTGGACAATTGAAGTTTGCGGTCGTAGCCGTTGATTACTTTACTAAGTGGATTGAAGCGGCACCATTAGCAACAATTACTACAGTTCGAATTCAGTCTTTCTTTGTAAAGGAAATAATCTCTCGGTTCGGAGTTCCACATTCTATAGTCACAGATAATGGGTTACAATTCGCAGCCTCTCACTTTCAAGAACTAGCAGCTGATTTGGGGATCATTCACTACTTCAGTTCCGTGGAACACCCACAAACCAATGGGTTAGCCGAAGCCACCAACAAGACCATTTTGGACGGTATAAAAAAGAAACTTGGCAACGCAGCTGGTACATGGGCTGATAAGCTTCCTAGCGTTCTATGGTCACACAGGACAACTGTACACTCCTCAACTGGTGAGACCCCTTTTCGTTTGACATACGGCTGCGACGCAGTCATTCCGATCGAAAAGAGAATCCCCACCTTTAGGATGCTTGAACGTCCCTCGGAAACTAACAACGGACTGCTCAGCGATGAACTCATATTACTTGAGGAAATACGAAAGAATGCTGCGGCTCATGAAAGAAAGGTAAAGGAGCGACAGGCCCGAGATTACAACAAGTGTAGAGTTATGATGTTTTGATGCTAACAAACTACAAGACAAGCAACAACATATTCAACAATCATTCAAGCATCACACCACTCTTGGAGATATAGTTTTTAGGTTTATGTTTATTTTGTAAATCAATGTAATTTTGCATTTCATATGAGAGTGGGTGGTAGTTTTAGAAATCTCAATAATAGGTTTTTAATATTGTTTGATTAATAGTGAAGAAAGATTAATCTTGATAAAAATAGCTCTAATTAAAGTATTGATCAAAGTTTTTTTTTGAAAAGCTTATTTTTAATCACTTTTTACAGTGGTTAATCGATTAGCTTGATAAGGTTAATCGATTAACATGTATAACTGTACAACACTGATTATGTTGATAAGGGTTAATCGATTAATGAGTTATACGTTAATTGATTAGCACGAATTAACATAGGTTAATCGATTAGTGAGTAATACGTTAATCGATTAATTACTATTGTGACAGAAAAATAATATTTTGTTTAAAAGCTTTTCTTTTCTACTTTGTCAAGGTTACACACTCTTTCAAAATTTTCTATAGAGAAACATACTTTCAATATTCTTTCAAGAGCTATTACTATTTCCAATTGTGCTATCAAGATTCAAACATATTTCTATCTTCTTCACTTACAATCACTCAATATTCAAGTTTTCATTGAGATTCAAGTTTTCTAGTTTTAGTATTTTGTGTTGGAGCAATTCACAACAAGGGGTTGTATCAATCAAGCTTTCAACAACAAGTGAAGATTCACAAATTTGAAGTCTTTGAAGAATATCAAAGCAAGTGGAAAGGAATTCGTTGGAGAGCATCCTTCAACAAATTCAAGAGGACAAGATACGAATTCATTTGGGTAGAATAGCAAAGAGATTGGTACTCTCTTTGTAAGGGGTTAAGATATGAGAGCTTAGAGTGAGCTGCATCTTAACATTGTAATCTAACATTTGAAGTATCTAGTAGAAACTCTCTATCTTTGATAGAGGGGACTGGATGTAGCTTTCAAGTGGGTGAAAGTGAACCAGGATAAAATCTTGTCTTTCTTGCTTTTAATTCTTCTAGCTTTCTTTAACCAAGAACAAATTAATTTGGTTAATTTTGGGGGTTTTTCATTTCCTTGTTAATCAACTTAATTTGGCTTGGTAAATTTACTTAGCATTGTTCAATCATTCATTCATCATTTGTTGGTGCATCACTGTATTGCAATCTCCATTGAATTCCGATTAAAACTGAATTTCTGTCAGATATCTTGCGTATTAATCGATTAAGTCGATAATTAATCGATTAGTTCTTAATCTGCTTTCGGCATTAATCGAGTAACGACTTAGTTAATCGATTAGTTTTAAAGTTAGCTTCGGCATTAATCGATTAGTACTGAAGTTAATCGATTAAGACAGTATATTTTTGTTAGAAAATTTGTTTTCTCAAATCCATTCTCTTTAGCAATAGAAATATTTGTATCGAGGCTTCAAAATACTATTCACCCCCCCTCTAGTCTATTTTGAGCCGCTTGTTGGTTTCCAACAACAAGAAAGTTCGACCGCGAAGTTTTGAAGTCAGAGATTTGGTCCTTCGCCGAGCAGATATTAGCAAAGGAAATGCTGGTGTTGGAAAGCTGAAGCCAAAATGGGAAGGTCCATACTGAGTGAAGGCTAAATCTGGAACCGGCGCCTACAAGTTGGAAACTCTCTCGGGCACGGATATCAATAACAGTTGGAACATTTCCAAGCTCAGAGCTTATTACAGCTAAGCTCTCATTTTATTTCCTTTGTTTCAAAAATAGTTTAGTTTATTTATAGATTGCTGAAGAATAGTTTATAATGAATAACGAAGGATAACACCCTTAATAGATTATAGTTTAAATTCTTAGGGATTTCTTAGTTATGAGCAATTCATGCTTTGTATTCTCTTATTAATAAAGCACAACATTTCCTTGAAGTTTTCTTACCTGTGTACATCGTGAAATCACATACGACTCATTTGGTTCGGCTTGCCACCGAGCGAAATCGAGATACAGCTCTTTGCAAGAGTTTAACTACGTATTCATAGAACGCCCGAACTCAGGAAATTGCTTTCCTTATTTCGCGGTCCGAGGGTACCGCTTCGGCTAAAGTCGGCGATCCGAGTTCTTCTCACAATTAATTATACATACGAATAATGCGATTCTACGCTCAAAAACTACGCCAGAAAATATACGATAAATTCCTCCAAAGAGTTTACACTCGGAGAGTTCTACTGGAAACGTGACGAACGAAACAAAAAACAGCTAAAAACATACCAAGCAGCGATACAATTTGCTGAACAGCAAGTTAATTAAAAGTCATTTCCGAAATAACAAAAGAGTTTGATCAAAATAAACAAGTATAAACGCTCGGATACAACGAGCAACAGGTAGAAATTCCACATATCCTACCAACAAACAGAAGAATAAAAACAGATATAAGATGGCCACCAAGTTCAGGCCTCATCATCCGACAAGCTGATATCCTTATCATCAAATTCAGGAGCCTCTGTCAGTTCTACTAGAGGATTAGGAAGATTGTCCGCCTGCAAATCCACTTCAGCCTTGGTTTCAAGATCAATCAACTTCCCATCTTCTACGCTATGGAAAGGGTGTGCTCCGACCACTCTAAACTCAGTTTCAGGATTCAAAAGTTGGATCTGTTTGATCGCTGAAACAAAGGAGTCATCAACACCCTTACCCCAGTTATAGAAGTTGGCTGCTGCCTTTTTCTTGAAAACAAGAGCTTTTTCCTTATATTTCTGAGTAGTTGCAGCAGATTTCTTCACTTCAGAATCTAACTCCTCGATCCTCTGTCGGCTCTCCTGCAGCTCCTTTTTAAGTGTTTCTTCAACTTCTTTCTTCTTATCTTCAGCAGCCTTTTGTGAAACTTTCAGAGAGTCTCGTTCCTTGATCATTTCAACTTTATCACCTTTCAGATTCTCCAGCTCATTCTTTACTCGAACCAGCTCATCCGACAGACTGGCTTCCTGAGCCGCTTGAAGCTCACGAGCCTCTTTCTGCTCAACATTTAGGCCTTTAAACAAATCTTCACCATGCTTGGACAGATAATGGGTTAAACTGGCACCTCGAAGTAAAAACTTGGTCAAAGCTATATTGTAATGGGACCATTCAGCAGCACTAAGATTATCATACCGAAGATGGTCAAATTCCGGGCAGATAAACTCAGGAAATTTTTCATCCAACTTACGATTCCACACCGAGACTACTGGTGGAGTCGGAGTAGGAGTAGGAGCAGCAGCAGCTTTGGTACTTGTTCCCTCGGCCCTCGGCCCTCGGCCCTGGCACTTACTCTTTCTGAAACCTTCTCTTTCCCTTTGTCGAGCCTTCGACGCCGAGTCAATTGAGGAGGGGGAGAGGGGGCTTGACCACTTGAGGCTGGCGAAATTGTAGTAGCTGTAACAACAACCAAGTTTGAAACAGGCCGAGGAGACACTTCGACTGGAGAAGCAGCAGGGGTCGGAGTGCCTAAACTGGGGGTGCTCATACTCGACGACCTTGAAGCTGCACTTGTAGGAGGAGCCTTTCTTTTATTACCTCCTTGGAGTAAGGCAACCATACGAGAAGCCATTTTATCTGCAAAGGAAACTGAGTGCCATTAGATCTAAAAAAATTTACAAGTATAAAAGCAAAGAAAAATAGTTTACCAAGTTGAGCCTCGACATCTTTTGAGGGGATATTCACTATGTCCCTCGTTTCAATCATCCCATTGGTGACCAAGTAGTTCTCAAATGCTCGGCACACTTCCTTCTCGTGTTCAAAGAGCTGTTTCCACTCCGACCCGTATGAAGCAATCCTCTGATTAAAATTTTTTTTACTCCATTGAAGAGGGAATCGAGGAACCGATCGCTTTTCACCAGCTCGTGTAAACCAGCAAACACCAGTCCCAACAAAGTTGTATTTAAAATAAAAAGGTTTGAACGCTTTCCAAGACTCGGAATACTTGGTTAACAGAGCATACCCATTTCGCGATTTTAAGGAAACCCAAGGTCGTTTGGGGGACCCTTTTTCAAAGGCATTTGCTTGCGGGGTAAATAAATAGAAAAAAGTGGGAACAGTACAAGACCAGTCCATGGCTGAGCAAACTTGCTGAAAAGCTCTAACAAAGGCCCATGCGTTCGGATGCAACTGGGAAGGGGCCACTCTTAGTGTATTTAAAACCTCTATTTCAAAATTGGTGAAAGGCATCCTAATCCCAAGACGGGTAATCACTTCTTCATAAAAATAAAAACCAGTGTTGTCCTCAGGGATACGAGTGCAAATTCTTTCGTTAGGCCCCACTGGACTTACTGAATACAAGTTTCCAGCATCATCTCCAGGGCAGGGTAGTATAATGGCTCTGGTTTGCACTAAAGATTCATCAGTTGAAAGCTCAGATTGGGTGCCTACAACTTCTCGGTCAACCCAATCGTACTGAGCAGCATCTGGTGGAAGTGGATAAAGTTCAGGATTTGTAATGCACTTTCTCTTCATACCTGAGGAAAAGGAGGCACACGCGGAGTCAGAAGCAGTAAAACTTGATTATTTCTGATCAAACACTTATGAATATTATCGGTTGGGGAACAACTCCCTTTCTGGGCAGAATTTCCCCAAACAAATTGAAACACTAAATACCTCCCCGTTGCCTCCTTAACCTCATTTGTTCTACCCTCTCAGCGATCCTATAGTAAATAACACCCTGCCTGGCCTCTTTCAAGTTCTGAGGGAAATGGGTCGCAATTGGTTTAATCCAACTCCCTGGATTCTCTTCCTCATGAGCTCTCGGTATGTCAGAGTTTACAGAATCCTCACTCATGTTTATCACAGCTTCAGTTCAAACCCTAAGAAATTAGGAGCAACCAAAAATAAAATAATCCTAAGAAACTCTACGGCGATCGCTCCAAAAATGACAAAGATGGGTAAGAAATTTCAGAAAAAAGAGGGATATTCTGACGAACAATGCAAGGTTTTTAGTAAGCCCTAGATTTTGTTCAAAATCAAGAAAAGGGGTGCATGGCTAGTGCTAAAACGCAATAATGAAGATTCTAAACGCAATACCCATAACAAACAACAGGAGCAGTCACATGCAGTAGTTCATAAGCTTACAGGGAAGAAAGAGGAAGATAGTCGCATGTTTGAAGAAGAGGATCGTTACCTGTTTGATGATGAACACTGATGAACGATCAAGAAATTGAAGAAGGTATGAGTGTCAGTGAACTTGGAATATTCTTAGTATAAGAAAAATGGTGAAATCAGTACAAGAATCCCTTTGATGATCTCTGAATATGCTGCTCAAACGTCAGAAAAGCGATTCTTCAGGAAGGCAAGAATGAGAGAGAAAAGAACTTGAAGAGTTTCTAATTTTGACAGTTGTGAGTTTCGAAAACCGCTCCCAATATTTTCTTTCAGAAATTTCCCTCCACTATCTAAAAGATTTGGGCCGAATCAGCAGAAGCCCATTCCCCTTACAAACGTATACGTGGCGTTTACTAAAATTTTGAAATCATAACGTTTCGGTTCCTGGTAATAGAAAGAACACGTGGAAGCCTAAGAGGAATTGAAAGGTCCTTTCCGTGTCAATGAAAGGACAACTCTGTTGAACATGTTAAAACAATCGGATCTCTCTTCTCCTCAACAAAACGTGCCTTCGATCGGCCAACCGCTTATTTGTCTCTTCAACTCGGCAGGGCTCGAATCACCCAACCGAGCTTGGGGGGCTTATGTAGTAGACCTATATTAGACCGAACGTTACCCAACTTAAATCACCTGGGTCCGACCAGATAGACGCTGAAACAAGGCCTATGGTCGGAACATTACATCGAGCAACTGGGTTTTATAGAGATGTTACACGCTTATGAGATTAACCCCGAACACAGGATTCTCATCCTTATCTCTATCACTTACAGTCTCATTAAGCTTAACAACTTCTCTTAGATTCCCACGACTCTTGGTTAGAAAAAAACGGTATTGGATAAAGATTTATCGCTTCCAGGATTTACGGAGGTGATCTTATCATAACCTTTATGAATCCTACTCGAGTTCTTCCTCTTCAGAAGCCTTATCAGAACAGTCCACGACACACAAGTAATCCCCTATAAGAACCACCATGCTATAGGGGCTAAGGTACGTCTTCTCATCCCTAAGTTGACACTAGCACACACATTGTTGACTAGGGAGAACCTGTTTATCCCAACTGGATATACAGAAATCCTAAAGAGTCCTACATTAACTTCTTGGTTGATATCATTCCTGAAGTTCTTCCATAGCTTCATGGTTGATTTCGATTAAGGACACGACAGGAAATGAAGTGAAGAATGAAGAGTGAACCAAGTCCACACTCACACATATTTATAGGCAAGGTCAAGGGTAGGGGTTTCCTCTTCCCATTCGGGTCTAGGGTCCAATTTCAAGGGCAAATTGGTCCAACCTAATTGTTGCATGGGAATGGTCTTATCATGGTGAAACAATGTGGAGTGATTTAATGAGAAAGTCATTTCATGCATCATTACACTCACCATCTCACATTTTCTACTAATTTTCCTTTAAATTCTTACTTCCTTAATTCCTAAGAAAATATACTTCAAATTGGTCCTCTTTGGTCTATGTATGGCCGAATCACACACAAAGAAGGGAAATAAAATTTTCCTTTCATTTTGTTAAGAAAGAACAATTCAAATCTTAGGACATTCTAAAAATTCAAAGTATAGCATGCAACACATAAACAAACATATATGCAATACTTTAGGGCATTATATTTCTTAATGAAACAACTCAAAAGCATACATCATACACACATTCATATTCACATCAAGTCATGAACTCATTCATATCAAATTTACTATTAAATTTGCATACAATTTATTTTACTCCTATGATAAGAAAACACTAATGTTTACAAACTTGAAAATTCCAAAGATATACTTCTTAAGGAAATTAATAAACTTCACTATTTGACTATAGGTATAAGCTTCGTTTTGTTTTCTAAAACCATATTTTCACATAATTAAAAGATCTACAAAAGGAATAATTTATTTGAGGTCTCTAAATATTTTTCAACACTCAGTACATTCGAAATTCGCACTTTACAAATCTGGAAAATAATTTTTTTTAAATCAATCCTGAAAATTATAAAAATTACATATTTAAATTCTACTCTTCGATATGATCGTTTTCATATAAAGATCATAATTTTCCGAGTTACGGTTGAAAAGATATGCATTTTCAAAGTTACCAAATTCATTTTGGTTATAAGGGAAAATTCATTTCTTCAAGAAATCACAAATGACAAAACCATAACTTATATTTTATTTATTCAAACTCAAATAAAAATCATTTGCTTTGAGTTCATAAAACATTCATCTAAAAATCCTTCTTAAATTCTCAAAATTCACTTTAAACAAAACCTCATTGATTTGTTCAGGTAAGGAAAATGCAGGATGTCACATTCTCCACAACTTAAAGATTTCTCGTCCTCGAGAAATGATGCGCGAAACCGTCCTGTTCAAGAGTGCGTAGCTCCTCGCAACAATCCTCTTTCTCATTCTTATACGAGCTGACTGGTGCGACGTACCATTTATTCACCATTCTTAGGAAGAAATTGGAATAGTTCTTAACAATAGCAATCTTTTGGGCCATTCCATTGTTGAATACAATGGTATATAACAACATGGTTCTGCTAGTCAAGATAAGTTTTAAGGAATTCCAATGTTGTTGAAACAGATAGCAACACTAAAAGGAATATCATGCTTATGCCAATCTGGCAAGAATACTACTTATATGGTTTCTCTCTCAGCTTAACCTTTTCTATTAGTTCCAACTTAGACAAGTTTCCTTAAAGCTTCAACTCTCCATTTACTCCCCAACTTTAATGGCTCCTATTACTATACATCTCAACTACATACATAAACTCAATTTTGTAACAGCCCGATTTTCGTAAACCAAAATAACTGACTTTTATTTACTAAAGTTGCAAAAATGAGGCCAAATTTTTTTTTGTAAAATATTGTTGACATGATTGAAATCGTTGTTTACAAGTTCTTGGTATTCTCAACACCCTTTTTCGAAAACCGAGTTGTTACTAAAAACTTTCCTTTTTATTAAAAACTTTCCTTTTTATAAAACATTTATTTCAATAAAAGAACTTGGTTCGAAATCATCTTGACAATCTTTCAAAAACTTCACATGAGTTACTTAACATGAAATGTATTCCATCAATCAGTTTGAAAACTTAGCTTGTTTACATAAATGATTCATGGCTTGGTAATCCTTACTTCAAACTTTCACAACAAACTTAAATTAATAACCCTATCCTTAGACTATCCTATTGAACACGATCGGATGAAGTCCCTCCTTCTTCTTGTGTTCTGTGACGCTCTATTTTGTATCTTGAAAATAATTAATATTTCCAAAAGATTGAAATACTTGCTATCAAAATTAGGACTAGAAAATTTTTCCTTTTTAAATTAATACTTGCTCAATTATAAACCCTTTTTAACATGAACAATTAATTGAATTCGTCTTAGTACTATCTTACTTTCGAAAAGGCTCTCGAGAGAACATTTCCTTAATCATAAAAAAACGTTGTTTGTTATTCTTACTAAACATATCATTTGTCTCTCGAGTTGGATTTGAATATATAAAACATAAACTTATTGCCGAATCCTTTTAAAATAGAAATCAGAGTTCGCAGAAGTAAAAATAATACTTATGGGGCACTGCTGAGGTAAATAAGGCATCATATATATATATATATATATATATATATATCATAACATAGAAACCCCATCAGTATAGTCAGTAGCAAGTAGTAAAAAGTCGAGATAGCAAGTTTGATGAAACATATACAGACCAGCTGCATAAAATAAAACCTCACTCTAAGACCTCTCAAATATATACAATATATGACAAAACCCAAAAGTAGAAGTCCCAGAGCAGGTCATCCGTGTCCTCAGCAGCTCCTCAGATCCTCCACCGCTCTATCCCTAGGATCTAGGATCCAAAACATCTACGCTATGCAAGCTCCTATGAACCAGCGGGTCCACCTCTAGCAGAAACAGTCGGCTCAAAATGCACCTCCTCCTCGCTCTCATCCTCCACAGGGTCGTCCTCGACCTCGCCCGACTGTGTGGAGACCCCACCACTGGGTCTAGGATCTGCAGAAGCAGTCCTATCATAGTCAGTCGGACCAGGAGAAGGAGTCTCCTCAGTGACAACTCTATGGGAGGAAGGATGAGAACGAGTGGCAGCTCTGAAATGAAAACTATGAAAACGACGCATAGGTCGAGCCGGGGGTGGTCCTCTATATGTATAAAAGGGTGGAACATGCATAGTATAAACTAATGGGATCCTAAATCGACGAGGTCGCACTCGCACCAAAGGGTTAGGGTGGTAGAGAGTGATCTCAACCTCCCCCTCAAAAGTGGCACGGTGCTCCTCATACGTCCATATGCCACTAGGGATAGGGCGTATCTCGATGCAAGCTAGGTATCTGGCCATCACCTAAACAGGGCACAGGGAGTAAGTATACACATATACATAATTGATAAAGACTAAAATTACAAACACAAGTATATCATGGACAGATCATAATGCAAGTACTTATGAGCACACCAAATTTTCAACATTATATCTCTTATAATGCAAGTGGCATGATGTATGATTTTCTATCCACAACTGAGGCCTCTAAAAGTCCATCTTGGACGTCCATCCAATACACCCTTGTGTTCCCGGAACACCGACATTCGTTCCCAGAACGTAATGCTGAACCATACTTGGATAATAAGCATCACTCCCGGAGTGTGCACCACGTTCCCAGAACGCATACGTTCCTAGAACGCATAAAAACCAAGTCCCGGACACTGGCCACATATCTATAATGTGTCATCAAGTAGGTTATAATTTGGTACTCCCGGAGTACCCTCCTCATATTCCCAGAATATGATAAACGTTCCTACCAACCAAGCTTCCAGTCTATATGGATGCACAAATATCAGGGTTGGTTTTATCTTTACATTAATTAATGTGATTTAGAAATATTACAATTTCTCCTTTTGAATGATTTATTTGAGGCAAAATCTTTGGCACAAAATTCTCCTTTGAATTGTTTCAAAAACATGCCCTTAAACTTAGATTGGGAAAAACATAACCAATGGTATTCAAAAACTTAACTTTTTATTTTTCATATTCAGGTACTGACCGGTTACAGTTTCAGGCTAACCGGTTAGAATTACAGACCTGAACTGTTTACCATTGTAATTCAGAAAAACCCTTTTTCTTGAATTCTCTACCCAATCTATAAACAAGTTTAACATTGTTTTATGCCTCAAAAATCACTGTTTTCATCATTCAAAAGTCTAAATCACTTTCTCTTTCCAAATGAACATAGTTTCCTCTTGAGTTCATCTCATTAACTTAAGGCATTTGACTCTTATCCTTCAAATCTGAACCATGACATTAGAACAACTCATATTCAGATTATTTCTAATGAATTTGAAGTATAGATTTGAGCCAAAATCACTAAGACTTCAGGACTGATTTAATAAACTGATTTCCTTTGAAATTTTACAGTGTCTAACTGGTTACAATTATCGAGTAACCGGTTAGATTATGCAGTCAGTCCACTAAAACAAGAATTTTGACAAATCATTCTTTTCATTTCTCAAATCTAACCCAATTTCAACATTCTCAGAGTTCATATGCCTTAAAAGCAATATGTTCATACCCAGAAATACATTCAATTTGCATGCATCAAGATTATGGTATCAATTTGCATAGAAATCAATACAAACACCAATCAATACCTCAAAACTCATAATCAACAATAAATTTCAGATTTTAAACCTTAAATCACTTGCATGCATCAATTGAAATTTGCTCACACAGAATTGAGCCAGAATTTTGGCCTCCAAGCCTTTGTGCTTTAAACACATAATGCCCTTTTGAGTTTTGCTAACTCAAATCCTAAATCACTTGATTTTTAGTCTAAATCTAGTATAAGGTAGACTTCTCCCATACCTTAGGATAGTGTTTGATGAGTAATGACACTGAGTTTGAAGAGAACTCACAGATTCCACCAAAATCCCTAGTCTGCTCTTTTACCCACGATTTCAGGAACAGGGTCCAAACACCAAAGATTTCAACATAGATTTTGGCCAAACAAATTAGGGAAAATGATTAGGATTGGATTTAGGTAACATGCACTAGATATTCGAAGTGATTTGAGGTCAAAGGAGTTCATACACTTACCCAAATTGAAGTTCCAACTAAGCTTCAAGAATCAATTGGTTGCAGAGACAGTTTTAAACTCCTCCACTTCAAAGACTTCGTTCTCCTAGCTCCCTAACCCTCAACTCACAATGTTTATATCTTTGTAAAGCTCTTGATGTAAGCTTTACAACTGTGTATCACTAGAAAGCTAACTCTCAACAACAAGAGAGAATTGGAAGGGACGATTTTGAAACCCTAAACAGAGATTCACCTCAAACCAGAGCATTAGACTCAGTCCCCACCACGTTAGTGCGCCACATGTGGAGTTCGTTCTGCCTAGAAATATACTCTAGACTTCTTGACGTTTCACCGTCATCGTCCTCCCCTAATGCAATCTCCTCCTAAGTATCCGCAAATACTTATGGTATCTTCCTCTCCACTACTTCGCACTCTCATACCTCATCGAGTAAGTCTTTTAAAGTCTTTTAATCTTTTTAATTATCCTAAGGTCGGCCCGTCCTTCGTGCAACCCTTCAACGAGTCCCGACCACTAACTTTGTACAATCTTTCTCACAACATCTCTCACATAGCACAGAGCTGGGATCACATCAATGAATTCTCAATCGGGATCTCATTCACCAAGTACATTTCACCATCTCTCTTAACAATCTCATTCCGCAATCGTTTCTCAAA
The DNA here is from genome assembly GCA_037953625.1 of Crotalaria pallida. NCBI lineage: Eukaryota > Viridiplantae > Streptophyta > Magnoliopsida > Fabales > Fabaceae > Crotalaria > Crotalaria pallida. Next base: position 74,573,412 of record CM075649.1, on the reverse strand, counting down.
ACAATCTTTCAAAAATATCATTTCTCAAAATCTCCATTCACAGACTTCCACAAAATATTGTTCTCACAAACTTTTTCATAAAATGTCATTTCATGAAATTTTCTCAAAAATCTGGTTCCACCTCTTTTGAAAATTTCCTTTCAAAACTTCTCGAAAAATCTTTTTCTCAAGTTTCTAAAAATCTCTTTTCAAAAATGATGATTATTAAAAACAAGGTTTTCCAAACATTTTTCCAAAAATAAGATTTCATAAAATCCTTTCAAAAATGATGTTTCATGTAAAATAACACTTCACAAACCTTTTCCCAAAAAATCTCCTTTCAAAAATACACTTTCACAAATCTCATCAAAAATTTCTTTTCGAAAACATTTTTCAAAAATCCATTTTTGCTGAGCGCTAATGGAGGAGCAAGCTCAACTCAACACTAGTCCCAGACTAAAACCAAAAACAAAGGAGCCCAGCTCCACTCAATTCACACCTCATATCAACATCACTCTTCCCAGCTCTGGCTCGTTCTCATCATTATCCTCAATTTCATTCCCCAATTCTCAACTCTTTCTTTCCTTTCCAGCACATACCTTATTTCCAATCATTAGATCTTTCTCAATGTGTCTTTACTTTCAATTCCATTACTTTCTCAACTTATTCCTTTCGTTTTCATTTCTCATTCAGGATGTGTCTATCAGCATATTACTCATTTAATTTAACAACAATAAATATCATCAGGCATAATGAAATAAAAACATAAAAGCATGCTATCAATCACACACTCATCACACAACAACATTGTGGCCTTCGTCACCTTCGTATAAGTGGCCACACAATCAAACAATTACCACTTATACTACTGACTCTAATCACTTGGTTCCGATCTTTGAGATGATACGGAACGTCCTAATATATCACCTAACTACCACGGTGTCTTAGGAAAGCTTCTCTCTCACCTGAGGTCCAGCTATTAAGTGCGTACCGTCACCTCGGATCCTTTCTGCCGCCGGCTGCCCCAATCCCTCGTCTTTCAAATTCCTCGTACTAAATAAAATACGCTTATGTTATTAACTTGTATTAAGAAAATCTTTTCCGTAACTTAAACACCTCTCATTCCTCGTATTTAAATAAAACACTCTTACTTTACGATCGTGTATTAAGAAAATCTTTTCTTAATCCGTGACACTTCCCGTTCCTAATCGAAAGACTTAAAACACTTGTGGTTTTATCAAAACAATTCCCATATTTTCTAACAGTTTAAATGTTTTAAAACCATTTGAAAACATTTCATAAAATGATTTAAATCAATTTATGTGGTTGCTGGTCCATTTTGGACAGCACCTCAATTACGTTCGAAAACACCGAAAAATGCCCCGTTTTCAATCCGGGTTTTTCTTAAATCAAATATCACTTGAAAACCACACTTTAAATTACATGAAAACATTTTTAAACACAAGAAGCATGTCCAAATACTTCTGGACAGCAAAGAATTATATTAAAAATCACTTAGATAAAACTCCGAAAACATCGTAAAAAATCCTTTTTGTTTCAAATACTTTTTAATTCAACATTCAAACTTTAAAAACTCAAGTTTTTGTCATAAAACAAGTTTTAGAAAATCATAGACACAATCTCACAAACTCAAATAAATCAAATCAAATTAATTCAAAACAAATCATACACACATACAACAACACACTTTGATCAATCAAATCACATAAGCACTTAACCAAGCATTTAACTTAATCACAAACAAACATTCATTCTTAAGCAAATATTTCACAAATCAAACACTTAATTCAGTCACTCAACATATAGTTGATTTCAAAACATTTCATTTTTATAAAACAAAAACTTTGATCATGCTTGGACTCACAAACCGAATACACACACACAAAATTTCACTTAAATACAAAACTTATTCCTAATCAATTAGCTTAACATTATTTCGCAAAATACATTCATTATCTCTATGTTACTTCATAAAAAAAGAATCCTAATCTAATAATCATGCATAGACCGAAACTCACATAAATCCAAGCAAGATTCATTCATCATCAAGCATACAAAATCATGAGATTATTTATTCTTTTTCTTAACAAAAACCGTGAGCTAAACTCGGAAAATAATCAAATAAAAGATCATGCAAAAACATAGAGCATATATCAAGTTCTCATAAAATAAAAAGCATGAATTTTAATTTAAACATAGCCGAATACACATGCACAAGATTAACACTTAGATTAAATCATGTTCTTACAAGGAAATTATTTTAAAGCCTATCTCCCTAATTTTCTTCTAAAATCCGAGACATTGCAACAAAAGAACACCTAGTCTCTTTACTTAAAATTAACATGCAAGGAATGAATTTTAAGCTTTCATAACAAAACATGCACCAATCATGGATCGACACAAACACTTTTAATTGATTTTCAAAAGAACATGAAAATAGCTTTTCAAAGCTCAACATCAACATGCATGCACTTAAATCATGTAGATCAAGTCATGAAATTAAACATAAAAGTATAATTCAAAGACAAAAAAAATCATTTTAAATGAAAAGAGGTCAAAACCGAGACATACTTAGAAGAGAACACCAAAGCTTTTGTTTCAAAGATCATTTACAAAACTCAAAACCAAAACAAAATCAAGATCAAAACAAAAATCACAACTTTCATTAAGATTAAATCAAAACCGAGACATGCAAGATCAAGATTTCAAAAATAAGTTTAGATCAAACATTTATTTATCAAATAAACACATAAACACCTCTTGATCTACGGTTCTAAGCATAAAAATTTAACATGCAAAGAGATCTAATTCAAGTTCACGAAAAGCATAAACAAAACTTTAGATCAAAGAGATTTAGCTTGAAAAACATAAAGATCCATCATTAAAACATCAAGATCTAACACCAACCGAATCATAGAGTCCATCATGTAGTTTATTACAAATTTATTTAGTTCTTAAAAGTTAAAATCAAGGTAAAGCATCACATGCAACCTTAAATCAAACCAAGAAAATGAACATGCAAATAAAGAAAGTAAGATTACAAGATCACAAATCAAAAACTAGTTCTACTTCTCCTATGATCTTCGGTTTATACCAAGAAAAGATGGCCTTCTAGTACTTGATCTTCAAAGGGCTCCTAGGTTTAAGGCTTTGGACTCCTCCTCTTCTTCTTCCTACCTCATGGTTCCTCTTCTTCTTTCTCTCTTCCTCTATTTTCTATTTCTTAGTCTAAGAGTTTGAGAGGCTCTTAGAACTTGTATTTGGTTTGGTGTTTGGGAGAAGGAAATGAAGAAATGAGGTGAGAATGGGTGAAATGCTTCTAAGGTCAAGACTTATATAAACAACTCATGGCTTCCTATTTTGTCCTTGATTGGATTCGGCTAAGAGCTTTGGAGGGAGGGTAAATTCGGCCTTCTCTATTTTTGCATGGGTGGAGGTTAACATTTCTTAAAGAGACAAGGTAGGGAACATTAGGGCTTAGGGGTCACTTAGGTGTAAGACTTTTTAGCACTCCATTAGGGTTTCCACCATTTGGTTAGGGTTTGGTTAGGATTTGGTTAGGTCTTTGTTCACTTAGCTAGCACTTAGGAAATTTCTAGGTTCTCTCTCACACTCACACTCATACACACGGCACACACATATATTCTCACATACACATTCACACTTACACGTTACCCACATATGCACACACATATCATACATTCATGCATTTATCATCATATACTTTTCACTAATTAAATTTCACATGATCCTAGGCATACATACATATATACAAAACCGAACATACATATGCATATACTGATATAACATAAATTATTCATACATATAAATCACAATAACACCCAAAAATATCAAACACATATTTTTAGAAATCAAATCACCATTTCATTAAATAATTTCTTATGGAAGAATTCAATATTTCTTTAGAAGAATTTTAGTCATATAATCATTTCCAAAAATCAGCTTTAAAAACCATAACATTGTTTCTTGAAAAATCATTCTTTAAAATCATTTACCACTTTGAAAATGTGATTTAAGAAATTTATTTAAGAAAATACCCTTTCAAAAATACTTTTCTCAAAATAATTCTTTTTTAGAATTTAAAATAGTACGAGGATTTTGAGGGGTGTTACAAATTCCAGAAAAACTCTCAATCTTTACCACTTTCGACTTATCCTGTCATACCCTTCTTTACTTCGTTCAAATTCATCCTATCGTTGCCTTAGATTTCGCCAAACATTTACCCTTATAGATCTACCATAATCATCACTAGTTCTTCCTTTCTTTAAGCGATTACTAATCCTCAAAAGATATATACTTCATTCTGCTCCTTCTATTACCAACTGATTGTAATAACTTAAGCATTATAACCCCTTTTTTCTATCCTTTATGTTCCACCTTAAGGTCTAAATTCCATTGAAGTTCCTCCAATCCAAGAATATCTATCCAAACAAAAGGTCTTTATTCCTAGTAGTACTTCTCAAACCCATATTTTACCGTCATTTTCGTCTATCGAAGCGTCACATTTCCATCATTCGTTCTATTCTTTGATCATCACTTAAGGGTTCTAGTTGTAAATTCCTTCACCCCATCTATTTTATTTCCTACTATTAGCAGCGATTCGCACTCGACCAGATCATTCTCTCTTTCTAACTTCAATTCTATAATCACAAATTCTTCCGACTCGTATCAGACTTCCTACTGTCTCAATACCGTCTACACCAAGATTTTAGATAACTTATCCTCACACATACCTAGTTCTGACTAATCCATACAATCCTCCATCTTACCTAAGGCTCAAAAAGTATCCTCACTCTACTTCATGACCAATACATCTCCCTTATTCATTCCTTCTAGTCCTCATTCTCCTCGAATTATTACAAATTTTGCCTATCAATACCTCACGATTTACTCCTGGTTTAGGGATAGCTACCCGATTGGCATAAGTCATCACCAAACTTTTGGGAATCAAACAGCTTGACAATAGGTAGAGCTCATAAACTGAGTTCACAAATTGGATTTAATTAAGTCAAAAAGGCACAAGGTTACTTCAAAGATCAGTCCAGGTAATAAACAACACGAAGTAGGTTCAAATCTCAAGTCAAATCAAGAGTTCAAAGGTTATTCTGAACAAAAGGAATCACAACAAACAAGGGTTTTAGCAAAGAATGGTAAGTTCAAGCAATAAGACTAGGTCTCGCTATGATTCTGATTCTCAGATTCTACGATGAGTCCCGGCACATTCCAGACAAACATTCGCACACTCTTAGCACTTCCGTCTCCAACCATCACAGACTAATTACGAACAAACACACAAGAGACACAAACGAAGTATGCAACCCATGCATTCAACTACTTAGATCAGCCATTGCTCTGATACCAAAAATGTAACACCCCGATTTGGCAACTTGAAAACATAGTTCCTTTTCATAAAATGTAGTAAAAATATGGGCCAATTTTTTTTTAAGTAACATGGGCATGAGAATTGTTAAGCTTCCAAAACTCTTTTGTATTTAAAATTGGTGTTCTCACGTCTCATGTTAAACTTCAAGTTCCAAACCGAGATGTCACAGGACACCGCACTTTGAAACTTGATTCTTTTAATTTCATTTGCAATGGCCCTTCTTCTTTCGCAACTTAATCATTGATACTAATTAAAAACATACTTCATAAACATAAGTCTGGGGTTACATGTTGGTACTGCAATAATAGCTAAGTAAATGCAGGGAAACACAATACTTCAAATAAAAGAAAAAAGCTACCACCAGGCCCACTCTAAACTGTTGCTGAAGGATCCACAGGAGGTGCCTCACTAGGGTCAAACTCGAACACCTCAGCCTCCGGGTAGTCTAAGTCCTCATCAGGATCCTCTTCTGGATCTTCCTCTGGTTCGTCCTCTTGCATAGCCTCGAAAGCCTCATCCGGTAGATCATCCAGAGCCTCATCCAACTCCTCTAGCTCCTCGACCTCGGGATCAATCCGTGCAGGCAAAAGCATCGGATGCCCACCATGATAGTCAGCTGGTCCACCAGTCTGCAAGTCTGCAAGCACAAAACGACAGGTGCGAACATCAGGAGCTGTCCCTTGCAGAGTATGGTTGGGGTCAAAGATGTGAACCTCAGTGACTCCACGCCACTCCCAACCTCTATAGTTCACTTCCCATCTTCCTTCATCTCGGATGTCGAAAGTAAACTTGACAGGGTCCATAGGCTAAGGGATTGACATCATATAAACAAGCACACAAAACAAAAATCTCGAGAGAGTAAGTATTCCCAAGCATTCAATGCCAACAATGTGGAATTACAATAGGCTAGATATTAAGAAATACAACATCATATACACAAGCAACAGATAAAAAGCATTCTCATATTCATTCTGATCATCAACATCCAATTCATTTGCTCTTATCGATATCATTACTTTTCTTTCTCAAGATTCTTTACATAACCACATCACATTATGTGAATCTCTTATCTGTACACATTCCATCTCCACACAACCTCATACTCTTTTCCATTCTTTCATTCTTGGAATCATATCTTGATATTATATAATTCATCTTTTCTTATTTAAGTATTATGAATTCGTATCCATCAATGATGCGAGGAAAATCAATCATCATTGAGGAGGTCGTTAAACATAGTTCGCACACACATCTACATCTCCTCGGTCATCCACCCAACCTAGTCGGAAGCAAACAGGAGTACAGGACCTTTACCACGCGGGCTTGACAGCTGTCTCAACAAATGGCTCCAAGCCAGGAGAACTGTAGAAAATCGGGTACAGTCTCAAATCAATTTATATAATAAAGGTACACTGTAGAAAAATTGGGTACAGTGGCAAAATCAAAGAGCCCCGTTCTAGTCCCTCTCACTGTTCAAGATTTGCAATCTAGGGGGCGACAGTACTATTCTAGTCTGCAGTGCAGAACTTACCACGACTTTGGACCCAGTCCCTACCACGTCTGGTATACCATATGTGGAGTTTGTTCTGCCTAGAAAGTACTCAAGACTTCTTGACGTTTCACTGTCATCGTCCTCCCCTAATGCAATCTCCACCTGAGTATCCCTGATACCCACGGTATCTTCCTCTCCACTACTTCGATATCGCACTCATAACTCACCACGTTTATCCAAGTCTTTTAGAGTTTTAATGTTTAATTAACATCTTAATCCTAAGGTCGGCTCATCCTTGGTGCATCCCTTCAACGAGTCCCGACCACTAATCGATAATTAGCTTTTCTCAACATGCATTTCATCTCTCGAGCTTTTACAATACAATCTCATAAATCTCAGCTTAGGGCATCAGCCTTTCAGTTCCACTTTCACAACTGAGGAGCAAGCTCAACTCAGAGCATTTCATCACAACGGAGGAGCAAGCTCAACTCACATCATGTCACTTTCTCATGGGTCTCATTTTTTTGCACTAAAGAACACAACTCGATTCACATCAATACAATCTCATAAATCTCATCATCATTACTTTCTGCAATTCTTGCTCAAAAGCAATCATTATCATCAGCCCTTATCGCATTCTTACAAATTCCACGATATCTCAGATCTTTCTCAAACTTTAGCTCGTATCTCTTTTCGATCATTTTCACATCAATTATTTCTCTTTCCTTTCAATATTACATCTCTATTCATCACTTGAGCTTTTCCAAAACAACATAACAATTCTTCTTATATTTCTTACTCGTAAATCTCATCAATAATATTCTCATAATCATTATTATTATCAACATTATTATCACCATCACTATTATCATTATCGATAGCAACCTAGATCTCATCATGCATAATCAACTCTTTAGTAAATAAACAAAAGCGTACTAGCATCAAAGTATCGTCACATAAAATTCATCACATGATCTCACGTGGTCTTTGTCTCCTTCGCATAAGTGGTCACACCACAATACAATTGCCACTATGCTACTGACTCAGAACCACTAAGTTTCGACTTTTGAGATGGTCGAAACAACTTAATATGTTACCTAAATACCACGGTGTTTGAGGGAAACTTCTCTCTCACCTCTACCGGCCGCAATTCTCAATATGCTCCTCGAATTCCAATGCGATACTCGTATCCGCTCCTCGATCGTTACTGGCAACTAAGATAGTTCTCTTTCATTAAAATCATTCTCATACTATCATTTCGAAAACAAAACAACATTATCAAAACTTCTTATTTGAAAATAGAGTATTCTCTCTTTCTCAATAATTTGAAAACAAATTTGGGTTTTAACTCCCAATCATGATTAAATGCAATCGTTTATTTAATAACACGCTTAGGAATTTAAAACTTACAATACTCTTTTCAAACACTTGCTTATTAAGATAAAAACGTAAATAGTTTCTTGACTCCTTTAAAGGCCACATTTATATTAAGGGTTTTCATATACAAACCACCATTAAATTAAAACCATACACTTTCATAATCATATGAAGATCTTTCCAAAGCAATACTTTTTCAATTAATCAAATCACTTTACTCACTTTATTTCTTTTAAACCGAATTGAATCAAAGAAAATAACACAAGGGTCAAGGTAATAACCATTTAAAAATATTAACCATATAAAACATTAAATTACTCTTATTCTTTTTCTTAAATCCTTATAATCACTTTCAAACATACATATTTAGCATTTCAAGCCACTCACAATCCATGCATCACTTTTACACTCATCATGCATGCACATGAAATAAGAATCAAGCATAAGCTCCTATTTTTCTAAGCATGGCTGAATCTCATCATACATAAGACAAGGTTTTCATTCACAATTTTCAAACACTAATGATTTATAACACTTGAACAAGATCATGCACATGTGAAAATAACCTTTCAAATATATCATCCTACTTTGAGCATCACACCCGAAATAATTGTTAAAGAAAAAGAATATCCTTGCTTAGAATTTTGTTGACATCTTTTAAATCAACATACAAAGGAATTGAAAAGGCATATTTACTGGGCTACTACTTTTATAATTCCTAAATCTGTGATTAGAGGAATTGAAAAGGCATGTAGAGGCTTCCTATGGGTAAGGACCAAGGTGGTAGAGCAAAGGCTAAAGTAGCTTGGGAGAAGGTGTGCAGACATAAAAAACATGGGGGTTTGGGGTTTCAGAATATTTCCCTATGGAATATAGCTGCGATTGGGAATCAAGCATGGCAAATTCAGACTAGTAAGCTTTCTCTATTGCTTAGATGGATACAGGCTGTATACTTAAGAAGGGATCAATTTGTAAACATACAAGCAACACAAACAAGCAATTGGCACTGGAAACAGATAATTAAAGCAAGAGACAGATTGAGCATAAAATTCACAGCTTTGATAGCAAATCAGCAGCATTACACTATAAAGGAAGGGTATGAGTACCTGATTGGTGAGCAGCCTGTCTTTCCTTTTCATCGCCAGATTTGGAATCGACTCAGCATCGCGAAGCACAACTTCATCTTCTGGCTTCTGGTCCATGGAAGCTTGAACACGAAGAAAAGACTTCCATTTTTGCAAATCTCAACTCTGTGTGAGCTATGCGAAAGGGAAGAGGAGACATGCAACCATTTGTTCTTCATTTGTGAATGGAGCAGGGAGCTGTTGCATTTGGCAGGGAATTGGATTGGGATTGAGGTTAATCAATTCAGCTATCCAAATTGGCTCAGGTGGCTCAAATATGGGTTTAACAACAAGAAGAAGAGGCAGCTTGTTACAGCAACAGTGGCAGCGTGTGTGTATGGTATATGGATGGAACGGAATCGTCGGATTTTCAGAAAGCAGAAGCTCCATCCTCATCAAGCTCTTGTCTTGATTCAAAGTGAACTGGGAGTGAAGCTCGTGAGCTCTTGTAGGAATTGGGCTGCCAATAATGGCCCACTTAGTTTTATTTTTGGTCGAATAAGGGTTGTAACTTAGGCCTGGTTAGTATGGTTTTATTTTGTTATTTTTTAAGGGGTAATTTAGAATCATAGAACCCTTCCTAGAAGGTGGCTAGGGACTTGATTACTGCCTTGTCAAGTGTATTTTATGATTGTACGTTGGTAATGCAATTTTTTCTTTACAAAAAAAAAACATACAAAGGAAAATCAATTTATTTCTTGACCAAACCGAATTGAGTATAGAAAAATGACTCAAACTCTTAATAACAATATCGTGTATCAAATCAACTTTATTTGTCCAATGTTAAGCTCAAGCCATAACACATAAAGAAATAAAAATAACTTGAGTAAGAGTTGTTCCAAAACCGAATGGAGCATGAAAATTACTTTCAAGTTTTTAAACAAAGATTTAGGCTTTCATATGTTTAAAATCCATAGATCTATCAAGAAAACATACATGCAAAACAAAATGAACCAACTTTGATATTCATGAAAGTAAAACCGTGAGCTTCATACAAAATTTAACAAACTTTAATTAAATTTCTTAACATAAATCAATACACCACCTCAAGCATCACATCAAAGTTTCATCTTTCAAATCTTAATAATTTCATGCATGTACTTTAAATCTTTAGATTAAATAAATTTCATCATGCATGTAGCTTGAAATGATGATCAAACATGATTTTCTACTCTCCCTAGGCTTGACCGAATGACATCATGTAAAAAGACAAGATCTTTGATTTTTATTTTTACATGCAAAGTCCAAAACTCATAAATCATACCATGTTCTTGTTCATGCAAAACCTTAAAGCACCATTTTCTTTTCCAAACACCAATCGAATCATCATCATCATCATCATGCAAACAAAATCTTGCTTCAAATCCTTTTTATACTAAAAATTATTTTTAAAGCTTGTTACTCTAATTTCACTTCAAAACCGTGACATGCATCAAGGAAAAACCAAATATTTTCACTTAAAGTTAACATGCAAGACTTCAAGTTTCATGCTTTTTCCTAGATCAACCATAAATCATCAAATGCATGAGAAGATCAAGGCAAATAAATAAAGTTAAGCACAAACTTTAAACAAACCGTGACAAAGAAGGATTACAAGTTAAAGATCAAAACTTTTAAACACAAACATTCATGATCAAGGCTTAAAAATAACATGCATGTCATTTAAACTTCAAGATCACTTCAAAATAAACACATGCATCACAAAACTTTAAGTTCAAACAAAGTTTATCATAAAGTTCTTTACAATACAAGATTAAATACACTTAAAACTCTCAAAAACTTAAACAACTACCTTAAATCAAAAACTTTAACTTCAAACTTCAAGGTCTCCCTCTTCTTCTCCTAGGTTTTTGTTTCGGTCTCCTCTCCTTTGGGTTGATGGGTGATTTTCTTCTTAGTCTTTGAAGAAGAAAGGGTGTGAAGAAGGAAATCAAGGGTGTAAACTTGGATCTTCCACTCTCTTTCTCTTTCTCCCTCTCTCGGCCTCACTCTCCCTCTCTCTCTAAGTCTCAAGAGCTTTTGGTGCTCTTGGACTAAATGTGTTTGTGGAAGAAATGAAATGGAAATGAAGAAGGAAATAAAGTGAAGAATGAAGAGTGAACCAAGTCCACACTCACACATATTTATAGGCAAGGTCAAGGGTAAGGGTTTCCTCTTCCAATTCGGGTCTAGGGTCCAATTTCAAGGGCAAATTGGTCCAACCTAATTGTTGCATGGGAAGGGTCTTATCATGGTGAAACAATGTGGAGTGATTTAAGGAGAAAGTCATTTCATGCATCATTACACTCACCATCTCACATTTTCTACTAATTTTCCTTTAAATTCTTACTTCCATAATTCCTAAGAAAATATACTTCAAATTGGTCCTCTTTGGTCTATGTATGGCCGAATCACTCACATAGAAGGGAAATAAAATTTTCCTTTCATTTTGTTAAGAAAGAACAATTCAAATCTTAGGACATTCTAAAAATTCAAAGTATAGCATGCAACACATAAACAAACATATATGCAATACTTTAGGGCATTATATTTCTTAATGAAACAACTCAAAAGCATACATCATACACACATTCATATTCACATCAAGTCATGCACTCATTCATCTCAAATTTACTATTAAATTTGCATACAATTTATTTTACTCCTATGATAAGAAAACACTAATGTTTACCACCTTGAAAATTCCAAAGATATACTTCTTAAGGAAATTAATAAACTGCACTATTTGACTATAGGTATAAGCTTCGTTTTTTTTTTCTAAAACCATATTTTCACATAATTAAAAGATCTCCAAAAGGAATAATTTATTTGAGGTCTCTAAATATTTTTTAACACTCAATACATTCGAAATTCGCACTTTACATATCTGGAAAATAACATTTTGCAAATCAATCCAGAAAATTATAAAAATTACATATTTAAATTCTAATCTTCGATATGATCATTTTCATATTAAGATCATAATTTTCCGAGTTACGGTTGAAAAGATATGCATTTTCAAAGTTACAAAATTCATTTTGGTTATAAGGGAAAATTCATTTCTTCAAGAAATCACAAATGACAAAACCATAACTTATATTTTATTTATTCAAACTCAAATAAAAATCATTTGCTTTGAGTTCATAAAACATTCATCTAAAAATCCTTCTTAAATTCTCAAAATTCACTTTAAACAAAACCTCATTGATTTGTTTAGGTAAGGAAAATGCAGGATGTCACACTAATCACATAATCCTAGTTACTCACTATAAACTAACTAGGACTCCTTTCCCTAGGACAAGATGTAACATCCCGAATTTTAACCCCTAGTATAATTATAATAATAATAGATTAGAATAATAATAATAACAATAATCAAGTTTAAGAATAACTAATTAAGGTCCCTTCTTGTATTATAAAAGTGTTAGAAAATATCGGAATTTGAACACCTTGATGTCTTTAACTTTATAAATTATAAGTTTTATTGAATTAAATAATTGTTTCCTGGAATTTATCATTTAAGTGTTGGGTATATTCATAAAATACTTTATGTTAACTACGAAAGAATATTAATTATATTTTAAAGTAAATTCAATTGAAACAAGTTTATTATCCTATTTGAAAAAAAATACACTTATCTATACTTTACTTTGTTTTTGATATATTCAATTTTAAATTATGTTTAATACTTCCAGACTTCTAACTATATGATGTTTTATTTTTATTTGTTTGATATTAAATTCTATTAGTATTTATTTGAGAGAAAAAAAAAGAAGAAGACACGTCCGTGTGTGTCAGTGAAGGGGGGGGGGGAACCCTAAACACCCTTCCTTGTCGCCATTCAGCCGCCAACTCCCCACTCTCAACGTCTCTCTCTCCCTCGCGTTCTCTCTCCTTCCTTGCCTCCACAACAACCACCATCAAAGGGCCGCCGCCGCTTCTGTTCTCCCTCTCTCGCTTCCTCACTGTGAATCACGTTCGCAGCAACGCCTTGTGCCTCTCTCACTTTCACGAATCAGACCGAGCCGCTGCCACCCAAGTTCGAACCGCCACCAACGGAGCTTTGCGCCGTCGAAGCCTCTCTCTCTGTCACCGTTTCCTTTTCCTCCGTACCGTCCAATGAAGCCACAGCGCCAACCACCGTCAACGATGCAAGATCGCGAATCGGGACCAAGGACGTAAGTCACGACCTCAACCTTTGTCCTCGCCTCCTCCTTATACCAGCGCCGCCACCAACGCCCTCGCCATAGCCACCATCATGGATCGACCCTCTTACTCTCTCCTTCAATCACGGTTTGAACCACGATCCTCGAAGGAACCCGCTATCAACACTACCGCCACCGTCACCGGGATCGAAGCTTGCGGTATTCTTCTTTACTCGCTGCTGTGGACCGCACTATTGGGGTTGTTGCCGGAACCAGAATTGAACCGGTTTGGTTGCCTCTGCTGCTTCAAAATCATATTTGAGGGTATATCCCTAATACCTTTTTACGTGCGTGTTATGTTCTAATAATAACAATGATACTAATACTAATAATAAAACTGATTTTTAATATTAATTAGTGATAGTTATAACATTAAGTTGTTTTTGAATGTTTATGTTGTTTTCAAAAAAAGTGTGGTATTAAGGTTTATATTTATTTTAATTATATTGTTATTGATAATGGTTTTTAATTAGCTACTTTGATTTGTGTTAACGCAGAATTAATTGTTATGTCAAACGTTTAGTTTTAAGAGTATTTTGTTAAATGTGATGGGTTCCTAATTAATTAGTAGTTGGTTGGTTGGTATTGTTGTAGAACTAAACCATGCTCTAATTAATTAGGAATTCGATATATTCGACATACATTAATTCAATTTTAAAATCTTGAACTTTAATTCTAAATTGAAGGAGAGTGTAGCTAATTGGATTTGAAAATGTGATTTGCTTATTTTGAACAAAGAACACTCTCTTTGTAATTCAAAATTAATAATTTTAAGTAGCTAAAGGTACGTAATTCCAATCAATTATGATACTTTGTTGGTTTCGAAAGTTAGCGTATTTTTCAAAAGAAGTTATAATATTTGTAATGAAAAGAGCATGGTCTTGATTCTAAATTTTATTTGATCTCGGTTTATGAACTTGAATCAAATAATTTTATGGTTAGGAAACATATTCAAGATACAATACTTTAAACCAAAATACAATAAGTTAACGTATTTTGTTTTGTGATTTGGAATCAAATACAATACTTGTCATGTTTTGATATGTCATATTTAGTTTATTTTAGTTCCGGGGTGCAAAGCTTTTAAAGTGTCTACTTTAGTGTGATGTCAAAGTTGATTATTATTGTTTTGTATGGCATGACGACGAAGGACTTTAGGACCAGCCGCGATGCGAGAAACGAACCGCGTCACGTTTGAGTATCCTTGTGCGAAAAGAAACAAGTCTATGGAAATGCAAGGTAAGGGGTTCTTTACCTTGCTTTAGGGAGTATTTTCTAATTAGCTCATAGTGCTTGCTAAGAGTATATGTTTATGTTTGGTTTGGAATTTAGATAGTTATTATAGGCTTAACAATCAAGAATGAAATTAAATGAAATAGTTGTTAAATTGATATATGTGATAAATTTTGTATGCTAAGTGCTAAATGTCATTATTTATGCCTAACTGAAGTATATGGAGACTTGGTTGGTAACTAGAAATGATTATATATGATAGTTGTTATGTATGTTAGAAAAAGTATAGAGTTGTGCTATTTTGTGAATGATTATGGTGATTTATATTGGAATGTGTGATGTGGTGTTTTGCTAATTTATATTGGAATTTGGAAATATAAAAGGATAATGAAATTGATGATTTTTATGGAAGAGTATACAAATGCAAATATTTTGGAATTTAGAAGTATAATGAGATAATGAAAATGATGAATTTATGAAAGTGATTACAAAAAATGAAATAAGTGAAATAAGATATTAAAAGATTTAAAGGAAAAAGAGTGTGTGATCCAGATCTTGTAAGACGTTGTCCGAAGGAGACTGTACGCATAAATCGCGTAAGACGCACTTGATGCGCAGCTGTAAGACGTTGTCCGAAGGAGACTGTACGCAACGATGGACACACACACACCATATATTAATAAAGGTATAATTGGATTGTGCCTCTCCATATCTTGTAAGACGTTGTCCGTAGGAGACTGTACGCCTAGATCGCGTAAGACGCACTTATGCGCTACTGTAAGACGTTATCTGAAGGAGACTGTACGCAATGATGGATGCACCTTCCGATTGTGGAATCCAGGTCTTGTAAGACGTTGTCCGTAGGAGACTGTACGCATAGACCGCGTAAGACACACATTGTGTGCAGCTGTAAGACGTTGTCCGAAGGAGACTGTACGCAATGATGGAAATCCACGAAATAAATTCTAAAAATCTTTGCAAAACTCAAAGAGTATATGAATAGAAAAGAAAATGTGAAATCAAGTAAAGAGATGAGAAAAGTATAAGTTGAATAGGTTGGAAATGTATGAAATAAAGAGTTAAAGAATTATTAAAGAAATCATTTGTTATTGATGTGAATATAATTGCCGTGAATGGGTATGAATGATTGAGTTTTGTGCAATATATGGCTAAATGTGTTTGACTTAGTAGGTCATTATGTCTTGTTAGACACTACTTTCTACTTCATGTGTAAAGCTCACCTCCTTAACATTTTTCCAGGTACCGAGATTTGAGCTTACACGATTATTGGCCGAGCAGGTGCACACTCCACTCCGTGGAGTGTAAGTTAGTTAGGAGGAATTATAGATTTTTCGGTTGTAAATAATTTATTTTAGTTCTGATGCGATGTGGTGTGTGATAAAGCACTGATTTTTGATTATGTGTTGTTGATAGCCCTGTTGGCTTCTGGTTGTTGAAAATGCATATGTTTATCAGGTTGCAGGAAAAATATAATTTTTGGAAAAGTCTGAAAAATAGAGGAAACTCCGTCTGTTTGACGGAAGATTTTTAATAATTAAAAAGGAAATTTTAACTTCTCTATTTTGAGTAATGGGTAATTATGGGTAGTAAAGTGTGAGGGTGTTAGATTATGGTATCAGAGCAGTTTTTCCTAGACCTTGGAGTGTGGACTCACAACTCCTGTAGTTTACTCACCAAGCGAGTAACTTGTAGTTAGAAATAGATTAGTTTTACAGATCCATAAAATAGATTAGTTTTAGAACTTAGTAATTTTCACTTGTAGGAGGTTTTGGCAAATGATGGTTGCACTAATCCGTTGACTTTAAATTTTTGATATGTTAATATCGCATATACTTGTATATGTTCTGGAAATTATGAGCTTGATTGGAGTTAGTTTGATATTTTTTTAGTAATTAAAAGTTTTTTTTGGTAAAGAAAAAATTGCATTACCAACGAGCAAATGAAATTACATCAAAAGGCAATAATCTAGTCCCTAGCCACCTTCTAGGAAGGGTTCTAGGAGTCTAAATTACCCCCAAAAAAATAACAAAACAACTACTTTATAAGCAGGCCTACACTAAAGCCCTTATTCTATTAAAAATAAAGCTATTTGGGCCATTATTACAAGCCCAATTCCTAAGACTGTTCTCTAATTTCACTGCTAGCTCACTTTGAAGAAGCACAAGCGCCTGTCTTGGTTGAAGCCGTTTGTGTCTGAACACACGGCGGTTCCTCTCCATCCATATTCCATAAACACATGCTGCCACCACCGCCGTGACCATCTGCCTTTTCTGTTTATTTCTAAATCCATGCTGAAGCCACCTGATCCAATTAGGGAACCTATAGTATGTTACATCCACCCCAATCCAGTTCCCAGCTAGATGAAGAAGCTCCTTGCTCCACTTGCACTCGAAAAACAAGTGGCTGCATGTCTCCTCCATTCCTTCACAAAGTTCACACAAAGGCGAAATCTGTAGAATTGGTAGCCTGTCCTTCGTTTTCAATCTCTTATGAGCAAGAAGCCAGAAAATGAAGGTATGTTTCGCTATGCTCATACGATTCCAGACTTGTCGGTGGAAAGGGAACAGTTGCTGCACTCCAATCAGGTATTCATACCCCTCCTTGATAGAGTAGTGGTGTTGATTAGCTATCAAATCTGTGAATTTTGTGTTCAACTTGTCTCTCGCTTTTAAAATTTGCTTCCAATGCCAATTACTAGCCTGAGATGCTTGTATAGTTAGGAACGAATCCCTTTTTAAGTATACTGCTTGAATCCAACGAAGCCAGAGAGAGATTTTGTTTGTCCGAATTTGCCACGCTTGATTCCCTATTGCAGCTAAGTTCCAAAGGCTGATGTTTTGGAACCCCAGACCCCCATGTTTCTTATCTCTGCACACCAAATCCCAAGCTACCTGCGCCTTAGCTCTACCTCCCTGATCCTTACCCCATAGGAATCCTCTACACACTTTCTCAATACCTCTGATCACAGCTTTAGGGATTATAAATGTAGTGGCCCAATAGACATGCATAGTCATGAGGACCGATTGAATTAATTGAGCACGCCCTTGAAAAGATAAATTACGAGTAGTCCACATGTTTAATCTTTTAGTGATCCTGTCAACCAGCAATTTGCACGTAGCCACACTCCACTTTTTTGCTGTTATAGGAAGTCCCAGATAAGTAAATGGAAATGATCCCCTACTAAACCCTGTTATATTCACCAATCTCTGATGTAAGCCACCATTAACTCCATCAATGTACATCTGGGATTTATTCTGATTAGCACATAGGCCAGAACTGTTAGCAAACTCAGAAAATGCCCTATCCAGGATTCTCACACTACTTTCATTTGCCTTACAAAAGATCATTAGGTCATCTGCAAACGCCAAGTTTATCAAACCTATTCTTTTGCACATAGGGTGGAACTTAAACTCCCTATCTTTAGCAGCATATAGTAACTTCCTGGTTAACATCTCCATCACAATAACAAAAAGAAGGGGAGACATTGGGTCTCCCTGTCTGAGCCCTCTAGTGCTAGTAAACCTGCCATGAATACTGCCATTAATGACCAGCCTGAATGAAACTGATTTAACACAAACTATAACCCATTTTATAAACTTTTCAGGGAATTTTAAGGCCTCCATACTTCTCTGTATAAAATCCCAGTTGACACTGTCATACGCCTTTTTTAGATCTACTTTCATCAAGCACCTTGGAGACACATTTTTCCTTCTATAAAGTCTGAGTAAGTCTTGGGTAATTAACACATTGTGCAGAATCGATCTGTCCTTTATAAATGCTGCTTGGTTCTCATGAATCAGATAAGGCAAGCATTCTTGTAATCTTTTACAAATTAGTTTAGAAATAGCTTTGTATATCACATTACAACAAGCTATAGGACGAAAATCACTTACAAGATTAGGGCAATCATTCTTAGGGATTAGAACAAGCAGGGTCTAGTTTATTTCCTTGAGTAGTTTTCCATTTGAAAAAAACTCTTGCACAGCCTCAACTACATTTGCTCCAATTATTGGCCAAGCTGACTTATAGAATGCAGCACCATAACCATCAGGCCCAGGGGCCTTATCATGCCCCATTTGAGCAAAGCACTGTTTAATCTCTTCAACCTCAAAAGGTTTTAAAAGATTCAGTTGTTGTTCAGGGCTTAGGATTTTCCCTTGGTGAATTTCATCCTCTGTCATACACCAAGGCCTGCTAGCATCAGAGAGTAGATCTTTGAAGAAATCTTCAAAAGCCTGCACTATATGCTCCTGATTAGTAAGCACCCTTCCATTGCTGTCTTGAATTCTCAAAATTCTATTCCTGTATCTTCTTAACCTGATAACTTGATGAAAGAATTTTGTGTTCAAATCCCCCTCACACAGCCATTCTTGTTTTGATTTCTGCTTCAAGAAGACTACAGCAGCCTGATAGGCCTCATAGTGCTCCTCTCTAGCCTCTTTCTCTACTCTCTGAAGGTGAATGTTCATTGGATCATTTTGAAGCATCTCTTGAATAACATCCAGCTTTTCTCTTGCCTGTAATTCTTTTGTGTCTATGTCTCTATATTTCCTCTTATTTAGATCAATCAGCCCAGGTTTGATTATCTCCAAGTTTCTCATAACTTTGAACATAGCACATCCCTCTCCCTCTTGTCTCCAATGTTGATTCACAGTTTCTAGAAATTCACTATCCGGGGTGAGATGATTAAGGAATTTGAAGTTGTGCCCTCTTATGATGTCATTTGAAGTCCATTTTATAACCATAGGACTATGGTCTGAAATGCCACTATTAATGAACTCTGTGTGTGCCTCTGGCCATATTCTGCACCACTCCATATTTACCAACACTCTATCAAGCTTGCATAGAATTCTGTCCTCACCTTCTTGTTTGTTATTCCATGTATAATAGCATCGACCATACTTCATGTCTTCTAACTGACAATGAAAAACAAAGTCTCTAAACTCTTCAATTTGTTGAATATCCAGTTGGTGCCCCCCTAATTTCTCTTGCACATTCAGGCAGCAGTTGAAATCACCCATTAAGACCCACTTCCCTTGCATAACCTCTCCTATGTCCTTCAGATCCTTCCACATATCAGCCCTTCTATCAACATCATTGTGAGCATACACAAATGTAGCATAGAATATTATGTTCTCTGGAATGTGATTTATTTTGCAATGGACAAATTGGCTATTGTGGCTAATGACTTCCACATGAAACATGTCTTTTTTCCACACAACCCAGATCCTTCCCACTAGATGGTCCTCTAGGTTAATAAAGGATCTCCAGTCCACAAACATCTTGTTCTTGATCACATCAAATGAGCTAGCTCTAAGTTTATTTTCTAGTATAGCCATGACACCTATATTATCCATATTCATCAACCTTTTAACCTCTTTTTGTTTCAGGGGTTGGTTAAATCCCCTGATATTCCATGCTCCTATATTATCCATTAATAATGAGGGCAGATGATTCCCCCTTATTAAACTTTACCTGGGCTTTTCTTCTAGTTAACACTGGCGTCCATTGCCCTTCTTTATGATCTTTCAGATTCTGTACTTCCTGTTCTTTATCATCTCTTTCTATCTGGGTTTCTTTGACCATAGAAACCATCTCTCCCTCTTCACATTGATGTTGAAGAACTTCTTTAACTGCTTGTGTTGCTGCCTCCATATTCTCTTCAGGGACCTTGCCATCTTGAATCTGTTTATTAAGTTTTAGAGCATCATCCACCTTTTCTATGTCTTCCCTTGAAGGCTTTCTTTTCTCAACCCAGATCTTCTTGGTTTGCTTCCTGCACGATTTACTGACATGGCCATACATGGAGCAAACAGCACATAGGACTGGTTTCCACTCATATTCAACCTTCTGTGCTATAATATTCTCCTTTTCATCCTCAAAGAACACCTCATCTGGCAAGATTGAGGGATTAACCTCCACAAGCACCCTGGCGTAATTAATTCTATTTCTCTCCTTAGTAACATTGTCCACCATAATAGGGGTTCCCACAAGGCTGGCAATCTTGCTCAATGCATTAGCACCCCAAAACTTTAGGTTTAAGTTTGGTAATTGGATCCAAACTGGAAGAGAATCATGAAAACATTTGGACACTGGTTTCCCTGTCCAAGGTGCAATGATTAGAGGCTTTTTGTCAAAATGGTATATTCCAATTTCTAGAACAACATTCCTAGCCTCCATAGAGTTAAACCTTACAACCACTGTACCATCACCATTCATAAGAACCATGTCAATGCCATGTTGTCCCCATATCTTTCTTATATACCCATTCAGAACTGCATAGGGAGGCCGTGCTCCAAGTACATAGCATACAATCGCTTGCTGCCAGTATTTTTCTTCACTTTCTATATCCGAGGCCTCTATTTTCCCTACTGCAACCCCTTCCTTAATTTTAGGCTCCACAAAATTAAGTTTTTCACCAGCGTTACGAAGTTTGGTGATGTCAAACGAATCCCATATAGAAACTCTTCTGGGTTGTTCCTCATTGATGATGAGATCCGCTTGTCTGGTAGGGGTTTTGTGAGTCATCTCCTCCTTGTTAGTGTCTTCTACTTCTTCTTCTAAAACCGCCTTCCCCTTGATTTTTGCTCTCAAATCATCCAGTTTTTTTAGGATTGATGCTGCTTTCTTAGGGCTTAAGTCATCAATATCTTCAAAGTCTTCTTCATCCAGGTTCTCAAGGTCAAGGTTTTTTGGTATTGTGTTTTGGGTGGGGGAGTGATGGGATGAGGGGGACTTGGGTGGACGTCCCTTCTTTCTTGCCATGGAGGCAAGCGGCGGTGATCAACGATCAACCGCGAGCCAAGACAGGGAGGTAGAGTGTAAACCCTAATAGAGAAAAGTCAACCCCTAGTCAAACCCTCAATTTTTTCCTTAGTGTTCGGTTAATATTGATTTATGGTAATTGTTAAAATTTCGGTTTTTAGTTGCAGGAGGTATAGGTAAAAGGGTCTTAACCTACTTCAACGACTATGAATCTTTGGCACAACTTTATTTACGTCATTTTGATGTTCTCTGTGAATTATGGTGATTTTTGGGGGTTGTTTCATATTTTTATGGAAATTAGTTACTCAGGAATCGGTTTTGGGAAATCGGAGTTCTAATATAATGGAAAAATGAGTTTTTGGGCATGGTGCTCAAATTGACTTGGAATTTTTATGTAAACTTCCTGATGTTGGATCCATATTGTATATAAAATTTCAAGCTGTTTAGAGCAAGTTAGTATTTTAAATAAATGCTTTTTTACTAATCAGACCCGATAGTTCCGGTGTCTCTGACACTGTTAATGCAGGGAAAAACTGAGTCCAACATGCTCCGATCAGTCTGAAAATTTTTCACAACCTTTGGCTAAGTATATCTGATGTCCCTGTAAATTTTGAGGTCATTTGGAGTTTGTTTACCATTTGAAATAAATCCAATTTAGGTTCAGCCCCCGATGTTTTTACGATGTTTCTGACAAAGTGGTTGCAGGATTAAAATTGAACCTAACAGACTCCGATCGACCTGAAAATTTAACATGATGTCCTTTTAGGTGTTGGGGAACTACCTGTAAATCTTCATAGCATTTGGAATTGTGACACCCTTTTTTTATATCTTGAAAATAATAAATATTTTCAAATATAGAATACTTGCTATCAAAATTTGGTCTAGAAAATTTTTCCTTTTTAATTGGTACTTGCTCAATTATAAACATTTTGAATCTTGACGAATAATTTGAATTCAGCTTAATAGTACCTTGTTCAAAAATCTCTCGAGACAATGCCTTTTATTCTAAAAACATATATCCTTAGCGTTGATTAAAAACATATTAATTGTCTCGTGAGTTTAATTGGATTTGTAGAATATAAACTTATTTGCCGAATTCTTTTTAACCAAAATCAGAGTATGCGGAAGTAAAAATAATACTTCTGGGGCACTGCTGATGTAACACCCCAAAATTTTAATTCCTGGTTAATGAAAAAAAATTAATTATAGAAGTTTATTTATAATTAATTATTTTTTGTAAAATCCTTGATTATGAAGTAATTTGTTATGTATGAAAATATTAGATATGTTTTAATATGTGAAAATAATGTTTTTGCATATTAGTCCCTGTTTTAGGACTTAAAAATAATAATAGAAAGATTTTGGATGAAAAGGGAATAAAAATATTTATTTTTATTATTTTGGCAAAAAGACTCGAGTCTTTCTGAAAAGACTCGAGTATTTTGCACAGTGAGGAACGAGTTAGTGCGTTTTGGTGAGTCACCATTAACGATTCTCGTGTGTTGACACGAGATCGTCTTCCTCAACACGTCTTTGGCTTTGTGTCGACTTGCATGAGTGATCAACCTTGCTATATAAACCTATGGTGTTGATGAATTAAACCCTTTTTGCCAAATTCTGAAATCTCATGAAGTTAGGGTTCTTGATTTCTCTGGTTCGATTCTCCTTCCTTGAGTAGAGTTAGGTCACAAATCATACACCAATACGAAGCTCACATCTAGAGCTTTGTATAGACACCAAAATTGTGAGCTGAGAGTTTGAGTGTTAGAAGAATCGAAGCTCAAGAGTGGGGGTTGGTTGCTGTCAGCTGGTTCTTGGAGCTCACTTTGATCTTCAATTGTGGTAAGCTCATGAACCCTCTTGATTTCAATTTGGTTTTAATCTCTCGTGCATGTTGCAGAGAGTAGATTCTAACCTTTTTCCCCAAATTTTGTGCACGATTACTCACTCAAACAATGTGGTTTTTGGACTCTGCTCACACTGTTCTGCATTTTGGTTGGTTAAGTGATTTGAGTTAGTGTTGGTGGCTGCTGTGTGGCTGCTGCTGTTTTTTGGTGTTTTTGAGTTTGTCAAAGTGTTGTCCAAGGTATGGGAGAAGTCATTCATATTGCTAGGATTATAGATTGTGAATTTGATTTGTGTATGCTATGTGAATTGGACCAAGACATGCTTGCTGGACTTGGAGGTTCAGACAATCACTTGGTCCCTTGTTTTATAACATGAATACTGCCTGAAGTGAATTGATGATATTAAACTAAAGGAATTTATGAGTTTGGTTGAGTTATAATTGATTAAAGTGGTAAAACATGACCATGAGATGGTAGGTTTTTGGTAAGCCAAGTTATGAGCACTAAAAAAGTATGGAGCAAGTCCTATATGTTGTATGTAAGTTGTGTCAAGGTTGTTTGCATGCTAAAATTGCTTAGAACTGAATTTGTCATGTTGGGTTGTTGAAAAGTGATTTTATGCATAAATGGAAGCATATTGGGATTCTCTGTGAATTACTGTGATCTCTGTGTTGAGGTAGGTCTTAATTATGTAAATAGAGTCCAATTGACCATTGGATTGAGTTAGAATTACTCAGAATTGAATTTGGCATGTCAAGTTGTTGGAAATGTGGTTTTATGCATAATTGGTGCTCAAATTCAATTCTGTGTAATTTGATGTGTTATAAGTGTTTGAACACGTTTGCTTTATGTTGTATGAACTCTATTGATCATTGGATTGGACTAAAAATGATTAGAATTGAAAATGGTATATTAAACCAAGATTTCAGTCTGTTCTGCAATAAAACACTCGAGTATTAGGCTGGTTACTCGAGTAAAATTTTGGTAAAACAATGTATTTTGAGCAAGAACACTCGAGTACCATGCCCAGAACTCGAGTAATCGAGTGATGCATGGGATTTGTTAAGGTAAACCACTCGAGTAATGCAGGGGTCACTCGAGTATTCTGGAAATGTTGAAGAACACTCGAGTAACTCATGAACTACTCGAGTATTTTTATGAAGCTGAAACCCAAATCCCCAGAAAGACATGAACACTCGAGTATCCTGAAGAATACTCGAGTAATCTGGAAATATATGAAGAACACTCGAGTATTATGAAGAACACTCGAGTAGTTCACCCAGAATATTGAAAATACCATTTTTAATTCTGAATCGTTTGGTTAATAACTAAATAATGATAATCCAAGTGATCTAAGACTTAGAAGAAATTGATTGGTGGTGGTAGGAAAGTGATGATTTAGTAATATGGGGCATGAGCCATTATTTGAGTTTAACCTTTAGATAAGTTGGTTCATATGGTAAGAGTTGTGAGATAATCATCATGTCCTCTTTGGATTAAAAATGATCATGTCTAATTTGAGGATATAGAATGTGATTAGTAGTTCATGATCTGGGTGTGACGTTGAGAAAGGATTTGATAAGCATGATCATGTCAACTAGGTAATCAATGTCTTAGAACATAACAAGTTAATGGTTTAAAGGACCTGAGAAAGAAATTATTACTTCATGATGATAAGTGGAGTAAGTTTAATGTCTCAATCCAAGGATTGTGTGTTTAATAATTAACGATTGAACCTACGGGGTAACTAATGCCTTGGGACATAAGTAGCCAATGACTTAAGGAGTATTAATGATAATGTAAGAGTGGTGACGCTTGTTGATTATGAGGACTCAATCCAAATGCGTTAGGGCTTGTTGCCTCGATTCGGTTATGTGAACGCTGGATAAGTAGGATCACCCTGATCTCCATATGTTATGGATTAACTCCTGCAAGAAGTCATTATGCTGAAAGGATTCCGTATAGTACGGTGTCGCCGCTATACGAAGACATGTGGAACGGTGTGGCCGCCATATGTGTGGTAATTGTGATGAGATTCCGTATAGTATGGTGTGGCCGTTATACGAAGACATGTGGAACGGTGTGGCCGCCATATGTGTGTGACTCCATATAGTACGGTGTGGCCGCTATATGAAGGCATGGAACGGTGTGGCCACCATGTGTGTGATGTGATGATTAATATATGTGTGATGCATCTCATGCATGGTGTACAGGTAATCGTTCGGTGAGGTGCATGCGGGATTGGAAACCATGTAGTATGGTGTGGCCGCTACATGAGACGGTTGGAACGGTGTGGCCGCCACCGTAGAAATGACAAGGACCTAGAACTATTGGTGGACAATGGTTCAGGGATCATCCCCTTGTATCATTTTAGGATCGTGGTCGATGGGGTTCCAGTATAGAACGGTGTGGCCGCTATACAGGTGGTGGAAACATCGAGCGCACGATTGCTTATCCCAGAGTGTTGTTTTCCTGGAAGAGTTGATTATGGAGAAA
The DNA here is from genome assembly GCA_037953625.1 of Crotalaria pallida. Lineage (NCBI taxonomy): Eukaryota > Viridiplantae > Streptophyta > Magnoliopsida > Fabales > Fabaceae > Crotalaria > Crotalaria pallida. The sequence goes on along the minus strand of CM075649.1, from coordinate 74,547,469 downwards.
TGATTTGAGAGACGTGCATGCATTGCATGGAAGATTAATGGTCATAGCTTATGTGGTTGAACAAGACTCATGCACATGCATTTTCTATATTGAATTGATATCTGTAATGATTGTGTTTGACCAATCATATAATCTGCTTAAGCAATATGACAAGTGACTTACTCCCATCTACCATGTTTGTGGTGGTAGGTTCTTTCAAAGGACAGGATTAAAGTCACTCCGGTAGGAGTGGAAGTGTCTACAAGAAACAGCCAGGATGATGTCTCGTCATCCAAATCCTTTTGCAGAAGGATCGAGTTGTGAAGATCAATGCTCTGGGTGTAAAAAAGGGTTTTTGGGATCTTGTATTATATAAGTGTTTTACACTCAGAATATTTTGTAAAAGAAATATTACTCTATGATAAAAATACTTTTTGGTTTTCACACTCCTTATAGAAAAAGTTTTTGTTAACCCGTATTTTTCAATGGGCTGGATTTTGGGGCGTTACAGCTGAGGTAAATAAAAACATCATATATATATATATCATAATATAAAACCCCCACCAGTATCACAGTCGCAAGTAACAAATTCGAGATAGCAAGTTTTTGGTAAAACATATACATAACCAGCTGCTCAAAATAAACCTCACTCTAAGACCTCTCAAAAATATGTACAATATATGACAAGATCGAAATAGAAGTCCTAGAGCAGGTCATCCATGTCCTCAGCAGCTCCTCTGATCCTCTGCAGCTCAATCCCTAGACCAAGGATCCAAAACATCTATGCTATGCAGGCTCCTAGGAACCAGCAGGTCCACCTCTAGCAGAAACAGTAGGCTCTATAGGCACCTCCTCCTCGTCCTCATCCTCCACGGGATCCTCTTCGACCTCGCCCGACTGTGCCGAGACCCCACCACTGGGCCTAGGATCTGCAGAAGCAGTCCTCTCAAAGTCAATCGGACTAGGAGAAGGAGTCTCCTCAGTAACAACTCTATGGAAAGAAGGATGAGTACGAGTGGCAGCTCTAAAACGAAAGCTATGAAATCGATGCACTGGTCGAGCCGGGGGTGGTCCTCTATATGTGTAAAAGGGTGGAACATGCATAGTATAGACTAAACGGGTCCTAAACCTACGAGGTCGCACCCGAACCAGAGGGTTAGGGTGGTAGAGAGTAATTTCCACCTCCCCCTCAAAGGTGGATCGGTGCTCCTTGTACGTCCATATACCACTAGGGATAGGGCATATCTCGATGCAGGCTAGGTATCTGGCCATCACCTAAACAGGGCATAGGGAGTAAGTATACGCATATACATAATCAATAAAGACTAAAATTCCAAACACAAGTATATCAAGGACAGACAATAATGCAAGTACATATGAGCACACCAATTTTCAACATTATATCTCTTATAATGCAAGTGGCATGATGCATGATTTCTATCCACAACTGAGGCCTCCAATACTAGTCCATATTGGACGTCCATCCAATACACCAATGTGTTCCTAGAACACTAACATACGTTCCCAGAACGTATGCTAAACCATACTTGGAAAAATAAACATCACTCCCAGAGTGTGCATCACGTTCCCAGAACGTATAAAAAAAACCATGTCCCAGACACTGGCCACATTCCCAGAATGTGTCATCAAGTAGGTTACACAAATTTGGTACTCCCAGAGTACCCTCCTCATATTCCCAGAATATGATAATCATTTCTTACCAACCTATTTTCCTTCCTCTATGCATGAATGCACAATTAATAAGGTTGGTTTTTATCTTCAATTTAATTATTGTGATTTAGAAACACTACTGGAAAAAGTAGTTTTAAAATCGGTCGTTTTGGACTTTTGAAATCGGTTGCTGTGGTGATGTTGAAAAAGGTGGAATTAAAAGTGGACCTTTTAAAATCGGTCTTTATGACCGATTTCAAAAATAATTTATGAAATCGGTCGTTTTGGCCGATTTCAAAAATACTTATGAAATCGGTCAAAAGGACCGATTTGACCGATTTCATAAATTATTTTAGTACTTCAAAAACAAATTGATGAGCTTAATCTTGAAAATGAAACTCTTGATCTCATATATGCTAGTTCTTCTTGTGATTGTGCTAGTAGATTGAATATTGTGGTTGATTGTGAGAATTGCAAGTTGCTTAAGGATGAAAATGCTATTTTGAAAAATAAGCTTGCAAGTTTCACAAGTGGTGATATTAGATTGCGCACATTGTTAAATTTTCAAAAAGGAAATTCAAACAAGTTTCGTTTGGGTTATACTAATGCTAAGAGTAAGTCTCATAGAAATGTTGTTGATTTTTCTAAAGTTGATTTTTCAAATGCACCAACGTGTTTCTATTGTGGTACTCATGGACATACTTCAAATGTGTGTTATATTAAAGTGCATGGTATACCTAAAGGAAATTTTGTTTGGGTTAAGAAGGGTGAAAGTCCCTTAACTAACAAAAATGGATCCAATACCATTTGGATGCCAAAAAGCAAAGCATGATTGGTTTGTAGGTATGATTAAAGAGCAAAAGTCTTACAAGTGTTATTCATTCATTTGCTTCTTCATGTCTCAAGAGAAAGTCCTACAAATTGGTAAAGTTGATATTGTTGAACATTTACAATTGGTATTACTTCTACAAAGTTCAATTGATATCATTGTGTGATCATTATATGCTTATCATGCTATTGTGTTCTATTGTGATATTTCTTTGCAATTGATATCTTACTTTGTTAAGTGATATGATGACTTTTTAGTTACAATTGGTATCATATTTCATTGTCATATTTCTTTCCAATTGGTATCACATTTCAAAGTATAGTTCATTAAGTTTCTCAATTGGTATCATTGATTAATTGATATCAATGTTGTGAAGAAATGAATGTTGATTTCTCTTATTTTGGATTAGCATTTTATATTTCAATTGGTATATATTACTTTTTGATAATGCCAAAAGGGGGAGAAAGGGTTGTTTTGTTGTTTTTATATAGGTTGAGCAAAGTTGTTGAAGATAGGGGGAGAATCAAGCTTAACTCAATTGGATTTCAAATGTCAAAAGCATTTATTGAGGGGGAGCAAGAGTCTCACCAAGTGATCAAATAGTTCAAGCATCAACAACTTTAAACAACTTCAAAACATGTTTGTCATTTTCAAAAAGGGGGAGATTGTTAGATCCAGTGAGAAGGGTTTGATAATGACAAAAGGTTGTCAAAGGTTTTTGAAAAAGCTACAAATGTTTTGATCAAGCTCAAGTATGGAGAAGTTCATCAATCAACAACAAACAACAAATGATGAAGAGAGAGCAAGCTCATGAAGATTCAAGTTTTGTTTAACTGTAATATTTTTAGTTTGAGTCTTTTATTTTGATGAGTTTGGGTAGAGTCTTTAGAGGGTAGTGAATCTCTATCAAGGTCATGATTATATCATAATTTGAGTTTTCACTTAACCCAAAATCAATAGGTGGCTTAAAGGTTTGAAAGAAAAGGTTTAGTTTTGAGAAAACAAGTTTTAAATTGATTTGAACAGTGGTTAATCGATTAAGAGTCAGGTTAATCGATTAACATACACATTATTACAGTACTTAATCGATTAAGACACATGTTAATCGATTAAGACCTGTGAAACTGGTTTTTAAAATATGTTTTTAACTTCTCAAAATGAGTTTTTAAGTTTCCTAACTTTTGGGTATTCTATATAAACCTTTTCCTAACCTTTGTCAATTATGAGAACAAATTAGAACAACTTTCATATCCATTTTAAAAAGATCAAGCCACACTATTCTCTCTCAATTTCATAGATCAAAGCTTTCACTTTTACATTCTTTGATCAAGAATCTTTGAGTCTCTTATGTTGATATTTTCATAGCTATTGAAAGAGATTCATAGGATTGTTATTGTTTTCATTTGAGTTGTAATCTTTTCAAGAGGCAAGCTATCTACAACAAAAGAAGAAGTCTTGGTGTGTCGATTGTCATCAAGCAAGTCAATCAAATTGAAGAAGAAGTCTTGGTAGTTCATCAAGCAAAGTGAAGTCTTGTTGTGAGGTATCAACGAGCAACGTGGAAGACTTGTTGTGGGATTATCAACAAGCAAGGGAAGAGGTAAGATTAGAGGGTCAATAGGGTTGCAAGACAAGAGTGTAGTTTATCTCTTGGAGGCTATCAAGAAGGGAGTCTTGACGAATAATTTGAATTCAGCTTAATAGTACCTTGTTCAAAAATCTCTCGAGACAATGCCTTTTATTCTAAAAACATATATCCTTAGCGTTGATTAAAAACATATTAATTGTCTCGTGAGTTTAATTGGATTTGTAGAATATAAACTTATTTGCCGAATTCTTTTTAACCAAAATCAGAGTATGCGGAAGTAAAAATAATACTTCTGGGGCACTGCTGATGTAACACCCCAAAATTTAATTCCTGGTTAATGAAAAAAAATTAATTATAGAAGTTTATTTATAATTAATTATTTTTTGTAAAATCCTTGATTATGAAGTAATTTGTTATGTATGAAAATATTAGATATGTTTTAATATGTGAAAATAATGTTTTTGCATATTAGTCCCTGTTTTAGGACTTAAAAATAATAATAGAAAGATTTTGGATGAAAAGGGAATAAAAATATTTATTTTTATTATTTTGGCAAAAAGACTCGAGTCTTTCTGAAAAGACTCGAGTATTTTGCACAGTGAGGAACGAGTTAGTGCGTTTTGGTGAGTCACCATTAACGATTCTCGTGTGTTGACACGAGATCGTCTTCCTCAACACGTCTTTGGCTTTGTGTCGACTTGCATGAGTGATCAACCTTGCTATATAAACCTATGGTGTTGATGAATTAAACCCTTTTTGCCAAATTCTGAAATCTCATGAAGTTAGGGTTCTTGATTTCTCTGGTTCGATTCTCCTTCCTTGAGTAGAGTTAGGTCACAAATCATACACCAATACGAAGCTCACATCTAGAGCTTTGTATAGACACCAAAATTGTGAGCTGAGAGTTTGAGTGTTAGAAGAATCGAAGCTCAAGAGTGGGGGTTGGTTGCTGTCAGCTGGTTCTTGGAGCTCACTTTGATCTTCAATTGTGGTAAGCTCATGAACCCTCTTGATTCCAATTTGGTTTTAATCTCTCGTGCATGTTGCAGAGAGTAGATTCTAACCTTTTTCCCCAAATTTTGTGCACGATTACTCACTCAAACAATGTGGTTTTTGGACTCTGCTCACACTGTTCTGCATTTTGGTTGGTTAAGTGATTTGAGTTGGTGTTGGTGGCTGCTGTGTGGCTGTTGCTGTTTTTTGGTGTTTTTGAGTTTGTCAAAGTGTTGTCCAAGGTATGGGAGAAGTCATTCATATTGCTAGGATTATAGATTGTGAATTTGATTTGTGTATGCTATGTGAATTGGACCAAGACATGCTTGCTGGACTTGGAGGTTCAGACAATCACTTGGTCCCTTGTTTTATAACATGAATACTGCCTGAAGTGAATTGATGATATTAAACTAAAGGAATTTATGAGTTTGGTTGAGTTATAATTGATTAAAGTGGTAAAACATGACCATGAGATGGTAGGTTTTTGGTAAGCCAAGTTATGAGCACTAAAAAAGTATGGAGCAAGTCCTATATGTTGTATGTAAGTTGTGTCAAGGTTGTTTGCATGCTAAAATTGCTTAGAACTGAATTTGTCATGTTGGGTTGTTGAAAAGTGATTTTATGCATAAATGGAAGCATATTGGGATTCTCTGTGAATTACTGTGATCTCTGTGTTGAGGTAGGTCTTAATTATGTAAATAGAGTCCAATTGACCATTGGATTGAGTTAGAATTACTCAGAATTGAATTTGGCATGTCAAGTTGTTGGAAATGTGGTTTTATGCATAATTGGTGCTCAAATTCAATTCTGTGTAATTTGATGTGTTATAAGTGTTTGAACACGTTTGCTTTATGTTGTATGAACTCTATTGATCATTGGATTGGACTAAAAATGATTAGAATTGAAAATGGTATATTAAACCAATATTTCAGTCTGTTCTGCAATAAAACACTCGAGTATTAGGCTGGTTACTCGAGTAAAATTTTGGTAAAACAATGTATTTTGAGCAAGAACACTCGAGTACCATGCCCAGAACTCGAGTAATCGAGTGATGCATGGGATTTGTTAAGGTAAACCACTCGAGTAATGCAGGGGTCACTCGAGTATTCTGGAAATGCTGAAGAACACTCGAGTAACTCATGAACTACTCGAGTATTTTTATGAAGCTGAAACCCAAATCCCCAGAAAGACATGAACACTCGAGTATCCTGAAGAATACTCGAGTAATCTGGAAATATATGAAGAACACTCGAGTATTATGAAGAACACTCGAGTAGTTCACCCAGAATATTGAAAATACCATTTTTAATTCTGAATCGTTTGGTTAATAACTAAATAATGATAATCCAAGTGATCTAAGACTTAGAAGAAATTGATTGGTGGTGGTAGGAAAGTGATGATTTAGTAATATGGGGCATGAGCCATTATTTGAGTTTAACCTTTAGATAAGTTGGTTCATATGGTAAGAGTTGTGAGATAATCATCATGTCCTCTTTGGATTAAAAATGATCATGTCTAATTTGAGGATATAGAATGTGATTAGTAGTTCATGATCTGGGTGTGACGTTGAGAAAGGATTTGATAAGCATGATCATGTCAACTAGGTAATCAATGTCTTAGAACATAACAAGTTAATGGTTTAAAGGACCTGAGAAAGAAATTATTACTTCATGATGATAAGTGGAGTAAGTTTAATGTCTCAATCCAAGGATTGTGTGTTTAATAATTAACGATTGAACCTACGGGGTAACTAATGCCTTGGGACATAAGTAGCCAATGACTTAAGGAGTATTAATGATAATGTAAGAGTGGTGACGCTTGTTGATTATGAGGACTCAATCCAAATGCGTTAGGGCTTGTTGCCTCGATTCGGTTATGTGAACGCTGGATAAGTAGGATCACCCTGATCTCCATATGTTATGGATTAACTCCTGCAAGAAGTCATTATGCTGAAAGGATTCCGTATAGTACGGTGTGGCCGCTATACGAAGACATGTGGAACGGTGTGGCCGCCATATGTGTGGTAATTGTGATGAGATTCCGTATAGTACGGTGTGGCCGTTATACGAAGACATGTGGAACGGTGTGGCCGCCATATGTGTGTGACTCCATATAGTACGGTGTGGCCGCTATATGAAGGCATGGAACGGTGTGGCCACCATGTGTGTGATGTGATGATTAATATATGTGTGATGCATCGCATGCATGGTGTACAGGGAATCGTTCGGTGAGGTGCATGCGGGATTGGAAACCATGTAGTATGGTGTGGCCGCTACATGAGACGGTTGGAACGGTGTGGCCGCCACCGTAGAAATGACAAGGACCTAGAACTATTGGTGGACAATGGTTCAGGGATCATCCCCTTGTATCATTTTAGGATCGTGGTCGATGGGGTTCCAGTATAGAACGGTGTGGCCGCTATACAGGTGGTGGAAACATCGAGCGCACGATTGCTTATCCCAGAGTGTTGTTTTCCTGGAAGAGTTGATTATGGAGAAATGATTTAAGAGACGTGCATGCATTGCATGGAAGATTAATGGTCATAGCTTATGTGGTTGAACAAGACTCATGCACATGCATTTTCTATATCGAATTGATATCTGTAATGATTGTGTTTGACCAATCATATAATCTGCTTAAGCGATATGACAAGTGACTTACTCCCATCTACCATGTTTGTGGTGGTAGGTTCTTTCAAAGGACAGGATTAAAGTCACTCCGGTAGGAGTGGAAGTGTCTACAAGAAACAGCCAGGATGATGTCTCGTCATCCAAATCCTTTTGCAGAAGGATCGAGTTGTGAAGATCAATGCTCTGGGTGTAAAAAAGGGTTTTTGGGATCTTGTATTATATAAGTGTTTTACACTCAGAATATTTTGTAAAAGAAATATTACTCTATGATAAAAATACTTTTTGGTTTTCACACTCCTTATAGAAAAAGTTTTTGTTAACCCGTATTTTTCAATGGGCTGGATTTTGGGGCGTTACAGCTGAGGTAAATAAAAACATCATATATATATATATCATAATATAAAACCCCCACCAGTATCACAGTCGCAAGTAACAAATTCGAGATAGCAAGTTTTTGGTAAAACATATACATAACCAGCTGCTCAAAATAAACCTCACTCTAAGACCTCTCAAAAATATGTACAATATATGACAAGATCGAAATAGAAGTCCTAGAGCAGGTCATCCATGTCCTCAGCAGCTCCTCTGATCCTCTGCAGCTCTATCCCTAGACAAAGGATCCAAAACATCTATGCTATGCAGGCTCCTAGGAACCAGCAGGTCCACCTCTAGCAGAAACAGTAGGCTCTACAGGCACCTCCTCCTCGTCCTCATCCTCCACGGGATCCTCTTCGACCTCGCCCGACTGTGCCGAGACCCCACCACTGGGCCTAGGATCTGCAGAAGCAGTCCTCTCAAAGTCAATCGGACTAGGAGAAGGAGTCTCCTCAGTAACAACTCTATGGAAAGAAGGATGAGTACGAGTGGCAGCTCTAAAACGAAAGCTATGAAATCGATGCACTGGTCGAGCCGGGGGTGGTCCTCTATATGTGTAAAAGGGTGGAACATGCATAGTATAGACTAAACGGGTCCTAAACCTACGAGGTCGCACCCGAACCAGAGGGTTAGGGTGGTAGAGAGTAATCTCCACCTCCCCCTCAAAGGTGGATCGGTGCTCCTTGTACGTCCATATACCACTAGGGATAGGGCATATCTCGATGCAGGCTAGGTATCTGGCCATCACCTAAACAGGGCATAGGGAGTAAGTATACGCATATACATAATCAATAAAGACTAAAATTCCAAACACAAGTATATCATGGACAGACAATAATGCAAGTACATATGAGCACACCAATTTTCAACATTATATCTCTTATAATGCAAGTGGCATGATGCATGATTTCTATCCACAACTGAGGCCTCCAATACTAGTCCATATTGGACGTCCATCCAATACACCAATGTGTTCCTAGAACACTAACATACGTTCCCAGAACGTATGCTAAACCATACTTGGAAAAATAAACATCACTCCCAGAGTGTGCATCACGTTCCCAGAACGTATAAAAAAAACCATGTCCCAGACACTGGCCACATTCCCAGAATGTGTCATCAAGTAGGTTACACAAATTTGGTACTCCCAGAGTACCCTCCTCATATTCCCAGAATATGATAATCATTTCTTACCAACCTATTTTCCTTCCTCTATGCATGAATGCACAATTAATAAGGTTGGTTTTTATCTTCAATTTAATTATTGTGATTTAGAAACACTACTGGAAAAAGTAGTTTTAAAATCGGTCGTTTTGGACTTTTGAAATCGGTTGCTGTGGTGATGTTGAAAAAGGTGGAATTAAAAGTGGACCTTTTAAAATCGGTCTTTATGACCGATTTCAAAAATAATTTATGAAATCGGTCGTTTTGGCCGATTTCAAAAATACTTATGAAATCGGTCAAAAGGACCGATTTGACCGATTTCATAAATTATTTTAGTACTTCAAAAACAAATTGATGAGCTTAATCTTGAAAATGAAACTCTTGATCTCATATATGCTAGTTCTTCTTGTGATTGTGCTAGTAGATTGAATATTGTGGTTGATTGTGAGAATTGCAAGTTGCTTAAGGATGAAAATGCTATTTTGAAAAATAAGCTTGCAAGTTTCACAAGTGGTGATATTAGATTGCGCACATTGTTAAATTTTCAAAAAGGAAATTCAAACAAGTTTCGTTTGGGTTATACTAATGCTAAGAGTTAGTCTCATAGAAATGTTGTTGATTTTTCAAATGCACCAACGTGTTTCTATTGTGGTACTCATGGACATACTTCAAATGTGTGTTATATTAAAGTGCATGGTATACCTAAAGGAAATTTTGTTTGGGTTAAGAAGGGTGAAAGTCCCTTAACTAACAAAAATGGATCCAATACCATTTGGATGCCAAAAAGCAAAGCATGATTGGTTTGTAGGTATGATTGAAGAGCAAAAGTCTTACAAGTGTTATTCATTCATTTGCTTCTTCATGTCTCAAGAGAAAGTCCTACAAATTGGTAAAGTTGATATTGTTGAACATTTACAATTGGTATTACTTCTACAAAGTTCAATTGATATCATTGTGTGATTATTATATGCTTATCATGCTATTGTGTTCTATTGTGATATTTCTTTGCAATTGATATCTTACTTTGTTAAGTGATATGATGACTTTTTAGTTACAATTGGTATCATATTTCATTGTCATATTTCTTTCCAATTGGTATCACATTTCAAAGTATAGTTCATTAAGTTTCTCAATTGGTATCATTGATTAATTGATATCAATGTTGTGAAGAAATGAATGTTGATTTCTCTTATTTTGGATTAGCATTTTATATTTCAATTGGTATATATTACTTTTTGATAATGCCAAAAGGGGGAGAAAGGGTTGTTTTGTTGTTTTTATATAGGTTGAGCAAAGTTGTTGAAGATAGGGGGAGAATCAAGCTTAACTCAATTGGATTTCAAATGTCAAAAGCATTTATTGAGGGGGAGCAAGAGTCTCACCAAGTGATCAAATAGTTCAAGCATCAACAACTTTAAACAACTTCAAAACATGTTTGTCATTTTCAAAAAGGGGGAGATTGTTAGATCCAGTGAGAAGGTTTTGATAATGACAAAAGGTTGACAAAGGTTTTTGAAAAAGCTACAAATGTTTTGATCAAGCTCAAGTATGGAGAAGTTCATCAATCAACAACAAACAACAAATGATGAAGAGAGAGCAAGCTCATGAAGATTCAAGTTTTGTTTAACTGTAATATTTTTAGTTTGAGTCTTTTATTTTGATGAGTTTGGGTAGAGTCTTTAGAGGGTAGTGAATCTCTATCAAGGTCATGATTATATCATAATTTGAGTTTTCACTTAACCCAAAATCAATAGGTGGCTTAAAGGTTTGAAAGAAAAGGTTTAGTTTTGAGAAAACAAGTTTTAAATTGATTTGAACAGTGGTTAATCGATTAAGAGTCAGGTTAATCGATTAACATACACATTATTACAGTACTTAATCGATTAAGACACATGTTAATCGATTAAGACCTGTGAAACTGGTTTTTAAAATATGTTTTTAACTTCTCAAAATGAGTTTTTAAGTTTCCTAACTTTTGGGTATTCTATATAAACCTTTTCCTAACCTTTGTCAATTATGAGAACAAATTAGAACAACTTTCATATCCATTTTAAAAAGATCAAGCCACACTATTCTCTCTCAATTTCATAGATCAAAGCTTTCACTTTTACATTCTTTGATCAAGAATCTTTGAGTCTCTTATGTTGATATTTTCATAGCTATTGAAAGAGATTCATAGGATTGTTATTGTTTTCATTTGAGTTGTAATCTTTTCAAGAGGCAAGCTATCTACAACAAAAGAAGAAGTCTTGGTGTGTCGATTGTCATCAAGCAAGTCAATCAAATTGAAGAAGAAGTCTTGGTAGTTCATCAAGCAAAGTGAAGTCTTGTTGTGAGGTATCAACGAGCAACGTGGAAGACTTGTTGTGGGATTATCAACAAGCAAGGGAAGAGGTAAGATTAGAGGGTCAATAGGGTTGCAAGACAAGAGTGTAGTTTATCTCTTGGAGGCTATCAAGAAGGGAGTCTTGAGAGGCATTTACTTGTAATTTGAGAACTCTAATTCCTCATAGTGAAGAATCTCTCTTGGTTGAAGAGGGGACTTGATGTAGCTCTCAAGTGGATGAGAGTGAAACAGGATAAATCACTGTGCAGTATCTCTATTCCCTTAACTCTTTACATTCTTGTTATTTAATATGTTCTTGATTGAAAACCTAGAAAAGATTGATTTTTCATAAGTGATTGAATTGAATCTTATTTGTGAAAATTGATTTGGGAAAATCATTTTCATAACCTAGGTAATCAATAAGAATATTGGTGTTAATTGTTTCCGCTGAATCTCTGATCATACGTGTTAATTGATTGATTTTCATATTCGATTGAAAAGTGATTTTTCAGTTTTAATCAGTGCTTAATCGATTAACAGAGGCTTTAATCGATTAACCATTTGTAAACTTTCTGGTCTTAATCGATTAAGCATTAGGTTAATCGATTAAGAGCTGAAGTTTTTGTAAAAATCATTCGTTTTAATTGTTTCGATTTGTTTCTTTCGAAAATATTTCAAGGTTTAAACACCTATTCAATCCCCCCTTCTAGGTGTTCTCCTAGGGTTCCTTAGTTGTTTCACCCACCAATTGCGGTTTTCCTCACTTAGCTTGGTGGAGCTCTTGAAGGTTTCAAGGAGCTTAAGAAGAAGGAGTCTTCATCACCAAATTCAAATTGGGGTAGAAATTCAAGAGTTTGGTACACTCTTGGAAGGGTTAGGTTGAGTGAGGCATCTCAATAATCCCTTGTAATATTTCTAACAATTTGATTTTAATAGACACTCCTAAGGTTCTTAGGGGGACTGGATTAGCTCTCTTAATAGGGAGTGAACCAGTATAAAATTGGTGGTGTCCTCTTTTTATTGCTTTCTTTTCTTTCAAGTAAAAACCAAACCTAAGTTTTCTCAAAAGGGGCTTTTTAATTTGAGTAGTAATTCCGCAGCAATTAGGTTGTTTTTAAGTTGTTATTGCTTTATTTAATTGCTTACTACTCTTCTATTTATCTGCTCTGGACTGGTTTTATTCTTATTGATTTATAGTGCCAATTTCTCAGAAACTGTTTTCTGCACTCTGCACGATTTACTCGAGTATTCTTCAGAAGACTCGAGTGTTCTTGCTATTTTACTCGAGTAGTCTAAAAAATACTCGAGTGTTCTTCCCCTGTTTCAGAAAAATCTGCACAAAATCAATTATTTCTTAATTGCATCCGAAAATTAGTCACTGTTGCATTCATATTACTATTCACCCCCCTCTAGTAATTGCTAAGTCCGCTTGTTGGTTTCCAACAAGTGGTATCAGAGCTCGGTCGAAAGATCGAGCGTAAAAGCTTTTTCGAAAAGATCCTTTGGAAACTATGGGCTCTAGCAATCACCAAGAAGGATTCTCTTCAATAAACCGCCCTCCATTATTCAATGGTGAAGGGTATGCTTATTGGATGGTCCGGATGAGAGTTTTTATTGAAGCAATAGATACCGATATTTAGGATGCAATAGAGGATGGTCCATATATTCCTAGACACATGATAAATGGGGAAGTCGTTGAAATTCCTAGGAGAAGTTGGAGTGATGATGATAAAAAGAAAGTATCTTTTGATTTGAAAGCTAAAAACATCATCTTCTGCGCCTTGTCCCATGATGAATTTTATCGAGTTCCTCAATGCAAGTCGGCTAAAGAAATGTGGGAAACTTTGAAAGTCACTCATGAAGGAACAAGTGAAGTGAGAAATGCAAGATTAAATTCTTTGACTCATGAATATGAATTATTTCACATGTTCCCTAATGAATCCATTGATGACTTACAAAAGAGATTTTCACTTATCATTAGTCACTTGATTTCTCTAGGAAAACAATTTCGTGATGGTGAAACTACTCACTCAAGTAAATGTGCATTGATGCTTGATGAACCATTGAACCTTGAATATTTGAAAATTTACTCGACTATTTTAATTAAAATTTAAATCAGTTTTAATTAGAAAAAGTTTTTGAGCATGTCTGACGAATTCACTCGAGTCTTTTCAAATTTACTCGAGTCTTTTTAATTTTACTCGAGTCCTAACAAATTTACTTGAGTGATTCGTGTTTTCAAATTTGCATGGTGTAACATCCTAAGCTTTATTTTAAAGAGAAATTATTGCTAAAAACAAAGAAAGTAATTAGATTAATTGCTTAAAGAATTTTGGGTGATAGGAGAGTAGTAATTATAAGTACTAGGGGTTGTGTAGAAGACATTTGTAGCAATGGGCAAGATTATCTAAGCGGAATCGGGAGTTAAATCGGCGTTTTAAATGTTAGAAATCAGCCGAAAAGAGAAAATTAGGAATTTATTATAGGATGCTAAGAAATTAAATTCCACCGTTGGATATGAAGTTTAAGGGATTAAGAAGCTTGTCTAAAAATTTGGACCCGATCCGACGGTTAACGAAAAAGTTACGGCGAATCGAAGCTTGAAAATTCTGATCCACGCCCAGGCGCGCCAGCCTGCGCCTAGGCGCGAGCCACTGTTCATTGGTGCTGGTTCAGAGAGTTTTACGCCCAGGAGCGCCCTCCCATGTGCCCAGGCGCGCCTCTGAGGCACCAGCTTGCGAATTGGCGCGCTAGTGCTGCTGCAACCCGCACCAGCTCCATGCGCCATGCACCAGATGCGTGGCTGGTGCTGTCCTCGTGCTCAAGCGCGAAAAGTCGCGCCCAGGCGCGCGCATGAGACCAGATCTGATCTGGTGCGTTGATCATGGACTTGGGGGCTAAGTCTTGATTTTGGGCCACACGATTTTGTGGCTAATTTCAAAGCAAAAATAAGAAATGAAAAATATTGCACCCTCTCATAATCTCTCATCAACACCATTCCTTCTTCCTCATCAATTTTCCCAAAACCCAAGAGTAAATTTCATCATCCTCATCATACACACTTGATTTTGGGCAAATCAAACTCAAAATCATTAAACCCCCACCAAGCTAGCATCAAGAATATGGGTTGAAGCTTATTCCTTTCCCTCTCTCTCACACGCATAGTCTCTCTCTCATCTCCCTCTTGGATTTTCAAGTTCATCACCATTTGGGTAAGTAGAACCTTATGACAAGTTATGAATCCCTTCCTATTCTTCTTCACTCATGAAAGTTGTATTTGTTTTCCTTAGGGTTTTCATGAATCCTTGATCATGTAGAAACCTCAATCTCATGCCTTCCAATCAAGATCAAGAGAAGGGCAACAACCAACCATCTTGTAATACCCCTAATAGAGTTGTCTATCATCATTTGTTTATAGCTTTGTTGAGGTGGCAAGCAAGGCTTAGGAGATTCAAAGTTCCAAGATTCTAAGCTAGCACAAACAAAGGTTTTTCTTACTTCTTGGTATTTGAGGTAAGGAGTGGGTATTAGTGGGTATTACCATACTCTGGGGATTAGTTTACGATATGTATATAATGGGTACTAAGAATTAGTTGTTAGTTAGAATATTGCACCATAGGGTAGTTAATAATTAGAACTTACGAATTAAGGATAATAGTGATGATAATAATAACATGCTTGATTTGTGCTAATTGAATTACAAGATATAATTGTGATAATTTGATAATATGTGTTAAATGTTGTGGTTTATTAGAATAATGTACTTGTTAATATGATTAAGAGGTGATGTTGTTATAAACCATGAAAACGAAATGTACCCGGACGAAGTAAGTCGTGACCAGCACATTAGTGCGGACGCAGTAGGTCGTGACCAGGGGAAAGAATGAAAATGAAACATACCCGGACGCAGTAAGTCGTGACCAGCACATTAGTGCGGACGCAGTAGGTCGTGACCAGGGGAGGATGAAAATGAAACATACCCGGGCGCAGTATGTAACAGCCCGATTTTCGTAAACCTAAATAATTGACTTTTACTTATTAAAGTTGTAAAAATGAGGCCAAGTTTTTTTTTTACACATTGTTGAAAAGTCATTGGTGTAATTAAAAGCCCTTTTGTTGAAAATCGAGTTGTTACTAAAACATTTATTTTCAGAAAACTTTCATTTTCATAAAAAGACTTGTTCCAAATCATCATGATATTTCCCCAAAGACTACATTGTTTGTTTTTCCAAAATAGAGTATTCCACAATACAGAATTAAAACGTGGCTTAGTTACATAGTTGGCACATTGCTTGGTAATCCTTGACTCAAAAGCACAATCCACAAACATAACCTAAACACTCTACATTCGCTTCCTTCTGGTGAAGACATCCGGATGGAACTCTCCTTTCTCCTTGCGCCCTTTTCTTCACTCCCCGAAAAATGCAATCGCCTCTATCGCTGCTCTGTGGTTGTCATTCAGCTCCATCTAGAGGGATGGTCTCCAAGCGGTACTTCGTCTGCCCGTTGAGACATCAGCAGCACCGATATGCCAACGAACAGGAGAGAGTAAGCGATCCGAACGACGCATCGTCGACGGTGTGGGATTACGATAGGCAAGATAATAGGACCAAACAAACACACAATACAATACACAAGCACACAACAACCAAACAGATTATTGACATCGTCATCATTGCCATCTTACATTATTAGAACTATTATTATACTTTCTCATTCCTCTTTACTTTCACATCTTATAAACATTCTTTCCTTTTCTCATTCATTTCCATTTCATCACTGTACTCTCTTTTCCTCCATTCTTATCATTTCATAACCTCAGGTGATTGGGGAGTGTTAAAATACCATCAAAGCATTCATTTCAATCTCGGCGATCACTCACGTCTACATCTCCACGGTCATCCACCCAACCTAGTCGGAAGCAAACAGGAGTACAGGACCTTTACCGTGCGGGCACGACAGCTGTCACACAACAAATGGTCCCAGACCAGGAGGACTCAGCCTCAAATCATAATCATTTCAATTCATATACATGGCACACTGTCTCACTACAGTGGCAAACAAGATGCCCTACTCCAGTCCCTCTCACTGTTCTCGATTTGCAATCTAGGGGGCGACAGTATGTTTTTAGTGGGCCCGCAGAACTTACCACGACATTAGACCCAGTCCCCACCACGTTAGTACGCCACATGTGGAGTTCGTTCTGCCTAGAAACATACTCTAGACTTCTTGACGTTTCACCATCATTGTCCTCCCCTAACGCAATCTCCTCCTAAGTATCCGCAGATACTTATGGTATCTTCCTCTCCACTACTTCGCACTATCATACCTCACCGCGTATGTCTTTTAAAGTCTTTTAATCTTTTTAATTATCCTAAGGTCGGCCCGTCCTTCGTGCAACCCTTAAACGAGTCCCGACCACTAACTTTGCACAGCCTTTCTCTCATCATTTCTCACATAGCACAGAGCTGGGACCACATCAACAACTCGGATCTCATTTCTCAAACTTTCTCAGCATTCCCCATTTCTTATACTCATCTCATTTCAAAATCCTTTCTCAAAACCATCTTTTCAAAAACTATCTCAGAACACCATTTCATAACTTTCACAAAAACATAGTTTTCGCCAACTTTTTCTCAAAGACTCTCGTTAATTATCCTTTCAAATACTTTATCAAAAAGATTGTTTCGCGAAGCTTTTCTCAAAGATATAACATTTCACGAAACTTTAAAAGAAAATCTTTCTTGATAAGCCTTTTCCAAAAATCCCTCTTTTCAAGCCTCCTTCCAAAAATTTCCTTTCACAAATTTTTCTCAAAATTTTCTTTACGTAGTTCTTTCACCAAAAATTGATTTTCACAAATATTTTCAAAAAGTTCCTTTTTAAAAATCTTTTCAAAAACTGCTATTCGAAAACCTTTTCAAAAATCCCCTTTTTAAAATCTTTTCGAAGATCTCTTTTTCAAAAACCTTTTCAAAAATCGTTTTTCAAAAACCTTTTCAAAAGTTACAACTTTGCTGAGCGCTAATGGAGGAGCAAGCTCAACTCAACACTAGTTCCCAGACTAAAACCAAAAACAAAGGAGCCCAGCTCCGCTCAAATCACATCTCTTTCTCGTAATCAACATCATTTTCCCCAGCTCTGGCTCTTCCTCAGCATTATCATTTCATTCCTTCCCCAATCTCAACTCTTTCTCTTTTTACCAACATATATACTATTTCCACTCATTATTCCTTTCTCTTGAGGTGTCTTCATTACTTTCACCACTCAAGTATTTCACTTTTATTTTATTATTCAAGACGTAGCAGACGTCCATCAGTATGTTACTCAATTTATTTAACAGCATTCGGTTTCAACATGCATAATTAAATAAATAAATATAAACATACTAATAGTCACACAAACATCACACAACATCAATGTGGTCATTGTCACCTTCGTATAAGTGGCCACACAACACAAACAATTGCCACTATACTACTGACTCCGAACCACTTAGTTCCGATCTTTGAGATGATACGGAACGTCCTAATAAATCACCTAACTACCACGGTGTCTTAGGAAAGCTTCTCTCTCACCTGAGGTCCAGCTATTTAATGCGTACCGTCTCCTTGGATCCTTGCGCTGCCGGCTGCCCCAATCCCTCGTCTTTCAAATTCCTCGTATTAAATAAAACACTCTTTGTTTTAAATGACTCTTTTATTAAGAACCAATGTTTTAAAACACAAGTTTTTAGCATAAAACAAATCTTGTACAGCCACGAATACAATGCAACAAGCTCAAATAAATTAAACCAAACTCATCCCCAAAATCAATTAGTTCCACACCAATTACATATGTAAGTATTTTTAAATATTAACTATCACACAACAAAAACAACACTTAGAGGAATTAAGTCACATAAGCAATTATACATTTCACAAATAATTCATTTTCACAAAACAAAACACTTAGTCAGGCATATATTCACCAACCGAATTGAATCAAAGATACAAACCAAACACATTTATATTCACCTTTCTTACTTTAAAAAACTTCATTTTTTTTAAAAATCATCAAGTACATTTTATTTCATGCAATTAAACTTCCTAAATTTATTTACACTATGTGGCCGAATGAAGTCAAAGAAAACAAGTCAAGCATCACAAATTTAAATCACACAAATCAACTTGATTTAGTTTAAGCACTTAAATTCTATTTTCTTTTCTTTTTTCATGAAGCAAAATTATTTACTCTTTCTTCTACTTCCAACCGAATGCACATATACACACATATATTTTTATTTAAACATGATATTCTTCCAAAATCATTTAGTTCCTTTATGTCCTTTATTTTTAAATCAAAACCGATTGTAGACTAAGTATTTACAACACAATTTCAAACCATTTATTTTACATAATTCACAAAACATACTCATTGTTGTTAAGTCACTTCATTAAAAAAAAAAGAATCCTAGTCTAGCTAGCATGCATGGCCGAACCCTACTTTGACACAATAAGGTTCTTGGTTCACTTTGTCAACATGCAAAAACACAATATTCTTAAATCAAAAGAAATTAATCATGCATGTGTCCTTTTTCATGAAAACAAAACATGATCTCTTGGTTTAATGCTTAGGCCGAATGCTCACCATTACAATATTAAGATTAAACTTCAAATCTTTAACATGCAAAAATACAAAACATGAATCAAGTTAAAAATCATTTTCCAAAACTTGTTTCCTTGGTTTCTTTGTAAAACCGTGAGGATCATTAAGAAAAATAAAATCTCTTTTCTCAAAACCACATGCATGAACCTAGATCTTGCAAATCAAATCAAGAAATCAAGCATAGTAGCACAATTTAAAGATGAAAATCACTTTGGGTAAGAAGAAGTCAAAACCGTGATGAATGTTGAAGAAAATTAAGTCTTTTTGATTCAAAACAACATGCATGGCTTTATAGCAAAACTTTTTAAAGATTGAAGTAAGGATCAAGACGTTTTTCAAAGATCAAA
Organism: Crotalaria pallida; assembly: GCA_037953625.1. Classification (NCBI taxonomy): domain Eukaryota; kingdom Viridiplantae; phylum Streptophyta; class Magnoliopsida; order Fabales; family Fabaceae; genus Crotalaria; species Crotalaria pallida. Next base: position 74,527,920 of record CM075649.1, on the reverse strand, counting down.
GTGAAAATTAAAGCTTCATCAACATCAAATCAAACCAAAACACTTCAACAACTCAAATCAACTTGTAAAGGCATAGAGCTAACATGCAAAGACTTAGATCAAATTAGAAAAGCACCAAGACCTAGCTTTTACTCATGGCCGAATTATATAGTCTAGGATCTAGTGTTTATTAGTTCATGTAGTCTTAAAAATTCAAGATCAAGTAGAATCAACACATGCATGCACACATAGTACCAAGATCAACATCAACCGACATGCAACATCAAAGATCTCAACATTATTACTAAGTAAATTTAGATCATTCATTTTATTTATCAAATAAACCCTTAAACACATCTTTAAATCACGGTTTAAGAAAGAAAATTAAACTTGCATAGAGATTCACTTCATTCTTCACAAAGATCTCATCAAACCTTTTGATTTAAAAGATTTAGTTTGAAAAGCTTTAGGATCTCTTATGAAAACTTTAAACGAGTTAGGAAATCCGTTGATTAGATGTTTACAAATTTCTTCAAGCTTTGAGAAATTAATATGTAAAGAGATATACTTTAAACTTTACAAAAATCTCCAAAACTATTTTGATCTTTAAGATTTATTGTTGAAAAACTTCAAGATCTTTCATGAAGACCTTAAACGAGTTATAGAATCCGTTAGTTAGAAGTTTACAAGTTATTTTTAATTTTAAAATTTCATGATCAAGTGCAAACACACTTGTACTTATCTCTCAAGCTTGAAAAATTAACATGCAAAGAAAAGAAAGAAAGATCACAAAATAAAAAGAAGAATCTAAACTATTACAATTTCCTCTTGTCCATTCGAAATACCCACCAAGCTTAAGGTTGATCTCCTAGCTTCTTAGTTCTTGAATCTTGAAAGAAAAACTCTAGGGTTTTTGGCTTGGTTTCTCTTCTTCTTCTTTCCTCTCACTTACGGCGCGACCCTCTCTCTTTCTTGGTGTGTGTGTGTTGAGAGCTCAATGTTTGCTCCCAACAAATGTGTTTTGAAAGTGAAGAAAAGGAAGAAGTGAAAAGTGGAAATGAAGAATGAAATGGCCAACTCTCCACACTCACACGGCTAGATATAGACAAGGATAAAGGTATGAGACTTTCTCTTTTTTGCCCTTGATCAATTCGGCCAAGAGTTCTTGAGGAAGGGGTAAATTAGGTTCTCTCTAAAATTGCATGGGTGGAGGTTAGTATTTCTTAAGGAGACAAGTAGGGTGACTTTAGGGTGTTTAGGGGTCACTTAGGTGCAAGACTTTTTGACACTCCATTAGGGCTTCCACCATTTAGTTAGGTCTTGGTTAGGATTTGGTTATGACTTTGGTTCACTTAGTTAACACTTAGGAAATTTCTAGGTTTTCTCTACACACTCACACATACAAACGACACACATGTATATTTACATACATTCACACATGCACATACTCATGCACACACACACACACACGTATTACACATACATATTCACCTACATATATCACACATTCATGCATATATAACCATGTTTATTTACTAATTAAATTTTAAGCATACATACATACTTGTAACAACCGTACATACATGTTTATGCACACATAGAAAATAAATTATTCATGCATCAAAATTATAATGACACCAAAAATATCAAACACATAGACTTTTCCAAAAACTCAATTTCTAAACTCTTGACATTATTTCAGGAAATCATTTCTTTAAAGTCACCTATTATCTTAAAAACGTGAATTAGGGAATTTATTTAAGAAAACTATTCTTTCAAAACACTTTTCACAAAAATAAATCTTTTTAGTATCTTAATTCAATACGAGGAATTTGCGGTGTGTTACATTCTCCCCAACTTAAAGATTTCTCGTCCCCGAGAAATACGCTGTGGGTTGGGCAGCAGGGCATAAAATTCTCACGTTACTGTGATTCTCATAAGAACACTCTCATTCATCTTTCGTGGTCGTATTCCCTTTTGCAGATATAATCCTTCTTGCAGTGCACCTCATTTGTTGCTCTCGGACGAAGAAGTCTCACTCATACCACCACTTGTATGTCGAATCGGGTTAAGTCCAACGGACTACCCGAAGAAGATGTCGCTCCCTTAGCTGATCGTTGTCACAAAAGTCCAACCATAGGTACGGACTTAGGGGAAATCAAGCAAACAAAATTCACACATCTCCAAAAGTATGAGGTTTCACCTAAAAATCCTCGGATATTTACTATTTTCTACAACTTAGGTTCTTACCAACTCACAATAATCACTCCTTCGTTCAGTTCTCCTCCTAACTCTAAGATTTTCGTCTATCATTTTCCTAGCTTAAGGGGATTCTATCACAGCTGGGGTATAATTACTACCTCAAACAACCTCACTTTTCTCCTTAGATCCGTCCTAACATCAGTTAAGCCTATCACTTTCACCGTCTAAACCCCTAATCAGGGTGTACAGTAAGTCTAATCCTCAAACTTTCCTTATAATTCCCTCTAATAATTGGTAACATACACTTCTTCCCTTCCTTGTGACTCCCCATTTTTGATCACACTCATAACTAAACCTGTTGTGGCCTCATATCCTCACATAACTTTAGTCACTTATCCTTCCTTAATTGTTCAAGCCTATATTATCTGGGTAACTACGGCACTTCTAACTCCACAGTTTGGACTAAAGAGTCTCAAATAGGATTGGTAAGACTACGGGTGAACAGTAAGGCTCATAAAGAGAAAGGTTCGAATTTTATCAATACTAACTGTTTTGTTGAAGCAATTCAACAAACAGGAAATTCAAGAATAACATCCTATGTTCTCAAATGTACCAACTATTCTTTGAGCAAAGGTACGTCTAGGTCAACTGACTAGATTCGTCAATCATTAAGGAAACACCAAGGGTTAAAGGGTCTCAACCTGCTCACTTCCTATGTCCCTCAATCTACGAGATGAACAGGTTCCTAACTCGGCCGACACTAAGCCACAAACAAAGTCTCACATCCTAGAAATTTGAGACCTAAACTTATGCTCCTAGTCTCATACTAGCAAACACACAGAGTCACACAAACAAAGCATGTAAGCCCATGCTTAAGGCCACTAAGGATTACCAATAGCTCTGATACCATTCTGTAACAGCCCGATTTTCGTAAACCAAAATAATTGACTTTTACTTATTAAAGTTGTAAAAATGAGGCCAATTTTTTTTTTACACATTGTTGAAAAGTCATTGGTGTAATTAAAAGCCCTTTTGTTGAAAATCGAGTTGTTACGAAAACATTTATTTTCAGAAAACTTTCATTTTCATAAAAAGACTTGTTCCAAGTCATCATGATATTTCCCCAAAGACTACATTGTTTGTTTTTCCAAAATAGAGTATTCCACAATACAGAATTAAAACGTGGCTTAGTTACATAGTTGGCACATTGCTTGGTAATCCTTGACTCAAAAGCACAATCCACAAACTTAACCTAAACACTCTACTTTCGCTTCCTTCTGGTGAAGACATCCGGATGGAACTCTCCTTTCTCCTTGCGCCCTTTTCCTCACTCCTCGAAAAATGCAATCGTCTCTATCGCTGCTCTGCGGTTGTCATTCAGTTCCATCTAGAGGGATGGTCTCCAAGCGGTACTCCGTCTTCCCGTTGAGACATCAGCAGCACCGATATGCCAACGAACAGGAGAGAGTAAGCGATCCGAACGACGCATCGTCGACGGTGTGGGATTACGATAGGCAAGATAATAGGACCAAACAAACACACAATACAATACACAAGAACACAACAACCAAACAGATTATTGACATCGTCATCATTGTCATCTTACATTATTAGAACTATTATTATACTTTCTCATTCCTCTTTACTTTCACATCTTATAAACATTCTTTCCTTTTCTCATTCATTTCCATTTCATCACTGTACTCTCTTTTCCTCCATTCTTATCATTTCGTAACCTCAGGTGATTGGGGAGTGTTAAAATACCATCAAAGCATTCATTTCAATCTCGGCGATCACTCACGTCTACATCTCCTCGGTCATCCACCCAACCTAGTCGGAAGCAAACAGGAGTACAAGACCTTTACCGTGCGGGCACGACAGCTGTCACACAACAAATGGTCCCAGACCAGGAGGACTCATCCTCAAATCATAATCATATCAATTCATATACATGGCACACTGTCTCACTACAGTGGCAAACAAGATTCCCCACTCCAGTCCCTCTCATTGTTCTCGATTTGCAATCTAGGGGGCGATAGTATGTTTCTAGTGGGCCCGCAGAACTTACCACGGCATTAGACCCAGTCCCCGCCACGTTAGTGCGCCACATGTGGAGTTTGTTCTGTAACATCCCTGATTTTTAACCCCTGATTAATAAAATATTAATTATAAAGTTTATTTATAATTGATTATTTTTAGTCTTGATTTCATGTAATTTATTATGAAAGAAGATATTAGAAAATTTTAATATGAGAAAATAAATATTTTCACATTAGTCCCTGTTTGGGGACCTTGAAGTAATTTTAGAAAGGTTTTGGTGGGAAAGAAAATAAAATCATTATTTTTGAAAAACTGGTCAAAACACTCGAGTGTTTATGGGAATACTCGAGTATTTTGATCAGAGTTGCACTCGTGAGTGCATTTGCTGAGTCACCACTCGGAATACGTCACGAGTTGACACGATTGCAACTCAGCAACACGCCCTTGGACTCGTGCCGTTGTGCATGAGCTTCATGGATGGCTATTTAAGCCATGGTTGATGAATCAATCAACCCTTTTGCTCAAATTCGTGAAGTATTGTGTGTGTTAGGGTTTCCGAATTGATTCAATCGATTCTCCCTCTCTGGGTTGATTCGAACCACAAATCATACACCAATACAAAGCTCACATCTCGAGCTTTGTATAGACACCAAGATTGTGAGCTGAGAGTGAGTAGATTGGAAGAATCGAGGCTTAGAAGTTGGGGTCTGTTTGCTGTATCAGGTTCCTGGAGCTTACTTTGGAGCTTGATTTTGGTAAGCTCAGGTAACCTCCTCATGTGAATCTTGTTTCTTTAGCTAGTGCGAATTGTAGAGATTATATAGAGACTAATTTCCCCAATTTTTATGGTTGTATCATGCATCAACCAATTCAATCTTGGTGCTCTGCTGAAACTGCTCTGTTTCAGTGTGGATTTTGGGGAACTCAGCTTGGAAGCTAAGTTTGGGGTAAAGTCTCTGTTGATTCACACCTAAGAGGTAAGGGGAAGTAATTTCGTACACTAGATAGAGTTTAAATTCCATTAAATGCATTAGAGAGCCACCAAGAGGCTCTAAGGGCTTAGATTGAATAGGAACTTTGGTTTGGAGACCAATCCATGCTCTAAAACTGTGTTGAGCAAGTTCTAAATCATGCATGTGAACTTAAATGAACACTATTTCATGAGTATTGTGCTTATTATGCAATTTGAAGTGTTGAGTTGTCAAATTGTGTATTTTATGCATTAAGGATTGATTCTCTGCCAAATCTGTAATTTGATATGAAATGAGTGTTGTAACATGTTCTATTTATGATATATGAACTTTGTGGATCCCTGGATTGGACTAGAATTGAGTAGAACTGAAAATGGTGTGTTAAACTAAGATATCAGTCTGTTCTGCTGTGAAACACTCGAGTATTTGATAGGATACTCGAGTAAAATGTTTGTAAAACAATGTAATTTGAGCAAGAACACTCGAGTATTGTGTCTAGTACTCGAGTATCGGGTAAGACCTGGGGACATATTAAGGCAAACCACTCGAGTAATGCAGGGAGGACTCGAGTATTCTGGAAATTATGATGAACACTCGAGTAACCCATGAACTACTCGAGTAATTTAATGAATTTGAAACTCAAATCCCCAGAAAGTCATGAACACTCGAGTAATCCTAAAGAACACTCAAGTAATCTGGAAAAGTTGAAAAACACTCGAGTATGCTGGATTATACTCGAGTAATTTACCTGAACCTGAGAAACACCATTTTCAATTCTGACTTAGTTGGTTAAGAATTTAACTACAATAATCCAAGTGATCTAGGACTTAAAGAGATTGATTGATTATATGGTTATTCATTTTGGACGATGGGACGTTGCTCGGGTGGCACGTCATAACGTTGCTCGGGTGGCACGTTATACAATTGAGATGTCCCAATCAATTCTTTAAGTGAAGAGTTTGAATGCTAGATCGTTTACCACGTTATGATAACATGTGAAGGACCTTTGGGAATACCAATTTGGTTATGACTTGCCTGTAGTCACATTTTGGTAATGTGACCAGCATTGGTTGCTGCGAACGTTGGATGTTCGTCTTGGTGACGAAATGTGCATATCGATTTTGGTATTATGGACCACGTTCCAGGCATAGTCGTGTGGCTAGCTCGATGACACATTTTGGTAATGTGGACAGTATGTGGTATACTGTTGATTTGATGGTTCAACGGTGTGTTGCACACAAGTGATGAGGTTTACGTCCTCAGGCGACGTGACGTTCATCAGACATGGTGACGTTGTTTATCACCTCTGTTGTGTATCACAAGTGATAAGGTTTACGTCCGTAGGCGACGTGACGTTCATCAGAGGTGGTGACGTTTTTTTATCACACCCGTTGTATATTGAGAAGTGATAGGTTTGCGTCCTTGGGCGACGTGACGTTCACCAGGTGGTGTGACGTTTTTATCACTCCCGAGCTAGTATGCCATACGTTTTGGTAACGTATTCGTGATCTGGGAATGCATTGTATTGGATCGACGTCTGTGAGGACATTAGATGGAGAACCTCAGAAAAAGAAGAATGTCAGGCATCATGCCATTTACCCTTAATTTAGTTAAGGCTGGATCTTAAGAATGAGTATGAACATCTTATTTGAATAAAGTGTTTTCTAAGCGTTAACTATGGCTGTTAACTGTTTTAGGGGTTATCTGTGCCTAATCATGTTACTACAACATTTATGCTCTATTGATTATGTGTATAGATTTGCTTACCCCTATGCCCTTATAGGTGATGTCAAGTTACATCGCTTGCATCGAGATCCATCCACTTCTTAGTGGCATATGGATCTGCGAGGATTGCCGAGTAGTGAATGAGGGTGAGATAGTGGTTACCTTCGATCACCCTAATCCACCGGTTTGGTCACATCCTCATAGGTTTAGGATTCTCATCATATACGCTATGCATGTATCTACTTTTTATACTTACCATGGATCATCTCCCACTCGACTAGCTCGCTTGTATAACAGTTTTCAATTCGAACCTACCCGCTCATACTCCTTTTCTCTTAGAGCCATTCGAGAGGAGACTTCCCCGTCTATTTCAAGGAGTTCTATTAAGGTCACGTTTTCGTCAGACCTTGTACCCAGTGGTAGGGTAATTACTCCTTCAAATAAGATCAAGGAGGATCCTGTCGAATACGAGAGCGGAAGCGAGCTTGTCGTTTAATCTATCGGGAGTCAATGGAGAGGCGATGATCCCTAGGTATGTGCATAAGGTAAATAATGAGGATCAGGGATCCGGTGTGATAAATGCTGTGGAGGAGATTAGCTGCTGATGATGATGTTGGATGATGATTGCTGCTGCTTCTTGGAGACTTCTACTACTACTACCGCGACCAGTGCTATGAGACCAGCTTTGGGAGTTTTATGTATTGTGGGAATTTCTTTTGAAAACTCTGGAGCCATGGTCTATTTTGATGTACATATAACTACATAGCCTTATGGACTTGTTCTGGGATTTTGGAGATCCTTACTGCCGGACTATGTATTACATACCTTTTGATATATATAAAAATTCATGCTTATACTAAAGTTTATTACATAGTCCTGATATTTCCGCTTACTCTGATATTGATTTAGAAAGAATTCGGCTATGACATTTTGGAAATGGTATCACTTGGCTAGATGAAAAACTGGATGGCATTACTTAAGTTCTGTTATATGAAATTCTATCTTCAAAAAGGATGCCATCTAAGATTTGCATAACTATTTTCTGAGCAAGCAAATGTCGAATTCGTTTCAAAAAGTAATATGTAAATTATTCTCCAAATATCCTATGCTTTGGTTTGTGCACCCGACTTTTTAGTAACTAAAAAGGAAAAAATTTTAAATCCAGTATTTTCTAACAATTGAACAAGTCCATGTATTCTCAAGTAATAATAATATTTAAAAGCAATAGTAAGCCATTTTGTATTAATTACTTGGGTAGCTTTTGAGGGTGTCACACTTAGTGGTATCAGAGCAAAAGTCAGATCCTGTAGTAGTGGAAGTAGCTCCAGAAAGGCAGTCATCAACATCAAGCAGGTATCCACAGGGCATATTTATTGTTTTGAATATCAGTATCTTGCTTGAATGGAGCAATTGATATAATATAGAAATTGAATTCATTATAGAAAGCTATTGTTAGAACCTTAGTATAGGTTGTGTGAAGAATGTTTCTCTAGTCCACATATGTGACCATAAGTTATAGCGCAGGTCTATTATGACGACTAGAAACCAAAATCGCACCGACGCGATATTAGAAAGAATCACCGTGGTGTTGGAATCTATGCATCAATGGCAACAACAACAATCTCAACAACCACCTTACCAATATAGTGTTGGTAATTCTGAAGCCAAGAGTTTGGCGGATTTTAGAAGTTGTAACCCACCTAAGTTTGAAGGAGGATTTAAGCCTGAGGAGGCTAATAAGTGGATTCGTACGATGGATAAGATCTTTAGAACATTAGACTGCACTGAGGTCCAGAAGGTGGCATATGCAGTTTATATGTTAGAAGACGAGGCGGAGAACTGGTGGAATCACACAGTTCAGCTCCTGCACTATGAAGGAAGGGATATTAATTGGGATGTGTTTACGGAGAGGTTTCTCAATAAATACTTCCCGGAAGATTTAAGAAGGAAGAAGGAAATTGAGTTTCTGCAATTAATGCAAGGAGACATGAGTGTGGGTGAGTACGCGGATAAGTTCGAAGAACTGATGGAGTACTCTCCATACTATCAAAACAATCCTGATGAGAGAAGCAAATGCATCAAGTTTGAAGGTGGTCTGAAACCTGAACTGAAATCTGTTTTCAGTTATCAGAAGATTCAAAGTTTTTCTACGTTAGTAGATATGTGTCGAATGTATGAGGATGATAAGAAGGCTGAAGTATTAGCTGATCAGGCAAGAATAACCAGCAGAAGTATGGGCCACAAAGAAAGAAAAGATTAGATCCTCGGAATAAGGGTCCATACTGTGATCAGGACCGAGGCAAAGGAAGAGCCGAAGTTAAGGATGGAGTTAAGCCTCGCAGTAATGCTCCTTACTGTGAGAAGTGTAAGCATCATCATTATGGAAGGATCTGCTGGGCAACGAGTAATTGCTTCAACTGTGGAAAGCAGGGTCATGTTGCACGTTATTGCAGAGAACTTGTGAAAAGTAACCGCACCCGACTTGCTAAGAAACCAAGGACTCAAGGCAAAGTGTTTACCCTGAATAAAGTGGAAGCTAACCAATCTCCTGATCTCGTGCAAGGTAACCATTTATTTATAAACCAACTTTGCATGATTGTGTTCGATTCGGGAGTTACCCATTCTTTTGTTCAATATATATATATATATGTGTAAGTAGGTTGAAGTCGGATTTCCCTGACTGTTTTAAAATTTGAGACCCCATGAAACTACCCAAATTTATTTCTAAAAATTTGTTTAGATTATAGTGGCGAGATATTTGATCGAGGCACTAAGTTAAATTCGGTCTATTATCCTTTCTCCCATTTGAATGTGATTTTGGGAAGAGATTGATCGAATCCTATTGTTAAGTGGACTTTCTAAAGTCAAAAATCTTCAACCAAGATAACCCGGGAGAAGTAGTCTTCTACATGAAATAAGAAGAACAACAAGAACTTTCAGACATTGAAGGGAAGAATAGCATTTCCTCCTGTGCTACCCTACTCGATTCACGCCAAAGTATTGGAGCATATTTCATTGCATCGAGGCCATGACTTGAAAGGAGGTAACTTTAAATAAGGAAGGTAGATGAGTATGCATCAAAGGGATTGAATACACAAGGTGATACACTGGGCACATGACTTGAGCTTTGCAACGATCAAGGTTGCTTTGAGGGCTCGAGGCCTTTTTTTTTCGTGTCACTACGCTTTAAGTGTTAATGACCCTGGAGAATCGAAGTAATTGTTCAGCCGAGAGGAGGAGTTGAACAAGGGACAACATCGACGGACAGTGTTTTAAAAGCTCGTGACCGGAGACTCTGTCGTCATTACAACAATGCAAATGAGGAAGCAACCACAAGGGGCTGAAAGGCGATTCATGTGAACTCTATGGAATTTAAGGAAGTGGTTTTAAGAAGTCTATTAAACTCGAGATTGGAGATACAAGTAGACCGACGAGAAGTAAGGAGGGGAGGTTGCAAATCACAATAGAATTCCTAACTCGAATTCGTGAATTGCTACAAGGAACCGAAGAAGTAAGGACCAATAAGGGATTGATTTCGAAAGGGAAGAAACCCAAGTTCCATAGGGGATATTTCAAGGGTAAAAATTTGAATCCCAGACGATTTGGAAGTTGAAGGTTAGTTATGGGATTAAGCAAAACGGATGAGTAAAGGTTGAACCACTTATATGATAAATGACGAAACTAAGACATAGTGGGACTATGTAAATTTGATATTGAAAGCAAAGGATTGGCATGACACTTGGGAATTACTCAAGGATGAAATTTTTGAAAGATTAGAGAAAGGAACTTAAATTGTTGGAAATAAGGTAGGGCAATATGAATCTCGGGGAAAACGTTGCCAAATTCAAAGGATTGGAGAAGTATGTTTCGTTGCAATTCTTATAAGAGATTCAAACATGCGGAGTCCGAAAAGAATTATGGTTCAACTTCAAACCAGTTGTCAATCATTGAGGAATAGGGGATTCCTGACATTAGCAAGCATGTGTAGAATTGGTATGGATAATGAGGAAAGCATAAGAAGCTTTTAAGCACGGGAAGTTTATGAGTGAATCAATTATGGGGATCGGAGTTTCATAAGGAGTTAAGGAAACCTCCATCGCATGAAAGTAACTGAAAAGCCGATGGAAAGAAATTATTTGAGAAGGTAAGGTGCATCACCAAGGATTGGATAGTGATGAACGGAAAGGAATATTTGACTTCGGTCACAAGAAAATGAAGTCTTATTCATCGGATTGCTTGAAGGGGAATACGAGAAGGGAATGGTCAACCAGCAAATCAAGAATGGGAGAGTTTTCCATCCTGTTAGGATGCGTAATTAGATTCGGAAATAGGTAGTCTGAGTTATCCCTTTGTCGATTCGAATTAACGTGGTCAAATGCTTTCGACTGCGTTAATTAAATCGTTTTGTAATTGGTATATCTGAACAAGTCTTTAACTTGAATTTCCGTGATCAAAACCCTTATCACAATTGGATGTGATAAATGCCTTTGGCACTACAGAAAGAGGAAGATCAGTTAAGACTAGAGAGATTAAGAACCACCGGGATAGGGCAAGTATTTGTCTCCCCAACGGAAGTTTCTCTAGAACTTGGCTATCTGAATAAGTCTGATAGTGACAATAATATTCTTAATCTTTAAGTTCATCTAACTTAAAGGCAAATCGTATAGTCTTTCTTGAGAAAGATTATATCTGAAAGGCATGATTTCATTACTGATAGTGTAAATATTAGGACTGATCACCCTGATGTTTACAACTATTAAGAAATGAAGTTATACGAATATTTCCCTACTCGTGCCGAGTGATCAGAGTGCGCAACGGGATGGGGTTTTTCCTCAAAAAGATCTTTGGAAAACGTTCTAATTAAGGAATATATATGTTAAGAGTATTATTCGAAGAAGTTTTAGTCAAAAGATTTCTTTTGAAGGAATTACGAGATAATTTTTGAGGAAGTTCAAGCAAACCCTTTTATGAGAAACAAGGATTTGTACATGTTTTGGAATGCAAAAGCTTTATTTGAGAAAAAGCTCAATTGAAATATTTTGTGAAACGTTTTCAGTCAGAAAGTTTGAAAAAGTATAAGAAAATTCCTTTTAAGTGGGGAAGGAAGTTCCCAAATTATATTTTGAAAACATATAACACCAGAACAACTTTTTGTGCAACTTTGGAAATTATAGAATTTTTAAAGAAGAATTTCGGGGACGAAATTCCTTTTAAGTGGGGAAGAGTGTAACATCCCTGATTTTTAACCCCTGATTAATAAAATAATAATTATAAAGTTTATTTATAATTGATTATTTTTAGTCTTGATTTCATGTAATTTATTATGAAAGAAGATATTAGAAAATTTTAATATGAGAAAATAAATATTTTCACATTAGTCCCTGTTTGGGGACCTTGAAGTAATTTTAGAAAGGTTTTGGTGGGAAAGAAAATAAAATCATTATTTTTGAAAAACTGGTCAAAACACTCGAGTGTTTCTAGGAATACTCGAGTATTTTGATCAGAGTTGCACTCGTGAGTGCGTTTGCTGAGTCACCACTCGGAATACCTTACGAGTTGACACGATTGCAACTCAGCAACACGCCCTTGGACTCGTGTCGTTGTGCATGAGCTTCATGGATGGCTATTTAAGCCATGGTTGATGAATCAATCAACCCTTTTGCTCAAATTCGTGAAGTATTGTGTGTGTTAGGGTTTCCGAATTGATTCAATCGATTCTCCCTCTCTGGGTTGATTCGAACCACAAATCATACACCAATACAAAGCTCACATCTCGAGCTTTGTATAGACACCAAGATTGTGAGCTGAGAGTGAGTAGATTGGAAGAATCGAGGCTTAGAAGTTGGGGTCTGTTTGCTGTATCAGGTTCCTGGAGCTTACTTTGGAGCTTGATTTTGGTAAGCTCAGGTAACCTCCTCATGTGAATCTTGTTTCTTTAGCTAGTGCGAATTGTAGAGATTATATAGAGACTAATTTCCCCAATTTTTATGGCTGTATCATGCATCGACCAATTCAATCTTGGTGCTCTGCTGAAACTGCTCTGTTTCAGTGTGGATTTTGAGGAACTCAGCTTGGAAGCTAAGTTTGGGGTAAATTCTCTGTTGATTCACACCTAAGAGGTAAGGGGAAGTAATTCCGTACACTAGACAGAGTTTAAATTCCATTGAATGCATTAGAGAGCCACCAAGAGGCTCTAAGGGCTTAGATTGAATAGGAACTTTGGTTTGGAGACCAATCCATGCTCTAAAACTGTGTTGAGCAAGTTCTAAATCATGCATGTGAACTTAAATGAACACTATTTCATGAGTATTGTGCTTATTATGCAATTTGAAGTGTTGAGTTGTCAAATTGTGTATTTTATGCATTAAGGATTGATTCTCTGCCAAATCTGTAATTTGATATGAAATGAGTGTTGTAACATGTTCTATGTATGATATATGAACTTTGTGGATCCCTGGATTGGACTAGAATTGAGTAGAACTGAAAATGGTGTGTTAAACTAAGATATCAGTCTGTTCTGTTGTGAAACACTCGAGTATTGGACAGGATACTCGAGTAAAATGTTTGTAAAACAATGTAATTTGAGCAAGAACACTCGAGTATTGTGTCTAGTACTCGAGTATCGGGTAAGACCTGGGGACATATTAAGGAAAACCACTCGAGTAATGCAGGGAGGACTCGAGTATTCTGGAAATTATGATGAACACTCGAGTAACCCATGAACTACTCGAGTAATTTAATGAATTTGAAACTCAAATCCCCAGAAAGTCATGAACACTCGAGTAATCCTAAAGAACACTCGAGTAATCTGGAAAAGTTGAAAAACAATCGAGTATGCTGGATTATACTCGAGTAATTTACCTGAACCTGAGAAACACCATTTTCAATTCTGACTTAGTTGGTTAAGAATTTAACTACAATAATCCAAGTGATCTAGGACTTAAAGAGATTGATTGATTATATGGTTATTCATTTTGGACGATGGGACGTTGCTCGGGTGGCACATCATAACGTTGCTCGGGTGGCACGTTATACAATTGAGATGTCCCAATCAATTCTTTAAGTGAAGAGTTTGAATGCTAGATCGTTTACCACGTTATGATAACATGTGAAGGACCTTTGGGAATACCAATTTGGTTATGACTTGCCTGTAGTCACATTTTGGTAATGTGACCAGCATTGGTTGCTGCGAACGTTGGATGTTCGTCTTGGTGACGAAATGTGCATATCGATGTTGGTATTATGGACCACGTTCCAGGCATAGTCGTGTGGCTAGCTCGATGACACATTTTGGTAATGTGGACAGTATGTGGTATACTGTTGATTTGATGGTTCAACGGTGTGTTGCACACAAGTGATGAGGTTTACGTCCTCAGGCGACGTGACGTTCATCAGACATGGTGACGTTGTTTATCACCTCTGTTGTGTATCACAAGTGATAAGGTTTACGTCCGTAGGCGACGTGACGTTCATCAGAGGTGGTGACGTTTTTTTATCACACCCATTGTATATTGAGAAGTGATAGGTTTGCGTCCTTGGGCGACGTGACGTTCACCAGGTGGTGTGACGTTTTTATCACTCCCGAGCTAGTATGCCATACGTTTTGGTAACGTATTCGTGATCTGGGAATGCATTGTATTGGATCGACGTCTGTGAGGACATTAGATGGAGAACCTCAGAAAAAGAAGAATGTCAGGCATCATGCCATTTACCCTTAATTTAGTTAAGGCTGGATCTTAAGAATGAGTATGAACATCTTATTTGCATTAAGTGTTTTCTAAGCGTTAACTATGGCTGTTAACTGTTTTAGGGGTTATCTGTGCCTAATCATGTTACTACAACATTTATGCTCTATTGATTATGTGTATAGATTTGCTTACCCCTATGCCCTTATAGGTGATGTCAAGTTACATCGCTTGCATCGAGATCCATCCACTTCTTAGTGGCATATGGATCTGCGAGGATTGCCGAGTAGTGAATGAGGGTGAGATAGTGGTTACCTTCGATCACCCTAATCCACTGGTTTGGTCACATCCTCATAGGTTTAGGATTCTCATCATATACGCTATGCATGTATCTACTTTTTATACTTACCATGGATCATCTCCCACTCGACTAGCTCGCTTGTATAACAGTTTTCAATTCTAACCTACCCGCTCATACTCCTTTTCTCTTAGAGCCATTCGAGAGGAGACTTCCCCGTCTATTTCAAGGAGTTCTATTAAGGTCACGTTTTCGTCAGATCTTGTACCCAGTGGTAGGGTAATTACTCCTTCAAATAAGATCAAGGAGGATCCTGTCGAATACGAGAGCGGAAGCGAGCTTGTCGTTTAATCTATCGGGAGTCAATGGAGAGGCGATGATCCCTAGGTATGTGCATAAGGTAAATGATGAGGATCAGGGATCCGGTGTGATAAATGCTGTGGAGGAGATTAGCTGCTGATGATGATGTTGGATGATGATTGCTGCTGCTTCTTGGAGACTTCTACTACTACTACCGCGACCAGTGCTATGAGACCAGCTTTGGGAGTTTTATGTATTGTGGGAATTTCTTTTGAAAACTCTGGAGCCATGGTCTATTTTGATGTACATATAACTACATAGCCTTATGGACTTGTTCTGGGATTGTGGAGATCCTTACTGCCCGACTATGTATTACGTACCTTTTGATATATATAAAAATCCATGCTTATACTAAAGTTTATTACATAGTCCTGATATTTCCGCTTACTCTGATATTGATTTAGAAAGAATTCGACTATGACATTTTGGAAATGGTATCACTTGGCTAGATGAAAAACTGGATGGCATTACTTAAGTTCTGTTATATGAAATTCTATCTTCAAAAAGGATGCCATCTAAGATTTGCATAACTATTTTCTGAGCAAGCAAATGTCGAATTCGTTTCAAAAAGTAATATGTAAATTATTCTCCAAATATCCTATGCTTTGGTTTGTGCACCCGACTTTTTAGTAACTAAAAAGGAAAAATTTTAAATCCAGTATTTTCTAACAATTGAACAAGTCCATGTATTCTCAAGTAATAATAATATTTAAAAGCAATAGTAAGCCATTTTGTATTAATTACTTGGGTAGTTTTTGAGCGTGTCACACGTTCTGCCTAGAAACATACTCTAGACTTCTTGACCGTCATTGTCTTCCCCTAATGCAATCTCCTCCTAAGTATCCGCAGATACTTATGGTATCTTCCTCTCCACTACTTCGCACTCTCATACCTCACCGTGTATGTCTTTTAAAGTCTTTTAATCTTTTTAATTATCCTAAGGTCGGCCCGTCCTTCGTGCAACCCTTCAACGAGTCCCGACCACTAACTTTGCACAACCTTTCTCTCATCATTTCTCACATAGCACAGAGCTGGGACCACATCAACAACTTGGATCTCATTTCTCAAACTTTCTCAGCATTCCCCATTTCTTATACTCATCTCATTTCAAAATCCTTTCTCAAAACCATCTTTTCAAAAACTATCTCAGAACACCATTTCATAACTTTCACAAAAACATAGTTTTCACCAACTTTTTCTCAAAGACTCTCGTTAATTATCCTTTCAAATACTTTATCAAAAAGATTGTTTCGCAAAGCTTTTCTCAAAGACATAACGTTTCACAAAACTTTTAAAGAAAATCTTTCTTGATAAGCCTTTTCCAAAAATCCCTCTTTGCAAGTCTCCTTCCAAAAATTTCCTTTCACAAATTTTTCTCAAAATTTTCTTTACGTAGTTCTTTCACCAAAAATTGATTTTCACAAATCTTTTCAAAAAGTTCCTTTTCAAAAATCTTTTCAAAAACTGCTATTCGAAAATCTTTTCAAAAATCCTCTTTTTAAAATCTTTTTGAAGATCTCTTTTTCAAAAACCTTCTCAATAATCGTTTTTCAAAAACCTTTTCAAAAGTTACAACTTTGCTGAGCGCTAATGGAGGAGCAAGCTCAACTCAACACTAGTTCCCAGACTAAAACAAAAAACAAAGGAGCCCAGCTCCGCTCAAATCACATATCTTTCTCATAATTGTAACAACCCGATTTTCGTAAACCAAAATAACCGACTTTTTATTTGCTAAAGTTGCAAAAATGAGGCCATTTTTAATTTTTTTTTTGGTTCAAAATTATTTTAACAGTATCCAAAAACTTTACATGAATTGACATGGCAAAAAGGTGTGCTCCACAAGTTAGATTAAAAACTTAGCTTAATTACATAATGGCTCATGGCATCGGTAATCCTTGACTCAACAATCATCACAACCTAGTCTAACCACACTATCCTATTGAAAACAATTGGGTGAAGTTCCTTCTTCTTCTTGCGTCCTCTCTTTGCTTTCGCAGATGATGCCTTCCTTGTTGTGATTCCCTCCTTGCTAGTAGATTCTGGCTCTGCTCCATTGAGAGTGGTAGAGTTCCCTCGAGCCTCATACCGAATCTTCTCTTTGTAATTCCTATAACCTCGTACGATGACTTCCGTCCGATACTCCATCTGCCCGTTGAAATACCAGCAGCACCGATATGCCAACGAACAGGAGAGAGTAAGCAATTTGAACGACGAATCGTCGACGGTGTGGAATTACGATAGGCAAGATAGAAGGACCATACAAACACACAGTAAAACATACAAGCACACCGCAATCAAGCATGTTATCAACATTATTATCATCCTTATCATCATTATTCTTATCTTTCATTATCTTCTTAAACTTAATTTCTTTCCTCATATACATTCTTTCTTTATCAACCCCTTTCCCTCTCGTACTCATAATCCCTTCATACCAAATATCATCGGGATACTCATTTCGTTCTCGGCTATCACACACGTCTACATCTCCTCGGTCATCCACCCAACCTAGTCGGAAGCAAACAGGAGTACAGGACCTTTACCATGCGGGCACGATAGCTGTCACAACACATAAATGGTCCCAGACCAGGAGGGTCTCGTCCTCAAATCATTTCAATAATAACAAGGCTCACTGTCCACGCAGTGGCAAACACAATGCCCCATTCCAGTCCCTCTCACTGTTCTCGATTTGCAATCTAGGGGGCGACAGTATGTTTCTAGCTGGCCCGCAAAACTTACCACGGCATTAGACCCAGTCCCCACCACGTTAGTGCGCCACATGTGGAGTTCGTTCTGCCTAGAAACACACTCTAGACTCCTTGACGTTTCACCGTCATCGTCCTCCCCTAATGCAATCTCCTCCTAAGTATCCGCAGATACCTATAGTTCCTTCCTCTCCACTACATCGCACTCTCATACCTCACCGCGGATGTCTTTTAAGTCTTTTAATCTTTTTAATTTTCCTAAGGTCGGCCCGTCCTTCGTGCAACCCTTCAACGAGTCCCGACCACTAACTTTACACAAACTTTCTCTCATCATTTCTCACATGGCACAGAGCTGGGATCACATCACAATCTGAAATATCATTTCTCAAACTTCCTCATTTCAAAATCCTTTCTCAAAACCATCTTTTCAAAAACTATCTCAAAACATCATTTCATAACTTTCACAGAAACATAGTTTTCACCAACTTTTTCTCAAAAATGTTATTTCAAAAGACTCTCTTTACTTATCCTTTCGAATACTTTATCAAAAGATCGTTTTCCAAACACTTTCTTCAAAATACATCTTTTCACAAAACTCCTTTAAAAAAAATTCCTTTTCAAAAACTGTCGTTCGAAAACCTTTTCAAAAATCCCCTTCTCAAAATCTTTTCGAAGATCTCTTTTCCAAAAAAAACTTTTCAAAACCGTTTTTCAAAGACCCTTTTCAAAAGCTACAACTTTGCTGAGCGCTAATGGAGGAGCAAGCTCAACTCAACACTAGTCCCAGACTAAAACCAAAAACAAAAAGGAGCCCAGCTCCGCTTGTAACACCCCAATTTGGACTTAGAATTTTCACTAAAAATTTGAGCCATTTTTTTTAAAAACATTTCCAAAATCAGTTTATTTTACAAAAAGATTTTCATAAAACAATTTGGTTCATTTGTTTACAAAATAATTTGATACTTAACTTGCGTCATAAAGATTCTATTTCCAAAAAGAGATGTTACCATCCAACACATTTCAAAAAAACTCATTTTCTCCATGTCATATTTAATTGATGGTTAACTTGCGGAAAACAATTTAGGTACATATGAACATGATACAATAACCAAAAAGAACTTCTTTTATTTCATTTAAAATAATCCATATTACAACTGGGGTTAAATTCGGGATAGAGTAATCGTGTCCTACCCATCCAAAGATGGAATACAAAACAAAAACTATCCTAGACTATTAGTCTTTATCATTTCCTCCACCCCAACTGTCTGGAATATTCCTTGATTGTTGCTTCTGCTTCCTCCTCGTATGTATGTCGTTTCGCGATCCTCTTCTGACTTGAGCAACCGCTACTCGAGATAGTACATGATCTGTCATCTGTGAACAGTGTTCCCCAATGTTCACAGGAAAGGGAAATAGAGAGAGTAAGCACTTGCGAACGATATGATCGTCGACGGCGCGGGCTTACCATAGGGGAATATTAAGACCATACAAGCATATCATAAAACAATATATACATCATTATTACCAATCCCTTATAAACAACTTCAGCTAAATACCATAGGGTCCTTTCCACCAAAAGGATAATCTTCATGAAATCATATCCATTATATTTAATTATCTTTAGGCTCTAAGTTTCATTGTCATAACCACCGGAAATTCAAGACGGGGCACCACACCGAGGCTCAAGGGTTTGGTAGCACACACGTTACATCTCCTCCATCATTCCAACCACATCCTAGTTCGGAAAGCAGATGGGACGCATAGGAACCCTAACCATGTTGGCATCGATGTCGAAGGGTACGCACCAACAAGTATCCAACAACCGAAGTAAAATCATTTCATCAATACAGTTTCAAAAATACAGCGACATCTAGCCCCATTCGGGTTCCCTCTCACCATCTAAGATTTGCTCAAGGGGGCGACATCACTTTCTCTAATTGATCGTGCAGTTCCTTGCTACGACATTGCCTACAACCGAAAGACAAGTCCTTGTAGTCTTGTCCCGCCTAGAGAAGCACTCGAGGCTTCTTGACGTTCACCGTCCTTGCCCTCCCCTATCACAATCACCACTTGAAGAGACACCAACCTCCAAGCATGCGGTATCTTTCCTCTCCGCTACTTCACTCTCAACGCAAGGTTTAGAAAAGGGGTTCCTAAGTCTTTTAAGTCTTTTAAGTCTGTTATTAATCCTAGTTTTGGTCGACCCATTCTAAGCCTCGCTTCTAACGGGCCTCGACCTCTAAGGGAAACATCAGACACCTTTTTACAGTACAGTGGATTCCACAAGACTTAGACCACGGCACAGTCATCCACGTGGCCAGTCACTTAAAGGGGATATTTACAAGGTTATCGTGCCGTTTGCACCATCACTGTACACTAATATCGCTTTCGCAATTTCACATTATTCTTTAACCATTCTTATATTTCATAATAATATTTACAAAATATGTCAAGTCCTTTTCATGGAACGACCGGTCGAAAAACACAAAGAACTCTTTTCATAGGAACCACCGAACATTAATTATCTTTCCACAAGATGAACCATTATTTCCAAAATATAATATACAATTCAAAAAATATACAACATGGCATAATCAATTAGCAACCGACATAAATATCGTGGAATCGTGTTTTTCGTATAAACGGCGGGATGCACACTCAATTGCCGTTTTACTACTCGACCGATAGATTCCTAGTTCCGACCTTTGAGATGATACGGAACGTCCTAATATTACCCTACATGCCACTATGTCTACCTGAGATCCACGCTTACTCTGTTTTCAACCTTTGAGTCCACAACTCCAGCAACTCGTTCACTTTTGATTCCTTTATTCTTGAATGATGAATGACATACAATTAATATCTAATGAGTACTTTGTACTACCTAAGTAAAGGCTAAACCCAAAGTACCTTAAAACAGAAGTCCTTTTAAAACAGAATTTTCTTTTTAAGGCGTCAAATAACATAAAATAATCCCTTTTAAAATTCAAGAAATCCTTTTTGCAAAACATAATTTAAAACTCATCTAATACTTTGAAAACTATTTAGAATGCATTTTTATTTCTATAATACCATACTATATTACTTACATAACAACTACAACATGCACACACTTATACCAGTAAAAACAACAATTTATTTAAACAAATAACATCAAATCATACTTTCACAAATTCACTTTTATAATTTCTTTTTACTCTATACTTATATTAAAGATCCTATCATAAAAATCCTCATACTAATTCATTCCAAAACAATTTTTATAGTTAATGCAACCAATCTAGAATTTCGGACAGCATACCCTACAAGTCTTGCAAAGTCACTTTTTCTTTTTAGCTTTTAAATTATGAAAATCATCTCCAATCATAATATAACCTTTAAAACACAATCATAACATCAAAAAAATAAACCTCAATTTTTTTTTACTACAGATCTCACTTCTAAGCACCTTATAACAACTACCATGACCAGACCACACATGACTTTAAAGTATTTTTCTTTTGATGCAAATTTTTACTCAGACTAAGCAGTAAACAAATTTTGCAAAATCATGTTATAAGCACATATAACTAAATGAGAGCATAGATTCAAGCATCCAAAGTTCAAAATACTTTTTCTATCATTAATTAGATTAAATTACAGACTACAAACAGCTTACAGAAAATTCACTTTCAAGCATCAGTACATTCACAAAATCAATTTTATACATCCTCTAAATTTTTAAATACTTACAATAAAGATTTTATCATAAAGCACACCTTACCAATTATTTCAAAATGATTTTCATCCTTGGTGCAACTATTTTACAATCTTGGACAGCACATACCCTATTTCTAAAAAATCAGTTTTCTCCTAAACAATTCATCGAAAACACATGCCACTTTTTCCTAAAAATTATTTACAAGTCCTACTATAATAAAATGATTAAATATGATTAAAATAAAGCATATTAGTTTGCTGGACAGACACCATAAGTCCAGTTGCATCACTTCAAAAATTTAAACTAACAGACTCTAACATTCCTATACATACTTTAATTACATATAAACAGTTAAGCATAGTATACACCTATAAAATTTATTATTTGGAACCTTATACCTTATGAGAATAATACTTTTTAGCATTAAGAAATTTCCAGATCTAAATATATTTTTATCAGAATACATAATACACACTGATAAACATTTATTCACATAAAAAAAATCAATTAAAAATAATCAAATATTTTTGTTTTTCTCTTTAATAAATTCGGCCAACATTATATACATAAAAGAGTACTTTTTAAATTTTCAAACACACATATATACTTTAGTCACTTAGTTTCATATACTCAAAATAGTCAATTTGACACAGATAATCACTTTTTAATAAAAATTACTTTTGTACAGTAACTGGTTTACAATTCATACTAACTACATAGTCAGACATTTACACAATCACAAGATAAAAATAACTTACTTACTCCTAAATTTACCAAACCAAATAATATAAACAATGTGTAACTTTTAATCAAAAATCAATTATACTTCACTGTTAACTGTAACACCCTGATTATTTAATCCTAATTACCCTTATTAAAAATAGTGAATTTGAAATTTTCTTTTTAACTTATAAAAATTCTCCCGTTAAACGGACGGAGTTTCCTTTGTTTTCTTAGCTTTCCAAAAATTTGTTTCACTTTCAACCTGTTCAAAATATTCATTCATATCATTTCAGTTTCCAGCAGGGCAAAACATAAACAGTGTGCCATAGCACCATTACATCAGGTTTATAAACATATACACAAGTCTTAAAACACTTTAGTTTTTCCACAAAAACAGCTACTAGGTTTAGTTACATCAACAAAATATTTAATGTTTCCAAAAATAAGACTCCGGTCCAACATTAGTTTCCCAACTATCTACACATTCCACAACGTGGAATGTGATCCTGCTCGGCCATGCACGTGTAAGCTCCACCTTCACCTGTAAAAATATATCAAGAAGGGTAGCATTACACAGAACATAGAAAATACATTCTAAAGAGACATAGAGAACAACTAAGAGATTACTACCCCGTTATCACTTGAATTATATTTTCTATTTCAATTTCCCATGCTTCCTTAATACCCCTTTGTTGTCCATATTCATCTCTTATTCCTTCCGACTATTTCCTTAACCTTTCTTGATTTCTATCATTTCTTTCTAACATTTACACACTTGTCTACCTGTCCTTTTAGTCTCATTCAATACTCACTCCTAACGGAAGTCTCATTCATATAATATGTTCCATTCCTCTACAGAGGGGCCCTGATACTATTCACTCCCTAAGAAGGGTCATGTTATTGCTCGTACAATTCTATAAAATATCCACTCCTTTCGGAGGGTAATAAAAACATCCACTCCTTCACGGAGGGTCCTGAAAATATCCACTCCTTTCGGAGGGTCATGAAAATATCCACTCCTTTCGGAGGGTCATGAAAACATCCACTCCTTTCGGAGGGTCCTGAAAATATCCACTCCTTTCGGAGGGTCATGAAAACATCCACTCCTTTCGGAGGGTCCTGAAAATATCCACTCCTTTCGGAGGGTCATGAAAACATCCACTCCTTTCGGAGGGTCCTGAAAATATCCACTCCTTTCGGAGGGTCATGAAAACATTTTATAATTTCCGCTCCTACATGGAGGGTCATGAAAATATAACATCCCGCTCCGCGTAGGGAGGGTCATAAATGTAATCCTCTCCATCTGGAGGGTCATAATAATATTCGATGTCATAATCAATCAGTCATACCATATAATTACCTCTTTCTCAATCCCTTAATCATTTTCTTGATTTCTTTGTCATTCAACCATTTTCCTTTATAATTCCATTAACTGCATTTTACACTCCTTCATCATTCATATTCATTCCAAATCCCTTCTAATCATTAAAATTAATAATGTGATCAACTTCCTAATCACTACGTTCAATATTGACCTTCCAGCCAGAGTTTAATCTACATCCATCATCGATATTCTCAATTGTCTCATGTTAATTGCATTTCCATTCCAAACTCTAGAATTAATAACATAATCAACTTTCTAATCACTATGTTCACTGTTAATCCTCAAGCCATGCCATTTTCTACCATCATCATCATTAAACCCAGTTTTTGTTAAAGCAACCACAATTACATATATAATCAAGCATATTCCTAAATTCAAATTCTTAGTTCAATTGTACCATATTTTAATTCCATCATTTACCCTAAGGTTTCTCATTTCTATTTTAATTCCTGCCCTTAATTCCCCCTATATGCAAGCTAGAAAATACCCTCTAAGCAGAGGTAACACTTCCCTTCTTTACCTCAAATCCAGAAAATGTAAGAGTTCCTTGAGGTGAGGGAGGTCCTATGTGTTGGTTCCTTAGCTTAGAATTGAGAGGTTGATGGTGACCTTGAAGCTTGATCCACTTGGAATGAGAATAGCTTGAGCCCTAGAGGAGATTAAATAAAATTTTAATGAGCTAAAAAGAATTGGAAAGGAATTATTATCATGACTTAAGCCTCTACTTACCCCAAGTGTTGGTAGAACTTGAAATCCAAGAGGGAGAAAGAAGAAGCAATTCATGTGGTAGAGGGAGGAAGAGAGAAGAGCTTCAACCTATTCCTTGATGCTAGCTAGGAGGAGGTTTAGTGATTTTGAGTTTGATTTGCTCAAAAATCAAGTGTATGAGAAGAGGATGATGGAATCTTGCTCTTGGGTTTAAGGGAATTGGTGAGGAAGAAGGGGTGAAGTTGATGATGGTGAAGTTGGGTTCTTGGGAACCAAGTGGAATTAGTGAGGATGATTGTTAGAATGGTGGTGTTGTGTGTTTTTGTTGTTGTTTATATGTTTCTGGCCACGAAGAAGGAAATCGGGTGGCTGAGATGCGTAAACTTGGTGCCCAAGCTGAATCCAACGCACCAGATCTGATCTGGTGTCGCGCGCGCCTGAGCGCGGTTCAGACGCGCCTGAGCGCGGTCAGGCACCAGTTGGTGCTGCTGATGCGAGTTGGCGCGCGTGCTGGTGCTGGTGGGGCGTGCTGTTGCGGCATTTTCCCTTGGCCGGTGCGACTGGTGCGCACGGGGCACGCGTGGGCGCATGATTGGCGCGCCTGAGCGTCTAGCTCCCTGAGTTGGTGCACCAATTGCACCCTGGTGCGCCTGGGCATGCACCAGGAACTCGAAACTTCGATTTGCCGTAACTTTTTCGTCAACTGTCGGATCGGGCCCAAATTTTTAGACAAGCTTCTTCAACCCATAAACTTCATATCCAACGGTGGAATTTATTTTCTTGGCATCCTATAATAAACTTCTAATTTTCTCTTTTCGGTCGATTTCTAACATCGAAAACGCCGATTTAACTCCCGATTTCGCTTATATGACTTTGCCCGAAGCCACAATTGCCTTCTATACAGCCCCTAGGACTTATAATTACCACTCACCTATCCACTAAAATTCGTTAAGTCATTATTCCAATTTTTCTTAGGTTTTTTTATTAATAATCTAATTTAAAATAAAGTTTGGGATGTTACAATTCTCCCCCACTTATTAGAATTTCGTCCTCGAAATTCCGTTCAATTCCTTCAAATGGAGAATCATCCCAATCGCAAGGTTCTTTGGTTATGCTACTATTTCCTCTTGGTTTCACTCCCCCACTTAGATTCTGCGTGCTACTAGGGCTTCGACTAAACAAAGAGTAAAACTTCCGATGCTAAGCTCGTTTGGTACAATCTTGGATATGAGATTCGGCAATGACATCAACTATTGGTAGGCGGATAAATCAAAATGATCAGTTTCAATCTTCCATCTACTAATAGTGATCCCATTGTTGGCTTACTGATAATATCATTACTCAACATATGCAAGAATTAGAGTGATCAATTCTAATCTTATATAGTATTAAATAACAATATTATCACTGGGCTTGATTAGTTTGGAATGGAATTCTACAACTTGACGTTTTCTTATAATTGTTTCTACCATGCTACCAAGAAGCATAGATTGGACGAATGTTCTAGAGGTTCATAGGATGGTTCTATTTTAAAGAACATGATATTTTCAAATAACTCCTAAGGAAGAAAAACCAGTGATGTGATATTAAAACTAAGGGGATGCTGCACGGGCATTACTAAACAATCTATACCTGCGACTATGTCAGCTAGATCGACCTCCTCCCTGTTCATGGTGTAAAGTTTTCCCCTTAGAAGCAGGTTGATTCTTTCCCGCTTGCTGCACCTTTGTAGTATTGACTTCTTTCTTCGGAACCTTTGTGGGACAAGTTGAAGCAAAATGTCCTGGTTGTCCGCACCGAAAACAAGTGAAATTCCCCCTGGTTTGATTCCGATACCAGCATTCTCCCTCATGCTTCTTTCCACAGTGTGAGCAAAGTGGATAAGTTCCCATAGCATTCCCATTCTTACTCTTAACCCCGGGAGCTGCTGGAGCTACATCGTGCTGGACATAAGGTTTTGATTCCAGAACTGGTTCTTTTCCCCGAATCGGACCCCCAACTTTCTGTACCTTCTTGTTTCTTTTCTCCTCCACCCTACGCTCCCTACTCTTTTCATAAGTACTGGTCATATTAACCAGTTGGGACAGATTTGCAATATTTTGATACTCAAAGGCCATCCTAATCTCCGAACGAAGTCCGGTTTCGAACTTGATGCACTTGGTCCTTTCATCAGCATCTCTATAACTCCCTGCATATCGGATCAAGTCCTCAAATCTGGCATCGTACTCACCAACACTCATGTCCCCTTGCACGAGCTGCAGAAAGGTTATCTCCTTCTCTCTACGAACATCCTCAAGAAAATACTTACCCAGAAAACTATTCTTAAATAAATCCCAAGTGATTGCCTGATTGTTCGCCTCCAAACCCCTTCGCATTTGTTGCCACCAGTGTTCTGCTTCACCAGTCAACATGTATTGTGCCAGCAGAACCTTTTGTTCCTCCGGTGGTGCCATGGTATTCAGAATCTTTTCGATCTCCTGCAACCAAAGTTGTGCCCCATCGGGATTGAATCCGCCTTCGAACTTCAACGGTCCATTCTTTCTGAATCGCGCCAACCAATCGATCGCAACCGGAGCTGGTGGTTGAGGATTCATTGCTGCCACTGCTGCTGTCGCTACTGCTGCAGCTGCTGCTACTAGGTTATTCCCAATATTCTGCTGCATTTGCACCATTTGTTCCAGAATAGCTCGGATTCCATCATTATCGACTCGTCTACCAGCCATACTGTTTAGTCATGAACAAGACCGACAGTTAATGCTTAATAAATTGATTTAAAGGTATAAACATCCTATAAAGAAAGTCTAGACTCTAAACTATAATCCTCGATTACTCGCTCGGTGAGTAATCACTGGAGTAGCTCATAACTCCAAAGGCCGAGGGAAACTGCTCTGATACCACAAATGTAACACCCTGATTATTTAATCCTAATTACCCTTATTAAAAATAGTGAATTTGAAATTTTCTTTTTAACTTATAAAAATTCTCCCGTCAAACGGACGGAGTTTCCTTTGTTTTCTTAGCTTTCCAAAAATTTGTTTCACTTTCAACCTGTTCAAAATATTCATTCATATCATTTCAGTTGCCAGCAAGGCAAAACATAAACAGTGTGCCATAGCACCATTACATCAGGTTTATAAACATATACACAAGTCTTAAAACACTTTAGTTTTTCCACAAAAACAGCTACTAGGTTTAGTTACATCAACAAAATATTTAATGTTTCCAAAAATAAGACTCCGGTCCAACATTAGTTTCCCAACTATCTTCACATTCCACATTGTGGAATGTGATCCTGCTCGGCCATGCACGTGTAAGCTCCACTATCACCTGTAAAAATATATCAAGAAGGGTAGCATTACACAGAACTTAGAAAATACATTCTAAAGAGACATAGAGAACAACTAAGAGATTACTACCCCTTTATCACTTGAATTATATTTTCTATTTCAATTTCCCATGCTTCCTTAATACCCCTTTGTTGTCCATATTCATCTCTTATTCCTTCCGACTATTTCCTTAACCTTTCTTGATTTCTATCATTTCTTTCTAACATTTACACACTTGTCTACCTGTCCTTTTAGTCTCATTCAATACTCACTCCTAACGGAAGTCTCATTCATATAATATGTTCCATTCCTCTACAGAGGGGCCCTGATACTATTCACTCCCTAAGAAGGGTCATGTTATTGCTCGTACAATTCTATAAAATATCCACTCCTTTCGGAGGGTCATAAAAACATCCACTCCTTCACGGAGGGTCTTGAAAATATCCACTCCTTTCGGAGGGTCATGAAAATATCCACTCCTTTCGGAGGGTCATGAAAACATCCACTCCTTTCGGAGGGTCCTGAAAATATCCACTCCTTTCGGAGGGTCATGAAAACATCCACTCCTTTCGGAGGGTCCTGAAAATATCCACTCCTTTCGGAGGGTCATGAAAACATCCACTCCTTTCGGAGGGTCCTGAAAATATCCACTCCTTTCGGAGGGTCATGAAAACATTTTATAAGTTCCGCTCCTACATGGAGGGTCATGAAAATATAACTTCCCGCTCCGCGTAGGGATTGTCATAAATGTAATCCTCTCCATCTGGAGGGTCATAATAATATTCGATGTCATAATCAATCAGTCATACCATCTAATTACCTCTTTCTCAATCCCTTAATCCTTTTCTTGATTTCTTTGTCATTCAACCATTTTCCTTTATAATTCCATTAACTGCATTTTACACTCCTTCATCATTCATATTCATTCCAAATCCCTTCTAATCATTAAAATTAATAATGTGATCAACTTCCTAATCACTACGTTCAATATTGACCTTCCAACCAGAATTTAATCTACATCCATCATCGATATTCTCAATTGTCTCATGTTAATTGCATTTCCATTCCAAACTCTAGAATTAATAACATAATCAACTTTCTAATCATTATGTTCACTGTTAATCCTCAAGCCATGCCATTTTCTACCATCATCATCATTAAACCCAATTTTTGTTAATGCAATATATAATCAAGCATATTCCTAAATTCAAATTCTTAGTTCAATTGTACCATATTTTAATTCCATCATTTACCCTAAGGTTTCTCATTTCTATTTTAATTCCTGCCCTTAATTCCCCCTATATGCAAGCTAGAAAATACCCTCTAAGCAGAGGTAACACTTCCCTTCTTTACCTCAAATCCAGAAAATGTAAGAGTTCCTTGAGGTGAGGGAGGTCCTATGTGTTGGTTCCTTAGCTTAGAATTGAGAGGTTGATGGTGACCTTGAAGCTTGATCCACTTGGAATGAGAATAGCTTGAGACCTAGAGGATATTAAATAAAATTTTAATGAGCTAAAAAGAATTGGAAAGGAATTATTATCATGACTTAAGCCTCTACTTACCCCAAGTGTTGGTAGAACTTGAAATCCAAGAGGGAGAAAGAAGAAGCAATTCGTGTGGTAGAGGGAGGAAGAGAGAAGAGCTTCAACCTATTCCTTGATGCTAGCTAGGAGGAGGTTTAGTGATTTTGAGTTTGATTTGCTCAAAAATCAAGTGTATGAGAAGAGGATGATGGAATCTTGCTCTTGGGTTTAAGGGAATTGGTGAGGAAGAAGGGGTGAAGTTGATGATGGTGAAGTTGGGTTCTTGGGAACCAAGTGGAATTAGTGAGGATGATTGTTAGAATGGTGGTGTTGTGTGTTTTTGTTGTTGTTTATATGTTTCTGGCCAAGAAGAAGGAAATCGGGTGGCTGAGATGGGCCAACTTGGTGCCCAAGCTGAATCCAACGCACCAGATCTGATCTGGTGTCGCGCGCGCCTGAGCGCGGTTCAGACGCGCCTGAGCGCGGTCACGCACCAGTTGGTGCTGCTGATGCGAGCTGGCGCGCGTGCTGGTGCTGGTGGGGCGTGCTGGTGCGCCATTTTCCCTTTGCTGGTGCGACTGGTGCGCACGGGGCGCGCCTGGGCGCATGATTGGCGCGCCTGAGCGTCTAGCTCCCTGAGTTGGTGCACCAATTGCACCCTGGTGCGCCTGGGCGTGCACCAGGAACTCGACCAAACAATAAAACAAGGCAAAAGACTAATTTTTTTTCTTTTCTTTTAATGCTACATTAGATCTTATAGTTTCAGTAACACAAAATTTTCAGAATCTTATTTAGTTTCCATTTTGAATCCAGACAAAAAGAACTAAAATACTTCAAACAGATACAAAATTTCTATAAAATATAAATGTCTATATTGTAAGAACACAAAAATTTCAGAATATAATTTTTCCTTTTGTGCTACAAAATTCGGTCATCTCAAGGCCAAAGAAAAGGGGAGATTATTCTCTTTAAACAATTCATTTTGTCCCTTTCCGTTAAACCTTTATTCATTTGACCATAAAAACAAAATACCACCAACAAATACATAGTTCATTCTAATATAAAAAGAAGAAGTATAAACTTTTAGTTCTTACTATTATAAAAAGGAATTAGGGATTCTAATAACAGTAGAAGAAGAGATGAAAAATAGATTAAAAACATCAGCTAGAATTACCTCACTTCCTTAAGCTAAATGACTTCCCCAAAGTGAGAAAATTTTCCTCCTCTTCCTCTATGCAACTCGCCACCCCCTCTCTCTTTTCTCTTGGAATATATATTTTTTTCTCAGAATAACAACAAGTAGTGTGTGTGAAATTGTGAGAGGTGTGATGGTCTATTTATAGGTGAAGAGAAGGCCAATTTTCCCCTCCCATCAGATCAAAAATTCAGCCCCCTTAGTCCAAAGTGAGTGAGCAATTTTAATTTCCCACTTTGAAACACACACATACATTAATGAACTTTGTATAAATCCTATGGCTTATTAACTTAAGAATGATTCCCCACAATTTTCAGAAAATTCTCCTTTCTCCCTCCTAATATATTTGGACGGTGCATATATATAAAAATAAGGAGAAAAATTTCCATTGGTCCATTTTGAATTCACCACAAAATTGACCAATCACATTAAAGCTTTTATTTTTAATAATTCAGAAATAATTAGGAAAATGCTAATATTTGGACTGTGCAACCACTAGGAATTTAAATAAATATCTCAATATATAAATAAAATTATTTTATAGCCCAATAATTTATTTCATGTTCCAAAATAATTTTTCTAAGTTAAAAATACCAAAAATTCGTTTTTCCCTACTGTACAGTACTTTTTCGTAGATGTCAAAATAAAAATTCTCTTTTCACATATTCAGATGCTACATTTCAATACGATCGTTTTCATATAAAGTTTATAATTTTTGGACTTACGGTTTGAAAGTTATGAATTTTTGAAGCTCTAAGATCATTTCCTTTAAAAATGCACTTCATAAGCTTTCTTAAAATTTTATAATAAGAAAAAATACGAAAATATATTTTATTTGGATGGTAGTCCAATAAAAACCCTAGAAGTGTATTTTTGTTTTCAAAATAAAATACACTTGAATCAAAAGGTCATTAAATGCATTAAAATCATACCTTTACACTTAAAACTCAAAAATTCGTTCAGTACTGTAGCAGTGATAAAATTTTGAAAACTCCTGAATAAAAATCAAAGCTTTACATTTTCATAATCTACATTTCGATACGATCGTTTTGATGTATTATTTGTAATTTTTTGACGTACGGTTTAAAAGATATGAATTTCTGAAGATAGAACACCTTAATCCTTCCAAAAGCATTTTATTTTCTAAGATTATTTAAATCAAATACTATACCTTAAAATATTTCATCTTAAGAATATAATTTAATTAGAGAAAACATTGGTATGCATATAATATATATACTATGTGTATATATATATATATAAATCATACGATTTTAATTAAACCCAGGTATCACAATTTGTCAATAATCAAATATAATATTTTAAATTCAAATATAAATTCTCAAATAAATTGGGTAAAATTGTGGGTCTCACACAGCTCAAATCACGTCTCATATCCACATTCACATCACTCTCCCCAGCTCTGGCTCATTCTCATCATTATCCTCAATTTTATCCCCCAATTCTCATGGAATTATTAGCAGGGTTGCCAGCAGGGTTGGCTGTAGGATTGGGATCAGGGATGGCAGCAATGTTAGTTGTAGGATTGGGAGAAGGGTTGGCAGAAGGGTTAGCTGTAGGGTTGGGATCAAGGTTGGCATCAATGTTGGCATCAAGATTAGGATGAAGGTTTCCAAAGAAATCTTCTTCAATTATATCATCATCAGAGTCGTTGAACCTAAACTTCAAAGCACTATCGTCACTGTCATAATTGGTTCCATCTTCCTCTGCCTCATTGTCAAATAGCACATCAGCAGTTTCTACTCTATTTGGAGCCTGAGATCCTTCTTCTCCAACAATGTCAGTCTCAGCTATTTCAACAGGCCTAATATCTGTTTCAGCATCATAATTTGCACATGGCAAACTCCTTACCACATCAGGTTGTGACACTGGATGCAACAGATACAAATGAGCTGCTCCTTTACTTCTAGCAATTTTTGCAATTTGAAGTGCACCTTTATCATCTCTTAATTGCTTTACCTCATTCCTCCAACCTTTGTACCACATGCTTTCTATTTCGGGATAGTTCATTTCCTTGGCGATACCTAACATCTCAAAGTAACTCCATCTGTCAGGATCACAATTCCACAAAGATAGATGCCCAAGATAGTTGTTTCTGTCACCATTGACAAAGTGTCCTCCATGATGCACATGAACCTTAAAACATGATGGTTTTCTCAAAACAACTCCCACATTTTCTAACACTTTAATTTCTTTAAAACCATTTGAAAACATCTCATGAAACGGTTTAAATTATTTAATTTGGTTGTTGGTCCGTCTTGGACCGCACCATAACCCCGTTCAAAAACACCGAAAAATTCACCGGTTTCCATCCGGGTTTTGCTCAAATCAATTTCCTTTTGAAAAACCAAACTTTGAGTCTCATGAGCTCAATTTAGAAATCAAGAAAACAATTTTAAATAACCTTGGACAGCAAAGAAATGTTTCTCAAAAATCAATTTAATAAAACCCAAAAACATCGTAAAACTCTCTTTATTTCAAATACTCTTTAATTTAACACCAACAACTTAAAACTTCAAGTTTTGTTATAAAACAACACTTAAACAACCATGAACACATTCTCACAAACTCAAATACATCAAATCAAATTGGATTTAAAATGATTACATACACGGCCTGTAACAACCCGATTTTCGAAAACCAAAATTAATTTATTAATTTTACAAAAATGAGGTAAAAAAAATATATTTTTTTTGTGTGTGTAAGACATTGCTGAAGGGTTTTGAAAGCATTTCGAAAAGTTATCCATGTCCTTCAACCTTCTCTTTCGAAAACCGAGTTGTTACGTGAAACCATAACTTACTTAATTTATTTTCAGAAAACATGTTATTAAGAAAACGGTTTGTTTCACATTGAATAATTCCATTCATTCCGTCAAAAGGAACTTAAACATGTTCATAAAAAGTATTCTCACGTTCCATAAAAGTCAGGCATGCTTCCGAATAAGTTACATCAGCATATCATCGCTCAGGTAATCCTTAACACAATATCCTCACTACAATCTAAACTAACCATGCTATTTTTCAACTACCCTATTGAAAGCAATCGGATGAAGGTCCTCCTTCTTCTTGTGTCCTTTCTTCTTTCCCAAGAATGATGCCCCTCGGGTTGCGGTCTCCACTGTGTTATCGTACCCTGGCATTTCTTCCCCTCTGGTAGTATAATTCCACCGTTTCTCATACCGCGCCTTCTCCTTGTAGTTCTTGTATCCTCGCACGGTGACTTGTCTCAGGAGTGGCCCTAAATCAGCTCCGCTCAGTTGGTGCTCCGGGTCGGGGATCACGATCTGAGCATGACCGATCCATTCCCAACCCCTTGCGGTTTGCTTCCATCCTCTTCCATACTTACTCCAAGTGGTGAAATCCATATAGCATTCCATCTGCCCGTTGAAATGCCGGCGGTACCGAGATGCCAACGAACAGGAGAGAGTAAGCGATCCGGACGCGTAGCGTCGACGGTGTGGAATTACGGTAGGTAAAATAGTAGGACACACACATAGCACACACATACACACAATAGCAAACAGACATACTACTATCATTTTCACAATCCACACTCAATCCATCTTATTCTCATTATTTCCTTCACACTTCTCCACCTTTCCATTCTCGAACTCTCTCTCATTTCCCACCCTCTTCTCTTATAATGTTTTATCGAATTACAACCATCGATGATCAGGGGAATTGAAGGATCATCGTGGTACGCGTTTCTTACGTAGTTAGCACTCACATCTCAGGCCTACATCTCCTCAGCCAACCAACCACCTAGTCGGAAGCAAACAGGAGTACAGGACCTTTACCGTGCGGGCACGACAGCTGTCACACGCAAATGGCACCAGGCCAGGAGGTCTCAGCCTCAATAACATAATCATCATAATCACGGCACACTGCCTCGCAGTGGCAAACAAAATGCCCCACTCCAGTCCCTCTCACTGTTCCTGAACTGCCATAGGGGTGACAACACTATTCTGGTCCCGGGTGCAGAACTTACCACAGTATTAGACCCAGTCCCCACCACGTTAGTGCACCACATGTGGAGTTCGTTCTGCCCAGAATAGTACTCAAGGCAACGTGACTTTTAACCGCCCGAGCCTACCCTAATGCATTCATCAACCCGAATATCCCTGATATCCGGGGTACCTTCCTCTCCACTACTTCGCACTCTCATACCTCACCGCATTCGTGGTTAATGTCTTTTAAAGTATTTTATTTAATTAACCTATTGGTCGGCTCACCCTTCGTACATCCCTTCAGTGAGTCCCGACCACTAACTTTGCACAACCTTTCTCGTTCACTCTCACATAGCACAGAGCTGGGGCCGCATCATCGGATTCGTATCTCATTTCTCAAACTTTCTCTCCAATCACATCATCATTCCTCAAACCTCCCTTATACCATCCCTCAAAGTCTCTATTTTCATAACTTTCTAAAAACCTTCTTCTCCAATTTTCTAAAAATACTATTTTATAAAGGTTTTCCAAAAATCTGTTGCCACCAACTTCCATGAGACATTATTTCAAAGAGACCTTCTCAAACGTGTTGTTTCAAAAATATTCTTTCATAAAACTTTTTAAAAGACCGTTCCATAAAATTTCCTTTGGAAACATTGTTTTGCAACTTCTTCAAAACTCCCATTTCAAAAACCTTTTCAAAGACTTCCTTTCTTTTTAAAACACATTTTGTGCTGAGCGCTAGTGGAGGAGCAAGCTCAACTCGACACCAGTTCCCAGACTAAAACCATGCTGAGCGTTAATGGAGGAGCAAGCTCAACTCAACACTAGTCCCAGACTAAAACCAAAAACAAAGGAGCCCAGCTCCACTCAATTCACTTCTCAATCCACAATCCACATCACTCTCCCCAACTCTGGCTCGTTCTCGTCATTATCCTCAATTTCTTTTCCAATTAACTCTTATCTTTCTTTCACTTAATCTCTTATTCCTTTATTATCATTCCCTCATTTTCAATTCCATCACTTTTTCAACTCTTTCTCTTCTCTTTCATTCTCTGATTTAAATCGCGACAAACGTCCATCCATCATTTACTTATCATAACCAACAGCAATAGGCATTATGTAACAGAATTAAATAAAAGCATACTACAACACACAACATCACACAATAGCATTGTGGTTTTTGTCACCTTCATATAAGCAGCCACACAAAGCATACAATTGCTGCTTATACTACTGACTCCAACCACTCAGTTTCGATCTTTGAGATGATACGGAACGTCCTAATAAATCACCTAGCTACCACGGTGTCTTAGGAAGGCTTCTCTCTCACCTGAGGTCCAGCTGTTGAATGTGTGTTCTCCTTGCAACCATGTGCTGCCATCTGCCCCAATCTCTCTTTTCTTTATTATTCCTCATATTAAATAAAACATTTTACGTTATTAACTCATTTGAGAAAAATCTTTTCTTAGATTAATACTTGTCCTTTCTTCGTTAGAAGACTTTGAAAATATATTTATTCTTGATCCATCTTTTCTTAAATCAATTTCCACTTTAAAAAACTTCGCTCTATACCATATGAAAACATTTTTAAGCATGAAAAGCACATCCAAGTACTTCCTGGACAGCAAAATAGTTTTACAAAATTACTTGAATAAAACTCTGAAAATATTATGAAAACACTCTTTACTTCAAATACTTTTTAACCTAAAAATTAACACTTTAAAAATCCAAGTTTTATCATAAAAACAACTTAGGACAGCCATGACATTCAAACAATTCACACCACATAACAACAAACAACACTTAGTGTTTAGTGGAAGCATCTAAACGATTTAATCAAGAAAATTATGCAACTCTCATAATTCATTTTCATCACAAAACTCTTAGGCATACAAGGATTTCACAAATTCAACTTTTAAGCCGAACACATCAATATTTACTTTTAAACAATTTACATCCTTCTCCAGATCTACCATGCACATTTTATTTCATGCAATTAAACTCCCTAAACCTACTTTGACCACATAACCGAATGGAATCAAAAGAAAATAAATCAAACATCACAATTCGAATTACATAAATCAATTTATTTCATTTTAGGCATTTAAATCCTTCTTCCTCTTAACCTTAACCGATTACACATAAACACATACATATATATATATTCATTCAATCACAACACTAAATTAATTTAATTTATTTATTTTATTCCGTTCTACACAAAGACCCGATTTGAAAACACATGTTCACCATCCAAGTTCAAGCAATCATTCTAGCACAATTCCTTAAAATATACTTATTTCTTCTAAGTCATTTTATTGGAAAGAAATCCTAGTCTAGATATCTTGTATAGACCGAATAGCATCATGAGAGGGCAAAGTCAAATATTCATCATATATGCACATAGATCATGGATTAAGGCAATTATCATTTTCTAAAAACTTGTTTTCTTGTTTTCTTTATAAAACCGTGAGTTTCTTAAGAAATTTAGCAATCAACAATTTAATTTCTTTGACACAATAACATCAAGAATTATGTCATGGTTTTCATCTTGTAAAACAAACACATGCATGCACCCATAAATCTTTAGGTGAGTTGTTTTTCAACATACATGTAAGAAAACATGATGACCTAGTAGGATTCCCCATTCTACCTAGACTTGGCCGAATGAGGTCATGCAAGAAAACAAGGTCTCACAATTTATTTTCTACATGCAAGTGCCTAAATTCACGAATCATGTCATGTAAAACATAGAAGCATCATCCACTGATTCATCATCAACACGCACACACACACAAACCTTGATTCACTTAAAATTATTGTCAAAGCTTGTTAGGCATATTTTTCTTTGAAAACCGTGATATGTACTCAAGAAATCAAGACTTTATTCTCAAATGAAACACACAAAATTTAAGCTTCATGTTTTCTCAAAACTTAATCATAGATCAAAACATGAAAAAAAAAAAGAAAATCAAAGCAAAATACAACTTAAACTCAAGTCTTCAATCAAACCGTGAAAGTAAGCTAAAAAGTAACATAGAAGTAGCATAAAATCACTTTAGATCAAAGTAAAACAACAAGGCCTAAAATTTCTACTCATGGCCGAATCATTTAGTCTTCGATTTGGTGATTTATAAGCTCATTCATTCATAAAAATCCAAGATCCAATCATAAGAAGAACATGCAAAGGAAGACAAGGATCATCAAGCCACAAAATCAACATGCATGAGAAAATCAAAGCAAAAATATGAACTCTAAACACACCCTCAACAAAACCGTGATGAAGAGCTTTTGCAAGTAGGAGATCAAAGCACAAAAATATCATGCAAAACATTTAGATCTCAAGATCACTTAAAAATAATTACATGCATCATGGAAATTAAATCAAAGTCCACAATAAAGTCCTTTACAACCCAAAATCATTTAACTAAAACTCCATCTACCTTAATCCCTAACTTAAATCTTCAATCTCCTCTTCTCCTCCTCTTAATGGTTTGCCTCGGTCTCCTCCTTCTAAGGTTGAGGGATAGGTTTTCTCCTTGAGCTTTGATGATGAAAGTGGTTGAGAAGAAGAATTGAAAAAAGTTTGGGTTATGGAGCTTTGGAATTTTCACTCTTCTCCCTTCTCTTCTCCTCACGGTCTCACTCTTTTTCTCTAAGTGTCTCAAGAGCTTGATGATGCTCTTGAGAGAAGTGTGTTTGAGTTTGTGTGGGAAAAGGAAATGAATGAAGGAATGAAAAATGATCCAAGCCAACACATACCTATACACGGCGTTGAGGGCAAAGCAAGAGGTGAGTAGTTTCCTATCTTGCCCTCGGTTCAAGGTGTGAAAGAAAGGGCAATTTGGGCCAACTCATTGTTGCATGAAAGGGTCAAATCGTGGGACACATGGGGGGAAGGGAAGTCCACACTAGCCTTCATGAGTCACTTTCCCTAATCTCTCCTAGGCTGCATGACTCACGCCTCTTACTCCCCCTCTTACCTTTCTAATTGAATTTTGTTCTCTTAATGTTTAAGGAAATGCACCCTTCTTGGCCTTTCTATCCTCACCATGGCCGAAACACATGCACACATGCACATATAATTTTATTTCATCACATATAGCATACTTTCATGTATACACTTATCACACACACAAGCATGCACATAATTTGCATTTTGATGGCTTCATATTCACACGGCACACACATATGCATCACACACATGTTCATTTTCTTTATTTAATTAATTTTCATGCATTCCTAAATTTATGCACATTAAAACCGTACATATATATATATATACATGTACTCACCAAAATAAATCACAAATATTTTTAGAAAATCATTAAGCATATAATTTTTCTCAAAACCAGATTTCTAAATGTTGAACATTGTCTCAAGAAATCATCACTTAAAAACCATTCATCATCTTAAAATGTGAATTTTAGAAAATCCTTTAGGAAAAATGTTTCTTTCAAAACACTTTTCTCAAAATACATTCTTTTAGTGTTTTAATTTAATATGAGGAATTTGCGGGGTGTTACATTCTCCCCAACTTAAGAATTTCTCGTCCCCGAGAAATACATGGTAGATTGGGCAGCAAGGCAACAGCACTCTCATGTCATTCTGATATTTCTCTTTAACCGCTTCCAGGTGGAGAGATTCCACTCGTACCGTTGCTTGCGTGTCGAGTCGGGTTAAGTTCAACAGACTAATCGAAGAAGTTGCTGCTTCCTTAGCCGGTTGTCGTCACAGAAAGTCCAACCATTGGTACGGACTTAAGGGGAAATCAAACAAACCAGCATTCAAACATCTCCAAAGTATAGGATTTTTCCTAAAAATCCTTAAATATTCACTTATCCACTACAGCTTGGGTTCCTACTACTTCACAACAATCACTCCTACCTCCAATTCTCCTTCTAGCTCTAGGGTTCTCGTCCATCACTTTCTAGCTTAAGGGGAATCCTATTACCACTTAGACTTCACCCTTGATCATCTCACTTCCTAATTAGGGTGTAAGGCAATCCTAATTCTCAAATTTCTCCAGAGAA
This sequence comes from Crotalaria pallida, assembly GCA_037953625.1. Classification (NCBI taxonomy): domain Eukaryota; kingdom Viridiplantae; phylum Streptophyta; class Magnoliopsida; order Fabales; family Fabaceae; genus Crotalaria; species Crotalaria pallida. The sequence goes on along the minus strand of CM075649.1, from coordinate 74,488,390 downwards.
TTCCTCAAAAGACCGATAACATATGCCTCTTTTTCTCCTTGTGACTCCCCAACTTTGATTCAACTTATAACTATCTTATGGTGATCTTACAACCTTACTTAACTTAAACTATTCCGCCTTCCTCAATCACCCAAACCTTAAACTATTTGGGGGCAACTATGGCACTTCCAACTCCACAATTCGGACTAAGGGGTCTTAAATAGGTTTGGTAAGGTTACAATCTAATAGAGATTCGTGAAGAAAAGTTCGAATAACAAAACTGCTTTGTTGAAACAATTCAACAAGCACAGAAGTTCAGGTAAGATACACTACATCCTCAAGGGTACCAACCATCCCTATATGAAGGTATGTTATGGTAAATCGGAACTGAGTCTAACAACCACTGATGAGACATCAGGGGTATTGGGTCCTAATTGCAGGATCCATTCATGGTCTATTCTTATAGAGCCAAAAGGTTTCTTAAGCTAACTCGGTCAGTGCTAAGCCACAAATTAGTCCATGTCCTAAGAGACAAAATCTTATCCTCCTATTCCTACTCGAATGCTAATAAACACACAGAGTCACACAAACAAAGCATGAAGCCCATGCTTAAGGCTACAAAGGATTACCATAAGCTCTGATACCATTCTGTAACAACCCGATTTTTGAAAACCAAAATTAATTTATTAATGTTACAAAAATGAGGTAAAAAAATATTTTTTTTTGTGTGTGTAAGACATTGCTGAAGGGTTTTGAAAGCATTTCGAAAAGTTATCCATGTCCTTCAACCTTCTCTTTCGAAAACCGAGTTGTTACGTGAAACCATAACTTAATTTATTTTCAGAAAACATGTTATTAAGAAAACGGTTTGTTTCACATTGAATAATTCCATTCATTCCGTCAAAAGGAACTTAAACATGTTCATAAAAAGTATTCTCACATTCCATAAAAGTCAGGCATGCTTCCGAATAAGTTACATCAGCATATCATCGCTCAGGTAATCCTTAACACAATATCCTCACTACAATCTAAACTAACCATGCTATTTTTCAACTACCCTATTGAAAGCAATCGGATGAAGGTCCTCCTTCTTCTTGTGTCCTTTCTTCTTTCCCAAGAATGATGCCCCTCGGGTTGCGGTCTCCACTGTGTTATCGTACCCTGGCATTTCTTCCCCTCTGGTAGTATAATTCCACCGTTTCTCATACCGCGCCTTCTCCTTGTAGTTCTTGTATCCTCGCACGGTGACTTGTCTCAGGAGTGGCCCTAAATCAGCTCCGCTCAGTTGGTGCTCCGGGTCGGGGATCACGATCTGAGCATGACCGATCCATTCCCAACCCCTTGCGGTTTGCTTCCATCCTCTTCCATACTTACTCCAAGTGGTGAAATCCATATAGCATTCCATCTGCCCGTTGAAATGCCGGCGGTACCGAGATGCCAACGAACAGGAGAGAGTAAGCGATCCGGACGCGTAGCGTCGACGGTGTGGAATTACGGTAGGTAAAATAGTAGGACACACACATAGCACACACATACACACAATAGCAAACAGACATACTACTATCATTTTCACAATCCACACTCAATCCATCTTATTCTCATTATTTCCTTCACACTTCTCCACCTTTCCATTCTCGAACTCTCTCTCATTTCCCACCCTCTTCTCTTATAATGTTTTATCGAATTACAACCATCGATGATCAGGGGAATTGAAGGATCATCGTGGTACGCGTTTCTTACGTAGTTAGCACTCACATCTCAGGCCTACATCTCCTCAGCCAACCAACCACCTAGTCGGAAGCAAACAGGAGTACAGGACCTTTACCGTGCGGGCACGACAGCTGTCACACGGAAATGGCCCCAGGCCAGGAGGTCTCAGCCTCAATAACATAATCATCATAATCACGACACACTGCCTCGCAGTGGCAAACAAAATGCCCCACTCCAGTCCCTCTCACTGTTCCTGAACTGCCATAGGGGTGACAGCACTATTCTGGTCCCGGGTGCAGAACTTACCACGGTATTAGACCCAGTCCCCACCACGTTAGTGCACCACATGTGGAGTTCGTTCTGCCCAGAATAGTACTCAAGGCAACGTGACGTTTTACCGCCCGAGCCTACCCTAATGCATTCATCAACCCGAATATCCCTGATATCCGGGGTACCTTCCTCTCCACTACTTCGCACTCTCATACCTCACCGCATTCGTGGTTAATGTCTTTTAAAGTATTTTATTTAATTAACCTATTGGTCGGCTCACCCTTCGTACATCCCTTCAGTGAGTCCCGACCACTAACTTTGCACAACCTTTCTCGTTCACTCTCACATAGCACAGAGCTGGGGCCGCATCATCGAATTCGTATCTCATTTCTCAAACTTTCTCTCCAATCACATCATCATTCCTCAAACCTCCCTTATACCATCCCTTAAACTCAAGTCTTCAATCAAACCGTGAAAGTAAGCTAAAAAGTAACATAGAAGTAGCATAAAATCACTTTAGATCAAAGTAAAACAACAAGGCCTAAAATTTCTACTCATGGCCGAATCATTTAGTCTTCGATTTGGTGATTTATAAGCTCATTCATTCATAAAAATCCAAGATCCAATCATAAGAAGAACATGCAAAGGAAGACAAGGATCATCAAGCCACAAAATCAACATGCATGAGAAAATCAAAGCAAAAATATGAACTCTAAACACACCCTCAACAAAACCGTGATGAAGAGCTTTTGCAAGTAGGAGATCAAAGCACAAAAATATCATGCAAAACATTTAGATCTCAAGATCACTTAAAAATAATTACATGCATCATGGAAATTAAATCAAAGTCCACAATAAAGTCCTTTACAACCCAAAATCATTTAACTAAAACTCCATCTACCTTAATCCCTAACTTAAATCTTCAATCTCCTCTTCTCCTCCTCTTAATGGTTTGCCTCGGTCTCCTCCTTCTAAGGTTGAGGGATAGGTTTTCTCCTTGAGCTTTGATGATGAAAGTGGTTGAGAAGAAGAATTGAAAAAAGTTTGGGTTATGGAGCTTTGGAATTTTCACTCTTCTCCCTTCTCTTCTCCTCACGGTCTCACTCTTTTTCTCTAAGTGTCTCAAGAGCTTGATGATGCTCTTGAGAGAAGTGTGTTTGAGTTTGTGTGGGAAAAGGAAATGAATGAAGGAATGAAAAATGATCCAAGCCAACACATACCTATACACGGCGTTGAGGGCAAAGCAAGAGGTGAGTAGTTTCCTATCTTGCCCTCGGTTCAAGGTGTGAAAGAAAGGGCAATTTGGGCCAACTCATTGTTGCATGAAAGGGTCAAATCGTGGGACACATGGGGGGAAGGGAAGTCCACACTAGCCTTCATGAGTCACTTTCCCTAATCTCTCCTAGGCTGCATGACTCACGCCTCTTACTCCCCCTCTTACCTTTCTAATTGAATTTTGTTCTCTTAATGTTTAAGGAAATGCACCCTTCTTGGCCTTTCTATCCTCACCATGGCCGAAACACATGCACACATGCACATATAATTTTATTTCATCACATATAGCATACTTTCATGTATACACTTATCACACACACAAGCATGCACATAATTTGCATTTTGATGGCTTCATATTCACACGGCACACACATATGCATCACACACATGTTCATTTTCTTTATTTAATTAATTTTCATGCATTCCTAAATTTATGCACATTAAAACCGTACATATATATATATATACATGTACTCACCAAAATAAATCACAAATATTTTTAGAAAATCATTAAGCATATAATTTTTCTCAAAACCAGATTTCTAAATGTTGAACATTGTCTCAAGAAATCATCACTTAAAAACCATTCATCATCTTAAAATGTGAATTTTAGAAAATCCTTTAGGAAAAATGTTTCTTTCAAAACACTTTTCTCAAAATACATTCTTTTAGTGTTTTAATTTAATATGAGGAATTTGCGGGGTGTTACATTCTCCCCAACTTAAGAATTTCTCGTCCCCGAGAAATACATGGTAGATTGGGCAGCAAGGCAACAGCACTCTCATGTCATTCTGATATTTCTCTTTAACCGCTTCCAGGTGGAGAGATTCCACTCGTACCGTTGCTTGCGTGTCGAGTCGGGTTAAGTTCAACAGACTAATCGAAGAAGTTGCTGCTTCCTTAGCCGGTTGTCGTCACAGAAAGTCCAACCATTGGTACGGACTTAAGGGGAAATCAAACAAACCAGCATTCAAACATCTCCAAAGTATAGGATTTTTCCTAAAAATCCTTAAATATTCACTTATCCACTACAGCTTGGGTTCCTACTACTTCACAACAATCACTCCTACCTCCAATTCTCCTTCTAGCTCTAGGGTTCTCGTCCATCACTTTCTAGCTTAAGGGGAATCCTATTACCACTTAGACTTCACCCTTGATCATCTCACTTCCTAATTAGGGTGTAAGGCAATCCTAATTCTCAAATTTCTCCAGAGAATTCCTCAAAAGACCGATAACATATGCCTCTTTTTCTCCTTGTGACTCCCCAACTTTGATTCAACTTATAACTATCTTATGGTGATCTTACAACCTTACTTAACTTAAACTATTCCGCCTTCCTCAATCACCCAAACCTTAAACTATTTGGGGGCAACTATGGCACTTCCAACTCCACAATTCGGACTAAGGGGTCTTAAATAGGTTTGGTAAGGTTACAATCTAATAGAGATTCGTGAAGAAAAGTTCGAATAACAAAACTGCTTTGTTGAAACAATTCAACAAGCACAGAAGTTCAGGTAAGATACACTACATCCTCAAGGGTACCAACCATCCCTATATGAAGGTATGTTATGGTAAATCGGAACTGAGTCTAACAACCACTGATGAGACATCAGGGGTATTGGGTCCTAATTGCAGGATCCATTCATGGTCTATTCTTATAGAGCCAAAAGGTTTCTTAAGCTAACTCGGTCAGTGCTAAGCCACAAATTAGTCCATGTCCTAAGAGACAAAATCTTATCCTCCTATTCCTACTCGAATGCTAATAAACACACAGAGTCACACAAACAAAGCATGAAGCCCATGCTTAAGGCTACAAAGGATTACCATAAGCTCTGATACCATTCTGTAACAACCCGATTTTTGAAAACCAAAATTAATTTATTAATGTTACAAAAATGAGGTAAAAAAATATTTTTTTTTGTGTGTGTAAGACATTGCTGAAGGGTTTTGAAAGCATTTCGAAAAGTTATCCATGTCCTTCAACCTTCTCTTTCGAAAACCGAGTTGTTACGTGAAACCATAACTTAATTTATTTTCAGAAAACATGTTATTAAGAAAACGGTTTGTTTCACATTGAATAATTCCATTCATTCCGTCAAAAGGAACTTAAACATGTTCATAAAAAGTATTCTCACGTTCCATAAAAGTCAGGCATGCTTCCGAATAAGTTACATCAGCATATCATCGCTCAGGTAATCCTTAACACAATATCCTCACTACAATCTAAACTAACCATGCTATTTTTCAACTACCCTATTGAAAGCAATCGGATGAAGGTCCTCCTTCTTCTTGTGTCCTTTCTTCTTTCCCAAGAATGATGCCCCTCGGGTTGCGGTCTCCACTGTGTTATCGTACCCTGGCATTTCTTCCCCTCTGGTAGTATAATTCCACCGTTTCTCATACCGCGCCTTCTCCTTGTAGTTCTTGTATCCTCGCACGGTGACTTGTCTCAGGAGTGGCCCTAAATCAGCTCCGCTCAGTTGGTGCTCCGGGTCGGGGATCACGATCTGAGCATGACCGATCCATTCCCAACCCCTTGCGGTTTGCTTCCATCCTCTTCCATACTTACTCCAAGTGGTGACATCCATATAGCATTCCATCTGCCCGTTGAAATGCCGGCGGTACCGAGATGCCAACGAACAGGTGAGAGTAAGCGATCCGGACGCGTAGCGTCGACGGTGTGGAATTACGGTAGGTAAAATAGTAGGACACACACATAGCACACACATACACACAATAGCAAACAGACATACTACTATCATTATCACAATCCACACTCAATCCATCTTATTCTCATTATTTCCTTCACACTTCTCCACCTTTCCATTCTCGAACTCTTTCTCATTTCCCACCCTCTTCTCTTATAATGTTTTATCGAATTACAACCATCGATGATCAGGGGAATTGAAGGATCATCGTGGTACGCGTTTCTTACATAGTTAGCACTCACATCTCAGGCCTACATCTCCTCAGCCAACCAACCACCTAGTCGGAAGCAAACAGGAGTACAGGACCTTTACCGTGCGGGCACGACAGCTGTCACACGCAAATGGCCCCAGGCCAGGAGGTCTCAGCCTCAATAACATAATCATCATAATCACGACACACTGCCTCGCAGTGGCAAACAAAATGCCCCACTCCAGTCCCTCTCACTGTTCCTGAACTGCCATAGGGGTGACAGCACTATTCTGGTCCCGGGTGCAGAACTTACCACGGTATTAGACCCAGTCCCCACCACGTTAGTGCACCACATGTGGAGTTCGTTCTGCCCAGAATAGTACTCAAGGCAACGTGACGTTTTACCGCCCGAGCCTACCCTAATGCATTCATCAACCCGAATATCCCTGATATCCGGGGTACCTTCCTCTCCACTACTTCGCACTCTCATACCTCACCGCATTCGTGGTTAATGTCTTTTAAAGTATTTTATTTAATTAACCTATTGGTCGGCTCACCCTTCGTACATCCCTTCAGTGAGTCCCGACCACTAACTTTGCACAACCTTTCTCGTTCACTCTCACATAGCACAGAGCTGGGGCCGCATCATCGGATTCGTATCTCATTTTTCAAACTTTCTCTCCAATCACATCATCATTCCTCAAACCTCCCTTATACCATCCCTCAAAGTCTCTATTTTCATAACTTTCTAAAAACCTTCTTCTCCAATTTTCTAAAAATACTATTTTATAAAGGTTTTCCAAAAATCTTTTGCCACCAACTTCCACGAGACATTATTTCAAAGAGACCTTCTCAAACGTGTTGTTTCAAAAATATTCTTTCATAAAACTTTTTAAAAGACCGTTCCATAAAATTTCCTTTGGAAACATTGTTTTGCAACTTCTTCAAAACTCCCATTTCAAAAACCTTTTCAAAGACTTCCTTTCTTTTTAAAACACATTTTGTGCTGAGCGCTAGTGGAGGAGCAAGCTCAACTCGACACCAGTTCCCAGACTAAAACCATGCTGAGCGTTAATGGAGGAGCAAGCTCAACTCAACACTAGTTCCCAGACTAAAACCAAAAACAAAGGAGCCCAGCTCCGCTCAAATCACATCTCTTTCTCGTAATCAACATCATTTTCCCCAGCTCTGGCTCTTCCTCAGCATTATCATTTCATTCCTTCCCCAATCTCAACTCTTTCTCTTTTTACCAACATATATACTATTTCCACTCATTATTCCTTTCTCTTGAGGTGTCTTCATTACTTTCACCACTCAAGTATTTCACTTTTATTTTCTTATTCAAGACGTAGCAGACGTCCATCAGTATGTTACTCAATTTATTTAACAGCATTCGGTTTCAACATGCATAATTAAATAAATAAATATAAACATACTAATAGTCACACAAACATCACACAACATCAATGTGGTCATTGTCACCTTCGTATAAGTGGCCACACAACACAAACAATTGCCACTATACTACTGACTCCGAACCACTTAGTTCCGATCTTTGAGATGATACGGAACGTCCTAATAAATCACCTAACTACCACGGTGTCTTAGGAAAGCTTCTCTCTCACCTGAGGTCCAGCTATTTAATGCGTACCGTCTCCTTGGATCCTTGCGCTGCCGGCTGCCCCAATCCCTCGTCTTTCAAATTCCTCGTATTAAATAAAACACTCTTTGTTTTAAACGACTCTTTTATTAAGAACCAATGTTTTAAAACTCAAGTTTTTAGCATAAAACAAATCTTGTACAGCCACGAATACAATGCAACAAGCTCAAATAAATTAAACCAAACTCATCCCCAAAATCAATTAGTTCCACACCAATTACATATGTAAGTATTTTTCAATATTAACTATCACACAACAACAACAACACTTCGAGGAATTAAGTCACATAAGCAATTATACATTTCACAAATAATTCATTTTCACAAAACAAAACACTTAGTCAGGCATATATTCACCAACCGAATTGAATCAAAGATACAAACCAAACACATTTATATTCACCTTTCTTACTTTAAACAACTTCATTTTTTTCAAAAATCATCAAGTACATTTTATTTCATGCAATTAAACTTCCTAAATTTATTTACACTATGTGGCCGAATGAAGTCAAAGAAAACAAGTCAAGCATCACAAATTTAAATCACACAAATCAACTTGATTTAGTTTAAGCACTTAAATTCTATTTTCTTTTCTTTTTTTTTTCATGAAACAAAATTATTTACTCTTTCTTCTACTTCCAACCGAATGCACATATACACACATATATTTTTATTTAAACATGATACTCTTCCAAAATCATTTAGTTCCTTTATGTCCTTTATTTTTAAATCAAAACCGATTGTAGACTAAGTATTTACAACACAATTTCAAACCATTTATTTTACATAATTCACAAAACATACTCATTGTTGTTAAGTCACTTCATTGAAAAAAAAAAGAATCCTAGTCTAGCTAGCATGCATGGCCGAACCCTACTTTGACACAATAAGGTTCTTGGTTCACTTTGTCAACATGCAAAAACACAAGATTCTTAAATCAAAAGAAATTAATCATGCATGTGTCCTTTTTCATGAAAACAAAACATGATCTCTTGGTTTAATGCTTAGGCTGAATGCTCACCATTACAATATTAAGATTAAACTTCAAATATTTAACATGCAAAAATACAAAACATGAATCAAGTTAAAAATCATTTTCCAAAACTTGTTTCCTTGGTTTCTTTGTAAAACCGTGAGGATCATTAAGAAAAATAAAATCTCTTTTCTCAAAACCACATGCATGAACCTAGTTATTGCAAATCAAATCACGAAATCAAGCATAGTAACACAATTTAAAGATGAAAATCACTTTGGGTAAGAAGAAGTCAAAACCGTGATGAATGTTGAAGAAAATTAAGTCTTTTTGATTCAAAACAACAAGCATGGCTTTATAGCAAAACTTTTTAAAGATTGAAGTAAGGATCAAGACGTTTTTCAAAGATCAAAGTGAAAATTAAAGCTTCATCAACATCAAATCAAACCAAAACACTTCAACAACTCAAATCAACTTGTAAAGGCATAGAGCTAACATGCAAAGACTTAGATCAAATTAGAAAAGCACCAAGACCTAGCTTTTACTCATGGCCGAATTATATAGTCTAGGATCTAGTGTTTATTAGTTCATTTAGTCTTAAAAATTCAAGATCAAGTAGAATCAACACATGCATGCACACATAGTACCAAGATCAACATCAACCGACATGCAACATCAAAGATCTCAACATTATTACTAAGTAAATTTAGATCATTCATTTTATTTATCAAATAAACCCTTAAACACATCTTTAAATCACGGTTTAAGAAAGAAAATTAAACTTGCAAAGAGATTCACTTCATTCTTCACAAAGATCTCATCAAACCTTTTGATTTAAAAGATTTAGTTTGAAAAGCTTTAGGATCTCTTATGAAAACTTTAAACGAGTTAGGAAATCAATTGATTAGATGTTTACAAATTTCTTCAAGCTTTGAGAAATTAATATGTAAAGAGATATACTTTAAACTTTACAAAAATCTCCAAAACTATTTGGATCTTTAAGATTTATTGTTGAAAAACTTCAAGATCTTTCATGAAGACCTTAAACGAGTTATAGAATCCGTTAGTTAGAAGTTTACAAGTTATTTTTAATTTTAAAATTTCATGATCAAGTGCAAACACACTTGTACTTATCTCTCAAGCTTGAAAAATTAACATGCAAAGAAAAGAAAGAAAGATCACAAAATAAAAAGAAGAATCTAAACTATTACAATTTCCTCTTGTCCATTCGAAATACCCACCAAGCTTAAGGTTGATCTCCTAGCTTCTTAGTTCTTGAATCTTGAAAGAAAAACTCTAGGGTTTTTGGCTTGGTTTCTCTTCTTCTTCTTTCCTCTCACTTACGACGCGACCCTCTCTCTTTCTTGGTGTGTGTGTGTTGAGAGCTCAATGTTAGCTCCCAACAAATGTGTTTTGAAAGTGAAGAAAAGAAAGAAGTGAAAAGTGGAAATGAAGAATGAAATGGCCAACTCTCCACACTCACTCGGCTAGATATAGACAAGAGTTCTTGAGGAAGGGGTAAATTCGGTTCTCTCTAAAATTGCATGGGTGGAGGTTAGTATTTCTTAAGGAGACAAGTAGGGTGACTTTAGGGTGTTTAGGGGTCACTTAGGTGCAAGACTTTTTGACACTCCATTAGGGCTTCCACCATTTAGTTAGGTCTTGGTTAGGATTTGGTTATGACTTTGGTTCACTTAGTTAGCACTTAGGAAATTTCTAGGTTTTCTCCACACACTCACACATACACACGGCACACATGTATATTTACATACATTCACACATGCACATACTCATGCACACACACACACACACTCACACGTATTACACATACATATTCACCTACATATATCACACATTCATGCATATATAACCATATTTATTTACTAATTAAATTTTAAGCATACATACATACTTGTAACAACCGTACATACATGTTTATGCACACATAGAAAATAAATTATTCATGCATCAAAATTATAATGACACCAAAAATATCAAACACATAGACTTTTCCAAAAACTCAATTTCTAAACTCTTGACATTATTTCAGGAAATCATTTCTTTAAAGTCACCTATTATCTTAAAAACGTGAATTAGGGAATTTATTTGAGAAAACTATTCTTTCAAAACACTTTTCACAAAAATAAATCTTTTTAGTATCTTAGTTCAATACGAGGAATTTGCGGGGTGTTACACAGTAAGTCGTGACCAGCACATTAGTGTGGACGCAGTAGGTCGTGACCAGGGGAAAGGATGAAAATGAAACATACCCGGACGCAGTAAGTCGTGACCAGCACGTTAGTGCGGACGCAGTAGGTCGTGACCAGGGGAAAGATGAAAGAGAAATGTGAATTTAATGGAAGAGGAGAGAATAAAATACTTGATAAAAATGATGATTAAGAACAAAGTGGAAATAATTGAATTGTGAAACCAATGAATAATTTGTGAGTGATTAGCGATGTGTTGGATTTTGTTATGTTGTGCTCTGAATGCTAGATATGTTGGGCTTAGTATAGCATTATGTCGTAATTGGAAACTGCTTCCCCATTTTATGTGTAATACTCACTCCTTACTATTTCCACAAGTACTGAGGCAGAGTTTGCACTTGACCATGCCGAGCAGGAGTACTCTCCCTCACAGGGAGAGTAGGTTACTTATCCTTTAGGACATGGGAATGTCCTGGGCCCGATGATGTGATTTGATCCGTTTTTGTTGTATATATTGTATATAGCTTTTTGGGGGCCTAGGACGACTCCTTTTGGGTAGGAGTCTTTTTTTGGGAAAATACTATTTCCATGACTTGTATATATATTTGTTGAAACACTGATGTCTTATATGCTGCTATTCTGATGTGTGCACGAAGTTGCACTAGCTGTGATATATGTTTATAGCCCTGTTGGCTTCTGGTTATTGAAAATGATTATGTTTAACAGGTTATAGGGAAAATACAATTTTTGGGAAAGTCAGAAAAACAAACGAAACTCCGTCCGTTTGACGGGAGATTTTTATAAGTTAAAATAAAATTTTAAGTTCACCATTTTAATATATGGAAGTTAAGGGTAACAAAGGGTAATTAATTGTAGGTGTTACATTTATGGTATCAGAGCAGTTTCCCTCGGGCTTTGGAGTTATGAGCTACTCCACTGATTACTCACCGAGCGAGTAATCGATGATTATAGATTAGAGTCTAGAATTTATTTATAGGATGTTTATACCATTAATTATTTTATTAAGCATTAACTATCGGCCTTGTCCATGACTGAACAATATGGCTGGTAGACGGATCGATAATGACGGGATCCGAGCTATTCTGGAACAAATGGTACAGATGCAACAGAATCAAGGGAATAACATAGCAGCAGCAGTCGCAACAGCAGCAACAGCAATAGCAGCAGCAATGAATCCTCAACCATCAGCTCCAGTTGCTATTGATTGGTTGGCACGATTTAGGAAGAATGAACCTTTAAAGTTTGAAGGAGGGTTCAATCCTGATGGGGCACAACTTTGGCTGCAAGAGATCGAAAAGATCCTGAATACCATGGCACCACCGGATGAACAGAAGGTTCTGCTGGCACAATACGTGTTGACTAGTGAAGCAGAACACTGGTGGCAACAGATGCGGAGGGGTTTGGAGGCGAACAATCAGGCGATCACTTGGGATTTGTTTAAAACCCGTTTTCTGGGTAAATACTTTCCTGAGGATGTTCGTAGAGAGAAGGAGATAACCTTTTTGTAGCTAGTGCAAGGAAACATGAGCGTTGGGGAATATGCTGCTAGGTTTGAAGACTTGATCCGATATGCGGGGAGTTATAGAGATGCTGATGAAAGGACCAAGTGCATCAAGTTTGAAACCGGACTTCGTTCTGAAATCAAGATGGCTTTTGAGTATCAGAACATCGCCAACCTGTCTCAATTGATCAACATGACTAGTACTTATGAATAGAGTCGGAAACAACGGGCAGCTGAGAAAATAAACAAAAATGTACAGAAGGCTGGAGGTCCTATTAGGGGCAAGAGTTCGGTGTAGCGACCAGGTCCTTACTCCCAGCCTAGAACAGGCCAAGCAGTGAGCACCTTTGGTCCTATTTCGACTTGTCCACATTGTGGTAAGCAGCATAGGGGAGTTTGCTTGAGATTGGATCCGAGCAAAGGGGGACTAGTCTGTTACAGGTGCGGTCAGCCGGGTCACATTATGATAAATTGTCCTAGAAATGCAGTTAAGAAGGAGGTGAATGAGGCCAAAGTACAGAAAGCTAGTGACAATCGGGTAACTCAGAAGGGCAAGGTGTATACTCTGGATGGCGAGGAAGTTACTGATGCCGATGAGCTGATTAGAGGTACCGGTTATGTTAATGATATTCCTTGTGGTATTCTCTTTGATTGTGGAGCTACTCATTCATTTATTTCTGCCGACTGCATGAAGAAGTTAGGATTATCTGCAATAGAAATGGCTTATAAATTATCTGTTTCTACCCCCACAAATTCCTCTGTAGTCACATCAATGATGTGTTTGGATTGCCCACTTCGAGTATTGGAGCGGGAATTCAAAGTAAATCTAATCTGTTTGCCTCTAACTAAACTGGATGTCATTCTGGGCATGGACTAGATGTCTCAACACCATGTTCTGATTGACTGTTATCAGAAATCAGTCACTATCAGTGACCTTTCTTTATCTGCCCTAGACATAAATGAGGAGGCAGAGGTCAGTCGGATTCCGGTAGTCTGCGAGTTTCCGGAAGTCTTTCCTACAAAGATTCCCGCATTACCGCCAAACAGAGAAGTGGAGTTTAGCATTGATCTGATGCCTGGTGCAGGTCCAATTTCAATAGCCCCGTATAGGATGGCACCTCCAGAATTAGCAGAGTTGAAAAAGCAGTTGGAGGAACTTTTGGCTAAGGGCTTAATTAGACCGAGTGTGTCACCCTGGGGAGCTCCGATTCTTTTTGTTAAAAAGAAGGACGGTAGTTTCCGAATGTGCATCGACTACAGGCAATTGAATGCTATGACTGTGAAAAACAAATATCCTCTCCCTCGCATCGATGATTTGCTGGACCAATTAAGAGGAGCAGCCGTATTTTCTAAAATTGACCTTCGATCGGGATACCATCAGATCCGTATCCGAGAGGAGGACATCCCTAAAACGGCGTTCAGGTCGAGATATGGGCATTTTGAACATGTGGTGATGCCCTTTGGTCTCACGAATGCTCCGGCCATCTTCATGGATTATATGAACAGAATCTTCAGGCCGTACTTGGATTCCTTTGTCATAGTCTTTATTGACGACATACTCATTTATTCCAAGAGCCCGAAGGAACATGAAGAGCATTTGAGAACGGTGCTCCAAGTTCTCAAAGACAAGCATCTTTATGCGAAGTTATCGAAATGTAGTTTTTGGTTGAAAGAAGTACACTTTTTGGGGCATGTCATTTCTGAGAAGGGTGTTGCTGTTGACCCTTCTAAGGTAGAAGCTGTGCTTAAGTGGGAGAGACCCAAGTCCATTACTAAGATCAGAAGCTTTCTTGGTATGGCTGGGTATTATAGGAGGTTTATTGAGGGGTTTTCTAAGTTAGCCCTTCCTTTAACTACTCTTACACGTAAAGGTGTTCCGTTTGAATGGTCCCCGGAATGTGAAGATAGTTTCCAGGAGTTGAAAAGGCGATTGACTAGTTCCCCGTTGTTAATTTTACCGGACCCGACTCAATCCTTTGCGGTATACTGTGATGCTTCAAAACAAGGGTTGGGCTGTGTGTTGATGCAGCAAGGACAAGTCATAGCTTATGCATCCAGACAGTTAAGGCAACATGAACAGAACTATCCCACTCACGATCTTGAGTTGGCGGCAGTAGTTTTTGCTTTGAAAATCTGGAGGCATTATCTATATGGTTCGAAGTTTGAAGTCTTTAGCGATCATAAAAGTCTTCGCTATCTCTTCGATCAAAAGGAGTTGAATATGAGACAGAGGAGGTGGATGGAGTTTCTGAAGGACTACGATTTTGATCTTCAGTATCATCCGGGCAAAGCCAATGTAGTGGCTGATGCACTAAGTCGTAAGACTTTGCATGTCAGCAATTTGATGGTGAAGGAGATGCAATTAATCCAAGAGTTCAGTGACCTCAACTTGAACATGCAAGTGAAAGAGAAGAGCATTGTTCTAGAAATGTTGCAGGTTACCAATGACTTGATTGGTCTTATTAGAGAAAGACAAGCTGATGATGCAGAACTGCAAAAGTTGTTAGAAGGGGCAGCGGGCAATCAAGAGCCCAATTTTGTAAAGGGTTCTAATGGCATTATCCGATTTAGGGGTCGGGTATGTGTTCCTATGGATTTCGAAGTTAGAAGGGATATTCTATGGGAAGCGCATCGAACCAAGATGAATTTCCATCCCGGTGCAATGAAGCTGTACCAGGATTTGAAGAGGATTTATTGGTGGCCAAAGTTGAAAACCGATGTAGCCGATCATGTATCTCATTGCCTAACTTGTCAGAAAGTTAAAATTGAGCATCGAAAGCCTGGTGGTCCGTTGCGATCACTTGATATCCTGGAGTGGAAGTGGGATAGTATAGCTATGGACTTTGTGACAGGTCTACCTAGGACTGCTGCAAGGTGTGATGCAGTTTGGGTGGTTGTGGACCGCCTTACAAAGTGTGCGCATTTTATTCCTATTCACAAGAAATACACTCTGGAGAAGTTGACTCAGTTGTATATCAGGGACATAGTGAAGCTACATGGTGTTCCTACCAGTATAGTATCCGATCGCGATCCAAGGTTTCTGTCTAGATTTTGGAAGAGTCTTCAGCAGGCATTGGGTACTAAGCTGAAATTTAGTACGGCTTATCATCCGCAGACAGACAGACAATCTGAGCTTACTATCCAGACATTGGAGGACTTGTTGAGAGCATGTGTTCTGGAGCAGGCTGGTAGTTGGGAGCAGTTACTGCCGTTGATGGAGTTTACTTATAACAACAGCTTCCACTCCAGTATTGGTATGGCACCATTTGAGGCTCTCTACGGAAGGAAATGTAGGACGCCTCTGTGTTGGTTCCAAATAGGTGAGAATCTGTTGACAGGTCCTGATATTGTGAAGGAAACAACTGAGAAGATCACCATGATCAAGAACAAAATGAAAACTTCCCAGGATCGCTAGAGGAATTATGCTGATAGGCGAAGGAGACCTTTGGAATTTGATGTTGGGAATCATGTGTTTCTAAGAGTGTCTCCGGTTACATGGATTGGTAGGGCAATTAATTCCAAGAAACTAACTGCTCGGTTTGTTGGGCCTTACGAGATTCTGGAAAAGGTTGGCCCGGTGGCTTACAGGATTGCCTTACCCCCTCACTTGGCAAGGCTTCATGACGTATTCTATGTCTCACATCTAAGGAAATACGTCCATGATACTTCACATGTGGTCACCTTGGATGATTTGCCTTTGAAGGAGAACTTAACCTTTGAAGTGTTGCCAGTGAGAATTGAAGATAGACAAGTGAAGCAGCTCAGAGGCAAGGAAATCTCTTTGGTGAAAGTCATTTGGATCAGGAACAATGTGGAAGAGGCTACATGGGAATTGGAAGACAAGATCAGGCAGTCTCATCCACAATTGTTCGACGCAAACTGAATTTCGAGGACGAAATTCTGGTAAGTGGGAGAGAATTGTAACATCCTAAGCTTTATTTTAAAGAGAAATTATTGCTAAAAACCAAGAAAATAATTAGATTAATTGCTTAAAGAATTTTGGGTGATAGGAGAGTAGTAATTATAAGTACTAGGGGTTGTGTAGAAGACATTTGTAGCAATGGGCAAGATTATCTAAGCGGAATCGGGAGTTAAATCGACGTTTTAAATGTTAGAAATCAGCCGAAAAGAGAAAATTAGGAATTTATTATAGCATGCTAAGAAATTAAATTCCACCGTTGGATATGAAGTTTAAGGGATTAAGAAGCTTGTCTAAAAATTTGGACCCGATCCGATGGTTAACGAAAAAGTTACGGCGAATCGAAGCTTGAAAATTCTGATCCATGCCCAGGCGCGCCAGCCTGCGCCCAGGCGCGAGCCACTGTTCATTGGTGCTGGTTCAGAGATTTTTACGCCCAGGCGCGCCTCTGAGGCACCAGCTTGCGAATTGGCGCGCTAGTGCTGCTGCAACCCGCACCAGCTCCATGCGCCATGCACCAGATGCGTGACTGGTGCTGTCCTCGCGCTCAAGCGCGAAAAGTCGCGCCCAGGCGCGCGCGCGAGACCAGATCTGATCTGGTGCATTGATCATGGACTTGGGGGCCAAGTCTTGATTTTGGGCCACACAATTTTGTGGCTAATTTCAAAGCAAAAATAAGAAATGAAAAATATTGCACCCTCTCATAATCTCTCATCAACACCATTCCTTCTTCCTCATCAATTCTCCCAAAACCCAAGAGTAACTTTCATCATCCTCATCATACACACTTGATTTTGGGCAAATCAAACTCAAAATCATTAAACCCCCACCAAGCTAGCATCAAGAATATGGGTTGAAGCTTATTCCTTTCCCTCTCTCTCACACGCATAGTCTCTCTCTCATCTCCCTCTTGGATTTTCAAGTTCATCACCATTTGGGTAAGTAGAACCTTATGACAAGTTATGAATCCCTTCCTATTCTTCTTCACTCATGAAAGTTGTATTTGTTTTCCTTAGGGTTTTCATGAATCCTTGATCATGTAGAAACCTCAATCTCATGCCTTCCAATCAAGATCAAGAGAAGGGCAACAACCAACCATCTTGTAATACCCCTAATAGAGTTGTCTATCATCATTTGGTTATAGCTATGTTGAGGTGGCAAGCAAGGCTTAGGAGATTCAAAGTTCCAAGATTCTAAGCTAGCACAAACAAAGGTTTTTCTTACTTCTTGGTATTTGAGGTAAGGAGTGGGTATTAGTGGGTATTACCATACTCTGGGGATTAGTTTACGATATGTATATAATGGGTACTAAGAATTAGTTGTTAGTTAGAATATTGCACCATAGGGTAGTTAATAATTAGAACTTACGAATTAATGTAACACCCCGTCCGAATACCTCCTATTTGTTTTTAAAACCCTAAAAAGATTATTTGGATAAATTATTTTTAAAAGGTGTGATTTCAAAGGATATTTCCTAAATCGAATTCCTTTTATGATTTCAAGTGACAAAGAGTTTTTAAGAAATTGATCTTGTTTTGAGAAAAAACTTATGAGATTTAAATTGAATTTTTGGATTGAGTCTTGGATTTAATTGTTTAAAGTATTTAAGTATTTAATGCTTTATATTTTAGAGAAAATGTGATTTTATGAAAAAGAAAATAAAAATGAATTATGGTGCATGTGTGTGCATATGTGTCGTCGTGTGGTGTGTGTGTGTGGCATGCATCATGCAAAATTTTTGACTTCCTTGCACCCTAGGTTAGTAGCCAAATAGCCCTAGGTTTAGTTTAGTGTAAAGCTTGATTAGGAGTTTGACCAACCAATTGGAAGTGAGATTAAGCCTAATCCTATTTCATTTGTCCAATGGCTTGGCTTGAGCCATGCAAGCCTTGATGATGCCAAAATTACCCTTCAATCAACACTCTTGGCCAAATGGTCTAAAGGGCAAGAAGGGAAATGCTTTGTTACTCCTTATAACCCCAAACCATAGCACTTCCACCCATTTGCTTCTCATTTTCATTTCAAACCAACACACTATTCCTAAGAGTTCTCTTCAAACTCTTAGAGAGACATAGAGAGAGAGAGAACCCGTGAGCTTGGAGAAGAGAGAAGGAAGAAGATCAAACCAAAAGCTTTAGGATCCTTGAAGACTAAGTGGAGAAGGTTGAAGATCCTTTCTTTTTCTTTAGTTTACTCGAAGATCATAGGCTATTAGTGGTAGTTTTCAATTTTCTAAGTCTTGTAAAGTTTTTTGTTGTTGCATGTCTAATTTCTTTGAAGATCCATGTTTGTAAGTACTTGTAAAGCTTTGATCTTAAGTTCCAAGAACATCATAAGCTTGTAGAACCCTAACTCATGGACATTATCATTCGGTCATGCTTAGAGAAATAGGTTGTGATGATTTTTATTTCATTTTGAGTCCATGCATGTTAATTTGATGCTTGATAAAGTTGATCTAAATGATTTTTATGCTTTGATTTCAACTTTGATTCTTCTAAAGCTTTGATCTTTAATTTTTATTTCAAGAGTCTTTGGTCTATTGCTTTAATATTGGAAAAGACTTGTTTTCTTGCCTTGATTTTCAATACTTTTTATCTTGAAGTTTGATTTGTGATTTTTGAACTCAAAAGTTTTGTTTTCTTGACATGCATGTCACGGTTTTGAGAAGGATCAAAGGAAAACAATTTTCTTTTCAAATGATTTTTGTTTTGATCTAAATTCATGTGTTTCAAAGCTAAGGATTTAAGTTTTCTCCTTGATTTTGTTAATGTATTTTCGGTCAAGCTTTAAAAACAAAGATCATGGTTGTTTTTCATGATAAGTTTCTTGCATGTGTTTTCTTTTTAATTTTCATGATTTTTAAGGCACATGCAAAGGAAAATGAAAAATGAAATCTTGTTCAAAGTGACAAAAGTAGGTCACGGTTTTGGTGAGAAAAAGGAGAAGTATTTTCTAAAAACCATGGAATTATATGTGCATGTTTTTAACCTAATATTTAAGGGCTTTTGCATGAAAGAAAATGCATCAAAGATTTTGTTTTTCCTCTAGTGATGATTCGGCCTATGTTAGATTGTATAGGCTACACTCTTTTTGCATGAAATTGTCTCTTTGAAATGATTATGTTTTGTAACTTTGTTTTAAGAAAATTTGTTTGAATTGTGTTGTTTTACTTTTGGGTCAATTCGGTTTTCATGAAAGAAAATGATAAATGTATTTGATTACTAATAAAAGTATTTTTATAGTTTGATTTCTTTATCCTTTGCTGTCCAAGAATTTATTTCAAAGTATTTCACTTTTCAAATTGTTTTTTTTGAGTTGTGAAAAATGTGGATTTCAAGTGTTATGTGATTTATAAAAAGTTAGAATGAAAATTGTGGATTTTCCATGTTTTTCAATTTGAAATGGTGGCTGGACTTTTCCATACAGCAACATAAACCATTTGTTTTATTTATTTTAATGTGAAGTTTTCCAAAGATTTTCCAAAGATTTCAACTATGAGAAAAGATTGAAAGTTGTTTTGACAATCACTTGTATTTTAAGAAAAGAATAAAGAAAGTAAAAGATTTCCTATTCAAGAGATCAAGTTGTGAATTTTAATTGAAATGATTTTTGATAAAAGTGTGTTTATTTACCTCGAGGTTATTCAGTGGACGGTGGGAACTATTCTCAAAGAGAAGCTAGAGATCCCCAAAGTCAAAGTATTTCTCTTGCTGGAGTAAGAGGTGAGTGAGATTCTGGTGAGCCCGTAACATGGTTGCTCGTATGGTGGTAATTTGAGTTTACGCGATATATTCTATTCTATGTTTCTTGAATTAGTGCATGTTTATTCCTATCCTATGTTAGTTCCTTTCTTATTCTTTTGAAATTGTTACGCTTCGCGAAATGAGTCTGAATGTCGTTATGAATGTTTATGAGAAAGAGAAAATAAAGTATGAGGATATGTGATGGAAGATATGTGTTGAGACTCAAGATAGTGTGGTGGAATAATAAAGTACCGAATGAGGACATTGTGCTTGTGGAGCCGAGATGGTGCTAAAGAATGTGTGATGGAAATGTTTGTGCAAAAGAGATATGTGATTGTATGTGAGAATGATGTGATGGCATTGTGGCCGTGTGGCTTGAGAAAGTGATGGTTTGCTTTTGTGAAAGTGGGGAAAGATGTAACCCTTAGTGATCGGGTCTTGTCGAAGGGATGTACTAAGGGCAAGCCGATCTTAGGTTAACTAAAGATGATAACAGACTTTTAAAAGATTTTAAAAGACACTAAAAGACATTAAAATACGCGATGAGGTATACGAGTGTGAAGTAGTGAAGAGGAAGATACTATGGGTATCTGCGGATACTCAGGTGGAGATTGCATGAGGGGAGGGCAAGGACGGTGAAACGTCAAGAAGCCTCGAGTACATTTCTATGCGGGATGAATCCCACAAGTGGCGCACTAACGTGGTGGGGACTGGGTCTAATGCCGTGGAAAGTACCGCATAGCTAACTAGAAATGATACTGTCACCCCCTTGAATACAAGTCTACAACAGTGAGAGGGACTGGAACGGGGCATCGTGTTTGCCACTGCATGGACAGTGAGCCTTGATATTATTGATATGATTTGAGGACGAGATCCTCCTGGTCTGGGACCATTGTGTTGAGACAGCTGTCGTGCCCGCGTGGTAAAGGTCCTATACTCCTGTTGGCTTCCGACTAGGTTTGGATGGTGACCGAGGAGATGTAGAGAGTGCGTTTTTCCTCAGTGGTGGTGATTCCCCTACCTCATTGAGTGAGCTGAGACATGATAAGACTTAATAACCAAAGAGTAAATATATAATTGAATGATGAGGAGAATATTGATGAGTTGGTGTTGTTCTGAGAATCATGTTTCTAGATTGTTGGTTTATGCTTACTTATGTTATGTGCTTATTTATTTACGCATATCTCGTCATTTCGATTATTATGTTACTCGCTCTGTTATCCTATACTGTCAACTTGGTATATCTGTGTGTTCTCTACGCTCTTGGTATCTTGTCTCATTTTGTATACTGGTCAAGTGTCGTTGTTGTCTGTTCTTCTTTCTGTCAAGTCTACCCTGAGACCTTACGGTCAACTTGTTAGTGTATGGCACACTAACTCTCTCCTACCTGGTTGTCGTATTGGCGTCCGCCGGTATTGCAACGGGTAGATGGCATATCATGTAGCAATCCACATGTGGCCTCTTCAGGGAGGAGCATGGGAAATGGTTCCTGATGTTTGGATCTGGCGCGGCGAAACTCGATTGGAGATTGACGATCCGAGACCTATCCTTCGAGGAGCAAGCATGGACGTGCACGTGGGACAAGTCACTCTCCGTGACTATCAAAACGGTGGACCGAGGGAGTATCACGAGTTTGATGGTGATCCTACACCCTTGGCGGCTGCAATTCCTCAACCAATGGAGGAAGAGGATGCTAGTGATTCCAATCACGAAGCGGAGGCGGATTCGAGTGAAGATATCGAGACAGATGCTAGTTCCGCCGAAGAGTGATTCCCTGTTGTTTGTGTCTAAAGAATGTTGTGTGTCTAGGATCTGAGTTCCAGTCGAGGATTATCTTGTGATGTACTACAGATGTAATCAGCTACCTTTTATTTTGGTCTGTAATCTCTTTTGTAATGATGGCCTACTTTTGGGAAAACATTTGGAGTGTGACTCCAATACTTGTGGCTCATGTTTCTCTTTTAAATGAAAACAGTTTTATATTCCAATGATGATGTTTTGAGTGGAGAGTTTCGAAAGTGACAACTTGATTTTCGAAAGGGTGGTGTTAGTCGTCAATGAACTCATATAAAAAAATGGCCTCATTTTTGCAATAAAATAATAATAATTCAATTAAGTTTTCAGAAGCGAAAATCGGGCTGTTAAAGAGGTGGTATCAGAGCAATGGTAATCCTCAGTGGCCTTAAGCCAAGTCTTGTGTGCTTACTCTGTGTACTCTGTGTGTCTAGAGTCTAGGTTTCTGTGTTATCGTGTGTTGAATCTCTTTCTGCTTTATTTTAAGATGAGTCGTACGCGTGGAAGACCTTCTGATTCAAGTTCGCGAAACCCTGGTGAGGATGCTGATCACCCAGATGCAGCAGATTTCATGACTCGGATGGCAGCAGTGATGAATGGAGTCAACGATAATCTTCAAGCGTTGCATCGTCAGGCGCAGCAGAATTTCAATGTTCAGCAGCAAGCTCAAAATTTGGAAGCCCAAGGCTACAATGGATTAGATGAGTTCTGTCGTCGCAACCCGAAGGAATTTGCGGGAGGCTTTGCTCCGGATGCAGCTGTGGAATGGATCGAGGATTTAGAGCGTATATTTGGGGGTATGGTGCAGTGCAACGATGAGCAGAAGTTGGCTTATGCTGGGTATATGTTGACAAGGGAGGCTGCAGCATGGTGGCACGTGACTAAGCAAGTGATGGTGAATCTGGGAGAAGCGCTGACATGGGAGGCTTTTAAGCAAAAGTTTCTTGAGAAGTATTTTCCGTAGTATCTGAGGACTGAGAAGGAAATGGAATTTCTGAGGTTGAGTCAAGGGAATTTGTCGATTGATGAGTATGCTTCGAAATTCGAAGTGCTAGTTAAGTATGTACCCCAATATGCTGGAGGGGAGAATGAGCGATCGAAGTGTGCTAAATTTAGGGATGGTCTTAAGCCTGAGATTAAGTTAGCTTTTTCTCATTTAGAAATAGATAATTTCGCAAGTTTGGTGAATCGCTGTCGTATGTACGAAGGAGGTCTGAAAGTAAGAGGAGCGGCTGAGAGGGTAGTGAACCCTTCTTCATCTCATGGACCGGTTCGCTATTTTCCTTTTCGTCGAGACTCTGGTGGAAGGTATAGGGCTCCACACCCGTATTCTGGTTCGAGTGGAAGAAGAGATCTACGCTTCGGAGGCAACGGTAATCGCTGTGGAAACCATGGGGGCAGCAGTTATGGAGGGAATCGTATGGATCATAGTGGTGGCAATCGCAACAATTTTGGTGGAGTGAGATCAGGAAACGTACCTCCTCATTGCAACAAGTGTGGTCGTAATCACTTTGGCCCGATGTGTCCATCAAGGAATTTGAACTGTTTCAACTGTGATAATCCTGGTCATATTGCAAGAGACTGCAGGGAGCCTAAGCGAGCAGCTAATTCTGGGAATGCTAATCGTCCTACTATGCCCGGAAGAGTGTTCACGATGAGCGGAATTGAAGCTGCGAATGCTGCTAATCTTATCCAAGGTGAATGTTTCATTTATATGAATTCCTTGTTAGTATTGTATGCTTCGGGTGCTTCTCATTCTTTTATTTCCCATGATGTGGTGAATAGATTAAATTTGAAAGTAGATGCTTTACCCTATAACTTGATTGTTTCTACCCCTACTGATAAACCTGTGATAGTGTCTACCTATTGTCCTAATTGTCCCTTAGAGATAGAAGGAAACATTTATTTTGTTGATTTGATTCAACTACCCCTTTCCCAAATAGACATTATACTAGGAATGGACTGGCTTACTAGGAATCGTGTTCTACTGAACTGTTCCGAAAAGTCGTTAGTCTTTAGTGAAACACAATCTTCTTTGCCTAAACCCAATGACCTTGAGCATTTATCTGCCAAGCAAATTCGAACTTCATTGAAGGAAGGCGCGGTAGCTTACATGTTTTTGGCTTCGTTGGATGTCAAAAAGGACAAGGAGCTGCATGAATTACCCGTAGTTCGGGAATTTCCCGAAGTTTTTCCGGAAGAAATACCTGGTTTACCACCACTTCGAGAAGTGGAATTCTCAATTGACGTGATACCTGGAACTGGACCGATTTCCAAAGCACCTTACAGGATGGCCCCGGCAGAGTTAGCCGAATTGAAGAAGCAATTAGAGGAGATGTTGGAAAAGAAGATGATAAGGCCTAGTGTTTCACCCTGGGGAGCACCGGTTTTGTTCGTCAAGAAGAAGGATGGTAGTATGCGTTTGTGTACGGATTACCGGCAATTGAACAAGGTGACGATCAAGAACAAGTACCCTCTGCCCAGAATTGAAGATCTGTTGGATCAATTGAAGGGAGCGACTGTATTTTCCAAAATCGATCTTAGATCGGGATATCATCAGATAAGAGTAAAGGAGGAAGGTATTCCCAAGACTGCTTTCCGAACTCGTTATGGTCATTACGAGTATCTGGTTATGCCTTTCGGTGTAACGAATGCTCCTGCGATATTCATGGACTACATGAATAGAATTTTTCACCCTTACTTGGAATCATTTGTTGTCGTATTTATCGATGATATTTTGATTTATTCCAAGTCTAAGGAGGAACACGCTGAGCATTTAAGAACGGTCTTGGCAATGTTGAAGGACAAACAGCTCTATGCTATGTTGTCAAAGTGCGATTTCTGGTTGGACTCAGTGCATTTCTTGGGTCACGTGATTTCGAAGGACGGAATTGCTGTGGATCCCGCAAAAGAAAATGCTGTGTTAGAGTGGAAGACACCAACGTCTGTGACAGAGATTCGTAGTTTCTTAGGATTAGCGGGGTATTATCGTCGATTTATCGAAGGATTTTCTCGTTTATCTTTGCCTTTGACGAAGCTGACGAGAAAAGGTCAACAATTCGAATGGTCGGCGAAGTGCTAGGAGAATTTCCAAGAACTGAAGAGGAGATTGACAACCGCACCAGTGTTAGTTTTACCGGATACGACAAAGTCTTTCTGTGTGTATTGTGACGCTTCGAAGCAAGGATTAGGATGCGTGCTGATGCAAGAGCGAAAAGTGGTGGCCTATGCTTCACGGCAACTGAAGATTCATGAGCTCAATTACCCAACCCATGACTTGGAGCTAGCGGCACTAGTGTTTGCTTTGATGATTTGGAGGCACTATTTGTACGGTGTACGGGTTGAAGTCTTCAGTGATCACAAGAGTTTGAAATACCTGTTCGAGCAAAAAGAGCTGAATATGCGTCAGAGAAGGTGGATGGAATTCCTAAAGGATTATGATATTGAGTTATAGTATCATCCTGGAAAGGCAAACGTAGTTGCTGATGCTTTGAGTAGGAAGTTGTTGCATGTTTCTGCGTTGATGATCAAGGAGTTGAAGCTGATTGAGGAATTTCGGGATCTGAATCTAGGAATGGAGTTAGGACCGAAGAGTATGATATTAGGACAGCTGACTGTATCAAGTGGATTCATGGAGCGAATAAAGGAACTTCAGCTGAAAGACGAGGAACTTCAAGCTAAGAAGGAGCTTTCGGATAAAGGAAAGGAAGTGGAATTCAAGATTGGTGGTGATGGAATTTTGAGATACAAGAATCGTGTCTGTGTACCGAACGATCTGGAGGTGAAGGGAATGATATTGGAGGAAGCTCACAAGAGTAAGTTGAGTTTACACCCTGGTTCCCAGAAGATGTATCAAGATCTCAAGAAGGTATTCTGGTGGCTTGGAATGAAGAGAGAAGTGGCAGAGTATGTATCGCGATGTTTGACGTGTCAAAAGGCGAAAGTGGAACATAAGAAGCCTGGTGGTGAGTTGAAACCGTTGGAAGTACCAGTGTGGAAATGGGATTGTGTCACCATGGATTTTGTCTCTGGTTTTCCCAGAACTCGGAAAGGTTACGGTGCTATTTGGGTAATTGTGGACAGATTGACGAAGACGGCACGGTTTATTCCTGTCAACATGAAGTATTCAATGGATAAGCTGGCTGAACTATATTTGAAGGAAGTAGTGAGATTGCATGGATTGCCCTCAAGTATAGTATCAGACAGAGATCCTCGTTTCACTTCAAAATTTTGGGTCAGTTTGCAAACAGCAATCAGAACCAAGTTGGATTTAAGTTCCGCATATCACCCTCAAACGGATGGACAGTCAGAGCGAACTATCCAAACGTTGGAAGACTTGTTGAGAGCCTGTGTGATTGAGAGTGCCGGTGAATGGGGTTCTTTCCTGCATTTGATTGAGTTCACCTATAACAACTGTTTTCATTCGAGTATAGGAATGGCACCGTATGAAGCTCTATATGGTAGAAAGTGCAGAACGCCATTGTGTTGGTTCGAGACTGGTGAGCACTTGCTCATAGGACCGGATGTGGTGCAGCAGACGAATGAGAAGGTGAGGTTAATTCAGGAAAAGATGAGGACTGCTCAAAGTAGACAGAAAAGTTATCAGGATAAGAGGAGAAGTCCGCTGGAATTCAATGAAGGAGATTTTGTATTCATGAAGGTAGTGCTAACTACTGGAATTGGTAGAATGCTCAAAACCCGAAAACTTACACCTCGTTTTATTGGACCGTACCCAATTCTTAAACGTATAGGACCTTTAGCCTATCAAATTGCCTTACCACCTTTTCTTTCAAACCTACACAATGTTTTTCATGTATCCCAATTGAGAAAATATGTCCATGATCCTTCACATATCATTGAACCCGATTCAGTGCAATTAAAGGAAAATCTTACATTTGAGGCTTTACCTCTAAGGATAGATGGTAGTAGTGTCAAGAGGTTAAGAGGGAAGGATATTCCCTTAGTTAAGATAGTATGGAGTCGGAATAATGGGGAAGATGCAACATGGGAACTTGAGAGCAAGATGAGAAGTTCTTTTTAGCACCTGTTTGATCCAGGTACTGCATTTCTCGGGGACGAGAAATCTCTATGTTGGGGAGAATGTAACACCCCGTCCGAATACCTCCTATTTGTTTTTAAAACCCAAAAAAGATTATTTGGATAAAGTATTTTTAAAAGGTGTGATTTCAAAGGATATTTCCTAAATCGAATTCCTTTTATGATTTCAAGTGACAAAGAGTTTTTAAGAAAATGATCTTGTTTTGAGAAAAACCTTATGAGATTTAAATTGAATTTTTGGATTGAGTCTTGGATTTAATTGTTTAAAGTATTTAAGTATTTAATGCTTTATATTTTAGAGAAAATGTGATTTTATGAAAAAGAAAATAAAAATGAATTATGGTGCATGTGTGTGCATATGTGTCGCCGTGTGGTGTGTGTGTGTGGCATGCATCATGCAAAATTTTTGACTTCCTTGCACCCTAGGTTAGTAGCCAAATAGCCCTAGGTTTAGTTTAGTGTAAAGCTTGATTAGGAGTTTGACCAACCAATAGGAAGTGAGATTAAGCCTAATCCTATTTCATTTGTCCAATGGCTTGGCTTGAGCCATGCAAGCCTTGATGATGCCAAAATTACCCTTCAATCAACACTCTTGGCCAAATGGTCTAAAGGGCAAGAAGGGAAATGCTTTGTTACTCCTTATAACCCCAAACCGTAGCACTTCCACCCATTTGCTTCTCATTTTCATTTCAAACCAACACACTATTCCTAAGAGTTCTCTTCAAACTCTTAGAGTGACTTAGAGAGAGAGAGAGAGAGAGAACCCGTGAGCTTGGAGAAGAGAGGAGGAAGAAGATCAAAAATAAAGCTTTAGGATCCTTGAAGACTAAGTGGAGAAGGTTGAAGATCCTTTCTTTTTCTTTAGTTTACTCGAAGATCATAGGGTATTAGTGGTAGTTTTCAATTTTCTAAGTCTTGTAAAGTTCTTTGTTGTTGCATGTCTAATTTCTTTGAAGATCCATGTTTGTAAGTACTTGTAAAGCTTTGATCTTATGTTCCAAGAACATCATAAGCTTGTAGAACCCTAACTCATGGACATTATCATTCGGTCATGCTTAGAGAAATAGGTTGTGATGATTTTTATTTCATTTTGAGTCCATGCATGTTAATTTGATGCTTGATAAAGTTGATCTAAATGATTTTTATGCTTTGATTTCAACTTTGATTCTTCTAAAGCTTTGATCTTTAAGTTTTATTTCAAGAGTCTTTGGTCTATTGCTTTAATCTTGGAAAAGACTTGTTTTCTTGCCTTGATTTTCAATACTTTTGATCTTGAAGTTTGATTTGTGATTTTTGAACTCAAAAGTTTTGTTTTCTTGACATGCATCTCACGGTTTTGAGAAGGATCAAAGGAAAACAATTTTCTTTTCAAATGATTTTTGTTTTGATCTAAATTCATGTGTTTCAAAGCTAAGGATTTAAGTTTTCTCCTTGATTTTGTTAATGTATTTTCGGTCAAGCTTTAAAAACAAAGATCATGGTTGTTTTTCATGATAAGTTTCTTGCATGTGTTTTCTTTTTAATTTTCATGATTTTTAAGGCACATGCAAAGGAAAATGAAAAATGAAATCTTGTTCAAAGTGACACAAGTAGGTCACGGTTTTGGTGAGAAAAAGGAGAAGTATTTTCTAAAAACCATGGAATTATATGTGCATGTTTTTAACCTAATATTTAAGGGCTTTTGCATGAAAGAAAATGCATCAAAGATTTTGTTTTTTCCTCTAGTGATGATTCGGCCTATGTTAGATTGTATAGGCTAGACTCTTTTTGCATGAAATTGTCTCTTTGAAATGATTATGTTTTGTAACTTTGTTTTAAGAAAATTTGTTTGAATTGTGTTGTTTTACTTTTGGGTCAATTCGGTTTTCATGAAAGAAAAGGATAAATGTATTTGATTACTTCTAAAAGTATTTTTATATTTTGATTTCTTTATCCTTTGCTGTCCAAGAATTTATTTCAAAGTATTTCACTTTTAAAATTGTTTTTTTTAGTTGTGAAAAATGCGGATTTCAAGTGTTATGTGATTTATAAAAAGTTAGAATGAAAATTGTGGATTTTCCATGTTTTTCAATTTTAAATGGTGGCTGGACTTTTCCATATAGCCACATAAACCATTTGTTTTATTTATTTTAATGTGAAGTTTTCCAATGATTTTCCAAAGATTTCAACTATGAGAAAAGATTGAAAGTTGTTTTGACAATCACTTGTATTTTAAGAAAAGAATAAAGAAAGTAAAAGATTTCCTATTCAAGAGATTAAGTTGTGAATTTTAATTGAAATGATTTTTGATAAAAGTGTGTTTTTTTACCTCGAGGTTATTCAGTGGACGGTGGGAACTATTCTCAAAGAGAAGCTAGAGATCCCCAAAGTCAAAGTATTTCTCTTGTTGGAATAAGAGGTGAGTGAGATTGTGGTGAGCCCGTAACATGGTTGCTCGTATGGTGGTAATTTGAGTTTATGCGATATATTCTATTATATGTTTCTTGAATTAGTGCATGTTTATTCCTATCCTATGTTAGTTCTTTTCTTATTCTTTTGAAAATGTTACGCTTCGCGAAATGAGTCTGAATGTCGTTATGAATGTTTATGAGAAAGAGAAAATAAAGTATGAGGATATGTGATGGAAGATATGTATTGAGACTCAAGATAGTGTGGTGGAATAATAAAGTAACGAATGAGGACATTGTGCTTGTGGAGCTGAGATGGTGCTAGAGAATGTGTGATAGAAATGTTTGTGCAAAAGAGATATGTGATTGTATGTGAGAATGATGTGATGGCATTGTGGCCGTGTGGCTTGAGAAAGTGATGGTTTGCTTTTGTGAAAGTGGGGAAAGATGTAACCCTTAGTGATCGGGTCTTGTCGAAGGGATGTACTAAGGGCAAGCCGATCTTAGGTTAACTAAAGATGATAAAAGACTTTTAAAAGATTTTAAAAGACACTAAAAGACATTAAAATACGCGGTGAGGTATACGAGTGTGAAGTAGTGGAGAGGAAGATACTATGGGTATCTGCGGATACTCAGGTGGAGATTGCATGAGGGGAGGGCAAGGACGGTGAAATGTCAAGAAGCCTCGAGTACATTTCTAGGCCGGACGAATCCCAAAAGTGGCGCACTAACGTGGTGGGGACTAGGTCTAATGTTGTGGAAAGTACCGCATAGCTAACTAGAAATGATACTGTCACCCCCTTGAACGCAAGTCTACAACAGTGAGAGGGACTGGAATGGGGCATCGTGTTTGCCACTGCGTGGACAGTGAGCCTTGATATTATTGATATGATTTGAGGACGAGATCCTCCTGGTCTGGGACCATTGTGTTGAGACAGCTGTCGTGCCCGCGTGGTAAAGGTCCTGTACTCCTGTTGGCTTCCGACTAGGTTTGGATGGTAACCGAGGAGATGTAGAGAGTGCGTTTTTCCTCAGTGATGGTGATTCCCCTACCTCATTGAGTGAGCTGAGACATGATAAGACTTAATAACCAAAGAGTAAATATATAATTGAATGATGAGGAGAATATTGATGAGTTGGTGTTGTTCTGAGAATCATGTTTCTAGATTGTTGGTTTATGCTTACTTATGTTATGTGCTTATTTATTTACGCATATCTCGTCATTTCGATTATTATGTTACTCGCTCTGTTATCCTATGCTGTCAACTTGGTATATCTGTGTGTTCTCTACGCTCTTGGTATCTTGTCTCATTTTGTATACTGGTCAAGTGTCGTTGTTGTTTGTTCTTCTTTCTGTCAAGTCTACCCTGAGACCTTACGGTCAACTTGTTAGTGTATGGCACACTAACTCTCTCCTACCTGGTTGTCGTATTGGCGTCCGCCGGTATTGCAACGGGTAGATGGCATATCATGTAGTAATCCACATGTGGCCTCTTCAGGGAGGAGCATGGGAAATGGTTCCTGATGGTTGGATCTGGCCCGGCGAAACTCGATTGGAGATTGACGATCCGAGACATATCCTTCGAGGAGCAAGCAAGGACGTGCACGTGGGACAAGTCACTCTCCGTGACTATCAAAACGGTGGACCGAGGGAGTATCACGAGTTTGGTGGTGATCCTGCACCCTTGGCGGCTGCAATTCCTCAACCAATGGAGGAATAGGATGCTAGTGATTCCAATCACGAAGCGGAGGCGGATTCGAGTGAAGATATGGAGACGGATGCTAGTTCCGCCGAAGAGTGATTCCCTGTTGTTTGTGTCTAAAGAATGTTATGTGTCTAGGATCTGAGTTCCAGTCGAGGATTATCTTGTGATGTACTACAGATGTAATCAACTACTAAAGAGTGATTCCCTGTTGTTTGGGTAGGAGTCTTTTTTTGGGAAAATACTATTTCCATGACTTGTATATATATCTGCTGAAACACTGATGTCTTATACGCTGCTATTCTAATGTGTGCACGAAGTTGCACTAGCTGTGATATATGTTTATAGCCCTGTTGGCTTCTGGTTATTGAAAATGATTATGTTTAACAGGTTACAGGGAAAATACAATTTTTGGGAAAGTCAGAAAAACAAACGAAACTCCGTTCGTTTGACGGGAGATTTTTATAAGTTAAAAGAAAATTTTAAGTTCACCATTTTAATATATGGAAGTTAAGGGTAACAAAGGGTAATTAATTTTAGGTGTTACACATGGTTTCAGGTAACCCAAAACACTCGAGTGATTTTCAGTCCACTCGAGTAAATTTCAGTACCTGAGAATTGAACTCTCAGACTAGGCAAAATACTCGAGTCCTTTCCTCAAGACTCGAGTTATTTTACTTAGAGCACTCGAGTGTTTTCCAAAAAACTCGCGTATATCGGGAAGTTTTATACAGCAGCAGCGCTTTTCTCCTGCATTTTTCACGAACTCTCCTCCTTCTCACTCGAGTCCTCTCGGTCTCTCTCTACCAAAATCAGACTGCATCACGAATTGTTGCTATATTTTAACTCCATTTCACTTTCTAATCATTATTTAACCCTTATTTCACATCAAATCACACTTTTCCACCCTTTAATTCCAAAGCCCCTTTCAAACCCTAACTCCCAAAAACTCAAAAATCATCAATTTTTTTTCCAATTGTGCAAATGTCTACATCTAGAGGCCCAAAACGCCCGAGGAAGCAAAGGAAGGCTCCTACTCCTCCATCTTCATCATCATCATCGGAGGAGGATGATTTCTTTTCTGCAGAGGAGTGTTCTCGGAGGGAAGCTCTATTTGTGTCTCACACTTATGGTGTTCAGAGTTGGACTTCTGAGAGTTTTCTTCAGGGTAATGCCTTTCTTTTTGTTCAAAAACTTAAAGATCAAAAACTCATTCCTTTCATAGAGTTTCATGGTCCAATATACCTAAGGCTAGTCCGCCAATTCTATGCAAATATTAGGTATGTTGATAACTCTAGGTATGAATCCTGTGTAGAGGGTATCCAATTTCAGATTCGCCCTAGGGACCTAGAGACCGTTTTTGGTATGTCACGATCAGGGACAAACACATATACTGCTGATGCTGATGCTATTTTTAGAAGTTTGCTTCGCCCTGATCGTAGATACACCGGAAATGAGAAGAAAGCCGTTACCATGACTGCACCCAACCGCATCCTTCATTACATAGTGTCTCACCAATTAGTGCCCCAGACCTCTCCCAATTACTCCAAGCCTACCCAATTAGAGCTCAGGATCATGGATGCCATTCTGAATGATAACCTGCTAAATTGGGCCACTATCATACTTTCTCGGATGGCGAAGGCAGGAAGCTCCATAGCTACCCAGAAATTGCCTTATCCGATGCATATCGGTAGACTCCTCCAGCACTTCAATGTGCCCATTCCTCTAGATGAGGAGTCCTTTGATCCTCAGGAGGAGTTGCATGCGATTAATGATGGGCTGCTTAGACAGATAGGTATGAGGATTCATGATGGTCGATATTTTTGGAGGGATGAGGTGCAAGCTATGCAAGCTCAGGGGGCAGCTGAGCACGCTGCAGCTCAGCAAGGTTTGGATGCTGAGCAGTTGGCTCAGAAGCAGGCTGAGTTTGACCAGGCTGCCTGTGGTGGTGCTACTGAGGATGATCCTGCAGATCATATAGATTTCAGCAATCCTTCCTTTCAGGAGTACAGGATTCACTTTGATGCTCGACTTGATCAGTTTGACAGTCGTTTGGATAGGATTGAGCATCAAGTGTACGACTAGCAGGATAGCCTTGGACGACTCGAGACACAGATGGGAGTGCAGTCATCCTTGCTCTACTCTCGGTTGCACCAGCATTCGGCTCAGATGAATGCTCATTTTGATGAGATGATGACTGCATTCTGCCGCTTCTATCCACCGCCTTCTGATGATCCTCCTGCACCAGACATGTTTTGATGATTGAGGACTTTGCACTGCATTTCAGCTTTTTCTAGTTTTTATGTCATGTTTTTCATGGAATTTTCGTTTTTCATTATGTTTTTATGATGGGAGTTAGTTGTTTTCTGTAACCCCTGGTGTGGGTGTTTTCTCTGTATTTGTGTGATGGATATTGGTTTTAAACTTTGGTTATGTTTTTATGCTATGCACTCATTTCTTTTGGTTTACACATGTTTTATATTCTCCAGTAGCCATGATTATTTTCTTGCTAATATTTAGGGGGAGTTTTCTTTCTTGGTATCCTTCTTCTCTCCTCCACCGTTTCCAAATGATCCTTTTTTATTATGACAAAAAGGGGGAGAAAAGAGGAAAGAGAAGAGCAAGCACATTTTTTTTACTATGATATTATCTGCTCTCGCTCTGATACCAAATATATTTTGTGCACTTGGTTATGATTATTATGATATTATGCTGTGCTTGGAATTCTCTGGATTGACAAGTTTATAGGTTCCTATATTGAGGGGGAGCTCTCAAAAGTGATGGAACGGTTTAATTATTCTGTCATCATCAAAAAGGCGGAGATTGTAAAATCAAGTCTCCAATGAGGTGGTTATAGTTTTGATGATGACAATATAATTAGATCTTGGATTTAAAGGAAGAATTCAAGCTCATCAACTCAAGAAGATCAAGCGCACCATTAGCTAGTCATTCTCTCTTTTATTTTAATTGTAATTTTTATTTCTATAATTGAGAGTGGGTAGCTTAGGAGTTAATCTCATCCTAGAACAAATAATTTTAATGCATGAAAAGGTTGGGATTACATAAAATTATCACTTGAGAAGAGAATTGAAAATAATTTTAGAAAAACTTAATTTTTACCATCTCTGGGCAAAAGACTCGAGTAATCTGTAAAAGACTCGAGTCACTCTGGTCAAAAGACTCGAGTAATATGAAAAAGACTCGAGTATTTTGCCTCAAATTAGAGATATGACCGTTAGTTCAAGTACAAGGGCATCACTATCAGAAGATAGGCAAAAGACTCGAGTAGAGTCAAAAAGACTCGAGTAGTTTGGTCCTGTCAGCAAATTTTTAACCGTTGGAAGAGGACAAGAATGAGATTTTAACTTTGTTTTCATTCTCTCATTCCCTCTTCCATATATCCCATTCTTATTGCCTTTGTACTTGACAACAAGAACTAACAAGACACAAGCAAGAATATTCTCTTTGCTCATTCTCTCTCTCAAGTGAAAATTCTCTCTAACTCAATCATTCATTCATTGTTATTACTTTGTCTAAAGAGTTAGAGATTGTGCTTAATTGTTGTGGAAATCATTTGTTGTATTTCTCCACATACACTTATATAGCTAGTTTCAAAATCTTGGTTGGTAACCAAGTGTACCTAAGTGGATCTTAGGTTCATTCAAGACTTGAGAGGTTCTCAAGCAAAGTCTAAGAGGTTCTTAGCTTGGTGGAGCTCTTGAAGGCTTCAAGGAGCTTAAGAAGAAGGAGTCTTCATCACCAAATTCAAATTGGGGTAGAAATTCAAGAGTTTGGTACACTCTTGGAAGGGTTAGGTTGAGTGAGGCATCTCAATAATCCCTTGTAATATTTCTAACAATTTGATTTTAGTAGACACTCCTAAGGTTCTTACGGGGACTGGATTAGCTCTCTTAATAGGGAGTGAACCAGTATAAAATTGGTGGTGTCCTCTTTTTATTGCTTTCTTTTCTTTCAAGTAAAAACCAAACCTAAGTTTTCTCAAAAGGGGCTTTTTAATATGAGTAGTAATTCCGCAGCAATTAGGTTGTTTTTAAGTTGTTATTGCTTTATTTAATTGCCTACTACTCTTCTATTTATCTGCTCTGGACTGGTTTTATTCTTATTGATTTATCGTGCCAATTTCTCAGAAACTGTTTTCTGCACTCTGCACGATTTACTCGAGTATTCTTCAGAAGACTCGAGTGTTCTTGCTATTTTACTCGAGTAGTCTGAAAAAGACTCGAGTGTTCTTGCCCTGTTTCAGAAAAATCTGCACAAAATCAATTATTTCTTAATTGCATCCGAAAATTAGTCACTGTTGCATTCATATTAATATTCACCCCCCTCTAGTAATTGCTAATCCCGCTTGTTGGTTTCCAACAAGTGGTATCAGAGCTCGGTCGAAAGATCGAGCGTAAAAGCTTTTTCGAAAAGATCCTTTGGAAACTATGGGCTCTAGCAATCACCAAGAAGGATCCTCTTCAATAAACCGACCTCCATTATTCAATGGTGAAGGGTATGCTTATTGGAAGGTCCGGATGAGAGTTTTTATTGAAGCAATAGATACCGATATTTGGGATGCAATAGAAGATGGTCCATATATTCCTAGACACATGATAAATGGGGAAGTCGTTGAAATTCCTAGGAGTAGTTGGAGTGATGATGATAAAAAGAAAGTATCTTTTGATTTGAAAGCTAAAAACATCATCTTCTCCGCCTTGTCCCATGATGAATTTTATCGAGTTTCTCAATGCAAGTCGGCTAAAGAAATGTGGGAAACTTTGGAAGTCATTCGTGAAGGAACAAGTGAAGTGAGAAATGCAAGATTAAATTCTTTGACTCATGAATATGAATTATTTCACATGTTCCCTAATGAATCCATTGATGACTTACAAAAGAGATTTTCACATATCATTAGTCACTTGATTTCTCTAGGAAAACAATTTCGTGATGGTGAAACTACCACAAAGTTTTGAGATGTCTTGATAGAAAATGGCAACCCAAGGTGACCGCCATCAAGGAGTCTAAAGATTTGAACACTATGGACTTGGCCACCTTGTTTGGGAAGCTCAAAGAACATGAGATAGAGCTATCAAGAGTTAGCACACATGAGGAGTTGGATAAAAAGAAGAAGATCATCTCTCTCAAGGCCTCAACCAAAGTATCAAAAGAGGTTGAAGATGACTCCACAAGTGAGAACTCCGATCATGCACTCAATGAGGAGGAAATTGGATTATTTGCAAAAAGATTCAACAAATTCCTCAAGGGTAAAAAGGGTGGTTCATCATCAAGAGATAAAAGACCCAAGGATTTCAAATCAAGGAACAAGAGCTCAAGTGAAGGAGTAAAATGTCATCAAGGTGGAGGCATTGGACATATCAAAATGGAATGTCCCACATACTTGAGAAAGAGTGAAAAGAATACCCAAGAGGGAAAAGGCAAGAGAGCTTACATTGTTTGGGATGCTCCGGAGAAGGATGCAAAATCCTCATCAAGTAGCTCGGATGACGAAGTTGCTAATCTTTGTCTCATGGATAGGAGCAACAATGAAGCCTCAAATGACAATAGTGAAAGTGAGGATGAGGTATCATCTAAAAATTCTAACTCTTCCTCTTTCACTATTCCTTATGATGATTTGCTAAATGAGTATAATGAAATGTTAACACAATTTGAAAAGCTTGCTAAAGTCAACAAGGAAAAAGGAAAGAAAATCTTGGAGTATCAAAAAGAGATCAATGAATTAGAAAAATATATAAATGAATTGAAACTCAAAAATGCATCCTTAGAACTTGTTAACTCTAGTTATGTTTGTAATTGTGCAAATCCTAAGGAAACTATCACACATTGTGAGAAGTGTTGTGAACTTGAAAATGAAGTTAAGGATTTGAAAAACAAACTCAACACACCCTCCAATAGTGATAGGAACCTAGATCGGTTACTTAGTTCACAAAGAAACAATTCAAACAAAACCGGTTTAGGTTATGTCCACAAGAAAAAGAACAATAAAGTGGTTGGTACATTTTCTAAAGTTGATTTTACAAAGAAACCAACTTGCTTTTATTGTGGAAAGTTTGGACATACAAACAATAGGTGCCACATAAAGAACTTTGAAATTAAAAAGGGCACTTATGTTTGGATTGAGAAGGAAGCAACACCCAAAGCTAACCCAAAGGGACCCCACATAATTTGGGTACCCAAAATGAGCAAATAATTTTGTCTTGTAGGTGTGCCTTAGAACGGAAAAGAAACTTAGGTATCTTGATAGTGGATGCTCAAGGCACATGACGGGAGATAAGCGGAAGTTCATGGAGCTTACTCCTCAAGAAGGTGGATATGTCACTTATGGAGACAACAACAAAGGGAAAATTCTTGGTATTGGTAAAGTCGGTAATTCTTCCAACTTGGTTATTGATAATGTACTTTATGTTCAAGGATTAAAACACAATCTTTTGAGCATTAGTCAATTATGTGATATTGGTAACCATGTATTATTTACCTCTACTCAAT
The DNA here is from genome assembly GCA_037953625.1 of Crotalaria pallida. NCBI lineage: Eukaryota > Viridiplantae > Streptophyta > Magnoliopsida > Fabales > Fabaceae > Crotalaria > Crotalaria pallida. The sequence continues at coordinate 74,450,785 of CM075649.1, read as the reverse complement.
GTCTCATAAAAAGTGACAAAGATGAATCTATCAAATTTGTTGGCAAAAGGTCTTATAATACTTACTTGGTTGAATTGAACAATATCACCTCTTTGGTTTCTACTTGTTTAGTTAGCAATGAGAGTGATACTTGGTTATGGCACCGTAGGACCGCTCACATTAATGTAAATCAATTAAAGAAACTACAATCCAAAGACTTAGTAGTTGGTTTACCAAAGCTAAATTTTAAAATTGAAGGTGATTGCACTCCTTGTAAGAAGTGCAAACAAACCAAAAATCATTTTGGATCTAAAACTGATGTGTCCACAACAAGACCATTAGAATTGCTTCATATGGACTTGTTTGGACCTTCTCAAGTAAAAAGCTTTGTTGGCAACTATTATGGCTTGGTAATTGTTGATGACTTTTCTAGATTTACATGGACATTATTTTTAAGTGCAAAGAGTGAGACCTACAAATCTTTCAAACGTCATGTTAAACTTGTGCAAAACCATGTAAACCAAAAAGTGATTATTATTAGAACCGACCATGGTGGTGAATTTGAAAACTACAAATTTGATAGATTTTGTGATAAACATGGTATTGAGCACCAATACTCCGCACCAAGAACTCCAGAACAAAATGGAGTGGTAGAGCGGAAAATAGGGTGCTAGAGGAACTTGCAAGAACCATGCTAAATGATTCTCAAGTACCTCATTATTTTTGGGCCGATGCCGTTAATACGGCTTGTTATGTCATGAATAGAATTTTAATTAAGCCCATGCTCAAGAAAACCCCCTATGAGCTCTACAAAGGAAGAAAACCAAATATATCCCACTTTCATGTTTTTGGATGCAAAGTTTATGTTTTAAACAATGGAAAAGATCATCTTGGAAAATTTGACTCCAAATCCGATGAGGGAATATTTTTGGGCTATTCTTCACATAGTAAAGCATATAGAATCTTTAACAAAAGAACTATGACTATTGAACAATCTATTCATGTTGTTTTTAATGAGTCTTCGAAAGAAGATGGAGTTTTGAGTGATGTTTGTGATGAAGGATTTGATTTTTCAAAAGAAGAAAAAGAGAAGGAGGTTTTAAAAGATGAAGGAGAAGTCAAAGAAGAACTTGCTCCGGCTTGGAAAATGGTAAAAGCTCATCCTATTGACAAAGTCATAGGAGATATTTCAAATGGAGTATTAACTTGTAGGTCTATTTGTTAGGAAATAGGATGCGACAAAACGCAGCGGAAAAAAAAAAATATATCCTATTTCCATCCAGGATCCATGTGAAAAACATGATTTGAGATAGGGAATAAATTTACCTTTTGCAGGGAAGAGGAGACCAACGAATCTTATCACGAACGCTTCGTCAATCACGAGCACATCAATGTGTTGTGCCTCTATTGGTATCCACACGAAGAAATTCCCAATTGGAATCACGTCTCTCTTCTCAATGCTAGCAGAGAAGAGAGAGTCTGTGTATCACTCACTCTCTGATATGACGGCTAGGGTTACCGTTCTGTGTCTCACACATCTTTCTCCCATAAAGCTAATAATATTATATTTATAATATTATCAGACCAACTGGTTGGGCTTTTTTAGGAGATAAATTCGAATTCTATCTTATATGTAGAAGATAAAATCAAATTTATATCTTATACATAAAGATAAAACGAATCATATCTTAATCATATCAGAAAGATTTAATTTTATAAAAATACAACTATTGTATTTTTATCAAATGTAATATCACCAATTTTATCTGCTCTTAGTGTGTGACCCTATAGGTTCCTGTAACGTTGGCAGTAATGTTAAAATCACATTTTAACTTTACAAGCAATGAGCGGTATCTAGCAACACATCATTGCTACCCAAGTGACAGGAATGTCTGTGATTTGACTAAACCTTTTACTGTGACCAATGAACATATGTAAGTTTAATCCCTTTGTCCAAATATCATAGTTACACTCATGGCATGGAACGTGTCACCCATGAATAGTGTAACCTATGGTTTCTTGATCCCTGAGTAGACACGTCTAAACAAGTCTCGTCAATATCTCATATTGACTGTCTTGAGTATGGCCATACATTTCACCGTCTCACTCAATCAAGGGCCCCAGAGATATAATTCCTATTGATAAGGAAGGACAAATCCCATCTACGTCACTCACATCCCTCTACATGATTTGTCATATACCCGACTACAACTGTTATGATCACCTGGTTAAAGATGACGTTTGATTGCGTGAAAGCATATAATTCCTCATGTTGGGAACCGTAGCGACTTCAGGTCGAAGGACCATGTACACCATTGTCACTATGAGAATCGCTTATGACACTCACTTAATAACCCATGTAGCATTCTCATGGCGGGTCAATCCAGTACACAATTGTCCCAATGTGTACTTACGTGAAGACTTGATATCCCATATCCATGACCGGTGAGATACAGTCATCAGTCTGCCACATACTAGTCTCGATGTATTATAGTTGTCCTTATTAACTATAATACTCGACTAGGGAATCTTTAAGGATAATTATCAATCAATAAGATCTCACTATCAAGTCATGTACTTGGTATTCTTATGACATTGAACTTATAATCCTAAGGACTTTATTACATCTATTTTAATTAAACAATTAAAGCATAAATATAATAAATGAAATGCCTCATTATTATTAATAGTAATAATCCATAAACATGAAATAAGTACAAGTAAAAGAGAAAATATGATTGCCACTAGGGCACTCTCCAACAATCTCCCACTTGCACTAGTGCCAATCGTTCATGTATCTAATACCATAAGCCCTAACATGTCCCTCACGCTTTTTTATGGCAAGAGGTTTAAACAGTGGATCAGCAATATTATCATCTGTTGAAACTCTGCATATCTTCACATCTCCTCTGCCAATTATCTCTCGAATGATGTGAAAACGCCGAAGTATATGTTTGGATTTCTGGTCAGATCTCGGTTCCTTAGCTTGCGCAATGGCTCCATTGTTGTCACAATAGAGGTCCACTGGAAACTCAATACTAGGAACAACATCAAGTTCATTTATGAACTTCTTAATCCAAACTGCTTCCTTTGCTGCTTCTGATGCAGCTATATACTCAGCTTCTGTTGTAGAATCGGCCACAGTCTCTTGCTTTGAACTCTTCCAGCATATAGCCCCACCATTCAAACAAAATACAAATCCAGATTGTGATTTGAAATTGTCCTTATCAGTCTGGAAGCTAGCATCGGTGTAACCCTTTACAACCAGCTCATCTTCACCTCCATATACCAAGAAAGCATCCTTAGTTCTTCTTAAGTACTTTAGGATATTCTTGACTACTGTCCAGTGACCTTCACCTGGATCTGACTGGTATCTGCTCGTCATGCTCAAAGCATACGAAATATCAATTCGAGTACATATCATGGCATACATGCTGGATCCAATTGCAGATGCATATGGAATTCTATCCATGCGTTCCCTTTCTTCCTTAGTGGAAGGACACTGTTCCTTTGACAAGGTTATACCATGTGACATTGGCAAAGATCCCCTTTTGGAATCCTGCATGTTGAACCGTTTCAACACTTTGTCTATGTACGACCTTTGACTTAGGCCAAGCAATCTCCTTGATCTATCTCTATAAATCTTGATGCCTAATATATAGGTTGCTTCACCCAAATCCTTCATAGAAAAGAAATTCCCTAACCATGTCTTAACAGACTGTAAGGTAGGAATGTCATTCCCGATGAGTAGTATGTCATCCACATAAAACACAAGAAAGACAATTGTGCTCCCACTAACCTTCTTATATACACAAGACTCTTCTTCGTTCTTGATGAAACCAAATTGTTTGATTGCATCATCGAATCGAATATTCCAACTCCTAGAAGCTTGTTTCAATCCATAAATGGATCGTTGCAGCTTACAAACCTTTCCAGCATGCTTTGGATCAACAAAACCTTCAGGTTTTGTCATATACACATTCTCTAAAAGATTTCCATTAAGGAAAGCAGTTTTGACATCCATCTGCCAGATTTCATAATCATGAAATGCTGCAATAGCAAGCAAGATCCTAATGGATTTAAGCATGGCAACTGGTGAAAATGTTTCATCATAGTCAATACCATGAACTTGTTTGAAACCTTTAGCAACCAATCGTCCTTTAAAGGTATGTACATTACCATCCATGTTAGTCTTCTTCTTGAAAACTCATTTGCACCCAATTGGTTTTACCCCATCAGGTAGATCAACCAAGATCCAAACTTGGTTGGTGTGCATGGACTCCATCTCAGATCTCATGGCTTGAAGCCATTTCTCAGAGTCAGGGCTGTTTATAGCCTCTTGGTAAGTAGTAGGTTCATCTTGATCAAAAATCATAATGTCATCCTCTTGATTCAAGAGAAATCCATATCTCTTTGGCTGAAAGAGGAATCCTACTTGACCTACGCAAAACTTGTGTAACTTGAGCAGGTTGTACATCCACAACATCTTGTGGAACTTGCTCAACATCCATCGCTTGGTCTTGGCTACTTTGGGATTCTTGAATCTCATCAAGATCTATTTTCCTCCCACTATTTCCTTTAGAGAGAAATTCTCTTTCAAGAAATACGCTTGTGCGAGCGACAAACACTCTGCCTTCTGTGGGATTGTAGAAATAGTATCCCTTAGTTTCTTTGGGAAATCCTACAAAGTAACATTTGTCAGATTTGGGACTGATTTTATCAGAAAGTAGACGTTTCACATAAACATCACAACCCCAAATCTTGAGAAAAGACATACTAGGACGCCTCCCAGTCCATATCTCATATGGTGTTTTTTCAACCGCCTTCGATGGGGATCAGTTAAGTGTAAAAGCAGCTGTAAGTAGAGCATGTCCCCAAAAAGAGATTGGAAGGTCCGATTGACTCATCATACACCTAACCATGTCCAACAAGGTTCAGTTTCTCCTTTCTGAAAGACCATTCCACTGGGGCGTTCCAGGAGGAGTGAGTTGAGATACTATACCACACTCTTTTAGATAGTCATCGAACTCTTGGCTAAGGTATTCACCACCTCGATCAGATCGAAGGGCTTTAATACTTTTGCCAAGTTGATTTTGTACTTCATTCTTGAATTCCTTGAACTTTTCAAAGGTTTCATGTTTGTATTTCATCAGATATACATACTCATATCTACTAAAATCATCAGTAAATGTGACGAAGTACGGGTAACCTCCTCTAGCATTTGAACTCATAGGCCCACATACATCTGTATGTATGAGTCCCAAAAGTTCATTAGCCCGTTCACTGCTGCCAGTAAATGGGCCCTTTGTCATCTTGCCCAACAAACAAGACTCACATGTCTCATAAGATTCAAAATCAAATGAGTCTAAGAATCCATCTTTATGAAGCTTAGAAATGCGTTTCTCATTTATATGGCCCAAACGACAATGCCAAAGAAAAGTTTGGTTTGTATCATTTGATTTAAACCTTTTAGCATTAATGTTATAGACTAGATGATCAAGATCTAACAAATAAAGACCATTTATTAATTGTGCACTGCCAAAAAAACATCTCATTCAAATAAATGGAACAACAATTGTTCCTTATTGAAAACGAAAAACCTACTTTGTCTAAACATGAAACTGAAATAATATTCCTACGAATAGCAGGTACAGAATAAACATCCTCTAGTTCTAAAAATAATCCACTAGGTAAGGTTAAACTACAAGTTCCAACAGCAATGGCAGCAACTCTTGCTCCATTTCCAACTCGCAGTTCGACTTCACCTTTAGCTAATCTTCTACTCCTTTTTAGATCCTGCACATTAACACAAATGTGAGATCCACATCCAGTATCTAATACCCATGATGTTGAAGCAGAAAAATTAACTTCTATAACAAAAATACCTGAAGAAGACTTTTCTTCATTTCTTTCTATTTAAGGTAATCTGGGCAATTCCTCTTCCAATGTCCCTCCTTGTTACAATGGAAGCAATTTCCCTCCTTAGCCACCCCACCTTTAGGCTTAAGAGCCTTAGCTACTCTAGCTTTGCCCTTATCCTTAGGTTTTTGTGCTTTCCCTTTGGCCTTACCTTTGCCCTTTCCATTTTGAACCAACAATACAGTTTTTCCCTTGTTGATATCATGCTCAGCAGTTTTCAACTTCCCTAACAATTCAGTTAGAGTGCTGTCAATGTTGTTCATGTTGTAATTCATGACAAACTGACTAAAGCTCTGTGGTAAGGAATGCAGAACTAAGTCAACAGCCAACTCTTGACCTAGTGGGAAACCCATCCTCTCAATGTTCTCAATATAACCAATCATCTTGATTACATGATGACTAACTGGGCTTCCCTCTGTCATCTTACAAGTGAAAAGGGACCTTGTGACCTCAAAACGCTCATGCCTTGCTTGCCCTTGATAGAGCTCCTTAAGGTGTACGATCATATCGTACGCACTCATGTTCTCATGAACCTTCTGAAGGTCAGGAGTCATAGTGACAAGCATGAGAGTTCCAACCTCTAAGGCATTATCTTGATGCCTACGGAAAGCATCCCTCTCAGCAGCCGGTGCATTAGCGGGGGGTGCTTCAGGGAGCGGTTGCTCTAGCACATACATCTTTTTCTCATTCCTAAGGACAATCCTTAGGGTTCGATACCAGTCCAGGAAATTAATTCCCGTCAGCTTGTCCTTCTCAAGGACCGATCGCAGTGATAAGTTATTTGAATTGTTTGATGCCATGGTGATCTAACAACAAAATTAAAACAGAATTAAGATCATGTTTATTAAATAGTTAATAAGGACTTTTATTAAATATTACTCCCACTATTTTCTTCAAATCAATAACCCTCAATATTGACTCGGAAAATCTCAGCGTAAGATTTCCTAGTGGGACCAAGATCCATATTTCATCTTATCATGAGTCAACTTTAGCTGATCACCCACAATTTGATTATTTAGGTAAGGAACCCTTTCCCAATCACATCTCATGTGACTCTTGGATCAATTGGGTGAATAACATTTTGATCGAGGCCGTACCCGATCAAAATAAAAGGTGTTTATTCTGTAGTACTAGGAAGATGATCCTAGGTCGTTTCCCAGCGAATATCGGTCTAGGCAAAGTATCAAACACGTAGTGTGCAGTAAAATGGGGGGGTTTTTGTGTGTGAAAAATGTGAAGAACAAAACATAAACAGAATATAAAAACTAAGAAAATCAGAAACAAAAGCGGGCAAACCCCTTTGGCTACGTACACTACTCAATCCTAGCTCACTAAAGATCGATTCCTCTCCTCTCCTCTCCTCTGTCCAACTCGTGATAACCAAATACTAAGCGAAAATTCAGTTATCACTCCAAACCCTAACTTCTAATTAAGCATCAGAAACCAGAATTGGAGTTTTTACGAGTTAATACAAATTAAGCATTTATATTCATGTATTATCTCTACGAAATGGAATTAAGCAAACCACTACACATCGATAAACATGAAAACAGAGAAGAGAAAACGAAATTGCATTAATAACAAGAGCTCAAGAGTAGATAATACAATACCAAAGGGATTAACCCATGAAGTCTAGCCTTCCATGGCCATAAATGAAGAAAAACGAGTAGAAATGGGGAAGAACAAAACCCTAGCAGCCACCACCACTTGAGAGAGCCAAGAGAGAAGTTCTAACCTAGAGAAAGAGTGAGAAATCTGAAAATGGGAGTGTGTTCTTGGGGGTTACACGAATTTCCCCTCTTAAGACACAAAATGGGCCTAAAACATGGGCCCATATCCTAAGAAACACTATTCTGAAAATTACAATTAAAAAGGGACCTAAATGCAAATTACAATCTTCACTTCAATACTTCAATCTTCATTTCGAAACTTCCCAAAGTGTCCTTGTGCCAAATATTACCTGAAAATAGAAATAGAATTAATTAGGCTAAATAATTCCAAATTAAACAATATTCGGAATATTAGTCCAATAAACTCTAAATCACTAAATCAAGCTAATCAATGTCAAATGGGCAACAAGTATCAATAATAGGAGTAAAATAATGCAAGGAATAATGGGAAATAAAATGCTCATCAAATACCCCCACACTTACCCTTTTTCACTCCTGGGCAAAACCAAAAGATAGGACTATGAAGATCAATATGCACCAAAGTGAATCATGCAACAAGATGACTACAACTAAGAAATGCAAACCTAAGAGATTACATACTTCACAATGAATTCTAGGAAATGCAAAGAAATGGGCAAACTCAAGCACACAAAATGGCTAAGGATCAATGAGTCAAAGCATCCGTGAACATCATCCAATTACTTCAAGTATGCAAAGAAACCAATGACATCAAGAGGATAGTCACAAAGATGATAGAAACTCACAAGGATCACTCAAAAGTGTTTACACTCAAGTGTTTGGGGTTAATCATTATTTACACTCAAGGCACATCATGAAAAACAAACAAAACCATAAGCTTGACAAGCCTCTAACATCAACCATCAACACACATGCACAAAATGATCAAAAGGGCTTTTAAGGGTTGTAATGGGGCCAAGGACAAGGTAGGATAAAAATATGGGAATGTAGCTAAAACCAAGGGAATAGAGGAGCAATGGGGAATAAGTAAAAAGTAAGCAAAATCCACCCCAAAATCAACAACCACTAATTCCAGTCCTCTTTGCCTCAACAACCTTTTATTCACTTTTTTTTTTCTTTTTATTTTTGCATTTTTTTTTGTATTTTTGAGAGATATACAAAAAGAAAAGAAGAAACAACACAAATGGCATGAAGATGAAGCCATAACTATAACAACCAATGAGGCAAAACCAAGAACTCAACCAATTAAAGCATAAAGCATACTTCTTACCTAATACCCATTCCCAAAACAATTCCAAAGCTCCAAAATTCCCTAAGGTTAGGACAATCATGGTTTTTTAAGTCATAGGCTTGTAATGAGCTAAAGAACAAGAAAAGGGATAAAAAGGCTCAAAGGGGCTAGCAAAGGATACATTCATTCAAGGTAGGCTCATATGGCTAGTAGCTTATTCAAGAAAGAAAGTGCCTAAATCATTTCAAAATGTGCATGAGCAATCAAGTATCAACAAGAGTCAAGTCAAGTTCTAGAGTGCAAGTAATCCAGAGTGCAATCACACATGAAAGAAAATTAGGTGGCATATATAGAAATCCACCCACAATTAAGGCTCAAATCCTCACAAAAGGGACAATTCTATCACAGTGTTACCACCTCTTAATTATCAAAAGCAACTTTACACACAGAAATGCATGAATTCAGACACAAGATACCAAAACTCTACTAAAATGAAGCAAAAACATGCAAGAAAATGCCCAAAACTAAGCAAAACCTAAAAAAAATCAAAGCAAAATATGCAACCTAAACTACTCTCCCCCCACACTTAAATCACACATTGTCCTCAATGGAACACAAATAGCAGAATCAGACAGATATAGACAAGTGTAATAAAAAGAGTAAGGAAGGAGAAAAGGAGACTCCCTAAGTCATGGTTGTTCAAAAGTGGGGTCGACCAATGAGGCCTCCTCCACAGGTGCATCATCCAGGGAAGGGGTGGTTAGGAAAGGCTTGAGTCGGTGGCCATTGACTTTGAAGCTCTTGTTCGTGGACTCACTCTTGATCTCCACAGTGCCATAAGGAAACACCTGGGTGACTACAAACGGTCCAATCCATTTAGAGCGGAGCTTTCCACTCATGAGTCCAAGCCTAGAGTTGTAGAGCAAAACTTTTTGACCAACCAAGAACTCCTTTCTGGAAATGGAGTTATCATGAAGCTTCTTGGTCTTCTCTTTGTAGAATTTGGAGTTCTCATAGGCCTCCAAGCGGATCTCATCTAGCTCACTCAACTGCAGCTTCCTCTCCTCACCCGCTTGATCAAGAGCTAAGTTACATTGCTTCACAGCCCAATATGCACGGTGCTCTATCTCCACAGGCAGGTGGCACGCCTTACCAAAGACAACCCGATAGGGTGACATCCCTATGGGTGCCTTGTAAGCGGTCCGATGGGCCCACAGAGCATCCTCCAATCGTGTGCTCCAATCCTTTCTATTAGGCTTCACCATCTTCTCCAAAATCCGCTTGATCTCTCTATTTGAAATCTCAGCTTGCCCGTTGGTTTGGGGGTGATAGGGTGTAGAAACTTTGTGCACAACCCCATACTTCTTGAGCAAAGCTTGCATGGATCTATTGTAGAAGTGTGTGCCTTGGTCACTGACTATGGCTCTAGGTATGCCAAACCTGCAAAGGATATTAGACCTGACAAAATCTACAACAACCTGAGCATTATTAGTCCTGGTGGCCTTAGCTTCCACCCATTTGGATACGTAATCCACAGCAAGTAAGATATAATAAAAACCAAAAGAAACAGGAAAGGGCCCCATGAAATCTATACCCCAGACGTCAAACACCTCACAAAACAACATAGGTTGTTGCGGCATTTGTTGCCTCCAAGATAGGGCGCCTCCTGCTCTTTGACACTGCTCACACGAGCTGCAGATGTTGCTCGCATCCTTGAAAATGGTAGGCCAATAAAATCCAGAATCCAGCACCTTTCGTGCTGTCCTTTGAGTACCAAGGTGGCCTCCCACTGGTGAAGCATGGCAAAATTGGAGAACCGATTGGATCTCCTGGTCTGGAATGCACCTGCGAATGACCTGATCACTGCAAAAACGCCATAAATAGGGGTCATCCCATACATAATGCTTGGCATCGCTCTTTAATTTGTCTCTTTGAGCTTTGGATGCCAAGGCAGGAAAAACAGAAGCAACCAGATAATTAACAATGTCTGCAAACCAAGGAGTTTGGGGAAGGGGATGGGAAACATTTAAAGATAAAAGCTTCTCATCCGGGAAGTCATCCCGGATAGGAAATGCATCCTCCTCTCTCTCTATCCTGCTCAAGTGGTCTGCGACAAGGTTATGCGCACCACTCCGATCCTGAATCTCAAGATCAAACTCCTGGAGGAGCAACATCCACCTAATCAACCTAGGTTTGGAATCTGTCTTTTTCAAAAGATACTTCAGAGCAGCATGATCAGTGTACACTACAACCTTAGAACCAAGCAAATATGATCTAAACTTGTCAAGTGCAAAAACAATAGCCAAAAGTTCTTTTTCAGTTGTTGTGTAATTAACCTGTGCTGCATCTAAAGTCCTAGAAGCATAATAAATCACATGCGACAGCTTACCAACCCTTTGGGAGAGAACTGCTCCCAAAGCATAATTTGAAGCATCAGTCATGAGCTCAAATGGGAGGGTCCAATCAGGTGGTTGGATGATGGGAGTGGTGGTCAGTGCTTTCTTCAATTCATCAAATGCCCTCTTGCATTGGTCTCCAAATTCCCATGGGGCATCCTTTTGAAGCAACATGGAAAGAGGAAGGGCAATGTTGCTAAAGTTCTAAATAAACCTGCGATAGAAACCTGCATGACCAAGAAAAGAACGCACCTCTCGCACGCAACAGGGGTAAGGCAAATGTGATATTACATGCAGCTTAGCAGGGTCAACTTCTATGCCCTTGTGCGAAACAATGTGCCCTAAGACTATGCCTTGTTCTACCATGAAGTGGCATTTTTCAAAATTCAAGACAAGGTTAGTCTCAATGCACCTGTTAAGAACCTTAGTCAAATTATCAAGACATGCATCAAATGAGGAGCCATAAACACTAAAATCATCCATGAAGACCTCTATGCAATGCTCGAGCAAGTCAGCAAAAATACTCATCATACATCTTTGAAATGTGGCAGGAGCATTGCATAGGCCAAAAGGCATCTTTCTATATGCAAATGTGCCAAAAGGACAGGTAAATGTGGTCTTATGTTGGTCCTCTGGTGCAATGCAAATTTGAAAATAACCAGAGAATCCATCTAAGAAGCAATAATGAGATTTACCTGCCAGGCGCTCCAACATCTGATCAATGAAGGGGAGAGGGAAATGATCCTTGCGAGTCTCCTGGTTGAGCTTTCTGTAATCAATGCAGACTCTCCAACTGTTATGCACTCTAGTGGGAATCAGCTCATCCTTCTCATTTTTGACAACTGTGACACTAGACTTCTTGGGGACAACTTGCACCGGGCTCACCCAAGTGCTATCTGAAATTGGGTAGATGATACCCGCTTGGAGCAGCTTGGTGACCTCTTTCTTAACCACATCAAGAATCTGGGGGTTCAATCGTCTTTGGGGTTGTCTCACTGGTTTAGCCCCATCCTCCAACAAAATGCGGTGCATGCACATGGAGGGGCTAATTCCAGGAATATCCGCTAAAGTCCATCCAATTGCCATCTTGTTCTTTCTTATCACATCCAGCAGTTTCTCCTCTTGATCAACAGAAAGTGAGGTAGAGATGATCACTGGGAGTTTCTGCTCATCCTCCAAGTAAGCATATTTGAGATGAGGAGGGAGGGGCTTCAGGTCCAATGAGGGTGCCTGCATAATAGATGGAACTAAAGGGACAACAGAAATGGATTCTGCTGCCTGCACCTGAACAAGTGAATCAGACTCATGCATAACAGATATGGGGTTAGGGTTAGCATAATCTGAATCTATAACATATGAATCATCAGATGCAGCGGCAGAGTCTAGAAACTGAGCTATTTCAGTGCATGCGGTGCACCATCCAGAGTTAGTGCATGATTGACAAGTAAATGAATCAGTGAAAGATGGCAATTCAAAATCATGATGCAAAAAGTCAAGCATATGCTCATCTATCAAATCATCAAGCAAGTCCACATGGAAAACAGAGTGATCCTCAGGAAAATGTTTCATAGCATGGAAAATGTCAAATCGGATCACACTGCCATCAAACTCCATGGAAAGTGAACCTGAATGCACATCTATCTTGGTTCGGGTTGTTTTCAAAAATGGCCTCCCCAAAATAATAGGAACAACATTACGGGGAGAGTCATCTTCCATATCAAGTATGTAAAAATCAGCAGGGAAGATCAACTCTTCAACCCGAACCAAGACATCCTCTATCAAACCTGCGGGGTGGGCAGTACTTCTATTTGCCAATTGAATCACCACACCCGTAGGTTGAAGAGGTCCAAGAGAAAGAGACTTAAAAACAGACATAGGCATGAAAAAGTACTGGATGAGAAGCTGCTCTGAGATCTGATGGTGAGGGCAGGAAGCACACAACCTCTTGAATCTCACCCAATAATCATAGAGACTCTCTCCATGTTGTTGCCTGATACCAGAGATTTCCTTTCTGATTGCACTGGTCCTATTTGCAGGGAAGAATTTTTCCAGAAATGCCCTCTTCAAGTCATCCCAGCTTGTGATGGAACCAGGGGCCAAGTCAGATAACCAATCTTGTGCTAGACCCTCTAAGGAATGTGGAAATGCTGTGAGACAGACATGATCCTCTTGCACATCATGTGGTTTCATTGTGGTGCACACTATATGGAATTTCTTGAGATGCTTATGAGGATCCTCACCTGCAAGACCATGAAACTTGGGCTACAAATGGATTAGTCCTGTTCTAAGCTCAAAAGGAACATCCTCATCAGGATACCGGATACACGAGTCTTCAATAGTGAAGTCAGGTGCAGCCAGCTCCCTAAGTGTCCTTTCCCTTGGTGGGGGTTGAGCCATGTTATCACAATGTATAGAATCAGATTGAATAAAAGTAGAAGGAATAGAAGAAATAAAAACAGAATCAGAATTAGATGGACTATAAGATGACTCTGACTCACTACCTAATGACTGATTCCTATTTTGTCTAACTAATCTGTGATAAGTTCTATCAATTTCAGGGTTGTAAGGATGCAAATAACTTGGGTTGCCCCTAGTCATGTACTGAATAGAACAGCATCAACCATAGCATACTGTAACAGATATGCATGACCAAAATCGGCAACAAAATTTTTTTATTTTTTAAAATTTTTTTCTTTATTTTTTTCAGCACCCTAAAATCATGAAAACATATCACAGAAAGTTTGAGGACAAAATTCAAAAGGGAACCAAGTCAAACAAATAAGTTACGAACAAAAAAGAAGAAAAATAAACTTGTAAAATAAAAAAGAAATAGTAAACAACCGAATTTTTGGGGCCTTCCCATTATCGAAAAGTTATGGCTGTTTGAAAATTCTCTTCGATTTGATATAAAATTCGTCCAATTCCGAGTTACGGATCAAAAGTTATGGCTGTTTGAAATTCGTGCTGATAAAACTTGAAAAAGGTTTTCTGCAATTCACAACCAGTGATGATCTGAGTGACAGTGGCTTAACAAAACATCATCATATGATAATAGTAGTGTGGATATAAATTTTCGTGCAAAAATTCCACCCACAACTATGTGAACTAGCAACCACAGAATCAATCAAATACACTAATTGCAACAAAACAGCAAACAGCGCAACTTCAACCAGTTATCAGAATTGACTACTAGACCCTAAATCAGACACGACACACTATAATAACTATACTAACTACGACACTAACTAACTACTAATGACCTTTGGCAAGAACCGATATTCCCCGGCAACGGCGCCAAATTTTGATCGAGGCCGTACCCGATCAAAATAAAAGGTGTTTATTCTGTAGTACTAGGAAGGTGATCCTAGGTCGTTTCCCAGCGAATATCGGTCTAGGCAAAGTATCAAACACGTAGTGTGCAGTAAAATGGGGGGGTTTTTGTGTGTGAAAAATGTGAAGAACAAAACATAAACAGAATATAAAAACTAAGAAAATCAGAAACAAAAGCGGGCAAACCCCTTTGGCTACGTACACTACTCAATCCTAGCTCACTAAAGATCGATTCCTCTCCTCTCCTCTCCTCTGTCCAACTCGTGATAACCAAATACTAAGCGAAAATTTAGTTATCACTCCAAACCCTAACTTCTAATTAAGCATCAGAAACCAGAATTGGAGTTTTTACGAGTTAATACAAATTAAGCATTTATATTCATGTATTATCTCTACGAAATGGAATTAAGCAAACCACTACACATCGATAAACATGAAAACAGAGAAGAGAAAACGAAATTGCATTAATAACAAGAGCTCAAGAGTAGATAATACAATACCAAAGGGATTAACCCTTGAAGTCTAGCCTTCCATGGCCATAAATGAAGAAAAACGAGTAGAAATGGGGAAGAACAAAACCCTAGCAGCCACCACCACTTGAGAGAGCCAAGAGAGAAGTTCTAACCTAGAGAAAGAGTGAGAAATCTGAAAATGGGAGTGTGTTCTTGGGGGTTACACGAATTTCCCCTCTTAAGACACAAAATGGGCCTAAAACATGGGCCCATATCCTAAGAAACACTATTCTGAAAATTACAATTAAAAAGGGACCTAAATGCAAATTACAATCTTCACTTCAATACTTCAATCTTCATTTCCAAACTTCCCAAAGTGTCCTTGTGCCAAATATTACCTGAAAATAGAAATAGAATTAATTAGGCTAAATAATTCCAAATTAAACAATATTCGGAATATTAGTCCAATAAACTCTAAATCACTAAATCAAGCTAATCAATGTCAAATGGGCAACAAGTATCAATAATAGGAGTAAAATAATGCAAGGAATAATGGGAAATAAAATGCTCATCACATTTATTCAAAATTAACTTATTAATTTATACCCAATTCTTTTGCCTATAGATCTTCAATCCTATTGAATCATCCATTTAAGTTAGACCCAATGGTTGACATAACGAATATTACATTTATTCCTTTGCGTCTGACCAATGTAGATAAACGTACTCTACTTTAGCAGACCCACATTCAAAACGACATCAATCAAGACGAGTGTCAAGCATTGGAAGGCATATAACTTAATATTTCAGTTTGAGGGGTTTTATATTTAAGTGATCTCACCTATTTTATCTTACATTAACATACTTTATAACGATAACATGCATCACATACATACTATAATTATAAACTACGTGATATGGTCATGGCCTAGAAAAACTAATTCACCCAAGCCAATGAGTGACTTAAAACAAAGATCCTAAACGCATAGCTTCTTCTCCAAGAGCATTCCTTGAATGTATGCACCGGTCCTTCTCCAAGAGCCTTCCTTAAATCTCCTTTCCTTTTCATCTTCAAGTCTTTCGCAATTTTTTTAATAAAAATATTACAAATAGAAACCTCGTTCATGAGGGGATTTAGATGAGAAAAGAAATACATATTGAATATAGAGAGAGGCACGACACGCAGGCCGTATTTAAAAATAAACCAAAAAAAAATAAAACATACACAAGGCGCGAAACGATCTAAGAGGCCATGACCATTCACCATACAACAAACAACATATTAAATAAAATACATTATTATTTTATTAAAAATTATGTTTGTTACGAATTAAAAAAAATAAATTATATTTTATCAACTCTTGATAAAATAATAACGTATCAACGTGTTATTAATCTAGTTATCCGTTGGCAAATAAAATAGCGCAACAATCTCTTATTTGAGATAGGCTCTGCTTACAATCTCTTACCGAACAATTTAGCAAGACAATTTAGTAAGACAATTGGCCCAGTCCTTGATCTTGTAGTCTAACCAATTGAGATAGGCATATAATTTAGCTCCATTGATGATGCGCCGGCTGTATTATATTTTGTTCCGTATCATGCGGCACAATTTGTTTCACGTGACAAAAAATAAAAAAAAAAAAATAAACCAAAACAATACAGCCGGCGTTTTGATAGCGCACCAAGTGATTCACGGCGCATCATCAACTCTTGACAAATCATGCGGCCACATCAATCTGAATAGCGCAAGAATTGATACTCACAGCGAATTTTTTTTTATTATTTAATTTTTGATTAATCCCAACACATCATAATCATATTAAAACATGTTTAATCAAAAATAATCAAATCATGGTTTCGCAAGTGGCTCTGATACCACTGTTAGGAAATAGTATGTGACAAAACGCAGCGGAAAAAAAATTAAATATATCCTATTTCCATCCAGGATCCATGTGAAAAAACATGATTTGAGATAGGGAATAAAATTACTTTTTGCAGGGAAGAGGAGACCAACGAATCTTATCACGAACGCTTCGTCAATCACGAGCACATCAATGTGTTGTGCCTCTATTGGTATCCACACGAAGAAATTCCCAATTGGAATCACGTCTCTCTTCTCAATGCTAGCAGAGTGAGAAGAGAGAGTCTGTGTATCACTCACTCTCTTATATGATGGCTAGGGTTACCATTCTGTGTCTCACACATCTTTCTCCCATAAAGCTAATAATATTATATTTATAATATTATCAGACCAACTGGTTGGGCTTTTTTAGGAGATAAATTCGAATTCTATCTTATATGTAGAAGATAAAATCAAATTTATATCTTATACATAAAGATAAAACGAATCATATCTTAATCATATCAGAAAGATTTAATTTTATAAAAATACAACTATTGTATTTTTATCAAATGTAATATCACCAATTTTATCTGCTCTTAGTGTGTGACCCTATAGGTTCCTGTATCGTTGGTAGTAATGTTAAAATCACATTTTAACATTACAAGCAATGAGCGGTATCTAGCAACACATCATTGCTACCCAAGTGACAGGAATGTTTGTGATTTGACTAAACCTTTTACTGTGACCAATGAACATATGTAAGTTTAATCCCTTTGTCCAAATATCATAGTTACACTCATGGCATGGAACGTGTCACCCATGAATAGTGTAACCTATGGTTTCTTGATCCCTGAGTAGACGCGTCTAAACAAGTCTCGTCAATATCTCATATTGACTGTCTTGAGTATGGCCATACATTTCACCGTCTCACTCAATCAAGGGGCCCAGAGATATAATTCCTATTGATAAGGAAGGACAAATCCCATCTACGTCACTCACATCCCTCTACATGATTTGTCATATACCCGACTACAACCGTTATGATCACCTGGTTAAAGATGACGTTTGATTGCGTGAAAGCATATAATTCCTCATGTTGGGAACCGTAGCGACTTCAGGTCGAAGGACCATGTACACCATTGTCACTATGAGAATCGCTTATGACACTCACTTAATAACCCATGTAGCATTCTCATGGCGGGTCAATCCAGTACACAATTGTCCCAATGTGTACTTACGTGAAGACTTGATACCCCATATCCATGACCGGTGAGATACAGTCATCAGTCTGCCACATACTAGTCTCGATGTATTATAGTTGTCCTTATTAACTATAATACTCGACTAGGGAATCTTTAAGGATAATTATGAATCAATAAGATCTCACTATCAAGTCATGTACTTGATATTCTTATGACATTGAACTTATAATCCTAAGGACTTTATTACATCTATTTTAATTAAACAATTAAAGCATAAATATAATAAATGAAATGCCTCATATTATTAATAGTAATAATCCATAAACATGAAATAAGTACACGTAAAAGAGAAAATACGATTGCCACTAGGGCACTCTCCAACACTATCCTTAATATTTGTCATTTTGTCTCTTTTGTTTCTCAAATTGAACCGGATTCCATTAAAACGGCGATTAAGGATGAACATTGGGTTATGGCTATGCAAGAGGAGTTAAATCAATTTACTAGAAATGATGTATGGGACTTAGTCCCTCAACCCGATGATCATAACATAATCGGCACAAAATGGATTTATAGAAATAAACTTGATGAATCCGGATTGATTATAAGAAAGAAAGCGAGATTAGTAGCTCAAGGGTACAACCAAGAGGAAGGTATCTATTATGATGAAACCTTTGCTCCGGTTGCACGACTTGAGGCAATCCTGTAACATCCCCAATTTCCGATGTCCGTTTAGGATAGTTATTAGATGTAAATTAAGTGTTTATAATGTAAGATTTAGTAAGGGTAGGTTTTATGAGGTAGAATTAGCCTAGAAATGAGTTTTAGAGGAGTTAATTATGATCTAAAGAACATAGGATATTAGAAAATTAGGAATAAAATATCCATAGCTCTAAACCCAAATTCCACCGTTGGATGTTAAGATTAGTGTCTTAGGAAGCTTGTCTCAAAATTTGAGCAAGATCCAACGGTTAACGAAAAAGTTATGACATTTTGAAATTTGCATGCTGATGCTGAATTTTACTCGCTCCAGCGAGTTTCTGCTCGCCCGAGCGAATTTCCCACATAAAGTTGGGTCTGTTTGATTGCCATTTTCGCTCCAGCGAGTGCTTTTTCGCTCCAACGAAAATCTGCAGTCTGCAACCTTAAAAACACGATTTTGTGATGCCATTTTCATAGTTTCTCTTCCTATTTCATACGAGTTTCTTCCTCCCCAACCCTAGATCATCTCTAATCATCCAAGGCACCCAAAATCACATCAAATCAAGTTTATAAATCAACTCCCCATAAAATTCCAACCATAAACCCTCTCTAAAACTCCCTATTTCTCTCTCTTTCTCTCAAACCCCAATTCATTGTTAAACCCCAATTAAGCAATCCACCACATAGAGCCTTCTAAACATGCAAGGGAGCTTAGAAAGTGTTAAGGGACAAGGAATAGGAAGCTTAAAGGCTTGGATTGGAGCTTGGTGTGGGAGCTCCATCAAAACCCCAATTTCTCCTCTTCTCTTCAAGAGGTAAGGGGGAGTACTTTGGTTTTAATTAGGGGAAGGATTTAATGATAGTAATAGGTTATACCTAGATGTATTTTATGTGTATGTTTGATTTATATGCTTGATATTGTTATGATTGAATATGAAAATATATGTTATGAACTTAGGGTTTGATATTAGTAATTGATTGTTTTAATTGTTATTGAATGAAATGAATGAATAAATGTTATTGTCATGATTATTGTTATTGTTTATGTATAAAGTATGGCCGAATCATAAGTTAGAGAACCCAACCAAATTGATATAAAGTATTAAAGGTTTGATTATCGAAAACAACATAAAATGAACTAGAAACACGTGCATTCAAGGAGTAAGGTGGACCTTAGGGGGTTACGGGGAAAAACATACGTCGTTTTAACGATTGATGAGGACAAGAGTAAATGTTAGGAATTACTATGGAGGACTTTGATCTTCCAAAGGACATGGGTTCGCCACCCGTGTCGGGGATTGGTCCGACGCAAACCATAGTAATTCTATTTACTTTGGCTCCTTGTGGCCAGTGACAGTGATTTCTGCTAGAGCCAATCTGGACGAATCAATCCAGATTGTACGTTGTACACTACCCTAGAGGAGTGTGACGTACTGTGCAAGCGGGTGAGCGACATTCCTAGAGGATGTGAAGCACTCAAACAGGGGTTGAGAAATGCTTCCTCCTGGTCGGTTTTTCCCCAGAGTGGAGGGAGAAGTGTTGTGAGGAATTGTTAAAATGTTATTGTTATTGGAAAAGGAGAAGTGCATTCATTGTTATAATGGGTTTAAATTCACTGAATCCAATGAATTGTTAAAGTGTTAAAGTGAATACAGTTAATGGTTACAGTGTTACATTGGATTCAGGATTTAAACCACAATGGTAAAAGTTACATGCATTGTTCATATGTTTGAGCATAAAAGCATCGTAAAGTATTGATATTGTTATTGTTTAAGGAAATATGTATAGTGTAATGGAATAGTTAAGTGATAAAGTATAGAAATGGTATTGGAACAAGAATGGTATAGTTAATTGTAATAAAGTTAATTTTTGTATATGTGTTTGGGTATGTCTAGTTATGTCTTATTACTGTTATTTTAAGTGTTTTCCTTAATTACTATTCAAATTACTCACCCCTTAAGTTGACCATTTTTAGGTACCATCGGAGAAAAATTTTCCAAGTTTTAGCAGCACTTTCTTCAAATCGTCGCAACTTTTGACCCGTAACTCGGAATTTGACGAATTTTATATCAAATCGAAGGGAATTTTCTGAATAATCTGAAAAAGCCGTTTTACTATTTCTTTTTTATTTTACAAGTTTTATTTTCTTAGTTTTTGGTCTCTGATTTAATTGTTTGACTTGGTTCCCTTTTGAATTTTGTCCTCAAACTTTTTGTGGTATGTTTTCATGATTTTAGGGTGCTGAAAAAAATAAAGAAAAAATTTTAAAAAAATAAAAAAATTTGTTGCCTATTTTGGTCATGTATATTAGTGACAGTTTGCTATGCTTAATGGTGTTCTGTTCAGTACATGACTAGGGGCAACCCAAGCTACTTTCATCCATATAACCCTGAAATTGATAGAACTTATCACAGACTAGTTAGACAAAATAGGAACCAGTCCATAGGTAGTGAGTCTATTGAGTCTTTACATAGTGAGTCTGCTTCTTTTTCTTCTATTCCTATAAATTTTGATTCTTATTCTGATTATTCTGAAAATATGGCTCAACCTCCACCACGTGAGAGGACATTGAGGGAGCTGGCTGCACCTGATTTCACTATTGAAGATTTGTGCATCCAGTATCCCGATGACCCGTATGAGCTAAGGTCTGGACTAATTCATTTGTTGCCCAAGTTTAATGGTCTTGCAGGTGAGGATCCTCATAAACATCTCAAGCAGTTCCATATTGTCTGTGCTACTATGAAACCACATGATGTGCAAGAGGATCATGTTTGTCTTAAGGCATTCCCACACTCCCTAGAGGGGCTAGCCAAGGATTGGTTGTACGATCTGGCCCCTGGTTCTATCACAGTCTGGGATGACCTGAAGAGGGCATTTTTGGAGAAATTCTTCCCTGCATGCAGAACAACAGCAATCCGAAAGGATATATCAGGCATCAGGCAACAAAGTGGAGAAAGTCTCTACGAGTATTGGGAGAGATTCAAGAGACTGTGTGCGAGCTGCCCCCACCATCAGATCTCAGAGCAGTTGCTTATTCAATATTTCTATGAAGGTCTCAACCTCATGGAGAGAAACATGCTTGATGCTGCAAGTGGTGGTGCCCTAGGAGACATGACACCTTTAGAAGCCAGACTCAAGATTGAGAAGATGGCTTCCAATTGTCAACAATTCCATGCAAGGGGCAACAACGATGCAATCATAGTGAGAGGAGTGAATGATGTTGGCACATGTTCTGGTAAGGTTGAGAAGCTTGAACAGAAGATAGATTCACTTACAACTTTGGTCACTCAATTGGCCATCAACCAGAAGAAGTTGTCCCTGCCTGCTAGATTATGTGGCATATGCACATCCGCTGAGCACCCCACAGATGCATGCCCTTCTGTGCAGCAGCAACCAACGACTGGTGCTGACCAACCTGAGGCATATGCCGCCAACATCTTCAACAGTAGAAACCAGCAGCCACAGAACTTTGATCTCTCTACCAATAGATACAACCCTGGTTGGAGGAACCATCCCAACCTGAGATGGTCTGATCAGCAGCAACCTTCACAGGTTCAATTTCAGAACAATTCTAGACCACCATATGTACCTCCTCCAGTCCACCAACAGAGACAACAACAGGCTAATTCTGCACCACCAGCTCCTAGTACTGAGCAGCAGCCTTCATTGGAAGAGCTGATGAAACAGATGACCATGCAAAATCTCCAATTCCAACAGGAAACTAGAGCATCCATTCAAAGACAAGAGGCCTTCATTCAATCTTTGACCAATCAGATGGGACAGATGGCAACAGCAATCAACACTATGCAATCTCAGAATTCTAACAAGTTGCCATCCCAAACAGTGATCAATCCAAACCAGAATGTGAATGCCATTAGTCTAAGGTCAGGGAAGCAGATTGTCACACCTACGCCAGAATCTGACCTCAACAAAGATGATCTAGTTTCAACCAACAAGAAGAGCCAAATGGTCGAGGAGAGTGAGCACACAAGTACCAGAAAATCCCATCTAGCTCAGCCTTCCACAAGCACAACACCTGCTGCTGCCCAACAACCACTCCCCATTCCTCTTCCTTTCCCACCAAGGGGGTGACTCAAAGCAAGAAAATGGAAGAGATTGACAAAGAGATACTTGACACATTCAGGAAGGTGGAAGTCAACATACCCCTTCTTGATGCAATCAAGCAGATTCCAAGGTATGCAAAGTTCTTGAAGGATCTATGCACACACAAACGGAAGCTCAAGGGCAATGAGAGGATCAGCATGGGAAGAAATGTCTCTGCTCTTATAGGTAAACCCGTCCCTCATATTCCTGAAAAGTGTAAGGATCCTGGAACTTTCTCTGTGCCTTGTATCATAGGTAATACTAAATTTGAGAATGCTTTGCTAGATTTAGGAGCATCTATTAATGTTATGCCTATGTCTGTTTTCAAGTCTCTTTCACTTGGACCTCTTCAACCTACGGGTGTGGTTATTCACTTGGCAAATAGATCTACTGCCTACCCCGCAGGTTTGATAGAGGATGTCCTGGTTCGGGTTGAAGAGCTTATCTTTCCTGCTGATTTTTATATTCTTGATATGGAAGAGGACACCTCTCGTAGTGCTGTCCCTATCATATTAGGGAGACCATTTTTGAAAACAGCCCAAACCAAGATAGATGTGCATGCAGGTACACTTTCCATGGAATTTGATGACAGTGTGGTTCGATTCAATATTTTTGATGCTATGAAACATTTTTCTGATGACCACTCTGTTTTTCATGTTGACTTGATTGATGATCTGATTGATGAGCATGTTCTAGACTTTTTGCATGATTATGATTTGCCATCTTTCACTAGCTCATTTACTTGTTCTGCATGTTCTGATTTCGAAATGTGCATTGCATGCATTGAAATTGACCAGTTTTTAAATTCTGCTACTGCATCTGTTGATTCATATGATATAGATTCAGATCATGCTAACCCCATTTCTGTTTTGCATGAGTCTAATTCACTTGTTCAGGTGCAGGTGGCAGAATCCAATTCTGCTGCTCCTTTAGTTCCATCTGTGATGCAGGCACCTTTATTGGACCTGAAGCCCCTTCCTCCTCATCTCAAATATGCTTACTTGGAGGCTGAGCAGAAACTTCCAGTGATCATCTCTACCTCCCTTTCTGTTGATCAAGAGAAGCAACTGCTGGATGTGATTAGAGCAAACAAAAAGGCAATAGGATGGACTTTGGCAGACATACCTGGTATTAGCCCCTCCATGTGCATGCATCGGATTTTATTGGAGGATGGGGCTAAACCAGTGAGACAACCCCAGAGACGGTTGAACCCCCAGATTCTTGATGTGGTGAAGAAATAGGTCACCAAGCTGCTGCAAGCTGGCATTATCTACCCCATTTCAGACAGCACTTGGGTAAGCCCGGTTCAAGTAGTTCCCAAGAAGTCTGGGGTGACAGTTGTCAAAAATGAGAAGGATGAGCTGATTCCCACTAGAGTGCAGAACAGTTGGAGACTCTTCATTGATTATAGGAAGCTCAACCAGGCGACCCGCAAGGATCACTTTCCTCTTCCCTTCATTGATCAGATGTTGGAGCGCTTGGCAGGTAAATCTCACTATTGCTTCTTAGATGGTTTCTCTGGTTATTTCCAAATCTGTATTGCACCAGAGGACCAACATAAGACCACATTTACCTGTCCTTTTGGTACATTTGCTTATAGGAAGATGCCTTTTGGCCTATGCAATGCTCCTGGCACTTTTCAAAGATGTATGATGAGTATTTTTAATGACTTACTTGAGCATTGCATAGAGGTCTTCATGGATGATTTTAGTGTATATGGTTCCTCTTTTGATGCATGTCTTGATAGTTTGTCTAAGGTGCTTAATAGGTGCATTGAGACTAACCTTGTCTTGAATTTTGAAAAATGTCATTTTATGGTAGAACAAGGCATAGTCTTAGGGCACATTATTTCGCATAAGGGCATAGAGGTTGACCCTGCTAAGCTGCATGTAATATCACATTTGCCTTACCCCTCTTGCGTGCGAGAGGTGCGTTCTTTTCTTGGCCATGCAGGTTTCTATCGCAGGTTTATTCAGAACTTTAGCAAGATAGCCCTTCCACTATCCAACTTGCTTCAAAAGGATACCGCATTTGGGTTTGGAGACCAATGCAAGAAAGCATTTGATGAGTTAAAGAGAGCACTCACCACCACTCCCATCATCCAACCACCTGACTGGACTCTCCCATTTGAGCTCATGACCGATGCCTCGAATTATGCTTTGGGAGCAGTTCTCTCCCAAAGGGTTGGTAAGATGTCTCATGTGATTTATTATGCATCTAGGACTTTAGATTCAGCACAAGTTAATTACACCACAACTGAAAAAGAGCCGTTAGCCATTGTCTTTGCACTTGATAAGTTTAGATCATATCTGTTAGGTTCTAAGGTTGTGGTGTATACTGATCATGCTGCCCTGAAGTATCTTTTGAAAAAGACAGATTCCAAACCTAGGTTGATTAGGTGGATGTTGCTCCTCCAGGAGTTTGATCTTGAGATTCAGGATCTGAGTGGTGCACATAACCTGGTCGCAGACCACTTGAGCAGAATAGAGAGAGAGGAGGATGCATTTCCTATCCGGGATGACTTCCCGGATGAGCAGCTTTTAGTTTTGCATGTTTCACATCCCCCTCCCCTTACTCCTTGGTTTGCTGATATTGTAAATTATATAGTTGCTTCTGTTTTTCCACCCTTGGCATCCAAAGCTCAAAGAGACAAATTGAAGAGCGATGCCAAGTATTATGTATGGGATGACCCCTATTTGTGGCGTTTTTGCAGCGATCAGGTCATTCGCAGGTGCATTCCAGACCAGGAGATCCAATCGGTTCTCCAATTTTGCCATGCTTCACCAGTTGGAGGCCACCTTGGCACTCAAAGGACAACACGAAAGGTGCTGGATTCTGGATTTTATTGGCCTACCATCTTCAAGGATGCAAGCAAAATCTGCAGCTCATGTAAGCAATGTCAAAGGGCAGGAGGCACCCTATCTTGGAGGCAACAGATGCCGCAACAACCTATGTTGTTCTGTGAGGTGTTTGATGTATGAGGTATAGATTTCATGGGTCCCTTTCCTGTTTCTTTTAGTTTTTATTATATCTTACTTGTTGTGGATTATGTATCCAAATGGGTGGAAGCTAAGGCCACCAGGACTAATGATGCTCAGGTTGTTGTAGATTTTGTCAGGACTAATATCCTTTGCAGGTTTGGCATACCTAGAGCCATAGTCAGTGATCAAGGCACACACTTCTGCAATAGATCCATGCAAGCTTTGCTCAAGAAGTATGGGGTTGTGCACAAAGTTTCTACACCATATCACCCCCAAACCAATGGGCAAGCTGAGATTTCAAACAGAGAGATCAAGCGGATTTTGGAGAAGATGGTGAAGCCTAATAGAAAGGATTGGAACACACGATTGGAGGATGCTCTATGGGCCCATCGGACTGCTTACAAGGCACCCATAGGGATGTCACCCTATCGGGTTGTCTTTGGTAAGGCATGCCACCTGCCTGTGGAGATAGAGCACCGTGCATATTGGGCTGTGAAGCAATGCAACTTAGCTCTTGATCAAGCGGGTGAGGAGAGGAAGCTGCAGTTGAGTGAGCTAGATGAGATCCGTTTGGAGGCCTATGAGAATTCCAAGTTCTACAAAGAGAAGACCAAGAAGCTCCATGATAGCTCAATTTGCAGAAAGGAGTTCTTGGTTGGTCAAAAAGTGTTGCTCTACAACTCTAGGCTTGGAATCATGAGTGGAAAGCTCCGCTCTAAATGGATTGGACCGTTTGTAGTCACCCAGGTGTTTCCTTATGGCACTGTGGAGATCAAGAGTGAGTCCACAGACAAGAGCTTCAAAGTCAATGGCCACCGACTCAAGCCTTTCCTAACCTCTCCTACTTTGGATGATGCACCTGTGGAGGAAGCCTCATTGGTCGACCCCATTTTTGACCCACCATGATTTAGGGAGTCTTCTTTTCTCCTTCTTTACTACTTTTATTCCACTTGTCTATATCTGTCTGATTCTGCTATTTGTTTTCCATTGAGGACAATGTGTGATTTAAGTGTGGGGGGAGAGTAGTTTAGGTTGCATATTTTTTCTTTGATTTTTTAGGTTTTGCTAAGTTTTGGGCATTTTCTTGCATGTTTTTGCTTCATTTTAGTAGAGTCTTGGTATCTTGTGTCTGAATTCATGCATTTCTGTGTGTAAAGTTGTTTTTGATAATTAAGAGGTGGTAACACTGTGATAGAATTGTCCCTTTTGTGAGGATTTGAGCCTTAATTGTGGGTGGATTGCTATATATGCCACCTAATTTTTCTTTCATGTGTGATTGCACTCTGGATTACTTGCACTCTAGAACTTGACTTGACTCTTGTTGATACTTGATATTCCCATGCACATTTTGAAATGATTTAGGCATTGTTTTTTTCTTGAATAAGCCACTAGCCATATGAGCCTACCTTGAATGAATTTATCCTTTGATAGCCCCTTTGAGCCTTTATATCCCTTTTCTTTGTTCTTTAGCTCATTACAAGCCTATGACTGAAAAACCATGATTGTCCTAACCTTAGGGAATGTTGGAGCTTTGGAATTGTTTTGGGAATGGGTATTAAGTAAGCGAGGGTGCTTTGTTCTTCATCTCTTGTGAGTTCTGGGTTTTGCCTCTATGGTCGGTGATGTAATTATGGCTTTATCTCATTATGCCATTTTTATTGTTTCTTCTTTTCTTTCGTTCATGAAGTTCTGCAATGTAATGCAATTCAAAAAAAAAAAAAAAGAAAAGAAAAAGAAGAAGAAGAAAAAAAATGGAATAAAAGGTTGATTGAGGCATGGAGGATTGGAATTAGAGGTTGTTGTTATGTTTACCATTTCATTCTGGGGTGGATTGTGCTTATTTTTTTTACTTGTTCCCCATTGCTCCTCTATTCCCTGGGTTTTAGCTACATTTCCCATATTTTTATCCTACCTTGTCCTTGGCCCCATTACAACCCTGAAAAGACCTTTTGATCTTAATGTGCATGTGTGTTGATTGTTGATGTTAGAGGCTTGTCAAGCTTATGGTTGTGTTTGTTTTTCATGATGTGCCTTGAGTGTAAACACTGATTAACCTTAAACACTTGAGTGTAAACACTATTGAGTGATCCTTGTGAGTTTCTATCATCTTTGTGACTACCCTCTTGATGTCATTGGTTTTCTTTGCATATTTGAAATAATTGGATGATGTTCATGAATGCCTTGATTCTTTGGTCCTTATTTTCTTCATGTGCTCGATTTTGCCCATTTCTTTGCATTTCCTAGAATTCATTGTGAAATATGTAATCTCTTAGGTTTGCATTCATTAGTTTTAGTAATCTTGTTACATGATTCACTTTGGTGCATATTGATCTTCTCAGTCCTAATTCTTAGTTTTGCCTAGGAGTGCAAAAGGATAAGTGTGGGGGTATTTGATGAGCATTTTATTTCCCATTATTCCTTGCATTATTTTACTCCTATTATTGATACTTGTTGCCTATTTGACATTGTTTAGCTTGATTTAGTGATTTAGAGTTTATTGGACTAATATTCTGAATATTGTTTAATTTGGGATTATTTAGCCTAATTAATTCTATTTCTATTTTCAGGTCATATTTGGCACAAGGGCTTTTTGGACATTTTGGGAATGAAGATTTAATTTTGGAAGAGAAGATATATGATGAAGTGAAGATTGTAATCTATCTTTAGGATTAGTTGAGATTTAGTTATATCTTTTAAGATTTAGATTTTATCTATAAGATATTTTTAGATTTAATTTAGAGATAAGCTTTCCTTAGGATTTGGGCCCATGATTTAGGCCCGTTTTGTGATTTAAAAAGCCAAATTCGTGTAAACCCTTGGAGAGACCTTCCATTCACGTTTTTTACATTCTCTCTCATAGAGAAGGCTTAGTTTTGCTCTCCAAGCTTGTGGAGGCTGCTAGGGTTTCTCTCTCTTCTCTTTTCTACACGTTTTTGGTATTTTTCTTCATGGAAGGCTAAACTCTTAGGTTAAATCCCTTTGGTAATGTATCACATACTCTTGAGGTTTTGTTCTTAATGCTATTTCGTTTTTATTCACTGTTTTCATGCTTATTGATATGTTATGGTTCGCTTAGTTCCATTATATAGAGATAATCCATGTGTATGAATGCTTAATTTATGCAAACTCGTAAAAACTCCATGCTTTGGCTTTTAATGCTTAATTAGAGGTTTGGGTTTTGGGGTGAGAATTGAATTTTCGCTTAGTATTTAATTCTCACGAGTTGGACAGTGAAGAGGAAAGAAATTGATCTTTTGTGACCGATGATAGAGTTGTGAACGCGAGCCAAAGGGGTTTATCCGCTTTTCCTTATCTGTTTCTTCGTTTTGATTTAATTCTGTTTTGATTTCAATTATTCAATATTCAATATAAACCCCCCCCCCCTGTTTTCTATGCATACTATGTGTTCGACCTTTTGCTTGATAAGATATTCCTTGGGAGACGACCTAGGAGTCACTTCCTAGTACTATACTTAAACTGTTTTTATTTGTATCGGGTACGGCCTCGATGACAAGGTTACACACCTCAAGATTCAACAAGACAAGTTTTCTATTGAAGAAAATTGAAGAAGGGTTGGAGCATTACTCTTAGCAATTGGATTGAAATTGCTCGAAGCTCAAAGGATTGAACACGAAGGATTCAATCAACGAAGGAACAAAGAGGATCGACTCACAAGAATTGGGGTAGAATTGTATGAAGTGGTACCTCATACAATAAAGGGTTAGGATCGTGAGAGGAGAGGATCTTAACTATTCTTGTAAACTGATTCTTTTGTTCATAGTGTAGCAAATCACCCAAGCCAGAAGGGGTGGACTGGATGTAGCTCATCGTTTATGAGTGAACCAGGCTAAAATCACTGTGTTCTTCGTTTTGAGCTTTTTCGTATTTTTCGTTTCTAAAATCAATCAAGAAATTAAAAGTAATTTAGGATTAGAATTGGGTTTTTCAATTATCTAATCTTTACATATGTGTTAATTGATTGGTAATTGATTCTCTGCGTTTTAATTCTTGATTCATTGAATTTCGGTGAAGAATTGTTTAGAATTGAATTCTGAATTTTCTGTGTTCTACAGAGTTTAATCGAGTAGTACTCGATTAAGTAAAAATAATCATTCAGGTGTACTCGATTAAGTTGCAGGATAATCGAGTAAGTTAGTGCAAATTGGACAAATTTGAACTGTTTTTGATTACTTTGCAAAAATCGGATATCGTAGCTTAACTCTTCTATTCACCCCCCCTCTAGAAGGTTATTTTGCCCGCTTGTTGGTTTCCAACACATTGCTTCCGCACCGAGAAGGTATACTCTCATTTAGAGAGAGTATATTATTGTTGCGACCTCCTTGGTCTCAATATTATTATGCAACCATTCTAGAATAATGTAATGTAAATTGTTTGCAATAACTAAAGTTGTATTTAATTTTGAACTATTTATCTCAAGTTTAGGATATTTCTATTTTTGTAAAAAGGACTTTATAAGAACATTTATTTTGATTGAATGTACTAGTGGTTGTGAAGGATATAAAAATATCCTTTTCTAAATTATTTCAATGTAAGTCCCAACCACTTACAATGTGATTATAGTTCAGTTTATAAATAAACTGTTCTGGACTGACAGGTGTAAATTTTAACTTGGGGAAAGTCCATATTTTAAAGTAAACTCCGTCAAAATTTTTATAAAACCCCAAGCATTTTCTAATTAAAACACTAATAAAAGTAATATATTTTAAAGTGTAAAAGATAGGATGTTACATTATGGTATCAGAGCAATGGTTGCAATTCTCGGCCGTGGAGTATGGATTTCCTACTCCCAAAGGGTTACTCCACATGAGAGTAACTAACAAGTAGTTAGCTAAGTAGCCTCTTTTCATAGTTTATGCATGCATATTTAGTTGAAGTTAGCATAGTTTAGTTGTGTTAATGGAATAGTGCTAGTGATAGTTTAGTAATCTTCAATTCAAAGTGGGCTAAGTAAAATTTTCAATTGTAGCTTTGTTGTACTTTGAAGGAGACCGAAAGTAGAGACTAAGGGAAGTGATAACTCCCAACGGGTCATAGCATGAAATCGTTACCCCAACGGGATGGACTAAACCTTAGTTTTGAATTAAGTAAGTCAACTTCTAATATGATGAAGAAATTGAAACTTTTATTTAAAATGTTTTCAAAGCCTTCTTTCGGATGGAGGATGAGTCATTTCTTTTAATTATTATTTGATTGGAACTCAGGTTGTACAAAAATGGTATTATCTCTAATGTAATGTAGAATTGAGATGGGCCCCTCGAGTTTTACATTTCATTGGAAGATGACATCATTGAGTCCTTGAAGTCCAATGAAATAATTGCAAAATTTCTTTTCTATGCATATGAATAGGATATGTATTAGAGGTCATTTCATCATAGACACTCCGAGCATTCTTTATCAGAGTGCGCAGCGGAAGTGAATAGGTGTCAACCCAGTGTATTTGCCTTTAACTTTGATGACTGAGTGTCGTCTTCTGTGAAACCTAAGTGCCTTCTACAATTCCACATTCTGTTTGGTGATGAATACACTATAATTGAAAAGTATAAATGTGTTTTTGCATCCAACTATTTTAAGACTTTATTTTGAAAAGTATTAGTAATATGAATTCTAATAAATGTCAAGCATACTAGTATTATCATATTTTCCAATATGTGGAAGTGATTCAAACTTTGATAATTGGTCAGATGTCGTAGCATCACTTGTTAAACATGTATTGTTAACAAAGTGAATTCCTAATTAATGGAATAATGGTGTAGTTTATTCTTGGATTACACCAAGTGTCAATTAAATAGGAATTCACCGAACACGACATACGTCAATTTAAAACAAAATTTGAACTTCAAAGTTGAAATAAAAGGAAAAGCATTTATTAAAAATTTGAAAATACAGATGAAATTCAATTTCACCCGATATATGCATTCCTTTTATTTGAGTTTGATGATCATTGAGGATCCTCATTTTTCTTTGACAAAGGAGTCCTCGAAACTTTTGAATTAGTTCCAAAGCCAATATGAAATGATTTTGGAAATCTTTATGAATACTCTGAACTTTTCGAATGCTTGACATGTTTTATACCATCCATTAATTTTACTAAAGTTTTAAATCAAACGAATTTATGAATGACAAAGAGTTTTTCCTCAGTTTAGAAAGATGTAATTTTGAGAGTTCTTTATCACCAAAGACCAAATCTTTTCTTTACAAGTTAGAACTTCATTATTTTCTATTATGAAGTGGAATTGAGAAATGCAAAGGAACGTGTCAAGGTGGGTTAAAGGCAACGTATCTAGCATAGAGTGAGATTCAAGTTTGGAATCTCTATTAAGGTAATGGATGTTATATCTTTTCCTTTAAGTTCACATAGAACTCAAGGGAAATGTGTGGTTAGTATTGAACAAACTGTATTCCGGAACCACAAACAATTTTCAAACTAATGTTAACTATTTCATGGAATGTAGTTTGTTGGATATTAAAGTCCCAATCCTAACATCCATAATAAGAATCTTAGCACCAAAGTTTAGATAACAATAAAAGGGTTTCAACTAAGGTTCTAAGATAGAAAGCAATTATGTGAAACCCTAACCCAAGAAACCAAATAGAAAACCTTGAACCCTATGCGAGGAATAGACAAACATAGGACTAGTGGCAGCCTTAAGCTTGAAGAGTTTTCGTTTTATTGTGAGCGGTAGAACTTAAATAGGGCGCTGATTAGACTAAGTGGTAGAAGTTAAGTCCGCCTTGGCTGAGTGTTAGAGTTTAAACCTTAGGTATATATATAGATAAATGTATATAGGAAATAGGTTTTGTATGTTCTAGAGTTATTGTTTTGTATGTGTTTGAACTATATATAAGCATAATTGTAATTTCAATTTTCCTAAAATTATATACTAAACCAAATTATTGTTGGAGCTATTTGTTTTGTATTTTTTATTCTAGTTCCAACTCTAGCTATTTTTATAAACCTTGTGTATTATTTAATGTTAATTCTAGATAAAGAATGTTTTTTTTCCACCCCCATTGAGGGTGATTTTGTAAAAGTACTAAACCATTCTTTGTCGACTGAGTATCAAAACAAAATTTTTAAGCCAATTGCCTTATGTTCTTTGTTTGGCCCTACTTGATTTCAACTCTTTCTTTATTATATCTATATTCTTCAATGTAAACTCTTCTTTAAAGGAAATATTTTGCAAATGGTAAATTTATAACTTTGATAAACTTAGTCCTTGCATGAAGGACAATTTATTCTTTTTATATACATATATGCATATAATTGAAGCCTATATTTTCATATAATATTTTCAATGCAAAATATAAGCATATATATATATATCACACTGAATTTCCAAAGGACCATCCTTACGTTTATCTCTCATAATAACCCCTATTTTCAACCGCATTCCTGCATAGTGCATTCTTTGACCTTGGTTCTTTTGCAAAGGAAATTTTAGAAAAAGCATGGAATGATGATTTTTGAAAATGTTTTCAAGTAACCTATCGCTTTCACCCAGCGTTGGCATATCTCAAAATCATATTTCTTTTATATTGAATATCTTGGGTTAGAGTTTGAACTCATTCTCTTCATAAGTAACCAACTCTATTTTGGGTGACCTTTCATATGTGTAAATTTTGTTTATCCTTTAAATCACAAGATACGTAATTTTTCGTCAAATGAATATCAAAATCTTTTCAAGATTTTTACTCAACTCAATTCAACGCAAGACTACTTTAGTTTGTATTTATTATTTTCATTGACTTGTGTGGAATCAAAGTCTTATTTTCTTAAAAGATATACCCTTTGATAAGATTTCAAAATGACATTTCTTGTATTTGGGTTTAAGTTTACTCTTGTGTAGGATTTTAAATAAATAATGTTGTTAAGACTTTTGATGTGTGTCAATTATTTCTTTTGATTGTGTTTGAATTATGTTTTGTTGTGTAATTCTTTCTATTGGTGAATGCTTTCTGTTTTGCTCCTCTCTGAGCATGTATGTTTATGTTTATGATTGTGTTTTGTGTTCTTTTTTGTTCCTCTTTGGGCATGTTAATTATGCTTGTCTGTTTAAATTTTTTTTCTGATCTTGATGTCTATTATCTTGTGGAGTGATGATATGTTATAAGGGAGATTAAGATTTTTGTTTCTCTTAGTGTAGGGAACATGGTAGTTTCCTAAGAGTAGTTCTATTATAGAAATCCACCTAAGTTGTGTTCTAAGTGGGGGAGCGTATCCCCAAAATCATAACCCTTTTCATTGTCTAAGATAGGATTCATCTGGTTATTAGAGCATATAGCTCTACACCTCTTTTATTCCTTGAAACTTAATCGAATTTCAGGGACGAAATTCATATAAGTGGGGGAGTATTGTAACATCCCCAATTTCCGATGTCCGTTTAGGATAGTTATTAGATGTAAATTAAGTGTTTATAATGTGTTTAGAATGTAAGATTTAGTAAGGGTAGGTTTTATGAGGTAGAATTAGCCTAGAAATGAGTTTTAGAGGAGTTAATTATGATCTAAAGAACATAGGATCTTAGAAAATTAGGAATAAAATATCCATAGCTCTAAACAAAAAATTCCACCGTTGGATGTTAAGATTAGTGTCGTAGGAAGCTTGTCTCAAAATTTGAGCAAGATCCAACGGTTAACGAAAAAGTTATGACATTTTGAAATTTGCATGCTGATGCTGAATTTTACTCGCTCCAGCGAGTTTCTGCTCGCCCGAGCGAATTTCCCACAGAAAGTTGGGTCTGTTTGATTGCCATTTTCGCTCCAGCGAGTGCTTTTTCGCTCCAACGAAAATCTGCAGTCTGCAACCTTAAAAACACGATTTTGTGATGCCATTTTCATAGTTTCTCTTCCTATTTCATACGAGTTTCTTCCTCCCCAACCCTAGATCATCTCTAATCATCCAAGGCACCCAAAATCACATCAAATCAAGTTTATAAATCAACTCCCCATAAAATTCCAACCATAAACCCTCTCTAAAACTCCCTATTTCTCTCTCTTTCTCTCAAACCCCAATTCATTGTTAAACCCCAATTAAGCAATCCACCACATAGAGCCTTCTAAACATGCAAGGGAGCTTAGAAAGTGTTAAGGGACAAGGAATAGGAAGCTTAAAGGCTTGGAGGGAGCTTGGTGTGGGAGCTCCATCAAAACCCCAATTTCTCCTCTTCTCTTCAAGAGGTAAGGGGGAGTACTTTGGTTTTAATTAGGGGAAGGATTTAATGATAGTAATAGGTTATACCTAGATGTATTTTATGTGTATGTTTGATTTATATGCTTGATATTGTTATGATTGAATATGAAAATATATGTTATGAACTTAGGGTTTGATATTAGTAATTGATTGTTTTAATTGTTATTGAATGAAATGAATGAATAAATGTTATTGTCATGATTATTGTTATTGTTTATGTATAAAGTATGGCCAAATCTTAAGTTAGAGAACCCAACCAAATTGATATAAAGTATTAAAGGTTTGATTATCGAAAACAACATAAAATGAACTAGAAACACGTGCATTCAAGGAGTAAGGTGGACCTTAGGGGGTTACGGGGAAAAACATACGTCGTTTTAACGATTGATGAGGACAAGAGTAAATGTTAGGAATTACTATGGAGGACTTTGATCTTCCAAAGGACATGGGTTCGCCACCCGTGTCGGGGATTGGTCCGACGCAAACCATAGTAATTCTATTTACTTTGGCTCCTTGTGGCCAGTGACAGTGATTTCTGCTAGAGCCAATCTGGGCGAATCAATCCAGATTGTACGTTGTACACTACCCTAGAGGAGTGTGACGTATTGTGCAAGCGGGTGAGCGACATTCCTAGAGGATGTGAAGCACTCAAACAGGGGTTGAGAAATGCTTCCTCCTGGTCGGTTTTTCCCCAGAGTGGAGGGAGAAGTGTTGTGAGGAATTGTTAAAGTGTTATTGTTATTGGAAAAGGAGAAGTGCATTCATTGTTATAATGGGTTTAAATTCACTGAATCCAATGAATTGTTAAAGTGTTAAAGTGAATACAGTTAATGGTTACAGTGTTACATTGGGTTCAGGATTTAAACCACAATGGTAAAAGTTACATGCATTGTTCATATGTTTGAGCATAAAAGCATCGTAAAGTATTGATATTGTTATTGTTTAAGGAAATATGTATAGTGTAATGGAATAGTTAAGTGATAAAGTATAGAAATGGTATTGGAACAAGAATGGTATAGTTAATTGTAATAAAGTGAATTTTTGTATATGTGTTTGGGTATGTCTAGTTATGTCTTATTACTGTTATTTTAAGTGTTTTCCTTAATTACTATTCAAATTACTCACCCCTTAAGTTGACCATTTTTAGGTACCATCGGAGAAAGACGTTCATTGCTTCCGCACCGAGAAGGTATACTCTCATTTAGAGAGAGTATATTATTGTTGCGACCTCCTTGGTCTCAATATTATTATGCAACCATTCTAGAATAATGTAATGTAAATTGTTTTCAATAACTAAAGTTGTATTTAATTTTGAACTATTTATCTCAAGTTTAGGATATTTCTATTTTTGTAAAAAGGACTTTATAAGAACATTTATTTTGATTGAATGTACTAGTGGTTGTGAAGGATATGAAAATATCCTTTTCTAAATTATTTCAAAGTAAGTCCCAACCACTTACAATGTGATTATAGTTCTGTTTATAAATAAACTGTTCTGGACTGACAGGTGTAAATTTTAACGTGGGGAAAGTCCATATTTTAAAGTAAACTCCGTCAAAATTTTTATAAAACCCCAAGCATTTTCTAATTAAAACACTAATAAAAGTAATATATTTTAAAGTGTAAAAGATAGGATGTTACAAATCCGAATTTTGCTTGCCTTTGCATCAATTATGAAATTTACTCTTTATCAAATGGATGTTAAGAGTGCTTTCTTGAATGGTTTTATAAATGAAGAGGTGTATGGTAAGCAACCTCCCGGTTTTGAAAGTCATGAATTTCCAAATCATGTTTACAAATTGAAAAAGGCACTTTATGGATTGAATCAAGCTCCTAGAGCTTGGTATGATCGATTAAGTTCATTCTTATTAGAAAATGACTTTCAAAGGGGAAAAGTTGATAATACACTATTCATCTATAGAACTAAAGAAGACACCTTGTTAGTGCAAATTTATGTTGATGATATTATCTTTGGTGCCACTAACGAGTTTCTTTGTAGAAAGTTTTCTAATTTGATGAAAAAGGAATTTGAGATGACTATGATGGGAGAGCTCAAGTTCTTCCTAGGACTTCAAATCAAGCACGTCAAGGAGGGGATTTTTGTGAATCAAGGAAAATATTGCAAAGATCTCTTTGAGAAGTTTGGATTGGACAAATTCAAGGAAGCCTACACTCCAATGAGCACCTCATGCTACCTAGACAAGGATGACTCAGGTAACCCGGTTAATGTTAGTAAATATAGGGGCATGATAGGTAGTCTCCTATATCTCACTGCATCTAGACCGGATATTATGTTTAGTGTATACATGTGTGCTCGATTTCAAGCTAATCCTAAAGAATCACACCTATCCGCGGTTAAGCATATATTTAAATATCTGAAAGGAACAATAAATACCGGATTATGGTATCCTTGTGATGCAAATCTTAGTCTAGTTGGTTACTCGAATTCTGACTTTGCGGGATGCAAGCTTGATCGTAAAAGCACTAGTGGTACTTGCCATTTATTGGGAAGTTCATTAGTGTCATGGTTTTCTAAAAAGCAAGCTTGCGTTGCTCTTTCAACTGCCGAAGCGGAATATATCGCCGCCGGAAGTTGTTGTGCTCAACTATTATGGATGAAACAACAACTATCGGATTTTGGTTTGAAATTAGAAAGTGTTCCTATTAAATGCGATAATACGAGTGCCATAAACATAACTAAGAATCCGGTTTATCATTCAAGAACCAAGCATATTGAAATTAGACATCATTTTCTTAGAGACCATGTGCAAAAAGGTGATTGTACTATAGAATTTGTTAGCACATCAAGTCAATTAGCCGATATTTTTACAAAACCATTGCCAAGAGATACCTTCTATCACATAAGAAGGGAACTTGGAATTTTAGATGAATCAAGCATTAGCTAATTGATTTGTGTTTTTGTTGAAAAATCTCCAAGTGTGTCTAATTAAATGTGCATTGTTGCTTGATGAACCATTGAACCTTGAGATGTTGTGAAATATATGATTTTGATTGTGAGTGATTTTGATTCCAAGTTTGTGTTGGTTTTAAATGTGTTAGTTTTGTGCAAATGTGTTCAAAATGTGTTTAAATCTGTCTGTCTGATAAAATCACTCGAGTATTTGAAAATTTATTCGAGCATTTTAATTCAAATTTAAATCAGTTTTAATTAGAAAAAGTTTTTGAGCATGTCTGACGAATTTACTCGAGTCTTTTCAAATTTACTCGAGTCTTTTTAATTTTACTCGAGTCCTAACAAATTTACTCGAGTGATTCGTGTTTTCAAATTTGCATGGTTTCAGGTAACCCAAAACACTCGAGTGATTTTCAGTCCACTCGAGTAAATTTCAGTACCTTAGAATTGAACTCTCGGACTAGGCAAAATACTCGAGTCCTTTCCTCAAGACTCAAGTTATTTTACTTAGAACACTCGAGTGTTTTCCAAAACACTCGATTATATCGGGATGTTTTATACAGAAGCAGCGCTTTTCTCCTGCATTTTTCACGAACTCTCCTCCTTCTCACTCGAGTCCTCTCGATCTCTCTCTACAAAAATCAGTTTGCATCACGAATTGTTGCTATATTTTAACTCCATTTCACTTTCTAATCATTATTTAACCCTTATTTCACATAATAATCACGCTTTTCCACCCTTTAATTCCAAAACCCCTTTTCAAACCCTAACTCCCAAAAACTCAAAAATCATCAATTTTTTTCCAATTGTGCAAATGTCTACATCTAGAGGCCCAAAATGCCCGAGGAAGCAAAGGAAGGCTCCTACTCCTCCATCTTCATCATCATCATCGGAGGAGGATGATTTCTTTTCTACAGAGGAGTGTGCTCGGAGGGAAGCTCTATTTGTGTCTCACACTTATGGTGTTCAGAGTTGGACTTCTTAGAGTTTTCTTCAGGGTAATGGCTTTCTCTTTGTTCAAAAACTTAAAGATCAAAAACTCATTCCTTTCATAGAGTTTCATGGTCCAATATACCTTAGGCTAGTCCGCCAATTCTATGCAAATATTAGGTATGTTGATAACTCTAGGTATGAATCCTGTGTAGAGGGTATCCAATTTCAGATTCGCCCTAGGGACCTAGAGACCGTTTTTGGTATGTCACGATTAGGGACAAACACATATACTGCTGATGCTGATGCTATTTTTAGAAGTTTGCTTCGCCCTAATCGTAGATACACCGGAAATGAGAAGAAAGTCGTTACCATGACTGCACCCAACCGCATCCTTTATTACATAGTGTCTCACCAATTAGTGCCCCAGACCTCTCCCAATTACTCCAAGCCTACCCAATTAGAGCTCAGGATCATGGATGCCATTCTGAATGATAACCTACTAAATTGGGCCACTATCATACTTTCTCGGATGGCGAAGGCAGGAAGCTCCAAAGCTACCCAGAAATTGCCTTATCCGATGCATATCGGTAGACTCCTCCAGCACTTCAATGTGCCCATTCCTCTAGATGAGGAGTCCTTTGATCCTCAGGAGGAGTTGCATGCGATTAATGATGGGCTGCTTAGACAGATGGGTATGAGGCTTCATGATGGTCGATATTTTTGGAGGGATGAGGTGAAAGCTATGCAAGCTCAGGGGGCAGCTGAGCACGCTGCAGCTGAGCAAGGTTTGGATGCTGAGCAGTTGGCTCAGGAGCAGGCTGAGTTTGACCAGGCTGCCGGTGGTGGTGCTACTGAGGATGATCCTGCAGATCATATAGATTTCAGCAATCCTGCCTTTCAGGAGTACAGGATTCACTTTGATGCTCGACTTGATCAGTTTGACAGTCGTTTGGATAGGAGTGAGTATCAAGTGTACGACCAGCAGGATAGCCTTGGACGGCTCGAGACACAGATGGGAGTGCAATCATCCTTGCTCTACTCTCGGTTGGACCAGCATTCGGCTCAGATGAATGCTCGTTTTGATGAGATGATGACTGCATTCAGCCGATTCTATCCGCCGCCTTCGGATGATCCTCCTGCACCAGACATGTTTTGAGGATTGAGGACTTTGCACTGCATTTCAGCTTTTTCTAGTTTTTATGTCATGTTTTTCATGGACTTTTCGTTTTTCATTATGTTTTTATGATGGGAGTTAGTTGTTTTCTATAACCCCTGGTGTGGGTGTTTTCTCTGTATTTGTGTGATGGATATTGGTTTTAAACTATGGTTATGTTTTTATGTTATGCACTCATTTCTTTTGGTTTACACATGTTTTATATTCTCCAGTAGTCATGATTATTATCTTGCCAATATTTAGGGGGAGTTTTCTTTCTTGGTATCCTTCTTCTCTCCTCCGCCGTTTCCAAATGATCCTTTTTTATTATGACAAAAAGGGGGAGAAAAGAGGAAAGAGAAGAGCAAACACAATTTTTTTACTATGATATTATATGCTCTCGCTCTGATACCAAATATATTATGTGCATTTGGTTATGATTATTATGATATTATGTTGTGCTTGGAATTCTCTGGATTGACAGGTTTACAAGTTCCTATATTGAGGGGGAGCTCTCAAAAGTGATGGAACGATTTAATTATTTTGTCATCATCAAAAAGGGGGAGATTGTAAAATCAAGTCTCCAATGAGGTGGTTATAGTTTTGATGATGACAATATAATTAGATCTTGGATTTAAAGGAAGAATTCAAGCTCATCAACTCTAGAAGATCAAGTGCACCATTAGCTAGTCATTCTCTCTTTTATTTTAATTGTAATTTTTATTTTTCTATAATTGAGAGTGGGTAGCTTAGGAGTTAATCTCATCCTAGGACAAATAATTTTAATGCATGAAAAGGTTGGGATTACATAAAATTATCACTTGAGAAGAGAATTGAAAATAATTTTAGAAAAACTTAATTTTTACCATCTCTGGGCAAAAGACTCGAGTAATCTGTAAAAGACTCGAGTCACTCTGGTCAAAAGACTCGAGTAATATGAAAAAGACTCAAGTATTTTGCCTCAAATCAGAGATATGACCGTTAGTTCAAGTACAAGGGCATCACTATCAGAAGATGGGCAAAAGACTCGAGTAGAGTCAAAAAGACTCGAGTAGTTTGGTCCTGTCAGCAAATTTTTAACCGTTGGAAGAGGACAAGAATGGGATTTTAACTTTGTTTTCATTCTCTCATTCCCTCTTCCATATATCACATTCTTATTGCCTTTGTACTTGACAACAAGAACTAACAAGACACAAGCAAGAATATTCTCTTTGCTCATTCTCTCTCTCAAGTGAAAATTCTCTCTAGCTCAATCATTCATTCATTGTTATTACTTTGTCTAAAGAGTTAGAGATTGTTCTTAATTGTTGTGGAAATCATTTGTTGTATTTCTCCACATAC
This sequence comes from Crotalaria pallida, assembly GCA_037953625.1. NCBI lineage: Eukaryota > Viridiplantae > Streptophyta > Magnoliopsida > Fabales > Fabaceae > Crotalaria > Crotalaria pallida. The sequence goes on along the minus strand of CM075649.1, from coordinate 74,409,442 downwards.
ACTTATATAGCTTGTTCCAAAATGTTGGTTGGTAACCAAGTGTACCTAAGTGGGTCTTAGGTTCATTCAAGACTTGAGAGGTTCTCAAGCAAAGTCTAAGAGGTTCTTAGCTTGGTGGAGCTCTTGAAGGCTTCAAGGAGCTTAAGAAGAAGGAGTCTTCATCACCAAATTCAAATTGGGGTAGAAATTCAAGAGTTTGGTACACTCTTGGAAGGGTTAGGTTCAGTGAGGCATCTCAATAATCCCTTGTAATATTTCTAACAATTTGATTTTAGTAGACACTCCTAAGGTTCTTAGGGTGACTAGATTAGCTCTCTTAATAGGGAGTGAACCAGTATAAAATTGGTGGTGTCCTCTTTTTATTGCTTTCTTTTCTTTCAAGTAAAAACCAAACCTAGGTTTTCTCAAAAGGGGCTTTTTAATTTTAGTAGTAATTCCGCAGCAATTAGGTTGTTTTTAAGTTGTTATTTCTTTATTTAATTGCTTACTATTCTTCTATTTATCTGCTGTGGGCTGGTTTTATTCTTATTGATTTATAGTGCCAATTTCTCAGAAACTGTTTTCTGCACTCTGCACGATTTACTCGAGTATTCTTCAGAAGACTAGAGTGTTCTTGCTATTTTACTCGAGTAGTCTGAAAAAGACTCGAGTGTTCTTGCCCTGTTTCAGAAAAATCTGCACAAAATCAATTATTTCTTAATTGCATCCGAAAATTAGTCACTGTTGCATTCATATTACTATTCACCCCTCCTCTAGTAATTGCTAAGCCCGCTTGTTGGTTTCCAACATCCATATCTTTAAGGCAAACACAATCGCAGCTAACTCCAAATCGTGTGTCGGGTAATTCACTTCATGATTCTTCAACTGTCGTGATGCATAAGCCACTACTCTTCCTTCTTGCATCAACACACACCCCAGTCCTTGCTTAGATGCATCACAGTACACTTCAAAATTCTTGTGAGGTCAGGTAAGATTAACACAGGAGACGATGTTAACCTTTCCTTTAGCTCTCGGAAACTACTTTCACACCTGTCATCCCACACAAACGGTTGATCTTTCCGAGTCAACTTGGTCAAAGGCAATGCAATCTTGGAAAATCCTTCTACGAACCGACGATACTATCCAGCTAGCCCTAAGAAACTTCTCACCTCAGTCACAGTCTTAGGCTGTTCCCATTTCAACATTGAACTCACCTTTGCTGGATCCACCGCAATTCCTTCCTTAGAGATTACATGCCCAAGAAACTTTACTTCATTCAACCAAAAAGTCGCATTTCGCAAGTTTGGCGTACAACTGCTTCTCCTTCAGGACCTTCAACACAATCCTGAGATGTTCTTCATGCTCCTCCGGACTCTTGGAATAGACCAAAATATCATCTATATACACCACTACAAACAAATCCAGATATGGTCTAAAGATTCGCTTCATATAATCCATGAAAATAGCAGGTGCATTAGTCAATCCGAACGGCATTACCACATACTCATAATGACCGTATCGAGATCGAAATGCAGTCTTTGGTATGTCTTCCTCCTTTATCCTGATCTGATGATAGCCCGATCTCAGATCAATCTTTGAAAACACGGCAGCCCCTCTAACTTGATCCATAAGGTCATCAATCCTTGGCAAAGGATACTTATTATTAATGGTGACCTTATTCAATTGCCTGTAGTCCACACACATTCTCATACTTCCATCCTTCTTCTTTACAAACAGTAGTGGAGCTCCCCAAGGCGAAACACTTGGCCAGATCATCTGCTTCTGCAGCAACTCCTCTATCTGCTTTTTCATTTCTGCCATTTCCGGTGGCGCCATCCTATAAGGAGCAATAGAGATGGGACTAGCCCCAGGAACTAAATCAATCCCAAACTCTATTTCCCGCTTCGGAGGTAATCCTGGTATCTCTTTAGGAAATACTTCCGGAAATTCCCTCACCACAGGAATCTCTTCTATCGGCATAGACTCTTCTTCTCCAATAGCAGAGAATAAACACAAATAACCTTCGGGTTCAAGGGTTCTATATTGGATTGTTTTGCTCTCGCAATTGATGATCACTTGGTTCTTCATCAACTAATCCATACCCAAGATCACATCTAATTGTAACTTAGGGAGACAAACCAAATCTACTTTAGAAACATGAACCAAGATTTCAACTTCACACCCAAAGCAAACCTTAGAGGTAAAGATGGGTATTCCAGTAGGGGTATCTATACTAAGATAGCAAGGCGAATCAGAAACAACAAGATTCAACCTACGCACACATTCAGGAGAAACAAAAGAATGTGTAGCTCCAGAATCAAACATAATCTTGCAAGGTTGATCATTAAGCAAAAAGTTACCTTGCATGAGATTCGGGGTTTGGATTGCTTCATTACCACTCAGGGTAAACACTTTTCCTTGCAGCACAGACTTGCCAGCAGATCCTTTCGCATCACCTTTTGCGAGCTCTCTGCAATCACGGGCAAAATGACCTTGCTTTCCACATTTGAAACACCCTCCTGTGGACCAGCAGACTTGACCATGGTGATAACGTCTACACTTCTCACAATAAGGAGCATTATCGCGAGACTTGTTCTTGTTATCAATCACAGCTTTGCCCTTGCCCTTGTTCTTCTGAGCATATGGACCATTATTCCGGTGATCAAATCTCTTCTTCCTCTGGGGTCCATAGTTCTGTCCACTACCCTTTCCTTGGCTCCCTATCAACTCAACCTTCTTATCATCCTCATACATTCTTCACATATCTACAAGTGCAGGAAAACTCTGAATTCTCTGGTAACTGAAAATAGACTTCAACTCCGGTCTCAGTCCACCTTCGAACTTGACACACTTACTCCTTTCATCAGGGTTATTCATGTAGTAGGGAGAATATTTCATCAACTCCTCAAATCTAGCAGCATATTCTCCTACACTCATATCTCCCTGTTTCAATTGCATGAACTCTACCTCCTTCTTTCTCCTTAAATCTTCTGGAAAGTATTTATTAAGGAATTTCTCCATAAATACTCCCCAGCTGATTGCTCTTCTCTCAAAGTTCAGCAATTGTACCGTATGATCCCACCAGTTCTCAGCTTCCCCATGAAGCATGTAAACTGCATAGGTTACCTTTTGATCATCCGAACAGTCTAAAGTTCTGAAAATCTTGTTGATCTCATACAACCACTTATTTGCCTCATCAGGTTTGTATCCTCCTTCAAACCTTTGTGGATTGCACTTTCTAAACTCTGACAGAGTCTTAGCATCATGATTTACCATATTACCAACATGTGGATTACCAGCTCGTCCTTGAGGTGGCTGCTGTTGCTGCTGCTGTTGCATACCTTCCAGCACAGTCGTAATACGTTCTAACATTTCATTCGAATAATTTCTATTTCTGGTTGCCATAGAAAGACCTGCACTATGGGCTTTGAGTCACTAAAAGGTCTTTAAAACATAAGCACAACTAGCTTATTCATCTAACTTACTCAAGCACATTCAAATAACATTAAATTTCATACTTATCTGCATCATCAGGGCCATGAGGGACAAGACCAATGCTCTGATACCACCAAACGTGTGACACCCTTGTTTTATATCTTGAAAATAATAAATATTTTCAAATATTGAATACTTGCTATCAAAATTTGGTCTAGAAAATTTTTCCTTTTTAATTGGTACTTGCTCAATTATAAACATATTGAATCTTGACGAATAATTTGAATTCAGCTTAATAGTACCTTGTTCAAAAATCTCTCGAGACAATGCCTTTTATTCTAAAAACATATATCCTTAGCGTTGATTAAAAACATATTAATTGTCTCGTGAGTTTAATCGGATTTGTAGAATATAAACTTATTTGCTGAATTCTTTTTAACCAAAATCAGAGTATGCGGAAGTAAAAATAATACTTGTGGGGCACTGTTGAGGTAAATAAAAACATCATATATATATATATATATATACATATCATAATATAAAACCCCCACCAGTATCACAATCGCAAGTAACAAAGTCGAGATAGCATGTTTTTGGTAAAACATATACATAACCAGCTGCTCAAAATAAACCTCACTCTAAGACCTCTCAAAAATATGTACAATATATGACAAGATCAAAATAGAAGTCCCAGAGCAGGTCATCCATGTCCTCAGCAGCTCCTCTGATCCTCTGCAGCTCTATCCCTAGACCTAGGATCCAAAACATCTATGCTATGCAGGCTCCTAGGAACCAGCAGGTCCACCTCTAGCAGAAACAATAGGCTCTACAAGCACCTCCTCCTCGTCCTCATCCTCCACAGGGTCCTCCTCGACCTCGCCCGATTGTGCCGAGACCCCAACATTGGGCCTGGGATTTGCAGAAGCAGTCCTCTCAAAGTCAGTCGGACTAGGAGAAGGAGTCTCCTCAGTAACAACTCTATGGAAAGAAGGATGAGTACGAGTGGCAGCTCTAAAACGAAAGCTATGAAATCGACGCACTGGTCGAGCCGGGGGTGGTCCTCTATATGTGTAAAAGGGTGGAACATGCATAGTATAGACTAAAGGGATCCTAAACCTACGAGGTCTCACCCGAACCAGAGGGTTAGGGTGGTAGAGAGTAATCTCCACCTCCCCCTCAAAGGTGGCTCGGTGCTCCTCGTACGTCCATATACCACTAGGGATAGGGCGTATCTCGATGCAGGCTAGGTATCTGGCCATCACCTAAACAGGGCATAGGGAGTAAGTATACACATATACATAATCAATAAAGATTAAAATTCCAAACACAAGTATATCATGGACAGACAATAATGCAAGTACATATGAGCACACCAATTTTCAACATAATATCTCTTATAATGCAAGTGGCATGATGCATGATTCCTATCCACAACTGAGGCCTCCAATACTAGTTCATCTTGGACATCCATCCAATACACCAACGTGTTCCCAGAACACTAACATACGTTCCCAGAACGTATGCTAAACCATACTTGGAAAAATAAACATCACTCTCAGATTGTGCATCACGTTCCCAGAACGTATAAAAAAAACCATGTCCCAGACACTGGCCACATTCCCAGAATGTATCATCAAGTAGGTTACACAAATTTGGTACTCCCGGAGTACCCTCCTCATATTCCCAGAATATGATAATCGTTTCTTACCAACCTATTTTCCATCCTCTATGCATGAATGCACAATTAATAAGGTTGGTTTTTATCTTCAATTTAATTATTGTGATTTAGAAATTTCTCAATTTCTCTTTTGAATGATTAATTTGAGGTATAACCTTTGGCACCAAAATTCATCCATGAATTTACTTAAAAACATGCCATTATGTAACACCCCGATTTTGGCAACTTGAAACTTAAATGAAGTATAGTAAAAATTAGGGCCAAATTTTTTTTTTAACAAGGGTTATGTATACATGAGAACACTCAGACTTTGAAAACATGGTTACACTTAAAATTCGGGTTCTCATGTTACATAAACTCTTTCAAGTTCCAAACCGAGATGTCACAAGACACCGCACTTTGAAACCCATTTCCAAAACATCAGTTGAAACAAGGCCCACTATTTTTTTTTGAAACATCAGTATCAGTTAAAACTTTTGCCGGGGTACAGTATGATAGAGCATGGTAATTAAGAACTTACAATGGAATACATTCCGCCAGGGGAATACCTAGCTTCTAGTCGTACTTCCTAATACTTGTCGTCTAGCTCCGGATCATGGCAGACCAAGCGCTCCAACCACAATTAGAGTCGTCCTTGTCTGCTGCCTCAGGGATCTCCACCAGACGCCCTCCTCAGGGACACACTTCCATACTCCACCTTGCAGGAGTACAGGTACTTTGCTACACGCTACGCCATCTACCCGTTGCAATATCAGCAATTGCCGATACGACAACAAGGTAGGAGAGAGTTAGTGTTCCGAACACTAACTGGTTGACCATACGATCTCAGAGTAGATTGAATATGAAAATAAACAGATAGAATAATAGAACAATGCAAATAGAACAGTTTAACATAAACATGTCATGCACATATGAATCACACATAACACAACATATCATATGCATATCCAAATAATTCGTTACGTTTTCATCTCAACTTCTTCAATCTTTCAGATGCTCAATTAAGCTTTCCTCCAATCATGTTCTTACAGCGCGTTCCAAAAATTCCTTCTTATATACTCGTCTTATAAATCTTATTCGATACTTGATATCTTCAATGTACTTTTCTTTTGACTACTTTGTCTTTTAAGTTTTAGCGTTCCGGTTCACTCAATGATAGGGGAACGTCATCATTGAGGAGTCACACACGTCTACATCTCCTCGGTTATCCACCCAACCTAGTCGGAAGCAAACAGGAATACAGGACCTTTACCACGCGGGCACGACAGCTGTCACACAACAAATGGTCCCAGACCAGGAGGACTCAGCCTCAAATCATATAATTTCATATCATATAAACAGGCACGCTCTCAGCGGCAATCACAAATGCTGTAACATCCTCAATTTAGAAAGCTTAAGATAATATGAATTAACTAAAGTTATTGTATTGGTGATGAATTTATGAGTATTAGACAATTAAGAGTTAGGGTTTTGTATAGAAATCATGGCCAAATGGGTATAGGATATAAGGAAAAGGTTTTAGAGTTAGAAATTCTGAAAAGATGAAAAAGCAGCAAAATAATCGATTATTGGTGTGAGTTAATCGATTACAAGCTCTCAGCCATCAATGCACAAAAATGTTGCATTGAAGGGTAATCGATTGCTCCTGGACAAGTAATCGATTACTGAGCCTCTGCTGAAAATACCAAATTTGTTGCATCAAATTGTAATCGATTATTTTATGGCCATTAATCGATTACAAGGCCTCAGGTTGGAAGTCACAAAAAGGTTGCATTGAAGCGATAATCGATTACCTGGCCAGGGTAATCGATTACTTGTTGAGTCTGAACAAAAAAAAATAAAGAAAAGGTGTTACACGTGTGGCTCCTCAACCACACAAAGGGAATCTTTCCTTTCCTCTTGAAATTAGGACCACATGTTTCCTCCCTTCATAAATAATAAAACAAAACTCTTTCCCATTTCTCATTCATTCTTCCATCAACAAAGTTTACTCCCTTTCTTCTTTCACTCCTCCCCCACGAGTTCTACTCCCCTCCACCAAGGTCTAAGGTTGTTTCTTCTTCTTTGCAAGCTCATCAAGCCATAAGCAAACTTCTTAGGTAAAGCTTACTCCTCCTTTTACTCTCTTTGTGCTCCATATGATTTCTCTCTCTTATTCCTCTCATAATTTCAAACCCCACTCCCTTGGGTTCCATGTCTTATGTTCTCCTTTGTTTCATGATTTAAGGGAGATCAAGTTTCATTTTCGCCCACTCACCTTTCTTGGAAGCTCTTTGTGTGGCACAAAGGAATTAGGGTTGAGGCTAGCCTTTGGGTCAAGGTTCATTTCACTGTCTCCTTGATCTAAGGTAAGGGGGTGTGTATTACCTTGTTTTAGGGACTAGATTCTAGTTAGTGCATAGTGATGTGCTAAGGTTATGTGTTTAAATTTAGGATAGGAACATTAGGAATTAGTGAATAACTAAATGATTATGATTATGACATGTATGAACCCTAAGTGTCAAAGTTGATATAATTGTAAAAGTGTGAGAAATTATTGATAGACTTGTGTTGGTGGATGATTAATTGTGATAATTGATTGAACCCTTATGAGTATTATTTGATGTAGATGGCTAAATGAATTAAATGCATTTTGTGGAATATATTTTTGATTGCTATGCTTAATTGAAAAAGAATTTAAGGTTAAATGTGGAAAAGTACAAGGCTAATGAATTAATCCGGAATGAATGGTTGAATTGATCATTGGGACATTGGGACACTAGGTGTTCCTGCTAGGTGTACAAATGCCCCATTAGGGCCAAATGCCCCATCAGGCTAAAATGCCCCATTAGGTACAAATGCCCCGTTAGGAGTCAATGTACCCAAATGATCAATTCAATGAAACTAAAAGAATGGAAAGGGTGAAAAAGACTAATGTATGAATATAAGATCTTATGTATTAGTCCTAACGGGTGAGGCCTAGTGGGTGATAGTCCTGATGGGTGCCTAAGTCCCTAATGGGTGTACAAATGCCCTAGCAGGAGCAACCAATTCCTAGTGGTACACATATATGGAAATGAATAAATGAATGATGTAAGGGCTATTGGAAAATAAAGTGTATGGTGCAAAAGAAAGAGTAATGAAAATAATAACATGCATGAATATGTTATGGATTGATTGAATGAATCTCTATTTGCTAAATGGCAAAGTGTGTATGACTTGGTGGGTTATTATGTTTAATTAGAAACTGCTTCCTACTTCATATGTAATGCTCACCCTCTTGCTACATTTTACAGGTAATGAGATTGAGCTTGCACAACCTCCGGCCGAGCAGGTGCACTCTCCCTTACAGGGAGAGTAGTTTATGGGAGATTAGGGGTTTGTTTGATATAGTCCTGGTTGTTACAGGAATATGTATATGAAACTTAAAGTACTATTTTTGTGGGTGATCCAGGACTGCTTCCTTGGAAAAGGAAGTGCATTATTTTGGGAAAAACTTATATAGTTTCACAACTTATTATTTTGTTGCTAACTCTGATGTAATTATATTGTGATGTGGAGTGTTATGACACTATTGATGTCTAGCCCTGTTGGCTCTGAATGAAGTGAATATATTTATATATATGTTTGAATTGCACAGGTTTCAGGAAATAAAGTTTTGGTTTGTTCAATAAACAAAGGAAACTCTGTCCGATTTGACAGAGATTTTATAAATAAAATGGTTTTAAAAAGGAAATTTTCAAGTTACTATTTTGATATTATGGGGTAAGCAAGGGTAAATAATTATAGGGTGTTACATTATGGTATCAGAGCAGTTTCCCTCGGCCTTTGGAGTATAAACTTACTACTCCTTTGGTTACTCACCAAGCGAGTAACCCATGTATATAGTTTAGTGTATAAGTTAAGTAATAGGATGTTTGTAGTTTAGTTTAATTGTTTTATCATTAACTGGTTGTCCCTCCATTACTCAACAGTATGGCAGGGAGACAGGCCGATAATGATAGAATTACTGCCATTCTCGAAACTTTGGTTCAGTTACAGCAGAACCAAGCCCAAGCTCAGCAGAACCAAGCTGAGAATCTGGCAAATCTGCAGCAGAATCAAGCTCAAAACATAGCAGTGGCTGCAGCAGCTGCAGCAGCAGCATTGCAACCTCCTCCCCCACCTCCGGTCGAGATTGACTGGATGGCCCGATTTCGGAAGAATGATCCACCAAAGTTTGAGGGCGGATGTAATCCTGATGGAGCTCAACTCTGGCTCCAAGAAGTAGAAAAGATCCTTCGTTCTTTGCAACCACCTGCCAATCAGAGAGTTCGGTTGGCTGAGTTCATGTTGACTGGAGAAGCCGAGCATTGGTGGGATCATCATAGGAGAGGTTTGGAAGCAGCTGGTCAATCGGTGACATGGGATTTATTCAAAATCCGCTTCCTGGGAAAGTATTTTCCGGAAGATGTGAGGAGAGAAAAGGATCTGTTGTTCCTGAAGCTTGAACAAGGGAGCATGAGTGTCGGCGAGTATGCGGCGCAATTTGAAGATCTAATCAGATACTCCAGTGGCTATAAAGATGCAGAGGAGAGAGCAAAATGTATCAAGTTCGAGTCTGGTCTCCGTGAAGATATCCGGCTTGCTTTTGTGTATCAAAACATTGCTGACCTCTCTCATCTCATCAATATGACTAGTACTTATGAGAAGGGACTCAAAAGGAAGGCGGAGGCAGATCGGAGCAGAGCAGCCCAGAGGTCAAGGGGACCCCACAGAGGCAAGGGTCTGGAGCAGAGGACAGGGCCATATGTTAAGTCAAAAGCTGTGGTTACTGGTGGAGCAAGCCAACCAACAGTTACTTATGATTTTCTTCCTGCTTGTCAGCATTGTGGGAGGCGACACAAGGGAGTGTGTTGGAGGCTAGATCCTCGCAGCAGGGAGGGACTCTGTTTTCATTGTGGTCAGCCAGGACACTTTGCTGCCAATTGTCCCAAGAGCCCCCTAAAGAAAGAGGTCAATGTGGCCAAGGTTCAGAAGTCAGGAGCAAGCCAGCCACTTCAGAAGGGCAAGGTATACACCATGGATGGTGAGGAAGTGACTGATGATGATGAGCTCATCCGAGGTACATGTTTTGTCAACGATATTTCCTGTGGAGTTTTGTTTGATTGTGGAGCGACACATTCCTTTATTTCTGTTGATTGTATGAAGAAGATAGGAATTTCTTGTGTAGAAATGCCTTATAAGCTTTTTGTTTCAACCCCTACAAATTCTTCTGTGATCACATCTCAAATGTGTCTAAATTGTTCCCTTCGAGTGTTAGATCGAGAGTTCAAAGTGAATCTGATCTGTTTGCCGTTAACTCGGTTAGACATTATACTTGGCATGGACTGGATGTCTAATCACCGTGTCATGATTGATTGTCATCAAAAAGCTGTTATTTTCAGTGATCCTTCTTTAGCTATCGTGGAAGTGGACGAGGTGTCGGATGTAAGCCAGATTCCAATAGTTTGTGAATTCCCGGAAGTCTTTCCTGCAGAGATTCCCGGATTGCCTCCGAAAAGAGAAGTCGAGTTTGGCATTGATCTTATGCCTGGTACTGGCCCGATTTCTAAGGCGCCCTATAGGATGACACCTCCAGAGCTGGAAGAGTTAAAGAAGCAATTGGAGGAGTTGTTGGCTAAGGGGTTTATTAGGCCAAGTGTTTCTCCTTGGGGAGCTCCGATCCTCTTTGTCAAGAAGAAGGATGGAAGTGTCCGGATGTGCACTGATTATCGTCAGTTGAATGCAGTGACAGTTAAGAATAAATATCCACTCCCCCGCATCGATGACTTGTTGGATCAACTTAGGGGAGCAGCAGTTTTCTCAAAGATTGACCTCCGATCTGGATATCATCAGATCCGTATCCGAGAGGAGGACATTCCCAAGACTGCTTTTAGAACCGGTATGGGCATTTCGAATATGTGGTGATGCCTTTTGGTCTCACGAATGCTCCAGCCATCTTCATGGATTATATGAACAGGATTTTCCGGCCGTACTTGGATTCTTTCGTCATAGTCTTTATTGACGATATACTCATTTATTCCAAGAGCCCGAAGGAGCATGAAGAGCATTTGAGAACGGTGCTCCAAGTTCTCAAGGACAAGCATCTTTATGCGAAGTTATCAAAGTGTAGTTTTTGGTTGAAAGAAGTGCACTTTCTGGGGCATATCATTTCTGAGAAGGGTGTTGCAGTCGACCCTTCTAAGGTGGAAGCGGTGCTTAAGTGGGAGAGACCCAAGTCCATTACTGAGATCAGAAGTTTCCTTGGTTTGGCTGGGTATTACCGGAGATTCATTGAAGGGTTTTCCAAGTTAGCTCTTCCTTTGAACACTCTTACTCGGAAAGGCGTTCCGTATGTTTGGTCCCCTGAATGTGAGAGCAGTTTTCAAGAGTTAAAAAGGCGATTGACTAGTTCCCCGGTATTGATTTTGCCGGATCCGACTCAATCCTTTGTGGTATATTGTGATGCTTCCAAGCGAGGGTTGGGTTGTGTGGTGATGCAGCAAGGACAAGTCATAGCCTATGCATCCAGGCAGTTGAGGCAGCATGAACAGAACTATCCCACTCATGATCTTGAGTTGGGAGCAGTAGTATTTGCCTTGAAAATTTGGAGGCATTATCTTTATGGTTCAAGATTTGAAGTCTTTAGTGACCAAAAAGTCTCCGCTACCTCTTCGATCAGAAAGAACTGAATATGAGACAGAGGAGTGGATGGAATTTTTGAAGGACTATGAATTCAGTCTCCAGTATCATCCAGGCAAGGCCAATGTTGTGGCTGATGCACTAAGTCGCAAGACTTTGCATGTCAGCAATATGATGGTAAAGGAGATGCAGTTAATCCAAGAGTTCAGTGACCTCAACTTGAACATGCAAGTGAAAGAGAAGAGCGTTGTTTTGGACATGTTGCAGGTTACTAACGAGTTGATTGGTCTCATTAAAGAGAGGCAAGCTGATGATGAAGAGCTACAGAAGTTGTTGGAAGGGGCATCGGGCAATGCAGAGCCCGACTTTGTAAAAGGCTCAGATGGTATCATCCGATTTAGGGGTCGGATATGTGTCCCCATGGACTTTGAAGTTAGAAGAGATATCCTATGGGAACCTCATAGAACCAAGATGAATTTTCATCCTGGTGCAACAAAGATGTACCAAGATTTGAAGAAGATTTATTGGTGGCCAAAGTTAAAAACTGATGTAGCTGACCATGTATCCCATTGCTTGACCTGTCAAAAGGTTAAGATAGAGCATCAAAAGCCCGGTGGTCCTTTGCGATCATTGGACATTCCAGAATGGAAGTGGGACGGCATAGCCATGGATTTTGTGACGGGTCTACCTAGAACTGCAGCAGGATGTGATGCCATATGAGTTGTTGTAGACCGGTTAACAAAATGTGCCCATTTTATCCCTATTCACAAAAAGTACACTTTGGAGAAGTTGACTCAGTCGTACATCAGAGACATAGTAAAGTTGCATGGTGTTCCCACCAGTATAGTATCCGACCGTGATCCGAGATTTCTGTCTCGATTTTGGCAAAGTCTTCAGCAGGCCTTGGGTACTAAACTGAAATTCAGTACTGCTTATCATCCACAAACAGATGGACAATCTGAGCGTACTATTCAGACACTCGAAGATTTGTTGAGAGCATGTGTTCTGGAACAGGCGGGTAATTGGGAACAATTGTTGCTGTTAATGGAGTTCACTTATAATAATAGTTTCCAATCCAGTATCGGTATGGCACCATTCGAGGCTCTCTACGGCAGGAAGTGTAGGACACCTTTATGTTGGTTCCAGATAGGGGAGAATCTGTTAACAGGTCCTGACATTGTGAAAGAAACAACTGAAAAGATCACAATGATCAAGAACAAAATGAAGACCTCACAAGATCGCCAGAAGAGTTATACTGATAAGAGACGGAGACCTTTGGAATTTGATGTTGGGGATCATGTTTTTCTAAGAGTGTCTCCTGTCACAGGAATTGGGAGGTCTATCAAGTCCAAGAAGTTGACTCCGAGATTTGTTGGACCTTATGAAATTTTGGAGAAAGTTGGTCCTGTAGCTTACCGGATTGCTTTGCCCCCTCACTTGGCAAGACTTCATGATGTATTCCATGTCTCACAGTTGAGGAAGTACATTCGTGATCCTGCTCATGTGGTTACTATGGATGATCTGTCTTTGAAAGAGAATCTGACTTTCGAAGTGTTGCCAGTGCGGATTGATGATAGACAGGTGAAACAGTTGAGAGGCAAGGAGATTGCCTTGGTAAAGGTTATATGGAGCAGAAACAATGTGGAGGAAACTACTTGGGAGTTAGAAAGCAAGATAAGGCAGTCTCATCCGCATCTGTTCGAAGAAAGCTGAATTTCGAGGGCGAAATTCTGGTAAGTGGGAGAGGATTGTAACATCCTCAATTTAGAAAGCTTAAGATAATATGAATTAACTAAAGTTATTGTATTAGTTGGTGATGAATTTATGAGTATTAGACAGTTAAGAGTTAGGGTTTTGTATAGAAATCATGGCCAAATGGGTATAGGATATAAGGAAAAGGTTTTAGAGTTAGAAATTCTGAAAAGATGAAAAAGCAGCAAAATAATCGATTATTGGTGTGAGTTAATCGATTACAAGCTCTCAGCCATCAATGCACAAAAATGTTGCATTGAAGGGTAATCAATTACTCCTGGACAAGTAATCGATTACTGAGCCTCTGCTGAAAATACCAAATTTGTTGCATCAAATTGTAATCGATTATTTTATGGCCATTAATCGATTACAAGGCCTCAGGTTGGAAGTCACAAAAATGTTGCATTGAAGCGATAATCGATTACCTGGCCAGGGTAATCGATTACTTGTTGAGTCTGAACAAAAAAAATAAAGAAAAGGTGTTACACGTGTGGCTCCTCAACAACACAAAGGGAATCTTTCCCTTCCTCTTGAAATTAGGACCACATGTTTCCTCCCTTCATAAATAATAAAACAAAACTCTTTCCCATTTCTCATTCATTCTTCCATCAACAAAGTTTACTCCCTTTCTTCTTTCACTCCTCCCCCACGAGTTCTATTCCCCTCCACCAAGGTCCAAGGTTGTTTCTTCTTCTTTGCAAGCTCATCAAGCCATAAGCAAACTTCTTAGGTAAAGCTTACTCCTCCTTTTACTCTCTTTGTGCTCCATATGATTTCTCTCTCTTATTCCTCTCATAATTTCGAACCCCACTCCCTTGGGTTCCATGTCTTATGTTCTCCTTTGTTTCATGATTTAAGGGAGATCAAGTTTCATTTTCGTCCACTCACCTTTCTTGGAAGCTCTTTGTGTGGCACAAAGGACTTAGGGTTGAGGCTAGCCTTTGGGTCAAGGTTCATTTCACTCTCTCCTTGATCTAAGGTAAGGGGGTGTGTATTACCTTGTTTTAGGGACTAGATTCTAGTTAGTGCATAGTGATGTGCTAAGGTTATGTGTTTAAATTTAGGATAGGAACATTAGGAATTAGTGAATAACTAAATGATTATGATTATGACATGTATGAACCCTAAGTGTCAAAGTTGTTATAATTGTAAAAGTGTGAGAAATTATTGATAGACTTGTGTTGGTGGATGATTAATTGTGATAATTGATTGAACCCTTATGAGTATTATTTGATGTAGATGGCTAAATGAATTAAATGCATTTTGTGGAATATATTTTTGATTGCTATGCTTAATTGAAAAAGAATTTAAGGTTAAATGTGGAAAAGTACAAGGCTAATGAATTAATCCGGAATGAATGGTTGAATTGATCATTGGGACATTGGGACACTAGGTGTTCCTTCTAGGTGTACAAATGCCCCATTAGGGCCAAATGCCCCATCAAGCTAAAATGCCCCATTAGGTACAAATGCCCCGTTAGGAGTCAATGTACCCAAATGATCAATTCAACGAAACTAAAAGAATGGAAAGGGTGAAAAAGACTAATGTATGAATATAAGATCTTATGTATTAGTCCTAACGGGTGAGGCCTAGTGGGTGATAGTCCTGATGGGTGCCTAAGTCCCTAATGGGTGTACAAATGCCCTAGCAGGAGCAACCAATTCCTAGTGGTACACATATATGGAAATGAATAAATGAATGATGTAAGGGCTATTGGAAAATAAAGTGTATGGTGCAAAAGAAAGAGTAATGAAAATAATAACATGCATGAATATGTTATGGATTGATTGAATGAATCTCTATTTGCTAAATGGCAAAGTGTGTATGACTTGGTGGGTTATTATGTTTAATTAGAAACTGCTTCCTACTTCATGTGTAATGCTCACCCTCTTGCTACATTTTACAGGTAATGAGATTGAGTTTGCACAACCTCCGGCCGAGCAGGTGCACTCTCCCTTACAGGGAGAGTAGTTTATGGGAGATTAGGGGTTTGTTTGATATAGTCCTGGTTGTTACAGGAATATGTATATGAAACTTAAAGTACTATTTTTGTGGGTGATCTAGGACTGCTTCCTTGGAAAAGGAAGTGCATTATTTTGGGAAAAACTTATATAGTTTCACAACTTATTATTTTGTTGCTAACTCTGATGTAATTATATTGTGATGTGGAGTGTTATGACACTATTGATGTCTAGCCCTGTTGGCTCTGAATGAAGTGAATATATTTATATATATGTTTGAATTGCACAGGTTTCAGGAAATAAAGTTTTGGTTTGTTCAATAAACAAAGGAAACTCTGTCTGATTTGATAGAGATTTTATAAATAAAATGGTTTTAAAAAGGAAATTTTCAAGTTACTATTTTGATATTATGGGGTAAGCAAGGGTAAATAATTATAGGGTGTTACAAATGCCCCGTTCCAGTCCCTCTCACTGTTCTCGATTTGCAATCGAGGGGGCACAGTATATTTCTAGTTGGCCTGCAGAACTTACCACGGCATTAGACCCAGTCCCTACCACGTTAGTACGCCACATGTGGAGTTGTTCTGCCTAGAAATATACTCTAGACTTCTTGACGTTTCACCGTCATCGTCCTCCCCTCATGCAATCTCCTCCTAAGTATCCGCAGACACTTATGGTATCTTCCTCTCCACTACTTCGATACGACACTCATACCTCACCTCGTTTGTAAATGTCTTTTAAAGTTTTGTAAAGTTTTATGTTTTAATTAGCGGCTTATTCCTAACCGTCGGCCCGTCCTTGGTACATCCCTTCAACGAAGCCCGACCACTAAACGCAATCCGTTCCCCTAAATCTCAATGGCCTCAAGCCTCAAATCGATTTCATCTTATTTCACACTCTTTCTCATCTCATCAACTTTCTGGAACTCATTTCCTCCCCTTTCTCAAAAACTCTTTTCGCAAAACTTTTCGAAAATACGATTTCACAAAACTTTCACTTCGCAAACTCTTCCTCAAAATAATGTTTCCAAAAACTTTCACAAATCTATTTTCATAATCGTTCACAAAATATTGTTTCAAAAAGACTTTCCCAAAAATATCATTACAAAAGGATTTTCTCAAAAATATTGTTTCCAAAAACTTTTCTCAAAAATTTATCTTTTCGAAAACCTTTTCCAAAATTTCTTTTCACAAAATCTTTTCAAAAGTCTCTTTTCAAAAACCGATTTCAAAATCACGTTTTTGGATGAGTGCTAATGGAGGAGCAAGCTCAACTCAACACTAGGCTCTTTCCAAAAACAAAACAGAGGAATTACATCTCCACTCGTACCACATCTCACTTCCATAACCACGTTCTCCTTCCAATCTCAACTCTTTTCAACTCAAATATTGATCTTCTTTCTTTCATACTTTATCTCTTTTGCATTCCACTCACGTTACGACTTATCTCTTTCTTCATCATACCTTATATCCTTCTCTTTAGTCTTAACTCATCCTTACTTCTCATATCTCTTATCCTCATCTCTTTTCTTTTTCAATCTTATCTCATTACTTTCACGGTTTCCATGTTTCACCATTCCAACATAATCAAACAATATCTAAACAGAATAAAATACACACAACTACTAAACATTTAACATGTAAATAGAACAAGTAAACATTTAGCACACATATCCATATCGCCTAATTCGCAGTATATTCGCAATCCATCTATTAGGATTGCGAGCAACCACGTTATGGGACCACAACACTCTTACTCACCTGGATGACGAATCATCCGAAAGCTTTCCAAGGTTCCCAGTCGCTAACCTTGCCACGTGTCCTTCGCGTCCGACACCTGACACCCGAACTAGAACATTTTTCCCCGTGCGTTAGAACGTTTCCGATAAATTCTTAATTTCGTTTTAGAAAACTCTTTGAAATAATTCTCTTTTTGAAAGCACATTGCCAATATTCAAAAGATTTAAATCCAGATCAGGTCTTTAATAAAAAGGTTTTTAAGAAAACTTTGAAAATAATTCTTTATCAAAATAAAATCCATTTCTCTTAATTTAAAACACTTGGGTTGAAAAATCATTTTCTTTAAACATTGAATAAAATCTTAAGAAAACAATTCTTTGAAAATCTTTCTTAAATTAAATACGAACATTCAAGAAAGTAAAACTTCAAAAACCAATCAATTAAATTTATTTAATTTCTAATGCCATAACATCATCAAACACAAATCAAAGGAGGTTCTTTAAAATTTTCAAATCAATTTAAGTTGCTTAAATCATTCTTTTTTTTTAAATAAAACATTTTTCAATTGCTTTGAAATTCAAACATATATTCTTCACAAATCAAGTTCACAAACAGATCCAGCACACAATACAGCACATACAATCACATACCATACAAATCACATTTCCAATCGTTTAAAACCATCAATTTAATTTTACTCTTAATTAATTAATTTTGTAACAGCCCGATTTTCGAAAACCAAAACAACTAACTTTTATTTATTAATGTTGCAAAAATAAGGCCAAATTTTTGGGAAATTTTTTTTTTGTAAAACATCGTTGAAGGGTTTGAAACATTCTGGAAGAGTTATCAATATCCTTCAACCTTCTCTTTCGAAAACCGAGTTGTTACTTGAAACCACAACTCACTTACTTTGTTTTCCGAAAACATTTTATCAAGAAAACAGTTTGATTTCAACTTAAGTAACTTCATTAATTTCATTCAAAAGAACTTAAACATGTTTCATAAAAGTGTCCTCACATTCCATAAAAGTCGGGGATTCTTCAAATTAATTGAAGTACAGCAATAGCTCATTACTTAGGTAATCCTGAGTACAAAGCACAAACAACAACTTATTCTAATTCTACTACTGGCTCCCTCTTCCTATCAAAGATGGTCGGCTCCAACTTTCTTTTCTTCTTTGTTGGTGTCTTGGTTCCGGAGGTTGATGCGATTCCACTTGTTGTATCCATTCCAAAATTCGGTTTAAGCTCCACTCCGAATAGCTTCACAGGGTTCTCCTTCTTTGTATCCCGAGATGGTGGTTCAGAATTATGTCCCACAAAAGATACGCTTCCTAAACACGAGCTCGTTGTCTTTCCTCCCAGATTATGCTCCGGGTCTGCGATCACCAACTGAACATGTCCAGTCCATACCCATCCGTAACGCGTAGCTTTCCATCCATTCCCTTCACGAAGCCACGTAGAGATTTCTAAGCGACGATCCATCTGCCCGTTGGGGAATTAGCGACACCGATGCACCAACGAATAGGAGAGAGTAAGCGATCCGGACGGCGTAGCGTCGACGATATGGAATTACGGTAGGCGAGATATAGGACACACACACAATATATAACACACATACAGAATAACAAACAAGTATACTACCATCATCAACACACCTCATTATTTCATCTTATTATCATTTTCTTTATGCCTCTCCACTTTATTTCTAATCTCTCTCATGGAGCTTAATATCCTTCCCACATCTCCATTCTCAATCTCTTTCTCATTCTTTACACTACTCATACTCTTGTTTCTTGACAATTATGAATCTTTTCTTATCATGTCTTATCGAATTATAATCATCGATGATCGGGGGTGTTAAAGCATCATCGAGGTACGCGTTCCTTTCGTTGTTAGCACTCACGTTTCAAGTCTACATCTCCTCGGCCATCCATCACCTAGTTGGAAGCAAACAGGAGTACAGGACCTTTACCACGCGGGCACGACAGTTGTCTCACAACAAATGGTCCCAGACCAGGAGGCCCAGCCTCAATAATATCAATTCATAATAATCATGGCACACTGCCTCGCAGTGGCAAAACACAATGCCCCATTCCAGTCCCTCTCACTGTTCTCGATTTGCAATCTAGGGGGTGACAGTATTGTTCTAGTGCGCGCGCAGAACTTACCACGGTATTAGACCCAGTCCCCACCACGTTAGTTCACCACTTATGGAGTTCGTTCTGCCTACAACAATACTCTAGACTTCTTGACGTTTCACCGTCATCGTCCTCCCCTAATGCAATCTCCTCCTAAGTATCCGCAAATACCTATGGTTCCTTCCTCTCCACTACTTCGGGTTACTCTCACACCTCACCGCGTTCGCTGTTAATGTCTTTTAAAGTCTTTTATCTTTTCAATTAACCTAATGATCGGCTCACCCTTCGTACATCCCTTCAATGAGTCCCGACCTCTAACTTTGCACAATCTTTCTCTCATCAAAATCACGCATAGCACAGAGCTGGGATTATCTCAATTGATTCACATCTTTCTCTCTCAAATCTTCCTTTTTACCATCCTTCTCAAAATCTTTGATTTCACCACTTTCCAAGAACCTCATTTCTCAAACTCTCTTATCAACACTCTTTCCAAAAACCTTTTCAAAACTTTATTCTCACCAATATTCATAAAAGTATTATTTTCACAGACTTTTCTCAAAGAGATCATTTTGTAAAACTTTCTCAAAAATACAGTTCCAGAAATATCCTTTCATAAAACCTTTTCAAAAAGATCGTTTCATAAGAAGAATCCTTTGAAAATATTGTTTCACAAAAATCCTTTCTCAAAAACCTTTTTTTTTCAAAAGTTTGTTTCATAAGCCCTTTTTTTGAAAATATTTCTCTTCCCAACTCTTTATAAAAATTCCTTTTCACAAATCTTTTCGAAAATTCCTTTTTCAAAAACCCTTTTTCAAAAATTCCTTTCTCAAAAACTCTTTCAAAAATACGTTTTTGCTGAGCGCTAGTGGAGGAGCAAGCTCAAATCAACACTAATTCCGAGTCTAAAACCAAAACCAAGGAGCCTAGCTCCGCTCAAATCACATATCATGTTCCAACAATCCATATCACTCTCCTCAGCTCTGGCTTGATTCTCAACATTATCCTCAACTTCTTTTCTAGATCAACTCTCATCTCTCTTTCACTTAATCTCTTACTCTTTCTCATTATACCATTACTTTCAATCCCATTACTTTCTCAACTCTTTCTTTTCACTTTCATTCTCTTATTTAGAACGTGACAAACGTCCATCCACCATTTACTTATCATGATCAACAGAAATAAACATTACCAGACATACTTAAATAGATAAGTAAATAAATAAATCAAAGCGTATTATCAGCACACAACATCACACAATAACATTGTGGTCTTCGTCGCCTTCGTATGAGTGGCCACACAAAACAAACAATTTCCACTATACTACTGACTCGGAACCACTAAGTTCCGATCTTTGAGATGATACGGAACGTCCTAATAAGTCACCTAGCTACCACGGTGTCTTAGGAAAGCTTCTCTCTCACCTGAGGTCCAGCAATGAAGTGCGTACCGTCTCTTCGAATCTTTGGCGTTGCCGGTTGCCGACTGCCCCGATCTCTTTCTACATCATTCCTCATATTTAAATAAAACACTTTACATTATTAACTCATAAGAGAAAATCTCGTCTTAGTTTAATATTCGTCCTTTCTTTGTTGAGAAAACTTTTGAAAATATAACCAAAATCAACTATCACTCGAAAACTTGGTTTTAGATCACACGAAAACATTTTTGAACATAAAAGCACGTCCAAGTGATTCTGGACAGCAAACACAGTTTTACAAAATCATTATATTAAGGCTCTAAAAATATTGTAAAAACACTTTTACTTGAAATAACTTTTTAACTTAAAATTATCATTTTAAAAACAATTTTGGACAGCCATTAATACAATTTAAAATCTCAAGTAGATCAAATCAATTTTCTTAAAAGACAATTTAATACACAACCACAATATAATTCTAAACAAACCACACCACATACAGTTAACAAACAACACTTAGGCACACACCAAGTTGAGTCAAGTTTCAAACCAACATATTTATATATTTCCATGCACATTTTCTTTCATGCAATTTAAACTCCCTAAACCCATCTAGACATCATGACCGAATAAAAGCAAAGGAAAATAAATCAAAAATCACAATTTAATCCACATGGATCAACTTAGTTCATTTTAGGCATTTAAATTCCATTTTCTTTTAATCTCAACCGATTACACATAAACACACACTCACACATATATGCATCCAAATACAACATTCTTCTAACCCTTGAGGACTCCCACCAAACATCACACAGAAACCCTGGACAGATGCTCCTTTGAAGGTCTTCTCCCCTAACCCTTGGAGGACCTCACCGTCTAGGACATCACATTGGCGCCGTCTGTGGGGAAAGAGAAACTTCATCCCCACCCAAAAGATTCTACTATGTCTGAGACACAACCAGTTCAGAGGAGGAGGAGGGGGCGTCCAAGAAGGGTGTCATCAACTGAGGACCTGCGCTTGCATCTTGAAGCCAATAGGGCAGCGAGGTCCTCACCACCACCCCCTCCACCACCTCCACCTCCTCCCCCGCCACCACCCTCGTTTCCACCGCCACCTCCACCGCCAGACTTCACGCACACCCACAGTGGACCGTACACCATCCACACCGGAGACACTGCAAATCCAACTCAGCACCAGGGAGGAGGTCGGCGCGTGCAGCTATGCTCTGAGCTCGGAGAAACCAACACAGAACAGCACCGCCACCGTGGCGAACGTGCCCACTCCGTCAGCACTACACATCGCTCTCACTCTCGTCAATCTTCACTCTCTCGAGATGCAGAGCTCTTGTCCTTGATGAGACAATAGATGAGGATCGTAGAACAGCAAGGTAAAGCCATCGCAGATCTTCAGCAAGCTACTATGCAACGTTTGGCTGAACGAGCAGTTGTTCAAGCTCCAGCCCAAAACGAACTTCCTCCCCCCCCCCCACCTCCTCCACCAACACAACCCCCATCAACCCTGCAAACCTTTGCAACACCACATACAACCATTACACAACTTACACCACCCCCTAACCAGCAACAACCTGATTCGGATGATTCCCACCCTGGGCACCCTTTTACACCAGCCGTCATGGCTTACGAACCACCACCTGGGTACCTCAGACCCAGCAACATCCCCAGATACAATGGCCTCACAGACCCTCAAGAGCATGTCCTTTCTTATTAGGGAGCTGTGAACTTCCATGGTGGAGGAGATCGGCTCAAGTGCCGAGCTTTCTCTATGACCCTCCAGGCCCCGGTCCTCCGATGGTACTCAACATTACCCAAGAATTCTGTCAACAACTGGGCAGAAATGAAGCGAGTCTTTCTCAACAGGTACACTGCTAGCTGTGTGCAACCCAGATCGGACCACACGCTAGCAACAGTGACGCAAAAACCAGAGGAATCTTTGCGTGCTTACCTGCACAGGTTTCATAGTGAATCCAGCTCAGTCCCCAATCTATCTCCCGAGGTGGCTGTCCTCCTCCTGACTCAAGGCCTGGCCGAGGGAGGATTCAAAGACTCACTGATTGGGAAGCCGCCGAGGGATATGGCTGAACTGAGGCAGAGATCCAACAAGTACATCAACCTCGAAGAATTCAACAAAGGACAGTCAAGTAGGATGGAAAACGATCAAGCCGCTTCGCAAAGTACCTTTCCCCGAGGTCGCCCTCGCGGTAATAGGGATGATAGAGGAGGAAAAGCAGACCAAGGAGACCGAGGTCGCCCTCACGTCGGCCAACAAGATGACCGTCGACGTCCCTACATCACTAAGTATGATTCTTACACCCCCCTGACGGTCCCGAGGTCACAAGTTGGAAAGAGACTATGCAAACCGAACTCCGGAGCGTACCTCGACCACCTTTCCTCAGAAACCAAAGTAATATCAGGGACAGGTCTAAATACTGCAACTTCCATGATGGGTATGGTCACCATACCGATCAGTGTACCTGGATTCGAGACGTTATCGAAGACATGGTGAGAAGGGGGAAGTTGCAATAGTATGTGAGAGAAGCGGTGGAGAGAAGAGGCCGAAGAAGGTCTCGCAGCCCAAACAACGGCAAAGGGAAAGCCAAAGCTGACCCGTCCCCAAAAAAGAAGGAGGAAGAGCCACAGCGGGTAAATATGGTCGTGGTACAAGATCTGGACAAGTCGCCGGAAAATTTCTGAGTTGAAACTATCTTGGGAGGTTTTGCCGGTGGCGGAGAGAAGAGGGCAGAAAGGAAGAGTGATGAGCATTTTATTTCCCATTATTCCTTGCATTATTTTACTCCTATTATTGATACTTGTTGCCCATTTGACATTGTTTAGCTTGATTTAGTGATTTAGAGTTTATTGGACTAATATTCTGAATATTGTTTAATTTGGCATTATTTAGCCTAATTAATTCTATTTCTATTTTCAGGTCATATTTGGCACAAGGGCTTTTTGGACATTTTGGGAGTGAAGATTTAATTTTGGAAGAGAAGATATATGATGAAGTGAAGATTGTAATCTATCTTTAGGATTATTTGACATTTAGTTTATATCTTTTAAGATTTAGATTTTATCTATAGGATATTTTTTAGATTTAATTTAGAGATAAGCTTTCCTTAGGATTTGGGCCCATGATTTAGGCCCGTTTTGTGATTTAATTAGCCAATTTTGTGTAACCCTAGCAGCCACAATCTATCATTCACGTTTTTACATTCTCTCTCTTAGAGAAGGCTTAGTTTTGCTCTCCAAGCTTGTGGTGGCTGCTAGGGTTTCTCTCTCTTCCCTTTCTACACGTTTTTGGTATTTTTCTTCATGGAAGGCTAAACTCTTAGGTTAAATCCCTTTGGTAATGTATCACATACTCTTGAGGTTTTATTCTTAATGCTATTTCGTTTTTATTCACTGTTTTCATGCTTATTGATATGTTATGGTTCGCTTAGTTCCATTCTATAGAGATAATCCATGTGTATGAATGCTTAATTTATGCAAACTCGTAAAAACTCCATGCTTTGGCTTTTAATGCTTAATTAGAGGTTTGGGTATTGGGGTGAGAATTGAATTTTCGCTTAGTATTTAGTTCTCACGAGTTGGACAGTGAAGAGGAAAGGAATTGATCTTTTGTGACCGATGATAGAGTTGTGAACGCGAGCCAAAGGGGTTTATCCGCTTTTCCTTATCTGTTACTTCGTTTTGATTTAATTTTGTTTTGATTTCAATTATTCAACACTCAATACAAAACCCCCCTGTTTTCTATGCATACTATGTGTTCAACCTTTTGCTTGATAAGATATTCCTTGGGAGACGACCTAGGAGTCACTTCCTAGTACTATATTTAAACTGTTTTTATTTGTATCGGGTACGGCCTCGATCAAATTTGGCGCCGTTGCCGGGGATTATCGGTTCTTGCCAAAGGTCATTAGTAGTTAGTTAGTGTCGTAGTTAGTATAGTTATTATAGTGTGTCGTGTCTGATTTAGGGTCTAGTAGTCAATTCTAATAACTGGTTGAAGTTGCACTGTTTGCTGTTTTGCCATTTTGTTGCAATTAGTGTATTTGATTGATTCTGTGGTTGCTAGTTCACATAGTTGTGGGTGGAATTTTTGCACGAAAATTCATATCCACACTACTTTTATCATATAAAAAGGTTTTGAGGCACCACGATCACTCAGATCATCACTGGTTGTGAGTTCCAGAAAAATTTTCTATGTTTTAGCAGCACTTTCTTCAAATCGTCGCAACTTTTGACCCATAACTCGGAATTTGACGAATTTTATATCAAATCGAAGGGAATTTTCTGAATAATCTGATTTTTCTCACTTTGTGAGAAAACTCCTTCGTCTGGATCCTGAAAAAGGCGTTTTACTATTTCTTTTTTATTTTACAAGTTTTATTTTGTTAGTTTTTTGTCTCTGATTTAATTGTTTGACTTGGTTCCTTTTTGAATTTTGTCCTCAAACTTTCTGTGATATGTTTTCGTGATTTTAGGGTGCTGAAAAAAATAAAGAAAAAAATTTTTAAAAAATAAAAAATTTTGTTGCCTATTTTGGTCATGCATATTAGTGACAGTTTGCTATGCTTAATGGTGTTCTGTTTAGTACATGACTAGGGGCAACCCAAGCTACTTGCATCCTTACAACCCTGAAATTGATAGGACTTATCACAGATTAGTTAGACAAAATAGGAACCAGTCCATAGGTAGTGAGTCTATTGAGTCTTTACATAGTGAGTCTGCTTCTTTTTCTTCTATTGCTATAAATTCTGATTCTTATTCTGATTCTTATTCTGATCATTCTGAAAATATGGCTCAACCTCCACCACGTGAGAGGACATTGAGGGAGCTGGCTGCACCTGATTTTACTATTGAAGATTTGTGCATCCAGTATCCCGATGACCCGTATGAGCTAAGGTCTGGACTAATTCATTTGTTGCCCAAGTTTAATGGTCTTGCAGGTGAGGATCCTCATAAACATCTCAAGCAGTTCCACATTGTGTGTGCTACTATGAAACCACATGATGTGCAAGAGGATCATGTTTGTCTTAAGGCATTCCCACACTCCCTAGAGGGGCTAGCCAAGGATTGGTTGTACGATCTGGCCCCTGGTTCTATCACAGGCTGGGATGACCTGAAGAGGGCATTTTTGCAGAAATTCTTCCCTGCATGCAGAACAACAGCAATCCGAAAGGATATATCAGGCATCAGGCAACAAAGTGGAGAAAGTCTTTACGAGTATTGGGAGAGATTCAAGAGACTGTGTGCGAGCTGCCCCCACCATCAGATCTCAGAGCAGCTGCTTATTCAATATTTCTATGAAGGTCTCAACCTCATGGAGAGAAACATGCTTGATGCTGCAAGTGGTGGTGCCCTAGGAGACATGACACCTTTAGAAGCCAGAGCCAAGATTGAGAAGATGGCTTCCAATTGTCAACAATTCCATGCAAGGGGCAACAGCGATGCAATCGTAGTGAGATGAGTGAATGATGTTGGCACAAGTTCTGGTAAGGTTGAGAAGTTTGAACAGAAGATAGACTCACTTACAACTTTGGTCACTCAATTGGTCATCAACCAGAAGAAGTTGTCTCTGCCTGCTAGATTATGTGGCAAATGCACATCCGCTGAGCACCCCACAGATGCATGCCCTTCTTTGCAGCAGCAACCAACGACTGGTGCTGACCGACCTGAGGCATATGCCGCCAACATTTTCAACAATAGAAACCAGCAGCCACAGAACTTTGATCTCTCTACCAATAGATACAACCCTAGTTGGAGGAACCATCCCAACCTGAGATGGTCTGATCCGCAGCAACCTTCACAGGTTCAATTTCAGAACAATTCCAGACCACCATATGTACCTCCTCCAGTCCAGCAACAGAGACAACAACAGGCTAATTCTGCACCACCAGCTCCTAGTACTGAGCAGCAGCCTTCATTGGAAGAGCTGATGAAACAGATGACCATGCAAAATCTCCAATTCCAACAGGAAACTAGAGCATCCATTCAAAGACAAGAGGCCTCCATTCAATCTTTGACCAATCAGATGGGCCAAATGGCAACAACAATCAACACTATGCAATCTCAGAATTCTAACAAGTTGCCATCCCAAACAGTGATCAATCCAAACCAGAATGTGAGTGCCATTAGTCTAAGGTCAGGAAAGCAGATTGTCACACCCACACCAGAATCTGACCTCAACAAAGATGATCTAGTTTCACCCAACAAGAAGAGCCAAATGGTCGAGGAGAGTGAGCACACAAGTACCAGAAAATCCCATCCAGCTCAGCCTTCCACAAGCACAACACCTGCTGCTGCCCAACAACCACCCCCCATTCCTCTTCCTTTCCCACCAAGGGGGGGGGACTCAAAGCAAGAAAATGGAAGAGATTGACAAAGAGATACTTGACACATTCAGGAAGGTGGAAGTCAACATACCCCTTCTTGATGCAATCAAGCAGATTCCAAGGTATGCAAAGTTCTTGAAGGATCTATGCACACACAAACGGAAGCTCAAGGGCAATGAGAGGATCAACATGGGAAGAAATGTCTCTGCTCTTATAGGTAAACCCGTCCCTCATATTCCTGAAAAGTGTAAGGATCCTGGAACTTTCTCTATGCCTTGTATCATAGGTAATACTAAATTTGAGAATGCTTTGCTAGATTTAGGAGCATCTATTAATGTTATGCCTATGTCTGTTTTCAAGTCTCTTTCACTTGGACCTCTTCAACCTACGGGTGTGGTTATCCATTTGGAAAATAGATCTATTGCCTACCCCGCAGGTTTGATAGAGGATGTCTTGGTTCGGGTTGGTGAACTTATCTTTCCTGCTGATTTTTATATTCTTGATATGGAAGAGGACACCTCTCGTAGTGTTGTCCCTATCATATTAGGGAGACCATTTTTAAAAACAGCCCGAACCAAGATTGATGTGCATGCAGGTACACTTTCAATGGAATTTGATGACAGAGTGGTTCGATTCAATATTTTTGATGCTATGAAACATTTTTCTGATGACCACTCTGTCTTTCATGTTGACTTGCTTGATGATCTGATTGATGAGCATGTTCTAGACTTTTTGCATGATTATGATTTGCCATCTTTCACTAGCTCATTTACTTGTTCTGCATGTTCTGATTTCGAAATGTGCATTGCATGCATTGAAATTGACCAGTTTTTAAATTATGCTACTGCATCTATTGATTCATATGATATAGATTCAGATCATGCTAACCCTAACTCTATTTCTGTTATGCATGAGTGTAATCCATTTGTTCAGGTGCAGGCGGCAGAATCCAATTCTGCTGCTCCTTTAGTTCCATCTGTGATGCAGGCACCTTTATTGGACCTAAAGCCCCTTCCTCCTCATCTCAAATATGCTTACTTGGAGGATGAGCAGAAACTTCCAGTGATCATATCTACCTCCCTTTCTGTTGATCAAGAGAAGCAGCTGTGGATGTGATTAGAGCAAACAAAAGGGCAATAGGATGGACTTTGGCAGACATACCTGGTATTAGCCCCTCCATGTGCATGCATCGGATTTTATTGGAGGATGGGGCTAAACCAGTGAGACAACCCCAGAGACGGTTGAACCCCCAGATTCCTGATGTGGTGAATAAAGAGGTCACCAAGCTGCTTCAAGCTGGTATTATCTACCCCATTTCAGACAGCACTTGGGTAAGCCCGGTTCAAGTAGTTCCCAAGAAGTCTGGGGTGACAGTTGTCAAAAATGAGAAGGATGAGCTGATTCCCACTAGAGTGCAGAACAGTTGGAGAGTCTGCATTGACTATAGGAAGTTCAACCAGGCGACCCGCAAGGATCACTTTCCTCTTCCCTTCATTGATCAGATGTTGGAGCGCCTGGCAGGTAAATCTCACTATTGCTTCTTAGATGGTTTCTCTGGTTATTTCCAAATCTGTATTGCACCAGAGGACCAACATAAGACCACATTTACCTGTCCTTTTGGTACATTTGCTTATAGGAAGATGCCTTTTGGCCTATGCAATGCTCCTGGCACTTTTCAAAGATGTATGATGAGTATTTTTAATGACCTACTTGAGCACTGCATAGAGGTCTTCATGGATGATTTTAGTGTATATGGTTCCTCTTTTGATGCATGTCTTGATAGTTTGTCTAAGGTGCTTAATAGGTGCATTGAGACTAACCTTGTCTTGAATTTTGAAAAATGTCATTTTATGGTAGAACAAGGCATAGTCTTAGGGCACATTATTTCGCATAAGGGCATAGAGGTTGACCCTGCTAAGCTGCATGTAATATCACATTTGCCTTACCCCTCTGGCGTGCGAGAGGTGCGTTCTTTTCTTGGCCATGCAGGTTTCTATCGCAGGTTTATTCAAAACTTTAGCAAGATAGCCCTTCCACTATCCAACTTGCTTCAAAAGGATACCACATTTGAGTTTGGAGACCAATGCAAGAAGGCATTTGATGAGCTAAAGAGAGCACTCACCACCACTCTCATCATCCAACCACCTGACTGGACTCTCCCATTTGAGCTCATGACCGATGCCTCGAATTATGCTTTGGGAGCAGTTCTCTCCCAAAGGGTTGGTAAGCTGTCTCATGTGATTTATTATGCATCTAGGACTTTAGATTCAGCACAAGTTAATTACACCACAACTGAAAAAGAGCTATTAGCCATTGTCTTTGCACTTGATAATTTTAGATCATATCTGTTAGGTTCTAAGGTTGTGGTGTATACTGATCATGCTGCTCTGAAGTATCTTTTGAAAAAGACAGATTCAAAACCTAGGTTGATTAGGTGGATGTTGCTCCTCCAGGAGTTTGATATTGAGATTCAGGATCGGAGTGGTGCACATAACCTTGTCGCAGACCACTTGAGCAGAATAGAGAGAGAGGAGGATGCATTTCCTATCCGGGATGACTTCCCGGATGAGCAGCTTTTAGCTTTGCATGTTTCACATCCCCCTCCCCTTACTCCTTGGTTTGCTGATATTGTAAATTATCTAGTTGCATCTGTTTTTCCACCCTTGGCATCCAAAGCTCAAAGAGACAAATTGAAGAGCGATGCCAAGTATTATGTATGGGATGACCCCTATTTGTGGCATTTTTGCAGTGATCAGGTCATTCGTAGGTGTATTCCAGACCAGGAGATCCAATCGGTTCTCCAATTTTGCCATGCTTCACCAGTGGGAGGCCACCTTGGTACTCAAAGGACAGCACGAAAGGTGTTGGATTCTGGATTTTATTGGCCTACCATCTTCAAGGATGCAAGCAACATCTGTAGCTCATGTGAGTAATGTCAAAGAGCAGGAGGCGCCCTATCTTGGAGGCAGCAGATGCCGCAACAACCTATGTTGTTCTGTGAGGTGTTTGATGTCTGGGGTATAGATTTCATGGGCCCCTTTCCTATTTCTTTTAGTTTTTATTATATCTTACTTGCTGTGGATTATGTATCCAAATGGGTGGAAGCTAAGGCCACCAGGACTAATGATGCTCAGGTTGTTGTAGATTTTGTCAGGTCTAATATCCTTTTCAGGTTTGGCATACCTAGAGCCATAGTCAGTGATCAAGGCACACACTTCTGCAATAGATCCATGCAAGCTTTGCTCAAGAAGTATGGGGTTGTGCACAAAGTTTCTACACCATATCACCCTCAAACCAATGGGCAAGCTGAGATTTCAAACAAAGAGATCAAGCGGATTTTGGAGAAGATGGTGAAGCCTAATAGAAAGGATTGGAGCACACGATTGGATGATGCTCTATGGGCCCATCGGACTGCTTACAAGGCACCCATAGGGATGTCACCTTATCGGGTTGTCTTTGGTAAGGCATGCCACTTCCTGTGGAAATAGAGCACCGTGCATATTGGGCTGTGAAGCAATGTAACTTAGCTCTTGATCAAGCAGGTGAGGAGAGGAAGCTGCAGTTGAGTGAGCTAGATGAGATCCGTTTGGAGGCCTATGAGAACTCCAAGTTCTACAAAGAGAAAACCAAGAAGCTCCATGATAGCTCAATTTCCAGAAAGGAGTTCTTGGTTGGTCAAAAAGTGTTGCTCTACAACTCTAGGCATGGACTCATGAGTGGAAAGCTCCGCTCTAAGTGGATTGGACCGTTTGTAGTCACCCAGGTGTTTCCTTATGGCACTGTGGAGATAAAGAGTGAGTCCACAGACAAGAGCTTCAAAGTCAATGGCCACCGACTCAAGCCTTTCTTAACCACCCCTTCTTTGGATGATGCACCTGTGGAGGAAGCCTCATTGGTCGACCCCACTTTTGACCCACCATTACTTAGGGAGTCTTCTTTTCTCCTTCCTTACTCTTTTTATTGCACTTGTCTATATCTGCTGGCTGGTATGTCTGTCTGGATTTTCTGGTTGTTTTACATTGAGGACAATGTGTGATTTAAGTGTGGGGGGAGAGTAGTTTAGGTTGCATATTTTTGCTTTGATTTTTTAGGTTTTGCTAAGTTTTGGGCATTTTCTTGCATGTTTTTGCTTCATTTTAGTAGAGTCTTGGTATCTTGTGTCTGAATTCATGTATTTCTATGTGTAAAGTTGCTTTTGATAATTAAGAGGTGGTAACACTGTGATAGAATTGTCCCTTCTGTGAGGGTTTGAGCCTTAATTATGGGTGGATTGCTATATATGCCCCCTAATTTTCTTTCATGTGTGATTGCACTCTGGATTACTTGCACTCTAGAACTTGACTTGACTCTTGTTGATACTTGATATTCCCATGCACATTTTGAAATGATTTAGGCATTGTTTTTCTTCAATAAGCCACTAGCCATATGAGCCTACCTTGAATTTATCCTTTGATAGCCCCTTTGAGCCTTTATATCCCTTTTCTTTGTTCTTTAGCTCATTACCAGCCTATGACTAAAAAACCATGATTGTCCTAACCTTAGGGAATGTTGGAGCTTTGGATTTGTTTTGGGAATGGGTATTAAGTAAGCGAGGGTGCTTTGTTCTTCATCTCTTGTGAGTTCTGGGTTTTGCCTCTATGGTCGGTGATGTAATTATGGCTTTATCTCATTATGCCATTTTTGTTGTTTCTTCTTCCCTTTCGTTCATGAAGTTCTGCAATGCAAAAAAAAATGAATGAAAAAAAAATTGAAAAAAAAAGAAGAAAAGAAAAAGGAAAAGAAAAAAAAATAGAATAAAAGGTTGATTGAGGCATAGAGGATTGGAATTAGAGGTTGTTGTTATGTTTATCATTTCATTCTGGGGTGGATTGTGCTTATTTTTTTATACTTATTCCCCATTGCTCCTCTATTCCCTTGGGTTTTAGCTACATTTCCCATATTTTTATCCTACCTTGTCCTTGACCCCATTACAACCGTGAAAAGACCTTTTGATCTTAATGTGCATGTGTGTTGATTGTTGATGTTAGAGGCTTGTCAAGCTTATGGTTGTGTCTGTTTTTCATGATGTGCCTTGAGTGTAAACATTGATTAACCTTAAACACTTGAGTGTAAACACTTTTGAGTGATCCTTGTGAGTTCTATCATCTTTGTGACTACCCTCTTGATGTCATTGGTTTTCTTTGCATATTTGAAATAATTGGATGATGTTCATGGATGTCTTGATTCTTTGGTCCTTATTCTCTTCGTGTGCTCGATTTTGCGCATTTCTTTGCATTTCCTAGAATTCATTGTGAAGTATGTAATCTCTTAGGTTTGCATTCATTAGTTGTAGTAATCTTGTTGCATGATTCACTTTGGTGCATATTGATCTCCTCAGTCCTAATTCTTAGTTTTGCCCAGGAGTGCAAAAGGATAAGTGTGGGGGTGTTTGATGAGCATTTTATTTCCCATTATTCCTTGCATTATTTTACTCCTATTATTGATACTTGTTGCCCATTTGACATTGTTTATCTTGATTTAGTGATTTAGAGTTTATTGGACTAATATTCTGAATATTGTTTAATTTGGGATTATTTAGCCTAATTAATTCTATTTCTATTTTCAGGTCATATTTGGCACAAGGGCTTTTTGGGCATTTTGGGAGTGAAGATTTAATTTTGGAAGAGAAGATATATGATGAAGTGAAGATTGTAATCTATCTTTAGGATTATTTGAGATTTAGTTTATACTTTTAAGATTTAGAATTTATCTATAGGATATTTTTTAGATTTAATTTAGAGATAAGCTTTCCTTAGGATTTGGGCCCATGATTTAGGCCCGTTTTGTGATTTAATTAGCCAATTTCGTGTAACCCTAGCAGCCACAATCTATCATTCACGTTTTTCCATTCTCTCTCTTACAGAAGGCTTAGTTTTGCTCTCCAAGCTTGTGGTGGCTGCTAGGGTTTCTCTCTCTTCCCTTTCTACACGTTTTTGGTATTTTTCTTCATGGAAGGCTAAACTCTTAGGTTAAATCCCTTTGGTAATGTATCACATACTCTTGAGGTTTTATTCTTAATGCTATTTCGTTTTTATTCACTGTTTTCATGCTTATTGATATGTTATGGTTCGCTTAGTTCCATTCTATAGAGATAATCCATGTGTATGAATGCTTAATTTATGCAAACTCGTAAAAACTCCATGCTTTGGCTTTTAATGCTTAATTAGAGGTTTGGGTTTTGGGGTGAGAATTGAATTTTCGCTTAGTATTTAGTTCTCACGAGTTGGACAGTGAAGAGGAAAGGAATTGATCTTTTGTGACCGATGATAGAGTTGTGAACGCGAGCCAAAGGGGTTTATCCGCTTTTCCTTATCTGTTACTTCGTTTTGATTTAATTTTGTTTTGATTTCAATTATTCAACACTCAATACAAAACCCCCCTGTTTTCTATGCATACTATGTGTTCGACCTTTTGCTTGATAAGATATTCCTTGGGAGACGACCTAGGAGTCACTTCCTAGTACTATATTTAAACTGTTTTTATTTGTATCGGGTACGGCCTCGATCAAAGAGGTACGTCAATCAGGTCTTGGCTGTTCACCACAAACCCGTCTATAAAAAACCATCTCGGAACATCCCCATCATTTTTTCTGACCAAGATATGGAAGACGTCATCCCGGATCACAATGATCCTATGGTGATCACGGCGTTGATCGGCAATTTCGAAGTCGCCCGAGTTTTCATTGATCAAGGAAGCTCGACCGGCATTCTTTTTCTTCATACATTTCAAGCACTGAAGCTGAGGTCAGCCGACCTCGTGCAATTTGAAGGCAATTTCATCAGCTTCACAGGGGAGGCAATTCTCCCCCTTGGAGCCATCCATCTCCCGGTAACCTTAGGCAACCAGCCTTCGGCCCGAACGTAGATCATCAAGTTTTTAGTTGTTGATTCTGAATCCCCGTACAATGTGATACTAGGGCGAACCTGCCTGCAAGCTTTTGGGGCAGTGGTTTCAACGGTTCACTTGGAAATGAAATTCGTCGGTTCTAACGACAAGGTCGTCACAGTCAAAGCCGACCATGTGAGAGCCCGGCTCTGCTATAATGCGAGCCTACGGGAAGTAAAAAAGAAACAGAAAGAGCTCACCGATCAGACATTGGCCAAAGGAAGATTTCTATTGGCTGATGTTCAGGTCGGACAAGATGTTTTCAGGTCCTCCCCTCGAGGGGGATGGTCAACAATCCCCCTCGATCCTTCCAGCCCTGGCAAGGCTGTCAAAGTAGGTACCAACATCCCCCAAGAAATCCAAGGTGCAATTAAGGAAAATCTCTCTCCCCTTCCAGTTCTCTCCAGCCCTCCGCAGGGGAGAATCTTTTCATTTATTTAATTATCGGTGATCCCGCCCTCAACTTGGTTTTGTCCCGAGGTGAGGGCCGAAGCAAGTACCCCATTCATTCTTTCAGCCGAGGTCCGGAGCTCTGGTGTTTCAAGATGAAAAACATTGCATTTTGTAAAGCTGCCAACAATTTCCAAGTATCGGCCGAGAACCGCGGCATCCCTCATCGGTCCTCATCGGTCGCGCTCTACCCGACCAATGCTGTCATCCCCTTCGAACGAAGGTTTCAGACCTTCCGAAGGAGGGATAGGCCCGAGGTTGAGAGAAAGAGTCTGATACCGGCCGAGGAGGTCCGAGAAGCCACCTCTGTTCAGAAGAAGATAGCGAAAGAAAGGCTAGCCAACCAAGACAACAAAACTGTGCTCGGAGACCTCGTGCTCCGAAGAGCAGATATTGGTCTGGGGATTTGAAGGGAAGTAAAATGTGCTCGGAATCAAGAAAGCTCCAACAGAGGCGTTTCAAAAACATACTCTGGGGCACACAAGCTAGAAACTCTGGAAGGAACCGAGCTCAGGAATTCCGGAAACGTCGCAAAACCGAGAACCTACTTCAGTTAGGTTTACCTCGGAAATCATCAGCAACACCACCAGCTAAAGTTTAGGTTTAATTTTAAATTTCTGTTCATGTTTTTACATTCGCTTCCCCTAGTCACATTCTGTCCCATTGTGATATATTCACTTTTCCAATTCCCCGAAAAGCAATGTACTCATGTCTACGATTAATGAAAAGTACAAACTTGCTCATACTCAAGTGCCACAGTTTTACATACGTACGTACTAGCTTCTCATTTAGCACTAGCCACCTAAATGTTGCATGGCGCTATGCACAGCCAACGTCTTTTAGATAAGATCGGCTCATATGCACAGTGTACAAGGGACACCCGGTAAAGTACAGCTTGCTGTGAAATGTTCTCACATAACTTCACTCAGCAACCTCTTTCACATCGGGGAAGAGGACACCCACCTCGGCTAAGGAGGGTGAATCCGAGATCCCTACCGTATGCCCTTATATACAGTACCTTTTTGTAGAGGAAAACTTATAAGATTACTGCACTTACTGAGTTGTCCGAGCTCAACATAATTAAGTTTTATGCCGAATTTTTTAAGTACGAACAAATCCGAATACAACAAGTCAAAAAGGACTTGTATTCTCAAAAACATTTCTACTTGGTTATTTAAGCAGAACGCAACAAGTCTCAAAGACTTACATTTCATACAGCGTAAATTCACTTGATAATCCGACATCGAGTCAAGCTCGGATCCGAGGTACCCTTGGCAAACATGAAACGAGTTTATTAAAACTCACATTTGTGCAACAAGTCAAAGAAAGAACTTGCATAAAAGTGACCTCGGACACCATGAGTATGCAACAAGTTAAACAGAAGATAACTTGCATTTCTGAAGACGAGTTCGGATTCGAGGACTAAAGAATAAACGTGCAACGAGTTAAATAAACTCGCATTCATGCAACAAGTTAGAGAAAAAACTTGCATAAAAATGACCCCGGACTCTATACGTATGCAACAAGTTAAAATATAAAACTTGCATAAAAAGCTCAACATGCAACAAGTTAAACTGAAAAGAACTTGCATAAAAAGAAAATGTTGTACACAATCAGCAAGACAAACATTGTCAAATATGTTACAAGAACATAAACAAGTCGCAAGCTGCCCAGCATAAGGGACTTATGCTGCTTCATCTTCCACATCAGAAAGGACAACCGAGCTCGGGTTGAACTCCTCATCCGGTTTCTCCGCCAATGGATTAGGAAGGTTCTCCTCAGGTTGGTCGAGGTCAACCTCGGCCCCATCCCTATCCCAATCCACCATCTTCCCATTATGTACCCCGAACCCGGCACTTGCGCCGACGACTCGAATTCGGAGCCCTTGGTTCAAGTGGAGGATCTGCTCCACAGCACTGGCAAAGATTTTACCTCCCCCCTTCTCAAAGTCAAACTCGCCCTCGGACGCCGCAATTTTGTGCTTAAGCGCTTGAGCAGCCCTCTTTCTCAGCATAGATCTCACCTTTTCAACCTCGTCCAGGCCCTCCTGCCGACCATCCTCTTTGGCTACCACCTTAGCTGCCTCCTCCGACTTCCGAGCTTCCTCCCTTATCTCGGCAACGGCCTCTTCATGATTTTTTAGAAGCTCCTCCATCTGCTGGCGGTGCTTCTCTTCTAAGTCAGCCAGTTTCTGATCGGCGGAGCTCTTGATACTCCGGAGATCAGCAACTTCGGCCGCCAGGTCGGACCGAGCCTTTTTCTTGGCAGGAGACACCCCCTCGGCCACATCATCAGAGACCTCGACCAGCACATTGAACATGGTTGTTGCCCTCTTCAGTTGACAAGCCATCTCCTCGGCCATCTTTTTCCACTCTGCTCCCGACATCTTTAGGAGAGCATCTTTAACCGTAGGCTTGGCGATGGTCGTCAGTGGCCTCGGGAGAATATCAG
Organism: Crotalaria pallida; assembly: GCA_037953625.1. NCBI lineage: Eukaryota > Viridiplantae > Streptophyta > Magnoliopsida > Fabales > Fabaceae > Crotalaria > Crotalaria pallida. The sequence goes on along the minus strand of CM075649.1, from coordinate 74,372,515 downwards.
TTCCCCTCCTTGGACCGCTCGATGAAGGCGGGGTAACCGCAGCAATAACCACCTCGGTACTCGGACTCAGAGATTGAGGAGGAGGTGGGGCAATAACCACCGCAGGAGGAGTAGGATGGATCGGAGCCGAGTCGGTTGAAGTAGTATCAGTCGAGACCTCGGCAGGAACTGTGTCACTAGAAGGGCTGTCGGTCCTCTGCCTCTTCCGAGCTGCCAACGCAAGTTTCAATGCCTTCAACGACATATCGGACCAGTGTTCGTCTGAAAGCAAAATAACAAAGAAAAATTAATAAGGAAATTGAAAGAAAATATACAAGTGTAAGGGTAAAGTTAACTACCAATTTTGGTCAAGACTTCGTTGTCAAGGAACTTCATGAAAACTCGAATGTCGAGTTGGAATTTCCGAGCCCGGTACTCAGCTTGGAAATGGTGGGCCGTTACAGCCTCATCGGTGTCAAGGGTTGTGCCCGACCACCGCTGTGGCGTGCTGATGTGACGATTGAAGAACTCCGGGGTCCACTCCAAAGGGAACCTCGGACCCGTCTCGGACCGAAACCAAGGAAGCCCCGTTCCAACATACTTGTAGTTAAAAAACTTAGGTTTAAAATGTTTCCAAGATTCGGCGAACATGCCGAATAACCCACAGTGAGCTCGGGCCTTAGCCCTACCCAAAGGCGACCAGTGACCCCGTCTTTATTGCTGACGAACGGGTTGTACATCCACAGGAAGAGGCGAACCGTACAAACCAACCCCTTGGCTCCGCAGTACTTTTGAAACGCTCGGAGAAAAACGAAAATTGATCTTCACATAACCTACCAAGGAAGTTGGTCTCCTAACTTCAAATGCTCTTGATCTCTAAGGAAAATCCAAGGTCTTGGTCTAAATCTCCTTCCTCCTTCTTTGTGCTCCCCACGGTCACACTCTCTTCTTCTCTCTCTTTTCTCTTCTAAGGGTTTGATGATCCCTTAGAAAGTGTTTGGGTGTGTAATGGAAAGGAAATGAAAAGAAAAGTGAGGAAATGAACTAAGGCAATGTGTATTTATGGGCAACCGAATTGGTCTTCTTTGCCCTTGGAGTGTGGTTCGGCCAAGGCATCAAGTGGAAGGATAAATTTGGGTTTCTAAAAGTTTGCATGGGAGAGGTTAAATCAAAGAGACATGGTGCATAGGCTAGGGCTTAGGTTTCATCATGCATGGTCACTTCAAACCCTTTTCTACCCATGTGATCCCACTTTGATCTCTGATTCAATCCTATAATTTTCCTTACCCAAAAATTCAAAATCCTACCCCTAACAAACACACACATCACCGTAGCACATACACATGCACACACATCATGCATTTTCATTTTCATTTTCTACTCTTATTTATTTTAAGACATTATGATCATCAATTCATATAATCATGCAAACATTTTCAAGAATCATATGAACACACACACATATACAAAACTGTAACACTACTCACACATATATGCACACATATTTATTTTCAAGTAGCATTTACATATTAAAACAAACACATATCATATTGAGCTTATGTCATAAATTAATTTCATGTCATGGCAATTAATTTAATTTCCTATAAGAATATATTATCTTGTAAAGAAAACTTAGACTCCTTCAAAATAAAACAATCATCTACACAAAATACACATAAGTAAAATCTCTAAATAATCTTTAAAAATCAAGCTCTTCATACAAATAAGAAATTTTCAAAAGACAAATTTGTTTAAAGTTATTAACTCTCAAAAATCATGGTTTCTTAAAAATTCGTCCTTCACAAATTTCAAAAATAAATTTTGTATTTCAACCCAAAAATTCTAAAAATTATCATATTTTCAAGGTTCACAAATCAAAAATGCAAATTTACTCCATAAAGAAATCACCCTTTAAGAAAATCATAAATCCTCTTTTAGAAAATCCTTTTGAAAACAAAAACTCCAGGTTTATTTTTAACGAATTCGTTTACGCACGTACGGGAAAAATGCGGGGTGTTACATTCTCCCCAACTTGTAGATTTTTCGTCCTCGAGAAATGCTGTGTAGAGCGAACCTGGGCTATGGACGCGTAACTTCTTCCAATAATCTCTCGGTTCTTTAACTGCAGCAATCGTTGCAAACATCCGCGGTCGCGCACTGTCTATCTACCATCCTTACGAGCTTGTCAAACGGATTACTTTTGCAAGTAATCTCTCGGGGTACTTTTTAACAACAAACGAAATGGGGTTCAAACAATATAGGCTTCACGGAAAGCAAAAGAATAAAGAGGTTCAAGATATCCGAACGATATCTGTAACACCCCAATTTGGACTTAGAATTTTCACTAAAAATTTGCGCCATTTTTTTTTTATAAACATTTCCAAAATCAGTTTAGTTTAATTCTTTTACAAAAAGATTTTCATAAAACAATTTGAATGATTTGATACTTAACTCGCGTCATAAAAATCCTATTTCCAAAAAAGAGATGTTACCATCCCACACATTTCTAAAAACTCATTTTCTCCATGTCATATTCGATTGATGGTTAACTTGCGGAAAATAATTTAGGTACTTATGAACATGATACAATAACCAAAAAGAACTTCTTTTATTTCATTTCAGATAAATATTTATTACAGTAGGGGTTACATTCGGAACAGAGTAATCATGTCCTACCCATCCAGAGATGGAGTACAAAACAAAGACTATCCTAGACTATTGATCTTCATCATTTCCTTCACCGCAAAAGTCTGGAAGGTTCCTCTGATTGTTGCTTCTGCTTCCTCCTCGTATGAGCGTCATCTCACGATCCTCTTCCGACTTGAGCAACCACTACTCAAGATATTACATGATCTGCCATCTATGAACATTGTTCCCCCAATGTCCACAGGAAAGGGAAATAGAGAGAGTAAGCACTTCCGAACGATATGATCGTCGACGGCACGGGCTTACCATAGGGGAATATTAAGACCATACAAGCATATCATAAAAAAATATATACATCATTATTACCAATCCCTTATAAACAACTTCAGCTAAATACCATAGGGTCCTTCCCACCAAAAGGATAATCTTCATGAAACCATATCCATTATATTTAATTATCTTTAGGCTCTAAGTTTCATTGTCATAACCACCGGAAATTCAAGAGGGGGTAAATTCAAGAGGGGGTACCACACCGAGGCTCAAGGGTTTGGTAGCACACACGTTACATCTCCTCCATCATTCCAACCACATCCTAGTTCGGAAAGCAGATGGGACGCACAGGAACCCTAACCATGCTGACATGGATGTCGAAGGGTACGCACCAACAAGTATCCAACAACCGAAGTAAAATCATTTCATCAATACAGTTTCAAAATTACAGCGACATCTAGCCCCATTCGGGTTCCCTCTCACCATCTAAGATTTGCTCAAGGGGGCGACAACACTTTCTCTAGTTGATCGTGCAGTTCCTTGCTACGACATTGCCTACAACCGAAAGACAAGTCCTTGTAGTCTTGTCCCGCCTAGAGAAGCACTCGAGGCTTCTTGACGTTCACAGTCCCCTATCACAATCACCACTTGAAGAGACACCAACCTCCAAGCATGCGGTATCTTTCCTCTCCACTACTTCACTCTCAACGCAAGGTTTAGAAAAGGGGTTCCTAAGTCTTTTAAGTCTTTTAAGTCTGTCATTAATCCTAGTTTTGGTCGACCCATTCTAAGCCTCGCTTCTAACGGGCCTCGACCTCTGAGGGAAACATCAAACACCTTTTTACAGTACAGTGGATTCCACAAGACTTAGACCACGGCACAGTCATCCACGTGGCCAGTCACTTAAAGGGGATATTTACAAAGTTATCGTGCCGTTTGCACTATCACTGTACACTAGTATCGTTTTCGAATTTCCACAAGGTTCATTGATCATTCTCATAAATTCAAAAATATGCCAAATCCTTTTCATTGAATGACCGTTTGAAAAATACTAAGAAATCTTTTCATAGGAACAACCATTGAAAAACATTAATTATCTTACTATAGGATAAACCATTATTTCCAAAATATATTCCCAATCTTCTTGTTATCTCATCATATAACTCATTTCCATATAATATACAATAAAGATATATAGCATGGTATAATCAATTATCAACCAACATACAATTAATATCGAGGAATCGTGTTTTTCGTATAAACGGCGGAACACACACTCAATTGCCGTTTTACTACTCGACCGATAGATTCCTTGTTCCGACCTTTGAGATGATATGGAACGTCCTAATATTACCCTACATGCCACTATGTCTTAAGAAGTGATGAGCATTTTATTTCCCATTATTCCTTGCATTATTTTACTCCTATTATTGATACTTGTTGCCCATTTGACATTGATTAGCTTGATTTAGTGATTTTGAGTTTATTGGACTAATATTCCGAATATTGTTTAATTTGGGATTATTTAGCCTAATTAATTCTATTTCTATTTTCAGGTAATGTTTGGCACAAGGACACTTTGGGATGTTTAGAAATGAAGATTGAAGCATTGAAGTGAAGATTGTAATTTGCATTTAGGTCCCTTTTTAATTGTAATTTTTAGAATAGTGTTTCTTAGGACTTGGGCCCATGTTTTAGGCCCATTTTCATGACTAAAGAGGGGAAATTCGTGTAACCCCCAAGACACACTCCCATTTCAGATTTCTCACTCTCTCTCTAGGTTAGAACTTCTCTCTTGGCTCTCCCAAGTGGTGGTGGCTGCTAGGGTTTTGTTCTTCCCCATTTCTACTCGTTTTTCTTCATTTATGGCCATGGAAGGCTAGACTTCAAGGGTTAATCCCTTTGGTATTGTATTATCTACTCTTGAGCTCTTGTTATTAATGCAATTTCATTTTCTCTTCTCTGTTTTCATGTTTATCGATGTGTAGTGGTTTGCTTAATTCCATTTCGTAGAGATAATACATGAATATAAATGCTTAATTTGTATTAACTCGTAAAAACTCCAATTCTGGTTTCTGATGCTTAATTAGAAGTTAGGGTTTGGAGTGATAACTGAATTTTCGCTTAGTATTTGGTTATCACGAGTTGGACAGAGGAGAGGAGAGGAATCGATCTTTAGTGAGCTGGGATTGAGTAGTGTACGTAGCCAAAGGGGTTTGCCCGCTTATGTTTCTGATTTTCTTAGTTTTTATATTCTGTTTATGTTTTGTTCTTCACATTTGTCACACACAAAAACCCCCCCATTTTACTGCACACTACGTGTTTGATACTTTGCCTAGACCGATATTCGCTGGGAAACGACCTAGGATCACCTTCCTAGTACTACAGAATAAACACCTTTTATTTTGATCGGGTACGGCCTCGATCAAGAAGGCATCTCTATCACCTGAGATCCATGCTTACTCTGTTTCCAGCCTTTGTGTCTACAGCTCAAGCAGCTCGTTCACCTTTGATTCCTTTTATTCTTAAATGACGAACGACATACAAATCAATATCTAGCAAGTACCTTATACTATCTATTTACTTAGGTAAAGACTAAACCCAAGGTACCAAAGCACTTTAAAACAGAAATCCTTTTTAAAACAGGTCCTTTTTAAGAGCATTAAATAACTTAAAACAATTCCTTTTAAAATTCAAGAAATCCTTTTTTTGCAAAACATAATTTAAAACTCACTCCAATACTTTGAAAACTATTTAGAATATATTTTTATTTCTACAATGCCATACTATATCACTTATATAACAACTACCACATGCACACACTTATACCAGTAAAACAACAATTTATTTATTACCTCTCCCCAAAAATCCGAGAAGCAATAATAGACCTACTGCGAACCAACTCGGACTTATTTGCTTGGACCTCGGTTGACATGCCAGGAATTGACCCGATTTTCATCTGCCACAAGCTGAGTGTAGACCCGAAAGCCAAACCAGTAGCTCATAAAATGAGGCGAGTGGGGACGGAGTAGGTGAAAGTCATCCAGGAGAAAGTTTCCGACCTATTGCAGGCAGGGTTCATCAAAGAAGTCCCATACGCTGAGTGGGTAGCAAACACCATCCTGGTGAAGAAAGCAAACGGCAGCTGGAGAATGTGCGTAGATTATACCGACCTCAACAAGGCATGCCCAAAAGACCAATACCCACTGCCGATCATCGATCAGCTCGTCGACAACTCGGCGGGCTACCAACTGTTATCTTTCATGGATGCTTACTCAGGTTACAACCAAATCCCCATGTACCCCTCAGACCAGGACAAAACTACTTTTACAACCGGAAAGGCGACCTTCTGCTACACTGTCATGCCCTTTGGACTGAAGAATGCCGGAGCAACCTACCAAAGGATGATGAACAAAGTCTTCAACGGCATCGAAGGTGATATTATGGAGGTGTATATTGACGATATGATTACCAAGAGCAAAAAAAAAGAAGACCATGTCAAAGACTTGGCTGCTGTACTAGAGCGTGTTAGAGCACACAATATGAGATTGAACCCAGAAAAGTGCACTTTTGGCGTTCCAGCAGGCGCCTTCCTCGACTTTATGTTATCAGAAAGGGGGATCGAGGCCAACCCCGATAAATGCCGAGCTATCTTGGAAATGAAAAGCCCCACCGACCTCAGAGGAGTGCAAAATCCTTCGTTTACTATTTCTTTTTTATTTTACAAGTTTTATTTTCTTAGTTTTTGGTCCCTGTTTTAATTCTTTGACTTGGTTCCCTTTTGAATTTTGTCCTCAAACTTTCTGTGATATGTTTTCATGATTTTAGGGTGCTTAAAAAAAATTAAAAAAAATATTTTAAAAAAATAAAAAATTTGTTGCCGATTTTGGTCATGCATATCTGTTACAGTATGCTATGGTTGATGCTGTTCTGTTCAGTACATGACTAGGGGCAAACCAAGTTATTTGCATCCTTACAACCCTGAAATTGATAGAACTTATCACAGATTAGTTAGACAAAATAGGAATCAGTCATTAGGTAGTGAGTCAGAGTCATCTTATAGTCCATCTAATTCTGATTCTGTTTGTATTTCTTCTATTCCTTCTACTTTTATTCAATCTGATTCTATACATTGTGATAACATGGCTCAACCCCCACCAAGGGAAAGGACACTTAGGGAGCTGGCTGCACCTGACTTCACTATTGAAGACTCGTGTATCCGGTATCCTGATGAGGATGTTCCTTTTGAGCTTAGAACAGGACTAATCCATTTGTTGCCCAAGTTTCATGGTCTTGCAGGTGAGGATCCTCATAAGCATCTCAAGAAATTCCATATAGTGTGCACCACAATGAAACCACATGATGTGCAAGAGGATCATGTCTGTCTCAGAGCATTTCCACATTCCTTAGAGGGTCTAGCACAAGATTGGTTATCTGACTTGGCCCCTGGTTCCATCACAAGCTGGGATGACTTGAAGAGGGAATTTCTGGAAAAATTCTTCCCTGCAAATAGGACCACTGCAATCAGAAAGGAAATTTCTGGTATCAGGCAACAACATGGAGAGAGTCTCTATGATTATTGGGAGAGATTCAAGAGGTTGTGTGCTTCCTGCCCTCACCATCAGATCTCAGAGCAGCTTCTCATCCAGTACTTTTATGAAGGTCTCAACTTCATGGAAAGAAACATGGTAGATGCTGCAAGTGGTGGTACATTGGGAGATATGACACCCTTACAAGCCAGGAGCAAAATTGAGAAGATGACTTCCAACTGTCAACAATTCCATGCAAGAAGCAACAGTGATGCAATAGTTGTGAGGGATGTAAATGATGTTGGTGCAGACTCGGGCAAGGTTGAGAAGCTTGAGCAGAAAATTGATTCTCTCACAACATTGGTCACACAATTGGCTGTCAATCAGAAAAAGATGATACTTCCTGCTAGAGTGTGTGGCATATGCACATCCATTGAGCACCCCACAGATGCATGCCCTTCCCTTCAGCAACAACAGCCGATGACCAGTGGTGACCAACCCGAGGCCTATGCAGCAAACATATACAACAATAGAGGTCCACAACAACACAATCATGACCTCTCTTCCAATAGATACAACCCTGGATGGAGGAACCATCCCAATCTGAAGTGGTCTGATCAACAACAACCTCCTCCTAATGTTCCATTTCAGAACACCGCTGGACCGAGCAGACCACCATATGTACCTCCTCCAATCCAACAGCAAAGGCAACAACAGCAGCAAGTGGTTCATCCTTCACCATCAGCCCCTCCATCCAACCAACCTACCTTGGAGGAGTTGGTGAGGCAAATGACCATGCAAAACCTCCAATTTCAACAAGAGACTAGAGCATCCATTCAGAGACAAGAGGCATCCATTCAGACTTTGACAAATCAGATGGGTCAAATGGCAACTTCTCTCAACAACTTGCAATCTCAAAATTCTGACAAGTTGCCATCCCAAACTGTGATCAACCCTCAGAATCAGAATGTGAGTGCCATCAACCTGAGGTCGGGAAAGCAGATTGTCACACCCACACCACAACCTAACCTCAACAATGATGCTCTAGCTTCCTCTAAAGGGAAGAGCCAAGTGGTAGATGAAGGTGAGCATGCTAGCACCAAAAAGAATCATCCAACTCAACCCTCCTCAACTTCAACCACAAGCCCTGCTGTTGTCCTACAACCTCCTCCTGTTCCTCTTCCATTCCCACCAAGAGTGCCTCAAAACAAAAGGGTGGAAGAGGTGGACAAGGACATTCTTGACACATTCAGGAAGGTGGAAGTCAACATACCCCTTCTTGATGCAATAAAACAGATTCCAAGGTATGCGAAGTTCCTTAAGGAGTTGTGCACTCATAAGAGAAGACTCAAGGGCAATGAGAGGATAAGCATGGGAAGGAATGTCTCCGCTCTCATAGGTAAACCTATCCCTCACATTCCTGAAAAATGTAAGGATCCTGGAACTTTCTCTATACCTTGCATCATAGGCAATGTTAAGTTTGAAAATGCTATGCTAGATTTAGGAGCATCCATAAATGTCATGCCTATGTCTGTTTTTAAGTCTCTTTCTCTTGGACCTCTTCAACCTACGGGTGTGGTGATTCAATTGGCAAATAGAAGTACTGCCCACCCCGCAGGTTTGATAGAGGATGTCTTGGTTCGGGTTGAAGAGTTGATCTTCCCTGCTGATTTTTACATACTTGATATGGAAGATGACTCTCCCCGTAATGTTGTTCCTATTATTTTGGGGAGGCCATTTTTGAAAACAGCCCGAACCAAGATAGATGTGCATTCAGGTTCACTTTCCATGGAGTTTGATGGCAGTGTGATCCGATTTGACATTTTCCATGCTATGAAACATTTTCCTGAGGATCACTCTGTTTTCCATGTGGACTTGCTTGATGATTTGATAGATGAGCATATGCTTGACATTTTGCATCATGATTTTGAATTGCCATCTTTCACTGATTCATTTACTTGTCCATCATGCACTAACTCTGGATGGTGCACCGCATGCACTGAAATAGCCCAGTTTTTAGACTCTGCTACTGCATCTGATGATTCATATGTTATAGATTCAGATTATGCTAACCCTAACCCCATATCTGTTATGCATGAGTCTGATTTACTTGTTCAGGTGCAGGCAGCAGAATCCATTTCTGCTGTCCCTTTAGTTCCATCTATTATGCAGGCACCCTCATTGGACCTGAAGCCCCTCCCTCCTCATCTCAAATATGCTTACTTGGAGGATGAGCAGAAACTCCCAGTGATCATCTCTACCTCACTTTCTGTTGATCAAGAGGAGAAACTGCTGGATGTGATAAGAAAGAACAAGAGGGCAATCGGATGGACTTTAGCGGATATTCCTGGAATTAGCCCCTCCATGTGCATGCACCGCATTTTGTTGGAGGATGGGGCTAAACCAGTGAGACAACCCCAAAGACGATTGAACCCCCAGATTCTTGATGTGGTTAAGAAAGAGGTCACCAAGCTGCTCCAAGCGGGTATCATCTACCCAATTTCAGATAGCACTTGGGTGAGCCCGGTGCAAGTTTTCCCCAAGAAGTCTGGTGTCACAGTTGTAAAAAATGAGAAGGATGAGCTGATTCCCACTAGAGTGCAGAACAGTTGGAGAGTCTGCATTGATTACAGAAAGCTCAACCAGGCGACTCGCAAGGATCATTTCCCTCTCCCCTTCATTGATCAGATGTTGGAGCGCCTGGCAGGTAAATCTCATTATTGCTTCTTAGATGGATTCTCTGGTTATTTTCAAATTTGCATTGCACCAGAGGACCAACATAAGACCACATTTACCTGTCCTTTTGGCACATTTGCATATAGAAAGATGCCTTTTGGCCTATGCAATGCTCCTGCCACATTTCAAAGATGTATGATGAGTATTTTCGCTGACTTGCTCGAGCATTGCATAGAGGTCTTCATGGATGATTTTAGTGTTTATGGCTCCTCATTTGATGCATGTCTTGATAATTTGACTAAGGTGCTTAACAGGTGCATTGAGACTAACCTTGTCTTGAATTTTGAAAAATGCCACTTCATGGTAGAACAAGGCATAGTCTTAGGGCACATTGTTTCGCACAAGGGCATAGAAGTTGACCCTGCTAAGCTGCATGTAATATCACATTTGCCTTACCCCTCTTGCGTGCGAGAGGTGCGTTCTTTTCTTGGTCATGCAGGTTTCTATCGCAGGTTTATTCAGAACTTTAGCAACATTGCCCTTCCTCTTTCCAAGTTGCTTCAAAAGGATGCCCCATGGGAATTTGGAGACCAATGCAAGAGGGCATTTGATGAATTGAAGAAAGCACTGACCACCACTCCCATCATCCAACCACCTGATTGGACCCTCCCATTTGAGCTCATGACTGATGCTTCAAATTATGCTTTGGGAGCAGTTCTCTCCCAAAGGGTTGGTAAGCTGTCGCATGTGATTTATTATGCTTCTAGGACTTTAGATGCAGCACAGGTTAATTACACAACAACTGAAAAAGAACTTTTGGCTATTGTTTTTGCACTTGACAAGTTTAGATCATATTTGCTTGGTTCTAAGGTTGTAGTGTCCACTGATCATGCTGCTCTGAAGTATCTTTTGAAAAAGACAGATTCCAAACCTAGGTTGATTAGGTGGATGTTGCTCCTCCAGGAGTTTGATCTTGAGATTCAGGATCGGAGTGGTGCGCATAACCTTGTCGCAGACCACTTGAGCAGGATAGAGAGAGAGGAGGATGCATTTCCTATCCGGGATGACTTCCCGGATGAGCAGCTTTTATCTTTACATGTTTCCCATCCCCTTCCCCAAACTCCTTGGTTTGCAGACATTGTTAATTATCTGGTTGCTTCTGTTTTTCCTGCCTTGGCATCCAAAGCTCAAAGAGACAAATTAAAGAGCGATGCCAAGCATTATGTATGGGATGACCCCTATTTATGGCGTTTTTGCAGTGATCAGGTCATTCGCAGGTGCATTCCAGATCAGGAGATCCAATCGGTTCTCCAATTTTGCCATGCTTCACCAGTGGGAGGCCACCTTGGTACTCAAAGGACAGCACGAAAGGTGCTGGATTCTGGATTTTATTGGCCTACCATTTTCAAGGATGCGAGCAACATCTGCAGCTCGTGTGAGCAGTGTCAAAGAGCAGGAGGCGCCCTATCTTGGAGGCAACAGATGCCGCAACAACCTATGTTGTTTTGTGAGGTGTTTGACGTCTGGGGTATAGATTTCATGGGCCCCTTTCCTGTTTCTTTTGGTTTTTATTATATCTTACTTGCTGTGGATTACGTATCCAAATGGGTGGAAGCTAAGGCCACCAAGACTAATGATGCTCAGGTTGTTGTAGATTTTGTCAGGTCTAATATCCTTTGCAGGTTTGGCATACCTAGAGCCATAGTCAGTGACCAAGGCACACACTTCTGCAATAGATCCATGCAAGCTTTGCTCAAGAAGTATGGGGTTGTGCACAAAGTTTCTACACCCTATCACCCCCAAACCAACGGGCAAGCTGAGATTTCAAATAGAGAGATCAAGCGGATTTTGGAGAAGATGGTGAAGCCTAATAGAAAGGATTGGAGCACACGATTGGAGGATGCTCTGTGGGCCCATCGGACCGCTTACAAGGCACCCATAGGGATGTCACCCTATCGGGTTGTCTTTGGTAAGGCGTGCCACCTGCCTGTGGAGATAGAGCACCGTGCATATTGGGCTGTGAAGCAATGTAACTTAGCTCTTGATCAAGCGGGTGAGGAGAGGAAGCTGCAGTTGAGTGAGCTAGATGAGATCCGCTTGGAGGCCTATGAGAACTCCAAATTCTACAAAGAGAAGACCAAGAAGCTTCATGATAACTCCATTTCCAGAAAGGAGTTCTTGGTTGGTCAAAAAGTTTTGCTCTACAACTCTAGGCTTGGACTCATGAGTGGAAAGCTCCGCTCTAAATGGATTGGACCGTTTGTAGTCACCCAGGTGTTTCCTTATGGCACTGTGGAGATCAAGAGTGAGTCCACGAACAAGAGCTTCAAAGTCAATGGCCACCGACTCAAGCCTTTCCTAACCACCCCTTCTTTGGATGATGCACCTGTGGAGGAGGCCTCATTGGTCGACCCCACTTTTGAACAACCATGACTTAGGGAGTCTCCTTTTCTCCTTCCTTACTCTTTTTATTACACTTGTCTATATCTGTCTGATTCTGCTATTTGTGTTCCATTGAGGACAATGTGTGATTTAAGTGTGGGGGGAGAGTAGTTTAGGTTGCATATTTTGCTTTGATTTTTTTTAGGTTTTGCTTAGTTTTGGGCATTTTCTTGCATGTTTTTGCTTCATTTTAGTAGAGTTTTGGTATCTCGTGTCTGAATTCATGCATTTCTGTGTGTAAAGTTGCTTTTGATAATTAAGAGGTGGTAACACTGTGATAGAATTGTCCCTTTTGTGAGGATTTGAGCCTTAATTGTAGGTGGATTGCTATATATGCCACCTAATTTTCTGTCATGTGTGATTGCACTCTGGATTACTTGCACTCTAGAACTTGACTTGACTCTTGTTGATACTTGATTGCTCATGCACATTTTGAAATGATTTAGGCACTTTCTTTCTTTAATAAGCTACTAGCCATATGAGCCTACCTTGAATGAATGTATCCTTTGCTAGCCCCTTTGAGCCTTTTTATCCCTTTCCTTGTTCTTTAGCTCATTACAAGCCTATGACTGAAAAACCATGATTGTCCTAACCTTAGGGAATTTTGGAGCTTTGGAATTGTTTTGGGAATGGGTATTAGGTAAGAAGTATGCTTTATGCTTTAATTGGTTGAGTTCTTGGTTTTGCCTCATTGGTTGTTATAGTTATGGCTTCATCTTCATGCCATTTGTGTTGTTTCTTCTTTTCTTTTTGTATATCTCTCAAAAACAAAAAAAAAATAGAAGACAAAAATACAAAAAAATAAAAAAAAATGCAAAAATAAAAAGAAAAAAAAAGAAGAAAAAAAAAAGAAAAAAAAGTGAATAAAAGGTTGTTGAGGCAAAGAGGATTGGAATTAGTGGTTGTTGATTTTGGGGTGGATTTTGCTTACTTTTTACTTATTCCCCATTGCTCCTCTATTCCCTTGGTTTTAGCTACATTCCCATATTTTTATCCTACCTTGTCCTTGGCCCCATTACAACCCTTAAAAGACCTTTTGATCATTTTGTGCATGTGTGTTGATGGTTGATGTTAGAGGCTTGTCAAGCTTATGGTTGTGTTTGTTTTTCATGATGTGCCTTGAGTGTAAATAATGATTAACCCCAAACACTTGAGTGTAAACACTTTTGAGTGATCCTTGTGAGTTTCTATCATCTTTGTGACTATCCTCTTGATGTCATTGGTTTCTTTGCATACTTGAAGTAATTGGATGATGTTCGCGGATGCTTTGACTCTTTGATCCTTAACCATTTTGTGTGCTTGAGTTTGCCCATTTCTTTGCATTTCCTAGAATTCATTGTGAAGTATGTAATCTCTTAGGTTAGCATTTCTTAGTTGTAGTCATCTTGTTGCATGATTCACTTTGGTGCATATTGATCTTCATAGTCCTATCTTTTGGTTTTGCCCAGGAGTGCAAAAGGATAAGTGTGGGGGTATTTGATGAGCATTTTATTTCCCATTATTCCTTGCATTATTTTACTCCTATTATTGATACTTGTTGCCCATTTGACATTGATTAGCTTGATTTAGTGATTTTGAGTTTATTGGACTAATATTCCGAATATTGTTTAATTTGGGATTATTTAGCCTAATTAATTCTATTTCTATTTTCAGGTAATATTTGGCACAAGGACACTTTGGGATGTTTAGAAATGAAGATTGAAGCATTGAAGTGAAGATTGTAATTTGCATTTAGGTCCCTTTTTAATTGTAATTTTTAGAATAGTGTTTCTTAGGACTTGGGCCCATGTTTTAGGCCCATTTTCATGACTAAAGAGGGGAAATTCGTGTAACCCCCAAGACACACTCCCATTTCAGATTTCTCACTCTCTCTCTAGGTTAGAACTTCTCTCTTGGCTCTCCCAAGTGGTGGTGGCTGCTAGGGTTTTGTTCTTCCCCATTTCTACTCGTTTTTCTTCATTTATGGCCATGGAAGGCTAGACTTCAAGGGTTAATCCCTTTGGTATTGTATTATCTACTCTTGAGCTCTTGTTATTAATGCAATTTCATTTTCTCTTCTCTGTTTTCATGTTTATCGATGTGTAGTGGTTTGCTTAATTCCATTTCGTAGAGATAATACATGAATATAAATGCTTAATTTGTATTAACTCGTAAAAACTCCAATTCTGGTTTCTGATGCTTAATTAGAAGTTAGGGTTTGGAGTGATAACTGAATTTTCGCTTAGTATTTGGTTATCACGAGTTGGACAGAGGAGAGGAGAGGAATCGATCTTTAGTGAGCTAGGATTGAGTAGTGTACGTAGCCAAAGGGGTTTGCCCGCTTTTGTTTCTGATTTTCTTAGTTTTTATATTCTGTTTATGTTTTGTTCTTCACATTTGTCACACACAAAAACCCCCCCATTTTACTGCACACTACGTGTTTGATACTTTGCCTAGACCGATATTCGCTGGGAAACGACCTAGGATCACCTTCCTAGTACTACAGAATAAACACCTTTTATTTTGATCGGGTACGGCCTCGATCAAGAAGGCATCTCTATCACCTGAGATCCATGCTTACTCTGTTTCCAGCCTTTGTGTCTACAGCTCAAGCAGCTCGTTCACCTTTGATTCCTTTTATTCTTAAATGACGAACGACATACAAATCAATATCTAGCAAGTACCTTATACTATCTATTTACTTAGGTAAAGACTAAACCCAAGGTACCAAAGCACTTTAAAACAGAAATCCTTTTTAAAACAGGTCCTTTTTAAGAGCATTAAATAACTTAAAACAATTCCTTTTAAAATTCAAGAAATCCTTTTTTTGCAAAACATAATTTAAAACTCACTCCAATACTTTGAAAACTATTTAGAATATATTTTTATTTCTACAATGCCATACTATATCACTTATATAACAACTACCACATGCACACACTTATACCAGTAAAACAACAATTTATTTATTACCTCTCCCCAAAAATCCGAGAAGCAATAATAGACCTACTGCGAACCAACTCGGACTTATTTGCTTGGACCTCGGTTGACATGCCAGGAATTGACCCGATTTTCATCTGCCACAAGCTGAGTGTAGACCCGAAAGCCAAACCAGTAGCTCAGAAAATGAGGCGAGTGGGGACGGAGTAGGCGAAAGTCATCCAGGAGAAAGTTTCCGACCTATTGCAGGCAGGGTTCATCAAAGAAGTCCCATACGCTGAGTGGGTAGCAAACACCGTCCTGGTGAAGAAAGCAAACGGCAGCTGGAGAATGTGCGTAGATTATACCGACCTCAACAAGGCATGCCCAAAAGACCAATACCCACTGCCGATCATCGATCAGCTCGTCGACAACTCGGCGGGCTACCAACTGTTATCTTTCATGGATGCTTACTCAGGTTACAACCAAATCCCCATGTACCCCTCAGACCAGGACAAAACTACTTTTACAACCGGAAAGGCGACCTTCTGCTACACTGTCATGCCCTTTGGACTGAAGAATGCCGGAGCAACCTACCAAAGGATGATGAACAAAGTCTTCAACGGCATCGAAGGTGATATTATGGAGGTGTATATTGACGATATGATTACCAAGAGCAAAAAAAAAGAAGACCATGTCAAAGACTTGGCTGCTGTACTAGAGCGTGTTAGAGCACACAATATGAGATTGAACCCAGAAAAGTGCACTTTTGGCGTTCCAGCAGGCGCCTTCCTCGACTTTATGTTATCAGAAAGGGGGATCGAGGCCAACCCCGATAAATGCCGAGCTATCTTGGAAATGAAAAGCCCCACCGACCTCAGAGGAGTGCAACAACTAGCAGGAAGGATGGCCGCGCTTTCAAGATTCCTCCCCCAAGCTGCCAGAAAAGCCTTACCTTGGTACCAGCTACTAAAGAAAGGAGCAGCTTTTAATTGGGACCAGGAGTGCGAAGCCTCCTTCTTGGCACTTAAAGAGTATATTTCATCCCCCCCAATCCTCTCTAGTCCCGCCCAAGGAGAAACCCTCTTCATTTACCTGTCAGCAGGAAGTTCGGCACTTAGCTCGGTGCTGATCCGAGAAGAGGGTAAGAATGAGTTGCCAATCTACTTTATAAGCCGAGCTTTGCAAGGCCCCGAGCTCCGCTATACTAAAGTGGAAAAATTCGCGTTTTGCCTTATCCTGGCTGCACGGCGTCTTCGACAATACTTTCAAAGCCATCCTATTGTCGTAAGAACGGCCCAGCCTATAAAACAAGTCCTTCAGAAGCAGGACCTCGCAGGGAGAATGATGGCTTGGGCGATAGAATTGTCCGAGTTTGATATTTCATATGAACCAAGAAAGGCGGTCAAGTCTCAAGTGCTCGCAGACTTTGTGTCCGAGTTCACAGAGCCTCATCCAAGCCCTAACTCGGACACTTGGGTTATATACGTCGACGGATCAAGCAACCAGAAAGGAGCGGGCGCAGGAGTAATTCTGGAAAATGCAGAGGGAATCAGCATTGAATATTCTCTAAAATTCAAGTTCCTCGCCTCGAATAACCAAGCAGAGTACGAAGCCGTCCTCGCTGGTCTTCGCATGGCCAAGGAGCTCGGCGCATCCGAAGTCCAAATTTTGAGCGATTCCCAGTTGGTGGTGTCCCAGATCACCGGAGACTACCAGGCAAAAGAACCTATTCTGCAAAAGTACTTAGATAAAGTCAAAACCCTGGTTCTAGAATTTGAAAAATTCTCCATTAACCATATCCCCCGAAGCTCCAATTCCCGTGCCGACGTTCTTTCCAAGTTGGCAAGCACCAAGGGCGGAGGGAACAACAAAAGCCTAATTCAGGAGCAAATTTCAAACCCAAGCGTGGTGATGGCCATCTCGATCTCAACAACCTGGATGGACCCAATAAGGTCGTTTTTGGAACACAATATCGTCCCGGCTGATCAGAAAGAAGCAAGAACCTTAAGACGGAAGGCGGCAGAGTATGTCGTTATAGATGGGATCCTCTACAGAAGAGGAATGTCATCTCCTCTTCTGCGGTGTCTCACTCTTGACGAAGCCCAGGAGGCATTGGACGAAGTTCATGGGGGGTTTGGGAGCCACCACGTCGGAGGCAAATCCTTAGCACGAAAAATACTAAGGGCTGGATATTTTTGACCGACCTTAGTGGCAGATTCTATTGACCACGTTCGCCGATGTCCCAAATGCCAATTCTTCAGTGACATTCATCAGAAACCGTCTGAGGAGCTGCATTCCCTGGCATCACCTTGGCCCTTCAGCATGTGGGGAATGGACATCGTGGGACCATTCCCAACAGCACCAGGTCAACTAAAGTTCATAGTGGTAGCCGTGGACTACTTTACCAAGTGGATCGAGGCTGAGCCACTAGCCACCATCACATCGGCAAGAATCCAAAAATTCTTCATGAAGCAAGTCGTTTCTCGCTTCGGGCTCCCGCTAACATTAATCACCGATAATGGCAGTCAGTTTGCAGCCAACAATTTCCAGATATTGGCAGAAAACCTCGGTATTTCCCACCATTTTTCCTCAGTTGAACATCCCCAAACCAACGGACAAGCTGAAGCCGCCAACAAAGTTATCGTGGACGGACTAAAAAGGAGGATTTTGGAAGCTAAGGGATTATGGGCCAAGCTCTTACCGGAGGTCCTTTGGTCAATCAGAACCACGGTCCATACCTCTACAGGTGAAACCCCGTTCAGATTAACCTATGGCTGTGACGCGGTCATCCCCATTGAACGAAGAATCCATACCTTCAGGATGAGGGAGAGACCCACAGGGCAAAACGAAAGTTTGATCAAAGAAAATCTAATCCTGGCCGAAGAAGTCCGACAAGCGGCATCGGTTCGAGAAAAGAAAGCAAAAGAAAGGCAAGCCAGGCAACACAACAAAGAAGTTCGGCCCAGGTCGTTCGAGGTAGGAGATCTGGTACTCCAAAGGGCCGATATTGGCGTCAAGAACCAAAGAGACGGGAAGTTCGCCCAAAACTGGGAGGGCCCCTACAGAGTAATCTCAAAAACAAACTCTGGGGAGTACCGACTAGAAACTCTTGAAGGCTCTGAACTTAAGAACTCGTGGAACGTCGCGAAACTAAAGATATATTACAGTTAGTCTCACCTCGGTAGATTACCATTGTTTGCAAGGAATGATGTACTGATCCTTTAAGTAATGAAAAGAACTTTTTTTTTCTCTCAAGTGCCACAGTCTTACATACGTACGTACTAGCTTCTCATTTAGCATTAGCCACCTAAATGTTGCATGGCGCTACGAACAGCTTACATCTCCTAAAAGAGACCGGCTTGTATGCACAATGTACAAGGGATACCCAATGACGTACAGCTTGCAGTGAAATGTTTTCACATCTTTTCACTCAGCAACCTCTTCTACATCGGGGCTGAGGATACCCACCTCGGCCAAGACGGGTAATCCGAGTTCCCCATCGTATTCCCTTATATACAGTGCCTCTTTTCAGAGAACACTTATAAGCCTACTGCACTTACTGAGATATTCAAGTTAAAACTCACTCCTTCTTAATTCACATTCAACTTACATTTTCAAAATTTCATAGTACCTTATAGGGTTTCAAGTTAAACCTTAGGCTTAAAATAAATAAAGCATGCAACAAGTTAAAAACAAAACTTGCATTGAAATTTATAATGTGCTACAAGTATGATCCAAACAAAGTTCACACTATGAAAAGCTGTTGTACACAAAACATAGTACTTGCACAAAATATTAGCCGCCCAGCATGAGGGGCTTACGCTAACTCATCCTCCACATCGGACAGTATAACTGAACTCGGATCAAACTCCTCGTCAGTTTTCTCTTCCAACGGGTTCGGCAAATCCGCCTCGGGTTGGTTCAGATCGACTTCCACACCGTCCTTGTCATAGTCGACCAGCTTCCCATCTTCAACCCCGAACCCAGCGGAGGCACCAATAACTCGGATCCTCAAGCCCGGATTTAAATGCAAAAGTTGCTCCACAGCTCCGGCAAAAATCTTGTTACCAAATTTCTCAAAACTAAAATCAGCTTCATGCGCCACTACCTTATGCTTCAGAGCTTGAGCAACCCTTTTCTCAAGCTTCGCCTCCACTTGCCCCATCTCGGCCAAGCCTTCCTTTCGACCAGCTTCTTTCACCTCAACCCTTGCTTGCGCAAACCGAGCTTCGTGATCCTTGAGAAGCTCCTCCACCTGTTGACGGTGTTTTTCCTCCAGATCGGCCAACTTTTGCTCAGCGGCCCTGGTACTGGTCCTTAGCTCGACCACCTCAGTTTGGATTTCGGCACGACTCCTTTTTTGATCGGCCGATATCCCGGCAGCTACTTCATCTCCATACTCGGATAGAACACTAAAGAGATTGGTAGCCCTCTTCAGATGAAATGCTAACCCCTCGGTCATCATCTTCAGCTCATACCCCGAAAGATTAACAACAGCTTCTTTGACCGACCTCTTGACAACAGGCGGCCGGGGTGGAGCATCAGCGGTACTATCGACCTCCGCGCTCATCGCCGGCGATTGGGCGAGGAAATTGAAGGTCGGATGAGTAGAGTCGGGCAGTGTCAGCCGAGGAGCAGGTTCAGTGGCTGCTCGGGAAACATTTTCTCGCCTCTTCCGCTTGCGGGCCTCCAGGGACGCTTTCAAAGCCCTTGCCGACATGGTGGACCAATATTTCTCTGCGAAAAGAAAAAGGAGCACATTAAATAAATGGAAAGGACTTGACAAAGACAAGACATCAAGAAATATTACCGATCTCAGTTAAAACCGCGTCATCCGCACAAGTCATAAATACCCCAACGTCGAGCTGGGATTTTCGACTAAGGTATTCAGTACGAAAATGCAAAGCCGCCTCCGCCTCGGCAGCGTCAAGAGTCACTCCCGACCATTGTTGGGGTGTGTCTCGATGTCGATTAAAAAACTCTTGGGTCCACTGCAAAGGAAATTTTGGCCCCGCCTCATCTCGGAACCAAGGTCGCCCGTTACCGACATATTTATATTTGAAGAACCTGTGTTTAAAATGTTTCCAAGACTCGGCGAATAATCCGAGAAGCCCATAGCGAGCTCGAGCCTTGGTGGACACCCACAACCGACCAGTCACCCCCTCTTTGTTTCCAACGAAGGGGTTGTATATCCAAAGGAAGAGCTTAATGGTACATGTCAGCCCCTTTGCCCCGCAGTACCTCTGGAAGGCCCGGAGGAAGGACCAAGTGTTCGGATGCAGTTGCGAAGGGGCCACCCCCAGCTCGTTCAGAACGCCCATCTCAAACTCCGTAAACGGAAGAGTTATGCCAAGCTTATGTATCAGGTCGGCGTAGAAGAAGAAAGAGTCGGGGTCGGTTCGAGAGCAGATTCGGTCGTCGGCCGAACAGGGCAAAACTTCATAAGAAGTCCCGCTAGGATCTTGGGAACAGGGCAATATCACCCTCTTCACGTTGAAGAGTAAGCCATCGCAATCCAGTTGAGACCGGATCCCCTTCGGCTCAACGTCCACCCAGTGATAGTGGGAGGCGTCAGCAGGAGCTGGGTACAAGTCGGGACGACTGACACATTTCCGAGGAGGCATCGTACCTGTGGAAGAACAGGAGAGCTCGAATGTCAGTTCTATGGGTCATGAAGAATAACCCCACAAAAAACCCTCATCCACAGGTACCCCGCGCTCCTCCCCGAACAGCCTCAATAGGAACTGCTCCTGGTTCCCGAAAAAAACAAAAAAAAAAATCCGATACCAGAGGGGCCGTCCTCTTCCATGCTACTATAGGAGAACAACGAAAATACTCCTCTGGCTCCCACCCAAACCAGCGCTTACTCAAACGCCCCTAGCACTACCCACCATACCCCAGATACCTTTTAAACCAAAGATTCCCCAGAAAATTCAGTGTGCCCACAAGAAAGACCGTCCCCTTAAAAGCATGACTAACCTATTGCTACACAGATAAACCCACAAAAAAACCCACCCAAATAATCACGCAAATGCAGAAACCAAAACTCAGGAATGAGGAAAGAAGAAGCAAGAAGAATACCTTGTGTATATCGCAGAAAAGAGATGAGTATGTCGAAGGAAGGGAAGAACAAGTCACGGAAGTCTCGCTGAAACCAAACCTTGCCTCGGAAACGTATTCGCAGGGAAGAAGAAACGTGGGTATAGTGAGAAGGTAAACCAACCGTTCAATAGGAAATGCAACTGAGACAGTTTGCTAGTCAAAGTACAGGAAAGAGTAACCGTCCTCCCTCTCTTTTTGAATATTGGGCTTGGCCCAGAAGGCCCAACCCAGTGAGGAGCCATAAGAACCGACACACGTGGCGCGCAACAGCCAAAAGCGTGGACCTCGATTAACGTCACAATGATGGTGATGCTCCGTAGACCGTGAATGTCTGACACATGCCTGGGAAAAGTAAGTGTCATTCCAAGTCTAAGTGATTAGACAGCTGTCAAAGCTCATGTCATCGTCACTGCCAAACCAGAAGGTTGCAGCTCACACGCGCCAACCAGAGACGGAACATCACGACCTCGGAGCAAGCCTTAAATAGCCTTGACCGAGCTGGGGGGCTTATGTGGTAAACTCGGCCATAAAGTGATGGACCTCGGGAAGAATACCCGAACCACGACCTCGGAGCAAGCCTCAAATAGCCTTGACCGAGCTGGGGGGCTTATGTGGTGGACCTGGCTAGGCCGAGCTCCCCATAAACCCCGCTAAAAGCTCAAGGACCTAACAAGGGACCTACTGAACGCTTGGCCGAGCTCAGGGCTCAACGGCCGAACAAGCGCCAGATACAGGCCGACCTCATGCCTCTGCTCAGGTTCGATCTCCGTACGTCTTCCCAGGTCCGACATCACCCCAAATATTCCGACACCAAGGACATGATGACGTCCCCCTGCCTTATCCGCAAGGAGAGCTCACCCCATCCTTATCCGGAAGGACAGCGCACCACTCCTAGCTCATTACAGGCTGGCCCTACTTGGGCCCCAAGTTGGCCCATTAGGGCAACCAGCTCCCCCCTATAAGTAGCTCAGTACTACATGGGGCAAAGGTACGTCCTCTTACCCTAATCGCCACCCTCACACACCAGTGATTAGGGTATCTCTTTGGCTTCCCCTTTGGCCACTAGAGGACTCCCAACAAACATCACACATAAACCCTAGGCAGAGTCCCCTCTAAGGTAGATTTCCCCTCCTTAGAGGTTCTCCTCGCCCTAGGACATCACAACTCTATACACTTATATTAAAGGTCCTATCATAAAAATAATCATACTAATTCATTCCAAAACAGTTTTTATAATTGATGCAACCAATTTAGAATTTCGGACACCATACCCTACAAGTCTTGCAAAATCACTTTTTCTTTTTAGCTTTTAAATTATGAAAATCATCTCCAATCATAATATAACTTTTAAAACACAATCATAACATCTTAAAAATAAACCTCAATTTTTTCTTTACTACAGATCTCACTCTTAAGTACCTTATAACAACTACCATTTACAGGCTATTCATACAGCATGAATTTGGAGTATTTTTCTTTGATGCACATTTCAATCAATCAAGCAGTAAACAAATCTTTGCATAATAACGTTATAAACACATATAACATATTGAGAAAATAAACTCAAGTATTCCAAGTTGAAAATACTTTTTCTCTATCGATAATGAAATTAAATTACAAACTATAATCAATACACAGCAAATCACTTTTAAGCATCAGTATCACTTTTACACTTCCTTGCTAATTTTTAACTACTTATAATAAAGATCTTAGCATAAAGTACACATTACCAATTCATTTCAAAATAATTTCTATCCTTGATGCAACCATTTTAGAATCTTGAACAGCATATATACTATTTCTTAAAACTCAGTTTTCTCCTAAACGGTTTATCAGAAACACATGTCGCTTTTTCCTAAATTCTTTTTACGAATTATTATATTAAAATAATTAAATCTAAGTCACATAAAATAATGTCACCTGCTGTACAGCCACTACAATTTGTTGCATTATCTTAAGAAAATAAGGCAAACAAACTTAAATAATTATATACAAATTAAGCACTACTAACACACATAAAAATAATCATTTGGAGTCTTATATCTTAATAAAATGATAATTTTCCAGAATTAAAATAATTTTCCAGAATTAATTATTTTTCAGAATTAAAATAACTAAACACTTATATATACTAATAATCATCTATTCACATCAAATCATTATTAAATTAATTAGGAAAATTATCAAAATCTATATTTTTTTTCTCCTAAATAATTCGGCCACTGCTCAACATTTAGAAAAAATACTTTTAATTTTTAAAACACCTATACATCATAGTTACATAATATTATACCTTCAAAAGAATTGTTTTAATTATCAACAAAATATCAAATAGACACCATTCATAAAAATCATTTTTTTTACAGCAACTAAACTCAATCCTATAGTCATGTCATCACACAAAAATACCATTCTTATTAACCTATTTTTCCTTATTAAAATTACCCAATTACTCCTAGAATTATCAAACAAAATACTATAATTTATTTGTAACTTTTACTTTAAAAAATCAATTATATATTTCGGTCAACCATAAAAATTTAGGATTAAATTTTATTTCCATAAGACTATTATCATTTCATTTTTATATCAAAACATCAAAGATCAATATCACCCATTAGTTTATACTTTTTAAGAAATTAGTCACATAACAATTATACACATATTAACAACAACTATCACCTAATATATATATATATATATATATATATATATATATATATCACGGTCCAGAAAAGAAAAAAATCAAAAATACATTAAACTTATTCAATTTTAATTTAGTTTCCATTCCTTATACATATATTCATTTTGAATCCAAGCAAAAAGAAACAAAATAATCCAAACAGATACAAAATATAAATTCCTACATTTTAAGAACACCAAAAATTTCCAGAATTTTATTTTCCTATTTATCATAGAATTTGGCCATCATGGGTTAAGGAAAAAGGGGAGATTATCTCTTTAAACAATTCATTTTGTCCCTTTTTCTTAATCCTCAATTCATATGACCCAAAAATAATATCAAAACACTATCAATAATCTTATTTCAATATCAAAATAGGAGTTAAAAATTTTAGTTCTTATTCTTTATCATAGAAGAAATTAGAGATTTTTATTTACTAAATAACAATAGAATAAGAGATGAAAAAAATAGATCAAAACATAAGTTTAGTGTTACCTCTTTTCCTTAAGCTAAATGAACTTCAAAATGATGATGAAAATTTTTCCTCCTCTTCCTCTATCAACTCGCCACCCACTTTCTTCTTCTAAGCTTTTTCTCAATTTTTCTCTCAAAATGGTAGAGTTTCTTGTGTGTAAAAAGAGAGGGGTTTGGGCCACTATTTATAGGCAAGAGGGAAAATTCAAATTCAACTAATCTACTAAGGGGTGAGTCACCATAGTCCAATGGGGGGTTTTCCTAGTCTTTTTCACTTAATGAACCCTTTTAGAAAATGAAAATGCATTTATTTCTTTCACAAGTTCCATGTAAATTTTGAATTTCAAACTAGATTCTTCCTCCCACATATAATTATGGACGGTGCAGTCCAGAAATAAAATAAAAATATTTTCCAAATTAATTTTGCCTATTTTTCCATAATTCAAAAATATCCTCTAATCAAATAATTGCAAAAATAATAAACTGTATTAAATAAACATAGGTACAGCCATGAAATATTTTGTAACACCATATTTTTATTTATAAAGTGCAGTGTAAAAAGGAAAAATTTATTGGAGGTCCAAAAATAATTTTCCCAATATTAAAACTCTAAATTCGTTTTTTAATTGTTACAGATATAGAATTTTCGAAGCACCCAAAATAAAATTACGAATTTTACATTTTTGAAATATAAATTTCAACACGATCGTTTTCATATAAAATTCATAATTTTTGGACTTACGGTTTGAAAGTTATGAATTTTTGAAGCTCTAAGATCATTTCCTTCAAAAATGCACTTCACAAGCTTTCAAATAATTTTATAATAAGAAAAATACGAAAATATATTTTATTTGGATGGTATTCCAATAGAAAACCTCAAAAATGTATTTTTGTTTTCAAAATAACATACACTTGAGTCAAAAGGTCATTTAATGCATTAAAATCACACCTTTACACTTAAAACTCAAAAAATTCCTTCAGTACTGTAGCAGTGATAAAATTTCGAAAAATTCGAAATAAAAATCAAAACTTTACATTTTTATAATCTACACTTCGATACGATCGTTTTGATATATCATTTGTAATTTTTCGACTTACGGTTTAAAAGATATGAATTTTCGAAGTTATATTAACTATATATACTTCTTCAAAAATCCTTTCATGTCATTCAACAACCTTATAAAAATATTTTCATACCAAGAATATATTTCAAATGCATCACATACAATTATACCTATATATATATATATATATGTATATATATATATATTTTACACGTATATATATATACATACATAACTGAAACAACCAAATATACAATTCAAGAATATAATTAATGGTTCACTATAAATTTTTACTTTAATAAATATCTATAAAATATTATCATATAAATTATCATAAAATTAACTATGATTTGAATTAAATTGGGGGCAAAATTGTGGGTCTCACAATCCTCCCAAACTTAAAGATTTTTCGTCCCCGAGAAATACAAACAGAAACAAGCAAGGAAACACACAAGGTTATTCAGACATTCTCACGACCCTTCACTTTGTTATTTACTTCTTTTGAGAATATATCCTCCCTTCGATGTCTTCGTTGATCAACACTCTTTTACTGGTCAGCCTTTGCCATAACGGCGCGCGGGAGTCGAATTGAGTCAAGTTCAAGGGTAGGCAACAGATAATAGTTATGTTCCTTTAGTCAGACCAAAAGCACTAAAGGCAAGTGAATTATTCATAAGAGATTTTGGTATTTATATAAGGGACTTGGTAAAACAGTTTGTTATTTTCGAAAATGGTGCCAATCCAGAAGCACTTTCTTGTATGCATATCAAAACCATAATCACCAGCTGAGTTACTTCATACTTCCACACTACCTATGCTACACGGGTACTTGTCACTGCACTTCTTCTAACATGGACTCTACTTAACCTTTTGCTCCCCAACTTTGATCAAACTTATACCATCTATCACACAACTCGATATCCAATTTCACCTTAAGACTATAACTGCCCAACTTTTCACCCACTAAATCCCCTTCTTAGCACCACTTAGGGACTGACTCTAAACCATTATTCCAAAATTCCTAAGATTTCACACAATCATACCATCACCTTGTCCCTTCAGCCTCCTAAAACTCATGTGTTATGCATACAAGTGTTACTTCCTTCATAACTTTTTGAGGTAGGGTTCTGTTTTGGTTGCGAGATTCCAATAAAAGAACTTTGAATTTACCGAATTTTGGCATTTGGTCGAATAGTTTGATGAAAGGTGATCATTAGATTGGGTATTTTCTGACAAAAGGAAGTCCTTTTTAGTTTGAAAGGGTCAAATTATCGCAAAAATGCGAAAATCAAGTTCAATAATCATACGAAAGGGTGATTGGGTTCTTTTCAAAAATCGAAACGAAGTAGGGTAATGTCTTGACTTGAACTCAATTCTCCTCTGGCAGTCTTTAAAATACCACACTTTTTCCAAGAACTGATTTCCATATTCATACCAGAAATTCTACACCTCATTTGCTTGTCGACGTGCCATTGCGATCCTACGTACAGGTTTAACTGTTAGACTAAGGAACATCTATACACACAAAAGGACTAATTCACATCTACACACCAACTTAGTTTTTTTATAAACATTTCCAATATCAGTTTAGTTTAATTCTTTTACAAAAAGATTTTCATAAAACAATTTGAATGATTTGATACTTAACTCGCGTCATAAAAATTCTATTTCCAAAAAAGAGATGTTACCATCCACACATTTCTAAAAACTCATTTTCTCCATGTCATATTCGATTGATGGTTAACTTGCGGAAAATAATTTAGGTATTTATGAACATGATACAATAACCAAAAAGAACTTCTTTTATTTCATTTCAGATAAATATTTATTACAGTAGGGGTTACATTCGGAACAGAGTAATCATGTCCTACCCATCCAGAGATGGAGTACAAAACAAAGACTATCCTAGACTATTGATCTTCATCATTTCCTTCACCGCAAAAGTCTGGAAGGTTCCTCTGATTGTTGCTTCTGCTTCCTCCTCGTATGAGCGTCATCTCACGATCCTCTTCCGACTTGAGAAACCACTACTCAATATATTACATGATCTGCCATCTGTGAACATTGTTCCCCCAATGTCCACAGGAAAGGGAAATAGAGAGAGTAAGCACTTCCGAACGATATGATCGTCGACGGCACGGGCTTACCATAGGGGAATATTAAGACCATACAAGCATATCATAAAACAATATATACATCATTATTACCAATCCCTTATAAACAACTTCAGCTAAATACCATAGGGTCCTTTCCACCAAAAGGATAATCTTCATGAAACCATATCCATTATATTTAATTATCTTTAGGCTCTAAGTTTCATTGTCATAACCACCGGAAATTCAAGAGGGGGTACCACACCGAGGCTCAAGGGTTTGGTAGCACACACGTTACATCTCCTCCATCATTCCAACCACATCCTAGTTCGGAAAGCAGATGGGACGCACAGGAACCCTAACCATGCTGGCATCGATGTCGAAGGGTACGCACCAACAAGTATCCAACAACCGAAGTAAAATCATTTCATCAATACAGTTTCAAAAGTACAGCGACATCTAGCCCCATTCGGGTTCCCTCTCACCATCTAAGATTTGCTCAAGGGGGCGACAGCACTTTCTCTAGTTGATCGTGCAGTTCCTTGCTACGACATTGCCTACAACCGAAAGACAAGTCCTTGTAGTCTTGTCCCGCCTAGAGAAGCACTCGAGGCTTCTTGACGTTCACAGTCCTTGCCCTCCCCTATCACAATTACCACTTGAAGAGACACCAACCTCCAAGCATGCGGTATCTTTCCTCTCCACTACTTCACTCTCAACGCAAGGTTTAGAAAAGGGGTTCCTAAGTCTTTTAAGTCTTTTAAGTCTGTCATTAATCCTAGTTTTGGTCGACCTATTCTAAGCCTCGCTTCTAACGGGCCTCGACCTCTAAGGGAAACATCAAACACCTTTTTACAGTACAGTGGATTCCACAAGACTTAGACCACGGCACAATCATCCACGTGGCCAGTCACTTAAAGGGGATATTTACAAAGTTATCGTGTCGTTTGCACTATCACTGTACACTAATATATTCCCAATCTTCTTGTTATCTCATCATATAACTCATTTCCATATAATATACAATAAAGATATATAACATGGTATAATCAATTATCAACCGACATACAATTAATATCGAGGAATCGTGTTTTTCGTATAAACGGCGGAACACACACTCAATTGTCGTTTTACTACTCGACCGATAGATTCCTAGTTCCGACCTTTGAGATGATATGGAACGTCCTAATATTATCCTACATGCCACTATGTCTTAAGAAGTCATCTCTCTCACCTGAGATCCATGCTTACTCTGTTTCCAGCCTTTGTGTCTACAGCTCCAGCAGCTCGTTCACATTTGATTCCTTTTATTCTTAAACGACGAACGACATACAAATCAATATCTAGCAAGTACCTTATACTATCTATTTACTTAGGTAAAGACTAAACCAAGGTACCAAAGCACCTTAAAACAGAAATCCTTTTTAAAACAGGTCCTTTTTAAGGGCATTAAATAACTTAAAACAATTCCTTTTAAAATTCAAGAAATCCTTTTTTTTCAAAACATAATTTAAAACTCACTCCAATACTTTGAAAACTATTTAGAATATATTTTTATTTCTACAATGCCATACTATATCACTTATATAACAACTACCACATGCACACACTTATACCAGTAAAACAACAATTTATTTAAACAAATAACATCAAATCGTACTTTTACAAATTCACTTTTATAATTTCTTTTTACTCTATACACTTATATTAAAGGTCCTATCATAAAAATAATCATACTAATTCATTCCAAAACAGTTTTTATAGTTGATGCAACCAATTTAGAATTTCGGACAGCATACCCTACAAGTCTTGCAAAATCACTTTTTCTTTTTAGCTTTTAAATTATGAAAATCATCTCCAATCATAATATAACTTTTAAAACACAATCATAACATCTTAAAAATAAACCTCAATTTTTTCTTTACTACAGATCTCACTCTTAAGTACCTTATAACAACTACCATTTACAGGCTATTCATACAACATGAATTTGGAGTATTTTTCTTTGATGCACATTTCAATCAATCAAGCAGTAAACAAATCTTTGCATAATAACGTTATAAACACATATAACATATTGAGAAAATAAACTCAAGTATTCCAAGTTGAAAATACTTTTTCTCTATCGATAATGAAATTAAATTACAAACTATAATCAATACACAGCAAATCACTTTTAAGCATCAGTACATTCACAAAATCACTTTTACACTTCCTTGCTAATTTTTAACTACTTATAATAAAGATCTTAGCATAAAGTACACATTACCAATTCATTTCAAAATAATTTCTATCCTTGATGCAACTATTTTAGAATCTTGAACAGCATATATACTATTTCTTAACTCAGTTTTCTCCTAAACGGTTTATCAGAAACACATGCCGCTTTTTCCTAAATTCTTTTTACGAATTATTATATTAAAATAATTAAATCTAAGTCACATAAAATAATGTCACCTGCTGTACAGCCACTACATTTTGTTGCATTATCTTAAGAAAATAAGGCAAACAAACTTAAATAATTATATACAAATTAAGCACTACTAACACACAT
Source organism: Crotalaria pallida (assembly GCA_037953625.1). Lineage (NCBI taxonomy): Eukaryota > Viridiplantae > Streptophyta > Magnoliopsida > Fabales > Fabaceae > Crotalaria > Crotalaria pallida. The sequence goes on along the minus strand of CM075649.1, from coordinate 74,342,102 downwards.
AAAAATAATCATTTGGAGTCTTATATCTTAATAAAATGATAATTTTCCAGAATTAAAATAATTTTCCAGGATTAATTATTTTTCAGAATTAAAATAACTAAACACTTATATATACTAATAATCATCTATTCACATCAAATCATTATTAAATCAATTAGTGGTATCAGAGCGATGGTTGTCCTTAGTGGCCTTAAGCATAGCCTTATATGCTTTCCTTGTGTGACTCTGCCTTAGTTGGTGTGTAGATGTGAGTTAGTCCTTTTGTGTGTATAGATGTTTCCTTAGTCTAAGAGTTAAACCTGTACGTAGGATCGCAATGGCACATCGACAAGCAAATGAGGTGTAGAATTTCTGGTATGAATATGGAAATCAGTTCTTGGAAAAAGTGTGGTATTTTAAAGACTGCCAGAGGAGAATTGAGTTCAAGTCAAGACATTACCCTACTTCGTTTCGATTTTTTAAAAGAACCCAATCACCTTTTCGTATGATTATTGAACTTGATTTTCGCATTTTTGCGATAATTTGACCCTTTCAAACTAAAAAGGACTTCCTTTTGTCAGAAAATACCCAATCTAATGATCACCTTCCATCAAACTATTCGACCAAATGCCAAAATTCGGTAAATTCAAAGTTCTATTCTTGGATTCTCATGACTAAAACAGAACCCTACCTCATAAAGTTATGAAGGAAGTAACACTTGTATGCATAACACATGAGTTTTAGGAGGCTGAAGGGACAAGGTGATGGTATGATTGTGTGAAATCTTAGGAATTTTGGAATAATGGTTTAGAGTCAGTCCCTAAGTGGTGCTAAGAAGGGGATTTAGTGGGTGAAAAGTCGGGCAGTTATAGTCTTAAGGTGAAATTGGATATCAAGTTGTGTGATAGATGGTATAAGTTTGATCAAAGTTGGGGAGCAAAAGGTTAAGTAAAGTCCATGTTAAAAGAAGTGTAGTGACAAGTACCCGTGTAGCATAGGTAGTGTGGAAGTGTGAAGTAACTCAGCTGGTGATTATGGTTTTGATATGCATACAAGAAAGTAATTCTAGATTGACACCAAGTTCGAAAATAACAAACTCTTCTTATCAAGTCTATTATGTAAATTCCATATCCCTTATGAGCAATCCGTACCCACTTACCTTTAAAGCTCCTGGTCTGACCCAAACTACTATTGAAACAAGACACAATTGATATCTATTGCCTACCTTTGAACTTGACTCAATTCGACTCCCGCACGGCGTTACCAGTAAAAGAGTAGTGATCGACAAAGACATCGAGGGAAGGAGATGCTCTTGGAAGGAGAAAAGTGGTAACCTTGTCTTTGCTTATTTCTGTTTGTATTTCTCGGGGAAGAAAAATCTCTAAGTGGGGGAGGATTGTGAGACCCACAATTTTACCCAAAGTAATTGTGAATTTATATTTGATCTTAAATTATTATATTTGATTGTTGGTACCTGGAGTTAATTAAAATCGTATGGATTATTATATATATATATAATATATATATATATATGCATATCAATGTTTTCCCTAATGTATTTAAATAAAATATTTTAAGGTATAGTATTTGATTTGAATGATCTTAGAAGATGAAATGCCTTTTGAAGGATTAAAGTATTCTATCTTCATAAATTCATATCTTTTAAACCGTACGTCGAAAAATTACAAATGATATGTCAAAACGATCGTATCGAAGTGTAGATTATTAAAATTTAAAGTTTTGATTTTTATTTTAGAGTTTTCGAAATTTTATCACTGCTACAGTACTGAACGAATTTTTGAGTTTTAAGTGTAAAGGTATGGTTTTAATGCATTAAATGACCTTTTGACTCAAGTGTATTTTATTTTGAAAACAAAAATACATTTCTGAGGTTTTATATTGGACTACCATCCAAATAAAATATATTTTCGTATTTTTTTATTATAAAATTATTTGAAAGCTTATGAAGTGCATTTTTGAAGGAAATGATCTTAGAGCTTCAAAAATTCATAACTTTCAAACCGTAAGTCCAAAAATTATAAACTTTATATGAAAACGATCGTATTAAAATGTAGTATCTGAATATGTGAAAAGAGAATTTTTATTTTCACATCTATGAAAAAGTACTGTACAGTAGGGAAAAACGAATTTTTGGTATTTTTAACTTAGAAAAATTATTTTGGAGCGTGAAATAAATTATTGGGCTATAAAATAATTTTATTTATATATTGAGATATTTATTTAAATGCCTACTGGTTGCACAGTCCAACTATTAGCATTTTCCTAATTATTTCTGAATTATTAAAAATGAAAGCTTTAATGTGATTGGTCAATTTTGTGGTGAATTCAAAATGGACCAATGAAAATTTTTCTCCTTATTTTTATATATATGCACCGTCCAAATATATTAGGAGGGAGAGAGGAGAATTTTCTGAAAATTGTGGGGAATCATTCTTAAGTTAATAAGCCATAGGATTTGTCCCCTGGGCTTGGCCCAACTGGCAAAGGGAGAGCACGCTAAGGCTGGGTTTACCTAGTGGCTACGTGTTCGAATCCTGGCCAGGACGGACATGCCTAAGATTTATGAGGGAGGCGCTTCAGGGACGGGGTAGATATCTCCCCCCAGTTTGGCTAGCCCTCCCAGGTCCAAGGGTCGACGTGGTTGGGTCCAGGCTCTGGGTTATCAAAAAAAAAAAAATAAGCCATAGGATTTATACAAAGTTCATTAATGTATGTGTGTGTTTCAAAGTGGGAAATTAAAATTGCTGACTCACTTTGGGCTAAGGGTGATGAATTTTTGATCTGATGGGAGGGGAAAATTGGCCTTCTCTTCACCTATAAATAGACCATCACACCTCTCACAATTTCACACACACTACTTGTTGTTATTCTGAGAAAAAAAAATATATTCCAAGAGAAAAGAGAGAGGGGGTGGCGAGTTGCATAGAGGAAGAGGAGGAAAATTTTCTCACTTTGGGGAAGTCATTTAGCTTAAGGAAGAGAGGTAATTCTAGCTGATGTTTTTAATCTATTTTTCATCTCTTCTTCTACTGTTATTAGAATCCCTAATTCCTTTTTATAATAGTAAGAACTAAAAGTTTCTACTTCTTCTTTTTATATTAGAATGAACTATGTATTTGTTGGTGGTATTTTGTTTTTATGGTCAAATGAATAAAGGTTTAAAGGAAAGGGACAAAATGAATTGTTTAAAGAGAATAATCTCCCCTTTTGTTTGGCCTTGAGATGACCGAATTTTGTAGCACAAAAGGAAAAATTATATTCTGAAATTTTTGTGTTCTTACAATATAGACATTTATATTTTATAGAAATTTTGTATCTGTTTGAGGTATTTTAGTTCTTTTTGTCTGGATTCAAAATGGAAACTAAATAAGATTCTGAAAATTTTGTGTTACTGAAACTATAAGATCTAATGTAGCATTAAAAGAAAAGAAAAAAATTTAGTCTTTTGCCTTGTTTTATTGTTTGGTCGTGATATATATATAGGGTGGTAGTTGTTATTATTATGTGACTTATTGGATGATTATTTGATCTCTGATGTTGTAATAGTGAAATGAAATTAGTTTTATGAAAACAAATGAAATTCTGGATTTTATGGTGTTAACAGTGAAGTATAATTGATTTTTGATTAAAAGTTACACATGGTTTATATTATTTGGTTTGGTAAATTTAGGAGTAAGTAAGTAATTTTTATCTTGTGATTGTGTAAATGTCTGACTATGTAGTTAGTATGAAATGTAAACTAGTTACTGTGCAAAAGTAATTTTTCTTAAAATGTGATTATCTTGTGTCAAATTGATTATTGTGAGTATATGAAATTATGTGACTAAAGTATATATGTGTGTTTGAAAATTTAAAAAGTACTCTTTTATGTATATAATGTTGGCCGAATTTATTGAAGAGAAAAACAAAAATATTTGATTATTTTTAATTGATTTTTTTGATGTGAATAAATGGTTATCAGTGTGTATTCTGATAAAAATATATTTAGATCTGGAAATTTTCTTAATGCTAAAAAGTATTATTCTCATAAGGTATAAGGCTCCAAATAATAATTTTTATAGATATATACTATGCTTAACTGTTTATATGTAATTACAGTATGTATAGGAATGTTAGAGTCTGTTAGTTTAAATTTTTGAAGTGATGCAACTGGACTTAAGGTGTCTGTCCAACAAACTAATATGCTTTATTTTAATCATATTTAATCATTTTATTATAGTAGGACTTGTTGTGGTGGACTCGGCCTAGCCGAGGTCCTCAGACTCCTCGCCGAAGACCTAAGGACCCTTCAGGAAGCCTTCTGAGCGCTTGGCCGAGCTCAATGCTCAACGGCCGAACAGACGCCAGATACGGGCCGACCTCGTGCTCCAACTCAGGTCCGACGTCTAAGTCCGACACCTTCCCAAGTCCGACACCTTCCCAAGTCCGACACCAAGGGCATGATGACGTCTTCCCTTCTCATCCACAAGGACAGTTCACCACCTTATCCGCAAGGACAACTTATCCACTCATAGCTCAGTACAGGCTGGCCCTACTTGGGCCTAAAGCAAGCCCATTAGGGCAACCAGCTCTCCCCTATAAGTAGCTCCGTACTACATGGGGCTCAGGTACGTCCTCTAACCCTAATTATCACCCTCACACACCAGTGATTAGAGTTACTTCCTGGCTCTCTTCCTTAGCCACTTGAGGACTCCCACCAAACATCACATAGAAACCCTAGACAGAGGCTCCTTTGAAGGTCATCTCCTATACCCTTGGAGGACCTCACTGTCTAGGACATCACATTGGCGCCGTCTGTGGGGAGGATAAACTTCATCCCCACCCAGAAGACACTACCATGTCTGAAGCACAACCAGATCAGAAGAGGAGGAGGGAGCGCCCAGGGAGAATCCCGTCAACTGAGGATCTGCGGTCACACCTTGAGGCTAACAGGGCAGCAAGGTCCCCACCACCCCCCCTCCTCACCCACCGTCACTATCGTTGCATCAGAGAGGGCCCGTGCGGCATCCCGCCGAACGTGCCACCGTTCAAGCCTCAGCCCCCGATGGGTCCCAACAACAACCAAGAAATTTTGTTGTACAAGATCCGTTTCAGACACCGGAAAATTTCCGGGTGGAAACTATCTCTGGAGGTTTCGCCAGTGGCGCGAAAAGAAGTTGGAAAGGAAAAAGTACGTTCAGCAAGTATTAGCTGTTCGCCATAAGCCTATCGATAAGAAACCATCTCGGAACATCCCAATCAGTTTTTCTGATCAAGATCTAGGAGATATCATCCCGGATCACAATGACCCAATGGTGATCGCGGCGATGATCGGCAACTTCGAAATCGCCCGAGTTCTCGTCGACCAAGGAAGCTCGGCCGACATTCTTTTTCTCCACACATTTCAAGCACTGAAACTGAGGTCCGACGACCTCATACATTTTGAAGGGCATCTTATCAGCTTCACGAGAGAGGCAATACGCCCCCTTGGAGCCATCTTCCTCCCGGTGACCTTGGGCAAACTGCCTTCGGCCCGAACGGAGATTATCAAGTTTTTAGTGGTTGATTCTGAATCCCCATACAACGTGATACTGGGACGAACCTGCCTTCAAGCCTTTGGGGCAGTGGTCTCAACAGTTCACTTAGCAATGAAATTCTTTGGTTCTGACGACAACCTTGTCACCGTCAAAGCTGACCAGCTCAAAGCCCGACTCTGCTATAACGCGAGTCTACGGGAAAATAGGAAAAAGCAAGAAGAACTCTCTGGTCCGACATTAGCCAAAGGGAAGGTCCTTTTGGCCGAATTGGATGTCCGGGCTGAACAGGATGATCTCAGAGCGTCTCCTCAAGAAGAATGGTTGGTAATTCCCATCGATCCTGCTGACTCCAGTAGAACTGTCAAAGTGGGTGCCGACCTCCCTAAGGAGATCCAGGAGGAGATCATCGCACTGTTGCGAGCTAATTTGGATCTATTTGCTTGGACCTCGGCCGATATGCCGGGGATCGACCCGAACTTTATCTGTCACAAGCTCGGTGTAGACCCGAAAGCAAGGCCAGTAGCGCAGAAAATGAGACGGGTTGGGACCGAGAAAGCAAAAGTTATCTAGGAAAAGGTGTCCGAGTTGCTCGAACCCGGGTTTATAAAAGAAGTCCCATACGCCGAATGGGTTGCAAACACGGTCTTGGTTAAAAAGGCAAACGGCAGTTGGAGGATGTGTGTGGATTACACCGACCTCAACAAAGCCTGCCCCAAGGACCAATATCCGCTGCCGATTATTGACCAGCTCGTCGATAATTTGGCAGGCTACCAATTGTTGTCATTCACTGATGCATATTCGGGATACAATCAGATCCCTATGTATCCCCCTGATCAAGACAAGACCACATTCACGACCGAAAATGCAACTTACTGTTACACTGTCATGCCTTTCGACCTTAAGAATGCTGGCGCAACCTATCAGAGGATGATGAACAAAGTTTTTGATGGGATCATTGGTACCACCATGGAGGTCTATATCGACGACATGATTACAAAGAGCAAGAAAAGAGAAGACCATGTCCGAGATCTAACCATGGTTCTGGAGAGGATAAGAGCACATAGGATGAGGTTGAATCCGGAGAAGTGTACCTTCGGAGTCCCCGCTGGTGCTTTCCTCGGGTTCATGCTCTCCGAGAGAGGAATCGAAGCAAACCCCGACAAATGCCGTGCTATACTAGAAATGAAGAGCCCTGCCGACCTCAGAGGGGTGCAACAATTAACTGGCAGGATGGCGGCACTGTCTAGATTTCTCCCTCAAACTGCCAAGAAGGCCTTACCCTAGTACCAACTTTTGAAAAAAGATACAACTTTTAACTGGGATCAGAACTGTGAAGCCTTTTTCCTTGCGCTTAAGGAATATCTCTCTTCCCCTCCAGTTCTCTCCAGCCCTTGAGAGGGGGAGAATCTTTCTAATAAATCTTTCCGTTGGGGATTCCGCCCTCAGCTCGGTGTTGGTCCGAGACGAGGGCTGAAGTGAGTTCCCCGTTTATTTCATAAGCCGAGCTCTCCAAGGTCCTGAGCTTCGGCATTCCAAGATCGAGAAATTCGCGTTCTGTCTCATCCTGGCTGCACGGCGGCTACGACAATATTTCCAAAGCCACCCTATTGTCGTAAGAACCGCCCAGCCCATTAAACAAGTTTTGCAAAAGCCCGACCTCACTGGGAGAATGATGGCCTGGGCAATCGAATTGTCCGAGTTCGACATCTCCTACGAACCGAGGAAGGAAATCAAGTCACAAGTGTTGGCAGATTTTGTGTCCGAGTTCACAGAGCCCCACCAAAGCTCTAGCTCGGATATTTGGGTAATATATGTTGATGGCTCGAGCAATCAAAAGGGTGCAGGAGCTGGTGTTATTTTGGAAAATGCGGAAGGACTCAGCATCGAATACTCCCTGAAATTCGAGTTTTTAACCTCGAACAATCAGGCCGAGTACGAAGCAGTAATTGCCAGCCTCCGCATGGCGAAAGAGCTCGGTGCAACTGAAGTCCAAATCATGAGCGATTCCCAGTTAGGGGTTTCCCAAGTCGTTGGAGACTACCAAGCCAAAGAGCCCATCCTGCAGAAATACCTTGATAAAGTTAAATCCCTGGCTCTTGATTTTGCCAAATTTTCCATCACCCATATCCCCCGCAGTTCAAACTCCCGAGCCGATGTACTTTCCAAGTTGGCAAGCACGAAAGGCGGAGGGAACAATAAAAGCCTCATTCAAGAACAAATTGCGACCCCAAGCGTAGTAATGGCCATTTCAGTACTGCCGAACTGGATGCATCCGATTAGGGCATACCTCGAACATGGAATACTCCCTGCCGATCAAAAGGAAGCAAAGAAACTTAAGAGAAAGGCGGCTGAGTATGTCATTATGGATGGAGTCCTTTATAGAAGAGGAATGTCTTCCCCACTCCTCCGATGTCTTACCTCCGAGGAAGCTCAAGAGACCTTGAACGAGGTCCATGGAGGAATGGGGAGCCACCACGTCGGAGGAAAATCCTTGGCAAGGAAGATACTAAGGGCAGGATATTTCTGGCCGACCTAAGTTATGGATTCCATCGACCATGTTCGACGATGTCCTCAATGCCAATTCTTCAGCGATGTTTATCAGAAACCCTCCGAGGAGCTCCACTCTCTAGCTTCCCCCTGGCCTTTCAGCATGTGGGGAATGGACATTGTGGGATAGTTCCCAACGGCTCCAGGCCAGCTAAAATTCATCGTGGTAGCAATAGACTACTTCACCAAATGGATCGAAGCTGAGCCCCTAGCAACCATCACTTCGGCAAGGATCCAGAAATTTTTCATGAAACAAGTCATCTCCCGTTTCGGCCTTCCTCTCACATTAATCACCGACAATGGTAGTCAATTCGCTGCCAACAACTTCCAGATATTAGCTGAGAATCTCGGGATCTCTCATCGGTTTTCTTCGGTAGAGCACCCCCAGACTAATGGCCAAGCCGAGGCCGCCAACCGAGCTATTGTAGACGGCCTCAAGAAGAGAATTACACAAGCCAAAGGAGAATGGGCCGAGCCAAGCAGTATAACAAAACGGTACAACCCAGGTCTTTTGAGGTCGGTGATCTCGTTCTCAAGAGAGCTGACATCGGTCTTAAAAACCGAAAAGATGGGAAATTTGCTCAAAATTGGGAAGGCCCCTACAGAGTCATTTCAAAAACACACTCTGGGGCATACAGACTGGAGACTCTTGAAGGAGCCGAACTCAAAAATTCTTGGAACGTTGCAAAACTGAGAACCTACTTCAGCTAGGTTTACCTCAGATGGTATCAGCCGCCCCAGCTAAAAGTTTAACTTCTATCTTCATTTTAAAAATTTTACACTTACTTCCCCTAGTCATGCTCTTATTTTCCACTTTGGGATTTCCATAGGCAATGTACTCATGTTTATAATTAATAAAAAAGTACAAACTTGCCCATTACTCAAGTGCCACAGTTTTATATACGTACGTACTAGCTTCTCATTTAGCACTAGCCACCTAAATGTTGCATGGCGCTATGCACAGCCAACGTCTTCCAAATAAGATCGGCTCATATGCACAGTGTACAAGGGACACCCGATAAAGAACAGACTGCTGTGAAATGTTTACACATAGCTTCACTCAGCACTCTCTTTTACATCGAGGCCGAGGACACCCACCTCGGCTAAGGTGGGTGGATCCGAGTTCCCTACCGTATGCACTTATATACAGTACCTTTATTCAGAGGAAAACTTATAAGATTACTGCACTTACTGAGTCGTCTGAGCTTAACATTACTAAGTTTTAAATCCGATCAAATCCGAATACAACAAGTCGGTAAAGGACTTGTATTGTCACAAGTAGTTTTACTTAGAATCGGACATAGTACGTATGCAACAAGTTAGAATCAAAACTTGCATAAATATAACAGCATGCAACAAGTTAAAACTGGAAAGAACTTGCATAAGAATAAAATGTTGTACACAATAAAGTAAAATACAATCCAACATTGTCAAACATGTTACAAAAAAACATTGACAAATCGCAAGCTGCCCAGCATAAGGGACTTATGCTGCTTCATCTTCAACATCGGACAGGACAACCGAGTTTGGGTTGAACTCCTCATCCGGTTTTTCCACCAAAGGATTGGGCAGATTCTCCTCGGGTTGGTTAAGGTCAACCTCAAGCCCATCCTTATCGTAATCAACCATCTTCCCCTCCTCCACCCCGAACCCAGCAGAGGCGCCGATATACCGAATTCGGAGCCCTTGGTTCAGGTGAAGGATCTGCTCTATTGCACTGGTAAAAATTTTACTTGCCGCCCTCTCAAGATTGAAATCCGATTCATATGCGGCTACCTTGTGTTTAAGAGCCTGAGCGGCTCTTCTCTTCAGCAATGTCCTCACCTTCTCCACCTCGGCCAGCCCTTCCTGTCGACCAGCCTCCTTTGCATCCGCCGTCGCTTGGGCCAGGGCCTCCTCTTGACTTTTTCGAAGCTCCTACATCTGCTGACGGTGCTTCTCTTCTAGCTCAGCCAACTGTTGCTCGGCAGAGCTTTTACTATTCCTCAGCTCCGCCATTTCAGCTGCCATATCAGACCGGGCCCTCTTTCTGGCTGGCGACACGCCTTCCGCAATGTCATCAACAACATCGGCCAACACATTGAAAATATGTGTTGACCTTTTCAAGTGATAGGCCAACCCTTCGGCCATCTTCTTCCACTCGGCTCCCGACATCTTTACAAGTGCCTCTTTGACTGAGCTCGGTACTTGGAGATGGAGAGTGAGGAGGAGGTGGGGTAGTGATCACCGGAGGTGGGGTAGTGATCACCGCAGGCGGAGTAGAGTGCGGAAGGGCGGAGTCGGTTGACGTCGTGTCAGCGATCGCGGCCTCATTGGAAGTACTCTCCGACCTCTCTCTTTTGCGGCTCAGCGCAACCTTCAATGCCTTAGACGACATTGCCGACCAATATTCCTCTGAAAACAAAAAGATAAAGAGAAATCAGTAAAATATATATACATATATATATTTACAAGAGTATAAGTGCAAGGTTAGCTACCAATTTTGGCTAAAACTTCGTTGTTAGAACACTTCATGAAAACTCCAATATCAAGTTGGAGTTTCCGAGCATGATATTCATTTTGGAAATGGTGGACTGTGGCGGCCTCGTCGGCATCAAGAGTCGCGCCCGACCACCTTTGTGGCGTGCCGAGGTGGCGATCGAAGAACTCCGGGGTCCATTCCAAGGGAAACCTCGGACCCGTCTCGTCCCGGAACCAAGGTCGGCCAGTGCCTACGAACTTGTACTTGAAGAATCTGGGTTTAAAGTGCTTCCAAGATTCCGTAAACATTCCGAACAGCCCACAACGAGGTCGGGCTTTGGCCGATACCCAAAGTCGACCAGTAACCCCGTCTTTGTTACTAACGAACGGGTTGTACATCCACAGAAAGAGCCGAACTGTGCATACCAACCCTTTGGCCCCGCAATACTTTTGAAACGCCCTCAGGAACGACCAGGTGTTGGGATGAAGTTGCGAAGGGGCCAGTCCGAGCTCTTTCAGAACCCTCATCTCGAGGTCGGTGAACGGCATGGTCACGCCGAGGTTGTGAATCAAGTCGGCATAAAAAAAGAAGGAGTTGCCATCAGTCTTGGTGCATATTCTGTCATTCGCCGAACAAGGAAGAACCTCGTATGAAATACCAGCGGCATCTCCCGAACAGGGTAGTACAGCTCTCTTCACGTCGGAGAGCTTACCCTCGGAATCTAAACTAGATCTCACTCCCTTCGGCTCCACGTCGACCCATTGATATTGGTCGGCATCGGTGGGCGCAGGGTACAGCTCAGGTCGGCTGACGCATTTCCTGGGCGGCATGGTACCTGTGGAAGAACAGGGGAGCTCGATGTTAGTCCTACGGGTTACAAAGAATAACCCCCCAGAAAACCCCCCTCGAAGTCGTTCCGAGGGGCGAGCACCCCCCTCTACCATAGGCACCCCCCCATTCATATCCTCTTCCCTCCCCCATATTCTCAAGATCGGCATAGCCCCCACCACCAATAAATTCGGCCCAGGCGTATTGCCAAACCCACTCTTTCCTCTGCTCCCAATCCCGAGGATAGACTACCTCAACGGGATCAACCCCTAGAACCTGTTCCTTATTTTCCTCGTCGACCCCCAGGAAGAAACAGGATGAGGAAGAGGATTCGTCCTCTTCCTCGTTACTGTCACAGGATAGGGAGATCACGATAGACCATTCCCTAACCCGTTCCCTACTCACAATGAACCCAGTATATCCCTTTGATTTCTTGAAAAATGAAAGCAAAAACCCTCCAACAAGTCCTAAAGCGCTCCAAACCCAGAAACATTACAAGCCACCAATTTCATTCCCCAAGACTAACACAAAACCCAACAGGCAGAAAAAACCACCCCCCACTATAGAAACAAAACCTTTAAAATCCTAAATCTTACCCAGGCAAACCAGAATAGAGAAGAAGAAAAGGCAAAAACAAAAGAAAAAAAAAGGAGTAAGAGAATACCTTAAGTATGCGACCGTAAAGAATGAATGAGAGGGAGAGTAACTTGCTGTTGATCTTCTGCGGAGAGGGAAGGTAAGAGGAGCACAGTTCCAAAATGCAGTTTCGAAGGGAAGAGGGAGAATGGGACTGGTGTGAGTGAATGAAAGAGCAGCCGTTTGGTAGAGAGAAGAAGAGGAACGGTTTTTGTCATAATAAGAGAAGAGGAACCACCTTCCCTCCATTTTCGAAATTTGGGCTTGGCCCAAAAGGCCCAACCCAACATGCAGCCATATCAACTGGGACACGTGGCACGCAGCAGCTGAAATAATGGACCTCGAGCAACGTCACAATGATGGTGACGCTTCGTAGGTCGCAATTTCTGACACGTGTCAGATCCGGTAAAAGCAAACGTCACTTCGGTACTGGTGAGTAGACAGCTGTCAAACCTGCTCCGTCATAATGAAAGGACGTCAGAGACAGCTGGATCCAGCTCTTGGCAGACTTATCGTCCGAACTCCCCAGGACCTCGAAACAAGGCTCAGATAGCCTTGATCGAGCTGGGGGGCTTATGTGGTGAACTCGGCCCTTATGAGGTGGATTTGGGAAAAGGACCTAAACCAGAACCTCGGAACAAGGCTCAGATAGCCTTGACCGAGCTGGGGGGCTTATGTGGTGGACTCGGCCTAGCCGAGGTCCTCAGACTCCTCGCCGAAGACCTAAGGACCCTTCAGGAAGCCTTCTGAGCGCTTGGCCGAGCTCAATGCTCAACGGCCGAACAGACGCCAGATACGGGCCGACCTCGTGCTCCAACTCAGGTCCGACGTCTAAGTCCGACACCTTCCCAAGTCCGACACCTTCCCAAGTCCGACACCAAGGGCATGATGACGTCTTCCCTTCTCATCCACAAGGACAACTCACCACCTTATTCGCAAGGACATCTTATCCACTCATAGCTCAGTACAGGTTGGCCCTACTTGGGCCTAAAGCAAGCCCATTAGGGCAACCAGCTCTCCCCTATAAGTAGCTCCGTACTACATGGGGCTCAGGTACGTCCTCTAACCCTAATTATCACCCTCACACACCAGTGATTAGGGTTACTTCCTGGCTTTCTTCCTTAGCCACTTGAGGACTCCCACCAAACATCACATAGAAACCCTAGACAGAGGCTCCTTTGAAGGTCATCTCCTATACCCTTGGAGGACCTCACCGTCTAGGACATCACACTTGTAAAGAATTTTTAGGAAAAAGAGGCATGTGTTTTCGATGAATTGTTTAGGAGAAAACTGATTTTTTAGAAATAGGGTATGTGCTGTCCAAGATTGTAAAATAGTTGCACCAAGGATGAAAATAATTTTGAAATAATTGGTAAGGTGTGCTTTATGATAAAATCTTTATTATAAGTATTTAAAAATTTAGAGGATGTATAAAAGTGATTTTGTGAATGTACTGATGTTTAGAGGTGATTTTTCTGTGTTCTGTTTGTAGTCTGTAATTTAATCTAATTAATGATAGAAAAAGTATGTTGAGCTTTGAATGCTTGAGTTTATTTTCTCATTTAGTTATATGTGTTTATAACATGATTTTGCAAAATTTGTTTACTGCTTGGTCTGATTAAAAATTTGCATCAAAAGAAAAATACTTTAAAGTCATGCTGTATGAGTGGTCTGGACAAGGTAGTTGTTATAAGGTGCTTAGAAGTGAGATTTGTAGTAAAGGAAAAATTGAGATTTATTCTTAAGATGTTATGATTATGTTTTAAAAGTTATATTACGATTGGAAAAATTGAGATTTATTCTTAAGATGTTATGATTATGTCTTAAGATTTGTAGGGTATGTTGTCCGAAATTCTAGATTGGTTGCATCGACTATAAAAATTGTTTTGGAATGAATTACTAGGAGGATTTTTATGACAGGACCTTTAATATAAGTGTATAGAGTAAATAGAAATTATAAAAGTGAATTTGTGAAAGTATGATTTGATGTTATTTGTTTAAATAAATTGTTGTTTTTACTGGTATAAGTGTGTGCATATGGTAGTTGTTATATAAGTAATATAGTATGGTATTATAGAAATAAAAATGTATTCTAAATAATTTTCAAAGTATTAGATGAGTTTTAAATTATGTTTTGCAAAAAGGATTTCTTGAATTTTAAAAGGGATTATTTTAAGTTATTTGACGCCTTGAAAAGGACATTCTGTTTTAAAAAAGATTTCTGTTTTAAGGTACTTTGGTACTTTGGGTCTTGTCCTTACCTAAGTAAATAGATAGTATAAGGTATTTGCTAGATATTGATTATATACCGTTTATCGTTTAAGAATAAAAAGAATCAAAAGTGAGCGAGCTGCTGGAGCTACAGACACAAAGGTTGAAACAGAGTAAGCGTGGATCTCAGGTGAGAGAGAAGCCTTCTTAAGACATAGTGGCATGTAGGGTAATATTAGGACGTTCCGTATCATCTCAAAGGTCGGAACTAGGAATCTATCGGTCGAGTAGTAAAACGGCAATTGAGTGTGTGTTCCGCCGTTTATACGAAAAACACGATTCCTCGATATTAATTGTATGTCGGTTGATAATTGATTATACCATGTTATATATCTTTATTGTATATTATATGGAAATGAGTTATATGATGAGATAACAAGAAGATTGGGAATATATTTTGGAAATAATGGTTTATCCTATAGTAAGATAATTAATGTTTTTGAACGGTTGTTCCTATGAAAAGATTTCTTAGTATTTTTCGAACGGTCGTTCCATGAAAAGGATTTGGCATATTTTTGAATTTATGAGAATGATCAATGAACCTTGTGGAAATTCGAAAACGATACTAGTGTACAGTGATAGTGCAAACGACACGATAACTTTGTAAATATCCCCTTTAAGTGACTGGCCACGTGGATGACTGTGTCGTGGTCTAAGTCTTGTGGAATCCACTGTACTGTAAAAAGGTGTTTGATGTTTCCCTTAGAGGTCGAGGCCCGTTAGAAGCGAGGCTTAGAATGGGTCGACCAAAACTAGGATTAATGACAGACTTAAAAGACTTAAAAGACTTAGGAACCCCTTTTCTAAACCTTGCGTTGAGAGTGAAGTAGTGGAGAGGAAAGATACCGCATGCTTGGAGGTTGGTGTCTCTTCAAGTGGTGATTGTGATAGGGGAGGGCAAGGACGATGAACGTCAAGAAGCCTCGAGTGCTTCTCTAGGCGGGACAAGACTACAAGGACTTGTCTTTCGGTTGAAGGCAATGTCGTAGCAAGGAACTGCATGATCAACTAGAGAAAGTGCTGTCGCCCCCTTGAGCAAATCTTAGATGGTGAGAGGGAACCCGAATGGGGCTAGATGTCGCTGTACTTTTCAAACTGTATTGATGAAATGATTTTACTTCGGTTGTTGGATACTTGTTGGTGCGTACCCTTCGACATCGATGCCAGCATGGTTAGGGTTCCTGTGCATCCCATCTGCTTTCCGAACTAGGATGTGGTTGGAATGATGGAGGAGATGTAACGTGTGTGCTACCAAACCCTTGAGCCTCGGTGGTGGTACCCCCTCTTGAATTTCCGGTGGTTATGATAATGAAACTTAGAGCCTAAAGATAATTAAATATAATGGATATGATTTCATGAAGATTATCCTTTTGGTGGAAAGGACCCTATGGTATTTAGCTGAAGGTGTTTATAAGGGATTGGTAATAATGATGTATATATTGTTTTATGATATGCTTGTATGGTCTTAATATTCCCCTATGGTAAGCCCGCGCCGTCGACGATCATATCGTTCGGAAGTGCTTACTCTCTCTATTTCCCTTTCCTGTGAACATTGGGAAACAATGTTCACAGATGACAGATCATGTACTATCTCGAGTAGCGGTTGCTCAAGTCGGAAGAGGATCGCGAGACGACGCACATACGAGGAGGAAGCAGAAGCAGCAATCAAAGAATATTCCAGACAGTTGCGGTGGAGGAAATGATGAAGACTAGTAGTCTAGGATAGTCTTTTTTATTATTCCATCTTTGGATGGGTAGGACATGATTACTCTATTCCGAATGTAACCCCTACTCTGAAATGAAATAAAAGAAGTTCTTTTTGGTTATTGTATCATGTTCATAAGTACCTAAATTATTTTCTGCAAGTTAACCATCAATTAAATATGACATGGAGAAAATGAGTTTTTAGAAATGTGTGGGATGGTAACATCTCTTTTTTGGAAATAGAATTTTTATGACGCGAGTTAAGTATCAAATCATTTTGTAAACAAATGAATCAAATTGTTTTATGAAAATCTTTTTGTAAAAGAATTAAACTAAACTGATTTTGGAAATGTTTATAAAAAAAATGGCGCAAATTTTTAGTGAAAATTCTTTTTAGTTTGAAAGGGTCAAATTATCGCAAAAATGCGAAAATCAAGTTCAATAATCATACGAAAGGGTGATTGGGTTCTTTTAAAAAATCGAAACGAAGTAGGGTAATGTATTGACTTGAACTCAATTCTCCTCTGGCAGTCTTTAAAATACCACACTTTTTCCAAGAATTACTCTTTCCTTGTGTGACTCTGGTTGTGTTTGTTTGTGTTTGAGTTGTAACAATTTTGGTCTTAGAGTAAACTAAGGGTTAAAGTTGGTGCATAAATGAAGATGCATGGACGTTTTGCAAGTCAAGACAATGGTAGCAATGACGCGAACCCCGAATTCCTAAGAGGTCAAAGGCTAGGATTGAAGTTGGCTTTTCCACATTTGGAGTTTCCGAAGTGTGGATTAGGATAAAGTGACTCGTTGGTAGTATACTTTCCAACAGGAGAAGCAAAGGAAAAACCCATTATTGGAAAAGGTGCAGTATTGCAAAATCACTAAATGTAACACCCCAATTTAGAATTTCGGACAGCATACCCTACAAGTCTTGCAAAATCACTTTTTCTTTTTAGCTTTTAAATTATGAAAATCATCTCCAATCATAATATAACTTTTAAAACACAATCATAATATCTTAAAAATAAACCTCAATTTTTTCTTTACTACAGATCTCACTCTTAAGTACCTTATAAAAACTACCATTTACAGGCTATTCATACAGCATGAATTTGGAGTATTTTTCTTTGATGCACATTTCAATCAATCAAGCAGTAAACAAATCTTTGCATAATAACGTTATAAACACATATAACATATTGAGAAAATAAACTCAAGTATTCCAAGTTGAAAATACTTTTTCTCTATCAATAATGAAATTAAATTACAAACTATAATCAATACACAACAAATCACTTTTAAGCATCAGTACATTCACAAAATCACTTTTACACTTCCTTGCTAATTTTTAACTACTTATAATAAAGATCTTAGCATAAAGTACACATTACCAATTCATTTCAAAATAATTTCTATCCTTGATGCAACTGTTTTAGAATCTTGAACAGCATATATACTATTTCTTAAAACTCAGTTTTCTCCTAAACGGTTTATCAGAAACACATGCCGCTTTTTCCTAAATTCTTTTTAAGAATTATTATATTAAAATAATTAAATCTAAGTCACATAAAATAATGTCACCTGCTGTACAGCCACTACAATTTGTTGCATTATCTTAAGAAAATAAGGCAAACAAACTTAAATAATTATATACAAATTAAGCACTACTAACACACATAAAAATAATCATTTGGAGTCTTATATCTTAATAAAATGATAATTTTCCAGAATTAAAATAATTTTTCAGAATTAATTATTTTTCAGAATTAAAATAACTAAACACTTATATATACTAATAATCATCTATTCACATCAAATCATTATTAAATCAATTAGGAAAATTATCAAACTCTATATTTTTTTCTCCTAAATAATTCGGCCACTGCTCAACATTTAGGAAAAATACTTTTAATTTTTAAAACACCTATACATCATAGTTACATAATATTATACCTTCAAAAGAATTGTTTTAATCATCAATAAAATATCAAATAGACACCATTCATAAAAATATTTTTTTTACAGCAACTAAACTCAATCCTATAGTCATGTCATCACACAAAAATACCATTCTTATTAACCTATTTTTCCTTATTAAAATTACCCAATTACTCCTAGAATTATCAAACAAAATACTATAATTTATTTGTAACTTTTACTTTAAAAAATCAATTATATATTTCCGTCAACCATAAAAATTCAGGATTAAATTTTATTTTCATAAGACTATTATCATTTCATTTTTATATCAAAACATCAAAGATCAATATCACCCATTAGTTTATACTTTTAAGAAATTAGTCACATAACAATTATACACATATTAACAACAACTATCACCTAATATATATATATATACACATATATATATATATATCACGGTCCAGAAAAGAAAAAAAATCAAAAATACATTAAACTTATTCAATTTTAATTTAGTTTCCATTCCTTATACATATATTCATTTTGAATCCAAGCAAAAAGAAACAAAATAATCCAAACAGATACAAAATATAAATTCCTACATTTTAAGAACACCAAAAATTTCCAGAATTTTATTTTCCTATTTATCATAAAATTTGGCCATCATGGGTTAAGGAAAAAGGGGAGATTATCTCTTTAAACAAGTCATTTTGTCCCTTTTTCTTAATCCTCAATTCATATGACCCAAAAATAATATCAAAACACTATCAATAATCTTATTTCAATATCAAAATAGGAGTTAGAAATTTTAGTTCTTATTCTTTATCATAGAAGAAACTAGAGATTTTTATTTACTAAATAACAATAGAATAAGAGATGAAAAAAATAGATCAAAACATAAGTTTAGTGTTACCTCTTTTCCTTAAGCTAAATGAACTTCAAAATGATGATGAAAATTTTTCCTCCTCTTCCTCTATCAACTGGCCACCCACTTTCTTCTTCTAAGCTTTTTCTCAATTTTTCTCTCAAAATGGTAGAGTTTCTTGTGTGTAAAAAGAGATGGGTTTGGGCCAATATTTATAGGCAAGAGGGAAAATTCAGATTCAACTAATCTACTAAGGGGTGAGTCACCATAGTCCAAGGGGGGGTTTTTCCTAATCTTTTTCACTTAATGAACCCTTTAGAAAATGAAAATGCATTTATTTCTTTCACAAGTTCCATGTACATTTTGAATTTCAAACTAGATTCTTCCTCCCACATATAATTATGGACTGTGCAGTCCAGAAATAAAATAAAAATATTTTCCAAATTAATTTTGCCTATTTTTCCATAATTCAAAAATATCCTCTAATCAAATAATTGCAAAAATAATAAACTGTATTAAATAAACATAGGTACAGCCATGAAAATATTTTGTAACACCATATTTTTATTTATAAAGTGCAGTGTAAAAAGGAAAAATTTATTGGAGGTCCAAAAATAATTTTCCCAATATTAAAACTCTAAATTCGTTTTTTAATTGGTACAGATATAGAATTTTCGAAGCACCCAAAATAAAATTACAAATTTTACATTTTTGAAATCTAAATTTCAACACGATCGTTTTCATATAAAATTCATAATTTTTGGACTTACGGTTTGAAAGTTATGAATTTTTGAAGCTCTAAGATCATTTCCTTCAAAAATGCACTTCATAAGCTTTCAATTAATTTTATAATAAGAAAAATACGAAAATATATTTTATTTGGATGGTAGTCCAATAGAAAACCTCAGAAATGTATTTTTGTTTTCAAAATAACATACACTTGAGTCAAAAGGTCATTTAATGCATTAAAATCACACCTTTACACTTAAAACTCAAAAAATTCCTTCAGTACTGTAGCAGTGATAAAATTTCGAAAACTTCGAAATAAAAATCAAAACTTTACATTTTCATAATCTACACTTCGATACGATCGTTTTGATATATCATTTGTAATTTCGACTTACGGTTTAAAAGATATGAATTTTCGAAGTTATATTAACTATATATACTTCTTCAAAAATCCTTTCATGTCATTCAACAACCTTATAAAAATATTTTCATACCAAGAATATATTTCAAATGCATCACATACAATTATACCTATATATATATATTTTACACGTATATATATATATATACATACATAACTCAAACAACCAAATATACAATTCAAGAATATAATTAATGGTTCACTATAAATTTTTACTTTAATAAATATCTATAAAATATTATCATATAAATTATCATAAAATTAACTATGATTTGAATTAAATTGGAGGAAAAATTGTGGGTCTCACAATATCCAGACATAACAGAGTTATACCCATTGGGTCAAGGTTCTATTACTTCATAGGGTTAAATTCTCCTTCATTAGTTCAAGCCTAGTCAAACTATTTCCTAAAATTCCATATCTTCGCTTGCTCCCCAACTTTAATAAATCATACCTCCACACACTACCTCTTTAATCACAACTTCACCGCTAAAACTCTCATCCCTTATCACATCTCTCTCAGTCTTACACAATTTCTCGCCACCTAATCCCAATCTAACCTTTTATTGTCTCACACTCCATCCATTATTTGCCTCTATCCAACTTCTAGGGTTACTATCTCATCTCCCCTTTTCCTTAACTGCCACTAATCCTAAGGAGATACGCACTATTTCCCTTTCTATTCTAAACACTTAATCATACAACTTAGACATTCTAAACCTTTTGCCAACTTTTCTATCCATCACAGGTTCTATACCATCAACATTCCTTCAGTTCCGAGACCTATTATTCCTCAAAACGTCTTGTCTTAACTCTTCACCCTAACTTTGGGTCACACCTAAGGGTTTTAATCACAAGTTCCACCACTTCATCGACTCAACGTTACCACATTATCATTTGTTCTCCTCTATTTAACCACTCTTCTCCCTCAAATTAAGATACTTAGGACCTCAAATTCTGAATATTTTCTCAATTCCTCCTCATCCTATCACCAACTAGGCCATTATTTTGATCAATCCGCCCTCAAAATTCTAACTCCTACCTATTTTACATAACTCACCACCTTCCTATGACTCGAAAGGGTTCTCCTACCTTCTCCAAAACTCACACTTCTTATCATTTCATGGCAATCAATTCTTAGTCTCCTTGATACTTACAATTCTTGCCTTACGACACTTCACCACCCACTATCTAATCTAAGAACACCTGTATGACGGATGTCGGATATCAGGGTTTTACATTTTCGATAGAGCTTTAGGAAAGAACAAATATTTAGCCAAGGTCAAAAATAAAACTTTGGGTTTTATCAATGTTTATAACAAATGTATCAGGTTTCTTTGACAGAGCAAGGTCTAAAAATTTTCTGGAAAAGGCTATTTCAAACATTTTGTCAAAACAATTTGACAAAATCCATGGGTTTTGCAAAGAATGTTGCAACAAGAAAGAAGAGTTCAAGACCTCAGGTCAAAAGCTCAAAGGTCACTTCAAACAATAAGAGGTTCACATCAGGAAGGATTTCAACAAGAAGATTTGAATCACCTGCTGACGTCTCATGATAGCACCGAGCACTGCGGCCGAATTCCATTGCAGATGAGAACTACGCTGTCCGGAGATACACTGACGCATCCCTAGCGGTCCTATCCTTACCTATTGCTATCTTACGACTAGCGCACACTCAGAGTCACACGGTAGAGTATGTAAGTCCACACACAAGAGTTCTTAGATCAACCATTGCTCTGATACCACAACTGTAACACCCCGATTTGGCAACTTGAAACCACAACTGTTTATATTAAAATACCTTGAAAATTTGGGCCATTTTTTTTATAAACAAGAGTTACGTACTCGTGAGAACGGTTTCGTTTTGAAACTTGATTATAATTAAAAAT
Organism: Crotalaria pallida; assembly: GCA_037953625.1. NCBI lineage: Eukaryota > Viridiplantae > Streptophyta > Magnoliopsida > Fabales > Fabaceae > Crotalaria > Crotalaria pallida. The sequence goes on along the minus strand of CM075649.1, from coordinate 74,320,321 downwards.
TTACGTTCTCAAGTGCGTACCCTCTTTCAAGTTCCAAACCGAAATGTCACAAGACACCGCACTTTGAAACTGGTTTTCCAAAACATCATTTAAACAAGATAGCCCATTCGATTTAATTTACAAAACATCGGTACTTGAAATAAACTTGTTGGGGTTACAGCATGACATCACCAGGATGCTAAGAACTCGTGGTGGAATACATTACTCAAAAGGGAATTACCTAATTCCTAGTCATGAACCTTTACTAACACTTGCATTCTAAATACTGCTCTGTCACTCGTCCTCATCATCTACCAGCAGATCCTCAGGGCTAATGTAACATCCCGCATTTTCTGGACTCAAATAAATCAATCAGATTTTATTCAAAATGAATTTTTCAGAATTTAAGCAAGACTTTTCAGTTAAAGTGTTTTAGCAAGTGATTTTATGTGAAGTTTGATTTTGATTTTTTTTTTAGATTTCTTCAAGAAACGAATTTTCTTTTATGATTTGAGGTTTTGAATAAATGATTTCTTTTGAAGATTTTGATTTATGTGAAAATATGGTTTTATTTCAAAATTAAGTAAAGGTTATTTTTGTAATTGAATTAGTACGGTTGATTGATTTTCTTTAAAGTTTGGAATTTTTGAATTTGTGCAATGAATTATGTATGAAATTTAATTAGTAAATTTAAATGAATGAATGCATGAATTGTGTGAATGTGAATATGTATTAAATATGTGATTTAATGCTATGTGATAACATGAAAAGAAGATTGCATATGTGTGTATGTGTATGTATGTGCCGTGTGTTTTGAGTGGAAACATGATGTCCTAAGGTGTTGTATGTATGATTTAATATGTATGAGTATTATTCCATGATTCCATGCTATGTGCTTATTATGATAACATGAAGAGGAGTGGTATGCATGTGTATATGTGCTTGAATACTTGCATTAGATTTTTTTAGGATATCCCATGAATCAATCTTGTATGCTTATGATGATAATGTGAAATGAAATTGTATGTGCATGTGTGTGTATGTTCGGCCGAGTGTAGGAATAAGGGAACCAAGTGGAGCTTATTTTCTTGGCCATGAAGAAATTAGGAATTAAATAGAAAATAGGATGAACTAGATGGTGTGACTCATGATGCCTAGGAGGACTTTTTTCAACCTTGTCTCACCATTGAAAAGACCCTTCCCATGCAAGTTTTTGAGTAGACCAAATTGCCCTTGAACCAAGCCATGAACCGAGGTTAAAATAGGAAAATGACCCACCCTTGTTTGCTCTTAAAACCGTAGGAAGGAGTGAGTGTTGGCTAGTTCATTCTCATTTCTACCCAAATTCTAAACACTTAGTCCAAGAGTACATCAAGCTCTTGAGACTCTAGAGAGAAAAGAGCGTGAGGCCGTGAGGGAGAGGAGAGAAAGAAGAGTGAAACCTCTAAGTTCTTGACCCAAACTTCTTTGATTTTCTTCTCAACCCTATTCTTCTTCAAGGATTAGAAGAGAAAAGCCACCCATCAACCATAGAAGGAGGAGGCCGAAGCCAACCCTAGGAGGAGAAGAAGAGACTTGAAGCTTGAAGATTTAGTTAGAGATCTTGATTTAAGGTAGTCATTTAAGAGAGTTTAGTGAAGTGATTATGTTTTGTAAAGGACTTTATATGGACTTTGTTTAAGTTTAAATTTTGTAGTGCATGTGTTTATTTTCCTATGATCTTGAAGTTTTGTTGCCTTGCATGTTGATTCTATGACTTGATCTTGGATATTTGTACTTGGATGTTTTATTCTTAACTTGTTCTTCACGGTTTTGTTTAGGTTTTGTGTTTAAGTCTATGTTTTTGCCTTGATTTTCTTTTGCATGTTTTTATCTATGATTGATCTTTGAGAAAACATGAAGTTTGAATTTTGTATACTTGTTTGAGTGCAAATCTTAATTTTTCTTGGGTGCATGTTACGGTTTTCAAAAGGAAATAAACATAACAAGCTTTAGAAATAATCTTTTTGTAAAAAAAAAGAGTTTAAATCAAGATTTTGTTTGTGTGTGTGATGATGATTTGGTTGATAGTTTAAGAAAGAAGATGATATTTTAAAAGTTTTGCATAATTTGATCTTGAGTTTTGATCTTTACATGTGAAAGTAGAATTTAGAGATCTTGCCTTTTTGCATGTTATCATTCGGTCAAGCCTAGGAAAATAGAAAACCATGCTAGATCATCATTTTACTTACATGCATGTTGAAATTGTCCCATTCAAAGATTTTTGGTGCATGCATGAAATTATTTGAGGTTTTGAAAAACAAAGATCTTGACATGATTCTTGATGTTATTGTGATTTGACTAAAACTTGTTGAATTTTCTTGTGAAGCTCACAGTTTGTGCTTATAAATGTCTAAAGTTAGTTTATTTCATTTTGCATGTGTGTTTTATTGTTATGATTAAGGATTTCTAAACCTATGGGACTTAAATCTTTTGATTTCAAACTTAAAAGTAATTTTTCATGATCCCAACCGGTTTAGGAACAAACCTTAGGCCATTTTATTTTCTTATGTGATATTATTTGAGTTATTTTTGAATAAAAGGAAGTTGATTTGATAAATGATTGTATTGAATGATTTCCTTTTTTTATTCCATTCGGTCTTGACATGAAAGTAAAGGAATTAAATTGATTTCTCCTTTGTGTGTTGGTTTATATGATGATTAGCATGATTTTAATTAAGTGTGTCCTTTTCTTTAATCATTGTTAAATTATGATGTTTGGAAGTAGGATGATATAATTGTCATATGTGCATGTGTTATTCTAGTGCATATAATCATTGGTGTTGGAATATATAAACATTGTCTCATGTAGGATAGGATTCGGCCATGCATAGAAATTAGGTGCATATGTGTGTCTTGTTTTATGTGCATGAAATGATAAATGGATTATAATTGTTGTGTATGTTTGAATGGTTTAATATTTTTAAAAGGTTTTTGATTTAATCTTTGTGTTGTTTCTTTTGATTTGATTCGGTTTTAAAGAAAATAAAGTGAACCAAATGATTTGGTTAATTGAAAAGCATTGCTTTGAAAAGATTTTTCCATTGATTTATGAAGTTCATGGTTTTAATTTAACAAATGATTTTCATAAGAAAACCTTAAGATAAATGTGGCCTTTTTGAAAGCCAAGGAACTATTCATGTTTTGTTAAGCAAGTTTTTGAAATGAATGTTACGAGTTTTAAATTCTTAAGTACGGAAATGTTTTTACTTAATTGAAGTCAAAGTGATTTTTGGGTAATGATGTTTTGTTTTCTAAATAATTTTTATAAGAACGATTTTTAATAAGAGGGAGTTATTTGAGTTCCAGTAACAATCGGGAAGCAGTTACGAGCGCCGCGTCGGGAACCAAGGAGCGTATCGTGAGAATTATCGTCAGTCGAGGTGAGAGAGAAGTTTCCCCCAAACACCGTGGTATTTAGGTAACATATTAAGTGTTTCGACCATCTCAAAAGTCGAAACCTAGTGTTTTGAGTCGCTAAGAGTATATAATGAGTGTATTTGATTGCGTCTGAATGTTAGCATGTTATTTATTTTCCTATTTATCTATTACTTATGATTAGCCTGATGTGGAGCGTGACTACGCTGTGAATAATAATGATCAAGAATATAAGAGATAAGAAATGAGTGAGGAAAGATGTAAGACGTTATCGGGAAAGGACCAAGTGATGAAAGTAATGAGTTGAGCCAGAGCTTGGGGAAACAATGGTGATATGTTTGAATTCTGAGGTCCAGTTATGAGGAATTAGAATGAGAGATTGACAAGGGAAAACAATGTTTTTGAAAAAGTTTTGCGGAGGGATATTCTTGAAAAGAGTCATGAGACATTATTTTCGAAAGGATTTTGGTGAACTTTATTTTGAAAAGGGATTTGTGAGATATTATTTTTGGAAAGGATTTTATAAAACCCTATTTTTGAAAAGACTTTGTGAAACTTTATTTTTTGAAAGGAATTGATGAAATACTATTTTTGAAAGAAGTTTGTGAAAACCTATTTTTGAAAAGGATTTGTGAAACTTTATTTTGGGGAGGTGTTTGAGAAAGTTTTATTTTTTTGAAAAAGTTTGTGAAAACATTATCTGGGAAGGATTTTGTGAAACCTTATTTTTGGAAAGGTATTTTCAAGATGAGAAAGAAACAAGAGTTTTGATGATGGATGATGAGATGAGAAGTTTGGCTGTCAAGGAAAACCCAGCTCTGTGCGATGTTGAGAAAAGAGATGTTTTGAGAAGATTAGTGGTCGGGACTCGTTGAAGGGATGCACGAAGGATGAGCCGACCAATAGGATAAGCCTTTAATTAAAAGACTTTTTAAAGACATGTATTAACGCGGTGAGTTATGAGTGACCCGAAGTAGTGGAGAGGAAGAAACCATAAGTATCTGCGGATACTTAGGAGGAGATTGCATTAGGGGAGGACAATGACGGTGATACGTCAAGAAGGCTAGAGTACTATTCTAGGCGGAACAAATTCCACAAGTGGCGCACTAACGTGGTGGGGACTGGGTCCAATGCCGTGGCGAGTTCTGCTTTGCAAACTAGAATTAGTACTGTCGCCCCCTAGATTGCAAATCTAGAACAGTGAGAGGGACTGGAGTGGGGCATCTTGATTGCCACTGTGAGACAGTGTGCCATGAATGTTTATGAATTGATATTATTGATTGAGGCTGAGTCCTCCTGGTCTGGGACCATTTGTTGTGAGACAGCTGTCGTGCCCGCACGGTAAAGGTCCTGTACTCCTGTTTGCTTCCGAATAGGTTGGGTGGATTACCGAGGAGATGTAGACGTGTGTGCTAACATGATGAGAGCGTTTTTCCTCAATGATGATTAAAAACCCCTACATCATTGATGGATTCGAATTCATAAAACTTAACTAAGATTAGAAAGAATTATATATATATATATATGTCGAGGTAGTCAAGAGTAACCTTTGTGTATGAGTATGGATAAGACGATGAGTTTGGAAGGAGGTGAAATCAGAGATTTCGCAGCAAAAGTAATTAATGATATGAGAATATGCATAAGGTAGTAAGGAAAGAAAGGTATTGGAATGAAGTAAGTATCCCTATGAGTCTATGTGATTATCTTTATGTGTTGTCTGTTTGTATGGTTTGTCTATCTTAATATCTTACCTACTGTAATTCCACACTGTTGGCATCACATGTCTGGGAATACTTACTCTCTCAAATTCTTCTGTCCGTGTCTATGTATCTGTTCCTATGTTGCCAACCTTTAGTTCATGGATTCGGTTAAGTTTACGTTTGACATCCGAGACGAAGGCAGATGGGAAGTGAATTATCGAGGTTGGGAGTGGCGTGGAGTCACCGAGGTTCGCATCTTCGATCCCAACCATACCCTTCGAGGAACGGCCCCCGATACACGTACTTGTCGCTTTGTGATTTCGGATCTGCAAACCGGTGGACCGGCGGACTATCATGGTGGACATCCGATGCCTTTGCCGGCGAGGATTGACCAGGAGGCTGAGGAGCTAGAGGAATTGGATGAAGCTTTGAACGATCTCCCGGATGATGCATTCGAGGCCATGGAGGAGAGTGAACCAGAGGAAGACCCAGAGGAGGACATTGAGGAAGAATTTCCGGATGCGGATGAGATTGAGATCGACCCGAGTGAGGCACCTCCCGTGGATCCATCGTCTTCAACTTAGTGAGCCCGTTGGTAGTTTCTTTACCTTAGTTGAAGTATTATATTTCCTTGTATTCACTCAGCTAGACAGTTGCGATATCCTGGTATAATCCCCGAACTTACTTTAATGAATACTATATTTAACTATGCACCACTGATCTTTCTTATGAAAAAGAAACGGGCAACGATAACTAAGTTGAGAAGAATCAAGTTGCAAAGTGCGGTGTCGTGTGACACTTCGGTTTGGAACTTGAAACTTAGCATGATGTGTGAGAACACTATTTTAATTGCGCAAGATTTTTTTTTTTTTTGGAAAATAACTTATTGGTCCTCATACTCATGCCACTCAACCGTGCTACGTGTTTCAAAAAAAAATGGCCCTAATTTTCACCATATTTTATTTAAAGTTTCAGGTTGCCAAATCGGGGTGTTACAGTTGTGGTATCAGAGCAATGTTTAGCTTAAGGTGGTGAATACATGGGATATATACTTCATAGTGCGTTTTGTGCGTTAGTCTAGGACGATTAGAGATAGAAGCGTCGAGAGTGTGCGAATGATCGCTTGGGTACGCCGAGTTTTGTCGTAGAACCTGCGACTCAGAATCGTAGTGAAGCCTATCTTTCTTGTCTGAACTTACCATTCTCTGATTGAAACCCTTGTTTGTTGTGAGCCCTTTTTGTTCAGAATAACCCCTGAACTTTTGATTTTAACTCTAAACCTACTTCATGATTGTTTGATTCATTTCTAAAGTAACTTTGTGCCCTTTTGACTTGATTAAACCCAATTTGTGAACTTGATTTGTAAACCTTCCCTGTTACCAAGCCGTTTGATCCCCAAAATTTTGGTCATGACTTATGCCAGTCAAGTAGTTTACCCTGAATTAGGAATAGATTGTGAAGTTTTGTTAAGGGAAATTAGCAGTATTAAAAAAAAGAAGGGTGAAGACCAGGATGAATGAAAAGGAGGGAGCATATTGGCTATAATGTAGAGTAGGGATGTCTTTGAGTCTTAGGTAAGATGGAGGATGGGAGGAGTCAGTTAGAACTAAGTATGAATGAGGGTAATTTATCCGGATCTTTGGTCTAGGTAGTATCGAGGCAGTAGAAAGTCCGAGGGAGTAGGAAGAGTTAGTAGTCATAGAGTTGGAATTGGAGAAAGGGTGAATGATATGGTCGAGTATGAATTGCTGTAAATGGTGGGAAAATTGGTTAGATAAAGCGAAGGATTTTACAATTTGAATCCCTAAGTATTGATCAAGTTAGGGTGAGTGAAGAGCGTGTGTGGTCTTGGTCAATAAAGGTGACGGTAAATTGTGGATTAGAGTAGTCCAATAGGAGTGAAGATCTTTTGTCAGCCGAATGATTCCAGAATCGAAGAAGACTCAATGGATTTAGATCTTAAGATGAAACAAGAAGGGTGGAAAAAGGAGTTAGAATGCTTAAGTTATGATCAGTAAGTAATAGGAGGCGTGAAGTGAAGCATATATTTCTTGAGGATTAGCTGTAGTTTGAAGAAAGGAAGGACTAGTCATGAATAAGATGAAGTTATAAGGGTGAATGTTTAGTGGAATCTGAGGCAAGGATTGAGAGTTATTGGAGTTGAGTTCTGACTATAGTGGAAGCGTATAGTGGTAAGAGTCATTAAAGTTGGGGAGTAGATAGAGACTTGAGATTTTAAGGTGACCTGATTAGGCTGGAAATTGTTAGAAAAGGGTAAGCTGAGAACGAAATCGTGATGATAGTGGTTTGTCCAGATTGGCATGAGCATTACATTCTTTTCCTTTCAAGTTGCTATTTTTTTCAGCAACCTTGAACAACCTTGAGAATTTAATTCATTTAGCAAAGCTTTGTTGTTATACACCATTGTATTAGACAATGGAATAACCCCAGAGATTATTTTGATAAGCTTGAATCAGAATTCTTCCTGAGAACAGCGATTGAGCGTTGCGTCGCGGCAGTCAGCTCGTCCGAGAATAAGGAAGAAGCTTGCTGCGAGGAGCTACGCACTCTTGGATGAGACGATTTCACGCATCATTTCTCGAGGACGAGAAATCATCAAGTTGGGGAGAATGTAACATCCCGCATTTTCTGGACTCAAATAAATCAATCAGATTTTATTCAAAATGAATTTTTCAGAATTTAAGCAAGACTTTTCAGTTAAAGTGTTTTAGCAAGTGATTTTATGTGAAGTTTGATTTTGATTTTTTTTGAGATTTCTTCAAGAAACGAATTTTCTTTTATGATTTGAGGTTTTGAATAAATGATTTCTTTTGAAGATTTTGATTTATGTGAAAATATGGTTTTATTTCAAAATTAAGTAAAGGTTATTTTTGTAATTGAATTAGTACGGTTGATTGATTTTCTTTAAAGTTTGGAATTTTTGAATTTGTGCAATGAATTATGTATGAAATTTAATTAGTAAATTTAAATGAATGAATGCATGAATTGTGTGAATGTGAATATGTATTAAATATGTGATTTAATGCTATGTGATAACATGAAAAGAAGATTGCATATGTGTGTATGTGTATGTATGTGCCGTGTGTTTTGAGTGGAAACATGATGTCCTAAGGTGTTGTATGTATGATTTAATATGTATGAGTATTATTCCATGATTCCATGCTATGTGCTTATTATGATAACATGAAGAGGAGTGGTATGCATGTGTATATGTGCTTGAATACTTGCATTAGATTTTTTTAGGATATCCCATGAATCAATCTTGTATGCTTATGATGATAATGTGAAATGAAATTGTATGTGCATGTGTGTGTATGTTCGGCCGAGTGTAGGAATAAGGGAACCAAGTGGAGCTTATTTTCTTGGCCATGAAGAAATTAGGAATTAAATAGAAAATAGGATGAACTAGATGGTGTGACTCATGATGCCTAGGAGGACTTTTTTCAACCTTGTCTCACCATTGAAAAGACCCTTCCCATGCAAGTTTTTGAGTAGACCAAATTGCCCTTGAACCAAGCCATGAACCGAGGTTAAAATAGGAAAATGACCCACCCTTGTTTGCTCTTAAAACCGTAGGAAGGAGTGAGTGTTGGCTAGTTCATTCTCATTTCTTCACAAATTCTAAACACTTAGTCGAAGAGTACATCAAGCTCTTGAGACTCTAGAGAGAAAAGAGAGTGAGGCCGTGAGGGAGAGGAGAGAAAGAAGAGTGAAACCTCTAAGTTCTTGACCCAAACTTCTTTGATTTTCTTCTCAACCCTATTCTTCTTCAAGGATTAGAAGAGAAAAGCCACCCATCAACCATAGAAGGAGGAGGCCGAAGCCAACCCTAGGAGGAGAAGAAGAGACTTGAAGCTTGAAGATTTAGTTAGAGATCTTGATTTAAGGTAGTCATTTAAGAGAGTTTAGTGAAGTGATTATGTTTTGTAAAGGACTTTATATGGACTTTGTTTAAGTTTAAATTTTGTAGTGCATGTGTTTATTTTCCTATGATCTTGAAGTTTTGTTGCCTTGCATGTTGATTCTATGACTTGATCTTGGATATTTGTACTTGGATGTTTTATTCTTAACTTGTTCTTCACGGTTTTGTTTAGGTTTTGTGTTTAAGTCTATGTTTTTGCCTTGATTTTCTTTTGCATGTTTTGATCTATGATTGATCTTTGAGAAAACATGAAGTTTGAATTTTGTATACTTGTTTGAGTGCAAATCTTAATTTTTCTTGGGTGCATGTTACGGTTTTCAAAAGGAAATAAACATAACAAGCTTTAGAAATAATCTTTTTGTAAAAAAAAAAGAGTTTAAATCAAGATTTTGTTTGTGTGTGTGATGATGATTTGGTTGATAGTTTAAGAAAGAAGATGATATTTTAAAAGTTTTGCATAATTTGATCTTGAGTTTTGATCTTTGCATGTGAAAGTAGAATTTAGAGATCTTGCCTTTTTGCATGTTATCATTCGGTCAAGCCTAGGAAAATAGAAAACCATGCTAGATCATCATTTTACTTACATGCATGTTGAAATTGTCCCATTCAAAGATTTTTGGTGCATGCATGAAATTATTTGAGGTTTGAAAAACAAAGATCTTGACATGATTCTTGATGTTATTGTGATTTCACTAAAACTTGTTGAATTTTCTTGTGAAGCTCACGGTTTGTGCTTATAAATGTCTAAAGTTAGTTTATTTCATTTTGCATGTGTGTTTTATTGTTAGGATTAAGGATTTCTAAACCTATGGGACTTAAATCTTTTGATTTCAAACTTAAAAGTGATTTTTCATGATCCCAACCGGTTTAGGAACAAACCTTAGGCCATTTTATTTTCTTATGTGATATTATTTGAGTTAGTTTTGAATAAAAGGAAGTTGATTTCATAAATGATTGTATTGAATGATTTCCTTTTTTTATTCCATTCGGTCTTGACATGAAAGTAAAGGAATTAAATTGATTTCTCCTTTGTGTGTTGGTTTATATGATGATTAGCATGATTTTAATTAAGTGTGTCCTTTTCTTTAATCATTGTTAAATTATGATGTTTGGAAGTAGGATGATATAATTGTCATATGTGCATGTGTTATTCTAGTGCATATAATCATTGGTGTTGGAATATATAAACATTGTCTCATGTAGGATAGGATTCGGCCATGCATAGAAATTAGGTGCATATGTGTGTCTTGTTTTTTGTGCATGAAATGATAAATGGATTTTAATTGTTGTGTATGTTTGAATGGTTTAATATTTTTAAAAGGTTTTTGATTTAATCTTTGTGTTGTTTCTTTTGATTTGATTCGGTTTTAAAGAAAATAAAGTGAACCAAATGATTTGGTTAATTGAAAAGCATTGTTTTGAAAAGATTTTTCCATTGATTTATGAAGTTCATGGTTTTAATTTAACAAATGATTTTCATAAGAAAACCTTAAGATAAATGTGGCCTTTTTGAAAGCCAAGGAACTATTCATGTTTTGTTAAGCATGTTTTTGAAATGAATGTTACGAGTTTTAAATTCTTAAGTACGGAAATGTTTTTACTTAATTGAAGTCAAAGTGATTTTTGGGTAGTGATGTTTTGTTTTCTAAATAATTTTTATAAGAACGATTTTTAATAAGAGGGAGTTATTTGAGTTCTAGTAACAATCGGGAAGCAGTTACGAGCGCCGCGTCGGGAACCAAGGAGCGTATCGTGAGAATTATCGTCAGTCGAGGTGAGAGAGAAGTTTCCCCCAAACACCGTGGTATTTAGGTAACATATAAAGTGTTTCGACCATCTCAAAAGTCGAAACCTAGTGTTTTGAGTCGGTAAGAGTATATAATGAGTGTATTTGATTGCGTCTGAATGTTAGCATGTTATTTATTTGCCTATTTATCTATTACTTATGATTAGTCTGATGTGGAGCGTGACTACGCTGTGAATAATAATGATCAAGAATATAAGAGATAAGAAATGAGTGAGGAAAGATGTAAGACGTTATCGGGAAAGGACCAAGTGATGAAAGTAATGAGTTGAGCCAGAGTTTGGGGAAACAATGGTGATATGTTTGAATTCTGAGGTCCAGTTATGAGGAATTAGAATGAGAGATTGACAAGGGAAAACAATGTTTTTGAAAAAGTTTTGTGGAGGGATTTTCTTGAAAAGAGTCATGAGACATTATTTTCGAAAGGATTTTGGTGAACTTTATTTTGAAAAGGGATTTGTGAGATATTATTTTTGGAAAGGATTTTATAAAACCCTATTTTTGAAAAGACTTTGTGAAACTTTATTTTTTGAAAGGAATTGATGAAATACTATTTTTGAAAGAAGTTTGTGAAAACCTATTTTTGAAAAGGATTTGTGAAACTTTATTTTGGGGAGGTGTTTGAGAAAGTTTTATTTTTTTGAAAAAGTTTGTGAAAACATTATCTGGGAAGGATTTTGTGAAACCTTATTTTTGGAAAGGTATTTTCAAGATGAGAAAGAAACAAGAGTTTTGATGATGGATGATGAGATGAGAAGTTTGGCTGTCAAGGAAAACCCAGCTCTGTGCGATGTTGAGAAAAGAGATGTTTTGAGAAGATTAGTGGTCGGGACTCGTTGAAGGGATGCACGAAGGATGAGCCGACCAATAGGATAAGCCTTTAATTAAAAGACTTTTTAAAGACATGTATTAACGCGGTGAGTTATGAGTGACCCGAAGTAGTGGAGAGGAAGAAACCATAAGTATTTGCGGATACTTAGGAGGAGATTGCATTAGGGGAGGACAATGACGGTGATACGTCAAGAAGGCTAGAGTACTATTCTAGGCGGAACAAATTCCACAAGTGGCGCACTAACGTGGTGGGGATTGGGTCCAATGCCGTGGTGAGTTCTGCTTTGCAAACTAGAATTAGTACTGTCGCCCCCTAGATTGCAAATCTAGAACAGTGAGAGGGACTGGAGTGGGGCATCTTGATTGCCATTGTGAGACAGTGTGCCATGAATGTTTATGAATTGATATTATTGATTGAGGCTGAGTCCTCCTGGTCTAGGACCATTTGTTGTGAGACAGTTGTCGTGCCCGTACGGTAAAGGTCCTGTACTCCTGTTTGCTTCCGAATAGGTTGGGTGGATTACCGAGGAGATGTAGACGTGTGTGCTAACATGAGAGCGTTTTTCCTCAATGATGATTAAAAACCTACATCATTGATGGATTCAAATTCATAAAAATTAACTAAGAAAGAATTATATATATATATATATGTCAAGGTAGTCAAGAGTAACCTTTGTGTATGAGTATGGATAAGACGATGAGTTTGGAAGGAGGTGAAATCAGAGATTTCGCAGTAGAAGTAATTAATGATATGAGAATATGCATAAGGTAGTAAGGAAAGAAAGGTATTGGAATGAAGTATCCCTATGAGTCTATGTGATTATCTTTATGTGTTGTCTGTTTGTATGGTTTGTCTATCTTAATATCTTACCTACTGTAATTCCACACTGTTGGCATCACATGTCTGGGAATACTTACTCTCTCAAATTCTTCTGTCCGTGTCTATGTATCTGTTCCTATGTTGCCAACCTTTAGTTCATGGATTCGGTTAAGTTTACGTTCGACATCCGAGACGGAGGCAGATGGGAAGTGAATTATCGAGGTTGGGAGTGGCGTGGAGTCACCGAGGTTCGCATCTTCGATCCCAACCATACCCTTCGAGGAACGGCCCCCGATACACGTACATGTCGCTTTGTGCTTTCGGATCTGCAAACCGGTGGACTGGTGGACTATCATGGTGGACATCCGATGCCTTTGCCGGTGAGGATTGACCCGGAGGCTGAGGAGCTAGAGGAACTAGATGAAGCTTTGAGCGATCTCCCGGATGATGCATTCGAGGCCATGGAGGAGAGTGAACCAGAGGAAGACCCAGAGGAGGACATTGAGGAAGAATTTCTGGATGCGGATGAGATTGAGATCGACCCGAGTGAGGCACCTCCCGTGGATCCATCGTCTTCATCTTAGTGAGCCCGTTGGTAGTTTCTTTACCTTAGTCGAAGTATTATATTTCCTTGTATTCACTCAGCTAGACAATTGCGATATCCTGGTATAATCCCCGAACTTACTTTAATGAATGCTATATTTAACTGGGCACCACTGATCTTTCTTATGAAAAAGAAATGGGCAACAATAACTAAGTTGAGAAGAATCAAGTTGCAAAGTGCGGTGTCGTGTGACACTTCGGTTTGGAACTTGAAACTTAGCATGATGTGTGAGAACACTATTTTAATTGCGCAAGAATTTTTTTTTTTGGAAAATAGCTTATTGGTCCTCATACTCATGCCACTCAACCATGCTACGTGTTTCAAAAAAAAATGGCCCTAATTTTCACCATATTTTATTTAAAGTTTCAGGTTGCCAAATCGGGGTGTTACAGCTATCTTCATCACTAAGATACTCCTCCAGGTCATCCTCAGACCAGAGGTCGAGATCCTCCTCCTCGGCCTCCTCAGCAATCTCCACCGTAGAGTCGTCCAACACGCCATCTGTCTCCGTCTCCGAGGCAGCAATCCTCTCGGCTAGCTCTGCCATTCTACGCGGGATCTCTATGAAGAACATCACATAGACAGACATAGTACTGTTGTCTCCTCTCCGTGGAGTTGCTCCTATTTCCCGCAGCAACTGATATCTTGCGATATTGGCCATCTAGGATCTGTACAATTTTATACAATGCATAATAGAAATGATAGAGAGAGTGAGCTACCCAAAACGGCAATGTCGACTATGTGGGATTACATCAGGTAAATATTAAGACAAAATAACTATAACAAAGTAAATCAAACAATCAATAAAGCATAATCAAAGCATCGCATGATCATCATCAGGGTATAAACATAAACATATATTTGATCATTCATAACAATATTTTCAAGATTCTTTGTTATCACATTCTCACCCTTAGTACTTCTCTTTCATTCCTTATTCTCACACTCAACGAATACTTCAAGAAGTTCCTATCACCAATAACTCATCCATCTTATCCATCACTTGGTATTTTAATTACTATAATTATTATTATCATTATTATCACAGCGCTTATCATTAAGATGTTTGGTTCTTTATGTCTTATTAGATCGGTTAGCATCAATGATGAGGGGGAGACATCATTGAGCTCGCACACGCGTCTACATCTCCTCGGTCAACCACCCAACCTAGTCGGAAGCAAACAGGAGTACAGGACCTTTACCACGCGGGCACGACAGCTGTCTCACAACATATGGTCCCAGACCAGGAGGAATACATCCTCAAATCAATTCAATTCATTCATTATCATTAATCAGGCTCACTGTCTCACAGTGGCAAATCACAATGCCCCATTCCAGTCCCTCTCACTGTTCAAGATTTGCAATCTAGGGGGCGACAGTACTATTCTAGCTTTGAAAGCAAAACTTGCCACGGCATTGGACCCAGTCCCTACCACGTTAGTACGCCACTTGTGGAATTCGTTCCGCCTAGAAAGTACTCTAGACTTCTTGACGTATCACCGTCATTGTCCTCCCCTAATGCAATCTCCTCCTAAGTATCCACAGATACTTATGGTTCCTTCCTCTCCACTACTTCGATACGACACTCATTCCTCACCGCATTTGTTAATGTCTTTTAGAGTCTTTTAAGGAGTTTTAATTACGGCTTAGTCCTAATGGTTGGCTCATCCTTGGTGTGTAACATCTGCCTTTTGACTCACTTCTACAAGTCCCAAATCATGAAAATTATTTTAACCTAATTGATTTAAGAATTGATTTAAAAGAGTTCATAATGGGATCTTATGCTTTGAAATTTGATTTGCTTGTGTTGTGACTCTGAGTGTTTGACTGTTTAAGGTTTTGATTAAGATTTTGTTGTCCTAGATTGATTCGTATGGCCTTATGATTTTAAGATGGAAAATTATTTTCTCTAAGTTTCAAAGAAATCAAAGTCCAATCGTCTTGATCTAGAGTTATCCCTAGAAACCCTAATTAGTATCCTAATCTTCGATTAAACCCTAATCGAGTTCTTAATCCTTGATTAAGCACTTAATCACTCTCTTAAACCCTAAACCCTCAAGGTTAGTGAGCTAACCTAGAATTAGCTTTCCATAAACCTATGTTAGAAAATATTAAGTTTTTGATTAGCACCTTAATCCTTGATTAAACCCTAATCTCTAAGGATTAGCGGACTAAACCTAAATTAATTTTCCTAATCCTACCCTAATCATGATTAGACCCTAATTAGTGCCATAAACCTAATTAAGCTAACCTAACCTAATCACCTATGGTCGAATACCTAAGTGTATAGCTTGGCCACCAAGTTGTTTTGCTTGGTCACCAAGTGGCATGCTCCAAAGTCAAACTAATGACATCACCAAGATGACCAAAGCATGACATAAGGAGGGAAAAAGTGAAGAGATAGGAAGGAAAAAGGAAGGGGGCCGTGAGGGACTTAGGAGCAAAACTTGGCCTCTAAGTTTTGTAGCTTAGTCCCCAAGTAGTTGCAAGCAAACCCCCCATGCAAGCCCTTGATGGTAAATAAGAGAAAGTGAGGAAAGATAAAGAAAGGGCCAAAACCGTGTGAGAGAGAGAGTGAGTTTATTTTCATTCCTTCATTCTTCATTCTTCCATCTTCATCCTTTCTCTCAACAACAACAACAACACACACCAACCAACACCCTCAAAACCGTGAAGAGTGAGGCCAAGAGAGAATGATCAACACACTTCCCTTCATCTCCTTCATTTCTTTTCCAAACTAAACACAACACCAAAGAGCTACATCAAGCTCTTGGTGAGAGAGAAAGAAAGAGAGTGGCCGAATTGTAAGAGAGGAAGAACCAACCCAAACTCTTCACAATCTAAGTGAAATCAAGCCAAGATAGTGAAGAAGAAAAGCAGAAAACCATGGACTAGGAAGAAGAGTGTGTAAACCGTGAGGAATAGGAAGGGAAATCAAAGAATTGGACTTGATTCTTGAAAACTTTTGAATAAGTAAGACTTTTGTTTCATGATCTTAAAAGTTTTAAACCTTTCTCTTTGATTCTCTTCGTTTTCACACTTTTCTTCTAAGACTTTGATTTTGCTTGAAAAAGTGTTGATGCATGTTTGTTTCCAAGATAGATCTAGTGATTTCCTTTACATGCATGTTGTTTTTTGAACATGATCTTGAAGTTTTGTTAAGGAAATGTTTTCTCTCATGATCTTGAGTTTTCCTCTTTGATCTCTTAAGAATGTTTTTGAAAAGAACTTGATTTTTAAGTTTTCATAAAGGATTTCTCAAAGATCTAGTGTTTTGTTTGCATGCATGTTAAGATCTTTGAAAATGATTGATTTTCTTGGTGACTTTCTTTGTGATGGCCACGGTTTGTGCTTGATCTGTAGGTTAGAGGTTTTGATGTTGGATTTTGTTATGTGCATGTGATTATCTTGAGTTTCTAAGAGTGATTTGAAAGTTTGAATCTTTGAGAAAACTCTTTTTAAGAAAACCATGGACAAGTCACGGTTTTGATGATGATGTGATTGAAAGTTTGATTTTCTTTGTTTGATTTCTTGTATGTCATGATCTTGAAGTTTAGTGATGCCTTAAATGAATAAAAATTTATGTAATGTTTTGATTTTTGTGTGATGAGCCACGGTTTGTATGCTTAGTAGAAAAGAATTAAGATTTTATTGAGTTTAGATAATGAATACATGATCTCCATGAACTTTGAGTTGATTTTATGTGTTAAATGAGAAATCTAAATTGTTTAGAGACTTGTGTGATGCTCACGTTTTCATGTAGGAAATGCATGCTAGGATTATGTTTTTACTTGTTTGATGAATTATGTGAAATTGTTGTTGAGTTTGGAGTTGTTTTTAAGTCTTGAAACTTTGAGAACATTTTCGAGAAAATCTAGTCAAGGTCACGGTTTAGACCTTAGACTTTGGGTTAAATTTCCTTGAATGTATATGTGCTCATGTCATGAAATTATGTGTTGATTTGTGAAGTTATTTCTTGAAAAAAAATAATTTTCAAACAACTCATGATGTATACGGTTTCAACATGTTTAGGCATATTAAGATGAAGTTTTGCTAAGATGGAAATTGATTAAGTGAAAGTTACATGAAAAATTGTCTACGTGTTTGTGAGAAGCATGATTCGGTTTATATATGCTTAAGAGTTTGATTTCTTCAATTGATTAAGCTATAGGTATGTGAACATGTTTATGTTTGACTTAACTTGATGACTTGTGATGTGTGAATCAAATGAAGGTTTGTCAAGAATTCTTAAGTGAAGTAAGAGTGATACCTCAAATGCATAAGTGTTTAAATGATTTGTTTTACTTGAGTACCTTGCTGTCCACATGTGATTCTAAGTGTTTGAACTTGATAAATTGTCGATCAAAGCGTTTATTTGATTGTTTTCAAGATTCTTGGTTTACCTATGTGTTTAAATTGGTTTTAAACAATGAAAAATGAATTTAAAACTTAGGACATGATGCTGTCCAGAATTTTCTAAGTTATATTTCTTGTTTTAAAATGTTTTCAAAGTGTTTTAAAGTTTAGTTTTTATAAGTATTTGGGCTAAGACAAAGTTGGTTTGAAAAGTGCGATTTTTCGGTGTTTTTGGAATTAAACTCAATGCTGTCCAAGAGGGACCAGCAAAGAAACTTTTAAATTAAATTGATTTATTTGATTGTTTCTCATGATTTTAAAGTATAAAAGTTAGTGTTTGATTTTGGACATGTTTGAGTAAAAGAATTGATGTTTTGATTTTAAATAAAGACGAAAGTTTGGATTTTTCTTAAGTTGCTTTGAGAATAATTTCAAGAGTAATATCTAAATAAAGTTTGATACTCATATGTCTATCTTTTGGGACTTGAAAGAAGTTGGAGTTGGGCAGACTAGGAAGGAAGCTGATCGTTCGGAACTCATAGAATTGGTAACTACGAACCCAGGTGAGAGAGAAGTTATCCTAAGACGCTTTGTGTAACACCCCTAATTTTCGTCTCCCTAATAATAGGAAATTAATAATAAAAAGTTTTATTATTAATTTATAGAAATTTTCCAAGTTTATTTTTTGTATTTAATTAGCCTTAAATATAAAAATAAGTTGAAATATTTTTATATGGCAAATAAATGCAAAATATAAGGATATTGCACTTTGGTCCCTGAATGAGGACCTAAAGGCAATATTAAAAAGGTTCTTGGAGGGAAAGATTTAAAAGTATTAATTTTTAAATTTTTAACTAATCTAACCGGTTAGTAATGCCCTGTAACCGGTTAGACGATGAACCCAGAAACTGGGTTAGTGGAATTTGATGAGTAATCACTTGATTAATCCCGAATTCGCCACGATAACAGCTTGAATCGAGTGGAAAACCACGCGTCAGTGTGCATGTAAACGTGATTAATCTATAAATAGAGGAATTGATGAAGAATGGAGTTGTTGATGCTCTGATTTTGGGAGAGGCTGTGATTTAGGGTTTCAGATTCGTGGGAGCAAATTCTCTTTCGTTCTTGAGTGTTGAGAGACGAGTGATACACGAACACGAAGCTTACATCCAGAGCTTCGTGTTGATACCAAATTTGTAAGACAAGAGTGTGTGTGGAAGGAGGAATCCATCTTGGAAGTTTGAGGTTGAAGCCTGAGTTCTGCATTTTCCTGATCTGGGAGCTGAAATTCCAGCCTTGATTTTGGTAAGTTTAGCTCACCATTAAGCCCCAAATCTTTTCTCTTTCCTAGTGCATGTTACCTATTCTGAGTCCTAATGGTTTTCCCCAAATTCTTTGGTCAATTGCTGTGTCAAATCCTCTGATCTTTGGACCCTGCTGGTGCAATCCGTGGCTGAGAGCAGAGCTGTGGGTTTGTGGGAAATCTGGGGATTTTCTTCATGTTCTGTGTCAAATCTTCATCAAACTCAGTCTTAAGGTACGGGAGAAGTCTACCTTATACTAGATTTAGACTAAAATTCAAGTGATTTAGGATTTGAGTTAACAAAACTCAAAAAGGGCATTATGTGTTTTTAAGCACAAAGGCTTGGAGGCCAAAGTTTTGGCTCAATTCTGTTTGAGCAAAATTAATTTGATGCATGCAAATGAATTAAGACTGGAAATCAGAAACTAATTGTTGTTTATGAGTTTTGTTGTGTTAAATTGTGTTTATGTGGATTTTTATGCAATTTGATGCAAAGAACTTGATGCATGCACTTTGAATATGGTTTCTTTGATGAAACATATTTGTTTAAGGTATATGAACCTTATTGAATGAGGGATTGTGGTTAGGTTTGAGAATTAAAGTAAATGGTGTGTTAAAACCTTTAGATTGAAGGACGGACTGCATAATCTAACCGGTTACTCGATATTCGTAACCGGTTAGACACTGCAGAATTTCAAAGAAAAATTGGTTTATTAAATCAGTCCTTAAGTCTTTGGGAATTCTGCTCAGATCTATACTGTATATCCATTATAAATAATCTGAATATAAAGTTTCATGGTTCAGATAGAGAGTAAAGGGTTTATACCTTAATTCAATAAAATAATTTTCAAGAGAAAATTATGTATTATTGGAAACAAATGTGTTTTTAATTTTGAATGATGGAAACTGTGATTTTTGAGGCATAAAACAAGGTTTAAATGGTGCATAGATTGGGTAGAGAATTCAAGAAAAAGGGTTTTTCTGAATTGCAATGGTAAACAGTTCAGGTCTGTAATTCTAACCGGTTAGCCTGAGACTGTAACCGGTTAGTACCTGAATTTGAAAAATAAAAAGTTAAGTTTTTAAATACCATTGACTATATTTTTCCCAATATAAGTTTTAAAGACATGTTTTGAGAAAATTCAAAGGAGAATTTTTATGTCAAAGATTTTGCCTCAAACAGGTCATTCAAAATAGAAATCGGAATATTTCTAAATCACATTAATTAATGTAAAGATAAAACCATCCCTGATGTTTGTGCATACATATAGACTGGAAGTCTGGTTGGTAGGAATGTTTATCATATTCTGGGAATATGAGGAGGGTACTCCGGGAGTACCAAATTATAACCTACTTGATGACACATTATAGATATGTGGCCAGTGTCCGGGACCTGGTTTTTATGCGTTCTGGGAACGTATGCGTTCTGGGAACGTGGTGCACACTCCGGGAGTGATGCTTATTATCCAAGTATGGTTCGGCATTACGTTCTGGGAACGAATGTCGGTGTTCCGGGAACACAAGGGTGTATTGGATGGACGTCCAAGATGGACTTTAGAGGCCTCAGTTGTGGATAGAGAATCATACATCATGCCACTTGCATTATAAGAGTTATAATGTTAAAAACTGGTGTGCTCATATGTATTTGCATTATGATCTGTCCATGATATATTTGTGATTGTAAATTTTAGTCTTTATCAATTATGTATTTGTGTATACTTACTCCCTGTGCCCTGTTTAGGTGATGGCCAGATACCTAGCTTGCATCGAGATACGCCCTATCCCTAGCGGTTTATGGACGTTTGAGGAGCACCGCGCCACATTGATTATGATAGGACTGCTTCTGCAGATCCTAGACCCAGTGGAGGGGTTTCTATACAGTCGGGCGAGGTCGAGGAGGACCCTGTGGAGTATGAGAGCGAGGAGGAGGTGCGTGTCGAGCCGACTGTTTCTGCGAGAGGTGGACCCGCTGGTTCATAGGAGCTTGCATAGCGTAGATGTTTTGGATCCTAGATCCTAGGGATAGAGCGGTGGAGGATCTGAGGAGCTGCTGAGGACACGGAGGACTTGCTCTGGGACATCTATTTTGGATTTTGTTATATATACTGTATATATCTGAGAGGTCTTAGAGTGAGCTTTTACTTTATGCAGCTGGTCTGTATACGTTTTATCAAAACTTGCTATCTCGACTTTTTATCACTTGCTATTGTCAGTACTGATGGGGTGTATGTTATGACTTTCCAATATATATATATGATGTTTCTTTACCTCAGCAGTGCCCCATAAGTCTTATTTTTACTTCCGCGAACTCTGATTTCTATTTAAAAAGGATTCGGCAATAAGGTTATGTTTTTTTGTGTATTCAAAACCACTCGAGAGGCAAATGATATGTTTTAATAATAACCTCAAATAATGTTTTCTATAATTAAGGAAATGTTATCTCGAGAGTCTTTTCAAAGCTAAGATAGTACCAAGCCGAAGTCGAAAATAGTTTATATTACAAAAGGTTTATGCACGAGCAAGTATGAGTTTTAAAAATGAAAAATTTTCTAGTCCTAATTTTGATAGCAAGTATTCAACTATTGGAAATATTAATTATTTTTCAAGTTAAAAAGAGAGCGTCACACTTTGGTGTCTAGTGAGTATGCTAGGACACTCCGTACTCTCTCAAAGTCGGAGTAAAGGTCTATCGTAGCTAGTAGTATACCCGATAAATTGTGTGCCTTGTTTGTATCGCGGTATACGAAGACTCAGACCTATACCATTACATGGTATGAATAGATTAATATATTTGTTTATATTGAGATATATTGTTGTTTATATTGCTATTGCATGAGCATAATGCATCATCCCGCGATATACGTTAAGATTAGTAAAGACATTAGAAAACTATAAGGAATTCCCCAACGAATAGAGCTAAACTCTGAGGAATGGAACACGCGATGGAACCGGATGATGCTGATGCGCCGAGTACGTGGATCGAGCTGACGATATGACGACGACGATGATGCTTTTGAACTAGACGCAATATTCTACAAGAATGTTTCCATATTGTCGTAGCCATATGTTGAGAATGTTTCCATATGGTCGTAGCCATATGTTGAGAATGTTTCCATATGGTCGTAGCCATATGTTGAGATCACTTCCATATGGTTGTAGCCATATGCTGAGAATGAGTTAAGATAGGTCGGAGCCTATCTGTTGAGGATTGTTGATATCCCGCATATAGTCGGAGCTATATGCCGTGAATGATTCTGAGTGGGTCGGAGCCCTTCAGAATAGTTGTTGTTATTCTGCATATGGTCGGAGCCGTATGCCGTAAATGATTCAGGATGGGTCGGAGCCCGTCAAACATAGTGGTCGAGTCCCACAGAAGTAATCCGCATATGGTTGGAGCTGTATGACGGAGATGACTTAGGATGGGTCGATGTTAGGACAAACGAGTATAACCCCACGACTTAAAACCCTCACCCGAAGTAGTGGAGAGGAAGATACGGTGTTTACCTGCGTGGTAATCACTTGATGATTAGTATAGGGGAAGGTAATGACGGTGATTCGTCAAGAAGCCTAAGAGGAGTCTGTCTAGGCGGGAAAAAGCTACAGTGACCTGGGTTGACCATCCGAGGTTGGGTAGGTAGTCTGGTGTCGTAGCTGAAGTACTACATGATCACTAGATGGATGACTGACACCCGCTTGACTACATCAGGATCAGAAGAGGGATACTTGAACACAACGAAGGTGGACACCCTTGTCATGACACTTTTTCCCGGGCATTTTATATTATATTTTGGTGTCGTCTCCCGGAGCCGGTGTGGTTAGAGATCCTGTACTTCTGATTGCTTTCGACTAGGTGGATGGATCCCGAGGAGATGTAGACCCGAACCCAAAACCAAAAAGCCTGAATCCCGATATTGTGGACTCGAGATACGTGGACAGAGAAACTTTGACTTTGTGAGATAAGCTGTTAAAGGAATTCGACTTTGCAAGATGAATTGATTAAATTATTCCATTAAGGAAAAGACTTAGTGATAGATAATACGCCGATTGCATCGCATTCTCATGCATCTTGCATAATTATCTATGGTATTGTTTGTTGTATTGTTTGTTATGTTCTGGTGTACGTCGCTAGTGTAAATCCAAGAAGTCGATGGGAGTAATTCCATTCGGATAACTTACTCTCTCAACTTCTTGTATGTATGTGATGGCGAACCTCTGGTTCTAGAAGATGGTGGAGCTGGCGTGGCTTCTCCTGGAAGAAGGACTTACTGATCGTGATGCGCTATCGAGAGGGCTACTACTGGATGACGGAGATTGCTTTTGAAGACTTACGTTCCGGATCGAGAAGGGGACGCTACTTAGTAGTTTATAGTTAGGTTCTAATGGACCCTTGCATGATATGTATATCAAGTGTACCCCTTTTCTTTTGTAATGTTTTTGCAAGGTAAATGTTATGTAAGAATGGCACCGCTGGTCTATGGTGACCACTTTTAAAAGAATCTTTAAAACATGTTTTTAAACTGTTTTCTGAAAGACTGTCGTAATCAGACAGATAACCGTTTTAAGTAAATCAGTTATGTTTTCTATAAGTGAAATGTTTTACCTATCTGTTGAAAGTAAGTTTTCAATATTAAACTATTTTTAGAAACTTGGGCAAACGTTTTTGAGATCGGTTTTGAAATTAATACCTTGTTTTGGGAAACTTGATCGATGAGTTTTATATTGTTTAAAAAAAAATCCCCGTTTTTCATGAAATAATTAAGTAGTAGTTTAAAGTGTTGTTTTCGAGTTTTCCAAATCGAGGTGTTACACTTGGTGGTATCAGAGCAATGGTTGTCCATGTGGCCTGAACATGGCCTTACATGTTCTCTGTTGTGTGATCTCTAGATACGTCTAGGTTGTGTGACTAGATGCGTAGTATGTGTATTAAACTATTAGTGCGTTAATGAATATAGCTTACGATGTCTAGAAGAGGAAGAGGTAGACATGCTCCCGAAGCAGCTCGGAATACCGAGGACATGCTACATGACCTGAGTGCTGCTGTTCTGGGTATGAGTGAGAATCTCAATATGATGCATCAGCAGGTCCAGCAGAACAACCAGAACCAAAACTTAGGACCTCAGGAGTATAGGGGTTTAGATGAGTTTTGTAAGAGGAATCCTAAGGAATTCGCCGGTGGATATGCCTCGGAGAATGCTAATGAGTGGATTAAGGAGTTAGAAAAGATCTTCACAGTGATGCAATGCACCGATGCTCAGAAGGTAACCTACGCGGTCTACATGCTAACCAAGGAGGCATCTGACTGGTGGGAGAATACTAGGCAAGTTATGGAGGTTCAACAGGAGGCCATCACTTGGGACTCTTTTAAGCAAAGGTTCTTGGAGAAGTATTTTCCTATCGATATGAAACTGAAGAAGGAGATTGAGTTCATGCACTTGACTGAAGGGAATATATCGGTCGGCGAGTATGCTGCGAAGTTTGAGGAGCTAGTGAAGTACGTGCCACACTACAATCAACCCGGGAACGACCAGTCGAAGTGCGCGAAGTTCCTCGATGGACTTAAGACTGAGATTAAGATGGCTTTTATACACATGGGGATCGATAGATTTCCGCTCTTAGTAAGTAGGTGCAGAATCTACGAGGATGGGCTTAAGGAGAAGAACATAGGCAATAAAACTACTGTACCCTCAAGTTCCCATGGACCAATAAGAAACACCCCCAATTACCCGAATGTAAGGCAAGGAACCCAGCATGGACGAGGACCCTACGATCGATTCGGAGGACGAAGGGACAATCGCTATGGAGGGTCGAGATTCCAAAGGAACAACAATCGAAACAATGGCAACCGGGGTAGTAGGAACGCCAACACTGGGAGCAACAATGGAGGTAGGAATCGTCCCAATAATACTGATAGGAACTCTAGGACTTCAGCTCCGTACTGTACTCAGTGTCGCCGGCACCACTTCGGTCAATGTCGCTCCAAGCTGGTTTGCTTCAACTGCCAAGAGACCGGTCACTATGCAAACTAGTGCACTAAGCCAAGGCAAGAGAGGAATGTTTCGACTGCTTCTAGGCCTCAGGAGAAAGGAAGAGTTTTCACAATGAGCGGTGTAGAGGCTTCGAACCACGATGGTCTTATCCAAGGTACATGTCTTATACGCGAGAATTCCTTAAATGTGTTGTTTGATTCGGGTGCCACACACTCTTTTATATCGAATGATGTTGTGAGTAGGTTGCACTTAATGGTAGCTTCTCTACCATATGATCTGATCGTGTTTACCCCTACTAGTGACCCAGTCACAGTTTCAACTTTTTGCCCTAAGTGCCCTATAGTGATAGATGATAGAACTTTTCCCACAGACCTGATAACATTACCCTTATCCCAAATTGATGTTATCTTAGGAATGGACTGGTTATCCGCTAACCATGTTCAGTTGAGTTGTTTCACTAAGACCCTATCTTTTGAAAACCCTGACGAATCCTTACCAAAGCACGTAACTGCCAATCAAATCATGGCTTCTCTGAAAGAGGGAGCCCATGTATACATGATCTCAACTTCTTTGGACGTCAATGTGGACAATCACGTTCAAGAACTGCCCGTAGTTCGAGACTTCCCAGAAGTATTCCTTGACGATATTCCTGGATTATCACCTGTTCGAGAAGTCGAGTTTTCAATCGATGTGATACCGGGGACTGGACCAATCTCTAGAGCGCCTTACCGAATGGCACCAGTGGAGTTAACTGAGCTGAAAAAGCAAATCGAGGAGTTAGCAGAAAAGCAGCTCATCAGGCCTAGTGAGTCACCTTGGGGAGCTCCAGTTTTGCTAGTGAAGAAGAAGGATGGCAGTATGAGGTTGTGTGTCGACTACCGCCAGCTGAATAAGGTAACGATCAAGAACAAGTATCCTCTACCTAGAATAGACGACCTAATGGATCAGTCGAGAGGAGCTGCGGTGTTTTCAAAGGTCGATCTTCGATCGGGCTATCACCAGATTCGAGTAAAGGAGGATGACATTCCGAAGACTGCATTTAGGACCCGATATGGACATTTCGAGTACTTAGTCATGCCTTTCGGAGTGACTAATGCTCCTGCAGTGTTTATGGACTACATGAACAGAATCTTTCTGTAACACCCCGATTTGGAAAACTCGAAATAAATACTCATCAATTACTAATTATTTCTTTTAGGAAAAATAGGGTGAAATTTTTTTTTTACACCAGAATAATACTCCACTGTCAAGCTTTCCAAAACAAGGTATTACTTTTTAAAATCCTTTCTCTCAAAATGCTTGCAGAATTTTCTAAAAACAGTTTGACATGGATAACTTCACAAAACAAAGGCTTTTCGTATAGGAAAATATTTGACTTACTTAAAATAGTCATCTGTCTGATTAAGGTAGTCATTCAGAAAACAGTTTTGAAAACAGACCCTAAGGGTTCTTACAAAAGTGGTCACCATAGGTCAGCGGTGCCATTCTTACGTAAACATGTACGTAATCAAAACATTTCAAAAGATAAGGGGTACACTTGTTACATATCAGCAAGGGTCCATCGGGAACCTAACAATAATCTACTGAGCAGCGTTCCTTCTCGATCCGGAACGTAAGTCTTCAGAAGCAATCTTCGTCGTCCGTCAGTAGCCCTCTTGTCAGCACATCACGATCAGTAGGTCCTTCCTTCAGGAGTAGCATCACCAGCTCCGCTATCTTTTAGAACCGAAGATTTATAGTCACATGTGCACAAGAAGTTGAGAGAGTAAGTTATCCGAATGGAATTACTCCCATCGACTTCTTGGAATTACACTAGCGACGCATACCAAAACATACAAACAACACAACAGACAATACAACAGATAACTATGCAAAATGCATGAGGATGCAATGCAATCGTCACATTATCTTACATTTTGTCTCT
This sequence comes from Crotalaria pallida, assembly GCA_037953625.1. Lineage (NCBI taxonomy): Eukaryota > Viridiplantae > Streptophyta > Magnoliopsida > Fabales > Fabaceae > Crotalaria > Crotalaria pallida. Next base: position 74,293,653 of record CM075649.1, on the reverse strand, counting down.
TTTTCTTAGGGAAATTCATAAATCAATTATCTCGCGAAGCTGAATCTCTTTAACCACTTGTCTCGCAAAGTCGAAGTCTCTTGTCCACGTCTTTCGAGTCCATAACATCGGGATTTCAGGCTTTATAGTTTTAGGTCTCGGGTCTACATCTCCTCGGAATCCATCCACCTAATTCGGAAGCAATCAGGAGTACAAGATCTCTAACCACACCGGCTTTTACTGGATGGCAAAGTGAATGCATTAATATAATAATGGCCCGGGAAATAAATAAAATAACCTCATCCGGCCGTGTTCGAGCATCCCTCTCACTGATCAAGACTTAGTCAAGGGGGTGTCAGTCGTCTTGTCTAGTGATCATGTGGTACTTCGTCCACACCACTGAGTGACCAGCTCCGACTGGTTCAGCCAGGGCCCCTATGGTTTTGCCCACCTAGACAGACTTCTCAAGGCTTCTTGACGAATCACCGTCATTGTCGTCCCCTATCCTAATCATCCAGCTGAACACCACAAGGGTAATCCAGATGTATCTTCCTCTCCACTACTTCGGGTTAGGGTTTAAGTTCGTAAGGTTGTACTCGCTCGTTCTAACGTCGACCCATCCTAAGTCATCTCCGCCATACAGCTCCGACTTTATGCGGAATGCTTCTGTGGGACTCGACCACTGTGTCTGACGGTCTCCGACCCATCCTGAATCATTTCGGCATACGGCTCCGACCAGTATGCAGGATATCCACAATCTCTCCAACGGGCTACAACCCATTCAGAGTCAACCTCGCCATATAGCTACGACTATATGCGGAATATCAAACATCATTCTGACGGGCTACGACCCATTCAGAATCACCATCGGCATATGGCTCCGACCATATGCGGGATATCCATTAATCATCGATAGATAGGCTCCGACCTATCCCAAAACATTCACACTCAACATATGGCTACGACCATATGGAGGCTATCTCAACACATGGCTACAACCACGTGAAACTATCATCATAGAACTCATAACGTTCATGTCCAAAGAGTCGTCGTCATCATCATAGCGTCAGCTCGACCCACGTACTTGGCGCATCAGCATCATCCGGTTCATCGCGCGTTCCATCCCTTAGAGTTTCGCTCTAGTCGTTGGGGAATTCCTTATAGTTCTCTATGTCTTTACTACTCTCATCTTATATCGCGGAATGATGCATTATGCTCATGCAATGACAATATAACAACAATACATCTCATCGTAAACAAATATATCAATCAATCAATACCATGAAATGGTATAGGTCTGAGTCTTCATATACCGCGATACAAACAATCACACAATTTATTGGGTATACTACTAGCTACGATTGACCTTTACTCCGACTTTGAGAGAGTACGGAGTGTCCTAGCATACTCACTAGACACCAAAGCGTCTTAGGATAACTTCTCTCTCACCTGGATTCGCAGTTACCGAATCTACAAGTTCCGATTGATCTGCTTCCTTCCTCGTCTGCCCGACTCCAACTTCTTTCAAGTCCCATAAGATAGACATGTGAGTATTTAGCTCTATTTAATATTACTTTTAACTTTATACTCAAGATAACTTAAGAAAAATCCAAACATCGTCTTCATTTAGACCAAAACATTAATTCTTTTGCACAAACTTGCCCAAGGTTAAACACTAACTCTCACACTTTAACATCATGAGAAACAATCAAATAAGTCAATTTAATTTAAAAGTTTCTTTGCTGGTCCCTCTTGGACAGCATTGAGTTCAATTCCAAAAACACCGAAAATCGCACTTTTCAAACCAACTTTGTTTTAGCTCAATTACCCATGAGAACTAAGCTTTAAAACACTTTGAAAACACTTTAAAACAAGAAATATAACTTAGAAAATTCTGGACAGCATCATGTCCTAAGTCTTAAATTCATCTTCCATTATTCACAATCAACTCAAATTCATACACAAATCAAGCATCTTGAGAACAATCAAATAAACACTTAAACCAACACTTTCTCAAGTTCAAACACTTAAAACCATGTGTGGACAGCATGATACTCAAATAGAACAAATCAAACAAACACTCATTTATTTCAAATATTACATATTCACAAGTCATCAAATCAAATCAAACACAATATGTTCACATACTCATATACACATATAACTAAATCGAATAAGGAAATCAAACTCTTAAACATACACAAACCGAATCATGCATCACATAAATACTTAAACATAATTTCATTAATCTTCCACTTAAATCAATTTCCCATCTTAGCAAAACTTCATCTTATCATTCATGACTATATCAAAACCGTATGCATCACGAGTTTGTTTAGAAATTATTTTCTCAAAGAATGGCTTCACAAATTAACACATAATCTCATGTCATGAACACTTATACATTCAAGGAGATTTAACTCAAAGTCTAAGGCCCAAACCGTGGCCTTGACTAGGTTTTCTCAAAAATGTTTTCAAAGTTTCAAGACTTAAAAACAACTCCCAATTCAATCAACAATTTCACATAATTAACCAAGGAAGTAAAGACATAACTCTAGCATGTTTTTCCTAGGTGAAACCGTGAGCACACGTAGGTTTCTAGACAATTTTTATTTCATTTAAACACATAAAATCAACTCATAGTTTATGGAAATCACATATTCATCACTTAAACTTAAGAAAATTCTAATCCTTTCTATTAGGCATGCAAAACCGTGACCAACACAAAGAAAATCATCAAGAGAACTCAATCATCAAACATATCATAATTTAGGCATGGATCTAGACATGCATGCAACCGAAAACACTAGATCTTTGGGAGATCCTTCATGAAAATTCAAAACCAAGTTCTTTTCAAAAACACTTTTAAGAAATCAAGGAAGAAAACTTAAGGTCAAGAGAGAAAACACTTTCTTAACAAAACTTTTAGAATCAAGTTTAGAAAATAACATGCATGTGAAGAAAATCACTAGATCTAATCATAAAATAATCATGCATCAACACTTTTTCAAACAAAATCAAGCTTTAGAAGAAGATCTTGAAAAACGAAGAAGAATTAAAGAAAAAGGTTTAAAACTTTTAAGATCATAAAACAAGGTTCTTACTTAATCAAAAGTCTTAGAGAATCAAGTCCAAATCTTAGGTTTCTCCTCTCTTTCCTCACGACTCACTCACACTCTCTAAGGTCCATGGTTTCTCCTTTTCTTTTTTGTCACTATCTTGGCTTGATCTTGCTTAGGTTATGAAGTGTTCAAAGTTTGGTTCCCTTTCTCTCAATGTTCGGCCACTCTCTCTCTTGTCACTAAGAGTTTGATTTTCTCTTAGTGTTGTGTTTAGTTTGGGAAAAGAAATGGAAGAAAGTGTGTGTGTTGATGAAAGAATTGAGGAGAATTCACCCACTCCCTCACGGTTTTTGGGTGTTGTTGGTGTGTGTTGGTGTTGATGTGGTTTGTGTTGGTGAAGGAAAGAAGAAAGAATGAAGAATGAAGGATGAAACAACTCACTCTCTTCTTCATACGGTTTTGGTCCCTTTTCTCTTATCTTTCTCTACTTTCACTTAATTGCCATCAAGGGCTTGCATGGATGGCTTGCTTGCAAATACTTGGGGACTAAGTCACAAAACTTGGAGGCCAAGTCTTGCCCTTGAGTCCCTCCACGTCTCCTTCCTCCCTCCTTCCTAATCTTCACTTTTTCCTTCCTTATGTCATGCTTGGTCATGAGGATGATGTCATTGTGTTGACTTTTGGGCATGCCACTTGTTAACCAAGTAAATGAGCTTGGTGGCCAAGCCAAGTACATGCATTCGGCCACATGGAGGTTAGGGTAGGTTAGATTAGCTTAATTAGGTTTTAGGCACTAATTAAGGTTCTAATCATGATTAGGGTAGGATTAGGTTAATTAATCTAGGTTTAGTCCACTAATCCTTAGTGATTAGGGCTTAATTAAGGAATAAGGTGCTAATCAAAAACTTAATCATAGGTTTAAGGAGGATTAATTCTAGGTTAGCTCACTAACCTTGAGGATTTAGGGTTTAAAAGAGTGATTAAGCACTTAATCAAGGATTAAGAGCTCGATTAGGGTTTAATCAAAGATCAAGGTGCTAATTAGGGTTTCTAGAGGTGATTGGACTTTGATTCTTTGGAACTTAAGAGAAAATAATTTTCCATGAAATCATATGAATCAATAAAACAAAAATCTTAATCAAAACCTTAAACAATCAAGCACACAAAGTCACACACACAAATAAATCAAATTTTCAAAACATAAGAATCCTTTATGGCCTCAAAACTATTTTAATGAATTTTTAAATCCATTAGGTTAAATTAATTTATTAATTAGGGACTTGTAGAAGTGAGTCAAAAGGCAGATGTCACATCCTCCCCAACTTAGAAATTTCTCGTCCTCGAGAAATCACGTACCTGTATCAAACAAATGAGGGCACGAATCCCTCATGCTACTCTCACGCTCCCAAGTAGCATTCTCACCATTCACAGAATTCCATATCACCTTAACCAGAGGAATTTCCTTTCCTCGAAGAGTCTTTACACTCCGACCGTCTATCCTTAAGGGTAAGGTCTCGTACGTTAGATTTTCCTTGAGTTGCACAGAGTCGGGTTCGATGATGTGAGAAGAATCACTAACATACTTTCTAAGTTGTGACACATGGAAGACATTGTGTAGGTCGGAAAACATTGGGGGTAAAGCAATTTCATAAGCTACTAGTCCTACACGTTTTAGGATTTGGTAAGGTCCTATAAATTTTGGGGTAAGTTTTCGGGTTTTAAGCACTCTGCCAATCCCAGTAGTGGGAACTACTCGCATGAATACATGGTCACCTTCATCAAACTCAATAGGAGTCCTTCTCTGATCATAGTAGCTTTTTTGCCGGCTTTGAGCACTTCTCATCTTTTCCTGAATCATCTTAATCTTGTCTGTTGTTTGCTGAACCATTTCCGATCCCAAAATGAGATTCTCTCCGGATTCAAACCAACATAACGGCGTTCTGCACTTCCTCCCATACAAAGCCTCATAAGGAGCCATCCCTATGCTCGAGTGATAGCTGTTGTTGTATGTGAATTCGATCAGTGGCAATAGAGTATCCCATTCTCCTGCTTGCTCCAAAACACAAGCTCTAAGAAGATCCTCTAGTGATTGAATGGTCCTTTTCGACTGTCCGTCCGTCTGAGGATGATAAGCTAAACTCAACTGAAGTCTTGTTCTGAGTGCAGCATGTAGACTATTCCAGAACTTCGAAACAAATCTCGGATCTCTGTCGGATATGATGCTTAAGGGTACTCCATGGAGTCTCACTACCTCGTTGACATATATGGTTGCTAGCTTCTCCAACGGATACTTCACATTGACAGGTAGAAAATGAGCGCTTTTGGTTAATCGGTCAACAATTACCCAAATAGCGTCAAATCCCCTTCGGGTTTTAGGCAAAGCAGTCACAAAATCCATGGAAATACTGTCCCATTTCCAACTTGGAATTTCCAATGGTTGTAACACTCCACCGGGTTTCTTGTGTTCGATCTTAGCCTTCTGACACACCAAACATCTCGACACATATTCCGCTACTTCTCTCTTTATACCAGACCACCAGAACATCCTCTTCAAGTCTTGGTACATCTTGGTTGCTCCGGGATGAATACTCAGCTTACTCTTATGAGCCTCTTCCAAAATCATCTCCCTTATTCCTTTGTCTTGTGGCACACAAATCCGATCCTTATACCTAAACACTCCATCAGCTCCTACTTGAAACTCAGCCTCTTTTCCTTCCGAAACCATCTGCTTCTTTGCTTGTAACTCCGGATCCTTGGATTGTCCTTCCTTGACTTGTTCCATAAACTCATTCGATACAACCAGCATTCCTAAGATCATACTTCGCGGATTCATCCTAACTTCCAGGTTCATATCTCTGAATCGCTCGATCAACTCCATCTCTTTCACCATCATTGCAGACACATGCAAAGATTTCCTACTCAAAGCATCTGCTACTATGTTCGCTTTCCCCGGGTGGTACTGTAGTTCAAAGTCGTAATCCTTCAAAAATTCCATCCATCGCCTTTGTCTCATGTTCAACTCCTTTTGATCAAAGAGATAGTTAAGACTCTTATGATCACTAAATACCTCAATCCTCGCACCGTAGAGGTAATGTCGCCATATCTTCAGAGCAAAAACCACCGCAGCTAACTCCAAATCGTGAGTTGGGTAATTCTGCTCGTGAACTTTCAGTTGTCTAGAGGCATAAGCTACGACCTTTCGCTCTTGCATCAGGACGCAACCTAAACCTTGCTTCGACGCATCACAGTAGACACTGAAACTCTTCTCCGGGTCAGGCAAAACAAGCACTGGGGCTGTAGTTAACCTCCTCTTTAACTCCTGAAAACTCTCTTCGCACTTCGTGGTCCACACAAACGGTTGTCCTTTCCTGGTTAACTTCGTCATTGGCAAGGATAATCTTGAAAATCCTTCAATAAAACGCCTATAATATCCTGCCAAACCGAGAAAACTTCGAATCTCCGTCACCGTCGTTGGCACCTTCCAGTCCAATACCGCCTTTACTTTAGCCGGATCCACTGCTATTTCTTCCTTTGAGATTACATGGCCCAAGAAATTTACTTCCTCCAACCAAAATTCGCACTTCGAGAGCTTCGCATATAACTGCTTCTCCTTCAAAATCTGCAGAACTATCCTCAAATGTTCCTCGTGTTCCTCCTTGTCCTTGGAATAAATGAGGATATCGTCTATGTGTTGGAGAGTGCCCTAGTGGCAATCGTATTTTCTCTTTTACTTGTACTCATTTCATGTTTATGGATTATTACTATTAATAATAATGAGGCATTTCATTTATTATATTTATGCTTTAATTGTTTAATTAAAATAGATGTAATAAAGTCGTTAGGATTATAAGTTCAATGTCATAAGAATATCAAGTACATGACTTGATAGTGGGATCTTATTGATTGATAATTATCCTTAAAGATTCCCAAGTCGAGTATTATAGTTAATAAGGACAACTATAATACATCGAGACTAGTATGTGGCAGACTGATGACTGTATCTCACCGGTCATGGATATGGGATATCAAGTCTTCACGTAAGTACACATTGGGACAATTGTGTACTGGATTGACTCGCCATGAGAATGCTACATGGGTTATTAAGTGAGTGTCATAAGCGATTCTCATAGTGACAATGGTGTACATGGTCCTTCGACCTGAAGTCGCTACGGTTCCCAACATGAGGAATTATATATTTTCACGCAATCAAACGTCATCTTTAACTAGGTGATCATATCGGTTGTAGTCGGGTATATGACAAATCATGTAGAGGGATGTGAGTGACGTAGATGGGATTTGTCATTCCTTATTAATAGGAATTATATCTCTGGGCCCCTTGATTGAGTGAGACGTTGAAATGTATGGCCATACTCAAGACAGTCAATATGAGATATTGACGAGACTTGTTTAGACGCGTCTACTCAGGGATCAAGAAACCATAGATTACACTATTCATGGGTGACACGTTCCATGCCATGAGTGTAACTATGATATTTGGACAAAGGGATTAAACTTACACATGTTCATTGGTCACAGTAAAAGGTTTAGTCAAATCACAGACATTCCTGACACTTGGGTAGCAATGATGTGTTGCTAGACACCGCTCATTGCTTGTAAAGTTAAAATGTGATTTTAACATTACTGCCAACGTTACAGGAACCTATAGGGTCACACACTAAGAGCAGATAAAATTGGAGATATCACATTTGATAAAAATACAATAGTTGTATTTTTATAAAATTAAATCTTTCTGATATGATTAAGATATGATTCGTTTTATCTTTATGTATAAGATATAAATTTGATTTTATCTTCTACATATAAGATAGAATTCGAATTTATCTTCTAAAAGCCCAACCAGTTGGTCTGATAATATTATAAATATAATATTATTAGCTTTAGGGGTTTTTAGATGTGTGAGACACAGAACGACAAACCTAGCCGTCATATCAGAGTGTGAGTGATACACAGACTCTCTCTTCTCTACTAGCATTGAGAAGAGCAATGAGAGACGCGACTCCAATTGGGAATTTGTTCGTGTGGATACCAATAGAGGCACAACACATTGATGTGCTCGTGATTGACGAAGTGTTCGTGATAAGATTCGTTGGTCTCCTCTTCCATGCAAAAGGTAATTTTATTCCCTATATCAAATCATGCTTTCACATGGATCCTGGATGGAAATAGGATTTATTTTTTTTTCCGCTGCGTTTGTCGCATCCTATTTCCTAACAGTGGTATCAGAGCGACTTGCGAAACCATGATTTGATTATTTTTGATTAAACATATTTTAATATGATTATAATATGCGATTAATCAAAAATTAAATAAAAAAAAAAACTGCAAAAGGCCGTTCACGATATCTCATACACGTTGAGATGAGATGATAACGGCCAACTTACTTCTATTCACGTGAATCTAAGTTTGGCCGCATGAATTGAATATCTTTCACTGCACAATTCTAGAAGTTTGGCCGCATGAACTTTATCAAGAGTTTGATAAGGGTTGATTCTCATGAATTTGGCCTGAATACTAATCCAAATCTGTCACGTAAATCAAAAAAGGCCGTATGAACACAATTGAATTTGATAAGATAATGATAAGTTCATGCGGCACATGCGGCACAATTGGAATTTGATTCCTTGACTGACCATATTGTAACTATTTTTTTTTTTATCAAGAGTTGATAAAATATAATTGTTTTTTGTTTTTATAATTCGTAACAAACATAATTTTAATAAAATAATAATTTATTTCGCGCCTTGTGTATGTTTTATTTTCTTTTGGTTTATTTTTAAATACGGCCTGCGTGTCGTGCCTCTCTCTATATTCAATATGTATTTCTTTTCTCATCTAAATCTCCTCATGAACGAGGTTTCTATTTGTAATATTTTTATTAAAAATTGCAAAAGACTTAAAGATGAAAAGGAAAGGAGATTTAAGGAAGGCTCTTGGAGAAGGACCGGTGCATACATTCAAGGAATTCTCTTGGAGAAGAAGCTATGCGTTTAGGATCTTTGTTTTAATTCACTCATTGGCTTGGGTGAATTAGTTTTCCTAGGCCATGATCATATCACGTAGTTTATAATTATAGTATGTATGTGATGCATGTTATCGTTATAATGTATGTTAATGTAAGATAAAATAGGTGAGATCACTTAAATATAAAACCCCTCAAACTGAAATATTAAGTTATATGCCTTCCAATGCTTGACACTCGTTTTGATTGATGTCGTTTTGAATGTGGGTCTGCTAAAGTAGAGTACGTTTATCTACATTGGTCATACGCGAAGGAATAAATGTAATATTCGTTATGTCAACCATTGGGTCTAACTTAAATGGATGGTTCAATAGGATTGAAGATCTATAGGCAAAAGAATTGGGTATAAATTAATAAGTTAATTTTGAATAAATGTTATTCACCCAATTAATCCAAGAGTCACATGAGATGTGATTGGGAAAGGGTTCCCTACCTAAATAATCAAATTATGGGAGATCAGCTAAAGTTTGACTCATAATAAGATGAAATATGGATCTTGGTCCCACTAGAAAATCTTACGCTGAGATTTTCCGAGTCAATATTGAGGGTTATTGATTTGAGGAAAATAGTGGGAGTAATATTTAATGAAAGTCCTTATTAAATATTTAATAAACATGACTTTAATTATGCTTTTATTTTGTTGTTAGATCACCATGGCTTCAAACAATTCAAATAACTTATCACTGCGATCGGTCCTTGAGAAGGACAAGCTGACGAGAATTAATTTCCAGGACTGGTATCGAAACCTAAGGATTGTCCTTAGGAATGAGAAAAAGCTGTATGTGCTAGAGCAACCGCTCCCTGAAGCACCCCCCGCTAATGCACCGGCTGCTGAGCGGAATGTTTTCCGTAGACATCAAGATGATGCCTTAGAAGTTGCAACTCTCATGCTTGTCTCTATGACCCCTGACCTTCAGAAGGTTCATGAGAACATGAGTGCGTACGATATGATCGTACACCTTCAGGATCTCTATCAAGGGCAAGCAAGGCATGAGCGTTTTGAGGTCACAAGGTCCCTTTTCACTTGTAAGATGACAGAGGGAAGCCCAGTTAGTCATCATGTAATCAAGATGATTGGTTATATTGAGAACATTGAGAGGATGGGTTTCCCACTAGGTCAAGAGTTGGCCGTTGACTTAGTTCTGCATTCCTTAGCACAGAGCTTTAGTCAGTTTGTCATGAATTACAACATGAACAACATTGACAGCACTCTAACTGAGTTGTTAGGGAAGTTGAAAACTGCTGAGCATGATATCAACAAGGGAAAAACTGTATTGTTGGTTCAAAATGGAAAGGGCAAAGGTAAGGCCAAAGGGAAAGCACAAAAACCTAAGGATAAGGGCAAAGCTAGAGTAGCTAAGGCTCTTAAGCCTAAAGGTGGGGTGGCTAAGGAGGGAAATTGCTTCCATTGTAACAAGGAGGGACATTGGAAGAGTAATTGCCCAGATTACCTTAAAGAGAAAGAAATGAAGAAAAGCGGAGCCTCTTCTTCAGGTATTTTTGTTATAGAAGTTAATTTTTCTGCTTCAACATCATGGGTATTAGATACTGGATGTGGATCTCACATTTGTGTTAATGTGCAGGATCTAAAAAGGAGTAGAAGATTAGCTAAAGGTGAAGTCGAACTGCGAGTTGGAAATGGAGCAAGAGTTGCCGCCATTGCTGTTGGAACTTGTAGTTTAACATTACCTAGTGGACTAGTTTTAGAACTAGAGGATGTTTATTTTGTACTTGCTATTCGTAGGAATATTATTTCTGTTTCGTGTTTAGACAAAGTAGGTTTTTCGTTTTCAATAAGGAACAAGTGTTGTTCCATTTATTTGAATGAGATGTTTTTTGGCAGTGCACAATTAATAAATGGTCTTTATTTGTTAGATCTTGATCATCCAGTCTATAATATTAATGCTAAAAGGTTTAAATCAAATGATACAAACCAAACTTTTCTTTGGCATTGTCGTTTGGGCCATATAAATGAGAAACGCATTTCTAAGCTTCATAAAGATGGATTCTTAGACTCATTTGATTTTGAATCTTATGAGACATGTGAGTCTTGTTTGTTGGGAAAGATGACAAAGGGCCCATTTACTGGCAGCAGTGAACGGGCTAATGAACTTTTGGGACTCATACATACAGATGTATGTGGGCTTATGAGTTCAAATGCTAGAGGAGGTTACCCGTACTTCGTCACATTTACTGATGATTTTAGTAGATATGGGTATGTATATCTAATGAAATACAAACATGAAACCTTTGAAAAGTTCAAGGAATTCAAGAATGAAGTACAAAATCAACTTGGCAAAAGTATTAAAGCCCTTCGATCTGATCGAGGTGGTGAATACCTTAGCCAAGAGTTCGATGACTATCTAAAAGAGTGTGGTATAGTATCTCAACTCACTCCTCCTGGAACGCCTCAGTGGAATGGTGTTTCAGAAAGGAGAAACCGAACCTTGTTGGACATGGTTAGGTGTATGATGAGTCAATCGGACCTTCCTATCTCTTTTTGGGGACATGCTCTGCTTACAGCTGCTTTTACACTTAACCGATCTCCATCGAAAGCGGTTGAAAAGACACCATATGAGATATGGACTGGGAGGCGTCCTAGTATGTCTTTTCTCAGGATTTGGGGTTGTGATGTTTATGTGAAACGTCTACTTTCTGATAAACTTAGTCCCAAATCTGACAAATGCTACTTTGTAGGATATCCCAAAGAAACTAAGGGATACTATTTCTACAATCCCACAGAAGGCAAAGTGTTTGTCGCTCGCACAGGCGTGTTTCTTGAAAGAGAATTTCTCTCTAAAGGAAATAGTGGGAGGAAAATAGATCTTGATGAGATTCAAGAATCCCAAAGTAGCCAAGACCAAGCGATGGATGTTGAGCAAGTTCCACAAGATGTTGTGGATGTACAACCTGCTCAAGTTACACAAGTTTTGCGTAGGTCAAGTAGGATTCCTCTTCAGCCAGAGAGATATGGATTTCTCTTGACTCAAGAGGATGACATTATGATTTTTGATCAAGATGAACCTACTACTTACCAAGAGGCTATAAACAGCCATGACTCTGAGAAATGGCTTCAAGCCATGAGATCTGAGATGGAGTCCATGCACACCAACCAAGTTTGGATCTTGGTTGATCTACCTGATGGGGTAAAACCAATTGGGTGCAAATGGGTTTTCAAGAAGAAGACTGACATGGATGGTAATGTACATACCTTTAAAGGACGATTGGTTGCTAAAGGTTTCAAACAAGTTCATGGTATTGACTATGATGAAACTTTTTCACCAGTTGCCATGCTTAAATCCATTAGGATCTTACTTGCTATTGCAGCATTTCATGATTATGAAATCTGGCAGATGGATGTCAAAACTGCTTTCCTTAATGGAAATCTTTTAGAGGATGTGTATATGACACAACCTGAAGGTTTTGTTGATCCAAAACATGCTGGAAAGGTTTGTAAGCTGCAACGATCTATTTATGGATTGAAACAAGCTTCTAGGAGTTGGAATATTCGATTCGATGATGCAATCAAACAATTTGGTTTCATCAAGAACGAAGAAGAGTCTTGTGTATATAAGAAGGTTAGTGGGAGCGCAATTGTCTTTCTTGTGTTGTATGTGGATGACATGCTACTCATCGGGAATGACATTCCTACCTTACAGTCTGTTAAGACTTGGTTAGGGAATTGCTTTTCTATGAAGGATTTGGGTGAAGCAACCTATATATTAGGCATCAAGATTTATAGAGATAGATCAAGGAGATTGCTTGGCCTAAGTCAAAGTTCGTACATAGACAAAGTGTTGAAACGGTTCAACATGCAGGATTCCAAAAGGGGATCTTTGCCAATGTCACATGGTATAACCTTGTCAAAGGAATAGTGTCCTTCCACTAAGGAAGAAAGGGAACGCATGGATAAAATTCCATATGCATCTGCAATTGGATCTATCATGTATGCCATGATATGTACTCGACTTGATGTTTCGTATGCTTTGAGCATAACGAGCATATACCAGTCAGATCCAGGTGAAGGTCACTGACAGCAGTCAAGAATATCCTAAAGTACTTAAGAAGAACTAAGGATGCTTTCTTGGTATATGGAGGTGAAGATGAGCTGGTTGTAAAGGGTTACACCGACGCTAGCTTCCAGACAGATAAGGACAATTTCAGATCACAATCTGGATTTGTATTTTGTTTGAATGGTGGGGCTATATGCTGAAAGAGTTCAAAGCAAGAGACTGTAGCCGATTCTACAAAAGAAGCTGAGTATATAGCTGCATCAGAAGCAGCAAAGGAAGCGGTTTGGATTAAGAAGTTCATAACTGAACTTGATGTTGTTCCTAGTATTGAGTTTCCAGTGGACATCTATTGTTACAACAATGGAGCCATTGCGCAAGCTAAGGAACCGAGATCTCACCAGAAATCCAAACATATACTTCGGCGTTTTTACATCATTCGAGAGATAATTGACAGAGGAGATGTGAAGATATGCAGAGTTTCAACAGATGATAATATTGCTGATCCACTGACTAAACCTCTTGCTATAAAAAAGCATGAGGGACATGTTAGGGCTTATGGTATTAGATACATGAACGATTGGCTCTAGTGCAAGTGGAAGATTGTTGGAGAGTGCCCTAGTGGCAATCGTATTTTCTCTTTTACTTGTACTTATTTCATGTTTATGGATTATTACTATTAATAATAATGAGGCATTTCATTTATTATATTTATGCTTTAATTGTTTAATTAAAATAGATGTAATAAAGTCCTTAGGATTATAAGTTCAATGTCATAAGAATATCAAGTACATGACTTGATAGTGGGATCTTATTGATTGATAATTATCCTTAAAGATTCTCTAGTCGAGTATTATAGTTAATAAGGACAACTATAATACATCGAGACTAGTATGTGACAGACTGATGACTATATCTCACCGGTCATGGATATGGGATATCAAGTCTTCACGTAAGTACACATTAGGACAACTGTGTACTGGATTGACCCGCCATGAGAATGCTACATGGGTTATTAAGTGAGTGTCATAAGCGATTCTCATAGTGACAATGGTGTACATGGTCCTTCGACCTGAAGTCGCTATGTAATATCCCAACTTATATTAATCATAAAAAAATATTTTGAAATCATAAATAGTTATTGTTAGTTTCAATGTTAACAAATTATGAGTTTACATTTGAAACTATATTGAAATTATACAACATGGAACAAAATTTCTTCAATACGAATTCTTTCCTTTGCCTTCAGCATTGTGAACCTCTAATTCCTTGCTCCTTTTTGAAGTACCTAAAAAAATTAAGCCACAAGGAGTTAGACATTTCTTTATGAATTAAGCAAAAGAATTAAAGGAATTCATAATAAAAATTGAAAAGGGCAAAAGTATTTTATTTCAACTGTATAATGATCCCCAATATATTAGAAATAGAATATAACTCTTTTACCAGTGTTAATTGTTTCATCAGTAATTTTATAACGTTTTCTTCTCTGTTTGAATATTGACTTTAATACTCCCGAGCATTTCCTTGTTCATAATATTAATTAGTACTAGTACAAACTAATGTTTTTTTTCTAACTAATTGTATATGCTTACCTATTCATAGAAATACATTAATTACAGTTTATATATATATATATATATATATATATATATATCGAATAATCATTGAGCATAACAACACACATCTTGCCTACATAAAGTCCCAATACATAGTGATAATATATCTATAATCAACTTCTCATTTGTCTTCTTTAGTTTATGTCTTTAGAACTTCTTAGGTCAATGATTTATAGTCATACTCACAATAATAATACATTCAACACAACACAAACATAATATCAAAGGCACATACACAAGCATGCGCTTAAACAGAATCCACTACCCTAAAGTTCTATTAACACCTTTAAACTATTAACCCTAAATTCTCATCTTAAATCTTAATTATTATATCTCAATTAAGGTTATTCCTTTCTTACAATTTCTATTACTAATTTCTTTAACTCTTAAGCTTAAATAATAAAGAGATATCTCCTCCTTACCTTGGGATCGTAGCAATAGAAAGAATATCACACTCACGTCCGCGCCTTACTCGAAGGTCATGGTCAACAATAACATGCGGGATCTTTATGGATTTGGACATAATTTTATTGAACAGAGCACGAATCTAAACCAACAGCCTACAGCAGCCAGCTAACTTGGTATCCTTCAACAGTTCCGATTCGAATTTTGTTTTGATCCATAAGGCTTAAATGGAAAGGATAAAAGGGTGATAAACTGACTTGATCACAATAACTTCTATATATTGAATAAGCAAGGGTGTCATCACCGTTTCTAGTGAGGGTACACGAAGATGGAGGTTTTATGGCTGGAGACTTGGTTTTTTTTTTCTATGTGTCACAAGACAAGCTATTTATTAAAAAGGAGAGCTAAAGACTGAATGAAAATCAAGAGGAGTTCAGGTGTGTAAAGGCTACATAGATTTATATAGAGGTACTTGAAGGCTTAATTAAATAAAGGAATGGAACGGTGGTGATAAGCTCACCAAAACATAAGTGGCGGTGGTAATTTATTGATGAAATGGTGGCCACTTTACTAATATTTGATCCAAGGCATTAGGTACTGGGAAGCATGAGTGTTTCCTTTGTTCTATCCATCTCTCGAATCTTCTCTTGCTTTCTACGGTGGGTATAGTGGGGACTTGTAGATATTAGGTTAATTTAATATATTATTTTATATTTTGTTTTTATTTGTGGGTTAATGTATGTAGGTATTTTTTTATTATAACTAAAAGTTTGACGATCTTAAAAATAAAATACATTTAAGTAGAACAATATTGTACTTTTAATTACTCAAAACTGATTGAAAAATAATAAAATTACCGGTCCCTACAGATAGCTATTGCATAAAGAAAAAGTATCAAGATTCAAATATAAACATATTTTCTCAATCCTGATATCAAACTTGATAAAATATAATATTCAGAATTTTGAAATAATAAGTTGTTAAATATAACTTATACCGATAATATATTAAAACCAGTCTGGGAGCTAAAAATAAAACAGTCTCAAAACGCCATGAAAACTTACAAATGTTCAACATATTAAATTAAACATATCTCTCTAAAGAATCATTTTATAAAAATGCTTCTAAGGCTTTCCAGTTGATCTCCCTGCTAAAATATTAATTAAACTAAATAAAAGTATTTTTTTTTGAAAAACGTATGATAACAAATTTATACCTATTTTGACTAGAAAACATATTTCAAATATAATGATGAAATCAAAATTTCATTACGACTCCAATCTGAAAACATCATATTAAATCATTTAATTATTTTACTAAAAGTATTGAAAATAGCGGGGTGTTACAATTTCCCCCACTTACAAGAATTTCGTCCCTGAAATTCGGTTTATCTTAATAATGAGAATGGTTGGCCTTATCCTAAGTAAAGAGTTGTTCACTACTCTAATGATTTGCTCCCCCACTTAGAATGTACCTTAGGTTAAGGGTTCGTTGATATTACTACTCTTTTCCTTCCTCAATTGGACTTCTACTAACTAATCAAAATTTAAAAGAGTTCAGAGTCACAACATATCATAACTCAAACATGAAGTACAATACAAGAGTAAAAGAAATCAAACAGCCATACAACAATTAGTCATAAATAAATATTAAAAGAAATTAAAATATCATACTCAAAGCAGATAGTAGTCATCGTTATTTTTACAAGACTGAGATTTAAATTTCATGAAAACAAACTCCTTTACTTGAATTATTGATATGAGATTTGAAAAATATTTTTCAACGAAAGGAAAATATACATTCACACACGCTTTGATTCAAATACTAAGGATTGAAACATAGTGCTTTTAACAAATCTTTAACAAGTGTAGTTCAAATTCGTAGTAGTATGGGTTTTCCACAAAATGATTGATGATTTGGAGAATGAAGAAATGAGTAAAAACTCAAAGTAATATTTGAATGTTTTATTTTATACTGTTGAAAAGCTTTTGTCGATCGATATGAAAAAACATAAAAACTCAATTTCACATAACCATTAGGTTATTCTATAGAAAAGATTGAGTAATTATCCATTTGTAATGTTTAAAAGTTAAGAAAGGAAAGTTTCAAAAGTTGTCATTGTACTCTTTCTATGGTTCTCTTTTAAAAGAACACAAGCATGGTAACATACAGATAGTATGGAAACAAGTGGAAGTTGGGGGGAAAAGAGTAGTATAAAGAAGATACCAAATAACTGGTTTTTAAAAATTAATTTGATTGATAAGCATGGACAAAATCTAAAATCTAAATCATAGATATATCCAAATATAATGTCATTTTCTTGTTCACAAGCACAAATCAATTTCCTATGTACACAAACATAAAATTTAGCTTAAGCACGCAATCAAATAAATCTTAAGTCTTAACTGAAATTGGCTAACTAAATCTAAGTAAAGTCAAATTCTTATTCTGAATGAGAAGCGTCTATTAAAAAATTTTTGTTACTATACTTATCCTTGATCACTAAATTTTCCTGTTTGGTCAAGGTTCAATAATAGGGTAAGTTTTCAATATTTTAACAGAATAATCCAAATTGTTATGGGTTCACACTTTTCCCTTCGTGTGCGGTGGTTCCATACTAAAGAATCGGTTGCTCTACTTCTTCCTGGTGACAATGAAAGAAGGAATTTCACTTCTGGTTTTCCGGTTAATATTCACGTTTACAAAACCGCCTTTTCAGTAGTTGCTCCAATGTTCTATAACATCAAACATTTTTGGTTAAGCACAATTTAAAATATGGATTTACCATAGCTCCACTCAAATGTATTTGATACAAAATTCCCTATGAACCTTAATGTCATGCCTTCATTAACCGAATGCATTCATCACAAACAAACCTTCATAATATGTATCATGCATTCATTATATCATCTTCATAGGTGAGTCACTTATAAACATATAACAATCACAATCATGCCACCTTCATTATCATTTAAAAGATATATAATTCATTCAATTCATGTTTCATCACAACCAACAATCATATCAATCTAGAAGAAACATGTTCGAGCAATTTATCATCAAGATAAACCGAACAAGTAAAGGAAATACTCTTTCAACTAGTTCAGAAAAAATTATGCACATAATGCTCATATAATCACTAATGCATGCTTCTATAATATGTCGATTGAACTTAAACCGCTTTTCCCTTTGGTTCACTTCCTTTTTCATTCTTAAATTCAATAAACGTGATTTAGTGGGTTTAAGTTCATTTGATAGGTTTCGTAATTCTTATACCTTATGAACATCAAAGTTGTCAGAATCGAAATTAGTTATGGAACCAACCAACTATAAGTTTCACTTCTTGTTTACATAAACACTTAATTAATCTCTTGGATACTATCCTAACCGATATTTACTTAATCTATCGGTTGGGTTAGTATCTCGGCAACCATCATGTTATTGATTATATGATTCCATATCTAATTTCTTTTCTATTCACTTTGACATAACTCTTTGTTATTTTAATCTTATGCACACATTTATATATAACAAGTACGGAGGGTCAAAAGGATAGGCACCAAATTGGACATATACACAGGAAGCCATTTATTCTCTGTACGAGATGCTCAAACTTTTAGATTTCGACGACATCACCTCCCAATAAATGTAAGTATTAGGGTGATCAGTCCCAATCCTACATTCCATTAGTGGTAATAATCTTCATTATCCAGATTAAATCTTCACACTTCGTATCCCCACTTACTATTTCAAAATCCATACAATCATCATTTCATTTTCATTTCTTGTTAGTTCAATACTAAGGATTTTTCTTTCTCTTTCAAATTCCATAAAATCTTTTTATTCTTTTGCCACCCATTAGATTATTTGCAAATGGATAAGTATTCTCTTTTCTCTTTCTCACACCGAATTCCTAGTGAACTCTCCTAGGTTTCCGGAGCCAAAATCATTCTTTTACAAACACATTCTTAATTTTTCCCAATACTTTCCATTTGCAAACAATTTTACTCTTTTCTCATTTCATCTCTCTTTTATTTTTCTTTTCTCTCTCTCTTTCATCTCTATTTCACTCTTTCTTTTTCTTTCACTCTTCTCATTCTCTGTATTGTTGTATGAGACATTCATCATTTTCATTTTTTTTTCATTTCACTCGACTTTCTCACTTCACCCTCCACTCCAGGGAAAGACCAACCGGGAGTAAGTGTCCCTCTACCACTGCTTGCACGGTACTGGCCACTCTTTTCCGGCCAGTACAACTTGGGTTGAGGGCCCAAGTTGGCTATAGCAGGGAACCACCCTCAACCGGTCCAGAAGTGACTCTGTGACCAATAGAATCATCGTAGTTAACGCGAAACCAATCGCCCGACATGGGTGGCCAGTCCATGTCCTCCTAGGAGATCAAAGTTCCACCCACGATAACTCCTAATCACATATCACTCACGTGCCTCCGCGTATGTCTTTCCCAACTTCCTCACCGTCCACCTTACATCTGCATGATATTTGCTATTATGTACGACAGTTTACATTCTCAATTAAATTCAGATTTAACTTACAACTTTTTCCAAATGGAATGACTCAATTGATTTAGAATCCCATTTTTCATTGTTTTCATAAGTCAAGTATTATTTATCGGACTTCTAAGTCAATTGAGTAATTCCTAAATCATTTCATTTCAAAATTTTATTCACATTGCAAAACATCTTTATTTGAGAATGTAATCTGTCTACATAGATTATTTTACTAAAGTCATTGAAAAGGAAAACTAAACATGAATCCTCAAACTCTTAAAAACAATCGATTGTCTTAAAGAAATATATAATTTGATTCAAAAGCATTTATTTACAAAGATTTTCCTTTTAATTGGCCTTAGCAAAGTATTCTCTCATCACTCATGTTGTGGTGCATAATGTAATTGATTCTCAAAAGGATTTGAATCATCTTTCTTTTTCTTTTACAATAGAATTTTCGTATTTTCAAAATCACCCTTTTTCTTTATTCAAGTCCCATTGAGAATATGATATATTTTCTAACACAATTTCAATATAATAGTCATTGGAATGGAATTCAATTTCAAATGCTCATTCACTTTTCAATTTAATTTTTCTGAACTGAAATTTATAAAAAAAAATTTGAAAATGCATTAAATCACAAAATATTCATTTCCTTTCCAATAATGTGAATATACTCATTATGCACCATTCAACATTTAATTCACCTTTCCTTTTCTCCCTCCATATTTCATTCTTATCTGTCTCATACAACAATTTTTTGGCACTGGTCAGTCTTCGATTACATCGACGGACACTAGAACACATCCAGCCGACTACGTCGACACGGTCAACCAGGCCAAATAAAATTCATCACTCTCATCTCATACCTTGGCATTGGTCAGCTACGCATTCATCGACGGACTCGGACTATGTGCAACACACTAGTCCACTACGCCGAGGCGGCACCTCCGACCATACCAAGTGACTTCATAACTTTATCTCTTTTCTCTCTTTATATATATCACTCATAACTCTCATGTATCTCATTTCTCTCTTTCTCCCTTGGTGGCAAAAGATAAAACTTTTATTTCATTGTGATGCTATACCTTTTGACTTCCTTATACTCAATTATTCATAACACATAGTATTACACATTCCCTCAAAAATTTATAAACATAGCAACCTATTACACATAATTTCATGTATCTCACTCCTTGTGAGCATGAAGGGTTTAGAACTGGAGCTTCACAATGGAATCAGGACCATTTCCCCAGGCCGAAAGGAAAGAACCGCTCTGATACCATATTGTAATATCCCAACTTATATTAATCATAAAAAAATATTTTGAAATCATAAATAGTTATTGTTAGTTTCAATGTTAACAAATTATGAGTTTACATTTGAAACTATATTGAGATTATACAACATGGAACAAAATTTCTTCAATACGAATTCTTTCCTTTGCCTTCAGCATTGTGAACCTCTAATTCCTTGCTCCTTTTTGAAGTACCTAAAAAAATTAAGCCACAAGGAGTTAGACATTTCTTTATGAATTAAGCAAAAGAATTAAAGGAATTCATAATAAAAATTGAAAAGGGCAAAAGTATTTTATTTTAACTGTATAATGATCCCCAATATATTAGAAATAGAATATAACTCTTTTACCAGTGTTAATTGTTTCATCAGTAATTTTATAACGTTTTCTTCTCTGTTTGAATATTGACTTTAATACTCCCGAGCATTTCCTTGTTCATAATATTAATTAGTACTAGTACAAACTAATGTTTTTTTTTCTAACTAATTGTATATGCTTACCTATTCATAGAAATACATTAATTACAGTTTATATATATATATATATATATATATATATATCGAATAATCATTGAGCATAACAACACACATCTTGCCTACATAAAGTCCCAATACATAGTGATAATATATCTATAATCAACTTCTCATTTGTCTTCTTTAGTTTATGTCTTTAGAACTTCTTACGTCAATGATTTATAGTCATACTCACAATAATAATACATTCAACACAACACAAACATAATATCAAAGGCACATACACAAGCATGCGCTTAAACAGAATCCACTACCCTAAAGTTCTATTAACACCTTTAAACTATTAACCCTAAATTCTCATCTTAAATCTTAATTATTATATCTCAATTAAGGTTATTCCTTTCTTACAATTTCTATTACTAATTTCTTTAACTCTTAAGCTTAAATAATAAAGAGATATCTCCTCCTTACCTTGGGATCCTAGCAATAGAAAGAATATCACACTCACGTCCGCGCCTTACTCGAAGGTCATGGTCAACAATAACATACCGGATCTTTATGGATTTGGACATAATTTTATTGAACAGAGCACGAATCTAAACCAACAGCCTACAGCAGCCAGCTAACTTGGTATCCTTCAACAGTTCCGATTCGAATTTTGTTTTGATCCATAAGGCTTAAATGGAAAGGATAAAAGGGTGATAAACTGACTTGATCACAATAACTTCTATATATTGAATAAGCAAGGGTGTCATCACCGTTTCTAGTGAGGGTACACGAAGATGGAGGTTTTATGGCTGGAGACTTGGTTTTTTTTTTTCTATGTGTCACAAGACAAGCTATTTATTAAAAAGGAGAGCTAAAGACTGAATGAAAATCAAGAGGAGTTCAGGTGTGTAAAGGCTACATAGATTTATATAGAGGTACTTGAAGGCTTAATTAAATAAAGGAATGGAACGGTGGTGATAAGCTCACCAAAACACAAGTGGCGGTGGTAATTTATTGATGAAATGGTGGCCACTTTACTAATATTTGATCCAAGGCATTAGGTACTGGGAAGCATGAGTGTTTCCTTTGTTCTATCCCTCTCTCGAATCTTCTCTTGCTTTCTACGGTGGGTATAGTGGGGACTTGTAGATATTAGGTTAATTTAATATATTATTTTATATTTTGTTTTTATTCGTGGGTTAATGTATGTAGCTATTTTTTTATTATAACTAAAAGTTTGACGATCTTAAAAATAAAATACATTTAAGTAGAACAATATTGTACTTTTAATTACTCAAAATTGATTGAAAAATAATAAAATTACCGGTCCCTGCAGATAGCTATTGCATAAAGAAAAAGTATCAAGATTCAAATATAAAAATATTTTCTCAATCCTGATATCAAACTTGATAAAATATAATATTCAGAATTTTGAAATAATAAGTTGTTAAATATAACTTATACCGATAATATATTAAAACCAGTCTGGGAGCTAAAAATAAAACAGTCTCAAAACGCCATGAAAACTTACAAATGTTCAACATATTAAATTAAACATATCTCTCTAAAGAATCATTTTATAAAAATGCTTCTAAGGCTTTCCAGTTGATCTCCCTGCTAAAATATTAATTAAACTAAATAAAAGTATTTTTTTTAAAAAAAATGTATGATAACAAATTTATACCTATTTTGACTAGAAAACATATTTCAAATATAATGATGAAATCAAAATTTCATTACGACTCCAATCTGAAAACATCATATTAAATCATTTAATTATTTTACTAAAAGTATTAAAAATAGCGGGGTGTTACACGCTACGGTTCCCAACATGAGGAATTATATACTTTCACGCAATCAAACGTCATCTTTAACCAGGTGATCATAACGGTTGATGTCGGGTATATGACAAATCATGTAGAGGGATGTGAGTGACGTAGATGGGATTTGTCCTTCCTTATGAATAGGAATTATATCTCCGGGCCCCTTGATTGAGTGAGACGTTGAAATGTATGGCCATACTCAAGACAGTCAATATGAGATATTGACGAGACTTGTTTAGACGCGTCTACTCAGGGATCAAGAAACCATAGGTTACACTATTCATGGGTGACACGTTCCATGCCATGAGTGTAACTATGATATTTGGACAAAGGGATTAAACTTACACATGTTCATTGGTCACAGTAAAAGGTTTAGTCAAATCACAGACATTCCTGACACTTGGGTAGCAATGATGTGTTGCTAGACACCGCTCATTGCTTGTAAAGTTAAAATGTGATTTTAACATTACTGCCAACGTTACAGGAACCTATAGGGTCACACACTAAGAGCAGATAAAATTGGAGATATCACATTTGATAAAAATACAATAGTTGTATTTTTATAAAATTAAATCTTTCTGATATTATTAAGATATGATTCGTTTTATCTTTATGTATAAGATATAAATTTGATTTTATCTTCTACATATAAGATAGAATTCGAATTTATCTTCTAAAAGCCCAACCAGTTGGTCTGATAATATTATAAATATAATATTATTAGCTTTAGGGGTTTTTAGATGTGTGAGACACAGAACGGCAAACCTAGCCGTCATATCAGAGAGTGAGTGATACACAGACTCTCTCTTCTCTACTAGCATTGAGAAGAGAGACGCGACTCCAATTGGGAATTTGTTCGTGTGGATACCAATAGAGGCACAACACATTGATGTGCTCGTGATTGACGAAGTGTTCGTGATAAGATTCGTTGGTCTCCTCTTCCCTGCAAAAGGTAATTTTATTCCCTATCTCAAATCATGCTTTCACATGGATCCTGGATGAAAATAGGATTTTTTTTTTCCGCTGCGTTTGTCGCATCCTATTTCCTAACACTATGAATACTACCACGAACGAATCTAAGAAGGGTTGAAAGATTCTGTTCATGTAGTCCATAAACACTGCAGGAGCGTTAGTCACTCCAAAAGGCATGACTAAATACTCGAAATGCCCATATCGGGTCCTAAAAGTAGTCTTCGGAATGTCATCTTCCTTTACTCGAATCTGGTGATAGCCCGATCGAAGATCGATTTTCGAAAACACCGCAGCTTCGCTCAACTGATCCATCAGGTCATCTATCCGTGGCAGAGGGTATTTGTTCTTGATCGTCACCTTATTCACTTGGCGATAGTCGACACATAACCTCATACTACCGTCCTTCTTCTTCACTAGCAAAACTGGAGCTCCCCACGACGACACACTGGGTCTGATGAGTTGCTTTTCCGCTAACTCCTCGATTTGCTTTTTCAGCTCAGCTAGCTCCACTGGTGCCATTCGATAGGGCGCTCTAGAGATTGGTCCAGTCCCCGGTATCACATCAATTGAAAACTCGACCTCTCGAACAGGTGGCAATCCAGGAATGTCATCCAGGAAAACTTCAGGGAAGTCTCGGACTACAGGCAGTTCTTGAATGTGATTGTCCACATCGACGTCCAAAGAAGTTGAGATCATGTATACATGGGTTCCCTTTCTCAAAGAAGCCATGACGTGATTGGCAGATACGTGCTTCGGTAAAGGTTTGTCAGGGTTTTCAAAAGATAGGGTCTTAGCGAAGCAATTCAATTGAACATGGTTAGCGGATAACCAGTCCATTCCTAAGATAACATCGATTTGGGATAAGGGTAACGTTATCAGGTCAGTGGGAAAAGTCTTATTGTCTATCACTACCGGACACTTAGGGCAAAAAGTTGAAACTGTGACTGGGTCACTGGTAGGGGTAAACACAATCAAATCATATGGTAGAGAAGCTACCATTAAGTGCAACCTACTCACAACATCATTCGATATAAAAGAGTGAGTGGCACCCGAATCATACAACACATTTAAGGAAATCTCACGTATAAGACATGTACCTTGGATAAGACCATCATGGTTTGAAGCCTCTACACCGCTCATCGTAAACACTTTTCCTTTAGCTTGTGGCCTCGCAGCATTCCCAGCATCATTTCCTTTCTTTTGTTTGGGGCATAGCCTTGCAAAGTGACCAGGTTCTTGACAGATGAAACAAACCGGCTTGGGGTTACATTCATTGCCAAAGTGGCGTCTACCGCATCGAGTACAAAAAGGAGGTGATGTCTCAGAGTTCCTATCAGTAGGGTTATTGCTGTAGCAGCTTTTACTCCCGTTGTGGCTCCAAGTGTTAGCGTTCCTATTCCCCCGGTTGCGATTGTTGTTCCTTTGGAACCTCGGTCCTCCATACCGATTATCCCTTCTTCCTCCGAATCGATCGTAGGGTCCTCTCCCATGTTGGGTTCCTTGCCTCACGTTCTGGTAATTGGGGTTGTTCCTCATTGGTTCATGGGAACTCGAGGGTACAGCAGTCTTGTTACTCACGTTCTTCGCCTTAAGCCCATCCTCATAGATCCTGCATCTGCTCACTAAGAGCGGAAAACTGTCGATCCCCATGTGTATGAAAGCCATCTTAATCTCAGTCTTGAGTCCATCGAGAAACTTCGCGCACTTCGAATGGTCGTTTCCGGGGTGATTGTAGTGCGGCACGTACTTCTCCAGTTCCTCAAACTTCGCAGCATACTCGCCGACCGACATATCCCCTTGAGTAAGGTGCATGAACTCTATTTCCTTCTTCAGCTTCATATCGATAGGAAAATACTTCTCTAGGAATCTTTGCTTGAAGGAGTCCCAAGTGACAGCTTGCTGTTGAACCTCCATAACTTGCCTAGTGTTCTCCCATCAGTCAGATGCCTCCTTTGTTAGCATGTAGACCGCGTAGGTTACCTTCTGAGCATCGGTGCATTGCATAGCGGTGAAGATCTTCTCCAACTCCCTAATCCACTCATTAGCATTATCCGAAGCATACCCACCGGCGAATTCCTTAGGGTTCCTCTTACAAAACTCATCTAATCCCCTATATTCCTGAGGTCCTAAGTTTTGGTTTTGGTTGTTCTGCTGAGCCTGCTGGTGCATCGCGTTGAGATTCTCATTCATGCCCAGAACAGCAGCAGTCAGTTCGTTCAGCATGTCCTCGGTGTTCCGAGCTGCTTCAGGAGCTTGTCTACCTCTTCCTCTTCCAGACATCGTACGCTATATTCATTAACGCACTAATAGTTTAATATACCCACTAACGCATCTAATCACACAATCCTAATATATCTAGAGATCACACAACAGAGAACATGTAAGGCCATGTTCAGGCCGCATGGACAACCATTGCTCTGATACCACCAAGTGTAACACCCCGATTTGGAAAACTCGAAATAAATACTCATCAATTACTAATTATTTCTTTTAGGAAAAATAGGGTGAAATTTTTTTTTTTTGAACACCAGAATAATACTCCACTGTCAAGCTTTTCAAAACAAGGTATTACTTTTTAAAATCCTTTCTCTCAAAACGCTTGCGGAATTTTCTAAAAACAGTTTGACATGGATAACTTCACAAAACAAAGGCTTTTCGTATAGGAAAATATTTGACTTACTTAAAATAGTCATCTGTCTGATTAAGGCAGTCATTCAGAAAACAGTTTTGAAAACAGACCCTAAGGGTTCTTACAAAAGTGGTCACCATAGGTCAGCGGTGCCATTCTTACGTAAACATGTACTTAATCAAAACATTTCAAAAGATAAGGGGTACACTTGTTACATATCAGCAAGGGTCCATCGAGAACCTAACAATAATCTACTGAGCACCGTTCCTTCTCGATCCGGAACGTAAGTCTTCAAAAGCAATCTTCGTCGTCCGTCAGTAGCCCTCTTGTCAGCACATCACGATCAGTAGGTCCTTCCTTCAGGAGTAGCATCACCAGCTCCGCTATCTTTTAGAACCGAAGATTTATAGTCACATGTGCACAAGAAGTTGAGAGAGTAAGTTATCCGAATGGAATTACTCCCATCGACTTCTTGGAATTACACTAGCGACGCATACCAGATCATACAAACAACACAACAGACAATACAACAGATAACTATGCAAAATGCATGAGGATGCAATGCAATCGTCACATTATCTGACATTTTGTCTCTTTTTCTTAGGGAAATTCCTAAATCAATTATCTCGCGAAGCTGAATCTCTTTAACCACTTGTCTCGCAAAGTCGAAGTCTCTTGTCCACGTCTTTCGAGTCCATAACATCGGGATTTCAGGCTTTATAGTTTTAGGTCTCGGGTCTACATCTCCTCGGAATCCATCCACCTAATTCGGAAGCAATCAGGAGTACAGGATCTCTAACCACACCGGCTTTTACTGGATGGCAAAGTGAATGCATTCATATAATAATGGCCCGGGAAATAAATAAAATAACCTCATCCGGCCGTGTTCGAGCATCCCTCTCACTGATCAAGACTTAGTCCAGGGGGTGTCAGTCGTCTTGTCTAGTGATCATGTGGTACTTTGTCCACACCACTGAGTGACCAGCTCCGACTGGTTCAGCCAGGGCCCCTATGGTTTTTCCCACCTAGACAGACTTCTCAAGGCTTCTTGACGAATCACCGTCATTGCCGTCCCCTATCCTAATCATCCAGCTGAACACCACAAGGGTAATCCAGATGTATCTTCCTCTCCACTACTTCGGGTTAGGGTTTAAGTTCGTAAGGTTGTACTCGCTCGTTCTAACGTCGACCCATCCTAAGTCATCTCCGCCATACAGCTCCGACTATATGCGGAATGCTTCTGTGGGACTCGACCACTGTGTCTAACGGGCTCCGACCCATCCTGAATCATTTCGGCATACGGCTCCGACCAGTATGCAGGATATTCACAATCTGTCCGACGGGCTACAACCCATTCAGAGTCAACCTCGCCATATAGCTACGACTATATGCGGAATATCAAACATCATTCTGACGGGCTACGACCCATTCAGAATCACCATCGGCATATGGCTCCGACCATATGCGGGATATCCATTAATCATCGATAGATAGGCTCCGACCTATCCCAAAACATTCACACTCAACATATGGCTACGACCATATGGAGGCTATCTCAACACATGGCTACAACCACGTGAAAGTATCATCATAGAACTCATAACGTTCACGTCCAAAGCGTCGTCGTCATCATCATAGCGTCAGCTCGACCCACGTACTTGGCGCATCAGCATCATCCGGTTCATCGCGCGTTCCATCCCTTAGAGTTTCGCTCTAGTCGTTGGGGAATTCCTTATAGTTCTCTATGTCTTTACTACTCTCGTCTTATATCGCGGAATGATGCATTATGCTCATGCAATGACAATATAACAACAATACATCTCATCGTAAAAAATATATCAATCAATCAATACCATGTAATGGTATAGGTCTGAGTCTTCGTATACCGCGATACAAACAATCACACAATTTATCGGGTATACTACTAGCTACGATTGACCTTTACTCCTACTTTGAGAGAGTACGGAGTGTCCTAGCATACTCACTAGACACCAAAGCGTCTTAGGATAACTTCTCTCTCACCTGGATTCGCAGTTACCGAATCTACAAGTTCCGAGTGATCTGCTTCCTTCCTCGTCTGCCCGACTCCAACTTCTTTCAAGTCCCATAAGATAGACATGTGAGTATTTAGCTCTATTTAATATTACTTTTAACTTTATACTCAAGATAACTTAAGAAAAATCCAAACATCGTCTTCATTTAGACCAAAACATTAATTCTTTTGCACAAACTTGCCCAAGGTTAAACACTAACTCTCACACTTTAACATCATGAGAAATAATCAAATAAATAAATTTAATTTAAAAGTTTCTTTGCTGGTCCCTCTTGGACAGCATTGAGTTCAATTCCAAAAACACCGAAAATCGCACTTTTCAAACCAACTTTGTTTTAGCTCAATTACCCATGAGAACTAAGCTTTAAAACACTTTGAAAACACTTTAAAACAAGAAATATAACTTGGAAAATTCTGGACAGCATCATGTCCTAAGTCTTAAATTCATCTTCCATTATTCACAATCAACTCAAATACATACACAAATCAAGCATCTTGAGAACAATCAAATAAACACTTAAACCAACACTTTCTCAAGTTCAAACACTTAAAACCAAGTGTGGACAGCATGATACTCAAATAGAACAAATCAAACAAACACTCATTTATTTCAAATATTACATATTCACAAGTTATCAAATCAAATCAAACACAATATGTTCACATACTCATTTACACATATAACTAAATCGAATAAGGAAATCAAACTCTTAAACATACACAAACCGAATCATGCATCACATAAATACTTAAACATAATATCATTAATATTCCACTTAAATCAATTTCCCATCTTAGCAAAACTTCATCTTATCATTCATGACTATATCAAAACCGTATGCATCACGAGTTTGTTTAGAAATTATTTTCTCAAAGAATGGCTTCACAAATCAACACATAATCTCATGTCATGAACACTTCTACATTCAAGGAGGTTTAACTCAAAGTCTAAGGCCCAAACCGTGGCCTTGACTAGGTTTTCTCAAAAATGTTTTCAAAGTTTCAAGACTTAAAAACAACTCCCAATTCAATCAACAATTTCACATAATTCACCAAGGAAGTAAAGATATAACTCTAGCATGTTTTTCCTAGGTGAAACCATGAGCACACATAGGTTTCTAGACAATTTTTATTTCATTTAAACACATAAAATCAACTCATAGTTTATGGAAATCACATATTCATCACTTAAACTTAAGAAAATTCTAATCCTTTCTATTAGGCATGCAAAACCGTGACCAACACAAAGAAAATCATCAAGAGAACTCAATCATCAAACATATCATAATTTAGGCAAGGATCTAGACATGCATGCAACCAAAAAAACTAGATCTTTGGGAGATCCTTCATGAAAATTCAAAACCAAGTTCTTTTCAAAAACACTTTTAAGAAATCAAGGAAGAAAACTTAAGGTCAAGAGAGAAAACACTTTCTTAACAAAAATTTTAGAATCAAGTTTAGAAAATAACATGCATGTGAAGAAAATCACTAGATCTAATCATAAAACAATCATGCATCAACACTTTTTCAAACAAAATCAAGCTTTAGAAGAAGATCTTGAAAAACGAAGAAGAATTAAAGAAAAAGGTTTAAAACTTTTAAGATCATAAAACAAGGTTCTTACTTAATCAAAAGTCTTAGAGAATCAAGTCCAAATCTTAGGTTTCTCCTCTCTTTCCTCACGGCTCACTCACACTCTCTAAGGTCCATGGTTTCTCCTTTTCTTTTTTTTTCACTATCTTGGCTTGATCTTGCTTAGGTTATGAAGTGTTCAAAGTTTGGTTCCCTTTCTCTCAATGTTCGGCCACTCTCTCTCTTGTCACTAAGAGTTTGATTTTCTCTTAGTGTTGTGTTTAGTTTGGGAAAAGAAATGGAAGAAAGTGTGTGTGTTGATGAAAGAATGGAGGAGAATTCACCCACTCCCTCACGGTTTTAGGGTGTTGGTGTGTGTTGGTGTTGATGTGGTTTGTGTTGGTGAAGGAAAGAAGAAAGGATGAAGAATGAAGGATGAAACAACTCACTTTCTTCTTCATACGGTTTTGGTCCCTTTTCTCTTATCTTTCTCTACTTTCACTTAATTGCCATCAAGGGCTTGCATGGAGGGCTTGCTTGCAAATACTTGGGGACTAAGTCACAAAACTTGGAGGCCAAGTCTTGCCCTTGAGTCCCTCCACGGCTCCTTCCTCCCTCCTTCCTAATCTTCACTTTTTCCTTCCTTATGTCATGCTTGGTCATGAGGATGATGTCATTGTGTTGACTTTTGGGCATGCCACTTGTTAACCAAGTAAATGAGCTTCGTGGCCAAGCCAAGTACATGCATTCGGCCACATGGAGGTTAGGGTAGGTTAGATTAGCTTAATTAGGTTTTAGGCACTAATTAAGGTTCTAATCATGATTAGGATAGGATTAGGTTAATTAATCTAGGTTTAGTCCACTAATCCTTAGTGATTAGGGCTTAATTAAGGATTAAGGTGCTAATCAAAAACTTAATCATAGGTTTAAGGAGGATTAATTCTAGGTTAGCTCACTAACCTTGAGGATTTAGGGTTTAAAAGAGTGATTAAGCACTTAATCAAGGATTAAGAGCTCGATTAAGGTTTAATCAAAGATCAAGGTGCTAATTAGGGTTTCTAGAGGTGATTGGACTTTGATTCTTTGGAAATTAAGAGAAAATAATTTTCCATGAAATCATATGAATCAACAAAACAAAAATCTTAATCAAAACCTTAAACAATCAAGCACACAAAGTCACACACACAAATAAATCAAATTTTCAAAACATAAGAATCCTTTATGGCATCAAAACTATTTTAATGAATTTTTAAATCCATTAGGCTAAATTAATTTATTAATTAGGGACTTGTAGAAGTGAGTCAAAAGGCAGATGTCACACTTTCAACCCTACTTAGATTCGTTCATGGTAGTATTCATAGACGATATCCTCATCTATTCCAAGAACAAGGAGGAACATGAGGAACACTTGAGGATAGTTCTGCAGATTTTGAAGGAAAAGTAGTTGTACGCGAAGCTTTCGAAGTGCGAATTTTGGTTGGAGCAAGTGAATTTCTTGGGTCACGTAATCTCGAAGGAAGGAATAGCAGTGGATCCGGCCAAAGTAAAAGCGGTTTTGGACTGGAAAGTGCCAACGGCGGTGACGGAAATTCGAAGTTTTCTCGGTTTGGCAGGATATTATAGACGTTTTATTGAAGGATTTTCAATATTATCCTTGCCAATGACAAAGTTAACCAGGAAGGGACAACCGTTTGTGTGGACCACGAAGTGCGAAGAAAGTTTTCAGGAGTTAAAGAGGAGGCTAACTACAGCCCCAGTGCTTGTTTTGCCTGACCCAGAGAAGAGTTTCAGTGTTTATTGTGATGCGTCGAAGCAAGGTTTGGGATGTGTTCTGATGCAAGAGCGAAAAGTTGTAGTTTACGCCTCTAGGCAACTAAAGGTTCACGAGCAAAATTACCCAACTCACGATTTGGAGTTAGCTGCGGTGGTTTTTGCTCTGAAGATATGGCGACATTACCTCTATGGCGCGAGGATTGAGGTATTTAGTGATCACAAGAGTCTTAAGTACCTCTTTGATCAAAAGGAGTTAAACATGAGGCAAAGGCGATGGATGGAATTTTTGAAGGACTACGACTTCGAGCTACAGTACCACCCGGGGAAAGCGAACGTGGTAGCAGATGCTTTGAGTAGAAAATCTCTTCATGTGTCTGCAATGATGGTAAGAGAGATGGAGTTGATCGAGAAATTCAGAGATATGAATTTGGAAGTCAGGATGAATCCGAGAAGTATGATTTTGGGAATGTTTGTCGTATCGAGCGAGTTTATGGAACAAGTCAAGAAAGGTCAATCAAATGATCCGGAGTTACAAGCAAAGAAGCAATTGGTCACTGAAGGAAAAGAGACAGAGTTTCAAGTAGGAACTGATGGAGTGTTGAAGTATAAGGATCGAATTTGTGTGCCGCAAGACAAGGGGATGAAAGAGATGATTTTGGAAGAAGCTCATAAGAGTAAGCTGAGTATCCTTCCCGGAGCAACTAAGATGTACCATGACTTGAAGAGGATGTTTTGGTGGCCTGGTATGAAAAGAGAAGTAGCGAAGTATGTGTCGAGGTGTCTAGTATGTCAGAAAGCTAAGATTGAACACAAGAAACCCGACGGAGTGTTACAACCATTGGAAATTCCAAGTTGGAAATGGGACAGTATTTCCATGGATTTTGTAACTGCTTTGCCTAAGACCCGAAGAGGATTTGACGCTATCTGGGTAATTGTTGATCGATTAACCAAGAGCGCTCATTTCCTACCTGTCAATGTGAAGTATCCGTTGGAGAAGCTGGCAACCATATATGTCAACGAGGTAGTGAGACTTCATGGAGTGCCAACAAGCATCATCTCAGACAGAGATCCAAGATTCGTTTCGAAGTTTTGGAATAGTCTACATGCTGCACTTGGGACGAAGCTCCAGTTGAGTTCGGCTTATCACCCTCAGACGGACGGACAATCAGAAAGGACCATTCAATCGCTAGAGGATCTTCTTAGAGCTTGTGTTCCGGAACAAACAGGAGAATGGGATACTCTTCTGCCACTGATTGAGTTCACGTACAACAACAGCTATCACTCGAGCATAGGGATGGCTCCTTATGAGGCTTTGTATGGAAGGAAGTGTAGAATGTCGTTATGTTTGTTTGAGACTGGGGAGAATCTTATTCTAGGTCCAGAAATGGTTCAACAAACAACAGAAAAGATTAAAATGATTCAGGAGAAGATGAGAAGTGCTCAAGGCCGGCAGAAAAGTTACTATGATCAGAGAAGGACTCCTCTCGAGTTTAAGGAAGGTGACCATGTGTTCATGCGAGTAGTACCCACTACTGGGATTGGCAGAGTGCTTAAAACCCGAAAACTCACCCCAAAATTCATAGGACCTTACCAAATCCTGAAACGTGTAGGACCAGTAGCTTATGAGATAGCTTTACCCCCAATGTTTTCCAACCTACACAATGTCTTTCACGTGTCACAACTCAGAAAGTATATTAGAGACCCTTCTCACATCATCGAACCCGACTCTATACAACTCAAGGAAAATCTTACGTACGAGACTTTGCCCTTAAGGATAGACGGTCGGAGTGTAAAGACTCTTTGAGGAAGGGAAATTCCTCTAGTTAAGGTTATATGGGGTTCTGTGAATGGTGAAACTGCTACTTGGGAACGTGAGAGTAGCATGAGGGATTTGTACCCTCATTTGTTTGAAACAGGTACGTGATTTCTCGAGGACGAGAAATTTATAAGTTGGGGAGGATGTAACATGTGCCTTTTGACTCACTTCTACAAGTCCCAAATCATGAAAATTATTTTAACCTAATTGATTTAAGAATTGATTTAAAAGAGTTCATAATGGGATCTTATGCTTTGAAATTTGATTTGCTTGTGTTGTGACTCTGAGTGTTTGACTGTTTAAGGTTTTGATTAAGATTTTGTTGTCCTAGATTGATTCGTATGGCCTTATGATTTTAAGATGGAAAATTATTTTCTCTAAGTTTCAAAGAAATCAAAGTCCAATCGTCTTGATCTAGAGTTATCCCTAGAAACCCTAATTAGTATCCTAATCTTCGATTAAACCCTAATCGAGTTCTTAATCCTTGATTAAGCACTTAATCACTCTCTTAAACCCTAAACCCTCAAGGTTAGTGAGCTAACCTAGAATTAGCTTTCCATAAACCTATTTTAGAAAATATTATGTTTTTGATTAGCACCTTAATCCTTGATTAAACCCTAATCTCTAAGGATTAGCGGACTAAACCTAAATTAATTTTCCTAATCCTACCCTAATCATGATTAGACCCTAATTAGTGCCATAAACCTAATTAAGCTAACCTAACCTACCCTAATCACCTATGGCCGAATACCTAAGTGTATAGCTTGGCCACCAAGTTGTTTTGCTTGGTCACCAAGTGGCATGCTCCTAAGTCAAACTAATGACATCACCAAGATGACCAAAGCATGACATAAGGAGGGAAAAAGTGAAGAGATAGGAAGGAAAAAGGAAGGGGCCGTGAGGGACTTAGGAGCAAAACTTGGCCTCCAAGTTTTGTAGCTTAGTCCCCAAGTAGTTGCAAGCAAACCCCCCATGCAAGACCTTGATGGCAAATAAGAGAAAGTGAGGAAAGATAAAGAAAGGGCCAAAACCGTGTGAGAGAGAGAGAGTTTATTTTCATTCCTTCATTCTTCATTCTTCATTCTTCCATCTTCATCCTTTCTCTCAACAACAACAACAACACACACCAACCAACACCCTCAAAACCGTGAGGAGTGAGGCCAAGAGAGAATGATCAACACACTTCCCTTCATCTCCTTCATTTCTTTTACAAACTAAACACAACACCAAAGAGCTACATCAAGCTCTTGGTGAGAGAGAAAGAAAGAGAGTGGCCGAATTGTAAGAGAGGAAGAACCAACCCAAACTCTTCACAATCTAAGTGAAATCAAGCCAAGATAGTGAAGAAGAAAAGGAGAAAACCATGGACTAGGAAGAAGAGTGGGTAAACCGTGAGGAATAGGAAGGGAAATCAAAGAATTGGACTTGATTCTTGAAAACTTTTAATTAAGTAAGACTTTTGTTTCATGATCTTAAAAGTTTTAAACCTTTCTCTTTGATTCTCTTCGTTTTCACACTTTTCTTCTAAGACTTTGATTTTGCTTGAAAAAGTGTTGATGCATGTTTGTTTCCAAGATAGATCTAGTGATTTCCTTTACATGCATGTTGATTTTTGAACGTGATCTTGAAGTTTTGTTAAGGAAATGTTTTCTCTCATGATCTTGAGTTTTCCTCTTTGATCTCTTAAGAATGTTTTTGAAAAGAACTTGATTTTTAAGTTTTCATAAAGGATTTCTCAAAGATCTAGTGTTTTGTTTGCATGCATGTTAAGATCTTTGAAAATGATTGATTTTTTTGGTGACTTTCTTTGTGATGGCCACGGTTTGTGCTTGATCTTTAGGTTAGAGGTTTTGATGTTGGATTTTGTTATGTGCATGTGATTATCTTGAGTTTCTAAGAGTGATTTGAAAGTTTGAATCTTTGAGAAAACTCTTTTTAAGAAAACCATGGACAAGTCACGGTTTTGATGATGATGTGATTGAAAGTTTGATTTTCTTTGTTTGATTTCTTGTATGTCATGATCTTGAAGTTTAGTGATGCCTTAAATGAATAAAAATTTATGTAATGTTGTGATTTTTGTGTGATGAGCCACGGTTTGTATGCTTAGTAGAAAAGAATTAAGATTTTATTGAGTTTAGATAATGAATACATGATCTCCATGCACTTTGAGTTGATTTTATGTGTTAAATGAGAAATCTAAATTGTTTAGAGACTTGTGTGATGCTCACGGTTTCATGTAGGAAATGCATGCTAGGATTATGTTTTTACTTGTTTGATGAATTATGTGAAATTGTTGTTGAGTTTGGAGTTGTTTTTAAGCCTTGAAACTTTGAGAACATTTTTGAGAAAATCTAGTCAAGGTCACGGTTTAGACCTTAGACTTTGGGTTAAATTTCCTTGAATGTATATGTGTTCATGTCATGAAATTATGTGTTTATTTGTGAAGTTATTTCTTGAAAAAAAATTTTTAAACAACTCATGATGTATACGGTTTCAACATGTTTAGGCATATTAAGATGAAGTTTTGCTAAGATGGAAATTGATTAAGTGAAAGTTACATGAAAAATTGTCTAAGTGTTTGTGAGAAGCATGATTCGGTTTATATATGCTTAAGAGTTTGATTTCTTCAATTGATTAAGCTATAGGTATGTGAACATGTTTATGTTTGACTTAACTTGATGACTTGTGATGTGTGAATCAAATGAAGGTTTGTCTAGAAGTCTTAAGTGAAGTAAGAGTGATACCTCGAATGCATATGTGTTTAAATGATTTGTTTTACTTGAGTACCTTGCTGTCCACATGTGATTCTAAGTGTTTGAACTTGATAAATTGTCGATCAAAGCGTTTATTTGATTGTTTTCAAGATTCTTGGTTTACCTATGTGTTTAAATTGGTTTTAAACAATGAAAAATGTATTTAAAACTTAGGACATGATGCTGTCCAGAATTTTCTAAGTTATATTTCTTGTTTTAAAATGTTTTCAAAGTGTTTTAAAGTTTAGTTTTTATATGTATTTGAGCAAAGACAAAGTTTGTTTGAAAAGTGCGATTTTTCGGTGTTTTTGGAATTAAACTCAATGCTGTCCAAGAGGGACCAGCAAAGAAACTTTTAAATTAAATTGATTTATTTGATTGTTTCTCATGATTTTAAAGTATAAAAGTTAGTGTTTGATTTTGGACAAGTTTGAGTAAAAGAATTGATGTTTTGATTTTAAATAAAGACGAAAGTTTGGATTTTTCTTAAGTTGCTTTGAGAATAATTTCAAGAGTAATATCTAAATAAATTTTGATACTCATATGTCTATCTTTTGGGACTTGAAAGAAGTTGGAGTCGGGCAGACTAGGAAGGAAGCTGATCGTTCGGAACTCATAGAATTGGTAACTACGAACCCAGGTGAGAGAGAAGTTATCCTAAGACGCTTTGGTGTCTAGTGAGTATGCTAGGACACTCCGTACTCTCTCAAAGTCGGAGTAAAGGTCTATCGTAGCTAGTAGTATACCCGATAAATTGTGTGCCTTGTTTGTATCGCGGTATACGAAGACTCAGACCTATACCATTACATGGTATGAATAGATTGATATATTTGTTTATATTGAGATATATTGTTGTTTATATTGCTATTGCATGAGCATAATGCATCATCCCGCGATATACGTTAAGATTATTAAAGACATTAGAAAACTATAAGGAATTCCCCAACGAATAGAGCTAAACTCTGAGGAATGGAACACGCGATGGAACCGGATGATGCTGATGCGCCGAGTACGTGGATCAAGCTGACGATATGACGACGACGACGATGCTTTTGAACTAGACGCAATATTCTACAAGAATGTTTCCATATGGTCGTAGCCATATGTTGAGAATGTTTCCATATGGTCGTAGCCATATGTTGAGAATGTTTCCATATGGTCGTAGCCATATGTTGAGATCACTTCCATATGGTCGTAGCCATATGCTGAGAATGAGTTAAGATAGGTCGGAGCCTATCTGTTGAGGATTGTTGATATCCTGCATATAGTCGGAGCTATATGCCGTGAATGATTCTGAGTGGGTCGGAGCCCTTCAGAATAGTTGTTGTTATTTTGCATATGGTCGGAGCCGTATGCCGTAAATGATTCAGGATGGGTCGGAGCCCGTCAAACATAGTGGTCGAGTCCCACAGAAGTAATCCGCATATGGTTGGAGCTGTATGACGGAGATGACTTAGGATGGGTCGACGTTAGGACAAACGAGTATAACCCCACGACTTAAAACCCTCACCCGAAGTAGTGGAGAGGAAGATACGGTGTTTACCTGCGTGGTAATCACTTGATGATTAGTATAGGGGAAGGTAATGACGGTGATTCGTCAAGAAGCCTAAGAGGAGTCTGTCTAGGCGGGAAAAAGCTACAGTGACCTGGGTTGACCATCCGAGGTTGGGTAGGTAGTCTGGTGTCATAGCTGAAGTACTGCATGATCACTAGACGGATGACTGACACTCCCTTGACTAAATCAGGATCAGAAGAGGGATACTTGAACACGGCGGAGGTGGACACCCTTGTCATGACACTTTTTCCCGGGCATTTTATATTATATTTTGGTGTCGTCTCCCGGAGCCGGTGTGGTTAGAGATCCTGTACTTCTGATTGCTTCCGAATAGGTGGATGGATCCCGAGGGGATGTAGACCTGAACCCAAAACCAAAAAGCCTGAATCCCGATATTGTGGACTCGAGATACGTGAACAGAGAAACTTCGACTTTGTGAGATAAGCTGTTAAAGGAATTCGACTTTGCAAGATGAATTGATTAAATGATTCCATTGAGGAAAAGACTTAGTGATAGATAATACGCCGATCGCATCGCATTCTCATGCATCTTGCATAATTATCTGTGGTATTGTTTGTTATGTTCTGGTCTACGTCGCTAGTGTAAATCCAAGAAGTCGATGGGAGTAATTCCATTCGGATAACTTACTCTCTCAACTTCTTGTATGTATGTGATGGCGAACCTCTGGTTCTAGAAGATGGTGGAGCTGGCGTGGCTTCTCCTGGAAGAAGGACTTACTGATCGTGATGCGCTATCGAGAGGGCTACTACTGGATGACGGAGATTGCTTTTGAAGACTTACGTTCCGGATCGAGAAGGGGACGCTACTTAGTAGTTTATAGTTAGTTTCTAATGGACCCTTGCATGATATGTATATCAAGTGTACCCCTTTTCTTTTGTAATGTTTTTGCAAGGTAAATGTTATGTAAGAATGGCACCGCTGATCTATGGTGACCACTTTTAAAAGAATCTTTAAAACCTGTTTTTAAACTGTTTTCCGAAAGACTGTCGTAATCAGACAGATAACCGTTTTAAGTAAATCAGTTATGTTTTCTATAAGTGAAATGTTTTACCTATCTGTTGAAAGTAAGTTTTCAATATTAAACTATTTTTAGAAACTTGGGCAAACGTTTTTGAGATAGAGGTTTTGAAAGTAATACCTTGTTTTGGGAAACTTGACCGATGAGTTTTATATCGTTTCAAAAAAAAATCCCCGTTTTTCATGAAAGAATTAAGTAGTAGTTTAAAGTGTTGTTTTCGAGTTTTCCAAATCGGGGTGTTACATGGTGCATCCCTTCAACGAGTCCCGACTGCTAATCATTTGCATCTAATCCCCCTAAAAACTCGAATACTTACATCATCGCAGCATCTTTGCATCATCATCATTTCTCATGCATCTCATCCATTCTTACTCAGCAACATCATCATAGTCCTCTTCGTCAACTGTGGTTCAGCAGCATCTTCCGCGTCCTTCACATCTCGATTACTCAGCAACGTCATTAGTGTCCTTCCTTGTCAGCTCGGCTTCGCAACATCATTGGCTCCACTCATCACCACCACGCTTCCGCTCGCTTCGTCGGATATTTCTTATCGTATCTTAGCATCGTCTCCTCGTCGCGATTTCAACTATTCTCCTCATTCATATCCGTCATTCTTTTTCTCTTTATTTTTAGATTATTACTTTCATACTTTTAGTCTTTATTGCTTATCCAAACGGTTCCAACAATATCATAACTACTTAACTAATCAATAGATCATTTGCAAAATAAGATAACTAACAGTTCAAGCATAAACAATCAGAAAATATAATATCATGCTTAACAAACCAATCTCAGCCGTTCGGGTGGACAGCCAAAGCAATCAAACATGTGCTATCACATACACCACTACGCTAAATGAGATTGGAGTCCAACCTTTGAGATGATTGGACCTCTTAATATGTTACCTAAATACCACGTCGTCCTAAGGGAAAGCCACTCTCTCACCTCGATGATGACACATCCTAAAGTTCTCCAAGGTTTCCCGATCGCTATCCTCTCCTCATTTCCTTCGCGTCCGTCGCTCGAACTACGACATTTTTTCCGTGCGTTAGAAACGATTTCGATACACTCTTCTAATTCGTTTTTGAAAACAATTCTCTTTTTGAAAACTTGTTGTTAATTATTCAAAACTTCCAAATTCAACTTAAATCTAGGATTAAAAAGGTTTTTGAGAAAAACTTTGAAAACAACTTTGAAATGTTCTTTTATTCAAATAAACACCCTTTAAAACATAGTTTAAAACATTCAGGTTATGAGAACATCCAACAGAATACCAAAAATTCGAAAAGATGAAATTCTAAAATCACATTAAAATTATTTAATAAAAAGTCTAAGCATTCACCATTTACATATTGAAAAACACTCTTAAGCTAAAGAAATAACTAATTAAATTATAACATTAACACACCAACTCAAACATGCATAGGAAAATAATTCAAACTTAACCTCTTACTTAAATCATGACAAACCGAATTACCCATGATTAACATTTCCTAATTACTAATAAATTCTAAACCTTGAAATCATAGAATCATTACGAAAATTAATTCAATTAATTTATTTATTTTCAGTCCTAAACCGAAAAGAAGAAAGGAATTCAACACATCATTTCATCAAACATAAAATAGCATTCACATAGAATATAGTCACTCCCATTAGTCATTTCAAAAAGAAAATCCTTCTAAGCACCTAAACATGCACTGGCCGAAACATTAAAGTAAAATCTTGCAAAGATATCACACACAATCCAAGACATAAAATAATGAAATTATCCTATTTCTTCCAAGATCAAACCGTGAGCATCATAGGAAAACTTAACAATTTCAAGTTCATTTTCTCAACTTAAGTCAAAACAACAAGCAAAGTCACAAATCATTTCAAGGATTTATTTTTATTTCCCTTTAAATTTAATCATTTCATACATGCATCTTTATGCTCCTAAATGAGGCTAATCTTAGTCTACATGCAACTTCAATGATGATCAAACACACTCCCCTATTCTCCTAGCTCAAGACCGAATATCATCACACATAAGACAAGAATCTTAGTTCACTTTTCAATACACTCAAGACAATTAATTCAAAGTAAATCATATTACATCAACATGCATGCATTATCATGAGATTTTCTTAGACCTTTTTATTAAAACTCAAACTCATAATTTTTCTTAAATAAAAATTTGAATTATAACTTGAACTTCTAAAAAGAATAACATGCATGAACTTAAAATCATTAAATCTACCCCTAATACATACATGCACCCAATAATCAAGCACCAAGACACTTTCTTCACTCATGGCCGAATGGCCTTCACACCAACACAACATGCATAAAACAAATCTTTGAATCAAATCATACTCACTTTAAAAAGAATCATTTTAAAGTTCATTGCCCTATTTATTTCTTCTAGACTGTAACACACACAAAGGGAACATAACCTTTTTCATTTGAAAACTTAACATGCAAAGCCTCAAAGTCCTAACAAACATAGATTACTACATGCATATACAAAGGTTAACCAAGATCATAAAAAATCAACATGCAAGGCTAAAAATCCCTATTTATTTCTCAAATAAGTTTAGATCATGTAAGGGTTTATCAAATACTCACATAGATGCACATAGATCACGGATTGAGCAAAAGAAATTAACATGCAAGACTTAAAATCTTCACTTTGTCACAAATCAAACTTAGATCATAAATAGTTTACCAAAACTTTACATGAAAACCTTATAGATCACGGTTTAAGAGAAGAAATCCAACATGAAACGGGTTTCAATTTTAGTTTTCACAAAAATCTCAAGTAATAATTTAGATCCTTTAGAAGTTTGTTTTAGAAAATCATCAAGACCTACCTAGAGAGCCATAACCGAATCATAGAGTCCATGAGTTCACATATTACAAACCAAATTTAAAAGTCCATAGTGAAGTCTAAGTCACACTTGCACTCATCCTTTATGCTATGAAAATAAACATGCAATGAAAAGAGAAAAAGGAAAAGTTACAAAACCAAAAGAAAATCCTAACTATCATGGTCTCCTTCTTGATCTTCACATAACCTACCAAGGAAGTTGGTCTCCTAACATCAAATGCTCTTGATCTCTAAGGAAAATCCAAGGTCTTGGTCTAAATCTCCTTCCTCCTTCTTCGTGCTCCCCACGGTCACACTCTCTTCTTCTCTCTCTCTTTTCTCTTCTAAGGGTTTGATGATCCCTTAGAAAGTGTTTGGGTGTGTAATGGAAAGGAAATGAAAAGAAAAGTGAGGAAATGAACTAAGGCAATGTGTATTTATGGGCAACCGAATTGGTCTTCTTTGCCTTTGGAGTGTGGTTCGGCCAAGGCATCAAGTGGAAGGGTAAATTTGGGTTTCTAAAAGTGTGCATGGGAGGGGTTAAATCAAAGAGACATGGTGCATAGGCTAGGGCTTAGGTTTCATCATGCATGGTCACTTCAAACCCTTTTCTACCCATGTGATCCCACTTTGATCTCTAATTCAATCCTATAATTTTCCTTACCCAAAAATTCAAAATCCTACCCTAACAAACACACACATCACCGTAGCACATACACATGCACACACATCATGCATTTTCATTTTCATTTTCTACTCTTATTTATTTTAAGACATTATGATCATCAATTCATATAATCATGCAAACATTTTCAAGAATCATATGCACACACACACATATACAAAACCGTAACACTACTCACACATATATGCACACATATT
Source organism: Crotalaria pallida (assembly GCA_037953625.1). Lineage (NCBI taxonomy): Eukaryota > Viridiplantae > Streptophyta > Magnoliopsida > Fabales > Fabaceae > Crotalaria > Crotalaria pallida. Next base: position 74,250,557 of record CM075649.1, on the reverse strand, counting down.
TATTTTCAAGTAGCATTTACATATTAAAACAAACACATATCATATTGAGCTTATGTCATAAATTAATTTCATGTCATGGCAATTAATTTAATTTCCTATAAGAATATATTATCTTGTAAAGAAAACTTAGACTCCTTCAAAATAAAACAATCATCTACACAAAATACACATAAGTAAAATCTCCAAATAATCTTTAAAAATCAAGCTCTTCATACAAATAAGAAATTTTCAAAAGACAAATTTGTTTAAAGTTATTAACTCTCAAAAATCATGGTTTCTTAAAAATTCATCCTTCACAAATTTCAAAAACAAATTTTGTATTTCAACCCAAAAATTCTAAAAATCATATTTTCAAGGTTCACAAATCAAAAATGCAAATTTATTCCATAAATAAATCACCCTTTAAGAAAATCATAAATCCTCTTTTAGAAAATCCTTTTGAAAACAAAAACTCCAGGTTTATTTTTAACGAATTCGTTTACGCACGTACGGGAAAAATGCGGGGTGTTACAGCCACCGTCACCGGGATCGAAGCTTGTGGTATTGTTCTTTGCTCGCTGCTGTGCACCGCACTATTGGGGTTGTTGCCGGAACCAGAATTGAACCGGTTTGGTTGCCTCTGTTGCTTCAAAATCATATTTGAGGGTAAATCCCTAATACCTTTTTACGTGCGTGTTATGTTCTAATAATAACAATGATACTAATACTAATAATAAAACTGATTTTTAATATTAATTAGTGATAATTATAACATTAAGTTGTTTTTGAATGTTTATGTTGTTTTTTTAAAAAAAGTGTGGTATTAAGGTTTATATTTATTTTAATTATATTGTTATTGATAATGGTTTTTAATTAGCTACTTTGATTTGTGTTAACGCATAATTAATTGTTATGTCGAACGTTTAGTTTTAAGAGTATTTTGTTAAATGTGACGGGTTTCTAATTAATTAGTAGTTGGTTGGTTGGTATTGTTGTAGAACTAAACCATGCTCTAATTAATTAGGAATTCGATATATTCGACATACGTTAATTCAGTTTTAAAATCTTGAACTTTAATTCTAAATTGAAGGAGAGTGTAGCTAATTGGATTTGAAAATGTGATTTGCTTATTTTGAACAAAGAACACTCTCTTTGTAATTCAGAATTAATAATTTTAAGTAGCTACAGGTACGTAATTCCAATCAATTATGATACTTTGTTGGTTTCGAAAGATAGCGTATTTTTCAAAAGAAGTTATAATATTTGTAATGAAAAGAGCATGGTCTTGATTCTAAATTTTATTTGATCTCGGTTTATGAACTTGAATCAAATAATTTTAAGGTTAGGAAACATATTCAAGATACAATACTTTAAACCAAAATACAATAAGTTAACGTATTTTGTTTTATGATTTGGAATCTAATACAATACTTGTCATGTTTCAATATGTCATATTTAGTTTATTTTAGTTCCGGGGTGCAAAGCTTTTAAAGTGTCTACTTTAGTGTGATTTCAAAGTTGATTATTATTGTTTTGTATGGCATGGTTAGACGACGAAGGACTTTAGGACCAGCCGCGATGCGAGAAACGAACCGCGTCACGTTTGAGTATCCTTGTGCAAAAAGAAACAAGTCTATGGAAACGCAAGGTAAGGGGTTCTTTACCTTGCTTTAGGGAGTATTTTCTAATTAGCTCATAGTGCTTGCTAAGAGTATATGTATATGTTTGGTTTGGAATTTAGATAGTTATTATAGGCTTAACAATCAAGAATGAAATTAAATGAAATAGTTGTTAAATTGATATATGTGATAAATTTTGTATGCTAAGTGCTAAATGTCATTATTTATGCCTAACTGAAGTATATGGAGACTTGGATGGTAACTAGAAATGATTATATATGATAGTTGTTATGTATGTTAGAAAAAGTATAGAGTTGTGCTATTTTGTGAATGATTATGGTGATTTATATTGGAATGTGTGATGTGGTGTTTTGTTAATTTATATTGGATTTGGAAATATAAAAGGATAATGAAATTGATGATTTTTATGGAAGAGTTTACAAATGCAAATATTTTGGAATTTAGAAGTATAATGAGATAATGAAAATGATGAATTTATGAAAGTGATTACAAAAAATGAAATAAGTGAAATAAGATATTAAAAGATTTAAAGGAAAAAGAGTGTGTGATCCAGATCTTGTAAGACGTTGTCCGAAGGAGACTGTACGCATAGATCGCGTAAGACACACTTGATGCGCAGCTGTAAGACGTTATCCGAAGGAAACTGTACGCAACGATGGACACACACACCATATATTAATAAAGGTATAATTGGATTGTGCCTCTCCAGACCTTGTAAGACGTTTTTCGTAGGAGACTGTACGCCTAGATCGCGTAAGATGCACTTGATGCGCTGCTGTAAGACGTTGTCTGAAGGAGACTATACGTAATGATGGATGCACCTTCTGATTGTCGAATCCAGGTCTTGTAAGACGTTATCCGTAGGAGACTGTACGCATAGACCGCGTAAGACACACATTGTGTGCAGCTGTAAGACGTTGTCCGAAGGAGACTGTACGCAATGATGGAAATCCACGAAATAAATTCTAAAAATCTTTGCAAAACTCAAAGAGTATATGAATAGAAAAGAAAATGTGAAATCAAGTAAAGAGATGAGAAAAGTATAAGCTGAATAGGTTGGAAATGTATGAAATAAAGAGTTAAAGAATTATAAAAGAAATCATTTGTTATTGATGTGAATAAAATTGCCGTGAATGGGTATGAATGATTGAGTTTTGTGCAATATATGGCTAAATGTGTTTGACTTAGTAGGTCATTATGTCTTGTTAGACACTACTTTCTACTTCATGTGTAAAGCTCACCTCCTTAACACTTTTCCAGGTACCGAGATTTGAGCTTACACGATTATTGGCCGAGCAGGTGCACACTCCACTCCGTGGAGTGTAAGTTAGTTAGGGGGAATTATAGATTTTTTGGTTGTAAATAATTTATTTTAGTTCTGATGCGATGTGGTGTGCGATAAAGCACTGATTTTTGATTATGTGTTGTTGATAGCCCTGTTGGCTTCTGGTTGTTGAAAATGAATATGTTTATCAGGTTGCAGGAAAAATATAATTTTTGGAAAAGTTCGAAAAATAGAGGAAACTCCGTCCGTTTGGCGGAAGTTTTTTAAAATTAAAAAGGAAATTTTAACTTCTCTATTTTGAGTAATGGGTAATTATGGGTAGTAAAGTGTGAGGGTGTTACACAAGACATCACCTACCACAATTCCGCTGCGCCACTCTGATTCAAAAAATCTCTAAACATACAGGGTGGCACCTATACTAATGACCCTTGCATCTCCTAGATTTGGGACATTACTAATTTCCCAAACGCTCACATAAACTTAAGACAGGATGATTATATCTTCCGATACATGTACACTTGAGGAGATCACACTACACCAAAATATGGATTTAACAACGCCGATTTAACAACATTTTTGAGAAAGATGCTGTTGAAAGTTCACACGGAAGTATTAACAACGCCGCCTTTACTTTGTGTTGTCTATGAGAAATAAATGACAACACTCTCTTCACCAAGCGTTGTCAATATTTCCATTCCAGCACTTCCATATAAGACAACATTATTTTAAAAAGATGTTGTCTTTTCTCTTCACATATGACAACACCATCTTTACCGGACGTTGTTAATTTGTTACCACTCTCAATATAATAATTATATTATTTACAAAATTTTATTTTATTCATATAATTTAAAGTAGATTTATTTAAAGTAATAACCGTATAGAAAAATATATTTTTTATACTTTACTTTGATATATTCAATATTAAATTATTTTTAATACCTCCAAATTTCTAACTTCATGATTTGTCTATATGTACTTCCTCTGTCCTTTATTATCAGACCCCTTTGGATATTTTTACGTCTATCAAGATTGATAAATTTTATACTAAAATTGATACGTTATTCCAAAAATACTCTTTTACCAATAATTTGAATATAATAAATTTTTTGATTTTTCAATACTTACTTTACCTCCACCACCTACAACATTAAAACTACAAGTTTTGCAAATTTTTGCATTTTCCAATATAATTTCAATTATGTCTTCTCATTAAAACTTAGAGTATTATGATTAAATGTTAAGGGTAATTTTGGAAAAAAATTAGAAGAGGTTCTTATATTTAGAACCAAATTTCGGTATAAAGGATGCTCTTGGGGACACCTGTGATACTGGCCAAAGAGTATAGAAAAAAATTATTTTTTAAAAATTAAAAATCATACAAATCTTTTCTAATCCTTTATTTTACTTCAACCGGAATCAATAAATTGATTATTTTTAAAATATAAAAATCATCCTCTCTCAAACACAAAACCGTAACCATAAGACATCACCATCGTCGACACCAAATGCTTTCTCTCTCACTCTCATCCCGCCTTCTCACTGCCTCCGCCGCTCCGCGCTACACGCTCACACCGTCGCAAGTCAACCACCACCATGTCTTCTTTCCTCACCATCCACGAAGGGTTTTCGCTAGTGCCACCAGCAGGAGTCGCATCGAGACCCGCTATAATCGCCTCTACCCGATCGTCTCTACCTCGATTTATGAGGAATTCTACTCTGTCTCTCTCCGTCACGATCCTTTTCTCCATTTTCCACTATCAACAAACTCTCTCTCTCTCACTCGATCTTGTCTCTTAAATTCGGCACCACGCTCCGCTGCAACCCGTCCTTGTCGCGAATCTCCTCCTTCAACCTCTGGCTGGTTCACCTTCTCCTCCTTCAAGCTCTGGTTTCGGCTCCATCTCCGTACTGAAGCTTCGGTTCACCACTTCACCTTCAATTCGTCACTTTCGTACTAAAGCTTTAGTATGTCTTTAATTTATTTCTTAATTTCGAACCCTAATAACTAGGGGTGTAAGTCGAATCGGACCGGACCAAACCGAAAAATATGGTCCGGTCTGATCTCGTGGTCCGGTCCGATCTTAATTTTTTTGAACCATTCTACTGTGATTCGGTTCACGGTCTCACAAATTTTGAAACCACAAAGACCGAACCGGACTGATAGTTCAAATATTAAAAAAAAACACACACACACCACAGCAAGTCAGCAGCCAGCCAGCCACTCTTGACTCTTGAGAGAACCCTAGCATAGTACATCTCTCCCTCTTACGTTCAAAACGCAGCCACTGTGGCTAAGAATGGCAGCCACTCTCTAAGTCTTCGTCCTCCGTTCGTTCTCTTTCCCTCTCCGTCCATTCTCAAGCTCTCTCCCTCCGTTCAAGCGCCGCTCGCCACCGCCGCCACCGCCAGTTCTCAAGCTCTCTGCCTCTGTTCTCCCTCACGCTCCAGTTTTCTAGCGCCGCAGCCACAGCCCTTCACACGCCTCGCTGTCTGCTCGCCACCACCGTCTTCTCGCCACCGCCCTCTGATTGTTCTCTGTTCTCACTTCCAGGTTAGTAGTTTTTACTTTTTTAGTTATTTTAAATAATTTTTAGTTATTTTTAGAATCTAATCAAAGATAGAATTTTTACAAATATTTTTCTTTATATGAATGACTTATATTTTTTTTTAAGATTAACTATATACCTTTCTAATTTCTATATGCTTAAATAATCATTTTTTAATTAAAAAGAACCACAGCAATGCACAGTGTTGAATTTGCAATTGGATAAAGCTACAGCTGTTGTAGTTCCAGGTTGAAGTTGATAGACTGTGGCTTCTTTATTTGTTTAGTTGTGTTTTGTCTTACCAATATCTTTTACTGTATTATTATTAGTTATGCACTTTCAATGGATAAATCATGATCATTGATCTCTGTTGCCTATTTATGTTTCTTTTTTTGCCATATCTTCATCTTTGCTGAACTTATGCAATAGAAAAACATCCTCCTTCAAGAAGGGATACATATAAGAGTGGTATCAATGATGACTTTGTTATGCTTAAATCTGGATGTTTTAGTCTTTTAAAGTGATTATTTTTCTAGTGGATGATGAAAAGTGTGCACTTTTATGTTAAAGTGATATAATGGAATGAACTTTTGTATAATTCTTGATTTTTTAAAAAGTGATTTTCCCACCGTATTAGTTGCTGTCCAGATTTTTGTTATTTAGGTAACGTGAGTTTAAAAGTGATTTTCTTAGCTTAAAACTTAAGTATTTTAAGGGTATTAATTATAGAAAAGGTGTGAGCAAGTTTTGTGATAATTAAAATTGCCTTTGGATTTGTATGATTTTGTGATGGTGGTGGGTCCAACAAATATTGGCAATCAAAAGAATAGTATTTTCGGGATACATGAAAACCTATCTTTTCACAAAACATTATAGCTGAATCCTGAAGTTTATAGTCTGCGCTTCTGAAGTTTATTGGCAATCAAAAGAATAGTATTTTCAGGATACATGAAAACCTATCTTTGGATTCTAGCTTCTCAACTGCTATTGAAGCATTTATTTGGTTTTCGAGCATGTCATGTAGACAAAATTTGATTAGTATTTTGTGTAACACCACTAATTTTCGTCTCCCAAATAATCAAGAAATTAATTATAACGATTAATTTATAATTGATTTATATTAGTTTTAAAGGTTTTAGTTTTTGTGCATAAGGTGTTTTATGTATAAAAATATAGGATATATTTTTATATGGTTATTTTGTACAAAAAATATGAATATTGTAATTTAGTCCTTGGGTTAGGACCTAATTGCAATATTAAAAAGGTTTTTGAAGAAAGAGTAATTAAATTCTTAATTTTTGAATTTTATCAGTATGTAACCGGTTAGAAGGGCTCTGTAACCGGTTACACGATGAACTCAGAAAACTGGGTTAGTGCATTTGATGAGTAATCACGCGTTTTAACCCAGAATTCGCCACGAATCCCACTCGATTCATGGTGGGAGACGCGTGTCGCCTTGCATGCTGCTTGAATTCGTCTATAAATAGATGAATTTCTGAGGATTTGAGGGTTGATGCAGCTGAATTCTTGTTGAGGAAGGGAATTAGGGTTCCATTTTCGTGAGAAGAAATTCGCCTTTGTTCCTGATAGTGAGATCGAGATCCATACACCATTGCAAAGCTTACATCCTGAGCTTTGTAAAAACACCAAATTTGTGATTTGAGAGTCTGTGTGGAAGGAGAAATCGATTTGAGAAGTTGGCAGTTGAATTCTGAATCCTCTGTTGTGCATGTTCTGGAAGCTGAGTTCTAGAACTGATTTTGGTAAGTATAGTCAATCCTTAAGTCTCAAATCACTTCCATTCCTTAGTACATGTTACCTATATTGAGTCCTAATTGGTTTCCCCAATTTCTTTGGCCAAATGCTATGTCAAATCTTCTGGTCTTTGGAGCTTGTAGATGGAAATCGTGGCTGAGAGCAGAACCTAGGATTTGTGGGAAATCTATGTTGGAGCCTTTCTCTCTGCAATGTTTTGGATCAAGCACGAACCTAAGGTAAGGGGGAAGCTTACTATTTGCTAGAATGAGAATAAATTGTGGTAGAATATAGGATGAGTCACCAAGAGACTCAAAGGGCATAAGTTGAAATGGATAGATGGCTTGGAGGCCAATTTGAGCTCAATTGTTGTTTTGAGCAACTTTAATTTGATGCATGCAAGCTATATAAATGTTGAATTCTGTGTTTGAGTGCTTAATCTAAGTTTGGTTGTGTTAAATTGTGTTTATGTGGATTTTCATGCAATTTGATACAATAAACTTGATGCATGCAATATGAATGTGTTTCAGAGTGTAAACATGTTTATTTTAAGGCATATGAACTTGGTGTATACTGGAAATTGGTTAGATTTGAGAAAGAAAGAAAATGAGTTGTTAAAACTCTTGTTTTAATGGTCTGACTACATAACCTAACCGGTTACACGATTTTCGTAACCGGTTAGACATTGTAAATTTTCAAAGAAAAATCAGTTTGCAAATCAGTCCTGAAACTTTAATGGTTTTTACTCAAATCTAAGCCTTAATTTCTATACACAAGGTCTGAATATGAGTTGTGGTAATGTCAACAAATTCAGATTGGAAAGATTTCCATTTATGCCTTAAATTGATGGAATAATTTCAAGTGAAATTATGTTCATTGGAAAAGGATATGTGATTTGGACTTTTGAATGATAAAACAATGGTTTTTGAGGTATAAAATAAAGTTAAAAAGTGTTTTGGATTGGGTAGAGAATTCAAGAAAAAAGGGTTTTTCTGAATTGCAATGGTAAAACAGTTCAGGTCTGTAATTCTAACCGGTTAGTACCTGAAGCTGAAAAATAAAAAGTTAAGATTTTTAAATACCATTGAAGTTGTAATGCTCAAACTGGGTTTTAAAAAGGCATATTCTGAGAAAAATTCAAAGGGGAATTTTATGCCAAATGTTATACCTCAAATAAATCATTCAAAAGAGAAATTGGAATATTTCTAAATCACAGTAATTAATGGAAAGACCAACCTTAGTAATTATGCATGCAATACATGCATAGAGAAAGGTAATGAAATAGGTTGGCAAGGATAGTTTGTGATGTTCGGGTACTTGACCCTGTACTCTAGGAGTACTAAACTAATGCAACCAACTTGATGACACATTCGGGGAATGTGGCCATTGTCTAGGACATGGTTTCTTGGACACGTTCTGGGAACGTGATGCACACTCTGGGAGTGGTGCTTGATTTCATTCCAAGTTTGGTTTGCGATACGTTCTGGGAACGTATGTGAGTGTTCTGGGAACACATTGGTTTAATAATGGAATTAAACATAAAAACCAACCTTGATGATTGTGCATTCATATAGAATGGAAGTTTGGTTGGTAGGAACGTTTATCATATTCTGGGAATATGGGGAGGTTACTCCGGGAGTACCAAATTATAACCTACTTGATGACACATTATAGATATGTGGCCAGTGTCTGGGACCTGGTTTTATACGTTCTGGGAACGTATGTTGGTGTTCTGGGAACACTTTGATAAGCAACCTACTGGATGACACATTATAAATATGTGGCCAGTGTCCGGGACCTGGTTTTTATACGTTCTGGGAACGTATGCGTTCAGGGAACGTGATGCACACTCTGGGAGTGATGCTTATTTATCCAAGTATGGTTTGCTACACGTTCTGGGAACATGATGCACACTCTGGGAGTGAATGCTTATCATCCAAGTATGGTTTGGCATTACGTTCTGGGAACGAATGTCAGTGTTCCGGGAGCACAACGGTGTATTGGATGGACGTCCAAGATGGACTTTTAGAGGCCTCAGTTGTGGAAGGAAATCATGCATCATGCCACCTGCATTGAAAGAATTATTACGATTAACCGGGTGTGCTCATATGATTATGCATCATGATTTTGCTACATGTTAACTTGTGGTTGTTAGTTTTATTCTCATTTGATTATGCGAATATGTATAGCTAACCCCCATGCCCTTATTAGGTGTTGATCATGCATCTAGCTTGCACAAAAGTCAGTGAAGGGAGATGTCCCTTAGGTGCAGGCAGAGTGTTGAAAGTGTGGGTTGGGAACCCGTTGTGCAGATATCGAGGATCCGACCAGAAGGATGTTTGGACAAGGGACCAGTGACCAGCTCTATAACATTTCTATTTTTAATAGAACTTATATGATACATATTTTGGAAAAAGGTATCATAAGAGGAATTCAGTTTCATAATTATACTTATTTGGTATTAATGGACTTGTTACACTTGATCAATTTTGGGGGTACAATATGATGAATTTACTATGTTTCTGCAAACTCTGATTTTGTTAGTCAACCTCATTACAAATCAAGTGTTTGTGAAAAAGAATTTTCAAGGGAAGGGAAAATTATTATTTTCAAATCTTTTTCCAACGATAACAAGTCCAAGTTTTCATAAACTTATTACTTTTCTTATAAAGTAAGATGACATAAAATGAGTGTTACACTTTTATGGTATCAGAGCAATGGTCCTGACTCTTGGTCCTTGGGTGTGTGGTCCAATACGCTGGTCATCGATATCTGCAATGTTTCTTGGGAAGTATGCTCTCATATACTTCCAAACTAGAGCTAAGATTATGGGTAATGGCTCTAGATGGGTAGCTCATTCTGCTATTAAGAAGTGTTCTATGAAGTCTAAGTCGAAGTATGATAGTTGTATGCTTTTCTTTAGACATGTGGTCAACCTAAAACCATAGTGTTTGTTTATTCCGTTCTCATAGAACCAGTGATAAGGAAATCTTAAGGAGTTGTAGTTAAGTCCTCGACTCTGAGGAGGAGTGTTTACCCTCACTCGTGTTAAAGTTAATAAACTTTTTAGACCGAGTGTAGGGCAGTGATCTTCTTAAAGATCAACCTTGTTGAGTTTGTTAAACTCTAAAGCTATCCTTTCTTTTGTTCCTTTCGGATAAGGGTAGTGATCAAGGTTGCTCTATGCCTTATCCAATCTGCTATCTAAAAGCAGAGAATCCTACAAATCTTCTTGTCGTGGTTTCCAAGGTATGTCGGAATCGTTCTATTAAGGTATTAGACTTTGTCTATCTACCTGTGTCATGATTTCATTTGATCTTAAGCACGGTTCGGGGGCCGAAGGATCAAGTGATCATGATTAATGACGATAGAAAAACTCTGTATTGGGATTCCCAAGTTTCGAATCTAGAATCCAATGAACCATATGTTGCTTCTGGGAAGCAATATTAAAAGAAAAAGGGGGTTAAAGAAATCCTGGTTGTAGGAAATGATGCCAGGTTTACCTTTGGGTAAAGAGATAGAGTTTGGAATCAAGTCAATTCTTGAAACTGATTCTATCTCTACTACCTTTCTAATATGGTACCATCGGGAATGGTCAAATGGGAGAAACACGTAGAAAAGTGCAAGGTTGATTGTAGGTGGGATTAACCCCAAATCGGGATTCGGGACAGGGATACACTTAAGACTGCATTTTTGATCTCGATATGGACATTATGAGTGGGAAGTAATGTCGTTCGGATTGACTAATGCACTTGTTCTTTTATGGATTATAAGAACGAGACCTTTAGATTACACTGGGATTCGTTTGTGGTTTATCCTGAGAATCTGGAGGAGCATGAGGAACATCTCGGGTTTGTGTTGAGAATCCTGCAAGGGGAAATGTTGTGTGTTAAGCTCGCCAAAGATGAGTTTTGGTGGAGTGAAGTTACGTTCGCAGGGCATGTGGTCTTTAAAGAAGAAATTGCGATGGATCCAGCAAGGGTAAGTTTAGGATTGAAATAGGAACAGCCTAAGACTGTGATTGAGGTGAGAAGTTTCTTAGGGCTGGCTGGATATTATCGCCGGAATGTTGAGGGATTTTCTAAAGATCGCATGGCCTCTGACCAAGTTGACTTGGAAAAGATCAACTGATGGTATTAAATGATAGGGTGTTGTTTAATTATGGTGGGGTGATGATGGATTATAGCCCAACATAATATGATTAGTCCAAGAGGAATTATGGAAAATGTGAGTAGATTATGATTTAAATCATTTCAGTGATGGATTTAGTTGGAATCAGGGTATTAGATTATGATTAAATCCTATTTTGAGTTGGATTGGATGATGTAAAGAAAATGGTTTTGAAATTCTTTGGTTTTACTTCTAAAACTATACTTCATAACCGGTTAGAGTTTCTTGTAACCGGTTAGAAGCTGAAAGTTTGAAATTAAAAAAAAATTTAAGTCCTTTGTGAAGGAACTTTTGGTATTGGTAGACATCTTCCTCAAATCCAAACTCAATGTCAATTACCTAATTAAAGTTTAAGGAAGGATTTAATGTGATGAAATAACTTAATGCCTTGATTCATCATTGAAATTGATTTAAGAGGATTGAATTATGATACTTATGGATTAATCGAGAGTTGAAATTAAGGAGCCACTCCAATTGGAGAAGGTTGTGATTTATGAACAAGTTTGGAGTTCGAAAGTATGAATGACAATAAGAAGAGGAAGAGTTGAATGTAAAATAAAAGCAATGGATGGAGTTTCTTAAGGATTATGGCTTTGAGCTCCATTATCATCCTGATTTAGCAAACGTAGTTGCAGATGATTTGAGCTGAAAGGCTATTTCTGTGAGCTCAATGATGGTCAAGGAGGCTATTCTGATTGAGGAATTTAGAGACCTAAGTCTGGTAACCCAAAAGGAACCCTCTAGTGTTAGATTGGGAATGTCGCCAATCACCAACGAATTCCTGAATCGGATTCGTGAATTACCACCAGAAGATGAAGAGAAGAAAGAGAAGTTAACTTTTGAGGAAAAAGGAGTTAGATCTCTATGAAGAAACAAAAGAGATTTAATCTTTAGAATCAAAGTCTGTGATTATGGATATTAGAAAATATATTATGGAAATAAGGGATTTAGGAAGTGTTGTCTAGGACAACCTAGAGGAGAGATCCAAAGGCATGAATTTCAAGGATAGATTATGTTCGAACCCAAGTTAGCTATCAACTATCAAGGAATAAGGAATTTCTTGATGTTGGTAAGCATGTGTGAGAACTGCGGGAAAGTACATGAATTTCATGCGTGAAGTATCAGAATTCAGAATAAGGAAAGATTGATGAAATTAAGGCCCAATGGGAGAAAGAGGAAAGGTAAGTGGGAGAATATCTTCCACGAAAATATAAAGGTTAAGGAATCGTCAATTCCAGTTGTAGGAAGCTGGAGTATTATTCACCGAATTGTCTTGAAGGAAAAGGTGAAAAAGGAATGGACGAATCCAGCACGAGAAGAATTCACCGACTGAGAGGTGAGTTGAGTGTAATCTTGACGTAGGCAACCCAAGCCTGTCTTTTCCTTTGATCTGAGTTAACGTAGTTAAATGTTTTCGACTACGTTAATCTAATCGTTTGAGAATATCGATATCCTGTTGGAAGTTCAACTTCAATCTTTCGGTGATCAAAACCTTTATCACAGTTGGATGTGGTAAATCACTGTGGACACTACAGAAATAGAAAGATCAGTTATGGCTAGAGAGATTAACAACCACCGGGATAGGATAAATCTTTGTCTCCCCAACGGAAATGTCTCTAGAACTTGACTATCTAACTAAGTCTGATAGTGACAATTACCCTATCTTTAAGTTCATCTAACTTAAAGACCTGTCGTATGGTCTTTCTTGCGAAAGATTATATCTGAAAGGGATGATTTTGTTATTAATGGATTGAATATTAGGACTGATCACCCTAATGTTTCAAACTATTAAGAAATGAAGTCATACAAACGTTTCTTTGATCGTGCTTGAGAGATCAGAGTGCGCAGCCCAAAAAGTTTTTCCAAAAAAAAAAATATTTCTAAAAAGTTTATTGGAAAGTGTTTTAATTGAAGAATAGTTATGTGAAGTATAAAGAATATTTCTTTTAAAAAGAATTCATTCACATGAGAGTTTTATGCAAAAAAAAAATCTTTATGGGTAAATTGAAGTATTTTATTCGAAATGTTTTGAAATAAAAGAATTATATGGAAACTCTTTTAAGTGGGGGAGGACCCTACAGAACAAATTTTTGGGGAGCAAGATGAAGTTTTCTAGTATAAAAATACTTTGGAAAAGTGGAAAATTTCAAAAGATGAATTTCGGGGACGAAATTCCTTTTAAGTGGGGGAGTAGTGTAACACCCCTAATTTTCGTCTCCCAAATAATAAAGAAATTAATTATAACGATTAATTTATAATTGATTTATATAGTTTTAAAGGTTTTAGTTTTTGTGCAAAAGGTGTTTTATGTATAAAAATATTGGATAGGATATATTTTTAATTGGTTATTTTGTACAAAAAATATGAATATTTTAATTTAGTCCTTGGGTTGGGACCTAATTGCAATATTAAAAAGGTTTTTGAAGAAAGAGTAATTAAATTCTTAATTTTTGAATTTTATCAGTATGTAACCGGTTAGAAGGGCTCTGTAACCGGTTACACGATGAACTCAGAAAACTGGGTTAGTGCGTTTGATGAGTAATCACGCGTTTTAACCCAGAATTCGCCACGAATCCCACTCGATTCATGGTGGGAGACGCGTGTCGCCTTGCATGCTGCTTGAATTCGTCTATAAATAGATGAATTTCTGAGGATTTGAGGGTTGATGCAGCTGAATTCTTGTTGAGGAAGGGAATTAGGGTTCCATTTTCGTGAGAAGAAATTCGCCTTTGTTCCTGAGAGTGAGATCGAGATCCATACACCATTGCAAAGCTTACATCTTGAGCTTTGTAATAACACCAAATTTGTGATTTGAGAGTCTGTGTGGAAGGAGAAATCGATTTGAGAAGTTGGCAGTTGAATTCTGAATCCTCTGTTGTGCATGTTCTGGAAGCTGAGTTCTAGAACTGATTTTGGTAAGTATAGTCAATCCTTAAGTCTCAAATCACTTCCATTCCTTAGTACATGTTACCTATATTGAGTCCTAATTGGTTTCCCCAATTTCTTTGGCCAAATGCTATGTCAAATCTTCTGGTCTTTGGAGCTTGTTGATGGAAATCGTGGCTGAGAGCAGAACCTAGGATTTGTGGGAAATCTATGTTGGAGCCTTTCTCTCTGCAATGTTTTGGATCAAGCACGAAACTAAGGTAAGGGGGAAGCTTACTATTTTCTAGAATGAGAATAAATTGTGGTAGAATATAGGATGAGTCACCAAGAGACTCAAAGGGCATAAGTTGAAATGGATAGATGGCTTGGAGGCCAATTTGAGCTCAATTGTTGTTTTGAGCAACTTTAATTTGATGCATGCAAGCTATATAAATGTTGAATTCTGTGTTTGAGTGCTTAATCTAAGTTTGGTTGTGTTAAATTGTTTTTATGTGGATTTTCATGCAATTTGATACAATAAACTTGATGCATGCAATATGAATGTGTTTCAGGGAGTAAACATGTTTATTTTAAGGCATATGAACTTGGTGTATACTGGAAATTGGTTAGATTTGAGAAAGAAAGAAAATGAGTTGTTAAAACTCTTGTTTTAATGGTCTGACTGCATAACCTAACCGGTTACACGATTTTCGTAACCGGTTAGACACTGTAAATTTTCAAAGAAAAATCAGTTTGAAAATCAGTCCTGAAACTTTAATGGTTTTTACTCAAATCTAAGCCTTAATTTCTATACACAAGGTCTGAATATGAGTTGTGGTAATGTCAACAAATTCAGATTGGAAAGATTTCCATTTATGCCTTAAATTGATGGAATAATTTCAAGTGAAATTATGTTCATTGGAAAAGGATATGTGATTTGGACTTTTGAATGATAAAACAATGGTTTTTGAGGTATAAAATACAGTTAAAAAGTGTTTTGGATTGGGTAGAGAATTCAGGAAAAAAGGGTTTTTCTGAATTGCAATGGTAAAACAGTTCAGGTCTGTAATTCTAACCGGTTAGCCTGAAACTGTAACCGGTTAGTACCTGAAGCTGAAAAATAAAAAGTTAAGTTTTTTAAATACCATTGAAGTTGTAATGCTCAAACTGGGTTTTAAAAAGGCATATTCTGAGAAAAATTCAAAGGGGAATTTTATGCCAAATGTTATACCTCAAATAAATCATTCAAAAGAGAAATTGGAATATTTCTAAATCACAGTAATTAATGGAAAGACCAACCTTAGTAATTATGCATGCAATACATGCATAGAGAAAGGTAATGAAATAGGTTGGCAAGGATAGTTTGTGATGTTCGGGTACTTGACCCTGTACTCTAGGAGTACTAAACTAATGCAACCAACTTGATGACACATTCGGGGAATGTGGCCATTGTCTGGGACATGGTTTCTTGGACACGTTCTGGGAACGTGATGCACACTCTGGGAGTGGTGCTTAATTTCATTCCAAGTTTGGTTTGCGATACGTTCTGGGAACGTATGTGAGTGTTCTGGGAACACATTGGTTTAATAATAGAATTAAACATAAAAACCAACCTTGATGATTGTGCATTCATATAGAATGGAAGTTTGGTTGGTAGGAACGTTTATCATATTCTGGGAATATGAGGAGGGTACTCCGGGAGTACCAAATTATAACCTACTTGATGACACATTATAGATATGTGGCCAGTGTCTGGGACCTGGTTTTATACGTTCTGGGAACGTATGTTGGTGTTCTGGGAACACTTTGATAAGCAACCTACTGGATGACACATTATAGATATGTGGCCAGTGTCCGGGACCTGGTTTTTATACATTCTGGGAACGTATGCGTTCAGGGAACGTGATGCACACTCTGGGAGTGATGCTTATTTATCCAAGTATGGTTTGCTACACGTTCTGGGAACGTGATGCACACTCTGGGAGTGAATGCTTATCATCCAAGTATGGTTTGGCATTACGTTCTGGGAACGAATGTCAGTGTTCCGGGAGCACAACGGTGTATTGGATGGACGTCCAAGATGGACTTTTAGAGGCCTCAGTTGTGGAAGGAAATCATGCATCATGCCACCTGCATTGAAAGAATTATTACGATTAACCGGGTGTGCTCATATGATTATGCATCATGATTTTGCTACATGTTAATTTGTGGTTGTTAGTTTTATTCTCATTTGATTATGTGAATATGTATAGCTAACCCCCATGCCCTTATTAGGTGTTGATCATGCATCTAGCTTGCACAAAAGTCAGTGAAGGGAGATGTCCCTTAGGTGCAGGCAGAGTGTCGAAAGTGTGGGTTGGGAACCCGTTGTGCAGATATCGAGGATCCGACCAGAAGGATGTTTGGACAAGGGACCAGTGACCAGCTCTATAACATTTCTATTTTTAATAGAACTTATATGATACATATTTTGGAAAAAGGTATCATAAGAGGAATTCAGTTTCATAATTATACTTATTTGGTATTAATGGACTTGTTACACTTGATCAATTTTGGGGGTACAATATGATGAATTTACTATGTTTCCGCAAACTCTGATTTTGTTAGTCAACCTCATTACGAATCAAGTGTTTGTGAAAAAGAATTTTCAAGGGAAGGGAAAATTATTATTTTCAAATCTTTTTCCAACGATAACAAGTCCAAGTTTTCATAAACTTATTACTTTTCTTATAAAGTAAGATGACATAAAATGAGTGTTACATTTTGATTAGTAAAATGTCATGTAGACACAATTTTTTATGTACTTACTGTGTTGAGCAGAACATCCTGTTATGCATTCTTCTATGCTGTGTCACCAGCAGTAAGTGATTATGTGAATTAGATTACTCGAATATAGGGACTGAGATTCTTTGGAGTAATTATCTAGTGATTTTAATGGTTTTCTTCTGTAGAAGGCTTTTTTTTTGTTGTTGATATGTTACCTAGACAACTATATAGTTTCTACATGTTGTCCTTGGTGTCAAGTTCAAATATTTATGACAAAAGAACAATCAGTAAATCACGATAGATGTGTGTTTTCTCAGAGGAGTTAAATGAGACTATATCTGATTTAAGGAAGACAATTTCTTCTTTAGAAAAGAGAATTGCGAAGGAAGAATCAGATAAGTTGGTAAGGTTGCCTATTTATACATTTTGATTAAATTTCTCAAGCTTTTTTTTTCCTGACGGGTGTGGGTTGGCAACTAGGATGCAATTAATTGTTATCAAAAAGAAAAGAAAGCTAGAAGTGTAACTGAGAAAGATAAGGATGACAAATCATTGATCATGCATTAATGAGTTTATATTCAAGATGAAAGATTTAGAGATATCCTGGACCAGCCATAACTATTAAGAGCAGTATGTATATTGATGATTAATGATTTGAATTTGTCTAAGACCATTAGTCACGAGAGTCGGGCCATGCAACAATTCTTTATATTCTTCTTTATATGTTTAATAATCTTAATTTGTGGCACCCTTTTGTTTGTTTGTTTGTTGTATTGAATGAGTAATTGACATATGTTGTGTGAGTATTGTGGTTAATTTCAGGGGGCGTGCAAAGAAGTTCACTTGGTCAGTTTGGTTTTGGATCTTCGTTAATGCTTGGGCAGGGTAAGGTTTCTAAAGTCTCCTCTTGCATTGGAACCTTTTCCAATTAAACTCAATAAATATGTTCAGTCATCGGAGAGCCCATAAAATAAATACTGTATGTATATCAGTGATCATGTATATCAGTGATCATGTATATCAGTGATCAGCATTCATTGGTAATTGGCAGGAAGCAGTTTTGCTTTTATTAAATTTTGATATTTTAGTTAATCTTTCTCAATATAAGATTGTAGGTGAATTGTAGCATTACTCTAAATATAAGATTGTGCCTTGAATCTTAAATGTGTTTCTATAATTCTTTCATCCACAAAAGTCTTCTCTCCCAATTTCCTTGAACCCATTTTGTCATATCCCTAACTGAGGAGTCCTTATCTAACGTCAGCATAAAGTGTATTCTTCTATCCAATTGCGTGGAAAAAAAAATAAAAATAGTGACTCTGGATTGGGTTGAAGTTTTGAACTTATGTTGATTTTATAATTATATAGAGAAAATTGAAGAGTATATTTCAAAGATTAAGAAAGAGAATACCTTTTTTTACACTTCATGGTATTATTATTTCTTGATTTTAATATTTATAGCATGCTCTTATGTTTTTCATTTAAGGATTGTTGCTTACATTTTTTTACTGTCTTGACAAACTTTAGCATATGAAGCCAATAAAAGTATGTGGTGTTCATCACTATAGATATAATTATTGTATAACTTCTTTTAAACAAACCTGCAGGCAATACCGATTGCAGAACTGGAACTGAAAGTTTGCTTTATAAAGTGGGGGATTATGGTTTTTTATGATGATGTTGTCTCGTTTTAGCTATGCATGGAAGAAAGCTCACATGCTATGTAGTGTTGGAAATTTTATTGTAAGAGGGAGTAAGAGCTCAAATGCTATGTACTTTCTTTGTAAATTTGTAAAACTTTGAAATTGACGTAGACTAAGGTAGTTATTGATTTTGTTTGTGGAAAGTATGTCGTGTGCTTATTTACTCTATTTGTAATAAAATTTTTATTATAAAAAAATTATTATGTAGACCTTAATTTTTTTCTTTATTGTTTTTTATTTATTTTTAATTGTTTATTATTTTTTAGAAAGTTTCACGACTAGTGGAAAAAATATTATAAAAAAATTGGTGTTGATTTAGCCACAGATTCATCTGTGGTTTTATATATATATATATATATATATATATATATATTTAAATTTATTTTCTTACTTAGCCACGATTATAACTGCAACTAATAAAAAAAAACTCTAGCAAAATGAATATAAGACTACGCCGTTTTAAAATGGTGTTGTCAATGCTTTAGTTTCAATAGCACCGTTTTAAAACAGCGTTGTCCATGATTTAGTTTCAACAGTGCCTTGTGAAAACGGTGTTGTCAATGCCTTACTTTCAATCGCGCTATTTAGAAATGATGTTGTCAATACCTTTGTTTCAACAACGTCATATCAAGACGGTGCTGTCAATGCTTTCGTTTCAACAACGCTGTTTATTTGCGTTATCGTTCTTTTAACAAAGACGGCTTTGACAACGCCCGAAATTCGTTGTTGAAAAGCCAAAATTGGCGTTGTTGATCCATATAAGTGATAAAACCATTCTCGACTCACCTAAATTTATGCTACGTGACCTATTAGTTTCAAAAATACTGAAATCTTGTTTTGTATGTCACATTTAGAATTGGATTACTTGGCGCGAGACTAAAGATCACTTTCTCCCGGTGGGGTAGCAACTTAGTGCCCTAGCCCGTTGGGGTATGTATTAAACCATAATAATTACATCAAATTAATTTAGGTTCTCTCATGACTAAATTACACTCCACGGTGTGGAGTGTACTCCTGTTCGGCCATGACTTGTGTAAGCTCCACTTCTGTACCTGTAAAAATATAGCAAGAAGGGTAGCATTACACAGAACTTAGGAGATAATTTCTAAGAAGTCATAATAGTAAACTAAGCCTAACATTTATATTTTCATCGTAATAATCATAATCATTTTCAAGTATTTCACAACACAGACATGCATCATTCCCAATCACAATATGAGACAATTTCCTTCAAAATTATTTTCTTAACTTTCTTTTTCAGCTTTCTTAGATTTTCTCATCTTTCCTCTTTCTTTTATTCTTTTCTTTTCTTTCTTGTCTTTTCCTATAAAGTACCATTAGGTATATTTGTATGCACCTGTTAGGATGGTGTCTTCACCCAATAGGATTTCTTACCTTCACCCAGGATTTTCTTACCGCATAGACCATTAGCTCATTAGGGTCTTTTCTTTGTTCTCTTCTTTTGTGCTTTCTTACATGTCTCATTATTTATTTTATCGATTTACCAGGCAACTATTGATCTCGTGCGGGTCCCAAACACCTAACGAGACTTTGGATCTATGGGATTTACTTACCTGAGTGAAGACTTCACCTATTGGAAATTCGAGTCTATTCGTTAAAATAGACTCTGTCCTAATAGGGCACCTAATGAGTACGGATACCCGTCATGCGATCAATAGCTGTCGCCTTTTGTTTAATTCGTTTAGTCCAATGACAATCCAGTCCAGTTTAATTCAACCATATTTGATTCACACTAACATGCAGCAGTCAAATTTTTACTCCATAATTAAATACCAACCGGATATCATCCAATAATCAATAAAAATAATCAGTACAATCAATCAATTCATAACCAATTTTAAGTTCACCAAAAATTAACCAAATAATCAATTAACCAATAATCAATAAAAATAATCAATTCATCAAAACATAAGCGTGTTCATTTCTTTAATTTAATAACAGACTTATTATCAACGTTAACTACCCTATTGTTCATTATTCTAATTAATCTTTTCTACTCCTAGCCACCACTATAAACAACCTAGAAATCATGCCCTAAATTAAGGTAATACAACCCTCTTACCTGGGATCCTAGCAATGGAAACAATATAACGTTCGCGTCCGCGCCTTACTTGAGGGTCAGGGTCAACAATAACGTGTTGGATCTAAACAGGGACACACGTTAAAACTAATTATAACGTTAAAATTGTGTATATATATATATAGATATAATCAACTAATTGCATTTTTGTCAAAATAATAAATATATATCATTATACAATAAAAATATATCACTTCCTCAAAACATCTCTTTATTTGAAAATATAGGGATAATAAAAATATTGATGGATCGTCGAATAAATTACATGGATGGGTAGAGGGAGTTGAGAAGTGTAACATCCTGATTTTCTTTTGTATTATAAATTTTGAGTTTTATCGAATTAAGTAATTAATTATTTTAATTAATAATTAAAGCGTTGAGCATTTTGTTAAAATATCCAATAGTATTTACTAAAGTATATTTTAATTATATATTTGAAAATAGATTCATATAAAGTAATTATCCTATTTGAAAAATAGACTTTCTATTCTTTTATTTTGGCATTTATAAAGATACAATAATAAATAATTTTTTGTTATTTCCTAACATCTAACTAATTTCTAATTTTATAGTTTTCCTATTTTAAGCTATATGATGCTAAAATCCTATTATTAATATTTTTGGGCATAAATAAATAAATATAAGGATATGTTTATAAAAAAATAAAATAAAATTAAAAAAAAAACGTGTTGTGTGTGTGTGCAGTGTATAGTGGGGGAAACCCTACTCCCTTCTTCCATGTGTGTTGGGCCGCCACCCTCACCCTCTCTCTGTATCAGTCGGACTCTCTCTCTCCCTCTCTTTCGCCGGTCACCGCCTGCAACCACCAAATCGCGGTGCTCTCTCTCTTCTCCTCCCTTGTAACTCACCACCGCAGCCACCTTTCCCTTCTCACTCTCGGCTCCCCAAATCGGATCGCCGTCACGCTCTCCCTCTCACTGCGAATCAGACCGAACCACCATCATAGGAGCTTCACGGATCGCGAGCCCACCCGCCGTCGCGCCGCTCTTCTCTCTCTTTTCCTTGTTCGCGACCTACCCACTTTGCTTCTGCATAACCGAATCGGCGACGACGAAGCTTTGCTCGTGTGCGCTGGCCGTCGCCACCGTGTGCTTCTCCTCCTTCCATCTAGATCGAAGGCCACTAACCAGCCACGGTCTTCACCTCCTCTTTGCGCCGGCGACAGCCACCACAGACCGAACCGCCACCATGGAACCCTTGTGGATCGCGAACCAAGAGCCTTCACCTCCTCCTGGCGTTAACGACGACACTACATGACCGAACAGCTATAGCTGCTAGACCTCCCTTCGCAGTGATGCTGTGAACCAATCGACCTTGCTATGAACCGGTATGAACCGAACCAGTCTGGTTTCCTCTGGTTCTTCAAAATCATATTTGAGGGTATGTCCGTAATAACTTTTTAACTGCTCTATAATGTGTTTTAATAATAATAGTACTAATGGTATTATGGATTAGTAATAATAATAGTGTTAAATTGTTTTAGTATGCTATTATTATTGTGAAAAATGAATTGTATTATGACTTAGTGTTATTTCTTTTAATTAAAGTGTTATTTTTAATGATTTTAATTGGTTGCTTGGATTTGTTATAACATCAAATTAAACGTTATGTCAAATGATTTGTATTAAAAGTATTTTGTTAATGTTGTTGTGTTCCTAAGTAATTGAAATGTTTGGTTGATTTTGGTTTGTCGTTGGACGAAACCATGTTCTAATTAATTAGGAACCCGATATATTTGGCATACGTTGATTCGAGTTAAAACCTTGAACACTAATCCCAAATTGAAGGTGAACATAGTTGTTCGGACTTTGAAAAGTTGATTTAGATCTACTTCGAACAAAGAAAGCTCTCTTTCAATTTGGAATCTATAGTGTCAAGTATTATTACAATTTGATTTTGGGATTCGTAATTGAAACCACTAGATTTTAAGGTATTTTGATGATTACGCTGCTTTAAAAGTTAATTTATTCTCAAATAAAGAGTTGTACTAATATTAAGGGGACGACTACTCTAATTTTATTTAACTTTGTTTTATGGATTTTTATCAAATGATTTCGAATTTAGCTTGTTTAGATTTCCAAACTAAAGTCCTTTTTTAGTAAAGTTTCAACGTGTTAACTTTAAATATGATTTTTTCGTGTCTTCACATTTCTATTAGGCTACTAATTGATTTTAAAATGTGTTTAACGAATATTGAATAGTCCCTTATTAAGTAAGTTGTACATAACAAAATATATTTTTAACTTCATAGATCTAATAACTACTCCAATATCGATATCAACTTAGCATAACTGAAAAGGATTAAATGATGATTGGGTGTTGTGAAATAAGATTCGGCGTATTATATTGACTGTTGTTTAATTGGTATGACATGGTTAGACGGCGAAGGACTTTAGGATCAGCAGGGATGCGAACATTGAACCGCGTTATGTTTGAGCATCATTACGCAAATAGAATCAGGTCTAAGGAAACGCAAAGTAAGGGGTTCTTTACATTGCTTTAGGGAGTATTTTCTAATTAGCTCATAGTACTTGTTAAGAGTATATGTATACGTTTGGTTTGGAATTTAGATAGTTATTATAGGCTTAACAATCAAGAATGAAATTAAATGAAATAGTTGTAAATTGATATATATGATAAATTTTGTATGCTAAGTGCTAAATGTCATTATTTATGCCTAACTGAAGTATAGAGTTGTGCTATTTTGGGAATGATTATGGTGATTTATATTTGAATGTGTGATTTGTTATTTTGCCAAATTATGTTGAACTCTAGAATTATAAAATGATGATGATTATGATATTTGATATTGGAATGAATGTCTCTTTTGAATTACCCTGTATTTTTTAAATTTAAAAGTATAATGAGATGATGGAATTGATAAATTAATGAAAGTGATTATAAAATGAAATAAGTGAAATAAGATATTAAAAGATTTAAAGGAAAAAGAGTGCGTGATCCAGATCTTGTAAGACGTTGTCCGAAGGAGACTGTACGCATTGATCGCGTAAGACGCACTTGATGCGTCGCTGTAAGACATTGTCCGAAGGAGACTGTACGCAATTATGGACACAAACACCATATATTAATTAAAGGTATAATTGGATTGTGCCTCTCCAGATCCTGTAAGACATTGTCTGTAGGAGACTGTACGCCTAGATCGCGTAAGACGCACTTGTGCGCAACTGTAAGACGTTGTCTGAAGGAGACTGTACGCAATGATGGATGCACCTTCCGATTGTGGAATCCAGGTCTTGTAAAACGTTGTCCGTGGGAGACTGTACGCATAGACCGCGTAAGACACACATTGTGTGCAGTTGTAAGACGTTGTCCGAAGGAGACTGTTCGCAATGATGGAAATCCATGTAATAAATTCTAAAAATCTTTGCAAAACTCAAGGAGTATATGAATTGAAAAGAATTGTGAAATTGATCAAGAGATTGAGAAAAGTGTAAATTTGTATAGATTGGAAAAGTATGAAATAAGACAATTAAAATTATAAAGGAACTAATTTACTTTTGAAATGAAAATAATTGAATTGATTGGGAATGCTTATTGGACTATGTGCAATATATGGCTAAATGTGTTTGACTTAGTAGGTCATTATGTCTTGTTAGACACTACTTTCTACTTCATGTGTAAAGCTCACCCTTACAACCATTTTTCAGGTACTGAGCTTGGAGCTTGCACAGTTTTTGGCCGAGTAGGGTTACCCTCCACCACGTGGAGTGGTCATGTATCACGAGTGAACTAAAGTATTAATTAAGCTAAAGATTGATATTTTGTAAATTAAAAGAATGTATTAGTTGTACACCCTCGCTTGGATTATGTTGGGCATTAGGCTTAATTGTGTGTGTTGATTAAATGTTGTATGTTTTAAAATATTATGGTCTGGACAGGTACAAGATTGGAAATTTTGGTAAAGTCCGAAATACGGAGGGAACTTTGTCGGATTTTTATCGAAATTTTCAAGTACCAATTTTTATAAAATCCTAAATTAACTAAATATTTATGAGGGTGTTACATTGTGGTATTAGAGCAGTTTTTCCTCGGCCTTGGAGTTTGGACTCACAACTCCTATGGTTTACTCACCAAGCGAGTAGCCAATAAACAATTATATGTATAAGTTAGTTAGATTAGGAATTAGGACTTAGAATAATATCGCTAATTCATAGTTGATTTCTTGGTGTTTGTTTCAAACTTCACAAAGTGTTCAGATCCAGTTTTCCCATTTGTTGTATTGTCATACTTGGAAAACGTGTAATTGTCAAGACTAAGGGCAGAGAAAGACCCCAACGGGCTAGGGCATGCTAGCTGCCACCCCAACGGGAAGGATTAACCCTTGGTATTGAATTAAGAGCAAGAATTCCAATGGTGACAACTTAGACAAAATAATTCCAATGGCATTTCCATACATTTAAAACCATGATTGAAGTCGTGCCACTCTCCTCAATGGGAATAGCAAGTTGCCCACTGTATGGTAAAATTCAATCATACAGAAATGACTTTACCACCAATGGAATGTAAGGTTGGACTTGCTCACTCCATTGTTACACCATTGAAGTTTCTGGGTTTAGGAGTACAAGTTGATAATTTGAAATCCCCTGTAGATTTGAAATTCTCTAAAATCAGAATGCGCAGCGGAAATACCGAAGATCATCCTACAAAATTCTATAGGTCTGTTGTTCCTCTTCACGTATCAAATCTACATATGGTGTCCCAAACTTGGAGCGTTGATATTTCGAAAGGATATTTTGGGAAAGTTTATGATATGAGATTTTCCAAAAAGGTTTATGCAAATGTGTTTTGTGTAACACCCCAAAATTTTAATCTTGGATTAATGAAATATTAATTATAAAGTTTATTATAATTAATTATTTCTATTTTTAATCTTTAATTAAGATCTTTGTTTATATTGCTAGAATTTATTTTGGTGAGTAAATTGTGCATAAATAAATATTTTTGCATATTAGTCCCTGGGTTGGGACCTAGAAGCAATTATAGAAAAGGTTTTGGAGGGAAAGTAAATATAATATTTATTTTTCAAAATCTGGGCAAAACACTCGAGTATTATTCTGAATTCTCGAGTATTCTGGGTCAAACTGCACGAGTTAGTGCGTTTGATGAGTCACCATGAACGATTCCCTCCTCCTGCCACGAAATCGTCTTCTTGCCAACACCATGGGTGGCGTGTCGACGTGCATGAGAGCTTCCTTGCCCTATTTAAGCTCATCAACACCATTAAGTTGAAGATTTTGATCAAACTTGCTTTTGTTGATGAAGTTAGGGTTTCAGAGTTGTTGCCTTTGATTCTCTTTCAATTCTGAGTGTTAGGGCTTCAGTGATACACGAATATAAAGCTCACATCTCGAGCTTTGTATAAACACCAAAATCGTGAGGATTGGGTGAGTATATTGGGAGAATTGGAGCTTGGAAGTAAAGCTGTTTCTGTCAAGTTCTGGTCTGGGAGCTTACTTTGATCTTGATTTCTGGTAAGCTCATGAATCCCTGAGTCTCAAATTCGGTTTCTTTAGTTAGTTGATGTTGCATAGAGTCTAGAAAATCTAATTTCCCCAATTTTATTCTCTGTTTCATGTGTGAACCAATTCCACTTTGGTGTTGCACTCAAAACTATTCTGCATGTTGGGGTTTAAAGTGTTTTGGTGCTGTGGAGCTTTTCTTTGGGGATCCTCTGTTTGATTCACGTTTGAGAGGTAAGGGGAAGTAATTATATTCACTAGATAGAGATTAAATTTCATGAATTGTGTTAGAGAGCCACCAAGAGGCTCTAAGGGCTTAGATTGAATAGGAACTTTGGTTTGGAGACCAATCCATGCTCTAAAACTGTGTTGAGCAAGTTCTATATCATGCATGCAAGCTTAAATGAAATTTGTTTCATGAGTATTGTGCTTATTATGCAATTTGAGGTGTTGAGTTGTTAAAATGTGTATTTTATGCATAATTGTTGAATCCTCTGTCAAATCTGTGTTTTGATATGAAATGAATGTTGTAACATGTTCAAATTATGTTATGTGTGCTCTGTTGATCCTTGGAATGGACTGGAAATGAGTAGAAATGAAATTGGTATGATAAAACTAAGTTTTCAGTGTAAACTGCTGCGAAACACTCGAGTAATATACAGGGTTCTCGAGTAAAACGTTTGAAAAACAATGTAAATGAAGTTATAACACTCGAGTATCGTGTTTACTACTCGAGTATCGAGCATGACCTGAGGACAAGTTAAGGCCAACCACTCGAGTCATTCAGGGTCACTCGAGTATTCTGGAAATCAGGATGAACACTCGAGTAACCTATGGACTACTCGAGTAATTTATTGAATTTGAAACCCAAATCCTCAGAAAGTCATGAACACTCGAGTAACTTTAAGAACACTCGAGTAATTTGGAAAACTGGAAGAACACTCGAGTGTACTGAATTTTACTCGAGTAAATTACCCAGAACCTGAAAACATCATTTTCAATTCTGACTCATTTGGTTAAGAAATTAAATAACAATAGTCTAAGGGATCAAGACTTAAAGAAATTGATTAATATAATTAGATCGTTTGGTGACGATCCTTTTTGGTAATGAAATAAGCCTAGGTGGCCTAAGAAATATTAATCAACTTCCTGTAAGTCTAAGAATAAAGTGCATTCATTCTGGAGTTTGGATGGTAGGACGTATATCATGTTTTTGGTAAACATGTGGAGGGCCTCTGGGAGTGCCAATACGCTTGCTTGATGACACGTCGTTGACGTGGTCAGTTGTGTGGATGCCGATATGGTTATACCGTTTGGATGACGGTCCGTTTGGATGACGGGATATGCTCGGGTGGCATGAATTCCAAGCTTGACGTGTACATTCTAGGTGAATGTACGAATTGTTGTATACCTAGGAATACAATGAACTGTTGAGTGCTGGGTTGTCAGGGATGGACGTCAGAGAGTGACATAGAATGATGGAGATAGGCTTGAGAGCTAAATTCATGCATCACGTCATTCACTTAAATTAATTGTGATAACTGAAATAAGTGTGAGCATTCTATGTGCATTCAATAAATGCTAAGTGCTAAATGTGATTGCTATTTATTGTTGCATACTTACATGTTCACATTGTATAATTTATTCTCTGTTGATTATGTGTATAGAATTGCTTACCCCTATGCCCTTGTAGGTGATGTCTCGTTACATTGCTTGCATCGAGATTCGGCCACTTCCTAGTGGCATATGGATCTATGAGGACCATCGCGCGGTGTTCGAGGGGGAGGTAGAGATTACTTTCTACCACCCGAACCCGCTGATGCGATTCCGTCCTCGTAGGTTTAGGATTCCCATCATATACACTATGCACGTACCCCCGTTTTATACTTACCATGGACCACCTCCCATGCGACCAGCTCGCTCTTACCATAGTTTTCATTTTCGACCTACCCGCTCTCACCCTTTTACTTCGAGAGTCGTCCGCGAGGAGACTCCCCCTTCTGATTCGAGGAGCTCAGTCAGGGTTTCACCATCACCTGACCCGGTACCTAGTGGTAGGGTACACTCTCCCTCGGATGAGATCGAGGAGGATCTGGTGGAGGACGAGAGTGGGAGCGAGCCTGTCGTGCATTCTACTGGGAGTGATTGGAGGGACGATGATCCCTAGGTATGTGCATATGGTATGTGATGAGGATCGGAGGATCCGATGTGTGGAGGCTGTGGAGGAGATCTTGTTGCTGCTGTGGTGATGATGATGCTACTACCCTTTTTACTACTTGGAGACTGCTGCTATCACTACTACTACATCTGATGCTACCGGATCTACGTGACCACCCTTGGAGTTTATATTTTGATTATGTATATATATTGTAGATATACTTTTGGAGTACTCTAGGGTTTGGTTACATTACTATGTAGATCTGCCTATGCACTTGTATTTCTGGATCTTGGAGAATGATGGGACTATGAACTTATGACTCTTTTACATATAAAATCTATGTTTATATTACCATCAATTGCACAGTCCGATAATTTTCCGCTTACTCTGATTTAATCTATTTAAGAGTTCGGCTGAGAAAAGTATTCAATGGTATCAGTTTTATCAACTAAAGCAAGGGTAGCTTCGTTTACTTTTTATTATACAAATTCGATTTCAAAAGACGAATGTTACTCAATCCTTGAAAAGGTTTTAGAAATCGCTGAATTCGAAACAACTGTTTGAAATGATTTAGAGTTTATTCTCCAAGAATTCCAAGTGTTGATTGTGCACCCGCTTTAAAAAGAAAATTTTATTTCCGTTATTTTCTTAATACTCACAAGTCCATATATTATCCAATATAAAAAGATTAATTACTATATTATAGTTAAGTAATCTGGAAGGGTGTCACATTTTGAGGAAGTAAGATTGTTTGAAAAAGATGGAGAATATTGAGAAGGATTGGGAAATGAGATGAGAGTTCAGTGATGTAATCCCAGCTCTGTGCCATGAATGAAATGATAAGAGAGAAAGAGATTGTGCAAAGATAGCGGTCGGACTCATTGATGGGATGCACGAAGGATGGGCCGACCATTAGGATTGACTTTAAAAAGATTTAAAAGACATTAAAAGACATGAATATACGTGGCGAGGTATGAGAGCGTGAAGTAGTGGAGAGGAAGGAACGATAAGTATCTGCGGATACTTAGGACGAGATTGCATTAGGGGAGGATATGACGGTGATACGTCAAGAAGTCTAGAGTATGTTTCTAGGCAGAACGAACTCCACATGTGGCGCACTAACGTGGTGGGGACTGGGTCTAATGCCGTGGCAAGTTCTGCGAGCTCACTAGAAACATACTGTCGCCCCCTAGATTGCAAATCGAGAACAGTGAGAGGGACTGGAACGGGGCATTGTGTTTTGCCACTGCGTGGACAGTGAGCCTTGATTATTGATATGATTTGAGGACGAGATCCTCCTGGTCTGGGACCATTTATGTGTTGTGACAGCTGTCGTGCTCGCGTGGTAAAGGTCCTGTACTCCTGTTTGCTTCCGACTAGGTTGGGTGGATGACCAAGGAGATGTAGACGTGTGTGCTAACTTTGAAAGCGACCCTCCTCAATGATGATTAAAATCCCTTACATCATTGACGGATACGAATTAATAAAACTTAATTAAGAAAAGATAACTTACATTGTAAGAAAATATTCTGTAAGCGACCAAGGATGAAATTGAAGGAATCAGAGTTCGCAGCGGAAGCGGTTGACGGAAGTTCTGTGGATATGTAAAGTTTTGAGAAAAGAAAAGAGATGAAGTAAAAGAGAGATTTGAATATGATAGCTTGTATGTGTGGTTTGCTTATATGTTTTTGTTATTCCTTAATATCTTACCTATTGTAATCCCACATCGTTGGCATAACATGCTTGGGAATACTTACTCTCTCTCGTCTTCTGTTCTGTATGCTTGTTATTCCGATGTCTATTCCCTTAGTCTATGGATCCTATCAAGATTGGGGAGTGGCGTGAAGACACCGAGATCGGTGGCTCAGTTGACGATCATGGTGGATATCCGATGCTTTGGTCTACACACAGTGACCTCGAGGCGGAGGAGTTAGAAAAATTGGACGACGACATAGATACTCGGAGGCGGACGTGATCAAGACCGACTATAGTAAAGCATTTCACGTGGACCATCGTATTCAGTTCAATGGGCCTGGTGGTAGTCTTTCATTTTCCATGAAGTATTTTGTATTCCTTGTATTTACTTAGTTTCATTGTAATGCCATGATGTAACCCCAACTTTTTGTGGAAGAAATTTATTTTAATGGGCTATGTTAATTGAGTTGAGAAGAATCAAGTTGCAAAGTGTAGTGCCTTGTGACACTCCGGTTTGGAACTTGAACTTCAGCATGAGATATGGGAACACTCTTTAATTACGAAAGGGTTTTGAAAACTTAGTGGTTCTCATACTCATGCTACTCAACCACGTTACATGTTTAAAAAAAAAATATTTGGCCCACATTTCCACTACCTTTTGGAATTAAAACGGTATATTTTTCAAGTGGCCAAATCGGGGTGTTACAGAAGTGGTATCAGAGCAATGGTTGATCTAAGTGATTTAATACATGGGAAACATACTTCTTTGGGAGTCTTGTGTGTTAGTCTAGGATGATTAGAGATAGGAATGTCGCGAGTGTGCGCATGGTGTTTGAATGCGTCAGAATTCATCGTAGAATCCGAGAATTCGAATCCTAGCAAAACCTAAAATTATTGCTTGCCCCTACCATTCTTTGTTGGAACCCTGTTTTGTTGTGATTCCTTTTGCTTGGAATAACCTTCGAGCGCTTGATTCAATTTGAACCTTGAGCTTATCTCATGTTTCTTGTTACCCAAATTGATCTATAAAGTAGCCTTGAACCTTCCTAATTTGATTAAACCCAAATTTGTGAGCTCAGTTCATAAGCCTTCCCTATTATCAAGCTGTTTGATTCCCAAATTTTTGGTTATGACTTGTGCCAGTCAAGTAGCTGTCCCTAAACTAAGAATGGATTGTGAGGTGTTGATTGGTTGGATTTACAATATCTGAGAAAAGTACCGGACTAGATAGGG
Organism: Crotalaria pallida; assembly: GCA_037953625.1. NCBI lineage: Eukaryota > Viridiplantae > Streptophyta > Magnoliopsida > Fabales > Fabaceae > Crotalaria > Crotalaria pallida. The sequence goes on along the minus strand of CM075649.1, from coordinate 74,219,157 downwards.
GAGATGTGTTGGCCATAAGGTAAAGTGAGGATATCTTTTAAGTCTTTGAGTTAAGATGAAGGATCGTATGAGTCAGTTAGAATTAAGTATGAATGAGGTTAAATAGTCTAAGTTTTGAACTGGATAGTGCTGAGACAGTAAGAAATCCAAGGGAGTCAGGAGAGTTAGTAACCGTAAAGTCAGAGTTAGAAGGAGTAAATGATATAGTCTGGTGTTAATTGTTATTAATGGTGTGGAATTGGGTAGATGAAGTGAAGACATATATGGTTAGAATCCTTAAGTGATGATCAATGATGGAAGTGTGACGGTGAATTGTGGATTAGAAGAGCCCTGTTAGGAATGAAGACCTTTAATTAGATAGGTAATCCTAGGATTGAAGGAGATTCAATGGATCTAGACCTTAAGGTGAAACATGAAGGATGGTAAAAGGAGTTAGGATGCTTAGGTACCATGATCTGTAGGTAATGAGAGGAATGAAGTGAAGCATGTGTCCCTTGAGGATTATTAGTCGCATGAAGAAAGAAAGGACCAGTGATGAATAAGACGAAGTTATAAGGGAAAATGTTTAAAGGAATCTAAGGCAATGATAGGATGAATTTGAATGAGGTAAAGAGAAGTCGGGTAAGATGAATAGGAAGCGGTAAGGATTGAGGAGTTGGTGAGAACCAAGATCAGGTTGCAGTAGAGGTGTGTAGTGATAAGGGTTATTAAAGTTGGGAAGTAGATGGAGAATAAAGGATTTTAAGGTGACCTAATTAGGCTGAAAGTTACCAGAAAAGGTAAGTCGGAAGAGGAGCCTTACAAATAGTGTCCTTGCTTAGATTGGCATGAGCATGACATTCCTTTTTCTGTTGCTATTTGTTTCAGCAACCTCGAACACCCTTAAAAATTTAACCTGCTTAGCAAAGCCTTGTCGTTATACACCATTGTATTTGACAATGGGATGACCCAACAGATTGCTTTTGATTGGGATTCTTTCAAAGCTTTCATAAGGACAACGAATAAATGGCACGTCGCAACAGTTAGTTCATACGAGAATGAGGAAGAAGATTGCTACAAGGAGCTACGCACTCTTGAGCAAGATGGTATTGCGCATCATTTCTCGAGGACGAGAAATCTTCAAGTTGGGGAGAATGTAACATCCCGCATCTTCTGGACTCAAATAAATCAATGAGGTTTTATTTAAAAAGAATTTTTGAGAATTTAGAAAGGATTTTCAGAAAAATGATTTTTATTTGAGTGTGATTTCATGAATAACCAAGTTATAATTTTGTTATTTGAGATTTCTTAAAGAAACGAATTTTCTTTTATCTGATTTGGAGTTTTTCATAAATGGTTTCTTGGAAAAATTTTGTGAGAAAATAAGATTTTATTTCCAAGACAAACTTATTTCGAAAATAAATTGATAAAATGAATTGACTTTTCTTAAGAATTGTACCTTGAAAATTTGAGTGATGAATTTGAAATGCATGAATTGTGTAAATGTGAATGCATTCATGTATGTGTGATGTATGTGTGCCGTGTGAAATATAATGCCCTAAAGTATGGTATGTATATATGTTTCATGTATACATGATTCCATAATGAAATGTTAAGTGTTGATATGGTAAAATGAAAAAGAAATTATATGTGTATGTGTGTGTGAATTGTTCGGCCAAGTGTAGTCCAAGAGGGCCAAGGGAAGCTTATTTGCTTATTCTCTAAGAAAGTAGAAACTAGGTGGCAAACAAATAGGAGACATAGAGTGGTGAGTAATGAAGCCTAGGGAAGACTTTTCCCTTCACCTTGTCTCCCACGAAAAGGACCCCCCATGCAACATTTGGAGTGGACCAACTTGCCCTTGAACCCATAGCCTAAACCGAGGGTAAAAGAGGAAAATTACACCCCTTACCCTTACCCATATAGAACCATGTGTGTGTATATTGGCTTTAGTTCCTTCTCACTTCTTTCATTCATTTCCTTCACAATTCTCACACCCAAACATAAACACTTGAGTCCAAGAGCAACACAAAGCTCTTGAGACCCCTAGAATATAGAATAACCGAGAGGAGAGAAGAGGAAAAAGAAGAGTGAAAACTAAACTCTCAACCCCATATACCCTTTATTTCTTCCTTTAATTCCTTCTTTCTTCAAAGATCAAAAAGAAAAACCAACCCAACAACCCTAAGAAGGAGAGGCCGAAGCAATCTTAGGAGGAGAAGAGAGATTTGAAGCTTGAAGAGTAGGATTTTTATTTAAGGTAGTTGTTTAGAAAATTTTAGTGTAATGATATTAGTTTTGTAAAGAACTTGTGATGAACTTTGTTTAAATTTAATTTTTGAGATGCATGTATTTATTTCTTCATGATCTTGAAGTTTAAATGCTTTGCATGTAATTTCTATGGCTTGATCTTGAATATTTATGCTTGGAAGTTTTGATCTTTAATTTGTGAAAATTCTTCTTCACGGTTTTGGTTGAAGTTTGTATTTAAGTTGTGTTTTTACTTTGATCCTTCTTGCATGTCTTGATCTATGGTAGATCTTTGCAAAAGTATGAAGTTTGAACTTGTGTGTTTGTTTTGAGTAAAAAGTCTTAATTTTCTTTGGTGCATGTCACGATTTCAAGGAGTGAATTATGATAACAAGTTTTTAAAATGATTTTTGGTGCAAAAAGGATTTTAAACAAGATCTTGTATGTTTGATGATGATTTCTTGATGCTTGGAAAATGTTGCTTTAAAGTCTTGCCTGTGAAAACTAAGCCTAAGATTTTACTTTTGTGTACTTTTTCATTCGGCCAAAGCTAGGAAAAATAGGAAACTATGTTTGATCTTTATTTTAGTTACATGCATGTTGAGATTTATGTGATTTAAAGCTTTCAAGCACATGCATGAAATTTTTGGAGGTGAAAGATTTTGATATAACCTTTGATTTTTTCTGTGACAAATTTATTTAAAGAAATAAAAATTAAAGTTTGATGAATTTTTGTATGGAGCTCACGGTTTTGTCTTTATGAATATTAAAGTTTGTTCATTTTGTTTTGCATGTGTATTTCATTGATAGATCTATGGATTTCAAGTATGTGAAAGTCTAAATTTTTGATTAAAGATTTAAAAGTGATTTTGTGTTCCATTCGGTTTTAGGAACAAGTTTTACTTAAACTATTTTATTTTCTTGTGTGTTATTGTTTGAGTTAACTTTGAGTGGTTTGGCATGTGACTATCTTATTGTGAGTTTAAATTATTTTCCTATGTCCAATTCGTCTTGACTAAGAAATAAAAGAAATGAATTGATTTTCATTGTGTCTGATCGCGATCCGAGGTTTACATCAAAGTTTTGGGATGATGCATACCATCCTCAGACTGATGGCCAAACGGAAAGGACTATTCAGTCATTGGAGGACATTCTACGAGCCTGTGCTTTGGAAGGACAAGGGAATTGGGAGCAAATGTTGCCACTCGTGGAGTTCACTTACAACAACAGCTATCACACGAGCATTGGAATGGCACCATTTGAAGCTTTGTATGGGAGAAAGTGTCAGACGCCGTTATGCTGGTTTCAAGTGGGGGAGAGTTCTCTGATTGGACCAGATATTGTGCAAGAGACCACGGAGCAGATCAAGATGATACAAGAGAAGATGAGGGCAGCTCAGAGTAGGCAGAAAAGTTATGCTGATAGAAGAAGAAAACCCTTAGAGTTTGCTGAAGGAGACCATGTGTTTATTAGAATCGTACCAGCCAAAGGTGTTAGTAGAGCCTTAAAAACCCAGAAACTATCACCTAAGTTTATTGGTCCCTATCAAATTCTCAAAAGAATCGGCCCAGTAGCCTATCAATTAGCTTTGCCTCCGTCATTAGCTAACCTCCATAATGTATTCCATGTGTCTCAATCGAAGAAATATGTCCATGACCCCACCATTATTCTTAGCATCCAACCTGATGACTTAGAAATTCATAAGAACCTAACCTTCAAAGTTGTGCCAGTTCGTATTGAAGATCGAAGAATCAAGCAGCTTAGAGGGAAGGACATTAGTTTGGTCAAAGTCGTCTGGGTTTGTGGAGATGTGATAGAAGCATCTTGGGAATTAGAGGATAAGATGCGTCAGGATTATCCTGATTTGTTTGTATGAGTTGAATTTCGGGGACGAAATTCCTTGTAAGTGGGGGAGTAGTGTAACACCCCAAAATTTTAATCCCCGATTAATGGAATGTTAATTATAATTTAATTATAATTAATAGTTTCTATATTAATCCTTGATTAAAATATGTATTCATGTGACTAGCTTATGTGTGTAAATTATTTAATAAATATAATAAATGCATAAAATGAGTATTTTGCATATTAATCCCTGGGTTGGGACCTAAAAGCAATTATAGGAAAGGTTTTGGAGGGAAAGTAAATAAAATAATCATTTTTCAAAATCTAGGCAAAACACTCAAGTATTATTCAGAATACTCGAGTATTCTGGGTCAAACTGCACGAGTTAGTGCGTTTGATGAGTCACAGCCAATGATTTCCCTTCGTTGAAACGAAATCGTCTCCTTGCCAACGCCATGGGTGACGTGTCGTCACGCATGAACACCCTCCACTCCTATTTAAGCTCATCAACGAACCTTGGTAGAGAATTTTGCTTAATCTTGTTGAAGTTAAAGAAGTTAGGGTTTCGAATTCGTCTCCTTCGATTCTCATTCTCTGTTCTAATTCAAAACACAAATCATACACGAATACAAAGCTTACATCTCGAGCTTTGTATAGAGAGTGAAATCGTGAGATTTGAGTTAGTGTGCTGAGAGAATTGGAACAGGGAAGTGAAGTTAGTTGCTGTCCGAACTGTTTCTGGAGCTTACTTTGATCTTGATTTCTGGTAAGCTCATGAACCCCTGAGTCTCAATTTCGGTTTCCTTAGTTAGATTATGTTGCATAGAGTTTAGAAATCTAATTTTCCGCAATTTAATTCTCTGTTTCATGTACAAACCAATTCCATTTTGGTATGGTACTCAAAACTACTCTGCATGTCATGCTCTAAAGGATTTCTGGTGTTGGAGAGCTTTCTTTGGAATTTGCCTGTTTGATTCACGTCTGAGAGGTAAGGAGAAGTAATTATATTCACTAGATAGAGTTTAAATTCCATGAATTGTGTTAGAGAGCCACCAAGAGGCTCTAAGGGCTTAGATTGAATAGGAACTTTGGTTTGGAGACCAATCCATGCTCTAAAACTTTGCTGAGCAAGTTATATATCATGCATGCAAGCTTAAATGAACTTTAATTCATGAGTATTGAGCTTATTCTGCAAATTGAGGTATTGAGTTGTGAAAATGTGTTTTAATGCATGATTACTGAATTCTCTGTCAATTATGTGTTTTGATATGAAATGAATGTTGTAACATGTTCAAATTATGTTGTATGAACTCTGTGGATCCCTGGAATGGACTAGAATTAAGTAGAAATGAAAATGTTATGTTAAAACCAAGTTTTAGCGTTATCTGCTACGAAACACTCGAGTAAAAGACAGGGTACTCGAGTAAAATGCTTTCAAAACAATGTAAAATGAACAAGAACACTCGAGTATTTTGTTTGGTACTCGAGTATTGAGCATGACCTGAGGACAAGTTTAGGTCAAACACTCGAGTCATTCAAGGTCACTCGAGTATTCTGGAAATGTTCAAGAACACTCGAGTAACCCATGAACTACTCGAGTAAATTGTTGAATTGAAAACCCAAATCCTCAGAAAGTCATGAACACTCGAGTAGTCTTAAGAACACTCGAGTAATCTGGAAAAGTTGAGGAACACTCGAGTGTCCTGAAGTTTACTCGAGTAAATGGTTCAGAACCTGAAAACACCATTTTCAATTCTGACTTAATAAACTAAGGAATTATTAATAATAGTCCAAGGGATCAAGACCTAGAGAAATTGATTAATACAAAAAGATCGTTTGGTGAAGGTCCTTTTTGATAAAGAAAATAAAGCCTAGGTGGCCTGTAAAGTATTAATCAACTTCCCTTAAGTCTAAAAGATGAAATGCATTCATTCTGGAGTTTGGATGGTAGGACGTATTTCATGTTTGTTAAACATGTGGAGGGCCTCTGGGAGTGCCAATATGCTTGCTTGATGACACGTTGTTGACGTGGTCGGCTTAGTGGATGCCGATATGGATATATCGTTTGGATGACGATCCGTTTGGATGACGGGATATGCTCGGGGGGCATGGATGCCAAGCTTGTCGTGTACATTCTAGGTGAATGTAAGAATGGTTGTATACCTAGGAATACAACGCACTGTTGAGTGCCGGGTTGTCAGGGATGGACGTCAGAGAGTGACATAGAAATTATGGAGATAGGCTCGAGAGCTAAAGTCATGCATCATGCCATTCATTCAAACAAACTGTTATGACTAAATTAAGTGTGAGCATCCTATGTGCATATCCTATTTGCTAAGTGTTAAGTTTGATTGATATTAATTGATGCATGTTACATATTTATGTTGCATAATTTAGTCTTTGTTGATTATGTGTATAGAATTGCTTACCCCTATGCCCTTGTAGGTGATGTCTCGCTACATTGCTTGCATCGAGATCCGGCCACTTCCTAGTGGCATATGGATCTATGAGGACCATCGCGCGGTGTTCGAGGGGGAGGTAGAGATTACCTTCTACCACCCGAACCCGCTGATACGATTCCGTCCTCGTAGGTTTAGGATTCCCATCATATACACTATGCATGTACCCCCGTTTTACACTTAACATGGACCACCTCCCACGCGACCAGCTCGCTCTTACCATAGTTTTTGTTTTCGACCTACCCGCTCTCACCCTTTTACTTTGAGAGTCGTCCGCGAGGAGACTCCCCTATCTGATCCGAGGAGCCCAGTCAGGGTTTCACCATCACCTGACCCGGTACCCAGTGGTAGGGTACACTCTCCCTCGGATGAGATCGAGGAGGATCCGGTGAAGGACGAGAGTGGGGGCGAGCCTGTCGTGCATTCTACTGGGAGTGACTGGAGGAATGATGATCCCTAGGTACATGCATATGGTGTTTGATGTGGGTCGGAGGATCCGATGTGTGGAGGCTGTGGAGGAGATTTGCTGCTGCTGCTGTGATGATGATGTTGCTACTATCTTACTACTACTTTTACTTTTGGGAGACTACTGCTGCTACTACTCCATCTGATGCTGCAAGATCTATGTGACTATCCCTAGAGTTGTATATTTTGTTATGTACATATTGTGGATATACTTTTGGAGTACTTTAGGGTTTTGGTCACACTATGTAGATCTGTTTTTATATGGACTTGTACTTATGGATTTGGAGACTATATTGTGGGCTATGTACTTATGACTATGTTTATATATAAAACCTATGTTTATACTTTATCAGTTGCATAGTCCAACGAATTCCGCTTACTTTGATTTAATCTATTGAAGAGCTCGGCTAAAAATATTACTTAATGGTATCAGTTTTATCAAAACGCATGGGTAACCTTAGCTACATGTATGATACCTGGATGTTTTCAAAGAACAAATGTTACCCTACTTGTGAAAGGATTTCAAGAGATCGCCGAACTCGATATAAACATTTTTGTAAAGGTTTAGAACTTATTCTCCAAGAATTCCAAATGACGATTTTGTGCACCCTCTGTTAAAAAGAAAAATTTATTTCTATATTTTCTTAAGTCAGCGCAAGACAATATATATTATCCAATATAAAAGCTTATTTATTAGTTTATATTTGGGTAATCCGAGAAGGGTGTCACAGTTTGTGCTTGATTCTTGTTTTGTATACATGCATGAATTATACATGATTTAACATGTTCAATATGTGTGTTTGAAAATGATTTGAATGTTGATAATTGCAAAAGGTTTTGATTTAACCCTTGTGTTATTTTCTTTGATTTAATTCGGTTTTTGAAAGAAATAAAGTGATTTGATTTATTGAAAAAGTATTGTTTTGAAAAGATTTTTATATGGCTTCTAAAGCATGGTTTTAACTTAAAGGTATTTTATATTTAAAAACCCTTAAGATAAAGGTGACTTTTTAAAGAGCTCAGGAAACTACTTATGTTTTTAACCAGTGTCTGAAAAGAGTATTTTAAGTTTTTAAATTTCTAAACGTGTTTTAAGTATATGTTTTAATTGATTTTGATTGGGAGTTTAAAACCCAAATTGATTTCAAAAGTGTTAAGAGGAAACAGATACTTGTTTTCGAATAAAAAGTTTTGTAACATTGCTTTATTTTAAGATAATTGAATAAGAATGATTTTTAATAAGAGGGAAATATTTGAGTGCCAGTAACGATCGGGAAGCAGTTACGTACGTCGCAATGGAAACTAAGGAGCGCACTGAAGATCGTCATCGGTTTAGGTGATAGAGAAGTTTCCCCCAAACACCGTGGTATTTAGGTAACATATTAAGCGTTTCGACCATCTCAAAAGTCGAAACTTAGTGGTTCTGAGTCAGTAGCACGGTGGCAATTGTTTGATTGTGTGGCCACCCGTGTGAAGGAGACAAAGACCACATGAAATTAGGTAATGAATTTATATGATGATATCTGAATGATAGTATGATTGTTGTTTGTTTATTTGATGAATTTATTATGCATGATGAGATTTGAACTGTTATCAGTAATAATGCGAATGATAATAATGAATAAAAAGAATAAAAGAAAGGTAAGATAAAGTTGAGAAAGATGTTGAGATGTTGTGGAAGTTATATCCGCTGCTGAGTAAGAATTGATGATATGATGTGGACGAGCCAGAGCTTGGGGAAGAGTATTGTTGTTGTAATGTGAGATGTGATGTGAGCGGAGCTGGGCTGGGCTCCCTAATTTTTGGTTTTAGTCTGGGACTAGTGTTGAGTTGAGCTTGCTCCTCCACTAGCGCTCAGCAAAATGAGATTGTTGCGAAAAGTTTTTGAAAGGAAATTTTTGAAAAGAAATCTCTGAAAAGGGTTTTCGAAATGAGATTTTGAAAAAGGTTATGTAACAATATTTTCAAAGGAGCTTTACGAAACAATCTTTTTGAAGAGTTTTGTGAAAACATATATTTTTGGAAAAGTTTTGGGAAACCATCCTTTGATAAAGTTTTGAAAAGGGTATTTTCAAAAAGAGTCTTTTGTAATGAGGTTTTTGAGAAAGTCTTTTTGAAATACTAATTTTGAGAAATTTTTATGAAATGACATTTTGAGAAGAATTTCTGAAATCAATATTTTGTGAGCGATCGTAGAAAGATCTTATATGAAAGTTTTCGAAAGGATATTTTGGGAAAGTATATGATATGAGATTTTCCAAAAAGGTTTATGCAAATGTGTTTTGAGGAAGTAAGATTGTTTGAAAAAGATGGAGAATATTGAGAAGGATTGGGAAATGAGATGAGAGTTCAGTGATGTAATCCCAGCTCTGTGCCATGAATGAAATGATAAGAGAGAAAGAGATTGTGCAAAGATAGCGGTCGGGACTCATTTAAGGGATGCACGAAGGATGGGCCGACCATTAGGATTGACTTTAAAAAGATTTAAAAGACATTAAAAGACATGAATATACGTGGCGAGGTATGAGAGCGCGAAGTAGTGGAGAGGAAGGAACGATAAGTATCTGCGGATACTTAGGACGAGATTGCATTAGGGGAGGACAATGACGGTGATACGTCAAGAAGTCTAGAGTATGTTTCTAGGCAGAACGAACTCCACATGTGGCGCACTAACGTGGTGGGGACTGGGTCTAATGTCGTGGCAAGTTCTGCGAGCTCACTAGAAACATACTGTCGCCCCCTAGATTGTAAATAGTCTAAGTTTTGAACTGGATAGTGCTGAGACAGTAAGAAATCCAAGGGAGTCAGGAGAGTTAGTAACCGTAAAGTCAGAGTTAGAAGGAGTAAATGATATAGTCTGGTGTTAATTGTTATTAATGGTGTGGAATTGGGTAGATGAAGTGAAGACATATATGGTTACAATCCTTAAGTGATGATCAATGATGGAAGTGTGACGGTGAATTGTGGATTAGAAGAGCCCTGTTAGGAATGAAGACCTTTAATTAGATAGGTAATCCTAGGATTTAAGGAGATTCAATGGATCTAGACCTTAAGGTGAAACATGAAGGATGGTAAAAGGAGTTAGGATGCTTAGGTACCATGATCTGTAGGTAATGAGAGGAATGAAGTGAAGCATGTGTCCCTTGAGGATTATTAGTCGCATGAAGAAAGAAAGGACCAGTGATGAATAAGACGAAGTTATAAGGGAAAATGTTTAAAGGAATCTAAGGCAATGATAGGATGAATTTGAATGAGGTAAAGAGAAGTCGGGTAAGATGAATAGGAAGCGGTAAGGATTGAGGAGTTGGTGAGAACCAAGATCAGGTTGCAGTAGAGGTGTGTAGTGATAAGGGTTATTAAAGTTGGGGAGTAGATGGAGAATAAAGGATTTTAAGGTGACCTAATTAGGCTGAAAGTTACCAGAAAAGGTAAGTCGGAAGAGGAGCCTTACAAATAGTGTCCTTGCTTAGATTGGCATGAGCATGACATTCCTTTTTCTGTTGCTATTTGTTTCAGCAACCTCGAACACCCTTAAAAATTTAACCTGCTTAGCAAAGCCTTGTCGTTATACACCATTGTATTTGACAATGGGATGACCCAACAGATTGCTTTTGATTGGGATTCTTTCAAAGCTTTCATAAGGACAGCGAATAAATGGCACGTCGCAACAGTTAGTTCATACGAGAATGAGGAAGAAGATTGCTACAAGGAGCTACGCACTCTTGAGCAAGATGGTATTGCGCATCATTTCTCGAGGACGAGAAATCTTCAAGTTGGGGAGAATGTAACATCCCGCATCTTCTGGACTCAAATAAATCAATGAGGTTTTATTTAAAAAGAATTTTTGAGAATTTAAAAAGGATTTTCAGAAAAATGATTTTTATTTGAGTGTGATTTCATGAAAAACCAAGTTATAATTTTGTTATTTGAGATTTCTTAAAGAAACGAATTTTCTTTTATCTGATTTGGAGTTTTTCATAAATGGTTTCTTGGAAAATTTTGTGAGAAAATAAGATTTTATTTCCAAGAGAAACTTATTTCGAAAATAAATTGATAAAGTGAATTGACTTTTCTTAAGAATTGTACCTTGAAAATTTGAGTGATGAATTTGAAATGCATGAATTGTGTAAATGTGAATGCATTCATGTATGTGTGATGTATGTGTGCCGTGTGAAATATAATGCCCTAAAGTATGGTATGTATATATGTTACATGTATACATGATTCCATAATGAAATGTTAAGTGTTGATATGGTAAAATGAAAAAGAAATTATATGTGTATGTGTGTGTGAATTGTTCGGCCAAGTGTAGTCCAAGAGGGCCAAGGGAAGCTTATTTGCTTATTCTCTAAGAAAGTAGAAACTAGGTGGCAAACAAATAGGAGACATAGAGTGGTGAGTAATGAAGCCTAGGGAAGACTTTTCCCTTCACCTTGTCTCCCACGAAAAGGACCCCCCATGCAACATTTGGAGTGGACCAACTTGCCCTTGAACCCATAGCCTAAACCGAGGGTAGAAGAGGAAAATTACACCCCTTACCCTTACCCATATAGAACCGTGTGTGTGTATATTGGCTTTAGTTCCTTCTCACTTCTTTCATTCATTTCCTTCACAATTCTCACACCCAAACATAAACACTTGAGTCCAAGAGCAACACAAAGCTCTTGAGACCCCTAGAATATAGAATAACCGAGAGGAGAGAAGAGGAAAAAGAAGAGTGAAAACTAAACTCTCAACCCCAAATACCCTTTATTTCTTCCTTTAATTCCTTCTTTCTTCAAAGATCAAAAAGAAAAACCAACCCAACAACCCTAAGAAGGAGAGGCCGAAGCAATCTTAGGAGGAGAAGAGAGATTTGAAGCTTGAAGAGTAGGATTTTTATTTAAGGTAGTTGTTTAGAAAATTTTAGTGTAATGATATTAGTTTTGTAAAGAACTTGTGATGAACTTTGTTTAAATTTAATTTTTGAGATGCATGTATTTATTTATTCATGATCTTGAAGTTTAAATGCTTTGCATGTAATTTCTATGGCTTGATCTTGAATATTTATGCTTGGAAGTTTTGATCTTTAATTTGTGAAAATTCTTCTTCACGGTTTTGGTTGAAGTTTGTATTTAAGTTGTGTTTTTACTTTGATCCTTCTTGCATGTCTTGATCTATGGTAGATCTTTGCAAAAGTATGAAGTTTGAACTTGTGTGTTTGTTTTGAGTAAAAAGTCTTAATTTTCTTTGGTGCATGTCACGATTTCAAGGAGTGAATTATGATAACAAGTTTTTAAAATGATTTTTGGTGCAAAAAGGATTTTAAACAAGATCTTGTATGTGTGATGATGATTTCTTGATGCTTGGAAAATGTTGCTTTAAAGTCTTGCCTGTGAAAACTAAGCCTAAGATTTTACTTTTGTGTACTTTTTCATTAGGCCAAAGCTAGGAAAAATAGGAAACTATGTTTGATCTTTATTTTAGTTACATGCATGTTGAGATTTATGTGATTTAAAGCTTTCAAGCACATGCATGAAATTTTTGGAGGTGAAAGATTTTGATATAACCTTTGATTTTTACTGTGACAAATTTATTTAAAGAAATAAAAATTAAAGTTTGATGAATTTTTGTATGGAGCTCACGGTTTTGTCTTTATGAATATTAAAGTTTGTTCATTTTGTTTTGCATGTGTATTTCATTGATAGATCTATGGATTTCAAGTATGTGAAAGTCTAAATTTTTGATTAAAGATTTAAAAGTGATTTTGTGTTCCATTCGGTTTTAGGAACAAGTTTTACTTAAACTATTTTATTTTCTTGTGTGTTATTGTTTGAGTTAACTTTGAGTGGTTTGGCATGTGACTATTTTATTGTGAGTTTAAATTATTTTCCTATGTCCAATTCGGCTTGACTAAGAAATAAAAGAAATGAATTGATTTTCATTTGCATGTTAATTTAGGGGTAAAGCTAATTGATTAGAAAGATGTTAGCATAATTTTAAATGAAAATATTCCTTTCTTTTAATAATTATTTTCGGTGGTAATGTTTAAAGTAGGAAAATGTGTTTAAAGAATTATGTTCCATATGTGCATGTTTTGTATGTGTTTGAAATTGTGAATATAGCCTTATCTTATATAGAAGGGATTCGGCCATTTTTAGAAAATAATAGGAGTTTGTGCTTGATTCTTGTTTTGTATACATGCATGAATTATACATGATTTAACATGTTCAATATGTGTGTTTGAAAATGATTTGAATGTTGATAATTGCAAAAGGTTTTGATTTAACCCTTGTGTTATTTTCTTTGATTTAATTTGGTTTTTGAAAGAAATAAAGTGATTTGATTTATTGAAAAAGTATTGTTTTGAAAAGATTTTTATATGGCTTCTAAAGCATGGTTTTAACTTAAAGGTATTTTATATTTAAAAACCCTTAAGATAAAGGTGACTTTTTAAAGAGCTCAGGAAACTACTTATGTTTTTAACTAGTGTCTGAAAAGAGTATTTTAAGTTTTTAAATTTCTAAACTTGTTTTAAGTAAATGTTTTACTTGATTTTGATTGGGAGTTTAAAACCCAAATTGATTTCAAAAGTGTTAAGAGGAAACTGATACTTGTTTTCGAATAAAAAGTTTTGTAACATTGCTTTATTTTAAGATAATTGAATAAGAATGATTTTTAATAAGAGGGAAATATTTGAGTGCCAGTAACGATCGGGAAGCAGTTACGTACGTCGCAATGGAAACTAAGGAGCGCATGAAGATCGTCATCGGTTGAGGTGAGAGAGAAGTTTCCCCCAAACACCGTGGTCTTTAGGTAACATATTAAGCGTTTCGACCATCTCAAAAGTCGAAACTTAGTGGTTCTGAGTCAGTAGCACGGTGGCAATTGTTTGATTGTGTGGCCACCCGTGTGAAGGAGACAAAGACCACATGAAATTAGGTAACGAATTTATATGATGATGTCTGAATGATAGTATGATTGTTGTTTGTTTATTTGATGAATTTATTATGCATGATGAGATTTGACTTGTTATCAGTAATAATGCGAATGATAATAATGAATAAAAAGAATAAAAGAAAGGTAAGATAAAGTTGAGAAAGATGTTGAGATGTTGTGGAAGTTATATCCGCTGCTGAGTAAGAATTGATGATATGATGTGGACAAGCCAGAGCTTGGGGAAGAGTATTGTTGTTGTAATGTGAGATGTGATGTGAGCGGAGCTGGGCTCCCTAAATTTTGGTTTTAGTCTGGGACTAGTGTTGAGTTGAGCTTGCTCCTCCACTAGCGCTCAGCAAAATGAGATTGTTGCGAAAAGTTTTTGAAAGGAAATTTTTGAAAAGAAATCTCTGAAAAGGGTTTTCGAAATGAGATTTTGAAAAAGGTTATGTAACAATATTTTCAAAGGAGCTTTACGAAACAATCTTTTTGAAGAGTTTTGTGAAAACATATATTTTTGGAAAAGTTTTGCGAAACCATCCTTTGATAAAGTTTTGAAAAGGGTATTTTCAAAAAGAGTCTTTTGTAATGAGGTTTTTGAGAAAGTCTTTTTGAAATACTAATTTTGAGAAATTTTTATGAAATGACATTTTGAGAAGAATTTCTGAAATCAATATTTTGTGAGCGATCGTAGAAAGATCTTATATGAAAGTTTTCGAAAGGATATTTTGGGAAAGTTTATGATATGAGATTTTCCAAAAAGGTTTATGCAAATGTGTTTTGAGGAAGTAAGATTGTTTGAAAAAGATGGAGAATATTGAGAAGGATTGGGAAATGAGATGAGATTTCAGTGATGTAATCCCAGCTCTGTGCCATGAATGAAATGATAAGAGAGAAAGAGATTGTGCAAAGATAGCGGTCGGGACACATTGAAGGGATGCACGAAGGATGGGCCGACCATTAGGATTGACTTTAAAAAGATTTAAAAGACATTAAAAGACATGAATATACGTGGCGAGGTATGAGAGCGCGAAGTAGTGGAGAGGAAGGAACGATAAGTATCTGCGGATACTTAGGACGAGATTGCATTAGGGGAGGACAATGATGGTGATACGTCAAGAAGTCTAGAGTATGTTTCTAGGCAGAACGAACTCCACATGTGGCGCACTAACGTGGTGGGGACTGGGTCTAATGTCGTGGCAAGTTCTGCGAGCTCACTAGAAACATACTGTCGCCCCCTAGATTGCAAATCGAGAACAGTGAGAGAGACTTGAACGGGGCATTGTGTTTTGCCACTGCGTGGACAGTGAGCCTTGATTATTGATATGATTTGAGGACGAGATCCTCCTGGTCTGGGACCATTTATGTGTTGTGACAACTGTCGTGCCCGCGTGGTAAATGTCCTGTACTCCTTTTTGCTTCCGACTAGGTTGGGAGGATGACCGAGGAGATGTAGACGTGTGTGCTAACTTTGAAAGCGACCCTCCTCAATGATGATTAAAATCCCTTACATCATTGACGGATACGAATTCATAAAACTTAATTAAGAAAAGATAACTTACATTGTAAGAAAATATTCTGTAAGCCACCAAGGATGAAATTGAAGGAATCAGAGTTCGCAGCGGAAGCGATTGACGGAAGTTCTGTGGATATGTAAAGTTTTGAGAAAAGAAAAGAGATGAAGTAAAAGAGAGATTTGAATATGATAGCTTGTATGTGTGGTTTGCTTATATGTTTTTGTTATTCCTTAATATCTTGCCTATTGTAATCCCACATCGTTGGCATAACATGCTTGGGAATACTTACTCTCTCTCGTCTTCTGTTCTGTATGCTTGTTATTCCGATGTCTATTCCCTTAGTCTATGGATCCTATCAAGATTGGGGAGTGGCGTGAAGACACCGAGATCGGTGGCTCAATTGACGATCATGGTGGATATCCGATGCTTTGGTCTACACACAGTGACCTCGAGGCGGAGGAGTTAGAAAAATTGGACGACGACATAGATACTCGGAGGCGGACGTGATCAAGACCGACTCTAGTAAAGCATTTCCCGTGGACCATCGTATTCAGTTCAATGGGCCTGGTGGTAGTCTTTCATTTTCCCTGAAGTATTTTGTATTCCCTGTATTTACTTAGTTTCATTGCAATGCCATGATGTAACCCCAACTTTTTGTGGAAGAAATTTATTTTAATGGGCTATGTTAATTGAGTTGAGAAGAATCAAGTTGCAAAGTGTAGTGCCTTGTGACACTCCTGTTTGGAACTTGAACTTCAGCATGAGATATGGGAACACTCTTTAATTACGAAAGGGTTTTGAAAACTTAGTGGTTCTCATACTCATGCTACTCAACCACGTTACATGTTTAAAAAAAAAAATAAAAATTGGCCCACATTTCCACTACCTTTTGGAATTAAAACGGTATATTTTTCAAGTGGCCAAATCGGGGTGTTACAGACTCTCTCTCTCCCTCTCTTTCGCCGGTCACCGCCTGCAATCACCAAATCGCGGTGCTCTCTCTCTTCTCCTCCCTTGTAACTCACCACCGCAGCCACCTTTCCTTTCTCACTCTCGGCTCCCCAAATCGGATCGCCTTCACGCTCTCCCTCACACTGCGAATCAGACCGAACCACCATCATAGGAGCTTCACGGATCGCGAGCCCACCCTCCGTCGCATCGCTCTTCTCTCTCTTTTCCTTGTTCGCGACCTACCCACTTTGCTGCTGCATAACCGAATCGGCGACGACGAAGCTTTGCTCGTGTGCGCTGGCTGTCGCCACCGTGTGCTTGTCCTCCTTCTATCTAGATCGAAGGCCACGAACCAGCCACGATCTTCGCCTCCTCTTTGCGTCGGCGACAGCCACCACAGACCGAACCGCCACCATGGAACCCTTGTGGATCGCGAACCAGGAGCATTCACCTCCTCCTAGCGTTAACGACGACACTACATGGCCGAACAGCTATAGCCGCTGGACCTCCCTTCGTAGTGATGCTGTGAACCAATCGACCTTGCTATGAACCGGTATGAACCGAACCAGTCTGGTTGCCTCTGGTTCTTCAAAATCATATTTGAGGGTATGTCCCTAATACCTTTTTAACTGTTCTATATTGTGTTTTAATAATAATAGTACTAATGGTATTATGGATTAGTAATAATAATAGTGTTAAATTGTTTTAGTATGCTATTATTATTGTGAAAAATGAATTGTATTATGACTTAGTGTTATTTCTTTTAATTAAAGTGTTGTTTATAATGATTTTAATTGGTTGCTTGGATTTGTTATAACATCGAATTAAACGTTATGTCAAATGATTTGTTTTAAAAGTATTTTGTTAAAGTTGTTGTGTTCCTAAGTAATTGAAATGTTTGGTTGATTTTGGTTTGTCGTTGGACGAAACCATGTTCTAATTAATTAGGAACCCGATATATTTGGCATACGTTGATTCGAGTTAAAACCTTGAACATTAATCCCAAATTGAAGGTGAACATAGTTGTTCGGACTTTGAAAAGTTGATTTAGATCTACTTCGAACAAAGAAAGCTCTCTTTCAATTTGGAATCTATAGTGTCAAGTATAATTAGAATTTGATTTTGGGATTCGTAATTGAAACCACTTGATTTTAAGGTATTTTGATGATTACGCTGGTTTTAAAAGTTAATTTATTCTTAAATAAAGAGTTGTACTAATATTAAGGGGAGAACTACATTAATTTTATTTAACTTGGGTTTATGGATTTTTATCAAATGATTTCGAATTTAGCTTGTTTAGATTTCCAAACTAAAGTCCTTTTTTAGTAAAGTTTCAATGTGTTAACTTTAAATATGATTTTGTCGTGTCTTCACATTTCTATTAGGCTACTAATTGATTTTAAAATGTGTTTAGCGAATATTGAATAGTCCCTTATTAAGTAAGTTGTACATAACAAAATATATTTTTAACGTCATAGATCTAATAACTACTCCGATATCGATATCAACTTAGCATAACTGAAAAGGATTAAATGATGATTAGGGTGTTGTGAAATAAGATTTGGCTTATTATATTGACTGTTGTTTAATTGTTATGACATGGTTAGACGGCGAAGGACTTTAGGATCAGCAGGGATGCGAACATTGAACCGCGTTATGTTTGAGCATCATTACACGAAAAGAATCAGGTCTAAGGAAACGCAAAGTAAGGGGTTCTTTACCTTGCTTTAGGGAGTATTTTCTAATTAGCTCATAGTACTTGTTAAGAGTATATGTATACGTTTGGTTTAAAATTTAGATAGTTATTATAGGCTTAACAATCAAGAATGAAATTAAATGAAATAGTTGTAAATTGATATATATGATAAATTTTGTATGCTAAGTGCAAAATGTCATTATTTATGCCTAACTGAAGTATAGAGTTGTGCTATTTTGAGAATGATTATGGTGATTTATATTTGAATGTGTGATTTGTTATTTTGCCAAATTATGTTGAACTCTAGAATTATAAAATGATGATGATTATGATATTTGATATTGGAAGGAATGTCTCTTTGGAATTACCCTGTATTTTTGGAATTTAAAAGTATAATGAGATGATGGAATTGATAAATTAATGAAAGTGATTATAAAATGAAATAAGTGAAATAAGATATTAAAAGATTTAAAGGAAAAAGACTGTGTGATCCAGATCTTGTAAGACGTTGTCCGAAGGAGACTGTACGCAATTATGGACACACACCATATATTAATTAAAGGTATAATTGGATTGTGCCTCTCCAGATCTTGTAAGACGTTGTCCATAGGAGACTGTACGCCTAGATCGCGTAAGACGCACTTGATGCGTAGCTGTAAGACGTTGTCCGAAGGAGACTGTACGCAATGATGGATGCACCTTCCGATTGTGGAATCCAGGTCTTGTAAGACGTTGTCCGTAGGAGACTGTACGCATAGACTGTAACACCCTAAGTTAATTTTCCTTATTTAAAAATTTACAACATAAAAAATTTTCCTTTTTATTTCTTAAAAGTGTTAAGTAAAATTTTCTCGAAAATCGGACAGAGTTCTATTTGTTTTACGGATATTTCCAAAATTTAGTTTTCCCTGTCACCTGTCAAAATAAATTTAGCAAGCACAACAGACAGAAATAAACATCATATGCCTCTTAGGGCCATCCATAGTGGGACTTAGTGAATCGTCACCACATCATCAAGTCCAGTCATAAAATCAGAGTATCACCAGCAGAATAACACATAGTATGCCACTAAACAAAATAAAAGATCACACCCAACCCAAGGGTGAATAGATCCCGGGCCACCCCAACCAGCATATATACAACAAAAGAGATATCATACAAGTCTCAACAACATATAATACAGGAGACTCAAAACACGGCCCGGAATCCCATCATGACTACTAGGGAAAGCTATCACACTCCCTCAGTGGGAGTGGGGTCCTGCTCGGCCTCCATCTCGGTGTGCTCATACTCAGTACCTGAAATGTTTGTAAGGGTGAGTACCGTACTAACTAGCAATGCATAAAGTATGCCAAGTCAATCACAATTAGATACAATTAGCATATAATGCACATAGATACAAATCATGATTCACACTCTACGCTACAAACACATGCGTCTCCATAAATGCTAGCCGCCCCTCGAGTAATTTTATGTCCACTTCCTCGCTTCACTAGTTTTCTATTTTATTTACATTATCTCTTTTACTTATTTCTTCCTTTTCTTATCCTCTTATCTATCTTTTCATTTCCGGCGTTGTGAGATACTTCCATTGCGTTCCCCGTCTTTCAGAGGATACGACTTACGATCGGTGCGGATCCCCAAAGGCCGCACGTCTAACTCAACCCCTACGATTGGTAGGCTTGTGACATACTGCAGGTGTTGCGCACCCGACTTATGGCACCCCTCCGCACGCCTTCTAGGGCTAGTATTCACAACCCGGGGAGATGGTAATGCGAATCCCTCCACTGCGTTTCCCGTCTTTCAGAGGATACGACTTACCGATGCGTGATGATCCCCAAGGGCCGCACGACTAACTCAACCCCTGCGATTGGTAGGCTTGTGACTTACTGCAGGTGTTGCGCACCCGGCTTATGGCACCCCTCCGCACGTCTTCTAGGGCTAGTATTCGCATTCCAAGGGAGTCTTTAATCATAATTACCATTTTTTCTTTATTCGTTATTTCTCTTTTAGTGTCTAATTAATTCTCCTCTTGCCTAATAATTTTCTATTATGCTAAATATTCCTTTGTGTCTACACTTACTCCCAATTACACACTTAATTGTCCTCAGTGTCGTTTATCCCTTTTATTACATGGAACAAGTTCCTACATACATAAACAATTTCCTACACAACATTTAGCATCCATTATCAAATTAAACATTAAAAACATAAATCAATTAACACTTAGTTCACATAATTTAAATAATTAGTAAAATAAAATCCTAATTATCTATTTACTCTAACTTCTAGTCTCATCCTAACTTTTCCTAAGCAAACCAAATAATCTCAACACACTCACACACCACTAGCTATACAACCACCGTACGGCGACACATCCCCTTACCTTGAGATTGGAATAAAAGAGAGAAAACCTTAATGGGTGTTGAACCCTAGAACCAAAAGTGCCCTTCCAAGCTTAATGCCCACAATAATCCTTGAATGTGTAGAGAGATGGCAAGAGACAAGAAAGTGATAATGATATTGTTCCTCTAGCCTTTACAAGTATGAGAACTTCAAGTAATAGAGAAATCCATGCCCCTTTTGTTAGAAAATAAGAGGGAAAACTCTATCTTAGAAAAGGGACATAATAATCAAAAATCAAGAAATGGAAAGGGAAAGGAGTGGTTTCATTTACTTACCCAATCTCTTAGAATCAAGAAGGAGTAAGATTGCGGAATGAGGGAACTAGCTCATGATGTCACTCCATGGAAAAGAAGAGAGAAGCAAGTTTGATGACAAAGCCTTGATGATAATCTTGAGGGAGAGCTCCAACAGAAGGGGAATTGAATCAACAAGCCAAACTCTAGCTTGGAGAGGGGTGATTTTTGAATAGAGAGGAAGTGAGAATGATGAAGATTGTGTTTATCACCCCCTTGGTTCGAATATGTGGTTTATAGGGTGTTTGGGTGGAGAAAACCCGAAAATACCCCTTAAAATCGCGAAAACGTGTTGCAGATAACAGACTTTTCGCTTAAGCGAATCAATCTCAGTGATGGCACGAACTGTTTTCGCTTAAGCGACCACTTCTCACTTAAGCGAATTGGTCACAGTATTGCATGAAGGCTTTTCGCTTAAGCGGCCATTCTTCGCTTAAGCGAAATGGTCACAGTAAGGTCACGAATGGTTTTCGCTTAAGCGGCCATTTTTCGCTTAAGCGAAATGGCTTCAGTGAGGAAAGTCCCTGTTTTCGGTTAAGCGACGGATTTTCGCTTAAGCGAAACGTGCAAACACTGCTACTTCAGTTTTCTATTTTCTAGCTATTTTCTCCCCAACTTCCAATAGCATAACTTCTTCGTTTACCGTCGGATCTTGCTCAAACTTGGCGAGAAACTTCCTAAAAATCATATCTTCATATCCAACGGTGGAAATTGTGTTTTGAGTCCTAAATCTTTTATTTTAATTTCTTATCCTATTTGTTTCGTTTAACACTGAATCGCCCGTTTACCTCGCCCGTTCCTAACTTAATTTACTATTTCTTTATATTTTTAAAATTAAGTTACACGTATATAATAATAAAAAGAGGGATGTTACATTTCTCTCCCACTTACCTGAATTTCGTCCGCGAAATTCATCGAAAGAGAACAATTGTGGATGCACTTCTCTCATTTTATCTTCCATCTCCCAAGTTGCCTCTTCTACATTGTGCCGATGCCATATAACTTTGACCAGAGATATCTCCTTGCCTCTTAACCTCTTGGTCTGTCGGTCATCAATGCGAATAGGCTGAATTTCAAAAGTGAGATTATCCTTCAAAGGTAGCTCATCTGGAGTTATCACATGAGAAGGATCGTACACATATTTCCGAAGTTGGGAGACATGGAAAACATTATGTAATTTAGACAGATGTGGAGGTAGAGCGATCCTGTATGCCACTGATACGATCCTTTCTAGAATCTGATAGGGTCCAATGAATCTCGGTGTCAACTTCTTATGTTTCAATGCTCTCCCGATCCCCTTAGTAGGTGACACCCTTAAAAAGACATGATCTCCAGCATTAAATTCTAGAGGCCTCCTTTGTCGATCTGCATAACTCTTCTGACGATCCTGGGAAGCTTTCATTTTATTTCTGATCATGATGATTTTCTTAGTAGTTTCCCGTACAATCTCAGGACCAGTTAATAAATTTTCGCCAATTTGGAACCAGCACAAAGGGGTCCGACACTTTCTGCCATAAAGTGCCTCAAACGGTGCCATACCGATACTGGAGTGGAAGCTATTATTATAAGTGAATTCGACCAACGGCAAAAGTTGCTCCCAGCTGCCAGATTGCTCTAACACACAAGTCCTCAATACCCATGGCTTGTTGCAAACTCTGCCAAAATCGGGATAAGAAGCGAGGATCACGGTCCGACACTATGCTGCTCGGAACACCGTGGAGTCTGACAATGTCCTTTATGTACAATTGTGTCAGCTTCTCTAGGCTGTACTTCATGCTGATCGGCAGGAAGTGAGCACACTTTGTAAGTCGGTCCACCACAACCCAAATGGCTTCCTGCCCTGATCTCGTTCTTGGTAGACCTGACACAAAATCCATCGAAATGCTGTCCCACTTCCATTGCGGAATCTCCAAAGATTTGAGTAATCCCCCTGGTTTCTGGTGCTCGATCTTGGCTTTCTGGCATGTCAAACACCGAGACACATAATCTGCCACATCGGTCTTCAACTTCGGCCACCAAAATAACCTCTTCAGATCTTGGTACATCTTTGTGGCTCCTGGGTGTAGACTCATCTTTGTCTTGTGGGCTTCTTCCATTAACTCTCTTCGGACTTCAAAGTCCATAGGAATGCAAACTCGGCCCCGAAATCGTACGAGGCCATCGGGTCCTTTAGTGAAGTCGGGTTCATCCTTATCTCCTGCTCTTTCTAGTAGTTTCTGGAGCTCTAGGTCGGCAGCCTATCTTTCCTTGATAAATCCCACAAAATCATTTGTTACTTGCAGCATTTCCAGCACCACACTATTCTCCTTCTTCTGTATGCCGAGGTTAAGATCGCTAAACTCCTGCATCAACTACATCTCTCGGACCATCATATTGCTCAGATGAAGGCTTTTCCTGCTGAGGGCGTCGACCACCACGTTGGCTTTTCCGGGATGATAGTGCAAGTTGAAATCGTAGTCTTTAAAAAATTCTACCCATCTACGCTGCCTCATGTTCAGTTCCTTCTGGTCGAACAGATAGCCGAGACTCTTGTGGTCACTGAACACCTCGAATTTCGTGCCATACAGGTAGTGTCTCCAAATCTTAAGGGCAAACACCACAGCTGCTAATTCGAGATCGTGAGTGGGGTAATTCTGCTCGTGTTGCCGAAGTTGCTGAGAGGCATAAGCCACCACTTTTCCCTGTTGCATCAACACACAGCCGAGACCCTGCTTCGAGGCGTCACAAAACACGTCAAAGGCTTTGGTCGGATTGGGCAAAATCAACACGGGCGAACTCGTCAACCTTCTCTTTAGCTCTTGGAAGCTCTATTCGCACACTTCGGACCACTAGTAAGGTGCATCCTTTCGAGTTAACGAGGTCAAGGGTACAGCCAGTTTAGAGAACCCTTCGATGAATCTCCTGTAGTACCCTGCAAGACCGAGGAAACTCCTGATCTCGGTCACCGAGATGGGTCTCTCCCACTTGATTACAGCTTCTACCTTGGAGGGATCAACCGCAACACCGTGCTCGGATATCACATGTCCGAGGAAGTGCACCTCTTTGAGCCAAAAACTGCACTTAGAAAGCTTGGCGTAAAGTTCCTTGTCCTTTAAGACCTGCAATACCGTTCTCAAGTGCTGCTCATGTTCACTCGGACTCCAAGAGTAGATGAGGATGTTGTCGATGAAGACTATCACAAACAAGTCCAGATAGGGTCGGAAGATTCTATTCATGTAGTCCATAAAGATGGCAGGGGCGTTCGTAAGTCCAAAGGGCATAACCACATACTCAAAGTGCCCATATCTCGTCCTGAAAGCTATCTTCGGAATATCTTCATCTCGGATACGGATCTGGTGATATCCAGATCGGAGGTCTATCTTTGAGAATACCGACGCTGTAACAGCCCGATTTTCGAAAACCCAAAATATTGACTTTTACTCGTTAAGGTTGCCAAAAATGAGGCCATTTTTTTTTTGAAACATGATTAAGTTACTCCAACATATTCCTTTCGAAAACCGAGTTGTTACTTGGAACCAAACTTAATCACTACATTTTTGAAAACATTCTGTTTGTAAAACAGTTTGGTTCCACTTAAGCAACTCCATTCGTTTCCCTGAAAGAGCTTAAACATACTTCATAAAGGAGTGTCGTCATAAAAAGTCGGCAGTATTCAGAATAGGTGAAGTTACATCAGCATACCATTACTCAGGTAATCCTTAACACAATACATTCACTACGCTCTAAACTAACCCTACTACTGTTCAACTATTCTATTAAAAACAATCGGATGGAGGTCCTTCTTCTTCTTATGCCCTTTCATCTTTCCCAAGTAAGATGCTCCTCGAGTTGCGGTCTCTCTGGTGTCATCATGCTTCAGCTTTTCTTCATCTCTAGTGGTGTAGTTCCACCGCTTCTCGTACTGCGCCTTCTCCCTATAGTTCTTGTATCCTCGCACGGTGACTTGTCTCAGAAGGGGTCCTAAATCAGCTCCGCTTAGTTGATGCTTCGGGTCGGGGATCACAATCTGAGCATGACCGATCCACTCCCAACCCTTGCGGTTTGCTTCCATCCTCTCCCAAATTTACTCCAGGTGGTGATATCCATGCAGCAGCCCATCTACCCGTTGGAATACCAGCGACACCGATGCGCCAACGAACAGGAGAGAGTAAGCGATCCGGACGCGTAGCGTCGACAGTGTGGAATTACGGTAGGCAAGATAATAGGACACACATACAACATACAACATGCACACACGATAACAGGTAACATACCGTTGTTATTAATCACAATCTATACTCCTCTTGTCTTTTATTATGTCCTTCATATCTCCCCCACACTCATTTCCAATCTCTTTCATGAAGTTCACTATCTTTTTCACACTTCCATTTTCAACTTTTCCTCATCTTCCGTACCATTCATTTCTTACTCTTTTATATACGAATCTTTTCCTTATAATGTTTTATGGATTTAAAACCATCGATGATTAGGGGAGTTACAGAATCATCGAGGTACGCGTTTCTTTCGTTGTTATCACTCTCATGTCAAGCTTACATCTCCTCGGCCAACCAACCACCTAGTCGGAAGCAAACAGGAGTACAGGACCTTTACCGTGCGGGCAGGACAGTTGTCAATCACAAGTGGTCCCAGACCAGGAGGCTCAGCCTCAATATCAATAACACAGCACGCTCTCAGCGGCAAACACAATGCCCCACTCCAGTCCCTCTCACTGTTCTAGATTTGCATCGAGGGGGCGACAGTATTGTTGTAGTGCGCGCACAGAACTCACCACGGTATTGGACCCAGTCCCCACCACGTTAGTGCACCACTTATGGGATTCGTTCTGTCTACAACAATACTCTAGACTTCTTGACGTTTCACCGTCATCGTCCTCCCCTCCTGCAATCCCCACCTGAGTATCCGCAGATACCCATAGTATCTTCCTCTCCACTACTTCGGATTAACTCTCATAACTCACCACGTTCGATGTTAATGTCTTTTAAAATCTTTTACTTAATTAGCCTATTGGTCGGCTCATCCTTCGTACATCCCTTCAATGAGTCCCGACCACTACTTTGCACAATTCTTTCTTATCACATCACACGTAGCTCAGAGCTGGGGGTCACTCACTTGATACACATCTCATTTCTCAACTTAACCACGATCTTAATTTCACAACTTTCCCCGAAACATCATTTCCAAAAAGAAATTCTCGAAAATCATCTTCTACCAAAATACCATTTCAAATACACTTTATCCAGATCTCAATCATAACATGTTTCCACAAAATATCTTTTCATAAAACCTTTTTGAAAAGTCCGTGTCATAAAATTTCTTGGAAAATATTGTTTCACAAACTTCTTCAAAATCCCATTCCAAAACCTTTTCAAAAATTTCAGTTTACAAACCTTTTTCAAAAATTGTTTTCACAACTCCAAATTTCTTTTTCAAAACTCTTTTTCAAACACCTTTGTGCTGAGCGCTAGAGGAGGAGCAAGCCCAGCTCAACACTAGCTCCCAGACTAAAACCAAGAACAGAGGAGCTCAGCTCAACTCGGTTCGCCTCTCATCCCAACAATCAACATCACACTCCCCAGCTCTGGCTCGTTCTCATCATTATCATCAATTTCCTTTCTCGGTCTCAACTCTCATCTCTTTGTCTAATCACTCTTATCCTTTCATCATTCTTATTTTCTTGTCATTATTCTTAATTCGTTTTCCTCCTCTCATACCCAACAGTCGTTTACTTATTATAATTATAAGCATCATGATACATGAATCAATAAACAATACAAGGCATACTATAAACACACAACATCACACAATAAAATTGTGGTTTTTGTCACCTTCGTATAAGCGACCACACAGGACAAACAATTGTCACTTATACTACTGACGCTAACCACAAGTTCCGATCTTTGAGATGATACGGAACGCCCTACTAAATCACCTAGCTACCACTATGTCTAAGGAAAGCTTCTCTCTCACCTGAGGCCCAGCTGTTGAAGGTGCGCTTTCCTTGGAACCTTGTGCTGCCATCTGCCCCAACCTCTTCTCTTTATCATTCCTCATATTAAACAAAACATTTTTGCGTTATCACTTATTTTGAGAAAATCTTTTCTTAGTTTAATACATGTCCTTCCTTTGTTGATAAAACTTTGGGAATATTACCAAGACCATCTATCATTGGAAAGCTTGGTTTTTTGATCACACGAAAACATGTTTAAACATAAAAGCACGTCTCAGCAAATTTTGGGCAGCAAAAAGGGTTCTACTTAATTATTTTAATAAAGCTCCGAAAACATTATAGAAACACCTTTCACTTTAAATAACTTCTTAACTTAAATTAACACCTTGAAAACCCAAGTTTTTTTTTAATTACAAAACATCTTTGAACCGCCATGAACATAAGTTAAAGATCTTAAGCAAATTAAATCGATTTTCTTAAAAGCAGTTTATTTCGAAATTGCTCATACAACTACAACATAACACCAACAGATCACACTACACACAATCAACATCCAACACTTAGGCATGCAACTATGAATAAATCAAATTAGTTCAAGTCTCAAACCCACATATTTGTTTTCATTCCAACGAAATAGAACTCCCTAACTTATTTAGACCACATCGCCGAATGAAAGCAAAGAAATCAATCAAAGCCACAAATTAACCACGTAACCGAAATCAAACATCACATTTTATTCATATAATTCAGCTTGGTTTATGTTAAGCATTAAAATTCCACTTCCTCTTAACCTTTAACCAAATACATATAAGCACACACATCCACCTATGTTCATTCAAATACAACACTCAATTAGTCTAGATTGTTCATTTCATTCCTTAAAATATACTTAGTCTTTTTTTTTAAATAATTTCATTGAAAAGATCCTAGGCTAGCTAACATGATTAAACCGAATATCCCCATGGTATTCACAAGGCTTACTTTTCAATTATTTGTCATGTCTGCACACAGATCATGAATCAATGCAAGGATCATTTTCTAAAAGCCTAGTTTTTCTTATTTTCTTTACAAAATATTAAAACATGCATTCTCAAAGCACATAGTTTTGGAAAAATCCTCAACTCTTTTTTTTTTTTAAAAAACCGTGACGTATTTCAAACACAAATCTCATTTCCTTTTGCATGCACTTTTTAAAATCATGGGAATCAAAAGGAAATTACATGCAAGGAACTTTTTCATGAAAAATCATGAAGTTTCTTTGTTTTCAAAGCTTGTCCGAATGGTTCTTTAACAAAATCAAGAGGAAAACTTAAATCCTTGTCTTTGAAATACTTATGAGTTAAGTCAAAACATAGATCATTTGGAAAAGAAGTGTTTCCCTTGGTTTCTCATCAAAACCGAATCATGCAAGTAAAGGATCAAAACTTTTTGAGCAAGAAACTACATGCAAAGCTTTTTAAGATCAAAACCATAAAAATCAAAGCAAGTATCAAACATTTTTCAAGATCAACACAAAAGATTCAAGACCTTTTGAAAAGAAAATCAAAGATCAAAGCTTTAGAAAAATCAAAGTTGAAATCAAAGCATGAAAATCATTTAGATCAACTTCATTAAGCATCAAATCGACATGCATGGACTCAAAATGAAATAAAGATCATCATGACCTAATTCCCAAACAAGGCCGAATAGGAATGTCCATGGGTTTAGGTTCTACAACTTGGAAAGTTCTTGAAACTCAAGATCAAGGCTTAACAAACTCTTACAAACATAGATCCGCTAGGAACTTAGTCATACAACAATAACAAAAACTTTTACAAGACTTAGAAATTAAAATCACTTAGAACAACTTAGGATCTTCGAATAAGCTAGAGAATGAGAAGAGTCTTCAACCTCTTCACTTAATCTTCAAGGATCTAAGGCTTAGGACTTGATCTTTCTCTTCCTCTTCTCCTTGGGTGCTAACGGGTTCTCCCTCTCTCTCTATGTGTTTCTAGTTCCTTTCTAAGAGTTGGATGCTCTCTTAGAAGAAGTGTTTGGTGGTAGAAGTGAAATGAGAAGCAAATGGGGTTGAGGGTGCTACGGTTTGGGCTATAAATCAACACACAACATTTTCCCTTCTTGCCCTTAAGATCATTCGGTCAAGAGTTGTTGGGTGAAGGGTAGAATTGGCCAAACTAAGGCTTGCATGACTCAAGCCAAGCCTTAGACAAAGAGAGAAGAATTAGGGCTAATCCCACTTCCTATTGTTTGGTCAAACATCTAACCATGCTTAACATTTAAACTAAACCTAGGTGCTAAGGATTACTAGCCT
This sequence comes from Crotalaria pallida, assembly GCA_037953625.1. Taxonomy (NCBI): domain Eukaryota; kingdom Viridiplantae; phylum Streptophyta; class Magnoliopsida; order Fabales; family Fabaceae; genus Crotalaria; species Crotalaria pallida. The sequence goes on along the minus strand of CM075649.1, from coordinate 74,190,120 downwards.
AGGGTTCAAGAAGTCAAGGCATGACTCATTCATGCACTACACACTCTCCTTCTCACGGCGACACATATGCACACACATGCACAATTTCCTTTTCCTTTTTCTTTTTCACTTAAATCATAATTTCCATAAAATTACAAAATATAAAATGCTTAAAGAATTTAATTTAAAATGCCATAAATCCGAAATTCATAAGGTTTGCCTTGAATAAAATCAGTTGCTTAAAAATCCAAAATCACTGGAAAACACAGAATAAATCTAAGTCAAGAAATACTTTTTGAAATCACATCTCTTAAAATACTTTATCGAAAGAGTCTTTTTAGGGTTTTCAAACAAATATGAGGTATTCAGTCAGGGTGTTACAGCATGAATTTAGGGAAAATACATGCATGTTCACATGGCACACATATACATATACACAATAAATTTATAGATCCATATATCACACATTACTCTATGCATATACACACATTGCAATAATTAAATTCCTTAAAACCGAAGTATATTCATGTATGTCAAACCGTATATACACACTCAATAAATCACAAACATTTTAATAAATGATTAAGTGTATAAATTTTCTCAAAAATCAAATTTCCAAATGTTGGACATCATTACTTTAAAATCATTCATTATCTCAAAAACGTGAATTCTAAGAAAATCAATTAAGAAAATACTCTTCCAAAACAGTTTTCTTGAAAACAAGTTCCTTTAGTGTTTTGATTTAATATGAGGAATTTATGGGGTGTTACAGACGCTCCCTTAAGTTGGTCCAACAAGTCATCAATCCGAGGGAGGGGATATTTGTTCTTCACCGTTAACACGTTGAGCTTCCGATAATCAGTACACATTCTGAGGCTACCATATTTCTTTTTAACGAACAGGATCGGAGCTACCCAAGGCGATACGCTTGGTCGGATTAGCTTCTTGGCCAAGAGTTCTTCCAGTTGCTTCTTAAGCTCTTCCAGCTCGGGAGGTGCCATTCTGTACGGAGCAATTGAGATCGGTCCAGTTCCCGGAATAAGGTCTATACTGAACTCTACTTCTCTTCTCGGAGGTAAGCCATGCATTTTGTCCGAGAAAACCTCTGGGAATTCTCCGACTACAAGAATTCGGTCTAAGGTCGGTTCCTCTGTTGCCTCTAACTTTGCAACAGAAGGTCCACTAAAGATGACAGTTTTCTCTCGGCAGTCGAGCAGGACATGGTGTTGGGACATCCAATCCATGCCGAGGATGATATCTAGTTTGGTTAGGGGTAGGCAAATCAAATTGACTTTAAACTCTCTGCCTAATACCTGGATAGGACACTCTAAACACATTTTAGAAGTGATTACAGAAGAATTGGTTGGGGTAGAAATGGATAGTTTGTAAGGCATTTCTACAGGGGATAGTTTTAGTCTGTTCATGCAGTCAAGGGAAATGAAAGAATGTGTGGCTCCACAATCAAATAACACAGCACATGTAATGCTGTCTACTTGACAAGTACCTCGGATTAGCTCGTCAGCATCAGTCACCTCTTCACCATCCATGGTATAAACTTTGCCTCTCTGCATAGGTCGGTTAACACCAGCCTGTTGTGCCTTTGCCACATTGACCTTTTCTTTCACAACGTTCTCGGTATACCGAGCTGCAAAATGACAAGGCTTGCCACATCGGAAATAGGATCCTCTTGCTCTGTTCGGATCCAGACTCCAGCATTCTCCCCTGTGTTGCCTCCCGCAGTGTTGGCATATCGGATAGGGACCAGGGACAACCACCATCTAACCACCGCTCCTCAGAGTCGTTGAAACTCTTGAGCTCGGATTCACATAGGGAGCAGATCTCTGAACAGCTCCCTTCCCTCTAATCGGCCCCACTGCTTTCTGTGCCGACCTGCTCCTCTTTCCGTCAGCTTTCCTCTTGAGCCCCTTCTCATAGGTGCTAGCCATGTTCACCAATTGCGAGAGGTTGGCCACGTTCTGATATTCGAATGCGAGCCGAATATCGTCACGGAGACCAGATTCAAACTTGATGCACTTGGTGCGCTCATCAGCATCTCTGTAGCTGCCTGAGTAGCGGATCAAATCCTCGAACTGAGCAGCATATTCTCCAACACTCAAGTTCCTCTGTTCCAGCTTGAGAAAGGCGAGCTCCTTTTCTCTCCTGACATCTTCGGGAAAGTACTTTCCAAGGAATCGAGCTCGGAACAAATCCCATGTAATGGCTTCATTAGCCGCTTCCAGTCCACGACTCTGCTGCTCCCACCAGTGCTCGGCCTCACTTGCCAGCACAAATTCAGCTAACCTCACCCTGTACTCACAGGGCGGTTGCAGAGATCGGAAAATCTTCTCAATGTCCTAGAGCCATCTCTGAGCTCCATCAGGATTGTAACCTCCTTCGAACCGAGGTGGTTCGTTCTTCCGAAATCGGCTCATCCAGACGATCTCGACCGGAGCCGGAGGTTGAGGCTGAAGGGTTGCACCTGCAGCTGTTGCGGCTGCGGCTGCGGCGATGTTCTGAGCGAGGTTCTCAGCCTGATTCTGTTGAGCCTGCGCTTGGTTCTGCTGCAGTTGCACCAGAGTCTCCAACACAGCAGCAATTCGATCGTTATCGGCTCTTCTCCCAGCCATGCTGCTCGGACATGGAGAGAAAGCCAATTAACCACCGAACAGTAAAAATATATATATATATATATATATATATATACATAAACATATACCTCTCTAAGCTCTATTGTCTAACTTAGACTTCTAGACTTTACTTATTTGTCACTCTCTTGGTGGGTAACCACTGGAGTCCTTTGCAACTCCAATAGGCCGAGGAGAAATTGCTCTGATACCAAAAATCTAACACCCTATATAATAATTACCCTTAAACCCAAAAATTAGGGATTAAAAATTTCTTTTCATTAATACCAAATCATCAGAGTTATAAAGCGGAAGACTTAAATCATTAAAAGAGAAAAAGTGAAATAGCATAGTTACACCGAGTTCTTAATCAAAATACAAAATAACGTTTAGCTCGGCCATAGGGCCGAGATCCATACAAAATACATAATACTTTAGCTCAGCCAACTGGCCGAGGCCCATCTAGGCTATCAGACTCTAATGACTTACTCTCCCCGTGAGGGAGAGTGAACCTGCTCGGCCGGGGACTGTGCCTGCTCGGGCTCAGTACCTGAAAAATGGTAAGGAGGTGAGCATTACACAAACTTAAATAAGCAGTTTCTAACATGCCATACCGAACTACCAAGCCAAACACAAGTAGCCAATTAGCATATAAATAACAAGTAATCAAACCATATATCACATGCATATATCATCACTTAGCTCGATTCACATCATACAATCTCAAATAGCTCGGCTCACATCAGTTATACCTCGGTTCATTCGATTAAATCCCCTTTATGCCCTTTCCTTAATTATTACACTCAGATTCTCGGCCAATATTCTCTTACCTCGGCAAACCATCTCTATCTCGGGTTCATTACTCATTATTCCACTTTTACATAACTTACAATCTTTTACTCTTCTCGGATGCATACACCCAGTGTGTAACACCCCGCAAATTCCTCGTATTAAATTAAAACACTAAAGGAAAAGAATATTTTCCTTTTTGAGAAAAGTGTTTTGAAAGAGTATATTCTTAAATTATTTTCTTAAAATTCACGTTTTTAAAATAATAAAATTTTTTAAAGAAATGAGTTTTTTTTTTAAAAAAAAATATTTTCGTGATCTTTGCATGAATCACTTTATAATGAAAAGAATTATTTTTCTAGACATGTGAATATTTATATGTATAATACGTGTATGAGTAGGTGTATGTGTACATGCTTAGGATTACATAGGGATTAAATAAATGAAGAAATAGGAATATGTGCATGATATATATATATATGTGTGTGTCAAATATATGCATTATTCCATGGATTCATGCTATGTGTTTATTATGATAACATGAAATGCAATTATATGTGTGTGTATGCATGAGTAGTTCGGCCAAGCGTAGGATAGAAGAACCAAGTAGGAGTGCATTTTCTTAAGTATTAAGAAAATGAATTTAAATAGAAAATAGGAGGAGATTAGGTGGTGTGAGTCATGAAAAATCTTGATCCTTAATGCATGCATGTGTTTTTGAACCCAAAAGAGTTGCTCATTCTTCTTTGCATGTCACTGTTTTGGTTCTTCTTTCAACTTAAAACAATTTTTATCTTTTGTTGTATCAATTGATTGATTTCATGACTTGATTTGTGAGATTTAGGAACATGCATTTGGTTTTGAATAAAAGATTTTTATTTTTCCTCATAGACCTCACGGTTTTTATAAAGAAGACAAGGAAACAAGTTCTTGAAAATTGATCTTTGCATTGATCCATGTTCTATGTGCATGCATGATGAATATTTGAAAATAAAACCTTGTTGTATCATGATGATATTCGGCCTACTCATGCTAGCTATATTAGGATTCCTTTTCCATGAAATGACTTAAAAGAAATGAGTATATTTTAACGAATTGTGTTAGAATAAATTGCTTGAAATTGTGTGGTGAACATTTATTTTCTAATCGGCCCTTTAATTAGAATTAAAGGAAGTAAATAAATTAAATTAATCTTGTAAGAGTGTTGTGCTTAAATGAATGTGTGTGAGTGTGTGCTTATGTGCATTCGGTTATGAGCAAAAAGAAGAATAAATAATTTTGTGCATGAAAAAGAAAATGGAATTTGAATGCCTAAAGTGAACCTAGTTGATTCATGAGATTTAAATTATAATGTTTGACTTGCTTCCTTTGATTGCATAGTCTAAATAAGTTTAGAGAGTTTAATTGCATGTGCATGATGATTTTTGAGAAGGATATAAATTGTTTAAAGTAAGGAAAATAAGTATTGATGTGTTTAGCTTGAAACTTGATTTATGAATATTTGCATGCCTAAGTGTTTTATGTTGTGTAAATGAATCATGTGGGAATTGCATAGTTGCTTTGATATTGGTTGTTTGAATGCATCCAATAAATTGTTAAAGTGTTATTTAAACCAAAGAATGTTTTTACCATGTTTTCGGAGTTTTATCCAAGTGATTTTTAATATAATTCTTTGCTGCCCAGAATTGTTTGGACTTGTTTCTTAATTTTAAAAATGTTTTCAAGTAATTTAAAGTAAAGTTTCCTAGCAACAATTAATTTAAGAAAACCCGGATTGAAAACGGTGAAATTTTCGATGTTTTCAAACGTAAGTAAGGTGCTGTCCAAAACGGGCCAGCCACTAAAATAAATAATTTAAATTACCTTGCTAAATTTTTTCAAAATGACTTTTGAAAGTACTTAAGGTATTAGAAAATATTAAAGTTGTTTAAAAGAAGACGATTATGTTTTAAGCCTTCCGACGAGGAATGAGAGGTGTCTAAATTATGAAAAAGATTTTCTTAAATACGAGTTAATAACCTAAGCGTATTTTATTTAGTACGGGGAATAATCTTAAAGACGAGGGATTGGGGCAGCCGACAACACAAAGGATCCGAGGCGACGGTATGCATTAAATTGCTGGACCTCAGGTGAGAGAGAAGCTTTCCTAAGACACCGTGGTAGCTAGGTGATATATTAGGACGTTCCGTATCAGCTCAAAGATCGGAACTTAGTGGTTCTAAGTCAGTAGTATAGTGGCAATTGTTTGCCTTGTGTGGCCACTTATACGAAGAAGACGAAGACCACATTATTGTGTGTGATGATTGTGTGATGTTGTGTGCTTTTATTTATTTAATTATGTATAATGATGCTTATTGCTATGGATTATGATGAGTAAATGGCTGATGGACGTTTGTTACGTCCTGAATAAGAAAATGAAAATGAAAAGAAAGAGTTGGGAGGGTAATGAAATCGAAAGTAATAGCATAATAAGAGAAGAATAGTGATAAAGGATAAGAGATAAGTTGGATCAGAAAAGAGCAAGAGTTGAGATTGGGGAAAGAATGGAATGATAATGTTGAGAACGAGCCAGAGTTGGGGAGAGTGATGTTGATATGAGATGTGATTTGAGCGGAGCAGGGCTCCTTTGTTTTGGTTTTAGTCTGGGACTAGTGTTGAGTTGAGCTTGCTCCTCCATTAGCGCTCAGCAAAGTTGAAATTTTTGAAAAGGTTTTTGAAAAGCAATTTTTAAAAAGGTTTTCGAAAAGAGATCTTCGAAAAGATTTTTTTTGAAAAGAGATCTTTTGGAGAATGGTGAAAGGAAATTTTTAGAAAAGGGTTTGTGAAAAGAAATTCTTTTGAAAATGTTTTTGAAAAGAGGTTTTGAGAAATATTATAAAAAGTGTTTTCAGGAAAGTTTTGAAAGGAAATTTTTGTGAAAGGCTTTGGAAGGAGATTTTTATAAACTTTGAGAAAGGGGACTTTTGAGAAAACCTTTGAAAAAGAAAGATTAAGAAGAAAGAGATTTTTATGAAAAGTTTACGAAATGATATTTTGTGGCAGATTATGAACAGTGTTTTGAAAAAAAAAAGTTTGTAAGAAGATTGTTTTGAGAAAAGATTTTGAAATGAGATGATTACGAGAAAGGAAGGATGTTGAGAAAAGTTTGAGGAATAAGATTCGAGTTTGTTGATGTGATCCCAGCTCTGTGCTATGTGAGAAATGATAAGAGAAAGGCTGTGCAAAGTTAGTGGTCGGGACTCATTGAAGGGATGCACGAAGGATGGGCCGACCTTAGGTTAATTAAAAGATAAAAGACTTTAAGAGACATACGCAGTGAGGTACGAGAGTGCGAAGTAGTGGAGAGGAAGAAACCATAAGTATCTGTGGATACTTAGGAGGAGATTGCATTAGGGGAGGACGATGACGGTGAAACGTCAAGAAGTCTAGAGTATGTTTCTAGGCAGAACAAACTCCACATGTGGCGTACTAACGTGGTAGGGACTGGGTCTAATGTCGTGGTAAGTTCTGCGGGCCCACTAGAAACATACTGTCGCCCCCTAGATTGCAAATCTAGAACAGTGAAAGGGACTGGAGTGGGGCATCTTGATTGCCACTGTGAGACAGTGTGCCTTGTTATATATGAATTGAATGAATTGAATTGATTTGAGGCTGAGTCCTCCTGGTCTGGGACCATTTGAGTTTGAGACAGCTGTCGTGCCCGCACGGTAAAGGTCCTGTACTCCTGTTTGCTTCCGACTAGGTTGGGTGGATGACCGAGGAGATGTAGACGTGAGTGATCGCCGAGATTGAAATGAATACTTTGATGGTATTTTAACACTCCCTAATCACCAGAGGTTATGAATTGATAAGAATGGAGGAAAAGAGAATACAATGGTAAAATGGAAATGAATGAGAAAAGGAAAGAATGTTCATAAAATGTGAAAGTAAAGAAGAAAGGAGAAAGGATAGCAATAATGCTAACAATGTAAGATAATGATGATGCGCTTGATTGTTGTGTTGTCTGTATGCTATGTGTTGTGTGCTTGTATATTGTATTGTGTGTTTGTTCGGTCCTATTATCTTGCCTACCGTAATTCCACACCGTCGACGATACGTCGTTCGGATCGCTTACTCTCTCCTGTTCGTTGGCATATCGGTGCTGCTGGTATCTCAACGGGCAGACGGAGTATTACATGGATGTCACCACATGGAGCAAGTGTGGACGAGAATGGAAGCGTACCCCATACGGCTGAGTATGGATCGGCTACTCTCATATCGTGATTTCCGATCCGGAACACCTACTCAGTGGAGCTAACCTGGAGTCGCACTTGGGGCAAGTCACCGTACGAGGATATAGGAACTACGCAGAGAAGTTTCGGTGCGAGACCCGGAGGGATTCTTCCCTTCTCAATGGAGCGGAGTTGGAATCCAATAGCAATGAGGGGATAGCAATACGAAGGGAATCATTCTCGAGGGCAAGGAGAGAATGCAAGGGGAAGGAGGAACTTCACCCGATCGTTTTCAATAGTATAGTTTAAGGAAAGTGTTCTTAGTTTAGATATGTTATGAATGTTTTGAAGTAAGGATTACCGAGCCATGAACCATTTATGTAATCGAGCTAAGCTTTTAAACTGACTGACGGAATACATCTTTTGCAAGGTGACCCATGTAAAGTTTTTGAGAACTGTCAAGATGAATTGAAACCAAGTTCTTTTATGAAAACGAAAGTTTTATGAAAATAGATTTTTGGTAACAACTCGGTTTTCGAAAGAGAGTATTAAAGAACATCAATGACTCTACATTAACGTTTTTCAAACACTTCAATATTGTTTTACAAAAAAAAAAATTTGGCATCAATTTTTGCCATTTTAATAAATAAAAGTTAATTATTTTGGTTTATGAAAATCGGGCTGTTACAGAATGGTATCAGAGCTATTGGTAATCCTTAGTGGCCTTAAGCATGGGCTTACATGCTTTGTTTGTGTGACTCTGTGTGTTTGTTAGTATAAGAATAGGAGTGTAAGATTAGGTTCTTGCCTTTCTAGGATATGCGACTCTGTTGGCGGTTTAGTGTTTGCTGTATTAGTCCATGGAACCCATTCATCCTGTAGTTTAAGGAAAGCAGACTAAGTAGAAAGTGGATAAATTCTAAGGTTAAGACCCCATACTTCTTAATGTATTATTACTGATTGTTAGACTTAAGGTTGTTAACCTTAGCGTACCTTTTGTACAAGGGTAGTTAGTACCTTTGAGAATATAGTATATCCCACCTGGATTCCCGTGTTTATTGAATTGTTTCAACAAAACAATTCTTGTTTCTAAAGTTCGAACTTTTCCTCATAAGCCCCATTATCAACCCATAGCCTTACCGATCCTATTTAAGACTCTTGAGTCCGAACTGCGAAGCTAGAAGTGTCGTAGTTACTCAAATAGTTTAGGCTTGAATGATTAAGGAAGGATAAATAGTTTGAGTTAAGTGAGGATATAAGATCGCAGTGGATTTAGTTATAAGTTTGATCAAAGTTGGGGAGTCACAAGAAAGAAAGCGGAGTATGTCGCCAGTGATTAGAGGAAATTCTGAGGAAAGCTTGAGGATTAGAATTGCCACATACCATAAGTAGAGATTTAGACAGTGAAGATGATAGGTTTGGTTTGTGCTTAAGGTGAATCTAAAGAGGAAAGTGAGGTTTGTTTGAGGGAGTAAGTGAGCTCAAATAGTAATAGAACCCTCTTAAACTAGAGAAATGATAGACAAAACATTAGAGTTAGGAGGAGAACTGAAGGAAATAGTGATTATTGTGAGTCAGTAAGAACCTAAGTTGTAAAAAATAGTGAATATCCGAGGGTTTTTAGGTGAAACTTCGTATTTTTGGAGATGTGTGAACTTCGTTTGCTTTATTTTCCCTAAGTCCGTACCTATGGTTGGACTTTCTGCGACGACGATAAGCTGAAGCAGCGACATCTTCTTCGGTTAATCCGTCGGACTTAACCCGATTCGACACGCAAGCGGATGCACGAATGGGACTTCTTCATCTAAAAGCAACGAGCAAAGAGCACGGCAAAGTGAATTAGACCAGCAAAAGAGATTACGACCGCGAATCAAAAGGAAAATGTTCTTATGGGAATCACAATGACAAGCGAGTTTTGTGCCCCACTGCCCAATCTACAACGCATTTCTCGGGGACGAGAAATCTTTAAGTTGGGGAGAATGTAACACCCCGCAAATTCCTCGTATTAAATTAAAACACTAAAGGAAATTATTTTTGAGAAAAGTGTTTTGAAAGAGTATATTCTTAAATGATTTTCTTAAAATTCACGTTTTCAAAATAATAAAGAATTTTAAAGAAATGAGTTTTTTTAAAAAAAAAATTATTTTCATGATCTTTGCATGAATCACTTTATAATTAAAAGAATTATTTTTCTAGACATGTGAATATTTATATGTATAATACGTGTATGAGTAGGTGTATGTGTACATGCTTAGGATTACATAGGGATTAAATAAATGAAGAAATAGGAATATGTGCATGATATATATATATATGTGTCAAATATATGCATTATTCCATGGATTCATGCTATGTGTTTATTATGATAACATGAAATGCAATTATATGTGTGTGTATGCATGAGTAGTTCGGCCAAGCATAGGATAGAAGAACCAAGTAGGAGTGCATTTTCTTAAGTATTAAGAAAATGAATTTTAATAGAAAATAGGAGGAGATTAGGTGGTGTGAGTCATGAAGCCTAGGGAGGACTTTCTCTCCACCATGTCCCCCACGAAATGACCCTTCCCATGCAACAATTGAGTTGGACCAAATTGCCCATAAACCCATGCCTTAAACCGAGGACAAAATAGGAAACTTCCATGCCTTTGCCTTTGCCCTTAAAACCGTGTGGGTTAGTGAGTGTGTGCTAGTCCATTTCCTTCTTCATTTTCACACCAAACACCAACACACTCAAATCTCAAGAGCATTCCCAAACTCTTGAGACATAGAAAGAAAGAGAGTGAAGCCGTGAGAGAGGAGAGGAGAGGAAGAGTGAAAAATCAAAGCTTCTTGATCTAATACCCTTATTTTCTTCCTCCACCCACATCCTTCAACAAAACCTAAGGAGAAAATCACCTATCAACCCTAGAAGAAGAGAGATCGAAGCAAACCTTAAAGGAGGGAAGAGGAGATTTGAAGATTTAAGTTAGGAATTAAGGTAGAGAGAGTTTGATTAAGTGATTTTTATGTTGTAAAGGACTTTTAATGGACTTTGTTTAATTTTTGTAATGAATGCAATTATTTTTGAGTGATGTTGAGATCTAAGTGGCTTGCATGTTATTTTTATGTCTTGATCTTGGATGTTGATGTTGAAAAGTTTTGGTCTCTCACTTGTTGCTTTTCTCCATCACGAATTTTGTTGAAAGTTGTACCTAAAATTCATGTTTTGTATTGATCTTATCTTGCATGTTGATTTTGTGGCCTTATGATTCTTGTTCATCTTTGCATGCCCTCTTTATGCCTTGATCTTGGATTTCTAAGAATAAATGTGTAACACCCCGATTCGGCAACTTGAAAACTTAAGTTAAATACAGTGAAAATTAGGGCCAAATTTTTTTTTTTACGAACGAGTAATGCACAACATGAGAACACTTAAGTTTCCAGGACATAGTTATAACTAAAACTTGTGTTCTCATATTGTACAAACCATTCAAGTTCCAAACCGAGATGTCACAGGACACCACACTTTGAAACTTGTTTTTCAAAACATCTTGTAAAATGTGGCCCGTTTGCTTGTTTCAAAACAACAATGCTAAATAAAACACTTGCCGGGGTACAGTATGATAGAGCAAGGCAACTAAGAACTTACAATGGATTACCTTCCGCCAGGGGAATTCCTAGCTTCTATTCATGCACGCCTAAATTATCGTCCTATCTTCACGTCATGGCAGCCCAAGTTCTCGGTCCACAAGAAGAGTTGTCGCCCTCAACCATCTCCGGAGCCTCCCTCCGAGAATCGTCTGGTAATCGCTCCTTCTTGTCGGGATGCAGATGCATCACTACACGCTATACTACCTACCGGTTGCAATATCAACAATTGTCGATACGACAACACGGTAGGAGAGAGTCAGTGTTCCGGACACTAACGGGTTGACCATGCGGTCTCGGGATAATTGAATATAAAGATATACAGATTAATAAAACAACGTACTATAACATGTAATGCACATAGCATATATGAATCACATAGAGTAAAACATATCATAATACTCTAAACACATCAACACTCATCATTCATAACCCATTAATTCATTCACACTCTTATAACACATCCTCAGAGTCTTTCTCACGAGCTTTCACAACTTAACTCCATTTTCCTTTCATCATAACTTTCACTCGTATCTCTCATTCCAAGAATCATTTCCTATATGCTCATCTTAGTACATATTATTTAATATTTTGATACTCTTCTCTTTGAAACATCTGTGTCTATTAAGTTTTATTGTTCCGAATAGCATCAATGATGAGGGGGACACATCATTGAGCTCACACACGTCTACATCTCCTCGGTCAACCACCCAACCTAGTCGGAAGCAAACAGGAGTACAGGACCTTTACCATGCGGGCACGACAGCTGTCACACAACAAATGGTCCAAGACCAGGAGGACTCAGCCTCAAATCAATCATATCATATATAAACAGGCACGCTCTCAGCGGCAAACACAAATGCCCCATTCCAGTCCCTCTCACTGTTCTAGACTTGCATCAAGGGGGCGACAGTATATTTCTAGTCTGCAGTGCGGAACGTGCCACGGCATTAGACCCAGTCCCCACCACGTTAGTGCGCCACATGTGGAGTTGTTCCTCCTAGAAATATACTCTAGACTTCTTGACGTTTCACCGTCATCGTCCTCCCCTCCTGCAATCCCCACCTGAGTATCCGCAGATACCCATAGTATCTTCCTCTCCACTACTTCGATACGACACTCATACCTCACCGCGTTTGTAAATGTCTTTTAAGACTTTTAAGGATTTAACGTTTTATTTAGCGGCTTAATCCTAACGATCGGCCCGTCCTTGGTGCATCCCTTCAACGAAGCCCGATCACTAAGCGCAAACTGTTCCCCCTAAAATCTCAATGGCCCTTGGCCTCAAATCACTTTCATCTCATTTCACACTCTTTCTCATCTCATCAACTTTCTCATATCATCATTCTCACAAACTCACGCTCAGCATCATTCCCATCAACATCATCAGTATCTCTTCCTCGTCTTTCTCAAAACATCTTTTCACAAAACTTTTACTTCACAAAACGTTTTCAGAAAAATCCTTTCACAAAACTTTTTCGAAAATAATGTTTCCGAAAACTTTCACAAAAATATCATTTTCACAAAAGCTTTTCAAAAATCTCTTTTTCAAAAACTCTTTTCAAAAATCACATTTTTGGGTGAGTGTTAATGGAGGAGCAAGTTCAACTCAACACTAAGCTTCTTCCCAAAAATGTGTACGAGGAATCATATCTCTACTCAACCACATCTCACTTTCATAATCACTTTCTCTTTCCAATCTCGACTCTTTATCTCTTTCTTCAATCACATTATCCTTTTTCTCTTTCTCAAACATTCTCATACTTTCTCCTCGTTCTCAACTCATCATTTATTTCTTTCTCAATTATTTCTCATACTTCTTATTTATTTCTCTTTTCCATTATCTTATTACTCCCATAGTTCCAGCATCACCATTCACTATCCAAGCAAATCAAATAACATCTAAACAAAATATAGTATGCGCAACAAGTAAACATCTAGTGATGCATAACAAATAAACATCTAGTATGCAAACAAAACATTTAGCACACACACATATCTGTATGGCCTAATTCGCAGTACTCTCGCAATCCGTTTATTCGAATTGCGAGCAACCACGTTATGGGACCACAGCACTCTCACTCACCTGGATGACGACACATCCAGAAACTTTCCAAGATTTCCCAGTCGCTAACCTCGTCATGTTTCCTTCGCGTCCGACACCCGAAATAGACATTTTTCCCGTGCGTTAGAACGTTTTCGATAAATTCTTAATCTCGTTTTGAAAACTCTTTGAAATAATTCTTTTCTTAAGAATTCGTTATTAATATCCAAAGACTCCAAAACCAAATCAGATTTCAAATAAAAGACTTTTAAGAAACTTTGAAACAATAATTAAAATGATCTTTGCATTAAAACAAATTCATTCTTTTTGTTATAAAAATCATTTTCTTGAACCAGTAAGTAAAATCCAAAACTCTAGGAAATAAACCAAATCAAAATCAAACACTGATCAAAGGATATTATTTAAAAATTCCAAATTAATTTAAGTTATTTAAATCATACTCTTTAAATAAAACTATTTCTTTGAATTTCAAACATATACTTTTCACACACAAGATTCACAAACAGACTTCCAAAACAAATTCCATTCATTACATTCAGTTAGCACACAACAGCACAATTTCAAAACAATGAAAGCATTCACAAACAGTACATACAGGTTCCAAATATTCATAAGCACACACTACACAACTCATATCTTTAATCACCCAAAACAATTAAATAAATCTTATCCTTAATAAATTAATTTAACTACACTTAAGAAATAATTTAAACTTAATCTCCTAATTGATTTGACAAAACCGAATTACTACAGTTAATCAATTTCAAAAACTTAAAATCATTGAATCAACATTACAAAGAAATTCCTCTTTTACAGAATCAAATCAAACCAAAAGAAAAACACATTACTTTCACATAACATCATGCACCTAGGGATATAGCTATCATCATGGTCATTTTATAAGGAAAACTTTTCTAAATAATTTAGCATGCTTAGACCGAATCCTATGTGCAAAATTTTGCAAAGATTCAATGCACAATCAAAAGCATAAATTTATGAAATCGTTTTCTTTCTTTGAGGCTCAAAACCGTGAGCACAGAGTAGAAAATTGATGATTCTAATTTCATTTTCAAAACAAAAACAACAAACAATTTACATCACAATTATCATGCATATTTCTTTTTAATTTCGTTTACTTCATGCATGTAATTCTTAGACCTTAAAGTCAATCAACCTTATTATGCATGTAACCTAATGAGGGACAAAATAGCTACCTATTTTTTTTTTTAGATTGGCCGAAAGTCAACATGCATCATACAAGATTTTTGGTTCATTTTTAAAACACACAAATTCATGTATTCACATCAAAACATGTAGAACACTCATTATATCATTTATTCACATCAACCTTCATAAAATAAACCTCAAATTTATCATTTAATAAAAATCAAGGTTATACTTCAAATTTCTAAAAAAAAAATAACATGCATGTACCTCAAATTATTAGATCTAGTCCTAGAACATGCATGCATCAACTTTTATAAAATAACAAGCATGGATCCTAATTTTACTAAGCATGGCCGAATAGCCTCCTTAAAAAAAATAAAGCATGCACATAGTTAAACACTCCATGAAAATCATGCTTGAACTTGAAAAATCATTTTAAAATTTACTTCCTTAAATTCCTTTAAACCGAAACACATTCATAAAAGAAAACACAATTTTACTCTTGAAAAATAACATGCACACATTTAAATCAAATAAGAACAGTATTAAACCAACATGCAAGACTAGAACTTAAACTTTTTCACAGATTAAGTTCATATTATATTTTTATTCATCACATAGTCATGAAAACATATCATAGATCAAGATCTAGCAAGAAGATTCAACATGCAAAGCTAAATAATTAAACCTTTTTACAAATTAAATTTAGATCATTAAATCATTCATGGAAATACACATAGATCATAATTTTAGCACAAAGATTTAACATGCAAAAACCAAAAATTACACTTTATAAACAAACAAGTTTAGATCATGGATTCATTTACCAAATCATCAAAGAAACACAAGTAGTCCACGGTTTAGAGAAGGAAAAATAGACATGCAAAGAGATTCATTTTAATTTTCACAAAAATCTTAGTTTTTCTTTAGATCTTCAAAGATTTAGTTAGAAAAATTATTAGATCTAGCAAGAACACTATGAACCGAAAACATCAAGCACAAGTTTAGCATATTACAAATTATTTAGAGTCCTTAGAGTCCATGATCTAACAAGATCAACACATAATAACATCATGCAAGAAGAAAAAGAAGAAGATCTACAAACTAGAAAAGAAAACTTAAACTATTACAAATCTTCTTCAAGCTCCTTCAATCCTACCATGAAAGGAATTGGTCTTCTAGCTTCTAAGGTTCTTGATCTACAAGGGTGAGACTTGATCTAGTTGAAATTTCCTCTTCCTCTTCCTACCTCATTCTCGGCCCTCTCTTCTCTTTCTCTCTATTTTCTTTTCTTTTCTTTCTAAGAGGTTGATGAGTCTCTTAGAATATGTTTGTGTTTGTGTTGGTACGGTGGAAAGATGAGAAATGAAATGGGTGAAAATAAACTAAGGCACCTCCTATATATAAGCAATTCACGAATTCCTTATGTGCCCTTAGGTGTGGGTTTGGTTGCACACAATGGGAGGGGCGATTTTGGCATCTCAAAAAGATGCATGGGTGGTGTTTATCAAAGCCAAGGGGGACAAGGTGGTATGGCTAGGTTCTTAGAAGTCAATCTAGGCTTAAGGACTTGTTGGCCATAGTTAGGGTTTCCACTTAGTTTGGTTACTTACACTAACTTAGTTTCCCATTTCGTTCCTCATTACTTAATCTCTAAGTTTCTAATCCTGGCTCATACACACATACATACATACGGCATACACACACATACACACATATATACATTCATACACACACATATACCAACCGAAGCATACACATATGCAATTTTACATTTTATTTTTCTTAATCCCATTTACTTAAATTCATCAATTCACAAAACAAGACAATTAATTAAAAATCACACCCATACAATCAATTTCCATACATCATACAATACACACATATTAAAACAAGCACTCACCACATAAAAATCTCAAACCAAATCAATAAATTCATTTTCTTAAAAGCAATTTCTCCAAAAATTCGTATTTTATAATTCTGAAAATAAATTTTTGTAAATCCACCCAGAAAAATCTGAAAATTACATTTTTAAAATCTATGTTCCAAGACGATCGTTTTGATATAAAGTTCATGGAAATCCGATTTATGGTTTAAAAGATACAAATTTTTAAAGTTAACAGACCCAAAAACTTTATTTCAACAAAAATCACTTTTTAGGAAAACCACAATCCATTTCAAAAAATCAAATCACAAAATAATTCACTCCTCTTTCATAAAATATACATGAAAATGAAACTTTATTTCTTATTTACGTAAAACACTTTTCCAAAATCTTTTATAAAACCGAATTTCAGGGTTTATTTTAACCAAATTCGTTCTTCGCACGTACGGGAAAAATGCAGGGTGTTACAAAATGAACTCATAAATCACCAAATCAAAACTAAGTGATTCAGCCATAAGTAGAAAATTTAGGTCTTGATGCTCTTGGTTTGATCTAAGTGATTTCATGCTATTTTTATGTTTAGAAAAGTTAATCTAAGTAGTGAAGATGCTTGATGTGATTTTAAACTTGACCAAAGCTTTGATCTTGTGTTTATCTTTGAAAAATCTTGATCCTTAATGCATGCATGTGTTTTTTGAACCCAAAAGAGTTGCTCATTCTTCTTTGCATGTCACGGTTTTGGTTCTTCTTTCAACTTATTAAAACAATTTTTATCTTTTGTTGTATCAATTGATTGATTTCATGACTTGATTTGTGAGATTTAGGAACATGCATTTGGTTTTGAATAAAAGATTTTTATTTTTCCTCATAGACCTCACGGTTTTTATAAAGAAGACAAGGAAACAAGTTCATGAAAATTGATCTTTGCATTGATCCATGTTCTATGTGCATGCATGATGAATATTTAATTTGAAAATAAAACCTTGTTGTATCATGATGATATTCGGCCTACTCATGCTAGCTATATTAGGATTCCTTTTCCATGAAATGACTTAAAAGAAATGAGTATATTTTAACGAATTGTGTTAGAATAAATTGCTTGAAATTGTGTGGTGAACATTTATTTTCTAATCGGCCCTTTGATTAGAATTAAAGGAAGTAAATAAATTAAATTAATCTTGTAAGAGTGTTGTGCTTAAATGAATGTGTGTGAGTGTGTGCTTATGTGCATTCGGTTATGAGCAAAAAGAAGAATAAATAATTTTGTGCATGAAAAAGAAAATGGAATTTGAATGCCTAAAGTGAACCTAGTTGATTCATGAGATTTAAATTATAATTTTTGACTTGCTTCCTTTGATTGCATAGTCTAAATAAGTTTAGAGAGTTTAATTGCATGTGCATGATGATTTTTGAGAAGGATATAAATTGTTTAAAGTAAGGAAAATAAGTATTGATGTGTTTAGCTTGAAACTTGATTTATGAATATTTGCATGCCTAAGTGTTTTATGTTGTGTAAATGAATCATGTGGGAATTGCATAGTTGCTTTGATATTGGTTGTTTGAATGCATCCAATAAATTGTTAAAGTGTTATTTAAACCGAAGAATGTTTTTACCATGTTTTCGGAGTTTTATCCAAGTGATTTTTAATATAATTCTTTGCTGTCCATAATTGTTTGGACTTGTTTCTTAATTTTAAAAATGTTTTCAAGTAATTTAAAGTAAAGTTTCCTAGTAATAATTAATTTAAGAAAACCCGGATTGAAAACGGTGAAATTTTCGGTGTTTTCAAACGTAAGTAAGGTGCTGTCCAAAACGGGCCAGCCACTAAAATAAATAATTTAAATTACCTTGCTAAATGTTTTCAAAATGACTTTTGAAAGTACTTAAGGTATTAGAAAATATTAAAGTTGTTTAAAAGAAGACGATTATGTTTTAAGCCTTCCGACGAGGAATGAGAGGTGTCTAAATTATGAAAAAGATTTTCTTAAATACGAGTTAATAACCTAAGCGTATTTTATTTAGTACGAGGAATAATCTTAAAGACGAGGGATTGGGGGAGCCGGCAACACAAAGGATCCGAGGCGACGGTACGCATTAAATTGCTGGACCTCAGGTGAGAGAGAAGCTTTCCTAAGACACCGTGGTAGTTAGGTGATATATTAGGACGTTCCGTATCAGCTCAAAGATCGGAACTTAGTGGTTCTAAGTCAGTAGTATAGGGGCAATTGTTTGCCTTGTGTGGCCACTTATACGAAGAAGACGAAGACCACATTATTGTGCGTGATGATTGTGTGATGTTGTGTGCTTTTATTTATTTATTTATTTAATTATGTATAATGATGCTTATTGCTATGGATTATGATGAGTAAATGGCTGATGGACGTCTGTTACGTCCTGAATAAGAAAATGAAAATGAAAAGAAAGAGTTGGGAGGGTAATGAAATCGAAAGTAATAGCATAATAAGAGAAGAATAATGATAAAGGATAAGAGATAAGTTGGATCAGAAAAGAGCAAGAGTTGAGATTGGGGAAAGAATGGAATGATAATGTTGAGAACGAGCCAGAGCTGGGGAGAGTGATGTTGATATGAGATGTGATTTGAGCGGAGCAGGGCTCCTTTGTTTTGGTTTTAGTCTGGGACTAGTGTCGAGTTGAGCTTGCTCCTCCATTAGCGCTCAACAAAGTTGAAATTTTTGAAAAGGTTTTTGAAAAGCAGTTTTTAAAAAGGTTTTCGAAAAGAGATCTTCGAAAAGATTTTTTTTGAAAAGAGATCCTTTGGAGAATGGTGAAAGGAAATTTTTAGAAAAGGGTTTGTGAAAAGAAATTCTTTTGAAAATGTTTTAGAAAAGAGGTTTTGAGAAATATTATAAAAAGTGTTTTCAGGAAAGTTTTGAAAGGAAATTTTTGTGAAAGGCTTTGGAAGGAGATTTTTATAAACTTTGAGAAAGGGGACTTTTGAGAAAACCTTTGAAAAAGAAAGATTAAGAAGAAAGAGATTTTTATGAAAAGTTTACGAAATGATATTTTGTGGCAGATTATGAAACATTGTTTTGAAAAAAAAAGTTTGTAAGAAGATTGTTTTGAGAAAAGATTTTGAAATGAGATGATTACGAGAAAGGAAGGTTGTTGAGAAAAGTTTGAGGAATAAGATTCGAGTTTGTTGATGTGATCCCAGCTCTGTGCTATGTGAGAAATGATGAGAGAAAGGCTGTGTAAAGTTAGTGGTCGGGACTCATTGAAGGGATGCACGAAGGATGGGCCGACCTTAGGTTAATTAAAAGATAAAAGACTTTAAAAGACATACACAGTGAGGTATGAGAGTGCGAAGTAGTGGAGAGGAAGAAATCATAAGTATCTGTGGATACTTAGGAGGAGATTGCATTAGGGGAGGACGATGACGGTGAAACGTCGAGAAGTCTAGAGTATGTTTCTAGGCAGAACAAACTCCACATGTGGCGTACTAACGTGGTAGGGACTGGGTCTAATGCCGTGGTAAGTTCTGCGGGCCCACTAGAAACATACTGTCACCCCCTAGATTGCAAATCTAGAACAGTGAGAGGGACTGGAGTGGGGCATCTTGATTGCATCATATAAAAATCAGAGGCTCTGTAATCGATTATTAGAATAGTGGTAATCGATTATATGAGTTGCATCATACATTAAACAGAAGTGAAGTAATCGATTACATGCATGTGATAATCGATTACTGGTTTTTAAAATGAATTTCAAAGTTTCTATTTTTTAAAGAGATAATCGATTATTTCTCTCAAGTAATCAATTACCTCAAGTTTTATTGAAAAACGTGTCAAAATCATTTTGATTTATTTCCTGATTTGTTTTTACTTAATTGATTCTGATTTATTTTCAAAATTTGAATTTGATTTTATTTTTGAAAATATTCCTTATTTGTTTTAAGAATCAAATCTTTGTTTTATTTTTTAAATCTTTTTTATTTGGTTTTGATTTTAAAACTTATTCCAAAATCTTATTTTATTTTATTTTGATTTCAAATTGATTTTAATTTGTTGGTTTAAATCTTTTTGATTTGATTCTGATTCTATTTTCAAATTCAAAATTCAAATTTCAAATCTTTGGTTTTAATTCTTAAATCTTTTATTTTATATTTTGATTTGATTTTGATTTCAAAAACAAACTCTATTTATTGGTATTTCAAAATCAATAACACTTCTACATTTTTCAAGAACTCTGATCATCACGTTTCTTCTTCTTCTTCTTCTTCTCTGGTTTTCACGTTCATCTTTTTCTAAGAAAACAAAACCTTGCATTGGCCTTGTAACTACCTTATTTTGACTTCATTACTATAGGGCTTAATTGTTGTATCAGTGTTGCTTAGAACACACCTTTGTTAGAGTGGCCTTTATATTGTTGTATCTGCACTATTCAGAGTGCACTATAGGTCTTGTACCCATTCACTCATACCACAACCAGTTTTGTAAGGGGTGTGTAACCCTTAGTGACTAGGGAGTGAAACTCCTAGTGCGGACGTGTTGCCTTCGTGGTTGTAGGGTGAGGAACCCTTTGTGTGTGGGTAGTGCTAGACGAACGGTGGGTCACCTAGTAGTTAGGCTATCTAGAAAATCTAGGAAAGGTTTTCCTAGTTGTGTTTCGAGGTCCCTGGCGAAAGGAGGTTCCTAGTAGCTTGCGGGGCGCTCTGGTTGTACTTGGGGACGCGAGGCGTCTTTGGTATAGTGAAAGCTCAAGCGGGTCGCTTGGGGACTGGAGTAGGCTGGGTTTGCTGAACCAGGATAAAATCTCCGGTGCAATCTCTTCTATCCCTATCTCTTTATTTTCCGTTGTTATTGTTGCATGTGCGTTATTGTTATTATTATCTTTCTTGCACCAAAACAATTATTTTCATAATAATTAATTTAAAGAGATTTAAATTAATTAGCGCGGTAACGGTATTTGTAGGGTCTGCCGACCCAATAAGGACTAAGTCCTATATAAGGGATTCTTCAAGGACCCGTCCCTCGGTTTACTCAGCACAAACGTCCCTCGCTCGGACTCGCTGGTTCCGAGTACAATAAAAGACCAGGCTCGGACTTGATGGGGCCGAGCCTCGCCAATGGTCTTCAGCCCATCGGCTCGGGACTCCAGTGCCGAGATATAACGTCGGCTGGTAGATAGATTCAGTTACCACAGCTTCCTATCCCTTCCGCAAAACTCTCCTGGAATCTCGTAACAGCCTAGACATGGGATCGTAAGTTGATCCTATCCAGATTCTAAGAGCATAAACCTCCGATATTATCTCACAGAATCCAGGTTCAGCTTAACTCTGGTACAAGGCCCATACGGCCCATATCAGCTTCCTCAAACCCTATAAATAGCTAACTACAGCTTGGGTTCAGGTACGTACTCTCATCCCTAAGTTGAAACTCTGCACACACCTGTTGACTGGGGAAACCCTGCTTTTCCCAACTGGAACTGCAGAAAAACCATAAGGTCACACATAAACACTTGATCCTCTCTGGAACTCCTGATTACCATAATCTTGAGGACTTAGAGGGTTAAGAACGTAGTGTTCTAGGACACTACATTGGCGCCGTCTGTGGGGAACGAATAATCAGTATCCCCACCACTCACCGCACTAATGGCGAATGATAATGACAACAACCAAGGAGACCTCCGCCGTCGCCTTAGGGTAAGGCCACCAAAGAACGCTGGACCAAGGAATGTTGGTGGAAGGAATGTAAGGGACAGACTTGCCCCTGGAGGACCCCCTGAGGGCAACCAGGTTGAAAATCCCCAGGATCCTCCAGTTGTCCAGCCTACTGATCCAGTTGTTCCGGAGGTCCAAGCGCCAGCCACCGTCCCTCCGGTTGTTGAAGGCCACGAACGACGATCTCAGCCGCGTCGCATTTCTGATGGCCATGTGTCGGAATGGCGTGACACAGCGGATTCTGGGCCACATCAATCTAGGAGGGCCCCTGCTGGATCACGAATTGGGGAGGACCGACGAGTCGAACGTCACGCTCACGATAACTCCCGAGCCGAGCGATCTGATAGGGGAGTACCACAGTTTGCTCGAGGCCGCTTTGGAACGCTTCAGGGTGGCGAACATTCCGGATCTCAAGGAAGATCCTACATGACAACCTCTTCGGCCAGGAGGAGAGAAGAGTCAATTATGGAAATACTGAGAACCCAAACTTCATTGATTGAAAAGCAAAACCAGGCTATTGCTACTCTACAGCAGCAAAGCATGGCTAGACTTGCCGAGCAAGGCCTTCGCGCTGCTTTCGGCAACCCAATTAACCTTCCCCCCCTCCCCGCCACCCCTCAATTTGAATGTGACTCCCGAATCGGCAGTTACAAAACCTCATCCCGGACACCCCTTTACAGCAGCAATTATGGCATTTTGGACTCCACAAACTTATATGGGCCATCAGAATGTCTCCCGGTACAATGGGACGACCGATCCGATGGATCACATTGCATCTTACGAGTCTTCCATGATGTTTTATGGAGGAGAGAATGAAATGAAATGCCGAGCTTTCTCAATGACGTTAGGCCCGGCGCCGTTGAGATGGTTCAACTCCCTACCAGCCAACTCCATTAGTTCTTGGGCTGAGCTTAGAAGAGTTTTCCTGAATCGATATACAGCCAGCATGTCACAGCCCAAATCAGACCACTCATTAGCTGGAGTTGCACAAAGACCTGGCGAGTCTTTACGCGACTATCTGGCTCGGTATCAGCAAGAGGCCAGTGGCATATCTGGTTTGCAGTCGGGGGTATCCGTCCTTCTGCTTACCCAAGGACTGCAAGATGGAGATTTCAAGGATTGTCTGATCGGGGAACCACCTAGTAACATGGCGGAACTGAGAGAAAGGTCCAGGAAATATGTTAATTTAGAGGAGTTCCGAAGGATTAGCACTGCAGCAAGGTGTGCCGAAGGACGACATGAGCAACGTCCTCGCCAAAACGAGGCTCATCAGAATGATCGTTTCCGAGATAAGGGAAGGAAAGATAAGAGATAACAAGAGAGAGGAGAAAAACAGCCTCCCAAAGGCAAGTATGATGAATATACCCAGTTAACAGTCCCGAGGAGTCAAATCCTTCGTGAGACTATGCATACAGAGATGCGTAACATCACTCGGCCGCTAGCCTTAAGAAAGGCGGCCCAAAAGGATAGGACGAAGTATTGCGATCATCATGGCGGATGGGGGCATACCACCGACCAATGTATCCAACTGAAGGATTTGATTGAAGAGATGGTAAGGGATGGTAAGCTTCAACACTATATTGGAGAAGCGTTGCGCAAGCGTTCCAGAAGGAAAAGCCCCTCGCCCCCCAGAACTGAACAGAAGAGGAATAAAAGCCCTTCACCACCAACGGGCGGAGCCCCTATCCAGCAATCCGAGAAAGGCAACAATTTCCTCATTGGCACCATTGCTGGAGGATTTGCTGGTGGGGGGGAAAAGAAGTGCGATCGCAAGAAGTATGTGGGACAAGTTCTCTCGGTGGCAAGCCGACCGATACAAAAACCCAGAAAGAAAAGTGTGGTCATCAGTTTTAGCGATGAGGATTTTGAAGACATCCTACAGGACCACAATGACCCAATGGTCGTCACGACAAGGATTGGCAACTACGAAGTAAGAACGATTCTCGTCGATCAAGGGAGTTCGGCGGACATCATGTTTTTGGATTTGTTCGAAAAATTGAAGTTGAGAAGGTCCGATCTCACCCCGTTCGAGGGAAGCTTGATCGGCTTCACAGGACATTCAATTGTTCCTTTAGGCCATATCCACCTCCCAGTGACCATGGGGGAACCACCTTCTGCTCGGACTGAAATGGTGAAGTGGTTAGTTGTCGAGGCTCCCTCGGCGTACAATGCTATCTTTGGTCGAACGGCACTCCAGTCCTTCGGCGCCGTTGTTTCGACGGTTCACTTAGCCATGAAATTCCCAGGGTCGGATGACAAGGTAGTAACAGTACGGTCCGAACTGTTTGGGGAAGCTAAAGCTGGATGATGAGAAAATTATGCAGGAACCATTGAACAAAGGAAGTGTCAACTTGGCTGATCTCGACGTAAGAGAGGAGGATGAAACTAGACCGACCCCTCAGGGGGACTTCAAAAAGGTAATCCTAGGCCCCGAGCCATCTCGTTGCGTCAAGATCGGAGTTGGCCTATCTGAGGAACTAGAAAAGTAGCTTGCTGAATTACTAATGGAAAATAAGGACTTGTTTGCCTGGACTTCGGCAGACATGCCGGGAATCGATCCTAACTTCATCTCCCACAAGCTAAGTGTGTATCCTGGCGCTAAGCCAGTCTGTCAAAAAAAGAGAAGGGTCGGAATCGAGAAGGCACAGGCAACGGATGAGAAAGTAGCCGAGCTATTGGAAGCAGGATTTATCAGAGAGGTAGTGTACACTGATTGGTTGGCCAATCCCGTGTTAGTCAAGAAATCCAATGGGAAATGGAGGATGTGCGTGGACTACACAGATTTGAACAATGTTTGCCCCAAGGACCAGTACCCACTTCCTTGCATTGGTAAACTGGTGGATAGCTCAGCAGGTTATCAAAGGCTATCCTTCATGGATGCTTACTCGGGGTACTATCAGATCCCAATGTACCCCTCGGATCAGGTAAAAACCTCGTTTATCACAGAAAACGCCACATATTGTTACAATGTGATGCCGTTCGGGTTGAAGAACGCTGGGGCAACTTACCACCGGATGATGAACAAGGTGTTTGGTCCTCTGATTGGGCCGAGGATGGAGGTTTATATAGACGATATGATTGCAAAAAGCTTAAAGGAGGAAGATCATGCTAAAGATTTAAAGGAAATCCTAGGAAGGATCCGGCAATTTAATATGAGATTGAACCCGGAAAAATGCACATTCGGAGTTCCGGCAGGGTCCTTCCTCGGATTCATGCTTACTGAGCGCGGAATCGAGGCAAATCCTGAAAAGTGTCGAGCTATTCTGGAAATGAAGAGTCCGTCGGATATCAAGGGTGTACAGCAACTGACGGGTCGGGTTGCAGCTCTCTCAAGGTTTCTATCTCAATCAGCTAGGAAGGCCCTTCCCTGGTACAAGCTGTTGAGGAAGGAGAAGGAAAAGGCGTTTGAATGGGATGAAGCATGCGAAAAGGCCTTTACTGACCTTAAGCATTATTTGGCATCACCTCCAATTTTGTCTAGTCCGAACAATGGTGAAACTCTTTTCTTGTACTTATCAGTGGGAGACTCGGTAATCAGTTTGGTTTTGGTTTGGGAGGAATCTGGTAAAGAGCTGCCCATCTATTTTGTTAGCCAAGCTCTCCCGGGACCAGAGTTGATATATCAAAAAGTGGAGAAATTTGCTTTCTGCTTGATTGTTACTGCCAGACGACTGCGCCAATATTTCTAAAGCCACCATATCACGGTCAGAACGGCCCAGCCGATCCGTCAAATATTGCAGAAACCTGATTTGGCTGGAAGGATGGTAACCTGGGCAATTGAGCTTTCCGAGTTTGAAATCACTTTCGAACCAAGAAAGGGGATGAAGTCTCAGGCTTTGGCTGATTTCCTTACCGAGTTTACTGAGCCATTGACGAGCTCAACCTCGGATTGGAACATTTATGTGGATGGATCAAGTAACAAACTTGGAGCGGGGGCAGGAATAATTTTGGAGAACTCCGAGGGAGTCACCCTCGAGTACTCTTTGAAGTTCGGATTTTCAACGTCGAACAATCAAGCGGAGTATGAAGCCGTTTTGGCAGGATTGAGGATGGCGAAAGACGTGGGGGCCCGAGAGGTAAAAATTTTTAGTGATTCTCAGTTGGTGGTTTCACAGGTCAAGGGCGAGTTTCATGCTAAGGAACCTATCCTTCAAAAATACTTGGAAAAGGTAAAGTTCCTATCCTCCGAATTTATGAAGGTCAAAATCTGCCACATTCCGAGGGAAAGTAATAGCCGAGCGGATATTCTTTCCAAACTCGCATCAACAAAAAAGTCTGAAAACAATAAAACTCTGATTCAAGAAATGGTGCATGGACCTAGTGTTGTCGTCTCCATTTCAGTGGATCCGAGTTGGATCACTCCAATTGTAGGTTACCTGGAACAAGGGATTGTGCCAACTGATCCGGTCGAGGCCAAAAAACTTGTCAGAAAAGCATCGCAGTTTGCCCTTGTAAGTGGAGTCCTGTTTCGCCGAGGGGTTAGCGGCCCAATGCTCAGATGTTTGGACCCTGCCGAAGCAAAACAAACGCTGGAGGAAGTTCACGGGGGGGGGGGGGGGGGGTTGGAAGTCATCATATTGGGGGGAAATCACTGGCTAAAAAGATACTAAGGGCAGGATACTACTGGCTGACCCTTCAACAAGATGCAATCCACCATGTGAAGAGATGTGAGAAATGTCAGTTCCACAGCGATGTATATCAGAAACCCGCCGAGGAACTCCATTCACTTTCATCTCCATATCCCTTCTATCAGTGGGGAATGGATTTAATCGGACCGTTCCCTACCGCACCAGGACAGATCAAGTGGGTGATAGTGGCCATTGATTATTTCACAAAGTGGGTTGAAGCTGAGCCGCTTGCTACCATTTCATCAGCAAAGGTTCAGAAGTTCTTCGAGAGACAGGTCGTAGCTCGATTCGGAGTTCCGCAAGTGGTAGTAACAGATAATGGAACCCAATTTGCGGCAAAGGCATTCAAGGATTTGGTCAACGCTCTGAGCATTAAGCACTATTTTTCCTCAGTCGAGCATCCCCAGACTAACGGGCAAGTAGAGTCCGTTAACCGATCCATCATTCAGGGAATCAAAAGAAGACTTGAAGGTGCGAAGGGGAATTGGCTGGAAAACTTGTATGAGGTACTTTGGTCGTATCGAACAACCATACAAACCTCAACAGGAGAAACACCTTATCGGCTCACTTATGGGTCCGACGCAGTCATTCCCATTGAAACAATCATCCCTTCATTTCGAGTTATTCAACAGCCAAATCCCCTCAACAACACTATATTGTGTGAGGATCTGATTTTGTCGGAGGAAGTCAGGGATTTAGCCGCTGAACGAGAGAAGCATGCCAAGACGATGCAAGCGAAAGGATATAATCGTACGGTTGTGCCCAGAGAGTTCGAGCTAGGCGACCTTGTCCTAAGAAGAGCTGATATTGGTCTCAAAAATGCAAAGGACGGAAAACTGGCCCAAAGCTGGGAAGGACCATACTGAGTAGCCTCTAAGACTGGAACAGGAGCCTACAAGCTCGAAACTCTCTCGGGAGCCCTCATCAACAACACTTGGAACGCGGCAAAGCTCGGAGCATACTATAGTTAGAATTTTTCTTTCATTTCAATTTTATAGTGTATTGTTTTGTTTATTTCTTTTAAATGATGGTGTACGCCCGGTGAAATTCCGAGCCCATTGTACTTTCTGCTTCTGGTTAATAAAAAGACTTGTTATTGAATTCATTGTATTACGTACTTTTCCTCATATTCGATTAGCCACCTTTTATGACGCGAACGATTATAAACAGCTCTAACAAGAGCTTATAACTCGTCAAGTACTTTTAATAAGATTCCCGATTAAATCATGATTTTTTTTCGAATCATTTTATATCGCGGATAGAGGAACCCACCTCGGCTAAAGTGTTGGAGTTCCGAGGTCTTAACACTTGAATTATTAACAAAGAGCGTAAAAAGAAGCATAACATGATTACGGTTATATAAAATATTCCAAATGAAACAGTAGTACAAGTTTAAACCCAACTACTGGGGCGATTACAAAAAAGATAGCAGAATAATTAAACTATTCTAAATCGGACAATACAATGCTGTCAGCATTGAATGTGTCCTCTTCTTCTTCTTCACCTTCAGCATCCTCAGTTCCTTCCCCTTCGGAATCTTCGGCCAAATGGTCAGGAAGGTCGGCGTTGTTCAGATCTATGGGAACCCCACTCGAGCCGACAATTCGACCTTTTTTCACAGTAAAATTAGGGTCAGCGCCCTTGGTCACGAGCCCAGGATTCAGAACACGGAGTTGCTCGGCAGTATTGTAGAAAGAATCTTCAATTGCATGGTCCCAATTGAACAGATTCTCCTTAGCTACTTTCTTATGCTTGAGAGCTTTCGCACTCATCTTCTCCAAGAAAGCTCGGAGCCTGAGTATCTCGTCCTTAGCATACTCATGTTGCTCCTGAGCCACTGCAGCAGCTTGCTCGGCCGAACGAGCTTTCTCCGTAGCCACCAGAAGAGCAGCAGCATCCTCCTCAGCCTTTTTCTGGATTTCTTCCGACCTCTTTATTTTGTGCCTCGGCAGCCTGAAGTGTTTTCTCAGCCCGAACTTTGGCCCCCTCAGAATCTTGTGCAGTCTTTTGAAGCCGCTCGTTTTCAGCTGCCATTTCTTGTATCCTTTTATTCAGAGCTTGGACCTGAATTTCCAAGTAGTCTTCCCGCTCGTTGGCTTCATATCTTTTCTTCTTTTCCTCGGGGGCCAATCCAGCATAGGCGTCATCACCATGGTGACCAAGGTGATGGAAAATGCTTGCACCCCGTAAGAAGCTTCTCACCAATGATTTACAGTTATTTTCCCAAGTCCCAGGAGTCCAAGACTCGATTACTTTAGCATTTTCAGGAGGGAAGACGGTGGCAATGAATGAGTCGGACATCTTCCTACCCCACACTGTCTTGGCAGCTGCATCTTCCTTACCCTCGGGAATTTCAATCCCTTTGTTAGACCTGCTCAAGTTGAACCAATCTCCAGCGAGACCTTTTCCTTTGTCCAGCCGAGTCCTCTTGAGGGGCCGCTCGGGAATGCCTTGGGGAGATGAACGAGCTTCCACTTCAATATTCACCGCGTCGACAACACGGCCCTTTTTTATCACCTGTTCAACACCCGTAACCCTTACAGTGGGGGTGGTATTGGGGATAATGATCGGGCTTTTAGGATGGGTCGGCTCAGAAGACTGACCCTTGGTTGGAGATCCGGATGCAGTCTCTTTGAGTGCAGCCAGCTGCGACACTCTAGCTGCCCGAGCTTCGCTTTTTTTGGCCTTGGTCGCTTTCTTTCCCATGGCTTCTGCAAGAAATATAGGTTAGCACCCAAAAAAAAAAGTAATACCCAGTTCAGCTTTCACTTCATCTCGTGTTCCTTTTAACAAGATTCGCTTAGTATCTATTTGCCCATGGGTTTGAAGATAAGTCCAAGCATCATCACACACCCCACGTTCGGATCTTGTAAGCTCTGTTTTAAAGTTAAATTGGTATAGAGAAGGCCCTCGGCTATAAATATCGGTGGTCCAACTCAAAGGGAACCGAGGTACAGACTTAATTACTCCGTCTTCAACGACTTGCTCCATAAACCAACATTCTCCAGTTCCCATATGTTCATATTTGAAAAAGAGGGGTTTAAAAGATTTCCACGAGTCGGTTACCTTGGCAAATAGGGCATGCTCCTTCCGAGCCTTTAGCGATACCCAATGCCCCTTCGAATCTCTGAATTTGTTAACTTGTGGGGCGTACAACCAAAATAAAGATCGTAAAGTCGCCGTCAACCCCTGGGCGTCACAAAATTGCTGAAAGGCTCGGACGAAAGCCCATCCGCTCGGATGAAGTTGGCTCGG
Source organism: Crotalaria pallida (assembly GCA_037953625.1). Taxonomy (NCBI): domain Eukaryota; kingdom Viridiplantae; phylum Streptophyta; class Magnoliopsida; order Fabales; family Fabaceae; genus Crotalaria; species Crotalaria pallida. Next base: position 74,160,209 of record CM075649.1, on the reverse strand, counting down.
AGCAATGCCCAAGTGTTTCAGGACTTCAATTTCAAGAGTGGAAAAAGGCATGCGAATACCAATTTTGGTGGCTACTTCTTTGTAAAAGTAAAAAAACCGAGAATTCTCTGGAATTTGAAAGCATATCCGATCGTCAATGCCCAGAGGTCTCAGTACGTATTCCGAGGCGTTTCCGTCAGCGCTCAGAGGAGTTAAAACTGGTCGAAGGTGGGTAAGACTATCTTCTGTCAGCAAGGAAGGTCTTGTCCCCAACACCTCCCGATCAAAAATGGCACTGTACTGCACGTGATTCGGCGGCAATGGGTACTCTTCAGGATTTGTCACGCACCTGCGTTCCACCATATCTGGGGAAAAAGTAAAAGGCTCGGCGTTAGGATTTTTTACAGCACGTGTTTTCGTTTTAAATTTAAGGCCGAGCCCTGGACTTTTTCCCCCCTCTCTAGTTGAGCTTCCTAAAATTTCTCCCTCGGTATAACGGTCAGGACTGATTCTAATTTGAGCTCGGCGCTCGGCAAATCTATAAGCTACCAACCACTTAGTCTCGTCGGCGAAATTCAAGGGGTATTCTACAGTCAACGGTTTTAACTCAGTGAATCCCTGGTTTAAAGGGGGAGTAGAAGGGGGTATAGAATCATCAATTTCATCTCCAACATTTCCAGAAAACTCAGAATCTCCCTCATTCCTAGAAAACTCGGGAGAACTTAAAGTCCCCAAATCACTATCGCTGGAGGGTTCTTCTCCTAATCTTCTGCAAAGTTCACGGTAAATCCTTCTTAAACCTCTCCATCCCCTCATGATTTAAATGAAAAGAAGCCTAAACACTACTTACTTAGAACAAAACCCAGAGACAACCCAGAACCTCTAAAATCAAAGCTCACTAGGAAACCCAAAACCAAAAACCCCTTTTACGAAAAATGAAAAACCGCAGAAGTTATAAGAAAAGTTGGAAAAAATACATGCTTTTTGGTTACTGAAAGAGATGAGAAAACTGGGTTTGAAGTTGTCTTGAGAAAGTTAGGATAGCAGGAGTAGAGTTCGGGATCAAATGCGGAGGAATTGGGAAGGAGATTAGAGGAGAGGAAAATGGGGGATTCTGGTTGAGAAGATTTTGGAGGAGGCAAAGAAATAAGAAATGTAGTAAAGATATGAAGGAATGATTTGGAGTAATGACGGAAACTTTTCAGTTTCCCTCCGTATCGCAAATACGGGCCGAAAGCCCATAAACGCATGCAACCACTCGTTGGAAGAGACGTGGCAGTTTCAGGAGGCGCTTTTTCAAATTTCAAAATTTGTGATGATTTGGCACAACTTACAAAAGAGCGCGCCGTACCTAGAGAAACCAAAACGTCAACTCGGACAGCTGTCACACATTCGAACTGAGACATCTAGGAGGTCCAACCCTAAGCACATGTTACCTCGTCACAGACTTTGTAAAGTCTTACGAGATGGGGGGCTTGTAGGGTCTGCCGACCCAATAAGGACTAAGTCCTATATAAGGGATTCTTCAAGGACCCCTCCCTCGGTTTACTCAGCACAAACGTCCCTCTCTCGGACTCGCTGGTTCCGAGTACAATAAAAGACCAGGCTCGGACTTGATGGGGCCGAGCCTCGCCAATGGTCTACAGCCCATCGGCTCGGGACTCCAGTGCCGAGATATAACGTCGGCTGGTAGATAGATTCAGTTACCACAGCTTCCTATCCCTTCCGCAAAACTCTCCTGGAATATCGTAACAGCCTAGACATGGGATCGTAAGTTGATCCTATCTAGATTCTAAGAGCATAAACCTCCGATATTATCTCACAGAATCCAGGTTCAGCTTAACTCTGGTACAAGGCCCATACGGCCCATATCAGCTTCCTCAAACCCTATAAATAGCTAACTGCAGCTAGGGTTCAGGTACGTACTCTCATCCCTAAGTTGACACTCTACACACACCTGTTGACTGGGCAAACCCTGCTTTTCCCAACTGGAACTGCAGAAAAACCATAAGGTCACACATAAACACTTCATCCTCTCTGGAACTCCTTATTACCATAATCTTGAGGACTTAGAGGGTTAAGAACATAGTGTTCTAGGACACTACAGTTGTTATCTATTTATTTGTGTTACGCGCATATTAGTTTTTATTATTATTATTATTATTAAAGCTTCCGCAAAATCGTTTTTATTTAATATATTAGTTTTCCGCTGCAAAATCTCTTTAATTTTATTGAAAATGATTTGAAACCAATGTTTTCGTAAACACCCAATTCACCCCCCCTCTTGGGTGTCAGCTGCCAATCCTATCAATAATTCTAACAATTGGTATTAAGAGCTTCGTGCTCTGGTAAAGGCCTAACAGCCTGAGTTAAAGATTCGTTGTAGATTGGCAGCGTTGGGATATTTTTATTTGTTTTAATATGGAGGGATTTTCATTCGATGAAGCACCATATTTTGATGGAAATAATTTTCACTATTGGAGTGCGAGAATGAAAATATTTTTACAATTTATTAGCCTTCGTTTATTTCATGTCGTTTTACATGGTTTTGATGAAAAATCTTCTTCCTTGAATTTTCAAGCTATGCATGTTTTTAAAAATGCTTTGAACCATGATGCATTTGCTATTATTGAAAATTGTGAAAATTCTAAGGATATTTGGGACACTTTACATCTACACTATGCTCCTAATGATATTGTTGAAAGTGTAAGTGTCCACAGGAAAGAGGAGAAGGAACAACAAGAAGTTGTTATAGAACGTGAAAGGACCAACTCCCTAGACGAAGATTCTGATGATGAAAGTAAAAGCGTGGGGAGTAACTCAACAAGCGACTGTGATGACTTAGAGAGGATATTTGAAATCTTTATGGACTCACTGAAGGAATCAAGTGACTCGGATGCGGAATCAATGGCAGATGAAATTACAACATCCGACTACTTGGATCATGAGGACCATGAGGTAACTTCAAATTGTCCTTGTTCTAAATCTCTACAATTTGCATATAATGATTTGCATGATGATTTGACATCTTTGGAAAATAAAAACTTGGACTCTTTACAAAAATTATCTCTAATTGAAAATGAAATTGATATTTTGAAAAATGGAGATATTTTTGATAAAGAGATGTTTTTAGAAAATAGCTCCTCAACTATTTTTGAAAATTGTTTTGATATTGAAAAGCAAGTTGAGGATGCACTCTTTGAATATAGTAACATTGAAAAATCCATTTGTTCAAATTCCTTGCTTGAATGTGAAATTGAAAAGGATGTTGATATTCAAAAATCAAGCAAAGTGTTTGACAATGAAATTTTTCAATGTGAAGTTAAAAATTCCAAGTTTCATGAAAATAATTTTGAAAAAATCATATCATCATCCAAACCCATTACATGTAATTATTGTGGTAATTTAGGACATATTTCTCATTTATGCTTTTATCGTAAAAATTTAAATATGAGAAATAATATGCAATGGGTTCCAAAGGCCTCTAAGGAATCTATGACTAACCCCCAAGGACCCAAGATGAAATGGGTACCAAAAGGTTCTCCTTGTGTTATAAATGTGCAGGAAATGAAATCAAAGGGTGAACCAATTGGACAACGTAAGGGGAAGTCAATGAAGTCAAAGGGTCAATGGTCCAAAAATAAGCAATGTGGTCGAAAGAAGAAGATGTTCACAACCAAAGCCTCTCACGTGCAAAAAGGTGAAATCATAAGATTGAGGACTTTAAACAAAAAGCAATGGCATAAACCAAGTGGAGGAGAAAAAGGGAAAATAACAAAGATGGTACCTAAGAGGACAAAAACCAAATGGGTCGATCAAAGGAGAAAGATGCCTACCAACACCAAAGCTTCACATGAGAAAAATGGAAGATCCGATATGCTAAAAAATCAAAAGGTGAAGCAATGGGTAAAGGCAAGAACTTCATTGGTCAACAAACCTAAGGTATCAATCTATTATTCCTCTTATGTCAATGACTATACAAAGGTATACTTGGACTATTCTAATTTTTATTCATACTAAGGTGGATCATGGGTGATAATTTTTTTTTTTAAAAAATATATTTAATTATCATGATCACTCCTTGGTTGAATTAAATCATGTGTGCTTTACATTTTTTGAAAATTCTTTTTAGCACATGATTATTTCTGGTATAGTCCTAGATACCTGTTACATATAGTGTGTTACATCATGTGAGGTTAAAATTTTTGTTGTTATCTCCTATCACATGATTACGCTTTATATGTAATGATATTGCATTGATATATGAGGACATGCTTATATTTGTAAGGACATGTTTGGTACGACATGGACTTATAACATAAGCATGGTGTTATTTTCTTTTATGATTAGTGCATATTTTTAAATTTGTTTATTCATATTTTTACCTTCACGGTACCTTTGATACGTGTAAGGAGATGCTACTAATCACTTAGGATCCAAGTCTTTGGATACCAAAAGAAGTGCACTCAAGTGTTTTTGCAGGGTCTATAAAAAGCGGTTGATTTTCTTTGACCTTATAAGAATGCTATGCACAATGGACTTATATGAAAAAAATCCAAAGGAGGACTCCAACTTCTTCATGGTGCATAATGGAAAATACCAAAGAGGGATATGGTCTTAATCAAGGGAAATGCGACTTGAATAGACTCAAGTGGAGTTTGTATCATGTTGTTCAATAAGGATGAGAGTCCTAAAGGAAGAACTCCACAAGTGCACAAATAATCCCTACTATATGAGGAACTATCACCTACGATAAGTATCACTGCACTTATTCTCTTAAATTATTTTATGCTACTTATCTTTCTGATACACATGTTTATATTGATGCTGAATTTTTTAAATGATTTACTCCTTCTTCGATATCTTTGTACAATTCTTCTTGAAGGATAAATTATTTTTTTTGGCATGCATGTGTTACTAACTCCTAAGGATCCAATTAACTTGGATACCAAGAGATACATGTGCTAATTAGTTTTGCAGGTATTCCTACAAGTATCAGTATGCAACGTCCTCTACAAACTTGGTTAATGGATTCAAATGAAAAGAGAACTGAGCAATACTCAAATACTTGAAGGTGATACGGCAATATCAAGATGATCTCTTGGAATGGAAAAAGGTTCAACACATTGAACAAGAGGAGACCATCCTTCAAAATGCTACATGAAGAATTTATCAATAGAAGGAACTCCAAAGCTCTCGATTTCAAATCATCACTATAAGTATCACAGATCTTTTATTTATTTTAATCATTTTATGATACTTCTACTTATGATATGTGCTACATGACATTTTGTGCTTAATTGCATTGAATAATTATTGTCATAGCATATAGGTCTTCAAATTTTTGTGATGATATTAAGCATAAACATGTTTTAATGATGCATTTGATCTCCCTTTAAAACTTGCTTGGTTGAATCATTCTTTTAGAAAGGGGGAGAAAAACTTTTCCAAATCTGCATAAAAACATGTTTCGCCTCTTCACCTTATCTTGACATCATGCACTTTTTTTTAACTATGTTTTGGGACAAAATTTTTTTTTGTTTCCCATAACTCCTTATGCTGATGTCAAACTAGGGGGAGTAAAGTATGTAACAAATCTCCTTGTCATTATTAATGCTTCTACCTAGTGTTTCAGGGGGAGTTTAGCATTTGGTTTATTTGATCAAAAGGCGAGAGATATTTTACAAAAGACATGGGCTTAATGAAGACAAAAGGGGAAGAGAACCAAATGTCGTCGACAAAACAAAAGGGATCATGTGATAACTCCCATGGAAAGAAAAGTGAGAAGTCAAGCTTACTCATGGGGAGAAGAATTCTGAGCTTCATAGCATATCTAATGAATAACAAAAGAGGGAGAAGAAAAATTCAAGCATAACAACAAGAGAAGAATTCTGAACCCACTTTTTGCTGTTGACAAAAGGGGGAGAAGAATTACTGAATGATGTTGAATGATACTGAAAGTTGCAAGGATGCGAAGCATTTAATTTGTTATATATCCTTTTTGTATCCTTGTTGTATTATTTGTGTTCTAGGGATAAGGATGTGTTTATTATATATACATTTGCTTGTATAACACTTGTGATGCAGATCATTCAGAATACAGGTTTGTCATCATCAAAAAGGGGGAGTGTTGGAAGTCAAGCTTTCCCAAGGACTTCAAGTGCAAATATTCTATATGGTTTTGATGATAACAAACTCAAGATTCTCAAGTTCATATCAAGTGCAATCACAAGATATTCATCCTTCAAGTCCAAGCTTCAAGTTGAAGAATCATGCAAATGAAGTTGAAGGCTCAAACAAATAGAAGATCTTTTAACCCTTACCCTTAGGACATCATGTAAGGTAATGAAGTCAAGGTTTATATTATGTTAAAAGGCCAATATAAGCTTTTTCTAAATATATTTTTTCATAATTAAGGAGAAGAAAAAGAAGTTTTGTGAAAATCAGTTTTTATATCTTAGTTTTGGTGAAAATAATTGATGTTACAAAACTCTGAATATTTTTATGTATGCAAGAGAGAGTAATCGATTACTTGCCTAAGTTAATCGATTAACTTTGTTGCATCATAGAAAAATCAGAGAGCTTGTAATCGATTAAGTGAACTTTGCTAATCCATTACTTTCTTATGAGAGTAATCGATTACCTGGCTCAAGTAATCGATTAAAATTGTTGCATCATATATTTTCGTGAGACAAAGTAATCGATTATTGCTTTGAGATAATCGATTACATGATGTTGCATCATATAAAAATCAGAGGCTCTGTAATCGATTATTAGAATAGTGGTAATCGATTATATGAGTTGCATCATACATTAAACAGAAGTGAAGTAATCGATTACATGCATGTGATAATCGATTACTGGTTTTTAAAATGAATTTCAAAGTTTCTATTTTTTAAAGAGATAATCGATTATTTCTCTCAAGTAATCGATTACCTCAAGTTTTATTGAAAAGCGTGTCAGAATCATTTTGATTTATTTCCTGATTTGTTTTTACTTAATTGATTCTGATTTATTTTCAAAATTCGAATTTGATTTTATTTTTGAAAATATTCCTTATTTGTTTTAAGAATCAAATCTTTGTTTTATTTTTTAAATCTTTTTTATTTGGTTTTGATTTTAAAACTTATTCCAAAATCTTATTTTATTTTATTTTGATTTCAAATTGATTTTAATTTGTTGGTTTAAATCTTTTTGATTTGATTCTGATTCTATTTTCAAATTCAAAATTCAAATTTAAAATCTTTGGTTTTAATTCTTAAATCTTTTATTTTATCTTTTGATTTCAAAAACAAACTCTATTTATTGGTATTTCAAAATCAATAACACTTCTACATTTTTCAAGAACTCTGATCATCACGTTTCTTCTTCTTCTTCTTCTCTGGTTTTCACGTTTCGTCTTTTTCTAAGAAAACAAAACCTTGCATTGGCCTTGTAACTACCTTATTTTGACTTCATTACTATAGGGCTTAATTGTTGTATCAGTGTTGCTTAGAACACACCTTTGTTAGAGTGGCCTTTATATTGTTGTATCTGCACTATTGAGAGTGCACTATATGTCTTGTACCCATTCACTCATACCATAACCAGTTTTGTAAGGGGTGTGTAACCCTTAGTGACTAGGGAGTGAAACTCCTAGTGCGGACGTGCTGCGTTCGTGGTTGTAGGGTGAGGAACCCTTTGTGTGTGGGTAGTGCTAGACGAACGGTGGGTCACCTAGTAGTTAGGCTATCTATAAAATCTAGGAAAGGTTTTCCTAGTTGTGTTTCGAGGTCCCTGGCGAAAGGAGGTTCCTAGTAGCTTGCGGGGCGCTCTGGTTGTACTTGGGGACGCGAGGCGTCTTTGGTATAGTGAAAGCTCAAGCGGGTCGCTTGGGGACTGGAGTAGGCTGGGTTTGCCGAACCACGATAAAATCTTCGGTGCAATCTCTTCTATCCCTATCTCTTTATTTTCCGTTGTTATTGTTGCATGTGCGTTATTGTTATTATTATCTTTCTTGCACCAAAACAATTATTTTCATAATAATTAATTTAAAGAGATTTAAATTAATTAGCGCGGTAATGGTATTTGTTGTTATCTATTTATTTGTGTTACGCGCATATTAGTTATTATTATTATTATTATTATTATTATTATTATTATTAAAGCTTCCGCAAAATCGTTTTTATTTAATATATTAGTTTTCCGCTGCAAAATCTCTTTAATTTTATTGAAAACGATTTGAAACCAATGTTTTCGTAAACACCCAATTCACCCCCCCTCTTGGGTGTCAGCTGCCAATCCTATCAATAATTCTAACAAAGATCTTTCTCATTACCCCATTAATATGCTTTTAATTTCATGGTTTAACTGTCATATTCATTACTATTGAATCACTTACCACATGACATGTGTTACTATTGAATCACTTGCCACATGACACGTGTTATCTTAGATAATAATCGTAATTAACAGTGAATTAATTCATACTTCGCTAATTAATGTCATTACATATCATCTATTACTTGATATTCTAATCGTTGTTTTTATACATCATAAAAATGTACAAACATAACGATCGGATCTGACGAGCATGATGACCAATGTTAATTCGAGTTCGAGTATGACGACCCAACTTAATTCGAGTCCTTCACACCGGTTGCCGATCACTTTTTCCTTGGTTTGCGCACCATCGCGACCTTACCTATATGGTAGAATGGTCCGTAGTGCCAACACCCAATGATCTAATTCGGATCCCAGCATCTCCGAGGAACCACACAATGCTGATTCCACACCCACCCACAACTCGCAAATATTCAACCTTCGCTGAGCGTTCGCCTACACAGATCTGAATCCGACAGTTTCTCAAAGAGGCTTGGATGAACACGATCTAATTGGCGGAAAACAACTATCACACCTTAAAGGACTTCTTAACTCGGCACAAGCCTCTTCAGGCTTTACCGAGTAAGGGGGTTGGTTATGCAATGGAGTAAAAGTTTGCTTCAGCTTTGTTATTATAATGATCTATCAGCTTGCCTTCGCCCTAATTACTCGGATTCAAGAGGGGTTCAACAATTGAAGTTGACAAAACAGTTCCGACAAGGGAAATGGTCGTCCTTGGCTTCTCTACCTGTTCTTGCCTCCTCGGCTTCATTCTTTCCCTTCTCGGCATCCTCGGCCACTTCATCAGCTCGATAAACTTTCAAGGGAAATGGTCGTCCTTGGCTTCTCTACCTATTCTTGCCTCCTCGGCTTCATTCTTTCCCTTCTCGGCATCCTCGACCGCTTCATCAGCTCGGTAAACTTTCGATGACTTCCACTCGAGTTATTCGGCCATGAAGCTTACTGCTCGGCGGATAGAATGGACTCCGAGTCTTGAAAGTAATTTGAGCCTCCAACTCTTCGGGTCGATTGGCTATTCTCGAACACGATGTTCGCTGCTTCGGGGAAGGAACGGACTCCGACTCTACAAAATAATCCGAGAAGAACTGTAAAGCCCTGAGCAGCAGATGCTCCGGCAATATTTGGGTGCCTTCGCACCACATCTTTAGAACCTCTCACCGAGCTTTCGGACCTATACCGAGTCCGAGGGTGCCTCGAACAACAACAATAAATGTCTCACAATTCTTATATACCCGGCACAATCTTCTACGAGCTTTCTCGATCTCCTTTTTCAGGTAAAGGAGGGTATACAGAGTTGATCTTGATACCCTAACTTCTCTTCGCCCACTTTGATCCCGAGCGTTTCACACACCTTATGAACTCGACACAAGCCTTTTCAGGCTTTACCGAGTAGGGGACTATTATGTGATGAGGCATATACATAGCTGACATTGGCCGACCTTGATACTGGTATTATATGATGCATAAGTTACTCGAGATCAAATGTCGTGCCAAAGAGGACCACCACGTCCCATGAGGCACCAAATTGATCATTTACCGTCCTCATTAAGGACATGTTAAACTCACTCACTTCGGATCATGTTCTTACGCACTAGCCCACGATCTCGGTTAGCCGGCCAGATCGGCGAGGCTACAAGTGAAAACGAGGATTGCGACCCGATAACTTGGCTTAGCCTCTCGGCTCAAAGCCTCTCGGCTTATATCTGGCCCAATACATCGCGGATCGAGGAATACACCTCGGCTAAGGTTGTCATTCCGACAGCAATCCCTTGTAAACATTAAGATCTAATTGGTGATAATCTTGGCACACCTCGAGCTCAAATAACAGTTTGAGTCGTGCCAGCATACCTTGGCACAAGCCTCTCGGCTTTCACCATGGCAAGCGCACAAAAGGATGTCTCCTTAAAAGCATCGTGACTTTGAAAACAATAGTCCAATTCGACTTTGAACTCAGTACATGACGATACATGGCTAAGGGCCTTGACTGCGAACAGTCTTATACGTCCTAATCGACCATCCACGACACTCCTCCGAATAAACAGTTCCCAGCTGCAAACAATGTTTTATGTCACCACAAACTCTCAGAAGCTCAGCACAGGCTCTTCGAGCCTATACGAGCTTGGGGGGCTTGTAGGGTTAACCAATAATAAATCCTACCGCTACAGGATAAGCATGAGCTCTCTAGTACAGGATAAGGGTGAATAACTCATCCTTCTTATCCTTTAAGAGCCACGTCAGCCCTACTGGGCCGAACAGGCCCATAAGGCACCACAACACAACTTCCCCTATAAGTATCGCCATGCTATAGGGGCTAAGGTATTTTCTCTCATCCCTACTCTCAAGAACTACGTGTGGCTTGATCCCCTTATCACTGGGGGTACGTAGGACCGGGGTCACCCTCGTCAGCTGCAACAACCCCAAAACACATCGTGGTGTTCCATCAATACCGGGACACTACAATACCAATTTTCAACATTATATCTCTTATAATGCAAGTGGCATGATGCATGATTTTCTATCCACGACTGAGGCCTCTAAAAGTCCATCTTGGACGTCCATCCAATACACCATTGTGTTCCCGGAACACTGACATTCGTTCCCAGAACGTAATGCCAAACCATACTTGGATAATAAGCATCACTCCCAGAGTGTGCATCACGTTCCCAGAATGCATACGTTCCCAGAACGCATAAAAAAAACCAGGTCCCGGACACTGGCCACATTCCCAGAATGTGTCATCAAGTAGGTTACAATTTGGTACTCCCGGAGTACCCTCCTCATATTCCCAAAATATGATAAACGTTCCTACCAACCAAACATTCATTCTCTATGCATGAATGCACATTTATTAAGGTTGGTTTTATCTTTACTTTAATTACTTGCGATTTAGAAATATTTCAATTTACCTTTTGAATGACTAATTTGAGGTATAATCCTTGGCACAAAAATTCACTCTTGAATTTACTCAAAAACATGCCATGAGGCTTAGATTGGGAAAAACTTAACCAATGGTATGCATTTTCACTCAAAAGACTTAGCTTTTATTTTTCAGTTTCAGGTACTAACCGGTTACAGTCTCAGGCTAACCGGTTGGAATTACAGACCTGAACTGGTTTACCATTGAAATTCAGAAAACCCTTTTCTTGAATTCTCTACCCAATCCATAAACAAGTTTCAACACTGTTTCATACCTCAAATCCACTGTTTTCATCATTCAAAAGTCTAAATCACATTCCCATTTCCAAATGAGCACAATTTCCTCTTGAAATTATCTCATTCCACTAAGGTATTAACTCTCAATTTCAATCTGAACCATAACAGTATAATCAGCTTATTTTCAGATTGAGTTTCAGTGAAATTAAAGTCTAGATTTGAGTAAAATTGATAAGACCACAGGACTAATTTCAGAAACTCGTTTTCTTTGAAATTTTACAGTATCTAACTGGTTACAAATATCGAATAACCGGTTATATTATGCAGTCTGCACATTGAAACATGAGATTTTACAAACCATTCTTTTCATTACTCAAATCTAACCAATTTCAACACTCAAAAGAGTTCATATACCTTAAAACAAACATGTTTAACCACAGAAACACATTTTACTTGCATGCATTAAGTTTAATGTATCAAATTGCATAAAAACTCATATAAACACAATTCAATACCACAAAACTTATAATAAACATTTAGATTATGATTCAAACATCAAAATCACTTGCATGCATCAACACAAAGTTGCTCAAAACAGAACTGAGCTAGAATTTGGCCTCCAAGCCTATTGGTCTTAAACACATAATGCCCTTTTTGAGTCTTTGTTGACTCAAATCCTAAATCACTTGATTTTAGTCTAAATCTAGTATAAGGTAAACTTCTCCCATACCTCAAAGTTGTGTTTGATGAACAATATCACTGAAACTTGAAGAAAATCCACAAACTCCCCCAAAAATCCTATGTTCAGCTCTCAGCCACGTTTTCCACCAACAGGGTTCAAAGACCAGAGAATTTAACATAGAAATTGACCAAAGAAATTGGGGAAAACAGTTAGAACTCAACCTAGGTAACATGCACTAAGAGATAGAAGTGATTTGAGGCTTAAGAGTTGTCTGTACTTACCAAAATCGAGTTTCAAAACAAGCTCCAGAAATCAGTTTCTCAGGTTTTGCAGAAATTGGAACTGAACTTGACAAGCTTCGTACTCCTTCCACACTCAACCTCAATTCTCAAACTTAGTATTTTTAAAAAGCTTAAGATGTAAGCTTTGCAACGGTGTATAGCTCTCAGCCTCAATCTCAAAGACAATGAAGAGTTTCAGCAACGAATTCAGGAACCCTAAACAGAGCATCCACACTCAATCTCAGCAAAACAACCCTAAATTCGTCAACCACACAGGCTTATATAGAGGGATTTCCTTGCCATGCACGCCGACGATTGTTCTCCACTGAGTTTAGGCTGATTTCGTGGCGATTAAAGGGATTAATCAAGTGATTACTCATCAAACGCACTAACCCCAGTTTCGGGGTTCATCGTCTAACCGGTTACAGGGCATTACTAACCGGTTAGGTCAGTACAAAATTTAAAAATTAATACTTTTTAAATCTTTCCCTCCAAGAACTTTTTCAATATTACATTTAGGTCCTAAACCAAGGACTAAAATGCAATATCTATATATTTTGCATTTATTTGCCATATAAAAATATTTCCACTTATTTTTATATTTCAGGCTAATTAAATACAAAATATAAACTTGGAAAATTTATATAAATTAATAATAAAACTTTATTATTAATTTTCCTTTTTATCCGGGAGACGAAAATTAGGGGTGTTACAAAATCAATATAAACTATAGTACTTATTAATTTACAGAACAATTTAATACTTCATAATTATCACCAATAACATCAAAATTAGTATTAAAATTAAAACACAACATAGAGCAATTAAAAAGGTATTAAGGATATACCCTCAAATATGATTTTGAATGCCGGTTCATCAACTCGGTTCAAAGCACAACGAAGAGGCTGGCCACGGTAACGATGACGGTGACGGTGATACCGGTGTCGTTGGCGAGAACGGCCACCGATCTGGACCAAGAGGCATCCAACAACAAGCACAACACGGCCACAGGAGGCGGATTCCGTTCTTGGCAGCGGCGGCGGTGCTGGCTTTGAAGACCGGTGGCTGGACAGCAGCGGCAAGCGACGGTTCAAGGAGGGAAAGAGAATCTGAGATCGCGATTTGAGGAGGAGGGAAGCGGTGGCACACAAAATCAGCAGCTATGCTCCATGGTGGCTGCGAGTCGCGAATCGCGACTCGGTGGAGGAGAAGACGAGCGTGGTAGCGGCGGTTGTGTGAGGGAGATAAGGAAGAAAGAGAGTGGAACGTGGTATGAGGGTGCAGAGAGAACTGAACTTAGAGAGAGAGGGAGAGATAGCCATGGATGATGAAGTGAGAGAAAGGGGGATCGAAAATGAAGAAGAAGAATATGAGGAGGGGGTGGCGGCTCAATGGGCAAGGAGGAACCTAGGGTTCCTTCTCTTCATACACACTACTTCTTCCTCTTTCTGGCTACACACACAGGCACACCAGCACATAGTCTCTTTTTTTTAATATATATACTTCCATTCATTTATTTATATAATTGTTCCCAAAAATATTAATAATGAAAATTTACCATCATATAGCTTCATATAGAAAAACTATAAAGTAAGAAATTAGGAGATAACAAAAGATTTATTTAATATTGTACCTTTGTAAAAACCAAAGTAAAGAGAAAGTCTTTTTTTTAAAAAAAAATAGGGTAATTGTTTTAAATGAATTTACTTTGAAATATAATCAAGTATACTTGCATAATTAAAATAGTGTATTTTTATGAAAATACCCAACAGCTAAATGATTAATTTCAAGAAACAAATATTTAATTTGGTAAAACTTATAATTATATTAGGAATTAAAATTAGGGATGTTACAAGTACCTAAAAGGAAACCTTGAATCTTATGCTTGTAGGTTACTCCGGAAGAAAGGAAATCGTGCTGGTACTTGGACAGTGGATGCTCGAAACATATGATGGGAGACAAATCTAAATTTTCGCATCTCGTTCCAAAGGACCAAGGACATGTGACTTTCGGAGATAACAACCAAGGAAAGATTCTTGGAGTAGGTAAAATAGGTACTCCTCCTAACCCTTGCATAGAGAATGTTTTACATGTTGAGGGCCTAAAACATAACTTGCTAAGTATTAGTCAGTTATGTGATAAGGGCAATAGGGTTATATTTGATTCTGATAGATGTATTATCGAGGGTAAAGTTGATAATCTTATAAAGCTAATTGCCCGCAGGATAAACAATGTATATGTAATTGATTTTAACTCAATACCCTCAAATGATGCGAAATGTTTATTAAGTAAAGAGAATGAGTCGTGGCTATGGCATCGTAGAATAGGTCACATCCACATGAATCATTTGAACAAAATTTCTTCTAAAAACTTAGTAGTTGGTTTGGCAAAGCAAAATTTTTCTATTTCTGAAAAATGTGATCCCTGTTCAAAATCAAAACTCACAAGGGCATCTTTTCCTTCTAAAAATCTTGTTTTATCTCAAAGGCCCTTGTTGGAACTTTTACATATGGATCTTTTTGGACCTTGTCAAACAAAAAGCTTTGGTGTCAACTATTATTGTCTGGTTATTGTGGATGACTATTCTAGGTATACATGGACATTATTTATTACTCATAAAAATGATGCATACCATGAATTTAAAAAGCTAGCTAAGATTGTTCAAAACCAAATGCATATGAGCATTGCATCCATTAAGACTGATCATGGTGGAGAATTTGAAAAACAATTTTCTGAAAAATTTTGCGAAAAACATGGAATTAAGCATTATTTTTCAGCTCCAAGAACTCCGGAGCAAAACGGGGTTGTGGAGAGGAAAAATCGTTCCTTAAAAGAGCTTTCAAGAACAATGCTTAATGACATGAATTTGCCTGCATATTTTTGGGCCGATGCAGTGAGTACAGCTTGTTATGTTATGAACCGTGTTTTGATACGGCCTATTTTAAAGAAAACCCCCTATGAGCTGTACAAGGGGAGAAAACCAAATATTTCCCATTTTCGTGTCTTTGTATGTAAATGTTTTGTGCATAATAATGGTAGAGACAATCTAGGAAGTTTTGAGGCTAAGCTGATGAGGGCATATTCCTTGGATATTCTGTTTCGAGTAAAGCTTATAGGATTTACAATAAATCTCGTAATACTATTGAAGAATCCATTCATGTATCATTTGATGAATCCGATCCCAGAAAGCTGGGAAAGGTATCTGTTAATGACATTTCAGGTATCCTTGGAGATTTATACATTGATGAGGATGAAGAGTCCAATGCTAAAGAACAACATCAATCCAAATGCAATGAAAAGCCAAATGAATCAGTTGAGGATAAGAATCAAGAACAATCCATGGAGCTCAATTCTGATTTGCCTAAGGAATGGAGAACATCGCGGTACCATCCAATTGACCAAATCATAGGTGATATCACAAAAGGTGTAAGTACTCGCAATTCTATTAGCAATCTGTGGAGCCAAAGAATATTTCCGAGTTTACACTTGATGAACATTGGTTACTAGCTATGCAAGAAGAATTAAACCAGTTCGAAAGAAACCAGGTTTGGGAACTTGTTCCTAAGCCTGATTCTCATCCGATTATTGGAACTAAATGGATTTATAAAAAAAACTTGATGAGGCTGGTTTAATTGTTCGAAACAAAGCTAGGCTAGTTGCACAAGGTTACAACCAGGAAGAGAGGATAGATTATGAGGAAACATTTGCCCCTGTTGCTTGGTTGGAAGCCATTAGGTTGCTTTTAGCTTTTGCATGCATTTTAGACTTTAAACTATATCAAATGGACGTAAAGAGTGCCTTTCTTAATGGTTTTTGATCGAGGTCGTACCCGATACAAATAAAAACAGTTTAAGTATAGTACTAGGAAGTGACTCCTAGGTCGTCTCCCAAGGAATATCTTATCAAGCAAAAGGTCGAAAAGATAGTATGCATAGAAAACAAGGGGGGTTTTGTATTGAATGTTGAAATCTAAAATCAAAACAGAATTAAATAAAAACGAAGTAACAGATAAGGAAATGCGGATAAACCCTTTTGGCTCGCGTTCACAACTCTATCATCGGTCACAAAAGATCAATTTCTTCCCTCTTCATTGTCCAACTCGTGAGAACTAAATACTAAGCGAAAATTCAATTCTCACCCCAAAACCCTAACCTCTAATTAAGCATTAAAAGCCAAAGCATGGAGATTTTACGAGTTTGCATAAATTAAGCATTCATACACATGGATTATCTCTATAGAATGGAACTAAGCGAACCATAACATATCAATAAGCATGAAAACAGTGAATAAAAACGAAATAGCATTAAGAACAAAACCTCAAGAGTATGTGATACATTACCAAAGGGATTTAACCTAAGAGTTTAGCCTTCCATGATGAAATAAGTCAAAAACGTGTAGAAAAGGGAAGAGAGAGAAACCCTAGCAGCCACCACAAGCTTGGAGAGCAAAACTAAGCCTTCTCTAAGAAAGAGATTGAGAAAACGTGGAATGGAAGATGGCTGCTAGGTCTACACGAATTTGGCTTTTTAAATCACAAAACGGGCCTAAATCATGGGCCAAATCCTAAGGAAAGCTAATCTCTAAATTAAATCTAAAAATATCCTCTAGATAAAATCTAAATCTTAAAAGATATAAACTAAATCTCAAATAATCCTAAAGATAGATTACAATCTTCACTTCATCATATATCTTCTCTTCCAAAATTAAATCTTCACTCCCAAAATGTCCAAAAAGCCCTTGTGCCAAATATGACCTGAAAATAATAATAGATTAAATTAGGCTAAATAATCCAAATTAATTAAAATCCGGAATAATAGTCTAATAAAGTCTAAAATACTAAATCATTCTAAACAATTTCAAGTAGGCACCAAAAATCATCAATGAGAGCAAAATAAGGCTATGAATAATGGGAAATATAATGCTCATCAGTTTTATTATTGAAGAAGTGTATGTTTGTCAACCTCCCGGATTTGAAAATTATGAACACCCTGATTATGTTTTTAAATTGAAAAAGGCTTTGTACGAACTCAAACAAGCTCCTAGAGCGTGGTATGAGCGTCTAAGCAAGTTTTTACTTGAAAATGATTTTGAAAGAGGGAAGGTTGATAACACGCTTTTTATCAAAAAGAAAGGAAAGGACATTCTTTTAGTTCAAATTTATCTAGATGATATTATTTTCAGTGCTACTAATGAAACCCTTTGCAAGGATTTTTCAAGTATGATGCAGGAAGAGTTCGAGATGTCTATGATGGCCAAGCTGAACTTCTTTCTAGGATTGCAAATCAAACAAGCAAAGGATGGAATTTTCATTAGCCAAACAAAATACTGCAAGGAACTATTGAAACGATTCAGCATAGAAAAGGCCAAGGCAGTAGCAACACCAACAAGCATATCTTGCTATCTGGATAAAGACGAAGGAGGTAAATCCGTAAAAATCAATAAATATCGAGGTATAATCGGATCCCTTCTCTATTTAACAGCAAGTAGGCCGGATATTATGTTTAGCGTATGTTTATGTGCACGTTTTCAAGCGAATCCAAAAGAAGCGCACATGGTTCACTACTACAAAATGGATAATTAAAGGCGGTATTTTAAGGGCGGTTCCTTAACGGAACTGCCCTCTTTTGTTTAAATCGATTTAAGAGAAAGGTTGTTTTCTTTAACCAGCCATAAAAATCTTATTTTTAGGGGCGGTTGCTTAACGGAACTGCCCTCTTTTGTTTAAATTGATTTAAGAGAAAGGTTTTTTTCTTTAACCAGCCTTAAAAATCTTATTTTTAGGGGCGGTTGCTTACCGAAACCACCTTCATTTTGCCTATTTAAAAAATATAAAAATCAAATAAAATTCAGAGAACTATAGAAGAGGGTTCCATTGTTGAACCGCCTACTTATATCATTCAAATTAAAATTATATCATTCATTTGTGACTGAGTTAGAAAACTCCCTCCCTAATTCCTATATTCATTTGGAACCCTAAAATACTGAGAAGACGACACGTATTTGCTCTTGGCTTCTTCTCTTCTTCACTTCTTCTTCTCCCCGGCGGCCCCTTCGCTCCTCCACCGCTGCTACTTCCGAAACCATCAATGGCACCACCACCAACCTTCGCGAAAATCAGTGGCAACAACGGCGAACCAGAACCAGAACTCGAATTCCTGCTCGAAGACAGCTCTGGATTCGCCAAATGAATCTTGCAGTACGAAACGTTGAGCTTTGCTTGCTTCACCACCGATTCCATCTCCGACTTCAGATTCTTGTCCTTCATGTTAGCGATTTTCTTCGATTCCTCGTGCGTGCGGTTTTAGCAGCCGACGAGGTAGTGAAAGGTAGATTCGCCGATGCCGGGGAAATCGCCGGAGATACGATCGATTAAAACCCATTCCATCAAATCTTGAGAGAACAAGGTCCTTCCCTTTGCTGAGAATCTCGGCGGCGGTTAATTCCATGTAAACAATTCGAGAATCGTTGCTCGTGGCGGAGTTGGAATCGTTGATCGAAACGGGGAAGATTTTTCTGATGATTATATCTTCCACTTCCTGTGGAGTTCGTTGAGGTTTCGATGAAGCCATGATTTCTCAACTTTGAAAGGTGAGAGTGATTGAGTTACTGATTTTAGGTTTTCTGGTTTTGAATAGGAATTGATTTTCTCTTTCTAATTATTTTTTTATGAGAAACAAAAGGAAAAAGAAAAGGGAGAAGATTTTTAAGGGAATTGAGTGAGAATGAAAGAGAAGGATTTGGGTATGAGGAGCATGGTGTGGTTGGGAAGAAGGATCAGAAGGTTCTTATTGTGCAGGCTTCTTCACTATGATATCAACATTTTTTTATACTAATGAACCAAGATTTTTTCACCCAACCATTACTATTTTATTGTTCACATTTTTCTAAAAAAAAACAAATTTCAGAGTTTAAAAGGGAAGTGTGACAAGGTGTGTATGTCCTATTTTGAATGACTATCAATCCCTCTCCGTAGTTTGTATTCATATTGTCCCTGATCATTGCAAATTTGGTATTCCTCTTGTGATGCTGTTTGGCGGGGCTTCACAGTTCTAATTCAAGTTAGGATCTATTGGTTTTTTTTTGTGTACTCATGGATGCAATAGTTGCAGTACAACCATGTGAATGTGCTATTGTTGTCAGTGTTGTTTGGTGAAACTTTAACTAGTTTAAATGGCATGAGTTGAATGTCGAAAGGGAATGATAATGTATGGCTTGATGAAATCTGATTATGTTTACTTCTGCCTGTCTTTGTGATTTTGAGTTTTAATTTTAATTCAATTGATGTTAAGTGTGCTATTGTTGTTATTCCTATGCCATGAGAAGTGAACCATTCTGGAAATTAAGAAGTGAATTTGAACATTAGTCATGTCAATTTACATCTTGCATTGCATTAACAGAGAAATTTGTAGCTTGCAAAACCCGAATTGCTGATTGGAAATTCAATGATGAAGAGTGACTATTGTCAACTTTCCTTCGAAGCGCATGAATGTGTTGATTCAATCCCTGAATTAAATAAGATGGTTTTTGCATTTCAGGAATTGGGTATGCTTGAGTTACATTATTTAATCTCCATTTTGCTTGATGAAGAGTTGAGTTGCACTTAACTTTTGGGCTTTGAAATGGTACAAATCATCTTAAGGGACTAAAATATTCTTTGCAGTTAAGCAATGCGAAGATCTCAAAGTGAAGTACAATGAAGAGATGATGAAGAGAAAGAAGCTCTTCAATGAAGTTCAAGAGGCTAAAGGTACGTTCTTATGTTTACTTGCTATAAGTGGACTTTGGTCCAATTTTAAGAGAATTATAAGTCATAGGCACTAATGTCTTTCTTTATGAATAATAGGGAACATCAGGGTTTTCTTCCGCTGTCGTCCATTGAATAAGGTTGAAACCTCATCTGGGTGCTCAACAGTAGTGGATTTTGATGCAGCAAAGGATGGATGCCTTAGAATTTTTACAAATGGCTCCACCAAAAAATCTTTCAGATTTGACAGAGTTTATACACCAAAAGATGATCAAGGTTGATAATGCATAGTAATCATCATGTTATTAAATCAATTGGAAGTTTCCTAAACGACAGTGTTTGCTTTGTTTTCAACAGTTGTAAGCTTTGATGATGCCTCATCAATGGTCATTGCTGTCTTATTATATCTAGTGTATGCTTCATATTATTAGCTCAATTGAAAGTTTTCTAAACGACGGTGTTTGCTTTGTTTTTTTATAGTTGATGTCTTTGCTGATGCCTCATCAATGGCAGTCTCTATGTTAGATGGCTCCAATGTTTGCATTTTTGCTTATGGGCAAACAGGAACAGGAAAAACATTTACCATGGAGGGAACAGAGCAGAACAGAGGAGTAAATTATAGGACTCTTGAACTTTTGTTTAAAATTAGCAAGGAGAGGAGTGAAACATTTGCATATGACATATCTGTTAGCGTCCTTGAGGTTTATAATGAACAAATTAGAGACCTATTGGCTACAGGGCCAACATCAAAAAGGTAATTCCTATTATGTTTGTCATTGGATGACATTCTGGCATATTAAAGCTTTTTCAAGGTCAGAGAAGAATATTGAAGTGGATGGACTGATTTCTGTTGAAATTGTTATTAGGTTGGAGATAAAACAAGCCTCTGAAGGATCTCATCATGTTCCTGGCGTTGTAGAAGCCAAGGTTGATAACATTAATGAAGTGTGGAAAGTACTGTAGGCTGGAAGTAATGCTAGAACAGTTGGAAGTAATAACATCAATGAGCATAGCAGTCGATCACACTGGTACTAAGCTCTTGCATTCTCTTCTCCTTTCATTATTATAAGGAGCTTTCTATTATATGCCTAACGAATCTGCTACATCAACAAGGTTTTCCTTTTCTATATTTTTTAATGATTGACTGTTTCTTTTTTCAGCATGCTTTGTATAATGGTAAAGGCTAAAAATTTGATGAATGGCGAGTGTACGAAGAGCAAGCTTTGGCTTGTGGATTTGGCAGGTAGTGAGAGACTTGCAAGGACCGATGTGCAAGGGGAGCGGCTAAAGGAAGCACAAAATATCAATAGATCTCTCTCAGCTCTAGGGGATGTTATATCAGCTTTAGCAGCCAAAAGTAGCCACATTCCGTATAGGTATATCCATCATTCTCTCTACCCTTAGCCCACCATAATATGTAATATAAGTTTCCTTAATGCCATTTCCTTTGGGATTTTAGGAACTCGAAGTTGACACATTTACTTCAAGACTCATTGGGTATTTCTGTTTAGTTTAGTTTTGCTTTTGTTTGTTTCTTGATTTCAGAAGTATGGTGTGGCTGCTGCAGCATAGTGCTCATCTCATTCTACCCATTTTCTCCGAGCAGCTGCATATTGCCTTCTGTGTTTTTGCTGTTGTTGGTCCACCAATTATCTTCAAAGGAAAATCTCTCACATGAGTGCCCTTCTAAGTTTGCATTCATTATCTGTAGTTTGCAATCTAATCTTCTGCGGTGATTACTCTTTCACTGCTTTGATTTTCTAGTGACATGGAAAACATGAGGGGTGGCTGTAGCATTTTATTGTGTTGACTTTATTGATTTCTCGTTTATGGTTTTGTCCATAAAGTATAAACTGTTTATTAATTTAACTGTTTATTTCATTTTTCAGTACTTCTCATATTGCGATTATAAAGAATATAATCGCGAAATGCTTGATGAAGAGAAAAATTGACTTCTTATTTGCTAGAGGAATTGTAGGCAGCATATATGCCAAACACTACAAGGTTTTTTCACAAGAGACTTCAGTACTATAATGGTTTTGCTGGACTTGTGATTTACTATACTAGTTTTTGGTTTGTTGGATTAATGATTTTGGGATTTTGTGATGTGTTGTTGGATTTGTGATGCTGGATTTGGGATTTTGGGATTTTGTGATGGGTTGCTGGATTTTTGATTTTGGGTTTTTATGTTAAAAGTAGCTACCATCATCATATGTGTATCTAATGATATCAGTCTTATATGTAGCTCTTTAATGATACAAGGAAGTCATTTTCTCGAATTAAATAAGTATTATATCTTGTATTATATATTATATTCCATAGAATTAGAATTATGTATGATGTTGCATGTGTCATGATAATGCAAAACAGGACGGTTAAGAAAATATAAAAAAAAAATTCCAAAAAAATAATGGTGGTTAGTAAAAAGATATACAAGTGCGATTCAAAAAGTAGTTAAAGAGGACGGTTCAGAAAATATAAAAAAAAATAAAAAATAGAATAAATGAAGGCGGTTATTTAAGCTAAAAGAGGGCCATTTCGAACTCCCCTCAAATCTAGTGCCTTTGTAAGTGGCACAGTTATGAGGGTGGTTCGGAACCGCCCTCTATACTTTTAAAGAGGGCGGTTTCGAACCCCCCTCATAATTGTGTGCGGAACCGCCCTCTAAAAAAGTATAGAGGGTGGTTCCGAACCACCCTCTTAACTGTGCCACTTACAAGGGCACTAGATTTAAGGGGGGTTCGGAACGGCCCTCTTTTAGCTTAAATAACCGCACTCAAAAGGTTTTTTTGTAGTAGTGGTTGCTGCCAAACGAATTATGAAATATCTTTCTGGCACAACTGATATGGGTTTATGGTACCCCAAAGGTTTCTCTTGTAACCTTGTTGGGTATTCCGATTATGATTTTGCTGGGTGCAAAGTAGATAGGAAAAGCACAATTGACACTTGTCACCTCCTAGGTAATTCATTAGTATCATGGGCTAGCAAGAAACAATCTAGTGTAGCCGTATCCACAGCTAAGGCTGATTATGTCATTGCGGGTAGCTGTTGTGCACAAATCTTATGGTTAAAACAACTCCTAGACTTTGGTGTAAGTCTAGATCACATTCCCATTAAATGTAATAACTCAAGTGCAATTAGTATTACCAAAAACCCTGTGCAACATTCTTGCACAAAGCATATAGAGATTTATCACCTTTTCATACGTGATCATATTCAAAAGGGTGATTGTGTTATTGAGTATGTTGATACTTCGCGGCAGTTAGCTGATATCTTTACGAAACCGCTTCCAAAAGAAAATTTCTTTTTTATTCGTAGAGAAATTGGTTTAACTTCTGCCTCTCACCTGTTTTGAATATGTGATTATTTTATCTCCCTTGTTATTATTAATGTGTTTAATCAGTGTTTCAGGGGGAGTTAGCACATTCTTTTTGATGAGGACAAAAGGGGGAGAAATATTCTGATGATTATATTGAAATTATTTGATGTTCATGCATCTATATAGGGAGAGATGCTAAGAGATGCTATGAGATGATGTCATATTTTTCAAATATTGTTCTAGGGAAGGTTAATTTTCAATTATATATATATATATATTTGCTTGTATAACACTTGTGATGCAGATATTCGAGAACAGATCAGAATAGTTGTTTGTCATCATCAAAAAGGGGGAGTACTATCCCGCTGATGGGGTTCCTGTCTGTGGTCTTTATGCCCCCGTCAGTTCTATTTCTCCGTCTCCGATGTGTCTAGGCCCACTCTTCTTAGTATTGCCATGCCTGACCTCGGATACTACATATCCTCTCAATCTTACAGGATCCACAGGTTTCTTATTATTAAAGTTCCATCTCCCATTCCTTGGATTGAAATCCTCCCCCACATGGCATCAACTTATATCCATGCGAGGGTAGATTCGATCGCTGTTAAGAATCGAGTACATGGATTTCCCGAACGTCATCTGGGATTGGAGGTGGTGCGGGGTTGACTACCCATGGGTGGCACTGAATCATGCTGGTTCTTACGGCTTGGCGAATTCTCCTATATATATCTGAGTTCTCTCAAAAGATGTCTGAAAGTCGAGGAAAATGAAGATGAAAAGAAGAAACACGAAGGAGAAGTTTAATGGACTTTGCAAGATGACCAAGGACGCGTCAGGTGACAAAAGTGTAGAGATTGTGGTGTCTGACGGTGTTATGGCTTCCTACATAATGTTCGGTGACTGGCGAGGGTCGGTGGACTGCCAACATAAAAGAATCATGTAAGCATCGGCATGGAAGGATGTATGTCAAGCAAGAAGACAATGGAGATTATCCCAGAGT
Source organism: Crotalaria pallida (assembly GCA_037953625.1). Lineage (NCBI taxonomy): Eukaryota > Viridiplantae > Streptophyta > Magnoliopsida > Fabales > Fabaceae > Crotalaria > Crotalaria pallida. The sequence continues at coordinate 74,135,669 of CM075649.1, read as the reverse complement.
GTTGGTTTTGGCCTCAAAATCTCGAGAGGGGGGGTGAATCGAGTTTTATTAATGTATTGTAAAAACCTTTACAAATTAAAAAATTGTTTTGAGACGGAGTTTTGTAACATCAAGTATTTTCACTAAGATTAATGCAGAAAACACTTTTTCATGAAAAACACATTTTTCTTCTTCTCTCTTTAAAATGAAAAACTTATTGGCTTTTGTAAACTCTTAAAGAAATAGAACTCCATTACCTTACAAATGATCTAAGGAGAAGGTTTCTAATCTATGCCTTGCTTGAGTCTTCAATCTTGGATATGAAGAGAACTTGTGAGCTTGATCTTGAGTTGGCTTGTTATCATCAAAACAACATCTTGAATTATACTTGAAGTCCATAAGAGAGTTTGAAGCATGCCTTCCAACACTAGCTTGACTTCCAACACAGAGAACGTATTTTCATTGGGGAATCATCGAAAAATGAATTTCCTATAGAGCGATAGTTGACTTGATTGAGTACGAGGTAATTGTTGGAAGTCAAGCTAGTGTTGGAAGACATGCTTCAAACTCTCTCATGGACTTCAAGCAAATATCAGGCTAATGTTTTGATGATAACAAACAAACTCAAGATTCAAGCTCACAAGTTCCTTCAATTTCGAGTTGAAGATTCAAGCAAGATATAAGTTTAGAAGCTTTTTCCCTTAGGGCACATTTGTAAGGTAATGAAGTTTCTGTTCTTAATGAGTTTAAAAGGCCAATGAGTTTTCAATTAAAAAGGAGAAGAAAATGTGTTTTCATGAAAATCTGTTTTTTCTATCTTTGTTTCTGTGGAAATACTTGATGATACAAAACTCTGGATATTTTTATGTTATGCAAGAACGAGTAATCGATTACCTGCCTAAGATAATCGATTAACTTTGTTGCATCATAGAAAAATCAGAGAGCTAGTAATCGATTAAGTGAACTTTTCTAATCCATTACTTTCTAATGAGAGTAATTGATTACCTGGATCAAGTAATCGATTAAAATTGTTACATCATATATTTTCCTGAGACAAAGTAATCGATTACATGTCTTGTAGTAATCGATTACATGATGTTGCATCATTCAATTATCAGAGGCTCGGTAATCGATTATTTTATTAGTGATAATCGATTAAATGAGTTGCATCATATAATGAACAGGGGTGATGTAATCGATTAACTATTATTGGTCTAATCGATTACTTGTTTTTCAAAAGAATTTAAAAGTTTCTATTTTTGAAGGGTTAATCGATTACCTTCATAAAGTAATCGATTACTTCAACTTTTATTGAAAAACGTGTCATAATCATTTTGATTATTTCCAGATTTTTTTTTATTTATATGATTCTGATTTATTTTACAAAATTCGAAATTGATTTTAAATTTGAATTATTTCCTTATTTGTTTTAAGAATCAAATCTTTATTTTATTTCTTAAATCATTTTGATTTAGTTTTGATTTTAAAACTTATTTCAAAATCATAATTTATTTTATTTTGATTTAAAATTGATTTTGATTTGTTGACTTAAATCTTTTTGAGTTATAAAAATTATTTTTTCAGAATTCACTCCAACATTCATTCATTCTTTTTCTTCTAACAATTTTCTGAATTCACGTTCTCTCCTTCTCCTACTTTTCTATGAACATAACGCTCATATTTTTGAAGAACTCATAGAAATTCTTGTTGGCCATTTAGACTTCAAAAAGAGAACTTCATTATCGTAGAGTATTGAATTGTTGTATCTGTGTTTTGAGAACACATCAAACTTGTTGTAATCACTCTCATTGAATTGTACTCAACCTTAGTGGTTAGGGAGAGAATCCCATAGTTGAACGTTGAGGCGTTCGTAGGGTGAGGAACCCTGCTGTGTGTTGTTGAGGCCCCTAGCGAACGGAGGTTCCTAGTAGTGTGCGGGGTACTCTCGGTTGTAATTGGGTACTGCTCAATTGCTGGCTATTGAACTCTCAAGCGAGTCGCTTGGGGACTGGACTAGGCCTTTCGATGGTAAGGCTGAACCTGTATAAAATTTTCGGTGCAAGCTTTTCTATCCCTATCTCTTTTATTTTCCGTATATTTCATTTATTTACGTTTCCGCGCTACTCTTATATTTTCTATCAATCGATTTCGCTCTCCTTCTCAAACGTCTAATCTCTCCAACGCAAAACAATTTTAATTAATAAGGGTTTTTTCAATAATTTAATAAAACTCGATTCACCCCCCCTCTCGAGATTTTGAGGTCAAACCCAACAGTAACCGCTCCAGAGTTTTGTTTAGATTCTAGGCGGGTTTGTTGATGGTATCGTCCTTTAACAGATGTAAGAGTTAGAGTGATCGGCTATGACCTCACTCTCTACTAGAGACATTACCATAATTGGGCTTGGTGGAACTTTTGATTAAGGTACTGACCTCTACCGATTCCTTCTAAGTTATACTAAACACGCTTAATCTATGCAGAAATTCTAAGTAAACAGTTGATACATTATTGACATAGAAAAATACCTTGGACAGGTTCACTCATTCCCTCGTCCAGTGCGCTCGAAACAGTTAGCCCCAATGTGTCCGGGTTGCCCACATTGATAGAAGCGACCCTCTTTCATGTGTTGCTTTAACCGCACACATAAACGCCTGTGGGGTTTTCCACACTCTGGACAGGGTAGTCTAGGTCTTGGAGAATTTACATCTGGATCCGTGTCTATTGGCACTATTGCCATAGTGTGGATGTCGGCATGTGTATCCGATTCTTGAGCCGTTACCTTGCCTCTGCTAGAACCTTCAGCCCACTGCATCATCTTGTTCCTAGTCTCGGATGTCCTTTGCCTCAATCCTTTCTCATAAGTGCTATCCATATTTACCAGTCGAGCCAAATTATCTACGTTCTGGTACTCAAAAGCTACCTTTATCTCAATGTGAAGTCTTGCTTCGAACTTGATGCACTTAGCTCTTTCATTAGCATTCCTATAGCTTCTAGAATACCGGATGAGGTATTCGAAGTGTGCGGCATATTCTCTAACACTCATACTACCCTGTGTTAAGTTTAGGAAGGCTAATTCTTTCTCTCGGCGAACATCTTCTGGAAAGTACCTTCCGAGAAATCTCTCCTTAAAGATGTCCCAAGTAATCTCCTGGTTGGAACTCTCCATGTCCCTTCGTACATGTTCCCACCAATATTCTACTTCTCCAGTGAGCATGTACGCCACCAAAGGAACTTCTTGCTCCGCGGTTGGCAACATTGTGCGGAAAATCTTCTCCAATTCTTGGAGCCATCTCTGGGCTGCATCAGGATTGTAGCCACCTTCAAACTTGGGTGGATCGTTCTGTCTGAATCGAGCCAGCCAATCGATGCCGATTGGGTTTGATAGTTGATAGCGTGCGGCTGTTGCTGCTGCAGCGGCTTTTGCTGCTGCAGCGGCTTTTCCTACAGTTTCGGCCTGATTCTGATTCATTTGGATCAAATTCTCAAGTATCGTGGCCATCCTATCATCATGAGTATGCCTCCGAGGCATAGTGACTGAGTTCTGGAAAAAGAGTACATTATTCCACAATTAACTATACAATTCTTAATTTAAGTGTACATATTCATCTATTCTATGACTTGACACTATCATTTGGTCACTCGCTTGGTGAGTAAACCATAGGAGTTGTGAGTCCACACTCTAAGGCCGAGGGAAACTACTCTGATACCATAAATGTAACATCCTCACATTAATTAGTTAATTTTAAGTTTTATTAAAATTGGTGTTTGAAAATCTATTTTAATAAACTTGTTTCTTATAAAGATTTTTTCGAAAATCCGGCAGAGTTTCCTCTGTTTTTCGGACTTCCCAAAAATTTTCTTCTTTAAACCTGTCGGTCCATAATTTTTTAAAAACATAAAACACAATAGCATAATAGCTAGATCAAACCTAAAGCCCAAACAGTACAAACTTCAGGGCATGCAACTATTACATATGTTATATTATAAAACAATGGTCCACTCATAATAAATGTACAATCCACGTGGTGGAATGTAATCCTGCTCGGCTATGACTCATGTAAGCTTCACTTCAGTACCTGCAAAATATAGCAAGAAGGGTAGCATTACACAGAACTTAGAGGGTTAAACCCTATAAGAAGACATAGTAATAACTAAGCCTACCTTACTAATTAACCTGCATTATTCATAATTATCCACATATTTAATTTCTTGTATTTCCTTCCTCAATCCCACATTCTTTTAACTTTTTAATTCTTAATTCACTTCTCACATTTCTTTTAGTTTTTATTTCCCTATTCACTTCCTCACATTTTTCTTCACTCTTAATTCTCTATTTGTTTCCTCACTTTCATTCATTTATTTCCAGTCCTTTCCTTTTAATTATTCGGCTCAGAGCCAGTTAACTTTATTTCCTTTATTTCTTTTAGTGATGACAGTGACTTTTGCCCGCCTTCCATCGGAACCATCATTTTCTTTTAGTGATGGCAGTGACTTTTGCTCGCCTGCCATCGTATCCATTATTTCTTTTAGTGATGACAGTGACTTCCGCCCGCCTGTCATCGAAACCATCGTTTTCTTTTAATTCTTTTAGTGATGACAGTGACTTCCGCCCGCCTTCCATCAGAACCATTCTTTTCTTTTATGTCTTTTAGTGATGATAGTGACTTCCGCCCGCCTGCCATCGAAACCATTATTTTCTTTTATTTCCTTTAGTGATGATAGTGACTTTCGCCCGCCTGCCATCAGAACCATTATTTTCTTTTATTTCTTTTAGTGATGACAGTGACTTTCGCCTGCCTGCCATCGAAACCATTATTTTCTTTTAGTGATGGCAATGACTTTCGTCCGCCTGCCATCGTATCCATTATTTCTTTTCTTTTTCTTCTTCTCTTCCTTTTTCTTTTTCTTCTTCTTTTTATTAATTACCCTAATTTATATCTAACTCTACTTAACTTTTGTATAGTCGTTATATTTTCATTCCCGTTTCTAATCCTTAGTTATTTCCATGATTCTTCTATCTCACACTAATATTTACTTATTTTCCCTATATTACTACTCCATTCTATTTATTTACCATATTAACTTAATTCACTTTTCCTGTTTTATTACGTTATTCTATTTAATTCCCATAATTGCATCATCTCTCATTGTTTTATTATCTTTTCACTAAATTCTTTTACCGGTTACCTACTTATATTTGAAATTTAGTTTATTATTTCATTTATATTTTACTAATTCACGACACTTTTAACTAAGTCCCCTTCGCACATACTTATTGTTTTCACGACACTTGACCCAAATGAGTCTAACCCTGTTATGTTTGGATGTTGCCCGGAAGTCTCGAACCCCTGTAAAATTCTTTGCTTTCCTTAAAGCTATATTGTTTGTACCCCATTCCGTTTGATGACCAAGAGAACCCCGAGAGGTTACTTGCAAACGTAGTCCGCTTGAATAACTCGTAAGGATAGCAGATCGACAGTGCACAACCACGGATGTTCGCGACGATTGCTGCAGTTAGAGAATCGAGAGATTAAATCAATTGGGCTACGCGTCCATAGCCTGACTCGCTCTACACAGAATTTCTCGAGGACGAGAAATCTCTAAGTTGGGGAGAATGTAACACCCCGCATTTTTCCTATACGTGCATAAACGACTTCGTTTAAAATAAACCTTGAGTTTTGCTTTCAAAAGGATTTTTCTAAAAACAATTATTTATGATTTTATTCAAGAATGATTTCTTTATGGAAAGAACTTGCATTTTGATTGATGAACCCTGAGAATGCAATTTTTAGAATTTTCTAGATTTATTCACAAACTGTGTTTCTGAAAACTTTGGAAGATGAATTTTTATGAAACCATGATTTTTGGAAAGCTGACGACTTTAAATAAATTATCTTTTGGAAATTTTCTATTTGTACAAAAAACTTGATTTTTAAGGATTTCTAATTATGTGTTTTGTGTAAATGATTGTTTCACTTTGAAAGAATTTAAGTTTTTCCTAGGATAATGATGTATTCTCGTGGGAGATTAAATCAATTGCCATGACATAGAATTAATTGATGATATGTGCTCATTGTGATATGTGTTTAGTTTAATATGTAAATATTGTTTGAAAATAAACATGTGTGCATATGTGTGTAAATGTGTTACGGTTTTGGGCATATATGTGTGTATGTGACTTTTGAAAATGTTGCATAAATCACATGAACTAATGACCATGATGCCTTGAATAATTAAGAATAGGGAATGAAAATGAAAATGCATAAGGTGTGGGCATATGTGTGTGCCACGGTGATGGGTGTGTATGTGTATAGGTTAGAACTTTGACTCTTGGGTGGAAAAGAAAGGATTGGAGGTGACCATGCATGATGAAGTCTAGCCCTAGCCTAAGCACTTTGTCTCTTTGATTTAACCCTTGCCATGCAAATTTTTAGAAACCCAAATTTGCCCTTCCTTTTGGTGCCTTGGCCGAACCTCAACTTAAGGGCAAAGGAGGCAAATTCGATGGCCCTTAAATTTACCTTGCCTTAGTTCATTTCTCACATTTCATTCCCATTTCCTTCACTCACATATCCAAACACTTTCTAAGGGACTATCCAACCCTTAGAAGAAATAGAGAGAGAGAAAAGAGAGAGTGTGGCCGTGAGGAACATCAAGAAGGAGAAAGGAGATTTGGACCAAGACTTTGAGTCTCTTTGAAGATCAAGTACCCTTGGAGTAGGAAACCAACTTTCCCTTGGTAGGTCATTCGAAGATCAAGAAAGAGGACCATGATGTTTAGGATTTTCTTTTGGTCTTGTAACTTTTCTTTCTTCTCTTTTCATTTGCATGTTTGTTTTCATAGCTTGAGAGATGAGTGCAAGTATGATTTAGACTTTATCATGGACTTTTAAATTGATTTTTAATATGTAAACTCATGGACTCTTCATATGTGCTTCGGTTATGGCTTCCTTTAGGTAGATCTTGATGATTTTCTAAACAAATTTCTAATGGATCTAAATAACTACTTGAGATTTTTGAGAAAACTAAAATGAAAACTTCATGCATGTTGAATTTATCCTCTTAAACCGTGAACCGTGAGGTTTTTATGAAAAATTTTAGTAAATAATTTATGATCTAGGTTTGATTTGTGACAAAGTGAAGAATTTGTGTCTTGCATGATGATTTCTTGTGCTTCAACCGTGACCTATGTGTATGTATGTGAATGTTTGATTAACAATTTCATGATCTAAGTTTATTTGAGAAGAAAATAGGGATTTTTAGCTTTGCATGTTGACTTTGTGATGATTTTGGTTGATCTTTGTATGTGTTATCAGTAATCCATGATTGTTGACTAAAAGCTAGGACTTTGAGGCTTTGCATGTCAAGTTTCAAATGAAAAAGGCTATGTTTTGCTTTGTGTATGTCTCGGCCTAGTAGAAATAAATAGGATAATGGACTTTAAAATGATTTCTCTTCTTATGAGCATGATTTGATTTAAAGACTTGTTTTATATTTGTGGTATTGATATGAAGGCCATTCGGCCATGAGTGCTAAAAATGTGTTGGTGCATGATTTTTAGGTGCATGTATGAATTAGGAGTAGATTTAATAATTTTAAGTCCATGCATGCTATTCTTTTAGAAGATTAAGTTATAATCCAAATTTTCATTTTTAGAAAAACTATGAGTTTGAGCTTTGATAAGAAATTTAAGGAATCTCATGATGATTTATGCGTGTTGGTATGGTTTGCTTTAATTGTCTTTAGTGCATTAAAAAATGAACTAAGATTCTTGTCTTATGTGTGGTAACATTCGGCCTAGAGATAGGAAATAGGGAAGTGTGCTTGATAACCATTTGAATTGCATATAGACCGAGATTAACCTCATAAAAGTGTATACATGAGATGATTTGTAGCTTTAATTGTTGTTTGAATTGAAGTGAAGAAAATGAAATTGAAGTTGTTAAATTTCCCTATGATGCTCACGGTTTCAATCTTTGAAGGCATGGAATGATTTTATTTTTGTCTTGGTTGTGTGTTATGTCATTGCAAGATCTCATTTAAATGTTCTGGTTAATACATGTTTAGATGATTAGAAGAATTTCTTTTAAATGAATAATGAGAGTGATTATATGCTATGTTTATACTATTATCTGTTTGATGAAATGATGTAATTTCTTTTCTTCTTTTCGGATTTTAGGACTAGAAATAAATAAATTGATTTCAAGGTCTGGAAATTATTTGTAGTTAGGAAATGTCAATCCTAGGTAATTCGGTTTTTTCATGATTTAGCTAAAGGGTTAAGCTTGAATTGTTTTCTCATGCATGATTAGTTTGTGTGTCAACTTTATAAATTAATTTAATGTAACTTTAGAATTTCATCTTTTAAATCTTGTTATTCTGTTGAATGTTTCCATACCCCAAACGTTTTAAAGCAAGTTTTAATGTGGAAAAGAAGGTTTATATGAATAAAAGAGTATTTCCAAAATTGTTTTCAAAATTTTTTCTCAAAAACCGTCTTAATCATGAATCTTGAAATTGAATTTGAAAAACATTTGACAATGATAATAAGTTTTTAAAAGAAAAATTGTTTCAAAACGAATTCACCAAATGTATCGAACTCGTTTCTAATGCACGGGAAAATGTCTTAGTTGAGCGATGGACGAGAGGATAAGAGGCGAGGAGAGATGATCGGAAACCTTGGAGAGCTATAGGACGTTCGTCATCGAGGTGAGAGAGGGGCTTTCCCTTAAGACGCCGTGGTAATTAGGTACATATTAAGGCGTCCAATCATTTCAAAGATTGGACCCCAATCTCATTTAGCGTAGTGGTGTATGTGATAGCGCTTGTTTGATTGGTTTAGCTATCCACCCGAACGACTAAGATTGGTTTATAAAAAAAATGATATGTTTTATATTTGTTCATGTTGTGCTATTTAATTATTTTGTGATTTGTTTATTTATTACTTAATATGATATGAATGGGAACCGCGTGAGTAAGCAATAAAGACTAAGATTATAAAGTAATAATCGAAGAAATAAGAGACGAAAACGATAAATGTGAAAGACGTGATTAGTCGAGGAAAATGGTGACGAGGAGATGATGCCAAGATGACTATGAGGAATGTTCGACAAAGCGAGCGGAAGCGTGGTGATGATGAGTGGAGCTAACAATGCTGCGAGGTCGAGCTGATCAGAAAATATGCTAATGACGCTGCTGAGTTATAAAAGTAAAGGATGCGGAGGATGCTATTGATCCACAACTGACGCAGAGGACAATGATGATGTGCTGAGTTACAAGTTGATATGAAATAGTGATGCTCATGTTGATGAGAGTAATGTGCTGTGATTTGAGAAAGAGAAAGATGATGCAATAATGTTGTGATGATTCAAGTGATTGGTATAAGAGTTTTAGGGGGATTAGATGCGAACGATTAGCGATCGGGTCTCATTGAAGGGATGCACCAAGGATGAGTCGATCATTAGGACTAAGCCGTAATTAAAACTCTTTAAAAGATTTTAAAAGACATTAACAATTGCGGTGAGGTATGAGTGTCGTATCGAAGTAGTGGAGAGGAAGGAACCATAGGTATCTACGGATACTTAGGAGGAGATTGCATTAGGGGAGGACGATGACGGTGATACATCAAGAAGTCTAGAGAATGTTTCTAGGCGGAACGAACTCCACATGTGGCGCACTAACGTGGTGGGGACTGGGTCCAATGCCGTGGTAAAGTTCTGCAGGCCTACTAGACACATACTGTCGCCCCCTAGATTGCAAATCGAGAACAGTGAGAGGGACTGGAACGGGGCATTGTGTTTGCCACTGCGTGGACAGTGAGCCTTGCTATTATTGATTTGATTTGAGGACGAGATCCTCCTGGTCTGGGACCATTATGTGTTGTGACAGCTGTCGTTCCCGCGTGGTAAAGGTCCTGTACTCCTGTTTGCTTCCGACTAGGTTGGGTGGTTGACCGAGGAGATGTAGACGTGTGTTAGCTCAATGATGTTTCCCCCTCATCATTGATGCTAATCGAATTGATAAGACTTAAAGAACCAAGATGTTCCAAAGATAAGTGTAGCAATGATGATAATAATAATAATGATAATAGTGATGATGATACTAAGTGACAACGGAAACGGATGAAGTATTTGTGATATGGAACCTTGAGGCATACGTGGAGGGTGTGAATGAGAAATGAAAAGAAGTACTAAGATTGAGAAGGGATATTGAGGAAATTGTGAGAACATTATTGTTTATGAATAATCAAATGTATGTTTATGTTTACACTCTGATGAGAATTATGTGTTGTTTTGATTATGCTTTATTGGTGGTTGGATTTACTTTGCTATATTTATTTTGTCTAAGTATTTACCTAATGTAATCCCACATAGTCGACATTGCCGTTTTGGGTAGCTCACTCTCTCTTTCCTCTACAATTCTATTACGTGTTGCATAAAAATGTGCGGATCCTAGATGGACAACATTGCAAGATATCAGCTGATCAGGGAGATAGGAGCCCCACCAATGAGAGGAGATAACAACACCATGTCGGCCTACGTGGTGTTCTTTCTAAGGAGTCAGCGTAGAAGCGTAGAGCTAGCCGAAAGAGTTACTACTTTGGAAATGGAGACCAAGAGTGCGCCGGATGACTCTACGGTAGAAATCACGGATGAGGCAGAGGAGGAAGATCCCGACACTTGGACTGAGGCTGATACAGATGAGTGTCTGAGCGATGAGGATTGGAACCCGAGCCCTGAGGATATTTCGATAGAGGAGGAGGACGAGTGACAGAGCAATATTATGTGGCAAGTGTTAGCGGAATCCAACGACTAGAGATTAGGTAATTCCCTTTCGAGTATTGTATTCCACTTCGAGTTATTAGACATTTGGCTCTAATATGCTGTAACCCCAAACAAGATTATGTTAAGTACTAATGTCTTGAAATCAAATCAAATGGGGTAACTTGTTTGAATGATGTTTTGGAAAAAGAGGTTTCAAAGTGCGATGTCCCGTGACATCTCGGTTTGGAACTTGAAGGGTGGCATGCCTTTGAGAACGTAATGTTTCATAACTCGGTTTCAAATTGAAAATGTTCTCATGAGAATGTAACTCTTGTAAAAAAAATGTCCTCTAATTTTCACTTAAAATGATTACGGTTTTCAAGTTGTCAAATCGGGGTGTTACACTTTTCGTTTCATTTGCATAATAGTTAGGATTATAGGAGGGGAAGTCATTAGTCAGTGTTTCTTTCTTATTTCGTCATAAAATGTGGTTCTTAATACTTACTTAACCGGTTATTAGAATTGACTAACCGGTTAAGTTAGTATTGAAGTACCATTCCAGTTCACTTATCATATAATCCAGCATTGACTTCTTTTGCGATAACCATAACCCTGACTCCACCGCATGCACGTGCCCAACACATAAACCATATACAGGTATTCGATACGCACAGGCATATCTCAGTCCTAAACCAACCAGTTCAATATCAACAACAATAAGGACTGCACCAATATCATAACAATAACAAGACCAACAAACGACAATCAGCAGACATCATACAAGTCAGTCGACATACTCAGCTATGTCTAATCGAGGTCGTACCCGATACAAATAAAAACAGTTTAAGTATAGTACTAGGAAGTGACTCCTAGGTCGTCTCCCAAGGAATATCTTATCAAGCAAAAGGTCGAACACATAGTATGCATAGAAAACAAGGGGGGTTTTGTATGGAATGTTGAAATCTAGAATCAAAACAGAATTAAATAAAAACGAAGTAACAGATAAGGAAAAGTGGATAAACCCCTTTGGCTCGCGTTCACAACTCTATCATCGGTCACAAAAGATCAATTTCTTCCCTCTTCACTGTCCAACTTGTGAGAACTAAATACTAAGCAAAAACTAAATTCTCACCCCAAAACCCTAACCTCTAATTAAGCATTAAAAGCCAAAGCATGGAGATTTTACGAGTTTGCATAAATTAAGCATTCATACACATGGATTATCTCTATAGAATGGAACTAAGCGAACCATAACATATCAATAAGCATGGAAACAGTGAATAAAAACGAAATAGCATTAAGAACAAAACCTCAAGAGTATGGGATACATTACCAAAGGGATTTAACCTAAGAGTTTAGCCTTTCATGATGAAATAAGTCAAAAACGTGTAGAAAGGGAAGAGAGAGAAACCCTAGCAGCCACCACAAGCTTGGAGAGAAAAACTAAGCCTTCTCTAAGAGAGAGGATGGGAAAAACGTGGAATGGAAGATGGCTGCTAGGTCTACACGAATTTGGCTTTTTAAATCACAAAACGGGCCTAAAACATGGGCCAAATCCTAAGGAAAGCTAATCTCTAAATTAAATCTAAAATTATCCTATAGATAAAATCTAAATCTTAAAAGATGTAAACTAAATCTCAAATAATCCTAAAGATAGATTACAATCTTCACTTCATCATATATATTCTCTTCCAAAATTAAATCTTCACTCCCAAAATGCCCAAAAAGCCCTTGTGCCAAATATGACCTGAAAATAATAATAGATTAAATTAGGCTAAATAATCCAAATTAATTAAAATCCGGAATAATAGTCTAATAAAGTCTAAAATACTAAATCATTCTAAACATGTCAAGTAGGCACCAAAAATCATCAATGAGAGCAAAATAAGGCTATGAATAATGGGAAAGATAATGCTCATCAAATACCCCCACACTTATCCTTTTGCACTCCTAGGCAAAACTAAGAAATAGGACTAAGAAGACTAATATGCACCAAAGTGAATCATGTAAGGAAAAATACTAAAAACTAAGGAAATGCAAAACCTAAGAGATTACATACTTCACAATGAATGCTAGGAAATGCAAAGAAATGGGCAAAATCGAGCACACGAAAAGAATAAGGACCAAAGAATCAAGGCATCCATGAACATCATCCTATTATTTCAAATATGCAAAGAAAACCAATGACATCAAGAGGGTAGTCACAAAGATGATAAAAACTCACAACGATCACTCAAAAGTGTTTACACTCAAGTGTTTAGGGTTAATCAGTGTTTACACTCAAGGCACATCATGAATAACAAACACAACCATAAGCTTGACAAGCCTCTAACATCAACAATCAACACACATGCACATTAAGATCAAAAGGTCTTTTCAGGGTTGTAATGGGGCCAAGGACAAGGTGGGGTAAAATATGGGAAATGTAGCTAAAACCAAAGGAATAGAGGAGCAATGGGGAATAAGTAAAAAGTAAGCACAATCTACCCCAGAATGAAATGATAAACATAACAACAACCTCTAATTCCAATCCTCTGTGCCTCAATCAACCTTTTATTCTCTCTTTTTTCTTTTTTTTTCTTTTTTTTCTTTTTTTTCTTTTCTATTTTTTTTTTTTGCATTGGGGAACTTCATGAACGAAAGAGAAGAAAAAAAAACAAAAATTGCATAATGAGATAAACCCATAATTACAACAACAACCATAGAGGCAAAACCAAGAACTCACAAGAGATGAAGAACAAAGCACCCTCACTTACTTAATACCCATTCCCAAAACAATTCCAAAGCTCCAACATTCCCTAAGGTTTGGACAATCATGGTTTTTCAGTCATAGGCTTATAATGAGCTAAAGAACAAAGAAAAGGGATAAAAAGTCTCAAAGGGGATATCAAAGGATAAATTCATTCAAGGTAGGCTCATATGGCTAGTGGCTTATTCAAGAAAAACAATGCCTAAATCATTTCAAAATGTGCATGGGAATATCAAGTATCAACAAGAGTCAAGTCAAGTTCTAGAGTGCAAGTAATCGAGAGTGCAATCACACATGAAAGAAAATTAGGTGGTATATATAGCAATCCACCCACAATTAAGGCTCAAATCCTCACAAAAGGGACAATTCTATCGCAGTGTTACCACCTCTTAATTATCAAAAGCAACTTTACACACAGAAATGCATGAATTCAGACACAAGATACCAAGACTCTACTAAAATGAAGCAAAAACATGCAAGAAAATGCCCAAAACATAGCAAAACCTAAAAAATCAAAGCAAAAATATGCAACCTAAACTACTCCCCCCCCCCACACTTAAATCACACATTGTCCTCAATGGAACACAAATAGCAGAATCAGACAGATATAGACAAGTGTAATAAAAGTAGTAAAGAAGGAGAAAAAAAAACTCCCTAAGTCATGGTGGGTCAAAGGTGGGTTCGATCAAAGAGGCTTCCTCCACAGGTGCATCATCCAAAGTAGGAGTGGTTAGGAAAGGCTTGAGTCGGTGGCCATTGACTTTGAAGCTCTTGTCCGTGGAGTCACTCTTGATCTCCACAGTAGCATAAGGAAACACCTGGGTGACTACAAACAGTCCAATCCACTTAGAGCGGAGCTTTCCACTCATGAGTCCAAGCCTAGAGTTGTAGAGCAACACTTTCTTACCAACCAAGAACTCCTTTCTGGAAATTGAGCTATCATGAAGCTTCTTGGTCTTCTCTTTGTAGAACTTGGAGTTCTCATAGGCCTCCAAACGGATCTGTTGGAATACAAGCAGTGAAGGATGAACACGTAGAAACACCTAGAAGGGGGGGTTGAATAGGTGTTTTATCAAGCTTGAAAGATTTTCGCAAAATCAATTAAAATTGATTAAAACAGAATTTCTTTAACCAAGTTTGTAACAGCCCTAAATAATTACCCTTAAATACCCATAATAAAATAGTGAATTTAAATTTTTCTGATTAATACCATTTTAACTTATGAAAATCTCTGTCAAAACGGACAGAGTTTGCTTTGTAATATGGACATTTCAAAAATGAGTTCTTTTCCTGTAAACCTGTTAATTTAATAATTCAAGTGAAATCAGAAAGCCATCAGGGCCAAACCAGATATTAAAGCATTTATATCAGAGTTTCAGTGCGGCGGAAAATTATAAACTAATACAAGTTTTAGCAGTTATTTAAATTCCATAAAATTCTCCAAAATTACTCCCTTCCCACAAGGAGTGGTCCTGGCTATACCCCAAAATGATGTTTTTCAGTACATACACCTAATCATCATCATATACAAAAATCCCAAAAGTAGTCAGGACGAGACACACGACTCAACTAATATGACTTACTCTCCCTGTGAGGGAGAGCGAACCTGCTCGGCCGGGGGCTGTGCTAGCTCAATCGCAGTACCTGTGGAAATAGTAAGGAGTGAGCATTACACATAAAATGGGAAAAGCAGTTTCTAATATGACATAATAACCGACTAAGTCACACACAATTACCACATAGTTCAATCAATTTCACAACAGCCACATTCATACCAACATGCCTCAATATTCCGATTCCATTATTTTTCTTAAGTTATAGTTCATTTTACCTATCCGACTAATCCACCTATACTCCTATTTCCTTTTCCTTTTACCCATTAATTACCTAACCCTTTAATTCGTTTTACATACCCTGTTGTCCTATTATTACTAGAACATTTCTAATACAATCCCAAATTATCTTGTTATATCCTTCTACCAACCTTCTTATCTTATGTTTCTTATATTTTTTTCCATTTTCATTCCTCATTCCTTTCTTCCTATCCTTTTCGTTTCCTTTATTTTCCAATTCCCATTTACGATGTATGTCACCTCAGGTCAAAGGCCCACATACATCCCCTATTTACAAAGTATGTCACCTCAGGTCAAAGGCCAACATACTCACTCTATACATACATGATAAGTATGCCACCTCAGGTCAAAGGCCCACATACTTACCATATTCACAAAGTATGTCACCTCAGGTCAAAGGCCAACATACTCACTCTATACACACATGATAAGTATGGCACCTCAGGTCAAAGGCCCACATACTTACCATATTTACAAAGTATGTCACCTCAGGTCAAAGGCCAACATACTCACTCTATACACACATGATAAGTATGTCACCTCAGGTCAAAGGCCAACATACTCACCACTTCCAAACAATCATAATAAGCAACAAATATCAATATACAATAGTAAGCACACCATTCCTAATAATCTCATATAAACCATCTAGTAAATAAACACAATTATAATTCACAACACTTAAACACTTAGAGCATCAAATGAACAGTTCACAATAATTATCAAGAATACACCAAATATATATAACAATTAGCAACAACTTAGATAAGCACCAAAAATATACTATACATTAGCACTTAACAATTATTCTCAAGTAACACCTATAATAAAATATAGTAGCAAGATCATGCATTTAGCTAGTTCAAGTTATTGGTTTGCCTAATCAAATTATATTTCCTATTCCCCACCATAGAGTTACACTAAGTTCGTTTCTAATATTACCATTATTTTCTAACTTAAGTTTCCTAATCCTTATACTAACACCTAACTCTTAGCAAGCATTATATACATACTATAAACTATTCCCCAGAGTATGGTAATACTCACTAATACACACTCCTTACCTCAACACTTAGAGATAAGGTGGTTACACTTGCTTTAAGCTCGAGAGTCTTGCCACCAATTGAGTTATGACCCAAGGGAAAAGTGAGGAACCTAGCACAAGTGCCATAAAAAGAGAAGATTAACATTCATGTCATAGGTTCATGCCAAAACTTCAAGAAAAGTGGAGCTTCCATGGCTTAGAACCAAAAACCACCATGGATGGAGGAGAGAGAAAGGGGAGGACGAATTAGAGAGAGAAAAAGGAAATTCATGGCATTAAACACTTACTTGGAGTGAAGAAGGAAGGGATTTGTTGATGGGATGAAGAAACCTCACTTGCTCTTGATGGATTTGATGATGGAGAATGGAACCCTAGGGGAGAGAGGAAGAGAGAAACGAATTTGGGAAAGAAAGAGTGTGTTTTGCTTTTATTTTTTTCAGCAGCAGCACGATTTAATCGATTAAATTGCAGCTTAATCGATTAAGAGGCGATTAAGCTGCACAATTTTGTAGTATCCAAACTTTGAAAGGCCATAACTTCTTCGTTACCCGTTGGATCTTCCTCAAATTTTAAAGCAAGCTTCCCCACATACTAATCTTCACATCCAACGGTGGAATTTGTGTTTAAAGGTGTAAATCTTTTATTTTGAATTTCCTAAGGTTCTATGTTTTTAACCCTAGTTCTACATGTATTTTTGGCTAGATTCTAACTTATATCTCCATTTTCTTCTACCCTAAGACCATCCCAACATAGATTATACTTGGAATTAAATTTGGGATGTTACAAAGTTCACAGTGACTAACCGGTTATTGGTTCTCACTAACCGGTTACTGCACTGTAACAAAAAACGAAAATTGACAAATTAACTCAAGAACTCAGAGATAAAGCAGAATTGATTCAAACCCAGATTATAAACATATACCCAGATGTTTGAAAATAGTTTTCCCCAAATTAATTTGTTCAATTACTATCTAATTGATTCAATTTATACGAAAATCAATTTTCTAGGTTTTCATGCAATAACTATGAACAATGCAGAATTAAAGAGATTAGGAAAGAGATACTGCACAAGAGATTTATCCTGGTTCACTCACAACCACCGTGAGCTACATCCAGTCCCCTCTTCAACAAAGAGAGATTTCTTCACTAGAATTAGAATTCTCAAATTACAAGCAAATGCCTCTCAAGACTCCCTTCTTGATAGCCTCCAAGAGATACCTCACTCTTGTCTTGCAATCCTCTTGACCTTCTAATTCCAATTCCTTGAAAGAACCTCTTCCAAGTCCTCTTGCTATGTGAATCTCTATCCACTTAGACTTCTTCAATTTCTTGATTATTCCTCAACCAAGAATTCTTCACTTTGCTTGATTACTCCTTAATCAAGACTTCCTTTTCTTTATTATTCCTCAATCAAGACTTCCTTTTCTTCAATTTGTTGTAGACTATTTTGCCTTGAATGCAATGATTACAACACCATAGAAATACAGAAATTCAGAACCTAATGAATCTCAATCAAATAACAATGAACAAGTTGATTATGAGATTCTTGTGTTTGTAAGAAAAGAGTATGAACAAGGTATAAAAGAGAGGTTTTGATCTTTTCTATTCTATGAGAGAAAGTGTGGCTTGTTTCTGTAAAAACGTGCATCTTATCTGTAATAAGGTGTAATAAAGGTTTTATAAAGAATACCCAAAAAGAATTAAACACAAAACTGATTTTTCCATCTAACTTAACAGTCACTAATCGGTTACTGAGCTCTACTAACCGGTTACTGTACTGTAAGTTTGGTTTTCTATTTCAGCAAAAATTGTTTTAATAAAATGTAACCTTTAAAACCTTTCCTTAAACCTTAGACATAATATTTTGCCACATATTGATGCATTTAAAAAATATTTAAAAACATTTTGCAAAACTTTAATGCATCAATTTAAAAAATTATTTGTTAATGTGAAAAGCTCAAAATTAATTGATTGAGATTCACTACCCAATACTAAACTCTACCCACAAACTAAGGACTCAAAGCAAACAATAAAATTACTCTATATAACTTTGAAACTCCTTGAGCTTGCTTGATTGAGAATAGTTTATTCTCTCTCTTTTCCTTATTTGCTCACTTCTTCACTTGATCTTTTCTTTTGAACAACTCAATGCTTTTTGTATGTTGCTTTTTGTTCTTTTGAAATGTTGCCTTCACTTGTCTTCATTGTCTTCATCATTATGTTTTCTTCATCAAAACCATACTTCAAATACATGTGCTTGACAAACTTCATGAACTTCAATGTTGTGCACACATGTACTCTTCAGGATCTCATCTAGCTCACTCAACTGCAGCTTCCTCTCCTCACCCGCTTGATCAAGAGCTAAGTTACATTGCTTCACAGCCCAATATGCACGGTGCTCTATCTCCACAGGCAGGTGGCATGCCTTACCAAAGACAACCCGATAAGGTGACATCCCTATGAGTGCCTTGGAAGCGGTCCGATGGGCCCACAGAGCATCCTCCAATCGTGTGCTCCAATCCTTTCTATTAGGCTGCACCATCTTTGTTGGAGAGTGCCCTAGTGGCAATCGTATTTTCTCTTTTACTTGTACTTATTTCATGTTTATGGATTATTACTATTAATAATAATGAGGCATTTCATTTATTATATTTATGCTTTAATTGTTTAATTAAAATAGATGTAATAAAGTCCTTAGGATTATAAGTTCAATGTCATAAGAATATCAAGTACATGACTTGATAGTGAGATCTTATTGATTGATAATTATCCTTAAAGATTCCCAAGTCGAGTATTATAGTTAATAAGGACAACTATAATACATCGAGACTAGTATGTGGCAGACTAATGACTGAATCTCACCGGTCATGGATATGGGATATCAAGTCTTCACGTACGTACATATTGGGACAATTGTGTATTGGATTGACCCGCCATGAGAACGCTACATGGGTTATTAAGTGAGTGTCATAAGCTATTCTCACAGTGACAATGGTGTACATGGTCCTTCGACCTAAAGTCGCTACGATTCCCAGCATGAGGAATTATGTGCTTTCACGCAATCAAACGTCATCTTTAACCAGGTGATCATAACGGTTGTAGTCGGGTATATGACAAATCATGTAGAGGGATGTGAGTGACGTAGATGGGATTTGTCTTTCCTTGTCAATAGGAATTATATCTCTGGGCCCCTTAATTGAGTGAGACGATGAAATGTATGGCCATACTCAAGACAGTCAATATGAGATATTGACGAGACTTGTTTAGACGCGTCTACTCAGGGATCAAGAAACCATAGGTTACACTATACATGGGTGACACGTTCCATGCCATGAGTGTAACTAAGATATTTGGACAAAGGGATTAAATTTACACATGATCATTGGTCACACTAAGGTTATGTCAGATCACAGACATTCATGTCACTTGGGTAGCAATGACGTGTTGCTAGATACCGCTCATTGCTTGTAAACTTAAAATGGGATTTTAACTTTACTGCCAACGTTATAGGAACCTATAGTGTCATACACTAAGAACAGATAGATTGGAGATATCACATTAGATAAAAAATACAATAGTTGTATTTTTATAAAATTTACGTCCGTGCGATGCACAGTATGACCGTGCGACGCATTCTGATATGTGATGCCAAGCCCAGCCCGCTAGTCTTATACTATTATAAATAATAGTATTAGCCTTAGGGTTTTGGTACGTGTGAGACACAGAACGGCAACCCTAGCCGTCCATATCAGAGAGTGAGTGATACACTGAATCTCTCTCTTCTCCGCTAGCACTGAGAAGAGAGACGTGACTCCAATTGGGAATCTGTTCGTGTGGATACCGATAGAGGCGCGACTACCTTGCTGCGCTCGTGATTGACGTGAATTGTTCGTGGACGATCTGACCAGCGCCGTTCTCCTCTTCGCATCAAGAGGTAAACGTTTTTCTATCTCGAATCATGCTCTCTCGCATGGATCCTGTTCTGGAAATAGGATTTTTTTTTCCGCTGCGTATTTGATCCCTATTTCCAGTAGTGGTATCAAAGCCGCTTGCGAAACCATGATTCGTTTATTTTCCGATTAAGCACGTTTTAATGAGATTATAATGTGTTGTGTTTAATCGAAAATTGAAAACAGAGATAAAATTTGTTTATCGTTGTTTTGATGTCGTTATTGTTCGTTGCAGCATGGTGATGTCAAGAGTTGACTCGATCATGTTGCAACTAACAGCGTCAGGGTCGCTAGGGTTCTGCATCAAACGATCGACATGTCTGTGCCAATTGTTGGACAGGATCATGTCGGGTATTACAGTGGTGTAATCGATGCGAACTTCAGCAAACTGATATGATCGTGCCAATTGTTGGACATGGTCTTCGAATCAAATAATAACAGTCAGAAAATCACAGATTAACTTTTTATAAAGGCGGAGTATCAAGAGTTGGTACATGAAATTTTTGCTCCGGGGGCGCTGCCTCCTCTGCGTAGGTATCTTAAATCGTAACGAACATAATTTTATATAATATAATAAATATTTATTTTATATATACTATTATGTGTTGTTCATTTATGTGGTGAATGGTCATGGCCTATTAGATCGCTTATGTATGATTTATTTACTTATTTTAAATACGGCCTGCGTGTCGTGCCTCTCTCTAATATTCACTATGTATTTATTTTAAATACGGCCTGCGTGTCGTGCCTCTCTCAAATATTCACTATGTATTTCTCTTCTCATCTAAATCCCCTCATGAACGAGGTTTCTGCTTGTAATTTTATTTAAAAAATCAAGAGTCTTGGAGATGATGAGGAAGAGGACATTCAAGGAAGGCTCTTGGAGAAGATGCTGCCAGTCATAGGATTTTTTTTATTATTATTCACTCATTGGCTTGGGTGAATTAATTATTTTGGGCCATGATCATATCACATATAGTTTATAATTATAGTATGTATGTGATGCATGTTATAGTTTATAATTATAGTATGTATGTGATGCATGTTATCGTTATAATGTTATGTATTTTAATACAAGATAAAACTAGTGAGATCACTTAACTTAAAAAAAAACCCTCAAATTGAAATATTAAGTTATATGCCTTCCAATGCTTGACACTCGTCTTGATTGATGTCATTTTGAATGTGGGCCTGCTAAAGTAGGGTACTTTTATCTACATTGGTCAGACGCGAGGGGATAAATGTAATATCTGTTTGTCAACCATTGGGTCTAACTTAAATGGATAGTTCAATAGGATTGAAGGTCTATAAGCAAAAGAATTGGGTATAAATTTATAGGATGAATTTGGATAAATGTTATTCGGCTAATTGATCCAAGAGTCACATGAGATGTGATTGGGAAAGGGTTCCCTACCAAAATAATCAAATTATGAGTGATCAGTAAAAGTTTGACTCATAATAAGATGAAATATGGATCTTGGTCCCACTAGAAAATCTTACGCTGAGATTTTCCGAGTCAATATTGAGGGTTATTGATTTGAGGAAAATAGTGGTAGTAATATTTAATAAAATTCCTTATTAACTATTTAATAAACATGATCTTAATTTTTTTTTTAATTTTGTTGTTAGATCACCATGGCATCAAACAATTCGAACAACTTATCACTGCGATCAGTCCTTGAGAAGGACAAGCTGACGGGAATTAATTTCCTGGACTGGTATCGAACCCTAAGGATTGTCCTTAGGAATGAGAAAAAGATGTATGTGCTAGAGCAACCGCTCCCTGAAGCACCCCCCGCTAATGCACCGGCTGCTGAGCGAAATGCTTTCCGTAGGCATCAAGATGATGCCTTAGAGGTTGGAACTCTCATGCTTGTCACTATGAGCTCTGACCTTCAGAAGGTTCATGAGAACATGAGTGCGTACGATATGATCGTACACCTTAA
Source organism: Crotalaria pallida (assembly GCA_037953625.1). Lineage (NCBI taxonomy): Eukaryota > Viridiplantae > Streptophyta > Magnoliopsida > Fabales > Fabaceae > Crotalaria > Crotalaria pallida. Next base: position 74,113,386 of record CM075649.1, on the reverse strand, counting down.
GGAGCTCTATCAAGAGCAAGCAAGGCATGAGCGTTTTGAGGTGACAAGGTCCCTTTTCACTTGTAAGATGACAGAGGAAAGCCCAGTTAGTCATCATGTAATCAAGATGATTGTTTATATTGAGAACATTGAGAGGATGGGTTTTCCACTAGGTCAAGAGTTGGCCGTTGACTTAGTTCTGCATTCCTTACCACAGAGCTTTAGTCAGTTTGTCATGAATTACAACATGAACAACATTTACAGCACTCTAACTGAATTGTTAGGGAAGTTGAAAACTGCTGAGCAGAATATCAACAAGGGAAAAACTGTATTGTTGGTTCAAAATGGAAAGGGCAAAGGTAAGGCCAAAGGGAAAGCACAAAAACCTAAGGATAAGGGCAAAGCTAGAGTAGCTAAGGCTCTTAAGCCTAAAGGTGGGGTGGCTAAGGAGGGAAATTGCTTCCATTGTAACAAGGAGGGACATTGGAAGAGGAATTGCCCAGATTACCTTAAAGAGAAAGAAATGAAGAAAAGCGGAGCCTCTTCTTCAGGTATTTTTGTTATAGAAGTTAATTTTTCTACTTCAACATCATGGGTATTAGATACTGGATGTGGATCTCACATTTGTGTTAATGTGCAGGATCTAAAAAGGAGTAGAAGATTAGCTAAAGGTGAAGTCGAACTGCGAGTTGGAAATGGAGCAAGAGTTGCCGCCATTGCTGTTGGAACTTGTAGTTTAACCTTACCTAGTGGATTATTTTTAGAACTAGAGGATGTTTATTGTGTACCTGCTATTCGTAGGAATATTATTTCAGTTTCATGTTTAGACAAAGTAGGTTTTTCGTTTTCAATAAGGAACAAGTGTTGTTCCATTTATTTGAATGAGATGTTTTATGGCAATGCACAATTAATAAATGGTCTTTATTTGTTAGATCTTGATCATTCAGTCTATAAAATTAAAGCTAAAAGGTTTAAATCAAATGATACAAACCAAACTTTTCTTTGGTATTGTCGTTTGGGACATATAAATGAGAAACGCATTTCTAAGCTTCATAAAGATGGATTCTTAGACTCATTTGATTTTGAATCTTATGAGACATGTGAGTCTTGTTTGTTGGGCAAGATGACAAAGGGCCCATTTACTGGCAGCAGTGAACGGGCTAATGAACTTTTGGGACTCATACATACAGATGTATGTGGGCCTATGAGTTCAAATGCTAGAGGAGGTTACACGTACTTCGTCACATTTACTGATGATTTTAGTAGATATGGGTATGTATATCTTATGAAATACAAACATGAAACCTTTGAAAAGTTCAAGGAATTCAAGAATGAAGTACAAAATCAACTTGGCAAAAGTATTAAAGCCCTTCGATCTGATCGAGGTGGTGAATACCTTAGCCAAGAGTTCGATGACTATCTAAAAGAGTGTGGTATAGTATCTCAACTCACTCCTCCTGGAACGCCCCAGTGGAATGGTGTTTCAGAAAGGAGAAACCGAACCTTGTTGGACATGGTTAGGTGTATGATGAGTCAATCGGACCTTCCAATCTCTTTTTGGGGACATGCTCTACTTACAGCTGCTTTTACACTTAACTGATCCCCATCGAAAGCGGTTGAAAAGACACCATATGAGATATGGACTGGGAGGCGTCCTAGTATGTCTTTTCTCAAGATTTGGGGTTGTGATGTTTTTGTGAAATGTCTACTTTCTGATAAACTTAGTCCCAAATCTAACAAATGCTACTTTGTAAGATATCCCAAAGAAACTAAGGGATACTATTTCTACAATCCCACAAAGGCAAAGTGTTTGTCGCTCGCACAGGCGTATTTCTTGAAAGAGAATTTCTCTCTAAAGGAAATAGTGGGAGGAAAATAGATCTTGATGAGATTCAAGAATCCCAAAGTAGCCAAGACCAAGCGATGGATTTTGAGCAAGTTCCACAAGATGTTGTGGATGTACAACCTGCTCAAGTTACACAAGTTTTGCGTAGGTCAAGTAGGATTCCTTTTCAGCCAGAGAGATATGGATTTCTCTTGACTCAAGAGGATGACATTATGATTATTGATCAAGATGAACCTACTACTTACCAAGAGGCTATAAACAGCCCTGACTCTAAGAAATGACTTCAAGCCATGAGATCTGAGATGGAGTCCATGTACACCAACCAAGTTTGGGTCTTGGTTGATCTACCTGATGGGGTAAAACTAATTGGGTGCAAATGGGTTTTCAAGAAGAAGACTGACATGGATGGTAATATACATACCTTTAAAGGACGATTGGTTGCTAAAGGTTTTAAACAAGTTCATGGTATTGACTATGATGAAACTTTTTCACCAGTTTCCATGCTTAAATCCATTAGGATCTTGCTTGTTATTGCAACATTTCATGATTATGAAATCTGGCAGATGGATGTCAAAACTGCTTTCCTTAATGGAAATCTTTTAGAGGATGTGTATATGACACAGGCTGAAGGTTTTGTTGATCCAAAGGATGATGGAAAGGTTTGTAAGCTGCAACGATCCATTTATGGATTGAAACAAGCTTCTAGGAGTTGGAATATTCGGTTTGATGATGCAATCAAACAATTTGGTTTCATAAAGAACGAAGAAGAGTCTTGTGTGTATAAGAAGGTTAGTGGGAGCGCAATTGTCTTTCTTGTGTTGTATGTGGATGACATACTACTCATCGGGAATGACATTCCTACCTTACAGTCTGTTAAGACTTGGTTAGGGATTTGCTTTTCTATGAAGGATTTGGGTGAAGCAACCTATATATTAGGCATCAATATTTATAGAGATAGATCAAGGAGATTGCTTGGCCTAAGTCAAAGTTCGTACATAGACAAAGTGTTGAAACGGTTCAACATGCAGGATTCCAAAAGGGGATCTTTGCCAATGTCACATGGTATAACCTTGTCAAAGGAACAGTGTCCTTCCACTAAGGAAGAAAGGGAACGCATGGATAGAATTCCATATGCATCTGCAATTGGATCTATCATGTATGCCATGATATGTACTCGACTTGATGTTTCGTATGCTTTGAGCATGACGAGCAGATACCAGTCAGATCTAGGTGAAGGTCACTGGACAGCAGTCAAGAATATCCTAAAGTACTTAAGAAGAACTAAGGATGCTTTCTTGGTATATGGAGGTGAAGATGAGCTGGTTGTAAAGGGATACACCGACGCTAGCTTCCAGACTGATAAGGACAATTTCAGATCACAATCTGGTTTTGTATTTTGTTTGAATGGTGGGGCTATATGCTGGAAGAGTTCAAAGCAAGAGACTGTAGCCGATTCTACAACAGAAGCTGAGTATATAGCTGCATCAGAAGCAGCAAAGGAAGCGGTTTGGATTAAGAAGTTCATAACTGAACTTGATGTTGTTCCTAGTATTGAGTTTCCAGTGGACCTCTATTGTGACAACAATGGAGCCATTGCGCAAGCTAAGGAACTGAGATCTCACCAGAAATCCAAACATATACTTCGCGTTTTCACATCATTCTAGAGATAATTGACAGAGGAGATGTGAAGATATGCAGAGTTTCAACAGATGATAATTGTGACACCCTTCCGAATTACCCAAGTATAATATAGTACTTAAGCTATTATATTGGATAATGTATGGACTTGTGAGTATTACGAAATTATGAAAATAAAATTTTTCATTTAAAAGCGGGTGCACGAATCGACACTTGAAATTCTTGGAGAAGAAACTCTAAAGCATTTTAAACAGTTGTTTCGAATTCGGCGATTTCTAAAACCTTTTCAAGAATTGGGTAACATCCGTCTTTTGAAATCGTATTCATATATTAGAAAATAAATGAAGCTACCCTTGCTTTACTTGATAAAACTGATACTATCGAATACTTTTCACAGCCGAACTCATAAATAGATAAAATCAGAGTAAGCGGAAATTATAGGACTATGCGACTAATAGTAATATAAACATAGGTATACATATATTTAAAAAGAGTCATAAGTACATAGTCCCATATCAAAGTCTCCAAGATCTCAAAATACAAGTCCATAAACAGATCTACCTAATAATATGACCAAAGCCCTAGAGTACTCCAAAAGTATATCTACAATATGTATATATATATATAACCAAAACATAAACTCCAAGGGTGGTCATGTAGATCTGGCAGCATCAGGAGTAGTAGTAGTGATAGCAGTAGTCTCCAAGAAGCAACAAGGTAGTAGCATCATCATCACAGCAGCAGCAAGTCTCCTCCACAGCAATACCACATCGGATCCTCCAATCCACATCATACACCATATGCATATAACTAGGGATCACCATCCCTCCAATCGCTCCCAGTAGAATGCACGACAGGCTCGCCTCCTCTCTCGTCCTCCACCGGATCCTCCTCGATCTCATCCGAGGGAGAGTGTACCCTACCACTGGGTACAGGGTCGGGTGATGGTGAGACCCTGACTGGGCTCCTCGGATCAGAAGGGGGAGTCTCCTCGCGGACGACTCTAGAAGAAAAAGGGTGTGAGCGGGTAGGTCGAAAACGGAAACTGTGATAAGAGCGAGCTGGTCGTGTGGGAGGTGGTCCATGGTATGTGTAAAACGGGGGTACATGCATAGTGTATATGATGGGAATCCTAAATCTACGAGGACGGAATCGAATCAACGGGTTCGGGTGGTAGAAGGTAATCTCTACCTCTCCCTCGAACACCGCGCGATGGTCCTCATAGATCCATGTGCCACTAGGAAGTGGTCGGATCTCGATGCAAGCAATGTAACGAGACATCACCTACAAGGGCATAGGGGTAAGCATTTCTATACACATAATCAACAGGGTATAAATTTGCACAATATGAATATGTAAATATGCAACAATGAACAACAATCACATTTAGCACTTAGCAAGTATTGAATGCAAGTAGGATGCTCACACTTGCTTCGTTCATCACACTTATTTTAAATGAATGGCATGATGCATGAATCTAACTCTCAAGCCTATCTCCATCATTCTATGTCACTCTCTGACGTCCATCCCTGACAACCCAGCACTCACCAGTGCGTTGTATTCCTAGGTATACAACAATTCGTACATTCACCTAGACCACCTGAGCACATCCCGTCATCCAAACGGACCGTCATCCAAACGGTGTAACCATATCGGCATCCACTAAGCCGACCACGTCTTCAACGTGTCATCAAGCAAGCGTATTGGCACTCCTAGAGGCCCTCCTCATGTTACCAAAACATGATAAACGACTTACCATCCAAACTCCAAATGAATGCATCATTTTTAAGATTAAAGGAAATTGGTTAATATATAACGTGCCACCCGAGCACATCCCGTCATCCAAACGGTATACTTATATTAATCAATTTCTTCTAAGTCCAGGATCACTTGGTTTATTGTCCTTTAAGTGTTAACAAAATGACTTAGAATTGAAAATGGTATTATTAAGCTTCTGACTAAAATACTCGAGTGTTTTCCATAATACTCGAGTAGTTCATCAGTTTCCAGATTTTACTCGAGTAGTTCATAATTATACTCGAGTCGTTCATGTCTTTTTAGAGGTTTAAGTTTTCAGATCTTCATAAATATACTCGAGTAATTCATGAGATACTCGAATAGTTCATTACCCAGAATACTCGAGTAGTTCATATATTACTCGAGTTGTTCATCAATTTTTACTCTTGTTGCATCTGAAATACTCGAGTGCCAAGCCTGATTTTCAAGTTGGTGCGCCAATTTTCACACTGGTGCACCACGAAATACTCGAGTGTTAAGCTATATACTCGAGTATTTGCAGACAAAACAGACTGAAAACTTGGTTTTTACATACCATTTTCATTTCTAAACATTTCTAACCCAAACCAATGATCAAAACAGTTCATATACCATATATTGAACATGTTATAACTCTTATCACCTATCAAATTACAGATTTGACAGAGAATCGATTGTTAATGCATAAAACATACAATTTAACAACTTAATACCTCAAATTGCAAATTTATCAACAAACTCATGAAATAGAGTTCATTACAGCTTGCATGCATCATATAAAACTTGCTCACAACAACCATAGTGCATGACTTGGTCTCCAAACCAAAGTTCCTATTCAATCTAAGCCCTTAGAGCCTCATGGTGGCTCTCTAATGAAAATCATGGATTTAAACCCTATCTAGTGCATGAAATTACTTCCCCTTACCTCTCAGACGTGGATCAACAAAGAGATTGCAAGAAAAAGCCCCACAGCATCAAGAACCACTTCAAGCACCAACATGTAGAGCAATTTGAGTGCACCATCAAAATTGAATTGGTTCACACATGAAACAGAGATACAAATTGGGGAAATTAGTTTTTGTAGACTCTATGCAACACATACTAACTAAGGGATTCGAATGTGAGACTCAAGGACTCGTGAGCTTACCAGAAATCGAATCCAAAGTAAGCTCCAGACAATAGCTTGACCAAGAACAGCTTTACTTCCAATCTTTGAATCTTCCACCACACTCACTCAATCCTCACGATTTTGGTGTTTATACAAAGCTCGTGATGTGAGCTTTGTATTCGTGTATAGTTTATCGCTCAAGTCAACACACAAAGGAAGAATCGAAGGGCACAATCCAGAAACCCTAACTTGCTCAACAAACCCAAATTTAGCCAAAATTCCTCACGAATTCGATGTTACTGAGCTTTTATAGACATGGAGAAGGCACATGCAGGGCGACACGACGCCATTGAGCTATTGGTGATGGAGTATTCGTGGCAAGAAGAGGGAATCGTTAATGGTGACTCACCAAACGCACTAACTCGTGCAACTCTGTCCAGAATACTCGAGTTTTCCGATAAATACTCGAGTATTTTGTCCCATTTTTGAAAAATAATTATTTTATTTACTTTCCCTCCAAATTCTTTCCTATAATTACCTCTAGGTCCCAAATCAAGGACTAATATGCAAAATATTTATTTATGCATAAAATAATTACCAACATGAATTCTAGCAATATAAACTCAGGTTTTGATCAAAGATTAAAGAAAATAGAAATAATTAATTATAATAAACTTTATAATTAATTATTCATTAATCAGGGATTAAAATTTTGAGGTGTTACAATAATATTGCTGATCCACTGACTAAAACTCTTGCCATAAAAAAGCATGAGGGACATGTTAGGGCTTATGGTATTAGATACATGAGCGATTGGCTCTAGTGCAAGTGGGAGATTGTTGAAGAGTGCCCTAGTGGCAATCGTATTTTCACTTTTACTTGTACTCATTTCATGTTTATGGATTATTACTATTAATAATAATGAGGCATTTCATTTATTATATTTATGCTTTAATTGTTTAATTAAAATAGATGTAATAAAGTCCTTAGGATTATAAGTTCAATGTCATAAGAATATCAAGTACATGGCTTGATAGTGAGATCTTATTGATTGATAATTATCCTTAAAGATTCCCTAGTCGAGTATTATAGTTAATAAGGACAACTATAATACATCGAGACTAGTATGTGGCAGACTGATGATTGTATCTCACCGGTCATGGATATGGGATATCAAGTCTTCACGTAAGTACACATTGGGACAATTGTGTACTGGATTGACCCGCCATGAGAATGCTACATGGGTTATTAAGTGAGTGTCATACGCGATTCTCATAGTGACAATGGTGTACATGGTCCTTCGACTTGAAGTCGCTACGGTTCCCAGCATGAGGAATTATGTGCTTTCACGCAATCAAACGTCATCTTTAACCAGGTGATCATAACGGTTGTAGTCGGGTATATGACAAATCATGTAGAGGGATGTGAGTGACGTAGATGGGATTTGTCTTTCCTTGTCAATAGGAATTATATCTCTGGGCCCCTTGATTGAGTGAGACGGTGAAATGTATGGCCATACTCAAGACAGTCAATATGAGATATTGACGAGACTAGTTTAGACGCGTCTACTCAGGGATCAAGAAACCATAGGTTACACTATACATGGGTGACACGTTCCATGCCATGAGTGTAACTAAGATATTTAGACAAAGGGATTAAATGTACACATGATCATTGGTCACGCTAAGGTTATGTCAGATCACAGACATTCCTGTCACTTGGGTAGCAATGACGTGTTGCTAGATACCGCTCATTGCTTGTAAACTTAAAATGGGATTTTAACTTTACTGCCAATGTTATAGGAACCTATAGGGTCATACACTAAGAACAAATAGATTGGAGATATCACATTAGATAAAAAATACAATAGTTGTATTTTTATAAAATTTACGTCTGTAACATCCCAGATTTTTAACCCCTGATTAATAAAAGGATAATTATAAAGCTCATTTATAATTAATCATTTTCATTATTGGTTTCAAAGTAATTTATTATGAATGATGATATTAGAGAGTTTTAGTATGAGAAAATAAGTATTTTGCACATTAATCCCTGTTTGGGACCTTGAAGTAATTTTAGAAAGATTTTGGAGGGAAAGAAAATAAAATTAATATTTTTCAAAAATTGGGCAAAATACTCGAGTGTTTTTGGGAGTACTCAAGTATTTTGGTCAGAGTTGACGAGTGAGTGTGTTTGGTGAGTCACCACCAACGAGTCACCGCTGTGTGACACAAAATCAAGCCTTCAACACGTCCATGGCTTTCGTGTCGAGCTGCATGAGCTTCATGGATGGCTATTTAAGCCATGGTCGATGAATCAATTAACCTTTTTTGCTCAATTCGTGAGTTTTGTGTGTGTTAGGGTTTCTGAATTGATTCAATCGATTCTCCCTCTCTTGGTTGATTCGAACTATAAATCATACACCATTGTGAAGCTCACATTCAGGGCTTCACAAGTATATCAAGATTGTGAGTTGAGAGTTCGTAGATTGGAAGAATCGAGGCTTAGAAGTTGGGGTCTGTTTGCTGTTTCAGGTTCCTGGAGCTTACTTTGGAGCTTGATTTTGGTAAGCTCAGGTAACCTCCTCATGTGAATCTTGTTTCTTTAGCTAGTGTGAATTGTAGAGAGTAAATAGAGACTAATTTCCCTAATTTTTATGGCTGTTTCATGCATCAACCAATTCGATCTTGGTGCTCTGCTGAAACTGCTCTGTTTCAGTGTGGAGTTTGGGGAATTCAGCTAGGAAGCTAAGTTTTGGGTAAAGTCTCTGTTGATTCACGTCTAAGAGGTAAGGGGGAAGCTCTCTATTCACTAGATAGAGTCTAAATGGCATGCATTTGATTAGAGAGCCACCAAGAGGCTCTAAGGGCTTAGTTGGAATAGAGAAATTGGTTTGGAGACCAACCTGCACTCTAAAATGGTTCTGAGCAAGTTCTATATGTTGCATGTGAGCTATATGCAAGTTGTTTTCATGCCAAAAGTGGTTGGAACTGAATTTGATGTGTTGAGTTGTTAAAAATGTGTTTTGTGCATAATTGTTGCTCAGATTTGATTCAATGTAATAAGTGGTGGTTTCTGTGTTGGAACATGTTTACATGTATAATGTAAGCTTTGTTGATCATTGGATTGGATTAGAATTGGCTAGAATTGAAAATGGTATGTTAAAATGCAAATTACAGTGTTCTCTGTCTGAAAACACTCGAGTATTGGGGTTGATACTCGAGTATTCGACCCAAAGTTGAAACATGAATTTCTGGAAAATGAAGAACACTCGAGTATCATTAAGAATACTCGAGTAATTTGGAAAAAATGAAGAACACTCGAGTATCATGAAGAACACTCGAGTAATTTGGTAAAATCTGAAGAACACTCGAGTACTATGTAGAACACTCGAGTATTTTGGTGAAAACTGAAACATGAATTTCTGGAAATTGAAGAACACTCGAGTAGTTTTACTCAAACTATTAGAAATACCATTTTCAATTCTGAACCATTGATCAATAGTTAAATGACAATAATCCAAGCGATCTAAAACTTGAAAGAAATTGATTGATGATGTGACTATTCCGTTTGGATGACGGGACGTTGCTCGGGTGGCACGTCATAACGTTGCTCGGGTGGCACGTTATACACATATATTATCAATTGAGATATCCCAATCAATTCTTTAAGTGAAGAGTTTGAATGCTAGATCGTTTACCATGTTATGATAACATGTGAAGGACCTTTGGGAATACCAATTTGGTTATGACTTGCCTGTAGTCACATTTTGGTAATGTGACCAGCAATAGTTGCTGCGAACGTTGGATGTTCGTCTTGGTGACGAAATGTGCACATCGATATTGGTATTATGGACCACGTTCCAGGCATAGTCGTGTGGCTAGCTCGATGGCACATTTTGGTAATGTGGGCAGTATGTGGTATACTGTTGATTGGATGCTTCAACGGTGTATTGCACACAAGTGGTAAGGTTTACGTTTTGGCGACGTGACGTCCATCAGACATGGTGACGTTGTTTATCACCTCTGTTGTGTATCACAAGTGATAAGGTTTACGTCCGTAGGCGACGTGACGTTTTTTATCACACCCGTTGTATGTTGAGAAGTGATAGGTTTGCGTCCTTGGGCGACGTGACGTTCACCAGGTAGTGTGACGTTTTTACCACTTCCGAGCTAGTACGCCATACGTGTTGGTAACGTATTCGTGATTTGGAAATGCATTGTTGCATTGGATTGGCGTCCGTGAGGACATTAGAGAGAGAATCTCAGAAAAATAAGAATGTCAAGAATCATATCACTTACCCTTAATTTAGTTAAGGCTTGATACCAGGAATAAGTGTGAACATCTTATTTGCATTAAGCATTTGTTAAGTGCTAACTGTAGCTGTTAACTGAATTGGGGTTATCTGTACATAATCATGTTACTTCATTATTTAAGCTCTATTGGTTATGTGTACAGATTTGCTTACCCCTGTGCCCTTGTAGGTGATGTCAAGTTACATCGCTTGCATCGAGATCCTTCCACTTCTTAGTGGCACATGGATCTGCGAGGATTGCCGAGTGGGGTTTAAGGGTGAGGTAGTGGTTACCTCTTATCACCCTAACCCACTGGTTCGGTTACATCCTCGTAGGTTTAGGATTCCCATCATATACATTATGCATGTACCAACTTTTTATACTTATCATGGATCAACTCCCATTCGACCAGCTCGCTTGTATCACAGTTTTTAATCCGGACTTATCCACTCATACCCTTTTTCTTTTAGAGTCATTCGAGAGGAGACTCTCCCATCTATTTCAAGGAGTTATATTAAGGTCACGTCTTCATCAGACCTTGTACCCAGTGGTAGGGTACCTACTCCTTCAAATAAGATCAAGGACGATCCTATCGAAGACGAGAGCGGAGGCGAGCCTGTCGTTCATTCTATCGGGAGTCAATGGAAAGGAACGATAATTCCTAAGTACATGCATAAGGTAAATGATGAGAGTCAGGGATCCGGTGTGATGGATGCTGTGAAGGAGATTTGCTGCTGATGATGATGTTAGATGATGATTGCTGCTACTTCTTGGAGACTTCTACTACTACTGTTGCTACCAGTGCTATGAGACCAGCTTCGGAGTTTTAATAGTTTTGGTTATGGGAATACTCCTTTTGAAAAATTTTGAGTTATGGTCTATTTCGATGTTTATATATATACATAGCCTTATGGACTTGTTGTAGGATTTTGGAGTTCTTTATCGCTGGACTCTGTATTACGTATCTTTGGATATATACAAAATCCATGGTTATATTATAGCTTATTACATAGTCCTGTTATTTCCACTTACTCTGATATTGATTTAAAAAGAATTCGGCTATGACATTTTGGGATGGCTTTGCTTAAACTTTGTTATATGAAATTCTACTCTCAAAAAGGATGCTATCCAAGATTTGCAAAGCTATTTTCTGAACGAAGCAAATGTCGAATTCGTTTCAAAAAGTAATATGTAAATTATTCTCCAAATATCCTATGTTTTGGTTTGTGCACCCGAATCTTTGGAAATTAAAAGGAAAATTTTGAATCCAGTATTTTCTAATAATTAAACAAGTCCATATATTCCAAAGTAATAGTATTCATTTTGTATTAATTACTTGGGTTATTTTGAGGGTGTTACAACGTCCGTGCGATGCACAGTATGACCATGCGACGCATTCTGATATGTGCTGCCAAGCCCATCCCGCTAGTCTAATACTATTATAAATAATAGTATTAGCCTTAGGGTTTTGGTACATGTGAGACACAGAACGGCAATCCTAGCCGTCCATATCAGAGAGTGAGTGATACACTGAATCTCTCTCTTCTCCGCTAGCACTGAGAAGAGAGACGTGACTCCAATTGGGAATAAGTTCGCGTGGATACCGATAGAGGCGCGACTACCTTGTTGCGCTCGTGATTGACGTGAATTGTTCATGGACGATCTGACCAGCGCCGTTCTCCTCTTCGCATCAAGAGGTAAACGTTTTTCTATCTCGAATCATGCTCTCTCGCATGGATCCTGTTCTGGAAATATGATTTTTTTTTTCGCTGCGTATTTGATCCCTATTTCCAGCAATCTTCTCCAAAATCCGCTTGATCTCTCTGTTTGAAATCTTAGCTTGCCCTTTGGTTTGGGGGTGATAGGGTGTAGAAACTTTGTGCACAACCCCATACTTCTTGAGCAAAGCTCGCATGTATCTATTGCAGAATTGTGTGCCTTGATCACTAACTATGGCTAGGTATGCCAAACCTGCAAAGGATATTAGACCTGACAAAATCTACAACAACCTGAGCATCATTAGTCCTGGTGGCCTTAGATTCCACCCATTTGGATACATAATCCACAGCAAGTAAGATATAATATAACCAAAAGAAAAAGGAAAGGGGCCATGAAATCTTTACCCCAGACATCAAACACCTCACAGAACAACATAGGTTGTTGCGGCATCTGTTGCCTCCAAGATAGGGCGCCTCCTGCTCTTTGACATTGCTCACATGAGCTGCAGATGTTGCTTGCATCCTTGAAGATGGTAGGCCAATAAAATCCAGAATCCAGCACCTTTCGTGTTGTCCTTTGAGTCCCAAGGTGGCCTCCAACTGGTGAAGCATGGCAAAACTGGAGAACCGATTGGATCTCATGATCTGGAATGCACCTGCGAATGACCTGATCACTGCAAAAACGCCACAAATAGGGGTCTTCCCATACATAATACTTGGCATCGCTCTTAAGTTTGTCTCTTTGAGCCTTGGATGCCAAGGGTGGAAAAACAGATGCAACTAGATAATTTACAATATCAGCAAACCAATGAGTAAAGGGAGGGGGGATGTGAAACATGCAAAGCTAAAAGCTGCTCATCTGGGAAGTCATCCCGGATAGGAAATGCATCCTCCTCTCTCTCTATTATGCTCAAGTGGTCTACGACAAGGTTATGCGCACCACTCCGATCCTGAATCTCAAGATCAAACTCCTGAAGAAGTAACATCCACCTAATTAATCTAGGTTTAGAGTCTGTCTTTTTCAAAAGAAACTTCAGAGCAGCATGATCAGTATACACTACAACCTTAGAACCTAACAGATATGATCTAAACTTATCAAGTGCAAAGACAATGGCTAACAGCTCTTTTTCAGTTGTGGTGTAATTAACTTGTGCTGCATCTAAAGTCCTAGAAGCATAATAAATCACATGTGACAGCTTACCAACCATTTGGGAGAGAACTGCTCCCAAAGCATAATTCGAGGCATCAGTCATGAGCTCAAATGGGAGGGTTCAGTCAGGTGGTTGGATGATGGGAGTGGTGGTAAGTGCTCTCTTTAGCTCATCAAATGCCTTCTTGCATTGATCTCCAAACTCAAATGCAGTATCCTTTTGAAGCAAGTTGGATAGTGGAAGGGCTATCTTGCTAAAGTTCTGAATAAACCTGCGATAGAAACCTGCATGGCCAAGAAAAGAACGCACCTCTCGCACGCAAGAGGGGTAAGACAAATGTGATATTACATGCAGCTTAGCAGGGTCAACCTCTATGCCCTTATGCGAAATAATGTTCCCTAAGACTATGCCTTGTTCTACCATAAAGTGACATTTTTCAAAATTCAAGACAAGGTTAGTCTCAATGCACCTATTAAGCACCTTAGACAAACTATCAAGACATGCATCAAAAGAGGAGCCATATACACTAAAATCATCCATGAAGACCTCTATGCAATGCTCAAGTAAGTCATTAAAATACTCATCATACATCTTTGAAAAGTGTCAGGAGCATTGCATAGGCCAAAAGGCATCTTCCTATAAGCAAATGTACCAAAAGGACAGGTAAATGTGGTCTTATGTTGGTCCTCTGGTGCAATACAGATTTGAAAATAACCAAAGAAACCATCTAAGAAGCAATAGTAAGATTTACCTGTCAGGCGCTCCAACATCTGATCAATGAAGGGAAGAGGAAAGTGATCCTTGCAGGTCGCCTGGTTGAGCTTCCTATAGTCAATGCAGACTCTCCAATTGTTCTGCACTCTAGTGGGAATCAGCTCATCCTTCTCATTTTTGACAATTGTCACCCCAGACTTCTTTGGAACTACTTGAACCGGGCTTACCCAAGTGTTGTCTGAAATGGGGTAGATGATACCAGCTTGCAGCAACTTGGTGACCTCTTTCTTCACCACATCAAGAATCTGGGGTTTCAACCGTCTCTGGGGTTGTCTCACTGGCTTCGCCCCATCCTCCAATAAAATCCGGTGCATGCACATGGAGGGGCTAATACCAGGTATGTCTGCCAAAGTCCATCCTATTGCCCTTTTGTTTGCTCTAATCACATCCAGCAGCTTCTTCTCTTGATCAACAGAAAGGGAGGTAGATATGATCACGGGAAGTTTCTGCTCATCCTCCAAGTAAGCATATTTGAGATGAGGAGGAAGGGGCTTCAGGTCCAATAAAGGTGCCTGCATCACAGATGGAACTAAAGGGGCAGCAGAAATGGATTCTGCCGCCTGCACCTGAACAAATGGATTAGACTCATGCATAACAGAAATGGGGTTAGGGTTAGCATAATCTGAATCTATATCATATGAATCAACAGATGTAGTAGCAGAATTTAAAAACTGGTCAATTTCAATGCATGCAGTGCAGATTTTGGAATTAGAACATGCAGAACAAGTAAATGAGTCAGTGAAAGATGGCAAATCATAATCATGCAAAAAGTAAAGAACATGCTCATCAATCAGATCATCAAGCAAGTCAACATGAAAGACAGAGTGGTCATCAGAAAAATGTTTCATAGCATCAAAAATATTGAATCGAACCACTCTGTCATCAAATTCCATTGAAAGTGTACCTGCATGCACATCAATCTTGGTTCGGGCTGTTTTTAAAAATGGTCTCCCTAATATGACAGGGACAGCACTACGAGAGGTGTCCTCTTCCATATCAAGAATATAAAAATCAGCAGGAAAGATAAGTTCACCAACCCGAACCAAGACATCCTCTATCAAACCTACGGGGTAGGCAGTAGATCTATTTGCCAAATGGATAACCACACCCGTAGGTTGAAGAGGTCCAAGTGAAAGAGACTTGAAAACAGACATAGGCATAACATTAATATATGCTCCTAAATCTAGCAAAGCATTCTCAAATTTAGTATTACCTTTGATACAAGGTACAGAAAAAGTTCCAGGATCCTTACACTTTTCAAGAATATGAGGGACGGGTTTACCTATAAGAGCAGAGACATTTCTTCCCATGTTGATCCTCTCATTGCCCTTGAGCTTCCGTTTGTGTGTGCATAACTCCTTCAAGAACTTTGCATACCTTGGAATCTGCTTGATTGCATCAAGAAGGGGTATGTTGACTGCCACCTTCCTGAATGTGTCAAGTATCTCTTTGTCAATCTCTTCCATTTTCTTGCTTTTAGTCACCCCCCTTGGTGGGAAAGGAAGAGGAATGGGGGGTGGTTGTTGGGCAGCAGCAGGTTTTGTGCTTCAAAAAGGCTGAGCTGGATGGGATTTTCTGCTATTTGTGTGCTCACTCTCCTCGACCATTTGGCTCTTCTTTTTGGATGGAACTAGATCATCTCTGTTGAGGTCAGGTTCTGGTGTGGGTGTGACAATCTGCTTCCCTGACCTTAGACTGATGGCACTCACATTCTGGTTTGGGTTGATCACTGTTTGGGATGGCAACTTGTTAGAATTCTGAGATTGCAAAGTGTTAATGGTTGTTGCCATTTGTCCCATCTGATTGGTCAAAGATTGAATGAAGGCCTGTTGTCTTTGAATGGATGCTCTAGTTTCCTATTGGAATTGGAGATTTTGCATGGTCATCTGCTTCATCAACTCTTCCAATGAAGGTTGCTACTCAGTACTAGGAGCTGGTGGTGCAGAATTAGCCTGTTGTTGCTGCTGCTGTTGTCTCTGCTGCTGGACTAGAGGAGGTACATATGGTGGTCTAGAATTGTTCTGAAATTGAACCTTTGAAGGTTGCTGCTGATCAGACCATCTCAGGTTGGGATGGTTCCTCCAACCAAGGTTGTATCTATTGGTAGAGAGATCAAAGTTCTGTGGCTTCTGGTTTCTACTGTTGAAGATGTTGGCGGCATATGCCTCAGGTTGGTCAGCACCAGTCGTTGGTTGCTTCTGCAAAGAAGGGCATGCTTCTGTGTTATGTTCACTAGATGTGCAAATACCACATAATCTAGCAGGCAGAGACAACTTCTTCTGGTTGATGGCCAATTGAGTGACCAAAGTTGTAAGTGAGTCTATCTTCTGTTCAAGCTTCTCAACCTTACCAGAACTTGCGCCAACATCATTCACTCCTCTCACTACGATTGCATCGCTGTTGCCCCTTGCATGGAATTGTTGACAATTGGAAGCCATCTTCTCAATCTTGTCTATGGCTTCTAAAGGTGTCATGTCTCCTAGGGCACCACCACTTGCAGCATCAAGCATGTTTCTCTCCATGAGGTTGAGACCTTCATAGAAATATTGAATAAGCAGCTGCTCTGAGATCTGATGGTGGGGGCAGCTCGCACGCAGTATCTTGAATCTCTCCCAATACTCGTAGAGACTTTCTCCACTTTGTTGCCTGATGCCTGATATATCCTTTCGGATTGCTGTTGTTCTGCATGCAGGGAAGAATTTCTCCAAAAATGCCCTCTTCAGGTCATCCCAGCCTGTGATAGAACCAGGGGCCAGATCGTACAACCAATCCTTGGCTAGCCCCTCTAGGGAGTGTGGGAATGCCTTGAGACAAACCTGATCCTCTTTCACATCATGTGGTTTCATAGTGGCACACACAATGTGGAACTACTTGACATGTTTATCAGGATCCTCACCTGCAAGACCATTAAACTTAGGCAACAAATGAATTAGTCCAGACTTAAGCTCATACGGGTCATCGGCATACTAGATGCACAAATCTTCAATAGTGAAATCAGGTGCAGCCAGCTCCCTCAATGTCCTCTCACGTGGTGGAGGTTGAGCCATATTATCAGAATAAACAGAATAAGAATTAGAATTTATAGGAATAGAAGAAAAAGAAGCAGACTCACTATGTAAAGACTCAACAGACTCACTACCTATGGACTGGTTCCTATTTTGTCTAACTAATATGTGATAAGGCTTATCAATTTCAGGGTTTTAGGGATGCAAGTAGCTTGGGTTACCCCTAGTCATGCACTAAACAGAACACCATCAACAAACATGCATGACCAAAATAGGCAACAGAAATTTTTTATTTTTTAAAATTTTTTTCTTTATTTTTTTCAGCACCCTAAAATCATGAAAACCAATCACAGAAAGTTTGAGGACAAAATTCAAAAGGGAACCAAGACAAACAATTAAAACAGGGACCAAAAACTATGGAAATAAAACTTGTAAAATAAAAAAGAAATAGTAAAAAGCCTTTTTCGGGGTCCAGAAGATGGGTTTTTTTGAAAAAGTGAGAAAAATCAGATTATTCAGAAAATTCCCTTCAATTTGATATAAAATTCGTCAAATTCCGAGTTACGGGTCAAAAGTTGCGACGGTTTATAGTAAGTGCTGCTAAAACATGGAAAAATTTTCTGGAACTCACAACTGGTGCAAATCTGAGTGACCGTGGTGCATCAAAACCTTTTTATATGATAAAATTGTTGGAAACCAACAAGTGGTATCAGAGCTCGGACGAAAAATCCGAGCCTTAAAAAGCTTTTTCGAAAAGATCCTTTTACTTGGAAACAATGGGCTCAATTTCAAATCCTTTTGGTGGTGAAGGAACTTCCATTAATCGTCCTCCACTATTCAATGGTGAGGGTTACGCTTATTGGAAGGTCCGTATGAAAATTTTTATTCATGCCATAGATATGGAAATTTGGAACGCCATAGAGAATGGACCTTTTGTTCCTCAAACGAAAGTAAATGATGTTGTTTCGGTCAAACCACAATCGAGTTGGGACAATGATGATAAGATGAAAGTTGCATTTGATTTAAAAGCTAAAAATATCATCACGTCCGCTCTTTCTTATGATGAGTTCTTTCGAGTATCTCAATGTGTTGATGCTAAACAAATGTGGGACACATTACAAGTCATACATGAGGGCACTTCGGAGGTTAGAAGGGCTAGGCTAAATACACTCATGCATGAATATGAACTCTTTCGTATGTTACCTAATGAAAATATAGGTGACATGCAAAAGCGGTTCACTCATATCATAAATCATCTTTCTGCACTTGGAAAAGTTATTACTAATGGTGAAGTTGTTAATAAGATTTTGAAATGTCTTAGCAGGGAATGGCAACCTAAGGTGACGGCCATTATGGAAGCTAGAGACGTGGATCAAATTGACTTAGCAACTCTATTCGGAAAGCTTCAAGAGCATGAAATGGAGCTTGGACGGTTATCCATGAATGAAGATGCCGATAGAAAGAAAAAGGGGATAGCTCTTAAATCAACTTCAAAATCTCTTAAGGCACAAGAGGAAAACTCTCAAGTGGATGACTCGGACTCCGATATAGATGATGAGACCCTTGGCTTGCTAGTTAAAAAGCTTGGTAGGTTCTTTAAGAGAAATGGAAACTTTAATAAGAATAGACAAAGAGATTCTAAGGACTCTCAACCAAGAAATAAGACTAACAAGGATCACATCAAGTGTCCTGGGTGTGGAAAGCTTGGTCACTATCTATCAAAATGCCCAACTCATTCTAAGAAGTCGGAAGGTGACAACTCTAAGTTCAACTCATCTAAAGAAAAAAGGGCTTACATAGTATGGGATGAAGAGGAGAGTCAATCAACATCTAGCTCATCGGATGATGAAGAACTTGCAAATCTATGTTTGATGACGAAGCTTGACGAAGAGGAATCTTCGAGCATTAAATCAAGTGAGAACGTCAATGAGGTAGATTATCTTTCCGATGCTAGCTCTAGTTCTAATTCTCCTTCATTCAATGAATTGTACAATGTGTATGTAGAGATGCATAAAGAGTTGAAGAAACTTGCTAAAATAAATGTTGAAAGAAAGAATTTCATAATGAAGCAACATGAAAAGATAATTGAACTTCAAAAAGATTTAGAAGAACTTAAGCTTCAAAATGAAACTCTTGAACTCATTTATGCAAACTCTACATGCAATTGTGAATTGAAATCAAATGAGACTCCATCTTGTGAAAATTGCAAGTCTTTGGAAAAAGAAGTTTTTAATTTGAATGATCGACTTGCAAGGCTCATGAAAGGAGATACTTCATTAGATCATTTGCTTTCAACTCAAAGGAACAATAGCAATAGATCCGGTCTTGGCTATACCAAACCTAAGAAACGCAATTATCGCAAAGTTGGTGGATTTTCAAAGAATAAGATTTCTAAAAACCCAACTTGCCATTATTGTGGGATCTTTGGGCATACCACGAATAAATGTAATATAAATAAATTTGGTATATCAAGCGGAGAATATATTTGGATTGTTAAGGGGACTTCTCTCCATGCTAACAACAAAGGACCCAAGACCACTTGGGTACCTAAGTCAACCAAATGATATCTTTCTTGTAGGTGTGTCTTCGAACCAAAGAGCGCAAATGGTACTTGGATAGTGGTTGTTCGAGACACATGACGGGAGACAAAACGCACTTCATGGAACTTACTCCGAAAAATGGTGGATTTGTGACATACGGCGACAACAACAAGGGCAAAATTCTAGGAGTCGGGAAGATCGGTAACGTATCTAATCTTGTCATAGAAAATGTCCTATACGTAGAAGGCTTAGAACACAACTTGCTTAGTATAAGCCAACTATGCGATATGGGCAATTATGTGACTTTTACTACGGAATTATGCTTCATTAAGTCTTCTATAGATGATAATGTTAAGTTTGTTGGTCGTCTCTCTAATAACACTTACTTAATTGATTTGGATGAGATAACTTCACTATTTTCAAAATGTTTCAAATCTTTTGATGATGAAATTCGTCTTTGGCATAGACGAATTGCTCATGTGAATGTGAATCAATTAAACAAACTTTTACGAAAAGATTTAGTGATTGGTTTGCCTAAACTAAATTTTAAGCTTGATGGCATTTGTGACTCTTGTCAAAAGTGCAAGCAAGTTAAAAGTTCTTTTAAACCTAAAAATGTGATAAGCACAACAAAGCCTTTGGAGCTAATCCATATGGATTTGTTTGGCCCTTCACAAATTAAAAGTTTAGGTGGAAATTACTATGGATTTGTTTTAGTAGACGATTTTACTAGATTCACATGGACTTTATTTTTATCCGCAAAAAGTGAAGTTTATAAATGTTTTAAAAAGTTTGCCAAACTCATCCAAAATCAACTAAGTTTGAAAATTGTGTCTATTAGAAGTGACCACGGAGGTGAGTTTGAAAACACTAGGATTGATGCGTTTTGTGATAAGTTTGGTATTGATCATCAATTTTCGGCTCCTAGGACTCCGGAGCAAAACGGAGTTGTAGAAAGGAAAAATAGAATATTAGTGGAACTTGCTCGTACTATGTTGAAAGAATCAAATGTTCCTAAATATTTTTGGGCCGATGCGGTAAACACTGCTTGTTATGTTCTTAATAGGGTTCTTATTCGTCCGCATTTAAATAAAACACCTTATGAACTTTTAAAAGGGCGAAAGCCAAATATTTCACATTTTCATGTTTTTGGGTGTAAGGTGTTTGTTTTAAATAACGGAAAGGAACCAGTCGGCAAGTTTGACTCCAAAGCCGACGAAGGCATATTCATAGGTTATTCAACCCATAGCAAAGCATATAGAGTCTACAATAAAAGAACATTAACCGTTGAGGAATCCGTGCATGTTGTATTTGATGAATCTTCGAAAGGAGATTGTGTTGTTTCTTGTGATGATGATAATATAGGTACATTTTTGGATCATGAGAAGTCAACACCACAACAAATGGAAGAGAATCAAATTGAAGATGGAGAGGTGCAAGCACAAGATAAAGACTTAGCACAAGAGATTCAATCTCAATTACCAATAGCTTGGAAATCAAACAAAAATCATCCGATTTCTAACATCTTAGGTGACATTGCGAAGGGAGTGGTAACCCGACGCACTTTAAATAATTTTTGTTATTATGTTGCCTTTGTATCTCAAATAGAACCTAAGAGTATCAAAGAGGCTCTTCAAGATGATCATTGGATTATGGCCATGCAAGAAGAATTAAATCAATTTGAAAGAAATCAAGTTTGGGAGCTTGTGCCAAAACCCGATGATCGTCCTGTAATTGGTACTCGGTGGATCTATAGGAATAAGTTAGATGAATCGGGTATTATTGTTAGGAATAAAGCTAGGTTGGTAGCACAAGGTTATAGTCAAGAAGAAGGAATCGATTACGATGAGACATATGCTCCTGTTGCTAGACTAGAAGCTATTCGTATTCTTCTCGCTTTTGCTTCGATAATGAATTTTAAATTGTATCAAATGGATGTTAAGAGCGCCTTTCTTAACGGATACATTCAAGAGGAAGTTTATGTGTCACAACCTCCCGGATTCGAGAGTTTTGAGCATCCGGACTACGTTTTCAAACTGAAAAAGGCTTTGTACGGTTTGAAACAAGCTCCTAGAGCTTGGTACGACCGAATAAGCAATTTTTTATTACAAAAAGGTTTTAAACAAGGCACTGTTGACACTACACTTTTTATTGAACGTTCCGGTAAGGATATTTTATTGGTTCAAATATATGTTGACGATATTATATTTGGTGCTACTAACGATAACTTGTGTAAGAAGTTTTCAGACTTGATGCAAAGCGAATTCGAGATGTCGATGATGGGAGAGCTTACATTCTTTCTTGGCCTTCAAATAAAGCAGCTTAATGATGGCATTTATATTCATCAAAGTAAATATTGTAGAGAGCTTCTCAAACGTTTTGGAATGGATTCGTGCAAATCCGCTTCTACACCAATGAGCGTTGCATGCTACCTAGATCAAGATGAGGCTGGAAAAGCGGTAGAGGTAACGAAGTATCGTGGTATTATTGGTAGTTTGTTATACTTAACTGCATCTAGGCCTGACATCATGTTTAGTGTATGTATGTGTGCACGTTTTCAAGCAAAACCGAAAGAGTCGCATCTAACTGCTGTCAAAAGAATAATGAAATACTTAAAGGGTACAACGAATACTGGACTTTATTATCCTAGGGATGCTTTTCTAAAACTTATAGGTTATTCGGATTCTGATTTTGCCGGTTGTAAAGTTGAGCGAAAAAGTACAAGCGGAACATGCCATTTAATTGGTAATTCACTTGTATCGTGGTTTTCCAAAAAGCAAAACTGTGTTGCTTTATCAACCGCGGAGGCCGAATATATAGCAGCTGGTAGTTGTTGTGCTCAAATCCTTTGGATGAAGCAACAATTATCTGACTTTGGTTTAAATTTGACAAAAATCCCTATAAAGTGTGATAACACTTCGGCAATTAATTTGACTAAAAATCCAGTATTACACTCAAGGACAAAGCATATTGAAATTAGGCATCATTTTTTGAGAGATCATGTTCAAAAAGGTGATTGTGTTATTGAGTTTGTTCAAACTTCGGATCAATTAGCTGATATCTTTACAAAACCATTACCAAGGGACACATTTTATAAGATTCGAAGAGAACTTGGTATTTTTGATGAATCAACTATTAGCTAATTATATTTGATGCTTTTCGAAATCACTTTCAAGCCTATTTCAATGTGAGTTGTATTTTGAGTTGTTGTATCTTATTAAAGTGTTTCTTATTTTTTTTTGTGATATGTAGTTATGTGTGTATGTTTTCTATAATATGTTAATTGCTTTATTTGTATGTGTGTTACTTGCTAAATGCTAAGTGTTTCTATGTGGTTGTGCATGAAAAATGTTTTTGCATGAAAAATTTGAAATTTTTAAAATTCTGGACAGTTCACTCGAGTAACAGATATTTCACTCGAGTAATTTTAAAATCTCTTTCGTATTACTCGAGTAATTCTGTTTGTCACTCGATTAATTTTAAAATGACTTTCGTATCACTCGATTAGTTCATCCATCACTCGAGTAAAAATTTTTTAATCTTCGGCATACTCGAGTAACATTTCTTTTCACTCGATTACTGCTCGAATCACTCGAGTAACGCATGAACATCACTCGAGTAACTTACATGATTTTAAAAACTGAACTGTTGCAAACTGCATCTTTTTCACGTTTCTTTCTATCTCTTGTTCGTATTTCTCTCTTCTCTATTATATGGTTCTTCACCAAATCATCATTTTCATTTGATGTTGATTTCTGTTTCATGTTTCATATGCATATTTCTGACTATGTTATGTTTATGTTTTTGTTTCATGTTTATGACTCTGTTGCTACTATGTTTTCGGACCTTGTGTATGGTCTAGTTTGGTTAGTTTCGTTTGATTATTTGCTATGGTTGATGTTTTTTTTGCTTTACACTATGATTTGCTGCTTAGTGTGATACTCTGATATTATGGATTATGGTGCTATATTCGTTGTACGTTTTTATTCGTTGAGGCACTATTGTGGTTTATTTTGGTATTGTATTTCTTGTTATTTTTTATATATACCATTGTGAACTACTTACCTTCAACTTTTGGAAAAGGACTTTTCTCACAATTCTTATTTTTTTAATGATGCCAAAAGGGGGAGAATATTTTGTTGATGTTGTTCTTGTAGGTTAAGTTTTATTATATTTTTCCTAGGTGTTTTACATTTAGGGGGAGTATGTTAAAACTTAGTGCTTAATTGAAAAGGAGGTTTGTCATCATCAAAAAGGGGGAGTTTGTAGGATTCTCATGTTTTGATGCTAACAATCTCTCTCCAAGCAACAACATTGGCAACAAGCAAGCTACACCACATGAAGATTAGAATTAGGATTTTTATTAATTCTATTTCAATGTAATCTTTATTTTTTATGCAATGCATCTCATTGGTGTGGGTAGCTTAGGTGATTTTAAGAATATTTAAATAATGTTTGATTAAGAGTGAAGATACTTTAAATCTTGATTAAATAGCTCTATTAAAAGTTTTGTGAAAATCCTTTTAGAAAAACCTTGTTTTTATTCAGATTCTGATCAGTTTACTCGAGTAATGAGTATTGGGTCACTCGAGTAATTTATGTCATGACAGGTTAATCGAGTAATGGTTTACACATCACTCGAGTAACTTAATCTGACATGTTTTAATCGAGTGAAGTTATATGGTTTACTCGAGTAATTCAATCAGTGTTTGAAAATTTTAAAAGGACATAATTTTCTCTTTCACAAGGAAGATACACATTCATTCTTACAATTTTCTATACACTTTCAAAAGCAATTCAAGAGCTATTTTACATCTTTCAAGAGCTATCAAGATTCAACAAAGAACTTTTCATTCTTCACTCTATTTCTCTCATTGTTCAAATATTCTTGAGATCATAATTTTTGTTCTTAGTGGTTGTTGAAGATTTGCAATTTGTGATTGCATCATTGAAGTTTCAACACAAGTGAAGAATCTCACAAGGAAGACTTTGAGGATCAAATCAAAGCAAGAAAAGAGGATTGGTTGGAAGCATCTTCAATCAATTAGCAAGGAAATCTAGAATTCTCAAAAGGGGTAGATTAGATCAAAGTGTTTGGTACACACTTTGAGTTGGGTTTTAAGATAGGAGAACTAAGAATCTAGTTGCATCTTAAAACATTGTAAAATCTACATTTGAAGATTTCTAGTGAAGAATCTCTCTTGATTCAAGAGGGGACTGGAGTAGCTTTCAAGTGGGTGAAAGTGAACCAGGATAAATCCTTGTGTCTCTTTTATTTTCATTCCTTGTATTGCATTAATTCATTAACAATTGCATTTTTAGGTTAGAATTGGGGTTTTCTTAATTCTACTCATTTGATCTAAAATTGCATGTTAATATTACTTGAAGTTGTTCATATTAATCATTCATAATTTGTTGAATCATCATAGCATTGTTATTCTTGAAGAACTCCATTGAAAACTGAGTTTTAATTGAATTTTACCCATTTTACTCGAGTAAAGTTCTTGTCACTCGAGTAATCTGCTTTCAGTTTATGAACAATACTCGAGTAGGTTTTCTGTTACTCGAGTGATTTAAAAATAGCTTTCGTAATACTCGAGTGATTTGCTGAATACTCGAGTGAAATTATTTTTGCTTGCGTATTACTCGAGTGAAGTCTTGAGTTACTCGAGTAATCTGACTTGAATTTTTAAGAAATTTTATTTTCATAAAACCATTCTCTTCGGTGGACGAAAAATCTGTAATAAGGCTTCAATATTCTATTCACCCCCCCTCTAGACTATATTGAGCCGCTTGTTGGTTTCCAACAAAAATTAATGTGGATACAAATTTTCGTGCGAAAATTCCACCCAGAACTATGTGAACTAGCAACCACAAAATCAATCAAATACACTAATTGTAGCAAAATAGCAAAACAGCAAACAGTGCAACTTCAACCAGTCATCAGAATTGACTACTAGACCCTAAATCAGACACAACACACTATAATAACTATGATACTAACTACGACACTAACTAACTACTAATGACCTTTGGCAAGAATCGATATTCCCCGGCAACGGCGCCAAATTTGATCGAGGCCGTACCCGATACAAATAAAAACAGTTTAAGTATAGTACTAGGAAGTGACTCCTAGGTCGTCTCCCAAGGAATATCTTATCAAGAAAAAGGTCGAACACATAGTATGCATAGAAAACAAGGGGGGTTTTGTATTGAATGTTGAAATCTAGAATCAAAACAGAATTAAATAAAAACGAAGTAACAGATAAGGAAAAGCGGATAAACCCCTTTGGCTCGCGTTCACAACTCTATCATCGGTCACAAAAGATCAATTTCTTCCCTCTTCACTGTCCAACTCGTGAGAACTAAATGCTAAGCGAAAATTAAATTCTCACCCCAAAACCCTAACCTCTAATTAAGCATTAAAAGCCAAAGCATGGAGATTTTACGAGTTTGCATAAATTAAGCATTCATACACATGGATTATCTCTATAGAATGGAACTAAGCGAACCATAACATATCAATAAGCATGAAAACAGTGAATAAAAACGAAATAGCATTAAGAACAAAACCTCAAGAGTATGTGATACATTACCAAAGGGATTTAACCTAAGAGTTTAGCCTTCCATGATGAAATAAGTCAAAAACGTGTGCAAAGGGAAGAGAGAGAAACCCTAGCAGCCACCACAAGCTTGGAGAGCAAAACTAAGCCTTCTCTAAGAGAGAGATTGGGAAAAACGTGGAATGGAAGATGGCTGCTAGGTCTACACGAATTTGGCTTTTTAAATCACAAAACGGGCCTAAAACATGGGCCAAATCCTAAGGAAAGCTAATCTCTAAATTAAATCTAAAAATATCCTATAGATAAAATCTAAATCTTAAAAGATATAAACTAAAACTCAAATAATCCTAAAGATAGATTACAATCTTCACTTCATCATATATCTTCTCTTCCAAAATTAAATCTTCACTCCCAAAAAGCCCTTGTGCCAAATATGACCTGAAAATAATAATAGATTAAATTAGGCTAAATAATCCAAATTAATTAAAATCCGAAATAATAGTCTAATAAAGTCTAAAATACTAAATCATTCTAAACAATGTCAAGTAGGCACCAAAAATCATCAATGAGAGCAAAATAAGGCTATGAATAATGGGAAATATAATGCTCATCAATGTCTCAGAGTACAATAATCGAAATCAACTCCCTAATGTTCTTCACTTCCTACTTTCATAGCATATAGACAGGGGTTATGTCATAAATACTCTAATAATTATAACCCAATAATGAACTAATCACCCTTATCCCAACTCTAAACAAGTACTAATTTGTTACTCACCCTCCAATTTAACTATTAATCCCAAATTCTATTATAAACTCTAACTATCCCTAGCTCAAAGTGTAGAAAAGTGTTTCCCCTTACCTTAGAGGAAGAGGACGCTCGATTGAAGCTCCATAGACCTTGGATCTACCCCCAATCAACTTGGATTTCATCTCCTTTGTCCGATCTCCACTTGGTTCTTGAGATGGGAGGAGAGAATGAGCCCTAGGAGAGAGAAAGCTCCATAAGAGGGAGAGAGAGAGAAATATTGAGGAGAGAGAGATCTTAAGGTATCAAATAGAGGATGTGGGTTTCATAAAAATGGGATTTGATTCTCATGGGGAAGGGATTGGAGGTGAGTTTTGGGGGTTTAGTGGGTGGTTGGTGCGTGGGAGGAAGAGGGCGGTTGGCTGGTGCGTGATGGGGAAGGGAGAAATGGGCTGGTGTGGGTGGCTGGTGCTGCTGGCGCTCCTTTATAGAGGCTGGCGCGCCTGGGCGCAGCATATGGCGCGCCCGCGTGCGCACCACGCACAGGTCTGGTGCGGAACTGATCCAGGCGCGCACCTAGGCACCAGGTGCGCCACGCCTGGGTGCCAATTATTCTGAGCTGGTGCATCTGATGCACCCTGGTGCGCCTGGGTGCACCAAAAGCCCCAAATCGCTGATTTCCACACTTTTTAACCCGATTCGAAGATTCCTAACCCTTTCTAACACTAAATCAAACACACCCAACATTAAAATACATTTCCAAGCATAAAATCACAATTCCAAAACTTCAAACATATAATTATCAAAATACGAAGATCAAGCGAACTAAAACTGAAACTCTCGACTTAACCCTTTTCTGACAGTCGCTCTATCTCAAACAACTTACGACAACTCTCGAACCTTACTAAACTAAGGCTAACATCCCTCGAGGCATAACCAAGCGGTCGGATGACCCCCAAATGCCCTCTAAAGCCTAACACTTTTACGAAACTCCGCGAAACACGGTTTCGGAGGAATTCTCCGAGAACTAACACTAAAGGCTGACTCTTGCACTCGACTCTAGTTCTTAGACTTCCCTAACCAATTACTCGACCAAGATCAAAACACTAAGAATGCCCACTCAAACTCTTGCAACCCCGGCACTTTAAGGCCTAACACAAAGTCCTAATCGCGATTCACAACCACACAAATTCAAAGCATTCAACACAAGTAATGACTCTTATCGAGCAATTACCACACTACATGCCATCAAAATATTCAAAGTCTAACTCGCATATACATTAAGTACATTCATCGATCACATGCATATTTACCAATCATTTCATATAATAAAGTTACTTATATTCACTCACACATAAACATATATATATATATATAAATATATATATATTCATTTGGAAAAAGCAGATGTTACAACCGACCCGCCTAGGTTCGAAGGAGGTTATAACCCAGAGGGGGCTCAAAAATGGCTCTAGGAAATAGAGAAGATCCTCCGCTCTCTGCAACCACTTGTTGATCGCAGGATCCAATTGGCCGAGTATATGTTGACTAGTGAGGCTGAGCATTGGTGGGAGCAACAACGGAGAGGTTATGAGGTGGTGAACCAGGAGATTACTTGGGATCTATTCAAGATCTGCTTTCTTGGGAAGTATTTTCCAAAGGACGTGCGTAGAGAGAAGGAGATCGCCTTTCTGCATTTGGTGCAAGGGAAAATGAGCGTCGGAGAGTATGCTACCAAGTTTGAAGATCTCATTCGTTATGCTGGAAGTTACATGGAGGCGGATGAGAGGACTAAGTGTATCAAGTTTGAATCCGGTCTTCGCACCGAGATAAGGATTGCATTTGAATACCAGAACGTCAGTGACTTGACTCAATTGGTGAACATGACCAGTACCTATGAGAAGGGCTTGAAGCTGAAGGAGGCAGAGAAAAGGAACAGGAGTGTGCAGGGGATTGGAGGTCCTATCAGGGGAAAGGGACCGATTCGGGAAGCAAGTCCATATGCTAACTCCAACATTCAAAATACGACCGCTCCAAGTTCTAGGCCACCATGTCTACACTGCGGATGAATCCATAAACGTTTATGTTGGATTATGGACTAATGCAGGAAAGAGGGTCTCTATCTTTATTGCGGGAAACCGGGAGACATCGCAAGCTGTCCTGAATGCACTAGGAAGGAGGAAGTGAATGTTACGAGGGCACGACAGGCAGGTGGGAGCCAACCTACATAGAAAGGTATGTTTTGTTCTACTGAATTTCCATGGGGCGTACTATGTGACTGTGGTGCCCCACATTCTTTTGATTCTCTGTTGGACTCTCTAGCAAGTATACTAGATCGTAGCAAGTAATAGAGCAGTAAGCTCGAGTATCGTCCCACGAAGATTGCAAATTGTTTTCAATAATTTCTACCTTATTATAATTACTAGTGCAACTTGAAACTACTATTTAAATTAAAAGTTGAATTGAATAAATTAAATTAAAAACTGAACTGAAAATAAAATCTAAACACTAATTAAACAAATTGGAAATGAGATGGGAAAGACGTTAGGAATCTGATTTCATTGCAGGACCTAATTTACTAGTTATGAATCTCTGTTTACCCATTAAATCAACAACATTCCAGCAGTAACAATTACTAAATTCCTCCAATAATTGTGTTTCCTATTCAATTGAATCCCTTAATCCCTTAAGAAATTATCAATCGATTAGTCATTAATTAAGAACTCTGGAATTAAATAGTTATAAAATCCCCAAAACTATCCCTACAAATTGGATGATTATAATGCTTGATTGCAAGGTCTGATCTAATCCTAATTCTCCAATTGAAAGACTAGAAAACCAGAACAAAACATAAAGTGGCCAATTCTATGAATTCTAATTAAAATACAATCAAACAATTGATTTAAAAGGAAAACATCAATTCATAAATTCATAAACTATTCATGATCCATACAAATCCATCATATTCCTAACAAGAGGGTTTTAGTTATACATATTAAATAATGAAAAACAAAGAGTAGAAGAAGAAGAACCCATGATCATAGACAATCTGAGTTACTCCTCTAATCTTCAATCTTCAACCGGATTCCTCCGTTATTGATCTCCAATCCTCTTCTCAATGCCAATTTTCTCTCTAAATTTGTGTGTGTTCTCCCTCTAAATTATAATCCTCATTAAAACCCTAAAAACTAAGCAAGTCCCCTCAGAAATCAGCAAAACAAGTCCAATCGGGCCTACATCGGGTCACGCGCGCCTGGGCGTGCCAGGCTCCACACCTTTGCGTGCCAGGTCTGATTATAGCCAATCAACGCTGCATGCGCGCCTGGGCGTGCTGGATTGCACGCCTCTCCTGATCTGACTCTGTTTCTCTCCGTTCTTGTGTCATTTTCAAGGTCCTCTTATGCTCTTTCCAACTCCATAAATATTTTCTTCAATGTAGCTCCAAAAGTACCTGAAACATACCCAAAACGGATCAAAACGTTCAAGGGAATAAAAATTACCTAACTTCCTAAAAACTATAAAAAAAGTCCTAAATTTACAAGAGAAACAAGCCAAATCCTTAGTAAAAGGGAGTCTAATTCATGCTCAAAACATCATATATTGGACCTAAATCACTCCCCCAAACTTAGTATTTTGCATGTCCTAGGTAAAAGTAAAATAAAAACTCATAAACTCAAGACTACCTCCTAAAGCAAAATGTACCCACCTAATCTAGGACTTCGACTCACAGACTCAGACACTTATTTTCACAAGCAATTTATACAATTAAAACCTGGTTAAAATCACAAACTCAACAAGAACTCAGAACTAGTGAACACTCTCAACCTTTCAGTGTATATCTCTCATGTGCATCAGGGGTTATATATATGTAATTCACTCAATTTCATCCAATGAGAATGTGTTACCATAAGCTTGACCATAGACCCAAATCTCCACTGAAATTACTGAATGCACACAAAAATCAAAAGGTCTTATATTTGGTTGTAATGAGGTCATGGTTAAAAGTGTCAGGTGGGATAAAAGAAAGAAAGGATAAAACTAAGGGCTAAAATGAAAAAACAAATTTCCCTCTAAAGATTATGAATGAGCAATGAATACAAAGAGGACTCACACTCAACTCACAATCAATTTCATACTTCTTTTCTTTTCACTTTTTTTTCCTCTACTCTCTTCCAAATTTAACTTTTTTTTTAATTATTTCTTTTTTTTTTCATTCATGGAAAGAAGTAGATACACAACACTTTGCACCATTCATTCACTTTTCCTTATTCATCCGTCTTAATTGCTCATTCGAAATTCCTAAGGTACTCACAAAAATTATGCCATCAATGCAGGGTACCAAAGAAAAATCATAATTCATTAGTCTCAAAATGGGAAACTAAGGGAAATATTATCAACACAACTCAGTTGAAGGCCACAAAAACACATCCTAAGTGCCTTAATCATCTTGATGCAAGCATGCAATCAATTATCAATCTCAAAATGGTCACCGGTCAAGTTCTAGAACACAAAGCCAAAGTGAACACACTCATGAAAGAAATAGGGGTCTCAATTCAAATAAATTCAATAAATCATACCCCTCAGTGTTTAGGCTCAAATAACTCACTAGGCTAAAGGTCAGTTCACTAATCACAAATTCTCAAAAAGTTTGTCAAAATAACCAGATCTCAAAAATATTACAGCTCAATCAAATCAATATCAAAAGTCAATGAGTCTAATCCTAAACTAAGTATTTACACCTATCATCAGAAAAACAGTCCTAAATCTAGAATAATTACCTACTCCTACCAAAGACACAAACCAACACCAAATATGGGAGAAAAATTCAAGTCTGAAAAATTTTTATTTTGTCCACTCCCCCAAACTTAGAGTTTGGCTTGTCCTCAAGCAAACTAAACTAACCTAAAATACAAAATAAAAATTAAAAAGAAATACAAGAATAAATTCAGTTCACTTCCCTATACACCTGCTGCACAGTTCATCACTAAACAAAGTGAGAAGACTTTCCCCCAAACTTAGTACCTGTAGGTCATTAGAAACAAGTGCCAACTAGCACCACTCATAGGGAAGAAATCAACTCACACCTGCTTCAACACAAGATATATACAAATGCAATAGAAGGTGAACAGAACAATATCCATGCAATAAAAATAAAAGAAAAATCCTACAAACTAAGGAAAATTACCTACATTAGGTTGCCTCGCAACTAGCGCTTGTTTAACGTCACGAGCCTGATGGGTCACCTCCTTTCGGAGGCTTGGGAGAAAGCACAGAGACTAAGGGTTAAGGAGTCGAGCAGTGGTTTTGCACCTATCCACCGCTCCTCCTAGGTATATCTTCAGTCTTTGGCCATTAACTCTGAAAGTTCGGCCATCCTTGGGATCTTTCACCTCTATTCCCCCATAAGGGAACACATGTTCAACTACAAAGGGACCAGACCACCTAGACTTAAGCTTTCCAGGGAAAAGCCTCAACCTAGAGTTATACAACAAGACAAGCTGTCCTTTCTCAAAATTCTTAGGAACTATTTTGTTATCGTGCCACAGCTTATTCTTTTCTTTTAAAGCTTTAGACCAATTATATGCTTGCTCCCTGAACTCAGCAAGTTCAGTGAGCTGCACCATTCTTTTCTCCCCAGCTAGTTGCATATCAATATTAAGAAATCTGGTTGTCCAATAAGCCTTATGAGCTATCTCAACAGACAAATGACAAATTTTCCCAAATACCACCTGATAGGGTGACATTCCCAAAGGGCTCTTAAAAGCTGTCCTATAGGCCCACAAAGCATCATCTAGTTTCCTAGATCAGTCCTTTCGAGAGTTATTACCAATTTTCTCTAGAATTCGCTTGAGCTCACAATTGGACACCTCTACCTGACCACTAGTTTGAGGATGATGAGGTGTAGAAATTTTATGGTGCACCTCATACTTGGTCAGAACCTTCTCTAAAACCTTATTGCAAAAGTGGGTACCATTATCACTAATAAGCACCCTAGTAACCCCAAATCTGTTGAAAATATGTTTTCTAACAAAATTCACAACCACATTAGCATCATTGGTGGGGCTTGCAATTGCCTCTACCCACTTGGACACATAGTCCACTGCAACCAAGATATACCTGTGACCAAATGAGGGCGGAAATGGACCCACAAAATCTATCCCCTAAACATCAAAGATTTCCACCTTCAAAATACTTTGGAGAGGCATCTTGTAACACCCCAAAATTTTAATCCCCGATTAATGAAATGTTAATTATAATTTAATTATAATTAATAGTTTTCAAATTAATCCTTGATTAAAATATGTGTGTATGTAATTAGCTTGCATGTGAGAAATTATTTAATAAATAATTTAAATGCCTAAAATGTATATTTTGCATATTAGTCCCTGGGTTGGGACCTAGAAGCAATTATAGGAAAGGTTTTGGAGGGAAAGTAAATAAAATAATTATTTTTCAAAATCTGGGTAAAACACTCGAGTATTTTCTGGAATACTCGAGTATTCTGGGTCAAACTGCACGAGTTAGTGCGTTTGGTGAGTCACAGCCAACGATTTCGTGATGGTGACACGAAATCACCACCATGCCAACGCTATAGGCGTCGTGTCACCCCGCATGAGCTTTCCATTGGCCTATTTAAACGCATCATTGTCCCTTGGTCGAGAATTTTGATTAACTTGTTGAAGATTAGAAGAGTTAGGGTTTTCGAATTGTGTTCTTCGATTCTTCCTCTGTGAGCTGTGTTGAGTGATAATCTATACACCAATACAAAGCTCACATCACGAGCTTTGTATAGACACCAAAATTGTGAGGTTTGAGTGTGTGGATTGAGAGAATCGAAGTCTTGAAGTGGAGCTGTTCTTGCTTGAGTTGGTGTCTGGAGCTCACTGTGATCATCGATTCTGGTAAGCTCTTGAGTTCTTGAGTCTCAAACTCAATTCCTTTAGTTAGATGATGTTGCATAGAGCTTAGAAATCTAATTTTCCCCAATCTAATTCTTTGTTTCATGTACGAACCAATTCCATTTTGGTATGGTACTCAAAACTGTCATGCATGAGAAGTTCAAGTGGATTTCTGAGTTTGGAGAGCTTTCTTTGGATTTCTTTCTGTTGATTCACATCTGAGAGGTAAGGGGAAGTAATTATATTCACTAGATAGAGTTTGAAATCCATTAAATGTGTTAGAGAGCCACCAAGAGGCTCTAAGGGCTTAGATTCTATAGGAACTTTGGTTTGGAGACCAATCCATGCTCTAAATCCGTATTGAGCAAGTTTGTTATCATGCATGTGAACTTAAATGAGCTTTGTTTCATGAATATTATGCTTATTGTGTGATGGTAGGTATTGAGTTGTTAAAATGCCTTTTTATGCATAATCAATGATTTCTCTGTCAATTCTGTGTTTTGAATTGAAATAAGTGTTGTAACATGTTTGATTAATGATATGTTAACTCTGTGGATCCCTGAAATGGACTTAAATTGAGTAGAAATGAAAATGGCATGTTAAAACCAGTTTTCAATACTGTCAGCTGCGAAACACTCGAGTAAATGGCAAAGTACTCGAGTAAATCGTGTTCAAAATAAAGTAAATGTCATAAGAACACTCGAGTATTTTGTCTGGTACTCGAGTATCGGGCATGAACTGAGAATTGTTATAGGTCAAACACTCGAGTCATTCAAAGTCACTCGAGTATTCTGGAAAAGTCCAAGAACACTCGAGTAACTCATGAACTACTCGAGTAAATTGTTGAAATTCAAACCCAAATCCTCAGAAAGACATGAACACTCGAGTAAGCTTAAGAACACTCAAGTAATCTGGAAAATCTCCAGAACACTCGAGTATTCTGAACTTTACTCGAGTAAAATGCCCAGAATCTGAAAACATCATTTTCAATTCTAACTTAATTAATTAAGGAATTATTAAGGATAATTCAAGGGATCAAAGACTTAGAGAAATTGATAAATACAAATAGATCGTTCGGTGACGATCCATTTTGAAAATTAAGCCTAGGTGGCAAGTAAAGTATTAATCAATTTCCCCTAAGTCTAAAATGCATTCATTCTGGAGTTTGGATGGTAGGACGTATTCATGTTTCGATAAACATGTGGAGGGCCTCTGGGAGTGCCAATACGCTTGCTTGATGACACGTCGATGACGTGGTCGGCTTTGTGGGTGCCGATATGGATATATCGTTTGGATGACGATCCGTTTGGATGACGGGATATGCTCGGGTGGCATGGATACCAAGCTTGACGTGTACATTCTAGGTGAATGTACGAATTGTTGTATACCTAGGAATACAACGCACTGTGGAGTGCTGGGTTGTCAGGGATGGACGTCAGAGAGTGACTTAGAAAATGTGGAGATAAGTTGAGAGTTAAAATCATGCATCATGTCATTCACTTAATGCAATTGATATACCTGAATTAAGTGTGAGCATCCTATGTGCATCTGATACTTGCTAGATGCTAATTGTGATTGTTATTAATTGATGCATTATTATCTTTCATATGTTGCATGATTTATTCTCTATTGATTATGTGAGTAGAATTGCTTACCCCTATGCCCTTGTAGGTGATGTCTCGTTACATTGCTTGCATCGAGATCCGGCCACTTCCTAGTGGCGTATGGATCTATGAGGACCATCGCGCGGTGTATGAGGGGGAGGTAGAGTTCACATTCTACCACCCTAATCCGCTGATGCGATTCCGTCCTCGTAGGTTTAGGATTCCCATTATATACACTATGCATGTACCCCCGTTTTATACTTATCATGGACCACCTCCCACGCGACCAGCTCGCTCTTACCATAGTTTTCATTTTCGACCTACCCGCTCTCACCCTTTTACTTCGAGAGTTGTCCGCGAGGAGACTCCCCCTTCTTATCCGAGGAGCCCCGTCAGGGTTTCACCATCACCTGACCCGGTACCCAGTGGTAGGGTACACTCTCCCTCGGATGAGATCGAGGAGGATCCGGTGGAGGACGAGAGTGGGAGCGAGCCTATCGTGCATTCTACTGGGAGTGACTGGAGGGACGATGATCCCTAGGTACGTGCATATGGTGTATGATGTGGACCCTTGGATCCGTGCTGTGGAGGAGATGTGCTGCTGCTGCTGTGATGATGATGCTACTACCTTATTACCTATGTTTTTGGGAGACTACTACTGCTACTACTACTGCATCTGATGCTGATGGATCTACGTGACTATCCCTGGGGTTGTATTTTGATTATGTATATATTGTACATATGTTTTACTCTAGGGTTATAGTATCATAGTGATGTAGATCTGTTTACATGGACTTGTTATATTTTTGGAACTTGGTGACTTATCTCATGGACTATGTATGTATGACTCTTTCGTATATATGAAAATCTATGTTTATATCATATCAGTTGCATAGTCCAGTAATTTCCGCTTACTCTGATTCAACTTATGAATGAGCTCGGCTATAAGTATTAATTGACGGTATCAGTTTTATTGAACAAAGTATGGGTAGCTTCAATTGATTGTAAAATGTAAAGAAATTTCTAAAGAACGAATGTTATCCTGTTTGAGAAAAGGTTTTAGAAATCGCCGAACTCGATACAAGTGTTTTAAAGGATTTTAGAATTTATTCTCCAAGAGTTCCATTTGATGAATTGTGCACCCGCTTTAAAGAAAATTTTATTTACCATATTTTCTTAGCTCACAAGTCCATATATTATCCAATATAAAGCATAAATACTATATTATATTTGGGTAATCCGGAAGGGTGTCACACTTAGTGGTATCAGAGCAAAAGTCAGATCCTGTAGTAGTAGAAGTGGTTCCAGAAAGGTAGCCATCAACATCAAGCAGGTATCTCCAACGCATTTACATTATTTGAATGTTATTGTATCGTTTGATTGAGGTTTGAATACCCTGACTTGTTTGTATCTTGTCTCTTTTGAGTACAAGACGCAACTGATTGTAGCATTAATAAGTTTAGGATAGAGCCGTAGTATAGGTGGTGTAATGGAAGTTTCTTTAGTTCAACATATGTGACCATAATCCCATAGCGCAGGTCTAATATGGCAACTAGAAACCAAAATCACACCAACGCGATGTTGGAGCGAATCACCACGGTATTGGAAGCCATGCAAAGGCAGTCTCAGCAACCATCTCAACCGGCTAACCCGTCTCATCAGTGTAATATGGGAAACACTGAGGCGAAGACTCTGGCTGATTTTAGGAGTTGCAATCCGCCAAAGTTTGAAGGAGGATTTAAACCGGAAAAGGCCAACAAGTGGATTCATACTATGGACAAGATTTTGAGGACTTTGGAGTGTTCTGATGTTCAGAAGGTGACATATGCAACCTATATGCTGGAAGATGAGGCTGAGAATTGGTGGAATCACACCATGCAACTTTTGCAATATGAAGGAAGGGAGATAAGTTGGGGAGTATTTATGGAGAAGTTTCTCCAGAAGTATTTTCCTGAGGATCTGAGAAGGAAGAAGGAGGTGGAGTTTCTGCAGTTGAAGCAAGGGAACATGAGTGTGGGCGAGTACGTGGCAAAGTTTGAAGAGCTGATGAAGTACTCTCCATACTACCAGAACAATCCAGACGAGAGGAGCAAGTGCATCAAGTTTGAAGGTGGACTGAAGCCAAAGTTGAAGTCAATTTTTAGCTATCAGCGGATTCAAAGTTTCCCTGCATTGGTGGATATGTGTAGGATGTATGAAGATGATACCCAGGCTGAGGAGGTGCAAGTTGTGGAAAAGAAGGACAATCAAGGATATGGACCACAGAGACGAAAGGGTTTCAATAATAGAGGCAAAGGTCCTTATGATCGTAGAGGGAAAGGCAAGGGTAAAGCTGGTAGTTCTGAAGGAAGAAACTATCGGAATGAAGCTCCATTCTACGACAAGTGCAAGCGCAATCACTATGGTAGGGTATGTTGGGGGACAAGTGGTTGCTTCAATTGTGGAAAGCTGGGGCATTTTGCAAGAGATTGCAAGGAGCCAGCCAAGGCCAATTCAAGAGGAGTTGCAGATAGACCGGTGACTCAAGGAAGGGTCTTCACCCTTAGTGGTGTGGAAGCGAATCGATCTTCTGATCTGGTGCAAGGTAAATACTTGCTTAATGGTCAGTCTTGTTATGTTTTGTTTGACTCTGGTGCAACGCATTCATTTGTTTCATATGAATGTGTAAAACGTTTAGGCTTGATGATGTCTGAAATGCCTTATGTTTTGCAAATAGAAACCCCTACCAATGCTCCAGTAGTTGTTTCTAGAGCATGTCTTAACTGTTGTATAGAAGTGTTAGGACAAACCTCTAAAGTAGACTTGATCTGCTTACCCTTGACACAATTAGATGTGATCTTGGGGATGGACTGGTTAAGTCGGAACCAAGTGATCATTGATTGTGATAGAAAACTAGTAGCCTATAGAGACCCAAAACCATTGGGCTACATGTGTCTATTCAACTCAGAGGTGGAGGAGAGTGGTCCGAAGATGGAAGATATTCCTGTTGTTCGAGAGTTTCCAGAAGTGTTTGCTGATGAGATTCCTGGTCTGCCACCAAGAAGAGAGATTGAATTTGGTATCGACCTAATTCCCAGAGCTGGTCCCATTTCTATTGCTCCTTATAGAATGGCACCACCGGAAATGGCAGAGATGAAGAAGCAGATTGAGGAATTGCTGCAGAAACAGATGATCCGACCAAGCGTCTCACCTTGGGGTGCTCCTGTCCTATTCGTCAAGAAAAAGGATGGTAGCATGAGGATGTGTATAGACTATCGGCAGCTGAATAAGGTCACCATCAAGAACAAGTATCCGTTGCCACGGATAGATGACCTTATGGATCAAGTACGTGGGGCATCAGTATTTTCCAAGATTGATTTGAGGTCGGGGTACCATCAGATCAGGATTAGAGAGGAGGATATCTCTAAGACTACATTCCGATCTCGATACGGACATTATGAGTATGTCGTAATGCCATTCGGATTGACTAATGCACCAGCTATCTTCATGGACTACATGAATCGAATCTTTAGACCTTATCTAGATTCATTCGTGGTTGTGTTCATTGACGATATTCTGATTTACTCTAAGAGCCCCGAAGAGCATGCTGAACATTTGAGGGTAGTGTTAAGCATCTTAAAGGAGAAGCAGCTGTATGCCAAACTTACGAAGTGTGAGTTCTGGCTAAAGGAGGTTAAGTTTTTAGGGCATGTGATTTCAGATAAAGGGATTGCGGTTGATCCGACGAAGGTAGATTCGGTTTTGCAATGGGAGCAACCGAAGTCGGTCACGGAGGTTAGAAGTTTTCTCGGATTGGCTGGGTATTATAGAAGGTTTATCGAGGGTTTCTCGAAGGTCGCACTGCCTTTGACGAAGTTGACTCGGAAAGATCAACCATTCCTGTGGGACGAAAAGTGTGAAAAGAGTTTTCGGGAGTTGAAGGAAAGGTTGACATCGTCTCCCGTATTAGTGTTGCCCGATACACAGAAGAGTTTCGATGTGTATTGTGACGCGTCGAAACAAGGTCTTGGGTGTGTCTTGATGCAAGATGGGCAAGTTGTCGCTTATGCCTCGAGACAGTTAAAGGTTCATGAGATGAACTATCCAACCCATGACCTGGAGTTAGCAGCTGTGGTGTTTGCCTTAAAGATTTGGAGGCACTATCTCTTTGGCACTACGTTCCGGGTGTTTAGTGACCATAAGAGTTTAAAGTACCTCTTTGATCAAAAGGAGTTGAATATGAGGCAACGCAGATGGATGGAGTTTTTGAAGGATTATGAGTTTGAGCTCCATTACCATCCTAGGAAGGCTAACGTTGTGGCGGACGCATTAAGTAGAAAGGCAATGCATATCAGTGCAATGATGGTTAGAGAAGCTGCACTGTTAGAGGAGTTTCGGGATTTAAGTTTGACGATGCAAGTGGAGCCGACGAGTATCAAGTTGGGGATGCTACAGGTTGCTAACGAATTCCTGCAAAGGATTCGAGAATTGCAACACAAGGATGGGAAACTCATGGAAAAGAGGAAGTTGATGCAAGAAGGTAAGGAGTTGGAATTTCAAGAAGGGAAGGATGAAATCATTCGCTTTAAAACGAGGATTTGTGTGCCTGATGATTTGGAAGTAAGAAGGATGATTTTGGATGAAGCGCATAAGAGTAAGATGAGCATGCATCCGGGAGCTACTAAAATGTACCAGGACTTAAAGAAATTATTTTGGTGGCCGGGGCTGAAGAAGGATGTAGCTGAGTATGTGGCGTGCTGTTTGGTGTGTCAAAAGGTGAAGGTAGAACACCAAAGGCCAGGAGGAGAGTTGCTTTCTTTAGAAGTTCCCGTATGGAAGTGGGATAGCATCTCGATGGATTTCGTGTTGGGACTGCCAAGGACGTCTACTAGTCATGATGCAATCTGGGTGATCGTGGATCGATTGACCAAATCAGCGCATTTCATTCCCGTGAATATGCGCTACTCATTGGAAAAGCTCACTCAGTTGTACATCAAGGAAGTTGTTCGTCTGCACGGAGTACCATCAAGCATTGTGTCTGATCGCGATCCGAGGTTTACATCAAAGTTTTGGGAAGATCTGCATAGAGCCTTGGGTTCAAGATTGAAGCTAAGTTCTGCATATCACCCTCAGACTGATGGTCAAACGGAGAGGACTATTCAGTCATTGGAAGATATTCTGCGAGCTTGTGCACTGGAAGAACAAGGGAATTGGGAACAAATGTTGCCGCTCGTGGAATTCACTTACAACAATAGTTACCACACGAGCATTGGAATGGCACCATTTGAAGCTCTGTATGGAAGGAAATGTCAGACGCCGTTATGCTGGTTTCAAGTGGGGGAGAATTCTCTGGTTGGGCCAGATTTTGTGCAAGAGACCACGGAGCAGATCAAGATGATTCAAGCAAAGATGAAGACGGCTCAGAGTAGGCAGAAAAGCTATGCTGATAGGAGAAGGAAACCTTTAGAGTTTGTCGAAGGAGACCATGTGTTCATTAGGATTGTACCAACCAAAGGTGTTAGTAGAGCCTTGAAAACCCAGAAATTATCACCTAAGTTCATTGGTCCCTACCAAATTCTCAAAAGAATCGGCCCAGTAGCTTATCAGTTAGCCCTGCCTCCATCATTAGCTAACCTCCACAATGTGTTCCATGTGTCTCAGTTGAAGAAATATGTCCATGACGCCACCATTGTCCTTAGAGTCCAACCGGATAACTTAGGAGTTCATAAGAACCTAACCTTCAAAGCTGTGCCAGTTCGCATCGAAGATCGAAGAATCAAGCAGCTGAGAGGGAAGGATATTCATCTGGTCAAAATTGTCTGGGTTTGTGGAGATGTAATAGAAGCATCTTGGGAATTAGAGGATAAGATGCGTCAGGATTATCCTGACTTGTTTGTATGAGTTGAATTTCGGGGACGAAATTCCTTGTAAGTGGGGGAGTAGTGTAACACCCCAAAATTTTAATCCCCGATTAATGAAATGTTAATTATAATTTAATTATAATTAATAGTTTTCAAATTAATCCTTGATTAAAATATGTGTGTATGTAATTAGCTTGCATGTGAGAAATTATTTAATAAATAATTTAAATGCCTAAAATGTATATTTTGCATATTAGTCCCTGGGTTGGGACCTAGAAGCAATTATAGGAAAGGTTTTGGAGGGAAAGTAAATAAAATAATTATTTTTCAAAATCTGGGTAAAACACTCGAGTATTTTCTGGAATACTCGAGTATTCTGGGTCAAACTGCACGAGTTAGTGCGTTTGGTGAGTCACAGCCAACGATTTCGTGATGGTGACACGAAATCACCACCATGCCAACGCTATAGGCGTCGTGTCGCCCCGCATGAGCTTTCCATTGGCCTATTTAAACGCATCATTGTCCCTTGGTCGAGAATTTTGATTAACTTGTTGAAGATTAGAAGAGTTAGGGTTTTCGAATTGTGTTCTTCGATTCTTCCTCTGTGAGCTGAGTTGAGTGATAATCTATACACCAATGCAAAGCTCACATCACGAGCTTTGTATAGACACCAAAATTGTGAGGTTTGAGTGTGTGGATTGAGAGAATCGAAGTCTTGAAGTGGAGCTGTTCTTGCTTGAGTTGGTGTCTGGGGCTCACTGTGATCATCGATTCTGGTAAGCTCTTGAGTTCTTGAGTCTCAAACTCAATTCCTTTAGTTAGATGATGTTGCATAGAGCTTAGAAATCTAATTTTCCCCAATCTAATTCTCTGTTTCATGTACGAACCAATTCCATTTTGGTATGGTACTCAAAACTGTCATGCATGAGAAGTTCAAGTGGATTTCTGGGTTTGGAGAGCTTTCTTTGGATTTCTTTCTGTTGATTCACATCTGAGAGGTAAGGGGAAGTAATTATATTCACTAGATAGAGTTTGAAATCCATTAAATGTGTTAGAGAGCCACCAAGAGGCTCTAAGGGCTTAGATTCTATAGGAACTTTGGTTTGGAGACCAAACCATGCTCTAAATCCGTATTGAGCAAGTTTGTTATCATGCATGTGAACTTAAATGAGCTTTGTTTCATGAATATTATGCTTATTGTGTGATTTGAGGTATTGAGTTGTTAAAATGCCTTTTTATGCATAATCAATGATTTCTCTGTCAATTCTGTGTTTTGAATTGAAATAAGTGTTGTAACATGTTTGATTAATGATATGTTAACTCTGTGGATCCCTGAAATGGACTTAAATTGAGTAGAAATGAAAATGGCA
Source organism: Crotalaria pallida (assembly GCA_037953625.1). Taxonomy (NCBI): domain Eukaryota; kingdom Viridiplantae; phylum Streptophyta; class Magnoliopsida; order Fabales; family Fabaceae; genus Crotalaria; species Crotalaria pallida. The sequence continues at coordinate 74,070,532 of CM075649.1, read as the reverse complement.
TGTTAAAACCAGTTTTCAATACTGTCAGCTGCGAAACACTCGAGTAAATGGCAAAGTACTCGAGTAAATCGTGTTCAAAATAAAGTAAATGTCATAAGAACACTCGAGTATTTTGTCTGGTACTCGAGTATCGGGCATGAACTGAGAATTGTTATAGGTCAAACACTCGAGTCATTCAAAGTCACTCGAGTATTCTGGAAAAGTCCAAGAACACTCGAGTAACTCATGAACTACTCGAGTAAATTGTTGAAATTCAAACCCAAATCCTCAGAAAGACATAAACACTCGAGTAAGCTTAAGAACACTCGAGTAATCTGGAAAATCTCCAGAACACTCGAGTATTCTGAACTTTACTCGAGTAAAATGCCCAGAATCTGAAAACATCATTTTCAATTCTAACTTAATTAATTAAGGAATTATTAAGGATAATTCAAGGGATCAAAGACTTAGAGAAATTGATAAATACAAATAGATCGTTCGGTGACGATCCATTTTGAAAATTAAGCCTAGGTGGCAAGTAAAGTATTAATCAATTTCCCCTAAGTCTAAAATGCATTCATTCTGGAGTTTGGATGGTAGGACGTATTCATGTTTCGATAAACATGTGGAGGGCCTCTGGGAGTGCCAATACGCTTGCTTGATGACACGTCGATGACGTGGTCGGCTTTGTGGGTGCCGATATGGATATATCGTTTGGATGACGATCCGTTTGGATGACGGGATATGCTCGGGTGGCATGGATACCAAGCTTGACGTGTACATTCTAGGTGAATGTACGAATTGTTGTATACCTAGGAATACAACGCACTGTGGAGTGCTGGGTTGTCAGGGATGGACGTCAGAGAGTGACTTAGAAAATGTGGAGATAAGTTGAGAGTTAAAATCATGCATCATGTCATTCACTTAATGCAATTGATATACCTGAATTAAGTGTGAGCATCCTATGTGCATCTGATACTTGCTAGATGCTAATTGTGATTGTTATTAATTGATGCATTATTATCTTTCATATGTTGCATGATTTATTCTCTATTGATTATGTGAGTAGAATTGCTTACCCCTATGCCCTTGTAGGTGATGTCTCGTTACATTGCTTGCATCGAGATCCGGCCACTTCCTAGTGGCGTATGGATCTATGAGGACCATCGCGCGGTGTATGAGGGGGAGGTAGAGTTCACATTCTACCACCCTAATCCGCTGATGCGATTCCGTCCTCGTAGGTTTAGGATTCCCATTATATACACTATGCATGTACCCCCGTTTTATACTTATCATGGACCACCTCCCACGCGACCAGCTCGCTCTTACCATAGTTTTCATTTTCGACCTACCCGCTCTCACCCTTTTACTTCGAGAGTTGTCCGCGAGGAGACTCCCCCTTCTTATCCGAGGAGCCCCGTCAGGGTTTCACCATCACCTGACCCGGTACCCAGTGGTAGGGTACACTCTCCCTCGGATGAGATCGAGGAGGATCCGGTGGAGGACGAGAGTGGGAGCGAGCCTATCGTGCATTCTACTGGGAGTGACTGGAGGGACGATGATCCCTAGGTACGTGCATATGGTGTATGATGTGGACCCTTGGATCCGTGCTGTGGAGGAGATGTGCTGCTGCTGCTGTGATGATGATGCTACTACCTTATTACCTATGTTTTTGGGAGACTACTACTGCTACTACTACTGCATCTGATGCTGATGGATCTACGTGACTATCCCTGGGGTTGTATTTTGATTATGTATATATTGTACATATGTTTTACTCTAGGGTTATAGTATCATAGTGATGTAGATCTGTTTACATGGACTTGTTATATTTTTGGAACTTGGTGACTTATCTCATGGACTATGTATGTATGACTCTTTCGTATATATGAAAATCTATGTTTATATCATATCAGTTGCATAGTCCAGTAATTTCCGCTTACTCTGATTCAACTTATGAATGAGCTCGGCTATAAGTATTAATTGACGGTATCAGTTTTATTGAACAAAGTATGGGTAGCTTCAATTGATTGTAAAATGTAAAGAAATTTCTAAAGAACGAATGTTATCCTGTTTGAGAAAAGGTTTTAGAAATCGCCGAACTCGATACAAGTGTTTTAAAGGATTTTAGAATTTATTCTCCAAGAGTTCCATTTGATGAATTGTGCACCCGCTTTAAAGAAAATTTTATTTACCATATTTTCTTAGCTCACAAGTCCATATATTATCCAATATAAAGCATAAATACTATATTATATTTGGGTAATCCGGAAGGGTGTCACACATCTCATCCTTTCAAGAGATATTACCTGTTCTCTGGCACCTATCACACTGCATTACAAAATTTCTAGCATCTTTAATTATGGTTGGCCAATAATAACCACTTTGAAAAATCTTAGATGCTATTTTATCAAAACTATAATGTCCAGCATAATATGAAGCATGACAATGCCACAAAATATCAGGTATTTCCTCATTAGAAACACACCTCCTAGGACTCCATCTATCCCTCTTCTAAACAGGAAAGGCTCATCCCAAACATAGAACATGACATCATGTAAAAAAAAAATTCTTTTGTTGTCATGTCAATTATTTTGGGACTACCTTAGCTGCATGAAAATTAGCTATGTCCGCAAACCAAAGTTGTGCAGCGGATACTACTAAAAGTTTCTCATCGGGGAATTCATCCTTAATAGGCACTTCTAACTTCTCATCACTACCCTCTAAAGGAAGTCTAGACAAATGATCTGCTATAACGTTATGAACTCCCTTTTTGTCCTTGATCTCTATATCGAACTCTTGTAGTAACAAGATCCACCTTATCAGCCTTGGCTTAGCATCTTGCTTAGCCAAAAGGTGTCTTAAAGCTGCATGGTCAGTATATATGATAACTTTCGACCCTATTAAATAAGAACGAAACTTATCCATTGCAAAAATCACAGATAATAATTCTTTTTTTGTAGTCGTATAATTAATTTGAGCATCATTCAACACACGACTAGCATAATAAATCACATGAAATACTATCTCTTTTCGCTGTCCTAATACTGCACCAATGGCAAAATCACTTGCATCACACATAAGTTCAAAAGGTTTATTCCAATCAGGTGGAATCACGACAGGAGCAGATACTAGTCTCTTTCTCAATTCATGAAAAGCAATCATGCAATCATTATCAAAATTAAATTCCACATCTTTCTCCAACAAATTACAAAGAGGTTTGGCTATTATGGAAAAATCTTTTATGAACATCCGGTAAAAACCGGCATGTCCCGGAAAACTCCTAACCCCTTTGACATTTGTAAGAGGAGGTAGATTCTCAATCACAGAAATTTTAGCTTTATCTACCTCAATACCCCTCTCTGAAATCAGGTGCCCCAAAACTATCCCTTCCTTAACCATAAATTGACATTTTCCCAGTTAAGTACAAGGTTAGTTTCTTGGCACCTTCTCAAAACCTGTTCCAGATTATTTAGACATGATTCAAATGAGGATCCAAAGACTGAGAAGTCATCCATAAAAACCTCAATGAACTTTTCAACCATATCGGAGAAGATAGATAGCATACACCTTTGAAAAGTCGTTGGTGCATTGCATAGGCCAAAAGGCATCCTTCGATATGCGAAAACTCCAAAGGGACAAGTAAAAGCAGTTTTTTCTTGGTCTTTGGGATCCACAGGAATCTGGTTATAGCCGGAATAACCATCTAAAAAGCAATAATACTCATGCCCGACTAACCTCTCTAACATCTTGTCCATGAATGGAAGTGGAAAATGGTCCCTACGGGTGGCACTATTTAATCTCCTATAGTCTATGCACACTCTCCACCCAGAAACATTACGAGTTGGTATCAATTCATTATTATCATTATTAATCACAGTGACACCACCCTTCTTAGGGACCACTTGCACTGGGATGACCCAAGTGCTGTTTGAGATGGGGTAAATAATCCCAGCATCCAACAATTTCACTACCTCTTTCCTAACAACCTCTTGCAGAGTGGGGTTTAATCTCCACTGTGGTTGTATCACATGCTTAAAATTCTCCTCCAAAAGAATCTTATGCATGCAAAAAGATGGATTAATTCCCTTCAGATCTGATACATTCTAGCCAATAGCAGATTTATAGTGCCTTAATACTCTTAGCAATTTTTCAGTTTCAATTTCAGTTAGGGCACTATTTATTATAATTGGAAAGTACTCAGTTTCATCAAGGAATACATACCTGAGGCCTGGTGGTAACACTTTAAGCTCCGGTTTGGGTCTGGCCTCCTTTTCTTCCAGCCTCGGATCTTTTGGTTCTCTCCCTCCATTGACTTCTGCAGCTCCGTCAAGAAGAGCTTTTATAATGCGAGGCTCAGTTCCTTCTGCATCCTCAGTCACTAATGCTACCTCCATTGAATCTTCATAACACATCTCCTCCAGCACAGAGTCTACAATGGACTCTATCACATCCAGTCTTAAGCACAGCTCATCTCCCATTGGGTGTTTCATAAACTCACAGACGTTAAATGTGACCTTCTCATCATAACCCAGAGCATAAGTTCACCATTCTGCACATCTATCAAAGCTCTCCCGATTGCTAGAAAAGGTCTTCCCAGGAGTAGTGGAATGTCCTGGTCTTCGTCCATATCCAATATCACAAAGTCTGCTACGAAAATGAACTTGTCCACCTTGACCAGAACATCTTCCACCTTCCCATATGGCATCTTGATAGAACGGTATGCTAACTGAAGAGAGATCATAGTAGGCTTAATCTCTCCAATGCCCAGTTTCTCGAAGATGGAAAGGGGCATCAAATTGATACTAGCCCCCAAATCACATAATGCCTTGCCAATATCCACTCCACCTATGTTGCATGAAATGGTGAAGCTGCCTGGATCTTTGAGTTTCTGTGGGAGCTTCTTCTGAAGGATAGCACTGCACTCCTCAGTTAGTAGCACTGTTTCATTATCTCTCAGCTTTCTCTTGTTAGTCAAATTTTCCGGAGATTTTCATAAGAAGTTTAAGTTTAAAAAGAAATTTTCAAGTTGTCATTTTTGTTTAAGGGTCTAATTAGAGTTTAAAAGTTAGAATGTCACAAGTCTCAAAAGATAAAATCACATATATAAAATTAACAATCATAGTTATACTACATAAAGACGAAAAAAGAAAATTTAATACAAATTTAAATATTACACGCACACAGGATCAGTAAGTTCAATAGCAACCATCTTGGTAACCGTGCCTTCACTCAAATATTCTCTATCAAATGACACACCAATCATCAAACTGACAACATTTCCATGAAAGCGAGAGAATTAGTTGTGATTGAAATGGTGTACCAATAAATAATAATTTAGAAAAATTAGAAATGGGCAACAACAATAGAATACCTATAAGATAATCAGAGTCACAGTCCATCTTGGATATAATATCGATTGGAAGACCCTTGATCCCAAAGAATGCGATACTAATACATTCAGCATTTGAAATAGATGTCCTAAGCTAGAACAAAAGTTTGAACTCATGGGAAGTGGTTCGATATGAACCACTGTTGTGAGGAACGCCAAAATCTTACATTCGATACACACATCCTTCCTTTATGACATCTAAGATCTTGTACAACACTGATTTCCTAATAGTGGCCTGAATTGTATCACGCTGTGTTTGGATATAACAGAAATTAGTAAATTTAACAATAATGAAATGGGCAATGGGCAATTTGAAATAAAGAAACAAAAAAGGCAATGAGATTAAAGAATCACATTTTCATCCATCAGAATAAGTTCCAAAGTGTAAAGCCTACGAACACTACATACGCTACTGAACACTATGAATCTACAAAATAGCTGGTGAAGCCGAAAACAAAGTAGCAGCTAAGGAGAAGCATAATACATTTGTGTGGTAGAAGTCAGTGAAAGAGGACATCAGAAGCATTGGAGGAGAAAAAATCGAAGGATAGGAGCTGCTTACGTGGATATGAACAGTAGCCACAAGAACTATGAGTAAAAGATTAAACCAAACTTACAAAAGCCAGGGTTGACTATGAAATTGAAGAAAAATAATGTGAACGAGTAATTAGAGCACACGAGAAGGCACATAACAAGACAAGTGGTACAAGCCTTGCATTTCATGTACTGCATATACTGCTACCGGAAGAGTCACCTTGTCACAGCAGATGACAGATGGTGTGTGGCTATTTCATATATCAAGGTGAAAATTAGATGAAAAGGATTTGATCACCAAGCATCAGCACAAGTTATAGTTGTGTGCAGAAAAGTGACTATTTCAAAGGTCAAATATTTATTAAATACTAGACATATTGTTGGGGCTAGTGTTGGTCAGTATTCTTCACAGATAGTAAAACCATACAAATTCTGTTGATTTGTACACAAAAGCTGTGCACCCTGGCAGCCAGCCAAAAGCCTTCACTACATTTTGACAAACACCAGCTTGTCCTCTTCAGGTTGCATGGATGTAAGAATAAGTTACAGAAACTTTTACAACAAGAAGCATGACTGGTTACAGTATACATTGCTAAACCTATCTCCAAGAGTCATATCTGATATTCAATCAGGCTTCAGCCTCCTCTTCTCCATCTTCATCAGCTTCATCAGCTAGTTTTGTCAGCTCTTCCTGAATCATGATCTTTATAGATGCCTTTCTCGGGTTGAGATCCATAGCAAACTGTTTAGCTGAAAATCAATCATTTCTGTTAGGAGCCTTCATTTTATTTTAATTCGTGTTCGTATTTTCAGATTCATGAATTGTCAAATTTCTTCATTTCCCTTGTTTATATTATTAAATGACGAGACTCAACAGCAAACTGTGGACACTCCAATAATTAAAAATGCTAGATCATCCAATGAGAAGAGCTCAATGAATTATGTCATTCATTCCTAGGTTAATATCAACAACGACCAAGCCTTATTTCCCCAAGGTGGGGTCGGTTACATGGATCAAACAATGTAATAATGTTGGGTCATAAATTATGTAAATTGATAAGGCGTTAATCTCTAGATCCTTTTTAATTGTTTCGCTTATAATTGTTTTTTCTTCCTCTACCTCTAGCAACTGGAAGTCTAGAATAGCCTCAATTTGATCAACTATCCTTAGTGAGGCTTCTAGTGATCTCCTACCTACATGGCCAAACCACCCAAGGAGGGATTCTACCATCTTTTTTGCAATATCAGTTCTAGGAAAAAAATTCCAAAACCCCAAACAAATACACTTCATACAAGAGAAGAACAAGCTATTAAAGGCATCAAATTTGCACTATCTCAGTTGAAACTGAAACAAGGTATAACAATTAATTATTAAATTTTTAAAGCAGCAAAAGGAATGGATCGTACCAAGTTGCTTCAGAATGTCAGTAAAAGTGGCCTGCAAAACAGAAAATGATTTTTAATTTTGTTGAAATAAAATCTTCAATACATACAGCATTGACACAATCTTTTTCAGGCTACAATACAGTCTACAACAATACAACATCAAGCTTTGCTTCAAAAGTCCACTAGAAATAGTGAATGACACATAAAGCTGCTACAAATAATACAAGATTTGACATGTAGCAAATCGCTTGCAACATTCCAGCCTAACAGGAACGTGCTTGCACATGTTTAATCGTCCAACTTGCTAATTTATCCATTCTTTGACTTGGGAGATATAGGAAAAAGAGATAACAAGGGTGGAAAGAAAATTGAGAGGCTTTGGATCTTCCCTAGTTTCATTGTGTGGGAAAAGAACTACAAAGACTTTACAAAAGAGCCAAGGGACTCATTCAAAAGCCAAGTTTTCTTCACATGTGAAAATAAAATGAAGAGAACACTTTCAATTTCATAGGCATCCATGCGGTTAAGATTAACACAACTGAAGAAATGTTTTGTCCATCCAAAGGCGATCAATCCATGTTGAAGACAAGCCTGCTTATACGTGCCTGATGCATTAATGAAATCTTTTGATTTAGGGGATGAACAAGGGGTGCAAAGGTGATGATGAGGGCAGGGCCATGGTAGAAAAGGCAGTGCATGGTGGCAGTAACGGACCCAAAAATTTTATCTAGTGAGGGCAAAGATACTACATAATAAAAAGATTTTTTAAACCTGGCCCTTAAAGCTGAGGATAAGAGACTAAAACAGATATGTTTGAATTGAGAAAAGATACATTTAAGTAGTTGAGTTGATTTTCCGATGGATACTTGCCTTATTAAATAACTTCTTATCCTTATCCCTAAAGGCGGAAGTCAAGAAAACCCATAAATATAGTAACAAGCATAAATCTTTATATAGTGAGGGAAAAAATAACATACAAATACAAATATAAGAGTAAAATTAACAATTACATACAATAAAAAATAAAAATTTTCCATATTATGGTGAACCAGTGACCAGCTACTGAGTGAACAAGGGATTTATTGGGGATGAATAGGCTAGACAAGGAGATTGCTCATGTCATTTCCCGTGTTTGACTTATGGTTTAAACAAATATATAGACGATGAAAATAAAGGTGATGAAACAAAAGTAAATGGAATTCGAAACATTCCAATTGATACATCGTTTTTGCTATCAGGACAGCAGAGCACACCATTTGTCCCCTTTTCAAATTTCTCACTTTCTTCTCCAGTACCATACTACCATACTGTGTCTCTTTAATAAAAGATGTTTTTTAAATGTCGATCATTGTGTTTTACAATATCCTAAAACAAAATCTCTCACTTCTTGACACTAATAAACAAAAAGAAAAGATAGATTGTTATTTGTTATGTTCCTTCACTCCATTTTCTCTTTCGTCCAAACCTGTGAAGAGAAAGTAAATTTTTCTTTCGCGGAAAGGTGAATATCTTTTTTGTTCTAGAAACAGTGAAAGTAAAAAAGCTAAAATATTTTACCCAAGGATTTTGTGTCAAGCAGGCAAGGAACATTGTAGCAGTGTCTCAGTTAAGAAAGATACACTGAAGAAGAATGATAAAACTTATCGAATTTATTTTTGAAGGCTAAACCTTGTCAATTTTAAATATGTATCAACTATAAAAATCACTAGAAGTTGAATTTCATATAATCATTAATTCCAACATCTTACCGTATTGAAGTCAACTTCTTTAAGAATGTCACATATGGCATCACGCAACTGATCATCACTGGGGTTCAACTTCTGTTTCTTCTTGGCCTTTCCTCCACTAACCTTTTCTGCTTAATGTAACAGAGAGGTTTCATAAAGTACATCAAAAGAGAAAAGGGGGGAAAAATACACTGATAACACCATAAAGCTTGATTTCAGATAAAAACTATTATTTACTAGAACAAGAAACATACGCAAATCCGAACATTTATAGAGAAATGATGACAAAAGGGACAGAGAGCTCATGGTGTCTACCAGTTTTCTCATTGGTAGCAGACTTGGCTGGAGTTGCTTTCTTCTGCTTTTCTTCATTATCATTTTTCTTCCTTCTTGAAAAGACATTCGGACTTCCGTCACTATCATCATCAAACTTTGAAAGGGTGGATGACAATTTCTTTGCTGTTATCTTTTGTGGTGAGCGAGATTTTTTGGTAACCGAAATTTTCTCAATTTTATTTTTTGCAGCAGATTCTTTCTTTGTCAATGGTATTTTAGAAGTTTTTTTTGATTTTTTCACATCTTTAGATTCACTCTCAGCATCATTTTTATCCTCACTTTCAGATTTCTCTATCTTTTCATCCTCCAATTTTTCAGGAACGCCATTTTCATTTTCCTCCTCACTTTCTCCGTTTTTCTCTTCCTTTGACTCATCTTCTGTATCAGTTGTAATCCTTCTCTCCACCGCAAGAGAATCAGAGTTTTTCTTCCGACTCTGAAAATTATGGCAAAAAGTTGAAAAAACCAAACTAAGGACCGATAAAAACAACTAAAATTGATATAAGGTTTATGAAGAAAAGGAGAAAAAATGAATAACAGGATTAGATTTGACATTTTGACTGGAAAGGTGATACACTGATAATACAAAACACTAACACCAATTTGTAGTGACAATTAGGTCAAATATTAGTACCTTTGCAAAACGTTTTGATGTCATTGTTCCAGATCTTGATTTTACACTGCGCTGGCGCTTTGTTCCCTTACTTGACTGATAACAGGTAAAACAAAAATCATGTTATACTAGAAAATGGTTCAAGGGTAAAATAAAAATAGATACAAGACATGAACACAAAATAGAAACAAAAAATACAGTTATCCAAACCTTCTCTTTTTCTGCTAGCAGCACAGTTGTGGTTGCATGAGGGGCAATCAAAAAGTCTACCAGCTTAACAATAATATCTTCCTACATTTTTAGAAGTTCATTAGCATGAGAAATGATAGATATGTTAAATGGCATCAATCAACAGGCTTCCTTTAGATGGCATCAACATATATTGAAGTGCATTTTGAATATTATACACAGCAACAAAGATTGTCTTAATGTATGCACCTACCAAAGCATGAACAAGTAGGATTAACATCCTCATGCACAATAGTGACAGTAAAAAGGTTCAGAGTAAGATAAAAGAAATCAAATGGTTAACACAAAATGTTTCGGCAGGAAAACCACTTCCTGCAAAATTGTTAACATTCTACCAAAACACTAAGCTAAAACAACAAACCTTCCTCGTTGTCTTCGTAAGTGTTATGTCAAGCACATCACAGAATTCCAGTAATTTCTCTTTCTTACACTTGTCAAATTTTTCTTTTACTTTAATCATTTGCTTTTCCTGCAGTAACAAAATTTGCAGTTTAGAAGTTTCTGCAGACAAGGACTTCAAGACGAAAACCAAGAATTCAATAATGACTAAAAAATTCAAACAAATATTACAATTGTTATATGACATAGTTGCGTGTTGTGAGTATTAATTTTTGTAGGCTAATAATTACCTCATCGCCATGCCACACAAAACCAGAAAACCTTGATATATTACTCTTGACCTCAACTGCCTACAAAAGAGCAAAAAAGAAGTCACATGGAATCATAATAACACAAGTGTGACCAGTCAATTCCATAATCCCGACATCCCCAGTAAGTTTGACTTTTTAACATTCTGAGCATGCACTGCTTATCCTGAACAATACGGGCGGTAGTGGCATAGTACAAAAAAACCAAAGAAAGTAATAGAGGCAGTTTAGAACAATTTTTAAATAGTAAATGAAGTGAGAATTACCTTGCCTCTCCTTCCAAATAGGATAGTGTGGAGCAATTTGAAAGTATCATCAGTCTTCTTTCTAGATAATTTAAATGCCACTAAAGCAGAAAATGCAAGAGTCATAAAGTTATAAGCTGTTCCGAAGAAGCAAAATCATGCATCCATAGTATAACATAAAATATGAAAATATCAACAAAAAATAATAAATCTCCCCTATATCAGCTTAACAATATTTGTTATATAAGATCATATGCATAACAAGAATCTCTTCTATAAGTTCTATTACAGATTTAGAGCTATACTATTGTCAGTCTTACAATCCATTATTTCTACCCATTATATCAAGTGCTAAAGATTATAGGGTGAACCTCGGCACAACGGTAAGATTGCTTGCCTTGTGACATAGTGATCAGGGGTTCAAATCTTGTAAGTAGCCTCTCCGCTTAAGGGTGAAAGGCTACATACATTTACCATCTCCAAACCCCACTAGATGGCAGCCTCGTGAACTTGGCTACCCTTATATCAAGGGCTAAAGATTTTGTAGACCTAATGTACAATTATAGTTTCTTGAATTAGTAAAACATCCTTCAATAACGATGATTAAACATAAGTATCTAATAAACTCATTTTCCATAAAGGCAAGAAGAAGGGACTCGAATATTTCCAAGTCTGTGCAACTATTATTGTCATTGAAGGCAAATTAAGAGGGAAAAGGATGTTGAACACATAATTTTTTTTAATTCTCTTAATTGGAAAAGGCGGCAAGCTTAAAGCTTCAATAAAAGTGTTCTAAATTACAATGGATTCATACAGTTAGTTGACATGACAATAAAAAACTTAAAAAACAAACAGGTTTGCCATCACCACCATCAAAGCAACTGCTTATGTTGTAAGTCTGAATCACCAACATTGTGACAACCTCTACAGGGTGAGGAGGTTGATATTATGGTAGAAACATGCATTTACCGTTAGTTCACAGAATCATTAACTGTGCATGGTACCAGCTATGATTTCATAATCTTCAATCAACCATCTCCATGTGGTACATTCGTAACCATAATAGAGAAAATATAGAAATAATATATATCTGACCCAGCATTTCTTGCCTGATATTCTGTTAAACTCACTTCTTGGTTCTTTCTTACATTGAGTTATATCAGACATTTTGTCACAAACCCAGGAAGAATGTGGAATGCTTGCGCAAAGAAATTATGCAATAGATTAACTTAGCTACAGTATTCAAAGAAGGGGATTCATAAAATGTAATGAAAAAGAATTAAAAGATAGGAAAGCACCATACCATTGGGTATATCTTTTAAGGGTGTACCACGACCCTGCAATTTGAAAGGGAAAATGTAAACAACCTAAGTAATAATAAAACTCACAGCTAACAGTTAAGGCTAAATATTTCAACTATGAAAATGAGAACTGAAAAGTATTACCTTTTTTATTTGGAATTCTTTGTTTGCATCTTTCTCAATTGATGTTACCAACCTCTCAACTGATTTCCTTTCTCGCACTGGGCGATCAATAGTAGGAGTCCTAGGCTCTGTCTTCTTCAGTTCCTTTGTTTTCTCTTTCCCTTTCTCCCTATTGATCCTCTTTGACCCAGGCTTTTGAAATGCTCTCTCAACCTTGCTATGGTATACCTTCTCTTCTTTAGGCTTATCAACATTATCCTCCTCCTCCATCTCTTCTTCCATTTTCTCCTTTTCACTGCTCTCCTCTTTGTCATTAGAACTACCTTCTACTTCCATCGCATCTACTTCCAGTTTCTCAGCTTCTCCTTTATCCGTTTCTTCTTTAGTTTCTGCAGTCTCCTTAACCATGGTGTCTTCGTCCATTTTCTCATTCTCACATCCATTATCATCTTTCTTATCTTCTTCTATTTTTATCACGCTGTCATCTATTTTATCCTCCACTTCTTCATTCACACCATCAATTTCCTTATCCTCTTTTACTCCTTCCACACCTTCAATTTCCTTATCCTCTTTTATTTCTTTTTCCATGCCATCATCTTTCTTATCCTCATATAGTTCTTCCGCGCCATCCTTTCTCTCATCCTCTTTTAGTTCATCCACACGATTGTCTTTCTTATAATCTTTTACTTCTTCCACGATACCAACTTTCTTATCCTCTTCCACAACATCAGCTTTCTTATCTTCAATTTCTTTTACGACATGCTCTTCCAACTCTTTCAGTCCATTATTCTCCAAGACTTTTCCTCCAACGCTACTTAAGTCGGTCGTTTCCGTAACTTCATCTAATGTTTTCTCCGGCACACTCTGGCCATCTGAACCAACCATGAATACTTCATTCACTGGTTCCTCCTCACCCATAATGCTCTTATCTACAGAAAATAAACAAAAATAACTTATTCATATATACTCTTCCACTACACTCTGCTAAACGGGACAACTGGAACCTATCTGGGAAAAATATCCATACAATATGTCAAACATCAAAGTGCAGAGGAAAGGGACAAGAAAAAAAGAATTTAGAAAATGTCATATAAAGCATGAATGGTTTTATATGAAACCATCACAGTGATATCCAACAGAGATCTGATGTTCCAGCCAACACACATTAATTAAAAAACTAAAGAAAACACAGATGTTTGATGTAAACAAAGCCAGATCACTTACATATAGTTTTTTTTTAAAAAACTGTTCCATGCAAATGAGCATTCTGTTAAAAAAACCTTATAATCTTCCATAACTAACAGTTTTTAAAACCCTATCATACCCTATAATAGACATCTTTTGGTTATAATGGAAGGCCATTTCAATCAAGCAACACTTACAAATTTACCCACAGGGAGCAAAATTAATTCTTTCATTTGTTTCACCAATCAAAAAAATTTATCATGACAATCAATTGCAATGATAGCATGAAAATTGGCATCCATCAATAAGCCAACAATAAAATTCAGGTTATAAACAACAAAGTCAACATGATAAACAGTACTAGCCCTCTGGTGAGAAGGAATAATTAAGCAGACAAACAAATTTAAATTTTAAACAAAAAAAAAAAAAAACTCAACTTTGCATATTCATTTTGCATTAGCCTCCTAGCAAAGCATGACAACAAGCTAAACATGAATAGAGTATTCCATATTCATGCAATTACGAACAAAATTCTCAACAGCACACCAAATTCATGGTTAGAGACTAACTTCACAATGAGGTTATTGGCACTCCAATATGCCCATCCACACACCCATTTTTTTTAAGTATTATGATACTTTCCAGTTCCACAATTACCCTTATTTATATCTTTACAACTAATATATATACATAATTACATATATATACATTTTATTTTATTATTTATTTTTACTCTTAACATAATTATCTCTACCTAAAATCTTTTTTCAAACAAATTACAAACCCTTTTTGAAGTTATTAAAAAAGAAAATGGCCAAATGGCTAAGAACCGTGTATGTACCTAATTAGTATATGTGAAAATGGCCAAAAATAAGTAATGCTAAAACATGGAATTTCTTTGGTTATATACCAACATACATTATTGTACTCTCTTCTAAGAACTGATGTTACTTTCAAAGGAATCCAGAGTCATAAAAGCAGGCAGAGAACATATTATTTTTCAGAATTAAATAATTATACTATATTTTCTCTTGTAATATCAGTCACGAACTTAAGAACAATACTAGAATACAACAGATAGCTGATTAAGACAAATATAATTTTTTGAAAATTTGATCAAAATCATATTTTATAAAAAGAAAATTCTGTAGTATCCAAGATCAAGGGTTAGCTCAAAGATCAGGGGTGACCTGAAAGCTAGGGTGTGATCTAGGATTACTGTATGATCTTTTAGGTTTTCTAGATATCCAGTTGTGATAACTAGGGTTTCCCCAATCACTAGTGTGTGCAAATGAGAGTAATTAGGGAGTAAGAGAATGTACCTGAGCCATAGGGGGAATGGTGTTGTATCCTATGGGCCTGTACGGAGGTCAGTAAGGCTGACGTGGCCCTTAGAGGATAGGGGGATGAGTCATTCATCCTTGTTTAGTACTAAAGGACCTTATCCCTGTGGCAAGTTGAGTTCACGCGCCCGGTGCTCGGGCTCTCAAGGGGTAGAATCCCTGTGGTCGGCCCGAATCTCCTGGGGGTGAACGTCTGGGAAATGTGCTCGACCTGTATGGGCACGGTCCCGTATATAGCTGGGTCTGGTCGATTGGCTATGATATGGGTAGAACCGAGGGTCAGTCCACCACAAATTCCATAGTGCATGCAATGGCATGAATATTTTGCACATGGCATGTTCTATGTTACAATAGGACAAATGCTAAAAGTCTTATTTGCATCCACATTACTTTTGTAACCAAATTCATATTAATTTTAGATAAATTTAGTTTGAATGCATTATTAAGAAATAAATACTATATCTAATCATATATTATATACTGTATTATCTAATCTAATTATTATAAAATTTTAATATTACAACCATTATCTAAAAGTCTAAATAACGAAAAAGGACAGCCCGGTGTACGAAGCTCTCACCTAGTAAGGTGTGAGGAATGTAAATATACCTAGCCTTGGACTCATAAGCAAGATATTTTCCAGGTCACAAGTTACAAGTGAGGCAAACTTACACACACATATATATAATAAGGATATAAATAAGGGTAATTTTGGGAAATAAAATATAAGTTGAAAAAAAAAATGGGATATTGGAGCGCCAAGAACTCCAACACTAACTTCAAAATATCAGATTTTTTGAAATTCAATCCACAGAATCAAATTAGAACGAAAACTAAAAAAAAAAAAAAAACCAAAAAAACAAAAGTGTCACTCTTTTTTTTTCATCTTCGAATTCACAACCCTAAACTCCTCACCCCCAATTATCCCCACACAAGCAACAATTGACCCCAAAAATATAAAGATGCAAACTTTTCAAATTAAGAAAGCTTTAATAAGGGAAATTGAAGAGTTGAAACTTACAGATTCAGACTTTAGGAGAGAAGTGAACAGAACAGAAATTGTGTGCTTCTGTTTGTCTCTCGGTAAGTTCTTTAATGAACCCGTTCACTTCAGTTTCCTTTTATAATGTGCTAAGTAGAATCCAATCCAATCCTGCATTTTCTCTTACATCTTAGCCATTAAAAATATAATAACGGACGGTGAAGATGGATTTCAATTTTAAAATATGGAATTACTGTATGTATATACGAGGGAGAGGTTCACTTGCAGCATCTCCGACCCAATAACTAACTCTTGGTTCTTAAATGCTCCCCCACGGCATTTTTAATATTATTTCACACTTTTTTATATCCTAAGCAACTCATCTGTAAATTTATTTCAAGAGCATTGAGAAACCTATTTAAAGAAACTTATTTATAAGTCTACATATTAGGATCTTGACATTTGTCATTTAAGTTTTTTTATTTAATTTTTTTTAAACTTGAAAATAACAAGTGACATAATTTTATATGTAGGTTTGTAGACTTATATATCTCTAAATCATTTTTCTTATAACAAACCTCAAAAACCCAAACATGGTACTTGAATTGACCGTACACGGTTACACCTACCTCACATCACTTTTTGCATATTATTAAAATATTACGTATTATGATAAAAATTAAATTATTATTCAATTAATACAAATAATTCGACAATAATAATTTAAAAAATATATAAAAATACTAAAAATACATTTAAAAATATAAATAATAAAACTAAATTAATTAAAATGAGAATACATAAAAATAAATATAATAAAATTTCAATTTTGGTCATTCATACGTCGATAATGCTCCCAAACATA
This sequence comes from Crotalaria pallida, assembly GCA_037953625.1. Taxonomy (NCBI): domain Eukaryota; kingdom Viridiplantae; phylum Streptophyta; class Magnoliopsida; order Fabales; family Fabaceae; genus Crotalaria; species Crotalaria pallida. Next base: position 74,053,625 of record CM075649.1, on the reverse strand, counting down.
TTCTACTAAATCGGCTTAAAGCTGATGATGGGTTATACTATCACGAACAACGAATCTCCTTTGCAGGTAATCTTGAATATTAGGGTCACGATCATTATTTGATTCTTCCACCATGTCGTTGCTAAGATCAGAATAATCGAAATTACCACCATATGTGTCTCGTTCATCTTCGACAATCATATTATGTAATATGATGCAAGCATATATTATACGCGCAAGTGAATTTAATTGCTATTGTCGAGCTTGGCAACGTATGATTGTGAATTGAGCTTGGAGTCCTCCAAATGCTCACTCGATATCCTTGCTAGCACCTTCCTGCAGCTTGGCAAAAAATTGTCTCTATTCTCCTTATGACAATGTGATGCTCTTGGCAAATGTAGATCATTCAGGGTAAATGGCGTCTGCTAAATAATATCCCAAATTGTATTCAGTTCCATTAACAGTGTACTTCACCTCTGGAGCTTGGCCATGTAGAATATCGTTAAAGACAGGTGATTGATTCAGCATATTAATGTCGTTGTTTGAACCAGTAACACTAAAGAATGCATGCCAAATGTGACACCCTTAAAAATAAAACCCTTTAATCCTAGTTAATTAATGGGTTACTTAATAATTTCGTTTTAAAACTTATTAACATATAAAAATTCTCCGTGAAATTCGACGGAGTTTCCTTTGTTTTTCGGACTTTTCCCAAAATAATTTTTTTTCCTAATAAACCTGTCATATCACATATTCATATAAACAGATAAGCCAGCAGAGCATAAAGCATTGTCAGCATAACCAACATCAAGATCCGAATATGAACATGTAGCGGAATAATCTATTCCCAAAAATCACTCCTTTCCTTGAAGGAGGAGTCCTGGGCCACCCATGTGCTGTATACTATGCACGAAAACCCATATATACACTAGTTCAGCAAAAGAGAGTATATAAATACATCAGACACCCAAAATAAGGCCTAGGACAGACAACATAACTAACTACTACTACTTACTCTCTCCGAGGTGGAGAGTACTCCTGCTCGGCCTGTGACTGTGTAAGCTCGGGCTCGGTACCTGTATAAAAACAGTAAGGAGGTGAGCATTACACAATATTTAGAAAATATATTCTATAAAGACATAGAAAACAATTAACTCAAACACAGTTAGCATACAATTTAATCACATCATGCTCACGCACAGAAATACACAATCCATTCATATGTCAATTTCCTTACATTTTTATCCCTTATAAATTTCCATGTTCCTTTTTATCCATTTTATTCATTTTATCCATTTTATCCACTAACCTATACCATTAGGAATTTGTCCATTATTATCTTTTTCCACACCTTACGGCGAGTCCATTAGTATAAATTCACATACCTTTCAGCGGGTCCATTATTCACACACCTTTCGGCGGGTTCATTATGATATTTAAATTTAGTTCCATTGTCCTTTATCCTTTTTAACCTTTTTAGTTTTTTACTACCATGTCGCATATCGATCCATTATTCACTTCTCAACAATCATATCATGCAACATACACAAACAATTCATCATCAACGACCAATATCAATCTCACATTACACATATATCCATATATTTCCATAACCACTATCTATCATCAACTTATATTTTCACAAGCCTAGAAACAAGTTTCTTTCCTTTATTTATTTACTTCATTTTTCATATCATTCTAGAAAAGATTAAAGCCACACTATTCTCTCAACATTCTCTCTCACTTTTACAAAGATCAAAGTTCTTATTTTCATATCTTTTGATCAAGAAACTTTTGAATCTCAAGTTCTAATAGTTCATAGTTCTTGAAGGAGATTAAATAGGTTTTGTTATTCATTGAGTTGTAATCATTGCAAGAGGCAAGCTATAAATACTACAAGTGGAAGTCTTAGTGTATGTTCATCAAGCAATCAAAGAATATTTTGGAAGTCATGTTGTGAGGAATCAACAAGCAAGTGGAAGACTTGGTGTGTGTGCGTGTGTGATCATCAAGCAAGAGAAGAAGGTTAGATTAGAAGTTCAATATGGTTACAAGACAAGAGTGGGGTTATCTCTTAGAGGCTATCAAATGGGGTATCTTGAGAGACGAATTACTTGTAATTTGAGAATTATAGTTCCTTAGTGAAATCTCTCTTGGTGAAGATGGGACTAGATGTAGCTCCCCGTGGAGGAGAGTGAACCAGTATAAAATCTCTGTGGAGTATCTCTTTACCTTAATCTCTTTAATTTCTGCATGTTCATATTGTTCTTGATTGAAAATGTAGAAAATATTGATTTTCTAATAATTGAATGAATTAGGTTTTAATAGTACAAATTGATTTGGGAAAACCTTTTTCATAATCTAGGTAATCATTAATAATCTTTGTGTTAATCAATTCCACTCTATCTCTGATCATATATGATATTTGAGTGATTTTCAATTTCGATTGAAAAGTGATTTTTCTGTTCTGAGCAGTGATTAATCAATTAACAAGGTGTGCTAATCGATTAACCAATTTCAGTCATCAGGTGTTAAATGATTAGTGGTTAGATTAATCGATTAAGAGCTGAAACTTTTGTGAAAATCATTTGTTTTAATTATCTCAATTTGGTTCGGTCGAAAATCTTTCAAGGTTTCTTTAACACCTATTCAACCCCCCCTTCTAGGTGTTCTCCTAGTGTTGTTTAGTTTATTTCTCCACCGATTGTAGTTCTTGTAACACCTAAGATTTTTACCCTTAAGACCCCGCTATTAAAAATGTGAATTTGAAATTTCCTTTTAATTTAATGAAAACCACCCGTCAAACGGACGAAGTTTTGTTTGTTTTTAAGACTATTCCAAAATTTAACCTGTGATAGTCAAATTCAAATAAACAAACATTAGCCAGCAGGGCTTCAGATTATATATATAAATCATATCAAGGCCCAATGAGCTCCAAATATATCAGAGACATCAAATATTCAGAGTTTCAGCGGAAAATACTAAGTTGAGTATCAAAACCCAAAACATATAACTTTACCAAAACAAAACATCCTAAGCCTCATTTAAAAAGATTTATAAAAAATTTACATCAAAATAATATAGGAGGCTTAGGTCCATATTATGATCTAAAACCCATAACACCCTACTCTCCCTGTAAGGGAAAGTACTCCTGCTCGGCCGGGGGCTGTGCCAGCTCAATCTCCGTACCTGAAAAATGTTAAGGGAGTGAGCATTGCACATGAAATAGAAAGCAGTTTCTAACTAGACATAACAACCCGCTAGGTCAAACACAACTAGCAAATAAAGCATATATTCACATATTGCACACCATACTCATTTCATTATTTCCATACTCATTATTTATTCCACATTTCCATTTTCATTATTCCATTCAACATCCATTTCCATTATTCATTTCAACACCCATTTCCTTTACTTTTTATTCTTTTCACATACTTACTTTATTTCGGTACATCACCTCAAATCAGAGGCCAATGTACCAATTTTCATTCATCACATTTATCACCTCAAAACGGAGGCCCTCATACTTTTCCTTATTTAAATTATGTGTCCCTCAAGTCAGAGGTCAACACTCCAATTTCTTAATTCACGGTGTGTCTCTCAGGTCAGAGGTCAACACACCAATACACATTTCATCCGGTGTCCCTCAGGTCAGAGGTCAACACTCATTCACTTTAATTCATCTGGTGTCCCTCAGGTCAGAGGTCAACACCCATTCATTTTATTTCCTTTCGTGCCCCTCAGGTCAGAGGTCAACACACACTTTCATTTTAATTCATTCGGTGTCCCTCAGGTCAGAGGTCAACACTCATTAACATTCATTTCATCTTGTGTCCCTCAGGTCAGAGGTCAACACTTTATTACTTTAATTCATTTTGTGCCCCTCATAACAGAGGTCAGCCTAATCATCACTTTCCATTAATCGTCACCTCAAATCAGAGGCCAACGTACTTATCACATTTTCATTTCACATTACCTCACATCAGAGGCCAAATCATACTTTCATCTTCTTACACAAACAATTATAACACATACATTTGCTCATTCATACGATATCCACATTCTTAACACAATTAAATACAATAGCACACATTCAACACCTAATCATTCTCATCATAAACAATTTATCACAAGTTAAGGAATGTCACCTCAAAACAGAGGCCAACATATATACCACATTCTGAATATTCGGCACCTCATTTCAGAGGCCAAGAATTATTCACTTTCTTGTTCAATCAATTTTAACACATTTAAATACAACAACACACATTCAACAACTAATTATTCATGTAATTATCTTATTCATTTCCTTTCTCAGTTATCACAATCATACCAAATAGTATTCTCTTTCATAGTCCAACATTTATATTACACTTCATTTCAAATTACATATTTCACCTTCTCACATATTTGCTTTATCACCACATAATAAAATCACCTTTTACTTTTTGTTTACACAAAATCATTTGCTTCCATTTTCGATATTCACAAGTTCAATTCATAAGCCATGACCTTTGTTCACAATTGACAATACTTAACATTTATACTCATTTAGCATTTAGATACAAATACGCACATTCATCACATATAATCGTTTCCATTCCCTTTTCTTCCTATATTAATTTATTCCATAACACATACACATATTTGCAATAGCAGTGGATTATCATTTAATACAAGGCTTTACAATTAAAATCAATAATCATAGAATTCATTTATGTCAACTTCACTATCATATTACCCAATTCCTCTTGCACTTCTTTGTAATCACTATCCAAGTTTCAATTGTCAAATAATTCATTTTCATATCATGGGGTTCTCTTTTCCTAGTCTTTAGGTTCAACATCATACATATTTAATTAGTTAGAATTTTATATTCAATAACCTAGGGTTTTACAATCTAATTTTCTCCCCTAACACATAATCCTAACAAATCATTATATACTAACTAGAACCCACTCCCTAGAACAAGGCAAAACCCACCCGCTTACCTCAAACACTTGGAGATAAGGTGATTTTGCTTGTGAGTTAGAATCCAAAGGAAGAGGGAGGAACCTAATATAATAGCCATAATAAGAAGAGTTAGCATTTATGCCATAGCCTCTTGCCAAAACTCAAGAAAATGTGAAGCTTCCATGGCCTAGAGTTGAAAACCACCATGGAAGACAAGAGAGAGAAAGGGAAAACGAATTTAGAGAGAGAAAAGAGGAAATCCATGGCATTAAACACTTACTTGAAGTGAAGAAGGAAGAGATTTGTTGATGGAATGAAGAAATCCCACTTGCTCTTGGTGGATTTGATGATGGAGAATGGAACCCTAGGGGAGAGAGGAAGAGAAAAACGAATTTGGGAAAGAAAGAGCGTGTGTTTTGCTTTTATTTTTTTCATCAGCAGCAGCTCTTAATCGATTAAATTGCAGCTTAATCGATTAAGAGGCGATTAAGAGGCGATTAAGCTGCACAATTTTGCAGTATCCAGACTTTGAAAGGCCATAACTTCTTCGTTACCCGTTGGATCTTCCTCAAATTTTAGAGCAAGCTTCCCTACATACTAATCTTCACATCCAACGGTGGAATTTGTGTTTAGAGTTGTAAATCTTTTATTTTAAATTTCTTAATATCCTATGTTATTAATCCTAAAACAAGCCTTCAATCCACTATTTTTAACTCAATATCATTATTTCCTTCACTCTAAGCTTGACCCATCATCAATTATACTAGGAATTAAATTTGGAATGTTACAGTTCTTACACCCAGGCACGAGCCGGTGCGCTTGCACCAAAATCTGGTGCCAGAGGGGAGTTGGCGCCCAGGCGCGCAGGGCACTGCTGGTGCTGATTGCGTGCGTATTGGCGCGCCCAGGCGCTTGTGCGACGAGCCCAGGTGTAACATCTTTAATTTTATTCTAGGCATAATTAGAATAATAAACAACTTATAAAAATGATAAAGATGGATAAGGATCAAGTTAAGTGCTATGAAGTCGTGGGATAACCTTAGCAAAGAATTAGAGGTCGAAAGGGGGGAAAACGAATATTAAAACCGGCGTTTCCGGTCTTTTTAATACGACATATTAGCAAATTCAAAATAAAAGATTTACATCTCTAAACGTAAACTCCATCGTTGGATGTGAAGATGAGTTTCTTAGAAAACTTGTCTCAAAATTTTAGCATGATCCGACGGTTAACGAAGAACATATGACGATTCAACTGCAAGGCCTTCAGACACGCCCAGGCGCACCACCACCCACGCCCAGGCGCGCTCCAGCCCAGCGCACACACACATCAATGCGCATCGCGCCTAGGCACGCCAGATCGCATGCCCTAGTCAAATCAATCAAATTGTTTGTCAAATTAATCAAGACTGATCAAATTGTTAAAGCATCAACAACTTCAATCAAATTCATAACATGGTTTGTCATTTTCAAAAAGGGGGAGATTGTAAGTTCCATGATGAATGTTTTGATAATGACAAAGTGTTTTGAACAAGTTACAAAGATGTTGATCAAGTTTCAAGTTCAACAAGCAACAACAAACATCAAATGAAGAAGAGAGAAAGAAAACTCATGAAGACTTAGTTTGAGTGTAATTGTAATTGTTTTATCTTTTGCCTCTCAAGCTTCTTAGGTCTTTTATTTGGGTAGATTATTTAGAGGGTAGTGAATCTCTATCATAGTCATGATTAAATCATAATTTGAGTTTTCACTTAACCTAAAATCAATAGGTGGCTTAAAGGTTTGAAAGGAAAGGTTTAGTTTTGAGAAAACAAGTTTCTAACAAGTTTCATCAGGGTTTAATCGATTAAAACCCAAAGTAATCGATTAGTACTCGATTAAGGCAAGATTTAATCATGAAGACTTAGTTTGAGTGTAATTGTAATTGTTTTATCTTTTGCCTCTCAAGCTTCTTAGGTCTTTTATTTGGGTAGATTATTTAGAGGGTAGTGAATCTCTATCATAGTCATGATTAAATCATAATTTGAGTTTTCACTTAACCTAAAATCAATAGGTGGCTTAAAGGTTTTAAAGGAAAGGTTTAGTTTTGAGAAAACAAGTTTCTAACAAGTTTCATCAGGGTTTAATCGATTAAAACCCAGAGTAATCGATTAGTACTCGATTAAGGCAAGATTTAATCGATTAAATACTGCAGATCTGGTTTTTTAAAATACGATTTTCACTTCTCAAAATCAGTTTTCAAGCGCTACAACTTTTGGGTATTCTATATAAACCTATTCCTAACCTTTGTGATTAATTAGAACACTTTCATAATCAATTTTACAAAGAATCAAGCCACTCTATTCTCTCTCAATTTCAAAGATCAAAGCTTTCTATTTTACATTCTTTTGATCAAGAACCTTTGAATCTCTTATTGTGAATTGTCATAGCTATTGATTGAGATTCATAGGATTGTTATTGTGTTTTCTATTGAGTTGTAATCTTTGCAAGAAGGCAAGCCAACTACGACAACAAAGAAGACTTGGTGTGTCGTTTATCATCAAGCAAGTTCATTCAAGCAATTGAAGAAGAAGTCTTGGTTGTGAATCAAGCAAAGTGAAGCCTTGGTGTGTGGATTATCATCAAGCAAGTGAAGACTTGTTGTGTGGATTATCAACAAGGGGTAGAGGTTAGATTAGAGAGAAGATCAATAGGATTACAAGGCAAGGGTGTGGAGTATCTCTTGTAGGCTAGCAAGAAGGGAGTCTTGTGAGGCATTTACTTGTAATTTGAGAACTCTAATTCCTCATAGTGAAGAATCTCTCTTGGTTGAAGAGGGGACTGGATGTAGCTTTCAAGCGGATGAAAGTGAACCAGGATAAATCACTATGTCGTATCTCTAAACCCTTACTCTTTACATTCAAGTTAATTCATTGTGTTCTTGATTGAAAACCTAGAGAAAGATTGATTTTCATAATTGATTGAATTGAATCTTTATTGTTCAAATTAAGTTTGGGAAAATCATTTTCATATTCTAGGTAATCAATAAGAATATAGGTGTTAATTGTTTTCGCTGAATCTCTGATCTTATGTGTTGATTGATTGATTTTCGTATGTGATTGAAAAAGTGATTTTTCAGTTTTCTGATATGTTTAATCGATTAAGACAAGCCTTAATCGATTAAGAGAATTTGAACTTTCAGGTTTATCGATTAAGATATCAGTTTAATCGATTAAGTGCTGACAAATTTGCAAAAATCATTTGTTTTAATTGTTTCGATTCATTTCTTTTGAAAATCTTTCAAGGTTTCTTAAACACCTATTCAACCCCCCCTTCTAGGTGTTCTCCTAGGGTTCCTTAGTTGTTTCAACCACCAATTGCGGTTTCCTCACATTGGTTGCGTAAGATGCACATGTAGTTGCGCGTAGCGGTAAGACGTGCATGTAGTTGCACGCAGTGGTGGAACCGCAAAGACTTAAAGAGTAAAAGCCTTAAAGCAAAAAGAGAAAAGTGAGAAAATAAACAGATGTAGAGCAAATTAAGATTTGGTTTAAAATGTCAAAACGTGAATAAAATGATAAGTGTTTGTGATTGAAATAAATTGGATTGAAATGTTTGATAATTATGTGATTAATTGCTTAACAGTCTATGACATAGTTATTTTTATGCCTATTTAGATTTCATTTGCTAAGTTCTGTGTAATACTCACCTCTTAACTGTTTTTACACAGGTTCGGAGCTTGAGTTAGCACAGCCCCCGGCCGAGCAGGAATGTTCTCCCTCACATAGAGAGTAGTTTTGTAGATGTCACGTTTATTATGTGGGGTCTTGGGTTGATTTTGATACTTCTTTATGTTTATGAACTTAGTGGGCTCTGCATATGTATTTTGATGTAGATAGTCAGCAGGGACAACCCAAGATGTGATCCTTGGGGTTGGGTTTTACTTTTGGGGTGATAGTTTTATTTCCATAGACCTGTATTGTTGTTTACTGTTATGTGGACATGATATATGATATGGCATCATATCGTGTGGCCTGGTATGGCTGGATATGATGTGATATGATATGCTAGGTTTTATGTGTGTATGGAATTCTCTGAAATAGTTCTGACAGGTTAAGCAGGCAAAAGATTAATTTTGGAATGTCCATAAAATAGGGGAAACTCCGCCGAATTTTCCGTAGATTTTCATAATAAGCTTAAGTCTAAAAAGAAATTTTTAAGTCCGTAATTTTATTAATGGCTAATTAGGTATATTTATAAGTACGGTGTTACATTTATGGTATCAGAGCGGTTTTTCCTCGGCCTTGGAGTTGAACTCACAACTCCAATGGTTTACTCACCAAGCGTGTTACCAAAAGTCAATGTCAACTGTATAACAGATAAAATAAGTATATATATATATATATATGTACTTTCATTTAGCTGGATGGTCATTTCATTATATGCAAAATAACTCGTTCCATCTTCAGGACCTAATAGTTATGGCGGGAAGACGTGCGGAAGCAGATCGTATGGCAGCTATTCTTGAAAATCTGGTTTAGATGAACCAGAACCAGGCCGCAAACATAGCACAGATGCAACATAATCAGCCCAACCAGGCCGCGAACATAGCATAGATACAACAAAACCAAGCTGACAATATAGCAACACCAGTAGCAGTAGCAACTATTAATCCTCAACCACCAGCTCCTGCTGAGATCGATTGGTTAGCCAGATTCAGAAAGAGCGAACCACCTAGGTTCAGGGGGGATACAACCCAGATGGAGCTCAAAAATAGCTCCAAGAAATTGAGAATATTCTCCGATCTCTACAGCCACCTGCCGATCACAGAGTTCGAATGGCTGAATATGTGTTGACCAGTGAGGCTGAACACTGGTGGAAGCAACAAAGGAGGGGCCTGGAAGCAGTGGACCAGGAGATCACTTGGGATCTATTCAAGATTCGTTTTCTTGGCAAGTATTTTTCTGAGGATGTTAGGAGGGAAAAGGAGATAGCATTTCTCAAGTTGGAACAAGGGAACTTAAGTGTCGGGGAATATGCGGACAAACGCGCTAAATGCATCAAGTTCGAGTACGGTCTCCACACAAAAATAAGACTTGCTTTTGAGTATCAAAATATTTCAAATCTCTCACAGCTTGTAAATATGACAAGCACATATGAGAAGGGGCTCAAGCAGGACTTAGCTGAGGAGAGGAGCAAGGCGGCACAGAAAGCAGTTGGTCCTATCAGGGGCAAGGGCCCAGTTCAGAGAGCCGACCCTTATTCTAGTCCTAGAGCAGCAATTCCTATGACGACAGGGCAGAGTGTGCCCCCTTCAGCCCCTATGTCTCCTTGTTCCAGTTGTGGGAAGTTTCACCGTGGTGTTTGTTGGTCTAGGGATAATCCTAGGAGAGAAGGTCTCTGTTTCTTCTGCGGACAGCCTGTACATTTCGCTTTCAATTTCCCTAAGAACCCACTTAAGAAAGAGGGGAATGAAACTCAGTCACAACGGGAAGGTGGGAGTCAGCCCATTCAAAAGGGCAAGGTCTACTCTATGGATGGGGAGGAGGCAGAGTTGTCTGACGAGCTCATCAGAGGTACATGTTCCATTAATAATATATCTTGTGGTGTACTTTTCGATTGTGGTGCTTCTCATTCTTTCATCTCTCATAGTTGCACGAAGAAGCTAGGATTATCACCAGTTGAAATGCCATTTCAATTATCTGTTTCTACTCCTACAAGTTCTTCTGTTATTACTTCTCAAATGCGTCTTAATTGCCCACTTTTGGTACTAGAGCGGAACTTCATAGTGAATTTTATTTGTCTTCCTTTGACTAATCTGGATATTATCTTGGACATGGATTGGATGTCTATCCATCATGTCTTGATTGATTGTAAGAAGAAATCGATTGTCTTTAATTCTCCATCTCTTGCTACTGTGGAAGTTAATGAGGAGGCGGATGTGAGCAGAATTCCAGTAGTCAAGGAATTTCCAGAAGTCTTTCCTGAGGAGATTCTGGGACTACCACCTCACAGGGAAGTCGAGTTTAGTATTGACCTGGTTCCTGGTGCAGGGCCAGTTTCCATAGCTCCTTACAGGATGGCCACCACCGAGTTAGCAAAGTTAAGGAAACAGTTGGAGGAGTTATTGGCGAAGGGGTTTGCTTGGCCCAGTGTATCCCCATGGGAGCTCCGATTCTTTTTGTCAAAAAGAAGGACGGAAGTTCCCAGATGTGCATTGATTATAGGAAACTCAATGCGAGGACGCTAAAGAACATGTATCCTCTTCCTCGCATTGGCGATTTATTGGATCAGTTGAGGGGCGCTGCTATTTTCTCAAAAATTGATCTTCGGTCTGGATATCACCAGATTCGCATCCGAGAAGAGGACATTCCAAAGACTGCATTTAGGACTCGCTATGGGCATTATGAGCATGTTGTTATGCCTTTCGGCTTGACTAACGCACCGGCAGTATTGATGGATTTTATGAACAAAATTTTTCGGCCTTACCTGGACTCCTTCGTGATAGTGTTCATTGATGATATTCTGATCTATTCAAAGGATCTAGGTGAGCACGAAGAGCATTTGAGAACTGTGTTGCGGGTATTGAAGGAAAAACAACTTTATGCCAAGTTAGCCAAGTGCAATTTCTGGCTCGATGAAGTGCATTTCTTGGGTCATGCTATTTCCAAAGAGGGTGTCGCTGTGGATCCCTCTAAGGTGGAAGCAGTGTTAAAGTGGGAGAGGCCCACAGCAGTAACAGAGATTAGAAGCTTCCTTGGCATGGCCAGTTACTATAGAAGATTCATTGAAGGATTCTCCAAGTTAGCACTTCCGCTAACTAAGCTAACCAGGAAGGATGTGTCGTATCAGTGGATGCCCCAGTGTGAGCAGAGCTTTCAAAAGCTGGAAAAGAGGTTGACCAGCTCTCCAGTTCTCGTTTTGCCAGATCACAACCAGTCCTTCGATGTTTATTGTGATGCCTCCAAACAAGGGCTGGGTTGTGTATTGATGCAGCAGGGTAAAGCAGTTGCATATGCATCCAGGCAACTCAGGTGCATAAACAGAACTACCCGACACATGATATGGAGTTAGCAGCTGTAGTTTTTGCTTTAAAGATCTGGAGACATTATTTGTATGGAACTCAGTTCGAGGTCTTTAGTGATCACAAGAGCTTGAAATATCTCTTTGATCAGAAAGAAATGAATATGCGACAGAGAAGGTGGATGGAGTTTCTAAAAGATTATGATTTCAATCTCCAATGCCATCCTGGCAAGGCAAATGTTGTAGCTGATGCCTTGAGTCGCAAATCTCTACATATTAGTAACTTGAGTCGCAAAAGCTGCTCCCCTAATTCTAATCCTAGAATAAATATATAATTACAAATCCTAAACAAATCCCTCAAAAATGCATTAGAAAGTGGCCCAATTGGGCCTGAACGAAGTCCGCGTGCCTGGGCGCACCAGGTCCGATTGCTGGTAGACAACGGGGGCTGCGCGCCTAGGCGTGGGGAGCTCCACACGAGGGCGTGCCAGCCTACTTCCGGCTCCGTTTCGCTCCGTTCTTGCGCCATTTTCAAGGTCCTTTTGTCCTCTTTTCAGGTCCATAATTATTTTCTTCAATTAAGCTTTGAAAGTAACTGAAACATACCCAAAACAAATCAAAACGTTGAAGGGATTCTAAACTAATAAAAAAATCCTAAAACTATACAGAAAGTCCTAAATTTACAAGAGAAACAAGCTAAATCCATAGTAAAAGGGAGTCTAAATCATGCTCAAAACATCATATATTAGACCCAAATCAGGTATATTTCAAGGGTTTGGTACACTCTTGAAAGGGTTAGGTTGAGTGAGGTTCACTTGTAATTCCTGTAACCAATTGAATTGTTTCTGAGTAAAAGCTCCCTAAGGTTTAGGGGAGACTAGACGTAGCTCTCAAGGGTGAGAGTGAAACAGTATAAAATTCATGTGTCTGATTATTTTACTGCTTTTTGCATTCTGCTTTGTCCGACCATTTTAGTCGGCCTTATCTAACTTTATATTCGGTTGAAGTGTATTTGTTGTAAATCCGCTGCAAAACTGGTTTCTGTGTGTTGCAGCTCGGATAATCGAGTATCGGTCTAGCTAACTGATTATCTCATACAGCTCGGCACAAAACCCGCTCTTTTACTTAAACAGAGCAAGTATAAATTCATCCATTTCAATTAAATCCGAATAATTGGTAATATTGCTTCCAACTACTATTCACCCGCTCTAGTAGATTGTTAGGCCGCTTTCTGGTTTCCAACAAGTGGTATCAGAGCTCGATCGAAAAATCGAGTGTAAAAACTTTTTCGAAAAGATCCTAAGGAAACCATGGGCTCTAACAATCCCTTTGGAGGTGAAGGCTCTTCAATAAATTGTCCACCACTATTTAATGGTGATGGATATGCTTATTGGAAAGCTCGGATGAAAATTTTTATAGAAGCTATTGATATCGATATTTGGGATTCAATTGAAAATGGTCCGTTTATTCCTAGAAGAAAAATAGGAGAGGAAGTCATATAAATCACAAAGGCAAGTTGGATGGATGATGATAAAAAGAAAGTTTCTTATGATTTAAAAGCTAAAAACATCATCACATCCGCTTTGTCTTATGACTAGTTTTTTCCGAGTTTCACATTGTAAAAGTGCTAAACAAATGTGGGACATTCTACAACTTACTCATGAAGGGACCAATGAGGTTAGACTAGCAAGACTGAATACATTAATGCATGAATATTAGTTATTTCGCATGCTTCCGAATGAATCTATAAATGACATGCAAAAGTGATTTACTCATATTATAAATCATCTTATTGATCTCGGTAAAACCTTTTTAAATTTTGAAGTTATTAACAAAGTGTTGAGATGTCTGAGCAGGGAATGGAAACCGAAGGTGACAGCCATTATGGAATCAAAGGACCTAGACACCATGGACATAGCAACACTGTTCGGCAAACTTCAGGAGCATGAGATGGAACTCTTACGCCTAACGATGCATGAAGAATCCGACAAAAAGAAGAAGGGGATCTCGCTCAAGGCCTCAACCAAGTCGGCTAAAGACTCCTCGGACAGTGACTCTAATTCAGACATGGACGAGGAAACCTTCAGGCTTATGGTCAAAAAGTTCGGGAAATTCTTCAAAAATAAAAGAAATTTTAAAAACAAAGGAAAAGAGACCAAAGAGTTTCATCACAAAGGCTCAAGCGCAAAAGACAAAATCAGGTGCCATGAGTGTGGTGAACCGGGACACATAAAAGTGTATTGTCCCAAGTTGCAGAAGAAAAGTAGTGCCGAAAGGAAGAAAGGGAAGGACCCTAAATTGAAAAGAGCTTACATCGTCTGGAATGCACCCGAAGAGAGTGAAAATTCAGAATCGAGTTCGTCAGATGATGAAGAGGAGGCGAACCTATGCTTAATGGGAAGACATGATGAAGAAGCTTCGCCAAGCTCAGTGTTCGGTTCAACCGTGCAAGGAAATGAGGTAAACTCAGATACTGAATCTGATACTGAGTCCGAATTTGATGATTATGAAGAATTATATACTTCTTACATTGAAATGCAATCTGATTTTAAGAAACTTGCCAAGAGCTATGTTAAACTGAAAAAGAATATTTTAAACCATAAAGAGCAAGTTCTAGAATTAGAAAAATGCATTGACAAATTGAAAAGCAACAATGATTCTTTAGAACATACTATCACTTCACTGAAAAATCAAAATTGTGAAAGTTGCATCAAATATGAGAAAGAAATTCAGAATTTGAAAACTACTGTTGCAACTTTCTCAAAAAAGCGATAATATGTTAAACCGATTACTTGTTAAACAAAGAAACAATCAAACAAAACGGGTCTCAGTTACTGTTGGATTACCGGTAAGTATACCGGATCGACAAGTAATATAGTCAGTAAGACCGGTTATCGTTCCCACGAGGATTGCAAATTGTTTCTAATTTCTTTCACCTATTTGCAACTACTATGTATAACTTGTATGGGTTTTGAGTTTAAGATATAGGAGTGTAGAATTAAAAGAATGAAACAATTCAAAACACAAAATGTAATTAGAAGCAAATATGGGAAAGGTTAGGAACTTGGTTTCATTGTAGGATCAGATCATTAATTATAAAAATCTGTTTTCCAATAAATCAACAACTCCAGAAACAATAAAAGCTAGATCTCTCATGCCTTTTTCGTTTCTTACTAAACTTTACCCCTTAATCCCTTAAGTGAGTTCTAGTTTATAAGAGTTATACAATTTCCCAAAAGCATCCCTACGAGTTGAATAATTATATTGTTTGGTTGAAAGGCCTAATCTAAATCCTAATTTTCCAATTATGGTTCAGATTACCAAAGCAAAACATAAAGTGATCAATTCTATGAATTGTAATTAAAACGCAGCCAAACAATTGATTTAAAAGGAAAAACATTAATTCATAAATAAACAGCCAAATTAAGATCCATACAAATCCACCCTATTCCTAACAAGAGGTTCAATTACACATATTGGAAGAAGAGGATAAAGGAATGGGAAAAACTAATCATCATAGACAATAATCAATTTACCCCCAAGAGATCTTCAATCTTCAAGTAGATCCCTCCAACAATGTTGATCTTCAATCCTTGTGCCTTGCCTCCTTGCTCTCAATTGCAGAACTACCCTCTCTTCTCTAATCCTAAATTCTATTCTAATATCTTATTTGTCTCTGAAAAGTCTACCAAACCTAATGCTAAATCCTAGTATATATAGACAAAGCTAATCCTAAAATAAATCTCTAAATAAATCTATCTATAAATAAATCTTAAAGATAAATCTTAAATAAATCTAGAGTAAATAATCTAGAATAAATCTAGAATAATTAATCTAGAATAAATCTAAAATAAATCTAAAAGATAAATCTATTAGAATCCTCAAAAGCGAAATAGATAGGCCCAATTGGGCCTGCTGCGGGGGACGCGCTCTTGGGCGCCCAGAGCCACACGCCTGGGCACACAGGTCTGATTGATGCTTGCTGACCGGGGTGAGCGCGCCTGGGCGTGCCAGCCCTGCTCCGACTCTGCTCTTGCGCCATTTTTAAGATCCTTTCATCCTCTTTTCAGCTCCATAATTTTTTTCCTTAATTAAGCTCCGAAAGTACCTGAAAAAAAAACTCAAAACGTTCAAAGGATTCTAAATTACCTAACTTCCTAAAAACCATACAAAAAGTCCTAAATTTTCAAGAGAAACAAACCAAATCCTTAGTAAAAGGGAGTCTAATTCATGCTCAAAACATCATATATTTGACCCAAATCAGTTACACTTATGCCAAAAAGAAACTTTTTAGAAAAGTCGGCTCATTTTCAAAAATAAACCATTCTAAAAAGCCGACATGTTTTTACTATGGCATTCTCGGACATACTTCGAATGAATGTAAAATAAGGCGATATGGTGTGGCCAATGGCTCATATTCTTGGATTGTCAAGGGAGAAGATCCCTACGCTAACCTTAAGGGACCCAAAACTGTTTGGGTACCCAAATGAGCTAGTAATATTTGTTTTGTAGGTGTGCTTTCAGACAAAGGAAAATTGGTGGTATCTAGACAGTGGATGTTCGAAGCACATGACTGGGGATAAGCAGCACTTTATCGAGCTTACTCCAAAAGAAAAGGGATATGTCACTTACGGAGACAACAACCGAGGTAAGATTTTAGGTGATGGTAAAACAGGAAATTCTTCCGACTTGATTATCAAAAATGTTTTATATGTTCAAGGATTTGAACACAATCTGTTGAGCATCGGTCAACTTTGTGATATCGGTAATCATGTTGTTTTTACCTCCACTCATTGCTTAATTAAAAGTGACAAAGACAATTCTATTAAATTTGTGGGAAAAAGATCAAATAATACTTGCCGAGAAAATGATACTTGGTTATGGCATCGTCGGACTGCTCACATAAATGTAAATCAATTAAAGAAACTTCAATCAAAAGATCTGGTAGTTGGTCTACCAAAGCTGAAATTTGATATTGAAGGTGTTTGCACTTCCTCTAAACAGTGTAAACAAACTAAAAATAAGTTTTCATCAAAAACGTTGGTTTCCACAACAAGGCCATTAGAATTGCTTAATATGGACTTATTCGGACAATCTCAAGTACAAAGCTTTGGTGGTAACTACTATGCTTAGTGATTGTCGATGACTTTTCTAGATTTACGTGGACCTTATTTTTAACTGCAAAAAGTGACACTTTCAAAAGTTTTAAAGAGCTAGTCAAACAAATCCAAAACCGAGCAAACCAAAAAGTGATTGTTATCCGAACAGACCATGGTGGCGAGTTCGAGAACCACAAATTTAATAAATTTTGTTCTAAGTTCGGCATTAAGTGTAACAGCCCGATTTTCGAAAACTCAAAACGAGTGACTTTTGTTCATTAATGTTGCAAAAATGAGGCCATTTTTTTTATAAAACATTATTAAGTTTCTTCGACACATTCCGTTTGAAAATCGAGTTGTTACTTGGATCCTACAACTCCTTCAAATTTCTTTTTGAAAACGCTTCATTAAGAAAACAGTTTGATTTTAACTCGAACAATTTCATTCATTTCCCCAAAAGAACTTAAACGTACTTCGTAAAAGAGTGTCGTCATAAAAAGTCGGGCATGCTTCAAAATAGTTAGAGTACAACAATCGTCAATCACTTAGGTAATCCTGAATAGCAAACATAAGCTACAACTTAATCTAATTCTACTACTGCTCCTTTCTCCTATCAAAGTAAATTGGTCCTATCTTCCTCTTCCTCATTAGTACTTTCAGATCGGATGACGATGCAACTGCTTTCCTTGATTCTTCTTCCGGCTTGGGCTTAAGTTCCACTCCGAATAACTTCACAGGATTCTCTGTTCTCTGACTCGGAGGCGACGACCGTGAACTATACTCCACATAGGACATACTTCCCAAACACGAACTCGCGGTGGCTCCGCTCAGCTTATGCTCCGGGTCTTCGACCACCGCTTGCGTGTGTCCCGTCCAAATCCATCCACGAGGTATGGCTTTCCATCCGTGACCCTCCTGAGACCGGATACCGACTTCCATGCGAAGGTCCATCTGTCCGTTGGGATACCAGCAACACCGATGCGCCAACGAACAGGAGAGAGTAAGCGTTTCGGACGCGTAGCGTCGACGATGTGGAATTACGGTAGGCAAAATAATAGGACATACAAACAATACACACATACACACACAATAGCAAGAAAACATACTATCATCATTACTCACAATCTATATTCACTGCATATTATGATTATTTCCTTCATACTCCTCCATTCTTGTTTCTCATCCCTTTCATAGAACTCAACATTCTTTCATTCTCAATCCCTTACTCAACCTTCATACTTCTCAGACTCTCATCCTTATAATTATTCTTCTTTTCTTATGATGTTTTATTGAATCATAACCATCGATGATCGGGGAAAAAAAATCATCGAGGTACGCGTTTCTTTCGTAGTTAGCACTCGCGTTTCAAGGCTACATCTCATCGCCAACCAACCACTTAGTCGGAAGCAAACAGGAGTACAGGACCTTTACCGTGCGGGCACGACAGCTGTCACAACACAAATGGTCCCAGACCAGGAGGCTCAGCCTCAATATCAATTCACATAATAACATGGCACACTGCCTTGCAGTGGCAAACAAATACCCCACTCCAGTCCCTCTCACTGTTCTCGATTTGCAATCTAGGGGGCGACAGTATTGTTGTAGTGCGCGCGCAGAACTTACCACGGTATTAGACCCAGTCCCCACCACGTTAGTGCACCCCTTATGGAGTTCGTTCTGCCTACAACAATACTCTAGACTTCTTGACGTTTCACCGTCATCGTCCTCCCCTAATGCAATCTCGTCCTAAGTATCCGCAGATACTTATCGTCTCTTCCTCTCCACTACTTCGCACTCTCATACCTCACCGTATTCGCGGTTAATATCTTTTAAAATCTTTTATTTAATTAACCTATTGGTCGGCCCACCCTTCGTGCATCCCTTCAATGAGTCCCGACCACTATCTTTGCACTTTCAGAATCACACATAGCTCAGAGCTGGGAGTTCCTCAATTGAATCACATCTCATTTCTCCAACTTAATCATACCCTCATTGTTTCCTCCAAAGCTTCCTTTTTACCATCCTTCTCAAAATTTCAATTTCCCACCTTTCTCAAAACCTTCCAAAATACTATTTTCCAAAATCATTACGAAACTTTCACTTCCACTAACTTTCACCAAAAATGTTATTTCACAGACTTTTCTCAAGGAACTCATTTTGTAAAACTTTTCTCGAAAGTATTGTTCCAAAACACCCTTTCATCAAACTTCTTTTCAAAAGATCATTTCATAAAACTCCTTTGAAAAATATTGTTTCACAAGCTGTTTCAAAAATCCCTTACCAAAACCTTTTCCAAAAAAAAAAATTCCCTTTTATAAATCCTTTCTAAAAACAATTCTTTTCCTCACTTTTTGCAAAATTTTCCTTTCACAAATCTTTTTCGAAAATCCCTTTTTCAGAAACCCCCCCTTTTTTTTCAAAAATACATTTTCTTTGCTGAGCGCTAATGGAGGAGCAAGCTCGACTCAACACTAGTTCCCAGACTAAAACCAAAACGGAGGAGCTCAACTCTACTCAGTTTACCTCTCATTCCAGTAATTCACATCACTCTCCCCAGCTCTGGCTCGTTCTCATTTTCACTTTCAATTTCCTTTCCAGTCAATTCCTTTCTCTCTTTCCCGATCAATTTCTTATCTTTTATCATCATTCATTTCTTAATATACCATCACTTCCAATTCATTACTCCCTCAACTCTTTCATTTCATTTCGTTTCTTATTCAAGACATAACAAATATCCATCCACTATAGAGATAAGCAACATAATTTAAACAAATAAAAGCATGCTATCAACACACAACATCACACAACAATACTGTGGTCTTCGTCACCTTCGTATAAGTGGCCACACAAAGCAAACAATTGTCACTTATACTACTGACTTCAACCACTTTGTTCCGATCTTTGAGATGATACGGAACGTCCTAATAAATCACCTAACTACCACGATGTCTTAAGGAAAACTTCTCTCTCACCTGAGATCCAGCTGTTGAAGGTGTGCTCTCCTTCGAATCCATGTGCTTCCAACTGCCCCAACCCCTTGTCTTTATCATTCCTCTTATTAAATAGAACATTTTATGTTATTAACTTATTTGAGAAAATCTTTCCTTAGATCAATACTTGTCCTTTCTTTGTGGGAAAATTTTGAAAATATAACCAAAGTCATTTGTTACTTGAAAGCTTGGCTTTTAATTCAGATGAAGACATTTTTAAACGTAAAAGCAAGTCCAAGTAATTATGGACAGCTAGGTGGTTTTACAAAATTACTTTAATAAAACTTCCAAAAATATTGTAAAAACATTCTTTACTTTAAATAGCTTTTTAGCTTAAAATTAATACTTTGAAAATTCATGTTTTCATCATAAAACAATTTAGGACAGCCAAGCATACATCATGACATTCAAGCAAATCATGCCACATACAAGTGCAAATAACATTTAGGAATGCAAGTACTCATAAACCAAACAAAATCAGGTTTCAAACCAAATACATCAACATTTATTTCCATGTACATTTTATTTAAGTAATTAAGCTCTCTAAACCTATTTAAATTACTTAACCGAAATAAACCAAAGGAAAATAAATCAAACATCACAATTTAAATTACATGAATCAATTGGTTTTATTTTAGGCATTTAGATCCCACTTTCTTTTAATCCTAACCGAAACACATAAGCACACACACACACATATGTATATTCATTCAAACACAACACTCACACATATATTCATTTCATAATTAATTTAATTTACTTATTTTCTTCATTTCTGAGTATAGGACCGAATAGGAAACACATGTTCATCATACAAGTCCAAGCAATTTATTTTAGTATAATTCCTTAAAATATGTTTATTCCTTTTAAATCATTTCATTGAAAAAGAGATCCTAGGTTAGCTAATATACATAGACTGAATATTATCAAGGTAAAGTAAGGTCAAATATTCATCATACATGCACATAGATTATGAACTAATGCAAGGATCTTTTTCAAAAACCTTATTTTCTTGTTTTCTTTGTAAAACCGTGGGTTTCACAATAATTTGGGAAAACAAAATTTTAATTTCTTAACACAATGGAATCAAGGGTTATGTCAAGGTTTCATCCTTTAAGAAAAACACATGCATGCACCTACAATTTCTAGGTAAGACAATTTCCAACATGCAAGTAATCATAATGATGATCTAGTATGATTCCCTATTCTACTTAGACTTGGCCGAATGGTGTCATGCAAGAAAACAAGGTTTTATAATTTATTTTCTACATGCAAACATCTAAATTCACATCATGTAAGACTTAAAGCATCATTTTACTTTTTACATTACCAACCGAATCATTATCATCACACACACACACAAAATCTTGATTCAATTTCTTTTCACACTAGGAATTATTTTTAAAGCTTATTTTCTTGTGAAAACCGTGACTTACATATGAGGAATCAAAACTTTATACCCAAATAAGACACACCAAATTCAAGCTTCATGTTTTCTTAAAAATCACTCATGGATCAAGACATGCAAAAGACAATCAAAGCAAAATCATAAACCTAAACTCAAATCTTCAATTAAACCATAAGGAACAAGCTAGAATTTAACACAATAAATCATGGAATTACTAAGATCAAGTCAAGAACATCAAGACCTACTTCTTCTACTCATGGCCGAATCATTTAGTTCTTGATTTGGTGGTTTATAAGTTCATCAAAATCCAGGATCAAGGCATAAAAAGAACATGCAAAGGGAGACAAGGATCATCAAGCCACAAAATCAACATACATGAGAGGATTAAAGCAAAGTATGAACTTAAACACAATTTTAACTTAAAACCGTGATGAAGAAAAATTATAAGTAAGGAATCAAAACTTTTCACATCAACACTCAAGATCAAGCATAAAAGTAATATGCAAAACACTTAGATCTCAAGATCACTCAAAGAAATTACATGCATCACAAAAGACTTAAACAAGGTCCATTAAGAGTCCTTTACAACACAATTCATTCAATTAAAACTCTACCTACCTTAAGTCCTAACTCAAGTCTTCAACTCTCTCTTCTTTTCCTCTTAGGTTTTGCCTCGGTTTCTCTCCTCCTAGGGTCGATGGAGGTTTCCTTCTTGATCTTTGAAGAAGAAGGTGGTTGAGAAGGGGATTAATGAAACTTGGCTTAAGAACTTTGGGGTTTTTCACTCTCCTTCTCACTTCTCCTCCTCACGGTTTCACTCTTTTCTTCTAAGTGTCTCAAGAGCTTGATGAGGCTCTTGGGGACTTTGTGTGTTGGTCTTTGTGTTGGCGTTGGAAAGAAAGAAAGGAAATGAAAGGGAACTAGACAACACATGCTCACTCATACGGTTTTAAGAGCAAAGGCAAAAGTGTGGGAATTTTCCTTTTTGGCCTTGGTTCAATGTGGAAGCCTAAGGGTGATTTGGTCCAATCCATTTGTTGCATGACTTGGTTCAAGCCGTGGGAGACATGGAGGAAAGAATGTCCTCCTTAGGTTCATGACTAATCCCTCCTAGTCTCTCCCTAGGCTTCATGAGTCATTCACTCTACTTCTCCTCCCATTTTATATTTTGAATTCATTTGCTTAAGGTTTAAGGGATGGCTTTTATTTGATTCTTCTATTCTTATCACACGGCCGAACCACATTCTCATGCACACACATACACACTTAATTTATTTTCATGTTGATCACATAGCATGGCATCATGAGATAATGCATACATTCCACACATAACATAAACTCGTGCATACACTTAACACATACACAATTATGCACATAATTTTCACTTGTATGGCATTATAGTCATACGGCATACACACATAGGTCCACATATTCATGCTTCACACATTACTCATGCATATACATATATGTGCACACATACATTATTTTCTTTTTAATTAAATTTCTCAAAATCTAAGTGTATCCATATATGTCAAAGCCGTATGTACACTCACAATCACCAAAACAAACCACAAATTTTATAAAATCACGAAGTATATAATCTTTCCCAAAGTCAAATTTCTACATGTTGAACATTGCCCCAAAATAATTTCCTTAAAAATATTATTTCTTATCTTGAAAACGTGGATTTTAGAAAATCATTTAGGAAAATATTCCTTTCAAAACACTTTTCTCAAAATATACTCTTTTAGTGTTTTAATTTAACATGAGGAATTTACGGGGTGTTACATTCTCCCCAACTTAAGAATTTCTCGTCCCCGAGAAATACATTGGAGATTGGGCAGCAGGGCAACAACATTCTCAGGTCATTCTGATGTTCCTCTTTGACCGCTTCCAGGTGGAGAGATTCCACTCGTATTGTCACTCGCGGGTCGAGTCGGGTTATGTCCAACGGACTAACCGAAGAAGTTGCCGCTTCCTTAGCCAGTTGTCGTCACAGAAAGTCCAACCATAGGTACGGACTTGGGGAAAAATCAAACAAACAAACATTCATACATCTCCAATAAGCATAGGATTTCACCTAAAAATCCTTAAATATTTGCTATTTTCTCTCTAATCCGTCTCTCTTACAACTCTCTTTCTAATCCTAGGATTCTCGTCTACCCTTCTCTAGCTAAAGGGAATTCTATTACTATCTAGGCTTTACTCAAAACCTCTGCTAAGGACTGATAATATATGCTTCCTTCCCTCCTTGGGACTCCCCAACTTAGATTCAACTTATCACTATTTCACGGAGTCTTATGTCCTTACTTGACTTAAACTATTCCTCCTTCCAAAATCATTCGAACCTAAATTATTTGGGTAGATAGGGTACTTCCAACTCCGCAATTCGGACTAAAAGAGTTTTAAATGGAATGGGTATGGCTACAACATGATAGGAGTTCATGAAGAAAAGGGTTCGAATCTTAGCGACAAGAAGGTGTTGTTGAAGCAATTCAACAGCCATGGAAATTTAGAGGATAACAACCTTTACCTTCCAAGGTAATAACTATCTGCATAAAGGTATGCTAAGGTTAATCAAATCTAAGTCTAATCAATTACTAACGATACATCAGAGATAAAGGGTCTTAATCTCAGGATCTATTCATGGCTTACTCTTATAGGGTCAAAAGGTTTCTTAAACTAACACGATCGATGCTAAACTACAGACTAGTTTCATGTCCTAAAAGACAAAAGCTTATCCTCCTATTCATACTCAAACACTAGCAAGCACACAGAGTCACACAACAAACATGTAAGCATGGGCTTAAGGCCACTAAGGATTACCATAAGCTCTGATACCATTCTGTAACAGCCCGATTTTCGAAAACTCAAAACGAGTGACTTTTGTTCATTAATGTTGCAAAAATGAGGCCATTTTTTTATAAAACATTATTAAGTTTCTTCGACACATTCCCTTTGAAAATCGAGTTGTTACCTGAATCCTACAACTCCTTCAAATTTCTTTTTGAAAATGCTTCATTAAGAAAACAGTTTGATTTTAACTCGAACAATTTCATTCATTTCCTCAAAAGAACTTAAACGTACTTCGTAAAAGAGTGTCGTCATAAAAAGTCGGGCATGCTTCAAAATAGTTAGAGTACAGCAATCGTCCATCACTTAGGTAATCCTGAATAGCAAACATAAGCTACAACTTAATCTAATTCTACTACTGCTCCTTTCTCCTATCAAAGTAAATTGGTCCTATCTTCCTCTTCCTCATTAGTACTTTCAGATCGGATGACGATGCAACTGCTTTCCTTGATTCTTCTTCCGGCTTGGGCTTAAGTTCCACTCCGAATAACTTCACAGGATTCTCTGTTCTCTGACTCGGAGGCAACGACCGTGAACTATACTCCACATAGGACATACTTCCCAAACACGAACTCGTGGTGGCTCTGCTCAGCTTATGCTCCGGGTCTTCGACCACCACTTGCGTGTGTCCCGTCCAAATCCATCCACGAGGTATGGCTTTCCATTCGTGACCCTCCTGAGACCGGATACCGACTTCCATGCGAAGGTCCATCTGTCCGTTGGGATACCAGCAACACCGATGTGCCAACGAACAGGAGAGAGTAAGCGTTCCGGACGCGTAGCGTCGACGATGTGGAATTACGGTAGGCAAAATAATAGGACATACAAACAATACACACATACACACACAATAGCAAGCAAACATACTATCATCATTACTCACAAACTATATTCACTGCATCTTATGATTATTTCCTTCATACTCCTCCATTCTTGTTTCTCATCCCTTTCATAGAACTCAACATTCTTTCATTCTCAATCCCTTACTCACCCTTCATACTTCTCAGACTCTCATCCTTATAATTATTCTTCTTTTCTTATGATGTTTTATTGAATCATAACCATCGATGATCGGGGAAAAAAAATCATCGAGGTACGCGTTTCTTTCGTAGTTAGCACTCGCGTTTCAAGGCTACATCTCCTCGGCCAACCAACCACCTAGTCGGAAGCAAACAGGAGTACAGGACCTTTACCGTGCGGGCACGACAGCTGTCACAACACAAATGGTCCCAGACCAGGAGGCTCAGCCTCAATATCAATTCACATAATAACATGGCACACTGCCTTGCAGTGGCAAACAAATGCCCCACTCCAGTCCCTCTCACTGTTCTCGATTTGCAATCTAGGGGGCGACAGTATTGTTGCAGTGCGCGCGCATAACTTACCACGGTATTAGACCCAGTCCCCACCACGTTAGTGCACCCCTTATGGAGTTCGTTCTGCCTACAACAATACTCTAGACTTCTTGACGTTTCACCGTCATCGTCCTCCCCTAATGCAATCTCGTCCTAAGTATCCGCAGATACTTATCGTCTCTTCCTCTCCACTACTTCGCACTCTCATACCTCACCGTATTCGCGGTTAATATCTTTTAAAATCTTTTATTTAATTAACCTATTGGTCGGCCCACCCTTCGTGCATCCCTTCAGTGAGTCCCGACCACTATCTTTGCACTTTCAGAATCACACATAGCTCAGAGCTGGGAGTTCCTCAATTGAATCACATCTCATTTCTCCAACTTAATCATACCCTCATTGTTTCCTCCAAACCTTCCTTTTTACCATCCTTCTCAAAATTTCAATTTCCCACCTTTCTCAAAACCTTCCAAAATACTATTTTCCAAAATCATTACGAAACTTTCACTTCCACTAACTTTCACCAAAAATGTTATTTCACAGACTTTTCTCAAGGAACTCATTTTGTAAAACTTTTCTCGAAAGTATTGTTCCAAAACACCCTTTCATAAAACTTCTTTTCAAAAGATCATTTCATAAAACTCCTTTGAAAAATATTGTTTCACAAGCTGTTTCAAAAATCCCTTACCAAAACCTTTTCCAAAAAAAAAAAAAATTCCCTTTTATAAATCCTTTCTAAAAACAATTCTTTTCCTCACTCTTTGCAAAATTTTCCTTTCACAAATCTTTTTCGAAAATCCCTTTTTCAGAAACCCCCCCTTTTTTTTAAAAAAATACATTTTCTTTGCTGAGCGCTAA
This sequence comes from Crotalaria pallida, assembly GCA_037953625.1. NCBI lineage: Eukaryota > Viridiplantae > Streptophyta > Magnoliopsida > Fabales > Fabaceae > Crotalaria > Crotalaria pallida. The sequence continues at coordinate 74,027,128 of CM075649.1, read as the reverse complement.
TGGAGGAGCAAGCTCGACTCAACACTAGTTCCCAGACTAAAACCAAAACGGAGGAGCTCAACTCTACTCAGTTTACCTCTCATTCCAGTAATTCACATCACTCTCCCCAGCTCTGGCTCGTTCTCATTTTCACTTTCAATTTCCTTTCCAGTCAATTCCTTTCTCTCTTTCCCGATCAATTTCTTATCTTTTATCATCATTCATTTCTTAATATACCATCACTTCCAATTCATTACTCCCTCAACTCTTTCATTTCATTTCGTTTCTTATTCAAGACGTAACAGATATCTATCCACTATAGAAATAAGCAACATAATTTAAACAAATAAAAGCATGCTATCAACACACAACATCACACAACAATATTGTGGTCTTCGTCACCTTCGTATAAGTGGCCACACAAAGCAAACAATTGCCACTTATACTACTGACTTCAACCACTTTGTTCCGATCTTTGAGATGATATAGAACGTCCTAATAAATCACCTAACTACCACGATGTCTTAAGGAAAACTTCTCTCTCACCTGAGATCCAGCTGTTGAAGGTATGCTCTCCTTCGAATCCATGTGCTGCCAACTGCCCCAACCCCTTGTCTCTATCATTCCTCGTATTAAATAGAACACTTTATGTTATTAACTTATTTGAGAAAATCTTTCCTTAGATCAATACTTGTCCTTTCTTTGTGGGAAAATTTTGAAAATATAACCAAAGTCATTTTCTTACTTGAAAGCTTGGCTTTTAATTCAGATGAAGACATTTTTAAACGTAAAAGCAAGTCCAAGTAATTATGGACAGCAAGGTGGTTTTACAAAATTACTTTAATAAAACTTCCAAAAATATTGTAAAAACATTCTTTACTTTAAATAGCTTTTTAGCTTAAAATTAATACTTTGAAAATTCATGTTTTCATCATAAAACAATTTAGGACAGCCAAGCATACATCATGACATTCAAGCAAATCATGCCACATACAAGTGCAAATAACATTTAGGAATTCAAGTACTCATAAACCAAACAAAATCAGGTTTCAAACCAAATACATCAACATTTATTTCCATGTACATTTTATTTAAGTAATTAAGCTCTCTAAACCTATTTAAATTACTTAACCGAAATAAATCAAAGGAAAATAAATCAAACATCACAATTTAAATTACATGAATCAATTGGTTTTATTTTAAGCATTTAGATCCCACTTTCTTTTAATCCTAACCGAAACACATAAGCACACACACACACACACATATGTATATTCATTCAAACACAACACTCACACATATATTCATTTCATAATTAATTTAATTTACTTATTTTCTTCATTTCTGAGTATAGGACCGAATAGGAAACACATGTTCATCATACAAGTCCAAGCAATTTATTTTAGTATAATTCCTTAAAATATGTTTATTCCTTTTAAATCATTTCATTGAAAAAGAGATCCTAGGTTAGCTAATATACATAGACTGAATATTATCAAGGTAAAGTTAGGTCAAATATTCATCATACATGCACATAGATTATGAACTAATGCAAGGATCTTTTTCAAAAACCTTATTTTCTTGTTTTCTTTGTAAAACCGTGGGTTTCACAATAATTTGGGAAAACAAAATTTTAATTTCTTAACACAATGGAATCAAGGGTTATGTCAAGGTTTCATCCTTTAAGAAAAACACATGCATGCACCTACAATTTCTAGGTAAGACAATTTCCAACATGCAAGTAATCATAATGATGATCTAGTATGATTCCCTATTCTACTTAGACTTGGTCGAATGGTGTCATGCAAGAAAACAAGGTTTTATAATTTATTTTCTACATGCAAACATCTAAATTCACATCATGTAAGACTTAAAGCATCATTTTACTTTTTACATTACCAACCGAATCATTATCATCACACACACACACACAAAATCTTGATTCAATTTCTTTTCACACTAGGAATTATTTTTAAAGCTTATTTTCTTGTGAAAACCGTGACTTACATATGAGGAATCAAAACTTTATACCCAAATAAGACACACCAAATTCAAGCTTCATGTTTTCTTAAAAATCACTCATGGATCAAGACATGCAAAAGACAATCAAAGCAAAATCATAAACCTAAACTCAAATCTTCAATTAAACCGTAAGGAACAAGCTAGAATTTAACACAATAAATCATGGAATTACTAAGATCAAGTCAAGAACATCAAGACCTACTTCTTCTACTCATGGCCGAATCATTTAGTTCTTGATTTGGTGGTTTATAAGTTCATCAAAATCCAGGATCAAGGCATAAAAAGAACATGCAAAGGGAGACAAGGATCATCAAGCCACAAAATCAACATGCATGAGAGGATTAAAGCAAAGTATGAACTTAAACACAATTTTAACTTAAAACCGTGATGAAGAAAAATTATAAGTAAGGAATCAAAACTTTTCACATCAACACTCAAGATCAAGCATAAAAGTAATATGCAAAACACTTAGATCTCAAGATCACTCAAAGAAATTACATGCATCACAAAAGACTTAAACAAGGTCCATTAAGAGTCCTTTACAACACAATTCATTCAATTAAAACTCTACCTACCTTAAGTCCTAACTCAAGTCTTCAACTCTCTCTTCTTTTCCTCTTAGGTTTTGCCTCGGTTTCTCTCCTCCTAGGGTCGATGGAGGTTTCCTTCTTGATCTTTGAAGAAGAAGGTGGTTGAGAAGGGGATTAATGAAACTTGGCTTAAGAACTTTGGGGTTTTTCACTCTCCTTCTCACTTCTCCTCCTCACGGTTTTACTCTTTTCTTCTAAGTGTCTCAAGAGCTTGATGAGGCTCTTGGGACTTTGTGTGTTGGTCTTTGTGTTGGCGTTGGAAAGAAAGAAAGGAAATGAAAGGGAACTAGCCAACACATGCTCACTCATACGGTTTTAAGAGCAAAGGCAAAAGTGTGGGAATTTTCCTTTTTGGCCTTGGTTCAATGTGGAAGCGTAAGGGTGATTTGGTCCAATCCATTTGTTGCATGACTTGGTTCAAGCCGTGGGAGACATGGAGGAAAGAAAGTCCTCCTTAGGTTCATGACTAATTCCTCCTAGTCTCTCCCTAGGCTTCATGAGTCATTCACTCTACTTCTCCTCCCATTTTATATTTTGAATTCATTTGCTTAAGGTTTAAGGGATGGCTTTTATTTGATTCTTCTATTCTTATCACACGGCCGAACCACATTCTCATGCACACACATACACACTTAATTTATTTTCATGTGGATCACATAGCATGGCATCATGAGATAATGCATACATTCCACACATAACATAAACTCGTGCATACACTTAACACATACACAATTATGCACATAATTTTCACTTGTATGGCATTATAGTCATACGGCATACACACGTAGGTCCACATATTCATGCTTCACACATTACTCATGCATATACATATATGTGCACACATACATTATTTTCTTTTTAATTAAATTTCTCAAAATCTAAGTGTATCCATATATGTCAAAGCCGTATGTACACTCACAATCACCAAAACAAACCACAAATTTTATAAAATCACGAAGTATATAATCTTTCCCAAAGTCAAATTTCTACATGTTGAACATTGCCCCAAAATCATTTCCTTAAAAATATTATTTCTTATCTTGAAAACGTGGATTTTAGAAAATCATTTAGGAAAATATTCCTTTCAAAACGCTTTTCTCAAAATATACTCTTTTAGTGTTTTAATTTAACATGAGGAATTTACGGGGTGTTACATTCTCCCCAACTTAAGAATTTCTCGTCCCCGAGAAATACATTGGAGATTGGGTAGCAGGGCAACAACATTCTCAGGTCATTCTGATGTTCCTCTTTGACCGCTTCCAGGTGGAGAGATTCCACTCGTACCGTCACTCGCGGGTCGAGTCGGGTTATGTCCAACGGACTAACCGAAGAAGTTGCCGCTTCCTTAGCCAGTTGTCGTCACAGAAAGTCCAACCATAGGTACGGACTTGGGGAAAAATCAAACAAACAAACATTCATACATCTCCAATAAGCATAGGATTTCACCTAAAAATCCTTAAATATTTGCTATTTTCTATCTAATCCGTCTCTCCTACAACTCTCTTTCTAATCCTAGGATTCTCGTCTACCCTTCTCTAGCTAAAGGGAATTCTATTACTATCTAGGCTTTACTCAAAACCTCTGCTAAGGACTGATAATATATGCTTCCTTCCCTCCTTGGGACTCCCCAACTTAGATTCAACTTATCACTATTTCACGGAGTCTTATGTCTTTACTTGACTTAAACTATTCCTCCTTCCACAATCATTCGAACCTAAATTATTTGGGTAGATAGGGTACTTCCAACTCCGCAATTCGGACTAAAAGAGTTTTAAATGGAATGGGTATGGCTACAACATGATAGGAGTTCATGAAGAAAAGGGTTCGAATCTTAGCGACAAGAAGGTGTTGTTGAAGCAATTCAACAGCCACGGAAATTTAGAGGATAACAACCTTTACCTTCCAAGGTAATAACTATCTGCATAAAGGTATGCTAAGGTTAATCAAATCTAAGTCTAATCAATTACTAACGATACATCAGAGATAAAGGGTCTTAATCTCAGGATCTATTCATGGCTTACTCTTATAGGGTCAAAAGGTTTCTTAAACTAACACGGTCGATGCTAAACTACAGACTAGTTTCATGTCCTAAAAGACAAAAGCTTATCCTCCTATTCCTACTCAAACACTAGCAAGCACACAGAGTCACACAACAAACATGTAAGCATGGGCTTAAGGCCACTAAGGATTACCATAAGCTCTGATACCATTCTGTAACAGCCCGATTTTCGAAAACTCAAAACGAGTGACTTTTGTTCATTAATGTTGCAAAAATGAGGCCATTTTTTTTATAAAACATTATTAAGTTTCTTCGACACATTCCCTTTGAAAATCGAGTTGTTACTTGGATCCTACAACTCCTTCAAATTTCTTTTTGAAAACGCTTCATTAAGAAAACAGTTTGATTTTAACTCGAACAATTTCATTCATTTCCTCAAAAGAACTTAAACGTACTTCGTAAAAGAGTGTCGTCATAAAAAGTCGGGCATGCTTCAAAATAGTTAGAGTACAGCAATCGTCCATCACTTAGGTAATCCTGAATAGCAAACATAAGCTACAACTTAATCTAATTCTACTACTGCTCCTTTCTCCTATCAAAGTAAATTGGTCCTATCTTCCTCTTCCTCATTAGTACTTTCAGATCGGATGACGATGCAACTGCTTTCCTTGATTCTTCTTCCGGCTTGGGCTTAAGTTCCACTCCGAATAACTTCACAGGATTCTCTGTTCTCTGACTCGGAGGCGACGACCGTGAACTATACTCCACAAAGGACATACTTCCCAAACACGAACTCGCGGTGGCTCTGCTCAGCTTATGCTCCGGGTCTTCGACCACCACTTGCGTGTGTCCCGTCCAAATCCATCCACGAGGTATGGCTTTCCATCCGTGACCGTCCTGAGACCGGATACCGACTTCCATGCGAAGGTCCATCTGTCCGTTGGGATACCAGCAACACCGATGCGCCAACGAACAGGAGAGAGTAAGCGTTCCGGACGCGTAGCGTCGACGATGTGGAATTACGGTAGGCAAAATAATAGGACATACAAACAATACATACATACACACACAATAGCAAGCAAACATACTATCATCATTACTCACAAACTATATTCACTGCATCTTATGATTATTTCCTTCATACTCCTCCATTCTTGTTTCTCATCCCTTTCATAGAACTCAACATTCTTTCATTCTCAATCCCTTACTCACCCTTCATACTTCTCAGACTCTCATCCTTATAATTATTCTTCTTTTCTTATGATGTTTTATTGAATCATAACCATCGATGATCGGGGAAAAAAAATCATCGAGGTACGCGTTTCTTTCGTAGTTAGCACTCGCGTTTCAAGGCTACATCTCCTCGGCCAACCAACCACCTAGTCGGAAGCAAACAGGAGTACAGGACCTTTACCGTGCGGGCACGACAGCTGTCACAACACAAATGGTCCCAGACCAGGAGGCTCAGCCTCAATATCAATTCACATAATAACATGGCACACTGCCTTGCAGTGGCAAACAAATGCCCCACTCCAGTCCCTCTCACTGTTCTCGATTTGCAATCTAGGGGGCGACAGTATTGTTGCAGTGCGCGCGCATAACTTACCACGGTATTAGACCCAGTCCCCACCACGTTAGTGCACCCCTTATGGAGTTCGTTCTGCCTACAACAATACTCTAGACTTCTTGACGTTTCACCGTCATCGTCCTCCCCTAATGCAATCTCGTCCTAAGTATCCGCAGATACTTATCGTCTCTTCCTCTCCACTACTTCGCACTCTCATACCTCACCGTATTCGCGGTTAATATCTTTTAAAATCTTTTATTTAATTAACCTATTGGTCGGCCCACCCTTCGTGCATCCCTTCAGTGAGTCCCGACCACTATCTTTGCACTTTCAGAATCACACATAGCTCAGAGCTGGGAGTTCCTCAATTGAATCACATCTCATTTCTCCAACTTAATCATACCCTCATTGTTTCCTCCAAATCTTCCTTTTTACCATCCTTCTCAAAATTTCAATTTCCCACCTTTCTCAAAACCTTCCAAAATACTATTTTCCAAAATCATTACGAAACTTTCACTTCCACTAACTTTCACCAAAAATGTTATTTCACAGACTTTTCTCAAGGAACTCATTTTGTAAAACTTTTCTCGAAAGTATTGTTCCAAAACACCCTTTCATAAAACTTCTTTTCAAAAGATCATTTCATAAAACTCCTTTGAAAAATATTGTTTCACAAGCTGTTTCAAAAATCCCTTACCAAAACCTTTTCCAAAAAAAAATTCCCTTTTATAAATCATTTCTAAAAAAAATTCTTTTCCTCACTCTTTGCAAAATTTTACTTTCACAAATCTTTTTCGAAAATCCCTTTTTCAGAAACCCCCTTTTTTTTTCAAAAATACATTTTCTTTGCTGAGCGCTAATGGAGGAGCAAGCTCGACTCAACACTAGTTCCCAGACTAAAACCAAAACGGAGGAGCTCAACTCTACTCAGTTTACCTCTCATTCCAGTAATTCACATCACTCTCCCCAGCTCTGGCTCGTTCTCATTTTCACTTTCAATTTCCTTTCCAGTCAATTCCTTTCTCTCTTTCCCGATCAATTTCTTATCTTTTATCATCATTCATTTCTTAATATACCATCACTTCCAATTCATTACTCCCTCAACTCTTTCATTTCATTTCGTTTCTTATTCAAGACATAACAGATATCCATCCACTATAGAAATAAGCAACATAATTTAAACAAATAAAAGCATGCTATCAACACACAACATCACACAACAATACTGTGGTCTTCGTCACCTTCGTATAAGTGGCCACACAAAGCAAACAATTGTCACTTATACTACTGACTTCAACCACTTTGTTCCGATCTTTGAGATGATACGGAACGTCCTAATAAATCACCTAACTACCACGATGTCTTAAGGAAAACTTCTCTCTCACCTGAGATCCAGCTGTTGAAGGTGTGCTCTCCTTCGAATCCATGTGCTTCCAACTGCCCCAACCCCTTGTCTTTATCATTCCTCTTATTAAATAGAACATTTTATGTTATTAACTTATTTGAGAAAATCTTTCCTTAGATCAATACTTGTCCTTTCTTTGTGGGAAAATTTTGAAAATATAACCAAAGTCATTTGTTACTTGAAAGCTTGGCTTTTAATTCAGATGAAGACATTTTTAAACGTAAAAGCAAGTCCAAGTAATTATGGACAGCTAGGTGGTTTTACAAAATTACTTTAATAAAACTTCCAAAAATATTGTAAAAACATTCTTTACTTTAAATAGCTTTTTAGCTTAAAATTAATACTTTGAAAATTCATGTTTTCATCATAAAACAATTTAGGACAGCCAAGCATACATCATGACATTCAAGCAAATCATGCCACATACAAGTGCAAATAACATTTAGGAATGCAAGTACTCATAAACCAAACAAAATCAGGTTTCAAACCAAATACATCAACATTTATTTCCATGTACATTTTATTTAAGTAATTAAGCTCTCTAAACCTATTTAAATTACTTAACCGAAATAAACCAAAGGAAAATAAATCAAACATCACAATTTAAATTACATGAATCAATTGGTTTTCTTTTAAGCATTTAGATCCCACTTTCTTTTAATCCTAACCGAAACACATAAGCACACACACACACACATATGTATATTCATTCAAACACAACACTCACACATATATTCATTTCATAATTAATTTAATTTACTTATTTTCTTCATTTCTGAGTATAGGACCGAATAGGAAACACATGTTCATCATACAAGTCCAAGCAATTTATTTTAGTATAATTCCTTAAAATATGTTTATTCCTTTTAAATCATTTCATTGAAAAAGAGATCCTAGGTTAGCTAATATACATAGACCGAATATCATCAAGGTAAAGTAAGGTCAAATATTCATCATACATGCACATAGATTATGAACTAATGCAAGGATCTTTTTCAAAAACCTTATTTTCTTGTTTTCTTTGTAAAACCGTGGGTTTCACAATAATTTGGGAAAACAAAATTTTAATTTCTTAACACAATGGAATCAAGGGTTATGTCAAGGTTTCATCCTTTAAGAAAAACACATGCATGCACCTACAATTTCTAGGTAAGACAATTTCCAACATGCAAGTAATCATAATGATGATCTAGTATGATTCCCTATTCTACTTAGACTTGGCCGAATGGTGTCATGCAAGAAAACAAGGTTTTATAATTTATTTTCTACATGCAAACATCTAAATTCACATCATGTAAGACTTATAGCATCATTTTACTTTTTACATTACCAATCGAATCATTATCATCACACACAAACACAAAATCTTGATTCAATTTCTTTTCACACTAGGAATTATTTTTAAAGCTTATTTTCTTGTGAAAACCGTGACTTACATATGAGGAATCAAAACTTTATACCCAAATAAGACACACCAAATTCAAGCTTCATGTTTTCTTAAAAATCACTCATGGATCAAGACATGCAAAAGACAATCAAAGCAAAATCATAAACCTAAACTCAAATCTTCAATTAAACCGTAAGGAACAAGCTAGAATTTAACACAATAAATCATGGAATTACTAAGATCAAGTCAAGAACATCGAGACCTACTTCTTCTACTCATGGCCGAATCATTTAGTTCTTGATTTGGTGGTTTATAAGTTCATCAAAATCCAGGATCAAGGCATAAAAAGAACATGCAAAGGGAGAACTAAAAGGAAAAGAATGAAAATGGTATGAAGTGTTGAGTATGGAATGAGTCTTGAGAAGTAATGATGAGATGGTGTTTATGTGATGATGATGATTGTGTTTGTTTAGATGTTTTGTTTGTTATTTACTGTCTTATCTTAATAATTGCCTATTATAAATCCACATAGTCGACATTACATGTTTTGGGTAGCTCACTCTCTCCTATATGTCTGTTTGGAATCGGGAAATTTCTGTATGGCCTTAGATGGAAAACATAGAGAAGTTCCAGCTTATTCGGGAGATAGGAGCACCTCCATTGAAGGAATAGTACTGAGGATGACGCTGCATGCGACCCGAGGGTGTGACGACCCAAGAATCAGAGTAGCGCGGCAGAAGCATTAGTGGCGATGACTAGAAGTTAGGTAATCCCCTCTCAGAGTTTTGTATTTCCATTGCAAGTTACTTAAAGTCCTGGCTCTATAATGCTGTAACCCCAATTAAAGTTTATTTTAGTACTAAGGTTTCGAAAGGAGTAAACGGGCAGTGTTTTAAACAAGGTTTTGAAAACAAGTTTCAAAGTGCCGTGTCTTGTGACATCTCGGTTTGGAACTTGAAAGGTGCATGCGAAGTGAGAACATGAGTTTTAAATTCAACTATGTTTTGGAAAGTCTAATTGTTCTCATCTTGTATGACACATGTTTTAAAAAAAAAAAAAATTGGGCCCAGATTTTCACTATTCCAGTTGTGGTTTTCAAGTTGCCAAATCGGGGTGTAACAGAATGGTATCAGAGCTGTGGTTGGACTTAAGTAACTTTATGCATGGATTTACATACTCTGTGTGCGCGTTAGTGTTAAGATAACAATAGGCGAGCATAGGAACGCTAAGAGTACACAGACGTTTTCCTGAAACGTGTCGGTGGTCGTCTGCAATGGAATCAAGAAGCAGTGATCAGTGTCGTCATGGAACGATAATTCGCGGTTCGAGTTTTCTTCGTTGAACTTCTCTTTGATGTGAACCCCTTCCGTCTACAATGACCCTAAAATCATACAATTTTCTTGCAACTAGAACCCTTCCTTCGTGTTGGAACTTTCCTTGTATGAACCCTATGCATGTCAAATCGCTTTGGCATGATGTTTGAAAAGCCTTGATCATTGATGAACCCAAAGTTTCTCTTTGGACTTTGACCCAACATTGCCCTTTCCTAAAACTTTTGCTGAGAGATATTAGTCATCTAAGTTGGGGAGTAGCTGGAAACGTGAGGTTTTAAGGAGTAGCTTGTTAGGCTTGAATTGAGGATAAGGGTGTAACCCTAAGCGTGATGATGTCTTGACCCTAAATAAATATAACCCTGTTATCTTGATGCTGTCTTGATGCCTTTGAACCCCAGTTCTTTGTTTTCCATGAAACCGTATTGTTCTGCCCTACCCTGTTTGTTACTGAGAGTACCCCAAGAGATTACTTTTGTAAGTGATCTGTTTGATTTGCTTTTTGAACACGATGAATAGACAGTGCGTATTCAAAGATACGACAATTATTACGGCTGAGGAGGAAAAAAAAATTACTTCAATGAGCTACGTGATCGCGGATTAGCCAGACTCTACGCAACATTTCTCGAGGACGAGAAATCTTTAAGTTGGGAAGAATGTAACACCCCGCATTTTTTCGCACGTGCATAAACGATTTTGACGAGAGAAACCTTGAAATCATGATTTTTCAGAAAAAAAGTATTTTTCATAAGAGAGAAACGAAGTGCTAATTTCTATGGATTTTTCGAAGGAAAATATTTTATGGAAGAAAAGTGAATGATTTTGTTGAGGTGAAAGATGATTTGCCAAAATTGTGGTTTTTATTAAAAGTTGATTTTGTGAAAAATGAAATTTTTGAGTCTATTATCTTTGAAAAATCATAACTTTTAATCGTAACTCGGAATTTGATGATCTTTATAAGAAAACGATCGTTTTGAAACCTAGAATTTGAAAATGTAATTTTTAGAATTTTCTGGAGTGGTTTATAAAAATTTATTATCAGAATCTAAGAAAACGAATTTTTAAGAGAAATGTGCATTGTGATGTGTCTTGGTATGAATTTTGTGTGATGAGTGCCTAATTAAATGTGTGTATTTGATGTGTGTAATACGTGATGCATATAATTGGTTGTGAAACTAGGATTTCCTAAAATTAATTGAGTTGTAGTATGGATTAATAATTTTAATTGGATATGATTAGGAATGAATTAATGATTTAGGAAAAATAAAAATGTGTGTGTGGCATGTGTGTGTATGTGAGGCAGCCACGGTTTGCTTGGGCATGAAGGTGTGTATGTGTCATTGCATGTGCATGAGATGTGTGTGTGCTATGTGTATGCCGTGTGTGTGTGTGTGTGTGTGTGTGTGATAAGCTTAGTGAGTAAGAAAGCAAATGGAACCAAACTAGAGCCAAAAGCCAAACTAAACTAGCAAAAACCCTAACTAGAACCAACTCTCCATTAGACCTAAAATGACCCCTAGCCATCTAGCCACTTCATTTTGTCTCCTTGACTTTGGAAACCATTAGCCATGCAAATTTTTGAGAAGACCACTTCGCCCTTCTTAGTTGTGTTTAGGCCGAAATTTACAAGGCCAAATTGGGAAATTGTGCACTTGTTTACATATAGGAGTAAGCCTTGATTCACTTCCTCCCATCCACTTCATTTCCACCTTCTAAACACATACACTTCTCTAAGCACTCATTCATTCCTTAGAGAGAGATAGAAGAGAAATAGAGAAAGAGAGAAAGAGAGGTAGCCGTATGGTGTAGAGAAGGAAGAAGAAGAAAATCCAAACTTTACCAAACCTTTTCTTTTGAAGATCTAAGTATTAGGAGCTTAGAGAACCATCCTTCTTACTAGGAGATTCGAAGATCAAGAGAAGAAATGTAATAGTCTAGAGTTTCATTTGATTTTTAGTTATAGATCTCTTCCTTTTCTTCTTGCATGTCTATTTTTATGCCTTGTAAGGTGAATTTACATGTTACTCTTTCTTGTTCTTCGACTTTCATGGACTAAAATTTATTTGTAATATTTGTGACTCTATGTGTATGATTCGGTTTGCATGCTCTTGCTAGATCTTAATATTTTTCTAACTCAAACTTAAAGATCCAAAGTTTTGTTTAATTTTTGTGAAACTCAACACAAATCCTTCTTGTATGTATGTTCTTCTTGTTCTAAACTATGATCTATGTTTGTTTATGTGTTTATTTGATAAACTAATTTATGATCTAAGTTTAATGAATGGTAAAATAAATTAATTGGCCTTGCATGTTGAATTCTTGTCAAAACCGTGAGCTATGATGTTTTTCAAGAAAAGATTTGATAAATTAATTTGTGTTTTGAACTTGATTTGAGGACTTTTACCTTGCATGTAAATTTTCTTGTCTAAATGAAGTCTATGTTGTGTTGTGAGATTTCCTTATGAACAAATATATGACTTAAAGTTGCTTGAAAATGAAGTTGAGATCTTTCACTTTACATGTTGATTTCACGGTGACTTTGTGGATTTATGTGCAAACATTTTGTGATCCATGTCCTTAAAGCATGTATGTTAATTTTAAGTAGAGAAATTATGTTTTTGTTTAAGTACATGTCACGGTTTTTCAAAGAGAAAATTTAATAACCAAGTCTTAAAATGATTTTTAAGGTGTGAACATGATTTAGTTTAAGTATTTGATTTTTTTTATGTATGCCTTATTTTGTGAGAGGCCATTCGACCATACTTGATAAAAATGAAACTCATGTTTTTATTGTGTGAAAAGTGAATGCATGTATGTTATAGGGCTAGATCTAATAATTCTAGGTGCATGCATATTATTTTGAGTCTAAAGTGTAGTCTTGACTTTTATTTGAAATTAAGTGATGTGTTTGATGCCTTAAAAAGTTGCTTTGAATTCTTACATGTCTTGATAGTTGGTTTTGTGATGTTTGGTATGTTGAAAGAGTGAACATGACCTTGCCCTCTTGCATAATAGTATTCGGTCATCACATTTGATTATTGTTTAGGTTGCATATAAGACGAGATTAAACTAATCTAAAGGTTTAAAATGTGAATGCATGGAATCATTAAGCTTAAAAATGGAAACAAAGAATGAAACTTGAAGTGCTTTGTAATTTTAATTTGTTGTTTGATTTTCCTTTGTATGCTCTCGGTTTAGTCCTAAAAAGTAAGAAAATGATTCCAATTATTTTGTGCCTTTATGTGTGCATACATGAATTAGTTGCATATGTGTGACTTTAGAGTGATTGGTGTTTTAACTTGTTGATTGATTTAATTATGTGATTTTGGTATGTTAAAAAAATTGAACTAAAAATCTTGTCTGCTTGCATCTAGCATTCGGCCATGTGAGAGAAGAATAGGAAATCATATTTAATCCTTGTTTAAGTTGCATTTAGGATGAGAATTAACTTAATTTGGGAACTTAGGAATGCATGCATGAAATAATTGAATATGTGTATAAATCTTGAGGTGAATTATGATTTTAACTTGTTAATTGATTTAGGTTAAGAAAATAAATTAAGTTTCCTTCTTATGTTCTCGGTTCTCAATCTAAAAAAAAAATGAAAGAAAAATAATTTCAATTGCTTTGTGTTTGTATGTGTGCATAAATCTTTGTAAAAAATTCCATCTATATGATTCGGCCTAAGCATGTCTATGTAATTGGAAAATCTGTTCATATGAAATGATCTTTGTAAATGATTATGTGTTGATGCTATGTGTGTGATTGGATTGATGTGTGGTTTCTTTAATCACTTTCGGTTTCTAAAGATAAAAAGAAATAAATTGAGTTAATAATTAAAAAGAAATTTTATGTTGATGATTTAATGATTTTAATGTGACTAGTGTCTGTGAACTTGTGAATATGTTATCTGAATGTGTTTCTCTATTTGAATTTCCAAAAGATTGAAAAATGTTTTACTGAAAAGTATGGTTTAAGGGAATTTAAATTGATTTGATGTTACCTTATGATCCTAAGTCTTGAATTTTGTCTAATGACTAAGAATAATATATAATTTTTATAACATGGATTTATATCAAGAAGAATGAATTCTGTTTTGATAAGAAAATTATTTTCAAAGTTTCTTGAAAACATTTTATTTAATTTGGATTTGGAAAGCTTTTTGAATATGAACAACGTGATTTCAAATAACAATGATTCCAAAGTGTTTTCTAAAATAAAGTAATGAATTCGTTAAAACGTTTCTAACGCACGGGGAAAAATGCTATAGTTCGGACGAACGACGCAAAGGGAACGAGACGGAATTAACGATCGGGAAATTTCGGAGAGCTTTCGGAGACCTTCGGTATTGAGGTGAGAGAGGGGCTTCCCTTAAGACGTCGTGGTATTTAGGTAACTTATTAAGAGGTCCAATCATCTCAAAGGTTGGACTCCAATCTCATTTAGCGTAGTGGTGTATGTGATAGCAATTGTTTGTTTGTGTGTTTGGCTATCCACCCGAACGACTGAGATTGGTTTATTAAGCATGATGTTATGTTTCCTGATTGTTTATGTTTGAATTACTTATTTACCCTGCTTTACAAGGGATCCGTTTACTGATCAAGTAATTATGTTGTCGTTTGAGAAATATTGTGTGTTGAATAATGTGCGGATAAGAAATAAATTGTGAAAGTAAGAAAGGATAATTGAAAGAAAGAGTGATAAGAAGGTTGCATAATTGAGAAGTAATGACGAGCAGTTGGAATAGCAAAGAGATAAAGAGATGAGACTGGGTATGAATTATGGAAGTGAGAAAGAATTGTGGATGAGAGATGTGATGTGGCTCTGGTTGTTTCTGGTTTTAGTCTGGGACTAGTGTTGAGTTGAGCTTGCTCCTCCATTAACACTCACCCAAAAATACGATTTTTGAAAATGGTTTTTGAGAAGAGGTTTTTAAAAAGAATTGTGAAAGAAAATTTTTGGAAAAGGGTTTTCGAAAAGGTATTTGAAGAAGTGTGAAACAATATTTTCAAAGGAGTTTTATGAAACAATTTCTTTTTGAATAATTTTGGATAAAAGTTTTTGAACACAATCTTTTGATAAAGTCTTCGAAATGATATTTTGAGAAAAGCTTTTTGGAACGACCTTTTGAGAAAGTCTTTTGAAAATAGATTTTGGTGAAAGTTTTTGGGAAAAATCGTATTTTGAGAAGGTCTTGTGAAAGAATATTTATGAAATGATATTCTTGGGAACGTTTTCGTGAAGTGAAAGTTTTTCTGAAATTATACTTTTGAAAAGTTTTGTGAAAGAATGTTTTTGAAAAAGATGAGGAAATGAGCCTTGAGAAAGTTGATGAGTTGTGATGAGAAAGAATGTGATGCGATGAGATGAGAACGGGTGCGATATGAGATGTGAAGTGTTATGTGATTAATTGGGGAAGAGATCAAACGATTAGTGGTCGGGCTTCGTTGAAGGGATGCACCAAGGACGAGCTGACTAGTAGGATTAAGCCGATTAAAAATCTTAAGCTTTAAAAGGCTCTAAAAGACATGTACAAACGCGGTGAGATATGAGTGTCGTATCGAAGTAGTGGAGAGGAAGATACCCCGGAGTATCTGCGGATATTCGGGTTGTGATTGCAATAGGGGAGGGTAAGGACGGTGATACGTCAAGAAGCCTTGAGTGCTATTCTAGGTGGAACGAATTCCACATGTGGTACGGGCAGGCCGATCCTATGCCGTGGTGAGTTCTGCACTCGAGACTAGACTAGTACTGTCGCCCCCTATGGCAATTCGAGAACAGTGAGAGGGACTGGAGTGGGGCATCTTGTTTGCCACTGCGAGGCAGTGTGCCATGTTTATTGTGAGTTGATTGAGGCAGAGTCCTCCTGGCCTGGGGCCATTTGTGTAGTGACAGCTGTCGTGCCCGCACGGTAAAGGTCCTGTACTCCTGTTTGCTTCCGACTAGGTGTGGATGGATGACCGAGGAGATGTAGACGTGAGAGACGTTTTTCCTCAATGATGGTTCCCCAAGTCATTGAGTGAACTGTGATGATAAGACTTAATACACATAAAGATTAAAAAGGAAAAGAATGAAAATGGTATGAAGTGTTGAGTATGGAATGAGTCTTGAGAAGTAATGATGAGATGGTGTTTATGTGATGATGATGATTGTGTTTGTTTAGATGTTTTGTTCGTTATTTACTGTCTTATCTTAATAATTGCCTATTATAAATCCACATAGTCGACATTACATGTTTTGGGTAGCTCACTCTCTCCTATATGTCTGTTTGGAATCGGGAAATTTCTGTATGGCCTTAGATGGAAAACATAGAGAAGTTCCAGCTTATTCGGGAGATAGGAGCACCTCCATTGAAGGAATACTACTGAGGATAACGCTGCATGCGACCCGAGGGTGTGACGACCCAAGAATCAGAGTAGCGCGGCGGAAGCATTAGTGGCGATGACTAGAAGTTAGGTAATCCCCTATCAGAGTTTTGTATTTCCATTGCAAGTTACTTAAAGTCCTGGCTCTATAGTGCTGTAACCGCAATTAAAGTTTATTTTAGTACTAAGGTTTCGAAAGGAGTAAACGGGCCGTGTTTTAAACAAGGTTTTGAAAACAAGTTTCAAAGTGCGGTGTCTTGTGACATCTCGGTTTGGAACTTGAAAGGTGCATGCGAAGTGAGAACATGAGTTTTAAATTCAACTATGTTTTGGAAAGTCTAATTGTTCTCATCTTATATGACACATGTTTTAAAAAAAAAAAAAATTGGGCCCAGATTTTCACTATTCCAGTTGTGGTTTTGAAGTTGCCAAATCGGGGTGTAACATATTAGACCCAGTCCCCACCACTTTAGTGCACCCCTTATGGAGTTCGTTCTGCCTACAACAATACTCTAGACTTCTTGACGTTTCTCCGTCATCGTCCTCCCCTAATGCAATCTCGTCCTAAGTATCCGCAGATACTTATCGTCTCTTCCTCTCCACTACTTCGCACTCTCATACCTCACCGTATTCGCGGTTAATATCTTTTAAAATCTTTTATTTAATTAACCTATTGGTCGGCCCACCCTTCGTGCATCCCTTCAGTGAGTCCCGACCACTATCTTTGCACTTTCAGAATCACACATAGCTCAGAGCTAGGAGTTCCTCAATTGAATCACATCTCATTTCTCCAACTTAATCATACCCTCATTGTTTCCTCCAAATCTTCCTTTTTACCATCCTTCTCAAAATTTCAATTTCCCACCTTTCTCAAAACCTTCCAAAATATTATTTTCCAAAATCATTACGAAACTTTCACTTCCACTAACTTTCACCAAAAATGTTATTTCACAGACTTTTCTCAAGGAACTCATTTTGTAAAACTTTTCTCGAAAGTATTGTTCCAAAACACCCTTTCATAAAACTTCTTTTCAAAAGATCATTTCATAAAACTCCTTTGAAAAATATTGTTTCACAAGCTGTTTCAAAAATCCCTTACCAAAACCATTTCCAAAAAAAAAATTCCCTTTTATAAATCCTTTCTAAAAACAATTATTTTCCTCACTCTTTGCAAAATTTTCCTTTCACAAATCTTTTTCGAAAATCCCTTTTTCAGAAACCCCCCTTTTTTTTTCAAAAATACATTTTCTTTGCTGAGCGCTAATGGAGGAGCAAGCTCGACTCAACACTAGTTCCCAGACTAAAACCAAAACGGAGGAGCTCAACTCTACTCAGTTTCCCTCTCATTCCAGTAATTCACATCACTCTCCCCAGCTCTGGCTCGTTCTCATTTTCACTTTCAATTTCCTTTCCAGTCAATTCCTTTCTCTCTTTCCCGATCAATTTCTTATCTTTTATCATCATTCATTTCTTAATATACCATCACTTCCAATTCATTACTCCCTCAACTCTTTCATTTCATGTCGTTTCTTATTCAAGACGTAACAGATATCCATCCACTATAGAAATAAGCAACATAATTTAAACAAATAAAAGCATGCTATCAACACACAACATCACACAACAATATTGTGGTCTTCGTCACCTTCGTATAAGTGGCCACACAAAGCAAACAATTGCCACTTATACTACTGACTTCAACTACTTTGTTCCGATCTTTGAGATGATACGGAACGTCCTAATAAATCACCTAACTACCACGATGTCTTAAGGAAAACTTCTCTCTCACCTGAGATCCAGCTGTTGAAGGTGTGCTCTCCTTCGAATCCATGTGCTGCCAACTGCCCCAACCCCTTGTCTTTATCATTCCTCTTATTAAATAGAACACTTTATGTTATTAACTTATTTGAGAAAATCTTTCCTTAGATCAATACTTGTCCTTTCTTTGTGGGAAAATTTTGAAAATATAACCAAAGTCATTTGTTACTTGAAAGCTTGGCTTTTAATTCAGATGAAGACATTTTTAAACATAAAAGCAAGTCCAAGTAATTATGGACAACAAGGTGGTTTTACAAAATTACTTTAATAAAACTTCCAAAAATATTGTAAAAACATTCTTTACTTTAAATAGCTTTTTAGCTTAAAATTAATACTTTGAAAATTCATGTTTTCATCATAAAACAATTTAGGACAGCCAAGCATACATCATGACATTCAAGCAAATCATGCCACATACAAGTGCAAATAACATTTAGGAATGCAAGTACTCATAAACCAAACAAAATCAGGTTTCAAACCAAATACATCAACATTTATTTCCATGTACATTTTATTTAAGTAATTAAGCTCTCTAAACCTATTTAAATTACTTAACCGAAATAAATCAAAGGAAAATAAATCAAACATCACAATTTAAATTACATGAATCAATTGGTTTTATTTTAAGCATTTAGATCCCACTTTCTTTTAATCCTAACCGAAACACATAAGCACACACACACACACATATGTATATTCATTCAAACACAACACTCACACATATATTCATTTCATAATTAATTTAATTTACTTATTTTCTTCATTTCTGAGTATAGGACCGAATAGGAAACACATGTTCATCATACAAGTCCAAGCAATTTATTTTAGTATAATTCCTTAAAATATGTTTATTCCTTTTAAATCATTTCATTGAAAAAGAGATCCTAGGTTAGCTAATATACATAGACCGAATATCATCAAGGTAAAGTAAGGTCAAATATTCATCATACATGCACATAGATTATGAACTAATGCAAGGATCTTTTTCAAAAACCTTATTTTCTTGTTTTCTTTGTAAAACCGTGGGTTTAACAATAATTTGGGAAAACAAAATTTTAATTTTTTAACACAATGGAATCAAGGGTTATGTCAAGGTTTCATCCTTTAAGAAAAACACATGCATGCACCTACAATTTCTAGGTAAGACAATTTCCAACATGCAAGTAATCATAATGATGATCTAGTATGATTCCCTATTCTACTTAGACTTGGCCGAATGGTGTCATGCAAGAAAACAAGGTTTTATAATTTATTTTCTACATGCAAACATCTAAATTCACATCATGTAAGACTTAAAGCATCATTTTACTTTTTACATTACCAACCGAATCATTATCATCACACACACACACACAAAATCTTGATTCAATTTCTTTTCACACTAGGAATTATTTTTAAAGCTTATTTTCTTGTGAAAACTATGACTTACATATGAGGAATCAAAACTTTATACCCAAATAAGACACACCAAATTCAAGCTTCATGTTTTCTTAAAAATCACTCATGGATCAAGACATGCAAAAGACAATCAAAGCAAAATCATAAACCTAAACTCAAATCTTCAATTAAACCGTAAGGAACAAGCTAGAATTTAACACAATAAATCATGGAATTACTAAGATCAAGTCAAGAACATCGAGACCTACTTCTTCTACTCATGGCCGAATCATTTAGTTCTTGATTTGGTGGTTTATAAGTTCATCAAAATCCAGGATCAAGGCATAAAAAGAACATGCAAAGGGAGACAAGGATCATCAAGCCACAAAATCAACATGCATGAGAGGATTAAAGCAAAGTATGAACTTAAACACAATTTTAACTTAAAACCGTGATGAAGAAAAATTATAAGTAAGGAATCAAAACTTTTCACATCAACACTCAAGATCAAGCATAAAAGTAACATGCAAAACACTTAGATCTCAAGATCACTCAAAGAAATTACATGCATCACAAAAGACTTAAACAAGGTCCATTAAGAGTCCTTTACAACACAATTCATTCAATTAAAACTCTACCTACCTTAAGTCCTAACTCAAGTCTTCAACTCTCTCTTCTTTTCCTCTTAGGTTTTGCCTCGGTTTCTCTCCTCCTAGGGTCGATGGAGGTTTCCTTCTTGATCTTTGAAGAAGAAGGTGGTTGAGAAGGGGATTAATGAAACTTGGGTTAAGAACTTTGGGGTTTTTCATTCTCCTTCTCACTTCTCCTCCTCACGGTTTCACTCTTTTCTTCTAAGTGTCTCAAGAGCTTGATGAGGCTCTTGGGACTTTGTGTGTTGGTGTTTGTGTTGGCGTTGGAAAGAAAGAAAGGAAATGAAAGGGAACTAGCCAACACATGCTCACTCATACGATTTTAAGAGCAAAGGCAAAAGTGTGGGAATTTTCCTTTTTGGCCTTGGTTCAATGTGGAAGCCTAAGGGTGATTTGGTCCAATCCATTTGTTGCATGGCTTGGTTCAAGCCGTGGGAGACATGGAGGAAAGAAAGTCCTCCTTAGGTTCATGACTAATCCCTCCTAGTCTCTCCCTAGGCTTCATGAGTCATTCACTCTACTTCTCCTCCCATTTTATATTTTGAATTCATTTGCTTAAGGTTTAAGGGATGGCTTTTATTTGATTCTTCTATTCTTATCACACGGCCGAACCACATTCTCATGCACACACATACACACTTAATTTATTTTCATGTGGATCACATAGCATGGCATCATGAGATAATGCATACATTCCACACATAACATAAACTCGTGCATACACTTAACACATACACAATTATGCACATAATTTTCACTTGTATGGCATTATAGTCATACGGCATACACACATAGGTCCACATATTCATGCTTCACACATTACTCATGCATATACATATATGTGCACACATACATTATTTTCTTTTTAATTAAATTTCTCAAAATCTAAGTGTATCCATATATGTCAAAGCCGTATGTACACTCACAATCACCAAAACAAACCACAAATTTTATAAAATCACGAAGTATATAATCTTTCCCAAAGTCAAATTTCTAGATGTTGAACATTGCCCCAAAATCATTTCCTTAAAAATATTATTTCTTATCTTGAAAACGTGGATTTTAGAAAATCATTTAGGAAAATATTCCTTTCAAAACACTTTTCTCAAAATATACTCTTTTAGTGTTTTAATTTAACATGAGGAATTTACGGGGTGTTACATTAAGCATCAATTTTATGCTCCAAGAACTCCCGAGCAAAACGGAGTTGTGGAACGGAAAAACCGAGTACTTGAGGAGCTTGCTCGGACTATGCTAAATGAATCTCAAGTACCTCACTATTTTTGGGCGGACGCGATTAATACTGTGTGTTATGTATTAAACCGAGTGTTAACTCGACCGATTTTAAAGAAAACGCCCTATGAACTTTATAAGGGTAGAAAACCGAATATATCTCATCTTCATGCTTTTGGATGCAAAGTTTTTATTTTAAACAATGGATAAGAACATCTTGGAAAATTTGATGCAAAAGCCGATGAAGGTATATTCTTAGGTTATTCTTCTCATAGTAAAGCATTTAGAGTTTTTAATAAAAGAACTTCCACTATGGAAGAATCTATACATGTGGTATTTGATGAGTCTCCGAAAGGAGATACTTTGAGTTGTGTGAAAAGTGCAGGAATCCAGGAAAACTCAATGGACGAGCTAAATATGAATGAACCGATCATAACTGGAAATGGAGCTCAAGAGGACGATACAGTAATAGCTGAAATCGGAGCCCAGAGGGACGACCTGCCTCCGGCCGCTTGGAAAACAAACAAGAACCATTCGATCGAAAATGTGATCGACGATATTTCAAAGGGAACTCGTCGGTCGATTCAAAATTTTTGTAATTTCGTCTCTTTTGTTTTTCAAATTGAACCTGATTCTGTTAATAAAGCGATCGAGGATGAACATTGGGCTATTGCTATGCAAGAAGAACTAAATAAATTCATTAGAATTGATGTTTGAGATTTAGTTCCTATGCCTGATGATCATAATATAATCGACACAAAATGGATTTTTAGAAATAAAATGGATGAATCAGGGGTAATTATAAGAAACAAAGCGAGACTCGTTGCTCAAGGCTACAACCAAGAGGAAGGTATCGATTATGACGAGACCTATGCTCCAGTTGCTCGGCTCGAAGCTGTAACACCCCAAATTTTCATTCGCTGATGTAATGAAAATTTTAATTATGAAAGGTTATTTCATAATTATTTCTATTTAATTATAATTATATATTTCATAATTAATTTTTGTTTAATTATGTGTTTGTATGTGTGCCCATGTTAGGTGGAAAATATTTTGATAAGATATAATATGTAAAAATAATGTTTTTGCATAATAGTCCCGGATTTAGGTCCTAGAAGCAATATTAGAAAGGTTTTGGAGGGAAGGGAATTAAAATAATTATTTTTCAAAATTGACCAAAAAGACTCGAGTATTTGGGAAGAACACTCGAGTATTTTGGTCAGTGTTGCACTCGTTAGTGCGTTTGATGAGTCAGCACCCAACAATTCTAAATCGTTGACATGAAATCACTCTTAGGCTCGATAGTGGGCTTCATGTCGCCCTGCATGAACAACGAAACATGCAATATAAACGTTTTTGTTGGTGAAAATCGACCATATGGTCGAGTTGCTCTGGAAAATCAAGTGTTAGGGTTCCTAATTTCGTCCCTTGTGTTCTCCTCCTATTCTGAGTGTTAGTGTGAGTGTCATACACCATTGTAAAACTCACATCACGAGCTTTACAAAGATATAAGATTTGAGAGTTGTAGTTGCTCGAGGAAGGAGAATCGAAGCTCGAAAAGGGAGGGAGTTTTGCTGTCAAACCTAGGAACTGAAGTCTGGAGCTTACTTGGAGCTCGGATTTTGGTAAGTATATGAGCTCTCCAATCCTCGAACTCCTTTCTACCTCTAGTCCTTGTTGCAGAGAATTTATTCTAATTATTTTCCCCAATTTTTAAACCGTTTTTGCATGTCAAATCCTCTGGTTTTGGTACCTTGTTCAAATATGGCTGCATGCAAAGGGTTTTGTGGGATAGAGCACTCCAGCCAATTTCTCTGCAATCCTTGTGTTAATTCACGGCCTAGAGGTAAGGGTGAAGCTATTGATTCACTAGAATAAGTTTAAATTACTTAAATTTAGGTGTAGAGTCTCCAAAAGACTCTAAGGGCACAGTTTGAAATAGGTTTAAGGCTTCGAGGCCTTTCTGGGTTCAATTGATGGTTTGTTCAAGTGTGTTATGTTGCATGCAAGCTGTACCAATGTTGTTTTCATGTTAAATGTGTTTAGAATCGAATTTGATATGTGGAGTTGTTGGAAAAGTGGTTTTTATGCATAATTGATGCTATAATTCGATTCAGTATAATTGTGGTTATTTTCTGTATTGGAACATGTTTAATATGTATAATGTGAGCTCTGTTGATCATTGGTTTTAGTTGGAATTGACTAGAATTGAAAATGGTATGTTAAAACTGAAATTTTAGTAGATTCTGTCTGTCAAGACTCGAGTCTTTGACTCGAGACTCGAGTATAAGTTGGTGCACCAGTGCGTATGATTCGCACCAATACTTGAGTCTCAGAGTCAATACTCGAGTATTGACCGTTGCTGTTTGAGAACTTTCTGATGATCCACTCGAGTCTAGCATGAACCACTCGAGTCTTCGGGATGATGAACGACTCGAGTATTTCATGAAAAGACTCGAGTATTTTTATGAATCTGAAACTTGAACTTCTGAGAAACATGATCCACTCGAGTCTAAATAGGATCCACTCGAGTCTTTTCTTCAGACATAGAAAAATATCAATTTCAACATACTTAAGTCAATTCCTTAAAGATCAACTATACTCATGGGAAATAAATCATATTCCAATAAAGAAATAAGGTGATTACGAATATCAATTATACCGACGAAATATTATTGGTTGCACATAGTAAGATTTATGGTTAATCTTGAATGAAAAATATATGTGCATTCATTTATGGAAAAAGGGTAATCAAATATATTGGGACTATCAATTTGGCGGTAACTGGCTAGATGACACATTTTGGTAATGTGGGCAGCATTGTGGGATGCTAAGACGTCTTGGTGACGCAAAGTGCACGCTATTCCGAGCAGTTTCACAATACATGGTGGACATGTATACAAATTGATTGGATGAACGTTCAATAACTAATGGATTGGGAAAACTCTTAGGAATTTAAGAGATTGAGAGCATGCATCATTGTAGATAAATTAGATTACTCATAATGGAAAAGGCTTGCTCATATGTTAATGTAAAGGATTATTTGGTACTTGTGAATGATACATGTTCATTTATACTTATTCGATAATGTGAATTGTATTGCTTACCCCTTATGCCCGTTGTAGGTGATGGCTCGCTATCTAGCTTGCATCGAGTTGGGCCCACTCCCTAACGGAGTGTGGTACTACGAGGACCACATAGCCACTTATGAGGGGGAGGTAGAGGTGACCCTCTATCACCCTAACCCTTTGACTCATGTCCGGCCTCGTAGGTTTCGCATCCCTATTATCTATACCTTGCATGTGCCCCCTTTTCATACTTATCACGGACCACCCCCAGCTCGACCAGCTCGACGTTTTCACTCTTTTCGTTTTCGAGCAGCTAGCCGTTCCTATCCCTCTGCTTCACGAGTGATTAGAGAGGAGACTCCTATTCCTAGTCCGATGAGTCCAGTACATGGGACTCCTTCAGCTGACCCCGTGCCTAGTAGTAGGGCACCGACTCAGTCAGACGAGGTGGAGGAGGACCCTGAGGAGGCAGAGAGTGAGGGAGAGCCAGTCGAGCACTCCACTAGGAGTCAGTGGGGAGTTGGGAGTCCACCAGGCAATGCATAGTATAGATGGTTAGGATGTGGGACGTGTGGAGCCGTTGCTGGAGATCTACTGGAGGAGGATTATGCTATGGAGGAGGATCATCAGACCACTGCTGGGATTTCATATTTTGCTTTGTATATATATTGTATATATTTTTGAGAGATCTCAGTGAGGCGGTCTTTTCTTTTAGTATTTTATCATGGACTTGTATTTCTGCTACCTCGACTTTGACCTTGGTGTACTTTGATATTTTCATGTCATGTTATGGTATGGTTACATATATATATTTATATGAAGTAGTTGGTGGATTATCAAATCAAGGTCACTATTTTATTCAAATTCCGCTTACTCTGATAATTATGCTATTTTACTCGTACCAAAGGATTTTTAATGCGAGTTTGGGAAGTTTTAATATTTATAATGAAAACCTAACTTATGCTATTACCATGTTAAGTCTCAACTCTTAAAAGTTCTATTTGGTCAACTATTAGTTACTCCCTCCGGTCCTATATATAGGACATAGTTAACCATATTCCTTGGACCAAGAAAAGTAGTTAGTTTTATGAATTCTATGAGAATATATTGTAACATTACAATTTTACCCTCTCAACTTTTCTTGAAAAATTCACACTCATTAATGAACAACAAAAAACACATAAATAGTCAAAACATTTAATAAGGGTAAAAAAGAGAAAAAACAATAAATGATGCATAGAAAATATAAAATGTCTTATATATAGGACCAAAGATTGTTTCTAGAATATGTCCTATATATAGGACCGGAGGGAGTATATCATATGTATGGTAATAAAGATTATTTATTTTCTCCAAATTCTCCATTAAACGCAAGTCCATATTACTTAGAATACAAACTTTATTTTGACAATAAAGAGAGTGTGACAGAAGCAATCCGAATTCTTCTTGCTTTTTGTAACGACCCGCAAATTCCTCGTCTGTTTTAAATGAATTTTGGAAATATATTTTATCAATAATAGATGTATGGATGTGAAGATGAGTGTTTTCATGGATTTATAGCCAAAGATTTCATTATTTGAGATTTCTCTAAGGATTGGAATTCTTTGTGAAATTCTAATAGATTAACTAACTTTGAAAATTCGTATCTTTTTAACCGTAACTCCGAATTTTATGATCTTTATATGAAAACGATCGTATTGAAATGTAGATTTCAAAAATGTGACTTTATATTTTTCTGGGTTGATTTGCAAAAATTTATTTCCAGCCAATAAAAGGACGAATTTCTGAGGGATAAAGTGGTAAAAATAGTTTTTAATCTCAAATGAACTTTTCCCTTTTAGAATCTCTTTTATATGTGCAAATATGATTTTAGAAAATGAAATGAGGGCTATGACTATAGCCCATTGGTGCAGTTAATTGTTTTATTTAAAGTGTGTATTTTAGAATTTTTCTTCACTATGGTGAGTGATTGTTTCGTTATAAAGGGAAAATTATTTTATGTGATTTTATAAAATGAATTTGAAGTAAAATGAGTATTTGATGTGAAGTGTATGTGAATGTTTGTGTGGTGTATAAATTCCTTGCATTCCATTATTTTCATATAGGTGGCATAACATTTTTAATGTTTGTATGATGTGTATGATTAGGAAAATGAAAATAAAATGAATATGTTTATGCATGTGTTTGTATGATGTGTATGATTAGGAGAATGGAAATGAATGAGATTCACAAGTTGAGATTGAGAAAGAAATTGAGAAAGAAAGAATGACCATGTTGAGAAATTATAATAAGTGTGGCAAGATAATGATGATGATGATGATAATGATGATATATTTGAATGTTGTGCTGTCTTGTGTTGTTTGTTATGTTTGTATTGTCTTGATATCTTGCCTATTGTAAACCCACATCGTCGACGATGCGTCGTTCGGATTGCTTACTTTCTCCTGTTCGTTGGCATATCGGTGCTGCTGGTATTTCAACGAGCAGACGGATCAACGCATAGAGATCACCACCTGGAAAAGGCATGGAGATGGTTGGAAGGCTACTTCCTATGGATGGCATCTACTTTGGGTGCGAAGGAAAGACGCAAGATGAAAGGAAAGCTTCGACAAGTCGTCTTCAATAGAAAGATCGGAGAATCATGTTTCTATTGTGGGCTGTATTAGTACCTAATGGTCTAAGTTGTTATTAGTGTTGTGAGTCAAGGATTACCTAAGCGATGGACTATTTATGTAATTCAGTTTATTAGACGATGCCCTATTTTTTGAAGAAGTGCAAGAAAGAAACCTTTTGAGAATTGTATATGTTCTTTGATGAGATACAAAGAGCTATGTTGGATTTGAAACCAAACCATTTTCCAATGATAAATGTTTTTCGAGATTCATGTAAGTATGAGTTTTAGTAACAACTCAGTTTTCAGTAAAGAGTGTTAAGTGTAACAACGACATTTCAATAATGTGTTTACAAAAAAAAAAAATTTTGGCCTCATTTTTGGCAACTTAATGAATAAAAGTTAGTTATTTTGTGTTACGAAAATCGGCTGTTACACTTTTGCATCTATAATGAAATTCACCCTTTATCAAATGGATGTTAAAAGTGCTTTCTTAAATGAATTTATAAATGAAGAAGATTATGTGAAACAACTTCCTGGTTTTGAAAGCCATGAATTTCCAAATCATGTTTATAAACTTAAAAAGGCTCTATACGGATTGAAACAAGCTCCTAGAGCTTGGTACGATCGGCTGAGCTCTTTTCTTTTAGAACAAGGCTTTGAAAGAAGGAATGTTGATACAACTTTATTCATTTATAAATCCGAAAAGGACATTTTATTAGTACAAATTTATGTTGATGATATAATTTTCGGTGCTACTAATATGTCTCTGTGTAAGAAATTCTCAGCTCTAATGAAAGGTGAATTCAAGATGTCAATGATGGGAGAACTCACATTCTTCCTCGGCCTTCAAGTAAATCAAGTCAAAGGAGGCATCTTTGTGCATCAATGAAAATACTATAAAGAGCTCCTAAAGAAATTCGGCATGGAAAATTGCAAGAATGCAACAACTCCGATGAGCACCTCCTGCTATCTCGATAAGGACGAGTCAGATAAGTCGGTAGATGTAAGTAAATACAGATGCATGATAGGAAGTCTACTGTATTTAACTGCATATCAGCCTGATATTATGTTTAGCGTCTGTAAGTGTGCTCAGTTTCAAGCTAATCCGAAGGAATCACACTTAACTACTGTTAAACGAATATTTAAATATTTAAAAGGAACTGAGAACACTGGTCTGTGGTATCCTAGTGATGCTAATCTTAGTTTGATCGGCTATCGCAAAAGCACCAGTGGAACTTGTCATCTTTTGGGAAGTTCTCTGGTGTCGTGGTTTTCTAAAAAGCAAGCTGTGTTGCTCTTTCCTCCGCTGAAGCAGAATACATTGCAGCCAGTAGCTGTTGTGCTCAAATCCTTTGGATGAAACAACAACTGTCGGACTTCGACTTAAAATTGGATCACATTCCTATCAAATGTGACAATACAAGTGCAATCAATCTAAGAATCCTGTGTATAATTCTCGAACAAAACACATTGAAATAAGACATCATTTTTTACGAGATCATGTTCAAAAAGGTGATTGTGTTATAGAATTCGTAAGCACTGAAAAACAATTAGCTGATGTTTTTACAAAACCCCTGCCGAGAGATACCCTTTATCTTATAAGAAGGGAACTCGACATTTTGGATAAATCAAGTGTAAGCTAATTGTCGTTCAGTGTTTTGAAATTTTTTAAATCACCCAAAACAAAGTCTTATTTCACTGCTAAACTGATCAGGTTCCTTTTATTAATTCAAATATTTGTTTATCTTTTAAAAAGCTTGAAAGTTTCCCGTTATTTTTTTTCGACCTGTTTTCTGGGGGAGAAAGATTATATTTCCGAGAATATTATATTTAGGGGGAGAAGAGCTAGAATTTTTTTTCCAACAATTGATATCATCAAGTGCTATTTTTTTTTGTTTTCCGAGATGCTTGCCCACGGTTTTATTTATTTACCGCTCTTTTGGCAATATACTTAATTCTTCGGCTCCTTTTTGATCATGCCAAAAGGGGGAGAAAGGTGTTGTTTTGTTGTTTTAGCCTTATAGGTTTACGGGCATTTATTTAGGGGGAGTTTTCGAGCATACACTCGGGGAGCAAGCAAAATCAACATGCGTTTGTCATCATCAAAAATGGGGAGATTGTAGAATCAGAAAGGTTTTGATGAAGACAAAGATATCAGCTCGGGGTTCTGACTGTGCTCGACCAGTGATACTTTGACGAGCTAGGATCTCGGCCAGTGATGAAGCCAAATGTATCATCTCAGTATGCTCGACCAGTCAATTATTTTGATGAGCGTAGCGATGGATCTCGGCACCAAGTGTAGAATAAAAAAGGAGACAAACAAATCAGCTCGATTCTCGACCATATCTCAGTGCTCGTATGAAGTGAAATATATTGATGAGCATAGCGATGGCTCTCGGCTCAGGTCGGTGCTCATAATCTCATTCTAAATGGTCGGCAAAAGTTTAGGTCGGTCAAACTGGGATTAGTTCCTCTTCTCAAGTCCCCTAGCTCGGCAAGGCGCTCAGTCAGGTGTCGAGCTCACTCGTCGTTCAACGCTGACATCAAACAACATTCAGAAGTCTGTCCTCCCGATGTTTTTGTAATCGTTTTTCTTTTCCGAGTGTGGGTGGTAGACTTAGGATTTAACTCAAGTGCATATCAATCAGTAAGTATTAAATACCATATGAGTTAAATTAGGAAGGGATTGATTGAAAATCAAATTTGATTCTAAGTGACCGTTGGAAAGGCAATTACTCCCAAATCTTTCCTAATTTGATAACTCCGTTCCCTCTCTGATATTTGGGGATTTTGGAGATTATAAAGAGGAGTGTTGTCTTCTCCAACGGAACTAGAAGAGAGAACGCAGAGACAAGATTTCTGACACATGAAAAATAAATTTTCAATCTTCTCTGTCAATCCCTTTCAAAATCGATACTCAATTGGGTTTAACACTTTCTGATCAATATTCAATTGAGTGTCTTTTTGGAGTCACAACTTCTTTGTAATCTCTGTTATATGAAGAAACGAAGGAATCTTTGAAGGTTTCAAAGAGTTCCGATTATGGAAGTGCTGAAGAGGTTCTTCGGTCATCATTTCAATTGGGGTAGATTTCAAGGGTTTGGTACACTCTTGAAAGGGTTAGGTTGAGTGAGGTTCACTTGTAATTCCTGTAATCAATTGAATTGTTTCTGAGTAAAAGCTCCCTAAGGTTTAGAGGGCTTTGGACGTAGCTCTCAAGGACGAGAGTGAGCTAGTATAAAATTCCTCTTATTATTTTACTGCTTTCTGCATTCTGCATTGCCTGACCATTTTAGTCGGCCTTATCTAACTTTATATTCGGGTGAAGTGTATTTGTTGTAAATCCGCTGAAAAACTGGTTTCTCTGTGTTGCAGCTCGGATAATCGAGTATCGGTCTAGATAACCGATTATCTCATACTGCTCGGCACAAAACCCGCTCTTTTACTTAAACACAACAAGTATAAATTCATCCATTTCAATTAAATCCGAAATATTGGTAATATCGCTTCCAACTACTCTTCACCCCCCTCTAGTAGATTGTTAGGTCGCTTGTTGGTTTCCAACAATGGGTAAAAAATGTTAAATTTAAATAAAACTATTTTTAAAAAATGATACTTTATATATATAATGCATTACATAATATCGTTAAACGAGACTAATAAAAATGATAGAAAAATATAAATTAAACAAAATAATAAAAGAAAAGTCTAATAAAAATATATACATTCGAAATATTTTATGTCTAATCATTCTTAACTTTCACACTTAACCATAAGTTTCAACAAAGTTTCGTCATTACCCATGAATTATTCCCTTTGATTAAACGCACATCACATTATCATTTAATTCATAACACAATTCTAGTCAAGACGTGGTAGACGTCTCTCATCACAAATAATTCTACTCTTGCAATAAAATTCAGCAGGCATATAATAACAGGTAATATTATCATGGCATCACAACACATAAATCACAGATTGATAATCATTTAATAACAAAAGGGATCCAACCCTTCGTATAAGTGACCATACACACGCAAACAAGTGCCACTATACGACTGACTCTCTTAGACCCCTATGTTCCAACTTTTGAGATGGTCAAGAACACTTAAATAGATTACCTAATCAACACGGCGTCTTAAGTAAAGCTTCTCTCCCACCTTTAGTAACTTGCAACCCTCGCGGTCTATTGGGTCCAAGCCGCTGTCAACAGTCTTGCCTTTTTCCATTCTTCCTCCTTAAATGAAGAAACCACACAAATCAATATCACGCAATCAAACTATGTTACACCCTTACGTCATGCACTTAAATTCTTTAATTAAGACAATCTTAACAAATAATTTACTGTTACTTTGCTTGCTTTCTAAAATACTTTGAATTTTTCTAAAACATTTATGGGCTCACAAAATCACTTGAAATCTCACTTTGCAAAAACGTCAAATGCTGAATTTTTAATACGCATAAACAGAACTCGATTAAAACTAAACCAACACAATTTAGGCTTTACGGTTTTATTCTAAAACTCGCGGGAAAACCTTACGCTGACAAACTAAAGTAATACACTGAATAAAAATATTAATACGTACGTCAAACTCCTTTTATCACAAACGCCAAATAACAATAGGCACATTGCCAATATCCAAATAAAATAAACAATATGTTTTATTTATAACGTTTATAATTGACGTACTTGCTGAAATCATTTTAAAAATTCGAAAACAGCTTTACTATCACAAAAATTTCGTTCAAACTTTTTCTATTTATATCGCCTTAAAATCCTTAAGTTTGAAATTACTAAAAATCATTTTCACACCCTTTGTACCATACTCCCTCCGGTCCTATTTATAAGACCCTTTTGGGGTTTTTATTTTGGTCCTATTTATAAGACCCCTTTTCAATTTTCAATAACATTTAATTACTTCTTTCCACAAACACCCCTATAAAGTCAACACTTTTTAGAGTTCCAATAATAATTATAGGGGTAGTTTTGAAAAAGTGTATTAAATTTTCAGATTTCCAATGCCACTAACACATTTACCCACTTTCCTTGGTGGGAGTGAAAAACCCCTAAAGGGTCTTATAAATAGGACCGGAGGGAGTAATAAATAAATCTGGACAACATTTATAAGATATGGAAATCAATCGTTTAACTTCATCAAACTAACTCAAAGTTCTTTGAACAATTTTCACAAAACTTTAAGAGATCTCATCACTTGAAATTAACTACAACTAATATCAAAATCCAAACACTTTACACCTATGCCAATTCATGTTACAAAATACTCTTTTGTTCCAAAAATTCCAAAACAACTTTGTTTCGCTAGTCCTTTCACAAAAATCAAATATTAGTACGTACACGAAAATATTTCCAAATGCCAAATCACCTAAATAAAGTCTTGGGACAACATTTAAGCACAAAGTAAAATCATCATTTCAAAACAATTCAAGTTATTCCAAAAACTAACAAAACACTTTCTTAAGTTCCCGTCACAATCACGTAATTAAATTCAACCTTTTAAAAATACACTTCTTGAACAACATCTTCATCATAAACCAAAAACAATCTCTAAACAAATAATTCAATATGTAAAATCCTGATTTTTCGTATTATAAATTTTGAGTCTTTATTGAATTACGTAATTGATTCTTTTAAATAATAATTATAGTGTTGGACAATTTCATAAAATATCCTATAATAATTACGGAAGTATATTTTATTTTTAGATTATAAAATAAAGTAACTTAAAGTGGTTACCCTATTTGAAAAATACACTTTCTATTTCTTATTTTTATTCTTATTTTGGATATACTCCATATTGAAATATTTCATGTTTGATGTTTATAAGTTTCTTATGATTTTATTTTAATATTGAGGTATAAGATTGATTATTGGTATTTCTTTGTTTAAAAAAAAAAAAAACAAAACAACAACAACGTGTGCTGTGCAAGAAAAAGGGAAACCCTATTTCCCTTACGTTGGATATCAGCCGGCCCTAATTTGTGAGCAGCCGCCAACACCCTTCTTCTTCGTTGCTTTCCCTTTCTCTCTCGCCACCTTCCTCCCTCTCGTCTCTCTCTTCATTGCCCTCTCGGCCGCCACCCTTGTTCTTGTTGCCACCGCCAACACACGTACTCCATCATCGCCTCCATCTCTCTCTCTCTCTCTCGCGCGTGTATGCCTTCAACCCAGTCGCGATTCGCGACTCACTGCCCTTGGGGTCGCGATCCAGCTACAGCCGTGACCAGAAACTCGCCATCGCCGTCTCCTCCTTACGCTAGAGACAACCACGAACCAGCGCCGCTGCCTTGCGTGTTCTCCCTCCTCTAGTTGCGCCGTCGCTGCTGTTGCTGGAGAAGGAGGATTCGCGAGCCATGGATCTCCCTTCGCCGCTCGTGCTCGTCTCCGCTGCCATGGAGGACGCCGCCGCCGCCAAAGTGGGGAGAGCTGCATCCTTCTTTTGCTGGTGGCCATGGATGCAGGGGTCACGAGTTTGGTAAACCGACGCCGATACCGTCGTTACCGTGACCAGTCCCTCTGTGGTGCTTTGAACCGGATCGGGGCTGAACCGAACCGAAGCGACCTTCAAAACCGCATTTGAGGGTATATCTCTAATACCTTTTTAATTACTCTATGTTTTGTTTTAAATTTTTCATACTAATGCTAATTTTAGTGTTATCGGTAACAATTACAAAGTGTTAAATGGTTTTAGAATGTTATTTTGGAAGAACAAATGATATTGTAGTTTAATATTGTAGTTTTATATACTGTTATGTATATTTATATATATATATAATGATTTTAAGTGGTTACTTTGATTTGGAATAATATCGGATTAAACGTTATATCAAATGAATTGTTTTGAAGATTATTTTAGTTAAACGTGTTAGGTTCCTAAGTAAGTGAGTTGTAGTTTAGCTTGGTAGACTTGTCCCTAGGCTGAGCAATACACCAGTTAATTAGGAACCTGATATAAACGGCATAACGTTAATTCGAATTGAAACCTTGAACGTTAATTCCAAGTTGAAAGGAAGTGTAATTACCTTAATGTTGGAAACGTGAGTTATACTTATTTCGAATCGGAAATACTTCCTTTTAGTTTGGAATTAATAGTGTCAAGCAATATAGCTTTGATTTTGTGACTTGAAGCTAAAACTACTGAATTTTGATGTATTTTTTGATAAATATGTTAGTCTTGAAAGTTAATGTATTTTCAACAGGAAGCTACACTATTTTATTGAAGGGACAATTGTTCTAATTTCATTTGACTATGATTTATGAATTTTAATTAAATGTTTTCAAAAATTAACTTGTTTCGGTTTTCACTTAAAGTCCCTTTTTCGTAAAACGCATTATACCGATTACTATTTATTTTTATATGATCGGTTAGACGACGAAGGAGCTTTAGGATCAGCGCAAGTGAAAGCACTGAACCGCGCTACGTTTGGGCAGCACTATATGAAAGGAAACAGGTTTATGGAAACGCAAGGTAAGGAGTGGGTATTAGTGAGTATTACCATACTCTGGGGAATAGTTTGTGGTATGTATATAATGATTGCTAGGAGTTATGTGTTAGTTAGGAAATTAGAAAACCTAGGGGAGAAACTAAATAAAATTGATAATAATGATCTTAATTAATGAGAGTGCCTTGGTTAAGTAATAAAAGTGAATGTAACTCTAATAAATGTTTGTGATTAAGTATATGCTTAGTTGGTGCTAAATGTGATGATATATGTGTTTGGTGCTAATAAATAAATGTTAAATTGTTGTAAAGAATGTGAAGTTGTGGCTATTTGATTATATATGTGCTGATCATTGAGGCTTGGTTTGACTTTTGTGAAAATGGACTGGAATGATGGAAAATTTTGGTTTATATATATATCTACTTGGAAAATGAATTTTTGATATGGAATAAAAGGGAATGCAGTGTGACTTGATCCTTGGGCAAGCCGGCACACTAGGTGCCCTGCTAGGTGGTGAATTGCCTGCTAGGGCCAAATTCCTGTCAGGCCAATTGCCCATTAGGTCCTAAATTCCCGTTAGGCTTCGGTGCGCCAAAGGATCAATCCCACTGCATAACCACCTGAAAATGAATAATATGTGAAATGGAATTTATGGGAAATGAATGTTAATTAAATTAACCAGCATTGTCCTAACGGGTGATGCCTAATGGGTGTCTCAATCCTGACAGGTTTAAAGTCCCTAGTAGGTGCCGAATTGCCTAGCAGGTGCATCAATTCCTAGTGGTGCAATGGTAATTGGAAATTAAGGAAAGGGAAATAGTGTATCTAATGAATAACGGAAATGAGCAATGGAATTAAGGAATTTGGAATTATTGTTAAATTGTGTGTTAAGGGGAATATGAATTAATTAAGGCATATGGAATGATTATAACTGGAATCTGATTTTGGTTGTTTAAAATTGTGTGCTATTTGATTTATTTGATATTTGTGATTGGCTTAGTTAGTTATTATGTCATATTCAGAAACTGCTTTCCCATTTTATGTGTATGCTCACTCCTTACTATCATTTCATGTACTAAGTTTGAGCTAGCACAGCCCCTGGCCGAGCAGGAGTGCACTCCACACCGTGGAGTGTAATTTAGTTAAGGATGTACTCTAGTTATTGTATTATAATTAATCTATTTTGGGTGTTTGAAATAATTTAATCGCTGCAAGCCCGAATTTATTATATGTACGTTATTAGGGCTTGTAAAGTTAATTAATATATTTAGAAATGCTGAAATGTTTTCTGGGTTGTTCTGGTTTGACAGGTGAAAACTCTAAATTTTTGGGAAGTCCGATAAACAGAGGAGACTCTGTCGGATTTTCGTTAAGATTTAAAACGAAATTTTTCAAGTCCATTTTAAAACCAACATAATTATTAGTAAATAAGTTATATAAATGTTAGGGCGTTACAATTTTGGTATCAGAGCAGTTTTCCTCGACCTATGGAGTGTGGACTCACATCTCCTGTGCTTACTCACCAAGCGAGTAACTTATAATTAGTAGCAGTTTATTCTAGTATCTGTTCGTGTAGTGCTAGAGTCATAATAGGAATGGTTGTGCATTTGCATTTCCTTAAATTTTCTGCATTTGGCCCATAGCACTAATTGACATTTTGTAAGTGCTAATGATGATGTGTGCATTTGCTGGACTTGACTGAGTTATATTTTGATTGAAATATTTGGTCCTAGACTAGTGTTAGAGTTGAGGCATGATGAGGGCTTAGCTTGACTCCGATTTTGATCACATGCATAATCATTTTTCTTGCTTGGGTGCATTCGGTCATTTCATGAATAAATAGGATAGGAGTTTGTTTAATGAAAATGAAATTATGTTGTGATTATTATGATTCATGCTAAGTGTTTGATTTGACTTGATAGGTGTCTAAATGCTTAGTGTTTGACTTGATGTGTTGCTTTTAATAAATTGATTTGAGATTTACCAAGCAAAACCCGAAATCTTGTGAAATTGAATGTTTCATATTTAGAAATGGACGAATGCTGAGATTAAAGAAATGAAATACCCCAACGGGCTAGAGCACTAAGTTGCTACCCCACCGGGAGAAATTAATCTTTAGTCTTGAACCAAGTGAGCCACTTCTAAATGTGACAACACAACTCAAGACTTCGGTACTTTTGAAACTAAGAGTCGCCTAACCAAAAACTTAGGCGACATGAGAATAATTGTATCACTAATGTATGTATATTTGAGACTGATCACCTCAAATATAAATACCTATTGGTAGATATAATCATTCCACCTTTAAGTTCCGGAGAAAAAAAATTATTTTGAAAGTTTGTGAAAGTCTAAGGGAAATGAACCAGGTATTTGTATATATGTAACATTATGATATCTAATTTTTTTTAAGGTTACATGTGATTTGAAAACGATTTGCTATTTATTTGGATCTTTGGGTTTTAAAGTGTTTGTTTGGAAATTGGGGTTTTTCATATAAAGTTAAACTCGTTTTCGGGCTTAGGGTGCTCAAAATGTCATGGAAAGATTTTATGTGAGCATCCCAAGTTCGAATCCATGTTGTGTGT
Organism: Crotalaria pallida; assembly: GCA_037953625.1. NCBI lineage: Eukaryota > Viridiplantae > Streptophyta > Magnoliopsida > Fabales > Fabaceae > Crotalaria > Crotalaria pallida. The sequence goes on along the minus strand of CM075649.1, from coordinate 73,989,677 downwards.
AAAAGTTCAAGTTGTTTGGAGCAAGTTAGTATTTTAAACAAATGCTTTTTCACAATCAGACCCGACAATTCCGGTGTCTCCGACACTGCGAATGCAAGGGAAAACTCAAGTCTAACGTGCTCCGATCGGTTTGAAAATTTTACACAACCTTTGGCTAAGTATATCTAATGTCCCTGTAAATTTTGAGGTCATTTGGAATTTGTTTACTATTTTAAATAAATCTAATTTAGGTTCAGCCCCCGATGTTATGGTGTTTTTGACAAAGGGGTCACAGGGTTAAAACTGAACCTAACGAACTGCGATCGACCTGAAAATTTACCACGTTGTTCTTTTATATGTAGGGACACTACTTGTAAATCTTCATAGTGTTGAGAATTGAATTGGTATTTTTCAAAAATGCATATTACGCTGAATGATATAGTTGTAAGTACTAGGTGTCATTACTAAGTAATCGTAGTTATCCATATGTTTTGTTATTCATATGTTTTGTGTTCATGCATAAGTTGCCTAATGCTATTAAGTTATTTGCTTATTTGCATATGCAGAGGGCTACATCATAGTATTAGTATTTCCTGACTATTATTATATATGGTTGTGGTAATTGTGTATTTGGTATTTTGGTAAACCAAATTGTCTAACACTTCGCAAAAATAACTCCAAGCCGTTTTCAGGACAATTTGTGTTTTAAAATCCAAGTCCAATTTCAAAAGGCTTTCCAACATAAAGTGGAAACCCTATTTTAAGATTTGAAACAATTGTCGAATAGGTGGATGACTATCTATTTTCTTACCTACCTATATGAACTATATGTCCATGTGTGGATGGATCAAACTTTGAAAATGACTTCAAAACCCTTTCCAAAATTGATTGTGTTTTAACTTTAACTCCATTCTTCTATCAAGCTTTTCGATATAAACGAAATTTCTATTTTTAAAGTTAGGCACACTTATTGAAAATGTGGGTAATTGCCTATTATGCGTATACCTACATAAATTACATGTTTTGTTTGGAGGAATCTAAATGTTGAAAATGATCCCAAACAATATTCAAATTAAAAACTTTTTGAATCTCCACCACCATTTTTGAAAGTTTCAAGCCATTTTGAACTGAGCAACAAATAAGGCATTATTTTTGGAACTTTGCATTTGAACAAAATTGCATACGTTTGTATACATACATATCAATGCATGAAATGTTTTCTTGAGTTGTTTTAAGAGGATTCTCAAACTAAATTTTGATAACATAAATAATAGTATATATATACATGTTTTCATTGCATACTTATGTTGGTATGCATCTATATTCATATGTGAATGCGTAAAGTTTGTTTTTCCATTTTTGTTTTAATATGGACTTCTCGGAAAACTCTTGGATGTTGGCTTTCACCTGATACCCACATATAGAACAAACCAAACCGACCAATTTGGTCAATTGTAAAACTAAAGAGCTACCAAGGTCTTGTTGTGAACCGATTAGAGTGACTAGTTCCAGGACCACATCGTATCGGGATTAGAGTGTGTTGGTATCCTCAGAGTGTGTCAGGAGAACCAATAGGAACTTAAACACCTTTAGTCAGTGACCAGTTTCTGCGAACCTATATAGTATCTCTCTTTCAACTAGAGAAAAATACCGGGTTTGATTTTTACAGGATAGCAAAAGCCTAAGTGGGGGAGCATATCAGGGACAAAGATATGAGACTGTAGAGGTTTCTGAGAAACCGATATTTTATTATTATGACCATTATTATTGTGGAAATCTAAATGAGTTTTAAAACTTCAACGAATTTGGTTGATTTTAACAGGTTTAAATCGAAAACCATTTTGATGAACCCGCTCTTTTATTTCAAAATTGAATTTCGGGGACGAAATTCCTATAAGTGGGGGAGAAATGTAAAATCCTGATTTTTCGTATTATAAATTTTGAGTCTTTATTGAATTACGTAATTGATTCTTTTAAATAATAATTATAGTGTTGGACATTTTCATAAAATATCCTATAATAATTACGGAAGTATATTTTATTTTTAGATTATAAAATAAAGTAACTTAAAGTGGTTACCCTATTTGAAAAATACACTTTCTATTTCTTATTTTTATTCTTATTTTGGATATACTCCATATTGAAATATTTCATGTTTGATGTTTATAAGTTTCTTATGATTTTATTTTAATATTGAGGTATAAGATTGATTATTGGTATTTCTTTGTTTAAAAAAAAAAAAAACAAAACAACAACAACGTGTGCTGTGCAAGAAAAAGGGAAACCCTATTTCCCTTACGTTGGATATCAGCCGGCCCTAATTTGTGAGCAGCCGCCAACACCCTTCTTCTTCGTTGCTTTCCCTTTCTCTCTCGCCACCTTCCTCCCTCTCGTCTCTCTCTTCATTGCCCTCTCGGCCGCCACCCTTGTTCTTGTTGCCACCGCCAACACACGTACTCCATCATCGCCTCCATCTCTCTCTCTCTCTCTCGCGCGTGTATGCCTTCAACCCAGTTGCGATTCGCGACTCACTGCCCTTGGGGTCGCGATCCAGCTACAGCCGTGACCAGAAACTCGCCATCGCCGTCTCCTCCTTACGCTAGAGACAACCACGAATCAGCGCCGCTGCCTTGCGTGTTCTCCCTCCTCTAGTTGCGCCGTCGCTGCTGTTGCTGGAGAAGGAGGATTCGCGAGCCATGGATCTCCCTTCGCCGCTCGTGCTCGTCTCCGCTGCCATGGAGGACGCCGCCGCCGCCAAAGTGGGGAGAGCTGCATCCTTCTTTTGCTGGTGGCCATGGATGCAGGGGTCACGAGTTTGGTAAACCGACGCCGATACCGTCGTTACCGTGACCAGTCCCTCTGTGGTGCTTTGAACCGGATCGGGGCTGAACCGAACCGAAGCGACCTTCAAAACCGCATTTGAGGGTATATCTCTAATACCTTTTTAATTACTCTATGTTTTGTTTTAAATTTTTCATACTAATGCTAATTTTAGTGTTATCGGTAACAATTACAAAGTGTTAAATGGTTTTAGAATGTTATTTTGGAAGAACAAATGATATTGTAGTTTAATATTGTAGTTTTATATACTGTTATGTATATTTATATATATATATAATGATTTTAAGTGGTTACTTTGATTTGGAATAATATCGGATTAAACGTTATATCAAATGAATTGTTTTGAAGATTATTTTAGTTAAACGTGTTAGGTTCCTAAGTAAGTGAGTTGTAGTTTAGCTTGGTAGACTTGTCCCTAGGCTGAGCAATACACCAGTTAATTAGGAACCTGATATAAACGGCATAACGTTAATTCGAATTGAAACCTTGAACGTTAATTCCAAGTTGAAAGGAAGTGTAATTACCTTAATGTTGGAAACGTGAGTTATACTTATTTCGAATCGGAAATACTTCCTTTTAGTTTGGAATTAATAGTGTCAAGCAATATAGCTTTGATTTTGTGACTTGAAGCTAAAACTACTGAATTTTGATGTATTTTTTGATAAATATGTTAGTCTTGAAAGTTAATGTATTTTCAACAGGAAGCTACACTATTTTATTGAAGGGACAATTGTTCTAATTTCATTTGACTATGATTTATGAATTTTAATTAAATGTTTTCAAAAATTAACTTGTTTCGGTTTTCACTTAAAGTCCCTTTTTCGTAAAACGCATTATACCGATTACTATTTATTTTTATATGATCGGTTAGACGACGAAGGAGCTTTAGGATCAGCGCAAGTGAAAGCACTGAACCGCGCTACGTTTGGGCAGCACTATATGAAAGGAAACAGGTTTATGGAAACGCAAGGTAAGGAGTGGGTATTAGTGAGTATTACCATACTCTGGGGAATAGTTTGTGGTATGTATATAATGATTGCTAGGAGTTATGTGTTAGTTAGGAAATTAGAAAACCTAGGGGAGAAACTAAATAAAATTGATAATAATGATCTTAATTAATGAGAGTGCCTTGGTTAAGTAATAAAAGTGAATGTAACTCTAATAAATGTTTGTGATTAAGTATATGCTTAGTTGGTGCTAAATGTGATGATATATGTGTTTGGTGCTAATAAATAAATGTTAAATTGTTGTAAAGAATGTGAAGTTGTGGCTATTTGATTATATATGTGCTGATCATTGAGGCTTGGTTTGACTTTTGTGAAAATGGACTGGAATGATGGAAAATTTTGGTTTATATATATATCTACTTGGAAAATGAATTTTTGATATGGAATAAAAGGGAATGCAGTGTGACTTGATCCTTGGGCAAGCCGGCACACTAGGTGCCCTGCTAGGTGGTGAATTGCCTGCTAGGGCCAAATTCCTGTCAGGCCAATTGCCCATTAGGTCCTAAATTCCCGTTAGGCTTCGGTGCGCCAAAGGATCAATCCCACTGCATAACCACCTGAAAATGAATAATATGTGAAATGGAATTTATGGGAAATGAATGTTAATTAAATTAACCAGCATTGTCCTAACGGGTGATGCCTAATGGGTGTCTCAATCCTGACAGGTTTAAAGTCCCTAGTAGGTGCCGAATTGCCTAGCAGGTGCATCAATTCCTAGTGGTGCAATGGTAATTGGAAATTAAGGAAAGGGAAATAGTGTATCTAATGAATAACGGAAATGAGCAATGGAATTAAGGAATTTGGAATTATTGTTAAATTGTGTGTTAAGGGGAATATGAATTAATTAAGGCATATGGAATGATTATAACTGGAATCTGATTTTGGTTGTTTAAAATTGTGTGCTATTTGATTTATTTGATATTTGTGATTGGCTTAGTTAGTTATTATGTCATATTCAGAAACTGCTTTCCCATTTTATGTGTATGCTCACTCCTTACTATCATTTCATGTACTAAGTTTGAGCTAGCACAGCCCCTGGCCGAGCAGGAGTGCACTCCACACCGTGGAGTGTAATTTAGTTAAGGATGTACTCTAGTTATTGTATTATAATTAATCTATTTTGGGTGTTTGAAATAATTTAATCGCTGCAAGCCCGAATTTATTATATGTACGTTATTAGGGCTTGTAAAGTTAATTAATATATTTAGAAATGCTGAAATGTTTTCTGGGTTGTTCTGGTTTGACAGGTGAAAACTCTAAATTTTTGGGAAGTCCGATAAACAGAGGAGACTCTGTCGGATTTTCGTTAAGATTTAAAACGAAATTTTTCAAGTCCATTTTAAAACCAACATAATTATTAGTAAATAAGTTATATAAATGTTAGGGCGTTACAATTTTGGTATCAGAGCAGTTTTCCTCGACCTATGGAGTGTGGACTCACATCTCCTGTGCTTACTCACCAAGCGAGTAACTTATAATTAGTAGCAGTTTATTCTAGTATCTGTTCGTGTAGTGCTAGAGTCATAATAGGAATGGTTGTGCATTTGCATTTCCTTAAATTTTCTGCATTTGGCCCATAGCACTAATTGACATTTTGTAAGTGCTAATGATGATGTGTGCATTTGCTGGACTTGACTGAGTTATATTTTGATTGAAATATTTGGTCCTAGACTAGTGTTAGAGTTGAGGCATGATGAGGGCTTAGCTTGACTCCGATTTTGATCACATGCATAATCATTTTTCTTGCTTGGGTGCATTCGGTCATTTCATGAATAAATAGGATAGGAGTTTGTTTAATGAAAATGAAATTATGTTGTGATTATTATGATTCATGCTAAGTGTTTGATTTGACTTGATAGGTGTCTAAATGCTTAGTGTTTGACTTGATGTGTTGCTTTTAATAAATTGATTTGAGATTTACCAAGCAAAACCCGAAATCTTGTGAAATTGAATGTTTCATATTTAGAAATGGACGAATGCTGAGATTAAAGAAATGAAATACCCCAACGGGCTAGAGCACTAAGTTGCTACCCCACCGGGAGAAATTAATCTTTAGTCTTGAACCAAGTGAGCCACTTCTAAATGTGACAACACAACTCAAGACTTCGGTACTTTTGAAACTAAGAGTCGCCTAACCAAAAACTTAGGCGACATGAGAATAATTGTATCACTAATGTATGTATATTTGAGACTGATCACCTCAAATATAAATACCTATTGGTAGATATAATCATTCCACCTTTAAGTTCCGGAGAAAAAAAATTATTTTGAAAGTTTGTGAAAGTCTAAGGGAAATGAACCAGGTATTTGTATATATGTAACATTATGATATCTAATTTTTTTTAAGGTTACATGTGATTTGAAAACGATTTGCTATTTATTTGGATCTTTGGGTTTTAAAGTGTTTGTTTGGAAATTGGGGTTTTTCATATAAAGTTAAACTCGTTTTCGGGCTTAGGGTGCTCAAAATGTCATGGAAAGATTTTATGTGAGCATCCCAAGTTCGAATCCATGTTGTGTGTAAAAGTTCAAGTTGTTTGGAGCAAGTTAGTATTTTAAACAAATGCTTTTTCACAATCAGACCCGACAATTCCGGTGTCTCCGACACTGCGAATGCAAGGGAAAACTCAAGTCTAACGTGCTCCGATCGGTTTGAAAATTTTACACAACCTTTGGCTAAGTATATCTAATGTCCCTGTAAATTTTGAGGTCATTTGGAATTTGTTTACTATTTTAAATAAATCTAATTTAGGTTCAGCCCCCGATGTTATGGTGTTTTTGACAAAGGGGTCACAGGGTTAAAACTGAACCTAACGAACTGCGATCGACCTGAAAATTTACCACGTTGTTCTTTTATATGTAGGGACACTACTTGTAAATCTTCATAGTGTTGAGAATTGAATTGGTATTTTTCAAAAATGCATATTACGCTGAATGATATAGTTGTAAGTACTAGGTGTCATTACTAAGTAATCGTAGTTATCCATATGTTTTGTTATTCATATGTTTTGTGTTCATGCATAAGTTGCCTAATGCTATTAAGTTATTTGCTTATTTGCATATGCAGAGGGCTACATCATAGTATTAGTATTTCCTGACTATTATTATATATGGTTGTGGTAATTGTGTATTTGGTATTTTGGTAAACCAAATTGTCTAACACTTCGCAAAAATAACTCCAAGCCGTTTTCAGGACAATTTGTGTTTTAAAATCCAAGTCCAATTTCAAAAGGCTTTCCAACATAAAGTGGAAACCCTATTTTAAGATTTGAAACAATTGTCGAATAGGTGGATGACTATCTATTTTCTTACCTACCTATATGAACTATATGTCCATGTGTGGATGGATCAAACTTTGAAAATGACTTCAAAACCCTTTCCAAAATTGATTGTGTTTTAACTTTAACTCCATTCTTCTATCAAGCTTTTCGATATAAACGAAATTTCTATTTTTAAAGTTAGGCACACTTATTGAAAATGTGGGTAATTGCCTATTATGCGTATACCTACATAAATTACATGTTTTGTTTGGAGGAATCTAAATGTTGAAAATGATCCCAAACAATATTCAAATTAAAAACTTTTTGAATCTCCACCACCATTTTTGAAAGTTTCAAGCCATTTTGAACTGAGCAACAAATAAGGCATTATTTTTGGAACTTTGTATTTGAACAAAATTGCATACGTTTGTATACATACATATCAATGCATGAAATGTTTTCTTGAGTTGTTTTAAGAGGATTCTCAAACTAAATTTTGATAACATAAATAATAGTATATATATACATGTTTTCATTGCATACTTATGTTGGTATGCATCTATATTCATATGTGAATGCGTAAAGTTTGTTTTTCCATTTTTGTTTTAATATGGACTTCTCGGAAAACTCTTGGATGTTGGCTTTCACCTGATACCCACATATAGAACAAACCAAACCGACCAATTTGGTCAATTGTAAAACTAAAGAGCTACCAAGGTCTTGTTGTGAACCGATTAGAGTGACTAGTTCCAGGACCACATCGTATCGGGATTAGAGTGTGTTGGTATCCTCAGAGTGTGTCAGGAGAACCAATAGGAACTTAAACACCTTTAGTCAGTGACCAGTTTCTGCGAACCTATATAGTATCTCTCTTTCAACTAGAGAAAAATACCGGGTTTGATTTTTACAGGATAGCAAAAGCCTAAGTGGGGGAGCATATCAGGGACAAAGATATGAGACTGTAGAGGTTTCTGAGAAACCGATATTTTATTATTATGACCATTATTATTGTGGAAATCTAAATGAGTTTTAAAACTTCAACGAATTTGGTTGATTTTAACAGGTTTAAATCGAAAACCATTTTGATGAACCCGCTCTTTTATTTCAAAATTGAATTTCGGGGACGAAATTCCTATAAGTGGGGGAGAAATGTAAAATCCTGATTTTTCGTATTATAAATTTTGAGTCTTTATTGAATTACGTAATTGATTCTTTTAAATAATAATTATAGTGTTGGACATTTTCATAAAATATCCTATAATAATTACGGAAGTATATTTTATTTTTAGATTATAAAATAAAGTAACTTAAAGTGGTTACCCTATTTGAAAAATACACTTTCTATTTCTTATTTTTATTCTTATTTTGGATATACTCCATATTGAAATATTTCATGTTTGATGTTTATAAGTTTCTTATGATTTTATTTTAATATTGAGGTATAAGATTGATTATTGGTATTTCTTTGTTTAAAAAAAAAAAAAAAAACAACAACAACGTGTGCTGTGCAAGAAAAAGGGAAACCCTATTTCCCTTACGTTGGATATCAGCCGGCCCTAATTTGTGAGCAGCCGCCAACACCCTTCTTCTTCGTTGCTTTCCCTTTCTCTCTCGCCACCTTCCTCCCTCTCGTCTCTCTCTTCATTGCCCTCTCGGCCGCCACCCTTGTTCTTGTTGCCACCGCCAACACACGTACTCCATCATCGCCTCCATCTCTCTCTCTCTCTCTCTCTCTCGCGCGTGTATGCCTTCAACCCAGTCGCGATTCGCGACTCACTGCCCTTGGGGTCGCGATCCAGCTACAGCCGTGACCAGAAACTCGCCATCGCCGTCTCCTCCTTACGCTAGAGACAACCACGAACCAGCGCCGCTGCCTTGCGTGTTCTCCCTCCTCTAGTTGCGCCGTCGCTGCTGTTGCTGGAGAAGGAGGATTCGCGAGCCATGGATCTCCCTTCGCCGCTCGTGCTCGTCTCCGCTGCCATGGAGGACGCCGCCGCCGCCAAAGTGGGGAGAGCTGCATCCTTCTTTTGCTGGTGGTCATGGATGCAGGGGTCACGAGTTTGGTAAACCGACGCCGATACCGTCGTTACCGTGACCAGTCCCTCTGTGGTGCTTTGAACCGGATCGGGGCTGAACCGAACCGAAGCGACCTTCAAAACCGCATTTGAGGGTATATCTCTAATACCTTTTTAATTACTCTATGTTTTGTTTTAAATTTTTCATACTAATGCTAATTTTAGTGTTATCGGTAACAATTACAAAGTGTTAAATGGTTTTAGAATGTTATTTTGGAAGAACAAATGATATTGTAGTTTAATATTGTAGTTTTATATACTGTTATGTATATTTATATATATATATATAATGATTTTAAGTGGTTACTTTGATTTGGAATAATATCGGATTAAACGTTATATCAAATGAATTGTTTTGAAGATTATTTTAGTTAAACGTGTTAGGTTCCTAAGTAAGTGAGTTGTAGTTTAGCTTGGTAGACTTGTCCCTAGGCTGAGCAATACACCAGTTAATTAGGAACCTGATATAAACGGCATAACGTTAATTCGAATTGAAACCTTGAACGTTAATTCCAAGTTGAAAGGAAGTGTAATTACCTTAATGTTGGAAACGTGAGTTATACTTATTTCGAATCGGAAATACTTCCTTTTAGTTTGGAATTAATAGTGTCAAGCAATATAGCTTTGATTTTGTGACTTGAAGCTAAAACTACTGAATTTTGATGTATTTTTTGATAAATATGTTAGTCTTGAAAGTTAATGTATTTTCAACAGGAAGCTACACTATTTTATTGAAGGGACAATTGTTCTAATTTCATTTGACTATGATTTATGAATTTTAATTAAATGTTTTCAAAAATTAACTTGTTTCGGTTTTCACTTAAAGTCCCTTTTTCGTAAAACGCATTATACCGATTACTATTTATTTTTATATGATCGGTTAGACGACGAAGGAGCTTTAGGATCAGCGCAAGTGAAAGCACTGAACCGCGCTACGTTTGGGCAGCACTATATGAAAGGAAACAGGTTTATGGAAACGCAAGGTAAGGAGTGGGTATTAGTGAGTATTACCATACTCTGGGGAATAGTTTGTGGTATGTATATAATGATTGCTAGGAGTTATGTGTTAGTTAGGAAATTAGAAAACCTAGGGGAGAAACTAAATAAAATTGATAATAATGATCTTAATTAATGAGAGTGCCTTGGTTAAGTAATAAAAGTGAATGTAACTCTAATAAATGTTTGTGATTAAGTATATGCTTAGTTGGTGCTAAATGTGATGATATATGTGTTTGGTGCTAATTGTTTATAAATAAATGTTAAATTGTTGTAAAGAATGTGAAGTTGTGGCTATTTGATTATATATGTGCTGATCATTGAGGCTTGGTTTGACTTTTGTGAAAATGGACTGGAATGATGGAAAATTTTGGTTTATATATATATCTACTTGGAAAATGAATTTTTGATATGGAATAAAAGGGAATGCAGTGTGACTTGATCCTTGGGAAAGCCGGCACACTAGGTGCCCTGCTAGGTGGTGAATTGCCTGCTAGGGCCAAATTCCTGTCAGGCCAATTGCCCATTAGGTCCTAAATTCCCGTTAGGCTTCGGTGCGCCAAAGGATCAATCCCACTGCATAACCACCTGAAAATGAATAATATGTGAAATGGAATTTATGGGAAATGAATGTTAATTAAATTAACCAGCATTGTCCTAACGGGTGATGCCTAATGGGTGTCTCAATCCTGACAGGTTTAAAGTCCCTAGTAGGTGCCGAATTGCCTAGCAGGTGCATCAATTCCTAGTGGTGCAATGGTAATTGGAAATTAAGGAAAGGGAAATAGTGTATCTAATGAATAACGGAAATGAGCAATGGAATTAAGGAATTTGGAATTATTGTTAAATTGTGTGTTAAGGGGAATATGAATTAATTAAGGCATATGGAATGATTATAACTGGAATCTGATTTTGGTTGTTTAAAATTGTGTGCTATTTGATTTATTTGATATTTGTGATTGGCTTAGTTAGTTATTATGTCATATTCAGAAACTGCTTTCCCATTTTATGTGTATGCTCACTCCTTACTATCATTTCATGTACTAAGTTTGAGCTAGCACAGCCCCTGGCCGAGCAGGAGTGCACTCCACACCGTGGAGTGTAATTTAGTTAAGGATGTACTCTAGTTATTGTATTATAATTAATCTATTTTGGGTGTTTGAAATAATTTAATCGCTGCAAGCCCGAATTTATTATATGTACGTTATTAGGGCTTGTAAAGTTAATTAATATATTTAGAAATGCTGAAATGTTTTCTGGGTTGTTCTGGTTTGACAGGTGAAAACTCTAAATTTTTGGGAAGTCCGATAAACAGAGGAGACTCTGTCGGATTTTCGTTAAGATTTAAAACGAAATTTTTCAAGTCCATTTTAAAACCAACATAATTATTAGTAAATAAGTTATATAAATGTTAGGGCGTTACACAATACCTAACTGAAAACAAGTTATGTTACTCAACACTCATAAGTCTTGAGCATAGGGTCACCGCCTTAAGCTAATATTAAAAGAAATACACCTTCGAGACAGCATGTATTTTTTGTAACATTGCCTTTTTAAAATCACCTTACGCTTGCCCGAATGTATTCATTTTACAAATATAGCCTAAGGGTCGAACCTTATTAATAATAAAACATAGGCCATTGCAATTTATTTTTCAAATGCTAAACTTAGAACACTTAAACAAAATCTCATTTAGTTCCCTATACTTGGTTAATTCGGCTAAACCTTCTTTTTCCATGGAAAATTTGTTTTTCTTTCAAATACATTTACTTACAAGCCTTAGTCAAATCCATAAAAGAGTAATAAACTTTAAAATCTCTAAGTCTAAAAACAACATCAAAGTCACATCATCTCGAATTACAAAAATCAAACTCTCTATATTTTTCAAATTACGCTAAGTCATAATAAAAATTCATTTTCATTCTAAAATGATCATGTACATATGGTAAATCTAAAACTCTTGCACAAATCAACACAATATGCAATGTAAAGAATCAAAACTTTGTTTTCAATTAGAAATGGGGCTCACGACATCCTCTTCATTATTGTCCAAAAATTGGTTTTCTTTAACTCTAACTCACATTCAAGGTTCTAAATCAATTTGCGATATAAAATAACTTAATAAATCATACTCTCTTACAAATTTAAGCACAAGTTAAAACAAAAACTTTCAAGGTAACTAGTCCTTCTCAAACTTAGGGAACAAAAATAACAAAATAACCTTTATAAAACAATCTAACCCAAAACTAATCAAATGAATTGTATAGAAATTAAACAACAAGCTCGCACCCAAAATAATCATTCCTTAACGCTTTAGGACTTTGCCAAAAACTCAAAATCAATTTATCAATTGACATACTTGAAATCAAAAACCAAAATAGCCTTTTCTTCTTTCTCCATCAATTCGGCCACATCAACAAAACAAGACATGGTTATATAATTTTTCACACTTAGCAATAAGAATAATAGAGTTCTATTTTTAAAATGAACTTTGAAACCAAATCCAATCAAATTTACAACATACATTTGAGAAAATTAGCTTCTTTAATTTTTGTAAGTGATTAAAACACTAACACATACACTTAATCTCTAATGCTTAACACCAAAAATCCACAAGGGTTTCACCCTACACATTAGTTCATGAAAAACCAAATAAAACAAGTTTGTTCCTTAATATTCGAAAAGCATACAAACAAAATCATGGACATGCAACACCAAATCAAAGTTCCAATACACATTCTTTTTAATAAAAACAAAGTATCAAGGCTTAAAACAAATTTCAGAGCTCCTTTCCACTTCCTAGGGTCAATTCGGCTAAAGCCCAAAAATAGAGGAAAATCACTTTTTATTTTAAAAGCTCATTGTTTGCTTACACTAATTCCATGAAAACAAATATTTATACATATCAAAGTCAAATAACTACATGCATGAACATCAAATACTCATTTTCATGAAAATACTTACTTTTAATTCGGGTACTCTTTCAAACTACACATGCAAGAAAAAATCTCAACTTCTACTAATTAGATTATGCACATGCAACACCTAAGGACTTTTGTCATTTGTAAAAATCAAGGCTTTTTAACAAAAACTCAATTTAAACCATTTTGGGCAGCAACAACACTCTTGTATATAACACATGCAATTCAAAAATCAAGGTTCTCATCACAATATATTTTCAAATCAATAAAGTACACGAGGAATAAATTAAAATGGGTTAGAGATCATTACCCAAAAATCAAGGTTGACAAAAATGGGTTCTTTCTCTTTATCCCAATTCCACGGTTCCTTCTCATTCTCTAATGGGGAGATTTGATTTCATTTGTTCTTAACCAAAAAGGATAACACCAATGAAATGGGTAATTGATTTTTGAACTTAAAATGGAAAAGAGAGGTTCGTTGTTGTTACTGTTTTATTGAGGAGATTGAGAAGTTGTGGGTGTGAGAAAGGAGAGAGTGGTTCGTGTGATAGGAGGGAGTATGTGGGGCTGTTCCTGTGTCACTGTTATAAGAAAAGAAAGAAAAGAGAAATGATATGTAATAAGAAGGAGGGAGTATACGTGTGGTATGAGGGAGGGGGTGAGGCTGCTGCTTCTGCAAGTTTCCTTTTTGTAACAAGAATATGAAAATGAAATTATTGAAGAAGAGAGGAGGGAGACGTGTTTAGAAGGAGGGGGTTATCATTTTATTATTTTTTTTAAAAGGAAAGCCAATAGTCACACAAAATAAAATGAATAAAAAGAGAGAAAGAAGGAGGGGTACGGTTTTCATAGGATGAATGGAGTTTCATTTACTCTTTAATAAAAATACCAATAGAGTAATTAGGGTGGTTGTAACATCCTACTTTTTATTTCTTATATTAAATTCTAACTATAAAAATTTTAGGAAAAATTTGACGGAGTTCGTTTTAAAATATGGATATTTCCCTTTTGAAAATTACAAATATAACCTGTCAGATCCAGATCCAGTATAAATATAAACATTTTCTTCTACACACTACTAAAATAAAAGTTTTACCTCGTATGTTTCACAGTCCATAAGCAAAATACAGTTTAAGGTTTTATATTTCGAAAAGGGAATATCACTATAAGAAGGGGAGGATATTTAGATATCCATCAAAAGTGACATCCACCTATGTACATCAAAACATAACTTTATATTAAGAATTAAAGATATAAACATTCCGAAATATTTAACTAGTAAGAGTACTACGTGGTTGCATCCGCTCTCAATCTATAACGTAGAGTTATACCTGCTAGTAGGAGTATACTCGTCCTCAGCTGTAAGGAGACTTAGAAATTCTCCACCAAATGTACCTAAAATGGATAACAAAGAGAGTGAGATATGCACTCAAAATCAAAGGAAACAATTAAAAACCATAATAAGACATAATAATAATGCATGCTTCACATATCATTAATAAACGTAATAATATACATTTCATATAAATCTTCCTTTTCCATTTTCTTTCTTTTTCCTTTTTCAATTCATAACATCGTAGTCTTAGCTATGCTTCCCTTTTTCCTTTTTATAACATCGTAGTCATTACTACGCTTCTTTTTCCTTTACTTTTACTTCGTAGTCGTTGCTACGTTCCTTTACTTTTACTCTGTAACCATTGCTATGTTTCTTTACTTTTTTTTACTCACATCGCCCTCAACCAGTGCTTGCACAGTACTTCACGAAAACGTCCATCGTACAATTTCGGGTAGTTTTCCCAAAATTGGCTATAGCAGGGACCACCCTCAACTAGTCCATCATGTAACATCCCAACTTATTTTAATCATAGAAAATAATTTATTACTATAAAACTGTATTTTTAATTTAATGTTACAAAATATTTGAGCATACATTTGAAATTATATTGGGATTATACAATATGGAATAATTTCATCAATATGAATTCTTTTCTTTCTCCTCCAGCATTGTGAATCTCTAGTTCCTTGTCTATTCTCAATAGTACCTAAAAATGTTAAGCCACAAGGAGTGAAATACTTCTCTATAATTTAAGCAAAAGAATTAAAGGAATTTATAATAAAAATTGAAGGAACATGAGTACTTCTTTCTTTAAAATAATTTGTTTCTATGAGGCTCTTTTTAAAATTTCATTTTGAATTATATGGTAATTTAAACATTTTTACTATTATAATTTCTTTATACTAATATAAATCCAATATTTTCTAGAAGATATCTATATTTTCAGTGGTTCGTATGTATGTAATTACTATAATATCTACATATATTATAACTCATCTTCTTATCTTATTAATTTTATTAACTTTCTTCCATTTGCATCATCTATAATTAATTACTAAGTCTAATTGTAGTACTTGCCTTGATTTTAATTGCACATGCTATTATTTAGTACTAATAAAATCACTGTCTTCTATTTTATTTTATATATATATATATATATTACTCATTCGTATTAATGTATCAATTATAGCTTATCCATCCAATAAACATATATATACAATAATGGATATCTTTCTTACCTCAATTCCACAATTCATAATAAATTTTACAATAACAGTATATTCAAACACTAACACATACAGTTGATATAATCAACCATAGATTTACTGATAATAAACATACAAGCATATTCTCAACAAAATCAACTATCCTAAAGTTCCAATAACTAAGGAATATATTATAATATGAATTTCTTGTTATCAAATTCAATTTATTATATCTAATTTGAGGATGTTATTTTCTTACAATTTCTATTACAATTTCTTTAACTCTTAAGCTTAAATAATAAAGAAATATTCCTCCTTGGCTTAAAATGAGGAGAAAGAGAACCTATAGAGTGTAAACCTTCCTTTTTGTAGTTGCTTGGCAATATGATATATTCTTTCCACTTGTTAACGAGAAACTCCAACATATATAAGAAATGGAAATTATGAATGAAGATTAAAGAAGGGATAGAGAAGGAGGAAGAGTCTCTAATGTATATGCTTGAATGAAGGTTATAATTTGATGATTTTTAGTAGATTTTTGGAAGAAGATATGATGAAATTTGAGAGAAGTAGAGGAACTGAGGAAGGAGATAGAATTCTCCAGAGAATTCAAGAAGAAGTGGCGTGATTTTTCTTTTATTTATTTATTTTTTTTTTTAATGTTGTCTGGTTCATGGGGTGGGTAGATGTTAGGGAAAGTAATTATATTTTAATATTTTGTTCTTATTGGTGGGTCAATGTGTGTAGGTATTTTAGATTATGATTAAAAGTTTGACGCTCTTAAAAATAAAATACATTTAAGTAGAACAATATTATACTTTTAATTAATCAAAACTGTTTGAAAAATAATAAAGTTACCGATCCCTATAAATAGCTATTATATAAGAAAATTTCTAAAAATTCAAATGTAAATACATTTTCTCAATCCTGATGTCAAACTTGATAAAATATAATATTCAAAATCTAGAAATAATAAGTCATCAAATATAATTTATACCGCTAATATATAAAATCAGTTCGGGAGTTAAAAATAAAACAGTCTCAGAATGCTATAAAAATTTACAAGAATGTTCAAAATATTAAATTAAACATATCTTTCTGAAGAAACTATTTATGAAAATGTCTCTAAGGCTTGCCAGTTGAGCTTCCTATCAAAAGATTAATTAAACCGAATAAAAGTACTCTTTTATTTTGGAAAAACGTATGACAACTAATTTATACTTATTTCTATTAAGAAACATATTTCAAATATAATGATAAAATCAAAATTTTGTTACAACACTCCAATCTTGAAAACATCATATTCAATCATTTAATTATTTTACTAAAAATATTAATAATAACAGGGTGTTACATATAAATATATATATATATATATATATATATATATATAAACACATATAACATACACAAACTCAAACAATTATTACTTTTATAATTTGCAAATAAATCAAAGCACTACAAAACATTATCTAACAATTTAACTATATACACACAATTGTAATAAAATAAAAAGACAATAACACAAATAAATTGGGTAAAATTGTGGGTCTCACAGAGTACTTGAGTACCATGGACTACTCGAGTACTTCTCCTTTCCTTTCCTTCTTTTTTAAACTTCAAAACTCCATATCTTATTCGTTAATCGTTGAATCTTGCTCAAATTTGAAGACAAACTTCCTGATATACTTATCTTCACATCCAACGGTGAAGTTTGTGTTTAAAATTGTAAATAATTTATTTCTAATTTTCTAATATAAGGTGTTTTTAACACCGAAAACATCGTTGTTGACACTCTTTTGTTCGTTTTTCCTTCTCCTATGCGACATCAACACTCCTTAATTCCTTTATGTCAATCAATGGAATTCTTAATTCCTTAAATCCGAATTACACCTAATTGTTATTTTTCTAATATTATTATTATTATATTATCTGGTATAAAATTTAGGATGTTACACATGAAGTATCTAAGTGACCGATAAAAACTATTATAGTGTGCATAGGACCAATCCCCGACTATTTGGTACTTTAGGAAACGTACTTCGTACCGTTGATCCTTTGGAAGATCAAAGTCCTCTATAATAGTTTCCCACGATTGTTTCAATAACACAATCTAGTCACTATAATACTCTCGTCCGTCAATTCTATCAACCTTCACAAAATGTACTTCAGTCCGTAGAATCTTCACGTATCTTTCCTAATTCCTAACGTCCACCTTACTCCATAATTATAAATGTTTCTAGTTCTTTTTTAGTGGTTGTTGATAACCAAGCCTTTAATTATACTAATTTGGATGTGTTCTCAAGCTTAAGGTACTTGACCATAGCAATAAGAAAATTTACATTTCCACATAATAATATCATTAATAGGATTAATAACATTCAATCATTCAAATTAATAACCATTCAACATTTAATCGATATTTAAGTAACATCATCATCACTAATTTATATGAACCTTAGTTTCAAGAACCGCATAATTCATTTAAGCCTTGCTAATATTCATTCATCAAAATCATTGAATTCCTTGGCATAACATAAATTAATAAAGCATCATCATTATCATCCATTAACCAACATAACCCTAGGTTCATGACATAATTAAATTTAAAAATCATACACATCATTATATACATATTATCATAATTAATTCCTTCCCTTAATTAAGACAAATATCTCATCTCTTACCTCTTGTAAGAGAGAGAAAGGAAAAATGCTAGAGAGAGAACTCCTCTCCAAGCTCCAATATACCCACTTTAGCTCTTATATTCTTGTTCCCCAACACTCCTTAAGCTCCTTCTTCACTTCCTATGGCAAGAACCCTTTGATTCAAGAGTTGGGGTTTTGGGTGTGGTGATGGGAATGAGAGGAGAGGGAGTGAGATGGGGATTTTAGAGAGGGAATGAGTTTAAGGTGATGATTTGTGGTGATTTTGTGTTGATTTTAAGATTGGAAAAGCCTAGGGTTTGGAGGGCATGAAGCACCGGTTGAGAGAAAAGAAGGGAGGAGTTCACGAATTTGCTTCAAGGTGATCAATACCAGATTTAAAGCCCGTGAGCGCTCAAGCGCGCGTCCCTGGTATTGCTGGTCTGGTGCGTCAGCTGCTGAAAGCTGGTGCGGGCTACTGGGTTCTGGTGCGCCATGCTAGCGCGGTCTGATGCACCAGGATTGGGACTTGGTGCGCCTGGGTACCATTCTAGCGCGTCTGGGTGCACCAATCAGACCTGATGTTAATTTTTTTTTAATTTTTTTTACACAACCTAACCTATTCCAAATTCTCTTTAAAAATAAAATGCATACTAAAACATTAAAAATTCATTTTCTTAGAATTACTAACATTTATAACAACTTAAAATAAATTGTTGCTACTAAACACATATGACTATTTAATAAATTTGAGGATGTTACAGTGGTAATAAAAAGAGCATTGTAACCACTTGGAGGTTTACTTTTCAAAAGACTTTTCCCCCTTCCTTTATCATTCCCAAACCGTGGCAACATGTAAATGGGGGTGAAAGAAAATTTTCTTTAAACTCTTATGGGATCGGATGCGTTAAAATCATAATTTAATAAATTACAAAACACAATAACAAGACTTTGCATATTAAATCTTCAAAATACTAATCCTTCACAAACCATAAAATTAAACCTTCGCTGTTATAAAAGTAAAACTCTATATTTTCATATAACCACTCATTTTCATATAACCAAAGTTGAAGATGGACATCGCAGACTATGTTTCCAGATGCTTAGTCTGTGTGAAAGCAAAGATTGAGCATCAGAAATCGAGAGGCTTATTGAGATCTCTTGAAATTCTCGAGTGGAAATGAGATAGCATCGCCATGGATTTCGTTTCTGGTTTACCCAGGGCCACTTCGGGGTTTGATGCAATCTGGGTTGTTGTGGACTGGTTGACTAAATGCGCTCACTTCATTCCGATGAATATGAAGTACAGTTTAGAGAAGCTGACTCAGTCGTATATCCGAGACATAGTGAAGTTGCATGGTGTTCCTACTAGCATTGTGTCAGACCGTGATCCGAGGTTCCTATCTCGATTCTTGCAGAGTCTTCAGCAAGCCTTGGGTATCCAGTTGAAGTTTAGTACAGCCTATCACCCACAAACAGATGAACAGTCCGAGTGTACTATCTGGTCCTTGGAAGATCTGTTGAGGACTTGTGTACTTGAGTAGTCGGGAAGTTGGGAGCAGCTCTTGTAACACCTAAGATTTTTTTACCCTTAAAACCCCTCTATTAAAAATATGAATTTGAAATTTCATTTTAACTTAATAAAAATCACCCGTCAAACGGGCGGAGTTTTGTTTGTTTTTCGGACTAATCCAAAATTCAACCTGTGATAAACAATTTCAAGTAAACAACCAGTAGCGAGCATGTAACACCCCAAAATTTTAATCCCCGATTAATGAAATGTTAATTATAAAATTTATTATAATTAATTATTTCTATTTTAATCCTTGATTAAAATTCTGTGTTATGTATTTAGGAGATGTGCTTGCATTTATTTAATAAGTATAATTATGCATAAAATAAGCATTTTGCATATTAGTCCCTGGGTTGGGACCTAGAAGCAAATATAGGAAAGGTTTTGGAGGGAAAGTAAATAAAATTATTATTTTTCAAAAACTGGGCAAAATACTCGAGTATTTTCTTGAATACTCGAGTATTCTGGTCAGAGTTGCACGAGTTAGTGCGTTTGGTGAGTCACCATCACCGATTCCCCTCCGTTGACACGAAATCACCTCTCAAACACGTCTCCCATCCTCGTGTCGTTGTGCATGAACGTCCTCCCTGTCTATTTAAGCCATTCATCAACGAGATTGAAGGTTTTGTTGATGAAATTGTGAAGTTTGCATGAGCTAGGGTTCTTGATTTGCTTCCTTCGATTCTCCCTCTGTGTTATGATTCAAACCATAAACTATACACCAATACAAAGCTCACATCTAGAGCTTTGTATAGAGAGCAAAATCGTGAGCTAAGAGTGTAACACCTCGATTCGGCAACTTGAAAACTTAAACACAAAGTAGTGAAAATTAGGGCCATTTTTTTTACAAGTGTGCGTCACACAAGATGAGAACATTTAGATTTTCAAAACATTATACAATTAAAACTCATATTCTCATGTTGCACAACTCTTTCAAGTTCCAAACCGAGATGTCACAGGACACCGCACTTTGAAACTCGTTTTCAAACATTATTTAAAACTTGGCCCGTTTAATTATTTCCAAATCATTAGTGTTGCATAAAACAGTTGCCGGGTTACAACATGTTAGAGCTAGGTACTAAGCACTTACAATGGAGTACAAGCTCTGATGGGATTGCCTAACTTCTAGTCATGCATACCAAAATTATCTCTTTATCTTCGCATCTTGGCATCCCACACTCTCGATCCACCAGCGGAGTTGTCGCCTCCAATCATCTCAGGAGTCTCACTTAGAGAGTCATCGGGTACTTGCCTTTCCTGGCACTACGCCATCTACCGGTTGCAATATCAGCAATTGCCAATACGACAACACGGTAGGAGAGAGTCCGTGTTCCGAACACCAACGGGTTGACCATACGGTCTCGGGTATAAAAGTAGACAGAGAATATAATAAAACAACATAACTACAACATCATCAACATGTAGTACACGTAGCATATATGAATCACATAAATCAAAGCATATCATACTATTATAAGCACATCAGTACCATCATTCTTACCTAATTAATTCATTCACGCTTTATAACCACATCCTCAGAATTCTTCTCGTGAACTTTCATAACTTTCTCAATCCTTCTTCCAACACAATTTCCGCACTTATCTCTTAATCCAGGAATTCCTTCTTGTATTTATCTTACAATTCTTACTTGATATTTTGATGCACTTCACTTTGAAATAACTTTGTCTATTAAGTTTTATTATTTCGGTTAGCATCAATGATGAGGGGGAAACATCATTGAGCTCGCACACGTCTACATCTCCTCGGTCAACCACCCAACCTAGTCGGAAGCAAACAAGAGTACAGGACCTTTACCACGCGGGCACGACAGCTGTCACACAACAAATGGTCCCAGACCAGGAGGCCCTGCCTCAAATCATATCAATACAAATATCATATCAATGCGCGCTCTCAGCGGCAATCACAAATGCCCCGTTCCAGTCCCTCTCACTGTTCCTGAAATGCCATAGGGGTGACAGCACTATTCCGGTCCTGGGTGCAGAACTTACCACGGCATTAGACCCAGTCCCTACCACGTTAGTACGCCACATGTGGGATTCATTCCGCCCAGAATAGTACTCAAAGCCTCATGGCGTTTTACCGCCCTAGCTTACCCTATTGCATTCACAACCCGAATATCCTTGATATCCGGGGTACCTTCCTCTCCACTACTTCGATACGACACTCATGCCTCACCGCGTATATAAATGTCTTTTAGAGTCTTTTAAAGTTTTCGAGTTTCAATTAAACGGCTTAATCCTAACAGTCGGCTCGTCCTTGGTGCATCCCTTCAATGAAGCCCGACCACTAAACGCAATTCATTCCCCCTAAAAATCTCAATGGCCCTCGGCCTCACATCACTTTCATCTCATCCTCAACATTCTCATCATCTCATGCTCAGCATCATTCTCATCAACATCATCAACATATTTTCCTCGTCTTTAGCAAAACATCTTTCGCAAAACTTTTTCGAAAACACGATTTCACAAAACTTTTCTTAAAATAATGTCTCCAAAAACTTTTACAAAAATATCATTTTCACAAAAGCTTTTCTAAAACCTCTTTTCAAAACCTTTTTCAAAAATCACATTTTTGGGTGAGTGTTAATGGAGGAGCAAGCTCAACTCAACACTAAGCTTCTTCCCAAAAACATGAACGAGGAATCGCATCTCACTTCCAACCACATTACATTTTCACAACCACGCTTCCGCTCGCCTCATCAGATGTTTCATTCCTTCTCACTCAACTTTCACTTTCTTTCTTACTTTATCTCTTTTACATTCCACTCGCATCAAACATTCTTTTTCTCAATCATTCCAACATCCTTCTCTTTAATCTTACTCATCTCTCATCTTTCACTTAATTATACTCATGTTTCTCATTCTCATTCTCTTTTCTCTTTTCAATCTCATCTCGTCACTTCCACGGTTTTCTTATTACGGTTTCTCTATTCGGACATCATCAAACAATTCCAAACAGAATTAAATATGCACAACCAGTAAACATTTAGCATGTAACTAAAACAAGTAAACATTTAGCACACAGATTTCTATTGCCTAATTCGCAGTATAATCACAATCCATCTGTTCGGATTGCGAGCAACCACGTTACGGGATCACCGCACTCTCACTCACCTGGATGACGAATCATCCGCAAGCTTTCCAAGGTTCTCAGTCGATAGCCTTGCCACGTTTTCCTCGCGTCCGATGGAACACCCGAACTTTAAAATTTTTCCCCGTGCGTTAGAACGTTTTCGATAAATTATTAATTCTCGTTTTGAAAATTCTTTGGAATAATTCTTTTCTTTAAAATGCATTACCAATTTCCAAAGATTCCAAATCGGATTTCAAATAAAAAGATTTTCAAGAAAACTTTGAAACCATTAGAAATAATCTTCTTATTAAAACAAATTCATCTCTCTCTTAATTCAAAAACACTTCATTTATAAAACCATTTTCCTGAACCTTTAAACAAATTCAAGACTCTAGGAAATAAACCAAATCAAAATCAAACACTGATCAAAGGATATTATTTAAAAATCTCAAATTAATTTAAGTTATTTAGATCATACTCTTTAAATAAAACTATTTCTTTGAATTTCAAACATATACTTTTCACACACAAGATTCACAAACAGAATTCTAAAACAATTTCCATTTATCACATTCAGTTAGCACACAAGCAGTATATACAGGTTTCAAAGCACATCAAACCTCCACAAACACACACCATACAAAATCATATTTTCAAGCATCAATTTAAACTTTAATCTTAATAAGTTAACTTAATTACATTTAGGAAAATAAATTAAACTTACTCTCCTAATTAATTTAAATAAACCGAATCACAAATAAATTTCAAAGACTTAAAATCATTAGATTAATATTATAAAAATTCCTTTCACATAATCAGATCAAACCAAAAGAATTAGAAGAATACACATCACATAACATCATGCACCTAAGAATATAACTATCATCATAATCATTTTATGGAAATAATTTTCCTACCAATTAAATATGTGTTGGTCGAATATTACCCACACAATTCTACAAAGATTTCATGCACAAATAGAAATACAAAATCATGAAATTATTTTCTTCATTTTAGACCAAAAACCGTGAGCACACAGTAAGAAATTAACAAATTTTAATTTCATTTTTAAAACAAAAACAACACATAATTTAAATCACAAATTATCACACATATTTCTTTTTAAATTCATCTACTTCATGCATGTACTTCTTAAACCTTAAAGTCAATTTAATTTTTCATGTATGCAACCTATTTAGGGGACAAACCTAGATACCTATTTTTTCCTAGTCTTGACCGAAACATCATCATGAAAAAGGTCATGGTTTTTCATTCATTTTCAACATGCAAGAATCATAAAATCAAACCATGGAAAACAACTCATTACCTTATTTATTCACATCAACCTTCACAAAATAAATTCAAATTCTTCATTTTATAAAAATCAAAGTTACACTTTAAGTTTCCAAAAATAACATGCATGCACTTGAAATCAATGGATCTAACCTTGAAACAAACATGCATCAATTTTTTTTTTTTACAAATCAAATTTAGATCATGAAATTACTTTGTCAAATAATCACAAACACACACATGGTTCACGGTTTAACAAGGAGATCTAACATGCAAAAACCAAAAATTAACAAACAAACTTAGATCATGGATTTATTCAACAAATAAACATAAAAACATACATAAGACACGGTTTGAAGAAAGAAAAATAGGCATGTAATGAGATTCGCTTTAGGTTTCACAAAAGTCTTTAGTTTTCTTTAGATTTTTAGAATTTTAGTTAGAAAATTATTAGATTTAGCAAGAAAACTCCAACCGAAACATAAAGTATAAAGATCACATATTACAAATTAATTAGAGTCCTCAAAGTCCTTGATCTAACAAGATCAACACATAATGACAACATGCAAGAAGAAAAAGAAGTAGATCTTCAATTAAAAGAAAAAGCTACACTATTACAAGTCTCCTCTTGGATCATCAAATCCTACCATGAAAGGAATTGGTCTTCTAGCTCCTAAGGCTCTTGATCTTCAAGGAAAACTCCTAGGTTTTGGCTTGGATCTCCTTCCTCCCTCTCCTTCATGTTTCGGCCAATTCTCTCTCTTTTCTCTCTATTTCTTTTCTCTAAGAGGTTGATGAGTCTCTTAGAGTATGTTTAGTGTGGGTGTGGAGAAATGAAAAGGGTGAAGAGAAGTGAAAAATGAGAGAATGGACTAAGGCTCCACCAATTTATAAGCAAACTTATTTTCCCTCTTGTGCCCTTTAGGTGCAATTCGGCTATGAACAATGGCAAGGGCAATCTTGGGCTTCCAATTATTTGCATGGGTGCATTTTATCAAATGCAAGGAGACAAGGTAGCATAGGCTTAAGACTTTAGGGGTCTCTTAGGCTTAGAACTAGTTAGGGTTTTCTAACTTGGTTTGGGTTTGGTTCATGGTTCTAGTTCATTTGGTTAGGGCTTTTTCTTACTCACCAAGTCTTCTAGAAAATTAGCCCTAGTCTATACATATATACATACACACGGCATACACACACATACACACATATATACATTCATACACACACATACAAACCGAAGCATATACATACACACATATAATTTACACTTTATTTTCTTAATCATATTTACTTAAGCATTCTAATTATTAATTCATACAATAAGGCAATCAATTCACCACAACAATGATCATGCATCATACAACAAACACACAGCACACTCATGAAATTTCCAACCAAACCATTGGATTTATTTTCTTTAAAACACAAATTACAAAATTCGTATTTTATAATTCTGAAAATAAATTTTCGTAAATCAACCCAGAAAAATCTGAAAATTACATTTTCAAAATCTACGTTTCAAGACGATCGTTTTGATATAAAAATCATGAAAATCCGAGTTACGGTTAAAAAGTTACAAATTTTTCAAGTTAGCAGACCAAAACTTAATTTCAAACAAAATCACTTTTTAGGAAAAATTCACAATTCATTTCTTAAAAATCAAATCACAAAATCATTCACTCCTCTTTCATTAAAAATTTTGTTTATAAAAATCCAAGAAAGTCAAACTTTATTTCTTATTTACGTAAAACACTTTTCCAAAAATCTTTTATAAATTAAAACTTCATGGTTTATTTTTAACAAATTTTGTTCTCGCACGTACGGGAAAAATGCGGGGTGTTACAGAGAGTGTGTGTGGTGGAAGATTTGGAGCTCGAGAGTTGGAGCTTGTTGCTGTCAAACTTGTTCCTGGAGCCCACTTCGAATTCAATTTTTGGTAAGCTCACGAGTCCTTTGAGTCTCAATTCGATTTCTCTAGTTAGTATGTGTTGCCTAGAGTCTAGAGAAACTAATTTCCCCAATTCTTATTGTTGTTTTATGTGTCAACCAATTCAACTTTGGACCTCCACTCAAAACTGTCCTGCATGTGATGCTTGAAGAAGTTTTGGTGCTGTGGAGCTTCTTCTTTCAAATTCTCTTGTTGAGTTACGTCTGAGAGGTAAGGGGAAGTTGTTTTATGCACTAGATAGAGTTTAAATTCCATGATTTTCATTAGAGCCACCAAGAGGCTCTAAGGGCTTAGATCGAATAGGAACTTTGGTTTGGAGACCAACACATGCTCTATGGTTGTTTTGAGCAAGTTATATATGATGCATGCAAGATGGAATGAGCATTATTTTACAAGTTTGTTGAGTATTTTGCAAATTGAGATGTTAAGTTGTGAAATTGTGTGTTTTATGCATAATCTTGTGATTCTCTGTCAAATTTGTAATTTGATATGTGCTAAGTGTTGTAACATGTTTAATATATGGTATATGAACTCTGTTGATCATTGGATTGGACTAAAAATGATTAGAATTGAAAATGGTATGTTAAAACCAAGTTTCCAGAGTGTTCTGTTAGAAAAGACTCGAGTACTTGGCTTGAAACTGTGACACCCTCATTTTATGTTATGAAAATAGTTAATAATTCCAAATGATTGAAATACTTGCTATCAAAAGTCGGGACTGAAAATTTTTTTCCCTTTTTCAGTGTTTACTTGCTTATTTGTAAATCCTGCTTTCATGGACAAATAAATTGAATTCGGCGTAATGTTATTTTAATTACCAAAAAGGCTCTCGAGACAATGTCTTTTAAACATAGTAAAACATCTTCGAAGCCCTTATTAAAGTATATTATTTGTCTCTCGAGTTTGATCCAATATATAAAATATCACTTATTGCCGAATCCTTTTTGAATCAAAATCAGAGTATGCGGAAGTAAAAGTAATACCTATGGGGCACTGCTGAGGTAAATAAAACATAACATATATATATATCATAACATAAAACCCCATCAGTATCATCAGTAGCAAGTAGTGAAAGTCGAGATAGCAAGTTTGGTGAAATATATACAAACCAGCTGCATAAAATAACCTCACTCTAAGACCTCTCAAAATATATACAATATATCATATAATCCAAAAGTAGAAGTCCCAGAGCAGGTCATCCATGTCCTCAGAAGCTCCTCCTATCCTCCACAGCTCTATCCTTAGGATCTAGGATCCAAAACATCCATGCTATGCAGGCTCCTATGAACCAGAAGGTCCACCTCTAGCAGAAACAGTCGGTTCAACATGCACCTCCTCCTTGTCCTCATCCTCCACAGGGTCCTCCTCGACCTCGCCTGACCGTTTAGAGACCCCACCATTGGGTCTAGGATCTGCAGAAGCAGTCCTCTCGAAATTAGTTGGACCAGGAGAAGGAGTCTCCTCTGTGACAACTCTATGGAAGGAAGGATGAGAACGAGTGGCAGCTCTGAAACGAAAACTATGAAATCGACGCACAGGTCGAGCCGGGGGTGGTCCTCTATATGTATAAAAGGGTGGAACATGCATAGTATAGACTAACGGGATCCTAAATCGACGAGGTCGCACCCGAACTAGAGGGTTGGGGTTGTAGAGAGTAATCTCTACCTCCCCCTCAAAGGTGGCTCGGTTCTCCTCGTACGTCCATATACCACTAGGGATAGGGCGTATCTCGGTGCAAGCTAGGTATCTGGCCATCACCTAAACAGGGCACATGGAGTAAGCATACACATATACATAATTGATAAAGACTAAAATTACGAACACAAATATGTCATGGACAGATAATAATGCAAGTACATATGAGCACACCAGTTTTCGACATTATATCTCTTATAATGCAAGTGGCATGATGTATGATTTTCTATCCACAACTGAGGCCTCTAAAAGTCCATCTTGGACGTCCATCCAATACACCCTTGTGTTCCCGGAACACTAACATTCGTTCCCAGAACGTAATGTCAAACCATACTTGGATAATAAGCATCACTCCCGGAGTGTGCAACACGTTCCCAGAACATATACGTTCCCAGAACGCATAAAAACCAGGTCCCGAACACTGGCCACATTCCCAGAATGTGTCATCAAGTAGGTTACAATTTGGTACTCCCGGAGTACCCTCCTCATATTCCCAGAATATGATAAACGTTCCTACCAACCAAACTTCCATTCTCTATGGATGCACAATCATTAAAGTTGGTTTTATCTTTACATTAATTATTGTGATTTAGAAATATTCTAATTTCTCTTTTGAATGATTACTTTGAGGCATAATCTTTGGCACAACAATTCTCTCTTGAATTATTTCAAAAACATGCCCTTCAGCTTAGATTGGGAGAACATAAACAATGGTACTAAAAAAAAAAACTTAACTTTTTATTTTTCATATTCAGGTACTAACCGGTTACAGTCTCAGGCTAACCGGTTAGAATTACAAACCTGAACTGTTTACCATTGAAATTCAGAAAAACCCTTTTTTCTTGAATTCTCTACCCAATCCATAAACAAATTTAACATTGTTTTACACCTCAAAAATCACTGTTTTTATCATTCAAAAGTCTAAATCACATTCCATTTCCAAATGAGCACAATTTCCTCTTGAAATTATCTCATTATATTAAGGTATTAACCCTTATCCTTCAATCTGAACCAGGACAGTATAACTAACTCATGTTCAGATTGTTCTCAATGAAATTAAAGTCTAGATTTGAGTAGAATTAATAAGACCACAAGACTGATTTTATAAATTTATTTTCTTTTGAAATTTTATAGTGTCTAACCGGTTACAAATATCGAGTAACCGGTTAGATTATGCAGTCAGTCCACTAAAACAAGAGGTTTAACAAATCATTCTTCTCATTTATCAAATCTAACCAAATTTCAACATTTATCAGGGTTCATATACCTTAAGCAAATATGTTTCACCACAGAAACATATTCAATTTGCATGCATTAAGTTTCTTGTATCAAATTGCATAAAAATCAATATAAACACAATTCAACACCACAAAACTTAAAATAAACATTTAGATCCAGATTCAGGTATCAACATCAATTGCATGCATTCACATAAAGTTGCTCAAAACAGAATTGAGCTAAAATTTGGCCTCCAAGCCTTTGTGCTTTATACACATAATGCCCTTTTGAGTCTTTGTTGACTCAAGTCCTAATTCACTTGATTTTAGTCCAAATCTAGTATAAGGTAAGCTTCTCCCATACCTTTGATAATGTTTGATGAGTAATGTCACTGAGATTGAAGAGAATTCCCAGATTCCACCAAAATCCCTAATTCTGCTCTTTACCCACGTTTTCAGCAACAGGGTCCAAAAACCACCAAATTTGACATAGTAATTGGCCAAAGAAATTGGGGAAAACAATTAGAACTCAATCTAGGTAACATGCACTAAGAGATAAAAGTGATTTGAGGCTTAAAGGTTGACTGTACTTACCAAAATCCAGTCTCAAACCAAGCTTCCCGAATCAGAAAACCCAGAACTTCAGCTTTCCCAACTCCAACTTCTAAGATCAATTTCTCCCTCCACAATCACTCTTGGCTCACAAACTCTATATCAATGGAAAGCCCTTGATTTAAGCTTTCCAGAAGTGTATCTCTCACTCTCTAACTCTCAAGGAAGAAGATGAATTTCTTTGGACGAATCTGAAACCCTAACAACCCCTCTTCAACCCAAAAACGCAAAATCAACCTCATCACCTCAGAAATCCAGCAATTTATAGGCAAATTGGAGTAACATGCACGTTGACGCGTGTTATCCACTAGGTTAAGGCTGTATTCGTGGCGATTAAACGAATTAATCAAGTGATTACTCATCAAAATCCACTAACCCAGTTTCTGGGTTCATCGTCTAACCGGTTACAGGGCATTACTAACCGGTTAGATCAGTTCAAAATTTAAAAATTAATATTTTTAAATCTTTCCCTCCAAGAATTCCTTCAATATTACATTTAGGCCCTAAACCAAGGACTAAAATGCAATATCCTTATTTTTTTGCATTTATTTGCCCTATAAATATATCTCAACTTATTTTTATATTCCAGGCCAATTAAATACAAAACATAAACTTGGAAATTCATATAAATTAATAATAAAAATTTTATTATTAATTTCCTTATTATCCGTGAGACGAAAATTAGGGGTGTTACAGATACTCGAGTAAAATTATGATAAACCAATGTATTTTGTGTTAAAACACTCGAGTATCGGGCCCAGGACTCGAGTAATAGCTGATTCATGGGGATCTCTTAAGGTAAACCACTCGAGTAATGCAGGGGTCACTCGAGTGTTCTGGAATTGATGAAGAACACTCGAGTACTCGTGAACTACTCGAGTATTTTTATGAAGCTGAAACCCAAATCCCCAGAAAGACATGAACACTCGAGTATCCTGAAGAATACTCGAGTAATATGGAAATAAGTGAAGAGCACTTGAGTATTCTGAAGAACACTCGAGTAGTTCAACCAGAATATTAAAAATATCATTTTTAATTCTGAATCAATTGGTTAATGATTAAATAACAATAATCCAAGGGATCTGGACTTAAAAAGAAATTGATTGATGATATGATGATTTCATTTGTATAATGATACGTTGCTCGGGAGGCACGTAATGTGTTAATAAAAGAAAAATACATCAACCAATTCCTTTTAACCCAAGATAATGCATTCATTATGGAGTTCGGATGTTAGATCGTATTCATGTTCTTGTAACATGAGGAGGGCCTCTGGGAGTGCCAACTGACGGCTCGCTTGATGACACGTTATGGTAGACGACGTGGTCGGCTTAGTGAGATGCCGATATGGTTATACCGTTTGGATGACGGGCCGTTTGGATGACGGGACGTGCTCAGCTGGCATGGATTCCAAGCTTGTCGTGTACATTCTTGGCGAATGTACGAATGTTGTACACCTAGGAGTACAACGCACTGTTGAGTGCTGGGAAGTAAAGGATGGACGTCAGAGAGTGTCATAGATTGATGAAGTTAGGCCTGAGAGTTAGGTTCATACATCATGCCACTCATTTAAACTAAGATTGATAAATGAAACAAGTATGAGCATCCTACTTGTATCCTATTTCTGCTAAATGCTAAATGTGTTTGTTGTTTATTGTTACATGTTTATATCTTTACATTGTACATACATTTATGCTCTATTGATTATGTGTGTAGAATTACTTACCCCTATGCCCTTGTAGGTGATTCACGCTACATCGCTTGCATCGAGATCCGGCCACTTCCTAGTGGCACATGGATCTATGAGAACCATCGCGCGGTGTTCGAGGGAGAGGTAGAGATTACCTTCTACCACCCGAACCCGCTGATTCGATTTCATCCTCGTAGATTTAGGATTCCCATCATATACACTATGCACGTACCCCCGTTCTACACATATCATGGACCACCTCCCACACGGCCAGCTCGCTCTTATCACAGTTTTCGTTTTAGACCTACCCGCTCACACCCTTTTTCTTCGAGAGTCGTCCGCGAGGAGACTCCCCCTTCTGATCCGAGGAGCCCAGTTAGGGTCACACCATCTCCTGACCCTGTACCCAGTGGTAGGGTACCCTCTTCATCGGATGAGATCGAGGAGGATCCCGTGGAGGATGAGAGCGGAGGCGAGCCTGTCGTTCATTCTACTGGGAGTCAGTGGAGGGAAGATGATCCCTAGGTGCGTGCATATGGTACATGATGAGGATCATGGGATCCGATGTGGGGATGTTGTGGAGGAGACTCTGCTGCTGCTGTTGATGATGATGATGTTTTCTTTTGCTACCAGGAGACTGCTACTACTATCACTACTACTACTGCTGTTGCCGGATCTATGAGACCACCTCTAGACTCTATATTTTTGAGATGTATTTATTGTGAATATACTTTTGATTACTCTAGGGTTATGGTTTTATTTTGGACATAGATCTTTATGGACTTGTATCTGGATCTTGGAGACTTATACTGGGACTATGTATCACCTGACTCTTTTTATCTATATATAAAATCTATGCTTATATTTCTATTAGCCACATAGTCCTCTAATTTCCGCTTACTCTGATGAAGGTTATATGAAAGAATTCGGCTATGTTATTTGAAAATGGTATCAGTTCCGCGAAAGGAAAAAATGGATAGTATCGCCTAATTTTACTATGAAAATGTCTTTTGCAAAAGTACCGATGCTATCTGAAGTTATGAAAAGACTTTATTATCCTAGTAAACACCGAATTCAAAACAATGTTGAAAACGATACAAGTTATTCTCTCCAAGAGCTCCATGTTTTGGTTTGTGCACCCGCTTTGAAAGGAAAATTTTATTTCTACATTTTCTAAATACTTACTGTAACAACCTATTTTATTTTACCTATTTTAAAAACACGGATTTGAAAATTTCTTTTAATTAAAATACGTATTATAATTTTTCCGGAAAATCGGACATAGTCTCCTCTGTTTTTCTGACTTTCCCAAAATTTAGTTTTTATCTGTTACCTGTCCAGACATCCAGAATATTTCTAATTATAAAAATTAACTCCCTTTCCGATAATAGGGAACAAAATACTAACAGGGAAAATACTTAGGTTTTCAAGAGGCTAAATAAAAGACCCGGGCCACTAAATACACAACTGAGATTGAAATACAGTAAATCATAATTCTTAAAAATACTTAATAAACATAACGTGGCCCGGTTAAATTCTAGCTAAGAGAAAATAACTCACACTTCCCGTGGGGAAGTGTGCTCCTGCTCGGCCCGAATATCAACTATGCTCCTGATCTGCACCTGTACCTGTGTTGGTTGTAAGGGTGAGAATTGCACTAACTGATAAAGCATAGAACATAACCCAAGTCAAACACATTTAGCAATTAATCAAATATTATGAATATAAACACACCCAATCACCTATTCACTATAGACACAACCATCTCCAATTCTTTGTACCTTCCAACCCATATTCACACTTACTCTATTTAATCACTATCCTACTCACATTGTTGTTCTACGCCCATGCTTCATCCAATTCTAATCCTTTCCTTTTCTCTCCTTACGTATTCTATATATTCTATACATTCTATTCGCACTTCCTTTACTCCTCCTATCTTCCTCTTCACTCTTTACATTTCACTTAATCTCTTACTATTTTCCTTTATCTTTTATTACTTTCTTTTGTCTTTTATTACTTTCCTTTTTATCTTTTATTTCTTTCCTTTACCATTTATTGCTTTCCTTTTTCTTTTATGGTGTTGTGGGGCTCCCGCCACTGCGTTCCCCGTCCGCCGAGGATACGTCTTACCGATGCGTACAGATCCCCAAAGGCCGCACGTCTTACTCAACCCATGCGTGCGGGTTCCAACTACCACACGTCTTCTAGGGTCCAGTACCCACTGACACCGCTTTCTATCATAGGCCACAGGGTCACCACAACCCACCTGTGCCGTCGTAATCCTCGACTAAGCCACAGAGTCACCATAACCTATCTGTGCTAGTCGTCACCACTGGTCGCAGAGTCACCACGACCCATCTGCGCCAGGACACAGGGTCCCCACAACCCACCTGTGTCAGCCACAGGGTCACCACAACCCACCTGTAACGGTGTGTTCTACTTGGCCGCAGGGTCACCACAACCCACCTGCGCCAGCCACAGGGTCACCACAACCAACCTGTGATAGTGTTTTTTTAATTGGCCGCAGGGTCACCACAACCACTTGCGCCAGCCACAGGGTCACCACAACCAACCTGTGTTGAGCCACAGGGTCTTATGACCAACCTGTGCTCGAATTCTCTTTAATTTATTTCTTTTCTTTCCTTCTAAATCACTTTATTTCTAAAAATAGAATTCTCACTAGATTTCCTCAATTCTCACTCCTT
Organism: Crotalaria pallida; assembly: GCA_037953625.1. NCBI lineage: Eukaryota > Viridiplantae > Streptophyta > Magnoliopsida > Fabales > Fabaceae > Crotalaria > Crotalaria pallida. The sequence continues at coordinate 73,955,586 of CM075649.1, read as the reverse complement.
TGTTAATATTAATACTAACTCTAAACCAAACTCACATCCCCATCAATTCATGCACCAACATTCACATATCAACATTTAAAAACATAATTATTAACATTTAAACATTTAATCAACAATTAGCATTTAACATTTTTCAGTTAGCAATTAACTCATATAAGCATGCCAAGTCATAAAAGTAAATTCTAAGTTCCCTAATCACACATAATCAAATAATCTCAGGCATGACTACACAGTACCAGTTACACAACCACCGTGCGGCAATAAACCCCTTACCTTAAAATAAATGAGATAGAATGAACCTTAACCGGGTTGGGAGCCCTAATGCAGGAGGGTTGTCGATTGAGCTTAGTGGCCACAATCACTACTCCGAGGGGTACTGGAATTCGTCAAGATTTGGAATGAAATGGGTTGATGAACTCCCCTTTTTCTCTCTTGTGCTGGCCGAAAACTTCAAGGGCCAAGGGAGTCCATGTTTTTGTTTTGGATTGCCAAAGAGAGTAACAATAAGTAAAAATAAAACTAATACTAAAATTAAAAATGAAATTGAGAGAGAAAGCTTGGTTATTGCTTACCCCAAATGCTTGGAGGAGAGAAAATAGAGAAGTAAGAGTTGATGATGATGATGTTGCTAATTGGAAGAAGGAAGTAGAGAGCTTGATGGTGCCTTAATGGGGTTGAGAGTTATCAACCTTGAAGACAAAAGGGGAATTTGATTTGGTGCCCTAGGTCTTGAAATGGGAAACAAAGGGAGAGTGAGGGTTGATGTTGGTGGATTCAATTGATAGAGGAGGATGGGTGTTTGATGATGCTCCCTAAGCTTGAAACTTAAAGCTTGGACATCAATGGAGGTTGGGAGGGAAGAGAATGGAGTCTTTGCTCCATGGAAGGGGGAGGAGATGAGGGAGAAGGGATGGGGTTCGATTATGAGGGGAAGGAGGGAGTGTTTGGGTGTTAAAATGGGTTTTGGGGGTGGGAAATGGCGGAATTACCCTTAAAATCGCGTGTTCAGTGTTGCAGATCGCAGTATTTTCGCTTAAGCGAAGAATTTTCACTTAAGCGAGGCCCTTACAGTGTTGCCATGGAACCCATTTCGCTTAAGCGAAATCTACTCGCTTAAGCGAGCTCCTGAGGTGTTGATTCTGTGACATTTTCGCTTAAGCGAAATAATTTTCGCTTAAGCGAAATCATCAGGTACTGCTACTTCATTTTTCTATTTTTCAGCTATTTTCTCCAAACTTAAAACAGCCATAACTTTTTCGTTCACCGTCGGATCTTGCTCAAATTTGACGAGCAACTTCCTAAAAATCATATCTTCATATCCAACGGTGGAAATTTTGTTTTGAGTCCTAAATATTTTATTTTGCTTTTCTAACCTACGTTATGTTTTAGTACCGAATTGTCTATTTTTCTGGCCTGTTCCTAATTCCAATTTAATGCTCCTTTCTTTTCCTAACCCAATATTATTATTATTTATCTTTTCTAATGCTTGAACACATATTTTAATACCTATTTATGGTTTTATTAGTATTATCTCAATTATCTCAAACTATTACTAATTTATTTATACTTGGGTTTAAAATTCGGGATGTTACATTTCTCCCCCACTTATTGAAATTTCGTCCTCGAAATTCCAGTTGTCCCTTAACTTGGAGGAGCATCACATGACATAGTTTCCGACCATGTCTTTTTAATTCCTTCGGTTCCATTCTCTCATTGGAGGGATTCCTAAGGCGGGTTCTTCGGCATAGTTACTCGTCTCCGGTAGGGTTTATCTCAGCCAATCGGAGCCTTGTGGAGTGCACAAAGCTTCAAGAGAGTGAGGTCATCCCTTAACTTAATGTCTGACCATATTCCTTACTTCCTTAGATTAGGATTCAGTAACCGCACAAGACTCTTAAGGTCTAAGGTTGTCGCTTGCCGTGCTGCGACAATTCATCTTGAAGTGAAGTTTCACGTTTCTGCTTCATTCTTAGACAACTTGCCTTTGTTAATTGTCAACCGTCATCCGCCCTGTCGCCCTACTATGGCTATGCAGCTCCCACGACCACTCGCCAATTTTGTCTTCAGATATTTCATTTCAATTTCTCCATTCGTACTTACTCTTTGTGTAACAGCCCGATTTTCGAAAACCAAAAACAATTGACTTTTAATCATTAATGTTGCCAAAAATGAGGCCATTTTTTTTTAAAACGTTTTACGAGGAAAAAAATTTATTTTCTACTTTAGACGATTTCATAAAAGAGAGTTCTTGCAAAATAGAGCATGCATCAGAACTTACGCGTAGCATCGACGGTGTGGAATTACGGTAGGCAAAATAATAGGACACACACAACATACAGCACACACAAATTCACAAGCAAACATACTACCATCATTATTCATCATCTATATTTAGTTTATCTTATTATTAACTCCTTCATTCTTCTCCACTCCGGTTCCAAGTCTCATTCATATACTCAGTATCTTCCTCTCATACCTCATTCTCATTCCTTGACTCATCCTTCTCACTTCTCAAACTATTGTTCTCCATGTCAGAATTCGTTTATTATAACGTTTTATCAAATTACAACCCTCGATGATTAGGGGAGTTAAGGGATCATCGAGGTACGTGTTTCTTTCGTAGTTAGCACTCACATCTCAGGTCTACATCTCCTCGGCCAACCAACCACCTAGTCGGAAGCAAACAGGAGTACAGGACCTTTACCGTGCGGGCACGACAGCTGTCAGTCACAAATGGTCCCAGACCAGGAGGCTCAGCCTCAATACATAATACATGGCACACTGCCTCACAGTGGCAAACAATTGCCCCACTCTAGTCCCTCTCACTGTTCCTGAACTGCCATAGGGGTGACAGCACTATTCTGCTCCCGGGTGCAGAACTTACCACGGTATTAGACCCAGTCCCGACCACGTTAGTGCACCACATGTGGAGTTCGTTCTGCCCAGAATAGTACTCAAGGCAACGTGACGTTTTACCGCCCGAGCCTACCCTAATGCATTCATCAACCCGAATATCCCAGATATCCGAGGTACCTTCCTCTCCACTACTTCGCACTCTCATATCTCACCGTATTCGTTGTTAATGTCTTTTATCTTTTTACATTAACCTCTTGGTCGGCTCACCCTTCGTGCATCCCTTCAGTGAGTCCCGACCGCTAACTTTGCACAATCTTTTTCTCATCAAAGTCACACATGGCTCAGAGCTGGGAGTTCATATCTCATTCTCAAACTTTCACACCACTTCCTCAAGAATCATTTTCTAAACTTTTACAAAACCTCACTCCATAAACAATCTCATAAACTCTTTTTGTAAAATTTCCCAAAAATCCAGTTTCACAACTGTTCAGTTCTCTTTGCACAACTTTCCAAAATTTTCCTTTCAAAACTCTTCTGAAAATACTTTTTATAATGTTTCTCAAAACCGCTTTTCAAAAACATTTTCAGAAGAAGTTCTTTTCACAAACCTTTTCTGAAAACTTCCTTTCACCACAAGATCCCGTTTTTTGAAAACCTTTTCAAAGACTGCTTTTTCCAAAAACACTTCATATTAGTTTTTCAACTCTGCTGAGCGCTAGTGGAGGAGCAAGCCCAGCTCAACACTAGCTCCCAGACTAAAACCAAGAACAGAGGAGCTCAGCTCAACTCAGTTCACTTCTTATTCCAACAATTCACATCACTCTCCCCAGCTCTGGCTCGTTCTCATTCTTACTTTCAATTTCCATTCCAGTCAATTCTCATCCCTTATCATTATTCTTTTCTTACTATTCCACCACTTTCAGTTTTCTCACTTCCTCACTAATTTCATTGCATTAGCATTTGCTTGTTCAAACGCTCATCAACCATTTACTTTTCAAGTATAATTAAATAAATAAGTAAAAGCATACCATTAACACGCAATATCACACAATAGAGTTGTGGTTCTTGTCACCTTCGTATAAGTGGCCACACAAGGCAAACAATTGCCACTTATACTACTGACGCCAACCACGAAGTTCCGATCTTTGAGATGATACGGAACGTCCTAGTAAATCACCTAGCTACCACGATGTCTTAGGGAAAGCTTCTCTCTCACCTGAGGTCCAGCTGTTGAAGGCGTGTTCTCCTTGGGATCTTGTGCTGCCATCTGCCTCAACCTCTTTTCTCTATCATTCCTCATATTAAATAGAACACTTTACGTTATTGAATTATTTGAGAAAATCTTTTCTTATATTAATACTCGTCCTCTCTTTGTTGAGGAACTATAGAAATATGACCTAAACCGTTTGTTACTTGAAAGCTTGACTTTAAGTCATATGAAAACATTTTTAAACATAAAAGCGAGTCCAAGTAAAATTCTGGACAGCAAAATAGTTTTACAAAATTGCTTTAATCAAATCTCTGAAAATATCGTAAAAACATTCTTTACTTGGAATAACTTTTTAATCTAAGATCATCACTTTAAAATCCATGTTTTAAGCATAAATCAAGCTTTGGGACAGCCATGAACACAGCGTGACCTTCACACAAATCATACCACACACACAACGAATAACACTCAAGCATGCAACTATTCCTAAACCAACTTGAGTCAAACTTCAAACCGATCATATTTGTATTTATTTTCATTACCTTAAACACTTCATATTTGTACCTAAAATCATTATGCATCCTTTATTTTCTGTGGTTAAACTTCTTAACCCCATTTAGACTATTTACCCGAATACAAGCAAGGAAAATAAATCAAACATCATTATTTGAAGCACATGCATCAATTTATTTTGTTTTAGGCATTCTAGTTCTATTTTCTTTTTCATGCACAAAATTGTTTATTCCTCTTTTTAGCTCCGAACCGTATACATAAAAACACACACACACACACATATATATATTCATCACAACACTCACACATGCCTTCATTTATAGTTAATTTATTTTACTTATTTCCTTCATTTCTAGGTATAGAACCGAATAGAAAACACATGTTCACCATACAAGTCCAAGTAATTCATTTTAGTATAATTCCTTAAAATATACTTATCCCTTTTTAAATCATTTCATGGAAAAAGGAATCATGGTCTAGCTAACCTACATAGACCGAATAACATTATGATAAAGCAAAGGTCAAATATTCATCCTACATGCACATAGATCATAAACTAATGCAAAGATCATTTATAAAACTTGTTTCCCTATTTCTTTTATGAAAACCGTGAGCTTAACACCAATTGTGGCAAACAAACATGTAATTCTTTAGCACAACAAAATCAAGGATCTTGTCATACTCATGCATGCACCTGCAACTTCTAGATGGGATATTTTTCAACATGGATGTGAGGAAATGATGATTTAGCATAATTCCCTATTCTACCTAGACGTGGTCGAATGATGCCATGCAAGGAAACAAATTCTTATGATTTATTTTCTACATGCAAGCATCTAAATTCATGGATCATAAGACTTAAAAGTATCATTTTATTTTCCAAAAACAGTGATATGCAATTATGGGAATCACGACGTTACACATAAATAAGACACACAATTTCAAGCTTCACATTTTCTTAAAATTTAAGTATGGATCTAGACATGCCAAAGAGGATCAAAGCAAAAACACAAACTCAAACTCAAATTTCTCAAGTAACCGTGAAGAATTAATTCTTTTGCAAGCATAGAAGTAACATAAAACCTCTTAGATCAAATTAAAACATCAAGACCTAAATCTTATACTCATGACCGAATCATTTAGTCATGGATTTGGTGAGTTTTGAGTTCATTCATTCACAAAAATTCAAGATCAACACATAAGAAGAACATGCAAAAGAAAACAAGGAGGATCAAACCACCAAATCAACATGCATGAGAAAATCAAACAAAAGTATGAAGTTAAACATAACCTCAACAAACCGTGGTGGAGAGCATTCACAAGCAAGAGATCAAAGTACAAAAATGACATGCAATACATTTAGGTCTCAAGATCACTTGAAATTAATTACATGCAACACAAAAATTAAATCAAAGTCCATAATAAAGTTCTTTACAACACAATATCATTAAATCAACACTCTTTCTACCTTAATTCCTAATCTTAAATCTTTAAATCTCTTCTTCTCCTCCCTTAGGTTGCCTCGGTCTCTTCCTTCTAGGGTTATGAATGGTCTTCTTCTTCTTCGATCTTGGAAGAAGAGTGTGTGGAAGGAAAAGGATCAATGGAGTTTGAGGTTAAGAACTTGGATTTTTTTTTCACTCTTTCTTCTCTCTTCTCCCTCACGGTTTTCACTCTCCTTTTCTCTATGTCTCAAGAGCTTGATGGTGCTCTTGAGAGTAATGTGTTTTGTGTTGGTGTAGGAAAGAAGGGAATGAAAAAAATGAGAAGTGAACCAAGGCCAACACTCCTCACACGGTTATGAGAGCAAATGCAATTGTGTGGGAATTTCCCTTCCTAGCCTCGGTTCAATGGGTGAAAGAGAGGGTAATTTGGTCCATCCCAATTGTTGCATGGCTTGGTTCAAGCCGTGGGAGGCATGGAGGAAAGAAAGTCCTCCTTAGATTGTTGACTAACCCCTCCTAGTTTCTCCCTAGGCTCTATGAGTCACTCTTCCTACTTTCTATTTTGAATTTCATTTCTTAAAGCTTAAGAGAGTGGCTTCTACTTGGCCTTCCTATCCTCACATACGGCCGAACCTCACACACACATGCACCCATGACTTTTATTTTCATTTAATCACATAGCAACACATATCATGACATCATGGGTAGTGCATATAATTAACACATATAAACACATACTCACATACAATTGATTTCCATGTTGATCATATAGCATGATTCATACATACACTCACACACGTATGGCACCTATTCATATACATATATTCATGCATCATATGTTACTCATATATAAGTATGCACATTCATGTTTCTTTAATTAATTATTGTGCTAATCCTAACATAGATACCAAAACCGTACATACACACAATGGATCACAAACATTTAAACTTTTCCAAAAATTAAATTCCTACACTTTGGACATTATTTTAGTAAATCATTTCTTTAAATTTATTTACTATCCCGAAAACGTAAGTTTAAGAAAAATCATTTAACAAAATACTTCTTTTCAAAATGCTTTCTAAGAAAATAGTTTCTTTAGTGTTTTAGTTTAATATGAGGAATTTGTGGGATGTTACATTCTCCCCAACTTAAGAATTTCTCGTCCCCGAGAAATACACTGTAGGTTGGGCAGCAGGGTAACAGCACCCTCATGTCACGTTGATGTTCTTCTTTAACTGCTTCCAGGTGGAGAGATTCTATTTGTGTCGTCGCTTGCGGGTCAAGTCGGGTTAAGTCCAAAGGACTAACCGAAGAGGATGTCATCCTTTCATTGGGTCGTCGTCACAGAAGTCCGACCAGAGGCACGGACTGGGGAAAATTAAGCAAACAAACATACACACATCTCATGGAACAAGGAGTCTTCCTAAAAATCCTTAATGATTCGCCAATTTCTACAATTCGGGTTCCTAATACCTTACAATAATTACTCCCTTCTTCAATTCTCTTCCTAAGTTTAGGGTCCCGTTTATCGCTTTCGGACTAAAAAGGGCTCTGGGGTACCCTAAGCTCATTTATCTCCTCAAACACTATCACCCTTCTTCCTTGTGACTCCCCAACTTGGGTTCAATCTATAACTAAACTCATGGGGGTCTTAGGTCCTTACTTGACTTAAACTACTTCTCCTTCCTATAGTCGCCCGAACCTAAATTATTTGGGTAGGTAGGGCACTTCCAACTTCACAATTCGGATTAAAAGAGTTTTAAATGGAATTGGTATGGCCATAACATGATAGGGGTTCCTGAAGAAAAGGGTTCGAATCTTAGTAACAAGAATGTCTTGTTGAAGCAATTCAACAAACATTGGAATTAAGGAATAACAACCTACATCTTCAAAGGTGCTAACTATCCCTACATAAAGGTATGTTAAGGTGAATCAAACTTAAGTCTAGCAACCGCTAATGAAACATCGGGGATATAGGGCCTTAACTGCAGGGTCTATTCATGGTCTATTCTCATAGGGTCAAAGGTTCCTTAGACTAATACGGTCGGTGCTGGCTACAAATCAGTTTCGTGTCCTGGGAGACAAAAGCTCATCTTCCTATTCCTACTCAGACACTATCAAGTACACAGAGTTATACAAACAAAGCATGAAGCCCATGCTTAAGGCCACTAAGGATTACCATAAGCTCTGATACCATTCTGTAACAGCCCGATTTTCGAAAACCAAAAACAACTGACTTTTAATCATTAATGTTGCCAAAAATGAGGCCATTTTTTTTTGAAAACGTTTTACGAGGAAAACAATTTATTTTCTACTTTAGACGATTTCATAAAAGAGAGTTCTTGCAAAATAGAGCATGCATCAGAATGGGTTACATTACAGTAGCAGTTCATCACTTAGGTAATCCTGAATATGTAATAAATGACAACCTATTCTAGTTCAATACTACTTCTTTGCTCCTATCAAAGACAACCGGGTTCATTTTCTTCTCTTCCTTGGTAGACGCCTTTGTACCGCAAGGTGACTCCTCCACACTTATAGGCTCTCCTGTGGAACTCGGTTTGAGTTCCACTCCAAATAACTTCACAGGGTTCTCCTTCTCTCTTTTCCGAGGTGGTGGTTCAGATTTCTATTCTGCACAGGATACGCTTCCTAGTCCCGAACTCGTTGACCCTCCGTCCAGTGGGTGTCCCAAATCTGCGATCGTCAACTGAGCATGACCCGTCCATTCCCGTCCGTAGCGCGTCGCTTTCCATCCATTCCCGTCTCCAGGCCACGTAGAGATCTCCAAGCGATGATCCATCTGCCCGTTGGAATACCAGCAACGCCGATGTGCCAACGAACAGGAGAGAGTAAGCATTCCAGACGCGTAGCGTCGACGGTTTGGAATTACGGTAGGCAAAATAATAGGACACACACAACATACAACACACACAAATTCACAAGCAAACATACTACCATCATTATTTCATCATCTATATTTAGTTTATCTTATTATTAACTCCTTCATTCTTCTCCACTCCGGTTCCTAGTCTCATTCATAAACTCAGTATCTTCCTCTCATACCTCATTCTCATTCCTTGACTCATCCTTCTCACTTCTCAAACTATTATTCTCCATGTCAGAATTCGTTTATTATAACGTTTTATCAAATTACAACCCTCGATGATTAGGGGAGTTAAGGGATCATCGAGGTACGTGTTTCTTTCGTAGTTAGCACTCACATCTCAGGTCTACATCTCCTCGGCCAACCAACCACCTAGTCGGAAGCAAACAGGAGTACAGGACCTTTACCGTGCGGGCACGACAGCTGTCAGTCACAAATGGTCCCAGACCAGGAGGCTCAGCCTCAATACATAATACATGGCACACTGCCTCGCAGTGGCAAACAATTGCCCCGCTCCATTCCCTCTCACTGTTCCTGAACTGCCATAGGGGTGACAACACTATTCTGGTCCCGGGTGCAGAACTTACCACGGTATTAGACCCAGTCCCGACCACGTTAGTGCACCACATGTGGAGTTCGTTCTGCCCAGAATAGTACTCAAGGCAACGTGACGTTTTACCGCCCGAGCCTACCCTAATGCATTCATCAACCCGAATATCCCAGATATCCGAGGTACCTTCCTCTCCACTACTTCGCACTCTCATATCTCACCGTATTCGTTGTTAATGTCTTTTATCTTTTTACATTAACCTCTTGGTCGGCTCACCCTTCGTGCATCCCTTCAGTGAGTCCCGACCGCTAACTTTGCACAATCTTTTTCTCATCAAAGTCACACATGGCTCAGAGCTGGGAGTTCATATCTCATTCTCAAACTTTCTCACCACTTCCTCAAGAATCATTTTCTAAACTTTTACAAAACCTCACTCCATAAACAATCTCATAAACTCTTTTTGTAAAATTTCCCAAAAATCCAGTTTCACAACTGTTCAGTTCTCTTTGCACAACTTTCCAAAATTTTCCTTTCAAAACTCTTCTGAAAATACTTTTTATAATGTTTCTCAAAACCGCTTTTCAAAAACATTTTCAGAAGAAGTTCTTTTCACAAACCTTTTCTGAAAACTTCCTTTCACCACAAGATCCCGTTTTTTGAAAACCTTTTCAAAGACTGCTTTTTCCAAAAACCTTTTCAAAATTTCAACTCTGCTGAGCGCTAGTGGAGGAGCAAGCCCAGCTCAACACTAGCTCCCAGACTAAAACCAAGAACAGAGGAGCTCAGCTCAACTCAGTTCACTTCTTATTCCAACAATTCACATCACTCTCCCCAGCTCTGGCTCGTTCTCATTCTTACTTTCAATTTCCATTCCAGTCAATTCTCATCTCTCTTTCCTCACTCGAGCTCTCATCCCTTATCATTATTCTTTTCTTACTATTCCACCACTTTCAGTTTTCTCACTTCCTCACTAATTTCATTGCATTAGCATTTGCTTGTTCAAACGCTCATCAACCATTTACTTTTCAAGTATAATTAAATAAATAAGTAAAAGCATACCATTAACACGCAATATCACACAATAGAGTTGTGGTTCTTGTCACCTTCGTATAAGTGGCCACACAAGGCAAACAATTGCCACTTATACTACTGACGCCAACCACGAAGTTCCGATCTTTGAGATGATACGGAACGTCCTAGTAAATCACCTAGCTACCACGATGTCTTAGGGAAAGCTTCTCTCTCACCTGAGGTCCAGCTGTTGAAGGCGTGTTCTCCTTGGGATCTTGTGCTGCTATCTGCCTCAACCTCTTTTCTCTATCATTCCTCATATTAAATAGAACACTTTACGTTATTGAATTATTTGAGAAAATATTTTCTTATATTAATACTCGTCCTCTCTTTGTTGAGGAACTATAGAAATGTGACCTAAACCGTTTGTTACTTGAAAGCTTGACTTTAAGTCATATGAAAACATTTTTAAACATAAAAGCGAGTCCAAGTAAAATTCTGGACAGCAAAATAGTTTTACAAAATTGCTTTAATCAAATCTCTGAAAATATCGTAAAAACATTCTTTACTTGGAATAACTTTTTAATCTAAGATCATCACTTTAATATCCATGTTTTAAGCATAAATCAAGCTTTGGGACAGCCATGAACACAGCGTGACCTTCACACAAATCATACCACACAGACAACGAATAACACTCAAGCATGCAACTATTCCTAAACCAACTTGAGTCAAACTTCAAACCGATCATATTTGTATTTATTTTCTTTACCTTAAACACTTCATATTTGTACCTAAAATCATTATGCATCCTTTATTTTCTGTGGTTAAACTTCTTAACCCCATTTAGACTATTTACCCGAATACAAGCAAGGAAAATAAATCAAACATCATTATTTGAAGCACATGCATCAATTTATTTTGTTTTAGGCATTCTAGTTCTATTTTCTTTTTCATGCACAAAATTGTTTATTCCTCTTTTTAGCTCCGAACCGTATACATAAAAACACACACACACACATATATATATTCATCACAACACTCACACATGCCTTCATTTATAGTTAATTTATTTTACTTATTTCCTTCATTTCTAGGTATAGAACCGAATAGAAAACACATGTTCACCATACAAGTCCAAGTAATTCATTTTAGTATAATTCCTTAAAATATACTTATCCCTTTTTAAATCATTTCATGGAAAAAGGAATCATGGTCTAGCTAACCTACATAGACCGAATAACATTATGATAAAGCAAAGGTCAAATATTCATCCTACATGCATATAGATCATAAACTAATGCAAAGATCATTTATAAAACTTGTTTCCCTATTTCTTTTATGAAAACCGTGAGCTTAACACCAATTGTGGCAAACAAACATGTAATTCTTTAGCACAACAAAATCAAGGATCATGTCATACTCATGCATGCACCTACAACTTCTAGATGGGATATTTTTCAACATGGATGTGAGGAAATGATGATTTAGCATAATTCCCTATTCTACCTAGACGTGGTCGAATGATGCCATGCAAGGAAACAAATTCTTATGATTTATTTTCTACATGCAAGCATCTAAATTCATGGATCATAAGACTTAAAAGTATCATTTTATTTTCCAAAAACAGTGATATGCAATTATGGGAATCACGACTTTACACATAAATAAGACACACAATTTCAAGCTTCACATTTTCTTAAAATTTAAGTATGGATCTAGACATGCCAAAGAGGATCAAAGCAAAAACACAAACTCAAACTCAAATTTCTCAAGTAACCGTGAAGAATTAATTCTTTTGCAAGCATAGAAGTAACATAAAACCTCTTAGATCAAATTAAAACATCAAGACCTAAATCTTATACTCATGACCGAATCATTTAGTCATGGATTTGGTGTGTTTTGAGTTCATTCATTCACAAAAATTCAAGATCAACACATAAGAAGAACATGCAAAAGAAAACAAGGAGGATCAAACCACCAAATCAACATGCATGAGAAAATCAAACAAAAGTATGAACTTAAACATAACCTCAACAAACCGTGGTGGAGAGCATTCACAAGCAAGAGATCAAAGTACAAAAATGACATGCAATACATTTAGGTCTCAAGATCACTTGAAATTAATTACATGCAACACAAAAATTAAATCAAAGTCCATAATAAAGTTCTTTACAACACAATATCATTAAATCAACACTCTTTCTACCTTAATTCCTAATCTTAAATCTTTAAATCTCTTCTTCTCCTCCCTTAGGTTGCCTCGGTCTCTTCCTTCTAGGGTTATGAATGGTCTTCTTCTTCTTCGATCTTGGAAGAAGAGTGTGTGGAAGGAAAAGGATCAATGGAGTTTGAGGTTAAGAACTTGGATTTTTTTTTCACTCTTTCTTCTCTCTTCTCCCTCACAGTTTTCACTCTCCTTTTCTCTATGTCTCAAGAGCTTGATGGTGCTCTTGAGAGTAATGTGTTTTGTGTTGGTGTAGGAAAGAAGGGAATGAAAAAAATGAGAAGTGAACCAAGGCCAACACTCCTCACACGGTTATGAGAGCAAATGCAATTGTGTGGGAATTTCCCTTCCTAGCCTCGGTTCAATGGGTGAAAGAGAGGGTAATTTGGGCCATCCCAATTGTTGCATGGCTTGGTTCAAGCCGTGGGAGGCATGGAGGAAATAAAGTCCTCCTTAGATTGTTGACTAACCCCTCCTAGTTTCTCCCTAGGCTCTATGAGTCACTCTTCCTACTTTCTATTTTGAATTTCATTTCTTAAAGCTTAAGAGAGTGGCTTCTACTTGGCCTTCCTATCCTCACATACGGTCGAACCTCACACACACATGCACCCATGACTTTTATTTTCATTTAATCACATAGCAACACATATCATGACATCATGGGTAGTGCATATAATTAACACATATAAACACATACTCACATACAATTGATTTCCATGTTGATCATATAGCATGATTCATACATACACTCACACACGTATGGCACCTATTCATATACATATATTCATGCATCATATGTTACTCATATATAAGTATGCACATTCATGTTTCTTTAATTAATTATTGTGCTAATCCTAACATAGATACCAAAACCGTACATACACACAATGGATCACAAACATTTAAACTTTTCCAAAAATTAAATTCCTACACTTTGGACATTATTTTAGTAAATCATTTCTTTAAATTTATTTACTATCCCGAAAACGTAAGTTTAAGAAAAATCATTTAACAAAATACTTCTTTTCAAAATGCTTTCTAAGAAAATAGTTTCTTTAGTGTTTTAGTTTAATATGAGGAATTTGTGGGATGTTACATTCTCCCCAACTTAAGAATTTCTCGTCCCCGAGAAATACACTGTAGGTTGGGCAGCAGGGCAACAACACCCTCATGTACGTTGATGTTCTTCTTTAACTGCTTCCAGGTGGAGAGATTCTATTTGTGTCGTCGCTTGCGGGTCAAGTCGGGTTAAGTCCAAAGGACTAACCGAAGAGGATGTCATCCTTTCATTGGGTCGTCGTCACAGAAGTCTGACCAGAGGCACGGACTGGGGAAAATTAAGCAAACAAACATACACACATCTCATGGAACAAGGAGTCTTCCTAAAAATCCTTAATGATTCGCCAATTTCTACAATTCGGGTTCCTAATACCTTACAATAATTACTCCCTTCTTCAATTCTCTTCCTAAGTTTAGGGTCCCGTTTATCGCTTTCGGACTAAAAAGGGCTCTGGGGTACCCTAAGTTCATTTACCTCCTCAAACACTATCACCCTTCTTCCTTGTGACTCCCCAACTTGGGTTCAATCTATAACTAAACTCATGGGGGTCTTAGGTCCTTACTTGACTTAAACTACTTCTCCTTCCTATAGTCGCCCGAACCTAAATTATTTGGGTAGGTAGGGCACTTCCAACTTCACAATTCGGATTAAAAGAGTTTTAAATGGAATTGGTATGGCCATAAAATGATAGGGGTTCCTGAAGAAAAGGGTTCGAATCTTAGTAACAAGAATGTCTTGTTCAAGCAATTCAACAAACATTGGAATTAAGGAATAACAACCTACATCTTCAAAGGTGATAACTATCCCTACATAAAGGTATGTTAAGGTGAATCAAACTTAAGTCTAGCAACCGCTAATGAAACATCGGGGATATAGGGCCTTAACTGCAGGGTCTATTCATGGTCTATTCTCATAGGGTCAAAGGTTCCTTAGACTAATACGATCGGTGCTGGCTACAAATCAGTTTCGTGTCCTGGGAGACAAAAGCTCATCTTCCTATTCCTATTCAGACACTATCAAGTACACAGAGTTATACAAACAAAGCATGAAGCCCATGCTTAAGGCCACTAAGGATTACCATAAGCTCTGATACCATTCTGTAACAGCCCGATTTTCGAAAACCAAAAACAACTGACTTTTAATCATTAATGTTGCCAAAAATGAGGCCATTTTTTTTGAAAACGTTTTACGAGGAAAACAATTTATTTTCTACTTTAGACGATTTCATAAAAGAGAGTTCTTGCAAAATAGAGCATGCATCAAAATGGGTTACATTACAGTAGCAGTTCATCACTTAGGTAATCCTGAATATGAAATAAATGACAACCTATTCTAGTTCAATACTACTTCTTTGCTCCTATCAAAGACAACCGGGTTCATTTTCTTCTCTTCCTTGGTAGACGCCTTTGTACCGCAAGGTGACTCCTCCACACTTATAGGCTCTCCTGTGGAACTCGGTTTGAGTTCCACTCCAAATAACTTCACAGGGTTCTCCTTCTCTCTTTTCCGAGGTGGTGGTTCAGATTTCTATTCTGCACAGGATACGCTTCCTAGTCCCGAACTCGTTGACCCTTCGTCCAGTGGGTGTCCCAAATCTGCTATCGTCAACTGAGCATGACCCGTCCATTCCCGTCCGTAGCGCGTCGCTTTCCATCCATTCCCGTCTCCAGGCCACGTAGAGATCTCCAAGCGATGATCCATCTGACCGTTGGAATACCAGCAACGCCGATGTGCCAACGAACAGGAGAGAGTAAGCATTCCAGACGCGTAGCGTCGACGGTTTGGAATTACGGTAGGCAAAATAATAGGACACACACAACATACAACACACACAAATTCACAAGCAAACATACTACCATCATTATTCATCATCTATATTTAGTTTATCTTATTATTAACTCCTTCATTCTTCTCCACTCCGGTTCCTAGTCTCATTCATAAACTCAGTATCTTCCTCTCATACCTCATTCTCATTCCTTGACTCATCCTTCTCACTTCTCAAACTATTATTCTCCATGTCAGAATTCGTTTATTATAACGTTTTATCAAATTACAACCCTCGATGATTAGGGGAGTTAAGGGATCATCGAGGTACGTGTTTCTTTCGTAGTTAGCACTCACATCTCAGGTCTACATCTCCTCGGCCAACCAACCACCTAGTCGGAAGCAAACAGGAGTACAGGACCTTTACCGTGCGGGCACGACAGCTGTCAGTCACAAATGGTCCCAGACCAGGAGGCTCAGCCTCAATACATAATACATGGCACACTGCCTCGCAGTGGCAAACAATTGCCCCGCTCCATTCCCTCTCACTGTTCCTGAACTGCCATAGGGGTGACAACACTATTCTGGTCCCGGGTGCAGAACTTACCACGGTATTAGACCCAGTCCCGACCACGTTAGTGCACCACATGTGGAGTTCGTTCTGCCCAGAATAGTACTCAAGGCAACGTGACGTTTTACCGCCCGAGCCTACCCTAATGCATTCATCAACCCGAATATCCCAGATATCCGAGGTACCTTCCTCTCCACTACTTCGCACTCTCATATCTCACCGTATTCGTTGTTAATGTCTTTTATCTTTTTACATTAACCTCTTGGTCGGCTCACCCTTCGTGCATCCCTTCAGTGAGTCCCGACCGCTAACTTTGCACAATCTTTTTCTCATCAAAGTCACACATGGCTCAGAGCTGGGAGTTCATATCTCATTCTCAAACTTTCTCACCACTTCCTCAAGAATCATTTTCTAAACTTTTACAAAACCTCACTCCATAAACAATCTCATAAACTCTTTTTGTAAAATTTCCCAAAAATCCAGTTTCACAACTGTTCAGTTCTCTTTGCACAACTTTCCAAAATTTTCCTTTCAAAACTCTTCTGAAAATACTTTTTATAATGTTTCTCAAAACCGCTTTTCAAAAACCGTGATATGCAATTATGGGAATCACGACTTTACACATAAATAAGACACACAATTTCAAGCTTCACATTTTCTTAAAATTTAAGTATGGATCTAGACATGCCAAAGAGGATCAAAGCAAAAACACAAACTCAAACTCAAATTTCTCAAGTAACCGTGAAGAATTAATTCTTTTGCAAGCATAGAAGTAACATAAAACCTCTTAGATCAAATTAAAACATCAAGACCTAAATCTTATACTCATGGCCGAATTATTTAGTCATGGATTTGGTGATTTTTGAGTTCATTAATTCACAAAAATTCAAGATCAACACATAAGAAGAACATGCAAAAGAAAACAAGGAGGATCAAACCACCAAATCAACATGCATGAGAAAATCAAACAAAAGTATGAACTTGAACATAACCTCAACAAACCGTGGTGGAGAGCAATCACAAGCAAGAGATCAAAGTACAAAAATGACATGCAATACATTTAGGTCTCAAGATCACTTAAAATTAATTACATGCAACACAAAAATTAAATCAAAGTCCATAATAAAGTTCTTTACAACACAATATCATTAAATCAACACTCTTTCTACCTTAATTCCTAATCTTAAATCTTTAAATCTCTTCTTCTCCTCCCTTAGGTTGCCTCGGTCTCTTCCTTCTAGGGTTATGAATGGTCTTCTTCTTCTTCGATCTTGGAAGAAGAGTGTGTGGAAGGAAAAGGATCAATGGAGTTTGAGGTTAAGAACTTGGATTTTTTTTCACTCTTTCTTCTCTCTTCTCCCTTCTCCCTCACGGTTTTCACTCTCCTTTTCTCTATGTCTCAAGAGCTTGATGGTGCTCTTGAGAGTAATGTGTTTTGTGTTGGTGTAGGAAAGAAGGGAATGAAAAAAATGAGAAGTGAACCAAGGCCAACACTCCTCACACGGTTATTAGAGCAAATGCAATTGTGTGGGAATTTCCCTTCCTAGCCTCGGTTCAATGGGTGAAAGAGAGGGTAATTTGGGCCATCCCAATTGTTGCATGGCTTGGTTCAAGCCGTGGGAGGCATGGAGGAAAGAAAGTCCTCCTTACATTGATGACTAACCCCTCCTAGTTTCTCCCTAGGCTCTATGAGTCACTCTTCCTACTTTCTATTTTGAATTTCATTTGTTAAAGCTTAAGAGAGTGGCTTCTACTTGGCCTTCCTATCCTCACATACGGCCGAACCTCACACACACATGCACCCATGACTTTTATTTTCATTTAATCACATAGCAACACATATCATGACATCATGGGTAGTGCATATAATTAACACATATAAACACATACTCACATACAATTGATTTCCATGTTCATCATATAGCATGATTCATACATACACTCACACACGTATGGCACCTATTCATATACATATATTCATGCATCATATGTTACTCATATACAAGTATGCACATTCATGTTTCTTTAATTAATTATTGTGCTAATCCTAACATAGATACCAAAACCGTACATACACACAATGGATCACAAACATTTAAACTTTTCCAAAAATTAAATTCCTACACTTTGGACATTATTTTAGTAAATCATTTCTTTAAATTTATTTACTATCCCGAAAACGTAAGTTTAAGAAAAATCATTTAACAAAATACTTCTTTTCAAAATGCTTTCTAAGAAAATAGTTTCTTTAGTGTTTTAGTTTAATATGAGGAATTTGTGGGATGTTACACTTTGGAATTCTTAAGTTCGCCTACCCGGTCGGTTGTGATTCTCTTAATCGCAATACTTTGTCAATCCCGAGTACTCGGTTCCCTAACGTGAAAAGGACCTATTAAGGAGTCGGATGACAAGGTTTGTAGTTTACCACCACTTCTATAGGCCAATGCATACTTACAATTTCTGGTTCCTATCACAATTTCTATGAGTTTAGAGTCACATTGAAAGCGACAACTTCAATTGTGTTGCCGCATTCTACTCTAGGATTGCTCCGACTTCAGTTATTCTACGGCTTCCGTCAATTATGGGAATGTTCGGAGGTTAAATCTACCTTAAGGTCAAGGCAATGGTCCAAATTCCCCGATTAAATATCTTTCGTTCGACTCTCTTTCTCTTTCATTGTCGTCGTTCGAGTGGAACTCAGGTTGAATTGTTAGATTCTCCCCCACTTAGTATCGACATACCAGAGTGGGTTAATGTCAAGGAGGAGGTTGGGTTGTTGCTAAGATCAACCTGTCCCAGCTTGTGCTTGAGTGGCGGAATTGGAAATGAAATCAAATTGATTATGGGTGGTGTCATTGGATTTACGTTGAGTTTTCTAAGGTATGGAACTTTCACGTGCTTACATTACTCTGAGCTCTTGTACTAAATGGAAAGTGGATCGGCATTTCTACTGAGCCGAGTTAGGTGAGTATGTGACGATATTGTCAAGAGTTGATTTGTCTAATTAATGGAGGTTTAGGAATTCTAATAGATTCCTAATGAGCAGAAATTTGATTTGGTCTTACGGGGTTGGAATTTCCTATGTTGGTTGTTCTAATTTAATTGGAAATTGCAATGATATCATCTTTTAGTAAATGCAAAGATTGGGGTAGCTAGTCCCAATCTCACCTCTACTAAGAGCAGTATCACTGTCGGGTCTGTTGGTAATATTATCCCCTAACAGATGTAAGAATCAGAGTGATCAGTTCTAACCTTACTCTCTATTAGTGGCAATATCATCAATGCGATTAGTGGGTCTCTAACTAGAATTCTAACGCTCGTCTTTTCTTTCTAAACTGAATTGAACAGGTTTGTCTTATATATAAAAAAAAATATCAAATCTAAGTAGGCACTTGATACACTCTAAGTGAAAAATTACCTTGAGCCAATTCCCTCGCCCTGCCTACTGTGCGGTATTGGGACATTCCGCAGCATTGTGCCCGGGTTGCCCGCACTGGTAACAGAGGCCTTCCTTTCTACGTTGTTTAAGCATCCAACAAGTGCGAGTATGAAATCCTCCGCAATGTGGACATGGCGGTCTCGATCCGGGAGCCCTCACGTTTGGAGTCGTCTCTTTTGGTACAGTCACTCTAGTATTGACATCATAAATTGGGTCTGCTTCCTGTGCTAGTCCCTTACCCCTGCTAGAGCCTTCAGACGGTTGCTTAACCCTGCTTCGCTTTTCCACTTGCTCCCGTTTCAAACTCTTTTCATATGTGCTAGCCATATTCACCAACCTAGCCAAATTGTCTATGTTCTGGTACTCCAAGGCTAGCCTGATCTCAGTGCAGAGTCCTAATTCGAACTTGACACACTTAGTCCTTCCATCCGCATCCCGGTAGCCTCCAGAATATCGAATGAGATCTTCAAAGCATGCAGCATACTCTCCGACACTCATGTTTCCCTGTGTTAGATTCAGAAATTCCAGCTCCTTTTCTCGGCATACATCTTCCGGAAAATACTTTTCAAGGAATTCCCTCTTGAACATGTCCCATGTAATCGGCTGGTTGACCATTTCCATGTTCCTCCTTTCATGTTCCCACCAATACTCCGCTTCTCCAGTGAACATGTATGTTGCCAAAGGGACTTGCTGCTCGGCAGGGGGTGTCATTGTACGGAAGATCTTTTCCATTTCTTGAAGCCACCTCTGAGCTTCGTTGGGATTGCAGCCTCCTTCAAACTTAGGCGGTCCATTCTTTCTAAACCGCGTCAGCCAATCAATACCGGCTGGGGCCACTTGTGCCTGGGCATGCTGATTCATTGCTGCCGCCGCTGCTGCAGCTGCATTTGCGGCAGCCGTAACGGCCTCCGCTTGATTCTGGTTTTGTTGGGCTAAGTTTTCCAGAATCTCCGCGATCCTGTCTCTGTCATTGCGCCACCAAGCCATGATATCCAATTCTGAAGGAAAGGATAAGTTAATGCATCTATATATATATATATATATGTATATATCCTATGTAGCTAGTAGGGAACTTGATACGAACTATTGGTCACTCGCTTGGTGAGTAAACCAGTGGAGATGTGGATTCACAGTCCAAGGCCGAGAAGAAACTGCTCTGATACCATAAATGTAACAACCTATTTTATTTTACCTATTTTAAAAACACGGATTTGAAAATTTCTTTTTAATTAAAATACGTATTATAATTTTTCCGGAAAATCGGACAGAGTCTCCTCTGTTTTTATGACTTTCCCAAAATTTAGTTTTTATCTGTTACCTGTCCAGACATCCAGAATATTTCTAATTATAAAATTTAACTCCCTTTCCGATAATAGGGAACAAAATACTAACAGGGAAAATACTTAGGTTTTCAAGAGGCTAAATAAAAGACCCGGGCCACTAAATACACAACTGAGATTGAAAAACAGTAAATCATAATTCTTAAAAATACTTAATAAACATAACGTGGCCCGGTTAAATTCTAGCTAAGAGAAAATAACTCACACTTCCCGTGGGGAAGTGTGCTCCTGCTCGGCCCGAATATCAACTATGCTCCTGATCTGCACCTGTACCTGTGTTGGTTGTAAGGGTGAGAATTGCACTAACTGATAAAGCATAGAACATAACCCAAGTCAAACACATTTAGCAATTAATCAAATATTATGAATATAAACACACCCAATCACCTATTCACTATAGACACAACCATCTCCAATTCTTTGTACCTTCCAACCCATATCACACTTACTCTATTTAATCACTATCCTACTCACATTGTCGTTCTACGCCCATGCTTCATCCAATTCTAATCCTTTCCTTTATCCACTTCCCTATCCTCTTTCCTTTTCTCTCCTTACGTATTCTACATATTCTATACATTCTATTCGCACTTCCTTTACTCCTCCTATCTTCCTCTTCACTCTTTACATTTCACTTAATCTCTTACTATTTTCCTTTATCTTTTATTACTTTCTTTTGTCTTTTATTACTTTCCTTTTTATCTTTTATTTCTTTCCTTTACCATTTATTGTTTTCCTTTTTGTTTTATGGTGTTGTGGGGCTCCCGCCACTGCGTTCCCCGTCCGCCGAGGATACGTCTTACCGATGCGTACGGATCCCCAAAGGTCGCACGTCTTACTCAACCCATGCGTGCGGGTTTCAACTACCACACGTCTTCTAGGGTCCAGTACCCACTGACACCGCTTTCTATCATAGGCCACAGGGTCACCACAACCCACCTGTGCCGTCGTAATCCTCGACTAAGCCACAGAGTCACCACAACCTATCTGTGCTAGTCGTCACCACTGGTCGCAGAGTCACCACGACCCATCTGCGCCAGGACACAGGGTCCCCACAACCCACCTGTGTCAGCCACAGGGTCACCACAACCCACCTGTGATGGTGTGTTCTACTTGGCCGCAGGGTCACCACAACCCACCTGCGCCAGCCACAGGGTCACCACAACCAACCTGTGACAGTGTTTTTTTAATTGGCCGCAGGGTCACCACAACCACCTACACCAGCCACAGGGTCACCACAACCAACCTGTGTTGACCCACAGGGTCTTATGACCAACCTGCGCTCGAATTCTCTTTAATTTATTTCTTTTCTTTCCTTCTAAATCACTTTATTTCTGAAAATAGAATTCTCACTAGATTTCCTCAATTCTCACTCCTTTGTTAATATTAATACTAACTCTAAACCAAACTCACATCCCCATCAATTCATGCACCAACATTCACATATCAACATTTAAAAACATAATTATTAACATTTAAACATTTAATCAACAATTAGCATTTAACATTTTTCAGTTAGCAATTAACTCATATAAGCATGCCAAGTCATAAAAGTAAATTCTAAGTTCCCTAATCACACATAATCAAATAATCTCAGGCATGACTACACAGTACCAGTTACACAACCACCGTGCGGCAATAAACCCCTTACCTTAAAATAAATGAGATAGAATGAACCTTAACCGGGTTGGGAGCCCTAATGCAGGAGGGTTGTCGATTGAGCTTAGTGGCCACAATCACTACTCCGAGGGGTACTGGAATTCGTCAAGATTTGGAATGAAATGGGTTGATGAACTCCCCTTTTTCTCTCTTGTGCTGGCCGAAAACTTCAAGGGCCAAGGGAGTCCATGTTTTTGTTTTGGATTGCCAAAGAGAGTAACAATAAGTAAAAATAAAACTAATACTAAAATTAAAAATGAAATTGAGAGAGAAAGCTTGGTTATTGCTTACCCCAAATGCTTGGAGGAGAGAAAATAGAGAAGTAAGAGTTGATGATGATGATGTCGCTAATTGGAGGAAGGAAGTAGAGAGCTTGATGGTGCCTTAATGGGGTTGAGAGTTATCAACCTTGAAGACAAAAGGGGAATTTGATTTGGTGCCCTCGGTCTTGAAATGGGAAAGAAAGGGAGAGTGAGGGTTGATGTTGGTGGATTCAATTGATAGAGGAGGATGGGTGTTTGATGATGCTCCCTAAGCTTGAAACTTAAAGCTTGGACATCAATGGAGGTTGGGAGGGAAGAGAATGGAGTCTTTGCTCCATGGAAGGGGGAGGAGATGAGGGAGAAGGGATGGGGTTCGAGTATGAGGGGAAGGAGGGAGTGTTTGGGTGTTAAAATGGGTTTTGGGGGTGGGAAATGACGGAATTACCCTTAAAATCGCGTGTTCAGTGTTGCAGATCGCAGTATTTTCGCTTAAGCGAAGAATTTTCGCTTAAGGGAAGAATTTTCGCTTAAGCGAAGCCCTTACAGTGTTGCCATGGAACCCATTTCGCTTAAGCGAAATCTACTCGCTTAAGCGAGCTCCTGAGGTGTTGATTCTGTGACATTTTCGCTTAAGAGATATAATTTTCGCTTAAGCGAAATCATCAGGTACTGCTACTTCATTTTTCTATTTTTCAGCTATTTTCTCCAAACTTCAAACAACCATAACTTTTTCGTTCACCGTCGGATCTTGCTCAAATTTGACGAGCAACTTCCTAAAAATCATATCTTCATATCCAACGGTGGAAATTTTGTTTTGAGTCCTAAATATTTTATTTTGATTTTCTAACCTACGTTATGTTTTAGTACCGAATTGTCTATTTTTCTGGCCTGTTCCTAATTCCAATTTAATGCCCCTTTCTTTTCCTAACCCAATATTATTATTATTTATCTTTTCTAATGCTTGAACACATATTTTAATACCTATTTATGGTTTTATTAGTATTATCTCAATTATCCCAAACTATTATTAATTTATTTATACTTGGGTTTAAAATTCGGGATGTTACACTTACAAGTCCATATATTATCCGATATAATAGTTTAATTAGTTTATTAAATACTTGTAAAAAAAGAAGGGTGTCACACTGAGTGGTATCAGAGCAAAAGTCAGATCCTGTAGTAGTGGAAGTAGTTCCAGAAAGGTAGCCATCAACACCAAGCAGGTATCCACAGGGCATAATTATTGTTTTGAATGTTAGTATCTTGCTTGTTTTGAGCATTAGATACAATTGAATGTTTTGCTTGAAGTTATGATTATCGCCTTAGTATAGGTGGTGTGATGAATGTTTCTTTAGTTCAACATATGTGACCATAAGCCCATGGCGCAGGTCTATTATGGCAACTAGAAACCAAAATCACACCAATGCGATGTTAGAGAGGATAACCGCGGTACTGGAGTCTATGCAACAACAACAATCTCAGCAACCACCTCAACTTGTTAATCCACATCACCAGTGCAATGTGGGTAACACCGAGGCGAAGAGTCTGGCTGATTTTAGGAGTTGTAACCCACCTAAGTTTGAAGGAGGATTTAAACCTGAGTAGGCCAATAAGTGGATTCACACCATGGACAAGATTCTGAGAACCTTGGATTGCACGGAAGCTCAGAAAGTGGCATATGCAGTCTACATGCTAGAAGATGAAGCTAAAAACTGGTGGAATCATACGGTTCGACTCTTACGTTATGAAGGAAGGGATGTGAACTGGGGTGTATTTATGGAGAAGTTTCTCAATAAATATTTCCCTGAGGATTTGAGAAGAAAGAAGGAGGTGGAATTCTTACAATTGAAGCAAGGAGACATGAGTGTGGGTGAGTACGCGGCTAAATTCAAGGAATTGATGAAGTACTCTCCATACTACCAGAACAATCTTGACGAAAGGAGTAAGTGCATCAAATTCGAGGGAGGTCTAAGGCCCAAGCTAAAGTCAATTTTCAGCTACCAACGAATCCAAAGTTTTCCTGCACTCGTGGACATGTGTAGGATGTATGAGGACGACAAGAAAGCTGAAGGGTTGCAAGCAATAGAGAGGAAAGATAGCCGAAATTATGGACCTCAGAGGTGCAAGGGTTTCAACAACCGAGGCAAATGTCCGTATGATCGTCAGGGGAAAGGCAAAGGGAAGGCTGGTGGTTATGATGGAAGAAACTTTCGGAGCGAGGCTCCATTCTGTGAAAAGTGCAAGCGTCGTCATCATGGGCGTTTTTGTTGGGGATCAAGTAATTTCTTCAACTGTGGAAAGCCGGGACATTTTGCGAAGGATTGCAAGGAGCCGGCTAAAGCTAATTCAAGAGGAACTGCTGATAGGCCTATGGTTCAAGGAAGGTTTTCACACTTAGTGGTGTGGAGGCAAGCCGATCTTCTGATCTGGTGCAAGGTAATTACTTGCTAAATGGTCAGCTTTGCAATATGTTGTTTGATTCTGGTGCAACGCATTCATTCGTTTCCTATGAATGTGTAGATCGTTTGGGTCTATCTATGTCTGAATTGCCATATACTCTGAAAGTAGAAACCCCTACTAATGCTCCTGTAGTTGTTTCTAGAGCATGTCTTAACTGTTGTATAAAAGTGTTAGGACAAACCTCTAAGGTAGATTTGATCTGTTTACCCTTAGCACAATTGGATGTGATCTTGGGGATGGACTAGTTGAGTCAAAACCAAGTGATCATCAATTGTGATAAAAAGATAGTAACCTATAGTAATCCGAAAACCTCTGGTTACATGTGCCTGTTCAACACTGAAGTAAAGGAGAATGGTCCAAGAATGGAAGAGATTCCTGTTGTCAGAGACTTTCCGGAGTTATTCGCTGATGAGATACCTGGTTTGCCACCGAAAAGAGAGATTGAATTTGGCATCGACTTTTTCCGGGAGCTGGTCCCATTTCTATTGCTCCTTATAGAATGGGACCACCGGAAATGGCTGAAATGAAGAAGCAGATTGAGGAGTTGTTGCAGAAGCAGATGATCCGACCAAGTGTGTCACCTTGGGGTGCTCCGGTTTTGTTTGTCAAGAAGAAAGATGGTAGTATGAGGATGTGCATCGACTATCGGCAATTGAATAAGGTCACAATCAAGAACAAGTATCCTTTACCAAGGATAGATGACCTTATGGATCAAGTTCGGGGAGCTTCAGTATTTTCTAAGATTGATCTGAGATCAGGGTACCATCAGATCAGGATTAGAGAAGAGGATATCTCTAAGACCGCATTTCGATCCCGATAAGGGCATTATGAGTATGTTGTGATGCCGTTCGGATTGACTAATGCACCAGCTATGTTCATGGACTACATGAATCGAATCTTTAGACCCTATTTAGATTCATTCGTGGTTGTGTTCATAGACGATATCCTTATTTATTCCAAGAGCCTGGAGGAGCATGCTGAACACTTGAGGATAGTGTTGAGTATCCTGAAGGAGAAGCAGCTGTACGCCAAACTTACAAAGTGTGAGTTCTGGCTGAAGGAGGTCAAGTTTTTGGGGCATGTGATCTTGAACAAGGGAATAGCAGTTGATCCAACGAAGGTGAGCTCAGTTTTGCAATGGGAACAACCAAAGTCGGTCACGGAGGTGAGGAGCTTTCTTGGTCTGGCTGGTTACTACAAAAGATTTATAGAAGGTTTCTCGAAGTTAGCACTGCCCTTGACAAAGTTAACTCGGAAAGATCAACCATTTATTTGGGACGATAAGTGTGAAAGGAGTTTCCGAGAGATGAAAGAAAGATTAACATCCTCCCCTGTATTGATTTTGCCCGATACACGGAAGAGTTTCGAGGTGTATTGTGATGCATCGAAACAAGGACTTGGGAGTGTTTTGATGTAAGAGGGGAAGGTAGTCGCTTATGCCTCGAGACAGCTAAAAGTTCATGAAATGAACTACCCAACTCATGATCTAGAGCTGGCAGCGGTTGTTTTCGCTCTAAAGATTTGGAGGCACTATCTTTATGGCACTACGTTCCGGGTGTTTAGTGACCATAAGAGTTTAAAGTATCTCTTTGACCAGAAAGAGTTGAATATGTGGCAGCGCCGATGGATGGAGTTCTTGAAGGATTATGAGTTCGAGCTTCATTACCATCCTGGGAAGGCAAACGTGGTGGCAGATGCATTGAGTCGAAAAGCAATGCATATCAGTTCGACGATGGTCAAAGAAGCTGCACTGATTGAAGAGTTTAAAGATTTGAGTCTGATGATGCAAGTGGAGCCAACAAGTATCAAGATGGGGATGCTGCAGATTGCTAATGAGTTTCTGCAAAGAATTCGTGAGTTGCAACACGAGGATGAGGGACTTAAGGAAAAGAAGAAACTTATGGAAAAAGGCGAGGAGTTGAAGTTCCAAGAGGGGAAGGATGGAATCCTTCATTTTAGAGCAAGGATTTGTGTGCCTGATGATCTGCAAGTAAGAAGGACAATTCTGGATGAAGCGCATAAGAGCAAAATGAGTATGCATCCAGGAGCTACCAAAATGTATCAGGACCTGAAGAAGATATTTTGGTGGCCTGGCTTAAAGAAGGACGTGGCTAGGTACGTGGAGTGTTGTTTGGTGTGTCAGAAGGCGAAAGTGGAACATCAAAGGCCAGGAGGAGAATTACTTCCCTTGGAGATTCCATTATGGAAGTGGGATAGTATCTCGATGGATTTCGTGTCAGGACTGCCAAGGACAACTACTGGTCATGATGCAATCTGGGTGATCGTGGATCGTTTGACCAAGTTAGCGCATTTTATTCCAGTTAACATGCGCTACTCTTTGGAAAAGCTCACTCAGTTGTATATCAAGGAAGTTGTTCGACTGCATGGGGTACCATCAAGTATCGTGTCAGATCGCGATCCAAGGTTTACATCGAAGTTTTGGCAAGATCTACATAGAGCCTTGGATTCAAGATTGAAGTTGAGTTCTGCATACTATCCTCAGACTGACGGTCAAACGGAGAGGACTATTCAGTCACTGGAGGACATCTTCAGAGCTTGTGCTTTGGAAGGCCAAGGGAATTGGGAACAGATGTTGCCGCTCGTGGAATTTACTTACAACAATAGTTACCACGCGAGCATTGGTATGGCACCATTTGAAGCTTTATATGGAAGAATGTGTCAGACACCGTTATGCTGGTTTCAAGTGGGGGAGAATTCTCTGGTTGGACAAGATTTTGTGCAAGAGACACCGTTATGAGGTACCTTCCACATAGGAAGGTACCTCATACCACACATAGGTTATACATATAAAGATTAAGATTAAAGCATAATAATACACATAATTCCGAGCACACCATTCATTCATTCACTTAATATTTGGCGCCTCAATTCAGAGGTCAAAAATCATTTCACTTTCTTGTTCAATCAATCATACACATTTCATCATAGTTACACAAATTTATAATTTCTCATTCATAACTTTTCCATACTCATTTCCTACGTTAATTACCAAAATCTTCTCAATAGCATTCATGATTCTCAATTAAGCATATGAAATACCTTTAAGCACAGTTAGACAAATTTAACATTAGGGATCAAATATACCCAACCAACTCATACTTGTCACATAATTAACATCATCGTTTCTCATTTAATTCACATGTAGTTATTTTATTCCCATTTCTACCTTTATTCATATTTCACATTTAGTGTACAAATATATTCAACCCAAAACGTACATATTATCACCTTCTCATAGTTTTGCTTAAACACCACATATACTCGTTTCCATTCCATTTTCTTCCTATATCAATTTTGTTCCACAACAATAATCAATTATTATTTAATTCACAACTTTACAAATAAAATCAATAATCATAGAAATCATTTATGGCAACTTCACTATCATATTACCCAATTCCTCTTGTACTTCTTTATAATCATTTTCCAAATTCCATTTATCAACTTATTCATTTTCATATCATTGGGTTTCCTTTTCCTAGTCTTTGCATCCAACATCATACATATTTATTTAGTTAGAATTTTATATTCAATAACCTAGGGTTTTATAGTCTAATTTTCTCCCCTAACACATAACCCTAACAAATCATATATACTAACTAGAACCCACTCCCTAGAACAAGGCAAAACCCACCCCCTTACCTCAAACACTTGGAGATAAGGTGATTTTACTTGCTCTAAGCTTGAAAGTCTCGCCACCAAATGAGTTAGAATCCAAAGGAAGAGGGAGGAACCTAATATAAGAGCCATAACAAGAAAAGATTAACATTCATGTCATGGTTCATGCCAAAACTCAAGAAAAATGGAGCTTCCATGGCATAGAATCAAAAACCACCATGGATGGAGGAGAGAGAAAGAGGAGGACGAATTAGAGAGAGAAAAAGGAAATTCATGGCATTAAACACTTACTTGATGTGAAGAAGGAAGAGATTTGTTGATGGAATGAAGAAATCCCACTTGCTCTTGGTGGATTTGATGATAGAGAATGGAACCCTAGGGGAGAGAGGAAGAGAGAAACGAAATTGGCAAGAGAAGAACGTGTGTTTTGCTTTTATTTTTTTTCCTCAGCAACCCAATTTATCCGATTAAGATCTTTCTTAATCGATTAAGACTTTTCACCCAATCTGACGTTAATCGATTAAGAAAGATCTTAATCGGATAAATTGGGCTGCTGAGGAAAAAAATTAAAAGCAAAACACACGTTCTTCTCTTGCCAATTTCTTCGTTACCCGTTGGAAGCTGCATAGTTTTGCAGTATCCAGACTTTGAAAGGCTATAACTTCTTCGTTACCCGTTGGATCTTCCTCACATTTTAAAGCAAGCTTCCCTACATACTAATCTTCACATCCAACGGTGAAATTTGTGTTTAGAGTTGTAAACCTTTTATTTTAAATTTCTTAATATCCTATGTTATTAATCCTAAAACAAGCCTTCAATCCACTATTTTTAACTCAATATCATTATTTCCTTCACTCTAAGCTTGACCCATCATCAATTATACAAGGAATTAAGTTTGGGATGTTACAATCCTCCCCCACTTATTGGAATTTCGCCCCCGAAATTCCGTTAGGTTCAGTAAATGGAGAATCACCCCAGTGATAGGACTTGCGATTCCTATCTTTAATTCCCTTTGGTTTCTTTCGTCAGTCTTTCGATTTGCCCTTACCTAGACAGAATTTAAATTAGGGTAGGAAGTGCTCCCCCACTTGGCATCGACATACCCAATTACCGCTATGCTAAAGGATGTGGGATCGGGTGAATCCGCTTTCGATCGTCCCTCAGATAGATGTAAAGCAGGAGTTGCATTTGCTAGATACGGGAAAACTCGAAATATTTAGCATTCCTGAATATTTTTAGAATCTTTCCCATAATAGATACCCTGGGATCGTGGCATGCAAAGATTTTTGTAGGATAGAACGCCTTAGAGTTTGCCTCCTCATAAGGATTGACTAGCACCGGTAAGATTTAGAACCCTTCAAAAACACAAGCATTCATGAACAAGAAGCACTCCAAAAGGTTAAGAGTTTCCCCCCAATGCTTAGTTGATTAGAGCAGACACAATTCCTACTAAATGCTCCACAATCAACTTCTTCCATGAATCGATTAAAAAGAATAGGAAGGAAGAAGTCCACATTAGTTCCATGATTTACCCAACTACCAAAGGTGAAGGTTACAACAAACTTGCCGTTGGCTGGGTCAATTATCAAGATTGTTTAGTCTTAACGCAGGGATTTACAAATTTGGCAAAACCAGCTATTCTTACGAATGGTTATCTAAGAAACGGGAAAAGATTCGAAGCAATTGTCAAATTGTTCAATGATTGGTTTAGTTGATATAATGGTTAAGAATAATTTCTGGAGAGTTTTCTTAACTCATCCAAGGGTTTAGCACTTAGAAATACTACTTTGGAACAAGTAGCATACACCAATACTTCCTTTCTTTGGAACTATTTTCTATCTACTCCCTAACTCTATAAGAAGCTTTTGAACGAATGTTTTCTGGGTTAGGTTGGTTTCACTTGCAAGGATTCTTTCCTTGAAAGTCACTACTTTGGGTGTCTACTTTCACTTTAAAGGTTACAATGATAGCATTTATTGATAGATGCAAGTATTGAGGTGATCAATCCCATCCTCACGTCTACCAACAACACATCACTGTCGAGTTCTGTCAATGATGTCATCATTTAACAAATGCAAGGATTAGAGTGATCAGTTCTAACCTTACATTACATCAAATAACAACATCACATCATAATATTGGTCACTTGATACAAGAATTCTCAAACTTAAGAATTCCCTTATAAGGTCTTTCATATGTTATCTATAAGAGCAAGATCAAATTTGGAAGGGCAAATATCCAACATGTTTTTAAACAATTCTACCCTAAGACATTACTAACTCACTATTTAGCTAACTAAGGAGAAAACTAACTCCACAACAATCGAACTTAGAAGCACTACGCATGGACTTGGCAAACATTAGTTACCTGCGGCCATATCAGTTGGGTCCACCTCGTCACCCTCGATGGTAAATAATTTCCCCTTCTGCAATGATGGACCACCACGGGCCTTCTGTGCCTTAGCAGCATTAATCTCCTTCTTCATTGTGTTCTTAGGACAATTTGAAGCAAAATGTCCAGGTTGTCCACAGTGAAAGCATAACCCCTCCTTTCGACCCAATGTCCAGCACACTCCCCTATGCATCCTGCCACAGTGCTGACAAGTTGGTATTGGACCATAAGCATTCACTATTGGTCCGGATTCCCTAGGAAACGTCACCCCGGAATGAGAGTATGGACCAGACTTCTGAATCGATCCCTTGTCCTTATTTTGACCTCTGATTCTCTGGTTTGCCCGAGATCTCTCATCAACTAGCTTTCGTTTGAGACCCTTCTCATAGGTGCTTGCCATGTTGACCAAGCGAGCAAAGTTATCAATGTTGTGATACTCACACGAGAGGCGAAGATCACTCCTAAGCCCAGCTTCAAACTTAACGCACTTGCCACGGTCACTTGCATACCGATAATCAGAAAAACGGATGAGATCTTCAAACCGAGCTGCATAGTCCCCAACTGACATAGAACCTTGAGTCAATTGGAGAAAAGCAATCTCCTTCTCCCTCCTAACATCTTCAGGGAAATACTTCCCCAGGAATAGATCCTTGAACATCTCCCAAGGAATCACAGGATTTGTTGCCACCAATCCTCTCCTCTGCTGGTCCCACCAATGATCTGCCTCATTGGTCAGCATGAATTCAGCTAGTCGAACATACTGCTCCATTGGTGGTTGAAGAGAACGGAGAATCTTCTCTATCTCCTGTATCCACCTTTGTGCCCCATCCGGGTCATTTCCACCTTCAAAGCGAGGCGGATTATTCTTTCGGAATCGAGACATCCAGTCAATCTCAACTGCAGCTGGTTGCAGAGCTGCTGCTGCTGCTGCATCTGAGATAGATGCTCCAGAATAGCAGCAAGTCCATCGTTACCAGCCCTTCTTCCAGCCATACTGCTTAGCCAGGGAGAACAGACCAGTAAGACTCAATTACTAAGTAGATACATAATACTATAATTATCCTATTATGATCTTAGACTATTACTATGAGCAGCAATTACTCGCTGGGTGAGTAATCATTTGGAGTTTGTATAACTCCATGGCCGAGGAGAAACTGCTCTAATACCATAAATGTAACACCTAAGATTTTTTTACCCTTAAAACCCCGCTATTAAAAATATGAATTTGAAATTTCATTTTAACTTAATAAAAATCACCCGTCAAACGGACGGAGTTTTGTTTGTTTTTCGGACTAATCCAAAATTCAACCTGTGATAAACAATTTCATGTAAACAACCAGTAGCCAGCAGGGCTTCAGAATATATATGTAAATCATATCAAGGCCCTATGGGCTCCAAATATATCAGAGGCATCAAATATTCAGAGTTTCAGCGGAAAATACTAAGTTTGAGTATCAAAAACCAAAGCATAATATTTTATCAAAACAAAGTGTCCTAAGCCTCACCTATATATATATATATATATTAAATTTACATCAAAACATTGTAGAAGGCTTAGGTCTATATCATCCTATAAATCCCATAACACCCCTACTCTCCCTGTAAGGGAAAGTACTCCTGCTCGGCCGGGGGCTGTGCCAGCTCAATCTCCGTACCTGAAAAATGTTAAGGGAGTGAGCATTGCACATGAAATAGAAAGCAGTTTCTAACTAGACATAACA
Organism: Crotalaria pallida; assembly: GCA_037953625.1. NCBI lineage: Eukaryota > Viridiplantae > Streptophyta > Magnoliopsida > Fabales > Fabaceae > Crotalaria > Crotalaria pallida. The sequence continues at coordinate 73,922,579 of CM075649.1, read as the reverse complement.
ACCCACTGGGTCAAACACAATTAGCAAATAAGCATATATTCACATATTGCACACCATACTCATTTCATTATTTCCATACTCATTATTTATTCCATATTTCCATTTTCATTATTCCATTCAACATCCATTTCCTTTACTTTTTATTCATTTCACATACTCATTTTATTTCGGTACATCACCTCAAATCAGAGGCCAATGTACAAATCTCATTCAACACATTTATCACCTCAAAACAGAGGCCCTCATACTTTTCCTTATTTAAATTATGTGTCCCTCAGGTCAGAGGTCAACACTCCAATTTCTTAATTCACGGTGTGTCTCTCAGGTCAGAGGTCAACACACCAATACTTTAGTTCATTTGGTGTCCCTCAGGTCAGAGGTCAACACTCAATCCTTTTAATTCATTTTGTGTCCCTTAGGTCAGAGGTCAACACATTATTCACTTTAATTCCTTTCGTGTCCCTCAGGTCAGAGGTCAACACACACTTTCATTTTAATTCATCCGGTGTCCCTCAGGTCAGAGGTCAACACTCATTAATAATTTATTTCATTTAGTGTCCCTCAGGTCAGAGGTCAACACGCTATTGTACTTCACCTCCATGCAGGAAGGTACCTCATACAGTTTGGCCTATGGGTACTTCACCTCCACACCGGAAGGTACCTCATACCATTGTACTTCACCTCCACACCGGAAGGTACCTCATACAATTTGGCCAGTGGGTACTTCACCTCCACACTGGAAGGTACCTCATACCACACATAGGTTATACATATAAAGATTAAGATTAAAGCATAATAATACACATAATTCCGAGCACACCATTCATTCATTCACTTAATATTTGGCGCCTCAATTCAGAGGTCAAAAATCATTTCACTTTCTTGTTCAATCAATCATACACATTTCATCATAGTTACACAAATTTATAATTTCTCATTCATAACTTTTTCATACTCATTTCCTACGTTAATTACCAAAATCTTCTCAATAGCATTCATGATTCTCAATTGAGCATATGAAATACCTTTAAGCACAATTAGACAAATTTAACATTAGGGAGCAAATATACCCAACCAACTCATACTTGTCACATAATTAACATCATCGTTTCACATTGAATTCACATGTAGTTATTTTATTCCCATTTTTACCTTTATTCATATTTCACATTTAGTGTACAAATATATTCAACCCAAAACGTACATATTATCACCTTCTCATAGTTTTGCTTAAACACCACATATACTCATTTCCATTCCATTTTCTTCCTATATCAATTTTGTTCCACAACACATACATATATTTGCAACAATAATCAATTATCATTTAATTCACAACTTTACAAATAAAATCAATAATCATAGAAATCATTTATGGAAACTTCACTATCATATTACCCAATTCCTCTTGTACTTCTTTATAATCATTTTCTAAATTCCATTTATCAACTTATTCATTTTCATATCATTGGGTTTCCTTTTCCTAGTCTTTGCATCCAACATCATACATATTTATTTAGTTAGAATTTTATATTCAATAACCTAGGGTTTTATAGTCTAATTTTCTCCCCTAACACATAACCCTAACAAATCATTATATACTAACTAGAACCCACTCCCTAGAACAAGGCAAAACCCACCCCCTTACCTCAAACACTTGGAGATAAGGTGATTTTACTTGCTCTAAGCTTGAAAGTCTTGCCACCAAATGAGTTAGAATCCAAAGGAAGAGGGAGGAACCTAATATAAGAGCCATAACAAGAAAAGATTAACATTCATGTCATGGTTCATGCCAAAACTCAAGAAAAGTGGAGCTTCCATGGCTTAGAATCAAAAACCACCATGGATGGAGGAGAGAGAAAGAGGAGGACGAATTAGAGAGAGAAAAAGGAAATTCATGGCATTAAACACTTACTTGAAGTGAAGAAGGAAGAGATTTGTTGATGGAATGAAGAAATCTCACTTGCTCTTGGTGGATTTGATGATAGAGAATGGAACCCTAGGGGAGAGAGGAAGAGAGAAACGAAATTGGCAAGAGAAGAACGTGTGTTTTGCTTTTATTTTTTTTCCTCAGCAGCCCAATTTAATCGATTAATATCTTACTTAATCGATTAAGACTTTTCACCCAATCTGACGTTAATCGATTAACCGTATCGATTAACCTACGGTTAATCGATTAAGCTGCATAGTTTTGCAGTATCCAGACTTTGAAAGACCATAACTTCTTCGTTACCCGTTGGATCTTCCTCAAATTTTAAAGCAAGCTTCCCTACATACTAATCTTCACATCCAACGGTGGACTTTGTGTTTAGAGTTGTAAATCTTTTATTTTAAATTTCTTAATATCCTATGTTATTAATCCTAAAACAAGCCTTCAATCCACTATTTTTAACTCTATATCATTATTTCCTTCACTCTAAGCTTGACCCATCATCAGTTATACTAGGAATTAAGTTTGGGATGTTACAGCTCTTACCCTTGATTGAATTCACATATAATAATAGCTTCCATTCTAGTATCAGGATGGCACCATTCGAGGCGCTTTATGGCAGGAAATGTAGAACGCCACTCTGTTGGTTCCAGATCGGCAAGAACCTAATGATTGGCCCAAATATTGTCCAGGAGACTACGAAAATGATCACTATGATTAAAGACAAGATGAAGGCTTCACAGGACCGTCAGAAAAGTTATGCCAACAAGCGTAGGCATCCCTTAGAGTTTTGTAACACCCACAATTTTCCTCATTTTAATAAATTGATTTTCGGGGATTTCTGATTGGTGGATCCTTTTTAAATTGAGATAAAAATATTATTTGGTTTATAATGACACGTGGAAACGAGGAAATTGTTTTAAATTGATTAAGTATTTGATTCTTGTGTTTTAATTAATTTAAAGGATTTATTTTGTAATATTATTTTGTGTTTGGGGACAGTGATTATTTATTGGTTTCTTCGATTTATTTAACTTTGAAAATTCATAACTTTTGACTGGAAGATCGGAATATGACGAATATACAGTCAAAACGATCGTAATAAAATGTAGAATTTATTTTTGTATGTACTGTTTGGAATTTTATTTTTGCATTCCACGATTTTTTATATTTTGTGAGAATTTATAATGTTTTATTTCGTAAGAAAATTTAATTAATTTTTAAGTATTATGTACTGTATTGGAAAAATATTATTTTCTCATATCTAGATGAGGTGCACGGTTTTGGCATATGTTTTTACGCATTTGAATTTTGAATTTTAAATTTTAAATTAGGAAACATCCATTTATTAAGGCACAAGTCTCTAGGGCAACCCAATTAATATACCTTATCTCTTAAACCACCTTAATTAAGATTAGAAATTAATAACTCTATGAGAGGATTTTCTGCCAATGGGGAGCAAGGCTTATTATCTATTACACACTCCCCCATTCTATTTAATTTTTAGACCTCCATTTTTATAAAACCCACCCCACCCACTTAAATTCTATAAAAACCCACCCCCACCCCTTCTTACCACCCTTGTTGCACACACACACGCACTTAGAAAAAAAAGAAAGAGATAGTGTGAGAGAGGGAGGAAACCGCGAGCGAGCAAGGAAGAAGGAGGAAGGAGGGAACTTGCTTTTTCATCCCATTTTCATCATCAACTTGGGTAATGATCCTTTAATCTATTTTCCTTTCTCTTTCCTTTTATATTTTCGGTTTTATTTTGGTTCCATGAAAGATTTTGTTGTTTGAACTTCAAAAGCTTTTGTATGTTGTTTTTCTTGGTTTCTTATTGTTTTCTAAGCTTTACTATGTGTGTATTTGAGTTTGAAAAGAAAAAAATGGACATGCACCATGAATGGGGAAGCTCACGGTTTTTGGTCCCTTTTTGTTTTAAATAATTTTTTTTATCTTTGAATGGTGTTTTATGTTTGATTATGGGTTGATATGTGATGCTCATAAGTTATTTGTTATTAATTTGCAAAAATTTCTTTTGATTTTCTCTTGCATGTCACGGTTAGGGTTTGTAAATTGGGGAAAATGATTTTGTTTCTCAATGCATGTAACTGATCCTTGATTCTTGCTATATGTTTGTTGTATTTTCGGTTTTCAAGTTAAAATACATAAGAAAATGAAATTTTTACCTTGATGTGTTTGCTGAGGTCATACGGCTTCGGGCTTGAGAACATGCAAGTGTGATTAATAAATTTTGATACATGATTTTTGTTTAAGTATGTGGAAAATATAAGTGTGTGCATGTGTTTATTTGATTAAAAAAAAATGTATGCTCTTGTATATGTATATATGTGTATTCGGCCAACCCACAAGGAAATGAACAAATTGTAACACCCCGCATTTTTTCCACACGTGCATAAACGATTTCGTTAAGATAAATCTTGAAGTTTTGGGATATAAAGGATTTTAAGAAAAATATTTTGTGTGAAAAAGAAAATAGAGTGATGGTTTTCATGGATGCTTATAAACAAAATGTTTTTATAGATGTGAAGTGAATAATTTTTTTTGAGTTTTGAAATGATTTGATTTTTAAGAAATTAGTTGTGATTTTATTGAAGAGTGATTTTTATTTAAAGTGAAGTTTTTGGGGTCTGTAAGCTTTAAAAATGCATATCTTTTTAACCGTAACTCGGATTTTTACAAACTTTATATCAAAACGACCGTCTCGAAACATAGATTTTGAAAACATAGCTTTCAGAATTTTCTGGGTTGCTTTACAAAAAATTATTTTCTGAACAGTGGAATACGAGTTTTTGGAATTTAGTTTTAAAGAAAATGAATTTGTTGATTGGGCATGAATTTTTATGTGAAATATGCTTGATTTAATGTGTGTGTACTGTGTGATGTGTGGAAATAATTATGTTAATGTAAAATTGTTAGAATTAATTGCCTTGTATGTGTAATTGCAATTGAATAAGAATTAATAAAATAAAATTTGTATGTGTATGCATGTGTGTATATGTGAGTGTCTTGGTATGAATGTGTGTGTTGAATGTAGATGCATGTGTATGTGTGTGAGGTTGCCACGGTTGTGCATGTGCATTAGGTGTGTGTATATGTGTCAAGCATGTGTGTGTGTAGAAGACTTAGAGATTAAGACACTAAGGGACTAAGTGAACCAAACTAGACCAAACTAAGTTAGGATGCAACCAAAACCCTAACTATCTCCTAACTAAGTCTTAAGCCTAAGATGACCCTAAGCTCTAGCCCATCCCACCTTGTCTCCTTAGTTATGATAAAATCCACCCATGCATATTTTTAGAAGCCCAAAACCGCCCCTCCTTGTGTGCATAACCAATACCTAAACTTGAGGGCATAAGAGGAAATTGTGGATGACTTATAACATAGTGAAGCCTTAGTACACCTTCTCATTTTCACTCCCTTCACCCATTTCCCCACTTCCACCGTAGCAACACTAGAAACACATTCTCTAAGAGTCCATTTTACTCTTAGAGAAAGAAAAAGGAATAGAAAGTGAGAGAGAGAGGGAGGAAAGACCGTGGAAGAGAAGGAAGAAGGAGGAACTTAAGAGCTTGATCTAGGAGTCATTTCCTTTGAAGATCTTAGAGTTAGAAGCCAAGAGACCAACCCTTCTTGATAGGAGACTCGGAGAACCCAAAGAAGAAATGTAATAGTCTAGTTTTCCTTTTTAGTTTGTAGATCCCTTTTCATTTTCTTCTTGCATGTCCATTTTTATGCTTTGTAAGATGAGTTTATGTGCTATTCTTAATTTTGGACTTCCATGGACTAAAAGTAATTTGTAATAATTGTTACTCTATGTTTGTGATTCGGTTTGTATTCTCCTTGCTTGTCTAAATATTTTTCTAACTCAAACTTAAAGATCTAGAGTTTTGTTTAAGTTTTTGTAAAACTTGACATAGATCCTTTTTGCATGTGTGTTCTTCTTGTTTTAAATCATGATCTATTTGTTTATGTACTTATTTGACAAGTTAATCTATGATCTAAGTTTAAGAAATGGTAAAGTAAAATTATTTGGTTTTGCATGTTAATTTTCTTATTGAAAACCGTGAGGTATGATGATCTTTAATCTTGCATGTTAAATTTTCTTGTTTAAAATGATGATCTATGTTGTGTTAGGGTAATTCCTTAATAAACAAATATATGATCTAAGTTGCTTGAAAATAAACTTGAGATCTTGCCTTTACATGTTGATTTCATAATGTTCTTGTTGATTTGTGTGCAAATATTTTATGACCTATGTTCTTGAAGCATGCAAGTTGATTTTAAGTGAAAGGATTATGTTTTCACTTTATGCATGTCACGGTCTCAAAGAGAAACTTAAACAAGCCTTAAAAATAATTTTTTGAAGCATGACCATGATTTAGCCTAAGTATTTGATTATGGATATGCGTTACTTTTTTTTAGAAGGCCATTCGGCCATACTTAATTAAAAACGAAATTCATGTTTTTATTTATAAAAAGTGGATGCATGTTTGTTCTAAGACTAGATCCAACAATTTCTAACACATGCATGTTATTTTCATAAGATCTATATTTTTGAGTTCATTTGTGTGTGTGATATGAATGAATGATGTAATGTGTTACTGTATTGAACTTGATGTGGTATTGTTGCTTTGAAAGTTGTTTTGGAAAATTTGCATAACTTGGTTTCAATCACATGATTTTAAGATGAAAAATGAGTGAAAACCATGCCTTTTGTGTGTTGACATTCGGCCATCTTAGGCTTAGGGAGAGATCTATGCTTGTTCCTCATATAGGATACATGCATGTTAAGACCAATTGAATTTAAGGCCCAAAAAGTGTTTTCATGAAATAATTAAATTTAAGAGACAATGCATGTAAGTCTTTGAAATAATTTGTGCTTCAAATTGTTGTTTTAATTCTGTTTGAATTGAAAATTGTTTATTCTCCCTACTGGATGCTCACGGTCTAATTATAAAAGAAAGAAAATAAATTTCATGCTTTTATGTCTTTAATTGTTGTGTTGAGTTTGTTTTATGAAATTGAAAATTTGTTGGTTTTCTTCTCTGGATGTTCACGGTCTTGATCCTAAAATAAATAAAAAGATTTCATGATTTCGTTTCTTTATTTGTGCATTAAAACTTTGCAAAATTATATGTATGTCATTCGGTCAAAGTATGTTCATGTAATTGGAAAATTGTCTGATCTCCATAACAGTGATATGTGAATTCTTTGTCTTTTTGGTTGATCTAATTCTGTGAAAAGATTTTGTAAAGTTAATTCAACGATTTTTAGCTTTAAAGTTTATGTCTGATTAGAAATTATCAACCTGTGTGATTCGGTTTTGTTGAACTAATTAAAAGGATTAAATTAAATTATTTTCTTAAGAATAATTTGATTAATATATTAAAGTTATAATTTAATTAATGAATGTAAATAAAGTGAAAATGTGATTTACTGTATGAATATTGTGAATGCTTGGAATCTGTGTGGGTGTCTGTTCTTTGTACTGCTTGTATGTGTTGGGGATTTTATTGAATACTGTTTGTGAAATTTATTTGTGAAAAATGTTTTACTTCAAAAGAATGATTTAAACAACTTAAATTAACTTGAAATTTAATTAACATTAGTTGATCAGTGTTTGATGATATTGTGAAATTTAGTAATTTAACAAACTAATTTGATTAGTTTTGAAGTTCTGTCTTCTTGAATTTTGTATTTGATTCAATAAAGGTTTTCAAAGAATTGTTTTTCCATCAACGTTTAGAGAAAATGATTTTTAACCCAAAGTGTTTTAAACTAAGAAAAATGAATTTTTGTTTTGTTTTGAAAACATTCTATAAAAAAGAATGATTTGGAATTTAATGTCTTTTGGATATTGGCAATGTGCCTTTAAAAGAGAATTATTTCAAAGTACTTTAAAACGAAATTAAGAATCTACGTAAATCGTTTCTAACGCACAGGGAAAAATGTTTAGTTCGGGTGTCGGACGCGAAGGATACGCGGCAAGGTTAGCGACTGGAACTCTTGGAAAGTTTTGGATGTGTCGTCATCCAGGTGAGTGAGAGTGCGGTGATCCCGTAACGTGGTCGCTCGTAATTCGAGTAGACGGATTACGGAAGTACTGCGAGTTAGGCAATGTAGGTGTTCGTGCTAAATGTTTATCTGTTCTGTTGCATACTAAATGTTTATTTATTGTGCATACTTTATTTTGTTGAGAATTTTTTGATTGCGTTTGGATAGCGAGATGATAGTGATAGAACTATGGAAGTAATAAGATAAATTGAAAAGAGAAAAGAGAAACGAATGAGAAACATGAGGATTGAGAAAGAGAGAAAGTGTGATGAGAATGGAATGCAAAAGAGGTAAATATTTAAAGAAAGAGAATTGATATTTGAGTGGAAAGAGTTGAGATTGAAAAGAGGATGTGATTATGAAAGTGAGAAAGTGGTTGAGTAGAGAGGTGATTCCTCGTTCACGTTTTTGGGAAGAAGCTTAGTGTTGAGTTGAGCTTTCTCCTCCATTAACACTCACCCAAAAATGTGGTTTTTGAAAAAGTTTCTTGAAAAGAGATTTTGAAAGAACTTTTGTGAAAATGGAAATTTTGTGAAAGTTTTTGGAAAGATTATTTTTGAAAAAGTTTTGTGAAACCGTGTTTTCGAAAAGTTTTGCGAAAGATGTGTTGGAAAGACGAGGAAAATCTGTTGATGATGTGAATGAAAATGAGTTTTGTGAATGTTGATGATGAGATGAGAAAGTAATTGTGGCCTGGGGCCAATGAGATTTAGGGGGAATAGTTTGCGATTAGTGGTCGGGCTTCGTTGAAGGGATGCACCAAGGACGAGCCGACTGTTAGGAATAAGCCGCTAATTAAAACTCTGAAACTTTAAAAGACATTTATAAACGCGGTGAGGTATGAGTGTCATAACGAAGTAGTGGAGAGGAAGGAACGATAAGTATCTGCGGATACTTAGGACGAGATTGCATTAGGGGAGGACGAGGACGGTGAAACGTCAAGAAGTCTAGAGTATTGTTATAGGCAGAACGAACTCCATAAGTGGTGCACTAACGTGGTGGGGACTGGGTCTAATACCGTGGTAAGTTCTGCACGCGCACTATAACAATACTGTCGCCCCCTAGATTGAAAATCGAGAACAGTGAGAGGGACTGGAACGGGGCAATTGTGTTTATTATATGAAAGAGTTATTAGTCAGATAGGTCCCTGAAAGATACCCGTGGCATCAAATAGGTCCTCGAAAGATATGTGGCATCTCTTATACCCCTGAAAGATCATTTTGGTGTCCCGTTAGTCCCACCGTCTAACACCGTCAGTTTGTGTTTAACGAAAGCTGACGTGGCATCAGATAGGTCCCTGAAAGATACCCGTGGCGTCAGATAGGTCCCTGAAATTTTATTTTTTAAAAGTGTCATAAATTTTATTTTTTATCTTTACTCATATATAATAAATATTTATTTACTTAAGTAGTTGGAAAAATTAATAATTATAGAAGGTAAAAAATAATAATAAAAAACATAATTAATATATTAAAAGTCTAAACAATAATTACAATTCTTAAAAAAATGTATTTTATTTAAAATAGAACATATAAATAAAAATGGATGAAGTAATAATAAAAAAAAAACCTCAATAAAACAATACATACAAAACTTTTAGAATAAAGTCTTATATACAATATCAAAAATAAATTCCGAATTAAAAATAAAGTCTTTAATGTACGATCTTATATATAAGACGATCATAGTGGGAGTATGTCTTAAAAGTGTTTATAGAAAAAATATAACATGGGAATCACTTTGACTTCAAAGATTTTATGCATCGTTGTATTAGTTTCTATGCTTCCAATTTATGAAAATTATCGTTGAAGATCTTTCTAATTAACTCGAGTGATTGAACCCACTGCAATGGTGCAGATAACTACTCAAGTTAAAATCTCGTGATATAAGGGCAACTTTCTTCTTAAGGTTCTCTGCTTTATTTTCCAATGTCTTAGAGTAACGTTTAGCAAGTTTTTACTCATTGTGGTTTGAAATATAAATATAACTAGTACACGAATTAATATATATATATATATATATATATATATATAAATATAATCTCCTAAAATAGCTCTATTTTTTATATATTTAAGAAAATCAAATACAATTAACTAACCTCATTAATAAGCTTAAAATTTTTTTTGTTATAATTCGAATAGAAGGGAGTATTTTATTAAATTTTTGTTTCATTTTCAATACTATTTTCCTAAAATACCTTTTTTCTTAAATATGAACTAATTTTCTTCATAAGTGTGAAATTAATTTTTAATTATATATATATATACTCCCTCGTTCCTATTTATCTGTCATATTTCAAACAAAACACGTCCATTAAGAAATCCAATCATTACTCAAATTTCCAATGCATTAATTATGTTTTTTCCTACTATACCCTTTCTCTCTATAATCATTAATTTTTCTCCATTACTTACATAAACCAAGACATATTAAATAGAGACAAACATGGAAAATAACATTTATTACACTCTTGAAATCCTCAATACGACAGATAAAAAGAAACAAAAAATCTCTTCAAAAAACGACAGATAAAAAGGAACGGAGGGAGTATATATATAAGACTTTATATATTTTTAAGGAGAAAGTTGCACTTATATCACGAGATTTTAACTTGAGTAGTTATATGCATCATTGCAGTGGGTTCAATCACTCGAGTTAATTAGAAAGATCTTCAACGATAATTTTCATAAATTGGAAGCATAGAAACCAATACAACGATGCAGATAATCTTTGAAGTCAAAGTGATTCCCATGTTATATTTTTTATATAAACACTTTTAATACATACTCCCACTATGATCGTCTTATATATAAGATCCTACATGTAAAGACTTTATTTTTAATTCGGAATTTATTTTTGATCTTGTATATAAGACTTTATTCTAAAGGTTTTATATGTATTGTTTTATTGAAGTTTTTTTTTTATTATTACTTCATCCATTTTTATTTATATGTTCTATTTTAAATAAAATAAAATTTTTTAAGAATTGTAATTATTGTTTAGACTTTTAATATATTAATTATGTTTTTTTATTATTATTTTTTACCCTTTATAATTATTAATTTTTCCAACTACTTAAGTAAATAAAAATTTATTATATATGAGTAAAGATAAAAAAATAAAATTTATGACACTTTTAAAAAATAAAATTTCAGGGACCTATCTGACGCCACGGGTATCTTTCAGGGACCGCCACGTCAGCTTCCGTTAAACACAAACTGACGGTGTTAGACGGCGGGACTAACGGGACGCCAAAGTGATCTTTCAGGGGTATAAGAGATGCCACATATCTTTCGAGGACCTATCTGATGCCACGGGTATCTTTCAGGGACCTAACTGACTAATAACTCTTATATGAAATGATATTATTGAGGCTGGGCCTCCTGGTCAGGGACCATTTATGTGTTGTGACAGCTGTCGTGCCCGCGTGGTAAAGGTCCTGTACTCCTGTTTGCTTCCGACTAGGTTGGGTGGTTGACCGAGGAGATGTAGACGTGTGTGAGCTCAATGATGTGTCCCCCTCATCATTGACGCTAATCGAAATAATAAAACTTAAAAGACAAAGATGTTCCAAATAAAAGTATAATAAAGCATTAAGCATCGAATAAGATTTATAAGATGAGTGAAATCTTGGAATGAGTAACAAGCGTGGATATGATGAGGAAAGAAGTAATGTGATGAACAGTTGTGAAGGCTTATGAGAAAGAAATTGGGAGTGAGAACTTGAGTTATGTAATGCTGTTTATGAGGATGATGATGATGATTATGTTGTGGTGGTTCATGCTATGTGTATAACATGCTAGATGCATTTATGATGATGATGATTGCATTTTGTTTTAGTTATATAGTTTTATTATATCCTCTGTCTCTCTTTCTACTTCGAATCTACTTTGAGACCGCAAGGTCAACCCGTTAGTGTTCGGAACACTGACTCTCTCCTACCATGTTGTCGTATCGGCACTTGCGGATAATGCAACTGGTAGATGGCGCAGCGGAAGCGTGGTGGACTTCATCGACCAAGGCCCGGAGTTAGACGACAAATGCTAGGAAGCATGACTAGAGGCTAGGAATCCCCCTGGCGGAATGTATTCCAATGTAAGTTTCTTAGTTCCCTAGCTCGACCATACTGTACCCCGGCAACAGTTTTATTTGACACTAATTATATGAGACAATTAAATGGGCCAAGTTTAAATGAAGTTTTAAAAACGGGTTTCAAAGTGCGGTGTCTTGTGACACCTCGGTTTGGAACTTGAAAGGTTTATGTAATGTGAGAACACGAGTTTTAAACGTAATCATGTTTTAACAGTATAAGTGTTCTCACGTGTACATAACACATGTTTAAAAAAAATGGCCCTAATTTTCACTACTTTGGTTTTAAGTTTTCAAGTTGCCGAATCGGGGTGTTACACAAATGATTTTTGTTTAATAAAAAGTTTAAGTCTTTGATCTTGTATGAATGTATATATTCGGCCTAGAGCATGAGAAAATGAATAAATGATTTTTGTTTAGTACAAGGTTAAGTTTTAATCTTGTATGCATGAATATTTGGCCTAATCATGAAAAGGGTGAATGAATAATTTTGTTTGATAAAGTTTTGTGTCTTTGATGTGTATATGTGTGTGTTTCGGCCATGAGAGAGTCAGCAAATGATTTTTGTTTCATAAAAACAAATTGTATTTGAAAGTTTGATGTGAGTCATGATGATTTAAGTGCCTATGTTTGTAATTTTTAACCTATTTTCTTTTGATCCATTCGGCCAAGCAAGAAGGAATGATAAAATAATTTTGTTTGATGAAAATAAAATTGTGTTCAAAGTGTATGCCAAGAATCATGATGATTTGAGTGTTTAAATTTGTAACTTTTAGCCTAATTGTTCTTGAATCAATTCGGCCAAGCATTGTATATGTACTTAGGAAATTTGGTTTTATGAAAATAAATTTGTAAGTTGATGCTTGAACATGGTTAAGTTAATTAAAGCTTGTAAAATTTGTATCTGTGGTTTATTCTTTGATTCGTATTCGGTTATGTATGTATGAATGTCTAAGTGACTTTATTCTTTAAAAATGGACTTGCATGCTAATGTCTTGAAAGGATCGAGTTGATTCAAGGTGTTCGAAGCTTGTAATATTTAATTTGTTTTAACATATGCGATTCGGTTTCTTTGGATTAAATAGGTAAATATGAAAAAAAATTGAGTTGGATGTGTTGTATGATTAATTTAAAATTAGTCAAGTAATTGTATGTTGAAGTTTAGTTGAAAAATATGTATTTGAATGTTTTAGGGAGTCTTAGACAATTAATTGATTTTTGGTACCAATTGGTACATTATTCGGTTCTTGCATCATCCTTAGGAAATGAGTTTATTTTTCTACATGCCAAATGCTACTTGAGTACACTTTGGTGATCTTGAATTAGATTGGAATTGTTTTGGATGTTTTGATGCATTTTAGTTGGTTCTAACTTAGGTTTCTATCCAAAGAAATTTGTATGAAAAGTACTTGGATATGTTTGAAGAGCTTAAGGCTTTGTCACTGTTTTGAAAGGATTAATTTGGATGCCTCTGAATTTTTATATGATTTTTGCAATTGAATTATTAATTTTACAAGAATTGTTTTTAGGAAAACGATTTCGGAAAAATGAGTTTGTCGGAATGAAAGTATGCTGAAATTGTAAACCTGTGCTATTCCAAATGACTTGAAATTTTTATGGTAATATCTTAAATCTATGAATATGTTCTCTGTAAAATTTAAGATTGTTTGGAGTTGATTTGATATTTTATTTAACCTAAAACAGTGAGCTAACTTGGTTCAGGATTTTCAGAACCAAGGGGAAATTTAATTGAAAACGTGTTACTTCCACAATTCTAAATAATCTGAAATTTTTATGAGATGTTCCTGATTATATTAGGATGTCCTGTACCAAATTTCGTGACAATTTGACTTGATTTTCTATTTTAAATAAATACGAACTTGCCTCTGTTTGCAACAGTATAGATTGGGATTTTTGAGCAAAATTGAATGGAAACTTAGGTTTTGGATAGTGAAATGATTTGAAAATTTTATTTGAAGTATTTTAAAATGTGTTTAAGTATATTGCAAAGTTTGGGACTGAAATGAGTTGATTTGATTCAGTTTTAGAATTTTATTTCCTTGAATTCCCCGTATTTGATCTAGCGTGTGTTTGATGTTTTGGCGAATGTAATGCTTTATGTGGATTGCTGGACTTGGCTAAAATGAAATTATCTTAATTGTGACATTTGGATAATTGAATGAGTATAAGAAGATGGCTTTTGTTCATAAAAGTTAATTTACGTGTTATATAGTTTTCATGAAGTTAAAGCTAAAGAAAATGTGTGTGCTCTCATTAAATTGCTTGTATGTCTCGATTTTATACAAATAAATACACGGTTGTGAAAAACATATTTAGTTGGAATGGTATGTTGTTGATATGATTTATTTAGAATTGATTTAAGACATGTAAATTGAATTGCTTAGGTTAAAAGAAAACTTGTTTTGGGTAAGGTGGATTTATAAAGATTGGTGTGATTACTTGCTATGTTATGTGCTATTTGAATAAAGTATGTGTGTGACTAAGAAGTGAAGGAAAAATGAATTTGTGTATGTAAACGCATGTGATTTAAATGGTATGTTTGTTCTTGTTTATAAATAGTTATATGCTATGTGTTCAATTGATGAATTGCTTTTAAAATAAATTGTTTTGAGTTGCTTAATTTTAAATTCATTTCTGGATATTGGAACTTTTCATGGCTGCCCAATTTTTATTTAAAGTGTTATTGGTTGAAAACAAATTGTTTTGAAGTATTTATTTTTATCCAAAAGTCTTGTGAGTTAACGTGTGGATTTACGATGATTTCGGATTTTCGAAAAGAGATTTTTATAAAATTAAGAGTGGCTGTCCAGAATTTTTATTGAAGTATTTTCAATTGATAAAATGTTTACAAGTGTTTAAAAGCATAAGTTTTAAGTGTTTTAAGTTGTAGTAAAAGTTAGATTGCATAATTCAGATTTTTCGATGCTTTCGGGTTCGGGTGAGCTGCTGTCCAAGACGGACCATCCACTAATCTATTTATTTAAAATGACTTTCCTAATTGTTCTATAAGGATTTGAAGAATTTAAAGTGTTAAATAATTTTGGGATGATTTCGGAGAAAAAGAATTGCGTTTTGATTTTGACCGAAAGATTTCAATTTAAAGTTTCAAAATGTGATTTTAATTTTGGGATAGATATTAGGATTAGAATATATTATTAATTTATGATGTCTGTTTTGAGGACTTAGAAGGTGTCAGCTATGGACGCGTGTCGGAGGATCGCATCAGTAAAAGCTTTGGGAAATTATCGACTGTCAAGGTGAGAGAGCAGCTTTCCTAAGACACCGTGGTCTGTAGGTAACATGTTAAGTTGTTCCTGGCTATCTCAAAAGCCGGAACGTGGGGTCTAAGAGTCAGTTGTATAGTGGCAGTTGAGTGCGTATGTTTGGCCACTGATACACAGGACTAAGACATCCATTTTTAGTTATAATTTGATGACATGATGCTATTTATGATGATGAGATATTGTGATATGCCTGGTGAACTTTTATCTGAAATTGAGAGTAATCATGTTATATGAAATATTGCCATGCTTTGATTATGAAGTAAATTAATGTCTTTGATAAGAATAATGTGACGATGTTAATAGTGCGTGATGAAAAGACTGGTGATTTTTAGAAATAATAAAAGAAAAGTGAATTTGTATAGATAGTGTAGTTGAAAAGAATAAATTTCTATGGATATGACGGAAACGTGATGATAAGATTTCCCTGATGTACACTAAGGTGGATTCGTGCTTTCCGGAATGGAGTCTGTGCTGGCCACGTGTGCAGTATGCCCGTGTGCCCAAGGCATGATATATTAAACGAAGTATTGTTGAAAAAGATTAATGTGAAAGGCGAATGATTAGAGGTTGAGGTTCACCGAATGGATGAACAAGGGTGACTCGTTGAACCTAGGAATAATAAGATATTGATAAAACATTAAAAGACACTGAATGACGCGGCGAGTTGAGTGTGAAGTAGTGGAGAGGAAGATACCCTGTATATCTATGGATACTCAGGTGTGTGATTGTGATAGGGGAGGGTGATGATGGTGTAACGTCAAGAAACCTAGAGTACTATTTTAGGTGGAACAAGTCTATATGTGATCGGGGATTAATACCCAAGGGATCGTAGCGTGTTCCACACTGTAGAGTAGAATGGTACTATCGCCCCCTTGATCAAATTCGAAGCGGTGAGAGGGAACTTGAACGAGGCGGGCAATTGAATGGTTTTGAACCCTTGCGGTATCGCGTAAAATATTAGTTGTCGTAATGACTGGCCTGTGCGGTTGTGGTCTTGACAAGGATATTATATGCTGTTGGATTTTCTCGGTTGTTCGACCTGCGTGGGTTAATGTTCCTGTACGTCCCGTTTGCTTCCGACTAGGCTTGGATGGAATGGAGGAGATGTACGTGTGCTAACCCAACTCCACGATGACTTATCTTTAAACCCCCGTCATCGATGGATGCGCTTCTGGTACACCCAAGGAATTGGATGTATGATTCCAATACTTTTCTCTTATAATTTGAAGGTCTCTTTTAGATAGTTTGTGGTTTGGAGAGATGGAAAGGAAAACAAACCAAGAGAGGTAGTGAAAGAATCCAAATTGAGACAACAAAATAAGGAAAATAGAGGATAAGGAAGGAGGCGCCACTCTTGAAAATGATTCAAGGGATAAGCCTTGGTTAACTCACTTGCATCACACAAGATGAGCCCTTCATCCAACCAAAGGAAGAGAATCACTCTCTTGTGAACAAGTCACGATTTTACTCAAAATCCAAGCTACCTTTATTCCATCAAACAAAGCTCCTTTTATAGGAGAATACAATCACTAATTCCATGCCAAGTCTTGGTCGTACAAAAGCTAGGGGTAAATGATTTGGAAGTTACAAAATAAAATCCCATGATGACTCTTAACTATGGGAATGGGGGTTACACAATTTAATACCAAATGATGAGCAAGCTAAGTCACGTTTTGGTGCTCTTCAACAAAAATGAAGTTAATCGTGAAGATAAGAACTTGCATGATGATGATTCCTTGAACCTTTGTATTCTTCCCTCATCATTGATTGGCCATACTCATAAATGCTTCATGAATTGGAGGTTTCATTTTGTAACCTCCAAGGCTTTAATATGTGGCCGTGTGAATTGATGGTTCTCCCCTTTGAGTTTGTAACTTCTCATTTCATTGATGCACCTTCACCTCTTTAATGCATCATAATGGTCATTAATATTGTAACTCCCTTCTTTATGATGACCTTCATAACTGGATTTAAGGCATTTTGTAACCACCCATTTATAGCATTCTCATTGTAACCTCCATTTTCAGGATGTAGTCAATGCCCTTGATGGTCTTATTGAAAGATATTTACTCCTTGGTCTCTTAACTTCCAAACGTGTGGCATAAGGAAGTTCCACAAACACAAGTTTCAATACTCTTCTTGATTGATCTTCCTTTTGAATGTTCTCTTGCTCTTGAAGCCTTCATGATTGGCCTAACCTAACTTAACTATTACAATTGAAAATTATAATACAAACTTAAAAGTTCAAACTGAAATTGAACAAAAACTTAAGCTCTTATTACAACCCCTTTATAGAAAGTTAAAAACTTAATTAAATCTTCCTCCTTTTTCCTCTATTGAAAGAGAAAAGGATTCCTTAGCATAGCATGATCCTGGAGGGACTGCCTTGCATCAGCTTCAATAAAACTTAATAAGAAAAGTGTATAAAGAAACAAGTATAATCCTTGATAAGTGAAATGAGAATCATGTAAGTATGTGGTATCAAGAGAGATTGGAACTATGAATAAAGGAAGAATTTGGAATTGAGGCTTGAAACGCCAAGTATAATAAGGGAATGACGATAACGATAAATGGTGATAATGGAGATAATAAAGGAGAATGATGAATTATGAGGGTGTACTGGATGTGCTGAAGGGGTGGATGTCTATGAGGACTTGGACCCCATAGAACCTCTCGAGGATGGTTTTGAGGCCTTGCCCCAAAGTGACCCAGATGAGGTTGAAAAGGACCCTAGTGAGGGCTCGACCCCAATCGAGTATTCCGATGCTGACATTTGGGAGTATGATCCGGAAGAAGTGCCTGCTGCAGCATCCAATGATGAGGATCAGTAGTTAGTTTACTTTTAGTTATGTATTATGAGTCATGTATGTCATTGGACTTTAATAACTTTACCGGATACCATGTAACTCCCGCATTTGTAATAATTTTTGGACTTGACAATCGAAATAAAAGGATGATGCATTAATGTGTGATTCGAAAGCGCGGTGTGAGTAACATCTCGATTTGGAAAACCGGATGGATGACGTGGAACGTGAAAGTGTCATGTTATAATAAAAAATGTTTTTGAAAAAGGAAACGTATTTGCAAAAAGAACTCATGTCTGTGTCATCAAATGAAAAAAAAAATTTTGACCCGTATTTTTTGTGAATTAAAAGTTTCTAAATCAGGGTGTTACAAGTTTAATGCAGGAGATCATGTCTCTCTGAGGGTATCCCCTACTACATGTATTGGACGTGCAATAAAGTCCAAGAAGCTGACACCGAGATTCATTGGGCCTTATCAGATTCTGGAGAAAGTTGGGCCAATAGCCTACAGAATTGCCTTGCCTCCTGTTGGATACCAGCAAGCATACCGGATCGACAAGTAATATAGTCGGTAAGACCAGTTATCGTCTCTCAAGGATTGCAAATTGTTTAATTAATTCTCATCAAAGAGTAGTTAAAAGCAAAATCTATAGATTTCTAATC
This sequence comes from Crotalaria pallida, assembly GCA_037953625.1. Taxonomy (NCBI): domain Eukaryota; kingdom Viridiplantae; phylum Streptophyta; class Magnoliopsida; order Fabales; family Fabaceae; genus Crotalaria; species Crotalaria pallida. Next base: position 73,903,707 of record CM075649.1, on the reverse strand, counting down.
AATTAATTAAGATTAAATTAAAATAAAATAAAAACAGAAATTAAATAGAAGTTGTGAGCAATTTAAAAAAATGAGTTAGGAATGTGGTTTCATTGTAGGTGTTGTTTATTTATCATGAATCTCGGTTTTTCCCTAAATCAAGAACAAATTCCTAAGGTAGTAATTACTAGATCCCTCTTGTGCAATTACTGTTTATTATCCAATTTGATAACCCTTAATCATTAAAGCATTGAATAACCTTTATTAAAACAGTGGAATTTATAAACAGTTATATAATTACCCAAAAGTATCCCTACGAGTTGAATAATTATATTGTTTGATTGAAGACCTATTCTAATTCCTAATCTCTCAATTGAATAATTAGAGATCCAAAACATAGATTAGCTACTTCCATGCATAACAGTGAAAACACAATCAAACACTTGATTTAGAAATGGAAAAACATCAATTCATTAAATCAATAAATTAATCCATACAAATCCACCAATTCCTAACACGAGGGTTTTAGTTACATATTAAGACAATAAGCATAAAAATAGTAGAAGAGTAATCCATAGTCATAGACAATTAGGATTACCGTGAAGAGATATTCAATCTTCCAATCTTCTATCTTTTTCTCTTTTTCTCCTCTAAAGCTCTCCAATGTCATGTAATCTCCCTCTCTAAAAGCTGCTCTACCTAATTCTAATCCTAGAATAAATATATATTTACAAAACCTAAACAAATCCCTCAAAAACGCATCAGAGATTGGCCCAACTGGGCCTGGACGGCATCTGCGCGCCTGGGCACCTCAAAATCCACGCCTGGGTGCGCCAAGCCTGATCACTGGTGGGCAACGCGGTGCGCGCGCGTGGGCGCTTCAGCCTGGGCGTGTGGCACCTGGTCCGACCCCGTTTCACTCCGTTCTTGCGCCATTTTCAAGGTCCTTTCATCCTTTTTTCAGCTCCATAATTATTTTCTTCAATTAAGCTCCAAAAGTACCTGAAACAAACCCAAAACTGATCAAAATGTTCAAGGGATTCTAAACTAATAACAAAATCCTAAAACTAATAAAAACATCCAAAATTTACAAGAGAAACAAGGCAAATCCATAGTAAAAGGGAGTCTAAACCATGCTCAAAACATCATATATTAGACCCAAATCACTTCCCCAAACTTAGAATTTTGCATGTCCCAGGCAAAAGTAAAATAAAAACTCATAAATTCAGGACTACCTCCTAAATCAAAATGTACACACCTAATCTAGGACTTCCACTCACAGACTCAGACACTTATTTTCACAAGCAATTCATACAATTGAAACCTGGTTAGAAAAACAAACTCAACAAGAACTCAGGACTAGTGAACACTCTCAACCTCATAGTATATATCTCTCATGTGTATCAAGGTCATATATCAATAATGCACACTAGTCCATGCAATGACTAAGTGTTACCATAAGCTTGACCATAGATCAAAATCGCCACTGAAAGTATTGAATACATCCACAAATCAAAAGGTCTTTAATTTGGTTGTAATTGGGCCATGGCTAAAAGTGTCAGGTGGGATAAAAGAAAGAAGGGATAAAACTAAGGGCTAAAATGCAAAACAAATTTCCCTCAAAAATCATGAATGAGCAATGAATACTAAGAGGACTCACACTCAACTCACAATCAATTTCATACTTCTTTTCTTTTCATTTTTCTCCTCTACTCTCTTTCTTTTCATTCTTTTTTTTTCATTTGTTCATTCTTTTCCTTTTTCATGGAAGAAAAGTAGACTCACAACACTTTCTACCATTCATTCAGTTTTTTTTAATCGTTCCTCTCAATTGCTCATTCAAAATTCCTAAGGTACTCACAAAAATTATGCAATCAATGCAGGGTACCAAAAAAAATCATATTTTCATTAAGCTCAAAATGGGCAACTAAAGGAACATGTCAATGCAAAACAGTTGAAGGCCACAAAAACACATCCTAAGTGCCTTAATCATCTTAATGCATGCAAACAAAAATCAATCTTGAAATGGTCACAGGTTGAGATCTAGAACACAAAGCCAAAGTGAACAACAATCATGAAAGAAATAGGGGTTTCAAATAAAAAATAATTCAATAATCACATACCCCTTCAATGTTTAGGCTCAAAATCTCACTAGGCTAAAGTTAGTTCACTAATCACAAATTCTCAAAAAGTTTGTCAAAATAACCCGATCTCAAAAATATTTACAGCTCAATCAATTAGTGTCAAAAATCACATGAGTCTAATCCTAAACTAAGTATTTACACCTATCATTAGAAAAACATTCCTAAGTCTAAAATAATTACCTACTCCTACCAAAGACACATACCAACACCAAATATGGGAGAACAATTCAGATCTGAAAATTTTTTATTTTGTCTACTCCCCCAAACTTAGAGGTTGGCTTGTCCTCAAGCAAACTAAACTAAACTAAAAATACAAAATAAAAATTTAAAAACTACGAAAACAAGACATTATTTTTGCGAAGTACCAGGTATGGGATGACATATTGGGAACTAATGGGGTCACACCCCCAAACTTAGATTCTGCACCCTCTCCACGCCTGGGCGTGGCTCGACCTGTGACTTCATTTTTTTTATAAAACTACCTAAAACTAAACTACCCTTAAAAAAAATACAATCTAAGGGAGTTACTAAAACATTGGGTTGCCTCCCAACAAGCGCTTGTTTAACGTCACGAGCCTGACGGGTCACCTCTTTTTAGAGGTTAGGGTGGTTGCCAAGATCCTTTCAAGGGTAGCACCTCTCTCCATTCGAGTGCTAAATGCACATGAGAGGGAGAAATTCTCCGCGGTGATTGGTGATTTTTCAAAAATTTTAATTGTAGTTTGCTCACCATTCACTCGAAGAATTACCTTTCCCCTAGGCACATCAATCACTGCCACTCCTGTGGCCAAGAATGGCCGTCCAAAAATTAGAGGAATATTTACATCCTCTTCCACATCTAAGATCATGAAATCCAAGGACAGGATAAAATCTTTCCCCCCTTTTTTTTTGGTTGCCCACCCGGTTAAAATCTTTCACCTTTACCAGAATATCTTCCACCACTCCATATGGGCGGAGGGTGGTTCTATCAGCTAACTAAAGTAATGCCGGGGTAGGCTTAACCTCTCCTAAATTTGATGTTTCACAGACAGACAATGGCATAATGTTTACGCTAGCTCCTAAGTCACAGAGAGCCTTACCTGAGTAATCCTTGCCTATGCTAACTGAAATGGTGAAGCTACCTAGATCCTTCAGCTTTGGCAAAAGGTTGGATTTGATGATGCTGCTGCACTTCTCTGCTATCGGGAATGTCTCGTCAGTGAGCATCTGCTTCTTCTTTGTCAGCAACTCCTTCATGAATCTCGCATACAGAGGCATTTGTGAGAGAGCCTCTGCAAACGGGATGTTGATCTGCACCTTCCGTAGCATCTCCAAGAATTTAGAGAATTGCTTCTGGTCTTCCTCTTTTTTCAACCTCTGAGGATAAGGAATCCTCGGAGGTAGTGGTGCTGGTTTGTGTGTGCCTTTCTCTTTCTCGTGATCCGCAGGTGGATCCTGCGTCTGTTGCATTGCAGTTGAGCCTCCTCCACTTGGTTGCTTTTGCCCCTCTCCCTTTTTCTCAACCTCAGTTGCATCACCCTTCTTCTATGGCTCCTCATACGACTTGCCACATCGAAGGGTGACTGCTATGCATCGCTCCTTGGAGTTGGTTATGATCTCTGACATCTGATTAGTCAATTGGTCCAGTCGTACCTCCAAGTTATGAATGCTAGCTCTGGTTTTGGTCATGAAAGTTTTGGTTTCGGTCATGAAGGTTTTGGTTGCTTCCGTCAAGCTAGTGATTGAGTTAACTAATACGTCAATCACCTTCTCCCAACTCTGCTTCAGTGGCTCTGGTGTACTGGGTGTTGAGCTGTACCATGAGGTATTGGACTGATTTGTTGGCCCCGGATTGCAGGTGTTGGAGTACATATTGTTTTTAGTACTCTGCTACCCACAAAATTAGCTTGCTCCTTAATGGTTGCTGACCCTTTTTGACTTCGAAAGCGCAATCACCATTCTGGTGACTTCCCCCAAAAAATCGCACCTCAGAGTGGTAGATGCAATCGACATATTAATCTGGACCATCTGCTTCATTAATGCAGCAATCTGCTGCTGCATCTGCTTGTTCTCCTGAATCAAGATCTGGGCTTGAGTAGAGTCCAGATCATAACTCTTCAGGACGCTTTGCTCCACCTGGGTCCTTAGTCCTTGGCTGCTGCTGAATTCTATGTTTGCAATAATTTTCTTGACCTCTTCAACAATCTTCTTCATCAGCGATCCATCAGCTGCTACATATCATGCTTAGTTGAATTTGTTAAGCTCATTATAGAATGATTGAATTTGCTGCCAGTCTTGCATATATGTTGGGCACTTCCTCAGTAGCTGGTTGTAACGCTGCCAAGCTTCATGCAACGGTTCGTCGTCCTCTTGCATGAATGAGTGAACATCCTGCCTCAGCTTTGCTTGCTTCCCAACTAGAAGGAACTTATCCATGAATTTGGAGACAAGTATTTTCCAGCTGGAAAGACTCCCCGGTGCTTGGTTGTTCACCCACGTTAGCGCCTCGCCCCTCAGCGAGAGAGGGAACATCCTCATTCTGATGGCCTCCTCTGTAGCACCCTCGATCTTGAAGAATTCGAGCATACCCAGAAAGTTGGCGATATGATCCCTGGGGTTTTGATGCGGCGCACCACTGAATTGATCAAGTGGATGTACTGCGGATCGATCACGAATGCAGTTGCAGTGATGGCTGGCCGGACTATGCTGGAAGCACAGAAATCCGGGTCCAAGGTTGCATATTCCGCCAAAGTTTTCCAGGAAGGAGGAGGCGGAGAGGATCCGTGAGACCCTCCTCCTTCAACCATCTTCTAAGTTTGTTTCTTCCCCTCTTGTACTCGTTTCTTCTTCCTCTTTGCACTCAAATAGATAATGCTACCCGTAGAGCACAAAAACAACAAAAAGATTATGCAACACCTGTCGAGACAGGAACACTAAAAAAAATAAATTTCACCTAAAACTACTACTAAGTACTGATAACTAATTGAAAAGAATTTCATCCCCGGCAACGGCGCCAAAAACTTATTGGATTACCAGCAAGTATACCGGATCGACAAGTAATATAGTCAGTAAGACCAGTTATCGTCCCTCAGGGATTGCAAATTGTTCAATTTCTCACCAAAGAGTAGTTAAAAGCAAAATCTATAGGTTTCTAATCAATTAATTAAGATTAAATTAAAATAAAATAAAAACAGAAATTAAATAGAAGTTGTGAGCAATTTAAGAAAACGAGTTAGGAACGTGATTTCATTGTAGGCGTTGTTTATTTATCATGAATCTCTGTTTTTCCCTAAATCAAGTACAAATTCTATGGTAGTAATTACTAGATCCCTCTTGTGCAATTACTGTTTATTATCCAATATGAAAAAGTTATATAATTACCCAGAACTATCCCTACGAGTTGAATAATTATATTGTTTGATTGAAGGCCAATTCTAATTCCTAATCTCTCAACTGAAGAATTAGAGATCCAAAACATAGATTAGCTACTTCCATGCATAACAGTGAAAATACAATCAAACACTTAATTTAGAAACGGAGAAACATCAATTCATTAAATCAATAAACTAATCCATACAAATCCACCAATTCCTAACACGAGGGTTTTAGTTACACATTAAGAAAATAAGAATAAAAACAGTAGAAGAGTAATCCATAGTCATAGACAATTAGGATTACCGTGAAGAGATCTTCAATCTTCCAATCTTCTATCTTCTTCTCCTCTAAAACTCTCCAATGTCATGTAATCTCCCACTCTAAAAGTTTCTCTACCTAATTATAATCCTAGAATAAATATATATTTACAAAACCTAAACAAATCCCTCAAAAACGCATCAGAAATTGGCCCAACTGGGCCTGGACGGCATCTGCGCGCCTGGGCGCCCCAAACTCCACGCCTGGGCGCACCAAGCCTGATCACTGGTGGGCAACGCGGTGCGCGTGCCTTGGCGCCTCAGCCTGGGTGCCTGGGCGTGTGGCACCTGGTCCAACCCCGTTTCGCTCTATTCTTGCACCATTTTCAAGGTCCTTTCATCCTTTTTTCAGCTCCATAATTATTCTCTTCATTCAAGCTCTAAAAGTATTTGAAACATACCCAAAATGGATCAAAATGTTCAAGGGATTCTAAACTAATAATAAAATCCTAAAACTAACAAAAACATCCTAAATTTACAAGAGAAACAAGTCAAATCCATACTAAAAGGAAGTCTAAATCATGCTCAAAACATCATATATTAGACCTTAATCACCTCCGCATCTTTCTAATCTGAATGATGTGTTCCATGTATCTCAACTTCGGAAGTATATTTATGATCCCTCCCATGTGATAGCACAAGATGAATTGTCATTAAGGGAGAATCTGACATTTGAAGTGCATCCCGTCAGAATTGAGGATTGTCAGATCAAATAATTAAGAGGCAAGGAGATTCCACTGGTGAAGGTTATCTGGAGAAGGAACAACGTGGAAGAGGCTACTTGGGAATTTGAGGGCAAATGAAAGAATCTCATCCACGATTGTTTATCCCGACCTGAATTTCGAGGACGAAATTCTGGTAAGTGGGAGATGTAACACCCCGCAAATTCCACGTATTAATTTAAAATACTAAAGAAAACTAGTTTTGATAAAAGTGTTTTGAAAGAGTAATTTTCTTAAAGGATTTTCTTAAATTCACGTTTTCAAGATGATGAATGATTTTAAAAGAAATGATTTCCTGAAGTAATGTCCAAAATTTAGAAATTTAGTTTTTGAAAGAGCCTATGCGCTTGATGTTTTTATAAAAATATTTGTGATCTTTGTATGAGTCCCATTGTGATGAAAAAGAATTATTTTTTTTAATATGTGTATATATATGTGCGTATATGTGTATGTGTACATGCTTAGGATTACATGAGGATTAAATAAATGAAGGAACATGAATGTATGAATGTATGTGTATAATACGTGTATGTGCATGATATATATGTGTGTCAAGTGTATGCATTATTCCATGGATTCATGCTATTTGTGAACATGAAAATAAATTTAATATGTATGTGTGTGCATGTGTATGAGGTTCGGCCATATGAGGGATAGAAGACCCAAGTAGGAGTGATTTTCTTAAGGATTAAGAAAGTGAAATTTAAATAGAAAATAGGAGGAGATTAGGAGGTATGACTCATGGTGCCTAGGAAGACTTCCTTACACCCTTGTCTCCCCCACGAAATGACCCCTCCCATTCAACAATTGAGTTGGACCAAATTGCCCTTAAGTTCACACCATAAATCGAGGCTAGAAAAGGAAATTATCCACCCCTTGTCTTTTTCCTTAAAGCCATGAGAAGAGTGTTGGCTTGGACTCATTTTCTTCACTTCACAACATACACAAACAAACTTAGTCCAAGAGCACCATTAAGCTCTTGAGACCTAGAGAGAAGAGAGTGAGACCGTGAGGAAGAGAAGAGAGAAAGAAGAGGGAAAACCCAAAATCCTTCACCCAAACATCCTTGATTTCCTTCTTACACCCATTCTTCACCAAAGATCAAGGAGAAAACCACCCATTAACCCTAGAAGAAGGGAAGCCGAAGCAAACTCCAAGAAGAGGAGAGGAGGAGATTTGAAGATTTAAGTTCGGAATTAAGGTAGGGAGAGTTTGATCGAACCATTTTGTATTGTAAAGGACTTTATTTTGGACTTTGATTTAATTTTTGTGATGCATGTAATTATTTTTAAGTGATCCTGAGGTCTAAGTGTTTTGCATGTTATTTTTATGCTTTGATTTTGAATGTTGATGTGAAAAAGTTTTGATCCCTTAATTGTAATTTTCTTCATCACGGTTTTGTTTGAAGTTGTGTTTAAAGTTCATAGATTGCTCTGATTTTCTCATGCATGTTGATTTTGTGGCCTTATAACTCTTATTATTCTTTGCATGTTCTCTTTATATTTTGATCTTGGATTTTTATGAATAAATGAACTTATAGATCACCAAATCAAGAACTAAATGATTCGGCCATGAGTAGAAGTAGTAGGTCTAGATGCTTTTGATTTGATCTAAGTGATTTCATGCTACTTCTATGTTTAGAAGAATTAGTTTCTAACTTATTTTTCACGGTTTGTTTGAAAATTTGATTTTAAGTCTATGTTTTTGCTTTGATCTTCTTTTGCATGTCTTGATCTATGGTTGGTCTTTGAGAAAACATGAAGCTTGAATTTTGTATGTCAAATTTGAGTGTAAAGCCTTGATTTCTTGTATGTATGTCACGGTTTTCAAAAGAGATTAAACCTAACAAGCCTTAAAAATAATTTTTAGTATAAAAGGGAGTTTAAATTAAGATTGTGTGTGTGTGTGATGATGATGATTCGGTTGATAGTTTAAAAAAATAAAATGATGCTTTTAAGTCTTGTATGACATGATCTAGGAATTTAGGTAATTACATGTGAAAATAAAATTGTAAGACTTTGCCTCCTTACATGTCATCATTCGATCAAGTCTAGGGAAAATAGGAAACCATGCTAGATCATCATTTTACTTACATGCATGTTGAAAATTATTCCACCTAGAGATCCTTAAGTGCATGCATGTGTTTTCTTAGAGGATAAAGGCTTTGGCATAACTCTTGATTTCATTGTGTTGAGAAATTAGATTTTTGTTTCCTAGAATTCTTGTGAAGCTCACGGTTTTCATAAAGAAAATAAGAAAACAAGTTTTTGGGAAATGATCCTTGCCTTGATCCATGATCTATGTGCATGCATATTTAAAATTAAAGCTTTGCTATACCATGATGATATTCGGCCTACTCATGTTAGCTAGCCTAGGATCACTTTTCCAATGAAATAACTTGAAAGAAATGAATATATTTTAAGGAATTATGCTAAAATGAATTGTTTAAGATTATGTTGTGGACATGTATTTTCTAATCGGTTCTTTGTGTAGAAATGAATGAAATAAATAAATTAAATTAATTGCGTGATGTGTTTGAATATATATGTGTGTGTGTGTTTATGTGTATTCGGTTGAGATTAAAAGAAAATGAAATTTAAATGCCTAAAATAAAATAAGTTGATTCATATGATTTAAATTGTGATGTTTGATTTATTCCATTCGGTTATGAAGTTTAAATAGATTTGGAGAGTTTAATTGCATGAGATAAAATGTGCATGATGATTCTAGATAAGGATATAAAGTGTTTAAGGTAAAGAAAATAAATGTAAATATGTTGGTTTGAAACTTGAAATTTGATTTATGAATCCCTGCATGCCTAAGTGTTATTGGCTGTTGTATGTGGTGTGATTTGTTTGAATGTCATGTTGTGTTCATGGCGGTCCAAAGTTGTTTTATGATAAAACATGGGCTTTAAAGTGTTAAATTTTAAGTTAAAAAGTTATTTCAAAGTAAAAAGTGTTTTTACAATATTTTCGGAGTTCTATTAAAGTGATTTTGTAAAACTGTGTTACTGTCCAGAATTATTTGGACTTGCTTTTTATAATTAAAAATGTTTTAATATGGTCCAAAGCAAACTTTTCACGTGATAATTGATTTAAGAAAAAGCCGAATTGAAAATGGTTATATTTTCAAAGTTTTCCCAACCAAGGAAAGACAAGTATCAATTTAAGAAAAGATTTTCTTAATACAATTAATAACATAAGTGTATCTTATTTAGTACGAGGAATCTTAAAGACGAGGGATTGAGGCAGCCGACAACAGAACGGATTCGAGGTGACGGTACGCACTTAATAGCTAGACCTCAGGTGAGAGAGAAGCTTTCCTAAGACACTGTGGTAGTTAGGTGATATATTAGGACGTTTCGTATCATCTCAAAGATCGGAACTAAGTGGCTCAGAGTCAGTAGTATAGTGACAGTTGTTTGTGTTGTGTGGCCACTTATACGAAGGTGACAATGACCACAATGTTTTTGTGTGATGTTGTGTGCATGCTTCTATTTATTTATTTAATTATATCTGATGATACTTAGTACTGTTGATTGTAATGAGTAAATGGCTGATGGACGTCTGTTACGTCCTGAATAAGGAAATGAAATTAATGAAATTGAAAGTGAAGTTATAAGTATGGGAAAATAACAATGATAAGATACAAAGAGAAAGAAATAACGATTGGAAACAAAGTATGTGTTGGAAAAGAAAGAAAGAATTGAGATTGGGGAAAGAATGAATGATATTGTTGAGAACGAGCCAGAGCTGGGAAAGTATTTGGTTGTTTGAACTAGATGAGGATGGAGTGGAGCTGGGCTCCTTTTGTTTTAGTCTGGGACTAGTGTTGAGTTGAGCTTGCTCCTCCATTAGTGCTCTGCAAAAATGGATTTTTGAAAAATGTTTTCGAAAAGAGATTTTTGACAAGATTTGTGAAAGTGTACTTTTAAAGAGGTTGTGAAAAGAGATTTTTGGAAAAGATTGTGAAATGTTACTTTACATAAAACATCATTTTTGAAAGGATTTTATGAAACCTTATCTTTGAAAAAAAAAATGTTTGTGAAACCTAGTTTTTAATAAACATCATTTTTGAAAAGAGATTCCTTATAAGTAGTGTTTTCAGAAAATTTTTGGAAATAGATTTTATGAGAGTTTTTGAAAAGAGATTTTTAGAAACTTCGAGAAGGTCTTTTGTAATGACACTTTTGAAAGAAAAGTTTTTGAAACCAATATTTTTGGTGAACGGTGGTGAAAAGACTTTATGTGAAAGTTTTCGAAAGGACATTTATGACAGCTTATGATATGAGATTTTCCAATGAGTTATTGAAAATGTGTTTGAGGAAAGTAAGATTGTTCTTGAAAAAGGTTGAGAATGTTGAGAAGGATTGGGAAGTGAGATGAGAATTCAGTGATGTGATCCCTACTCTGTGCTATGTGAGAAATGATGAGAGAAAGGCTGTGCAAAGTTAGTGGTCGGGACTCGTTGAAGGGTTGCACGAAGGACGGGCCGACCTTAGGATTAATTAAAAAGATTAAAAGACTTTAAAAGACATACGCGGTGAGGTATGAGAGTGCGAAGTAGTGGAGAGGAAGGAACCATAAGTATCTGCGGATACTTAGGAGGAGATTGCATTAGGGGAGGACGATGACGGTGAAACGTCAAGAAGTCTAGAGTATATTTCTAGGCAGAACGAACTCCACATGTGGCGCACTAACGTGGTGGGGACTGGGTCTAATGCCGTGGTAAGTTCTGCGGGCCCACTAGAAATATACTGTCGCCCCCTAGATTGCAAATCGAGAACAGTGAGAGGGACTGGAGTGGGGCATTTTGTTTGCCACTGTAGTGAGACAGTGTTCCATGTATATGAATTGATATGATTATGATTTGAGGCGGAGACCTCCTGGTCTGGGACCATTTGATGTGTGACAGTTGTCGTGCCCGCACGGTAAAGGTCCTGTACTCCTGTTTGCTTCCGACTAGGTTGGGTGGATGACCGAGGAGATGTAGACGTGAGTGATAGCCGAGATCGAAATGAATACTTCGATGATAATCTTGAACCCCCCAATCATTAATGGTTGTGAATTGATAAGACTGGATGAAATGAGAAGTGTAGTTATAAAAAGGAAATGAGAAAGAAAGAAATAATATTCATGAGAAGAAAAAGAAAGTTGACAGGGAAATGAAAGATAATAATGATAGTCATGTTGACAATATGCTTGATGTGCTGTGTGTATGTATGTTGTATGATATGTTTGTATGGTCCTTCTATCTTGCCTATCGTAATTCCACACCGTCGACGATGCGTCGTTCGGATCGCTTACTCTCTCCTGTTCGTAGGCATATCGGTGCTGCTGATATTTCAATGGGCAGACGGAGCATCATATGAAGATCATCATTTTAGACGAATTAAAGTTGGAGTTAAAGACAACGGGAAGCAGAAACAGAGGTGGCTTCATCTTCGGGAGCGAAGAAAGGGCGCAAGAAGAAAGGAGCGTTCCATCCGAATATTTTCATCAGAAGGAAGCGAAAGTAGAGTGTTTAGGTTAAGTTTGTGAATTGTGTTTTTGAGTCAAGGATTACCAATCAATGTGCCAATTATGTAACTAAGCCATGTTTTAATTCTGTATTGTGGAATACTCTATTTTGGAAGAACAAACAATGTAGTCTTTTGGGAAATATCATGATGAGTTGGAAACAAGTCTTTTTACAAAAATGAAAGTTTTATGAAAATAAATGTTTTAGTAACACTCGGTTTTTCGGAAAAGTGAATTAAAGAACTTAAGGAGATTCCCAATAATGTTTTCTAAACACTTCAACAATGTTTTACAAAAAAAAAAAAAATTGGCCTCATTTTTACAACTTTAACAAGTAAAAGCTAATTATTTTGGTTTACGAAAATCGGGCTGTTACAGAATGGTATCAGAGCTTATGGTAATCCTTAGTGGCCTTAAGCATGGGCTTACATGCTTTGTTTGTGTGACTCTGTGTGATTGCTATTATAGGGATAGGAACATAAGTTTAGGTTTTCATCTTTCTAGGATGTAAGACCTTGTGTGTAGCTTAATGTCGGTTGAGCTAGTTTAAGAAACCTGTTCATCCTGTAGTTGAAGAAACGTAGACTAAGAGTAGACAGTGAATAGATTTTAAGAGTGAGACCCTTACCCTTTGATGTTCCATTAGTATTCGTAAGACTTAAGCTTGTTAACCTTAGCATACCTTTATACAAGGATAGCTATTACCCCTAAGAATGTAGCTTGCTATCTCTGAATCCTCATATTTGTTGAATTGCTTCAACAAAACAGTTAATGTTGTTAAACTTGAACCTTTTCTTCATGAGCCCTACTATCCATCTGTAGCCTTACCGATTCTATTTGAGACTCATTAGTTAAAATTGTGGGATTAGGAGTGCCAAAGTTACCCAGAAAATTTAGGCTTGAACGATTAAGGAAGGATAAATAGTTTAAGTTAAGTGAGGATATAAGATCACAGTGGATTTAGCTGTAAGTTTGACTAAAGTTGGGGAGTCACAAGGAAGAAAGCGGAGTATGTCACCAGTTGTTCAAGGAAATTTTGAGCAAAGCTTGAGGATTAGAATTGCCACATGCCATAAGTAGAGGTTTAGACAGTAGAGGTGATAAGTTTGATTAATGTTTAGGAAGAATCTAAGGAGGAAGGTGAGGTTGTTTAAGGAAGTCAATACACCCAGGTTGTGATAGAGCCCCCTTAAGCTAGGAAAATGATGGACGAAAGCCTTAGAATTAGAAGGAGGACTGAAGGAAGGAGTGATTGTTGTGAGTTAGTTAGGACCTAAGTTGTAGAAAATAGCGAAGATCTAAGGGTTTTAGGCTAAACCCTATGCTTTTGGAGATGTATGAAATTTTGTTTGATTTTCCCCTAAGTCCGTACCTATGGTTGGACTTTCTGTGACGACGATCCGCTACGGGAGCGACATCTTCCTCGGTTAGTCCGTTGAACTTAACCTGATTCGACACGCGAGCGGTTGTGTGAAGTGCGACTTCTTCGTCTGAAAGCAACGAACGAGGAGCACGGCAAGGTGAATTAGACCAGCGAAAGGGAATACGACCACAAAGAGAGAGGAGAGTGTTCTTATGGGAATCGTAATAATGAGCGAATTCTGTGCCCTGCTGCCCAATCCACAACGTATTTCTCGGGGACGAGAAATCTTTAAGTTGGGGAGAATGTAACACCCCGCAAATTCCTCGTATTAATTTAAAATACTAAAGAAAACTATTTTTGAGAAAAGTGTTTTGAAAGAGTAATTTTCTTAAAGGATTTTCTTAAATTCACGTTTTCAAGATGAAGAATGATTTTAAAAGAAATGATTTCCTGAAGTAATGTCCAAAATTTAGAAATTTAGTTTTTGAAAGAGCCTATGCGCTTGATGTTTTTATAAAAATATTTGTGATCTTTGTATGAGTCCCATTGTGATGAAAAAGAATTATTATTTTTTTAATATGTGTATATGTATGTGCGTATATGTGTATGTGTACATGCTTAGGATTACATGAGGATTAAATAAATGAAGGAACATGAATGTATGAATGTATATGTATAATACGTGTATGTTCATGATATATATGTGTGTCAAGTGTATGCATTATTCCATGGATTCATGCTATGTGTGAACATGAAAATAAATTTAATATGTATGTGTGTGCATGTGTATGAGGTTCGGCCATATGAGGGATAGAAGACCCAAGTAGGAGTGATTTTCTTAAGGATTAAGAAAGTGAAATTTAAATAGAAAATAGGAGGAGATTAGGAGGTATGACTCATGGTGCCTAGGAAGACTTCCTTACACCCTTGTCTCCCCCACGAAATGACCCCTCCCATGCAACAATTGAGCTGGACCAAATTGCCCTTAAGTTCACACCATAAACCGAGGCTAGAAAAGGAAATTATCCACCCCTTGTCTTTGTCCTTAAAGCCGTGAGAAGAGTGTTGGCTTGGACTCATTTTCTTCACTTCACAACAAACACACACACACTTAGTCCAAGAGCACCATTAAGCTCTTGAGACCTAGAGAGAAGAGAGTGAGACCGTGAGGAAGAGAAGAGAGAAAGAAGAGGGAAAACCCAAAATCCTTCACCCAAACATCCTTGATTTCCTTCTTACACCCATTCTTCACCAAAGATCAAGGAGAAAACCACCCATTAACCCTAGAAGAAGGGAAGCCGAAGCAAACTCCAAGAAGAGGAGAGGAGGAGATTTGAAGATTTAAGTTCGGAATTAAGGTAGGGAGAGTTTGATTGAACCATTTTGTATTGTAAAGGACTTTATTTTGGACTTTGATTTAATTTTTGTGATGCATGTAATTATTTTTAAGTGATCTTGAGGTCTAAGTGTTTTGCATGTTATTTTTATGCTTTGATTTTGAATGTTGATGTGAAAAAGTTTTGATCCCTTACTTGTAATTTTCTTCATCACGGTTTTGTTTGAAGTTGTGTTTAAAGTTCATAGATTGCTCTGATTTTCTCATGCATGTTGATTTTGTGGCCTTATAACTCTTATTATTCTTTGCATGTTCTCTTTATGTTTTGATCTTGGATTTTTATGAATAAATGAACTTATAGATCACCAAATCAAGAACTAAATGATTCGACCATGAGTAGAAGGAGTAGGTCTAGATGCTTTTGATTTGATCTAAGTGATTTCATGCTACTTCTATGTTTAGAAGAATTAGTTTCTAACTTATTTTTCACGGTTTTTTTTAAAATTTGATTTTAAGTCTATGTTTTTGCTTTGATCTTCTTTTGCATGTCTTGATCGATGGTTGGTCTTTGAGAAAACATGAAGCTTGAATTTTGTATGTCAAATTTGAGTGTAAAGCCTTGATTTCTTGTATGTATGTCACGGTTTTCAAAAGAGATTAAACCTAACAAGCCTTAAGAATAATTTTTAGTATAAAAGGGAGTTTAAATTAAGATTGTGTGTGTGTGTGTGATGATGATGATTCGGTTGATAGTTTAAAAAAATAAAATGATGCTTTTAAGTCTTGTATGACATGATCTAGGAATTTAGGTAATTACATGTGAAAATAAAATTGTAAGACTTTGCCTCCTTACATGTCATCATTCGGTCAAGTCTAGGGAGAATAGGAATCCATGCTAGATCATCATTTTACTTACATGCATGTTGAAAATTATTCCACCTAGAGATCCTTAAGTGCATGCATGTGTTTTCTTAGAGGATAAAGGCTTTGGCATAACTCTTGATTTCATTGTGTTGAGAAATTAGATTTTTGTTTGCTAGAATTCTTGTGAAGCTCACGATTTTCATAAAGAAAATAAGAAAACAAGTTTTTGGGAAATGATCCTTGCCTTGATCCATGATCTATGTGCGTGCATATTTAAAATTAAATCTTTGCTATACCATGATGATATTCGGCCTACTCATGTTAGCTAGCCTAGGATCTCTTTTCCAATGAAATAACTTGAAAGAAATGAATATATTTTAAGGAATTATGCTAAAATGAATTGTTTAAGATTATGTTGTGGACATGTATTTTATAATCATTTCTTTGTGTAGAAATGAATGAAATAAATAAATTAAATTAATTGCGTGATGTGTTTGAATATATATGTGTGTGTGTGTGTTTATGTGTATTCGGTTGAGATTAAAAGAAAATGAAATTTAAATGCCTAAAATAAAATAAGTTGATTCATATGATTTAAATTGTGATGTTTGATTTATTCCATTCGGTTATGAAGTTTAAATAGATTTGGAGAGTTTAATTGCATGAGATAAAATGTGCATGATGATTCTAGATAAGGATATAAAGTGTTTAAGGTAAAGAAAATAAATGTAAATATGTTCGTTTGAAACTTGAAATTTGATTTATGAATCCCTGCATGCCTAAGTGTTATTGGCTGTTGTATGTGGTGTGATTTGTTTGAATGTCATGTTGTGTTCATGGCGGTCCAAAGTTGTTTTATGATAAAACATGGCTTTAAAATGTTAAATTTTAAGTTAAAAAGTTATTTCAAAGTAAAAAGTATTTTTACAATATTTTCGGAGTTCTATTAAAGTGATTTTGTAAAACTGTGTTACTGTCCAGAATTACTTGGACTTGCTTTTTATAATTAAAAATGTTTTAATATGGTCCAAAGCAAAATTTTCACGTGATAATTGATTTAAGAAAAAGCCGAATTGAAAATGGTTATATTTTCAGTGTTTTCAACCAAGGAAAGACAAGTATCAATTTAAGAAAAGATTCTCTTAATACAATTAATAACATAAGCGTATCTTATTTAGTACGAGGAATCTTAAAGACGTGGGATTGGGGCAGCCGGCAACAGAACTTTCGAGGTGACGGTACGCACTTAATAGCTGGAACTCAGGTGAGAGAGAAGCTTTCCTAAGACACCGTGGTAGTTAGGTGATATATTAGGACGTTTCGTATCATCTCAAAGATCGGAACTAAGTGGCTTGGAGTCAGTAGTATAGTGGCAGTTGTTTGTGTTGTGTGGCCACTTATACGAAGGTGACAATGACCATAATGTTTTTGTGTGATGTTGTGTGCATGCTTCTATTTATTTATTTAATTATATCTGATGATACTTAGTACTGTTAATTGTAATGAGTAAATGGCTGATGGACGTCTGTTACGTCCTGAATAAGGAAATGAAATTAATGAAATTGAAAGTGAAGTTATAAGTATGGGAAAATAACAATGATAAGATACAAAGAGAAAGAAATAACGATTGGAAACAAAGTATGTGTTGGAAAAGAAAGAAAGAATTGAGATTGGGGAAAGAATGAATGATATTGTTGAGAACGAGCCAGAGCTGGGAAAGTATTGTGGTTGTTGGAACTAGATGAGGATGGAGTGGAGCTGGGCTCCTTTTGTTTTAGTCTGGGACTAGTGTTGAGTTGAGCTTGCTCCTCCATTAGCGCTCAGAAAAAATGGATTTTTGAAAAATGTTTTCGAAAAGAGATTTTTTACAAGATTTGTGAAAGTGTATTTTTGAAGAGGTTGTGAAAAGAGATTTTTGGAAAAGATTGTGAAATGTTACTTTACATAAAACATCATTTTTGAAAGGATTTTATGAAACCTTATCTTTGAAAAAAAAAATGTTTGTGAAACCTAGTTTTTAATAAACATCATTTTTGAAAAGAGATTCCTTATAAGTAGTGTTTTCAGAAAAGTTTTGGAAATAGATTTTATGAGTTTTTGAAAAGAGATTTTTAGAAACTTCGAGAAGGTCTTTTGTAATGACACTTTTGAAAGAAAAGTTTCTGAAACCAATATTTTTGGTGAACGGTGGTGAAAAGACTTTATGTGAAAGTTTTCGAAAGGACATTTATGACAGCTTATGATATGAGATTTTCCAATGAGTTATTGAAAATGTGTTTGAGGAAAGTAAGATTGTTCTTGAAAAAGGTTGAGAATGTTGAGAAGGATTGGGAAGTGAGATGAGAATTCAGTGATGTGATCCCAGCTCTGTGCTATGTGAGAAATGATGAGAGAAAGGCTGTGCAAAGTTAGTGGTCGGGACTCGTTGAAGGGTTGCACGAAGGACGGGCCGACCTTAGGATTAATTAAAAAGATTAAAAGACTTTAAAAGACATACGCGGTGAGGTATGAGAGTGCGAAGTAGTGGAGAGGAAGGAACCATAAGTATCTGCGGATACTTAGGAGGAGATTGCATTAGGGGAGGACGATGACGGTGAAACGTCAAGAAGTCTAGAGTATATTTCTAGGCAGAACGAACTCCACATGTGGCGCACTAACGTGGTGGGGACTGGGTCTAATGCCGTGGTAAGTTCTGCGGGCCCACTTGAAATATACTATCGCCCCCTAGATTGCAAATCGAGAACAGTGAGAGGGACTGGAGTGGGGCATTTTGTTTGCCACTGTAGTGAGACAGTGTGCCATGTATATGAATTGATATGATTATGATTTGAGGCTGAGACCTCCTGGTCTGGGACCATTTGATGTGTGACAGCTGTCGTGCCCGCACGGTAAAGGTCCTGTACTCCTGTTTGCTTCCGACTAGGTTGGGTGGATGACCGAGGAGATGTAGACGTGAGTGATAGCCGAGATCGAAATGAATACTTCGATGATAATCTTGAACCCCCCAATCATTAATGGTTGTGAATTGATAAGACTGGATGAAATGAGAAGTGTAGTTATAAAAAGGAAATGAGAAAGAAAGAAATAATATTCATGAGAAGAAAAAGAAAGTTGACAGGGAAATGAAAGATAATAATGATAGTCATGTTGACAATATGCTTGATGTTCTGTGTGTATGTATGTTGTATGATATGTTTGTATGGTCCTTCTATCTTGCCTATCGTAATTCCACACTGTCGACGATGCGTCGTTCGGATCGCTTACTCTCTCCTGTTCGTAGGCATATCGGTGCTGCTGATATTTCAACGGGCAGGCGGAGCATCATATGAAGATCATCATTTTAGACGAATTAAAGTTGGAGTTAAAGACAACGGGAAGCAGAAACAGAGGTGGATTCATCTTTGGGAGCGAAGAAAGGGCGCAAGAAGAAAGGAGCGTTCCATCCGAATATTTTCATCAGAAGGAAGTGAAAGTAGAGTGTTTAGGTTAAGTTTGTGAATTGTGTTTTTGAGTCAAGGATTACCAATCAATGTGCCAATTATGTAACTAAGCCAAGTTTTAATTCTGTATTGTGGAATACTCTATTTTGGAAGAACAAACAATGTAGTCTTTTGGGAAATATCATGATGAGTTGGAAACAAGTCTTTTTACGAAAATGAAATTTTTCTGAAAATAAATGTTTTAGTAACACTCGGTTTTTCAGAAAAGTGAATTAAAGAACTTAAGGAGATTCCCAATAATGTTTTCTAAACACTTCAACAATGTTTTTAAAAAAAAAATTGGCCTCATTTTTACAACTTTAATAAGTAAAAGCTAATTATTTTGGTTTACGAAAATCGGGCTGTTACAGGAGAGGATTGTAACATACTTAATTTTATTCTAAGTATAATTAGAATAATAAACAACATAGGAAAATGATAATTATTTCCAAGAGTAATTAAGTGATCGAGGTCGTATCCGATCAAATAAAAGAACATAAATCTTCAGTACTTTGAAGTGACTCCTAGGTCGTTTCACAAGGAATACCGAGTCAAGCAAAAGGTCGAACACATAGTGTGCATAAAAATAGGGGGGTTTTGGTTTGTATTTTCAATAACTAACATCGAACAGAAATCAAATAAAACGAAAACAATCAAATACGAAAGCGGATAAATCCCTATGGTCACATTCACTACTTAATCCTAGCTCACTAAAGATCGATTTCTCTCATCTCCTCTGTCCAACTCGTGAGACCTAAATACTAAGCGAGAATTCACTTATCACCCCAAAACCCTAGCTTCTAATTAAGCATCAGAAACCAAAGCATGGGATTTTTATGAGTTAGCATAAATTAAGTGTGACACCCTCAAAATGTCCCAAGTAATTAATACAAACTAAATGCTATTACTTGAGAATATATGGACTTGTTTAATATTAGAAAATACTGGATTCAAAATTTTACTTTTTATTTTCTAAAGAGTCGGGTGCACAAACCAAAACATAGGACATTTGGAGAATAATTTACGTATTACTTTTTAAAATCGAATTCGACATTTGCTTTGCTCAAAAACTAGTTTCGCAAATCTTAGATAGCATTCTCTTTGGAAATAGGATGTATTATATTTCATATAACATAACTTAAGTAATGGCATCCAGTTTTTCATCTACACAACTGATACCATTTCAAAATGTCATGGCCGAATTCTTTTTAAATCAATATCAGAGTAAGCGGGAAGAACAGGACTATGTAATAAACCATAATATAACATCGATTTTATAAAAAGGTACGAAATACATAGTCCAGCGGTAAAGATCTCCAAAATCCCATTACAAGTCCATAAGGCCATGGATACATAAGTACATCAAAATGAACCATAACTCAAGAGTTTTCAAAAGGAGTTTCCACAAGATATACATAACAAAATATAAAACTCTAAGGCTGGTCTCATGGCACTGGTAGCAGCAGTAGTAGTAGAAGTCTCCAAGAAGTAGCAGCAATCATCATCCAACATCATCATCAGCAGCAAATCTCCTCCACAGCATCCATCACACCGGATCCCTGATCCTCATCATTTACCTTATGCACATACCTAGGGATCATTGCCTCTCCATTGACTCCCGATAGAATGAACGACAGGCTCGCCTCCGCTCTCGTCTTCGACAGGATCCTCCTTGATCTTATTTGAAGGAGTAGATACCCTACCACTGGGTACAAGGTCTGATGAAGACGTGACCTTAATAGGACTCCTTGAAATAGATGGAGGAGTCTCCTCTCGAATGACTCTAAAAGAAAAAGGGTGTGAGCGGGTAGGTCGGAATTGAAAACTGTGATACGAGCGAGCTGGTCGAGTGGGAGATGATCCATGGTAAGTATAAAAAGTTGGTACATGCATAGTGTATATGATGGGAATCCTAAACCTACGAGGACGGAACCGAATCAGTGGGTTAGGGTTATAAAAGGTAATTTCTACCTTCCCCTCATACACCACTCGGAGATCCTCGTAGATCCATATGCCACTAAGAATTGGGCGGATCTCGATGCAAGCGATGTAACGTGACATCACCTACAAGGGCATAGGGGTAAGCAATTCTAGACACATAATCAATAGTGCATAAATGTTTAAGCAACATACTTATGCACAGATAACCCCAAATCAGTTAACAGCCACAGTTAACACTTAGCAAACACTTAATGCAAATAAGATGTTCACACTCATTCTTGATATCAAGCCTTAACTTAATTAAGGATAAGTGGCATGATGCCTGACATTCTTCTTTTTCTGAGATTCTCCATCTAATTTCCTCACAGACGTCAATCCAATACAACAGTGCATTCCCAGATCACGAATACGTTATCAGAACATATGGCGTACTAGCTCGGAAGTGATAAAAACGTCACACCATCTGGTGAACGTCACGTCGCCCAAGGACGTAAACCTATCACTTCTCATCATACAACGGGTGTGATAAACAACGTCACCACATCTGATGAACGTCACGTCGCCAAAACGTAAACCTTATCACTTGTGATACACAACAGAGGTGATAAACAACGTCACCATGTCTAATGAACGCCACGTCGCCAAAATGTAAACCTTATCACTTGTGTGCATTACACCGTTGAAACCTCAATTCAACAGTATATCACATACTGCCCACATTATCCACCTTAATGTGTCATCGAGCTAGTATCAACACTTAGCATTTTCAGAAGTCCTCCACATGTTCTCATAACATGATAACGATTTAGCACTTAAGCTCTTAACTTAAAGAATTGATTGGTATATCTCAATTGATCATGTATATAACGTGCCACCCGAGCAACGTCCCGTCATCCAAACAGAACAACCATATAAATCAATTTCTTCTAAGTCTTAGATCACTTGGATTATTATCATTTAAGTATTAACCAAATGGTTCAGGATTAAAAATGGTATTTTTAATATTCTGGGTAAAACTACTCGAGTGTTCTTCATAATACTCGAGTGGTTCTTCAGTCTTTCCAGATTACTCGAGTAGTTCTTGGCTTCTCGAGTTGTTCATGCCTTTCAGGAGAATTAGGTTTCAGATTTTTAAAAGTACTCGAGTAGTTCATGAATACTCGAGTGACTCATGCATTAATCGAGTGGTTCATCATAAAATGTTCTTGTACATCAATCGATACTCGAGTTATGGGCCTGGTACTCGAGTGGTTTGAGCAAAATTTACACTATTTTAACACAAAATACTCGAGTATCAAGCCAAGTACTCGAGTCTTTTCATACAGAACAGACTGGAAACTTGGTTTTAACATACCAATTTCAATTCTAACCATTTCTAATCCAATCCAATGATCAACAGAGCTTACATTATACATATTAAACATGTTCCAACACAAAAACAACAATTATGCATAAAAACACATTTTCAACAACTTAACATACCAAATTCAACTCCACACACTTTTGGCATGAAAACAAATTGCATATAGCTCACATGTAACATATAGAACTTGCTCAGAACAACATTAGAACACAAGCTAGTCTCCAAACCAATTTCCCTATTCAAACTAAGCCCTTAGAGCCTCTTGGTGACTCTCTAATCAAATTCATGCAATTTAAACTCTATCTAGTGAATAGAGAGCTTTCCCTTTACCTCTTAGACATGAATCAACAGAGACTTTACCAAAACTTAGATTCCAAGTTGGATTCCCCAAACGCCACACTGAAACAGAGCAGTTTCAGCAGAGCACACAGATTGAATTGGTTGATGCATAAGACAGACATAAAAATTGGGGAAATTAGTTTCTATATACTTTCTACAATTCGTACTTGTAAAACCCTCACATTTATTAGCTAATTTTTAGGTTTTATTGAAATTGGATTTGGAAAATTCCTTTTTAAAACTTAATTCCTTAAAAAGGTTTCGCGAAAATCCGGCAGAGTTTCCTCTATTTTCCGGACTTCCCAAAAATTTTCTTCTTAAAACCTGTCAGCCAGAAATATTTAAAACATAGATCATAACAGTTTAATAGCCATAACAGATCCTAACGCCCTATTAATGCAAGTTCAGGGCGTACAACTATCAAATATTTTTAAATTACAAAATAGTTGTTCGCTCAGAATGATAAATATGTATATATATATATTCACTCCACGTAGTGGAATGAAAATCCTGCTCGGCCATGTCCCATGTAAGCTCCACTTCAGTACCTGTAAAAATATAGCAAGAAGGGTAGCATTACACAGAACTTAAAAAGATAAATCCTAAAAGAGGCATAGTAATAAACTAAGCCTACCCAATACCTAGCATACATTATTCATTTAATTAATCTCTTCTAGTTCTTTACTTATTCTCATATTCATTTAATTTCCGATTCTCTTGTCATTCTCTCATTTCCATTCTTTATCCATATTCCATTTGCCACATATATTTAGCATTTCCATAATTAATCCCCCTTAGTTGTTTCCTTTAATTCCTATCTCATTTTCCAATGTCCATTCTATTATCCATTTTTTCCTTTCCATTACCCTTTTCATTTCCTTTTCCATTTTCCTTTATTCCTTTTTCCGTTATGCGTAACCTCAAATCAGAGATCTACACACAGTGTATGCAACCACAAATCAGTGATCTGCATACACTCCATATCCTTCATCCATTTTCCATTCATATTCTTTTTAATCAACACGCCTTCACAGGCCCGCATCGATGCCGATATGCCTTCTCAGGCCCGCATCGGACTTCCATTTTTCCTTTCTAATCGACACGCCTTCACAGGCCCACATCGATGCCGACATGCCTTCTCAGGCCCGCATCGGACTTCCATTTTTGCTTTCTAATCGACACGCCTTCACAGGCCCGCATCGATGCCGACACGCCTTCTCAGGCCCGCATCGGATTTTTACCTTTTACCTTTCTTTCTGTTTCTTTTTCTTTCTCTTCTTCTTTTTCTTAGCCTCTTTTTCTGGTTTACTGTATTATTCTCTTTTACTGTATTATTCTCTTTTCTCTCATTCCGTTACTTAGGGACTTATTATCACATTATTTATTTTCCACTATTTCTCTTTTCTAATTTATTCTTACTATTAATTAACTCTACCTAACTTGTCATATGCTTTATATTTTAACTCTCGTTACTAACTCTTAACTAATTCCATTCCCTTTTCTTTTCTTTTTCTTCTTCTCTTCCTTTTTCTTTTTCCTTATTCTTTTTATTAATTATTCTCGCTCTCGTCTAACTCCATTCTATTAAACTACCATAGTCGCATTCTCTCTATTGGTCCTGTCACCCTGTCGCTAAATTCTTTTACCTATTACCATCTTGTATTTGGAATTTAGTTTATCGTTTTCTTTTCAATTTCTACCCGACCATTCTTAACTAAGTTAACTCCGTGCTTTCTTATTTCTTTCGTACTCTAACTTCTCTTTTTCCTCACCTTTAGTTTTAAATCATTCTATACCCTTAGCCTACTACAAAAACTTTATACTCTTCTACCCTCACGCTTCGCTTATTTCCCTTAACTAATTTCCCTCAATTTTATGGTGTTTTTCTACACTTTAATTCCATATTAACTCTTTTAATATCCTATCACATTCATTCTCTCCGAAACTCATTCTAGGTACATCCAATCTATTCCATTTTCAATTTAAATAAATCATTTATATTTGCAGGGACTACCCGAAGGTTCATTAACCTATTCTTTAATTACCTTATTCTTAGTCACCACTATAAAATCCTAGAATTTACTTTTTAAATAGAGGTAATACGAACCCTTCTTACCTCAACTAAGTGGAGAGAGAGGAGAGATACCAAACCCTAGCCTTTAAAGCTTTGAAGATTGAGACCGTGTAAGCCACGTGCGGTGAGGAAGGGAGTGACTAGGAGGCACACGAGGATGTATTGATGGTCCTCCTCCTCTCCTTGTAGAGAGAGAAAGCTTCAAGCTATGGAGGAGAGAGAGAGAGCCATGTAACAAGAGAAGTGAAAATAGTTAGAGATTGGGAGGGAAAATTCGTACAACACTAAGAAGGAGATGAGGGAAAGCTTGAATCATCTTACCTTGAGCTTGAAATTGTAGAAATCAAGAGTGGGTGTTGAAGCCCTTGAACCTAACTCATACCCATGGCTTGAGAGAGAACAATAGGAGAGATTGATGCAAGATTGAGTGTTTAAATGTGATGGGAATTGATTTTTAGTGGTTTATTATGGATTAGAGTGGAGAAATGAGAAGGAATTTAGAGAGAGAAAGGGGAAGAATTTGTGCCCTAAGAGAGATAGAGACAAAGGTGGAGTGAATGAGGAAGAAGGCCCCAATCCCGTTTTATTTCCTCTGAAACTTCACAGACTACTCGATTACTCAGTGAATTACTCGAGTAATTGGTGAATTACTCGAGTAGTTCTGGTACTACTCGAGTAGTCTGACCAGTTCTCTTTTTCCTTGGCATTTCAAAACGCCATAACTTCTTCGTTAGCCGTCGGATCTTTCTCAAATTTTGAGGCAAGCTTCCTAAGACCCTTATCTTCACATCCAACGGTGGAATCTACATTTTGAGTTATAAATATTTTATTTTGAATTTCCTAATATAGGGTGTTTACAACACCGAAAACATCGCTTCTAACGCTCTTTTGTTCATCTTTCAACCTCCTTTCTGATGCCAATACTTCTTGACTCCTTTATGGCATTCAAAGAACTCCTAATCCATCTTTTTAAGTCCTTTTTAGAATAATCCTTACTTCCAAATCCTATCATTATTCTAGTTACTCTTAGAATTAAAACTCGGGATGTTACAATTCTCCCCCACTTACTAGAATTTCGTCCCCGAAATTCCGTTCAATTCCTCCAAATGGAGAACCATCCCATTAATAAACTTCTGACCACAGTTTTCACTTCCCTTCGGTTTTTACTTTCCGCTCCATATGTGGTTAGGGCCATGCCCATTTCAACGTCTGTCTTCTGGCACTAAGTACTATCTCTATCTACACAGGATCGCCAGTTTTCTTATTATTAAAGTTCCATCTCCCATTCCTTGGATTGAAATCCTCCCCCACTTAGCATTAACATACTTGATTATATCCATGCTAGGGGTATGCTCATTCGTTGCTCAGAATAGAGTACACTGGTTCCCGACCGGTATCCAAGGCTGAAAAGAGGACACGTCGGTGACTATCTATTGGTAAGGATAGAACTATGTCGGGTTTCTACGACTTGGCGAATTCTCACCTATGCATCTGGGATGCTTGAAGCTTGAAGAGAGTGAAGATGAAAAGAAGAAACATGAAGCACTCAAGAATGAGCCTCATGGTCTTTGCAAGATGACCCAGGATGGACTGGATACATGTCAAGCAAGAAGACAATGGAGATTATCCCCAAAGTGTGCATTTTTAGCAGAGATGTCGTCGAAGGATGCGTTTTCTATGGATCCGCGGTTAGTTGATTGGTCTCGGTCAACCGGGGTCCTATCAAATTCATAGAGTCCCAAAAGACTGAGATTATCACTTGCGGTGTTTCGATATAACATCTTGATTGAGGTTCCACCTCGTGACTTCACGTTTATCCCATTCACCTTTTACTCCTTCAGGTGAGTCTAGCAAAGTCACTCTTAAATTCAATTTTCACCACGTTTGCATTCTACTTCGATGCTACTTCCTTCTCGTTCGTTTAGAAATTTCAATTCGATATAGGAATTCCTAAAGATTGATTACACTTGAGGGTCAAGGTCAAGTTTTAGTTTAACTCTAGTTTAACCCTCATTCGATCCTCCGCAAAGCGCTTGGAATTATCTGTTTGGTAGTCCTATAGCTTATGGTATGGTTACGAGTTATTGTCGCTCGGATAGGATCTGAATTGAGTCGTCAAGTCTCCTCCACTTAGTATCAACCTACCTGAGTAAGTCGAAGGCAGGGAGGAAACTGGGTTGATTCCAAGAATTGACTAGCTAGGATCTTCATACCTACACATACGGTTAAGTTCTCATGCAAGTTAGAGGGGTGGTTCGATCATTTAGTTGAATGTTCTCGGTGGAAATATAGAACAAGAATGTCTTGAATGGAGTTGGTTTGCGAATCACTGCTTACGAGTCTTAGTAAAAATCCTATAGGATTAGAGTTCAATCGGGCTTTCGACAGAGATAGAATTCCTAAATGGTTTGTTCGGATCTCAACTAGATGATTGCAATAATATAACATGTCAACAAACGCGAAGACCGAGGTGGTCAGTCCCAATCTCACATTTATCAACTGTACATCACTGCGTTATTGAATGATAGCATTATCTTTTAACAGGTGCAAGAGAAAGGATGACCAATCCTGACCTCACCCTCTATTAGAGGACGACACTATCGTAATTGAGCTTGGTGGAATTTCTAACTAAGGATTTAACACTTATCGACTCCTTCTAGATCACACTACTCACACTTACTCTAGGCAAGGACGTTAAAGTAACTAGTTGATGCAGCATTAATATGAAAAGTACCTTGGATTAGTTTATTCGCTCCCTTCTCCGATACGTCCCGGACAGTTCGCCCCAATGTGTCCCGGTTGTCCGCATATATAGCAGAGACCCTGTTTCCTGTGCTGTTTCAACTTCAGGCACAGTTTCCGATGGACTCTCCCACATAGTGGGCATGGTGGCCTGGTTCTCGGGGCATTCACATTAAAGGCCACATCCCTCGGTACTACTTCCATAGTGTTGATGTCAAAGTGTGGGTCTGATTCATGAGCCAATTCCTTACCCTTGTTAAGACCTACTCCATTCGGTGTATTCTTGCTCCTTTCCTCTGCTTCCTGCTGATTCAAACTCTTCTCATAAGCGCTAGTCATATTCACCAGCTGAGAGAGGTTAGCTATACCCTGGTGTACAAAGATAGTCCGAATCCTGGCATTGAGACCTGCTTCAAATTTAATACACTTGGTGCGTTCGTCTGCGTCCCGATAACTGCCAGAATAGCGAATTAGGTCTTCGAATTGTGCAGCATATTCGCCAACATTCATACTTCCTTGTTCCAGATGCAGAAAAGCGATCTCCTTTTCCCTACGAACATCCTAAGGAAAATACTTTCCCAGGAAGTGAGCTTTAAACAGATCAAAAGTGACATCCTGATTAGCTGCCTCCAATTCTCTTTGCACTCATTCCCACCAATACTCTGCTTCATCAGTCAACATATACTGCGCTGGCAACACAGTTTGTTCAGCAAGTGGCGGCATGGTGCGAAGGATCTTCCCAATTTCCTTGAGCCATCGTTGAGCTCCATCAGGATTATACCCCCCTTCGAACTTGGGTGGTCCGTTCTTTCAGAACCGTGCCAACCAATCAATCGCGACTGGAGCTGAGGGTTGGGGATTTAATGCCGCTACTGCTGCTGCTATATTCTGCGCCTGATTTTGTTGCATCTGCGCCAGATTCTGGTTCATTTGAATCAGGTTCTCCAATATAGCAGCCATCCGATCATTTTCGGCACGTCGCCCAGCCATACTGTTAGGTCATGAAGGGAACAGCCAGTTAAAGACTGAATACTTAATCAGTAACCTAAATATCCTATTCCTAGACTTAGACTCTTACTAAACGAATCAGTTACTCGCTTGGTGAGTAACCATCGGAGATGTGAGTCCACTCTCCAAAGGCCGAGGAAAAACTGCTCTGATACCAAAATGTAACACCCTCACATTTATTAGCTAATTTTTAGGTTTTATTGAAATTGGAGTTGGAAAATTCCTTTTTAAAACTTAATTCCTTAAAAAGGTTTCGCGAAAATCCGGCAGAGTTTCCTCTGTTTTCCGGACTTCCCAAAAATTTTCTTCTTAAAACCTGTCAGCCAGAAATATTTAAAACATAGATCATAACAGTTTAATAGCCATAACAGATCCTAACGCCCTATTAATGCAAGTTCAGGGCGTACAACTATCAAATATTTTTAAATTACAAAATAGTTGTTCGCTCAGAATGATAAATATGTATATATATATATTCACTCCACGTAGTGGAATGAAAATCCTGCTCGGCCATGTCCCATGTAAGCTCCACTTCAGTACCTGTAAAAATATAGCAAGAAGGGTAGCATTACACAGAACTTAAAAAGATAAATCCTAAAAGAGGCATAGTAATAAACTAAGCCTACCCAATACCTAGCATACATTATTCATTTAATTAATCTCTTCTAGTTCTTTACTTATTCTCATATTCATTTAATTTCCGATTCTCTTGTCATTCTCTCATTTCCGTTCTTTATCCATCTTCCATTTGCCACATATATTTAGCATTTCCATAATTAATCCCCCTTAGTTGTTTCCTTTAATTCCTATCTCATTTTCCAATGTCCATTCTATTATCCATTTTTTCCTTTGCATTACCCTTTTCATTTCCTTTTCCATTTTCCTTTATTCCTTTTTCCCTTATGCGTAACCTCAAATCAGAGATCTACGCACAGTGTATGCAACCACAAATTAGTGATCTGCATACACTCCATATCCTTCATCCATTTTCCATTCATATTCTTTTTAATCAACACGCCTTCACAGGCCCGCATCGATGCCGATACGCCTTCTCAAGCCCGCATCGGACTTCCATTTTTCC
This sequence comes from Crotalaria pallida, assembly GCA_037953625.1. NCBI lineage: Eukaryota > Viridiplantae > Streptophyta > Magnoliopsida > Fabales > Fabaceae > Crotalaria > Crotalaria pallida. The sequence goes on along the minus strand of CM075649.1, from coordinate 73,874,079 downwards.
TTTCTAATCGACACGCCTTCACAGGCCCGCATCGATGCCGACAAGCCTTCTCAGGCCCGCATCGGACTTCCATTTTTGCTTTCTAATCGACACGCCTTCACAGGCCCGCATCGATGCCGACACGCCTTCTCAGGCCCGCATCGGATTTTTACCTTTTACCTTTCTTTCTCTTTCTTTTTCTTTCTCTTCTTCTTTTTCTTAGCCTCTTTTTCTGGTTTACTGTATTATTCTCTTTTCTCTCATTCCGTTCTTAGGGACTTATTATCACATTATTTATTTTCCACTATTTTCACTATTTCTCTTTACTAATTTATTCTTACTATTAATTAACTCTACCTAACTTGTCATATGCTTTATATTTTAACTCTCGTTACTAACTCTTAACTAATTCCATTCCCTTTTCTTTTCTTTTTCTTCTTCTCTTCCTTTTTCTTTTTCCTTATTCTTTTTATTAATTATTCTCGCTCTCGTCTAACTCCATTCTATTAAACTACCATAGTCGCATTCTCTCTATTGGTCCTGTCACCCTGTCGCTAAATTCTTTTACCTATTACCATCTTGTATTTGGAATTTAGTTTATTGTTTTCTTTTCAATTTCTACCCGACCATTCTTAACTAAGTTAACTCCGTGCTTTCTTATTTCTTTCGTACTCTAACTTCTCTTTTTCCTCACCTTTAGTTTTAAATCATTCTATACCCTTAGCCTACTACAAAGACTTTATACTCTTCTACCCTCACGCTTCGCTTATTTCCCTTAACTAATTTCCCTCAATTTTATGGTGTTTTTCTACACTTTAATTCCATATTAACTCTTTTAATATCCTATCACATTCATTCTCTCCGAAACTCATTCTAGGTACATCCAATCTATTCCATTTTCAATTTAAATAAATCATTTATATTTGCAGGGACTACCCTAAGGTTCATTAACCTATTCTTTAATTACCCTATTCTTAGTCACCACTATAAACTCCTAGAATTTACTTTTTAAATAGAGGTAATACGAACCCTTCTTACCTCAACTAAGTGGAGAGAGAGGAGAGATACCAAACCCTAGCCTTTAAAGCTTTGAAGATTGAGACCGTGTAAGCCACGTGCGGTGAGGAAGGGAGTGACTAGGAGGCACACGAGGATGTATTGATGGTCTTCCTCCTCTCCTTGTAGAGAGAGAAAGCTTCAAGCTATGGAGGAGAGAGAGAGCCATGTAACAAGAGAAGTGAAAATAGTTAGAGATTGGGAGGGAAAATTCGTACAACACTAAGCAGGAGATGAGGGAAAGCTTGAATCATCTTACCTTGAGCTTGAAATTGTAGAAATCAAGAGTGGGTGTTGAAGCTCTTGAACCTAACTCATACCCATGGCTTGAGAGAGAACAATAGGAGAGATTGATGCAAGATTGAGTGTTTAAATGTGATGGGAATTGATTTTTAGTGGTTTATTATGGATTAGAGTGGAGAAATGAGAAGGAATTTAGAGAGAGAAAGGGGAAGAATTCGTGCCCTAAGAGAGAGAGACAAAGGTGGAGTGAATGAGGAAGAAGGCCCCAATCACGTTTTATTTCCTCTGAAACTGCACAGACTACTCGATTACTCAGTGAATTACTCGAGTAATTGGTGAATTACTTGAGTAGTTCTGGTACTACTCGAGTAGTCTGACCAGTTCTCTTTTTCCTTGGCATTTCAAAATGCCATAACTTCTTCGTTACCCGTCGGATCTTTCTCAAATTTTGAGGCAAGCTTCCTAAGACCCTTATATTCACATCCAACGGTGGAATCTACATTTTGAGTTATAAATATTTTATTTTGAATTTCCTAATATAGGGTGTTTACAACACCGAAAACATCGCTTCTAACGCTCTTTTGTTCATCTTTCAACCTCCTTTCTGATGCCAATACTTCTTGACTCCTTTATGGCATTCAAAGAACTCCTAATCCATCTTTTTAAGTCCTTTTTAGAAGTAAGGACCAAATCCTATCATTATTCTAGTTACTCTTAGAATTAAAACTCGGGATGTTACAGTACTAGCTAAAGAGACAAGATTCACGTGGAGAGGTTGCCTGAGCTTACCAAAATCAAGCTCCAAAGTAAGCTCCAGGAAACCTGAGACAGCAACGGACCCCAAATTCAAGCTTCGATTCTTCCAATCTATGAACTCTCAGCTCATAATTTTGGTGTCTATACAAAGCTCGTGGTGTGAGCTTTGTATTGGTGTATGATTTGTGGCTTAACTCTAAACAGAGAAGGAGAATCGATTGAATCAAATCTGAAACCCTAACTCAAGCAAAACTCACGAAATTGGCAAAATGAATGGTTGATTCATCAACCATGGCTTAAATAGCCGTTCATGAAGCTCATGCAGCTCGACACGAAAGCCATGGACGTGTTGAAGGACTGATTTCGTGTCAAACGGCGGTGACTCGTTGGTGGTGACTCACCAAACGCACTAACTCATCAACTGTGACCAAATTACTCGAGTACTCCCAAAAACACTCGAGTATTTTGACCAGTTTTTGAAAAATATTAATTTTATTTTCTTTCCCTCCAAAACCTTTCTAAAATTACTTCAAGGTCCCAAACAGGGACTAATGTGAAAAAGATTTATTTTCTCATATTAAAACTATCTAATATTATTATCATTCATAATAAATCACTTTGAAATCAAGAATAAAATAATTAATTATAAATAAGCTTTATAATTAACATACTATTAATCAGGGGTTAAAAATCTGGGATGTTACACTCTTCCCCACTTAAAAGGAATTTCGACCTCGAAATTCTTCTTTAAAGATTATACAATTTCCAAAGTTACACAAAAGGTTGTTCTGGTGTTATATATTTTCAAAATATAATTAGGGAGAAACCTTCTCCACTTAAAAGGAATTTTCTTATACTTTTTCAAACTCTCATTCTCAAAATGTTTCACAAAATATTTCAAATAAACTTTTCCTCAAATAAAACTTTTGCGTTCCGAAGCATAAACAAATCCTTGTTCACATAAAAGGTTTTGCTTAAATTTCCTCAAAAATTATCTTGCAATTACCTCAAATGAAATCTTTTGACTAAAACTTTTCGAATAATACCTTTAAAATATATATATATATATATATTCCTCGATTCAAACATTTTTTCAAAGATCTTTTTGAGGAAAAACTTGTCCTGTTGCGCACTCTGATCAATCAAGCACGAGTAGGGAATCTTTCGTATGATTTCATTTCTTAACAGTTGTAAACATTAGGGTGATCAGTCCTAATATTTAAACTATCAGTAAAAAAATCATCCCTCTCAGATATAATCTTTCTCAAGAAAGACTATACGATTTATCTTTAAGTTAGATGAACTCAAAGATAAGAAACATTATCGTCACTATCAGACTTAGTCAGATAGCCAAGTTCTAGAGAAACTTCAGTTCGGGAGACGAATACTTGTCCTATCCCGGTGGTTGTTAATCTCTCTAGTCTTAACTGATCTTTCTCTTTCTGTAGCGCCCAAAGACATTTATCACATCCAACTGTGATAAGGGTTTTGATCATAGAACTTCAAGTTAAAGGCTTGCTCAGATTTTCAAATTACAAAACGATTTAATTAACGCAATCGGAAACATATGAATACGTTAACTCAAATCGGCGAAGGGATAACTCAGACTACCTACATCCGAATCTAACTCGCATCCTAACAGGATGGAAAACTCTTCCACTCTTGATTTGCTGGTTGACCATTCCCTTCTTGTATTTCTCCTTCAAGCAATCCGGCGAATAAGACTTCATTTTCTTGCGACTGAAATCAAATATCCTTTTCAGTACATTACTATTCAATCCATGATGATGCGCCTTACCTTCTTACTTTAAATTGACAAATAATTTCTTTCCATCGGCTTTTCAGTTACTTTCATGCAATTGAGGTTTCCTTAACCCCTTATGCATGAAATTCTGGTCCCCATAATTAATTCACATATAAGCTTCCTGTGCTTATAAGCTTCCCGTGCTTTCCTCATCATCCATACCAATTCTACACATGCTCACTAATGTCAGGAAATCCCTTATTCCTCAATGGTTGATAACTGGTTTGAAATTCAGACATCATTCTTTTCGGACTCCGCATGTTTGATCCTTCTATCAAAATTGCAATGAAACATACTTCTCCGATCTTTTGAACTTGGCAATGTTTTCCCCGAGATTCATATTGCCCTACCTTATTTACAACAATTTAATCTCCTTTCTCTAGTTTTTCAAAAACTTCATCCTTGAGTAATTCCCAAGTGACATGCCAATCCTTTGCTTCCAATATCATATTTACATATTTCCACTATGTCTTAGCTTCACCACTTAGCATATGAGTGGTATAACCTTCACTCATCCATTTTGCTTAATTCCATAATTAGCCTTAAATTTCCAAATCATCCGGAATCCAAATTCTTGTCCTTAAAATGTCCCCTATGGAACTTAGGTTTCTTCCCTTTCGAAATCAATCTTTTATTTGTCCTTAGTTCTTCAGTTCTTTGTTGCAATTCAGGAATTCGAGTTAGGAATTCTATTGTGATTTGCAACCTTCCCTCCTTACTTCTCGTCGGTCTACTTGTATCATCACGCTCGAATCTATCAAACTCCTTAAAACCACTTCCTTAAACCCCATAGAGCTCACATGAATTGCCTTTCAGCCCATTGTGATTGCTTCCTCATTTTCTTTGTCATGACGACGACAGAGTCTCCGATCATGAGCCTTTAAAATTCTGTCCGTCGGCGTTTCCCCTTGTTCAACTCCTCTTGGTTGAACAATTACTTCGACTCTCCAGGGTCATTAACACTTAAAGCGTAGTGACACGGGGAGAAGGCCTCAAGCCCTCAAAGCAACCATGATCGTTGCAAAGATCAAGTCATGCGCCAAGTGTATCACCTTGTGTGTATTCAATCACTTTGATGCATACACATCTACCTTCCTTTCTTAAAACTTCCTCCTTCCAAGTCCTGGTCTCGACACATGAAAGTATGCTCCAATACTTTGGCATGAATCGAGTAGGAGTAACACAGGAGGAAATGTTAACCTTCCTCAAAATCGCATCCAAAGGTGATAAAGGATGATAGATCAAATTCAACTTAGTGTCGTGATCAAATACCTCGACACTTTAATCTAAATCGACATTAAAAACAAATTTGAGTAATTTCATAGGGTCTCTAATTTTAAAACAATTACGTGAATCCGACTTCAACCTAATCACACATTTACAATGAGAAAAAAAAATAAAAAATGGGTAACTCCCAAATCGAACACAATCATGCAAAGTTGGTTTTTAAGTAAATGGTTACCTTGCACGAGGTCAGGAGATTGGTTAACTTCTACTCTATTCAGGGTAAACACTCTGCCTTGAGTCATTGGTCTGCTAGCAAATCCGGTGTGGTTACTCTTCTCAAATTCTCAGCAGTAACGTGCAATATGACCCTAATTTCCACAATTGAAGCAATTACTTGTTGCCCAGCAGATCCTTCCATAATGATGATGCTTACACTTCTCACAGTAAGGAGCATTACTGCGAGCCTTAACCCCATCCTTAACTTCAACTCTTCCTTTGCCTCGGTTCTGATCAAAATATGGACCCTTATTCCGAGGATCAAATCTTTTCTTTCTTTGTGGTCCATAACTCTGCTGGTTACTCTTTGCCTGATCAGCTAATACTCTAGCCTTCTTATCATCCTCATACATTCGACACATATCTACCAACGTAGGAAAACTTTGAATCTTCTGATAACTAAAAACAGATTTTAGTTTAGGTTTCAAACCACTTTCAAACATGATGCATTTGCTCCTCTCATCGGGATTGTTTTGATAATATGGAGAGTACTTCATCAGTTCCTCGAACTTAGCTGCCTACTCACCCACACTCATGTCTCCTTGCTTTAATTGCAGAAACTCAATTTCCTTCTTCCTTCTTAATTCTTCCAGGAAGTATTTATTGAGAAACTTCTCCAAAAACACACCCCAATTAATATCCCTTCCTTCATAGTGTAGGAGCTGAAATGTGTGATTCCACCAGTTCTCAGCCTCGTCTTCTAACATATAAACTGCATATGCCACCTTTTGAGCCTCCGTGCAGTCTAATGTTCTGAAGATCTTATCCATAGTATGGATCCACTTATTAGCCTCCTTAGGCTTAAATCCTCCTTCAAATTTAGGTGGATTACAACTTCTAAAATCCGCCAAACTCTTAGCTTCTGAATTACCAACATTATATTGATGAGGTGGCTGTTGAGATTGCTGTTGCTGCCATTTATGCATAGATTCCAACACAGCGGTGATTCTCTCTAATATCGCGTCGGTGCGATTTTGGTTTCTGGTCGTCATAATAGACCTGCGCTATTGCCCATGGTCACATATGATGGACTACAGAAACATTCATCACACAACCTATACTAAGGTTATAACAATAGCTTTCAACAATTTACTCAAAACAATAAATATGCCCTGTGGATACCTGCTTGATGTTGATGACTACCTTTCTGGAGCTACTTCCACTACTACAGGATCTGACTTTTGCTCTTATACCACTTTCTGTGACACCCTCAAAATGTCCCAAGTAATTAATACAAAATAAATGCTATTACTTGAGAATATATGGACTTGTTTAATATTAGAAAATACTGGATTCAAAATTTTACTTTTTATTTTCTAAAGAGTCGAGTGCACAAACCAAAACATAGGACATTTGGAGAATAATTTACGTATTACTTTTTAAAATCGAATTCGACATTTTCTTTGCTCAAAAACTAGTTTCGCAAATCTTAGATAGCATTCTCTTTGGAAATAGGATGTATTATATTTCATATAACATAACTTAAGTAATGCCATCCAGTTTTTCATCTACACAACTGATACCATTTCAAAATGTCATAGCCGAATTCTTTTTAAATCAATATCAGAGTAAGCGGAAATAACAGGACTATGTAATAAACCATAATATAACAACGATTTTATAAAAAGGTACGAAATACATAGTCCAGCGGTAAAGATCTCCAAAATCCCATTACAAGTCCATAAGGCCATGGATACATAAGTACATCAAAATGGACCATAACTCAAGAGTTTTCAAAAGGAGTTTCCACAAGATATACATAAAAAAAATATAAAACTCTAAGGCTGGTCTCATGGCACTGGTAGCAGCAGTAGTAGTAGAAGTCTCCAAGAAGTAGCAGCAATCATCATCCAACATCATCATCAGCAGCAAATCTCCTCCACAGCATCCATCACACCGGATCCCTGATCCTCATCATTTACCTTATGCACATACCTAGGGATCATTGCCTCTCCATTGACTCCCGATAGAATGAACGACAGGCTCGCCTCCCCTCTCGTCTTCGATAGGATCCTCCTTGATCTTATTTGAAGGAGTAGATACCCTACCACCGGGTACAAGGTCTGATGAAGACGTGACCTTAATAGGAATCCTTGAAATAGATGGGGGAGTCTCCTCTCGAATGACTCTAAAAGAAAAAGGGTGTGAGCGGGTAGGTCGGAATTGAAAACTGTGATAAGAGCGAGCTGGTCGAGTGGGAGATGATCCATGGTAAGTATAAAAAGTTGGTACATGCATAGTGTATATGATGGGAATCCTAAACCTACAAGGACGGAACCGAATCAGTGGGTTAGGGTTATAAAAGATAATTTCTACCTTCCCCTCATACACCACTCGGAGATCCTCGTAGATCCATATGCCACTAAGAATTGGGCGGATCTCGATGCAAGCGATGTAACGTGACATCACCTACAAGGGCATAGGGGTAAGCAATTCTATACACATAATCAATAGAGCATAAATGTTTAAGCAACATACTTATGCATAGATAACCCCAAATCAGTTAACAGCCACACTTAACACTTAGCAAACACTTAATGCAAATAAGATGTTCACACTCATTCTTGATATCAAGCCTTAACTTAATTAAGGATAAGTGGCATGATGCCTGACATTCTTCTTTTTCTGAGATTCTCCATCTAATGTCCTCACAGACGTCAATCCAATACAATAGTGCATTCCCAGATCACGAATACGTTATCAGAACGTTTGGCGTACTAGCTCGGAAGTGATAAAAACGTCACACCATCTGGTGAACGTCACGTCGCCCAAGGACGTAAACCTATCACTTCTCATCATACAACGGGTGTGATAAACAACGTCACCACATCTGATGAACGTCACGTCGCCAAAACGTAAAACTTATCACTTGTGATACACAACAGAGGTGATAAACAACGTCACCATGTCTGACGAACGTCACGTCGCCAAAACGTAAACCTTATCACTTGTGTGAATTACACTGTTGAAACCTCAAATCAATAGTATATCACATACTGCCCACATTATCCACCTTAATGCGTCATCGAGCTAGTAGCAACACTTAGCATTTTCAGAAGTCCTCCACATGTTCTCATAACATGATAACGATTTAGCACTTAAGCTCTTGACTTAAAGAATTGATTGGTACATCTCAATTGATCATGTATATAACGTGCCACCCGAGCAACGTCCCGTCATCCAAACGGAATAACCATATAAATCAATTTCTTCTAAGTCTTAGATCACTTGGATTATTATCGTTTAAGTATTAACCAAATGGTTCAGGATTAAAAATGGTATTTTTAATATTCTGCGTAAAACGACTCGAGTGTTCTTCAGAATACTTGAGTGGTTCTTCAGTCTTTCCAGATTACTTGAGTAGTTCTTGGCTACTCGAGTTGTTCATGCCTTTCAGGAGAATTAGGTTTCAGATTTTTAAAAGTACTCGAGTAGTTCATGAATACTCGAGTGTTCTTCATCAAATCCAGAACACTCGAGTGACTCATGCATTACTCGAGTGGTTCATCATAAAATGTTCTTGTACATCAATCGATACTCGAGTTCTGGGCCTGGTACTCGAGTGGTTTGAGCAAAAGTTACACTATTTTAACACAAAATACTCGAGTATCAAGCCAAGTACTCGAGTCTTTTCATACAGAACAGACTGAAAACTTGGTTTTAACATACCATTTTCAATTCTAACCATTTCTAATCCAATCCAATGAACAACAGAGCTTACATTATACATATTAAACATGTTCCAACACAAAAACAACAACTTATTACAGTGAATCGAATCTGAGCAACAATTATGCATAAAAACACATTTTCAACAACTTAACATACCAAATTCAACTCCACACACTTTTGGCATGAAAACAACTTGCATATAGCTCACATGTAACATATAGAACATGCTCAGAACAACATTAGAACACAAGCTGGTCTCCAAACCAATTTCCCTATTCAAACTAAGCCCTTAGAGCCTCTTGGTGGCTCTCTAATCAAATTCATGCAATTTAAACTCTATCTAGTGAATAGTGAGACTTCCCCTTACCTCTAAGACGTGAATCAACAGAAACTTTACCAAAACTTAGCTTCCAAGCTGGATTCCCCAAACTCCACACTGAAACAGAGCAGTTTCAGCAGAGCACCAAGATTGAATTGGTTGATGCATAAGACAGACATAAAAATTGGGGAATTTAGTTTCTATATACTTTCTACAATTCGTACTAGCTAAAGAGACAAGATTCACATGGAGAGGTTGCCTGAGCTTACCAAAATCGAGCTCCAAAGTAAGCTCCAGGAAACCTGAGACAGCAACGGACCCCAACTTCAACCTTCGATTCTTCCAATCTACGAACTCTCAGCTCACAATTTTGGTGTCTATACAAAGCTCATGATGTGAACTTTGTATTTGTGTATGATTTGTGGCTTAACTCTAAACAGAGAAGGAGAATCGATTGAATCAAATCGGAAACCCTAACTCAAGCAAAACTCACGAAATTGGCAAAATGAATGGTTGACTCATCAACCATGGCTTAAATAGCCGTTCATGAAGCTCATGCAGCTCGACACGAAAGCCATGGACGTGTTGAAGGACTGATTTCGTGTCAAACGGCGGTGACTCATTGGTGGTGACTCACCAAACGCACTAACTCGTCAACTCTGACCAAATTACTCGAGTAGTACTCCCAAAAACACTCGAGTATTTTGACCAGTTTTTGAAAAATATTAATTTTATTTTCTTTCCCTCTAAAACCTTTCTAAAATTACTTCAAGGTCCCAAACAGGGACTAATGTGAAATATATTTATTTTCTCATATTAAAACTATCTAATATTATCATTCATAATAAATCACTTTGAAATCAAGAATAAAATAATTAATTATAAATAAGCTTTATAATTAACATATTATTAATCATGGGTTAAAAATCTGGGATGTTACATTAAGCATTCACACTCATTGATTATCGCTAATAAATAGAACTAAGCGAACCATAAATAGAGATAAACCACAAAAACAGTAGAGAGAAATTGAAATAGCATTAAGAACAAAAGCTCATGAGTAACTGATACAATACCAAAGGGATTAACCCTTGAAGTTAGCCTTCCATGTCGTAAATAAACAAAAACGTGGAAGAAAATGATGAAAGGGAACCCTAGCAGCCACCAAATGCTATGGAGAGCAAACTAAGCTTCTCCTCATCTAGAGAGAGAGAAAAAAACGTGAATGAATTAGGGTCCTTGGGGTTACACGAGTTTCTCCCCTTTTTAATCACAAAATGGGCCTAAAACATGGGCCCAAGTCCTAAGAAACACTATTATGAAAATTACAACTAAAAAGGGACCTAAATGAAAATTACAATCTTCACTTCAACACTTGATTCCTCATTTCCAAAATGCCCCAAAATGTCCTTGTACCAAATATGACCTGAAAATAGAAATAGAATTAATTAGGCTAAATAATCCCAAATTAAACGACATTTGGAATATTAGTCCAATAAACTCTAAATCACTAAATCAAGCTAAACGATGTCAAATGGGCATTAAGTGTCAATAATAGGAGTAAAATAATGATTAGAATAATGGGAAATATAATGCTCATCATTAAAATGATGGATTAGGATCAAGTTAAATGCTATGAAGTCGTGGGATAATCTTAGCAAAGAAATAGAGGTCGAAAGAGGGGAAAACGAATATTAAAACCGACGTTTCCGATCTTTTTAATACGCCATATTAGGAAATTCAAAATACAAGATTTATAGATCTAATCGTAAACTCCACCATTGGATGTGAAGATGAGTGTCTTAGAAAACTTGTCTCAAAATTTGAGCATGATCCGACGGTTAACGAAGAAGATATGCCGATTTGAGTGCAAGGCCTTCAAACACGCCCAGGCGCGCGCCATGTAACATCCCGCATCTTCTGGACTCAAATAAATCAATGAGGTTTTATTTAAAAAGAATTTTGAGAATTTAAGAAGGATTTTTCAGAAAAAATTTTTAGCAAATGATTTTTATTTGAGTGTGATTTCATGAAAACCAAGTTATTATTTTGTTATTTGAGATTTCTTTTCAAAATGAAATTGGAAAATTTGAAAATGCATATCTTTTCAACCTTTTTTCATAAAATCATGATATTTATATGAAAACGATCGCGTTGAAAAGTAGAATTTAAATATGTGATTTTTATAATTTTCTAGGTTGGTTTGCAAAAATTTATTTTGAGCCTTTAAAGGACGAATTTTTGAAGCTTTGAGTGATGAAAATGATTTGAAACTGTAAATAAAATTATTCCTTTTGAAAATCTTTGATTTATATAAAAATATGGTTTCATAAAATGAAGTGATGCTTATATTTTTAACTAAATGGTGCAGTTTATTAATGTGTCTTTGAAATCTTTAAGTTTGTGAGCATGTGTGCTTTTGTGCAATAAATTAGGTGTGAAATTTAATTAGTGAATTTGAGGTGCATAAATGGATGAATGCATGACAAAATTGTGTGAATATGAACACGTGTAGGAAGCATGAAATTATCCTAAGGTATTACATATATGTTTGATTATGTGTTAATGTATGCATTAAATTTCTTATGCTACTCCATGAATTAATTTTGTGTGCTTGTAATGATATAATGGAAACAAATTCTATTTCTCCTAGTATGTGTATGTGTTGTTCGGCCATGTGAGATCAAGAGGACCAAGTAGGAGAGCAATTTCTTATGCATTAAGAGAGTAGAAAATTAAATAGAAAATAAATAGGAAATTAGGGTGTGAGTGTCATGATGCCTAGTGAGACTTTCTATCCACTTGTCTCCTTATGAAAAGACCCATTCCATGCAACTTTATGAGTGGACCCATTTGCCCTTAGGCTTGCACTTTGAACCGAGGACAAAAGAGGAAAATTACACCCCCTTTGCTTTGCCTATATGAACCGTATGTGTGTGTGTGTGGGTTGGCTTTGATTCATTTTCATTTCCTTCACATTTCTACCAACACAAACACCTTTGGTCCAAGAGCACACAAAGCTCTTGAGACCCTTAGAAAAGAGAGAGTGGCCGAGAGAGGAGAAGAGAAAAAGATAGAAGAGTGAAAACCCAAACTTCTCAACCAAATACCTTTGATTTCTTTCTTCAAACACATCCTTCTTCAAAGATTAAGAAGAAAACCAACCATTAACTCTAAGAGAGAGGAGGCCGAAGCAACCCTAGGAGAAGGAGAAGAGAGATTGAAGCTGGAAGATTAGGATTTTTGTTTAAGGTAGTTGTTTAAGAAAGTTTTAGTGTAATAATTTTAGTTTTGTAAAGAACTCTATGATGGACTTTGTTTAAACTTTGATTTTGTGATGCATGTGTTTATTTTCTTATGATCTTAAAGTTTAGATGACATGCATGTTCTTTCTATGCCTTGATCTTGATTATTTGTGCTTGAAAGTTTTGATCCTCGACTTGTAATTCTTTTCTTCACGGTTTTATGTAAGATTTGTGTTTAAGCTTATGTATTTGCTTTGATCTCTTTTGCATGTCTTGATCTATGAGTGATCTTTGAAAAACATGAAGTTTGAGCTTTGCATGTTTGTTTTAAGTGTAAAGCTTTGGTTTTCTTTGATGCATGTCATGATTTTTAAAGAGAAAATTATGATAACCAGTTTTAAAAATGATTTTGGTGCAAAAAGGATTTTTAAACAAGATTTTGTGTGTGTGATGATGATTTCGTTGATGTTTGAAAAGAAAATGTTGTTTTAAAGCTTTGCATGTGAAAATAGAACCCAAGATCTTACCTTTGTGTACTTTGTCATTCGGCCAAACTTAGGGAAAGTAGGAAATTATATTTGATCATTATTTTAGTTACATGCATGTTGAGATTTATGAGATTTAAAGATTTAAAGTACATGTATAAAATCATTAAAGGTTTGAATGATAAAGATTTTTGATATAACCTTTGATTTTTATTGTAATAAATTTAGTTAAAGAAATAAAATTAAAGATTGACGAATTTGTATGTGAAGCTCACGGTTTTGTCTTTATAAATATCAAAGTTTGTTTATTTTGTTTTGCATGTGTGTTTTATTGATGGATCTATGGATTTCAAGTATATGAAAACCTAAATTTTGATTAAAAACTTAAAAGTGATTTTCATGATCCTATTCGGTTTTGGAGCAAATTTCAAACCATTTTTATTTTTCTTGTGTGTTATTGTTTGAGTTAGCTTTGAGTGAATAAGATTGATTGTTGTTGTGAATGATTGAACCCTGTATGAGGTTTATATGATATATGCCTATTTGGATGATGTTTGTGGCTGATTAGGGCCTAGGTATAGGACATAAGTAGTAGATTATGGAGTTAGAGTATAAGCAACCCTTTAGGGTAATAGTGTTTGGAGTGTGTTAGTACCCTTCCCAACCTTCGATGAAAAATTTCGGAGGGAAACCAACTGACCTTAGAAAACCTGTTAGAATCTTCGCATCAGAACTAACCCAATTAAACCATAGTCGGAACTCTTCAATGAGAGCAAGTGTCAAGGGGCATACTCATATTGAATGGTATGCCAATTCCTAGTGGGGGAGTAGAACCGAAGTGAAGTAAGTAGTGTAGCTTAGAAACCTTTCTTCTGGGATGGTTCTCCATTTGACGGAAGTTGAACGAAATTTCGGGGACGAAATTCCAATAAGTGGGGGAGAATTGTAACATCCCTTATTTTCGTCCCAAGTTCTATGAGGAAAACCAATGGTAAGCCATGGGTAGGATTTAAGAGTAGTGTCTTAGAGTTAGAATTTGTCAAAATAGGAGTTTCCAAAGGAGTAATCGATTACCTGTAAGGTGTAATCGATTACATGCTCTCTGGTGAAATCACACAAAAGTTGCATTAAAAGTAATGGATTACTTGGGCAAAGTAATGGATTACTTGGGCAAAGTAATGGATTACTTGGGAAAAGTAATGGATTACATGGTGTTTTTTTTTTGTGAAGTAATCGATTACATTGAAGGAGTAATCGATTACTTGACCTCTGAAAATCATACTAGAATTGTTGCATCAAAGGAAGTAATGGATTACTTCAAGTAAGTAATCGATTACTTCAGGTCTGATGCAGAAAAAAAAAAGAGAAATAGAGTGCACATGATGCACTTTTGGACCACTCGAAGGGAATCTTTCCCTTTCAACTTTAACCCATGGCCACACAGTCTTTATCCAACTAAAATAAAACAAAAACAAAACACCCACATCCACATCCACTCCCATTCATTCTCATCTCATCATCAACTCATCTTCTCTCTTCTTCTTCCCTCACATGATTTCACTCCCTCCTCCACCTAGACCAAGTTGCTTTCTTCTTCCTCTTCAAGCTCATCAATAATCATCAAGGCCATGGATTCAAGATCAAGTTCCATCTCCTTTTCATCTCCTCTTCATATTTCTTCCTCATGAGCACCCATTTTCGGCTCTCTCTCTCTCATCTCTCCATTTTTGGTTTTCTCTCTCTGCTTCACATAAAACTCCATCAACCACCATAAACCACCCAAAATCCCTCCTTCCAAGCCTATAATCATGAGACCCACCTACTCCCACAAGCTCTCTCTCATTCGTGGCTCTCTTTCTCTCTCCAAGGGTTTTCTCTCTCCTCCAATCTTGAAGAACGGAGTGGAGATCGGTCTAGAGAATTGGAGTCAAGGTAGATCCGGAGTAGATTCAAGGTCCTTGGAGCTTTGTGTGGGCTCTCTCCTCCTCTAAGATAAGGGGAGTCTCTTTTCCACACCTTGAGTTAGGGATAGTTGGGGTATATAATAGGACTTGGGTTAAGTAGTTAAATTGGGTTGTGGGTAGCAAAATAGCACCTATTTAAAGTTGGTTTAGGGAGATTGAATGTATTCTTTTGATTTAATTTAATTATTTAATTTAATTGATATAATTTGCTAAAAATCCCTTATATATATTGTAAAGTAGGAAGTGAAGAACCCTAGGGAGTTGACTTATCTTACAGCACTCTGAGACATACCTGAGTATGTCGATTTATTTGTGATATTTGTTGTCTTTTGAGAGTTGTTATGTTCACATGTGTGTTAAATGAGTATATTTATGACTAAGTGTTAAATAATGTGATAAATTAATAATGTTGGCTATGAGGTGGTGTAATGACTAATGGATATAAGGATAATACTTGAATGCTTGAATAAGAAGTGTAATATAATCGTTTATTTAAGGTTGATGATGTTTATTGAAAATGTATGGGATTGATTTCTTTAGTGCTAATTAATGGTATAAGTATTAGTTGGGAAAGAGTATGAGTTCTTGATTTGCATGGGTGAAATATTGGTGGAAATTGTATTGGATGGTTGATTATTTGTTGTTATGTGATGTGAAAATTGAGAATGAAGTAAATGCATGAATGTGGATGATTGCTACCTGTTATAAATGGCTATTTGAATTGTGTGATTTATGGTGAATGTGTTTGGATTGATATGGACGGTTGAATTGATCATTGGGACATTGGGACACTAGGTGTTCCTGCTAGGTGTACAAATGCCCCATTAGGGCCAAACGCCCCATCAGCCTAAAATGCCCCATTAGGTGAAAATGCCCCGTTAGGAGTCAATGTACCCAATTGATCAATTCAACGAAAACTAAAAGAATGGAAAATGTGAAAAAGACTAATGTATGTAAATTAAATATGCTTAGGAATGTGATAAGTATGAATATAAGATTTTATGTATTAGTCCTAACGGGTGAGGCCTAGTGGGTGAAAGTCCTGATGGGTGTATAAGTCCCTAATGGGTGTACAAATGCCCTAGCAGGAGCAACCAATTCCTAGTGGTACAAACTAAAAGAAATGAGTAAAAGAAAGAAAAGTGGGTATGTTGTCCTCTGACCGTGAGGAGACATGAGATGTTATGTTTGGTATGTTGTCCTCTGACCGTGAGGAGACATGCGGTATTATGTTGGGTGTGTTGTTCTCTGACCGTGAGGAGACACGCGTTATATGGTTTATAATGGGAAATGAAAATGATTTTGGAAATGAGAACGAGACGCATTTTGTTATTCATGGCTTGATTTGATTATGATTCTTGAGTTGCTATTATGTGCTCTTTACTATCTTATAATTCAATGTGTTGTGAAAAGGTCTCACCCTTAGTGGTTATCATTTTAGGTGAATGTCAAGAAACTTTAGGATCAGAGTGTCGCAGCGGAAATTTGGAAAGAAGGAAATTCTATGTTGCGCTACTCATATTATAATTGAAATACCCAATTTCATTTCTTAATTTGATTTATGAAAAGAAAATTTTAAATTCTTCATTTTAATTATTAAACCTTTTAGGTGATATTTTATTTAAAAACTTGAGGTGTTACATTATGGTATCAGAGCAGTTCCTTCCTTCCGACCTGAGGGAAAGTGGTCCCGATCTCGCTGCGAACACTCTCATCTCAAGCTTCTTCTCCAGAGGTGAGACCCTTTTAAGTGGAAATTTTACTGTTAAGTAATTGATGATCATGTTTGATGCTAAATGCTTATTGTGAGTGAATAATGTTCTTTGTATGAACATAATGAGTTTATGTTTGCAAATGGGAATACTAATAATTGTCAAGTCAAGAAAATTGAGTACACAAGTGGAAAACAGAAGTGAATTCTTTGGAACCTAAGCGGATCCCTTAGGGATTCAAGGAATCACATATTGTAAGAGTTTATCCATTTGCAAACAGGAAACTTCAAAGGGTGTAATTTGATTTTGTCTAAGGATGAAAATTTTAAGTTTTGAGTTAATCAAAACTTGAAGTTTCTTACAAAGGGAATCTTGCTAATCAAAACAAAGTACATAAACTTTAACTGGATGGCTAGGGCTATTACCACTGATGGAATGTAGTGTCGGAACTGGCCAATCCGATGCTGCATTTATCGGGAGGTGACGTCGTCGAAATCTAGGAGTT
Source organism: Crotalaria pallida (assembly GCA_037953625.1). NCBI lineage: Eukaryota > Viridiplantae > Streptophyta > Magnoliopsida > Fabales > Fabaceae > Crotalaria > Crotalaria pallida. The sequence continues at coordinate 73,856,836 of CM075649.1, read as the reverse complement.
TGTGTGTAACACCCCGATTTGGAAAACTCGAAATAAACACTCAACAAATACTTAATTAATTCTTTTAGGAAAAATAGGGTAATTTTTTTTTTTGAAACGGGAACAACACTCGACTATCGAGCTTCCCAAAACAAGGCATTACTTTTTAAAAATCCTTTTTCTCAAAACCTTTGCGGAAGTTTCTGAAAAACAGTTTGAAGTCGGAATCTTTCTTTCCATCAATAAGAAAACGTTTGGATCCTTCAGAAAATGTGTTTGATTTTCTTAAAAGGGGTTTACTTGTCCGACTGTGACAGTCCTTCAAGTAAACATTTTGGAAATAGATCATAAAGGTTCTTACAAAAGTGGTCACCACAGAATTCCGGTGCCCTTCTTACAAAACATATGTCTTATCAAAAGCATTTCAAAAAGAAAGGGGTACACTTGATAAGCATAATAGCAAGGGTCCAAAGGGAACCTAATTATAACTACTAGCAGAAGCTCTTCCTTGATCCACAACGTGAGTCTCCAACAGCGATCTCCGTCGTCCATCCTTGGTCCTCTCATCAGCGCATCACAATCAGTAGGTCCTTCCTCCACGAGTAGCATCACCAGCTTCTCCGTCTTTTAGAATCGAAGATTGATATTCACATGTGCACAAGAAGTTGAGAGAGTAAGTTATCCGAATGGAATTACCCCCATCGACTTCTTGGAATTACACTAGTGATGCATACCAGAGCATAACAACAATATAGACAAACAACACAGCAGATAAATATACATAATGCATGAGGGTGCAATGCAATCGTCGCACTAACTAACGTTTTATTCTTTCATTTGGGGAATTCTCTTAGTTGAGTCGTCTCACTCATTCTAGTCTCTTGAACAGCTTATCTCGCAAAGTCGAATCTCTCACCACATCGCTTTCTCAAAGCCGAAGTCTCGTAGTTCACATATCTCAAGTCAATCGTATCAGAATTCAAGCTTTAGAGTTACGGTTCAGGTTTACATCTCCTCGAATCCATCCACCTAGTCGGAAGCAATCAGAAGTACAGGATCTCTACCACTCCGGCTTCAGGAGACTACGCCAAAATATAATATAAAATGCCCGGGAAAATAATGTCATGACAAAGGGGCGTCAACCTCCACCAAGTTCAAGCATCCCTCTTCTGATCCTGATTTAGTCAAGGGGCGACAGTCATCTGTCTAGTGATCATGCAGTACTTCAACTACGACACTGGACTACTCACCCCTACCCGGGATGGTCAACCCAGGTCCCCTGTAGCTTTTCCCGCCTAGACAGACTCCTCTTCAGGCTTCTTGATGAGTCACCGTCCTTGCCTTCCCCTATCCCAATCATCAAGTGAGTACCACGCAGGTAAACACCGTATCTTCCTCTCCACTACTTCGGGTAAGGGTTTTAGGACGAAAAAGTTCTATTCGATTTGTCCTACTGTCGACCCATCCTAAGTCTCCTCCGTCATATAGCACCAACCATATGCGGGTTGCCTCTGATGGGACTCGACTACTATATTTGATGAGCTCCGACCCATCCGAAACCACATTCGGCACATAGCTCCGACCATGTGCAGGATATCAACAGCTGTTCTGACGGGCTCCGACCCACTCAGAAGCATTCTCAACATATGGCTACGACCATATGGAGCATCATCATCACATGGCTACGACCACATGGAAACATTCTCGACACATGGCTACGACCACGTGGAGACCATATCAACACATGGCTATGACCATATGAAACCACATCGACACATGGCTACGACCATGTGGAAACCATCCTTGTAGACACTCATTCATTGCGTCCATGTTCACAGCATCGTCGTCATAGTCACGTTGTCAGCTCGATCCACGTACTCGGCGTGTTCGCATCATCCGGTTCCATCACGCGTAACCTTCCCTTAGAGTCTTACTCTAATCATCAGGGGAATTCTTAAAGTTTTTCTATGTCTTTCTATTTTTATCTTATAACGCGGGATGATGCAAGATGCATATGCAATGACAATATAGCCAGCAATATAACTCAGTATAAACAAATATCTCAATCAATCAATACCATGTAATGGTATAGGTCTGAGTCTTCGTATACCTCAACACAAACAATCACACAAATTGTCGGGTATACTACTAGCTACGTTAGACCTTTACTCCGACTTTGAGAGAGTGCAGAGTGTCCTAGCATACTCACTAGACACCAAAGCGTCTTAGGATAACTTCTCTCTCACCTGGATTCGCAGTTACTGACTCTACGAGTTCCAAACGATTTGCTTCCTTCCTCGTCTGCCCGACTCCAACTCCTTTCAAGTCCCATAAAATAAATATGTGAGTGTTTAATCTTTATTTAATTATTATTCTTAAATTCATTGTCAAGACTACTTAAGAAGAATCCAAACATCGACTTCATTTAGAAACCGAAACATCACTTTTCTTCACTGAAATTTGTCCATGGTCAAATATTAACTTTCACACTTTAGAATCATGAGAAAATAATCAATTAAATTAATTTAATTAAAAGGTTTCTTTGCTGGTCCCTCCTGGACAGCATTGAAATCAATTCCAAAAACACCGAAAAGTCGCACTTTTCAAACCAACTTTAACCTAGATCGAATGTCCTTAAGGACTCAACCTTAAAACATCTTGAAAGCACTTTTAAGTCATTTTTAAGTAAGTAACATAGTTCATAAGATTCTGGACAGCATTGTGTCCTAAGTTTAAAACTCACTTTCCATGTTCAAAAACCGATTCAAAAGCACACACAAATCAAGCACTTTAAAAGCAATCAAATGAACACTTTGGTCAATAGTTCATCAAGCTCAAACACTTAGAATCACATGAGGGCAGCAAGGTACTCAAGACAAACAAATCAAACAATTATTCATTTATTCCAAACATTTCACAATCACAAACCATTAAGTTGCACATAAACATGTTCACAAACTTATCCACACATATAGCCCAAGCCAAACGAGAAAATCAAACACTTAGCATACACAAACCAAATCATGCATCACACATACACTTAGTCACATTTTTATTTATCTTTCACTTAATTTATTTCATCTTAGCAAAACTTCATCTTATCACACTTAATCATGTCAAAAACGTATGCATCATGGTTTGTTTAGAAAGTCATTTCTTCAAGGATTAACTTCACAAATCAACACATGAATTCATGACATAATCATTCACATACTCAAAGAAATTTAACTTAAAATCTAAGGTCTAAACCGTGACCTTAGATAGGTTTTCTTAAAAACATTTTCAAGAATCCAAGACTTAAAAACAACTCTAGATTCAATCAATAATTTCACATAATTCGTTGAGCAAGTAAAAACATAATCTTAGCATGCATTCTACATGAAACCGTGGGCATCACATGAGTCCCTAAACAATTTATATTTTTCACGTAACACATAAAATCAACTCAAAGCTTAAGGAAATCACATATTCATCAATCAAACTTAAGAAAATCTCAATCTTTTTGATTTAGCATGTAAAACCGTGGCTAACACAGGAGGTTACACAATTCACACTCGTTCGAAACATTATTAAATTTCAAGATTATGACATGCAAGGAATCAAGCAAAAGAAAATCAAGCTTCCACTCATAACAACAACAAAACCGTGACTAATTATGAAGAATCACATAATTTCTATTCACTCAAACATCACTAAATCTCAAGATCACAACATGCAAAGGATTAATCGAAAGAAAGTCAAACCTACATGCATAACAACATAGAACCGTGGCCAACATAAAAGAAATCACCAAGTACATCATAGATCAAACATAGATCGTGACATGCATGAGGTCACAAGCACTAGATCCTTGAAAATCTTTTCATGAAAACTAAAAATCAACTCTTTTCAAACACACTTTTTAAGAAATCAAAGAGAAAACTCAAGACCATGAAGAAAACACTTTCTTAATAAAAACTTCAAGATCAAGTTGGAAAATCAACATGCATGTAAAGGAAATCACTAGATCCATCACAAAAACATACACGCATCACACTTCCTCAAACAAAAAAAAATCAAAGTTAAGAAAGAAAGAATGAAAAGAACAAGAATCAAAGAAAAAGGCTTGAAGCTTTTAAGTTCATGAGACCAATTCTTACTTAATTAAAATTTTAAGAATTCAAGTCCAAAATCTTTGGTTTCTCTTTTCCCTTCTCACGGTTCACTCTCTCTCTCTCTTAGTCCATGATCTTTCTCCTTCTCTTTTCACTTTCTTAGCTTGATCTAGCTTAGATCATGAGGATTTCAAGACTTGGTTTCCTTCCTCTCACAATTCGGCCACCTTCTCTCTCTCTCTTTCTCACCAAGAGTTTGATGATTCTCTTGGTTCTTTGTGTTTGGTTTAGGAAAAGATTTGAAGAAAGTTTGTGTTTAATGAAGGAATGAAGAGAAATTCATTCCTCCCTCACGGTTCTTGGTGTTGATTGGTGTGTGTGTTGGTGTGGTTTGTGTTGGTGTGAATGAGAGAAAGAAAGAAATGGTGAAGAGGTGAGAATGAAAAATGGAAACAACTCACTCACTCTTCATACGGTTTTGGTCCCTTTTCTCTTAATCTTCTTCACTTTTCTTTATTTGCTACTAAGGGTTTGCATGGAGGGTATATTAGCAACACTTAGGGATTAAGTTAAGGACTTGGAGGCCAAGTCTTTCCATCAAGGCCCTCACGGCCTCCCCCTTTCTTTCTTTCCTTTCCTTCACTTTTTCTTCTCTTTGGTCATGCTTATGTCATGGTGGTGATGTCATGGTTTGACTAAGGTATGCTACTTGGCAACCATGCATATAAGCTTAGTGGCTTGCTTAGACACATGGCCATTCGGCCATAGGGTGATTAAGGTGGGGTGAATTAGCTTAATTAGGTTTAAGGCACTAATTAGGGTTCTAATCATGATTAGGGTAGGATTAGGTTAATTAATCTAGGTTTAGTCCACTAATCCTTAGTGATTAGGGCTTAATCAAGGATTAAGGTGATAATCAAAAACTTAATCATGGGTTTAAGGAAAACTAATTTTGGATTAACTCACTAATCAAAAGAGTTTAGGGTTTAAGAGAATGATTAGGCACTTAATCAAAGATTAAGAGCTCGATTAGGGTTTGGTTCATGATTTGGGCATCGATTAGGGTTTCTAGAGGTAATTGGACTTGATTCCTTAAAACTTAGAAAAATAATTTCCATTTTAAACCATAAAGTCATAGAATCAATTAAGGGAACAAAATCTCAATCAACCATAATCAATCAAACATACAAAGTCACACACATAAGCAATCCGAATTTCAAACATAAGAACTCATCATGAACTCAAAACTCTTTTCAAATCAATTCTTAATTAATTAGGTTAAATTAATTTCTTAATTAGGGACTTTCGGAAGTGAGTCAAATGGGCAGATGTTACATCCTCCCCAACTTAGAAATTTCTCGTCCTCGAGAAATCACGTACCTGTATCAAACAAATGAGGGTACGAATCCCTCATGCTACTCTCACGCTCCCACGTAGCGTTCTCACCATTCACAGAATTCCACACAACCTTAACTAAAGGAATATCCTTTCCTCGAAGATTCTTTACACTTCGACCGTCTATCCTTAAGGGTAAAGTCCCGTACGTTAGATTTTCCTTGAGTTGAATAGAGTCGGGTTCGATGATGTGAGACGGATCACTAACATACTTTCTAAGTTGTGACACATGAAAGACATTGTGTAGGTTGGAAAACATTGGGGGTAAAGCAATTTCATATGCTACTGGTCCTACACGTTTCAGAATTTGGTAAGGTCCTATAAATTTTGGGGTAAGTTTTCTGGTTTTAAGCACTCTGCAGATCCCAGTAGTTGGCACTACTCGCATGAACACATGATCGCCTTCATTAAACTCGATAGGAGTCCTTCTCTGGTCATAGTAACTCTTCTGTCGGCTTTGCGCACTCCTCATCTTTTCCTGAATCATCTTGATCTTTTCCGTCGTTTGTTGAACCATCTCTGGACCCAAAATAAGATTCTCTCCCGTCTCAAACCAACATAATGGCGTTCTGCACTTCCTTCCATATAGAGCTTCATAAGGTGCCATCCCTATGCTCGAGTGATAGCTGTTGTTCTACGTGAATTCGATCAGTGGCAATAGAGTGTCCCATTCTCCCGCTTGTTCCAAAACACAAGCTCTAAGAAGATCCTCCAGTGATTGAATGGTTCTTTCTGACTGTCCGTCCGTCTGAGGATGATAAGCTGAACTCAACTGAAGTCTTGTTCCAAGTGCAGCATGTAGACCATTCCAAAACTTTGAAACGAATCTCAGGTCTCTATCTGATACGATGTTTGTCGGCACTCCATGAAGTCTCACTACCTCATTGACATATATGCTTGTTAACTTCTCCAACGGATACTTCACATTGACAGGTAAGAAATGAGCGCTTTTGGTTAATCGATCGACAATTACCCAAATAGCGTCAAATCCTCTTCTGGTCTTAGGTAAAGCAATTACAAAATCCATGGAAATACTGTCCCACTTCCAGGTTGGAATTTCCAACGGTTGTAACACTCCATCGGGTTTCTTGTGTTCAATCTTAGCCTTTTGACACACCAAACACCTCGACACATATTCCGCTACTTCTCTCTTCATACCAGACCACCAGAACATCCTCTTCAAGTATTGGTACATCTTGGTTGCTCCGGGGTGAATACTCAGCTTACTCTTATGAGCTTCCTCCAAAATCATCTCCCTTATTTCCTTATCTTGTGGCACACAAATCCGATCTTTACGCTTTAGCACTCCGTCAGCTCCAACTTGAAATTCAGTCTCCTTTCCTTCTGAAACCATCTGCTTCTTTGCTTGTAACTCTGGATCGTCCAACTGTCCTTTCTCGACTCGTTCCATGAACTCACTCGACACGACCAACATTCCCAAAATCATACTCCTCGGACTCATCCTAACTTCCAGGTTCATATCTCTGAATCGCTCGATTAACTCCATCTCTTTCACCATCATTGCAGACACATGAAGAGATTTCCTACTCAAAGCATCTGCTACTATGTTCTCTTTTCCTGGGTGATATTGTAGCTCGAAGTCGTAATCCTTCAAAAATTCCATCCATCGCCTTTGTCTCATGTTCAACTCCTTCTGATCAAAGAGATACTTAAGACTCTTATGATCGTTGAATACCTCGATCCTTGCTCCATAGAGGTAATGTCTCCATATCTTCAGAGCGAAAACCACCGCAGCTAACTCCAAATCGTGAGTTAGGTAATTCTGCTCGTGAACCTTCAGTTGTCTAGAGGCATAGGCTACGACCTTTCGCTCTTGCATCAGGACGCAACCTAAACCTTGCTTCGACGCGTCACAATAAATACTGAAACTCTTCTCGGGATCAGGCAACACAAGCACTGGGGCTGTAGTCAACCTCTTCTTGAGCTCTTGAAAACTCTCTTCGCACTTCGTGGTCCACACGAACGGTTGTCCTTTCCTGGTCAACTTCGTCATTGGCAAGGAGAGTCTTGAAAATCCTTCAATAAAACGCCTATAATACCCTGCCAAACCGAGAAAACTTCGAATTTCCGTCACCGTTGTTGCCACTTTCCAGTCTAAAACCGCTTTCACTTTAGCCAGATCTACCGCTATTCCTTCCCTTGAGATTACATGACCCAAGAAATTCACTTCCTCCAACCAAAATTCACACTTTGAAAGCTTCGCATACAACTGTTTCTCCTTCAAAATCTGCAGAACTATCCTCAAATGTTCCCCATGTTCCTCCTTGTTCTTGGAATAAATGAGGATATCGTCTATGAATACTACTACGAACGAATCTAAAAAGGGTTGAAAGATTCTGTTCATGTAGTCCATAAACACTGTAGGAGCGTTAGTCACTCCGAAGGGCATGACTAAATATTCAAAATGTCCATATCGGGTCCTAAATGCAGTCTTCGGAATGTCGTCTTCCTTCACTCGAATCTGGTGATAGCCCGAGTGAAGATCGATCTTTGAAAATACCGCAGCTCCTCTCAGCTGATCCATCAAGTCGTCTATCCTAGGTAGGGGGTACTTATTCTTGATCGTTACCTTGTTCAGCTGGCGATAGTCGACGCACAACCTCATACTACCGTCCTTCTTCTTCACCAGTAAGACTAGGGCTCCCCAAGGCGACACACTGGGTCTGATGAGTTGCTTCTCCATAAACTCCTCGATCTGCTTCTTCAGCTCAGTTAGCTCCACTGGTGCCATTCGGTAAGGCGCTCTAGAGATTGGTCCAGTTCCCGGTATCACATCGATTGAAAATTCGACCTCTCGAACAGGTGGTAATCCAGGAATGTCGTCAAGGAAAACTTCTGGGAAGTCTCGAACTACGGGCAGCTCTCGGATGTGATTGTCCACATCGATGTTTAAAGAAGTCGAGATCATGTATACATGGGCTCCCTCTCTCAAAGAAGCCATGACTTGATTGGCAGATACGTGCTTGGGTAAAGATTCGTCAGGGTTTTCAAAAGATATGGTCTTAGTGAAACAATTCAACTGAACATGGTTAGCAGATAACCAGTCCATTCCTAAGATAACATCGATTTGAGATAAGGGTAACACTATCAGGTCAGTGGGAAAGGTCCTGTTATCTATCACTATAGGGCACTTAGGGCAAAAAGTCGAAACTGTGACTGGGTCACTAGTAGGGGTAAACACAATCAAGTCATATGGTAGAGAAGCTACCATTAAGTACAACCTACTCACAACATCATCGGATATAAAAGAGTGCGTAGCACCCGAATCATACAACACATTCAAGGAAATCTCACATATAAGACATGTACCTCGAACAAGACCATCGTGGTTTGAAGCCTCTACACCACTCATCGTGAAGACTCTTCCTCTCTCCTGAGGCTTAGCAGTAGTCGATACATTCCTCTCTTGCTTTGGCCTAGTGCACTGGTTTGCATAGTGGCCGGTTCCTTGACAGTTGAAGCAAACTAGCTTGGTGCGACAGGGGCCGAAATGGTGTCGACGACACTTAGCACAGTACGGAGCTGAAGTTCCAGAGCTTCTTTCAGCATTGTTGGGACGATTCTTGCTCCCATTGTTGCTCCAAGTGTTGGCGCTCCTATTACCTCGGTTGCCATTATTACGACTGCTGTTTCTTCGGGGCCATGATCCTCCGTACCGATTATCCCTTCTTCCTCCAGATCGATCGTAGGGTCATCGCCCGTGCTGGGTTCCTTGTCTCACATTCTGGTAATTGGGATTGTTCCTCATTGGTCCATGGGAACTTGGAGGTACAGCAGTCTTATTGTTCACATTCTTCGCCTTAAGTCCATCCTCGTAGATCCTACACCTACTTACTAGGAGCGGAAAGCTTTCGATTCCCATGTGTATGAAGTCCATCTTAATCTCGGTCTTAAGCCCATCGAGGAATTTCGCGCACTTCGACTGGTCGTTTCTGGGTTGATTGTTGTGCGGCACGTACTTCACAAGTTCCTCAAACTTCGCAGCATACTCGCCGACCGACATACCTCCTTGAGCCAAGTGCATAAACTCAATCTCCTTCTTCAATTTCATATCGATAGGAAAATACTTCTACAAGAACTTTTGCTTAAAAGAGTCCCAAGTAACAACTTGCTGTTGAACCTCCATAACTTGTCTCGCGTTCTCCCACCAATCAGACGCCTCCTTCGTCAACATGTAAACCGCGGGTGCTCGACCGATGAAAAATGGTGGGTGATATGAAAGTGCTCGACCAACTATTGGAAAACCTTGGCAGTGAATTGTGTGCCATTGTCGGTTACGAGAGTGTGTGGGACGCCGAAGCGAGCGATGACTTGTCTGAGGAAGAATGTTTGGATTTTAGCTTAAGAGATTGTGGCCAAAGCCTCGGCTTCGACCCATTTTGTGAATTAATCAACTGCGACCACAACGAACTTTAGTTGTCCCAGAGCTGTTTTGAATTTCCCGATGATGTCCATGCCCCACTGATAGAAGGGCCATGGTGCAATCATTGAGTGGAGCTCCGTCGGGGGTCGTTGGAAGACCTTTCCATGGAATTGATAGAACTTACACCTTTTGACATGTTCTGAAGCATCGCTTAGAAGAGTGGGCCAGTAATAGCCTGCTCGGAGTACTTTGCGGGCTAGAGCTTTTGCACCTACATGATGGCTCGAGATTCCTTCATGAACCTCGGCCAACACTAGATCAGCCTTAGCAGGGTCTAGACATTTCAGCATAGGGGAGTCCATTCCCCGTTTATACAAGGTGTCACCGATCATGGCATATTGGGCAGCTTGCTTGGCTATCTTCTTTGCTTGAGAAGGGTCGGTCGGAAAAACTTGGTATTTAAGATATTGCTTGATGGGGTCCATCCAGTCGGTGGTTAAAGATATTGCCAGAACCACGCTCGGCTGGTGGACAGTTTCATGAACTAGACTTTTGTTGTTTTCAGGGCCTTTGGTGCTGGCGAGCTTGGATAGGATGTCAGCTCGCCCATTGGAGGCTCTGGGGATCTGAGTGATGGAAAATTGTGAAAAAAGGTCTGAAAGGGTTTTAACTTGCTCCAAGTATTTTTGGAGAATTGGTTCTTTAGCCTGAAACTCCCCGTTGACCTGGGATACAACTAACTGAGAGTCATTGAAAACTTCGATTTCCGAAGCCCCCATTTGATGGGCCATCCGCAAGCCGGCCAACACCGCCTCATATTCCGCCTGATTATTTGAGGTGGGAAACTCAAACTTGAGAGAATATTCTACACTGAGGCCCTCGGAATTTTCAAGAATTATACCGGCCCCAGCCCCCTTACTGTGGCTGGAACCATCAACATAAATCTTCCAAAGTTGAATCTCGTTGGGATGGTCTGAGTCTGATAGTTCTGAAATAAAATCCGCTAAAATTTGGGACTTGAGAGTTCTCCTCGGCTCGTAGGTTACATCGAACTCTGACAGCTCGACGGACCTTGAGACCATTCTTCCAGCTAAGTCAGGTCGGTGAAGTACCTGTCTTATCGGCTGAGTTGTTTTGACCACAATGGGGTGGTTCTGAAAGTACTGTCGGAGTCTCCTGGCAGTAACTACCAAAGCAAAGGCAAGTTTCTCTATCTTGGAATATCTTATTTCAGGTCCTTGGAGGGCCTTACTGACAAAGTAGATAGGCTGCTCGGTCCCCGAGTCATCCTTGACCAGGGCCGAGCTAACAGATGTTTCACCAATAGACAAATACAGAAACAGGATTTCCCCTTCCCGAGGACTTGTGAGGACAGGAGGGGCTGAGAGGTATTCCTTAAGTTCAGCAAACGCTTGTTCGCAAGAGTCATTCCAATGGAAATTTTTGTTTTTTCTGAGTAGTTGGTACCATGGGAGTGCTCTCTTGGCTGCTTGAGGGAGGAATCTTGAGAGGGCTGCCACCCGACCAGTCAACCTCTGAACCTCCTTCACATTAGATGGGCTACGCATACTCAAGATAGCCTGGCATTTCTCTGGGTTGGCCTTGATGCCTCTCTCCATAATCATGAAACCTAAAAAAGCCCCGGCCGGAACCCCGAAAGTGCATTTGTCGGGGTTTAGCCGCATGTTGTACATTCTGATTCTATCCAAGATGGTTGCTAGATCATGGGGATGGTCCTCCTTCCTTTTGCTCTTGGCTATCATATCATCTATGTATACCTCGAGGGTAGGACCGATCAAACCTGAGAAGACCTTGTTCATCATCCGCTGGTAAGTTGCGCCAGCGTTTTTCAATCCGAAAGGCATGACTGTGTAACAGTAGGTGGCCTTTTCGGTGATGAAGGCCGTTTTCTCCTGATCTTGAGGGTACATCGGGATCTGGTTGTACCCTGAGTATGCATCCATAAAAGAGAGGAGTTGGTATCCAGAGGAGTTGTCCACAAGCTTGTCAATGATAGGGAGGGGATACCGATCTTTTGGGCAGGCTTTGTTTAAGTCGGTGTAGTCGACGCACATGCGCCACTTCCCGTTTGATTTTTTGACTAGTATGGTGTTTGAGAGCCAGTCCGAGTAATTGACCTCCCTAATGAATCCGGCCGAGAGGAGCTCGGCCACCTTCTCCTCAATGATTGCAGCTTTCTCTGTTCCCACTCTTCTCTTTTTCTGGGCGACCGGCTTGGCAGTCGGGTTGACGCTGAGGCGATGACATATGATCTTTGGGTCAATCCCCGGCATATCCGCCGAGGTCCATGCAAACAGGTCTTTGTTTTTCTTCAACAGTTCGAGCATTTATGCTCGTATACTTTCTGATAGGTTGGTTCCTAGCCTCACTTTTCTGCTCGGAATTTCTTCATCCAAAACAATGAACTCCCACTCACCCTGGGGGGTCGGTCTTGTGTCATCCAGCTCGGACCTGACATCTAGGTCCGTCAAAAGTACATTTCCTCTGTTCAAACTTAACTTGGGTTGGGTCTCCTCAGGGCTTTTGAGTTTCGCTAGACTAGCGTTGTAGCATAGTCTGGCTTTTTCTTGTTCGGCTCTGATGGAGACAACAGTCCCGTCAGATCCTTCGAATTTCATGGTCAGATGAATGGTTGAGACGACCACCCCGAAAGCTTGCAAGCATGTTCTCCCGAGGATAGCATTATAAGCTGATGGGCAGTCGACGACCAGAAACTTGATGATCTCGGTTCTTGCCGAGGGGTGATTCCCAAGTGTCACGGGAAGTTGAATGTGTCCTTTGGGAACCACCGAGTCCCCTGTAAAGCTGATCAACTTTCCCTCGAAAGGGGTCAAGTCAGAGATTTTTAACTTCAGAGCTTCAAAAAGATTTAGAAACATGATATCTGCCGAACTTCCTTGGTCGACAAATATCCTGGCAACCTCATAGTTGCCTATCAGAGCAGTAATGACCATCGGGTCGTTGTGACCCGGGATGATCCCTTCAAGATCTTCATCCGAGAAACAAATGGGGACACTCTTTGTAATTCTTTTGCGGATTGGATGGTCATGGACGGCAAGCACTTGGTTAATGTATTTTTTTCTATCAGATATGTTTTCTCCTCCTCCCGCAAAACCTCCAGCTATGGTATTGACTCTGAGGTTTTGCGGGGACTGGTCTGTGGCTACTTCTACCATAGCAATTCTCTGTGGTTTAGATGGTTGTTGCTGACTGGTGTGGTGGTCGGTTTGTCTCACTGAGGATCGGACATTTCTGTCCGGGGATGGGGTCCTTCTTCGAGCATGTCGGTTGAGTGCCTCCCTGACATACTGTTGTAATTTCCCATCTCTTATCAATTGTTCAATCACATCTCTTAGCCAGGTGCACTCGTCCGTAGTATGCCCGTAACCCCCATGGTACGAGCAGAACTTGGAACGATCTTGGCGCTGACTCTTTTTTAAGGGGGGAGGTCTTTCAACCATTCGAAGGTCAGTCTGCATTGTTTCTTGCAGGATCTGACTTCTTGGGACCGTGAGAGGGGTATACTCATCGAACTTGGGTCGGATGATGCCAAACCTCCTATCACCCCTGGGTCCTCTTCCTCTATCCTTCCTCCTGTCGTCTCTTCTCGGCTTTCCTTGAGATGAATGCTCACCTCTCTCGCCTTTTTCTCTGTGCTTCTGCCATTTGCTGAATTCTTCCAAATTTATGAATTTGGTAGATCGGTGCCTCAATTCTGCCATATCCCTCGGCGGCTTTCCCACTAGGGAATTCTTGAAGTCTCCATTCTGAAGTCCCTGTGTGAAGAGAAAGACTGAGAAGCTCGGTTTGAGATTTGGAACAGACCCTGCCTCCGAGTGGAAGCGAGAGAGGTATTCTCTCAAGGGTTCTTCTAGGAGTTGCATAACTCCTGCTAGTGCGTGGTCAGACTTTGGCTGGACGCAGCTAGCAGTGTATCTGTTGAGAAAAATTCTTTTCATTTCTGCCCAGGAGTTAACAGAGTTCCTGGGCAGGGCCGAGTACCACCTCAAAACGGGTGGCTGCAGAGTCATTGAAAAGGCTCGGCACTTCATTAGGTCTCCTCCATCATAAAAGTTCATAGCACCTTCAAAAGATAAAATGTGTTCCAAGGGGTCGGTTAACCCGTTATACTTCGCCACACTGGTGGGGCCGAGGAATGCAGAGGGTGTCTCATAAGCCATGATTCGTGGAGTAAAGGGGTGGCCAGTGTGAGCGTTGTCATCGGTCTCATAACTGGCTGCTAGGGCTGGATTTATTGGAGGTGGCGGGGGAAGGGCAATGGGGCCTTGAGGATCCTGGGCTGGTATGGTTACTGGGGCCGTTTCTACTGCCCGTGCAGCAACTGCCTGCATGTGGATCTGCTGGAGTTCTGCTATGGCCCTTCCCTGCTGCTCCAACATTTGGGCTTGTTGTTTAATTATTTCTTCAAGCTGGGTTTCTCTTCGGCCTTGGGAGTGTCCCCTTTCTTCTCCGGAGACACGGGCATCAATGGATCGGCCGGAGCCGTGGTTTGGTACACGATTAGGGGGGTTGGGGTTTGTTTGTCTAGAGTGAACGGTGTATGGACCACTGTGAGTTCAGGCTGGTATTGAGTGGTGGCTGCGGGATGGGATTTCAAGTCTTACCGATGGCATACTCTGGTGGGAAGGGTTTCTTCCTTCCAGATCTCTTCCATTGTCAGCACTGCCTTCTTCCAGTCTCTGGCGGTTTCTTCCGGCCTGGTGGTTTGCACCACGCGAGTTGTTCGCGGTGTTTCCACGTGTGTTTACCATTTTTGAGTGGGGATAACAGTTTATCAGATCCCCACAGACGGCGCCAATGTAGTGTCTAGGACACTGTGTACCAGATGTATCCCTAGCTCAAAGGTATTGAGAGACCAGTGAGGTAGAGAGTAGTCTGATGTTAGTATGTGACTTCTTAGGTATGCTAGATGTCCAGTTGGGACAGCTAGGGTTTCCCTAATCACTGGTGTGTGCAAATGTGCAATTAGGGAGAGAGAGAACGTACCAGAGCCCCTTGCTGGAGATAGCTATTTATAGGGGTGGCATTGTACCTTGTGGGCCTGTACGGAGGTCCAGCAAGGCTGCTAACGTGTCCCATTTAGGATAAGGGATGAGTCATTCATCCTTATCCTGTATTGGGAGATCTTATCCCTGTTGGCAAGTTAGGCTCACGCGCCCCTAGCTCGGACTCTTTAGGCGGCAAGGCCCATATGGTCGGTTCTAGGTCGCTAGGGTGGGTCCTAGGACAAGCGCTCGGCCTAGATAGGCATGACTTGTCAGATAGATAAATCTGGTCGGTCGAATACTTAGAGGGTAGGCCGAGGGTCGATCTACCACACTTTCATTCACCATCATAACAATATCAACATACAAATCAAACATACACATATAAAAATACATCTAATTATAACCCTATTACTATCATTAAGTCCTTTCCCTAATTAAGACCAAAGTACTCCCCCTTACCTCTTGAAGAGAAGAGGAGAAATTGGGGTTGGGTTGGTGCTCCACCACCAAGCTCCAAGCTAGCTTCTAGTCCCCAATTCCATGCTCCTTCACACTTCCCTAAGCTCCCTTGAAGATTGCCTCACCCAAAGAGGAGGATTGGAGAAGTTAGGGTTTGGGTTTGAATTTGGGGTTTTTGAGAATAAGAGGTGGAATAGGGATTTGAAAGAGGGAAATTGATTGGGAAGAGATGGGGAGATGATTTATGATGTTAATTTGGTGAGATTCCATGTGGGTTTGATGATTTGCAAACCCTAGGGTTGAGAAGAGGGAGGAACTTGTGTGGAGAAGAGAGAGGAAACAATGAGAAAATGCCCCAATTTTCACGTGTTCTTTGACTGATATAACAGGGGTTAATCGATTAACCCAAGTGGTTAATCGATTAACACTTGTTAATATAACATGATTAATCGATTAATGCTGCCATTAATCGATTAGTGACAGAAGGTGGCTAAAAACTTAATTGATTAATCAACACATTACTCGATTAAGGGCTGAACATTGCCAAAAACTTAATCGATTAACTCAAGGGTTAATCGACTAACCTGCTAGCCCACTTAATCCCTTGAACTTCGAATCGCTCTCACTTCTTCGCCAACCGTCGGATCTTGCTCAAATTTTGAGAGAAGCTTCCTAAGACACTCTTCTTCACATCCAACGGTGGAATTTGGGTTTAGAGATATGGATAATTAATTCTTAATTTCCTAAGGTCCTATGTTCATTAAGTCATAATTACTCTTCTAAAACTCACTTCTAAACTAATTCTACTTCATCAAACCTACCCTTGCTAATCCCTACATTCTAGACATGTTTTAAACATCCCTTAGCACCTCTAAACAGAATCAAAGGCTTGGGAAACAATACTACCCTTATCAAGATTCTATTAACTAAAATACCTAATAATTTGGGAAAATCGGGGATGTTACACCCTGTCTATCTGGGGATATTCAGGTGTGTGATTGAGATAGAGGAGGGTGATGACGGTGACTCGTCAAGAAACCTAGGGTGCTTTTCTAGGCGGAACTAGACTATATGTGATCGGGACTTAAGACCCAAGGGATTGTAGCGTGTTCTGCACCGCGAACTAGAAAAGTATTGTCGCCCCCTTGATCAAATCTGAAGCGGTGAGAGGGAACCTGAACGAGGTGGGCATATCGATTTGTTGTTGGGCCCATGCGGTATCGCGTAAAATATTAATTGTCATAATGACCAGCCTGTACGATTGTGGTCTTGACAAATATATTTATATGTTGTTGGATTTTCTCGATTGTTCGACCGGCGTGGGTTAAGGTTCCTGAACGTCCCGTTTGCTTCCGACTAGGTTTGGGAGGATGTGGATGAGATGTAGACATGAGTGCCGATTAGATAATTATCCCAGTGATGATTTAAAATACCCTGACATCATTGGTGATGAGAATTCCAATAAGACTTAACAAAATACAGTAACAAAGTTAATTGCTCATAATGGTTAAAGTGTGGTGTTGTGATTGATGGCCATGGATTTGTGATAAGCCTGATGATGCGAGATCAATGAATTATTTATCTGATAATGATGATGTCATGCATTCATACATATTCATGTGCACCATGCACTGTGTTTATTTTTTGCTTTGAGATATGTGGTGGTAAGTTCCTTTTGTCGACGTGTCATGCGTCCAGAAAAGCTTATTCTTTCTCTTGTTCGTTGTTTCTCTTCGTTCTTCATGGTGACACAATGGGCAGATGACGTACCGCATCACAGTCCAAAAGTGGCCCCTAGCGGGGGGAGTGTGGGAAGTTACCCCTAATGGCTGGATCTAGAGAGGCCCGACCCGGTTGGAGATCAGTGACCCGGAGCACAGGTTGAGAGGTGCAAGGATCGACTTGCACATTGATCGCATTAGCCTGAGAGACTACATGGATGGTGGCCCTCGGACTTACTACGCACGGAGTGTGCAGCCTGCACCACCTGCAGAGGTGAAGATTGAGGAGGCTGAGGAGATAGCACCAGAGCATGACGAGGATCAGCCAGCAGCTTAGGGAGTCTCGTGGGTGTTGTTACTAGGGTGTTTTATTTTTGTTTTTGTCTTGCTTCGACTGAGGAGAGTCATACTCTAGATATCTGATGATGTAATTACCTTTATCTTTTGATGTATTTTGGGACTTGGTGTCCACAACTCTTTTTATTTATGCCTTATTATCTGCTTTTGGAAACTTATGTAATTATGGAGTACTTGTGGCCTTAATGTGGCAATGTTAAAAAAGCAAAGTAAGTATTTTGGTGTCGTTCAGTGGATGGGTAATTGATTTTGTAACAGCTCGAAATTGTGGATGGCGGTGATAAACCTTTTGCGACAATCGAACAACGTTAACTTTTTGTAATTAATTAAAAGTAATGATTCTTTTGGAAAATAAATAAAATGAACCAAGCACGGCGCATGTACATAATTGTTATTGAAACAAAAAAAATCGACCCTCATTTTTACTTATATTTTAATAAAGAAATGCAATATTTTTGGGAAACAAAATCGAGGTGTTACACCAAGGAGTATGGACTTAGTAGTATCCTAAGTAGGAGAACGGAATTTCGGGGACGAAATTCTAATAAGTGGGGGAGAATTGTAACATCCCGAATTTTAATTCCAAGAATAATTAGGATAATAAATAGATTAGAAAAATGATAATTATTCTCAAGAGGAATTAAGGTGATGGACTAGGATCCCTTTTAGTGCTATGAAGGAGTTAGGTAGCATTGGCATAGAATAAGAGGTTGAAAGATGAGAAAACGAATGTAGGAAACGGTGTTTTCGGTATGAGAAACACCCTATATTAGGAAATTAATAATAAAATATTTACAACTTTAAACCTGAATTCCACCGTTGGATATGAAGGTTAGTGTGTATGGAAGCTTGCTTTCAAATTTGAGCAAGATCCGACCGGTAACGAAGAAGATATGTTATTTTGAAATGCAAAGGAGTGATTAAAAAAATATAGGCTAACCGATTAGCCTGTTTATGTAATCGATTAGCTCGTGCCGGCAGGGAAAAAGTAAAAGGCATGGGGTACACGAATTGCCCCATTCTTCTCCTCCAAGTTAGAACCAAAGCTTCCAAAGCAAGCCCAAGATTCCATAGCCATTCCCCAAGGTTTCCACCCATCATCCATGCTCTCCATCTTCATTCCCATCTTCGTAACATCCCAAACTTAATTTATAGTGTAATCTATGTTGTGATGGTCTTAGGGTAGAAGAAATGAGGATATAAGTTAGAAACTTGGCCAAATGTGCATGATATCTTAGGTTTAAAACATACAAACTTAGGGAAATTAGGATAACAAGATTAATAGCTCAAAACATAAATTCCACCGTTGGATGTGAGGTAGAGTTAGTGAGGAAGCTTGCTCTAAAATTTGAGGAAGATCCAACGGGTAATGAAGAAGTTATGACCTTTCAAAGTACTGAATAATGCAAAATTCTGCAGCTTAATCGATTAACCTGTTGGCTAATCGATTAAGGTCAGATAGTGTGCAAAATGTTAATCGATTAAGCAAGCTTTTAATCGATTAAATCGTGCTGCTGAGGAAAAAAATAAAGGCACCCACACCTTAGTTCTTGCAAAATTCGAACTCTCTCTCTCCTAGGGAACAAACTCATTCACTCTAATCAATCAATCCTCAAGAGAATCACACCAACTCCATCATCAAAGTCCTTCCTTGTTTCTCCAAGTAAGTGATTGTTGTTTGAGTTCTTCTTTTTCTCTCCCCTAGGATTCGAATTTTCTCTCTCCCTCTTGCTCCCATGAAGTTTCAATCTTCAATCTAGGGAACTCTAGATTGGTTCATGAATTTCTCTCAAGTTTTAGGGCAAAGCTTAACAATTTGTCTCATTATTCTATTGATTTTAGGTTCCTCCCTCTTCTTTTGAGTTGTGGCTATTACTCAAGTGTGTTACAAGCACAAACTCTCTCTCTATCTCTAAGAACTTGAGGTAAGGAGGTTTGTGTTACCATATTCTAGGGGGTAGATTGTATTGTGTATATATTGGGTACTAAGAGGTATGTGTTAGTTAGGGTAAGGAACCCTAGGGTAGTTAATAATTATGTAAAAATGTGATTGTACATAAAAGTATATTGATGTGTTATGATGTGCTTAAATGTGACTATGATATTTGATTAAGTGGTTGATATTGTGTTAAATTATGTTGAGCCTGGAATTTATGAATGATAATGAATATGTTGATTGGAATAGGTATGACTGACTCTTTGGAAAGTAAAAAAAAAAAATATAACTGCATGATTAAATGGATGAAAACCATGAGATTGACTACCAATGAAATACTTGAAAATGAAATTCAAAGACTTAAAGAACAAAGAGTGTGTGATCCAGATCTTGTAAGACGTTGTCCGTAGGAGACTGTACGCATTGATCGCGTAAGACGCACTTGATGCGCCGCTGTAAGACGTTGTCCGAAGGAGACTGTACGCAGTTATGGAGACACACACACCATATATTAATTAATAATATAATTGGATTGTGCCTCTCCAGATCTTGTAAGACGTTGTCCGTAGGAGACTGTACGCATAGATCGCGTAAGACGCACTTGATGCGCTGCTGTAAGACGTTGTCCGTAGGAGACTATACGCAATGATGGATGCACCTTCCGATTGTGGAATCCAGATCTTGTAAGACGTTGTCCGTAGGAGACTGTACGCATAGATCATGTAAGACGCACTTGATGCGCTGCTGTAAGACGTTGTCCGAAGGAGACTGTACGCAATGATGGAAATCCACGTAATAATTTCTAAAAGTCTTTACAAAAACATAAAGAGTATGTGATATAAAGTGGATTGTGATCTTATGCAAGAGTATGACTAGTATGAAATTCTGGAATTAAATTGGAAAAGTATGGAATATGGAAACTAAAGATATAGTGAATTAAATTTATTATTGAAATGGAATTAATTGAAATGTTTGAGAATGAATCACTAGTTTATATGCACTATATGGTTATTTGTGTTTGGCTTGGTGGTTCAGTATAGCATAATAGAAACTGCTTCCCTATTTTATTGTGTAATACTCACCTCCTTAACATTTTTCAGGTACTGAGTCGGAGTATACACCAGGACAGGCTGAGCAGGATTACTCTCCCTCACAGGGAGAGTAGGGTTGTGGGATTTAGATGCATTTATTTTGACCTAAGCCTCCGTATTATTTGATGTATATGTGCTGTATATGCTTTTTTTAGTGAGGCTTATGATAGTTTCATTTGGGGCATGGTTTATGGTTCATTTTTTTGGGCATAGTGGTTGTTATGGCTTCTTGATTTACACACTTTGCATTTTTGCTGGCACTCTTAAAACTGTGTCTGATGTTTTACTGTGGAGCCCTCAGGGCCACTATATGATGCTTATATATTTATATTTGAGCCCTGTTGGCTACTGTTGATATTATATAAATGTGTTTATCAGGTTGAAGATTTAGAAAAGTCCGAAAAATAAAAACGAAACTCCGTCCGTTTGACGGTTGATTTTCATAAATTAAAAAGGAATTTTTAAGCTCGTATTTTTAATTTAAGGGGAATTAAGGGTAATTAATTATAGGGTGTTACATTTATGGTATCAGAGCAGTTTCTCCTCAGCCTTGGAGTTATGCAAACTCCACATTATTACTCACCTAGCGAGTAATGGATGCTCGTAGTAAAAGTTTAAGAATTTAATAGCATGATTATAGTACTATGTGTACATTTATTAGTTAAGTCTTACTGGTTTGTTCTCTTTGGCTAAGCAGTATGGCTGGAAGAAGGGCTGCTAATGATGGGCTTGCAGCCATTTTGGAGCATCTGTCTCAGATGCAGCAGCAGCAGGGAAAGCAGATGGCGGTTGCTGCAGCAGCAGCAGCAGCTCTGCAACCAGCACCAGTTGAGGTTGACTGGATGGCTAGGTTCCGAAAGAACGATCCACCTCGTTTCGAAGGTGGAAATGACCCTGATGGAGCACAGAGATGGATACAGGAGGTCGAGAAGATCCTCCGCTCTATTCAGCCACCCGTGGAGCAGCATGTTCGACTGGCGGAATTCATGCTAACCAATGAGGCTGAGCATTGGTGGGATCAACAAAGGAGGGGATTGGTGGCAGCCAATCCGGTTGTTTCTTGGGAGGTATTCAAGGATCTCTTTTTAGGGAAGTATTTCCCTGAAGACGTGAGGAGGGAGAAGGAGATTGCATTTCTCCAACTGACTCAGGGCTCTATGTCAGTTGGGGATTATGCAGCTAGATTTGAAGATCTCATCCGATTCTCTGACTATCGGGATGCCAGTGAGCGCGGCAAATGCGTGAAGTTTGAGTCTGGACTCAGGACTGATATTCGCCTTTCATGCGAGTATCACAATATTGACAACTTGGCCCGTTTGGTTAACATGGCGAGCACTTATGAGAAGGGTCTCAAGAGGAAAATGGCTGAAGATAAAAGCAAGTCTGTGCAGAGAAGTGGTGGTCCTATAAGGGGCAAGGGAGCGGTGCAGCGGCCAGGCCCCTATCTGGTCCTATTCCGCCTTGTCCTCATTGTGGCAAGCAACATAGAGGTGTATGCTGGAGTCTGAATCAGAATCAACCAAGTGTCACTTGTTTCAAATGTGGACAACCCGGTCATGTTGCAACTAACTGCCCAAAGAATGCAATTAAGAAGGAAGCCAATGTGACTACGACGCAGAGGATTGTTGATGGCCGCCCACTTCATAAGGGGAAGGTGTACACTCTTGATGGAGAGGAGGTGACTGAGGCTGATGAGCTGATTCGAGGTATTGGCCATATAAAAGATATTGCATGTGGTATTCTCTTTGACTGTGGAGCTACACACTCTTTTATTTCTATCAATTGCATGGAAAGATTAAAGATATCTGCTGTTGAGATGCCTTTTAAATTGTCTGTGTCTACCCCTACAAATTTAGCTGTGGTTACATCTTTGATGTGCTTGGATTGCCCTCTTCGAGTATTAGAGCGGGAATTCAAAGTAAACTTAATATGTTTGCCCTTAACCAAGCTGGATATCATTCTAGGCATGGACTGGATGTCCCATAACCGTGTCCTTCTTGATTGTAGTCAGAAATCAGTAATCTTCTGTCAAATCTCGGTGTCGGCTATGGATGATGAGGAAGCATTAGATATCAGTAGAATCCCAGTAGTTTGTGAGTTTCCGGATGTTTTTCCTGCTGAAATTCCCGGATTGCCTCCAGCCAGAGAAGTAGAATTTGGCATTGATCTTATGCCTGGTGCCGGCCCGATATTTAAAGCGCCTTACAGAATGGCCCCTCCAGAGTTGGAAGATTTGAAGAAGCAGTTGGAGGAGCTTTTGGCGAAGGGGTTCATAAGGCCAAGTGTTTCTCCGTGGGGAGCTCCTATTGTGGTGAACTCGGCCCTTGTGGGGTGGACCAGGGAAAAAGACATAAACCAGAACCTCGGAACAAGGCTCAGATAGCCTTGATCGAGCTGGGGGGCTTATGTGGTGGACTCGGCCTGGCCGAGGTCCTTGAACCACCTCGCCGAAGTCCTGAGGACCCTTCAGGAAGCCTTCTGAGCACTTGGCCGAGCTCAATGCTCAACGGCCGAACAGATGCCAGATACAGACCGACCTCGTGTTCCAGCTCAGGTCCGACATCCAGGTCCGACACCTCCCCAGGTCCGACATCTAGGACATGATGACGTCCCCCTGCCTTATCCACAAGGACAGCTCACTACCTTATCCACAAGGACAGCTCACTACCTTATCCTCAAGGACAGCTCATCCAACCTTATCCGCTCCTAGCTCAGTACAGGTTGGCCCTACTTGGGCCTAAAGCAAGCCCATTAGGGCAACCAGCTCCCCCCTATAAGTAGCTCAGTACTACATGGGGCTCAGGTACGTCCTCTAACCCTAATTGCCATCCTCACACACCAGTGATTAGGGTTGCTTCTTGGCTCTTTCCCTTAGCCATCCGAGGACTTCCCCCCAAACATCACATATCAACCCTAGACAGAGGCTCCTTCAAAGGTCTCTCCTACACCCTTGGAGGTCCTCGCAGTCTAGGACATCACATTGGCGCCGTCTGTGGGGAAGATAAACTTCAACCCCACCCAGAAGATTCTACTATGTCTGAAGTCCAACCAGATCAGAAAAGGAGGAGGGAGCGTCTTGGGAGAATCCCGCCAGCTGAAGACTTGCGGTCACGCCTTGAGGTTAGCTGGACAGCGAGCTCCCCACCACCCCCCCCCCCCTCCCCACCCACCGTCACCAACGTCGCATCAAAATTCGTCCGTACGGCATCCCACCGAACGGGCCACTGTTCAAGCCTCAGCCCCCGATGGTCCCAGCAACAACCAACAAATTTCGTTATACAGGATCTGCTCAGAATTCCGGAAAACTTCCGGGTGGAAACTATCTCTAGAGGTTTTGCTGGTGGCGGCGAAAGGAAGTTGGAAAGGAGAAAATACGTTCAGCAAGTATTAGCCGTTCGCCACAAGCCTATGGGTAAGAAACCATCCCGGAACATCCCAATTAGTTTCTCTGATGAGGACCTAAGAGATATCATCCCGGATCACAATGACCCAATGGTGATTGCGGCCATGATAGCAAACTTCGAAGTCGCCCGAGTTCTCATCGACCAGGGGAGCTCGGCCGACGTTCTTTTTTTCCACACATTTCAAGCATTGAAACTAAGGCCCGTCGACCTCGTATATTTTGAAGGGCATCTTATCAGCTTCACGGGCGAGGCAATACGCCCCCTTGGAGCCATCCTCCTCCCGGTGACCTTGGGCAAACTGCCTTCGGCCCGAACGGAATTTATCAAGTTCTTGGTAATTGACTATGAATCCCCCTACAATGTGATACTGGGACGAACCTGTCTTCAAGCCTTTGGAGCAGTGGTCTCAACAGTTCACCTAGTAATGAAGTTCGTTGGTTCTGACGACAGCCTTGTCACCGTCAAAGCCGATCAGCCCAGAGCCCGACTCTGCTACAACGCGAGTCTACGGGAAAGTAAGAAAAAGCAAGAAGAACTCTCGGGTCCGACACTAGCCAAAGGAAAGGTCCTTTTGGCCGAGTTGGACGTCCGGGCTGAACAAGATGACTTCAGACCGTCCCCTCAGGGATAATGGGTGGCAGTTCCCATAGATCCCGCCGACCCCAGCAAAACTGTCAAGGTGGGTGCCGACCTCCCTAAGGGTATACAGGAGGAAATCATCGCACTATTGCGAGCTAATTTGGACCTGTTCGCCTGGACCTCGGCCGATATGCCGGGGATCGACCCGAACTTCATCTGTCACAAGCTCAGTGTAGACCCGAAAGCGAGGCCGGTCGCTCAGAAAATGAGGCCGGTCAGAACTGAGAAGGCAAAAGTTATCTGGGAAAAAGTGTCCGAGTTGCTCGAAGCTGGGTTCATAAAAGAAGTCCCATACGCTGAATGGGTTGCAAATACAGTCCTGGTTAAAAAGGCAAACGGTAGTTGGAGGATGTGTGTAGACTACACCGACCTCAACAAAGCCTGCCCCAAGGACCAATATCCACTGCCGATTATTGACCAGCTCGTCGATAATTCGGCAGGTTACCAGTTGTTATCATTCACTGATGCATATTCGGGATATAACCAGATCCCTATGTATCCCCCCGATCAAGACAAGACCACATTTACGACCGGAAAGGCAACTTACTGTTACACCGTCATGCCTTTCGGTCTTAAGAATGCTGGCGCAACCTATCAAAGGATGATGAACAAAGTTTTTGACGGGATCATTGGCACTACCATGGAAGTCTACATAGACGACATGATCACAAAGAGTAAGAAAAGGGAAGACCATGCCAAGGACCTAACCACGGTCCTGGAAAGGGTGAGAGCGCATAGGATGAGGTTGAATCCGGAGAAGTGTACTTTCGGAGTCCCCGCTGGCGCTTTCCTCGGGTTCATGCTCTCCGAGAGAGGAATCGAAGCAAACCCCGACAAATTCCGCGCTATACTAGAGATGAAAAGCCCTGCCGACCTCAGAGGGGTGCAACAATTAACTGGCAGGATGGCGGCCCTATCTAGATTTCTTCCTCAAGATGCTAAAAAGGCCCTACCCTGGTACCAGCTTTTGAAAAAGGGTACAACTTTTAACTGGGATCAGGACTGTGAAGCCTCTTTCCTTGCTCTTAAAGAATATCTCTCTTCCCCTCCAGTTCTCTCCAGCCCCCGCGAGGGGGAAAACCTCTTTGTTTATCTCTCCGTTGGAGAGTCAGCCCTCAGCTCGGTGTTGGTTCGAGAGGAGGGCCGAAGTGAATTCCCCGTTTATTTCATAAGCCGAGCTCTCCAGGGTCCCGAGCTTCGGTATTCCAAGATTGAGAAATTTGCATTCTGTCTCATCCTGGCTGCACGGCGGCTACGACAATATTTTCAGAGCCACCATATTGTCGTACGAACCGCCCAGCCCATTAAGCAAGTTCTGCAAAAACCTGACCTCGCGGGGAGAATGATGGCTTGGGCAATCGAACTGTCCAAGTTCGACATCTCCTACGAACCGAGGAAGGCAATCAAGTCACAAGTCTTAGCAGACTTCGTGTCCGAGTTTACAGAGCCCCACCAAAGCTCTAGCTCGGATGTTTGGGTAATATATGTTGACGGCTCAAGCAATCAAAAGGGTGCAGGAGCTGGAGTTATTTTGGAAAACGCGGAAGGCCTCGGCATCGAGTATTCCCTGAAATTCGAATTCCTAACTTCGAATAATCAGGTTGAGTACGAGGCAGTCATTGCTGGCCTCCGCATGGCCAAAGAGCTCGGCGCATCCGAAGTTCAAATTATGAGCGATTCCCAGTTGGTGGTTTCCCAAGTTGTGGGGGACTACCAAGCCAAGGAACCCATCCTGCAGAAATATCTCGACAAAGTTAAGTCCCTCGCTCTTGATTTTGTAAAATTTTCCATCACCCATATCCCCCGCAGTTCAAACTCCCGAGCCGATGTGCTTTCCAAGTTGGCAAGCACAAAAGGAGGAGGGAATAATAAAAGCCTTATTCAAGAGAAAATTGCAACCCCAAGTGTAGTAATGGCCATTTCGGTATCGCCGAACTGGATGCACCCGATCAAGGCATACCTCGAACATGGAATACTCCCTGCCGAACTAAAGGACGCAAAGAAACATAGGAGAAAAGCAACCGAGTATGTTATCATAGATGGAGTCCTCTACAGAAGAGGAATGTCATCTTCACTCCTCCGATGTCTTACCTCCGAGTAAGCTCAAGAAACCTTGAACGAGGTCCATGAAGGATTGGGGAGCCATCACGTCGGAGGAAAATCTCTGGCAAGAAAGATTCTAAGGGCCGGATATTTCTGGCCAACCTTAGTAATGGATTCCATTGACCACGTCCGACGATGTCCACAGTGCCAATTCTTTAGTGATGTTTATCAAAAACCGTCCGAGGAGCTCCACTCTCTAGCCTCCCCCTGGCCTTTTAGCATGTGGGGGATGGACATTGTGGGACAGTTCCCGACGGTTGATGAGCATTTTATTTCCCATTATTCCTTGCATTAATTCACTCCTATTATTGATACTTGTTGCCTATTTGACATTGTTTAGCTTGATTTAGTGATTTAGAGTTTATTGGACTAATATTCTGAATATTGTTTAATTTGGGATTATTTAGCCTAATTAATTTTATTTCTATTTTCAGGTCATATTTGGCACAAGGGCTTTTTGGACATTTTGGGAATGAAGATTTAATGTTGGAAGAGAAGATATATGATGAAGTGAAGATTGTAATCTATCTTTAGGATTAGTTGAGATTTAGTTATATCTTTTAAGATTTAGATTTTATCTATAAGATATTTTTAGATTTAATTTAGAGATAAGCTTTCCTTAGGATTTGGGCCCATGATTTAGGCCCGTTTTGAGATTTAAAAAGCTAAATTCGTGTAAACCCTTGGGAGACCTTCCATTCACGTTTTTTTACATTCTCTCTCATAGAGAAGGCTTAGTTTTGCTCTCCAAGCTTGTGGAGGCTGCTAGGGTTTCTCTCTCTTCCCTTTTCTACACGTTTTTTGGTATTTTTCTTCATGGAAGGCTAAACTCTTAGGTTAAATCCCTTTGGTAATGTATCACATACTCTTGAGGTTTTGTTCTTAATGCTATTTCGTTTTTATTCACTGTTTTCATGCTTATTGATATGTTATGGTTCGCTTAGTTCCATTATATAGAGATAATCCATGTGTATGAATGCTTAATTTATGCAAACTCGTAAAAACTCCATGCTTTGGCTTTTAATGCTTAATTAGAGGTTTGGGTTTTGGGGTGAGAATTGAATTTTCGCTTAGTATTTAATTCTCACGAGTTGGACAGTGAAGAGGAAAGAAATTGATCTTTTGTGACCGATGATAGAGTTGTGAACGCGAGCCAAAGGGGTTTATCCGCTTTTCCTTATCCGTTTCTTCGTTTTGATTTAATTCTGTTTTGATTTCAATTATTCAATATTCAATACAAAAAAAAAAACCCCTGTTTTCTATGCATACTATGTGTTCGACCTTTTGCTTGATAAGATATTCCTTGGGAGACGACCTAGGAGTCACTTCCTAGTACTATACTTAAACTGTTTTTATTTGTATCGGGTACGGCCTCGATCAAATTTGGCGCCGTTGCCGGGGAATATCGGTTCTTGCCAAAGGTCATTAGTAGTTAGTTAGTGTCGTAGTTAGTATAGTTATTATAGTGTGTCCTTTCTGATTTAGGGTCTAGTAGTCAATTCTGATAACCGGTTGAAGTTGCACTGTTTGCTGTTTTGCTATTAGTGTATTTGATTGATTCTGTGGTTGCTAGTTCACATAGTTGTGGGTGGAATTTTTGCACGAAAATTTATATCCACACTACCTTTATCATATAAAAAGGTTTTGAGGCACCACGATCACTCAGATCATCACTGGTTGTGAGTTCCAGAAAAATTTTCCAAGTTTTAGCAGCACTTTCTTCAAATCGTCGCAACTTTTGACCCGTAACTCGGAATTTGACGAATTTTATATCAAATCGAAGGGAATTTTCTGAATAATCTGATTTTTCTCACTTTTTTAGAAAACTCCTTCATCTGGATCCTGAAAAAGCCGTTTTACTATTTCTTTTTTATTTTACAAGTTTTATTTTCTTAGTTTTTGGTCTCTGATTTAATTGTTTGACTTGGTTCCCTTTTGAATTTTGTCCTCAAACTTTTTGTGGTATGTTTTCATGATTTTAGGGTGCTGAAAAAAAAATAAAGAAAAAAATTTAAAAAAATAAAAAATTTTGTTGCCTATTTTGGTCATGTATATTAGTGACTGTTTGCTATGCTTAATGGTGTTCTGTTCAGTACATGACTAGGGGCAACCCAAGCTACTTGC
The DNA here is from genome assembly GCA_037953625.1 of Crotalaria pallida. Taxonomy (NCBI): domain Eukaryota; kingdom Viridiplantae; phylum Streptophyta; class Magnoliopsida; order Fabales; family Fabaceae; genus Crotalaria; species Crotalaria pallida. Next base: position 73,828,120 of record CM075649.1, on the reverse strand, counting down.
ATCCATATAACCCTGAAATTGATAGAACTTATCACAGACTAGTTAGACAAAATAGGAACCAGTCCATAGGTAGTGAGTCTATTGAGTCTTTACATAGTGAGTCTGCTTCTTTTTCTTCTATTCCTATAAATTCTGATTCTTATTCTGATTATTTTGAAAATATGGCTCAACCTCCACCACGTGAGAGGACATTGAGGGAGCTGGCTGCACCTGATTTCACTATTGAAGATTTGTGCATCCAGTATCCCGATGATCCGTATGAGCTAAGGTCTGGACTAATTCATTTGTTGCCCAAGTTTAATGGTCTTGCAGGTGAGGATCCTCATAAACATCTCAAGCAGTTCCATATTGTCTGTGCTACTATGAAACCACATGATGTGCAAGAGGATCATGTTTGTCTTAAGGCATTCCCACACTCCCTAGAGGGGCTAGCCAAGGATTGGTTGTACAATCTGGCCCCTGGTTCTATCACAGTCTGGGATGACCTGAAGAGGGCATTTTTGGAGAAATTCTTCCCTGCATGCAGAACAACAGCAATCCGAAAGGATATATCAGGCATCAGGCAACAAAGTGGAGAAAGTCTCTACGAGTATTGGGAGAGATTCAAGAAACTGTGTGCGAGCTGCCCCCACCATCAGATCTCAGAGCAGTTGCTTATTCAATATTTCTATGAAGGTCTCAACCTCATGGAGAGAAACATGCTTGATGCTGCCAGTGGTGGTGCCCTAGGAGACATGACACCTTTAGAAGCCAAAGCCAAGATTGAGAAGATGGCTTCCAATTGTCAACAATTCCATGCAAGGGGCAACAGCGATGCAATCATAGTGAGAGGAGTGAATGATGTTGGCACAAGTTCTGGTAAGGTTGAGAAGCTTGAACAGAAGATAGATTCACTTACAACTTTGGTCACTCAATTGGCCATCAACCAGAAGAAGTTGTCCCTGCCTGCTAGATTATGTGGCATATGCACATCCGCTGAGCACCCCACAGATGCATGCCCTTCTGTGCAGCAGCAACCAACGACTGGTGCTGACCAACCTGAGGCATATGCCGCCAACATCTTCAACAGTAGAAACCAGCAGCCACAGAACTTTGATCTCTCTACCAATAGATACAACCCTGGTTGGAGGAACCATCCCAACCTGAGATGGTCTGATTAGCAGCAACCTTCACAGGTTCAATTTCAGAACAATTCTAGACCACCATATGTACCTCCTCCAGTCCAGCAACAGAGACAACAACAGGCTAATTCTGCACCACCAGCTCCTAGTACTGAGCAGCAGCCTTCATTGGAAGAGCTGATGAAATAGATGACCATGCAAAATCTCCAATTCCAACAGGAAACTAGAGCATCCATTCAAAGACAAGAGGCCTCCATTCAATCTTTGACCAATCAGATGGAACAGATGGAAACAGCAATCAACACTATGCAATCTCAGAATTCTAACAAGTTGCCATCCCAAACAGTGATCAATCCAAACCAGAATGTGAATGCCATTAGTCTAAGGTCAGGGAAGCAGATTGTCACACCCACACCAGAATCTGACCTCAACAAAGATGATCTAGTTTCAACCAACAAGAAGAGCCAAATGGTCGAGGATAGTGAGCACACAAGTACCAGAAAATCCAATCCAGCTCAGCCTTCCACAAGCACAACACCTGTTGCTGCCCAACAACCACCCCCCATTCCTCTTCCTTTCCCACCAAGGGGGGTGACTCAAAGCAAGAAAATGGAAGAGATTGACAAAGAGATACTTGACACATTCAGGAAGGTGGAAGTCAACATACCCCTTCTTGATGCAATCAAGCAAATTCCAAGGTATGCAAAGTTCTTGAAGGATCTATGCACACACAAACGGAAGCTCAAGGGCAATGAGAGGATCAACATGGGAAGAAATGTCTCTGCTCTTATAGGTAAACCCGTCCCTCATATTCCTGAAAAGTGTAAGGATCCTGGAACTTTCTCTGTGCCTTGTATCATAGGTAATACTAAATTTGAGAATGCTTTGCTAGATTTAGGAGCATCTATTAATGTTATGCCTATGTCTGTTTTCAAATCTCTTTCACTTGGACCCCTTCAACCTACGGGTGTGGTTATTCACTTGGCAAATAGATCTACTGCCTACCCCGCAGGTTTGATAGAGGATGTCCTGGTTCGGGTTGAAGAGCTTATCTTTCCTGCTGATTTTTATATTCTTGATATGGAAGAGGACACCTCTCGTAGTGTTGTCCCTATCATATTAGGGAGACCATTTTTGAAAACAGCCCGAACCAAGATAGATGTGCATGCAGGTACACTTTCCATGGAATTTGATGACAGTGTGGTTCGATTCAATATTTTTGATGCTATGAAACATTTTTCTGATGACCACACTGTCTTTCATGTTGACTTGATTGATGATCTGATTGATGAGCATGTTCTAGACTTTTTGCATGATTATGATTTGCCATCTTTCACTAGCTCATTTACTTGTTCTGCATGTTCTGATTCCGAAATGTGCACTGCATGCATTGAAATTGACCAGTTTTTAAATTCTGCTACTGCATCTGTTGATTCATATGATATAGATTCAGATCATGCTAACCCCATTTCTGTTTTGCATGAGTCTAATTCACTTGTTCAGGTGCAGGCGGCAGAATCCAATTCTGCTGCTCCTTTAGTTCCATCTGTGATGCAGGCACCTTTATTGGACCTGAAGCCCCTTCCTCCTCATCTCAAATATGCTTACTTGGAGGCTGAGCAGAAACTTCCAGTGATCATCTCTACCTCCCTTTCTGTTGATCAAGAGAAGCAACTGCTGGATGTGATTAGAGCAAACAAAAAGGCAATATGATGGACTTTGGCAGACATACCTGGTATTAGCCCCTCCATGTGCATGCATCGGATTTTATTGGAGGATGGGGCTAAACCAGTGAGACAACCCCAGAGACGGTTGAACCCCCAGATTCTTGATGTGGTGAAGAAAGAGGTCACCAAGCTGCTGCAAGCTGGCATTATCTACCCCATTTCAGACAGCACTTGGGTAAGCCCGGTTCAAGTAGTTCCCAAGAAGTCTGGGGTGACAGTTGTCAAAAATGAGAAGGATGAGCTGATTCCCACTAGAGTGCAGAACAGTTGGAGAGTCTGCATTGATTATAGGAAGCTCAACCAGGCGACCCGCAAGGATCACTTTCCTCTTCCCTTCATTGATCAGATGTTGGAGCGCCTGGCAGGTAAATCTCACTATTGCTTCTTAGATGGTTTCTCTGGTTATTTCCAAATCTGTATTGCACCAGAGGACCAACATAAGACTACATTTACCTGTCCTTTTGGTACATTTGCTTATAAGAAGATGCCTTTTGGCCTATGCAATGCTCCTGGCACTTTTCAAAGATGTATGATGAGTATTTTTAATGACTTACTTGAGCATTGCATAGAGGTCTTCATGGATGATTTTAGTGTATATGGTTCCTCTTTTGATGCATGTCTTGATAGTTTGTCTAAGGTGCTTAATAGGTGCATTGAGACTAACCTTGTCTTGAATTTTGAAAAATGTCATTTTATGGTAGAACAAGGCATAGTCTTAGGGCACATTATTTCGCATAAGGGCATAGAGGTTGACCCTGCTAAGCTGCATGTAATATCACATTTGCCTTACCCCTCTTGCGTGCGAGAGGTGCGTTCTTTTCTTGGCCATGCAGGTTTCTATCGCAGGTTTATTCAGAACTTTAGCTCAATTTGCAGAAAGGAGTTCTTGGTTGGTCAAAAAGTGTTGCTCTACAACTCTAGGCTTGGACTCATGAGTGGAAAGCTCCGCTCTAAATGGATTGGACCGTTTGTAGTCACCCAGGTGTTTCCTTATGGCACTGTGGAGATCAAGAGTGAGTCCACAGACAAGAGCTTCAAAGTCAGTGGTCACCGACTCAAGCCTTTCCTCACTACCCCTTCTTTGGATGATGCACCTGTGGAGGAAGCTTCATTGTTCGATCCCATTTTTGACCCACCATGATTTAGGGAGTCTTCTTTTCTCCTTCTTTACTACTTTTATTCCACTTGTCTATATCTGTCTGATTCTGCTATTTGTTTTACATTGAGGACAATGTGTGATTTAAGTGTGGGGGGGAGAGTAGTTTAGGTTGCATATTTTTGCTTTGATTTTTTAGGTTTTGCTAAGTTTTGGGCATTTTCTTGCATGTTTTTGCTTCATTTTAGTAGAGTCTTGGTATCTTGTGTCTGAATTCATGCATTTCTGTGTGTAAAGTTGCTTTTCATAATTAAGAGGTGGTAACACTGTGATAGAATTGTCCCTTTTGTGAGGATTTGAGCCTTAATTGTGGGTGGATTGCTATATATGCCACCTAATTTTTCTTTCATGTGTGATTGCACTCTGGATTACTTGCACTCTAGAACTTGACTTGACTCTTGTTGATACTTGATATTCCCATGCACATTTTGAAATGATTTAGGCATTGTTTTTTCTTGAATAAGCCACTAGCCATATGAGCCTACCTTGAATGAATTTATCCTTTGATAGCCCCTTTGAGCCTTTATATCCCTTTTCTTTGTTCTTTAGCTCATTACAAGCCTATGACTGAAAAACCATGATTGTCCTAACCTTAGGGAATGTTGGAGCTTTGGAATTGTTTTGGGAATGGGTATTAAGTAAGCGAGGGTGCTTTGTTCTTCATATCTTGTGAGTTCTGGGTTTTGCCTCTATGGTCGGTGATGTAATTATGGCTTTATCTCATTATGCCATTTTTGTTGTTTCTTCTTTCCTTTCGTTCATGAAGTTCTGCAATGAAAAAAAAATTGAAAAAATGAATGATGAAAAAAAAAAGAATAAAAGGTTGATTGAGGCATGGAGGTTTGGAATTAGAGGTTGTTGTTATGTTTACCATTTCATTCTGGGGTGGATTGTGCTTACTTTTTTACTTGTTCCCCATTGCTCCTCTATTCCCTGGGTTTTAGCTACATTTCCCATATTTTTATCCTACCTTATCCTTGGCCCCATTACAACCCTGAAAAGACCTTTTGATCTTAATGTGCATGTGTGTTGATTGTTGATGTTAGAGGCTTGTCAAGCCTATGGTTGTGTTTGTTTTTCATGATGTGCCTTGAGTGTAAACACTGATTAACCTTAAACACTTGAGTGTAAACACTATTGAGTGATCCTTGTGAGTTTCTATCATCTTTGTGACTACCCTCTTGATGTCATTGGTTTTCTTTGCATATTTGAAATAATTGGATGATGCTCATGAATGCCTTGATTCTTTGGTCCTTATTTTCTTCATGTGCTCGATTTTGCCCATTTCTTTGCATTTCCTAGAATTCATTGTGAAGTATGTAATCTCTTAGGTTTGCATTCATTAGTTTTAGTAATCTTGTTACATGATTCACTTTGGTGCATATTGATTTTCTCAGTCCTAATTCTTAGTTTTGCCCAGGAGTGCAAAAGGATAAGTGTGGGGGTGTTTGATGAGCATTTTATTTCTCATTATTCCTTGCATTAATTCACTCCTATTATTGATACTTGTTGCCTATTTGACATTGTTTAACTTGATTTAGTGATTTAGAGTTTATTGGACTAATATTCTGAATATTGTTTAATTTGGGATTATTTAGCCTAATTAATTTTATTTCTATTTTCAGGTCATATTTGGCACAAGGGCTTTTTGGACATTTTGGGAATTAAGATTTAATGTTGGAAGAGAAGATATATGATGAAGTGAAGATTGTAATCTATCTTTAGGATTAGTTGAGATTTAGTTATATCTTTTAAGATTTAGATTTTATCTATAAGATATTTTTAGATTTAATTTAGAGATAAGCTTTCCTTAGGATTTGGGCCCATGATTTAGGCCCGTTTTGAGATTTAAAAAGCTAAATTCGTGTAAACCCTTGGGAGACCTTCCATTCACGTTTTTTTACATTCTCTCTCATAGAGAAGGCTTAGTTTTGCTCTCCAAGCTTGTGGAGGCTGCTAGGGTTTCTCTCTCTTCCCTTTTCTACACGTTTTTTGGTATTTTTCTTCATGGAAGGCTAAACTCTTAGGTTAAATCCCTTTGGTAATGTATCACATACTCTTGAGGTTTTGTTCTTAATGCTATTTCGTTTTTATTCACTGTTTTCATGCTTATTGATATGTTATGGTTCGCTTAGTTCCATTATATAGAGATAATCCATGTGTATGAATGCTTAATTTATGCAAACTCGTAAAAACTCCATGCTTTGGCTTTTAATGCTTAATTAGAGGTTTGGGTTTTGGGGTGAGAATTGAATTTTCGCTTAGTATTTAATTCTCACGAGTTGGACAGTGAAGAGGAAAGAAAATGATCTTTTGTGACCGATGATAGAGTTGTGAACGCGAGCCAAAGGGGTTTATCCGCTTTTCCTTATCCGTTTCTTCGTTTTGATTTAATTCTGTTTTGATTTCAATTATTCAATATTCAATACAAAAAAAAACCCCCTGTTTTCTATGCATACTATGTGTTCGACCTTTTGCTTGATAAGATATTCCTTGGGAGATGACCTAGGAGTCACTTCCTAGTACTATACTTAAACTGTTTTTATTTGTATCGGGTACGGCCTCGATCAACGGCTCCAGGCCAACTAAAATTTATCGGGGTGGCCATAGATTACTTCACCAAATGGATGGAAGCCGAGCCCCTAGCAACCATCACCTCGGCAAGGATCCAGAAGTTTTTCATGAAACAAGTCATCTCCCGTTTCGGCCTTCCTCTCACATTGATCACCGACAACGGCAGTCAATTCGCCGCCAACAACTTCCAGATGCTAGCTGACAACCTGGGGATCTCCCATCGTTTTTCCTCGGTTGAGCACCCCCAGACTAATGGCCAAGCAGAGGCCGCCAACCGAGCTATCGTTGACGGCCTCAAGAAGAGAATCACACAGGCCAAAGGAGCATGGGCCGATCTCCTACCCAAGGTCCTCTGGTCAATCAGGACCACGGTTCAGTCCTCAACCGGAGAGACCCCCTTCAAGCTCACCTATGGTTGCGATGCGGTCATCCCCATTGAACGAAGGATTCATACCTTCCGTATGAGGGATAGACCCGAGGAGGAAAACGAAAATTTGATAAAAGAAAACTTGATACTAGCCGAAGAGATCCGGGATGCCGCCTCTACCCGGGAAAATAAAGCGATGGAAAGGCAAGCCAAGCAATATAATAAAGCGGTACAACCCAGGTCTTTCGAGGTCGGCGACCTCGTCCTCAGGAGAGCAGACATCGGTCTTAAAAACCGAAGAGATGGGAAATTCGCTCAAAACTGGGAAGGCCCCTACAGAGTCATGTCAAAAACACACTCTGGGGCATACAGGCTAGAGACTCTCGAAGGCTCCGAGCTCAAAAATTCGTAGAACGTGGCAAAACTGAGAACCTACTTCAGCTAGGTTTACCTCGGGTGTTATTGGCCGCCCCAGATAGAAGTTTAAGTTTCATCTTCATTTCTGTTAATACGTTACGTTTACTTTTCCTAAGCAATGTACTCATAACCACGTTCAATGAAAAGTACAAACATGCTCATACTCAAGTGCCACAGTTTTATATACGTACGTACTAGCTTCTCATTTAGCACTAGCCCCCTAAATGTTGCATGGCGCTATGCACAGCCAACGTCTTCAAGATAAGATCGGCTCATATGCACAGTGTACAAGGGACACCCGATAAAGAACAGACTGCTGTGAAATGTTTATACATAGCTTCACTCAGCACTCTCTTTTACATCGGGGTCGAGGTCACCCACCTCGGCTAAGGTGGGTAGATCCGAGTTCCCTACCGTATGCACTTATATACAGTACCTTTATTCAGAGGAAAACTTATAAGATTACTGCACTTACTGAGTCTTCCGGTTTATTAAAAATCGTTGGGTACAAGTTTTCCTAAGGTCCGATCAGGCCGAAATACAACAAGTCGGCAAAGGACTTGTATTCTCAAAAAGACCTCGGATACAATATATTTGCAACAAGTTAGAACAAGAACTTGCATAAAAGGTTCCAACAGGCAACAAGTTTTAAACACTTGCATCCTTTTCAGAAAATTTTCCGACTAGTCGACGAAAAAGCTTGCGTAATTCCAACGTCGGACATAGTGCAAATGCAACAAGTTAGAATAAAAACTTGCATAGATATAATAGTATGCAACAAGCTGAAACTCGGAAGAAATTACATAAGAGTAAAATGTTATACACAATAAAGTCAAATACAATTCAACACTGTCAAACATGTTACAAAAAACATTGGCATATCACAAGCTGCCCAGCATAAGGGACTTACGCCGCCTCATCTTCCACATCGGATAGGACAACCGAGTTAGGTTTGAACTCCTCGTCAGGTTTTTCCACCAAAGGGTTCGGCAGGTTCTCCTCGGGTTGGTTGAGGTCGACTTCGAGCCCGTCCTGATCATAGTCGACCATTTTTCCATCCTCCACCCCAAAACCAGCAGAAGCCCCAAGGTACCGTATTCGGATCCCTTGATTCAGGTGCAGAATCTGCTCTACCGCGCTGGTAAAAACTTTACCCGCCGCCCTCTCAAGATTGAAATCCGCTTCGCGTGCGGCCACTTTGTGTTTAAGAGCTTGAGCGGCTCTTTTCTTCAGCACTGTTCTCACCTTCTCCACCTCGGCTCGCCCTTCTAGCCGACCAGCCTCTTTTGCATCCGCCGTCGCCTGGGCCAGGGCCTCCTCCTGACTCTTCCGAAGCTCCTCCAGCTACCGCCGCTGTTCCTCCTTTAACTCGACCAACTTTTGTTCAGCCGAGTCTTTATTCTCCCTCAACGCCGCCACTTCCGCCACCATGTCGGATCGGGCTTTCTTCCTGGCTGGCGACACGCCTTCCGCAACGTCATCGGCGACATCGGCCAACACATTGAATATGTTCGTCGACCTTCTTAAGTGATAAGCCAACCCTTCCGTCATCTTCTTCCATTCAAACCCCGACATTTTCACAAGCGACTCTTTAACGGAGGGCCTAGTAGTGGGAGCCATTGGCCTTGGGCCATCAGCACCTTGAGCAGACTCGGCACTTAGAGAGGGAGGCTGAGGAGTGGACGAGGTGGTGTTCTCCGAGGGCTGAGTAGAGGGGGGTAAGGCGGAGTCGGCTGGCGTCAGCTCGGTCATCCCGGCATCAGTAGACGCGCTCTCCGACTTCTTCCTTTTGCGACTCAGCGCAATCTTCAACGCCTTTGACGACATAGCTGACCAGTATTCCTCTGCAAAAAAGAGACGAAGGCAGGTTAAAAAAAAAGTTAAGTTAACTACCAATTTTTTCTAATACGTCATTGGCGGAATACTTCATAAAAACCCCAATATCAAGTTGGACCTTTCGAACTTGATATTCGTTTTGAAAGTGATGGACTGTGGCAGCCTCGTCTGCATCAAGAGTCGCGCCCGACCACCTTTGGGGAGTGCTGAGGTGGCGGTCGAAGAAATCCGAGGTCCACTCTAGGGGAAACGTCGGACCTGTCTCGTCCCGGAACCAAGGTCGGCCAGCACCCACGAATTTATACTTGAAAAACCTGGGTTTAAAGTGCTTCCAGGATTCCGTAAACATACCGAAAATCCCACAACGAGCCCGGGCTTTGGTCGATACCCAAAGTCGCCCTGTAACCCCGTCCTTGTTATGGATGAACGGGTTATACATCCAGAGAAAGAGTCGGACCGTGCATACTAACCCTTTGGCCCGGCAGTATTTTTGAAACGCCCTAAAAAACGACCAAGTGTTGGGATGGAGCTGCGAGGGAGCTAGGACGATCTCTTTCAAAACCCCCATCTCGAGGTTAGTAAACTGCAGGGTAACGCCAAGGTTGTAAATTAAATCGGCATAGAAAAAGAAGGAGTTGACGTCGGTCTTCGTGCAGATTCGGTCATTCGCTGAACAGGGGAGAACTTCATAAGAAGTACCAGCCGCGTCTCCCGAACAGGGTAAGATAACTCCCTTCACGTCGGAGAGTTTATCCTCGGAATCCAGAGTAGACCGCACTCCCTTCGGCTCCACGTCGACCCACTGATATTGGTCTGCATCGGTGGGCGCATGATACAGCTCAGGTCGGCTCACGCATCTCTTGGGCGGCATGGTACCTGTGGAAGAACAGGGGAGCTCGATGTCAGTCTTACGGGTTACAAAATAACCCCCCAGAAATTCCCCTCGAAGTCGTCCCGAGGGGCGAGCACCTTCCCTCCACCACAGATACCCACCCCGACCACCCTTTGTTAACCACTCCTCCCCCCGCCAACAATCCTGAAGTCAGGCTACTTCAACGGGATCAACCTCTAAAACCTATCCCTCATAGTCCTCGCCGACCTCCAAGGAGGAGGAAGAAGGACCGTCCTCTTCCTCGTTACTGCTACGGGATAGGGAAGTCACTACAGACGATTCCCTAACCCGTCCCCTACTCGCAATAAACCCAGTGTATCCCCTCGATCCCTGGAAAACTGAAAGCCACAACCCTCTAATAAATCCTGAAAAACCCCAAACCCAGAAACAGTATGAGCAATCCTTCCCCAAGATTAAAACCCAGTAAGCAAAAAAAAACAAAAAACAAAAAACAAAACTCCCTATTGAAACGAAGACTGTGAAACTTTAAATCCCACCCAAACAAACAAAACAAGGAATAAGAAGAGTCAACAATACCAGAAAGAGAAGCGGAATAGGAAAGTACCTTGATTATGCTCTAACTGTGAAGAATGAAGGAGGTGAAGAGTAATCTGGGAACTGTGGGGAGAGAAGGTGAAAGGGGTACAATTCTAGAAGACAATCTGGAAGGAGAGTGACACGGGTGTAGGTAGAGGAAGACGCAGAGGTTTGGTGGAAAAGAGAAGCAGAAGGAACGGTTTCTGCCAAGATAAGGAAAGAAGGAACCACCTTCCCTCCACTTTCGAAAGATGGGCCAGGCCCAAAAGGCCCAACCCAACAGGCAGCCACACTAATCGGGGCACGTGGCACGCGGCAGAAGTAGTGGACCTCGAGCAACGTCATAATAATGATGACGCTTCGAAGGTCGTGATTCTTGACACGCATCAGGACCAGTAAAATCAAACGTCATTTCGGTACTGGTGACTTGACAACTGTCACACCTGCTCTGTCATTATGAAAGGATAGCAGAGACAGTTGGATCCAACCCACCATCAACTCATCGTCCGAACTCCCTAGAACCTCGGAACAAGGCTCAGATAGCCTTGACCAAGCTGGGGGGCTTATGTGGTGAACTCGGCCCTTGTGGGGTGGACCAGGGAAAAAGACATAAACCAGAACCTCGGAACAAGGCTCAGATAGCCTTGACCGAGCTGGGGGGCTTATGTGGTGGACTCGGCCTGGCCGAGGTCCTTGAACCACCTCGTCGAAGTCCTGAGGACCCTTCAGGAAGCCTTCTGAGCACTTAGCCGAGCTCAATGCTCAACGGCCGAACAGATGCCAGATACAGACCGACCTCGTGTTCCAGCTCAGGTCCGACATCCAGGTCCGACACCTCCCCAGGTCCGACATCTAGGACATGATGACGTCCCTCTGCCTTATCCACAAGGACAGCTCACTACCTTATCCACAAGGACAGCTCACTACCTTATCCTCAAGGACAGCTCATCCAACCTTATCCGCTCCTAGCTCAGTACAGGTTGGCCCTACTTGGGCCTAAAGCAAGCCCATTAGGGCAACCAGCTCCCCCCTATAAGTAGCTCAGTACTACATGGGGCTCAGGTACGTCCTCTAACCCTAATTGTCATCCTCACACACCAGTGATTAGGGTTGCTTCTTGGCTCTTTCCCTTAGCCATCTGAGGACTTCCCCCCAAACATCACATATCAACCCTAGATAGAGGCTCCTTCAAAGGTCTCTCCTACACCCTTGGAGGTCCTCGCAGTCTAGGACATCACACCTATCCTCTTTGTTAAGAATAAGGATGGAAGTGTCCGTATGTGCACTGATTACCGGTAGCTGAATGCGGTGACGGTAAAGAATAAATATCCGCTCCCACGCATCGATGATTTGTTGGATCAGCTTAGGGGAGCTGCAGTTTTCTCAAAAATCGACCTCCGATCTGGATACCATCAAATCCGTATCCGAGAAGGGGACATTCCCAAAACTGCTTTTAGAACCCGGTATGGGCATTTCGAATATGTGGTGATGCCTTTCGGTCTTACGAATGCTCCTGCCATTTTCATGGATTATATGAACAGGATCTTCAAGCCGTACTTAGACTCATTCGTCATTGTGTTCATTGACGACATTCTTATTTACTCCAAGAGCCCGAAGGAGCATGAAGAGCATTTGAGAACGGTGCTCCAAGTTCTCAAAGACAAGCATCTTTATGCCAAGTTTTCTAAGTGTAGTTTCTGGTTGAATGAAGTGCATTTTCTGGGGCATGTAATTTCTGAGAAGGGTGTTGCTGTTGACCCTTCTAAGGTGGAAGCGGTGCTTAAGTGGGAGAGACCCAAGTCCATTACTAAGATCAGAAGTTTCCTTGGTATGTCTGGGTATTATAGGAGGTTCATTTAGGGGTTTTCGAAGCTAGCCCTTCCTTTGACTACTCTTACGCGGAAAGGTGTTCCGTTTGAATGGTCCCCAGAATGTGAAGATAGTTTCCAGGAGTTGAAGAGGCGATTGACTAGTTCCCCAGTGTTGATTTTGCCGGATCCAACTCAATCCTTTGAAGTGTATTGTGATGCTTCAAAACAAGGGTTGGGTTGTGTGCTGATGCAGCAAGGACAAGTCATAGCCTATGCATCCAGGCAGTTGAGGCAGCATGAGCAAAACTATCCCACTCATGATCTTCAGTTGGCGGCAGTAGTCTTTGCTTTGAAAATTTGGAGGCACTATTTATATGGTTCAAAGTTTGAAGTCTTTAGCGATCATAAAAGCCTTCGCTATCTCTTCGATCAAAAGGAGTTGAACATGAGGCAGAGGAGGTGGATGGAGTTTCTGAAGGATTATGATTTCAATCTTCAGTATCATCCGGTCAAGGCCAATGTAGTGGCTGATGCACTAAGTCACAAGACTTTGCATGTCAGCAATTTGATGGTGAAGGAGATGCAATTAATCCAAGAGTTCAGTGACATCAACTTGAATATGCAAGTGAAAGAAAAGAGCATTGTTTTAGAAATGTTGCAGGTTACTAGTGACTTGATTGGTCTTATTAGAGAAAAACAAGTTGATGATGCAGAACTACAAAAGTTGTTGGAAGGGGCATCGGGCAATGAAGAGCCCGACTTTGTAAGGGGTTCTGATGGCATTATCCGGTTTAGGGGTCGGATATGTGTTCCTATGGGCTTCGAAGTTAGAAGGGATATTCTATGGGAAGCACATCGAACCAAAATGAATTTTCATCCCGGTGCAACGAAAATGTACCAAGATTTGAAAAAGATTTATTGGTGGCCAAAGTTGAAAACCGATGTAGCAGATCATGTATCTCATTGTCTAACTTGTCAGAAAGTTAAGATTGAGCATCAAAAGCCTGGTGGTCCGTTGCGATCACTTGATATCCCGGAGTGGAAGTGGGGTAGTATAGCTATGGACTTTGTGACGGGTCTACCTAGGACTGCTGCAGGATGTGATGAAGTTTGGGTGGTTGTGAACCGTCTCACAAAGTATGCTCATTTTATTCCGATTCACAAGAAGTACACTCTGGAGAAGTTGACTCAGTTGTATATCAGAGACATAGTAAAGCTGCATGTTGTTCCTACCAGTATTGTATCCGATCGTGATCCGAGATTTCTGTCTAGATTTTGGCAGAGTCTTCAGCAGGCATTGGGTACTAAGCTAAAATTTAGTACGGCTTATCATCCGCAAACAGACGGACAATCTGAGCGTACTATCCAGACACTGGAGGATTTGTTGAGAGCATGTGTTCTGGAGCAGGCTGGTAGTTGGGAGCAGTTACTGCCATTGATGGAGTTTACTTATAATAACAACTTCCACTCTAGTATTGGTATGGCACCATTTGAGGCTCTCTACGGCCGAAAGTGTAGGACGCCTCTATGTTGGTTTCAAATAGGAGAGAATCTGTTGACAGGTCCTGATATTGTGAAAGAAACAACTGAGAAGATCACAATGATCAAGAACAAGATGAAAACTTCCCAGGATCGCCAGAAGAATTATGCTGATAGGCGAAGGAGACCTTTGGAATTTGATGTTGGGGATCATGTGTTTCTAAGAGTGTCTCTGGTTACAGGGATTGGTAGAGCAATTAAGTCCAAGAAACTAACTCCTCGGTTTGTTGGATCTTATGAGATTCTGGAGAAGGTTGGCCCGGTAGCTTACAGGATTGCTATGCCCCCTCACTTAGCTAGGCTTCATGACGTATTCCATGTTTCACAACTGAGGAAGTACATTCATGATCCTACTCATGTGGTCACACTGGATGATTTGCCTTTGAAGGAGAATTTGACTTTTGAGGTGTTGCAAGTGAGGATTGAAGATAGGCAAGTGAGACAGTTAAGAGGCAAGGAGATTAGCTTGGTAAAAGTCATATGGAGCAGGAACAATGTGGAGGAAGCTACATGGGAGTTGGAAAGCAAGATCAGACAATCTCATCCACACCTGTTCGAAGACAACTGAATTTCGAGGACGAAATTCGGGTAAGTGGGAGAGGATTGTAACATCCCAAACTTAATTTATAGTGTAATATATGTTGTGATGGTCTTAGGGTAGAAGAAATGAGGATATAAGTTAGAAACATGGCCAAATGTGCACGTAATCTTAGGTTTAAAACATACAAACTTAGGGAAATTAGGATTACAAGATTAATAGCTCAAAACATAAATTCCACCGTTGGATGTGAGGTAGAGTTAGTGAGGAAGCTTGCTCTAAAATTTGAGGAAGATCCAACGGGTAACGAAGAAGTTATGACCTTTCAAAGTACTGAATAATGCAAAATTCTGCAGATTAATCGATTAACCTGTTGGCTAATCGATTAAGGTCAGATAGTGTGCAAAATGTTAATCGATTAAGCAAGCTTTTAATCGATTAAATCGTGCTGCTGAGGAAAAAAATAAAGGCACCCACATCTTAGTTCTTGCAAAATTCGAACTCTCTCTGTCCTAGGGCACAAACTCATTCACTCTAATCAATCAATCCTCAAGAGAATCACACCAACTCCATCATCAAAGTCCTTCTTTGTTGCTCCAAGTAAGTGATTGTTGTTTGAGTTCTTCTCTTTCTCTCCCCTAGGATTCGAATTTTCTCTCGCCCTCTTGCTCCCATGAAGTTTCAATCTTCAATCTAGGGAACTCTAGATTGGTTCATGAATTTCTCTCAAGTTTTAGGGCAAAGCTTAACAATTTGTCTCATTATTCTATTGATTTTAGGTTCCTCCCTCTTCTTTTGAGTTGTGGCTATTACTCAAGTGTGTTACAAGCACAAACTCTCTCTCTATCTCTAAGAACTTGAATACCAATGAGATTGACTACCAATGAAATACTTGAAAATGAAATACAAATACTTAAAGAACAAAGAGTGTGTGATCCAGATCTTGTAAGACGTTGTCCGTAGGAGACTGTACGCATTGATCGCGTAAGACGCACTTGATGCGCCGCTGTAAGACGTTGTTCGAAGAAGACTGTACGCAGTTATGGACACACACACACCATATATTAATTAATAATATAATTGGATTGTGCCTCTCCAGATCTTGTAAGACGTTGTCCGTAGGAGACTGTACGCATAGATCGCTTAAGATGCACTTGATGTGCTGCTGTAAGACGTTGTCCGTAGGAGACTGTACGCAATGATGGATGCACCTTCCGATTGTGGAATCCAGATCTTGTAAGACGTTGTCCGTAGGAGACTGTACGCATAGATCACGTAAGACGCACTTGGTGCGCTGCTGTAAGACGTTGTCCGAAGGAGACTGTACGCAATGATGGAAATCCACGTAATAATTTCTAAAAGTCTTTACAAAAACATAAAGAGTATGTGATAAAAAGTGGATTGTGATCTTATGCAAGAGTATGACTAGTATGAAATTCTGGAATTAAATTGGAAAAGTATGGAATATGGAAACTAAAGATATAGTGAATTAAATTTATTATTGAAATGGAATTAATTGAAATGTTTGAGAATGAATCACATGTTTATATGCACTATATGGTTATTTGTGATTGGCTTGGTGGTTCAATATAGCATAATAGAAACTGCTTCCCTATTTTATTGTGTAATACTCACCTCCTTACCATTTTTCAGGTACTGAGTCGGAGTATACACGAGGACCGGCCGAGCAGGATTACTCTCCCTCACAGGGAGAGTAGGGTTGTGGGATTTAGATGCATTTATTTTGACCTAAGCCTCCGTATTATTTAAGGTATATGTGATGTATATGCTGTTTTTGAGTGAGGCTTATGATAGTTTCATTTGGGGCATGGTTTATGGTTCATTTTTTTGGGCATAGTGGTTGTTATGGCTTCTTGATTTACACACTTTGCATTTTTGCTGGCACTCTTAAAACTGTTTCTGATGTTTTACTGTGGAGCCCTCAGGGCCACTATATGATGCTTATATATTTATATTTGAGCCCTGCTGGCTACTGTTGATATTATATAAATGTGTTTATCAGGTTGAAGATTTAGAAAAGTCCGAAAAACAAACGAAACTCCGTCCGTTTGACGGTTGATTTTCATAAATTAAAAAGGAATTTTTAAGCCCGTATTTTTAATTTAAGGGGAATTAAGGGTAATTAATTATAGGGTGTTACAATCTTCATCTCCATCATCACAATCATCATCTCCACCTTAGCTTTCTCTCTCATTCTTTTTCTTGGCTTAGGGTTCAAGATCAACAAAGCATCAAAACCCATTATCCATTCTCTTTGATTTTGCTTTCTTCAAGTGGCAAACCCCATCATTATCACCATCATCATCATCTTCAAGCTTTCTCTCTCAAGAGCTCCAAGACCCAAGATCACCACCACACCATCATTAAGATCATCAAAACCCAAACCCTAAATCAAGAACCAAGGAGCAAGAACATCATCATCCCCACCCACACGAAATCATCATCATCGTCTACTTTGAAGCTTTCTCTCACTAGAACCATGGCAATGGGTTCTCTCTCTCTCACGCCTTTTCTCTCTCAAGGTCAAGTGAAAAGAAGTTCACTTCCTGTTTCTTACTCTCTGCTTAACAATGTCTCAACTCACTTGGTAGTTGCTTTGTCGAGGTGGCAAGCTAGATTCAAGAAGGTCAAGTCCAAAGGTTTTAAGGCACAGGAAGTAAGGCTAAGGCTTAGAGGTTCCTTGTCTCCATCTAAATTGAGGTAAGGAGGTGGTTTTACCATTTCTTAGGGGATGGGTTCTAAGTAGAGTATAGTGATGACTAAGAGGGATGGGTAATGATAATGATAAACCTTAGGGTAATGTATTTGATTAGAGCTAAGTAGTTAGAGTTGGGTTATAGAACTTATTGTGATGATTGTTGAATATATGAATGTGTGATATTATTGTGCTTGTATATGTTCTAGTTATTTGTGTGTGATAAGGTGTGGTATAAAGATATGAGTAACTCCCCAAGTAAGCTAGGCTTGTAATAAAACTAGGTAAAATCTTGAAGATGAGAACTAGATAAAGTTAAAATAAAATAATTAGGATTGTTGAGCTAAGGAGTAGTTAGAAAGTGAAATAGGAACACTTAAGAAACGAGTTTAAGGAGTAAGTGAAAATAGATAGATCAACTGGAATAGGTGAATAGTTAAGGATGTGCATGAATAGAATAGGATTGAACCTTAGGGTAGTTGAAAACGGATACTAAGTGGATATTAGAAAAGTAGGAAGTTAATCAATTGTTCTTGGCAATGGATAAATTAATTGAAGTTAGGATAAGGGACTTAAGTATATTCGAGCTAGACAAGGCTAATCAAAGTTACTTAAAACATGAGGGAAGTTAATAGAAAATAGACCTAATTTAGGATTGGATAAAAGACTTAAACATAAATGAATGATTAAGATGGATTGAATGGCATTTAAGAGTAATGAAGATTAGTAGAAAGAACTTAGGCATGAATCGGGGGCTAATTAGCTAGTAGGAAGACATAAGAGAATCTAGAGAACGGTAACGAAGAAATGGATGTTGGTTTAGTTAAATAATAAGTTACGAAATGACAAGAGTAACAAGTGAGTAATTAACAATGGAAAATGAAAGAGGAGCAAGACTAGTTAATAAGGAAAAAGGAAAGAAGAGTAAGAATTAAAAGTGAATAAAGAATGAGTAAGTATTGAAAAAGAGTTAAGAATAGTACATGAGAATAGGAACGGGAAATACGAACTTAAATGAGAGAAACAAGATAAGTGAGAAACGAAATAGGATAAGAGTAAAGAGAAAAAGAAGAATGACTCATCACAGGTTGGTCATAAGACCCTATGGATGTGAAATAGGACACAAGTTGGTCATAAGACCCTGTGGGTAGAAAATTGGCACAGGTTGGTCATAAGACCTTGTGGATAAAAAATAGGGCACAGGTTGGTCATAAGCCCCTGTGGGCTAGGAACAATTTGCAGGTTGGTCATAAGACCCTCTGAATAAGAATACTCATCCCAGGTTGATCATAAGACCCTGTGGATGTGAAATAGGACACAAGTTGGTCATAAGACCCTGTAGATAGGATATTGGCACTGATTGGTCATAAGACCTAGTGGATAAGAAAATAGGACACATGTTGGTCATAAGACCCTCTGGATAGGAAAATGGCACAAGTTGGTCATAAGACCATGTGGATAGGAAAATGGCCCAGGTTGGTCATAAGACCCTGTGAATAAGAAATGGGCACAGGTTGGTCATAAGACCCTGTGAACAGAAAATGAAGATAAGAATAAGGAAAAGAAAAGTAAGAACAAAATGAAATGAAAGGAGAATTAAATAATGAAAATAGGAATAAGAAAGAGAATAAGAAGAAAGAAAACTAAATGGTTACAATAGAACTTGAATGTGAATGTGAATGAATTGATTAGAAATATTTGTGTAATTGGTTGTTTATAATATGATATGAATTATTGGTGATAATTGTGCTTGACTTAGTTTATTGTTATGCCTTTTTAGAAACTATTTTCCTAAGTTCTGTGTAATGCTATCCTTCTTGCTATTTTTATACAGGTACGAAGACAGAGCTTACACAATGGCAGGCCGCGTGGAGTGTAAATTAGAATGAGTGGACTATAGTGTATTTTGGTTGCAAAGCAACCCACTAATTGTAGCCCTTAACTTGTATTATTTCTGTACCATGACATTAGTGATAATCTGGCTGTGTCTAGTATTTATGTTTATTATTTGAATATATTCTGATCTGACATGTTTATAAGAAGTGGCTATTTTGGGAAAGTCCGATAAACAGAGGAAACTCTGTCGGATTTTATTAAGAAATTTTCAAGTCCTAATTTAATTCAATTTATTTAATAGTAATTAAGGCAATTAATTGTGAGGGTGTTACATAAATGAAAATGATGAATTAGTTTCTACTCTTAAATTGAAAACTACAACAAAAAGAGAGGTAGAAATGCATAACAATATCATAATATCGAGCATGACGTCCAAAGCTTAGCTGATAGAACGCTGAAGACAATCAAGAGTCGAGAAAGCAAAAAAGACATGCTTCAAATTTTTTTATGCAATAAAGTCCGTTTAAACTATCATGAATTTAATTTGATGTATTTTTTCATGTATTTCATTTTTATGAACTATTTCACTTCAAATATAAAATATATCATTGAACCAAACTCGCGTGATAGCTTGGTGGTCTTGATATGGTCAGTGTCACCACCAACGCATTGGGTCAATACTTGGTGCCCTGTCAAAATAATAAAAAATATAATATTGATATATATCATGCATTGAACTAGCAACATTGAACCAGCAACAGTATAAGAAGAACATTATTAATAATAATTAATATAATTAAAAAAACATTCAAACAACCCATGAATTGCATGGGTTAAAAACTAGTTTTTATATAAATGCTAACTCATGACCTCCACATGCTAATTTATAATTTACATTCTTATGAACCCCAAAATGAAAATGAATGGAGAGGGGAATGAAAAAGACGAGAACGTCAAAAGGCTAGGTTTGTTATTATTGGTCATATTGCTACTAAATCCAAGTTACTCAGGTTAAAGAAATGCACAAATAGAAATGGGGCAATCTGCCGTAGTGGTTGGGTTCCTAGGAATAAAATCATCTTTGTTTTCAAAAAACCTGAACCAATCCGTATATCACGGTTCATACATCCGTAACAAAATACTCCATAAACAAACTATGCTTCCTAATAAAGGGCATGGCTAAATAAGGCATAACCAATCTAGGGGGCAACACCAAAAGCACGTTGCAGAATACAAAGCATGTATCTAAGCAGTAATCACTTCATTTGCTCTCTTTAAAGTTAAAACCCTTCCCTTATACAAGAATAGTGCACATAAAACTCAGTCAACCAGGACATAAACATACGTATACATACACGGAAACGAAATAACAACCAAAGATAACCAAATACTGGAGAACATATACTTGTCAACGTACCAGCCATCAATAAATCAATTGTTCAAATCGATCATTCTAGATAGATAGGAAGGAGAAGAAAAGAGATATCATAAAATGGATCTTCACTAGTCATAAACTTTATATTCAATCAAAGGGAAGCTAATAAGTAGGGCAGTAAATATTTTCAAGGGTTTGTGGAGAGTTCGATCTTCATCTCGATGGTAAAATAAGGCAAGGGAAAAGAAGCAAATAATAATAAGGCAAATGCTAACAAACACCCGTAACTTAAAGTAGATAGAAAGTATTGAAAAATGTATTTTTTGATATTTTCAAAAGAAGAATAAATGCTAATTATGATTGTTTTTCCGCTTAAAGTAACCTTAACAAGTATCCTAAGCAAGACGACTACTACTACTACTACTACTAATAATAATAATAATAATAAAATAGATTTCTTAAACCTTACTATTTCTTGCCGAAGTCAACCTATTTATTACTTATTCAAATTTAATTACAAAAATGGCAATTACTTAATACATGTTACCTGTTATCAAGATTTTAAGAAGGAAACGAGAAACACAACAAAATATTATTGTCTTCATTTTCTTCACAAAATCTTAAAGACAGAAACCATAATAAAACAAAGTGACTGTGTTTGTAATTATTAGACAAACCTATCAACTAAAATTGAAAACAGAAGAAACTAAACACCCTATAAGCATTCCAGACACAACAAGAAGAGACCAGAGAGATCAACCCAAAAAGATCTCCAATTCTCAAAACTTGGATTCTCTATTTTACTAGTTATTCACAAGACAAAGACCAAAACAAAAGTGGAGACAGATTTCACCTTTGCCAGAATATTAAATATCAATATAAACATGACAAGAAATACAATTTCCAGCCTTGAATGATTACAGTAATTGAATGGTTAGCTCTCTATATCATGCACAATATTTGCATGCTAAACCACTATAGTCAATACTAACAAAATGTGAGCTACAAAACACCCCAAAAAAAATGTGAAAAAAAGATACAACGGCGAGCCAAACAGAAAAAACACATTATCAACATCATCTGCTAAATCCTAATACATCATTCAAACATTAAGTTCTAAACAGTTGGCCACATTTCAGACTTCAGCAAGTTAAAACTCATTACAACAACAATGGTGGTTTAATCATGTGCTAATATCTGAAAGATAAATATAAATCAAAAGCTAGTAACTTCACAGTAAATGTTCCAAATATGAAAATGATTGCCATGACTTGGATCTCCAATCTAATCCAATGCTGAAGGCATTTGATCCTCGAAAGAAACCAGGGTTTGAATGAACAGTGTCCTATCTCAAAACAATAGTACCTACATAACACAGAAGCCCATGACCAAAAAAGTTGAAATTCAGAAGACATTAACATAATGAAGAATCAGTAGCAAATATAATAAAAAGAAAAGAATACTGTCTAACTTCTGTTAAACCGCACATAAGAAAATTTACAAATTATGGAGGGGGAGCATGAGGGGCTGTGGGGTAAACCAAACTACACAATTTTACTTGAGTAATTTAGCTACACGGAATTGCTTTCCACAGGAACCACCCATGATGGAAGGTTAGCAAGGTCTGCCACCTCTGGTATGCTATGAAGTTACAGATTATGTAAAACTTTAGTCTTTATATATTATATGCATACAAAAATTATAGTAAGTAATTTCTTATACTTAATAAAAATGCAGCCATTAATCTATGGAACCACAAATAAATATAGCCACTTGTGAATACTTAAATATGACACATGTTCAACAGGGTTAGATCTATCACATATTAGATCATTGTGATTACACATTTAGACAGTTACATTACTAACAACAGGTGAAGTGAGGGGATGACATCAGCACAAACTGGCTATCAAACTTGTCATTTATGGTTAAATACAAGTCTCGACTTGCAATTAATTCTGTATCAATAAAAAAAGTTCACTGAAAGAAGAATATAAAGAGAAGCGTTTAGTAATATTCATCATAATAAGCACAGCAGCTAGCAGGCAATTATCACAAATCAAGTAATATACATACGATATAATAACAAACAACCCAAGCATAAAAAATAATTGAAATCTTAAAACTAACCTTTCTCGCAGATGAACAAAACTATGCTCCTGACAAGAAGCAACCAGAACAAGTGATTGGAATAAAACAGCTGCTCAACAACTACTGGCCCAGACGAGCAGAACCTGAGAATCCAAACAATCATGGCAAATCCGGACTTTTAAGTTACCGTTCTTTTCTTCCTCAACGGAAAGTATTCTCATATAAATAATTAGTATATAGAGTCACTCAGAAGTAAGCCGCCTCCTCTTCCCATAATCAGCATCTCTTGACCTAGAGTGGTGTTCCTCCTCTTGTGATAGTCGTGATTTGCTGCGAGCTCTAGATGACCGTCCCCTTTCCCACTCATCCTCATGCTCAGCTTCACGGTCTCTGTGCCTATGATGATCTGCATATCTGTCCCTATCTTCCTTGTACCTGTCACGTTCTCGATCCCTGTCCCTTTCTCGACCACGATCACGGTCTCGAGATTGTTCATGGCCCCTGTCTCGTTCTCGGCTCATTTCTCTATCATCACGATGCCTTCTTTCAGGCCATTCATGGTCATGGCTGATATCTGTCTCTCTAGGTGCATCTCTCTCATATCCTTGATCTCTATCATCCCTATGCCTTCGCTCAGAAGTACCAGACCAGTCCCTTTCCGACCCTCTATCTTTTTCCCTCATGGCATTAGTCCGCCCAGTCCTATCATGACTCGCCTCACCATACTGATGGTCGGATGCAGCTTCCTCCCCATAACTTGATTCTCCAGCCTTGCCACCACCAGGCTCTTCACCACCCCAGCCACCCATGCTTGGATCAGACCACATTCCCATATTAGGGCCATCCATACCTGCCGCGGGCATCATCCCCATACCATTCATAGGCATCCCTCTTCCGAAAAAGGCTGGATTAACATGAGGTGCTACTCCAGGCAATCCAACACCAGGGAATGAAGGCATAATCCCAGAAAACGGAGGTGTGGGACCACCAGGAAAGCCTCCATAGCCACCCATTCTACCCATGGGACCAGCAAATGCAGGATCAAAACCCTGATTCATCATGGACTGAGGATGCATCAGAGGTGGGGTAGCCCCCATACCCTGTCCAAAGCCATTTCCACCATTTCCCATCAAACCTCTACCACCCATCCCACCGCCCCTATTCCTCATGGGATTAACAGGCCCCCTATTCCCCATCCCAGGATTGCTCCCTCTTCCCCAGTTACCTCTTCCATACCCTCTATTATTCCCATCTCCACCTTGGTAGTTCCCCCCTGTTGCAATATTGCTACCACCACCCGGCTTGGGCCCTAAATCAGCAGCAGGCCCCCTCCTTACCTGCTGGGAAGCAGCAACAGATTGAGTATTCTGCTGATTCCTATTCACCTGAGCTTCTCCCATTTTCTTAACAGTGAAGGGCGATGCGTAAGCAACAACGCACGGCCTTCCATTAAACACATACCCATTCATCCCTTCCTTACAAGCAGTTGCAGCATAAGGTTCAAAAAACTCAACCTGGCAATAGCCTTTGGATTTCCCACTTGCTTTCTCGTCATAAAACTTGACCTCCTTGACAGGCCCATACTTACAAAGCACAGCTTCCAGCTCAGCATCAGTGGTCCACCAATGCAAATCACCCACAAACAATATAGTCCCACCCCCGGCAGCTCCACCACCACCTCCTCCAACATTAACACTAGTAACCACATTCACACTATTCCCGGTCCCATTTCCACCAACCCTATTAAGATTTCCACCGCCACCACCACCTTGTCTCACCAAATCCTCATTTCCCACACTACCAACAACTTCACCAATTGGTTGTTGCACAGCAACACTAGTATCATTAGCAATCCGGTCCTCCTCGACTTGATTCAATTTCACAGATGGCTGACCTAATTCAACCCTTATCCCACCCGATCCGCTTCCAACTGAAACTTGATTCTGAAACCCTTCAACTCTATCAGGGACCACACCAACACCTTGGGGCACGGATGCTGATTGTGACTTAACGTCATCGTTTCTAAACCCTAAATCATCGTTCTTGCGCATGGATTGAAGGAACCCTTCGCCGACATTAACATCATTGTAAAGGTCATCGTAATCGTCGTCTTCCTCGGCCAAGAAGCCGTCGTCGGCAACAGCGGAGATAGCTTCGTTACGGTGGAACTGATCCCCGCTCTCACCTTCATCCATTGTCTCTCACCTTCCCTTCAAATTTAGTTTTTAGGGTTTGCAGTGAAGAGTGTGATATATGAAGAATGAAGCAGAAGCGAGTCGGTTTGAAAACGCAGCGTCGAGAGAGATTTGACAACTAACCTAATCAATTGGGATTTCTCTATGACGCGGAGATTTGAGATATTGCACTGTAATAATGCTTATCTTTTAGATTTTTAATTTGGTTTAATTGCATAATTGGTCATTTATTTTATTTATTAGATTCACTTTGTTCTTTTATTTTTTTTGCAATTTACTGGTCTTTTATTTTTTTTTTTAATATTCAGTTTGGTCCTTCCGTTAAAATAAAGTTAAATGAAAAGGAATATTCTAAAAATATTCCCCCTTCTAGGCTTAATTGCATAATTGGTCCTTTATCTTATTTATTAGATTCACTTTGCTCCTTTATCTTAATATTCCAAGAATATTCCCTCTTCTTCTTCCTCTTCCTCTGCTCTCTCCTTACAGCGGCGGCAACCACCATGGGCGCCGCCGCCACCGCCCATGCCACCGTCGCCGCCATTTTTAGAAATTAATCGGAGTTGTTGAAGCGTTTTGTACGTGTTTTCACACGTTTTTCAGCAGGTTCAGAGGAGGAGACCATTATTGATAACCAAGGTTTTAGAAAAGGGACCCTAGAATTCGGATTTTGAGGAAAAAAGAACGAAAAAGACGAATTTGTTTGAGGAATAATGAAAATAAAGCTTAAAAACCGTGAAAAATTGAAGAATGTTGAAGAAATTTGATGATTTTCGAGGGAAGAGAGTGTGAGCCCATGGTGGCTGCCGCCGCTATAAGGAGAGAGCAGAGGAAGAGGAAGAAGAAGAGGGAATATTCTTGAAATATTAAGATAAAGGACCAAAGTGAATCTAATAAATAAGATAAAGGACCAATTATGCAATTAAGCCTAGAAGGGGGAATATTCTTGGAATATTCCTTCTCATTTAACTTTATTTTAACGGAAGGACCAAACTGAATCTTTTAAAAAAAATAAAGAACCAGTAAATTACAAAAAAAGATAAAGAACCAAAGTGAATCTAATAAATAAGATAAAGGACCAATTATGCAATTAAGTCTTTTAATTTTTATGTCAATGTTTTTAAAAAATCCTTCAACTTAGTGGTTTTTTTAAATTGGTACTTCATCTTTTTTTCCATGTTTTAGTTTTAGGTTGGTTTAATTATATCACAAGTCCCTAAAGTTTGGGGTACTTTTTCCAAATGCTCTTATTCTTTATTTTTCAATGTCTGACTCCTCGAAATTACTTCTAAGTTTGTCATATACCCCTACTATCAATTATGACCAATTTTGATGACATGTAACATCATAATCCTAATCAGACGATGACAAGGATTTTTTACGAGGTGGACACACAATGACATGTTAAATTCCTTTTTATGGAAACCGAAGTTACACTAGGCAAGCACCGACTTCAAAAACAAAAATAAACATATAAACTTAACGGCAAATTACAATCTGTTTTATTTATGAAAAGTCATAAATTGCATTTAATTCTTTTTTATAGAAGTTGAAGTTACACTGTAACACCCCTTAATAATATACTATTATTTAACCTACTAGCTAATAGACCCGTGTGGCACGAGTTAATTGTTAATTAATTACTATGGAATAATATATATACATATTACAATCTAATTTTTAAATAGTTTTTTTATCTTATTATTCCATAACTTGTATGATGGTTTCTTAATCATGATTATGGTGAAATTATCCATTTAAAAATCTAATCACTTTCGAAATATCAAATCAAAATATCCACGTAAAACATTCAACTTTTTTTTTTTAAATTCAAAATAAGAGAGTCGCGATGCATAGATAAATCGTTAATCAATTGTGAAGAGAAAAATTAGATAACTAATTAGTCATATTGCACGGATCAATTATTGATTAACTAGCTCTTACCCCGTGCAATGTTTGGGTTGTTGATATTTTAATTTTTTATATATTAAAAATTTTAAATTAAAGATTATTATTAACAACAATAAAAAATAATTATATAAAATGGTAGGAGTTCAAACCAAACTGTACAACGAAATAAAATTAATCTAAATGGTTTTGTTGATAAATTTTGTACTTCCCCATATAAATCAAAAATAACACTTTTTATCTGAGATATTCTCTATTTATTTGATGAATAAATTAATATTTGTATGTGATTATCTACTTTATTGTGATAAATCAAAATTAAATCAGAATTTTGTTTGATGGTATTAGGAGCAGAATGTCTCTTGTTTATTTTGAGAAGGAAAGTTGAATCTTGGTGTTACAATAAAAAATTATTTATTTATTTCAACTTTATTTTACCGATTTTTCTATATTTCCTTAAATTATGGAATTTGTATGCAGTTTATCTTTGGCCGCGTGTTTGGTTACTTACCTTAACAAATTTTATAGATTTAAGTTATATTTATCCAAAATAAATAATCTATTTATTTATTATCTATTTAATTTTAAATTGTAATATCTTCAATGGGGATAATGATTTAGAAAATTTGAATAATTTATTTAATTTCAAATCATAATATTTTGGTTAGAGATAATGATTATTTACCAATAAAGATTTATCCAAAATTAATAACAAATTCAACTTATTTAATATGTGTTTATCTAAAATAAATTAATGATTTGAAAAACGTGAATAATCTATCTAATTTCAAATTGTAGTATTTTGGTTGCGGATAATGATTTCAAATTGTAGTTTTAATTCTCTTGTACAAAAAATTTAAAAAAATATATATTTACATCAAGTATAAAATCAAAATATATAATGATTTTTATCTATTCCAAAAACAAAATATATTATCGAAGGAATTGCAGCACTCGTAGATGGAGTCTTTTGAAATTAAAACTTAGGTCCCTCGAGAAGATGCAGTTTCCTACCACATAACGTCTTCAAAATATTGAACTAAAAATAAGATTAAAGAGGAACTTAAGAATTATAAAATATAAATTAAGATGAGTGAGAAATATTAGAATTAGAGAGATTTAATGATGGAACAAAAAAACTGCAAAAATTGAAGATTGACATAATTGGGAGATTGACATAATTGGGAGATTGTTGTTTACGTGAATAAACATATTGAATTGAAGTAAGCAATTAGAGAGAGAAAAACTTAATAATTAAATAATATAAATTAAGATAAGCGAGAATTATAAGAATTAAAGATATTCAATGACGAAAAAATGCAAAGATTGAGCATGGATATAATTAGGAGGTTGTTGTTTACCTTCATATTTTGTAATATCTTTCTTTGAGAGTGTCACTCCAACTTTCCTCCATGATATTATCAAGCAATGCTTTGAAAACTGGAGAAAGACTTGTAGAATCAGCGAGGAAGACTGAATTTTGATGAAGACAAGATGCTCGGACCAAGCCGAGCAAAATCTGCAATCAGATTCTGATGAAGACAAATTGCTCGGTTCATGCCGAAGACCGATCTCTGAAAAATACAACGTGCTCGGAAAAAGTAAATTCAGATCAACACCACAGATCCACAGATTCCGAATTTACAATCGTGAGTAGCTCAACATGAAGTTGCTCGACAAGACTTCAGATGCAAGCTGGACCTTAACTTCTGTTGCAAGCTCAGCAGATGCAAGGTCGACCAAAGCAA
This sequence comes from Crotalaria pallida, assembly GCA_037953625.1. Classification (NCBI taxonomy): domain Eukaryota; kingdom Viridiplantae; phylum Streptophyta; class Magnoliopsida; order Fabales; family Fabaceae; genus Crotalaria; species Crotalaria pallida. The sequence continues at coordinate 73,799,736 of CM075649.1, read as the reverse complement.
GATTGTCAAAGATAAAATCAGCTCAACCAAAGTCAAGCTCGGCCTTCGTTTTGTCCAAAGTAAAATAGTAAAGCTTCAGCTCGGCAGAACCATCAGCTCGACCTTTGGTACTGCAGTGTAAAATCTTAAATAATTAGCTCGACCGAAGTCCAGCTCGGCCTTCTCTATGGACAAGTAAAGTGCTAAAGTCTCAGTTCGAGATCGAACTAGCGGCAAGTCAGAAACTCGGCAAGAAGCTCAGATGCAAGCTCGAAGATGCTCAGCCAATGTAGACGAACCAGCGACAAGTCATAAGCTCGGCAAAAAGCTCGGATATCAAGTTTCAGTTCAAACTCGAATATTGGAGCTCGGCTCATGTTCGGATATCAAGCTCGCATTCTAGCTAGTCTGTAAAGCTCGGCCAGAGCTTGTAACACTCTCACTTTTATTAGTTAATTTTGGGTTTTATTAAAACCGGAGTTTGAAAATTTCTTTTAATACTTAAATTCCTTTAAAAGGGTTTTACGAAAATCCGGCAGAGTTTCCTCTGTTTTCCGAACTTCCCAAAAATTTTCTTCTAAAACCTGTCAATCCAGAATTGTTTGAAAACGTAATCAACAACAGTTTAGTAGTTATAACAGATCCTAACGCCCGATGGATACAAATTTCAGGGCAAGCTACTAATTCATAATTAATTTACAAAAAGTAATTATCCACTCCAAAATATGTAAAATACATTCCACGTAGTGGAACTTAAAATCCTGCTCGGCCAGCACTGGTGTATGCTCCACTTGTGTACCTGAAAAATATTAACCACACAGGGGAAGCATCACACAGAACTTTAAAAGGAGATTTCTAAGCAGATATATACGACACGCCAAAAACCATTCAAGCCTATGCTATACTACTCAATTCATGTTCTTCTTTCTTTTTTTTTTACCTCCTAACTATTCCCAGTTCTTTTTCTTTCTAATTGTTCTCTTTTAGATAATCCCTAATCTCTATTTATTTTTTTTCCTCATTACTTTCGTTACTTTCCTTTTTATTCTCATTTTCCATTTGTATTTCCATTTTAAATTCCTTTTTATTTCATTCTCATTACCCTTTATTCTCTCCATTTTCCTTTATTACTTTTTCCAATATGTGTAACCTTAATCAGAGATCTACACCTTATTTATTTACGAGGTATGCAACCACAAGCAGATGATCTGCATACCCCCATTATCTAGTTACGATGCATGCAACCACAAGCAGATGATCTGCATGCACCCACAATTTATTTACGACGTATGCAACCACAAGCAGATGATCTGCATACGCCCACCTTTTATTTAAGATATATGCAACCACAAGCAGATGATCTGCATATATCCATAATCTTATTTACGATGTATGCAACCACAAGCAGATGATCTGCATACATCTACAATTTTTACGACGTATGCAACCACAAGCAGATGATCTGCATACATCTACAATTTTTACGACGTATGCAACCACAAGCAGATGATCTGCATACGCCCGCCTTTTATTTAAGATATATGCAACCACAAGCAGATGATCTGCATATATCCATAATCTTATTTACGATGTATGCAACCACAAGCAGATGATCTGCATACATCCTTAGCCTCTTTCCTTTTTACTTTCCATCTTTCCTTGTTATTTTTCATTATTAATTTACCTCAGTCTTTTCTCTTTTACTTTTAGTTCCTTAATTCTCTTTTTCTGGTTCACTAAATCATTCTCTTTTCGCTCATTCCGTTACTTAAGGGCTTATTATCACATTATTTATTTTCCACTATTTTCAACATTTCTCTTTAATGATTTATTCTTACTTTTATTTAACTCTACCTAGCTTGGTCATAGGCTTTATATTTTAACTCTCGTTACTAACTCTTAATTAATTCCATTCCCTTTCTTTTCTTTTTCTTCTTCTCTTCCTTTGTTTCTTTTTCTTACATCACTCATATTTAATAATACCTAGTTCATGCATTTAGAACCACTTATATCATTTCTTATTTCTCTTTTTATTTGTTAACTCTCTCTTTCTTATTTTCCGTTTACTTCTTTCCTCTAATGGCTAATTACTCATTCACTCCATTTATTTCTCTTAACTTTAGTTTATCCTAATTTAGTTCTCAACTCATTCTTACATTTTCTTTATTTAGTACCGGCTCTCCCTAGTTAATCTCTAATTTCTCCCTTTACTCACTTACGCTACTCACTCGTTCTCATAATTCCGATTATTTATTTCTTTCTTATTATTCCGTTTATTTCGTTGCTAATCATTTCAACTCTTCTTTAACTAAATTTTCTTTTCTAATTATCTTCCTTCACTATTAGCGGGCTACTCTAAGGTTCATTAACAATTAACATTTCCCCCGGTCCTAGCGATAGATATAACTACCCAGAAATACACCCCTTAAGGACTGGTAATGAAACCCCTTACCTCAATCGATGACAGTGAGAGAGGTAACCTTAGCCTGACGCTTTACTCCCCGGCTTACGCTCTAGCTCGGCTCCAATTTGATCCTAAGCTTCCACAATCTTCGATTCCAAGCACGGCGGGGACAATCGATCTCGATCACGGTGACGGTGTTGCTCCTCGTTGTTTGCGAACGATCGCGGCCAGATCGAGGCCCAAGCTTCAAGCCTCGGAGTACCCAACACAAGCCCGGTGCGAATCACGATCGGTATCGGCGTCGGTGAGATCCGGCGAGGAGAGAGAAAGCTCTAGAGGAGAGAGAAACATAAAGGGAGGAGGAAGAGAGAAAGGGAACTCAATCAATAGGGAAAGGGAGAGGAAGAAGAGCTCATGGTGGTGGTGGTGGGTGGTGGTTCGTGGTGGTGGCCACGGTGGGGTATGGTGGTTTGTGGTGGTGGGAGGAAAGAGGGAAAGTGATGAGGGAAATAGAGAGAAAGAGACTAAGAGGGAGGAGAGGGAAAGAGAGAATCCATGAGGAGGAGGAAGAACAAGGAGGTGGGGCGGCCCTTGGTGGTCCTTGTGGTGGCTGGAGGTGGTTTTGGGTGAAGAGGAGAGAGTATGGGGCGGATGGAGGTGAGGAAGGAGGGCCCGACGCGTCATTTTATGGACTTGGTGCGGTCCTGGTCGCACCCGCTCGCCTGGGCGCAGGACTTGGTGCGCCTGCGCGCGCCACACGCGCATCTGATGCGCCATTGTTTTCTCGCGCGCGCCTGGGCGAGTAATTGGTGCGCCTGGGCGGATTTCCCACGGGTTTGGTGCACCTGATGCACACTGGTGCGCCTGGGCGTGCACCGGTGCGCCTGGGCGTGCACCAGTGGTTCCTGACTTCGATTCGTCATAACTTTTTCGTTAACCGTCGGATTGGGCTTAAGTTTTTAGACAAGCTTCTCAATCCTTTAAACTTCATATCCAACGGTGGAATTTAATTTCTTACAATCCTATAATAAATTCCTAATTTTCTCTTTTCGGTAGATTTCTAACATTTAAAACGCCGATTTAACCCCCGATTTCGCTTATATAATTTTGCTCGAAGCCATAATTGCTTTCTATACAACCCCTAGTACTCAAAATTACTGCTCACCTTGCTCACAAAATTCGTCAAGCAATTAATCTACCCATTCTTTCCACTTTAATTCCATTAATTCATTAATTATTGCTTGGAACTAAATTAGGGATGTTACAATTCTCCCCCACTTATTAGAATTTCGTCCCCGAAATTCCGTTCAATTCCTTCAAATGGAGAACCATCCCGTTAGTAAACTTCTGACCTCAGTTTTCACTTCCCTTCGGTTTTTACTTCCGCTCCATATATGGTTAAGGCCATGCCCATTTCAACGTCTGTCTTCTGGCATTACGTACCATCTCCATCTACACAGGATCGTCAATTTTCTTATTATTAAAGTTCCATCTCTCATTCCTTAGATTGAAATCCTCCCCCACTTAGCATTGACATGCTTGATTATATCATGCTAAGGGGGCATGCTCGTTTGTTGCTCGATATAGAGTACGCAGGCTCCCGACCGATATCCAAGGTTGAAAAGAGGACACGTGGGTGACTATCTATCAGTGGGCATAGAACTATGCCGGGTTTCTACGACTTGGCGAATTCTCACTTATGCATCTGAGATGCCTGAAGCTTGAAGAGAGTGAAGATGAAAAGAAGAAACATGAAGCACTCAAGAATGAGTCTCATGGTCTTTGCAAGATGACCCAGGATGAACTGGATACATGTCAAGCAATAAGACAATGGAGATTATTCCTCAAAGTATGCATGTTCAGCAGAGAGTCGTCGAAGGATGCGCTCCTATGGGCCTGCGGTTAATTGATTGGTCTCGGTCAACCGGGAATCCTATCAAATGTGCAAAGTCCCCAACAGACTTAGATATTCACATGCGGTGTTCCGACATACGTCTGGATAGAGATTCCACTTCGCGACTTCACTTTTATCCCGTTCACCTTTTACTCCTTCAAGTGAGTCTAGCAAAGTTACTCTTAAAATTAATCTTCGCCATGTTTGCATTCTACTTCGATGCTACTTCCTTCCTGTTCGTTTATTAATTTCAATTCGGTATGATAATTCCTAAAGATCGATTCCACTTGAGGGTCAAGATCCAGATCTAGTTGTTGTTTCTTGATTCGGTGTCATTTTGGGAAGGTCTGGTTTTATTCTTTAGTTTATCCCTCATTCGGTTCTCTTCGAAGTGTTTGGAATTATCTGTTTAGTAGTCCTATGGCTTACGGTATGCTTACGAGTTATTGTCGCTCGGATGGAATCCGAATTGAGTCGTTACGTCTCCCCCACTTATTATCATCATACCTGAGTAAGTCGAAGGCAGGGAGGAAACTGGATTGATTTCCAAGAATTGATTAGCTAAGTTCTTCATGGATTGTCGAGGTGGTACATGGAATTAAGTTGACCGCTAATCGGTCACATCGATGTGGTTTCGAATTTTCTATGATATGATAACATTTCTTACTTAAGCGTACAGCTAAGTTCTCACAAGTTGGAGAGGTGGTTCGATTACTGAGTTGAATGTCCTCGGTGGAAATATAGGATAAGAGTATCTTGAATGGGGTTGGTTTGTGAATCACTGTTCGTGAGTCTTAGGAAAGATCCTATAGGATTACAGTTTAATCGGGCTTTCGACAGGGATAGAATCCCTCGATGGTTCATTCGGATTTTTAGTTAGATGATTGCAATAATATAGCATGTCAATAAACGCGAAGACCGAGGTGGTCAGTCCCACTCTCACATTTATTAACTATACATCACTGCGCTATTGAATGATAGCATTATCTTTTAACAGATGCAAGGGAAAGGATGACCAATCCTGACCTTACACTCTATTAGAGGACGACACTATCATAAGGTTTTTGGTTAGGTCTCTTGTTACGGTCTTATAACTAAGTAAGGTTTTTCCTATGTGTTCCTTTAGATAGTACTCATGATTGGATTGAAGATGGGTCTTTCTTAGGTTTCACAACTTCTAGAAATACAGGATTAGGAATTTAAGATTCTAAGAGAATTAATTTAGAATGTTCTACACTAAAACTTAATAGAGATGCAGATTGAAAGTACCTAAAGGGTTTATCCCAGTTTTGAATCGTCTCGTACCTTTTGTTAGTTGACCCTGATCTCCTTAAGTAGCTGAATCGCAGACTTCAAAGGTGTGGATCAGGAAACTGACATTGTCGGAATGTAAGGTTGAGACGTCCCGGACGAAGTCCTGTATCATTGAGTAATCCCTCCGGGGCTGTGTCTGGTATGATTGCCGACACACCATGAAAGATGTGACGAGACTCGCCACCGAATATCAATACATCACCTGACCCCAAGGTGATTCTTTCTGCTTTCCTTGGATCTCTCTGGTCTCCATAGAGAAACTCAGCCGAGTCACCAATGCAGAATGATACTACCGGTATCCCTCTTTGCAAGCTCCCAACACTTTCGTCACGGTCCTGATGGAGACCATGCTTCCCATTCCCTTCATAGAAGTTGACAATACAGGCATCAGGGAACATGGAAGGGAGTACGTCCTCCACTTCACTTACACCGCATTCCCTCTCAATCAAAGATTGTGCTTCTTGCATCGCTCCCATAACCAGCTGAATGAAATGATCAGGGATATTGGGTGGTTCGCTTCCATCAATTACCCGTTTGTGTCCGTATACTCGGGCCTGAGGATTCCAGTCTAAGCCGAGGCACATCATTTTCAGTCGGAGTCTGGCTCCACTTGTAAAGCCTGGTTGATAGAATCCTCCAGGACCTAAGCCCATCTCACGACAGTTCTTTACTACGCCCGCTTGTTCTTCACGAGTTAAGTGTTGCTTCAAGAGAACCATTCCCGGTCTCAAAATTATACTCTTCTTCTCACCGACTTGTTCTCCCACGTGTTGCTCCTTGTCTTCGATAGCTGATCTAAGCTTACCCATTGTGGAAGGTTGCCCTTCTTGAAAACAGATGTCATACGGCTTGAGTTTCAAGGGATCGGCTGGGAAATTGATCCTACGATCAGTAGCCGAACTGCTAGCAGAAGAAGGGAAGAGCTGATTCTCCATGTTGCTACAATGCGGCAACAAAGGATTTTGTTGATGCAGACATGTACAGAATTTAGTACATAACTACGTAGGGTTTTATAACCATAACCTAAGTAATTACTATAGGACTTGACACTATCTATTGGTTACTCACTTGTTGAGTAAACCACAGGAGTTACGAGTTCAAACTCCAAAGGCCGAGGAAAAACTGCTCTGATACCAAAATGTAACACTCTCACTTTTATTAGTTAATTTTGGGTTTTATTAAAACCGGAGTTTGAAAATTTCTTTTAATACTTAAATTCCTTTAAAAGGGTTTTACGAAAATCCGGCAGAGTTTCCTCTGTTTTCCGGACTTCCCAAAAATTTTCTTCTAAAACCTGTCAATCCAGAATTGTTTGAAAACGTAATCAACAACAGTTTAGTAGTTATAACAGATCCTAACGCCCGATGGATACAAATTTCAGGGCAAGCTACTAATTCATAATTAATTTACAAAAAGTAATTATCCACTCCAAAATATGTAAAATACATTCCACGTAGTGGAACTTAAAATCCTGCTCGGCCAGCACTGGTGTATGCTCCACTTGTGTACCTGAAAAATATTAACCACACAGGGGAAGCATCACATAGAACTTAAAAAGGAGATTTCTAAGCAGATATATACGACACGCCAAAAACCATTCAAGCCTATGCTATACTACTCAATTCATGTTCTTCTTTCTTTTTTTTTTACCTCCTAACTATTCCCAGTTCTTTTTCTTTCTAATTGTTTTCTTTTAGATAATCCCTAATCTCTATTTATTTTTGTTCCTCATTACTTTCGTTACTTTCCTTTTTATTCTCATTTTCCATTTGTATTTCCATTTTAAATTCCTTTTCATTTCATTCTCATTACCCTTTATTCTTTCCATTTTCCTTTATTACTTTTTCCAATATGTGTAACCTTAATCAGAGATCTACACCTTATTTATTTACGAGGTATGCAACCACAAGCAGATGATCTGCATACCCCCACTATCTAGTTACGATGCATGCAACCACAAGCAGATGATCTGCATGCACCCACAATTTATTTACGACGTATGCAACCACAAGCAGATGATCTGCATACACCCACCTTTTATTTAAGATATATGCAACCACAAGCAGATGATCTGCATATATCCGTAATCTTATTTACGATGTATGCAACCACAAGCAGATGATCTGCATACATCTACAATTTTTACAACGTATGCAACCACAAGCAGATGATCTGCATACGCCCGCCTTTTATTTAAGATATATGCAACCACAAGCAGATGATCTGCATATATCCATAATCTTATTTACGATGTATGCAACCACAAGCAGATGATCTGCATACATCCTTAGCCTCTTTCCTTTTTATTTTCCATCTTTCCTTGTTATTTTTCATTATTAATTTACCTCAGTCTTTTCTCTTTTACTTTTAGTTCCTTAGTTCTCTTTTTCTGGTTCACTAAATCATTCTCTTTTCGCTCATTCCGTTACTTAAGGGCTTATTATCACATTATTTATTTTCCACTATTTTCAACATTTCTCTTTAATGATTTATTCTTGCTTTATATTTTAACTCTCGTTACTAACTCTTAATTAATTCCATTCCCTTTCTTTTCTTTTTCTTCTTCTCTTCCTTTGTTTCTTTTTCCTACATCACTCATATTTAATAATACCTAGTTCATGCATTTAGAACCACTTATATCATTTCTTATTTCTCTTTTTATTTGTTAACTCTCTCTTTCTTATTTTCCGTTTACTTCTTTCCTCTAATGGCTAATTACTCATTCACTCCATTTATTTCTCTTAACTTTAGTTTATCCTAATTTAGTTCTCAACTCATTCTTACATTTTCTTTATTTAGTACCGGCTCTCCCTAGTTAATCTCTAATTTCTCCCTTTACTCACTTACGCTACTCACTCGTTCTCATAATTCCGATTATTTATTTCTTTCTTATTATTCCGTATATTTCGTTGCTAATCATTTCAACTCTTCTTTAACTAAATTTTCTTTTCTAATTATCTTCCTTCACTATTAGCGGGCTACTCTAAGGTTCATTAACAATTAACATTTCCCCCGGTCCTAGCGATAGATATAACTACCCAGAAATACACCCTTTAAGGACTGGTAATGAAACCCCTTACCTCAATCGATGACAGTGAGAGAGGTAACCTTAGCCTGACGCTTTACTCCCCGGCTTACGCTCTAGCTCGGCTCCAATTTGATCCTAAGCTTCCACAATCTTCGATTCCAAGCATGGCGGGGACAATCGATCTCGATCACGGTGACGGTGTTGCTCCTCGTTGTTTGCGAACGATCGCGGCCGGATCGAGGCCCAAGCTTCAAGCCTCGGAGTACCCAACACAAGCCCGGTGCGAATCACGATCGGTATCGGCGTCGGTGAGATCCGGCGAGGAGAGAGAAACATAAAGGGAGGAGGAAGAGAGAAAGGGAACTCAATCAATAGGGAAAGGGAGAGGAAGAAGAGCTCATGGTGGTGGTGGTGGGTGGTGGTGGCCACGGTGGGGTATGGTGGTTTGTGGTGGTGGGAGGAAAGAGGGAAAATGATGAGGGAAATAGAGAGAAAGAGACTAAGAGGGAGGAGAGGGAAAGAGAGAATCCATGAGGAGGAGGAAGAACAAGGAGGTGGGGCGGCCCTTGGTGGTCCTTGTGGTGGCTGGAGGTGGTTTTGGGTGAAGGGGATAGAGTATGGGGTGGATTGAGGTGAGGAAGGAGTGCCTGGCGCGTCATTTTATGGACCTGGTGCGGTCCTGGTCGCACCCGCGCGCCTGGGCGCAGGACTTGGTGCGCCTGCGCGGGCCACACGCGCATCTGATGCGCCATTGTTCTCTCGCGCGCGCCTGGGCGAGTAATTGGTGCGCCTGGGCGGATTTCCCACGGGTTTGGTGCACCTGATGCACACTGGTGCGCCTGGGCGTGCACCAGTGGTTCCTGACTTCGATTCGTCATAACTTTTTCGTTAACCGTCGGATCGGGCTTAAGTTTTTAGGCAAGCTTCTCAATCCTTTAAACTTCATATCCAACGGTGGAATTTAATTTCTTAGAATCCTATAATAAATTCCTAATTTTCTCTTTTCGGTAGATTTCTAACATTTAAAACGCCGATTTAACCCCCGATTTCGCTTATATAATTTTGCTCGAAGCCATAATTGCTTTCTATACAACCCCTAGTACTCAAAATGACTGCTCACCTTGCTCACAAAATTCGTTAAGCAATTAATCTACCCATTCTTTCCACTTTAATTCCATTAATTCATTAATTATTGCTTGGAATTAAATTAGGGATGTTACAGAACTCGGCTCAGAGTCAAACTCAAGATACATTACAAAGCTCGGACGTCAAGGTCACTCAAGCCAGAATGCAAATGTTCGGCCAAAGCTCGGAGTTAGACTCAAGTCAGAATGCAAAGCTCGGCCACAGCTCGGAAGTCAAAGGTCAAGCTCAAGCTCGGTTCATACTTGGTCATCAGCAGTGAAGCATCATCAAGCTCGAAGCTCGGTCATCAGCAGTAAATTATCATCAAGCTCGAAGCTCGACCTCTTGTCGTGAAGCATCATCATTGCTCTAATCTCGGATCAAGATCAGAAAGGCTACTCATCAACGGAATCAGTGTATAAAAGGAATTGGCAATAACTATCAAATTCGAATATGGGTGTTAGAGAGGGAATCTCGTCAATCAATTCTTTTCATGGCAAAATTTATTTTTTCCTACTATGCAGATGCCTCGTGACTAAATGGCTATTCGAGAGAAAATATCATCAATCAATTCTCATAATGGTGAAATTGATTCTTTCCTTCTTTGTAGAAGCCTCGTGTCTAAAAGGGCATGACCTCCTCCAACACAAGGCTTTCTGGACTCTTATGCTCTTATACTCTCAATGCATCACTGTGATATTTATAAACTAATAGAACTTTTGTGATCAAACCAATTCCTCATCATTCCGAAAACGAAGTTGCTCTCAAATTGTCAGATTTCAGTAATCAGTTTTGGAATTAGGAGCCAACACCAAAATCAATACTCTCGTGTTTCATGTGCAGAAGAGAAGGAGTCCTTGAAGGTTTCAAGGAAGTCTCCATTGACACGTGTTGAAGACGTTCTTCAATCGGCAGCAAATTCATTTGTGGTAGTGTCACGAGTTTGGTACAGTCGGTGACATATAGGTGTAGATTAGAGAGGTTCTCTAATTCCTATTGTAATCACACATTTGATTTTGAGTAAAAATCTCCTCAAGGTTTGGGGAGGACTGGATGTAGCTCTCAGTGGTGCAGAGTGAACCAGTATAAAAATTCTGGTGTTCTTCTTTTACTGCTTTCAACATTTTCATTTTCTACTTTAGTTGCATTTAATCGGTTTCTTCACTGCATACTCGACTGAAATACAGTTGCTAAAATCCGCTGCAAAACCCGACTGAGTGTGTGCTCGGAACTCGGCAAACCAGTTTGTTAATCGGTGCTCAGTTCTTGCTCGGCACTTGCTCGAAATTTTTCACTATCTCTAAAATCCAACAACAGTATTTCTTCCACTTCCAATTAAATCCGAAAATTGTACATCAGCGACTTCGAATTACTATTCACCCCCCTCTAGTAATTGTTAGACCGCTTGTTGGTTTCCAACATTTTAAAAAACTCAATAAGTTACATAATAGCATAAGCAAATCTCGTAAAAAAAAACAGATAAACTTAACGGCAAATTACAATCTGTTTTATTTATGAAAAGTCATAAATTGCATTTAGTTCTTTTTGATAGAAGCTGAAGTTACACTGTAACACCCCTTAATAATATACTATTATTTAACCTACTAGCTAATAGACCCGCGTGGCACGGGTTAATTGTTAATTAATTAATATGGAATAATATAAATACATATTACAATCTAATTTTTAAATAGTTTCTTTGTCTTATTATTCCATAACTTGTATGATGATTTCTTAATTATGATTATGGTGAATTTATCCATTTAAAAATCTAATCACTTTCGAAATATCAAATCAAAATATCCATGTAAAACATTCAACTTTTTCTTTTAAAATTCAAAATAAGAGAGTCGTTGATGAGCATTTTATTTCCCATTATTCCTTGCATTATTTTACTCCTATTATTGATACTTGTTGCCCATTTGACATTGATTAGCTTGATTTATTGATTTAGAGTTTATTGGACTAATATTCCGAATATTGTTTAATTTGGAATTATTTAGCCTAATTAATTCTATTTCTATTTTCAGGTAATATTTGGCACAAGGACACTTTTGGAAGTTTGGAAATGAAGATTGAAGTATTGAAGTGAAGATTGTAATTTGCATTTAGGTCCCTTTTTAATTGTAATGTTCAGAATAGTGTTTCTTAGGATTTGGGCCCATGTTTTAGGCCCATTTTGTGTCTTAAGAGGGGAAATTCGTGTAACCTCCAAGAACACACTTTCATTTCAGATTTCTCACTCTCTCTCTAGGTTAGAACTTCTCTCTTGGCTCTCCCAAGTGGTGGTGGCTGCTAGGGTTTTGTTCTTCCCCATTTCTACTCGTTTTTCTTCATTTATGGCCATGGAAGGCTAGACTTCAAGGGTTAATCCCTTTGGTATTGTATTATCTACTCTTGAGCTCTTGTTATTAATGCAATTTCGTTTTCTCTTCTCTGTTTTCATGTTTATCGATGTGTAGTGGTTTGCTTAATTCCATTTCGTAGAGATAATACATGAATATAAATGCTTAATTTGTATTAACTCGTAAAAACTCCAATTCTGGTTTCTGATGCTTAATTAGAAGTTAGGGTTTGGAGTGATAACTGAATTTTCGCTTAGTATTTGGTTATCACGAGTTGGACAGAGGAGAGGAGAGGAATCGATCTTTAGTGAGCTAGGATTGAGTAGTGTACGTAACCAAAGGGGTTTGCCCGCTTTTGTTTCTGATTTTCTTAGTTTTTATATTCTGTTTGTGTTTTGTTCTTCACATTTGTCACACACAAAAACCCCCCCATTTTACTGCACACTACGTGTTTGATACTTTTCCTAGACCGATATTCGCTGGGAAACGACCTAGGATCACCTTCCTAGTACTACAGAATAAACACCTTTTATTTTGATCGGGTACGGCCTCGATCAAAATTTGGCGCCGTTGCCGGGGAATATCGGTTCTTGCCAAAGGTCATTAGTAGTTAGTTAGTGTCGTAGTTAGTATAGTTATTATAGTGTGTCGTGTCTGATTTAGGGTCTAGTAGTCAATTCTGATAACTGGTTGAAGTTGCGCTGTTTGCTGTTTTGCTATTTTGTTGCAATTAGTGTATTTGATTGATTCTGTGGTTGCTAGTTCACATAGTTGTGGGTGGTATTTTTGCACGAAAATTTATATCCACACTACTATTATCATATGATGATGTTTTGTTAAGCCACTGTCACTCAGATCATCACTGGTTGTGAATTGCAGAAAACCTTTTTCAAGTTTTATCAGCACGAATTTCAAACAGCCATAACTTTTGATCCGTAACTCGGAATTGGACGAATTTTATATCAAATCGAAGAGAATTTTCAAACAGCCATAACTTTTCGATAATGGGAAGGCCCCAAAAATTCGGTTGTTTACTATTTCTTTTTTATTTTACAAGTTTATTTTTCTTCTTTTTTGTTTGTAACTTATTTGTTTGACTTGGTTCCCTTTTGAATTTTGTCCTCAAACTTTCTGTGATATGTTTTCATGATTTTAGGGTGCTGAAAAATATAAAGAAAAAAATTTTAAAAAATAATAAATTTTGTTGCCGATTTTGGTCATGCATATCTGTTACAGTATGCTATGGTTGATGCTGTTCTGTTCAGTACATGACTAGGGGCAACCCAAGTTATTTGCATCCTTACAACCCTGAAATTGATAGAACTTATCACAGATTAGTTAGACAAAATAGGAATCAGTCATTAGGTAGTGAGTCAGAGTCATCTTATAGTCCATCTAATTCTGATTCTGTTTCTATTTCTTCTATTCCTTCTACTTTTATTCAATCTGATTCTATACATTGTGATAACATGGCTCAACCCCCACCAAGGGAAAGGACACTTAGGGAGCTGGCTGCACCTGACTTCACTATTGAAGACTCGTGTATCCGGTATCCTGATGAGGATGTTCCTTTTGAGCTTAGAACAGGACTAATCCATTTGTTGCCCAAGTTTCATGGTCTTGCAGGTGAGGATCCTCATAAGCATCTCAAGAAATTCCATATAGTGTGCACCACAATGAAACCACATGATGTGCAAGAGGATCATGTCTGTCTCAGAGCATTTCCACATTCCTTAGAGGGTCTAGCACAAGATTGGTTATCTGACTTGGCCCCTGGTTCCATCACAAGCTGGGATGACTTGAAGAGGGCATTTCTGGAAAAATTCTTCCCTGCAAATAGGACCACTGCAATCAGAAAGGAAATTTCTGGTATCAGGCAACAACATGGAGAGAGTCTCTATGATTATTGGGAGAGATTCAAGAGGTTGTGTGCTTCCTGCCCTCACCATCAGATCTCAGAGCAGCTTCTCATCCAGTACTTTTATGAAGGTCTCAACTTCATGGAAAGAAACATGGTAGATGCTGCAAGTGGTGGTACATTGGGAGATATGACACCCTTACAAGCCAGGAGCAAAATTGAGAAGATGGCTTCCAATTGTCAACAATTCCATGCAAGAAGCAACAGTGATGCAATAGTTGTGAGGGATGTAAATGATGTTGGTGCAGACTCGGCCAAGGTTGAGAAGCTTGAGCAGAAAATTGATTCTCTCACAACATTGGTCACACAATTGGCTGTCAATCAGAAAAAGATGATACTTCCTGCTAGAGTGTGTGGCATATGCACATCCATTGAGCACCCCACAGATGCATGCCCTTCCCTTCAGCAGCAACAGCCGATGACAAGTGGTGACCAACCCGAGGCCTATGCAGCAAACATATACAACAATAGAGGCCCACAACAACATAATCATGACCTCTCTTCCAATAGATACAACCCTGGATGGAGGAACCATCCCAATCTGAAGTGGTCTGATCAACAACAACAACCTCCTCCTAATGTTCCATTTCAGAACACCGCTGGACCGAGTAGACCACCATATGTACCTCCTCCAATCCAGCAGCAAAGGCAACAACAACAGCAGCAAGTGGTTCATCTTGCACCATCAGCCCCTCCATCCAACCAACCTACCTTGGAGGAGTTGGTGAGGCAAATGACCATGCAAAACCTCCCATTTCAACAAGAGACTAGAGCATCCATTCAGAGACAAGAGGCATCCATTCAGACTTTGACAAATCAGATGGGTCAAATGGCAACTTCTCTCAACAACTTGCAATCTCAAAATTCTGACAAGTTGCCATCCCAAACTGTGATCAACCCTCAGAATCAGAATGTGAGTGCCATCAACCTGAGGTCGGGAAAGAAGATTGTCACACCCACACCACAACCTCACCTCAACAATGATGCTCTAGCTTCCTCTAAAGGGAAGAGCCAAGTGGTAGATGAAGGTGAGCATGCTAACACCAAAGAGAATCATCCAACTCAACCCTCCTCGACTTCAACTACAAGCCCTGCTGTTGTCCTACAACCTCCTCCTGTTCCTCTTCCATTCCCACCAAGAGTGCCTCAAAACAAAAGGGTGGAAGAGGTGGACAAGGACATTCTTGACACATTCAGGAAGGTGGAAGTCAACATACCCCTTCTTGATGCAATAAAACAGATTCCAAGGTATGCGAAGTTCCTTAAGGAGTTGTGCACTCATAAGAGAAGACTCAAGGGCAATGAGAGGATAAGCATGGGAAGGAATGTCTCCCCTCTCATAGGTAAACCTATCCCTCACATTCCTGAAAAATGTAAGGATCCTGGAACTTTCTCTATACCTTGCATCATAGGCAATGTTAAGTTTGAAAATGCTATGCTAGATTTAGGAGCATCCATAAATGTCATGCCTATGTCTGTTTTTAAGTCTCTTTCTCTTGGACCTCTTCAACCTACGGGTGTGGTGATTCAATTGGCAAATAGAAGTACTGCCCACCCCGCAGGTTTGATAGAGGATGTCTTGGTTCGGGTTGAAGAGTTGATCTTCCCTGCTGATTTTTACATACTTGATATGGAAGATGACTCTCCCCGTAATGTTGTTCCTATTATTTTGGGGAGGCCATTTTTGAAAACAGCCCGAACCAAGATAGATGTGCATTCAGGTTCACTTTCCATGGAGTTTGATGGCAGTGTGATCCGATTTGACATTTTCCATGCTATGAAACATTTTCCTGAGGATCACTCTGTTTTCCATGTGGACTTGCTTGATGATTTGATAGATGAGCATATGCTTGACATTTTGCATCATGATTTTGAATTGCCATCTTTCACTGATTCATTTACTTGTCCATCATGCACTAACTCTGGATGGTGCACCGCATGCACTGAAATAGCTCAGTTTCTAGACTCTGCCACTGCATCTGATGATTCATATGTTATAGATTCAGATTATGCCAACCCTAACCCCATATCTGTTATGCATGAGTCTGATTCACTTGTTCAGGTGCAGGCAGCAGAATCCATTTCTGTTGTCCCTTTAGTTCCATCTATTATGCAGGCACCCTCATTGGACCTGAAGCCCCTCCCTCCTCATCTCAAATATGCTTACTTGGAGGATGAGCAGAAACTCCCAGTGATCATCTCTACCTCACTTTCTGTTGATCAAGAGGAGAAACTGCTGGATGTGATAAGAAAGAACAAGAGGGCAATTGGATGGACTTTAGCGGATATTCCTGGAATTAGCCCCTCCATGTGCATGCACCGCATTTTGTTGGAGGATGGGACTAAACCAGTGAGACAACCCCAAAGACGATTGAACCCCCAGATTCTTGATGTGGTTAAGAAAGAGGTCACCAAGCTGCTCCAAGCGGGTATCATCTACCCAATTTCAGATAGCACTTGGGTGAGCCCGGTGCAAGTTGTCCCCAAGAAGTCTGGTGTCACAGTTGTCAAAATGAGAAGGATGAGCTGTTTCCCACTAGAGTGCAGAACAGTTGGAGAGTCTGCATTGATTACAGAAAGCTCAACCAGGCGACTCGCAAGGATCATTTCCCTCTCCCCTTCATTGATCAGATGTTGGAGCGCCTGGCAGGTAAATCTCATTATTGCTTCTTAGATGGATTCTCTGGTTATTTTCAAATTTGTATTGCACCAGAGGACCAACATAAGACCACATTTACCTGTCTTTTTGGCACATTTGCATATAGAAAGATGCCTTTTGGCCTATGCAATGCTCCTGCCACATTTCAAAGATGTATGATGAGTATTTTCGCTGACTTGCTCGAGCATTGCATAGAGGTCTTCATGGATGATTTTAGTGTTTATGGCTCCTCATTTGATGCATGTCTTGATAATTTGACTAAGGTGCTTAACAGGTGCATTGAGACTAACCTTGTCTTGAATTTTGAAAAATGCCACTTCATGGTAGAACAAGGCATAGTCTTAGGGCACATTGTTTCGCACAAGGGCATAGAAGTTGACCCTGCTAAGCTGCATGTAATATCACATTTGCCTTACCCCTCTTGCGTGCGAGAGGTGCGTTCTTTTCTTGGTCATGCAGGTTTCTATCGCAGGTTTATTCAGAACTTTAGCAACATTGCCCTTCCTCTTTCCAAGTTGCTTCAAAAGGATGCCCCATGGGAATTTGGAGACCAATGCAAGAGGGCATTTGATGAATTGAAGAAAGCACTAACCACCACTCCCATCATCCAACCACCTGATTGGACCCTCCCATTTGAGCTCATGACTGATGCTTCAAATTATGCTTTGGGAGCAGTTCTCTCCCAAAGGGTTGGTAAGCTGTCGCATGTGATTTATTATGCTTCTAGGACTTTAGATGCAGCACAGGTTAATTACACAACAACTGAAAAAGAACTTTTGGCTATTGTTTTTGCACTTGACAAATTTAGATCATATTTGCTTGGTTCTAAGGTTGTAGTGTACACTGATCATGCTGCTCTGAAGTATCTTTTGAAAAAGACAAATTCCAAACCTAGGTTGATTAGGTGGATGTTGCTCCTCCAGGAGTTTGATCTTGAGATTCAGGATCGGAGTGGTGCGCATAACCTTGTCGCAGACCACTTGAGCAGGATAGAGAGAGAGGAGGATGCATTTCCTATCCGGGATAACTTCCCGGATGAGCAGCTTTTATCTTTACATGTTTCCCATCCCCTTCCCCAAACTCCTTGGTTTGCAGACATTGTTAATTATCTCGTTGCTTCTGTTTTTCCTGCCTTGGCATCCAAAGCTCAAAGAGACAAATTAAAGAGCGATGCCAAGCATTATGTATGGGATGACCCCTATTTATGGCGTTTTTGCAGTGATCAGGTCATTCGCAGGTGCATTCCAGACCAGGAGATCCAATCGGTTCTCCAATTTTACCATGCTTCACCAGTGGGAGGCCACCTTGGTACTCAAAGGACAGCACGAAAGGTGCTGGATTCTGGATTTTATTGGCCTACCATTTTCAAGGATGCGAGCAACATCTGCAGCTCGTGTGAGCAGTGTCAAAGAGCAGGAGGTGCCCTATCTTGGAGGAAACAGATGTCGCAACAACGTATGTTGTTTTGTGAGGTGTTTGACGTCTGGGGTATAGATTTCATGGGCCCCTTTCCTGTTTCTTTTGGTTTTTATTATATCTTACTTGCTGTGGATTACGTATCCAAATGGGTGGAAGCTAAGGCCACCAGGACTAATGATGCTCAGGTTGTTGTAGATTTTGTCAGGTCTAATATCCTTTGCAGGTTTGGCATACCTAGAGCCATAGTCAGTGACCAAGGCACACACTTCTGCAATAGATCCATGCAAGCTTTGCTCAAGAAGTATGGGGTTGTGCACAAAGTCTCTACACCCTATCACCCCCAAACCAACGGGCAAGCGGAGATTTCAAATAGAGAGATCAAGCGGATTTTGGAGAAGATGGTGAAGCCTAATAGAAAGGATTGGAGCACACGATTGGAGGATGCTCTGTGGGCCCATCGGACCGCTTACAAGGCACCCATAGGGATGTCACCCTATCGGGTTGTCTTTGGTAAGGCGTGCCACCTGCCTGTGGAGATAGAGCACCGTGCATATTGGGCTGTGAAGCAATGTAACTTAGCTCTTGATCAAGCGGGTGAGGAGAGGAAGCTGCAGTTGAGTGAGCTAGATGAGATTCGCTTGGAGGCCTATGAGAACTCCAAATTCTACAAAGAGAAGACCAAGAAGCTTCATGATAACTCCATTTCCAGAAAGGAGTTCTTGGTTGGTCAAAAAGTTTTGCTCTACAACTCTAGGCTTGGACTCATGAGTGGAAAGCTCCGCTCTAAATGGATTGGACCGTTTGTAGTCACCCAAGTGTTTCCTTATGGCACTGTGGAGATCAAGAGTGAGTCCACGAACAAGAGCTTCAAAGTCGATGGCCACCGACTCAAGCCTTTCCTAACCACCCCTTCTTTGGATGATGCACCTGTGGAGGAGGCCTCATTGGTCGACCCCACTTTTGAACAACCATGACTTAGGGAGTCTCCTTTTCTCCTTCCTTACTCTTTTTATTACACTTGTCTATATCTGTCTGATTCTGCTATTTGTGTTCCATTGAGGACAATGTGTGATTTAAGTGTGGGGGGAGAGTAGTTTAGGTTGCATATTTTGCTTTGATTTTTTTTTTAGGTTTTGCTTAGTTTTGGGCATTTTCTTGCATGTTTTTGCTTCATTTTAGTAGAGTTTTGGTATCTTGTGTCTGAATTCATGCATTTCTGTGTGTAAAGTTGCTTTTGATAATTAAGAGGTGGTAACACTGTGATAGAATTGTCCCTTTTGTGAGGATTTGAGCCTTAATTGTGGGTGGATTGCTATATATGCCACCTAATTTTCTTTCATGTGTGATTGCACTCTGGATTACTTGCACTCTAGAACTTGACTTGACTCTTGTTGATACTTGATTGCTCATGCACATTTTGAAATGATTTAGGCACTTTCTTTCTTGAATAAGCTACTAGCCATATGAGCCTACCTTGAATGATGTATCCTTTGCTAGCCCCTTTGAGCCTTTTTATCCCTTTCCTTGTTCTTTAGCTCATTACAAGCCTATGACTGAAAAACCATGATTGTCCTAACCTTAGGGAATTTTAGAGCTTTGGAATTGTTTTGGGAATGGGTATTAGGTAAGAAGTGTGCTTTATGCTTTAATTGGTTGAGTTCTTGGTTTTGCCTCATTGGTTGTTATAGTTATGGCTTCATCTTCATGCCATTTGTGTTGTTTCTTCTTTTCTTTTTGTATATCTCTCAAAAACAAAAAAAAATAGAAGACAAAAATACAAAAAAAAAATGCAAAAATAAAAAGAAAAAAAAAGAAGAGAAAAAAAAAGTGAATAAAAGGTTGTTGAGGCAAAGAGGATTGGAATTAGTGGTAGTTGATTTTGGGGTGGATTTTGCTTACTTTTTACTTATTCCCCATTGCTCCTCTATTCCCTTGGTTTTAGCTACATTCCCATATTTTTATCCTACCTTGTCCTTGGCCCCATTACAACCCTTAAAAGACCTTTTGATCATTTTGTGCATGTGTGTTGATGGTTGATGTTAGAGGCTTGTCAAGCTTATGGTTGTGTTTGTTTTTCATGATGTGCCTTGAGTGTAAATAATGATTAACCCCAAACACTTGAGTGTAAACACTTTTGAGTGATCCTTGTGAGTTTCTATCATCTTTGTGACTATCCTCTTGATGTCATTGGTTTCTTTGCATACTTGAAGTAATTGGATGATGTTCGCGGATGCTTTGACTCTTTGATCCTTAACCATTTTGTGTGCTTGAGTTTGCCCATTTCTTTGCATTTCCTAGAATTCATTGTGAAGTATGTAATCTCTTAGGTTTGCATTTCTTAGTTGTAGTCATCTTGTTGCATGATTCACTTTGGTGCATATTGATCTTCATAGTCCTATCTTTTGGTTTTGTCCAGGAGTGCAAAAGGATAAGTGTGGGGGTATTTGATGAGCATTTTATTTCCCATTATTCCTTGCATTATTTTACTCCTATTATTGATACTTGTTGCCCATTTGACATTGATTAGCTTGATTTATTGATTTAGAGTTTATTGGACTAATATTCCGAATATTGTTTAATTTGGAATTATTTAGCCTAATTAATTCTATTTCTATTTTCAGGTAATATTTGGCACAAGGACACTTTGGGAAGTTTGGAAATGAAGATTGAAGTATTGAAGTGAAGATTGTAATTTGCATTTAGGTCCCTTTTTAATTGTAATGTTCAGAATAGTGTTTCTTAGGATTTGGGCCCATGTTTTAGGCCCATTTTGTGTCTTAAGAGGGGAAATTCGTGTAACCTCCAAGAACACACTTTCATTTCAGATTTCTCACTCTCTCTCTAGGTTAGAACTTCTCTCTTGGCTCTCCCAAGTGGTGGTGGCTGCTAGGGTTTTGTTCTTCCCCATTTCTACTCGTTTTTCTTCATTTATGGCCATGGAAGGCTAGACTTCAAGGGTTAATCCCTTTGGTATTGTATTATCTACTCTTGAGCTCTTGTTATTAATGCAATTTCGTTTTCTCTTCTCTGTTTTCATGTTTATCGATGTGTAGTGGTTTGCTTAATTCCATTTCGTAGAGATAATACATGAATATAAATGCTTAATTTGTATTAACTCGTAAAAACTCCAATTCTGGTTTCTGATGCTTAATTAGAAGTTAGGGTTTGGAGTGATAACTGAATTTTCGCTTAGTATTTGGTTATCACGAGTTGGACAGAGGAGAGGAGAGGAATCGATCTTTAGTGAGCTAGGATTGAGTAGTGTACGTAACCAAAGGGGTTTGCCTGCTTTTGTTTCTGATTTTCTTAGTTTATATATTCTGTTTGTGTTTTGTTCTTCACATTTGTCACACACAAAAACCCCCCCATTTTACTGCACACTACGTGTTTGATACTTTGCCTAGACCGATATTCGCTGGGAAACGACCTAGGATCACCTTCCTAGTACTACAGAATAAACACCTTTTATTTTGATCGGGTACGGCCTCGATCAGTCGTGATGCATAGGTAAATCGTTAATCAATTGTGAAGAGAAAAATTAGATGACTAATTAGTCATATTGCACGGATCAATTATTGATTAATTATGAAAATAGAATATATCTATAAAATAAGATAGTTTTGATTGCCTAATTACTCGTAGTGAAAGATTTGGATTAGCAAATGTTTATCTTTATCGACTAATTAGTTATCTAATTAGTTTTGATTGCCTATAAGACTATCGCACGAGATTAAAGTCTTTTGTAACATCCCGAATTTTAATTCTAAGGATAATTAGAATAATAGTAAGATTAGAAAAATGAAAATTATGCTAAATGTGAGACCCTCAATTTAGGCCCAATTTATTTGTATTACTATCTTTAATTTTAATATAACTAATTTATTAATGATTTATGGTACTTTGGTTTCTTTTGAAAGTATTGGAATTTAATTATATATATATACATGATATATAAATATATAGGTATGTAATAAAATATTTTCCTTGAATAATTCTAAATATAAATTTTTGCATGAAAATATTTTATTAAGTATAGTATTTTATTATTAAAGTGTTATTGGATTTATGTTTGGAATTGGAAGAATTTTTGAAGGGTTATAGTATTATAACTTCAAAAATTCATTTCTTTTTAACCGTAAATCCAAAAATTTTCAAACTTTATATCAAAATGACCGTATTGAAATGTAGATTTCAAAAATATAAAGATCAAAATTTTATTTGAAGTTTTGCGTAAATTTTATATCTATACAGTAGGTGGACGAATTTTATGTTTTTCTAAACTTAGAAAAATTATTTTTGAATCTACAATTGTTTATGTGACTTAAAAATAATTTGTGTTATGAAAATATATATTTTTGGAAGCCTCTGATTGGTTCACCGTCCAGACCTCATTATTTTTATTTTATTTTTGAAATTTAAATTGTTTAGACTTGATTTTTATTGGTTGCATGAATGGTGAGTTATAGTATGAGTAAAAGTCAAAGATTCTTCTCCCTTTAGCCATAGAAAATCGTCCCATATCAGTCAGCATGAGGTAGGATTCATTCATCTTCAGCACATAATTCTTTGCATTATTTTGAATTTGCATAGGTTTTATATGAATCATTAATGATCCACCACAAACAACTAGGTTCACAAGCTATTACCAAGTAGAAAAAAATTCTGAACTTGGTCACCAAGCCTATTCCATTCGTGAGACCCCTTTAGGATTGGGGTAGGATGACCAAAATTTCCTATTTATAAATAGAATCCTTCCTAGGATAATTTTTCATTGCACACATTCCACACTTGGAAAAATTGTGAAAGAAACATAGAGAGAGAGAGAGAGAGAGCAAGACCATGGCATTTAGAGGAAGAAAGGGGGTAGATTTTGTGTCAAAAGCTTGAAGTGTTCATCTTAATCTCTAAAAAGGTATTTTTATAAACCCATAATCTTTTACTCTTACTTTAAATCTTAAGTCTTTCTTCTTGATTTTAAGAAAACAAACAGTAAAGTCTTTGTTCTTATTTTCTCTTCTCTTCATGAACCCTAAAATGAAGTTTTTCAATCACTGTAAGTATTTATGTTTATGGTCATATGAACAAAGGATTAAAAGAGGCTCAAAAAGAGGTTTATAGAAACAAAGTTTCCCGTTTTATTCCCAAGGGATGGCCGAATGATACAATGAAAATAATAATAAAGTAAATGTTTGATTTTATCATATGAATATGTTTATGTGATTTCCCTTTTGTTGAAATTTAGAATAATGAATGTAACATCCCGCTATTTTTAATACTTTTAGTAAAATAATTAAATGATTTAATATGATGTTTTCAATATTTGAGTCTCGTAACAAAATTTTGATTTCATTATTATATTTGAAATATATTTCCTAATCAAAATAAGTATAAATTTGTTATCATACGCTTTATAAAAATAAAAGAGTGTTTTTCTTTAGTTTAATTAATATTTTTACAGGGAGCTCAACTGGCAAGACTTAGAGGCATTTTCATAAATAGTTTCTTTAGAAAGATATTGTTCTGTCGTAGAATTACCGATCTTAGGCTATCCGGCTAAGAATTTGGCAATCCTACTCTTGATGTCAGACTTGAAGTGGGCACCTTGAACACCAAGATACCCACTCTCTGGTCGTTCTACTTTGGTGTGGTGTGTGTGTGTGTGTATGTGAGCTTAGATAGATCATACCTACTTGTCTTACCAGGTGTTATATAGGCATACCCGCTTCAATGATGTGATTGCTGCCATCATGAGGCAGGTGAAGTTTCTTGCAAACGGCAGAATGTAATGGCGGGTATTATGGCGTGCAGAATCCGATGCTTAGGAGGATAACGGACTTCCTTGGATTCCCTCGCACGTGTAGCTGACTTGATAACTTCTTACCGGCATAACGGTCTGAAGGTAGGCATCAGACATCTGTGACCTCTTACCGGTATGCCGGTATGAGCGTAACTGGGCCAATAAGGCCTCTTACCGGTATGTCGGTATAAACGTAGCTGGGCCAATAGGGCCTCTTACCGGTATGCCGGTATGAACGTAGCTGGGCCAATAGGGCCTCTTACCGGTATACCGGTTTGCACAAATTGGACAACCCCTTGCCGGTATGACACAGTTTGGGCCACCAAGGCCTCTTACCTGTATCCGGCATACCAGCTCTATACGGTCAGCAACAATACCTCCTACCTAAATCCGGCATATCGGTCTCGTATATACGGTCCATAACAGTAGCCCCCCAAGTCATGGTTCATAAATGTGAACCATGAGTTCTAAGTGGCTTCATTAAGTCTTCCCTTCAGCCATTCCTATCCAAAGCCTCTATTCCCAAAGCACTCTGGACGTGCCGATATCATGACTTGATAACATGGGGTTTACCTTTTCAAAACGCGGGATGACTATTTAAAACTTGAATTTCAACTCTTCCCAAGACCTCACAGCTCCCAAGGACCCAGTCTTCAAGAAAGAGATTCCCCACGCAGTTCAATTTCTAGTCAAACTTTGATCTGACATAAACCAGTATTCCTCATGGCATTCACTTGTCCTGTCTCTGCTCATCTGTTCCCAGGGGTTCATTGGAATCCGAACTCCTACCTTCACTGTATCCAAACCAAGGACAAGTTCGATCCTCTAGGTGGTTCAGTTTCTGAGGAGATGCATTAATTGAGATTCAGTTTTTTGCGAAGATGATAAGGTGTGACTCCTTACTGCAATCATCATGACTCCTCACTGCCCCATCCCAACTGATATGACCTTTGAGCATGCTTCTAATTAATGCAAGCACTCTTTCACTTGCCCCTCCTGAAACTGAACTCTCCCTATAAATGAAGAGGAGTTCTTGGTGAAAAACTCATTCCACCATTCCCTCTTCACCTCCATACGAGTTTATTTCTTTCTTGCCTCCTTCCTTCTGCCAGCATCTTCATCTTCTTCAGGTACACACTTACCTTCTGTTTTTGCTTTTATCATGAACTCATTTCCTGCCAACACACTCTCATGCTCTTCTTCTTCCAATTCGTCTAAGCCCTTTTCCACTGTTATTGGGAATTCTACTAACCAACCCAGTGGCCTTCAAAACTCTTCTTTTTTCGAACAAGAAAAGGAAGCCTTAGACGAACTAGTGAAGAAATGGATCATTAGGGACATGTTCAGTGAAGTCAACAACACCATTCCCTCTAAATTTTCTTTCAACACTTCCTCTCAGGAATCCTTCATGGGGAAAAAGAGGTCTGAAACCAACCCTGAGGAATTCGTCCTACCCTCTGATATTACTGGCTACGAGACTGTAGACCTTGATGCTTTTGGCAGACCCTTCTTGTTTGTAGATGTCCAACTGTTGCAAAAGTATCATAACAATTCTAACCTTGTAGTTCAAGGGCTCACTCCCAACTTCTATGCCTTAGAGGCTCCTTCTCCCCAAAACCGAATTTGCACTGTAGGAAGCCCCCTTGAAAATTTCTTCTTTATGTATGTGGTTCTCTTTGAAACTTGTGGAGTTCACATTCCTTTTACTGACTTCGAATTCAGAGTTCTTAAACACCTAGAGCTTGCTCCATCCCAGCTCCATCCGAATGGCTGGTGTTACTTGAGAGCATTTCAACTTTTCTGCAACCACTTCTATCTGGCTTGCACACTCCCAGTGTTTTTTACTTTCTTCGGACCATTTGCCTCAAGTAAGGTCAAGGGAAAATGGTCCTGGGTTACATTGAAATCACGTCTTAATTGGAAGATTTTCGAAACTTACTCAGAGACATGGAAAGGATTTAAGAACGAATACTTCAAGATAACGGGGGCCCATAATTCATGGCCTTTCTTCTTTGACCATGGGGGAAATCCGTATTTCCCACTCTTCTGGTCTTCCAAAAATTCAATGATTCCAGCCCGTTCTTTCCTTACCCCCAATAACGTTCTTACTGATACGAAGAGGTCCACCATAGCGTTTTTCTTTGCCTGGTATGAACGTTTTGGAAACATCAATACCAAGGTGATAGTGGATGCTGAACTGGATTCCCTACATTCTGTGTTCGGTAGGATACCTCATGCATATCATTAACTTGCTTATATTTGCCTTTGGAATTACTAGTGCTTTGTCCTGTTTTTATGCAAATAAAATGGTCAGCCCTCAAGATCTTGCAGCCCTTGCCGCTGCGCTTGGAAATGCTCCGAGGAAACCCTTTAAGAGAAGCAAAACAACAGCGTCCCGACCTCCTCCTGCCGCCGTGGTCCTTGACAGTCCTGAAGCTGCAGCTAGGAAGAGGAAAAACCAGGACGGTCTTCAACCCGGCTCTCCAATGGGGTCCCATTTTGATGCTGGTCAAGCATCTGCTGGTATCGGCAATTTCTCTTCCTCGGTATGGGAGGAAAATCTGAGCGATAACTTTGGCCATATGATTCTAACTGAAACTGATTCTCACCGCTTCCAAGGGATGACACGTCGGGAATTTGTGAACTTGATGAAGTCGTTAAAGAAACATCAACTTCGTGCTGCCTCAACACTCCAATTCTTAGAAGACAATGTTGAAAAGGTCTTGTTTGTTGGGCAAGAAGCAGTTGACTTGGCTGCTTATGTGAAAAAAGAGGCTGAGATGGCTGAACAGCTTGCCTCCCAAGCATCCGAATTGAGGAAGGCCAAGCAAGCCCTTTCCCAAGCTGAGGAAGATTTTGCAAAGAGAATAAATGACAAACTGAAAGAAGTGAATGATGCCAATGATGCTGCTTTAAACACCCTGAGGGATGCACTCAATGAGGCTGAGAGACAAAGGGATATGTACAAAGGAAAGTGGATTGAATCTATCCAGTCCTCCTTTATGAACGCGGTGGAGAAGGCAAACTTCCTTAACAACGATTTTTCTGCCAAGGGCATGCACTTTTTGCACAGAGTTGAAGAGGGGGTGCTTTACAGCTACCTTTCGGATGGAACCAGAGTGCCTGTCAATTTAGATGATGAAAACTGTCCCAACCCTTTGGCCATCGAGGATGATGAAGAATCTGAGGATGACGAGGGACATGAGGATGACGGTGCTGCTGCTTAGTCTTCTAGTTTTATCTTTGTTTATTTCAAGCTTTTCTATTTTCAGTCTTTGTATCGTCGGCTTTTCTTAGTTACACTTTGTATTTTGAATTTTCTAATCAATGAATCCAACCCAGTGTCTTTAATTTTTTTCCTTTGCGTATCCATTTTCTTGTTGATCCATGGAAGTCCTATTCTAGCCAGCGAATGGTTTTCCATTTAACTTATTAGTTTTCTGAAACTAACAGGGATCATAGTAAGTACATGGGCGGTGTTCATTTTCACACAAGAACATCTCTTTACCCATTTCACTTCTTATCCGATGGCTAGTCAGATAAGTGGTGTATCGAACATTGGATACTAAGTTTTTCATTTGAATTTCAACAGCTTCATGGTATTACAGCCCGAATTCGTGGTGTCGGTATGTGACACTTCTTTAATTCTGAGAAAACAAACACTATTATCTGATGCAGGATTCTTGATACCGGATTCTTGATACCAGACACTTATTATTATTTTTTTTAATTCCTGAAATAGGATTCCTGATACCGGATTCCTGATATCGGATTCCTAACTCGTGGGGTCTTTGAATGGAGGAAACCAGTTTGAACAGACCAACTCATGGGGGTATCATACTTAATCCTGTAACTTATGGAATCTTCATAATTCACTTTAATAAAACAAAAAACCAAGTATGGAACATCATAGTCATAACTTAAACAAAATAGAGGTCTACATGTGATCCTCTTTTAAAGTGGAAATAGACTAGAAACATGACATTGGTCTATAAGACCTTCTTGGAAAACAAATAACTCAAAGAAAACTTTAAAAAACAACATTCAACTATAATATATACGAAGCTTAGCTGCATTCCACGGATTCTTGATGCTTTTGCCAATGAGTGTTTCCAGAAAGTAAGCTCCCTTTCTGGTTTTGGACCGGACTCGATACGGTCCTTCCCAATTGGCCGCCAACTTCCCATGCGCTGGCTCATTACCGTGTACATCAGCCCTTCTCAATACCAAGTCTCCTTCCTCAAAGGCCCTAGAAATCACTCTTATATTGTATTGTTTCGCTGACTGCTGCTGGATTATGGCCATGGAACAGTCGCCATCTCCCTGGATTCTTGTAGGAAGTCCAAATTTTCTCTTATGAGCCTTATATTAGCTTCTGGATCAAAATACCTTGACCTCATATTAGTGGATCCCACTTGTAGCGGAATCATGGCTTCACTCCCATATGTAAGCTTAAATGGAGTCTCTCCAGTAGTTGAGTACGGAGTAGTTCTATAGGACCAAAGAACAGAATCTATGCAACCGATCCATTTCCCTTTACTATCTTCCAGCTTCCTCTTCAAACCTCTCAGGATACACCTATTAGCTGCCTCCGCTTGCCCGTTAGTCTGCGGGTGTTCCACAAAAGATAGATGCTGCTTTATCCCTAATCTCTAGAGGAAGTCTTTGAAAGCTTTGCTGGTAAATTGGGTGCCATTGTTAGTGAGCAACACAGTGGGAACTCCAAACCGCGATATCACTTGATTACTGAAGAACTTCAGGATTTGTGTAGAAGTAGTGACAACGACTGCTTTAGCTTCGATCCATTTTGTAAAATAATCAACCGCCACCACTAGATGGGTGACTTGTCCAACTGCCTGCGGTAACGGTCCTAACAGGTCCATTCCCCACTGAAAGAAAGGTCATGAAGAAGATATAGAATGGAGTTCCTCTGGTGGCGCCAAGTGAACATCAGCATGTTTCTGACAACGATCACACTTCTTCACATGATTCATGGAATCCACTTGAATACTGGGCCAGTACAATCCAGCTCTCTATATCTTTCTTGCAAGACTTCTTCCTCCCAAATGATGACTACATCTCCCTTCATGTACTTCTTTCAGAGCCAATTCAGCTTCCCGCTCGGACAGACATCGGAGTAGGGGTGATGAGAACCCTCTACGATAGAGTAACCCATCCTATATGACAAAGTGAGGGGCCATTTTTCTTACTTTCCTCGCTGAGTTCTCCTCTTCTGGAAGGATACCGTGAAGTAAGAATGCCAGAATAGGAGAAGCCCATGAATCTTCATCCTCCACTGCCAATGTTGCACTGGGGTGAGAGATAGCTTGTTGAATCATAGAACTGTGGTTCCCTGGTTTCTTAGTACTAGCCAACTTGGATAAGACATCAGCTCTTGATTTCTGCTCTCTCGGAATGTGTTGAAAATCCACTTTGTCAAACATCTCAGCCAACTGCTTGCATTTGGAGAGATATTTTTGAAGTAATGGTTCCTTGGCTTGGAAGTCTTCTCTGATTTGGGAAATCACCAGTTGCGAGTCACTGTACAGTAGGATTGAGTGCGCTCCAAGGTCTTTGGCCATTGTCATACCAGCAAGACAGGCTTCATACTCAGCCTGATAGTTAGAAGTCGAAAAATCAAACCTCAATGAATACTCGATGGAAACCCCTTGAGGATTCTCCAATATTATGCCAGCTCCTCCACTTGCCTGGTTGGATGAACCATCTACAAATAGTCCAGACTTCAGAATCCGTCTTTGGTGCCAATTCCACAATGAAGTCTGCTAAAATCTGAGACTTGATAACTCTCCTTGATTCATAGTTGGTCCCATATTCAGATAATTCCACTGACAAGCGATCATACGACCTGCTAAGTCGGACTTTTGTAATACGTGGCATATAGGCTGATCTGTTCTGACTACAATCGGATGGCACTGAATATATTGCCTCAAACGCCTGGCAGTGACCACAAGTGCAAACGCCATTTTTTCAATTTTCTGATATCTTTTTTCTGCTTCCTGCAACACCTTGCTGACAAAGTACACCAGCATCTGTCCCTCTTCCAAATCCCTTACCAAAGTCGCACTTACTGCTTCATCGTTAACAGACAGATACAAGTACAAAGTCTCACCTGGCTCAGGTTTGCTCAAGATTGGAGGATTGGAAAGGTAATGCTTGAACTCTTGAAACACTGCTTCACATTCGTCTGTCCACCTAAACTCTTGATCCTTTTTAAGCAACTGGAATAGCGGAAGGGATTTGTAAGCGGACTTTGACAGAAATATGGTTAATGCTGCTATACGTCCGGTCAGCTGCTGAACCTTTTTCACGGAACTCGGGCTCCTCATTTGCGTGATTTCATCACACTTTTCAGGGTTAGCCTCTATTCCTCTGCTAGTAAGCATAAAACCTAGGAATTTTCCTGTTGTAACACCAAAGGCACACTTCAATAATGCTTGGTGCCACAAGGGACGTAGAGGATGTAGCATGAATCCTTGGAGGCTCTAACTAGTGTAGAATGGTTAAAAGAGTATTTTAAAGTCTAGAATGGTCTAGAACTGTGTATTAGGACATACAAGAACCTTTATAATGATCCTAAACAATGCTTGGTTCCCCAACTGACATAGATTATGTAGCATGAATCCTTGGAGGCTCTAACAAGTGTAGAATGGTTAAGAGAGTATTCTAAAGGCTTAGAATAGTCTAGGCATGTGTATTAGGACATATAAGAACCTTTAAAATGATCCTAAACAATGCTTTGTGCCCCAAGGGACGTAGAGGATGTAGCATGAGTCGTTGGAGGCTCTAACAAGTGTAGAATGGTTAACAAAGTATTCTAAAGGCTTAGAATGGTCTAGGAAAATGTATTAGGATATACAAGAACCTTTAGAATGATCCTAAACAATGCATGTTGCCCCAAGGGACGTAGAGGATGTAGCATGAGTCGTTGGAGGCTCTAACAAGTGTAGAATGGTTAAAAGAATATTGGAAAGGCTTAGAATGATCTAGGAATGTGTATTAGGACATACAAGAACCTTTAGAATGATCCTAAACAATGCTTGGTGCCCCAAGTGACGTAGAGGATGTAGCATGAGTCGTTGGAGGCTCTAAGAAGTGTAGAATGGTTAAAAGAGTATT
This sequence comes from Crotalaria pallida, assembly GCA_037953625.1. Classification (NCBI taxonomy): domain Eukaryota; kingdom Viridiplantae; phylum Streptophyta; class Magnoliopsida; order Fabales; family Fabaceae; genus Crotalaria; species Crotalaria pallida. The sequence continues at coordinate 73,768,717 of CM075649.1, read as the reverse complement.
CTAAAGGTTTAGAATGGTCTAGGAATGTGTATTAGGACATACAAGAACCTTTAGAATGATCCTAAACAATGCTTCGTGCCCCAAGGGACGTAGAGGATGTAGCATGAGTCTTTGGAGGCTCTAACATGTGTAGAATGGTTAATGGAGTATTCTAAAGTCTTAGTATTGTCTAGGAATATGTATTAGGACATATAATAACCTTTAGAATGATCTTAAACAATGCTTGGTGCCCCAAGGGACGTAGAGGATGTAGCATGAGTCCTTGGAGGCTCTAAAAAGTTTAGAATAGTTAAGAGAATATTCTAAAGGCTTAGATTGGCATAGGAATTTCTTTTAGGACATTTAAGAACCTTTAGAATGATCCTAAACAATGCATGTTGCCCCAAGGGACGTAGAGGATGTAGCATGAGTCATTGGAGGCTCTAACAAGTGTAGAATGGTTAAAAGAATATTGGAAAGGCTTAGAATGATCTAGGAATGTGTATTAGGACATACAAGAACCTTTAGAATGATCCTAAACAATGCTTGGTGCCCCAAGTGACGTAGAGGATGTAGCATGAGTCGTCGGAGGCTCTAACAAGTGTAGAATGGTTAAAAGAGTATTCTAAAGGTTTAGAATGGTCTAGGAATGTGTATTAGGACATACAAGAACCTTTAGAATGATCCTAAACAATGCTTCGTGCCCCAAGGGACGTAGAGGATGTAGCATGAGTCTTTGGAGGCTCTAACATGTGTAGAATGGTTAATGGAGTATTCTAAAGTCTTAGTATTGTCTAGGAATATGTATTAGGACATATAATAACCTTTAGAATGATCTTAAACAATGCTTGGTGCCCCAAGGGACGTAGAGGATGTAGCATGAGTCCTTGGAGGCTCTAAAAAGTTTAGAATAGTTAAGAGAATATTCTAAAGGCTTAGATTGGCATAGGAATTTCTTTTAGGACATTTAAGAACCTTTAGAATGATCCTAAACAATGCTTGGTGCCTCAAGGGACGTAGAGGATGTAGCATGAGTCGTTGGAGGCTCTAACAAGTGTAGAATGGTTAATAGAGTATTCTAAAGGCTTAGAATGGTCTAGGAATGTGTATTAGGACATATAAGAACCTTTAGAATGATCCTAAACCATACATGGTGTTGGTTTTGGCCTCAAAATCTCGAGAGGGGGGGTGAATCGAGTTTTATTAATGTATTGTGAAATCATTTACAAATTAAAAAATTGTTTTGAGATGGAGAGATTAAGCGTTTGAAACGGATCGCGAAAACGATAGATAAAATAAATTGAGTAGTGCGGAAACGTAAAAATTGAAATATGCGGAAAAATAAAGAGATAGGGATAGAAAAGCTTGCACCGGTGAATTTTATACTGGTTCAGCCTTCCCATCGAAAGGCCTAGTCCAGTCCCCTAGTGACCCGCTTGAGAGTTCTATAACCAGCAATAGAGCCGCACCCTATTACAACCAAGAGCACCCCGCACACTACTAGGATTCTCCGTTCTCTAGGGGCCTCAAATCACACAGCAGGGTTCCTCACCCTACGACGTATCAAACGTCCACTAAGGGATTCTCTCCCTAACCACTAAGGTTCAAATACAATGGATGTGAGAGTGATTACAATAGCAAAGTGTGTTCTCAACAACACAGATACAATAATAAGATCTTATGATAATGAAGTGCTTTTTCTCTAAGAGTTACTCAGCCAATATGGTTTTTGTTCTTCAAAAGTATGAACGTGAAAACCAGAAGATTTAGAGAAGAAGAAGAGGAAAACGTGATGATCAGAAAAGATGAATGATGTGAATGAATATTATCAACTGAATGTTGGAGTGATATGGTTTCTAAAATAGAAAACATTTTTGAATCAAAAAGATTTTATTCAAAATCACTTTTAAATCAAATTAGAATAAAATAAGATTTTGAAATAAGTTTTAAAATCAAAACTAAATCAAAACGATTTACAAAATAAAATAAAGATTTTATTCTTAAAACTAAAAAGGAAATAATTCAAATTTAAAATCAATTTCGAATTTTATAAAATAAATCAGAATCTTTTATATAAAAACAAATCAGGAAATAATCAAAATGATTCTGACACGTTTTTCAATAAAACTTGAAGTAATCGATTACTTTTTGAAGGTAATCGATTATTCCTTCAAAAATAGTAATTCTTTAATTCATTTGAAAAACAAGTAATCGATTAGACCAACAATGATTAATCGATTACACCACTCCTGTTAATATATGATGCAACTCATTTAATCGATTACACTTAAACAATTAATCGATTACTGAGCCTCTGTTATGCATATGATGCAACATCATGTAACCGATTACTACAGAGCCTGTAATCGATTACAAAGCCTCTGAAAAATATATGATGCAACAATTATAATCGATTACTTGAGCCAGGTAATCGATTACTCCCATAAGAAAGTAATTGATTAACAAGATTCATTTAATCGATTACAACCTCTCTGATTTTTCTATGATGCAACAAAGTTAATCGATTATCTTGAGCAGCTAATCCATTACTCTCTCTTGCATACATAAAAATATACTGAGTTTTGTAACATCAAGTATTTTCATAAAGATTAATATAGAAAACACCTTATTGGCTCTTTTAAAATGAAAAACTTATTGGCTTTTGTAAACTCGTAAAGAATAGAAACTTCATTACCTTACAAATGATCTAAGGAAAAGGTTTCTAATCTATGCCTTGCTTGACTCTTCATTCTTGATCATGAAGGGAACTTGTGAGCTTGAACTTGAGTTGGTTTGTTATCATCAAAACATCATCTTGAATTATACTTGAAGTCCATAAGAGAGTTTGAAGCACGTCTTCCAACACTAGCTTGACTTCCAACACATGGTGGCCCAAGGGACGTAGAGGATGAACCATGAGTCCTTGGAGGCTCTAACAAGTGTAGAATGGTTAAGAGAGTATTCTAAAGCCTTAGAATGGTCTAGGAATGTGTATTAGGACATATAAGAACCTTTAGCATGATCCTAAACAATGTTTGGCTCCCCAAGGGACGTAGAGGATGTAGCATGAGTCCTTGGAGGCTCTAACAAGTGTAGAATTTTTAAGAGAGTATTCTAAAGGCTTAGAATCGTCTAGTCATATGTATTAGGACATATAAGAACTTTTAGAATGATCCTAAACAATGCTTGGTGCCCCAAGGGACGTAGAGGATGTAGCATGAGTCCTTGGAGGCTCTAACAAGTGTAGAATGGTTAATGGAGTATTCTACAGGCCTAGTATTTTCTAGGAATATGTATTAGGACATATAAGAACCTTTACAATGATCGTAAATAATGCTTGGTGCCCCAAGGGACATAGAGGATGTAGCATGAGTCCTTGGAGGTTCTAACAAGTGTAGAATGGTTAATGGAGTATTCTAAAGGCTTAGTATTGTTTAGGAATATGTATTAGGACATATAAGAACCTTTAGAATGATCGTAAATAAGGCTTTGTGCCCCAAGGGACGTAGAGGATGTAGCATGAGTCCTTTGAGGCTCTAACAAGTGTAGAATGATTAAGAGAGTATTCTAAAGGGTTAGAATAGTCTAGGCATGTGTATTAGGACATATAAGAACCTTTAGAATGATCCTAAACAATGTTTGGCTCCCCAAGGGACGTAGAGAATGTAGCATTAGTCCTTGGAGGCTCTAACAAGTGTAGAATGGTTAAGAGAGTATTCTAAAGGCGTAGAATAATCTAGGCAAGTGTATTAGGACTGATAAGAACCTTTAGAATGATCCTAAACAATGCTTGGTGTCCATAGGGACGTAGAGGATGTAGCATGAGTCCTTGGAGGTTCTAACAAGTGTAGAATGGTTAATGGAGTATTCTAAAGGCTTAGTATTGCCTAGGAATATGTATTAGGACATATAAGAACCTTTAGAATGATCGTAAACAATGCTTGGTGCCGCAAGGGACGTAGAGGATGTAGCATGAGTCCTTGGAAGCTCTAACAAGTGTAGAATGGTTAAAAGAGTGTTTTAAAGGCTTAGAATGGTCTAGGAATGTGTATTACGAGATATAAAAACATTTAGAATGATCCTAAACTGTGCATGGTGCCCCACGGGATGTAGTGTAACATCCCAAATTTTAAACCTAAGCGCAAATAAATTAATAGTTTGAGATAATTGAGATAATAATAATAAAACCATAAATAGGTATTAAAATAAGTGTTCAAGCATTGGAAAAGATAAATAATAATAATATTGGTTTAGGAAAAGAAAGGAGCATTAAATTGAAGTTAGGAACAGGCCAGAAAAATAGATAATTCGGTATTAAAACATAACGTAGGTTAGAAAATCAAAATAAAAGATTTAGGACTCAAAACAAAATTTCCACCGTTGGATATGAAGGTATGATTTTTAGGAAGTTGCTCGTCAAATTTGAGCAAGATCCGACGGTGAACGAAGAAGTTATGGCTGTTTGAAGTTGGGAGAAAATAGTTGAAAAATAGAAAAATGAAGTAGCAGTACCTGTGCATTTCGCTTAAGCGAAAATTATTTCGCTTAAGCGAAAATGTCACAGTTTCAACACCTTCAGGGCTCGCTTAAGCGAGTAGATTTCGCTTAAGCGAAATAGGTTCCATGACATCACTGTAAGGGCTTCGCTTAAGCGAAAATACTTCGCTTAAGCGAAAATACTGCGATCTGCAATTCTGAACACGCGTTTTTAAGGGTAATTCCGCCATTTCCCACCCTCAAAACCCATTTTAACCCCCAAACCCTCCCTTCCCTTCTCCCATTCGAACCACCCTTCTTCTCCCTCATCTTCTTCTTCTCCATGGAGCTAGGGCTCCCTCCCTCTCCCTCTCTTCCTCCATTAATGACTTAGCTTAGGTTTCTAAGCTTCAAGGCACCATCAAACTCTCTTTTCCCTCTTCCAATTTATAATTTCATCATCATCCATCATTACTCACCTCCTTCCTCCATGAGTTAGGGTCTCACACAAATTCATCCATTTCCATCAACATCTCCATTGAAGACTATGAAGGAAGCTTGAAGCTCAAGGCCATCAAGCTCTCCCTCTCCTCTTCCAATCAATATCATCCCTCACTCCTTATCTCTCTCCTCCAAGCTTTGGGGGTAAGTTAATCAAGTCTCTCCCTCCTTCCATTTTCTCCTTTGATTTGAGTATTAGTATTATCATTACTCATTATTATTGTTTCTTGCCTCAATGTTTCAAGAACAACTTGGGGCCTCACACTCTTAGAAGCTTCGAACCATATAGGATAGGAGGGGAGCTCATAAAGCTACTCAATTTAGTGTGTTGTTGGGATCTGACATCTCTCCAACCAACCATTGCGGGCATTGGACTCAATCGACAACCCTCCTGCATTAGGACTCCTAACCCGGTTAAGGTTCACTCTATCTCATTTATTTTAAGGTAAGGGGTTTATTGCCGCACGGTGGTTGTGTAACTAGTATGTGTGTGTGCGTGCTGAGATTATTTGGTTTATGTAGTTGATATTAGGGATTGATATTTATGAATTATAATATGAATTGATAATTTATTGTGCTAAGTGATTAATTGATATATATGTCCTGATAATTGTGTTGTGAACTGCTAAATGCTAATTGAGGCCATGAATTAGGTGTAATTGTTGAAAATATAAGAATGATATGTATGTGCTAAATTATGTGAATTAATTGGATAATGACTTGTATTATAATGTAATTATTAAATATATTGAATGGTGTATGTATGTTGTCTTTAGAGATTGATTGAAAACGGAAAGGAGTGAACGGAGGAGTGAGCTTTGAATTTGATGGTAACACATAGATGAAAATGTAAGGGAAATAAAATGGGGAAAATAGGAAGTGTTATTAGAAATGATTGTGAGTTAATTATAAGGAAATAGATTAGTTGGTGGAAAAAGAGAAAAATGAGAGTAGAAGGAAAAAGGTGTTAGGCGAGGGCGGATTAAAATTGAGAAAAAGGAAAAGAACAAAGAAAAAAAAAGGAAAGGGTAAAAAGGAAAATAAAAGGAAGTAAGGAAAATGGAAGTCCGGTGCGAGCCTGGTAAGGCGTATCGGCATCGATGCGAGCCTGGTAAGGCGTATCGATTAAAAAGGAAAATGGAAGTCCGGTGCGAGCCTGGTAAGGCGTATCGGCATCGATGCGAGCCTGGTAAGGCGTGTCGACTAAAAAGAAAAAGGAAAAAGAATAAAAAGAAAAGAAAAATAGAATATTGGTATGCGGTTTGAATCCTGTAAGACACACGGTGGGGTGCAATAAGTCGGGTGCGCAATGTAACATCCCTGATTTTTAACCCCTGATTAATAAAATATTAATTATAAAGTTTATTTATAATTGATTATTTTTAGTCTTGATTTCATGTAATTTATTACGAAAGAAGATATTAGAGAATTTTAATATGAGAAAATAAATATTTTCACATTAGTCCCTGTTTGGGGACCTTGAAGTAATTTTAGAAAGGTTTTGGTGGGAAAGAAAATAAAATCATTTATTTTGAAAAACTGGTCAAAACACTCGAGTGTTTCTGGGAATACTCGAGTATTTTGATCAGAGTTGCACTCGTGAGTGCGTTTGCTGAGTCACCACTCGGAATACCTCACGAGTTGACACGATTGCAACTCAGCAACACGCCCTTGGACTCGTGTCATTGTGCATGAGCTTCATGGATGGCTATTTAAGCCATGGTTGATGAATCAATCAACCCTTTTTGCTCAAATTCGTGAAGTATTGTGTGTGTTAGGGTTTCCGAATTGATTCAATCGATTCCCTCTCTCTGGGTTGATTCGAACTACAAATCATACACCAATACAAAGCTCACATCTCGAGCTTTGTATAGACACCAAGATTGTGAGCTGAGAGTGAGTAGATTGGAAGAATCGAGGCTTAGAAGTTGGGGTCTGTTTGCTGTATCAGATTCCTGGAGCTTACTTTGGAGCTTGATTTTGGTAAGCTCAGGTAACCTCCTCATGTGAATCTTGTTTCTTTAGCTAGTGCGAATTGTAGAGATTATATAGAGACTAATTTCCCCAATTTTTATGGCTGTTTCATGCATCAACCAATTCAATCTTGGTGCTCTGCTGAAACTGCTCTGTTTCAGTGTGGATTTTTGGAAATTCAGCTTGGAAGCTAAGTTTGGGGTAAAATCTCTGTTGATTCACATCTAAGAGGTAAGGGGAAGTAATTCTTACACTAGATAGAGTTTAAATTTCATTAATTGTGTTAGAGAGCCACCAAGAGGCTCTAAGGGCTTAGATTGAATAGGATCTTTGGTTTGGAGACCAATCCATGCTCTATGACTGTGATGAGCAAGTTTTAAATCATGCATGCAAGCTTAAATGAACATAATTTCATGAGTATGGTGTTTATATTGCAATTTGAAGTGTTGAATTGCTAAATGGTATATTTCATGCATAAATGATTGATCCTCTGTCAAATTGATTATTTGATATGAAATGAGTATGGTAACATGTTCAATATATGGTATATGAACTGTTGTGATCACTGGTTTGGGTTAAAAATGTTTAGAAATTGAAATGGTATATAAAAACCAAGTTTCAGTCTGTTCTGTCTGCAAATACTCGAGTATTTGGTTTAACACTCGAGTATTTCGTGGTGCACCAGAGTGAAAATTGGCGCACCAACTTGAAAACCAGACTGGACACTCGAGTATTTCAGATGCAACAAGAGTAAAAATTGATGAACAACTCGAGTAATATATGAACTACTCGAGTATTCTGGGTAATGGACTACTCGAGTATCTCATGAATTACTCGAGTATATTTATGAAGATCTGAAAACTTGAATCTCTAAGAAGACATGAACGACTCGAGTATAATTATGAACCACTCGAGTAGAATCTGGAAAATGATAAACTACTCGAGTATTTTGGAAAACACTCGAGTATTTTTAGTCAGATACTTGAAAATACCATTTTTAATTCTAAGACATTTTGTAACTCTTAAAAGATAATCAACCAAGTGATCCTGGACTTAAAGGAAATTGATTGACGTTATGATGTTTTCATTTGAATAATGATACGTTGCTCGGGAGGCACGTAATGTATTAATAAAAGGATAAAACATCAATCAATTCCTTTTAAGTAAAGTTAATGCATTCATACTAGAGTTTGGATGATGGGACGTGGCTCGAGAGGCACGTCATAACGTTGCTCGGGTGGCACGTTACGTATTATCAATTGAGGAAGACCAATCAATTTCCTTAAGAGCTTGAGTGCTGGATTGTTTACTCATGTTCGGATGACATGAGTAGGACCTCTGAAATTGCTAAAAATTGCTACTAGCTCGATGACACATTAGGGTGTATAATGTGGGCAGTATGTGGTATACTGTTGATTGGATGTTTCAACGGTGTGTTGCACACAAGTGGTAAGGTTTACGTCCGTAGGCGACGTGACATTCATCAGACATGGTGACGTTGTTTATCACCTCTGTTGTGTATCACAAGTGATAAGGTTTACGTCCGTAGGCGACGTGACGTTCATCAGAGGTGGTGACGTTTTTTATCACACCCATTGTATGTTGAGAAGTGATAGGTTTGCGTCCTTGGGCGACGTGACGTTCACCAGGTGGTGTGACGTTTTTATCACTCCCGAGCTAGTATGCCATACGTTTTGGTAGCGTATTCGTGATCTGGGAATGCATTGTGTATTGGATCGACGTCTGTGAGGACATTAGATGGAGAATCTCAGAAAAAGAAGAATGTCAGGCATCATGCCATTTACCCTTAATTTAGTTAAGGCTGGATATTATGAATGAGTATGAACATCTTATTTGCATTAAGTATTTTCTAAATGTTAACTGTGGCTGCTAACTGCTTTGGGGTTATCTGTGCATAATCATGTTACTTCAATATTTAAGCTCTATTGGTTATGTGTATAGATTTGCTTACCCCTATGCCCTTGTAGGTGATGTCGCGTTACATCGCTTACATCGAGGTCCGCCCACTTCTTAGTGGCATATGGATCTGCGAGGATTGCCGAGTAGTGTATGAGGGTGAGATAGTGGTTACCTTCGATCACCCTAATTGACTGGTTCGGTCACATCCTCGTAGGTTTAGGATTCCCATCATATACGCTATGCATGTATCTACTTTTTATACTTACCATGGATCATCTCCCACTCGACCAGCTCGCTTGTCTAACAGTTTTCAATTCGAACCTACCCGCTCATACCCTTTTTCTCTTAGAGTCATTTGAGAGGAGACTTCCCCGTCTATTTCAAGGAGTCCTATTAAGGTCACGTTTTCATCAGACCTTGTACCCAATGGTAGGGTAATTACTCCTTCAAATAAGATCAGGGAGGATCCTGTCGAATACGAGAGCGGAAGCGAGCTTGTCGTTTAATCTATCGGGAGTCAATGGAGAGGCGATGATCCCTAGGTATGTGCATAAGGTAAATGATGAGGATCAAGGATCCGGTGTGATGGATGTTGTGGAGAAGATTTAGCTGCTGATGCTGATGTTGGATGATGGTTGCTGCTACTTCTTGGAGACTTCTACTACTACTGCCGCGACCAGTGCTATGAGACCAGCTTTGGGAGTTTTATATATTGTGGGAATTTCTTTTGAAAACTCTGGAGCCATGATCTATTTTGATGTACATATAAATACATAGCCTTATGGACTTGTTCTGGGATTTTGGAGATCCTTACCGCCGGATTATGTATTACGTACCTTTTGATATAAATAAAATCCATGCTTATATTAAAGTCTATTACATAGTCCTGATATTTCCGCTTACTCTGATATTGATTTGAAAGAATTCGGCTATGACATTTTGGAAATGGTATCACTTGGCTAGACGAAAACTGGATGGCAATACTTGAGTTCCTTTATATGAAATAGAGTACATTTATCCTCAAAGAGAATGCTATCCAAGATTTGCGAAATTACCTTTTGAGAAAAGTAAATGCCGAATTCGATCTTAAAAGTAATATGTAAACTACTCTCCAAACATCCTATGTTTTGGTTTGTGCACCCGACTATTTGGAAAATATAAAAGAATATTTATTGTTTTGAAATCCAGTATTTTCTAACATTTTACAAGTCCATATATTCTCAAGTAATAGTATTCATTTAGTATTAATTACTTGGGTTGTTTTGAGGGTGTTACACTTAGTGGTATCAGAGCAAAAGTCAGATCCTGTAGTAGTGGAAGTAGCTCCAAAAAGGCAGTCATCAACATCAAGCAGGTATCCACAGGGCATATTTATTGTTTTGAATATCAGTATCTTGCTCGAATGGAGCAATTGATATAATGTAGAAATTGAATTCATTGTAGAAAGCTATTGTTAGAACCTTAGTATAGGTTGTGTGAAGAATGTTTCTCTAGTCCATCATATGTGACCATAAGTTATAGCGCAGGTCTATTATGACGACTAGAAATCAAAATCGCACCGACGCGATAATAGAAAGAATCACCGTGGTGTTGGAATCTATGCATTAATGGCAACAACAACAATCTCAACAACCACCTTACCAATATAGTGTTGGTAATTCTGAAGCCAAGAGTTTGGCGGATTTTAGGAGTTGTAACCCACCTAAGTTCGAAGGAGGATTTAAGCCTGAGGAGGCTAATAAGTGGATTCGTACTATGGATAAGATCTTTAGAACATTAGACTGCACTGAGGCTCAGAAGGTGGCGTATGCAGTTTATATGTTAGAGGACGAGGCTGAGAACTGGTGGAATCACACAGTTCAGCTTCTGCACTATGAAGGAAGGGATATTAATTGGGATGTGTTTACGGAGAGGTTTCTCAATAAATACTTCCCGGAAGATTTAAGAAGGAAGAAGGAAATTGAGTTTCTGCAATTAAAGCAAGGAGACATGAGTGTGGGTGAGTACGCGGCTAAGTTCGAAGAACTGATGAAGTACTCTCCATACTATCAAAACAATCCTGATGAGAGGAGCAAATGCATCAAGTTTGAAGGTGGTCTGAGACCCGAACTGAAATCCGTTTTCAGTTATCAGAAGATTCAAAGTTTTTCTACGTTAGTAGATAAGTGTCGAATGTATGAGGATGATAAGAAGGCTGAAGTATTAGCTGATCAGGCAAAGAATAACCAACAGAAGTATGGACCACAAAGAAAGAAAAGATTTGATCCTCGGAATAAGGGTATATACTGTGATCAGAACCGAGGCAAAGGAAGAGCTGAAGTTAAGGATGGAGTTAAGCCTCGCAGTAATGCTCCTTACTGTGAGAAGTGTAAGCATCATCATTATGGAAGGATCTGCTGGGCAACGAGTAATTGCTTCAACTGTGGAAAGCAGGGTCATGTTGCACGTTATTGCAGAGAACTTGTGAAAAGTAACCGCACCCGACTTGATAGAAAACCAAAGACTCAAGGCAAAGTGTTTACCCTGAATAAAGTGGAAGCTAACCAATCTCCTGATCTCGTGCAAGGTAACCATTTATTTCTAAATCAACTTTGCATGATTGTGTTCGATTCGGGAGTTACCCATTCTTTTGTTCAATATATATATGTGTAAGTAGGTTGAAGTCGAATCTCCCTGACTGTTTTAAAATTTGAGACCCCATGAAACTACCCAAATTTATTCTAAAAGTTTGTTTAGATTATAGTGTCGAGATATTTGATCGAGGCACTAAGTTAAATTCGGTCTATTATCCTTTCTCCCATTTGAATGTGATTTTGGGAAAAGATTGATCGAATCTTATTGTTAAGTGGACTTTATAAAGTCAAAAATATTCAACCAAGATAACCCGGGAGAAGTAGTCTTCTACATGAAATAAGAAGAACAACAAGAAATTTCAGTCATTGAAGGGAAGAATAGCATTTCCTCCTGTGTTATTCCTACTTGATTCATGTCAAAGTATTAGAGCATACTTTCATGTGTCGAGAACGGGACTTGGAAGGAGGTAGTTTTATGAAAGAAAGGTAGATGTGTGTGCATCAAGGTGATTGAATACACACAAGGTGATACATTTAGCGCATGATTTGAGCTTTGCAACGATCATGATTATTGTGAGGGCGTGAGGCCTTTCCTCGCGTCACTACGCTTTAAGTGTTAACGACCCTGGAGAATCGAAGTAATTGTTCAGCCGAGAGGAGGAGTTGAACAAGGGACAACGTCAACGGACAGTGTTTTAAAAGCTCGTGACCGGAGACTCTGTCGTCATTACAACAATGCAAATGAGGAAGCGACCACAAGGGGCTGAAAGACAATTCATGTGAGCCCTACGGGGTTTAAGAAAAGTGGATTCAAGGAGTCTGAGAGATTCGAGCTTGATGATACGAGTAGACCGACGAGAAGTAAGGAGGGGAGGTTACAAATCACAATAGAATTCCTAACTCGAATTCGTGAATAGCAACAAAGAACCGAAGAAGTAAGGACCAATAAGAAATTGATTTCGAAAGGGAAGAAACCTAAGTTCCATAGGGGATATTTTAAGGGTAAGAATTTGGATTCCAGACGATTTGGAAGATGAAGATTAGTTATGGGATCAAGCAAAATGGATGAGTAAAGGTTATACCACTTATATGATAAATGGTGAAACTAAGACATAGTGGAACTATGCAAATTTGATATTGGAAGCAAAGGATTGGCATGACACTTGGAAATTACTCAAGGATGAAATTTTTGAAAGATTAGAGAAAGGAGATGAAATCGAGGAGGGTACCCACTCGATCGGATGAGATCGAGGAGGACCCTGTGGAGGACGAGAGCGGAGGCGAGCCAATCGTTCATTCTACCGGGAGCCAGTGGAGGGACGATGATCCCTAGGTACGTGCGTATGGTAAATGATAAGGACCAGGGGATCCGGTGGCGGGGATGCTGTGGAGGAGATACTGCTGCTGCTGTTGATGATGTCTGATGATGATTACTACTTCTGCTACCTAGAGACTTCTACTACTACTACTACTGCTGCTGCTACCAGATCTATGTGACTTACTCTAGAGTTCATATTTTTGAGATGTATATTTTGTAGATATGTCTTTGGAGGGCTCTAGGGTTATGGTTTTATCTTGATATAGATCTGTTATGGACTTGTGTTGGTACTTGGAGACATGACGTGGGACTATTTATTTTTAGACTTAATTATATATATGCATAGTTTATGTTTATCTTACAATTATTCATAGTCCTATTATTTCCGCTTACTCTGATAAAGGTTATTTAAAGGATTCGGCTACGTTATTTGGAAATGGTATCAGTTCCGCAAAAGAAAATAATGGATAGTATCGCTTAATCTTACTATGGGAATACATTATCAAAAGTATCGATGCTATCTGATTTATGAAAAGATTTTATTGTCTTAGCAAATGCCGAATTCAATACAATGATTAGAACGATATAAATTATATACTCCAAGAATACCATGTTTTGGTTTGTGCACCAGCCAGATAGAAAATGAAAAGAAAGTTTTTGATTTCCACATTTTCTAAACACTAACAAGTCCATATCTTTCCGAGTGATAGTATATTTATTATGTTATTTACTTGGTGTTATTCAAGAGGGTGTCACACTTGGTGCCCCAAGGGACGTAGAGGATGTAGCATGAGTCCTAGGAGGCTCTAACAAGGGTAGAATGGTTAATAAAGTATTCAAGAGACTTAGAATGGTCTAGTAATGTGTATTAGGATATATAAGAACCTTAAGAATGATCGTAAACTATGCATGGTGCCCCAAGGGACGTAGACGATGAATCATGAGTCCTTGGAGGCTCTAACAAGTGTAGAATAGTTAAGAGAATATTCTAAAGGCTTAGAATGGTCTAGGAATGTGTATTAGGACATATAAGAACCTTTAGAATGATCCTAAACTATGTATGGTGCCCCAAGTGACGTAGAGAATGAATCATGAGTCCTTGGAGGCTCTAACATGTGTGGAATGGTTAAAAGAGTATTCTAAAGGCTTAGAATGGTCTAGGAATGTGTATTAGGACATACAAGAACCTTTACAATGATCCTAAACAATGTTTGGCTCCCCAAGCGACGTAGAGGATGTTACCTGACTCCTTGGAGGCTCTAGCAAGTGTAAAATGATTAAGAGAGTATTCTAAAGGCTTAAAATAGTCTAGGCATGTGTATTAGGACATATAAGAACCTTTAGAATGTTCCTAAACAATGCTTGGTGCCCCAATGGACGTAGATTATGTAGCACAAGTCCTTGGAGGCTTTAACAAGTGTAGAATGGTTAAGAGAGAATTCTAAAGGCTTAGAATGGTCTAGGAATGTGTATTAGGACATATAAGAACCTTCAGAAAGATCCTAAACAATGCTTGGTGCCCCAAGGGACGTAGAAGGTGAATCGTGAGTCCTTGGAGACTCTAACAAGTGTAGAATGGTTATGATAGTATTCTAAAGACTTAGATTGGTCTTGGAATGTCTTTTAGGACATATGAGAACCTTTAGAATGATCCTAAACAATGCTTCGTGCCCCAAGGGACGTAGAGGCTGCAACATGAGTCGTTGGAGGCTCTAACAAGTGTAGAAAGATTAAGAGAGTATTCTAAAGGCTTAGAATCGTCTAGTCATGTGTATTAGGACATATAAGAACCTTTAGAATGATCCTAAACAATGCTTGGTGCCCCAAGGGACGTAGAGGATGTAGCATGAGTCCTTGGAGACTCTAACAAGTGTAGAATGGTTAATGGAGTATTCTACAGGCCTAGTATTTTCTAAGAATATGTATTAGGACATATAAGAACCTTTAGAATGTTCCTAAACAATGCTTGGTGCCCCAATGGACGTAGATTATGTAGCACAAGTCCTTGGAGGCTCTAACAAGTGTAGAATGGTTAAGAGAGAATTCTAAAGGCTTAGAATTGTCTAGGAATGTGTATTAGGATATACGAGAACCTTTGGAATGATCCTAAACAATGCTTGGTGCCCCAAAAGACATAGAAGGTGAATCGTGAGTCCTTAGAGGCTCTAACAGATGTAGAATGGATATGATAGTATTCTAAAGACTTAGATTGGTATTGGAATGTCTTTTGGGATATATGAGAACCTTTAGAATGATCCTAAACAATGCCTGGTGCCCCAAAGGACGTAGAAGATGCAACATGAGTCGTTGGAGGCTCAAACAAGTGTAGAATGGTTAATAGAGTATTCTAAAGGCTTAGAATGGTCTAGGAATGTGTATTAGGACATATAAGAACCTTTAGAATGATCCTAAACTATGTATGGTGCCCCAAGGGACGTAGAGAATGAATCATGAGTCCTTGGAGGCTCTAACATGTGTATAATGATTAAAAGAGTATTCTAAAGGCTTAGAAAGGTCTAGGAATGTCTTTTAGGACATATAGGAACCTTTAGAATGATCCTAAACAATGCGTGGTGCCCTAATGGACGTAGATTATGTAGCAAGAGTCCTTGGAGGCTCTAACAAGTGTAGAATGATTAAAAGAGTATTCTAAAGGCTTAAAATAGTCTAGGCATGTGTATTAGGACATATAAGAACCTTTAAAATGATCCTAAACAATGCTTGGTGTCCCAAGGGCCGTAGATTATGTAGCATGAGCCCTTCGAGGCTCTAACAAGTGTAGAATGGTTAAGAGATTATTCTAAAGGCTTAGAATAGTCTAGGCATGTGTATTAGGACATATAAGAACCTTTAGAATGATGCTAAACAATGCTTGGTGCCCCAAGGGACGTAGAGGATGTAGCATGAGTCGTTGGAGGCTCTAGCAAGTGTAGAAAGGTTAAAAGATTATTCTAAAGGTTAAGTGTTGTCCAGGAATATATATTAGGACATAGAAGAACCTTTAGAATGATCGTAAATAATGCTTGTTGCCCCAAGGGTTGTAGAGGATGTAGCATGAGTCCATGGAGGCTCTAACAAGTTTAGAATGGTAAAAAGAGTATTCTAAAGGCTTAAAATGGTCTAGGAATGTGTATTAGGATATACAAGAACCTTTAGAATGATCCTAAACAATGCTTGGTGCCCCAAGGAACGTAGAGGATGAATCATGAGTCCTTGGAGGCTCTAACAAGTTTAGAAGGGTTAAGAGAGTATTCTAAAGGCATAGAATGGTCTATGAATATGTATTACGACATATAAGAACCTTTAGAATGATCCTAAACGATGCTTGGTACCCCAAGGGACGTATAGGATGTAGCATGAGTCCTTGGAGGCTCTAACAAGTGTAGAATGGTGAAGAGAGTATTCTAAAGGCTTAGAATGGTCTAGAAATATGTAGTAGGACATATAAGAACCTTTAGAATGATCCTAAACAATGCTTGGTGCCCCAAGGGACGTAGAGGATGTAGCATGATTCCTTGGAGGCTCTAACAAGTGTAGAATAGTTAAAAGAGTATTCTAAAGACTTAGAATGGTATAGGAATGTGTATTAGGACATACAAGAACCTTTAGAATGATGCTAAACAATGCTTGGTGCCCCAAGGGATGTAGAAGATGTAGCATGAGTCCTTGGATGCTCTAACAAGTGTAGAATGGTTAAGAGAGTATTCTAAAGGCTTAGAATAGACTAGGCATGTGGATTTGGACATATAAGAACCTTTAGAATGATCCTAAACAATGCTTGGTGCCCCAAGGGACGTAGAGGGTGAATCATGAGTCCTTGGAGGCTCTAACAGGTGTAGAATGGTTAAGATAGTACTCCCTCCGGTCCTATATATAGGAAACATTCTAGAAAGTTTTTTTGGTCCTAATTATAAGTCAGTTTATATTTTCTATGCATCATTTATTGATTTTTCTCTTTTTTGCCCTTATTAAATGATTTGACTATCTATGTGTTTTTTGTTATTCATTAATGAGTGTGAATTTTCCAAGAAAAGTAGAGGGGTTAAAATTTTAATGTTACAATATATTCTCATAGAATTCATAAAACCAACCGCTTTCCTTCGTATGTGTAATTCGGTTAAGTATGCCCTATAATAAGGGCCGGAGGGAGTATTCTAAAGGCATAGATTGGTCTTGGAATTCTTTTAGCACATTTAAGAACCTTTAGAATGATCCAAAACAATGCTTGGTGCCCCAAGGGACGTAGAGGATATAACATGACTCCTAGGAGGCTCTAACAAGTGTAGAATGGTTAAGAGACTATTCTAAAGGCTTAGAATGGTATAGGCATGTGTATTAGGACATATAAGAACCTTTAGAATGATCCTAAACTATGCATGGTGCCCCAAGCGACGTAGAGGATGAATCATGAGTCCTTGGAGGCTCTAAGAAGTGTAGAATGGTTAAGAGAGTATTCCAAAGGCTTAAAATGGACTAGGAATGTGTATTAGGACATATAAGAACCTTTACAATGATCCTAATTAATGTTTGGTTCCCCAAGGGACGTAGAGGATGTAGCATGAGTCCTTGGAGGCTCTAACAAGTGTAGAATGGTTAAGAGAGTATTCTAAAGGCTTAAAATGGACTAGGAATGTGTATTAGGACATATAAGAACCTTTACAATGATCCTAATTAATGTTTGGTTCCCCAAGGGACGTAGAGGATGTAGCATGAGTCCTTGGAGGCTCTAACAGGTGTAGAATGGTTAAGATAGTATTCTAAAGGCTTAGATTGGTCTACGAATGTCTTTTAGGACATTGAAGAACCTTTAGAATGATCCTAACTAATACTTGGTGCCCCAAGGGACGTAGAGGATGTAGCATGAGTCCTCGGAGGCTCTAACAAGTGTAGAATGGTTAATAGAGTATTCTAAAGGATTAGAATGGTCTAGAAATGTGTATTAGGATATACAAGAACCTTTAGAATGATCCTAAACAATGCTTGGTCCCCCAAGGGACGTAAAGGATGTAGCATGAGTCCTTGGAGGCTCTAACAAGTGTAGAATGGTTAAGAGTGTATTCTAAACGCTTAGAATAGTCTAGGCATGTGTATTAGGATATATAAGAACCTTTAGAATGATGCTAAACAATTCTAAACGGGGCATTTGTTATTGCCGCTGAGAGCGTGCATTGTTATTATGTGAATTATGATTATGATTTGAGGCAGGGCCTCCTGGTTTGGGACCATTTGTTTGTGTGACAGCTGTTGTGCCCGCGTGGTAAAGGTCCTGTACTCCTGTTTGCTTCCTACTAGGTTGGGTGGATGACCGAGGAGATTTAGGCGTGTGTGCGAGTTCAATGATGTTTTCCCCCTCATCATTGAGCGAACCGTTTGATAAGACTTAATGATAATAAAAGATTACAAGAAAGAAAGCATAAAGAATTTCTGAAGAATTGAGAAAGATTCAAGGAAAGAAAGTATGAGTGCTTGTTGAAAAGATTGAGAAAAATGGTGACGAGACTGGAATGTCTGAGAAGAATGATGGTAATGAGTATGTGGTTATTAAATTATGGTATGTTTGATTTATATACTTGTTTATACGTGTTGCCTATGAGAATACATTTGTTATATGCATAGCATGAGTAGTTGTTCATGCATGATTCCTATATTTTTATTCTAAGTATTCTTTTATACGAAGTCGTTAGTATATTGTCTTGTCATGTTGTACTTCTGGAATGCTGACCATCTCTCCTATCATGTTGTCGTATCGGGTTATTCCGATATTGCAACGGGTAGATGGTCGACCCTGCAGTAAATTTGTACGTCACCTCGATGAGGCTGCTGCAGTGGACTTCAGATAGGAAGAATAAAGGTCAAGACTAGTAGTAGGTAATCCCCTTCAAGTACTGTACTCCTTGCATCTACATGGTTACATTGTCGTAGCATTCTGAACCCCGCTTGGATTTTATTGAGAATGGTTTTAAGAAACTAGACTTGAAAATGTTTTCTCAAAAGAGATTTATGAAGCTAAGTTACAAAGCGCGATGTTAAGTAACATCTCGGTTTGGAACTTGACTTGTGATGTGTGACATGAGAATGTTATTCTATTTCAATTAAGTTACTGAAATATTTTTGACCCTTAAGCTTCTCATGTCCACGTCACCTTTGTAAAAAAAAAAAATTTTCCCAAATTTTTACTACATTTAATTTAAGTTTTCAAGTTGCCGAAATCGGGGTGTTACAGAGTGGTATCAGAGCAATGGTTATCCAAAGTAGCCTGATGCATGGGCTTACGTGCTTGTTTGTGTGTCTGTCTGTGCGTTAGTGTTAGAAGTACGATGAGTAAGAATAGGAGTACGATGTCACGTGAGCATCTCTATCATATCACCTCCAACGATCGATCTATCTCTATCGCTCTATCTCTCTATCTTCGGAACGTGTCACGGGTTTGTCTACGATGGTACGAGGAACAGTGATCAGAATCATATGGAGACTTTATTCCTTGATTTTGAAACCCCTTTTGTTGAGGATTCTCTTTTTGTTTGTAACTACCTCTGAGCTATGGACATGCGACTTTGTTTTGCGATTTGAACCCTCTTTTCCTTGTTGAAACTTCTTCTTATGTAAACCCTATGTGTTGTTGAGTTGTCTTGACAATACGTTTATTTTCTCTAAAGGCCTTTCATGAAAACCTTAGACCCTGACACCTTATGCCAATCAACTAGACATGTTTAAGTTATAAGGTGAACGGTGAGATGTTGTTAAGGAAAGAGTTGAAGTTAGAAAAGCTCTAGTTGGAGTAGGTGAATGATTGGGGTAGATGTGAACCTATAATAGGACTAGAAGAGCGACTAGATGGAGTAGTGAAATAAACGAATAGAACCTTTAAGTGACGACTAAAATTAGGTAAGTAACCAAGATTCGACATATTAATGGACATAGACGACCATAAGTTATGGAGTTAAGGGTGTCATTAGGTGTTAAGATCACTAATCTTAAGGATGAATCCCTGAGTCGGAGAGTTTTTAATGGTTTAGAGCACAAAAATTTGGTTTAGTTAGAAGAATTTAAGGTGATATTCAAATAGGCTTAAACAAGGTGATGAGAAGTTTTGTAAGATAACCTAGAATTAGTGGACATTGGGAAAATTTTATAACCTTAGTCCCTGTCAAGTGTTGTTGGATAGATGTGATGTATAGGAATATGATCCGCCAAAGTTGGGGAGTAAGTGGAGATTTTGAGGTTTGTAGTAACCCACCTAGGCTTAAAAGGATGAGAAGAGTCAAATTAAGGAAGAAAAGACCATGAGGAAAGTAGTATCCTTGTCAGGATTGGCATAAGTGTGATATTCTTTTTGTACTTTGTTTCGAAACCATTGAACCCTTTGAACTCTTGTTGACAAGCTATACCATTAGTATCCCATTGTGTCCGACGTTGAAATGGCCTACGAAGAGCACCTTTGAGAAAGCGATGCATATGCGACGACTCGAAGGCAACGTCTGCTGTTATAGATCGAAAGAAGCACTCCAGGGAATTCGACATCGTTGATCGCGGAATTTTGCGTAGCATTTCTCGAGGACGAGAAATCTGCAAGTTGGGGAGAATGTAACATCCCGTATTTTTCCGATTAGGACGAATAAAAATTTATTAAAGAAAGGCTTTAAGAAATTGTTTTTCAAAGAGTTTTCGATGAATATTTTATTCGATTTCGAAGTAAAAGTATTTATTTTACGGAGTTTTGATAAACAAATATTTTTATGGAGTTAGTAAAAATGATTTTTAATGAAAAATGATTTTTATTGATTATGATTTGTCAAAATGAATTTTCTTTATGGACTTTAAAAGATTGACCAACTTTGAAAATCCATAACTTTTTAACCGTAACTCCGATTTTTATGATCTTTATATCAAAACAATCGTATCGAAATGTAGTTTTCAAAAATGTATCTTTCATAATTTTCTGGGTTGATTTACGAAAATTATTTTTCAGGACTGTAAAGGACGAATTTTAAAGGAATTAACCATGAAAAATGGTTTTTGATTTTAAATAAATTTTTCCTTTTGGGATTATCTTTAATATATTAAAATATGATTTTAGAAAATGAAATAAGGGCCATAAGTGCAACCAATAAGTGCAGTTTATTATTTAAAGAAATTGTGTTTAATTGTTAATGTGTATGCTTGATCAAGTGTGTGAATGAATATGAATGTGTGTATAAATGTGTGCATAATACGGTTTGTGTATGTATGTATGTATGATATATTAAAGTGTGCTTATATGTGTATAATTGTGTGAATGGTGGTATAAGTGTGATTTCCTAAGTAATGTTGCATAATTAGTAATTAAAATGAGATTAGGAGATAAAAATTATAGGACATGTGTTTGCATGGGAGATTGCCACGGCTTGGGTGGTGTGTGTGCATGAAGAGTGTATGTGTGAGATGTGAGTGAGTGACACATGTATGAGTGGGTGTATGTGTAAGTGTAGGATGCATTTGCATGTTGACAAAGTGGAAAGGGAAATAAAAATAAAAAGAAAAGAAAACCAAGACCAAGGAAGAGAGATAAAGTTCATTCTTAGTCCATTTCCTCTCATTCCTCCACTCATTCTTTCCTTTCCTTCGTTCCTTTCATTCATCCTTTCATTTCTTCACACCTCCACCAACACCAAACACTTAGGTCTCAAGAGCAACATTAGCTCTTGAGACATATACAAAAAAAAAAAAAGAGAGAGAACCATGAGAGAAAGAGAGAGAGAACCATGAGGAAGAAGAGGAGGAGATCAACCCAAACCTAGGAGTTCCTTTGAAGATCAAAGTGTTAGAAGACCTATTTCTTGGTATAAACCAAAGACCCTAGAAGAATTAGAATTAGTTTTGTTTGTGATCTTGTAATTTTACTTTCTTCTCTTGCATGTTTATTTTTATGCACATATATGTAATCTTTTGCTAACTATGGACTCTTAAAGACTTAAATTAATTTGTAATATGTGTAGTTATGTTGATAATTCGGTTGGTGATGATCATGATGGATCTTGATGTTTTTCTTTTAGATTTAAAGCTTTGTGTATGATCCTTGTGAATTTAGAGTACATCTTCTTGCATGTTTGATTTTGATGCTTAAAACCGTAAATCATGAGGTGTTTGAATGTTTTATTGGTAAATCTATTTTTGATCTAAACTTAATTTATAAAAAAAAGAGGGTTTAAGTCTTTAAGTCTTGCATGTTGGTTTGTTCATGATCCTTGTTTGACTTATGAAAAAGTTCAAGTTTCTAGTTTGCATGTTAATTTTTAATGAAAAATCATGTTTTCCTATTTGTGTATGTGTTTCGGTTTTTAAGAAAAGAATTAAAGTAACAAGCTTTGAAATGGTTTTTCAAGTTCAAGCATGATTTAACTAAGTATTTGATTTTTGTGTATGTCTTATGTTGAGAAAGGCCATTCGACCATGTAGGATTAGTTTAGGATCTATGCTTTGTGTTTTGTGAAAAGTTCATGCATGTGTATGCTAGATTTAGATCTAGTGATTTTATGTTCATGCATGTTGTTTTTATGAAGATAAAATGAAATCTTTATTTTGATTTAAGAAAAAATAATGATCTTGAGTTTATGTTTTGCATGTTAAAAATATTTGGAAAAGATTTTATTTTAATGATGTGATGCATGTTTTATTTGAGTTAAAGAAAAGTGTTTTCATAATATATTAATTTGGTTTTCAAAGGAAATATAATTGATGGATTGATTTTTGGTGTTGATTGTATGTATGATTGTATCTTTGATTTCATAAAAGAAAATGAATGAACAAAGTTGTTGAATGATGTGTGTGCTGAAATTGTAATTTGTATGTGTTTTGACTTTGATAAATGATGTTTGTGTATGTTCAACAATTATGGAATTTTGTCATTTATTTAAGTAGGTTAAAATAAGCATCTCTGAATTTTTAAATGATTTTTGGAATTGATTTTCTATTTCTATGAGAGCAAACTTTGTGAAAACGATTTTAAGAAAATAAGTTTTTCAGTTTAATGATGAACAGACTTTTCAAACTTGTGCTACTCTAATTTGCTTGAAATTTTTATGGTAGCTTCCTTAACCTCTCTGGATATTCTCTGTAAAATTTGAAGAGATTCGGAGTTAATTTGATAATTTTTCAAAAGGTAAAACAGTGAACCACTTGGTTCAGATTTTCTGGACTTAGTGACAAATTTAATTAGAAAAATGCGACTTTCACAACTCCAAATAATCTGAACATTTTATGAGGTAGTCTTGACTGTATAAGGAAGACTTATACAAATTTTCATACAATTCGGAGTTGAACAACTATTTTTAATAATGACGTTTTTGGCTCTGACCAGCAACAGTACCATGTTGTTTTTCATGTGAAATTTGATTTGAAACCTAGCTTAGGATTATTTAAATGACTTGAAAATTTTATATGATGAACTTTATCATATATGTATGTTCTGGAAATTTTGAGAATTAAATAAATTGATTTGATATTGCTTTGGATTTTATCTTTTGTGTTTCACCTTTAAGCACACTAAGATTCTATTTGAATCTTTTTGATGAGTGTGAACTTTTCTGCTTGATATTATGACTTGGCTTGCTTGTATGATAAATATGATGTCTTGACATGATTGAATGAGTGATTGTTTGATGATATGTTTAGGTTATGTATAAATGAATTATTTAGTTAACCTAAGTGTTGTGTTTGATTTGGTAATTGGTTTTGAAAAGTAATTGGTCTTGAAATAGTTTAGCTTTGATTTAATTAAAGAATCTTGGACTTAGTGGTTGCTTCCCTTAATTCATTTCACAATGTTAAGTTTTAAAAATAAATTATTTAAGTGTTTATTTTATAATAAAGTCTTATATGAACTAAAGAATGATTTTTCGGTGTTTTCGGACTTTCTGAAAAATGGTTTATGGACTAGTATACTTGCTGTCCAGATTTTATTAAAATGTTTTTCAATCCTAAAAATTTATTTAGTTGGTTTAAAGTTTAAATTTTAAGTGGTAATTAAATTGAGAAAGGTTTGATTTGAAAAAGTTTTAACGTTTTGCGATTTCTCGACAAGAAATAAAAAGAGTTTTCAAAAACGCATTTTAATACTGAGTAGGACGACTATTTAAGATAGATTTATAACGTTAGTATCGTCTGTTCAGCACGAGGTACGTATAAGCCAAGAAACGGAACGACCGACTTGTTGGGAAGGACTCGCAACGATTTCAGATGCTGGAATTGAGGTGACAGATGCAGTAGGCCTAGGTCATCGTGACGCGTAGACTCGATTCTAAACTGAGTCCGTCAAGTCTAATTGAGTATTCGTCATAGGTCATGAACTGCATAATTATATGTGATCTATATGTGCTAGATGTTCATATGTTTTGTTAAATATGTTGCATGAATAATTTTGGTTATGAATTGAAATTCTCTGTGAGCATATCCTGTTCTGTCTGAAAAGTTGAATGTGGTTATGAGTGATACTGCGAATTATGAGAAAGAGTGAGATTTGAGATTTGGTAAGAAATTAAAGAGATACGATGGAGAAAGAAATAAAACGTAACGCGAATAAAATCGTGAAAGAAATAAGTCGTGAGATGAATGAGTTGCAAAAGATGTGTAGCGTTGAGATTTGAAAGAGAAAGTGGTTGTGAAAGCAAGATGTGGTTTGAGTGGAGATGTGATTCCTCGTTCACGTTTTTGGGAAGAAGCTTAGTGTCGAGTTGAGCTTGCTCCTCCATTAACGCTCACCCAAAAATGTGATTTTTGAAAAAGGTTTTTGAAAAGAGATTTTTGAAAAAGCTTTTGTGAAAATAATATTTTGTGAAAGTTTTTGGAAACAGTATTTTCGAAAAAGTTTTGCAAAAAGGGATTTTTGAGAAAGACGAGGAAAAGATGCTGATGATGTTGATGAGAATATGCTGAGCATGAGTTATGTGAATTGTTATGATGAGATGAAAGTGATATGAGGCATGAGGCCATTGAGATTTAGGGGGAACGGATTGCGATTAGTGGTCGGGCTTCGTTGAAGGGATGCACCAAGGACGAGCCGACTGTTAGGATTAAGCCGTTTAATTAAAAATTAAAACTTTAAAAGACTTAAAAGACATTTATATACGCGGTGAGGCATGAGTGTCGTATCGAAGTAGCGGAGAGGAAGGAACCATAGGTATCTGCGGATACTTAGGAGGAGATTGCATGAGGGGAGGACGATGACGGTGAAACGTCAAGAAGTCTAGAGTATATTTCTAGGCGGAACGAATCCCACATGTGGTGCACTAACGTGGTGGGGACTGGGTCTAATACCGTGGTAAGTTCTGCATCGCAAACTAGAAATTATACTGTCGCCCCCTTGATTGCAAAAATCGAGAACAGTGAGAGGGACTGGAACGGGGCATTTGTGATTGCCGCTGAGAGCGTGCATTGTTATTTTGTGAATTATGATTATGATTTGAGGCAGGGCCTCCTGGTCTGGGACCATTTGTTTGTGTGACAGCTGTCGTGCCCGCGTGGTAAAGGTCCTGTACTCCTGTTTGCTTCTGACTAGGTTGGGTGGATGACCGAGGAGATGTAGGCGTGTGTGCGAGTTCAATGATGTTTTCCCCCTCATCATTGAGCGAACCGTTTGATAAGACTTAATGATAATAAAAGATTACAAGAAAGAAAGCATAAAGAATTTCTGAAGAATTGAGAAAGATTCAAGGAAAGAAAGTATGAGTGCTTGTTGAAAAGATTGAGAAAAATGGTGACGAGACTGGAATGTCTGAGAAGAATGATGGTAATGAGTATGTGGTTATTAAATTATGGTATGTTTGATTTATATACTTGTTTATACGTGTTGCCTATGAGAATACATTTGTTATATGCATAGCATGAGTAGTTGTTCATGCATGATTCCTATATTTTTATTCTAAGTATTCTTTTATACGAAGTCATTAGTATATTGTCTTGTCATGTTGTACTTCCGGAATGCTGACCATCTCTCCTATCATGTTGTCGTATCGGGTTATTCCGATATTGCAACGGGTAGATGGTCGACCCTGCAGTAAATTTGTACGTCACCTCGATGAGGCTGCTGCAGTGGACTTCAGATAGGAAGAATAAAGGTCAAGACTAGTAGTAGGTAATACCCTTCAAGTACTATACTCCTTGCATCTACTTGGTTACATTGTCGTAGCATTCTGAACCCCGCTTGGATTTTATTGAGAATGGTTTTAAGAAACAAGACTTGAAAATGTTTTCTCAAAAGAGATTTATGAAGCTAAGTTACAAAGCGCGATGTTAAGTAACATCTCGGTTTGGAACTTGACTTGTGAGGTGTGACATGAGAATGTTATTCTATTTCAATTAAGTTACTGAAATATTTTTGACCCTTAAGCTTCTCATGTCCACGTCACCTTTGTAAAAAAAAAATTTCCCAAATTTTTACTACATTTAATTTAAGTTTTCAAGTTGCCGAAATCGGGGAGTTACAGAGAATGGTTAAGATAGTTTTCTAAAGGCTTAGATTGGTCTAGGAATGTCTTTTAGGACATTTAAGAACCTTTATAATGATCCTAAACAATACGTGGCGCCTTAAAGGACGTAAGGGATGTAACATGAGTCCTAGGAGGCTCTAACAAGAGTAGAATGGTTAATAGAGTATTCTATAGCTTAGAATGGTATAGGAATGTGTATTAGGACATATAAGAACCTTTATAATGATCCTAAACTAAGCATGGTGACCCTAGGATCGTAGATGATGAATCATGAGTCCTTGGAGGCTCTAAGGAGTATATAATGGTTAAGAGAGTATTCTAAAGGCTTAGAATGGTCTAGGAATGTGTGTTAGGACATATAAGAACCTCTGCAATGATCCTAATTAATGTTTGGCTTCCCAAGGGACGTAGAGGATGTAATATGAGTCCTTGGAGGCTCTAACAAGTGTAGAACGGTTAAGAGAGTATTCTAAAGGCTTAGAAAAGTCTAGGCATGTGTATTTGGACATATAAGAACCTTTAGAATGATTCTAAACAATGCTTGGTGCCCCAAGGGACGTAGAGGGTGAATCACGAGTCCTTGGAGGTTCTAACAGGTGTAAATGGTTAAGATAGTATTCTAAAGGCTTAGATTGGTCTAGGAATGTCTTTTAGGACATTTAAGAACCTTTAGAAACAGAATGATCCTAAACAAGTGTAGCATGGTTAAGAGAGTATTCTAAAGGCTTGGATTGGTCTAGGAATGTCTTTTAGGACATTTAAGAACCTTTAGAATGATCCTAAACAATGCTTGGTGCCCCAAGGGACGTAGATTATGTAGCATGAGTCCGAGGTGGCTCTAACAAGTGTAGAATAGTTAGAAGAGTATTCTAAAGGCTTAGAATGGTCTAGGAGTGTGTATTAGGACATACAAGAACCTTTAGAAAGATCCTAAACAATGCTTGGTGCCCTAAGGCACGTAGAGGATGTAGCCTGAGTCCTTGGAGGCTCTAACAAGTGTAGATTGGTTAAGAGAGTATTCTAAAGACTTAGAATAGACTAGGCACGTGTATTAGGACATATAAGAACCTTTAGAATGAACCTAAACAATGCTTGGTTCCCGAAGGGATGTAGAAGATGTAGCATGAGTCATTGGATGCTCTAACATGTGTAGAATGGTTAAGAGAGTATTCTAAAGGCTTAGAATAGACAAGGCATGTGTATTTAAACATATAAGAACCTTTAGAATGATCCTAAACAATGCTTGGTGCCCCAAGGAACGTAGAGGGTGAATCATGAGTCCATGGAGGCTCTAACAGGTGTAGAATGGTTAAATTAGTACTCCGTCCGGTCCTATATATAGGAAACATTCTAGAAAGTTTTCTTGGTCCTAATTATAAGTCACTATATTTTCTATGCATCATTTATTGATTCTTCACTTTTTTTCCCTTATTAAATGATTTGACTATCTATGTGTTTTTTGTTATTCCTAAATGCGCGTGAATTTTCCAAGAAAAGTTGAGGGGTTAAAATTGTAATGTTACAATATATTCTCATAGAATTCATTAAACCAACCACTTTCCTTGGTATGTGTAATTCGATTAAGTATGCCCTATAATACGGACCGGAGGGAGTACTCTAAAGGCTTAGATTGGTCTAGGAATGTCTTTTAGGACATTTAACAACCTTTAGAATGATCCAAAACAATGTTTGGTGCCCCAAGGGACGTAGAGGATGTAGCATGACTCCTAGGAGGCTCTAACAAGTGTAGAATGGTTAATAGAGTATTCTAAAGGCTTAGAATGGTCTAGGAATGTGTATTAGGACATATAAGAACATTTAGAATGATCCTAAACTATGCACGGTGCCCCAAGCGACGTAGAGGATGAATCATGAATCCTTGGAGGCTCTAACAAGTGTGGAATGGTTAAGAGAGTATTCTAAAGGCTTAAAATGGTCTTGGAATGTGCATTAGGACATATAAGAACATTTACAATGATCATAACTAATGTTTGGCATGAGTCCTTGGAGGCTCTAACAAGTGTAGAATGGTTAAGAGAATATCTAAAGGTTTAAAATAGTCTAGGCCTGTGTATTAGGACATATAAGAACCTTTAGAATGATCGTAAACTATGCATGGTCCCCTAGGGGACGTAGAGGGTGAATCATGAGTCCTTGGAGGCTCAAACAGGTGTAGAATTGTTAAGATAGTATTCTAAAGGCTTAGATTGGTCTAGGATTGTCTTTTAGGACATTTAAGAACCTTTAGAATGATCCTAAACAATGCTTGGTGCCCCAAGGGACGTAGAGGATGTAGCATGAGTCCTCGTGGGCTCTAATAAGTTTAGAATGGTTAATAGAGTATTCTCAAGGATTAGAATGGTCTAGAAATGTGTATTAGGACATACAAGAACCTTTAGAATGATCCTAATCAATGCTTGGTCCCCCAAGGGACGTAAAGGATGTAGCATTAGTCCTTGGAGGCTCAAACAAGTGTAGAATGGTTAAAAGAGTATTCTAAAGGCTTAGAATAGACTAGGCATGTGTATTTGAACATTTAAGAACCTTTAAAATGATCCTAAACAATGCTTGGTGTCCCAAGGGACGTAGATTATGTAACATGAGCCCTTCGAGGCTCTAACAAG
The DNA here is from genome assembly GCA_037953625.1 of Crotalaria pallida. Lineage (NCBI taxonomy): Eukaryota > Viridiplantae > Streptophyta > Magnoliopsida > Fabales > Fabaceae > Crotalaria > Crotalaria pallida. The sequence continues at coordinate 73,739,889 of CM075649.1, read as the reverse complement.
TGTAGAATGGTTAAGAGAGTATTCTAAAGGCTTAGAATAGTCTAGGCATGTGTATTAGGACATATAAGAACCTTTAGAATGATGCTTAACAATGCTTGGTACCCCAAGGGTCGTAGAGGATGTAGCATGAGTCGTTGGAGGCTCTAGCAAGTGTAGAATGGTTAAAAGATTATTCTAAAGGTTAAGTATTGTCCAGGAATATGTATTGGGACATAGAAGAACCTTTAGAATGATCGTAAATAATGCTTGGTGCCCTAAGGGACGGAGAGGATGTAGCATGAGTCCTTGGAGGCTCTAACAAGTGTAGAATGGTAAAAATAGTATTCTAAAGGCTTAAAATGGTCTAGGAATGTGTATTAGGATATACAAGAACCTTTAGAATGATCCTAAACAATGCTTGGTGCCCCAAGGAACGTAGAGGATGAATCATGAGTCCTTGGAGGCTTTAACAAGTTTAGAATGGTTAAGAGAGTATTCTAAAGGCATAGAATGGTCTATGAATATGTATTACGACATATAAGAACCTTTAGAATGATCAAAAAATGATGCTTGGTACCCCAAGGGAAGTATAGGATGTAGCATGAGACCTTGGAGGCTCTAGCAAGTGTAGAATGGTGAAGAGAATATTCTAAAGGCTAAGAATGGTCTAGGAATATGTAGTAGGACATATAAGAACCTTTAGAATGATCCTAAGCAATGCTTGGTGCCCCAAGGGACGTAGAGGATGTAGTATGATTCCTTGGAGGCTCTAACAAGTGTAGAATAGTTAATAGAGTATTCTAAAGACTTAGAATGGTCTAGGACTGTGTATTAGGACATACAAGAACCTTTAGAATGATGCTAAACAATGCTTGGTGCCCCAAGGGATGTAGAAGATGTAGCTTGAGTCCTTGGTTGCTCTAACAGCTGTAGAATGGTTAGGATAGTACTCCCTCCGGTCCTATATATAGGAAACATTCTAGAAAGTTTTTTTGGTCCTAATTATAAGTCACTTTATATTTTCTATGCATCATTTATTGATTTTTCTCTTTTTTGCCCTTATTAAATGATTTGACTATCTATGTGTTTTTTGTTATTCATTAATGAGTGTGAATTTTCCAAAAAATGACGAGGGGTTAAAATTGTAATGTTACAATATATTCTCATAGAATTCATAAAACCAAGCACTTTCTTTGGTTTGTGTAATTCGATTAAGTATGCCCTATAATAAGGACAGAGGGAGTACTCTAAAGGCTTAGATTGGTCTAGGAATGTCTTTTAGGACATTTAAGAACCTGTAGAATGATCCAAAACAATGTTTGGTGCCCCTAGGGACGTAGAGGATGTAGCATGACTCCTAGGAGGCTCTAAAAAGTGTAGAATGGTTAATATAGTATTCTAAAGGCTTAGAATGGTCTAGGAATGTGTATTAGAACATATAAGAACCTTTGAATGATCCTAAACTATGCATGGTGACCCAAGGGTCGTAGATGATGAATCATGAGTCCTTGGAGGCTCTAAGGAGTATAGAATGGTTAAGAGAGTATTCTAAAGGCTTAGAATGGTCGAGGAATGTGTATTAGGACATATAAGAACCTTTACAATGATCCTAATTAATGTTTGGCTCCCCAAGGGACGTAGAGGATGTAATATGAGTCCTTAGAGGCTCTAACAAGTGTAGAACGATTAAGAGAGTATTCTAAAGGCTTAGAAAAGTCTAGGCATGTGTATTTGGATATATAAGAACCTTTAGAATGATCCTAAACAATGCTTGGTGCCCCAAGGGACGTAGAGGGTGAATCACGAGTCCTTGGAGGCTCTAACAGGTGTAAATGGTTAAGATAGTATTCTAAAGACTTATATTGGTCTAGGAATATCTTTTAGGACATTTAAGTCAGATAACCAATCTTGTGCTAGACCCTCTAAGGAATGTGGAAATGCTCTGAGACAGACATGATCCTCTTGCACATCATGTGGTTTCATTGTGGTGCACACTATATGGAATTTCTTGAGATGCTTATCCTCACCTGCAAGACCATGAAACTTGGGCAACAAATGGATTAGTCCTGTTCTAAGCTCAAAAGGAACATCCTCATCAGGATACCGGATACACGAGTCTTCAATAGTGAAGTCAGGTGCAGCCAGCTCCCTATGTGTCCTTTCCCTTGGTGGGGGTTGAGCCATGTTATCACAATGTATAGAATCAGATTGAATAAAAGTAGAAGGGATAGAAGAAATAGAAACAGAATCAGAATTAGATGGACTATAAGATGACTCTGACTCACTACCTAATGACTGATTCCTATTTTGTCTAACTAATCTGTGATAAGTTCTATCAATTTCAGGGTTGTAAGGATGCAAATAACTTGGGTTGCCCCTAGTCATGTACTGAACAGAACAGCATCAACCATAGCATACTGTAACAGATATGCATGACCAAAATCAGCAACAAAATTTTTTTATTTTTTTAAAATTTTTTTCTTTATTTTTTTCAGCATCCTAAAATCATGAAAACATATCACAGAAAGTTTGAGGACAAAATTCAAAAGGGAACCAAGTCAAAGAATTAAAACAGTGACCAAAAACTAAGAAAATAGAACTTGTAAAATAAAAAAGAAATAGTAAACAGGCTTTTTCGGGATCCAAACGAAGTGGTTTTCTGACGAAGTGAGAAAAATCAGATTATTCAGAAAATTCCCTTCGATTTGATATAAAATTCGTCAAATTCCGACTTACGGATCAAAAGTTACGCCTATTTATAGTAAGTACTGCTGAAACTTGGAAAATTTTTCTGGAACTCACAACCAGTGCCTATCTGAGTGTCTGTGATGCATCAACACACTAATATATGATGAAACAAGTGTGGATACCAATTTTCGTGCAAAAATTCCACCCACAGCTATGTTGAATGGCACTCACAGAATCACTAGAATAGCATCAGTTGTGCAGAACAGCAAATCAGCAAACAGAGCAACTTTCAATTAGTTATCAGAATGCTTATTCACACACTAACTACACTAACTAATCTAACTAACTACTGTATGATCTTTGGCAAGAACCGATAATCCCCGGCGACGGCGCCAAATTTTGATCGAAGCCGTACCCGATCAAAATAAAAGGTGTTTATTCTGTAGTACTAGGAAGGTGATCCTAGGTCGTTTCCCAGCGAATATCGGTCTAGGCAAAGTATCAAACACGTAGTGTGCAGTAAAATGGGGGGGTTTTGCGTGTGACAAATGTGAATAACAAAACATAAACAGAATATAAAAACTAAGAAAATCAGAAACAAAAGCGGGCAAACCCCTTTGGCTACGTACACTACTCAATCCTAGCTCACTAAAGATCGATTCCTCTCCTCTCCTCTGTCCAACTCGTGATAACCAAATACTAAGCGAAAATTCAGTTATCACTCCAAACCCTAACTTCTAATTAAGCATCAGAAACCAGAATTGGAGTTTTTACGAGTTAATACAAATTAAGCATTTATATTCATGTATTATCTCTACGAAATGGAATTAAGCAAACCACTACACATCGATAAACATGAAAACAGAGAAGAGAAAACGAAATTGCATTAATTACAAGAGCTCTAGAGTAGATAATACAATACCAAAGGGATTAACCCTTGAAGTCTAGCCTTCCATGGCCATAAATGAAGAAAAACGAGTAGAAATGGGGAAGAACAAAACCCTAGCAGCCACCACCACTTGGAAGAGCCAAGAGAGAAGTTCTAACCTAGAGAGAGAGTGAGAAATCTGAAAATGGGAGTATGTTCTTGGGGGTTACACGAATTTCCCCTCTTAAGACACAAAATGGGCCTAAAACATGGGCCAAAATCCTAAGAAACACTATTCTGAAAATTACAATTAAAAAGGGACCTAAATGCAAATTACAATCTTCACTTCAATACTTCAATCTTCATTTCCAAACTTCCCAAAGTGTCCTTGTGCCAAATATTACCTGAAAATAGAAATAGAATTAATTAGGCTAAATAATTCCAAATTAAACAATATTCGGAATATTAGTCCAATAAACTCTAAATCAATAAATCAAGCTAATCAATGTCAAATGGGCAACAAGTATCAATAATAGGAGTAAAATAATGCAAGGAATAATGGGAAATAAAATGCTCATCACAATGCTGGGTGCCCCAAGGCACGTAGAGGATGTGTAGAATTGTTAAGAGAGTATTCTAATGGCTTAGAATAGACTAGGCATGTGTATAAGGACATATAAGAACCTTTAGAATGATCCTAAACAATGCTTGGTGCAGCAAGGGATCTAGAAGATGTAGAATGAGTCCTTGGATGCTCTAACATGTGTAGAATGGTTAAGAGAGTATTCTAAAGGCTTAGAATAGACTAGGCATGTGTATTTGGACATATAAGAACCTTTAGAATGATCCTAAACAATGCTTGGTGCCCCAAGTTGGTGCCCCAAGGGACGTAGAGGGTGAATCATGAGTCCTTGCAGGCTCTAACAGGTGTAAAATGGTTAAGATAGTACTCCGTCCGGTCCTATATATAGGAAACATTCTAGAAAGTTTTCTTGGTCCTAATTATAAGTCACTTTATATTTTCTATGCATCATTTATTGATTCTTCTCTTTTTTCCCTTATTAAATGATTTGACTATCTATGTGTTTTTTGTTATTCGTTAATGAGTGTGAATTTTCCAAGAAAAGTTGAGGTGTTAAAATTGTAATGTACAATATATTCTCATAGAATTCATAAAACCAACCACTTTCCTTGGTATGTGTAATTCGATTAAGTATGCCCAATAATAAGGACCGGAGGGAGTACTCTAAAGGCTTAGATTGGTCTTGGAATGTCTTTTAGGACATTTAACAACCTTTAGAATGATCCAAAACAATGCTTGGTGCCCCTAGGGACGTAGAGGATGTAGCATGACTCCTAGGAGGCTCTAACAAGTGTAGAATGGTTAATAGAGTATTCTAAAGGCTTAGAATGGTCTAGGAATGTGTATTAGGACATATAAGTACCTTTAGAATGATCCTAAACTATGCACGGTTCCCCAAGCGACGTAGAGGATGAATCATGAGTCCTTGGAGGCTCTAACAAGTGTAGAATGGTTAAGAGAGTATTCTAAAGGCTTAAAATGGTCTAGGAATGTGTATTAGGACATATAAGAACCTTTACAATGATCCTAATTAATGTTTGGCTCCCCAAGGGACGTAGAGGATGTAGCATGAGTCCTTGGAGGCTCTAACAAGTGTACAATGGTTAAGAGAATATTCTAAAGGCTTAGAATAGTCTAGGCATGTGTATTAGGACATATAAGAACCTTTAGAATGATCGTAAACTTTGCATGCTCCCCTAGGGGACGTAGAGGGTGAATCATGAGTCCTTGGAGGCTCTAACAGGTGTAGAATGGTTAAGATAGTATTCTAAAGGCTTAGATTGGTCTAGGATTGTCTTTTAGGACATTTAAGAACCTTTAGAATGATCCTAAACAATGCATGGTGCCCCAAGGGACGTAGAGGATGTAGCATTAGTCCTCGGGAGCTCTAACAAGTTTAGAATGGTTAATAGAGTATTCTCAAGTAATAAAATTGTCTAGAAATGTGTATTAGGACATACAAGAACCTTTAGAATGATCCTAAACAATGCTTGGTCCCCCAAAGGACGTAAAGGATGTAGCATGAGTCCTTGGAGGCTCTAACAAGTGTAGAATGGTTAAAAGAGTATTCTAAAGGCTTGGAATAGACTAGGCATGTGTATTTGGACATATAAGAACCTTTAGAATGATCCTAAACAATGCTTGGTGCCCCAAGGGACGTAGAGGGTGAATCATGAGTCCTTGAAGGCTCTAACAGGTGTAGAATGGTTAAGATAGTACTCCCTCCGGTCCTATATATAGGAAACATTCTAGAAAGTTTTCTTGGTCCTAATTATAAGTCGCTTTATATTTTCTATGCATCATTTATTAATTCTTCTCTTTTTTGCCCTTATTAAATGATTTGACTATCTATGTGTTCTTTGTTATTCATTAATGAGTGTGAATTTTCCAAGAAAAGTTGAGGGGTTAAAATTGTAATGTTACAATATATTCTCATAGAATTCTTAAAACCAACCACTTTCCTTGGTATGTGTAATTCGATTAAGTATGCCCTATAATAAGGACCGGAGGGAGTATTCTAAAGGCTTAGATTGGTCTAGGAATGTCTTTTAGGACATTTAAGAACCTTTAGAATGATCAAAAACAATGCTTGGTGCCCCAACGGACGTAGAGGATGTAGCATGACTCCTAGGAGGCTCTAACAAGTGTAGAATGATTAATAGAGTATTCTAAAGGCTTAGAATGGTCTAGGAATGTGTATTAGGACATATAAGAACATTTAGAATGATCCTAAACTATGCACGGTGCCCCAAGCGACGTAGAGGATGAATCATGAATCCTAGGAGGCTCTAACAAGTGTGGAATGGTTAAGAGAGTATTCTAAAGGCTTAAAATGGTCTTGGAATGTGCATTAGGACATATAAGAACATTTACAATGATCATAACTAATGTTTGGCTCCCCAAGGGACGTAGAGGATGTAGCATGAGTCCTTGGAGGCTCTAATAAGTGTAGAATGGTTAAGAGAGTATTCTAAAGGCTTAGAATAGACTAGACATGAGTATTAGGACATATAAGAACCTTTAGAATGATCCTAAACAATGCTTGGTGCCCCAAGGGATGTAGAAGATGTAGCATGAGTCCTTGGAGGCTCAAACAGGTGTAGAATTGTTAAGATAGTATTCTAAAGGCTTAGATTGGTCTAGGATTGTCTTTTAAGACATTTAAGAACCTTTAGAATGATCCTAAACAATGCTTGGTGCCCAAGGGACTTAGAGGGTGAATCATGAGTCCTTGGAGGCTCTAACAGGTGTAGAATGGTTAAGATAGTTCTCCCTCCGGTCCTATATATAGGAAACATTCTAGAAAGTTTTCTTGGTCCTAATTATAAGTCACTTTGTATTTTCTATGCATCTTTTAGTGATTCTTCTCTTTTTTGCCCTTATTAAATGATTTGACTATCTATGTGTTTTTTGTTATTCGTTAATGAGTGTTAATTTTCCAAGAAAAGTTGAGGGGTTAAAATTGTAATGTTACAATATATTCTCATAGAATTCATAAAACCAACCACTTTCCTTGGTATGTGTAATTCGGTTAAGTATGCCCTATAATAAGGACCGGAGGGAGTATTCTAAAGGCTTAGATTGTTCTAGGAATGTATTTTAGGACATTTAAGAACCTTAAGAATAATCCAAAACAATGCTTGGTACCCCAAGTTACGTAGAGGATGTAGCATGACTCCTAGGAGGCTCTAACAAGTGTATAATGGTTAATAGAGTATTCTAAAGGCTTAGAATGGTCTAGGAATGTGTATTAGGACATATAAGAACCTTTAGAATGATCCTAAACAATCCTTGGTGCCCCAAGGGATGTAGAAGATGTAGCATGAGTCCTTGGATGCTCTAACAAGTAAAGAATGGTTAAGAGAGTATTCTAAAGGCTTAGAATAGACTAGGCATGTGTATTTGGACATATAAGAACCTTTAGAATGATCCTAAACAATGCTTGGTGCCCCAAGGGACGTAGAGGGTGAATCATGAGTCCTTGGAGGCTCTAACAGGTGTAGAATGGTTAAGATAGTACTCCCTCCGGTCAAATATATAGGAAACATTCTAGAAAGTTTTCTTGGTCCTAATTATAAGTCACTTTATATTTTCTATGCATCATTTATTGATTCTTCTCTTTTTTGCCCTTATTAAATGATTTGACTATCTATGTGTTCTTTGTTACTCATTAATGAGTGTGAATTTTCCAAGAAAAGTTGAGGGGTAAAAATTGTAATGTTACAATATATTCTCATAGAATTCATAAAACCAACCACTTTCCTTGGTATGTGTAATTCAGTTAAGTATGCCTTATAATAAGGACCGGAGGGAGTATTCGAAAGGCTTAGATTGTTCTAAGAATGTCTTTTAGGACATTTAAGAACCTTAAGAATGATCCAAAACAATGCTTGGTGCCCCAAGGGACGTAGAGGATGTAGCATGACTCCTAGGAGGCTCTAACAAGTGTATAATGGTTAATAGAATATGCTAAAGGCTTAGAATGGTCTAGGAATGTGTATTAGGACATATAAGAACCTTTAGAATGATCCTAAACCATGTATGGTGTCCCAAGCGACGTAGAGGATAAAACATGTGTAGAATGGTTAAGAGAGTATTCTAAAGGCTTAAAATGGTCTAGGAATGTGTATTAGGACATATAAGAACCTTTACAATGTTCCTAATTAATGTTTGGCTCCCCAAGCGACGTAGAGGATGTAGCATGAGTCCTTGGAGGCTCTAACAAGTGTAGAATGGTTAAGAGAGTATTCTAAAGCTTTAGAATAGTCTAGGCATGTGCATTAGGACATATAAGAACCTTTAGAATGATCGTAAACTATGCATGGTCCCCCTGGGGACGTAGAGGGTGAATCATGAGTCCTTGGAGGCTCTAACAGGTGTAGAATGGTTAAGATAGTTATCTAAAGGCTTAGATTAGTCTAGGAATGTCTTTTTGGACATTTAAGAACCTTTAGAATGATCCTAAACAATGCTTGGTGCCCCATGGGACGTAGAGGATGTAGCATGAGTCCTCGGAGGCTCTAACAAGTGTAAAATGGTTAATAGAGTATTCTAAAGGTTTGAATGGTCTAGGAATGTGTATTAGGACATACGAGAACCTTTAGAATGATCCTAAACAATGCTTGGTCCCCCAAGGGACGTAAATTATGTAGCATGAGTCCTTGGAGGCTCTAACAAGTGTAGAATGGTTAATAGAGTATTCTATAGCTTAGAATGGTCTAGGAATGTGTATTAGGACATATAAGAACCTTTTGAATGATCCTAAACTATGCATGGTGACCCAAGGGACGTAGAGGATGAATCATGAGTCCTTGGAGGCTCTAACACGTGTAGAATAGTTAAGAGAGTATTCTAAAGACTTAGAATGGTGACCCTAAGGGACGTAGGGGATGTAGCATGAGTCCTAGGAGGCTCTAACAAGTGTAGAATGGTTAATAGAGTATTCAATAGCTTCGAATGGTCTAGGAATGTGTATTAGGACTTTCAAGAACCTTTAGAATGATCCTAAACAATGCTTGGTGCCCCAAGGGACGTAGAGGATGTTGCACGAGTCCTTGGAGGCTCTAACAAGTGTAGAATGGTTAAGACGGTATTCTAAAGGCTTAAAATATTCTAGGCATGTGTATTAGGACATATAAGAACCTTTAGAATGATCCTAAACAATGCTTGGTGCCCCAAGGGACGTAGAGGGTGAATCATGAGTCCTTGGAGGCTCTAGCAAATGTAGAATGGTTAAGATAGTATTCTAAAGGCTTAGATTGGTTTAGGAATGTCTTTTAGGACATTTAAGAACCTTTAGAGTGATCCTAAACAATACTTGGTGCCCCAAGGGACGTAGAGGATGTAACATGAGTCCTGGGAAGCTCTAACAAGTGTAGAATGGTTAAGAGAGTATTCTAAAGGCTTTGAATGGTCTAGGAATGTGTATTAGGACATATAAGAATATTTACAATGATCCAAATTAATGTTTGGCTCCCCAAGGGACGTAGAGGATGTAGTATGAGTCCTAGGAGGCTCTAACAAGTGTAGAATGGTTAAGAAAGTATTCTAAAGGCTTAGAATAGTGTAGGCATGTGTATTAGGACATACAAGAACCTTTAGAATGATCCTAAACAATGCTCGGAGCCCTAAGGGACGTAGAGGATGTAACATGAGTCCTTGGAGGCTCTAACAAGTGTAGAATTGTTAAGAGAGTATTCTAAAGGCTTTGAATGGTCTAGGAATATGTATCAGGACATATAAGAACATTTACAATGATCCTAATTAATGTTTGGCTCCCCAAGGGACGTAGAGGATGTAGTATGAGTCCTTGGAGGCTCTAATAAATGTAGGGTTAAGAGAGTATTCTAAAGACTTAGAATAATCTAGGCATGTGTATTAGGACATATAAGTACCTTTAGAATGATCCTAAACAATGCTTGGTGCCCTAAGGGACGTAAAGGGTGAATCACGAGTCCTTGGAGGCTCTAACAGGTGTAGAATGGTTAAGATAGTATTCTAAAGGCTTAGATTGGTCTAGGAATGTCTTTTAGGACATTTAAGAACCGTTAGAATAATCCTAAACAATGCTTGGTTCCCCTAGGGACGTAGAGGATGTAGCATGAGTCCTTGGAGGTTCTAACAAGTGTAGAATGGTTAAGAGAGTATTCTAAAGGCTTAGAATCGTCTAGGCATAGGTATTTGGACATATAAGAACCTTTATAATGATCCTAGACAATGCTTGGTGCCCCAAGGGATGTAGAGGGTGAATCTCAAGTCCTTGGAGGCTCTAACAAGTGTAGAATGGTTAAGATAGTATTCTAAAGGCTTAGATTGGTCTAGGAATGTCTTTTAGGACATTTAAGAACCGTTAGAATGATCCAAAATAATGCTTGGAGCCCCAAGGGTGGTCGAGGATGTAGCATGAGTTCTTAGAGGCTCTGAGAAGTGTAGAATGGTTAAGAGAGTATTCTAAAGGCTTAGAATAGTTTAGGAATGTGTATTAGGACATACAAGAACCATTAGAATGATCCTAAACAATGCTTGGAGCCCTAAGGGACGTAGAGGATGTAGCATGAGTCCTTGGAGGCTCTAACAAGTGTAGAATGGTTAAGAGAGTATTCAAAAGGCTTAGAATGGTCTCGGAATGTGTATTAGGACATAAAAGAACCTTTAGAATGATCCTAAACAATGCTTGGAGCCCCAAGGGACGTAGAGGATGAAGCATGAGTCCTTGGAGTACCTAACAAGTGTATAATGGTTAAGAGAGTATTCTAAAGGCTTAGAATAGTCTAGGCATGTGTATTACGACATATAAGAACCTTTAGAATGACCCTAAACAATGCTTGGTGCCCCAAGGGACGTAGAGGGTGATTCATGTGTCCTTGGAGTCACCAACAGGTGTAGAATGGTTAAGATAGTATTCTAAAGGCTTAGATTGGTCTAGGAATATCTTTTAGGACATTTAAAAACCTTTAGAATTAGAATGACCCTAAACAAGTGTAGCATGGTTAAGAGAGTATTCTAATGGCTTAGATTGGTCTATTAATGTCTTTTAGGACATTTAACAAGCATTAGAATGATCCTAAACAATGCTTGGTGCCCCAAGGAACGTAGATTATGTAGCATGAGTCCTAAGCGGCTCTAACAAGTGTAGAATAGTTAAGAGAGTATTCTAAAGACTTAGAATGGTCTAGGTGTTTGTATTAGGACATAAAAGAACCTTTAGAATGATCCTAAACAATGCTTGGTGCCCTACGGGATGTAGGGGATGTAGCATGAGTCCTAGGAGGCTCTAACAAGTGTAGAATGGTTAATAGAGTATTCTATAGCTTAGAATAGACTAGGCATGTGTATTTGCACATATAAGAACCTTTAGAATGATCCTAAACAATGCTTGGTGCCCCAAGGGACGTAGAGGGTGAATCATGAGTCCTTGGAGGCTCTAACAGGTGTAGAATGGTTAAGATAGTACTCCCTCCGGTCCTATATATAGGAATCATTCTAGAAAGTTTTCTTGGTCCTAATTATAAGTCACTTTATATTTTCTATGCATCATTTATTGATTCTTCTCTTTTTTGCCCTTATTAAATGATTTGACAATCTATGTGTTCTTTGTTATTCATTAATGAGTGTGAATTTTCCAAGAAAAGTTGAGGGGTTAAAATTGTAATGTTACAATATATTCTCATAGAATTCATAAAACCAACCACTTTCCTTGGTATGTGTAATTCGATTAAGTATGCCCTATAATAAGGACCGGAGGGAGTATGCTAAAGGCTTAGATTGGTCTAGGAATGTCTTTTAGGACATTTAAGAACCTTTAGAATGATCAAAAACAATGCTTGGTGCCCCAAGGGACGTAGAGGATGTAGCATGACTCCTAGGAGGCTCTAACAAGTGAAGAATGGTTAATAGAGTATTCTAAAGGCTTAGAATGGTCTAGGAATGTGTATTAGGACATATAAGAACCTTTAGAATGATCCTAAACTATGCACGGTGCCCCAAGCGACGTAGAGGTTGAATCATTAGTCCTTGGAGGCTCTAACAAGTGTAGAATGGTTAAGAGAGTATTCTAAGGGCTTAAAATGGTCTAGGAATGTGTATTAGGACATATAAGAACCTTTACAATGATCCTAATTAATGTTTGGCTCCCCAAGGGACGTAGAGGATGTAGCATGAGTCCTTGGAGGCTCTAACAAGTGTAGAATGGTTAAGAGAGTATTCTAAAGGCTTAGAATAGACTAGGGATGTGTATTTGGACATATAAGAACCTTTAGAATGATCTTAAACAATGCTTGGTGCCCCAAGGGACTTAGAGGGGGAATCATGAGTCCTTGGAAGCTCTAACAGTTGTAGAATGGTTAAGATAGTTCTCCCTCCGGTCCTATATATAGGAAACATTCTAGAAAGTTTTCTTGGTCCTAATTATAAGTCACTTTATATTTTCTATGCATCGTTTATTGATTCTTCTCTTTTTTGCCCTTATTAAATGATTTGTTATCTATGTGTTTTTTGTTATTCGTTAATGTGTGTGAATTTTCCAAGAAAAGTTGAGGGGTTAAAATTGTAATGTTACAATATATTCTCATAGAATTCATAAAACCAACCACTTTCCTTGGTATGTGTAATCCGGTTAAGTATGCCCTATAATAAGGACCGGAGGGAGTATTCTAAAGGCTTAGATTGTTCTAGGAATGTCTTTTAGGACATTTAAGAACCTTAAGAATGATCCAAAACAATGCTTGGTGCCCCAAGGTACGTAGAGGATGTAGAATGACTCCGAGGAGGCTCTAACAAGTGTATAATGGTTAATACAGTATTCTAAAGGCTTAGAATGGTCTAGGAATGTGTATTAGGACATATAAGAACCTTTAGAATGATCCTAAACAATGCTTGGTGCCCCAAGGGATGTAGAAGATGTAGGATGAGTCCTTGGATAGTCTAACAAGTGTAGAATGGTTAAGAGAGTATTCTAAAGGCTTAGAATAGACTAGGCATGTGTATTTGGACATATAAGAACCTTTAGAATGATCCTTAACAATGCTTGGTGCCCCAAGGGACGTAGAGTGTGAATCATAAGTCTTTGGAGGCTCTAACAGGTGTAGAATGGTTAAGATAGTACGCCCTCCGGTAATATATATAGGAAACATTCTAGAAAGTTTTCTTGGTCCTAATTATAAGTCACTTTATATTTTCTATGCATCATTTATTGATTCTTCTCTTTTTTTCCCTTATTAAATGATTTGACTATCTATGTGTTCTTTGTTATTCATTAATGAGTGTGAATTTTCCAAGAAAAGTTGAGGGTTTAAAATTGTAATGTTACAATATATTCTCATAGAATTCATAAAACCAACCACTTTCCTTGGTATGTGTAATTCGATTAAGTATGCCCTATAATAAGGACCGGAGGGAGTATTCTAAAGGCTTAGATTGGTCTAGGAATGTCTTTTAGGACATTTAAGAACCTTTAGAATGATCAAAAACAATGCTTGGTGCCCCAAGGGACGTAGAGGATGTAGCATGACTCCTAGAAGGCTCTAACAAGTGTAGAATGGTTAATAGAGTATTCTAAAGGCTTAGAATGGTCTAGGAATGTGTATTAGGACATATAAGAACCTTTAGAATGATCCTAAACTATGCACGGTGCCCCAAGCGACGTAGAGGTTGAATCATGAGTCCTTGTAGGCTCTAACAAGTGTAGAATGGTTAAGAGAGTATTCTAAGGGCTTAAAATGGTCTAGGAATGTGTATTAGGACATATAAGAACCTTTACAATGATCCTAATTAATGTTTGGCTCCCCAAGGGACGTAGAGGATGTAGCATGAGTCCTTGGAGGCTCTAACAAGTGTAGAATGGTTAAGAGAGTATTCTAAAGGCTTAGAATAGACTAGGCATGTGTATTAGGACATATAAGAACCTTTAGAATGATCCTAAGCAATGCTTGGTGCCCCAACGGATGTAGAAGATGTAGCATGAGTCCTTGGATGCTCTAACAAGTGTAGAATGATTAAGAGAGTATTCTAAAGGCTTAGAATAGATTAGGCATGTGTATTTCGACATATAAGAACCTTTAGAATGATCTTAAACAATGCTTGGTGCCCCAAGGGACTTAGAGGGTGAATCATGAGTCCTTGGAAGCTCTAACAGGTGTAGAATGGTTAAGATAGTTCTCCCTCCGGTCCTATATATAGCAAACATTCTAGAAAGTTTTCTTGGTCCTAATTATAAGTCACTTTATATTTTCTTTGCATCGTTTATTGATTCTTCTCTTTTTTGCCCTTATTAAATGATTTGCTATCTATGTGTTTTTTGTTATTCGTTAATGAGTGTGAATTTTCCAAGAAAAGTTGAGGGGTAAAAAATGTAATTTTACAATATATTCTCATAGAACTCATAAAACCAACCACTTTCCTTGGTATGTGTAATTCGGTTAAGTATGCCTTATAATAAGGAGCGGAGGGAGTATTCTAAAGGCTTAGATTGTTCTACGAATGTCTTTTAGGACATTTAAGAACCATAAGAATGATCCAAAAATTTGCTTGGTTCCCCAAGGGACGTAGAGGATGTAGCATGACTCCTAGGAGGCTCTAACAAGTGTATAATGGTTAATAGAATATTCTAAAGGCTTAGAATGGTCTAGGAATGTGTATTAGGACATATAAGAACCTTTAGAATGATCCTAAACCATGTATGGTGTCCCAAGCGACGTAAAGGATAAATCATGAGTCTTTGGAAGCTCTAACTTGTGTAGAATGGTTAAGAGAGTATTCTAAAGGCTTAAAATGGTCTAGGAATGTGTATTAGGACATATAAGAACCTTTACAATGATCCTAATTAATGTTTGGCTCCCCAAGCGACGTAGAGGATGTAGCATGAGTCCATGGAAGCTCTAACAAGTGTAGAATGGTTAAGAGAGTATTCTAAGGCTTTAGAATAGTCTAGGCATGTGTATTAGGACATATAACAACCTTTAGAATGATCGTAAACTATGCAAGGTCCCCCAGGGGACGTAGAGGGTGAAACATGAGTCCTTGGAGGCTCTAACAGGTGTAGAATGGTTAAGATAGTTATCTAAAGGCTTAGATTAGTCTAGGAATGTCTTTTAGGACATTTAAGAACCTTTAGAATGATCCTAGACAATGCTTGGTGCCCCAAGGGCCGTAGAGGATGTAGCATGAGTCCTCGGAGGCTCTAACAAGTGTAGAATGGTTAATAGAGTATTCTAAAGGATTAGAATGGTCTAGGAATGTGTATTAGGACATACAAGAACCTTTAGAATGATCCTAAACAATGCTTGGTCCCCCAAGGGACGTGAAGGATGTAGCATGAGTCCTTGGAGACTCTAACAAGTGTAGATAGGTTAAGAGAGTATGATAAACGCTTAGAATAGTCAAGGCATGTGTATTAGGACATATATGAACCTTTAGAATGATCCTAAACAATGCTTGGTATCCCAAGGGACGTAAATTATGTAGCATGAGTCCTTGGAGGCTCTGACAAGTGTAGAATAGTTAAGAGAGTATTCTAAAGACTTAGAATGGTCTAGGAATGTCTATTAGGACATATAATAACCTTTAGAATGATCCTAAACAATGCTTGGTGCGCCAAGGGACGTAGAGGGTGAATCATGAGTCCTTGGAGGCTCTACCAGGTGTAGAATGGTTAAGATAGTATTCTAAAGGCTTAGATTGGTCAAGGAATGTCTATTAGGACATTTAAGAACCTTTATAATGATCCTAAACAATACTTGGCGCCCTAAGGGACGTAGGGGATGTAGCATGAGTCCTAGGTGGCTCTAACAAGTGTAGAATGGTTAATAGAGTATTCTATAGCTTACACTGGTTTAAGAATATGTATTAGGACATATAAGAACCTTTTGAATGATCCTAAACTATGCATGGTGACCCAAGGGACGTAGAGGATTAATCATGAGTCCTTGGAGGCTCTAACAAGTGTAGAATAGTTAAGAGAGTATTCTAAAGACTTAGAATGGTGACCCTAAGGGACGTAGGGGATGTAGCATGAGTCCTAGGAGGCTCTAACAAGTGTAGAATGGTTAATACAGTATTCTATAGCTTAGAATGGTCTAGGAATATGTATTAGGACTTTCAAGAACCTTTAGAATGATCCTAAACAATGCTTGGTGCCCCAAGGGACGTAGAGGATGTTGCACGAGTCCTTGGAGGCTCTAACAAGTGTAGAATGGTTAAGACGGTATTCTAAAGGCTTGGAATATTCTAGGCATGTGTATTAGGACATATAAGAACCTTTAGAATGATCCTAAACAATGCTTGGTGCCCCAAGGGACGTAGAGGGTGAATCATGAGTCCTTGGAGGCTCTAGCAAGTGTAGAATGGTTAACATTGTATTCTAAAGGCTTAGATTGGTCTAGCAATGTCTTTTAGGACATTTTAGAACCTTTAGAATGATCCTAAACAATACTTAGTGCCCCAAGGGACGTAGAGGATGTAACTGAGTCCTAGGAGGCTCTAACAAGTGTAGAATGGTTAAGAGAGTATTCTAAAGGCTTTGAATGGTGTAGGAATGTGTATTAGGACATATAAGAATATTTACAATGATCCAAATTAATGTTTGGCTCCCCAAGGGACGTAGAGGATGTAGTATGAGTCCTAGGAGGCTTTAACAAGTGTAGAATGGTTAAGAAAGTATTCTAAAGGCTTAGAATAGTGTAGGCATGTGTATTAGGACATATAAGAACCTTTAGAATGATCCTAAACAATGCTTGGTGTGAGACCCGCAATTTTACCCAATTTATTTGTGACTTTATAATTGAAATTAGGAAATTATGCTTGATTTTGATGTCTGGATTTAATTAAAAATATATATATTTATATATATACATGTGACATATATAGGTATATATATTATATACCAATGTTTTCCCTAGCCTATTTAAATAAAATATTTTAAGGTAAAGTATTTGATTTAAATGATTTTAAAAGATGAAATGAATTTTGGTGGATTAGAGTATCCTATCTTTAGAAATTCACATCTTTTCAACCGTACGTCGAAAAATTACAAATGATATGTCATAACGATCGTATCGAAACGTAGATTATGAAAATGTAAAGCTTTGATTTTTATTTTTGAGTTTTAGAAATTTTATCACTGCTTCAATAGAAACGAATTTTTGAGTTTTAAGAACCAATGTATGGTTTTAATGCATTTAATAACCTTTTGACTATATTTTATTTTATTTTAAAAATGAAAAATACATTTCTGAAGTTGTATATGGTACTATTATTTAAATAAAATGTATTTTCGTATTTTTAGTATTTTTTAAATTTTTGGAAAACTTAGAAAGTGTATTTTTTGAAGAAATGATCTTAGAACTTCAAAAATTCATAACTTTCAAACCGTAAGTCCAAAAATTACAAACTTTATATGAAAATGATCGTATTGAAATGTAGAATCTTAATATGTAAAATTAAATTTTTATTTTGCTGTTTGCGAAAATTTTTGTACAGTAGGTAGAAAATCAAATTTTAAATAATTAAGTGATTGGGTAATTATGTAGGCACCTCCACAATGAACCAATGAGAAATTTTCTCTCCTATTTTTAATATATGCACCATCCAAAAAATTAGAGGAAATAGGGGAAGAATAGTTCTGAAGTTTGTGAGAATAATCCTTGAATTAAAATGCTTTAGGAATCAACAAAGTTACATTTAATGCTAGTTCATGTTCCAAGTAGTATTTGAAATTTTTTGAATGGAACTTGATGAAGGGGGCACGAAATTAGGTCAGAAAAATTAAGGGAAATGCATCTCCAAACACCTATAAATAGAGAGCCTTAGTTCCACATTTTTCACACACCAACACTTGATAGTTTTACAAGAGAAAAAAATGAAATTCTAAGAGAGAAAGAGAGAGAGAGAGAGGGACGTGTAAAGCTAGGAGGGAGGAAGGAAATTTGCTTGGTTGCTTTGTTGCTTGAAGTTTTCTAAAAAGCTTAAGGAGTAGAGGTAACCCATAATCACTTATTTAATTAAGCTATTTTAAGTTGTTTTGTTTATATTTTGTTTAAACCTTCTCAAATTCTTCTTTAGTTAAAGTTCTAAAATTTTATTTTCATTTTAATGTTGTTCTTGAATATATGAAATTATTCTTAAGTCATATGAATTAAGAATAAGAAAAGGGATACCAAAAAGAGTGTTTAAAGGGATTCATCTCCCCTTTTCTTAAATTCTTAAGATGGCTAATTGTTTTTGATGAGTTTAATTTAATTATTTCTGGGTTTATTTTAGTTCTAATATCATATGAAGTATAGAAATTTTGAATGGTTAAATAAGTTTTTATTCATTGTCTTTTTAATTGTTTTACTTCTTTGTGTTAATGAATAATAAGCAATAAGTAAGTAATAATAGAAAAATTTCAATTTCTGGTATTTATGTATATATATGGACCGTAGCACATATTAAAAGAATTAAGGATTTATTTGTGTATTTTAGTATGTGTATTATATTGTGTTTATTAAAATAAAAAGGAATAGAAAATAAGTAAAAGAATTAAAAAGGACTTTGTATTTTCTTTTTTCTGGGCGTGTGATATATATATATATATATATACATACGTATATGTATATAATTAGATTATATTATATGTTGTATTGAATATGTACTTGAGTTTTGGTTAATCTCTAAAAAGAATGAGTATTTTCCTTAAAGTAGAAGTAAAATTAAAGTGATTTAATGGAACTAAGAATGGTTTTTGAAAATAAAATAATATTCTGGAAAATATTAATGCAAATGAAGTATATGGAATTATATGTTATGGAATTTTTCTATGTAATTGTTATTGTTTGATTTTATTTGATTTTATGTTGTCTGGATTTGAGTTTGATAAGAACAATTAGTAATTGAATATGAATAAAAAATAAATTTTCTGGAAAAATAATAATTATAGACCGTGAGGTCTATTGTACTATTCTAAGAAATTTTTGTAATTTATTTGTTGCATGATTTGTAGTTAAATTATAGTTGATTGTTTAAAAGAAATAGGAAAAATGGTAGTTGTTATAAACCTATAATAACATGTGTTTTTGATTTATTTTATGAGTATGTGGTTGATATATTTGTACATGTTATTTGCTGGAAAAAAATGAATTATTTTCTAAAAAGAAGTCTATTTTATATTTTGTTAATGATTAGATCTCTTATATTGTTTTGTTTTTAGTATATGAAATGATGTAATTATATGATATGGATGCTTTAGGAATTGAAAATATTTTTCTGATTTTTATACATGTTAGTCGAATTTTTTTTAGAAAAAGAAATTAAATTTATTAAATTTTTCTAATTGATTTGATGATTGCTTTAGTATGTTTATAGAATATATTATATGTTTGTATGGAAAAGATTAAAAAGTTTCATTTTTATTATGGAAATTTATTTTTAAATCTGAAAAATTTAATTATTTAAGATCCCAAATGACTATTTTTGAAGATGTTATTGATACCTTGTTTGTATGTGCAAATATAAGGTAGAAACAAATAGAAATAAGTGTTTTTGATTAATTACTTTGATTTTATAAAAATATTAAGTTGCTGTCCAGAAATTTAGAATTAATGAAAAAGTTATATTTTATTAGAAATAATTATAGTTGTAAGTCTTTGGCATAAGTAGGAATTGTATCTGAATTGTTTTGGATTGTTTGCTTGAACTTTATTTGAATTGATGCAACTTTTTTGTGACTGTACAGCAGATGCAACTAGTTTATTTTATTTAATTTAGTTATTTTATTATAGTAGAAATAATAATAAGAATTTAGGAAAAATCGGCATGTGTTTTCGATGTTCTGTTTAAGAGGAATTGAATTTTTAAGTTTGTGTATGTATGCTGTCCAAAACTAAGAAAAGTGTATGAAATTCATGTTATGAGTTGTTCTTAAATGATTAAGTATATGTTAATTTTTTTAAGTATGAATGTTTAGGACAAAAAGTGGATTTTTAAAAGTATTTGTAAGTAAGATTTTGTATGTGCTTGGATAAAGTGTGAATATCTGTAAAGGTTATTTGGTAAAAAAATTAATTATGTGAATATACGGATATTTGAGAGTGAATTTGCTATAATTTAGTTGTGGTCCTTAACTTAATCTAATTTATGATAGAAAAAGTATTTTGGACTTGAATGCTTGAGTTTACTTCTTATTTAAGTATATATATATAACATGATTTTTGCAAAACTGGTTTACTGCTTGCATCAAAAGAAAAATACCTTAAAGTCATGCTAGTTTAAACATGGTAGTTGTTATATAAACAATGTATTGTGGTTTTTATGAAAATAAAAATGTATTCTTAAAGGTTTTCAAATATTGGAGTGAGTTTTAAATTATGTTTTGTAAAGAGGATTTATTGAATTTTAAAAAAAGAATTATTTTACAGAATATCTGATGTCTTAAAAAGGATTTATGTTTTAAAGAGGATTTTTATTTTAAGGGACTTTGGGTTAGTCTTTACGTAAAGGTAGTATAAGGTATTCAATTAGATATTAATTGTATGTCGTTCATCATAAGGAATCAAAAGTGAACGAGCTGCTGGAGTTGTAGACGCAAAACGGTTGAAAACAGAATAAGCGTGGAGCTCAGGTGAGAGAGAAGCCTTCTTAAGACATAGTGGTATGTAGGGTAATATTAGGACGTTCCGTATCATCTCAAAGGTCGGAACTAGGGATCTATCGGGTGAGTAGTAGAACGGCAATTGTGTGTGAGTCCCCCGCCGTTCCTACGAAAACACGGTCCCTTTATAATATTTTATATGTTATGGATTCTGATTTATTATGATGTTGGTTTTAATATTATGAGGTATATATATTGTTAAATTGTTAATAATAACATGTCTGGCGTACATGTTATATAAACCTGTTATTGGAAAATAATTGATTGATATGATGTTATATTAAGAATTGATTAAAGGCTTTATGGTTAAGGAATTGATACGAAATCTTTATGGAAATTTATAAAATTTAGTAATGTTATCCCCTGATCGCACTGTCAAAGTGACGTGCTTGATCATTAAGTTTTGCCGGACACGTGACTGGAACTCCGTGGTTATGAGCTCAGCTTGGAATTCGCTATAATTTGGAAGTGTCCGTGATAAGTCAATCCCTTAGCGGTCGAGACCCGTTAGAAGTGTGGATAGAATGGGTCGACCACAATTAGGAATGTTTAACTTAGTGAAACCTTTCAATAATTTAGGAACCCCTTTCCAAACCTTGCGTTGAGAGTGAAGTAGTGGAGAGGAAAGACACCCTGTTTATCTATGGATACTCAGGTATGCTTGGAGATAGGAGTTCTTCAAGTGACGATTGTAATAGGGGAGGGCAAGGACGGTGAAACGTCAAGAAGCCTCGAGTACTTCTTTAGGCGGAACGGGACTACAATGACAAAGTTCACGCGGGAGTCTGGGCTTTCGTCGTAGCGAGGACTGCAGGCCAACTGGAGATAGTGTTGTCGCCCCCTTGAGCAAATCATAGATGGTGAGAGGGAACCTGAACGGGGCTAGAAGTTCGGTAAGGGTTGGGTTTTTGGAAACTTTTATGAAATGAATCTTGTTGACCGCCGGTGTTGGTCACATGAATTTTTATATCTTACTGACCACTGGCGATGGTATAGCCTTTTCGTTTACCGACTTCGATGCCAGTGTGGCTAGGGTTCCTGTGCGTCCCATCTGCTTTCCGAACTAGGATATGGTTGGACTTATGGAGGAGATGTAACGTGTGTGATATCCATACCTCGAACCTCGGTAATGGCACCCCCTTTTGATTTACCGATGGTATGAAACTTAGAGACTAAAGATAATATAACGGCTATAGTTTTTAAGAGGTATAACATTTAGTGGGAAAAGATTTTATGGTAATAAATACAATAAGGTAATGATAATAATGATGTACATGTTTGTGTAGTCTTAATATTCCCCTATGGTAAGCCCACGCCGTCGACGTTAACATCGTTCGGAAGTGCTTACTCTCTCTATTTCCCTTTCTTGTGGACATTGGGGAACCATGTCCACAAATGGCAGATCAAGGAGTGGTAGCTTAAGACCGGAAGAGGATCCTGAGATGACACACATGCAAGGAGGAAGCAGAAGCGACAATCGAGGAATCTTCTAGACACTTGTGATGGGAGATGGCAATGAAGACTCGTAGTATAAGATAGGATAGTCTTTGCTTTGTATCCTATCTTAAGGTGATTAGGACATAATTAATCTGTCCCGAATGTAACCCCAGTTGTAATATGGATTATTTTAAATGGAATAAAAGAAGTTCTTTTTGATTATGTATAAAGTTCATTTAAAGTAATTAAACTATTTTCCGCAAATTAACCATCGACTAAATATGACGTTGATAAAATGAGTTTTTGGATGATAACATCTCTTTTTGGAAATAGAATTTTATGACGTGAGTCTAAGTATCAAAACATATTTTGAAACCAAGTGAATCAAATTGTTTTATGAAAACCTTTATGTAAAGGAATTAAAATGAAATGGTTCGATAATGTTTAATAAAAAAAATGGCGCAAATTTTTAGTGAAAATTCTAAGTCCAAATCGGGGTGTTACACTTGGTGCCCCAAGGGACGTAGAGGGTGAATAAGGAGTCCTTGGAGGCTCTAGCAAGTGTATAATGGTTAAGATAGTATTCTAAAGGCTTAGATTGGTCTAGGAATGTCTTTTAGGACATTTAAGAACCTTTAGAATAATCCTAAACATTACTTGGTGCCCCAAGGGACGTAGAGGATGTAACATGAGTCCTAGGAGGCTCTAACAAGTGTAGAATGGTTAAGAGAGTATTCTAAAGGCTTAGAATGGTCTAAGAATGTGTATTAGGACATATAAGAACCTTTAGAATGATCCTAAACTATGCTTGGTGCCCCAAGGGATGTAGAAGATGTAGCATGAGTCCTTGGATGCTCTAACAAGTGTAGAATGGTTAAGAGAGTATTCTAAAGGCTTAAAATAGACTAGGCATGTGTATTTGGACATATAAGAACCTTTAGAATGATCCTAAACAATGCTTGGTGCCCCAAGGGACGTAGAGGGTGAATCATGAGTCCTTGGAGGCTCTAACAGGTGTAGAATGGTTAAGATAGTACTCCCTCCGGTCCTATATATAGGAAACATTCTAGAAAGTTTTCTTGGTCCTAATTATAAGTCACTTTATATTTTCTATGCATCATTTATTGATTCTTCTCTTTTTTGCCCTTATTAAATAATTTGACTATCTATGTGTTCTTTGCTACTCATTAATGAGTGTGAATTTTTCAAGAAAAGTTGAGGGGTAAAAATTGTAATGTTACAATATATTCTCATAGAATTCATAAAACCAACCACTTTCCTTGGTATGTGTAATTCGGTTAAGTATGCCTTATAATAAGGACCGGAGGGAGTATTCTAAAGGCTTAGATTGTTCTAAGAATGTCTTTTAGGGCATTTAAGAACCTTAAGAATGATCCAAAACAATGCTTGTTGCCCCAAGGGACGTAGAGGATGTAGCATGACTCCTAGGAGGCTCTAACAAGTGTAAAATGGTTAATAGAATATTCTAAAGGCTTAGAATGGTCTAGGAATGTGTATTAGGACAAATAAGAACCTTTAGAATGATCCTAAACCATGTATGGTGTCCCAAGCGACGTAGAGAATAAATCATGAGTCCTTGGAAGCTCTAACATGTGTAGAATGGTTAAGAGAGTATTCTAAAGGCTTAAAATGGTCTAGGAATGTGTATTAGGACATATAAGAACCTTTACAATGATCCTAATTAATGTTTGGCTCCCCAAGCGACGTAGAGGATGTAGCACGAGTCCTTGGAGGCTCTAAGAAGTGTAGAATGGTTAAGAGAGTATTCTAAAGCTTTAGAATAGTCTAGGCATGTGTATTAGGACATATAAGAACCTTTAGAATGATCGTAAACTATGCATGGTCCCCCAGGGGACGTAGAGGGTGAAACATGAGTCCTTGGAGGCTCTAATAGGTGTAGAATGGTTAACATAGTTATCTAAAGGCTTAGATTAGTCTAGGAATGTCTTTTAGGACATTTAAGAACCTTTAGAATGATCCTAAACAATGCTTGGTGCCCCAAGGGACGTAGAGGATGTAGCACGAGTCCTTGGAGGCTCTAACAAGTGTAGAATGGTTAAGACGGTATTCTAAAGGCTTAGAATATTCTAGGCATGTGTATTAGGACATATAAGAGCCTTTAGAATGATCCTAAACAATGCTTGGTGCCCCAAGGGACGTAGAGGGTGAATCATGAGTGCTTGGAGGCTCTAGCAAGTGTAGAATGGTTAAGATAGTATTCTAAAGGCTTAGATTGGTCTAGGAATGTCTTTTAGGACATTTAAGAACCTTTAGAATGATCCTAAACAATACTTGGTGCCCCAAGGGACGTAGAGGATGTAACATGAGTCATAGGAGGCTCTAACAAGTGTAGAATGGTTAAGAGAGTATTCTAAAGGCTTTGAATGGTTTAGGAATGTGTATTAGGACATATAATAATATTTACAATGATCCAAATTAATGTTTGGCTCCCCAAGGGACGTAGAGGATGTAGTATGAGTCCTAGGAGGCTCTAACAAGTGTAGAATGGTTAAGAAAGTATTCTAAACGCTTAGAATAGTCTAGGCATGTGTATTAGGACATATAAGAACCTTTAGAATGATCCTAAACAATGCTTGGTGCCCCAAGGGACGTAGAGGGTGAATCATGAGTCCTTGGAGGCTCTAACAAGTGTAGAATGGATAAGATAGTATCCAAAAGGCTTAGATTGGTCTAGGAATGTCTTTTAGGACATTTAAGAACCTTTAGAATGATCCTAAACATTACTTGGTGCCCCAAGGGACGTAGAGGATGAAACATGAGTCCTAGGAAGCTCTAACAAGTGTAGAATGGTTAAAATAGTATTCTAAAGGCTTTGAATGGTGTAGGAATTTGTATTAGGACATTTAAGAACCATTAGAATGATCCTAAACAATGCTTGGTGCCCCAAGGAACGTAGATTATGTAGCATGAGTCCTAAGGGGCTCTAACAAGTGTAGAGTAGTTAAGAGAGTATTCTAAAGACTTAGAATGGTCTAGGTGTGTGTATTAGGACATAAAAGAACCTTTAGAATGATCCTAAACAATGCTTGGGGCCCCAAGGGACGTAGAGGATGAAACATGAGTCCTTGGAGTACCTAACAAGTGTATAATGGTTAAGAGAGTATTGTAAAGGCTTAGAATAGTCTAGGCATGTGTATTATGACATATAAGAACCTTTAGAATGATCCTAAACAATGCTTGGTGCCCCAAGGGACGTAGAGGGTGAATCATGAGTCCTTGGAGGCTCTAGCAATTGTAGAATAGTTAAGATAGTATTCTAAAGGCTTAGATTGGTCTAGGAATGTCTTTTAGGACATTTAAGAACCTTTAGAATGATCCTAAACAATACTTGGTGCCCCAAGGGACGTAGAGGATGTAACATGAGTCCTAGAAGGCTCTAACAAGTGTAGAATGGTTAAGAGAGTATTCTAAAGGCATTGAATGGTCTAGGAATGTGTATTAGGACATATAAGAACATTTACAATGATCCTAATTAATGTTTAGTTCCCCAAGGGACGTAGAGGATTTAGTATGAGTCCTAGGAGGCTCTAACAAGTGTAGAATGGTTAGGAAAGTATTCTAAAGGCTTAGAATAGTCTAGGCATGTGTATTAGGACATATAAGAACCTTTAGAATGATCCTAAACAATGCTTGGTGCCCCAAGGGACGTAGAGGGTGAATCATGAGTCCTTGGAGGCTCTAGAAATTGTAGAATGGTTAAGATAGTATTCTAAAGGCTTAGATTGGTCTAGGAATGTTTTTAGGACATTTAAGAACCTTTAGAATGATCCTAAACAATACTTGGTGCCCTAAAGGACGTAGAGGATGTAACATGAGTCCTAGGAGGCTCTCACAAGTGTAGAATGGTTAAGAGAGTATTTTAAAGGCTATGAATGGTCTAGGAATGTGTATTATGACATATAAGAACATTTACAATGATCCTAATTAATGTTTGGCTCCCCAAGGGACGTAGAGGATGTAGTATGAGTCCTTGGAGGCTCTAATAAATGTAGGGTTAAGAGAGTATTCTAAAGGCTTAGAATAATCTAGGCATGTGTATTAGGATATATAAGAACCTTTAGAATGACCCTAAACTATGCTTGGTGCCCCAAGGGACGTAGAGGGTAATTCATGTGTCCTTGGAGTCTCCAACAGGTGTAGAATGGTTAAGATAGTATTCTAAAGGCTTAGATTGGTCTAGGAATGTCTTTTAGGACATTTAAGAACCTTTAGAATGATCCTAAACAATACTTGGTGCCCCAAGGGACGTAGAGGATGTAACATGAGTCCTAGAAGGCTCTAACAAGTGTAGAATGGTTAAGAGTGTATTCTAAAGGCATTGAATGATCTAGGAATGTGTATTAGGACATATAAGAATATTTACAATGATCCTAATTAATGTTTGGTTCCCCAAGGGACGTAGAGGATATAGTATGAGTCCTAGGAGGCTGTAACAAGTGTAGAATGGTTAAGAAAGTATTCTAAAGGCTTAGAATAGTCTAGGCATGTGTATTAGGACATATAAGAACCTTTAGAATGATCCTAAATAATGCTTGGTGCCCCAAGGGACGTAGAGGGTGAATCATGAGTCCTTGGAGGCTCTAGCAATTGTAGAATGGTTAAGATAGTATTCTAAAGGCTTAGATTGGTCTAGGAATGTCTTTTAGGACATTTAAGAACCGTTAGAATAATCCTAAACAATGCTTGGTTCCCCTAGGGACGTAGAGGATGTAACATGAGTCCTAGAAGGCTCTAACAAGTGTAGAATGGTTAAGAGAGTATTCTAAAGGCATTGAATGGTCTAGGAATGTGTATTAGGACATACAAGAACCATTAGAATGATCCTAAACAATGCTTGGTGCCCCAAGGGACGTAGAGGGTGAATCTCAAGTCCTTGGAGGCTCTAACAAGTGTAGAATGGTTAAGATAGTATTCTAAAGGCTTAGATTGGTCTAGGAATGTCTTTTAGCACATTTAAGAACCGTTAGAATGATCCAAAATAATGCCTGGAGCCCCAAGGGAGGTAGAGGATGTAGCATGAGTCCTTGGAGGCTCTGAGAAGTGAAGAATGGTTAAGAGAGTATTCTAAAGGCTTAGAATAGTCTAGGAATGTGTATTAGGACATACAAGAACCATTAGAATGATCCTAAATAATGCTTGGAGCCCTAAGGGACGTAGAGGATGTAGCATGAGTCCTTGGAGGCTCTAACAAGTGTAGAATGGTTAAGAGAGTATTCGAAAGGCTTAGAATGGTCTCGGAATGTGTATTAGGACATAAAAGAACCTTTAGAATGATCCTAAACAATGCTTGGAGCCCCAAGGGACGTAGAGGATGAAGCATGAGTCCTTGGAGTACCTAACAAGTGTATAATGGTTAAGAGAGTATTGTAAAGGCTTAGAATAGTCTAGGCATGTGTATTACGACATATAAGAACCTTTAGAATGACCCTAAACAATGCTTGGTGCCCCAAGGGACGTAGAGGGTGATTCATGTGTCCTTGGAGTCTCCAACAGGTGTAGAATGGTTAAGATAGTATTCTAAAGGCTTAGATTGGTCTAGGAATATCTTTTAGGACATTTAAAAACCTTTAGAATTAGAATGATCCTAAACAAGTGTAGCATGGTTAAGAGAGTATTCTAAAGGCTTAGATTGGTCTATAAATGTCATTTAGGACATTTAAGAACCATTAGAATGATCCTAAACAATGCTTGGTGCCGCAAGGAACGTAGATTATGTAGCATGAGTCCTAAGGGGCTCTAACAAGTGTAGAATAGTTAAGAGAGTATTCTAAAGACTTAGAATAGTCTAGGTGTGTGTATTAGGACATAAAAGAACCTTTAGAATGATCCTAAACAATGCTTGGTGCCCTACGGGACGTAGGGGATGTAGCATTAGTCCTAGGAGGCTCTAACAAGTGTAGAATGGTTAATTGAGTATTCTATAGCTTAGAATGGTCTAGGAATGTGTATTAGGACTTTCAAGAACCTTTAGAATGATCTTAAACAATGCTTGGTGCCCCAAGGGATGTAGAAGATGTAGCATGAGTCGTTCGATGCTCTAACAAGTGTTTAATGGTTAAGAGAGTATTCTAAAGGCTTACAATAGACTGGGCATGTGTATTTGGACATATAAGAACCTTTAGAATGATCCTAAACAATGCTTGGTGCCCCAAGGGACGTAGAGGGTGAATCATGAGTCCTTGGAGGCTCTATCAAGTGTAGAATGGTTAAGATAGTATTCTAAAGGCTTAGATTGGTCTTGGAATGTCTTTTAGGACATTTAAGAACCTTTAGAATGATCCTAAGCAATACTTGGTGCCCCAAGGGATGTAGAGGATGTAACATGAGTCCTAGAAGGCTCTAATAAGTGTAGAATGGTTAAGAGAGTATTCTAAAGGCATTGAATGGTTTAGGAATGTGTATTAGGACATATAAGAACATTTACAATGATCCTAATTAATGTTTGGTTCCCCAAGGGACGTAGAGGATATAGTATGAGTCCTAGGAGGCTCTAACAAGTGTAGAATGGTTAAGAAAGTATTCTAAAGGTTTAGAATAGTCTAGGCATGTGTATTAGGACATATAAGAACCTTTAGAATGATCCTAAACAATGCTTGGTGCCCCAAGGGACTTAGAGGGTTAATCATGAGTCCTTGGAGGCTCTAGCAATTGTAGAATGGTTAAGATAGTATTCTAAAGGCTTAGATTGGTCTAGGAATGTCTTTTAGGACATTTAAGAACCTTTAGAATGATCCTAAACAATACTTGGTGCCCTAAGGGACGTAGAGGATGTAACATGAGTCCTAGGAGGCTCTAACAAGTGTAGAATGGTTAAGAGAGTATTCTAAAGGCTTTGAATGGTCTAGGAATGTGTATTAGGACATATAAGAACATTTACAATGATCCTAATATCTGTTTGGCTCCCCAAGGGACGTAGAGGATGTAGTATGAGTCCTTGGAGGCTCTAATAAATGTAGGGTTAAGAGAGTATTCTAAAGGCTTAGAATAATCTAGGCATGTGTATTAGGACATATAAGTACCTTTAAAATGATCCTAAACAATGCTTGGTGCCCTAAGGGACGTAAAAGGGGAATCACGAGTCCTTGGAGGCTCTAACAGGTGTAGAATGGTTAAGATAGTATTCTAAAGGCTTAGATTGGTCTAGGAATGTCTTTTAGGACATTTAAGAACCGTTAGAATAATCCTAAACAATGCTTGGTTCTCCTAGGGACGTAGAGGATGTAACATGAGTCCTAGAAGGCTCTAACAAGTGTAGAATGGTTAAGAGAGTATTCTAAAGGCATTGAATGGTCTAGGAATGTGTATTAGGACATACAAGAACCATTAGAATGATCCTAAACAATGCTTGGTGCCCCAAGGGTCGTAGAGGGTGAATCTCAAGTCCTTGGAGGCTCTAACAAGTGTAGAATGGTTAAGATAGTATTCTAAAGGCTTAGATTGGTCTAGGAATGTCTTTTAGGACATTTAAGAACCGTTAGAATGATCCTAAATAATGCTTGGAGCCCCAAGGGAGGTAGAGGATGTAGCATGAGTCCTTGGAGGCTCTGAGAAGTGTAGAATGGTTAAGAGAGTATTCTAAAGGCTTAGAATAGTCTAAGAATGTGTATTAGGACATACAAGAACCATTAGAATGATCCTAAACAATGCTTGGAGCCCTAAGGGACGTAGAGGATGTAGCATAAGTCCTTGGAGGCTCTAACAAGTGTAGAATGGTTAAGAGAGTATTCAAAAGGCTTAGAATGGTCACGGAATGTGTATTAGGACATAAAAGAACCATTAGAATGATCCTAAACAATGCTTGGAGCCCCAAGGGACGTAGAGGATGAAGCTTGAGTCCTTGGAGTACCTAACAAGTGTATAATGGTTAAGAGAGTATTGTAAAGGCTTAGAATAGTCTAGGCATGTGTATTACGACATATAAGAACCTTTAGAATGACCCTAAACAATGCTTGGTGACCCAAGGGACGTAGAGGGTGATTCATGTGTCCTTGGAGTCTCCAACAGGTGTAGAATGGTTAAGATTGTATTCTAAACGCTTAGATTGGTCTAGGAATATCTTTTAGGACATTTAAAAACCTTTAGAATTAGAATGATCCTAAACAAGTGTAGCATGGTTAAGAGAGTATTCTAAAGGCTTAGATTGGTCTATTAATGTAATTTAGGACATTTAAGAACCATTAGAATGATCCTAAACAATGCTTGGTGCCCCAAGGAACATAGATTATGTAGCATGAGTCCTAAGGGGCTCTAACAAGTGTAGAATAGTTAAGAGAGTATTCTAAAGACTTAGAATGGTCTAGGTGTGTGTATTAGGACATAAAAGAACCTTTAGAATGATCCTAAACAATGCTTGGAGCCCCAAGGGATGTAGAGGATGAAGCATGAGTCCTTGGAGTACCTAACAAGTGTATAATGGTTAAGAGAGTATTGTAAAGGCTTAGAATAGTCTAGGCATGTGTATTACGACATATAAGAACCTTTAGAATGACCCTAAACAATGCTTGGTGCCCCAAGGGACGTAGAGGGTGATTCATGTGTCCTTGGAGTCTCCAACAGGTGTAGAATGGTTAAGATTGTATTCTAAAGGCTTAGATTGGTCTAGGAATATCTTTTAGGACATTTAAAAACCTTTAGAATTAGAATGATCCTAAACAAGTGTAGCATGGTTAAGAGAGTATTCTAAAGGCTTAGATTGGTCTATTAATGTCATTTAGGACATTTAAGAACGATTAGAATGATCCTAAACAATGTTTGGTGCCCCAAGGAACGTAGATTATGTAGCATGAGTCCTAAGGGGCTCTAACAAGTATAGAATAGTTAAGAGAGTATTCTAAAGACTTAGAATGGTCTAGGTGTGTGTATTAGGACATAACAGAACCTTTAGAATGATCCTAAACAATGCTTGGTGCCCTACGGGACGTAGGGGATGTAGCATGAGTCCTAGGAGGCTCTAACAAGTGTAGAATGGTTAATAGAGTATTCTATAGCTTAGAATGGTCTAGGAATGTGTATTAGGACTTTCAAGAACCTTTAGAATGATCCTAAACAATGCTTGGTGCCCCAAGGGACGTAGAGGTGACTCATGAGTCCTTGGAGGCTCTATCAAGTGTAGAATGGTTAAGATAGTATTCTAAAGGCTTAGATTGGTCTAGGAATGTCTTTTAGGACATTTAAGAACCTTTAGAATGATCCTAAACAATACTTGGTGCCCCAAGGGACGTAGAGGATGTAACATGAGTCCTAGGAGGATCTAACAAGTGTAGAATGGTTAAGAGAGTATTCTAAAGGCATTGAATGGTCTAGGAATGTGTATTAGGACATATAAGAACATTTACAATGATCCTAATTAATGTTTGGTTCCCCAAGGGACGTAGAGGATGTAGTATGAGTCCTAGGAGGCTCTAACAAGTTTAGAATGGTTAAGAAAGTATTCTAAAGGCTTAGAATAGTCTATGCATGTGTATTAGGACATATAAGAACCTTTAGAATGATCCTAAACAATTCTTGGTGCCCCAAGGGATGTAGAGGGTGAATCATGAGTCCTTGGAGGCTCTAGCAATTGTAGAATGGTTAAGATAGTATTCTAGAGGCTTAGATTGGTCTAGGAATGTCTTTTAGGACATTTAAGAACCTTTAGAATGATCCTAAACATTACTTGGTGCCCCCAGGGACGTAGAGGATGTAACATGAGTCATAGGAGGCTCTACCAAGTGTAGAATGGTTAAGAGAGTATTCTAAAGGCTTTGAATGGTCTAGGAATGTGTATTAGGACATATATGAACATTTACAATGATCCTAATTAATGTTTGCCTCCCCAAGGGACGTAGAGGATGTAGTATGAGTCCTTGGAGGCTCTAATAAATGTAGGGTTAAGAGAGTATTCTAAAGGATTAGAATAGTCTAGGCATGGGTATTAGGATATATAAGAACCTTTAGAATGATCCTAAACAATGCTTGGTGCCCTAAGGGACGTAAAAGGTGAATCACGAGTCCTTGGAGGCTCTAACAGGTGTAGAATGGTTAAGATAGTATTCTAAAGGCTTAGATTGGTCTAGGAATGTCTTTTAGGACATTTAAGAACCGTTAGAATAATCCTAAACAATGCTTGGTTCCCCTAGGGATGTAGAGGATGTAGCATGAGTCCTTGGAGGTTCTAACAAGTGTAGAATGGTTAAGAGAGTATTCTAAAGGCATAGAGTCGTCTAGGCATAGGTATTTGGACATATAAGAACCTTTATAATGATCCTAAACAATGCTTGGTGCCCCAAGGGACGTAGAGGGTGAATCTGAAGTCCTTGGAGGCTCTAACAAGTGTAGAATTGTTAAGATAGTATTCTAAAGGCTTAGATTGGTCTAGGAATGTCTTTTAGGACATTTAAGAACCGTTAGAATGATCCTAAATAATGCTTGGAGCCCCAAGGGAGGTAGAGGATGTAGCATGAGTCCTTGGAGGCTCTGAGAAGTGTAGAATGGTTAAGAGAGTATTCTAAAGGCTTAGAATAGTCTAGGAATGTGTATTAGGACATACAAGAACCATTAGAATGATCCTAAACAATGCTTGGAGCCCTAAGGGACGTAAAGGATGTAGCATGAGTCCTTGGAGGCTCTAACAAGTGTAGAATGGTTAAGAGAGTATTCAAAAGGCTTAGAATGCTCTCGGAATGTGTATTAGGACATAAAAGAACCTTTAGAATGATCCTAAACAATGCTTGGAGCCCCAAGGGACGTAGAGGATGAAGCATGAGTCCTTGGAGTACTTAACAAGTGTATAATGGTTAAGAGAGTATTGTAAAGGCTTAGAATAGTCTAGGCATGTGTATTACGACATATAAGAACCTTTAGAATGACCCTAAACAATGCTTGGTGCCCCAAGGGACGTAGAGGGTGATTCATGTGTCCTTGGAGTCTCCAACAGGTGTAGAATGGTTAAGATTGTATTCTAAAGGCTTAGATTGGTCTAGAAATATCTTTTAGGACATTTAAAAACCTTTAGAATTAGAATGATCCTAAACAAGTGTAGCACGGTTAAGAGAGTATTCTAAAGGCTTAGATTGGTCTATTAATGTCATTTAGGACATTTAAGAACCATTAGAATGATCCTAAACAATGCTTGGTGCCCCAAGGAACGTAGATTATGTAGCATGAGTCCTAAGGGGCTCTAACAAGTGTAGAATAGTTAAGAGAGCATTCTAAAGACTTAGAATGGTCTAGGTGTGTGTATTAGGACATAAAAGAACCTTTAGAATGATCCTAAACAATGCTTGGAGCCCCAAGGGATGTAGAGGATGAAGCATGAGTCCTTGGAGTACCTAACAAGTGTATAATGGTTAAGAGAGTATTGTAAAGGCTTAGAATAGTCTAGGCATGTGTATTACGACATATAAGAACCTTTAGAATGACCCTAAACAATGCTTGGTGCCCCAAGGGACGTAGAGGGTGATTCATGTGTCCTTGGAGTCTCCAACAGGTGTAGAATGGTTAAGATTGTATTCTAAAGGCTTAGATTGGTGTAGGAATATCTTTTAGGACATTTAAAAACCTTTAGAATTAGAATGATCCTAAACAAGTGTAGCATGGTTAAGAGAGTATTCTAAAGGCTTAGATTGGTCTATTAATGTCATTTAGGACATTTAAGAACCATTAGAATGATCCTAAACAATGCTTGGTGCCCCAAGGAACGTAGATTATGTAGCATGAGTCCTAAGGGGCTCTAACAAGTGTAGAATAGTTAAGAGAGCATTCTAAAGACTTAGAATGGTCTAGGTGTGTGTATTAGGACATAAAAGAACCTTTAGAATGATCCTAAACAATGCTTGGAGCCCCAAGGGATGTAGAGGATGAAGCATGAGTCCTTGGAGTACCTAACAAGTGTATAATGGTTAAGAGAGTATTGTAAAGGCTTAGAATAGTCTAGGCATGTGTATTACGACATATAAGAACCTTTAGAATGACCCTAAACAATGCTTGGTGCCCCAAGGGACGTAGAGGGTGATTCATGTGTCCTTGGAGTCTCCAACAGGTGTAGAATGGTTAAGATTGTATTCTAAAGGCTTAGATTGGTGTAGGAATATCTTTTAGGACATTTAAAAACCTTTAGAATTAGAATGATCCTAAACAAGTGTAGCATGGTTAAGAGAGTATTCTAAAGGCTTAGATTGGTCTATTAATGTCATTTAGGACATTTAAGAACCATTAGAATGATCCTAAACAATGCTTGGTGCCCCAAGGAACGTAGATTATGTAGCATGAGTCCTAAGGGGCTCTAACAAGTATAGAATAGTTAAGAGAGTATTCTAAAGACTTAGAATGGTCTAGGTGTGTGTATTAGGACATAACAGAACCTTTAGAATGATCCTAAACAATGCTTGGTGCCCTACGGAACGTAGGGGATGTAGCATGAGTCCTAGGAGGCTCTAACAAGTGTATAATGGTTAATAGAGTATTCTATAGCTTAGAATGGTCTAGGAATGTGTATTAGGACTTTCAAGAACCTTTAGAATGATCCTAAACAATGCTTGGTGCCCCAAGGGACGTAGAGGATGTAGTATGAGTCCTTGAAGGCTCTAACAAGTGTAGAATGGTTAAGAAAGTATTCTAAAGGCTTAGAATAGTCTAGGCATGTGTATTAGGACATATAAGAACCTTTAGAATGATCCTAAACAATGCTTGGTGCCCCAAGGGACGTAGAGGGTGAATCATGAGTCCTTGGAGGCTCTAGCAATTGTAGAATGGTTAAGATAGTATTCTAAAGGCTTAGATTGGTCTAGGAATGTCTTTTAGGACATTTAAGAACCTTTAGAATGATCCTAAACATTACTTGGTGCCCCAAGGGATGTAGAGGATGTAACATGAGTCCTAGGAGGCTCTAACAAGTGTAGAATGGTTAAGAGAGTATTCTAAAGGCTTTGAATGGTCTAGGAATGTGTATTAGGACATATAAGAACATTTACAATGGTCCTAATTAATGTTTGGCTCCCCAAGGGACGTAGAGGATGTAGTGTGAGTCCTTGAAGGCTCTAATAAATGTAGGGTTAAGAGAGTATTCTAAAGGATTAGAATAGTCTAGGCATGGGTATTAGGATATATAAGAACCTTTAGAATGATCCTAAACAATGCTTGGTGCCCTAAGGGACGTAAAAGGTGAATCACGAGTCCTTGGAGGCTCTAACAGGTGTAGAATGGTTAAGATAGTATTCTAAAGGCTTAGATTGGTCTAGGAATGTCTTTTAGGACATTTTAGAACCGTTAGAATAATCCTAAACAATGCTTGGTTCCCCTAGGGACGTAGAGGTTGTAGCATGAGTCCTTGGAGGTTCTAACAAGTGTAGAATGGTTAAGAGAGTATTCTAAAGGCTTAGAATCGTCTAGGCATAGGTATTTGGACATATAAGAACCTTTATAATGATCCTAAACAATGCTTGGTTCCCCAAGGGACGTAGAGGGTGAATCTCAAGTTCTTGGAGGCTCTAACAAGTGTAGAATTGTTAAGATTGTATTCTAAAGGCTTAGATTGGTCTAGGAATGTCTTTTTGGACATTTAAGAACCGTTAGAATGATCCTAAATAATGCTTGGAGCCCCAAGGGAGGTAGAGGATGTAGCATGAGTCCTTGGAGGCTCTGAGAAGTGTAGAATGGTTAAGAGAGTATTCTAAAGTCTTAGAATAGTCTAGGAATGTGTATTAGGACATACAAGAACCATTAGAATGATCCTAAACAATGCTTGGAGCCCTAAGGGACGTAAAGGATGTAGCATGAGTCCTTGGAGGCTCTAACAAGTGTAGAATGGTTAAGAGAGTATTCAAAAGGCTTAGAATGGTCTCGGAATGTGTATTAGGACATAAAAGAACCTTTAGAATGATCCTAAACAATGCTTGGAGCCCCAAGGGACGTAGAGGATGAAGCATGAGTCCTTGGAGTACCTAACAAGTGTATAATGGTTAAGAGAGTATTCTAAAGGCTTAGAATAGTCTAGGCATGTGTATTACGACATATAAGAACCTTTAGAATGACCCTAAACAATGCTTGGTGCCCCAAGGGACGTAGAGGGTGATTCATGTGTCCTTGGAGTCTCCAACAGGTGTAGAATGGTTAAGATAGTATTCTAAAGGCGTAGATTGGTCTAGGAATATCTTTTAGGACATTTAAAAACCTTTAGAATTAGAATGATCCTGAACAAGTGTAGCATGGTTAAGAGAGTATTCTAAAGGCTTAGATTGGTCTATTAATGTCTTTTAGGACATTTAAGAACCATTAGAATGATCCTAAACAATGCTTGGTGCCCCAAGGAACGTAGATTATGTAGCATGAGTCCTAAGGGGCTCTAACAAGTGTAGAATAGTTAAGAGAGTATTCTAAAGACTTAGAATGGTCTAGGTGTGTGTATTAGGACATAAAAGAACCTTTAGAATGATCCTAAACAATGCTTGGTGCCCTAAGGGACGTAGGGGATGTAGCATGAGTCCTAGGAGGCTCTAACAAATGTAGAATGGTTGATAGAGTATTCTATAGCTTAGAATGGTCTAGGAATGTGTATTAGGACTTTCAAGAACCTTTAGAATGATCCTAAACAATGCTTGGTTCCCCAAGGGATGTAGAAGATGTAGCATGAGTCCTTGGATGCTCTAACAAGTGTAGAATGGTTAAGAGAGTATTCTAAAGGCTTACAATAGACTAGGCATGTGTATTTGGACATATAAGAACCTTTAGAATGATCCTAAACAATGCTTGGTGCCCCAAGGGACGTAGAGGGTGAATCATGAGTTCTTGGAGGCTCTATCAAGTGTAGAATGGTTAAGATAGTATTCTAAAGGCTTAGATTGGTCTAGGAATGTCTTTTAGGACATTTAAGAACCTTTAGAATGATCCTAAACAATACTTGCTGCCCCAAGGGACGTAGAGGATGTAACATGAGTCCTAGGAGGCTCTAACAAGTGTAGAATGGTTAAGAGAGTATTCTAAAGGCATTGAATGGTCTAGGAATGTGTATTAGGACATATAAGAACATTTCCAATGATCCTAATTAATGTTTGGTTCCCCAAGGGACGTAGAGGATGTAGTATGAGTCCTAGGAGGCTCTAACAAGTGTAGAATGGTTAAGAAAGTATTCTAAAGGCTTAGAATAGTCTAGGAATGTGTATTAGGACATATAAGAACCTTTAGGATGATCCTAAACAATGCTTGGTGCCCCAAGGGACGTAGAGGGTGAATCATGAGTCCATGGAGGCTCTAGCAATTGTACAATGGTTAAGATAGTATTCTAAAGGCTTAGATTGGTCTAGGAATGTCTTTTAGGACATTTAAGAACCTTTAGAATGATCCAAAACATTACTTGGTGCCCCAAGGGACGTAGAGGATGTAACATGAGTCCTTGGAGGCTCTAACAAGTGTAGAATGGTTAAGAGAGTATTCTAAAGGCTTTGAATGGTCTAGGAATGTATATTAGGACATATAAGAACATTTACTATGATCCTAATTAATGTTTGTCTCCCCAAGGGACGTAGAGGATGTAGTATAAGTCCTTGGAGGCTCTAATAAATGTAGGGTTAAGAGAGTATTCGAAAGGCTTAGAATATATAAGAACCTTTAGAATGATCCTAAACAATGCTTGGTGGCCTAAGGGACGTAAAAGGTGAATCACGAGTCCTTGGAGGCTCTAATAGGTGTAGAATGGTTAATAGAGTATTCTAAAGGCTTAGAATGGTCTAGGAATGTGTATTTGGACATATAACAACCTTCAGAATGATCCTAAACTATGCTTGGTTCCCCTAGGAACGTAGAGGGTGAATCATGAGTCCTTGGAGGCTCTAACAATTGTAGAATGGTTAATAGAGTATTCTAAAGGCTTAGAATGGTCTACGAATGTGTATTTGGTCATTTAAGAACCTTTAGAATGATCATAAACAATGCTTGGTGCCCCAAGGGACGTAGAGGTTGTAGCATGAGTATTCTAAAGGCTTAGATTGGTCTAGGAATGTGTATTAGGACATATAACAAAATTTAGAATGATCCCAAACAATGCTTGGTGCCCCAGGGGACGTAAAGGATGTTGCATGAGTCCTTGGAGGCTCTAACAACTGTAAAATGGTTAATAGAGTATTCTAAAGGCTTAGAATGGTCTAGGAATCTGTATTATGACATACAAGAACCTTTAGAATGATCGTAAACAATGCTTGGTGCCCCAAGGGACGTAGATTATGTAACATGAGTCCTTGGAGGCTCTAACAAGTGTAGAATGGTTAAGAGAGTATTCTTAAGGCTTAGAATAGTCTAGGCATGTGTATTAGGACATATAAAAACTTTTAGAATGATCGTAAACAATGCTTGGTACCCCAAGGGACGTAGAGGATGTAGCATGAGTCGTAGGAGGCTCTAACAAGTGTAGAATGGTTAATAGAGTAATATAAAGGCTTAGAATGAGTCGTAGGAGGCTCTACGTCCCTTGGTACCCCAAGGGACGTAGAGGATGTAGCATGAGTCGTAGGAGGCTCTAACAAGTGTAGAATGGTTAATAGAGTAATCTAAAGGCTTAGAATGGTCTAGGAATGTGTATTAGGACATATAAGAACCTTTAGAATGTTCCTAAACAATGCTTGGTGCCCCAAGGGACGTAAAGGTTGTAGCATGAGTCCTTGGAGGCTCTAACAAGTGTAGAATGGTTAAGAGAGTATTCTAAAGGCATAGAATGGTCAAGGAATGTGTATTAGGACATATAACAACATTTAGAATGATCCTAAACAATGCTTGGTGCCCCAAGGGACGTAAAGGATGTAGCATGAGTCCTCGGAGGCTCTTACAAGTGTAAAATGGTTAATAGAGTATTCTAAAGGCTTAGAATGGTCTAGGAATGTGGATTAGGACATATAAGAACCTTCAGAATGATCCTATACTATGCTTGGTTCCCCTAGGAACGTAGATTGTGAATCATGAGTCCTTGGAGGTTCTAACAAGTGTAGAATGGTTAAGAGAGTATTCTAAAGACATAGAATGGTCTAGGCATGTGTATTAGGACATATAAGAACCTTTAGAATGATCCTAAATAATGCTTGGTGCCCCAAGGGACGCAGAGGATGTAGCATGAGTCCTTGGAGGCCATAACAAGTGTAGAATGGTTAAGAGAGTATTCTAAAGGCTTAGAATGGTCTAGTAATGTGTATTAGGACATATAAGAACCATCAGAATGATCCTAAACTATGCTTGGTTCCCCAAGGAACGTAGAGGGTGAATAATGAGTCCTTGGAGGCTCTAACAAGTGTAGAATGGTTAAGAGAGTATTCTAAAGGTTTAGAATGGTCTAGGAATGTGTATTAGGACATATAAGAACGTTTAGAATGATACAGAACAATGCTTGGTTCCCCAAGGGACGTAGAGGATGTAGCATGAGTCCTTGGAGGCCTTAACAAGTGTAGAATGGTTAAGAGAGTATTCTAAAGGCTTAGAATGGTCTAGGAATGTGTATTAGGACATATAAGAACCTTTAGAATGATCCTAAACAATGCTTGGTGCCCCAAGGGACGTAAAGGATGTAGCATGAGTCCATGGAGGCTCTAACAAGTGTAGAATGGTTAATAGAGTATTCTAAAGGCTTAGAATGGTCTAGGAATGTGTATTAGGACATATAAGAACCTTCAGAATGATCCTAAACTATGCTTGGTTCCCCTAGGAACGTAGAGGGTGAATCATGAGTCCTTGGAGGCTCTAACAAGTGTAGAATGGTTAATAGAGTATTCTAAAGGCTTAGAATGGTCTACGAATGTGTATTTGGACATATAAGAACCTTTAGAATGATCATAAACAATGCTTGGTGCCCCAAGGGATGTAGAGGTTGTAGCATGAGTCCTTTTAGTCTATAACAAGTTTAGAATGGTTAAGAGAGTATTCTAAAGGCTTAGATTGGTCTAGGAATGTGTATTAGGACATATAACAACATTTAGAATGATCCCAAACAATGCCTGGTGCCCCAGGGGACGTAAAGGATGTTGCATGAGTCCTTGGAGGCTCTAACAAGTGTAAAATGGTTAATAGAGTATTCTAAAGGCTTAGAATGGTCTAGGAATCTGTATTATGACATACAAGAACCTTTAGAATGATCGTAAACAATGCTTGGTGCCCCAAGGGACGTAGATTATGTAACATGAGTCCTTGGAGGCTCTAACAAGTGTAGAATGGTTAAGAGAGTATTCTTAAGGCTTAGAATAGTCTAGGCATGTGTATTAGGACATATAAAAACTTTTAGAATGATCGTAAACAATGCTTGGTACCCCAAGGGACGTAGAGGATGTTGCATGAGTTGTAGGACGCTCTAACAAGTGTAGAATGGTTAATAGAGTAATATAAAGGCTTAGAATGAGTCGTAGGAGGCTCTACGTCCCTTGGTACCCCAAGGGACGTAGAGGATGTAGCATGAGTCGTAGGAGGCTCTAACAAGTGTAGAATGGTTAATAGAGTAATCTAAAGGCTTAGAATGGTCTAGGAATGTGTATTAGGACATATAAGAACCTTTAGAATGATCCTAAACAATGCTTGGTGCCCCAAGGGACGTAAAGGTTGTAGCATGAGTCCTTGGAGGATCTAACAAGTGTAGAATGGTTATGAGAGTATTCTAAAGGCATAGAATGGTCAAGGAATGTGTATTAGGACATATAACAACATTTAGAATGATCCTAAACAATGCTTGGTGCCCCAAGGGACGTAAAGGATGTAGCATGAGTCCTCGGAGGCTCTTACAAGTGTAAAATGGTTAATAGAGTATTCTAAAGGCTTAGAATGGTCTAGGAATGTGGATTAGGACATATAAGAACCTTCAGAATGATCCTATACTATGCTTGGTTCCCCTAGGAACGTAGATTGTGAATCATGAGTCCTTAGAGGCTCTAACAAGTGTAGAATGGTTAATAGAGTAATCTAAAGGCTTAGAATGGTCTAGGAATGTGTATTAGGACATATAAGAACCTTTAGAATGATCCTAAACAATGATTGGTGCCCCAAGGGACGTAAAGGTTGTAGCATGAGTCCTTGGAGGATCTAACAAGTGTAGAATGGTTATGAGAGTATTCTAAAGGCATAGAATGGTCAAGGAATGTGTATTAGGACATATAACAACATTTAGAATGATCCTAAACAATGCTTGGTGCCCCAAGGGACGTAAAGGATGTAGCATGAGTCCTCGGAGGCTCTTACAAGTGTAAAATGGTTAATAGAGTATTCTAAAGGCTTAGAATGGTCTAGGAATGTGGATTAGGACATATAAGAACCTTCAGAATGATCCTATACTATGCTTGGTTCCCCTAGGAACGTAGATTGTGAATCATGAGTCCTTAGAGGCTCTAACAAGTGTAGAATGGTTAATAGAGTAATCTAAAGGCTTAGAATGGTCTAGGAATGTGTATTAGGACATATAAGAACCTTTAGAATGATCCTAAACAATGCTTGGTGCCCCAAGGGACGTAAAGGTTGTAGCATGAGTCCTTGGAGGATCTAACAAGTGTAGAATGGTTATGAGAGTATTCTAAAGGCATAGAATGGTCAAGGAATGTGTATTAGGACATATAACAACATTTAGAATGATCCTAAACAATGCTTGGTGCCCCAAGGGACGTAAAGGATGTAGCATGAGTCCTCGGAGGCTCTTACAAGTGTAAAATGGTTAATAGAGTATTCTAAAGGCTTAGAATGGTCTAGGAATGTAGATTAGGACATATAAGAACCTTCAGAATGATCCTATACTATGCTTGGTTCCCCTAGGAACGTAGATTGTGAATCATGAGTCCTTAGAGGTTCTAACAAGTGTAGAATGGTTAAGAGAGTATTCTAAAGACTTAGAATGGTCTAGGCATGTGTATTAGGACATATAAGAACCTTTAGAATGATCCTAAATAATGCTTGGTGCCCCAAGGGACGCAGAGGATGTAGCATGAGTCCTTGGAGGCCATAACTAGTGTAGAATGGTTAAGAGAGTATTCTAAAGGCTTAGAATGGTCTAGTAATGTGTATTAGGACATATAAGAACCTTCAGAAAGATCCTAAACTATGCTTGGTTCCCCAAGGAACGTAGAGGGTGAATCATGAGTCCTTGGAGGCTCTAACAAGTGTAGAATGGTTAAGAGAGTATTCTAAAGGTTTAGAATGGTCTAGGAATGTGTATTAGGACATATAAGAACGTTTAGAATGATACAGAACAATGCTTGGTTCCCCAACGGACGTAGAGGATGTAGCATGAGTCCTTGGAGGCCTTAACAAGTGTAGAATGGTTAAGAGAGTATTCTAAAGGCTTAGAATGGTCTAGGAATATGTATTAGGACATATAAGAACCTTTAGAATGATCCTAAACAATGCTTGGTGCCCCAGGGGACGTAAAGGATGTAGCATGAGTCCCTGGAGGCTCTAACAAGTGTAGAATGGTTAATAGAGTATTCTAAAGGCTTAGAATGGTCTAAGAATGTGTATTAGGACATATAAGAACCTTCAGAATGATCCTAAACTATGCTTGGTTCCCCTAGGAACGTACAGGGTGAATCATGAGTCCTTGGAGGCTCTAACAAGTGTAGAATGGTTAATAGAGTATTCTAAATGCTTAGAATGGTCTACGAATGTGTATTTGGACATATAAGAACCTTTAGAATGATCCTAAACAATGCTTGGTGCCCCAAGGGACGTAGAGGTTGTAGCATGAGTGCTTTTAGTCAATAACATGTGTAGAATGGTTAAGAGAGTATTCTAAAGGCTTAGATTGGTCTAGGAATGTGTATTAGGACATATAACAACATTTAGAATGATCCCAAACAATGCTTGGTGCCCCAGGGGACGTAAAGGATGTAGCATGAGTCCCTGGAGGCTCTAACAAGTGTAGAATGGTTAATAGAGTATTCTAAAGGCTTAGAATGGTCTAGGAATGTGTATTAGGACATACAAGAACCTTTAGAATGATCGTAAACAATGCTTGGTGCCCCAAGGGACGTAGATTATGTAACATGAGTCCTTGGAGGCTCTAACAAGTGTAGAATGGTTAAGAGAGTATTCTTAAGGCTTAGAATAGTCTAGGCATGTGTATTAGGACATATAAAAACTATTAGAATGATCGTAAACAATGCTTGGTACCCCAAGGGATGTAGAGTTTGTAGCATGAGTCGTAGGAGGCTCTAACAAGTGTAGAATGTTTAATAGAGAAATCTAAAGGCTTAGAATGGTCTAGGAATGTGTATTAGGACATATAAGAACCCTTAGAATGATCCTAAACAATGCTTGGTGCCCCAAGGGACGTAAAGGTTGTAGCATGAGTCCTTGGAGGCTCTAACAAGTGTAGAATGGTTAAGAGAGTATTCTAAAGGCATAGAATGGTCTAGGAATGTGTATTAGGACATATAACAACATTTAGAATGATCCTAAACAATGCTTGGTGCCCTAAGGGACGTAGATTATGTAACATGAGTCCTTGGAGGCTCTAACAAGTGTAGAATGGTTAAGAGAGTATTCTTAAGGCTTAG
This sequence comes from Crotalaria pallida, assembly GCA_037953625.1. Classification (NCBI taxonomy): domain Eukaryota; kingdom Viridiplantae; phylum Streptophyta; class Magnoliopsida; order Fabales; family Fabaceae; genus Crotalaria; species Crotalaria pallida. Next base: position 73,696,192 of record CM075649.1, on the reverse strand, counting down.
AATAGTCTAGGCATGTGTATTAGGACATATAAAAACTTTTAGAATGATCGTAAACAATGCTTGGTACCCCAAGGGACGTAGAGGATGTAGCATGAGTCGTAGGAGGCTCTAACAAGTGTAGAATGGTTAATAGAGTAATCTAAAGGCTTAGAATGGTCTAGGAATGTGTATTAGGACATATAAGAACCTTTAGAATGATCCTAAACAATGCTTGGTGCCCCAAGGGACGTAAAGGTTGTAGCATGAGTCCTTGGAGGATCTAACAAGTGTAGAATGGTTATGAGAGTATTCTAAAGGCATAGAATGGTCAAGGAATGTGTATTAGGACATATAACAACATTTAGAATGATCCTAAACAATGCTTGGTGCCCCAAGGGACGTAAAGGATGTAGCATGAGTCCTCGGAGGCTCTTACAAGTGTAAAATGGTTAATAGAGTATTCTAAAGGCTTAGAATGGTCTAGGAATGTGGATTAGGACATATAAGAACCTTCAGAATGATCCTATACTATGCTTGGTTCCCCTAGGAACGTAGATTGTGAATCATGAGTCCTTAGAGGCTCTAACAAGTGTAGAATGGTTAATAGAGTAATCTAAAGGCTTAGAATGGTCTAGGAATGTGTATTAGGACATATAAGAACCTTTAGAATGATCCTAAACAATGCTTGGTGCCCCAAGGGACGTAAAGGTTGTAGCATGAGTCCTTGGAGGATCTAACAAGTGTAGAATGGTTATGAGAGTATTCTAAAGGCATAGAATGGTCAAGGAATGTGTATTAGGACATATAACAACATTTAGAATGATCCTAAACAATGCTTGGTGCCCCAAGGGACGTAAAGGATGTAGCATGAGTCCTCGGAGGCTCTTACAAGTGTAAAATGGTTAATAGAGTATTCTAAAGGCTTAGAATGGTCTAGGAATGTAGATTAGGACATATAAGAACCTTCAGAATGATCCTATACTATGCTTGGTTCCCCTAGGAACGTAGATTGTGAATCATGAGTCCTTAGAGGTTCTAACAAGTGTAGAATGGTTAAGAGAGTATTCTAAAGACTTAGAATGGTCTAGGCATGTGTATTAGGACATATAAGAACCTTTAGAATGATCCTAAATAATGCTTGGTGCCCCAAGGGACGCAGAGGATGTAGCATGAGTCCTTGGAGGCCATAACTAGTGTAGAATGGTTAAGAGAGTATTCTAAAGGCTTAGAATGGTCTAGTAATGTGTATTAGGACATATAAGAACCTTCAGAAAGATCCTAAACTATGCTTGGTTCCCCAAGGAACGTAGAGGGTGAATCATGAGTCCTTGGAGGCTCTAACAAGTGTAGAATGGTTAAGAGAGTATTCTAAAGGTTTAGAATGGTCTAGGAATGTGTATTAGGACATATAAGAACGTTTAGAATGATACAGAACAATGCTTGGTTCCCCAACGGACGTAGAGGATGTAGCATGAGTCCTTGGAGGCCTTAACAAGTGTAGAATGGTTAAGAGAGTATTCTAAAGGCTTAGAATGGTCTAGGAATATGTATTAGGACATATAAGAACCTTTAGAATGATCCTAAACAATGCTTGGTGCCCCAGGGGACGTAAAGGATGTAGCATGAGTCCCTGGAGCTCTAACAAGTGTAGAATGGTTAATAGAGTATTCTAAAGGCTTAGAATGGTCTAGGAATGTGTATTAGGACATATAAGAACCTTCAGAATGATCCTAAACTATGCTTGGTTCCCCTAGGAACGTAGAGGGTGAATCATGAGTCCTTGGAGGCTCTAACAAGTGTAGAATGGTTAATAGAGTATTCTAAATGCTTATAATGGTCTACGAATGTGTATTTGGACATATAAGAACCTTTAGAATGATCCTAAACAATGCTTGGTGCCCCAAGGGACGTAGAGGTTGTAGCATGAGTGCTTTTAGTCAATAACATGTGTAGAATGGTTAAGAGAGTATTCTAAAGGCTTAGATTGGTCTAGGAATGTGTATTAGGACATATAACAACATTTAGAATGATCCCAAACAATGCTTGGTGCCCCAGGGGACGTAAAGGATGTAGCATGAGTCCCTGGAGGCTCTAACAAGTGTAGAATGGTTAATAGAGTATTCTAAAGGCTTAGAATGGTCTAGGAATGTGTATTAGGACATACAAGAACCTTTAGAATGATCGTAAACAATGCTTGGTGCCCCAAGGGACGTAGATTATGTAACATGAGTCCTTGGAGGTTCTAACAAGTGTAGAATGGTTAAGAGAGTATTCTTAAGGCTTAGAATAGTCTAGGCATGTGTATTAGGACATATAAAAACTATTAGAATGATCGTAAACAATGCTTGGTACCCCAAGGGATGTAGAGTTTGTAGCATGAGTCGTAGGAGGCTCTAACAAGTGTAGAATGTTTAATAGAGAAATCTAAAGGCTTAGAATGGTCTAGGAATGTGTATTAGGACATATAAGAACCCTTAGAATGATCCTAAACAATGCTTGGTGCCCCAAGGGACGTAAAGGTTGTAGCATGAGTCCTTGGAGGCTCTAACAAGTGTAGAATGGTTAAGAGAGTATTCTAAAGGCATAGAATGGTCTAGGAATGTGTATTAGGACATATAACAACATTTAGAATGATCCTAAACAATGCTTGGTGCCCTAAGGGACGTAAAGGATGTAGCATGAGTCCTTGGAGGCTCTTACATGTGTAAAATGGTTAATAGAGTATTCTAAAGGCTTAGAATGGTCTAGGAATGTGTATTAGGACATATAAGAACCTTTAGAATGATCCTAAACTATGCCTGGTTCCCCTAGGAACGTAGATTGTGAATCATGAGTCGGATGAGGTTCTAACAAGTGTAGAATGGTTAAGAGAGTATTCTAAAGACTTAGAATGGTGTAGGCATGTGTCTTAGGACATAAAAGAACCTTTAGAATGATCCTAAACAATGCTTGGTGCCCCAAGGGACGCAGACGATGTAGCATGAGTCCTTGGAGGCCATAACAAGTGTGGAATGGTTAAGAGAGTATTCTAAAGGCTTAGAATGGTCTAGGAATGTGTATTAGGACATATAAGAACCTTCAGGGTGATCCTAAACAATGCTTGGTGTGTAACACCCTATATAATAATTACCCTTAAACCCGAAAATTAGGATTTGAAATTTCTTTTAAAGCAAATATGATGATTGCCAAAATAATATTTCTTTTCATTAATATCAAATCATCAGAGTTAAAAGCGGAAGAATTCATTCATCATTAAATAAAAGTTAAGAAACAGCTACACCGAGTTCAGTAATCCAGAAATACAAAATAACGTTTAGCTCGGCCATCGGGCCGAGATCCATACAAAATACATAGTAGTTTAGCTCGGCCAACTGGCCGAGACCCATCTAAGCTATAAGACTCTAATGACTTACTCTCCCTGTGAGGGAGAGTGAACCTGCTCGGCCGGGGACTGCGTGTGCTCGGGCTCAGTACCTGAAAAATGGTAAGGAGGTGAGCATTACGCAGAACTTAAATAAGCAGTTTCTAAAATGACATACCGAACTACCAAGCCAAACACAAGTAGACAGTTAGCATATAATAACAAGTAATCAAACCATATATCACCTGCATACATCATCATTTAGCTCGGCTCACCTCATACAATCACACTTAGCTCAGTTCACATCATACAATCTCATCTAGCTCGGCTCACTTGCATACAATCTCATCTAGCTCGGCTCACATGCATACAATCTCATCTAGCTCGGCTCACATCAGAATCCAGTTTACCCATTACCTATTAGTCATACCTCGGCTTCTCGGCCACTACTCTCTTACCTCGGATTACCATCTCTACCTTGGACTCATTACACATTATTCCATTTTCACATAGTTTACAATCTTTAACTCTTCTCGGATGCATACACCTAGTGCATGTCTTACACCATTTAAAGTCGGATATCGGAGTGTCCATAACTGCCAGTACCCAGTACCCGTCTTACAGCTACACATACCCGGTATGCGTCTTACGCGATCAATGCACGTACCCAGTACGCGTCTGCTATAACCAGGAGCACTACCGCCGATCATTCTATGGAGTTAGGAGTGTCCATAACTGCGAGCACCCAGTACTCGTCTTACAGCAGCGCATCTCGACGACTTACGCGATCAATGCACGCACCCAGTACGCGTCTGCTATGACCAGGAACACATCCCACCGATTCCGTGCTCGGAACCTTGTGTGAATCATAACTGCGAGTACCCAGTACCCGTCTTACAGCTGCACATACCCAGTATGCGTCTGACGCGATCAATGCACGCACCCGGTACGCGTCTGCTATGACCCGATCACACAACCATTTCTCTTTAATTCCTCTTATCCTTTTTAACCATTTTAGTTCGGCCCATCTCGGCTCAACCCTTTAAATTATTCCTCTTTACATTAATCTCATTATTTACTTAGCTCGGCCTATCTCGGCTCAACCTCTCTACTTATCCTTTCCAACCATCTTTCTAGCTCGATCTATCTCGGCTAAACCCGGTAACCATTCCCTCTTTCCATTAACCATACTCATTATCTGACTTATCACTCTATCTCTCCTATATTCCATCTCTACCATTTTCTCATACCCATTCCCATCGTCACTCAGCTCGGCCCAGCTCGGCCACAGATATAAATAACAAGTATCAAAACTCATAAACATTTATACACAAAGTTCATAAACACTTATACAACATCAACAATAAGAAAGAAGCACTTAACCAATCCATCATGTAAATACCCACATATAACATATAACAATATTCATCCCTACTTCATACACATGTTTCTAGTTCACTTATTAGTTCCCTTTTTACCCTTTTTACCATTTCCTTTCTAACATTAACCTAGATCCGTTCCCTAATCTAACACCCACTCTTAGTACCCTTTATGAACACCCTAGAAACCCAAACTCAAGTAGAGGTAACACTCACTCCTTACCTCAAACCGTGAGAGATAAGTGTTGAGAGCTTGAGAATTGTTTCCTTGATGCTTGACCTTGTAAACTTAGCACCCCTTGAATCCTTTCCTCCAAGCTGCCACGAGCTCCACCAGGCTACACACTAGCTCCACGACGGTCTAGGGACGTCCGGGACGGAGCGGGACGCCGGAACAGAATGGGGATGGAGAGAAGGAGGGTCTCCGGTTGGTGAATCTTGGTGGAGGCGAGGGAGATGTTATTGAGTGGGAAGAGGGATTATGATGGGTTTGTTGTTGCTGGAATTTTAGAGAAAAAGAGAGAGAGAAACGAAGGAGAAAGAGAATGAGAAATGCAAAGTGTTGTGTGTTGTGGATTGGGCTTTCTTTTATTCATTTAGGGAAAACATTTGTGTGGCTCTCATTGAAGGCTTCTTGGAGAAGCTAGAATGTGTAGCTAGGATTCATTGGCTTCTTGAGGAAGCCATGAATAGTACATTGAAAGGGACATAAAGCAATGATAGTGACATAAAGTGAGGGATAGTACATAGTACGGGTGGTACAAATCCCAAAGGACCAACAGCTCAACATGAGCTGGCACGGAGGAGCTAGGACGTGTCGGCTAGGACACGTCGGCTCGGTATGTCGGATCAGTAATCCGAGCTTCCATCTCGGATAGTAGAGTGTGGTGCGTTGAGGTCGGCTAGTTCGGCTTGACAACAGGTTCCGCGTCTGACCCTATTTAGCTCGGCCGGCTTAACAATGTAATGAACGATGAGCTCGGCCAATCCGAGTTGACAATAGACTTCGCGTTTTGTTCCTATTTAGTTCTTTAGCTCGGCTGAGGTCGGTCCGAGGCCCTACATCTACTTATCAGGTCGGCCTATGCTACCTATTACCTCACTACCCTTATACAATTTCTACGGCTTAATCCTATCCTTAAATAAATATTTATATATATTATTTTATCCATTTATTATATTACTATTAATTTCTAAGATGTTACATTCCTCTCCTACTTACAGAAATTTCGTCCTCGAAATTTAGTCGGCCTTGATCAGTTGCGGATATGACTGCTTCATCTTCTCCTCGAGTTCCCAACTAGCTTCCTCCACATCGTTCCGATTCCAGAAGACCTTGACCAAAGAGATTTCCTTCCCTCTGAGCCGTTTGACTTGTTTGTCCTCAACTCGGACTGGAAGAACTTCGAAGGTCAGGTTGTCTTTTAGCGGCAGCTCGTCCACTGCTATCACGTGCGAGGGATCATGAATGTATCTCCTAAGTTGAGACGTGAAATACATCATGGAGCTTAGACAAGTGCGGAGGTAGAGCAATCCTGTAAGCTACTGGTCCGACCTTCTCCGATATCTGGTACAATCCGACACTATGCTGCTCGGAACACCGTGAAGCCGAACAATGTCCTTTATGTACAACTGCGTCAATTTCTCAAGGCTGTACTTCATGTTGATCGGCAGGAAATGGGCACACTTTGTAAGTCGGTCCACCACAACCCAAATGGCTTCCTGCCCTGATCTCGTCCTTGGTAGACCCGACACAAAATCCATCGAAATGCTATCCCACTTCCATTGCGGAATCTCCAAGGATTTGAGTAATCCTCCTGGTTCCTGATGCTCTATCTCGGCTTTCTGGCATGTCAAACACCGAGACACATAATCTGCCACATCGGTCTTCAACTTCGGCCACAAAATAACCTTGTCAAATCCTGGTACATCTTTGTGGCACCCGGATGAAGACTCATCTTCGTTTTATGAGCCTCTTCCATAAACTCTCTTCGGAATTCAAAGTCCATGGGAATGCAATCTCGGCCCCGAAATCGTACGAGACCATCGGGTCCCCTAGAGAAGTCGGGTTCATCCTTGTCTCCTCTTTTTAGTAGCTTCTAGAGTTCTAGGTCGGCAGCCTGTCTTTCACGAAGTCATTGGTTACTTGCAGCACCTCCAGTACAACACTGTTTTCCTTCTTCTGTACGCCGAGGTTAAGGTCACTAAACTCCTGATCTCGGTTACCGAGTTGGGTCTCTCCCACTTGAGCACAGCTTCCACCTTGGAGGGATCAAACGCAACGCCGTTCTCGGATATCACATGACCGAGGAAACGAACCTCCTATACTTCAGCGATTAACAAAGGATCCGAGTACTTTGGGATCCATAAGAAATTCATGCTTTTCATGAAAGAAGACAACTCAAATTTTCAGGGTCACGAACCTGCTGCGAGGTACCATAACCAATGGAGGAAATGTTCTCTCTTGTGAGGAACCAGAGGAAAGAAACAAGACTGGGGTTCCGAGAACAATTTAAGCTTAAGATCGATAGACACGAGGAACACCATATTCACAGCTATTTGCCAGCACACTTAAAACGGATCCTTGGTTAAGATCCGAGGACAACTCTTCCAAGAGCGATTCGAGCCTAGAAGGATGAAAAAGAGGAGCATTTTCTTCTATTGGTTAGAACCCCACCTAAGGCCTGTTAGTTTAGCACCTTTGGTGTGGGATAACCCAAAGTTATTCCGAGTAGCCCTTACCCTACCCCTCAACTTGAGTAGGTGGAGCTAAGGTGGTACATTGGGTTCAGTTGGCTGCTAATCGTTATTATTGGGGTTGTTTCGAATTTTCTATGCGAATCACTGTTTATGAGTCTTAGTAAAGATCCTAGAGGATTAAAGTTTCAATCGGGTTCTCGACAGGGGTAGAATTCTTAGATGGTTTAGTCGGATTTCAACTAGGTAATTGCAATAATATAGCATGTCAATAAACGCGAAGACCGAGGTGGTCAGTCCCAATCCCGCATTCATCAACTGTACATCACTGCGTTATTGAATGATAGCCTTATCATTTAACAGATGCAAGGAAAGGATGACCAATCTTGACCGTACACTATTAAAGGATGACACTATCACAAGGTTTTTGGTTAAGTCTCTTGTTACAGTCTCATAACTAGATGGTACTCAAGATTGGATTGAAGATGAGTATTTATTAGGTCCCACAACACCTAGAAATACAGGATTAGGAATTTAAAATTCCAAGAGAACTGATTTAGGGTACTCTACACTGAAACTTAATAGAAATGCAGATGGAAAGTACCTAAAATGTTTATTTAACTTTTGGATCGTCCCGTACCTTTTTCTGGTTTGGCCCGGATTTCCCTGAGTAGCTGTGCCGTAGACCTCAAAGGTGAGGGCCAGGAAACTGATATTGTCGGAATGTAAGGTTGAGACGTCCAGGGCGAAGTCCTGTGTCATTGAGTAATCCTTCTGGGGCTGTTTCTGGTATGATTGCCGACACACCATGAAAAATGTGACGAGACTCGCCACCGAATATTAGTACGTCGCCTGACCCCAAGATAATTCTTTCTGCCCTCCTTGGATCTCTCTGGTCTCCATAGAGAAACTCAGCCGAGTAACCAATGCAGAATGATACTACGGGTATCCCTCTTTGCAGGCTTCCAACACTTTCGTCACGGTCCTGATGAAGACCAAGCTTTCCATTTTCTTCATAGAAATTGACAATGCAGACATCAGGGGACATGGAAGGGAGTATGCCCTCCACTTCGCTTGCACCGCATTCTTTCTCAATCAAAGATTGTGCTTCTTGCATTGCTCCCATAACCAGCCGAATGAAATGGTCAGGAATATCGGGTGGTTCGCTTCCATCAATTACTCTTTTGTGTCCATACGCTCGGGTTTGAGGATTCAAGTCTAAGCCGAGGCACATCATTTTCAGTCCGAGTCTGGCTCCACTTGTAAAGCTTGGTTGATAGAAACCTCCAGGACTTAGGCCCATCTCACGACAGTTCTTTATTACGTCTACCTGTACTTCATGAGCCAAGTGCTGCTTCAGAAGGATCATTCCCGGCCTCAACATTATACTCTCCTTCTCACCAACTTGTACCCCCACGTGTTGCTCCTTGTCTTCAGTAGTCGACCTAAACTTACCCATTGCATAAGTTTGCCCTTCTTGAAAGAAAATATCATACGGCTTGGATTTTAAAGAATCAGCTGGGGAATTGATCTTATGATCAGTAGCTGAACTGCTAGCATGAGAATGGAAAGACTGATTTTCCAAGTTGCTACCATGTAGCAACAAAGGGTTCTGTTGATGCAAACATCTACATAACTTAGTGCATAACTACATAGGAGTCTATAACTATAAACCTAAGCAACTACTTATAGAACTTGACACTATTTCCTGGTTACTCTCTTGGTGAGTAACCGTTGGAGATGTGAGTCCACACTCCAAAGGCCGAGGGAAACTGCTCTGATACCAAAATGTAACACCCTATATAATAATTACCCTTAAACCCGAAAATTAGGATTTAAAATTTCATTTAAAGCAAATATGATGATTGCCAAAATAATATTCTTTTCATTAATATCAAATCATCAGAGTTAAAAGCGGAAGACTTCATTCATCATTAAATAAAAGTTAAGAAACAGCTACACCGAGTTCAGTAATCCCGAAATACAAAATAACGTTTAGCTCGGCCATCGGGCCGAGATCCATACAAAATACATAGTAGTTTAGCTCGGCCAACTGGCCGAGACCCATCTAAGCTATCAGACTCTAATGACTTACTCTCCCTGTGAGGGAGAGTGAACCTGCTCGGCCAGGGACTGCGTGTGCTCGGGCTCAGTACCTGAAAAATGGTAAGGAGGTGAGCATTACACAGAACTTAAATAAGCAGTTTCTAAAATGACATACCGAACTACCAAGCCAAACACAAGTAGACAGTTAGCATATAATAACAAGTAATCAAACCATATATCACCTGCATACATCATCATTTAGCTCGGCTCACCTCATACAATCACACTTAGCTCAGTTCACATCATACAATCTCATCTAGCTCGGCTCACATGCATACAATCTCATCTAGCTCGGCTCACATGCATACAATCTCATCTAGCTCGGCTCACATGCATACAATCTCATCTAGCTCGGCTCACATCAGAATCAAGTTTACCCATTACCTATTAGTCATACCTCGGCTTCTCGGCCACTACTCTCTTACCTCGGATTACCATCTCTACCTCGGACTCATTACACATTATTCCATTTTCACATAGTTTACAATCTTTTACTCTTCTCGGATGCATACACCCAGTGCAAGTCTTACACCATTTAAAGTCGGATATCGGAGTGTCCATAACTGCGAGTACCCAGTACCCGTCTTACAGCTGCAAATACCCGGTATGCGTCTTACGCGATCAATGCACGTACCCAGTACGCGTCTGCTATGACCAGGAGAACTACCGCCGATCATTCTATGGAGTTAGGAGTGTCCATAACTGCGAGCACCCAGTACTCGTCTTACAGCGGCGCATCTCGGCGACTTACGCGATCAATGCACGCACCCAGTACGCGTCTGCTATGACCAGGAACACATCCCACCGATTCCGTGCTCGGAACCTTGTGTGAATCATAACTGCGAGTACCCAGTACCCGTCTTACAGCTGCACATACCCAGTACGCGTCTGACGCGATCAATGCACGCACCCGGTACGCGTCTGCTATGACCCGATCACACAACCATTTCTCTTTAATTCCTCTTATCCTTTTTAACCATTTTAGTTCGGCCCATCTCGGCTCAACCCTTTAAATTATTCCTCGTTACATTAATCTCATTATATACTTAGCTCGGCCTATCTCGGCTCAACCTCTCTACTTACCTTTCCAACCATCTTTCTAGCTCGATCTATCTCGGCTAAACCCGGTAACCATTCCCTCTTTCCATTAACCATACTCATTATCTGACTTATCACTCTATCTCTCCTATATTCCATCTCTACCATTTTCTCATACCCATTCTCATCGTCACTCAGCTCGGCCCAGCTCAGCCACAGATATAAATAACAAGTATCAAAACTCATAAACATTTATACACAAAGTTCATAAACACTTATACAACATCAACAATAAGAAAGAAGCACTTAACCAATCCATCATGTAAATACCCACATATAACATATAACAATATTCATCCCTACTTCATACACATGTTTCTAGTTCATTTATTAGTTCCCTTTTTACCCTTTTTACCATTTCCTTTCTAACATTAACCTAGATCCATTCCCTAATCTAACACCCACTCTTAGTACCCTTTATGAACACCCTAGAAACCCAAACTCAAGTAGAGGTAACACTCACTCCTTACCTCAAACCATGAGAGATAAGAGTTGAGAGCTTGAGAATGGTTTCCTTGATGCTTGACCTTGTAAACTTAGCACCCCTTGAATCCTTTCCTCCAAGCTGCCACGAGCTCCACCAGGCTGCACACCAGCTCCACGGCGGTCCAGGGACGTCCGGGACAGAGCGGGACGCCGGAACAGAATGGGGATGGAGAGAAGGAGGGTCTCCGGTTGGTGAATCTTGGTGGAGGAGAGGGAGATGTTTTGAGTGGGAAGAGGGATTATGATGGGTTTGTTGTTGCTGGAATTTTAGAGAAAAAGAGAGAGAGAAACGAAGGAGAAAGAGAATGAGAAATGCAAAGTGTTGTGTGTTGTGGATTGGGCTTTCTTTTATTCATTTAGGGAAAACATTTGTGTGGCTCTCATTGAAGGCTTCTTGGAGAAGCTAGAATGTGTGGCTAGGATTCATTGGCTTCTTGAGGAATCCATGAATAGTACATTGAAAGGGACATAAAGCAATGATAGTGACATAAAGTGAGGGATAGTACATAGTACGGGTGGTTCGAATCCCAAAGGACCAACAGCTCAACATGAGCTGGCACGGGGGAGCTAGGACACGTCGGCTCGGTATGTCGGATTAGTAATCCGAGCTTCCATCTCGGATAGTAGAGTGAGGTGCGCTGAGGTCGGCTAGTTCGGCTTGACAACAGGTTCCGCGTCTGACCCTATTTAGCTCGGCCGGCTTAACAATGCAATGAACGATGAGCTCGGCCAATCCGAGCTGACAATAGACTTCGCGTTTTGTTCCTATTTAGTTCTTTAGCTCGGCTGAGGTCGGTCCGAGGCCCTACATCTACTTATCAGGTCGGCCTATGCTACCTGTTACCTCACTACCCTTATACAATTTCTACGGCTTAATCCTATCCTTAAATAAATATTTATATATATTATTTTATTCATTTATTATATTACTATTAATTTCTAGGATGTTACATGGTGCCCCAAGGGACGTAAAGGATGTAGCATGAGTCCTTGGAGGCTCTAACAAGTGTAAAATGGTTAATAGAGTATTCTAAAGGCTTAGAATGGTCTAGGAATGTGTATTAGGACATATAAGAACCTTCAGAATGATCCTAAACTATGCTTGGTTCCCTTAGGAACGTAGATTGTGAATCATGAGTCCTTGGAGGTTTTAACAAGTGTAGAATGGTTAAGAGAGTATTCTAAAGGATTAGAATGGTCTAGGCATGTGTTTTAGGACATATAAGAACCTTCAGAATGATCCTAAACTATGCTTGGTTCCCCTAAGAACGTAGAGGGTGAATCATGAGTCCTTGGAGGCTCTAACAAGTGTAGAATGGTTAATAGAGTATTCTAAAGGCTTAGAATGGTCTAGGAATGTGTATTAGGACATATAAGAACCTTCAGAATGATCCTAAACTATGCTTGGTTCCCCTAGGAACGTAGATTGTGAATCATGAGTCCTTGGAGGTTCTAACATGTGTAGAATGGTTAAGAGAGTATTCTAAAGGCTTAGATTGGTCTAGGAATGTGTATTAGGACATATAAGAACCTTTAGAATGATCCTAAACAATGCTTGGTGCCCCAAGGGACGTAAAGGATGTTGCATGAGTCCTTGGAGGCTCTAACAAGTGTAAAATGGTTAATAGAGTATTCTAAAGGCTTAGTATTGTCTAGGAATGTGTATTAGGGCATATAAGAACATTCAGAATAATCCTAAATGATACGCCCAAGAAATGTGACCATCGATTCCAATTCTTTTCTCCAAGGAAAATCAAATGATCTTTGACGCAAACTCCAAATGAATTCGATTTTCCGTAAAAACATGCCTTAAGGCCATTAATCTTTGGTTCAAGACTCAATTCTTTTAATCTTTTTAAGAGTTGACGAAGGAAATCTTGTTGGAGAGTGCCCTAGTGGCAATCGTATTTTCACTTTTACTTGTACTTATTTCATGTTTATGGATTATTACTATTAATAATAATGAGGCATTTCATTTATTATATTTATACTTTAATTGTTTAATTAAAATAGATGTAATAAAGTCCTTAGGATTATAAGTTCAATGTCATAAGAATATCAAGTACATGACTTGATAGTGAGATCTTATTGATTGATAATTATTCTTAAAGATTCCCTAGTCGAGTATTATAGTTAATAAGGACAACTATAATACATCGAGACTAGTATGTGGCAGACTGATGACTGTATCTCACCGGTCATGGATATGGGATATCAAGTATTCACGTAAGTACACATTGGGACAATTGTGTACTGGATTGACCCGCCATGAGAATGCTACATGGGTTATTAAGTGAGTGTCATAAGCGATTCTCATAGTGACAATGGTGTACATGGTCCTTCGACCTGAAGTCGCTACGGTTCCCAACATGAGGAATTATGTGCTTTCACGCAATCAAACATCATCTTTAACTAGGTGATCATAACGGTTGTAGTCGGGTATATGACAAATCATGTAGAGGGATGTGAGTGATGTAGATGGGATTTGTCAATCCTTGTCAATATGAATTATATCCCTGGGCCCCTTGATTGAGTGAGACGGTGAAATGTATGGCCATACTCAAGACAATCAATATGAGATATTGACGAGACTTGTTTAGACGCGTCTACTCAGGGATCAAGAAACCATAGGTTACACTATACATGGGTGACACGTTCCATGCCATGAGTGTAACTAAGATATTTGGACAAAAGGATTAAATTTACACATGATCATTGGTCACACTAAGGTTATGTCAGATCACAGACATTCCTGTCACTTGGGTAGCAATGACGTGTTGCTAGATACCGCTCATTGCTTGTAAACTTAAATGGGATTTTAACTTTACTGCCAACGTTACAGGAACCTATAGGGTCACACACTAAGAACAGATAGATTGGAGATATCACATTTGATAAAAAATACAATAGTTGTATTTTTATAAAATTTACGTCCGTGTGATGCACAGTATGACCGTGCGACGCATTCTGATTTGTGCAGCCAAGCCCAGCCCGCTGGTCTAATACTATTATAAATAATAGTATTAGCCTTAGGGTTTTGGTACGTGTGAGACACAGAACGGCAACCCTAGCCGTCCATATCAGAGAGTGAGTGATACACTGAATCTCTCTCTTCTCCGCTAGCACTGAGAAGAGAGACGTGACTCCAATTGGGAATCTGTTCGTGTGGATACTGATAGAGGCACGACTACCTTGCTGCGCTCGTGATTGACGTGGATTGTTTGTGGACGATCTGACCAGCGCCGTTCTCCTCTTCGCATCAAGAGGTAAACGTTTTTCTATCTCGAATCATGCTCTCTCGCATGGATCCTATTCTGGAAATAGGGGGTTTCGTTTTTATTTTCCGCTGCGTATTCTATCCCTATTTCCAGCAAATCTAAGGATCATCAACAAGGAACTTGAATAAAGATTGATGCAACCAATTCATGTCTAAACCGAATTGAGGAAAAGGATTCAGAGAACCAAATTGTTCTTGAATCTAAAACTTGAAAACAAGAAACAAAACTCTACTCATGGACGAATTCCATAAGGAGTTGCACAAACTCAAAACTCAAGAAAAATCAAAACAAAACAACAAAGACTCAAAGAGATAGGAAGATGGCATTCCTCCTAGGAAGAAGAAAACCATCTTGCTTCTCATAGCATCACACCATGGAAGACTTAGTCTTGGATCAATCACTAATCCATCAAGAGAATCACACCCTTGAGAAGAAGAAAGGCATCACGTGTAACATCCCTCGTTTCTTAAAAAGAATTTCATAAATTATTGAAACGTGTTGGAAAAGTCTGAGTATGAAAAATTTTCCTTGAATGTGGTACTCAAATTTAAACCATGTATTGGAACTAAATTCGGTAGAAGGAGTAATTATTTGCTGAACATTTTAGAACCCTTTTGAGATAACCTTTGTAGTACAAAATAGCTTTCGAAAATAACTTAGTCATTAGGTCATCCCAGGAAATCAACTTTAACAATACTTCCTTCGTGCCGAACGATAAAATCAGAGTGAACGGAATATATTAAAATAGTTCATTGACTCATAAAATCAGGGATATAAATTTGATGTGTACCACAATTATATTAAAGTATGAAAACTAGGTTTTCTCTTGGATACATCTCTCAAAATATATACATTGTTTCCATTATCAAAAATAGAGACGTTCCAGAGCTGGTCACTGGTTCTTCATCCATTCGTTCATCTGGTTGAGTCCTCAGAGTTGTACAAAAGAGTCTTTATCCCATGATGACTTGGCACTTTATGAACTTAAGAGTCATCCCATTTCCTTTAATCTCTAGGTAGTCTAGGTACCTGGTCAAAACCTATTAAGGGCAGGGGGTAAGCTTATACATTCGCATTATCAAATAAGAGTAAAGTCCTAACATCCACAAGTAAGCAACCATCATTATAGAAATGCATAAACATGAGCACCCGCCATTTCTCTTATTTCTCTTTCCAAATAGGTGGAATGATGCATGCTTCCCATCTCTCGATTCCAGAGATTCTTCAACTAATCGCTCAGATGAACGTCCTTGCATAACACCATGGTATTCCCAGAATACAAATAATACGTTATCAAACGTATGGCGTACTTTCTCGGAAGTGATAAAAACGTCACACTATCTGGTGAATGTCACGTCTCCCAAGGACGTAAACCTATCACTTTTCAATATGCACTGGGTGTGATAAAAAACGTCACCACATCTGATGAACGTCACGTCGCCTAAGGACGTAAACCTTATCACTTGTGATACACAACAGAGGTGATAAATAACGTCACCATGTCTGATGAACGTCACGTCGCCTAAGGACGTAAACCTTATCACTTGTGTGAACCACACCCTTCTCAATAAACAACGGGTGTGATAAAAAACGTCACCACATCTGATGAACGTCACGTTGCCTAAGGAGGTAAACCTTATCACTTGTGTAACACAACAGAGGTGGTAAACAACGTCACCATGTCTGATGAACGTCACGTCGCCAAAACGTAAACCTTACCACTTGTGTGCAACACACCGTTGAACCATCAAACCAACAGTATACCACATACTGCCCAGATTGTCCACCTCAATGTGTCATCGAGCAAGTAGTAACATTTGGCACTCCCAGAGGCCCTCCTCATGTTCCAAAAACATGACACAACGATAACTCAACACCGTTCACGGTGCATGAATGCATGCAAGTATTCCCTCAAGATTATTCGTTAATCTCATCGTATACAATATGTAATGAATTCATCAATGAGATATATCAATTTCCATGCTTAGGAATTATGGGATTTATTAAAGGAAGTATCACATTATTCCCTTTAAGTGTCATTAGGTTTAAATGGAAGTGGTTAGATTAAAAATGGTGTTTTCTCAACATTTTAGTAAAAGACTCGAGTAGTAACTTCAATACTCGAGTAGTTCTTCAATTTCATGAAATTGTGTATCAGTCTGCCCAGAATACTCGAGTATTTCACAAAATACTCGAGTAGTTTACAGTTCAGAATACTTGAGTATTTCACAAAATACTAGAGTATTTTTCAGCCCCAAAATACTTGAGTGTTTCACAAAATACTAGAGTATTTTCCAGCCCAAAATACTAGAGTATTTCACAGAATACTAGAGTATTTTGCAGCCCAGAATACTAGAGTATTTTACAAAATACTAGAGTATTTCGTGATCTTCTGGGAAGCTTGCATCAGAAAATACTCGAGTGTTTTACCAAATACTCGCGTTTTTTACCAAATACTCGAGTGTTGTACCAAATACTCGAGTATTTTTGACAGCAGATGCACTACAACTTGGTTTTAATATACCATTTTCAATTCTAATCAATTCCAACTTAAACCAATGATCAACAAAGCTTTACATACACAAATTAAACATGTCTCAACACAGAGATCGCATCAATTCAGAGAAAATCATAATCATTCATCAATTATGCATGAAAATCACATATTATGCAACTTCAAGTACCAATTTCAATTCTATTCATTTTTGGCATAATTTCAGCATTGATTAAGCTCACATGCAACCAAATAAACTTGCCTTAGCATGTAGCATGCCTCAGATTGGCCTCCAAGCCATATTCCTATTTCAATCTATGCCCTTAGAATCTCATGGTGGCTCCTCCTACTTTCTAATGCAATTTACTCTTATTCTAGCAAATGGTAAGCTTCCCCCATACCTTAGGGTTGTTCTTGAACAAAAACTCCGCAGAGAACAGCAACCAAATGCTCTAACCACTTCCCACCCGAACTTGCATAACAGATTCAGCAGGGGTTCAAAACCACATCAATCGACATTCGAATCATGCATAAAAATTGGGGAAATTGGTTAGACTATGTTCTCTATAACATGTACTTTGAAAACCAATAAGTTTCAGACCAAAAGAGAGCTTGAGCTTACCACAATTGAAGCTCAAAGTCGGCTCTCTGAATCTGAAATTCTAGTTTGGCAGATTTCAACACCTAACTTCACAAGCCCATAACTTTTCATCCAGGAACTCAAATCTTACAAACTTGGTATCAAATCGAAGCTCGTTGAAAGAGCTTTCCAATGGTATAATAGGCGTGAGGTAACTCTCAAGGAGGAGAGAGAATCTAAGCCACGAAGTTGACGGGTCTGAACTGAGTTCTGTTTTTGGCAGATTTGAAGCTCTAACTTGCAGAGCTCACTACTGCTCACACACTCAGCCTTAGCTCACGATTTTTGGTGTTTTTCAAAGCTCTGGATGTGAGCTTCGAAACGGTGTATGGTTTATGTGTTAAGACTCAGAGACAAAAACGAATTGAGAGAGCAAACTCAAGAACCCTAACATGTGAAGTTCTTCACGAAATTGGCAAAATGGGTTGGTTGATTCATCAACCATGGCTTAAATAGCCCTCCACCAAGCTCATGCAGCTCGACACGAAGGCCTTAGACGTGTTGAAGGACTGATTTCGTGTCAAACGGCGGTGACTCGGTGGTGGTGACTCACCAAACGCACTAACTCGTGCAACACTGACCAGAATACTCGAGTATTTTCAAAAATACTCGAGTATTTTGACCAGTTTTCACTAAAAACTTTGTTTAATTAATTTTAACCCCAAAATACCTTCCATTATTGTTTTTAGGTCCTTCCCAAGGACTTAATTGCAAAATTTAATATTTTATGGAAAAACCTCATCATAAAATATTTTCACATAATACTTATAATGAATATATATCCAAATCAAACATGAAATTATTATTTATGTATAAAACCATTTTACTAACATATTTATTCGGAAGACGAAATTTGGGGTGTTACACTACTCCCCCACTTAAAAGGAATTTCGTCCCCGAAATTCATTCTTTTTTTTAAAAATTCCACACTTTCATAACAAATTGTTTGGATGTTATCATTTTGCAAAACATAATTAGGGAGAACTCTCCCCCACTTAAAAGGAATTTTCTTATATACATATTTTCCTTTTAAACTCTCTGCCATCAAAATGTCACATAAAATTTTACAAATGAAACTTTCTCGGATAAACTTTTGCGTTTCCAACACACATCAAAATCCTTCAAAAAGGTTTACCTTATGCTTTCTTGAAATTATTTAACAATGAAACCCCTTTATTAAATCTTTTTAAAACCCATGCCCCAAGTACATATTGAAACATTTGCAACAAACCTTTCAAAGAAAACTTTCTCCACTGCGCACTCTGATCACTCGAGCACGAGTAAGGAATTAATTATATGACTTTATTCCTTAACAGTATAAATATCAGGGTGATCAGTCCTAACATTTAAACTATTAGCAATAAAATCATCCCTTTCAGATATAATCTTTCTCAAGAAAGACTATACGATTTATCTTTAAGTTAGATGAACTCAAAGATAAGGAACTTTATCGTCGCCATCAGATTTAGTCCGATTGTCAAGTTCTAGAGATATTTCCGTTGGGGAGACAAATGCTTGTCCTATCCCGGTGGTTGTTAATATCTCTAGTCTTAACTGATCTTTCCCTTTCTGTAGCGCCCAAAGACATTTATCACATCCAACTGTGATAAGGGCTTTGATCACAGAAACTCAAGTTAAAGACCTGCTCAGATTTTCAGATCACAGAACGATTTAATTAACGCAATCGAAATCATTGATTACGTTAATCTAGATCAGAGGAAGAATAAGCTCAGATTACCTATATCCGAATCTAACTCGCATCCTAGCAGGATGGAAAACTCTTCCACTCTTGATTTGCTGGTTGACCATTCCCTTCTTGCATCTCTTCTTCAATTAATCCGGCGAATACGACTTAATTTTTCATGCGACTGAAATCAAATATCCCTTTTTGTATATCACCACTCAGCCCATGGTGATGCGCCTCACCTTCCCACCTTAAAATTGACAAATGATTTCTTTCCATTTGCTTTTCATTTACCTTCATGCAATTGAGGTTTCTCTAACCCCTTACGCATGAAATTCTGGTCCCCATAGTTAGTTCACTTATTCCTCAATCTTTTGAAACTTGGTAATGTTTTCCCCCGAGATTCATATTACCCTACCTTAATTACAAAAATTTAATCTCCTTTCTCTAATCTTCAAAGATTTCATCCTTGAATAGTTCTCAAGTGACATGCCATTCCCTTGCTTCCAATATCAGATTTACATAGTTCAACTATGTTTTAGATTCACCATTGGGCATATCAGTGTATAACCTTCACTCATCCATGTGGCTTAATTCCATAATTAACCTTCAATTTCCAAATCATCCGTACTCCAAATTCTTGTCCTTAAAACGTCCCCTATGGAACTTAGATTTCTTCCCTTTTGAAATCAATCTCCTATTTGTTCTTAGTTCTTCAGTTCTTTGTTACAATTCACGAATTCGTGTTAGGAGTTCTATTGTGATTAGAAACCTTCCCTTCTTACTTCTCGTCGATCTACTTGTATCATCAATCTTGAAACTATTAGATTCCTTAAAATCACTTCCTTAATCCCCCTAGAGCTCACATGAACTGCCCTTCGGCCCAATTGTAATTGCTACCTCCTTTGCTTTGTCATGACGACGATAGAGTCTCCGATCATGAACCTTTAAAATTCTGTCCCTCGGCGTTGCCCCTTGTTTAACTCCTCTGGATTGCTCAACTATTTCGACTTTCCAGGGTCATTAACACTTAAAGCATAGTGACACGAGGAAAGGCCTCAAATCCTCAAACAACCATGATCGTTGTAAGACTCGAGTAATGAGTCAATTGTATCACCTTGTGTGTATTCAATCACCTTGATGTATCCTCCAATACTTTGGCATGAATCGAGTGGAAGTAACACAAGAGGAAATGCTAACTTTCCTAGAAATCACATCCAAATGTGATAAAGAATAATGGATCTATTTTAACTTAGTGTCGTGATCGAATACTTCGATACTAATTTGGGGAATTTCATAGAGTCTCTAATTCTAAAACAACTAGATGAATCCGACTTCAACCTATTCACACATTTACAATAAACAAAAGAATGGGTAACTCTCGAATCGAACACAATCATGCAAAGTTGGTTTTGAAATAAATGGTTACCTTGCACGAGATCAGGAGATTGGTTAACTTCTACTCTATTCAGGGTAAACACTTTTCCTTTGAGTCTTTGGTTTGCTAGCAATTCCGGTGTGATTACCGTTCACAGATTCTCTGCAGTAACGTGCAATATGACCCTGTTTCCCACAGTTGAAGCAAACACTTGTTGCCCAGCAGATTCTTCCAAAATGATGATGTTTGCACTTCTCACAGTAAGGGGCATTGCTGCGAGACTTAACCTGATTCCTGTCTTCAACTCTACCTTTGCCTCGTTTCTGGTTGAAATATGGATCCGTTTTCCAATGATTAAATCCTTTCTTTCTTTGTGGTCCATAACTCGGCTGGTTACTCTTTGCCTGATCAGCTGCTACTTCAGCCTTCTTGTCATCCTCATACATCCGACACATGTCAACCAACGTAGGAAAACTTTGGATCTTCTGATAACTGAAAACAGATTTCAGTTCAGGTCTCAGGCCACCTTCAAATTTGATGCATTTGCTTCTCTCATCCGGATTGTTTTGATAGTATGGAGAGTACTTCATCAATTCCTCAAACTTAGCTGCGTACTCGCCCACACTCATATCTCCTTGTTTTAATTGCAGGAATTCAACTTCCTTCTTCCTCCTTAAATCTTCTGGGAAGTATTTATTGAGAAACTTCTCCATAAACACACCCCAGTTAATATCCCTTCCTTCATAGCGTAAAAGCTGAACCGTGTGATTCCACCAATTATCAGCCTCTCCTTCTAACATATAAACTGCATATGCCACCTTTTGAGCTTCCGTGCAGTCTAATGTTCTAAAAATCTTATCCATAGTATGAACCCACTTGTTAGCCTCCTCTGGCTTAAATCCTCCTTCAAACTTAGGTGGATTACAACTTCGACAATCCACTAAACTCTTAGCCTCAACATTACCGACATTACATTGATGTGGCGGATTAACTGGTTGTGGTGATTGTTGATGTTGTTGCTGTTGCCATTGCTGCATTGATTCCAACACAGTCGTGATCCTCTCCAGCATCGCATTAGTATGATTTCGGTTTCTTGTCGTCATATTAGACCTGCACTATGGACGTGTGGTCATATATGGTGGACTTAAGAAACACTCATCACACAACTTATACTAAAGCTGTAGCTTCAAACGGTACATCCAACTCGTATCCATTTCTTGATCAAAGTAGAATACTAATATAAATCTCATCCTGTGGATACTTTGCTTGATGGTGATAACCACCTTTCTAGAACTACTTTAGCTATCACAGGATCTGACTTTGCTCTAACGAACTCAACACTTCAAGAGAGAATATCCGGGAGATTCTTCGTAACCATGATCTCTTTAAATCCCCTCTTCCTTTACCCCACTATGAGAACAACACTCAAACGTCTTGGGTTTCGGATTATCGCCTCTCTATCACAATTAGTTATCACTTGATTCTTGGGTATCTAATCCAAGTTCAAGATCACACCTAATTGTGAAAAATGAGTAGACCAAGTTTACTCTGAAAAGATAGCTCAATAGAATAGCTCAAACATATGTGAGAAGCAACTACAAGAAAACTTGTAGGAGTTCGATCTTGAGGTAGCAGGGTAGATCAAACACAAGAAAACGCAATCGATTCTCGTCCTCATCAAGGGTTAACTTACTTCAGAGTTACAACTCTGCAAAGCAAACCACTAGGGAAAATACCTCCTAGTACTAACTTCGGGGGTTTGTTAGTTTTCATTCTAGAAGAAAATACCCTCCCTAGAGGATATTAACTCGTCTTTGGATCCTTTGGAATCACCCCTTGTTGATTCCTTGATGCCATAATGGATCAGCACTATGAGCTTAAGGTTGGAATTAACCTAAAAGAAGTACATCACTATCATACTACAACTTAGGCTACTTTAAACACTCTAGACAGGTACTTAGTCACATACCCAGGGTCAAGGGATAGAACCTTTTACTCCAATTAGAAGTATGTAAGAGCATACTTCACAAGAAACTCTACAATTCTTGAGGACCAGCGTATTGAACCACACACCCAAGGACCAAGAGTCAGGACCATTGCTCTAATACCATAAATGTAACATCCCTCGTTTCTTAAAAAGAATTTCATAAATTATTGAAACGTGTTGGAAAAGTCTGAGTATGAAAAATTTTCCTTGAATGTGGTACTCAAATTTAAACCATGTATTGGAACTAAATTCGGTAGAAGGAGTAATTATTTGCTGAACATTTTAGAACCCTTTTGAGATAACCTTTGTAGTACAAAATAGCTTTCGAAAATAACTTAGTCATTAGGTCATCCCAGGAAATCAACTTTAACAATACTTCCTTCGTGCCGAACGATAAAATCAGAGTGAACGGAATATATTAAAATAGTTCATTGACTCATAAAATCAGGGATATAAATTTGATGTGTACCACAATTATATTAAAGTATGAAAACTAGGTTTTCTCTTGGATACATCTCTCAAAATATATACATTGTTTCCATTATCAAAAATAGAGACGTTCCAGAGCTGGTCACTGGTTCTTCATCCATTCGTTCATCTGGTTGAGTCCTCAGAGTTGTACAAAAGAGTCTTTATCCCATGATGACTTGGCACTTTATGAACTTAAGAGTCATCCCATTTCCTTTAATCTCTAGGTAGTCTAGGTACCTGGTCAAAACCTATTAAGGGCAGGGGGTAAGCTTATACATTCGCATTATCAAATAAGAGTAAAGTCCTAACATCCACAAGTAAGCAACCATCATTATAGAAATGCATAAACATGAGCACCCGCCATTTCTCTTATTTCTCTTTCCAAATAGGTGGAATGATGCATGCTTCCCATCTCTCGATTCCAGAGATTCTTCAACTAATCGCTCAGATGAACGTCCTTGCATAACACCATGGTATTCCCAGAATACAAATAATACGTTATCAAACGTATGGCGTACTTTCTCGGAAGTGATAAAAACGTCACACTATCTGGTGAACGTCACGTCTCCCAAGGACGTAAACCTATCACTTTTCAATATGCACTGGGTGTGATAAAAAACGTCACCACATCTGATGAACGTCACGTCGCCTAAGGACGTAAACCTTATCACTTGTGATACACAATAGAGGTGATAAATAACGTCACCATGTCTGATGAACGTCACGTCGCCTAAGGACGTAAACCTTATCACTTGTGTGAACCACACCCTTCTCAACAAACAACGGGTGTGATAAAAAAACGTCACCACATCTGATGAACGTCACGTCGCCTAAGGACGTAAACCTTATCACTTGTGTAACACAACAGAGGTGGTAAACAACGTCACCATGTCTGATGAACGTCACGTCGCCAAAACGTAAACCTTACCACTTGTGTGCAACACACCGTTGAACCATCAAACCAACAGTATACCACATACTGCCCACATTGTCCACCTCAATGTGTCATCGAGCAAGTAGTAACATTTGGCACTCCCAGAGGCCCTCCTCATGTTCCAAAAACATGACACAACGATAACTCAACACCGTTCGCGGTGCATGAATGCATGCAAGTATTCCCTCAAGATTATTCGTTAATCTCATCGTATACAATATGTAATGAATTCATCAATGAGATATATCAATTTCCATGCTTAGGAATTATGGGATTTATTAAAGGAAGTATCACATTATTCCCTTTAAGTGTCATTAGGTTTAAATGGAAGTGGTTAGATTAAAAATGGTGTTTTCTCAACATTTTAGTAAAAGACTCGAGTAGTAGCTTCAATACTCGAGTAGTTCTTCAATTTCATGAAATTGTGTATCAGTCTGCCCAGAATACTCGAGTATTTCACAAAATACTCGAGTAGTTTACAGTTCAGAATACTTGAGTATTTCACAAAATACTAGAGTATTTTTTAGCCCCAAAATACTTGAGTGTTTCACAAAATACTAGAGTATTTTCCAGCCCAAAATACTAGAGTATTTCACAGAATACTAGAGTATTTTGCAGCCCAAAATACTAGAGTATTTTACAAAATACTAGAGTATTTCGTGATCTTCTGGGAAGCTTGCATCAGAAAATACTCGAGTGTTTTACCAAATACTCGAGTGTTTTACCAAATACTCGCGTTTTTTACCAAATACTCGAGTGTTGTACCAAATACTCGAGTATTTTTGACAGCAGATGCACTACAACTTGGTTTTAACATACCATTTTCAATTCTAATCAATTCCAACTTAAACCAATGATCAACAAAGCTTTACATACACAAATTAAACATGTCTCAACACAGAGATCGCATCAATTCAGAGAAAATCATAATCATTCATCAATTATGCATGAAAATCACATATTATGCAACTTCAAGTACCAATTTCAATTCTATTCATTTTTGGCATAATTTCAGCATTGATTAAGCTCACATGCAACCAAATAAACTTGCCTTAGCATGTAGCATGCCTCAGATTGGCCTCCAAGCCATATTCCTATTTCAATCTATGCCCTTAGAGTCTCATGGTGACTCCTCCTACTTTCTAATGCAATTTACTATTATTCTAGCAAATGGTAAGCTTCCCCCATACCTTAGGGTTGTTCTTGAACAAAAACTCCGCAGAGAACAGCAACCAAATGCTCTAACCACTTCCCACCCGAACTTGCATAACAGATTCAGCAGGGGTTCAAAACCACATCAATCGACATTCGAATCATGCATAAAAATTGGGGAAATTGGTTAGACTATGTTCTCTATAACATGTACTTTGAAAACCAATAAGTTTCAGACCAAAAGAGAGCTTGAGCTTACCACAATTGAAGCTCAAAGTCGGCTCTCTGAATTTGAAGCTCTAACTTGCAGAGCTCACTACTCCTCACACACTCAGCCTTACCTCACGATTTTTGGTGTTTTTCAAAGCTCTGGATGTGAGCTTCGAAACGGTGTATGGTTTATGTGTTAAGACTCAGAGACGAAAACGAATTGAGAGAGGAAACTCAAGAACCCTAACATGTGAAGTTCTTCACGAAATTGGCAAAATGGGTTGGTTGATTCATCAACCATGGCTTAAATAGCCCTCCACCATGCTCATGCAGCTCGACACGAAGGCCTTAGACGTGTTGAAGGACTGATTTCGTGTCAAACGGCGGTGACTCGGTGGTGGTGACTCACCAAACGCACTAACTCGTGCAACACTGACCAGAATACTCGAGTATTTTCAAAAATACTCGAGTATTTTGACCAGTTTTCACTAAAAACTTTGTTTAATTAATTTTAACCCCAAAATTCCTTCCATTATTGTTTTTAGGTCCTTCCCAAGGACTTAATTGCAAAATTTAATATTTTATGGAAAAACCTCATCATAAAATATTTTCACATAATACTTATAATGAATATATATCCAAATCAAACATGAAATTATTATTTATGTATAAAACCATTTTACTAACATATTTATTCGGAAGACGAAATTTGAGGTGTTACACGCCTCCTAGGCCTAAGCCACACGTTGGTTTTTCACAAAGTCCAAAGCCTTTTCTTTCCATTCATGAAACTTACAATTTATAGAGATTACAATGAGATGTCATGGCTGCCATCACCCTATACACGTATAGCACTATTAATTCAGCCATGATGAGCACTTAGGTCTACTAATGAGAATTGAAACCATTTGTAACCTATTCGGCCCAAATCAATGCACTAATGATGAATTTAAACATTTTGTAACCTATGCGGCCTCTTAATGCTGCTCATGATGATGACTAATTGATGCTCATGATGATTGGAAGTGTAACCTTCCTTGCATTTCAAGTGTGGCCGCCCATGCCATTAGTGACTCATGAATTTGAAATTCATTTTGTAACTCTCCTCATCATTATGGCAACATGAATTGGCCAATCAATTCATATTTATCATGCTCTTCAATGCTTGATCGTGAGCTCATGTTTGCTCCTCACTTGAGTTTGCAATTCAAATTGTAACTCTCTTGGCTTGTTGGCTTCATGAATGAAATCTTCCTTTATTCTTCTTACCATTCCTTGCACGAATTCCTCTTCATGAAGATGAGAGAATCTTTCATTTATCTCTAATCATGATTGACTTTAATGTCACTATTGTTTAGTGGTTACAAAACTTTAATTGAATTAAGTTTTTGTAACGTTCAATTAATGGCATTAATTGTCATTCATCTCTTCAATTAAATCCTTCATTCAATTTGATTCCTTGTCTCTTAATGAAACCAAATTCGTGCACCACCTTGGCCTCCACATTAATGGCCTTATTTCATGTTCCAAAGTGTCTTTATTAAGGGTATGTGTCCTCCATAAGGGCACCTTTAAGGGCAGCCCTTGGAGGACACATACCCTTAATAACAAGTGTAGAATGATCTAAACATCCAACGACTCGAGCTACATCCCCTACGTCCCTTGGGGAACCAAGCATTGTTTAGGATCATTCTAAAGGTTCTTGTATATCTTAACACACAATCCTAGACCATTCTAAGCCTTTAGAATAAGACTCTTTTAACCATTCTACACTTGTGAGAGCCTCCAAGGACTCTTGCTACATCCTCTACGTCCCTTGGGGCACCAAGCATTGCTTACGATCATTCTAAAGGTTCTTATATGTCCTAATACAAATGCCTAGACTATTCAAAGCCGTTAGAATACTCTTTTAACCGTTCTACACATGTTAGAGCCTCCTAGGACACATGTTACATCCTTTACGTCCCTTGGGGCACAAAGCATTGTATAGGATCATTCTAAAGGTTCTTATATGTCCTAATACACATGCCTAGACTATTCTAAGAATTTAGAATACTCTATTAACGATTTTACACTTGTTAGAGCCTCCAACGACTCATGTTACATCCTTTACGTCCCTTGGGGCATCAAGCATTGTTTAGGATCATTCTAAATGTTCTTATATGTCCTAATACACATTCCTACTCCATTCTAAGCCTTTAGAATACTCTCTTAACCATTCTACACTTGTTAGAGCCTCCAAGGACTCATGCTACATAATCTACGTCACCTGGGGCACCAACCATTGTTTAGGATCATTCTAAAGGTTGTTGTATGTCATAATAAATATTCCTAGACCATTCTAAGCCTTTAGAATACTCTCTTAACCATTCTACACTTGTTAGAGCCACCAAGGACTCATGTTACATAATCTACGTCCCTTTGGGCACCAAGCATTGTTTACGATGATTCTAAAGGTTCTTGTATGTAATAATACATATTCCTAGACTATTCTAAGCCTTTAGAATACTCTCTTAACCATTCTACACTTGTTAGAGCCTCCAAGGACTCATGCTACATAATCTACGTCACTTGGGGCACCAAGCATTGTTTACGATCATTCTAAAGGTTGTTGTATGTCATAATAAATATTCCTAGACCATTCTAAGCCTTTAGGATCATTCTAAAGGTTCATATATGACTTAATACACATGCCTAGACGAATCTAAGCCTTTAGAATACTCTCTTAACTATTCTACACTTGTCAGAGCCTCCAAGGTGCTACATCCTCTACGTCCTTTGGGGCACCAAGCATTGTTTAGGATCATTCTGAGGGTACTTATATGTCCTAGTACACATTCCTAGACCATTCTAAGCCTTTAGAATACTTTATTAAACATTCTACACATGCTACAGCCACCAAGGACTCATGTTACATCCTCTACGTCCCTTGGGGCACCAAGCATTGTTTACGATCATTCTAAAGGTTCTTATATGTCCTAATAAACATGCCTAGACCATTATATGCCTGTAGAATACTCCCTTAACTTTCTACACTTGTTAGAACCTCCAACGACACATGCTACAGAATCTACGTCCCCTGGGGCACCAAGCATTGTTTACGATCATTCTAATGGTTCTTGTATGTCCTAATAGACCTTCCTTGACCATTCGAAGCCTTCAAAATACTCTATTAACCATTCTACACTTGTTAAAGCCTCCAACAACTCATGATTCACCCTCTACGTCCCTTTGGGTACCAAGCATTGTTTAGGATCATTCTTAGGGTTCTTATATGTCCTAAAACACATTCCTAGACCGTTCTAAGCCTTTAGAATACTCTCTTAACCATTCTACACTTGTTAGAGCCTCCAAGGACTCATGTTACATCCTTTACGTCCCTTGGGGCACGAAGCATTGTTTACGATCATTCTAAAGGTTCTTGTATGTCCTAATACACATTCCTAGACATTTAGAAGCCTTTAGAATACTCTCTTAACTATTCTACACTTGTTAGAGCCTCCATGGACTCATGCTTCATCCTCTACGTCCCTTGGGGCACCAAGCATCGTTTAGGATCATTCTGAAGGTTCTTATATGTCCTAATACACTTCCTAGACAATATTAAGCCTTTAGAATACTCTATTAACCATTCTACACTTGTTAGAGCCTCCAAGGACCTATGATTCACCCTCTACATTCCAAGGGGAACCATGCATAGTTTAGGATCATTCTGAAGGTTTTTATATGTCCTAATACACATTCCTAGACCATTCTAAGCCTTTAGAATACACTATTAACCATTCTACACTTGTTAGAGCCTCCAAGGACTCACGTTACATCCTTTATGTACCTTGGGGCATCAAGCATCGTTTAGGATCATTCTGAAGGTTCTTATATGTCCTAATACACTTCCTAGACAATACTAAGCCTTTAGAATACTCTATTAACCATTCTACACTTGTTAGAGTCTCCAAGGACCTATGATTCACCCACTACATTCCTAGGGGAACCATGCATAGTTTAGGATCATTCTGAAGGTTTTTATATGTCCTAATACACATTCCTAGACCATTCTAAGCCTTTAGAATACTCTCTTAACCATTCTACACTTGTTAGAGCCTCCATGGACTCATGCTTCATCCTCTACGTCCCTTGGGGCACCAAGCATCGTTTAGGATCATTCTAAAGGTTCTTATATGTCCTAATAGATATTCCTAGACTATTCTAAGCCTTTAGAATACTCTCTTAACCATTGTACACTTGTTAGAGCCTCTAAGGACACATGATTCACCCTCTACGTCCCTTGGGGCACCAAGCATTGTTTAGGATCATTCTAAGGTTTCTTATAAGTCCTAATACACATTCCTAGAACATTCTAAGGGTTTAGAGTACTCTATTAACCATTTTACACAGGTTAGAGCCTCCAACGACTCATCATACA
This sequence comes from Crotalaria pallida, assembly GCA_037953625.1. NCBI lineage: Eukaryota > Viridiplantae > Streptophyta > Magnoliopsida > Fabales > Fabaceae > Crotalaria > Crotalaria pallida. Next base: position 73,666,435 of record CM075649.1, on the reverse strand, counting down.
TCCTATACGTCCCTTGGGACACCAAGCATTGTTTAGGATCATTCTAAAGGTTCTTATATGTCCTAATACACTTGCCTAGACGATTCTAAGAGTTTAGAATACTCTATTAACCATTCTACACTTGTTAGAGCCTCTAAGGACTAATGCTACATCCTCTACGTCCCTTGGGGCACCAAGCATTGTTTAGGATCGTTCTGAAGGTTCTTATATGTCCTAATACATATTCCTAGACCATTCTAAGCCTTTAGAATACCCTATTAACCATTCTACACTTGTTAGAGCCTCCAAGCACTCATGCTACATCCTATACGTCCCTTGGGGCATGAAGAATTGTTTAGGATTATTCTAAAGGTTCGTATATGTCCTAATACACATTCCTAGACCATTCTAAGCCTTTAGAATACCGTATTAACCATTCTACACTTGTTAGAGCCTCTAAGGACTAATGCTACATCCTCTACGTCCCTTGGGGCACCAAGCATTGTTTAGGATCGTTCTGAAGGTTCTTATATGTCCTAATACATATTCCTAGACAATACTCTATTAACCATTCTACAGTTGTTAGAGCCTCCAACGACTCATGCAACATCCTCTACATCCCTTGGGGCATCAAGCATTGTTTACGAACATTCTAAAGGTTCTTATATGTCCTAATACACATGCCTAGATCTTATAAGCCTTTAGAAGACTCTCTTAACCATTCTACACTTTTAGAGCCTCCAAGGACTCATGCTACATAATCTACGTCACTTGGGGCCCCAAGCATTGTTTCCAATCATTCTAAAGGTTGTTGTATGTCATAATAAATATTCCAAGACCATTCTAAGCCTTTAGAATACTCTGTTAACCATTCTATACTTGTTAGAGCCTCCAAGCACTCATGCTACATCCTTTACGTCCCTTAGGGAACCAAGCATTGTTTACGATCATTCTAAAGGTTCTTATATGTCCTAATACACATGCCTAGACCATTCTAAGCCTTTAGAATACTCTTTTAACCATTCTACACTTGTTAGAGCCTCCACGACTCATGTTACATCCTCTACGTCCCTTGGGACACCAACCATTGTTTAGGATCATTCTGAAGGTTCTTAAATGTCCTAATACACATTCCTAGACCATTCTAAGCCTTTAGAATACTCTATTAACCATTCTACACTTGTTAGAGCCTCCAACGACTCACGCAACATCCTCTACATCCCTTGGGGCATCAAGCATTGTTTACGATCATTCTAAAGGTTCTTATATGTCCTAATACACATGCCTAGATCTTATAAGCCTTTAGAAGACTCTCTTAACCATTCTACACTTTTAGAGCCTCCAAGGACTCATGCTACATAATCTACGTCACTTGGGGCCCCAAGCATTGTTTACAATCATTCTAAAGGTTGTTGTATGTCATAATAAATATTCCAAGACCATTCTAAGCCTTTAGAATACTCTGTTAACCATTCTATACTTGTTAGAGCCTCCAAGGACTCATGTGTCATCCTTTACGTCCCTTGGGGCACCAAGCATTGTTTACGATCATTCTAAAGGTTCTTATATGTCACAATACATATTCCTAGACGATACTAAGCCTTTAGAATACCCTATTAACCATTCTACACTTGTTAGAGCCTCCAAGGACTCATGCTACATCCTATACGTCCCTTGGGGCACGAAGAATTGTTTAGGATCATTCTAAAGGTTCATATATGTCCTAATACACATTCCTAGACCATTCTAAGCCTTTAGAATACCCTATTAACCATTCTACACTTGTTAGAGCTTCCAAGGACTCATGCTACATCCTATATGTCCCTTGGGGCACGAAGAATTGTTTAGGATCATTCTAAAGGTTCGTATATGTCCTAATACACATTCCCAGACCATTCTAAGCCTTTAGAATACCCTATTAACCATTCTACACTTGTTAGAGCCTCCAAGCACTCATGCTACATCCTCTACGTCCCTTGGGGCACCAAGCATTGTTTAGGATCATTCTAAAGGTTCTTATATGTCACAATACATATTCCTAGACGATACTAAGCCTTTAGAATACCCTATTAACCATTCTACACTTGTTAGAGCCTCCAAGGACTCATGCTACATCCTATACGTCCCTTGGGGCATGAAGAATTGTTTAGGATTATTCTAAAGGTTCGTATATGTCCTAATACACATTCCTAGACCATTCTAAGCCTTTAGAATACCCTATTAACCATGCTACACTTGTTAGAGCCTCCAAGCACTTATGCTACATCCTCTACGTCCCTTGGGGAACCAAGCATTGTTTAGGATCATTCTAAAGATTCTTATATGTCCCAATACATATTCCTAGACGATACTAAGCCTTTAGAATACCCTATTAGCCATTCTACACTTGTTAGAGCCTCCAAGGACTCATGCTACATCCTCTACGTCCCTTGGGGCACCAAGCATTGTTTAGGATCATTCTAAAGGTTCTTATATGTCCCAATACATATTCCTAGACGATACGAAGCCTTTAGAATACCCTATTAACCATTCTACACTTGTTAGAGCCTCCAAGGACTCATGCTACATCTATACGTCCCTTGGGGCACCAAGCATTGTGTGTAGGATCATTCTAATGGTTCATTTATGTCCTAATACACATTCCAATACCATACTAAGCCTTTAGAATACCCTATTAACCATTCTACACTTGTTAGAGCCTCCAAGGACTCATGCTACATCCTATACGTCCCTTGGGGAACGAAGAATTGTTTAGGATCATTCTAAAGGTTCGTATATGTCCTAATACACATTCCTAGACCATTCTAAGCCTTTAGAATACCCTATTAACCATGCTACACTTGTTAGAGCCTCCAAGCACTTATGCTAAATCCTCTACCTCCCTTGGGGCACCAAGCATTGTTTAGGATCATTCTAAAGGTTCTTATATGTCCCAATACATATTCCTAGACGATACTAAGCCTTTAGAATACCCTATTAACCATTCTACACTTGTTAGAGCCTCCAAGGACTCATGTTACATCCTATACGTCCCTTGGGGCACCAAGCATTGTTTAGGATCATTCTAAAGGTTCTTATATGTCCCAATACACATTCCTAGACCATTCTAAGCCTTTAGAATACTCTATTAACCATTCTACACTTGTTAGAGCCTCCAAGGACTCATGCTACATCCTAGACGTTCCTTGGGGCACCAAGCATTGTTTAGGATCATTCTAAAGGTTCTTATATGTCCTAATACACATTCCTAGACCATACTAAGCCTTTAGAATACTCTCTTAACCATTCTACACTTGTTAGAGCCTCCAAGGACTCATGCTACATCCTATTCGTCCCTTGGGGAACCAAGCATTGTTTGTGATCATTCTAAAGGTTCTTATATGTCCTAATACACATTCCTAGACCATTCTAAGCCTTTAGAATACTCTATTAACCACTCTACACTTGTTAGAGCCTCCAAGGTCTCATGCTACATTCTGTACGTCCCATGGGGAACCAAGCATTGTTTAGGATCATTCTAAAGGTTCTTATATGTCACAATACATATTCCTAGACGATACTAAGCCTTTAGAATACCCTATTAACCATTCTACACTTGTTAGAGCCTCCAAGGACTCATGCTACATAATATACGTCCCTTGGGGAACGAAGAATTGTTTAGGATCATTCTAAAGGTTCATATATGTCCTAATACACATTCCTAGACCATTCTAAGCCTTTAGAATACCCTATTAACCATTCTACACTTGTTAGAGCCTCCAAGGACTAATGCTACATCCTATACGTCCCTTGGGGCACGAAGAATTGTTTAGGATCATTCTAAAGGTTTGTATATGTCCTAATACACATTCCTAGACCATTCTAAGCCTTTAGAATACCCTATTAACCATGCTACACTTGTTAGAGCCTCCAAGCACTTATGCTAAATCCTCTACGTCTCTTGGGGCACCAAGCATTGTTTAGGATCATTCTAAAGGTTCTTATATGTCCTAATACACATTCCTAGACAAATTATAAGCCTTTAGAATGCTCTCTTAACCATTCTACACTTGTGAGAGTCTCCAAGGATTCATGCTACATCCTCTACGTCCCTTGGGGCACCAAGCATTGTTTAGGATCATTCTGAAAGTTCTTATATGTCCTAATACACTTCCTAGACAATACTAAGCCTTTAGAATACTCTCTTAACCATTCTACACTTGTTAGAGCCTCCAAGGACTTATGATTCACCCTCTACATTCCTAAGGGTACCATGCATAGTTTTGGATCATTCTGAAGGTTTTTATATGTCCTAATACACATTCCTAGACCATTCTAAGCCTTTAGAATACTCTATTAACCATTCTACACTTGTTAGAGCCTCCAAGGACTCACGTTACATCCTTTACGTACCTTGGGGCACCAAGCATTGTTTCCGATCATTCTAAAGGTTCTTGTATGTCCTAATACACATTCCTAGACCATTATAAGCCTTTAGAATACTCTATTAACCATTCTACACTTGTTAGAGCCTCCAAGGAATCATGCTACATCCTTCACGTCCCTTGGGACTCCAAGCATTGTTTAGGATCATTATAAAGGTTCTTATATGTCCTAATAGACATTCCTAGACTATTCAAAGCCTTTAGAATACTCTCTTAACCATTGTACACTTGTTAGAGCCTCCAAGGACTCATGATTCACCCTCTACGTCCCTTGGGGCACCAAGCATTGTTTAGGCTCATTCTAAGGGTTCTTATATGTCCTAATACACATTCCTAGACCATTCTAAGGGTTTAGAATACTCTATTAACCATTTTACACATGTTAGAGCCTCCAACGACTCATGCTACATCCTGTACGTCCCTTGGGACACCAAGCATTGTTTAGGATCATTCTAAAGGTTCTTATATGTCCTAATACACTTTCCTACACGATTCTAAGACTTTAGAATACTCTATTAACCATTCTACACTTGTTAGAGCCTCCAAGGACTAATGTTACATCCTCTACGTCCCTTGGGGCACCAAGCATTGTTTAGGATCATTCTAAAGGTTCTTATATGTCCTAATACACATTCCTAGACCATTCTAAGCCTTTAGAATACTCTTTTAACCGTTCTACACTTGTTAGAGCCTCCACGACTCATGCTACATCCTATACGTCCCTTGGGGCACGAAGAATTGTTTAGGATCATTCTAAAGGTTCATATATGTCCTAATACACATTCCTAGACCATTCTAAGCCTTTAGAATACTCTATTAACCATTCTACACTTGTTAGAGCCTCCAAGGACTCACGTTACATCCTTTACGTACCTTGGGGCACCAAGCATTGTTTCCGATCATTCTAAAGGTTTGTATATGTCCTAATACACATTCCTAGACCATTCTAAGCCTTTAGAATACCCTATTAGCCATGCTACACTTGTTAGAGCCTCCAAGCACTTATGCTAAATCCTCTACGTCTCTTGGGGCACCAAGCATTGTTTAGGATCATTCTAAAGGTTCTTCTATGTCCTAATACACATTCCTAGACAAATTATAAGCCTTTAGAATGCTCTCTTAACCATTCTACACTTGTGAGAGTCTCCAAGGATTCATGCTACATCCTCTACGTCCCTTGGGGCACCAAGCATTGTTTAGGATCATTCTGAAAGTTCTTATATGTCCTAATACACTTCCTAGACAATACTAAGCCTTTAGAATACTCTCTTAACCATTGTACACTTGTTAGAGCCTCCAAGGACTTATGATTCACCCTCTACATTCCTAGGGGTACCATGCATAGTTTTGGATCATTCTGAAGGTTTTTATATGTCCTAATACACATTCCTAGACCATTCTAAGCCTTTAGAATACTCTATTAACCATTCTACACTTGTTAGAGCCTCCAAGGACTCACGTTACATCCATTACGTACCTTGGGGCACCAAGCATTGTTTCCGATCATTCTAAAGGTTCTTGTATGTCCTAATACACATTCCTAGACCATTATAAGCCTTTAGAATACTCTATTAACCATTCTACACTTGTTAGAGCCTCCAAGGAATCATGCTACATCCTTCACGTCCCTTGGGACTCCAAGCATTGTTTAGGATCATTATAAAGGTTCTTATATGTCCTAATAGACATTCCTAGACTATTCAAAGCCTTTAGAATACTCTCTTAACCATTGTACACTTGTTAGAGCCTCCAAGGACTCATGATTCACCCTCTACGTCCCTTGGGGCACCAAGCATTGTTTAGGCTCATTCTAAGGGTTCTTATATGTCCTAATACACATTCCTAGACCATTCTAAGGGTTTAGAATACTCTATTAACCATTTTACACATGTTAGAGCCTCCAACGACTCATGCTACATCCTGTACGTCCCTTGGGACACCAAGCATTGTTTAGGATCATTCTAAAGGTTCTTATATGTCCTAATACACTTGCCTACACGATTCTAAGACTTTAGAATACTCTATTAACCATTCTACACTTGTTAGAGCCTCCAAGGACTAATGTTACATCCTCTACGTCCCTTGGGGCACCAAGCATTGTTTAGGATCATTCTAAAGGTTCTTATATGTCCTAATACACATTCCTAGACCATTCTAAGCCTTTAGAATACTCTTTTAACCGTTCTACACTTGTTAGAGCCTCCACGACTCATGCTACATCCTATACGTCCCTTGGGGCACGAAGAATTGTTTAGGATCATTCTAAAGGTTCATATATGTCCTAATACACATTCCTAGACCATTCTAAGCCTTTAGAATACTCTATTAACCATTCTACACTTGTTAGAGCCTCCAAGGACTCACGTTACATCCTTTACGTACCTTGGGGCACCAAGCATTGTTTCCGATCATTCTAAAGGTTCTTGTATGTCCTAATACACATTCCTCGACCATTATAAGCCTTTAGAATACTCTGTTAACCATTCTATACTTGTTAAAGCCTCCAAGGACTCATGTTCCATCCTTTACGTCCCTTGGGGCACCAAGCATTGTTTACGATCATTCTAAAGGTTCTTGTATGTCCTAATACACATTCCTAGACAAATTATAAGCCTTTAGAATGCTCTCTTAACCATTCTACACTTGTTAGAGTCTCCAAGGATTCATGTTACATCCTCTACGTCCCTTGGGGCACCAAGCATTGTTTAGGATCATTCTGAAAGTTCTTATATGTCCTAATACACTTCCTAGACAATACTAAGCCTTTAGAATACTCTCTTAACCATTGTACACTTGTTAGAGCCTCCAAGGACTTATGATTCACCCTCTACATTCCTAGGGGTACCATGCATAGTTTTGGATCATTCTGAAGGTTTTTATATGTCCTATTACACATTCCTAGACCATTCTAAGCCTTTAGAATACTCTATTAACCATTCTACACTTGTTAGAGCCTCCAAGGACTCACGTTACATCCATTACGTACCTTGGGGCACCAAGCATTGTTTCCGATCATTCTAAAGGTTCTTGTATGTCCTAATACACATTCCTAGACCATTATAAGCCTTTAGAATACTCTATTAACCATTCTACACTTGTTAGAGCCTCCAAGGAATCATGCAACATCCTTCACGTCCCTTGGGACTCCAAGCATTGTTTAGGATCATTATAAAGGTTCTTATATGTCCTAATACACATTCCTAGACTATTCAAAGCCTTTAGAATACTCTCTTAACCATTGTACACTTGTTAGAGCCTCCAAGGACTCATGATTCACCCTCTACGTCCCTTGGGGCACCAAGCATTGTTTAGGCTCATTCTAAGGGTTCTTATATGTCCTAATACACATTCCTAGACCATTCTAAGGGTTTAGAATACTCTATTAACCATTTTACACATGTTAGAGCCTCCAACGACTCATGCTACATCCTGTACGTCCCTTGGGACACCAAGCATTGTTTAGGATCATTCTAAAGGTTCTTATATGTCCTAATACACTTGCCTACACGATTCTAAGACTTTAGAATACTCTATTAACCATTCTACACTTGTTAGAGCCTCCAAGGACTAATGTTACATCCTCTACGTCCCTTGGGGCACCAAGCATTGTTTAGGATCATTCTAAAGGTTCTTATATGTCCTAATACACATTCCTAGACCATTCTAAGCCTTTAGAATACTCTTTTAACCGTTCTACACTTGTTAGAGCCTCCACGACTCATGCTACATCCTATACGTCCCTTGGGGCACGAAGAATTGTTTAGGATCATTCTAAAGGTTCATATATGTCCTAATACACATTCCTAGACCATTCTAAGCCTTTAGAATACTCTATTAACCATTCTACACTTGTTAGAGCCTCCAAGGACTCACGTTACATCCTTTACGTACCTTGGGGCACCAAGCATTGTTTCCGATCATTCTAAAGGTTCTTGTATGTCCTAATACACATTCCTCGACCATTATAAGCCTTTAGAATACTCTGTTAACCATTCTATACTTGTTAAAGCCTCCAAGGACTCATGTTCCATCCTTTACGTCCCTTGGGGCACCAAGCATTGTTTACGATCATTCTAAAGGTTCTTGTATGTCCTAATACACATTCCTAGACAAATTATAAGCCTTTAGAATGCTCTCTTAACCATTCTACACTTGTTAGAGTCTCCAAGGATTCATGTTACATCCTCTACGTCCCTTGGGGCACCAAGCATTGTTTAGGATCATTCTGAAAGTTCTTATATGTCCTAATACACTTCCTAGACAATACTAAGCCTTTAGAATACTCTCTTAACCATTGTACACTTGTTAGAGCCTCCAAGGACTTATGATTCACCCTCTACATTCCTAGGGGTACCATGCATAGTTTTGGATCATTCTGAAGGTTTTTATATGTCCTATTACACATTCCTAGACCATTCTAAGCCTTTAGAATACTCTATTAACCATTCTACACTTGTTAGAGCCTCCAAGGACTCACGTTACATCCATTACGTACCTTGGGGCACCAAGCATTGTTTCCGATCATTCTAAAGGTTCTTGTATGTCCTAATACACATTCCTAGACCATTATAAGCCTTTAGAATACTCTATTAACCATTCTACACTTGTTAGAGCCTCCAAGGAATCATGCAACATCCTTCACGTCCCTTGGGACTCCAAGCATTGTTTAGGATCATTATAAAGGTTCTTATATGTCCTAATACACATTCCTAGACTATTCAAAGCCTTTAGAATACTCTCTTAACCATTGTACACTTGTTAGAGCCTCCAAGGACTCATGATTCACCCTCTACGTCCCTTGGGGCACCAAGCATTGTTTAGGCTCATTCTAAGGGTTCTTATATGTCCTAATACACATTCCTAGACCATTCTAAGGGTTTAGAATACTCTATTAACCATTTTACACATGTTAGAGCCTCCAACGACTCAGGCTACATCCTGTACGTCCCTTGGGACACCAGGCATTGTTTAGGATCATTCTAAAGGTTCTTATATGTCCTAATACACTTGCCCAGACGATTCTAAGACTTTAGAACACTCTATTAACCATTCTACACTTGTTAGAGCCTCCAAGGACTAATGTTACATCCTCTACGTCCCTTGGGGCACCAAGAATTGTTTAGGATAATTCTAAAGGTTCTTATATGTCCTAATACACATTCCTAGACCATTCTAAGCCTTTAGAATACTCTTTTAACCGTTCTACACTTGTTAGAGCCTCCACGACTCATGCTACATCCTCTACGTCCCATGGGACACCAATCATTGTTTAGGATCATTCTGAAGGTTCTTATATGTCCTAATACACATTCCTGGACCATTCTAAGCCTTTAGAATACTCTATTATCCATTCTACACTTGTTAGAGCCTCCAACGACTCATGCTACATCCTCTACATCCCTTGGGGCATCAAGCATTGCTTACGATCATTCTAAAGGTTCTTATATGTCCTAATACACATGCCTATACTATTATAAGCCTTTAGAAAACTCTCTTAACCATTCTACATTTGTTAGAGCCTCCAAGGACTCATGCTACATAATCTACGTCACTTGGGGCACCAAGCATTGTTTACGATCATTCTAAAGGTTGTTGTATGTCATAATAAATATTCCTAGACCATTCTAAGCCTTTAGAATACTCTATTAACCATTCTATAGTTGTTAGAGCCTCCAAGGACTCATGCTACATCCTTTACATCCCTTGGGGCACCAAGCATTCTTTAGGATCATTCTAAAGGTTCTTATATGTCCTACTAAACATGCCTAGACCATTCGTAGCCTTTAAAATACTCTCTTAACCATTCTACACTTGTTAGAGCCTCTAAGGACTCATGTTCCATCCTTTACGTCCCTTGGGGCACCAAGCATTGTTTACGATCATTCTAAAGGTTCTTGTATGTCCTAATACACATTCCTAGACGATTATAAGCCTTTAGAATGCTCTCTTAACCATTCTACACTTGTTAGAGTCTCCAAGGATTCTTGCTACATCCTCTACGTCCCTTGGGGCACCAAGCATTGTTTAGGATCATTCTGAAGGTTCTTATATGCCCTAATACACTTCCTAGACAATACTAAGCCTTTAGAATACTCTATTAACCATTCTACACTTGTTAGAGCCTCCAAGGATTTATGATTCACCCTCTACATTCCTAGGGGAACCATGCATAGTTTAGGATCATTCTGAAGGTTTTTATATGTCCTAATACACATTCCTAGACCATTCTAAGCCTTTAGAATACTCTATTAACCATTCTACACTTGTTAGAGCCTCCAAGGACTCACGTTACATCCTTTACGTACCTTGGGGCACCAAGCATTGTTTACGATCATTCTAAAGGTTCTTGTTTGTCCTAATACACATTCCTAGACAATTATAAGCCTTTAGAATGCTCTCTTAACCATTCTACACTTGTTAGAGTCTCCAAGGATTCTTGCTACATCCTTCACGTCCCTTGGGGCACCAAGCATTCTTTAGGATCATTCTGAAGGTTCTTATATGTCCTAATACACTTCCTAGACAATACTAAGCCTTTAGAATACTCTATTAACCATTCTACACTTGTTAGAGCCTCCAAGGATTTATGATTCATCCTCTACGTTCCTTGGGGCACTAAGCATTGTTTAGGATCATTCTGAAGGTTCTTATATGTCCTAATACATATTCCTAGACAATACTAAGTATTTAGAATACTCTATTAACCATTCTACACTTGTTAGAGCCTGTAAGGACTCATGCTACATCCTTTACGTCCCCTGGGGAACCAAGCATTGTTTAGGATCATTCTAAAAGTTCTTATATGTCCTAATACACATTCCTAGACCATTCTAAGCCTTTAGAATACTCTTTTAACAATTCTACACTTGTTAGAGCCTCCACGACTCATGCTACATCCTCTACGTCCCTTGGGACACCAAGCATTGTTTAGGATCATTCTGAAGGTTCTTATATGTCCTAATACACATTCCTAGACCATTCTAAGCCTTTAGAATACTCTATTAACCATTCTACACTTGTTAGAGCCTCAAACGACTCATGCTACATCCTCTACATCCCTTGGGGCATCAATCATTGTTTACGATCATTCTAAAGGTTCTTATATGTCCTAATACACATGCCTATACTATTATAAGCCTTTAGAAAACTCTCTTAACCATTCTACACTTGTTAGAGCCTCCAAGGACTATTGCTACATAATCTACGTCACTTGGGGCACCAAGCATTGTTTACGATCATTCTAAAGGTTGTTGTATGTCATAATAAATATTCCTAGACCATTCTAAGCCTTTAGAATACTCTGTTAACCATTCTATACTTTTTAGAGCCTCCAAGGACTCATGCTACATCCTTTACATCCCTTGGGGCACCAAGCTTTCTTTAGGATCATTCTAAAGGTTCTTATATGTCCTACTAAACATGCCTAGACCATTCGTAGCCTTTAGAATACTCTCTTAACCATTCTACACCTGTTAGAGCCTCCAAGGACTCATGCTACATCCTTTAAGTTCTTTGGGGCACCAAACATTGTTTATGATCATTCTAAAGGTTCTTATATGTCCTAATACACATTCCTAGACCATTCTAAGTCTTTAGAATACTCTGTTAACCATTCTACACTTGTTAGAGCCTCCAAGGACTCATGCTACATCCTCCACGTCCCTTGGGGCAGCAAGCGTTGTTAACGATCATTCTAAAGTTTCTTGTATGTCCTAATACACATTCCTTGACCATTCTAAGCCTTTAGAATACTCCATTAACCATTCTACACTCTTTAGAGTCTCCTTGGACTCGTGATACATCCTCTACGTCCCTTGGGGCACCAAGCATTGTTTACGATCATTCTAAAGGTTCTTGTATGTCCTAATACACATTCCTAGACCGTTCTAAGCCTTTAGAATACTCTATTAACCATTCTACACTTGTTAGAGCCTCCAACGACTCATGATTCACCCTCTACGTCCCTTTGGGAATCAAGGATTGTTTAGGATTATTCTGAGGGTTCTTATATGTCCTTAAACACATTCTTAGACCATTCTAAGCCTTTAGAATACTCTGTTAACCATTCTATACTTGTTAGAGCCTCCAAGGACTCATGCTACATCCTTTACATCCCTTGGGGCACCAAGCATTCTTTAGGATCATTCTAAAGGTTCTTATATGTCCTACTAAACATGCCTAGACCATTCGTAGCCTTTAGAATACTCTCTTAACCATTCTACACCTGTTAGAGCCTCCAAGGACTATGCTACATCCTTTATGTCCTTTGGGGCACCAAACATTGTTTATGATCATTCTAAAGGTTCTTATATGTCCTAATACACATTCCTAGACCATTCTAAGTCTTTAGAATACTCTGTTAACCATTCTACACTTGTTAGAGCCTCCAACGACACATGCTACATAATCTACGTCCCTTGGGGCACCAAGCATAGTTTAGGATCATTCTAAAGGTTCTTATATGTCCTAATACACATACTAGACGAATCTAAGCCTTAAAATACTCTCTTAACCATTCTACACTTGTTAGAGCCTCCTAGGTGCTACATCCTCTACGTCCTTTGGGGCTACAAGCATTGTTACGATCATTCTAAAGGTTCTTATATATCCTAATACACATTCCTTGACCATTCTAAGCCTTTAGAATACTCCATTAACCATTCTACACTTGTTAGAGTCTCCATGGACTCGTGATACATCCTCTACGTCCCTTGGGGCACCAAGCATTGTTTACGATCATTCTAAAGGTTCTTGTATGTACTAATACACATTCCTTGACCATTCTAAGCCTTTAGAATATTCAATTAACCATTCTACACTTGTTAGAGCCTCCAACACTCATGATTCACCCTCTACGTCCCTTTGGGCACCAAGGATTGTTTAGGATCATTCTAAGGGTTATTATATGTCCTAAAACACATTCCTAGACAATTCTAAGCCTTTAGAATATTCTCTTAACCATTCTACAATTGTTAGAGCCTCCAAGGACTCATGTTACATCCTTTACGTCCCTTGGGGCACCAAGCATTGTTTACGATCATTCTAAAGGTTCTTGTATGTCCTAATACACATACCTAGACAATTATAAACCTCTAGAGAATTATAAGCCTTTAGAATACTCTCTTAACAATTTTTCACTTGTTAGAGTCTCCATGGACTCATGCTACATCCTCTACGTCACTTGGGGCACCAAGCATTGTTTACGATCATTCTAAAGGTTGTTGTATGTCATAATAAATATTCCTAGACCATTCTATGCCTTTAGAATACTCTGTTAACCATTCTATACTTGTTAGAGCCTCCAAGGACTCATGCTACATCCTTTACATCCCTTGGGGCACCAAGCATTCTTTAGGATCATTGTAAAGGTTCTTATATGTCCTACTAAACATGCCTAGACCATTCGTAGCCTTTAGAATACTCTCTTAACCATTCTACACCTGTTAGAGCCTCCAAGGACTTATGCTACATCCTTTAAGTCCTTTGGGGCACCAAACATTGTTTATGATCATTCTAAAGGTTCTTATATGTCCTAATACACATTCCTAGACCATTCTAAGTCGTTAGAATACTCTGTTAACCATTCTACACTTGTTAGAGCCTCCAACGACTCATGCTACATCCTCCACGTCCCTTGGGGAACCAAGCGTTGTTACAATCATTCTAAAGGTTCTTATATGTCCTAATAAACATGCCTAGACCATTCTAAGCCTTTAGAATACTCTATTAACTATTCTACACTTGTTAGAGCCTCCAACGACACATGCTACATAATCTACGTCCCTTGGGGCACCAAGCATTGTTTACGATCATTATAAAGGTTCTTGTATGTCCTAATACACATTCCTTGACCATTCTAAGCCTTTAGAAGACTCTATTAACGATTCTAGACTTGTTAGAGCCTCCGACACTCATGATTCACCCTCTACGTCCCTTTGGGCACCAAGGATTGTTTAGGATCATTCTAAGGGTGCTTATATGTCCTAATACACATTCCTAGACAATTCTAAGCCATTAGAATACTCTCTTAACCATTCTACAAATGTTAGAGCCTCCAAGGACTCATGTTAAATCCATTACGTCCCTTGGGGCACCAAGCATTGTTTACGATCTTTCTAAAGGTTCTTGTATATCCTAATACACATTCCAAGACAATTATAAACCTCTAGAGAATTATAAGCCTTTAGAATACTCTCTTACCCATTTTACACTTGTTAGAGTCTCCATGGACTCATGCTACATCCTCTACGTAACTTGGGCCACCAAACATTGTTTACGATCATTCTAAAGGTTGTTGAATGTCCTAATAAATATTCCTAGACCATTCTAAGCCTTTAGAATACTCTGTTAACAATTCTACACTTGTTAGAGCCTCCGAGGACTCATGATTCACCCTCTACATTCCTAGGGGCACCAAACATTCTTTAGGATCATTCTACAGGTTCTTATATGTCCTACTATACATGCTTAGACCATTCTAAGCCTTTAGAATACTCTCTTAACCATTCTACACTTGTTAGAGACTACAAGGACTCATGCTACATCCTTTAAGTCCCTTGGGGCACCAACCATTGTTTAGGATCATTCTAAAGGTTCTTATATGTCCTAATACACATTCCTAGACCATTCTAAGTCTTTAGAATACTATGTTAACTATTCTACACTTGTTAGAGCCTCCATGGACTCATGCTGCATCCTCTACGTCCCTTGGGGCAGCAAGCATTGTTTACGATCATTCTAAAGGTTCTTGTATGTCCTAATACACATTCCTTGACCATTCTAAGCCTTTAGAATACTCCATTAACCATTCTACACTTGTTAGAGTCTCCATGGACTCGTGATACATCCTCTACGTCCCTCGGGGCACCAAGCATTGTTTACGATCATTCTAAAGGTTCTTGTATGTCCTAATACACATTCCTAGACCGTTCTAAGCCTTTAGAATACTCTATTAACCATTCTACACTTGTTAAAGCCTCCAACGACTCATGATTCACCCTCTACGTCCCTTTGGGAACCAAGGATTGTTTAGGATCATTCTGAGGGTTCTTATATGTCCTTAAACACATTCCTAGACCATTCTAAGCCTTTAGAATACTCTGTTATCCATTCTATACTTGTTAGAGCCTCCAAGGACTCGTGCTACATCCTTTACATCCCTTGGGGCACCAAGCATTCTTTAGGATCATTCTAAAGGTTCTTATATGTCCTACTAAACATGCCTAGACCATTCGTAGCCTTTAGAATACTCTCTTAACCATTCTACACCTGTTAGAGCCTCCAAGGACTCATGCTACATCCTTTAAGTCCTTTGGGGCACCAAACATTGTTTATTATCATTCTAAAGGTTCTTATATGTCCTAATACACATTCCTAGACCATGCTAAGTCTTTAGAATACTCTGTTAACCATTCTACACTTGTTAGAGCCTCCAACGACACATGCTACATAATCTACGTCCCTTGGGGCACCAACCATAGTTTAGGATCATTCTAAAGGTTCTTATATGTCCTAATACACATACTAGACGAATCTAAGCCTTAAAATACTCTCTTAACCATTCTACACTTGTTAGAGCCTCCAAGGTGCTACATCCTCTACGTCCTTTGGGGCTACAAGCATTGTTACGATCATTCTAAAGGTTCTTATATGTCCTAATAAACATGTCTAGACCATTCTAAGTCTTTAGAATACTCTGTTAACCATTCTACACTTGTTAGAGCCTCCAACGACACATGCTACATAATCTACGTCCCTTGGGGCACCAAGCATAGTTTAGGATCATTCTAAAGGTTCTTATATGTCCTAATACACATACTAGACGAATCTAAGCCTTAAAATACTCTCTTAACCATTCTACACTTGTTAGAGCCTCCAAGGTGCTACATCCTCTACGTCCTTTGGGGCTACAAGCATTGTTACGATCATTCTAAAGGTTCTTATATATCCTAATACACATTCCTTGACCATTCTAAGCCTTTAGAATACTCCATTAACCATTCTACACTTGTTAGAGTCTCCATGGACTCGTGATACATCCTCTACGTCCCTTGGGGCACCAAGCATTGTTTACGATCATTCTAAAGGTTCTTGTATGTCCTAATACACATTCCTTGACCATTCTAAGCCTTTAGAATATTCAATTAACCATTCTACACTTGTTAGAGCCTCCAACACTCATGATTCACCCTCTACGTCCCTTTGGGCACCAAGGATTGTTTAGGATCATTCTAAGGGTTATTATATGTCCTAATACACATTCCTAGACAATTCTAAGCCTTTAGAATATTCTCTTAACCATTCTACAATTGTTAGAGCCTCCAAGGACTCATGTTACATCCTTTACGTCCCTTGGGGCACCAAGCATTGTTTACGATCATTCTAAAGGTTCTTGTATGTCCTAATACACATACCTAGACAATTATAAACCTCTAGAGAATTATAAGCCTTTAGAATACTCTCTTAACAATTTTTCACTTGTTAGAGTCTCCATGGACTCATGCTACATCCTCTACGTCACTTGGGGCACCAAGCATTGTTTACGATCATTCTAAAGGTTGTTGTATGTCATAATAAATATTCCTAGACCATTCTATGCCTTTAGAATACTCTGTTAACCATTCTATACTTGTTAGAGCCTCCAAGGACTCATGCTACATCCTTTACATCCCTTGGGGCACCAAGCATTCTTTAGGATCATTGTAAAGGTTCTTATATGTCCTACTAAACATGCCTAGACCATTCGTAGCCTTTAGAATACTCTCTTAACCATTCTACACCTGTTAGAGCCTCCAAGGACTTATGCTACATCCTTTAAGTCCTTTGCGGCACCAAACATTGTTTATGATCATTCTAAAGGTTCTTATATGTCCTAATACACATTCCTAGACCATTCTAAGTCGTTAGAATACTCTGTTAACCATTCTACACTTGTTAGAGCCTCCAACGACTCATGCTACATCCTCCACGTCCCTTGGGGAACCAAGCGTTGTTACAATCATTCTAAAGGTTCTTATATGTCCTAATAAACATGCCTAGACCATTCTAAGCCTTTAGAATACTCTATTAACTATTCTACACTTGTTAGAGCCTCCAACGACACATGCTACATAATCTACGTCCCTTGGGGCACCAAGCATTGTTTACGATCATTATAAAGGTTCTTGTATGTCCTAATACACATTCCTTGACCATTCTAAGCCTTTAGAAGACTCTATTAACGATTCTAGACTTGTTAGAGCCTCCGACACTCATGATTCACCCTCTACGTCCCTTTGGGCACCAAGGATTGTTTAGGATCATTCTAAGGGTGCTTATATGTCCTAATACACATTCCTAGACAATTCTAAGCCATTAGAATACTCTCTTAACCATTCTACAAATGTTAGAGCCTCCAAGGACTCATGTTAAATCCATTACGTCCCTTGGGGCACCAAGCATTGTTTACGATCTTTCTAAAGGTTCTTGTATATCCTAATACACATTCCAAGACAATTATAAACCTCTAGAGAATTATAAGCCTTTAGAATACTCTCTTACCCATTTTACACTTGTTAGAGTCTCCATGGACTCATGCTACATCCTCTACGTAACTTGGGGCACCAAACATTGTTTACGATCATTCTAAAGGTTGTTGAATGTCCTAATAAATATTCCTAGACCATTCTAAGCCTTTAGAATACTCTGTTAACAATTCTACACTTGTTAGAGCCTCCGAGGACTCATGATTCACCCTCTACATTCCTAGGGGCACCAAGCATTCTTTAGGATCATTCTACAGGTTCTTATATGTCCTACTATACATGCTTAGACCATTCTAAGCCTTTAGAATACTCTCTTAACCATTCTACACTTGTTAGAGACTACAAGGACTCATGCTACATCCTTTAAGTCCCTTGGGGCACCAACCATTGTTTAGGATCATTCTAAAGGTTCTTATATGTCCTAATACACATTCCTAGACCATTCTAAGTCTTTAGAATACTATGTTAACTATTCTACACTTGTTAGAGCCTCCATGGACTCATGCTGCATCCTCTACGTCCCTTGGGGCAGCAAGCATTGTTTACGATCATTCTAAAGGTTCTTGTATGTCCTAATACACATTCCTTGACCATTCTAAGCCTTTAGAATACTCCATTAACCATTCTACACTTGTTAGAGTCTCCATGGACTCGTGATACATCCTCTACGTCCCTCGGGGCACCAAGCATTGTTTACGATCATTCTAAAGGTTCTTGTATGTCCTAATACACATTCCTAGACCGTTCTAAGCCTTTAGAATACTCTATTAACCATTCTACACTTGTTAAAGCCTCCAACGACTCATGATTCACCCTCTACGTCCCTTTGGGAACCAAGGATTGTTTAGGATCATTCTGAGGGTTCTTATATGTCCTTAAACACATTCCTAGACCATTCTAAGCCTTTAGAATACTCTGTTATCCATTCTATACTTGTTAGAGCCTCCAAGGACTCGTGCTACATCCTTTACATCCCTTGGGGCACCAAGCATTCCTTAGGATCATTCTAAAGGTTCTTATATGTCCTACTAAACATGCCTAGACCATTCGTAGCCTTTAGAATACTCTCTTCACCATTCTACACCTGTTAGAGCCTCCAAGGACTCATGCTACATCCTTTAAGTCCTTTGGGGCACCAAACATTGTTTATCATCATTCTAAAGGTTCTTATATGTCCTAATACACATTCCTAGACCATGCTAAGTCTTTAGAATACTCTGTTAACCATTCTACACTTGTTAGAGCCTCCAAGGTGCTACATCCTCTACGTCCTTTGGGGCTACAAGCATTGTTACGATCATTCTAAGCCTTTAGAATACTCTATTAACTATTCTACACTGGTTAGAGCCTCCAACGACACATGCTACATAATCTACGTCCCTTGGGGCACCAAGCATTGTTTACGATCATTCTAAAGGTTCTTGTATGTCCAAATACACATTCCTAGACCATTCTAAGCCTTTAGAATAGTCTATTAATCATTCTACACTTGTTAGTTCCTCCAACGACTCATGATTCACCCTCTACGTTCCTTTGGGCACCAAGGATTGTTTAGGATCATTCTGAGGGTTGTATATGTCCTTAAACACATTCCTAGACCATTCTAAGCCTTTAGAATACTCTCTTAACCATTCTACACTTGTTAGAGCCTCCAAGGACTCATGTTACATCCTTTACGTCCCTTGGGGCACCAAGCATTGTTTACGATCATTCTAAAGGTTCTTGTATGTCCTAATACACATTCCTAGACAATTATAAGCCTCTAGACAATTATAAGCCTTTAGAATACTCTCTTAACAATTTTACACTTGTTAGAGTCTCCAAGGACTCATGCTAGACAAGCATTGTTTAGGATGGTTCTGAAGGTTATTATATGTCCTAATACACTTCCTAGACAATACTAAGCCTTTAGAATACTCTATTAACCATTCTACACTAGTTAGAGCCTCCATGGAATCATGATTCACCCTCTACATTGCTAGGGGAACCAAGCATAGTTTAGGATCATTCTGACGGTTCTTATATGTCCTAATACACATTCCTAGACCATTCTAAGCCTTTAGAATACTCTCTTAACCATTCTACACTTGTTAGAGCCTCCAACGACTCATGATTCACCCTGTACGTCCCTTGGGGCACCAAGCGTTGTTTACGATCATTCTGAGGGTTCTTGTATGTCCTAATACACATTTCGAGACCATTCTAAACCTTTAGAATACTCTCTTAACCATTCTACACTTGTTAGAGCTTCGAAGGACTCATGTTACATCCATTGCGTCCCTTGGGGCACGAAGCATTGTTTACGATCATTTTAAAGGTTCTTGTATGTCCCAATAGACATTCCTAGACCACTCTAAGCCTTTAGAATACTCTATTAACCATTCTTCACTTGTTAGAGCCTCCAAGGAATCATGTTACATCCTCTACGTCCCTTGGGGCACCAAGCATTATTTAGGATCATTAAAAAGGTTCTTATTTTTCCTAATACACATTCCTAGACTATTCTAAGCCTTTAGAATACTCGATTAACCATTTTACACTTGTTAGAGCCTCCAAGGACTCATTCTACATCCTGTACGTCCCTTGGGGAACCAAACATTGTTTTCGATCATTCTAAAGGTTCTTGTATGTCCTAATACACATGCCTAGACCATTCTAAGCCTTTAGAATACTCTTTTAACAATTCTACACTTGTTAGAGCCTCCAAGGACTCATGATTCACCCTCTACATTCCTAGTGGAACCAAGCATAGTTTAGGATCATTCTGAAGGTTCTTATATGTCCTAATACACAGTCCTTGACCATTCTAAGCTTTTAGAATACTCTATTAACCATTCTACACTTGTTAGAGCCTCCAACGACTCATGCTACATCCTCTACGTCCCATGGGGCAGCAAGCATTGTCTAGGATCATTCTGAGGGTTCTTATATGTCTTAGTACACATTCCTAGACGATTCTAAGCCTTTAGAATACTCTCTTAACCATTCTATACTTGTTAGAGCCCCCAAGGACTCATGCTATATCCTCTACGTCCGTTGGGCCCCCAAGCATTGTTACGATCATTCTAAAGGTTCTTATATGTCCTAATAAACATGCCTAGACCATTCTAAGCCTTTAGAATACTCTATTAACTATTCTACACTTGTTAGAGCCTCCAACGACACATGCTACATAATCTACATCCCTTGGGGTACCAAGCATTGTTTACGATCATTCTAAATGTTCTTGTATGTCCTAATACACATTCCTAGACCATTCTAAGCCTTTAGAATACTCTATTAACCATTCTACACTTATTACAGCCTCCAACGACTCATGATTCACCCTTTACGTCCCTGTGGGCACCAAGGATTGTTTAGGATTATTCTGAAGGTTCTTATATGTCCTAAAACACATTCCTAGACCATTCTAAGCCTTTAGAATACTCTCTTAACCATTCTACACTTGTTAGAGCCTCCAAGGACTCATGTTACATCCTTTACGTCCCTTGGGGCACCAAGCATTGTTTACGATCATTCTAAAGGTTCTTGTATGTCCTAATACACATTCCTAGACAATTATAAGCCTCTAGACAATTATAAGCCTTTAGAATACTCTCTTAACAATTCTACACTTGTTAGAGGCTCCAAGGACTCATGCTAGACAAGCATTGTTTAGGATCATTCTGAAGGTTATTATATGTCCTAATACACTTCCTAGACAATACTAAGCCTTTAGAATACTCTATTAACCATTCTACCCTAGTTAGAGCCTCCAAGGACTCGTGATTCACCCTCTACATTCCTAGGGGAACCAAGCATAGTTTAGGATCATTCTGACGGTTCTTATATGTCCTAATACACATTCCTAGACCATTCTAAGCCTTTAGAATACTCTCTTAACCATTCTACACTTGTTAAAGCCTTAAAGGACTCATGCCACATCATGTACGTCCCTTAAGGCACCAAGCATTGTTTAGGATCATTCTAAAGGTTCTTATATGTCCTAATACACATTCCTAGACGATTCTAAACCTTTAGAATACTCTCTTAACCATTCTACACTTGTTAGAGCCTCCAACGACTCATGATTCACCCTGTACGTCCCTTGGGGCACCAAGCGTTGTTTAGGATCATTCTGAGGGTTCTTGTATGTCCAAATACACATTTCGAGACCATTCTAAACCTTTAGAAT
Source organism: Crotalaria pallida (assembly GCA_037953625.1). Lineage (NCBI taxonomy): Eukaryota > Viridiplantae > Streptophyta > Magnoliopsida > Fabales > Fabaceae > Crotalaria > Crotalaria pallida. Next base: position 73,644,335 of record CM075649.1, on the reverse strand, counting down.
ACTCTCTTAACCATTCTACACTTGTAAGAGCTTCCAAGGACTCATGTTACATCCATTGCGTCCCTTGGGGCACCAAACATTGTTTACGATCATTTTAAAGGTTCTTGTATGTCCCAATAGACATTCCTAGACCACTCTAAACCTTTAGAATACTCTATTAACCATTCTTCACTTGTTAGAGCCTCCAAGGAATCATGTTACATCCTCTACGTCCCTTTGGGCACCAAGCATTATTTAGGATCATTATAAAGGTTCTTATTTTTCCTAATACACATTCCTAGACTATTCTAAGCCTTTAGAATACTCGATTAACCATTCTACACTTGTTAGAGCCTCCAAGGACTCATTCTACATCTTGTACGTCCCTTGGGGAACCAAACAATGTTTTCGATCATTCTAAAGGTTCTTGTATGTCCTAATACACATGCCTAGACCATTCTAAGCCTTTAGAATACTCTTTTAACCATTCTACACTTGTTAGAGCCTCCAAGGACTCATGATTCACCCTCTACGTTCCTAGTGGAACTAAGCATAGTTTAGGATCATTCTGAAGGTTCTTATATGTCCTAATACACAGTCCTTGACCATTCTAAGCCTTTAGAATACTCTATTAACCATTCTACACTTGTTAGAGCCTCCAACGACTCATGCTACATCCTCTACGTCCCAAGGGGCAGCAAGCATTGTTTAGGATCATTCTGAGGGTTCTTATATGTCTTAATACACATTCCTAGATGATTCTAAGCCTTTAGAATACTCTCTTAAACCATTCTACACTTGTTAGAGCCCCCAAGGACTCATGCTACATCCTCTACGTCCCTTGGGGCACCAAGCATTGTTTAGGATCATTCTGAGGGCTCTTATAAGTCCTAATAAACATTCCTAGACCATTCTAAGCCATTAGAATACACTATTAACCACTCTACACTTGTTAGAGCCTCCAACAACTCATGATTAACCCTCTACGTCCCTTGGGGCACCAAGCGTTGTTTAGGATCATTTTGAAGGTTCTTATAGGTCCTAAAACACATTCCTAGACCATTCTATGCCTTTAGAATACTCTCTTAACCATTCTACACGTGTTAGAGCCTCCAAGGACTCATGCTACATCCTTTAAGTCCCTTGGGGCACCAAGCATTGTTTAGGATCATTCTAAAGGTTCTTACATGTCCTAATACACATTCCTAGACATTTCTGAGCATTTATAATACTCTCTTAAACATTCTACACTTGTTAGAGCCTCCAAGGACTCATTCTACATAATCTACCTCCCTTAGGGCACCAAGCTTTGTTTACGATCATTCTAAAGATTCTTATATGTCCTAATACACATTCGGTGACGATTCTAAGCCTTTAGAATACTCTCTTAACCATTCTACACTTGTTAGAGTCTCCAAGGACTCATGCTAAATAATCTACATCCCTTGTGGCACCAAGCATTGTTTACGATCATTCTAAAGGTTCTTATATGTCCTAATACACATTCCTAGACCATTCTATGCCTTTAGAATTGTCACTTAACCATTCTACACTTGTAAGAGCCTCCAAGGACTCATGCTACATCCTCTACATCCCTTGGGGTAGCAAGCATTATTTAGGATCATTCTAAAGGTTCTTGTATGTCCTAATACACATTCCTAGACAATTCTAAGCCTTTAGAATTGTCCTAATACTCTCTTAACCATTCTACACTTGTTAGAGCCTCCAAGAACTCATGTTACATCCTTTACGTCCCTTGGTGCACCAAGTGTTGTTTACAATCATTCTAAAGGTTCTTGTATGTCCTAATACACATTCCTAGACAATTATAAGCCTCTAGACAATTATAAGCCTTTAGAATACTCTCTTAACAATTCTACACTTATTAGAGTCTCCAAGGACTCATGCTAGACAATACTAAGCCTTTAGAATACTATATTAACCATTCTACACTAGTTAGAGCCTCCAAGGACTCATGATTCACCCTCTACATTCCTAGGGGAACCAAGCATAGTTTAGGATCATTTTGACGGTTTTTATATGTCCTAATACACATTCCTAGACCATTCTAAGCCTTTAGTATACTCTATTAACCATTCTACACTTGTTAGAGCCTCAAAGGACTCATGCCACATCCTGTACGTCCCTTAAGGCACCAAGCATTGTTTAGGATCATTCTGAAGGTTATTATATGTCCTAATACACTTCCTAGACAATACTAAGCCTTTAGAATACTTTATTAACCATTCTACACTAGTTAGAGCCTCCAAGGACTCATGATTCACCATCTACATTCCTAGGGGAACAAAGCATAGTTTAGGATCATTCTGACGGTTTTTATATGTCCTAATACACATTGCTAGACCATTCTAAGCCTTTGGTATACTCTATTAACCATTCTACACTTTTTAGAGCCTTAAAGGACTCATGCCACATCCTGTATGTCCCTGAAGGCACCAAGCATTGTTTAGGATCATTCGAAAGGTTCTTATAAGTCCTAATACGCATTCCTATACCATTCAAAGCCTTTAGAATACTCTCTTAACCATTCTACACTTGTTAGAACCTCCAAGGACTCATGCTACACCCTCTACGTCCCTTGGGGACTCAAGCATTGTTTAGGATCATTCTAATGGTTCTTATAAGTCCTAATACACATTCCTAGACCATTCTAAGCCTTTAGAATACTCTCTTAATTAACCATTCTACAATTGTTAGAGCCTCCAACGACTCATGATTCACCCTGTACGTCCCTTGGGGCACCAAGCGTTGTTTAGGATCATTCTGAGGGTTCTTGTATGTCCTAATACACATTTCGAGACCATTCTCCAAGGAATCATGTTACATCCTCTACGTCCCTTGGGGCACCAAGCATTATTTAGGATTATTATAAAGGTTCTTATTTTTCCTAATACACATTCCTAGACTATTCTAAGCTTTTAGAATACTCGATTAACCATTCTACACTTGTTAGAGCCTCCAAGGACTCATTCTACATCCTGTACGTCCCTTGGGGAACCAAGCATTGTTTTCGATCATTCTAAAGGTTCTTGTATGTCCTAATACACATGCCTAGACCATTCTAAGCCTTTAGAATACTCTTTTAACCATTCTACACTTGTTAGAGCCTCCAAGGACTCATGATTCACCCTCTACGTTCCTAGTGGAACCAAGCATAGTTTAGGATCATTCTGAAGGTTCTTATATGTCCTAATACACAGTCCTTGACCATTCTAAGCCTTTAGAATACTCTATTAACCATTCTACACTTGTTAGAGCCTCCAACGACTCATGCTACATCCTCTACGTCCCTTGGGGCAGCAAGCAGTGTTTAGGATCATTCTGAGGGTTCTTATATGTCTTAATACACATTCCTAGACGACTCTAAGCCTTTAGAATACTATCTTAACCATTCTACACTTGTTAGAGCCCCCAAGGACTCATGCTAAATCCTCTACGTCCCTTGGGGCACCAAGCATTGTTTAGGATCATTTTGAGGGCTCTTATAAGTCCTAATACACATTCCTAGACCATTCTAAGCCATTAGAATACACTATTAACCATTCTACACTAGTTAGAGCCTCCAACGACTCATGATTCACCCTTTACGTCCCTTGGGGTACCAAGCGTTGTTTAGGATCATTTTGAAGGTTCTTATATGTTCTAAAACATATTCCTAGACCATTCTATGACTTTAAAATACTCTCTTAACCATTCTACACTTGTTAGAGCATCCAAGGACTCATGCTACATCCTTTACGTCCCTTGGGGCACCAAGCATTGTTTACGATCATTCTAAAGGTTCTTGTATGTCCTAATACACATTCCTAGACAATACTAAGCCTTTAGAATACTCTATTAACCATTCTACACTAGTTAGAGCCTCCAAGGACTCATGATTAACCCTCTACATTCCTAGGGGAACCAAGCATAGTTTAGGATCATTCTGACGGTTTTTATATGTCCAAATACACATTACTAGACCATTCTAAGCCTTTGGTATACTCTATTAACCATTCTACACTTGTTAGAGCCTCAAAGGACTCATGCCACATCCTGTACGTCCCTGAAGGCACCAAGCATTGTTTAGGATCATTCGAAAGGTTCTTATAAATCCTAATACGCATTCCTATACCATTCAAAGGCTTTAGAATACTCTCTTAACCATTCTACACTTGTTAGAACCTCCAAGGACTCATGCTACACCCTCTACGTCCCTTGGGGACTCAAGCATTGTTTAGGATCATTCTAATGGTTCTTATAAGTCCTAATACACATTTCTAGACCATTCTAAGCCTTTAGAATACTCTCTTAATTAACCATTCTACACCTGTTAGAGCCTCCAACGACTCATGATTCACCCTGTACGTCCCTTGGGGCACCAAGCGTTGTTTAGGATCATTCTGAGGGTTCTTGTATGTCGTAATACACATTTCGAGACAATTCTAAACCTTTAGAATACTCTCTTAACCATTCTACACTTGTTAGAGCTTTCAAGGACTCATGTTACATCCATTGCGTCCCTTGGGGAACCAAACATTGTTTACGATCATTTTAAAGGTTCTTGTATGTCCCAATAGACATTCCTAGACCACTCTAAGCCTTTAGAATACTCTATTAACCATTCTTCACTTGTTAGAGCCTCCAAGGAATCATGTTACATCCTCTACGTCCCTTGGGGCACCAAGCATTATTTAGGATCATTATAAAGGTTCTTATTTTTCCTAATACACATTCCTAGACTATTCTAAGCTTTTAGAATACTCGATTAACCATTCTACACTTGTTAGAGCCTCCAAGGACTCATTCTACATCCTGTACGTCCCTTGGGGAACCAAGCATTGTTTTCGATCATTCTAAAGGTTCTTGTATGTCCTAATACACATGCCTAGACCATTCTAAGCCTTTAGAATACTCTTTTAACCATTCTACACTTGTTAGAGCCTCCAAGGACTCATGCTACATCCTCTACGTCCCTTGGGGCAGCAAGCATTGTTTAGGATCATTATGAGGGTTCTTATATGTCTTAATATACATTCCTAGACGACGCTAAGCCTTTAGAATACTCTCTTAACCATTCTACACTTGTTAGAGCCCCCAAGGACTCATGATTCAGCCTCTACGTTCCTTGGGGCACCAAGCATTGTTTAGGATCATTTTGAGGGCTCTTATAAGTCCTAATACACATTCCTAGACCATTCTAAGCCTTTAGAATACACTATTAACAATTCTACACTAGTTAGAGCCTCCAACGACTCATGATTCACCCTTTACGTCCCTTGGGGTACCAAGTGTTGTTTTGGATCATTTTGAAGGTTCTTATATGTCCTAAAACAAATCCCTAGACCATTCTATGCCTTTAGAATACTCTATTAACCATTCTACACTTGTTAGAGCATCCAAGGACTCATGCTACATCCTTTAAGTCCCTTGGGGCACCAAGCATTGTTTAGGATCATTCTAAAGGTTCTTATATGTCCTAATACAAATTCCTAGACATTTCTGAGCATTTATAATACTCTCTTAACCATTCTACACTTGTTAGAGCCTCCAAGGACTCATGCTACATAATCTATGTCCCTTGGGGCACCAAGCTTTGTTTACGATCATTCTAAAGATTCTTATATGTCCTAATACACATTCGGAGACGATTCTAAGCCTTTAGAATACTCTCTTAACCATTCAACAATTGTTAGAGCCTCTAAGGACTCATGCTACATCTTCTACGTCCCTTGGGGTAGCAAGCATTGTTTAAGATCATTCTAAAGGTTCTTGTATGTCCTAATACATATTCCTAGACCATTCTAAGCCTTTAGAATACTCTCTTAACCATTCTACACTTGTTAGAGCCTCCAAGGACTCATGATTCAACCTCTACGTTCCTCGAGGAACCAAGAATAGTTTAGGATCATTCTAATGGTTCTTATATGTCCTAATACACATTCTTAGACCATTCTAAGCCTTTAGAATACTCTCTTAACCATTCTACACTTGTTAGAGCCTCCAACGACTCATTCCACATCCTGTACGTCCCATAGGGCACCATGTATTGTTTAGGATCATTCTGAGGGTTCTTATATGTCTTAATACACTTTCCTAGACGATTCTAAGCCTTTAGAATACTCTCTTAACCATTCTACAGTTGTTAGAGCCTCCAAGGACTCATGCTACATCCTTTAAGACTCTTGGGGCACCAAGCATTGTTTAGGATCATTCTAAAGGTTCTTATATGTCCAAATACACATTCCTAGACGATTCTAGGCCTTTAGAATACTCTCTTAACCATTCTAAACTTGTTAGAACCTCCAAGGATTGATGATTCACCCTCTATGTCCCTTGGGGAACCAAGCATTGTTTAGGATAATTTTGTGGGTTCTTATATGTGCTAATACACATTCCTAGACCATTCTAAGGGTTTAGAATACTCTATTAACCATTCTACACTTGTTATTGCCTCCAAGGACTCATGCTACATCCTGTACGTCCCTTGGGGAACCAAGCATTGTTTACGATCATTCTAAAGGTTCTTGTATGTCCTAATACACATGCCTAGACCATTCTAAGCCTTTAGAATACTCTTTTAACCATTCTACACTTGTTAGAGCCTCCAAGGACTCATGATTGAGCCTCTACGTTCCTCGTGGAACCAAGAATAGTTTAGGATCATTCTGATGGTTCTTATATGTCCTAATACACATTCCTAGACCATTCTAAGCCTTTAGAATACTCTCTTAACCATTCTACACTTGTTAGAGCCTCCAACGACTCATTCCACATCCTGTACGTCCCTTAGGGCACCATGCATTGTTTAGGATCATTCTGAGGGTTCTTATATGTCTTAATACACCTTCCTAGACGATTCTAAGCCTTTAGAATACTCTCCTAACCATTCTACACTTGTTAGAGCCTCCAAGGACTCATGATTCGCCCTCTACATTCCTAGGGGAACCAAGCATAGTTTAGGATCATTCTGATGGTTCTTATATGTCCTAATACACATTCCGAGGCCATTCTAAACCTTTAGAATACTCTCATAACCATACTACTCTTTTTAGAACCTCCAAGGTCGCATGTTACATCCACTGCGTCCTTTGGGAACCAAGCATTGTTTACGATCATTCTATAGGTTCTTTTATGTCCTAACACACATTCCTAGACATTCCTAAGCCTTTAGAATACTTTCTTAACCATTCTACACTTGTTAGATCCTCCAACGACTCATGATACATAATCTACGTCCCTTGGGGCTCCAAGCATTGTTTAGGATCATTCTGAAGGTTCTTATAAGTCTAAATACACATTCCTAGACGATTCTAAGACTTTAGAATACTCTCTTAACCATTCTACAGTTGTTAGAGCCTCCAAGGACTCATGCTACATCCTTTAAGACCATTGGGGCACCAAGCATTGTTTAGGATCATTCTAAAGGTTCTTGTATTTCCTAATACATATTCCTAGACGATTCTAAGCCTTTAGAATACTCTCTTTACCATTCTACACTTGTTAGAGCCTCCAATGAATCATGCTATATCTCTACGTCCCTTGGGGCACCAAGCATTGTTTAGGATCATTCTGAGGGTTCTTATTTGTCCTAATACATATTCCTAGACCATTCTAAGATTTTAGAATACTCTGTTAACCATTCTACACTTGTTAGAGCCTCCAAGGACAAATGCTACATCCTTTAAGTACCTTGGGGCACCAAGCATTGTTTAGGATCATTCAAAAGGTTCTTATATGTCCTGATACTCATTTCTAGACATTTATAAGCCTTTAGAATACTCTCTTAACCAATCTACAGTTGATAGAGACTCCAAGGACTCATGCTACATAATCTACGTCCCTTGGGGCACCAAGCATTATTTACGATCATTCTAAAGGTTCTTATATGTCCTAACACACATGCCTAGACGATTCTAAGCCTTTAGAATACTCTTTTAACCATTCTACACTTGTTAGAGCCTCCACGGACTCATGATTCTCCCTTTACGTCCCTTGGGGCACGAAGGATTGTTTAGGATCATTCTTAGGGTTCTTATATGTCCTAATACACATTAGACCATTCTAAGCCTTTAGAATACTCTTTTAACCATTCTACACGTGTTAGAGCCTCCAAGCACTCATGTTACATCCTTTACGTCCCTTGGGGCACAAAGCATTGTTTACGATCATTCTAAAGGTTCTTCTTTGTCCTAATACACATTCCTAGACCATTCTAAGCCTTTAGAATACTCTATTAACCATTCTACACTTGTTAGAGCCTCCAACGACTCATGCTACATCCTCTACATCCCTAGGGGCATCAAGCATTGTTTACGATCATTCTAAAGGTTCTTATATGTCCTAATACACATCCCTAGACTATTATAAGCCTTTAGAAAACTCTCTTAACCATTCTACACTTGTTAGAGCCTCCAATGAATCATGCTACATCTCTACGTCCCTTGGGGCACCCAGCTTTGTTTAGGATCATTCTGAGGGTTCTTATTTGTCCTAATACACATTCCTAGACCATTCTAAGGCTTTAGAATACTCTATTAAGAATTCTACACTTGTTAGAGCCTTCAAGGACTCATGCTACATCCTTTACGTTCCTTGGGGTGCAAAACAACATTTAGGAACATTCTAAAGGTTCTTGTATGTACTAATACATATTCCTAGACCATTCTAAGCCTTTAGAGTACTTTGTTAACCATTCTACACTTGTTAGAGCCTCTAAGGACTCATGCTATATCCTTTACGTCCCATGGGGCACCAAGCATTGTCTAGGATCGTTCTAAAGGTTCTTATATGTCCTATACACATTCCTAGACCATTCTAAGCCTTTAGAATACTCTCTTAATCATTCTACACTTGTTAGAGCCTCCAAGGACTCATGCTACATCAACTACTTCCCTCGGGGCACCAAGCATTGTTTAGGATCATTATAAATGTTCTTATATGTCCTAATACACATGCTTAGACCATTCTATGCCTTGAGAATACTCTCTTCACCATTCTACACTTGTTATAGCCTCCAACGACTCATGCTACATCCTCTACGACCCTTGCGGTAGCAAGCATTGTTTACGATCATTCTAAAGGTTCTTATATGTCCTAATACACAAGCCTAGACGATTCTAAGCCTTTAGAATACTCTCTTAACCATTCTACACTTGTTAGAGCCTCCAAGGTCTCATGCTACATCCTCTACGTCCCATGGGGCACCAAGCATTGTTTAGGATCATTTTGAGGGTTCTTATTTGTCCTAATACACATTCCTAGACCATTTTATGCCTTTAGAATACTCTCTTAACCATTCTACACTTGTTAGAGCCTCCAAGGACTCATGCTACATAACCTACATCCCTTTGGGCACCAAGCATTGTTTACGATCATTCTAAAGGTTCTTATATGTCCTAATACACATTCCTAGACGATTCTAAGCCTTGAGAATACTCTCTTAACCATTATACAATTGTTAGAGCCTCCAAGGACTCATGCTACATCCTCTACGTCCCTTGGGGTTTCAAGCATTGTTTACAATCATTCTAAAGGTTCTTGTATGTCCTAATACACATTCATAGACCATTCTAAGTCTTTAGAATACTCTATTAACCATTATACACTTCTTAGAGCCTGCAAGGACTCATGCTACATCCTCTACATCCCTTGGGGCACCAAGCAATGTTTAGGATCATTCTGAAGGTTATTATATGTCCTAATACACTTCCTAGACAATACTAAGCCTTAAGAATACTCTATTAACCATTCTACACTAGTTAGAGCCTCCAAGGACTCATGATTCACCCTCTACATTCCTAGGGGAAGCAAGCATAGTTTAGGATATTTCTGACGGTTTTTATATGTCCTAATACACATTCCTAGACCATTCTAAGCCTTTAGAATACTCTATTAACCATTCTACACTTGTTAGAGCCTCAAAGGACTCATGCCACATCCTGTACGTCCCTTAAGGCACCAAGCATTGTTTAGGATCATTCGAAAGGTTCTTATAAGTCCTAATACGCATTCCTATACCATTCAAAGCCTTTAGAATACTCTCTTAACCATTCTACACTTGTTAGAACCTCCAAGGACTCATGCTACACCCTCTACGTCCCTTGGGGACTCAAGCATTGTTTAGGATCATTCTAATGGTTCTTATAAGTCCTAATACAGATTCCTAGACCATTCTAAGCCTTTAGAATACTCTCTTAATTAACCATTCTACACTTGTTAGAGCCTCCAACGACTCATGATTCACCCTGTACCTCCCTTGGGGCACCAAGCGTTGTTTAGGATCATTCTGAGGGTTCTTGTATGTCCTAATACACATTTCGAGACCATTCTAAACCATTAGAATACTCTCTTAACCATTCTACACTTGTTAGAGCCTCCAAGGACTCATGTTACATCCTTTACGTCCCTTGGGGCACAAAGCATTGTTTACGATCATTTTAAAGGTTCTTATTTGTCTTAATACACATTCCTAGACCACTCTAAGCCTTTAGAATACTCTATTAACCATTCTTCACTTGTTAGAGCCTCCAAGGAATCATGTTACATCCTCTACCTCCCTTTGGGCACCAAGCATTATTTAGGATCATTATAAAGGTTCTTATTTTTCCTAATACACATACCTAGACTATTCTAAGCCTTTAGAATACTCGATTAACCATTCTACACTTGTTAGAGCCTCCAAGGACTCATTCTACATCCTATACGTCCCTTGGGGAACCAAGCATTGTTTTCGATCATTCTAAAGGTTCTTGTATGTCCTAATACACATGCCTAGACCATTCTAAGCCTTTAGAATACTCTTTTAACCATTCTACACTTGTTAGAGCCTCGAAGGACTCATGATTCACCCTCTACATTCCTAGTGGAACCAAGCATAGTTTAGGATCATTCTGAAGGTTCTTATATGTCCTAATACACAGTCCTTGACCATTCTAAGCCTTTAGAATACTCTATTAACCATTCTACACTTGTTAGAGCCTCCAACGACTCATGCTACATCCTCTACGTCCCTTGGGGTAGCAAGCATTGTTTAGGATCATTCTGAGGGTTCTTATATGTCTTAATACACATTCCTAGACGATTCAAAGAATTTAGAATACTCTCTTAACCATTCTACACTTGTAAGAGCCCCCAAGGACTCATGCTACATCCTCTACGTCCCTTGGGGCACCAAGCATTGTTTAGGATCATTCTGAGGGCTCTTATAAGTCCTAATACACATTCCTAGACCATTCTTAGCCTTTAGAATACACTATTAACCATTCTACACTTGTTAGAGCCTCTAACGAATCATGATACACCCTCTACGTCCCTTGGGGCACCAAGCGTTGTTTAGGATCATTTTGAAGGTTCTTATATGTCCTAAAACACATTCCTAGACCATTCTATGCCTTTAGAATACTCTCTTAACCATTCTACACTTGTTAGAGCCTCCAAGGACTCATGCTACATCCTTTAAGTCCCTTGGGGCACCAAACATTATTTAGGATCATTCTAAAGGTTATTATATGTCCTAATACACATTCCTAGACATTTCTGAGCATTTATAATACTCTCTTCACCATTCTACACTTTTTAGAGCCTCCAAGCACTCATGCTACATAATCTACGTCCCTTGGGGCACCAAGCATTGTTTACGATCATTTTAAAGGTTCTTATATGTCCTAATACACATTCGGAGACGATTCTAAGCCTTTCGAATACTCTCTTAACAATTCAACAATTGTTAGAGCCTCCAAGGACTCATGCTACATCTTCTAGGTCCCTTGGGGTAGCAAGCATTGTTTAAGATCATTCTCAAGGTTCTTGTATGTCCTAATACATATTCCTAGAACATTCTAAGCCTTTAGAATACTATATTAACCATTCTACACTTGTTAGAGCTTCCAAGGAATCTTGCTACATCCTCTACGTCCCTTGGGGCACCAAGCAATGTTTATGATCATTCTAAATGTTCTTATATGTCCTAATACACATTCCTAGACAATTCTAAGCCTTTAGTGTACTTTCATAACCATTCTACACTTATTAGAGCATCCAAGGACTCATGCTAAATCCTCTACGTCCCTTGGGGAACCAAGCATTGTTTAGGATCATTCTGAGGGTTCTTATATGTCCTAATACACATTCCTAGACGATTCTATGCCTTTAGAATACTCTCGTAACAATTCTACACTTGTTAGAGCCTCCAAGGACTCATGCAACATCCTCTACGTCCCTTGGGGCACCAAGCATTGTTTAGGATCATTCTGAGGGCTCTTATATGTCCTAATACACGTTCCTAGACCATTCTAAGCCTTTAGAATACTCTATTAACCATTCTACACTTGTTAGAGCCTCCAACGACTCATGATTCACCCTCTACGTCCCTTGGGGCACCAAGCATTGTTTAGGATCATTCTGATGGTTCTTGTATGTCCTAAAACACATTCCTAGACCATTCTATGCCTTTAGAATGCTCTCTTAACCATTTTACAATTGTTAGAGCCTCCAAGGACTCATGCTACATCCTCTACGTCCCTTGGGGTAGCAAGCATTGTTTACGATCATTCTAAAGGTTCTTGTATGTCCTAATACATATTCCTAGAACATTCTAAGCCTTTAGAATACTTTATTAACCATTCTACACTTGTTAGAGCCTCCAAGGAATGTTGCTACATCCTCTACGTCCCTTTGGGCACCAACCAATGTTTACGATCATTCTAAAGGTTCTTATATGTCCTAATACACATTCCTAGACAATTCTAAGCCTTTAGAGTACTTTCTTAACCATTCTACACTTGTTAGAGCCTCCATGGACTCATGCTAAATCCTCTACGTCCCTTGGGGAACCAAGCATTGTTTAGGATCATTATGAGGGTTCTTATATGTCCTAATACACATTCCTAGACGATTCTAAGCCTTTAGAATACTCTCCTAACAATTCTACACTTGTTAGAGCCTCCAAGGACTCATGCTACTTCCTCTACGTCCCTTGGGGCACAAAGCATTCTTTAGGATCATTCCGAGGGCTCTTATATGTCCAAGTACACGTTCATTGACCATTCTAAGCCTTTAGAATACTCTATAAACCATTCTACACTTGCTAGAGCCTCCAACGACTCATGATTCAAGCTCTACGTCCCTTGGGGAACTAAGCATTGTTTAGGATCATTCTGATGGTTCTTATATGTCCTAAAACACATTCCTAGACCATTCTATGCCTTTAGAATACTCTCTTAACCATTATACACTTGTTAGAGCCTCCATGGACTCATGTTACATCCTTTATGTCCCTTGGGCACCAAGCATTGTTTACGAACATTCTAAAGGTTCTTGTATGTCCTAATACACATTCATACACATTTATAAGCCTTTAGAATACTCTCTTAACCATTCTACACTTGTTAGAGCCTCCAAGGACTCATGATTCACCCTCTCCATTCCTAGGGGAACCAATCATAGTTTAGGATCATTCTAAAGGTTCTTATATGTCCAAATACACATTCCTAGACGATTCTAAGCCTTTAGAATACTCTCTTAACCATTCTACAATTGTTAGAGCCTCCAAGGACTCATGCTACATCCTCTACATCCCTTGGGGTACCAAGCATTGTTTACGATCATCCGAAAGGTTCTTGTATGTCCTAATACACATTCCTAGACAATTCTAAGCCTTTAGAATACTCTATTAACCATTCTACACTTGTTAGAGCCTCCAAGGAGTCATGCTACATCCTCTACGTCCCTTGGGGCACCAAGCATTGTTTAGGATCATTATAAAAGTTCTTATATGTCCTAATACAAATTCCTAGACAATTCTAAGCCTTTAGTGTACTTTCATAACCATTCTACACTTGTTATAGCATCCAAGGACTCATGCTAAATCCTCTACGTCCCTTGGGGAACCAAGCATTGTTTAGAATCATTCTGAGGGCTCTTATATGTCCTAATACACGTTCCTAGACTATTCTAAGCCTTTAGAATACTCTATTAACCATTCTACACTTGTTAGAGCCTCCAACGACTCATGATTCACCCTCTACGTCCCTTGGGGCACCAAGCATTGTTTAGGATCATTCTGATGGTTCTTGTATGTCCAAGAACACATTCCTAGACGATTCTAAGCCTTTAGAATACTCTCTTAACCATTCTACAATTGTTAGAGCCTCCAAGGACTCATGCTACATCTTCTACGTCCCTTGGGGTAGCAAGCATTGTTTACGATCATTCTAAAGGTTCTTGTATGTCCTGATGCATATTCCTAGAACATTCTAAGCCTTTAGAATACTATATTAACCATTCTACACTTGTTAGAGCCTCCAAGGAATCTTGCTACATCCTCTACGTCCCTTGGGGCACCAAGCAATGTTTATGATCATTCTAAAGGTTCTTATATGTCCTAATACACATTCCTAGACAATTCTAAGCCTTTAGAGTACTTTCTTAACCATTCTACACTTGTTAGAGCCTCCAAGGACTCACGCTAAATCCTCTACATCCCTTGGGGAACCAAGCATTGTTTAGGATCATTCTGAGGTTTCTTATATGTCCTAATACACATTCCTAGAAGATTCTAAGCCTTTAGAATACTCTCTTAACAATTCTACACTTGTTAGAGCCTCCAAGGACTCATGCTACTTCCTCTACGTCCCTTGGGGCACCAAGCATTGTTTAGGATCATTCGAGGGCTCTTATATGTCCAAATACACGTTCCTAGACCATTCTAAGCCTTTAGAATACTCTATAAACCATTCTACACTTGTTAGAGCCTCCAAAGACTCATGATTCAAGCTCTACGTCCCTTGGGGCACCAAGCATTGTTTAGGATCATTCTGATGGTTCTTATATGTCCTAAAACACATTCCTAGACCATTCTATGCCTTTAGAATACTCTCTTAACCATTATACACTTGTTAGAGCCTCCATGGACTCATGTTACATCCTTTATGTCCCTTGGGCACCAAGCATTTTTTACGATCATTCTAAAGGTTCTTATATGTCCTAATACACATTCCTAGATGATTTTAAGCCTTTAGAATACTCTCTTAACCATTCTACAATTGTTAGAGCCTCCAAGGACTCATGCTACATCCTCTACATCCCTTGGGGTAGCAAGCATTGTTTACGATCATTCTAAATGTTCTTGTATGTCCTAATACACATTCCTAGACAATTCTAAGCCTTTAGAATACTCTATTAACCATTCTACACTTGTTAGAGCCTGCAAGGAGTCATGCTACATCCTCAACGTCCGTAGGGGCACCAAGCAATGTTTAGGATCATTATAAAGGTTCTTATATGTCCTAATACACATTCCTAGACATTGCTTGGTATTTAGAATACTTTCTTAACCATTCTACACTTGTCAGAGCCTCCAAGGACTCATGTTACATCTTTTAAGACTCTTGGGGAACCAAGCATTGTTTAGGATCATTCTAAAGGTTCTTATATGTCCAAATACACATTCCTAGACGATTCTAAGCCTTTAGAATACTCTCTTAACCATTCTTAACTTGTTAGAGCCTCAAAGGACTCATGATTCACCCTCTACTTCCCTTGGGGCACCAAGCATTGTTTAGGATCATTTTGAGGGTTCTTATATGTCCTAATACACATTCCTAGACCATTCTAAGGGTTTAGAATACTCTATTAACCATTCTACACTTGTTATTGCCTCCAAGGACTCATGCTACATCCTGTACGTCCCTTGGGGAACCAAGCATTGTTTATGATCATTCTAAAGGTTCTTGTATGTCCTAATACACATGCCTAGACCATTCTAAGCCTTTAGAATACTCTTTTAACCATTCTACACTTGTTAGAGCCTCCAAGGACTCATGATTCAACCTCTACGTTCCTCGTGGAACCAAGAATAGTTTAGGATCATTCTGAAGGTTCTTATATGTCCTAATACAGATTCCTAGACCATTCTAAGCCTTTAGAATACTCTCTTAACCATTCTACACATGTTAGAGCCTCCAACGACTCATGCCACATCCTTTACGTCCCTTAGGTCACCATGCATTGTTTAGGATCATTCTGAGGGTTCTTATATGTCTTAATACACTTTCCTAGACGATTCTAAGCCTTTAGAATACTCTCCTAACCATTCTACACTTGTTAGAGCCTCCAAGGACTCATGATTCACCCTCTACATTCCTAGGGGAACCAAGCATAGTTTAGGATCATTCTGATGGTTCTTATATGTCCTAATACACATTCCGAGGCCATTCTAAACCTTTAGAATACTCTATTAACCATACTACTCTTTTTAGAGCCTCCAAGGTCGCATGTTACATCCTCTAAGTCCCTTGGGGCACCAAGCATTGTTTAGGATCATTCAAAAGGTTCTTATATGTCCTAATACACATTCCTAGACATTTATAAGCCTTTAGAATACTCTCTTAACCATTCTACACTTGTTAGAGCCTCCAAGGACTCATGCTACATAATCTACCTCCCTTGGGGCACCAAGCATTATTTACGATCATTCTAAAGGTTCTTATATGTCCTAATACACATGCCTAGACGATTCTAAGCCTTTGGAATACTCTTTTAACCATTCTACACTTGTTAGAGCCTCCACGGACTCATGATTCTCCCTCTACGTTCCTTGGGGCACCAAGGATTGTTTAGGAACATTCTTAGGGTTCTTATATGTCCTAATACACATTAGACCATTCTAAGCCTTTAGAATACTCTCTTAACCATCCTACACATGTTAGAGGCTCCAAGGTCTCTTGCTACATCCTTTACGTCCCTTGGGGCACAAAGCATTGTTTACGATCATTCTAAAGGTTCTTATTTGTCCTAATACACATTCCAAGACCATTCTAAGCCTTTAGAATACTCTATTAACCATTCTACACTTGTTAGAGCCTCCAAGGACTCATGCTACATAATCTACGTCCCTTGGGGCACCCAGCTTTGTTTAAGATCATTCTGATGGTTCTTATTTGTCCTAATACACATTCCTAGACCATTCTAAGGCTTTTGAATACTCTATTAAGAATTCTACACTTGTTAGAGCCTCCAAGGACTCATGCTACATTCTTTATGTTCCTTGGGGCGCCAAGCAACATTTAGGAACATTCTAAAGGTTCTTGTATGTACTAATACATAATCCTAGACCATTCTAAGCCTTTAGAGTACTTTGTTAACCATTCTACACTTCTTAGAGCCTCTAAGGACTCATGCTACATCCTTTATGTCCCATGGGGCACCAAGCATTGTCTAGGATCGTTCTAAAGGTTCTTATATGTCCTATACACATTCCTAGACCATTCTAAGCCTTTAGAATACTCTCTTAATCATTCTACACTTGTTAGAGCCTCCAAGGACTCATGCTACATCAACTACTTCCCTCGGGGCACAAAGCATTGTTTAGGATCATTCTAAATGTTCTTATATGTCCTAATACACATGCTTAGTCCATTCTAAGCCTTTAGAATACTCTATTAACCATTCTACACTTGTTAGAGCCTCCAACGACTCATGTTACATCCTCTGCGTCCCTTGGGGTAGGAAGCATTGTTTACGATCATTCTAAAGGTTCTTATATGTCCTAATACACATGCCTAGACGATTCTAAGCCTTTAGAATACTCTCTTAACCATTCTACACTTGTTATAGCCTCCAAGGTCTCTTGCTACATCCTCTACGTCCCTTGGGGCACCAAGCATTGTTTATTATCATTCTGAGGTTTCTTATTTGTCCTAATACACATTCCTAGACCATTCAATGCCATTAGAATACTCTCTTAACCATTCTACACTTGTTAGAGCCTCCAAGGACTCATGGTACATCCTTTAAGTCCCTTGGGGCACCAAGCATTGTTTACGATCATTCTAAAGGTTCTTATATGTCCTAATACACATTCCTAGACGATTATAAGCCTTTGGAATACTCTCTTAACCATTCTACAAATGTTAGAGCCTCCAACGACTCATGCTAAATCCTCTGCGTCCCTTGGGGTTGCAAGCATCATTTACGATCATTCTAAAGGTTCTTGTATGTCCTAATACACATTCCTAGACCATTCTAAGCCTTTAGAATACTCCATTAACCATTCTACACTTGTTAGAGCCTCCAACGACTCATGCTAAATCCTCTACGTCCCTTGGGGCACCAAGCATTGTTTAGGATCATTCTAAAGGTTCTTATATGTCCTAATACACATTCCTAGACAATACTAAGCCTTTAGAATACTTTCTTAACCGTTCTACATTTTTTAGAGCCTCCAAGGACTCATGCTACATCCTCTACGTCCCTTGGTGCACCAAGCATTGTTTCGGATCATTATGAGGGTTCTTATATGTGCTAATAAAAATTCCTAGATGATTCTAACCCTTTAGAATACTCTCTTAACCATTCTACACTTGTTAGAGCCTTCAAGGACTCATGCTACATCTTCTACGTCCCTTGGGGCACCAAGCATTGTTTAAGATCATTCTAAAGGTTCTTATATGTCCTAAGACACATGCCTAGAGGATTCTAAGCCTTGAGAATACTCTCTTAACCATTCTACACTTGTTAGAGCCTCCAACGACTCATGCTACAACCTCTACGTCCCTTGGGGAAGCAAGCATTGTTTACGATCATTCTAAAGGTTCTTAAATGTCCTAATACACAAGCCTAGACGATTCTAAGCCTTTAGAATACTCTCTTAACCATTCTACACTTTTTAGAGCTTCCAAGGACTCATGCTACATCCTTTAAGTCTCTTGGGGCACCAAGCATTGTTTAGGATCATTCTAAAGGTTCTTATATGTCCTAATACACATTCCTAGACATTTCTAAGCCTTTATAATACTCTCTTAACCATTCTACACTTGTTAGAGCCTCGAAGGACTCATGCTACATAATCTACGTCCCTTGGGGCACCAAGCATTGTTTAAGATCATTCTAAAGGTTCTTATATGTCCTAATACACATGCCTAGACGATTCGAAGCCTTTAGAATACTCTTTTAACCATTCTACACTTGTTAGAGCCTCCAAGGACTCATGCTACATCCTCTAAGTCCCTTGGGGCACCAAGCATTGTTTAGGATCATTCAAAAGGTTCTTATATGTCCTAATACACATTCCTAGACATTTATAAGCCTTTAGAATACTCTCTTAACCATTCTACACTTGTTAAAGCCTCCAAGGACTCATGCTACATAATCTACGTCCCTTGGGGCACCAAGCATTATTTACGATCATTCTAAAGGTTCTTATATGTCCTAATACACATGCCTAGACGATTCTAAGCCTTTGGAATACTCTTTTAACCATTCTACACTTGTTAGAGTCTCCATGGACTCATGATTCTCCCTCTACGTCCCTTGGGGCACCAAGGATTGTCTAGGATCATTCTTAGGGTTCTTATATGTCCTAATACACATTAGACCATTCTAAGCCTTTAGAATACTCTCTTAACCATTATATACTTGTTAGAGCCTGCAAGCACTCATTTTACATCCTTTACGTCCCTTGGGGCACCAAGCATTATTTACGATCATTCTAAAGGTTCTTATTTGTCCTAATACACATTCCTAGACCATTCTAAGCCTTTAGAATACTCTATTAACCATTCTACACTTGTTAGAGCCTCCAATGAATCATGCTACATCTGTACATCGCTTGGGGCACCCAGCTTTGTTTAGGATCATTCTGATTGTTCTTATTTGTCCTAATACACATTCCTAGACCATTATAAGGCTTTAGAATACTCTATTAAGCATTCTACACTTGTTAGAGCCTCAAAGGACTCATGCTACATCCTTTATGTTCCTTGGGGCGCCAAGCAACATTTAGGAACATTCTAAAGGTTCTTGTATGTACTAATACATATTCCTAGACCATTCGAAGCCTTTAGAGTACTTTGTTAACCATTCTACACTTGTTAGAGCCTCTAAGGACTCATGCTACATCCTTTATGTCCCATGGGGCACCAAGCATTGTCTAGGATCGTTCTAAAGGTTCTTATATGTCCTATACACATTCCTAGACCATTCTAAGCCTTTAGAATACTCTCTTAATCATTCTACACTTGTTAGAGCCTCCAAGGACTCATGCTACATCAACTACTTCCCTCGGGGCACAAAGCATTGTTTAGGATCATTATAAATGTTCTTTTATGTCCTAATACACATGCTTAGTCCATTCTAAGCCTTTAGAATACTCTATTAACCATTCTACACTTTTTAGAGCCTCCAACGACTCATGGTACATCCTCTGCGTCCCTTGGGGTAGGAAGCATTGTTTACGATCATTCTAAAGGTTCTTATATGTCCTAATACACATGCCTAGACGATTCTAAGCCTTTAGAATACTCTCTTAACCATTCTACACTTGTTAGAGCCTCCATGGTCTCTTGCTACATCCTCTACGTCCCTTGGGGCACCAAGCATTGTTTATTATCATTCTGAGGGTTCTTATTTGTCCTAATACACATTCCTAGACCATTCAATGCCTTTAGAATACTCTCTTAACCACTCTACACTTGTTAGAGCCTCCAAGGACTCATGGTACATCCTTTAAGTCCCTTGGGGCACCAAGCATTGTTTACGATCATTCTAAAGGTTCTTATATGTCCTAATACACATTCCTAGACGATTATAAGCCTTTGGAATACTCTCTTAACCATTCTACAATTGTTAGAGCCTCCAAGGACTCATGCTAAATCCTCTACGTCCCTTGGGGTTGCAAGCATTGTTTATGATCATTCTAAAGGTTCTTGTATGTCCTAATACACATTCCTAGACCATTCTAAGCCTTTAGTGTACTTTCATAACCATTCTACACTTGTTAGAGCATCCAAGGACTCATGCTAAATCCTCTACGTCCCTTGGGGAACCAAGCATTGTTTAGGATCATTTTGAGGGTTCTTATATGTCCTAATACACATTCCTAGACGATTCTATGCCTTTAGAATACTCTCGTAACAATTCTACACTTGTTAGAGCCTCCAAGGACTCATGCTACATCCTCTACGTCCCTTGGGGCACCAAGCATTGTTTAGGATCATTCTGAGGGCTCTTATATGTCCTAATACACGTTCCTAGACCATTCTAAGCCTTTAGAATACTCTATTAACCATTCTACACTTGTTAGAGCCTCCAACGACTCATGATTCACCCTCTACGTCCCTTGGGGCACCAAGCATTGTTTAGGATCATTCTGATGGTTCTTGTATGTCCTAAAACACATTCCTAGACCATTCTATGCCTTTAGAATGCTCTCTTAACCATTTTACAATTGTTAGAGCCTCCAAGGACTCATGCTACATCCTCTACGTCCCTTGGGGTAGCAAGCATTGTTTACGATCATTCTAAAGGTTCTTGTATGTCCTAATACATATTCCTAGAACATTCTAAGCCTTTAGAATACTTTATTAACCATTCTACACTTGTTAGAGCCTCCAAGGAATCTTGCTACATCCTCTACGTCCCTTGGGGCACCAAGCAATGTTTATGATCATTCTAAAGGTTCTTATATGTCCTAATACACATTCCTAGACAATTCTAAGCCTTTAGAGTACTTTCTTAACCATTCTACACTTGCTAGAGCCTCCAAGGAGTCATGCTACATCCTCTACGTCCCTTGGGGCACCAAGCAATGTTTAGGATCATTATAAAAGTTCTTATATGTCCTAATACAAATTCCTAGACAATTCTAAACCTTTAGTGTACTTTCATAACCATTCTACACTTGTTATAGCATCCAAGGACTCATGCTAAATCCTCTACATCCCTTGGGGAACCAAGCATTGTTTAGAATCATTCTGAGGGCTCTTATATGTCCTAATACACGTTCCTAGACCATTCTAAGCCTTTAGAATACTCTATTAACCATTCTACACTTGTTAGAGCCTCCAACGACTCATGATTCACCCTCTACGTCCCTTGGGGCACCAAGCATTGTTTAGGATCATTCTGATGGTTCTTGTATGTCCAAGAACACATTCCTAGACGATTCTAAGCCTTTAGAATACTCTCTTAACCATTCTACAATTGTTAGAGCCTCCAAGGACTCATGCTACATCTTCTACGTCCCTGGGGGTAGCAAGCATTGTTTACGATCATTCTAAAGGTTCTTGTATGTCCTAATACATATTCCTAGAACATTCTAAGCCTTTAGAATACTATATTAACCATTCTACACTTGTTAGAGCCTCCAAGGAATCTTGCTACATCCTCTACGTCCCTTGGGGCACCAAGCAATGTTTATGATCATTCTAAAGTTTCTTATATGTCCTAATACACATTCCTAGACAATTCTAAGCCTTTAGAGTACTTTCTTAACCATTCTACACTTGTTAGAGCCTCCAAGGACTCACGCTAAATCCTCTACATCCCTTGGGGAACCAAGCATTGTTTAGGATCATTCTGAGGTTTCTTATATGTCCTAATACACATTCCTAGAAGATTCTAAGCCTTTAGAATACTCTCTTAACAATTCTACACTTGTTAGAGCCTCCAAGGACTCATGCTACTTCCTCTACGTCCCTTGGGGCACCAAGCATAGTTTAGGATCATTCGAGGGCTCTTATATGTCCAAATACACGTTCCTAGACCATTCTAAGCCTTTAGAATACTCTATAAACCATTCTACACTTGTTAGAGCCTCCAAAGACTCATGATTCAAGCTCTACGTCCCTTGGGGTACCAAGCATTCCTAAAACACATTCCTAGACCATTCTATGCCTTTAGAATACTCTCTTAACCATTATACACTTGTTAGAGCCTCCATGGACTCATGTTACATCCTTTATGTCCCTTGGGCACCAAGCATTGTTTACGATCATTCTAAAGGTTCTTGTATGTCCTAATACACATTCATACACATTTATAAGCCTTTAGAATACTCTCTTAACCATTCTACACATGTTAGAGCCTCCAAGGACTCATGATTCACCCTCTCCATTCCTAGGGGAACCAATCATAGTTTAGGATCATACTAAAGGTTCTTCTATGTCCTAATACACATTCCTAGACGATTCTAAGCCTTTAGAATACTCTCTTAACCATTCTACAATAGTTAGAGCCTCCAAGGACTCATGCTACATCCTCTACATCCCTTGGAGTACCAAGCATTGTTAACGATCATTCTAAAGGTTCTTGTATGTCCTAATACACATTCATAGACATTTATAAGCATTTAGAATACTCTCTTGACCATTCTACACTAGTTAGAGCCTCCAAGGACTCATGCTACATATTCTACGTCCCTTGGGGTAGCAAGCATTGTTTAAGATCATTCTAAAGGTTCTTGTATGTCCTAATACGTATTCCTAGACCATTCTAAGCCTTTAGAATACTCTATTAACCATTCTACACTTCTTAGAGCCTCCAAGGAATCATGCTACATCCTCTACGTCCCTTGGGGCACCAAGCAATGTTTAGGATCGTTCTAAAGGTTCTTATATGTCCTAATACACGTTCCTAGACAATTCTAAGCCTTTAGAGTACTTTCTTAACCATTCTACACTTGTTAGAGCCTCCAAGGACTCATGCTACATCCTCTACGTCCCTTGGGGAACCAAGCATTGTTTAGGATCATTCTAAGGGTTCTTATATGTCCTAATACACATTCCTAGACGATTCAAAGCCTTTAGAATACTCTCTTAACAATTCTACACTTGTTAGAGCCTCCAAGGACTCATGCTACATCCTCTACGTCCCTTGGGGATCAAGCATTTTTAGGATCATTCCGAGGGCTCTTATATGTCCTAATACACGTTCCTAGACCATTCTAAGCCTTTAGAGTACTCTATTAACCATTCTACACTTGTTAGAGCCTCCAACGACTCATGATTCACCCTCTACGTCCCTTGGGGCACTAAGCATTGTTTAGGATCATTCTGAAGGTTCTTATACGTCCTAAAACACATTCCTAGACCATTCTATGCCTTTAGAATACTCTCTTAACCATTCTACACTTGTTAGAACCTCCATGGACTCATGTTACATCCTTTATGTCCCTTGGGCTCCAAGCATTGTTTACGATCATTCTAAAGGTTCTTGTATGTCCTAATACACATTCATAGACATTTATAAGCCTTTAGAATACTCTCTTAACCATTCTACACTTGTTAGAGCCTCCAAGGACTCTTGCTACATAATCTACGTCCCTTGGGGCACCAAGCATTGTTTACGATCATTCTAAATGTTCTTATATGTTCTAATACACATTCCTAGACGATTCTAAGCCTTTAGAATACTCTCTTAACCATTCTAAAATTGTTAGAGCCTCCAAGGACTCATGCTACATCCTCTACGTCCCTTGGGGTAGCAAGCATTGTTTACGATCATTCTAAAGGTTCTTGTATGTCCTAATACACAATCATACACATTTATAAACCTTTAGAATACTCTATTATCCATTCTACACTTGTTAGAGACTCCAACGACTCATGATTCACCCTCTACGTCCCTTGGGGCACCAAGCATTGTTTAGGATCATTCTAAAGGTTCTTATATGTCCTAAAACACATTCCTAGATCATTCTATGCCTTTAGAATACTCTCTTAACAATTCAACACTTGTTAGAGCCTCCAAGGACTCATGATACATCCTCTACGTCCCTTGGGGCACCAAGCATTGTTTAGGATCATTCCGAGGGCTCTTATATGTCCTAATACACGTTCCTAGACTATTCTAAGCCTTTAGAATACTCCCTTAACCATTCTACACTTGTTAGAGCCTCCATGGACTCATTATACATCCTTTATGTCCCTTGGGCTCCAAGCATTGTTTACGATCATTCTAAAGGTTCTTGTATGTCCTAATACACATTCATAGACATTTATAAGCCTTTAGAATACTCTCTTAACCATTCTACACTTGTTAGAGCCTCCAAGGACTCTTGCTACATAATCTACGTCCCTTGGGGCACCAAGCATTGTTTACGATCATTTTAAAGGTTCTTATATGTCCTAATACACATTCCTAGACGATTTTAAGCCTTTAGAATACTCTCTTAACCATTCTACAATTGTTAGAGCCTCCAAGGACTCATGCTACATCCTCTACATCCCTTGGGGTAGCAAGCATTGTTTACGATCATTCTAAAGGTTCTTGTATGTCCTAATACACATTCCTAGACAATTCTAAGCCTTTAGAATACTCTATTAACCATTCTACACTTGTTAGAGCCTGCAAGGAGTCATGCTACATCCTCAACGTCCGTAGGGGCACAAAGCAATGTTTAGGATCATTATAAAGGTTCTTATATGTCCTAATACACATTCCTAGACATTGCTTGGTATTTAGAATACTTTCTTAACCATTCTACACTTGTCAGAGCCTCCAAGGACTCATGTTACATCCTTTAAGACTCTTGGGGAACCAAGCATTGTTTAGGATCATTCTAAAGGTTCTTATATGTCCAAATACACATTCCTAGACGATTCTAAGCCTTTAGAATACTCTCTTAACCATTCTAAACTTGTTAGAGCCTCAAAGGACTCATGATTCACCCTCTACTTCCCTTGGGGCACCAAGCATTGTTTAGGATCATTTTGAGGGTTCTTATATGTCCTAATACACATTCCAAGACCATTCTAAGGGTTTAGAATACTCTATTAACCATTCTACACTTGTTATTGCCTCCAAGGACTCATGCTACATCCTGTACGTCCCTTGGGGAACAAAGCATTGTTTATGATCATTCTAAAGGTTCTTGTATGTCCTAATACACATGCCTAGACCATTCTAAGCCTTTAGAATACTCTTTTAACCATTCTACACTTGTTAGAGCCTCCAAGGACTCATGATTCAACCTCTACGTTCCTCGTGGAACCAAGAATAGTTTAGGATCATTCTGAAGGTTCTTATATGTCCTAATACAGATTCCTAGACCATTCTAAGCCTTTAGAATACTCTCTTAACCATTCTACACTTGTTAGAGCCTCCAACGACTCATGCCACATCCTTTACATCCCTTAGGGCACCATGCATTGTTTAGGATCATTCTGAGGGTTCTTATATGTCTTAATACACTTTCCTAGACGATTCTAAGCCTTTAGAATACTCTCCTAACCATTCTACACTTGTTAGAGCCTCCAAGGACTCATGATTCACCCTCTACATTCCTAGGGGAACCAAGCATAGTTTAGGATCATTCTGATGGTTCTTATATGTCCTAATACACATTCCGAGGTCATTCTAAACCTTTATAATACTCTCTTAACCATACTACTCTTTTTAGAGCCTCCAAGGTCGCATGTTACATCCTCTAAGTCCCTTGGGGCACCAAGCATTGTTTAGGATCATTCAAAAGGTTCTTATATGTCCTAATACACATTCCTAGACATTTATAAGCCTTTAGAATACTCTCTTAACCATTCTACACTTGTTAGAGCCTCCAAGGACTCATGCTACATAATCTACCTCCCTTGGGGCACCAAGCATTATTTACGATCATTCTAAAGGTTCTTATATATCCTAATACACATGCCTAGACGATTCTAAGCCTTTGGAATACTCTTTTAACCATTCTACACTTGTTAGAGCCTCCACGGACTCATGATTATCCCTCTCCGTCCCTTGGGGCACCAAGGATTGTTTAGGAACATTCTTAGGGTTCTTATATGTCCTAATACACTTGTTAGAGGCTCCAAGGTCTCTTGCTACATCCTTTACGTCCCTTGGGGCACAAAGCATTGTTTACGATCATTCTAAAGGTTCTTATTTGTCCTAATACACATTCCTAGACCATTCTAAGCCTTTAGAATACTCTATTAACCATTCTACACTTGTTAGAGCCTCCAAGGACTCATGCTACATAATCTACGTCCCTTGGGGCACCCAGCTTTGTTTAGGATCATTCTGATGGTTCTTATTTGTCCTAATACACATTCCTAGACCATTCTAAGGCTTTAGAATACTCTATTAAGAATTCTACACTTGTTAGAGCCTCCAAGGACTCATGCTACATTCTTTATGTTCCTTGGGGCGCCAAGCAACATTTAGGAACATTCTAAAGGTTCTTGTATGTACTAATACATAATCCTAGACCATTCTAAGCCTTTAGAGTACTTTGTTAACCATTCTACACTTCTTAGAGCCTCTAAGGACTCATGCTACATCCTTTATGTCCCATGGGGCACCAAGCATTGTCTAGGATCGTTCTAAAGGTTCATATATGTCCTATACACATTCCTAGACCATTCTAAGCCTTTAGAATACTCTCTTAATCATTCTACACTTGTTAGAGCCTCCAAGGACTCATGCTACATCAACTACTTCCCTCGGGGCACAAAGCATTGTTTAGGATCATTCTAAATGTTCTTATATGTCCTCATACACATGCTTAGTCCATTCTAAGCCTTTAGAATACTCTATTAACCATTCTACACTTTTTAGAGCCTCCAACGACTCATGTTACATCCTCTGCGTCCCTTGGGGTAGGAAGCATTGTTTACGATCATTCTAAAGGTTCTTATATGTCCTAATACACATGCCTAGACGATTCTAAGCCTTTAGAATACTCTCTTAACCATTCTACACTTGTTAGAGCCTCCAACGACTCATGCTACATCCTCTACGTCCCTTGGGGTAGCAAGCATTGTTTACGATCATTCTAAAGGTTCTTAAATGTCCTAATACACAAGCCTAGACGATTCTAAGCCTTTAGAATACTCTCTTAACCATTCTACACTTTTTAGAGCTTCCAAGGACTCATGCTACATCCTTTAAGTCTCTTGGGGCACCAAGCATTGTTTAGGATCATTCTAAAGGTTCTTATATGTCCTAATACACATTCCTAGACATTTCTAAGCCTTTATAATATTCTCTTAACCATTCTACACTTGTTAGAGCCTCGAAGGACTCATGCTACATAATCTACGTCCCTTGGGGCACCAAGCATTGTTTAAGATCATTCTAAAGGTTCTTATATGTCCTAATACACATGCCTAGACGATTCGAAGCCTTTAGAATACTCTTTTAACAATTCTACACTTGTTAGAGCCTCCAAGGACTCATGCTACATCCTCTAAGTCCCTTGGGGCACCAAGCATTGTTTAGGATCATTCAAAAGGTTCTTATATGTCCTAATACACATTCGTAGACATATATAAGCCTTTAGAATACTCTCTTAACCATTCTACA
Organism: Crotalaria pallida; assembly: GCA_037953625.1. Classification (NCBI taxonomy): domain Eukaryota; kingdom Viridiplantae; phylum Streptophyta; class Magnoliopsida; order Fabales; family Fabaceae; genus Crotalaria; species Crotalaria pallida. The sequence goes on along the minus strand of CM075649.1, from coordinate 73,616,273 downwards.
CTTGTTAAAGCCTCCAAGGACTCATGCTACATAATCTACGTCCCTTGGGGCACCAAGCATTATTTACGATCATTCTAAAGGTTCTTATATGTCCTAATACACATGCCTAGACGATTCTAAGCCTTTGGAATACTCTTTTAACCATTCTACACTTGTTAGAGTCTCCATGGACTCATGATTCTCCCTCTACGTCCCTTGGGGCACCAAGGATTGTCTAGGATCATTCTTAGGGTTCTTATATGTCCTAATACACATTAGACCATTCTAAGCCTTTAGAATACTCTCTTAACCATTATATACTTGTTAGAGCCTGCAAGCACTCATTTTACATCCTTTACGTCCCTTGGGTCACAAAGCATTGTTTACGATCATTCTAAAGGTTCTTATTTGTCCTAATACACATTCCTAGACCATTCTATGCCTTTAGAATACTCTATTAACCATTCTACACTTGTTAGAGCCTCCAAGGACTCATGCTACATAATCTACGTCCCTTGGGGCACCCAGCTTTGTTTAGGATCATTCTGATGGTTCTTATTTGTCCTAATACACATTCCTAGACCATTATAAGGCTTTAGAATACTCTATTAAGCCTTCTACACTTGTTAGAGCCTCAAAGGACTCATGCTACATCCTTTATGTTCCTTGGGGCGCCAAGCAACATTTAGGAACATTCTAAAGGTTCTTGTATGTACTAATACATATTCCTAGACCATTCTAAGCCTTTAGAGTACTTTGTTAACCATTCTACACTTGTTAGAGCCTCTAAGGACTCATGCTACATCCTTTATGTCCCATGGGGCACCAAGCATTGTCTAGGATCGTTCTAAAGGTTCTTATATGTCCTATACACATTCCTAGACCATTCTAAGCCTTTAGAATACTCTCTTAATCATTCTACACTTGTTAGAGCCTCCAAGGACTCATGCTACATCAACTACTTCCCCCGGGGCACAAAGCACTGTTTAGGATCATTATAAATGTTCTTTTATGTCCTAATACACATGCTTAGTCCATTCTAAGCCTTTAGAATACTCTATTAACCATTCTACACTTGTTAGAGCCTCCAACGACTCATGTTACATCCTCTGCGTCCCTTGGGGTAGGAAGCATTGTTTACGATCATTCTAAAGGTTCTTATATGTCCTAATACACATGCCTAGACGATTCTAAGCCTTTAGAATACTCTCTTAACCATTCTACACTTGTTAGAGCCTCCATGGTCTCTTGCTACATCCTCTACGTCCCTTGGGGCACCAAGCATTGTTTATTATCATTCTGAGGGTTCTTATTTGTCCTAATACACATTCCTAGACCATTCAATGCCTTTAGAATACTCTCTTAACCACTCTACACTTGTTAGAGCCTCCAAGGACTAATGGTACATCCTTTAAGTCCCTTGGGGCACCAAGCATTGTTTACGATCATTCTAAAGGTTCTTATATGTCCTAATACACATTCCTAGACGATTATAAGCCTTTGGAATACTCTCTTAACCATTCTACAATTGTTAGAGCATCCAAGGACTCATGCTAAATCCTCTACGTCCCTTGGGGTTGCAAGCATTGTTTACGATCATTCTAAAGGTTCTTGTATGTCATAATACACATTCCTAGACCATTCTAAGCCTTTAGAATACTCTATTAACCATTCTACACTTGTTAGAGCCTCCAAGGACTCATGCTAAATCCTCTACGTCCCTTGGGGCACCAATCAATGTTTAGGATCATTCTAAAGGTTCTTATATGTCCTAATACACATTCCTAGACAATACTAAGCCTTTAGAATACTTTCTTAACCGTTCTACACTTTTTAGAGCCTCCAAGGACTCATGCTACATCCTCTACGTCCCTTGGTGCACCAAGCATTGTTTTGGATCATTCTGAGGGTTCTTATATGTGCTAATAAAAATTCCTAGACGATTCTAAGCGTTTAGAATACTCTCTTTACCATTCTACACTTGTTAGAGCCTTCAAGGACTCATGCTACATCTTCTACGTCCCTTGGGGCACCAAGCATTGTTTAAGATCATTCTAAAGGTTCTTATATGTCCTAATACACATGCCTAGAGGATTCTAAGCCTTGATAATACTCTTTTAACCATTCTACACTTGTTAGAGCCTCCAACGACTCATGCTACGTCCTCTACGTCCCTTGGGGTAACAAGCATTGTTTACGATCATTCTAAAGGTTCTTATATGTCCTAATACACAAGCCTAGACGATTCTAAGCCTTTAGAATACTCTCTTAACCGCTGTACACATGTTAGAGCCTTCAAGGTCTCATGCTACATCCTCTACGTCCCTTGGGGCACCAAGCATTGTTTAGGATCATTTTGAGGGTTCTTATTTGTCCTAATACACATTCCTAGACCATTTTATGCCTTTAGAATACTCTCTTAACCATTCTACACTTGTTAGAGCCTCCAAGGACTCATGGTACATCCTTTAAGTCCCTTGGGGCACCAAGCATTGTTTACGATCATTCTAAAGGTTATTATATGTCCTAATACACATTCCTAGACGGTTCTTAACCATTCTACAATTGTTAGAGCTTCCAAGGACTCATGCTACATCCTCTACGTCCCTTGGGGTTGCAAGCATTGTTTACGATCATTCTAAAGGTTCCTGTATGTCCTAATACACATTCCTAGACCATTCTAAGCCTTTAGAATACTCTATTAACCATTCTACACTTGTTAGAGCCTGCAAGGACTCATGCTACATCCTCTACGTCCCTTGGGGCACCAAGCAATGTTTAGGATCATTCTAAAGGTTCTTATATGTCCTAATACACATGCCTAGACGATTCTAAGCCTTTAGAATACTCTTTTAACCATTCTACACTTGTTAGAGCCTCCAAGGACTCATGATTCATCCTCTACGTCCCTTGGGGCACCAAGCATTGTTTAGGATGATTATGAGGGTTCATATATGTCCTATTACACATTCCTAGACCATTCTAAGATTTTAGAATACTCTATTAACCATTCTACACTTGTTAGAGCCTCCAAGGACTCATGCTACATCCTTTAAGTACCTTGGGGCACCAATCATTGTTTAGGATCATTCAAAAGGTTCTTATATGTCCTGATACACATTCCTAGACATTTATAAGCCTTTAGAATACTCTCTTAACCAATCTACGGTTGAGAGAGCCTCCAAGGACTCATGCTACATAATCTACGTCCCTTGGGGCACCAAGCATTATTTACGATCATTCTAAAGGTTCTTTAATATCCTAATACACATGCCTAGACGATTCTAAGCCTTTAGAATACTCTTTTAACCATTCTACACTTGTTAGAGCCTCCATGGACTCATGATTCACCCTCTAAGTCCCTTGGGGCACCAAGGATTGTTTAGGATCATTCTTAGGGTTCTTATATGTCCTAATACACATTCCTAGACCATTCTAAGCCTCTAGAATACTCTCTTAACCATTCTACACTTGTTAGAGCCTCTAAGGACTCATGCTACATCCTTTAAGTACCTTGGGGCACCAATCATTGTTTAGGATCATTCAAAAGGTTCTTATATGTCCTGATACACTTTCCTAGACATTTATAAGCCTTTAGAATACTCTCTTAACCATTCTACGGTTGATAGAGCCTCCAAGGACTCATTCTGCATAATTAACGTCCCTTGGGGCACCAAGCATTGTTTACGATCATTCTAAAGGTTCTTTAATATCCTAATACACATGCCTAGACGATTCTAAGCCTTTAGAATACTCTTTTAACCATTCTACACTTGTTAGAGCCTCCACGGACTCATGATTCACCCTGTACGTCCCATGGGGCGCCAAGGATTGTTTAGGATCATTCTTAGGGTTCTTATATGTCCTAATACACATTACTAGACCATTCTAAGCCTTTATAATACTCTCTTAACCATTCTACACTTGTTAGAGCCTCCATGGATTCAATTTACATCCTTTACGTCCCTTAGGGCACAAAGCATTGTTTACGATCATTTTAAAGGTTCTTATTTGTTCTAATACTGACAATCTGCTTCCCTGACCTTAGACTAATGGCACTCACATTCTGGTTTGGATTGATCACTGTTTGGGATGGCAACTTGTTAGAATTCTGAGATTGCATAGTGTTGATTGTTGTTGCCATCTGTCCCATCTAATTGGTCAAAGATTGAATGGAGGCCTCTTGTCTTTGAATGGATGCTCTAGTTTCCTGTTGGAATTGGAGATTTTGCATGGTCATCTGTTTCATCAGCTCTTCCAATGAAGGCTGCTTCTCAATACTAGGAGTTGGTGGTGCAGAATTAGCCTGTTGTTGCTGCTGTTGTTGTCTCTGTTGCTGGACTGGAGGAGGTACATATGGTGGTCTGAAATTGTTCTGAAATTGAACCTGTGAAGGTTGCTGCTGATCAGACCATCTCAGGTTGGGATGGTTCCTCCAACCAGGGTTGTATCTATTGGTAGAGAGATCAAAGTTCTGTGGCTGCTGGTTTCTATTGTTGAAGATGTTGGCGGCATATGCCTCAGGTTGGTCAGCACCAATCGTTGGTTGCTGCTGCACAGAAGGGCATGCATCTGTGGGGTGCTCAGCGGATGTGCATAGGCCACATAATCTAGCAGGCAGGGACAACTTCTTCTGGTTGATGGCCAATTGAGTGACCAAAGTTGTAAGTGAGTCTATCTTCTGTTCAAGCTTCTCAACCTTACCAGAACTTGTGCCAACATCGTTCACTCCTCTCACTACGATTGCATCGTTGTTGCCCCTTGCATGGAATTGTTGACAATTGGAAGCCATCTTCTCAATCTTGGCTCTGGCTTCTAAAGGTGTCATGTCTCCTAAGGCACCACCACTTGCAGCATCAAGCATGTTTCTCTCCATGAGGTTGAGACCTTCATAGAAATATTGAATAAGCAGCTGCTCTGAGATCTGATGGTGGGGGCAGCTCGCACACAGTCTCTTGAATCTCTCCCAATACTCGTAGAGACTTTCTCCACTTTGTTGCCTGATGCCTGATATATCCTTTCGGATTGTTGTTGTTCTACATGAAGGGAAGAATTTCTCCAAAAATGCCCTCTTAAGGTCATCCCAGCCTGTGATAGAACCAGGGGCCAGATCGTACAACCAATCCTTGGCTAGCCCCTCTAGGGAGTGTGGGAATGCCTTAAGACAAACATGATCCTCTTGCACATCATGTGGTTTCATAGTAGCACACACAATATGTAACTGCTTGAGATGTTTATGAGGATCCTCACCTGCAAGACCATTAAATTTGGGCAACAAATGAATTAGTCCAGACCTTAGCTCATACGGGTCATCGGGATACTGGATGCACAAATCTTCAATAGTGAAATCAGGTGCAGCCAGCTCCCTCAATGTCCTCTCACGTGGTGGAGGTTGAGCCATATTTTCAGAATGATCCAAATAAGAATCAGAATAAGAATCAGAATTTATAGGGATAGAAGAAAAAGAAGCAGACTCACTATGTAAAGACTCAATAGACTCACTACCTATGGACTGGTTCCTATTTTGTCTAACTAGTCTGTGATAAGTTCTATCAATTTCAGGGTTGTATGGATGCAAGTACCTTGGGTTGCCCCTAGTCATGTACTGAACATAACACCATTAAGCATAGCAAACTGTCACTAATATGCATGACCAAAATAGGCAACAAATTTTTTTATTTTTTAAAATTTTTTTCTTTATTTTTTTCAGCACCCTAAAATCATGAAAACATATCACATAAAGTTTGAGGACAAAATTCAAAAAGGAACCAAGTCAAACAATTAAATCAGAGACCAAAAACTAAGAAAATAAAACTTGTGAAATAAAAAAGAAATAGTAAAATGGCTTTTTCAGGGTCCAAACGAAGGAGTTTTTTAACAAAGTGAGAAAAATCAGATTATTCAGAAAATTCCCTTCGATTTGATATAAAATTCGTCAAATTCCGAGTTACGGGTCAAAAGTTGCGACGATTTGAAGAAAGTGCTGCTAAAACTTGGAAAATTTTTCTGGAACTCACAACCAGTGATGATCTGAGTGATCGTGGTGCCTCAAAACCTTTTTATATGATAAAAGTAGTGTGGATGTAAATTTTCGTGCAAAAATTCCACCCACAACTATGTGAACTAGCAACCACAGAATCAATCAAATATACTAATTGCAACAAAATAGCAAAACAACAAACAGTGCAACTTCAACCAATTATCAGAATTGACTACTAGACCCTAAATCAGACACGACACACTATAATAACTATACTAACTACGACACTAACTAACTACTAATGACCTTTGGCAAGAACCGATATTCCCCGGCAACGGCGCCAAATTTGATCGAGGCCGTACCCGATACAAATAAAAAACAGTTTAAATATAGTACTAGGAAGTGACTCCTAGGTCGTCTCCCAAGGAATATCTTATCAAGCAAAAGGTCGAACACATAGTATGCATAGAAAACAGGGGGGTTTTGTATTGAATATTGAATAATTGAAATCAAAATAGAATTAAATCAAAACGAAGTAACAGATAAGGAAAAACGGATAAACCCCTTTGGCTCGCGTTCACAACTCTATCATCGGTCACAAAAGATCAATTTCTTTCCTCTTCACTGTCCAACTCGCGAGAATTAAATACTAAGCGAAAATTCAATTCTCTCCCCAAAACCCAAACCTCTAATTAAGCATTAAAAGCCAAAGCATGGAGTTTTTACGAGTTTGCATAAATTAAGCATTCATACACATGGATTATCTCTATAGAATGGAACTAAGCGAACCATAACATATCAATAAGCATGAAAACAGTGAATAAAAACGAAATAACATTAAGAATAAGCCTCAAGAGTATGTGATACATTACCAAAGGGATTTAACCTAAGAGTTTAGCCTTCCATGAAGAAAAATACCAAAAACGTGTAGAAAGGGAAGAGAGAGAAACCCTAGCAGCCACCACAAGCTTGGAGAGCAAAACTAAGCCTTCTCTAAGAGAGAGAATGTAAAAACGTGAATGATAAATTGTGGCTGCTAGGTCTACACGAAATTGGCTAATTAAATCACAAAACGGGCCTAAATCATGGGCCCAAATCCTAAGGAAAGCTTATCTCTAAATTAAATCTAAAAATATCCTATAGATAAAATCTAAATCTTAAAAGATATAAACTAAATCTCAAATAATCCTAAAGATAGATTACAATCTTCACTTCATCATATATCTTCTCTTCCAAAATTAAATCTTCACTCCCAAAATGCCCAAAAAGCCCTTGTGCCAAATATGACCTGAAAATAGAAATAGAATTAATTAGGCTAAATAATCCCAAATTAAACAATATTCAGAATATTAGTCCAATAAACTCTAAATCACTAAATCAAGCTAAACAATGTCAAATGGGCAACAAGTATCAATAATAGGAGTAAAATAATGCAAGGAATAATGGGAAATAAAATGCTCATCAAACACCCCCACACTTACGATCATTCTAAAGGTTCTTATATGTCCTAATACACATTCCTAGACCATTCTAAGCCTTTAGAATACTCTATTAACCCTTCTACAATTGTTAGAGCCTCCAAGGACTCATGCTACATCATCTATGTCCCTTGCGGCAACAAGCAATGTTTAGGATCATTCTAAAGGTTCTTATATGTCCTAATACACATTCCTAGACAATTCTAAGCCTTTAGAATACTTTCTTAACCGTTCTACACTTGTTAGAGCCTCCAAGGATTCATGCTACATCCTCTACGTCCCTTGGTGCACAAAACTTTGTTTAGGATCATTCTGAGGGTTCTTATATGTCCTAATACACATTCCTAGACGATTCTAAGCCTTTTGAATACTCTCTTAACAATTCTACACTTGTTAGAACCTCCAAGGACTCATGCTACATCCTCTACGTCCCTTGGGGTTGCAAGCATTGTTTACGATCATTCTAAAGGTTCTTATATGTCCTAATACAGATATCTAGACGAGTCTAAGCCTTTAGTTCACTCTCTTAACCATTCTACAATTGTTAGAGCCCCCAAGTACTCATGCTACATCCTCTACGTCCCTTGGGGTTGCAAGCATTGTTTACGATCATTCTAAAGGTTCTTATATGTCCTAATACACATTCCTAGACCATTCTAAGCCTTTAGAATAATCTATTAACCATTCTACACTTGTTAGAGCCTCCAAGGACTCATGCTACATCATCTACGTCCCTTGGGGCAATAAGCAATGTTTAGGATCATTCTAAAGGTTCTTATATGTCCTAATACACATTCCTAGACAATTCTAAGCCTTTAGAATACTTTCTTAACCGTTCTACACTTGTTAGAGCCTCCAAGGATTCATGCTACATCCTCTACGTCCCTTGGTGCACCAAACTTTGTTTAGGATCATTCTGAGGGTTCTTATATGTCCTAATACACATTCCTAGACGATTCTAAGCCTTTTGAATACTCTCTTAACCATTCTACACTTGTTAGAGCCTCCAAGGACTCATGCTACATCCTCTACGTCCCTTGGGGCACCAAGCATTGTTTACGATCATTCTAAAGATTCTTATATGTCCTAATACACATGCCTAGACGATTCTAAGCCTTTAGAATACTCTTTTAACCATTCTACACTTGTTAGAGCCTCCAAGGTCTCATGCTACATCCTCTATGTCCCTTGGGTCACCAAGCATTGTTTAGGATCGTTCTGAAGGTTCTTATATGTCCTAATACACATTCCTAGACATTTCTAAGCCTTTATAATACTCTCTTAACCATTCTACACTTGTTAGAGCCTCCAAGGACTCATGCTACATCCTTTATGACCCTTGGGGAACCAAGCATTGTTTAGGATCATTCTAAAGGTTCTTATATGTCCTAATAGTCATTCCTAGACGATTCTAAGCCTTTAGAATACTCTCTTAACCATTCTACACTTGTTAGAGCCTCGAAGGACTCATGCAACATCCTCTACTTCCCTAGGGGCACCAAGCATTGTTTAGGATCATTATAAAGGTTCTTATATGTCCTAATACACATGCCTAGACCATTCTAAGCCTTTAGAACACTCTATTAACCATTCTACATTTGTAAGAGCCTCCAACGACTCATGCTACATCCTCTACGTCCCTTGGGGTAGCAAGCATTATTTAGGATCATTCTGATGGCTTTTATATGTCCTAATACACATGCCTAGACCATTTTGAGCCTTTGGAATACACTATTAACCATTCTACACTTGTTAAAGCCTCCAACGACTCATGATACACCCTCTACGTCCCTTTTGGCACCAAGCATTGTTTAGGATCATTCTGAAGGTTCTTATATGTCCTAAAACACATTCCTAGACCATTCTATTCCTTTAGAATACTCTCTTAACTATTCTACACTTGTTAGAGCCTCCAAGGACTCTTGCTACATCCTTTAAGTCCCTTGGGGTACCAAGCATTGTTTAGGATCATTCTAAAGGTTCTTATATGTCCAAATACACATTCCTAGATGATTCTAAGCCTTTAGAATACTCTCTAAACAATTCTACACTTGTTAGAGCCTCCAAGGATTCATGCTACATCCTCTACGTCCCTTGGGGCACCAAGCATTGTTTAGGATCATTCTAATGGCTCTTATATGTCCTAATACACATTCCTAGACCATTATGAGCCTTTAGAATACACTATTAACCATTCTACACTTGTTAAAGCCTCCAACGACTCATGATTCACCCTCTACGTCCCTTTTAGCACCAAGCATTGTTTAGGATCATTCTGAAGGTTCTTATATGTCCTAAAACACATTCCTAGACCATTCTATTCCTTTAGAATACTCTCTTAACGATTCTACACTTGTTAGAGCCTCCAAGGACTCTTGCTACATTCTTTAACTCCCTTGGGGCACCAAACATTGTTTAGGATCATTCTAAAGGTTCTTATATGTCCTAATACACATTCCAAGACATTTCTAAGCCTTTATAATACTCTCTTAACCATTCTACACTTGTTAGAGCCTCCAAGGACTCATGCTACATAATCTACGTCCCTTGGGGCACCAAGTATTGTTTACGATCATTCTAAAGGTTCTTATATGTCCTAATACACATTCCTAGACGATTCTAAGCCTTTAGAATACTCTCTTAACCATTCTACAATTGTTAGAGCCCCCAAGGACTCATGCTACATCCTCTACGTCCCTTGGGGTTGCAAGCATTGTTTACGATCATTCTAAAGGTTCCTGTATGTCCTAATACACTTTCCTAGACCATTCTAAGCCTTTAGAATACTCTATTAACCATTCTACACTTGTTAGAGCCTCCAAGGACTCATGCTACATCATCTACGTCCCTTGGGGCACCAAGCAATGTTTAGGATCATTCTAAAGGTTCTTATATGTCCTAATACACATTCCTAGACAATTCTAAGGTTTTAGAATACTTTCTTAACCGTTCTACACTTGTTAGAGCCTCCAAGGATTCATGCTACATCCTCTACTTCCCTTGGTGCACGAAGCTTTGTTTAAGATCATTCTAAGGGTTCTTATATGTCCTAATACACATTCCTAAACGATTCTAATGTTGGGGAGTGCCCTAGTGGCAATCGTATTTTCTCTTTTACTTGTACTTATTTCATGTTTATGGATTATTATTATTAATAATAATGAGGCATTTCATTTATTATATTTATGCTTTAATTGTTTAATTAAAATAGATATAATAAAGTCCTTAGGATTATAAGTTCAATGTCATAAGAATATGAAGTACATGACTAGTCCTTATAATAAAGTCTTATTGATTGATAATTATCCTTAAAGATTCCCTAGTCGAGTATTATAGTTAATAAGGACAACTATAATACATCGAGACTAGTATGTGGTAGGCTGATGACTGTATCTCACCGGTCATGGATATGGGATATCAAGTCTTCACGTAAGTACACATTGGGACAATTGTGTACTGGATTGACCCGCCATGAGAATGCTACATGGGTTATTAAGTGAGTGTCATCGGCGATTCTCATAGTGACAATGGTGTACATGGTCCTTCGACCTGAAGTCGCTACGGTTCCCAACATGAGGAATTATATGCTTTCACGCAATCGAATGTCATCTTTAACCAGGTGATCATAACGGTTGTAGTCGGGTATATGACAAATCATGTAGAGGGATGTGAGTGACGTAGATGGGATTTGTCCTTCCTTATTAATAGGAATTATATCTCTAGGCCCCTTGATTGAGTGAGACGTTGAAATGTATGGCCATACTCAAGACAGTCAATATGAGATATTGACGAGACTTGTTTAGACGCGTCTACTCAGGGATCAAGAAACCATAGGTTACACTATTCATGGGTGACACGTTCCATGCCATGAGTGTAACTATGATATTTGGACAAAGGGATTAAACTTACACATGTTCATTGGTCACAGTAAAAGGTTTAGTCAAATCACAGACATTCCTGTCACTTGGATAGCAATGATGTGTTGCTAGACACCGCTCATTGCTTGTAAAGTTAAAATGTGATTTTAACATTACTGCCAACGTTACAGGAACCTATAGGGTCACACACTAAGAGCAGATAAAATTGGAGATATCACATTTGATAAAAATACAATAGTTGTATTTTTATAAAATTAAATCTTTCTGATATGATTAAGATATGATTCGTTTTATCTTTATATATAAGATGTAAATTTGATTTTATCTTCTACATATAAGATAGAATTCGAATTTATCTCCTAAAAGGCCCAACCAGTTGGTCTGATAATATTATAAATATAATATTATTAGCTTTAGGGGTTAAGGAAGTGTGAGACACAGAACGGCAACCCTAGCCGTCATATCAGAGAGTGAGTGATACACAGACTCTCTTCTCTGCTAGCATTGAGAAGAGAGACGTGACTCCAATTGGGAATTTGTTCGTGTGGATACCAATAGAGGCACAACACATTGATGTGCTCGTGATTGACGAAGCGTTCGTGATAAGATTCGTTGGTCTCCTCTTCCCTGCAAAAGGTAATTTTATTCCCTATCTCAAATCATGCTTTCACATGGATCCTGGATGGAAATAGGATTTTTTTTCCGCTGCGTTTGTTGCATCCTATTTCCTAAAAGTGGTATCAGAGCCACTTGTGAAACCATGATTTGATTATTTTTTATTAAACATGTTTTAATATGATTATGATGTGTTGGGTTTAATAAAAAAAATTAAAAAATAAAAAAAACACGTTGATGTGTTTGCGCCGCATGAATTCATGAATTCACCCAGTTTGATACATGTTGATACTGTACATGTTTGCGCCGCATGAACTTTGGCCACATGATTCAATTAAAATTAAGGAAGTTTGCACCGCTTGAACTTTGGCCGCATGAATCAATTTGGCCGCATGAACATTATCAAGAGTTGATACTTGAATCAAGAGTTGATACGTTGTTATTTTATCAAGTTGATAAAATATAATTTTTTTTAATTCGTAACAAACATAATTTTTAATAAAATAATAATGTATTTTATTTAATATGTTGTTTGTTGTATGGTGAATGGTCATGGCCTCTTAGATCGTTTCGCGCCTTGTGTATGTTTTATTTTCTTTTGGTTTATTTTTAAAATACGGTCTGCGTGTCGTGCCTCTCTCTATATTCAATATGTATTTCTTTTCTCATCTAAATCCCCTCATGAACGAGGTTTCTATTTGTAATATTTTTATTAAAAATTGCGAAAGACTTGAAGATGAAAAGGAAAGGAGATTTAAGGAAGGCTCTTGGAGAAGGACCGGTGCATACATTCAAGGAATGCTCTTGGAGAAGAAGCTATGCGTTTAGGATCTTTGTTTTAATTCACTCATTGGCTTGGGTGAATTAGTTTTTCTAGGCCATGACCATATCACGTAGTTTATAATTATAGTATGTATGTGATGCATGTTATCGTTATAATGTATGTTAATGTAAGATAAAATAGGTGAGATCACTTAAATATAAAACCCCTCAAACTGAAATATTAAGTTATATGTCTTCCCATGCTTGACACTCGTCTTGATTGATGTCGTTTTGAATGTGGGTCTTCTAAAGTAGAGTATGTTTATCTACATTGGTCAGACGCGAAGGAATAAATGTAATATTCGTTATGTCAACCATTGGGTCTAACTTAAATGGATGGTTCAATAGGATTGAAGATCTATAGGCAAAAGAATTGGGTATAAATTAATAAGTTAATTTTGAATAAATGTTATTCACCCAATTGATCCAAGAGTCACATGAGATGTGATTGGGAAAGGGTTCCTTACCTAAATAATCTAATTGTGGGTGATCAGCAAAAGTTGACTCATGATAAGATGAAATATGGATCTTGGTCCCACTAGAAAATCTTGCGCTGAGATTTTCCGAGTCAATATTGAGGGTTATTGATTTGAGGAAAATAGTGGGAGTAATATTTAATGAAAGTCCTTATTAAATATTTAATAAACATGATTTTAATTCTGCTTTTATTTTGTTGTTAGATCACCATGGCTTCAAACAATTCAAATAACTTATCACTGCGATCGGTCCTTGATAAGGACAAACTGACGGGAATTAATTTCCTAGACTGGTATCGAAACCTAAGGATTGTCCTTAGGAATGAGAAAAAGCTGTATGTGCTAGAGCAACCGCTCCCTGAAGCACCCCCCGCTAATGCACCGGCTGCTGAGCGGAATGCTTTCCATAGACATCAAGATGATGCCTTAGAAGTTGCAACTCTCATGCTTGTCACTATGACCCTGACCTTCATAAGGTTCACGAGAACATGAGTGCGTACGATATGATCGTACACCTTAAGGAGCTCTATCAAGGGCAAGCAAGGCATGAGCGTTTTGAGGTCACAAGGTCCCTTCACTTGTAAGATGACAGAGGGAAGCCCAGTTAGTCATCATGTAATCAAGATGATTGGTTATATTGAGAACATTGAGAGGATAGGTTTCCCACTAGGTCAAGAGTTGGCCGTTGACTTAGTTCTGCATTCCTTACCACAGAGCTTTAGTCAGTTTGTCATGAATTACAACATGAACAACATTGACAGCACTCTAACTGAATTGTTAGGGAAGTTGAAAACTGCTAAGCATGATATCAACAAGGGAAAAATTGTATTGTTGGTTCAAAATGGAAAGGGCAAAGGTAAGGCCAAAGGGAAAGCACAAAAACCTAAGGATAAGGGAAAAGCTAGAGTAGCTAAGGCTCTTAAGCCTAAAGGTGGGGTGGCTAAGGAGGGAAATTGCTTCCATTGTAACAAGGAGGGACATTGGAAGAGGAATTGCCCAGATTACCTTAAAGAGAAAGAAATGAAGAAAAGCGGAGCCTCTTCTTCAGGTATTTTTGTTATAGAAGTTAATTTTTCTGCTTCAACATCATGGGTATTAGATACTGGATGTGGATCTCACATTTGTGTTAATGTGCAGGATCTAAAAAGGAGTAGAAGATTAGCTAAAGGTGAAGTCGAACTGCGAGTTGGAAATGGAGCAAGAGTTGCCGCCATTGCTGTTGGAACTTGTAGTTTAACCTTACCTAGTGGATTAGTTTTAGAACTAGAGGATGTTTATTGTGTACCTGCTATTCGTAGGAATATTATTTCAGTTTCATGTTTAGACAAAGTAGGTTTTTCGTTTTCAATAAGGAACAAATGTTGTTCCATTTATTTGAATGAGATGTTTTATGGCAGTGCACAATTAATAAATGGTCTTTATTTGTTAGATCTTGATCATCCAGTCTATAACATTAATGCTAAAAGGTTTAAATCAAATGATACAAACCAAACTTTTCTTTGGCATTGTCGTTTGGGCCATATAAATGAGAAACGCATTTCTAAACTTCATAAAGATGGATTCTTAGACTCATTTGATTTTGAATCTTATGAGACATTTGAGTCTTGTTTGTTGGGCAAGATGACAAAGGGCCCATTTACTGGCAGCAGTGAACGGGCTAATGAACTTTTGGGACTCATACATACAGATGTATGTGGGCCTATGAGTTCAAATGCTAGAGGAGGTTACCCGTACTTCGTCACATTTACTGATGATTTTAGTAGATATGGGTATGTATATCTGATGAAATACAAACATGAAACCTTTGAAAAGTTCAAGGAATTCAAGAATGAAGTACAAAATCAACTTGGCAAATGTATTAAAGCCCTTCGATCTGATCGAGGTGGTGAATACCTTAGCCAAGAGTTCGATGACTATCTAAAAGAGTGTGGTATAGTATCTCAACTCACTCCTCCTGGAACACCCAGTGGAATGGTGTTTCAGAAAGGAGAAACCGAACCTTGTTGGACATGGTTAGGTGTATGATGAGTCAATCGGACCTTCCAATCTCTTGTTGGGGACATGCTCTGCTTACAGCTGCTTTTACACTTAACCGATCCCCATCGAAAGCGGTTGAAAAGACACCATATGAGATATGGACTGGGAGGCGTCCTAGTATGTCTTTTCTCAAGATTTGGGGTTGTGATGTTTATGTGAAACGTCTACTTTCTGATAAACTCAGTCCCAAATCTGACAAATGCTACTTTGTAGGATATCCCAAAGAAACTAAGGGATACTATTTCTACAATCCCACTGAAGGCAAAGTGTTTGTCGCTCGCACAGGCGTATTTCTTGAAAGAGAATTTCTCTCTAAAGGAAATAGTGGGAGGAAAATAGATCTTGATGAGATTCAAGAATCCCAAAGTAGCCAAGACCAAGCGATGGATGTTGAGCAAGTTCCACAAGATGTTGTGGATGTACAACCTGCTCAAGTTACACAAGTTTTGCGTAGGTCAAGTAGGATTCCTCTTCAGCCAGAGAGATATGGATTTCTCTTGACTCACGAGGACGACATTATGATTTTTGATCAAGATGAACCTACTACTTACCAAGAGGCTATAAACAGCCCTGACTCTAAGAAATGGGTTCAAGCCATGAGATCTGAGATGGAGTCCATGCAAACCAACCAAGTTTGGATCTTGGTTGATCTACCTGATGGGGTAAAACCAATTGGGTGCAAATGGGTTTTCAAGAAGAAGACTGACATGGATGGTAATGTACATACCTTTAAAGGATGATTGGTTGCTAAAGGTTTCAAACAAGTTCATGGTATTGACTATGATGAAACTTTTTCACCAGTTGCCATGCTTAAATCCATTGGGATCTTGCTTGCTATTGCAACATTTCATGATTATGAAATCTGGCAGATGGATGTCAAAACTGCTTTCCTTAATGGAAATCTTTTAGAGGATGTGTATATGACACAGCCTGAAGGTTTTGTTGATCCAAAGCATGCTGGAAAGGTTTGTAAGCTGCAACGATCCATTTATGGATTGAAACAAGCTTCTAGGAGTTGGAATATTCGATTCGATGATGCAATCAAACAATTTGGTTTCATCAAGAACGAAGAAGAGTCTTGTGTATATAAGAAGGTTAGTGGGAGTGCAATTGTCTTTCTTGTGTTGTATGTGGATGACATACTACTCATCGGGAATGACATTCCTACCTTACAGTCTGTTAAGACTTGGTTAGGGAATTGCTTTTCTATGAAGGATTTGGGTGAAGCAACCTATATATTAGGCATTAAGATTTATAGAGATAGATCAAGGAGATTGCTTGGCCTAAGTAAAAGTTCGTACCTAGACAAAGTGTTGAAACGGTTCAACATGCAGGATTCCAAAAGGGGATCTTTGCCAATGTCACATGGTATAACCTTGTCAAAGGAACAATGTCCTTCCACTAAGGAAGAAAGGGAACGCATGGATAGAATTCCATATGCATCTGCAATTGGATCTATCATGTATGCCATGATATGTACTCGACTTGATGTTTCGTATGCTTTGAGCATGACGAGCAGATACCAATCAGATCCAGGTGAAGGTCACTGGACAGCAGTCAAGAATATCCTAAAGTACTTGAGAAGAACTAAGGATGCTTTCTTGGTATATGGAGGTGAAGATGAGCTGGTTGTAAAGGGTTACACCGACGCTAGCTTCCAGACTGATAAGGACAATTTCAGATCACAATCTGGATTTGTATTTTGTTTGAATGGTGGGGCTATATGCTGGAAGAGTTCAAAGCAAGAGACTGTAGCCGATTCTACAACAGAAGCTGAGTATATAGCTGCATCAGAAGCAGCAAAGGAAGCGGTTTGGATTAAGAAGTTCATAACTGAACTTGATGTTGTTCCTAGTATTGAGTTTCCAGTGGACCTCTATTGTGACAACAATGGAGCCATTGCGCAAGCTAAGGAACCGAGATCTCACCAGAAATCCAAACATATACTTCGGCGTTTTCACATCATTCGAGAGATAATTGACAGAGGAGATGTGAAGATATGCAGAGTTTCAACAGATGATAATATTGCTGATCCACTGACTAAACCTCTTGCAATAAAAAAGCATGAGGGACATGTTAGGGCTTATGGTATTAGATACATGAACGATTGGCTCTAGTGCAAGTGGGAGATTGTTGGAGAGTGCCCTAGTGGAAATCGTATTTTCTCTTTTACTTGTACTTATTTCATGTTTATGGATTATTACTATTAATAATAATGAGGCATTTCATTTATTATATTTATGCTTTAATTGTTTAATTAAAGTACATGACTTGATAATTATAGTTAAAGATTTCCTAGTCGAGTATTATAGTTAATAAGGACAACTATAATACATCGAGACTAGTATGTGGCAGACTGATGACTGTATCTCACCGGTCATGGATATGGGATATCATGTCTTCACGTAAGTACACATTGGGACAATTGTGTACTGGATTGACCCGCCATGAGAATGCTACATGGGTTATTAAGTGAGTGTCATCGGCGATTCTCATAGTGACAATGGTGTTCATAGTCCTTCGACCTGAAGTTGCTACGGTTCCCAACATGAGGAATTATATGCTTTCACGCAATCAAACGTCATCTTTAACCAGGTGATCATAACGGTTGTAGTCAGGTATATGACAAATCATGTAGAGGGATGTGAGTGACGTAGATGGGATTTGTCCTTCCTTATTAATAGGGATTATATCTCTGGGCCCCTTGATTGAGTGAGACGTTGAAATGTATGGCCATACTCAAGACAGTCAATATGAGATATTGACGAGACTTGTTTAGACGCGTCTACTCAGGGATCAAGAAACCATAGGTTACACTATTCATGGGTGACACGTTCCATGCCAT
Source organism: Crotalaria pallida (assembly GCA_037953625.1). Lineage (NCBI taxonomy): Eukaryota > Viridiplantae > Streptophyta > Magnoliopsida > Fabales > Fabaceae > Crotalaria > Crotalaria pallida. The sequence continues at coordinate 73,598,163 of CM075649.1, read as the reverse complement.
GAGTGTAACTATGATATTTGGACAAAGGGATTAAACTTACAATGTTCATTGGTCACAGTAAAAGGTTTAGTCAAATCACAGACATTCCTATCACTTGGATAGCAATGATGTGTTGCTAGACACCGCTCATTGCTTGTAAAGTTAAAATGTGATTTTAACATTACTGCCAACGTTACAGGAACCTATAGGGTCACACACTAAGAGCAGATAAAATTGGAGATATCACATTTGATAAAAATACAATAGTTGTAATTTTATAAAATTAAATCTTTCTGATATGATTAAGATATGATTCGTTTTATCTTTATGTATAAGATATAAATTTGATTTTATCTTCTACATATAAGATAGAATTCGAATTTATCTCCTAAAAGGCCCAACCAGTTGGTCTGATAATATTATAAATATAATATTATTAGCTTTAGGGGTTAAGGAAGTGTGAGACACAAAACGGCAACCCTAGCCGTCATATCAGAGAGTGAGTGATACACAGACTCTCTCTTCTCTGCTAGCATTGAGAAGAGAGACGTGACTCCAATTGGGAATTTGTTCGTGTGGATACCAATAGAGGCACAACACATTGATGTGCTCGTGATTGACGAAGCGTTCGTGATAAGATTCGTTGGTCTCCTCTTCCCTACAAAAGGTAATTTTATTCCCTATCTTAAATCATGCTTTCACATGGATCCTGGATGGAAATAGGATTTTTTTTTTCCGCTGCGTTTGTTGCATCCTATTTCCTAACATCTAAGCCTTTAGAATACTCTCTTAACCATTCTACACTTGTTAGAGCCTCCAAGGACTCATGCTACATCCTCTACGTCCCTTGGGGCACCAAGCATTGTTTACGATCATTCTAAAGATTCTTATATGTCCTAATACACATTCCAAGACATTTCTAAGCCTTTATAATACTCTCTTAACCATTCTACACTTGTTAGAGCCTCCAAGGACTCATGCTACATAATCTACGTCCCTTGGGGCACCAAGCGTTGTTTACGATCATTCTAAAGGTTCTTATATGTCCTAATACACATATCTAGACTATTCTAAGCCTTTAGTTCACTCTCTTAACCATTCTACAATTGTTATAGCCCCCAAGGACTCATGCTACATCCTCTAAGTCCCTTGGGGTTGCAAGCATTGTTTACGATCATTCTAAAGGTTCCTGTATGTCCTAATACACATTCCTAGACCATTCTAAGCCTTTAGAATACTCTATTAACCATTCTACACTTGTTAGAGCCTCCAACGACTCATGCTACATCATCTACGTCCCTTGGGGCAACAAGCAATGTTTAGGATCATTCTAAAGGTTCTTATATGTCCTAATACACATTCCTAGACAATTCTAAGCCTTTAGAATACTTTCTTAACCGTTCTACACTTGTTAGAGCCTCCAAGGATTCATGCTACATCCTCTACGTCCCTTGGTGCACCAAACTTTGTTTAGGATCATTCTGAGGGTTCTTATATGTCCTAATACACATTCTTAGACGATTCTAAGCCTTTTGAATACTCTCTTAACCATTCTACACTTGTTAGAGCCTCCAAGGACTCATGCTACATCCTCTACGTCCCTTGGGGCACCAAGCATTGTTTACGATCATTCTAAAGATTCTTATATGTCCTAATACACATGCCTAGACGATTCTAAGCCTTTAGAATACTCTTTTAACCATTCTACACTTGTTAGAGCCTCCAAGGTCTCATGCTACATCCTTTATGTCCCTTGGGTCACCAAGCATTGTTTAGGATCGTTCTGAAGGTTCTTATATGTCCTAATACACATTCCTAGACATTTCTAAGCCTTTATAATACTCTCTTAACCATTCTACACTTATTAGAGCCTCCAAGGACTCATGCTACATCCTTTATGACCCTTGGGGCTCCAAGCATTGTTTAGGATCATTCTAAAGGTTCTTATATGTCCTAATACACATTCCTAGACGATTCTAAGCCTTTAGAATACTCTCTTAACCATTCTACACTTGTTAGAGCCTCGAAGGACTCATGCAACATCCTCTACTTCCCTGTGGGCACCAAACATTGTTTAGGATCCTTATAAAGGTTCTTATATGTCCTAATACACATGCCTAGACCATTCTAAGCCTTTAGAACACTCTATTAACCATTCTACACTTGTTAGAGCCTCCAACGACTCATGCTACATCCTCTACGTCCCTTGGGGCAGCAAGCATTGTTTATGATCATTCTGATGGCTCTTATATGTCCTAATACACATTCCTAGACCATTCTGAGCCTTTAGAATACACTATTAACCATTCTACACTTGTTAAAGCCTCCAACGACTCATGATTCACCCTCTACGTCCCTTTTGGCACCAAGCATTGTTTAGGATCATTCTGAAGGTTCTTATATGTCCTAAAACACATTCCTAGACCATTCTATTCCTTGAGAATACACTCTTAACTATTATACACTTGTTAGAGCCTCCAAGGACTGTTGCTACATCCTTTAAGTCCCTTGGGGTACCAAGCATTATTTAGGATTATTCTAAAGGTTCTTATATGTCCAAATACACATTCCTAGATGATTCTAAGCCTTTAGAATACTCTCTAAACAATTCTACACTTGTTAGATCCTCCAAGGATTCATGCTACATCCTCTACGTCCCTTGGGGCACCAAGCATTATTTAGGATCATTCTGATGGCTCTTATATGTCCTAATACACATTCCTAGACCATTATGAGCCTTTAGAATACACTATTAACCATTCTACACTTGTTAAAGCCTCCAACGACTCATGATTCACCCTCTACGTCCCTTTTAGCACCAAGCATCGTTTAGGATCATTCTGAAGGTTCTTATATGTCCTAAAACACATTCCTAGACCATTCTATTCCTTTAGAATACTCTCTTAACCATTCTACACTTGTTAGAGCCTCCAAGGACTCTTGCTACATCCTTTAAGTCCCTTGGGGCACCAAGCATTGTTTAGGATCATTCTAAAGGTTCTTATATGTCCTAATACACATTCCAAGACATTTCTAAGCCTTTATAATACTCTCTTAACCATTCTACACTTGTTAGAGCCTCCAAGGACTCATGCTACATAATCTACGTCCCTTGGGGCACCAAGCATTGTTTACGATCATTCTAAAGGTTCTTATATGTCCTAATACACATATCTAGACGATTCTAAGCCTTTAGTTCACTCTCTTAACCATTCTACAATTGTTAGAGCCCCCAAGGACTCATGCTACATCGTCTACGTCCCTTGGGGTTGTAAGAATTGTTTACGATCATTCTAAAGGTTCTTATATGTCCTAATACACATTCCTAGACCATTCTAAGCCTTTAGAATACTCTATTAACCATTCTACACTTGTTAGAGCCTACAAGGACTCATGCTACATCATCTGCGTCCCTTGGGGCAACAAGCAATGTTTAGGATCATTCTAAAGGTTCTTATATGTCCTAATACACATGCCTAGAGCATTCTAAGCCTTTAGAACACTCTATTAACCATTCTACACTTGTTATAGCCTCCAACGACTCATGCTACATCCTCTACGTCCATTGGGACAGCAAGCATTGTTTAGGATCATTCTAAAGGTTCTTATATGTCCTAATACACATTCCTAGACCATTCTAAGCCTTTAGAATACTCTATTAACCATTCTACACTTGTTCGAGCCTCCAACGACTCATGCTACATCCTCTACGTCCCTTGGGACAGCAAGCATTGTTTACGATCATTATAAAGGTTCTTATATGTCCTAATACACATGCCTAGACGATTCTAAGCCTTTAGAATACTCTCTTAACCATTCTACACTTGTTAGAGCCTCCAAGGTCTCATACTACATCCTCTACGTCCCTTGGGACAGCAAGCATTGTTTAGGATCATTCTAAAGGTTCTTATATGTCCTAATACACATTCCTAGACCGTTCTAAACCTTTAGAATACTCTATTAACCATTCTACACTTGTTAGAGCCTCCAACGACTCATGCTACATCCTCTACGTCCCTTGGGACAGCAAGCATTGTTTACGATCATTCTAAAGGTTCTTATATGTCCTAATACACATGCCTAGACGATTCTAAGCCTTTAGAATACTCTCTTAACCATTCTACACTTGTTAGAGCCTCTAAGGTCTCATACTACATCCTCTACGTCCCTTGGGACAGCAAGCATTGTTTAGGATCATTCTAAAGGTTCTTATATGTCCTAATACACATTCCTAGACCGGTCTAAGCCTTTAGAATACTCTATTAACCATTCTACACTTGTTAGAGCCTCCAACGACTCATGCTACATCCTCTACGTCCCTTGGGACAGCAAGCATTGTTTACGATCATTCTAAAGGTTCTTATATGTCCTAATAGACATGCCTAGACGATTCTAAGCCTTTAGAATACTCTCTAGTAAAGGCCTAACAGCCTGAGTTAAAGATCCTTGTAGATTGGCAGCATTGGGATAGTTTTAATTGTTTTTAATATGGAGGGATTTTCATTCGATGATGCACCATTTTTTGATGGAAATAATTTTCATTATTGGAGTGCGAGAATGAAAATATTTTTACAATCTATCAGCATTCGTCTATGGAATGCCATTTTACATGGTTTTGATGAAAAATCTTTTTCCTTGAATTTTCAAGCTATGCATGTTTTGAAAAATGCTTTGAACCATGATGCATTTGCTATTATTGAAAATTGTGAAAATTCTAAGGATATCTGGGACACTTTACATTTACACTATGCTACTAATGATCTTGTTGAAAGTGTAAGTGTCCACAGGAAAGAGGAGAAGGAACAACAAGAAGTTGCTATAGAACGTGAAAGGACCAACTCCCTAGACGAAGATTCTGATGATGAAAGTGAAAGCGTGGGGAGTAACTCAACAAGTGATTGTGATGACTTAGAGAGGATATTTGAAACCTTTATGGACTCACTAGAGGAATCAAGTGACTCGGATGCGAAATCAATGGCAGATGAAATTAAAACATCCGACTACCTGGATCATGAGGACCATGAGGTAATTTCAATTAGTCCTTGTTCTAAATCTCTACAATTTGCATATAATGATTTGCATGATGATTTGACATCTTTAGAAAATAGAAACTTGGACTCTTTACAAAAACTCTCCTTGATTGAAAATGAAATTGATATTTTGAAAAATGGAGATATTTTTGATAAAGAGATATTTTTAGAAAATAGCTCCTCAACGATTTTTGAAAATTGCTTTGATATTGATAAACAAGTTGAGGATGCACTCTTTGAATATAGTAACATTGAAAAATCCATTTGTTCAAATTCCTTGCTTGAAAATGAGGTTGATATTCAAAAATCAAGCAAAGTGTTTGACAATGAAATTTCTCAATGTGAAGTTAAAAATTCCAAGTTTCATGAAAATAATTTTGAAAAAATCATATCATCATCCAAACCCATTACATGTAATTATTGTGGTAATTTAGGACATATTTCTCATTTATGCTTTTATCGTAAAAATTATAATATGAGAAATAATTTGCAATGGGTTCCAAAGGCTTCTAAGGAACCTAAGATTAACCCCAAAGGACCCAAGATGAAATGGGTACCAAAAAGTTCTTCTAGTGTTCTAAATGTGCAGGAATCCAAACAAAAAGAAGATCTAAGTGGTCAAAAGAAAGTCTTATAAGGTGTATGGGTTGAGAAACGAAACAAGCCTAAGGATGAACCAAGTGGTAGAGAAAAGGATAAACTATCAAGGGTGATGTCTAAGAGGACAAGAAATAGATGGAATGGTCAAAGGAGGAAGATGCTCCCAACCAAAGCTTCTCACGTGTCTAAAATTGAAATGAAATGGTCTAGGACGTCAAGCAAGAAGCAATGGGTAAGGACAAACACCTCCTTGATCAACAAGTCCAAGGTATCAAGTTCTCATTCATACTATAACAACGACTACACAAAGGTATACCTGGACTACTCTATTTTTTTGTGCATACCAAGGTGTATCATGAGTGCTGAAATCTTTTTGAAAATCTTTTATTTCTCACGATCACTCCTTGGATAAAATAAATCATGTGTGTCTTGCTTTATCTGAAAATCTTTTTAAGCACATGATTATATTTTTTGTGTGTTCACTGCATTATTTTTTTTTCACCATATATTGAGTTGTATCATGTGTGTTAAAATATTTTTTAAAAATTCCTTTTATCACATGAATACACTCTTTATGTGTTGATGCCATGTCATGTCATACTAGAGATATATATTGATATTATGGACATGCATTTGTGTGCATGAGCATGTTCATTGTCTACCTCTTATGGGCATACTTGATAAGATGTTTGGAAGAATCATAATTGGTGATGTATTCATGTATTACTAATTCCTAAGGATCCAATTATGTTGGATACCAAGAGATACGTTGCTAATTAGTCTTGCAGGTATTACAACATTTATCAACCTTGCAATGCTCTCTAGAAATTTATGATCAACGTTGTCAATTTAAGAGAGGACTTTGCAATTTTTCAAGCAATTGAAAGTATACTGTATTATAAACATGATCTCTTGGAATGGAAGAAGTGCAACACAATGCAAGGGGAAATTCCTTCAAATACTGAATGTTGAATCTCAAATTGGAAGGAACTCCAAAGCTAATTATCCCTATTAACTGGGAAAGCATCACCGACGATAAGTATCACTGTCCCTTTATTATCTTATTTATCATGTGATACTTGTTTATGTGATATATGCCTTATATGGCAATATGTGCTATCATGAATTATATGTTATTATTGTCATGGCATATAAGAATTTTAAAGTTTTGATGATAGTGAGCATTCACATGTTTTTTATGATGCATTTTTCATCTCCCTTCATGCTATGCTTATTTTGGAAAAACCTTTTATAAAGGGGGAGAAAAATATTATTTGAATACTTGCATTAAAACATGTTTTGCTTCTTCATCCCATTTTGACATCATGTTGATTTTTATTGTGTATTGGGAAGAAATTTTTTTTGTATCCCATACTTATTTTTGCTGATGTCAAATAGGGGGAGTAAATATGCATAGTCACCTCCCTTGTTATTATTAATGTATCTATTCAGTGTTTCAGGGGGAGTATAGTACAAAGGGGGAGAAGAACCCTAATCCTGCTAAAGTCTTCTCACCACCTTTTTGATGTTGACAAAAGGGGGAGAAGAATTCTGAGCTTCATTGTGTATACTAACCATATATGGAGGGGGAGGTTATGAGAATGAAGAGAAACTATTATCATGGCTTAATCAATTATTCTCTATATTCTCTATTTGTATTTAAATTTCCTATGATATTATTGGACTATATTTTTCTATACTTGCTGCTTAACGCTTGTGATGCAGAAACTCAGAAAAGGGTTTGTCATCATCAAAAAGGGGGAGTGTTGGAAGTCAAGCTTGCCCCAAAGGACGTAAAGAGTAATGCTAGAAGGATTCTAGAAGATAATGTTTTGATGATTACAAACAAGATTCAAAGTTTCAAGCATCAAGCTGCATCAAGTTCAAGCATCAAGCTTCAAGGCTAAAGTCAAGGCTCAAGCTTCATGTTCAAGTTTTGTATAGTCTGGCCCATAGGAAATTTGTAAGGTAATGAATTTTTATTACAAGTGTGTAATGGCCAAAATTAGTTTTTCATGTTAAGGAGAAGAAAAGAACATTTTGTGAAAAATGTTTTAATTGCAAAATGTGTTTTCATGAAAATCAGTTTTTAACTTAGTTTATGAAAAATGTTTTTAATTGCGAAAATAGTTTTTCTAAAAACATATTTTTTAAAGACTTAACTGATTCACTGTGAAAATATATCTTGACAACCTCTAGCTGGATTTCTCTAAATTGTGAAAATCTGTTAAGACAAGTTTTGACAGAGATAATCGATTACTCTTTCAAGATAATCGATTATTTATGTTGCATCATAGAAAATCCAGAGAGTGTGTAATCGAGTATTTGAACCTGGCTAATCCATTACTTTTTGTATGAAAGTAATCGATTACTTGGCACAGATAATCGATTACTGGAGTTGCATCATATATTTTTCAGAGGCTGTGTAATCGATTATTTGACCAATGATAATCGATTATATCAGTTGCATCATATATTAAACAGAAGTGAAGTAATTGATTAAATTCTATGTTGTAATCGATTACTGGTTTTTCAAAAGAATTTAAAAGTTTCTATTTTTAAAGGGATAATCGATTATCTTCTTGAAGTAATCGATTACCTCAAGTTTTATTGAAAAACGTGTCAGAATCATTTTGATTTATTTCCTTATTTGTTTTTACATAATTGATTCTGATTTATTTTCAAAATTCGAATTTGATTTTGTTTTTGAAAATATTTCCTTATTTGTCTTTAAGAATCAAATCTTTGATTTATTTCCTAAATCTATTTTATTTGTTTCTGATTTCAAAATTGATTTTATTCTATTTTATTTTATTCTTTAAATCTATTTGATTTGATTTTATTGATTTCAAAAATATTATTTTACTTATTTGATTTCAGAAAATCAATTTTGAATATTTCCGGATTTGATTTCATTCTTATTTTAAATTTGATTTATTTCCAAAATTAGTTTTGATTTGATTCTGATTCTAGTTTCAAATTCAAAATTTGAATTTCAAATATTTTCAAATCTTTATTTTTACTTCTTAAATCTTTAAGATTTGATTTTTGACTTTAAACATGTGTTAAAAATGTGTTTAAAATGATTTGATCTTTTCATATTTTCTGATCCAACTTTTTTCTTCTTCACGTTCTTCTCTTCTTCTCTTCTCCTTTAACCAGTTCTTAAACGTTGATATCTATTTGAGAAGAAAACTTTTTTTCTTGGCCTTAGTACTTGTGATTTAACTTCATTGCCATAGAGCTTTATTATTGTATCAGTGTTATCTAGAACACAGTTTTGTTAGAGCCTTATATTGTTGTATCCGCACTATTAAGAGTGCAATATAGGTCTTGTACCAATCACTCATACCGTAACCATTTGTGTAAGGGGTGTGTAACCCTTAGTGACTAGGGAGTGGATCTCCTAGTGCGGACGTGCTGCGTTCGTGGTTGTAGGGTGAGGAACCCTGCTGTGTGGGTAGTGCTAGACGAACGGTGGGGCACCTAGTAGTTAGGCTATCTGGTTTATTGAGGTCCCTGGCGAAAGGAGGTTCCTAGTAGCTTGCGGGGCGCTCTGGTTGTACTTGGGGACGCGAGGCGTCTTTGGTATAGTGAAAGCTCAAGCGGGTCGCTTGGGGACTGGAGTAGGCCGGGTTTGCCGAACCAGGATAAAATCTCCAGTGCAATCTCTTCTATCCCTATCTCTTTTATATTTGTTGTTATCTTTATTTGTTGTGCATCATAACAACTATTTTCGTAATAATCTATTTTAAGCGAATTTAAAATAATAAGCGCGGTAACGGTTTTCATTGTTCTTATTTAATTCGTATCCGCGCATATTAGTTTTTCATAATAGTATTAAAATAATTAGCTTCCGCGCAATCTCTTTTCAACATTATAGTGTTTTCCGCTGCAAAATCTCTTTAAGTTTGTTGAAAAAGTTTTAAATCGAATATTTTCCAATGTTTTCATAAACACCCAATTCACCCCCCCTCTTGGGTGACGGCTGCCAATCCTATCAATAATTCTAACATAAAGGTTCCTGTATGTCCTAATACACATTCCTAGACCATTATAAGCCTTTAGAATACTCTATTAACCATTCTACACTTGTTAGAGCCTCCAAGGACTCATGCTACATCATCTACGTCCCTTGGGGCACCAAGCAATGTTTAGGATCATACTAAAGGTTCTTATATGTCCTAATACACATTCCTAGACAATTCTAAGCCTTTAGAATACTTTCTTAACCGTTCTACACTTGTTAGAGCCTCCAAGGATTCATGCTACATCCTCTACGTCCCTTTGTGCACCAAGCTTTGTTTAGGATCATTTTGAGGGTTCTTATATGTACTAATACACATTCCTAAACGATTCTAAGCCTTTAGAATACTCTCTTAACCATTCTACACTTGTTAGAGCCTCCAAGGACTCATGCTACATCCTCTACGTCCCTTGGGGCACCAAGCATTGTTTACGATCATTCTAAAGATTCTTATATGTCCTAATACACATGCCTAGACGATTCTAAGCCTTTAGAATACTTTTTTAACCATTCTACACTTGTTAGAGCCTCCAAGGTCTCATGCTACATCCTCTATGTCCCTTGGGGCACCAAGCATTGTTTAGGATAGTTATGACGGTTCTTATATGTCCTAATACACATACCTAGACATTTCTAAGCCTTTATAATACTCTATTAACCATTCTACACTTGTTAGAGCCTCCAAGGACTCATGCTACATCCTTTATGACCCTTGGGGCACCAAGCATTGTTTAGGATCATTCTAAATGTTCTTATATGTCCTAATACACATTCCTAGATGATTCTAAGCCTTTAGAATAATCTCTTAACCATTCTACACTTGTTAGAGCCTCGAAGGACTCATGCAACATCCTCTACTTCCCTCGAGGCACCAAGCATTGTTTAGGATCATTATAAAGGTTCTTATATGTCCTAATACACATGCCTAGACCATTCTAAGCCTTTAGAACACTGTATTAACCATTCTAAACTTGTTAGAGCCTCCAACGACTCATGCTACATCCTCTACGTCCCTTGGGACAGCAAGCATTGTTTAGGACCATTCTAAAGGTTCTTATATGTCCTAATACACATTCCTAGACCATTCTACGCATTTAGAATACTCTATTAACCATTCTACACTTGTTAGAGCCTCCAACGACTCATGCTACATCCTATACGTCCCTTAGGACAGCAAGCATTGTTTACTATCAACCTAAAGGTTCTTATATGTCCTAATACACATGCCTAGACGATTCTAAGCCTTTAGAATACTCTCTTAACCATTCTACACTTGTTAGGGCCTCCATGGTCTCATGCTACATCCTCTAAGTCCTTTGGGGCACAAAGCATTGTTTAGGATCGTTCTGAAGGTTCTTATATGTCCTAATACACATTCCTAGACATTTCTAAGCCTTTATAATACTCTCTTAACCATTCTACACTTGTTAGAGCCTCCAAGGACTCATGCCACATCCTTTAAGACCCTTGGGGCACCAAGCATTGTTTAGGATCATTCTAAAGGTTCTTATATGTCCAAATACACATTCCTAGATGATTCTAAGCCTTTAGAATACTCTCTAAACCATTCGACACTTGTTAGAGCCTCCAAGGACTCATGCTACATCCTCTACGTCCCTTGGGGCACCAAGCATTGTTTAGGATCATTCTGATGGCTCTTATATGTCCTAATACACATTCCTAGACCATTATGAGCCTTTAGAATACACTATTAACCATTCTACACTTGTTAAAGCCTCCAACGACTCATGATTCACCATCTACGTCCCTTTTGGCACCAAGCATTGTTTAGGATCATTCTGAAGGTTCTTATATGTCCTAAAACACATTCCTAGACCATTCTATTCCTTTAGAATACTCTCTTAACCGTTCTACACTTGTTAGAGCCTCCAAGGACTCTTGCTACATCCTTTAAGTCCCTTGCGGCACCAAGCATTGTTTAGGATCATTCTAAAGGTTCTTATATGTCCTAATACACATTCCAAGACATTTCTAAGCCTTTATAATACTCTCTTAACCATTCTACACTTGTTAGAGCCTCCAAGGATTCATGCTACATCATCTACGTCCCTTGGGGCACCAAGCAATGTTTAGGATCATTCTAAAGGTTCTTATATGTCCTAATACACATTCCTAGACAATTCTAAGGTTTTAGAATACTTTCTTAACCGTTCTACACTTGTTAGAGCCTCCAAGGATTCATGCTACATCCTCTACGTCCCTTGGTGCACGAAGCTTTGTTTAGGATCATTCTGAGGGTTCGTATATGTCCTAATACACATTCCTAAACGATTCTAATGTTGGAGAGTGCCCTAGTGCAATCGTATTTTCTCTTTTACTTGTACTTATTTCATGTTTATGGATTATTATTATTAATAATAATGAGGCATTTCATTTATTATATTTATGCTTTAATTGTTTAATTAAAATAGATGTAATAAAGTCCTTAGGATTATAAGTTCAATGTCATAAGAATATCAAGTACATGACTTGATAGTGAGATCTTATTGATTGATAATTATCCTTAAAGATTCCCTAGTCGAGTATTATAGTTAATAAGGACAACTATAATACATCGAGACTAGTATGTGGTAGACTGATGACTGTATCTCACCGGTCATGGATATGGGATATCAAGTCTTCACGTACGTACACATTGGGACAATTGTGTACTGGATTGACCCGCCATGAGAATGCTACATGAGTTATTAAGTGAGTGTCATCGGCGATTCTCATAGTGACAATGATGTACATGGTCCTTCGACCTGAAGTCGCTACGGTTCCCAACATGAGGAATTATATGCTTTCACGCAATCGAACGTCATCTTTAACCAGGTGATCATAACGGTTGTAGTCGGGTATATGACAAATCATGTATAGGGATGTGAGTGACGTAGATGGGATTTGTCCTTCCTTATTAATAGGAATTATATCTCTGGGCCCCTTGATATGTGAGACGTTGAAATGTATGGCCATACTCAAGACAGTCAATATGAGATATTGACGAGACTTGTTTAGACGCGTCTACTCAGGGATCAAGAAACCATAGGTTACACTATTCATGGGTGACACGTTCCATGCCATGAGTGTAACTATGATATTTGGACAAAGGGATTAAACTTACACATGTTCATTGGTCACAGTAAAAGGTTTAGTCAAATCACAGACATTCCTGTCACTTGGATAGCAATGATGTGTTGCTAGACACCGCTCATTGCTTGTAAAGTTAAAATGTGATTTTAACATTACTGCCTACGTTACAGGAACCTATAGGGTCACACACTAAGAACAGATAAAATTGGAGATATCACATTTGATAAAAATACAATAGTTGTATTTTTATAAAATTAAATCTTTCTTATATGATTAAGATATGATTCGTTTTATCTTTATGTATAAGATATAAATTTGATTTTATCTTCTACATATAAGATAGAATTCGAATTTATCTCCTAAAAGGCCCAACCAGTTGGTCTGATAATATTATAAATATAATATTATTAGCTTTAGGGGTTAAGGAAGTGTGAGACACAGAACGGCAACCCTAGCCGTCATATAAGAGAGTGAGTGATACAATTGGGAATTTGTTCGTGTGGATACCAATAGAGGCACAACACATTGATGTGCTCGTGATTGACGAAGCGTTCGTGATAAGATTTGTTGGTCTCCTCTTCCCTGCAAAAGGTAATTTTATTCCTTATCTCAAATCATGCTTTCACATGGATCCTGGATGGAAATAGGATTTATTTTTTTTTTCCGCTGCGTTTGTTGCATCCTATTTCCTAACATCTAAGCCTTTAGAATACTCTCTTAACCATTCTACACTTGTTAGAGCCTCCAAGGACTCATGCTACATCCTCTACGTCCCTTGGGGCACCAGGCATTGTTTACAATCATTCTAAAGATTCTTATATGTCCTAATACACATGCCTAGACGATTCTAAGCCTTTACAATACTCTTTTAACCATTCTACACTTGTTAGAGCCTCCAAGGTCTCATGATTCATCCTCTATGTCCCTTTGGGCACCAAGCATTGTTTAGGATCGTTATGAAGGTTCTTATATGTCCTAATACACATTCCTAGACATTTCTAAGCCTTTATAATACTCTCTTAACCATTCTACACTTGTTAGAGCCTCCAAGGACTCATGCTACATCCTTTATGACCCTTGGGGCACCAAGCATTGTTTAGGATCATTCTAAAGGTTCTTATATGTCCTAATACATATTCCTAGACGATTCTAAACCTTTAGAATAATCTCTTAACCATTCTACACTTGTTAGAGCCTCGAAGGTCTCATGCAACATCCTCTACTTCCCTCGGGGCACCAAGCATTGTTTAGGATCATTATAAAGGTTCTTATATGTCCTAATACACATGCCTAGACCATTCTAAGCCTTTAGAACACTCTATTAACCATTCTAAACTTGTTAGTGCCTCCAACGACTCATGCTACATCCTCTACGTCAATTGGGACAGCAAGCATTGTTTAGGATCATTCTAAAGGTTCTTATATGTCCTAATACACATTCCTAGACCATTCTAAGCCTTTAGAATACTCTATTAACCATTCTACACTTGTTAGAGCCTCCAACGACTCATGCTACATCCTCTACGTCCCTTGGGACAGCAAGCATTGTTTACGATCATTCTAAAGGTTCTTATATGTCCTAATACACATGCCTAGTGTGACGTCCTCACTTTAATTAGTTAATTTTTAGGTTTTAATAAAATTGGTGATTTAAAATTTCTTTTTTAAAACTTAAATACTTGTAAAAATCCTTAGGAAGAATCCGACAGAGTTTCCTCTGTTTATCGGACTTCCCAAAGTTTTCTTCTTTTAAACCTGTCAAACCAAAATTATTTAAAAACATAAAACACAATAATATTACAAACAACTTAAATGATCCTACGCCCGATTAGAACTAGTCTCAGGGCATAAAACTATTACATATTCCGTTTTACAAAATAACTGTCCACTCAAAACAAAATATATATATATCCCACGTAGTGGAACATAAATCTGCTCGGCCATGACCCATGTAAACTCCGCTTCTGTACCTGTAAAAGTATAGCAAGAAGGGTAGCATTACACAGGACTTAGGAAGATAAATTCTAAAAGAAGACATAGCAAATAACTAAGCCTACACTATTCTGAATCTTCCTTATTCATAAATTTTCATATATAATTAAGTTCTTCTAATTTTTCTCTTATTTTTACATTCTTTTAATATACATTTCTTCACTTATTTTTTTATTCCATTAATATACATTTATTCATAAAGCTTGCATATAATTTATTTCTTCTAATTCTTTTAATCTTTGGTTTTCCTTTCTTTCTTTCATTTTTATTAGCATACTTATACATGAAGATTCATGTGCTTGCTTTATTTTAATTCCATTTTTTATTTCATTTTACAGTATTCATTATGTAGTCCAACCTCAGCCAGCCGTACGGTACTGAGCGCCGACTAATTCTTTTAATGCCGATACGCCTCGTCAGGATCGCATCGGACTTTTATCTTGTCTTTTGCTTTACTAGCAAAATAATAATTCCATTAGGTATTCTTGATTGCACATTGGTTAGGATGGTATCTTCACCCAATAGGACTTCTTCTCACTCAGGACTTCTTGACCCATAAGACCTTTCCCTCGTTAGGGCCTTTTCTTTATTTTCTTTTCTTCACTCACTTTCATATATTCTCAATTGTTCATGATTCATGCTTATATTTGGTGCTGCAGCTATTAATCGTCGCGTAGGATCCACGTAACCTAACGAGCCTTTGATCTTATGGGGATTTTTCCTGAGCGAGGTTTGTACCTATTGGGGCTAATTCGGGCCTACTTTGCTAGTAGGACCCTGTCCTAACCGTGTGCACCTAATGGGTGTGGATCCCAATACGCGATTAATAGCTGCAGACCCTATTGCTTTTCTTTTACTTTACATTACATTTCCATTTCAGAAATAACACATATACATGATTTGTATTATAGCATTTCGTTTATGTTTGTATTTTATCTTGGATCTGTATTTTCATTTATGTCTTATCATGTGACTTGTTATCATTTTCTTTATCTTCACTTAAAGGTGTTAGCATACAAAACTAACATTCACAACATTCGCACATTCACAATCATTTTCCAAATATAAACCCCTTACCCCTTCCTTATCTTTTCGATTAATTAATTGATTACTATTCTTGTTTAACTATCTTTATTAATTTCCCACACATACCCAATATTCTGATTCTTTCATTAGCTTGTGATACCTCTAATCTTACTAAGTCCTAGGTTCATTTTTAAGACCCATTATCTCACATATAAGCATTCAAGCATAACAACACAATTCACTTACACATAGCATTACAAACAATTTGGCGGGTTTATTTTATTTCTTCACCTACTCGATTTATTACCTTTATTTCCCTATAGTTTCCTCATTCATTATCCGTTCATTTAACATTTCCATACTAAATTCACACATTACAAACATCATCATATACTACATATATTTGCAATTTATCTAATGAGTTCATTTTGCTTTATTCCTAAGCTTTGTTTATTGTCTATTGCAATTACCCTATTGTATATTATTCTAACTAATCTTTTCTATTCTCAGCTACCACTATAGCATCCTAGAATTTACTCTCTAAGTAAAGGTAATGTGAACAACCCTTCTTACCTCTTTGAAGAGCAAGAACCAAAAATGGGGTTTTGAGGGAGCATCCTCACCAAGCTCTAATCCATGCCTCTTAGCTTCCTATTCCTTGCCCTTAATCACTTTCTAAGCTTCCTTGCATGATTAGAAGACCCTATGCCACCGATTACACAAATTGGGGTTTGATAGGGAATTGGAATTTCATGAGAAAGAGGAAGTAATATGTGTTTTTGGAGAGGGAAAATTCATGAGGAATCGATTTGTAAGTGATTTGTAGCACTAATTTTTGATAACTTTGAGTGATTATGGGGATTGGAAGGATTTAGGGTTTTGAATTGGGAATTGGGGATTTGAGGGATTGAGAATGAAATTGGGATTTTTGTTGATAGAAAATCATGGGGATTTGATGGGGAATGATTATGGGATGTTAATTTGATTTGATTTGGTGCTATTTTAACATTGGAGAAGGATTGGGGATTAAAACCATAGAGAGAAGCCAGAGAAAAGAAGAGTGAAAAAGTGATTTTTGGGGTTAAAATGACCCCAACTCGTGTTTTTATTTTTTGCTGATCTGATAAAAACACTAGAGTCTTTTCCAAATCACTCGAGTGAATTCATGAAAAATACTCGAGTCTTTTCTAAAAGACTCGAGTGAATCTGAGGGCTTTGCCTTTCCCGGATTCAGGATCTGTAAAACACTCGAGTCTTTTCTAAAAGACTCCAGTGTTTTCCAAAACATTCGAGTCTTTTCCAAAAGACTCCAGTGTTTTGCCCAGTACCCCATTTATTCATTTTCCTATTTTCCTCCTATTTTCTTCCTGCTTCAATTCGAGATAACTTCTTCGTTCACCGTCGGATCTTGCTCAAATTTGGCGAGTAACTTCCTAAAAATCATACCTTCATATCCAACGGTGGAAATTGTGTTTTGAGTCCTAAATCTTTTATTTTGAATTTCCTAACGTCGGGTGTTTATAACACCGAAAAATCGATTTTTAACACTCGTTTGGGTCTTCTTTAAATTTGCTTCTCGATGCCAATGCTCCTAGACTCCTATATGGCACTCAAAGTATTCCTAATCCATCATTTTAAATCCCTTCTATGATAATCCTCACTTCCAAATCTTACTATTATTCTAATTATTATTAGAATAAAAATTCGGGATGTTACATTTCTCCCCTACTTATTAGAATTTCGTCCCCGAAATTCCGCTCGATTCCTTAAATGGAGAATCATCCCATTGGTAAAGCTTTTAACTATGGTCTTCACTTCCCGCTCTAGGTGTGGTTAGGTTCATGCCTATTTCAATGCTTGTCTTCTAAGACCACGTATTAACTCCATCTGCACCAGATCATCGGCTTTCTTATTATTAAAGTTCCATCTCCCAATCAGATCAGCAAAAATAAAAACACGAGTTGGGGTCATTTTAACCCCAAATATCACTTTCTCACTCTTCTTTTCTCCGGCTTCTCTCTAGGGATTTCATCCCCAATCCTTCTCCAATGTTAAAATAGCACCAAATCAAATCAAATTAACATCCCATAATCATTCCCCATCAAATCCCCATGATTTTCTATCAACAAAAACCCCAATTTCATTCTCAATCCCTCAAATCCCCAATTCCCAATTCAAAACCCTAAATCCTTCCAATCCCCATAATCACTCAAAGTTATCAAAAATTAGTGCCACAAATCACTTCCAAATCAATTCCTCATGAATTTTCCCTCTCCAAAAACACATATTACTTCCTCTTTCTCATGAAATCCCAATTCCCTATCAAACCCCAATTTGTGTAATCGGTGGCATAGGGTCTTCTAATCATGCAAGGAAGCTTAGGAAGCGATTAAGGGCAAGGAATAGGAAGCTAAGAGGCATGGATTAGAGCTTGGTGAGGATGCTCCCTCAAAACCCCATTTTTGGTTCTTGCTCTTCAAAGAGGTAAGAAGGGTTGTTCACATTACCTTTACTTAGAGAGTAAATTCTAGGATGCTATAGTGGTAGCTGAGAATAGAAAAGATTAGTTAGAATAATATACAATAGGGTAATTGCAATAGACAATAAACAAAGCTTAGGAATAAAGCAAAATGAACTCATTAGATAAATTGCGAATATATGTAGTATATGATGATGTTTGTAATGTGTGAATTTAGTATGGAAATGTTAAATGAACGGATAATGAATGAGGAAACTATAGGGAAGTAAAGGTAATAAATCGAGTAGGTGAATAAATAAAATAAACCCGCCCAATTGTTTGTAATGCTATGTGTAAGTGAATTGTGTTGTTATGCTTGAATGCTTATATGTGAGATAATGGGTGTTAAAAATGAACCTAGGACTTAGTAAGATTAGAGGTATCACAAGCTAATGAAAGAATCAGAATATTGGGTATGTGTGGGAAATTAATAAAGATAGTTAAACAAGAATAGTAATCAATTAATTAATCGAAAAGATAAGGAAGGGGTAAGGGGTTTATATTGGGAAAATGATTGTGAATGTGCGAATGTTGTGAATGTTAGTTTTGTATGCTAACACCTTTAAGTGAAGATAAAGAAAATGATAACAAGTCACATGATAAGACATAAATGAAAATACAGATCAAAGATAAGATGCAAACATAAACGAAATGCTATAATACAAATCATGTATATGTGTTATTTCTAAAATGGAAATGTAATGTAAAGTAAAAGAAAAGCAAAAGGGGGTTTGCAGCTATTAATCGCGTATTGGGATCCACACCCATTAGGTGCACACGGTTAGGACAGGGTCCTACTAACAAAGTAGGCCCGAATTAGCCCCAATAGGTACAAACCTCGCTCAGGAAAAATCCCCATAAGATCAAAGGCTCATTAGGTTACGTGGATCCTACGCGACGATTAATAGCTGCAGCACCAAATATAAGCATGAATCATGAATAATTGAGAATATATGAAAGTGAGTGAAGAAAAGAAAATAAAGAAAAGGCCCTAACGAGGGAAAGGTCTTATGGGTCAAGAAGTCCTGAGTGAGAAGAAGTCCTATTGGGTGAAGATACCATCCTAACCAATGTGCAAGCAAGAATACCTAATGGAATTATTATTTTGCTAGTAAAGCAAAAGACAAGATAAAAGTCCGATGTGATCCTGACGAGGCGTATCGACATTAAAAGAATTAGTCGGGCGTAGGATCATTTAAGTTGTTTGTAATATTTTTGTGTTTTATGTTTTTTTTAAATAATTCTGGTTTGACAGGTTTAAAGGAAGAAAACTTTGGAAAGTCCGATAAACAGAGGAAACTCTGTCGGATTCTTCCTAAGGATTTTTACAAGTATTTAAGTTTTAAAAAAGAAATTTTAAATTACCAATTTTATTAAAACCTAAAAATTAACTAATTAAAGTGAGGACGTCGCATAGACCATTCTAAGCCTTTAGAATACTCTATTAACCATTCTACAGTTGTTAGAGCCTCCAACGACTCATGCTACATCCTCTACGTCCCTTGGCACAACAAGCATTTTTAGGATCATTCTAAAGGTTCTCATATGTCCTAATACACATTACTAGACCATTCTAAGCCTTTAGAATACTCTATTAACCATTCTACACTTGTTAGAGCCTCCAACAACTCAAGATTCACCCTCTACGTCCCTTGGGGCAGCAAGCATTGTTAAGGATCATTCTGAAGGTTCTTATATGTCCTAAATCACATTCCTAGACCATTCTGTGCCTCTAGAATACTCTCTTAACCATTCTACACTTGTTAGAGCCTCCATGGACTCATGTTACATCCTTTACGTCCCTTGGGAACCAAGCATTGTTTATGATCATTCTAAAGGTTCTTGTATGTCCTAATACACCTTCCTAGACATTTAAAAGCCTTCAGAATACTCTCTTAACCATTCTACACTTGTTAGAGTCTCCAAGGATTCATGATTCACCCTCTACATTCCTAGGGGAACCAATCATAGTTTAGGATCATTCTGACGGTTCTTATATGTCCTAATACACATTCCTAGACCATTCTAAACCTTTAGAATACTCTATTAACTATTCTACACTTGTTAGAGCCTCCAAGGACTCATGATTCACCCTCTACGACCCTTGGGGCACCAAGCATTGTTTAGGATCATTATGAGGGGTCTTATATGTCCTAATACACATTCCTAGACCATTCTAAGCCTTTATAATACTCTCTTAACCATTCTACACTTGTTAGAGCCTCCAAGGACTCATGTTACATCCTTTACATCCCTTGGGGCACCAAGCATTGTTTACGATCATTCTAAAGGTTCTTATTTGTCCTAATACACATTCCTAGACCATTATAAGCCTTTAGAATACTCTATTAACAATTCTACACTTGTTAGAGCCTCTAAGGAATCATTCTACATCTCTACGTCCCTTGGGGCACCAAGCATTGTTTAGGATCATTATGAGGGTTCTTATTTGTCCTAATACACTTTCCTAGATCATTTTAAAGATTTAGAATACTCTATTAAGCATTCTACACTTTTTACAGCCTCCAAGGACTCATGCTGCATCTTTTACGTCTCTTGGGGCACCAAGCATTCTTTAGGATCATTCTAAAGGTTCTTGTAAGTACTAATACATATTCCTAAACCTTTCTAAGCCTTTAGAATACTTTGTTAACCATTCTAGACTTGTTAGAGCCTCCAAGGACTCATGCTACATCCTTTACGTCCCTTGGGGCACCAAGCATTGTTTAGGATCATTCTAAAGGTTCTTATATGTGCTATACACATTCCTAGACCATTCTAAGCCTTTAGAATACTCTCTTAATCATTCTACACTTATTAGAACCTCCAAGGACTCATGCTACATCCTCTACGTCCCTCGGGGCACCAAGCATTGTTTAGGATCATTCTAAAGGTTCTTATATGTCCTAATACACATGCCTAGACCATTCTAAGCCTTTACAATACTCAATTAACCATTCTACACTTGTTAGAGCCTCCAACGACTCATGCTACATACTTTACGTCCGTTGGGATAGTAAGCATTGTTGAGGATCATTCTAAAGGTTCTTATATGTCCTAATACACATTCCTAGACCATTCTAAGCCTTTAAAATACTCTATTAACCATTCTACACTTGTTTGAGCCTCCAACAACTAATGATTCACCCTCTACGTCCCTTGGGGAACCAAGCATTGTTTAGGATCATTTTGAAGGTTTTTATATGTCCTAAAACACATTCCTAGACCATTCTTTGCCTTTAGAATACTCTCATAACCATTCTACACTTGTTAGAGCCTCCAAGGACTCAAGCTACATCCTCTACATCCCTTGGAGCACCAAGCATTGTTTGGGATCATTCTAAAGGTTCGTCTATGTCCTAATACACATTCCTAGACCATTCTAAGCCTTTAGAATACTCTCTTAACCATTCTACACCTGTTAGAGCCTCCAAGGACTCATGCTACGTTCAGTACGTCCATTGGGGTTCCAAGCATGGTTTAGGATCATTCTAAAGGTTCTTGTATGTCCTAATACACATTCCTAGACCATTCTAAGCCTTTAGAATAATCTCTTAACCATTCTACACTTGTTAGAGCCTCCAAGGACTAATGCTACGTTCAATATGTCCCATGGGGCACAAAGCATTGTTTAGGATCGATCAAAAGGTTCTAATATGTCCTAATACACATTCCTATACATTTATAAGCCTTTAGAATACTCTATTAAGAATTCTAAACTTGTTAGAGCCTCCAAGGACTCATGCTACATAATCTACGTCCCTTGGGGCACAAAGCATTGTTTACGATCATTCTAAAGGTTCTTATATGTCCTAATACACATGCCTAGATGATTCTAAGCCTTTAGAATACTCTTTTAACCATTCTAAACTTGTTAGAGCCTCCAAGGGCTCATGATTCACCCTCTACGTCCCTTGGGGCACCAAGCATTGTTTAGGATCATTACGAGGGGTCTTATATGTCCTAATACACATGCCTAGATGATTCTAAGCGTTTAGAATACTCTCATAACCAATCTACACTTGTTAGAGCCTCCAAGGACTCATGTTACATCCTTTACGTCCATTTGGGCACCAAGCCTTGTTTACGATCATTCTAAAGGTTCTTATTTGTCCTAATACACATTCCTAGACCATTCTAAGCCTTTAGAATACTCTATTAACCATTCTACACTTGTTAGAGCCTCTAAGGAATCATGCTACAACTTTACGTCCCTTGGGGCACCAAGCATTGTTTAGGATCATTCTGAGGGTTTTTATTTGTCCAAATACACATTCCTAGACCATTCTAAGGATTTAGAATAATCTATTAAGTATTCTACACTTGTTAAGCCTACAAGGACTCATGCTACATCCTTTATGTCCCTTGGGGCAACAAGCAGTGTTTAGGATCATTCTAAAGGTTCTTGTTCGTACTAATACATATTCCTAAACCTTTCTAAGCCTTTAGAATAATCTCTTAACCATTCTACAGTTGTTAGAGCCTCCAAGGACTAATGCTACGTTCAATATGTCCCTTGGGGCACAAAGCATTGTTTAGGATCGATCAAAAGGTTCTAATATGTCCTAATACACATTCCTAGACATTTATAAGCCTTTAGAATACTCTCTTAAGAATTCTAAACTTGTTAGAGCCTCCAAGGACTCATGCTACATAATCTACGTCCCTTGGGGCACGAAGCATTATTTACGATCATTCTAAAGGTTCTTATATGTCCTAATACACATGCCTAGATGATTCTAAGCCTTTAGAATACTCTATTAACCATTCTACACTTGTTAGAGCCTCCAACAACTCAAGATTCACCCTCTACGTCCCTTGGGGCACCAAGCATTGTTAAGGATCATTCTGAAGGTTCTCATATGTCCTAAATCACATTCCTAGACCATTCTATGCCTCTAGAATACTCTCTTAACCATTCTACACTTGTTAGAGCCTCCATGGACTCATGTTACATCCTTTACGTCCCTTGGGAACCAAGCATTGTTTATGATCATTCTAAAGGTTCTTGTATGTCCTAATACACCTTCCTAGACATTTAAAAGCCTTCAGAATACTCTCTTAACCATTCTACACTTGTTAGAGTCTTCAAGGATTCATGATTCACCCTCTACATTCCTAGGGGAACCAATCATAGTTTAGGATCATTCTGACGGTTCTTATATGTCCTAATACACATTCCTAGACCATTCTAAACCTTTAGAATACTCTATTAACTATTCTACACTTGTTAGAGCCTCCAAGGACTCATGCTACATAATCTACGTCCCTTGGGGCATAAAGCATTGTTTACGATCATTCTAAAGGTTCTTATATGTCCTAATACACATGCTTAGATGATTCTAAGCCTTTAGAATACTCTTTTAACCATTCTACACTTGTTAGAGCCTCCAAGGACTCATGATTCACCCTCTACGTCCCTTGGGGCACCAAGCATTGTTTAGGATCATTATGAGGTGTCTTATATGTCCTAATACACATTCCTAGACCATTCTAAGCCTTTATAATACTCTCTTAACCATTCTACACTTGTTAGAGCCTCCAAGGACTCATGTTACATCCTTTACATCCCTTGGGGCACCAAGCATTGTTTACGATCATTCTAAAGGTTCTTATTTGTCCTAATACACATTCCTAGACCATTATAAGCCTTTAGAATACTCTATTAACAATTCTACACTTGTTAGAGCCTCTAAGGAATCATTCTACATCTCTACGTCCCTTGGGGCACCAAGCATCGTTTAGGATCATTATGAGGGTTCTTATTTGTCCTAATACACTTTCCTAGATCATTTTAAAGATTTAGAATACTCTATTAAGCATTCTACATTTGTTACAGCCTCCAAGGACTCATGCTGCATCTTTTACGTCCCTTGGGGCACCAAGCATTCTTTAGGATCATTCTAAAGGTTCTTGTAAGTACTAATACATATTCCTAAACCTTTCTAAGCCTTTAGAATACTTTGTAAACCATTCTAGACTTGTTAGAGCCTCCAAGGACTCATGCTACATCCTTTACGTCCCTTGGGGCACCAAGCATTGTTTAGGATCATTCTAAAGGTTCTTATATGTCCTATACACATTCCTAGACCATTCTAAGCCTTTAGAATACTCTCTTAATCATTCTACACTTATTAGAACATCCAAGGACTCATGCTACATCCTCTACGTCCCTCGGGGCACCAAGCATTGTTTAGGATCATTCTAAAGGTTCTTATATGTCCTAATACACATGCCTAGACCATTCTAAGCCTTTAGAATACTCAATTAACCATTCTACACTTGTTAGAGCCTCCAACGACTCATGCTACATACTTTACGTCCGTTGGGACAGTAAGCATTGTTGAGGATCATTCTAAAGGTTCTTATATGTCCTAATACACATTCCTAGACCATTCTAAGCCTTTAAAATACTCTATTAACCATTCTACACTTGTTTGAGCCTCCAACAACTAATGATTCACCCTCTACGTCCCTTGGGGAACCAAGCATTGTTTAGGATCATTTTGAAGGTTTTTATATGTCCTAAAACACATTCCTAGACCATTCTTTGCCTTTAGAATACTCTCATAACCATTCTACACTTGTTAGAGCCTCCAAGGACTCATGCTACATCCTCTACGTCCCTTGGGGCACCAAGCATTGTTTGGGATCATTCTAAAGGTTCGTCTATGTCCTAATACACATTCCTAGACCATTCTAAGCCTTTAGAATACTCTCTTAACCATTCTATACCTGTTAGAGCCTCCAAGGACTCATGCTACGTTCAGTACGTCCATTGGGGTTCCAAGCATTGTTTAGGATCATTCTAAAGGTTCTTTTTCGTACTAATACACATTCCTAGACCATTCTAAGCCTTTAGAATAATCTCTTAACCATTCTACAGTTGTTAGAGCCTCCAAGGACTAATGCTACGTTCAATATGTCCCTTGGGGCACAAAGCATTGTTTAGGATCGATCAAAAGGTTCTAATATGTCCTAATACACATTCCTAGACATTTATAAGCCTTTAGAATACTCTCTTAAGAATTCTAAACTTGTTAGAGCCTCCAAGGACTCATGCTACATAATCTACGTCCCTTGGGGCACGAAGCATTATTTACGATCATTCTAAAGGTTCTTATATGTCCTAATACACATGCCTAGATGATTCTAAGCCTTTAGAATACTCTATTAACCATTCTACACTTGTTAGAGCCTCCAACAACTCAAGATTCACCCTCTACGTCCCTTGGGGCACCAAGCATTGTTAAGGATCATTCTGAAGGTTCTCATATGTCCTAAATCACATTCCTAGACCATTCTATGCCTCTAGAATACTCTCTTAACCATTCTACACTTGTTAGAGCCTCCATGGACTCATGTTACATCCTTTACGTCCCTTGGGAACCAAGCATTGTTTATGATCATTCTAAAGGTTCTTGTATGTCCTAATACACCTTCCTAGACATTTAAAAGCCTTCAGAATACTCTCTTAACCATTCTACACTTGTTAGAGTCTTCAAGGATTCATGATTCACCCTCTACATTCCTAGGGGAACCAATCATAGTTTAGGATCATTCTGACGGTTCTTATATGTCCTAATACACATTCCTAGACCATTCTAAACCTTTAGAATACTCTATTAACTATTCTACACTTGTTAGAGCCTCCAAGGACTCATGCTACATAATCTACGTCCCTTGGGGCATAAAGCATTGTTTACGATCATTCTAAAGGTTCTTATATGTCCTAATACACATGCTTAGATGATTCTAAGCCTTTAGAATACTCTTTTAACCATTCTACACTTGTTAGAGCCTCCAAGGACTCATGATTCACCCTCTACGTCCCTTGGGGCACCAAGCATTGTTTAGGATCATTATGAGGTGTCTTATATGTCCTAATACACATTCCTAGACCATTCTAAGCCTTTATAATACTCTCTTAACCATTCTACACTTGTTAGAGCCTCCAAGGACTCATGTTACATCCTTTACATCCCTTGGGGCACCAAGCATTGTTTACGATCATTCTAAAGGTTCTTATTTGTCCTAATACACATTCCTAGACCATTATAAGCCTTTAGAATACTCTATTAACAATTCTACACTTGTTAGAGCCTCTAAGGAATCATTCTACATCTCTACGTCCCTTGGGGCACCAAGCATCGTTTAGGATCATTATGAGGGTTCTTATTTGTCCTAATACACTTTCCTAGATCATTTTAAAGATTTAGAATACTCTATTAAGCATTCTACATTTGTTACAGCCTCCAAGGACTCATGCTGCATCTTTTACGTCCCTTGGGGCACCAAGCATTCTTTAGGATCATTCTAAAGGTTCTTGTAAGTACTAATACATATTCCTAAACCTTTCTAAGCCTTTAGAATACTTTGTAAACCATTCTAGACTTGTTAGAGCCTCCAAGGACTCATGCTACATCCTTTACGTCCCTTGGGGCACCAAGCATTGTTTAGGATCATTCTAAAGGTTCTTATATGTCCTATACACATTCCTAGACCATTCTAAGCCTTTAGAATACTCTCTTAATCATTCTACACTTATTAGAACATCCAAGGACTCATGCTACATCCTCTACGTCCCTCGGGGCACCAAGCATTGTTTAGGATCATTCTAAAGGTTCTTATATGTCCTAATACACATGCCTAGACCATTCTAAGCCTTTAGAATACTCAATTAACCATTCTACACTTGTTAGAGCCTCCAACGACTCATGCTACATACTTTACGTCCGTTGGGACAGTAAGCATTGTTGAGGATCATTCTAAAGGTTCTTATATGTCCTAATACACATTCCTAGACCATTCTAAGCCTTTAAAATACTCTATTAACCATTCTACACTTGTTTGAGCCTCCAACAACTAATGATTCACCCTCTACGTCCCTTGGGGAACCAAGCATTGTTTAGGATCATTTTGAAGGTTTTTATATGTCCTAAAACACATTCCTAGACCATTCTTTGCCTTTAGAATACTCTCATAACCATTCTACACTTGTTAGAGCCTCCAAGGACTCATGCTACATCCTCTACGTCCCTTGGGGCACCAAGCATTGTTTGGGATCATTCTAAAGGTTCGTCTATGTCCTAATACACATTCCTAGACCATTCTAAGCCTTTAGAATACTCTCTTAACCATTCTATACCTGTTAGAGCCTCCAAGGACTCATGCTACGTTCAGTACGTCCATTGGGGTTCCAAGCATTGTTTAGGATCATTCTAAAGGTTCTTTTTCGTACTAATACACATTCCTAGACCATTCTAAGCCTTTAGAATAATCTCTTAACCATTCTACAGTTGTTAGAGCCTCCAAGGACTAATGCTACGTTCAATATGTCCCTTGGGGCACAAAGCATTGTTTAGGATCGATCAAAAGGTTCTAATATGTCCTAATACACATTCCTAGACATTTATAAGCCTTTAGAATACTCTCTTAAGAATTCTAAACTTGTTAGAGCCTCCAAAGACTCATGCTACATAATCTACGTCCCTTGGGGCACGAAGCATTGTTTACGATCATTCTAAAGGTTCTTATATGTCCTAATACACATGCCTAGATGATTCTAAACCTTTAGAATACTCTTTTAACCATTCTACACTTGTTAGAGCCTCCAAGTGTACCGATCGCACAAGTAATAAAGAGTAAGTAAAATTATCGTTCCACTCGGGGATTGCAAATTGTTTCTAATTAATTTCTTTCACCTAATTGCAATTACTATGTATAACTTGTATTGATTTAGAGTTTAAGAGATAGGAATGTAGAATTAAAATTGTAGTGTCTAGGACACTGTGTACCGGATGTATCCCTAGCTCAAAGGTATTGAGAGACCAGTGAGGTAGAGAGTAGTCTGATGTTAGTATATGATTTCTTAGGTATGCTAGATGTCCAGTTGGGACAGCTAGGGTTTCCCTAATCACTGGTGTGTGAAAATGTGCAATTAGGGAGAGAGAGAACGTACCAGAGCCCCTTGCTGGAGATAGCTATTTATAGGGGTGGCATTGTACCTTGTGGGCCTGTACGGAGGTCCAGCAAGGCTGTTAACGTGTCCCATTTAGGATAAGGGATGAGTCATTCATCCTTATCCTGTATTGGGAGATCTTATCCCTGTTGGCAAGTTAGGCTCACGCGCCCTAGCTCGGACTCTTTAGGGTTCAAGGCCCATATGGTCGGTTCTAGGTCGCTAGGGTGGGTCCTAGGACAAGCGCTCCTCCTCCTACGACTTCCCTCTTTGGTTCTTGGATTCCAGAGTTTTCTTCCTTGCATTTTCTCTGCCATTTCCTCTTGAAGTTCTTTGGCTTCTGTCCTGTTACTCCAGTTTGTTCGTGCCAGTCTTCCAGTTTCAGGTATTTTGATCCTTTCTTGTTGCATTGTTTGTTCTGGGTTCTAAGGTTCTGCATTTCTTTTTGGGTGTTCTTTTTCTGGGCTTTGCTTCTAGGTTTTGTTTCTGGGTTTTTGTTTCTGGGTTTCTTATTTAATCATGGATAATGAATGGTATGAAAAGTGGTCTAAAATTTTAGGTTTGAGTGATATTGAGGATTCTTCCTCTTCTTCATCATCATCCTCCTCCTCTGACTTGGAGATATTAGATTTTCTCCCTTCACCCTTCCGCCACCGCATAGCGGATCCTACGGTGGAGACACCGTTATCGGTAGATTATCCCCAAAATTCCACAGATGAGGAAAGTCGAAAGTTAGCTTATCGTGCGGCAGAGGAGCGGGCGCAAGTAGCGTTTCGCACCTCAAAGCGCTCCGCCACGAATCGTCCTTGGGAGAGGCCTTTTTGGGGGAAACCCGTAAAGGTTAGGGGGAGGTGTAGTAGGCTCGGCTATAGGACCAACCGTCCTAGGGTTAGGGTTTCTGTAGATTATAATTTTATAGATTCTGATGCCGAGTCTTCCCTTTCCCCAGGTATGGTTCATCGGTGCATCACACATCCTCACGAATTCATTGTGCCGCCCAATGCTGGAGCGTATGATTGGGTTGATTTGGAGGTGCTCGGCACAAAGTCAACCTTAGTCAATAGCAATCTCAGTCATATTCGAGCTCACATACTCCCCTGTTCGACGGACGAGGCTGGAACATCTTATACAATTAGTGCTCCGTCAGTTAATGATCGGGTGTGCACGGCAATTGAAGGGAACCGTAAAGAGTTTTTCATATATGAGGAAGTCGTGATAAGGTTGGGCGTTAAGATGCCCTTTACTGATTTGGAGATGGCTCTATTGCAGCGATTGCGCTTGGCCCCCACCCAACTACATCCCAGCGGGTGGGGCTTTGTCCGAGCGTTTCAAAAATTTTGCAAAGCTCGTGGGCTGACGTGCTCGCTCCGAGCGTTTCTATGGTTGTACATACCGCAAATAAACATTTTTGAGAAGGGGTCGACCAAGAGGTTGTGGGTGTCGTTGAAGGCGCGTAACGACCACGCCCTCTTTGCCAAATTCACAGACTCGTGGAAAACTTTCAAACCACTATTCTTCAAGTATCAATTCATCGGAGAGGGAGAATGTTGGTTTTTGGAAAATGGTAATCCTCGGTTTCCCCTATCTTGGTCGCCTGATTTCTTCAAAAGGCACCCAAAGCTTTACCAGTATCATCGTGATAAGGAGTTGACGGATGACGATAGGCATACTTGCGATACCTTCTTCAAGTATCTTAAAGCCAATGGTCAAGTTGATATTAGGAACATCATTATTTTCCCACAAGAGCTTGTGAAAGCCGAGCTTGGTATATATATCTTCTTCTTTTTTTTTAACTTGCACACTATCTTTTGCAGTTAGGATGGCAAGAGAGAACAAAGCTGCTGCTCACATGAGGGAGCTTGCCAGGGCTAGGGCGGGTGATCGGGTGGTGGAAGTGGATGGGTCTCCGAGTAATGTTGTTTCCTCGGAGGCTACCCGGTCTGTGACGGTGGCCGAGGCAGCACCTTCTGAGGTTGAAGTGATGCAGGATGTCCGACCACCGTCTGTTCGTGAGGTGGGAGTTGCTACCGGAATCCCTATTGTTCATACGGAAGGGGAGGAAGAAGAAGATCAAATGCCACTATCAAAAAAGGCTAGAGTGGACAAGGGCTAGGGAAAAGCTGTTGAACTGCTGAAACCACTGCAAAGAAGTAATTTGTGGTTTGACGTTTTGGACCCCGAGGAGGAGCCGTTTGGGCTCGGAAACTGAAGGAGAAATTTGTTGATTTGATTTACACTTCTAATGATGAGAAAAGATTGTCGGACCAAATCGCTAATACTTTGAAGTGTCACTGTGATTTATTGGGCAAAAATATGTTAAGGGCTACGAGCTATATGTTCCACATTAGCAAGAATGCCGAAGAGATCAGCGCAACTCTTTCGGCAACTGAGAAGGAGAAGAGGAGAGCTGCTGCCACTCAAGCACAAAATTTGCTAACTCAAATTAAGGAGAATGAAGCAAATCTCCATGCTCTGACAGAGGCCAATGCCGAGCTGCAGAAAAAACTCGAAGCATCTGAGAAAGCTCGGGAGACTGCTCAAAAGGTTTTAGAGGATGCTGCTGGAAGGGATGCTGAGAAAGGGAGGCTGTTGCAAACTGCCCAAGAGAAGTTGGCTGAAGCTCGGCAAAAAGTTATCGAGCTGGAGGGTATTCAGGGTCGGTTAGCAAATTCTGAAAATGAGGTGGGTCGATTGCAGGGAGAATTGGTGAAGGCTCGTCGGAAAGCTTTGAAGCATAAGGTTGTGGCAAAGCGGAATCACTTCAACTGGGGCCATGCAGTTAATGATTCTTTTGTCAATGCTGTTAAACAGTTGTCCCTTATGAATCCGGGAATCCTAGTTTTGGGGGCAAGTCCAAACTTTGGAGTTGATGGTGATCGTATCATTGACTATGCACATGAGGATAGGGAGGTGGACTTATCAATGCCGAATCTCCCCAACCCCTTGGACTTGGAAAATGAGGATGAAGCTGATTTTGATGGGTCAACCATTGCACTTTCCGAGGATGAAGATTAGATCTTTTATGATGTATTTCTCTTTGCTACTATTGTGTTTTTATTTTTCGCTGTTTGATGAAGTACTGAATACTGTAATATGATCGGTTTGATCAGAACTTGGTTTTTGATTTTTGTTGTTTATGAAGTATCCTCCTTATCTTTGTACAATCTTCGGTTTTTGCTGTTTATCTTGTTATTTACTGTTATCGAGATCTCGGATCTCCTACCTTTGGCCAAGGTGGGATCCTCGGTCCTCGGCTTGTGGAAACTGTATAAGTTTTTGGCCGGGCATCTCTAAAAGCACTTGTTATTGTTAGTTTATAAGTCCCAATTGAAAGGGCATGTATAAACGCCTAAGTTCGACTCGGTGGCGAGCCGAGAAGAAATGGCTAGTGCGTTAACAGTGAAAAGATAAAAAGATGTGACGCTGAAAGGTAATTTCCATTAGATTCTTTTGATCTGCTGGTAAACAACAGAGGTCAAATACAACATAAACATAAAAATGCTAAAATAAATGACATGAAATTTAAACAACAGAATTTTTAAAATCAGGTTTGAAACTTTGCAGGAGTTGTTGTGGGATTCCAATTAGCTATAGTAGGGTTTGAGCTTGCTGGCATTCCAGGAGTTGTTCAATTGCTGCTTTGTTAGTGTCTCCAATCTGTATGCCCCAGATCCTGTTTTTGAGATGACCCTGTAAGGGCCTTCCCAATTCCTGGCCAATTTTCCTTCTTTTGCATTTTTTAAACCGATGTCGGCTCGTCTGAGGACCAGATCCCCAACAGCAAAGCTTCTTGGAACCACCCATTTGTTGTATTCTCGGGACTGTCTTTCTTTGGCTTTCTTTTCTCGGGCGGCAGCGAGAACTCCGATCTCGTCGCTCAGAGTTAACTCTTCTTTTAACAAACCATCGTTCACCTCTGCTGGGCGCTCAGATACTCGGAAGGTGGGGATCCGAGTTTCTATGGGTAACACTGCCTCGCAACCGTAGGTAAGTCGAAATGGGGTTTCTCCTGTCGAGGTGTGTATGGTCGTTCGGATTGACCATAGTACCTCTGGAAGGAGGTCAGCCCATGACCCCTCGGCTTCCAAAAGTCTTTTCTTCATCCCATCAATGATAATTTTATTCACTGCTTCAGCCTGTCCATTCGTCTACGGGTGTTCGACCGATGAAAAATGGTGGGTGATATGAAAGTGGTCGACCAATTCTTGGAAAACCTTGACAGTGAATAGTGTGCCATTGTCGGTTACGAGAGTGTGTGGGACGCCGAAGCGAGCGATGACTTGTCTGAGGAAGAATTTTTGGATTTTAGCTGAAGAGATTGTGGCCAAAGCCTCGGCTTCGACCCATTTTGTGAAGTAATCAACTACGACCACAACGAACTTTAGTTGTCCCGGAGCTTTTTTGAATTTCCCGATGATGTCCATGCCCCACTGATAGAAGGGCCATGGTGCAATCATTGAGTGGAGCTCCGTCGGGGGTCGTTGGAAGACCTTTCCGTGGAATTGACAGGACTTACACCTTTTGACATGTTCTGAAGCATCGCTTAGAAGAGTGGGCCAGTAATAGCCTGCTCGGAGTACTTTGCGGGCTAGAGCTTTTGCACCTACATGATGGCTCGAGATTCCTTCATGAACCTCGGCCAACACTAGACCAGCCTCAGCAGGGTCTAGACACTTCAGCATAGGGGAGTCCATTCCCCGTTTATACAAGGTGTCACCGATCATGACATACTGGGCAGCTTTCTTGGCTATCTTCTTTCCTTGAGAAGGGTCGGTCGGCAAAACTTGGTATTTAAGATATTGCTTGATGGGGTCCATCCAGTCGGTGGTTAAAGATATTGCCAGAACCACGCTCGGCTGGTCGACAGTTTCTTGAAATAGACTTTTGTTGTTTTCAGGGCCTTTGGTGCTGGCGAGCTTGGATAGGATGTCAGCTCGCCCATTGGAGGCTCTGGGGATATGAGTGATGGAAAATTGTGAAAAAAGGTTTGAAAGGGTTTTGACTTGCTCCAGGTATTTTTGGAGAATTGGTTCTTTAGCCTGAAACTCCCCGTTGACCTGGGATACAACTAATTGAGAGTCACTGAAAACTTCGATTTCCGAAGCCCCCATTTGATGGGCCATCCGCAAGCCGGCCAACACCGCCTCATATTCCGCCTGATTGTTTGAGGTGGGAAACTCAAACTTGAGAGAATATTCTACACTGAGGCCCTCGGAATTTTCAAGAATTATACCGGCCCCAGCCCCCTTACTGTGGCTGGAACCATCAACATAAATCTTCCAAAGTTGAATCTCGTTGGGATGGTCCGAGTCTGAAAGTTCTGAAATAAAATCCGCTAAAGTTTGGGACTTGAGAGTTCTCCTCGGCTCATAGGTTACATCGAACTCTGACAGCTCGACGGACCATGAGACCATTCTTCCAGCTAAGTCAGGTCGGTGAAGTACCTGTCTTATCGGCTGAGTTGTTTTGACCACAATGGGGTGGTTCTGAAAGTATTGTCGGAGTCTCCTGGCAGTAACTACCAAAGCAAAGGCAAGTTTCTCTATCTTGGAATATCTTATTTCAGGTCCTTGGAGGGCCTTACTGACAAAGTAGATAGGCTGCTCGGTCCCCGAGTCATCCTTGACCAGGGCCGAGCTAACAGATGTTTCACCAATAGACAAATACAGAAACAGGATTTCCCCTTCCCGAGGACTTGTGAGGATAGGAGGGGCTCAGAGGTATTCCTTAAGTTCAGGAAACGCTTGTTCGCAAGAGTCATTCCAATGGAAATTTTTGTTTTTTCTAAGTAGTTGGTACCATGGGAGTGCTCTCTTGGCTGCTTGAGGGAGGAATCTTGAGAGGGCTGCCATCCGACCAGCCAACCTCTGAACCTCCTTCACATTAGATGGGCTACGCATACTCAAGATAGCCTGGAATTTCTCTGGGTTGGCCTTGATGCCTCTCTCCGTAAGCATGAAACCTAAAAAAGCCCCGGCCGGAACCCCGAAAGTGCATTTGTCGGGGTTTAGGCGCATGTTGTACATTCTGAATCTATCCAAGATGGTTGCTAGATCATGTGGATGGTCCTCCTTTCTTTTGCTCTTGGCTATCATATCATCTATGTATACCTCGAGGGTAGGACCGATCAAACCCGAGAAGACCTTGTTCATCATCCGCTGGTAAGTTGCGCCAGCGTTTTTCAATCCGAAAGGCATGACTGTGTAACAGTAGGTGGCCTTTTCGGTGATGAAGGCCGTTTTCTCCTGATCAGGTGGGTACATCGGGATCTGGTTGTGCCCAAGCAAAAGGAAGTGAAATTAAGCCTTAAAACATCATATATTAGACCTTCATCAGAAACCTCCTTCACTTGTCCTTTTAATCAAGTGGAGAAGGAATATGTGAAACATGAACAACACCTAGAGGGTGTTTTGATCAACCATGCTGTGAACAATGAGGCCAATCCCATCTGGGTAACAAGTTGGCCAAGTGTAAAAATTTTAAGGGATCATGATCTCAGATCAAGGGAAGTTTTCATTTTCATTTCCATCCTTCTTTTCAAATGCAATTTTAGAGGAGAATCCCTTATAACCAGTGTCATATTTGTTCCTTATGAAATTTTATTTGCAGTTAAGGAACTTCCAGATTTGAGGGCAAATCCTCTTGAAGTGGGAGGGAGTGATGCAAGGCAGTTCCAGGACCTTAAGAACTTAAGGAACCTTCCCTTTGACCCAGGATCATGTCATGTTGAGGAATCCTTTTCTCTTTCAATAGAGGAAAAGGAGGAAGTTTTTAATTAAGTTTTTGACTTTCTTTAAAGGTGTTGTAATAAGAGCTTAGGTACTTGCTCATTTTAGTTTGAACTTTTTATGTATAGTCAATTGTAATAGTTAAGTTTAGGTTAGGCCAACCATGAAGATTCCAAGATAAGCTCAAGAAGATCAAGTCTTGAAGGTCAAGTTGTCCATGTTTTTGAAAGCATTCAAGAACAAGGAATCAACAAGCAATTAAAAGAACATAAAGCAAGTTAATGCATTCAATGGGCAGATATACTTCTCACGATCATGAAGTCTTGGAGGTTACAAAATTAACCTCCATCATGATGCCATTAATGATGATGGTTACACATTGATAACCATTAAAATAATCATCATGGCAATCATCAAAGTCATAAATGAGTTAAGGTTACACATTTGAAAATTGCAATTCATGAGGCAAACATGAATCATGGCCACACATTCAAGATCAAGAAGAGCATTACTTGCTCATCCTCCTTGATTATTAAAGAGGTCGTATAGTTATAATTCAATCCAACCATTAGCTTTAATGGGACGTTACACAAGCTTTAAGGAAAGGAGTTACACTTGAATCATTTTTGAATGAATTCCACATTATGAATATGGCCAAGCAATGATGAGGGAAGGATATAAAGTTAAAGGGCCATCATGAAGGAATTATTTTGGTGGTTACAAAACACAAGGCCATCAACTTCACGGCCAAGGAAATAAGGATCAAGGAATCCTCATCTTGGATTGCAAGCTATCACCCACATGACCAAGAGCATTAGAACATGATTTATTTTGCACATTGAAAGTGTAATTATGTCTAGGCTTAAATTTGTAACTCCCAAACCCTTTTCTTTAGCTTACTTGTACAACCATGTTGTGGCTTGGAATGGGAGATTGTAAACTCCTTTATAAGAAGCCATATTTGATGAAATAAGAATTAGCATGGATTTTGGATCAAAGTCGTGTCTTAGTGCACAAACTCTAAGAGAGTGATTCTCTTTCAATAGGTTGCAAGAAGGGAATTCAATTTGTGAGATGCAACTTGAATTCAACTAAAGGCTTATCTCTTGAATTCCACAAGAGTAGCGTCTCTCCCTTCACTATCCATAGTTCCCTTTATTCTATTCACAATTTGATTTCACCTCTTCTTATTTGTTTTTTCATTACCAATCCATCATAAAAATCCCAAACAAAATAAAAGAGACCCTCAAGATTAAAGGCAAGATCATTGGAATCATACATCCAATTCTTTGGGTGTATCAACTTGGTAATTAGAGCAAGGTATTGTTGCATCATTTCCTTGGTCTATTTTCTGTCAATTGATGCAACAATTTTTGGGTTCGCTGCATTTTGTTGTTTTTAAATTTTTGTGTCTCTAATTTTGGTCTCTAGTGTTGTTAATCTTTTTGATTTGGTCGCTGCCAATTTTCTTGTTCCTTGATTGATGAACAACTTGAAAATCGTGGCAGTTTTTGAGTTAATCATCTCCATTTAAGTTTGTTGAGTCATTGTTATTTTTTATTTTCCTTTTCTTCATTTGAATCGTGGCTATTTGGTCTTATTTGTGTCAGCGCTCTTGTTTTGAGTTTTCATTTTGAGTTGCTCGTCGTTGTTCTTGTATCTTTCTTTTCTTTCGTTGTTGTTTTGTTTTTTCTTTTCGTAATTCATTTTTGTTTGATTTAGAAACCGTCACTGATTCTTTGGTATGGCTTATATGTCCTAATACACATTCCAAGACCATTCTAAGCCTTTAGAATACTCTATTAACCATTCTACACTTGTTAGAGCCTGTAACATCCTGATTTTCTTTTGTATTATAAATTTTAAGTTTTATCAAATTAAATGATCGACCTTTGAAATTAATCTTTGGGCGTTGAACATTTTCTTAAAATATCCGATGATATTTATGAAAGTATATTTTAATTATATATTTGAAAGTAGATTCGTTTAAAGTAATTATCCTGTTAGAAAAATATACTCTTTATACTTTATACTTCACCTTGCGTTTGATGTACTCATTAAAGAAATAGTTTGTTTTAATATTCCCAATTAAAAACTTTATAATTTCCATATATTACTAATCATTGTTTAAAGTTATAATAGTGGTATTTATTCAGATTTGGGCTTAAAAAGAAATAAATAAACTTGATTTAAGAGTATATGTTAGGTTAAGTGGGGGGTATAATGGTAACTTTGAGGGAAGAAACCCTCATTTTCTTTCCTTCTCCTAGTGGCAGCCACCACCCTCCCTCTCAATGACTCTCTTCCCCGTGTTTTCTCTTCCTCTTGGCCTCAGCCCTTTGCCTCCTTCGCCGCCAACTCGCAAGCCACCACCCCCACCATCGCAAGCCCTTCTCTCTCTCTCTCGCTCCAAGCTGCTCTCTCTCCCTCTTTTGTCTCGCGACCCACCTCCCACCAGCACCGAAGCGCCGTCGTCGTTGCCGCCCAGCATCCTCACCATAGCCGCTCTCCTTCCCTGGTTGTGCAAATGAAGCCGCCGCCGTTGCTGTCCTTGCAAGGCTTTTCGCGCCGCCTAGAACCGGAGTTCCCCTTGGTCTCTCTCTTGCTTGCGAAATCGTGACTCACGGCCATCATGGAGCGCCGCCACCGTTTGTTGTCCCGCCGCCACTGATTTTGCAGCTGCTGCCCTAACCACTTGCATCGCCGTCGCCGAGATCGATGCTCTCGGTGTGGGTCTTTACTGGCTGCGAACTGACCGGCCACCAAACACGGTCGAAGCTCACCGTCTGGCCTATATCTCTCTCTCCTTGCGGTTGTGAGGCCCCTCTTGTGGTGGTGTTGTTGACCGGGAATGCATTGGACCAAGTATCGCTGAACCGAACCGATCCCCTCTTTGTTGCTTCAAAATCAATTTGTGGGTAAATCCCTAATTCCTTTTATTTATTGTGTGTGTTTTAATAATAATATTAATAATATTGGTAGTAATTATTTAGTGTTAAATTGTTTTGGAAAGTTAGTGTTTTGAAAACCTTATTATTGTTTTGGGAAATTTGATGGTATTATGATTTTGTGTTTAAGATTAATATATTGTTGTTGATGATAACTCAGTTAGTTGCTTTGACTTGTTGTAATACCGGTTAATGATTATGTCGAAAGATTAGTTTTTAAAAGTGTTTTTGTGAAATGCGTTGGGTTCCTAAGTAATTGAGTAGTAGGTTAGTAGGGCTGGATTGTCCCTGAACTAACAATACACCAATTAAATAGGAATTCGATATATGTTCGACGTACGTTAATTCGGGTTAAAGGTTTTAACTTTGATTTCGAATTGAAAGGAAGTGTGATTGCCTGAACGTTAGAAATGTAATTTGAACTTATTTTGGATTGAGGCATTTCCTTTTAATTCGGAATCAATAATGTCAAGTAACATTAACATTTGATTTTTGTGAGTTATTATCAAAGTTACGTGATTTTGGTTTATTTTGAAAGATTATACTAGTTCTGAAAGTTAATGTGTTTTTAATAAAGAAACGTACTGTTTTATCGAGAAGCAATGGTTTTAAGATTAATTTCTATTTGACTTTGATTTAGAAATTTTAATTAAATGTTTTTGAAATTAACTTGTTTCAGTTTTTAAGTTAAAGTCCTTTTTTTCGTAAAGCGCACTATATTGATTATTATTTAATTCGTATGACCGGTTAGACGACGAAGAAGTTCAGGACCAGCCGCAGCGTGAATCATGCGGGATGCGTAGGTATTTGACGAATCTAAGGGTTAAAGCGTCTAAAGGTTCAAAGTTTGAGCAGACACAATTGTCGGCCGAGCAGGAGTACACTCC
Organism: Crotalaria pallida; assembly: GCA_037953625.1. NCBI lineage: Eukaryota > Viridiplantae > Streptophyta > Magnoliopsida > Fabales > Fabaceae > Crotalaria > Crotalaria pallida. Next base: position 73,559,374 of record CM075649.1, on the reverse strand, counting down.
ACACCGTGGAGTGTAATTTAGTGTAGAGGGAATTATATTATTTTTATTATAATTAATTTAATTTGGTGATGAAACAATTCGTTGTAAGCCCTGAGTTTTGTTTTATTTTGTTAGCAGGGCATGAAAAACAAATTAGTATATTTATAAATATTTTCTGAACTGTACTGGTTTGACAGGTGAAAACTTTAAATTTTTGGGAAGTCCGATAAACAGAGGAAGCTCTGTCCGTTTTTCCGGAAAAATATTCTTAAGTATTTTAATTTAAAAAGAGATTTTTAAGTTCCAATTTTCCTAAAACTCTAATTTAACTAAATAATTGTGAGGGTGTTACATTATGGTATCAGAGCAGTTTTCCTCGGCCTTGGAGTAACGCATTACTCCTGTTGTGTTACTCATCAAGCGAGTAACCAGTAGATAGTTAGTTATCTAAGTTAGTTAGAATAGGAATTAGGATTTAGTTGACTTAGATTAATATCTCCTAATTCATAGTTGATTTCTTGGGTTTTGTTTCAAGCTCTATAAAGTGTTAAAATCCGATTTCCCTTTTTGTATGTATTATCACACTTGGAAGATAGCGCATGATTCCAAATGTGACAATTCGCACAAAATGGTTTAAGTGAAGTTTTCATACATCTAAACCTTGAACTAAGTCGTGCAACTTTTCTTGAGAGGAATGACAAGTTGTCTACCGTAGGACAGTTAAGCTCAGTTAATATAGAAATGATGTTGACCACCAATAGAATGTAAGGTTGGGCTTGATCACCCCAATGTTCGCATTTATTGGAGAGTGATATCATAGAAGTCTCTGGGTTTAAGGTTTACCAATTGAAAATTGGTGATGTAAGATGTATTTGGTAAGCTATGAGAAGAGATCCGTAGTAGTTAGACCCTGTTGTTTCCAAGTGCTCTAAAATCAGAATACGCAGCGAAAATAACCAGAAATTTATTCCAAGTGTTTTGTAAGTCTTGATCTTTGGATTTTATTTTAAATGTCTTTCCCTCTTAAATGCTTGGATAATTTCCTTTTTAGCCGAACAAGTTCTTTTTGAAATCTTCATAAGTGATTTACTACCTAGACAAGAATGGTAATCGATTACTGGCTTGAAGTAATCGGTTACCTCCTTGATGCAACAACTATAGTACAATTTTCAGAGGACAGGTAATCGATTATCACCTCCAAAAATAATCGGTTACTTTACCAAAAACTCAAAGTAATCGATTATGCTACCAATGTAATCAGTTACTTTTGCTGCAACCTTTGTGTGTGATTTTTCCAGGGAGCAAGTAATCGATTACTTCCTTCCAAGTAATCGATTACTTTGTTGAAAATTCTATTTTGATGGCTTTCAATTCAAAATTATTTCCTTACGTTTCTATTTTCATACAAGCTTGATTTATTACTCATAACCTTACCTAAACTTAGAAATTCGCAATATTTTATTCGATTATGGACTTTGAAGATTAGTTGTTTTTACGTTTTCTAATTTACTACCCTGCTTTCAATCCACCTGAAAGAATATGGTTGATAATATGATAAATCGCTCTATTTATCAATGATTTATCTCTTGCAATTCTATATAGTTGCTCTTTTTTGCTTTTGGATTCCTTTTTGATTCATTCTCTAAGATCTTAAGTTTATGAATTTTGTTTTAGAGTTTATATAAAATGCAAGTTAGATTTATCGACTTTTAAATTTAAATGAATTTGTTCCATGACCTTACATGATCGCATATACATGTGTCTGAAAATGATGTATTTTGGATTTTGAGCCATTGACTATTTCCTTTTGAAATGAAAATTGTTCAACAAGTTTCAGCAAGTAGTTTTCCTGCTTAACACCTTACTCATAAGTCTTTTGTATTAGTATTGGCCAATGCAACCTATTATGTTACTTAGCTTATTCTAAGAAGTTTCCCAAAAACGATATTGCCAAGGAAAATGTTTTTGAACAATAAACACTAACTTAGCGAATTTCCAATTCTTTTCAGGTCTCAGTTTTCTCCTTGTATTTAAACTGATTTACATTTAAGAAAATGACACTATTGGTTGAGTCATGATTCTAATTCTTATCTTTTTGGGATTTAAATTTCTTCATAGATTTTATTATATGCTTTATTCTTATAGAGAAGAGGTGTGACACTCTTCCTGTTTCAAGCTTTTACAAAATTAATACCACATTTGGACGTGCAAGTGAATTGTGTTCTTCTTACCAAAAATATTTCTTAGTAAGATTTTCAGAAATGGTATCATTTTAGGTGCTGAACTTATTATCCGAATTCAAACCACATGCATAATGCTGATTTTGTTTAGACTGATTGAATTTTTAAAGCTCCTACTTTGTATTATATTTGATGTTGCCTCTTTGAGATTTGAATCCGTTTTACATTTTTGACAAAGAGTCAACATATCCTTTTAATAGCTATCACCTTCTGAATGTTAAAGTTCTTTTTCTGTTTTGAGAACTTGGATGATTGTGTTTGGAATTGATTCAAATATAGTTGCTATTTTGTCCACCAAGTGATGATTTCTTTATTTGGCATTGTCATGAAAGATGGTTTCCTCAATGATTGAATTTGAGAACCTTTTTACTTAACCAGTCATTGAAATTATTTTAGCTACAGTTAAATTTTTATTTCCACTAAGGTTTTACTTCTCCTGTTAGATAAATGATTTTCGAAGACACTCGTGCTATATGTAGTGCTGGTTTTGTTTGTGTTTCTCTAAGCTGATTGGAATAATGGTCGAGGGTTCTTAAAGATCCTAACCTTATGGATTTCACTAATCAAATTTCGAGGACGAAATTTCTTTTTGGGGGGAAGAATTGTAACATCCTGATTTTCTTTTGTATTATAAATTTTAAGTTTTATCAAATTAAATGATCGACCTTTGAAATTAATCTTTGGGCGTTGAACATTTTCTTAAAATATCCGATGATATTTATGAAAGTATATTTTAATTATATATTTGAAAGTAGATTCGTTTAAAGTAATTATCCTGTTAGAAAAATATACTCTTTATACTTTATACTTCACCTTGCGTTTGATGTACTCATTAAAGAAATAGTTTGTTTTAATATTCCCAATTAAAAACTTTATAATTTTCATATATTACTAATCATTGTTTAAAGTTATAATAGTGGTATTTATTCAGATTTGGGCTTAAAAAGAAATAAATAAACTTGATTTAAGAGTATATGTTAGGTTAAGTGGGGGGTATAATGGTAACTTTGAGGGAAGAAACCCTCATTTTCTTTCCTTCTCCTAGTGGAAGCCGCCACCCTCCCTCTCAATGACTCTCTTCCCCGTGTTTTCTCTTCCTCTTGGCCTCAGCCCTTTGCCTCCTTCGCCGCCAACTCGCAAGCCACCACCCCCACCATCGCAAGCCCTTCTCTCTCTCTCTCGCTCCAAGCTGCTCTCTCTCCCTCTTTTGTCTCGCGACCCACCTCCCACCAGCACCGAAGCGCCGTCGTCGTTGCCGCCCAGCATCCTCACCATAGCCGCTCTCCTTCCCTGGTTGTGCAAATGAAGCCGCCGCCGTTGCTGTCCTTGCAAGGCTTTTCGCGCCGCCCAGAACCGGAGTTCACCTTGGTCTCTCTCTTGCTTGCGAAATCGCGACTCACGGCCATCATGGAGCGCCGCCACCGTTCGCTGTCCTGCCGCCACTGATTTTGCAGCTGCTGCCCTAACCACTTGCACCACCGTCACCGAGATCGATGCTCTCGGTGTGGGTCTTTGCTGGCTGCGAACTGACCGGCCACCAACCGCGGTCGAAGCTCACCGTCTGGCCTATCTCTCTCTCTCCTTGCGGTTGTGAGCCCCCTCTTGTGGTGGTGTTGTTGACCGGGAATGCATTGGACCGAGTATCGCTGAACCGAACCGATCCCCTCTTTGTTGCTTCAAAATCAATTTGTGGGTAAATCCCTAATTCCTTTTATTTATTGTGTGTGTTTTAATAATAATATTAATAATATTGGTAGTAATTATTTAGTGTTAAATTGTTTTGGAAAGTTAGTGTTTTGAAAACCTTATTATTGTTTTGGGAAATTTGATGGTATTATGATTGTGTTTAAGATTAATATATTGTTGTTGATAATAACTCAGTTAGTTGCTTTGACTTGTTGTAATACCGGTTAATGATTATGTCGAAAGATTAGTTTTTAAAAGTGTTTTTGGGAAATGCGTTGGGTTCCTAAGTAATTGAGTAGTAGGTTAGTAGGGCTGGATTGTCCCTGAACTAACAATACACCAATTAAATAGGAATTCGATATATGTTCGACGTACGTTAATTCGGGTTAAAGGTTTTAACTTTGATTTCGAATTGAAGGGAAGTGTGATTGCCTGAACGTTAGAAATGTAATTTGAACTTATTTTGGATTGAGGCATTTCCTTTTAATTCGGAATCAATAATGTCAAGTAACATTAACATTTGATTTTTGTGAGTTATTATCAAAGTTACGTGATTTTGGCTTATTTTGAAAGATTATACTAGTTCTGAAAGTTAATGTGTTTTTAATAAAGAAACGTACTGTTTTATCGAGAAGCAATGGTTTTAAGATTAATTTCTATTTGACTTTGATTTAGAAATTTTAATTAAATGTTTTTGAAATTAACTTGTTTCGGTTTTTAAGTTAAAGTCCTTTTTTTCGTAAAGCGCACTATATTGATTATTATTTAATTCGTATGACCGGTTAGACGACGAAGAAGTTCAGGACCAGCCGCAGCGTGAATCATGCGGGATGCGTAGGTATTTGACGAATCTAAGGGTTAAAGCGTCTAAAGGTTCAAAGTTTGAGCAGACACAATTGTCGGCCGAGCAGGAGTACACTCCACACCGTGGAGTGTAATTTAGTGTAGAGGGAATTATATTATTTTTATTATAATTAATTTAATTTGGTGATGAAACAATTCGTTGTAAGCCCTGATTTTTGTTTTATTTTGTTAGCAGGGCATGAAAAACAAATTAGTATATTTATAAATATTTTCTGAACTGTACTGGTTTGACAGGTGAAAACTTTAAATTTTTGGGAAGTCCGATAAACAGAGGAAGCTCTGTCCGTTTTTCCGGAAAAATATTCTTAAGTATTTTAATTTAAAAAGAGATTTTTAAGTTCCAATTTTCCTAAAACTCTAATTTAACTAAATAATTGTGAGGGTGTTACATTATGGTATCAGAGCAGTTTTCCTCGGCCTTGGAGTAACGCATTACTCCTGTTGTGTTACTCATCAAGCGAGTAACCAGTAGATAGTTAGTTATCTAAGTTAGTTAGAATAGGAATTAGGATTTAGTTGACTTAGATTAATATCTCCTAATTCATAGTTGATTTCTTGGGTTTTGTTTCAAGCTCTATAAAGTGTTAAAATCCGATTTCCCTTTTTGTATGTATTATCACACTTGGAAGATAGTGCATGATTCCAAATGTGACAATTCGCACAAAATGGTTTAAGTGAAGTTTTCATACATCTAAACCTTGAACTAAGTCGTGCAACTTTTCTTGAGAGGAATGACAAGTTGTCTACCGTAGGACAGTTAAGCTCAGTTAATATAGAAATGATGTTGACCACCAATAGAATGTAAGGTTGGGCTTGATCACCCCAATGTTCGCATTTATTGGAGAGTGATATCATCGAAGTCTCTGGGTTTAAGGTTTACCAATTGAAAATTGGTGATGTAAGATGTATTTGGTAAGCTATGAGAAGAGATCCGTAGTAGTTAGACCCTGTTGTTTCCAAGTGCTCTAAAATCAGAATACGCAGCGAAAATAACCAGAAATTTATTCCAAGTGTTTTGTAAGTCTTGATCTTTGGATTTTATTTTAAATGTCTTTCCCTCTTAAATGCTTGGATAATTTCCTTTTTAGCCGAACAAGTTCTTTTTGAAATCTTCATAAGTGATTTACTACCTAGACAAGAATGGTAATCGATTACTGGCTTGAAGTAATCGGTTACCTCCTTGATGCAACAACTATAGTACAATTTTCAGAGGACAGTTAATCGATTATCACCTCCAAAAATAATCGGTTACTTTACCAAAAACTCAAAGTAATCGATTATGCTACCAATGTAATCAGTTACTTTTGCTGCAACCTTTGTGTGTGATTTTTCCAGGGAGCAAGTAATCGATTACTTCCTTCCAAGTAATCGATTACTTTGTTGAAAATTCTATTTTGATGGCTTTCAATTCAAAATTATTTCCTTACGTTTCTATTTTCATACAAGCTTGATTTATTACTCATAACCTTACCTAAACTTAGAAATTCGCAATATTTTATTCGATTATGGACTTTGAAGATTAGTTGTTTTTACGTTTTCTAATTTACTACCCTGCTTTCAATCCACCTGAAAGAATATGGTTGATAATATGATAAATCGCTCTATTTATCAATGATTTATCTCTTGCAATTCTATATAGTTGCTCTTTTTTGCTTTTGGATTCCTTTTTGATTCATTCTCTAAGATCTTAAGTTTATGAATTTTGTTTTAGAGTTTATATAAAATGCAAGTTAGATTTATCGACTTTTAAATTTAAATGAATTTGTTCCATGACCTTACATGATCGCATATACATGTGTCTGAAAATGATGTATTTTGGATTTTGAGCCATTGACTATTTCCTTTTGAAATGAAAATTGTTCAACAAGTTTCAGCAAGTAGTTTTCCTGCTTAACACCTTACTCATAAGTCTTTTGTATTAGTATTGGCCAATGCAACCTATTATGTTACTTAGCTTATTCTAAGAAGTTTCCCAAAAACGATATTGCCAAGGAAAATGTTTTTGAACAATAAACACTAACTTAGCGAATTTCCAATTCTTTTCAGGTCTCAGTTTTCTCCTTGTATTTAAACTGATTTACATTTAAGAAAATGACACTATTGGTTGAGTCATGATTCTAATTCTTATCTTTTTGGGATTTAAATTTCTTCATAGATTTTATTATATGCTTTATTCTTATAGAGAAGAGGTGTGACACTCTTCCTGTTTCAAGCTTTTACAAAATTAATACCACATTTGGACGTGCAAGTGAATTGTGTTCTTCTTACCAAAAATATTTCTTAGTAAGATTTTCAGAAATGGTATCATTTTAGGTGCTGAACTTATTATCCGAATTCAAACCATATGCATAATGCTGATTTTGTTTAGACTGATTGAATTTTTAAAGCTCCTACTTTGTATTATATTTGATGTTGCCTCTTTGAGATTTGAATCCGTTTTACATTTTTGACAAAGAGTCAACATATCCTTTTAATAGCTATCACCTTCTGAATGTTAAAGTTCTTTTTCTGTTTTGAGAACTTGGATGATTGTGTTTGGAATTGATTCAAATATAGTTGCTATTTTGTCCACCAAGTGATGATTTCTTTATTTGGCATTGTCATGAAAGATGGTTTCCTCAATGATTGAATTTGAGAACCTTTTTACTTAACCAGTCATTGAAATTATTTTAGCTACAGTTAAATTTTTATTTCCACTAAGGTTTTACTTCTCCTGTTAGATAAATTATTTTCGAAGACACTCGTGCTATATGTAGTGCTGGTTTTGTTTGTGTTTCTCTAAGCTGATTGGAATAATGGTCGAGGGTTCTTAAAGATCCTAACCTTATGGATTTCACTAATCAAATTTCGAGGACGAAATTTCTTTTTGGGGGGAAGAATTGTAACATCCTGATTTTCTTTTGTATTATAAATTTTAAGTTTTATCAAATTAAATGATCGACCTTTGAAATTAATCTTTGGGCGTTGAACATTTTCTTAAAATATCCGATGATATTTATGAAAGTATATTTTAATTATATATTTGAAAGTAGATTCGTTTAAAGTAATTATCCTGTTAGAAAAATATACTCTTTATACTTTATACTTCACCTTGCGTTTGATGTACTCATTAAAGAAATAGTTTGTTTTAATATTCCCAATTAAAAACTTTATAATTTCCATATATTACTAATCATTGTTTAAAGTTATAATAGTGGTATTTATTCAGATTTGGGCTTAAAAAGAAATAAATAAACTTGATTTAAGAGTATATGTTAGGTTAAGTGGGGGGTATAATGGTAACTTTGAGGGAAGAAACCCTCATTTTCTTTCCTTCTCCTAGTGGAAGCCGCCACCCTCCCTCTCAATGACTCTCTTCCCCGTGTTTTCTCTTCCTCTTGGCCTCAGCCCTTTGCCTCCTTCGCCGCCAACTCGCAAGCCACCACCCCCACCATCGCAAGCCCTTCTCTCTCTCTCTCGCTCCAAGCTGCTGTCTCTCCCTCTTTTGTCTCGCGACCCGCCTCCCACCAGCACCGAAGCGCCGTCGCCGTTGCCGCCCAGCATCCTCACCATAGCCGCTCTCCTTCCCTGGTTGTGCAAATGAAGTCGCCGCCGTTGCTGTCCTTGCAAGGCTTTTCGCGCCGCCCAGAACTGGAGTTCACCTTGGTCTCTCTCTTGCTTGCGAAATCGCGACTCACGGCCATCATGGAGCGCCGCCACCGTTCGCTGTCCTGCCGCCACTGATTTTGCAGCTGCTGCCCTAACCACTTGCACCGCCGTCACCGAGATCGATGCTCTCGGTGTGGGTCTTTGCTGGCTGCGAACTGACCGGCCACCAACCGCGGTCGAAGCTCACCGTCTGGCCTATATCTCTCTCTCCTTGCGGTTGTGAGCCCCCTCTTGTGGTGGTGTTGTTGACCGGGAATGCATTGGACCGAGTATCGCTGAACCGAACCGATCCCCTCTTTGTTGCTTCAAAATCAATTTGTGGGTAAATCCCTAATTCCTTTTATTTATTGTGTGTGTTTTAATAATAATATTAATAATATTGGTAGTAATTATTTAGTGTTAAATTGTTTTGGAAAGTTAGTGTTTTGAAAACCTTATTATTGTTTTGGGAAATTTGATGGTATTATGATTGTGTTTAAGATTAATATATTGTTGTTGATAATAACTCAGTTAGTTGCTTTGACTTGTTGTAATACCGGTTAATGATTATGTCGAAAGATTAGTTTTTAAAAGTGTTTTTGTGAAATGCGTTGGGTTCCTAAGTAATTGAGTAGTAGGTTAGTAGGGCTGGATTGCCCCTGAACTAACAATACATCAATTAAATAGGAATTCGATATATGTTCGACGTACGTTAATTCGGGTTAAAGGTTTTAACTTTGATTTCGAATTGAAGGGAAGTGTGATTGCCTGAACGTTAGAAATGTAATTTGAACTTATTTTGGATTGAGGCATTTCCTTTTAATTCGGAATCAATAATGTCAAGTAACATTAACATTTGATTTTTGTGAGTTATTATCAAAGTTACGTGATTTTGGTTTATTTTGAAAGATTATACTAGTTCTGAAAGTTAATGTGTTTTTAATAAAGAAACGTATTGTTTTATCGAGAAGCAATGGTTTTAAGATTAATTTCTATTTGACTTTGATTTAGAAATTTTAATTAAATGTTTTTGAAATTAACTTGTTTCGGTTTTTAAGTTAAAGTCCTTTTTTCGTAAAGCGCACTATATTGATTATTATTTAATTCGTATGACCGGTTAGACGACGAAGAAGTTCAGGACCAGCCGCAGCGTGAATCATGCGGGATGCGTAGGTATTTGACGAATCTAAGGGTTAAAGCGTCTAAGTCTAAAGGTTCAAAGTTTGAGCAGACACAGTTGTCGGCCGAGCAGGAGTACACTCCACACCGTGGAGTGTAATTTACTGTAGAGGGAATTATATTATTTTTATTATAATTAATTTAATTTGGTGATGAAACAATTCGTTGTAAGCCCTGAGTTTTGTTTTATTTTGTTAGCAGGGCATGAAAAACAAATTAGTATATTTATAAATATTTTCTGAACTGTACTGGTTTGACAGGTGAAAACTTTAAATTTTTGGGAAGTCCGATAAACAGAGGAAGCTCTGTCTGTTTTTCCGGAAAAATATTCTTAAGTATTTTAATTTAAAAAGAGATTTTTAAGTTCCAATTTTCCTAAAACTCTAATTTAACTAAATAATTGTGAGGGTGTTACATTATGGTATCAGAGCAGTTTTCCTCGGCCTTGGAGTAACGCATTACTCCTGTTGTGTTACTCATCAAGCGAGTAACCAGTAGATAGTTAGTTATCTAAGTTAGTTATAATAGGAATTAGGATTTAGTTGACTTAGATTAATATCTCCTAATTCATAGTTGATTTCTTGGGTTTTGTTTCAAGCTCTATAAAGTGTTAAAATCCGATTTCCCTTTTTGTATGTATTATCACACTTGGAAGATAGTGCATGATTCCAAATGTGACAATTCGCACAAAATGGTTTAAGTGAAGTTTTCATACATCTAAACCTTGAACTAAGTCGTGCAACTTTTCTTGAGAGGAATGACAAGTTGTCTACCGTAGGACAGTTAAGCTCAGTTAATATAGAAATGATGTTGACCACCAATAGAATGTAAGGTTGGGCTTGATCACCCCAATGTTCGCATTTATACAGAGCCTCCAAGGACTCATGCTACATCCTTTAAGTACCTTGGGGCACCAAGCATTGTTTAGGATGAACCAAAAGGTTCTAATATGTCCTAATACACATTCCTAGACATTTATAAGCCTTTAGAACACTCTCTTAACCATTCTACACTTGTTAGAGCCTCCAAGGACTCATGCTACATAATCTATGTCCTTGGGGCACGAAGCATTGTTTACGATCATTGTAAAGGTTCTTATATGTCTTAATACACATGCCTAGACTATTCTAAGCCTTTACAATACTCTTATAACCATTCTATAGTTGTTAGAGCCTCCAAGGACTCATGATTCACCCTCTACGTCCCTTGGGGCACCTAGCATTATTTCGGATCATTTTGAAGGTTCTTATATTTCCTAAAACACATTCCTAGACCATTCTATGCATTTAGAATACTCTATTAAACATTCTTCACTTGTTAGAGCCTCCATAGACTCATGACTCACCCTCTACGTACCTTGGGGAACCAAGCATTGTTTAGGATCATTATAAAGGTTCTTATATGTCCTAATACACATTCCTAGACCAGTCTAAGCCTTTAGAATACACTCTTAACCATTCTACACTTGTTAGAGCCTCCATGGAGTCATGTTACATCCTTTACGTCCCTTTGGGCACCAAACATTGTTTAGGATCATTCTAATGGTTCTTATATGTCCTAATACACATTCATAGACCATTCTAAGCCTTTAGAATACTCTATTAACTATTTTACACTTGTTAGAGCCTCCAACGACTCATGATTCACCCTCTACGTCCCTTGGGGAACCAAACATTGTTTAGGATCATTCTGAAGATTCTTATATATATGTCCTAATACACATGCCTAGACCATTCTAAGCCTTTAGAATACTCTATTGACCCTTCTAAACTTGTTAGAGCCTCCAACGACTCATGATTCACCCTCTATGTCCCTTAGGGCACCAAGCATTGTTTAGGATCATTCTGAAGGATCTTATATATATCCTAAAACACATTCCTAGACCATTCTATGCCTTTAGAATACTTTGTTAACCATTCTACACTTGCTAGAGCCTCCATGGACTCATGATTTTACGTGCCTTTGGGCACCAAGCATTGTTTAGGATCATTCTAAAGGTTCTTATATGTCCTATACACATTCCTAGACCATTCTAAGCCTTTTAGAATACTCTCATAATCATTCTACACTTGTTAGAGCCTCCAACGACTCATGCTACATCCTTTAGGACCAAGCATTGTTTAGGACCATTCTAAAGGTTCTTATATGTCCTAATACACAAGCCTAGACTATTCTACACTTTGTTAACCTTTCTGAAGGTTCTTATATGTCTTAATACACATGCCTCGACCATTCTAAGTCTTTAGAATACTCTTTTAACCATTCTTCACTTGTTGGAGCCTCCAACGACTCATGATGCACCCTCTACGTTCCTAGGGGAACCAAGCATAGTTTAGGATCATTCTAAAGGTTCTTATATGTCCTAGTACATATCCCTAGACCATTCTAAGCCTTTAGAATACTCTATTTACCATTCTACACTTGTTAGAGCCTCCAAAGACTCATGCTACATCCTCTACGTCCCTTGGGACAGCAAGCATTGTTTAGGATCATTCTAAAGGTTCTTATATGTCCTAATACACAATCCTAGACCATTCTAAGACTATAGAATACTCTATTAACCATTCAACACTTGTTAGAGCCTCCAACGACTCATGATTCACCCTCTACGTCCCTTGGGGCACCTAGCATTATTTCGGATCATTTTGAAGGTTCTTATATTTCCTAAAACACATTCCTAGACCATTCTATGCATTTAGAATACTCTATTAAACATTCTTCACTTGTTAGAGCCTCCATAGACTCATGATTCACCCTCTACGTACCTTGGGGAACCAAGCATTGTTTAGGATCATTATAAAGGTTCTTATATGTCCTAATACACATTCCTAGACCATTCTAAGCCTTTAGAGTACTCTCTTAATCATTCTACACTTGTTAGAGCCTCCAAGGACTCATGCTATATCCTCTACTTCCCTCGGGGTACCAAGCATAGTTTAGGATCATTCTAAAGGTTCTTATATGTCCTAATACACATTCCTATACCATTCTAAGCCTTTAGAATACTTTCATCATCATTCTACATGTGTTAGAGCCTCCAACGACTCATGCTACATCATCTACTTCCCTCGAGGCACCAAGCATTGTTTAGGACCATTCTAAAGGTTCTTATTTGTTCTAATACACATGCCTAGACTATTCTAAGCCTTTAGAATATTTTGTTAACCATTCTACACTTGTTAGAGCCTCCAAGGACTCATGCTACATCCTTTACGTCCCTTGGGGCACCAAGCATTGTTTAGGATCATTCTAAAGGTTCTTATATGTCCTATACACATTCCTGGACCATTCTAAGCCTTTAGAATACTCTCTTAAATATTCTACACTTGTTAGAGCCTCCAAGGACTCGTGCTACATCCTCTACTTCCCTCGAGGCACCAAGCATTGTTTAGGACCATTCTAAAGGTTCTTATATGTCCTAATACACATGCCGAGACTATTCTAAGCCTTTAGAATACTTTGTTAACCATTCTTAACCTTTTTAGAGCCTCCAAGGACTCATGCTACATCCTTTACGTCCCTTGGGGCACCAAGCATTGTTTAGGATCATTCTAAAGGTTCTTATATGTCCTATACACATTCCTAGACCATTCTAAGCCATTAGAATACTCTCTTAATCATTCAACACTTGTTAGAGCCTCCAAGGACTCATGCTTCATCCTCTACTTACCTCGGGGCACCAATCATTGTTTAGAATCATTCTAAAGGTTCTTATATGTCCTAATACACATGCCTAGACCATTCTAAGCCTTTAGAATACTCTATTAACCATTCTACACTTGTTAGAGCCTCCAACGACTCATGCTTCATCCTCAACGTCCCTTGGGACAACAAGCATTGTTAAGGATCATTCTAAAGTTTCTTATATGTCCTAATACACATTCCTAGACCATTCTAACCTTTAGAATACTCTATTAACCATTCTACACTTGTTATAGCCTCCAACGACTCATGATTCACCCTCTACGTCCCTTGGGGCACCAAGCATTGTTTAGGATCATTTTGAAGGTTCTTATATGTCCTAAAAGACATTCCTAGACCATTCTATGCCTTTAGAATACTCTATTAACCATTCTACACTTGTAAGAGCCTCCAAGAACTCATGCTACATCCTATACGTCGCTTGGGGCACCATGCATTGTTTAGGACCATTCTAAAATTTCTTATATGTCCTAATACACATTCCTCTACTATTCTAAGCCTTTAGAATACTCTATTAACCATTCTACACTTGTTAGAGCCTCCAAGGACTCATGCTACATCCTTTACGTCCCTTGGGGCACCAAGCATTGTTTACGATCATTCTAAAGGTTCTTATATGTCCAAATACATATTCGTAGACAATACTAAGCCTTTAGAAAACTCTCTTAACCATTCTACACTTGTTAGAGCCTCCAAGGACTCATGATTCACCCTCTACGTTCCTAGGGGAACCAGCATAGATTAGGATCATTCTGAAGGTTCTTATATGTCTTAATACACATGCCTCGACCATTCTAAGTCTTTATAATACTCTTTTAACCATTCTTCACTTGTTGGAGCCTCCAACGACTCATGATGCACCCTCTACGTTCCTAGGGGAACCAAGCATAGTTTAGGATCATTCTAAAGGTTCTTATATGTCCTAGTACATATCCCTAGACCATTCTAAGCCTTTAGAATACTCTATTTACCATTCTGCACTTGTTAGAGCCTCTAAGGACTCTTGCTCCATCGTTATATAGGTTCTTATATGTCCTAATACACATTCCTAGACCATTATAAGCCATTAGAATACTTTCTTAACCATTCTACACTTTGTAGATCCTCCAAGGACTCATGCTACATCCTCTACGTCCCTTGGGCGCCAAGCATTGTTTAGGATCATCCTAAAGGTTCTTATATGTCCTAATACACATTCCTAGACATTTATAAGCCTTTAGAATACTCTCTTAACCATTCCACACTTGTTTGAGCCTCCAAGGACTAAGGTTCATCCTCTACGTCCCTTGGGGCACCATGCATAGTTTAGGATCATTCTAAAAGTTCTTATATGTCCTAATACACATTCCTAGACCATTTTAAGCCTTTAGAATACTCTCTTAACCATTTTACACTTGTTGGAGCCTCCAAGGACTCATCCTACATAATCTACGTCCCTTGGGGCACCAAGCATTATTTACGATCATTCTAAAGGTTCTTGTATGTCCTAATACACATTCCTAGACCATTCTAAGCCTTTAGAATACTCATTTAACCATTTACACTTGTTAGAGCCTCCAGGGACTCATGCAACATCCTCTACATCCCTTGGGGCACCAAGCATTGTTTACGATCATTCTAAAGGTTCTTATATGTCCCAATACATATTCCTAGACAATACTAAGCCTTTAGAATACTCTATTAATCATTCTACACTTGTTAGAGCATGGAAGGACTCATGCTACATAATCAACGTCCCTTTTTTGACTAACTTGCAATCTCAAAATTCTGACAAGTTGCCATCCCAAACTGTGATCAACCCTCAAAATCAGAATGTGAGTGCCATCAACTTGAGGTCAGGAAAGGAGATTGTCACACCCACACCACAACCTCACCTCAACAATGATGCTCTAGCTTCTTCCTCTAAAGGGAAGAGCCAAGTGGTAGATGAAGGTGAGCATGCTAGCATCAAGGAGAATCATCCAACTCAACCCTCCTCGACTTCAACCACAAGCCCTGCTGTTGTCCTCCAACCTCCTCCCATTCCTCTTCCATTCCCACCAAGAGTGCCTCAAAACAAAAGGGTGGAAGAGGTGGACAAGGATATTCTTGACACATTCAGAAAGGTGGAAGTCAACATACCCCTTCTTGATGCAATAAAACAGATTCCAAGGTATGAAAAGTTCCTTAAGGAGTTGTGCACTCATAAGAGAAGACTCAAGGGCAATGAGAGGATAAGCATGGGAAGGAATGTCTCCGCTCTCATAGGTAAACCTATCCCTCACATTCCTGAAAAATGTAAGGATCCTGGAACTTTCTCTATACCTTGCATCATAGGCAATGTTAAGTTTGAAAATGCTATGCTAGATTTAGGAGCATCCATAAATGTCATGCCTATGTCTGTTTTTAAGTCTCTTTCTCTTGGAGCTCTTCAACCTACGGGTGTGATGATTCAATTGGCAAATAGAAGTACTGCCCACCACGCAGGTTTGATAGATGATGTCTTGGTTCGGGTTGAAGAGTTGATCTTCCCTGCTGATTTTTACATACTTGATATGGAAGATGACTCTCCCCGTAATGTTGTTCCTATTATTTTGGGGAGGCCATTTTTGAAAACAGCCCGAACCAAGATAGATGTGCATTCAGGTTCACTTTCCATGGAGTTTGATGGTAGTGTGATCCGATTTGACATTTTCCATGCTATGAAACATTTTCCTGAGGATCACTATGTTTTCCATGTGGACTTGCTTGATGATTTGATAGATGAGCATATGCTTGACTTTTTGCATCATGATTTTGAATTGCCATCTTTCACTGATTCATTTACTTGTCCATCATGCACTAACTCTGGATGGTGCACCGCATGCACTGAAATAGCCCAGTTTCTAGACTCTGCTACTGCATCTGATGATTCATATGTTATAGATTCAGATTATGCTAACCCTAACCCCATATCTGTTATGCATGAGTCTGATTCACTTGTTCAGGTGCAGGCAGCAGAATCCATTTCTGCTGTCCCTTTAGTTCCATCTATTATGCAGGCACCCTCATTGGACCTGAAGCCCCTCCCTCCTCATCTCAAATATGCTTACTTGGAGGATGAGAAGAAACTCCCAGTGATCATCTCTACCTCACTTTCTGTTGATCAAGAGGAGAAACTGCTGGATGTGATAAGAAAGAACAAGAGGGCAATTGGATGGACTTTAGCGGATATTCCTGGAATTAGCCCCTCCATGTGCATGCACCGCATTTTTTTGGAGGATGGGGCTAAACCAGTGAGACAACCCCAAAGACGGTTGAACCCCCAGATTCTTGATGTGGTTAAGAAAGAGGTCACCAAGCTGCTTCAAGCGGGTATCATCTACCCAATTTCATATAGCACTTGGGTGAGCCCGGTGCAAGTTGTTCCCAAGAAGTCTGGTGTCACAGTTGTCAAAAATGAGAAGGATTAGCTGATTCCCACTAGAGTGCAGAACAGTTGGAGAGTCTGCATTGATTACAGAAAGCTCAACCAGGCGACTCACAAAGATCATTTCCCTCTCCCCTTCATTGATCAGATGTTGGAGCGCCTGGCAGGTAAATCTCATTATTGCTTCTTAGATGGTTTCTCTGGTTATTTTCAAATTTGCATTGCACCAGAGGACCAACATAAGACCACATTTACCTGTCCTTTTGGCACATTTGCATATAGAAAGATGCCTTTTGGCCTATGCAATGCTCCTGCCACATTTCAAAGATGTATGATGAGTATTTTTGCTGACTTGCTCGAGCATTTTAGTGTTTATGGCTCCTCATTTGATGCATGTCTTGATAATTTGACTAAGGTGCTTAACAAGTGCATTGAGACTAACCTTGTCTTGAATTTTGAAAAATGCCACTTTATGGTAGAACAAGGCATAGTCTTAGGGCACATTGTTTCGCACAAGGGCATAGAAGTTGACCCTGCTAAGCTGCATGTAATATCACATTTTCCTTACCCTTCTTGCGTGCGAGAGGTGCGTTCTTTTCTTGGTCATGCAGGTTTCTATCGCAGGTTTATTCAGAACTTTAGCAACATTGCCATTCCACTTTCCAAGTTGCTTCAAAAGGATGCCCCATGGGAATTTGGAGACCAATGCAAGAGGGCATTTGATGAATTGAAGAAAGCACTGACCACCACTCCCATCATCCAACCACCTGATTGGACCCTCCCATTTGAGCTCATGACTGATGCTTCAAATTATGCTTTGGGAGCAGTTCTCTCCCAAAGGGTCAGTAAGCTGTCGCATGTGATTTATTATGCTTCTAGGACTTTAGATGCAACACAGGTTAATTACACAACAACTGAAAAAGAACTTTTGGCTATTGTTTTTGCACTTGACAAGTTTAGATCATATTTGCTTGGTTCTAAGGTTGTAGTGTACACTGATCATGCTGCTCTGAAGTATCTTTTGAAAAAGACAGATTCCAAACCTAGGTTGATTAGGTGGATGTTGCTCCTCCAGGAGTTTGATCTTGAGATTCAGGATCGGAGTGGTGTGCATAACCTTGTCGCAGACCACTTGAGCAGGATAGAGAGAGAGGAGAATGCATTTCCTATCCGGGATGACTTCCCGGATGAGCAGCTTTTATCTTTACATGTTTCTCATCCCCTTCCCCAAACCCCTTGGTTTGCAGACATTGTTAATTATTTGGTTGCTTCTGTTTTTCCTGCCTTGGCATCCAAAGCTCAAAGAGACAAATTAAAGAGCGATGCCAAGTATTATGTATGGGATGACCCCTATCTGTGGCATTTTTGCAGCGATCAGGTCATTCGCAGGTGCATTCTAGACCATGAGATCCAATCGGTTCTCCAGTTTTGCCATGCTTCACCAGTTGGAGGCCACCTTGGGACTCAAAGGATAGCACGAAAGGTGCTGGATTCTGGATTTTATTGGCCTACCATCTTCAAGGATGCAAGCAACGTCTGCAGCTCATGTGAGCAGTGTCAAAGAGCAGGAGGCGCCCTATCTTGGAGACAACAGATGCCGCAACAACCTATGTTGTTCTGTGAGGTGTTTGACGTCTGGGGTATAGATTTCATGGGCCCTTTTCCTGTTTCTTTTGGTTTTTATTATATCTTACTTGCTGTGGATTATGTATCCAAATGGGTGGAAGCTAAGGCCACCAGGACTAATGATGCTCAGGTTGTTGTAGATTTTGTCAGGTCTAATATCCTTTGA
Organism: Crotalaria pallida; assembly: GCA_037953625.1. Classification (NCBI taxonomy): domain Eukaryota; kingdom Viridiplantae; phylum Streptophyta; class Magnoliopsida; order Fabales; family Fabaceae; genus Crotalaria; species Crotalaria pallida. The sequence continues at coordinate 73,540,917 of CM075649.1, read as the reverse complement.
AGGTTTGGCATACCTAGAGCCATAGTCAGTGATCAAGGCACACACTTCTGCAATAGATCCATGCAAGCTTTGCTCAAGAAGTATGGGGTTGTGCACAAAGTTTCTACACCCTATCACCCCCAAACCAACGGGCAAGCTGAGATTTCAAATAGAGAGATCAAGCGGATTTTGGAGAAGATGGTGAAGCCTAATAGAAAGGATTGGAGCACACGATTGGAGGATGCTCTGTGGGCCCATCGGACCGCTTACAAGGCACCCATAGGGATGTCACCCTATCGGGTTGTCTTTGGTAAGGCGTGCCACCTGCCTGTGGAGATAGAGCACCGTGCATATTGGGCTGTGAAGCAATGTAACTTAGCTCTTGATCAAGCGGGTGAGGAGAGGAAGCTGTAGTTGAGTGAGCTAGATGAGATCCGTTTGGAGGCCTATGAGAACTCCAAATTTTACAAAGAGAAGACCAAGAAGCTTCATGATAACTCCATTTCCAGAATGGAGTTCTTGGTTGGTCAAAAAGTTTTGCTCTACAACTCTAGGCTTGGACTCATGAGTGGAAAGCTCCGTTCTAAATGGATTGGACCGTTTGTAGTCACCCAGATGTTTCCTTATGGCACTGTGGAGATCAAGAGTGAGTCCACGAACAAGAGCTTCAAAGTCAATGGCCACCGACTCAAGCCTTTCCTAACCACCCCTTCTTTGGATGATGCACCTGTGAAGGAGGCCTCATTGGTCGACCCCACTTTTGAACAACCATGACTTAGGGAGTCTTCTTTTCTCCTTCCTTACTCTTTTTATTACACTTGTCTATATCTGTCTAATTCTGCTATTTGTGTTCCATTGAGGACAATGTGTGATTTAAGTGTGGGGGGGAGAGTAGTTTAGGTTGCATATTTTTGCTTTGATTTTTTTAGGTTTTGCTTAGTTTTGGGCATTTTCTTGCATGTTTTTGCTTCATTTTAGTAGAGTTTTGGTATCTTGTGTCTGAATTCATGCATTTATGTGTGTAAAGTTGCTTTTGATAATTAAGAGGTAGTAACACTGTGATAGAATTGTCCCTTTTGTGAGGATTTGAGCCTTAATTGTGGGTGGATTGCTATATATGCCACCTAATTTTCTTCATGTGTGATTGTACTCTGGATTACTTGCACTCTAGAACTTGACTTGACTCTTGTTGATACTTGATTGCTCATGCACATTTTGAAATGATTTAGGCACTTTCTTTCTTGAATAAGCTACTAGCCATATGAGCCTACCTTGAATGAATGTATCCTTTGCTAGCCCCTTTGAGCCTTTTTATCCCTTTCCTTGTTCTTTAGCTCATTACAAGCCTATGACTGAAAAACCATGATTGTCCTAACCATAGGGAATTTTGGAGCTTTGGAATTGTTTTGGGAATGGGTATTAGGTAAGAAGTGTGCTCTATGCTTCAATTGGTTGAGTTCTTGGTTTTGCCTCTTTGGTTGTTATAGCTATGGCTTCATCTTCATGCCATTTGTGTTGTTTCTTCTTTTCTTTTTGTATATCTCTCAAAAACAAAAAATAGAGGACAAAAAAAATGCAAAAATAAAAAGAAAAAAAAGAAGAGAAAAAAAAAGAAAAAAAAAGTGAATAAAAGGTTGTTGAGGCAAAGAGGATTGGAATTAGTGGTTGTTGATTTTGGGGTGGATTTTGCTTACTTTTTACTTATTCCCCATTGCTCCTCTATTCCCTTGGTTTTAGCTACATTCCCATATTTTTATCCTACCTTGTCCTTGGCCCCATTACAACCCTTAAAAGACCTTTTGATCATTTTGTGCATGTGTGTTGATCGTTGATGTTAGAGGCTTGTCAAGCTTATGGTTGTGTTTGTTTTTCATGATGTGCCTTGAGTGTAAATAATGATTAACCCCCAAACACTTGAGTGTAAACACTTTTGAGTGATCCTTGTGAGTTTCTATCATCTTTGTGACTATCCTCTTGATGTCATTGGTTTCTTTGCATACTTGAAGTAATTGGATGATGTTCACGGATGCTTTGACTCTTTGATCCTTAACCATTTTGTGTGCTTGAGTTTGCCCATTTCTTTGCATTTCCTAGAATTCATTGTGAAGTATGTAATCTCTTAGGTTTGCATTTCTTAGTTGTAGTCATCTTGTTGCATGATTCACTTTGGTGCATATTGATCTTCATAGTCCTATCTTTTGGTTTTGCTCAGGAGTGCAAAAGGATAAGTGTGGGGGTATTTGATGAGCATTTTATTTCCCATTATTCCTTGCATTATTTTAATCCTATTATTGATACTTGTTGAACATTTGACATTGATTTGCTTGATTTAGTGATTTAGAGTTTATTGGACTAATATTCCGAATATTGTTTAATTTGGTGTTATTTAGTCTAATTAATTCTACTTCTAATTTCAAGTCATAATTGGCAAGGACACTTTGGGCATTTTGGAAATGAAGATTGAAGTATTGAAGTGAAGATTGTAATTTGCATTTAGGTCCCTTTTTAATTGTAATTTTCAGAATAGTGTTTCTTAGGACTTGGGCCCATGTTTTAGGCCTATTTTCATGACTAAAGAGGGGAAATTCGTGTAACCCCCATGACTACACTCCCATTTCAGATTTCTCACTCTCTCTCTAGGTTAGAACTTCTCTCTTGGCTCTCCATAGCATTTGGTGGCTGCTAGGGTTTTGTTCTTCCCCCTTTCTACACGTTTTTCTTGATTTATGACCATGGAAGGCTAACTTCAAGGGTTAATCCCTTTGGTATTGTATTATCTACTCTTGAGCTCTTGTTATTAATGCAATTTCGTTTTCTCTTCTCTGTTTTCGTGTTTATCAATGTGTAGTGGTTTGCTTAATTCCATTTCGTAGAGATAATACATGAATATAAATGCTTAATTTGTATTAACTCGTAAAAACTCCAATTCTAGTTTCTGATGCTTAATTAGAAGTTAGGGTTTGGAGTGACAACTAGATTTTCGCTTAGTATTTGGTTGTCACGAGTTGGACGGAGAAGAGGAGAGGAATCTATCTTTAGTGAGCTAGGATTGAGTAGTGTACGTAGCCAAAGGGGTTTGCCCGCTTTTGTTTCTGATTTTCTTAGTTTTATATTCTGTTTATGTTTTGTTCTTCACATTTGTCACACACAAAAAAAAAACCCCATTTTACTGGACACTACGTGTTTGATACTTTGCCTAGACCGATATTCGCTGGGAAACGACCTAGGATCACCTTCCTAGTACTACAGAACAAACCCCTTTTATTTTGATCGGGTACGGCCCCGATCAACTCTACCGGGAGTCAGTGGAGGGACGATGATCCCTAGGTATGTGCATATGGTAGATGATGAGGATCAGGGGATCCGATGTGGTGGATGTTGTGGAGGAGTTGATGCTGCTGCTGATGAAGTTGGATGATGACTACTACTGCTACCTGGATATTTCTACTACTACTACTCCTGCTACCTGATCTATGTGACCAGCTCTAGAGTTTTATATTTTGAGATGTATATATGTATTGTAGATATGTTTTTGAAAACTCTAGAGTTATGGTTTACTTTTGATATAGATCTTTTATGGACTTGTATGGGATCTTGGAGACAGACTTATGGACTATGTACTTCTTGACTCATATATATATATATATATATAGCTTATGTTTATATTACAACTATGCATAGTCCTACTATTTTCGCTTACTCTGATATAGACTATTTAAAGAATTCGACTGCGATAATTAAGAATGGTATCAGTTTCGCGAAACGAAAGATTGGATGGCATGGCTTAATTTTTACTATGTAATACGATTTCAAAGTACCGATGCTATCTGGATTATGAAAAGATTTTCTTGTTTTAGAAAATGCCGAATTCAATACAATGTTTAAAATGATATAAATTATATCCTCCAAGAATTCCATGTTTTGGTTTGTGCACCCGCCCCTATAGAAAATAAAAAGAAAATTTTATTTCCTACATTTTCTAATTACTAACAAGTCCATAACTAATACGAGTAATAGCATATTTATTGTATTAATTACTTGTATTATAAAGAGGGTGTCACATATCACCCCTGTTCAATGTATGACGCAACTCATTTAATCGATTACTACTCATCAAATAATCGATTACTGAGCCTCTGTTAATTGTTTGATGCAACATCTGTAATCGATTACTACAAAGCATGTAATCGATTACTTTGTCTCAGAAAAATATATGATGCAACAATTTTAATTGATTACTTGAGCCAGGTAATCGATTACTCTCATGAGAAAGTAATGGATTAACAAAGTTCACTTAACCGATTACAAGCTCTCTGATTTTTCTATGATGCAACAAAGTTAATCGATTAACTCAAGCAAGTAATCGATCGATTACTCCTTCTTGCATACATAAAAATATTCAGAGTTTTGTAACATCAGGTATTTTCACCAAAACTAAGATGTAAAAACAACTTTTCATGAAAACACATTTTCTTCTCCTTTTTAAATGAAAAACTCAATTGGCCTTTTAAACTCTTTAAGAACAGAAACTGTAACAGCCCGATTTTCACCTCCCGAAAATAATCGTCATTTGTTTAAGAAGTTGCCCAAAAATGAGGCCAATTTTTTTTTTTAAAAGCTTTAGAAAATTTATTGATGCATACTCACGTCCTTACTTGAAAACCGGGTTGTTACGTAAAACCTTTACACACCTACCCTTTTTCATTTTTCAAAACGATTTCACATTTCTTGTCAAAATAAAATTCGGCCAGTTCACAAAATAGAAGTAGGGCACAATTACAGCAGTGGTACTTTGCTAAGATAATCCTTAACTCACACACTCACAACAACTTAAACTATTTACCCTACCTCTGACTCTTCCTAATAAACACTATGGGGTGCAACTCTCGATCCTCCTTCTTGAGTCCTTTCTTGACTCCAGAAGATGAAGCCATCTTCGTTGCTGCTGGTCCGACATTCTTTGGCACCCACTGCATCCTAGCTGGAGTAGCAGAGATCCGCTGAGCTTCACATCGCACCTTCTCCTCGTAGTCTCTATATCCACGAACAGAAACTTGCTCCAAGAGAGGTCCTAAGTTAGCTCCGCAAAGTCGATGCTCTGGATCCGGAATCACGATCTGAGTGTCGCCAATCCATACCCAACCAGACGGGGTACGCTTCCAACCGCATCCATGTCGAGTCCATGTTGCAATCTCCATGCAATACTCCATCTGCACGTTGGAGTACCAGAAGCACCGATATACCAACGGGCAGGAGAGAGTTAGCGAACCGAACGACAAGTCATCGACGTTGTGGATTTACCGCAGGCCGGATATCAAGACAGCACACACATTACAAACAAAGCACACACACCACACAACATTCAAGCAAATATCACAATTCTTTATTATTATCTATTATTATCTTGATTAACCTTATTATCATAACATTCTTTATCTCTCAATTCCTTTATCATTCTCAAATTTCCAATCCTTCACTTCTTTATTTTCCCTTCCCAAGGGTTTCCATCTCTTACTCCAAACTACACATCCTCGGAGATTCATAAACTTAACTTTCCTTATTCATAACTCTTTTCTTTACTAAGTCTTATTGAATTATAACCATCGATGATCGGGGGATTAAAGAATCATCGAGGTACGCGTCCGTTCGTAGTTAGCACTCACGTTTCAAGTCTACATCTCCTCGGCCATCCATCCACCTAGTCGGAAGCAAACAAGAGTACAGGACCTTTACCGTGCGGGCACGACAGCTGTCACACATCAAATGGTCCCAGACCAGGAGGTCTCAGCCTCAAATCATATCAATTCAATTCATATATAATCATGGCACACTGTCTCACTCACAGTGGCAAACATGATGCCCCACTCCAGTACCTCTCACTGTTCTAGACTTGCAATCTAGGGAGCGACAGTACTAATTCTAGCTGATCATGCAGAACTTGCCACGGCATTGGACCCAATCCCTACCACGTTAGTACGCCACTTGTGGAATTCGTTCTGCCTAGAAAAGTACTCTAGACTTCTTGATGTTTCACCGTCATCGTCCTCCCCTAATGCAATCTCCACCTGAGTATCCGCAGATACCCATAGTATCTTCCTCTCCACTACTTCAGGTTAACTCTCATACCTCACCACGTTCGCTGTTAATGTCTTTTAAAATCTTTTATCTTTTTAATTAACCTAATGGTCTACTCACTCTTCATACAACCCTTCAATGAGTCTCGACCGCTATCTTTGCATCACTTTTCCTTTCACAACACATCTTAGCACAGAGCGGAATCACTTTCACAGCTTGAATCTCATCACAAAACTTTTCTCAAAAGCTTCTTTTCGTAAAAATCTCATTTCTCAAATTCCTTTCAAAAAGTTTCATTTCGTAAAACTTTCTTTCAAAAACTTCAGTTCATAAATCCTTTTCTAAAAATTTCGTTTTATAACTCTTCAAAAATCTCCTTTCGAAAACTCATTTCAAAAATCTCTTTTCATAATTTCTTATCAAAAATCCCTTTTTCAAAAACTCATTTCACAATTTCTTTTCAAAAATTTGTTTTGGAAATTTTTTTTCATTTTGGGAATCCCTTTCAAAATTTCATTTTCGTAAATTCTTTTTCAAAAATTCTCATTTTGGGAACCCTTTTCTAAAATTTCCTTTCAAAAATCTCGTTTTCGTGAAAACATTTTCGAAAATTTCTTTTCAAAAGTTTTTCTCAAAAACTTTCTTTTCTTGAGAACTAGTGGAGGAGCAAGCTCAACTCAACGCTAGACTCAGTCCAAGAAAACAAAAATCAAAGAATCAAGCTTCACTCTCAACACCTTTTACTTTCCAAACACATCAAGATTCCTTCCTCGCTCTGGCTCATTCGCATCATTATCAAACAATCATCTCCAATCTCATCTCTTTATCACTTTTCAATCTTTCTTTTCTATTTCCTTTCCAATCATTCTCAATCCTCTTATCATTATCTCCACTCTCAATCTCTTATCAGGGCAACCTTATTCCACAAGGACTTAAGCCAAACAAGGGTTATATCTTTTCTTGGTGTCTTTTATTTCTTAATCTCTATCATTATCATTACTAATTACTTCACATTATCTCATACTCAACAAATGACAATATCAACATGCATAAATAAACAAACATAAACAACACATCATCAGCATACAAACATCACACACAACAGTGTGGTCTTTGTCTTATTCGTATAAGTGGCCACACAAAGCAAACAATTTCCACTATACTACTGACTCAGAACCACTGAGTTCCGATCTTTGAGCTGATACAGAACGTCTTAATACAACACCTACTACCACGGTGTCTTAGGAAAGCTACTCTCTCACCTGAGGTCCAGCGATTGAATACGTGCAGTCTTTTCTGACCTTGGTTGCTGCCACTGCCTTAATCCCTCGTCTATAACATCCCTCGAATTAATTAAAACACATTTTTATTACTATCTTTTATTAAGAAAATCTTTTTCATCCTTCGTCGAAAATCTTAAAACATGATTGTTTTCTTAAAAACACTTTTAACTTTTCTTAGTTCTTTAGACACTTAAAAACCATTTTGAAAATATCAAATAAAACAATTTAAATCAATTGGTTAGGTTGCTGGTCCGTCTTGGACAGCACCTCAACCGCTTTTGAAAACACCGAAAAATTCACCGGTTTCAATTCGGGTTTTTTCTAAAATCAATTACCATTTGAAAACCAAACTTTGAGTCTCATGAACTCAATTTTAGAAATCAAAAACAACTTTAAATAACCTTGGACAGCAAAGAAACATTTCACAAAAATCAATTTAATAAAATTCGAAAACATCGTAAAAACTCGTTTTGTTTCAAATACTTTTTAGTTAAATATTTACATTTTAAAAACTGAAGTTTTTGTTATAAAACAAATTTCAAACACAATCTCATAAACTCAAATACATCAAATCAAATTATATTCAATCCCAATTACACATAATTAGCAACACACTTAGATCAATCAAGGCACATAAACAATTAACCAACCATTCACTTTTTAACTATAAAACAAACATTCATTCTCAAGTAAACATTCATTAATCTCAGGCTTAATCGATTAATGCCAGAAGATCATTTAAGAACTAATCGATTAACTGGGTGTTCCTCAATTAAGACCAGAATGATGCTATAAAACTAATCGATTAATCAATCTCTTAATCGATTAACTCGTATTAAATTTGACAGAAAATCAGTCTTATTCAGAATTCAATAGAGATTACAACCCAATGATGCAATAACAAATGGTAAATGAAACAATGAACAAAACTACGTAAATTTACCAAATCAATTTAGGTTGATTACCTAGAAATTGTAAAAGCCCCAAAATTAACCTAATTAATTGGTTTGTTCTTAGTTCATGAAAGCTTGAAGAAAGAAAACAAAGAAGACAAGATTTTATCCTGGTTCACTCTCCAACCACTTGAGAGCTACATCCAGTCCCCTCTATTAAAGATAGAGAGTTTCTACTAGATAAACAATTGTTAGATTACAATGGTTAAAGATGCAGCTCACTCTAGCTCTCCTATCTTAACCCCTTCAAGAGAGTACCAATTCTCTTGAAAATCTACCCAATTGTTTCTTGTATCTTGACTTCTTGAATTGTTGAAGGATGCTCTTCACACAATTCCTTTCCTCTTGCTTTGACTTGCTCAAAGACTTCCAAGGTGTGAATTCTTCACTTGTTGTTGTTGAATGCTAGATGTTACAACCTCTTGTTGTAGAATGCTTCAACACAAAATACTAAGATCTAGAAATTGTATCTCAATGTTTCTAAGAATATTGAATGAACAAAAGTGAAGAAGATTGAAAGATTGTAAGATCTTGATAGAATACTTTGAAAATTGTAATAGCTCTTTGAATGATTGTGAAAGAATGATTCTCTATAGAAAAATATGAAAGAGAAAGTAACCTTGTCAAAGTAGTGATGAAAAGCTTTTAAACAAAATTAATTTTTCTGATACAACAGTAATTAATCGATTAATGAACAAGCCACTAATCGATTAACCTTTGTTAAACAATCAGTGTTGTACAGTTATAACGTGTTAATCAATTAAGCCTATCGTGCTAATCGATTAACCACTGTAAAAAGTGATTAAAAATTTGCTTTTCAAAATTACTTTAATCTAAATTTAATTTGAGCTATTTTCTATCAAGATAACCTTTCTTCACTATTTATTCAAACAATATTAAATCTTAAATTGAGATTCCTAAGCTACCACCCACTCTCCCGAAAATAGAAAAGAAAATATTACATTTCATTCAAAATAAAACATAAATTTAATCTAATTCTCCATGAGTGGTGCTTGACTTGTTGTTGAATGTTATTGCTTGACTTTGGTTTGTTAGCATCAGAACATCATCAAATCTACAAACTCCCCCTTTTTGATGATGACAAACCCTCTTCACATTGAAGCACCAAGTTTTTAAATACTCCCCCTAAAGGTAACACACTTAGGAAAAATATATAAAAACTTAACCTACAAAGCACAACATCAACAAACCTTTTCTCCCCCTTTTGGCATAATTAAAAAGTAGTGAATTTTTAAAAGAACTTTTGCCAAAAGTTAGGAGGTAAGTACTAGACAATTGGTATATATACATGAACAAACATAATGAAAGGCATAATATGCAGTAAAACACATATAAGAAGGCCATAACCAAGACCATAGAGCATACTACACAGTAAAGCCTTAATATCAAAGCATAAAGCATAAAAAGTCATACCATAACACCATTGTCCAGCATCAAAATCATAAAGCATAAAGAGTCTAAAGGCCAGACACAGACCCTATCAAAAGATCAACCATAGCAACAGTCCAGCAAAGTAATAAATATCCAGCAAAGTACTAACAGTCCAACAACGAAAATAAGACCAAAAACCATAAAAACAGAAACAGGTCAGCATCAGAGAATGATAAAATTGCAGCAAAATAAAGTGAAAATCATAATGAGATCATAGTGGGCTAAGGTTTGGGTGGAGGGTGGGAAAAGAAACTGGAGATATGATGATATGATCCATAATCCTCTGCTCCATAGCACGGTTTTGAATTTCAAGTCTTTGCTCCATTGCATCAAACCTATTATCCACATGCTGAATAAGTGCGGCATGAGCAGCTTGAGCATCAAATGGTGCTTCCAAGTTATCAAAATCGATAAAATCCTCAACATTGACCCCTTGCTCATCATGGTGAACCCCTTGATCAGTATCCATTGCATCAACAACCGGTGGAGCAGCTTGTGGAGCTTGCGGAGCTTGAGGAGCCGGTTGTGCAGCTGGTTCTAAAGCCTTAATTTGTGAAGTCCACATCCATGATCTCGTTGGCTTATGAAATGCAATCCTCATCTGATTGATGTGGTGAATGTTCAGACACAACTTACCCTCAAGATCCTTCTCACAAGGTTCGTTATCCGGGATTGGCACACCATAATGGCGAAGCAACTTAGTCACGTGCATAGGATAAGGTAAATATTGAGTGGGAGCAGATTGAGCAGCAGTATACATTCTAGCCAAAATTATCTTATTCCAATTTATCTGAACACTGTTCTTAATTCCATAAAACAGTTTCAAGTCATCCTCTTGGACTTGAGCATAATTTTGAGAACTTTTCGGAATTAGACAATATGCAATAATATATAAAAGGACCCTATCTTCAGCATGTAACAAAGAAACCTTCTTAGTACCCTTATCCCAAGTCAAATATGGTCTAACAGCCTCAGAATAAACAGTAGCAGCATCTACATCAAGTTCAACAGACTCATCATCACCCAAGAAAGTACCCTCATTCTTTAATCCAAACAGAATTTTCAGATCATCAGGCTTAATGACAAAATGGCATCCCCTAACTTGGCTTTGATAAACACCATCAATCTTAGTGAAGTTTGCATAAAATTGTTTTACAAGCCTAGGGTAATAATGAGTATTGAATTCCAAAAATCTTTGTAAACGCTGAGATACAAGCAAATCATGAAAACCAAACCTCTCTTTCTTCAGCCATGGAAAGTAAAGGTACCGAATAATCCCAAAAGATCTGTCATCGAACTTCGGAGCACGTTCTTCCCGTTCTGCTTGAGAGAACCACGGATTATTGCGTTCAGGATGAGGAGGACACTTCTTCTTTTTTGGAGGATTCGGATTTGAGGAGGAGGAGGCTATTATTCGTGGAGAGAGAAAGTTAGGGTTTGAGAAATTGGGGTTTTTCGGATTTGGGGGAAATAGGGAGAAATTGATGGATTTTATGGTAGATATGATGTTAGGGAAGAGATTTGATGGAAGAAATTGGGTTTAAAACATGATTCAATAGCCCTTATGATCATCAAATGATTTCCAAGTAAGTATTCAAGCCTTTGATTCCTTCCCTCTCTCTCTAATTTGAGTTTTCTCTCTCCTCCCTCTTATGGAGGTTCTCAATTCTAAGCTTAGAACCTTCAAGTTTTCCATGGGGTTTAGTTTGAGCATCATGGAATGAGCAATAATCCTCATTTTTGTGGCTTATTAATAGGTTCTATCACTCTCTTATGGATTTTGAGCTCTTGGTGGGCAAACTCAAGCATAGGACACTTGGAATCTCCTTATCCTTAAGTGTTTGAGGTAAGGGGGTGGATATAGTGAGCTTTTCCTTGTTCTAGGGAGTAGGTTCTAGTTAGTATATAATGCTTGTTAGGGTTATGTGTTAGGGGAGAACATTAGATTATAAATCCCTAGGTTATTGAATATGAAATTCTAATTAATTAAATGTGCATGATGATTGGATGTTAAGACTAGGAAAAGGAAACCCAATAATATAAGAATGAATTATTTGATAAATGAAATTTGGTTAATGATTATATTAAAGTACATGAGGAATTGGGTAATGTGAAAGTGAAGTTGACATAAATGATTTCTATGATTATTGATTTTATTGGTAAAGTTGTGAATTAAATGATAATTAATTACTGTAGCAAATATATGTATATGTTGTGGAATAAATTGCTATAGGAGGAAAGGGAATGGAAACGATTAAATGTGATAAATGTGCATATTTGTATCTAATTGTTAAATAAGTAAAAATGTTAAGTATTATCAATTGTGAATAAAGATCATGGTTTATGAATTGAACTTGTGAATATAGGAGACGGAAGTAAAATGGTTATGTGCAAACCAAAGTAAAAGATGATATATGCAAAATTAAAATGAAGGGCGAATCTAAATGTTGGGCTATAAAAGAGAACACTATTTGGTATGATTGTGATAACTGAGAAAGGAAAAGAATAAGGAAACTACAAGAATGACTAGTTGCTGAATGTGTGTTGTTGTACTTAAATGTGTTACAATTAATTGAACAAGAAAGTGAATAATTCTTGGCCTCTTAATTGAGGCGCCGAACATTGAGAATGTGGTTTATGCGTTGGCCTCTGATTTGAGGTGACGACTAAAGGAAAGATTTGATAATTGATATAGGGAATGAGTATGGATAAAGAATGAATGGGAAATGTGTGTAAGTGTATTTGTGATTGTATGTGCTAAGTTGTTTGTGTAAGATGGTGAAAGTATGATTTGGCCTCTGATGTGAGGTAAGGTGAAATGAAAATGTAATAAGTGCGTTGGCCTCTGTTTTGAGGTGACGGTTAATGGAAAGTGATGATTTGGCTGACCTCTGATATGAGTGGCACAAAATAAATGAAAGTGTGTGTTGACCTCTGACCTGAGGGGCACGAAAAGGAATAAAGTGAATGGGTATTGACCTCTGACCTGAGGGACACCATATGAATTAAAGTGAAAGAGTGTTGACCTCTGACCTGAGGGACACAGAATGAAATAAAGTGTTGACCTCTGACCTGAGGGACACAGAATGAAATAAAGTGTTGACCTCTGACCTGAGGGACACAAGATGAAATGAATGTTATTGAGTGTTGACCTCTGACCTGAGGGACACCGGATGAATTAAAGAACTGAGTGTTGACCTCTGACTTGAGGGACACATAATTTAAATATGGAAAAGTATAAGGGCCTCTGTTTTGAGGTGATAAATGTGTTGAATGAAAATTGTTCATTGGCCTCTGATTTGAGGTGATGTATTGAAATGAAATGAGTATGTGAAATGAATGAATTAATAATGAAAATGGATGTTGAAATGAATAATGAAAATGGATGTTGAAATGGAATAATGAAAATGGAAATGTGAAATAAATAATGAGTATGGAAATAATGAAATGAGTATGGTGTGTAATATGTGAATATATGCTTACTTGCTAAGTGTGCTTGACCTAGTGGGTTGTTATGTCTAGTTAGAAACTGCCTTCTATTTCATGTGCAATGCTCACTCCCTTACATTTTCAGGTACGGAGATTGAGCTGGCACAGCCCCCGGCCGAGCAGGAGTACTTTCCCTCACAAAGAGAGTAGGGTGTTATGGGTTTTAGATCATAGCATGGACCTAAGCCTCTTATATTATTTTGATGTAAATTTAATATGCATATTTTGAATGAGGCTTAGGATGTTTTGTTTTGCTAAAGTTGTAACTTTTGGCTTTAACACTCAAACTTAGTATTTTTCCGCTATCACTCTGATTAATTATGCACGTTGATATATTTGGAGCCCATGGGGCCTTGTTATGACTTAGAAATATAATCTGAAGCCCTATTGGCTATTAGTTGTTTATTTGAAATTGTTTATCACAGGTTAAATTTTGGATTAGTCCGAAAAATAAATAAAACTCCGTCCATTTGACGGGAGATTTTTATTAAATTAAAATGAAATTTCAAGTTCATATTTTTAGTAGCGGGGTTTTAAGGGTAAAAATCTTAGGTGTTACACTACGTCCCTTGGGGCTCCAAGCATTGTTTAGGATCATTCTAAAGGTTCTTTTATGTCCTAATACACATTCCTAGACATTTATAATCCTTTAGAATACTCTCTTAACCATTCTACACTTGTTAGAGCCTCCAAGGACTAATGATTCATCCTCTACGTCCCTTGGGGCACCATGCATAGTTTAGGATCATTCTAAAGGTTCTTAATTGTCCTAATACACATGCCTAGACCATTCTAAGCCTTTAGAATACTCTCTTAACCATTCTACACTTGTTGGTGCCTCCAAGGACTCATGCTACATAATCTATGTCCCTTGGGGAACCAAGCATTGTTTACGATCATTCTAAACGTTCTTATATGTCCCAATACACATACCTAGACCATTCTAAGCCTTTAGAATACTCTTTTAACCATTTACACTTGTTAGAGCCTCCAGGGACTCATGTTACATCCTCTACGTCCCATGGGCACCAAGCATTGTTTACTATCATTTTAAAGTTTCTTATATGTCCTAATACACATTCCTAGACAATTCTAATCCTTTAGAATACTCTATTAATCATTCTACACTTGTTAGAGCCTCTAAGGACTCATGCTACATAATCTACGTCCCTTGGGGAACCAAGCATTGTTTACGATCATTCTAAACGTTCTTATATGTCCTAATACACATGCCTAGACCATTCTAAGCCTTTAGAATACTCTCTTAACCATTCTACACTTGCTAAAGCCTCCAATGACTCAAGGTACATAATCTACGTCCCTTGGGGCACCAAGTATTGTTTAGGATCATTCCATAGGTTCTTATATGTCCTAATACACATTCCTAGACCATTCTAAGCCTTTAGAATACTTTATTAACCATTATACACCTGTGAAAGCCTCCAACGACTCATGCTATATCCTCTACGTCCCTTGGGGCACCAAGCATTGTTTAGGATCCTTCTATAGGTTCTTATATGTCCTAATGCACATGCCTAGACCATTCTAAGCCTTTAGAATACTCGATTAACCATTCTACACTTGTGACAACCTCCAACGACTCATGCTATATATCCTCTATGTCTCTTGGGGCAACAAGCATTGTTTAGGATTGTTCTATAGGTTCTTATATGTCATAATACACATGCCTAGACTATTCTAAGTATTTAGAATACTCTATTAACCATTCTACAATTGTTAGAGCCTCCAAGGACTCATGATTCACCCTCAACGTTCCTAGGGGAACCAAGCATAGTTTAGGTTCATTCTGAAGGTTCTTATATGTCCTAGTACACATTCCTAGGCCATTCTAAGCCTTTAGAATACTCTATTATCCATTCTACACTTGTTAGAGCCTCCAACGACTCATGCTACATCCTCTACGTCCCTTGGGGCACGAAGCATTGTTTACGATCATCTAAAGGTTCTTACATGTCCTAACACATATTCATTGACAATACTAAGCCTTTAGAATACTTTATTAACTATTTACACTTCTTAGAGCCTCCAGGGACTCATGCTACATCCTCTACGTCCTTTGGGGCACCAAGCATTGTATACGATCATTCTAAAGGTTCTTATATGTCCTAATACATATTCCTAGACTATACTAATCCTTTAGAATACACTACTAATCATTCTACACTTGTTAGAGCCTCGAAGGACTCATGCTAATTAATCTACGTCCCTTGGGGCACCAAGCATTGTTTACGATCATTCTAAATGTTCTTATATGTCCTAATACATATTCCTAGACAATACTAAGCCTTTAGAATACTCTATTAACCATTCTACACTTGTTAGAGCCTCTATGGACTCATGCTACATTCTCTACGTCCCTAGGGGCACCAAGCATTGTTTAGGATCATTCTAAAGGTTCTTATATGTCCTAATACACATTCCTAGACTATTCTAAGTCATTAGAATACTCTCTTAACCATTCTACAATTGGTAGAGCCTCCAAGGACTCATGATTCACCCTCTACGTTCCTAGGGGAACCAAGCATAGTTTAGGATTATTCTGAAGGTTCTTATATGTCCTAATATACATGCCTAGACCATTCTAAGTCTTTAGAATACTCTCTTAACCATTCTACAATTGTTAGAGCCTCCAAGGACTCATGATTCACCCTCTACGTTCCTAGGGGAACCAAGCGTAGTTTAGGATTATTCTGAAGGTTCTTATATGTCCTAATATACATGCCTAGACCATTCTAAGTCTTTAGAATACTCACTTAACCATTCTACAATTGTTAGAGCCTCCAAGGACTCATGATTCACCCTCTACGTTCCTAGGGGAACTAAGCATTGTGTAGGATCATTCTAAAGGTTCTTATATGTCCTAAAACATATTCCTAGACATTTATAATCCTTTAGAATACTCTCTTAACCATACTACACATGTTAGAGCCTCCAAGGACTAATGATTCATCCTCTACGTCCCTTGGGGCACCATGCATAGTTTAGGATCATTCTAAAGGTTCGTATATGTCCTAATACACATGCCTAGACCATTCTAAGCCTTTAGAATACTCTCTTAACCATTCTAAACTATTTAGAGCCTCCAAAGACTCATGCAACATAATCTACGTCCCTTGGGCACCAAGCATTGTTTAGGATCATTATAAAGGTTCTTATATGTCCTAATACACATTCCTAGACCATTCTAAGCCTTTAGAATACTCTATTAACCATTCTACACTTGTGAGAGCCTCCAACGACTCATGCTATATCCTCTATGTCCCTAGGGGCACCAAGAATTATCTAGGATCGTTCTATAGGTTCTTATATGTCCTAGTACACATGCCTAGACAGTTCTAAAAGTTAGGAATACTCTATAAACCATTTTACACTTGTTAAAGCCTCCAAGGAGTCATGCTACATCCTTTATGTCCCTTGGGGCACCAAGCATTGTTTAGGATCATTCTAAAGGTTCTTATATGTCGTAATACATATTCCTAGACCATTCTAAGCCTTTACAATACTCTCTTAACCATTCTACACTTGTTAAAACCTCCAAGGACACATGCTACATCCTCTATGTCCCTTGGGGCACCAAGCATTGTTTAGGATCATTCTAAAGGTTCCTATATGTCCTAATACACATTCCTAGACAATTCTAAGCCTTTAGAATACTCTATTAACCATTCTACACTTGTGAGAGCCTTTAACGACTCATGCTATATCCTCTATGTCCGTTGGGGCACCAAGCATTGTTTAGGATCGTTCTATAGGTTCTTATATGTCCTAATACACATGCCTAGACTTTTCTAAGTCTTTAGAATACTCTCTTAACCATTCTACACTTGTTAGAGCCTCCAAGGACTCATGATTCACCCTCTACGTTCCTAGGGGAACCAATCGTAGTTTAGGACCTTTTGAAGGTTCTTATATGTCCTAATACACATTCTTAGACCATTCTAAGACTTTAGAATACTCTATTAACCATTTTACACTTGTTAAAGCCTCCAAGGACTCATGCAACATCCTTTATGTCCCTTGGGGCACCAAGCATTGTTTAGGATCATTCTAAAGGTTCTTATATGTCCTAATACATATTCTTAGACCATTCTAATCCTTTACAATACTCTCTTAACCGTTCTACACTTGTTAGAACCTCCAAGGACTCATGTTACATCCTCTACGTCCCTTGGCGCACCATGCATTGTTTAGGATCATTCTAAAGGTTCTTATATGTCCTAATACACATTCCTAGACCATTCTAAGCCTTTACAATACTCTATTAACAATTATACATTGTTAGAGCCTCCAACGACTCATGCTACATCCTCTACGTCCCTTGGGGCACCAAGAATTGTTAAGGATCATTCTATAGGTTCTTATATGTCCTAATACACATGCCTAGACCATTCTAAGCCTTTAGAATACTCTCTTAACCATTTACACTTGTTAGAGCCTCCAAGGACTCATGCTACATAATCTATGTCCCTTGGGGCACCAAGCATTGTTTATGATCATTCTAAAGGTTCTTGAATGTCCTAATACACATTCCTAGACCATTCTAAACCTTTAGAATACTCTTTTAACCATTTACACTTGTTAGAGCCTCTAAGGACTCATGCTACATCCTCTACGTCCCTTGGGGCACCAAGCATTGTTTACGATCATTCTAAAGGTTCTTATATGTCCTAATACATATTCCTAGACAATACTAAGCGTTTAGAATGCTCTATTAACCATTCTACACTTGTTAGAGCCTCCAAGGACTCATGCTACATCCTCTATATCCCTTGGGGTACCAAGCATTATTAAGGATCATTCTAAAGGTTCTTATATGTCCTAATACACATACCTAGACTATTTTAAGTATTTAGAATACTTTCTTAACCCTTCTACAATTGTTAGAGCCTCCAAGGACTCATGATTCACCCTCTACGTTCCTAGGGGAACCAAGCATAGTTTAGGATCATTTTGAAGGTTCTTATATGTCCTATTACACATTCCTAGACCATTCTAAGCCTTTAGAATACTCTATTAACCATTCTACACTTGTTAGAGCCTCCAAGGACTCATGCTACATCCTTTACCTCCCTTGGGGCACCAAGCATTGTTTAGGATCATTCTAAAGGTTCTTATATGTCCTAATACACATTCCTAGACCATTCTACTTCTAATTGGAGTAAAGGTTTCATCCTTTAGCCTTTGGTATTTGGCCTAGTGTCTGTCTGTTAGTGTTTCATGCAGTCTAAGTTGAAGTATGATAGCAATTAACTACTTTTTAGATCTGTTTTAACTCGAGGTCCATAGTAATGGTCCATTATGACAGCAAGGAATCAATGAGGATTGATTCTAAAGACCTGTTAGTAAGCCTGTGATTCTGGGGGAGTGTTTACCTTTAGTGGTATGGAAGTTAACCAATCTCCAGATCTAGCGCAAGATATTCATCTTCTTAGTAATCTGCTCTACATAGTCTGTCGAACTCTGAAGTTATCTATTCCTTGTGAGGACGTGAATTGGTTGAATTCTCTTATAGTTGTTTCCCATATAAGTTTGAGTTGTTCTATTGATCTATCTCTTTGGAGTAGATTTAGTCTACCCATCTTTGTCACAACTAAATATGATCTTAGGCTTGGACTGGAGGTCTAATAACCAAGTGATAATTAATTGTGATGAAGGGGAAATTCTGTATAAGAACCTGGATCCTAAGAAGTATATGTGTTTGTCTTGGAGATAGTGGAGAAGAGTAAAAGAAATTGAAGGGATCCCTTCTGTAAGGAAGTTTCAGAAATTATTTTCTAATGAAATATCGGGTTCGCCATCGAATTGCGAAGATCAAGTTTGGTATGGATTTGGTTCTAGAAGTTGGCCATCTATATTGCTTCTTATAGAATGGCACCACCGGAAATGGCCGGATAGAAGAAATAAAGGTATTATAGCAACCTCAGTCGGTCAGGTCAAGTGTGCTTCCAGAAGGAACTTCAATAGTGTTCGATAAGAACAAGAGTGGAAGTATTGTGTGTATGCGATGTTTTATTAGTAACGGAATAAGAGTACCCCCAGGGACGAACATTCATTACCAAGAAAAGAGGACCGAGTATGGAATAAGTTGCGAAGCCTCGACATTTCCTAAGAATGACCTAAGGCCAAGGTATCATCAAATCGAAAACTGGAAGGATGACATTCCCAAGACGGTAATTCAATTCCGATACGGACACTACGAGTAAGTAGTAAAGCCGTTTGGATTGACTTATGCCTTGATATTTCATGGTTTACATGAACAATGTAACACCCCGATTCGGCAACTTGAAAACTTAAACACAAAGTAGTGAAAATTAGGGCCATTTTTTTTTTAAAACCAGTGTTACACAAGATGAGAAAATTTAGGTTTTCAAAACACAGTTACAATCAAAACTCATGTTCTCACTTTGCATAAACCTTTCAAGTTCCAAACCGAGATGTCACAAGAAACCGCACTTTGAAACTCATTTTCAAACATCATTTAAAACAAAGCCCGTTTACTAGTTTCAAAACATCAGTAATGAATTAAAACTTTTGCCGGGGTACAGCTTGATAGAGCTAAGGTAACTAAGAACTTACAATGGCATACATCCCGCCAGGGGAATCACCTAGCTTCTAGTCATGCACACCAAAACTATCTCTTTATCTTTGCATCTTGGCAGCCCACACTCTCGGTCCACCAGCAGAGTTGTCGCATCCAACCATCTCAGGAGTTTCACTCAGAGAGTCGTCGGGTACTTGCCTTTCCTGGCACTACGCCATCTACCAGTTGCAATATCAGCAATTGCCGATATGACAACATGGTAGGAGAGAGCCAGTGTTCCGAACACCAACGGGTTGACCATGCGGTCTCAGGGTAGATTAAATATAAAGAAAGACAGGTAGCATAATAAAACAACGTAACTAAAACATCATCAACGTACATAACAATTAATGCACATAGCATATATGAATCACGTAGAACAAAACATATCATAATTTTCTAAACACATCGATCCATCATTCATAACCACTTAAATCGTTCATGCTCTTATAACCACATTCTCAGAATCTCTATTGGGAGCTTTCACATTTCCTTCCAACTTTTCTTTCATCATGGTTTCCAAACTTATCAATTATCTCGAGATTTCTTTCTTATGTTAATCTTATAACTTTTGCTCGATACTTGATATCTTCATATACTTTTCTGTGAAACATCTTTGTCTATTAAGTTTTATTATCTCGATTAGTATCAATGATGAGGGGGACACATCATTGAGCTCACACACGTCTACATCTCCTCGGTCAACCACCCAACCTAGTCGGAAGAAAACAGGAGTACAGGACCTTTACCACGCGGGCACGACAGCTGTCACACAAACAAATGGTCCCAGACCAGGAGGACTCTGCCTCAATTCATATCATAAACAGGCACGCTCTTAGCGGCAAACACAAATGCCCCGTTCCAGTCCCTCTCACTGTTCTCGATTTGCAATCAAGGGGGCGACAGTATATTTCTAGTCTGCAGTGCAGAACGTGCCACGGCATTAGACCCAGTCCCTACCACGTTAGTACGCCACATGTGGAGTTGTTCCGCCTAGAAATATACTCTAGACTTCTTGACGTTTCACCGTCATCGTCCTTCCCTCATGCAATCTCCTCCTAAGTATCCGCAGATACCTATGGTTCCTTCCTCTCCACTACTTCGATACGACACTCATACCTCACCGCGTTTGTAAATGTCTTTTAAAGTCTTTTAATGTTTTACAATTTAATTAGCGGCTTAATCCTAACAGTCGGCTCGTCCTTGGTGCATCCCTTCAACGAAGCCCGACCACTAAACGCAATCCATTCCCCCTAAATCTCAATGGCCCTTGGCCTCAACATCAAATTTTCATCTCATCATCATGATTCTCATAAGCTCATTCTTAACATCTTTTCATCGTCTTTCTCAAAATATCTTTTCGCAAAACTTTTTCAAAAACATGATTTCACAAAAACTTTTACTTCACAAAACATTTTCAGAAACCTCATTTCATAAGTCCTTTCACAAAACTTTTTCAAAAGATAATATTTCCAAAACTTTCACAAAATATCGTTTTCACAAAAGCTTTTCAAAAATCTCTTTTCAAAACCGTTTTTAAAAAAAAATCATATTTTTGGATGAGTGTTAATGGAGGAGCAAGCTCAACTCAACACTAAGGTTCTTTCCAAAAACATGAACGAGGAATCACATCTCCATTCAACCACATCACACTTTCACAACCACGCTTCCGCTCACCTCATCGATTGTTTCATTTCTTTTCAACTCAAATTTTACTTTCTTTCTTACTTTATCTCTTTTGCATTCCATTCGCATCATGCTTAATCTTTTCTCAATCATTCCAACAACCTTTTCTTTAGTCTTACTTATCGCTTATCTTTCACTTTTTATACTCATGTTTCTCATTCGCATTCTCTTTTCTCTTTTCGTTCTCATCTCATCACTTTCACAGTTTCCTTATTATGGTTTCACTACTCAGACATAATCAAACAATTCCAAACAGAATTAAATATGCACAACTAGTAAACATTTAGCATGTAACTAAAACAAGTAAACATTTAGCACACAGATTTCTATTGCCTAATTCGCAGTACTCTCACAATCCATCCATTCGGATTGCGAGAAACCACGTTATGGGACCACCGCACTCTCACTCACCTGGATGACGAATCATCCGAAAGCTTTCCAAGGTTCCAAGTCGCTAACCTTGCCACGTGTCCTTCGCGTCCGACACCCGAACTAGACATTTTTCCCGTGCGTTAGAAGGTTTTCGATAATTTCTTAATTTTCGTTTTGAAAAGTCTTTGGAATAATTATTTTCTTTAAAATACATTACCAATTTCCAAAGATTCCAAAACCAAATCGGATTTCAAATAAAAAGATTTTCAAGAAAACTTTGAAAACAAATCCATTTCTTCTTAACTCAAAAACACTTTATTTATAAAAATCATTTTCCTGAACCATTAAACAAAATTCACAACTCAAGAAAATAAAGCTTTAAAACCATATTAAGTTGATTCATTAAATTTCCAAACTTCACAGCATCATTAAACATTGATCAAAGAATATCAATTAAGAACTTCAAATTAATTTAAGTTTCTTAGGTCATACTTTTTAAATAAAACATTTTCAATTTCTTTAAAATACAAACATAGATTTCAAACAAAGTTCACAAACACAGTTCAGGACAATCTCAATTCAGTACATTCAATTGGCACAAAATAGCATACACAAGTTTTAAGGCATACAAAGCACACATCATATAAATCACATTTTTAATCACTTAAAAATCATTAGTTATACTATAATCTTAATAAATTAATTTAATTACACTTAAGAAAATAATTTAATTTAATCCTTTTAAATAGTTTAATACAAACCGAATCACATATTCTTAAAAATTCCTTATCACAAGTAAATTTTAACTAAAAACCATTGAATTAATTTTTCCAAAAATCTTTTCACATAATCACATGAAACCAAAGAGAACCACACATCATGCACCTAGGAATATAGCTATCATCATGGTCATTTTATGAAAATAATTTTCCTACCAATTAACGACATGTTGGCCGAATTATACATACACCACTTTTGCAAAGATTTAATGCACAAACACAAACATACAATCATGAAATCATTTTCCTTTATTTTAACTAAAAACCGTGAGCACTTTTTGAAAACATTAACAATTTTTATTTAAATCAAAACAGTAATTTAAATCACAAACTACTCCAAAAATCATTTTACTTTCTTTTATAAGTAAAAACCAAGAGCATGCAGTAAAGAAAATCAACAATTTTAATTTATTTTCAAGGCTTTAAATCAAATAACAATTTGAATCACAATTCACATGCAATTTCTCTTTAATACTTAATCATTTCATGCATGTATTTTATTTTTAAATCTTAAAGTCAATTGGCATTATCATGCATGCAACCTATTTAGGGATCAAACCTAGATACCTACTTTTCCTTAGGATGGCCGAAAGTCAATAAGCATCATACAAGATTTTTGGTTCACTTTTTAAACATACATAGTCATACATTCTCATCAAAACATGTAGAACACACATTAAATCATTTATTCACATCAACCTTCACAAAATAAACCTCAAGTTCATCATTTTAAAAAAAAAATCAAAGTTATGCTTCAAGCTTTAAAAAAGAATGGCATGCATAAGTGTAAAATCATGAGATTTAGTCCTAAAATATACATGCATTAGCAAAACAAAACATAGAGTTTATTTTCCACACATGGCCGAATGGCCTCATAAAAATTTAACACACACAAATCAAGTACTAAATCAAACCATGCTTGAAATCATTTCAAATCTCACTTCTTTAATTATTTTCTTTAAAACCGAATTAAACATAAAACAAAAACATGATCTTTCCTTTTGAAAATAACATGTATGTACTTTAAATCATTAGATCTAGGCTTAGAACAAACATGCATCAACTCTTTATACAATAAAAAGCATTGATCCTAATTTAATTTAGACATGGCCGAATGGTCTAAAAATAAAACATGCACAAAAGATCAAACACTTAATTAAAACATGCTTATGCTCAAGAATCATTTTAAAACTTGGTACTTTAATTCTTTTCTTAGAAACCGAAACATATATAAAAAGAAAACACAACCTTTTATTGAAAAATGACATGCAAGATTAAAGATCTACAAATCAAGCTTAGATCATACTTTCATTCATCAAGAAACCATGATAATACACATAGATCATGATTTAAATAAAAAGATCTAACATGCAAGACTAAAGAATTTTGCTCAACAAATAAACAAGTTTAGATCATGAAAATTTTTGTCAAATAATCACATAAACATACATATGGGTCACGGTTAGAGCAAGAAAATTAAACATGCAAGAGGATTTATTTTAGCTTTCACAAAATCTTTAACCATACTTTAGATCTTTAAGTTTTTAGTTAGAAAAATACTAGATCTAGCAAGAAAACTTTAAACCGAAACATCAAACACAAGATCACATATTACAAATTATTTTAAAGTCCTCAAAGTCCAAGATCAAGCAAGATCAACACATGAAATCATATTACGACCCATAAAATAGGACATGCAAAATAAAAGGAAGTGGATCTACACTAAAAGAGAAAATCTAAACTATTACAAAATCTTCTTCTTCTTCAAATCCTACCATGAAAGGATGGGTTCTTCTAGCTCCTAATGCTCTTGATCTACAAGGGACAAGGCTTGATCTAGTTGGAATCTCCTCTTCCTCCTTCCTCCAACCTCACGACCACCTTCTTCTTCTCTCCCCCTTTTTTTTTTCTTTTCTTTTTCTTTCTCTAAGAGCTTTAGAGTTTCTCTTAGAGATGTGTTTTGTGGTGAAAGTGTGTAAATGAAATGGAATGGGTGAATGAACTAAGGCTCTAGTATAAATAAACCAACTCACAATTCCCTCTTTGCCCTTAGGTGGATTCGGCTACAACACAATTGGGAGGGGCGTTTTTGGGCTTCTAAAATTTTGCATGTGTGGACTTTATCATATACAAGGGGGAGAAAGTTGCATGGCTAGGCTTTTAGGGGTCAAGCTAGGCTTAAGGACTTGTTGGCCATAGTTAGGGTTTGGTTACTAATACTAACTTGGTTTGGTCCACTTAGTTACTAATTTCTTAGCCTTTAAGCTTCTAGAAAATTACCAACCTATCTTATACATACACACACACATACACGTCTATACATGCACACATGTACATCCATACACACATACATATACATATATATATACACACAACCGTATTATACACACATGTACATACATATTTTGCATTTTTATTTTCTTAATCACATTCATTTATAATTATCTTATTCACATAACAAAGCAATTATTTCCAACAATCACACTCATACAATCATTTCCATGCATCATACAGCATACACACATTAAATCAAACACATTTCACATAAAAATTCAAATCAAATCAATAAGTTCACTTTCTTAAAACACAAATCCAAAAATTCGTATTTCTTAATTCTGAAAAAAAAATTTATAAATAAACCCAGAAAATACTGAAATTTACATTTTCAAGACGATCGTTTTGATATAAAGATCGTGAAAATCCGATTTACGGTTCAAAAGATATGAATTTTCAAATATATAGGTCCAAAAACTTCAAAATCACTTTTTAATAAAATCATCATTTTGCAAATCATTTTTAGTACAACAAAATCATTCACTTCTCTTTTATAAAAACATTTTTGTTCACAAAAATCCTTGAAAATTAATACTTTATTTCTCTCTCACGTAAAACACTTTTTCAAAAATCTTTTATAAAACAGAATTTCAGGGTTTATTTTAACAAATTCGTTCTAGCACGTACGGGAAAAATGCGGGGTGTTACAAACAGAATCTCCAAATCTTATCTAGAATCGTTTGTTCTAATGCCCATTGATGACCTCCTAAATCATTAGAAGTATCTTAAAGAGCACGCGGACCATTCCGAGGACGTGTTATGGATCCTGAGAGAGAAGTAGTTGTAGCTCTCTAAGTGTAGACTTTATTGAATGAAGTTAAGCTTTGAAGCATGTAATCTCTGAGGGAGAAACAACAGTGGACCGAACAACGAGGGATACAGCTTTACAGGGGGAGCAACTAAAGTCAGACACTGAAGTTGAAATCTCTTGGGACTCATTGGGTACTACTGTAGGTTCACAAGCGCACCTTCTTAAATCAAGATACCTCTAACCAAGATAAACCGGAAGGACTAGCCTTTCATATGGAATGATGAGTGCGAAGGAAATTTTTAGTAATTGAAGGGAAGGCTAACATCCTCTCCTATGTTATTATTGCTCGATTCATGCAAAGGTATTGAAGTGTATTGTCATGCATCGAGGCAAGGACTTGGAGGAGGACAAACACATTAAAGGAAAGTGGGTGTACAGGCATCAAGTGATTAAAGACACATAAGACGAATTCCTTGACACATGCCTTGGACCCTGCAGTGTATGTGGTTACTTTGAGGGCTTGAAGCCATTCTCTATGGCACTACGCTTTAAGTGTTAGTGACCATGGAAAGTTGAGGTAATTGTTCGGTCAGAAGGAGTTGAACAAGAGGCAACGCCGACAGACAAAGTTTCGAAGGCTCAGTATTAGAGACCCGTCGCCATTGTGATAAAGCAAATGTGGAAGCAAAGGTTATGAGACGAAAGGCTATTCATGCGAACTCTATGGGGATTAAAGAAGTTGTTTTAATTAAGTAAGAAGTCTAGAGGATTTGAGCTGGATGATGCAAGTAAACCGACAAGAAGTAAGAAGGGGAAGGTTGCAAATCACAAGAGAATTCCTGATTCGAACCCGTGAATTGCAACAAAGAGCTGAAGAGTGAAGGAAAATAAGAGATTGACTTTTGGAAAGGGAGAAACCCAACTTCCATGAGGGAACGAATGGAATTCTTCTTCTCAAGACATGAGTTTGTGTTCTGAATGATCCAGAATTTGGAGGGTAACTTTGGAATTAAGTGCTCAAGGAGGGATGAACAAAATGGTTTTACATGCTATCGATGAAGCGAAGACATGGTGGAACCATGTAAGGCAGATGTTGGAAGCAGAGGATTGACGCATCACTTGGGAGTTGCTCAAAGAAAGAGGTTGAATTGTTGAAAATAAAACAAGGAAGTATGAACCTCGGAGAAGGCATTGTTAACTTGAAAAGATTGTGGAAGTATGTTTCATAACAACCCTGATGGGAGGTCCAAGTATGCGAAGTTCAGAATGGATTATGTCCGAATCTCAAGACAGCTATCAACTATCAGGGAATAAGGAATTTTCCGGTATTGGTAAGCATGCGTGGAATTTATAAGAACGATGGAAGGGCACAGGAAGTTTGTAAGACAAGTGTTCGAACCCAGTATAAGAGGAACACGGACAAAGGAAGGACTCAATTGGAAGAAGAGGAAAAGTGGTTGAGTGAATTAATTACGGAAGAATGACCAATTGAGAAACCAAGATTTCATTCATCAGGGGTTAAGCAGACCTCGATCGATGGGGATTATCTAAAAGGATAATGAAAAGAAAGAACTTGTCCACCTCAATGTGAAAAGTGTGAGGCGCATCACCTTGGACTAATTAGTGGTGTACTTATGGGAATATTCGGTTTCTGATGCAAGAAGCCGAGGTTTTATTCGTTGGACTCATCAGGGGATAAGAGCAAGAAGGGAATGGTCAACCAGCGAATCAAGCGTGGAAAAGTGTTCATCCTGCTTGGATGCGAGTTGGATCCGGGAATAGGAACCTGAGTTTGTCTTCTTCCGTTATAAGAATTAACGTAGTCAAATGTCTTTCGATTGTGTTAATTAGATCGTTTGATAATCTAAGGACCTAAGCAAGCCTTTGACTTGAATTTCTGTGATCAAAACCCTTATCACAGTTGGATGTGATAAATATCTTTGGGCACTAAAGAAAAAGAAAGAATAGTTAAGGCTAGAGAGATTAACAACCACCGGGATAGGACATGTATTTGTCTCCCCAACGGAAATGTCTCTAGAACTTGACAATCTGACAAAGTCTGATAGTGACAATAATTTTTCTTATCTTTAAGTTCAACCAACTTAAAGATATATCGTATAGTCTTTCTTGAGAAAGATTATATCTGAAAGGGATGATCTTATTGCTGATAGTTTAAATATTAGGACTGATCACCCTAATGTTTATAAATGTTAAGAAATGAGGTCATACGAATATTTCCTTACTCGTGCTTGAGTGATCAGAGTGCGCAGCGGGAAAAGTTTTTCATCGAAAAATTTATTGCAAAATGTTTTAATGTAGGGTTATGTATTTCAAAACGTGATATTCAGAAAAAGTTTTTCCTTAAAAATATTTTTGGAAAGTGTTTTAATTGAGGAATATACATTTGAAACATCTTATTCGGAAAAGTTTGGTCAAAAGATTTCATTTGAAATAATTGTGAAATAAATTCGAGGAAGTGTAAGGAAAACCCTTTCAAGTGGGAAAGGATTTTTATATGCATTCGAACACAAAAGTTTTATTCAAGAGGTTTCATTTTAAATATTTTATGAAATATTTTGAGATAGGGAGTTTGAAAAAGTATAAGAAATTCTTTTTAAGTGGGGGAGGATTCTCCCTAATGATATTTTGAAGAATAATAACATCAGAACAGTCTTTTATGTAATTTTGAAAATGTGGAATTTTGAAGAATGAATTTCGGGGACGAAATTCCTTTTAAGCGGGGGAGTAGTGTAACACTCCAAATTTTTAATCCCTGATTAAAAAAAATTTAATTATGAAGTTTGTTTATAATTAATTCCTTTTATTTAAATTTTGATTAATTATGTAAGTGAAAATGCATGAAAATGATTTGAAAATCATTAATATATGAAAATAATGTTTTTGCATATCAGTCCCTGTTTTAGGACTTAAAAATAATAATAGAAAGATTTTGGATGGAAAGGAAATAAAAATATTTATTTTCAAAATTTGGCTGAAAGACTCAAGTCTTTCTGAAAAGACTCGAGTATTCTGCACAGTGTTGCACGAGTTAATGCATTTGGTGAGTCACCCACTCGAATACCTCACGAGTTGACACGTTAGCAACTCAGCAACACGTCCATGGCTTCGTGTCGACGTGCATGAGCCATGATTTAGCTATAAATAGCCATGGTAGACGAATCAACCACTCATTTTGTCAATTCGTGAAGAATTTCTGAGTTTAGGGTTCATGACTTCGTGCCTTCGATTCTCCTTGGTTCTTAAGATTTGTTATACAAATTATACACCATTGTGAAGCTCACGTTCAGGGCTTCACAAAGATACCAAAATCGTGAGCTGAGTATGTGTGTGTGTGTGAGAAGAATCGAAGCTCGAAAGTTCGGGTCTTTTTGCTGTCAAACCAAAAAACA
Organism: Crotalaria pallida; assembly: GCA_037953625.1. Taxonomy (NCBI): domain Eukaryota; kingdom Viridiplantae; phylum Streptophyta; class Magnoliopsida; order Fabales; family Fabaceae; genus Crotalaria; species Crotalaria pallida. The sequence goes on along the minus strand of CM075649.1, from coordinate 73,511,753 downwards.
GAGTCTTGGAGCTTACATTGGAGCTCGATTGTGGTAAGCTCAAGTTTCACCTTAGTTTGGAACTTGTTGGATATCAAAGTAGTGTTGCATAGATGAGTTATTAACCTTTTTCCCCAATTTTTTTGTCCATTTCATGCTCCAATTTCTCTGGTTTTTGCATCCTGTCAAAGTGGTTCTGTTTTGAGGAGGAGAAATGGTGCATGGTGTTCCCTTGAAAATCTCTGCTGAAGTTTTTGTTCAAACACGACCCTAAGGTATGGGGAACCTTACCATTTGCTAGAATGAAAATTAAATGCATTAGAAAGTAGGAAGAGTCAGCATGAGACTCTAAGGGCATGGATTGAAATAGGAATACGGCTTGGAGGCCCCTTTGTGCTTAATATTCATATTGAGCAAAAGTTTAATATGTTGCATTTGTGTTGTAAAAACACTGTTTTCATGCTATATGTGATTAAATTTGATAATGCTATGTTGAGTTGCATAATATGTGGTTTTTATGCATAAATGAAAGCATGATTTGATTCTCTTTGAATTGATATGATTTCTGTATTGAGACAAGTTTTAAATATGTAAACAAATTTTGTTTGATCATTGGTTTAAATTAGAATTGATTAGAATCGAAAATGGTATGTTAAAACCAAGTTGTAGTGTATCTGCTGTCAGAAATACTCGAGTATATGGTAAAATACTCGAGTATTGTCTGATGCAAGTTTCCCAGATGATCATGAAATACTCGAGTATTTCGTGAAATACTCAAGTATTTCGTGAAATACTCGAGTATTCTTGGTTGTAAACTACTCAAGTATTTTGTGAAATACTCGAGTATTTTGGGCACTTTGGTATACAGTTTCATGAAATTGATGAACTAATCGAGTATTGAAGCTACCACTCGAGTCTTTTTACTATAATGTTGAGAAAATACCATTTTTAATCTAATCACTCCTATTTAAACTTAATGACACTTAAAGGGGATGATGTGATATTTCATTTGATAAATTTTGTCATCATGTTAAGCATGGAAGATGAAATACTTCATTGATATATTTATCGCATGTTGCACATAATGAGATTAATGGATAGTCTTAAATAGAGTATTTATGTGCATTCATACATGGTGATAAAACGGTAGGATATCATTTGTCATGTTCGTGGAACATGAGGAGGGTACTCTGGGAGTACCAAATGGATACGATAAGTTTGATGACACATTCTAGGAATGTGGGCAACATTCGGGGAATGTTGTTAATTGCGTTCTGGGAACGTGGACGTACATTCGGATTGGGACGTATGATACCAAGCTTGATTGTTATTGTTATTCATTCTAGGAACGTGAGATTGTACTCTAGGAGTATCAAAGGTTATATGGCAAGCTTGATGTCACATTCTGGGAATGTGAGCAACATTCAAAGAATGTTGTTGAGATTGATGAGAATGTGTTCTGGGAATGTGCACGTACAATCCGAATGGGATGTTTTGTTTATGAGCCAAACTTGTCGTTGCGACTTGCCTGTAGTCACATTTTGGTATTGTGACCAGCATTGGTTGTTACAAACGTGGGGGTCTCGTCTTGGTGACGTGATGGACACTTTGGTAGTGGTATTATGGACCACGTTCCAGGCATAGTCGTGTGGCTTGCTCGATGACACATTTTGGTAATGTGGGCAGCATTGTGGGATGCTGATACGTCTTGGTGACGCGACGTGTACTTTGGTAGTGACGTTATGGATTATATTCCGAGCAGGTTCACTATACGTTTAAGCACGTATACGGGTTGTTTGGATGGACATGCATAAGAGTGATAGTTGGAGAACATCAATGATTGAGAGATAGAAAGCATGCATCATGCCACCTAAAATGAAGGAGAATAAATTGAAATGGCGTGTGGTCATGTGTATATGCATTTCAATCATGATTGAATGCTTACTTGTGGATGATAGGACTTTATTCTCATTTGATTATGTGAATGTGTAAAGCTTACCCTGTCCTTATTAGGTATTGGCCGGGTACCTAGATTTTCTAGAGATCAGTGAACATGGATGACCCTTAGGTTCATGAAGTACATAGTCATCATGGGATAGAGACTCCTTGTACAACTCTTGAGGACTCGACCAGGTGGAGGAATGGATGAAGGACCAGTGACCAGCTCTGGAACGTCTCTATTTTTGACAATAAATACACTGTACATATTTTGAGAGATGTATCAGAAAGAGAACTTCATTTTCATACTTTAATATAATTGTGGTACTCATAAAGTTTTTACACCTGATTTTAAGGATCAATGACATACCTCACGATTTATAAACTCCAAAAAATATAAATGAACTACTTTAATATATTCCGCTGACTCTGATTTTTATCAGACGAGTTCGGTACGAAGGAGGTATTGTTAAAGTTGATTTCCTGAGATAACCTTATATTTAAATTATTCTCGAAAACTATTTTGGGCTACTAGAGTTATCTCAAAATGGTTTTTGAAATGTTTCACAAATAATTATTCCTTCCACCGAATTCAGTTCCAAATACACGACTTAAACTTGAAGTACCACATTTAAAGAAATTTTTCATATTCGGATTTTTTTTACAACATAGTCCGAAATAATTAAAATTCTTTTTATGAGAACGATGGAGGTTACAACAGAGTTGTAGTATAAACATAGGTTTATATATATATATAAAAGCCAGTAAGTACATAGTCCTGATCATAAAAGTCTCCAAGTCCAGAAGTACAAGTCCATAACATAATATAAATCTATTCAAAAGATAGATCAATACTGTAGAGTTCTCAAAGGTAATATATACAACATATACATAACAAAATAAAAGACTCCAAAGCTGATCTCATATCCAAAGTAGTAAAGTAGTAGTCTCTCAGTAGCAGTAGCAGTAGCAGTCATCATCATCCATCAGCAGAACTCCTCGACAGTAGCATAAACACCAGATCCCTGATCCACATCACCTATCCTATGCACATACCTATGGATCATCATCCCTCCACTGACACCCGGTAGAATGCTCAACAGGCTCACCTCCGCTCTCGTCATCGACAGGATCCTCCTCAATCTCACCCGACGGAGTAGGTACCCTACCACTGGGTACAGGGTCAGGTGTAGGTGTGACCCTAATAGGACTCGTCGGATCAGGTGAGGGAGTCCCCTCTCGAACGACTCTAGGAGAAAAAGGGCGTGAGCGGAGAGGTCTAAATCGCAAACTATGATACGAGCGAGCTGGTCGAGTGGGAGGTGGTCCATGGTAAGTGTAAAAAGGGGGTACATGCATAGTATATATGGTGGGGATCCAGAATCTACGAGGACGAAATCGAACCAGTGGATTAGGGTGATAGAAGGTCAGCTCAACCTCACCCTCATACACTGCCCGATTATCCTCATAGATCCACACTCCACTAGGAAGTGGGCGGATCTCGATGCAAGCGATGTATCGCGACATCACCTACAAGGGCACAGGGATAAGCAAAACTATACACTTAATGGATAGAGCATAAAAAGTTTAAGGAATATAAGCATGAACAAATAGCATCAATTCAGTTAACAATCACAGTTATCATTTAACAAATAATTGATGCAAGTATGATGCTCACACTTATTTACAATTCATAAACTTTAAGTTATTTAAAGATGAGTGGCATGATGTATGATTCTAACTCTCAAATCCTGACTCCATCAATCTATGTCACTCTCTGACGTCCATCCTTTACTTCACATATGTACTCAACAGTATGTTGTACTCCTAGTTGTACAACATTCGTACATTCCACCCTGAATGTACATGACAAGCTTGGAAATGATACATAACGCGCTCCTCGAGCAGCGCCCCGTCGTCCAATACGGAATAATCATATCATCAGTGTATTACTCTTGTTGGCCACATCATCAACCATAATGTGTCATCAAGCGAGCCGTCAGTTGGCACTCCCAGAGGCCCTCCTCATGTTACCAAAACATGACAAACGATCTAACATCCGAACTTCAGAATGAATGCAATTTAACTTAAAATAATTGATTGGTATTTCATATTTAATAATGTCTCACATTATTAATTCAATAATAATTCATATCATCATCAATCAGTCCTTTTAAGTCTCAGGTCATATGAATGATTAGTGCTTTAAGTATAAACACAATGATTCAAAATTAAAAATGGTATTTTTAAGTATTTTCAACACTGGTAATCGACTATCATAGTCTGGTAATCGATTACTATGTGTATTTTACCAAGTCTGTACAAAATGCAACTGGGTAATCGATTATCAGATCGTGGTAATCGATTATCCCTGACAATAGAACACTAAAAATTGGGGTTTTAACATACCATTTTTATTTCTAACCATTTTTAACTTATTCCAATCATTCATACACCTCAAGAATCACATTTTAAACTTGTTCCACATCAGAAACAGAATCAAATCACAGAATTCATAAAAGTTATCATAATTATGCATAAATTCACATATTAAGCAACTTAACACATCAAATTGTAAATAATGCATTAATCTATCAATTTTATCTTTCAAATAGTTCACCATCATCATATAAAACTTGCTCCAAGTCCTGAAACAATGAGTGTTGGTCTCCAAACCAAAGTTCAATATCAAACTAAGCCCTTAGAGTCTCTTGGTGACTCTCTATTCAAAATACATGCTTTTAATCTCTACCTAGTGTATAATTAGCTTTCCCTTACCTAAACAGACGTGCTCCAACAGAAAATTCACAAGGAAAATGCTTCCCCACACGATTTCCCCAAAATCCTCTTTTCAGCAGCACATGCAGACCAATTTTCAACAGGGGTTTAAGACCAGAATTTTTGACAAGTTAAACTTGCAAAAGAATTTGGGAAAATAGTTAGGTTTTGTTTTCTGCAACAATGACAAGAGAATGGAACAAATTTGAGACTCAAGGATTACAGGAGCCTACCAAAATTGATGATCAAAGTGAGCTCCAAGGTTCAGATTCTGGTTTCTGCAGAATTGATGCCTTGACTTTAGAGACTCGATTCTTCTTGCACACTAACTCTCAGCTCATGATTCTTATATCTTTGTAAAGCTCTAGATGTGAGCTTCACAACCGTGTATGATTTGTGTATTATTGTTTGGAATCACAGGAGAACAAGAAGGGCAAATTTATGAACCCTAACAGAGCAAATTTCCAGAAACTTGGCCAAAATGGAATTCAATCTTCAAGAACTGAGTTTATATAGCCAAATCAATGGCTCATGCATGTTGACACCCATCCAAGGACGTGTCCATGGGTTGATTTCGTGTCAATTTTGGGTAATTTGGGCGTTGACTCATCGAACGCACTCAACCCTAACTGTTCTGCATTATGGTAATCGATTACTATATCGTGGTAGTCGATTACCATGACTGAAATTTTCAAAAGTTTATATTTTATTGAATTGCCCTCCAAAACCTTTCTGATATTGCATTTAGGTCCTTCCCAAAGGACTTAATTGCATAATTAACATTTTCACTTCAAATTAATTATCAAAACCATTTTTGATTCTCCTTTTATCAAACACATGCATACACACACATTTTTAATCAAAAATTAAATAAAAATAATTAATTATAAATAAATTTATAATTAACTTATACTTAATCAGGGATTAAAAATCAGGGATGTTACACTGTAAGATCCTATATTTTGAAATAAATAAAAGGCAAAACTACTAGATTGGTCCTGTAAGTTATTTTTTGGTTGCGATTTCGTCCCTTAACTTTTTTTCGTTTCAAATAAATCCGGAAGTTTGTAACTTATTTCAAATAAATCCTTTCGTCCAATTCTGTCTTAACACCGTTAATGGGAGCCTCCTATGTGGCAACCAATGGTCTTACAAGGCTAAAACTCAACGTTACACCACAAAACGATGTCATATGAGGCTAAAATTGAAGCTTATTGGGCTATCCCTAACTGTTTTGGTTTTCTATTTTGGCCTCATATGACATCATTTTGGGGGTGTAATGTTGAGTTTTAGCCACGTAAGACCAATGATTGCCACATATGAGGCTCCCATTAACGGTGTTAAGACAAAATTGGATGGAAGGATTTATTTGAAACAAGTTACAAACTTCCGGATTTATTTGAAACGAAAAAAAGTTAAGGGACGAAATCGCAACCAAAAAATAACTTACAGGACCAATCTAGTAGTTTTGCCTAAATAAAAAGAATTAAATATTCAAAGAATAATATTATTATATTGAATAAAATAATGAATTTTCTGAAATTTGGTCTAAATACTCGAGTATTGGTGGGAAGACTCGAGTACTGTAACTAGCACTTAGAAAATTTGAATTTTTAATTGGGATACTCGGGTCTTTTGGGAAAGACTCGAGTAGTTCGAGCAGTGGCTGTGTGTGTATAAGTCGGTTTCAATTCAAACTTCGAACCAAAACGCAATTCTCTTAGTTCCAAGCACAGAGCTAGACTTTACTTCGAAGGAGGGTAATCTTAGACTATAAATAGGTGATTAGGGAAGCTAGAAACTCATCAAAATCACTCAAAACCCGAATTTCTGTCCAATTTCCTCTGTTTTCTGGTGCTATCTTTGATCCCTTCGTTCTCACTCAATTCTTACCCAATTTTTGTGAAACCAAAACACGATTTGAAGTTCTGATTCCAATCTTGAATTAGAAGCAAGAGCCACACAAATTAACCTTTTTCAGATCAAGTTCTAAGCTTTCAAAGTTGAGAGTTTGAAGCTGTGAAAACAGAGCACAATTCAGTGTCAAACACCTTTCTTTCTCGAATTGGTTTGGTAAATCCAAGAACCCTCTTGATTCCAAATTTATTTCTGATTAAAGTTAGCATTCCCTAGTTGCTTAAGCTAACTTGTTTCGTTGTTTTTCATGTCTTAATCATAATGTAATTGATTGCCAAAGTCAGCTAGTGCAACTGTTTTGCACCAGTGCAGAATCAAGAATTTCAATTCAGCCCCTTTCTTCTTCAATCAACCATTTCTTTAACTTCATTGAGGTAAGGGAGGAGTTACCTAAATACTAGAATGAGTTATTTCAAGCTAGAAATGTAGGAACCATTAAAGGTTCAAAGAGGGATGCAACTTGAATTGGGAAACTGACTTGGAGGTCAGAAACCCATGGTTTTAAAGTTCAAACAAGATTAAATGAACCTAATAATACTCACTGGATTGTTGCACGAATTTAAAATTGAGTAGAAATGGATTTCATATGTTAAAATGGACATTTTCTATGTTTTCATGCAATCTGTGATTTGATTCCGTTTTCTGTTGTTATGATTGTGTTTTATACTCGTAACATGTTTATTTTATGTGTTAGAACTTCTGTTTTGCATTGAATTGGAATAAACAAGCAAGAATTTCGAATTGGTGCATAAAATGCAGAAAAACTAGTGTTGTTGCAGAAAAAGGACTCGAGTATTCCGAGAAAGACTCGAGTATTCTGGAAAATGAAGAACGACTTGAGTAGATCTTTAAAGACTCAAGTATTTTTCATGAACTACTCGAGTATTTTGAGCAAAGTTTCATAAAACTCCAATCTTCTTTAATTTTCAGAATTTAACTCGTTTAATATCATAATTGCTAAATTCTAAAGACCACTATGAGGATTTCACCCGGTGGCATAACTTAATTTTGTATGGTTGATAATAATCCTGGAGGAGTCCTATTGGAAATTTTATTCAGTGGTTGATATTTTCCTACTGGAGTCCCGACGGAACTTTTATATCCATTTGGTTGATATTTTACCCTATGGGAGTCCCAATTGACATTGCATCCATTTGGTTGATAAGTAACCCATCAGTGGTGTCCCTATGGAATAATAAATTAAAACTGATTAATAAAGTCCTAATTACTACTCCTAAAACCATCACAAAGTGGCTATGCTGCTGATGGCCTTTTTTCTGAAATTATTAAGTTAAGAAATGGAACTGGTTAAAACCATCACAAAGTGGCTATGCCGTTGATGGCCTTTTTCTGAAAGTGTTTAAGAAAGCTAAGGAAATGGAAAAGAACTGAGTATTGAAGTATCCGGCGATGTACTGCCAAGAATGCTGATGAGAATAATGAAAAGAAATAAAAGAACCCTTTGTGACATTATCATGCTTGGTGTGAATGGGATTGCTCCGATTTCGATTTGGGACTCTAGCATAGGATAGAACAAAGGAATGTCATAGCACAGGATGCTATGAAGGCTAACTCCCAAACGATCGGAATGACTATGATAAGGAATTCACTCCGGTTCAATGGATAAGGTAGATATCTGGCCCAGGATCATAGAAAAGAAGGTCGAGTCTACCGAACCGTGATGCATGAATGAGGAGTAGGCATGCATTATGACAATAATAAAACCTAATGCGTGTTAAAATGGTTTGAGCATATGTACTTGCATGCTTTATGCTAATTGATAATATGTGGATGATATTTTTAGCCCCTGTTATGCTCATTTGTTATTGTATTTAGCTATGACTCACTCCTAATCCCTTGTGTGTAGGATATGGCACGGAACATGCTGTGCGTGGAGATGAGGCCGCTCCCTAATGGGGAGTGGAACTTTGAAGAGCATCGCGCCACGTACGAGGGTGACGTGGAGATTATCTTCAGTCATCCTAACCCTTGGTCTCGAATGCGCCCGCGAAGGACAAGAATCCCAATGGTGTATATTATGCACATTCCGCCGAATTTTGTTTTCCGCCATGAAACCCCTCCACCACCACCAAGACGTTTTACGAGACGCACCCTTCCACCGAGTCCTTCACCCTCAACCGAAAGAGTGGTTTTTGAAGTTCACACTCATCCTAGTCCTTCCCCCAGAGTCCAACCTAGGACTCCGGTTTATGTGCCATCTGATCCGGCACATGAGGAGGAAGAGGAAGAGGAGGAGGACCCCATTGAGGATGAGGACCCAGTGGAAGATGCTGACCAGGTGGCGGATGACGATCCCATGGAGATTTCAAATGGGAGTTAGTGGGGAACTGACGACTAAAGTTGAATTCTTGTTAGTGGAATGTGTATGATATAACTCATCAGGTTTCTTTTCCTTTCCTGTTTTATATTTTGAAGTTGCGAACCATATGCTCTAGGTTATTATACATTTTGGTGTAAGATATTGTGATATAGTGTAATGGCCTAGAGTTCTAACTAAGTTTAGTATGTTTAACTTCTTAGCTCAAGCTTATGTAATGAATGTGTTAAGTCTTTTGAACTATGATGATGATATAATATGAAGTTTGTTATCTTTCTATACGATGTTTGAAATTTCTTCGGCAAGATTGAAAGTGATGATGACTTAACTTTTGATTTAAAAAAATGGTCGAAATTTTGAGAATAAAAGAATATTAGTTAAGGTTTAAAAGTTGGGTCGTCACAGGGGCTACCTCCTCTGTGGGGGGCCTCAGTCGCGATTTCTCCTGATCAATTTGAGGGGGATTTTCACGCTTGGACCGCTCAGCCTCTGCACGTCTTCTTCCTTGATCGAGGCCGTACCCGATCAAAATAAAAGGTGTTTATTCTGTAGTACTAGGAAGGTGATCCTAGGTCGTTTCCCAGCGAATATCGGTCTAGGCAAAGTATCAAACACGTAGTGTGCAGTAAAATGGGGGGGGGGGGTTTTGTGTGTGACAAATGTGAAGAACAAAACATAAACAGAATATAAAAACTAAGAAAATAAGAAACAAAAGCGGGAAACCCCTTTGGCTACGTACACTACTCAATCCTAGCTCACTAAAGATCGATTCCTCTCCTCTCCTCTGTCCAACTCGTGATAACCAAATACTAAGCGAAAATTCAGTTATCACTCCAAACCCTAACTTCTAATTAAGCATCAGAAACCAGAATTGGAGTTTTTACGAGTTAATACAAATTAAGCATTTATATTCATGTATTATCTCTACGAAATGGAATTAAGCAAACCACTACACATCGATAAACATGAAAACAGAGAAGAGAAAACGAAATTGCATTAATAACAAGAGCTCAAGAGTAGATAATACAATACCAAAGGGATTAACCCTTGAAGTCTAGCCTTCTATGGCCATTAATGGAGAAAAACGAGTAGAAATGGGGAAGAACAAAACCCTAGCAGCCACCACCACTTGGGAGAGCCAAGAGAGAAGTTCTAACCTAGAGAGAGAGTGAGAAATCTGAAAATGGGAGTATGTTCTTGGGGGTTACACGAATTTCCCCTCTTTAGTTATGAAAATGGGCCTAAAACATGGGCCCAAGTCCTAAGAAACACTATTCTGAAAATTACAATTAAAAAGGGACCTAAATGCAAATTACAATCTTCATTTCAATGCTTCAATCTTCATTTCCAAACTTCCCAAAGTGTCCTTGTGCCAAATATTACCTGAAAATAGAAATAGAATTAATTAGGCTAAATAATCCCAAATTAAACAATATTCGGAATATTAGTCCAATAAACTCAAAATCACTAAATCAAGCTAATCAATGTCAAATGGGCAACAAGTATCAATAATAGGAGTAAAATAATGCAAGGAATAATGGGAAATAAAATGCTCATCAAATACCCCCACACTTATCCTTTTGCACTCTTGGGCAAAACCAAAAGATAGGACTATGAAGATCAATATGCACCAAAGTGAATCATGCAACAAGATGACTACAACTAAGAAATGCAAACCTAAGAGATTACATACTTCACAATGAATTCTAGGAAATGCAAAGAAATGGGCAAACTCAAGCACACAAAATGGTTAAGGATCAAAGAGTCAAAGCATCCGCGAACATCATCCAATTACTTCAAGTATGCAAAGAAACCAATGACATCAAGAGGATAGTCACAAAGATGATAGAAACTCACAAGGATCACTCAAAAGTGTTTACACTCAAGTGTTTGGGGTTAATCATTATTTACACTCAAGGCACATCATGAAAAACAAACACAACCATAAGCTTGACAAGCCTCTAACATCAACCATCAACACACATGCACAAAATGATCAAAAGGTCTTTTAAGGGTTGTAATGGGGCCAAGGACAAGGTAGGATAAAAATATGGGAATGTAGCTAAAACCAAGGGAATAGAGGAGCAATGGGGAATAAGTAAAAAGTAAGCAAAATCCACCCCAAAATCAACAACCACTAATTCCAATCCTCTTTGCCTCAACAACCTTTTATTCACTTTTTTTTCTTTTTTTTTCTTTTTTCTTTTTTTTTTGCATTTTTTTTTTGTATTTTTGTCTTCTATTTTTTTTTTTTTGAGAGATATACAAAAATAAAAGAAGAAACAACACAAATGGCATGAAGATGAAGCCATAACTATAACAACCAATGAGGCAAAACCAAGAACTCAACCAATTAAAGCATAAAGCACACTTCTTACCTAATACCCATTCCCAAAACAATTCCAAAGCTCCAAAATTCCCTAAGGTTAGGACAATCATGGTTTTTCAGTCATAGGCTTGTAATGAGCTAAAGAACAAGGAAAGGGATAAAAAGGCTCAAAGGGGCCAGCAAAGGATACATTCATTCAAGGTAGGCTCATATGGCTAGTAGCTTATTCAAGAAAGAAATTGCCTAAATCATTTCAAAATGTGCATGAGCAATCAAGTATCAACAAGAGTCAAGTCAAGTTCTAGAGTGCAAGTAATCCAGAGTGCAATCACACATGAAAGAAAATTAGGTGGCATATATAGCAATCCACCCACAATTAAGGCTCAAATCCTCACAAAAGGGACAATTCTATCACAGTGTTACCACCTCTTAATTATCAAAAGCAACTTTACACACAGAAATGCATGAATTCAGACACAAGATACCAAAACTCTACTAAAATGAAGCAAAAACATGCAAGAAAATGCCCAAAACTAAGCAAAACCTAAAAAAAAATCAAAGCAAAATATGCAACCTAAACTACTCTCCCCCCACACTTAAATCACACATTATCCTCAATGGAACACAAATAGCAGAATCAGACAGATATAGACAAGTGTAATAAAAAGAGTAAGGAAGGAGAAAAGGAGACTCCCTAAGTCATGGTTGTTCAAAAGTGGGGTCGACCAATGAGGCCTCCTCCACAGGTGCATCATCCAAAGAAGGGGTGGTTAGAAAGGCTTGAGTCGGTGGCCATTGACTTTGAAGCTCTTGTTCGTGGACTCACTCTTGATCTCCACAGTGCCATAAGGAAACACTTGGGTGACTATAAACGGTCCAATCCATTTAGAGCGGAGCTTTCCACTCATGAGTCCAAGCCTAGAGTTGTGGAGCAAAACTTTTTGACCAACCAAGAACTCCTTTCTGGAAATGGAGTTATCATGAAGCTTCTTGGTCTTCTCTTTGTAGAATTTGGAGTTCTCATAGGCCTCCAAGCGGATCTCATCTAGCTCACTCAACTGCAGCTTCCTCTCCTCACCCGCTTGATCAAGAGCTAAGTTACATTGCTTCACAGCCCAATATGCACGGTGCTCTATCTCCACAGGCAGGTGGCACGCCTTACCAAAGACAACCCGATAGGGTGACATCCCTATGGGTGCCTTGTAAGCGGTCCGATGGGCCCACAGAGCATCCTCCAATCGTGTGCTCCAATCCTTTCTATTAGGCTTCACCATCTTCTCCAAAATCCGCTTGATCTCTCTATTTGAAATCTCAGCTTGCCCGTTGGTTTGGGGGTGATAGGGTGTAGAAACTTTGTGCACAACCCCATACTTCTTGAGCAAAGCTTGCATGGATCTATTGCAGAAGTGTGTGCCTTGGTCACTGACTATGGCTCTAGGTATGCCAAACCTGCAAAGGATATTAGACCTGAAAAAATCTACAACAACCTGAGCATCATTAGTCCTGGTGGCCTTAGCTTCCACCCATTTGGATACGTAATCCACAGCAAGTAAGATATAATAAAAACCAAAAGAAACAGGAAAGGGGCCCATGAAATCTATACCCCAGACGTCAAACACCTCACAAAACAACATAGGTAGTTGCGGCATCTGTTGCCTCCAAGATAGGGCGCCACCTGCTCTTTGACACTGCTCACACGAGCTGCAGATGTTGCTCGCATCCTTGAAAATGGTAGGCCAATAAAATCCAGAATCCAGCACCTTTCGTGCTGTCCTTTGAGTACCAAGGTGGCCTCCCACTGGTGAAGCATGGCAAAATTGGAGAACCGATTGGATCTCCTGGTCTGGAATGCACCTGCGAATGACCTGATCACTGCAAAAACGCCATAAATAGGGGTCATCCCATACATAATGCTTGGCATCGCTCTTTAATTTGTCTCTTTGAGCTTTGGATGCCAAGGCAGGAAAAACAGAAGCAACCAGATAATTAACAATGTCTGCAAACCAAGGAGTTTGGGGAAGGGGATGGGAAACATGTAAAGATAAAAGCTGCTCATCCGGGAAGTTATCCCGGATAGGAAATGCATCCTTCTCTCTCTCTATCCTGCTCAAGTGGTCTGCGACAAGGTTATGCGCACCACTCCGATCCTGAATCTCAAGATCAAACTCCTGGAAGGAGCAACATCCACCTAATCAACCTAGGTTTGGAATCTGTCTTTTTCAAAAGATACTTCAGAGCAGCATGATCAGTGTACACTACAACCTTAGAACCAAGCAAATATGATCTAAATTTGTCAAGTGCAAAAACAATAGCCAAAAGTTCTTTTTCAGTTGTTGTGTAATTAACCTGTGCTGCATCTAAAGTCCTAGAAGCATAATAAATCACATGCGACAGCTTACCAACCCTTTGGGAGAGAACTGCTCCCAAAGCATAATTTGAAGCATCAGTCATGAGCTCAAATGGCAGGGTCCAATCAGGTGGTTGGATGATGGGAGTGGTGGTTAGTGCTTTCTTCAATTCATCAAATGCCCTCTTGCATTGGTCTCCAAATTCCCATGGGGCATCCTTTTGAAGCAACTTGGAAAGAGGAAGAGCAATGTTGCTAAAGTTCTGAATAAACCTGCGATAGAAACCTGCATGACCAAGAAAAGAACGCACCTCTCGCACGCAAGAGGGGTAAGGCAAATGTGATATTACATGCAGCTTAGCAGGGTCAACTTCTATGTCCTTGTGCGAAACAATGTGCCCTAAGACTATGCCTTGTTCTACCATGAAGTGGCATTTTTCAAAATTCAAGACAAGGTTAGTCTCAATGCACCTGTTAAGCACCTTAGTCAAATTATCAAGACATGCATCAAATGAGGAGCCATAAACACTAAAATCATCCATGAAGACCTCTATGCAATGCTCGAACAAGTCAGCAAAAATACTCATCATACATCTTTGAAATGTGGCAGGAGCATTGCATAGGCCAAAAGGCATCTTTCTATATGCAAATGTGCCAAAAGGACAGGTAAATGTGGTCTTATGTTGGTCCTCTGGTGCAATGCAAATTTGAAAATAACCAGAGAATCCATCTAAGAAGCAATAATGAGATTTACCTGCCAGGCGCTCCAACATCTGATCAATGAAGGGGAGAGGGAAATTATCCTTGCGAGTCGCCTGGTTGAGCTTTCTGTAATCAATGCAGACTCTCCAACTGTTCTGCACTCTAGTGGGAATCAGCTCATCCTTCTCATTTTTGACAACTGTGACACCAGACTTCTTGGGGACAACTTGCACCGGGCTCACCCAAGTGCTATCTGAAATTGGGTAGATGATACCCGCTTGGAGCAACTTGGTGACCTCTTTCTTAACCACATCAAGAATCTGGGGGTTCAATCGTCTTTGGGGTTGTCTCACTGGTTTAGTCCCATCCTCCAACAAAATGCGGTGCATGCACATGGAGGGGCTAATTCCAGGAATATCCGCTAAAGTCCATCCAATTGCCCTCTTGTTCTTTCTTATCACATCCAGCAGTTTCTCCTCTTGATCAACAGAAAGTGAGGTAGAGATGATCACTGGGAGTTTCTGCTCATCCTCCAAGTAAGCATATTTGAGATGAGGAGGGAGGGGCTTCAGGTCCAATGAGGGTGCCTGCATAATAGATGGAACTAAAGGGACAACAGAAATGGATTCTGCTGCCTGAACCTGAACAAGTGAATCAGACTCATGCATAACAGATATGGGGTTAGGGTTGGCATAATCTGAATCTATAACATATGAATCATCAGATGCAGTGGCAGAGTCTAGAAACTGAGCTATTTCAGCGCATGCCGTGCACCATCCAGAGTTAGTGCATGATGGACAAGTAAATGAATCAGTGAAAGATGGCAATTCAAAATCATGATGCAAAAAGTCAAGCATATGCTCATCTATCAAATCATCAAGCAAGTCCACATGGAAAACAGAGTGATCCTCAGGAAAATGTTTCATGGCATGGAAAATGTCAAATCGGATCACACTGCCATCAAACTCCATGGAAAGTGAACCTGAATGCACATCTATCTTGGTTCGGGCTGTTTTCAAAAATGGCCTCCCCAAAATAATAGGAACAGCATTACGGGGAGAGTCATCTTCCATATCAAGTATGTAAAAATCAGCAGGGAAGATCAACTCTTCAACCCGAACCAAGACATCCTCTATCAAACCTGCGGGGTGGGCAGTACTTCTATTTGCCAATTGAATCACCACACCCATAGGTTGAAGAGGTCCAAGAGAAAGAGACTTAAAAACAAACATAGGCATGACATTTATGGATGCTCCTAAATCTAGCATAGCATTTTCAAACTTAACATTGCCTATGATGCAAGGTATAGAGAAAGTTCCAGGATCCTTACATTTTTCAGGAATGTGAGGGATAGGTTTACCTATGAGAGCGGAGACATTCCTTCCCATGCTTATCCTCTCATTGCCCTTGAGTCTTCTCTTATGAGTGCACAACTCCTTAAGGAACTTCGCATACCTTGGAATCTGTTTTATTGCATCAAGAAGGGGTATGTTGACTTCCACCTTCCTGAATGTGTCAAGAATGTCCTTGTCCACCTCTTCCACCCTTTTGTTTTGAGGCACTCTTGGTGGGAATGGAAGAGGAACAGGAGGAGGTTGTAGGACAACAGCAGGGCTTGTGGTTGAAGTTGAGGAGGGTTGAGTTGGATGATTCTCTTTGGTGCTAGCATGCTCACATTCATCTACCACTTGGCTCTTCCCTTTAGAGGAAGCTAGAGCATCATTGTTGAGGTGAGGTTGTGGTGTGGGTGTGACAATCTGCTTTCCCGACCTCAGGTTGATGGCACTCACATTCTGATTCTGAGGGTTGATCACAGTTTGGGATGGCAACTTGTCAGAATTTTGAGATTGCAAGTTGTTGAGAGAAGTTGCCATTTGACCCATCTGATTTGTCAAAGTCTGAATGGATGCCTCTTGTCTCTGAATGGATGCTCTAGTCTCTTGTTGAAATTGGAGGTTTTGCATGGTCATTTGCCTCACCAACTCCTCCAAGGTAGGTTGGTTGGATGGAGGGGCTGATGGTGCAGGATGAACCACTTGCTGCTGTTGTTGTTGCCTTTGCTGCTGGATTGGAGGAGGTACATATGGTGGTCTACTCGGTCCAGCGGTGTTCTGAAATGGAACATTAGGAGGAGGTTGTTGCTGTTGATCAGACCACTTCATTTTGGGATGGTTCCTCCATCCTGGGTTGTATCTATTGGAAGAGAGGTCATGATTGTGTTGTTGTGGGCCTCTATTGTTGTATATGTTTGCTGCATAGGCCTCGGGTTGGTCACCACTTGTCATCGGCTGTTGCTGCTGAAGGGAAGGGCATGCATCTGTGGGGTGCTCAATGGATGTGCATATGCCACACACTCTAGAAGGAAGTATCATCTTTTTCTGATTGACAGCCAATTGTGTGACCAATGTTGTGAGAGAATCAATTTTCTGCTCAAGCTTCTCAACCTTGCCCGAGTCTGCACCAACATCATTTACATCCCTCACAACTATTGCATCACTGTTGCTTCTTGCATGGAATTGTTGACAGTTTGAAGCCATCTTCTCAATTTTGCTCCTGGCTTGTAAGGGTGTCATATCTCCCAATGTACCACCACTTGCAGCATCTACCATGTTTCTTTCCATGAAGTTGAGACCTTCATAAAAGTACTGGATGAGAAGCTGCTCTGAGATCTGATGGTGAGGGCAGGAAGCACACAACCTCTTGAATCTCTCCCAATAATCATAGAGACTCTCTCCATGTTGTTGCCTGATACCAGAGATTTCCTTTCTGATTGCAGTGGTCCTATTTGCAGGGAAGAATTTTTCCAGAAATGCCCTCTTCAAGTCATCCCAGCTTGTGATGGAACCAGGGGCCAAGTCAGATAACCAATCTTGTGCTAGACCCTCTAAGGAATGTGGAAATGCTCTGAGACAGACATGATCCTCTTGCACATCATGTGGTTTCATTGTGGTGCACACTATATGGAATTTCTTGAGATGCTTATGAGGATCCTCACCTGCAAGACCATGAAACTTGGGCAACAAATGGATTAGTCCTGTTCTAAGCTCAAAAGGAACATCCTCATCAGGATATCGGATACACGAGTCTTCAATAGTGAAGTCAGGTGCAGCCAGCTCCCTAAGTGTCCTTTCCCTTGGTGGGGGTTGAGCCATGTTATCACAATGTATAGAATCTGATTGAATAAAAGTAGAAGGAATAGAAGAAATAGAATCAGAATTAGATGGACTATAAGATGACTCTGACTCACTATCTAATGACTGATTCCTATTTTGTCTAACTAATCTGTGATAGGTTCTATCAATTTCAGGGTTGTAAGGATGCAAATAACTTGGGTTGCCCCTAGTCATGTACTGAACAGAACAACATCAACCATAGCATACTGTAGCAGATATGCATGACCAAAATCGGCAACAAAATTTTTTATTTTTTAAAAATTTTTTTCTTTATTTTTTTCAGCACCCTAAAATCATGAAAACATATCACATAAAGTTTGAGGACAAAATTCAAAAGGGAACCAAGTCAATGAATTAAAACAGTGACCAAAAACTAAGAAAATAGAACTTGTAAAATAAAAAAGAAATAGTAAACAGGCTTTTTCGGGATCCAAACGAAGGGGTTTTCTAACAAAGTGAGAAAAATCAGATTATTCAGAAAATTCCCTTCGATTTGATATAAAATTCGTCAAATTCCGAGTTACGGATCAAAAGTTACGCCTATTTATAGTAAGTACTGCTGAAACTTGGAAAATTTTTCTGGAACTCACAACCAGTGCCTATCTGAGTGTCTGTGATGCATCAACACACTAATATATGATGAAACAAGTGTGGATACCAATTTTCGTGCAAAAATTCCACCCACAGCTATGTTGAATGGCACTCACAGAATCACTAGAATAGCATCAGTTGTGCAGAACAGCAAATCAGCAAACAGGGCAACTTTCAATTAGTTATCAGAATGCTTATTCACACACTAACTACACTAACTAATCTAACTAACTACTGTATGATCTTTGGCAAGAACCGATAATCCCCGGCAACGGCGCCAAATTTTGATCGAGGTCGTACCCGATCAAAATAAAAGGTGTTTATTCTGTAGTACTAGGAAGGTGATCCTAGGTGTTTCCCAGCGAATATCGGTCTAGGCAAAGTATCAAACACGTAGTGTGCAGTAAAATGGGGGGGGGGGTTTGTGTGTGACAAATGTGAAGAACAAAACATAAACAGAATATAAAAACTAAGAAAATCAGAAACAAAAGCAGGAAACCCCTTTGGCTACGTACACTACTCAATCCTAGCTCACTAAAGATCGATTCCTCTCCTCTCCTCTGTCCAACTCGTGATAACCAAATACTAAGCGAAAATTCAGTTATCACTCCAAACCCTAACTTCTAATTAAGCATCAGAAACCAGAATTGGAGTTTTTACGAGTTAATACAAATTAAGCATTTATATTCATGTATTATCTCTACGAAATGGAATTAAGCAAACCACTACACATCGATAAACATGAAAACAGAGAAGAGAAAACAAAATTGCATTAATAACAAGAGCTCAAGAGTAGATAATACAATACCAAAGGGATTAACCCTTGAAGTCTAGCCTTCCATGGCCATAAATGGAGAAAAACGAGTAGAAATGGGGAAGAACAAAACCCTAGCAGCCACCACCACTTGGGAGAGCCAAGAGAGAAGTTCTAACCTAGAGAGAGAGTGAGAAATCTGAAAATGGGAGTATGTTCTTGGGGGTTACACGAATTTCCCCTCTTTAGTTATGAAAATGGGCCTAAAACATGGGCCCAAGTCCTAAGAAACACTATTCTGAAAATTACAATTAAAAAGGGACCTAAATGCAAATTACAATCTTCACTTCAATGCTTCAATCTTCATTTCCAAACTTCCCAAAGTGTCCTTGTGCCAAATATTACCTGAAAATAGAAATAGAATTAATTAGGCTAAATAATCCCAAATTAAACAATATTCGGAATATTAGTCCAATAAACTCAAAATCACTAAATCAAGCTAATCAATGTCAAATGGGCAACAAGTATCAATAATAGGAGTAAAATAATGCAAGGAATAATGGGAAATAAAATGCTCATCATTCCTTCACTCAAACGTTCCCTTAAATCTTTTTGCTGTGAGGGAACTCGTCCCCCACTTAAGTGGTTCCTCAGATCTTCCACACTATGGTGGTTGACTCCCGTACGTTCTCCATGTGACCGGTTATCCATCTTATCA
The DNA here is from genome assembly GCA_037953625.1 of Crotalaria pallida. NCBI lineage: Eukaryota > Viridiplantae > Streptophyta > Magnoliopsida > Fabales > Fabaceae > Crotalaria > Crotalaria pallida. Next base: position 73,492,189 of record CM075649.1, on the reverse strand, counting down.
CAGAAAATGGTGGGAATAGATTTCTCGCTCCCACTGTGGTCGCCAATGTTCTGTCGTAGAATCTTTGGTACTTGAACTATACGGTCAAGTGTCCAAGTCTCCTACTAGTTACTTTCATACTGAAGAATGGCACCCTGATTACCAGGATACCAACTCTATTGTCGTTTACTTGGGTGTGGTATGTGTTTGTCTGAGTGGGTAAGGTACATACCTGGTTACCTTCAGTTCAGTTATATAGGCCTCTATCCTTACCGTTGTGTTTCTTCCTCATCAATGGGTTTCACCGGATTCCCACTAACAGTAGGTGGTTAATGGCAGAAGTAAAGTGAGAATCCTATGATAAACGGGTACATGAGTTTTATTGCTGATATCATAACCAAAGGGAATCCTAGGAAGGTGGCTTGATTTCCTTACGCGCTTTGTAACCGTTATACCGGTATCACGAGGTAAGGGAATCTTCCCTCTCTATGCTTGTCAATCAGAAGGCTTCCTCTTTGTCAATTCGGTTGAATAGAGGATTTAGGCCACTAGTGGACCTCCCATACTGTTAATCCAATTTTAAGGGGTATTGGGCTATTAAAGATCCCTTCATACCGATTTAGTGAAGACTTGGGCCCTTAAAGGGCCTTTTAAACCGGCAAACCGGTTTCGTGAGGTCTAGGATGCTTAATGGGCCTCTATTACCGATAATCTGGTTTGCTAAGATATCTTCCTAGATCCAGTCCATAATAGTACCCTTCTTGCCTTTTTTATACAAGTACGAAGATGGAGTTTACACTACGCATGGTCGAGCAGGAGTACACTCCACTCTGTGGAGTGTAATTAGTTAGTGGCGGAAATTATGTATGGGTTATGGGGTTTTATTATTAACACATTAAGTATGTATATTATTTTTGAAAATCAAACTAATCCACGACTTGTATATATTTTTTGTAAGGATGTGAATGTACATATGCACTATTGCAATATGCCTTGCTGGCTATTTGTTAATGATATGGATTTATGTGAAAATAGGTTTTACAGGAAAAACTAATATTCTGGGAATGTCCATAAAACAAAGTAAACTCCGTCTGATTTTATGGAGATTTTTCATAAGTAACTAAGAGTTTTAAAAGAATTTTTTAAGTTCTCAATTAACTGAGGATAATTATGATATTAATTAAGTTAGGGCGTTACAAGATATATGTGAGAATTGCATCAGTCCATCAATTACTCCCTCATTCCCTATATATAAGATGTTTTTGATAGATTTCACGTTTATTAAAACAAAGTAATTAATTTAGTTAATGGTATTGGAAATGTGAATATTTGATAGTATATATTTTCAAAACTACACTTATTAATATTATTGGAAATATGAGTATTTGTGAAAAAAGAAATTAATTGTCATTGAAAATATTGGTATAAAACCTTATAAATCAAAACAAAATAGGGATAGAGGTGTAGTGTATACTCCCTCCGTCCCATAAGTTATGAGCTTTTGAAGATTTTTTTTGTCCCATAAGTCATGATCATTAGAAATCCAAGACTCATTTATATTTATTTTTCCAAACATACCCTTATTTATTGCATTATCTTTTTTATCACTCATTTCTTCATCTCTCTTCGATATTGTGGTAGACCGACCCTCGGTCTACCCTAAAACACCCTCGGCCGACCAGAATACTCGCTGGCCGACCAGAATACTCATTCTACCAGGTCACACATCTTTGGACCGAGCGCATGCCATAGGACCCACCCTAGCGACTCTGGACCGAGCACAAGGACCTCTTCCCTTAAAGAGTCCAAGCGAAGGGCGCGTGAGCCTAGCTCGCTAACCAGATAAGACTAACCGCTAACAGGATAAGGATGAATGACTCATCCCTTATCCTATAAAGGGACACGTCAGCCCTACTGGACCTCCGTACAGGCCCATAGGGTACAACACCGCTCCCCCTATAAATAGCTGTCTCCAGCTAGGGGCTCAGGTACGTTCTCTCTCCCTAATCAGACACTAGCACACACTCGTGATTAGGGAAACCCTAGTTATCCCCACTGGATAGCTAGCATACCAACGAAGTCACACAGTAATATCAGACCGTTTTCTAGCTCTTAGGTCTTCCATACCCTTGAGCTAGGGATATACTCTGAACATTGTGTCTAGGACACTACAATTGGCGCCGTCTGTGGGGAACCATAAATTGCTATTCCCACCCCAAAATGGTAGAGACGCGGGGAAACGCCGCTTCACGTGGCGCAAACCGCCAAGCAGTGCGGAACCGTCAGAGGTTGGAGGAAGGCAGTGGTGACAACGGCAGAGATCTCGAAGGAAGAAATCCTACCCATCCCAGCATGCCATCGGTAAGACAAATTCCAGCCCGGAGCCATCACTCCATTCCAGACCACACGCATAGTGGCCCTTACACCGTTCATTCCAGGCAAACAAACCCTGTCAATCCAAACCCTGTTAACCCAAACCCTGTCAATCCAAACCCTGTTAACCCAAACCCTGTTAACCCAAACCCTGTTAACCCCAATCATACACAAAACCATGGATCCGGCCGATCCATCGATGCTCGTGTTTCTGGAGGGGATAGGGACTACTCCCGTGGCCAAAGAGAAAACCAGTTGGAAGAAATCATTAAGCAACAAGCTCAGATCTTGGAGCGGCAGGGAAAGGCCATCGCCGACCTCCAACAACTCCATATGCAAGTGGTGGCTGAAAGGGCATTAGCAACAACCCCTACAACTCAGCTGATCCCCCACCCTACCACCACTCTACCTCCACCACCTCCCATAAACCCAACCCTAGAGGCCACATATGAAACCGACCACACTGCTCATCCTGGCCATCCCTTCACCCCGCGAATCATGGCATACGAGACACCCTCAGCCTTTCTCGGACCAACGAGTGTTTCCAAGTATAACGGGTTAACCGACCCCCTAGAGCACATCTTGTCTTTTGAAGGAGCTATGAACTTTTACGACGGAGGAGACCTGATGAAATGCAGAGCTTTTTCCGTGACTTTGCAACCACCCGTCTTAAGATGGTACTCAGCTTTGCCCAGGAACTCTGTCAACTCCTGGGCAGAAATGAAGAAAGTTTTTCTGAACAGATACACTGCTAGTTGTGTCCAGCCGAAGTCCGACCACGCACTAGCAGGCGTTATGCAGCAACCTGAAGAGCCTTTGCGAGAGTATCTTTCACGCTTCCACTCGGAGGCAGGGACCGTCCCTAACTTAGAACCAAGCTTTGCAGTCTTTCTCTTCACTTAGGGTCTCCGAAGCGGAGATTTCAAAAACTCGCTAGTGGGTAAACCGCCGAGGGATATGGCGGAGCTAAGACATTGTTCTACTAAGTTCATAAACTTGGAAGAATTCAGCAAATGGCAAAGAAACAGAGACAAAGGCGAGCAAAGAGGGCCATCATCCCAGGGAAAACCAAGAAAAGACGAGAGAAGAGATGACAGAAGGGATGACCGAAGAGGGGATAGGAGATTTGGACCTCCCCGAGGGAAATTCAAGCAATACACCCCTCTCACAGTTCCAAGAAGCCAAATTCTGCAGGAGACAATGCAGACTGACCTCCGAGCAGTAGAAAGACCACCCCCCTTGAAGAGAAGTCAGCGCCAGGATCGCTCCAAATTTTGCTCGTATCATGGTGGGTATGGACACACCACAGATGAATGTACTTGGCTCAGGGATGTGATCGAGCAGTTGATCAGGGACGGCAAGTTACAGTAGTATGTCAGGGAAGCACTCAACCGACATGCTCGGAGAAGAACTCCATCCCCAGACAGGAATGGCCGATCCTCAACCAGACAGGCCCATCAAAACAGCAACCAACAACAACCACCCAACCAGCAGAGAGTGGCCATGGTAGAAGTGGCCACGACGGATCAATCCCCTCAAAACCTGCGAGTCAACACCATTGCTGGAGGTTTTGCGGGAGGAGGAGAAAGACGATCCGACAGAAAGAAGTACATCAATCAAGTGCTTGCCGTCCATAACCACCCAATCCGAAAGAGAGCCACAAAAAGTATTCCCATTTGCTTTTCTGATGATGATCTTGAAGGGGTGATCCCGGGTCATAACGACCCTATGGTCATCACTGCATTGATCGGCAATTATGAGGTTGCCAGGATATTTGTCGATCAGGGTAGCTCAGCGGATATCATGTTCCTGAACCTTTTTGAAGCACTGAAATTGAAAACCTCAGACCTGACCCCTTTTGAGGGGAAGCTGATCAGCTTTACTGGAGATGCAGTAGTTCCCAAAGGACACATCCAGCTGTCGGTGACCCTTGGGAACCACCCCTCGGCGAGAACCGAGATCATCAAGTTCCTCGTCGTCGACTGCCCGTCAGCATATAACGCCATTCTTGGCAGAACATGCTTACAGGCCTTCGGCGCCGTCGTCTCAACCGTCCATCTGGCTATGAAGTTTGAAGGCACCGACAGAGCTGTAGTTACTATCCGAGCCGAGCAGGAGAAAGCTCGATTGTGCTACAACGCCAGTTTGGCAAAGATCAAGATTCCAGAATAAGTTCAGCCAAAGTTGAGTTTGAGCAAAGGAAGTGTACTTTTAACGAACCTAGATGTCAGGTCCGATTTGGATGATTCAAGACCGACCCCCCAGGGAGAGTGGGAGTTCATTGTGTTAGATGAGGAGCTACCAGACAGAAGGGTGAAACTAGGAACCAACCTTCCAGGAGAAATACGAGCAGAAATGCTCGCTCTTTTAAGAAAGAACAAAGATCTTTTCGCTTGGACCTCGGCAGACATGCCGGGGATTGATCCGAACTTAATATGTCATCGGCTCAGTGTTCAACCGACCGCCAAGCCAGTCGCCCAGAAGAAGAGAAGGGTTGGCACCGAGAAAGCTGCGGTAATAGAGGAGAAGGTTTCCGAGCTCCTCTCCGCCGGATTCATCAGGGAGGTCAGCTACTCGGAGTGGCTTTCCAACACCGTCCTGGTCAAGAAATCAAACGGGAAGTGGCGCATGTGCGTCGACTATACCGACTTGAATAAAGCGTGCCCAAAAGACCAGTACCCCCTCCCCATCATTGACAAATTGGTGGACAACTCATCTGGTTACCAGCTCCTCTCTTTTATGGATGCATACTCGGGATACAATCAAATCCCCGTGTACCCTCCTGATCAAGAGAAAACGGCCTTCATCACTGAAAGGGCAACTTACTGCTACACGGTAATGCCTTTCGGATTGAAAAACGCTGGCGCAACCTACCAGCGTATGATGAACAAGGTCTTCTCGGGTTTGATCGGACCTACTCTTGAGGTGTACATTGATGATATGATAGCCAAAAGTAAGAAGAAGGAGGACCATCCTCGGGACCTCGCAGCTATTCTGGACAGAATCAGAAAATTCAACATGCGCCTGAACCTCGATAAGTGCACCTTTGGGGTCCCAGCCGGGGCCTTCTTAGGTTTCATGCTCACGGAGAGGGGTATCGAGGCCAACCCGGAGAAATGTCAAGCTATTTTGAACATGCACAGCCCATCTAATGTCAAAGAAGTTCAGAGGCTAACTGGTCGGATGACAGCCCTCTCCAGATTTCTCCCTCAAGTAGCCAAGAAAGCTTTACCATGGTACCAACTGCTCAGAAAAAACAAGAATTTTCATTGGAATGACTCTTGCGAACAAGCGTTTGCAGAACTCAAGCAATACCTCTCGGCCCCTCCCGTCCTCACCAGTCCACGGGAAGGGGAAACTCTGTTTTTGTACTTATCCGTGAGTGAAACATCTGTTAGCTCGGTCTTGGTCAGAGACGACTCAAGAACCGAGCGTCCCATTTACTTTGTCAGCAAGGCCCTCCAAGGGCCTGAGATAAGATATTCCAAAATTGAAAAGATCGCCTTTGCTTTGGTAGTTGCTGCTAGGAGGCTCCGGCAGTACTTTCAGAACCACCCCATAGTACTCAAAACAACTCTGCCGATCAGGCAGGTTCTCCACCGACCTGACTTGGCAGGAAGGATGGTCTCTTGGTCTGTTGAACTATCAGAGTTCGACATCGCCTACGAGCCAAGGAAAACTCTCAAGTCCCAAATTTTGGCAGACTTTGTTTCAGAGCTATCAGATTCTACTTATTCCAGCCTCTCCCAACCATGGAAGATTTATGTTGATGGCTCCAACCACAATAAGGGGGCAGGAGCAGGGATAATCCTTGAAAGCGCAACAGGCATTTGTGTGGAATACTCTCTCAAGTTCGACTTCCCCACCTCGAACAACCAAGCAGAATACGAGGCGGTGATAGCCGGCTTGCAGATGGCCCATCAAATGGGGGCATCGGAAATAGAAGTTTTCAGTGATTCCCAACTAGTAGTATCCCAAGTTAAAGGTGAGTTCCAAGCCAAAGAACCAATCCTCCAGAAATATCTAGAACAAGTCAAAACCCTCACAGATCTCTTCCCCCAGTTCTCTATCACCCACATCCCTAGGTCTTCTAACAGCCGAGCAGATATCCTGTCAAAGCTCGCAAGTACTAAAGGGCCAGAGAACAACAAAACCCTAGTCCAAGAAACTGTCCATCAGCCGAGTGTTATCTTAGCCATATCTTTGACCACCAGCTGGATGGACCCCATCAAGCAGTATCTCCAATTCCAAATCCTACCAACCGACCCCTCTCAAGGAAAGAAGATAGTCAGGCAAGCGGCTCAATACAACATGGTCGGCGACATTTTGTACAAACGGGGAATGGACTCCCCGATGCTAAGGTGTCTGGACCGAGCGGAAGCTGATCTGGTACTGGCCGAGGTTCATGAGGGAATCTCGAGCCACCATGTAGGTGTGAAAGCATTGGCTCGCAAAGTGCTCCGAGCGGGCTACTATTGGCCTACACTTCTCAGCGACGCCTCGGAACATGTTAAAAAATGCGAGTCCTGTCAGCTTCACAGAAAGGTGTTCCAACGCCCCCCGACGGAGCTTCACTCAATGATCGCACCATGGCCCTTCTATCAGTGGGGTATGGACATCATTGGGAAATTCAAAACAGCTCCGGGGCAACTGAAGTTTGTAGTAGTCGCTGTTGATTATTTCACAAAGTGGATTGAGGCCGAGGCATTGGCTACAATCTCTTCCGCCAAGATTCAGAAGTTCTTTCTCAGACAAATCATCACTCGTTTCGGTGTCCCACACACCTTGGTCACCGACAACGGTACTCAATTCACTGCTAAGGTTTTCCAGGAACTTGTCGACCACTTCCATATCACCCACCACTTCTCATCAGTCGAGCACCCACAAACCAACGGGCAGGCTGAAGCTGCGAATAAAACCATCATTGACGGTTTGAAGAAAAGATTGTTGGATGCCGAAGGTTCATGGGCTGACCTCCTTCCTGAGGTATTGTGGTCAATCAGAACGACCATACACACCTCAACAGGAGAAACCCCATTCCGACTTACCTACGGTTGTGAGGCCTTGCTACCTATTGAAACTCGGATCCCTACCTTTCGTATATCCGAGCGACCAATAGAGGTAAACGAAGATTTGCTAAAGGAAGAGCTAACCCTCAGCGAGGAAATCCGATCTATAGCCTCGAACCGAGAGAAAAAAGCTAAGGAAAGGCAGTCCCGAGAATACAACAAATGGGTGGTTCCGAGGAGCTTTGCTGTGGGGGACCTGGTCCTTAGACGAGCGGACATTGGACTGAAAAATTCAAGAGAAGGGAAGTTGGCAAGGAACTGGGAAGGTCCCTACCGAGTCATCTGAAAGACAGGCTCGGGGGCCTACAGACTGGAAACACTATCCGAGCAACAGTTGAACAACTCTTGGAATTCCACCAAGCTTAAGCCCTATTATAGCTAAGTAGGAATCACAGCGCTTTCTACAAAGCTGCAACCCTGGCTTCAAAATTCTGTCATTTGAAAATCTGTTATTTAAAATTCTGTCATTTAAAATTCCTGTCATTTATCTTAAATTTGATCTTAGTTATCCTTTGTATTTGACTCCTGTTTACAAACGGATCAAGGAAATTAAAATGAAGTTTTTTTTTCGTTTCAATTATCTCTTGTACCTTCTCACTGTTAACGTACTAACCATTTCCCCTCGGCTCGCCACCGAGGTGAACTTGGGTGTTTATACATGACCTTCTAACAAGGACATACAAACTAACAATCACAAGTACTTCAATAGATGCCCGGCTAAAAACTCATTACAGTTTCCACAAGCCGAGGACCGAGGATCCCACCTTGGCCAAAGGTTGGAGATTCGAAATCTAAACAACAGTCTATAACGAGATAAAATACATGAAAAGCAGAATGAGATTCACTTCTTACAGTGCAATATTACAAAAAGAAATGTTTAGGTCTAGCCGACCAGGGAAAGACTTGAAAGAAATTCAAAAACTACAAAATAACACAGCAAAATACATCTCAAAGGAGCTAATCCTCGTCCTCGAACAAAGCAATGGACGACCCATCAAAATCTTCTTCGTCGTCTTGCTCCAAGTCAAGGGGATTCGGCAGGTTGGAGGCTGACAAATCCACTTCAGTGTCATCATGGGAATAATCAACCATCTGATCACCATCAACCCCATAGTATGGACTAGCCCCAACCACTCGGATCCCAGGGTTCATGAACAATAGCTGTTTCACAGCATTCACGAAAGAATCAACAGCAGAATGATCCCAGTTGAAATGGTTCTTGCGAGCCTGCACTTTATGCTTTAAAGCCTTCCGACGAACTTTGGTCAGTTCCCCCTGAGCCTTTGCCAGTTCCCCTTGCAACCTATTCACCTCCACCTCTGAGCTCTGCAGCCGACCCCCAACACCTTCAAGTTCGGTAAGCCTTTGCCGATATTCAGTCAACTTTGCTTGGGCTGCTTGCAGCAACCGACCTTTCTCGGCATCCTTTCCCGCCGTATCCTCCAGGGCCTTTTGAGCAGTCTCCCGAGCTCTCTCAGAAGCATCAAATCTTTTTTGAAGCTCGGCATTAGCTTCTGTCAGAGCTAGGAGATTTACCTCACTTTGCTTCATTTGACCTAGCAGATTTTTAGTTTCAGCAGCAGCAGCTTTCCTTTTTTCCTTTTCTGCCGCCGAGAGGGTGGCACTGATATCCTCAGCATTTTTGCTCAAGTGAAACATGTAACTGGTAGCCCTCAACATATTTCTGCCCAAAAGGTCACAATGACACCTTAAGGTGCTTGCCGTCTGATCCGACAGCCTTTTTTCATCATTTGGCGTATAAACCAAACCGATGAACTTCTCATTCAGCTTCCTAGCCCAAACACTCTCCTCGTCTGGGTCTGACATGTCAAACCATAGATTGGTCCTTTGAAGGTCGGCAACCTTCGTCTTCACCACCTCCACAACCTTACCTTTGCCTTTATCCAATTTAGCCCTTTTGGCAAGGGGCACTCGATCCTCCCCATCCTCCTTTTCCCCCACAACTTGAACCAAGGGAACCCCAGTAGCAATTTCCACCCCTTTAGCCGACGAAGGTTGGACGTCTTGCATCACTTCAACCTCAGAGGGACAAGCCTCGGCAACGGTCACCGAGCGAGTGGCTTCTGAAGAAACGTCCCCGCTCCGAGAACCAACTGACCCTGCAGTTGCCTTTGCTTTTGCAAGCTCCTTCATGCGAGCAACAGCCTTGTTTTCCTTAGCCATTTTTTCTGCAAAACCAAAAATCCAAGTGTTAAAAAAAAACACATATATATATTTGTACCAAGCTCGGCTTTTATAAGCTCTTGAGGAAAAATAATGATGTTTCTGATGTCTACTGGACCATTCCGCTTAAGGTAGGAAAAGAAGGTATCACAGGTGATCCTCTCGGCTACCGATAGCTCGGTTTCATACTGATACTGGTAGAGTTTGGGATTACGGTTAAAAAAATCAGGCGACCAACACAAGGGAAACCGAGGTTGATCACCCTCCATAAACCAACAATCCCCATTTCCGACGAACTGATACTTAAAGTATAAAGGCTTGAAAGTCTTCCATGAATCTGTGAACTTATCAAAAAGGGCATGTCCGTTGCGCGCTTTCAACGACACCCACAATCTCTTGTACGACCCCTTCTCAAAGACGTTCACTTGCGGTACGTACAACCATAGAAATGCTCGGAGCGAGCAAGTCAACTTTTGAGCTTCACAAAACTTTTGAAAGGCCCGAATAAAGGCCCAACCACTAGGGTGCAGTTGGGTAGGAGCCAAGCGCAACCGACGCAACAGCTCTATTTCTATGTCAGAAAAGGGCATCCTCACCCCCAGCCGAATAATAACTTCTTCGTACATGAAAAACTCTTTGCGATCCGCGGCGATCGCCGTACATACTCGGTCGTTGGGTGCAGGTGAGTTAATTGCATAAGACGTCCCTGCTTCATCCGTGGGGCAGGGGAGTATGTGAGCTCGGATATGACTTAGATTGCTGTTGACTAAAGCCGACGGGGTACCGAGCACCTCCAAGTCAACCCAGTCATAATCTCCAGAGTTTGGAGGCACAGGAAACTCGTGAGGATGTGAGACGCACCGTCGAACCATACCTGGGGAAAGGGAATACTCGGCGTCAGAATCTATAAAATCAAAATTCTTAAACAGCCTAACCCTAGGTTTATTAGTCCTATAGCCGAGCCTACTACACCTTCCCCTAACCCTAACAGCTTTTCCCCAGAAGGGTTTCTCCCAAGGACGGTTCGAAGGGCGGCGGGATACTTGGGCCCACTCTTCCGCCGCATGATACAGTAGTTTCCTGCTTTCCTCCTCCTCAGAATTCTGAGGGTAATCTACTGATAACGGTACCTCCGCCATCGGATCTGCCATGCGATGGCGGAAAGGTGAGGGTAAGGAATCCAGCACCTCTAGATCGGAAGAAGAAGAAGATGAAGAGGAAGAATCCTCAAGATCACTCAAACCCAGAATCCTAGACCACTCCTCATACTGAGACCAATTAATATTCATAATGAAATCTAACTTACCTAGAAACCAACCCAGAAAATTAGCCAACACAAAAACCAAAAACCCAGAACCTAAGGAAGCAACAATCCAGTAGAAAAAGAAAAAGAGAACAGAAGCAAAACCAAAACCAGAAAGCAAAATACCTGAGAATGGAGGACGAAAACTGGCACGAGCGAACTGAAGAAGACAGAAGCCAAAAAGCTTCAAAGATAAACTGGCAGAAGAACGATGGAGTAGAAAAGGCCAGGAGACGAATTGCAGAAAGAGGAGGAATGTCAGAAGTCCAAGTTTTGGAAGAAAGTATGGAAAAAGAAAGAAAGAGTAGTTGAAGTTCAAGAGGTAACTTCCCCCCACGTTTGAAAATTTGGGCCTAATTACAAAAGCCCAAAAGACTGCATCGAGCCACGAAGAAGCCACGTGGCGCGCAATTACTGGAATGAAACATTTCGAAAACCCAAAAGGCAACATGCACCATCATGACCCCTCTGACACAAGGCAGCACGTGTCAGGAGAAGGACATCCAAACGTCCTTTCAGTCAGTCAATGGGACAGCGAGGCAGCGTGAGCTGTCCTGAACTCATTATCCCCTGCCGAGCTTAACCCTCGGCACCTTGAAGGTCACATACGAAGAACAATCAGCTCGGCTCAAGACTCAAAAAGTCTTACCAAGCTGGGGGGCTTATGTGGTAGACCGACCCTCGGTCTACCCTAAAACACCCTCGGTCGACCAGAATACTCGCTGGCCGACCAGAATACTCATTCTACCAGGTCACACATCTTTGGGCCGAGCGCATGCCATAGGACCCACCCTAGCGACTCTGGACCGAGCACAGGGACCTCTTCCCTTAAAGAGTCCAAGCTAACGGCGCGTGAGCCTAGCTCGCTAACCAGATAAGACTAACCGCTAACAGGATAAGGATGAATGACTCATCCTTTATCCTATAAAGGGACACGTCAGCCCTACTGGACCTCCGTACAGGCCCATAGGATACAACACCGCTCCCCCTATAAATAGCTGTCTCCAGTTAGGGGCTCAGGTACGTTCTCTCTCCCTAATCAGACACTAGCACACACTCGTGATTAGGGAAACCCTAGTTATCCCCACTGGATAGCTAGCATACCAACGAAGTCACACAGTAATATCAGACCGTTTTCTATCTCTTAGGTCTTCCATACCCTTGAGCTAGGGATATACTCTGAACATTGTGTCTAGGACACTACAGATATAATCTTCATACATTTATTATTATTCACTCCTTTTATTAAATGGGGGTAATTTAGTCAAATTATACCTAATTCTTACATCATTTACTCATTTCTTAATCTGTGTGAAATTTCCAAAAATTCATAACTTATGGGACGGAGGGATTATTTTAAGTCTAATAAAATCGTCAGTGGATAACGCACATGTAACACCCCAAATTTTCATCCCCTGATGTACTGAAAATTTTGATTATGAAAGGTTATTTCATAACTATTTTCCTTAATTATAATTAAATATTCATAATTAATTTGGATTAGTTATGTGTTGGTATTGATGCCGTATGAGATGGAAAAAGTACTTTAATAAAGTATAATATGTAAAAATAATGTTTTTGCATATTACTCCCTGAATTAGGACCTAGAAGCAATATTAGGAAGATTTTGGAGGGAAGGGTATTAAAATAAATATTTTTGAAAATTGACCAAATACTCGAGTATTCCTGGAAACACTCGAGTAATCGAGTCAGTGGAGAACTCGTTAGTGCGTTTGATGAGTCAACACACGACGATTCTTTTGGTTGACACGAAAACACCCTCAGTACACGTTAATGGGCATCGTGGCGAGCTGCATGAGCAATGGAAGTGTCTATTTAAGCACTTGGTTGAAGAAGATGGAGGATTTTTGGTTGAATTCCTCTGAAACTTCAACTTAGGGTTCCTGATTTCGTGCTCTAATTATTCGATCGTGTTTGAGAGTGGGATTGAGAGTGATACACCATTGTAAAGCTCACATCACGAGCTTTACAAAGATACAAAGATTGTGAGCTGAGGTTCTGTGTGGAAGGAGAATCGAAGATCGAAAGTAAGGGTGTTTTTACTATCAAAGTTGGAAACTGAAGTCTGGGGCTTACTTCAAGCTCTGATTTTGGTAAGCTCACGAACCCTATGACCCTCAAATTCGTTTCTACCTCTAATTTATGTTGCAGAGAATAAGTCCTAACCAATTTCCCCAATTCTTAAATCGGTTTTGCATGTTAAAACCTCTTGTCTTTGGACCTTGTTCAATTGTGGCTGCATGCAAAGAGTTTTGTGGGTTTAGGAATTTCAGCCAATTTCTCTGCAAATTCTCTGTTGATTCACGGCCTAGAGGTAAGGGTGAAGCTTTTAATTCACTAGAATAAGTTTAAATCATGTGAATTTAGGTGGAGAGTCAACAAAAGACTCTATGGGCATAGTTGGAATTAGGTTTATGGCTTGGAGGCCTTTCTGGGTTCAAATACTGGTTTGACAAGTGTATTATGTTGTATATGAGCTGTACCAAAGCTGTGATTGTGCTAAATGTGCCTAGAATTGAATTTGGTATGTTGAGTTGTGGAAAAATGGATTTTATGCATAATTGATGATAATCTGTGATTCAGTGTAAAATGTTGTTAATTCTATATTGGAACATGTTTCATATGTATAATATAAGCTCTGTTGATCCTTGGTTTGGATTGGAATTGACTATAGTTGGAAATGGTATGTTAAAACTCAATTTTACAGTGTTATCTGTCTGCAAATACTCGAGTATTAAGGATGATACTCGAGTGTTTCGACTATTTTGGGAAAAATGGACTTTCTGGAAACACAAGAACACTCGAGTACTCATGAAGAACACTCGAGTATTTTCATGAATTTAAAATGAAGTTCTGGAAACAAAGAACACTCGAGTCTCATGAGGAACACTCGAGTATTTTGATGAATCTGAGGAACACTCGAGTCCTGGAAAGTTCACTCGAGTCTTTTGGATCAGGGACAGAAAAATAAATTTCTTTTAACATACCTAAAATAAAGTCAATTAAGATCCACTATGCTTATGGGGAAAAAGTATCATGTTCCAGTAAAGGAATGAGGGAAATATTAACAACATTTATAATTCACTGAAGGAATAATATGGGATGCACATAACAAGATTATTGGTTAATCTTAGTGGATGAATTTTATGTGCATACATGCATGGAGAAAGGAGATGGACAATTAATTCGGTGGAAACTGGCTCGATGACACATTTTGGTAATGTGGGCAGCATTTGGGAATGCTGTTACGTCTTGGTGATGTTGTGTGCACACTATCCAAGCAGTTCCACAATACATGTTGGTCATGTATGCGAATTACTGGATTGAACGTTCAATGGACAATGGAAATGGGAGACATGCATCATGACACATAAACAATGGAATTATCATAAATGAATCATACTTGCTCATTTGTATATGCATCTGGATACTTGGAACTTGCAAGTGTTACTTGCTTCATTTATTCTTATTCGATTATGTGAATTATATTGCTTACCCCTTTCTGCCCATTATAGGTGATGGCTCGCTATCTAGCTTGCATCGAGTTGCGCCCACTCCCTAGTGGAGTGTGGTACTACGAGGACCACAGAGCCACGTTTGAGGGTGAGGTAGAGGTGACCCTATATCACCCTAACCCTTTGGCTCGTGTCCGTCCTCGTAGGTTTCGCATCCCTATTATCTATACTTTGCATGTACCCCCTTTTTATACGTATCATGGACCACCCCCGACTCGACCAGCTCGCCACTTTCATTCCTTTCGTTTTAGAGCTGCTACTAGATCTCACCCCTCTGCTTCTCGAGTGATCCGTGAGGAGACTCCTATACCTAGTCCGATGGGTCCGGTTCATGGGACTCCTTCAGCTGACCCAGTGCCCAGTGGTAGGGCACCCACTCAGTCGGATGAGGTAGAGGAGGACCCTGAGGAGGCTGAGAGTGAGGGCGAGCCAGTCGAGCACTCCACTGGGAGCCAGTGGGGAGTTGGGAATCTGCCAGGTGATGCTTAGTATAGATGATTAGGATGTGGGACAGGTGGAGCAGCTGCTGGAGACTCTGGAGACTATGCTATGGAGGAGGATCACTGGACCACTGCTGGGATTTTCATGTTTTGCTCTATATATATATTGTACATATTTTTGAGAGATCTCAGTGAGGTGGTCTTTTCTTTTTGTTTCATATTATGGACTTGTATTTTGTAAACTTCTGCTACCTCGACCTTGACCTTGCTGTATGCTGGTACTTTTATATCATGACATGGTTACTATTATATACATATCTTTATATAAATGACAAGAGTTGTGAATCATCAATCAAGGTCCCTATTTTCCGCTTACTCTGATAATTACTTTATTTTACTCTATAAAAGAACAATTTTATTGCTGAGTTGGGAGGATTCTAATAGCCATAAATGAAAACCCAACTTAAAAGAAAAGAATTACTTTCACGCAATGTAAAGAAAAGAGTTTTCATTACTTCTCTACTCACGTAAGTCCATATACTCTATTCAATAAACAATATAGAAACTATATTACATAAATAATAGAGAGGGTGTGACAGCACACGCGCCAAAACAGAGGCAGCGACATATGTCATGCCCCACTAACTCGCTGAGTCGCTGTCACGCGAAGCGTGCACTTCGATAAACGGTTCACTGCACACATAGTATCAACTGACTTGGCTCAATCTTAGTCGTCATTTTAATCAGATCACCAAAAACCAGCGTCTGAGATTAGTTTACTGCACGCATTGCATCGAAACACACCTAACAAAGTGATAAACACTTAAAATCACACTCACGCGCTCTCTCACTATCTCATAAAAAGGAGTGTTGACACAGTTAAATACTCCCTCTGTTTCAGAAAGTTTGGCCTTTTAGGCTTTTTTCTTGTTTCACAAAGTTTGGCCTTTTACATTTTCAATACACAAACATATTTATTTTTCCAATTTTAACCTTTCATTCAATCATTTCTCTTACTCCTCATTAATTCTAATTTTATCATCTCTCTCATCTCTAAACCACTATACGTTAATTAATGGACACACTTACTATTAAAATTAAACACTACTACAATTTTCAATAAGGATTAAATAGGGACATTTTGGACAAATCATACATAATACTCACAATAATCAACACTTTCTTAATATGTATGCCCAGACCTAAAAAGCCAAACTTTCTGAAACGGAGGGAGTACTTAATGTAGCAACACAACACTTTAAAGCTTTGTGTGTCTTCTTCTTCCTCTGTGGTTGTGTTTTTAGGTTCTTGGAAAGTAGATGCCTCTCTCTCTCCTTCAGTTTAAAGTCACAATATTACTGAAGTTTTTATCTTTTTGTATGGAAATGAAAATGGTTTTTAATTTTTAGCCTGATTTAGGTGTTGCATGTAACTTTATAAGTAATATTTTTTTCCATGAAAATGAAAATGCATTGCTGCATATTTGATGGTTTTTTTTTATTTTTTTAAGGGTCTTCATGTGTTTGAGTTCGATCTCCCATATTTGACCCTTCATTTTGAAGAAAAAAAAGGTCTCTGCTTTTCTTAATTTTTTTTATTTATTTGGTTTTTTTTTTTCTATTTGTTAATATTTAGCCATTTTAGAGTTACCTTTTTGTTTTTCATATTTTGAAAGTCAAGAGCTTTATTTGATGGTTGGATTTTTCTAAATGTAAGAACTGTTGCTTATTTGAGTGTTGGTTATTTGAGTGTCTCATTTACTGCAAGTGTTAATACTCTTGCTCTACTTGCATTGTATGTGCGTTTTGCAGACCCTTTTTTTTTAAATTATTTTTTTTATTTATTTTTTTAACACTTTTAGTTGACATTTTTGCAAGTCGTTTGTTTAATTTCTGCTTTTCATCTATTTTGAGTTATGAGCTACTTCATTTTCTCATGTTTAGCTCTTATATATTTTTTTTTATGCTTTGTCCATTTATTCAACATATTTTAGTCGCACTTTTTTTTACCTTTTTTATTGTTTAATATGCGTTCAGGTCATTCATTAAAAAAATTATCTTTTTTACTCAAGCTTTCATTTAGTGGAGATGCTGTTTGAGAAGAGGGAGTTCAATGATTTCATGATTGTCAAGTGCATTATTAAATTGCATGCAAATCCATGTTAACTATGTGACAATATAATAAGATGTTGGGCCATATAATGATAAAGTTGATTATATACCCATATGGAGAAAAAGAGTAGGATAATTATAGTTAGATAATTAAATAAATAGTTTATTATATATTTATAATTCTAGAAGGTTCTTAGTGTTTAGGATTATGCCAAGTGTATGAGTATTATTTGTTTTAGGGTTTCTTTACTTGTTATATAAGGATTGTATCAACTTTAGTAGAAAGCAATGAAAAATAATGCAATTTATCTTTATTATCTTGTTTATTAGCTTTCTTTAGGAGTAGGAATAACTTGTAGAATTAATCACTTTAGGAGTAAAATAGTTTAGTGTTCTTGGTAGGAGCATTTTCTTTCTATCAATTTGGTGCTTTCATTCTTGAATTCACCATCCTCCCAAATGGTAGATGCTAATTCACAACAACTTCTACTCTCTTTCAACGAGAGATTTACAACTTTCCAACAAAATCTTAAAGCTAGTGATGAAACTTTCCAGCAAAATCTTAAAGCTAGTGATGAAAGATTTTTTGCTGGAATGACTAAGATACAACAAAAAATAGCAAATATCCATAGTTCTTCTCACGCCAACACACGGATCTTTCCCTCAATCTCAGCACCACAACCTCCTCTTCCCCATTTCCCTTCATTTCCAACCTGGCCAACCCCACTACAGCCACCATCAATTGATTCTCCTTCTCATCCACAGTGGTTCACACCACAACCACCACCAAAACCACCCTATTATCCAACACCTCAACCACCACCAAAACTACCCTATTATTCACCCTTATCTTCATATTATCCACCCTCACCTCTATATTCTCAAACACTTCAGCTTTATCACTCAACCTATACATCATTCAGATTTACCATATGCCTTCATCCTCTCCACCTCCCACATGACTGCATCCCTGTTTTATATTTTCACTCTCCAGATAAAAAGAAAAAACAGATCCAACAACCACCGTGTCGCCGACATCCGCCGCACCACCACCTTACACCGCGTCGTCACTACTTCAAATAGCTTCGACCGTCACTAAAAGCCACCATTTCCCTGCCTTTCGAGGAAAATAAGCCTCATCGACGGGCACCACACCTCCACCGTCGACCACTGTTCTACCGGGCCAAAAAGGTTTGTGCACCGCCGCAGGCTCCATTGTGGTCGCCACTGTAACATCCTGAAAATTAATATTAAATAATATAATTTTAGTATATAAATATTTATTTAAGGATAGGATTAAGCCTTAGAAATTGTACAAGGTTAGAAGGGTAGTATGAGCTTAGGCCGACCTAGTCTGTAGATGTAGGACCTCGGACCGATCCCGGCCGAGCTAAATAGGGTCAACCGTGAAATTTAGTTTCAGTTCGGATTAGCCGACCCCAACGCACCTCACACTCCTATCCGAGAAGGAAGCTCAGACTATTGCTGTTCCTAAATGCCGAGCTGATGTATCCTAGCTGACGTACCCGAGCCGACATACCCTAGCCGGCACGTCCTAGCTCCTCCGTGCCAGCCCATGTTGAGCTGTAGCCCTTTGGGATTCGTACCATCCGTACACTGTCCTTGCCATTCACTTTATGTCACTATCATTGCTTTATGTCCCTTTCAGGTACTATTCATGGCTTCCTTTGGAAGCCAATGAATCTCGTCCACACATTCTAGCTTCCCCTAGAAGCCTCCAATGAGAGCCACACAAATGTTTTCCCTAAATGAATAAAAGTGAAAACCAACCCACAACACTTCTCATTTTCATTCTTCTTCTCCTTACGTCTCACTCTCTTTCTCTCTCATTTGCTCTCTCATTTCCTTCTCTGAAATCCAGCAACAACAAACCCCCAACATATTTTCTTTCTCTCTCACGAACCTCCCTCTCCTCCACCAAGTCTCACCAACCGGAGACCCTCCTTCTCTCCGTCCCCATTCTGTTCCGGCGTCCCTGGACCGCTGTGGAGTTCGTGTGTGGCTGGTGGAGCTTGTGTGCAGCCTGGTGGAGCTCGTGGCAGCTTGGAGGAAAGGATTCAAGGGGTGCTAAGCTTACAAGGTCAAGGTCAAGGAAAGCCATTCTCAAGCTCTCAACTCTTATCTCTCACGGTTTGAGGTAAGGAGTGAGTGTTACCTCTACTTGAGTTTGGGTTTCTAGGGTGTTCATAAAGGGTACTAAGAGTGGGTGTTAGATTAGGGAAATGGATCTAGGTTAATGTTAGAAAGGAAATGGTAAAAAGGGTAAAAAGGGAACTAATAAATGAATTAGAAACATGAGTTTGAAGTAGGGAGGAATATTGTTTTGTGCTATATGTTGGTATTTACATGATGGATTGGTTGAATGCTTTGATTCTTATTGTTGTTGTTGTATAAGTGTTTATGAACTTTGTGTATAAATGTTTATGAGCTTTGATATTTATGATTCATGTCTGTGGCCGAGCTGAGTGACGTTGGGAATGGGTATGAGGAAATGGTAGAGATGGAAAGTAGGAGAGATAGAGTAATAAGTCAGATAATGAGAAAGGTTAATGGAAAGAGGGAATGGTTACCGGATTTAGCCGAGTTAGACCGAGCTAAGAAATGGTTAAGAGGATAATGGGAATAATTAAGGGATGAGTAACAGGGTGAGCCGAGAGAGGCTGAGCTAAATGAATGGTTAAAAAGGATAAGAGGAATAAAAGAGAAATGGTTGTGTGATCGGGTCATAGCAGACACGTACCGGGTGCGTGTATTGATGGCGTCAGACGCATACTAGGTATGTGCAGCTGTAAGACAGGTACTGGGTACTCGCAGTTATGATTCACATAGGGTTCCGAGAACGGAATCGGTGGGATGTGTTCCTGGTCATAGCAGACGCGTACTAGGTGCGTGCATTGATCGCGTAAGTCGCTGAGATGCGCCGCTGTAAGACGAGTACTGGGTGCTCGCAGTTATGGACACTCCTTACTCCATAGAATGATCGGCGGTAGTGCTCCTGGTCATAGAAGACGCGTACTGGGTGCGTGCATTGATCGCGTCAGACGCATACCGGGTATGCGCAGCTGTAAGACGGGTACTGGGTACTCGCAGTTATGGATGACACTCCGATATCCGACCTTAAATGGTGTAAGACATGCACTGGGTGTATGCATCCGAGAAGAGTAAAAGATTGCAAACTATGTGAAAACGGAATAATGAGTAATGAGTTTGAGGTAAAGAGATGGTTTACCGAGGTAAGAGGATAATGGCCGAGATGCCGAGTGTATGATTTATGGAAAGAGGATAAGGGGAATTGGTAGGATGTGAGCCGAGCTAAATAATATTACATGATGATGTATGCATGTGGTTTGATTACTTGTTACTATTTGTTAATTGACTACTTGTGTTTGGCTTGGTAGTTCGGTATGGCATTTTAGAAACTGCTTATTTAAGTTCTGTGTAATGCTCACCTCCTTACCATTTTTCATGTACTGAGCCCGAGCAGACGCAGTCCCCGGCCGAGCAGGATCACTCTCCCTCACAGGGAGAGTAAGATATTTAGAGTCAGATAGGTGGATGGGTCTCGGCCATTTGGGCCAAGCTAAAATATTGTTTTGTATTGGGTCTCGGCCAGTTGGGCCGAGCTAAAACACTGATTTGTATTTTGAATGACCGAACTGGATGTACTTAATTTATGCTTTTGATTTTAATGTATTAAAGTCTTCCGCTTATAACTCTGATGTTTTTGAATTAATGAAAAAGAAATTTTAAATCCTAATCTTCGGGTAATTAAGGGTAATTATTATATAGGGTGTTACAGCCGCCATCTCTAACACTGGTCACGCTGTCTCAACCATTGGCGCCGTCGCCAGAAATGGTACCATCGTCGTCGGCGAACAACACGACCCCCTAACCACCACAAAGACACTGCCATCTTCTTCTCTCCAGAAACCGATTCTCTCTCGAGTGACAACACCATCGCGAAACACCGACCCTCCACCAGCGACCTCCGCGCTACAACCAGCAAAGCCGCCCCCAATCATGCTGCTGTCAGCCACTCTTTGTCGCCATACCCCACCACCGATGCAAGCTCCGCCTTGGACATCTTCGTCGCTGCCTCTAGCTCCGCCGAGGGAACCATTCCTTCCACCACGAGATCCACCGTGGAAGCCTCCTTTGCCACAAAGAACCACCTCGGAGTTTGGGATTTCTGTTAAGAATCCATCTTTGAATGTAACACCAAAGGCCGAGGGAAACTGCTCTGATACCATAAAATGTAACACCTAAGTTTATTTACCCTTTTTATACCCTTAATTAAAAAGAGCAACTTGAAAATTCCTTTTTCGACTCATGAATTGAGTAGGAAAAACTCTTAATTACTTTTAATTCATATGAAAATCTTCCGTCAAACGGACGGAGTTTCGTTTGTTTATTGGACTTTTCCAAAATTTCCGTTTTCCTGCAACCTGATAAACAACACATTTTCAAAAAGCAAAGCCTGCAGGGCTATTCACATATATTCACATATCAGTTAGTGCAACTTCGTGCACACATCAGAAGCAAGTTTAAGACATCAGAACATAGTCATCAGAGTTAGCGGAATATAAACAAGTTCTAGGAAATAAGTTTTTCCCCAAAAAAAAAAGACCCCTTTTCCCAAAAGGAGTAGTCCTGGGCCCCAAAAACTATTTACATTATACACAACAAAAATGATTCACATCATCGGGCCCAGGACATTCCCATGTCCTACATGATGAAAGATAACCTACTCTCCCTGTGAGGGAGAGTACTCCTGCTCGGCCTGATCTGGTGCAAACTCTTCCTCAATACCTGTGGTGATAGTAAGGAGTGAGTATTACACATAAAATGGGGAGGCAGTTTCCAAATAAGGCATAATGCGGCACTGAGCCAAACACATATAACAAATCAATCACTTCATCATAATAAGAGACAATTCATCACAATTCAGTTTCAAATATTCATTAGTTTCTCAAATCGATTTCATTGAACATTTTCTTAAGTCTTTTGTTGCTTATACATTTTAATCATTTTCATATTCTTTTCAATCTATCCCTGGTCACGACCTACTGCGTCTGCACTCCTGTGCACTCACGACTTACTGCGTCCGGGTAGGTTTCTCAATCCCCTGGTCACGACCTACTGCGCTCGCACCACCGCGCGATAGCGACTTACTGCGTCCGGGTATGTTTCTCAATCCCCTGGTCACGACCTACTGCGTTCGCACCCCCGCGCGATAATGACTTACTGCGTCCGGGTAAGTATCTCAATCCCCTGGTCACGACCTACTGCGTTCGCACCCCCGTGCGATAACGACTTACTGCGTCCGGGTATGTATCTCAATCCCCTGGCTGTGCCTGGGTATAATTCATTCTCCCCTGGCTGAGCCTGGGTGTAATTCATTTCGTTCTTTTCTCATTATCAATTCCTTAGTCAATTCTCTTACCAAAAATTAATCTCCACATTACATGCTTCCATTAACCAATCATCACAATTATTTATTATAGCTTGGTTGACACAATTCAACATATTATCACATTCCATATTCCAGTCATCACAGTTATTTATTATAACTTGGTTAACATGATTCAACATAATAACACATCTCAAAACATTAAACAACATAAGCATTTAAATCGTTAATTATCATCAAATAACAAATGAGCCATATCAACATCACATGATTTTCCCTAAGTTATAAATTCTAATTTAGCAATTATTCTATTCCATTTCAACTTACACTAACACAAAAATCTTAGTACTCATTATGTACATATTGTAAACTAAACCCCAGAGTAAGGTAATACTCACTATAACCCACTCCTTACCTTAAATTAGCAAAGAGTAAATAGAACCTTAGTGAGCCCTAGCTCAAAATCTTGGAAACTTGAATTTCCTAAGTCTAGCTTGCCACCTCAACAAGGAAATGATGAAATGTTGATATACCACCCTATTTGTGAGAGCACAAGAGGAACTATCTTTATCCTTGCCTTGGTTGGAGTTGGAAGGCATGAAACTCAATTCCTATATCATGAAGAGTGCAAGAATCCTAGGGTTTTAGAATAAAATCCATGAACTAAGAGGATTTGAAATGGAAAGGAAATAACATCATTAAATAGAGCTAGCTTACCTCAAATAAATGATGAAAATGAAAAACCAAAGAGTGAGAAGGTGGGTGCAACTCGTGAGGTCCAAGGGAGAAGAGGATGAAGCTTCAATCAACATCCATGGTGCAAGGTTAGTTGGTCTTGTTTGATTTTGGGTTGAGGTGCCCAAGAATCAAATGTGTTTTGGTGGATTTGGTGATTGGAATGTTCTTGGAGTTGAGAGAATTTGATGAAGTTGATGGAGTTGTGTGGGTTTGAATGGTGGTGGAGAGCTTTGTTTTTATTTCTTTTATTTTTACCTTGGCTGGTGCAGGAGGATCCAAGGGCTGGTGGGGAAAACTTAGCCACCAAGTTGAAAATCAATGGACCAGATCAAATCTGGTCTGCACCACGCGCCTGGGCGCATGCCAGGCTCGCCTGGGCGCACGTCCTGCACCAGCACCAGACTGGTGCATGGCTCACACGGTCAGTTGGAGAATTGGCGCGCCACACGGAATTCCTGGTGCGCTGGTGTGCGCATCCGCTCGCCTGGGCGAATGGTGGGCTGGCCTGGGCGGGAATCTCACTGGATGGTGCACCAAAATGAACAGTGACTCGCTTGGGCGAGTGACTCATGCGCCTGGGCGAGTTTCAGGGTTTCCAACCTTCGATTCGCCATAACTTTTTTGTTATCCGTCGGATCGGGTCCAAATTTTTATACAAGCTTCTTCATCCCATAAACTTCATATCCAACGGTGGAATTTATTTTCTTAGCTTCCTATAAGGAATTTCTAATTTTCTCTTTCCGGTTGATTTCTAACACCTAAAACGCCGATTTTTCTCCCGATCTCGCTTATATGACCCTGCCCAAAGCCATATATACCTCCTATACAACTCCTAGGACCTATAATCACCACCCACATATCTGGCAAAATTCATTAACTCACTTTTCCAATTTTTCTAAGGTTTTTAGTATTTATTTCACTTAAAATCAAGGTTTAGGATGTTACACAAATCACGACCATAGGCTAAGAAAGGCGTGGAAGCTATGCCAAGTTTGGAATTCTTGTTTTCCTATAAATTGTAACTCATTTTGATGGAATAAGATTCGATTTTGATGTTTGCCGAAAACTCACGTTTTCCTTGGAGAGTGATTCTCTGCTTATTGGTCGGACGAAGGGCTCATTTGTGTGATGCAAATTGAGTGACCAAGGCTTATCCTTGAATCAATTCAAGTGTGGCGCCTTTCTTCATTATCTTTGATTCATTGTTTTTTTCTCATCTCAATTCGGTTTCATTACAACTTCTCTTGATTTTATCCCAATTCGTTCTTGTGAGACCCAAACTACTCAAAAGAGATCATAGAATTAAGAGGCAAGAGCATCAGAATTGTGCATAAAATTCCTTGGGTGTATCAGCTACGTATGAATTGTCTTCTATGTGGGCCCTATTAGTACCAACAAGTGCTACGCATGAATTGTGAAGGCAACCAATAATTAATGCCTTCCCTGTTGATCATCTACAAACCAAGAACTTTTTGCCAAATACTTTTCACAAGTTATTTTGGAAGGGAATTGCTTTTTGGCCCCCATGTTAGACATTTTGGCCCTCATTTTTATTTTCCAAGGACAAAAATACCCTAAGCGTTTTAATCTTTCCGGTTCTACAAACTCGGAAAGATAATTTCGGTACTACAAAGACGGAATACATTTATTTCATATTTCCGATTTTGCTAAAACGGAATATGGTTTTCCATTTTGCCAAACCGAAAAAATTAACAATTTCGGTATTGCCGAACCGAAATGTTTCCTGTACTCGAGAACCGGAAAGGTGAATGGTATTTGTCATTTAGCTGAAATGGATAACAAGAAATTAGTTTTGGCGTAATCAAATATTCAACCTCCGTTAAGCAGAAAAGCAAAGTAACACTCACTTTGTTTCTCATGTCATAAACGTAAGCCTCAACTGCATTCTTTCGATCCTTTGTTTCCTCCATCACTCGATCTTGCAAAGCCATTTCAAATTCCTTCTCTACAGCTTTCTGGACATCCACATGTGCCATTGCTCCATAAACTAGCTCTGCAACAGGAATGTTTGTTTTCTTCACCTTCTTCTTCGGAGCTTCAACCTGCAATGTTATAAATATAGCCAGTCAAATTACAATTTAATAATGGCCCACGCTTGACAACTAAAATGTTTCCGCCATTCATTTCTCCACAGCCAACCGCAACTGCATAGAACCGCCGCCATTCACCTTTCCGGTTGTTCAATACCGGAAACATTCCGGTTCGGAAATACCGGAATTGTTAATTTTTCCGGTTTGGCAAAGCCGGAAACCATATTCCGTTTTAGCAAAACCGGAAATATGAAATAAATGTATTTCGTCTTTGTAGTACCGAAATTGCCTTTCCGAGTTTGTAGAACCGGAAAGATTAAAACACTTGAGATATTTTTGTCCTTGGAAAATAAAAATGAGGGCCAAAAAGTCTAACATGGGAGCCAAAAAGCAATTCCCATTTTGGAATGATATAATTATTGGGTCATTTGGTGAAAATGAAAGATTGATGGGCCCAATTCAAGAAATTGAAGTTGATCAAATTCAGTTCCCAGTCCATTAAGATTTTCAACCTTGAGGACAAGGTTGATCTTCAAGGGGTCGGCAATAATAGGATGTTGGGCCATATAATGATAAAGTTGATTATATGGCCCATATGGAGAAAGAGAGTAGGATAATTATAGTTAGATAATTAAATAAATAGTTTATTATATATTTATAATTCTAGAAGGTCCTTAGTGTTTAGGATTATGCCAAGTGTATGAGTATTATTTGTTTAAGGGTTTCTTTACTTGTTATATAAGGATTGTATCCTCTTTAGTAGAAAGCAATGAAAAATAATGCAATTTATCTTTATTATCTTGTTTATTAGCTTTCTTTAGGAGTAGGCTCGTAGAATTAATCACTTTAGGAGTAAAATAGTTTAGTGTTCTTGGTAGGAGCATTTTCTTCCTATCACAGTTTTAAGCATTTACTTAGTTTATTTCTTTCCTAATTTTCTTGGTAAGAAGGTTAGGTAGGTGAAAACTTGTTATGTCTGCATGCTGTTAATTGCCTTTTTCTTGCTATCCTCTGCATTATGTTTGAATTTTGGGTCTCCTGGTCTTTCTAGTTTAAATTGTATTTAGTTTAGCTGTATAATGTTGACCTTAATAGTGCCTTTACATTGTTGTCATCTTTAACTTTTCAAGTTATTCATGTTATTGGAGTTTGTATGCATAGGTATGGATTCGTTTGAGCCAGATGGAAATGGCGAGGCGGTGTCTCTGCCACCGCCCCCTCTCATTGTCCCACCAGATGTTGTACCGGTCAAAGCAGAAGAGGTCCTTCCTGCTTCTGCTGAACCTGTGAAGAAAACGAATACTCATTTACCAATAGCCAGACGTGGTCTAGGATCAAAAGGAATGAAGATATCTCTTCAGACCAATCACTTCAAAGTTAATGTCAACAGTGATGATGGATTTTTCTTCCATTATAGTGTAAGTCCTTCACACATATCCTGATTTACTATTTTATGTTTAAGCTCGCTCAGACTTGGCCATCTTTTTTTTTTTTTTAATTTTATTTTTATAACTTGGTATGTGATCAGGTGGCCTTTTCTAATGAAGATGGACGCCCCGTTGAAGGTAAAGGTGTAGGGAGAAAGATAATGGATAGGGTGCAGGAGACATATGATTCAGAGTTAAATGGTAAGGACTTTGCATATGATGGGGAGAAAAGTCTGTTTACTATTGGACCTCTGCCTCGAAACAAGCTTGAATTTGAAGTTGTTCTGGAGGAGGTCACATCCAACAGGTAGAAATGAGTCAAATGACTGAGCGTGTGATTGTTGTTTTGCACCTCCATATTGGTTTTCGTATTTATTGTTTCTGTGGCATAACCTTACAATTCTCTTTTACTAGGAATAATAATGGCAATTGAGTGACAGAAAGAGGATGCGGTTCCCATATCGGGCAAAGACATTTAAAGTAGAGATTAGCTTTGCTGCAAAAATTCCAATGCAGGCCATTGCCAATGCCTTACGAGGGCAGGAAACAGAGAATTTCCAAGAAGCCATCAGAGTTCTTTTTCTTAGATTGTCATAACATAATTTTAATATCTTTCTTTGCATATAGATGATGCATTATAATGCTACAATATTTTAACTGCACATTATTTATTGCAGAGGTTGCTTACTTGTCCGTCAATCATTTTTCCACGATCCAAATAATTTTGCTGATGTTGGAGGTGGCGTTCTAGGCTGCAGAGGATTCCATTCAAGTTTTAGAACTTCACAGAGTGGCCTGTCCCTTAACATAGGTTAGATCTGTGCCCTGTATGCATCTTCTTATGTCAGTATTTTCTATCTAATTCCTGCTATTGTCCGATTTCTTTAGATGTTTCCACCACCATGATAATTCAACCTGGACCTGCGGTGGACTTCAACTTGTCGGAATAATTATCTATAACCCTTGATTGATCGTTTTAATTCAATAGAATGATATTTTATTCCTTTCATTTAACAGGCCAAAAGGACATTGAAAAATCTGAGGATTAAAGTTAACCCTTCCAATCAAGAGTACAAAATTAATGGTCTCAGTGAACTTCCATGCAGAGAGCAGACGTACTTCTTTTATCTTTTAAGGTTGTTAAATTCCTTTGGCTGATGTGGACTATTGTTAGTGTTGTGTATGTGTGGCATTCTAATTTTAGAGTTGTTAATTACACGATGAGTTGAGGTTTTTGATTAATGTGTGGTTTTTGCTGTTTTACTCTGAAGAACAAAGGTGGAAGAGATGGTGATGATGGCACTGAGGAAGTGACTGTTTATGATTATTTTGTTAATAAGCGCAATATAAATCTTCGTTATTCTGCTTAGTTAATCACTTAACTTGTCATCTGGCATGTTTCTCATTGAATTCTTTTATTGGCTTGTAGCTTGGCGGGTTGAATTCATTGTTAGGTGTTGAACACTCTCCTTCCCTTCCCATTGTTTCTAAAGCTCCGACCCTTATCCTTGGCATGGACGTATCACACGGTTCACCAGGACAGTCTGATATTCCGTCAATTGCAGCGGTAAATGATAACTCATTTCTAAAGGATATGTCAGAGCTAAGACCAATTTTTTGTGCGTGGTCTTACTGTTTTTTGTTTGCTTGAATATTTGATGCCTGCCTACTTTTTCAGGTAGTCAGCTCTAGACATTGGCCTCTGATCTCAAAGTACAGGGCATGTGTTCGTACCCAGTCTGCAAAAGCAGAAATGATAGATAATTTGTTCAAGCAAGTTTCTGAAAAGGAGGATGAAGGCATCATGAGGTTGATTTATTATTTGTTTTTGAGTTTCAAAATTATGACTCTTCCAGCAAACATTAGGTGACACATGATTATTGAACCACACTGTTATCCAGTATTTATTTCTTGCTTCGTCTAGGAGCAAATATTTCCTGCTGCCTGTTGGCAGTTGTATTAATTTATACACTTGTTTTCCTAATGATCTATGTAAAACAACTCTCTGGCTTGATTGTTTTCATCAACTGCAGGGAACTTTTGCTTGATTTCTATGTATGTTCTGGGAAGAGAAAACCAGATAATATAATCATATTCAGGTGATTTTTCTTTGAGAACACTGCTGCTACGTACTGTTTTTTATCAATGTTTTTTAGTAGTTACTAGTTAGAAGTTAGAACTGTAAATGCTTGATGTTTTTACTATGTACCTTGTGTTTGATGTTTCAGTTTTTTTTTATTGTGATGTTCGATGTGGAATATTGTTGGGTGCAGTTTATTGTGGTTTAAATTGGGGGCATGAGAATTAAGTATTTGGCTGGCTCAGTTCATACTTTTTTTTTAATATATTTTTTTTGCGTAGTCCCATCAAGAGTGGGTGTGCATCCCCCACCTGGTGGGAACCTCATGCATTGGCTCGCCCTTTTATGTGAAAATCATGATATGAAAAGGTGCGCTATCCTTTAAGACCTGATAAAGTAAGGATAGATTTTTATAAATCCATAAGCATTAAACATTTGCTGCTTTTTTATTATTTAAATTTAGTCTTAGAAAAAAAAATTATGTGCTTCATTGAACTTGCTTTATGTGGCAATTTTTTGGATGGATTTTTTTTATAGCTTTAATCTTTAGAATAGAAGTGCTCTTCAATGTGGTAAATCCTGATGTCGTAAATAGCCAACTATATAATATCCTAGTTTAAAATAGAAGTGCTCTGCAATGGTATGTTTGCGTCTTAAAGCAAATGTCAAAAGGTTGCCTGTTGCAAGTTATGCACTCAACCCTTTGTAGGATGTAGTTAGCTGTTGCAAGATGATAAATGCTGTAGTTCTTTTCTCTGTTATTTAGTTTGTTGGAATTGGTACCCTATTATGAAAAACAAAAAATTCATGTGGGAAAGACAATACTGTTCGGAATTATTTATTTATTTGATTTTCTTCAACCCCTTCCGTTTTCTAGTTTTAAATTTCCTATCTCCCAATTGCCTACCAAATTTACTACCCGAAACAATTATAAATTTTTTTTGTTGCTGGCAGTTTTAGCACTCATAAATTGTTAAATATCATTTGTAATTCGTGACTGTTTTATATATTTTGCTTAATGTGTGTTGTGTTTCTGTCCAATATAGGGATGGTGTCAGTGAATCACAATTCAATCAAGTTTTGAATATTGAACTTGATCAAATCATCGAGGTTCTTAAACTGATCAACTATGCTATGCTATTTAAATATTAAGCATTTTAGTTATAAAGTGGGTGGGGCGGGATGTTTCCCGCCTGTGATACCCCATTTTCTTTTATATATAGTGTAGATTATGAATTATTAATTATTAATCAAAACTAGCCCCCAATCCCGTGCGATGCACGGGAGAAATACGAAATCGATAAAACATTTCACAAAGTTACAATTAATATTAGTTTTAATTTATTATTGAATAGTTATGAGGAATTTTAATATGAATAATGTTTAAGTGTAAAAAAAAATATAATAATGTAAACATTCTTGTTTAAAAATTGTTTAGGAAGGAGTCGATTAATATTATTATTTACGAAAGAGTCAATAAATTGGAGTCGATTAACATTCTTGTATGTAATATTTTTAAACTAAAAAATTTGCTTTTAAAAAAAGTGAATAAAAGTGTTTTTGAAAAAGAAGTAATTAATGACATTATAAATTCAAATCCAAATAACAAAAACATGTAGGGAGTACATGAAAAGAATACATAAAACCCAAAGCATATTTTTTTTAATATATTAGATTTATTAAATAAAAAATTAAAAAAAGAGCCGGAGCATCAAAAACCGGTGCATGTAGAAGCACCCTTGTTTTATATTTTACTTGTTTGGACCATTACTTGTGTCTGAAAGCATATAATAAAAAAATTTCAAATTCAAATAACAAAAACATGCACATAAATATAACACAGAAAACTCAAAAAATATTTTTTTTAATATATTAGATTTATTAAAATAAAAAAATAAAAAAAGAGCCGGAGCACAAAAATTGGTGCATGGTAGAAGCATCCTTGTTTTATATTTTACTTGTTTGGACCATTAATGTACCCGCAAGAATATATAAAAAAAATTCAAATCCAAGTAACAAAAACATGTACATAAAAAGAACACAGAAAATCCAAAGCATATTTGTTTTAATATATTAGATTTATTAAAATAAAAAAATAAAAAAAGAGCTGAAGCACCAAAAATCGGTGCACGGTAAAATCACCCTTGTTTTATATTTTACTTGTTTGGACCGTTACATGTGTCCTGAAGAATATATAAAAAAAATTCAAATCCAAATAACAAAAACATGTACATAAAAAGAACACAGAAAACCCAAAACATATTTTTTTTAATATATATATTTATTAAAATAAAAAAAATAAAAAAAAGGAGCCGAAGCACAAAAAACCGATACATGATAGAAGCACCCTTGTACTATTTGGGCGGGGTAGTCAAAATAGGAGGGAGTAGTCACCATTATTATAAATTATGCGGTGATTTCGTTCAGTGTTTCCCTCCAAAACGAAATTTACTGATGGGGCCCACGTACAAAGATAGATTAATTATCATCACGTGCAGCTCGCATGGGGGAATAAGGTGTGCTCAGCAAGTTTGCCTCCAACCTTCATTTTTCCCTCTCTCTCATTCGATGAACATTTACTCTCTCTCTTTCCCAAAATAGCGGTCCCTATTTCATTAGCTTCCCTCAGCTGGGTTTCGGACATTGGGGTGCATGTGTTCTACTGATCAACATTTTTATGTGTTCACCACGAACTGAGAGATGGAAAAGAGGAAGAAGAAATATGCACCACGAACCTGGGGAAGGGCACTGGTCGCAGGGGACTTGGTCAAAGGGAAGGCACGGTCGTCGGGGGTGTTGGGGGAGGGCGCCGTCGTCGTTGGTGCTGGGGGAGGGCGCCGTCATCGTGGGTATTGAGCGGAGTGGGAGTGGAAGTGGGAGTGGAAGGGGAGTGTGGTATCAGAGCGAAATGAATTGAAAGGGTACATGGAAAAATGAAAAGGATTTAGAGAGGGTTTTACCGAGGGCATGGGTAATTTATTGTCATCGAGGGCTGTAATACCGAGGGTCTTTTATTTTTACCGACGGCTAATATTCCTCGGTAACTTTTATTGATTAAAATTTAATATTTATTTATTTATTTTGATATTTCCGAGGGAATTTCCGATGGAATAGCCCTCGGTAATTTTTTAATTAGGCGGGAAAAAATTTTATCGTTACCGAGGGCTCATTCTCTCGGTAATTCTATTTTTACCGACGAACACGTGGCCCTCGGTAATTGCTGTCGGTAATATTGTTTATTCTTGTAGTGGCTATGGAGAAGGATGCTGATGATGCTGCTGAGCAATGGCTGCTGAGAAAGATGCTAAGGAATGCTAATGAGCATGAGCGGAGGAGAATAATGCTGTCGAGACGCATGAGAAAGAGATTTGAGGCGAGATGCCATTGAGATTTAGGGGGGAACGGATTGCGATTAGTGGTCGGGTTTCATTGAAGGGATGCACCAAGGATGAACCGACTAGTAGGATCAAGCCGCTAATTAGAACGTTAAAACCTTAAAAGACTTTAAAAGACATTTACAAACGCGGTGAGGCATGAGTGTCGTATCGAAGTATTGGAGAGGAAGATACTATGGGTATCTGCGGATACTCAGGTGGGGATTGCATGAGGGGAGGACGATGACGGTGAAACGTCAAGAAGTCTAGAGTATATTTTCTAGGCAGAACAAACTCCACATGTGGCGTACTAACGTGGTAGGGACTGGGTCCAATGCCGTGGTAAGTTCTGCACTGCAGACTAGAATTATACTGTCGCCCCCTTGAATGCAAGTCTAGAACAGTGAGAGGGACTGGAACGGGGCATTTGTGATTGCCGCTGAGAGCGTGCCTGATTATATGATATGAATGAATGATATGAATTGAATTGATTTGAGGCTGTAGTCCTCCTGGTCTGGGACCATTTGATTGTGAGACAGCTGTCGTGCCCGCGTGGTAAAGGTCCTGTACTCCTGTTTGCTTCCGACTAGGTTGGGTGGATGATCGAGGAGATGTAGACGTGTGTGACTTCCTCAATGATGATGTTCCCCCCATCATTGAGTGAACCGGAACGATAAAAACTTAAAAGACTATGAGGTATCAAAGAAAAATACACTGAAGATATCAAGCATCGAATAAGATTTATAAGATGAGTATATAATTA
This sequence comes from Crotalaria pallida, assembly GCA_037953625.1. Taxonomy (NCBI): domain Eukaryota; kingdom Viridiplantae; phylum Streptophyta; class Magnoliopsida; order Fabales; family Fabaceae; genus Crotalaria; species Crotalaria pallida. The sequence goes on along the minus strand of CM075649.1, from coordinate 73,459,330 downwards.
AGGATTCTTGGAACGCGCGATAAGTTTGGAAAATCATAATTGAAGAAAGAACGGAAAAGACTTGTGAGCGTGATGGATTATTTGAGGATATTGGTGTGGTAGGAATATTAGAGTATGCTTTGTTATTTGTGACTCATATGTGTTATGTGCATAATACGATGTGATTGCATGTCTATGTTATGCTATCTTATTTATATTGTTTTATTGTATTATCTGTTTATTTTTATATTAAAACTACCCTGAGACCGTAAGGTCAACCCGTTAGTGTTCGGAACACTGACTCTCTCCTACCATGTTGTCGTATCGGCAATTGCTGATATTGCAACTGGTAGATGGCGTAGAGTGTAGCGATCCCTTTGTACCCCGGCAAGGAGAGCAAGTACGAGGTGACTCTATGGAGGAGATCCCTGAGGCAGCAGACGAGGATGACTCTACTTGCAATTGGAGAGCTTGGTCTGCCCGAATCCGGAGCTGGACGACAAGTATTAGGGAGGATGACTAGAAGCTAGGTGTTTCCCCTACAGAATGTATTCCATTGTAAGTTCTTAGATACCTAGCTCTATCATACTGTACCCCGGCAAAAGTTTCATTTAACATGGATGTTTTGAAAATAAGTAAACTGGGCTATGTTTTAACTAATGTTTTGAAAACGAGTTTCAAAGTGCGGTTGTAACAGCCCGATTTTCACCTCCCGAAAATAATCATCATTTGTTTAAAAAGTTGCTAAAAATGAGGCCAAATTTTTGGGAAATTTTTTTTTTTAAAACGTTGGTGCATGATCACGTCCTTACTTGAAAACCGGGTTGTTACGTAAAACCTTTACGCACCTACCCTTTTGCATTTTTCAAAACGATTTCACATTTCTTGTCAAAATAAAAATCGGCCAGTTCACAAAATAGAAGTAGGGCACAATTACAGCAGTGGTACTTTGCTAAGATAATCCTTAACTCACACACTCACAACAACTTAAACTATTTACCCTACCTCTGACTCCTCCAAATAAACATTATGGGGTGCAACTCTCGATCCTCCTTCTTGTATCCTTTCTTAACTCCAGAAGATGAAGCCATCTCCCTTACTGCTGGTCCGCCATTCTTTGGCACCCATTGCATCCTAGCTGATGTAGAAGAAGAAATCATCTGAGCTTCACATCGCACCTTCTCTTCGTAGTCTCTGTATCCGCGGACGGAAACTTGTTCCAAGAGGGGTCTTAGGTTAGCTCCGCAAAGTCGATGCTCAGGATCCGGAATCACGATCTGCGTGTCGCCAATCCATACCCAACCAGACGGGGTACGCTTCTAGCCGCATCCATGTCGAGTCCATGTTGCAATCTCCATGCGATACTCCATGTGCACGTTGGAGTACCAGAAGCACAGGTATACCAACGGGCAGGAGAGAGTTAGCGAACCGAACGACAAGTCGTTGACGTTGTGGATTTACCGCAGGCGGGATATCAAGACAGCACACACAATACAAACAAGGCACACACCACACAGTACTCAAGCATATTATCACACCTTTTTATTATTAACATTCTTATTATTATTATTATTCTTAGCATAACCTTCTTTATCTCTCAAATCTTTTATCATTATCACATTTTCAAACCTTCATTTTTTTCCTTTCCCTTTCCAAGGGTCTCATCACTTCCTTTCGCACTTTCCATCTTCTTCAAAAACTTATAAACTTTTCTTTTCTTGGGTATAAATCTTTTCTTATCAAGTCTTATTGAATTATAACCATCGATGATCAGGGGATTAAAGAATCATCGGGGTACGCGTCCGTTCGTAGTTAGCACTCACGTTTCAAGTCTACATCTCCTCGGCCATCCATCCACCTAGTCGGAAGCAAACAGGAGTACAGAACCTTTACCGTGCGGGCACGACAGCTGTCTCACAACAAATGGTCCCAGACCAGGAGGTCTCAGCCTCAAATCATAACATATCATTTCAATTCATATATAAACAAGGCACACTGTCTCTCTCACAGTGGCAAACACGATGCCCCACTCCAATTCCTCTCACTGTTCTAGACTTGCAATCTAGGGGGCGACAGTACTAATTCTAGCTGATCATGCAGAACGTGCCACGGCATTGGACCCAGTCCCTACCACGTTAGTACGCCACTTGTGGGATTCGTTCTGCCTAGAAAAGCACTCTAGACTTCTTGACGTTTCACCCTCATCGTCCTCCCCTAATGCAATCTCCACCTGAGTATCCGCAGATACCCAGAGTATCTTCCTCTCCACTACTTCGGGTTAACTCTCTTACCTCACCGTGTTCGCTGTTAATGTCTTTTAAAGGCTTTTATCTTGTTACTTAACCTAATGGTTGGCTCACCCTTCGTACATCCCTTCAATGAGTCCCGACCGCTATCTTTGCATCACTTTTCCTCTTCATCTCACAACTTAGCACAGAGCGGAATAACTTTCACAGCTTGAATCTCATCACAAAACTTTTCTCAAAAACAACTTTTTATAAACTTTCACAAATTCTCATTTCACAAATCCTTTTCAAAATTTTCATTTCGTAAAACCTTTTTCAAAAATTTCAGTTCATAAATCCTTTTCAAAAATCTCCTCTCCTAATTTATTTTCAAAAATCTCTTTTCAAAAACCCATTTCAAAAATCTCTTTTTGAAAATCTTTTTCAAAAACTCATTCCACAATTTCTTTTCAAAAATTTGTTTTGGAACATTTTTCTCATTTTGGGAATCCCTTTCAAAATTTCATTTTCGTAAATTCTTTTTCAAAAATTCTCATTTTGGGAACCCTTTTCCAAAAATTTCATTTGGTAAACTCTTTTCAAAAATTTGCTTTTCATAAACCCTTTTCTAAAAATTTCCTTTCATAAATCCTTGTCAAAAATCTCATTTTCGTAAAAAAAACCTTTTCGAAATTTCTTTTCAAAAGTTTTTCTCAAAAACTTTATTTTCTTGAGAACTAGTGGAGGAGCAAGCTCAACTCAACGCTAGACTCAGTCCAAGAAATGTTAACAAGAATCAAGCTTCACTCTCATCACATCATCAACATTCCTTCCCAGCTCTGGCTCATTCGCATCGTTATCATGAAATCCTTTCAACTCTCATATCCTTATCTCTTTCCAAATCAATTTTTATTCTCTTATCACTATCTCCACTCTCACTGTCTTATCAGGGTAAGGCTGCCTTGTTCTGCAAGGGCTTAAGCCGAACAGGGATTATCTCTTCTCTTAGTGTCTTTTACTTCTAATCTCTTTTATTTTCATTACGAATTATTTCTCATCATCTCATACTCAACAAATAATAATATCAGCATGCATAGATAAATAAATGTATCCTTTCTTAACTCCAGAAGATGAAGCCATCTCCCTTACTGTTGGTCCACCATTCTTTGGCACCCATTGCATCCTAGCTGATGTAGAAGAAGAAATCCTCTGAGCTTCACATCGCACCTTCTCTTCGTAGTCTCTGTATCCGCGGACGAAAACTTGTTCCAAGAGGGGTCCTAGCTTAGCTCCGCAAAGTCGATGCTCAGGATCCGGAATCACGATCTGCGTGTCGCCAATCCATACCCAACCAGACGGGGTACGCTTCCAGCCGCATCCATGTCGAGTCCATGTTGCAATCTCCATGCGATACTCCATCTGCACGTTGGAGTACCAGAAGCACAGGTATACCAACGGGCAGGAGAGAGTTAGCGAACCGAACGACAAGTCGTAGACGTTGTGGATTTACCGCAGGCGGGATATCAAGACAGCACACATGATACAAACAAGGCACACACCACACAGCACTCAAGCATATTATCACACCTTTTTATTATTAACATTCTTCTTATTATTATTCTTAGCATAACCTTCTTTATCTCTCAATTGTTTTATCATTATCACATTTTCAAACCTTCATTTCTTTCCTTTCCCTTTCCAAGGGTCCCATCACTTCCTTTCCCACTTTCCATCTTCTTCAAAAACTTATAATCTTTTCTTTTCTTGGGTATAAATCTTTTCTTATCAAGTCTTATTGAATTATAACCATCGATGATCGGGGAATTAAAGAATCACCGAGGTACACGTCCGTTCGTAGTTAGCACTCATGTTTCAAGTCTACATCTCCTCGGCCATCCATCCACCTAGTCGGAAGCAAACAGGAGTACAGAACCTTTACCGTGCGGGCACGACAGCTGTCTCACAACAAATGGTCCCAGACCAGGAGGTCTCAGCCTCAAATCATAACATATCATTTCAATTCATATATAAACAAGGCACACTGTCTCTCTCACAGTGGCAAACACGATGCCCCACTCCAGTTCCTCTCACTGTTCTAGACTTGCAATCTAGGGGGCGACAGTACTAATTCTAGCTGATCATGCAGAACGTGCCACGGCATTGGACCCAGTCCCTACCACGTTAGTACGCCACTTGTGGGATTCGTTCTGCCTAGAAAAGCACTCTAGACTTCTTGACGTTTCACCATCATCGTCCTCCCCTAATGCAATCTCCACCTGAGTATCCGCAGATACCCATAGTATCTTCCTCTCCACTACTTCGGGTTAACTCTCATACCTCACCGCGTTCGCTGTTAATGTCTTTTAAAGGCTTTTATCTTGTTACTTAACCTAATGGTCGGCTCACCCTTCGTACATCCCTTCAATGAGTCTCGACCGCTATCTTTGCATCACTTTTCCTCTTCATCTCACAACTTAGCACAGAGCGGAATAACTTTCACAGCTTGAATCTCATCACAAAACTTTTCTCAAAAACAACTTTTTATAAACTTTCACAAATTCTCATTTCACAAATCCTTTTCAAAATTTTCATTTCGTAAAACCTTTTTCAAAAATTTCAGTTCATAAATCCTTTTCAAAATTCTCCTCTCCTAATTTCTTTTTAAAAATCTCTTTTCAAAAACCCATTTCAAAAATCTCTTTTCGAAAATATTTTTCAAAACCTCATTCCACAATTTCTTTTAAAAAATTTGTTTTGGAATATTTTTCTCATTTTGGGAATCCCTTTCAAAATTTCATTTTCGTAAATTCTTTTTCAAAAATTCTCATTTTGGGAACCCTTTTCCAAAAATTTCATTTGGTAAACTCTTTTCAAAAATTTCCTTTTCATAAACCCTTTTCTAAAAATTTCCCTTCATAAATCCTTGCCAAAAATCTCATTTTCGTTAAAAAACCTTTTCGAAATTTCTTTTCAAAAGTTTTTCTCAAAAACTTTCTTTTCTTGAGAACTAGTGGAGGAGCAAGCTCAACTCAACGCTAGACTCAGTCCAAGAAATGTTAACAAGAATCAAGCTTCACTCTCATCACATCATCAACATTCCTTCCCAGCTCTGGCTCATTCGCATCGTTATCATGAAATCCTTTCAACTCTCATATCCTTATCTCTTTCCAAATCAATTTTTATTCTCTTATCACTATCTCCACTCTCACTGTCTTATCAGGGTAAGGCTGCCTTGTTCTACAAGGGCTTAAGCCGAACAGGGATTATCTCTTCTCTTAGTGTCTTTTACTTCTAATCACTTTTATTTTCATTACGAATTATTTCTCATCATCTCATACTCAACAAATAATAATATCAGCATGCATTGATAAATAAATGTAAACATCACATCATTAGCATACAAACATCACACACAACAAGGTGGTCTTTGTCCTCTTCGTATAAGTGGCCACACAAAGCAAACAATTGCCACTATACTACTGACGCAGAACCACGGAGTTCTGATCTTTGAGCTGATACGGAACGTCTTAATATAACACCTACTACCACGGTGTCTTAGGAAAGCTACTCTCTCACCTGAGGTCCAGCGATTGAATACGTGCAATCTTTTCTGACCTTGGTTGCTGCCACTGCCTTAATCCCTCGTCTGTAACATTCCTCGAATTAATTAAAACACATTTTCATTACTATCTTTTATTAAGAAAGTTTTTTTTTCATCCTTCGTCGGAAATCTTAAAACATGATTGTTTTCTTAAAAACACTTTTAACTTTTCTTGGTTCTTTAAATACTTAAAAACCATTTTGAAAACATCAAATAAAACAATTTGAATCACTTAGTTAGGTTGCTGGTCCGCCTTGGACAGCACCATAACCTCATTCAAAAACACCGAAAAATTCACCGGTTTCAATCCGGGTTTTTCTAAAATCAATTATCTTTTGAAAACCAAACTTTGAGTCTCATGAACTCAATTTTAGAAGTCAAAAACAAATTTAAATAACCTTGGACAGCAAAGAAACGTTTCACAAAAATCAATTTAATAAAATCCAAAAACATCGTAAAAACTCTTTTTATTTCAAATACTTTTTAATTCAACATTAATACTTTTAAAAACTCAAGTTTTTGTTATAAAACAAGTTTTAGAAAATCATAAACACAATTTCAAAAACTCAAATAAATCAAATCAAATAAATTTCAAAACCAATTTCATGCATCAACTAACACACAAACAACAACACACTTTGATCATTCAAATCACATAAACAAGTGATCAATCATTCATTTTTTAACTATAAAACAAACATTTATTCTCAAGTAAACATTTTCACCATCAAATACATAATTAAATTATTCAAGACATAACTATCTTCAAAACCATTTTATTTTTTTATGAAACAAAATCATTTAGGCATATTCAAATTCACAAACCGAATACACACATACATAATTTCATTTAGACACAAGACTTATTCCTAATCAATTATTTTACAAAGTACATGCATTATTCCCATGTTACTACATGGAAAAGAATTCTAACCTAATTAACATGCATAGACCGAAAATTATCACAATTGTAACATCCCAAATTTAATTCCAAGAAATAATTAATTAATTAATATAGTTAAAGTGGAAGGAATGGGTAGATTAATGACTTAACGAATTTTAGTGGATAGGTGAGTGGTAATTATAAGTCCTAGGGGTTGTATAGAAGGCATTTATGGCTTTGGGCAAAGTCATATAAGCGAAATCGGGAGTTAAATCGGCGTTTTAGATATTAGAAATCGACTGAAAAGAGAAAATTAGAAATTTATTATAGGATGATAAGAAAATAAATTCCACCGTTGGATGTGAAGTTTATGGGGTAAAGAAGCATGTCTAAAAATTTGGACTCGATCCGACGGTTAACGAAAAAGTTTCGGCGAATCGAAGTTGGGAAACACTTGTGCACGCCCAGGCGCACCGGTGCACGCCCAGGCGCACCGATGCACGCCCAGGCGTGCACCACTGTTCATTGGTGCTGAGACAGTAGGTTTTTTGCTCAGGCGCGCCATCCATGCGCCCAGGCGCGCGCAAATCGCACCAACCACGCACCATTTTCAGTGTTGGCGCACCAGTCTTCCTCCTGACCGCAGGATTCCTGCACCACGCACCAGATCAGGTGTAACATCCCCATTTTTAATTCCAAATAATAATAAGAGTAATAAAAAGAAAAATAGCACTGACTAATCGATTATTGATATGGCTAAGTGATTAGTTCAATTAAAATGTTAAAAATAATTATACTATTTGAAAAGCATACTTTCTATACTTTAATAAATTTGGATATTTTAAAGGTTGAACTTGTTTTAAGAATTTTAAGATTCTTAACTTTATAATTTTATATAAGTACTTACTAAATGCTTACATTTTATTGTTAGAATTTTTGAGATTTACAATAAACAAATAAAGAAAAATAGTATTAGTGTTTTAAATCATACTAACACAAGTAATAATAAATAAAAAGAAAAATAATAATAATAATAATAATAATAATAATAATAATAAGAAGAAGAAGAAGAAGAAGAAGAAGAAAATAAAAATAAAAATAAATATAAAAAAAATAAAGAAGGGGGGGGGGTTCGAAACCCTCCCTCCCCAACTCCTTCTTCTTCCCTGTCATGACGCCGCCGGCCCTAACCTTTAAGCCCTCCTCCTCTCACATTTTCTTCTCCACCAAGGGGAGCCGCCGCCGCTCGTTCTCCCTCTCCTCCGCCGGCGCTCGCATGTTCCTTCCCCCCCCCCACGCAGCGCCGTCCCTTCCTCTCCTCCCAGCCGCAACCAACCCCACGCCGCCACGCCGTGCTCCCTCCCTCTTTCAGTCATCACCGCGAATCGCGGTTCGCTGCTTCTCCGTCCTTCCGGTCGCGATTTGTTGCTCATGCTCTCTCCCTCCTTCATTCTCAAAGTTGCATCGCTCTTCCTTATGGTTCTCGGTTCTTGCGCCGCCGCTGTTCCCTGTTGCTGCTGCCATGAAGACGCGTCGCTGCCACCGCCACCCGTCATTGCTGGGCTCTTCTCCATCAAGCTCGCAACGCCCCTTTTGGCCAGAACAAGTCACCGCCGCCGTTGCTAGTTGTTGCTCGCTGCTGCTGCCATGGAGGCCGCCGCTGCCAAGGACGACATTCGCCTCCTCTTCGCCGTGTGTGCCTTGTTGTGGGTTCAAACCAAGCCGTCGCCGGTGGAGTTGTCGCGGTGCATCAATACATTGCATTAGAACCGTGGTCGTTCTCGCCACCGACACCGGTCGTGGACACCGTTGCTGCCATGAAGGAACTTGAAGCTTTCAGGGCTGTGTGGGTGTGGTTTAAACCGATTCGGCCATGAACCGTATTGGACTGGTGCAACCGTGGTTGGATCGGGGTAAACCGGATCGTCGTGAATCGAGGCGGTTGTCTTCCCTGCTGAGGATGATGAAAGAAATTCAGGACCAGCCGCAGCGTGGAAAACAATGGACGTCATCATGCGGAATGAGTAGGTATTTGACGAAATTAAGAGTTAAAGCGTCTAAAGGTAAGAGGTTCTTTACCTTGCTTTAGGAGGTATTTTCTAATTAGTATATAATACTTGCTAAGAATATGTGGGTATGCTTATAACTGATTATTCGGGTAATTAATTTAAATTAAATATAAAGTAAGAAAGTAAATGAAATGAACTATAAATTGATATTCGTGATTAAATATGCAGGCTAAGTTCTAAGTGCTATATGTTATCATGTATGTTTATTGAAGAACATGAACTCTGGTTGTTAATTGTGAATGAGTATAAATGATTATTATTCTGTATGTCTGGCTGAATTGTTATGTTTGTGTGCTAAATGTGTATCACATAACGAATCAAATAATTGAATAATAAATAAAAGAAAGTAAGTATGTATGAGATGTAAACTAGAATGAGAATTAAGGAATAGAAAGAGTTAAAAATGTCCTGGCATAAATTTAGGGAATTGAAAATATAAAGTGTGGAAATTGTTGTGTATGCGTGTATAATGTGTGTTGAATGACGAATGAGATAACAAGTTAATAATGAAAGTCAAGAGAGAAAAGGATAATTATAAAGAAAATTAAAGAAGTGAAACGATAATAAATGAAAAGAATAACTGAATAAAATAAACAGAATGAGAATGAAAATAGTAAAAGGATACTTGTCACAGGTTAGGTCGGGAGGACCTGGTCGTAAGACCCTGTGGCCAATTGATAAAAGAATTAATAAAAGAATGGGCCAACGCAGGTTAGATCGTGGGATCTGGTCGTAAGACCCTGTGGCCAACGCAGGTTAGATAGTATGATCTGGTCGTGAGACCCTATGGCGCAGGTTAGGTCGAAAGATCTGGTCGTGAGACCCTGTGACATAGGTTAGGTCATATGAATCTGGTTGTTAGACCCTATGGATAGATGATAAAGGAAATGTTTGGTGCAAGTTAGGTCGGTGGGCCTGGTCGTGAGACCCTGTAGCCAAATTAATAAAAAGAAAGAAGTAAAGAAAGATAAAAAAGAAAGAAAGAGAAGTAAACGAGAAAAATATAAAAGGAAGAAATAATGAATGAATGCAATATTGAAAGTTAATAGGATGTGAGTGGGAGAAAAGAGAATCAACAGTACATGAAAAAGATAAAAGAGCAAAAGATATGGGTTTAAGAAGCGCTAAGGGAATTATTGTTTGTGTGTGATGCATGCTTGGTTTGATAATTGAAAATATGTGTTACGTGCTAAATGTGTTTGACTTAGTAGGTCATTATGTTTAGTTAGGAACTACTTTCTACTTCATGTGTAAAGCTCACCCTTACAAACATTTTTCAGGTACTGAGCTTGGAGCTTTCACAGTTTTTGGCCGAGCAGGATTACCCTCCACCACGTGGAGTAGTCTTGTTTTTTGTTGAGTGATCTAAAGTAATAATTAAGTTAAAGATTGATATTTTGTAATTTAAAAGAATGTATTAGTTGTACGCCCTTGCTTAGTTTATGTTGGGCATTAGGACTTAATTGTGTGTTTTGATTAAATATCGTATGTTTTTAAATAATTCTGGACTGACAGGTTTTAAGAAGAAAATTTTTGGGAAGTTCGAAAAACAGAGGAAACTCTGTCCGATTTTCTGGAAAAATATTTCTTAAGTATTTTAATTTAAAAAGAAATTTTTAGTTACCATTTTTATAAAATCCTAATTTAACTAAATAATTGTGAGGGTGTTACATCAGGCGCTGGTGCCAGACCCGCGCTCAGCCGTGCGACGCCCGCGCCCAGGCGCGCGCGATCGGCCTGGTGCGATCTCAGCCATCCGATCGGACTTGGTGACCAAGTCAAGCAGCACCAGCCACACGATTGGGTGCTCTTCTTGCAAGGGGCATCAAAAACACATCAAGGGCCATCACCAACACATTTTTCCCCTCTTCTCTTCACCTCCATCGTCCTCCTCCCCCTCAATTCCAAGAGCTTCTCAACACCACCACCTCCTCTCTTCCCACCTAAGGCAACCAAGCTCCATCACCATCTCTTCTTCCTGCCTTAGACACACCCATGGAGCACCAAGCACTCATCCTCTCCCATCCTCCCTCAAGCACCATAAACACCACCACACCAACACCAAGATCAACACCATCACCCACCCTCTTGATCCAAGAGCAAGCACCATCATCTTCCTCCCTTTCCACTCATGAACCAAGTCCCACCATCCTCATGAATCATCATCTCCATCAAACCCTCTACAATGAAATAACCAAGAACCATCCTCATACACCCTCCCAATTCGTGACCCTTCCTCTCCCCCTACCTCCATTGGATTTCTTCAATTCAAAGCTATGGAGACTCATGTGTGCACCTACCTCCATCTCAAGAACAACTCACTCTCATTCCAAGATGAGGGCTCAAATCATTCGAGAATGGAGTTGCTAAGGGCTAAAGATTTAGGAGCTAGGGATTCTAAAGCTAAGGAAAAGCTAGGATTTTTGGTGGCCTCCTCCCTTCACATTCAAGGTAAGAGGGTTCGTATTACCTTAGCTTAGGAAGTAGATTCTCTTTAGTTATAGCAATGGCTAGGGGTAGGGGTATTTGATAATGAAAATAAAGGAAGTAATTAGTGGAGAATAGAAAGAGTAACTAGTGAGATTTGTGAGAACAAATGCATGAATAATAGTGGATAGGAAGTGAATAATAGACAAAGTAGATATATATAATTAGAGGGTAATGAGAATAACTGGATGACAAAACATAAGGAAATTATAAAGGAACTAAGAGTGAATGATGGAGCAAAAATAATTAGAGATTCGTGGTAAGCTTGAAAAGGCATGGAAATTGTGGAAGGAATGAAATGTTATATTATTGGGATAACCAAGAGATAGGTAAAGAAAAGGGAAAGTGTTAGTGATAGACTTGTTTTAATTTAGGAGTACGAGGTGCAATAATTAAGGAAAATATAGAGATAAGTATGCTAAGTAAAAAGGATAATTGTTGTAGATAATGACTTGAGTTGAATAATGGAATTGAAAGAAAATTAGATAATAAATGGGTTAGTAATGAGAGTAATAATTGGACAATGGGAAATTATATTGTTAATGTGAGAAAGGACCACCTATTTAGGTGTGGGTATAGGAATGTGAAAGGTGAGTTTAGGTATGAACGACCCCTCCCAAAGGGAGTGCGACAATACTAACGATTAGGATGGACCCTCCATAACGGAGCGTGTATAGATTAGGTTCGACCCTCCATAACGGAGCGTGTATAGATTAGGATGGACCCTCCATAACGGAGCGTGTATAGATTAGGTTCGACCCTCCATAACGGAGCGTGTATAGATTAGGATGGACCCTCCATAACGGAGCGTGTATAGATTAGGTTCGACCCTCCATAACGGAGCGTGTATAGATTAGGTTCGACCCTCCATAACGGAGCGTGTGTAGAGTAGGACCCTCCACAATAGAGTGTGAATTTTAGACCCTCCCGTAGGGAGTGTGACTAGGTATAATTAGGACCCGTCCTTGTGGTGTGCGATCAATGGAAATAATACCCACCGAAAGGTGCGCGAAAGAATGAAATGGAAAGATTAGAAAGGCATAGGGAAATCATGTAACTGAAATCATAGGGAAATGTTGAGCTATATAAAAGGAAAGTGAGGTAGTATATGATTTGGATAGTATGGAGTAGGGTAGGACCTTGGTTTATTACTATGCTTTTGTAGAAGCTATATTTCTAAATTCTGTGTAATGCTACCCTTCTTGATATACTTTTACAGGTACCGAAGCGGAGCATGCACTAGTCGTGGCCGAGCAAGGGCACACTCCACAACGTGGAGTGTGAACGTTAGGGGGTGATATTATATTGGTCCAAGAATTTAGCTTTGGCTTTTGATGTATATAAATATTATGTAATACCTTTTGGGGAAATTAAACTATTTTATAACTTGATTATTATTGTTTTGGAGACGATGTACTCAAATGTAATGAACTGATTTGTATTTTGCCCTGCTGGCATACTGTTGATTATATGAAAATATTTATCACAGGTTTTCAAGGCGAACTCTTATTTTTGGGATATCCATAAAACAAAGGAAACTCTGTCCGATTTGAAAAAGATTTTTACAAGCTAAAATGGTTTTAAAAAGAAATTTTCAAGTCACTAAATAAATCGGGGTAGTTAGAATGTTATTTAAGATAGGGTGTTACATTTTTGGTATCAGAGCAGTTTTTCCTCGGCCCTTTGAGTTAATCACTACTCCAGTGGTTACTCATCAAGCGAGTAACCGATGTAAAGTTAGATGTCCAAGTGTTAGAGTCGAGGTAGAAATCCTATTAGGATTATGATTGAATGTATAGGTGTGTGAAGCTATGCATGCATATGTATGTTATTCTCTGATATGTATGAATTAGTGGTATTAGTTGTCGGTGAATTCTCAAGTAGGATAGAATTATAATGAACTAGGATAAAGTTTGAGAGAAAGACTTGGTAGGACAACACTAGGATAAGTAAAATAGGACACATAGGTAGACAGTAACTAGTGTGTGAATATGAATGGATAGCGATCATTTTGATATTTGTGTGTGTGTTGATGTGAAATGCTGCAATGTATGCTTGAATGATGTGTGTGTTTGATTAGAGTTTTTAGGAATGGTTAAGAAATTGTAGAACTCTGGGTAGAATAGAACCAAACCCATGGTGGTATTGTTGTTTAATGGGTGTAAGAGTAGGATTGGTCGTCCTGGCTCTTACAACTGTTAAGTGACGTTATCATCAATAAACCCGACAGTGATATTACCATTGATGAATGTGAGATTGAGATTGACCACCTCGATCTTTGCATTTATTAATGGCCGATGTCATTGAAAGTTTTTAAGTAGAACAGAAACCAACCCGACATTGAAGGAAGGAAATCGACGTGAATAGTACTTGTAACACCCTATGATTAATTACCCTTAATTCCCCTTATACTAAAATACGGACTTAAAAATTCATTTTTATTATATTAAAATCAATCGTCAAACGGACGGAGTTTTGTTTGTTTTTCGGACTAATCCAAAATTTAACCTGTGATAAACAATTTTCAAGTAAACAACTAATAGCCAGCAGGGCTTTAGATGATATTCATAAATCATATCAAGGCCCCATGGGCTCCAAATATATCAGAGTAATAGCGGAAAATACTAAGTTTGAGTGTCATAACCAAAACATATAACTTTGTCAAAATAAAACATCCTAAGCCTCACTTAAAATATGAATAACAAATTTTACATCAAAATAGTGTAGGAGGCTTAAGTTCATAATATACTCTAAACCCATAACACCCTACTCTCCCTGTAAGGGAAAGTACTCCTGCTCGGCCGGGGGCTGTGCCAGCTCAATCACCGTACCTAAAAATGTAAGGGAGTGAGCATTGCACATGAAATAGAAAGCAGTTTCTAACTAGACATAACAACCCGCTAGGTCAAACACAATTAGCAAATAATTCATAATATTTTAAGTAAATTCATATCACATCTCCTTCATGAAAAGCAATGTAGAACTTACATTGCATTTATCAAGAAGCAAGTCCAAAAAATGATTCTGGCTATTAGGAAGCCAAAATCGACAAAAAATTATAATTCTTCGGCAAACATTGTCAAAAACCTCCTTGTAAACAACATTCTGAGTTGTTGTAGAAGGTTTCCTATTTTTATCCAATATAACAAATTTCAGACCTTTCTTTGATTTAACCCTTGAAATTGCAACATATAGTTGCCCATGGCTAAAAACTGGTTTAGGAAGGTACACCGTAACACTTGACAGTGATTGGCCCTGACTCTTATTTATAGTCATGCAGTAAGAGACAGTGATAGGGAATTGTGTGCGCTGCAATCTGAATGGCAGGTTAGTATCTGACGGGCTCATCTTCATGCGGCTTAAAAAAACCTCATGACCAAGAGTACCACCTGAAATAACTTTGGCTCCAATCACATGATTCGCTAATTGAGTCACAATCATTCTTGTTCCATTGCACAATCCTGCCGCTTGATCAATATTTCTTAACAGCATTATAGGGGCACCAATCTTAAGAGTCAATTCATGATTAGGCAGACCTGAAAATTTAAGATCATTCAACATGGTAGTCGTCACATATCGAGCAGAAATATCAAATTGCCCTTCACTATGTGCATTACTATCAGCACTAAGATATGTTCTTTCTTGCCCTGGAAGTTTGTTCATCATGAATTTGTTAACCTCATCAACAATCTCAAGTGTTGGTGTTAATACTGCACGATCTTTCAAATACTCAGGATCTGAATATTGCATATCAAATTTTGGATAGGTAACCTGAAATATTGCTTCCATTGGATCTGTGTAATCAGTCAAAATTAACTCCCCAGGAATTTCAATCTCAGCTTCGCCATCATTGGCATGCCCTACATTTCCATCACCAACATCAAGCAGCCACTGAGAAAATTCTCTCAATTCATCTATCTCATTCGCAGTACCATTCATTTGTAACCTCATATTTCTAACTAATTTGAGGACTTTGCAATTATACCACAATTTAGATGAATTGATGGTATTATAAACAATGTCTGATCGCTTACCGCCTGGGATAACCGGTAAAATCTGCCTAAAGTCACCTCCAAGTACTACTGTCTTGCCAGCAAATGGAAGATGTTGTGACTCAGGCTTTGCTTCTTGCATCAAATCTCGCAATGTCATGTCCAGTGCTTCGAAGCAATGTCTTTTCACCATGGGAGCTTCATCCCATATAATCAATCTGCACTTAAGAAGCAACTCTGCCAGCAATGTTCCTTTTTTAATATTGCATGTCGAATCTTCAGCAACAACAATTGGAATACGGAATCTAGAATGAGCAGTGCGTGCCGCAGGAAGAAGTGTCGCTGCTATACCACTTGATGCAACAGCTAACACAATGTGCCCCTCAGATCTTAGTTTAGCAGTTAAAGCTCTCCAAATAAACGTTTTCCCCGTTCCACCATATCCATTCAGGAAGAAAAAACCACCTATTCAAAGGACCATTAAAAGTAAGCATATTGAGTTCAATACACCATGAATTAAATAGTATACAAAATAAAAGACCACTTTGGAATATTAAATTACATCATGCCATGAGCTACACACTTGATTTAAAATCAATATACCTTTGTCTTGTTCCACTGCCTCCATAATGTTAGTAAAGGCTGCTATCTGCTCTGGATTCAAGCAAGAGTAAAGCCTCCCAAATTCCGCTGCCAATTCAGCTTTATCAAAATTTAATTGCTCAACAATTAATGTATTTGTCACCGTTGAGGAAACATCATTATCCACTTGTGGCATTGTTGGAAAGTCATTGAGGCATTTTCCAACTCTCCTTAAATAATTATCAATCTCCAATAATCCAAGAGCCTGTATTTGAGCTTCACTAAAATGGACATCTGAAATATTCAAGATACTTGTCATACATATTCATTCATATTTGCATATAACATTCAGAAAAAATAATTATTATAAAAAAAAAATTTGGTGGTGTACATCCATCACTTACTTTGCCCTGAAATAAGACGCCTGTGTGGGTAAACCAAGTCTTCACACAAATATAACCAAGTTGCCTCCCAAACAACCTCAGGTCTTGTCAATGTGCATGACAATAACATTGTCACAAACAAAGATCTCAGCTGAACCCAGTGCCCCAAACCTTTGCTTCCTCAATAGCTTCAATAAATTCAGCATCGTCTTCTAGAAGTCCGAGGACATAGCATGCATCCCTGAATGTGTTATATTCAACACCATCTACTGTTCGAATTTCCGCATAACTTGTTGGACCTTTCACTCTATTCACCAAAAGACTTAGATAAAATAATTCACCAGCATTTGGAGGTATATAAATAAGCCGGCCAATTGTCAATCCTTTCTTTCGAGGACGCCAACACTTTGCTTTCTTATCATACACAAATTTTGAAGGAAATTGTAAGTAACACAAATCTCTTGCTTGCTCATACAATTGGTTAGCATCCATCCATGCCATAAACATTGATGTCTGGTTTGCAGGGTTCTGAACAACACTTTCCAAATCATCATCATCTTTATAAACAATGCTTTGTTCCCCTGGAAGATGCAATTTCAGTCTTTCAACAGCAGGCTTCCTATAATTAATTTCATAACCAAATATCCTCCACATGGCTTCACATGGAGAAATATATCGGCAATCATAATAGCACTTAATCTCATCAACCTGAGTTCCTGAATCAGAGTTAGATTGCTGGTACAGAGCAACTGTAACTCGATCATTGCCTTTGCTAATGTACTTGAATAAGTACTTAATACTGCGACCTTGATTACAATACTCAGTGTTGATATGTGACCGATGCTTACGAACTAACTTTTTGTTGTGAGCCACAACACTCCGATTATCAAGCAAGACACCTCCTTTCTCAAAAAGTGTTCCATCATTCCTTCTTCTATAAATCGGGAAGCCGTCCTCATTAACCTTTGTCACCGCTTCAAAATTATTTGGAAAGTACTTCGAGCACCGACCATCAACCATGCATGGAGCTTTTGGATTTGCAGCTCCGCAAGGCCCATGGACCATGAATTCCTTAACCAATGCATGCATTTCAAGATCTTCTTTCTCATCAGGTATTTCAGCACTTATAATGCTATCAATCTGTTCCGGGTGAAGATTTTTGTATTGAGGTTGAAGAAACAAAATAATATGCGCATGAGGCAGCCCACGCTTCTGGAACTCAATGGTATATATTGCTAAAAAAATGAGACAAAGGAAGATTCAATATTATTTATTAATTACGCAATCACCACTAAAGTACAGCATGAGAAGATCGCAATACATACCAGCTTTCAAAGGACCAAAGATGCTTCCTTTCTTCAGGTCTTCCATGAGCACATTTAACTTCATTTTAAATATACGAACCACAATATCAGGCCTATTTTCAATTTTCAACCCATGTGCTGTTGTAAATCGAGTAAACTCTGGCCATTTAGGATTGCATGTAAATGTCAGGAATATGTCTGGATATCCAGCCCACTTACATATGGCCATTGCATCTTGATAATTTTGCATTAAATATCGAGGCCCTCCCGTAAAGCTAGATGGCAACACAATCCTCTTCCCAACAGTAGCGCCATCTCTTTCTCCTTGGAAAACAGCATCACTTAATCCCTTATACAAATCCTGTCGAAGTTTCTTTTGATTAAATCTAATATATGACAATCTCCAAGCTTCAATCATAGTATATGCATCTACAACGAACTGCTGAAACAATCTTCGACCATATAAAATTATTGCATTCTCTCCATCCCTGAATTGAATTCTGAAGGCAAAATATTCTCGCAATGTCATCTTTCCATTTTTTCTGTTATCAGGATCTGTGTGCTCCGCATGCAAGGTCGACTCAATGAACCCATCTTCACCATACACCAGGAACACTGGATAGTGCATTGGAATGTATAAGGGATGAAGTTCATGTATTCTCTGCAATAACCCACTCTGAGTTTCCACAATGATGTCTCTATCCCCATTGTCAGCATCAACATCTCCAGGAACTAAAGCTGCGATCTCATCACATGTTGGGAAACTATATACACCAGAATCTTTTCTTCTCTTTCTTAGCAACCGCACCTTCAGTTTCGGAACATCTTCGCCTTCTAATCGCTCTCTTGCCATTTTAAATACTTTGGCAATACGATTATGTTCATACATCATATCTTGCAAGTTTTTCACAATTTCACTATCAAGTTGATGATTAGCTGAACCATTTGACCTTGCAACACAACAAAATTTATAAACAATTCATTATTAACACAGGACGATAACACTTTGTACAGAACAACAACTCTTAACACAACAAATAAATGTAATACCTCAATGACTGCATCCTATTATCCACCTCATTATGAGTGTCATAAATGTACAGTTGAGCATATCGGGGATTTTGTCCTTCGGGAGGAATAAGACTTCCAATCCTGTGATGGTTCTGCCCACATAAACGAAACACATAGCGACCACCACCATTATTTATGCTCCCATCAACTTTGCCACCCATTGACGTAAATGAGAACATTGTGTTGTATGCACGAATATTCTCCTGAAAATGTTTAGCTTTCACATCTTCCTTATCTGTCATTAGTTTGAATAAATATTCTGGAGGCCTTGACAGCAATGGCACCTTCACTTTTCCTTTAGAACAACATTTATTAGTAATTGGTCTGTCATTTTTTCTCTTCGGGCGAATTCTTTCCAACAGCCAAAATCGTGCACCACAAAATTCACACACATGATCTGCATCTCCAACATCGAAATACCCTTTATTTCCAGTGCTCACCTCCGTCTCCCCAAACTCGTCATCTGCAAACACAATTACAACTTATTTCATAACCAAACACCAACAAAATAGTAAAGCATTCAGTAAACACCAATACAAAAACAGGAAAAAAAACATACCAGATACTTCAGAATCATCAGAAGCAATTTCTTCATCACTTGTTGCATTGTCATGATTAGAAAGTGTGTTTCCAGCATTAGTAGATTCTACAAATGGCTGCACATTCGTTCTTGAAGATAACATTTTCACATTTGCTACATCAGGAGAACCAAACCGTCCTTCAAATGTAGACGATAACTCCCTTACAACTCTGGAACCACAGGGAACATGAGGTCTCCTCAACATCACATTTCTGTTTGACCCAGAAGTTCCACCCTCTTCAAACACAGGTGTCGAGCTATTACAATCCAGACTGTTTTTTCGAGAGACATTTCTATTTCTCACAACGGGAGTTGTTACCTCTGAAACTTGGGTATTATTTTCAGGCATATTAGATTTCGATGCACTATAGCTCGATAGACCTGTCAATCTATGCCTGCCAGGCTGAAGACTTCTAAACTGATTTGAGCCTCTCAATCCAACCAAATTTGTAACATCATTTAAAGGAGTTCTAGGAGTGAAACCACTGCTAGCTTTGCTTGACTTAGAATGATGTGTATTTCTTTCACCAACATTAGCTGAATTCTCTGACGAATTTAAAAAAAGTGGAATGTACCAAATGCTGCTCAAAAGATTTAGGCCCATTAAGTGCAGCTTGCATGATTGCCATCCTCTTTCTCATTATTTCACACCAATCAGAACCATTTGTATTACTCTTTGCGCCTTCAGTTAAAAAATTGGCAAGACCTTTTACAAAAAATACGTTTATCATCATATGTTGAGCAATTTTTGCTTATTTTCAGCACTAAATGCATAATTGGAATTTGGAATTACACAACATACCAGATTTCCCAAAGTCCTCTGCAACAATCACCTCCCCCTCATCCAGTATTAAATCAGATTTTTTATACCTCGAATTCTTATTCTTGGCTGCAGGAAATTTGTTTTCAAAACCAAATTATTAAGCATAAGAGCAAAAACCAAATAAATACACCAAAGATTTAATACCAAATTAATAACTTTCACCAAATACCAAATAAACACACCAAACACGTTTAAAACGCTATTACTTAAATTCTTACATTGAACACATAAACCATCTTCAACCCCAGCTGAACTGAAACTCCTCTTCTTCGTTGCAGCCAATGACACGGAACCTCCACAGCCATCCTTTTCCGCATGTCGAGCCTGCACATTCCTCTCCTCAGGCACACCTAACAAAATTTATTGGTTATGACAAAATAACTTGACGTAGACGAACCACAAAACATATCAACACTCAATAAAGCTCAACGTACATCCAGCATAAAATTGTTGCTCAGGAACAACATCCACCTTAACCAAACTTCGGGCTCTCTTCTGCCTTCCAACTTTCTTCTCTTCAACAATCCTCGCCTCCATTGTTGTTGCATTAAACACACAGAAGACAAAAAAAAAACAAAGTGATAACAAATTTGCTACACTAAGTTTAGCAACAACTACTACCCCTCCCTGCAACATCACATATCTGGTTAGCAAAAAAATAACCCATACCTATATAAACAAAAATAAAATTGAATGCAATAGCAAACAACATTTCTTGTAAACAAACGCCCACATCCACAAAACTAAAAGAGCAAATATGGCTGGATAAAACCAAAATATTAAAGTTTTTAGTATGACCAACACAAATTAATATATTATATTCGACCAACATATGCATGATGTAAGAATAATACCACACAGCTATTGGGAGGCGGTAACCACTGCTGTTAGGAGGCGGTAACCACAAAACCCACATATATCAAGTACATTAAAGCATCATAACAGCCGCTCCAGCAAAACCGGCAACGTGAACATACCAAAAATAAAAACCTGATATCGAGCTAAAGATGAAGCTTGGATTGAAGCTGGATTGATTGGAAATATGTTACACGATTTATATAACCCCAATGTCCGAAACCCAGCTGAGATCTTTGTCATCGTCGCAGCTCTCTAGCACAGTTTCCGATAATTCGCGCTTTTGTGTTGCATATCAGGTACTGTACTTCCATTTTCTATTTTCTCCTTTAAAAAAAAATTAATAAAATTAAATTAATTTTTTTTATATAGATTAGTATTGTATGTGTTTCAGGGGGTTCCTGGTGCTTACAGTGAATCAGTTGCACGAAAGGCTTACCCGAATTGTGAATCAGCTGCACGAAAGGCTTTTGAAGTAAATTATTGTTAACCTAACCTTATGCTATATATTTTACTGAAATGTTTTTTTTTCTCCCTAATTTATTGATCAAATATTCAAATTCCCTAGTTATTGTTGCTTGGTAATTGAAAATTTGAAATTGTTTACCCTTAATGAGGTAATTAGTATCACTGTTTGTTAGGTTGAAATATTAGGTTTCAGGTCTTTAATTTTGTTGCTCCAAAGAAAATAATGATCATTTTTTCTTTTTCTTTTCTCCATTTTACTTTTAGACTTCAATCTAATTTTTGTCCCTTTTTTCGGATGCTGTTGCACAAGAAAGTTGTTTATTCATGCTTGTGGTAGTTCATTTTGAAGAATCTCTAATAAATAGAATGAAGATGAACCATACTCTCTCTGTGGCATCTTTGAATACAAGTGTATGAGTATGATCGATTGGAACTTTTGATGATCTTTGTGTTTGCCTTAATTTCAACTGTTTCCATTTGATGTGCTGATGAGTTTATGTTCAGTGTATTTTTTTCTTCTGTTCTTGATTATCTTAGTTTTCTTTTCCTTTTGTTCTTAATTACCTTAGTTTTCTTTTTTTTTTTAGGGATCTTCTTATGGTAGATTTGCAGAGAGATTGGCACGTGGTGATGCATGACCCCTTTTTTTTTTTTAGGGATCTTCTTATGGTAGATCTGCTCTGTTTATAAAATACACCAAGCACATAATGGAAACCATATATTTGGTTCCATCATGTTCTGAAATGTTTATCAAATGCTACCTAACTTAACTCTACGCAATATCCTTCCTTCTTTCTCCGGAATGCAAGCAACTTGTAAAAGTTTTCTGAATTTGTAGCTATTTAGCTATTTTGGTAATGAATGGTAATGTATTTAGTATAATCAAGTCTCTAATATCAAATAAAGTTACTCAATTTCAGTGGAGGATTGTTGGAATGCTAGAGTGACTTTGCTGCTAGATGATTCTGTTAAACTTAAAATGGATTAATTTGAGGGAATTCATTGAGTTGCACAATTTAAGTGCTAGAATTAGTAGTGAAAAAGATATAAGAATTAGTAGCTAGAATTTGGAAGTAGAAGAAGTTTTGTGCTGCTGGATGATGTGAGTGGCCTTGGGACTGATATGCATGATAAACCTGTCCCTTGGATAGCCTCGAATAAGCTCTGACTTTTTTCTGAGGCACACCTCTTGTACGGTTCTAAATGGCAATCACTTATAAAAATGAGAGATTATAATGGGATGTAGGGAAAAGGGAGGGGAATTTCTTATTACTGTATATATTAAATGTATGTTACATCATTTTTGTTTTCAGTTGTTAAGACACTGCTTGCATTCAAATTCCATTTAATGTTTTGCGTTCAACCATAAGATGATTAGGACTGTGCACGTTAAGAGCAATTTTCATTTCTTAAAACTAAGTTGATCTTGGAGTTTTTAGGAACATGTTCATTGTTCAGGATAAGAAAGTGGTATTAAAGAACATAATTTACTTGAACTCGTAAAATTATTTGCTATGCTCGTATCTAATAATTGTGAACCACTCTTTCCCTCTTGAATGATTTTTCTATTAATACAAATAGTAGTAAATGTACTTGTAGTGTTACGGAGCCATATTATTTATTTTGTTTTTTGCTGTAAAGCAGAGTTAGCTAGCAAGGACATAGAGAAGGGACCTCAAAGCTCAAAAGCAAAAATGGAAAAAGGTGCTGAATCACACGCACACTCATTTTAACACTATTCTGCAAACTCATTTCAGCTCAGTTGAAGAAGAAACAAAGAAAGAAAGAAGAGCAACTTCATTCATTCAAGAAACAAGTACAGTTCTTAGAACAACAACTTCTTCATTTCATTTCCATCTATCTTTCTATCTATCTAAGTAAGTATGCTGTAATAAATATATTACCTTTTATTTCTTGGCTTAACTTCCATTTTCCATTTTCTAATTTTATTTTTCTTTTTACACATAATAATAACAACTTATCTCCATGGTAACCATGAATGATTAGACGGATGTTTTATGCCTTATTATCATCACCTAAAGAACGATTTGACTCCCTTTGCAGGTGTGGCGAAATTGTTCAGAAGATTATGCCTTATTATCATCACCTAAATAAAATTATTGCAAGACATGTTATCTTATTATGTTTTAAATTTAAATTTTGAATTGAGATGGACAAGTTATCTTATTAATATTAGCATCAAGTTTGTTATTATGTTAAGAGTTTCAACTTGTGTATTAATTAATCCTCAATTGCAGGATGATTATATGATGAGGCTTGAGCAAGTTATTTCGTCGCAGTCACCAGAGAGTTCTGCCTCAAATAATCTAGATGAATTGAAGGCTCGTTGTTGGTTGGAAGTAGCTAGTGGAAAAAAAAGGGGAAATTATATAGTACTAGAAGTGCAATTTCTTATGTTGTCCGAGGTCAAAAACCACTTACCCAACCATCAGGTTCTACTACCACCCAGTAGCATATTGAAGATCGAGTTAATACCTTGACTTTAGAAAATCAATCATTGAAAGAAAGATTGGCTAGTCTTGAGCAGTTCGTCATGCAAAACATTTTGCCTCGCTCACCTCCACCTAGCCCGCATGACCATGACCAGGACTTTGGCTCAGATGATGATGATGGTTATAATGATTAAAAGTTTGAATTATGTAATAGGATATCACATGTTTGGTATTTTCATAGTTTGTTAGGTAGTTTGGATATTGGGTAACATTTGGATTTAGTACCCTTCGAATATTTTGTTACCTTGTATTTAAAATTTGATTGATTTTTTACTAATTCGTGAATTAGTAGGTTTTATCCTTGGGAGTATATGATAATTGTTTTTCTTATTAAACAAAATTTACATCATTGTCGTTTTATAAAATTTTTAATCAGGTACTAAAAAGTTTACATAATTTAAAATAAGTCGTAGGTTTAAATTACCGAGGGCAACATCCGTCGGTATCTGGTAAAAAATCCGTCGGTATCAGATATAATTACAAGAGCAAAATCCGTTAGTAAAAGTTTAGTTACCGAGGGAAAAATCTGTCGGTAAAAGTTTGAATTACCGAGGGCTAGGCCCTCGATAAATGAAAACTGTTTCCGAGGGCCTTGCCCTCTGTAAAGCCCTCGATAAATACCGAGGGATATGCCCTCGCTAAAAGAAAATTGTTTTCGAGGAATCAGCCCTCGGTAAAGCCCTCGCTAAATTACCGAGGGCATTTCCCTCGGTAAATGTTACCAACGCCACTTTTACCGATGGAATCGAGGCCGTCGGTTGGCCGTCAGTAACTCGTCATTACCGACGGATTTTGGTTTATTACCGAGGGATTTGGCCCTCGGTAATGGCGGATTTTCTTGTAGTGAGCTATTGCTTAGCATCACCATCAGCATCGCTCTCCTTAGTGTTCCTCAGCAGCAAGATCAGCAGCTGATGGTGCTGCTAAGAAATAGCTACGGAGAAGGATGCTGATGATGCTGCTGAGCAATGGCTGCTGAGAAAGATGCTAAGGAATGCTGATGAGCATGAGCGGAGGAGAATAATGCTGTCGAGACGCATGAGAAAGAGATTTGAGGCGAGATGCCATTGAGATTTAGGGGGGAACGGATTGCGATTAGTGGTCGGGTTTCATTGAAGGGATGGACCAAGGATGAACCGACTAGTAGGATCAAGCCGCTAATTAAAACGTTAAAACCTTAAAAGACTTTAAAAGACATTTACAAACGCGGTGAGGCATAAGTGTCGTATCGAAGTAGTGGAGAGGAAGATACTATGGGTATCTGCGGATACTCAGGTGGGGATTGCATGAGGGGAGGACGATGACGGTGAAACGTCAAGAAGTCTAGAGCATATTTCTAGGCAGAACAAACTCCACATGTGGCGTACTAACGTGGTAGGGACTGGGTCCAATGCCGTGGTAAGTTCTGCACTGCAGACTAGAATTATACTGTCGCCCCCTTGAATGCAAGTCTAGAACAGTGAGAGGGACTGGAACGGGGCATTTGTGATTGCCACTGAGAGCGTGCTTGATTATATGATATGAATGAATGATATGAATCGAATTGATTTGAGGCTGAGACCTCCTGGTCTGGGACCATTTGTTGTTGAGACAGCTGTCGTGCCCGGACGGTAAAAGTCCTGTACTCCTGTTTGCTTCCGACTAGGTTGGGTGGATGACCGAGGAGATGTAGACGTGAGTGATAGCCGAGAATGAGATGAATTTTTTGATGATATCTTAAAGTACCGCAATCATCAAAGATTGTGAATTGATAAGACTGAATGAAAAGAGAAATATAGTTATGAAAGGAGGAAATGAAAGAGGATATCAATAATGCGAATAAGATAACAATAATCATGATGTTGATGACATGCTTGAGTGTTGTGTGCTTGTATTTTGTATCGTGTGATTGTATGGTCCTTCTATCTTGCCTATCGTAATTCCACACCGTCGACGATACGTCGTTCGGATCGCATACTCTCTCCTGTTCGTTGGCATATCGGTGCTGCTGATGTCTCAACGGGCAGACGGAGTATCGCGTGGAGATCATCTCTCTAGATGGAGCTGAATGACAACCGCAGAGCAGCGATAGAGACGATTTCATTTTCGGGAGTGAAGAAAGGGCGCAAGAAGAAAGGAGAGTTCCATCCGGATGTCTTCATCAGAAGGAAGCGAAAGTAGAGTGTTTAAGTTAAGTTTGTGGATTGTGTTTTTGAATCAAGGATTACCAAGCAATGTGCCAATTATGTAACTAAGCCAAGTTTTAAACCTGTATTGTGGAATACTCCATTTTGGAAGAACAAACAATGTAGTCTTTGGGGAAATATCATGATGATTTGGAAACAAGTCTTTTTATGAAAATGAAAGTTTTCTGAAAATAAATGTTTTAGTAACAACTCGATTTTCAACAAAAGGACTTTTAAATACACCAATGACTTTTCAACAATGTGTCACAAAAAAAAAATTGGCCTCATTTTTGCAATTTAATAAGTAAAAGTTAATTATTTTTGGTTTACGAAAATCGGGCTGTTACAACACGTACATACATACACACATACATACACATATACACTCATATATTTTACATTTTATTTCTTAAGCACATTTACTTAAACATTCTAATTATTAATTCACACAATTATGCAATCATTTCACAAATCACATTCATATAATCATACATCAAACACACACATTAAATCAAACACATTTCACATAAAAATTTCAAGCCAAATCATTAAATTTATTTTCTTAAAAATTCATATTCCAAAAATTCGTATTTCACAACTCTGAACATAAATTTTTATAAATCAACCCAAAAAATTCCAAAAGATACAATTTCAAAATCTACATTTCAAGACGATCATTTTGATATAAAAATCATGAAAATCCGAGTTACGGTTAAAATGTTAGGAATTTTTAAAGATAACAATTCAAAAACTTTGTTTCAAAGAAAAATCGCTTTTAAATAAAATCACCACTTATTTCTTAAAAATTCAATTAACAAAATCATTCACTTATCTTTTTATAAAAACATTTGGTTTATAAAAATTCCATGAAATCCGTACTTTATTTCTTTCTTGTGACGCTCTCTTTTTAACTTGAAAAATAATTAATATTTCCAATAGTTGAATACTTGCTATCAAAATTAGGACTAGAAAATTTTTCATTTTTAAAACTCATACTTGCTCGTGCATAAACCTTTTGTAATATAAACTATTTTCGACTTCGGCTTGGTACTATCTTAGTTTTGAAAAGACTCTTGAGATAACATTTCCTTAATTATAGAAAACATTATTTGAGGTTATTACTAAAACATATCATTTGCCTCTCGAGTGGTTTTGAATACACAAAAAAACATAACCTTATTGCTGAATCCTTTTTAAATAGAAATCAGAGTTCGCGGAAGTAAAAATAATACTTATGGGGCACTGCTGAGGTAAATAAACATCATATATATATATATATATATATATATATAGGAAAGTCATAACATACACCCCATCAGTACTGACAATAGCAAGTGATAAAAAGTCGAGATAGCAAGTTTTGATAAAACGTATACAGACCAGTTGCATAAAGTAAAAGCTCACTCTAAGACCTCTCAGATATATACAGTATATATAACAAAATCCAAAATAGAAGTCCCAGAGCAAGTCCTCCATGTCCTCAGTAGCTCCTCAGATCCTCCACCGCTTTATCCCTAGGATCTAGGATCCAAAACATCTACGCTATGCAAGCTCCTATGAACCAGCGGGTCCACCTCTCGCAGAAACAGTCGGCTCGACACACACCTCCTCCTCGCTCTCATACTCCACAGGGTCCTCCTCGACCTCGCCCGACTGTATAGAAACCCCTCCACTGGGTCTAGGATCTGCAGAAGCAGTCCTATCATAATCAGTCGGACCAGGAGAAGGAGTCTCCTCAGTGACAACTCTATGGGAGGAAGGATGAGAACGAGTGGCAGCTCTAAAACGAAAACTATGGAAACGACGCATAGGTCGAGCCGGGGGTGGTCCTCTATATGTATAAAAAGGTGGAACATGCATAGTATAGACTAATGGGATCCTAAATCGATGAGGTCGCACCCGCACCAGAGGGTTAGGGTGGTAGAGAGTAATATCCACCTCCCCCTCAAAAGTGGCGCGGTGCTCCTCATACGTCCATAAACCGCTAGGGATAGGGCGTATCTCGATGCAAGCTAGGTATCTGGCCATCACCTAAACAGGGCACAGGGAGTAAGTATACACAAATACATAATTGATAAAGACTAAAATTTACAATCACAAATATATCATGAACAGATCATAATGCAAATACATATGAGCACACCAGTTTTTAACATTATAACTCTTATAATGCAAGTGTCATGATGTATGACTCTTTAAAACTTAGATTGGGAAAAATATAGTCAATGGTATTTAAAAACTTAACTTTTTATTTTTCAGATTCAGGGACTAACCGGTTACAGTCTCAGGCTAACCGGTTAGAATTACAGACCTGAACTGTTTACCATTGCAATTCAGAAAAACCCTTTTTCTTGAATTCTCTACCCAATCTATGCACCATTTAAACCTTGTTTTATGCCTCAAAAATCACAGTTTCCATCATTCAAAATTAAAATCACATTTGTTTCCAATAATACATAATTTTCTCTTGAAAATTATTTTATTGAATTAAGGTATAAACCCTTTACTCTCAATCTGAACCATGACACTTTATATTCAGATTATTTATAATGGATATACAGTATAGATCTGAGCAGAATTCCCAAAGACTTAAGGACTGATTTAATAAACCAATTTTTCTTTGAAATTCTGCAGTGTCTAACCGGTTACGAATATCGAGTAACCGGTTAGATTATGCAGTTTGTCCTTCAATCTAAAGGTTTTAACACACCATTTACTTTAATTCTCAAATCTAACCACAATCCCTCATTCAATAAGGTTCATATACCTTAAACAAATATGTTTCATCACAGAAACCATATTCAAAGTGCATGCATCAAGTTCTTTGCATCAAATTGCATAAAAATCCACATAAACACAATTTAACACAACAAAACTCATAAACAACAATTAGTTTCTGATTTCTAGTCTTAATTCATTTGCATGCATCAAATTAATTTTGCTCAAACAGAATTGAGCCAAAACTTTGGCCTCCAAGCCTTTGTGCTTAAAAACACATAATGCCCTTTTTGAGTTTTATTAACTCAAATCCAAAATCACTTGAATTTTAGTCTAAATCTAGTATAAGGTAGACTTCTCCCGTACCTTAAGACTGAGTTTGATGAAGATTTGACACAGAACTTGAAGAAAATCCCCAGATTTCCCACAAACCCACAGCTCTGCTCTCAGCCACGGATTTCACCAGCAGGGTCCAAAGATCAGAGGATTTGACACAGTAATTGACCAAAGAATTTGGGGAAAACCATTAGGACTCAGAATAGGTAACATGCACTAGGAAAGAGAAAAGATTTGGGGCTTAATGCTGAGCTAAACTTACCAAAATCAAGGCTGGAATTTCAGCTCCCAGATCAGGAAAATGCAGAACTCAGGCTTCAACCTCAAACTTCCAAGATGGATTCCTCCTTCCACACACACTCTTGTCTTACAAATTTGGTATCAACACGAAGCTCTGGATGTAAGCTTCGTGTTCGTGTATCACTCGTCTCTCAACACTCAAGAACGAAAGAGAATTTGCTCCCACGAATCTGAAACCCTAAATCACAGCCTCTCCCAAAATCAGAGCATCAACAACTCCATTCTTCATCAATTCCTCTATTTATAGATTAATCACATTTACATGCACACTGACGCGTGGTTTTCCACTTGATTCAAGCTGTTATCGTGGCGAATTCGGGATTAATCAAGTGATTACTCATCAAATTCCACTAACCCAGTTTCTGGGTTCATCGTCTAACCGGTTACAGGGCATTACTAACCGGTTAGATTAGTTCAAAATTTAAAAATTAATATTTTTAAATCTTTCCCTCCAAGAACCTTTTTACTATTGCCTTTAGGTCCTCATTCAGGGACCAACGTGAAATATCCTTATATTTTGCATTTATTTGCCATATAAAAATATTTCAACTTATTTTTATATTTAAGGCTAATTAAATACAAAACATAAACTTGGAAAATTTCCATAAATTAATAATAAAACTTTTTATTATTAATTTCCTATTATTCGGGAGACGAAAATTAGGGGTGTTACACTACTCCCCCACTTAAAAGGAATTTCGTCCCCGAAATTCTAGTTTACAAAACAACTCCGGATACGCTTGACGCATCTTCTCCTCTAATTCCCTTGTAGCTTCGGATACGTCAGCATTTTCCCATATCACTTTAACCAAAGGTATTTCCTTTCCCCTGAGTCGCTTGACTTCACGATCTTCTATTTGAACTGGTCTGGTCTCAAAGGTCAGGTTTTCCTTTAGAGTTAGGTCATCAGGTTGGAGTTTCAGAATAACGGATGGGTCATGCACATACTTCTTTAATTGCGAAACGTGAAAGACGTTGTGCAAATGGGATAAAGAGGGTGGTAAAGCCAATTGATAAGCAACAGGACCAACTCTCTTAAGGATTTGGTATGGACCTATACACTTAGGCGAAGCTTTCGGGTTCTCAAAGCTCTACTAATTCCTTTCATCGGGACTACCCGAAGGAACACATGATCGCCCTCAGAAAACTCTAATGGTTTTCTCCTCTTATCCGCATAACTCTTCTGCCGAATCTGAGCCGCTTTCATCTTTGCCTGAACCATCTTAATCTTCTCAGATGTTTGCTGTACCATCTCTGGTCCAACCATCAGGTTCTCCCCCACTTGGAACCAACATAGCGGGGTTTGACACTTCCTTCCATACAACGCCTCGAACGGTGCCATTCCAATGCTTTCATGATAGCTGTTGTTGTATGTGAATTCTGCAAGAGGTAACACTTGATCCCAACTTCCTTGTTCTTCAAGTGCACACACTCGCAATACATCTTCCAAAGATTGAATTGTTCTCTCCGTCTGGCCATCCGTCTGTGGATGATACGCGGAACTCAATTTCAACCTTGTTCCCATAGCGTCATGCAGACTTTTCCAGAATTGCGACGAAAATATAGGGTCTCGATCTGACACAATACTCGAAGGCACTCCGTGAAGACGAACTACCTCCTTGATATAGATCTGGGTAAGCTTGTTCAAAGGATAACGCATATTTATCGGAATAAAATGCGCAGACTTGGTTAACCTATCCACAACCACCCAGATTGTATCATGATTTGCTGCTGTCCTTGGCAAACCAGACACAAAGTCCATTGAGATGCTATACCACTTCCATTGGGGAATCCTCAGAGGTTGCAATTGTCCTCCCGGTTTCTAATGTTCTACCTTCACTTTCTGACAAATCAAACACGCCGCCACATATTCTGCCACATCCTTTTTCAATCCAGACCACCAAAACATCTTCTTCAAGTCTTGATACATTTTGGTTGATCCAGGATGCATACTCATCCGACTCTTATGGGCTTCGTCAAGAATCAATCTCTTAACTTCCCGATCTCTTGGTATACAAATCCTTGTCCTGAAACGAAGGATTCCATCCTGCCCAATCTTGAAATCAGGTTCCCTTCGTTCTGAACCTAGTTTCCTCTTTTCCATCAATTCTTCGTCTGCTCGTTGCAACTCCCGAATCCTCTCCAAGAACTCGTTTGTGATTTGCAACATCCCCAACTTGATACTTGATGGCTCCACTTGTGTCAACAAGCTCAAGTCTCTGAACTCCTCGATCAACGCTGCTTCCTTAACCATCATCGTACTTATGTGGATTGCCTTCCGACTCAAAGCATCTGCAACCACATTCGCTTTACCCGGATGATAGTGGAGTTTAAAGTCGTAATCTTTCAAAAACTCTATCCATCTTCTTTGCCTCATGTTCAACTCTTTCTGGTCGAACAGATATTTCAAACTCTTATGGTCACTAAATACTTGGAATGTAGTTCCATAGAGATGATGTCTCCATATCTTTAAGGCAGACACGATCGCAGCCAATTCTAAATCGTGTGTCGGGTAATTTGTTTCATGATTCTTCAATTGTCTCGATGCATAAGCCACTACTCTTCCTTCTTGCATCAATACACAACCCAGTCCTTGCTTAGATGCATCACAGTAAACTTCAAAACTCTTGTGAGGGTCAGGTAAGATTAACACAGGAGATGATGTTAACCTTTCCTTAAACTCACGGAAACTGACTTCGCACCGATCGTCCCACACGAACAGTTGATCTTTCCGAGTCAACTTAGTCAAAGGTAATGCAATCTTTGAAAATCCTTCTATGAATCTACGATAGTATCCAGCCAGCCCTAGGAAACTTCTCACCTCTGTCACAGTCTTACGCTGTTCCCAACTTAGCACTGAACTTACTTTCGCTGGATCCACCGCAATTCCTTCTTTAGAGATCACATGCCCCAGAAACTTCACTTCATTCAACCAAAACTCACACTTCGTAAGCTTGGCATATAATTGCTTCTCCTTCAGGACCTTTAACACAATCCTGAGATGCTCTTCATGCTCTTCCGGATTTTTAGAATAGACCAAAATATCGTTAATAAATACCACCACAAACAAATCCAAATATGGTCTAAAGATCCGGTTCATATAGTCCATGAAAATATCAGGTGCATTAGTCAATCCGAACGGCATCACAACATACTCATAATGACCGTATCGAGATCGAAATGCAGTCTTGGGTATATCCTCCTCCTTTATCCTGATCTGATGATAACCCGATCTCAGATCAATCTTGGAGAATACTGCAGCTCCCCTCACTTGGTCCATAAGGTCATCAATCCTTGGCAAGGGATACTTATTCTTAATAGTGACCTTATTCAGCTGCCTGTAGTCCACACACATCCTCATACTCCCATCTTTCTTCTTTACGAACAGTAATGGAGCTCCCCAAGGCGAAACGCTTGGCCTGATCATCTGCTTCTGCAACAGTTCCTCGATTTGCTTCTTCATCTCTGCCATTTCTTGTGGTGCCATTCTATAAGGAGCAATAGAGATGGGACCAGCTCCAGGGACTAAGTCAATCCCAAACTCTATCTCTCGCTTCGGAGGTAATCCTGGTATCTCTTCAGGAAATACTTCCGGAGATTCTCTCACCACCGGAATCTCCTCGATCGGCATCGACTCTTCTTCTCCCGAAGCCGAGAATAAACACATATAACCCTCCGGTTCAAGGGTCCTATATTGAATTGTCTTTTCCTCACAATTGATGATCACTTGGTTCTTCATCAACCAATCCATTCCCAAGATCACATCCAATTGTAAATTAGGAAGACAAACCAAATCTACCTTGGAAAGACGACCCAAAATTTCTACCTCACACCCTAAACAGACTTTAGCGGTGAAGATCGGTATTCTCGTAGGGGTATCTATACTAAGATAGCAGGGTGAATCAGAAACAACAAGATTCAGCCTATTCACACATTCAGGGGAAACAAAAGAATGTGTAGCTCCAGAATCAAACATGATTTTGCAAGGTTGGTTATTAAGCAGAAAATTACCTTGCACGAGATTCGGGGTTTGGGTTGTTTCGCTACCACTCAGGGTAAATACTCTTCCTTGTACCACTGGATTTCCAGCAGATCCCTTTGCATCTCCCTTTGCAAATTCTTGGCACTCACGAGCAAAGTTACCTTGCTTTCCACACTTGAAACATCCTCCTGTGGACCAGCAAAACTGACCATGATGATAACGCCTACACTTCTCGCAATAAGGAGCATTATCGCGAGACTTGTTCCGGTTGTCCATCACTGCCTTGCCCTTACCCTTGTTCTTAGAATATGGACCATTACTTCGATGATCAAACTTCTTCTTCCTCTGTGGTCCATAGTTCTGTCCAACCCCTTTCACTTGGCTTCCTATCAGCTCTGCCTTCTTATCATCTTCATACATTCTGCACATATCCACAAGTGCAGGGAAACTCTAAATCCTTTGATAACTGAAGATAGACTTCAGTTCCGGTCTTAGCCCACCTTCAAACTTCACACACTTACTCCTTTCATCAGGGTTATTCAAGTAATAGGGAGAGTACTTTATCAGCTCCTCGAATCTGGCAGAATACTCCCCTACACTCATATCCCCCTGCTTCAATTGCATGAATTCCACTTCCTTCTTTCTTCGCAAATCTTCTGGAAAATATTTATTAAGGAATTTTTCCATAAATACTCCCCAGTTGATTGCTCTCCTTTCAAAATTCAGCAATTGGACCGTGTGATCCCACCAGTTTTCAGCTTCCCCATGAAGCATGTAAACTGCATAGGTCACCTTCTATTCATCAGAACACTGCAGAGTTCGGAAAATCTTGTTAATCTCATACAACCACTTGTTCGCCTCATCAGGTTTATATCCTCCCTCAAACCTTGGCGGATTGCACTTCCTGAACTCCGACAGAGTCTTAGCATCATGATTCGCCATGTTGCCAGCAGATGGGTTTCCAGCTCTCCCTTGAGATGGTTGTTGTCTCTGCTGCTGCTGCATGCCTTCCAGCACGGTCGTGATTCGTTCTAACATTTCATTAGTAATATTTCTATTCCGGGTTGCCATAGAAAGACCTCCACTATGGGCTTTGGGGTTACTAAAAAGGTCTTTAAAAATAAATACTATTACTAACTTACTCAAAACATATTCAATCCACCTTGAATATCATACTTAGCTGCATCTTCGGGGTCATGAGGGACATGACCAATGCTCTGATACCACCAAAGGGTTTGACGCTCTCTTTTTAACTTGAAAAATAATTAATATTTCCAATAGTTGAATACTTGCTATCAAAATTAGGACTAGAAAATTTTTCATTTTTAAAACTCATACTTGCTCGTGCATAAACCTTTTGTAATATAAACTATTTTCGACTTCGGCTTGGTACTATCTTAGTTTTGAAAAGACTCTCGAGATAACATTTCCTTAATTATAGAAAACATTATTTGAGGTTATTACTAAAACATATCATTTGCCTCTCGAGTGGTTTTGAATACACAAAAAAACATAACCTTATTGCCGAATCCTTTTTAAATAGAAATCAGAGTTCGCGGAAGTAAAAATAATACTTATGGGGCACTGCTGAGGTAAAGAAACATCATATATATATAGGAAAGTCATAACATACACCCCATCAGTACTGACAATAGCAAGTGATAAAAAGTCGAGATAGCAAGTTTTGATAAAACGTATACAGACCAGCTGCATAAAGTAAAAGCTCACTCTAAGACCTCTCAGATATATACAGTATATATAACAAAATCCAAAATAGAAGTCCCAGAGCAAGTCCTCCGTATCCTCAGCAGCTCCTCAGATCCTCCACCGCTCTATCCCTAGGATCTAGGATCCAAAACATCTACGCTATGCAAGCTCCTATGAACCAGCGGGTTCACCTCTCGCAGAAACAGTCGGCTCGACACGCACCTCCTCCTCGCTCTCATACTCCACAGGGTCCTCCTCAACCTCGCCCGACTGTATAGAAACCCCTCCACTGGGTCTAGGATCTGCAGAAGCAGTCCTATCATAATCAGTCGGACCAGGAGAAGGAGTCTCCTCAGTGACAACTCTATGGGAGGAAGGATGAGAACGAGTGGCAGCTCTAAAACGAAAACTATGGAAACGACGCATAGGTCGAGCCGGGGGTGGTCCTCTATATGTATAAAAAGGTGAAACATGCATAGTATAGACTAATGGGATCCTAAATCGATGAGGTCGCACCCGCACCAGAGGGTTAGGGTGGTAGAGAGTGATCTCCACCTCCCCCTCAAAAGTGGCGCGGTGCTCCTCATACGTCCATAAACCGCTAGGGATAGGGCGTATCTCGATGCAAGCTAGGTATCTGGCCATCACCTAAACAGGGCACAGGGAGTAAGTATACACAAATACATAATTGATAAAGACTAAAATTTACAATCACAAATATATCATGAACAGATCATAATGCAAATACATATGAGCACACCAATTTTTAACATTATAACTCTTATAATGCAAGTGGCATGATGTATGATTCTCTATCCACAACTGAGGCCTCTAAAGTCCATCTTGGACGTCCATCCAATACACCCTTGTGTTCCCGGAACACCGACATTCGTTCCCAGAACGTAATGCCGAACCATACTTGGATAATAAGCATCACTCCCGGAGTGTGCACCACGTTCCCAGAACGCATACGTTCCCAGAACGCATAAAAACCAGGTCCCGGACACTGGCCACATATCTATAATGTGTCATCAAGTAGGTTATAATTTGGTACTCCCGGAGTACCCTCCTCATATTCCCAGAATATGATAAACGTTCCTATCAACCAGACTTCCAGTCTATATGTATGCACAAACATCATGGTTGGTTTTATCTTTACATTAATTAATGTGATTTAGAAATATTCCGATTTCTATTTTGAATGACCTGTTTGAGGCAAAATCTTTGACATAAAAATTCTCCTTTGAATTTTCTCAAAACATGTCTTTAAAACTTAGATTGGGAAAAATATAGTCAATGGTATTTAAAAACTTAACTTTTTATTTTTCAGATTCAGGGACTAACCGGTTACAGTCTCAGGCTAACCGGTTAGAATTACAGACCTGAACTGTTTACCATTGCAATTCAGAAAAACCCTTTTTCTTGAATTCTCTACCCAATCTATGCACCATTTAAACCTTGGTTTATGCCTCAAAAATCACAGTTTCCATCATTCAAAATTAAAATCACATTTGTTTCCAATAATACATAATTTTCTCTTGAAAATTATTTTATTGAATTAAGGTATAAACCCTTTACTCTCAATCTGAACCATGACACTTTATATTCAGATTATTTATAATGGATATACAGTATAGATCTGAGCAGAATTCCCAAAGACTTAAGGACTGATTTAATAAACCAATTTTTCTTTGAAATTCTGCAGTGTCTAACCGGTTACGAATATCGAGTAACCGGTTAGATTATGCAGTCTGTCCTTCAATCTAAAGGTTTTAACACACCATTTACTTTAATTCTCAAATCTAACCACAATCCCTCATTCAATAAGGTTCATATACCTTAAACAAATATGTTTCATCACAGAAACCATATTCAAAGTGCATGCATCAAGTTCTTTGCATCAAATTGCATAAAAATCCACATAAACACAATTTAACACAACAAAACTCATAAACAACAATTAGTTTCTGATTTCTAGTCTTAATTCATTTGCATGCATCAAATTAATTTTGTTCAAACAGAATTGAGCCAAAACTTTGGCCTCCAAGCCTTTGTGCTTAAAAACACATAATGCCCTTTTTGAGTTTTATTAACTCAAATCCAAAATCACTTGAATTTTAGTCTAAATCTAGTATAAGGTAGACTTCTCTCGTACCTTAAGACTGAGTTTGATGAAGATTTGACACAGAACTTGAAGAAAATCCCCAGATTTCCCACAAACCCACAGCTCTGCTCTCAGCCACGGATTTCACCAGCAGGGTCCAAAGATCAGAGGATTTGACACAGTAATTGACCAAAGAATTTGGGGAAAACCATTAGGACTCAGAATAGGTAACATGCACTAGGAAAGAGAAAAGATTTGGGGCTTAATGCTGAGCTAAACTTACCAAAATCAAGGCTGGAATTTCAGCTCCCAGATCAGGAAAATGCAGAACTCAGGCTTCAACCTCAAACTTCCAAGATGGATTCCTCCTTCCACACACACTCTTGTCTTACAAATTTGGTATCAACACGAAGCTCTGGATGTAAGCATCGTGTTCGTGTATCACTCGTCTCTCAACACTCAAGAACGAAAGAGAATTTGCTCCCACGAATCTGAAACCCTAAATCACAGCCTCTCCCAAAATCAGAGCATCAACAACTCCATTCTTCATCAATTCCTCTATTTATAGATTAATCACGTTTACATGCACACTGACGCGTGGTTTTCCACTTGATTCAAGCTGTTATCGTGGCGAATTCGGGATTAATCAAGTGATTACTCATCAAATTCCACTAACCCAGTTTCTGGGTTCATCGTCTAACCGGTTACAGGGCATTACTAACCGGTTAGATTAGTTCAAAATTTAAAAATTAATATTTTTAAATCTTTCCCTCCAAGAACCTTTTTACTATTGCCTTTAGGTCCTCATTCAGGGACCAAAGTGCAATATCCTTATATTTTGCATTTATTTGCCATATAAAAATATTTCAACTTATTTTTATATTTAAGGCTAATTAAATACAAAACATAAACTTGGAAAATTTCTATAAATTAATAATAAAACTTTTTATTATTAATTTCCTATTATTCGGGAGACGAAAATTAGGGGTGTTACATTTCTCACGTAAAACATTTTCCCAAAAATCTTTCATAAAACAGAACCTCAGGGTTTAGTTTAACAAAATCCGTTCTCGCACGTACGGGAAAAATGCGGGGTGTTACATTCTCCCCAACTTGAAGATTTCTCGTCCTCAAGAAATGCTGTGTAGAGTCTTCCTGATCGGCGGACGCGTAGCTCCGTGAAGAAATTTGTTTCCCTTTTTAACTGCAGCAATCGTCGCATCTTCGAACACGTACCATCTATTCGTCACCTTTTCAAATGAATCGGACGGGTTACTTGCAAAAGTAACCTCTTGGGTATTTTCAACAACAAACATGATGGGTTACAAACAGTATGGTTTCATCGACAACAAAGGTCTAAGGGGTTCAAAGGCATCAAATGTAACAGCCCGATTTTCACTCCCAAAACCTTAACTGAATTATCATTAATTTACTGCAAAAGTGAGGCCATTTTTTTTTAGATTATTCGTTCATGAATTATTAACGCCACCCTTTTGAAAATCGAGTGTTACTTTTTGAAACTTCCCGTACCCGAAACATCATCATCATATAAAAACATCATTTTCATTATAATTAAACATAAGCCATAAGTACTGGAGTCACACTCCAAAAAGTTTTCCAAAAGCAGGCCAGAATTACAAAAGATTACAAACCATAATTAAAGGTAGTTGAATTACATCCATGGTATTTCACAAAGCAATCCTCGACTGGAACTTAGATCCTAGACACACTATATCCTCTAGACACAGAACACAGGACATCACTGCTCAGCTGAACTAGCGTCCGTCTCCATATCTTCGCTCGAATCCGCTTCCGCTTCGTGACTAGAACCACTAGCATCTTCTACCTCCATCGGTTGAGGAATCACCGCAGCCAAAGGTGCGGGATCACCTTCGTAATCGTGATGCTCCCTAGGTCCACCGTCTTGATAGTCACGGAGAGTGACTTGTCCCACATGAACGCCCAAACATGTTCCTCACAGAATGTGCCTTGGATCGTCGATCTCCAATCGGGTTTCGCCTCGCCAGATCCAGCCCTCAGGAACAACCTCCCATGCTCCTCCTTGAAGATGCCACATGTGGATTGCTACATGATACGCCATCTACCCGTTGCAATACCGGCAGATGCCAATACGACAAACAGGTAGGAGAGAGTCAGTGTGCCATACACTACCGAGTTGACCATAAGGTCTCAGGGTAGGCTCGATAGAAAGAAAGACGAATGACAGAGGACAATTGACCATTGACAAGCATACCGAACGAGACAGGGTATTCAGGGTGTAGAAAATAAACAGAATAGGATAGCAAAGCAAGTAACATACTATGAACAAGCATAATAAACAGAATATGCAAAGTATATAAATGGCACATAGGGCACATAAAAGTAAAGCGTAACTCATCCATCGAAATAATAATTCACATTACTGAACAGCTCCATACTATCTCAGTCCTTTCCAACATTCAGTTATATCTTTATTCTTTGAATATTAAGTCTTATCATAACTCACTCACTCAATGAGGTAGGGGGAAAACCATCACTGAGGAAAAACGCACACGTCTACATCTCCTCGGTCTCCATCCAAACCTAGTCGGAAGCCAACAGGAATACAGGACCTTTACCACGCGGGCACGACAGCTGTCTCAACAAACATATGGTCCCAGACCAGGAGGACTACAGCCTCAATCAATATCATTCACATAATTATCATTAATCAGGCTCACTGTACAAGCAGTGGCAAATCACAATGCCCCGTTCCAGTCCCTCTCACTGTTGTAGACTTGCAATCAAGGGGATGACAGTATCATTTCTAGTTAGCTATGCGGAACTTGCCACGGCATTGGACCCAGTCCCTACCACGTTAGTACGCCACTTGTGGGATTCGTTCCACCTAGAAATATACTCGAGGCTTCTTGACGTTCACCGTCCTTGCCCTCCCCTCATGCAATCCCCACCTGAGTATCCATAGATACCCATAGTATCTTCCTCTCCACTACTTCGCACTCTCATACCTCACCGCGTATGTTAGTCTTTTTGTGGTATCCCTTCGACAAGACCCGACCACTAAGGGTTACATCTTTTCCCCACTTTCATATAACACTCTTTAACTTTCTCAAGCCACTCGGGCACAATCCGTCACATCATTCCCGTAGGAATTCACATAGCTCTCGTCAGCGATCATTTCCATCTTGGGATCCGCCAGCACGATCTCAGCTCCATGAGTGTAGTCTCCTCGTCAGTGCATTGTTGCTCCACCACGTTTTCGTGAATCACATTACATATCGTTCTTTTGCTTGTCCTTACATTATACTTTTTCTTTTATGTTCTTATTATCGATCATAATAACATCCAGATTCAATTCACAATAAAATAGTAAAAGAACCAACATAAAATAGTAATAAGCATGCATCAATTTAATAAAACAGAAAACACATAACACATAATAGATCACGTAAACCTTTTCCCGTCACCACACGGGCAACTACGTTACGGGCTCACCGCACTCTCACTTACTCACTCACCTCTTAGTCCAGCAAGAGAATTACTTTGAGCTCGGAAATCTCTAGCTTCTCTTTGAGAATTGTTCCCACCGTCTATTGAATTTCCTCGAGGTAAATAAACACACTTTTATTAAAAACCATTTCAATTAAAAATCACAACTTGGTTTCTTTAATAACAAGTCCTTTACTTTCCTTATCCTTTTCTTAAAATATAAAGGTTTATCAAAACAATTCTCAACCTTTCTTATACTTGAAATCCTTTAAAAATCATTTGAAAATTCACATTAAAATAAATAAATAAATAGTTTATGTGGCTGTATTGAAAAAGTCCAGCCACCCTTTCAAGTTGTAAAAACATTGAAAATCAACATTTTTCATTCTAACTTTTTATATATCAAACAACACTTGAAATCCACACTTTTCATAACTCAAATACACTTTTAAAAATTGAAATTCTTTGAAATAAATTCTTGGACAGCTAAGGACAAAAGAAATCAAACCATGAAAATACTTTTGAAAATAATCAAATACATTTATGCCTTTTCTTTTATGAAAACCGAATTGAATAAACCAAAACAACACAATAATATTTCTTAAAACAAAGTCACAAAACATAATCATTTCAATGAGACAATCACATGCAAAAAGAATCTAGCCTATCTAACCTAGTATAGGCCGAATCATCATCATAGGAAAAACAAAGTCTTTGATGCACTTTTTCTTCATGCAAAAACCTTAAAATCAACAAAGCAAAAACATGCATTTCAAACACATGGTTTTAGAAAAATACCACTCCTTTTTCTCTCAAAACCGTGACCTCTTAGTCACTCAAACACATTTTCATTTTTATTTTCTTTTGCATGTGCTTCTAAAATAATTTAAAACAAAAGAGAATCACATGCATGAATCTTTTAGGAAGAGAAATCATGATTTCTTTGATTTTCAAAGCCTGACCGAAAATCAATTAACAAAATCAAGAGGAAAACTTAAATCTTTAACTTTCAAACACACATAGACTTAGATCAAGGCAAAACCATTTTGAAAAAGTTGTTTTCCTTTGTTTCCTCACCAAAACCGTGACATGCAAACCAAGAAACAAGACTTTTTGGGTTCAAAAATCACATGCAAGACTTCAAGATCAAAGCTATTGAAAATTAAGGCAAGAATCAAATCTTTTTCAAGATCAAAACAAAAGATCAAAACCTTTTTGAAAAGAAAACCAAAGATCAAAGCTTAGAATAATCAAAGTTAAAATCAA
This sequence comes from Crotalaria pallida, assembly GCA_037953625.1. Classification (NCBI taxonomy): domain Eukaryota; kingdom Viridiplantae; phylum Streptophyta; class Magnoliopsida; order Fabales; family Fabaceae; genus Crotalaria; species Crotalaria pallida. The sequence goes on along the minus strand of CM075649.1, from coordinate 73,417,448 downwards.
AGCATTTAAACCACTTAAATCAACTTTGACACACATCAAACCAACATGCATGAACTCAAAACAAAATAAAAATCATCACAACCTAATTTTCTAGACATGGCCGAATGGTAGAGTCCACGGTTTAAGGTTCTACAAGTTTATGTAACTCTTGAAACTCAAGATCAAAGCTAAATAGGTACTTACAAACATAGATCTACAAGAAAATTAAACATGCAACAACAAAGGAACTTTACAAGACTTAGAAAAATAAGAACTACTTCTAATACTCTATGATCTTCGAATACACAAAGAAAAAGAGAAGATCTTCAACCACCTTCATTTGATCTTCAAGGAATCCTAAGGCTTTTGGGTTTGATCTCCTTCTTCTCCTCTTCTTGAAGATCACGGTTTCTCTCTCTCTCTCTCTCTCTATGTCTCTCTCTAAGAGTTTGATGATACTCTTAGAAAAGTGTTTTGGTTTGGAAATGAAATGTGAAGGAAATGAGTTGGGAAATGGTGAGATGAACTACGGTTATGGGCCTATATAGACAATCAAGCATTTCCCTTTTTGTCCTTGAAATAATTCGGCCAAGAGTGTTGCTAAAAGGGTAAAATTGGCTTTATGATAGCTTGCATGGCTCAAGCCAAGCCATGAGACAAATGGAGTAAAATTAGGCTTAATCCCTCATTCTATTGGTTGGTCAACCTCTTAACCATGCTTTACACTAAACTAAACCTATATGCTATCAATCTACTACCTTAGGGTGCAAGAAAGTCAAAACTCTATCATGCATGCATACACATACACATACGGCCGAACACACATGCACACACATACACATAAAAATCATTTTTATTTCTTTTCTAACAAAATCATCATTTCCTTAAAATACCAAATATCAAATATTCAAATATTTCAATTCAAAAACTCATTTCAAAACTCATAAAGTTTTCTCATAAAATCCTTTTCTTGAAAACCATAAAAGAAATCCAATCTAAGAAATATTCTTTTAAAACACTCTTTTTGAAACACTTTCTCAAAATAATCTTTTTATCATTAAAACAAATACGAGGTATTCAGACGGGGTGTTACATCAAACAGTATTGAAAGACGAAAGGGTTATGTTCATTTGGGGTTCAAGACACTACCACACTCGGGGTTAAACTCTTCTCATCAGTTCAAGCCTAAACGATCTACTTCTCAAAGACCTCACATCTCCAATTACTCCCCAACTTAAACGACCCATACCTCTATACCACACTCATCATCACGGACTTAACCTCCAACTACTCCTATCCTTCACCACCTTTTGATCGATCTTACAAAATTTCCCATCACTTAACTTCACTCTATCCTCTTATTGCCTTACTTCTCACCAAATATTGACCCTCATCAGACTCCTATAATCACTATTACATCTTCCCTTTACTCTAACAACCACTAATCCTCAAGAAACATGTACTATCTCACTTCCTATCTCATGCACTCAATCATATATCTTAAACAATTCTAATCCTTTTTACACTTTCCACAATTTGCCTCATATTCTAAACCATTAAAATTTCTCAATTCAAAGACCTACTACCCATTACCATATCAAATCCTAGCTTTTTACCTAACCTCGGGTCAATCACTTAAAGATTCTATCCTCAAATTCCACCATCTTATCACTTCGACTCTACCAGATCATCACTTATTCACCGCTATTCATCCATTTACGACTCAAATCAAGGCACTTAGGACTCTAAATCCTAAACATCACCTTAATTTCTTCCTCATCTTATCACCTTCTAAACGATTATTTTGGACCATCCAACATCAAAATTCTTAGTCCTAACCACTTTACATAACTCGCCACCCATCTAAGACTCCAAGGATACTCCTATTTTCTCCAAGACTCATACTTCCTTACTTCATACTAACTAATCCTCATTCTCCTTAGTCTTTACAACACTTGCCTAACATCACTTCTCAACTAACTCTCTATTCTAGAACTATCTACTTGACCGATACTAGGTGTCAGAGCCCCAAATTCTCAACAAGATTTTAGGAAAGGTTAAATGTCTGGTTCAAGATCAAAAGAGAAAGTTTTGGGTTCATCGACACTCAAGGCTTTATCAGAATCATGGGTTAAGATTTTCAGAAAAAGGTTCTTTCAAATGCCATGCCAAAGCAATTTGACATCACATAAGGTTTATACAAGAAAAGTTTCAATCAAGAAAAGAAGGGTTCTAGTCAAGGATAAGACCTCATAACAAGAGTTTAAGGGTCATCACAAATGAAAGGGATTCACATCAAAGATGGGTTCAGCAAAAGAAAATTCGAATCGCACGTCGGCATCCCATGACGACACTGATCTCTGCTCCCTTGCTTTCGTTGTAGACGAAAACTGACGTACTCCCAGAAAGCATTCGCGTACTTTTGGTGTTCCTATTCTTATCTATCGCTATCTTAACACTATCACACACACAGAGACACACATCAGAGTATGTAAGTCCATGCATAAGGTTTCTTAGATTAACCATTGCTCAGATACGACAACTGTAACACCCCGATTCGGCAACTTGAAAACTCTAGTTACTTAAATAAAATATAGTGAAAATAAGGGCCATTTTTTTTAAAAAACAAGTGTTACACAAGATGAGAACATTTGGTTTCCAAAACATAGTTACCTTTTAAAACTCACGTTCTCATATTGCGTAAAACCTTTCAAGTTCCAAACCGAGATGTCACAAGACACCGCACTTTGAAACTCGTTTTCAAAACATTAGTTAAAACATAGCCCAGTTTACTTATTTTCAAAACATCCATGTTAAATGAAACTTTTGCCGGGGTACAGTATGATAGAGCTAGGTATCTAAGAACTTACAATGGAATACATTCTGCAGGGGAAACACCTAGCTTCTAGTCATCCTCCCTAATACTTGTCGTCCAGCTCCGGATTCGGGCAGACCAAGCTCTCCAATTGCAAGTAGAGTCATCCTCGTCTGCTGCCTCAGGGATCTCCTCCATAGAGTCACCTCGTACTTGCTCTCCTTGCCGGGGTACAAAGGGATCGCTACACTCTACGCCATCTACCAGTTGCAATATCAGCAATTGCCGATACGACAACATGGTAGGAGAGAGTCAGTGTTCCGAACACTAACGGGTTGACCTTACGGTCTCAGGGTAGTTTTAATATAAAAATAAACAGATAATACAACAAAACAATATAAATAAGATAGCATAACATAGACATGCAATCACATCGTATTATGCACATAACACATATGAGTCACAAATAACAAAGCATACTCTAATATTCCTACCACACCAATATCCTCAAATAATCCATCACGCTCACAAATCTTTTCCGTTCTTTCTTCAATTATGATTTTCCAAACTTATCGCGCGTTCCAAGAATCCTTAATTATATACTCATCTTATAAATCTTATTCGATGCTTGATATCTTCAGTGTATTTTTCTTTGATACCTCATAGTCTTTTAAGTTTTTATCGTTCCGGTTCACTCAATGATGGGGGGAACATCATCATTGAGGAAGTCACACACGTCTACATCTCCTCGATCATCCACCCAAACTAGTCGGAAGCAAACGGACCTTTACCACGCGGGCACGACAGCTGTCTCACAATCAAATGGTCCCAGACCAGGAGGACTACAGCCTCAAATCAATTCGATTCATATCATTCATTCATATCATATAATCAGGCATGCTCTTAGCCGCAATCACAAATGCCCCGTTCCAGTCCCTCTCACTGTTCTAGACTTGCATTCAAGGGGGCGACAGTATAATTCTAGTCTGCAGTGCAGAACTTACCACGGCATTGGACCCAGTCCGTACCACGTTAGTACGCCACATGTGGAGTTTGTTCTGCCTAGAAAATATACTCTAGACTTCTTGACGTTTCACCGTCATCGTCCTCCCCTCATGCAATCCCCACCTGAGTATCCGCAGATACCCATAGTATCTTCCTCTCCAATACTTCGATACGACACTCATGCCTCACCGCGTTTGTAAATGTCTTTTAAAGTCTTTTAAGGTTTTAACGTTTTAATTAGCGGCTTGATCCTACTAGTCGGTTCATCCTTGGTGCATCCCTTCAATGAAACCCGACCACTAATCGCAATCCGTTCCCCCCTAAATCTCAATGGCATCTCGCCTCAAATCTCTTTCTCATGCGTCTCGACAGCATTATTCTCCTCCGCTCATGCTCATCAGCATTCCTTAGCATCTTTCTCAGCAGCCATTGCTCAGCAGCATCATCAGCATCCTTCTCCGTAGCTATTGCTTAGCAGCACCATCAGCATCGCTCTCCTTAGTGTTCCTCAGCAGCAAGATCAGCAGCATTATCATCACCACGCTTCCGCTCGCCTTATCGAATAGTTCTTGTCACCATCTTAAGCATCATCTTTTTCGTTCTCTTTCTTTCACTAATTATCTCTTTCACAGTTTCACGCACATCCCGATTTATCTCTTTCTCATTCGTTTTCATAGTTCTTATTCGCATCTCTTTTCTCTTTTCAGTTTTAGTTATTACTTTCACAACTTCGTTATTATTGTTTCACTATTCAAACGTAATCAACAATTTCTAAACAGAATAGAGTATGCATAACAAATAAACATTTAGCATGTAAACAAAACAGTTAAACATTTAGCACAAATATCTATATTGCCTATTTCTTTGTACTTTCACAATCCATTCATTTGGATTGCGAGCAACCGCGTTGCGGGATCACAGCACTCTCACTCACCTCGATGCCGAAACATTCTAAAGCTTCCAAGATTTCCCAGTCACTGACCTTGCCTCGTTTCTTTCGCGTCCGTCACCCGAACTAGAACATTTTTCCCCCGTGCGTTAGAACGTTTTCGATAAATTCTTAATTCCGTTTCGAAAACTTGTTGAAATAATTCCTTTCTTGAAAACACATTGCTAATATTCAAAGATTTCATATCCAATTCAAATAAAAAGGTTTTCAATAAAACTTTGAAACAATTTCTAAAATAATCTCTTTATTAAAACATAATTCATTTCTTTTAGTTTGAAATATTCTGGTTAAAGAAAATCATTTTCCTGAATCTTTAGACAAAATTCAAAATTCCAGAAAATAAAGTTCTAAAACCATATCAAATTGATTCATTGAAATTCAAAACTTCACAACATCATCAAATACTGGTCAATAAAAATTTCAAATCATTTTAAGTTCTTTAAATCATTCTTTTTCAAATAAAACATTTTCAATTCCTTTAAAACCCAAACATAGATTTTTCACAAACAAAGTTCACAAACAGATTCCAAACAATTCCAATTTAACACATTCAGTTACAACAACAGCACATACAAGTTTCAAGACAATTAAAGCATTCACAACCACACACAATGCAAGCTACACTTCAATCATTCAAAACCAATCAATTAAATCTTAATAAATTAATTTAATTATAATTAAGAAAATAATTTAAATTTAATCTTCTAATTAATTTATCAAGACCGAATCACTATGGTTATAATTTTCCAATCACAAATCAATTTTAAAACTTGAAATCATTAAATTACCATTTCAAAGAAATTCCTTTTTACAGGATTAAATCAACTTACTTATTTTCTTTTCTAAAGACCAAAAATATTAAAGGAACACATATCACTTTCTCATATCATTATGCACCTAGGAATATAGCTATCATCAAGGTCATTTTATGAAAATAGATTTTCCTACCATTTAAACATATATTGGCCGAATTATACACATACAATTTTGCAAAGATTTAATGCACAAATAAAAACATAAAACCATGAAATCATTTTATTTATTTTAGTGCTGAACCGTGAGCATACAAGAGAAAATTAACAATTTTAATTTCATTTCTTAACTTAAATCAACACAATAATTTAAACCATAAACCACTTCGAAGATTCACACATATTTCTTTTAAATTCATTTACTTCATGCATGTACTTTTTAAGCCTTAAAGTCAATTAACCTTATCATGCATGCAACCTATATGAGGAACAAGCCTAGCTCCCTACCTAATCTAGGATGGCCGAATGTCAACATGCAAAAAGGCAAAGTTTTCATACAATTTTCAACACACACAAAAACACAAAATCAAATCAAATCATGTGAGTTTTCAAGATTCATTTTTAAAGCATCAAACTACACCCTTTATTCACATAAACATGCATCAAGAACCTTTTTCAAACATAAACTCAAGTTCATCATTTTCTCAAACCAAAAATAAAGATTTAATTTTAACTTCATGAAAATAACATGCATGAACTTTTAAACAATAAAAAGCATGGATTTCATTATTTATTGGACATGGCCGAATGGTCCTCTAAGAAAAATAAAATATGCACATAATCAAACACTTAATTAAATCATGCTTGTACTTGAAAAAAAAAATCATTTTAAATCTTACTCCTTTAATTATTTCCTTTAAAACCGAATTAAACATAAAACAAAAAAACATGATCTTTTCTTTTGAAAATAACATGCATGGGTTTGAAATCATTAGATCTAATCTTAACACACACATGCATAAACTTTTCACGAAAATAAAAAGCATGGATCCTAGTTCTATCATACATGGCCGATTGGCCTTCATAAAAATATAACATGTACAAGATCAAACACTTAACCAAAATCATGTTTATACTCAAAAATCAATTTAAAACTTGTTACTTTAATTCTTTTCTTAAAAACCGAGGCACATACAAAGAGGAAAACATAATCTTTCTCTTAAAATTAACATGCAAACTAGAGATCTAAACATTTTTCACACATCAAACAAAGATAATTACATGCATGCACTTAGATCAACTAAGATCATCACAAAATCAACATGCAAGACTAGAAACTTAAAGCTTTTTTTTTTACAAATTATGTTTAGATCATATTTTTATTCATTAAATATTTATGAAAACACATCATACAACATGGTTTAACATGCATGGTCAAAGATTTTTCACTTTATAAATAAACAAGCTTAGATCATGGATGTCCATGACAAATAATCACATAAACACATATAGATCACGGTTTAAAGCAAGAAAATTAAACATGCAAAGAGGTTTGATTTAGGTTTTTCAAAAATCTTAGTTTTTCTTTAGATCTTTAAGATTTTGTTAGAAAAACATTAGATCCATCAAAGAAAATCCCAACCGAAACAACAAACATAAAGTCACACATATTACAATTTAATTTGAGTCCTTAAAGTCCAAGATCAAAGATGAGTAACACATAGAATCATCTTTAAACTTATAAAAATCAACATGCAAGGAACAAAAAGAAAGATCTATAAACTAGAAAAAGAAAAGCTAAACTATTACAAAATCTTCTTTTGGATCTTCAAGTCCTACCATGAAAGGGTTGGTCTTCTAGCTCTTCCTACACTTAGATCTTCAAGAGAGACTCCTAGGTTTGGTCTTGAACTCCTCCTCCTTCCTCTCCAACCTCACGGCTCCCTCTTCTTTTTCTTTCTCTCTATTTCTTTTCTTTTCTTTCTCTAAGAGTTTAATGAGCTCTTAGAGATGTGTTTGTGTTTGAAAGTGTAGAAGTGAAATGGAATGGGAGAAAATGAACTAAGGCAACACTAATTTATAGGCCAAGTCACGAATTCCTCTTATGCCCTTAAGTTTAGGTTTAGTCACACACAAGAGGGAGGGGCGGTTTTGTCATTACAAAAACTTGCATGGGTGGATTTTATCAAATGGAAGGCGACAAGGTAGGTTAGCCTAGGGTTTTAGGGGTCATCTTAGGCTTAAGTACTAGTTGGCTCTTGATTAAGGTTTCCTACTTAGTTTGGTTCCAATTCTAACTTAGTTTAGTTTAGTTTCTTATCCTCCAAGCTTCTAGAAAGTTACAATCCTAACTCATACACACATACATACACACGTACATACATACGCACATACATACACATATACACTCATATATTTTACATTTTATTTCTTAAGCACATTTACTTAAACATTCTAATTATTAATTCACACAATAATGCAATCATTTAGCAAATCACATTCATATAATCATACATCAAACACACACATTTCACATAAAAATTTCAAGCCAAATCATTAAATTTATTTTCTTAAAAATTCAAATTCCAAAAATTCGTATTTCACAACTCTGAACATAAATTTTTATAAATCAACCCATAAAATTCCAAAAGTTAAAATTTCAAAATTTAAATTTCAAGACGATCGTTTTGATATAAAAATCATGAAAATCCGAGTTACGGTTAAAAAGTTATGAATTTTTTAAGATAACAATTCAAAAACTTCATTTCAAAGAAAAATAGCTTTTAAATAAAATCACCACTTATTTCTTAAAAATTCAATTAACAAAATCATTCACTTATCTTTTTATAAAAACATTTGGTTTATAAAAATTCCATGAAATCAGTACTTTATTTCTTTCTCACGTAAAACATTTTCCCAAAAATCTTTCATAGAACAGAACCTCAGGGTTTAGTTTAACAAAATCCGTTCTCACACGTACGGGAAAAATGCGGGGTGTTACAAGATGCTCATACTTGTTTCATTTACCAACTTTAGATTAAATGAGTGGAATGATGTATGAACTTAGCTCTCAAGCCTATCTCCATCATTCTATGTCACTCTCTAACGTCCATCCTTTACTTCGTCCAACACTCAACAGTGCGTTGTACTCCTAGGTGTACAACATTCGTACATTCACCAAGAATGTACACGACAAGCTTGGAATACGTGCCACCCGAGCAACGTCCCGTCATCCAAACGGTATAACCATACTATCAGCATCTCACTATGCCGACCACGTCGTCAACCATAACGTGTCATCAAGCGAGCCGTCAATTGGCACTCCCAGAGGCCCTCCTCATGTTACCAAAACATGATAAACGATCTATCATCCAAACTCCAGAATGAATGCATTATCTTTCACTTAAAGGAATTGATTGGTGTTTTTCTTTCTAGTAATACCTAACGTGCCACCGGAGCAACGTCTCGTTATCCAAAAGAAATTACCATATCATCAATCAATTTCTTTTAAGTCTTAGATCACTTGGATTATTGTCATTTAAGTATTACACAAATGATTCAGAATTAGAAATGGTATTATTAATATTCTGGTAAAACTACTCGAGTGTTCTTCAGAATACTCGAGTGGTTCTTCAGTTTTTTCCAGATTACTCGAGTGGTTCTTGGCAACTCGAGTCGTTCATGCTTTTAGGAAGTTCAAATTCCAGATTCTCAAAAATTACTCGAGTAGTTCATGAGTACTCGAGTGTTCTTCATCAAATCCAGAATACTCGAGTGTCTCATGCATTACTCGAGTGGTTTATCAGAACATGTTTCTGAGCATCAGTTGATACTCGAGTTCTGGGCCTAGTACCTGTAACAGCCCGATTTTCGTAATTCAAAAGTAACCAACTTTTATCCAAATGGGTTGCAAAAATGAGGCCAAATTTTTTTTTTTGTAAAACATTGTTGAGGTGTTTGAAAACATTATTGAAAAGTTGTTGATGTTCTTCAACACTCTTTTTCGAAAACCGAGTTGTTACTAAAACCAAAACTTATTCGTTTGGGTTTCCAAAAACATGTTGTACGAAAAACAGTTTGGTTCCAACTTAAGTAGTTCCTTCCATAACATCAAAAGCACTTTAAACCTTTCTCACAAAGTGGTATGAAAAGTAGGGCATGCTCCAGAATAAGTTAGGTTACACCAATAGTTCATCACTTAGGTAATCCCTGACTCAAAACACCTACAACAACCTAAACTAATAATCCTACTCTTAAACCTTTCTATTGAAAACAATCGGGTGACGTCCCTCTTTCTTCTTGCGTCCTCTCGTCGCTCTTGAAGATGATGCCGCCCGCGTAGTTGTTCCCTCATTGTTATTGGACTCCAGCATCACTCCATCTGATGTAGTGAAGTTCTTCTGCTTCTCATACCGTGCCTTCTCCTCGTAGCTACTGAATCCTCGTACGGTGACTTGCCCCAAGTGCGGCTCCAAGTTGGCTCCACTCAGTTGATGTTCCGGATCTGGGATTATGATCTCCGTATAGCCGGTCCATGCCCAACCGCATGGGGTGTGCTTCCAGCCCCTTCCATACTTATTTCACATGGTGACTTCCATGCAATACTCCATCTGCCCGTTGAGATACCAGCAGCACCGATATGCCAAAGAACAGGAGAGAGTAAGCAATCCGAACGACGCATCGTCGACGGTGTGGAATTACGATAGGAAAAAATACCAGGACCATACAATCATACAATACAACATACAAGTACACACAACAATCAAGCATATTATCAATATCATTGTCATTATTATCTTTCATTTCATTCTTACAATCGCTTCTTATGAGCGTTCTTTCTTTCTTTCACTCACTACCAATTCACAACTATACTTCTCTTTTCATCCAGTATTATCAATTCACAAGCTCTGATGATTGGGGGAGTTTTAAGATATCATCAAGGTATTCATTTCGTTCTCGGCTATCACTCACGTCTACATCTCCTCGGTCATCCACCCAACCTAGTCGGAAGCAAATAGGAGTACAGGACCTTTACCGTGCGGGCACGACAGCTGTCTCACAATCAATTGGTCCCAGACCAGGAGGACTACATCCTCAAATCAAATCATATCAATTCATAAATATACTCAAGGCACACTGTCTCACAGTGGCAATCAAGATGCCCCACTCCAGTCCCTCTCACTGTTCTAGATTTGCAATCTAGGGGGTGACAGTATATTTCTAGTGGGCCCGCAGAACTTTACCACGGCATTGGACCCAGTCCCTACCACGTTCGTATCCCACATGTGGAGTTCTTTCTGCCTAGAAACATACTCTAGACTTCTTGACGTTTCACCGTCATCGTCCTCCCCTAATGCAATCTCCTCCTAAGTATCCGCAGATACTTATGGTTCCTTCCTCTCCACTACTTCGTACTCTCATACCTCACCGCGTATGTCTTTTAAAGTCTTTTATCTTTTAATTAACCTAAGGTCGGCCCATCCTTCGTGCATCCCTTCAATGAGTCCCGACCACTAACTTGGCACAATCTTTCTCTCATCAATTCTCACATAGCACAGAGCTGGGATCACATCATTGAACTCTCATCTCATTTCCCAATCCTTCTCAACGTTCTCAATCTCTTTTTCAAAACAATCTTACTTTCCTCAAAACACATTTTCATAAACTTTTCGGAAAATCTTATATCATAAGCTTTCACAAAATATCCTTTCGAAAACTTTCACATAAAATCTACTCTCGTAAGTTTTCTCAAAAATCAACTTTCATAAACTTCCAAAAATCTCTTTTCATAAGCTTCCTCAAAAGCTTTCATAAAAATCTCCCTTTCACAAAATTTCTAAAAATTTTCCTTCACAAATTTTCACCAAATTTTATTTCGGAAAAACTTTTCTGAAAACATTTTGTTTATAACCCTTCTTAAAACTTCTTTTCAAAAGTTTCTTTTCAAAAAAACCTTTTTCAAAAACCGCTTTTCAAAAAAAAATTTCAAAATCCTCTTTTTACAACTTTGTAAAAAATCCCTTTCACAAATCTTTTTCAAAAATCTATTTTCAAAATTCGTTTCAAAAATCTCTTTCCAAAAGTCTTTTCAAAAATCTCTTTCCAAAAATCTTTTCCAAAAATCGCTTTTCAAAAATCTTTTCAAAAATCTCTTTTCAAAAATCACATTTTTGCTGAGCGCTAATGGAGGAGCAAGCTCAACTCAACACTAGTCTCATTCAAAAACAAAAACAAAGGAGCCAAGCTCCACTCAAATCGCATCTCACATCCACAACATTACTTTCCCCAGCTCTGGCTCGTTCGCAACATTATCATCAATTCCTTCCTTTCTCCTTATATCTTTACTTTCAATCTTATTACTTTCACAACTCATTCATTTCATTTTCATTTCTTATTCCGGACGTAACAGACATCCATCAGCATATTATTAATACTAATCAACAGCACTCAATTTCAAATTAAATAAATGAACAAAAGCATGCTATCAATCACGCAAACATCACACAACAACAATGTGGTCTTTGTCACCTTCGCATAAGTGGCCACACAACACAAACAATTGCCACTTATACTACTGACTCCGAACCACTTAGTTCCGATCTTTGAGATGATACAGAACGTCCTAATAAATCACCTAACTACCACGGTGTCTTAGGAAAGCTTCTCTCTCACCCTGAGGTCCAGCAATTAAATGCGTACGCTCTCCTCGGATCCTTGTCTCTGCCAGCTGCCCCAATCCCTCGCCTCTCAAATTCCTCGTACTAAATAACATATGCTAACATTATTAACTTGCATTATGAAAATCTTCCTTGATTTCAAAACATTTTTCGTTTCTCGTCGGAAGACTTAAAACACAACTGTTTTCTCTCAACTATTCTAACCTTCTAATACCTTAGGTACTTTCAAAAACCTTTTGAAAAATATTTAGTAAAAACATTTGAATCATTTAATTTTAGTTGCTGGTCCGTCTTGGACAACACCTTAAACATGTTTGAAAACACCGAAAAATCCGCCGTTTTCAATCCGGCTTTTTCTTAAATCAATTATCACTTGAAAACTTTACTTTAAATCACTTGAACATATTTTTAAAGTTAAGAAACAAGTCCAAACAATTCTGAACAGCAAAGAATCATTTCACAAAAATCATTTTAATAAAACCCTGAAAACATCGTAAAAACACTTTTCGCTTTAAATAACCCTCTAATTCAAAATCAATACTTTAAAACTCAAATCTTTATCATAAAACAAACTTTGGACAGCCATAAACACAATTTAAAAATCTCAATGAAATCAAATGGAATTTCTTAAAACCAATTTATTTCAAAGCCATTTACACACTCAAATATTTTTCAAACATAAACTAGCGCACAACCACAACAACACTTAAATGAAGTCATACAAGTATTTGATTAATCATTTAATTTATTTATAATTCAAACAAACACTTAGACATTCACACACTTACAAAGATATGAATCAAACACAACAACTCAATTCTTTTCAAAAATCGTTACATGAGTTTATTTTAATGCAACTAAATTTCCTAAACTTATTTACACTACATGACCGAATAGAATTAAGGAAAACAAGTTGAGAATTGAAATTTAAAGCACTTACATCAATTTAATTTAGTTCAAATACTTAAACTCCATTTTCTTTTTCATAAGGCAAAATTCATTTACTCTTTCTTTCCATCTAAACCGAATGCACATACACACATATCTATATTTAAACACAATACTTTTCCAAAATCATTTAATTCATTTACTTCCCTTATCTTTTATGAAAACCGGATAAGATTTAGATATTCACAACATAACTCCAACAATTTAACTTAACAATATTCTTCAAGACATACTCATTACTCTAGGTCAATTCATGAGAAAAAGGAATCCTAGTCTACTTATCAATATAGGCCGAATCTTTCTATGACAAAACAAGGTTCTTGGTTCATTTTTCAACATGCACAAAATTTAGGTTCATGGTTTTATCATGCACTTTCTTACACAACAATTTAAAAATATTATTTCCTTTTCAAACATAAAACCGAATGCACATTACTTAAAAATCAAGTTGGAAATTAATTTTCAAAAGCTTGTTTCCCTTGATTTCTTTGTAAACCGTGAGGTTCATTAAGAAAATAAAATCTTTTAACTCAAAAACCACATGCATGTATCTAGATCTTGTAGATCAAGTCATGAAATCAAATGTTGTAGCACAAATGAAATATAAAAATCACTTTGAGTAATAAAAGACCAAAACCGTGATGAACATTTAAAGGAAATCAAGTCTTTTATTCAAAACAATATGCATACCAACACAAGATCAAAGCTTTTCATTTAGGATTCACATGCAAAATTCAAGAACCAAACTTTTCATGAATAAATTAAGGATCAAAACCAAAAATCAAGGTTTTATTAAGATCAAGTAAAAATCAAAGCATTTTAATCACTCAAATCAATTTTTTTAAACATGAAATTAACATGCAACCACTTAAATCAAATCAAAAAGCATCTAAGCCTACACTTTTGGTTATGGCCGAATTGAAGAGCTCTCGATTTAGGGTTCCACAAGTTCATTTATTCTTAAAAATTTAAGATCAAGGCATAAACAAGACATGCATGTACTCAAATCGTCAAGATCATCATTAACTAGCATGCAACACCAAAGATCTCAACATTATCACTAATCAAGTTTAGATCTCAAATTTATTTACCAAATAAACTCTTAAACACATCTTTAAATCACAGTTTAAGGAAGAAAATTCAACATGCAATAAGATTTACTTTAAACTTCACAAAAATCTCATCAAACCTTTAGATCTAGAAGATTTAGTTTGAAAGGCTTTAAGATCTTTTATGAAAAACCTTAAACATGTTATAGAATCCGTTGATTAGAGATTTACAAATTTCTTTGAGTCTTAGAAGTTCATGATCAAATATAAATAAAACTTAGAAAATTAAAATGCAAAGAAGAAAAGAAAGAAAAATTACAAGATCAAAGAAAAACTAAGCTATTACAATTCCCTTTATAACATCGAGCTACCCACAAAGGAAAGGGTTGATCTTCTAGCTTCTAAGGTCTTGGATCTTCAAGGAAAATTTTAGGTTATGGTGTTGATCTCCTCTTCTTCTTCTCTACTCTAACTCACAGCCTCCCTCTTCCTCTCTCACTCTGTCTCTCTTTCTCTTCTAAGAGCTAAAAGGAAACTCTTAGAGGTTGTGTTTAGGAAATGTGGGAAGAAATGAAAAGGAAATGAGGTGAAAATGAACTAAGGTTCATGCCTTATATAGGCAATTCATACACTTCCTCTTTTGTCCTTGTAGGTTCGGCCATGGGTGTAAATGGGAGGGGTAATTTTGGCAACTCAATTTGTTGCATGGGTGGAGGTTATCATATTCAAGGGGACAAAGTAGGGTGGATTAGGGTGCTAGGGGTCCTCTTAGGTTCAATGGCTTGTTGGCAATTCTTTAGGGTTTTTACTAACTTAGTTATGTCATGGTTAGGACTTAGTTCATTTAGCTTCTTGTCCAACACTTAGAAAATTCTAGGCTTGCATACATACACATACGGCACACACACATATGCACATACACATATCATATTCTTTCACTAATTAATTTTTCATTTAATTCTAAACATACACACACGTAGTTATGCCACACATACATATACACATACATGTGTGAAAAATAATTCTTTTTCATCATAAAATGACTCATACAAAAATCACAAATATTTTTATAAAAATACCAAACACATAGACCTTTTTCCAAAAACTCAATTTCTAAACTTTTGAAATTATTTCAGGAAAAATTATTTCTTTAAAGTCACTCAACATTTTGAAAACGTGATCTAAGAAATTCATTTAAGAAAATTGCTCTTTCAAAACACTTTTCTCAAAATAAATCTCTTTAGTATTTTAAATTAATACGAGGAATTTGCGGGGTGTTACAGTACCCGAGTGTTCTAACACAAAAATACACTGTTTTATCAAAATTTACTCGAGTATTAAGCCAAGTACTCGAGTCTTTTCTTACAAAACAGACTGGAAACTTGGTTTTAACATACCATTTTCAATTCTAACCTTTTCTAGTTCAATACAATGATCAACAGTGTTCATATATCACATATTGAACATGCTCAAACACTTAAAACACATCAATTTACAGATTTGACAGAGAATCAAGAGATTATGCATAAAACATGCAAATTCACAACTTAACATATCAAATTGCAATATACCCAATAAACTTGTGAATTTGAGCTTAAAACAGCTTGCATGCATCATATGGAACTTGCTCAAAACAACAATACAGCATTAGTTGGTCTCCAAACCAAATTCCCTATTCAATCTAAGCCCTTAGAGCCTCTTGGTGGCTCTCTAATTAAATTCATGAAATTTAAACTCTATCTAGTGAATAGAAAGATTTCCCCTTACCTCACTGAATTGAAACAACAGAAGATTTGCAAAAGAAAACTCCACAACACCAAGAACCTCTTTAAGCATCGCATGCAGGACAGTTTGAGTGGAGTACCAAGATTGAATTGGTTGACATAGGAAACAGAGATAGAAATTGGGGAAATTAGTATTTATAAACTCTATGCAACATCTACTAACTATAGAAACCAATTTGAGACTCAGGGAACTCGTGAGCTTACCGAAATTCGAATCCAAAGTAAGTTCCAGAAAAAGGTTTGACAGCTACAAGCTCCACTTCCAAGCTTCAATTCTTCCTCCACATTCACTCTCAGCTTACGAATTTGGTGTCTATACAAAGCTCGAGATGTGGAGCTTTGTATTGGTGTATAATTTGTGACTCGAATCGAAACACAGAGGGAGAATCGATTACTCAAACTCAGGAACCCTAACTTAAGCAACAAACCCAAATTCGACCAAATGCCTCAACAATTCGAGTTTAGATGGCTTAAATAGAATGGTTGAAGGCTCATGCATAGCGACACGACAACCATGACGTGGGAGGGTGGTGTTTTCATGTCAATGGAGGGGAATCGTTGGTGGTGACTCATCAAACGCACTAACTCGTGCAACTCTGACCAGAACACTCGAGTCTTTTCAGAAACACTCGAGTGTTTTGACCAATTTTTGAAAAATAATAATTTTATTTATTTTCCCTCCAAAACCTTTCCTATAATTACCTCTAGGTCCCAACTCAGGGACTAATATGAAAAATGCTTATTTTATGCATAAATATACTTACAAAATAAATTCATACATCCACTAATAACATAATCACAGATTTTAATCAAAGATTAAAAATAGAAATAATTAATTATAATAAATTTTATAATTAACTTTCTATTAATTAGGGATTAAAATTTTGGGGTGTTGTTACACTTTCCAATAGCTGCAATATTCCAAATGCAACTATCCTTGATACTCAACCCACCATGCTTTCTGGATTTACAAACAGAATCCCAAGCAACATTAACTGAATAATGACCTGTTTCCTGCTTTCCCCAAAGAAAACCTCTGCAAATCTTCTCAATATCACGCAACACAGTTTTTGGAATAATAAAAACAGTAGCCCAATAAGAATGCATACTCATGAGGACTGAGTTTATAAGACAACACCTGCTTTTCCATAAGTTAATCCTCTTAGTCACCTTATATACTAGAAGATGGCAAGTAGACACAGACCATTTCTTAGCAGACAAAGGCAAACCAAGATATCTAAAAGGGAAGATCCCCTTCTGAAAACCAGTAATCTCAATAAGTTCCTCTTGCCTCTGCTGAGGAATACTTACCATAAAAATAGAGGACTTCTCATTGCTAGGACTTCTCATTGCTAGCATGCAGACCTGACATATTGGAAAAATTCTCAAAAGCCTGCATGAGAATGTTAACACTAGCAGGGTGCCATTTACAAAAAATCATCAAATTATCAGCAAAAGCTAAATTAACAAGCCTCATCTCTTTACATAAAGGATGAAACCTGAAATTTCTATGGTAAATAGCATGCTGCAAAATTCTAGTCAAAATTTCCATTGACAGAACAAAGATAAGTGAGGAAACAGGATCTCCCTGTCTGATTCCTCTAGACCCTGTAAATAAGCAAGACTGCTGGCCATTCAACACTATAGAATATGTCACAGTTGTTATACAAGCCATTATCCACCCAATAAACTTATCAGGAAACTTGTAGGCACCAAGCATTTGCTTAATAAAGTTCCAGCTCAGTGTATCATAAGCCTTCCTGATATCAATCTTCATTAAACAACTAGGAGATGTCCTGCGCCTCCCATACAGCCTAAGCAAATCTTGAGTAATAAGGATATTATGCACAATGCTCCTGTCTTTTACAAAAGTGGTCTGGTTATCCTGTACAATACTAGGCAAAACACAATTGAGTCTATTACATATGATCTTATTAATGCATTTATAAACAGAATTACAGCACGCTATAGGTCTAAAGTCCTTAACATTATCAGGACTCTCAACCTTAGGAATCATAACCAAATTAGTTTGGTTAATCTCCCTCAACATACGACCAGAATGAAAGAACTCCTTAACCGCTGCACAGATATCATCACCAATAATGTCCCAGGTTTTCTTGAAAAAACCTGAACCATACCCGTCTGGACCAGGAGACTTATCATGATGAATAGAAAACGTAGCTGCCTTAACTTATTCATCCATGATTGGCCTAATGAGACTCAATTGCTGATCCCTGTCCAAGATAGGACCTTGCCTGATAACATTCTGATTTAAAGCACAAACTCCATGCTCAGCTGTAAATAGAGTTCTGTAGTAGTCCACAAACACATTACAAATACCATCCTGATTAACAACCTCAGAACCCTGGTCATTAATAATCCTCAAAATCTTGTTCCTGCATTGTCTCTGCTTGATAGAAGCATGAAAGAGTCTAGAGTTCTGATCACCTTCATTCAGCAAGTTAACTTTGCTTTCTGCCTGAGAAAAGAAAAGGCTGTCTGACTCACAACCTGATACTGCATGAGAATATCATTTTCTTCAGCCTGAAAAGCCACATCAAAAGGTCTAGTAATCAATTCTGTCTGGATGCAATGCAACCTATCTCTAAGCTCCATCTCCCGCTTATCAATATGAGCAACAACCTCCCTATTAAGATTAGAAAGAGGCTTCCTCAAAAGACGAAGCTTGCTACACACCTTTGTTGGACTATTGGCAAGTATACCGGATCGACAAGTAATATAGTCAATAAGACCACATATCGTCCCTCTTTAGTTTGAATGAATCCTAATCCTCTTATTATATAGATAAAAAATAACCTAATTTTCAATCTAATGTGATATGATTTTTATCTGAATTGAGCAAGGCTATTTTTGGAAAAGTTGTAGATCTTTTCCTTAGCTTTAAAATGATACCTAGATCGCCTCATTTAGATAAGCGTAGCTCAAGTTATGGTCAAAACAGCGAACAATGTCACTTTCTCGTATTTTGCGCGCCTAGGTGCCCAGGGCCTCGCGCCTGGGCATGCCAGGTCTGTAAAATGGTGCAATTCTCGTGTTGCGCGCGCTTGGGCGTGCGGGTCTGTGCGCCTGGGCGTGTGTCACCTGCTCCGGCTCCGTTTCGCTTCGTTTTTGTGTCATTTTCAAGGTCTTTTCATCCTCTTTCATGCTCCATATTTATTTTTTTCATTTAAGCTCCGAAAGTACCTAAACAAACCCAAAACGGATCAAAACGTTCAAAGGATTCTAAATTACCTAACTTCCTAAAAACTATACAAAAAAAACCTAAATTTACAAGAGAAACAAGCCAAATACATAGTAAAAGGGAGTCTATGTCAAGCTCAAAACATCATATATTAGATCCAAATCACTCCCCCAAATTAGTATTTTGCATGTCCCAGGCAAAAGTAAAATAAATACTCTAGAACTCAAGACTACCCTCTAAATCAAAATGTATGCACCTAATCTAGAACTTCGACTCATAGACTCAGACACTTTTTATCACAAGCAATTCATACAATCAAAACCTAGTTAGAGAAACAAACTCAACAAGAACTAATGATTAGCGAACACTCTCAACCTCACAGTGTATATCTCTCATGTGTATCAAGGGTTAAATATATACAATTCACTCAAGTTCATGCAATGACAATGTGTTACCATATGCTTGACCATAGACCTAAATCTCCACTGAAATTATTGAAAACATGCACAAATCAAAAGGTCTTTAATTTGGTTGTAATGAGGCCATGGCTAAAAGTGTCAGGTGGGATAGAAGAAAGAAGGGATAAAACAAAGGTTAACTCGCAAAAATATTTACAATAGCAAGTTTCCAGCAAAAACCATGAATGAGCAATGAATACTATAAAGACTCACACTCACATCAGGAACATTTTATTCTACCTTTCTTTTTCAATTTTTTTCCTTCTATTCTCTTCCTTTACATTTATTTTTTCTTTTTTTCCTTTTTTCACACGGAAGAGAAATAGAACTCATACACTTTTCACCAATTACTTTCACTTTTTCTTTCGTCATTCCTCTCAATTGCTCATTCAAAATTTCCAAGGTACTCACAAATATATTTCATTAGATACAAGGTACCAAATAAAATTCATAATATATCATAAGGCTCAAAATGGGCAACTAAGGGAAATATTATCAATACAAAACAGTTGAAGGCCACAAAAACACAATCCTAGGTGCCTTAATCATCTTAATGTATGCAAACAATTATCAATCTCAAAATGGTCACCGGTCAAGTTCTAGAACACAAAATCAAAGTGAACACACTCATGAAAGAAATAGGAGTTTCAAATCGAAATAATTCAATAAATCATACCCCTTCAGTGTTTAGGCTCAAATAACTCACCAGGCTAAAGGTCAGTTCACTAATCACAAATTCTCAAAAAGTTTGTCAAAATAACCAGATCTCAAAAATATTTACAGCTCAATCAGTTAATATCCAAAATCAATGAGTCTAATCCTAAACTAAGTATTTACACCTATCATCAGAAAAACAGTCCTAAGTCTAGAATAATTACATACTCATACCCAAGTACACAAACCAACACCAAAAATGGGAGAAAAATTCAGATCTGAAAAATTAAATTTTATTTTGTCCACTCCCCCAAACTTAGGGGTTGGCTTGTCCTCAAGCAAACTAATCTAAACTAACACTACAAAATAAAAATTAAAAACTACCTAGAAAAACAGGACAATATTTTTGCGAAGTACCAGGTCTGGGGTGACATACTAGAAACTAATGGGAGCAAATGGGGTCACACCCCCAAATTGAAATGTTAAACCCCCCTGCCACGCTCGGGCGTGAAGTGCACCACGCCTGGGCGCGGCTGGACCTGTACCTCTTTTTTTTTATTTTTTTTGAATAAAAATAAAAACAAAACTAACTAATAACTAATTACCTAAAAAAAATAAAACCTAAGGGAAATTACCTAATATTGGGTTGCCTCCCAACTAGCGCTTGTTTAACGTCACGAGCCTGACGGGTCACCTCTTTTCAGAGGTTAGGGTGGTTGCCAAGATCCCTTCAAGGGTGGCACCTTGCTATTCAGCGTCTTCTCAACACTCACTCCATTGGAGTGCTGAATGCACATGAGAGGAGCAAAATTCTCCGCGGTGAATGGTGGTTTTTCAAAAATTTTAATTGTAGTTTGCTCACCATTCACTCAAAGAATTACCTCTCCCCTAGGCACATCCATCACTGCCCCTGCTGTGGCCAAGAATGGCCTTCCAAAAATTAGAGGAATATTTTTATCCTCTTCTATATCTAAGACCATGAAATCTAAGGTGTGAGACCCACAATTTTACCCAATTTATTTGAGAATTTATATTTGAATTTAAAATATTATATTTGATTTTTGACAAATTGTGATACATGGGTTTAATTAAAATCGTATGATTTATATATATATATATACACGTAGTATATATATTATATGCATACCAATGTTTTCTCTAAATTATATTCTTAAGATGAAATATTTTAAATTATATTCTTAAGATGAAATGTTTTCTCTAAATTCTATCTTCAGAAATTCATATCTTTTAAACCGTACGTCGAAAAATTACAAATGATATGTCAAAACGACCGTATCGAAACGTAGATTATGAAAATGAAAAGCTTTGATTTTTATTTTGGAGTTTTCGAAATTTTATCACTGCTACAGTACCTCTTCGATCAAAAGGAGTTGAATATGAGGCAGCGTCGATGGATGGAGTTTTTGAAAGATTATGAGTTCGAGCTCCATTACCATCCGGGGAAGGCCAATGTTGTGGCAGATGCATTGAGTAGAAAGGCAATGCACATCAGTGCAATGATGGTCAGGGAAGCTGCACTGATAGAGGAGTTCCGGGATTTGAGTCTGACGATGCAAGTGGAGCCGACAAGTATCAAGATGGGGATGCTGCAGATTGCTAATGAGTTTCTGCAAAGGATTCGGTAATTGCAACACAAGGATGAGAAGCTTATGGAAAAGAAGAAATGGATGGAAGAAGGCAAGGAATTGGAATTCCAAGAAGGGAAGGATGGAATTTTGCGTTTTAAGACAAGGATATGTGTCCCTGCTGACTTGGAAGTAAGAAGAATGATTCTGGATGAAGCGCATAAAAGTAAGATGAGTATGCATCCGGGAGCTACCAAAATGTACCAGGACTTAAAGAAGCTATTTTGGTGGCCTGGTTTGAAGAAAGATGTAGCTGAGTATGTGTCCTGTTGTTTGGTGTGTCAAAAGGCGAAAGTGGAACATCAAAGGCCAGGAGGAGAGTTACTTTCCTTGGAAGTTCCTGTGTGGAAATGGGATAGTATCTTGATGGACTTTGTGTTAGGATTGCCAAAGACATCTACTGGTCATGATGCCATCTGGGTGATCGTTGATCGTTTAACTAAGTCGGCGCATTTCATTCCCGTGAATATGCGCTACTCGTTGGAAAAGCTTACCCAGTTGTACATCAAAGAAGTTGTTCGTCTGCACGGTATACCATCAAGTATCGTGTCAGATCGTGATCCGAGGTTTACATCGAAATTTTGGGAAGATCTGCATAGAGCCTTGGGTTCAAGATTGAAGCTGAGTTCTGCATACCATCCTCAGACTGATGGCCAAACGGAGAGGACTATTCAGTCATTGGAGGACATTCTACGAGCCTGTGTCTTGGAAGGTCAAGGGAATTGGGAGCAGATGTTGCCGATCGTGGAGTTTACTTATAACAACAGTTACCACACGAGTATTGGAATGGCACCATTTGAAGCCCTGTATGGAAGAAAGTGTCGAACACCGTTATGCTGGTTTCAAGTGGGGGAGAGTTCTCTGGTTGGACCAGATTTTGTGCAAGAGACCAAGGAACATATCAAGATGATAGAAGAAAAGATGAAGGTGGCCCAGAGTAGGCAGAAAAGCTATGCTGATAGAAGAAGGAAACCTTTAGAGTTCGCCGAAGGAGACCATGTATTCATTAGAATAGTACCAACCAAAGGTGTTAGTAGAGCCTTGAAAACCCAGAAACTATCACCTAAGTTTATTGGTCCCTATCAAATCCTCAAAAGAATCGGCCTAGTAGCTTATCAGTTAGCCCTACCTCCGTCATTAGCTAACCTCCATAATGTATTTCATGTGTCTCAATTAAAGACATATGTCCATGACCCCACCGTTGTCCTTAGAACCCAACCTGATGACTTAGAAGTTCATGAGAATCTAACCTTCAAAGCTATGCCAGTCCGCATTTAAGATCGAAGGATCAAACAGCTTAGAAGGAAAGATATTCGTCTGGTCAAAGTCGTCTGGGTTTGTGGAGATGTGATAGAATCATCTTGGGAATTAGAGGATAAGATGCGTCAGGATTATCCTGACTTGTTTGTATGAGAGAATTTTGGGGACGAAATTCCTTGTAAGTGGGGGAGTAGTGTAACACCCCAAAATTTTAATCCCCGATTAATGAAATGTTAATTATAAATTAATTATAATTAATTATTTCCATATTAATCCTTGATTAACATATATGTTCATATAGTTGGTATATGTGTGTGAATTAATTTAATAAACATAATAATGCATAAAATAAGTAGTTTTGCATATTAGTCCCTGGGTAGGGACCTAGAAGCAATTATAGGAAAGGTTTTGGAGGGAAAGTAAATAAAATAATTATTTTTCAAAATCTGGGCAAAACACTCGAGTATTATTCTGAATACTCGAGTATTCTGGGTCAATCTGCACGAGTGAGTGCGTTTGGTGAGTCACCATGAACGATTCCCTCTTCTTGCCACGAATACTCCGTTATCAACAGCTCAAGGACGTCGTGTCGCCCTGCATGGGCCTTCTCCATGTCTATAAAAGCTTATCAACACTGATTTGTTGAAGCTCTTGGTAAAATTCGAAGCTTGTTGAGGAGTTAGGGTTTTGAACTTGTTCCTTTCAATTCGTCCTCTGTGAGTTGTTTTGAGCTACAAACTATACACGAATACAAAGCTCACATCACGAGCTTTGTATAAACACCAAAATCGTGAGGATTGAGTGAGTGTGGTGGAAGATTCAAGGAGTTGAAGTGAAGCTGTTTCTGTCAAGCCTTGGTCTGGGAGCTTACTTTGATCATTGATTCTGGTAAGCTCACGAATCCTTGAGTCTCAAATTCAGTTTCTTTAGTGAGTTCATGTTGTATAGAGTTTAGGAAATCTAATTTCCCCAATTCTATTCTCTGTTTCATGTATAAACCAATTCCACTTTGGTGTTGCACTCAAAATGCTCTGCATGTGATGCTTGAAGTTGGTCTGAGAAGTTTGGAGCTTTGTTCTTGTCAATTCTTGGTTGATTCACGTCTGAGAGGTAAGGGGAAGTAATTATATTCACTATATAGAGATTAAATTCCATGAATTGTGTTAGAGAGCCACCAAGAGGCTCTAAGGGCTTAGATTGAATAGGAACTTTGGTTTGGAGACCAATCCATGCTCTAAAACTGTGTTGAGCAAGTTCTATATCATGCATGCAAGCTTAAATGAACTTTACCTTATGAGTTTTATGCATATTATGCAATTTGAGGTGTTGAGTTGTTAAAATGTGCATTTTATGCATAATTGTTGGATTCTCTGTCAAATCTGTGTTTTGATATGAAATAAGTGTTGTAACATGTTTAAATGATGATATGTTAACTCTGTGGATCCCTGGAATGGACTAGAATTAAGTAGAAATGAAAATGTTATGTGAAAACCAAGTTTCAGTGTTTTCTGCTATGAAACACTCGAGTAAAAGACAGGATACTCGAGTAAAATGTTTATGAAACAATGTAAATTGAGCAAGAGCACTCGAGTATTTTGTCTGATACTCGAGTATCGTGCATGACCTGAGAACAAGTTAAGGCTAATCACTCGAGTCATTCAAGGGAACTCGAGTATTCTGGAAATGTCCATGATCACTCGAGTAACCTATGAACTACTCGAGTAAATTATTGATTTTGAAACCCAAATCCTCAGAAAGTCATGAACACTCGAGTAATCTTAAGAACACTCGAGTAATCTGGAAAATTTGGAGAACACTCGAGTGTACTGAATTTTACTCGAGTAAATTACCCAGAACCTGAAAACACCATTTTCAATTCTGACTTAATTAATTAAGGAATTATTAATAATAGTTAAAGGGATCAAGACTTAGAGAAATTGATTAATACAAATAGATCGTTTGGTGACGGTCCTTTTTGATAAAGAAATAAGCCTAGGTGGCCTGTAAAGTATTAATCAACTTCCCTTAAGTCCAAAAGATAAAATGCATTCATTCTGGAGTTTGGATGGTAGGACGTATTTCATGTTTTGTTAAACATGTGGAGGGCCTCTGGGAGTGCCAATACGCTTGCTTGATGACACGTCGTTGGCGTGGTCGGCTTAGTGGATGCCGATATGGTTATACCATTTGGATGACGGTCCGTTTGGATGACGGGATATGCTCGGGTGGCATGGATACCAAGCTTGACGTGTACATTCTAGGTGAATGTACGAATTGTTGTATACCTAGGAATACAACGCACTGTGGAGTGCTGGGTTGTCAGGGATGGACATCAGAGAGTGATATAGTCTGATGGAGATAGGCTTGAGAGCTAAAGTCATGCATCATGCTATTCATTCAAAATAATTACGGAATTAAGTGTGAGCATCCTATGTGCATATAATACTTGCTAAGTGATAAATGTGATTGATACTACTTGGCGCATATTTACATAATTATGTTGCACAATTTATTCTCTGTTGATTATGTGTATAGAATTGCTTACCCCTATGCCCTTGTAGGTGATGTCTCGTTACATTGCTTGCATCGAGATCCGGCCACTTCCTAGTGGCATATGGATCTATGAGGACCATCGCGCGGTGTTCGAGGGAGAGGTAGAGATTACCTTCTACCACCCGAACCCGCTGATGCGATTCCGTCCTCGTAGGTTTAGGATTCCCATCATATACACTATGCACGTACCCCCGTTTTATACTTATCATGGACCACCTCCCATGCGACCAGCTCGCTCTTACCATAGTTTTCATTTTCGACCTACCCGCTCTCACCCTTTTACTTCGAGAGTCGTCCGCGAGGAGACTCCCCCGTCTGATCCGAGGAGCCCAGTAAGGGTTTCACCATCACCTGACCCGGTACCCAGTGGTAGGGTACACTCTCCCTCGGATGAGATCGAGGAGGATCCGGTGGAGGACGAGAGTGGGAGCGAGCCTGTCGTGCATTCTACTGGGAGTGACTGGAGGGACGATGATCCCTAGGTACGTGTATAGAGTATGTGATGAGGATCCGAGGATCCGGTGTGTGGAGGCTGTGGAGGAGATTTGCTTCTGCTATGATGATGATGATGCTACTACCTTACTACTTTTACTTTTGGGAGACTGCTACTGCTACTACTACATCTGATGCTGCCAGATCTACGTGACTACCCCTGGAGTTTATGTTTTGGTTATGTATATATTGTAGATATACTTTTGGAGTACTCTAGGGTTGTGGTTACACTGTTATGTAGATCTGTTTCATGGAATTGTATATTTTGGAACTTGGAGACTCTGTTATGGGCTATGTACTTATGTCTTTCTTATATATAAAACCTATGTTTATATTATTATCAGTTGCATAGTCCAATGAATTCCGCTTACTCTGATTTAATCCAATTAAGAGCTCGGCTATAAATATTATTTGATGGTATCAGTTTTATCGAACAAAGCATGGGTAACTTTAACTACTTGTATGATACATAGATGTTTCCAAAGAACGAATGTTACCCTATTTGTGAAAAGATTTTAGAAGTTGCCGAACTCGACACAATGATTTTGAGATGAGTTAGATTTTACTCTCCAAGATTTCCAAGTGACGATTTGTGCACCCGCTTTAAAAGAAATTTTTATTGACATATTTTCTTAAAACCTCACAAGTCCATATATTATACAATATAAAATCTTGATTACTATATTATATTTGGTTAATACGGAAGGGTGTCACATTTTAAGTGTAAAGGTGTGATTTTAATGCATTAAATGACCTTTTGACTCAAGTGTATTTATTTTGAAAACAAAAATACATTTCTGAGGTTTTCTATTGGACTACCATCCAAATAAAATATATTTTCGTATTTTCCTTATTATAAAATTATTTTAAAGCTTATGAAGTGCATTTTTGAAGGAAATGATCTTAGAGCTTAAAAAATTCATAACTTTCAAACCGTGAGTCCAAAAATTATAAACTTTATATGAAAACGATCGTATTGAAATGTAGTATCTGAATATGTGAAAATAAAATTTTTATTTTGACATATACGAAAAAGTACTGTACAGTAGGGATAAACGAATTTTTGGTATTTTTAACTTAGAAAAATTATTTTGGAGCATAAAATAAATTATTGGGCTATAAAATAATTCTATTTATATATGTAAATATTTATCTAAATGCCTACTGGTTGCACATTCCAAGTATTAGTATTTTTCTCTTTATTTCTGAATTATTAAAAATGAAAGCTTTAATGTGATTGGTCAATTTGGTGGTGAATTCAAAATGGACCAATGGAGAATTTTCTTCTTATTTTTTTATATGCACCTTCCAAATTATATTAGGAGGGAGAGAGGAGAATTTCTGAAAAATTGTGAGGAATAAACCTTGAGTTAAGAAGCTATAGTTTTTAGAAAAGTCCCATTTAATGCTTGTGAAGTTCCAAGTGAAGAAGTAAAGTTGATGACTCACCATGGACTAGGAGGGGGGATGAATTTCTGATCATATTTTTGGGGAATATTTGCCTTCTCTTCACCTATAAATAGGTCATCACACCTCTCACCATTTCACACACACTACTTGTTGTTACTTTGGAAAAAAAAAATTATTCCAAGAAAAAAGAGAGATGAAGGTGGCGAGTTAAAGGTAGGAAGAGGAGGAAAGTTTTCTCACCTTGGGGAAGTCTTTTAGCTTTAGGAGGAGAGGTAACTCTAAGTCTATATTTTAATTTATTTCATCTCTTCTTCTACTGTTATTAGAATCTCTAATTCTTTTTATGATATTAAGAACTAAAAGTTTCTAATTCTTATTTTTATATTAGAATGAACTATGTTTTTGTTGGTAATATTTTGATTTGTGGTCAAATGAAATAAGGATAAGAAAAGGGACAAAAAAAGAAGTTGTTTAAAGAGAATGATCTCCCCTTTTCTTTAACCTTGAGATGACCGAATTATATATCATAAAAAGGAAAAAGAATATTCTGAAATTTTTGTGTTCTTACAATATAGGAATTTATATTTTGTATCTGTTTGAAGTATTTTAATTCTTTTTGTTTGGATTCAAAATGGAAACTAAATAAGATTTTGAAAATTTTGTGTTACTGAAACTATAAGATCTAATGTAGCATTAAAAGAAAAGAAAATTTTTAGTCTTTTGCCTTGTTTTATTGTTTGGTCGTGATATATATAGGGTGGTAGTTGTTATTATTATGTTATGTGACTTATTGGATGATTATTTGATCTCTGATGTTGTAATAGTGAAATGAAATTAGTTTTATGAAAACAAATGAGATTCTGGATTTTATGGTGTTAACAGTGAAGTATAATTGATTTCTGATTTGAAGTTACAAATGGTTTATAATATTTGGTTTGGTAAATTTAGGAGTAAGTAGGTAATTTTTATCTTGTGATTGTGTAAATGTCTGACTATGTAGTTAGTATGAATTGTAAACTAGTTACTGTACAGAAGTAATTTTTCTTAAAATATGATTATCTTTGTGTCAAATTGATTATTTTGAGTATATGAAATTATGTGACTAAAGTATATATGTGTGTTTGAAATTTTTTTTAAAAAAAAAGTACTCTTTTATGTATATAATGTTGGCCGAATTTATTGAAGAGAAAAACAAAAATGTTTGATTATTTTTAATTGATTATTTGATGTGAATAAATGGTTATCTGTGTGTATTATGTATTCTGATAAAAACGTATTTAGATCTGGAAATTTTCTTAATGCTGAAAAGTATTATTTTCATAAGGTATAATATTATGTAACTATGATGTATAGGTGTTTTAAAAAAATATTAAAAGTATTTTTCCTAATTGTTGAGCAGTGGCCGAATTATTTAGGAGAAAATATAGATTTTGATAATTTTTCTAATTGATTTAATAATGATTTGATGTGAATAGATGATTATTAGTATATATAAGTGTTTAGTTATTTTAATTCTGAAAAATAATTAATTCTGAAAAATTATTTTAATTCTGGAAAATTATTATAAGACTCCAAATGATTATTTTTTTTGTGTGTTAGTAGTGCTTAATGTTTATATAATTATTTAAGTTTGTTTGCTTTATTTTCTTAAGATAATGCAACAATTGTGGTGGCTGTAACAGCAGGTGAAATTATTTTATGTGACTTAGATTTAATTATTTTAATATAATAGAATTCGTAAAAAGAATTTAGGAAAAGCGTCATGTGTTTCTGATAAACCGTTTATGTAACGCTCTTTTGATAACCTTCATAGAGTAAAGTAATTGAGTATATTTAAGAAAAACTCTTGTTGTCCTTCTAAAGATTTTAATACCCAAAAATTTCATTCAATTGAAACTTGACCCTGTTTTTAAAGCTACATCTGAGTTCAAAATAGAATTGAGGGCCATCCTGATAATTTGAATAAAAGTAGAAGTTTTATAAGTTGTAAGATACTTAATAAATTCGGAGTTCGTGGAAATTACTAATATCAGCTCATGGCAGTATATCTATCATTGGAGGGGATTGCAACCTATATTTTTGTACTATTAAAATTAGATAGTGGTGTAATGTAACATCCCCATTTTTAATTCTAAACGTAATAAGAATAATAAAAGGAAAAATAGCGCTGACTAATTGATTAGTGATGTGGCTAAGTGATTAATTCAATTAAAATGTTAAAAATAATTATACTATTTGAAAAGCATACTTTCTATACTTTAATATATTTTGACAATTTAAAGGTTGAACTTGTTTTAAAAATTTTAAGATTCTTAACTTGGTAATTTTATATAAGTACTTATTAAATGCTTACATTTTATTACTAGTATTTTTTTGAGATTTACAATAAACAAATAAATAGAAATGGTATTAGTGTTTTAAATCATACTAACACAAGTGATAATAATAATAATTAATAAATAAATAAAGAACAAAAAAAAATATATTTATTAGTATTTTAAAATGATACTAACTTTGCTACTACTAATAATAATAGTAATAGTAATAATAATAATAATAATAGTAATAATAATAATAAAAAAAAATAAAAAAATAAATAAAAATAAAAGAAAATGGGGGTTCGAAACCCCCAACCCCTTCTTCCTTACTGGGGCGCCGGCCCTAAACCCCCCCTCTACTTTTCCTTTCTTCCTCCGCCACAATCTCTCTCCTTGCCACCACCAAGAAGCCATAGCCACCGTCCCTCATCTCTTTCTCTCCATCTTGTTTTCGCTCATGGTGTCACCTCCACCTCCTCCGATTGCAAACCAATCGCGAGCCACCGCACCAACAATCAGCCGTCGCTGTCTCCCTTTCCCCTCCATGTTCTCTCTGTCCCGTTTCTCTTCAAAGCAGGAACCAACCACCATTAAGCTCTCGAACCACCCTTCTTCTTCGCACCGCCGCGCACCAGCAACCATTGACGGCGAAGCCACGCTCCCTACCTCCTGCCCGAACCGTCGTTTCCTCCCTCGTTCTCTTCCACCAATTGTGATGCAAACTGTGGATTTGGGACCACTCGTGGTTTCACTCTCGTGCTCCTTGTTGGCGCCCCAAGTTCGATTAGCATCACCATGGATGAACCACCAGCCTCTTGTCTTGCTAGGGTGGCTGTGTTGATGGTTATTCGATCTCAACCGGGTCAAACCGAGAACCGAACCGACGCTGTCACCGCTATTGGCCACGGTTGTGGAATTCAAATCGAACCGCCATCAACGTTAATGTCACCATCACCGGGATTGAAGATTGGGGTTTAACTCTTTGCTTGGTGTTGTGCCGTGAATCGAACCGACGCCGGTCTAGTAAGCCGTAGTTGTCACTGTTGGGTTTGGACCTATTCGACGTGAGCCGGGTCAGATTGGCGAATTTGCTTGGAATCGGGATAAGCCGAAGCAGGATCTCCCCCGCTGAGCCGCAAGTCAGATTCTATTGAAACCCAGAGGTAAGAGGGGACTTTTACCTGGCTTAGGGGATAAATTCTGGGATGTTGGTAGTGATGATTAAGTGTAGAAAAATACGTATATTATTGAGCCTTAGGGTAATTAGTAATAACAAAGGATAATAGTTTAGGAAAAAAAAATAGAACCTCTTATTAATTAATTATAATTTTAAAAGTATGCCATGATTATTAGAAGTTAACGTTTGATGAATTATACGAGAATATGCAATTGTGAATATATGTGTTTATGATGACGTGTATGTGATGTTGGTTATTAACGTGGAAGGAGCGTGAATATAAACTTAGAAATGATAAATGGGATAGGTATTGCTTCATATAAGAATTAAGTGATAAAGGGAAGATTTTAAAGTATAAGTATGAGTCTGGGGAAAATTTAAATATATGCAAACTTGAAATTGGTATGCTAAGTGTATGTTGTGTGAGTTGGTTAGATTTATTTAAAATGCATTGATAATTAGTAATTATGTTAATTTGTGATTATTTATAAAAGTGTAGTGATATGTATGTTGGACTTACATGAGAATATGAGATTTGACTATGTGGTGAATGTTGTGCTAAATTATGTTGAGCCCTAAACTCATGGATGATCATTAATATGTTGGTTGGAATAGATATGAATGACTCTTTTGAAAGTGAAAAATATAATGGTATGATTTAATTGATGAAACCCATGAGATTGGAACAAATGAAATAATTGGAAAACGAAATTCAAAGATTTAAAGATTTATAATTGTTTAGTGGTGGTATGAGGTACCTTCCAGTGTGGAGGTGAAGTACCCACCGGCCAAACTGTATGAGGTACCTTCCGGTGTGGAGGTGAAGTACAGTGGTGTGAGGTACCTTCCGGTGTGGAGGTGAAGCATCCATAGGCCAATTGTATGAGGTACCTTCCGGTGTGGAGGTGAAGTACGATGGTATGAGGTACCTTCCGGTGTGGAGGTGAAATACCTGCAGGCCAACTTGTATGAGGTACCTTCCGGTGTGGAGGTGAAGTACAACGATATGAGGTACCTTCCGGTGTGGAGGTGAAGTATCCCTAGGCCACATTGTATGAGGTAGCTTCCGGTGTGGAGGTGAAGTACAATGGCGCGAAATGTATTTTTAAGAATAAAATGTTAAAATGTGTTGACCTCTGACCTGAGGGGCACGAAATGAATAAAATGTTAAAATGTGTTGACCTTTGACCTGAGGGACACAAAATGAATTAAAATGATTAGGTGTTGACCTCTGACCTGAGGGACACATAATTTAATTAAGGAAAATTAAGAGGGCCTCTGTTTTGAGGTGTTGCACTGAAATAATGTGACTATATGAAAAGAAAGTGTTAAAAGGAAAAGAGAAAGAAGAATACGAAAATGAAGAAAAGAATAATAAGAGTTGAATAATTGGGAATTTAATGAAATGAATGTTGTTGTGAATGTTATGATTATTATAAGTTGGTTAGGCTTAGTTCATCACTATTTTATTGACGATTTACTTCTCTTAAATTCTGCGTAATTGCTACCCCTTTTGCAGTTATTTTTTTTCAGGTACAGAAGCAAGGTTTACATTGTCACGGGCCGAGCAGGATTCACTCCACCACGTGGAGTGTATTTATAATAGCCTGAGTGGACTTAGATATCTATATTTTGATTAGTATTTTGGATTAATTACAATTTGCTAAGTAAGCCCTGGAACTTGTATTATTTTGTAAAACCGGGCTTTAGTTTTAAAATGTCTGTATAATTTATAAGTTTTCTTGTTTAAATTAATCTGGATGAACAGGTACAAAACAGGAAATTTTGGTAAAGTCCGAAAAACAGAGGAAACTCTGTCCGTTTTTCCGGAAAAATATTCATAAGTATTTTAATTTAAAAAGAAATTTTCAAGTACCAATTTTCCTAAAACTCTAATTTAACTAAATTAATGTGAGGGTGTTACATTATGGTATCAGAGCAGTTTTTCCTCGGCCTTGGAGTTTGGACTCACAACTCCAGCGGTTTACTCAACGAGCGAGTGACCGAAAGTCAGAGTCAAGTTTAAATTAGATACCTAAGTACATATATATTTATAGATATTCATGCTTAGTCGCGTAGTTATTATATATGTGTATTAACTTTTCTTTCTTCAGGAATTAAGCCCCATGGCTAGTAGGCGCAGTGATAGATATAGGATCGCTGCATTGCTAAGGAAAAGTGAAAAGCCTTAGAAAACATCAACAAGTTGTAAGACTCTAATTGAAATTTAACCCAAACCCTGTGATAGTGTCGTCGTTAATGGAAGGTAAGATCAGGATTGGTCGTCTTGATTCTTGCGTCTGTTAATGGATAACACTATCCATTATGAGGACAATGCTACGCTGTTGATAGATGTGAGGTTGGGACTGATCACCCCGATCTTCGTGTCTACTGACAGACGATATCATTGCAACCTCCCAGCTGAAAACCAAAATAATCGAGATAGGAACCCCAAATCTGTGAAAAGCCAAATTTGATTTCAGTGAGTCCATCAAGCCCCTTATCCATATTCGTAATCGGTTGTTCGGATTGATTCGGATAATCTCAACAACCTCATCAAGTATCCTCATCGAGACCAATCGAGTTGAACCATCGAACCGCGTTTCCCATCGAATAAGAGAACTTAGATGCGTAGATACGAGAAAATTGTCAAATTATAGGAACCCAGTATAACTTTAAGCTCACCCATAGATAAATAATTCGACACTACCCTCAATCTCAAAGGATCATCAAGAACTTAGACAATTGATTCTTAGAATCGACCAAGCCTACCCCTTGACATTGACACACCCGGGTATGTCGATGCCAAGTGGGGGAGAACGTAGTAAACCAGTTTAGGTCACATTCGAGTGAAGAATGCGGATGAGAAAGAAAGACGAGCGAGGACAAAGTGTAAAGTGTCCTCGTATACCCATGAAGAGACTAGGCTTATTGTTGGTAGGAATACCGTACGAACCATTAGTTATCATTCTCCCTAGCTCTTCGGAGAAGACATCTTAAGTATGCGTGAAATCGCCATCTTCGCGTGCCGGAACGAAAAATTCAAGTCAACAAATAATCGATTACCTTAACCTGATAATCGATTATTCCTTCAATGCAACATTTTTAGGACTTCCCACCAGAGGCCTTGTAATCGATTAAAGCCCTGAAAGTAATCAATTACAGCTCATAATAATCGATTACTTCATATGAGATAATCGATTATATTTGCTGCAACTTTTTATTGTTTTCATCAGGGGCCCTGTAATCGATTACTGACCATCCAAGTAATCGATTACTTAGTGGAAAAGTCATATTTTGATGATTTTCTATCTCTAATTCATTTCCATAGGCTTTACACCCAATCCAAACTTGATACCCCACGCAAACCTCTTCCTAAACTTAACAATTCTCATAATGACTTGGAATAATTTGTCCTATGTTACATATTTAAGTTGAGGATGTTATGCTGCACATGAGTTAGATGTCTAGTAACGCTATCCTAACCTGGGAGTACCAGGTAACTATAAACTTCAATACCCCGCATTAGTAGTTATGGAAGTTCTCGAAGAGACGGTTGGGAACCAACCTTTGGTAAATTAAGAGGTAGAGCTAAACTTTGACCTTGACCTTAGAGTAGGACCAATTTCTAGGTATTCCCATGACGATTTGAAACTGTCGAACGAGCGGAGTTGAAGTATCAATGGAGTAGGATGCGAATGTCGCTAAGGTTAATCTTTGAGGTGAACCCTGTCAGACCCGCATCAAGGGAGTAAAAAGCATGGTTAAGCGTCGTTATCCTCAGTTCGATACTCGACTCAGAGAACCTTCTCTAAGAACCAAGAATTGTAGGTATAAGTCGGGGTATAGAAGGAGCTACCAGTTGGCCAATCTTGCCAGCAAATTCCCCAATAGAATGACCCCAAGCTATTGAACCGGGTACTAGAAATCGGAAAGGTGTTGTGATTAAGAGGATCACAACCGATCGAGTGTACAATGTTAAGAATCCTAAGGAGTAAGTGGAAGTCACGGCGAATCCTTCACTTAGACGCGTTCTAAGTGGGGGAGTAAGTTAAGAAAGAATAGAAAGCTTTGGTGGAATTTTCCTCAAGTCGTTGTTAACCCTTGCTTCGTGTGATATGAATTTCGGGGACGAAATTCTCCTAAGTGGGGGAGGATTGTAACATCCCCATTTTTAATTCTAAACGTAATAAGAATAATAAAAGGAAAAATAGCGTTGACTAATTGATTAGTGATGTGGCTAAGTGATTAATTCAATTAAAATGTTAAAAATAATTATACTATTTGAAAAGCATACTTTCTATACTTTAATATATTTTGACAATTTAAAGGTTGAACTTGTTTTAAAAATTTTAAGATTCTTAACTTGGTAATTTTATATAAGTACTTATTAAATGCTTACATTTTATTACTAGTATTTTTTGAGATTTACAATAAACAAATAAATAGAAATGGTATTAGTGTTTTAAATCATACTAACACAAGTGATAATTATAATAATAAATAAATAAATAAAGAACAAAAAAAAATATATTTATTAGTATTTTAAAATGATACTAACTTTGCTACTAATAATAATAATAGTAATAGTAATAATAATAATAATAATAATAGTAATAATAATAATAATAAAATAAATAAATAAATAAATAAATAAAAATAAAAGAGAATGGGGGTTCGAAACCCCCAACCCCTTCTTCCTTATTGGGGCGCCGGCCCTAAACCCCCCCCCCCTCCACTTTTCCTTTCTTCCTCCGCCACATTCTCTCTCCTTGCCACCACCAAGAAGCCATAGCCACCATCCCTCATCTCTTTCTCTCCATCTTGTTTTCGCTCATGGTGTCGCCTCCACCTCCTCCGATTGCAAACCAATCGCGAGCCACCGCACCAACAATCAGTCGCCGCTGTCTCCCTCTCCCCTCCATGTTCTCTCTGTCCCGTTTCTCTTCAAAGCAGGAACCAACCACCATTAAGCTCTCAAACCACCCTTCTTCTTCGCACCGCCGCGCACCAGCAACCATTGACGGCGAAGCCATGCTCCCTACCTCCTGCCCGAACCGTCGTTTCCTCCCTCGTTCTCTTCCACCAATTGTGATGCAAACTGTGGATTTGGGACCACTCGTGGTTTCGCTCTCGTGCTCCTTGTTGGCGCCCCAAGTTCGATTAGCATCACCATGGATGAACCACCAGCCTCTTGTCTTGCTAGGGTGGCTGTGTTGATGGTAATTCGATCTCAACCGGGTCAAACCGAGAACCGAACCGACGCTGTCACCGCTATCGGCCACGGTTGTGGAATTCAAATCGAACTGCCATCAACGTTAACGTCACCATCACCGGGATCGAAGATTGGGGTTTAACTCTTTGCTTGGTGTTGTGCCGTGAATCGAACCGACGCCGGTCTAGTAAGCCGTAGTTGTCACTGTTGGGTTTGGACCTATTCGACGTGAGCCGGGTCAGATTGGCGAATTTGCTTGGAATCGGGATAAGCCGAAGCAGGATCTCCCCCGCTGAGCCGCAAGTCAGATTCTATTGAAACCCAGAGGTAAGAGGGGACTTTTACCTGGCTTAGGGGATAAATTCTGGGATGTTGGTAGTGATGATTAAGTGTAGAAGAATACGTATATTATTGAGCCTTAGGGTAATTAGTAATAACAAAGGATAATAGTTTAGGAAAAAAAATAGAACCTCTTATTAATTAATTATAATTTTAAAAGCATGCCATGATTATTAGAAGTTAACGTTTGATGAATTATACGAGAATATGCAATTGTAAATATATGTGTTTATGATGACGTGTATGTGATGTTGGTTATTAACGTGGAAGGAGTGTGAATATAAACTTAGAAATGATAAATGGGATAAGTATTGCTTCGTATAAGAATTAAGTGATAAAGGGAAGATTTTAAAGTATAAGTATGAGTCTGGGGAAAATTTAAATATATGCAAACTTGAAATTGGTATGCTAAGTGTATGTTGTGTGAGTTGGTTAGATTTATTTAAAATGCATTGATAATTAGTAATTATGTTAATTTGTGATTATTTATAAAAGTGTAGTGATATGGATGTTGGACTTACATGAGAATATGAGATTTGACTATGTGGTGAATGTTGTGCTAAATTATGTTGAGCCCTAAACTCATGGATGATCATTAATATGTTGGTTGGAATAGATATGAATGACTCTTTTGAAAGTGAAAAATATAATGGTATGATTTAATTGATGAAACCCATGAGATTGGAACAAATGAAATAATTGGAAAACGAAATTCAAAGATTTAAAGATTTATAATTGTTTAGTGGTGGTATGAGGTACCTTCCAGTGTGGAGGTGAAGTACCCACCGGCCAAACTGTATGAGGTACCTTCCGGTG
This sequence comes from Crotalaria pallida, assembly GCA_037953625.1. Lineage (NCBI taxonomy): Eukaryota > Viridiplantae > Streptophyta > Magnoliopsida > Fabales > Fabaceae > Crotalaria > Crotalaria pallida. The sequence goes on along the minus strand of CM075649.1, from coordinate 73,379,950 downwards.
TGGAGGTGAAGTACAGTGGTGTGAGGTACCTTCCGGTGTGGAGGTGAAGTACGATGGTATGAGGTACCATCCAGTGTGGAGGTGAAGTACCTGCAGGCCAACTTGTATGAGGTACCTTCCGGTGTGGAGGTGAAGTACAACGATATGAGGTACCTTCCGGTGTGGAGGTGAAGTATCCCTAGGCCACATTGTATGAGGTACCTTCCGTTGTGGAGGTGAAGTACAATGGCGCGAAATGTATTTTTAAGAATAAAATGTTAAAATGTGTTGATCTCTGACCTGAGGGGCACGAAATGAATAAAATGTTAAAATGTGTTGACCTCTGACCTGAGGGACACAAAATGAATTTAAATGATTAGGTGTTGACCTCTGACCTGAGGGACACATAATTTAATTAAGGAAAATTAAGAGGGCCTCTGTTTTGAGGTGTTGCACTGAAATAATGTGACTATATGAAAAGAAAGTGTTAAAAGGAAAAGAGAAAGAAGAATACGAAAATGAAGAAAAGAATAATAAGAGTTGAATAATTGGGAATTTAATGAAATGAATGTTGTTGTGAATGTTATGATTATTATAAGTTGGTTAGGCTTAGTTCATCACTATTTTATTGACGGTTTACTTCTCTTAAGTTCTGCGTAATTGCTACCCTTTTGCAGTTATTTTTTTTCAGGTACAGAAGCAAGGTTTACATTGTCACGGGCCGAGCAGGATTCACTCCACCACGTGGAATGTATTTATAATAGCCTGAGTGGACATAGATATCTATATTTTGATTAGTATTTTGGATTAATTACAATTTGCTAAGTAAGCCCTGGAACTTGTATTATTTTGTAAATCCGGGCTTTAGTTTTAGAATGTCTGTATAATTTATAAGTTTTCTTGTCTAAATTAATCTGGCTGAACAGGTACAAAACAGGAAATTTTGGTAAAGTCCGAAAAACAGAGGAAACTCTATCAGTTTTTCCGGAAAAATATTCATAAGTATTTTAATTTAAAAAGAAATTTTCAAGTACCAATTTTCCTAAAACTCTAATTTAACTAAATTAATGTGAGGGTGTTACATGTAAAGAAACTTAAGATTTCCTCTTTGATCACCTTTCTCAAAATATAACATAAGTTCTATTAATAGAAAAATATTTTAGAGCTGATCCAGGTTCTTTGTCCCATTATCTGTTCCGTTGGATTCCCGATAGCTGTGCACGAAGATGTTAATTCCCTTTCCTCTGTTCCCGGTACACTCTAAGGGTCTCCTACCCTCACTTAGTTGTGGTGATATTAAGATGTTGATTCATAACCTAACAAGGGCACGGGAGTAAGCATATCCATTTGCATAATCAAATGAGATAGATATAACAAAATGGTATTGTCAATCACAACTATTCAATTATCAAACAAAATGCAAATACATATGAGCTCACTCCTTTTCAATGTTCCAGTTCTTGTAATGCAGGTGACATGATGCATGATTCCAACCACAACCGAGGCCTCCATCAATATTTTGATATCTAGCAAATGATATCTCAGTGTTCCCAGAACACCACCAAACGTTCCCAGAACGAATGGCAAACCATACTTGGAAAAGAAGCATCACTCCCAGAGTGTGCATCACGTTCCCAGAACGCATAAAACCATGTCCCGGACACTGGCCACATTCCCAGAATGTGTCATCAAGTAGGTTACAAATTCGGTACTCCCGGAGTACCCTCCTCATATTCCCAGAATATGAGAATTATTCCTTGCCAACCTATTATCCATTTCTCTATGAATGAATGCACCACTGCAAAGGTTGGTTTTTATCTTTGATTTAATCATTGTGATTTAGGGTTATTTCATACTCTATTTGAATGATTGGTTTAAGGCATACTCGTTGGCATGATAATGTATACTTAAGTTAGCTTAAAACATGCCATTTAACTTGAATTGAGTAGATTTAACCAATGGTAATAACTCTTCAATTAAAAGACTTAAGTTTTTATTTTTCAAGTTCAGGTACTAACCGGTTACAGTTTCAGGCTAACCGGTTAGAATTACAGACCTGAACTGTTTACCATTGAAATTCAGAAAAACCCTTTTTCTTGAATTCTCTACCTAATCCATAGACAAATTTTAACCTTATTTTACACCTCAAAACCACTGTGTTAATCATTCAAAAGAAATCTAAATCACAATTTATTCTCAATGATTCATAACTTTTTTTTTAAGTTATTTCAAAACCTCAAGGTATTGATTTCTCAACCACAATCTAAAACCAACAGTGATTAGTCACATGTTTTCAGATTGATCTTCATTGAAATTAGATTTTAGATTTGAGTAGAAATAATAGGAACATATTACTAATTTTCAAAAAGCTTATTTTTCTTTGAAATTACACAGCATCTAACCGGTTACGAATATCGACTAACCGGTTAGATTAGACAGTCTGTGTACTGAAAAATAGGATTTGCAAACTATTCCTTTCAATACTCAATTCTAACTAATTTCAACAATCATTTGATCCCACATACCTTAAGTAGATTCCGCTCAGCCACAGAAACACAGTCAATTTTGCACACATGTCATTTAGAGCATCAATGTTTCACATAACTACACATAACTACACATAACACCACTTGCTATCACATAGCTCATAACAATACATTTAAACTAGGATTAATTCCTCTATATTACTTGTATGCAATTATTAGATCTGTTACAGGCAGGATTTAATTGTCCATTGGCCTCCAAGCCTTTGTTTGCTATATACTATGCCCTTTATGAGTCTCATGGTGACTCAACCTATTATTCCATGTAATCTATTCCCATTCTAGGAAAGGAAAGCTTCTCCCTTACCTCTAGATTGCATTTGATGAGAATCAGCATCAGTTCCTTAATGAAGGACACAGATCCCTGTAGTGCTGCCTTCTTGCACAGCAGTTTCAATCAGGGTTCCAAAACCAACCTTTTGACATGCAATAAGGATAAACAAATTGGGGATACTGATTAGACTATTCTCTATGCAACATGCACTAGCTTTAGAAACAAATTTGAGACTTAGAGAGTGCATGTACTCACCAAAATCAAATACTAAAGAGAGCCTCACGAACTTGTTTCTGATTCTAGACAGATTGGTTCCTCAACTTCCAAAGCTTACAACTTCTTCAATACTCACTCTCAATTCACTATCTATACCTCAATACAAAGCTGAAAGACTCAGCTTTAATATGGTGTATCTCACTTGGTTTAATTCTTAAAGGTCAGAGAGAATTTAACAGATTAATACAGGAACCCTAACTCAGCTTCAGTACCAACACTCCATCAAAGAACCTTCAATTTGACTCTCAGATCGAGTATTTATAGAGAAATTGATGAACATGCAAACCGACACGTATTCCCCACTGAAAATCGAATGGTGTTCGTGGCAATTCGTGGTGAAATCGGCTGATTACTCATCAAAATCCACTATCCAGGTTTCCTGAGTTCATCGTGTAACCGGTTACAAATCCTTTCTAACCGGTTACATACTGGTAACCTTTAAAAATTAATAATTTAATAACTCTTTTCCCAAAACCCTTTTTAATATTACATTTAGGTCCTAATCCAAGGACTAAAATGAAATATCCATATTTTTGGTATTTATTTACCAAAAATACCTCCACCTATTTTTTTTAATGCTAAATAGCTTCAAAATATAAACTTGGAAGAATTTAATAATAAACCTTTATTATTAGCTTTCTCATTATCCGGGAGACGAAAAATTAGGGGTGTTACAGTTTAGGAGAAAACTGATTTTTAAGAAATAGTGTATATGCTGTCCAAGATTAGTTTTTATCATATAAGTGTTTATTTTTTATTGATTTTGTGTTTAGAGTAATTGTTCTAATGTATGAAATTATAAGAATATGTTATATATGTTTATAAATTGTTATTACTGTTTTCATTATTGTTTTATTAGGACCGGATTTGATATTAGAGGAAACAATGATTTTGTTAATTTTTCCTAATAGTCTAAGTGATTGTATGATGAATATATGGTGTTTATTGATGTGTATGCTTGACATAAATTATGAGTTTTATATATTAAAATTGAAAAATAATTTTTCTGGAAAAATAATATTTTGGACCATGGTTCCCAAATTATATGTTTTGTGATGCTTAATGGCATATATGTATAGCTTGAAAGTATATGTTTTTATTAAATAGAATTAAGTTGCTATCCAGATTTATTTTATAACATAAAAATATTATTTTATTTAGTCTAACATTATTTTTAGACCTTGGAGTATGTATCCTTTTGTAATAAATGGAAAAAGACGCTTTTTTCGGGTAATTTTGAATTGATGCAACTCTACCTTACTTTGTTGTCCAGAATTGTTTTGAATATGATTATATGCTACTTAAATGTTAAGTAGATAATAGAACTTGTATGTGGTATATAGGAAAAAGTAGATTAATTTTTAGAGGTATTGTTTAAAAGAAAACGGAAATTAAAGTTTATATGTAAGTGTTGTACAAATTTGATTTAAGTAATTCCAAAAATGATTTTTAGTTTACTAAATGTATGTGTGTATGTGTCATGTTGTTTGATTTTGTGAGATGGTTTGAATATTAAGGTGAAACTATATGGTTAAGTGTTGTTAGTTAGGCCATAGTATTTTAGATGAATAAATATTGATGTCTGACTGATAAGGTGCTTCTTTATTCCTTAAATGATCTATGTGTAACTATAGGGATTAAATAAATTCATGTATGATTTTATAATATTGAGTTATCTTTTAAAGTTTTCTATGTTAATCAAAATGTAAATATGTGTTCGAGTGTTTGATTTTGTGTATAAGTGTGTGAAGGTGGTAGTTGTTATATAAGCAATATAGTGTGGTTTTTATGAAAATAAAAATGTATTCTTAAAGGTTTTCAAGAATTGGAGTGAGTTGTAAATTATTCTTTGTAAAAAGAATTTCTTGATTTTAAAGAAGGAATTGTTTTAAGTTATCTAATGCCTTAAAAAGGGTTTCTGTTTTAAAAAGGGATTTCTGTTTTAAGGTACTTTGGCACTTTGGGTTTAGTCCTTACATTAGTGAATAGATAGTATAAGGTACTTGCTTGATATTGATTGTATGTCGTTCATCGTTTAAGAAATAAAGGGAATTAAAAGTGAACGAGCTGTTGGAACTGTGGACACGAAGATTGAATCAGAGTAGCGTGGAGCTCAGGTGAGAGAGCAACCTTCCTAAGACATAATGGCACTGAGGTAGCATTAGGGCGTTCCGTATCATCTCAAAGGTCGGAACTAGGAATCTATAGGTTGAGTAGTAAGACGGCAAATGTGTGTGTGTTCCGCCGTCCTTACGAAAAATACGATTCCTCAATATTGATGGAATGTCTGTTAATAATTGTTATATCATGTTGTATATCCTGAAGTTGTATATGGAATATTGCCTTAATGATTTTGGAAATGATAAAATGATAAGTGATGAGATAACAAATATGTTGGGATTATTTTTGGAGATAATGATTTATCCTATGAAAGGATGCTCAATGTATAATTGTTGTTCCATGAAAAGGACTTGGAATATTTGGAAGTATTATTATGAGAAATTATGAGAAATGATTATTTGTATCTTGTGGAAATTTGAGGATCATTATTAGTGTACAGTGATGGTGCAAGCGGCACAATGACTTTGTTATATCCCCTTAAGTGACTGGCCACGTGAATGACTTTGTCGTGGTTTCATGTCTTGTGGAATCCACTGTACTATAGGGAGGTGTTTGCTGTTACCCTTAGAGGTCGAGACCCGTTAGAAGCGCGGCTTAGAATGGGTCGACCAACGTAGGGTAATAAAGATTTAAAAGACTTAAAAGACTTTAAGCTTAAAATCCTTTCTAACTACGTTGAGAGTGAAGTAGTGGAGAGGAAAGATACCGTATACTTGGAGGTAGGTGTCTCTTCAAGTGGTGATTGTGATAGGGGAGGGCAATGACGGTGACTCGTCAAGAAGCCTAAGAGCGCTTCTCCAGGCGGGACGAGACTACAAGGACTTGTCTTTCGGTTGTAGGCAATGTCGTAGCAAAGAACTGCACGATCAACTAGAGATAGAGCTGTCGCCCCCTTGAGCAAATCTTAGATGGTGTAGAGGGAATCCAAATGGGACTAGAAGCCATTTTTTTGTGAAATGAGAAATTATGAATTGATACTGTATTTTGTTTTGCTGGCCAACTTGCGTGGTTTCAGTTCGTACGTACCCTTTGGCTTCGATGTCAGCATGGTTAGGATTCCTGTGCATCCCATCTGCTTTCCGACTTAGGTTGTGGTTGGATATTGAAGGAGGAGATGTATCGTGTGTGCTAATCTACCCTTACCTCAATGATTTCCCTCCCTAAATCATTGATGGTTGTGAAAAGACTTAGTGGAAAGTTGTGAGTATGGAACACTTGAATAATGAGATTAAATTTTGATGATATGATAAGGATAACGTGGTAATGTTATGATTATGGTGAATCCATGATAACTATGAGATGCAAATGAGATAATGTTATAATGTAAAGCTTATGCTTTGTTAAAGTTGTATGTGTGTGAGTTCTAATGTGATTCCTTGGATTAAGACCATGCCGTCGACGAACATTCCGTCCGAATCGTTGACTCTCTCTCTCTTCTTTCCTTTCCCTGTGGACATTGGGGACAATGTTCACAGATGTCAGATCATGTAGCATTTTCAAGTGATAATTGCTTAAGTTGGAAGATGATCGTGAGATGAAGTATATTTATGAGGAGGATGCAAAAGCGGCAAGCCGAGGAATCTTTCAGATACTTGTGATGAAGGATAGCAATGAAGATTAGTAGTATAAGTTCTTGTTTTGTATTCCATCTTCAGATGGATAGGACATGATTACTCTACCCCGAATGTAACCCCTGTTGTAATAAATGATTATTTAAAATGAAATAAAAGAAGTTTCTTTTGTTATATATTATGTTCATAAAGTAATTAAACTATTTTTCCGCGAGTTAACCATCGACTAAATATGACATTGAGAAAATGAGTTTTTGGAAATGTGTTGGATGGTAACATCTCTTTTTGGAAATAGAATTTTATGACGCAAGTACCAAAACATTTTTGTAAACCAAATGAATCAAATTGTATATATAAAAACCTCTTTGTAAAAGAATTAAACTGAATTGATTTTGATAATGTTATAAAAAAAAAGTGGCGCAAATTTTTAGTGAAAATTCTAAGTCCAAATTGGGGTGTTACATAAGGGCAGGATAAAATCTTTCACCTTTACCAGAATATCTTCCACTACTCCATATGGGCGGAGGGTGGTTCTATCAGCTAACTGAAGTAATGTCGGGGTAGGCTTAACCTCTCCTAAGTTTAATGCTTCACACACAGACAAAGGCATAATATTAACACTAGCTCCTAAGTCACAGAGAGCCTTACCTGAGTACTCCTTGCCTATGCTAACTGAAATGGTGAAGCTACCTGGATCCTTCAACTTTGGTGGAAGGTTGGATTTGATGATGCTTTTGCACTTCTCTGCTATCGGGAACGTCTCGTCAGTGAGCATCCGCTTCTTCTTTGTCAGCAACTCCTCCATGAATCTCGTGTACAAAGGCATTTGTGAGAGAGCCTCTGCAAACGGGATGTTGATCTGCACCTTTCGTAGCATCTCCAAAAATTTGTTGAATTGCTTCTGGTCATCCTCTTTCTTCAACCTCTGAGGATAAGGAATCCTCGGAGGTAGTGGTGCCGATTTAGGTGTGCCTTTCTCTTTCTCTTGATCCGCAGGTGGATCCTGCGTCTGTTGCATTGCGGTTGAGCCTCCTCCACTTGGTTGCTTTGGCCCCTCATCCTTCTTCTCAGGCTCAGTTGCATCACCTTTCTTCTGTGGCTCCTCATACGACTTGCCACTTCGAAGGGTGACCGCCATGCATCTCTCCTTGGTGTTGGTTGCGATCTCTGATATTCGATTGTTTATTTGAGCCACTTACACCTCCAAGTTGTGAATGCTGACTTCCTGATTGACAAAATTCGCCCTGGCTTCTGCCATGAAGATATTAGTCGTGGTAGCCATTGCTTCAAGTGCCTTCTCCCAGCCCTGCTTTTGTGGCGGCGATGGATTGGGTGCTGAGCTGGACCATGAGGTGTGAGACTGACTGATTTGCCCCGGATTTTGGATATTGGAGTACATGTTATTTTTAGGTACTCCACCACCCACAAACATGGCTTGCTCCTCAATGGTGGCTGGACCCTTACTGACTTCAAAAGCACAATCACCATTCCGGTGACCTCCCCCACGAAAGTCGCACTTCAGAGTGCTCGATGCAGCTGACATAGTGATCTGGCTCATCTGCTTCGTCAATGCAGCAATCTGCTGCTGCATTTGCTTGTTCTGCTCGATTAAGATCTGGGCTTGACTAGAGTCCAAATCATAACTCTTCAAGACGCTTTGCTCCACCTGGGTCCGTAGTCCTTGGCTGCTGCTGAATGCCATGTTTGCAATAACTTCCTTGGCCTCTTCAACAGTCTTCTTCATCAGCGATCCACCAGCTGCTGCATCAATCATGCTTTGACTGAATTGGTTGAGCCCATTATAGAACGTTTGAATCTGCTGCCAGTCTTGCATATATGTTGGGAACTTCCTCAGTAGCTGGTTGTAATGCTGCCAAGCTTCATGCAACGGCTCATTGTCCTCTTGCATGAATGAGTGAACATCTTGCCTCAGCTTCGCATGCATCCCAGCTGGAAGGAATTTATCCATGAATTTGGAGACAAGTAATTTCCAGCTGGAAAGACTCCCTGGAGCCTGGTTGTTCACCCACGTTAGTGCCTCGCCTCTCAGCGAGAGAGGGAACATCCTCATTCTGATGGCCTCGTCCGTAGCACCCTCGATCTTGAAGAATCCGAGCATGCCTAGGAAGTTGGCGATATGATCCCTGGGGTCTTGATGCGGCGCACCACTGAACTGATCCTGCATGATAAGGTGGATGTACTGTGGATCGATTGCGAATGCAGTTGTAGTGATGGCTGACCTGACTATGCTGGAAGCGAGGAAGTCCGGGTCCATGGTTGCATATTCTGCCAAAGTCTTCCTGGGAGGAGGAGGCGGAGAGGATCCGTGAGATCCTCCTTCTCCAACCATCTTCAAAGTTGTTTTTTTCCCCTCTTCTAGTGCTGAATTTTTCTCCTCTTTGCACTTCAATTGATATAAATTCTTGCACAGCACAAAAACAAAAGAAAAATTACGCAACACCTGTTGAGACAAGAAACTAACTAAAAAAATAAATTTCACCTAAACTATTACTAAGTACCGAAAACTAATTGAAACGAATTTCAATCCCCGGCAACGGCGCCAAAAGCTTGTTGGACTACCGGCAAGTATACCAGATTGACAAGTAATATAGTCAATAAGACCAGATATCGTCCCTCTCTAGTGTGAATGAATCCTAATCCTCTTATTATATAGATAAAAACTAACCTAATTTTCAATCTAATGTGATAAGATTTTTATCTGAATAAAACTAATCCTAAATCTGAATATAATATGATAAGATCCTATTATAATACACTAATCTCTAAGAATCTTATTTACTAAAAGAATTTATCATTAAAATCCTTTTAGAATCCCGTATTTGTGTCTGACAGAAACTTCGGCACTGATTTTGACCTCAAAGATGGACGAATTGAGCAAGACTTTCTTTTTGGAAAATTTGTAGATCTTTTCCTTAGCTTTAAAATGATACCTAGATCGCCTCATTTAGATAAGCGTAGCTCAAGTTATGGTCAAAACAGCGAACAATGTCACTTTCTCGCATTTTGTGCGCCTGGGCGCCCAGGGCCTCACGCCTGAGCGTGCCAGGTCTGTAAAATGGTGCAATTCTCGTGGTGCGCGCTCCTGGGCGTGCGGGTCTGTGCGCCTGGGCGTGCGTCACCTGCTCCGGCTCCGTTTCGCTTCGTTTTTGCGCCATTTTCAAGGTCTTTTCATCCTCTTTCATGCTCCATATTTATTTTCTTCATTTAAGCTCCGAAAGTACCTAAACAAACCCAAAACGGATCAAAACGTTCAAAGGATTCTAAATTACATAACTTCCTAAAAACTATACAAAAAAATCCTAAATTTACAAGAGAAACAAGCAAAATACATAGTAAAAGGGAGTCTAAGTCATGCTCAAAACATCATATATTATACCCAAATCAACCTTATACATCAAACTTCCATCACACTGCATAGACCACACGGCATGAACAATCTGCACAAAAAGCCTATGTTCTGCCCACAGATTAAAGAACTTAAAACCAGATCTTCTCGGATGCGACCCCAAGCCCCAATCTATGAGAATAAGGGAACTGTCAGAAACCCCTGGAACAATAAACTCTGTTTCTGCATTCGGCCACTGCATACACCAGTAATCATTCACAAGAGCACGATCAAGTTTACAATAAATTCTATCCTATTGATCCTGCTTGTTGCACCATGTATAATAACAACCCCTATATCTCATATCAATCAACTGATAAGTGTGAACTCAGTCATTAAAATTAGATAATAAGGTAACATCAACAGGTACACCACCAAGCTTCTCATTATCAGAAAGGAAGCTATTAAAATCCCCCAAGACAATCCAAGGGATTTGAATAAAAGCATGAATTCATTTAAAAACATTCCATAGTTCCTTCCTTTGCTCATGATCATTAGAGGCATAGACAAAAGTAGCATAGAAAACTGCATTAGTATGCCTAACCTTCACATAACAAAGAACATACTGATAAGACCTGCTAACAATCTCAACATCAAACATATCCATTCTCCAAATAAGCCAGATACGCCCAACAGGAGTTAAGTCATGATTTGAAAAAGAACCTCAACCAAATGCAATCTTATCTTTAACAGTACAAAAAGAGGATGCACGTAATTTATTCTCCAAAATTCCTAACAAACCTACACTATATTTATTGTAAAAATCTACAACTACTTTTTGGTTTAGAGGGCGATTCAGCTCTCTAATGTTTCATGCAGCTATTCAGTCCATTAGAGAATTGCCTAGAGGTTTCCCCCCTTAAGCAACACTACAGGTTTAGATTTACCTTTACTCCTTGAAGTGACAGTCGTCCACCCTTCCTCGGAATCCACTTCACCTCAGCATCATCATGAAGCTTCCCAGGAGTTTTCTCAGAATCTGGCTCAGCCTCTTGCACCGCCTCAGCAGCAGGCTCACTAGAAAGAATATCCTTAATAGCTTCAGTGGCTGCCTCTACATTCTCTTCTGGAATTAAGCCCTTATCTAAGCTTTCTTTGAGCTTCAACTTATTAACAAGCTCATCCACCTGTTCCTGAGTAGGCTTGTTTTTAACAACCCATTTTTGCTTCACTCCTATCCGACACATTGCTACATCATGCCCATATGTTAAGCATTTATAAATTTTCGTGCATTGATTGCAACTAGGATAAGATTGAATTGAAGGACCGAAGGAGTGTATACATAGTTAGGGAAATGAAGTGGCGAAAAAAAAATAGCAAAGTAACTTCATATGGGCCTATAGGCTATACCGCTATAGCATAGCAACTACGTAAGGGTGTGAATTGGAAAAAGCCAAATGCAGCAACAGGAGAGTAGAGGTGATCATGATGGCCACTTTAATTTCTGTGATAATATAATATAAATTTGGAACAACAATTTGAATGATAAGGTACATGGGATACAAATATCACAGAAACTGATGTTTTTATGTCCTTAACAATTTATTATATCTAAGGCTTAATTATGTCACAAGTTTATGAAGTTTGGGGTACTTATGCCAGATGCCTTTATTCTTTATTTTTCAATGTCTGACTCCCCGAAGTTACTTATGGGTTTGTCATGTACCATTACTATCAATTCTGGTCAGTTTTGCTGACACGTAACATCGGAATCTTAATTAGACGCAAGGGTTTAGGCACGCGATGCCACGTGGGCGAAGATCCGTTTTTTTTTAAATTAAAAACTAAAAAACGTAATATTTTTATATTTTTAGTTAAAGAAAAAAATAAGAAAAAAGGATTGAAGAGAGAGGTCGTCTTCGCCCGTGTGACATTACGCAGCACCACATGGTCAACCTCCTGCGTCTGACTAGGATTCCGGATGTTACATGTCACCAAAATTGGTCATAATTGGTAGTAGGGATATATGACAAACCCAGAAGTAACTTCGGGGAGTCAGACATTGAAAAATAAAGAATAAAGGCATCTGGTAGAAGTACCCCAAACTTCAGGGACTTGTGATAAAATTAAGTCAACCTAAAACTAAAACATGGAAAAAAAGTTGAAGTACCAATTTAAAAAAACCACTAAATTGAAGGATTTTTTAAAAACATTGAAATAAAAATTAAAAATCTAAAAGATATGTTATGAATTAATGAAAATAAGAAGGCATAAGAGATTGAGGGTGTAACACTCCTTGTATATCATCTTACTTTATAAGAAAAGTAATAAGTTTAAGAATACTTGGACTTGTTATCGTTGGAAAAAGATCTGAAAATAAAAATTTTCCCCTTCCCTTGAAAATTTAATTTCAGAAACACTTGATCAATGATAAAGGTTGACTACCAAAATCAGAGTTTGCGGAAACAAAGTAAAATCATCATATTGTACCCCCAAAATATATCAGGTGTAACAAGTCCATTAATACCAAATAAGTATAATTATGAAACTGAATTTCTCTTATGATACTTTTTTCCAAAATATGTATAATCTAAATTCCATTAAAAATAGAAATGTTATAGAGCTGGTCACTGGTCCTTTGTCCAAACATCCTTCTGGTCGGATCCTCGATATCTGCACAACGGGTTCCCAACCCACACTTTCTACACTCTGCATGCACCTAGAGACATCTCCCTTTACAGACTCTTGTGCAAGCTAGATGCACGATCAACACCTAATAAGGACATGGGGGTTAGCTATACATATTTGCATAATCAAATGAGAATAAAACTAACATCCACAAGTCAACATGTAGCAAATCATGATGCATAACCATATGAGCACATCCGGTTAATCATAATAATTCTTGCAATGCAGGTGGCATGATGCATGATTTCCTTCCACAGCTGAGGCCTCTAACAAAGTCCATCTCGGACGTCCATCCAATACACCATTGTGTTCCCGGAACACTGACATTCGTTCCCAGAACGTAATGCCAAACCATACTTGGATGATAAGCATTCACTCCCAGAGTGTGCATCACGTTCCCAGAACGTGTAGCAAACCATACTTGGATAAATAAGCATCACTCCCAGAGTGTGCATCACGTTCCCAGAACGCATACGTTCCCAGAACGTATAAAAACCAGGTCCCGGACACTGGCCACATATCTATAATGTGTCATCCAGTAGGTTGCTTATCAAAGTGTTCCCAGAACACCAACATACGTTCCCAGAACGTATAAAACCAGGTCCCAGACACTGGCCACATATCTATAATGTGTCATCAAGTAGGTTATAATTTGGTACTCCCGGAGTACCCTCCTCATATTCCCAGAATATGATAATCGTTCCTACCAACCAAACTTCCACTCTATATGAATGCACAATCATCAAGGTTGGTTTTATCTTTAATTCAATTATTATACCAATGTGCTCCCAGAACACTAACATACGTTCCCAGAACATATCGCAAACCATACTTGGAATAAAATCAAGCACCACTCCTAGAGTGTGCATCACGTTCCCAGAACGTGTCCAAGAAACCATGTCCTAGACAATGGCCACATTCCCGGAATGTGTCATCAAGTAGGTTGCATCAGTTTGGTACTCTTAGAGTACAGGGCCATGTTCCCAGAACATGATAAACAATCCTTGCCAACCTATTATATTATCTTTCTCTATGCATGCATTGCATACATAATTCCTAAGGTTGGTCTTTCCATCAATTCCGTTATTATGACTTAGAAAAACACAACTTTTGAATGATATCTTGAGGTATAGCTTTACTCATAAAATTCACCTTTGAATTTAAATTTAACCTATGCTCATAGACCTGGATTGAGAGAATATAATCATTGATATCAAAATCCTTACTCAAAACTTAACTTTTATTTTTAAGTTTTCAGGTACTAACCGGTTACATCATCACCTAACCGGTTAGAATTACAGACCTGAATACAAAACCACTGATTTTCAAAGAATCCTTTCTTAAATTCTCTACTCAATCCAATGACAAGGTCTTAGCATATCAGAATACCTCAAGTTCAACACATAATATCATTCAAAAGATCTAAGTCATAATCCCATTTCACTTATGCATAATTTCCTCTTGAAATTTTCATTTGATGTTAAGGTATTAACTCCCAATTTTCAATCTGAATTATTACAATAAAATCAACTTCATTTCAGATTGAATTCCAGTGAAATTAGGGTCTAGATTTGAGTCATATTGATAAGACCACAGAACTGATTTCAGAAACTTATTTTCTTTGACAATTTTACAGTGTCTAATCGGTTATAATTATCGAGTAACCGGTTAGATTGTGCAGTCAGCACATTGAAATATGAGGTTTTGCAACCCATTCTTTTCATTACTCAAATCTAACCAATTTCAATCATTCAAAAGAGTTCATATACCTTAAGTAAACATGTTTAACCACAGAAACACATTCACCTTGCATGCATTCAATTTAGATACACAAATTGCACATAATTGCACATATTTCACAACTTAATGCATCAATTCACATAATATCCAATTAAGTCATGAAATTGTCATCATAACAGCTTGCATGCATCATATTATGATTGCTCAAAAACAGAAATGAGCTTAAATTGGCCTCCAAGCCATAAAACTAATTCCAACTATGCCCTTAGAGTCTCTTGGTGACTCATCCTATTTACCAACATGTTTTTCCTCATTCTAGCAAATAGTAAGCTTCCCCCTTACCTCTAAATTGTGCTTGATCCAAAACTTTGCAGAGAAAAAGGCTCCAACACAAATTCCCATTGAATCTACTCCATGCTGATAGAGTTGGACAGGGTACCAAAACCAGGGAATTTGACATGCAAAACCAAATTAAGAATTGGGGAAAATGGTCAAATTGAGTTCTCTGCAACATGCACTAGAGGTAGGAACAGATTTGAAATCACAAGGGTTTGTGTGCTTACCAAAATCAAGCTTCAAAGTCAGCTCCAGAAACCAGAAGCTGAGGTTTGACAGCACCAACACCCTTACTTTGCAAGCTTCGTTCTCTTAATTCAGGGACTCTCAACTCACAAATTTTATATCAATACAAAGCCCTTGATGTGAGCTTTGTAACAGTGTATCACTCGTTTTCTATCTCTCAACACAGGCTGAGAATCGAACAGAAAGATTATGGAACCCTAAAACAGAGCTTCAGCAATTCAGGAGCAAAAATGGACTTTAATCAGAGCAAGGAAAGCTATTTATAGAGGGATTTGAGTGTCATGCAAGTCGACAAGTTGATCTCCACTAAGATTAGGGTTGATTCGTGACAATTTCTGGGTTAAAATGCGTGATTACTCATCAAACGCACTAATCCCAGTTTCTGTGTTCATCGTGTAACCGGTTACAGAGCCCTTCTAACCGGTTACATACTGATAAAATTCAAAAATTAATAATTTAATTACTCTTTCTTCAAAAACCTTTTTAATATTACAATTAGGTCCCAACCCAAGGACTAAATTACAATATTCACATTTTTGTACAAAATAACCATATAAAAATATATCTCATATTTTTATATATAAAAACGCATAATGTACAAAAATTAAAACCTTCAAAACCAATATAAATCAATTATAAAATAATTGTTATAATTAATTTCTTGGTTATTTGGGAGACGAAAATTAGGGGTGTTACAGAGGGAGAAGAGAGAAGTAGGGAGAAATTGTATTTCACTTCTTGGGGCAATGTTTACAATATATATGAGTCCTATTATATAGGAAAAGAGGAAACCTATCATGAATTTGTTTCAACTAAAGATAAACATAAAGTAGAGATCAACTCAAACTATGATAGAGTCATCCACTTATTAGATAAATACAAATTGTTCATAACACTCCCCCTTGGATGACTATTAAGAGAATATGCCTCTTTAAAAACCTTTCTAAAAAACCCTATGATAAAAATTAGTGAAGGAAAAAGAGTACACAATTCTTCTTACGCAATTGGATGCTGCCTCATTAAAAACCTTGTCAGGAAAACTCATCAGGAAAAAATGTGACTAAGGGAAAAAGAGTTTCTCCTCCTGATGCAAACAATTATCTCTGAGATATTACACTATTACCTTCGCAGGATAGGTTTCATGATGTACCAAAATTTCATTAAATATTCCATTTTTAATTCAAGACAAAATTTTGTTATTTCCAAATCCTTCATTTCAAACTCTTTCTTTAAGCAATTTACAACATTTGGAAGTTCTTCAGAAGTTCTAATAATATTCAAATCATCAACGTAAACATCAATTATAACATATTTCTTGCCACATCTTTTCATAAAAATACATGGACAAATTCGATTATTTTATATCCTTCATTGATTAAATATTCACTTATAGGATTATACCACATCTCAATTTACTTCAAACCATAAAAACTTTTATTCAGTTTATCATACTAAAATGTGTGATTAGCTTTATTCCAACATCTTCATGTGAATGAATAACAATATCTTGCTAATAAATTAATATCAGATGACATATTAAGTCACGTATGACATTTAACAATCTGGTAGAGATTAGCATATAAATTAGTTGTTATTTATCAAAGCAAAAAACTTTAGAAGTTGTTTTTCCCAACTTGATAGGCACAAATTCAATTTGCTAAATGTTCGATCTTCAGGCTGAGGTATTTCATTTTGAAATGTTTCCTTTAGCTTTAGGTAATTCAAACAATATTGAAATAAAACTACATAGAAAATAAAAACACAACATGTATAAATTGCACGACATGATATTATATATATGAATCAAACAATGTATAACTAAAAAAATCAATTATTAGCTAAATATAAATAGATATATACATGTATATATCAATATCCTTAATTCTTCTGCAATTTCTCATATTGATATAATGATATCATTCTTGAATGAACCATGATAATGGATACAAACATATAATGCATTTTATGTTTGCTAGAATTAAAACTTCGAGTCTATTAAAAATCTCTTGGAGCTTGAACTATAGGTTCAAAATTATTGCATTTGCAATATTAACTTTAATAGAGTACTTTTATGGTGGAAATAGTTTATTTGAAATGTTCTACAAAATGTTTCTTCCATACTCTACTAGTTATACAAAAATTTTCTTCTATTTCGTATGACTAGAAGCCGTTGTTAACACAATATTCGTGTACGATGATAATTTAGAGCTCTAAAAGAGTTGTTATCCAGAGGTATTGGAAAATTTTTCAGTTTACACGTATATAGTGCAATTGAAATACCTCATATCGTAAAACCAAAAGCTTATAAACTAGAAGTTTATAAATTATAATATAATTTTTTGTTTGGCTTGACTGGTTAGACCATCCCGGATCAACTATATGATGCAAAAAAAAATTAAAACTTATGTTGACATCCAAAGAAGAACCCGAAGTTTCTTCAATCTGATTATCTCAATGTGCTAATAATTGTTCCCAAAGAAAGTTTATTCGGCCATCACCATAAAATTTGGATTGAATCTGGAATAAATACAAGGTGATATTTATGTGTCATTACTTCCATCATGTGGATCATTTAGGTATTTTATATTTTTAATTGATGCATCAACTGGATGGTCACATGATTCTTCATTGGCAATTCGCAACCAGAAGTTTGCGAGATTACTTGTGCAATTGTATCAACCAAAATCTAATTATTAACTATTGTATGTCTATTGTCATTACTAATTGGGAACATGTATGACACTGATTTGTTGGAGAGTGCCCTAGTGGCAATCGTATTTTCTCTTTTACTGGTACTTATTTCATGTTTATGGATTATTACTATTAATAATAATGAGGCATTTCATTTATTATATTTATGCTTTAATTGTTTAATTAAAATAGATGTAATAAAGTCCTTAGTATTATAAGTTCAATGTCATAAGAATATCAAGTACATGACTTGATAGTGAGATCTTATTGATTGATAATTATCCTTAAAGATTCCCTAGTCGAGTATTATAGTTAATAAGGACAACTATAATACATCGAGACTAGTATGTGGCAGACTGATGACTGTATCTCACCGGTCATGGATATGGGATATCAAGTCTTCACGTAAGTACACATTGGGACAATTGTGTACTGGATTGACCCGTCATGAGAATGCTACATGAGTTATTAAGTGAGTGTCATAAGCGATTCTCATAGTGACAATGGTGTACATGGTCCTTCGACCTGAAGTCGCTACGGTTCCCAACATGAGGAATTATATGCTTTCACGCAATCAAACGTCATTTTTAACCAGGTGATCATAACGGTTGTAGTCGGGTATATGACAAATCATGTAGAGGGATGTGAGTGACGTAGATGAGATTTGTCCTTCCTTATCAATAGGAATTATATCTCTGGGCCCCTTGATTGAGTGAGACGGTGAAATGTATGGCCATACTCAAGACAGTCAATATGAGATATTGACGAGACTAGTTTAGACGCGTCTACTCAGGGATCAAGAAACCATAGGTTACACTATTCATGGGTGACACGTTCCATGCCATGAGTGTAACTATGATATTTGGACAAAGGGATTAAACTTACACATGTTCATTGGTCACAGTAAAAGGTTTAGTCAAATCACAGACATTCCTATCACTTGGGTAGCAGTGATGTGTTGCTAGATACCGCTCATTGCTTGTAAAGTTAAAATGTGATTTTAACATTACTGCCAACGTTACAGGAACCTATAGGGTCACACACTAAGAGCAGATAAAATTGGAGATATTACATTTGATAAAAATACAATAGTTGTATTTTTATAAAATTAAATCTTTCTGATATGATTAAGATATGATTCGTTTTATTTTTACGTATAAGATATAAATTTGATTTTATCTTCTACATATAAGATGGAATTCGAATTTATCTTCTAAAAGCCCAACCAGTTGGTCTGATAATATTATAAATATAATATTATTAGCTTTAGGGGTTTTTGAAGATGTGTGAGACAAAAAACCCTAGCCGTCATATCAGAGAGTGAGTGATACACAGACTCTCTCTTCTCTGCTAGCATTGAGAAGAGAGACGTGACTCCAATTGAGAATTTGTTCGTGTGGATACCAATAGAGGCACAACACATTGATGTGCTCGTGATTGACGAAGCGTTCGTGATAAGATTCGTTGGTCTCTTCTTCCCTGCAAAAGGTAATTTTATTCCCTATCTCAAATCATGCTTTCACATGGATCCTGGATGGAAATAGAATTTTTTTTTCCGCTGCGTTTGTCGCATCCTATTTCGTAACAGTGGTATCAAAGCCACTTGTGAAACCATGATTTGATTATTTTTGATTAAATATGTTTTAATATGATTATGATGTGTTGGGATTAATCAAAAATTAATAAAATAAAAAAAAAAACATTTCGCTGTGATGTTGCAAAAGGTGCTTGATACATGATAAGATCATGAGAAGGTACATCATAGAATTGTTACGTGAATATCAATTGCTAACAGTGGCTATCATTGAATTGTGCCGCATGTACTGCAAAAGAGTTGTGCCGTGAATTATCATTGAATTGTGCCGCATGTACTTCAAAAGAATTGTGCCGTGAATTATCAAATTGTGCCGCATGAACTCACGAATCAATAATGATATCAAGAGTTGAAACGTTATTTTTTTTATCAAGAGTTGATAAAATATAATTTTTTTTTATAATTCGTAACAAACATAATTTTAATAAAATAATAATGTATTTTATTTAATATGTTGTTTTTTGTATGGTGAATGGTCATGACCTCTTAGATCGTTTCGCGCCTTGTGTATGTTTTATTTTCTTTTGGTATATTTTTAAATATGGCTTGCGTGTCGTGCCTCTCTCCATATTCAATATGTATTTCTTTTCTCATCTAAATCCCCTCATGAACGAGGTTTCTATTTGTAATATTTTTATTAAAAATTGCGAAAGACTTGAAGATGAAAAGGAAAGGAGATTTAAGGAAGGCTCTTGGAGAAGGACCGGTGCATACATTCAAGGAATGCTCTTGGAGAAGAAGCTATGCGTTTAGGATTTGTATTAATTCACTCATTGGCTTGGGTGAATTAGTTTTTCTAGGTCATGACCATATCACGTAGTTTATAATTATAGTATGTATGTGATGCATGTTATCGTTATAATGTATGTTAATGTAAGATAAAACAGGTGAGATCACTTAAATATAAAACCCCTCAAACTGAAATATTAAGTTATATGCCTTCCAATGCTTGACACTCATCTTGATTGATGTCGTTTTAAATGTGGGTCTGCTAAAGTAGAGTACGTTTATCTACATTGGTCAGACGCGAAGGAATAAATGTAATATTCGTTATGTCAACCATTGGGTCTAACTTAAATGGATGGTTCAATAGGATTGAAGATCTATAGGCAAAATAATTGGGTATAAATTAATAAGTTAATTTTGAATAAATGTTATTCACCCAATTGATCCAAGAGTCACATGAGATGTGATTGGGAAAGGGTTCCTTACCTAAATAATCTAATTGTGGGTGATCAGCTAAAGTTGACTCATGATAAGACGAAATATGGATCTTGGTCCCACTAGAAAATCTTGCGCTAAGATTTTCCGAGTCAATATTGAGGGTTATTGATTTGAGGAAAATAGTGGGAGTAATATTTAATGAAATTCCTTATTAAATATTTAATAAACATGATTTTAATTTTGCTTTTATTTTGTTGTTAGATCACCATGACTTCAAACAATTCAAATAACTTATCACTGCGATCGGTCCTTGAGAAGGACAAACTGACGGGAATTAATTTCCTAGACTGGTATCGAAACCTAAGGATTGTCCTTAGGAATGAGAAAAAGCTGTATGTGCTAGAGCAACCGCTCCCTGAAGCACCCCCCGCTAATGCACCGGCTGCTGAGCGGAATGCTTTCCGAAGGCATCAAGATGATGCATTGGAGGTTGGAACTCTCATCCTTGTCACCATGACCTCTGAGCTTCAGAAAGTTCATGAGAACATGAGTGCGTACGATATGATCGTACACCTGAAGGAGCTCTATCAAGAGCAAGCAAGGCATGAGCGTTTTGAGGCCACAAAGTCCCTTTTCACTTGTAAGATGACAGAGGGAAGCCCAGTCAGCCATCATGTTATCAAAATGATTGGTTATATTGAGAATATTGAGAGGTTGGGTTTTCCACTAGGTCAAGAGTTGGCCGTTGACTTAGTTCTGCATTCCTTACCACAGAGCTTTAGTCAGTTTGTCATGAATTACAACATGAACAACATTGACAGCACTCTAACTGAATTGTTAGGGAAGTTAAAACTGCTGAGCATGATATCAACAAGGGAAAAACTATATTGTTGGTTCAAAATGGAAAGGGCAAAGGTAAGGCCAAAGGGAAAGCACAAAAACCTAAGGATAAGGGCAAAGCTAGAGTAGCTAAGGCTCTTAAGCCTAAAGGTGGGGTGGCTAAGGAGGGAAATTTCTTCCATTGTAACAAGGAGGGACATTGGAAGAGGAATTGCCCAGATTACCTTAAAGAGAAAGAAATGAAGAAAAGCGGAGCCTCTTCTTCAGGTATTTTTGTTATAGAAGTTAATTTTTCTGCTTCAACATCATGGGTATTAGATACTGGATGTGGATCTCACATTTGTGTTAATGTGCAGGATCTAAAAAGGAGTAGAAGATTAGCTAAAGGTGAAGTAGAACTACGAGTTGGAAATGGAGCAAGAGTTGTCGCCATTGCTGTTGGAACTTGTAGTTTAACCTTACCTAGTGGATTAGTTTTAGAACTAGAGGATGTTTATTGTGTACCTGCTATTCGTAGGAATATTATTTCAGTTTCATGTTTAGACAAAGTAGGTTTTTCGTTTTCAATAAGGAACAAGTGTTGTTCCATTTATTTGAATGAGATGTTTTTTGGCAGTGCACAATTAATAAATGGTCTTTATTTGTTAGATCTTGATCATCCAGTCTATAACATTAATGCTAAAAGGTTTAAATCAAATGATACAAACCAAACTTTTCTTTGGCATTGTCGTTTGGGCCATATAAATGAGAAACGCATTTCTAAGCTTCATAAAGATGGATTCTTAGACTCATTTGATTTTGAATCTTATGAGACATGTGAGTCTTGTTTGTTGGGCAAGATGACAAAGGGCCCATTTACTGGCAGCAGTGAACGGGCTAATGAACTTTTGGGACTCATACATACAGATGTATGTGGGCCTATGAGTTCAAATGCTAGAGGAGGTTACCCGTACTTCGTCACATTTACTGATGATTTTAGTAGATATGGGTATGTATATCTGATGAAATACAAACATGAAACCTTTGAAAAGTTCAAGGAATTCAAGAATGAAGTACAAAATCAACTTGGCAAAAGTATTAAAGCCCTTCGATCTGATCGAGGTGGTGAATACCTTAGCCAAGAGTTCGATGACTATCTAAAAGAGTGTGGTATAGTATCTCAACTCACTCCTCCTGGAACGCCCCAGTGGAATGGTGTTTCAGAAAGGAGAAACCGAACCTTGTTGGACATGGTTAGGTGTATGATGAGTCAATCGGACCTTCCTATCTCTTTTTGGGGACATGCTCTGCTTACAGCTGCTTTTACACTTAACCGATCCCCATCGAAAGCGGTTGAAAAGACACCATATGAGATATGGACTGGGAGGCGTCCTAGTATGTCTTTTCTCAGGATTTGGGGTTGTGATGTTTATGTGAAACGTCTACTTTCTGATAAACTCAGTCCCAAATATGACAAATGCTATTTTGTAGGATATCCCAAAGAAACTAAGGGATACTATTTCTACAATCCCACAGAAGGCAAAGTGTTTGTCGCTCGCACAGGCGTATTTCTTGAAAGAGAATTTCTCCCTAAAGGAAATAGTGGGAGGAAAATAGATCTTGATGAGATTCAAGAATCCCAAAGTAGCCAAGACCAAGCGATGGATGTTGAGCAAGTTCCACAAGATGTTGTGGATGTACAACCTGCTCAAGTTACACAAGTTTTTCGTAGGTCAAGTAGGATTCCTCTTCAGCCAGAGAGATATGGATTTCTCTTGACTCAAGAGGATGACATTATGTTTTTTGATCAAGATGAACCTACTACTTACCAAGAGGCTATAAACAGCCCTGACTCTGAGAAATGGCTTCAAGCCATGAGATCTGAGATGGAGTCCATGCACACCAACCAAGTTTGGATCTTGGTTGATCTACCTGATGGGGTAAAACCAATTGGGTGCAAATGGGTTTTCAAGAAGAAGACTGACATGGATGGTAATGTACATACCTTTAAAGGACGATTGGTTGCTAAAGGTTTCAAACAAGTTCATGGTATTGACTATGATGAAACTTTTTCACCAGTTGTCATGCTTAAATCCATTAGGATCTTGCTTGCTATTGCAGCATTTCATGATTATGAAATCTGGCAGATGGATGTCAAAACTGCTTTCCTTAATGGAAATCTTTTAGAGGATGTGTATATGACACAGCCTGAAGGTTTTGTTGATCCAAAGCATGCTGGAAAGGTTTGTAAGCTGCAATGATCCATTTATGGATTGAAACAAGCTTCTAGGAGTTGGAATATTCGATTCGATGATGCAATCAAACAATTTGGTTTCATCAAGAACGAAGAAGAGTCTTGTGTATATAAGAAGGTTAGTGGGAGCGCAATTGTCTTTCTTGTGTTGTATGTGGATGACATACTACTCATCGGGAATGACATTCCTACCTTACAGTCTGTTAAGACTTGGTTAGGGAATTGCTTTTCTATGAAGGATTTGGGTGAAGCAACCTATATATTAGGCATCAAGATTTATAGAGATAGATCAAGGAGATTGCTTGGCCTAAGTCAAAGTTCGTACATAGACAAAGTGTTGAAATGGTTCAACATGCAGGATTCCAAAAGGGGATCTTTGCCAATGTCACATGGTATAACCTTGTCAAAGGAACAGTGTCCTTCCACTAAGGAAGAAAGGGAACGCATGGATAGAATTCCATATGCATCTGCAATTGGATCTATCATGTATGCCATGATATGTACTCGACTTGATGTTTCGTATGCTTTGAGCATGACGAGCAGATACCAGTCAGATCCAGGTGAAGGTCACTGGACAGCAGTCAAGAATATCCTAAAGTACTTAAGAAGAACTAAGGATGCTTTCTTGGTATATGGAGGTGAAGATGAGCTGGTTGTAAAGGGTTACACCGACGCTAGCTTCTAGACTGATAAGGACAATTTCAGATCACATTCTGGATTTGTATTTTGTTTGAATGGTGGGGCTATATGCTGGAAGAGTTCAAAGCAAGATACTGTAGCCGATTCTACAACAGAAGCTGAGTATATAGCTGCATCAGAAGCAGCAAAGGAAGCGGTTTGGATTAAGAAGGTCATAATTGAACTTGATGTTGTTCCTAGTATTGAGTTTCCAGTGGACCTCTATTGTGACAACAATGGAGCCATTGCGCAAGATAAAGAACCGAGATCTCACCAGAAATCCAAACATATACTTCGGCGTTTTCACATCATTCGAGAGATAATTGACAGAGGAGATGTGAAGATATGCAGAGTTTCAACAGATGATAATATTTCTGATCCACTGACTAAACCTCTTGCCATAAAAAAGCATGAGGGACATGTTAGGGCTTATGGTATTAGATACATGAACGATTGGCTCTAGTGCAAGTGGGAGATTGTTGGAGAGTTCCCTAGTGGCAATCGTATTTTCTCTTTTACTTGTACTTATTTCATGTTTATGGATTATTACTATTAATAATAATGAGGCATTTCATTTATTATATTTATGCTTTAATTGTTTAATTAAAATAGATGTAATAAAGTCCTTAGGATTATAAGTTCAATGTCATAAGAATGTCAAGTACATGACTTGATAGTGAGATCTTATTGATTGATAATTATCCTTAAAGATTCCCTAGTCGAGTATTATAGTTAATAAGGACAACTATAATACATCGAGACTAGTATGTGGCAGACTGATGACTGCATCTCACCGGTCATGGATATGGGATATCAAGTCTTCACGTAAGTACACATTGGGACAATTGTGTACTGGATTGACCCGTCATGAGAATGCTACATGGGTTATTAAGTGAGTGTCATAAGCGATTCTCATAGTGACAATGGTGTACATGGTCCTTCGACCTGAAGTTGTTACGGTTGTAGTCGGGTATATGACAAATCATGTAGAGGGATGTGAGTGACGTAGATGAGATTTGTCCTTCCTTATCAATAGGAATTATATCTCTGGGCCCCTTGATTGAGTGAGACGGTGAAATGTATGGCCATACTCAAGACAGTCAATATGAGATATTGACGAGACTTGTTTAGACGCGTCTACTCAGGGATCAAGACACCATAGGTTACACTATTCATGGGTGACACGTTCCATGCCATGAGTGTAACTATGATATTTGGACAAAGTGATTAAACTTACACATGTTCATTAGTCACAGTAAAAGTTTTAGTCAAATCACAGACATTCCTGTCACTTGGGTAGCAATGATGTGTTGCTAGATACCGCTCATTTCTTGTAAAGTTAAAATGTGATTTTAACATTACTGCCAACGTTACAGGAACCTATAGGGTCACACACTAAGAGCAGATAAAATTGGAGATATTACATTTGATAAAAATACAATAGTTGTATTTTTATAAAATTAAATCTTTCTAATATGATTAAGATATGATTCGTTTTATTTTTATGTATAAGATATAAATTTGATTTTATCTTCTACATATAAGATGGAATTCGAATTTATCTTCTAAAAGCCCAACCAGTTGGTCTGATAATATTATAAATATAATATTATTAGCTTTAGGGGTTTTTGAAGATGTGTGAGACACAAAACCCTAGCCGTCATATCAGAGAGTGAGTGATACACAGACTCTCTCTTCTCTGCTAGCATTGAGAAGAGAGACGTGACTCCAATTGGGAATTTGTTCGTGTGGATACCAATAGAGGCACAACACATTGATGTGCTCGTGATTGACGAAGCGTTCGTGATAAGATTCGTTGGTCTCCTCTTCTCTGCAAAAGGTAATTTTATTCCGTATCTCAAATCATGCTTTCACATGGGTCCTGAATGGAAATAGGATTTTTTTTCCGCTGCGTTTGTCGCATCCTATTTCCTAACATGATTCGCATCAAGCCAATAAAAATTATCATGAGTTTCCCCCTTTACAAATGGTTTTTGGTTAGAAACCTAATATTTTCCATCTAAGAACTTTTGGATGTGCAGTATATTTTCCACCACGCACTAAGATGGGACCTCAAAGAAGGTTGGAAATATATGTGGGATATGAATCTTCATCCATGATAAAATAACTCAAACCAACAACAACACAGTCATTCATGGATCGATTTTCGATTATCGTTTTGATGAATTTGTTTTCCCAACATTAGGGGGAGAAAATAAGCAGTTGGAAAAACAAATTATTTGGAAAGACTTATCGTTATATTATCTTGATCCTCGAACATATCAATTTGAACTTAAGTTCAAAAGATAATTCATTTGCAAAATAAATAAATAAATAAAACATTAATAGTATTAAAGTTTACCTTGCTTCAATACCCTTTGATGTATTAGTTTCAACACACCTATTGGAGTAAAGAACCATCATGCTGATAACGTGTTATGGATTAATGAAAATAAGAAGACATAAGAGATTGAGGGAGAAGAGAGAAGTAGGAAGAAATTGTATTTCACTTCTTGGGGCAAAGTTTACAATACATATGAATCCTATTATATAGGAAAAGAGGAAACCTATCATGAATTTGTTTCAACTAAAGATAAACATAAAATAGAGATAAACTCAAACTATGATAGAGTCATCCACTTATCTACATACTATAAAATAAGAGCAATTGATTTCTAAATTAATCTCCCGCCTAATCCTTGCTAATGATTAGTTTCCTCTTATAATTTGTGTTGATTGCACTCTTAATTGCGTTTTTAATGATGCTTTTGTTGAATAATTAGCTGGTATATTACATGTTTAATCTGGATCGTCCATTGGTCTAGTAAAAGATCTAGCGCATGTGTGTTTTATTCTGGCATCTTCCAAAGCAAGCGTGTCGTCTCTTCGTTTCTCATTTACTCTGTTGAGTGTCTCGAGTGTTTGTTTTTGGTCTTACCTATTGTAGCGGACCTGACTCCAGTCCGATCGGTTCGATCTTATGCCGACCAGTTAGCACTAAGTTTATGAGCACCGACCATAAACTGGTCGGATTCATAGCACACCGAGCTAGGGACACTTGAGTGTATCACAGGCTTACGGGATCAGGGCCGAGCACAGGGTCTTCACCCTTATCAGAACCAGATATGGTCCCAACAGCCTAACCACCACTCCTATATTTCCACACAGCTCGGTAAACTACGGGATAACGACTGTCTTTATCTAATACAGGTTCTAGAAAGGCTATCTAAACAGTACCTTGCCTATTCCTACACAAACACATCGAGCTAATGGGCTCATACAGGCCCACATGCACATAACAACTTCCCCTATAAGTACCACCATGCTATAGGGGCTAAGGTATGTTTTCTCAATCCTACTCTCAAGAACTACGTGTGGCTTGATTCCCTTTTCACTTGGGACACGTAGGACCGGGGTCACCCTCGCCAGCTACAACAACCCACCAAACACATCGTGGTGTTCCATCATTACTGGAACACTACATTGGCGCCATTTGTGGGAACGATAAACTTCGATCCTCATCCACATAAAAAAAAAGCAACGAAGAAAAGAAGGTATTCCGGTCATCTTCGTCTCCATCACCATGGCGGCGGGGACGGCGGAAATCACCTTCATCTCCATTGCAGCCACATCTTGGACTGGTGCAGTGGTGCGGCGGTGCTGTCTCGCCTTCTCGTGGTGCTGTTCCTGCTTCGATTGACTCGCCCTCTTCTTCATCTTCATGCTTACACCGCCAAACAGCAAAGCCACCGCTACACCGTGACCTTCTAGATGGTGTGCGAACTCACTGTGGCGATGAACGAACAGGGGTTCGTTTTCCATGGCAACAGAGGTCGCACATAGGGGCTAGGGCCGTATTCGAATCTGCGACGGTGCCCTCTCTCGTGGTGGTTAGTCACGCACCAAAACCAAACGCGCCGCCACTGCTAACGTTGCTCTGTTGAGGTGAGCGATCAGCACCAGGTTTGTTCGTGACTGCATCGCAGATCCCTGCTCTCCATCGTGTCTTCCACTATCTTCCTCCGATCCAGCACCTTCCTCCGATCCATCACTTTTTCGTCGCCGCCACCGTTTTCGGCAAGTGCGTCATTTCCGGTGTAAGGCGTCGCTCCCGTCACCACCGCAACACCTCCTCGCTCTCCCTGATCGCAAGTTCTCTCCCTCACCACCACTGCACACGACGCCGTTGCCTTGGTGAAGACGGGGAGCATCTCGCTTCTCTACGGTGTTCGTCGCTGCACCACAAAGGAACCACCGCCGTCAACGACCAGAACCGCCGTCATCTTCGGGGAGGGAGATGTGCCGCTGTGTAGGGACGAACTACCCTTATCCAACAGCTCCAAGCTATTGCCCTTGACCTAATGGGCTACAAGGCCTAATTCAAAAAAAAAAGAGGCGAATGGCCCAATATTAGTTCCGAAAAAAAAAGAGTACGCGCCTAGGCAGGCCTAAACCAAAAAAAAAAAAAAGTTTTACTGGCTTATCTGACATAGGCCCAAACAAACAAAAGAAGACAACGTAGCTTAACGCCAAACATGGCTTAACTCCGAACAAGCTCAACAAAGGTGTCCAAGCTACTGGACAACCCATTTTCTCATTAATGGGCAAGTCATTCTCTGAACGTCACTCTATTCGGCACATGGTGATAACGGCGAGGACCCCACGCTGAATTTCCCTCTTTCAGCTCGTCTCCAGGAATAGAGAACCATGTGCTCATTTCCCACTTCGAATACATGTGCCAATTGCACGCGGACCTTCGAAAGCGTCCCCCTTTTGGTATCTCATACATTCAGAACATCGGGAACCATGCACTACCCTTCTCTCCTCGGATTTACAAGATTATTGTGGAAACCTTGCGCCATGTTCCCTACGATTCTCTTATTCCGGGTCAACCGCTTGACGAATCCCGTTTGGAAAGGATTGACCGAAGACCTCAATCCAACAGTCTTCGATCCGACATTCCTCACCCCAGTAAGTCAGGGAAGGAATTCTCGTTCCTATATTACTTTCCTATTTACTTGGCATTTTACGTGATTACTTTGCACACATGCTAATATTAATTTACTTGATGCAATACTTTTGACATATGCTCCTAATGCTTTTTCTGTATTCCTTTAATTTCATTAAATGTCACTTATTCTGTACTCATGATTTTTCGTACATGTTGATATATGACGCAAACCTCCTTGCTTCTGAATACCCTTAAATATCTGTCTTTCCGTCATTATGGAATAATGATATTTGATGTGCATTGCCTTTTAAGTAACACTAAGTAGTTCCCAACAATTAAACATTGTCGTTATTCATAAATTAATGCTTTTATTTGGTTCAACACCATTAATTGCTCTGGCATATTTTTCATGCGTGTCACTTATTACTACGCATGATATATTTTCATGCATCTTTGACAATCTTGTACGACTTACGAGTATTTAAATCCCCAATAATTCTCATTATTGTGTTTATTACGTGTGATATTGTTAAATCGTACAACTTGTATACTGATATTATATATCAACTCAGCCAATAATCGTCATTATTGTTATTTAATCACCATAAACTGTCAATCTAACGACGATTGCTAATTATTAATTTCGTATACACATGCGAGGTACAAGTGGGATGACCCATTTCTCTAAACAGCTCATTTCGAGATCCTCATCAATGGGGAAATGGTTTTCCAAGTACTAGGAACACGTCAACATGTTCGGAATCCAGTTGATGACGACGAAGATGAGGTGGCAAGGACCCACGTGCCAAAACTTCGCCAAAGATTCAGGATTAATCTTCGAGATCGTGTCCTGAACGAAAAGGGCTCATGTTAGATTCACAATTATGGATGCAGGTGACAAGAGCAGCGGGCCCTCATCAGGAACCCCCCTTTTTTCATAACCATGAATTCAAAGCATCAGGAACCAGAGAATAGCCTTCTCCCTTCAAAGTCATTAGACGATTGTCGCCACTCTTCCACCGGTTTCCGACTAGCCTCCTAAGCCTGTGGTTGAACACCGGGCTATAGATAACATTTTGTCTCTTGTGGCTCCTCTCCAAAAATGGGAGAGGATCGAAAAGGGGAACCGATAGTCGTGAAATCCTTAGCGAGGGATGTTCTTATTAAGGAAGACCGAGAAATCTCGACAATCTGGTGATGTGCCCCCAACACACTCGGTCTGGGATTAAACATAGTGAACCAGACTTCAGTTCGACCGATATTGCTCCAGGCCAACCAGTTAAGGATTGAAGCAACGAGCACCAACCACGAATTTGGTCGGAACCATGTCTTACCGAGCTAGGGATACGAGTGGATTGAGACTTACGGGATCAACACCGAGCATAGGATCCTCATCCCTATTTAAATCGGTTACGGTCCCAACAGTCCAACCTCCACT
Source organism: Crotalaria pallida (assembly GCA_037953625.1). Taxonomy (NCBI): domain Eukaryota; kingdom Viridiplantae; phylum Streptophyta; class Magnoliopsida; order Fabales; family Fabaceae; genus Crotalaria; species Crotalaria pallida. Next base: position 73,349,241 of record CM075649.1, on the reverse strand, counting down.
CCTATGTTCCCATACAGCTTGAGGAAACATGGGGTAATGGCACTCTCGGAGTTCCGGGCGATGGACCAAAAGAATCCTTCCACCATTCTCACAAAGCAGTTATCACACAATGCTTGCACATGCATTCTCTAAGTGTTACACTGATATCCGTCTTGAGCAGATGGATGTCCGACGGCTCTCGATAGTTCGAAAGTTGAGATAATGACAATCAACATACCGAGCTACGTTCCGATCAACGATTCTGAAATACTAAACTTGACCTAGAAGCTTAGAACCAAGTCATGACGAAATGATTCTCAACACTGTCGAGCATGTCCCAGGAGTCCATGTTGTCATCACACCATGATCTCATCATCATCCATAAACACAACTACAAGGGTCGAGCAAATCAACGTGATGTAACCGATTGGTTGTAACCTCTTTTGTCAGCTCCCAATCGCCAACGATATCCTCAAATCAATCGGTGTCAGACAAACTTAGTCATTCTTGGCGTCTAATATTACAGCACGTCACTCTGGGCGTCTAATATTACATCATCTTCAACATGATTTCGGCAAAATCTCACAATGACATCACTGTCTCCTCTGTTGAAAATGCTTACTGTGACTATTTCCATTTATCACTGGTCATGGCCTCAAAGTCATCACTCGGATTCCTGTTTCAAGTAACAAACCTGAAGCCTCTAGCATCCTCATGTAACACCCTCACAAATATTTAATTAAATTGAGTTTTATAAAAATATGGACTTGAAAATTTCGATAAAAATCCGGCAGAGTTCCCTCTGTATTTCGGACTTTACCAAAATTTCCAATCATGTACCTGTCCAGACCAGAACATTTTAAAACAAACAATAAGTCCTAATGCCCAACATAATCCAAGCGAGGGCGGACAACTAATACATTCTTTTAAAATACAAAATATCCATCTTTAATTTAATTACTACTTTAGTTCCCTCGAAATACACGACCCCTCCACGTGGTGGAGGATAATTCTACTCGGCCAAAAAACTGTGCAAGCTCCAAGCTCAATACCTGAAAAATGGTTGTAAGGGTGAGCTTTACACATGAAGTAGAAATTAGTGTCTAACAAGACATAATGACCTACTAAGTCAAACACATTTAGCCATATGATGCACAAAATTCAATCAAGCATTCCCATTCAATTCAATTATTTTCATATCATTAACACTTGGTTTCTTGGTAATTTTCCTTAAATTCAATATTTCTTACATTTCAAACTTATGAAAATTTTATACTTTCACATTTCTTATTTAACTTCGCAATTCCTTTCTATTCATATACTCTTTGAGTTTTGCAAAGATTTTTAGAATTTATTACGTGGATTTCCATCATTGCGTACAGTCTCCTTCGGACAACGTCTTACAGCTGCACACAATGTGTGTCTTACGCGGTCTATGCGTACAGTCTCCTACGGGCAACGTCTTACAAGACCTGGATTCCACAATCGGAAGGTGCATCCATCATTGCGTACAGTCTCCTTCGGACAACGTCTTACAGCAGCGCATCAAGTGCGTCTGAAATGATCAATGCGTACAGTCTCCTACAGACAACGTCTTACAAGATCTGGAGAGGCACAATCCAATTATATCTTTAATTAATATATGGTGTGTGTGCCTATAATTGCGTACAGTCTCCTTCGGAAAACGTCTTACAGCGGCACATCAAGTGCGTCTTACGCGATCAATGCGTACAGTCTCCTACGGACAACGTCTTACAAGATCTGGATCACACACTCTTTTTCCTTTAAATCTTTTAATATCTTATTTCACATAATTCATTTTTTTTGTACTCACTTTCATAAATTAATCATTTTCATTATCTCATTATACTTCTAAATTCCAAAATATTTGTATTTGTAAACTCTTTCATAAAATCATCAATTTCATTATCCTTTTATATATCCAAATTCCAATATGAATTAACAAAACACCACATCACACATTCAAATATAAATCACCATAATCATTCACAAAGTAGTCACAACTCTATACTTTTTCTAACATACATAACAATTATCATATATAATCATTTCTAGTTACCAACCAAATCTCCATATATTTCAGTTAGGCATAAATAATGACATTTAGCACTTAGCATACAAAATTTATCACACATATCAATTTAACAACTATTTCATTTAATTTCATTCTTGATTGTTAAGCCTAAAATAACTATCTAAATTTCAAACCAAATATATACATATACTCTTAGCAAGCACTATGAGCTAATTAGAAAATACTCCCTAAAGCAAGGTAAAGAACCCCTTACCTGTAATTGCTTTAACTCTTAGCTTTTCACAAACGCACTCCTTTCCATATGCCGATACTCGCACATGTTGTGGCCCGTTGCTATCGCTTGAGTTTTCCCTAAAACTCCTTCGCAGACTAACTATATTATATAAATAAAATAATAATCAATTTCATACGCCATACCCGACTCCAACGCGACACTCGAACTATCACTTAATCCTTCTTGGTTTTTGGTTGCGATAAAACAATTTTATTATTGGACTAGTTATTTGGTTTGTAACGTTATAAAAATGCATTTCTTTTCATTATAACCAACCAATTAACGAGATATCATTAAAAGTATAAAATACCCTTCAATATTCCTTAAAGCAAACTTTTAAACTTACGTAAAAAGGGAATTTAACTATGGAATTTCAAATTAAATCATTGCCTTCTTAATCAAATAGTACCACTCTTTATTTAAGAATAAAACTCTTAAAACCAACGTAATTATCAAAAGTACCTTGAAATCCAGTAGCTTTAATTACGACTCACAAAATCAAAAGTTATATTACTTGACACTATTAATTTAGAATTAAAAGGAAGTGTTTTCAGTTCAAAAATAGCTCCAAGTTACAATTATAACATTCAAATGATTTCACTTCCCCTCAATTTGAAATTAGTGTTCAACGCTTTAACTCGAATTAACGATAAGCCGAATATATCAGGTTTCTAATTAACTGAGGTATTGTTCAGCTCAGGGACAACTCAACCAAGCTAAGCAACAACTCACTTACTTAGGACCCCAACACATTTAACAAAAGTACTTTTTAAAACTCATCATTCGACATAATGTTTAATTCGACGTTATCACAATCAGGTAAGCAATTAAATTCATCATCACTAATAACATAATTAAATCAACATAAACTATAATACAAGTTTAATTTCCAAAACAGTTTAATATTAAATAATTATTACCAATAACATTAAAATTAGTATTAATATAAAAATTAAAACACAACATAGAGCAACTAGAAAAGCATTAGAGATTTACCCTCAAATCCGATTTTGAAGGCTGGAAAGAGATCAAGACCGGTTCGATTCTAAAGCTCCACCCAAGTCTGGTTCGAAGCACGTCAGAAGGGTTGGCCACGGTACGGAGGTTGGCGCTACGGCGTCGGTTCACAAAGTTTCGACTTAACTCAATGAACACCGACCTCTCGGTCCAGGGAACAGTGTACGCGAACCAGAAAGGGAAAGAAGTGGTGGTGGTGATGGCTCCACCGTGGCAGCAAACGGTGGCGACACCAGAACCCAACAGCGGCGGCGGTTCGACTACTCGCAGCAGCGGCTCGCGTACCGGTGGCGGAAACCGGGACGAACGGCGATGGCAACGGGTATCTGTGGGTCGCAAGTCGCGGCTTGACGGGGAAGGGAACGCGCACGTACGCTTTGCTGTATTTTGAAACTCTGCCTCTCTTTCTTTTGATTTCCTTCATAGGATTTGCAAATAGGTTGTTTTTCTCTTTTGAGCTATTGTAATTTCCTATGTAGGAAGATTAATGTGTTTCCAAACTTTTCAAAATATTGTAAATTATCGTTGAGCGAGAGAGTGAACAAATAGAAGAAAATTGGGAGTCTCTGGAGAACCTTGTGCTGTCAGTTTTTTCCTTGAAAAGACTGGCTGAGAAATTGTTATGACAACAAGTATTAAGAGATTGACTGCTGAAGGAGTGAACATAGGACTTTTTATTTCATATCATGTTTTTAATCAGTCATATTAGATGGATACAAAACAGATGCTTCCATATGATTTCAGAGGAAGAGCTAAATGCTTGTAAATTTATTGCCTGGATTTGATGAGATATAGCAGCAAATGTTTTATTCACATCAGAACTTCAGCTTTATTTATGCAGTAGCTTGGCCATCATTGTGTATTTCCAAAAGTTTGACATTGTCATTTTCTAGGAATTGTTTATTTTATATTTATCCTGTCTCGTGGACAAGTTTTTATTTTTATTTTTTGTTTTTAACAGATTATTCTTCCTTCAGGTTGTTCAGAAGGAGAGAAAAGAAAAGCTTGCAGAGATACTGAAAAGTAGACTCAACCAATATTGTTCAAGGAAACAAAGAGGATTTTATTAATCAAGAAAAAGCTGAAGTAGCCCGACTATCCAATGCAGGTATGATGCCCTAAAAATACATGCAGGGAATGAGGAGGTTGAAAACATTGTGTACTTGTACAGATCGTTTATATGCTATTTGTAACACCCATTGTTTTTATATAAAATATCTCTTTTAAGGTTTGATAATTAAAATGGAGAGCTTAAAATTTCCTTTCATAAAACAACTTTACACATGAAATTGGGTATTTCAATTACAATATGAGTAGCACAACTTAAAATTTCCTTCTTTCCGAATCTTCTGCTGCGACACTCTGATCCTCAAGCTCCTTGACCTTCACCTAAAATGATAACCACATAAGGGTGAGACATTTTCACAACACAGTGAATTAGAAGATAATAAAGAGCACATACTAGCAAATTAAGCATCATAATCAAACCAAGCTATGAATAACAAAATGCTTCACATTCTTTTTTTCAAAACCATTTTCATTTTCCATTATAAACCATATAGCATGTGTTCTCTTACGGATTTGTCCTTGGTCTCGCATTGCCGTAGCTTAAGTGAGCACCAGGACGCGTCCACTAATTCACAAACTTGTCCTTGGTCGCACATTGTCGTAGCTTAAGTGAGCACCAAGACGCTTCCACTATTGCTTTACTTTACTTATTTCATTTTGCTTGTACCACTAGGAATTAGTTGCTCCTGCTAGGGCGTTTGTACACCCATTAGGGACTTATACACCCATCAGGACTTTCACCCACTAGGCCTCACCCGTTAGGACTAATACATATAATCTTATACTTATTCTTATCACATTTCTTAGCATATTCAATTTACATACTTTAGTCTTTTTCACATTTTCCATTCTTTTGGTTTTCGTTGAATTGATCATTTCGGGACATTGACTCCTAACGGGGCATTTTTACCTAATGGGGCGTTTTAGCCTGATGGGGCGTTTGGCCCTAATGGGGCGTTTGTACACCTAGCAGGAACACCTAGTGTCCCAATGTCCCAATGATCAATTCAATCGTCCATATCAAACCAAGCACATTCACCACACTGCACACATTTTAAATAGCCATTTATAACAGACAACAATCATCCACATTCATGCATTTACTTCATTCTCAATTTTTACATCACATAACAACAAACAATCGACCCTCCAATACAATTTCCACCAATATTTCACCAATGCAATTCAAGAACTCATACTTTTTCCCAAACATTACTTATACCATTAATTAACACTAAAGAAATCAAATCCCTTACATTTTCAATAAACATCATCAACCTTAAGTAAACGATTATATTACACTTCTTGTTCAAGCATTCCAGAATTATCCTTATATCCATTAGTTATTTCACCGCCTCATAGCCAACATTATTAAATTATCACATTATTAAACACTCAAACGTAATATACTCATTTAACGCACATATAACGAACCTAGCAACTCTCAACAAACAACATATATCACAGATCAATCGACATACTCAGGTATGTCTCAGAGTGCTTAAATATAAGTCAACTCCCTAGGGTTCTTCACTTCCTACATTTACAAATTACAACATACATAAAGGGGATTTTAGCAAATTTATGACACATAAATTAAGTTATTACATGAAATCATAATACATTCATTTTCCTTAAACCAACTTACACTAGGTGCTATTTTGCTACCCACAACCCAATTTAACTACTTAACCCAAGTCCTATTATATACCCCAACTATCCCTAACTCAAGGTGTGGAAAAGAGACTCCCCTTACCTTAGAGAGGGAGAGAGCCCACACAAAGCTCCAAGAACCTCGAATTTACTCCGGATCTACCTTGACTCCAAATCTCTAGACCGATCTCCACTCCATTCTTCAAGATTGGAGGAGAGAGAAAACCCTTAGAGAGAGAAGGAGCTTCTTGAAGAGAGAGAAAGCCACCAAGGGAGGAGGTGATGGTAAAATCATGAGGAAGATGATAACCTCATGGGTGAAGGTTTGGAATGGTGGATTTGGGTGGTTTATGGTGGTTGATGGTGGTTTGTGTGGAGGAGAGAGAGAAAACTGAAAAATTAGGAGAAGAAAGAAAGGTGGAGCTTGATGATGGTTGGAAACCAAACCTTAGAGGTTGAAGAGGACAAAAGCAGCACATGGACTTGGTGGGAGGAGGAAGAAAGCCGTGTGACATGAGAGGGAAGGAGAGAGAGGCGATGGAGAGAAAAAGAAGGAGAAGATGAGGAAGAGAGAGGGAGGATCGTGAATTAGATAAGGGAGGGGAAGATATGTGGCTGAAATAGGGAGATAAGGGGTGGAAATTACGTTTCTGCCCCTTACTTTATTTTTATTTTCTGCATTAGACCTGAAGTAATCGATTACTTGACCCCATGTAATCGATTACCCTTCAATGCAACATTTTATAGTACATTCATCAAAGAGAAAATAATCGATTAATCCACCTAAAGTAATCGATTACTTCACTAGATAATCGATTACTTCCATGAGTTAATCGATTACCAATGCTGCAACATTTAAGTGTTTTCATCAGAGGCCTAGTAATCGATTAACCCCTACAGAATAATCGATTACTCTAATGAAAACTCCTATTTTGGCCAATTCTAACTCTAAGACACTACACTTAACTCCTACCCATGATTTTCATATGGTTTTCATCATAAATTCTAGCTTAGGTTTTTCCTAATTAACATGGAATTAAATTTTGGGATGTTACAATTTTCCCCCACTTATTGGAATTTCGTCCCCGAAATTCCGCTCAAAATCCTTAATTGGAGAACCATCCCGGGAAAAGGTTTTCTAAGCTAAGCGACTTACTCATCTTAGTTCTACTCCCCCACTTGGGATTGGCGTACCATTCAACATGAATGTGCCACAAGACTCTTGCACTCATTGAAGAGTGCCGACTATGGTTTAATTTGGGTCAACCTCTAAACTACGACTCTTACAGATTTTTAAGGTTAGTAGGCTTCCCTTCGGAATCCTACTTCGAAGGTTGGTCAGGGCACTAATACGTTCTAAGTACTATTACCTTAAAGGGTTAATTATACTCTATTTCCAAATCTACTACTTATATCCTGAACCTAAACTCTAATCAAACACATCCATCATTCACACAACATAAATCATGTAAACATCATTCCAGGGGCAAGCATTCACAACAACAGTCCACAACATCTTACACCTTAAACCTAAACACGACTCGACTTGGCTTCCTTCCTAACTATTCCTAGTCTAACTTAGGGCTAACACTTACCTCTACAAACACATTCACAAATATCATCACATATATTAAAAGCGTTTAAAAAAAAAGGGGGTTCGGGGAGTAGGACTTACATAGTTTGCAACCAAAATGTGTTTTATAAATTCAATTTCCCAAGTGTGACACCCTCATTTTATGTTATGAAAATAGTTAATAATTCCAAATGATTGAAATACTTGCTATCAAAAGTCGGGATTGAAATTTTTTTCCCTTTTTCAGTGTTTACTTGCTTATTTGTAAATCCTGCTTTCATGGACAAATAAATTGAATTCGGCGTAATGTTATTTTAATTACCAAAAAGGCTCTCGAGACAATGTCTTTTAAACATAAATTTGTTGGGGTTACAGCTTGACATCACCAGATCGTTAAGAACTCATAGTGGAAATACATTACTCACAAAAAGGAAACCTACCTAATTTCTAGTCACGACCCTTTTCTAATCTTGTCATCTCATGCTGCTCTGCTATTTATCCTCATCATATGCCAGCAGATCCTCAGGGCTAAAGATCCAGCTCTCATCACTATAATACTCATCTGGGTCATCCTCGAACCAAAGATCAGGATCCTCCTCCTCGGCCTCTTCAGGAAGCTCCACCTCAGCATCCTCAGTCTCACAATCCGTCTCCTCCTCCGCAACAACATCCTCTTCTTCTAACTCAGCCCTTTCGGAATTTCTATGTAGAACATCTCAAAAACAGACATAATGTTGTTGGCGCCTCTTCGGGGAGTAGCTCCTATCTCCCGCATCAGCTGATACTGTACCATATTGGCCATCTAAAATCCATACAATTTTATACAAGACAAAATAGAAGTGATAGAGAGAGTGAGCAACCCAAAACGACAATGTCGACTATGTGGGATTACATCAGGTGAATATTAAGACAAAATAAATATAACAAAGTAAATCCAACAATAGCATAAGGTAAATCAAGACAACACATATAACTCTCATGGTGTACACATACATAATCACCCAATTATTCATTCCAATATTTGCAAGCTTAATACAATCACATCCTTCACCATGATACTTTTCTTTCATGCCTTAATCTCAAACTCATCAGATGTTTCAAGGGTATTCGTATCCACTTCCACTCTCAAACCTCATCCAACACTTGATATTAGCATTATCATTATCATTATTATTATTATTATTATTATGATCATTGCTACACTTATCTTTGGAACATCTTGGTTATTAAGTCTTATCAATTCGGTTAGCATCAATGATGAGGGGGAAACATCATTGAGCTCACACACGTCTACATCTCCTCGGTCAACCACCCAACCTAGTCAGAAGCAAACAGGAGTACAGGACCTTTACCACGCGGGCACGACAGCTGTCACAACACATAAATGGTCCCAGACCAGGAGGATCTCGTCCTCAAATCATTTCAATAATAACAAGGTTCACTGTCCACGCAGTGGCAAAACACAATGCCCCCTTCCACTCCCTCTCACTGTTCTCGATTTGCAATCTAGGGGGCGACAATACTTATTCTAGTTTCGAAAGCAGACCTTGCCACGGCATTGGACCCAGTCCCCACCACATTAGTGCGCCACTTGTGGAATTGTTCCGCCTAGAAAAGTACTCTAGACTTCTTGACGTATCACCGTCATTATCCTCCCCTAATGCAATCTCCTCCTAAGTATCCGCAGATACCTATGGTTCCTTCATCTCCACTACTTCGATACGACACTCATACCTCACCGCAATTGTTAATGTCTTTTAAAATCTTTTAAAGAATTTTTAATTACGGCTTAGTCCTAATGATCGGCTCATCCTTGGTGCATCCCTTCAATGAGACCCGATCGCTAATCGTTCGCATCTAATCCCCCTAAAGCTCATACACTATTATTGAATCCTCACAACATCATTGCATCATCTTTCTCTTTCTCAAATCACAGCACATTGCTCTCATCAACGTTAGCATCGCTATTTCAGATCAACTTGTAACTCAGCACATCATCATTGTCCTCTTCGTCGGTTGTGGATCAATAGCATCCTCCGCATCCCTCACTTCTATAACTCAGCAGCGTCATTAGTGTATTTTCTGATCAGCTCGACCTCGCAGCATTGTTAGCTCCACTCATCATCACCACGCTTCTGCTCGCTTTGTCGAACATTCCTCATAGTCATCTTAGCATCATCTCCTCGTCACCATTCTTCCTCGACTAATCACGTCTTTCACATCTATCGTTTTCGTCTCTTTATTCTTGGATTATTACTTTATAGTCTTAGTCTTTATTGCTTACTCACACGGTTCCCAACAATATCATATTAAGTAACAAATAAACAAATCACAAAATAATTAAATAGCACAACATGAACAATCAGAAAACATGTCATCATTTTTATAAACCAATCTCATTCGTTCGGGTGGATAGCTAAACCAATCAAACAAGCGCTATCACATACACCACTACGCTAAATGAGATTGGAGTCCAATCTTTGAGGTGATTGGACGCCTTAATATGTACCTAATTACCACGGCATCTTAAGGGAAAGCCCCTCTCTCACCTCGATGGCGATCGTCCTATAGCTCTCCAAGGTTTCCCGATCATCTCTCCTCGCCTCTTATCCTCTCGCCCGTCACTCAACTAAGACATTTTCCCGTGCATTAGAAACGAGTTCGATACATTTGTTGAATTCGTTTTGAAAATAATTTCTCTTTTTGAAAACTTGTTATCATTGCCCAAGATTTTCAAATTCAATGCAAATTCATGATTAAAATAGTTCTTAAGAAAATCTTTGAAAACAATTTAGAAACACTCTTTTATTCGAATAAACTTCCTTCATTGAAAATATTCATGTTATGAAATCATTATTTTTAAAACACTTCTCAAAATGCAAGAATTAAAGATAAAACTCTAGGATTACATTAACTAGTTCGTAAAAATCCAAAACATTCACCATTCACTTTCTGGCAAAACACACATAGGCTTAGGAAAACAATTAATTGAATTACAACAGTAACACACAAATTCAATTATGCACAGGAAGATAATTCAAGCTTAATTTCTCAATTAAATCATGGCAAAACCGAATTGCCTATAATTAACATTTCCTAATTACTAACAATTTCTAAACCTTAAAAACCATAGAATTAACATCATGAAAATTATTTCTATTAATTTTATTTATTTCCAGCCCTTAAAACTGAAAAGAATAAAAGAAATTAGCACATCATTGTATCAAACATATGATAACACAAACATAGAATGTAATCACTCTCACTAGTCATTTAAGAAGAAAAATCATTTTAAGCACCTACACATGCACTAACCGAATTATTTCAGTAAAAGCTTGCAAACATATAACATATAATCAAAGACATGAAACAATGAAATGATTTTATTTCTTTCAAGACCAAAACCGTAAGAATCATAGGAAAACTTAAGAATTTCTAAGTTCATTTTCTCAACTTAATCCAAGACAACAATCAAAGCCACAAATCCTTTCATGTATGCATCTTTATGTTCCTAAATGAGGCTAATCTTAGTCTACGTGCAACTCAAATGATTATCAAGCACACTTCCCTATTTCCTATCTCTAGGCCGAATGTTATCACACATAAGACAAGAATCTTAGTTCACTTTTCCATGCACTAAAGACAAGCAAAGCAAGTCATATTACACCAACATGTATGAATCATCATGAGATTTTCTTAGACTTTTTATAAAAACTCAAACTCATAATTTTTCTAAAATGAAAGTTTGGATTATAACTTAATCTTCTAAAAGAATAACATGCATGCATTCAAGACCTACTAAATCTATTCCTAATGCATACATACACCCCAAAATCAAGCATCAAGACACTTTCATCAACCATGGCCGAATGGCCTTCACATCAACACAACAAATATAAAACAAATCTTTAAATCAAATCATGTTCATGAAAAGAAAAAAAAATCATTTTAAAGACCATTACCCTATTTATTTTCTACTAAACCGAGACATACATAAAGGAAAACTTAATTTCTTTTCTTGAAAATTAACATGCAAACCTCAAAGTTTTAACTTGTAAGATAATAAACATGGATTAAAACATGCACATACAAAGATCAACCAAAATCATTACAAGGACAACATGCAAAGCTAAAAATCCCTATTTTTTTCTCAAATAAACTTAGATCATGAAATTGTTAATCAAACATTCACATATATACACATAGGTCACGGTTTGAGCACAAGAGTTTAACATGCAAGACATAAATTCTTCATTTTGTCATCAATCAAACCTAGATCATAAATTATTTACCGAATCCTTTCAATAAAAACCTCATAGGTCACGGTTTTGGAGAAGAAATCAACATGCAAGGGGTTTCGTTTTAGTTTTCATAAAGATCTCAAGTAGTAAGTTAGATCCTTTAGAAATTTGGTTTAGAAAATCATCATGATCTACCTAAAGAAAACCATAACCGAAGCACATAGAGAGTCCATAAATCCACATATTACAAACCGAAATTAAAAGTCCATAGTTGCACTCACCTCTCAATCTATAAAAATAAACATGCAATGAAAAGAGAAGAAAGAAAAATTACAAGACCAAAAGAAAATCCTAACTCTCATGGTTTTCTTCTTGATCTCCTTATAACCTACCAAGAAAAGGGGCCTTCTAACTTCTAAAGTTCTTGATCTCCAAAGAAAGTTCAAAGTCTTGGCCTAAGTCTCCTTCCTCTTCCTTTGTGTTCTCACGGCCACCTCCTCTCTTCTCCTCTCTCTTTTCTTTTCTAAGGGTGTGTTGGTCCCTTAGAAATGTTTGAGTGGTGTTTGTGAAGGAAATGAACGAAAAGTGAAGAAATGAACTATGGTAAGATAGATTTAAGGGCCACCGAAATTGCCTCCTTTGCCCTTGGATGGAGGTTCGGCCAAAGCATCAATTAGGAGGGTATTTTTGGGTTTTTCAAAGTTTGCATGGGAAGGGTTCAATCAAAGGGAACAAAGTGAATAGGCTAGGGCTAGACTTCATCATGCATGGTCATTTCAAGGCTCCTATTTTCTACTCACTCACTCCACTTGTTGGTTCCTCATGTCATCCTAATATTTCCTTACCCCAAACACACACACATCACCGTAGCAACACACACATGCACACACATCATGCATTTTCATTTTCATTTTCTATTCTTATTTATTCAAGGCACCATGATCATTAGTTCATGTAATTATGCATACATTTTAAGAATCATGTACACACACACATGCTAAAACCGTAACACACATATGCACACACACACATCCTATATTTTTCTAATCATATTTATTTAAGATACTTATGATCACTAATTCACACAAATATGCTAGTATTTTCAAGGATTATATGTACACATACCCTATACAAAACCGTAACACCTCTTACACAGATATGCACACATACATTTATTTTTTTCAAGTAATATTCACACATTAAAACAAACACACATCACATTGAACATACATCATAAATCAATTTCACATCATGACAATTTATTTAATTTCCTACAAGACACATTTTATTGTAAAGAGAACTTAAGCTCTTTCAAAGCAAAATAATTATCTACATATAATATACACAATTAAAAATCTCTAAAAATCAAACTTCTATGCAAATGAGAGATTTCCAAAAGATAAATTTATTTAAGGTCACTAACTTTCAAAAATCATGGTTTCATAAAAATTCGTCCTTCACAAATTTCAAAAATAAATTTTATAAATCAAATCAAAATTTCAAAAGATCTCACTTTCAAAGTTCACAAATCCAAAAATGCAAAGTCATTCCATAAAGAAATTCACTTTTTAATAAAATCAGAAATCCTCTTTAGAAAATCTTTTTTGGAAAACAAAAATTCAAGGTTTATTTTCATCGAATTCGTTTACGCACGAGCGGGAAAATGCGGGGCGTTACATTAATTAATTATGCACTAATCAAAATTAATAATTCACTTAATCAAAATCAACTTACACTAATCACAATTAACAAATCACTATGCAAAATTAACAAACAATAATAAGGATTAACAATCACTAATCAAGATTAATTATTACTAATCAGGATTAACTTTTACTAATCATGATTAACACCTCACTAATTAGGGATAACATTCACAAATCAAGATTAACATGTTAACCACAACTTAATCACATTTAAGAAACAAATTAAGCTAATCACTTAGGAAAATCACACACAATTTACGGTTAATTTCCTAAACTTGGTTAATTTCACAAAGTTAACTTTTCTACCAATCAAATTATTTCATCAAATAAAATTAAATAAAATGTCACATATAATCGAAAACTAGTCATGTCACCCACACATACTTGGTCAACACTCAAAAAATCTAACTATGATAAACTAACCATATGACATGCTAACTAGGGGTTATGCATGTAACTTCTGCTCTAAACTGTCTTGTCATGGTTGTACTTTTGGAATGCTGACCTCTCTCCTATCATGTTGTCGTATGGGATTACTCCGGTATTGCAATGGGTAGATGGCCTATCGTGTAGTAAGTCACATGTGGCCCCTACAGGGGGGAACATGGGAAACTAACCCTGACGGCTGGATATGGAGGGGGAATACTCAATTAGAGATGTATGATCCCAGACACATTTTGCAGGGAACATCTATGGATGTACTCGCGGGGCCGATCACACTCCGAGATTATCAGGAGGGTGGAGTGATGGAGCATTATGAGTTCGACGGTCATCCTGCACCTTTGGCTATAGTATCTCCGACTCGTATGGAAGAAGATCTGGCTCAGCAACTGGAGGAAGAGTCCGACGAAGAAGAGCTGATGGATGATACCGAGGCTCGGGATTCTGGCTACGACACTGACGAAGAGTATGAGGATGATGAGGAGGAGATGGAGTCCGATTCGGAGGAGGAGTGACTAGCCTAGTGTGATGCTGTAGTGTTAGGATGTTCTTGTGTCCAGGAGTCGATATCTAGTCGAGGATTACCTTGTTGTGTACCTTAATGTAATGCAGCTACTTTTACTTATGTTTCGAAACTTTTATTTTATTAACCCTGGTGATGTAACTTTTTGACGAACAAATTATGATGGCAACTCTGGTGATGATGTTTATATTTAGAATGAAATGATGATGAAATGTTTTAGAACCAAAGTTATTTTGTGGAAGTAAATTTCACGTGACAACTCGATTTTCAGAAAGTGACGCTAGTAGTCGAAAGCAACATGTTTAAAAAAAAATCGGTCTCATTTTTAGCAAATTAATAAGAACTAATTGATTATTTTATGTTGGGAAAATCGGGCTGTTACATATTAGGCCACGGTTTCACCCGTTAGGACTAAAATATTTTTAACTCTTTCATTTCTCTTTATACTCTTTCTCATTTCTATTCCTTATTAATTATGCAGCATGATTGATCCATTGGGTACACCCGCCTAACGGGTCATTTGAGGGGTCCTAATAGGTTATTTTCACCAGGATGGGTCATTTGGACCTAATAGGTCATTTGTCACCTAACAGGGCACCTAATGGGTCGGTGTGTCCCAAGGATCAATCATAGCTGCAACCTTAATCATTTTTATAATTCAATTTAGTTACATTCAAGTTATCGCCAACTACATAATCATTGACTATATTAAATCAAATCATAAACATAAAAATAGAATTTCCAAGCATACACATAATTTCATGTTGCATTCAAGAACTCACATAATCAATATACACCTACATGGCAAACATTTTGTAACACCCCGCAAATTCCTCGTATTAATTTAAAATACTAAAGAGACTTATTTTTGAGAAAAGTGTTTTGAAAGGATATTTTTCTTAAATGGTTTTCCTAATTCATGTTTTAAAGTAATGAGTGATTTTAAAGAAAGGATTTTCAAGAACAAATGCTAAAAGTTAAGAAATTGAGTTTTAGAAAAGATTTATTTTTCTATGTGTGTATATATATGTGCGACGTGTATAAATATATATATGTGTGTGTGTTATGTGTGCATGGATGCATATGAATATGCTTAAGATTAAATAGATATTTAATTAGTGGGAAAATAAAAATATAATGCATGTATGAATATATATATATATATATGTATGTGCTTGAGATTATAGGAAATTAAATTAGTAAAAGAAGATGATAATGCATGAATGAGTGTATGTATGGGTATGTGTGAAAGACGTGTGTATGTGCATTCATATGGGGCAAACCTAGAATTTTTATTTGTTAAGAAACCAAATAGGACTAAGTTAGAACTATGGAGTAACTAAGTGGGTAGAAATCCCTAACTAGGAGCCAAAGAGTAACTAAACCTAAAGAAACTTATTTCCTTAATTCACTCCTCATTGTCCCCTTAGAATTGATAAACACCACCCATGCAACTTATTGAGTTTCCAAAATTGCCCTCCCATTTGCACACCATGGTCGAATGTCCTTGAGGACAAAAGAGGAAAAATCTCATGTCTCTCCTTGGCCTATATATGGTCGAATGGGTGAAGTGTTGGCCACTTCATTCATTCATTTCCACTCTTCATTTCTTTCATTTCCTTTCACTTTCTAAACACACACTTGTTGAGAGCAAAAATCAAGCTCTCAACACCCAAAGAAAAGAGAGTGGTCGTGAGTGAGAAGAGAAGAAGAAGAGGAGATCAAAACCAAAACCTAAAGTTTTTCTTGAAGAACCAAGCCTATAGGAGTTAGAAGACCTTGATTTGGTGGGTACTTCGAATAAGCATGAAGAAAATTGTAATAGTTTAGATTTTTCCTTTTGATCTTTTGATTTTTCTTTCTTTTTTCCTTGCATGTTAATTCCTAAAGCTTAAATGACAAGTACAAGTATTGTTTGTGCTTGATCATGAATTTTTAAAAGCTAAAGAGACTTGTAAACGTCTAACTACCGGACTTCATAACTCGTTTAAGGTCTTCATGAAAGATCTTAAAGTTTTTCAAATTAAATCTTAAAGATCTAAAGTTTTGTTGAGATTTTTGTAAAGCTTAAAGTAAATCTCTTTGCATGTCAATTTTCCTTTCTTAAACCGTGACTTAAAATGGTATTTAAGAGTTTGCTTGTTAAATAAATGAGTGATTAAAACTTGGTTGGTAATAAAGTTAGAATTTTGGGTATTGCATGATGATTGTGATGATTTGTGTTCATGTATGTGCTAATTGAACTTTGATCTTGAAATTTTAAGAATAAATAAACTTATAAAACCCTAGATCAAGAGCCAAGTGATTCGGCCTTGACTAGATCTATGGGTCTTGAGGCTTTTTAATTTAATTCAAGACATTGTATGTTAATCTTATGATTAGAAAAGTTGATTTGAGTGGTTGAAAGTGTTTGATTTTAACTTGATTTTGATAAAGTCTTGATTGTGGTCTTAATCTTTATCTTGTTTTGAAAAAGTTTGATCTTTGGTACATGCATGTTATTTTGAACCAAAAGAGTTAATCATTCTTCTTTGCATGTCACGGTTTTGACCTTTTCTCCCATAAAGTGATTTTTATCTTATATTTGCACTACTATACTTGATTTCCTAACTTGATCTACAAGATCTAGGTGCATGCATGTGGTTTTTGAATAAAAAGATTTTATCTCACGGTTTCACAAAGAACCAAAGAAATGAGTTTTGAAAAATGATTTTTGATCTTGATCCATGTTTTATGTTCATGCATAATGATTTGAAGTAAATCTTGAATTTTGGTGATGAAATATTCGGTCTAGACTTAGAGATTAAAAAATCATGTTTTGATTTTCATAAGAGATACATGCATGTTAATTCCTTTTGATTTAAGAACCTTATACATGTTGAAAAATGAACCTAAAACCCTTGCCTTGTTATAATGAGATTCGGCCTATGTTTGATAAGTAGACTAGGATTCTTTTTCTTATGAAATGACTTAGAGTAATGAGTATGTCTTGAAGAATATTGTTAAATTCATGTGTTGAAATTGTGTGGTGAATATTTAATTTCTATTCGGTTTTTAATAAGGGAAATAAATAAATAAATTAAGTAATTTTGTTTCATGAAAAAGAAAGTGGAATTTACGTATTTGAAATAAACCAAGTTGATTTACGTGTTTTAAATTGTGATTCTTAATTTGTTTTCCTTGATTGCATTCGGTCATGTGGCATAGGTGAGTCTAGGAAATTTAGTTGCATGAAAATAATTTCACATGATGATTTTTGAAAGGAATCCACTTATTCAAAGTAAATGGTTTATATCTTGATTTAATACATGTATGCCTAAGTGTTTTGTGTTAGGAACTGTTTGTGAGTTGTATAATGGTCTTGATGATTGGTTTAATTGGTTATATGCTTGATGAAGTGTTGCTTGTTGTTTATGTGTTAGTTAATGTTTGAAAAATATGTGAATGCGTAATTAGTTTGAAATAAACTGGTTTTAAGAAAATTCCATTGTGTTTTATTTGAGATTTTTAAATCGTATTCATGGTTGTCCAAGGTTTGTTTTATGATGAAAACTTGAGTTTTAAAGTGGTAATTTCGAATAAAAGAGTTATTTAAAACAAAGAATGTTTCTACGATGTTTTCGGGGTTTTATCAAAATAATTTTTATAAAATAATTCTTTGCTGTCTCGAATTATTTAAAATTATTTCTTAGATTTGAAATTTTTTTCATATGATTTAAAGTAAAGTTTTCAAGTGGTAGTTGATTTAAGAAAAGCCGGATCAAAAACGATGCATTTTTCGGTGTTTTCAAATGTAATGAAGGTGTTGTCCGAAACGGGCCAGCTGTAACATCCCGCGTTTTTACGACTAGGATAAATAAAATTTGATTAAAGAAAAGTGTTGATTTTACGGAATTTTGGCAAACAAATATTTTTATGGAGTTAGTAAAAATGATTTCTAATGAGAAATGATTTTTATTGATGATGATTGTCAAAATGAATTTTCTTTATAGACTTTGAAAGATTGATTAACTTTGAAAATCCATAACTTTTTAACCGTAACTCCGATTTTTATGATCTTTATACCAAAACGATCATATCAAAATGTAGTTTTCAAAAATGTATCTTTCATAATTTTCTGGATTGGTTTGCGAAAATTATTTCCCAGTACTGTAAAGGACGAATTTTCAAGGAATTAATCATGAAAAATGGTTTTTGAGTTTTAATAAATTTTTCCTTTTGAGATTATCTTTAATATATTAAATTGTGATTTTAGAAAATGAAATAAGGGCTGTAAGTGCAACCAATAAGTACAGTTTATTATGTGTTTAATTGTTAATATGTATGTTTGATTAAGTTGATTAATTTGGTGATTGAGTGTATGTGCTTGTATGATCAAATGTGTGACTAAATATGAGTGTGTGTATGATATATTAAAGTGTGCTCATATGTGTATAATTGTGTGAATTGATAATTATGAATTAATATAATTAAGAAATAAAAAATTTGTAAGACATGTGTGTATGCATATGGGTGCCACGGTTTTAGTGAGTGTGTGCATGCATAATATATGTGTGTTGTGTGTGTGGGTGACAAGTGTATGAGGGAGTGTATGTGTAGGTTTGTGAAGCCTTGGCTTGGTGACCAAGCTAGAAGGAGGAAAATAAAATAAAGAGAAAAGAAAAAAAAAAGAAGAAACTTGGGGACCAAGTAGAAGTCTTAGGATGTTAAGGCTACCCCTCCTAGGTGCATCATGGCCGTACTAGTTAAGGCCAAGGAAGGGAAATTGTGTTGCCCCCTAGTCCATTTCCTCTTATTTCAACCCATTCCCTTCGTTCCATTCATTCATTCATTCCTTCTTCCACTTTTCATTTCACACCTCCACACAAACACATAGTCTCCAAGAGAAACCTTAGCTCTTGAGACATATACAAAAAAAAAAAAAAAGAGAGAGAACCATGGAGAGAAAGAGAGAGAACCGTGAGGGAGAAGAGAAGAAGGCCTTGAATCTTAACCCATTCATTTTTCTTAGGTATAACTTAATCCTTGTTGTTCTTTCTTCTTCACCATTTTTATTTTCGGATGTACATATTTTATTTTAAAGATGTTGATTTGTTCTTGCATGTGGATTTCTAAGTTCTCTTATGATTTTCTAAACTTGATTTTTACTTGTATTTGAGTTTTAAAAATGAAAAATGAATATGCACAAATATTTGAAAGGTGATTCGGTTTTATAACTATTTTGGTGTAAATGATTTTGTTTTCTTTGATGAACTTTGGTTTATTGCATGTCTTTGGAAAAGAAATTGATTTTTTTGAAGTTGTCCTTTAATGCATGTTTGTTTTTGAGCAAGATCTAGTGTTTTTAATTATTACATGCATGCAAAGATCTTGATTTCTACTATGTTTTAAAGAACTTGATGTTTGATTTGGTTTTAAAAGAATTTTTGTGCTAATGATTTTGTTTTCCTACTTGATTCGGTTTTATTTGCATGTAAAGAAAATTATTTAACTTAAAGCATGAAATTTTTAATAAAATGAATTTATTTTCTTGATATGTGTTTCAGTGATGGCTTAAATTTTTAGACATGAATTTTTACTTGAAGTGTGTGATGCATGCATGAAATGATCTAGTAAAAGGGAATAAGTTTTGATGTTTGTTTTGATTTTCTCTTAAATTCTTGATTTTGGTTGTTAAATGTTAATGCATGTGTAATTTTTCTTGAGATCTATTGATTTTAAATATGTGCATGTCAAGATCTAGGTTAGTTTAGTTTGATTCTTGATTTTTAGTTAAAAGGCTTGATTTTAGATATTGATGCATGTTATATTTGAATTAAAATAAATTGTTTTTCATAATATATTAATTCGGTTTTCAAAATGAAAAAAATAATTGATGGACTGATTTTGTAATTGATTTGTGTGTATGAGTGTATTTTTGATTTTCATGAAATTGGATGGACAAACTTGTTGATTAAAACGATGTTGTGCTGAAATTGTGAATATGTGTGTGTTGACCTTAATGAATGATATTTTTATATGTTCAATGATTCTGGAATTTTGTTACTGACTTAAGTATATCAAAATGAAATCCTCTGAATTTTTAAATGATTTTTGGAAGTGATTTTCTATTTTTATGAGAACCAACTTTATGAAAGCAATTCTAAGAAAATTAGTTTTCAGTTTAAAGAGAAATATAATTTTCAAACTTGTGCTGCTCCAAATTATTTGAAATTTTTATGGTAGCTTCCTGAACCTCTCTAGATGTTTTCTGTAAAATTTGAAGAGATTTGGAGTTGAATTGATATTTTTACAAAAGGCAAAACAGTGAACCACTTGGTTCAGATTTTCTGGAATTAGTGACAATTTTAATTATAAAAATATGATTTGTACAACTCCAAATAATCTAAAAATTTTATGAGATAGTCTTGACTGTATAAGGAAGACTTATACCAATTTTTATGCAATTCGGAGTTGAATAACTATTTATAATCATGATGTTTTTGCCTCAGTCCAGCAACAGTACCGTTTGGCTTTTCATGTGAAACCTAATTTGAAACCTAGCTTAGGATTGTTTAAATGGCTTGAAAATTTTATATGATAAACTTTGGCATATATGTGTATGTTCTGGAAATTTTGAGAATTAAACAAATTAATTTGATATAGTTTTGAATTTTATCTTTTGTGTTTTACTTGTAGTCACACTAAGTTTCTATTTGAATATTTTTGATGAATGTGAATTTTTATACTTTATGTTATGACCTGGCTTGACTTTTATGATAATTATAATGCCTTGAAATGATTGAATGAGTGATTGTTTGATGATATGTTTAGGTTATGCATGAATAAATTAACCAAAGTGTTGTTTTTAATTTTGTAATTGGTTGTGAAAATTAGTTGGTATTGAAATAATTTATTCTTGATATAATTGAAAAATCTTGGACTTAGTGGTTGTTGCCCTTAATTCATTTCATAATGTTAAGTTTTAAAAATAAATCGTTTAAGTGTTTATTTTATAACAAAGTCTTACATGAACAAAAGTTGAGTTTTTCGGTGTTTTTGGGTTTTCGTTAATGGCTGTCGGGAACGGACCAGCAACCAAAACTAATGGTTTTAAATTGTTTTGTAAATTGTTTTGAAAAGATTTTGGGATGTTTGAAGTATTTTCAAAAGTCGAACTTGATTTGAAAAAGTCTTGATGTTTTACGATTTTCCGACGAGAAATAAAAAGAGTTTTCGAAAACGCGTTTGATATTAAGTAGGACGATTGTTTAAGATAGAATTATAACGTTAGTGTCATCTCCTTTAGTACAAGGTGCGTATAAGTCGAGAAGCGGATCAGCTAACTTGTTGGGAAGGACGACCCGCGACGATTTCAGATTCTGGAATGTGAGGTGAGAGATGCAGTAGGCCTAGGTCATCGTGACGCGTAGACTCGGTTCTAAACTTAGTACATCGAGTCTAATTGTCATAGGTTATGTACTGCATGATTACATGTGACATATATGTGCTAGATGTTTACCCATTTGTTTAAATATGATGCATGAATGATTTTAGCACGTATTGAATTTCTCTGTGAATTATCCTGTGGAGTATATCTTGTTCTGTTTGGAAAAGTTGTACGTAATAATGAGAATCATAAAAAGAAATGAGTTATGAGATGAATGAATTGTAAAAGTGAGAAAATGTGATAGAAAGAAAGAGGAATGATAATAAAGGTTGTATAAAAAAAATGGAATACAAAGAGTTGAGATTGGAGAAGAGTAATGTGGATATGAAAGTGAGATGTGGTTTGAGTGGAGATGTGATTCCTCGTTTACGTTTTTGGAAAGAAGCCTAGTGTTGAGTTGAGCTTGCTCCTCCATTAGCACTCATCCAAAAATGTGATTTTTGAAAAAGGTTTTGAAAAGAGATTTTTGAAAAGCTTTTGTGAAAATAGATTGTGAAAGTTTTTGGAAACATTATTTTTGAAAAAGTTTTGTGAAAGGATTTATGAAATAAGGTTTTTGAAAATGTTTTGGTGAAGCAAGAGTTTTGTGAAATCATGTTTTCGAAAAAGTGTTGCGAAAAGAGATTTTGAGAAAGACGAGGAAAAGATGTTGATATTGTTGATGAGAAATATGCTGAGAGTGAGCTTTTGAGAATCATGATGATGAGATGAAAGTGATTGAGGCATGAGGCCATTGAGAATTTAGGGGGAATAGATTTCGATTAGTGGTCGGGCTTCGTTGAAGGGATGCACCAAGGACGAGCCGACTGTTAGGATTAAGCCGTTTAATAAAACTCTAAAACTTTAAAAGACTTAAAAAGACATTTACAAACGCGGTGAGGTATGAGTGTTGTATCGAAGTAGTGGAAAGGAAGGAACCATAGGTATTTGTGGATACTTAGGAGGAGATTGCATGAGGGGAGGACGATGACGGTGAAACGTCAAGAAGTCTAGAGTATATTTCTAGGCGGAACGAATCCCACATGTGGTGTACTAACGTGGTAGGGACTGGGTCTAATACCGTGGTAAGTTCCGCATCGCGAACTAGAAATTATACTGTCGCCCCCTTGATTGCAAATCGAGAACAGTGAGAGGGACTGGAACGGGGCATTTGTGATTGCCGCTGAGAGCGTGCCTTGATATATATGTGAATTGATATGATATGATTTGAGGCTGAGTCCTCCTGGTCTGGGACCATTTGTTTGTGTGACAGCTGTCGTGCCCGCGTGGTAAAGGTTCTGTACTCCTGTTTGCTTCCGACTAGGTTGGGTGGATGACCGAGGAGATGTAGACGTGTGTGAGAGTTCAATGATGTTTTCCCCCTCATCATTGAGCGAACCGTTTGATAAGACTTAATAACGATAAAAGATTACAAGAAAGAAAGCATAAAGAATTTATGAGAAAATGAGAAAGATTCAAAGAAGAAAGAAAGTATAAGTAATTGTTGGAAAGAGTGAGAAAGATGATGATGGTGACTTGAATATTCGAAGGCTTGTGATGCCAAGTGCGGTTATGGGAATTGTGATGAGTTATGAATTTTTATATATTTGGTATGTTATAATGTGCCTTGCTTATAAGTGTTTTCTATATGTTTACATGAATATATTTGTCATCTGCATAGCATGAGTAGTTGTTGTTGCATGAGGATTAGTAGTTTCCATGTCTTTATTATGTGCCTCTAGTGATTGTTATACTGTATGGTCATGTTTGTACTTCTGGAATGCTGACCATCTCTCCTATCATATTGTCGTATCGGGTTATTCCGGTATTGCAACGGGTAGATGGTTGACCCTGCAGTAAATCTGTACGAGGCTCTGCAGTGGACTTCAGCGAGAAAGTTTAGAGGTCAAGAATAGTAATAGCCAACTCCCTTGAGCACTGTATTCCTTGCAACTACTTGGTTAACGTTGTCATATCATTCTGTACCCCGCTTGATATTTTATTGAATATGGCTTTTGAAAGAATAAAGTTTTATAAAACAAGAAATGAAAATGTTTTCTCAAAGCAGATTTATGAAGCCAAGTTACAAAGTGCGATGTTAAGTAACATCTCGGTTTGGAACTTGACTTGTGATGTGTGACATGAGAATATTACTACAATCAAGTTAAAGAAATGTTTTTGAACTTAAAGGTTCTCATGCCCATGTCACCATTTAAAAAAAAATTCCCAAATTTTTACTACATTTTTGTTAAAGAGATGATGTTTTCAAGTTGCCAAAATCGGGGTGTTACACCAGCAACCAAATAAATTGGTTTAAACTATACTACTAAATGTATTCCAAATGATTTTGAAAGTACTTAAGGCATTAGAGAATGTTAGGATGATTTGAGAGAAAATGGTTATGTTTTAAGCTTTCCGACGAAGAACGAAAAGTGTTTTGAGATATGAAAAGATTTTCTTATTACACGTTAATAACGTAAGCGTATTTTATTTAGTACGGGGAATAATCTTAAAGACGAGGGATTGGGGCAGCCGGCAGCACAAAGGATCCGAGACGACGGTACGCATTAAATCGCTGGACCTCAGGTGAGAGAGAAGCTTTCCTAAGACACCGTGGTAGTTAGGTGATTTATTAGGACGTTCCGTATCATCTCAAAGATCGGAACTAAGTGGTTCGGAGTCAGTAGTATAAGTGGCAATTGTTTGTGTTGTGTGTGGCCACTTATATGAAGGTGACAAAGGCCACATTGTTATTGTGTGATGAGTGTGTGATTGTTAGTATGCCTTTATATCTTTATTTCATTATGCCTGATAATGTTTATTGCGGTTAATTAATATGAGTAAATGGCTGATGGACGTCTGTTACGTCCTGAAAATAAAATGAAATGAGTAAGAATGTAAAGTAAAAGGCACAAGGAGAAAAGAAATAATGAGAAAAGATATAAGATGGAATAGAAAGAGATTAAGAATTGAGATTGGGGGAAAGAATGAATGATAATGTTGAGATTGAGCCAGAGCTGGGGAAGAATGATGTGATTTGAGCGGAGCTGGGCTCCTTTGTTTTTGGGTTTTAGACTGGGACTAGTGTTGAGTTGATCTTGCTCCTCCATTAGCGCTCAGCAAAAATGGATTTTTGAAAAATGTTTTCGAAAAGAGATTTTTGACAAGATTTGTGAAAGTGTATTTTTGAAAAGGTTGGGAAAAGAGATTTTTGGAAAAGATTTGTGAAATGTTATTTTACATGAAACATCATTTTTGAAAGGATTTTATGAAATCTTATCTTTGGAAAAATGTTTGTGAAACCTTGTTTTTAATAAACATCATTTTTGAACAGAGATTCTTTATAAATAGTATCTTCAGAAAAGTTTTGGAAATAGATTTTATGAGAGTTTTTGAAAAGAGATTTTTTAGAAACTTGAGAAAAAGATTTTTAGTAAGTTTTTGAAAGGAGATTTCCAGAAGATGTGAAACCAGATTTTTGAGAAAATTTACGAGAGGTAACTTTATGAGAAAGTTTATGAAATAATATTTTGTGAAAGCTTATAAAATGGAGTTTTGAAATAGTTTTTGAAAAGATTGTTTTAAGAAAAGATTTTGTAATGAAATGATTACGAGAAATAGAGAATGTTGAGAAAGTTTGAGAAATGAGATTTGAGTTTGCCGATGCGATCCCAACTCTGTGCTATGTGAGAAATGATGAGAGAAAGATTGTGCCAAGTTAGTGGTCGGGACTCATTGAAGGGTTGCACGAAGGATGGGCCGACCTTAGGATAATTAAAAAGATAAAAGACTTAAAAGACATCCGCGGTGAGGTATGAGAGTGCGAAGTAGTGGAGAGGAAGGAACCATAAGTATCTGCGGATACTTAGGAGGAGATTGCATTAGGGGAGGACGATGACGGTGAAACGTCAAGAAGTCTAGAGTATGTTTCTAGGCAGAACGGACTCCACATGTGGCGTACGAACGTGGTAGGGACTGGGTCCAATGCCATGGTGAGTTTTGCGGGCCCACTAGAAACATATTGTCGCCCCCTAGATTGCAAATCTAGAACAGTGAGAGGGACTGGAGTGGGGCATCTTGATTGCCACTGTGAGACAGTGTGCCTTGTTATATATGAATTGAATGAATTGAATTGATTTGAGGCTGAGTCCTCCTGGTCTGGGACCATTTGTGTTGAGACAGCTGTCGTGCCCGCACGGTAAAGGTCCTGTACTCCTGTTTGCTTCCGACTAGGTTGGGTGGATGACCGAGGAGATGTAGACGTGAGTGATAGCCGAGAATGAAATGAAAATTTTGAGGATATCTTAAAGTACCCCAATCATCAAAGATTGTGAATTGATAAGACTGAATGAAAAGAGAAACATAGTTATGAAAGAAGGAAATGAAAGAGGAAAACAATAACGCGAATAAGATAACAATAATAATAATGTTGATAATATGCTTGATTGTTGTGTGCTCGTATGTTGTATTGTGTGTTTGTTTGGTCCTTCTATCTTGCCTATCGTAATCCCACACCGTCGACGATACGTCGTTCAGATCGCTTACTCTCTCCTGTTCGTTGGCATATCGGTGCTGCTCGTATCCCAACGAGCAGATGGAGTATTGCATGGAAGTTACCATGTGGAATAAGTATGGAAGAGGTTGGAAGCACACCCTATGTGGCTGGGCATGGACCGGCTACACGGAGATCGTGATCCCATATTCGGAGCATCAACTGAGCGGAGCTAATCTAGAGCCGCACTTGGGGCAAGTCACCGTACGAGGTTTTCAAAGCTATGAGGAGAAGGCCCGGTACGAAAAGCAAAGGAACTCTACTGCATTGGCTGAAGTGGTAACGAAGCCCAATAACAATGAGGGAACAACCGCGCGGGCGGCATCTTCTTCAAGAGCGAGGAGAGGACACAAGAAGGAGAAGGAGCTACACCCACTTGCTTTCAATAGGAAAGTTTAAGAATAGGATTATAGTTTATTTTTGTGATGAGTGTTTTGAGTTAAGGATTACCTAAGTGATGAACTATCGCTGTAACTTAACTTATTCTGAAGCATGCCCTACTTTTTATACAACTTAGCGAGAAAAGTTTAATGTCCTTTTGTTGTAATGAAAAGAACTATTTTGAACTGGAACCAAACCGTATTCCTGATAAATGTTTTTGAAACCCAAATGAAAGAGTATTGGTTTTAGTAACAACTCGATTTTCGGTAAAGGGTGTTGAGGACACCAAGAACCTTTCAACAATGGTTTCAAACACTTCAACAATGTTTTATAAAAAAAAATTTGTCCTCATTTTTGCAACCTAAATAAATAAAAGGTGGTTATTTTTTAGTTACGAAGATTGGGCTGTTACAGAATGGTATCAGAGCTTATGGTAATCCTTAGTGGCCTTAAGCATGGGCTTACATGCTTTGTTTGTGTGACTCTGTGTGTTTGCTAGTATAAGACTAGGAGCATAAGTTTAGGTTCTCATATTTTTAGGATGTGAGACTTTGTTTGTAGTTTAAGGAACCTGTTCATCCTGTAGTTTGAAGGAACGTAGACTAAAAGTAGACAGTGAATAGATTCTAAGACTGAGACCCTTGTTCTTTGATGTTCCATTAGTATTCGTAAGACTTAAGCTTGTTAACCTTAGCATACCTTTATACAAGGATAGCTGTTACCCTTAAGCATTTAGCTTGTTATCTCTGAATCCTCATGTTTGTTGAATTGCTTCAACAAAACAGTTAGTATTGTTAGAATTTAAACTTTTTCTTCATGAGCCTTACCTATCTACCTGTAGCCTTACCGATCCTATCTAAGACTCTTCAAGTCCAAATTGTGGAATTATAAGTGCCATGGTTGCCCAGATAATTTAGGCTTGAACGATTAAAGGAGGATAAATAGTTTAAGTTAAGCGAGGATATAAGTTCATAGTGAGTTTATTTATAAGTTTGATCAAAGTTGGGGAGCCACAAGGAGGGAAAGAAGTATATGTTACCAATTATTAGAGGGAATTATGAGGAAAGTTGAGGATTAGACTTGCCATACTCCCTGATTAGGGGTTTAGACGGTGAAAGTGATAGGTTTGGTCGAAGTTTAGGGCGAATTTAAGGAAAGGAGTGAGGTTGACTGAGGAAGTAAGTAAGCCCGAGATGTAATAGAATCCCCTTAAGTTAGAGAAATGATAGACGAAAACCTTAGATTTAGAAGGAGAACAAAAGGAAGGAGTGATTATTGTGAGTTAGAGAGAACCAAAAAGTTGTAGAGGATAGAAAATGTCTGAGGGTTTTAGGTAAAACCCTGTGTTTTTAGAGAAGTGTGCATTTTTGTTTGCTTGATATCCCCTAAGTCCGTACTTATGGTTGGACTTTCTGTGGCAACGATCAGCTAAGGGAGCGACGCCTTCTTCGGTTAGTCCGTTGGACTTAACCCGATTCGACACGCAATTGATGATACGAGTGGGACTTCTTCGTCTAAAAGCAACAAACAAGGAGCGCAACACAGTGAATTAGACCGGCAAAAGGGAATAAGACCACGAAGCGAGAGGAGACTGTTATTACAGGAATCGCAAAGATAAGCAAATTTTGTGCCCTGCTACCCGATCCACAACGTATTTCTTGTAACACCCCGCAAATTCCTCGTATTAAAATAAAACACTAAAGAAATTCATTTTTGAGAAAGGTGTTTTGAAAGAATGTTTTCTTAAATGATTTTCCTAAATTCACGTTTTTAAGATGATAAATGATTCCAAAGAATGATTTTCTGAAATAATATTCAACATTTAGGGAATTGAGTTTTTGAAAAAGTCTATATGCTTGATGTTTTTATAAAAATATTTGTGATTTGTGTATGAGTTATTTTGTGATGGAAAAAGAATTATTTTCTAGTCATGTGTATATACGGTTTTGGTATGTATAAGTATGCTTAGGATTATATGAGTATTTAGTTATGAAAAAGAATATAATGTGTGTGTAAATGTATGTGAATAAATATATATGAGTGATGTGTGATGCATGAATGTATGTATCTATATGTATGATATATGTGTGCCGTATGAACAAGATGCCATCAAAATGTTAATTGTATGCATGCTCATGTATGTATTTGAGTATATGCATTACTCCATGAACTCATGCTATGTGTTGAACATGAGATTGAATTAAATGTGTATGTGTGTGCATGAGCATGTGGTTCGGCCATGCAAGGAGTAGAAGAACCAAGTAAGATTGATTTCCTTATGCATTAAGAAATTAGAAACTAAATAGAAAATAGGAAGAGATTAGGAGAGGTGACTCATGAAACCTAGGGAAGACTTTTGCTCCACCATGTCCCCCACGACATGACCCCTCCCATGCAACAAATGAGTTGGACCGAATTACCCTCAAGCTTCCAACATGAGCCAAGGCTAAAAGAGGAAATTTCTACACCCTTGCCTTTGCTCTTAAAACCGTAGGAGTGAGTGTTGGTTAGGACTCATTTCTCACCTCATCACAAACACAAACACACTTAGTCCAAGAGTGCCATCAAACTCTTGGGACACTTAGAGAGAAAAGAGCTTGGCCGTGAGGAGGGAGAAGAGGAAAAGAAGAGTGAAAACCCCAAAATCCTTAACCCAAACTTCTCTAATTCCTTTCTCAACCATCTTTCTTCAAAGGTCAAGGAGAAAACCCCATTAACCCTAGAAGAAGAGAGAGACCGAGGAAAACCCAAGAGGAGGAGAAGAGGAGATTTGAAGATTTAAGTTAGAAATTAAGGTAGAAAGAGTTTGATTAAGTGATTTTTATGTTGTAAAGGATTTTTAATGGACTTTATTTAATTCTTGTGATGCATGTAATTATTTTTAAGTGATCTTGAGATCTAAGTGTTTTGCATGTCATTCTTATGCTTTGATCTTGAATGTTGATGTGAAAAAGTTTTGATCTCTTACTTGTAAACTTTCTTCATCACGATTTTGTTTAAAGTTGTGCCAAAAAATTCATGTCTTGTATTGATTTTCTCTTGCATGTTGATTTTGTGGCCTTATAGTTCTTATTTTCCCTTGCATGTCCTTTTTATGTCTTGATCTTGGATTTCTAGGGCTAAATGAACTCATAAATCACCAAATCTAGGACTAAGTGATTCGGCCATGAGTAGAAAAATTTAGGTCATGATGCTTTTAATTTGATTCAAGTGATTTCATGTTATTTCTATGATTAGAAAAATTAATTTTTAATCTATTCTTCACGGTTTGCTTGAAGATTTAAGTTTAAGTTTATATTTTGCCTTGATCTTCTTTTGCATGCTTTGATCTATGAATGGTCTTTTGAGAAAACATGAAGCTTGAATTTTGTATGTCTAAAATGAGTGTGAAGTCTTGATTTCTTGTATGCATGTCACGGTTTTCATAAGAAAATAAGTCTAGCAAGTTTTAAAAATAATTGTTAGTATGAAAAGAGTTTGAATCAAGATTCTTTTGTGTGTGTGATGATTCGGTTGATAGTTTGAAAAATAAAATGATGTTTTTAAGTCTTGAATGACATGATCTATGGATTTAGATGCTTGCATGTGAAAATAAAAAATTATAAGACTTGCCTTCTTGCATGTCATCATTCGGCCAAGTCTAGGGAGAATAGGAAACCATGCAAGGTTATCATTTTACTTGCATGCATGTTGACAATTGCTTCACCCAGAGATTTATAGGTGCATGCATGAGTTTCTTAGAGGATGAAGACTTTGATATAATCCTTGATTTTATTGTGTTAAGAAATTGAATTTTTATTTGCTAAATTTCTTGTGAAACTCATGGTTTTTATAAAGAAAACAAGGAAACAAGTTTTTGAAAAATGATTTTTTTGCATTGATCCATGCTCTTTGTGGATGCATGATGAATATTTGATCTTGCTTTATCATGATGATGTTCGGTCTATATATGTTAGTTAAACTAGAATTCCTTTTTCAATGAAATGACTTAGAAGAAATAAGTATATTTTAAGGAATGGTGTTAAAATGAATTGCTTGAACTTATGTTGTGAACATTTATTTTCTAACCGGTTCTTTATTTGAAGATAAAGGAAATAAATAAATTAAGTTAATTTTAGAAGTGTGTTGTGTTTGAATGCATATATACGTGTGAGTATGTGTTTATGTGTATTCGGTTGATATTAAAAGAAAATGGAATTTAAAAGCCTAAAATAAACCATGTTGATTCATGTGATTTAGATTGTGATGTTTGATTTATTTTCTTTAATCCTATTCGGTTAAGTAGTTTAAATAGGTCTAGGGAGTTTAGTTGTATGAAATGGAGTGAGTATGATGATTTTGGAGGATATAAATTGTCTAAAGTAAGGAAAATAAATATTGATGTGTTGGTTTAAAATTTGATTATGTTTGGTTTATGAATGCTTGCATGCCTAAGTGTTGTTTGCGGTTGTATGTGGTGTGATTTGTTTGGATGTCATGATGTGTTCATGGTTGTTCAAGTGTTAATTTTTAATGAAAGCATTATTTAAAGCCAAGAGTATTTTTATAATACTTTCGGAAGTTTTATTCAAGTAATTTTGTAAAACTATTTTGCTGTCCAGAATTACTTGGACTTGCTTTTTATGTTTAAAAACGTTTTCAAAAGATTTAAAATGAAGTTTTCAAGTAATAATTGATTTTGGTTATACTTTCAAAGTTTACCTCAACAAAGAAAAGACACGTATCCAGTCAAGAAAAGATTTTCTCATATAAGTCAATAACGTAAAGTGTTTCATGTAATACGAGGAATGATATAGAAAAGAGGTTGGGACAGTTGGCAGCACAAGGATTCAAGGAGAACACACGCACTTAAATCGCTGGACCTCAGGTGAGAGAGAAGCTTTCCTACGACACCGTGGTAGCTAGGTGATTTATTAGGATGTTCCGTATCATCTCAAAGATCGGAACTTAGTGGTTCTGAGTCAGTAGTATAGTGGCAATTGTTTGTTTTTTATGGCCACTTATACGAAGGTGACGAAGACCACAATGTTATTGTGTGATATTGAGTGTTGATAACATGCTTTGATTTATTTATTTACTTATCTATTGAATTATGTCTGATGATGCTTATTGCTGTTAAGTATGATGAGTAGACGACTGATGGACGACTGTTAAGTTCTGAATAAGAAAAGAAATGAAAGAGTTGCGAAAGTAATGGAATTGAAAGTAATGGCATAATAAGAGAAGAATAAGAGATTAAGTGGAAGAGAGGTAAGAGTTGATTTGGGAAAAGAAGTTGAGGATAAGGTTGAGAACGAGCCAGAGCTTGGGAGAGTGATATGGATTGTTGGAACATGAGATGTGAATTAAGTGGAGCTAGGCTCCTTGGTTTTTGGTTTTAGACTGGGAATTAGTGTTGAGTTGAGCTTGCTCCTCCACTAGCGCTCAGCAAAAATGTGTTTTTGAAAAAGGAATTTTTGAAAGAGGATTTATGAAACCAAATTTGTGAAAAGATTTTTGGAGATAGAATTTTTGAAGAAGTTGTGAAAATCATATTTTCAAAGGATTCTTTTTATTCTTTTTGAAAAGGTTTTATGAGAGGATATTTCTGGAACTATATTTTTGAGAAAGTTTTACGAAATGATCTCTTTGAGAAAAGTCTGTGAAAATAATACTTTTGTGAATGTTGGTGAGAATAAAGTTTTGAAAAGGTTTTTGGAAAGAGTGTTGATAAGAAAGTTTGAGAAATGAGGTTCTTGGAAAGTGGTGAAATCAAAGATTTGAGAAGGATGGTAAAAAGGAAGATTTGAGAAAGAAGATGTGAATCAATTGAGATAATCCCAGCTCTGTGCTATGCGAGAATTGATGAGAGAAAGATTGTGCAAAGTTAGATGTCGGGACTCACTGAAGGGATGCACGAAGGGTGAGCCGATCATTAGGGTTAATTAAAAAGATAAAAGACTTTAAAAGACATTAACATCGAACGTGGTGAGGAATGAGAGTAACCCGAAGTAGTGGAGAGGAAGGAACCATAAGTATCTGCGGATACTTAGGAGGAGATTGCATTAGGGGAGGATGAGGACGATGAAACGTCAAGAAGTCTAGAGTATTATTCTAGGTAGAACGAACTCCATAAGTGGCGAACTAACGTGGTAGGGACTAGGTCCAATGCCGTGGTTAGTTCTGCACGCGCACTAGAATAAATACTGTCGCCCCCTAGATTGCAAATCTAGAACAGTGAGAGGGACTGGAGTGGGGCATCTTGTTTGCCACTGTAGTGAGACAGTGTGCCATGTATATGAATTGATATGAATATTGATTGAGGCTGAGTCCTCCTGGTCTGGGACCATTTGTTGTGAGACAGCTGTCGTGCCCGCATGGTAAAGGTCTTGTATTCCTGTTTGCTTCCGACTAGGTGGATGGATGGCCGAGGAGATGTAGACTTGAACGTGAGTGCTAACAACGAAAGAAACGCGTGCCTCGATGATACTAATTCCCCGATCATCGATGGGTATAATTTGATAAAACATTATAAGGAAAGATTTATAATTGTCAGGATAAGAGTTGAGGAAGTATAAAGAATGAGAAAGAGGATGAGGATGGAAATGTGGAAAAGGTATTAAGTTCCATGAGAGGGATTAGCACTAAAGTGAAAAGGGTATGAAAGAAATGATAATAAGATGGAATGCTGAGGTGTATTGATGATGATAGTATGCTTGCTTGTTATCCTATATGTGTGTTATATATTGTGTGTGTGTGTCCTATATCTTGCCTACCGTAATTCCACATCGTCGACGCTACGCCGTCCGGATCGCTTACTCTCTCCTGTTCGTTGGTGCATCGGTGTTGCTGATATCCCAACGGGCAGATGGATCGTCGCTTGGAAATCTCTACGTGGCTTCGTGAAGGGAATGGATGGAAAGCTTCACGTTATGGATGGGTATGGACTGGACATACTCAGTTGGTGATCGCAGACCCGGAGCATAAGCTAGGAGGAAAGACAACGAGCATGTGTTTAGGAAGCGTATCCTTCGTGGGACACAATTCTGAACCACCATCTCGGGATACAAAGAAGGAGAACCCTGTGAAGCTGTTCGGAGTGGAGCTTAAACCGAATTCTGAAGCAGAAACAACAAGTGAGGTCGCATCAACCTCCGGTACCAAGGCACCAACAAAGAAGAAAAGGAAGTTGGATCCGATCATCTTTGATAGGAAGAGGGAGCTAGTAGTAGAATTAGAATAAGTTGTTGCTCGTATTTTGTATTCAGGATTACCTAAGTGATGAGCTAATGCTGTACTTAATCATTTTGAAGCATGCCCGACTTTTAGAGAATGTAAGGATATTTCTTTTTATGAAATATGTTTAAGTTATTTTGAAGAAAAGAATGGGATTACTTAAGTTGAAATCAAACTGTTTTCTTGATAAAATGTTTTCGGAAAACTAGGTAAGTGAGTTGTGGTTTCAAGTAACAACTCGGTTTTCGAAAGAGAAGGTTGAAGGATATTAACAACTTTTCAAGAATGTTCCAAACCCTTCAACAATGTTTTCAAAAAAAAAAATTTCCCCAAAAATTTGGCCTCATTTTTGCAACATTAATACATAAAAGTCAGATGTTTTGGTTTTCGAAAATCGGGTTGTTACATTTCTCGGGGACGAGATATCTTTAAGTTGGGGAGAATGTAACACCCCACAAATTCCTTGTATTAATATAAAATACTAAAGAGACTTATTTTTGAGAAAAGTGTTTTGAAAGGATATTTTTCTTAAATGGTTTTCCTAATTCACGTTTTAAAGTAATGAGTGATTTTAAAGAAAGGATTTTCAAGAACAAATGCTAAAAGTTAAGAAATTGAGTTTTAGAAAAGATTTATTTTTCTATGTGTGTATATATATATGTGCGACATGTATAAATATATATATGTGTGTGTGTGTTATGTGTGCATGGATGCATATGAATATGCTTAAGATTAAATAGATATTTAATTAGTGGGAAAATAAAAATATAATGCATGTATGTGCTTGAGATTATAGGAAATTAAATTAGTAAAAGAAGATGATGATGCATGAATTAGTGTATGTATGGGTATGTGTGAAAGACGTGTGTATGTGCATGCATATGGGGAAAACCTAGAATTTTTATTTGTTAAGAAACCAAATAGGACTAAGTTAGAACTATGGAGTAACTAAGTGGGTAGAAATCCCTAACTAGGAGCCAAAGAGTAACTAAACCTAAAGAAACTTAGTTCCTTAATTCACTCCTCATTGTCCCCTTAGAATTGATAAACACCACCCATGCAACTTATTGAGTTGCCAAAATTGCCCTCCCATTTGCACACCATGGCCGAATGTCCTTGAGGACAAAAGAGGAAAAATCTCATGTCTTGCCTTGGCCTATATATGGTCGAATGGGTGAAGTGTTGGCCACTTCATTCCTTCATTTCCACTCTTCATTTCTTCCATTTCCTTTCACCTTCTAAACACACACTTGTTGAGAGCAAAAATCAAGCTCTCAACACCCAAAGAAAAGAGAGTGGTCGTGAGTGAGAAGAGAAGAAGAAGAGAAGATCAAAACCAAAACCTAAAGTTTTGCTTGAAGAACCAAGCCGATAGGAGTTTGAAGACCTTGATTTGGTGGGTACTTCGAATAAGCATGAAGAAAATTGTAATAGTTTAGATTTTTCCTTTTGATCTTTTGATTTTTCTTTCTTTTTTCCTTGCATGTTAATTCCTAAAGCTTAAATGACAAGTACAAGTATTGTTTGTGCTTGATCATGAATTTTTAAAAGCTAAAGAGACTTGTAAACGTCTAACTATCGGACTTCATAACTCGTTTAAGGTCTTCATGAAAGATCTTAAAGTTTATCAAATTAAATCTTAAAGATCTAAAGTTTTGTTGAGATTTTTGTAAAGCTTAAAGTAAATCTCTTTGCATGTCAATTTTCCTTTCTTAAATCGTGACTTAAAATGGTATTTAAGAGTTTGCTTGTTAAATAAATGAGTGATTAAAACTTGGTTGGTAATAAAGTTAGAATTTTGGGTATTGCATGATGATTGTGATGATTTGAGTTCATGTATGTGCTAATTGAACTTTGATCTTGAAATTTTAAGAAAAAATAAACTTATAAAACCCTAGATCAAGAGCCAAGTGATTCGGCCTTGACTAGATCTATGGGTCTTGAGGATTTTTAATTTAATTCAAGACATTGCATGTTAATCTTATGATTAGAAAAGTTTATTTGAGTGGTTGAAAGTGTTTGATTTTAACTTGATTTTGATAAAGTCTTGATTGTGGTCTTAATCTTTAACTTGTTTTGAAAGAGTTTGATCTTTGGTACATGCATGTTATTTTGAACCAAAAGAGTTAATCATTCTTCTTTGCATGTCACGGTTTTGACCTTTTCTCCCATAAAGTGATTTTTATCTTTGATTTGCACTACTATACTTGATTTCCTAACTTGATCTACAAGATCTAGGTGCATGCATGTGGTTTTTGAATAAAAAGATTTTATCTCACGGTTTCACAAAGAACCAAAGAAATGAGTTTTGAAAAATGATTTTTGGTCTTGATCCATGTTTTATGTTCATGCATAATGATTTGAAGTAAATCTTGAATTTTGGTGATGAAATATTCGGTCTAGACTTAGAGATTAAGAAATCATGTTTTGATTTTCATAAGAGATACATGCATGTTAATTCCTTTTGATTTAAGAACCTTTTAAATGTTGAAAAATGAACCTAAAACCCTTGCCTTGTTATAATGAGATTCGGCCTATGTTTGATAAGTAGACTAGGATTCTTTTTCTTATGAAATGACTTAGAGTAATGAGTATGTCTTGAAGAATATTGTTAAATTCATGTGTTGAAATTGTGTGGTGAATATTTAATTTCTATTCGGTTTTTAATAAGGGAAATAAATAAATAAATTAAGTAATTTTGTTTCATGAAAAAGAAAGTGGAATTTACGTATTTGAAATAAACCAAGTTGATTTACGTGTTTTAAATTGTGATTCTTAATTTGTTTTCCTTGATTGATTCGGTCATGTGGAATAGGTGAGTCTAGGAAAGTTAGTTGCATGAAAATAATTTCACATGATGATTTTTGAAAGGAATCCACTTGTTCAAAGTAAATGGTTTATATCTTGATTTAATACATGTATGCCTAAGTGTTTTGTGTTAGGAACTGTTTGTGAGTTGTATAATGGTCTTGATGATTGGTTTAATTGGTTATATGCTTGATGAAGTGTTGCTTGTTGTTTATGTGTTAGTTAATGTTTGAAAAATATGTGAATGCGTAATAAGTTTGAAATAAACTAGTTTTAAGAAAATTCCATTGTGTTTTATTTGGGATTTTTAAATCGTATTCATGGCTGTCCAAGGTTTGTTTTATGATGAAAACTTGAGTTTTAAAGTGGCAATTTCGAATAAAAGAGTTATTTAAAACAAAGAATGTTTCTACGATGTTTTCGGGGTTTTATCAAAATGATTTTTATAAAATAATTCTTTGATGTCCCGAATTATTTAAAATTATTTCTTAGCTTTGAAATTTTTTTCATATGATTTAAAGTAAAGTTTTCAAGTGGTAGTTGATTTAAGAAAAGCCGGATCAAAAACGATGCATTTTTCGGTGTTTTCAAATGTAATGAAGGTGCTATCCGAAACGGGCCAGCAACCAAATAAATTGGTTTAAACTATAATACTAAATTTTTTCCAAATGATTTTGAAAGTACATAAGGCATTAGAGAATGTTAGGATGATTTGAGAGAAAACGGTTATGTTTTAAGCTTTCCGACGAAGAACGAAAAGTGTTTTGAGATATGAAAAGATTTTCTTATTACACGTTAATAACGTAAGCATATTTTATTTTGTACGAGGAATAATCTTAAAGACGAGGGATTGGGGCAGCCGGCAGCACAAAGGATACGAGGCGACGGTAGGCATTAAATCGCTGGACCTCCGGTGAGAGAGAAGCTTTCCTAAGACACCGTGGTAGTTAGGTGATTTATTAGGACGTTCCGTATCATCTCAAAGATCGGAACTAAGTGGTTCGGAGTCAGTAGTATAAGTGGCAATTGTTTGTGTTGTGTGTGGCCACTTATACGAAGGTGACAAAGGCCACATTGTTATTGTGTGATGAGTGTGTGATTGTTAGTATGCCTTTATATCTTTATTTCATTATGCCTGATAATGTTTATTGCGGTTAATTAATATGAGTAAATGGCTGATGGACGTCTGTTACGTCCTGAAAATAAAATGAAATGAGTAAGAATGTAAAGTAAAAGGCACAAGGAGAAAAGAAATAATGAGAAAAGATATAAGATGGAATAGAAAGAGATTAAGAATTGAGATTGGGGGAAAGAATGAATGATAATGTTGAGATCGAGCCAGAGCTAGGGAAGAATGATGTGATTTGAGCGGAGCTGGGCTCCTTTGTTTTTGGGTTTTAGACTGGGACTAGTGTTGAGTTGAGCTTGCTCCTCCATTAGCACTCAGCAAAAATGGATTTTTGAAAAATGTTTTCGAAAAGAGATTTTTGACAAGATTTGTGAAAGTGTATTTTTGAAAAGGTTGTGAAAAGAGATTTTTGGAAAAGATTTGTGAAATGTTATTTTACGTGAAACATCATTTTTGAAAGGATTTTATGAAATCTTATCTTTGGAAAAATGTTTGTGAAACCTTCTTTTTAATAAACATCATTTTTGAACAGAGATTCTTTATAAATAGTATCTTCAAAAAAGTTTTGGAAATAGATTTTATGAGAGTCTTTGAAAAGATATTTTTTAGAAACTTGAGAAAAAGAATTTTAGAAAGTTTTTGAAAGGAGATTTCCAGAAGATGTGAAACTAGATTTTTGAGAAAATTTACGAGAGGTAACTTTATGAGAAAGTTTATGAAATAATATTTTGTGAAAGCTTATAAAATGGAGTTTTGAAATAGTTTTTGAAAAGATTGTTTTAAGAAAAGATTTTGTAATGAAATGATTACGAGAAATAGAGAATGTTGAGAAAGTTTGAGAAATGAGATTTGAGTTTGCCGATGCGATCCCAGCTCTGTGCTATGTGAGAAATGATGAGAGAAAGATTGTGCCAAGTTAGTGGTCGGGACTCATTGAAGGGTTGCACGAAGGATGGGCCGACCTTAGGATAATTAAAAAGATAAAAGACTTAAAAGACATCCGCGGTGAGGTATGAGTGTGCGAAGTAGTGGAGAGGAAGGAACCATAAGTATCTGCGGATACTTAGGAGGAGATTGCATTAGGGGGGACGATGACGGTGAAACGTCAAAAAGTCTAGAGTATGTTTCTAGGCAGAACGGACTCCACATGTGGCGTACGAACGTGGTAGGGACTGGGTCCAATGCCGTGGTGAGTTCTGCGGGCCCACTAGAAACATACTGTCGCCCCCTAGATTGCAAATCTAGAACAGTGAGAGGGACTGGAGTGGGGCATCTTGATTGCCACTTTGAGACAGTGTGCCTTGTTATGTATGAATTGAATTGATTTGAGGCTGAGTCCTCCTGGTCTGGGACCATTTGTGTTGAGACAACTGTCGTGCCCACACGGTAAAGGTCCTGTACTCCTGTTTGCTTCCGACTAGGTTGGGTGGATGACCGAGGAGATGTAGACGTGAGTGATAGCCGAGAATGAAATGAAAATTTTGAGGATATCTTAAAGCACCCCAATCATCAAAGATTGTGAATAGATAAGACTGAATGAAAAGAGAAACATAGTTATGAAAGAAGGAAATGAAAGAGGAAAACAATAACGCGAATAAGATAACGATAATAATAATGTTGATAATATGCTTGATTGTTGTGTGCTTGTATGTTGTATTGTGTGTTTGTTTGGTCCTTCTATCTTGTCTATCGTAATCCCACACCGTCGACGATACGTTGTTCGGATCGCTTACTCTCTCCTTTTCGTTGGCATATCGGTGCTGCTGGTATCCCAACGGGCAGATGGAGTATTGCATGGAAGTCACCATGTGGAATAAGTATGGAAGAGGTTGGAAGCACACCCCAAGTGGCTGGGCATGGACCGGCTACACGGAGATCGTGATCCCAGATTCGGAGCATCAACTGAGCGGAGCTAATCTAGAGCCGCACTTGGGGCAAGTCACCGTACGAGGTTTTCAAAGCTACGAGGAGAAGGCCCGGTACGAAAAGCAAAGGAACTTTACTGCATTGGCTGAAGTGGTAACGAAGTCCAATAACAATGAGGGAACAACCGCGCGGGCGACATCTTCTTCAAGAGCGAGGAGAGGACACAAGAAGGAGAAGGAGCTACACCCACTTGCTTTCAATAGGAAAGTTTAAGAATAGGATTATAGTTTATTTTTGTGATGAGTATTTTGAGTTAAGGATTACCTAAGTGATGAACTATCGCTGTAACTTAACTTATTCTGAAGCATGCCCTACTTTTTATACAACTTAGCGAGAAAAGTTTAATGTCCTTTTGTTGTAATGAAAAGAACTATTTTGGACTGGAACCAAACCGTATTCCTGATAAATGTTTTTGAAACCCAAATAAAAGAGTATTGGTTTTAGTAACAACTCGGTTTTCGGTAAAGGGTGTTGAGGACACCAAGAACCTTTCAACAATGGTTTCAAACACTTCAACAATGTTTTATAAAAAAAAAAATTGGCCTCATTTTTGCAACCTAAATAAATAAAAGGTGGTTATTTTTGAGTTACGAAAATCGGGCTGTTACACATTTAGCATCAATACATACCAATTTCTATGCATTCTCGAAGTTTACTTTTTATCTCTTTATCTAAATCAAATATTCTATTCCTTCACTAGCCTAGGTTTTTAATAACACCAAATTAACACATAAAATCCTAGCAAGCTCTTATGAATTAATTAGAATCTCTTCTCTAGGACAAGCCAATACCCACCCCCTTACCTTGCGTTTCCATAGACATGTTTCTTTTCATATGACTATGTGTAACATCCCGAATTTTAATTACCAAAATAATTAGAATAATGATAGGGTTATAAGAATGATAATCATGCTAAAGAAGAGTTTAGGTGATGGATTGGGATCCCGGAGAGTGCCATGAAGGAGTTAGGAAGAATTGGCATCGGAAAGGAGGTTGAAAGATAAATAAAAGAGTGTTAGAAGCGATGTTTTTGGTGTTATAAACACCATATATTAGGAAATTCAAAATAAAATATTTACAACTCTAAACACAAATTCCATCGTTGGATGTGAAAATTAGTATATAGGGAAGCTTGCTTTCAAATTTGAGCAAGATCTGACGGGTAAGGAAGAAGTTATGGCGCTTTGAAGTGCAAATAAATGGTGGGTTGAACTGCTTAATCGAATAACCAACTGGTTAATCGATTAAGACATGAAAGCTGGTAAAAAATAAAATAAACTGGTTAATCGATTAACCAACTGGTAGTTGGTTAATCCATTAACACGCATCAGATCTGAAAAAAATAAAGGTGAGGGGGCACGAAAATGCCCCATTCTCCCTCCCCAAGCTAGGACATCAAACCTCCATGGCAAGCCAACTTCCATAGCCATAACCAAGCCCTCCAAGTGCAATATCTTTTAGGAAATAGGATGCGACAAACGCAGCGAAAAAAAAAAATAATAAATCCTATTTACATCCAGGATCCATGTGAAAGCATGATTTGAGATAGTGAATAAAATTACCTTTTGCAGGGAAGAGGAGACCAACGAGTCTTATCACGAACGCTTCGTCAATCACGAGCACATCAATGTGTTGTGCCTCTATTGGTATCCACACGAACAAATTCCCAATTCGAGTCACGTCTCTCTTCTCAATGCTAGTAGAGAAGAGAGAGTCTGTGTATCACTCACTCTCTGATATGACGGCCAGGGTTGCCGTTCTGTGTCTCACACATCTCTCTCCCCTAAAGCTAATAATATTATATTTATAATATTATCAGACCAACTGGTTGGGCTTTTTAGGAGATATGATTTGAATTCTATCTTATATGTATAAGATAAAATCAAATTTATATCTTATACATAAAGATAAAACAAATCATATCTTAATCATATCAGAAAGATTTAATTTTATAAAAATACAACTATTGTATTTTTATCAAATGTAATATCTCCAATTTTATCTGCTCTTAGTGTGTGACCCTATAGGTTCCTGTAACGTTGGCAGTAATGTTAAAATCACATTTTAACTTTACAAGCAATGAGCGGTATCTAGCAACACATCATTGCTACCCAAGTGACAGGAATGTCTATGATTTGACTAAACCTTTTACTGTGACCAATGAACATGTGTAAGTTTAATCCCTTTGTCCAAATATCATAGTTACACTCATGGCATGGAACGTGTCACCCATGAATAGTGTAACCTACGGTTTCTTCATCCCTGAGTAGACGCGTCTAAACAAGTCTCGTCAATATCTCATATTGACTGTCTTGAGTATGGCCATACATTTCACCGTCTCACTCAATCAAGGGGCCCAGAGATATAATTCCTATTGATAAGGAAGGACAAATCCCATCTACGTCACTCACATCCCTCTACATGATTTGTCATATACCCGACTACAACCGTTATGATCACCTGGTTAAAGATGACGTTTGATTGCGTGAAAGCATATAATTCCTCATGTTGGGAACCGTAGCGACTTCAGGTCGAAGGACCATGTACACCATTGTCACTATGAGAATCGCTTATGACACTCACTTAATAACCCATGTAGCATTCTCATGGCGGGTCAATCCAGTACACCATTGTCTCAATGTGTACTTACGTGAAGACTTGATATCCCATATCCATGACCGGTGAGATACAGTCATCAGTCTGCCACATACTAGTCTCGATGTATTATAGTTGTCCTTATTAACTATAATACTCGACTAGGGAATCTTTAAGGATAATTATCAATCAATAAGATCTCACTATCAAGTCATGTACTTGATATTCTTATGACATTGAACTTATAATCCTAAGGACTTTATTACATCTATTTTAATTAAACAATTAAAGCATAAGTATAATAAATGAAATGCCTCATTATTATTAATAGTAATAATCCATAAACATGAAATAAGTACGAGTAAAAGAGAAAATACGATTGCCACTAGGGCACTCTCCAACAATCTCCCACTTGCACTAGAGCCAATCGCTCATGTATCTAATACCATAAGCCCTAACATGTCCCTCATGCTTTTTTATCGCAAGAGGTTTAGTCAGTGGATCAACAATATTATCATATGTTGAAACTCTGCATATCTTCACATCTCCTCTGTCAATTATCTCTCGAATGATGTGAAAACGCCGAAGTATATGTTTGGATTTCTGGTGAGATCTCGGTTCCTTAGCTTGCGCAATGGCTCCATTGTTGTCACAATAGATGTCCACTGGAAACTCAATACTAGGAACAACATCAAGTTCAGTTATGAACTTCTTAATCCAAACCGCTTCCTTTGCTGCTTCTGATGCAGCTATATACTCAGCTTCTGTTGTAGAATCGGCTACAGTCTCTTGCTTTGAACTCTTCCAGCATATAGCCCCACCATTCAAACAAAATACAAATCCAGATTGTGATCTGAAATTGTCCTTATCAGTCTGGAAGCTAGCGTCGGTGTAACCCTTTACAACCAGTTCATCTTCACCTCCATATACCAAGAAAGCATCCTTAGTTCTTCTTAAGTACTTTAGGATATTCTTGACTGCTGTCCAGTGACCTTCACCTGGATCTGATTGGTATCTGCTCGTCATGCTCAAAGCAAACGAAACATCAAGTCGAGTACATATCATGGCATACATGATAGATCCAATTGTAGATGCATATGGAATTCTATCCATGCGTTCCCTTTCTTCCTTGGTGGAAGGACACTGTTCCTTTGACAAGGTTATACCATGTGACATTGGCAAAAATCCCCTTTTGGAATCCTGCATGTTGAACCGTTTCAACACTTTGTCTATGTACAAACTTTGACTTAGGCCAAGCAATCTCCTTGATCTATCTCTATAAATCTTGATGCCTAATATATAGGTTGCTTCACCCAAATCCTTCATAGAAAAGCAATTCCCTAACCAAGTCTTAACAGACTCTAAGGTAGGAATGTCATTCCCGATGAGTAGTATGTCATCCACATACAACACAAGAAAGACAATTGCGCTCCCACTAACCTTCTTATATACACAAGACTCTTCTTCGTTCTTGATGAAACCAAATTGTTTGATTGCATCATCGAATCGAATATTCCAACTCCTAGAAGCTTGTTTCAATCCATAAATGGATCGTTGCAGCTTACAAACCTTTCCAGCATGCTTTGGATCAACAAAACCTTCAGGCTGTGTCATATACACATCCTCTAAAAGATTTCCATTAAGGAAAGCAGTTTTGACATCCATCTGCCAGATTTCATAATCATGAAATTCTGCAATAGCAAGCAAGATCCTAATGGATTTAAGCATGGCAACTGGTGAAAAAATTTCATCATAGTCAATACCATGAACTTGTTTGAAACCTTTAGCAACCAATCATCCTTTAAAGGTATGTACATTACCATCCATGTCAGTCTTCTTCTTGAAAACCCATTTGCACCCAATTGGTTTTACCCCATCAGGTAGATCAACCAAGATCCAAACTTGGTTGGTGTGCATGGACTCCATCTCAGATCTCATGGCTTGAAGCCATTTCTCAGAGTCAGGGCTGTTTATAGCCTCTTGGTAAGTAGTAGGTTCATCTTGATCAAAAATCATAATGTCATCCTCTTGAGTCAAGAGAAATCCATATCTCTCTGGCTGAAGAGGAATCCTACTTGACCTACGCAAAACTTG
This sequence comes from Crotalaria pallida, assembly GCA_037953625.1. Taxonomy (NCBI): domain Eukaryota; kingdom Viridiplantae; phylum Streptophyta; class Magnoliopsida; order Fabales; family Fabaceae; genus Crotalaria; species Crotalaria pallida. The sequence continues at coordinate 73,304,602 of CM075649.1, read as the reverse complement.
TGTAACTTGAGCAGTGCAGGTTGTACATCCACAACATCTTGTAGAACTTGCTCAACATCCATCGCTTGGTCTTGGCTACTTTGGGATTCTTGAATCTCATCAAGATCTATTTTCCTCCCACTATTTCCTTTAGAGAGAAATTCTCTTTCAAGAAATACGCCTGTGCGAGCGACAAACACTTTGCCTTCTGTGGGATTGTAGAAATAGTATCCCTTAGTTTCTTTGGGATATCCTACAAAATAGCATTTGTCAGATTTGGGACTGAGTTTATCAGAAATTAGACGTTTCACATAAACATCACAACCCCAAATCCTGAGAAAAGACATACTAGGACGCCTCCCAGTCCATATCTCATATGGTGTCTTTTCAACCGCTTTCGATGGGGATCGGTTAAGTGTAAAAGCAGCTGTAAGCAGAGCATGTCCCCAAAAAGAGATAGGAAGGTCCGATTGACTCATCATACACCTAACCATGTCCAACAAGGTTCGGTTTCTCCTTTCTGAAACACCATTCCACTGGGGTGTTCCAGGAGGAGTGAGTTGAGATACTATACCACACTCTTTTAGATAGTCATCGAACTCTTGGCTAAGGTATTCACCACCTCGATCAGATCGAAGGGCTTTAATACTTTTGCCAAGTTGATTTTGTACTTCATTCTTGAATTCCTTGAACTTTTCAAAGGTTTCATGTTTGTATTTTATCAGATATACATACCCATATCTACTAAAATCATCAGTAAATGTGACGAAGTACGGGTAACCTCCTCTAGCATTTGAACTCATAGGCCCACATACATCTGTATGTATGAGTCCCAAAAGTTCATTAGCCCGTTCACTGCTGCCAGTAAATGGGCCCTTTGTCATCTTGCCCAACAAACAAGACTCACATGTCTCATAAGATTCAAAATCAAATGAGTCTAAGAATCCATCTTTATGAAGCTTAGAAATGCGTTTCTCATTTATATGGCCCAAACGACAATGCCAAAGAAAAGTTTGGTTTGTATCATTTGATTTAAACCTTTTAGCATTAATATTATAGACTGGATGATCAAGATCTAACAAATAAAGACCATTTATTAATTGTGCACTGCCATAAAACATCTCATTCAAATAAATGGAACAACACTTGTTCCTTATTGAAAACGAAAAACCTACTTTGCCTAAACATGAAACTGAAATAATATTCCTACGAATAGCAGGTACACAATAAACATCCTCTAGTTCTAAAACTAATCCACTAGGTAAGGTTAAACTACAAGTTCCAACAGCAATGGCGGCAACTCTTGCTCCATTTCCAACTCGCAGTTCGACTTCACCTTTAGCTAATCTTCTACTCCTTTTTAGATCCTGCACATTAACACAAATGTGAGATCCACATCCAGTATCTAATACCCATGATGTTGAAGCAGAAAAATTAACTTCTATAACAAAAATACCTGAAGAAGAGGCTCCGCTTTTCTTCATTTCTTTCTCTTTAAGGTAATCTGGGCAATTCCTCTTCCGATGTCCCTCTTTGTTACAATGGAAGCAATTTCCCTCCTTAGCCACCCCACCTTTAGGCTTAAGAGCCTTAGCTACTCTAGCTTTGCCCTTATCCTTAGGTTTTTGTGCTTTCCCTTTGGCCTTACCTTTGCCCTTTCCATTTTGAACCAACAATACAGTTTTTCCCTTGTTGATATCATGCTCAGCAGTTTTCAACTTCCCTAACAATTCAGTTAGAGTGCTGTCAATGTTGTTCATGTTGTAATTCATGACAAACTGACTAAAGCTCTGTGGTAAGGAATGCAGAACTAAGTCAACGGCCAACTCTTGACCTAATGGGAAACCCATCCTCTCAATGTTCTCAATATAACCAATCATCTTGATTACATGATGACTAACTGGGCTTCCCTCTGTCATCTTACAAGTGAAAAAGGGACCTTGTGACCTCAAAACGCTCATGCCTTGCTTGCCCTTGATAGAGCTCCTTAAGGTGTACGATCATATCGTACGCACTCATGTTCTCGTGAACCTTCTGAAGGTCAGGGGTCATAGTGACAAGCATGAGAGTTGCAACTTCTAAGGCATCATCTTGATGTCTACGGAAAGCATTCCGCTCAGCAGCCGGTGCATTAGCGGGGGGTGCTTCAGGGAGCGGTTGCTCTAGCACATACAACTTTTTCTCATTCCTAAGGACAATCCTTAGGTTTCGATACCAGTCCAGGAAATTAATTCTCGTCAGTTTGTCCTTCTCAAGGACCGATAGCAATGATAAGTTATTTGAATTGTTTGAAGCCATGGTGATCTAACAACAAAATAAAAGCATAATTAAAATCATGTTTATTAAATATTTAATAAGGACTTTCATTAAATAATACTCCCACTATTTTCCTCAAATCAATAACCCTCAATATTGACTCGAAAAATCTCAGCGTAAGATTTTCTAGTGGGACCAAGATCCATATTTCATCTTATTATGAGTCAACTTTAGCTGATCACCCATAATTTGATTATTTAGGTAAGGAACCTTTTCCCAATCACATCTCATGTGTCTCTTGGATCAATTGGGTGAATAACATTTATTCAAAATTAACTTATTAATTTATACCCAATTCTTTTGCCTATAGATCTTCAATCCTATTGAACCATCCATTTAAGTTAGACCCAATGGTTGACATAACGAATATTACATTTATTCCTTCGCGTCTGACCAATGTAGATAAACGTACTCTACTTTAGCAGACCCACATTCAAAACGACATCAATCAAGACGAGTGTCAAGCATTGGAAGGCATATAACTTAATATTTCAGTTTGAGGGGTTTTATATTTAAGTGATCTCACCTATTTTATCTTACATTAACATACATTATAACGATAACATGCATCCCATACATACTATAATTATAAACTACGTGATATGGTCATGGCCTAGAAAAACTAATTCACCCAAGCCAATGAGTGAATTAATACAAAGATCCTAAACGCATAGCTTCTTCTCCAAGAGCATTCCTTGAATGTATGCACCGGTCCTTCTCCAAGAGCCTTCCTTAAATCTCCTTTCTTTTTCATCTTCAAGTCTTTCGCAATTTTTTTAATAAAATATTACAAATAGAAACCTCGTTCATGAGGGGATTTAGATGAGAAAAGAAATACATATTGAATATAGAGAGAGACACGACACGCAGACCGTATTTAAAAATAAACCAAAAGAAAATAAAACATACACAAGGCGTGAAACGATCTAAGAGGCCATGACCATTCACCATACAACAAACAACATATTAAATAAAATACATTATTATTTTATTAAAAAATATGTTTGTTACGAATTATAAAAAAAAATTATATTTTATCAACTCTTGATAAAATAATAAGTATCAACTCTTGATTAAAAAAAATACAATATGGCTAGCCAAGGAATCAAATTCCTATTTTCCTTGCCAAGGATTTAATCATGTGCATGCCCAAATTGGAATCAGTTGGCGCCATGAGGCTAAAGAAATATTTCTTGATTCATATAATTTTGCAGTTAGAATCCTTGTTTCAGAAAAGATTAAATCCCATTTGGTTCTAACTCATATATATATTCCTGAGAAATATTTCGATCATATAATTGAAATGTTCCTTGTTTCTTGATAGAGCTTTAGTCACCGTTGTAAAATCTTGATCAAAATTAAAACAAATCCTTTTCATGTTGCCAACTGATTCATGCGGCGGCCAATTGATTCAACATGTATCAAATTGATGCGGCACATGAAATTCAGGCCAAATTCATGCGGCACAATTGTCTCCGGGCCAAATTCATGCGGCGCAAACATGTATCAACATGTACCAAGTGAATTCATGAATTCATGCAGCGCAAACACATCAATATGTGTTTTTTTTTTTAATTTTATTTTTTAATTTTTGATTAAACTAAACACATCATAATCATATTAAAACATGTTTAATCAAAAATAATCAAATCATGGTTTCACAAGTGGCTCTGATACCACTTTTAGGAAATAGGATGAGACAAACGCAGCGAAAAAAAAATAAATAAATAAATCCTATTTCCATCCAGGATCCATGTGAAAGCATGATTTGAGATAGTGAATAAAATTACCTTTTGCAGAGAAGAGGAGACCAACGAGTCTTATCACGAACGCTTCGTCAATCACGAGCACATCAATGTGTTGTGCCTCTATTGGTATCCACACGAACAAATTCCCAATTGGAGTCACGTCTCTCTTCTCAATGCTAGTAGAGAAGAGAGAGTCTGTGTATCACTCACTCTCTGATATGACGACCAGGGTTGCCGTTCTGTGTCTCACACATCTCTCTCCCCTAAAGCTAATAATATTATATTTATAATATTATCAGACCAACTGGTTGGGCTTTTTAGGAGATATGATTTGAATTCTATCTTATATGTAGAAGATAAAATCAAATTTATATCTTATACATAAAGATAAAACAAATCATATCTTAATCATATCAGAAAGATTTAATTTTATAAAAATACAACTATTGTATTTTTATCAAATGTAATATCTCCACTTTTATATGCTCTTAGTGTGTGACCCTATAGGTTCCTGTAACGTTGGCAGTAATGTTAAAATCACATTTTAACTTTACAAGCAATGAGCGGTATCTAGCAACACATCATTGCTACCCAAGTGACAGGAATGTCTATGATTTGACTAAACCTTTTACTGTGACCAATGAACATGTGTAAGTTTAATCCCTTTGTTCAAATATCATAGTTACACTCATGGCATGGAACGTGTCACCCATGAATAGTGTAACCTACGGTTTCTTGATCCCTGAGTAGACGCGTCTAAACAAGTCTCGTCAATATCTCATATTGATTGTCTTGAGTATGGCCATACATTTCACCGTCTCACTCAATCAAGGGGCCCAGAGATATAATTCCTATTGATAAGGAAGGACAAATCCCATCTACGTCACTCACATCCCTCTACATGATTTGTCATATACCCGACTACAACCGTTATGATCACCTGGTTAAAGATGACGTTTGATTGCGTGAAAGCATATAATTCCTCATGTTGGGAACCGTAGCGACTTCAGGTCGAAGGACCATGTACACCATTGTCACTATGAGAATCGCTTATGACACTCACTTAATAACCCATGTAGCATTCTCATGGAGGGTCAATCCAGTACACAATTGTCTCAATGTGTACTTACATGAAGACTTGATATCCCATATCCATGACCGGTGAGATACAGTCATCAGTCTGCCACATACTAGTCTCGATGTATTATAGTTGTCCTTATTAACTATAATACTCGACTAGGGAATCTTTAAGGATAATTATCAATCAATAAGATCTCACTATCAAGTCATGTACTTGATATTCTTATGACATTGAACTTATAATCCTAAGGACTTTATTACATCTATTTTAATTAAACAATTAAAGCATAAATATAATAAATGAAATGCCTCATTATTATTAATAGTAATAATCCATAAACATGAAATAAGTACGAGTAAAAGAGAAAATACGATTGGCACTAGGGCACTCTCCAACAAGATCCACCACCCAAAACCACCGCCACCTCCTTGACCCTTCCTCCTCTCCATAGATCTCTCTCTCTCTTGGTCCCTTTCTCTCTCCTTGCTCTCTTTCTCTCTCTTCCTTTCCCACCACCGTGGTCGCCACCAACCACCGCGACCCACCACCACTCCATGCCTCGCCATCGTGTGTTCTCTCTCCCTCCCGAACCATCTCTCAATCTCTCTCTCCGCGGGACTCACCGGCGCCGTTACCGCCACCGTGACCGTGTCGGGCTTGTGTCATGCTCTCAATCTCTCAATCTCTCTCTCAATCTCTTTCTATCTCGAATCATGCTCTCTCGCATGGATCCTGTTCTGGAAATAGGGGATTTCGTTTTTATTTTCCGCTGCGTATGTGATTTGGGTCCAATATATAGTGATTTGAATATGATTTAGACTCCCTTTTACTATGTGTTTAGCTTGTTTCTCAAGTATTTTGTAGGACTTTTTGTTAATTCTTAGAAATAGTTCTTAGTTTTGAACCCTTTGAACGTTTTGATCCTTTTTGGGTATGTTTCAGGTACTTATGGAGCTTAAATGGAAAATATGTTGATGGATTTGGATAGAATATGAAAAGAGCTTCGAAACGGTCCAAGAACGGAGTAAAACAGAGTCCGGATGAGTCCGGGGCGGCCAAAACGGTCCGGGACGCGCGTGCTGAAATTTTGTTGTACAGCGTGCGCGCCCCAGGCGCGAGGACGGGTGCTCCCCAAGCGCGCGGAAGCTGTACAGGGCCGAAACAGGCCCGTTTTGATGCATTTTGATGGGGATTCAATTAGGACTCAATGAGGGTTTGTTTTAGGCATTAAATACTAGGTTTTTCAGCAGTTTTTGTAAGTTTTTAGAGAGGGAGATTACATAGTTTAGAGAGAGGTTTAGAAGAGGAGGAGATCCAAGGATTGAGAGATCAAGGCTTCTCCATGGTAATCATGTATTACTCTTCTATTTCTTCTCTTGTTCTTCATTGTTTATCATGTAACTAAAACCCTTTGTTAGGAATTGGTGGATTTGTATGGATTAATTTATGCAGTTATTGAATTAGTGTTTTTCCGTTTCTAAATCATGTGTTTGATTGTGATTTAATTGTTATGCATGAATCTGGCCAATTTATGTTTTGGATTTCAAATCCCCAAATTGAGAGGTTTAGGGTTTAGATAGGCCTTTCCAATCAAAAAATATAATTAATCCAGGGGTAGAGATACAATTGGGTAATTATATAACTTTATTTAAATCCATTATTCTTAATTATTATTCAATGAATTAATTACTTGAGAGATTGAGGGTTATGAAATTGAATAAGAAAAGGTAACTAAACATGAGAGATCTGATAGTTACTAAATTAGGGATTTGTTCATGATTTAGGGGAAAACAATAATTTATAATTAGATAAACGAAACATATATTGAAACCACGTTCCTAACAATCCTTCTCTACCTGCTCACAACTTCTTTTAATTTTCAGCATTTAATTAGTTTTAGTTTTTAATCTAAATCTATTTTAATCAAATCTGAAATTTAGTTATAGGATTCGCTTCTAGTTGCATTTAAGGTAAAAATAGATTGAATATTCTCACAAACTCCCTGTGGGACGATATCTGGTCTTCCTGAGACTATATTACACGTTGACCCAGTACACTTGCTGGCATCTCAACAAGTTTTTGGCTATCCCAATTTCCAGCTAATGAACCTTAGAGGGTAGTCCCCGCTGACATAAATGAAGTATTTAGAATTATTAATGGAAACCACACCTTAGGGAATAGAATATGTACTTGTAGGACAAGGTCCGGAACGAATGAGCGTATTTAGGATATTAAATTGGTTAATATTGAACGAAAATGTAGAAAAGTATATACTGTAACACAAGGGATAAGTTAAGGAAAAACCAACTAAACTTGGGAGTAAGAGAATAAAGGGTAAACGTAATAGGCATAAAGAGTAGAACTAATAAACTGAAAGATAATAAGTAAAATAGTAAGTGAAAATTTAAATGGGATAAAAGAGGGATTAGAATGTGGAATAAGGAATACGTGCGGAGTCGATTATGGGAATAGAAACAAAAAAAAATGATGAACAAATGAATTAGATGTAAAAGAAAATAGGAAACTGGTAAAAGAAATTAATAAAAAGATACTAAAGCATAGAGAGAGTACGTTGTTAGGGAAGTTAAATAAAATGTTGTAATAAGATAGGAAAACTAAGTTAAGTTAAATAGGGTAGTTAAATAAAGTGGAGTTAATGAAATAGGAATAAATAGTAAATAATAACGTGAGATAGAGGAAGCAAAGAAATCACTAAGAACTAGTAACGAGAGTTAAAAATATAAAGTATATGACCAGGCTCAGTAGAGTTAATTAAAAGTAAGAATAAATTAGTAAAGAGAAACATTTAAATATAAGAAGATAAAAGAAGGGTTAAGAAATTAAAAGAATTAAAGAGAACTAAGGAACTAAAAGTAAAGAGAAAAGGCTAAGACGAATTAATGATGAGATAGAAAATAAATGATAATCAGCGCAGGATGGTCGTGGTGACCCTGTGACCTAATAAATATAAATGATAATCGGCGCAGGATGGTCGTGGTGACCCTGTGGCCTAATAAATATAAATGATAATTCGGCACAAGATGGTCGTGGTGACCCTGTGGCCTAATAAATATAAATGATAATCGACACAGGATGGTCGTGGTGACCATGTGGCCTAATAAATATAAATGATAATCGGCACAGGATGGTCATGGTGACCCTGTGGCCTAATAAAAATAAATGATAATGGGCACAGGTTGGTCGTGGTGACCCTGTGGCCAAATAATAAAAGTGAAATGAAAAAGAAAAGGAAAGAAAATGAAAAGACAAAGTAAAAGAAAAGAAAAAGAAAGGAAAGAGACAAAAGAAATGAAAGAAAATCAAAGAATGAAAAGAAAGAAATCTGAATCAATGAAAAACTAAGAATAGAATGAGTTGAGAGCTAAGAGTAATAAGAATGTGAGAATAAGAGAAGAAGTAAAATAAAATTTAATATATGGATGTATATGGACAATGTATGATAATAATAATGTAGGCTTAGTTATTTACTATGTCTTCTTATAGGATTTATCTTTTTAAGTTCTGTGTAATGCTACCCTTCTTGCTATATTTTGCAGGTACGGAAGTGAAGCTTACACCGGTGATGGCCGAGCAGGACTTCATTGGAATGTATATTTATTATTACGAGAGGACAATTATGTTTGCAACTTATAATATGAAATAGACGTATGCCCTGTGGCTTGTACTAATCGGGCGTTAGGATCTATTATGACTATTTAACGGTTGTGGTTTATGTTTTTAAATATTTCTGGACTGACAGGTTTTAAGAAGAAAATTTTTGGGAAGTCCGGAAAACAGAGGAAACTCTGCCGGACTTTCGTAAGAAGTTTTTAGAAGTAATTAAGTTTAAAAGAAATTTTCTAACACCAATTTTAATAAAACTTAAAATTAACTAATAAAAGTGAGAACGGATTAGGGTTAGGGTTTTTTATCTCTTCTCTCTCCTCCCTCACGGTGCCTTCTGCACCGTCATGATCGCCACTTATGGCGAGGAAGCGTGGAAGACCACCCAAAACACCCTCATCCTCTAACAAAAAACACAAGATAAGCAACCTCACAAGGAAGGCGCGAATTTTTGTGTTGATCTCTCACTCTCGGATGAAGAAACCCTGGAGGAGATTGATAACTTGTCTCCTAAGAAAGCTGAAGTCCTTCTTCGTAACCTAGAAACACTTCGTGCAAGAATAGAAGGCAAGGTCCAAGATAAGGAGAACATGGATTCTGTCAATGTTGTACAAGAAGAAGGTGATAAGAGAGGCAACGGTCAGTTGAATGAAGTGGAGAAGCCCATAGAGAAGCAACCATCGGTCTGGGACAAGTTTGATATTTCTAACTGAGAAACGTAGGAGAGAAATTGACTTTTGTTGAACCGGATCTCAGAGATGGAATGGCTATTGCTAGAATTGATCCAGGAGATGTGGAAGAGGAGATGAAATTTTGGCAGAATGCTTTAACCTGTTATGTTCTTGGAGCCAAACCACCATTTTCAGTTATGAGTGGTTACATCAAGAAGGTCTGGGGACACCTGGGCATTGATAAGGTATTGATGACAAATGATGGCACTATGGTAGTTAGATTTACAACCGTAGAAGCAAGGAATGAGGTCCTTGATATTGGAATCTACCACTTTGATAAAAAGCCTTTGATTCTAGGACCCTGGACAGGCAAAACAGGTACAAAAAATCATATGGATAGGTTCCCAGTTTGGATTCAGTTTCCTAATTTGAGTCCTAAATTCTGGGGTCAAAATGCTATGAGTAGAATTGCAAGTCTGGTTGGGACACCAATTATGGTTGACAAAGTGACAAAGGAACGCAATAGAATCAATTTTGCTCGAGTTCTGGTTGAGGTTTATCCTGCACAATTACCTGATGAGGTATTCTTTGTGGATGAACATGGTAATGTAATAAATCAGAGGGTCATTTATGAATGGAAGCCGGTTTTATGTGCATCATGTGGCATGTATGGCCATGATGCTAAGATGTGTAGAAAGCATGTTAAGAAGCAATGGGTGGAGAAGAAAAGGACAACAAAGGAGGATATTGAGAAAATTGATGGTGCACTTAGAGCTGAAGATGGTGAGGCTTTAGAGACGGCTGTTGCTGAATCTAATAATGCTGCTGCTGTTAGTACTCCTAGTAAGGATACTGTAGTTGGAGACTCTCTATCTGAACCAGGGGAACATGATGGTGGTAACTCTGATGCAATTAATAGGGGTACTGAGCCTAAGGTGAATGATAAAAAGGGGCCAGTCAATCATGAGAATCAAGGCAGAGAAGAAGATTTAGAATGGACACCTGTGGTAACAAGGAGTAAGGTTCAGGCCAAGGCTAAACAAGGAAAGGTTCCAGGGAAGGGTGTGGTGATTATTCAGGCCTCTAAGGCCAATGGATAACATCCTAACTTGGAATATTAGAGGGTTTAACAACCCTCAATAGCATAGGGAATTGAGAACCTTATGCAATGAGAATAATGTAGGATTATTGGAAATTCTAGAAAATAAGCTCAGAGCTAATACTTATCAATTCACTATTGAAAGGTTTGCACCAGGCTGGGAGTATCCAATAAATATTGAAGATCATCCTATAGGTAGGGTTTGTGTGCTTTGGAAGGCTGACATGTTCAAGGTTCATGTACTTCAAACATCAAGCCAGATGGTTCATTGTGAAATTGGCTTGACTCATAGTCCTCAAAGATTCTTTGTCACTTTTCTGTATGCTGCTAATGATTTGATTGTGAGAAAAGACCTGTGGAATTACCTCAGGATTATTCATAGTTCTATGTCTGATCCATGGTTGATATTTGGAGATTTTAATTGTTGTCTTGGTGAGTCTGAGAAACTAGGTGGTGTTCAGGTGGATTGGGAGGTTGTGGATGATTTTCGAAGCTGTATTAATGATTGTGGCCTTCAGGATATGAACTATTTTGGCAATTTCTATACATGGTGCAATAAACAATCAAGTTCTGATCGAATTTATTGCAAACTGGATAGGAATTTGGTGAACTGGAATTGGATTGAGACTTGGCCTCAATTGGAAACTCATTTTATGAATAGTAATGTGTCTGATCATTGCCCTGCTCTTATTAGAGATCCTCATCATAAGACTCATAAGGGTGGGGGATTCAAATTCCTAAATATGTGTACTCAGTCTGCTGAGTTCATCAACATAGTGAGGAATATATGGGAGACTGAAAATTCAGGGTATGCCATGTTCAGGGTCATGACTAAACTTCAGCTCTTGAAGGAACCTCTTAAAGATTTGAACAGAAGAGAATTTTCAAGCATTGATGTTAGAGAGAAGGATCTCAGAAGGGCTTTAGATGAAGTACAGACAAGATTGAGGAATGATCCTGAAAATGTTACCATTCAGAGAGATGAAAAGGAGGCTTATTTGCAGTATACCAAGGCTCTTAATGCTAGTATTGCTTACTTGAGACAGAAGGCCAAGGACAACTGGATTAAGGATGGGGATCAGAACACAGGCTACCTTCACAAAACAATCAAAATGAGGCAGTATAGGAACAGAATTCTAAGAGTGGTTAATAATGATGGTCAGATGGTTGTGGACCAGGATGGAATCATGAATACTTTTATGCAATACTATAGTGACCTCTTTCAGAATAAACCTACAGAATGGAGTTTGAATGGGATTATCAAACAGCAGGGAAGGACTCTTGGAACTGAAGATCAACTTGATCTTCTAAGGCCTTTCACAAGGGATGAAATCAAGCAGTGTATGTGGTCAATTGATAAGGACAGGTCTCCTGGACCTGATGGTTTTGGGGCTGGTTTCTTCCAAGCTGCTTGGGAGGTTGTTGGTCCTGAATGTTGTGAAGCTGTGGAGGAGTTTTTCCTAACAGGTAAACTATTGAAATCATGGAATTCTACTTCTTTGGTCTTGATTCCAAAAAATAGTAACCCTATGTCTGCTAAAGATTATAGGCCAATAGCCTGCTGCAATTCATTATATAAATGTATATCTAAGCTATTGTGCATGAGGTTAAAAAAGATCTTGCCTGTTCTGGTTAGCAATAATCAAGCAGCATTTGTTGAAGGAAGGAGCATAATTCACAATATTCTAGTTACACAGGACTTATTAAGATTGTACAGGAGGAAGAATAGTTCAGCTAGATGCATGATGAAAATTGATTTAATGAAGGCTTATGATTCTCTAAATTGGAGATTTATTAAAAACATGCTAGAGGCTCTGAATTTTCCTGAGAAATTCATTGAATGGATTATGACATGTATAACTACAGCCTCTTTTAGTATAATTGTGAATGGTCAATGTTCTAAAAAGTTCAGAAGCAACAAGGGAATAAGGCAAGGGGATCCTATATCTCCTCTAATTTTTGTGGTGGCTATGGAGGTCTTATCAAGAAGGCTTTTAGCATCAGCTCAGGAGAGGCACTTTAGATTTCATCCTATGTGCAAATCAATGAATCTGGTCAGTTTGATGTTTGCTGATGATTTGATGCTTTTTTGTAAAGGGCATCCTAAGAGTGTTGCAATTCTTATGGAAGCTCTACAAGAATTTTCAAGGAACTCTGGTATATATGCAAGTGAAGAGAAATCTCAGGTGTTTATGGATGACATCAATGAAGTTAGAAGGGAGAAGATTCTTAATGTATCTGGATTCAGACTTGGTGATTTTCCATTCAAATACTTAGGGATTCCTTTGTCTGCTAGAAAGTGGTCAATTGCTACTTGCCACTCTTTGGTAGATAAAGTGACAAAGCGATTACAATCTTGGCAGACTAGAAATCTCTCTTTTTAGAGTAAGTGTGTCCTAATTAACTCTGTCCTATTGTCTCTACACACTTACTGGGCCTCAGTATTCATGATACCTAAGAGAGTTCTTCGTGATGTTGATAGAATCTGTAGAAATTTTCTGTGGAATACGAATCGAGCAGGGCAAGTTGGTTGGGATAAGGTTTGTAGGGAGAAAAAATTTGGTGGCCTTGGCTTTAAGAATACGGTAGTGTGGAACAAGGCTGCATTGGGCAAGCAAATCTGGCACATAGCATCTAAGGCTGATATTCTTTGGGTAAAATGGGTTAACACCATTTATCTAAAAGGAGATAGCATTTGGTCTTTCAATCCAGTTTCAGATCATGGGTGGCACATGAGGCAGTTGATTAAGATCAGGGACCGGATTCAAATTGGAGTTAGAAATGGAAATTGGATTCATAGCCCTGATGGGCATTATACCATCCAATTGGGTTACAATTTGTTAATGGGGCAGCAAGAGGTTTTCAAATTTCACCGTGAAGTTTGGAATTCAACCTCTATTCAAAAAAACAATTTCATATTTTGGATAGCTATTCAAGATAGGCTTAAGACAAAGGAGAGGATTAGCAGATTCACTGACCTTGACTCTATGCTCTGTCCTCTCTACAACTTACACATTGAAACCAGGGACCACCTTTTCTTCAAATACGCTTGGAGTAGGCAACTTCTGGATTTGCTTGCAAATTGGTTGTGTTTACCTTCGGTGTACTACAGATTCAGCAATTGCAGCCGTTGGCTAAAGCATGGAATGAAGAAAACAGTTGAGAAGCGTCTTCGTTGTGCATTGATGGCTGCTGCAGTGTATCAAGTTTGGATTGAAAGGAACCGGCGTGTGTTTTCCCAGCTTCATCAGTCACCTTATCAGATCTACAAGGACACTATTCGTGCCTTATCTCTTAGAATAGCTGTGGTGCACCCAAGATTTAGTGAATGGAAAAATAGGACATTAGTGAATAGAATTTTAGCTGAGATTTGATACTTTTCAATTTATTTTGTTAATTTGTTTTTAGACTTTTTTACCCTTTATTGTCCATAAGAACCCTTCCTAGAAGGTGGCTTAGGATTTAAAGGGTTGGCTTTGTTGTGTATTTTGTTAGTTTGGTAATAAATTATTTATTTTTTACCAAAAAAAACTAATAAAAGTGAGGATGTTACATTTTGGTATAGAGCAGTTTTTCCTCGGCCTTGGAGTTTGGACTCACAACTCCTATGGTTTACTCACCAAGCGAGTAACCAGTGTGTATAGTCAAGTGTCTATGTTAGACAAATAGGATTCTTATGCAATTAATTGCTAGGAAAGTATTAACTTGTATCCTCTCCAGGACTTAGCTATCATGGCTAGGAGACGTGCCGAAGACGACAGAATGGCTGCCATCCTGGAAAATCTGATTCAGATACAACAAAATCAGGCAGAGAACATCGCAGCCGTAGCAGCCGCAGCAACAGCAGCAGCCATGCAACCTCCGCCACCACCTCCAGTTGAGATTGACTGGATTGCTCGATTTCGAAAGAATGATCCGCCTCGCTTTGAAGGTGGAAATGATCCCGATGGGGCTCAGAGGTGGATACAGGAGATTGAAAAGATTCTCCGTTCTCTTCAACCACCAATGGAGCAGCATGTCTGACTAGCTGAATTCATGCTGACCAATGAGATAGAACATTGGTGGGATCAGCAAAGGAGAGGATTGGTGGCAGCTAATCCTGTGATTTCTGGGGAGGTGTTCAAGGACCTTTTCCTAGGGAAGTATTTCCCTGAGGATGTTCGGAAAGAGAAGGAGATTGCTTTTCTCAAATTGACTCAGTGTTCTATGTCAGTTGGGGACTATGCAGCTTGGTTTGAAGATCTCATCCGGTTTTCTGATTATCGGGATGCAAGTGACCGTGGCAAGTGTGTTAAGTTTGAAGCTGGGCTTAGGAGTGATATTCGCCTCTCGTGTGAGTATCACAATATTGATAATTTGTCACGATTGGTCAACATGGTGAGCACTTATGAAAAAGGGCTCAAGAGGTCATAAGGTTCCAGTAGAGGCAGGGAACCGGCTCAGAAATTTGATCCGTACACAAACAGTGGCATTAGAACAATAGTGTCGAATGAGGCAGCCCCGAGTGTGAATGCTTCGAGAACTAGGCTACCATGTCCGCATTGTGGAGGATTCCATAATCGTATATGCTGGATGTTTAAGCAGCGTAGAAAGGAAGGTCTCTGTTTCCGATGCGGGCAACCCGGACACCGTACTGCAGAATGTCCTATGAGCACGTAGAACGAGGAATAAACTTATCCGAGGTACTTTTAGCGATTGATAATGTACCCAATGGTTACTTAGGATGTTTTTGCAAAAAGTATACATGTTGATTTAACTTAGAAGAAATCGATAATTGATAGTACATTAGTTAAAGTTCCGCCGAACAGAATGATGGTATTGCCACTGGTAGAAGGTAAGGTTAGAACTGATCACTCTGATTCTTACATCTACTAGGGGACGATAACATCAGCGAACATGACGATGATATCGCTATTGATAGATGTGAGATTGGGATTGATCACCTCGTTCTTCGCACCTATTAGTGATCGATGTCATTGTCACATTTCATCCAAAACCGAAATAATCAAATTAAACAATTTTTAAAGTAGACCCTAGACGGAGCAGAACCAGCCCGAAAATAATTCCTTCTAAATTCTTGCGTAGCATTAGAAAGAAGAGTAATAGAGTATAGAATCCTTGAGAGACTCGAGCGAATCTTGTAGACATCCTCTTACAACCAATCGAATTAGATAGTAGACAGCTTAAAACTCGCCTAAGAATCTAAACAAAGTTCCCGAACGATTCCTTCGAAGGAAGCAAGCCTTAACCATTGCATCAGGTACCCTTACCGAGACCAATCAAATCAGCCGCAGGTCCATAGAAAGTACATCTTTCGGTGACTCTCTGCTGGAAATGCACACTTTGGGATAACCTCCATGTCTTCTTGCTTGACATGTACCCAGTACACCCTGGGTCGTCTTACAAAGACCATGAAACTCATCCTTGAGTGCTTCATGTTTCTTCTTTTCATCTTCACTCTCCTCAAGTTTCAAGCGTCACAGATGTATATGTGAGAATTCGCGAAGCCGTAGGAACCCGGCATAACTTTATGCCTACCGATAGATAGTCACCCACGTGCCCTTTCCAGCCTTGGATACCGGTCGGGAACCTATGTGACCTATTATGGGAAACGAATGAGCATACCCCCCTAGCATGGATATAATCAAGTATGTCAATGCTAAGTGGGGGAGGATTTCAATCCAAGGAATGGGAGATGGAACTGTAATAATAAGAAAACTGACGATCCTATCGAAATAGAGATAATGCGTAGTATTAGAGGACAAGCATTGAAATAGGCATGACCCTAACCACACCTAGAGTGGGAAGTAAAAACCGAAGGGAAGCGAAGACCGTAGTTAGGAGCTTACCAATGGGATGGTTCTCCAATTACGGAACCGAACGGAATTTCGGGGACGAAATTCTAATAAGTGGGGGAGAATTGTAACATCCCGAATTTTAATTACCAAAATAATTAGAATAATGATAGGTTTATAAGAATGATAATCATTCTAAAGAAGAGTTTAGGTGATGGATTGGGATCCCGGAGAGTGCCATGAAGGAGTTAGGAAGAATTGGCATCGGAAAGGAGGTTGAAAGATAAACAAAAGAGCGTTAGAAGCGATGTTTTTGGTGTTATAAACACCCTATATTAGGAAATTCAAAATAAAATATTTACAACTCTAATCACAAATTCCACCATTGGATGTGAAGATTAGTATGTAGGGAAGCTTGCTTTCAAATTTGAGCAAGATCCAACGGGTAACGAAGAAGTTATGGCGCTTTGAAGTGCAAATAAATGGTGGGCTGAACTGCTTAATCGATTAACCAACTGTAAAAAATAAAATACATTGGTTAATTGATTTACCAAATGGTTAATCGATTAACACGCATCAGATCTGAAAAAAATAAAGGTGAGGGGGGCACGAAAATGCCCCATTCTCCCTCCCCAAGCTAGGACATCAAACCTCCATGGCAAGCCAACTTCCATAGCCATAACCAAGCCCTCCAAGTGCAAGATCCACCACCCAAAACCGCCGCCACCTCCTTGACCCTTCCTCCTCTCCATAGATCTCTCTCTCTTGGTCCCTTTCTCTTTCCTTGCTCTCTTTCTCTCTCTTCCTTTCCCACCACCGTGGCCGCCACCATGGCCACCAACCACCGCGACCCACCACCACTCCTTGCCTCGCCACCGTGTGTTCTCTCTCCCTCCCGAACCATCTCTCAATCTATCTCTCCTCGGGACTCACCGGCGCCGTTACCGCCACCGTGACCGTGCCGGGCTTGTGTCGGGAGCTCCGAAGCTCGAAGCTCTTGCCTTGGTTCCGCCCGTGATCGTTCCCGCCACCGACATCAACCGCCGGCACACCGCCACTCATCAACGTTGACTGCCATCGACCCGTTCATCACCCCGGGTCATTAAGCTTCACGGACCGCCGCTCCTTCTCCGAAGATCGAGGTTATCTCTTCTACTCTCATCAATCAAAGTAAGAAGGGTTGTGTTACCTCTACTTGGGAAGTAAATTCTAGGATGCTATAGTGATGACTAAGAATAGTGTAATATGTTAATGATGTTGGAGAGTGCCCTAGTGGCAATCGTATTTTCTCTTTTACTTGTACTTATTTCATGTTTATGGATTATTACTATTAATAATAATGAGGCATTTCATTTATTATATTTATCTTTAATTGTTTAATTAAAATAGATGTAATAAAGTCCTTAGGATTATAAGTTCAATGTCATAAGAATATCAAGTACATGACTTGATAGTGAGATCTTATTGATTGATAATTATCCTTAAAGATTCCCTAGTCGAGTATTATAGTTAATAAGGACAACTATAATACATCGAGACTAGTATGTGGCAGACTGATGACTGTATCTCACCAGTCATGGATATGGGATATCAAGTGTAATACCCTCACATTTATTAGTTAATTTTAGATTTTATTAAAATTTGTGTTAGAAAATTCCTTTTTAAACTTGATTTCTTATAAAAACTTTTATGAAAATCCGGTAGAGTTTCCTCTGTTTTTCGGACTTCCCAAAAATTTTCTTTAAGAAACCTGTTAATCCAGAAATATTTAAAAAACATAAACCACAACAGATTAATAGTCATAACAAATCCTAACGCCCGATTAGTACAAGTTTAAGGGCATACGACTATTACATATTCTAAAATTATCAAATTAGTTGTCCACTCATAATAATAACTATACATTCCACGTAGTGGAATGAAAACCCTGCTCGGTCATGTTCCATGTAAGCTCAACTTTAGTACCTGCAAAATATAGCAAGAAGGGTAGCATTACACAGAACTTTAAAAGATAAATCCTAAAAGAAGACATAGCAATAAACTAAGCCTACATTATTATTAACATACGTTACTCATAAATTTCCATATATTAAATTTTCCTTTAGTTATTCTCTTGTTCTCCCACTCTTTTAATTTTTAATTACCTTTTTAATTCTCGCATTTCATTACACTTTTGATCCGCTAGTCAATTCTATCAATTCTTAATTTACTATTCAGTTTACCTCATTCATTCATTTATTTCCATTCTTGGTTCTCTGATTTATTTCCACATTCTCTTTTCTTTTCTTTTTCTTCTTCTCTTTCTTTTCTTTTTCTTTTTCTCTTTCTTTTTCTTTCCTTTATCTTTTCCTTTTTCCCTTTTCTTTTTCCCTTTATTCCTTTTTCCATTATGTGTAACCTCAATCAGAGATCTACACCTTTCTGTGTATGCAACCACAGGTCAGATGATTTGCATACACCCACCATTTATTTACGATGTATGCAACCACAGGTCAGATGATCTGCATACACCCACAATTTTATTAACGATGTATGCAACCACAGGTCAGATGATCTGCATACACCCACCATTTATTTACGATGTATGCAACCACAAGCAGATATCTGCATACACCATTAGCCCCCTTTTCTTTAATCTTTTTCTATTTAAGTGTTCCTCTTTACTAATGTTATTCTTACTTTTACTTAACTCTTAACTTGGTCATATGCTCTATATTTTAACTCTCATTACTAGCCATTAGTTATCTCCTTGTTTCCCTTATCTCACATTTTTATTTACTTATTATTCCTATTTCATTACTCTATTTTAATTAACTACCCTTTTGAACTTAGCTTAGTTTCCATATCTTATTACAACATTTTATTTAACTTTCCTAACAACGTACTCTCTCTTTGCTTTACTATCTTTTTATTAATTCCTTTTTCCGGTTATCTATTTTCTTTTACATCTAATTCACTATTTTGTTTCCATTCCCATATTCGACTCCGCACATATTCCTTGTTCCACATTCTAATCCCTCTTTTATTCCATTTAAATCTTCACTTACTAATTTACTTATTATCTTTCAGCTTATTAGTTCTACTCTTTTTACCTATTACGTTTACCCTTTTATTCTTTTACTCCCAAGTTTAGTTCGTTTATCCTTAAATTCTCCCTGGTGTTACAGTGTATACTTTTCTACATTTTCGTGCAATATTAACCAATTAGTATCCTAAATATACTCGTTCGTTCTGAACCTTGTCCTACACGTACATATTCTGTTCCCTAAGGTGTGGTTTCCATTAATAATTCTAAATACTTCATTTATGTCAGCGGGGACTACCCTAAGGTTCATTAACATATTACCCTATTCTTAGTCATCACTATAGCATCCTAGAATTTATTTCTCAAGTAGAGGTAATACGACCCTTCTTACCTC
The DNA here is from genome assembly GCA_037953625.1 of Crotalaria pallida. Lineage (NCBI taxonomy): Eukaryota > Viridiplantae > Streptophyta > Magnoliopsida > Fabales > Fabaceae > Crotalaria > Crotalaria pallida. Next base: position 73,284,870 of record CM075649.1, on the reverse strand, counting down.
GGGCTTTCTTTTAAAAAGAACCTGGGTTATAGCTCGGCGACGATGACGGCGTCGGTGTTGCTCCTTGTTAGCGAGAACGATCGCGGCTGGATCAAGGCAAAAGCTTCGAGCCTCGGGGTACCCAACACAAGCCCGGTGCGATCACGGTCGATAACGACGCCGGTGAGATCCGAGGAGAGAGAGATTGAGAGGTGGTTCGGGAGGGAGAGAGAGAAAGCAAGGCCAAAGGGGAAGGGAGACAGGGAGAGAGAGAGGCCTTTGGTGGTGGTGGTGGTGGCTCAAGGGCGGTGGTTCGTGGTGGCTCCGGTGGAGAGAGGAGGAATAGATGAGGGAAAGAGAGAGAAATCAACTAAGAGGGAGGAGAGAGAGAGAGAAAGAGCTTCATGGAGGAAGGAGCCATGGAGAGGAGAGGGGAAGAGAGAAAGAACAAGAGGGAGGAGGTGATTTCCATGGGAAAGGGGTTGGAGGTGATGATTTTTGGTGCTTGGTGGGTGTTGGGGGTGATTTGGGTGGAGAAGAGGGTGAGTGGTGCGGAGGAAATGAGAAAGGAGGGAGGCTGGTGCGAGATTTAAGGGAGCTGGTGCTGAAGATCCGCGCGTTGGCGCTTGGGCGCGGCACCGGGCGCTTGAGCGCGAGACGCGCACCTGATGCGCGATTTTGACTCTTCGTGCACGCCTGGGCGAGGTTGGTGCGCGCCTGGGTGAAAAACCTACTGAACTGGTGCGTGAGTGTGCACCCTGGTGCGCCAAGGTGCACCGGCTTGTGCCTGGGCGTGCCCTGGGGGTCTTGACTTCAAATCGCCATAACTTCTCCGATAACCGTTGGATCTTGTTCAAATTTTGAGACAAGCTTCCTGAGGCCCTTATCTTCAAATCCAATGGTGGGAATTGGGTTTAGAGCTATGAATATTTTATTCCTAATTTTCTTGTACCGAAAGATTTCTAACACTTCAAACCCCGATTTAACCCTCGAATCCACTTCAATAATTCTACCTCTTGTTACCTATGCACTGTACGCAACCCCTAGTACTTAAAATTGCTAATCACCTTTTTCCCAAAATTCTTTAAGCAGTTAATCTACCTATTCTCTACACTATAAACCTATTAATTCATTAATTAGGCTTGGAATTTAATTAGGGATGTTACAATTCTCCCCCACTTATTGGAATTTCGTCCCCGAAATTCTGTTTAATTCCTTCAAATGGAGAACCATCCCATTAGTAAGCTTCTGACCATGGTTTTCACTTCCCTTCGGTTTTTACTTTCCGCTCCTTATGTTGTTAGAGCCATGCCCATTTCAACGCCTGTCTTCCAGCACTACGTACTATCTCTATCTGCGTAGGATCGCCAGTCTTCTTATTATTAAAGTTCCATCTCCCATTCCTTGGATTGAAATCCTCCCCCACCTAGCATTGGCATACTTGATTATTTCCATGCTAGGGGTATGCTCATTCGTTGCTCAGAATAGAGTATACAGGTTCCCGACCGGTATCCAAGGCTGAAAAGAGGACACGTGGGTGACTATCTATCGGTAGGCATAGAACTATGTTAGGTTTCTATGACTTGGAGAATTCTCACCTATGCATCTGAGATGCTTGGAACTAGAAGAGAGTGAAGATGAAAAGAAGAAACATGAAGCACTCAAGAGCGAGTCTCATGGTTTTTATAAGACGACCCAGGATGTACTGGATACATGTCAAGCAAGAAGACAATAGAGGTTATCCCCAAAGTGTGCATTTTCTGCAGATAGCCATTGAAGGATGCGTTTCCTATGGATCTGCGGCTGATTGAGGGATCTCGGTCAAGGTCTAGTTGTTATTTCTCAATTCGGTGTCATTTTGGAGAAGTTCTTGCTTTATCTCTAGTTTAACTCTCATTCGATTCTCCGCGAAGCGTTTGGAATTATCTGTTTAGTAGTGCTATGGCTTATGGTGTGATTATTAGTTATTGTCGCTCGGAGAGGATCCGAATTGAGTCGTCCAGTCTCCCCCACTTAGTATCAACATACCTGAGTAAGTCGAAGGCAGGGAGGAAACTGAGCTGATTCCAAGAATTGATTAGCTGGGTTATTAATTGGTTGGCGAGGTGGTACATGGAATTAAGTTGACCGCTAATCGGTCTTATCGGTGTGGTTTCGAATTTTCTATGACATGATGGCTCTTCATACCTATGCGTACGGCTAAGTTCTCATACGAGTTAGAGGGGTGGTTCGATCATTTAATTGAATGTTCTCGGTGGAATTATAAAATAAGAGTGTCTTAAATGAGGTTGGTTTGCGAATTACTGTTTATGAGTCTTAGTAAAGATCCTATAGGATTAAAGTTCAATCGGAATTTCGACAGAGATAGAATTTCTAGATGGTTTATTCGGATCTCAACTAGATGATTGCCATAATGTAGCATGTCAATAAACGCGAAGACCGAGGTGGTGAGTCCCAATCTCACATTTATTAACTGTACATCACTGCTTTATTGAATGATAGCATTATCTTCTAACAGATGCAAGAGAAAGGATGACCAATCCTGGCCTTACACTCTATTAGAGGACATCACTATCACAAGGTTTTTGGTTAGATCTCTTGTTACGGTCTTATAACTAAGTAAGGTTTTTCCTACGTGTTCCATTAGATGGTACTCAAGATTGGATTGAAGATGAGTTTTTCTTAGGCTTCACAACGTCTAGAAATACAGGATTAGGAATTTAAAATTCCAAGAGAATTAATTTAGGATGTTCTACATTGAAACTTAGTAGAGATGCAGATTGAAAGTACCTAAGATGTTTATCTAAATTTTTGAATCGTCTCGTACCTTTTGTTGGTTTGGCCCTGACCTCCTTAAGTAGCTGGACCGCAAACCTCAAGGGTGTGGACTAGGAAACTGATATTGTCGGAATGTAAGGTTGAGACGTCCAGAACGAAGTCCTGTGTCATTGAGTAATCCCTCTGGAGCTGTGTCTGGTATGATTGCCGACACACCATGAAAGATGTGACGAGACTCGCCACCGAATATTAATACATCACCCGACCCCAAGATAATTCTTTCTGCTCTCCTTGGATCTCTCTGGTCTCCATAGAGAAACTCCGCCGAGTCACCAATGCAGAATGATACTACTGGTATCCCTCTTTGCAGGCTTCCAACACTTTCGTCACGGTCCTGATGAAGACCAAGCTTTCCATTTTCTTCATAGAAATTGACAATGCAGACATCAGGGGACATGGAAGAGAGTATGTCCTCCACTTCACTTACACCGCATTCCTTCACAATAAAAGATTTTGCTTCTTGCATCGCTCCCATAACCAGCTGAATGAAATGATCAGGAATATTGGGCAGTTCGCTTCCATCACTTACCCTTTTGTGTCCATACACTCGGGTTTGAGGATTCCAGTCTAAGCCGAGGCACATCATTTTCAGTCGGAGTCTGGCTCCACTTGTAAAGCCTGGTTGATAAAAACCTCCAGGACCTAAGCCCATCTCACGACAGCTCTTTACTACGCCCACCTGTTCTTCATGAGCCAAGTGTTGCTTGAGGAGAACCATTCCCGGTCTCAAAATTATACTCTTCTTCTCACCAACTTGTACCCGCACGTGTTTCTCCTTGTCTTCGATAGTCGATCTAAGCTTACCCATTGCAGAAGTTTGCCCTTCTTGAAAATAGATGTCATACGGCTTGGGTTTCAAAGAATCAGCTGGGGAATTGATCCTACGATCAGTAGCCGAACTGCTAGCAGGAGAATGGAAGAGCTGATTCTCCATGTTGCTATATTGTGGCAACAAAGGATTCTGTTGATGCAGACATGTACATGATTTAGTACATAACTACATAGGGTTTTATAACTATAAACCTAAGTAACTACTATAGAACTTGACACTATCTATTGGTTACTCGCTTGCTGAGTAAACCACAGGAGTTATGAGTTCAAACTCCAAAGGTCGAGGAAAAACTGCTCTAATATCAAAATGTAATACCCTCACATTTATTAGTTAATTTTAGATTTTATTAAAATTTGTGTTAGAAAATTCCTTTTTAAACTTGATTTCTTATAAAAACTTTTACGAAAATCCGGCAGAGTTTCCTCTGTTTTCCGGACTTCTCAAAAATTTTCTTTAAGAAACCTGTCAATCCAGAAATATTTAAAAAACATAAACCACAACAGATTAATAATCATAACAGATCCTAACGCCCGATTAGTACAAGTTTAAGGGAATACGACTATTACATATTCTAAAATCATCAAATTAGTTGTCCACTCATAATAATAACTACACATTCCACGTAGTGGAATGAACACCCTGCTCGGCCATGTTCCATGTAAGCTCCACTTTAGTACCTGCAAAATATAGCAAGAAGGGTAGCATTACACAGAACTTAAAAAGATAAATCCTAAAAGAAGACATAGCAATAAACTAAGCCTACATTATTATTAACATACGTTACTCATAAATTTCCATATATTAAATTTTCCTTTAGTTATTCTCTTGTTCTCCCACTCTTTTAATTTTTAATTCCCTTTTTAATTCTCGCATTTCATTACACTTTTGATCCGCTAGTCAATTCTATCAATTCTTAATTTACTATTCAGTTTACCTCATTCATTCATTTATTTCCATTCTTGGTTCTCTGATTTATTTCCACATTCTCTTTTCTTTTCTTTTTCTTCTTCTCTTTCTTTTCTTTTTCTTTTTCTCTTTCTTTTTCTTTCCTTTATCTTTTCCTTTTTCCCTTTTCTTTTTCCCTTTATTCCTTTTTCCATTATGTGTAACCTCAATCAGAGATCTACACCTTTCAGTGTATGCAACCGCAGGTCAGAGATCTGCATACACACCACATTAGGTCAGATGATCTGCATGCACCCACAATTTTATTTAAGATGCATGCAACCACAGGTCAGATGATCTGCATGCACCCACAAATTTATTTACGATGTATGCAACCACAGGTCAGATGATCTGCATACACCCACAATTTTATTTACGATGCATGCAACCACAGGTCAGATGATCTGCATGCACCCACAATTTTATTTACGATGCATGCAACCACAGGTCATATGATCTGCATGCACCCACAATTTTATTTACGATGTATGCAACCACAGGTCAGATGATCTGCATACACCCACCATTTATTTACGATGTATGCAACCACAGGTCAGATGATCTGCATACACCCCACAATTTTATTAACGACGTATGCAACCACAGGTCAGATGATCCGTGTAACACCCCGATTTGGCCACTTGAAAAATATACTGTTTTACTTCCAAAAGGTAGTGGAAATGTGGGCCAAATTTTTTTTTTAAAACATGTTACGGGGTTGAGTAGCATGAGTACGAGAACTACTAAGTTTTCAAAATCCTTTCATAATCAAAGAGTGTTCCCATACCTCATATTGAAGTTCAAGTTCCAAACCGGAGTGTCACAAGGCACTACACTTTGCAACTTGACTATTCTCATCTCAATTATCATAGCCCATTGAAATAAATTTCTTCCACAAAATTTGGGGTTACATCATGGCATTGCAATGAAACTAAGTAAATACATGGAATACAAAATACTTCAGGGAAAATAAAAACTACCACCAGGCCCATTGAACTAAATACGATGGTCCACGGAATAATGCCTCGCTAGGGTCGACCTCGATCACGTCCGCCTCCGGGTATCTATGACGTCGTCCAATCCTTCTAACTCCTCAGCCTCGAAGTCACTGGGTGCAGACAAAAGCATCGGGTATCCACCATGATCGTCAGCTGACCACCGATCTCGGTGTCCTCACACCACTTCCGATCTTGATAATCCACTTTCCATCTTCCTTCGTCTCGATTGTCGAACGCGAACTTGATAGGATCCATAGACTAAGGGAATAGACATCGGAACAACAAGCAGACAGAACAGAAGACTAGAGAGAGTAAGTATTCCCAAGCATGTTATGCCAACGATGTGGGATTACAATAGGTAAGATATTAAGAAATAACAAAAACATATAAGCAAACCACACACACAAGCAATCCTATTCAAACCTCTACGTTACTCCGTTACTTTTCTTTTCTCAAAACTTTACTTATCCACAGAATTTCCGTCAATCGCTTCCGCTGCGAACTCTGATTCCATCATCACGCCATCCCATCCTCTTTTCCATGCTGTCTCTTAAAAATTATTTCTCTCACAATGCATGTTATCTTTTCTTATTTAAGTTTTATGAATTCGTATCCATCAATGATGTGGGGATTTAAATCATCATTGAGGAGGGTCGCTTTCAAAGTTAGCACACACGTCTACATCTCCTCGGTCATCCACCCAACCTAGTCGGAAGCAAACAGGAGTACAGGACCTTTACCACGCGGGCACGACAGCTGTCTCAACACAAATGGTCCCAGACCAGGAGGATCTCGTCCTCAAATCAATTCAATAATATCAATAATCAAGGCTCACTGTCTCGCAGTGGCAAACACAATGCCCCGTTCAAGTCCCTCTCACTGTTCTCGATTTGCAATCTAGGGGGCGACAGTATGTTTCTAGGGAGCTCGCAGAACTTACCACGGTATTGGACCCAGTCCCCACCACGTTAGTGCACCACTTATGGAGTTCGTTCTGCCTAGAAACATACTCGAGACTTCTTGACGTTTCACCGTCATCGTCCTCCCCTAATGCAATCTCCTCCTAAGTATTCGCAGATACCTATGGTTCCTTCCTCTCCACTACTTCGCACTCTCATACCTCACCGCGTATGTTAATGTCTTTTAAAAGTCTTTTATCTTTTTAAATCAGTCCTAATGGTCGACCCATCCTTCGTGCATCCCTTCAATGAGTCCCGACCGCTATCTTTGCACAATCTTTCTCATCAGAGCACAGAGCTGGGTTCACCTCCTCATACTTGACTCTCATTTCTCAGCTTTCCTCAACAATCTCACATCATTCTCTTTCTCAAAATCTCAGCTAACAAAACTTTTCTTAAGGACTTACTTCTTAAAATCTTACAAAATCTCTTTTCGTAAATCTTTTCAAAAATACCTTTTCACCAACCCTTTCATAAAAATCTCCTTTCACAGACTTTCACAAAATATTGTTCTCACAAACTTTCTCATAAAATGTCATTTCATGAAACTTTCTCAAAAAATATGGTTTCACCTCTTCTGAAAATTTCCTTTCAAAACTTTTTGAAAAATCTTTTTCTCAAGTTTCTAAAAATCTCTTTTTCAAAAACTCTCATAAAATCCATTTCCAAAACTTTTCCAAAAATACTATTTGTAAGAATCTCTTTTCAAAAATACACTTTCACAAATCTCGTCAAAAATTTCTTTTCGAAAACATTTTTCAAAATGCACTTTTGCTGAGTGCTAATGGAGGAGCAAGCTCAACTCAACACTAGTCCCAGACTAAAACCAAAACAAAAGGAGCACAACACCGCTCATTTCACATCTCATCCAACATCTTTTTCCCTAGCTCTGGCTCATTCACATCATATTCACCAATCCTTACTCATCCACGATTACGATTTCCACAACATCTCAACATCTTTCTCAGCTTTCTCTTACGTTTCTTTTATTCTTTTTCTTCATTATTATTCACATTATTTTCAATCTTATCATGCATAATAAATTCATCAAACAACAATATACTAGCATTCAAACATCATCACATATAATCATTACCTAATTTCACGTGGTCTTTGTCTCCTTCACACGAGTGGCCACACAACCAAACAATTGCCACCGTGCTACTGACTCAGAACCACTAAGTTTCGACTTTTGAGATGGTTGAAACGCTTAATATGTTACCTAAATACCACGGTGTTTGGGGGAAACTTCTCTCTCACCTCAACCGATGACGATCTTCAATGCGCTCCTTGGTTTCCATTGTGACGTTCGTAACTGCTTCCCGATCGTTACTGGCACTCAAATATTTCCCTCTTATTAAAATCATTCTTATTCAATTATCTTGAAAATAAAACATCGTTACAAAACTTTTTATTCGAAAACAAGGTATTCGCTTCCTCTTAACACTTTGAAATCAATTTGGGTTTTAAACTCACAAGTAAAACATTCATTTAAAAACACGTTTGGAAACTTAAAAACATAAAATACCTTTAAATTAAAACCATGTATTTTAATTATCGAATGAAAATCTTTTCAAAACAATACCTCTTCCATCAATCAAATCATTTTATTTCCTTCAAAAACCGAATTAAATCAAAGAAAATAACAACAAGGGTTAAATCAAAAACCTTTTGCAAACATTAACATTCAAATCATTTCCAAACACACATATTGAACATGTTAAATCATTTATAATTCATGCATTACTTTCACACTCATCATGCATGCAAACAAAACAAGAATCAAACACAAACTCCTATTATTTTCTATACATGGCCGAATCCTATCACACCTAAGGCAAGGTTTATATTCATAATTTCAAACACTCATGATTACTAGAACTTAAACAAAACATGCACAGATGGAAAATAATCATTTAAACACAACTTCCTACTTTAAACATTACATCCGAAAATAATTATTAAAAGAAAAGGACTATCTTCAATTAAATTCATGTTAACATCTTTTTAAATCAATTAGCTTTATTCCTAAATTAACATGCAAATGAAAATCAATTCATTTCTTTTATTTCTCAACCAAGCCGAATTGGTCATAGAAAAATAATTCAATCTCACAATAATATAATTTCATACCAAATCAATCTTATTCACTCAAGGCTAACTCAAACAATAACACACAAGAAAATAAAAATGGTTTGAATGAAATTTGTTCCAAAACCGAATAGGACCATGAAAATCACTCTTAAGTTTTTAATCAAAAATTTAGGTTTCCACATACTTAAAATCCCTAGATCTATCAATGAAACACACATGCAAAACAAAATAAACAAACTTTAGTATTCATAAGGACAAAATCGTGAGCTCCATAAAAAAATTCATCAAATGTTAAATAAATTTGTCACAATAAAATCAAAGATCATATCAAAAATCTTTAGATCACATAAATTTCATCATGCATGTAACTAAAATAAGGATCAAATATAATTTCCTATTTTCCTTAGGTTTGGCCAAATGGTAAAATACACAAAAGCAAGATCTTGGGTTCTATTTTCACATGCAAGATTCTAAAACAACATTTTCTTTTCAAACATCAAGAAATCATCATCACACACATAAAATCTTGTTTAAAATCCTTTTTGTACCAAAAATTGTTTTTAAAACTTGTTACCATAATTTTCTTTCAAAAATCATGACATGCATCAAAGAAAATTAAGATTTTTCGCTCAAGACAAACACACAAAGTTCAAACTTCATGTCTTTGCAAAGATCTACCATAAATCAAGACATGCAAGAAAAGATCAAGGTAAAAACATAAGCTTAAGCACAAACTTCAAACAAACCGCGAAGAAGAACTTTTACAAGTTAAAGATCAAAGCATCCAAGCATAAATATTCAAGATCAAGCCGTAGAAATTACATGCAAGACATTTAAAACTTTAAGATCATGAAGAAATAAACACATGCACCACAAAAATTAAATTTAACAAAGTCCATCACAAAGTTCTTTACAAAACTAAGATTATTACATCAAAAATTCCTTAAATAACTACCTCAAATCAAACCCTCTAACTAAATCTTCAAATCCTTCAAGCTTCAAATCTCCTCTTCCTCCTATGGTTGTTTTGGCCTCCTCTTCTTAGGGTTGATGGGTTGGTTTTTTTTTATCTTTGAAGAAGGAAGGGATTTAAGAAAGAGATCAAGGTGTTTGGGTTGGGAGTTTTGGGTTTTTCACTCTCCTTTTTCTCTTCTCCTCTCTCGGCCATTCTCTCTTCTAAGGTCTCAAGAGCTTTGTGTTGCTCTTGGACTAGAGTGTTTGTGTTGGTGTGAGAATTGTGAAGGAAATGAATGAAAGAAATGAGAAGGAACTAAAGCCAACACACATACACACACACGGTTCTATAGGCAAAATGAAGGGGGTGTAAATTTCCTCTTCTAACCTCGGTCCAAGGCATGGGTTCAAGGGCAATTCGGTCTACTCTAATTGTTGCATGGGGGGTCTTTTTCGTGGGGGACAAGAAGGAAAGAAAAGTCTCTCTTAGGCTTCATGAGTCATCATCCTAGGTTTCCACTTGTTTGCCATTTGAATTTCCTATTTAATTTTCACTTTCTTAATGAAGAAGAAAATGCATCCTAGTTTGGGTTCCTCTCATCACTCACGGCCTAACCATGCACACACATGCACATCATACACATATGAGGGAAATAGTTTTCATTTCATCATAGCAACACATAGCATTGGATCATGGAATGATGCATACATATATTTAATCATGCATATTATATTTCACACACACGACACACACATGCATGCATTCACATTCACACTAATATCCTTTATATTTGCATTTACATACTTCATGCATTCATCCATTTAAATTTCCTAATTAATTTGCATATACAATTCCTTGCACAAAACACACACATTCATATTTCAAAAATTCCAAAGATGCAACTTTAAAGAAAATCAATTCACTTCATCAATTTAATTTCAAAATAAGCTTATCTTTGAAATAAAATCTTACGTTCACACAAATCAAAAACTTTTAAAGAAACCATTTATTAAAAACCTCAAATCAATTAAAAAGAAAATTTGTTTCTTTAAGAAATCTCAAATGACAAAATTATAATTTGGTTTTCATGAAATCAAACTCAAATAAAAATCATTTGCTAAAACACTTTAACTGAAAAATCTCTCTTAATTTCTGAAAAATCCTTTTTAAATTCTCAAAAATTCTTTTTAAATAAAACCTCATTGATTTATTTGAGTCCAGAAGATGCGGGATGTTACAATCTGTGTAACATTCTCACTTTTATTAGTTAATTTTACGTTTTATTAAAATTCGTGTTCGAAAATTCCTTTTTAAAACTTAATTTCTTTAAAAGATTTTACGAAAATCCGGCAGAGTTTCCTCTGTTTTCCGGACTTCCCAAAATTTCTCTTCTTAAAACCTGTCAGCCAGAAATATTTAAAATATAAACCATAGCAGTTTAATAGCCATAACAGATCCTAGTGCCCAATTAATACAAGTTTCAGGGCCAGCTACTAATTCATATTATAATTTACTTTAAATATTTATTCACTCATAATATCCAATAAACATTCCACGTAGTGGAATGAACATCCTGCTCGGCCATATTCCATGTAAGCTCCACTTTGTTACCTGCAAAAATATAGCAAGAAGGGTAGCATTACACAGAACTTAAAAAGATAAATCCTAAAAGAGGCATAGTAATAAACCAAGGCTACCCAATACCTAGCATACATTATTCATTTAATTACTCTCTTATAATCCTTTAATTCTTCTCATATTCGTTTGATTTCCTATTCCTCTCATTTCCATTCTTTATCCATTTTCCATTCCTCACTCATACTTAGCATTTCCATAATTACTACCCTTATTTATTCCCTTTAGCTCCTATATCATTTTCATTGTTCACTTTCTTATTTCATTTTCAATTGTCCATTTCGTTATTCATTTTTCCTTACCTTTACCATTTTCATTACCCTTTTTCATTAATAAATAATATGTCCCTATCCATTTCCATTATCCCTTTTTCTTTTCCTAAATCTTTCCATTACCTTGTTCATTATTCACTCCCTTTAATTCCTTTACCGATTCCATTTTTATTTCCTTTATTCATTTTCCATTATGTGTAACCTCAAACAGAGATCTACACTTTCCATTGGGTGTAACCTCAAACAGAGATCTACACCACACTATCGTGTGTAACCCCAAACAGAGATCTACACACCGTGTTTGCAACCACAAACAGTGATATGCAAACGCTGTGTATGCAACCACAAATAGTGATATGCAAACGCTGTGTATGCAACCACAACCACCTGTGCAATTTAACATTTATTCTATTTCTCATTATTAACCCTTCTTAGTCTTTTCTCTTTTCTTTTAGTCCCTTAATTCTCTTTAATTCTTGTTTATTTTAAATATATTCAAATAATTAATAGTGCTCATTCTCATTTAACTTTGCTTGATTTAGCCATATACATTATACTTTAGTTCTCGTCACTAATTCTTAATTAATTCCATTTCCCTTTTCTTTTCTTTTTCTTCTTCTCTTCCTTTTTCCTTATTCTTATTCTTTTTATTAATTATTATCACTGACATCTACCTTCACTTAGCATTAGTATAGTCGTTATATTCTAATCCCCTTTTTGAATTCTTAATCACTTCTATAATTCCTCTCTATTTGTCTTATCACCCTTTCGCTAAATTCTTTTACCTATTACCCTCTTGTATTTGGAATTTGTTTATCATTTTCGTTTCGATTCGTTACTACCCGACCATTCTTAACTAGGTTTACTCCATGCTTTCTTATTCCTTTTGTGCTCTAATTCCTCTTTTTCCTCACCTTTAGTTTTAACTCATTCTACACCCTTCGCCTATTACAAACACTTTATACTCTTTTACTCTCACGCTTCGCTAATTTCCCTTAACTAATTTCCCTCGATTTTATTTTGTGTTTTTCTACACTTTAATTCCATATTAACTCTTTTAATACCCTATCACATTCATTCACTCCGGAACTCATTCTATGCACATTCCATTTATTCCCTTATCATTCTAAACAATTCATTTCTATTTGCGGGAGCTACCCTAAGGCTCATTAACTTATTCCTTAATTACCCTATTCTTAGTCACCACTCTAAACTCCTAGAATTTACTTTTTAAATAGAGGTAATACGACCCTTCTTACCTCGGGCTTTTAAATAGAACCTGGTTTGTGGCTCGGTGTCGATGACGGCGTCGGTGTTGCTCCTCGTTAGTGAGCACGGTCGCAGCCGGATCGAGGCCAAAGCTTCAAGCCTCGGAGTACCCAACACAAGCCCGGTGTGATCACGATCGGTAACGACGCCGGTGAGATTTGTGTAGAGAGAGAGAAAACTCGGCTAAAAGGGGAAGGAGAGAGGGAACCAAGAGGGAAGAGAGAGAAAGGGCCAAAGGGAGAGAGAAAAAGAGAGAAAGGAGTTTGTGAGGGTAGTGGGTGGCCGACGTGGTGGCTGGCCGTGGTGGCTGCGGTTTCCGGTGGAGAGACAAGGAGGAGAGGGAGAATCAAGTGAGAAGAGGAGAGAGAGAAAGAGGGCGGATCTATGGGGAAGGAGGAAGAGCCAAGGAGGTGGCGGCGGTTTTGGGTGGTGAAGGAAGGAGGAGGCCGGAGTTGAAAGAGGAGGGGCGGAAATGGGGGTTTTGAGCCCTAGAGAGAGAAAGCAAAAGGGGAATGAATGGAGAAGAAGACTCAACGCGTTTTATGCTGTTTCTGCACGAAGTATCCGGATACTTTGGCTGATATCCGGATACTTTTACCAGATGTGTGATTCTGGTGTGCGGAAGTCTGTTGACTTCACGTTGAATACGCCATAACTTCTTCGTTAACCGTCGGATCTTGCTCAAATTTGACGAGCAACTTCCTAAAAATAATACCTTCATATCCAATGGTGGGAATTGTGTTTGGAGTCTTAAATCTTTTATTTTGATTTTCTATCCTTTGTTATGTTTTAGTACCGAATTATCTATTTTTCTGGTCTGTTCCTAACTTCAATTTAATGCTCCTTTCTTTTCTAACCTTATTATTATTATTGTTATCATTTACTAATGTTAAAATACTTCTTTTAAATAACTATTTGTAGTTTGTAATCATTATTTCCTTTATTCCAGCTATTATTTACTTATTCGTCTTTCAGTTTAAAATTTGGGATGTTACAATCTGCATACACCCACCATTTATTTACGATGTATGCAACCACAAGCAGATGATCTGCATACACCATTAGCCCCCTTTTCTTTTATCTTTTTCTATTTAAGTGTTCCTCTTTACTAATGTTATTCTTACTTTTACATAACTCTTAACTTGGTCATATGCTCTATATTTTAACTCTCATTACTAGCCATTAGTTATCTCCTTGTTTCCCTTATCTCACATTTTTATTTACTTATTATTCCTATTTCATTACTCTATTTTAATTAACTACCCTTTTGAACTTAGCTTAGTTTCCATATCTTATTACAACATTTTATTTAACTTTCCTAACAACGTACTCTCTCTTTGCTTTAGTATCTTTTTATTAATTCCTTTTTCCGGTTATCTATTTTCTTTTACATCTAACTCACTATTTTTTTACCATTCCCATATTCGAATCCGCACATATTCCTTGTTCCACATTCTAATCCCTCTTTTATTCCATTTAAATCTTCACTTACTAATTTACTTATTATCTTTCAGCTTATTAGTTCTACTCTTTTTACCTATTACGTTTACACTTTTATTCTTTTACTCCCAAGTTTAGTTCGTTTATCCTTAAATTCTCCCTGGTGTTACAATGTATACTTTTCTACATTTTCATCTAATATTAACCAATTAGTATCCTAAATATACTCATTCGTTTCGAACCTTGTCCTACACGTACATATTCTGTTCCCTAAGGTGTGGTTTCCATTAATAATTCTAAATACTTCATTTATGTCAGCGGGGACTACCCTAAGGTTCATTAACATATTACCCTATTCTTAGTCATCACTATAGCATCCTAGAATTTATTTCTCAAGTAGAGGTAATACGACCCTTCTTACCTCGGGCTTTCTTTTAAAAAGAACCTGGGTTGTAGCTCGGCGACAATGACGGCGTCGGTGTTGCTCCTTGTTAGCGAGAACGATCGCGGCTGGATCAAGGCAAAAGCTTCGAGCCTCGGGGTACCCAACACAAGCCCGGTGCGATCACGGTCGATAACGACGCCGGTGAGATCCGAGGAGAGAGAGATTGAGAGGTGGTTCGGGAGGGAGAGAGAGAAAGCAAGGCCAAAGGGGAAGGGAGACAGGGAGAGAGAGAGAGGCCTTTGATGGTGGTGGTGGTGGCTCAAGGGCAGTAGTTCGTGGTGGCTCCGGTGGAGAAAGGAGGAAGAGATGAGGGAAAGAAAGAGAAAGTAACTAAGAGGGAGGAGAGAGAGAGAAAGAGCTTCATGGAGGAAGGAGCCATGGGGAGGAGAGGGGAAGAGAGAAAGAACAAGAGGGAGGAGGTGATTTCCATGGGAAAGGGGTTGGAGGTGATGATTTTTGGTGCTTGGTGGGTGTTGGGGGTGATTTGGGTGGAGAAGAGGGTGAGTGTTGTGGAGGAAATGAGAAAGGAGGGAGGCTTGTGCGAGATTTAAGGGAGCTGGTGCTGCAGATCCGCGTGCTGGCGCTTGGGCGCGGCACCGGGCGCTTGAGCGCGAGACGCGCACCTGATGCGCCATTTTGACTCTCCGCGCGCATTTGGGCGAGGTTGGTGCGCGCCTGGGCGAAAAACCTACTGAACTGGTGCGTGAGTGTGCACCCGGGTGCGCCTGGGCGCACCGGCTTGTGCCTGGGCGTGCCCTGGGGGGTCCTGACTTGAAATCGCCATAACTTCTCCGATAACCGTTGGATCTTGCTCAAATTTTGAGACAAGCTTCCTGAGACCCTTATCTTAAAATCCAACGGTGGGAATTGGTTTTAGAGCTATGAATATTTTATTCCTAATTTTCTTGGGACAATTGTGTACTGGATTGACCCGCCATGAGAATGCTACATGGGTTATTAAGTGAGTGTCATAAGCGATTCTCATAGTGACAATGGTGTACATGGTCCTTCGACCTGAAGTCGCTACGGTTCCCAACATGACGAATTATGTGCTTTCACGCAATCAAACGTCATCTTTAACCAGGTGATCATAACGGTTGTAGTCGGGTATATGACAAATCATGTAGAGGGATGTGAGTGACGTAGATGGGATTTGTCCTTCCTTGACAATAGGAATTATATCTCTGGGCCCCTTGATTGAGTGAGATGGTGAAATGTATGGCCATACTCAAGACAGTCAATATGAGATATTGACGAGACTTGTTTAGACGCGTCTACTCTGGGATCAAGAAACCATTGGTTACACTATACATGGGTGACACGTTCCATGCCATCAGTGTAACTAAAATATTTGGACAAAGGGATTAAATTTACACATGATCATTGGTCACACTAAGGTTATGTCAGATCACAGACATTCCAGTCACTTGGGTAGCAATGACGTGTTTCTAGATACCGCTCATTGCTTGTAAACTCAAAATGGGATTTTAACTTTACTGCCAACGTTATAGGAACCTATAGGGTCACACACTAAGAACAGATAGATTGGAGATATCACATTTGATAAAAAATACAATAGTTGTATTTTTATAAAATTTACGTCCGTGCGATGCACAGTATGACCGTGCGACGCATTCTGATATGTGCTGCCAAGCCCAGCCCGCTAGTCTAATACTATTATAAATAATAGTATTAGCCTTAGGGTTTTGGTACGTGTGAGACACAGAACGGCAACCCTAGCTGTCCATATCAGAGAGTGAGTGATACACTGAATCTCTCTCTTCTCTGCTAGCACTGAGAAGAGAGACGTGACTCAAATTGGGAATCTGTTCGTGTGGATACCGATAGAGGCGCGACTACCTTGCTGCGCTCGTGATTGACGTGAATTGTTCGTGGACGATCTGACCAGCGCTGTTCTCCTCTTCACATCAAGAGGTAAACGTTTTTCTATCTCGAATCATGCTCTCTCGCATGGATCCTGTTTTGGAAATAGGGGATTTCGTTTTTATTTTCCGCTGCGTATGCTATCCCAATTTCCAGCAAATGAACCTTAGGGTAGTCCCCGCTGACATAAATGAAGTATTTAGAATTATTAATGGAAACCACACCTTAGGGAATAGAATATGTACTTGTAGGACAAGGTCCGGAACGAATGAGCGTATTTAGTATATTAAATTGGTTAATATTGAATGAAAATTTAAAAAGTATATACTTTAACACAAGGGAGAAGTTAAGGAAAAACCAACTAAACTTGGGAGTAAAAGAATAAAGGGTAAACGTAATAGGCATAAAGAGTAGAACTAATAAACTGAAAGATAATAAGTAAAATAGTAAGTGAAGATTTAAATGGGATAAAAGAGGGATTAGAATGTGGAATAAGGAATACGTGCGGAGTCGATTATGGGAATAGAAACAAAAAAAATGATGAACGAATGAATTAGATGTAAAAGAAAATAAGAAACCGTTAAAAGAAATTAATAAAAAGATACTAAAGCAAAGAGAGAGTACGTTGTTAGGGAAGTGTAATAAAATGTTGTAATAAGATAGGAAAACTAAGTTAAGTTAAATAGTGTAGGTAAATAAGGTGGAGTTAATGAAATAGGAATAAATAGTAAATAATAACGTGAGATAGAGGAAGCAAAGAAATCACTAAGAACTAGTAACGAGAGTTAAAAATATAAAGTATATGACCAGGCTCAGTAGAGTTAATTAAAAGTAAGAATACATTAGTAAAGAGAAACATTTAAATATAAGAAGATAAAAGAAGGGTTAAGAAATTAAAAGAATTAAAGAGAACTAAGGAACTAAAAGTAAAGAGAAAAGACCAAGACGAATTAATGATGAGAAAGAAAATAAATGATAATCGGCGCAGGATGGTCGTGGTGACCCTGTGGCCTAATAAATATAAATGATAATTCGGCACAGGATGGTCGTGGTGACCCTGTGGCCTAATAAATATAAATGATAATCGACACAGGATGGTCGTGGTGACCATGTGGCCTAATAAATATAAATGATAATCGGCACAGGATGGTCGTGGTGACCCTGTGGCCTAATAAATATAAATGATAATCGGCACAGGATGGTCGTGGTGACCCTGTGGCCTAATAAAAATAAATGATAATGGGCACAGGTTGGTCGTGGTGACCCTGGGGCGAAATAATAAAAGTGAAATGAAAAAGAAAAAGAAAGAAAATGAAAAGACAAAGTAAAAGAAAAGAAAAAGAAAGGAAAGAGACAAAAGAAATGAAAGAAAATCAATGAATGATAAGAAAGAAATCTGAATCAATGAAAAACTAAGAATAGAATGAGTTGAGAGCTAAGAGTAATAAGAATGTGAGAATAAGAGAAGAAGTAAAAGAAAATTTAATATATGGATGTATATGGACAATGTATGATAATAATAATGTAGGCTTAGTTATTTACTATGTCTTCTTATAGGATTTATCTTTTTATGTTCTGTGTAATGCTACCCTTCTTGCTATATTTTGCAGGTACGGAAGTGGAGCTTACACTGGTGATGACCGAGCAGGACTTCATTCGAATGTATATTTATTATTATGAGAGGACAGTTATTTTTGTAACTTATAATATGAAATAGACGTATGCCCTGTGGCTTGTACTAATCGGGCGTTAGGATATGTTATGACTATTTAACGGTTGTGGTTTGTGTTTTTAAATATTTCTGGACTGACAGGTTTTAAGAAGAAAATTTTTGGGAAGTCCGGAAAACAGAGGAAACTCTGCCGGATTTCCGTAAGAAGTTTATAGAAGTAATTAAGTTTAAAAGAAATTTTCTAACACCAATTTTAATAAAACTTAAAATTAACTAATAAAAGTGAGGATGTTACATTTTGGTATCAGAGCAGTTTTTCCTCGGCCTTGGAGTTTGGACTCACAACTCCTATGGTTTACTCACCAAGCGAGTAACCACTGTGTATAGTCAAGTGTCTAGGTTAGACAAATAGGATTCTTATGCAATTAATTGCTAGGCAAGTATTAACTTGTATCCTCTCCAGGACTTTGTGACACCCTTTTTGTAATACCAAGTAATTAGTACAATAAATATACTATTACTTGTCTTAGATATGGACTTGTTAGTATTTAGAAAATGTAGAAATAAAAATTTTCTTTTAAGGCGGGTGCACAATCCAAAACATGGAATTCTTGGAGAGAATAATCCATATCGTTTATAACATTGTGCTAAATTCGGCATTTTCGAAAACCTTTTCACAAACTAGATAGCATCGGCACTTTGAAATTGCATTTACATAATAGAAATTAAGCGATGCCATCCATTCTTTCGTTTCGCGGAACTGATACCATCCTTTTCTATCGTAGCCGAATTCTTTGAGTAATTTAGATCAGAGTAAGCGGAAATAGTGGAACTATGCATAATTGTGATATAAACCTAATATACATATATATAAGTGAGTCATAAAATACATAGTCCCAAGGTCATATCTCCAAGATCCAAATACAAGTCCATAGTAGATCTATACCAAAATAAAACCATAACCCTAAAGCTCTCAAAAGTATATCCACAGAATATACATCTCAAAAATATGAACTCTAGAGGTGGTCACATAGATCTGGTGGCAGCAGTAGTAGTAGTAGTAGAAGTCTCCAGGTAGCAGAAGTAGTAATCATCATCAGACATCATCATCAACAGCAGCAGCAACAGTATCTCCTCCACAGCATCCTCACCCCGGATCCCCTGATCCTCATCATTTACCATACGCACGTACCTATGGATCATCGTCCCTCCACTGACTCCCAGTAGAATGAACGACAGGCTCGCCTCCGCTCTCGTCCTCCACAGGGTCCTCCTCAATCTCATCCGATGGAGTGGGTACCCTACCACTGGGTACAGGGTCAGGAGATGATGAGACCCTAACAGGGCTCCTCGGATCAGATGGGGGAGTTTCCTCGCGGACGACTCTCGAAGAAAAAGGGTGTGAGCGGGTAGGTCGAAAACGAAAGCTGTGATATGAGCGAGCTGGTCGTGTGGGAGGTGGTCCATGATATGTGTAAAAGGGTGGTACGTGCATAGTGTATATGATGGGAATCCTAAACCTACGAGGACGGAATCGAATCAGCGGGTTCGGGTGGTAGAAGGTAACCTCTACCTCTCCCTAGAACACCGCGTGGTGATCCTCGTAGATCAATATGCCACTAGGAAGTGGCCGGATCTCGATGTAAGCGATGTAACGTGACATCACCTACAAGGGCATAGGGGTAAGCAATCCTATACACATAATTAATAGAGCATAAATATATGTACAGTGTGAATGTATAAACATGCAACAATAATCAACAACCACATTTAGCAATTAGCAAGTATTGAATGCAAGTAAGATGCTCATACTTATTTCATTTACCAACATTATTTTAGATGAGTGGCATGATGTATGAACCTAGCTCTCAAGCCTATCTCCATAATTCTATGACACTCTCTGACGTCCATCCTTTACTTCGTCCAGCACTCAACAGTGCGTTGTACTCCTAGGTGTACAACATTCGTACATTCACCAAGAATGTACACAACAAGCTTGGAATCCTTGCCACCCGAGCAAAGTTATAACGTGCCACCCGAGCAACGTCCCGTCATCCAAACGGTATAACCATGTCATCAGCATCTCACTATGCTGACCACGTCGTCAACCATAACGTGTCATCAAGCGAGCCGTCAATTGGCACTCCCAGAGGCCCTCCTCATGTTACCAAAACATGATAAACGATCTATCATCCAAACTCCAGAATGAATGCATTATCTTAACTTAAAGGAAATTGATTGGTATATCTCAATTAATGTTTTATAACGTGTCACCCGAGCAACGTCCCATCATCCAAACGGTATAACCACATCAATCAATTTCTTTTAAGTCTAGATCACTTGGATTAGTGCCATTTAATTATTAACCAAATGATTCAGAATTAAAAATGGTATTCTTAATATTCCGGGTAAAACTACTCGAGTGTTCTTCAATCTTTCCAGATTACTCGAGTAGTTCATACTTTCAGAAAGGTCAGACTTCAGATTCTTAAAATTACTCGAGTAGTTCATGGGTACTCGAGTGTTCTTCATCAAATCCAGAATACTCGAATGACTCATGCATTACTCGAGTGGTTTATCAGAAATTGTCCTTGAATACCAGTTGGTACTCGAGTTCTGGTCTGATACTCGAGTGTTCTAACACAAAGACACACTATTTTATCAAAATTTACTCGAGTATCAAGCCAAGTACTCGAGTCTTTTCTTACAGAACAGACTGGAAACTTGGTTTTAACATACCATTTTCAATTCTAACCATTTCTAATCCAAACCAATGATCAACATGGTTCATATAACATATATTGAACATGTTTAAACACTTGGAACACATCAAATTACAGATTTGACAGAGAATCATAAGATTATGCATAAAACATGCAAATTCACAACTTAACATATCAAATTGCAAAATACTCAATAAACTTGTGAATTTGAGCTTAAAACAGCTTGCATGCATCATATGAAACTTGTTCAAAACAACAATAGAGCACAAGTTGGTCTCCAAACCAATTTCCCTATTCAATCTAAGCCCTTAGAGCCTCTTGGTGGCTCTCTAATTAAATTCATGCAATTTAAACTCTATCAAGTGAATAGAAAGCTTTCCCCTTACCTCAAAATCGTGTGAGAACTGAAATTGGACAGAAAAACGAACTCCAAGCTAGTTTCCCCAAGAATCATATGACAGCAACACAGTTTTGAATGAGGTCATAAAACCAGAGATTTTAATTGTGAAATCATGCAAAACAATTGGGGAAAATAATTAGAAATCGTTCTCTGCAACATGCATAAGAGAATGGAATGAAATTGAAGTCTCAAAGGTTCAAGGGCTTACCAAAATCGATGGTCCAAGTAAGCTCCAGGAACTGAAACCAGCTTCAACTTCTTCCCTTCTCAGATTCGATTCTCACTCTATACTTGCTTTCAGCTAACCAACTTAGTGTCTTTACGAAGCCCTGGATGTGAGCTTCGTAATCGTGTATCACTCGAAATCAAACACTCAGAAATGAAGAGGAATCGAGGAAAACGAATTCAGAACCCTAACCTCACAATTTCATCAACAAAGGCTTCAAATTCGTTGATGAAGAGCTTAAATAGACAATGGAAGTTGCATGCAGGTCGACACGACACCATTGAGGTGTTGAGGGTGGAGTATTCGTGTCACACGGCGAGAATCGTTGGTGGTGACTCACCAAATGCACTAACTCGTGCAACTCTGACTAGAACACTAGAGTCTTTTCAGAAACACTCGAGTATTTTGGTCAGTTTTTGAAAAATATTAATTTTATTTTCTTTCCCTCCAAAACGTTTCTTATAATTACCTCTAGGTCCCAAATCAGGGACTAATATGCAAAATATTTGTTTTATGCATAAATATACTTACCAAATAAATTCTAACAATATAAACACAGGTTTTAATCAAAAATTAAAAATAGAAATAATTAATTATAATAAACCTTATAATTAATATTTCATTAATCAGGGATTAAAATTTTGGGGTGTTACAGACTTAGCTATCATGGCTAGGAGACGTGCCGAAGACGACAGAATGGCTGCCATCCTGAAAAATCTGATTCAGATACAACAAAATCAGGCAGAGAACATAGCAGCCACAGCAACCATTCAACCTCCGCCACCACCTCCAATTGAGATTGACTGGATGGCTCGGTTTCGAAAGAATGATCCGCCTCGCTTTGAAGGTGGAAATGATCCCGGTGGGGCGCAAAGGTGGATACAGGAGATTGAAAAGATTCTCCATTCTCTTCAACCACCAATGGAGCAGCATGTCCGACTAGCTGAATTCATGCTGACCAATGAGGCAGAACATTGGTGGGATCAGCAAAGGAGAGGATTGGTGGCAGCTAATCCTGTGATTTCTTGGGAGGTGTTCAAGGACCTTTTCCTAGGGAAGTATTTCCCTGAGGATGTTCAGAGAGAGAAGGAGATTGCTTTTCTCCAATTGACTCAGGGTTCTATGTCAGTTGGGGACTATGCAGCTCGGTTTGAAGATCTCATCTGTAACAGCCCGGTTTTCGTAACCATAAATAGTTAACATTGACTTATTTAAAGTTGCAAAAAAATGAGGCCAAATTTTTTTTTAAAGCATTGTTGAAGTGCTTAGACCACATTATTGAAAAATCTCTTTAAGTTCTTCGATCCATCTTCTCAAAAACCGAGTGTTACTAAAACTGTTCCTTTCATAAAACATTCGCTTCCATAAAAGGACTTGGTTAAAAATCATCTTGACAATTCTCAAAAACTTTTCATGAATTAACTTTGAATAAATGTAAGCTCCACAAGTCAACTTAAAACTTAGCTCAATTACATAAATGGCTCATGGCTTCGATAATCCTTAAATCAAACAATCACCACAATCCAAACTAGTCACACTAATCTTAAACTATCCCCTTAAGAACTATGGGGTGGAGGTCCTATTTCTTTTTCTTGCGTCCTCTCTTTGCTCTCGAAGGTGTTGCCCTCCTTGTTGTGATTCCCTCCCTGCTAGTGGATTCCGGCTCTGCTCCATTGAGAGTGGTGGAGTTCCTCCGAGCCTCATACCGAATCTTCTCTTATAGTTTCTGTAGCCTCGTACGGTGACTTCCATCCGATACTCCATCTGCCCGTTGAGATACCAGCCGCACCGATATGTCAACGAACAGGAGAGAGTAAGCTATCCGAACGACGAATCGTCGACGGCGTGGAATTACAATAGGCAAGGTAGAAGGACCATATAACATACAACACACAAGCACACACGACAATCAAGTACATTATCATCATTATTTCACTTTAGGGTTATTATTATTTTCATCTCATTATTACCTTTTCTTCTTTATGAACATTCTTTAATTCTCTTTCGTTCCTTCTCTTTTCCATAAACATCCTTCTCTTTTATTCCAACCTTTCATCTCACAACCTTTATGATGGGGAAATTTTTAAGAACATTCATCGAGTCACTCGTATCGATTCTCGGCTATCACTCACGTCTACATCTCCTCGTTCATCCATCCAACCTAGTCGGAAGCCAACAGGAGTACAGGACCTTTACCACGCGGGCATGACAGCTGTCTCAACAATGGCTCCAAGCCAGGAGGTCTCAGCCTCAAAACATATCATATAATCAAAACTCATTGCCCCGTTCCAGTCCCTCTCCACTATTGTAGACTTGCATCGAGGGGGCGACAGTATGTTTCTAGTGGCCCCGCAGAACTTGCCACGGCATTGGACCCAGTCCCCACCACGTTAGTGCGCCACCTGTGGAGTTCGTTCTTCCTAGAAACATACTCTAGACTTCTTGACGTTTCACCGTCATCGTCCTCCCCTCCTGCAATCCCCACCTGAGTATCCGTAGATACCCATAGTATCTTCCTCTCCACTACTTCGCACTCTCATGCCTCACCGCGTATGTCTTTTAAGTCTTTTAGTCTTTTCAATTAACCTAAGGTCGGCCCATCCTTCGTGCAACCCTTCAATGAGTCCCGACCACTAATTTGGCACAGCCTTTCACTCATCAATTTCGCATAGCACAGAGCTGGGATTGCATCAGCAAACTCTAATCTCATCTCTCAACCTTTTCACAATCTCATATCTCCATTTCGTTTCACCAAACTGTTTCAACAACTCCCTCAAAATCCCTTTCCATACTCTTTCACAACCACATAGCTTCCACCAATTTCTCTCAACAGTATCATTTCACAAAATTCATTTCAAAGCTGTTTTTCAAAAATCACGTTTTGGGTGAGTGTTAATGGAGGAGCAAGCTCAACTCAACACTAAGCTTCTTCCCAAAACGTGAACAAGGTATCACACTTCACATCTCTTTCCACATTTCTTCTCCCAGCTCTGGCTCGTTTCCAACATCATCCTTTCATTCTTTCCCAACCTCAACTCTTTCTTTCTTATTGTGCTTTACTTTTAATAATTTCTTAACGTATTCTTTTCCCTTTCATCTCTTATTCAGGACGTAACAGACGTCCATCAATGTGTTACTCATTTAATGAATAGTAATAAATACCATTCAGCATAATTAAATCAATAATATAAACATACTATCAATCACACAAG
Source organism: Crotalaria pallida (assembly GCA_037953625.1). Taxonomy (NCBI): domain Eukaryota; kingdom Viridiplantae; phylum Streptophyta; class Magnoliopsida; order Fabales; family Fabaceae; genus Crotalaria; species Crotalaria pallida. Next base: position 73,260,092 of record CM075649.1, on the reverse strand, counting down.
CATCACACAACAACAGTGTGGTCTTTGTCACATTCATATAAGTGGCCACACAATCACACAATTGCCACTTATACTACTGACTCCGACCACTTAGTCCCGATCTTTGAGATGATACGGGACGTCCTACTAAATCACTTAAACACCACAGTGTCTTAGGATAGCTTCTCTCTCACCTGAGGTCCATCAATTTATTGCGTACCGTTGCTTCGAATCCCTTTCTGCTGCCGGCTGCCCCAATCCCTCGTCTTTAAGTTTATTCCTCGTACTAAATAAAATATACTTATGTTATTAACTTGTATTAGGGAATTTTTTCAAAATTTAGACACCTCTCATTCCTCGTCGGAAGACTTTAAAACATATCCGTTTCCAATCCGGGTTTTCCTTAAATCAATTACCATTTAAAAACTTTATTTGAATCACATGAAAACACCTTTTATAATTAAGAAACAATTTTATTTAATTCGGGACAGCAAAGGATTACTTTATGAGAAATCATTTTAATCCAAATTCAATTAATTTCAAAACCAATCGTTTTTCTTAGTTATAAATCACAAATTTAAAACTCATAAATCAACTTAATTCATTTCAAGCACTTAAATTCTATTTCCTTCCTCATGCAACAATCTCATTCCTCTTCCTTTCCCACTAAACCGAATACACATGCACACACACAATACCTTCCCTAAAATCGTTTAGTTCATTCATCTCCTTTATTTTAAGATCAAAAACCGATTGGAAAATAAACATTCACAACTCAATTTCAAACAATTTATTTTAGCATGATTTCACAAAACACACTCATTGTTTTTGTGTCATTTTATTGAAAAAGAACCTAGCCTAGCTTACATACATAGACCGAACCCTACATTGACCAAAAACAAGGTTTTTAGTCCACTTTTTCAACATGCAAACATCAAAGGTCATGAATCAAACCATGCACCCTTTTCACACAAAACTCTAAAAATATGATTTCCTTAAACCAAGTTTTCATTTTAATTTTATTTTCATGCATGCATCAAAATCTTTGAATCAAGAAAATCATGCATGTATCCTTTATGAAAATCAAAACGTGACTCCTTGATTTCTAAGCCTAGGCCGAATGCCTTATCACCAAAATCTAAGGCTCAACTTCAAATCTTCCACATGTAAGATCAAATAGCATGAATCAAGTTAAAAATCATTTTTCCAAAACTTGTCTCCTTGATTCCTTTGTAAAACCGAGATGGCCTTTAGAAAAGATCAAATCTTTTTCACTTAGAAATGACATGCATCACCTAGGTATCATAGATCAAGTCATGAAATCAATTATAATGGCACAAATCAAAGATGAAAATCATTTTGAGTAGAAGAAGTCAAAACCGTGTCATGAAATGAAGAAAGATTAATTCTTTTGGTGCAAAACAACATGCATGCACCAAAAATCCAACTTTTTCAAGGACAAGTTAAAGATTAAAACCAAAATCAAGACTTTACCAAGATCAAGTTAAAATTAAACACTTTCAAACAATCAAATCAACTTTCCTAATCATAAAATTATCATGCAATGACTTAGATCAAATTAAAAAGCATTAAGATCCATAAATCTAGTCAAGGCCGAATCATTGGGCTCTTGATCTAGGGTTTTATAAGTTTATTTATTCTCAAAAATTTAAGATCAAGATACAAATAACACATGCATGTACATCAAACATCAAGATCACCATCAAACAAGTTGAGGTCATAAATTTGTTCATTAAATTATTCCTTAAAACATCATGATTCGTGGTTTGAACAAAGAAGGTTTAACATGCAAGAAGTTGAACCAAAATAAAAGCATCATAACCTAGTTTTCTAGGCATGGCCGAATTACATAGTCCATGGTTTAGGGTTCTACAAGTTCGTTGAGCTCTTGAAAACTCCAGATCAAGGCTTAGAAGTTACATGTAATTATAGATCAAACATGAAAAGAGACATGCAAGAAAGAGGTGGGAATTACAAGGCTATAGAAATTAAAACTACTCTATCCACTCTAGGATCTTCGAATCACCAAAGAAAAAGAGATGATTCTCAACCTTCTAGGCTTGATCTTCAAGAGGAAAGCCTAGGTTGTTGTACTTGAACTCTTTCTTCTCCTTCTCCTAAAGTTGGCTTCGGCCGCCTCTCCTTTTTGGATTTGATGGTGGTTTTCTTCTTAGGTTTTGAAGGAAGTGTTGGTGAAAGAAGGAACTAAAGGTGTTTGGGGTTGAGAGATTTGGATTTCACTCTTCTCCCCTTTCACGGCTTCACTCTTTCTTTCTATAAGGGTCTCAAGAGCTTAATGTGCTCTTGGACCAAGTGTTTGTGTTTGTGGAAAGTAAAGGAAAATGAAATGAAGGAAGTGGAGGAAAGGGACTAGCCAACACTCACTCACACGGTTTTAGAAGCAAATGCAAGGGTGATCAATTTCCTCTTTTGACCTTTGTTCAAGGTGTGTAGCTAAGGGCATTTCGGTCCAGCCCATTTGTTGCATGGGATAGGTCTTATCAAGGACACATGGTGAGGGGAAAATCCTCCTTAGGCATCATGAGTCACGCCTCCTACTCCCACCAATTTTCTATTTACAATTTTTACTTTCTTAATGCTTAAGAAGGTGCATTCCCACTTGGCCCCTCTATTCCTCACATGGCCGAACCCCATTCAAATGCACACATATTGACATGCAATTTATTTTCATGTTTATCATAACAACACAGAGCATGCACTCATGTAATAAGGCACACACTTAATACACATATAACCAATCATTATTCATGTTCACACGGCACACCACACATACATCACACTCACATTTTTATCCCTTCATTGATTTATCCCTCATGTAACCCTAAGCATGTAAACATATCCATATACACGTATCATACATATAAATATACACATGTATAGAAAATAATTCTTATTCGTTATAGAATGACTCATACAAGGATTACATATATTTTTATGAAAACATCAAGCATATAAATTTTTCTAAAACTCAATTTTTTTTTTCTTTTTAAACTTTGGGCCTTACTTTAGAAAAGCATTTCTTTTAAAATCACTTCTTATCTTGAAAACATGAATTTTAAGAAAATCATTCAAGAAAGTACTCTTTCAAAACACTTTTCTCAAAAAATAAATTTCTTTAGTATTTTAAATTAATACGAGGAATTTACGGGGTGTTACATTCTCCCCAACTTAAAGATTTCTCGTCCTCGAGAAATATGTTACGGATTGGGCAGCAGGGCACAAGATTCGTATCACCTTGACTTTCACAAGAATACTTTTCTCTGACTTCGTGGTCGTATTCCCTTTTCACAGGTCTAATCTGCCTTGTCGTGTTCCTTGTTTGTTGTTCTCTAATGAAGAAGTCTCACTCGTATTACTGCTTACGTGTCGAATCGGGTCAAGTCCAACGGACTGACCGAAGAGGATGTTGCTCCTTTAGCGGGTCATTGTCATGGATAGTCCAACCATAGGTACGGACTTAGGGAAAATCAAGCAAATAGAATTTCACACATCTCCAAGAGTATAGGGTTTCACCTAAAACCCTTAAATACCCACTACTTTCTGTAACTCAAGTTCCTACTATTCTACAGCCAATCACTCTTCTTTCTAATTCTCCTCCTATTTCTAAAGCTTAAGGGGAATTCTACGGCAATTTATGGTTCCATTTTCTTAAAACAACTCCACTTACCCTTCTATACATCAATCAAACCCTACCACTTTCTTCGTCTAAACGTCTAGCTAGAGAATAAAGGGGTCTAGTCTTTCTCACTGCTCCCCTAAATTAAGGCCTACATACATCTACTTTCTTCCTTGTGGCTCCCCAACTTTGACCGAACCCACTACTATGTTCACGGTCGCCGTCTATCCATCCATAATTCTTCAAGCCTAAGCTATCTGGGTGACTATGACACTTCGAATTTCACAAGTTAGGTTGATGAATTTCAAACAGGATTGGGAAGACTATAGGTTGACAGGGATCCCTGAAGAAAAGGGTTCTAAGTTTTAGCAATACTTAATTGTCTTATTGAAGCAATTCAACATACACGGGAATTTAGAAATAACAAGTCATATTCTTAAGGGTAATAGCTATTCCTATACCAAGGTATGCTAAGGGTAACAAGCTTAAATGTTACGAGTACTAACGGAACATCAAGGGTAGGGGTTTAGTCTTAGGATCTTATTCACTGTCTACCTTAGTCTGCATTTCTTCAGGCTATGGGATGAATAGGCTCCTTGGACGAACTCGATCATCACTAAGTCGCAGACAAAGCTTTACATCCTAGAAGGATGAGAGCCTAAGACTGTAATCCTACACTTATACTAGCAAGCACACAGAGTCACACACAAGCAAAGCATGTAAGCCCATGCTTAAGGCCACGAAGGATTACCATAAGCTCTGATACCATTCTGTAACAGCCCGGTTTTCGTAATCATAAATAGTTAACTTTGACTTATTTAAAGTTGCAAAAAAATGAGGCCAATTTTTTTTTTTAAAAGCATTGTTGAAGTGCTTAGACCACATTATTGAAAAATCTCTTTAAGTTCTTCAATCCATCTTCTCAAAAACCGAGTGTTACTAAAACTGTTCCTTTCATAAAACATTCGCTTCCATAAAAGGACTTGGTTCAAAATCGTCTTGACAATTCTCAAAAACTTTTCATGAATTAACTTTGAATAAAAGTAAGCTCCACAAGTCAACTTAAAACTTAGCTCAATTACATAAATGGCTCATGGCTTCGGTAATCCTTAAATCAAACAATCACCACAATCCAAACTAGTCACACTAATCTTAAACTATCCCCTTAAGAACTATGGGGTGGAGGTCCTCTTTCTTTTTCTTGCGTCCTCTCTTTGCTCTCGAAGGTGTTGCCCTCCTTGTTGTGATTCCCTCCCTGCTAGTGGATTCCGGCTCTGCTCCATTGAGAGTGGTGGAGTTCCTCCGAGCCTCATACCGAATCTTCTCTTATAGTTTCTGTAGCCTCGTACGGTGACTTCCATCCGATACTCCATCTGCCCGTTGAGATACCAGCCGCACCGATATGTCAACGAACAGGAGAGAGTAAGCTATCCGAACGACGAATCGTCGACGGCGTGGAATTACAATAGGCAAGGTAGAAGGACCATATAACATACAACACACAAGCACACACGACAATCAAGTACATTATCATCATTATTTCACTTTAGGGTTATTATTATTTTCATCTCATTATTACCTTTTCTTCTTTATGAACATTCTTTAATTCTCTTTCGTTCCTTCTCTTTTCCATAAACATCCTTATCTTTTATTCCAACCTTTCATCTCACAACCGTTATGATGGGGAAATTTTTAAGAACATTCATCGAGTCACTCGTATCGATTCTCGGCTATCACTCACGTCTACATCTCCTCGGTCATCCATCCAACCTAGTCGGAAGCCAACAGGAGTACAGGACCTTTACCACGCGGGCATGACAGCTGTCTCAACAATGGCTCCAAGCCAGGAGGTCTCAGCCTCAAGACATATCATATAATCAAAACTCATTGCCCCGTTCCAGTCCCTCTCCACTATTGTAGACTTGCATCGAGGGGGCGACAGTATGTTTCTAGTGGGCCCGCAGAACTTGCCACGGCATTGGACCCAGTCCCCACCACGTTAGTGCGCCACCTGTGGAGTTCGTTCTTCCTAGAAACATACTCTAGACTTCTTGACGTTTCACCGTCATCGTCCTCCCCTCCTGCAATCCCCACCTGAGTATCCGTAGATACCCATAGTATCTTCCTCTCCACTACTTCGCACTCTCATGCCTCACCGCGTATGTCTTTTAAGTCTTTTAGTCTTTTCAATTAACCTAAGGTCGGCCCATCCTTCGTGCAACCCTTCAATGAGTCCCGACCACTAATTTGGCACAGCCTTTCACTCATCAATTTCGCATAGCACAGAGCTGGGATTGCATCAGCAAACTCTAATCTCATCTCTCAACCTTTTCACAATCTCATATCTCCATTTCGTTTCACCAAACTGTTTCAACAACTCCCTCAAAATCCCTTTCCATACTCTTTCACAACCACATAGTTTCCACCAATTTCTCTCAACAGTATCATTTCACAAAATTCCTTTCAAAGCTGTTTTTCAAAAATCACGTTTTGGGTGAGTGTTAATGGAGGAGCAAGCTCAACTCAACACTAAGCTTCTTCCCAAAACGTGAACAAGGTATCACACTTCACATCTCTTTCCACATTTCTTCTCCCAGCTCTGGCTCGTTTCCAACATCATCCTTTCATTCTTTCCCAACCTCAACTCTTTCTTTATTATTGTGCTTTACTTTTAATGTCAATAATTTCTTAACGTATTCTTTTCGCTTTCATCTCTTATTCAGGATGTAACAGGCGTCCATCAATGTGTTACTCATTTAATCAATAGTAATAAATACCATTCAGCATAATTAAATCAATAATATAAACATACTATCAATCACACAAGCATCACACAACAACAGTGTGGTCTTTGTCACATTCATATAAGTGGCCACACAATCACACAATTGCCACTTATACTACTGACTCCGACCACTTAGTCCCGATCTTTGAGATGATACGGGACGTCCTACTAAATCACTTAAACACCACAGTGTCTTAGGATAGCTTCTCTCTCACCTGAGGTCCAGCAATTTATTGCGTACCGTTGCTTCGAATCCCTTTCTGCTGCCGGCTGCCCCAATCCCTCGTCTTTAAGTTTATTCCTCGTACTAAATAAAATATACTTATGTTATTAACTTGTATTAGGGAATTTTTTTCAAAATTTAGACACCTCTCATTCCTCGTCGAAAGACTTTAAAACATATCCGTTTCCAATCCGGGTTTTCCTTAAATCAATTACCATTTAAAAACTTTATTTGAATCACATGAAAACACCTTTTATAATTAAGAAACAATTTTATTTAATTCGGGACAGCAAAGGATTACTTTATGAGAAATCATTTTAATCCAAATTCAATTAATTTCAAAACCAATCGTTTTTCTTAGTTATAAATCACAAATTTAAAACTCATAAATCAACTTAATTCATTTCAAGCACTTAAATTATATTTCCTTCCTCATGTAACAATCTCATTCCTCTTCCTTTCCCTCTAAACCGAATACACATGCACACACACAATACCTTCCCTAAAATCGTTTAGTTCATTCATCTCCTTTATTTTAAGATCAAAAACCGATTGGAAAATAAACATTCACAACTCAATTTCAAACAATTTATTTTAGTATGATTTCACAAAACACACTCATTGTTTTTGTGTCATTTTATTGAAAAAGAACCTAGCCTAGCTTACATACATAGACCGAACCCTACATTGACCCAAAAACAAGGTTTTTAGTCCACTTTTTCAACATGCAAACATCAAAGGTCATGAATCAAACCATGCACCCTTTTCACACAAAACTCTAAAAATATAATTTCCTTAAACCAAATTTTCATTTTAATTTTATTTTCGTGCATGCATCAAAATCTTTGAATCAAGAAAATCATGCATGTATCCTTTATGAAAATCAAAACGTGACTCCTTGATTTCTAAGCCTAGGCCGAATGCCTTATCACCAAAGTCTAAGGCTCAACTTCAAATCTTCCACATGTAAGATCACCTAGCATGAATCAAGTTAAAAATCATTTTTCCAAAACTTGTCTCCTTGATTCCTTTGTAAAACCGAGATGGCCTTTAGAAAAGATAATCTTTTTCACTTAGAAATGACATGCATGCACCTAGGTATCATAGATCATGTCATGAAATCAATTATAATGGCACAAATCAAAGATGAAAATCATTTTGAGTAGAAGAAGTCAAAACCGTGTCATGAAATGAAGAAAGATTAATTCTTTTGGTGCAAAACAACATGCATGCACCAAAAATCCAACTTTTTCAAGGACAAGTTAAAGATTAAAACCAAAATCAAGACTTTACCAAGATCAAGTTAAAATTAAACACTTTCAAACACTCAAATCAACTTTCATAATCATAAAATTATCATGCAATGACTTAGATCAAATTAAAAAGCATTAAGATCCATAAATCTAGTCAAGGCCGAATCATTGGGCTCTTGATCTAGGGTTTTATAAGTTTATTTATTCTCAAAAATTTAAGATCAAGATACAAATAACACATGCATGTACATCAAACATCAAGATCACCATCAAACAAGTTGAGGTCATAAATTTGTTCATTAAATTATTCCTTAAAACATCATGATTCGTGGTTTGAACAAAGAAGGTTTAACATGCAAGAAGTTGAACCAAAATAAAAGCATCATAACCTAGTTTTCTAGGCATGGCCGAATTACATAGTCCATGGTTTAGGGTCCTACAAGTTCGTTTAGCTCTTGAAAACTCCAGATCAAGGCTTAGAAGTTACATGTAATTATAGATCAAACACGAAAAGAGACATGCAAGAAAGAGGTGGGAATTACAAGGCTTTAGAAATTAAAACTACTCTATCCACTCTAGGATCTTCGAATCACCAAAGAAAAAGAGATGATTCTCAACCTTCTAGTCTTGATCTTCAAGAGGAAAGCCTAGGTTGTTGGACTTGAACTCTTTCTTCTCCTTCTCCTAAAGTTGGCTTCGGCCGCCTCTCCTTTTTGGATTTGATGGTGGTTTTCTTCTTAGGTTTTGAAGGAAGTGTTGGTGAAAGAAGGAACTAAAGGTGTTTGGGGTTGAGAGATTTGGATTTCACTCTTCTCCCCTTTCACGGCTTCACTCTTTCTTTCTATAAGGGTCTCGAGAGCTTAATGTGCTCTTGGACCAAGTGTTTGTGTTTGTGGAAAGTAAAGGAAAATGAAATGAAGGAAGTGGAGGAAAGGGACTAGCCAACACTCACTCACACGGTTTTAGAAGCAAATGCAAGGGTGATCAATTTCCTCTTTTGGCCTTTGTTCAAGGTGTGTAGCTAAGGGCATTTCGGTCCAGCCCATTTGTTGCATGGGATAGGTCTTATCAAGGACACATGGTGAGGGGAAAATCCTCCTTAGGCATCATGAGTCACGCCTCCTACTCCCTCCTATTTTCTATTTACAATTTTTACTTTCTTAATGCTTAAGAAGGTGCATTCCCACTTGGCCCCTCTATTCCTCACATGGCCGAACCCCATGCACATGCACACATATTGACATGCAATTTATTTTCATGTTTATCATAACAACACAGAGCATGCACTCATGTAATAAGGCACACACTTAATACACATATAACCAATCATTATTCATGTTCACACGGCACACCACACGTACATCACACTCACATTTTTATCCCTTCATTGATTTATCCCTCATGTAACCCTAAGCATGTAAACATATCCATATACACGTATCATACATATAAATATACACATGTATAGAAAATAATTCTTATTCGTTATAGAATGACTCATACAAGGATTACATATATTTTTATGAAAACATCAAGCATATAAATTTTTCTAGAACTCAAAAATTTTTTTTTTCTTTTTAAACTTTGGGCCTTACTTTAGAAAAGCATTTCTTTTAAAATCACTTCTTATCTTGAAAACATGAATTTTAAGAAAATCATTCAAGAAAGTACTCTTTCAAAACACTTTTCTCAAAAAATAAATTTCTTTAGTATTTTAAATTAATACGAGGAATTTACGGGGTGTTACATCATCCGCTTTTCTGATTATCGGGATGCAAGTGACCGTGGAAAGTGTGTTAAGTTTGAAGCTGGGCTTAGGAGTGATATTCGCCTCTCGTGTGAGTATCACAATATTGATAATTTGTCACGATTGGTCAACATGGCGAGCACTTATGAAAAAGGGCTCAAGAGGAAGGCGGATGTAGATCGGAACAAAGCAGATCAGAGGTCAGAAGGTTCCAGCAGAGGCAGGGAACCGGCTCAGAAATTTGATCCGGTACACCGACATTGGCATTAGAACAGTAGTGCCGAATGAGGCAGCCCCGTATGTGAATGCTCCGAGAACTAGGCCACCATGTCCGCATTGTGGAGGATTCCATAATCGTATATGCTGGATGTTTAAGCAGCGCAGAAAGGAAGGTCTCTGTTTTCGATGCGAGCAACCCGGACACCGTACTGCAGAATGTCCTATGAGCACGTAGAATGAGGAATAAACTTATCCGAGGTACTTTTAGCGATTGATAATGTACCCAATGGTTACTTTGGATGTTTTTGCATAAAGTATACATGTTGATTTAACTTAGAAGAAATCGATAATTGATAGTACATTAGTTAAAGTTCCGCCGAACAGAATGATGGTATTGCCACTGGTAGAAGGTAAGGTTAGAACTGATCACTCTAATTCTTACATCTGCTAGGGGACGATAACATCAGCGAACATGACGATGATATCGCTATTGATAGATGTGAGATTGGGATTGATCACCTCGTTCTTCTCACCAATCAGTGATCGATGTCATTGTCACATTTCATCCAAAACCGAAATAATCAAATTAAACAATTTTTAAAGTAGACCCCTAGACGGAGCAGAACCAGCCCGAAAAGAATTCCTTCTAAATTCTTGCGTAGCATTAGAAAGAAGAGTAATAGAGTATAGAATCCTTGAGAAACTCGAGCGAATCTTGTAGACATCCTCTTACAACCAATCGAATTAGATAGTAGACAGCTTAAAACTCGCCTAAGAATCTAAACAAAGTTCCCGAACGATTCCTTCGAAGGAAGCAAGCATTAACCATTGCATCAGGTACCCTTACCGAGACCAATCAAATCAGCCGCAGGTCCACAGAAAGTACATCTTTCGATGACTCTCTGCTGGAAATGCACACTTTAGGATAACCTCCGTGTCTTCTTGCTTGACATGTACCCAGTACACCCTGGGTCGTCTTACAAAGACCATGAAACTCATCCTTGAGTGCTTCATGTTTCTTCTTTTCATCTTCACTCTCCTCAAGTTTCAAGCGTCACAGATGTATATGTGAGAATTCGCGAAGCCTTAGGAACCCGGCATAACTCTATGCCTACCGATAGATAGTCACCCACGTGCCCTTTCCAGCCTTGGATACTGGTCGGGAACCTATGTGACCTATTCTGGGAAACGAATGAGAATACCCCCCTAGAATGGATATAATCAAGTATGTCAATGCTAAGTGGGGGAGGATTTCAATCCAAGGAATGGGAGATGGAACTGTAATAATAAGAAAACTGACGATCCTATCCAAATAGAGATAATGCGTAGTATTAGAGGACAAGCATTGAAATAGGAATGACCCTAACCACACCTGGAGCGGGAAGTAAAAACCAAAGGGAAGCGAAGACCGTAGTTAGAAGCTTACCAATGGGATGGTTCTCCAATTACGGAACCGAAAGGAATTTCGAGGACGAAATTCTAATAAGTGGGGGAGAATTGTAACATCCCGAATTTTATTTACCAAAATAATTAGAATAATGATAGGGTTATAAGAATGATAATCATGCTAAAGAAGAGTTTAGGTGATGGATTGGGATCCCGGAGAGTGCCATGAAGGAGTTAAGAAGAATTGGCATCGGAAAGTGTAACACCCGATTTGGACTTAGAATTTTCACTAAAAATTTGCGCCATTTTTTTTTATTAAACATTATCAAACCATTTCATTTTAATTCCTTTACATAAAGGTTTTCATAAAACAATTTGATTCACTTGGTTTCAAAATATGTTTTGATACTTAGACTCACGTCATAAAATTCTATTTCCAAAAAGAGATGTTATCATCCAAAAACTCATTTTATCAACGTCATATTTAGTCGATGGTTAATTTGCGGAAAATAGTTTAATTACTTTAAATGAACTTTATACATAATCAAAAAGAACTTCTTTTATTCCATTTAAAATAATCCATATTACAACTGGGGTTACATTCGGGACAGATTAATTATGTCCTAATCACCTTAAGATAGGATACAAAGCAAAGACTATCCTATCTTATACTACGAGTCTTCATTGCCATCTCCCATCACAAGTGTCTAGAAGATTCCTCGATTGTCGCTTCTGCTTCCTCCTTGCATGTGTGTCATCTCAGGATCCTCTTCCGGTCTTAAGCTACCACTCCTTGATCTGCCATCTGTGGACATGGTTCCCCAATGTCCACAGGAAAGGGAAATAGAGAGAGTAAGCACTTCCGAACGATATTATCGTCGACGGCGTGGGCTTACCATAGGGGAATATTAAGACCACACAAACATGTACATCATTATTATCGTTATCGATCTTATTGCATTTGTTACCATAAAATCTTTTCCCACTAAATGTTATACCTCTTAAAAACTATAGTCGTTATATTATCTTTAGTCTCTAAGTTTCATACCATCGGTAAATCAAAAAGGGGGTACCATTACCGAGGTGCAAGGTATGGATATCACACACGTTACATCTCCTCCACAAGTCCAACCATATCCTAGTTCGGAAAGCAGATGGGACGCACAGGAACCTTAGCCACACTAGCATCGAAGTCGGTAAACGAAAAGGCTATACCATCGCCAGTGGTCAGTACGATATAAAAATTCATGTGACCAACACCGGCGGTCAACAAGATTAATTTCATAAAAGTTTCCAAAATCCCAACCCTTACCGAACTTCTAGCCCTGTTCAGGTTCCCTCTCACCATCTATGATTTTCTCAAGGGGGCGACAGCACTATCTCCAGTTGGCCTGCAGTCCTCGCTACGACGAAAGCCCAGACTCCTGCGTGAACCTTGTCATTGTAGTCCCGTTCCGCCTAGAGAAGTACTCGAGGCTTCTTGACGTTTCACCGTCCTTGCCCTCCCCTATTGCAATCATCACTTGAAGAACTCCTATCCCCAAGCATACCTGAGTATCCGTAGATAAACAGGGTGTCTTTCCTCTCCACTACTTCACTCTCAGCGCAAGGTTTAAAATAAAGGATTCCTATGTCTTTTATGTTATCGGAGAGTAAAAAGTTTAACATTCCTAGTTGTGGTCGACCCATTCTTAACCTTGTTTCTAACGGGTCTCGACCTCTAAGGGATTAGCTTTTCATGGACACTTCCAGGTCACAGGGAATTCAACACTTAAAGAACAAGCATGTCATCATGACAATGCGATCCGGGGGTAGTATTATAACTTTCCTACACTATTGTAAAGGTTCCATAATAATTCCTTAACCATAAAGCCTTTAATCAATTCCCAAAAATTATTTAATATAACATCATATCAACCCATTAACTTCCAATAACCAGATTTTTAACATATACACCAGACATGTTATCATTATGCATTCAACAATATATATACTTCATAATAATAAAGCCAACATTATAATAAATCAGAATCCATAACATATACAATCATTATAAAGGGATCGTGTTTTCGTAGGAACGACAGGACATACACACACAATTGCCGTTCTACTATTCACCCGATAGATCCCTAGTTCCGACCTTTGAGATGATACGGAACGTCCTAATATTACACTACATGCCACTATGTCTTAAGAAGGCTTCTCTCTCACCTGAGCTCCACGTTTACTCTGTTTTCAACCCTTTTGCGTCTACAACTCCAGCAGCTCGTTCACTTTTAATTCCTTTATTCTTGAATGATGAACGACATACAATTAATGTCTAATTGAGTACCTTATACTACCTTTACGTAAACACTAACCCAAAGTCCCTTCAAATAGAAATCCTCTTTAAAACATAAATCATTTTTAAGACATCAGATATTCTTAAGATAATTCCTTTTTTAAAATTCAAGAAATCCTCTTTACAAAACATAATTTAAAACTCACTCCAATATTTGAAAACCTTTAAGAATACATTTTTATTTTCATAAAAACCACACTACATTGCTTATATAACAACTACCATTTTCAAACTAGCATGACTTTAAGGTATTTTTCTTTTGATGCAAATCTTAATCAGATCAAGCAGTAAACCAGTTTTGCAACAATTCATGTTATAAGCATATATACTAAATAAGAAAGTAAACTCAAGCATTCAAGGTCTAAAATACTTTTTCTATCATAAATTAGATTAAGTTACAGACCACAATCAGATTATAGAAAATTCACTCTCAACATCAGTACATTAAACATAACCTTTACAGATATTCACACCAACTTAACAGTAATTAACCAAATATATACTCTTTGAAAACATTAATTCCTCAAAGTCTTTGAAGTTTTGGAACCATGTAAATACTTAGAAAATAAATCATTTCTAAAATAAAAACTAACAAAACTTTAAAATTAAATATCAAATCAATATTTCTTTTCAAGAACCTCCCTAAATCATTCTTCACATTTTATACAAGTACAAACAATATTTCATTCAAACACATACACAACCTTACTTACATTTATTCTAAATTCACTTTTAAAAATTCATTTTCTAATCCTTAGCACTTATACTTCAAGATTAACATAAAATCTACATATCTAATCATTCAAAACCAGTCATAACATAAATACCACACATTCCTCATTTTTGGACAGCATACATATACAAACTTAAAAATTCAATTTCTCTTAAACAGAACATCGAAAACACATGCCGATTCTTCCTAAATTCTTATTATAAATTCTACTATAATAAAATGACTAAATTCAAACAAAATAAAATAGTTGCATCTGCTGTACAACCACAGAAAAGTTGCATCAATTCAAGAAGTTCAAGTAAACAATCCAAAACAATTATATACAATTATACATAATTCCCACTTATGCTACAAACTTTAAAAATACCAATATTTCAAATAAAATATTACTTTTCACTATTAAAAATTCTGGACAGCAACTTAATTTTTTTATATAATCAAAGTAATTAATCAAAAACACTTATTTCTATTTGTTTCTACATTACATTTGTACATATAAACAAGGTATCACTAACATTCTCAAAAATAATTACTTGGGGTCTTAAATAAATAAATTTTTCAGAATAAAGATCAAATTTCCAGAATTAAAATAAAACTTCCAAGATTAATCTTTTCCATATAAACATATAATATATTCCATAAACATACTAAAGCAATCATCAAATAAATTAGAAAAATTCAATAAATTTAATTTCTTTTTCTCTAAAATTCGACTAGCACTAGAAAATTAGGAAAAAACATTTTTAATTCCTAAAACATCTATATAATATAATTACATCACTTTATATACTCAAAACAAGAGTTTTAATCATTAACAAAATATAAAATAGATCTCTTTTAGAAAATAATTCACTTTTTCCAGCAACTAACATTTATAAACACATCAACCACATACTCATACAATTAATCAAAAATACATGTTCTTATAGGTTTATAACAACTACCATTTTTCCTATTTCTTTTAAACAATCAATTATAATTTAACTACAAATCATGCAACAAATAAATTACAAAAATTTCTTAGAATAGTACAATAGACCTCACGGTCTATAATTATTATTTTTCCAGAAAATTTATTTTTTATTCATATTCAATTACTAATATTTCTTATCAAACTCAAATCCAGACAACAGAAAATCAAATAAAATCAAACAATAACAATTACATAGAAAAATTCCATAACATATAATTCCATATACTTCATTTGCATTAATATTTTCCAGAATATTATTTTATTTTCAAAAACTATTCTTAGTTCCATTAAATCACTTTAATTTTACTTCTACTTTAAGGAAAATACTCATTCTTTTTAGAGATTAACCAAAACTCAAGTACATATTCAATACAACATATAATATAATCTAATTATATACATATACGTATATATATATATATATCACACGCCCAGGAAAAAAGAAAATACAAAGTCCTTTTTAATTCTTTTACTTATTTTTTATTCCTTTTTATTTTAATAAACACAATATAATACACATACTAAAATACACAAATAAATCCTTAATTTTTTTAATATGTGCTACGGTCCATATATATACATAAATACCAGAAATTGAAATTTTTCTATTATTACTTACTTATTGCTTATTATTCATTAACACAAAGAAGTAAAACAATTAAAAAGACAATGAATAAAAACTTATTTAACCATTCAAAATTTCTATACTTCATATGATATTAGAACTAAAATAAACCCAGAAATAATTAAATTAAACTCATCAAAAACAATTAGCCATCGTAAGAATTTAAGAAAAGGGGAGATGAATCCCTTTAAACACTCTTTTTGGTGTCCCTTTTCTTATTCTTAATTCATATGACTTAAGAATAATTTCATATATTCAAGAACAACATTAAAATGAAAATAAAATTTTAGAACTTTAACTAAAGAAGAATTTGAGAAGGTTTAAACAAAATATAAACAAAACAACTTAAAATAGCTTAATTAAATAAGTGATTATGGGTTACCTCTACTCCTTAAGCTTTTTAGAAAACTTCAAGCAACAAAGCAACCAAGCAAATTTCCTTCCTCCCTCCTAGCTTTACACGTCCCTCTCTCTCTCTCTTTCTCTCTTAGAATTTCTTTTTTTTCTCTTGTAAAACTATCAAGTGTTGGTGTGTGAAAAATGTGGAACTAAGGCTCTCTATTTATAGGTGTTTAGAGATGCATTTCCCTTCATTTTTCTGACCTAATTTCGTGCCCCCTTCATCAAGTTCCATTCAAAAATTTTCAAATACTACTTGGAACATGAACTAGCATTAAATGTAACTTTGTTGATTCCTAAAGCATTTTAATTCAAGGATTATTCTCACAAACTTCAGAACTATTCTTCCCCTCTTTCCTCTAATTTTTTGGATGGTGCATATATTAAAAATATGAGAGAAAATTTCTCATTGGTTCATTGTGGAGGTGCCTACATAATTACCCAATCACTTAATTATTTAAAATTTGATTTTCTACCTACTGTACAAAAATTTTCGCAAACAGCAAAATAAAAATTTTCTTTTTACATATTAAGATTCTACATTTCAATACGATCATTTTCATATAAATTTTGTAATTTTTGGACTTACGGTTTGAAAGTTATGAATTTTTGAAGTTCTAAGATCATTTCTTCAAAAAATACACTTTCTAAGTTTTCCAAAAATTTAAAAAATACTAAAAATACGAAAATACATTTTATTTAAATAATAGTACCATATACAACTTCAGAAATGTATTTTTCATTTTTAAAATAAAATAAACTATAGTCAAAAGGTTATTAAATGCATTAAAACCATACATTGGTTCTTAAAACTCAAAAATTCGTTTCTATTGCAGCAGTGATAAAATTTCGAAAACTCAAAAATAAAAATCAAAGCTTTACATTTTCATAATCTACGTTTTGATATGATCGTTTTGACATATCATTTGTAATTTTTCGACGTACGGTTGAAAAGATATGAATTTCTAAAGATAGGATACTCTAATCCATCAAAATTCATTTCATCTTTTAAAATCATTTAAATCAAATACTTTACCTTAAAATATTTTATTTAAATAGGCTAGGGAAAACATTGGTATATAATATATATACCTATATATGTCACATGTATATATATAAATATATATATTTTTAATTAAATCCAGACATCAAAATCAAGCATAATTTCCTAATTTCAATTATAAAGTCACAAATAAATTGGGTAAAATTGCGGGTCTCACAATCCTCCCCAACTTAGAGATTTCTCGTCCCCGAGAAATACTATGCTATGAAAAATAAGGCATAACATTCTTATGAAAATAACTGCATTCATGCATTGAATCTTAAAAATTCCAACTTAAAATATCCAAGTACGAGAAGGAAAACTCCTTCAAAACAAGTCAAGCAACAAAACAATCAAAAGACTTAGACAAGACGAGTGGATAAACCCACTTTGTTCAAACAACATTCAATACAAACATCAATCCTAAGAACGACTAGTAGCATTAGCATCCTCATTCCTAACCATAGCGAACACTCTTCCGTTTCCTTTTGGCCTATCAGAACCCTTTTCACGCTTTGGTTCCCAACAGTTCTTCGCAGTGTGTCCTGGTTTGTTTCAGTTGAAGCAATTGGGATTTTCATAAGAACAGTTGGGTCCATAGTGGTTCTTGTTACACTTGTTGCAAAGTGGAGGTGTAGTAACTTGTCCTCCGGCAGCATCCCCATTGTTACCACTAGCATTCCCATTGTTCCATCGGTTCCCACCATTGTTTTGATTATTCCGGTTGTTGCTACGATCATTCCCATGATTTCCACCACTACGATTGTTACTTCCAGCCGAATTGTTGCCTCCAAGTATGTTGTCTCTTTGTCCACTTCCCCGTCTATAGGGACCTTGATGTCGGGCTCCTCTATTTTGGTTCCCACTTCCTAGGGAGTGCCTCATAGGACCACCACTTGAAGCTTGTGCAGCTGACTTCTCTATCAGATTTCTCGACTTCAAACCATTTTCCACAATACTCCCTTTATTCACCAAGGTTGTAAACACATTTATCTCCAAAGGTGCTAGAGTTTGCTTAATTTCCGGCTTCAAACCATCTAGGAACTTTGCACACTTAGACCTCTCGTTCACAACTTCTCCATAGTAAGGCATAAACCTTGCCATGTTCTCAAATTTGGCAGCATACTCACCTACACTCATGTTGCCTTGCTCCAGTCGCAGGAATTCCAATTCCTTGGCTGTCTTCAGATGCTCCGGGAAATACTTCACCAAAAGCCTATCCTTGAATTGATTCCAAGTTATCACTCCAGCTTCTCCAACCAAAGCTTGCCTCTCATTGCGCCACCAATCGGCTGCTTCTCCTACCATCATGTATCCAGCATAAGCAACCTTTTGTTCATCCGTGCATTGCACCATTCCTCCGAATATCCTCTCCAGACTAGCTATCCATGCTTCAGCCTCCTCCGATGCATATCCTCCAGCAAACTCCTTTGGATTTCTGCGGCAAAACTCATCAAGGCCTCTGATTCCTTGTCCATCAGCATTCGCATTCTGATTCTGCTGGAGTTGTTGGAGCATAAGGTTCATGTTGTCCCTCACTCCTGCCAAAACCGCAGCTGTTTGAGCCATGATAGCAGCTTGTTGTTGGGCGTTCATCGGTTCCTCATTTGCTTGTCGACGTGCCATTGCGATTCTTCTACATACGTGAAGTTTTAAGTCTTAGACTACACAGAGGATCATACAAGAAAAGCATATAAGGCTATGCTTTAAGCCACAAAGGACATTCACCCTACATACTAACAAACAGAGTCACACAAGAAAGCTTGTAAGACTATGCTTAAGGCCACTAAGGACAACCATCGCTCTGATACCACTAAATGTAACACCCCGATTTGGACTTAGAATTTTCACTAAAAATTTGCGCCATTTTTTTTATTAAACATTATCAAACCATTTCATTTTAATTCCTTTACATAAAGGTTTTCATAAAACAATTTGATTCACTTGGTTTCAAAATATGTTTTGATACTTAGACTCACGTCATAAAATTCTATTTCCAAAAAGAGATGTTATCATCCAAAAACTCATTTTATCAACGTCATATTTAGTCGATGGTTAATTTGCGGAAAATAGTTTAATTACTTTAAATGAACTTTATACATAATCAAAAAGAACTTCTTTTATTCCATTTAAAATAATCCATATTACAGCTGGGGTTACATTCGGGACAGATTAATTATGTCCTAATCACCTTAATATAGGATACAAAGCAAAGACTATCCTATCTTATACTACGAGTCTTCATTGCCATCTCCCATCACAAGTGTCTAGAAGATTCCTCGATTGTCGCTTCTGCTTCCTCCTTGCATGTGTGTCATCTCAGGATCCTCTTCCGGTCTTAAGCTACCACTCCTTGATCTGCCATCTGTGGACATGGTTCCCCAATGTCCACAGGAAAGGGAAATAGAGAGAGTAAGCACTTCCGAACGATATTATCGTCGACGGCGTGGGCTTACCATAGGGGAATATTAAGACCACACAAACATGTACATCATTATTATCGTTATCGATCTTATTGCATTTGTTACCATAAAATCTTTTCCCACTAAATGTTATACCTCTTAAAAACAATAGCCGTTATATTATCTTTAGTCTCTAAGTTTCATACCATCGGTAAATCAAAAAGGGGGTACCATTACCGAGGTGCAAGGTATGGATATCACACACGTTACATCTCCTCCACAAGTCCAACCATATCCTAGTTCGGAAAGCAGATGGGACGCACAGGAACCTTAGCCACACTAGCATCGAAGTCGGTAAACGAAAAGGCTATACCATCGCCAGTGGTCAGTAAGATATAAAAATTCATGTGACCAACACCGGCGGTCAACAAGATTAATATCATAAAAGTTTCCAAAATCCCAACCCTTACCGAACTTCTAGCCCTATTCAGGTTCCCTCTCACCATCTATGATTTGCTCAAGGGGGCGACAGCACTATCTCCAGTTGGCCTGCAGTCCTCGCTACGACGAAAGCCCAGACTCCTGCGTGAACCTTGTCATTGTAGTCCCGTTCCGCCTAGAGAAGTACTCGAGGCTTCTTGACGTTTCACCGTCCTTGCCCTCCCCTATTGCAATCATCACTTGAAGAACTCCTATGCCCAAGCATACCTGAGTATCCGTAGATAAACAGGGTGTCTTTCCTCTCCACTACTTCACTCTCAGCGCAAGGTTTAAAATAAAGGGTTCCTATGTCTTTTAAGTTATCGGAGAGTAAAAAGTTTAACATTCCTAGTTGTGGTCGACCCATTCTAAACCTTGTTTCTAACGGGTCTCGACCTCTAAGGGATTAGCTTTTCATGGACACTTCCAGGTCACAGGGAATTCAACACTTAAAGATCAAGCATGTCATCATGACAATGCGATCCGGGGGTAGTATTATAACTTTCCTACACTATTGTAAAGGTTCCATAATAATTCCTTAACCATAAAGCCTTTAATCAATTCCCAAAAATTATTTAATATAACATCATATCAACCCATTAACTTCCAATAACCAGATTTTTAACATATACACCAGACATGTTATCATTATGCATTCAACAATATATATACTTCATAATAATAAAGCCAACATTATAATAAATCAGAATCCATAACATATACAATCATTATAAAGGGATCGTGTTTTCGTAGGAACGACAGGACATACACACACAATTGCCGTTCTACTATTCACCCGATAGATCCCTAGTTCCGACCTTTGAGATGATACGGAACGTCCTAATATTACACTACATGCCACTATGTCTTAAGAAGGCTTCTTTCTCACCTGAGCTCCACGCTTACTCTGTTTTCAACCCTTTTGCGTCTACAACTCCAGCAGCTCGTTCACTTTTGATTCCTTTATTCTTGAATGATGAACGACATACAATTAATATCTAATTGAGTACCTTATACTACCTTTACGTAAAGACTAACCCAAAGTCCCTTCAAATAGAAATCCTCTTTAAAACATAAATCATTTTTAAGACATCAGATATTCTTAAGATAATTCCTTTTTTAAAATTCAAGAAATCCTCTTTACAAAACATAATTTAAAACTCACTCCAATATTTGAAAACCTTTAAGAATACATTTTTATTTTCATAAAAACCACACTACATTGCTTATATAACAACTACCATTTTCAAACTAGCATGACTTTAAGGTATTTTTCTTTTGATGCAAATCTTAATCAGATCAAGCAGTAAACCAGTTTAGCAACAATTCATGTTATAAGCATATATACTAAATAAGAAAGTAAACTCAAGCATTCAAGGTCTAAAATACTTTTTCTATCATAAATTAGATTAAGTTACAGACCACAATCAGATTATAGAAAATTCACTCTCAACATCAGTACATTAAAAATAACCTTTACAGATATTCACACCAACTTAACAGTAATTAACCAAATATATACTCTTTGAAAACATTAATTCCTCAAAGTCTTTGAAGTTTTGGAACCATGTAAATACTTAGAAAATAAATCATTTCTAAAATAAAAACTAACAAAACTTTAAAATTAAATATCAAATCAATATTTCTTTTCAAGAACCTCCCTAAATCATTCTTCACATTTTATACAAGTACAAACAATATTTCATTCAAACACATACACAACCTTACTTACATTTATTCTAAATTCACTTTTAAAAATTCATTTTCTAATCCTTAGCACTTATACTTCAAGATTAACATAAAATCTACATATCTAATCATTCAAAACCAGTCATAACATAAATACCACACATTCCTCATTTTTGGACAGCATACATATACAAACTTAAAAATTCAATTTCTCTTAAACAGAACATCGAAAACACATGCCGATTCTTCCTAAATTCTTATTATAACTTCTACTATAATAAAATGACTAAATTCAAACAAAATAAAATAGTTGCATCTGCTGTACAGCCACAGAAAAGTTGCATCAATTCAAGAAGTTCAAGTAAACAATCCAAAACAATTATATACAATTATACATAATTCCTACTTATGCTACAAACTTTAAAAATACCAATATTTCAAATAAAATATTACTTTTCACTATTAAAAATTCTGGACAGCAACTTAATTTTTTTATATAATCAAAGTAATTAATCAAAAACACTTATTTCTATTTGTTTCTACATTACATTTGTACATATAAACAAGGTATCACTAACATTCTCAAAAATAATTACTTGGGGTCTTAAATAAATAAATTTTTCAGAATAAAGATCAAATTTCCAGAATTAAAATAAAACTTCCAAGATTAATCTTTTCCATATAAACATATAATATATTCCATAAACATACTAAAGCAATCATCAAATCAATTAGAAAAATTCAATAAATTTAATTTCTTTTTCTCTAAAATTCGACTAGCACTAGAAAATTAGGAAAAAACATTTTTAATTCCTAAAACATCTATATAATATAATTACATCACTTTATATACTCAAAACAAGAGTTTTAATCATTAACAAAATATAAAATAGATCTCTTTTAGAAAATAATTCACTTTTTCCAGCAACTAACATTTATAAACACATCAACCACATACTCATACAATTAATCAAAAATACATGTTCTTATAGGTTTATAACAACTACCATTTTTCCTATTTCTTTTAAACAATCAATTATAATTTAACTACAAATCATGCAACAAATAAATTACAAAAATTTCTTAGAATAGTACAATAGACCTCACGGTCTATAATTATTATTTTTTCAGAAAATTTATTTTTTATTCATATTCAATTACTAATATTTCTTATCAAACTCAAATCCAGACAACAGAAAATCAAATAAAATCAAACAATAACAATTACATAGAAAAATTCCATAACATATAATTCCATATACTTCATTTGCATTAATATTTTCCAGAATATTATTTTATTTTCAAAAACCATTCTTAGTTCCATTAAATCACTTTAATTTTACTTCTACTTTAAGGAAAATACTCATTCTTTTTAGAGATTAACCAAAACTCAAGTACATATTCAATACAACATATAATATAATCTAATTATATACATATACATATATATATATATATATATATATATATATCACACGCCCAGGAAAAAAGAAAATACAAAGTCCTTTTTAATTCTTTTACTTATTTTTTATTCCTTTTTATTTTAATAAACACAATATAATACACATACTAAAATACACAAATAAATCCTTAATTTTTTTAATATGTGCTACGGTCCATATATATACATAAATACCAGAAATTGAAATTTTTCTATTATTACTTACTTATTGCTTATTATTCATTAACACAAAGAAGTAAAACAATTAAAAAGACAATGAATAAAAACTTATTTAACCATTCAAAATTTCTATACTTCATATGATATTAGAACTAAAATAAACCCAGAAATAATTAAATTAAACTCATCAAAAACAATTAGCCATCTTAAGAATTTAAGAAAAGGGGAGATGAATCCCTTTAAACACTCTTTTTGGTGTCCCTTTTCTTATTCTTAATTCATATGACTTAAGAATAATTTCATATATTCAAGAACAACATTAAAATGAAAATAAAATTTTAGAACTTTAACTAAAGAAGAATTTGAGAAGGTTTAAACAAAATATAAACAAAACAACTTAAAATAGCTTAATTAAATAAGTGATTATGGGTTACCTCTACTCCTTAAGCTTTTTAGAAAACTTTAAGCAACAAAGCAACCAAGCAAATTTCCTTCCTCCCTCCTAGCTTTACACGTCCCTCTCTCTCTCTCTTTCTCTCTTAGAATTTCATTTTTTTCTCTTGTAAAACTAAAGTGTTGGTGTGTGAAAAATGTGGAACTAAGGCTCTCTATTTATAGGTGTTTGGAGATGCATTTCCCTTCATTTTTCTGACCTAATTTCGTTCCCCCTTCATCAAGTTCCATTCAAAAATTTTCAAATACTACTTGGAACATGAACTAGCATTAAATGTAACTTTGTTGATTCCTAAAGCATTTTAATTCAAGGATTATTCTCACAAACTTCAGAACTATTCTTCCCCTCTTTCCTCTAATTTTTTGGATGGTGCATATATTAAAAATAGGTGAGAAAATTTCTCATTGGTTCATTGTGGAGGTGCCTACATAATTACCCAATCACTTAATTATTTAAAATTTGATTTTCTACCTACTGTACAAAAATTTTCGCAAACAGCAAAATAAAAATTTTATTTTTACATATTAAGATTCTACATTTCAATACGATCATTTTCATATAAAGTTTGTAATTTTTGGACTTACGGTTTGAAAGTTATGAATTTTTGAAGTTCTAAGATCATTTCTTCAAAAAATACACTTTCTAAGTTTTCCAAAAATTTAAAAAATACTAAAAATACGAAAATATATTTTATTTAAATAATAGTACCATATACAACTTCAGAAATGTATTTCTCATTTTTAAAATAAAATAAACTATAGTCAAAAGGTTATTAAATGCATTAAAACCATACATTGGTTCTTAAAACTCAAAAATTCGTTTCTATTGCAGCAGTGATAAAATTTCTAAAACTCAAAAATAAAAATCAAAGCTTTACATTTTCATAATCTACGTTTCGATATGATCGTTTTGACATATCATTTGTAATTTTTCGACGTACGGTTGAAAAGATATGAATTTCTAAAGATAGGATACTCTAATCCATCAAAATTCATTTCATCTTTTAAAATCATTTAAATCAAATACTTTACCTTAAAATATTTTATTTAAATAGGCTAGGGAAAACATTGGTATATAATATATATACCTATATATGTCACATGTATATATATAAATATATATATTTTTAATTAAATCCAGACATCAAAATCAAGCATAATTTCCTAATTTCAATTATAAAGTCACAAATAAATTGGGTAAAATTGCGGGTCTCACAGAAAGGAGGTTGAAAGATAAACAAAAGAGCGTTAGAAATGATGTTTTTGGTGTTATAAACACCCAATATTAGGAAATTCAAAATAAAATATTTACAACTCTAAACACAAATTCCAGCGTTGGATGTGAAGATTAGTATGTAGGGAAGCTTGCTTTCAAATTTGAGCAAGATCCAACAGGTAACGAAGAAGTTATGGCACTTTGAAGTGCAAATAAATGGTGGGCTGAACTGCTTAATCGATTAACCAACTGGTTAATTGATTAAGACCTGAAAGCTGGTAAAAAATAAAATACACTGGTTAATCGATTAACACGCATCAGATATGAAAAAAATAAAGGTGAGGGGGGGCACGAAAATGCCCCATTCTCCCTCCCCAAGCTAGGACATCAAACCTCCATGGCAAGCCAACTTCCATAGCCATAACCAAGACCTCCAAGTGCAAGATCCACCACCCAAAACCGCCGCCACCTCCTTGACCCTTCCTCCTCTTCATAGATCTCTCTCTCTCTTGGTCCCCTTCTCTCTCCTTGCTCTCTTTCTCTCTCTTCCTTTCCCACCACCGTGGCCGCCACCATGGCCACCAACCACCGCGACCCACAACCACTCCATGCCTCGCCACCGTGTGTTCTCTCTCCCTCCCGAACCATCTCTCAATCTCTCTCTCCTCGGGACTCACCGGCGCCGTTACCGCCACCGTGACCGTGTCGGGCTTGTGTCGGGAGCTCCGAAGCTCGAAGCTCTTGCCTTGGTTCTGCCCGTGATCGTTCCTGCCACCGACATCAACCGCCGGCGCACCGCCACTCATCAACGTTGACTGCCATCGACCCGTTCATCACCCCGGGTCACTAAAGCTTCACGGACCGTCGCTCCTTCTCCGAAGATCGAGGTTATCTCTTCTACTCTCGTCAATCGAGGTAAGAAGGGTTGTGTTACCTCTACTTGGGAAGTAAATTCTAGGATGCTATAGTGATGACTAAGAATAGGGTAATATGTTAATGAACCTTAGGGTAGTCCCCGCTGACATAAATAAAGTATTTAGAATTATTAATGGAAACCACACCTTAGGGAATAGAATATGTACTTGTAGGACAAGGTCCGGAACAAATGAGCGTATTTAGGATATTAAATTGGTTAATATTGAACGAAAAATGTAGAAAAGTATATACTGTAACACAAGGGAGAAGTTAAGGAAAAACCAACTAAACTTGGGAGTAAAAGAATAAAGGGTTAACGTAATAGGCATAAAGAGTAGAACTAATAAACTGAAAGATAATAAGTAAAATAGTAAGTGAAGATTTAAATGGGATAAAAGAGGGATTAGAATGTGGAATAAGGAATACGTGCGGAGTCGATTATGGGAATAGAAACAAAAAAAAATGATGAACGAATGAATTAGATGTAAAAGAAAATAGGAAACCGGTAAAAGAAATTAATAAAAAGATACCAAAACAAAGAGAGAGTACATTGTTAGGGAAGTTAAATAAAATGTTGTAATAAGATAGGAAAACTAAGTTAAGTTAAATAGGGTAGTTAAATAAAGTGGAGTTAATGAAATAGGAATAAATAGTAAATAATAACGTGAGATAGAGGAAGCAAAGAAATCACTAAGAACTAGTAACGAGAGTTAAAAATATAAAGTATATGACCAGGCTCAGTAGAGTTAATTAAAAGTAAGAATAAATTAGTAAAGAGAAACATTTAAATATAAGAAGATAAAAGAAGGGTTAAGAAATTAAAAGAATTAAAGAGAACTAAGGAACTAAAAGTAAAGAGAAAAGACAAAGACAAATTAATGATGAGAAAGAAAATAAATGATAATCGACGCAGGATGGTCGTGGTGACCCTGTGGCCTAATAAATATAAATGATAATTCGGCACAGGATGGTCGTCGTGGCCCTGTGGCCTAATAAATATAAATGATAATCGACACAGGATGGTCGTGGTGACCATGTGGCCTAATAAATATAAATGATAATCGGCACAGGATGGTCGTGGTGACCCTGTGGCCTAATAAATATAAATGATAATCGGCACAGGATGGTCGTGGTGACCCTGTGGCCTAATAAAAATAAATGATAATGGGCACAGGTTGGTCGTGGTGACCCTGTGGCCAAATAAAAAAAGTGAAATGTAAAAGAAAAAGAAAGAAAATGAAAAGACAAAGAAAAAGAAAGGAAAGAGACAAAAGAAATGAAAGAAAATCAAAGAATGAAAAGAACGAAATCTGAATCAATGAAAAACTAAGAATAGAATGAGTTGAGAGCTAAGAGTAATAAGAATGTGATAATAAGAGAAGAAGTAAAAGAAAATTTAATATATGGATGTATATGGACAATGTATGATAATAATAATGTAGGCTTAGTTATTTACTATTTCTTCTTATAGGATTTATCTTTTTATGTTCTGTGTAATGCTACCCTTCTTGCTATATTTTGCAGGTACGGAAGTGGAGCTTACACTGGCGATGGCCGAGCAGGACTTCATTGGAATGTATATTTATTATTATGAGAGGACAGTTATTTTTGTAACTTATAATATGAAATAGACGTATGCCCTGTGGCTTGTATTAATCGGGCGTTAGGATTTGTTATGACTATTTAACGGTTGTGGTTTATGTTTTTAAATATTTCTGGACTGACAGGTTATAAGAAGAAATTTTTTGGGAAGTCTGGAAAACAGAGGAAACTCTGCCGGATTTTCGTAAGAAGTTTTTAGAAGTAATTAAGTTTAAAAGAAATTTTCTAACACCAATTTTAATAAAACTTAAAATTAACTAATAAAAGTGAGGATGTTACATTTTGGTATCAGAGCAGTTTTTCCTCGGCCTTGGAGTTTGGACTCACAACTCCTATGGTTTACTCACCAAGCGAGTAACCGGTGTGTATAGTCAAGTGTCTAGGTTAGACAAATAGGATTCTTATGCAATTAATTGCTAGGCAAGTATTAACTTGTGTAGTGTCTAAGACACTGTGTATAAGATATACCCCTAGCTCAAAGGTATGGAGAGACCTGAGAGTTAGGGGATGGTCTGATGTTATTGTGTGATTGTTTTGGTATGCTAGATGTCCAGTTTGGACAACTAGGGTTTCCCTAATCACTGGTGTGTGCTAGTGTGTAATTAGGGAGTGAGAGAACGTACTTGAGCCCCTTGCTGGAGACAGCTATTTATAGGGGTGGCATTGTACCTTGTGGGCCTGTACGGAGGTCCAGCAAGGCAGCTAACTTATCCCATTTAGGATAAGGGATGAGTCATTCATCCTTATCCTATTATTGGAAGTTCTTATCTCTGTGGCGAGTTAGGATCACGGGCCCCTAGCTCGGACTCTTAAGGGGCGAGGCCCCTTGTGGTCGGTCCAAGGTCGCTAGGGTGGGTCCTAGAACAAGCGCTCGGCCTGGATAGGCGTGACCTGACAGAATAGGTTAATCTGGTCGGCCGAGTATTGTGAGGGTAGACCGAGGGTCAGTCTACCACACAAGCCCCCTAGCTTGGTAAGACTTTTGAGTCTTGAGCCGAGCTGAAAGTTCTTCGAAGTTGAGGTTGGAGGGGCCGAGTGTCATGGTCGGAATGGGGTAATGTCCTTTGGATGACTCAATGTGCCTCGCTGTCCCTTTATTTGCTCGACATGACATTTGAGTGCCCTTCTGCTGACACGTGTTGCATGTGTCAGTTGTGCCATTATTGTGCATGTTGGTTTTTGGACTTTTCAAATATTCCCTCCAGTGGTTGCGTGCCACGTTTCAATTTTTGTGGCTCAATGCAGAATTGGGCCTATGGTTCCAAGCCCAATTACTCAAAATCGTGGGGGGAAGTTCCTTTTTGAACTTCAACTGTTCTTTCAGTTTCCTTACTCTCACTTTCCTCCAAACCTTGCGTTTCTGACATCTCCTTCTCACTCCTGCGATTTCCTTTCTTGGTTCATGGATTCCAGACTCTTCCCCATCACACTCTTTCTGCCATCCTCTCTTGAAGCTTTTTGGCTTCTCTCTTGCTACGCCAGTTCGGTTCGTGCCAGTCTTCAAATCTCAGGTACTTTGATTCCTCTTCGTTGAACTGTTCATTTCCAAATTCCTAGGCCCCTGGTTTTCTAGTTTTCGCTAGGTCTTAGGTTTCTTTCTGGGTTTCTTTTTTAAGTTTCGTTTCTGGGTTTCTTTTTTCTTAATCATGGAAATCAATTGGTCATGGTATGAAAAGTGGTCTAAGATTTTGAGTTTGAGTGATATTGAGGATTCTTCCTCTTTTTCATCGTCATCTTCTCCTTCTGACCTGGAGGTACTAGACTCCCTTCCTTCCCCCTTTCGCCAGCGCATGGCGGATCCCACGGTGGAGACACCGTTAGCGGTGGATTTCCCCCAAAATTCCGTGGAGGAAGAGAGTAGAAAGTTAGCGTATCACACGGCGGAGGAGCGGGCACAAGCGGCGCCTCATGCCTCCAGCCGCCGCACCTCGAATCGTCCTAGGGAAAGCCCCTTCTGGGGAAAAACCGTAAAGGTTAGGGGAAGGTGTAGTAGGCTCGGCTATAGGACGAATAGACCTAGGGCTAGGATGTCTAAAGATTTTGATTTTGTAGATCTGACGCCCAGTCTTCCCTATCCCCAGGTATGGTTCGTCGGTGCATCTCACATCCTCATGAATTTATTCTGCCACCAAACGCTGGACCATATGACTGGGTTGATTTGGAGGTACTTGGTACGCCGTCAGCCTTAGTCAACAGCAATCTGAGCCATATGCGAGCTAACATACTCCCATGTCCCACGGATGAGGCTGAGACATCTTACACAATTAGTGCTCCGTTAGTTAATGACCGGGTGTGCACAGCAATTGAAGAGAATCGCAAGGAGTTTTTCATGTATGAAGAGGTCGTGATAAGGCTAGGCGTTAAGATGCCCTTTTCCGATTTGGAGATAGCTCTACTGCAGCGGCTGCGCTTGGCTCCTACCCAACTACATCCTAGCGGTTGGGCATTTGTTCGGGCATTTCAGAAATTTTGTGAGGCTCGAAGGCTGAGGTGCTCGCTCCGAGCGTTTCTATGGTTGTATATACCACAAATAAACATCTTTGAGAAGGGGTCGACCAAGAGATTGTGGGTGTCGTTGAAGGCACGTAATGATCATGCCCTTTTTTCCAAGTTCACTGATTCGTGGAAAACATTTAAACCATTATTTTTCAAGTATCAGTTCGTCGGAGAAGGAGACTGTTGGTTTATGGAGGATGGTCACCCTCGGTTCCCTCTATCTTGGACGCCCAACTTCTTCAACAGACACCCGAAGCTTTACCAGTATCATTACGACAAGGAATTGACGGATGTCGAGAGGCATACTTGTGATACCTTCTTTAATTATCTTAAGAAAAATGGCCAAGTTGATATTAGGAACATTATTATTTTCCCCCAAGAGCTCGTGAAGGCTGAGCTTGGTAATAACTATTTTTTTTAATGCACTTGTACTTTTTCTTTGCAGTTAGAATGGCTAAGGAAAACAAAGCTGCTGCTCGTATGAAGGAGCTTGCTAGGTCGAAGGCGGGTGCGGCTGTCGGGTCTCCGAGTGGAGCCGTTTCCTCGGAGGCTACTCGGTCTGTGACAGTGGCTACGGCACCGCCTTCTGAAGTTGAAGTGGTGCAAGAGGTCCGACCACCGTCTGTTCGTGAGGTGGGAGTAGCTACCGGAATTCCTCTTGTTCAGGTAGAAGGGGAAGAAGAAGAAGAAGATCGGATGCCATTGTCAAAAAGGGCTAGGGTGGACAAGGGCAAGGGAAAAGCTGTCGATCTGCTGAAGCCATTACAGTCGGCTGAAAGGAAAGGTTTATGGTTTGATGTTTCTGATCCCGAAAAGGAGACCATATGGGCTCGGAAGCTGAGGGAGAAGTTTATTGATTTGGTTTACTCTCCAAATGACGAGAAAAGGTTGTCGGACCAGTCGACCAATACTTTGAAAAGTAACTGTGAGTTGCTGGGCAAAAATATGCTAAGGGCTGCGAGCTATATGTTTCATATTGGGAGGAATGCTGATGATATAAGTGCTACACTCTCGGCGGTTGAGAAGGAGAAGAGGAAAGCTTCTGCTGTTCAGATTAAGGAGAGTGAAGCTAACCTCCAGGCTTTGACGGAGGCTAATGCCGAGCTGTAGAAGAAATTTGACGCATCTGAGAAAGCTCGGGAGACTGCTGAGAAGGCTTTAGAGGATGCTGCTGGGAGGGATGCTGAGAAAGGAAAGCTGTTGCAAACTGCCTAAGAGAAATTGGCTGAAGCTCGGCAAAGAGTTACCGAGTTGGAGGATGTTCAGGGTCGGCTAACAGATTCTGAAAATGAAGTGAGTCGTTTGCAGGGGGAGCTAGAAAAGGCCCGCCGGAAAGCTCTAAAGCATAAGGTCCTGGCCCAACGAAATCACTTTAATTGGGACCATGCAGTGAATGATTCCTTTGTTAATGCTGTCAAACAGCTGACCTTTATGAATCCGGGGATCCGAGTTGTAGGGGCAAGTCCGACCTTTGGGGTTGATGGTGATCGCATTATTGACTATGCTTGCGAGGATAGAGAAGTAGATTTGTCGGCACCGAATCTCCCCAACCCCTTGGACATAGAGGATGAAGATGAAGCTGACTTTGATGGGTCGTCCATTGCACTTTCCGAGGATGAAGAGTAGATCTTTTGTGATGTATTTCCCTATTATATTTTTATGTACTGATTATCATTGTAATGTGACCGGTTTGCTGACGATCAGGATGTTATATTGACTGTTTTTTGTTGGTTTTGAAGTTTGCAATTATTTATGATATTTTGATCCTTATCCTTATGTTCCAATGATAGTTTAGCTTTATCCTTTGTGTTGTTGTAAACTGTTATCGAGATTTCGGATATCCTACCTTTGGCCAAGGTGGGATCCTCGGACCTCGGCTTATGTAAACTGTGTGAGTTTTTAGCCGGGCATCTCTACAAGTACTTGTAATTGTTAGTTTATAAGTCCCCGTTGGAAGGACATGTATAAACACCCAAGTTCGACTCGGTGGCGAGCCGAGAGGAAATGGTTAGTACGTTAACAGTGAGAAAATAGGAGGATGTAGTACTGAAAAGAGAGATCTTCACTAAGTTCTTTTGATCTGTTTAGAAACAGTAGAATGTCAAATACAGAGAGTATTGCAATGACAGGAACATAAAGGTATTAAAATAAACGACATTAAAGTAAATGAAATTTAAATGACAGAATTTTAAAATCGGGGTTGAGCTTTTGCAGAATTTGTTGTAGGACTCCGAGCTAGCTGTAGTAGGGTTTAAGCTTTGTAGAATTCCAGGTGTTGTTTAGTTGCTGCTTTGTTAATGTTTCCAACCTGTATGCCCCAGACCCTGTTCTTGAGACAACCCTGTAGGGGCCTTCCTAGTTCCTGGCCAATTTTCCTTCTCTTGCGTTTTTCAAACCGATGTCGGCTCATCTGAGAACCAGATCTCCTACAGCAAAGCTTCTCGGAACCACCCACTTGTTGTATTCTCGGGACTGCCTTTCTTTTGCCTTTTTCTCTCGGGCATCCGTGAGAGATCGGACCTCGTCGCTGAGAGTTAACTCTTCTTTCAACAAACCATCGTTCACGCTTACTGGACGCTCGAAAATTCGGAAGGTGGGAACCCGAGTTTCTATAGGTAACACAACCTCACAACCATAGGTAAGTCGAAATGGGGTTTCTCCTGTCGAGGTGTGTATGGTCGTTCGGATTGACCATAATACCTCAGGAAGGAGGTCAGCCCATGACCCCTCGGCTTCCAACAATCTCTTTTTCAATCCATCAATGATGATTTTATTCACTGCTTCTGCCTGTCCGTTCGTCTGCGGATGCTCGACCGATGAGAAATGGTGGGTGATATGAAAGTGATCGACCAACTCTTGGAAAACCTTGGCGGTGAATTGTGTGCCATTGTCGGTTATCAGAGTGTGTGGGACGCCGAAGCGAGCGATGACTTGTCTGAGAAAGAATTTTTGGATTTTAGCTGAAGAGATTGTGGCCAAAGCCTCGGCTTCGACCCATTTTGTGAAGTAATCAACCGCAACCACGACGAACTTTAGTTGCCGAGGAGCTGTTTTGAATTTTCCGATGATGTCCATGCCCCACTGATAGAAGGGCCATGGGGCGATCATCGAGTGGAGCTCCGTCGGAGGTCGCTGGAAAATCTTTCCATGGATTTGACAGGACTTCCATCTTTTGACATGTTCTGAAGCATCATTTAGGAGCGTGGGCCAGTAATAGCCTGCTCGGAGAACCTTGCGGGCTAGAGCTTTTGCACCTACGTGATGGCTCGATATTCCTTCGTGGACTTCGGCCAAAACAAGATCGGCCTCTGCAGGGTCCAGACACTTCAGCATAGGGGAGTCTATTCCCCGTTTATACAAGGTATCACCAATCATGGCATACTGGGCAGCTTGCTTGACTATCTTTTTTCCTTTCGAAGGATCGGTTGGTAAAACTTGGTACCTGAGGTACTGCTTGATGGGGTCCATCCAATCAGTGGTTAATGATATTGCTAAAACCACGCTCGGCTGGTGGACAGTTTCTTGAACTAGGCTTTTGTTGTTTTCAGGGCCTTTGGTTCTAGCGAGCTTGGAGAGGATATCCGCTCGCCCATTGGAGGCCCTGGGGATGTGGGTGATGGAAAATTGTGAAAAGAGGTCTGAAAGGGCTTTGACTTGCTCTAGGTACTTTTGAAGAATTGGTTCCTTATCCTGGAACTCTCCGTTGACCTGAGAGACTACTAGCTGAGAATCACTGAAAATTTGGATCTCCGAGGCCCCCATCTGATGGGCCATTCGCAAGCCGGCCAATACCGCCTCATACTCCGCCTGATTGTTGGAGGTGGGAAACTTGAACTTCAGGGAGTATTCTAGGCTGAGGCCCTCGGTGTTTTCAAGAATTATACCGGCCCCGGCCCCCTTACTGTGGCTGGAACCATCAACATAGATCTTCCACTGCTGTGGCTTGCTGGGATGGTTAGGATCGGATAGCTCTGAGATAAAGTCTGCCAAAATTTGGGACTTGAGTGTTCTTCTCGGCTCATAGGTTACGTCGAACTCTAACAGTTCAACGGACCAAGAGACCATTCTTCCAGCTTAGTCAGGTCGGTGGAGCACCTGTCTTATCGGCTGGGTTGTTCTGATCACAATGGGGTGGTTCTGAAAGTATTGTCGGAGCCTCCGAGCAGTAATCACCAAAGCAAAGGCAAGTTTTTCTATCTTGGAGTATCTTATCTCAGGTCCTTGAAGGGCCTTACTTACAAAGTAGACAGGTTGCTCGGTCCCCGAGTCATCCTTGACTAGAGCCGAGCTAACAGAAGTTTCACCAATAGACAAATATAGAAACAAGATCTCCCCTTCCCGAGGACTCGTGAGGACGGGGGGGATGAGAGGTATTTCTTGAGTTCAGGGAACGCTTGTTCGCAGGATTCATTCCAATGGAAATTTTTGTTTTTTCTGAGCAGTTGATACCAGGGGAGGGCACTCTTGGCTGCTTGTGGGAGGAATCTTGAGAGAGCTGCCATCCGACCGGTCAGCCTCTGAACCTCCTTCACATTAGATGGACTGTGCATATTCAAAATAGCTCGGCATTTCTCTGGGTTGGCTTCAATACCTCTCTCCGTAAGCATGAAGCCTAAGAAAGCCCCGGCAGGAACTCCGAAAG
Source organism: Crotalaria pallida (assembly GCA_037953625.1). Lineage (NCBI taxonomy): Eukaryota > Viridiplantae > Streptophyta > Magnoliopsida > Fabales > Fabaceae > Crotalaria > Crotalaria pallida. Next base: position 73,225,213 of record CM075649.1, on the reverse strand, counting down.
TGCATTTATCGGGGTTCAGCCGCATGTTGTACATTCTGATTCTGTCCAAGATGGCTGCCAGATCATGGGGATGATCCTCCTTCTTCTTGCTCTTGGCTATCATGTCATCTATGTAAACCTCGAGGGTGGGACCGATCAATCCCAAGAAGACCTTGTTCATCATCCGCTGGTAGGTAGCGCCAGCGTTTTTCAATCCGAAAGGCATAACTGTGTAACAGTATGTGGCCTTTTCAGTGATGAAGGCCGTTTTCTCCTGATCAGGAGGGTACATCGGGATCTGGTTGTACCCTGAATACGCATCCTTAAAAGAGAGGAGTTGGTATCCAGAAGAGTTGTCCATAAGTTTGTCAATGATAGGGAGGGGATACTGATCTTTTGGGCAGGCTTTGTTTAAGTCGGTGTAGTCGACGCACATGCGCCACTTCCCGTTTGATTTTTTGACCAGCACGGTGTTCGAGAGCCAGTCCGAGTAATTAACCTCCCTGATGAATCCGGCCGAGAGGAGCTCGACCACCTTCTCCTCAATGATTGCAGCTTTCTCCGTTCCCACTCTTCTCTTTTTCTGGGCGACCGGTTTGGCGGTCGGGTTGACGCTGAGGCGATGACATATTAAGTTCGGGTCAATCCCCGGCATGTCCGCCGAGGTCCATGCAAACAGATCTTTGTTTTTCTTCAAAAGCTCGAGCATTTTTGCTCGTATATTTTCTAAGAGGTTGGTTCCTAGCCTCACTTTCCTGCTCGGAATTTCTTCATCCAACACAATGAACTCCCATTCACCCTGGGGGGTCGGTCTTGTGTCATCCAACTCGGACCTGACATCTAGGTCCGTCAAAAGTACATTTCCTCTGTTCAAACTTAACTTGGGTTGGGTCTCTTCGGGGCTTTTGAGTTTCGCTAGACTAGCGTTGTAGCATAGTCTAGCTTTTTCCTGTTTGGATCTGATGGCAACAACAGTCCCGTCAGAGCCTTCGAATTTCATGGTCAGATGGACGGTTGAGACGATCGCCCCGAAAGCCTGCAAGCATGTTCTTCCGAGGATGGCATTATAAGCTGATGGGCAGTCGACAACCAGAAACTTGATGATCTCGGTTCTTGCCGAGGGGTGATTCCCGAGCGTCACGGGAAGTTGAATGTGTCCTTTGGGGACCACCGTGTCCCCTGTAAAGCTGATTAACTTTTCCTCGAAAGGGGTCAAGTCAGAGATTTTTAACTTGAGAGCTTCAAAAAGATTTAAGAACATGATATTATCTGCCGAACTTCCTTGGTCGACAAATATCCTGACAACCTCATAGTTGCCTATCAGAGAAGTAATGACCATTGGGTCGTTGTGACCCGGGATGATCCCTTCAAGATCCTCATCCGAGAAACAGATGGGGACACTCTTTGTAGTTCCTTTCCGGATTGGATGGTCATGGACGGCAAGCACTTGGTTGATGTATTTTTTTCTATCAGATCTGTTTTCTCCTCCTCCCGCAAAACCTCCAGCTATGGTGTTGACTCTGAGGTTTTGCGGGGATTGGTCTGTGGCTACTTCTACCATAGCAATTCTCTGTGGATTAGATGGTTGTTGCTGATTGGTGTGGTGGTCGGTTTGTCTAGTTGAGGATCGGACATTTCTGTCCGGGGAAGGGGTCCTTCTTCGAGCATGTCGGTTGAGTGCCTCCCTGACATACTGTTGTAATTTCCCATCTCTTATCAATTGCTCAATCACATCTCTCAGCCAGGTGCACTCGTCTGTAGTATGCCCATATCCCCCGTGATACGAGCAGTACTTGGAACGATCCTGGAGCTGGCTTCTTTTTAAGGGGGGGGGGGTCTCTCCACCATTCGAAGGTCAGTCTGCATTGTTTCTTGCAGTATCTGACTTCTTGGGACCGTGAGAGGGGTGTACTCATCGAACTTGGCTCGGGGAACGCCGAATCTTCTGTCTCCCCTGGGTCCTCTTCTTTTCTCCTCCCTTCTATCATCTCTTCTGTCATCTCTCCTTGGCTTTCCTTGAGAGGAAGGCTCCCCTCTCTCCCCTCTTTCTCTGTTTCTCTGCCATTTGCTGAATTCCTCCAAATTTATAAATTTGGTAGACCAGTGCCTTAATTCCGCCATATCCCTCGGCGGTTTCCCTACCAGTGAGTTTTTGAAGTCTCCGTTCCGAAGTCCCTGAGTAAAAAGGAAGAATGCGAAGCTCAGTTCAAGATTTGGAACAGATCCTGCCTTTGAGTGGAAACGGGAGAGATATTCTCTCAAGGGTTCTTCTGGGAGCTGCATAACGCCTACTAATGCGTGGTCGGATTTTGGCTGGATGCAGCTAGCAGTGTATCTGTTAAGAAAAACCCTTTTCATTTCTGCCCAGGAATTGACGGAGTTCCTGGGCAGGGCCGAGTACCATCTCAATACGGGTGGTTGGAGAGTCATTGAAAAGGCTCGGCATTTCATTAAGTCTCCTCCATCATAAAAATTCATTGCTCCTTCAAAAGACAAGATATGCTCCAGGGGGTCGGTCAAGCCGTTATACTTCGCCACGCTGGTGGGGCCGAGGAATGCAGAGGGTGTCTCATAAGCCATGATACGCGGAGTAAAGGGGTGGCCAGGGTGAGTGCTGTTGTCGGTCTCATAACTGGCTGCTAGGGCTGGATTTATTGGAGGTGGTGGGGGAAGGGCAATGGGGCCTTGTGGATCATGCGCTGGTATGGTCGCTGGGGCTGTTTCTACTGCCCGTGCAGCAACTGCATGCATGTGGTTCTGCTGGAGTTTTGCTATAGCCCTTCCCTGCTGCTCCAGCATTTGAGCTTGTTGTTTAATTATTTCTTCGAGCTGGGTTTCTCTTCGGCCTTGGGAGTGTCCCCTTTCTTCTCTAGAGACACGGGCATCAATGGATCGGCCGGAGCCGTGGTTTGATACACGATTGGGGGGGTTGGGGTTTGTTTGTCTAGAGTGAACAGTGTATGGACCACTGTGAGTTCGGGCTGGTATAGAGTGGTGGCTACGGGATGGGATTTCAAGTCTGACTGATGGTATTCTGTGATGGGGAGGGTTTCTTCCTTCGAGATCTCTTCCATTGTCAGCGCTTCCCTCTACCAATCTCTGGCGGTTTCTTCCAGCCTGGTGGTTTGCACCACGTGAGTTGGCCGCAGCGTTTCCACGTGTGTTTGCCATTTTGAGTGGGAATGATAGTTTATCTTCCCCACAGACGGCGCCAATGTAGTGTCTAAGACACTGTGTATAAGATATACTACTAGCTCAAAGGTATGGAGAGACCTGAGAGTTAGGGGATGGTCTGATATTACTGTGTGATTGTTTTGGTATGCTAGATGTCCAGTTTGGACAAGTAGGGTTTCCCTAATCACTGGTGTGTGCTATTGTGTAATTAGGGAGTGAGAGAACGTACCTGAGCCCCTTGCTGGAGACAGCTATTTATAGGGGTGGCATTGTACCTTGTGGGCCTGTACGGAGGTCCAGCAAGGCAGCTAACGTGTCCCATTTAGGATAAGGATGAATATTGGAAGTTCTTATCCCTGTGGCGAGTTAGGATTACGCGCCCCTAGCTCGGACTCTTAAGGGGCGAGGCCCCTTGTGGTCGGTCCAAGGTCGCTAGGGTGGGTCCTAGAACAAGCGCTCGGCCTGGATAGGCGTGACCTGACAGAATAGGTTAATCTGGTCGGCCGAGTATTGTGAGGGTAGACCGAGGGTCAGTCTACCACAACTTGTATCCTCTCCAGGACTTAGCTATCATGGCTAGGAGACGTGCCGAAGACGACAGAATGGCTGCCATCCTAGAAAATCTGATTCAGATACAACAAAATCAGGCAGAAAACATCGCAGCCGCAGCAGTAGACGCAACAACAACAACAACAGCAACCATGCAACCTCCGCCACCACCTCCAGTTGAGATTGACTGGATGGCTCGATTTCGAAAGAATGATCTGCCTCGCTTTGAAGGTGGAAATGATCCCGATGGGGCTCAGAGGTGGATACAGGAGATTGAAAAGATTCTCCGTTCTCTTCAACCACCAATGGAGCAGCATGTCCGACTAGCTGAATTCATGCTTACCAATGAGGCAGAACATTGGTGGGATCAGCAAAGGAGAGGATTGGTGGTTAATGATGAGAAAGAAAATAAATGATAATCGGCGCAAGATGGTCGTGGTGACCCTGTGGCCTAGTAAATATAAATGATAATCGGCGCAGGATGGTCGTGATGACCTTGTGGCCTAATAAATATAAATGATAATTCGGCACAGGATGGTTGTGGTGACCCTGTGGCCGAATAAATATAAATGATAATCGACACAGGATGGTCGTGGTGACCATGTGGCCTAATAAATATAAATTATAATCGGCACAGGATGGTTGTGGTGACCCTGTGGCCGAATAAATATAAATGATAATCGACACAGGATGGTCGTGGTGACCATGTGGCCTAATAAATATAAATTATAATCGGCACAAGATGGTCGTGCTGACCCTGTGGCCTAATAAATATAAATGATAATCGGCACAGGATGGTCGTGGTGACCTTGTGGCCTAATAAAAATAAATGATAATGGGCACAGGTTGGTTGTGGTGACCCTGTGGCCAAATAATAAAAGTGAAATGAAAAAGAAAAAGAAATAAAATGAAAAGACAAAGAAAAAGGAAGGAAAGAGACAAAAGAAATGAAAGAAAATCAAAGAATGAAAAGAAAGAAATCTGAATCAATGAAAAACTAAGAATAGAATGAGTTGAGAGCTAAGAGTAATAAGAATGTGAGAATAAGAGAAGAAGTAAAAGAAAATTTAATATATGGATGTATATGGACGATGTATGATAATAATAATGTAGGCTTAGTTATTTACTATGTCTTCTTATAGGATTTATCTTTTTAAGTTCTGTGTAATGCTACCCTTCTTGCTATATTTTGCAGGTACGGAAGTGGAGCTTACACTGGTGATGGCCGAGCAGGACTTCATTGAAATGTATATTTATTATTATGACAGGACAGTTATTTTTGTAACTTTTAATATGAAATAGACGTATGCCCTGTGGCTTGTACTAATCGGGCGTTAGGATCTGTTATGACTATTTAACGGTTGTGGTTTATGTTTTTAAATATTTTTGGACTGACAGGTTTTAAGAAGAAAATTTTTGGGAAGTCAGGAAAACAGAGGAAACTCTGCCGGATTTTCGTAAGAAGTTTTTAGAAGTAATTAAGTTTAAAAGAAATTTTCTAACACCAATTTTAATAAAACTTAAAATTAGCTAATAAAAGTGAGGATGTTACACTATGCCCAGACGTATCAGGGACCATTGCCTTCGCATCTCGATCAAACCCAAAATCATTTAATTTTCCTAATCATAGCACACAAAGTCAACCAACAAACGACTCTATTCACAAAATTATATTCGAACATTATGATCAATCAATCACTTAATGTTTACTTAAACTTTTATTTACACTTTAACTAATACCGATAACCAATCATTCAATGTTTTCTAACAAATACCGATTTAAAATTTAAGTACTTAATTAATCTTAACGCAAAGAACCAACTTCGAAATTGTATTAAAACAAACACTTTAGTACTTTACGTACAGGGAGTTTAGAAAAGGAAATTAAAACCCGATACTTCAAAATCCTCAAAACTGATAAGTATTAATATATCATATTTTAATAGATTTTTAAATCAAGGGATCGTTTGAACGAAATTCATAAACCCGAGTGTAATGGAAATTAAACTTAGAACCATTGCGTGCTCGATAAAATAGTACGTTTCTTTATTAAAAACACCTTAACTTTCAAAACTAGTGTAATCTTTCAAAACAAACCAAAATCACGTAACTTTGATAATAACTCACAAAATCAAATGTGTAACATCCCAGATTTTTAACCACTGATTAATAAAAGGATAATTATAAAGCTCATTTATAATTAATCATTTTCATTATTGGTTTCAAAGTAATTTATTATGAATGATGATATTAGAGAGTTTTAATATGAGAAAATAAGTATTTTGCACATTAATCCCTGTTTGGGACCTTGAAGTAATTTTAGAAAGATTTTGGAGGGAAAGAAAATAAAATTAATATTTTTCAAAAACTGGGCAAAATACTCGAGTGTTTTTGGGAGTACTCGAGTATTTTGGTCAGAGTTGACGAGTGAGTGCGTTTGGTGAGTCTCCACCAACGAGTCACCGCCGTGTGACACGAAATCGGGCCTTCAACACGTCCATGGCTTTCGTGTCGAGCTGCATGAGCTCCATGAATGGCTATTTAAGCCATGGTTGATGAATCAATCAACCCCTTTGCTCAATTCGTGAGTTTTGCTTGAGTTAGGGTTTCTGAATTGATTCAATCGATTCTCCCTCTCTGGGTTGATTCGAACCACAAATCATGCACCATTGTGAAGCTCACATTCAGGGCTTCACAAGTATACTAAGATTGTGAGCTGAGAGTTCGTAGTTTGGAAGAATCGAAGCTTGGAAGTTGGAGTCCGTTTGCTGTGTAAGGTTTCCTGGAGCTTACTTTGGAGCTCGATTTTGGTAAGCTCAGGCAACCTTTCCATGTAAATCTTATTTCTTTAGCTAGTACGTATTGTAGAGAGTTTATAGAGACTAATTTCCCCAATTTTCATGGCTGTTTCATGCATCAACCAATTCAATCTTGGTGCTCTGCTGAAACTGCTCTGTTTCAGTGTGGAGTTTGGGGGATTCAACTTGGAAGCTAAATTTTGGGTAAAGTCTCTGTTGATTCACGTCTAAGAGGTAAGGGGGAAGCTCTCTATTCACTAGATAGAGTTTAAATTGCAGACATTTGATTAGAGAGCCACCAAGAGGCTCTAAGGGCTTAGTTTGAATAGGGAAATTGGTTTGGAGACCAACCTGCACTCTAAAATTGTTCTGAGCAAGTTCTATATGTTGCATGTGAGCTATATGCAAGTTGTTTTCATGTCAAAAGTGTGTGGAACTGAATTTGGTATGTTAAGTTGTTGAAAATGTGTTTTTATGCAAAATTGTTGCTCAGATTCGATTCAGTGTAATAAGTTGTTGTTTTTGTGTTGGAACATGTTTAATATGTATAATGTAAGCTCTGTTGATCATTGGATTGGATTAGAATTGGCTAGAATTGGAAATGGTATGTTAAAATGCAAATTACAGTGTTCTCTGTCTGAAAACACTCGAGTATTGAGGTTGATACTCGAGTATTAGACCCAAAGTTGAAACATGAATTTCTAGAAAATAAAGAATACTCGAGTATCCTGAAGAGCACTCGAGTAATTTGGTAACAAATGAAGAACACTCGAGTAATCATAAGAACACTCGAGTAATTTGGTAAAATCTGAGGAACACTCGAGTGACTATGTAAAACACTCGAGTATTTTGGTGAAAACTGAAACATGAATTTATGGAAAATGAAGAACACTCGAGTAGTTTTACCTAGAATATTAGAAATATCATTTCCAATCCTAGACCATTTGGTTAATACTTAAATGACAATAATCCAATCGATCTAAGACTTAAAGGAAATTGATTTATGAGATGATTATTCCGTTTGGATGACGGGACGTTGCTCGGGTGGCACGTCATAACGTTGCTCGGGTGGCACGTTATGTATTATCAATTGAGGTAGACCAATCAATTTCTTTAAGTTAAGAGCTTGAGTGCCGGATTGTTTACTCATGTTCGGATGACCTGAGTAGGACCTCTGGAATTGCTAAAAGTTGCTACTAGCTCGATGACACATTAAGGTGGATAATGTGGGCAGTATGTGGTATACTGTTGATTTGATGTTTCAACGGTGTGTTGCACACAAGTGGTAAGGTTTACGTCCGTAGGCGACGTGACGTCCATCAGACATGGTGACGTTGTTTATCACCTCTGTTGTGTATCACAAGTGATAAGGTTTACGTCCGTAGGCGACGTGACGTTCATCAGAGGTGGTGACGTTTTTTATCACACCCGTTGTATGTTGAAAAGTGATAGGTTTGCGTCCTTGGGCGACGTGACGTTCACCAGGTAGTGTGACGTTTTTATCATTTCCGAGCTAGTACGCCATACGTTTTGGTAACGTATTCGTGATTTGGGGATGCACTGTTGTGCTGAATTGACGTCTGTGAGGACATTAGAGAGGGAAATCTCAGGAAAAGAAGAATGTCAGGCATCATGCCACTTACCCTTAATAAGGTTAAGGTTTGATATTAAGAATGAGTATGAACATCTTATTTGCATTAAGTGTTTTCTAAGTGTTAACCATGGCTGTTAACTGTTTTGGGGTTACATAATCATGTTACTTCAACATTTATGCTCTATTGATTATGTGTATAGATTTGCTTACCCCTATGCCCTTGTAGGTGATGTCAAGTTACATCGCTTGCATCGAGGTCCGTCCACTTCTTAGTGGCACATGGATCTGCGAGGATTGCCGAGTGGTGTTTTAGGGTGAGGTAGTGGTTACCTCTTATCACCCTAACCCACTGGTTCGGTTACATCCTCGTAGGTTTAGGATTCCCATCATATACATTATGCATGTACCAACTTTTTATACTTACCATGGATCAACTCCCATTCGACCAGCTCGCTTGTATCACAGTTTTTAATTCGGACTTACCCGCTCATACCCTTTTTCTTTTAGAGTCATTCGAGAGGAGACTCTCCCATCTATTTCAAGGAGTTATATTAAGGTCACGTCTTCATCAGACCTTGTACCCAGTGGTAGGGTACCTACTCCTTCAAATAAGATCAAGGAGGATCCTATCGAAGACAAGAGCGGAGGCGAGCCTGTCATTCATTCTATCGGGAGTCAATGGAAAGGAACGATAATTCCTAAGTACATGCATAAGGTAAATGATGAGAATCAGGGATCCGGTGTGATGGTTGCTGTGGATGAGATTTGCTGCTGATGATGATGTTGAACGATGATTGCTGTTACTTCTTGGAGACTTCTACTACTACTGCTGCTACCAGTGCTATGAGACCAGCTTTGGGGTTTTGATACTGTGGTTATGGGGATATTCCTTTTGAAAACTCTGGAGTTATGGTCTATTTCGATGTTCATATATTTACATAGCCTTATGGACTTGTTCTGGGATTTTGGAGTTCTTTATCGTTGGACTATGTATTACGTATCTTTTGGTATATATATATATAAGATCCATGTTTATATTATAGTTTATTACATAGTCCTGTTAATTCCGCTTACTCTGATTTTGATTGGACAAAAGAATTCGGCTATGACATTTTGAAATGGTATCAGTTGGTTAGATGAAAAACTGGATGGCATTACTTAAGTTCTGTTATACGAAATTCTATCTTCAAAAAGGATGTCATCTAAGATTTGCAAAACTATTTTCTGAGTAAAGCAAATGTCGAAGTCGTTTCAAAAAGTAATATGTAAATTATTCTCCAAATATCCTATGCTTTGGTTTGTGCACCCGACTTTTTAGAAGCTAAAAAGGAGAAGTTTTAAATCCAGTATTTTCTAACAACTCAACAAGTCCATATATACTCAAGTTATATCATTTATTTGTATTAATTACTTGGGTTATTTTGAGGGTGTCACAAAATGTTAATGTCACTTGACACTATTAATTCCAAATTAAAAGGAAATGCCTCGATCCAAAATAAGTCCAAATTACATTTCTAACGTTCAGGCAAACACACTTCCTTTCAATTCGAAATCAAAGTTAAATCCTTTAACCCGAATTAACGTATGTCGAACATATATCGAATTCCTATTTAATTGGTGTATTGTTAGTTCAGGGACAATCCAGCCCAACAAACCTACAACTCAATTACTTAGGAACCCAACGCATTTAACAAAAACACTTTTAAAACTAATCGTTCGACATAATCATTAACCCGGTATTACAACAAGCCAAAGCAACTAACTGAGTTATTATCAACAACGATATATTAATCTTAATACGAAATCATAATACCTTCAAATTTCCAAACAATAATAACGTTCCAAAACACTAACTTTCCAAAACAATTTAACACTAAATAATTATTACCAATATTATTAATATTATTAATATTATTAAAACGCAAGTAAAGTAATTAAAAATGTGTTAAGGATTTACACTCAAGATCGGATTTTGAAGGCCGATTCGGTCAAACTCGATTCAGGTTCGATTTCCTGCTGCAAGCAAATGTTCGGTCCGGTCTGACACCAAAAGCTAATAAGGGAATCGGTTTACATCTAGTTCGGAACCAGGGAAGCCCATTCCGATCTCGAAGCACCAATACAGCAGCAGCACTGTCAAACTCGTCACAGCAGCTCTAGCGGCGGGGGTTCAGGTTAGGTGATGCAAGGACCCGTGGTGGCGGTTCGATCTTGGGTGGCAGCGGCTCGGTTTGATTTGCGATTTGTTGTCCCTGTCCTTGGTGGTGGTCGGCGGCTCCGATTGAAGAGAGAAACAGGGATCGTGAGGGAGGAAAGGGGTTTCGGTCTTCTCACTGTTCTGGGTCGCAATTCACGCGACAGAGGTGGCGACTGAAGCTGTGGCGGGGTTTGGCGGCGGCTCTTGAGCTCGCGATTCGTGAGCCCTCTTCCCCTATAGCAGCGATGGCGGCGTGAAGGGAGAAAACCAAGGAGAACGCGCGATTGAGGGAGAAGACGCGACGTGAGAGGGAGGAGAAACGATGGCAACGGCGACGACGACTCTGCTGGGAGGAGAGAGAGTTGAAGTGCCGGAGGGAGAGAGAATGGGAGAGGTGCGGCGGCTGCTATGTGGAAAGGGGGTTTTAGGGTTTCTTCTCCCTAATATCAGCACACATACATTTTTATTTTTTTTCTTTTCATTTTACTATTATTATATTTTTTTTTACAAAATCAAATAAATACTAATACAAATCAAATATCAAATAACATAGAAAGTCATAAAATTAGAAACTTGCAAGTATTGAAAATAATTCAATATGAGATATATCAAAAGCAAGGTAAAGTATAAAATGTGTATTTTTCAGATAGGGTAATTTCTTTAAATGAATCTCCTTTCAAATATATAATTAACATATATTTTCGTAAATACCATAGGTTTTAAAAATACTCAACGCTCTAATGATAAATTTCAAGGATTAATTATTGTTTAAAGGAAATACCAACAACAAGGTTTAAGTATCACATTAATACAAATAGGGATGCCATAAGGTTAGTACCTTGAAATTGTATGAAACATTCATTAAATATTGGGTATATATATAAATCAAGGCAAAGTATGGAAAGTATATTTTTAAAATTGGATATTTACTTTAAAATATAAGAATAAAAATGTACTTTCCTAAATAATATAACGTACTTTATCAAAATACCCAAGACTTTAATAATTATATACGAGAATTAATCACTTAATTTGATAAAAATCAATTTATAATGCAAAAGAAAATCAGGATGTTACAATCCTTCCCCCCAAAAAGAAATTTCGTCCTCGAAATTTGACTAAAGAAAACCGTAAGGTTCGGATTTAAAAATCCTTGATCATCATTCCAATAAACTTGGACAAACACAAATAAAACCAACACTACAAATAGCACCAGGATCTTTATTTAACAAGAAGAACAAACCTTACTGGTAATAAAAATTTAACTGTAACCAAAAGAATTTCGATGACTGGTTAAGTAAAAAGGTTCTCAAATTCAATCGAAGAGGAGACCATCTTCCATAATAATGTCAAATAGAGAAATCATCACTTGGTCTACAAAATAGCAATTATAGTTAAGTCAGTTCCAAACAAAATTATCTAAGTTCTCAATACTGAATAATAATTTTAACATTTAACAGGTGATAACTATTGGGAGGATATGTTGACTCTTTGTCAAAAATGTAAAACGAATTCAAATCTCAAAGAGGCAACATCAAATATAATACAAAGTAGGAGCTTTTAAAAACCCAACTGGTCTAAACAAAATTAGCATTATGCATATGGTTTAAGTTCGTATAACATGTTCATTACCTAAAACGATAAAATATTTGTAAACCTTGCTAAGAATTATTTTTGTAAGAAAACATAATTCACTTACACACTCGAATGCGGTATTAATTTTGTAAGAACATGAAACAGGAAGAGTGACACCCCTTTTTTTTTTTACAAGAAATAGGACATGAAATAAAATCTGTGCAGGAATTAAGATCCCAAAAAGATAGGAATTAATAATCATGACTCAACCAATAGGTGCCATTAACTCAAATGAATGTCAGTTTAAATTACAAGGAGAAAAACTGAAACCTGAAAAGAATTAAAAATTCGTTGAGCTAGTGTTCAAAAACGTTTTCCCTGGCATGATAGTTTTAGGAAACTTCTTGAAGTAAACCAAGTAACATAATAGATTGACATTGGCCTATACTAACTTAAAAGATTTATGAGCAACGGACTAAGCAAGAAAAACTATTTGTTGAAACTTATTTAACAATTTTCGTTCAAAAGGATATAATCAATGGCTCGAAATCCAAAAATTCATCATTTTCATATACATGTGTATGCAGTCATGCAAAGTCAGGGAACAAATTTATTTAAATTAACAAGTCAACAAATCTAGCTTGCATTTTACATAAACTCTAAAACAAAATCCATAAAATTAAGTTCATAGAAACTGAATAAAAAAGGAATCCAAAATCACATAGAGCTAACTATACAGAAATGTCAGAGATAAATCATTGGCAAATAGAGCGAATTATCATTTCAACAAACGTATTCTTTCAAGTGGATTGGAAACAGGATAGTAAATTAGAGGACGTAAAAAACAGCGAATCTTCAAAGTCCATAATCAAATAAAATTATATTCAATAAAATCAAACATCTGACACTTCATCAAAGCAAAACATAAACAAGTGTTTTAGAAAAAGGAAAAACATATGTATAAACTAGGCTTTCATAAATCATATATTGTGCTTTTTGAAGAGTTTCTTTAAGTAAGCAACATGAACCATTCAATGAGACCCTCATTGGAGGAAGGGATCATGTATGAAGATCCAGAAAAACCTGTTCGGCTGAAAAGAACAATTATCTAAGCGTAGGATTCGCTATTACTAAACAACCAAACTAGCATACACATAGCACATTCAAGCCATATAGCGAAATCATATCATATCAATTCATTTTTATTTGAAATTTGGCATTCTTCACATGCAGGTATTTAAAGGAAACATATCCGAAAATTAGTTCAAAATGAGTTCGGGAGGTATGATTTCCATTATTTGCCCGAAAGCCCGAAAAACCGGAAAAATTACATGGTTGTAATAAAAATGCATTTTTGAAAAATACCAATTCAATTCCCAACACTATGAATATTTACAGGTAGTGTCCCTATATATGAACGAAAAACGTGGTAAATTTTCAGGTCGATCGGAGTTCGTTAGGTTCAGTTTTAACCCTGTGACCACATTGTCAAAAACACCGTAACATCGGGGGCTGAACCTAAATTAGATTTATTTAAAATATTAAACAAATTTCAAATGACCTCAAAATTTACAGGGACATCAGATATACTTAGCCAAACGTTGTGTAAAATTTTCAGACCGATCGGAGCACATTAGACTCGATTTTTCCCTTGCATTCGCAGTGTCGGAGACACCAGAATTGTCGGGTCTGATTGTGAAAAGCATTTGTTTAAAATACTAACTTACTCCAAACAGCTTGAACTTTTACGCACAGCACGGATTCGAACTTGAGATGCTCACATAAAATTTTTCCCATGACATTTTGAACATCCTGAGCCCGAAAATGAGTTTAACTTTATAAGAAAAACCCCAATTTCCCAACAAACACTTTAAAATCCAAAGATCCAAATAAATAGCAAATCACTTTGAAATCACATGCAACCTTCAGAAAAATCAGATATCATAATGTTACATATACACAAACACATTTTTCATTTCCCTTAGACTTTCACAAAACTTTCAAAATAATTTTCCGGAACTTAAAGGTTAAATGATTATATCTACCAATAGGTATTTATATTTGAGGTGATCAGTCTCGAATATACATACATCAGTGATACGACCATTCTCATGTCACCTAAGTTTTTGGTTAGGCGACTCTTAGTTCCCAGACTTCATGACCAATTCAAAAATACCAAAGTCTTGAGTTGTGTTGTCACATTTAGAATTGGATCACTTCATCCGAGATTGAAGATTACTTTCTCCCGGTGGGGTAGCAACTTAATACTCTAGCCCGTTGGGGTATTTCATTTCCTCATTCTCGTCATTCGTCCACTTCTAAATATGAAACATTCATTATCACAAGATTTCGGATTTTGCTTGGTAAATCTCAAATCAATTTATTGAAAGCAAAACATCAAGTCAAACACTAAGCATTTAGACACCTATCAAGTCAAATCAACACTTAGCATGCATCAACTCTAACACTATAATGCACAACCATTCCTATTATGACTCTAGCAATACAAAAATAGATACTAGAATAAATTGCTACTAACTATAAGTTACTCGCTTGGTGAGTAAGCACAGGAGATGTGAGTCCACACTCCAAAGGCCGAGGGAAACTGCTCTGATACCAAAATGTAACACCCTCACAATTATATAGCTTAATTACTAATAACTACGTTGATTTTTAATTAGTACTTGAAAATTTCGTTTTAAATCTTAATGAAAATCCGACAGAGTTTCCCCTGTTTATCGGACTTCCCAAAAATTTAGAGTTTTCACCTGTCACACCAGTACAGTCTAGAAAAACATTTCAACACTTCTAAGTATATTAATTAACTTTACAAGCCCTAATAACCACATATAACAGAACGCGGGCTTACAACGATTGTTGGAATAATTGGTGGTATTGGCTAACGTCACCCAAGAGGGGGGGTGAATTGGGTGTTTTAAAAAATCATTGAAATTCAAACGAATCAAACGTTCTTAGAAAGATTAACAGAGATTACACGAGCGGAAAACTTAAAGAATGAATGAAAAACGATTTTATGCGAATAGGAACACAATATTTATTATTAATAGATAAAACTTATTATACGCGAGATTGAAGAAATAAACCACTAAAACGCAATACACGCGCTAAATAGATTAATACGTGAAAATAGCTTTTATCCGCGAAAAATATAATCAACATAAAATAAACATGCGGAAAGTAAAGAGATAAGGGATAGAGAAAATTGCACCGTGGATTTTTATCCTGGTTCGGCAAACAATGCCTACATCCAGTCCTCAAGCGACCCACTTGAGCTTTTCACTAAACCAAGACACCACGCGTCCCCAAGTACATCCAGAGCGCCCCGCAAGCTACTAGGAATCCCACCGTTCGCCAAGGACCTCGAACAAAATAGCCTAACTACTAGGAATCCCACCTTCGTATAGCGCTACCCAATACACAAGGGTTTTCTCACCCTATGAACGCGACACACGTTCAATCCTAAGGGAAAACACTCCTTAATATCTAAGGTTGTCAAACCCCTTACAATAAATGGGTTTGCACGAAGAAATGTGTGCAACTAACAATGAAGCTCTCTAGATAGAGCAGATACTACAATAGTCCTATAGCAAATAGATAATCTTAAGCAAACTCAATGTTTTTGAATTTTTGATAAGAAAAGATGATGATGATCCTTCTCAAGAGAAAGGTTTTCCCAAGAATAGAGAAGGAGAGAAGAAGGTGTGTGTGTTGGTGTGTTTTCAAAAACGTAGAAGAAGCAGTCAAAATCAGAAACGTGATCGTCCAGAAAAGGAAATAAATCATTCTGGTAATCAGATTGATTTCAGCACGTTTTTCAAAAAAATTTTGAAAAGGTAATCGATTACTTTGGTCAGTGTAATCGATTACTTGCTCTCAGGTTTTTCATAAAGGTTGCAGCATTGAAAGCTAATCGATTAGTAGCTTCAAGTAATCGATTACTGTCACTTAAATGACCAGTTCAAGGAAGTAATCCATTACATGAATCTAATTAATCCATTACTTACTCTCTGGTTACAAGTTGCAGCAAGTAATCGATTACTCCACAGTAAAATCAGTTTTTCATAAAAGTTTGTAACCAAAGGTTTTCACAAAACATTTTCATAAAAGCTTTTCCTGGAGCAGAGGTTTTAAAAATACTTCTTCTAGATTTTTCAAGAACAAAACATATCATCATCATAATCTAGAAAAATAAAATATACTTGAGTGCTTTTAGATTAACTTTTGCTTTACATAAAATTCTAAGCCCTAAAAGACTAGATCTTCAACCAGGCATACCATCTTCGTATCATCAAGGTACCTGAACCTATTCAAACATAATATATAAAGTTGTGTTGTGTCATCATCAAAACATCATAACGGGAAATCATGAGATTCAACAGCGATTAGATTATTTCAAAAACCCAAAAGAGATTAATTATAATAAAATAACCATAATACACTCTTAACTAAATTACACTCCACGGTGTGGAGTGCATTCCTGCTCGGCCAGTAATAGTGCAAGCTCAGTCTCGGTACCTGAAAAATGTTAAGGCATTTCACATGAAATAGGAAAGCAGTTTCTCATTAGATATAATCACCCACTAAGCCAAGCACAACTATCAAATAGATCAGATAACATTCATTATTTGCATACACACATCATGCATTCACATTTTTGCAATTTCATTTCAGGTTCCTTTATTATTTTCATTATTTATCATTTTGCTTCTCTTTTCATTTTCTTTCATTTTTGACATCTTTTCATCTTTAACATCATTTTCATCTTTTTATCACCATTAGGAATTAGCGCACCTGTTAGGTCATTTCTCACCCATTAGGAACAATTTTCACCCAATCCAGGTCATTTCCACCTATTAGGCCACAGTTTCACCCGTTAGGACTAAAATATTTTTAACTCTTTCATTTCTCTTTATACTCTTTCTCATTTATATTCCTTATTAATTATGCAGCATGATTGATCCATTGGGTATACCCGCCTAAAGGGTCATTTGATGGGGCCTAATAGGTCATTTTCACTTGGATGGGTCATTTGGACCTAATGGGTCATTTGTCACCTAACAAGGCACCTAATGAGTCGGTGTGTCCCAAGGATCAATCATAACTGCAACCTTAATCATTTTTATAATTCAATTTAGTTACATTCAAGTTATCACCAACTACATAATCATTGACTATATCAAATCAAATCATAAACATAAAAACAGAATTTCCAAGCATACACATAATTTCATGTTGCATTCAAGAACTCACATCATCAAGTATACACCTACATGGCAAACATTTAGCATCAATACATACCAATTTCTATGCATTCTCGAAGTTTACTTTTTATCTCTTTACCTAAATCAAATATTATATTCCTTCACTAGCCTAGGTTTTTAATAACACCAAATTAAACACATAAAATCCTAACAAGCTCTTATGAACTAATTAGAATCTCTTCCCTAGGACAAGCCAATACCCACCCCCTTACCTTGCGTTTCCATAGACCTGTTGCTTTTCATATGACGATGCCCAGACGTATCAGGGACCATTGCCTTCGCGTCTCGATCAAACCCAAAGTCATTTAATTTTTCCTAATCATAGAACACAAAGTCAACCAACAAACGACTCTATTCACAAAATTATATTCGAACATTATGATCAATCAATCACTTAATGTTTACTTAAACTTTTATTTACACTTTAACTAATACTGATAACCAATCATTCAGCGTTTTCTAACAAATAATGATTTAAAATTTAAGTACTTAATTAATATTAACGCAAAGAACCAACTTCGAAATTGTATTAAAACAAACACTTTAGTACTTTATGTACAGGGAGTTTAGAAAAGGAAATCAAAACCCAATACTTCAAAATCCTCAAAAATGATAAGTATTAATATATCATATTTTAATAGATTATTAAATCAAGGGATCGTTTGAACAAAATTCATAAACCCAAGTTAAATGGAAATTAAACTTAGAACCATTGCGTGCTCGATAAAATAGTACGTTTCTTTATTAAAAACACCTTAACTTTCAAAACTAGTGTAATCTTTCAAAACAAACCAAAATCAAAAAACTTTGATAATAACTCACAAAATCAAATGTTAATGTCACTTGACACTATTAATTCCGAATTAAAAGGAAATGCCTCGATCCAAAATAAGTCCAAATTACATTTCTAACGTTTAGGCAAACACACTTCCTTTCAATTCGAAATCAAAGTTAAAGCCTTTAACCCGAATTAACGTATGTCGAACATATATCGAATTCCTATTTAATTGGTGTATTGTTAGTTCAGGGACAATCTAGCCCAACTAACCTACAACTCAATTACTTAGGAACCCAACGCATTTAACAAAAACACTTTTAAAACTAATCGTTCGACATAATCATTAACCCGATATTACAACAAGCCAAAGCAACTAACTGAGTTATTTTCAACAACAATATATTAATCTTAATACGAAATCATAATACCATCAAATTTCCAAACAATAATAAGGTTCCAAAACACTAACTTTCCAAAACAATTTAACACTAAATAATTATTACCAATATTATTAATATTATTATTATTAAAACACAATTAAAGTAATTAAAAATGTGTTAAGGATTTACCCTCAAGATCGGATTTTGAAGGTCGATTCGGTCAAACTCGGTTCAGGTTCGGTTTCCTGCTGCAAGCAAATGTTCGGTCCGGTCTGACACCAAAAGCTCAAAAGGGAATCGGTTTACATCTAGTTCGGAACCAGGGCAACCCATTCCGATCTCGAAGCACCAATACAGCAGCAGCACTGTCAAAATCGTCACAGCAGCTCCAACGGCGGGGGTTCAGGTTAGGTGATGCAAGGACCCGTGGTGGCGGTTCGATCTTGAGTGGCAGTGGCTTGGTCTGATTCGCGATTTGATGTCCCTGTCCTTGGTGGTGGTCGGCGGCTCCGATTGAAGAGAGAAACAGGGACCGTGAGGGAGGAAGGGGTTTCGGTCTTCTCACTGTTCTGGGTCGCAATTCACGCGACAGAGGTGGCGACTGAAGCTGTGGCGGGGTTTGGCGACGGCTCTTGAGCTCGTGATTCGTGAGCCCTCTTCCCCTATAGCAGCGATGGCGGCGTGAAGGGAGAAAACCAAGGAGAACGCGCGATTGAGGGAGAAGACGCGACGTGAGAGGGAGGAGAAACGATGGCGACGACGACGACGGCTCTGCTAGGAGGAGAGAGAGTTGAAGCGTCGGAGGGAGAGAGAATGGGGGAGGTGCGGCGGCTGCTATGTGGAAAGGGGGTTTTAGGGTTTCTTCTCCCTAATATCAGCACACATACATTTTTATTTATTTATTTATTTTCTTTTCATTTTACTATTATTATTTTTTTTTTTGACAAAATCAAATAAATACTAATACAAATCAAATATCAAATAACATAGAAATTCATAAAATTAGAAACTTGCAAGTATTGAAAATAATTCAATATGAGATATATCAAAAGCAAGGTAAAGTACAAAATGTGTATTTTTCAGATAGGGTAATTTCTTTAAATGAATCTCCTTTCAAATATATAATTAAAATATATTTTCGTAAATATCATAGGATATTTTAAAAATACTCAACGCTCTAATGATAAATTTCAAGGATTAATTATTGTTTAAAGGAAATACCAACAACAAGGTTTAAGTATCACATTAATACAAATAGGGATGCCATAAGGTTAGTACCTTGAAATTATATGAAACATTCATTTAATATTGGGTATATATATAAATCAAGGTAAAGTATGGAAAGTATATTTTTAAAATAGGATATTTACTTTAAAATATACGAATAAAAATGTACTTTCCTAAATAATATAACGTACTTTACGAAAATACCCAATACTTTAATAATTATATACGAGAATTAATCACTTAATTTGATAAAAATCAATTTATAATGCAAAAGAAAATCAGGACGTTACAGTACATGCGACCTCCTCTATCTCAGACCGACCTTTGAGAGGCTACACCGACCTCTCACCGAGCATCTTGTCTTAACTGTCTCACACTGAGTCGGTGCCTCCACGGATCCGAGCGCCGAGGTCCATTTTCTGATTTTAATCCATCAGATCCATCAGTGCCAACACCCAATAATCTAATTTGGATCCATAAAATCCGAGGAACAACACAATGAAGACCCTCTCTCACAACTCACAAACGTTCAAACTCGTCATAGTGTTCTTCCACACAGATATGAATCCAGAAATTTCCTAAACATGCTTGAATCCGATCTAATCGGGCCAGCGCATGCAGATTGTCACATTTGCTCGCTCGTCCTTCCCAATGGCTCACAATACATTATTGCTCGATCGACATCCTTCCTAGCAAGTGAAACATCATGCTGACCTTTCTTTCTATGCCATCACAAAATTAGTTTGGCACTCAACTCCTCTCGTTGGCCAAGCACGGACCACCATGGTTTATGGTGGCCTCGATCTTTAGGCGAACCACTCATAGGATCGTTTCTGAGCACCATGAAATAAAAAGAAGGTACAAGTATGATCACACAAGCTGCTCAAAGAACTCCAAAAGCAAGCCACTTCGAGATTCTCCCAACAGACAACATGTTCTGCAAGCACAACAAACACTTTGTTTCGTTCCTCCTTCCCAGAATCATTTTCGTGATGGCGAGGAACCTCACATTGGTCATCTCCCCTCGGTTTCATTAGTCGGCATCCGTACGAGCTTGACTGATTTCGTCCATCTCCCCTCGGATTCATAAGGCATCTACCTAAACACTTTGTTACGTATCACAGGACTTCTGAACTCGGCACAAGCCTTTTCAGGCTTTATCGGGTTAGAATTTGTTATGCAAGGGAGTAGAGGTCTACTTCAGCTTCGTTATTTGAATAATCTATCACCTTGCCTTCGACGACCTCATAACATGGATCTTCCCCAATTATTCTTATTTCCGAGGGGTTCAGCAGTTGTAGTTATTTAACAACATTGACGAAAGAACCAACGCTACTTTTTTCCTATCCACAAGGAATTTTCTCAGACTGTTTTCTCGGCTTTGTTGAAGATGATCTCACTTTTCGCCCTCTCAGCTTAATTTCTCGGCTTCAACATTGACTTATTTCCCTAGCTCGACAACATTGTTCTCCAACATTGAGCGCATCTCAGCCAGTTGGGGTCTGAGGACTCCCTCTCGAGTAGCCACACTCTACCACATCGTTCGCTGCTCGGGAGTAGCAACGTACTCCAAGGCCTTGGAGTCATCTGGGAAGAACTTTAACAAGGAAGTTTCCATGCTCGCTATGCGTTGACAATCATTGCCGCCGACCAAAATCTTTAGGAATCCTTTCGGACCCATATCGAGTTCGAGGAAGCCTCGAACATCAACAGTTAGCGTCTCACAATTATCATACAATCGAAACAAGCTTCAACGACTTTTCCCGATCACCTCTTTCAGGTGAAGGAGGCGGGCACAAAGTTGATTTGAATACTCCAACCTTTCTTCACTCACTTTGGCCCTGAGAGCTTCATAGATCTTATGGCTCGGCACAAGCCTTTTTAGGCTCTACCGAGTGCGGGACTGGTATGTGATAGAGTATGTACATAGCCGACGTAGGCTGACCTAGATACAGGCACCATATGATGATCAAGATCATATCCTATCGTATAAAGGGATGTAACAACGTTTCCAACCCATCGCTGTCAGATTTGGTATACGCCTCTCTCATCAAGGTATTACTTTAATACATTCACTAATTTTGGATCACGTCCCGACGCACTTGCCTACGATCTCGGTTGGCCGACCATATCGGTGTGGCTACAAGTGAAAACGGGGATTGCTACCTCGATAACTTGGCCATCGGCCAAATACGTCGCAGGATCGAGGAATGCACTTCCGTAGACGTTACGATCCAATTCATGATATTACTTTTAACACACCCCGATGAGAGAGGTGTAAGAATCTCCAAATCGCGATACTCTTCCGAGTAAAGACCTCGGCTGCGAACAGTCTTTTACGTCACCACCAAGCCTCGGAAAAGAACGTCTAATAAAGAACGTCTGATCGACCCAAAAGGGCTCTAAACTCGGCACAGAGTCTCTATGACTCTTCCCGAGCAGGGGGACATATGTCGTGGACCGGACTCAGGTCCGACCTGCCCCCATCTTAACCGACCGTACGTCGAACTCTTCGACATTTTACGAGCCACTGGATTACAGCTATGAACAGGCTACCAATAGCCTTATCTTACTAGATACAGTCCCATCGCCCTAGTTTTCCTCCTATAATCGGTCGGTTAACTGCTCGGCTAACCCTTTAACTCGGCACAAGCTCAAATCGCCTTACCGAGCTAGGGGGCTTATGTAGCGGACCTGACTCCAGTCCGACCGGTTCGATCTTATGCCGACCAGTTAGCACTAAGTTTATGAGCACCAACCATAAACTGGTTTGATTCATAGCACACCGAGCTAGGGACACTTGAGTGTATCACAGGCATACGGGATCAGGGTCGAGCACAGGGTCTTCACCCTTATCAGAACCAGATACGGTCCCAACAGCCTAACCACCACTCCTATATTCCCGCACAACTCGGTAAACTACGGGATAACTACTGTGTTTATCTATTACAGGTTCTAGAAAGGCTATCTAAACGGTACCTTTCCTAGTCCTACACAAACACATCGAGCTAATGGGCCCATACAGGTCCACATGCACACAACAACTTCCCCTATAAGTACCACCATGCTATAGGGGCTAAGGTATGTTCTCTCAACCCTACTCTCAAGAACTACGTGTGGCTTGATTCCCTTTTCACTTGGGATACGTAGGACCGGGGTCACCCTCGCCAGCTACAACAACCCACCAAACACATCGTGGTGTTCCATCAATACTGGAACACTACACCTATGTCAATATCCATTGAAGTTATTGTTATTCTTGCGGAGCTTCTCTTAGAAGTCAAAGTCCCTTAACAGAAGCCAAAGTCCCTTAATCTTCTTTCTTTCATTTTTCTCTCTCTCTCTCTCTCTTAAGTTTTTACTTTCTCTCTTTCTTCAATGGCGGTGGGAGAATCCAAGAAGACAACGACTTCAATGATGATGGGAGGAGGAGGTGACTCGAAGAAGACAACGATTTCACTGAAGCCTATCGTCGGCGTCCAATGCCACGACGACGTTCGCATAATCGAGGTTCCACCGTCGATCGCAAAGCACATGCAAACAATTCAAGCCTTCATTGAAGACGATTCCTTTGACGCTTCCTCCACCGTCATTCCTCTCTCCAACGTCACCGTCTACCAGCTTGACAAGATCTTCGAGTATCTCAATTTCTACGAAACCCCTCGCAAAGCATCCATGGTCGAACCTCACCCTGTCGTCGAAGTCACCGCCGCCATCGATGACATCTCCGTCGACGGCACCAAAGTCACCACCGCCTTATATAGCATACATAGCATAGCAGGTTTTTTTTTGTTATGCTTCTCATGATATGTAGTATATATGTTGTTGCTTATGAGTTTATCTATCTATCATGATTTTCCAGGGGTGACTTTGGAAGGTTGGATCATGGTGATTATAGCGACTTGCTCATTCCTCATCCCATAAGAGCATTTCAAGGTCTAAGGATAAAGCAAATTGCTTGTGGGGATAGTCATTGTTTGGCTGTTACCATTGAAAAAGAGGTGTTGAGGTTTGTAATTCCTTATATGCATTGGTCATACTAGAACATACAATTCTCAATGTCTGGCTTTACATGTTATTTGTATTACATGAACTTTAAACTATTGTTGTATTCTTTTCTTTCCTTACTAAAGTTGGGGCCAAAATTAAAATGGTCAACTTGGACAAGGTATCACAGAGGATGCTCCTCTGCCGCAAAAAGTTCAAACATTCCAAGTACTCTTTTCAGATCTAAATCTAGCTTATCTACATTTATTTAATTATACTATGAGCTGGTTATAAACACACAATGAGATGGATTCAACAGTTTGCTTTGCTAAGCAAGTTTAATTTTGATTTTCTGTTTAGTCTTTGAAGGTAGAAAGCATTAAGTTGTCCACACATGTGCTGGAGAAATGAAAAGTCTAAAATTCTAAAGCATGAAGCTAATTATTCTATTAACTACTTGGACACGTATATGAAATTTTATATTGTTTTAGGGAGTACCTATCAAAATGGCTGCTGCTGGTGTTGAACATAGTGTATCAATTACTGAAGATGAGGATTTGTATGGATGGGGTTGGGGCCAATATGGAAACTTGGGATTGGGAGACAGGAATGATCGCTTTATCCCTGAGAAAGTGACTGTTGATGTATGTACTCAAATTGGTATAACCTCACTTTTCATATTGGTTTATGATTCTATCAACTATAATAATTTGGAAAAAAAACTTTTTGATTGTATTGAGTGTTTGATTATTGAAATGGTTAAAATTGCTATTTATTTAATTAGAAAAAGCAGAATGTACATGTTTTAATCGATGTCTAACTATCTATTGTAGGGTAACAAGTTGGCCATGGTTGCTTGTGGCTGGCGGCATACCATATCTGTTTCATCTTCTGGTGGAATATACACACACATGGATGGAGAAAATATGGCCATTTAGGACATGGAGATTTTGAGGACAATCTTGTGCCTCGCAAAATTCAAGCCTATCAATTTTGTTAGTGTAGGATGAAAGAGAAGCTTGAATATGCCATACTCACAGAGATTTCGAGTAAGAGCAAAAGCATCTTCTTTGGCCACACTGCGTGAGAATTTATACTTGACAAATGTTAACCCTTTTTTTATTTTTTTATTTTTATTCTGTGTCTGCTTATTATTTTTTTTTTGTTGCAAGTACAAAGCTTTTGCAATGATGGTGAGAAGCCTTTGCTAATGGCTTTCAAGGTTTAGATCTATGATGTCTCTTAAAACAGGTTTTTTTAACACTTTTTCTCAACCTTTTTGTTGTTTTGAAGAATGCTCATAAGAGTATTTTTGAGATACTAAAACTATTGCACATCACATGTTTGATAAAAATCCTCCATTGTTTGAAACCCTTAATTATGTGATTATTTTAGTGATATGCTCATAAGAGAAGGGAATTGGCAGTGAAGGATGCTAATGAGTTGAAGATGGGTGCCTTTTAGAATATAAAAAAGACTAAGTTTCTGGTGGAAAGTCCCTAGGAGTAGTAGCAAGTCTTGGCGTTGGGAAAGTCATATACTATTTGGCTAAATTGAAGGCAAATGAAATCTACTGCTGTTTTTGAAATGTTAATAGGTTCTTATATTTCTTAATAGGAGGGGTTCTACGAAACTTCAGGGAGTAACATACTATCATTTGGTCATTGTAGTTTATTGAAAATTAGGTAATGTTTTATTGAAAATTAGGTAATGTTTTATTGAAAATTAGTTAATGTTAACAGTAAGTTCATATCAAATTTTGAAAATGAATTGCATTTTTATGCTTTCAATTGGCATGTTCTTTGATATTTCAGCACATCATACTAAATCATACTAAACAAGAGTGACAAGTTTGCTGTAATATGGATTCTGGCTTCCTCTGGTAGATAATTGGCTTCTAATCATTGAAAGATGCATGCTTATTATTTGGCTTCTAATTTTAGATCTTATATGTTAATCATTGTGTTAACATGTATGGAAGGAGGAAGGATGAAGAGCTATACATGGTAAGTCCATGAAGTAGGGTAAGTTGAAATTGATTTATTTGGTCTATTTTATTATCTCAAAAGAATTGGCGATGTTATAAATATTGTTGTTGTTGCATGCATTTTATCTCCTATCCTTGATTTATTGTTTGAAAGGAAAATAAATGGCATATTTCTTGAGTTATGTCTTTTGAATTCTGATTGTCCCCTTGCACTAAACCACTATTTGTAATCATCAGGCATTCTTTATTTATCATGTATCTTTGATAATTCATATGGACAACATGAAATTATAAGAAATGCTTTTATGAAGTTATTTGAATAACATCTTTTGTTGATTTCAAAAGTGTTGTGGTATTCATGGTTGTCTTCCAATGTCTTTTCTTTTTTAAAATTTTAGTTACGTTTTAAATTTTAGTTTATCCAGCTTCTGCCGATTGTCTTCATATGAATCATATTCAGTTTAAGGATAAAATTCACCTGGTCTTCAATCAATGTCTTCTGCAACCACAGTTCCTCTCACACAGGACTACAATTCAGCAAGAGATCGTATAGATCAAGGTGATGATTACCATTCTTAGGAAGAAATTGATAAATGAGTCTTTTAGCAAATAAATTGGAAACTTTGTCTTTGCTGATTTTTTTTTAATTCAACCTTTCTTAGCTTGCTTACATCATATACATTTACCTTGAGCTTGCTTACTATATACCTTTTTTAATACAATCTTTCGTGGCAATTTGGTTTCTCACTTATCACATGGATTTGGTACCAGCCCTCTCACACAAATCTTCAAATTTGCTTCATAACTATTTGTCATATCTGAATTTTTATTATGATCCATGATTTCTAAATGCATCAAGCCATTTTTTCCAAGGGTTCTTCATGATGGAAGAGGAGTATGAAGAAATTTTTGGCGATAAGTTGAATGCAATTGGAAAGTGTATTGTCTTAATGGTGCTGTATATAAGTTGTTCTGTGTTGAAGGAACCAAATCAGAGAAATTATAAACTGGGTAGAAATACTTTGGACAGACTTATAGCAATAAATTTGGCCCGACTTATACGCCATTTAATCCATGCCACAGAAACCAATCAGACCCAAAAAGAGTTAAAATAAAACACAAAGCTTCCTTATATTCACAAATTCTCTCTCACGCACTTAACCACATAGGCACTATTTACTGACTGTCCTTAAAGAAATGTTTCAATTCATGGTCGGTTTGGTTTATGCAGCACTGGGAATCAATATAATTTACAACAAATATAGGTATGTTGCCCACATGTTATAATATTTCAATCAATATTTGAAGATTTTACATGATGCAAAATCAAGGATCAGGATTTGTGTTTCAGTCCATGATTCATCAGTTCTTCCTTTAACTGGTATTGAGCATCTGTTAATGCATATGCTGATGTTACAGGGAAAAAATTGGCAAATTATTGGTTGTGATGTGGTTTATTTATAACTATATGGCAACTGTGGTTATGTCGGAGTCAACTAAATTTTGGGAATGAAACAATATTAATTGAAGAGGTGGAGGACATAATTAAGATAAGAGCTAAGGCAGAGAAAACTAGAGACTTATGTCAGCGTATGATTGGTTAGTAAATCCAATTCAAAATCTGACAAATTATTGTCAGGAATGTTTTCTTTCTTTGCTGGTTTGGTGTACAGTCTAAGGTTGTCCAAGAGGAACTTTTCTGCTTGCTTAGATGCTTATTGCAGCATTAGTGATGTTCCATTTGTTGTTTGTGACTTTGGATGAGGAGGATCCTACCAAAGCAATATGTGGTTATCTGCTGCCATTATAACATATCAAATGTGCAAGTTGTGTATTGTAGTTTATGGTTTTGTTTGCTGGCTTGATAGAGGGTTTCTAATTACTTTTGCTCTGTTTCTGTTTTGTATTACATACTTCTGGTTTATATTTTTGGTTTCAGTTGTTTTCTAAATAGTGTTTCTGTTGGCGAGATTTTTTCAGTATGCCTAATACTCAGCCGCAGGTTTCTAATAAAATTTATTTTTCCAATAAAGAAAAAGAGAATATAGTATGACATAGACTTCTATAGAATTAGTCCAATATTTCAGTTACCAATGAATTAAATTTTTCAATACATTGCAAGATAATGTGTCAACATAATGTGTAATGACCATATTTCGGGAGATTTCGTGAGAATTTTGGTTGTGTTTGGTGTTGGATGGAATTTTACCATCATTTCTTCACAGGTTTTAAATATGTCTAATAGTGATACCTTGATCAATAGATGTCATCTAAAATTCCAAATTTTCTTTTGTTTTATACTTTGTGTTAGTCTGGTTGCTTAGAGGAAAATCGAAGGTGAAAAACTAAAAGTAAATTGAAAATATTCTCTAAAATATAATATAACCCCCTGTAAAATAGTTAGATTTTATTTTTTGTCAAGAAGGCAAGAGGTTAGTATAACCTTCCGACGGTCATTCTACTTAACCAAATTAAACTAATAACAAGGGGAAGATGGATACATAATTTTCATTTGTTCAAAATATATACCATTTGGCTCGGGGCATGCAACTTGAACTAGAGAGAGAATGCAATTTTAGTCTTAGGTCTATTCGGGTGTTCATAAACTCAATTTTTGAAAACGGATATTTCTTTTTCATTTTGTTTTTATTTTTTTGTTTATATATTTTGATAATAAAATTTAGGTTGTTAATTTAGGATGTCACAACAATTGAAGAAATTGATAGCCAAACTAATGCCCGTAATTTAGGTTGTTATTAGGAAAGTATATATATTTTAATGATTTGCTCTTAATTGTGGGTCAATGAGTGTAAGTATTTTGGATTATTACCATAAGTTTGATGATCCTAAAAATAAAATACATTTAAGTAGAACAATATTGTACTTTTAATTAATTAAAATTGATTGAAAAAATAATAAAGTTATCCGTCCCTAAAGATAGCTATTGCGTAAGAAAAAGTATAAAAATTCAAATGTAAATACATTTTCTCGATCCTAATGTCAAACTTGATAAAATATAATATTCAAAATCTTGAAATAATAAGTCATTAAATATAACTTATAGCGGTAATATATAAAAAGTAGTCCGGGACTTAAAAATAAAGCAGTCTCATAATACTATGAAAATTTATAGAAATGTTTAAAATATTAAATTGAACATATCTTTCTAAAGAAACTATTTATGAAAATTTCTCTAAGACTTGCCAATTGAGCTCCCTGTCAAAATATTAATTAAACTAAAGAAAAACACTCTTTTATTTTTATAAAACGTATGATAACAAATTTATACTTATTTTGATTAGGAAATATAAATAATGAAATCAAAATTTAGTTACGAGACTCAAATCTTGAAAACATCATATTAAATCATTTAATTATTTTACTAAAAGTATTAAAAATAGCGGGATGTTACATTCATCATTCTAAATTTCAACAGGAGGGAAATCACATAAACACATTCATATGATAAAATCAAACTTTTACTTTCTTATTATTTTCATTGTATCATTCGGCCATCCCTTGAAAATAAAAAGGGACACTTTGTTTCTTTAAACCTCTTTTTGAGCCTCTTTTAATCCTTTGTTCAATGACCATAAACATAAATACTTACAGTGATTGAAAACCTTCATTTTAGGGTTCATGAAGAGAAGAGAAAGTAAGAACAAAGACTTTAATATTTGTTTTCTTAAAATCAAGAAGAAAGGCTTAAGATTTAAAGTAACAGTAAAAGATTATGAGTTTATAAAAATACCTTTTTTGAGATCAAGATGAACACTTCAAGCTTTTGACACAAAATCTACCCCCTTTCTTCCTCTAAATGACACGGCCCTGCTCTCTCTTTCTCTAGGTTTCTTTCACAATTTTTCTAAGTGTGGAATGTGTGCAATGAAAAATTTTCCTAGGAAGGCTTCTATTTATAACTAGGAAATTTTGATCATCCCACCCCAATCCTAAAGGGGTCTCACGAATGGAATAGGCTTGGTGACCAAGTTCAAAATTTTTTTCTACTTGGTAATAGCTTGTGAACCTAGTTGTTTGTGGTGGATCATTAATGATTCATATAAAACCTATGCAAATTCAAAATAATGCAAAGAATTATGTGCTGAAGATGAATGAATCCTACCTCATGCTGACTCATATGGGACGATTTTGTATGGCTAAAGGGAGAAGAATCTTTGGCTTTTACTCATACTATAACTCACCATTCATGCAACCAATAAAAATCAAGTTTAAACAATTTAAATTTCAAAAATAAAATAAAAATAATGAGGTCTGGATGGTGAACCAGTAAGAGGCTTCCAAAAATATATATTTTTATAACACAAATTATTTTTAAGTCACATAAATAATTGTAGGTACAAAAATATTTTTTCTAAGTTTAAAAACATAAAATTCGTCCACCTACTGTATAGATATAAAATTTTCGCAAACCTTCAAATAAAATTTTGAGCTTTATATTTTTGAAATCTACATTTCAATACGATCGTTTTGATATAAAGTTTGAAAATTTTTGAATTTACGGTTAAAAAGTGTAACACCCCAAAATTTTAATCCCCGATTAATGAAGTGTTAATTATAAATTAATTATAATTAATAATTTTCATATTAATCCTTGATTAAAATCTGTATTTATGAAGATAGAAAATGTGTGCGAAGTTAATTAATAAATAAAATTATGCATGATTTAAGTATTTTGCATACTAGTCCCTGGATTGGGACCTAGAGGTAATTATAGGAAAGATTTTGGAAGGAAAGTAAATAAAATAATTATTTTTCAAAAATTGGGAAAAATACTCGAGTATTTTCTGAAAAACTCGAGTATTCTGAACAGAGTTGCACGAGTTAGTGCGTTTGGTGAGTCACCACCACCGATTCCCCTTCGTTGACACGAAATCACCACCATGCCAACGCCATGGATGTCGTGTCGTGATGCATGAGTCTTTCCCACGTCTATAAAAGCCTATCAACACCGATTTGTTGAGGATTTTGGTCAAATTCGAGTTTTCTACCCAAGTTAGGGTTCTGCAATCGTTTCCTTCGATTCTCCTTGTGTGCTTAGATTCAAGTAACAAATCATACACCAATACAAAGCTCACATCACGAGCTTTGTATAGACATAAAGTTTGTGAGCTGAGAGTGAGTGTGCTGTTAGAATCAAAACTGAGAAGTTGAGGTTTGGGTGCTGTCATCAGTTCTGGGAGCTCACTTTGATCATTGATTGTAGTAAGCTCACGAGTCTCTGAGTCTCAAATTCAGTTTCTTTAGTTAGTTTATGTTGCATAGAGTCTAGAAATTCTAATTTCCCCAATTCTTATCTCTGTTTCATGGGTGAACCAATTCGATTTTGGTGGTGCACTCAAAACTGCTCTGCATATGGTACTTGAAGTTGGTCTGAGAGTTGTGGAGCTTTTCTTTGGAGATTTCTTGTTTGATTCTCGTCTGAGAGGTAAGGGGAAGTAATTGTATTCACTAGATAGAGTTTAAATTTCATTAATTGTGTTAGAGAGCCACCAAGAGGCTCTAAGGGCTTAGTTTGAATAGGAACTTTGGTTTGGAGACCAATCCATGCTCTATGATTGTGATGAGCAAGTTTTATATCATGCATGCAAGCTTAAATGACCATTGTTTTATGAGTGTTATGCTTACTTTGCAACTTGAGGTGTTGAGTTGCTAAATTGTGTAAATTATGCATAAATGGTTGATTCTCTGTCAAATTGGTTATTTGATATGAAATGAGTATTGCAACATGTTCAATATATGGTATATGAACTATTGTGATCACTGGATTGAGGTAAAAGTGTTTAGAAATTGAAATGGTATGTAAGAACCAAGTTTCACTCTGTTCTGTCTGCAAATACTCGAGTATTTGGCTTAACACTCGAGTATTTCGTGGTGCACCAGAGTGAAAAATTGGCGCACCAACTTGAGGATCAGATTGGACACTCGAGTAATAGATGAACTACTCGAGTATTCTGGGTAATGGAATACTCGAGTATCTCATGAATTACTCGAGTATATTTATGAAGACCTGAAAACCTAAATCTCTGAAAGGACACGAACGACTCGAGTATAATTATGAACCGCTCGAGTAGAATCTGGAAAATGATAAACTACTCGAGTATTTTGGAAAACACTCGAGTATTTTAAGTCAGATACTTAAAAATACCATTTTCAACTCTAAGTCATTTTGTAACTCTTAAAGGACAATAAACCAAGTGATCCTGGACTTAAAGGAAATTGATTGACGTTATGATGTTTTCATTTGAATAATGATACGTTGCTCGGGAGGCACGTAATGTATTAATAAAAGGATAAAACATCAATCAATCCCTTTTAAGTAAAGTTAATGCATTCATATTGGAGTTTGGATGGTAGGACGTATATCATGTTTTTGGTAAACATGTGGAGGGCCTCTGGGAGTGCCAATACGCTTGCTTGATGACACGTCGTTGACGTGGTCGGCTGAGTGGATGCCGATATGGTTATACCGTTTGGATGACGGTCCGTTTGGATCACGGGATATGCTCGGGTGGCATGCATACCAAGCTTGTCGTGTACATTCTAGGTGAATGTACGAATTGTTGTATACCTAGGAATACAACGCACTGTTGAGTTCTGGGTTGTCAGGGATGGACGTCAGAGAGTGACATAGTATTATGGAGATAGGTTTGAGAGCTAAAGTCATGCATCATGCCACTCATTTAAATTAATTGTGATAAATGAAATAAGTGTGAGCATCCTATGTGCATCCATTAACTGCTAAGTGTTATATGTGATTGTTGTTAATTGATGCATATTTACATATTCATATTGCACAATTTATTCTCTATTGATTATGTGTATAGAATTGCTTACCCCTATGCCCTTGTAGGTGATGTCTCGTTACATTGCTTGCATCGAGATCCGGCCACTTCCTAGTGGCATATGGATCTATGAGGACCATCGCGCGGTGTTTGAGGGAGAGGTAGAGGTTACCTTCTACCACCCGAACCCGTTGATCCGATTCCGTCCTCGTAGGTTTAGGATTCCCATCATATACACTATGCATGTACCCCCGTTTTACACTTACCATGGACCACCTCCCACGCGACCAGCTCGCTCTTACCATAGTTTTCGTTTTCGACCTACCCGCTCTCACCCTTTTACTTCGAGAGTCGTCCGCGAGGAGACTCCCCCTTCTGATCCGAGGAGCCCAGTCAGGGTTTCACCATCACCTGACCCGGTACCCAGTGGTAGGGTACACTCTCCCTCGGATGAGATCGAGGAGGATCCGGTGGAGGACGAGAGTGGGAGCGAGCCTGTCATGCATTCTACTGGGAGTGATTGGAGGGACGATGATCCCTAGGTATATGCATATGGTATGTGATGAGGATCGGTGGATTCGATGTGTGGATGCTGTGGAGGAGACTTGCTGCTGCTGCTGTGTTGATGATGATGCTACTACCTTACTACTTATGTTTCTTGGAGACTGCTGCTATCACTACTACTACCTCTGATGATGCCAGATCTACGTGATCACCCTTGGAGTTTATGTTTTGGATATGTACATATATTGTAGATATACTTTTGGAGTACTCTAGGGGTTTAGATACACTACTATGTAGATCTGTTTATGGGCTTGTATATTTTGGATCTTGGAGATTTTGATCATGGGACTATGTACTCACTACTCTTCATATATATATTAAAAACCTATGTTTATCTTATCATTAAATCGCATAGTCCGATAAATTCCGCTTTACTCTGATTTAATCTCTTTAAGAGCTCGGCTATAAACATTATTTGATGGTATCAGATTTATCGAACAAAGCATGGGTAACTTTGATTACTCGTATGATACAAGGATGTTTCAAAAGAGCGAATGTTATCCTATTTGTGAAAAGGTTTTAGAGATCGCCGAACTCGATACAAATGTTTTGAAATGGTTTAAAGTTTATTCTCCAAGAATTCCAAATGACGATTTGTGCACCCGCTTTAAAAGAAAATTTTATTTTCCATATTTTCTTAACACTCACAAGTCCATATATTATCCAATATGAAAGCTTAATTACTATATTATATTTGGGTAATTCGGAAGGGTGTCACAAAAAGATATGAATTTTTGAAGTTATAATACTATAACCCTTCAAAAAAATTTCCATTCCAAACATAAATCCAATAACACTTTAATAATAAAATACTATACTTAATAATATATTTTCATGCAAAAATTTATATTTAGAATTATTCAAGGAAAATATTTTATTACATACCTATGTATATATATCACGTATATATATATATATAAAATTAAATTCCAATACTTTCAAAAGAAACCAAAGTACCATAAATCATTAATAAATTAGTTATATTAAAAATAAAGATAGTAATACAAATAAATTGGGCCTAAATTGAGGGTCTCACATTTAGCATAATTTTCATTTTTCTAATCTTACTATTATTCTAATTATCCTTGGAATTAAAATTCGGGATGTTACAAAAGACTTTAATCTCGTGCATCGCACGGGTTTAGGCAATCAAAACTATCTTATTATATAGATATATTATATTTTCATAATCTACTGTCCTTATATAAAAAGACGCCTATTCGAGACACCACGTTTGTTGGAAAAATTTTCGAGGCACCATATTAGTCGGAGAAATTTTCGAGGCACCACGTTTGTTGTTGAAGTTTTCCTCTCACCAGAGCATTTGTAGGTAGATAATCATTATCTCCAAACAAAATCACAATTTGAAATTAAATAAATTATTAAAATTTATTTAATTATTATCTTATCTGCATGTGAAATCATTATCCTCAATTTTACAAGTTTATCATTATCCTCAGTTTTACAAGTTTACCATTATCCTCAATTTTACAAGCTTTCCAAATCATTATATATGACATGGATATATTTTATTTTTTTATCTTTCATCTTTGCATTCATCTTTATTCTTTTTTTTTTCGTTCTATTTTTTTGTTCTATCTTTCTTGAATATGTATCATGCATGCATATACTTTACTTTTTGTAAATTTAACCCATGAAAAATTGTCTAGTTTAATTTCTTTTACGAGATTTGTAACAGCCCGATTTTCGTAACTTGAAAATAACCAACTTTATTTCATTTAGGTTGTAAAAAATGAGGACAAATTTATTTTTTTTTAAACATTGTTGAAGCGTTTGTAAACATTATTGGAGAGTTCTTAACATTCTTCAACACTTCTTTTGAAAATCGAGTTGTTACTAAAATCAAAACTTATTCATTTGGGTTTCCAAAAACATTCATCAAGGAAAATGGTTGGGTTTCAATTAAAAAGTAGTTACTTGCATTACATCAAAAAGGACCTTAAACATTCCTCGCAAAGTTGCACAAAAGTAGGGCATGTTTCAAAATAAGATGGGTTACACAATTGGTTCATCACTTTGGTAATCCTTAACTCAACAATCATCACAACCTAATCTGACCACACTATCCTTAAACTATCTTATTGAAAACAGTTGGGTGAAGTTCCTTCTTCCTCTTGCGTCCTCTCTTTGCTCTCGAAGATGATGCCCTTCTTGTTGTGATTCCCTCCTTGCTAGTAGATTTCGGCTCCGCTCCATTGAGAGTGGTGGAGTTCCTCCGAGACTCATACCGAATCTTCTCTTTGTAGTTCATGTAGCCTCGTACGGTGACTTCCATCCGATACTCCATCTGCCCGTTGAGATATCAGCAGCACCGATATGCCAACGAATAGGAGAGAGTAAGCGATCCGAACGACGCATCGTCGACGGTGTGGGATTACGATAGGCAAGATAATAGGACCATACAACATACAATGCCACTCACAAGCACACAATTGTTATCCTCTTTCATTTCCTTCTCTCATAACTATGTTTCTCTTTTCATTCAGTCTTATCAATTCACAATCTTTAATGATTGGGGTACTTTAAGATATCCTCAAAATATTCATTCATTCTTGGCTATCACTCACGTCTACATCTCCTCGGTTATCCACCCAACCTAGTCGGAAGCAAACAGGAGTACAGGACCTTTACCGTGCGGGCACGATAGCTGTCTCACACTCAAATGGTCCCAGACCAGGAAGACTCAGCCTCAAATCATATCAATTCAATTCAATTCATATATATATCAAGGCACACTATCTCACAGTGGCAATCAAGATACCCCACTCCAGTCCCTCTCACTGTTCTAGATTTGCAATCTAGGGGGCGACAGTATGTTTCTAGTGGGCCCGCAGAACTCACCACGGTATTGGACCCAGTCCCTACCACGTTCGTACGCCACCTGTGGAGTTCGTTCTGCCTAGAAACATACTCTAGACTCCTTGACGTTTCACCGTCATCGTCCTCCCCTAATGCAATCTCCTCCTAAGTATCCGCAGATACTTATGGTTCCTTCCTCTCCACTACTTCGCGCTCTCATACCTCACCGCAGATGTCTTTTAAAGTCTTTTATCTTGTTTTTAGTTAACCTAAGGTCGGCCCATCCTTCGTGCATCCCTTCAATGAGTCCCGACCACTAACTTGGCACAGTCTTTCTCTCATTAATTCCCACATAGCACAGAGATGGGATCACCTCGAGAAACTCAGGTCTCAATTCTCAACCTTTCTCAAAAACAGCTTTTCATAAGTTTTCGCAAAAGATTCGTTTCATAATTTTCTCAAAAATCATGCTTGACAAACTTTCTCAAAAACTCATTTCACAAAATTCTCCAAAAATAATGTTTCACAATCTTTCTTCAAAAATATTGTTTCACAAACTCTTTTCAAAAATGGTGTTTATTAAAAGCAAGGTTTCACAAACACTTTTATAAAATCCTTTCAAAAATAATGTTTCATGTAAAATAATCATTTCACAAATCTTTTCCAAAAAAAAATCTCTTTTCGCAAACCTTTTCAAAAATATACTTTCACAAATCTTGTCAAAAATCTCCTTTCGAAAACATTTTTCAAAAATCCATTTTCAAAAATTTCCTTTCACAACCTTTTTCAAAAAATCTCTTTTCACAACTCTTCACAAAAATCTCTTTTTAAAAACCTTTTTTCGAAAATCAAATTTTTGGGCTGAGCGCTAATGGAGGAGCAAGCTCAACTCAACACTAGTCTCAGTCTGAAACAAAAACAAAGGAGCCCAACTCCACTCAATTCACATCATTCTCCCCAGCTCTGGCTCAAACTCATCATTATCATTCACTCTTCCCCAATCTCAACTCTTTCTTTCTTTCTTTCTTTCTTTTCCTGCTTACATCTTTCATCATCATTCCTTTCTCTTTATATCTTTATTTCCATCAATTTACTTATTTTCTTTTCATTTTCTTATTCAGGACGTAGCAGACGTCCCTCAACATGTTACTCATTTTAAATTAACAGTATTCAATATAAGCATGCATAATTAAATAGATAAATATAAACATGCTATCCACACACAATCAGCACACAATAACAATGTGGTCTTTGTCACCTTCGTATAAGTGGCCACACAACACAAACAATTGTCACTATACTACTGACTCCGAACCACTTAGTTCCGATCTTTGATATGATACGGAACGTCCTAATATATCACCTAACTACCACGGTGTCTTAGGAAAGCTTCTCTCTCACCTGAGGTCCAGCGATTACTTGCGTACCGTCTCCTCGGATCCTCTTTTGCTGCCGGCTGCCCCAATCCCTCGTCTTTCAAATTCCTCGTACTAAATAAAATACGATTAGCTTATTAACTCGTATTAAGAAAATCTTTTCTTAGTTCGTGACACTTTTCGTTCTTAATCCGAAGACTTAAAACACTATTGTTTTATCAAAATAATTCCCACATTTTCTAGCACTTTAAATATTTTAAAACCATTTGAAAGCATTTAATAAAACTGTTTAAATTAATTTATTTGGTTGCTGGTCCACCTTGGACAGCACCTTAAATATGTTCAAAAACACCGAAAAATTCGTCGTTTTCAATCCGGCTTTTTCTTAGATTAAAGATCACTTGAAAGCTTTACTTTAAATCACTTGAACATATTTTTAAAGCTAAAAGACCATTTTAATTAATTCTGAACAGCCAAGGATCATTTTACAAAAATCATTTTGATAAAACTCCGAAAACATTTCAAAAACACTTTTCACTTTAAATAACTCTTTAATTCAAAATTAACACTTTAAAACTCAAACTTTATCATAAAACAGACTTTGGACAGCCATAAACTTAATTTAAAAATCTCAATTAAATTAAATGGAATTTTCTTAGAACCAATTTATTTCGAAGCCATTTACACACTCAAATATTTTTCAAACATAAACTAGCATCTAACCACAACAACACTTACATAGATGAAGTCGTACAAGTAATTGATTCATCATTTAATTTATTTACACTTCAAACAAACGCTTAGACATTCACTCACTCACAAAGATACAAATCAAACACAACAATTCAATTCTTTTTCAAAAATCACTACATGAGTTTATTTTAATGCAACTAAATTCTCTAGACATATTTACACTGTATGGCCGAATGACATCCAAGAAACATCACAAATTTAAATCACATAATTCAACTTGATTTATTTAAAGCACCTAAATTCTACTTTCTTTTTCATGCAACCAAATTATTTACTCTTTCTTTTACTTTCAACCAAATGCTCATACACACACATATGGATTCATTTAAACACAACACTTTCCCTCAAATCATTTAGTTCCTTTATTTTTAAATCAAAAACCGAATAGAAATTAAACATTCACCACACAATTTCAAACAATTTATTTTAACATACTTATTCCCTTTATGTCACTTCATTGAAAAAGAACCCTAGTCTAGCTAGCATGCATGGCCGAATGTCATCATGGTCAAAACAAGGTCTCTGGGTTCATTTTTCTACATGCAAAAACACAAGATTATTAAATAAAAAAAAGAAATTAACATGCATGGATCTTTTTCATGAAAACAAATCATGGTTTCACTTTTTAAAACTCATTTCTTTTGGTTCCTTTACAAAACCGTGGTGATCCTTAATGAAATAAAATCTTTTTGTTCAAAAACCACATGCATGGACCTAAATCTTATAGATCAAGTCATGGAATCAATCATAATGACATAAATCAAAGATAAAATCATTTTGAGTAAGAAGTGGTCAAAACCGTGGCATGAAATGAAGAGGGATTAAATCTTTTTGGTTCAAAAACAACATGCATGTATTAAAACTAAAGACTTGTCCATAGATCAACACAAAATCAAAACTTTTTATTTATAAATTTCATGAAAAGAATTCAAGAACCAAACTATTCAAAGATCAAAACAAAATTAAAGCTTTATTAAGATCAAGTTAAAATCAAACACTTTCAACCACTCAAATCAACTTTTCTAATCATAAGATTAACATGCAATGACTTGAATTAAATAAAAAAAAGCATCAAGACTCCTTGATCTAGTCAAGGCCGAATCATTTGGCTCTTGATCTAGGGTTTTATAAGTTCATTTATTCCTAAAAATTCAAGATCAAAGGTTAATTAACACATGCATGAACTTAAATCATCAAGATCATCAACAAATCAACATGCAGCACCAATACATCTTTAAATCACGGTTTAAGAAAGAAAATTCAACATACAAAGAGATTTACTTTAAACTTTACAAAAATCCCGTCAAACCTTTTGATTTAGAAGATTTAGTTTGAAAAGCTTTTGGATTCCTTATGAAAAACTTTAAACGAGCTATGAAATCCGTTAGTTAGACATTTACAAGTACCTTTAAGCTTGAAAATCCATGATCAAGCACAAACATACTTGTGCTCATCATTTAAGCTTGAAAAATTAACATGCAAAGAGGTTTGCTTTAAACTTTACAAAAATCTCAACAAACCTTTAGATCTTTAGGATTTATGTTGAAAAAATTTAAGATCTTTCATGAAGACCTTAATTGAGTTATGAAGTCCATTAGTTAGACGTTTATAAGTTCCTTTAAGCTTTAAAAGTTCATGATCAAACATAAAATAAGACATGCAAAAGAAGAAAAGAAAGGAAAATTACAAAATTAAAAGAAAATCTACATTATTACAATTTCTTCATGTTCATTCGAGATACCCACCAAAGAAAAGGTTGATCTTCAAACTTCTAAGGTCTTGGATCATCAAAGAAAGACTTAGGTTTTGGTTTGGACTTCTCCCTCTTTCTTCTTCTCACTCACGGCCTCCCTCTCTATTTCTCTATGTGTTGAGAGCTTTGATTTTGCTCTCAACAAATGTGTATGGGAAATGAAGGGAAATGAAAGAATGAAAGTGAATGAATGGAAATAAACTAAGGTGTATGTCTTATATAGGAAATTCGTACATTTCCTCTTTTTCCCTTGTATGTTCGGCCATGGGTGTAAATGGGAGGGGCAATTTTGGCAACTCACTTTGTTGTATGTGTGGAGGTTATCATTTTCAAGGGGACAAGGTAGCATAGGTTAGATTTTAGGGGTCACTTTAGGCTTAATGACTAGTTGGCTATTGGTTAGGGTTTTTCACTAACTTAGTTTAGTCTTGGTTACAACTTGGTTTCTTGTCCATTACTTAGGAAATTCTAGGCTTCCCCCCTCATACACACTCATACGTTACACACACACATATACACATACATGCACATACACGTCACATACTCATACACATATATACACGAATCACACAGTTAAACACACATTCATGCATTGTATTTTTCTACTAATCAAATTTTCATGTAATCCTAAGCATAGACATACATACCAAAACCGTGTACACATACACACATATGAATAGAAAATAATTCTTTTTCATTAGAAAATGACTCACACAAAAATCACAAATATTTTTATAAAAATATCAAACACATAGACCTTTTTCCAAAACTCAATTTCTAAAACTCATATTAGTATTTCATGAAAAACATTCCTAAAAAAAATCATTCATTACTTTGAAAACGTGAATTAAGAAAATTATTTAAGAAAATACTCTTTCGAAATTACTTTTCTCAAAATAAATTTCTTTAGTATTTTAATTCAATACGAGGAATTTGCGGGGTGTTACATTCTCCCCAACTTAAAGATTTCTCGTCCCGGAGAAATATGTTGTGGATTGGGCAGTAGGGCACAAAATTCTAACGTCACTTTGATTTCCATAAGAAAACTCTCGTTTCGCTGCGTGGCCATGTTCCCTTTCACTGGTCTAATTCACCTTGTCATGATCCTTGTTGGTTGCTCTCTAGCGAAGAAGTTGGACTCACATAACCGCTTGCGTGTCGAATCGGATCAAGTCCATCAGACTAACCGAAGAAGGCGTCGCTCCCTTAGCTAATCGTCGTCACATAGAGTCCGACCATAGGTATGGACTTAGGGAAAATCAAGCAAACAAAATTCAAACATCTCCAAAAGCGTGGGATTTTATCTAAAGTCCTTAGATATTTACTCTTCTCTACAACTCGGGTTCTCACTAACTCACAATAATCACTCCTTCTTTTAATTCTCCTTCTAATTCTGAGACTTTTCGTCTATCATTTCTCTAACTTAAGGGAATTCTATTACAACTCAGGTTTATTTACTTCCTCAAAACAACCCCACTTTTCTCATTAGATTCATCCTACACATCCATCAGGCCTATCACTTTCATCATCTAAACCTCTAGTTATGGTATAAGGCGATCCTAATCCTCAAATTTCCTCTAATAACTAGTAACATACATCTCTTTTCTTCCTTGTAGCTCCCCAACTTTGATCAAACTTATAACTAAATACACTATGGCCTTACACTCTTACTTAACTTAAACCATTAATCCATCCTTAAGCGTTCAAGCCTAAACTATCTAGGTAACTATGGCACTTCTAGTCCCACTATTTGGACTAAGATGTCTTAAAAGGGGCTAATAAGACTACGGGTGAATGGTAAGGCTCATAAAGAAAAGGTTCGAATTTGAACAACAGTAACTGCTTTGTTGAAGCAATTTAACAAGCACGGGAATTTAGAGATAACATCCTATTTCCTCAATGGTACCGACTACTCTTTGAACAAGGGTACACCTAAGCCAACAAACTGGGATTTATCAAACACTATCGAAACATCAAGGCTAAGGGATCTCAATCCATTCACTCTCTACTTAATCTATGTCCTTTTAGACTACAGGATGAGCAAGGCCTTATACTAACTCGATCAAAGTGGTGCTTAAACTAACATGGTTGATACTAAGCCACAAATCTTACATTCTAGAAAGATGAGGATCTAATCTTATGCTCCTACCCTTACACTAGCAAACACACAGAGTCATACAAGCAAAGCATGTAAGCCCATGCTTAAGGCCACTAAGGATTACCATAAGCTCTGATACCATTCTGTAACAGCCCGATTTTCGTAACTTGAAAATAACCAACTTTATTTCATTTAGGTTGTAAAATATGAGGCCAATTTTTCTTTTAAACATTGTTGAAGCGTTTGTAAACATTATTGGAGAGTTCTTAACATTCTTCAACACTTCTTTTGAAAATCGAGTTGTTACTAAAATCAAAACTTATTCATTTGGGTTTCCAAAAACATTCATCAAGGAAAATGGTTGGGTTTCAATTCAAAAGTAGTTACTTGCATTA
Organism: Crotalaria pallida; assembly: GCA_037953625.1. Taxonomy (NCBI): domain Eukaryota; kingdom Viridiplantae; phylum Streptophyta; class Magnoliopsida; order Fabales; family Fabaceae; genus Crotalaria; species Crotalaria pallida. Next base: position 73,183,144 of record CM075649.1, on the reverse strand, counting down.
CATCAAAAAGGACCTTAAACATTCCTCGCAAGGTTGCACAAAAGTAGGGCATGTTTCAAAATATGATGGGTTACACAATTGGTTCATCACTTTGGTAATCCTTAACTCAACAATCATCACAACCTAATCTGACCACACTATCCTTAAACTATCCTATTGAAAACAGTTGGGTGAAGTTCCTTCTTCCTCTTGCTTCCTCTCTTTGCTCTCGAAGATGATGCCCTTCTTGTTGTGATTCCCTCCTTGCTAGTAGATTTCGGCTCCGCTCCATTGAGAGTGGTGGAGTTCCTCCGAGCCTCATACCGAATCTTCTCTTTGTAGTTCCTGTAGTCTCGTACGGTGACTTCCATCCGATACTCCATCTGCCCGTTGAGATATCAGTAGCACCGATATGCCAACGAACAGGAGAGAGTAAGCGATCCGAACGACGCATCATCGACGGTGTGGGATTACGATAGGCAAGATAATAGGACCATACAACATACAATGCCACTCACAAGCACACAACAATCAAGCATATTATCAACATTACTATCATTGTTATCTTATTCACACTACTGTTATCCTCTTTCATTTCCTTCTGTCATAACTATGTTTCTCTTTTCATTCAGTCTTATCAATTCACAATCTTTAATGATTGGGGTACTTTAAGATATCCTCAAAATATTCATTCATTCTCGGATATCACTCACGTCTACATCTCCTCGGTTATCCACCCAACCTAGTCGGAAGGAAACAGGAGTACAGGACCTTTACCGTACGGGCACGACAGCTGTCTCACACTCAAATGGTCCTAGACCAGGAGGACTCAGCCTCAAATCATATCAATTCAATTCAATTCATATATATATCAAGGCACACTGTCTCACAGTGGCAATCAAGACGTCCCACTCTAGTCCCTCTCACTGTTCTAGATTTGCAATCTAGGGGGCGACAGTATGTTTCTAGTGGGCTTGCAGAACTCACCACGGCATTGGACCCAGTCCCTACCACGTTCGTACGCCACCTGTGGAGTTCGTTCTGCCTAGAAACATACTCTAGACTCCTTGACGTTTCACCGTCATCGTCCTCCCCTGATGCAATCTCCTCCTAAGTATCCGCAGATACTTATGGTTCCTTCCTCTCCACTACTTCGCACTCTCATACCTCACCGTGAATGTCTTTTAAAGTCTTTTATCTTGTTTTTAGTTAACCTAATGTCGGCCCATCCTTCGTGCATCTCTTCAATGAGTCCCGACCACTAACTTGGCACAGTCTTTCTCTCATTAATTCCCACATAGCACAGAGCTGGGATCACCTCGACAAACTCGGGTCTCAATTCTCAACCTTTCTCAAAAACAGCTTTTCATAAGTTTTCGCAAAAGATTCGTTTCATAATTTTCTCAAAAATCATGCTTCACAAACTTTCTCAAAAATCTCATTTCACAAAATTCTCCAAAAATAATGTTTCACATTCTTTCTTCAAAAATAGTGTTTCACAAACTCTTTTCAAAAATGGTGTTTATTAAAAGCAAGGTTTCACAAACACTTTTATAAAATCCTTTCAAAAATAATGTTTCATGTAAAATAATCATTTCACAAATCTTTTCCAAAAAAAATCTCTTTTCGCAAACCTTTTCAAAAATATACTTTCACAAATCTTGTCAAAAATCTCCTTTCGAAAACATTTTTCAAAAATCCATTTTCAAAAATTTCCTTTCACAACCTTTTTCAAAAAATCTCTTTTCACAACTCTTCACAAAAATCTCTTTTTAAAAACCTTTTTTCGAAAATCAAATTTTTGGGCTGAGCGCTAATGGAGGAGCAAGCTCAACTCAACACTAGTCTCAGTCTGAAACAAAAACAAAGGAGCCCAGCTCCACTCAATTCACATCATTCTCCCCAGCTCTGGCTCAAACTCATCATTATCATTCACTCTTCCCCAATCTCAACTCTTTCTTTCTTTCTTTCTTTCTTTTCCAGCTTACATCTTTCATCATCATTCCTTTCTCTTTATATCTTTATTTCCATCAATTTACTTATTTTCTTTTCATTTTCTTATTCAGGACGTAGCAGACGTCCCTCAACATGTTACTCATTTTAAATTAACAGTATTCAATATAAGCATGCATAATTAAATAGATAAATATAAACATGCTATCCACACACAATCAGCACACAATAACAATGTGGTCTTTGTCACCTTCGTATAAGTGGCCACACAACACAAACAATTGCCACTATACTACTGACTCCGAACCACTTAGTTCCGATCTTTGAGATGATACGGAACGTCCTAATATATCACCTAACTACCACGGTGTCTTAGGAAAACTTCTCTCTCACCTGAGGTCCAGCGATTACTTGCGTACCGTCTCCTCGGATCCTCTTTTGCTGCCGGCTGCCCCAATCCCTCGTCTTTCAAATTCCTCGTACTAAATAAAATACGCTTAGGTTATTAACTCGTATTAAGAAAATCTTTTCTTAGTTCGTGACACTTTTCGTTCTTAATCGGAAGACTTAAAACACTATTGTTTTATCAAAATAATTCCCAATTTTCTAGCACTTTAAATATTTTAAAACCATTTGAAAGCATTTAATAAAATGGTTTAAATTAATTTATTTGGTTGCTGGTCCACCTTGGACAGCACCTTAAATATGTTCAAAAACACCGAAAAATTCGCCGTTTTCAATCCGGCTTTTTCTTAGATTAAAGATCACTTGAAAGCTTTACTTTAAATCACTTGAACATATTTTTAAAGCTAAAAGACCATTTTAATTAATTCTGAACAGCCAAGGATCATTTTACAAAAATCATTTTGATAAAACTCCGAAAACATTTCAAAAACACTTTTCACTTTAAATAACTCTTTAATTCAAAATTAACACTTTAAAACTCAAATCTTTATCATAAAACAGACTTTGGACAGCCATAAACATAATTTAAAAATCTCAATTAAATTAAATGGAATTTTCTTAAAACCAATTTATTTCGAAGCCATTTACACACTCAAATATTTTTCAAACATAAACTAGCACCTAACCACAACAACACTTACATAGATGAAGTCGTACAAGTAATTGATTAATCATTTAATTTATTTACACTTCAAACAAACGCTTAGACATTCACTCACTCACAAAGATACAAATCAAACACAACAATTCAATTCTTTTTCAAAATTCACTACATGAGTTTATTTTAATGCAACTAAATTCTCTAGACATATTTACACTGTATGGACGAATGACATCCAAGAAACATCACAAATTTAAATCACATAATTCAACTTGATTTATTTAAAGCACCTAAATTCTACTTTCTTTTTCATGCAACCAAATTATTTACTCTTTCTTTTACTTTCAACCAAATGCTCATACACACACATATGGATTCATTTAAACTCAACACTTTCCCTCAAATCATTTATTTCCTTTATTTTTAAATCAAAAACCGAATAGAAATTAAACATTCACCACACAATTTCAAACAATTTATTTTAACATACTTATTCCCTTTATGTCACTTCATTGAAAAGAACCCTAGTCTAGTTAGCATGCATGGCCGAATGTCATCATGGTCAAAACAAGGTCTTTGGGTTCATTTTTCTACATGCAAAAACACAAGGTTCTTAAATAAAAAAAAGAAATTAACATGCATGGATCTTTTTCATGAAAATAAATCATGGTTTCCTTATTCTAGGCCTAGACCTTATGCACATCATCATAGATCAAAGTTTTACTTTCAATTCTTTCACATGCACGCACAAAGAACATGAGTCAAGACAAAAATCACTTTTTAAAACTCATTTCTTTTGGTTCCTTTACAAAACCGTGGTGATCCTTAAGGAAATAAAATCTTTTTGTTCAAAAACCACATGCATGGACCTAAATCTTATAGATCAAGTCATGGAATCAATCATAATGACATAAATCAAAGATAAAATCATAGTAAGAAGTGGTCAAAACCGTGGTATGAAATGAAGAGGGATTAAATCTTTTTGGTTCAAAAACAACATGCATGTATTAAAACTCAAGACTTGTCCATAGATCAACACAAAGTCAAAACTTTTTATTTATAAATTTCATGAAAAGAATTCAAGAACCAAACTTTTCAAAGATCAAAACAAAATTAAAGCTTTATTAAGATCAAGTTAAAATCAAACACTTTCAACCACTCAAATCAACTTTTCTAATCATAAGATTAACATGCAATGACTTGAATTAAATAAAAAAAAAGCATCAAGACTCCTTGATCTAGTCAAGGCCGAATCATTTGGCTCTTGATCTAGGGTTTTATAAGTTCATTTATTCTTAAAAATTCAAGATCAAAGGTTAATTAACACATGCATGAACTTAAATCATCAAGATCATCAACAAATCAGCATGCAGCACCAATACATCTTTAAATCACGGTTTAAGAAAGAAAATTCAACATACAAAGAGATTTACTTTTGTGACACCCTTCCGGATTACCCAAATTGTAACTAATATTTAAGCTATTATATTGGATAATATATGGACTTGTGAGCTAAGATAATATGGTAAATAAAATTTTCTTTAAAGCGGGTGCACAATTCATCTAATGGAACTCTTGGAGAATAAATTCTAAAATCCTTTAAAACACTTGTATCGGGTTCGGCGATTTCTAAAACCTTTTCTCAAGCAGGATAACATTCGTTCTTTAGAAATTTCTGTGCATTTTACAATCAATTGAAGCCACCCATACTTTGTTCAATAAAACTGATACCGTCAATTAATACTTATAGCCGAGCTCATTTATAAGTTAAATCAGAGTAAGCGGAAATTACTGGACTATGCAACTGATATAATATAAACAAAGATTTTCATATATACGAAAGAGTCATACATACATAGTCCATGAGATAAGTCACCAAGTTCCAAAATATAACAAGTCCATATAAACAGATCTACCTCACTATGATACTATAACCCTAGAGTAAAACATATGTACAATATATACATAATCAAAATACAACCCCAGGGATAGTCACTTAGATCCATCAGCATCAGATGCAGTAGTAGTAGCAGCAGTAGTCTCCCAAAATATAGGTAAAAAGGTAGTAGCATCATCATTACAGCAGCAGCAGCACATCTCCTCCACACACCGGATCCTCGGATCCACATCATACACCATATACATGTACCTAGGGATCATCGTCCCTCCAGTCACTCCCAGTAGAATGCACGAGAGGCTCGCTCCCACTCTCGTCCTCCACCGGATCCTCCTCAATCTCATCCGAAGGAGAGTGTACCCTACCACTGGGTACCGGGTCAGGTGATGGTGAAACCCTGACGGGGCTCCTTGGATAAGAAGGGGGAGTCTCCTCGCGGACAACTCTCGAAGTAAAAGGGTGAGAGCGGGTAGGTCGAAAATGAAAAATATTGTAAGAGCGAGCTGGTCGCATGGGAGGTGGTCCATGATAAGTATAAAACGGGGGTACATGCATAGTTTATATGATGGGAATCCTAAACCTACGAGGACGGAATCGCATCAGCGGATTAGGGTGGTAGAATGTGAACTCTACCTCCCCCTCATACACCGCGCGATGGTCCTCATAGATCCATACGCCACTAGGAAGTGGCCGGATCTCGATGCAAGCAATGTAGCGAGACATCACCTACAAGGGCATAGGGGTAAGCAATTCTACTCACATAATCAATAGAGAATAAATCATGCAACATATGAAAGATACTAATGCATCAATTAATAACAATCACAATTAGCATTTAGCAAGTATCAGATGCACATAGGATGTTCACACTTAATTCAGGTATATCAATTGCATTAGGTGAATGACATGATGCATGACTTTAACTCTCAACTTATCTCCGCATTTTCTAAGTCACTTTCTGACGTCCATCCCTGAGAACCCAGCACTCCACAGTGCGTTGTATTCCTAGGTATACAACAATTCGTACATTCACCTAGAATGTACACGTCAAGCTTGGTATCCATGCCACCCGAGCATATCCCGTCATCCAAACGGATCGTCATCCAAACGATATATCCATATCGGCATCCACAAAGCCGACCACGTCAACGACGTGTCATCAAGCAAGCGTATTGGCACTCCCAGAGGCCCTCCACATGTTTATCGAAACATGAATACGTCCTACCATCCAAACTCCAGAATGAATGCATTTTAGACTTAGGGGAAATTGATTAATACATTACTTGCCACCTAGGCTTAATTTTCAAAATGGATCGTCACCGAACGATCTATTTGTATTTATCAATTTCTCTAAGTCTTTGATCCCTTGAATTATCCTTAATAATTCCTTAATTAATTAAGTTAGAGTTGAAAATGATGTTTTCAGATTCTGGGCATTTTACTCGAGTAAAGTTCAGAATACTCGAGTGTTTTGGAGATTTTCCAGATTACTCGAGTGTTCTTAAGCTTACTCGAGTGTTCATGTCTTTCTGAGGATTTGGGTTTTAATTTCAACAATTTACTCGAGTAGTTCCTGAGTTACTCGAGTGTTCTTTGGACTTTTCCAGAATACTCGAGTGACTTTGAATGACTCGAGTGTTTGACCTATAACAATTCTCAGTTCATGCCCGATACTCGAGTAACAGACAAAATACTCGAGTGTTCTTATGAAATTTACTTTATTTTGAACACGATTTACTCGAGTACTTTTGCTATTTACTCGAGTGTTTCGCAGCTGACAGTATTGAAAACTGGTTTTAACATGCCATTTTCATTTCTACTCAATTTAAGTCCATTTCAGGGATCAACAGAGTTAACATATCATTAATCAAACATGTTACAACACTTATTTCAATTCAAAACACAGAATTGACAGAGAAATCATTGATTATGCTTAAAAAGGCATTTTAACAACTCCATACCTCAAATCACAAAATAAGCATAATATTCATGAAACAAAGCTCATTCAGGTTCACATGCATGATAACAAACTTGCTCAATACGGATTTAGAGCATGGATTGGTCTCCAAACCAAAGTTCCTATAGAATCTAAGCCCTTAGAGCCTCTTGGTGGCTCTCTAACACATTTAATGGATTTCAAACTCTATCTAGTGAATATAATTACTTCCCCTTACCTCTCAGATGTGAATCAACAGAAAGAAATCCAAGAAAAGAGCTCCAACACCAGAAATCAATTTGAACTTCACATGCAGAGCAGTTTTGAGTGCATCACCAAAACCGAATTGGTTTACCCACAAAACAGATATAAGAATTGGGGAAAATTAGATTTCTAGACTCTATACAACATCAACTAACTAAAGGAATTAAGTTTGAGACTCAGGGATTCACGAGCTTACCGAAATCGATGATCAAAGTAAGCTCCAGACACCAACTCAAGCAAGGACAGCTTCACTTCAAGCCTTCGATTCTCTCAATCCACACACTCAAACCTCACAACTTTGGTGTCTATACAAAGCTCGTGATGTGAGATTTGTGTTGGTGTATCACTCGAAGCCTAACACTTAGAATCAAAAGAGAATCGAACGAGACGAATTCGAAACCCTAACTATGTCAACACAAGCAAGATTGAGCAAAATTCCCACGAATTCGTGGTTGATAAGCTTATATAGACATGGAGAAGGTTCATGCAGTGCGACACGACATCCTTGAGCTGTTGAAGATGGTGTAATCGTGTCAACAAAGCGAACTCGTTGGCTGTGACTCATCAAACGCACTAACTCGTGCAGTTTGACCCAGAATACTCGAGTATTCCAGAAAATACTCGAGTGTTTTACCCAGATTTTGAAAAATAATTATTTTATTTACTTTCCCTCCAAAACCTTTCCTATAATTGCTTCTAGGTCCCAACCCAGGGACTAATATGCAAAATATGCATTTTAGGCATTTAAATTATTTATTAAATAATTTCTCACATGCAAGCTAATTACATACACACATATTTTAATCAAGGATTAATTTGAAAACTATTAATTATAATTAAATTATAATTAACATTTCATTAATCGGGGATTAAAATTTTTGGGGTGTTACACTACTCCCCCACTTACAAGGAATTTCGTCCCCGAAATTCAACTCATACAAACAAGTCAGGATAATCCTGACGCATCTTATCCTCTAATTCCCAAGATGCTTCTCTTACATCTCCACAGACCCAGACAACTTTGACCAGATGGATGTCCTTCCCTCTAAGCTGCTTGATTCTTCGGTCTTCAATACGAACTGGCACAACTTTGAAGGTTGGGTTCTTATGAACTTCTAAGTTATCCGGTTGGATTCTAAGGACAATGGTGGGGTCATGGACGTATTTCTTCAATTGAGACACATGGAATACACTATGGAGATTAGCTAATGACGGAGGCAAAGCTAATTGATAGGCTACTGGGCCGATCCTTTTGAGGATTTGATAGGGACCAATAAACTTAGGTGATAGTTTCTGGGTTTTCAAGGCTCTACTAACACCTTTGGTTGGTATTATTCTAATGAACACGTGGTCTCCTTCAGCAAACTCTAAGGTTTTTCTCCTTCTATCAGCATAACTTTTCTGCCTACTCTGAGCTGCCCTCATCTTCTCTTGTATCATTTTGATCTGCTCTGTGGTCTCTTGCACAATATCTGGTCCAATCAGAGAACTCTCCCCCACTTGAAACCAGCATAACGGCGTCTGACACTTTCTCCCATACAAAGCTTCAAATGGTGCCATTCCAATGCTCGTGTGATAGCTGTTGTTGTAAGTGAATTCCACGAGTGGCAACATTTGCTCCCAATTTCTTTGTCCTTCCAATGCACAAGCTCTTAAGATGTCTTCCAACGACTGAATAGTCCTTTCTGTTTGACCATCAGTCTGAGGATGGTATGCAGAACTTAGCTTCAATCTCGAACCCAAGGCTCTATGCAGATCTTCCCAAAACTTTGATGTAAACCTCGGATCGCGATCAGACACAATGCTTGATGGTACTCCGTGCAGACGAACAACTTCCTTGATGTACAACTGAGTGAGCTTTTCCAATGAGTAGCGCATATTCACGGGAATGAAATGCGCTGACTTGGTCAAACGGTCCACGATCACCCAAATTGCATCATGACCAGTAGATGTCTTTGGCAATCCTAACACAAAATCCATCGAGATGCTATCCCATTTCCACAACGGGATCTCTAAAGAAAGTAACTCTCCTCCTGGCCTTTGATGTTCCACCTTGGCCTTTTGACATACTAAACAACATGCCACATATTCAGCTACATCTCTCTTCAAACCAGGCCACCAAAATAACTTCTTTAAGTCCTGGTACATTTTAGTAGCTCCCGGATGCATACTCATCTTACTCTTATGCGCTTCATCCAAAATCATCCTTCTTACTTCCAAATCATCAGGCACACAAATCCTCGTTTTAAAGCGAAGGATTCCATCCTTCCCTTCTTGAAATTCCAACTCCTTACCTTCTTGCATCAACTTCCTCTTTTCCATGAGTTTCCCATCCTTGTGTTGCAATTCCCGTATCCTTTGCAGAAAATCGTTAGCAATCTGCAGCATTCCCAACTTGATGCTTGTCGGCTCCACTTGCATCGTCAGACTCAAATCTCGAAATTCCTCTATCAGTACAGCTTCTCTGACCATCATTGCACTGATATGCATTGCCTTTCTACTCAATGCGTCCGCCACAACGTTAGCCTTCCCAGGATGGTACTGGAGCTCAAACTCATAATCCTTCAAAAACTCCATCCATCTGCGTTGCCTCATATTCAACTCCTTTTGATCAAAGAGGTACTTTAAACTCTTATGGTCACTAAAAACCCGGAACGTAGTGCCATAGAGATAGTGTCTCCAGATCTTTAAGGCAAACACCACAGCTGCTAACTCCAGATCATGGGTTGGATAGTTCATCTCATGAACCTTTAACTGTCTCGAAGCGTAAGCGACGACTTGTCCATCTTGCATCAAGACACACCCAAGACCTTGTTTCGACGCGTCACAATACACATCGAAACTCTTCAGCGTATCGGGCAGCACCAACACAGGAGACGATGTCAACCTTTCTTTCAACTCCCGAAAACTTCTCTCACACTTCTCATCCCATAGGAACGGTTGATCTTTCCTTGTCAACTTCGTCAGAGGCAGTGCAATCTTCGAGAAACCTTCGATGAATCTTCTATAATACCCAGCCAAACCAAGAAAACTTCTGACTTCCGTGGCCGACTTTGGTTGCTCCCATTGCAAAACCGAACTTACTTTCGTTGGATCAACTGCTATCCCTTTATCTGAAATCACATGCCCCAAAAATTTAACCTCCTTCAGCCAGAACTCACACTTTGTAAGTTTGGCATACAGCTGCTTCTCCTTCAAGATGCTTAACACTATCTTCAAGTGTTCAGCATGCTCCTCCGGGCTCTTAGAGTAAATCAGAATATCATCAATGAACACAACCACGAATGAATCTAAATAAGGTCTAAAGATTCGATTCATGTAGTCCATGAAGATAGCTGGTGCATTAGTCAATCCGAACGGCATCACGACATACTCATAATGTCCGTATCGAGATCGAAATGCAGTCTTAGAGATATCCTCTTCTCTAATTCTGATCTGATGGTCCCCCGACCTCAAATCAATCTTGGAAAATACTGAAGTCCCACGAACTTGATCCATAAGGTCATCTATCCGTGGCAACGGATACTTGTTCTTGATGGTGACCTTATTAAGTTGTCGGTAGTCGATGCACATCCTCATACTACCATCTTTCTTCCTGACGAACAAGACAGGAGCACCCCAACGTGACACGCTTGATCGAATCATCTGTTTCTGCAGCAGCTCCTCAATCTGCTTCTTCATTTCCGCCATTTCCGGTGGTGCCATTCTATAGGGAGCGATAGAAATGGGACCAGCTCCCGGAATTAGGTCGATACCGAATTCAATCTCTCTTCTTGGTGGTAGACCAGGAATCTCGTCAGCAAACACTTCCGGAAACTCTCGGACAACAGGAATCTCTTCCGTCTTCGGACCAACTTCCTCCATCTCAGCATTGAACAGACACACGTAGCCAGATGGTTTTGGGCTTCTATAGGTTACCAGTTTCCTATCACAGTCAATGATCACTTGGTTCTGACTTAACCAGTCCATCCCCAAGATTACATCTACTTGTGCTAAGGGTAAGCAGATCAAATCTACTTTAGAGGTTTGTCCTAACACTTCTATACAACAGTTAAGACATGCTCTAGAAACAATTACAGGAGCATTGGTAGGAGTTTCTACTCTGAGAGTATAAGGCATCTCAAACACATTCAAGCCTAAACGGTCTACACATTCATGTGAAACAAATGAATGTGTTGCACCAGAGTCAAACAAAACATGGCAAAACTGACCATTAAGCAAGTATTTACCTTGCACCAGATCAGAAGATCGATTCGCTTCCACACCGCTAAGGGTGAAGACCCTTCCTTGAGCCATTGATCCATCCGCAGTTCCTCTTGAGTTGGCCTTGGCTGGTTCCTTGCAATCTCGTGCAAAATGCCCTGGCTTCCCACAGTTGAAACATCCACTTGTTCCCCAGCAAACACGACCATAATGGTTGCGTTTGCACTTGTCGCAGAATGGAGCTTCGCTCCGATAATTTCTTCCCTCAGAACCACCAACCTTGCCCTTGCCTTTCCCTCTGCGATCATATGGACCTTTGCCTCGATTGTTGAAACCCTTACGCCTTTGAGATCCATAGCCTTGATTGTCCTTCTTTTTCGAGACTTGCACCTCCTCGGCCTTGGTGTCGTCTTCATACATCCTACACATGTCCACGAGTGCAGGAAAACTTTGGATTCGCTGATAGCTGAAAATTGACTTTAGCTTGGGCCTTAAGCCTCCTTCAAACTTTATACACTTGCTCCTTTCATCTGGATTGTTCTGATAGTATGGAGAGTACTTCATCAGCTCCTCAAATTTAGCTGCGTACTCACCCACACTCATGTTCCCTTGCTTCAGCTGCAGGAACTTCACCTCCTTCTTCCTTCTCAAGTCCTCCGGGAAATACTTTTGGAGGAACTTCTCCATGAATACTCCCCAACTCACTTCCCTTCCTTCATACTGCAAAAGCTGCATGGTGTGATTCCACCAATTCTCCGCTTCATCCTCCAACATGTAGGTTGCATACGCCACCTTCTGAATATCAGAACACTCCAAAGTCCTCAAAATCTTGTCCATAGTATGAATCCATTTGTTGGCTTCCTCCGGTTTAAATCCTCCTTCAAACTTTGGCGGATTGCAGCTCCTAAAATCAGCCAGAGTCTTCGCCTCAGTGTTACCCACATTACACTGATGAGGCGGATTTGCCGGTTGAGAGGGTTGCTGAGACTGCCTTTGCATGGCTTCCAGTACCGTGGTGATTCGTTCCAACATCGTATTAGTGTGATTTTGGTTTCTAGTTGCCATATTAGACCTGCGCTATGGACTTATGGTCACATATGTTGAACTAAAGAAACTTCCATTACACTACCTATACTAAGGCTCTATCCTAAGCTTATTTGATCTACAATCAATTGTGTCTTGTACTCAAAAGAGACAAGATACAAACAATTCAGGGTATTCAAACCTTTAACAATCAAAATAACAGCATTCAAGGTAATAAGTGCTTTGGAGATACCTGCTTGATGTTGATGGCTACCTTTCTGGAACCACTTCTACTACTACAGGATCTGACTTTTGCTCTGATACCACTAAGTGTGACACCCTTCCGGATTACCCAAATTGTAACTAATATTTAAGCTATTATATTGGATAATATATGGACTTGTGAGCTAAGATAATATGGTAAATAAAATTTTCTTTAAAGCGGGTGCACAATTCATCTAATGGAACTCTTGGAGAATAAATTCTAAAATCCTTTAAAACACTTGTATCGGGTTCGGCGATTTCTAAAACCTTTTCTCAAGCAGGATAACATTCGTTCTTTAGAAATTTATGTGCATTTTACAATCAATTGAAGCTACCCATACTTTGTTCAATAAAACTGATACCGTCAATTAATACTTATAGCCGAGCTCATTTATAAGTTAAATCAGAGTAAGCGGAAATTACTGGACTATGCAACTGATATAATATAAACATAGATTTTCATATATACGAAAGAGTCATACATACATAGTCCATGAGATAAGTCACCAAGTTCCAAAATATAACAAGTCCATATAAACAGATCTACCTCACTATGACACTATAACCCTAGAGTAAAACATATGTACAATATATACATAATCAAAATACAACCCCAGGGATAGTCACGTAGATCCATCAGCATCAGATGCAGTAGTAGTAGCAGCAGTAGTCTCCCAAAATATAGGTAAAAAGGTAGTAGCATCATCATTACAGCAGCAGCAGCACATCTCCTCCACACACCGGATCCTCGGATCCACATCATACACCATATACATGTACCCAGGGATCATCGTCCCTCCAGTCACTCCCAGTAGAATGCACGACAGGCTCGCTCCCACTCTCGTCCTCCACCGGATCCTCCTCAATCTCATCCGAAGGAAAGTGTACCCTACCACTGGGTACCGGGTCAGGTGATGGTGAAACCCTGACGGGGCTCCTTGGATAAGAAGGGGGAGTCTCCTCGCGGACAACTCTCGAAGTAAAAGGGTGAGAGCGGGTAGGTCGAAAATGAAAACTATGGTAAGAGAGAGCTGGTCGCATGGGAGGTGGTCCATGATAAGTATAAAACGGGGGTACATGCATAGTTTATATGATGGGAATCCTAAACCTACGAGGACGGAATCGCATCAGTGGATTAGGGTGGTAGAATGTGAACTCTACCTCCCCCTCATACACCGCGCGATGGTCCTCATAGATCCATACGCCACTAGGAAGTGGCCGGATCTCGATGCAAGCAATGTAGCGAGACATCACCTACAAGGGCATAGGGGTAAGCAATTCTACTCACATAATCAATAGAGAATAAATCATGAAAACATATGAAAGATAATAATGCATCAATTAATAACAATCACAATTAGCATTTAGCAAGTATCAGATGCACATAGGATGTTCACACTTAATTCAGGTATATCAATTGCATTAGGTGAATGACATGATGCATGACTTTAACTCTCAACTTATCTCCACATTTTCTAAGTCACTTTCTGACGTCCATCCCTGACAACCCAGCACTCCACAGTGCGTTGTATTCCTAGGTATACAACAATTCGTACATTCACCTAGAATGTACACGTCAAGCTTGGTATCCATGCCACTCGAGCATATCCCGTCATCCAAACGGATCGTCATCCAAACGATATATCCATATCGGCATCCACAAAGCCGACCACGTCAACGACGTGTCATCAAGCAAGCGTATTGGCACTCCCAGAGGCCCTCCACATGTTTATCGAAACATGAATACGTCCTACCATCCAAACTCCAGAATGAATGCATTTTAGACTTAGGGGAAATTGATTAATACATTACTTGCCACCTAGGCTTAATTTTCAAAATGGATCGTCACCGAACGATCTATTTGTATTTATCAATTTCTCTAAGTCTTTGATCCCTTGAATTATCCTTAATAATTCCTTAATTAATTAAGTTAGAGTTGAAAATGATGTTTTCAGATTCTGGGCATTTTACTCGAGTAAAGTTCAGAATACTCGAGTGTTCTGGAGATTTTCCAGATTACTCGAGTGTTCTTAAGCTTACTCGAGTGTTCATGTCTTTCTGAGGATTTGGGTTTTAATTTCAACAATTTACTCGAGTAGTTCCTGAGTTACTCGAGTGTTCTTTGGACTTTTCCAGAATACTCGAGTGACTTTGAATGACTCGAGTGTTTGACCTATAACAATTCTCAGTTCATGCCCGATACTCGAGTAACAGACAAAATACTCGAGTGTTCTTATGAAATTTACTTTATTTTGAACACGATTTACTCGAGTACTTTTGCTATTTACTCGAGTGTTTCGCAGCTGACAGTATTGAAAACTGGTTTTAACATGCCATTTTCATTTCTACTCAATTTAAGTCCATTTCAGGGATCAACAGAGTTAACATATCATTAATCAAACATGTTACAACACTTATTTCAATTCAAAACACAGAATTGACAGAGAAATCATTGATTATGCTTAAAAAGGCATTTTAACAACTCCATACCTCAAATCACACAATAAGCATAATATTCATGAAACAAAGCTCATTCAGGTTCACATGCATGATAACAAACTTGCTCAATACGGATTTAGAGCATGGATTGGTCTCCAAACCAAAGTTCCTATAGAATCTAAGCCCTTAGAGCCTCTTGGTGGCTCTCTAACACATTTAATGGATTTCAAACTCTATCTAGTGAATATAATTACTTCCCCTTACCTCTCAGATGTGAATCAACAGAAAGAAATCCAAGAAAAGAGCTCCAACACCAGAAATCAATTTGAACTTCACATGCAGAGCAGTTTTGAGTGCATCACCAAAACCGAATTGGTTTACCCACAAAACAGATATAAGAATTGGGGAAAATTAGATTTCTAGACTCTATACAACATCAACTAACTAAAGGAATTAAGTTTGAGACTCAGGGATTCACGAGCTTACCGAAATCGATGATCAAAGTAAGCTCCAGACACCAACTCAAGCAAGGACAGCTTCACTTCAAGCCTTCGATTCTCTTAATCCACACACTCAAACCTCACAACTTTGGTGTCTATACAAAGCTCGTGATGTGAGCTTTGTATTGGTGTATCACTCGAAGCCTAACACTTAGAATCAAAAGAGAATCGAACGAGACGAATTCGAAACCCTAACTATGTCAACACAAGCAAGATTGAGCAAAATTCCCACGAATTCGTGGTTGATAAGCTTATATAGACATGGAGAAGGTTCATGCAGTGCGACACGACATCCTTGAGCTGTTGAAGATGGTGTAATCGTGTCAACAAAGCGAACTCGTTGGCTGTGACTCATCAAACGCACTAACTCGTGCAGTTTGACCCAGAATACTCGAGTATTCCAGAAAATACTCGAGTGTTTTACCCAGATTTTGAAAAATAATTATTTTATTTACTTTCCCTCCAAAACCTTTCCTATAATTGCTTCTAGGTCCCAACCCAGGGACTAATATGCAAAATATGCATTTTAGGCATTTAAATTATTTATTAAATAATTTCTCACATGCAAGCTAATTACATACACACATATTTTAATCAAGGATTAATTTGAAAACTATTAATTATAATTAAATTATAATTAACATTTCATTAATCGGGGATTAAAATTTTTGGGGTGTTACACTACTCCCCCACTTACAAGGAATTTCGTCCCCGAAATTCAACTCATACAAACAAGTCAGGATAATCCTGACGCATCTTATCCTCTAATTCCCAAGATGCTTCTCTTACATCTCCACAGACCCAGACAACTTTGACCAGATGGATGTCCTTCCCTCTAAGCTGCTTGATTCTTCGGTCTTCAATACGAACTGGCACAGCTTTGAAGGTTAGGTTCTTATGAACTTCTAAGTTATCCGGTTGGATTCTAAGGACAATGGTGGGGTCGTGGACGTATTTCTTCAATTGAGACACATGGAATACACTATGGAGATTAGCTAATGACGGAGGCAAAGCTAATTGATAGGCTACTGGGCCGATCCTTTTGAGGATTTGATAGGGACCAATAAACTTAGGTGATAGTTTCTGCGTTTTCAAGGCTCTACTAACACCTTTGGTTGGTATTATTCTAATGAACACGTGGTCTCCTTCAGCAAACTCTAAGGTTTTTCTCCTTCTATCAGCATAGCTTTTCTGCCTACTCTGAGCTGCCCTCATCTTCTCTTGTATCATTTTGATCTGCTCCGTGGTCTCTTGCACAATATCTGGTCCAATCAGAGAACTCTCCCCCACTTGAAACCAGCATAACGGCGTCTGGCACTTTCTCCCATACAAAGCTTCAAATGGTGCCATTCCAATGCTCGTGTGATAGCTGTTGTTGTAAGTGAATTCCACGAGTGGCAACATTTGCTCCCAATTTATTTGTCCTTCCAATGCACAAGCTCTTAAGATGTCTTCCAACGACTGAATAGTCCTTTCTGTTTGACCATCAGTCTGAGGATGGTATGCAGAACTTAGCTTCAATCTCGAACCCAAGGCTCTATGCAGATCTTCCCAAAACTTTGATGTAAACCTCGGATCGCGATCAGACACAATGCTTGATGGTACTCCGTGCAGACGAACAACTTCCTTGATGTACAACTGAGTGAGCTTTTCCAATGAGTAGCGCATATTCACGGGAATGAAATGCGCTGACTTGGTCAAACGGTCCACGATCACCCAAATTGCATCATGACCAGTAGATGTCTTTGGCAATCCTAACACAAAATCCATCGAGATGCTATCCCATTTCCACAACGGGATCTCTAAAGAAAGTAACTCTCCTCCTGGCCTTTGATGTTCCACCTTGGCCTTTTGACATACTAAACAACATGCCACATATTCAGCTACATCTCTCTTCAAACCAGGCCACCAAAATAACTTCTTTAAGTCCTGGTACATTTTAGTAGCTCCCGGATGCATACTCATCTTACTCTTATGCGCTTCATCCAAAATCATCCTTCTTACTTCCAAATCATCAGGCACACAAATCCTCGTTTTAAAGCGAAGGATTCCATCCTTCCCTTCTTGAAATTCCAACTCCTTACCTTCTTGCATCAACTTCCTCTTTTCCATGAGTTTCCCATCCTTGTGTTGCAATTCCCGTATCCTTTGCAGAAAATCGTTAGCAATCTGCAGCATTCCCAACTTGATGCTTGTCGGCTCCACTTGCATCGTCAGACTCAAATCTCGAAATTCCTCTATCAGTGCAGCTTCTCTGACCATCATTGCACTGATATGCATTGCCTTTCTACTCAATGCGTCCGCCACAACGTTAGCCTTCCCAGGATGGTACTGGAGCTCAAACTCATAATCCTTCAAAAACTCCATCCATCTGCGTTGCCTCATATTCAACTCCTTTTGATCAAAGAGGTACTTTAAACTCTTATGGTCACTAAACACCCGAAACGTAGTGCCATAGAGATAGTGTCTCCAGATCTTTAAGGCAAACACCACAGCTGCTAACTCCAGATCATGGGTTGGATAGTTCATCTCATGAACCTTTAACTGTCTCGAAGCGTAAGCGACGACTTGTCCATCTTGCATCAAGACACACCCAAGACCTTGTTTCGACGCGTCACAATACACATCGAAACTCTTCAGCGTATCGGGCAGCACCAACACAGGAGACGATGTCAACCTTTCCTTCAACTCCCGAAAACTTCTCTCACACTTCTCATCCCATAGGAGCGGTTGATCTTTCCTTGTCAACTTCGTCAGAGGCAGTGCAATCTTCGAGAAACCTTCGATGAACCTTCTATAATACCCAGCCAAACCAAGAAAACTTCTGACTTCCGTGGCCGACTTTGGTTGCTCCCATTGCAAAACCGAACTTACTTTCGTTGGATCAACTGCTATCCCTTTATCTAAAATCACATGCCCCAAAAATTTAACCTCCTTCAGCCAGAACTCACACTTTGTAAGTTTGGCGTACAGCTGCTTCTCCTTCAAGATGCTTAACACTATCTTCAAGTGTTCAGCATGCTCCTCCGGGCTCTTAGAGTAAATCAGAATATCATCAATGAACACAACCACGAATGAATCTAAATAAGGTCTAAAGATTCGATTCATGTAGTCCATGAAGATAGCTGGTGCATTAGTCAATCCGAACGGCATCACGACATACTCATAATGTCTGTATCGAGATCGAAATGCAGTCTTAGAGATATCCTCTTCTCTAATTCTGATCTGATGGTACCCCGACCTCAAATCAATCTTGGAAAATACTGAAGCCCCACGAACTTGATCCATAAGGTCATCTATCCGTGGCAACGGATACTTGTTCTTGATGGTGACCTTATTAAGTTGTCGGTAGTCGATGCACATCCTCATACTACCATCTTTCTTCCTGACGAACAAGACAGGAGCACCCCAAGGTGACACGCTTGGTCGAATCATCTGTTTCTGCAGCAGCTCCTCAATCTGCTTCTTCATTTCCGCCATTTCCGGTGGTGCCATTCTATAGGGAGCGATAGAAATGGGACCAGCTCCCGGAATTAGGTCGATACCGAATTCAATCTCCATGATACCGAATTAGGTCGATACCGAATTCAATCTCCATGATCAAGCACAAACATACTTGTGCTCATCATTTAAGCTTGAAAAATTAACATGCAAAGAGGTTTGCTTTAAACTTTACAAAAATCTCAACAAACCTTTAGAACTTTAGGATTTATGTTGAAAAACTTTAAGATCTTTCATGAAAACTTTAATTGAGTTATGAAGTCCATTATTTAGACGTTTATAAGTTCCTTTAAGTTTTAAAAGTTCATGATCAAACATAAAATAAGACATGCAAAAGAAGAAAAGAAAGGAAAATTACAAAATTAAAAGAAAATCTACATTATTACAATTTCTTCATGTTCATTCGAGATACCCACCAAAGAAAAGGTTGATCTTCAAACTTCTAAGTTCTTGGATCATCAAAGAAAGACTTAGGTTTTGGTTTGGACTTCTCCCTCTTTCTTCTTCTCACTCACGGCCTCCCTCTCTATTTCTCTATGTGTTGAGAGCTTTGATTTTGCTCTCAACAATTGTGTATGGGAAATGAAGGGAAATGAAAGAATGAAAGTGAATGAATGGAAATAAACTAAGGCGTAAGTCTTATATAGGAAATTCGTACATTTCCTCTTTTTCCCTTGTAGGTTCGGCCATGGGTGTAAGTGGGAGGGGCAATTTTGGCAACTCACTTTGTTGCATGGGTGGAGGTTATCATTTTCAAGGGGACAAGGTAGCCTAGGTTAGATTTTAGGGGTCACTTTAGGCTTAATGACTAGTTGGCTATTGGTTAGGGTTTTTCACTAACTTAGTTTAGTCTTGGTTACAACTTGGTTTCTTGTCCATTACTTAGGAAATTCTAGGCTTCACCCCTCATACACACTCATACGTTACACACACACATATACACATACATGCACATACACGTCACATACTCATACACATATATACACGAATCACACACTTAAACACACATTCATGCATTGTATTTTTCTACTAATCAAATTTTCATGTAATCCTAAGCATAGACATACATACCAAAACTGTGTACACATACACACATATGAATAGAAAATAATTCTTTTTCGTTAGAAAATGACTCACACAAAAATCACAAATATTTTTATAAAAATATCAAACACATAGACCTTTTTCCAAAACTCAATTTCTAAAACTCATATTAGTATTTCATGAAAAACATTCCTAAAAAAAATCATTCATTACTTTGAAAACGTGAATTAAGAAAATTATTTAAGAAAATACTCTTTCGAAATTACTTTTCTCAAAATAAATGTCTTTAGTATTTTAATTCAATACGAGGAATTTGCGGGGTGTTACAAAATTTGCTTATGCTATTATGTAACTTATTGAGTTTTTAAAATTTTTAATTGAATCAGGTTAGTCATGTTGGAAACCAACAAGCGGTCTAACAATTACAAGAGGGGGGTGAATAGTAATTCGAATCGCTGATATACAATTTTCGGATTTAATTGAAAGTGGAAGAAATATTGTTGCTGGATTTTAGAGATAGTGAAAAATGCCGAGCAAGTGTGGAGCAGGAACCGAGCACTGATTAACAACCCGGTTTGCCGAGTTCCGAGCACACACTCAGTCGGGTTTTGCAACAGATTTTAGCAACTGTATTTCAGTCGAGTATGCAGTGAAGAAACCGATTAATTGCAACTAAAGCAAAAAATGAAAATGCTGAAAGCAGTAAAAGAAGAACACCAGAGCTACGTCCAGTCCTTCCCAAACCTTGAGGAGATTTTTACTCAAAATCAAATGTGTGATTACAATAGGAATTAGAGAACCTCTCTAATCTACACCTATATGTCACCGAGTGTACCAAACTCGTGACACTACCACAAATGACTTTGTTGCCGGTTGAAGAACGTCTTCAACACGTGTCAATGAAGACTTCCTTGAAACCTTCAAGGACTCCTTCTCTTCTGCACACAAAAAACGAGAGTACTGATTTTGGTGTTGGCTCTTGAGTCCAAAACTGATTACTGAAATCTGACAATTTGAGAGCAACTTCGTTTTCGGAATGATGAGGAATTGGTTTGATCACAAAAGCTCTATTTGATCTTTTCTCAGTTTATAAATATCACAGTGATGCATTGAGAGTATAAGAGCATAAGAGTCCAGAGAGCCTTGTGTTGGAGGAGGTCATGCCCTTTTAGACACGAGGCTTCTACAAAGAAGGAAAGAATCAATTTCGCCATTATGAGAATTGATTGATGATATTTTCTCTCCAATAGCCATTTAGTCAAAAGGCATCTACAAAGTAGGAAAGAATCAATTTTGCCATGAAAAGAATTGATTGACGAGATTCCCTCTCCAACACCCATATTCGAATTTGATAGTTATTGCCAATTCCTTTTATAGACTGATCGATTCCGTTGATGAGTAGCCTTTCTGATCTTGATCCGAGATCAGAGCAATGATGATGCTTCACGACATGAGGCCGAGCTTCAAGCTTGATGATAATTTACTGCTGACGATCGAGCTTCGAGCTTGATGATACTTCACTGCTGATGACCAAGTATGAACCGAGCTTGAGTTTGACCTTTGACTTCCGAGTTGTGGCCGAGCTTTGCATTCTGACTTGAGTCTAACTCCGAGCTTTGGCCGAACATTTGCATTCTGGCTTGAGTGACCTTGACGTCTGAGCTTTGTAATGTATCTTGAGTTTGAGTCTGAGCCGAGCTCTGGCCGAGCTTTACAGACTAGCTAGAATGCGAGCTTGAGATCCGAACATGAGTCGAGCTCCAATATTCGAGCTTGAACTGAAACTTGATATCCGAGCTTTTTGCCGAGCTTATGATTTGCTGCTGGTTCGTCTACATTGGTTGAGCATCTTCGAGCTTGCATCTGAGCTTCTTGCCGAGCTTTTGACTTGCCGCTGGTTCGATCTCGAACTGAGACTTTAGCACTTTACTTGTCCACAGCGAAGGCTGAGCTTGACTTCGGTCGAGCTGATTATTTAAGATTTTACACTATAGTACCAAAGGCCGAGCTGATGGTTCTGCCGAGCTGAAGCTTTACTATTTTACTTTGGACAAAACGAAGGCCGAGCTTGACTTTGGTTGAGCTGATTTTATCTTTGACAATCTTGCTTTGGCCGAGCTTGCATATGTTACATCCCAAATTTTAATCCCAAGTATAATTAGAATAATAACGAGATTAGAATAATATTAATAATAATAACAAGGTTAAATGAGTGTAAAAAAAAGATCTTTTAGTGTTAGAAACGTATAATAA
Organism: Crotalaria pallida; assembly: GCA_037953625.1. NCBI lineage: Eukaryota > Viridiplantae > Streptophyta > Magnoliopsida > Fabales > Fabaceae > Crotalaria > Crotalaria pallida. Next base: position 73,160,822 of record CM075649.1, on the reverse strand, counting down.
TAGAAAATTAAAAATAAAGTAATTAAATGATTTAATATGATGTTTTCAAGATGTGAGTATCGTAATAAAATTTTGATTTCATCATCATAATTGAAATATGTTTTCTAGCACTACTACAAATAAGCTTTTTCAGACCGGTTCCGAACCATTTTTCAGAGCGGTTCCGAACCGGTCTAAAAGAGCATGTTGCTAAAAGTACCATGTTATACCAGAGCAGTTATGAACCGGTCTGGTTTACATTAACGAGACTGGTTATTAACCGCTCTGAAACATGAAAATGAACCGCTCTGAAATAAAAAATGAACCGCTCTGAAAAATGAACAGCTCTGAATTAAAAAATGAACCGCTCTAAAAAATGAACCGCTCTGAATTAAAAAATGAACCGCTCTGAAAAATGAACTGCTCTGAATTAATTTTTATCCGCTCTGAATTATTCTTTTTGAACCGCTCTGAATTATTCTTTTGAATCGATCTGAATTAATTTATTAACCAGCCAATCTCAATTTTTGAACATATACCAATTTAGTAATGCTTGCCATATTTATAGTCATCCCATCTAAGCCTTTGCTCATAGGGAATTTAAAATTTTTGCCAAGAAGGAATACATAATTATATATATATATATATATAAAGAAAGATTTATCAAATAAAATTTTATTAAAAACTAGAAGCAAAAGCATTGCTTCTAGATAAAGATCAAAACCAAATACATTACACCATAGAATTAACGGGTTGCTTACAAAGATCAAATACTAGCGAAAACACACCTCTTACTGTTGGAAACTAACAAACAGAACAAAATCTCCTAACCTCCTACACCAGCAAAAAGAATAAAAAAAACTACATAACTAGAGTCGTCAATATCCCTGCATAAAAACTCCAAGATTGCAAAGCCACTCCTTCAATTTTTCCATGCATCTGCAACATTCCTGCTGGAAACTAGATACACTTATCTGCATGTTTGGAAATCAGATACACTTATCTGCATGTCTGAGAAACATGTCTGTGACGTATCTCATAGGAACTCGGAAGTAGGATATCCATTGTCCAAAATACGAGTGTATGCTAATTTCATAAGACTTATCTGCATCTCATGAGCCTAGCATCTCATGGAAGTTTAAATACCACTGTGTAGTCTCATCTTATGTCATCAAACCTAAGCATTATGTAGAAGGTGCAACTCTTTCTCTGCCACCGAGAAGAAAACACTACTTTAATAACATAAAGTTAAAAATTTAAACAACTTAAATGAACAATGTAATAAAAATAGACTCTTAAGACTATTAGAACATTTTTCTCATACATGTTTGTTGTATAATCAACATGGAATGTTTAATACATGTTTCTACATTTTTGAGCGGTCTCCACAATCATCACTGCAAATTAACATTGATTGTGGTGTTTATTTAGTTTCCTTAGTCAGCTAATCATAATCCCTGAATGATTCTATAATGATGTATATAAATACCAGCACAAACTCTTCATGCAAATCAAGCAATTCATTATTCAGTTTCAAGTGAACTTTTTTAGCTCATTTCCTTTTGCAATTTCGATTAATTAGCAAAGATAAAAACTTCAACAATAAAAAGACAAAATGAATTTTTCAAACACACCTGCCTTAAAAGCTTTGGCTTGTCAATAGTGGAAAATATTACTTCGTGAAGAGGGATGGTTATTGTTCTTGCCTGCAATTTACATAGTAATGTTCAGCTTATTTGCCAAACATGAGAGATATCGATCAATGCAGGAAACATATGGCAGTGGCACAAGTTATAACTCATTTTGTGGCAAGGTAAGATTGATACATTGATAAAAACAAAGGTTTTGAAGACCAAGCCAGTCATTGGATGGGTAAAGGAGTTCATGGTTCAATGGTTCAAATGTGGTCAAACTGAAGTCTCATTAAATATGGTATACATACTATTGAAATAAATTTTCACAAATATGATAAAAATTAATTGTCAAAGTGAGACTCGCATTTCATGCCTAAGATATTAATTCATAGTTAAAAAATAACGTAAGCAATGCCATTATAATTTTATCCACATGGTACCTCTGGGAAAAGTTGTCAGTAAGAAATCTCTCCTCTGTCTCCTTGGAGTGTTTTCTGACATCCAAGTTTAGATCCTCAAGCTTTGAACAAGCCTCATAGTCAGTTGCATGATCCCTTGCCCTACTTGTAGACATGATATACAAGATATATTATCATTAAGAAAATACAGGATTGTTAATTTAAGAAATAGTCAGGGAAACCTTTCTGTAAATTTCTGTATAAATATAGTTCACAGTTTCATGGATTGCATACCTTTTATGACATGATACAGCTCCCCCATTAGTTGCATCAAAAGATGGCCTTGGGCTAGAATGAGTACTTGCAATTCCTTGATCCTCTTCATCTGCTCGAGAAGAAATATTCTGCCCAGCAGTTTGAGTACAAAATTAAATAGAGACATGAAATACAGTAAGAAGTTTGATAGCCTCATAAAATAAAATAAAAATAAAAAAGAAACCAGGCCAGTGAAAAAAAGAGCATCAATGTTAACAAAAGAACCAACACCTCAATCCAAGTCATGCAACACAAGCAGCCACCCTTCTTAACATACAGTTTTATGCTAGAAACATATTCAGCAGGTATAGAGATAATTCCCAATTCAAAAAAAATGAAGATAAAGATTAAAAAAAGGAAAAAGGACTAAAGACAAAAAGAAAAACCTTTTGATAGCATTTGAAACTCGTAGCACTATGATAGAATTGCAAAACTAATATCCTCTTGATTCGGACTACTAACTCGTGTACTGACAAGTGAGAAAGCAAAATTCAATTTTTATTCCTAGAACTAAATGGCCAAAGACTTGAACTCATGACAAATAAACACTACCACAGGATTATGGCCATAACAGTGATAAGTAAGGAACAAAACTCAACTTTTAATCCTAACTGCCTCCCTCTTTTAATTTCTTTTTCGTACTCTTTTCTCTGCTTTTATCCTTTCTTCCATTGTGTTTCTGTTGGCCATATTCTTATTCTACTCTATTCTTAAATCATTTTGGGCCACAATCCCACTCATCATTCAGGATCAATTCTTTCACGTTTTGAACAAAAAGTTTGCTCAACTAATCTGAAGTAGGACCAAATTATTTATTAAATAGGAAATATAGGTACAAGAGATTAAATATATGGTAAAGTATAAATATAATTAAAAATAACAAAGGATAAAATTAAAACCAAGTTCTATTCTTTTCTAAGATAAGATGATGGGCTTTTATTATGCTCTATTACATGGTGTTGGAGGTAGAGAAAGTGTTTGATCATTGAGTGAGATATGTTAGTCATGGTACTCTCTAATAACATAGCATTTTGAAATCTTTGATTCACTAAGACAAATATTTGTTGACATATTTATTAAATCAGCAAAGTAGGTATAAGAGATAATATAAGAAAAAGATATGCATAATTATAAAGAAAAAGAGACAAAATCAAAACTAAACTCTACCAAATCCTCACAGGACAACTATGATTGGATTAGCACTAATGAAAGTTACTTTCAAACATGACTAAGGAACTATAATTTTTCTGTAAGAAATGAAGAATAAGACAGGTAAACATTTCTCTTCTTACCAAGTTGTAATGAAGAAAAACCCAGCTTGCCATGTTAGGGACTTGGCAGAAGCAGAATCAGGATCCCAATCAAGCAAAGCAGGTGATGATTTACTCACTGCTATCAACATATAAGCATGTTCCATAACCGTGGCAATTGCTAATCCAAAAAAAGCAGAAGCAGCACATATCAATGGCACTTTCCCACTACCACTATAAACACATTCAGATTTGTCTTCCTTTCCTTTCTCACTGGTGCTCATCCATGTCACCTGCCATATCAAACCCAAAGTGCTATATCACTAAGATTATATTATTATAACATGTGAACAATATAACTATAGTTTTATTAAACTCAAAACAATAAACAATAATAGTCTAAATCAAATATCAAATCAGGGGTAGTACTCTAAGATTACATAAGATTTTGTAATTTGAAAACATACTATTAAACATGTGTACCTGGGAATGTGTGGCTTCAGCTATGAGACATAGAATGAAGCAAAAGAGGCCTAATAGGATTGTGAGAACCATAAGGAATGCACCAGTTTTGCTACTCAAATTTGTTTTGCTTCGGCTCGGTTCGAGGTCTACATGTGTGACAGCCATTCTCTTTGGTATTTTTCTGAGATCAAGAGAAATACAATCCATCATGTTGGTGAACAAATCAAAGAAGAGGAAATGAAGCTTTAATTTGAAGTTCTGAAGGGAAGAACTAGGAGAAAAGAAAGGAAGAGTTTCAGAATTGCTTGGAGCAAAGGTTGCTTAAAGGCCAAAGATTCCCATATACTGTGTGATTTAAATATGAAGCATTCACATATACAAGAGCAATAGTTAATTAGGGCCATAAGTTTATTTTTGTAATATACTGACTACTGAGTGAAAGACAAAGCTAATGCTAATGAGCATGAGTCATGACACAACAAACATGTGTATATATTATTATGGCCCTTTCACTCCTAAAGTCAATAATTATGACTTTCAGTTAATTCAGTTTTCTTTCCCCAAAAATAACATCTATATAGTCTTTGCATATTGTAAAACAATATGCATTGCCTTTAAACCTATGACATAGAAGGAATACCTTTAATGGTTACTTACTTATCACTGTTATGGCCATAATCCTGGTTACTTACTTTTAATCCTAAAAGCAGTAATAGAATAACAAAGAAAATGGCATGATGTGACAACTAAGCAAGCAGAGAGTATTGAAATTTGAGAATGTCTTTCAAAAATAGAGGACAAGGAAGCTAGTAAGTAATAAGTAAAAATCTTCCAAATGCTAAGAATCAAAATTTAGTTCAGCTAGACAATTATACAAACACCTTTAGCTCAATTGTCCACTCCCAGCAACTCACAGCATTACAAGAATCAACCAATCCAATCTCAACACAATTCAAATTCAGATTGCAAAACAAGAAACAAGATTAACCAATGCAAGTCCAATCAAGTAAACAAAACTAAAAGAAAGAGAAGGCTCACTCTTCTCAATAACAGTTTGTGTTGGTCATAATAACAATGATATTTATCCTTGAGCATCAGAAGTATCTTACTTTTTAGCCTTTTTTTCAAGAAAAGGGGATAGAATGGAGAAGGCTCACTTGAAGAACATTAACTAATTTTAAGTAGTTAATACTAAGAATCTCACCCTTACAAGCCTGAATCGCGTATGACAACAACAACTGAAGCGAGTGCACCGCCTTTCAACAGATTGACAACCACCGTCACCCCTCAAAGCCTTTCGAAAACGCCATTGGTTGATTTGTGCTCCAAATATCGAATCTGAGATGAAAGCCCCAATTTGGAAGGCAAAACCCTAAACGTTGGATTGCAGGAATGAGTTGAAGGCATGGCTAGGGTTGGCGATAATGGAGTAGTAACGAGATTGAGTGGGAAGGAGACTGAGGTGAAGGTTGTAACATCCCAAATTTTAAACCTAAGTGCAAATAAATTAATAACAGTTTGAGATAATTGAAATAATAATAATAAAACCATAAATAGGTATTAAAAATAAGTGTTCAAGCACTAGAAAAGATAAATAATAATAATCTTGGTTTAGGAAAAGAAAGGACATTAAATCGAAATTAGGAACATGCCAGAAAAATAGATAATTCGGTACTAAAACATAACATAGGGTAGAAAATCAAAATAAAAGATTTAGGACCCAAAACAAAATTTCCACCGTTGGATATGAAGGTATGATTTTTAGGAAGTTGCTCGTCAAATTTGAGCAAGAGCCAACGGTGAACGAAGAAGTTATGGCTATTTGAAGTTGGGAGAAAATAGCTGAAAAATAGAAAAATGAAGTAGCAGTACCTGTGAATTTCGCTTAAGCGAAATTATTTCGCTTAAGCGAAAATGTCACAGTTTCAACATCTCAAGGGTTCGCTTAAGCGAACGAGTTTCGCTTAAGCGAAATGGTCACATTGCATCACTGAAGGCATTTCGCTTAAGCAAAAATGTTTCGCTTAAGCGAAAATTCTGCGATCTGCAACACTAAACACGCGATTTTAGGGGCATTTTCGGTATTTCCCCACCCTAAAACCCATTAAACACCCCCAAACACTCCCTCCCTATGCCATTCGAACCCCCCTTCTCTCCCCCATCCTCCATCTTCTTCTTCCTCTTCCAAGGAGCTAGGGTTCCTCCTCCCAACCCTCCCTCCTTCCACTATCACCATTGATTCTTAAAAACCAAGCCTCCAAGCTTCAAGGCATCTCTCAATCTCTCTTTCCACTCTTCCAATTAGAGCCATCATCACCACCTCAAGCTTCTCCATCATCATCTTCATCCTCAAGCTTCCCATGGCTTCCATGGTGTGAGCTTCAAGCTTCAATCTCCATAATCATCAAGGTTTCCTTTCCCCCCTTTCCTTTTCAATCTTTCCATTTCCTTTTGATTTGGGTATTCTCATAACCCTTATTTATTATTATTGTTGTTATTGTTCCTTGCCCCAATTTTACAAGAGTAATTTGGAGCCTCCCACACTCTAAGAGGGAACTCATCAAGCTTTCTCTGCTTCATGGATTAGTGGATACCGACACCTCTCCTACATTAGGGTGCTAAGCTCTATTAAGGTTTAGTCTCCTTCAATTATATTTAAGGCAAGGGGTTTATTTGCCGTCTCGGTGGGTGAGATACTAGTACTGTATAATCTGGCTCAAGGTTAATTGCTTATGTGTGATTAGGAAATTTAGAATTTATTTTAATGAGATAATATGCTCATATGAGATAAATGCTATTTGAAATGTGTTAAATGTTTAAATGATGAATTCTTTGAACTACATGTTAATTATATGTATGTAAGTGTCAGTACCTGAGTAAAATGCTGTTTGATGTCAAGGATTATATGCGTGATAATTAAATAAGAATTGTCATTATTAACTGAATATTTAATTTATGATTGTAATTTATATGTTTGATGTGTTCAAAGAGGTAAAGTGAGTTTGGTTTGCGTAGGTGCTAAGTTAGGAAGAGAATAGAATATATAGGAAAGTCTAGGGAGAAAAAGAGGAAATATGAGAGTAGAAGAAAAAGGTGCTAGGCGAGGCGGACTAAAATTGAGAATGAGAGGATAAGGTGTGGTATGAGGGCGGAATAAAGTAAAAAGAAAAGACATAAAATAAAAGAGAAATGAAAAGAGAATAAAGAACGAACTCGGGTATGCGAATATCGATCCTAGAAGACGTACGGCTGGTGTCATGACGATGATAGGTGGACCGTATGCACGGGTTGAGCAAGACGTGCGGCCTTTGGGGATCCGTACGCATCGGTAAGTCGTATCCTCGGCAGACGGGGAACGCAGTGGGGTATTCGCATCACTCATTTCCATGTTAGTGGGTACTGGACCCTAGAAGACGTGTGGTAGTTGGAACCCGCACGCATGGGTTGAGTAAGACGTGCGGCCTTTGGGGATCCGTACGCATCGGTAAGACATATCCCTGGGGAGACGGTGGATACGCAGTGGTGGGAGCCCCACGACACTACAATAGAAACAGGAAAGATAATGAAAGAGAAAGGGTCGGTGGGTACTGGACCCTAGAAGACGTGTGGTAGTTGGAACCCGCACGCATGGGTTGAGTAAGACGTGCGGCCTTTGGGGATCCGTACGCATCGGTAAGACGTATCCCCGGGGAGACGGTGGATACGCAGTGGCAGGAGCCCCACGACTCCGGGGTCAATGGGTACTGGACCTTAGAAGACGTGCGGACCGCGGGATCCGTGCGCATTGGTTGAGTAAGACGACCAGACAGAGCCTGGCGCATCGGTAAGACGTATCCCTGGGTAGACGGAGGATACGCAGTGGCAGGAGCCCCATGACGCCCTAAAACATAAAGGAAAAATAATAAGGATAGATAAATATAAGGAAATAAGAGGAAGGACGGGGGAGTAAAGGAGATGTGAGAGAAACGAGTAGAATAGGTGTGTGAGAGGAAGGATTAGAGAGGTGAGAAGAGAAAATTAGAGACTTGGGGTAAAGTGTAGAGAGTGAGATTTTGGTGTAAATAGGTAAGTGGCGAAATAGATTAGGTAAGGACATGTGTCAGAAGGTGCTGATAATCGGAGACGATTGTGTTTGTAGTGAATAGGTGCTTGGGTGTGATTATGATGGTGTTATTTGTCTAATTTCTAAATGTGTATGACTTGGCTCATATTATGCTTTACTAGTTGTGCAATTCTCACCCTTACAACCACCACAGGTACAGGTCAGGAGCATAGCTGTTATTTGGGCCGAGCAGGAGCACACTTCCCCACGGGAAGTGTGAGTAATTTACTTTTATTTTGAGTTGAGTCGTACCGGGCCATATTATGGAATATTATGTATTTTTGAGAATTTATTAATAAATGTATTTTAAATTTCAGTTGTATACTTGGTGGCCCGGGCTCTTTATTTGGTTCCTCGAAAATCTAAGTATTTTCATCTTAGTATTTATCCCCGGATATTGGGAGAAGAGTTACATTATATATGTATATTTATCCTGGATGTCTGGTTATTGTTGAAACTGTTTTGAACAGGTTACAGGTCAAAGATAATTTTTGGGAATGTCCATAAAACAGAGGAAACTCTGTCCAATTTTCCGGAAAAATCTTAACAAGTATTTTAATTAAAAAGAAATTTTCAAATCCATATTTTCAAAATAGGTAAAATAAAATAGGTTGTTACAAAGGTGGCTTCGGCACCATCGCTGGAAGAGGAAGAGGAAGATGGTGCTGTGATGGAGATCGATAGGAAAGCTGTGGTGGTGAGAGAAAGAGGAAGAGGGAAGCTGCAAGAGAGAAAGAGATAGAGCAAAGAGAGCTAGGGCAAAAGAGGGATGAGAGAGAAAGAGAGAGCTGCGAGGAAAAGAAGAAGAAGAAACGCGAAGAAGAAGACCCCAAAAGTAGAACCCTTGCCCGTGTGATGCACGGGGCATTTAATTAATCTATTTTTCAGACTGGTTGTCAAAAATAACCACTCTAGAATAGACCAATACCAATTTCCAGACCGGTTCCGATGCGGAACCGATTTCAATTAAAATTTTTTCAGACTGGTCACTTAATTGAACCAGTCCGGTTTAAAATAATTTTAACTTCTAGACCGCTTCCACACGGAACCGGTCTCAATAAGGTGGTCTGAAAAATGTATTTTGTACTAGTGTAGTCAAAATAAGTGTAAATTTGTTATCATATGTTTTTCAAAAATAAAAAAAAAGTACTTTTATTTAGTTTAATTAATACTTTGACAGGGAGCTCAACTGACAAGTCTTAGAGACATTTTCATAAATAGTTTCTTTAAAAAGATATGTTTAATTTAATATTTTGAGCGTCCCTGTAAATTTTCATAGCGTTCGGAGGCTGTTTTATTTTTAACTTCTGAACTGGTTTTAATATACTACCAGTATAAGTTATACATAATGATATTCTATTTCAAAATTATAAATATTTTATTTTATCAAGTTGAACATCAGGATTAAGAAAACATATTTACTTTTGAATTTCAATACTTTTTCTTACGCAATTGTTATATGTAGGGATCGTTAACTTTATTATTTTTCAATCAGTTTTGAATAATTAAAAATATAATATTGTTATATTTAAATGTATTTTATTTTTAGGATCATCAAACTTTTAATTAGAATCCAAAATACATACACACATTGACCCACAAATAAAATTAAAACATAAGATAATATATATATATATATATATATATATATTTTATATTATTTCCTAAACAACTACCCACCACGTTAACCAAAACAAAACAAAAGGGCACCACGGGAACACACAGAAATAAAGTAGAAAGAAGAGACATAGAAGAAAGAAAGAGAGTGGGCGACAGAGAGTAGAATGAAATTTTGGGTTTTTCAACTTTCCGGTTGAATAATTCAAGATTCGACCGTTCAATCTAAAGTTCTTCTTAGATAAATAACCTTCTTAACTCCCTCTACCCATCCATGTAATTTATTTGACGATCCATCAACATTTTTACTATCCCTATATTTTTAAATAAAGAGATATTTTGGAGAAAAGTGATATGTTTTAATTGTATAATGATATATATTTATTATTTTGACAAAAATGAATTTAGTTGATATATATATACACTTTTAAGGTTATAATTAGTTTTAACGTGTGTCCCTATTTAGATCTCGCATGTTATTGTTGACCTTGACCCTCAAATAAAGCTCGGACGTGAACGTGATATTGTTCCTTTTGTCAGGACTCCCAGGTAAGAAGGGTTTGTATTACCTCTATTTAGGATTTAATTTCTAGGTTGATTATAGTGGTGGCTAAGGATAGAAAAGATTAGTAAGAATAATAAGCAATAGGGTAGTTGAAATAGATAATAAACAAAGCTTAGGAATAAAGGAAATGAACTCACTAGATAAATTGTAATTATATGTAGTATACAATGATGTTTGTAATGTGTGAACTTATTGTGGAAATGTTAAATGACGGATAATGAAAGAGAAAACTAAAGGAGAATAAAGATAAGAAAATAGAGTAGAGGAATAAAAAAAACGATCCCACTAAATTGTTTGTAATGCTATGCATAAGTGAATGGTGTCATATGGTTGATTGGTTGTAAGTGTGAAGTATGTGATAGAAAGGGGTCTTGAAAATGCACTTAGGATTTAGTAAGATTAGAGGCATTACAAGTTAATGAATGAATTAGTTTGTTGGGTATGTGTGGAAATTGATAAAGATAGTTAAACAAGAATAATAATCGAGTAATTAATTGAGAAGATAAGGAAAGAGTTAAGGGTTTGGATTGGGAAAATGAGTGTGAATGTGTAGGTGTGCTGAATGTTGGTTTTGCAGGTTAACCCTTTAAGTGATGATATATAAATGACAACAAGTTGTTAATGAAAGGAAAGAGAGAAGAGAAATAATTAATAGAAAACTAAAGAAGAATAGAGATAAGTAATAAGGAAAGAATGAAAAAGAATTAAGATATTGAAAGTGAGAAAAATAACAAGAAAGTAAAGAAAAACGATATAAGACTTGATGAGACAATGAAGAGAAAGAAAAGATTCAATGAGTAAAGAAAGAGAAGACTTAATGATAAAGAGTGAGTACCCGGACAGTCCTAGTGACTCCGGAATTAATTAAAAATACTACCCTGACGATCCTAGTGACTCGGGGGAATAATTAATAAGAGAAAGAATAATATCGGCAGACGGTCCTAGTGACTCTGTCGAAGCGCAACCCGGACGGTCCTAGTGAATCTAGGGATAACTAAAGCGCAACCCTGACGGTCCTAGTGACTCAGGAAATAATTAACCGGACTGTCCTAGTGACTCCGGAATTAATTAAAAATATAACCCTAACGGTCCTAGTGACTCAGGGGAATAATTAATAAGAGAAAGAATAATATCGGTGGACGGTCCTAGTGACTCTGTCGAAGCGCAACCCGGACAGTCCTAGTGACTCTATGGATAACTAAAGCGCAACCCTGACGGTCCTAGCGACTCAGGGAATAATTAACCGGACGGTCCTAGTGACTCCGGAATTAATTAAAAATATAACCCTGACGGTCCTAGTGACTCAAGGGATAATTGAGAATTAAAATATAAACCGGATGGTCCTAGTGACTCCGGAATTAATTAAAAATATAACCCTGACGGTCCTAGTGACTCAGGGGATAATTGAGAACTAAAAGCATAACCCTGACGGTCCTAGTGACTCAGGGGATAATTGAGAACTAAAAGCATAACCCTGACGGTCCTAGTGACTCAGGGGAAGATAAAGGAAAGGTGAAAGAAATGAAAAGAATAAATGAAAAGTGCTAGTACGAAAAGAAAAGTAATTATTGGAAGCCAAATAAGTAAGTAAATATAAGTAAGAAAAGGAAAAGAGATTGAATGTATGAAATTGATTTATGCTTGTTGGGTGTGTTAATAATAATGTTAGGCTTAGTTATTTCTATGGCTTCTGTAACATCCCAACTCTCTCTATCCTTGATTTATTTATTATAATGAAAATAATTTTTCGCAAAAAATTTCAAAACATTATTATTCAATTGCGGAAGCAAATCTTTAAGTAACATCAAGTGCGGAAGCAAATCAACAGAACCTGTCCAATAACAAGACACAATAGTTCAAACTAATTTATTTAATAGCAATTAGACTCTGAGTCACTTAAGACACTACTCGTAACTCAGAGCATGGTTCTCAACTCCAACGGTCGGGAAGGGAATCTTCTATCCCTTGCCGTTCCTACTCCCTTTCTGTGGAAACAGAAGCTTCATTGCCTACAAGGGCAACTAGGGAGTAAGTCATAGCTAATCACGTTAAAGCGAATAATAAATAACAGAGGCTAAAAACAACAAACACAAGTATTCAAGTAGTAACAATTTACAAATGCATATACACATGTCAAACCCTTTTCATTCAAGTAATTGATCTTATTGTTAATGGTATGATGCATGCTGATCTCAACAATTTCCCGGGGCATCACAGTTTGGAGGTGGTAGGACTTACGAGCTTCGCTATGCACTCATGACTTACGAGCTTCGCTCTGCATAGGACTTACGGGCTTAGCCCTGCACTCACGACTTACGGGTTCCTATCTCCCGGCGTTGTAGGACTTACGGGCATAGCCTTGCACTCACGACTTACAGGCTTCCTCCGCCCAGCGTTAATAGTATAAAAGGGAAAACCCTCGCAAACTTGAGCAATCAATGCATGTATGCAAACATATTTCATTACCAATCCTCATTATCAAATTCATTATCATTTCCATCAAGGACATAGTCCATGTTTCACATTTCATTCTTTCTTTTCATTTCCTTTAACCTTTCTTTTGGCCGGTGCTGATGCTATCATAAAAAGGCCACCAACGGCATAACCACTTTGTGATGGGTGTACTTATTTTCAATTTTCCTTTCAGAAAAATCCATCAGCGGCCCAGCCACTTTGTGATGGTTTTAGAAATAGCGTATAATTATTTATTTAATAATTCGTCGGGGCATAGCCTCCTATTGGCGGATATTTATTGCAACGACCCCATTGGGACTCCCACAGGAAATATCAACCAAGTGAATAAAACTTTCACTGGGACGTCTAGGGATAATATCAGCCGAATGGGTGTACGCACTTCTGTTGGGACTCCTGTAGGGAAATAATTAACCACTGAATAATATTCCAGTAGGACACCTCCAGGATAACCATCAACCAACGGGATTAAGATATTATAGTGTTAAACGAGTTAATTATAATAAAATTTTAGAAAGTAAGTATTTTCTGAGAAATTGTTCAGACTACTCGAGTAGTTCTTGACTACTCGAGTTGTTCATGCAAAAATACTCGAGTCATTAAAGATCCACTCGAGTGTTCTTCCCATTTTCCAGAATACTCGAGTCTTCCTTAAACTACTCGAGTCTTTTTGCTGTAACAGCACCAGTTTTCTGCATTTTCAATACCAATTCAAGTTCCTTACTTTATTTCTCCATTCCTATGCAAAACAGCAACTTAGGCACATAAAACAAACATGTTACAACACTTAAACACAACTGAAACAACATCAAATAGCATCAAATCACAGATTGCACAAAACATAGACAAAGTCCAATTTAACATATGAATTTCATTTCTACTTGATTTTATGTTCGCAAATCAATCCAGTGAGCATCATTAGGTTCAATTAAACTTTATACATAAAAACCATGAGTCTCTGACCTCCAAGTCAAATTCCCATTTCAACTTACGTTACCCATGAACCTCAAGTGGTTCCTATGATTTTAGCTTGTTGTTTACCATTCTAGCGATTAAGTAACTTCTCCCATACCTTAGAGAAGCTAAACGAATGATTGGTTGAAGAGGAAAGGGACTGAATCACAATTTGAGTTTCTGCACCGGTGCAAGACAGCTTGCACTAGCTGACTTTTGCCATTGATTTCACCATGAATAAGGCATGAAAAGGAATGAAACAAGTTAGCTTAAGCAACTAGGAAACACTAACTTTAATTAGAAACGAATTTGGAATTGAGAGGGTTCCTAAATTTACCAGACCAATTCAAGAAAGGTAGCTAGATGGTGCTGTTTCAGACTCTATTTCACAGCTTCAGAGACTCAACTTCAATCGCCTAGAACTTGCTCTACAGGAGGTTAATTTGAGTGTTTCTTGGTTCTAATTCAAGATTGGAATTAGAACTCGAATAGTGTTTTGGTTTCACTGGATTTGGGTGAGTGAGAAAGGAGAATCAAAGGTATAAAGTTTGCACTTGAAAACAGAGAATGAAGGATAGGAATTCGGGTTTAGGGTGATGTAAATGTGTTTATAGCCTTCCCAATCCCTTACTTATAGTTTAAGGTTACCCTCCTTCGAAGTAAAGTTCAGCTTTGTGCTTGTGACATAGCTGAAACGAGCTGCTAGCTTCAAATCAAGTTGGAACCGACTTTTATTTTTTTGCAGAACTGCTCGAAATACTCGAGTCTTTTTCAGCAACACCAAAGAACACTCGAGTCTTCCATGAAAGACTCGAGTCTTTCTGTAACATCCTAAATTTTATACCAAATAATAATAATAATAATATTAGAAAAATAAAAATTTGGTTTAAAAAGGATTTAAGGTAATAAATTAAGAATTTCTTTTGAATGTCATTAAGGAATTAGGAAGCGTCGGCATTGTATAGGAGAGTGTTAATTACGACGTTTTCGGTGTTAGAAACACCTTATATTAGAAAATTAGAAATAAATTATTTACAACTTTAAACACAAAGTCCACCGTTGGATATGAATATAAGTATATAAGGAAGCTTGTCTTCAAATTTGAGCAAGACCCAACGGTTAACGAATAAAATATAGCGTTTTGAAATACGAAGAAATGAAATAAATTAAACTAATCGATTAATATCATTCTAATCGAGTAAGGACTGCTAAAACAAGAAGGACTAATCGATTTATATTTTCAGTAATAGAGTAGTTCTCTAATAAAACAATAAGTAATTGAATAGTTATAAAAAAAAATTATCGAGTAGTCCATGGTCATGTAGCCCAAATAGTGATTTTAAATGGGCTGTTCCAGTGTAGCTTATTCATTCTCCTTTTTTCCAGAACATTCTACCTCTTTCCTTCCTTCTTACCCTTCTTCGAACTCTTCTCCTTACTCACCTAAAATCCTTCCATTTTCTTCATTATATCCAAAAAGACTTAAAAAATATCAACTCTGTTTTCCTTTCTATACTTGGTTTACTCTAAAAATTAACCAATAGTTATTTTAATCTCAAACCCTCATCTCCCTTTTCATCCAATATCACAACAGAATACCTTTGGTCTAGTAGTTTCAATCACAAAGTGGAAGAACAAGAAGTGTAAGAATCAAAAGGAGCTAAAAAGTAAGGAGAGGAGCTAATACTTGAATTTAAAGCTTGGAAGGAAAGTTTCTCCCTATAAGTTCTCTTCCTTCTCAACCAAGGTAAGGGAGGAGTAGTTTTCATGAAATAAAATCAAGGATTAAGGATGAGATACATAAAACCCTAGGAGATGTGATGATTATGTAAATTTAATTATAATAGTTATGAATTTGTGCTAGATTTTTGGGTTTTAAATTGAAGGATTATGTGCTGTAAATTCAAATGAATTCATTATAGTTGGTTATGTAATTTAATTATGTTGTGTATGATCTTGTGTTAAATCAAATAATATTCTTAAGAGACTATGTGAATTGATGTTAATAATAATAATAATACCAAAGTAAGTACAGCAAAAGTAAATAGAATTAATAATTTAATTTAAACTCTATGGTTTGAAATGTTGCATATGATGTTGCATTGCATATCCATTGAAATTAGCTTATGCTTTCCAATTGAAATTATACTTATTTATGAAATACTTTCTAAATATTACTTTTTGATAAATATGATTTTAATTGAAAAGTAATGAGGAACATGCATCATACATGGAGTATAAGGTGAACGGTGAGGAAGTTGGGAAAGACATACGCGGAGGCACGTGGGTGATATGTGACTAGGTTGTGCAAATGAAACAACCGTGGGAATTGTTGAGGATGGAACTTGGATCTCCTAGGAGGGCACAAACTGGCCACTCGTGTCGGGAGATTGGTTCTGCATTAACCACAAAAATTCTATCGATCACAGAGTCACATCATGACCGGTTGAGGGTGGTTCCCTGCTATAGCCAACTTGGGCCTTCAACCCAAGTTGTACTGGACCGAGATAGATGGCCAGTACCGTGCAAGCACTAGTAGAGGGACACTAACTCCCGGTTGGTATTTCCCTGGAGCGGAGGGTGAAGTAAAGTGAAAAAGCGAGATGTGGAACGATCAATGAGAAAGAGATGAACATGTGATGAAAAAGGCAAGTGGAAGAAATGAAAAGAGAATGAGATGGAGATTTTATAATCCTTGGTTGAATCCAATGAATTGTGAAAAGAAATTATGAAAGAATACATTGATGACAACTTCTAAACTCATTGGATTCGATTGTGGATTTCGAGTGTCGATCATGCATCATTCTCAAGAATTTAGAGCAGAGTTTCATGCATCATTTCATTATTATTATCATGAGCATAACAATAATACGTAATACAAGACTAACACTGTAACTTGGTGATTTAATTAAAACGACCAATATTAATATTGCTTCTTTGGTTTTCTGTATTGTTATTCTTAATTCTTTATTTTAATTTATGTTAAACCACTCACTCCCTTGTGTTGACCATTTTAGGTACCACCTCTGGTGATGTATTTTCTATTGCACCGGCTGAGGAGAGTCCTGCCCCATCACCAAGGGCACAGACTTAGTGATGTGGCGATGCCACCACACAATGCAACCATGCTCGATGCTATACGTGAACCTTTTGGCCTTCTTAATATAAAAATCTTATATAAGTCTTGTTAAGTATTTTGTTTTGATGATATAAAGTGAAGGAACAAAAACTTTATTTTTGAAGTTTGTAAATAGTTCCACCACTAAGATGTGATATATGGTGGTGGAAACAGGTATCTTTTGGATGTTTAATACTTTATGAAGACTGTATGTATTATCTGGTTCTGACAGGTACTTAAATGTGAAGAAACCGCAATTGGTGGTTGGAGAGACAAAGGAACCCTAGGAATACACCTAGAAGGGGGGGTTGAATAGGTGTACAAGATACCTTGAAAGATTTTCGAACGAAACAAATCGAAACAATCAAAACAAATGATTTTTGCAAATTCTACAGCACTTAATCGATTAACCTGAAATTTAATCGATTAACCTGCAATTTAATCGAGTACTAATCGATTAAACCTGAAAGTTCAAAAGTCCTTAATCGATTAAACGAACACTTAATCGATTAAATCTATCAGAAACTGAAAAATCACTTTTCAATTGAATACGAAAATCAATCAATCAACACTTAAGATCAGAGATTCAGCGAAAACAATTAACACCTATATTCTTATTGATTTCCTAGTTATGAAAATGATTTTCCCTTTATCAATTTGAACAAATAAAGATTCAATTCAATCAATTATGAAAATCAATCTTTCTAGGTTTTCAATCAAGAACGCAATCAAATGACTTGAATATAAAGAGTAAGGGTTTAGACATACGACACAACAATTTATCCTGGTTCACTTTCATCCGCTTGAAAGCTACATCCAGTCCCCTCTTCAACCAAGAGAGATTCTTCACTATGAGGAATTAGAGTTCTCAAATTACAAGTGATTGCCTCACAAGACTTCCTTCTTCCTAGCCTACAAGAGATAACCGACACCCTTGCCTTGTAATCCTATTGATCTTCTCTCTAATCTAACCTATACCCCTTGTTGATAATCGACACAACAAGTCTTCAATTGCTTGATGATAATCCACACATCAAGGCTTCTCTTTGCTTGATTCACAACCAAGACTTCTTCTTCTTCAATGAATGTTGCTTGATGATAATCGACACACCAAGGCTTCTTGTTTGTTGTAGTGGCTTGCCTTATTGCAAAGATTACAACTCAATTAATACACATAACAATCCTAATGAATCTCAATCAATAGCTATGACAAATCACACAAGAGATTCAAAGGTTCTTGATCAAAGAATATGAAAATATGAAAGCTTTGATCTTTGAAATTGAGAGAGAATAGAGTGGCTTGATTCTTTGTAAAATGAATATCAAAATGATGGGTTATGATCACAAAGGTTAGGAAAAGGTTTATATAGAATACCCAAAAGTTATGGCACTTGAAAACTGGTTTTGAGAAGTGAAAAACGTATTTTAAAAATCAGTTCAGCAGTGTTTAATCGATTAAATCTTTACTTAATCGAGTAGTAATCGATTAAATATGTTCTTAATCGATTAAACATGTCTGATACTTGTTTAAAACTTGTTTTCTCAAAACCCAACCTTTCCTTTAAAACCTTTAAGCCACCTATTGATTCTAGGTTAAGTGAAAACTCAAATTATGATTTAATCATGACTTATGAATGAGATTCACTACCCTCTAAAAAAACTACCCAAATGAAAACCTATGAAGCTTGAGAGGCAAAAGATAAAACAAAAAACAATTACACTCAAACTTAAGTCTTCATGAGCTTGTTCTTTCTTCTTCACTTGATGTTTGTTGTTGCTTGTTGAACTTGAACTTGATCATCACATGAAAGCTTGTTCAAAACACTTTGTCATTATCAAAACATTCATCATGGAACTTACAATCTCCCCCTTTTTGAAAATGACAAACCATGTTTTGAAGTTCTCCAAAAGTTCTTTGAAGTTGTTGATTCTTTAACAATTTGATGACTTGGTGAGACTCTTGCTCCCCCTCAATAAATGCTTTTGACATTTGAATCCAATTGAGATAAGCTTGATTCTCCCCCTATCTTCAACAACTTTGCTCAACCTACATAAAAACAACAAAAACAACCTTTCTCCAAACAAACATCTAAAAATCATATTACCTTGAAGAAACATTCCAATCAATTTCAAAACATCACATTTCTCCCCCTTTGGCATTATCAAAAAGTAATATATACCAATTGAAACATAACATCTAAGCCAAGGTAAGAAATCAATGATCATTTCTTTACAACATTGATACCAATTGAACAAATACAATAGAACTATACTTTGAAATGTGGTATCAATTGGCAAGAGAATATAACAATGAAATATGATACCAATTGAGAACTAAAAATATCATAATATCACTTAACAAAGAAGATATCAATTGTAAAGAAGTACATATATCAACAAAAATTTGATACCAAATGTGATATTTCTTTAATAACAACCAAAGCATGTCAATAAATCATGATAATCATCTATGAATCTACTCAATGATACCAAATGATTTAATTAAACATTTAGAAAAGTAATACCAATTGAGAAGATACTATTTGACGTTCACAATCTAACCATAACATTTGTACCATATTGTAGGACTTCTTTTGATACCAATTGAAGATGCAAATATGAATAACACTTGTAAGCTCTCTTTGCTCTTCAATCATACCTACAAAACAATCATGCTTTGCTTTTTGGTATCCAAATAGTTTTGGATCCATTTTTGTTAGTGTAGGGACTTTCACCCTTTTTCATCCAAACAAAATCTCCTTTAGGTATACCATGCATTTTAACATAACACACATTTGAAGTATGTCCATGAGTACCACAATAGAAACATGTTGGTGCATTTGAAAAATCAACTTTAGAAAAATCAACAACATTTCTATGAGAATTACTCTTAGTATTAGTATAACCCAAACCAAACTTGTTTGAATTTTCTCTTTGAAAATTTAACAATGTGCGCAGTCTAATATCACCACTTGAGAAACTTGCAAGCTTATTTTTCAAAATAGCATTTTCATCTTTGAGCAACTTGCAATTCTCACAATCAACCACAATATTCACTCTACTAGCACAATCACAAGAAGAACTAGCATATATAAGATCAAGAGTTTCATTTTCAAGATTAAGCTCATCAACTTGTTTTTGAAGATCTAAAATCTCTTTTTGATGTTTCAAAATGAGCTTCTTTCTTTCAATGTTTTTCAAAGCTAGTTTTTCAAGTTGTTCATGCATTTCTTCATAAGCATTATATAACAATTCATATTTAGAAGAAATTTCGGATTTAGTAAGACTTACATTGCTATCCTCGCTTTGATAACTTGATTCATCATTTGAACTTTGTTCTTCATCATCTACTAGAGTTATCAAGTTGAGACAAGCGGCTTCTTTATCATCCGATGAACTACTCGATGTGCTTTTTTTGTTATCTTCATCACTATCCCAAACTATGTATGCTCTTTTAGATTTAGAATTTTTCTTGTCTTTCTCCTTCTTCTTGAGATACCTAGAGCATGAATACTTGAGATGTCCGGGTTTTCCGCATTCATGGCAAACTACACCTTCTTTTGATGTCTTGGTCTTGTAGTGTGGAGAATCCTTCTCTTTACGTTTGTCCTTGTTCAACCTTCCTTTTCTCCTTAGAAACTTGTCAAACTTCCTTAGTAGAAGTTTCATGTCTTTTTTATCAACATCGGATTCGGAATCTTCACTATCATCATCATCGGAACTTTCTTTCTTTTTGTATGATCTATTGACTTTAAGAGCAAGTCCCTTTCTTTCTTCGTTCTTATCCGACTCTTCATTGATACTTAATCGTCCAAGCTCCATTTCATGTTCTTGAAGCTTTCCAAAGAGTGTTGCTAGATACATAGCATCCAAATTCTTAGATTCAACAATAGCCGTTACTTTTGGTTGCCAATTCCTGTCTAAACATCTCAACACTTTGTTAGAAAGTTCACCTTGTAAGAAAGTCTTACCAAGAGCAAGTAAATGATTAATAATATGAGTAAAACGCTTTTGCATATCATTAATAGATTCATTTGGAAGCATTTGAAACAATTCATAATCACGCATTAAAGCATTCAATCTAGCTCTCCTAACCTCACTAGTTCCTTCATGAGTCACTTGTAAAGTGTCCCACATTTCCTTAGCACTAGAACATTGAGAAACTCTAAAGAACTCGTCATAGGATAAAGCGGAGGTAATGATATTCTTTGCTTTATAATCATATTGAAATTTCTTTCTATCATCATCCTTCCACTTATCCTCGGGGATCAATTGTTCTACACCTTCAACTAAACTAGAGGGGATATGAGGACCTTTTTCAACTACTTTCCAAATTTCACTATCTATGGCTTGGATAAAGATTTTCATTCTAACTTTCCCATAAGCATAGCCTTCTCCGGCAAACAATGGAGGACGATTTATTGAATAACCTTCACCACCAAAGGGATTCGTAGAACCCATTGCGGTTACTTAACTAGGATCTTTACGAAAAAGCTCTTATGCTCGTGTCTTTCGACCGAGCTCTGATACCAATTGAAGAAACCGCAATTGGTGGTTGGAGAGACAAAGGAACCCTAGGAATACACCTAGAAGGGGGGGTTGAATAGGTGTACAAGATACCTTGAAAGATTTTCGAACGAAACAAATCGAAACAATCAAAACAAATGATTTTTGCAAATTCTACAGCACTTAATCGATTAACCTGAAATTTAATCGATTAACCTGCAATTTAATCGAGTACTAATCGATTAAACCTGAAAGTTCAAAAGTCCTTAATCGATTAAACGAACACTTAATCGATTAAATCTATCAGAAACTGAAAAATCACTTTTCAATTGAATACGAAAATCAATCAATCAACACTTAAGATCAGAGATTCAGCGAAAACAATTAACACCTATATTCTTATTGATTTCCTAGTTATGAAAATGATTTTCCCTTTATCAATTTGAACAAATAAAGATTCAATTCAATCAATTATGAAAATCAATCTTTCTAGGTTTTCAATCAAGAACGCAATCAAATGACTTGAATATAAAGAGTAAGGGTTTAGAGATACGACACAGCAATTTTATCCTGGTTCACTTTCATCCGCTTGAAAGCTACATCCAGTCCCCTCTTCAACCAAGAGAGATTCTTCACTATGAGGAATTAGAGTTCTCAAATTACAAGTGATTGCCTCACAAGACTTCCTTCTTGCTAGCCTACAAGAGATAACCGACACCCTTGCCTTGTAATCCTATTGATCTTCTCTCTAATCTAACCTCTACCCCTTGTTGATAATCGACACAACAAGTCTTCAATTGCTTGATGATAATCCACACATCAAGGGTTCTCTTTGCTTGATTCACAACCAAGACTTCTTCTTCTTCAATGAACGTTGCTTGATGATAATCGACACACCAAGGCTTCTTGTTTGTTGTAGTGGCTTTCCTTATTGCAAAGATTACAACTCAATTAATACACATAACAATCCTAATGAATCTCAATCAATAGCTATGACAAATCACACAAGAGATTCAAAGGTTCTTGATCAAAGAATATGAAAATATGAAAGCTTTGATCTTTGAAATTGAAAGAGAATAGAGTGGCTTGATTCTTTGTAAAATGAATATCAAAATGATGGGTTATGATCACAAAGGTTAGGAAAAGGTTTATATAGAATACCCAAAAGTTATGGCACTTGAAAACTGATTTTGGGAAGTGAAAAACGTATTTTAAAAATCAGTTCAGCAGTGTTTAATCGATTAAATCTTTACTTAATCGAGTAGTAATCGATTAAATATGTTCTTAATCGATTAAACATGTCTGATACTTGTTTAAAACTTGTTTTCTCAAAACCCAACCTTTCCTTTAAAACCTTTAAGCCACCTATTGATTCTAGGTTAAGTGAAAACTCAAATTATGATTTAATCATGACTTATGAATGAGATTCACTACCCTCTAAAAAAACTACCCAAATGAAAACCTATGAAGCTTGAGAGGCAAAAGATAAAACAAAAAACAATTACACTCAAACTTAAGTCTTCATGAGCTTGTTCTTTCTTCTTCACTTGATGTTTGTTGTTGCTTGTTGAACTTGAACTTTATCATCACATGAAAGCTTGTTCAAAACACTTTGTCATTATCAAAACATTCATCATGGAACTTACAAAATGAAAATTTGGGATAGTCCTAAAAACAAAATAGACTCTGTCAAAATTTTTTAAAAACAATTTTTTATTAAGAAAAGAGTTAATTCCAAGTAAAGTACTATACTTAATCTTATAATTAAGAATTAAAAACTAGTGTTACAATTTATGGTATCAGAGCAGTGGTTGCAATCCTCGGCTGTGGAGTGTGGACTCCCATACTCCTAAAAGGTTACTCCACATGAGAGTAACTATTAATTGGTATAATTTAGATAGTTGTAGATTATTGTTCTCATTATCCTGGTTTTATTCCAGCGTGGTAGATGGCTGGTAGAAATAATCAACTCCTTGAACGTATCACTGCTGTTCTTGAAACGTTGGCCCAGAACCAGAATAATCAGGCCAACCAAAATCAAAACCATAATCAACCTCATGGACAAGCAGAGATACATGGACTTTCTGAGTTCAAGAATTTGGACCCTCCTCAGTATGATGGAGAGTTTAATCCTGATAAAGCGAAGAGATGGGTTCAGGAGTTGGAGAAAATCTTCCGCTCGATGCAATGCACTGATGAACAACGTGTCAACTTCTCCACTTTCATGCTGACAGGAGAGGCGGAAGATTGGTGGGAGAATGCAAGAAGAGTATTGGAGGCGGAAGGTCGAGCTTTCACATGGGATCTTTTCAAGGATAAATTCCTTGAAAAGTTCTTTCCTGAAGATATTCGGCGCAGAAAAGAGATAGAATTTCTAGAACTAAAACAAGGATCTATGTCAGTGGGGGAGTACGCCTCTAAATTTGAGGAGCTTATAAAGTACTCTCCATACTTCCTCCATCACCCTGACGAAAGATCCAAATGTGTCAAATTCAAGAGCGGCCTTCGCCCAGAAATCCGAGTTGCCTTTGGATATCAGGACATTCCTAACTTTGCCCAGTTGGTGAATATGTGCAGAACCTATGAAGAGGATTGGAAAGCAAAGGAAGCTGTTGAACGAAGTTTCCGACCCGCTCCAAAGAATTATGGACCCATCAGAAACAGGCCCAGGGAATCTTCTCGTCTTGGAGCTCCTTATTCTAACCCCCGACCAAGAGAAGAAAGGTCTAGGGGAGCGAGCTCTATGGGGTCATCAGTTCCGTCTGCTCCCTCTGTTTCCAGTTTAGCTCCTGTGTGTCAACACTGTGGTAGACCACACCGAGGCATTTGTTGGAAGCTTCAGGGTCAAGGGAAGGAGAGACACTGCTTCATCTGCCAACAGCCTGGCCACATAGCTGCCCAATGTCCAAAGAAAATTCCCAAGAAAGAAGAAGTAAGTACTGTGGAGACCCGAAAGATCAATGACAACCGACCTACCACTCGGGGTAGAGTATATACTCTCAGTGGAGCTGAGGCTGAGAATGCTGAAGGACTAATTAAAGGTACTTGTTGTATTAATAACCAACCTTGTGAAGTACTATTTGATTGTGGAGCCACCCACTCCTTCATTTCCTTTGATTGTGCTAAACGTTTAAATTTACCTATTGTCGAAACACCTTATAAACTTTTAGTATCTACCCCTACTAACCCTATTGTTATAACTACAAAAATATGTCCCAACTGTATCCTGGAAGTCCTGAACCACACATTCTACATTGACCTTATCTGTCTCCCCTTAAGTCAACTCGATGTGATTCTTGGAATGGACTGGATGTCCAATAATCACATTGTGATTGACTGCCACACAAAAACACTCACCCTAAACTCAAACACTCTAAACCCAAACCCAGAAGAAGACCTTTTACATGACGGCAACTTAATGTCAACCAAGATGGAAGTGGATCAAGAATCAGAGATTCAATCCATTCCAATGGTGAATGAATTTCCTGAAGTCTTTCCTAACGAGGTTCCTGGGTTGCCTCCGGTAAGGGAAGTTGAGTTCGCCATTGACCTAATGCCTGGAACAGGACCCATATCTATAGCTCCATATAGAATGGCTCCTGCTGAATTGGCAGAGCTTAAGAAGCAATTAGAAGAGCTGCTAGAGAAGAAATTCATTTGGCCTAGTGCATCGCCTTGGGGAGCCCCAGTGCTCTATCTAGTGTACGAAATTTACTTCCCCTTACCTCTCAGACGTGTTCCAACCAAGAATTTCCAAGAGAAAGCTCTCCAACCCTAGGAATCACTTTGAGCTTCACATGCATGACAGTTTCGAGTGCAGCACCAAAATTGAATTGGTTCACACATGAAACAAAGATAAAAATTGGGGATTTTAGTTTTCCTAGATTCTATGCAACATAAACTAACTAGAGAAATCAAATTGAGACTCATAGGATTCGTGAGCTTACCAGAAATCGGAATCAAAGTGAGCCCCCAGAACCACTTTGACAGATAACAGTCTCAACTTCCAAGCTCCAAATCTTCCACCACACTCACTCAATCCTCACGATTTTAGTGTCTATACAAAGCTCGTGATGTGAGCTTTGTATTGGTGTATAATTTATCACTCAAATCAGCACACAGAGGAAGAATCGAATGAAACGATTCAAGAACCCTAACACACTAACTCTTCTTCAATTTGGCAAAATGGGTTGCTTAATCCGTCAACCACGGCTTAAATACTTGGCCAAAACCTTCATGCACCTTGACACGAAGGCATTGAAGTGTTGAGGAAGACGATTTCGTGTCAACACACGAGAATCGTTGTTGGTGACTCACCAAACGCACTAACTCGTGCAACTCTGTCCAGAATACTCGAGTATTCCAGAAAATACTCGAGTAGTTTGCCCAGTTTTTGAAAAATAATTATTTTATTTACTTTCCCTCCAAAATCTTTCCTATATTTGCTTCTAGGTCCCAACCCAGGGACTAATATGCAAAAATACCTATTTCATGCATAAATATATTTATTAAAATAAATTCTAATAATATAAACACAGGTTTTAATCAAAGATTAAAAATAGAAATAATTAATTATAATAAACTTTATAATTAATATTCCATTAGTCCAGGATTAAAATTTTGGGGTGTTACAAAGAAGCTTACTCCAAAATTTATTGGGCCCTATCAAATTCTCAAAAGGATTAGATCCATGGCTTATCAAGTTGCCTTGCCTCCACACCTATCCAACATTCACAACGTGTTTCATGTATCTCAATTACGCAAGTACATTCATGATCCTTCTCACATTCTGTCAAATGACGAAGTACCACTTCGAGAAAACTTGACAGTTGAAGTGCAACCAATTAGGATCGAGGATCGGAGGATTAAACAGCTTCGTGGCAAGGAGATTTCACTAGTCAAAGTAATTTGGAGTCGGAATGACAAAGAAGAAGCAACTTGGGAATTGGAAGGCAAGATGCGAACATCACACCCCCAACTCTTCGAGACTAATTGAATTTCGGGGACGAAATTCCTGTAAGTGGGGGAGTGTTGTAACATCCTAAATTTTATACCAAATAATAATAATAATAATAATAATAATATTAGAAAAATAAAAATTTGGTTTAAAAAGGATTTAAGGTAATAAATTAAGAATTTCTTTTGAATGTCGTTAAGGAATTAGGAAGCGTCGGCATTGTATAGGAGAGTGTTAATTACGACGTTTTCGGTGTTAGAAACACCTTATATTAGAAAATTAGAAATAAATTATTTACAACTTTAAACACAAAGTCCACCGTTGGATGTGAAGATAAGTATATAAGGAAGCTTGTCTTCAAATTTGAGCAAGACCCAACGGTTAACGAATAAAATATAGCGTTTTGAAATACGAAGAAATGAAATAAATTAAACTAATCGATTAATATCATTCTAATCGAGTAAGGACTTCTAAAACAAGAAGGACTAATCGATTTATATTTTCAATAATAGAGTAGTTCTCTAATAAAACAATAAGTAATTGAGTAGTTATAAAAAAAAAATTATCGAGTAGTCCATGGTCATGTAGCCCAAATAGTGATTTTAAATGGGTTGTTCCAGTGTAGCTTATTCATTCTCCTTTTTTCCAGAACATTCTACCTCTTTCCTTCCTTCTTAGCCTTCTTCGAACTCTTCTCCTTACTCACCTAAAATCCTTCCATTTTCTTCATTATATCCAAAAAGACTTAACAAATATCAACTCTGTTTTCCTTTCTATACTTGGTTTACTCTAAAAATTAACCAATAGTTATTTTAATCTCAAACCCTCATCTCCCTTTTCATCCAATATCACAACAGAATACCTTTAGTCTAGTAGTTTCAATCACAAAGTGGAAGAACAAGAAGTGTAAGAATCAAAAGGAGCTAAAAAGTAAGGAGAGGAGCTAATACTTGAATTTAAAGCTTGGAAGGAAGCTTTCTCCCTATAAGTTCTCTTCCTTCTCAACCAAGGTAAGGGAGGAGTAGTTTTCATGAATTAAAATCAAGGATTAAGGATGAGATACATAAAACCCTAGGAGATGTGATGATTATGTAAATTTAATTATAATAGTTATGACTTTGTGCTAGATTTTTGGGTTTTAAATTGAAGGATTATGTGCTGTAAATTCAACTGAATTCATTATAGTTGGTTATGTAATTTAATTATGTTGTGTATGATCTTGTGTTAAATCAAATAATATTCTTAAGAGACTATGTGAATTGATGTTAATAATAATAATAATACCAAAGTAAGTACAGCAAAAGTAAATAGAATTAATAATTTAATTTAAACTCTATGGTTTGAAATGTTGCATATGATGTTGCATTGCATATCCATTGAAATTAGCTTATGATTTCCAATTGAAATTATACTTATTTATGAAATACTTTCTAAATATTACTTTTTGATAAATATGATTTTAATTGGAAAGTAATGAGGAACATGCATCATACATGGAGTATAAGGTGGACGGTGAGGAAGTTGGGAAAGACATACGCGGAGGCACGTGAGTGATATGTGACTAGGTTGTGCTAATGAAATAACCGCGGGAATTGTTGAGGGTGGAACTTGGATCTCCTAGGAGGGCACGAACTGGCCACTCGTGTCGGGAGATTGGTTCTGCATTAACCACAAAAATTCTATCGGTCACAGAGTCACATCATGACCGGTTGAGGGTGGTTCCCTGCTATAGCCAACTTGGGCCTTCAACCCAAGTTGTACTGGACCGAGATAGATGGCCAGTACCGTGCAAGCACTGGTAGAGGGACACTTACTCCCGGTTGGTCTTTCCCTGGAGCGGAGGGTGAAGTAAAGTGAAAAAGCGAGATGTGGAACGATCAATGAGAAAGAGATGAACATGTGATGAAAAATGCAAGTGGAAGAAATGAAAAGAGAATGAGATGGAGATTTTATAATCCTTGGTTGAATCCAATGTATTGTGAAAAGAAATTATGAAAGAATACATTGATGACAACTTTTAAACTCATTGGATTCGATTGTGGATTTCGAGTGTCGATCATGCATCATTCTCAAGAATTTAGAGCAGAGTTTCATGCATTGTAACACCCCAAATTTTCGTCTCCCAAATAACCGAGAAATTAATTATAACAATTATTTTATAATTGAATTATATTAATTTTGAAGGTTTTAGTATTTGTACATTATGTGCTTTATATATATAAAAATATGAGATATATTTTTATATGGTTATTTGGTACAAAAATATGAATATTTTAAATTAGTCCATGGGTTGGGACCTAATTGCAATATTAAAAAGGTTTTTGAAGAAAGAGTAATTAAATTATTAATTTTTGAATTTTATCAGTATGTAACCGGTTAGAAGGGCTCTGTAACCGGTTACACGATGAACTCAGAAAACTGGGTTAGTGCGTTTGATGAGTAATCACGCGGTTTAACTCAGAATTCGCCACGAATCCCACTCGATTCATGGTGGGAGACGCGTGTCGCTATGCATGAGAGGCCAATTTCTCTATAAATAGTGGAATTGCTGAAGATCAAGGGTTGATTGCTACAATTCTTGTTGAAGAAGGGTAATTAGGGTTCCAAATTCGTTTTGAGCAATTGATCTTCTTCTTTGAGAGTTAGAGAGTGAAACACACCTTTCTGGAAAGCTTAAATCAAGAGCTTTCCAGTGATATACACCTTGTAAGTTGAGTGTTCGTGTGGGTGGAGGAATCAAGCTTGGAAGCTAAGAGTTTGAGTCTGAGTTCTCTGTTGTTCTGGTTCTGGAAGCTGAATTCCAGATTCGATTTTGGTAAGCATAGTTAACCTTTAAGTCTCAAACCTCTTTGATTCTCTAGTGCATGTTACCTATATTGAGTCCTAATTGTTTTCCCCAATTTATTTGGCCAATTGCTATGTCAAATCTTCTGGTCTTTGGACCCTGTTGATAAAAATCGTGGCTGAGAGCAGAACTATGGATTTAATGGAAATCTGTGTTGGAGCCTTTCTCTCTGCAATGTTTTGGATCAAGGACGAACCTAAGGTAAGGGGGAAGCTTACTATTTGCTAGAATGAGGAAAAACATGTTGGTAAATAGGATGAGTCACCAAGAGACTCTAAGGGCATAGTTGGAATTAGTTTTATGGCTTGGAGGCCAATTTAAGCTCATTTCTGTTTTTGAGCAATCATAATATGATGCATGCAAGCTGTTATGATGACAATTTCATGACTTAATTGGATATTATGTGAATTGATGCATTAAGTTGTGAAATATGTGCAATTATGTGCAATTGGGGTATCTAAATTGAATGCATGCAAGGTGAATGTGTTTCTATGGTTAAACATGTTTACTTAAGGTATATGAACTCTTTTGAATGATTGAAATTGGTTAGATTTGAGTAATGAAAAGAATGGGTTGCAAAACCTCATATTTCAATGTGTTGACTGCACAATCTAACCGGTTACTCGATAATTGTAACCGGTTAGACACTGTAAAATTGTCAAAGAAAATAAGTTTCTGAAATCAGTTCTGTGGTCTTATCAATATTACTCAAATCTAGACCCTAATTTCACTGGAATTCAATCTGAAATGAAGTTGATTTTATTGTAATAATTCAGATTGAAAATTGAGAGTTAATACCTTAACATCAATTGATAATTTCAAGAGGAAATTATGCATAAATGAAATTGGATTATGACTTAGATCTTTGGAATGATATTATGTGTTGAACTTGAGGTATTCTGATATGCTAAGGCCTTGTGATTGGATTGAGTAGAGTATTCAAGAAAAGATTCTTTGAAAATCAGTGGTTTTATAATCAGGTCTGTAATTCTAACCGGTTAGGTGATGATGTAACCGGTTAGTACCTGAAACTTAAAAATAAAAGTTAAGTTTTTGAATAAGGGTTGTTAATACCAATGATTATATTCTCTCAATCCAGGTCTATGAGCATATGTTAAATTTAAATTCAAAGGTGAATTTTATGAGTAAAGCCATACCTCAAGATATCATTCAGAAGTTGTGTTTTTCTAAGTCATAATAATGGAATTAATGGGGAACATGACCCTGTACTCTAGGAGTACCAAACTGGTGCAACCTACTTGATGACACATTCCGGGAATGTGGCCATTGTCTGGGACATGGTTTCTTGGAGACGTTCTGGGAACGTGATGCACACTCTGGGAGTGGTGCTTGATTTTATTCCAAGTATGGTTTGCGATACGTTCTGGGAACGTATGTTAGTGTTCTGGGAACACGTTGGTATAATAATAGAATTAAAGATAAAACCAACCTTGATGATTGTGCATTCATATAGAATGGAAGTTTGGTTGGTAGGAACGTTTATCATATTCTGGGAATATGAGGAGGGTACTCCGGGAGTACCAAATTATAACCTACTTGATGACACATTATAGATATGTGGCCAGTGTCTGGGACCTGGTTTTATACGTTCTGGGAACGTATGTTGGTGTTCTAGGAACACTTTCATAAGCAACCTACTGGATGACACATTATAGATATGTGGCCAGTGTCCGGGACCTGGTTTTTATACGTTCTGGGAACGTATGCGTTCTGGGAACGTGATGCACACTCTGGGAGTGATGCTTATTTATCCAAGTATGGTTTGCTACACGTTCTGGGAACGTGATGCACACTCTGGGAGTGAATGCTTATCATCCAAGTATGGTTTGGCATTACGTTCTGGGAACGAATGTCAGTGTTCCGGGAACACAACGGTGTATTGGATGGACGTCCAAGATGGACTTTTAGAGGCCTCAATTGTGGAAGGAAATCATGCATCATGCCACCTGCATTGAAAGAATTATTATGATTAATTGGGTGTGCTCATATGATTATGCATCATGATGTGCTACATGTTGACTTGTGGATGTTAGTTTTATTCTCATTTGATTATGCGAATATGTATAGCTAACCCCCATGCCCTTATTAGGTGTTGATCGTGCATCTAGCTTGCACAAGAATCAGTAAGGGGAGATGTCCTTTAGGTGCATGCAGAGTGTAGAAAATGTGGGTTGGGAACCCGTTGTGCAGATATCGAGGATCCGACCAGAAGGATGTTTGGACAAGGGACCAGTGACTAGCTCTATAACATTTCTATTTTTAATAGAATTTATATGATACATATTTTGGAAAAAGGTATCATAAAAGGAATTCAATTTCATCATAATACTTATTTTATAATAATGGACTTGTTACACTTGATATATTTTGGGAGGGTAATACGGTGATTTTACTATGTTTCCGCAAACTCTGATTTTACGAGTCACCTTCATTATTAATTAAGTGTTTGTGAAAATAAATTTTCCAGGGAAGGGATAATTTCTTATTTTCAGATCCTTCTCCAACGATAACAAGTCCAAGTATTCTTAAACTTATTACTTTTCTTATAAAGTAAGAAGATATACAAGGAGTGTTACATGCATCATTTCATTATTATTATCATGAGCATAACAATAATACGTAATACAAGACTAACACTGTAACTTGGTGATTTAATTAAAACGACTAATATTAATATTGCTTCTTTGGTTTTCTGTATTGTTATTCTTAATTCTTTATTTTAATTTATGTTAAACCACTCACTCCCTTGTGTTGACCATTTTAGGTACCACCTCTGGTGATGTATTTTCTATTGCACCGGCTGAGGAGAGTCCTGCCCCATCACCAAGGGCACAGACTTAGTGATGTGGCGATGCCACCACACAATGAAACCATGCTCGATGCTATACGTGAACCTTTTGGCCTTCTTAATATAAAAATCTTATATAAGTCTTGTTAAGTCTTTTGTTTTGATGATATAAAGTGAAGGAACAAAAACTTTATTTTTGAAGTTTGTAAATAGTTCCACCACTAAGATGTGATATATGGTGGTGGAAACAGGTATCTTTTGGATGTTTAATACTTTATGAAGACTGTATGTATTATCTGGTTCTGACAGGTACTTTATGAAGACTGTATGTATTATCTGGTTCTCCATTGTCTGTTACTACCACTTGCGGAACTCCGAATCGAGCTACGACCTGTCTCTCGAAGAACTTCTGAACCTTTGCTGATGAAATGGTGGCAAGTGGCTCAGCTTCAACCCACTTTGTGAAATAATCAATGGCCACTATCACCCACTTGATCTGTCCTGGTGCGGTAGGGAACGGTCCGATTAAATCCATTCCCCACTGATAGAAGGGATATGGAGATGAAAGTGAAGGGAGTTCCTCAGGGGGTTTCTGATATACATCACTGTGGAACTGACATTTCTCACATTTCTTCACATGGTGGATTGCATCTTGTTGAAGGGTCGGCCAGTAGTATCCTGCCCTTAGGATCTTTTTAGCCAGTGATTTCCCCCCAACATGATGACTCCCAACCCCCCCGTGAACCTCCTCCAGCGTTTGTTTTGCTTCGGCAGGGTCCAAACATCTGAGCATTGGGCCGCTAACCCCTCGACGAAACAGGACTCCACTTACAAGGGCAAACTGCGATGCTTTTCTAACGAGTTTCTTGGCCTCGACTGGATCAGTTGGCACAATCCCTTGTTCCAAGTAACCTACAATTGGAGTGATCCAGCTCGGATCCACTGAAATGGAGAGGACAACACTAGGTCCATGCACCATTTCTTGAATCAGAGTTTTATTGTTTTCGGACTTTTTTGTTGATGCGAGTTTGGAAAGAATATCCGCTCGGCTATTACTTTCCCTCGGAATGTGGCAGATTTCGACCTTCATAAATTCGGAGGATAGGAACTTTACCTTTTCCAAGTATTTTTGAAGGATAGGTTCCTTAGCCTGAAACTCGCCCTTGACCTGTGAAACCACCAACTGAGAATCACTAAAAATTTTTACCTCTCGGGCCCCCACGTCTTTCGCCATCCTCAATCCTGCAAAAACGGCTTCATACTCCGCTTGATTGTTCGACGTTGAAAATCCGAACTTCAAAGAGTACTCGAGGGTGACTCCCTCGGAGTTCTCCAAAATTATTCCTGCCCCCGCTCCAAGTTTGTTACTTGATCCATCCACGTAAATGTTCCAATCCGAGGTTGAGCTCGTCAATGGCTCAGTAAACTCGGTAAGGAAATCAGCCAAAGCCTGAGACTTCATCGCCTTTCTTGGTTCGAAAGTGATTTCAAACTTGGAAAGCTCAATTGCCCAGGTTACCATCCTTCCAGCCAAATCAGGTTTCTGCAATATTTGACGGATCGGCTAGGCCGTTCTGACCGTGATATGGTGGCTTTGGAAATACTGGCGCAGTCGTCTGGCAGTAACAATCAAGCAGAAAGCTAATTACTCCACTTTTTGATATCTCAACTCTGGTCCCTGGAGAGCTCGGCTAACAAAATAGATGGGCAACTCTTTACCAGATTCCTCCCGAACCAAAACCGAACTGATCACCGAGTCTCCCACTGATAAGTACAGGAAAAGAGTTTCACCATTGTTCGGACTAGACAAAATTGGAGGTGATGCCAAATAATGCTTAAGATCAGTAAAGGCCTTTTCGCATGCTTCATCCCATTCAAACGTCTTTTCCTTCTCCTTCCTCAACAGCTTGTACCAGGGAAGGGCCTTCCTAGCTGATTGAGATAGGAACCTTAAGAGAGCTGCAACCCGACCTGTCAGTTGTTTTACACCCTTGATATCCGACGGACTCTTCATCTCCAAAATAGCTCGACACTTTTCTGGATTTGCCTCGATTCCGCGCTCAGTAAGCATGAATCCGAGGAAGGACCCTGCCGGAACTCCGAATGTGCATTTTTCTGGGTTCAATCTCATATTGAATTGCCAGATCCTTCCTAAGATTTCCTTCAAATCTTTAGCATGATCTTCCTCCTTTAAGCTTTTTGCAATCATATCGTCTATGTAAACCTCCATCCTCGGCCCAATCAGAGGACCAAACACCTTGTTCATCATCCGCTGGTAAGTTGCCCCAGCATTCTTCAACCCAAACGGCATCACATTGTAACAATATGTGGCGTTTTCTGTGATAAACGAGGTCTTTACCTGATCCGGGGGGTACATTGGGATCTGATTGTACCCCGAGTAAGCATCCATAAAGGACAGCCTTTGATAACCTGCCGAGCTATCCACCAGTTTATCAATTCAAGGAAGTGGGTACTGGTCCTTGGGGCAAACCTTGTTCAAATCTGTGTAGTCCACGCACATCCTCCACTTCCCATTGGATTTCTTAACTAACACGGGATTGGCCAACCAATCAGTATACACTACCTCTCTGATGAACCCTGCTTCCAATAGCTCGGCTACTTTCTCATCCGTCACCTGTGCCTTCTCGATTCCGACCCGTCTCTTTTTTTGACACACTGGCTTAGCGCCAGGATACACACTTAACTTGTGGCAAATGAAGTTAGGATCGATTCCCGGCATGTCTGCCGAAGTCCAGGCAAACAAGTCCTTATTTTCCATTAATAATTCAGCAAGCTCCTTTTCTAGTTCCTCAGATAGGCCAACTCCGATCTTGACGCAACGAGATGGCTCGGGGCCTAGGATTACCTTTTTGAAGTCCCCCTGAGGGGTCGGTCTAGTTTCATCCTCCTCTCTCATGTCGAGATCAGCCAAGTTGACACTTCCTTTGTTCAACGGTTCCTGCCTCACTTTCTCATCATCCAGCTTTAGCTTCCCCAAGCTGATGTTGTAGCACTTCCGAGCCAACTCCTGTTCGGACCGCACTGTTACTACCTTGTCATCCGACCCCGGGAACTTCATGGCCAAGTGTACCGTCGAAACAACGGCGCCGAAGGACTGAAGTGTCGTTCGGCCAAAGATAGCATTGTACGCCGAGGGAGCCTGGACAACTAACCACTTCACCATTTCAGTCCGAGCAGAACGTGGTTCCCCATGGTCACTGGGAGGTGGATATGGCCTAAATGAACAATTGAATGTCCCGTGAAGCCGATCAAGCTTCCCTCGAATGGGGTGAGATCGGACCTTTTCAACTTCAATTTTTCGAACAAATCCAAAAACATGATGTCCGCCGAACTCCCTTGATCGACGAGAATCCTTCTTACTTCGTAGTTGCCAATCCTTACCGTGACGACCATTGGGTCATTGTGGTCCTGTAGGATGTCTTCAAAATCCTCATCGCTAAAACTGATGACCACACTTTTCTTTCTGGGTTTTTGTATCGGTCGGCTTGCCACCGAGAGAACTTGTCCCACATACTTCTTGCGATCGCACTTCTTTTCCCCACCACCAGCAAATCCTCCAGCAATGGTGCCAATGAGGAAATCGTTGCCTTTCTCGGATTGCTGGATAGGGGCTCCGCCCGCTGGTGGTGAAGGGCTTTTATTCCTCTTTTGTTCAGTTCTGGGGGGCGAGGGGCTTTTCCTTCTGGAACGCTTGCGCAACGCTTCTCCAATATAGTGTTGAAGCTTACCATCCCTTACCATCTCTTCAATCAAATCCTTCAGTTGGATACATTGGTTGGTGGTATGCCCCCATCCGCCATGATGATCGCAATACTTCGTCCTATCCTTTTGGGCCGCCTTTCTTAAGGCTGGTGGCCGAGTGATGTTACGCATCTCTGTATACATAGTCTCACGAAGGATTTGACTCCTCGGGACTGTTAACTGGGTATATTCATCATACTTGCCTTTGGGAGGCAGTTTTTCTCCTCTCTCTTGTTCTCTCTTATCTTTCCTTCCCTTATCTCGGAAACGATCATTCTGACGAGCTTCGTTTTGGCGAGGATGTTGCTCATGTCGTCCTTCGACACTCCTTGCTGCAGTGCTAATCCTTCAGAACTCCTCTAAATTAACATATTTCCTGGACCTTTCTCTCAGTTCCGCCGTGTTGCTAGGTGGTTCCCCGATCAGACAATCCTTGAAATCTCCATCTTGCAGTCCTTGGGTAAGCAGAAGGACGGATACCCCCGACTGCAAACCAGATATGCCACTGGCCTCTTGCTGATACCGAGCCAGATAGTCGCGTAAAGACTCGCTAGGTCTTTGTGCAACTCCAGCTAATGAGTGGTCTGATTTGGGCTGTGACATGCTGGCTGTATATCGATTCAGGAAAACTCTTCTAAGCTCAGCCTAAGAACTAATGGAGTTAGCTGGTAGGGAGTTGAACCATCTCAACGGCGCCGGGCCTAACGTCATTGAGAAAGCTCGGCATTTCATTTCATCCTCTCCTCCATAAAACATCATGAAAGACTCGTAAGATGCAATGTGATCCATCGGATCGGTCGTCCCATTGTACCGGGAGACATTCTGATGGCCCATATAAGTTTGTGGAGTCCGAAATGCCATAATTGCTGCTGTAAAGGGGTGTTCAGGATGGGGTTCTGTAACTGCCGGTTCGGGAGTCACATTCAAATTGATGGGTGGCGGAGGGGGAAGGTTAATTGGGTTGCCGAAAGCTGCGCGAGGGCCTTGCTCGGCAAGTCTAGCCATGCTTTGCTGCTGTAGAGTAGCAATAGCCTGGTTTTGCTTTTCAATCAATGAAGTTTGGGTTCTCAGTATTTCCATAATTGACTCCTCTCTCCTCCTGGCCGAAGAGGTTGTCATGTAGGATCTTCCTTGAGATCCGGAACGCTCGCCACCTTGAAGCGTTCCAAAGCGGCCTCGAGCAAACTGTGGTACTCCCCTATCAGATCGCTCGGCTCGAGAGTTATCGCGAGCGTGACGTTCGACTCGTCGGTCCTCCCCAGTTCGTGATCCAGCAGGGGCCCTCCTAGATTGATGTGGCCCAGAATCCGCTGTGTCACGCCATTCCGACACATGGCCATCAGAAACGCGACGCGACTGAGATCGTCGTTCGTGGCCTTCAACAACCGGAGGGACGGTGGCTGGCGCTTGGACCTCCGGAACAACTGGATCAATAGGCTGGACAACTGGAGGATACTGGGGATTTTCAACCTAGTTTCCCACAGGGGGTCCTCCAGGGGCAAGTCTGTCCCTTACATTCCTTCCACCAACATTCCTTGGTCCAGCGTTCTTTGGTGGCCTTCCCCTAAGGCGACGGCGGAGGTCTCCTTGGTTGTTGTCATTATCATTCGCCATTAGTGCGGTAAGTGGTGGGGATACTGATTATTCGTTTCCCACAGACGGCGCCAATGTAGTGTCCTAGAACACTATGTTCTTAACCCTCTAAGTCCTCAAGATTATGGTAATCAGGAGTTCAAGAGAGGATCAAGTTTTTATGTGTGCCCTTATGGTTTTTCTGCAGTTCCAGTTGGGAAAAGCAGGGTTTCCCCAGTCAACAGGTGCGTGCAGAGTGTCAACTTAGGGATGAGAGTACGTACCTGAACCCTAGCTGTAGTTAGCTATTTATAGGGTTTGAGGAAGCTGATATGGGTCGTATGGGCCTTGTACCAGAGTTGAGCTGAACCAGGATTCTGTGAGATAATATCGGAGGTTTATGCTCTTAGAATCTGGATAGGATCAGCTTAACAATCCCATGTCTAGGCTGTTGCGAGATTCCAGGAGAGATTTGCGGAAGAGATAGGAAGCTGTGGTAACTGAATCTATCTACCAGCCGACGTTATATCTCGGCCCTGGAGTCCCGAGCCGATGGGCTGAAGACCATTGGCGAGGCTCGGCCCCATCATGTCCGAGCCTGGTCTTTTATTGTATTCGGAACCAGCGAGTCCGAGCGAGGGACGTTTGTGCTGAGTAAACCGAGGGAGGGGTCCTTGAAGAATCCTTATATAAGACTTAATCCTTATTCGGTCGGCAGACCCTACACACCATAATCATAATTAAGAAACCATCATACAAGTTATGGAATAATAAGATAGAGAAACTATTTAAAAATTAGATTATAATATGTATTTATATTATTCCATATTAATTAACTAGCTCTTACCCCGTGCAAAGCACGGTTTGTTGACATTAAATTCTTTTATATGAAATATTTTAAATTAAAAATTATTATTATTTTCATTAAAAAGTAACGATTATTATTAAACAATAACAAAAACAATTATAAAAAAAGGATTATTCAATATACTTTATTATGATAATTAAAAAATTATTATTATTATTTTGATTTTTTTGGTTTGATGGTAGTATGAGAATAATTAATGATAAATTGTGACACCCTCGTTTTATATCTTGAAAATAATAAATATTTCCAAATATAGAATACTTGCTATCAAAGATTGACACTAGAAAATTTTTCCTTTTTAATTGATACTTACTCAGTTATAAACACCTTTAATCTGGACAAATAATTTAAATTCGGCTTAATAATACCTTAATTACGAAAAGGCTCTCGAGACAATGTCTTTTTAACATAATGAAAACATATTCGTAACCCTTATTAAAAACATATCATTTGTCTCTTGAGTTTGATCGAACGTATAAAATATCAGCTTATTGTCGAATCCTTTTGAATCCAAAATCAGAGTATGCGGAAGTAAAAATAATACTTGTGGGGCACTACTGAGGTAAATAAAAACATCATATATATATCATCAGTAGCAAGTATCAAAAGTCGAGATAGCAAGTTTTGATGAAACATATACAAACTAGCTGCATAAAATAAACCTCACTCTAGACCTCTCAAAATATATACAATATATCACAATATCCAAAAATAGAAGTCCCAGAGCAGGTCATCTGTGTCCTCAGCAGCTCCTCTGATCCTCCGCAGCTCTATCCCTAGGACCTAGTATCCAAAACATCTATGCTATGCAGGCTCCTAGGAACCAGCAGGTCCACCTCTAGTAGAAACAGTAGGCTCGACATGCACCTCCTCCTCGTCCTCATCCTCCACTGGATCCTCCTCGACCTCGCCCGATTGTGCAGAAACCCCACCACTGGGTCTTGGATCTACAGAAGCAGTCCTCTCAAAATCAGTCGGACCAGGAGAAGGAGTCTCCTCAGTAACAACTCTGTGGGAGGAAGGATGAGTACGAGTGGCAGCTCTAAAACGAAAACTATGGAATTGACGCACAGGTCGAGCCGGGGGTGGTCCTCTATATGTATAAAAGGGTGGAACATGCATAGTATAGACTAGAGGGATCCTAAATCTACGAGGTCGCACCCGAACCAGAGGGTTAGGGTGGTAGAGAGTGATCTCCACCTCCCCCTCAAAGGTGGCACGGTGCTCCTCGTACGTCCATATACCACTAGGGATAGGGCGTATCTCGATGCAGGCTAGGTATCTGGCCATCACCTAAACAGGGCATGGGGAGTAAGTATACACATATACATAATCAATAAAGACTAAAAAGTATAAACACAAGTATGTCATGGACAGACAATAATGCAAGTACATATGAGCATACCAAATTTCAACATTATATCTCTTATAATGCAAGTGGCATGATGCATGATTTCTATCCACAACTGAGGCCTCTAATAAAAGTCCATCTTGGACGTCCATCCAGTACACCGTTGTGTTCCCGGAACACTGACATTCGTTCCCAGAACGTAATGCCAAACCATACTTGGATAAATAAGCATCACTCCCAGAGTGTGCATCACGTTCCCAGAACGCATACGTTCTCAGAACGCATAAAAACCATGTCCCAGACACTGGCCACATTCCCAGAATGTGTCATCAAGTAGGTTACAATTTGGTACTCCCGGAGTACCCTCCTCATATTCCCAGAATATGATAAACGTTCCTACCAACCAATCTTCCATTATCTATGCATGGATGCACAATTATTAAGGTTGGTTTTATCTTTACTTTAATTACTGTGATTTAGAAATATTTCAATTTCTCTTTTGAATGATTAATTTGAGGTATAATCCTTGGCACAAAAATTCACTCTGGAATTAACTCAAAAACATGCCATTAGGCTTAGATTGGGAAAAACTTAACCAATGCTATTCATTTTCACTTAAAAGACTTAACTTTTAATTTTCAGTTTCAGGTACTAACCGGTTACAGTCTCAGGCTAACCGGTTAGAATTACAGACCTGAACTGGTTTACCATTGAAATTCATAAAACCCTTTTTCTTGAATTCTCTACCCAATCCATAGACAAGTTTCAACATTATATTGTTTTATACCTGAAACCCACTGTTTTCATTATTCAAAAGTCCAAATCACATTCCAATTCCAAATGAGCACAATTTCCTCTTGAAATTATCTCATTACAATAAGGTATTTACTCTCAATTTCAATTTGAACCATACAGTATTAATCAACTTATTTTCATATTGAGTTCAAGTGAAATTAAAGTATAGATTTGAGTAAAAATGGTAAGAACACAGGACTAATTTCAGAAATCCATTTTCTTTGAAATTTTACAGTATCTAACCGGTTACAAATATCGAATAACCAGTTAGATTATGCAGTCTGCACACTGAAAAATGAGGTTTGACATATCATTCTTTTCATTACTCAAATCTAACCAATTTCAATACTTAAAGAGTTCACATACCTTAAAATAAACATGTTTAACCACAGAAACACATTTAATTTGCATGCATTAAGTTTAAAGTATCAAATTGCATAAAAACCCACATAAACACAATTTAATACCACAAAACTTATAATAAACATTTATATTATGATTCAAGCATCAAAATCACTTGCATGCATCAAAACAAAATGGCTCAAAACAGAATTGAGCTAGAATTTGGCCTCCAAGCCTTTTGGTCTTAAACACATAATGCCCTTTTTGAGTCTTTGTTGACTCAAATCCTAAATCACTTGATTTTAGTCTAAATCTAGTATAAGGTAAACTTTTCCCATACCTCAAAGTTGTGTTTGATGAGTATTAGCACTGAAACTTGAAGAATATCCACAAACTCCCCAAAAATCCTATGTTCTGCTCTCAGCCACGTTTTCCATCAACAGGGTCCAACAACCAAAGAGTTTGACATAGAAATTGACCAAAGAAATTGGGGAAAACAATTAGAACTCAATCTAGGTAACATGCACTAAGAAATAGAAGTGATTTGAGGCTTAATAGTTGTCTGTACTTACCAAAATCCAGATTCAAAGTAAGTTCCAGAAATCAGTTTTTCAGATTCTGCAGAACTTGGAACTGAACTTGGCAAACTTCGTACTCCTTCTACACTCAACCTCAACTCTCAAACTTAGTATCTTTACAAAGCTCAAGATGTAAGCTTTGCAACGGTGTGTAACTCTCAGCCTTACTCTCAGAGACAACGAAGAATTTCAGCAACAAACTAAGGAACCCTAAACCGAGATTTCAGAGCTTCAAGGTGCAAAATGAAGCCAAAATCCATCAACACAAGCTAATTTATAGAACAATTTGTGTGCCATGCAAGGCGACACGCGTCTTCCACTAAATTAGAGCTGTTTTCGTGGCGATTCCATGGATTAATCAAGTGATTACTCATCAAAACGCACTAACCCAGTTTCTGGGTTCATCGTCTAACCGGTTACAGGGCATTACTAACCGGTTAGGTCAGTACAAAATTTAAAAATTAATACTTTTTAAATCTTTCCCTCAAAGAACCTATTCAATATTACATTTAGGTCCTAAACCAAGGACTAAAATGCAATATCTATATTTTTGCATTTATTTGCCATATAAAAATGTTTCCACTTATTTTTATATTTCAGGCTAATTAAATACAAAATATAAACTTGGAAAATTTATATAAATTAATAATAAAACTTTATTATTAATTTCTTTATTATCCGGAAGACGAATATTAGGGGTGTTACATAAATCATAATATCCCTTATTTTATTGGACATGAATTCATTCGAAGATAATGACAGTTCGTTTTTTAATATTATATTTATTTATGTATAGATCAATATTAAATTAATGTATTCCTTATTTAGTTGATCGATAATTAGCATGTTTTATTAATTAGAGTGAAATCAAAATTAAACTTTTTTATTTTTATCCTGTGCAATGCACGAATTATTAATATTTAAATATTTTAAAGTAAAGATTATTATTAAACAACAATAAAAAATGAACTTGTTTAAAAATTTTGTACTTCCTTATATAAATAAAAAAATAACATTTTTTATCTGAGATTTTCCTTATTTATTCAATAGATAAATTAACATTTTTTTACATGATTATTAACTTTATTATGATGAATCAAAAGTGAATCAGAATTAGATCATCCTTATTTATTTAATAGATAAATTAATATTTTTATATGATTATCAATTTTATTATGATAATTAAAAACAAATCAAAATTAAATATTTTGATCTTTTTTGTTTAATGGTATTATGAGAAAATTTAAGGATAAATTGGAATATCCACTATTTCATAGATCATTAAGACGATATTGAAATTGTTATTTTTGACTATCTTGATTAACACATTGCACTTTATTATGAATATAATGTTGGCTCTTTTCTTTTATATATTTAATATTATATTTGTCTATGTATAGATGAGTATTAAATTAATGTATTCTTTATTTAGTTGATCGATGAATTAATATTATGATAAATTATTAGAGTGAAATGAAAATTAAACTTTTTTATTTTTTTTTTGTTAGATGGTATTATGAGTAGATTTAAAGATAAATCAAAATATTTTCTATTGCATAAGACATGATAATTTAGCATATTTTAAATATAATTATCACATCTAATATGAAAAATTATATATAATTAATGTGATGTCCTAGGGCGAGGAGAACCTCTAAGGAGGGGAAATCTACCTTAGAGGAGACTCTGCCTAGGGTTTATGTGTGATGTTTGTTGGGAGTCCTCCAGTGGCCAAAGGGGAAGCCAAAGAGATACCCTAATCACTGGTGTGTGAAGGTGGCGATTAGGGTAAGAGGACGTACCTTTGCCCCATGTAGTACTGAGCTACTTATAGGGGGGAGCTGGTTGCCCTAATGGGCCAACTTGGGGCCCAAGTAGGGCCAGCCTGTAATGAGCTAGGAGTGGTGCGTTGTCCTTCCGGATAAGGATGGGGTGAGCTGTCCTTGCGGATAAGGCTAGGGGACGTCATCATGTCCTTGGTGTCGGAATCTTTGGGGTGATGTCGGACCTGGGAAGACGTACGGAGATCGGACCTGAGCAGAGGCATGAGGTCGGCCTGTATCTGGCGCTTGTTCGGCCGTTGAGCCCTGAGCTCGGCCAAGCGTTCAGTGGTCCCTTGTTAGGTCCTTGAGCTTTTAGCGGGGTTTATGGGGAGCTCGGCCTAGCCAGGTCCACCACATAAGCCCCCCAGCTCGGTCAAGGCTATTTGAGGCTTGCTCCGAGGTCGTGGTTCGGGTATTCTTCCCGAGGTCCATCACTTTATGGCTGAGTTTACCACATAAGCCCCCCAGCTCGGTCAAGGCTTTTTAAGGCTTGCTCCGAGGTCGTGATGTTCCGTCTCTGGTTGGCTTGTGTGAGCTGCAACCTTCTGGTTTTGCAGTGACGATGTCATGAGCTTTGACAGCTGTCTAATTACTTAGACTTGGAATGACATTCACTTTT
Organism: Crotalaria pallida; assembly: GCA_037953625.1. Taxonomy (NCBI): domain Eukaryota; kingdom Viridiplantae; phylum Streptophyta; class Magnoliopsida; order Fabales; family Fabaceae; genus Crotalaria; species Crotalaria pallida. The sequence continues at coordinate 73,117,126 of CM075649.1, read as the reverse complement.
CCCAGGCATGTGTCAGACATTCACGGTCTACGGAGCGTCACCATCATTGTGACGTTAATCGAGGTCCACGCTTTTGGCTGTTGCGCGCCACATGTGTTGGTTCTTATGGCTCCTCACTGGGTTGGGCCTTTTGGGCCAAGCCCAATATTCAAAAAGAGAGGGAGGACGGTTACTCTTCCCTGTACTTTGACTAGCAAACTGTCTCTGTTGCATTTCCTATTGAACGGTTGGTTTATCTTCTCACTATACCCACGTTTCTTCTTCCCTGCGAATACGTTTCCAAGGCAAGGTTTGGTTTCAGCGAGACTTCCGTGACTTGTTCTTCCCTTCCTTTGACATACTCATTTTTTTTTTGCGATATACACAAGGTATTCTTCTTGCTTCTTCTTTCCTCATTCCTGGGTTTTGGTTTCTGCATTTGCGTGATTATTTGGGTGGGTTTTTTGTGGGTTTATCTGTGTAGCAATGGGTTAGTCATGCTTTTAAGGGGACGGTCTTTTTTGTGGGCACACTGAATTTTCTGGGGAATCTTTGGTTTAAAAGGTATTTGGGGTATGGTGGGTAGTGCTAGGGGCGTTTGAGTAAGCACTTGTTCGGGTGGGAGCCAGAGGAGTATTTTCGTTGTTCTCCTACAGTAGCAAGGAAGAGGACGGCCTTTTTTTTTTTTTGGGGAACCAGGAGCAGTTCCTATTGAGGCTGTTCGGGGAGGAGCGCGGGGTACCTGTGGATGGGGGTTTTTTGTGGGGTTATTCTTCATGACCCATAGAACTGACATTCGAGCTTCCCTGTTCTTCCACAGGTACGATGCCTCCTCGGAAATGTGCCAGTCGTCCCGACTTGTACCCAGCTCCTACTGACGCCTCCCACTATCACTGGGTGGACGTTGAGCCGAAGGGGATCCGGTCTCGACTGGATTGCGATGGCTTACTCTTCAACGTGAAGGGGGCGATATTGCCCTGTTCCCAAGATCCTAGCGGGACTTCTTATGAAGTTTTGCCCTGTTCGGTCGACGACCGAATCTGCTCTCGAACCGACCCCGACTCTTTCTTCTTCTACGCCGACCTGATACATAAGCTTGGCATAACTCTTCCGTTTACGGAGTTTGAGATGGGCGTTCTGAACGAGCTGGGGGTGGCCCCTTCGCAACTGCATCTGAACACTTGGTCCTTCCTCCGGGCCTTCCAGAGGTACTGCGGGGCAAAGGGGCTGACATGTACCATTTAGCTCTTCCTTTGGATATACAACCCCTTCGTTGGAAACAAAGAGGGGGTGACTGGTCGGTTGTGGGTGTTCACCAAGGCTCGAGCTCACTATGGGCTTTTCGGATTATTTGCCGAGTCTTGGAAACATTTTAAACACAGGTTCTTCAAATATAAATATGTCGGTAACGGGCGACCTTGGTTCCGAGATGAGGCGGGGCCAAAATTTCCTTTGCAGTGGACCCAAGAGTTTTTTAATCGACATCGAGACACACCCCAACAATGGTCGGGAGTGACTCTTGACGCTGCTGAGGCGGAGGCGGCTTTGCATTTTCGTACTGAATACCTTAGTCGAAAATCCCAGCTCGACGTTGGGGTATTCATGACTTGTGCGGATGACGTGGTTTTAACTGAGATCGGTAATATTTCTTGATGTCTTGTCTTTCTCAAGTCCTTTCCATTTATTTAATGTGCTTCTTTTTCTTTTCGCAGAGAAATATTGGTCCACCATGTCGGCAAGGGCTTTGAAAGCATCCCTGGAGGCCCGCAAGCGGAAGAGGGGAGAAAATGTTTCCCGAGCGGCCACTGAACCTACTGCTCGGCCGACACTGCCCGACTCTACTCATCTGACCTTCAGTTTCCTCGCCCAATCGTCGGCGACGAGCGCGGAGGTCGATAGTGCCGCTGATGCTCCACCCCGGCCGCTTTGTTGTGTTGCCTGGCTTGCCTTTCTTTTGCTTTCTTTTCTCATACCGATGCCGCTTCTCGGACTTCTTCGGCCAGGATTAGATTTTCTTTGATCAAACTTTCGTTTTGCCCTGTGGGTCTCTCCCTCATCCTGAAGGTATGGATTCTTCGTTCAATGGGGATGACCGCGTCACAGCCATAGGTTAATTCTAACGGGGTTTCACCTGTAGAGGTCTGGACCGTGGTTCTGATTGACCAAAGGACCTCCGGTAAGAGCTCGGCCCATAATCCCTTAGCTTCCAAAATCCTCCTTTTTAGTCCGTCCACGATAACTTTGTTGGCGGCTTCAGCTTGTCCGTTGGTTTGGGGATGTTCAACTGAGGAAAAATGGTGGGAAATACCGAGGTTTTCTGCCAATATCTGGAAATTGTTGGCTGCAAACTGACTGCCATTATCGGTGATTAATGTTAGCGGGAGCCCGAAGCGAGAAACGACTTGCTTCATGAAGAATTTTTGGATTCTTGCCGATGTGATGGTGGCTAGTGGCTCAGCCTCGATCCACTTGGTAAAGTAGTCCACGGCTACCACTATGAACTTTAGTTGACCTGGTGCTATTGGGAATGGTCCCACGATGTCCATTCCCCACATGCTGAAGGGCCAAGGTGATGCCAGGGAATGCAGCTCCTCAGACGGTTTCTGATGAATGTCACTAAAGAATTGGCATTTGGGACATCGGCGAACGTGGTCAATAGAATCTGCCACTAAGGTCGGCCAAAAATATCCAGCCCTTAGTATTTTTCGTGCTAAGGATTTGCCTCCGACGTGGTGGCTCCCAAACCCCCCATGAACTTCGTCCAATGCCTCCTGGGCTTCGTCAAGAGTGAGACACCGCAGAAGAGGAGATGACATTCCTCTTCTGTAGAGGATCCCATCTATAACGACATACTCTGCCGCCTTCCGTCTTAAGGTTCTTGCTTCTTTCTGATCAGCCGGGACGATATTGTGTTCCAAAAACGACCTTATTGGGTCCATCCAGGTTGTTGAGATCGAGATGGCCATCACCACGCTTGGGTTTGAAATTTGCTCCTAAATTAGGCTTTTGTTGTTCCCTCCGCCCTTGGTGCTTGCCAACTTGGAAAGAACGTCGGCACGGGAATTGGAGCTTCGGGGGATATGGTTAATGGAGAATTTTTCAAATTCTAGAACCAGGGTTTTGACTTTATCTAAGTACTTTTGCAAAATAGGTTCTTTTGCCTGGTAGTCTCCGGTGATCTGGGACACCACCAACTGGGAATCGCTCAAAATTTGGACTTCGGATGCGCCGAGCTCCTTGGCCATGCGAAGACCAGCGAGGACGGCTTCGTACTCTGCTTGGTTATTCGAGGCGAGGAACTTGAATTTTAGAGAATATTCAATGCTGATTCCCTCTGCATTTTCCAGAATTACTCATGCGCCTGCTCCTTTCTGGTTGCTTGATCCGTCGACGTATATAACCCAAGTGTCCGAGTTAGGGCTTGGATGGGGCTCTGTGAACTCGGACACAAAGTCTGCGAGCACTTGAGACTTGACCGCCTTTCTTGGTTCATAGGAAATATCAAACTCGGACAATTCTATCGCCCAAGCCATCATTCTCCCTGCGAGGTCCGGCTTCTGAAGGACTTGTTTTATAGGCTGGGCCGTTCTTACGACGATAGGATGGCTTTGAAAGTATTGCCGAAGACGTCGTGCAGCCAGGATAAGGCAAAACGCGAATTTTTCCACTTTAGTATAGCGGAGCTCGGGGCCTTGCAAAGCTCGGCTTATAAAGTAGATTGGCAACTCATTCTTACCCTCTTCTCGGATCAGCACCGAGCTAAGTGCCGAACTTCCTACTGACAGGTAAATGAAGAGGGTTTCTCCTTGGGCGGGACTAGAGAGGATTGGGGGGATGAAATATACTCTTTAAGTGCCAAGAAGGAGGCTTCGCACTCCTGTTCCCAATTAAAAGCTGCTCCTTTCTTTAGTAGCTGGTACCAAGGTAAGGCTTTTTTGGCAGCTTGGGGGAGGAATCTTGAAAGCGCGGCCATCCTTCCTGCTAGTTGTTGCACTCCTCTGAGGTCGGTGGGGCTTTTCATTTCCAAGATAGCTCGGAATTTATCGGGGTTGGCCTCGATCCCCCTTTCTGATAACATAAAGCCGAGGAAGGCGCCTGCTGGAACGCCAAAAGTGCACTTTTCTGGGTTCAATCTCATATTGTGTGCTCTAACACGCTCTAGTACAGCAGCCAAGTCTTTGACATGGTCTTCTTTTTTTCTGCTCTTGGTGATCATATCGTCAATATACACCTCCATAATATCCCCTTCGATGCCGTTGAAGACTTTGTTCATCATCCTTTGGTAGGTTGCTCCGGCATTCTTCAGTCCAAAGGGCATGACAGTGTAGTAGTAGGTCGCCTTTCCGGTTGTAAAAGTAGTTTTGTCCTGGTCTGAGGGGTACATGGGGATTTGGTTGTAACCTGAGTAAGCGTCCATGAAAGATAACAGTTGGTAGCCCGCTGAGTTGTCGACGAGCTGATCGATGATCGGCAGTGGGTATTGGTCTTTTGGGCATGCCTTGTTGAGGTCGGTATAATCTACGCACATTCTCCAGCGGCCGTTTTCTTTCTTCACCAGGACGGTGTTTGCTACCCACTCAGCGTATGGGACTTCTTTGATGAACCCTGCCTGCAATAGGTCGGAAACTTTCTCCTGGATGACTTTCGCCTTCTCCGTCCCTACTCGCCTCATTTTCTGAGCTACTGGTTTGGCTTTCGGGTCTACACTCAGCTTGTGGCAGATGAAATTCGGGTCAATTCCTGGCATGTCAACCGAGGTCCAAGCAAATAAGTCCGAGTTGGTTCGCAGTAGGTCTATTATTGCTTCTCGGATTTCTGGGGAGAGGTCGGATCCCACCTTGAGGGTTTTACTAGGGTCGGAAGGGTTGATCGGGACAGCCGACCAACTTCCTTGTGGGGAGGGTCTCAAGTCGTCTTGCTCTGCCCGGACGTCCAGGTCGGCTAACAAGATTCTTCCTTTAGCCAACATCGGTCCGACGAGCTCCTCATTCTCTTTCTCCTTTACTTTTCCCCGTAGACTTGCATTGTAACAAAGTCGGGCTCTGACCTGATCTGCCTTGATCGTGACGAGTGCGTCGTCTGAGCCGATGAATTTTAACGCTAGATGAACTGTTGAAACTACTGCTCCGAAGGCCTGCAAACAGGTTCTTCCCAAGATAGCGTTGTAGGGGGAATCACAATTGACTACCAGGAATCTGACAATCTCCGTTCGGGCCGAAGGTTGTTCGCCTAGGGTTACCGGGAGGTGGATTGCTCCTACAGGACGGATCGCCTCGTTCGCGAATCCAAACAGCTTTCCTTCGAAGCTTCGGAGATCAGAGGTTTTCAACTTTAGCGCCTGGAAGGTCTGCAAAAAGAGGATATCGGCTGAGCTGCCCTGGTCTACCAGGACCCGGGCGACCTTAAAGTTGGCGATCATGGCCGCAACCACCATTGGATCGTTGTGGTTAGGGACTATGCCTTCCAGGTCGTGATTAGAGAAACTAATGGGTACCTTTTGAGGTGGTCTCTTGTAGATCTGCTTGTGGCGAACGGCCAGGATTTGGTTGATTTACTTTTTCCTCTCCGCCTTGGTCTCGCCACCACCGGCGAAACCTCCCGAAATATTACAAACTGGGAAGCTTGCGGTTGAATTAGGTGGGGGAGGCAAGGGGGGGTGATCTGGTGTCCTGTTGTCAGCAAACTGTAGAGGCTGATCGGGGCTACGTTCCTCGCGGAACTCTTTCTTCTTTTTCTGGGTCGATGTGTGTTTAGTCATGGTAGGTACTGGTGGGAGTGATTTTATCTGATCCCCACAGACGGCGCCAATGTGATGTCCTAGGGCGAGGAGAACCTCTAAGGAGGGGAAATCTACCTTAGAGGAGACTTTGCCTAGGGTTTATGTGTGATGTTTGTTGGGAGTCCTCCAGTGGCCAAAGGGGAAGCCAAAGAGATACCCTAATCACTAGTGTGTGAAGGTGACGATTAGGGTAAGAGGACGTACCTTTGCCCCATGTAGTATTGAGCTACTTATAGGGGGAGCTGGTTGCCCTAATGGGCCAACTTGGGGCCCAAGTAGGGCCAGCCTGTAATGAGCTAGGAGTGGTGCGCTGTCCTTCCGGATAAGGATGGGGTGAGCTGTCCTTGCGGATAAGGCTGGGGGACGTCATCATGTCCTTGGTGTCGGAATCTTTGGGGTGAGGTCGGACCTGGGAAGACGTACGGAGATCGGACCTGAGCAGAGACATGAGGTCGGCCTGTATCTAGCGCTTGTTCGGTCGTTGAGCCCTGAGCTCGGCCAAGCGTTCAGTAGGTCCCTTGTTAGGTCCTTGAGCTTTTAGCGGGGTTTATGGGGAGCTCGGCCTAGCCAAGTCCACCACAATTAAACCAAAATTATACGTTCTGATTTTTTTATTGGATAATATTATAAGATATTTCTTATATTTATTTGATGGATAAATTAATATTTTTTTACCATTATTACTTTTTTAATATAATTATCACATTTATTATTATTATTATTATTATTATTATTATTCATATTTAAATATTTTTATCTTTTTCATCGTTTATCTTATCTCATGACAAAAACGGGAAAAAAAATCATAAATAAATCGAAAAATATTGTTTCTTCAAATAGGCAAAAGACTCACCAAAATTATTTCTCACCGAAATTTAAAAAAAAACAACTTACCAAGGTCATGCTCTTGTTTGAAGTAACTCATTGATGTCATTCTTCCTGAAATTAGCATTAAGCAAAAGTCAATTAAAAGTATAACAAAATATGCATCATATTATAAGTAATTCATCAAACACTCAAAACTCAAAATTAAGAGCTCTAAGTAAAGGAATAAACAAAAGTCAATTAAAAGTATAACAAAATATGCTTCATCTAATAAGTAATTCATCAAACCCTCAAAAATCAAAATTAAGAGCTTTAAGTAGAGGAATGAGGGAAAAATAAAAATAAAAGAAAGAGTTTGGAGAAGAGAATTCTTAGAATTAAATAGAACTTTAAAAATTGAATGGGAGAGCCTATTATATATATATATATATATATATAGTGATTTTTTTAATATTTTTTAAATATTTTTGTTGAGGATAATGATTTGCTCAATAAATTGAGGATAATGATTTCACATACAGATAATGATTATATAAATTTAAATAATTAATTTAATTTCAAATTATAATTTTTGTTAGAGATAATGTTATTTACCTACAAACATATAACGATTAAATAAATTCAAATAATTTATTTAATTTTAAATTGTAATTTTGATTAGAGATAATGATTATGTACCTACAAATTCTCTGGTGCGAGGAAAGCTTCACGGGACAAACGTGGTGCCTCGAAAATTTCTCCGGTAAACGTGGTGCCTCGAAAAGGGATCCTTTTATATATAAATAGTAGATTAACAATTAACACGTGCCACACGGGTCTATTAGCTAGTAGGTTAAATAATAGTATATTATTAAGGGGTGTTACGGTGTATTCAGCTTCTATAAAAAGAACTAAATGCAATTTATGACTTTTCATAAATAAAACAGATTGTAATTTGCCGTTAAGTTTATCTGTTTTTTTTTTTTTTTTTGAAGACGTCGCTTGCCTAGTGTAACTTCGGTTTCCATAAAAAGGAATTTAATATGTCATCGTGTGTCCTGTAATACCCCGATTTGGAACTTAGAATTTTCACCAAAAATTTGCGCCCTTTTTTTTTATAATAAACATTTCCAAAGTCAGTTCATTTTAATTCTTTTACCAAAAAGGTTTTTATAAAACAATTTGATTCACTTGGTTTCAAATTATTTGATTCATAAACTTGCAACATAAAATTTCTTTCCAAAAAGCGATGTCACTAACTTATTTCCAAAAAGCTCCTTTTTGTGATCCCAAATTTGTTCAATGGTTAACTGGCGGAAACACATTTAATTATTTAAATGAACTTCATACCTAATCAAAAAGAACTTCTTTTATTCCATTTAAAATAATCCATATTACAACTGGGGTTACATTCGGGACAGATTAATCATGTCCTAATCACCTTAAGATAGGATACAAAGCAAAGACTATCCTATCTTATACTACAAGTCTTCATTGCCATCTCCCATCACAAGTGTCTAGAAGATTCCTCGATTGCCGCTTCTGCTTCCTCCTTGTATGTGCGTCATCTCATGATCCTCTTCTTGTCTTAAGCTACCACTCCTTGATCTGTCATCTGTGGACATTGTCAGGAAAGGGAAATAGAGAGAGTAAGCACTTCCGAACAATATTATCGTCGACGGCGTGGGCTTGCCATAGGGGAATATTAAGACCACACAACATGTATATCATTATTACCATTACCTTATTGCATTTGTTACCATAGAATCTTTTCCCAAAAAGGGTATACTTCTAAAAAACCATAGCCGTTATATTTAATTATCTTTATTCTCTAAGTTTCATACCATCGGTAAATCAAAAGGGGGTACCATTACCGAGGTTCAAGGTATGGATATCACACACGTCATATCTCCTCCACAAGTCCAACCATATCCTAGTTCGGAAAGCAGATGGGACGCACAGGAACCCTAACCACGCCGGTATCGAAGTCGGTAAACGAAAGGCGGTACCAGACGCCGGTGGTAAGTAAGATATCAAAATTCATGTGACCAGACGCCGGTGGTCGACAAGAATTATTCCACAAAAGTTTCCAAAAACCAAACACCTACCGACTTCTAACCTCGTTCAGGTTCCCTCTCACCATCTAGGATTTTCTCAAGGGGGTGACAACACTCTCTCCAGTTGGCCTGCAGTCCTTGCCACGACGAAAGTCCAGATTCCAGTGAACCTTGCCATTGTAGTCCCGTCCCGCCTAGAGAAGTACTCGAGGCTTCTTGACGTTTCACCGTCCTTGCCTTCCCCTATTACAATCACCACTTGAAGGGGCTCCAGCCTCCAAGCATACCTGAGTATCCGTAGATAAACATACAGGGTGTCTTTCCTCTCCACTACTTCACTCTCAACGCAAGGTTTAAAAGGGGTTCCTAAATCTTTTAAATTATTGAAATGTTTTACTAAGTTAACCATTCTTAATTGTGGTCGACCCATTCTATCCACAATTCTAACGGGTCTCGACCGCTAAGGGATTGACTTATCACAGGCGCTTCCAAATTACAGCGGATTTCAAACTGAGCTCATAACTACGGAGTTTCCAGTCACGTGGCCGGCAAAACTTAATGATCAAGCACGTCACTTTGACAGTGCGATCAGGGGATACATTTCAAACTTTTATAAATTTCCATAAAGATTCCGTATCAATTCCTTAACCATAAAGCCTTTAATCAATTCTCAAAATTATCCAATATAACATCATATCAATCCATTAACTTCCAATAACCAGATTTTTAACATATAAGCCAGACATGTTATCATTATGCATTAAACAATATATAAACCTCATAATAATAAAGCCAACATCATAATAAATCAGAATCCATAACATATACAATCGTTATAAAGGGATCGTGTTTTCGTATGAACGGCGGGACACACACACAGTTGCCGTTCTACTACTCACCCGATAGATCCCTAGTTCCGACCTTTGAGATGATACGAAACGTCCTAATATTACCCTACATGCCACTATGTCTTAAGAAGGCTTCTCTCTCACCTTGAGTTGAAGCTACAAAATTTGTGTCCTCTTGAATCGAAGTCATGTCACCCGAATCCGAACGAAAGCCTTTACCAAATAATATTTACAAAATAATTCCATAAATAACTACACAATTCTAATTAAGAAAACCACAAGGGGTAAAGATACATGACCTTTTAACAAATACAATTTCTCCAATCATCTTTGAATTCCCAAAAAGACTTGTATTCAAAATATCCAATACTTGAAATCAATTAATCCTTTTTGAAAATCAAAAACACATTAGTGTATAATAAAAATTACTTTTTCTTTGTAGCTTTTAAATCATGAAAACCTTTTCCAAACGTAACATAATTTTTAAAACATAATCATAACATCTTAAAAATAAATCTTAACTTTTCCTTTACTAAAAGTTTCATTTTTAAACACCTTATAACAACTAGACTATTCATACAGCATGAATTAGAAGTACTCATCTTTGATGCAACATTTAAATCAAATCAAGCAGTAATTAAATCACAGACTATAGACAGTACACAGAAAATCACTTTTAAGCATCAGTTCATACATATAATGCATCTAAACTCCTATTACATAAAATCACCTATTTTTATCACATCATCACAATTAAATCAAATCTCATAGACAATATATTTTTTTTTTGAACAGCTTAGACTTTAATTCCCAAAAATTACTTTTCTTTCAAAAAGTTAATCAGAAAATATGCCACTTTTTCCTATAGCTTATATACATATTCTACTAAAAAATATCCCAAGGTTTGGCTTATATAAACAAAATAAACTTGCTGGACAGCCACACCAACAAGTTGCATTTACTCACCAATTTCATCATAATTAAAGTTCTAATACCTATATACAGAGAACTAAGAACTATAACTCAAAAATATCCATAACTTAGAAAAATAGTCACATTTTCTAATTTATATCAAGTTTGGACAGCAACTTGATTTTCCAGAAAAATAATAATTTCAGTTACTTAAAACTTTCTTTTTCATACTATATACTACACTAAACACCTAGGCATATAGGCACATCATAACTACACATCGAAATATCATTTTAATTCATATGCCAATAATATTTTCCGGAATATAATTAACTTTTTATAAAAATTATTTGATTTGATGCAACCTTTGTGAGACCCACAATTTTACCCAAATTATTTGTGATTTTATAATTGAAATTAGGAAATTATGCTTGATTTTGATGTCTGGATTTAATATATATATATATATATATAAATAAATATATGTATATCTATATATATACGTGACATATATATATATATATATATTATGTGCCAATATTTTCCCTAGCTTATTTAAATGAAATATTTTAAGGTAAAGTATTTGATTTAAATGATTTTAAAAGATGAAATGATTTTTGATGGATTAGAGTACCCTATCTTTAGAAATTCATATCTTTTCAACCGTACGTCGAAAAATTACAAATGATATGTCAAAACGATCGTATCGAAATCTAGATTATGCAAATATAAAGCTTTAATTTTTATTTTTGAGTTTTCGAAATTTTATCACTGCTACAGTAGTGAACGAATTTTTGAGTTTTAAGAACCAATGTATGGTTTTAATGCATTAAATAACCTTTTGACTAAAAAGATATTTTATTTTGAAAATGAAAATACATTTCTGAAGTTGTATAATGTACTATTATTCAAATTAAGTGTATTTTCGTATTTTTTTTATTTTTAAATTATTTGAAAGCTTAGAAAGTGTATTTTTGAAGAAATGACTTTAGAACTTCAAAAATTCATAACTTTCAAACCGTAAGTCCAAAAATTATAAACTTTATATGAAAATGATCGTATTAAAATGTAGAATCTTAATATGTAAAAATAAAATTTTTATTTTAATATTTACGAAAATTTTTGTACAGTAGGTAGAAAATCAAATTTTGATAGTTAATATGATAGGATAATTATGTAGGCACCTCCACAATGAACCAATGAAAAATTTTCTCTCCTATTTTATTATATATAAACCGTCCAAAAATTAGTAGAAAGAGGGGAAGAATAGTTCTGAAGTTTGTGAGAATAAACCATGAATTAAAATGCTTTAAGAATCAACAAAATCCCATTTAATGCTAGTTCATGTTCCAAGTAGTGTTTGAAAATTTTTGAATGAGCCTTGATGAAGGGGGGACGAATTTGCCTCTGAAAAGTGAAGGGAAATGCATCCTCAACACCTATAAATAGATAGCCTTAGTTCCCACATTTTTCACACACAAAACCTTGATAGTTTTACAAGAGAAAAAAATAAAATTCTAAGAGAGAAATAGAGAGAGAGGGTCGAGTAAGCTAGGAAGAAGGGAAGGAGTTGCTTTGTTGCTTGAAGTTTTCTAAAAAGCTTAAGGAGTAGAGGTAACCCAAAATCACTTATTTATTTAAGTTGTTTTTAAATTGTTTTGTTTATATTTTGTTTAGATCTTCTTAAATTCTTCTATAATCAAGTTCTAAATTTTCCTTTTCATTTTAAAGTTATTTTTGAATATATGAAATTGTTCTTAAGTCATATGAATTAAGAATGAGAAAAGGGACACAAAAAGGGTGTTTAAAGGGATTTATCTCCCCTTTTCTTAAATTCTTAAGATGGCTAATAGTTTTGATGAGTTTGAGTAATTTAATTTCTGGGTTTATTTTCATTTTAGGAACATGAGAATTGTAGAGAATTTTGTGTGAACAAATAAGTTTTTATTCATTGTCTTTTTAATTGTTTTGTTCTTTGTTTTAAGAAATGAAAAAGAAACAAGTAAATAACAATGGAAAAATAATAATTTCTAATATGTATATATATATATATATATACCGTGGCATACATTAAGAAATGTGAGGATTGATTTGTGTATTTTAATATGTGTATTGTGTTGATGTTTAATATAATAAAAGAGAATAGAAATGAATAAAAGATTAAAATGAATTTTTATTTTGGTTTTTATTTTTCTTTCTTGTTCTGGACGTGTATGTATATATATATGTATATTGTGTGATAATTGTTGTTATTTCATGTATATTTGAGTTATAATTAAGTCTCTAAAAAAAGAATGAAAACAAATAAGTACTTTTCTTTAAAGTAGAAATGAAATGAAAATGATTTAAGGGAACTAAAATTGATTTTTGGAAATAAAATAAATTCTGGAAATTTGTAATGTTCATAAAATGTATGGAATGGTAATTTATGGAAATTTTATGTAATTGTTATTGTTTGATTGTATCTGATTTTCTTTTGTTTGGATTTAAGTTAAATAAAAACAATGAATTAGGATGATGAATAAAATTTTCTGAAGATATAAAAAAATATATATAGGCCGTGAGGCCTATGGTTTTTTTTTTAAAATGATTTTTGTAATTTGTTTGTTGTTTGGTGTATAATTAAATTGTAGTTTATTGTTTGAAAGAAATAGGAACAAATGGTAGTTGTTATAAACTTATAATAACATGTATTTTTGAATGATTGTATGAGTATGTGATTAATGTGTTTGTAAATATTAGTTGCTGGAAAAATTGTGAATTATTCCTTAAAGAAATCTACTTTATACTTTGTTAATGATTTATAGCTTTTGTTTTGAGTATATAAAGTGAGGTAATTATATTATATAGAGGTTTTAAGAAATTCAAATGTTTTTGCCTAATGTTATAGTAATGGTCGAAATTTAGAGGAAGAAATAAAGTTAATTGAATTTTTATAAGTTATTTGATAATTGTTTTAGTTTGTCTATGGAATGAAATTACATGTTTTATGTAAAAGGTTTATTTCTGAAAATTTAGTTTTGATTCTGGAAATTTAGTTTTATTCTGGAAAATTTATTTATTTAAGACCCCAAATGATTATTTTTAAGAGTGTTAATGATACTTTGTTTGTATGTGCAAATATAATGTAGAAACTAATAGAAATGAGTGTTTTTAAGTGAGTAATTCAATTTTATAGAAAATATAATTTGCTGACCAGAAAATTATAAATAATAAGAAAGTACTATTTTTATTTGAAATATTAGTGTTTTACAGATTGTAGCATAAGTAGGAATTGTGCATAATTGTGTATGATTGTTTGGATTGTTTTACTTGAAATTCTTGAATTGATGCAACTTTTTCAGTGGCTGTACAGCAGATGCAACTATTTTATTTTGTTTGAATTTAGTCATTTTATTATAGTAGAAGTTGTAATAAGAATTTAGGAAAAATCGGCATATGTTTTGGATGTTCTGTTTAAGAGAAATTGAATTTTTAAATTTGTATATGTATGTTGTCCAAAAATGAGGAATGTGCAGTATTCATGTTGTGGTTTGTTCTTTAAAAGATTAGATATGTGAAATTCATGTTAAAGTATAAGTATTAAGATTAAAAGTGGATTTTTAAAAGTATTTGTAAGTAAGATTTCGTATGTGTTTGGATAAAGTGTTGTATGTGTTTGTACTTGTATAAAATGTAAAGAATGATTCAAGGATATTCTTGAAAAAGAAATATTGATTTAATATTTAATTTTAAAGTTGTGTTAGTGTTTGTTTTAAAAATGATTTATTTTCTAAGTATTTACATGATTCTAAAACTTCAAGGACTTTGAGAAATTGATGTTTTCAAAGGTTATATTTGGTTAATTACTTTTAAGTTGGTATGAATATCTGTAAAGGTTATGGTGTAAAAATAATTATGTGAATGTACTGATGTTTGAGAGTGAATCTTCTGTAACCTGATTTTGGTCTGTAACTTAATTTAATTAATGATAGAGAAAGTATTTTGGATTTTGAATGCTTGAGTTTACTTTCTTATATATGTTTATAACATGATTTTGCAAGAATTGTTTACTGCTCGATCTGATTAAGATTTGCATCAAAAGAAAAAATACCTTAAAGTCATGCTGTATGAATAGTCTGAACATGGTAGTTGTTATAAGGTGCTTAGAAGTAAGATTATTAGTAAAAGAAAAATTTAGATTTATTCTTAAGATGTTATGATTATGTTTTTAAAGTTATATTTCAATTAGAAAAGTTTTTCATGATTTAAAGGCTAAAAAGAGAAAAAGTGATTTTCTGATACTGTAGTCTATGATTGATTTTCAAAAAGTTTTGGATTTTTAAAAGAGTAATTTAATTTCTAAGAGTTTACGTATATTTTTAAAGATGTCAAAAGATTTTAAGAAAATAGTATTCGTTCACAAGCTATAGCAATAATTAATTTTAAGTTGATAGAGTTATTTTGTAAATATGGTTTGATTAGAAGTTTTGCAATCGGGAAGCGATAGCGCGACTGCAATTTCAGCAGATTTTGATCCCTGCACAACATACTAAGGTGAGAGAGCAACTTCCTTTAGACATAGTGGCACTAAGGATTACAGTAGGATGATTTCGACCATCTCAAAAGTCGGAATCCGGGTTACAAGTCGATATACGAGACGACGATTGAGTGTAGAATGTGTTTAGTCGTCCTTCGTTGAGACAGTGACTCTATTTTATTATCTGATATATTGTGATTATATTATATTATGTGTGCATGAGTATATGAGAAATGTTGTTAAATGATTTTGAGAATACTGAAGGTTATGTTGTAAATATTTTAAAAGAAATGTATGATCGAGAAATATTGGAGTTGATGAGAAATGATAGTTATGGGAATGTGAAAGAACCCTTGGAGCAAGTTGTAATGCGTTTGAAAGAAATACGAAATGATTAAGTTTGGATAATATGCGAGAATGATGTTTATGTACAGTGATGGTGCATCGTGGCACAATAACATTGAAATTATTCCCTTTTGAGTGACTAATCACGTGAATGAGTGTGCCGTGATTACGTCTTGCGGATTCCACTGTACGACGATGAAGTTTTGCTGTGGTCCCTTAGAGGTCAAGGCCCGTTAGAAGCGCGGCTTAGAATGGGTCGACCAAACTTAGGATTAAGAAAAGATTTTAAAAGACTTTAAAAGACTTTAGGACCCAATCCTTTCTAACTACGTTGAGAGTGAAGTAGTGGAGAGGAAAGATACCGTATACTTGGAGGTCGGGCATTCCGCCAAGTGGTGATTGCGATAGGGGAGGGCAATGATGGTGATTCGTCAAGAAGCCTAAGAGCACTTCCCTGGGTAGAACGATGCTACAGTGATCAAGGGCACCTGCTGGTCGTTGGTCGTAGCGAGGACTACACTCGAGAACTAGGGATAGAGCTGTCGCCCCCTTGAACAAATCATGGATGGTGTAGAGGGAATCCGAATGGGACTAGAAGCCATCGATTATTTTTTTATGAACTTATGAATTGATGATTGATTTCATTTTTGCTGGCCAACTGGCGTGGTTTCAGCTGGTACGTACCCTTTGGCTTCGAGGTCAACATGGTTAGGATTCCTGTGCATCCCATCTGCTTTCCGAACTAGGATATGGTTGGATATTGAAGGAGGAGATGTAACGTGTGTGCTAATTCTACCTTAAACTCCATAACTCTGTCTCCCTATAATAATTGTAGTAGATATCATTTGGAAAGATATATTAATTCTTGAATAATAATGTGTGTGACGTCATAGTAAAGGTCGTGGATATGAAACCCTTGCAAAAATAACGATAAACTTGATAAAGTATGCAATATGGAAAGTAAGTAATTATGTCTTGTTATTGTATGTGTATGGTCTTATTGTAATCCCTTAGGTTAAGACCATGCCGTCGACAATCTATTGTCTGGATCGTTGACTCTCTTCTCTTTTCCTATCTTTCTATTCTCTGTGGTCATTTGGGTAATGATCACAGATGGCAGACCCAATAACTTGCTATATAGAAGTCTGGAACAACGGAATTGTGCATGTTGATGCTCTCGGTCACTGGGAGGTAAATCGAGAAGGATGGATTTGGACCGGACCGGCTAGAGTGGAAATCTTGGACCCAAATCAGCTAATCACTGGAAATATAAACAAAGTCTTTACCAGCTCTATGTTTATGAAGGATAGTGTGTATGGTGGACCAGTTACGTATCACGACGTTCATCCAGCTTTGAGGCAGTTCACCTTTGAGGATATCCCCGATCCCGAAGATTTCCTTTTAGGCTTTATAGACGAAGAAGAAGAGGTTCTGGAAGTCTTTGAGGTGGATCCAGATAACGAAATGGAAGAAGACGGAGAAGAACAGGAAGCAGAAGACATTCCTGAGGAGTCTGTTGAATGTGTAATTGATCCGGAGGAAGCACCTCCAGTAGAGGACAGTGACGATGAATAGTATAGTAGTTTTTATATTTCTTTTAGGATGACAACCACTGATGATCTTGATGTAACCCCGATGAGGAAGTCATGTAAATTTCATTTTGATATTTGATATTTGGGAACCCTTTTTGTAATGATCATTTTAAAGATATATATCAACAACTTATTCGAATTTCAATTGCAAGTTTTATTTTGAGGATGAGGATAGGTTGTAGCACTTTTTTTTGGAAAATAGAATGGAGTTTGGAAAACCTTTTTATGAACCAAGTTATTGATAGAAGCTAAGAAACTAAGTTAGTCATGTAACCTTTTCAAAAAACTAAGTTGAAAAATATTTTGGACACTAAGTTAAAATGAAAACCCTCTTTCAATTAATTATAACTTGTAATGTTCACCTTTATATATATGTTTCATGTTTATATAAAAAAAATGGCGCAAATTTTTAGTGAAAATTCTATTTCCAAATTGGGGTGTTACATTCGGTGGTATCAGAGCGATGGTTGTCCTTAGTGGCCTTAAGCATAGCCTTATATGATTTCCTTGTGTGACTCTGGTTGTGTTTGTTTATGTTTAGGTTATAGTGGTCTTAGTCTTAGGATAAACTAAGGGTTAGAAATGGTGCAGAGATGGAGAAGCATGGATATTTCGCAAGCCAAGGAAATGGTAACAACGACACACACCCTGAATTTCAAAGAGGCCTGAGGTTAGGACTACAGATAGCTTTTCCACAGTTGGAGATCCCCAAGTATGGACTAGAAAAAGAACCAAACAACCTATTAGGAGGATTTCTCCCAAAAGATGTGAAGACGAAACCGGTCAAGAACTCTACTAAGAATGGCTTTGCTAGGAAGTTCCGATACAACAAGGTGACTAGTAGGAGGAATCAGAGGTATCATGGTCCTTATCAGCAAAAACATAGAAATGGAAGGAAACAAGTCAGAGGTGTGTGGATTACCAGTAACTCTGGAAGTAATCAATGTCAAAGTAGAAACAACAAAAACAGTGGAGGAAATCAAGGAGCATGGGACATCGACAACATCAGCAATAAGGATGCCCAGAATAACGGAAATGGTGAAAAAGGTCAAGGTGAATTAATCCCGTTGTGCAGCCAGTGTAACAAGAACCATTATGGACCGAGATGCCCTTATAAGAATCCCAACTGCTTCAACTGCGACAAACCAGGACATACCTCCAAGAATTGCCTAGAGCCAAGACGCGAATTAGGTTCCAATCGCCCGACTGGAATATGGAAGGGTCTTCGTTATCGCCAGAAGTAGGAAACATTGATGTCTGTGTTTTAACGAGTTGTTTTCATTTCTGCTTTGTTTTGAGTGATGTTTGAACCATATGGATCTATTCCCTAGTTATATTTGTCTCGTTGTGTGAATTGGTTATTGTCTCTTAACTGATTTTGAAGGTCTATTCCTTCTTTTTTTGCAATTATTGTGAATTCGATGAATGTTTGTGTTTAAAGTATACAGTATAGTATTCTGATGGAAATATAGTAGCAAACTCTGGAGAAAGTGGAGTACTTCAAAGATTTCAGAAGAGAATTGAGTTCAAGACAAGGCACTACCCTACATAAATTCCAAATTCTTGTAATGACCCAATTACCCTTACACCGAAATTATTGAGCTTGATTTTCGCATCTTTGTGGTAATCGACCATCCAAAACTAAAAATATTTCCTATTTGTCAGAAAATACTCAGCTTAATACCCACATTTCCTTCAAACTACCCAATCAAGTGCTAAATTTCGGCAAATTCAAACGTTCTTTTCTCAGATTTTCATAACTGAAACCTGACCTTACCCTTAAGATAAGGTGACGGTACCACTGTGTGAAAACATAGGAGTTTTGGGGAGTATAAGTTTAGAGCCAACCCTAAGTAATGATAAGAAAAGAGTTTAGTGAAAGAAAAGGCAAAAAGTTAGAGAGTGATCATAATTTTGATACAAAGATAGATGAGATTTTATAAGTTGGGGAGTATAAGGTAAGTAGAGTCTATATTAGAAGAGCATAGTGATCAGTAACCATGAAGTAATGGAGTAAGCAGTAACTTAGCAAATGATTGTAGTTTAGTATGCATCTAAAATAAAATAAAATAAATTTTTTATAGAGTAGCACCAAAATTTAAAACTGTCCGTACCAATTTCCTTATTGTAAATACCAAGAGTCCCTTACGACTAATTCCTTACTCTTAAAACCTATGACCTGACCAAACCACCAATGTGATGGCTAGTATCTATTGCTTACCCTTGAAACTTGTCTCAATTCAACTCCCGCACGGCATTACGACAGAGGATGAACAGTAAAGGAATGTCGATCAACAAGGAAACCAAAAGAAGAGTATGTTATGGAAAGAAGTGAATGACAAGGTAAAAGATCATGAGAGTATCTTGGGGTGTTTTCGTGCTAGTTCCGTTTGTAATTCTCGGGGACGAGAAATCTCTAAGTTGGGGAGGATTGTGAGACTCACAATTTTACCCAAATTATTTGTGATTTTATAATTGAAATTAGGAAATTATGTTTGATTTTGATGTCTGGATTTAATATATATATATATATATATAAATAAATATATGTATATCTATATATATACGTGACATATATATACATATATATTATGTGCCAATATTTTCCCTAGCTTATTTAAGTGAAATATTTTAAGGTAAAGTATTTGATTTAAATGATTTTAAAAGATGAAATGATTTTTGATGGATTAGAGTACCCTATCTTTAGAAATTCATATCTTTTCAACCGTACGTCGAAAAATTACAAATGATATGTCAAAACGATCGTATCGAAATTTAGATTATGCAAATATAAAGGTTTGATTTTTATTTTTGAGTTTTCGAAATTTTATCACTGCTACAGTAGTGAACGAATTTTTGAGTTTTAAGAACCAATGTATGGTTTTAATGCATTAAATAACCTTTTGACTAAAAGATATTTTATTTTGAAAATGAAAATACATTTCTGAAGTTGTATAATGTACTATTATTCAAATTAAGTGTATTTTCGTATTTTTTTTTTATTTTTAAATTATTTGAAAGCTTAGAAAGTGTATTTTTGAAGAAATGACTTTAGAACTTCAAAAATTCATAACTTTCAAACCGTAAGTCCAAAAATTATAAACTTTATATGAAAATGATCATATCAAAATATAGAATCTTAATATGTAAAAATAAAATTTTTATTTTAATATTTACGAAAATTTTTGTACAGTAGGTAGAAAATCAAATTTTGATAATTAATATGATAGGATAATTATGTAGGCACCTCCACAATGAACCAATGAAAAATTTTCTCTCCTATTTTATTATATATAAACCGTCCAAAAATTAGTAGAAAGAGGGGAAGAATAGTTCTGAAGTTTGTGAGAATAAACCATGAATTAAAATGCTTTAGGAATCAACAAAATCCCATTTAATGCTAGTTCATGTTCCAAGTAGTGTTTGAAAATTTTTGAATGAGCCTTGATGAAGGGGGGACGAATTTTCCTCTGAAAAGTGAAGGGAAATGCATCCTCAACACCTATAAATAGATAGCCTTAGTTCCCACATTTTTCACACACAAAACCTTGATAGTTTTACAAGAGAGAAAAATAAAATTCTAAGAGAGAAATAGAGAGAGAGGGTCGATTAAGCTAGGAAGAAGGGAAGGAGTTGCTTTGTTGCTTGAAGTTTTCTAAAAAGCTTAAGGAGTAGAGGTAACCCAAAATCACTTATTTATTTAAGTTGTTTTTAAATTGTTTTGTTTATATTTTGTTTAGTGTGATGTCCTAAACGGTGAGGACCTCCAAGGGTGTAGGAGATGACCTTCAAAGGGACCTCTGTCTAGGGTTGATTTGTGATGTTTGGGGGAAGTCCTCAGATGGATAAGGGAAAGAGCCAAGAAGCAACCCTAATCACTGGTGTGTGAGGATGGCAATTAGGGTTAGAGGACGTACCTGAGCCCCATGTAGTACTGAGCTACTTATAGGGGGGAGCTGGTTGCCCTAATGGGCTTGCTTTAGGCCCAAGTAGGGCCAGCCTGTACTGAGCTAGGAGCGGAGCTGTCCTTGTGGATAAGGTAGTGAGCTGTCCTTGTGGATAAGGTAGTGAGCTGTCCTTGTGGATAAGGTAGTGGGACGTCATCATGTCCTAGATGTCGGATTTGAGGAGGTGTCGGACCTGGATGTCGGAACTGAGTGGGAACACGAGGTCGGCCTGTATCTGGCATCTGTTCGACCGTTGAGCATTGAGCTCGGTCAAGCGCTCAGAAGGCTTCCTGAAGGGTCCTCAGGACTTCGGCGAGGCGGTTTAAGGACCTCGGCCAGGCCGAGTCCACCACATAAGCCCCCCAGCTCGGTCAAGGCTATCTGAGCCTTGTCCCGAGGTTCTGGTTTATGTCAATTTCCCAGGTCCACCTCACAAGGGCCGAGTTCACCACATAAGCCCCCCAGCTCGGTCAAGGCTATCTGAGCCTTGTTCCGAGGTTCTAGGGAGTTCGGACGATGAGTTGCTGGCAAGTTGGATCTAGCTGTCTCTGATGTCCTTTTATTATGACAGAGTCGGTTTGACAGTTGTCAAGTTATCAGTACCGGAACGACGTTCGTTCCACGCGTCAGAAATCGTGATCCTCGAGGCGTCACCATCATTGTGACGATGCTCGAGGTCCACACTTTTCTCTGTTGTGCGCCACGTGTTTTAATATGTGTAGTTGTAAGCTGGGTTGGGCTTTTTGGGGCTAGGCCCAAACTTCGAATTTGAGAGGGAAAGCGGTTTCCCTTCCCCCTCTATCCCAGGAAACTGCTTCTCTTTCTCTTTCTATCGATCATTCTCCTTCCCCTTCTTTATCTCTCCAAAAAAGCACTCTCATTGAACCCTATTCCTCTTCTCCGCCCAACGCCTTCTTCTTCTTCAGCACTGACTTTTTCACTTTACAAGTTTACGATTTCCTCTGCTCTCATTCTCACTAAGGTACTGTTACACTTGCTTTTTTCTTTTTCGTGTCTGTTTCCTTCTTCTTTCTAGCTTTTACTCTCTCTTTACTGCTCTATGACTTATACGGTGGGGGATTGGAATGTTTTATTTCTGGTTTTTATTTCTGGTTTCTATTTTCATGGCGGTGGGTTTTTTCCTTTAGGTTTTTGGCTCTGATTTTGGGGAATAACACTGGGGTTTGGGGTTTTTCTGGATTTGGGTGTTTTGATTTCTGGGGTTTTGGCCTTCTTTGGGTTAGGCATGTTTTGAGATTTTTTGGAGAGTTTTTGATTCATGTTTTTTTTTTGTTCATTTTTCAGAAATCCAACGGAGTGGATTGGGTTCAGTATGAGTAGGGAATGATTTAGGAAATGGGCTGGGGTAGTGTCCCTGTCGTCTAGCAGTAGTGATGAGGAGGACGGCTCCTCCTCCTCATCCTGCTCCTCCACGGAGGTAGACGAGGCGCTCCGTCGCCAAAGGGAGTATAGGCAAAAGTACGAAAGGAGGGTTCTGGAGGTTGATCCCGTCGAGGTAGTCTATCCTCGGGACTGGGAGGAGAAAAGAGAGTGGATACGGCAGTACGCCTGGGCTGAGTTTGTTGACGGTAGGGAGCGTGCCGATTTCGAGAGGATGGAGAAGGAGGGAATGTACGAATGAGGGGTACCTGTGGAAGAGGGGAGATGCTTGCCCCTCGGAACTACTTCGAGGGGGTTCTCTGGGGGGGTTATTTTTCGTAACCCGCAAGACTAATACCGAGCTTCCCTGTCCTTCCACAGGTACCATGCCGCTCAGGAAGTGCGTCCGTCGACCTGAACTTTACCCTGCACCTTTTGACGTCGAACAGTATGAGTGGGTGGACGTGGAGCCCAAAGGAATTCAGTCCAATCTTTGCTCCGAGGACAAGCTTGCCGAGGTAAGGAAGGTCGTGCTGCCTTGCCCAGGGGACACCACCGGAACTTCTTACGAAGTGCTCCCCTGTTCGGCAAATGACAGAATATGCAGCCGGACTGACAATAATTCTTTTTTCTTTTATGCCGATCTGATCCACAATCTCGGCGTGACCCTCCCCTTCACTGACCTAGAAATGAGAGTCTTAGACGAGCTCGGACTAGCTCCATCCCAACTTCATCCTAATACTTGGTCATTCCTCCGAGCGTTCCAGAAGTATTGCGGTGCCAGGCGTTTGGTGTGTACGGTTCAATTATTTTTGTGGATGTACAACCCGTTCATCAGTAATAAAGACGGGGTTACTGGTCGTCTTTGGGTGTCGGCCAAAGCCCGAGCTCATTGTGGGCTGTTTGGCATGTTTTCTGAGTCTTGGAAGCGCTTCAAACCAAGATTCTTCAAATACAAGTATGTTGGGGCGGGGCTGCCCTGGTTTCGGTCCGAGGCAAGACCGAAGTTCCCTCTGGAGTGGACCTATGAGTTCTTCAATCGTCATTCCAGTACACCGCAGAGGTGGTCGGGTGTAACACTAGATGCCGACGAATCTGTGACGGCCCATCACTTTCAAACGGAATACCGCGCTCGGAAAGCCCAACTTGATGTTGGAGTTTTCATAAGGTGTCTTGACGACGAAGTCTTGACAAAGATTGGTAGTTACTTTTTCTCTTGCACTTGTGCGTTTTCGTTTGATTCTCTTATACTAATGTATATTTTTTTTTACAGAAGAACATTGGTCTGAGATGTCTTCCAGAGCGCTGAAAGCTGCTTTTGAAGCTCGGAGGAAGAAAAAGCCCGAGGTTTCTTCTGCCGACGCCGTGTCATCCGAGGTTTCTACGGATACGCTGTCGGTCGACTCTGGTCCCCTCCATCCTACCCCTCCTGCCGTTATTATTGCTCCTCCTCCTCTTGCCTCGCCGAGTCCCAGCACTGAGGTAGCCCTTGTTGCAAATGTGCCGCCTCCAAGCACTGAAACTCAATCAAGGCTGACAGCTACCCCCACCAAACCATCACTCAAAGACACTCTTGTCAAAATGTCAGGTGCGGAATGGAAGAAGAAAGCTAAATGGCTTGCCAGCTGAAGAGAGCCACTACTATGTTTAATGTGCTGGCCGAGGTAGCTGATGATGTGGCGGACGGTCTTTCTCCTGCTAAGAAAAAGGCTCGGTTGGCTATGGCGGCGGAGGTGGAAGAGCTGAAGAGTAGCAAGAGGTCAGCCGAACAAAAATTGGCTGAGGCTGAGGAGGAGCGCCGTCGACGGATGGAAGAGCTCCGAAAAAGGCATGAAGAGGACCTGGCGAAAGCCAAAGCAGATGCGAAAGAGGTCGGTCGGCAGGAGGGCCTGGCCGAAGTGGAAAAGGTTAGGGGTCTGCTGAAGAAGAGGGCTGCCCAGGCTCTAAAGCATAAGGTAGCGGCTCGGGAGTCGGACTTCGACCTTGAAAGGGTGGCCGGTAAGGTTTTCACCAACGCAGTTGAGCAGGTTCTTCACCTGAACCAGGGGCTCCGCATTCGGTACATCGGCGCATCTGCCGGATTCGGAGTGGAGAATGGAAAGATGGTTGACTATGAAAATGGTGGAGCCGAGGTTGATTTGGACCAGTCTGAGGAGAATCTGCCCAACCCACTGGTGGAAAGGATGGATGAGGAGTTCGACCCGCGGACGGTCATCCTTTCTGATGTTGAGGAAGATGCAGCGTAAGTCCCTTATGCTGGGCAGCTTATATTTTGTCTACGTCCTTTTATATCTGACAATGTTGACATCTATTTAACTTATTGTAGCTTATTTAATTTTACAGCAAACAGTTTTAGCCTGTTGCGTGCCGTCGTATTTATGCAAGTTCATACACTAACTTGTTGCATACGTCCGATGTCCGAGGTCGGAATTGTGCCCGCATCTTTGGGAACTCGTTGCGAGCTATTGCATGTTTATTCGTTCGACCTCGGGTTCGGTCTTCGATTGGTTAGGTGGCCACTAGGGAGATTTTTAGGAAAAGATGCAAGTGTTTGGAACTTGTTGCATGCTGAAACTTTTTATGCAAGTTCTTGTTTTAACTTGTCGCATATATATTGCATCCGAGATCTTTTTTATAAACAAAGCTACTTTACAAGTCTTTTGCCGGCTTGTTGTATTTCGGCCTGATCGGACCTTAGGAAAACTTGTACCCAATCATTGGTGTTTGAAATATCAGAAGACTCAGTAAGTGCAGTAATCTTATAAGTTTTCCTCTGAATAAAGGTACTGTATATAAGTGCATACGGTAGGGAACTCGGATCTACCCACCTTAGCCGAGGTGGGTGTCCTCGGCCTCGATGTACAAGAGAGTGCTGAGTGAAGCTATGTCTAAACATTTCACAACAGTCTGTTCTTTATCGGGTGTCCCTTGTACACTGTGCATATGAGCCGATCTTATCTGGAAGATGTTGGCTGTGCATAGCGCCATGCAACATTTAGGGGGCTAGTGCTAAATGAGAAGCTAGTACGTACGTATATAAAACTGTGGCACTTGAGTATGAGCAAGTTTGTACTTTTCATTGAATAAAATTATGAGTACATTGCTTTTTCTTTTGGAAGGTGAATATCTCACAATGAAAACTAAAGACATGAACGATAATTAGCAGGAAGGAAATTGAAAATAAAAGGAAGTTAAAATAAAAACCCTCAGGGGGGGTGCTGGTGACTGCTGAGATGCCTGAGGTAAACCTATTTGAACAGGTTCTCAGTGTTTTGAAGTTTTTGGGAATCCTTGAGTTCGGTAATTACCCAGGGCATGTTTCTAGAACGCCTCTGTTGGGGGTTATCGATCTCGGGCTCAGTTTCCGCTTTTCTGGCCGTTAGGGCCGATGTCCGATCCTCGGGGCGCGAGGTGATCAGATTCAGAAGACCCGGGTTGCTTTACTTTCTTGTCGCAGTCGGCTGGCTCTCTCATCGCTATCCTCTTCGGACCAGGAGCTCTTTGTCGGATTTCCTTGTTATTGTCCTCCGAGGTGGGCTGATAGGAAAGGCTGCCGAGACTGTTGGTAATGTTGAAAAGTGAGGACCTTTCCATCTTGAAGTACCTGAGCTTGGGGGTCTGAAAAGCTCGGCTGAAGATATGGGCGAGAAAGTCACTTCGGCCCTTAATTCAGAGATGTACCGAGTGAAGGGCGGGGTTAGTGAGAACTAGATGAAAGAGTAAATTCTCCCCATGCATGGAGTAGGAGAGGACTGAAAGAGAGAGAGGATCTCCTTTGACTGCATCTTGGATTTTTCGGAGGGGTTTATCATTCGCGATAGCATCTTTGCTCAGGAGAGAGGTGAAGGGGGGAATTACCACCCGTTCTTCATAGGTGTTTCGTTCAGACTGGAGTTCGGCCAATAAGACTCTTCCCTTGGACAGTGTCGGATTGGGGAATTCTTTTTGCTTCTTTTTTCCTTCCCGTAGGCTCGCATTGTAGCAGAGCCGGGCCTTCACTTGGTCAGCTTTTACCGAAACCACTTTATCATCGGATCCAACAAACTTCATTGCCAAGTGCACTGTTGAGACTACTAGCCCAAAAGCTTGTAGGCAAGTTCGTCCCAATATTACATTGTACGGGGAATCGGAGTCAACAACCAAAAATTTGATGATCTCCGTTCGGGCCGAAGGCTGGTTGCCTAGGGTAACCGGGAGATGAATGGCTCCCAGGGGGCGGATTGCTTCACCTGTGAAGCTAATGAGGTTTCCATCGAATCCTACGAGGTCGGCGGACCTCAACTTCAAAGCTTGGAAAGTATGCAGAAAGAGGATGTCGGCCGAACTCCCTCGGTCAACGAAGACTCGGGCGACCTCAAAATTGCCAATCAACGACGTTATCACCATAGGATCATTGTGATCTGGGATGACGTTTTCCATATCCTGGTCGGAAAAGATGATGGGAATATTCCGAGAAGGTTTTATGGGGACGGGTTTGTGATGAACTGCCAAAACCTGGTTGATGTACCTTTTTCTTCCCGCCCTCATCTCACCGCCGCCAGCGAAACCTCCCGAGATGGTTTCTACTCGAAAGTTTTCTGGCGACTTATCGAGGTCCTGAACCACGACCATGTTTACCCGTGGTGGCTCCTCTTCCTTCTTCTCCGGGGACGGGTCGGCCTTAGCTTTTCCTTTATCATTGTCCGGGCTGCGAGATCTTCTCCGACCTCGTCTTTCCACTGCCTCTCGAACATACTGCTGTAGCTTGCCTCTTCTTACCATATCCTCGATGACATCCCGAAGCCATGTGCATTGGTCGGTATGGTGGTCGTACCCGTCATGAAAATTGCAGTATTTGGACTTGTCTCTCACATAGTTTTGATTTCTGAGGAAGGGGGGGCGGGGTACACTCCTTAGTTCGGTCTGCATGGTCTCTCTCCAGACTTGAGACCTTGGGACCGTGAGGGGGGTGTAAGAGTCATATTTGGTGATATATGGACGTCGGCGGTCCTCTTGTTGAGAGCGGCCTCGGTCTCCCTGATCTGCTCTTCCTCCTCTTTCATCCCTGTTGCCCCGAGGACGGCCTCGGGGCAGGACGTTCTGCGAGGTGGCTTGAGCATTTTCCAGTCTGCTCGACTGTCCCTTGCTGAATTCTTCAAGGTTTATATACTTGTTTGATCTCTGTCTCAGTTCGGCCATGTCCCTTGGTGGCTTTCCAATAAGTGAATCTTTGAAGCCTCCTTCGGCCAATCCCTGGGTCAAAAGGAGGACGGCCACCTCGGGAGACAGATTTGGGACCGAACTGGACTCGCTGTGAAACCTGTGCAAGTACGCACGTAAGGATTCATCTGGCTTCTGGGTCACTGTTGCTAGCGTGTGGTCCGATCTGGGTTGCACACAGCTGGCAGTGTATCTGTTGAGGAAGACGCGCTTCATTTCTGCCCAGTTGTTGACAGAGTTTTTAGGAAGCGTTGAATACCACCGAAGGACTGGGGCCTGGAGGGTCATAGAGAAAGCTCGGCATTTCAGCCGATCTCCTCCTCCGTGAAAGTTCACGGCTCCTTCATAAGAAACGACATGTTCTTGAGGGTCAGTAAGGCCATTATATCTGGGGATGTTACTGGGCCCTAGGTACCCAGGCAGTGGTTCATAGGCCATGACGGCAGGGGTGAAAGGATGTCCAGGATGGGAATCTTCCAGCTCAGGTTGTTGCTGGTCGGGAGTTGGTGTAAGTTGTGTGACAGTCGTGTGTGGTGTTGCAAAGGTTTGTGGAGTTAACGGGTGTTGTGGTGGAAGAGATGGGAGAGGAGGTGGTGGAGGGAACTCGTTCGGGGCCGGAGCTTGGACAGAAGCTCGTTCAGCTAATCGTTGCATAGCAACTTGTTGGAGATCTGCAATAGCCTTACCTTGTTGCTCTACGATTCTCATTTGCTGTCTCATTAGAGACAAGAGTTCAGCATCCCGTGAGAGCGTAGACTGTCGTGAGTTTGAACGGTGTGTTGTACTGACTGAGTGAGCACGCTCGCCGCGGTGGCGGTGCTGTTGAGTGTTGGTTTCTCCGAGCTCAGAGCGTAACTGCACGCGCCGACCTCCACCAAGAAGCTGGGTTTGGTTTGCGGTGTCTTCAGTGTGGATGGTGTAGGGTCCACTATAGGTATGAGTGAACTCTGGTGGAGGAGGTGGTGGCGGGGGAGGAGGCGGTGGAGGGGGTGGTGGTGAGGACCTCGCTGCCCTGTTGGCTTCCAGGTGCAGGCGCAGGTCCTCAGTCGACGACACCCTTCTTGGACGCCCCCTCCTCCTTCTCTGGACCGGCTGCTCTTCTTCAGACATGGTGAAATCTTCTGAGTGGGGTTACAGTTTATCTCCCCCCACAGACGGCGCCAATGTGATGTCCTAGACGGTGAGGACCTCCAAGGGTGTAGGAGATGACCTTCAAAGGGACCTCTGTCTAGGGTTGATTTGTGATGTTTGGGGGAAGTCCTCAGATGGCTAAGGGAAAGAGCCAAGAAGCAACCCTAATCACTGGTGTGTAGGATGGCAATTAGGGTTAGAGGACGTACCTGAGCCCCATGTAGTACTGAGCTACTTATAGGGGGGAGCTGGTTGCCCTAATGGGCTTGCTTTAGGCCCAAGTAGGGCCAGCCTGTACTGAGCTAGGAGCGGAGCTGTCCTTGTGGATAAGGTAGTGAGTTGTCCTTGTGGATAAGGTAGTGAGCTGTCCTTGTGGATAAAGTAGTGGGACGTCATCATGTCCTAGATGTCGGATTTGAGGAGGTGTCGGACCTGGATGTCGGAACTGAGTGGGAACACGAGGTCGGCCTATATCTGGCATCTGTTCGGCCGTTGAGCATTGAGCTCGGTCAAGCGCTCAGAAGGCTTCCTGAAGGGTCCTCAGGACTTCGGCGAGGCGGTTTAAGGACCTCGGCCAGGCCGAGTCCACCACATTTAGATCTTCTTAAATTCTTCTATAATCAAGTTCTAAATTTTCCTTTTCATTTTAAAGTTATTTTTGAATATATGAAATTGTTCTTAAGTCATATGAATTAAGAATGAGAAAAGGGACACAAAAAGGGTGTTTAAAGGGATTTATCTCCCCTTTTCTTAAATTCTTAAGATGGCTAATAGTTTTGATGAGTTTGAGTAATTTAATTTCTGGGTTTATTTTCATTTTTAGAACATGAGAATTGTAGAGAATTTTGTGTGAACAAATAAGTTTTTATTTATTGTCTTTTTAATTGTTTTGTTCTTTGTTTTAAGAAATGAAAAAGAAACAAGTAAATAACAATGGAAAAATAATAATTTCTAATATGTATATATATATATATATATATATACCGTGGCATACATTAAGAAATGTGAGGATTGATTTGTGTATTTTAATATGTGTATTGTGTTGATGTTTAATATAATAAAAGAGAATAGAAATGAATAAAAGATTAAAATGAATTTTTATTTTGGTTTTTATTTTTCTTTCTTGTTCTGGACGTGTATGTATATATATATGTATATTGTGTGGTAATTGTTGTTATTTCATGTATATTTGAGTTATAATTAAGTCTCTAAAAAAAAGAATGAAAACAAATAAGTACTTTTCTTTAAAGTAGAAATGAAATGAAAATGATTTAAGGGAACTAAAATTGATTTTTGGAAATAAAATAAATTCTGGAAATTTGTAATTTTCTTAAAATGTATGGAATGGTAATTTATGGAAATTTTATGTAATTGTTATTGTTTGATTGTATCTGATTTTCTTTTGTTTGGATTTAAGTTAAATAAAAACAATGAATTAGGATGATGAATAAAATTTTCTGAAGATATAAAAAAATATATATAGGCCGTGAGGCCTATGGTTTTTTTTTTAAAATGATTTTTGTAATTTGTTTGTTGTTTGGTGTATAATTAAATTGTAGTTTATTGTTTGAAAGAAATAGGAACAAATGGTAGTTGTTATAAACTTATAATAACATGTATTTTTGAATGATTGTATGAGTATGTGATTAATGTGTTTGTAAATATTAGTTGCTGGAAAAATTGTGAATTATTCCTTAAAGAAATCTACTTTATACTTTGTTAATGATTTATAGCTTTTGTTTTGAGTATATAAAGTGAGGTAATTATATTATATAGAGGTTTTAAGAAATTCAAATGTTTTTGCCTAATGTTCTAGTAATGGTCGAAATTTAGAGGAAGAAATAAAGTTAATTGAATTTTTATAAGTTATTTGATAATTGTTTTAGTTTGTCTATGGAATGAAATTACATGTTTTATGGAAAAGGTTTATTTCTGAAAATTTAGTTTTGATTCTGGAAATTTAGTTTTATTCTGGAAAATTTATTTATTTAAGACCCCAAATGATTATTTTTAAGAGTGTTAATGATACTTTGTTTGTATGTGCAAATATAATGTAGAAACTAATAGAAATGAGTGTTTTTAAGTGAGTAATTCAATTTTATAGAAAATATAATTTGCTGACCAGAAAATTATAAATAATAAGAAAGTACTATTTTTATTTGAAATATTAGTGTTTTACAGATTGTAGCATAAGTAGGAATTGTGCATAATTGTGTATGATTGTTTGGATTGTTTTACTTGAAATTCTTGAATTGATGCAACTTTTTCAGTGGCTGTACAGCAGATGCAACTATTTTATTTTGTTTGAATTTAGTCATTTTATTATAGTAGAAGTTGTAATAAGAATTTAGGAAAAATCGGCATATGTTTTGGATGTTCTGTTTAAGAGAAATTGAATTTTTAAATTTGTATATGTATGCTGTCCAAAAATGAGGAATGTGCAGTATTCATGTTGTGGTTTGTTCTTTAAAAGATTAGATATGTGAAATTCATGTTAAAGTATAAGTATTAAGATTAAAAGTGGATTTTTAAAAGTATTTGTAAGTAAGATTTCCTATGTGTTTGGATAAAGTGTTGTATGTGTTTGTACGTGTATAAAATGTAAAGAATGATTGAAGGATATTCTTGAAAAAGAAATATTGATTTAATATTTAATTTTAAAGTTGTGTTAGTGTTTGTTTTAAAAATGATTTATTTTCTAAGTATTTACATGATTCTAAAACTTCAAGGACTTTGAGAAATTGATGTTTTCAAAGGTTATATTTGGTTAATTACTTTTAAGTTGGTATGAATATCTGTAAAGGTTATGGTGTAAAAATAATTATGTGAATGTACTGATGTTTGAGAGTGAATCTTCTGTAACCTGGTTTTGGTCTGTAACTTAATTTAATTAATGATAGAGAAAATATTTTGGACTTTGAATGCTTGAGTTTACTTTCTTATATATGTTTATAACATGATTTTGCAAGAATTGTTTAGTGCTCGATCTGATTAAGATTTAAATCAAAAGAAAAAATACCTTAAAGTCATGCTGTATGAATAGTCTGAACATGGTAGTTGTTATAAGGTGCTTAGAAGTAAGATTATTAGTAAAAGAAAAATTTAGATTTATTCTTAAGATGTTATGATTATGTTTTTAAAGTTATATTTCAATTAGAAAAGTTTTTCATGATTTAAAGGCTAAAAAGAGAAAAAGTGATTTTCTGATACTGTAGTCTATGATTGATTTTCAAAAAGTTTTGGATTTTTAAAAGAGTAATTTAATTTCTAAGAGTTTACGTATATTTTTAAAGATGTCAAAAGATTTTAAGAAAATAGTATTCGTTCACAAGCTATAGCAATAATTAATTTTAAGTTGATAGAGTTATTTTGTAAATATGGTTTGATTAGAAGTTTTGCAATCGGGAAGCGATAGCGCGACTGCAATTTCAGCAGATTTTGATCCCTGCACAGCATACTAAGGTGAGAGAGCAACTTCCTTTAGACATAGTGGCACTAAGGATTACAGTAGGATGATTTCGACCATCTCAAAAGTCGGAATCCGGGTTACAAGTCGATATACGAGACGACGATTGAGTGTAGAATGTGTTTAGTCGTCCTTCGTTGAGACAGTGACTCTATTTTATTATCTGATATATTGTGATTATATTATATTATGTGTGCATGAGTATATGAGAAATGTTGTTAAATGATTTTGAGAATACTGAAGGTTATGTTGTAAATATTTTAAAAGAAATGTATGATCGAGAAATATTGGAGTTGATGAGAAATGATAGTTATGGGAATGTGAAAGAACCCTTGGAGCAAGTTGTAATGCGTTTGAAAGAAATACGAAATGATTAAGTTTGGATAATATGCGAGAATGATGTTTATGTACAGTGATGGTGCATCGTGGCACAATAACATTGAAACTATTCCCTTTTGAGTGACTAATCAGGTGAATGAGTGTGCCGTGCTTACGTCTTGTGGATTCCACTGTACGACGATGAAGTTTTGCTGTGGTCCCTTAGAGGTTGAGGCCCGTTAGAAGCGCGGCTTAGAATGGGTCGACCAAACTTAGGATTAAGAAAAGATTTTAAAAGACTTTAAAAGACTTAAAAGACTTTAGGACCCAATCCTTTCTAACTACGTTGAGAGTGAAGTAATGGAGAGGAAAGATACCGTATACTTGGAGGTCGGGCATTCCGCCAAGTGGTGATTGCGATAGGGGAGGGCAATGATGGTGATTCGTCAAGAAGCCTAAGAGCACTTCCTTGGGTAGAACGATGCTACAGTGATCAAGGGCACCTGCTGGTCGTTGGTCGTAGCGAGGACTACACTCGAGAACTAGGGATAGAGCTGTCGCCCCCTTGAACAAATCATGGATGGTGTAGAGGGAATCCGAATGGGACTAGAAGCCATCGATTATTTTTTTATGAACTTATGAATTGATGATTGATTTTATTTTTGCTGGCCAACTGGCGTGGTTTCAGCTGGTACGTACCCTTTGGCTTCGAGGTCAGCATGGTTAGGATTCCTGTGCATCCTATCTGCTTTCCGAACTAGGATATGGTTGGATATTGAAGGAGGAGATGTAACGTGTGTGCTAATTCTACCTTAAACTCCATAACTCTGTCTCCCTATAATAATTGTAGTAGATATCATTTGGAAAGATATATTAATTCTTGAATAATAATGTGTGTGACGTCATAGTAAAGGTCGTGGATATGAAACCCTTGCAAAAATAACGATAAACTTGATAAAGTATGCAATATGGAAAGTAAGTAATTATGTCTTGTTATTGTATGCGTATGGTCTTATTGTAATCCCTTAGGTTAAGACCATGTCGTCGTCTGGATCGTTGACTCTCTTCTCTTTTCCTATCTTTCTATTCTCTGTGGTCATTTGGGTAATGATCACAGATGACAGACCCAATAACTTGCTATATAGAAGTCTCGAACAACGGAATTGTGCATGCTGATGCTCTCGGTCACTGGGAGGTAAATCGAGAAGGATGGATTTGGACCGGACCGGCTAGAGTGGAAATCTTGGACCCAAATCAGCTAATCACTGGAAATATAAACGAAGTTTTTACCAGCTCTATGTTTATGAAGGATAGTGTGTATGGTGGACCAGTTACGTATCACGACGTTCATCCAGCTTTGAGGCAGTTCACCTTTGAGGATATCCCCGATCCCGAAGATTTCCTTTTAGGCTTTATAGATGAAGAAGAAGAGGTTCTGGAAGTCTTTGAGGTGGATCCAGATAACGAAATGGAAGAAGACGGAGAAGAACAGGAAGCAAAAGACATTCCTGAGGAGTCTGTTGAATGTGTAATTGATCCGGAGGAAGCACCTCCAGTAGAGGACAGTGACGATGAATAGTATAGTAGTTTTTATATTTCTTTTAGGATGACAACCATTGATGATCTTGATGTAACCTCGATGAGGAAGTCATGTAAATTTCATTTTGATATTTGATATTTGGGAACCCTTTTTGTAATGATCATTTTAAAGATATATATCAACAACTTATTCGAATTTCAATTGCAAGTTTTATTTTGAGGATGAGGATAGGTTGTAGCACTTCTTTTTGGAAAATAGAATGGAGTTTGGAAAACCTTTTTATGAACCAAGTTATTGATAGAAGCTAAGAAACTAAGTTAGTCATGTAACCTTTTCAAAAAACTAAGTTGAAAAATATTTTGGACACTAAGTTAAAATGAAAACCCTCTTTCAATTAATTATAACTTTTAATGTTCACCTTTATATATATGTTTCATGTTTATATAAAAAAAAATGGCGCAAATTTTTAGTGAAAATTCTATTTCCAAATTGGGGTCTTACAACCTTAAAACTAAATTAAGCAGTAAATAAAAATCACATAACCACACTACAAACACACTTAATTCATATAAAACATAACTCATGCATTCAAGCTAAAAATATATTTTTCTAAAGTTGATGCAATTTTAATTACAAGTTCTAAACAGAATAGAAAAATTTATACGCATCTAAATTCTTAACACATTAAATCATACATTTCATCAAGTCAAACAATTTACTAAACCATTAGAACATTTAAGCATACATTCACACAATTACTTCCATAATTTCTTTTAAACTCTATATACTTATACTAAAGATCCTAGCATAAAATTCACACACTAATTCATTCCAGATCAATTTCTATTGTTGATGCAACAAATCTATACTTTTGGACAGCATATACTACAAGTCTTAAAAATCACTTTTCTCACAATTGGTTTATCAAAAAGACATGCCACTTTTTTTCCCAAAATTTCCTTACAAGTTCTATTATAAAAATATGATTAAATATAAGTTTAATAAAATAGTTTTGCTTGCTGGACAGCCACCAAAATTTAGTTGCATCACTTCCAGAAATTGAAACAAACATGTTCTAACATTCAGATATAATTATAATAAGTTAAGCATTGCAAAACACATACAAAATTTATCATTTGGAAACTCATAGCTTAAATAAGATATTATTTTTCAGAACAAAATTTATTTTTCAGATATAAATTATTTTTCTATCAAATACATAGTTTATTTCATGTATACACATCAGTAAACATACAGAGGCATCATATAACCATTTAAGCACTTAGAAATTTAGCAAAACTTCTTTTCTTCTAAATAAATTTCGGCCATCAATAGTAAAATAGAAAGGTAACATAAATTCATAACACATATACATCTTATTCATATAATTCCATACCTTTCAAAGATTACTATAAACATCAAGTTAAAATAGAAAATAAGCACTTTTTGATTCAGATTAATTTTTGTACAGCACTTAACAGTATAGCTTATATACAAAACCAATCCATATAATCACATAATCACAAATCCAATTACTCATTTTGAACCACATCAGATATCATCAGATACACATCATTACTAAACAAAAGAACATACATAATTTGCTATGATCAGTTTAAAAACAATATAGGCCTCACGGCCAAAACACATACACATCACAATTTATAATTTTTTTGTTCATCATCATTTGCTTATTAATCATGTTTTCATACTAATAATCAAAGAAAAATCAAAACAACAATACCGTAAAGGTAGAAATCAAAATTCTCAAAGCAGGTATCAATTTCAATATCAGAATATCATTTCCTTATTTTGTCATCAATAATTTGATCATCAAAGGTTTTAAAAAGGGGAGATCAACATCTCTTTAAACAATTTTTGTTTTGTCCCTTTTTAATCCTTATTCATTTGACCTTCTACCAAATTCACATTTACATATTAAAATTCAGATTATATCAGAGAAAAGGTTAGAGGTTTTAGTTTCACAATTTCATAATCAGAAAAGAGTAGAAGAATTTTTTATTTAACAAAAGAATGAAAAATAAGAACTTAAAAATGAAAACAAAAATCAAGATGGTAGAATTACCTCTTCTCCTTAGCAAAGAAGAGCTTCAAAGTAAATATGAAAATTTTTCCCTTCCTCTCAACAAGAGTCACGCCCCACTCTCTCTTTCTCAAGCCTTGCTCAAATTTTTTTCTCTCAAAATGATTGTTTGTTGTGTGTAAAGGAATGAGGGGTCTTAGACTCTATTTATAGGTGAAGTAGGAAATGAATTTCCCCCCCAAAACATGGCTGAGTTACACACCCCTCTCCTCATAAAATGGGTCAAAGAATTTCAATTTTTGCTTTAACCAAGTCTAGGAATATGAACATGCATTAAATGAGATTTTTCCAACTCCTATAAGCCTTAAACTCTAAGATTCTTCTAGGTACATTTTCAGAAAATTTCCCCTCTATTTCCCATGTATTTGGACAGCTCACTCTAGTCAAAGTGGGAAGACACAATTTTCATTTACTCACTTTGAATCCACCTCTCCTTTATCCAATCAAATTAAAGCTTTATACTTTAAAATTCAAAAATAAATAGAAAAATAAAATAATCTGGACTGTGCAGCCAATAAGCTTTCAAATAAATATCTAAATATACAAATAAAATACTTTGAAGTCAAATAATTAATTTTAGGCTTTAAAACAATTTTTCCAAGCATAAAACATATAAAATCATAGAGTTACTGTAGCAGATAAAAATTTTCGAAGGATACCTCAAAAAACTAAAATTCTTATATTTTTAGAAACTACATTTCAATACGATTGTTTTCATATAAAATTTATAATTTTTGGACTTACGGTTTGAAAGTTATGAATTTTTGAAGTTCTAAGATCATTTTCTCCAAAAATGCACTTCATAAGCTTTCAAATTAATTTATAATTTAAAAAAATACGAAATTATATTTTATTTGGACGGTGCAGCCAATCAGGGATTTTAAAAATACATTTTCCATGCACAAAAAAATATTTTTGGGTCAAAGAGTCATTAAATGCATTAAAACCACATTTTCAAACTTAAAACTCAAAAAATCGTTCAGTACTGTAGCAGTGATAAAATTTCGAAAACTCCAAAATAAAAATCAAAACTTTACATTTTCATAATCTAAATTTTGATACGATCGTTTTGACATATCATTTGTAATTTTCCGACTTACGGTTAAAAATATATGAATTTCTGAAGATAGAACACCTTAATCTTTCAAAATCATTTCTCTTCTAAGATCATTTAAATCAAATACTATACCTTAAAATATTTTCACCTTAAGAATGTAATATAAACACACTAGAGAAAACATTGGCATGCATATATATATAACATACAATTTAATTAAATCCAGGTATCATAATTTATCAAAAATCAAATATAACATTTTTTTTTTGTTTTTTTTGTTTTTCAAATATAACATTTTAAATTCAAATATAAATTCACAAATAAATTGGATAAAATTGTGGGTCTCACATGTCCACCTCGTAAAAAAATCCTTGTTATTGTTTGATTAGGATTCCGATCTTACATGTTACCAAAATTGGTCATAATTGATAGTAGGGGTATATGACAAACTCAGAAGTAACTTCGAAGAGTCGGACATTGAAAAATAAAGAATAAGGGCAATTGAAAAAAATACCCCAAATTTTAGAAACTTGTGATATAATTAAACCAACCTAAAACTAAAACATGGAAAAAAAGATGAAGTACCAATTTAAAAAAACCACTAAGTTGAAGGATTTTTTAAAAACATTGACATAAAAATTAAAAATCTAAAAGATACTCCCTCCGGCTCAGCGTCATAGAGAAATCCCAATTGATTAGGTTAGTTGTCAAATCTCTCTCGACGCTGCGTTTTCAAACCGACTCGCTTCTGCTTCATTCTTCATATATCACACTCTTCACTGCAAACCCTAAAAACTAAATTTGAAGGGAAGGTGAGAGACAATGGATGAAGGTGAGAGCGGGGATCAGTTCCACCGTAACGAAGCTATCTCCGCTGTTGCCGACGACGGCTTCTTGGCCGAGGAAGACGACGATTACGATGACCTTTACAATGATGTTAATGTCGGCGAAGGGTTCCTTCAATCCATGCGCAAGAACGATGATTTAGGGTTTAGAAACGATGACGTTAAGTCACAATCAGCATCCGTGCCCCAAGGTGTTGGTGTGGTCCCTGATAGAGTTGAAGGGTTTCAGAATCAAGTTTCAGTTGGAAGCGGATCGGGTGGGATAAGGGTTGAATTAGGTCAGCCATCTGTGAAATTGAATCAAGTCGAGGAGGACCGGATTGCTAATGATACTAGTGTTGCTGTGCAACAACCAATTGGTGAAGTTGTTGGTAGTGTGGGAAATGAGGATTTGGTGAGACAAGGTGGTGGTGGCGGTGGAAATCTTAATAGGGTTGGTGGAAATGGGACCGGGAATAGTGTGAATGTGGTTACTAGTGTTAATGTTGGAGGAGGTGGTGGTGGAGCTGCCGGGGGTGGGACTATATTGTTTGTGGGTGATTTGCATTGGTGGACCACTGATGCTGAGCTGGAAGCTGTGCTTTGTAAGTATGGGCCTGTCAAGGAGGTCAAGTTTTATGACGAGAAAGCAAGTGGGAAATCCAAAGGCTATTGCCAGGTTGAGTTTTTTGAACCTTATGCTGCAACTGCTTGTAAGGAAGGGATGAATGGGTATGTGTTTAATGGAAGGCCGTGCGTTGTTGCTTACGCATCGCCCTTCACTGTTAAGAAAATGGGAGAAGCTCAGGTGAATAGGAATCAGCAGAATACTCAATCTGTTGCTGCTTCCCAGCAGGTAAGGAGGGGGCCTGCTGCTGATTTAGGGCCCAAGCCGGGTGGTGGTAGCAATATTGCAACAGGGGGGAACTACCAAGGTGGAGATGGGAATAATAGAGGGTATGGAAGAGGTAACTGGGGAAGAGGGAGCAATCCTGGGATGGGGAATAGGGGGCCTGTTAATCCCATGAGGAATAGGGGCGGTGGGATGGGTGGTAGAGGTTTGATGGGAAATGGTGGAAATGGCTTTGGACAGGGTATGGGGGCTACCCCACCTCTGATGCATCCTCAGTCCATGATGAATCAGGGTTTTGATCCTGCATTTGCTGGTCCCATGGGTAGAATGGGTGGCTATGGAGGCTTTCCTGGTGGTCCCACACCTCCGTTTTCTGGGATTATGCCTTCATTCCCTGGTGTTGGATTGCCTGGAGTAGCACCTCATGTTAATCCAGCCTTTTTCGGAAGAGGGATGCCTATGAATGGTATGGGGATGATGCCCGCGGCAGGTATGGATGGCCCTAATATGGGAATGTGGTCTGATCCAAGCATGGGTGGCTGGGGTGGTGAAGAGCCTGGTGGTGGCAAGGCTGGAGAATCAAGTTATGGGGAGGAAGCTGCATCCGACCATCAGTATGGTGAGGCGAGTCATGATAGGACTGGGCGGACTAATGCTATGAGGGAAAAAGATAGAGGGTCAGAAAGGGCCTGGTCTGGTACTTCTGAGCGAAGGCATAGGGATGATAGAGATCAAGGATATGAGAGAGATGGACCTAGAGAGACAGATAACAGCCATGACCATGAATGGCCTGAAAGAAGGCATCGTGATGATAGAGAAATGAGCCGAGAACGAGACAGGGGCCGTGAACAATCTCGAGACCGTGATCGTGGTCGAGAAAGGGACAGGGATCGAGAGCGCGACAGGTACAAGGAAGATAGGGACAGATATGCAGATCATCATAGGCACAGAGACCGTGAAGCTGAGCATGAGGATGAGTGGGAAAGGGGACGGTCATCTAGAGCTCGCAGCAAATCACGACTATCACAAGAGGAGGAACACCACTCTAGGTCAAGAGATGCTGATTATGGGAAGAGGAGGCGGCTTACTTCTGAGTGACTCTATATATTAGTTATTATATGAGAATACTTTCCGTTGAGGAAGAAAAGAACGGTAACTTAAAAGTTCGGATTTGCCATGATTGTTTGGATTCTCAGGTTCTGCTCGTCTGG
Source organism: Crotalaria pallida (assembly GCA_037953625.1). Classification (NCBI taxonomy): domain Eukaryota; kingdom Viridiplantae; phylum Streptophyta; class Magnoliopsida; order Fabales; family Fabaceae; genus Crotalaria; species Crotalaria pallida. The sequence continues at coordinate 73,077,261 of CM075649.1, read as the reverse complement.
GCCAGTAGTTGTTTAGCAGCTGTTTTATTCCAATCACTTGTTCTGGTTGCTTCTTGTCAGGAGCATGGTTTTGTTCATCTGCGAGAAAGGTTAGTTTTAAGATTTCAATTATTTTTTATGCTTGGGTTGTTTGTTATTATATCGTATGTATATTACTTGATTTGTGATAATTGCCTGCTAGCTGCTGTGCTTATTATGATGAATATTACTAAACGCTTCTCTTTATATTCTTCTTTCAGTGAACTTTTTTTTATTGATACAGAATTAATTGCAAGTCGAGACTTGTATTTCACCATAAATGACTAGTTTGATAGCCAGTTCGTGCTGATGTCATCCCCTCACTACACCTTTTGTTAGTAATGTAACTGTCTAAATGTGTAATCACAATGATCTAATATGTGATAGATCTAACCCTGTTGAACAAGTGTCATATTTAAGTATTCACAAGTGGCTATATTTATTTGTGGTTCCATAGATTAATGGCTGCATTTTTATTGAGTATAAGAAATTACTTACTATGATAATATATAAAGACTAATGTTTTTTATTATCTTTGTATGCATATAATATATAAAGACTAATGTTTTTTATTATCTGTAACTTAATAGCATACCAGAGGTGGTAGACCTTGTTAACCTTCCATCATGGGTGGTTCCTTGTGGAAAGCAATTCCGTGTAGCTAAATTACTCAAGTAAAATTGTGTAGTTTGGTTTACCCCACAGCCCCTCATGCTCCCCCTCCATAATTTGTAAATTTTCTTATGTGCGGTTTAACAGAAGTTAGACAGTATTCTTTTCTTTTTATTATATTTGTTACTGATTCTTCATTATGTTAATGTCTTCTGAATTTCAACTTTTTTGGTCATGGGCTTCTGTGTTATGTAGGTACTATTGTTTTGAGATAGGACACTGTTCATTCAAACTCTGGTTTGTTTCGAGGATCAAATGCCTTCGGCATTGAATTAGATTGGAGATCCAAGTCATGACAATCATTTTCATATTTGGAACATTTGCTGTGAAGTTACTAGCTTTTGATTTATATTTATCTTTCAGTTATTAGCACATGATTAAACCACCATTGTTGTTGTAATGAGTTTTAACTTTGAAGTCTGAAATGTGGCCAACTGTTTAGAACTTAATGTTTGAATGATGTAGTAGGATTTAGCAGAGGATGTTGATAATGTGTTGTTTCTGTTTGGCTCGCTGTTGTATCATTTTTTTCACTTTTTTTTTTTTTTTTTTTTGGGGGTGTTTTGTAGCTCACATTTTGTTAGTATTGACTATAGCGGTTCAGCATGCAAATATTGTGCATGATATAGAGAGCTAACCATTCAATTACTGTAATCATTCAAGGCTGGAGAATTGTATATCTTGTCATGTATATATTGATATTTAATATTCTGGCAAAGGTGAAATCTGTCTCCACTTTTGTTGTGGTCTTTGTCTTGTGAATAACTAGTAAAATAGAGAATCCAAGTTTTGAGAATTGGAGATCTTTTTGGGTTGATCTCTCTGGTCTCTTCTTGTTGTGTCTGGAATGCTTATAGGGTGTTTAGTTTCTTCTGTTTTCAATTTTAGTTGATAGGTTTGTCTAATAATTACAACATAGTCACTTTGTTTTATTATGGTTTCTGTCTTTAAGATTTTGTGAAGAAAATGAAGACAATAATATTTTGTTGTGTTTCTCGTTTCCTTCTTAAAATCTTGATAACAGGTAACATGTATTAAGTAATTACCATTATTGTAATTAAATTTGAATAAGTAATAAATAGGTTGACTTCGGCAAGAAACTCCTAATTAGTGTGATCTATAGCAGGGTAGATGTATGCATCAAAGATTTTTTTTGGATTTGAACACTTAGCTTTTTTTAATACAGGAGGATGCCAGCTTTTTCCCCTCCTCACAAAAAAATAGTCAGGTTTAAGAAATGTATTTTACTATTATTATTATTAGTAGTAGTCGTCTTGCTTAGGACACTTGTTAAAGTTACTTTAAGGGAAAAAACAATCATAATTAGCATTTATTCTTCTCTCGAAAATATCAAAAAATGCATTTTTCTATACTTTTTATCTACTTTAAGTTGTGGACACTTGTTAGCATTTACCTTATTATTATTATTTGCTTCTTTTCCCTTGCCTTATTTTACTATCGAAATAAGGATCGAACTCTCCACAAACCCTTGAAAAGATTTACTGCCCTACTTATTAGCTTCCCTTTGATTGAATATAAAGTTTATGAATAGTGAAGATCCATTTTATTATATCTATTTTCTTCTCCTTCTTATCTAGAATGATCGATTTGAACAATTGATTTATTGATGGCTGGTATGTTGACAAGTATATGTTCTCCAATATTTGGTTATCTTTGGTGGTTATTTCGTTTCCCATGTATGTTTATGACCTGGTTGACTGAGTTTTATGTGTACACTATTCTTGTATAAGGGAAGGGTTTTAACTTTAAAGAGAGCAAATGAAGTGATTACTGCTTAGATACATGGTTTGTATGTTCTGCAACATGCTTTTGGTGTTGGCTCCTAGCCTCCTAGATTGGTTATGCCTTATTTAGCCATGCCCTTTATTAGGAAGCATAATTTGTTTATGGAGTATTCTGTTACGGATGTATGAATCATGATATACGGATTGGATCAGGTTTCTTGAAAGCAAAGATGATTTTATTCCTAGGAACCCAACCACTACGGCAGATTGCCTCATTTCTATTTGTGCATTTCTTTTTGCTGGAAATAGGGATCAAATACGCAGAGAAAAAAAAAAACGAAATACCCTATTTCCAGAACAGGATCCATGCAAGAGAGCATGATTCGAGATAGAAAAATGTTTACCTCTTGATGCGAAGAGGAGAACGGCGCTGGTCAGATCGTTCACGAACAATTCACGTCAATCACGAGCGCAGCAAGGTAGTCGCGCCTCTATCGGTATCCACACAAACAGATTCCCAATTGGAGTCACGTCTCTCTTCTCGGTGCTAGCGGAGAAGAGAGAGATTCAGTGTATCACTCACTCTCTTATATGGACGGCTAGGGTTGTCGTTCTATGTCTCACTCGTACCAAAACCCTAAGGCTAATACTATTATTTAGACTAGCGGGCTGGGCTTGGCAGCACATATCAGAATGCGTCGCACGGTCATACTGTGACAGGAATGAGCGGTATCTAGCAACACGTCATTGCTACCCAAGTGACAGGAATGTCTGTGATCTGACATAACCTTAGTGTGACCAATGATCATGTGTAAATTTAATCACTTTGTCCAAATATCTTAGTTACACTCATGGCATGGAACGTGTCACCCATGTATAGTGTAACCTATGGTTTCTTGATCCCTGAGTAGACGCGTCTAAACAAGTCTCGTCAATATCTCATATTGACTGTCTTGAGTATGGCCATACATTTCACCGTCTCACTCAATCAAGTGGCCCAGAGATATAATTCCTATTGACAAGGAAGGACAAATCCCATCTACGTCACTCACATCCCTCTACATGATTTGTCATATACTCGACTACAACCGTTATGATCACTTGGTTAAATATGACGTTTGATTGCGTGAAAGCACATAATTCCTCATGTTGGGAATCGTAGCGACTTCAGGTCGAAGGACCATGTACACCATTATCACTATGAGAATCGCTTATGACACTCACTTAATAACCCATGTAGCATTCTCATGGCGGGTCAATCCAGTACACAATTGTCCCAATATGTACTTACGTGAAGACTTGATATCCTATATCCATGACCGGTGAGATACAGTCATCAGTCTGCCACATACTAGTCTCGATGTATTATAGTTGCCCTTATTAACTATAATACTCGACTAGGGAATCTTTAAGGATAATTATCAATCAATAAGATCTCACTATCAAGTCATGTACTTGATATTCTTATGACATCGAACTTATAATCCTAAGGACTTTATTACATCTATTTTAATTAAACAATTAAAGCATAAATATAATAAATGAAATGTCTCATTATTATTAATAGTAATAATCCATAAACATGAAATAAGTACAAGTAAAAGAGAAAATATGATTGTCACTAAGGCACTCTCCAACACTTTTAACCTTGATTAACTTGGATTTAGCAGCATTATGACCAATAATAACAACCCTAGCCTTTTGGCGTTCTCGTCTTTTTCATTTCCCTCTCCATTCATTTTCATTTTAGGGTTCATAAGAGTGTAAAGTATAAATTAGCCTATAGAGGTCATGAGTTAGCATTTATATAAAAACTAGTTTTTAACCTTTGTTCTTAACCCGTGCAATTCATGGGTTGTTTGAATTTTTTTAATTATGTTAATTATTATTAATAATGTTCCTCTTATAATGTGGCTGGTTCAATGCATGATATATATTAATGTTGTATTTTTTTTTTATTTAAAGTGAAATAGTTCATAAAAATGAAATACATTCAAGTTTGCATTTAAAAAATACATCAAATTAAATTCATGATAGTTTAGACAGACTTTATTGCATACAAAATTTGAAGCATGTTTTTTTTTTTGCTTTCTCGACTCTTGATTGTCTTCAGGGTCTTGTTAGCTAAGTTTTGGACGTCATGCTCGATATTTTGATATTGTTCTACATTTCTACCTCTCTTTTCGTTATAGTTTTCAATTTAAGAGTGGAAACTAATTCATCATTTTCACTTGTATTTGAACAATCATCCTAAAAGAACAATTGATATATTTTAAGTTTTATTTTCCAAACATTTATAGAACCTTTTATTTTAAATTTAATTTAAAGGCACAATGTAATTAAAATTCCAATAATGCTTACAGATTTAACATATTCATGTTGCATCGTGCTGGTGCATTTTTTTTATAAAGAAAATAGTTTATACACTAACAGTGTAAAAAACAGTACATCATTCACCATCCAAGGGTTTATGATTATTGACTTCTAAATAAAAGTAATGCAAATGAACTGTGGATGATGTACTGACAGTGTAAAAAACTTTACACTGACAGTGCACACATATTAAGTTAATAGTCACATAGATCCTCGAAAGATACTCGTGGAATCAGTTAGGTCCCTGAAAGATTTGTGGAATCTCTTAAACCCCAAAGATCATTTTGGAATCAGTTAGGTCCCTAAAAGATTATTTGTGGAATCTAGTAAACCTCCCAAAGATCAATTTGGCATCACGTTAGTCCCCCATGAGGGACCTAACGGAATTCTACGTGGCACATTAAATGCTCTGTTGGCCCAAACGTTAGGTCCCTCATGGGGGGACTAACGTGATACCAAATTGATCTTTGGGGATTTTAAGAGATTCCACAAATCTTTCAAGGACCTAACTGATTCCACGTGTATCTTTCGAAGACCTATGTGACTATTAACTTTTTTTATAAATATATCATGGCGCTTAAAGTCCTAAAATCACAACTTGAATATATGAGATCGTGTTTCGATTCATCTCTACCTACTAATATGTATTCATAAACCGGAAACATATAGTTTGACACTTGCTTGACTTCATAAAAAAAAAACTATTTCTTCATCGTTGTCACTGATTTTGAGTGTCACAAAATTTTTCATTTTTTTCATGTTTGTTTTCTGTCTTTAGTTTGAACAGTAAAATTCTTTGTAATAAAATATCCAATAATGTTAGTAATCCCGGCAAATCCTCAACCTTTAAAAAAAATTATGCATATTTGTCAAAGATATTAAAAATCTGAAAATTTTATATTTTTTTTTTTCAAATTTTTCTATCATTATTGGGACTTTTATAAAATTAAACTATTTTTTAAAATTAATGCAAGTAAAGAGAGTAGGAAACTAGAGTAGAATATTATAATTAAAATTACCACATGGGTCCTATTTAAAGGATGGGAAAGTTTAATTTGGTAGTATATTATTGAAATTCACATAATACCCTTGAGATTTATTATGCGTATACTTCATTCGTATGAAATCTAAACACATACTCTCTTTGGTCTCTAATATAACATATTTATCTTGGTCTGAAATATAAAAAAATTAACTAACTTTTTAATTCCGATGCAATTATTTCTAAAGTATTCATAGTAAGTGGTTATCTCATTTAAGATATACAATTTTACATATATTATCACTAATGGAATTTCGTTAAGAGAATTTTGAAACTTGAAAAAAATGAAGAGTTAGAGGATGTACATTAGTGTGAGAGGTAGAATTTTTTTCTTGTGCAATGAATTAGTGCAATTGATTAGGTGCATTAGTTTGTGTGTACAACTATATTACTTGACAATTAGGTGCTTAAATTTTGTTTTCATGCACATAAGTAGTTGAATGGATTTGATGCAATGCATAAATATGTTTTTCTCTTTTTGTTTTTATTTTCAAAATGAACATGTGCTTTACTGAAAGGGTATCAAGATAAAAAAAATTTAGGTGATATTTTTTTTTAATTACAAAATATCTGGAACACCTGGCATAGCCCATTGGATATTCAGAAACATTCCATTACCGTTACATAAACCCCTGATCTCACTCAGATTTCAGGACCACTAATCATTGGTCTTGAGGTCCCCTAGATCAGGGACATTTCCTATTTTCCAGATCCACTACATTGGCGCCGTCTGTGGGGAACGTTAAACTTCGATTCCCAACCACCATCAAAAGATGACTAAACTCAAGCTGAACGCTGGCAACTCCTCCGTCCAGCACCCTCCAAAACAGCATCAGGACCCAAGTACACCTGAGATCCTCAAGATCGTTGGAGGTCTCGCGAGTGGAGGCGAGAAAATAGCTGAACGGAGGCGTTTCGTTGGCCAGATCTAGGGCCGAAAGGCCACAAAAAGGGTTAAGCGAGAGGCCACCACCTTGCTTAGCTTCGACGACAGTGACTACAACAACATCCTAAGAGACCATGATGACCCCATGGTCATCACCGTTGCGGTAGGAAACTACTCAATCCATAGGATGTTGGTGGACCAGGGTAGTTTAGTGGATGTGATATTTGAGCCCCTGTTGAAGTCTTTAGGCCTGAAAAGGTTAGATCTATCCCCAGTGTCGGGACCTCTAGTAGGGTTCACAGGGGACGTAACATTCCCCCTGGGTCGGATCCGCTAGCCTGTGAGCATGGGAGCAGGACCGTCTGCTCAAACGCAGATGGTTAACTTCCATGTGGTTGATTGCCCTACATCATACAACGGTATCTTGGGCAGACCATGTATACATGCTTTCGGCGCAGTAGTATCCACCACACACCTAGCCATGAAGTTTCCTGGCACTGATGGACAAGTGGTCACGATTCGAGCTGACCAGGCGGAAGCACAGAAGTGCTACAACTCCAGTTTGGGGAAGAGAAAGGCAGAAGAACCACTGCAGTTGGAGAAGCCCCAGCTCAATAAGGGTAGGGTTAACCTTACTGACCTGGACATTCGCAGCGAGGACGAAACTCGTCCCGCTCCTGAGGGGGAGTGGGAGTATGTGCTTTTAGATGACAACCCGGAGCATCGAATCAAGATCGGTGCAGGACATTCCTCAACCCATTAAGGAGGAGCTGGCAAGCCTACTCCGCACCCATAAGGAGTTATTCTCCTGGACGTCGGCGGACATGCCAGGGATAGATCGAAACTTCATCTACCCCCGATTAAGCGTATATCCCGACACGAAACTGGTGGTCCAAAAAAGGAGGCAAGTGGGATGCAAGAAAGCTGCCGCTATAGAAGAGAAAGTGGCCGAGCTCGAAGAAGCAGGCTTTATCCGAGAAATCAACTACATCGACTGGCTAGCGAGCACCGTGCTAGTCAAAAAATTAAATGGGAAGTGGAGGATGTGCGTGGATTACACCGACCTCAACAAGGTCTGTCCCAAAGACCAGTACCCACTTCCCCTCATCGACAAGCTAGTTGATAACTCGGCTAGAAACCAGCTTCTCTCCTTACTCGACGCATAATCGGGTTACAACCAGATCCTGGTGTACCCTCAGACCAAGAAAAAACAGCTTTCATCACGGAGAAGGCAACTTACTGTTACAACGTCATGCCCTTTGGCCTCAAAAACGCAGGCGCAATGTAACACCCCAATTCTTTATGATAAATTAACAAATAAAAGTTTATAATTAAAATACGAAACTTAAAAATTCCTTTTTACAAAACAAGTTTGCAAATGATTTATGGGCATCCAATCACAATATACATTGCACAAAATAGAGTTTCCTTCTTTTCACTCTTCCGCTGCGACACTGATCTTCAAGCTCCTTAGCATCCACCTAAAATGTTAACCACTAAGGGTGAGATCTTTTCACAACACAGTGGATCATAGGATAGTAAATAGTTCATAATAGAAACTCAAAGATAATAGTCAAATCAAGCAGTGAACTAACAAAATGCATCACGTTCAATTTATAAATCAACACCCATTAAATTCCAAATTCTCATCATTCAATTCCTTAACCATCAATCCTTTTTATTTTCACGATGTATGTCACCTCAGGTCAGAGGCCCACATACATCCCTCATTTCCATTGTATGCATCCTCAGGTCAGAGGCCTACATACAAACCATATTCTTTTTCACTTTCTTTCCTTTTTCCTTATTTCTCTCTCTTTTTGAACCACTAGGATTTTATGCACCTGCTAAACAATTCACCACCTACTAGGGACTTTACACCTGTTAGGACTTTACACCCATTAGGCATCACCTGTTAGGACTATGCTTATTTATTTCCTCAAATTCATTTCACTTAATTCCAGTCCACATTTTATTCTTTTTCAGGTGGTTATGCAGTGAATTGATCCATTTGCACACCGACGCCTAACGGGAATTTGTACCTAATGGGCAATTGGCCGGACAGGCAATTGGCCCTAGCAGGCAATTCACCACCTAGCAGGGCACCTAGTGTGCCGGTGCTTCCAAGGATCAATCACACTGCATTCCTTTTCATTTAATACCAAATTCAACCACAAAAATGTCAAGTACCACATGACAAATTCAACATACACTCCATTCATCAAATACTCAAATAATTGCGAGTAACATCCAATGTTCACATTTATCATTCCCACAACAAATATACATTAGCACCCAATACTAACTTCAGGCATTTCCAATAAACATATACACCCTTAAGTAAAACCCATATAATACACTTAACATTTTAGCATTCATATAATACCATTCATTATCTATTTATCACACATTTAACACTTAGTCACAAATATATCCATTTAGCACCTAGTGAACATAGTAATCATTCAACAATCAACAGATATCACAAATCAGTCGACATACTCAGGTATGTCTCAGAGTACATTTAATATAAGTCAACTCCCTAGGGTTCTTCACTTCCTACTTTAATATTATAAAAATGGGGTTTATCGTAAACAATTCAATTAATATAAAATCAATCACAAATATACTAATCATCCCTAAACCAACTCTAAAACAAAACTATTTTGTTACCCACAACCCGGTCTAACTATTAAACCCAAATCCTATTATAAGCCCTAACTATCCATAACCCAAAGTGTGGAAAAGCATCTCCCTTACCTTGGAGAGAGAGGAAGCTTGATTGAAGCTCCAAGGACCTTGAATCTATCCCCGATCTACTTGGATTCCAATTCCCTTGACCGATCTTCACTCTGTTCATCAAGATTGGAGGAGAGGGAGAGAAAAGCCCTAGGAGAGAGAGCTTCAAGGAGGGAGAGAGAAAACACCATTGGTGGAGAGGGAAAGCTTGGAACAAGAGGGAAGGAGGAATAATACATGAAGGAGGTGGGGATTTTCCATGGTTTAAGGATTGGAGGAGAGAATTTGAGGAGGGAGGAGGGAGAGAGCATGAGAGGGAGACGAAGATGGGAGAAATGAGGAGAGGTGCCAGGACTTGTGGCCCAAAACGCACTTATCAAAAATCTACTCAAACTATTTTCGCTCGAGCGAGCTATTTCTCGCTTGAGCGAGAAACGGATAAGATATATGGGGCTGACACGAGCTGCTTTTCGCTCAAGCGAAAAGCTACTCGCTTGGGCGAGCTGAGTTTTCGCTGGAGCGAGCATGGTCTCGCTTGAGCGAAAACTACTCAGGGAATCAGGGTTTAAGATAGGCTAATTCGCTTGAGCGAGCTGATTTTCGCTCGAGCGAGGACTTGGAAGTCTACCAAAGCTACAACTTCTATGCTACCTTATTCGAAGGTTCCTAGCCCCATCCTAACACTAAACCGAACACAAACAACACTAATTTACATTCTAAACATCAAAATCATACATTCATAATATAAAACACATAATTCACAAGCATAGACAATCAAACAAACTAAACCCCGAACTTAGACTTAGCTCATTTCTAACACTCGAGGCTCAAACTTAGGGTTCTCTACCTAAACACTCCCACAAGGTTAAGGCACTAAGAACACCTATTCAGACTCCAAATACCTTTCCCTACCCCAAACCTTATTCTACGATCACACACATATATAAACATACACATAAACACAAGAAAACAATTATACTACTTATACCTATAAGCACAAACACTCAATTATAAATATATATACTCAACTTAAACATAGATATACACATATACAAATACTAATGCATACGTACATACATATATGCACAAGAATATAATTACAAATACTAACACATATGTATATATATATATATATATATATCTTAGCTCAACATAGTTGTATACATATATGCTTTTACTAAGAAAATAGCTGTAAAGCATTTTTCATACTTCGTTTCTATATAGATAAAACATACATAAAATATAACTATTAGATTAATAAAAATCAGATCGTTACATGCAACCTACCAAAGGATGATGAACAAGGTGTTCGACGGGCTCATCGGCGACAAGATGGCAGTCTACGTGGATGATATGATTGCAAAATCAAAGAAAAAATAAAACCGTCCACAAGACTTGGCAACCATCTTAGATCGGGTTAAACAACACAATATGCGTCTGAACTCGGAAAAATGTACTTTCGGGGTACCGGCGGGCTCGTTCCTCGAATTCATGCTCACTGAAAGGGGGATCAAAGCAAACCCTGAAAAGTGCCAAGCAATCCTGGACAAGAAAAGCCCCGCCGACGTGAAGCAAGTGCAACAGCTAACCGGAAGGGTAGCTGCACTCTCAAGATTCCTATCTCAATCCGCCAGGAAGGCCCTCCCATGGTATCAACTCCTTAGAAAAAACAAGGAGTTCCTATGGGATGAGCGATGTGAAACCGCCTTTCTCGAACTCGAGGAGTACCTGTCGACACCCCCCATACTGACGAGCTCGGACGAAGGAGAAATCCTTTATCTATACCTCTCAGTAGGGGAACACGCCGTTAGCTCGGTGTTAGTGACAGAACCAGGCAAAACGGAGTCGCCAATTTACTTCGTCAATAAAGCACTCCAAGGCCCCGAAATTGGATACTCTAAGTTAGAAAAGGTGGCTTTCTGCCTCATAATCACGATGAGGAGGTTAAGGCAATACTTCTAGAGCCACAAAATCGTGGTACGAACCGACCAGCCAATAAGGCAAGTATTGCCGAAACCCGACCTCACTGGAAGAATGGTTTCCTGGGCGATCGAGTTATCCGAGTTCGACCTGGCGTACGAACCTTGAAGAGTAATAAAATCACAGGTCCTAGCCGACTTCATGACAAAGTTTACCGAACCTTCTATAGGATCGAACTCCCAGAGCTGGACCCTCTATGTCGACGGGACCAGTAATTTGAAAGGTGCAGGGGCTAGAGTAATCTTGGAAAACGACGAAGGAGTCAGCTTAGAGTATTCACTTAAGTTCGAGTTCTCCACCTCCAATAACCAAGCCCAAAATGAAGCTATTCTCGCAGGGATGAGGCTCGCCAATGAAATGGGGCTACCACGATACGGATCTTTTCAGATTTACAGCTGGTGGTCTCTCAAGTCAAAGGCGAGTACCAGGCCAAGGAACCTATCCTTCAGAAATACCTGGACAGGGTCAGGTTCCTTGCCTCCGAGTTTTCACACTTGGAAATCACTCACATTCCCCGAGAGTCGAACAGCCGAGCTGACATACTCTCCAAGCTCGCCAACACCAAAGGCTCAGGCCACAACAATTCACTGGTACAAGAAACCGTTACGGGACCGAGCGTCGTCCTAGCAGTTTCCTTGTCGTCGGATTGGATAACCCCCATCATAGCCTACCTCCAGCAAGGGATTGTTCCCCATGATCCCTCAGAAGCCAAAAAAGTCAAAAAGCAAGCAGCCGAATACACTATACTTGACGGGGTGTTATACCGAAGAGGAGTCGACAGCCCAATGCTCCGATGTCTCGATCCAGCCCAAGCCGAAGAAGTCTTAACAGAGGTCCACGAGGGAGTAGGAAGCCACCACGTCGGAGGAAAGTCGTTGGCCAGAAAGGTGATCCGAGCAGGTTACTACTGGCCAACCATGCAGAGGGACGCGATGGACCCCGTCAAAAGGTGCGAACATTGTTAGTTCCACAGTGACATCTATCAAAAACCTCCAGAAGAGCTGCACATGTTATCCGCTCCCTGGCCATTTTACCCATGGGGAATGGACATAATCGGCTAGTTCCCTACTGCTCCTGGCGGATTCAAATTTGTAGTGGTAGCAATAGACTATTTCACCAAATAGGTGGAAGCAGAACCTCTCACCACTATCACTTCGGCCAAGATCCAAAAGTTCTTCAAGAACAATATCATATCTAGATTCGGAGTTCCCCATTCGTTGGTAACCGACAATGGGACACAATTCACTTCGAGCTCCTTCAGGATATCATGGCCGACTACAAGATTAAACTTCATTTCTCTTCGGTTGAACACCCCCAAACCAACGATCAAGTTGAGGCTGTCAACAGGTCGATCATTCGGGGAATCAAGAAAAGGCTGGAAGGTTCAAAAGGCAAATGGGCTAAAAACTTCCCTGAGGTATTATGGTCATACACAACGACCATGCAAACCTCGATAGGTGAAACTCCATTCCGACTGACCTACGGATGTGTTGTTGTCATTCCTATTGAGCGGCAAATACCGACCTTCAGGATAGGTAACACCCACGAGTCTAACAATAGACTTCTCAAGGAAAACCTCATTCTAAGCCACGAGGTCGGAGGGTTTGCCGCCGAGCTGGAAAAGAAATCCAAGTCGAGGCAAGCCAGGGAGTACAACAAGTCGGTTAATCCACGATCTTTTGAGGAAGTGGATCTGGTCCTCCGAAGGGAAGACATTGGGCTGAAAAACGCTAAAGATGGCAAACTTGCCTGCAATTGGGAAGGACCGTATCGGATCTCTTCAAAGATCGACTCGGGTAGTTATCGGCTTGAAACGCTCTCTGGTGTAGCCATTAAAAACACTTGGAATGCCACAAAGCTTAAGGCATACTACAGCTAAGAACTTCTTCAGTTCTTACTCAAACATGAAAGCCATCGTATTCATCATACATGCGTGACTCATGAACAAATACCTTTGCTTAAATTCTGTTGTCTACGTACTAGCTTTCCCTACGTTCGGCTCGCCACCGAACCTAGCAGAAGGACTTTATGGTCAAGGCTCTAATTTCGCTTACGAGCTCATAAAATTAGCATGTACAAAAGATACCCGAACGCTACACCGATCAATACCCACGATTGGAGCAGATACTCGCGGTCCGAGAAACCAACCATGGCTAACAGTCTGAGTTTTGAGTTCTTATGCAACAGAAATTAAACAACGAAGAAATAACAACATTGAATGCGAAAAATTACTCGTTTCATTGACATGGGCCATAAACGGCTTACAGAGACAAGACCTATGCACAAGTCTCAGCAAAAAAGAAATCGAGAGTCACTCGATCCCAAACACGAACCATAAACGGTTTGCAAAACAGGACCTATAAACAGGTCCTAACAAAAAATTATCAAGCGGAACCTATAAACAGGTTCTAACAAAAGTAATACAAGAAAAAACCCAAGCTCGGGGCTCGTCATCAAACGATGAAGACTGCTTACAACTTGCTCGAACAAGACCTATGAACGGATCTTACTGGAAAAGAGCAAAGAATACATGCAAAAAGGAACTAATCATCCAAATCAGAAAGGATGACGAAGCTTCCACGGAACTTGTCCGAATACTCCAGCGACAACCTAGGAACCAACAGTGTTCAAGCCTACAAGTTTTCGAAGTTCTCTAAGGAAGAAGTACTCAAGCAGCAAAGAAACAACAGTGAAATCTAAAAACGCTTCATTTCATTAATGTGTACAGGCCAGAAACGACTTACAAAATAGGATCTGAGAACGAATCTTACATAAAAATATCAAGCACTGCGAAGAACCTATCAAGACTGATAGAGAGCACCCACCAGCCTTGGATGGAAACTAGAAAGCATCCATAAAACCAAGGTGGAGGTGGAGCATCTAAAGACCCCAGACAGAAGGGGAGCCTCCGTGAGCCGAGGTGTGAGGCCGACGATCCCTTCCACAAAGCAGAAGTGGAAGGAAAGACTAGCGCAACGGCAAGGTTGACCACAAGGCAGAAGTAGAGCATCCGCACAGGTCGGAACTCTGATAGTTAACCTGACCTCAGACAGACTAGGACTAGCTGCCTCTAACCGACCTTCTACAGGTTAAGAGCACTTCATCCTACCTGGTTTTCACCAGGTCGGACCCCCCATACATGGTCGCTGACCAACCATACACTCGGTCTCCGTTAGGAGCACACCGAGTGGCCCAACTAGGGATGGGTAGGCATTCAACCGACATCCGGATGCCGTACAGGTCGAGCCATACACCTTACATCCTTAATACGGGCTAGACTTGAGACCAACTGACTCTCCACAGGTCCCCTAGTACACAATATTGCCCTGTCTATCTCCTAGGCAGCCACGAATATTTACAAGATATTTATGGGATCTGACGTCAGCGCGGTAACCCTAACGGGCCTCACCACAAGCCCAACACCCGCACACCCTATAAAAGGCATCCTCATGTCTTAGGGTCAGGTAAGGTTTTCTCATCCCTATGTTGACACTCTGCACACACTCTTAGTTGAAAGAGGGAGAACCTGGGTATCCCAACTGGATATTCAGAAACATTCCATTACCGTCACACATAAACCCCTGATCTCACGTAGATTTCAGGATCACTAGTCATTGGTCTTGAGGTCCCCTAGGTCAGGGACATTTCTTATTTTACAGATCCACTACAAAAGCTCTCCCCAGGTATCAGCTCCTCAGAAAGAACAAGGAATTTCTGTGGGATGAGCGACGTGAAACCGCCTTTCTCGAACTCAAAGAGTACCTGTCGACACCCCCTGTATTGACGAGCCCGGATGAAGGAGAAATTCTTTATTTATACCTCTCAGTAGGAGAGCACGCTGTTAGCTCAGTGTTAGTGACATAATCAGTAAAAACATAGTCGTCGATTTACTTTGTCAGTAAAGCACTCCTAGGCCCTGAAACTAGATACTCCAAGTTAGAAAATGTGGCTTTCTTCCTCATAATCACGGCGATAAGATTAAGACAATACTTCTAGAGCCATAAGATCGTAGTCCGAACCGATCAGCCAATAAGGCAAGTATTGCAAAAACCCGACCTCCCCGGAAGAATGGTTTCTTGGTCGATTGAGCTGTCCGAGTTCGACTTGGCGTACGAACCTCGAAGATCAATAAAATACAAGTCCTAGTCAACTTCGTGTCGGAGTTTACCGAACTTTCCACAGGATCGAACTCCTTGAGCTGGACCCTCTATGTCGACGGGTCTAGTAATTTGAAAGGTGCAGGGGCTGGGGTTATCTTGGAAAACGACGAAGGAGTCAGCTTAGAGTATTCGCTCAAGTTCGAAGACTCCATATCCAATAACCAAGCCGAGTATGAAGCTGTTCTCGCGGGGATGAGGCTCGCCAAAGATATGGGGGCTACCACGATACAGATCTTTTCAGATTCACGGCTGGTAGTCTCTCAAATCAAAGGCGAGTACCAGGCCAAGGAACCTATCCTTCAGAAGTACCTGGACAGGGTCAGGTTCCTAGCTTCCAAGTTTTCACACTTGGAAATCACTCACATTCCTCGAGAGTCCAACAGCCGAGCTGACATACTCTCCAAGCTTGCCAACACCAAAGGATCAGGTCACAACAACTCACTGATACAGGAAACCGTCCAAGGACTGAGCGTTGTTCTACTAGTTTCCTTGTCACCAGACTGGATGACCCCCATCATTGCCTACCTCCAACAAGGGATCGTTCCTCAAGATCCCTCAAAAGCCAAAAAAGTTATAAAACAAGCAGTCGTATACACTATACTTGACGGGGTGTTATATCGAAGATGAGTTGACAACCCGATGCTCCGATGTCTTGATCCAACTCAAGCTAAGGAGGTCTTAGTAGAAGTCCACGGGGGAGTAGGGAGCCACCACGTTGGAGGGAAGTCGTTGGCCAGAAAAGTGATCCGAGTAGGTTACTACTGACCAACCATGCATAAGGATGCGATAGACCACGTCAAAAAGTGTGAGTGTTGTGAGTTCCACAACGACGTCTATCAAAAACCTCCAGAAGAGTTACACACATTGTCCGCCCCCTGGCCGTTCTACCAATGGGGAATGGATATAATCGGCAAGTTCCCTACTGCTCCTGATGGGTTTAAATTCGTAGTGGTGGCGATAGACTATTTCACCAAATGGGTGGAAGTAGAACCTCTCACCACTATCTCTTCAGCTAAGATTCAGAAGTTCTACAAAGGCAACATCATATCCAGATTTGGTGTCCCTCATTCGTTGGTAACCGACAACGGGACACAGTTTACTTCGAGCTCCTTCAAAGATACGATGGCCGACTAGTAGATCAAACATCACTTCTCTTGGGTCGAACACCCCCAAACCAATGGTCAGGTTGAGGCCGTTAATAGGTCGATTTTTCGGGGAATAAAGAAAAGGCTGGAAGGTTCAAAAGGCAAATGGGTGGAAAACTTCCCTGAGATATTGTGGTCATACAGAACGACCATGCAAACCTTGACAGGTAAAACTCCATTCCGATTGACCTACGGATGTGACGCCATCATCCCTATCGAGCGGCAAATACCGACCTTCAGGATGGGCAACACTCACAAATCCAACAACAGACTTCTCAGGGAAAACCTTATCCTGAGTCACGAGGTCCGAGAGTTTGCTGCCGAACTGGAAAGAAAATCCAAGTCAAGGCAAGCTAGAGAGTATAACAAGTCGGTTAATCCACGATCTCTTGATGAAGGAAATCTGGTCCTGCGAAGGGCTGACATCGGGCTGAAAAACGATAAAGATGGTAAACTCGCCTTCAATTGGAAGGACCATATCGGATCTCTTCAAAGATCGGTTCAGGTAGTTATTGGCTTGAAACACTCTCTGGTGCAGCCATCAACAACACTTGGAATGCCACAAAACTCAAGGCATACTACAGCTAAGAACTTCTTCATTTCTTACTCAAACATGAAAACCATTGTATTTATCATACATGCGTGATTCATAAACAATACCTTTACTTAAATTCTGTTGTCTACGTACTAGCCTTCCTTACGTTCGGCTCGCCACCGAACCTAGCGGAAGGAATTTATGGTCAAGGCTCTAACCACACTTACGAGCTCATAAATTGATAAGTACAAAAGATACCCGAACACTACACCGACCAATACCCACGATTGGAGTGGTCTACTCGCGGTCCGAGAAACCAACCATGGCTAACGGTTCGAGTTTCGAGTTCTTAAGCAACAGAATTTAAACAGTGAAGAAATAACAATAGTGAAATTGATAATTACTCGTTTCATTGATTGATTAAAACGTGAGCCGTAAACGGCTTACAAAACAGGACCTATAATCAGGTCTTAACAAAAGCAACAAAAGACAAGGGAAATCTGAAGTTTGGGGCTTGTCATCAGAAAAGGCGACGATGTCTGCTTGCAACTTGCTCAAACAAGACCTATAAATGGGTCTTAGCAAAAAAAAAGGAACAAGAAAGAACTCAAGTTTGGAGTTCGCCACCAGAGTCAGAAAAGGCTACGAAATCTGCTTGGAACTTGCTCGAATCCTCAACAAGTTTTGAGAAGAATGAGGAAGTTCAAGTCAACAAGTTTCAAATTCTCAAGCCGCTGAACTTAAATGGAAAAGAGGCGAAAATAGTGGAATCGAAAAGTACTTCATTTCGTTAATCTGCATGAGCCATAAATGGCTTACAAGATAGGATCCTAGGGCAGATCTTACAGAAAAAGTACAAGCACGCTTAACTGCGAAAAATTTCAAAAGAAAAGCTTTCCTAACTAAGAAAAACGATCGCTGGTCCGAGGCGGAAGGAGAGCATCCATAGCAAGACCGACACTACGGCAAAGTGTCCAAAAAGGCGGAAGAAGAAGATTGCATAAGCCTAAGAGGCTGAGGGAAAGCATTCACAAACCAGAGGTTGGCCAACAGAAAGTCTGGGCAGAAACAATCCCTCTACCTCCCCTGGGTTCAAGAATGTTAAGCCTTATATTCTCCGAACAGGCAGCTGCTGCCTTGGTGCCCAGGAATCTTATGCCCCATCATCTCCAAACAGGCACCTGCTGCCTTAGAGCCCTCTCCAGCCCTCTTTTGAACATTAGCCAATGCTTGTTGGGAATCAACCAGGTTCTTCTCTGCCAACCCCTTAGACTTCAAGCTTGCATCCTCTTCATCCGACCACCCCGGGGCGATCCCCCCAAGGGCCATGACAAAGCGATACCTTTGACAACGTGAAAGGAGTCAGAAAGCAAGGCACCGCAAAAAACTACACAGTCGCGTTCTTCAAAGTATGAGGGGGAGGGAGAACTTCCGCCGTAAGGGATGTCAGGAAATTTGGGGAAGTCCAGAAAAAATAAATAATGAAAAAGAAAAAAGAAAAAAAAAAGAAAAAAGAACAAAAAATATGAGAAAAAGTGACTCCCCCAAAGATCCTTCCTGGCGAAAAAGGGCGAGAATGTTTCTCAAACTCAAGAAACAATACCCACCCCAGAAAGCAGGAAAAGAAAGAATATGGGAAGAATTCCATACAAGAAACAGCAATGCCTCAAGAAGAAGGTGCAGGAGGAAAATGTTACAAAGGTGTTACTAGTACGAAGGGAGGCACCAAAGGGAGCAAATTTATAGACTCCACCCCCCTTGACATCCCACCACTCATGAAAGCCACGTGGCACAGGCGTGGGGAGATTTTAGAAAGAGCATCGAGAATCGTAGAGGGGCTCATTATTACTACCCCTTTTTTCAAGGTGCTCATTATTACTTTCCTTATTTTCAAAACGTATCCTTGACGCATGTCAACTTGGGGAAACCCTAGCGTCACCACAGGCAACTGAAAATACAAGGGACAAGACCAAGGCACCAGATCGAATCCTCGACAACTCAAGCTCGGCACAAGCTTTTCAAGCCTACACCAGCTTGGAGGGCTTGTAGGGTTAACCAGTATTACCAGCAGTCTCAACTGGACGAACCAAGGCCGAACATGTGATCGACGCATCATCAAAGATCACCTGGCCTTTGCACAGGTTGGAACTATGTCAGTTAATCCGACCTCGGACGGATAAGGACCGGCTAACTCTAAGCGACCTCCCACAGGTCGAGAGCATCTCATCCTCATCAGGTCGGACCCCCTACATGGTCACCAACCAACCGTAAAACTGGGCTGACCTCGAGTAGGTTCCCCAGTGGCCAGTTGGACAGGGTTGCTCATCACTCGATCCAGAGCTCAGATCCGAAGACCACCCCCTCGTCCAGCACACGGCTAAGACATGAGACCAACTGAATCGTCCAGGCTCTCTGGTACATAGTACTGCGTGGTCTATCCACTAGATAGCCACAGATATTTACAGAGTCTGACGTCAGCATGGAAACCCTAATGGGACACAATACAGGCTCATACCCGCACACCCTATAAAAGGCATTATCATGCCTTAGGGTCAAGTAAGGTTTTATTATCCTATGTTGACACGCTGCACACACTCTTAGTTGACAAAGGGAGAACCTGGGTATTCCAACTGAATATTTAGAAACATTCCATTACCGTCACACATAAACCCCTAATCTCACTCATATTTCGGGACCGTCAATCACTGGTCTTAAGGTCCCCTAGGTCAGGGACATTTCCTATTTTTCAGATCCACTACATTGGCGCCGTTTGTGGGGACCTTAAACTTTGATTCCCCACCACCGTTGAGAGATGACAATCCTTGATCTGAACGTCGGCAACGCCCCTGTTCAGTGCTCTTCCAAACAACATAAGAACCCAGGCACGCTTGGGATCCTCACGATCGCTGGGGGTCTCCCGAGTGGAGGCGAGAAACGCGCTGGGCATAGGCAATACGTTGGCCAGATCCATGGTCGAAAGGCCTCCAAAAGGGTTAAGCGAGAGGCCACCACCTCGCTTAGCTTAAACGGCAGCGACTACGACAACATCCTAAGGGACCACGATGACCCCATGGTAGGAAACTACACAGTCTGCAGGATGCTAGTAGACCAAGGCAGTTCAGCGGATATAATATTCGAACCCCTGCTGAAATCTTTGGGCCTGAAAAGGTCAGATCTATCCCTAGTATTGGGACCTCTGGTAGGGTTCACAGGGGACGCGATTGTTAGGAAATAGGATGCGACAAAACGTAGCGGAAAAAAAAATTTCCTATTTCCATCCAGGATCCATGTGAAAGCATGATTTGAGATAGGGAATAAAATTACCTTTTGCAGGGAAGAGGAGACCAACGAATCTTATCACGAACGCTTCGTCAATCACGAGCACATCAATGTGTTGTGCCTCTATTGGTATCCACACGAACAAATTCCCAATTGGAGTCACGTCTCTCTTCTCAGTGCTAGCAGAGAAGAGAGAATCTGTGTATCACTCACTCTCTGATATGACGGCTAGGGTTACCGTTCTGTGTCTCACACATCTGACTCCCCTAAAGCAATAATATTATATTTATAATATTATCAGACCAACTGGTTGGGCTTTTAGGAGATAAATTCGAATTCTATCTTATATGTAGAAGATAAAATCAAATTTATATCTTATACATAAAGATAAAACGAATCATATCTTAATCATATCAGAAAGATTTAATTTTATAAAAAATACAACTATTGTATTTTTATCAAATGTGATATCTCCAATTTTATCTGCTCTTAGTGTGTGACCCTAAAGGGTCCTGTAACGTTGGCAGTAATGTTAAAATCACATTTTAACTTTACAAGCAATGAGCGGTATCTAGTAACACATCATTGCTACCCAAGTGACAAGAATGTCGGTGATTTGATTAAACCTTTTACTGTGACCAATGAACATGTGTAAGTTTAATCCCTTTGTCCAAATATCATAGTTACACTCATGGCATGGAACGTGTCACCCATGAATATTGTAACTGTAACACCCTATGATTAATTACCCTTAATTCCCCTTATACAAAAATACGGACTTAAAAATTCATTTTTATTACATTAAAATCAACCGTCAAACGGACGGAGTTTTGTTTGTTTTCGGACTAATCCAAAATTCAACCTGTGCTAAACAATTTTTAATTAAAAGCAATCAGTAGCCAGCAGGGCTTCAAATTACATATATACGTCATACCAAGGCCCAACGGCTCCAAATATATCAGAGTATATTAATTAATCAGAGTAATAGCGGAAAAATACTAAGTTTGAGTGTTAAAACCAAAAGTTAGAACTTTAGCAAATCAAAACATCCTAAGCCTCATTCAAAATAAGCATATTAAATTTACATCAAAATAATATAAGAGGCTTAGGTCCATGCTATGATCTAAAACCCATAACACCCTACTCTCCCTGTGATTGAAAGTACTCCTGCTCGGCCAGGGGCTGTGCCAGCTCAATCTCCGTACCTGAAAATGTAAGGGAGTGAGCATTGCACAAGAAATAGAAAGCAGTTTCTAACTAGACATAATAACCCACTAGGTCAAACACAATTAGCAAATAAGCATATATTCACATATTTCACACCATACTCATTTCAACATTTCCATATTCATTATTCAATTCAACATCCATTTTCCTTATTCATTTCAACATCCAATCAACATTCATTTCCTTTTCTTATTATTCATTTCACAAACTCATTTCATTTCAATACATCACCTCATATCAGAGGCCAATGCACAGTTGCATGCAACACATTTATCACCTCAAAACAGAGGCTCTCATTCCTTTCCTTATTTAAATTATGTGTCCCTCAGGTCAGAGGTCAACACCCATTCATTATAATCCATTTTGTGTCCCTCAGGTCAGAGGTCAACACTTCAGTCCCTTAATTCACGGTGTGTCTCTCAGGTCAGAGGTCAACACACCAATGCATATTCCATCCGGTGTCCCTCAGGTCAGAGGTCAACACCCTACTCATTATTTAATCCGGTGTCCCTCAGGTCAGAGGTCAACACGCATTCCTTTTCATTCATATCGTGTCCCTCAGGTCAGAGGTCAACACTCAATCACATTCATTCCATCTTGTGTCCCTCAGGTCAGAGGTCAACACCCATTACTCTAATTCCTTACTCGTCACCTCAAATCAGAGGCCAACACACTTAATTACATTTCCATAATCATTACCTCACATCAGAGGCCAAAACATACTTTCATATTCTTACATAAACAATTATATCACATGTAAATTCAACAACACACCTTCAACAATCAATCATTCATGTAATTACCTTATTCATTTCCTTTCTCAGCTATCACCATCATACCAAATAACATTCTCATTCATAGCCCAACATTTATATTACCCTTCATTTCAATTTACATATTTCGCCTTCTCACATTTTCGCTTTATCACCACATATTAAAATCATCTCTTACTTTTTATTAAACATAATCATTTTACTTCCATTTCCCATATTCACAAGTTCTATTCATAAGCCATGACCGTTGTTCACAATTGGTAATACTTAACATTTGTACTTATTTAACATTTAGATACAATTACACACATTTATCACATTTACTCGTTTTTCATTCCATTTTTCTTCCTATATCCATTTATTCCACAACACGTACATATATTTGCTACCGAAATTAATTACCATTTAATCCACAACGTTGCAAGTAAGGTCAATAATCACAAAATTAATTTATGACGACTTCATTATCACCTTACCCAATTCCGCATGCAATTCCATTTAATTCTTTCTAAGTTTCATTCATCACATAATTCATTGTCATATTATTGGGTTTCCTTTTTACTAATCTTAACATCCAATCATCATGTATATTTAATTAATTCAAATTTCATATTTAATAACCTAGGGATTTATAATCTAATTATCTCCCCTAACACATAACCCTAACAAGTATTATATACCAACTAGAACCTACTCCCTAGAACAAGGCAAAGCTCACTATATCCACTCCCTTACCTCAACCAAGTAGAGCTAAGAATAAACCTTCCAAGCCCTAGCTTCAAACACTTCACAAATGAGCTCCAATGGCAAGAGAGTGAGGAGAGTGATCTTTGACTTCCTTAAGCCACAAAAACGAAGTTGAACATAAGATTGGTGACACACAAGACATGGGGTTCGGATTTTCTTACCAAAAGAGGGAAAACAAAGAGAAATTCGTTTGGCCCTAAGAAAAGAAAGGAGAAATGAGCCTTACCTATTAAGCTTGATAATGAGTTGATAAGCTTGATGAGGAAGAAGTTGAACAACTTGGTCTTGGTGGAATGGAGGGTGAAATCCGTATGGGATAAGAGAGGAAGAGAAATTCGTGTGAGAAAAGGGAGGAGAAAATGAGTGATGTTGATGATGGAGAGAAGAGGAACTCTTGATTTGATGAAGGGAAGAAGCGATTTGATGAAGAAATCAAGAGGTTGGAAGTTGGGGGTGATGAACCCTAACTTTTCCCAAGAGGTTCGAGTGAGGATTTTATGATTTTTTCCCAAATGAACTCAGCCAAATGCCTTAAAAACTGATTCTGCAGGTCGTGGACATCGATGTCCACCAATGGATATCGATGTGCAACATCGATGTGCACAACAATGACATCTATGTCCACAGATAAAATCTGACAGCAACTTTCGCATTCAAACAGCCATAACTATTTCGTTAACCGTTGGATCTTGCTCAAATTTGGAGATAAGCTCCCTAATGACCCCAACTTCACATCCAACGGTGGGTTTTAGGTGTTAAGCTATAAATACTACAATCCAATCTCCTAGGCTTATGGTTTTCCTAACTTGATCTCCACGATTCTAAGATTAAACATGATGCCTGAATGCCACTTAACTACTATTCCTAATCAAGGTTAAAACTTCTCATACTTATATTAGCTTAAATAAAAAGAGGATGTTACAATTCTCCCCCACTTATTAGAATTTCGTCCCCGAAATTCCGTTCAATTCCTTCAAATGGAGAACCATCCCAACATGGGTTTTCTAAACTACGATGCACGCTGCACTAGGTTCTACTCCCCCACTTTGAATCGGCATACTACCTTGCTTAAGTACGCCACTAGACTCATGCGTCCAATGAAGAATGCAACTCGTGGTTTAGTTTGGTTAAACTAGAAGCAAAATGCTCTAAGGTTTTTGAGGTTTACTTCGATGTCGGTCAGACATTGCAAGAGTTCTAATCACAATCTACCTGGTGATCTACACTTAGGCATTATTCTTAAGTCCTAAGAAATCACACTCATTGACAAGTAAATAGTTAGAAATTACATGACAATCAAAATTCAAATATGCGCACCAACGTTTCATATCAGCGCATAAATGCAAACACTAACCTAGCAACCTCTACTTGATTCTAATCTAATCCTGATCTACCTGAATCAGCTCTAGAACTCAGGTCTAAATGCATGCACACATCTTAGATAAGCTGCACACATTTCAAATGCAATCCAAGGGGAGTTTGAAAATTTACATGGTTTCCCACGATTTGTTCATTATTCTTGAAAAATCAAATTCCTTTCTTGATGGAAAACCATTTTGATTTGTTTTACGCAAAATTCTTAGGAAAAGATTAAATCAGGAAAATTTATTTTACACTTTTAAACCTTGACATGTTCATGCTAAATAGCTTGGATGAAGTTCCAAAAACAAATTTTATAAAGCAAGGCATATCTTTTTGTAAAGGATTTTCTCCATCTAATTTCGGGAGATTTAGGTGAAGGATTATAACCTTCCTCAAAATTAGCAACTCAATGAGAATGGGAGTATGTGGTGTACTAGAAAATTTATTTCGATGATTCTCAACAATCAAAATAGTCACATTCCCTTTGACTTTGAGTTTGACGATTAAACTCCATTCCGAATCGAGTAAAGTCACATAGATGGGTTCCTATTTAATCAGCGTGGGGAACGATTAAAAGAATAAATTAGTTCACCGCTTGATTACTTAGGAATCCTTGGTTGGCTCACTAGCTTTTCAAAATTTCTCTACACAACTTAGTACTGAATTTGGAAGAATTTATGGTTCCATTAGAACAGAAAAATTCATTTTTTTTTTGAATTCGATTTCAAAAAATGAAAATTCATTGGGGTTACTATCACGCTTGAAAAATAAATCGAATGGTTCCTGATTTTTAAAATGATTATGCTTGAGGACCAAGCGATTTGTTGATAGCAACACCATTCCATGGGGATGTTTGCGAAAGGTTTTATGCTCCAAACAATTTTCATCATGCACATGTTTTCGGACAATAACAATTATCATTAAAATGCAAAATTCATCATGTAGGAAAACACAAGACAATACATAGTATTGCATTCATTCATTTCTAAACACATAACCTAGCTCTATTCAATCACTTTGGATTTTAAGCACCTAATGCCTAATCTTAGGACTATTACTATGTGCTATCTTGGGGTTTCTTATATTCAATTCTAGATGTATAAATACTAGCAATCTATCATGGCTAACTAGGATTCCTAACTAGCCACTCCTCTTATCTTAAGACAAGCGATACTTCCTACACCTCCGTTGCGCAACTCTGATTCTAAAATGCTTACGCATACGAAAACCTATGACATGGACCTCTAATTCTGATAAATTTGGGATCTCATTAAATCCCCAAAATACTCGCCGAAACTTAAGGACAGGATGATGATATCCCTCAATAGATGTACACTTGAGGTGATCAGGCTCAATCATACATCATATCAGTGATAAGACCATTTTTATCTTACTTAAGCTTGAATTTATCAACCTATTAGTTTCAAAATGTTGAAATCTTGTTTGGTGTATCACATTTAGATTTGGTTTACTTAGCGCGAAACTAAAGATCACTGCCTCCCGGTGGGGTAGCAACTTAGTGCCCTAGCCCGTTGGGGTATCGTTTTCCTTAGCTTCGTCATTTACCCACTTCTAAATATGATTCATCGCTTTCCACAAGATTTCAAGTTTAGCATGGTAAACTAAACATAATGAGTGGACTTAGAAAAATTTTCCAATGCTTACCATGCTTCTCGAAAGAATCATCAGATACTAATCGTGTTTCTCAATATACTTAACGAACTTAAAAGAATTTAAGCTATTCGCTATCCTAGACTCAACAACTATGCCTATTATCATGCTAACAATAATACCTAACTAAATCACAAAGCAGTTTGATATCAGACTACCAGTTACTCGCTTGATGAGTAACTACAGGAGTAGTAAGTTACTCCAATGGGCCGAGGAAAAACTGCTCTGATACCATAAATGTAACACCCTATGATTAATTACCCTTAATTCCCCTTATACAAAAATACGGACTTAAAAATTCATTTTTATTACATTAAAATCAACCGTCAAACGGACGGAGTTTTGTTTGTTTTTCGGACTAATCCAAAATTCAACCTGTGCTAAACAATTTTTAATTAAAAGCAATCAGTAGCCAGCAGGGCTTCAAATTACATATATACGTCATACCAAGGCCCAACGGCTCCAAATATATCAGAGTATATTAATTAATCAGAGTAATAGCGGAAAAATACTAAGTTTGAGTGTTAAAACCAAAAGTTAGAACTTTAGCAAATCAAAACATCCTAAGCCTCATTCAAAATAAGCATATTAAATTTACATCAAAATAATATAAGAGGCTTAGGTCCATGCTATGATCTAAAACCCATAACACCCTACTCTCCCTGTGAGGGAAAGTACTCCTGCTCGGCCAGGGGCTGTGCCAGCTCAATCTCCGTACCTGAAAATGTAAGGGAGTGAGCATTGCACAAGAAATAGAAAGCAGTTTCTAACTAGACATAATAACCCACTAGGTCAAACACAATTAGCAAATAAGCATATATTCACATATTTCACACCATACTCATTTCAACATTTCCATATTCATTATTCAATTCAACATCCATTTTCCTTATTCATTTCAACATCCAATCAACATTCATTTCCTTTTCTTATTATTCATTTCACAAACTCATTTCATTTCAGTACATCACCTCATATCAGAGGCCAATGCACAGTTGCATGCAACACATTTATCACCTCAAAACAGAGGCTCTCATTCCTTTCCTTATTTAAATTATGTGTCCCTCAGGTCAGAGGTCAACACCCATTCATTATAATCCATTTTGTGTCCCTCAGGTCAGAGGTCAACACTTCAGTCCCTTAATTCACGGTGTGTCTCTCAGGTCAGAGGTCAACACACCAATGCATATTCCATCCGGTGTCCCTCAGGTCAGAGGTCAACACCCTACTCATTATTTAATCCGGTGTCCCTCAGGTCAGAGGTCAACACTCAATCACATTCATTCCATCTTGTGTCCCTCAGGTCAGAGGTCAACACCCATTACTCTAATTCCTTACTCGTCACCTCAAATCAGAGGCCAACACACTTAATTACATTTCCATAATCATTACCTCACATCAGAGGCCAAAACATACTTTCATATTCTTACATAAACAATTATATCACATGTAAATTCAATAACACTCCTTCAACAATCAACCATTCTTGTAATTACCTTATTCATTTCCTTTCTCAGCTATCACCATCATGCCAAATAACATTCTCATTCATAGCCCAACATTTATATTACCCTTCATTTCAATTTACATATTTCGCCTTCTCACATTTTCGCTTTATCACCACATATTAAAATCATCTCTTACTTTTTATTAAACATAATCATTTTACTTCCATTTCCCATATTCACAAGTTCTATTCATAAGCCATGACCTTTGTTCACAATTGGTAATACTTAACATTTGTACTTATTTAACATTTAGATACAATTACGCACATTTATCACATTTACTCGTTTTTCATTCCATTTTTCTTCCTATATCCATTTATTCCACAACACGTACATATATTTGCTACCGAAATTAATTATCATCTAATCCACAACGTTGCAAGTAAGGTCAATAATCACAAAATTCATTTATGACGACTTCATTATCACCTTACCCAATTCCTCATGCAATTCCATTTAATTCTTTCTAAGTTTCATTCATCACATAATTCATTGTCATATTATTGGGTTTCCTTTTTACTAATCTTAACATCCAATCATCATGCATATTTAATTAATTCAAATTTCATATTTAATAACCTAGGGATTTATAATCTAATTATCTCCCCTAACACATAACCCTAACTGTAACATCCCTGATTTTTAACCCCTGGTTAATAAAATGTTAATTATAAAGATTATTTATAATTAATTATTTTTAGTCTTGATTTCATGTAATTTATTATGAAAGATGATATTAGAGAGTTTTAATATGAGAAAATAAGTATTTTGCACATTAATCCTTGTTTGGGACCTTGAAGTGATTTTAGAAAGATTTTGGAGGGAAGGAAAATAAAAGTTATATTTTTCAAAAACTGGTCAAAATACTCGAGTAGTTTTAGAAACACTCGAGTATTCTGGTCAGAGTTGACGAGTTAGTGCGTTTGGTGAGTCACCACCAACGAGTTCGTCTCGTTGACACGAAATCAGTACTCTTCCACGTCCATGAAGGTCGTGTCGTCGTGCATGTATTCCATTGAAGTCTATAAAAACCAATCAACACCGAATTCGTGAAGGATTTGGCAAAGTTTGGGTGTGTTGATTGAGTTAGGGTTTCCGAATTGATTCAATCGATTCTCCCTCTCTGGGTTGATTCGAACCACAAACTATACACCATTGTGAAGCTCACATTCAGGGCTTCACAAATATACCAAGATTATGAGCTGAGAGTTCGTAGATTGGAAGAATCGAAGCTTAGAAGTTGGAGTTGGTTGGCTGTTTCAGGTTCCTGGAGCTTACTTTGGAGCTTGATTTTGGTAAGCTCAGGTAACCTCCTCATGTGAATCTTGTTTCTTTAGCTAGTGTGAATTGTAGAGAGTATATAGAGACTAATTTCCCCAATTTTTATGGCTGTTTCATGCATCAACCAATTCAATCTTGGTGCTCTGCTGAAACTGCTCTGTTTCAGTGTGGATTTTGGGGAATTCAGCTTGGAAGCTAAATTTGGGGTAAAGTCTCTGTTGATTCACATCTAAGAGGTAAGGGGGAAGCTCTCTAT
Organism: Crotalaria pallida; assembly: GCA_037953625.1. Classification (NCBI taxonomy): domain Eukaryota; kingdom Viridiplantae; phylum Streptophyta; class Magnoliopsida; order Fabales; family Fabaceae; genus Crotalaria; species Crotalaria pallida. The sequence continues at coordinate 73,047,862 of CM075649.1, read as the reverse complement.
TCACTAGATAGAGTTTAAATTGCATGCATTTGATTAGAGAGCCACCAAGAGGCTCTAAGGGCTTAGTTGGAATAGGGAAATTGGTTTGGAGACCCACCTGCACTCTAAAATGGTTCTGAGCAAGTTCTATATGTTGTATGTGAGCTATATGCAAGTTGTTTTCATGCCAAAAGTGGTTGGAACTGAATTTGATATGTTGAGTTGTTAAAAATGTGTTTTATGCATAATTGATGCTCATATTTGATTCAATGTAATAATTGGTGGTTTCTGTGTTGGGACATGTTTAACATGTATAATGTAAGCTCTGTTGATCATTGGATTGGATTAGAATTGGCTATAATTGAAAATGGTATGTTAAAATGCAAATTACAGTGTTCTCTGTCTGAAAACACTCGAGTATTGGGGTTGATACTCGAGTATTCGACCTAAAATTGAAACATGAATTTCTGGAAAATGAAGAACACTCGAGTATCATTAAGAATACTCGAGTAATTTGGAAAAAATGAAGAACACTCGAGTATCATGAAGAACACTCGAGTAATTTGGTAAAATCTGAAGAATACTCGAGTACTATGTAGAACACTCGAGTATTTTGGTGAAAACTGAAACATGAATTTCTGGAAATTGAAGAACACTCGAGTAGTTTTACTCAAACTATTAGAAATACGATTTTCAATTCTGAACCATTGATCAATACTTAAATGACAATAATCCAAGCGATCTAAAACTTGAAATAAATTGATTGATGATGTGACTATTCCGTTTGGATGACGGGACGTTGCTCGGGTGGCACGTCATAACGTTGCTCGGGTGGCACGTTATACAATTGAGATATCCCAATCAATTCTTTAAGTGAAGATTTTGAATGCTAGATCGTTTACCATGTTATGATAACATGTGAAGGACCTTTGGGAATACCAATTTGGTTATGACTTGCCTTTAGTCACATTTTGGTAATGTGACCAGCATTGGTTGCTGCGAACGTTGGATGTTCGTCTTGGTGACGAAATGTGCACATCAATGTTGGTATTATGGACCACGTTCCAGGCATAGTCGTGTGGCTAGCTCGATGACACATTTTGGTAATGTGGACAGTATGTGGTATACTGTTGATTTGATGGTTCAACGGTGTGTTGCACACAAGTGGTAAGGTTTACGTCCTTAGGCGACGTGATGTTCATCAGACATGGTGACGTTTTTTTATCACCTCTGTTGTGTTTCACAAGTGATAAGGTTTACGTCCTTGGGCGACGTGACGTTCATCAGATGTGGTGACGTTTTTTATCACACCCGTTGTTTGTTGAGAAGGGTGTGGTGCACACAAGTGATAAGGTTTACGTCCTTAGGCGACGTGACGTTCATCAGACATGGTGACATTTTTTATCACCTCTGTCGTGTATCACAAGTGATAAGGTTTACGTCCTTAGGCGACGTGACGTTCATCAGATGTGGTGACGTTTTTTATCACACCCTTAGTATGTTGAGAAGTGATAGGTTTACGTCCTTGGGCGACGTGACGTTCACCAGGTAGTGTGACGTTTTTATCACTTCCGAGCTAGTACGCCATACGTTTTGGTAACGTATTCGTGATTTGGAAATGCATTGTGGTATTGGATTGGCGTCCGTGAGGACAATAGATGGAGAATCTCAGAAAGAGAAGAATGTCAGGCATCATACCACTTAACCTTATTTGAGCTAAGGTTTAATATTAAGAATGAGTATGAATGTCGTATCTGCATTAAGTGCTGCTAGGTGTTAACCATGGCTGTTAACTGATTTGGGGTTATATGTCCATAATCATGATCACTTCTACATTTATGCTCTATTGATTATGTGTATAGATTTGCTTACCCCTATGCCCTTGTAGGTGATGTCAAGTTACATCGCTTGCACCAAGATCCGTCCACTTCTTAGTGGCATATGGATCTGCGAGGATTGCCGAGTAGTGTATGAGGGTGAGATAGTGGTTACCTTCGATCACCCTAATCCACTGGTTTGGTCACATCCTCGTAGGTTTAGGATTCCCATCATATACGCTATGCATGTATCTACTTTTTATACTTACCATGGATCATCTCCCACTCGACCAGCTCGCTTGTCTAACAGTTTTCAATTCGAACCTACCCGCTCATACCCTTTTTCTCTTAGAGTCATTCGAGAGGAGACTTCCCCGTCTATTTCAAGGAGTCCTATTAAGGTCACGTTTTCATCAGACCTTGTACCCAGTGGTAGGGTAATTACTCCTTCAAATAAGATCAAGGAGGATCCTGTCGAATACGAGAGTGGAAGCGAGTTTGTCGTTTAATCTATCGGGAGTCAATGGAGAGGCGATGATCCCTAGGTATGTGCATAAGGTAAATGATGAGGATCAAGGATCCGGTGTGATGGATGCTGTGGAGAAGATTAGCTGCTGATGCTGATGATGGTTGATGGTTGCTGCTACTTCTTGGGGACTTCTACTACTACTGCCGCGACCAGTGCTATGAGACCAGCTTTGGGAGTTTTATATATTGTGGGAATCTCTTTTGAAAACTCTGGAGCCATGGTCTATTTTGATGTACATATAAATACATAGCTTTATGGACTTGTTCTGGGATTTTGAAGATCCTTACCGCCAGACTATGTATTACGTACCTTTTGATATAAATAAAATCCATGCTTTCTAAAGTCTATTACATAGTCCTGATATTTCCGCTTACTCTGATACTGATTTAAAAGAATTCGGCTATGACATGTTGGAAATGGTATCACTTGGCTAGACGAAAACTGGATGGCAATACTTGAGTTTCTTTATATGAAATAGAGTACATTTATCTTCAAAGAGAATGCTATCCAAGATTTGCGAAATTATCTTTTGAGCAAAGTAAACGCCGAATTCGATTTTAAAAGTAATACGTAAACTATTCTCCAAATATCCTATGCTTTGGTTTGTGCACCCGACTTTCTAGAAATAAAAAGAAAAATTTTGAATCCAATATTTTCTAACAATTAAACAAGTCCATATATTCTCAAGTAATATCATTTTATTTTATTAATTACTTGGGTTATTTTTGAGGGTGTTACACTTAGTGGTATCAGAGCAAAAGTCAGATCCTGTAGTAGTGGAAGTAGCTCCAGAATGGTAGTCATCAACATCAAGCAGGTATCCATCGGGCATATTTATTGTTTTGAATACTATTATCTTGCTCAAATGAAGCAATTGATACATTGTGAAAACTGTATGCATTGTTGAAAACTATTGTTATGACCTTAGGATAGGTTGTGTGGAGAATGTTTCTTAGTCCATCGTATGTGACCATGAGCAATAGCGCAGGTCTATTATGACGACTAGAAATCAAAATCGCACCGATGCGATATTAGAAAGAATCACCGCTGTGATGGAATCTATGCATCAATGGCAGCAACAGCAATCCCAACAACCGCCTCATAAATATAACGTTGGTAGTTCGGAAACTAAGAGTTTGGCGGATTTTAGAAGTTGTAATCCACCTAAGTTCGAAGGAGGATTTAGGCCTGAGGAGGCTAATAAGTGGATTCATACTATGGATAAGATCTTTAGAACATTAGACTGCACTGAGGCTCAGAAGGTGGCGTATGCAGTTTATATGTTAGAGGACGAGGCTGAGAACTGGTGGAATCACACAGTTCAGCTCCTACACTATGAAGGAAAGGATATTAATTGGGGTGTGTTTACGGAAAAGTTTCTCAATAAATATTTCCCGGAAGACTTAAGGAGGAAAAAGGAAATTGAGTTTCTGCAATTAAAGCAAGGAGACATGAGTGTGGGTGAGTATGCGGCTAAGTTCGAGGAACTGATGAAGTACTCTCCATATTATCAAAACAACCCCGATGAAAGGAGCAAATGCATCAAGTTTGAAAGTGGTTTGAAACCTGAACTGAAATCTGTTTTCAGTTATCAGAAGATTCAAAGTTTTCCTACGTTGGTAGATATGTGTCGAATGTATGAGGATGATAAGAAGGCGGAAGTATTAGCTGATCAAGCAAAGAGTAACCAGCCGAGTTATGGACCACAAAGAAAGAAAAGATTTGATCTTCGGAATAAGGGTCCATATTTGGATCCGAATCGAGGCAAAGGAAGAGTTGAAGTTAAGGATGGGGTTAAGTCTCGCAGTAATGCTCCTTACTGTGAGAAGTGTAAGCATCATCATTCTGGAAGGATCTGCTGGGCAACAAGTTATTGCTTCAATTGTGGAAAGCAGGGTCATATTGCACGTTACTGCAGAGAGTCTGTGAAAAGTAGCCACACCAGATTTGCTAGCAAACCAAAGACTCAAGGCAAAGCGTTTACCCTGAATAGAGTAGAAAAGAACCAATCTCCCGATCTCGTGCAAGGTAACCATTTATTTCAAAACCAACTTTGCATGATTGTGTTCGATTTGGGAGTTACTTATTCTTTTGTTCAACATATATGTGTGAGTAGATTGAAGTCGGATTTCCCTAATTGTTTTAAAATTTGAGACCCTATGAAACTACCCAAACATGTTTCTAAAGTTGTTAGATTATAGTGTCGAGATATTTGATCGCGACACTAAGTTAAATTCAATCTATCATCCTTTATCACAATTGGACGTGATTCTGGGGAAGGATAACATTTCCTCCTGTGTTACTCCTACTTGATTCATGCCAAAGTATTGGAGCATACTTTCATGTGTCGAGAACGAGACTTGGAAGGAAGTAACTTTAAGAAAGGAAGGTAGATGAGTATGCATCAAAGGGATTGAATACACAAGGTGATACACTGGACACATGACGTGAGCTTTGCAACGATCAAGGTTGCTTTGAGGGCTCGAGGCCTTTTTCCCGTGTCACTACGCTTTAAAGTGTTAATGACCCTGGAGAATTGAAGCAATTGTTCAGCCGAGAGGAGGAGTTGAACAAGGGACAATGTCGACAGACAGAATCTTAAAGGTTCATGATCGGAGACTCTGTCGTCGTTATGACAAATCAAATGAGGAAGCAATCACAATGGATAAAAAGGCAATTCATGTGAGCTCTACGGAGTTTAAGGAAGTTTTTTAAGGAGTCTAATTGGTTTGAGCTTGATGATACAAATAGACCGACGATAAGTAAGAAGGGAAGGTTGCAAATCACAACGGAATTCTTAACTCAAATTCGCGAATTGCAACAAAAAGGAGGAAGTTTTTGAAAATTAGAGAAAGGAGATTAAATTGTTGTAAATGAGGTACGGTAATATGAATCTCGGGGAAAATACTGTCGAGTTCGAAAGATCGGAGAAGCATAATTCATTGCAATGTTAATAGAAGGTTCAAACATGCGGAGTTTGAAAAGAATGATGTTTGAACTTCAAACCAATTGTCAATCATTGAGGAACAAGGGATTCCTGACATTAGCAAGCATGTGTAGAATTGGTATGGATAATGAGGAAAGCAAAAGAAGCTTTTAAGCACGGGAAGCTTATGAGTGAACTAATTATGGGGAACGGAATTTCATAAGGAGTTAAGGAAACCTCCATCGCATGAAAGTAACTGAAAAGCTGATGGAAAGAAATTATTTGAGAAGGTAAGGTGCATCACCAAGGATTGAATAGTGATGAACGGAAAGGAATATTTGACTTCGGTCACAAGAAAATGAAGTCTTATTCATCGGATTGCTTGAAGGGGAATACGAGAAGGGAATGGTCAACCAGCAAATCAAGAATGGGAGAGTTTTCCATCCTATTAGGATGCGTGGTTAGATTCGGATATAGGTAGTCTGAGTTATCCCTTGGTCGATTTGAATTAACGTAGTCAAATGTTTTCGATTGCGTTAATTAAATCGTTTTGTAATTCGATTATCTGAACAAATCTTCAACTTGAATTTCTGTGATCAAAACCCTTATCACAGTTGGATGTGATAAATAGCTCTAGAGCACTACAGAAAGAGAAATATCAGTTAAGACTAGAGAGATTAACAACCACCGGGACAGGACAAGTATTTGTCTCCCCAACGGAAGTTTCTCTAGGACTTGGCTATCGGACTAAGTCTGATAGTGACAATGATGTTCTTTATCTTTAAATTCATCTAATTTAAAGGTAAATCGTATAGTCTTTCTTGAGAAAGACTATATCTGAAAGGGATGATTTCATTACTGATAGTTTAAATATTAGGACTGATCACCCTAATGTTTACAACTATTAAGAAATGAAGTCATACGAATATTTTCCTACTCGTGCCGAGTGATCAGAGTGCGCAACGGGACGGGGTTTTCCTCAAAAAGGATCTTTGGAAAATGTTTTAATTGAGGAGTATATATATATATATATTTTAAAGGTGTTATTCGAAAAAGTTTTTAGTCAGAAGATTTCATTTGAAGGAATTACGAGGTAATTTTTGAGGAAATTCAAGCAAACCCTTTTATGAGAAACAGGGATTTGTGTATGTTTTGGAATGCAAAAGCTTTATTTGAGAAAAGGCTCAATTGAAATATTTTATTTGTGAAACGTTTTGGGTCAGAAAGTTTGAAAAAGTGTAAGAAAATTCTTTTTAAGTGGGGAAGGGTTCTTCCTAACTATATTTTGAATATATAACCTTAGAACAACTTTTGTGTAACTTTGGAAATTATAGAACTTTTAAAGAAGAATTTCGGGGACGAAATTCCTTTTAAGTGGGGAAGAGTGTAACATCCCTGATTTTTAACCCCTGGTTAATAAAATGTTAATTATAAAGTTTATTTATAATTAACTATTTTTAGTCTTGATTTCATGTAATTTATTATGAAAGATGATATTAGAGAGTTTTAATATGAGAAAATAAGTATTTTGCACATTAATCCCTGTTTGGGACCTTCAAGTGATTTTAGAAAGATTTTGGAGGGAAGGAAAATAAAAGTTATATTTTTCAAAAACTGGTCAAAATACTCGAGTAGTTTTGGAAACACTCGAGTATTCTGGTCAGAGTTGACGAGTTAGTGCGTTTGGTGAGTCACCACCAACGAGTTCGTCTCGTTGACACGAAATCAGTACTCTTCCACGTCCATGGAGGTCATGTCGTCATGCATGTATTCCATTGAAGTCTATAAAAACCAATCAACACCGAATTCGTGAAGGATTTGGCAAAGTTTGGGTGTGTTGATTGAGTTAGGGTTTCTGAATTGATTCAATCGATTCTCCCTCTCTGGGTTGATTCGAACCACAAACTATACACCATTGTGAAGCTCACATTCAGGGCTTCACAAATATACCAAGATTGTGAGCTGAGAGTTCGTAGATTGGAAGAATCGAAGCTTAGAAGTTGGAGTTGGTTGGCTGTTTCAGGTTCCTGGAGCTTACTTTGGAGCTTGATTTTGGTAAGCTCAGGTAACCTCCTCATGTGAATCTTGTTTCTTTAGCTAGTGTGAATTGTAGAGAGTATATAGAGACTAATTTCCCCAATTTTTATGGCTGTTTCATGCATCAACCAATTCAATCTTGGTGCTCTGCTGAAACTGCTCTGTTTCAGTGTGGATTTTGGGGAATTCAGCTTGGAAGCTAAATTTGGGGTAAAGTCTCTGTTGATTCACATCTAAGAGGTAAGGGGGAAGCTCTCTATTCACTAGATAGAGTTTAAATTGCATGCATTTGATTAGAGAGCCACCAAGAGGCTCTAAGGGCTTAGTTGGAATAGGGAAATTGGTTTGGAGACCCACCTGCACTCTAAAATGGTTCTGAGTAAGTTCTATATGTTGTATGTGAGCTATATGCAAGTTGTTTTCATGCCAAAAGTGGTTGGAACTGAATTTGATATGTTGAGTTGTTAAAAATGTGTTTTATGCATAATTGATGCTCAGATTTAATTCAATGGAATAATTGGTGGTTTCTGTGTTGGAACATGTTTAACATGTATAATGTAAGCTTTGTTGATCATTGGATTGGATTAGAATTGGCTAGAATTGAAAATGGTATGTTAAAATGCAAATTACAGTGTTCTCTGTCTGAAAACACTCGAGTATTGGGGTTGATACTCGAGTATTCGACCTAAAATTGAAACATGAATTTCTGGAAAATGAAGAACACTCGAGTATCATTAAGAATACTCGAGTAATTTGGAAAAAATGAAGAACACTCGAGTATCATGAAGAACACTCGAGTAATTTGGTAAAATCTGAAGAACACGATTATTTTGGTGAAAAATGAAACATGAATTTCTGGAAATTGAAGAACACTCGAGTAGTTTTACTCAAACTATTAGAAATACCATTTTCAATTCTGAACCATTGATCAATACTTAAATGACAATAATCCAAGCGATCTAAAACTTGAAAGAAATTGATTGATGATGTGACTATTCCGTTTGGATGACGGGACGTTGCTCGGGTGGCACGTCATAACGTTGCTCGGGTGGCACGTTATACAATTGAGATATCCCAATCAATTCTTTAAGTGAAGAGTTTAAATGCTAGATCGTTTACCATGTTATGATAACATGTGAAGGACCTTTGGGAATACCAATTTGGTTATGACTTGCCTGTAGTCACATTTTGGTAATGTGACCAGCATTGGTTGCTGCGAACGTTGGATGTTCGTCTTGGTGACGAAATGTGCACATCAATGTTGGTATTATGGACCACGTTCCAGGCATAGTCGTGTGGCTAGCTCGATGACACATTTTGGTAATGTGGACAGTATGTGGTATACTGTTGATTTGATGGTTCAACGGTGTGTTGCACACAAGTGGTAAGGTTTACGTCCTTAGGCGACGTGACGTTCATCAGACATGGTGACGTTTTTTTATCACCTCTGTTGTGTTTCACAAGTGATAAGGTTTACGTCCTTGGGCGACGTGACGTTCATCAGATGTGGTGACGTTTTTTATCACACCCGTTGTTTGTTGAGAAGGGTGTGGTGCACACAAGTGATAAGGTTTACGTCCTTAGGCGACGTGACGTTCATCAGACATGGTGACGTTTTTTATCACCTCTGTCGTGTGTCACAAGTGATAAGGTTTACGTCCTTAGGCGACGTGACGTTCATCAGATGTGGTGACGTTTTTTATCACACCCTTTGTATGTTGAGAAGTGATAGGTTTACGTCCTTGGGCGACGTGACGTTCACCAGGTAGTGTGACGTTTTTATCACTTCCGAGCTAGTACGCCATACGTTTTGGTAACGTATTCGTGATTTGGAAATGCATTGTGGTATTGGATTGGCGTCCGTGAGGACAATAGATGGAGAATCTCAGAAAGAGAAGAATGTCAGGCATCATACCACTTAACCTTATTTGAGCTAAGGTTTGATATTAAGAATGAGTATGAATGTCGTATCTGCATTAAGTGCTGCTAAGTGTTAACCATGGCTGTTAACTGATTTGGGGTTATATGTGCATAATCATGATCACTTCTACATTTATGCTCTATTGATTATGTGTATAGATTTGCTTACCCCTATGCCCTTGTAGGTGATGTCAAGTTACATCGCTTGCACCGAGATCCGTCCACTTCTTAGTGGCATATGGATCTGCGAGGATTGCCGAGTAGTGTATGAGGGTGAGATAGTGGTTACCTTCGATCACCCTAATCCACTGGTTTGGTCACATCCTCGTAGGTTTAGGATTCCCATCATATACGCTATGCATGTATCTACTTTTTATACTTACCATGGATCATCTCCCACTCGACCAGCTCGCTTGTCTAACAGTTTTCAATTCGAACCTACCCGCTCATACCCTTTTTCTCTTAGAGTCATTCGAGAGGAGACTTCCCCGTCTATTTCAAGGAGTCCTATTAAGGTCACGTTTTCATCAGACCTTGTACCCAGTGGTGGGGTAATTACTCCTTCAAATAAGATCAAGGAGGATCCTGTCGAATACGAGAGTGGAAGCGAGTTTGTCGTTTAATCTATCGGGAGTCAATGGAGAGGCGATGATCCCTAGGTATGTGCATAAGGTAAATGATGAGGATCAAGGATCCGGTGTGATGGATGCTGTGGAGAAGATTAGCTGCTGATGCTGATGATGGTTGATGGTTGCTGCTACTTCTTGGGGACTTCTACTACTACTGCCGCGACCAGTGCTATGAGACCAGCTTTGGGAGTTTTATATATTGTGGGAATCTCTTTTGAAAACTCTGGAGCCATGGTCTATTTTGATGTACATATAAATACATAGCTTTATGGACTTGTTCTGGGATTTTGGAGATCCTTACCGCCGGACTATGTATTACGTACCTTTTGATATAAATAAAATCCATGCTTTCTAAAGTCTATTACATAGTCCTGATATTTCCGCTTACTCTGATACTGATTTAAAAGAATTCGGCTATGACATGTTGGAAATGGTATCACTTGGCTAGACGAAAACTGGATGGCAATACTTGAGTTTCTTTATATGAAATAGAGTACATTTATCTTCAAAGAGAATGCTATCCAAGATTTGCGAAATTATCTTTTGAGCAAAGTAAACGCCGAATTCGATTTTAAAAGTAATACGTAAACTATTCTCCAAATATCCTATGCTTTGGTTTGTGCACCCGACTTTCTAGAAATAAAAAGAAAAATTTTGAATCCAATATTTTCTAACAATTAAACAAGTCCATATATTCTCAAGTAATATCATTTTATTTTATTAATTACTTGGGTTATTTTTGAGGGTGTTACACTAACAAGTATTATATACCAACTAGAACCTACTCCCTAGAACAAGGCAAAGCTCACTATATCCACTCCCTTACCTCAACCAAGTAGAGGTAAGAATAAACCTTCCAAGCCCTAGCTTCAAACACTTCACAAATGAGCTCCAATGGAAAGAGTGTGAGGAGAGTGATCTTTGACTTCCTTAAGCCACAAAAACGAAGTTGAACATAAGATTGGTGACACACAAGACATGGGGTTCGGATTTTCTTACCAAAAGAGGGAAAAGAAAGAGAAATTCGTATGGACCTAAGAAAAGAAAGGAGAAATGAGCCTTACCTATTAAGCTTGATAATGAGTTGATAAGCTTGATGAGGAAGAAGTTGAACAACTTGGTCTTGGTGGAATGGAGGGTGAAATCCGTATGGGAGAAGAGAGGAAGAGAAATTCGTGTGAGAAAAGGGAGGAGAAAATGAGTGATGTTGATGATGGAGAGAAGAGGAACTCTTTATTTTATGAAGGGAAGAAGCGATTTGATGAAGAAATCAAGAGGTTGGAAGTTGGGGGTGATGAACCCTAACTTTTCCCAAGAGGTTCGAGTGAGGATTTTATGATTTTTTCCCAAATGAGCTCAGCCAAATGCCTTAAAAACTGATTCTGCAGGTCGTGGACATCGATGTCCACCTATGGATATCGATGTGCAACATCGATGTGCACAACAATGACATCTATGTCCACAGATAAAATCTGACAGCAACTTTCGCATTCAAACAGCCATAACTTTTTCGTTAACCGTTGGATCTTGCTCAAATTTGGAGATAAGCTCCCTAATGAACCCAACTTCACATCCAACGGTGGGTTTTAGGTGTTAAGCTATAAATCCTACAATCCAATCTCCTAGGCTTATGGTTTTCCTAACTTGATCTCCACGATTCTAAGATTAAACATGATGCCTGAATGCCACTTAACTACTATTCCTAATCAAGGTCAAAACTTCACATACTTATATTAGCTTAAATAAAAAGAGGATGTTACAGTAACCTATGGTTTCTTGATCCCTGAGTAGACGCGTCTAAACAAGTCTCGTCAATATCTCATATTGACTGTCTTGAGTATGGCCATACATTTCACCGTCTCACTCAATCAAGGGGCCCATAGATATAATTCCTATTGATAAGGAAGGACAAATCCCATCTACGTCACTCACATCCCTCTACATGATTTGTCATATACCCGACTACAACCGTTATGATCACCTGGTTAAAGATGACGTTTGATTGCGTGAAAGCATATAATTCCTCATGTTGGAAACCGTAGCGACTTCAGGTCGAAGGACCATGTACACCATTGTCACTATGAGAATCGCTTATGACACTCACTTAATAACCCATGTAGCATTCTCATGGCGGGTCAATCCAGAACACAATTGTCCCAATGTGTACTTACGTGAAGACTTGATATCCCATATCCATTACCGGTGATATACAGTCATCAGTCTGCCACATACTAGTCTCAATGTATTATAGTTGTCCTTATTAACTATAATACTCGACTAGGGAATCTTTAAGGATAATTATCAATCAATAAGATCTCACTATCAAGTCATGTACTTGATATTCTTATGACATTTGAACTTATAATCCTAAGGACTTTATTACATCTAATTTAATTAAACAATTAAAGCATAAATATAATAAATGAAATGCCTCATTATTATTAATAGTAATAATCCATAAACATGAAATAAGTACAAGTAAAATAGAAAATACGATTGCCTCTAGGGCACACTCCAACAATCTCCCACTTGCACTAGTGCCAATCGTTCATGTATCTAATACCATAAGCCCTAGATGTCCCTCATGCTTTTTTATGGCAAGAGGTTTAGTCAGTGGATCAGCAATATTATCATCTGTTGAAACTCTGCATATCTTCACATCTCCTCTGTCAATTATCTCTCGAATGATGTGAAAACGCCGAAGTATATGTTTGGATTTCTGGTGAGATCTCGGTTCCTTAGCTTGCGCAATGGCTCCATTATTGTCACAATAGAGGTCCACTAGAAACTCAATACTAGGAACAACATCAAGTTTAGTTATGAACTTCTTAATCCAAACCGCTTCCTTTGCTGCTTCTGATGCAGCTATATACTTAGCTTCTATTGTAGAATCGGCTACAGTCTCTTGCTTTGAACTCTTCCAGCATATAGCCCCACCATTCAAACAAAATACAAATCCAGATTGTGATCTGAAATTGTCCTTATCAGTCTGGAAGCTAGCGTCGATGTAACCCTTTACAACCAGCTCATCTTCACCTCCATATACCAAGAAAGCATCCTTAGTTCTTCTTAAGTACTTTAGGATATTCTTGACTGTTGTCCAGTGACCTTCACCTGGATCTAACTGGTATCTGCTCGTCATGCTCAAAGCATACGAAACATCAAGTCGAGTACATATCATGGCATACATGATAGATCCAATTGCAGATGCATATGGAATTCTATCCATGCGTTCCCTTTCTTCCTTAGTGGAAGGACACCGTTCCTTTGACAAGGTTATACCGTGTGACATTGGCAAAGATCCCCTTTTGGAATCCTGCATGTTGAACCGTTTCAACACTTTGTCTACGTACGAACTTTGACTTAGGCCAAGCAATCTCCTTGATCTATCTCTATAAATCTTGATGCCTAATATATAGGTTGATTCACCCAAATCCTTCATAGAAAAGCAATTCCCTAACCAAGTCTTAACAGACTGTAAGGTAGGAATGTCATTCCCGATGAGTAGTATGTCATCCACATACAACACAAGAAAGACAATTGCACTCCCACTAACCTTCTTATATACACAAGACTCTTCTTCGTTCTTGATGAAACCAAATTGTTTGATTGCATCATCGAATCGAATATTCCAACTCCTAGAAGCTTGTTTCAATCCATAAATGGATCGTTGCAGCTTACAAACCTTTCCAGCATCCTTTGGATCAACAAAACCTTCAGGCTGTGTCATATACACATCCTCTAAAAGATTTCCATTAAGGAAAGCAGTTTTGACATCCATCTGCCTGATTTCATAATCATGAAATGCTGCAATAGCAAGCAAGATCCTAATGGATTTAAGCATGGCAACTGGTGAAAAAGTTTCATCATAGTCAATACCATGATCTTGTTTGAAACCTTTAGCAACCAATCGTCCTTTAAAGGTATGTACATTACCATCCATGTCAGTCTTCTTCTTGAAAACCCATTTGCACCCAATTGGTTTTACCCCATCAGGTAGATCAACCAAGATCCAAACTTGGTTGGTGTGCATGGACTCCATCTCAGATCTCATGGCTTGAAGCCATTTCTCAGAGTCAGGGCTATTTATAGCCTCTTGGTAAGTAGTAGGTTCATCTTGATCAAAAATCATAATGTCATCCTCTTGAGTCAAGAGAAATCCATATCTCTCTGGCTGACGAGGAATCCTACTTGACCTACGCAAAACTTGTGTAACTTGAGCAGGTTGTACATCCACAACATCTTGTGGAACTTACTCAACATCCATCGCTTGGTCTTGGCTACTTTGGGATTCTTGAATCTCATCAAGATCTATTTTCCTCCCACTATTTCCTTTAGAGAGAAATTCTCTTTCAACAAACACGCCTGTGCGAGCGACAAACACTTTGCCTTCTGTGGGATTGTAGAAATAGTATCCCTTAGTTTCTTTGGGATATCCTACAAAGTAGCATTTGTCAGATTTGGGACTGAGTTTATCAGAAAGTAGACGTTTCACATAAACATCACAACCCCAAATCTTGAGAAAAGACATACTAGGACGCCTCCCAGTCCATATCTCATATGGTGTCTTTTCAACCGCTTTCGATGGGGATCGGTTAAGTGTAAAAGCAGCTGTAAGTAGAGCATGACCCCAAAAAGAGATTGGAAGGTTCGATTGACTCATCATACACCTAACCATGTCCAACAAGGTTCGGTTTCTCCTTTCTGAAACACCATTCCACTGGGGCATTCCAGGAGGAGTGAGTTGAGATACTATACCACACTCTTTTAGATAGTCATCGAACTCTTGGCTAAGGTATTCACCACCTCGATCAGATCGAAGGGCTTTAATACTTTTGCCAAGTTGATTTTGTACCTCATTCTTGAATTCCTTGAACTTTTCAAAGGTTTCATGTTTGTATTTCATCAGATATACATATCCATATCTACTAAAATCATCAGTAAATGTGACGAAGTACGAGTAACGTCCTCTAGCATTTGAACTCATAGGTCCACATACATCTGTATGTATGAGTCCCAAAAGTTCATTAGCCCGTTCACTGCTGCCAGTAAATGGCCCTTTGTCATCTTGCCCAACAAACAAGACTCACATGTCTCATAAGATTCAAAATCAAATGAGTCTAAGAATCCATCTTTATGAAGCTTAGAAATGCGTTTCTCATTTATATGGCCCAAATGACAATGCCAAAGAAAAGTTTGGTTTGTATCATTTGATTTAAACCTTTTAGCATTAATGTTATAGACTGGATGATCAAGATCTAACAAATAAAGACCATTTATTAATTGTGCACTGCCAAAAAACATCTCATTCAAATAAATGGAACAACACTTGTTCCTTATTGAAAACGAAAAACCTACTTTGTCTAAACATGAAACTGAAATAATATTCCTACGAATAGCAGGTACACAATAAAAATCCTCTAGTTCTAAAACTAATCCACTAGGTAAGGTTAAACTACAAGTTCCAACAGCAATGGCGGAAACTCTTGCTCCATTTCCAACTCGTAGTTCGACTTCACCTTTAGCTAATCTTCTACTCCTTTTTAGATCCTGCACATTAACGCAAATGTGAGATCCACATGCAGTATCTAATACCCATGATGTTGAAGCAGAAAAATTAAATTCTATAACAAAAATACCTGAAGAAGAGGCTCCGCTTTTCTTCATTTCTTTCTCTTTAAGGTAATCTGGGCAATTCCTCTTCCAATGTCCCTTCTTGTTACAATGGAAGCAATTTCCCTCCTTAGCCACCCCACCTTTAGGCTTAAGAGCCTTACCTACTCTAGCTTTGCCCTTATCCTTAGGTTTTTGTGCTTTCCCTTTGGCCTTACCTTTGCCCTTTCCATTTTGAACCAACAATACAGTTTTTCCCTTGTTGATATCATGCTCAGCAGTTTTCAACTTCCCTAACAATTCAGTTAGAGTGCTGTCAATGTTGTTCATGTTGTAATTCATGACAAACTGACTGAAGCTCTGTGGTAAGGAATGCAGAACTAAGTCATCGGCCAACTCTTGACCTAGTGGGAAACCCATCCTCTCAATGTTCTCAATATAACCAATCATCTTGATTACATGATGACTAACCGGGCTTCCCTTTGTCATCTTACAAGTGAAAAGGGACCTTGTGACCTCAAAACGCTCATGCCTTGCTTGCCCTTGATAGAGATCCTTAAGGTGTACGATCATATCGTACGCACTCATGTTCTCATGAACCTTCTGAAGGTCAGGGGTCATAGTGACAAGCATGAGAGTTCCAACCTCCAATGCATCATCTTGATGCCTTCGGAAAGCATTCCGCTCAGCAGCCGGTGCATTAGCGGGGGGTGCTTCAGGGAGCGGTTGCTCTAGCACATACAACTTTTTCTCATTCCTAAGGACAATCCTTAGGTTTCTATACCAGTCCAGGAAATTAATTCCCGTCAGTTTGTCCTTCTCAAGGACCGATCGCAGTGATAAGTTATTTGAATTGTTTGAAGCCATGGTGTTCTAACAACAAAATTAAAACAGAATTAAGATCATGTTTATTAAATAGTTAATAAGGACTTTTATTAAATATTACTCCCACTATTTTCCTCAAATCAATAACCCTTAATATTGACTCGGAAAATCTCAGCGTAAGATTTTCTAGTGGGACCAAGATCCATATTTCATCTTATTATGAGTCAAACTTTAGCTGATCTCCCATAATTTGATTATTTAGGTAGGGAACCCGTTCCCAATCACATCTCATGTGACTCTTGGATCAATTGGGTGAATAACATTTATTCAAAATTAACTTATTAATTTATACCCAATTCTTTTGCCTATAGAAGATCTTCAATCCTATTGAACCATCCATTTAAGTTAGACCCAATGGTTGACATAACGAATATTACATTTATTCCTTCGCGTCTGACCAATGTAGATAAACGTACTCTACTTTAGCAGACCCACATTCAAAACGACATCAACCAAGACGAGTGTCAAGCATTGGAAGGCATATAACTTAATATTTCAGTTTGAGGGGTTTTATATTTAAGTGATCTCACCTATTTTATCTTACATTAACATACATTATAACGATAACATGCATCACATACATACTATAATTATAAACTACGTGATATGATCATGACCTAGAAAAACTAATTCACCCAAGCCAATGAGTGAATTAATACAAAGATCCTAAACGCATAGCTTCTTCTCCAAGAGCATTCCTTGAATGTATGCACCGGTCCTTCTCCAAGATCCTTCCTTAAATCTCCTTTCCTTTTTTCATCTTCAAGTCTTTCGCAATTTTTAATAAAAATATTACAAAGAGAAACCTCGTTCATGAGGGGATTTAGATGAGAAAAGAAATACATATTGAATATAGAGAGAGGCACGACACGCAGGCCGTATTTAAAATAAACCAAAAGAAAATAAAACATACACAAGGCGCGAAACGATATAAGAAGTCATGACCATTCACCATACAACAAACAACATATTAAATAAAATACAATATTATTTTATTAAAATTAAGTTTGTTACGAATTATAAAAAAAAAATTATATTTTATCAACTCTTAATAAAAAATAACGTATCAACTCTTGATTCAAGTATCAACTCTTTAT
Source organism: Crotalaria pallida (assembly GCA_037953625.1). Lineage (NCBI taxonomy): Eukaryota > Viridiplantae > Streptophyta > Magnoliopsida > Fabales > Fabaceae > Crotalaria > Crotalaria pallida. Next base: position 73,030,430 of record CM075649.1, on the reverse strand, counting down.
CAACTCTTGATTCAAGTATCAACTCTTGATTCATGCGGCCAAATTGCATGCGGCGCAAACTCTTGATAATGTTCATGCGGCCAAATTGCATGCGGCGCAAACATGTACAGTATCAATATGTATCAGACTGGCTTTCCAACATTATCAAGGGATGTAAGTGACGTAGTCACATTAGGGAAAATAGATGTGAATTTATATAAAAGTTCATGCGGCATGGCCATACAGTTCATGTTCACGGCACAATCAATAGATATTTAGATCCAGGATTCACAATTACGCTGAACTCAATTGATTAACTCACGCTGAACTCCAGGATTCAATTGATAAAATTCACGCTGAACTCCGGGATTCAATTGATAAAATTCACGCTGAACTCCGGGATTCAATTGATAAAATTTCAGTTTTTTTTTTAAAAATTTTTTTGATTAAACCAAACACATCATAATCATATTAAAACATGTTTAATAAAAAATAATCAAATCATGGTTTCGCAAGTGGCTCTGATACCAATGTTAGGAAATAGGATGCGACAAAACGCAGCGGAAAAAAAAATATTTCCTATTTCCATCCAGGATCCATGTGAAAGCATGATTTGAGATAGGGAATAAAATTACCTTTTGCAGGGAAGAGGAGACCAACGAATCTTATCACGAACGCTTCGTCAATCACGAGCACATCAATGTGTTGTGCCTCTATTGGTATCCACACGAACAAATTCTCAATTGGAGTCACGTCTCTCTTCTCAGTGCTAGCAGAGAAGAGAGAATCTGTGTATCACTCACTCTCTGATATGACGGCTAGGGTTACCGTTCTGTGTCTCACACATCTGACTCCCCTAAAGCAATAATATTATATTTATAATATTATCAGACCAACTGGTTGGGCTTTTAGGAGATAAATTCGAATTCTATCTTATATGTAGAAGATAAAATCAAATTTATATCTTATACATAAAGATAAAACGAATCATATCTTAATCATATCAGAAAGATTTAATTTTATAAAAAATACAACTATTGTATTTTTATCAAATGTGATATCTCCAATTTTATCTGCTCTTAGTGTGTGACCCTATAGGTTCCTGTAACGTTGGCAGTAATGTTAAAATAACATTTTAACTTTACAAGCAATGAGCGGTATCTAGCAACACATCATTGCTACCCAAGTGACAGGAATGTCTGTGATTTGACTAAACCTTTTACTGTGACCAATGAACATGTGTAAGTTTAATCCCTTTGTCCAAATATCATAGTTACACTCATGGCATGAAACGTGTCACCCATGAATATTGTAACCTATGGTTTCTTGATCCCTGAGTAGACGCGTCTAAACAAGTCTCGTCAATATCTCATATTGACTGTCTTGAGTATGGCCATACATTTCACCGTCTCACTCAATCAAGGGGCCCAAAGATATAATTCCTATTGATAAGGAAGGACAAATCCCATCTACGTCACTCACATCCCTCTACATGATTTGTCATATACCCGAATACAACCGTTATGATCACCTGGTTAAAGATGACGTTTGATTGCGTGAAAGCATATAATTCCTCATGTTGGAAACCGTAGCGACTTCAGGTCGAAGGACCATTTACACCATTGTCACTATGAGAATCGCTTATGACACTCACTTAATAACCCATGTAGCATTCTCATGGCGGGTCAATCCAGTACACAATTGTCCCAATGTGTACTTACGTGAAGACTTGATATCCCATATCCATGACCGGTGATATACAGTCATCAGTCTGCCACATACTAGTCTCGATGTATTATAGTTGTCCTTATTAACTATAATACTCGACTAGGGAATCTTTAAGGATAATTATCAATCAATAAGATCTCACTATCAAGTCATGTACTTGATATTCTTATGACATTTGAACTTATAATCCTAAGGACTTTATTACATCTATTTTAATTAAACAATTAAAGCATAAATATAATAAATGAAATGCCTCATTATTATTAATAGTAATAATCCATAAACATGAAATAAGTACAAGTAAAAGAGAAAATACGATTGCCTCTAGGGCACACTCCAACAGCGATATTCCCCCTCGGTCAAATCCGCTTGCCTGTGAGCATGGGAGTAGGACCGTCTGCTCAAACGCAGATGGTTAACTTCAACATGGTCGACTGCCCTTCATCATACAACAGTATCTTGGAAAGACCATGTATACATGCTTTCGGCGCAGTGGTTTCCACTATACACCTAGCCATGAAGTTTCCTAGTATTGATGGGCAAGTTGTCACGATTCGAGCTAACCAGGCGGAAGCACGAAAGTGCTACAACTCAAGTTTGGGGAAGAGGAAGGCAAAAGAACCTCTGTAGTTAGAGAAGCCCTAGCTTGGTAAGGGAGGGGTTAACCTTACTGACCTGGACGTTCACAGCGAGGAAGACGAGACTCGTCCTGCCCTTGAGGGGGAGTGGGAGTACGTGCTTTTAGACGACAACCCAGAGCATCGAATCAAGATCGGTGCAGGACTTCCTCAGCCTATCAATGAGGAGCTGGCAAACCTCCTCCGCGCCAATAGGGAGCTATTCGCCTGGACGTCGGCGGACATGCTAGGGATATATCCAAATTTCATCTGCCACCAATTAAGCGTATAACCAGACGCAAAACCAGTGGTAAAAAAAAGAAGACAACTGGGTGGCAAAAAATCTGCCACAATAGGGGAGAAAGTTGCCGAACTCGAGGAAGCTGGGTTCATCCGAGAAATCAATTACACCGACTGGTTAGCCAACACAGTGCTAGTTAAAAAGTCAAACGGGAAGTGGAGGATGTGCGTGGATTACACCGACCTCAACAAGGTCTGTCCCAAAGACCAATACCCACTTCCCCTCATTGACAAGTTGGTTGATAACTCAACTGGATATCAGCTTCTGCCTTTCCTTGACGCATATTCGGGTTACAACCAGATCCCGATGTACCTACCGGACCAAGAAAAAACAGCTTTCATCACGGAGAAAGCTACTTATTGTTACAACATCATGTCCTTTGGTCTCAAAAACGCAGGCGCGACTTACCAAAGGATGATGACAAGATGGCAGTCTATGTGAATGACATGATTGCAAAATCAAAGAAAAAAGAAAATCATCCACAGGACTTGGCTACCATCTTAGATCGGGTTAAACAACACAATATGCGTTTTAATCTCGAGAAATGCACTTTCGGAGTACCGGCGGGCTCATTCCTCGGGTTTAGCTCACTGAAAGAGGGATAAAAGCAAACCCTGAAATGTGCCAAGCAATCGTGGACATGAAAAGCCCCGCCGACGTGAAGCAAGTGCAACAGCTAACCGGAAGGGTAGCTGCACTTTCAAGGTTCTTATCTCAATCCGCCAAGAAAGCTACAGGGTTAACCGAATTGAGACCTTCCTCGACCGACTTAGGTCCATTCACACCAGACTCAATGTCATGACAGTTCGAAGGCTTCCCGCCTATTACTCGGCCTAGCTATGAAGGCCAACCAGTGTCGCCAAGTCCCAACCAGACAAATCAAGATCAAACGCAAGATCGACACTTCATCGAAGCTCACCTGGCCTCCGCACAGGTCGGAACTCTAACAGTTAACCCAACCTCGGACGGACTAGGCCTAGCTGCCTCTAACCGACCTTCTACAGGTTCAGAGCACTTCATCCTACCTGGTCTTCACTAGGTCGAACCCCCCTACATGGTTGCTGATCGATCATACACCGAGTGGCCTAACTAGGGATGGGTAGGCATTCAACCGACCTCAGGACGCCGTACAGGTCGAGCCATACACCCTACATCCTTAATATGGGCTAGACATGAGACCAATTGACTGTCCACAGGTCCCCTGGTACACAATACTGTGCAGTCTAACTCCTAAACAGCCACAGATATTTACCAGATATTTATGGGACCTGACGTCAGCACGGTAACCCTAACGGGCCTTACCACAGGCGCAACACCTGCACACCCTATAAAAGGCATCCTCATGCCTTAAGGTCAGGTAAGGTTTTCTCATCCCTTTGTTGACACTCTACACATACTCTTAGTTGACAGAGGGAGAACCTGAATATCCCAACTGGATATTCAGAAACATTCCATTACAATCACACATAAATAGCTGATCTCACTCAGATTTCAGGACTACTAGTCATTGGTTTTGAGGTCCCCTAGGTCAGGCACATTTCCTATTTTCCAGATCCACTTCATTGGCGACGTTTGTGGGGAACGTTAAACTTCGATTCTCAACCACCATCAAAAGATGACTAAACTCAAGCTGAACGCTAACAACTCCTCCGTCCAGCACCCTCCAAAACAGCGTCAAGACCCAGGTACGCCCTCTACGTCCCTTGGGGTACCAAGCAATGCTTAGGATCATTCTTAAGATTCTTATAAGTCCTAATACACATTCCTATACCATTCAAAGCCTTTAGAATACTCTCTTAACCATTCTACACTTGTTAGAACCTCCAAGGACTCATGCTACACCCTCTACGTCCCTTGGGGACTCAAACATTGTTTAGGATCATTCTAATGGTTCTTATAAGTCCTAATACACATTCCTAGACCATTCTAAGCCTTTAGAAAACTCTCTTAACCATTCTACACTTGTTAGAACCTCCAAGGACTCATGCTATACCCTCTACGTACCTTGGGGACTCAAGCATTGTTTAGGATCATTCTAATGGTTCTTATAAGTCCTAATACACATTCCTATACCATTCAAATCCTTTAAAATACTCTCTTAACCATTCTACACTTGTTAGAACCTCCAAGGACTCATGCTACACCCTCTACGTCCCTTGAGGTACCAAGCATTGTTTAGGATCATTCTAGTGGTTCTTTTAAGTCCTAATACACATTCCTATACCATTCAAAGCCTTTAGAATACTCTTTTAACCATTCTACACTTGTTAGAACCTCCAAGGACTCATTCTACACCGTCTACGTCCCTTGGGGTACCTAGCAATGTCTAGGATCATTCTAAAGGTTCTTATAAGTCCTAATTCACATTCATATACCATTCAAAGCCTTTAGAATACTCTCTTAACCATTCTACACTTGTTAGAACCTCCAAGGACTCATGCTACACCATCTACGTCCCTTGGGGTACCAAGCAATGTTTAGGATCATTCTAATGGTTCTTATAAGTCCTAATACACATTCCTAGACCATTCTAAGCCTTTAGAATACTCACTTAACCATTCTACACTTGTTAGAACCTCCAAGGACTCATGCTACACCCTCTATGTCCCTTAGGGACTCAAGCATTGTTTAGGATCATTCTAATGGTTCTTATAAATCCTAATACACATTCCTAGACCATTCGAAGCTTTTAGAATACTCTCTTAATCATTCTACAGTTGTTAGAACCTCCAAGGACTCATGCTACACCCTCTACATCCCTTGGGGACTCAAGCATTGTTTAGGATCATTCTAATGGTTCTTATAAGTCCTAATACACATTCCTAGACCATTCGAAGCCTTTAGAATACTCTCTTACCATAGTACACTTGTTAGAACCTCCAAGGACTCATGCTACACCCTCTACGTCCCTTGGGGACTCAATCATTGTTTAGGATCATTCTAATGGTTCTTATAAGTCCTAATACACATTCCTAGACCATTCTAAGCCTTTAGAATACTCTCTTAACCATTCTACACTTGTTAGAACCTCCAAGGACTCATGCTACACCCTCTACGTCCCTTGGGGATTCAAGAATTGTTTAGGATCATTCTAATGGTTCTTATAAGTCCTAATATACATTCCTATACCATTCAAAGCCTTTAGAATACTCTCTTAACCATTCTAACTTGTTAGAACCTTCAAGGACTCATGCTACACCCTCTACGTCCCTTGAGGTACCAAGTGTAACGCCCCTAATTTTTCATCTCTCAAATAACAAAGAAAATGAACTATAACCACGATTTTATAATTGTTTTCTTATTAGTTTAAGGTTTCTATACCTTATGTGTTTGGAAAGAATATTGAAATATAGATATATTTTATAGAGAATAATTAGTACAAAAATGGGAATTTTGTAATTTAGTCCTTGTGTGGGACTTAATGTCAATATTAAAAAGGTTTTGGGAAAAGAGTTATTAAATTATTAATTTTTAAAGGTTATTAGTATGTAACCGGTTAGAAAGGCTTTGTAACGAGTTACACGATGAACTCAGGAAACCTGGTTAGTGGATTTTGATGAGTAACCAGCTGATTACACCACGATTTGCCACGAAAACAGTTCGATTTGTAGTGGGGATTACGTGTCGCCTTGCATGTTCATCAAATTTCCCTATAAATACTTGATTTGAGGGTCAAATTGAGGGTTTCTAGTGGAGTGTTGATGCTGTAATCAAATTAGGGTTCCTTCTTTGATCTGCTTAATTGTCTCTAATCTTTGAGAATTGAATCGAGTGAGATACACCATTTCAAAGCTGAGTCTTCCAGCTTTGTATTGAGGTATGGAGTGTGAATTAAGAGTGAGTATTGAAGAAGCTTTGAGCTTTGAAAGTTGAGGATCACGTCTGCCCAAGAAACAGAACTGAGTTCTCTCTTTAGGGTTTGATTTTGGTGAGTACATGCACTCTCTGAGTCTCAAATCTGTTTCTAAAGCTTGTGCATGTTGCATAGGGTAGAGTCTAATCATTTTCCCCAATTTGTTTGTCCATTTTGTATGTCAAAAATGTTGATTTTGGAACCCTGTTGAAACTGCTATACTTGAAGGCAGAGCTTAGGGAATTCGTGATCTTCCTTAAAGGAATTAGTGCTGATACTCAACAAGTACAATTTAGAGGTAAGGGAGAAGCTTTCATTTGCTAGAATGAGAATGGATTATGTGGAACCATAGGTTGAGTCACCATGAGACTCATAAAGGGCATAGATTATAGCTAACAAAGGCTTGGAGGCCAATTTACAGCTCAATCCTGTTTTGAGCAGGTTTAATAATTTGCATGCAAGTGATATTGAGGAATTAATCATAATCTAAATGCATTATTATGAGTTGTGTTATGTCATGTTGTGTTATGTGGAATTATATGCAATTTAATGTTCTAAATGAAATGCATGCAAATTGAATATGCTTCTGTGGTTGAACATGTATAAATTAAGGTAGGTGAACTCTACTGATTGTTGAAATAGGTTAGATTTGAGTGTTAAAAAGAATGGTATGCAAAACCTCATTTTTCAGTGTACAGACTGCATAGTCTAACCGGTTATTCGAAAATTGTAACCTGTTAGATAATGTAAATTTTCAGAGAAAATGAATTTATGAAATTGGCCCTGTGTTCTTACCATTCTCACTCAAGTCTATACTCTAATTTCACTTGAAATCAATATGAAAACATGTTGATAACTACTGTTTGCTTCAGATTGTAATAGAGGAGTTAATGCCTTAATGTTAAATCATAGTTTCAAGTGGAAATTATGTTAAATTGGGATTGAATTGTGATTTAGACTTTGAATTATGAGATCAGTGGAATTTGAGGTATATGACAATGTTGAAAATTTGTTTATGGATTGGGTAGAGAATTCAAGAAAGAGGGTTTTCTGAATTGCAATGGTTAGTAAGTACAGGTCTGTAATTCTAACCGGTTAGCCTGAGATTGTAACCGGTTAGTACCTGAAACTGAAAAATAAAAGTTAAAGTCTTTTAAGTGAAAAGTGGATACCATTGGTTAAGTTTTTCCCAATCCAAGCCTAATGGCATGTTTTTAAGTTAATTCAAGAATGAATTTCATGCCAAAGGTTATACCTCAAATCAATCATTCAAAGGAGAGTTTGAGATAAATTCTAAATCACAATAATTAAACTAAAAGATAAAGAGCAACCCTTGTAATTGTGCATTCATTTATAGAGAATGGAGAATAGGTTGGCAAGAAATGATACTCATATTCTGGGAATATGAGGAGGGTACTCTGGGAGTACTGAATTGATGTAACCTACTTAATGACACATTCTGGGAATGTGGCCAGTGTCTGGGACATGGTTTTTATACGTTCTGGGAACGTAGTGCACACTCTGGGGGTCATGCTATTTTCAGAGTATGGTTTGCCATACGTTCCCAGAACGTATGGTGGTGTTTTGGGAACACTGAGATATCTATCGCCGGATATCAAAAGATGATGGAGGCCTCAGTTGTGGATGGAAATCATGCATCATGCCACCTGCATTATAAGAGCTATAATGTTGAAAATTGGTGTGCCATATGTACTTGCATTTTACTTGATAATTGAATAATTGTGAATGTTAATTCTTTTTCTTATATCTGTCTCATTTGATTATGCAAATGTGTATGCTTACTCCCGTGCCCTTATTAGGTTGTGATCAAATTTTCCGATAGTCAAAAAGGCTATTGAGAGAAAGAGGCCCTTAAGTGCACAGCTATCGGGAATCGGTCGAAACGGATGGTGGGACAAAGGACCGTGATCAACTCTGAAATATTTTTATAGTAATAAATCTTATATTATTTTTGAAAGAGGTGCTAAAGGATAACATGTCAAGTTTCTTTATGCTAATATATTATCGGATATTAACAGATATATATGTATATAACACCATGAGCTATTATGCTTTCCGCTAACTCTAATTGTATTCTTTGAGTTCGATATCAATCAAATTTTGATGAATACAACCCCTCAAGATAAAGGTATTTTATTGACCAGTTATCAAGTACTTTTCGATTTAGATACTTCTACTTTCTATTCAAGTTATTGGGAAGGTTTTTCAAAGACATGTCGAACTCAGATTTAATTCAAAAGCAAAGTCAAGTTTCAACAAAACGAATTTTTATCCCACACTTTTCTAATACAAACAAGTATTTATCATAAATATACTCACTTTTACTTGGTATATAATGAATATCCGAGGAGTGTCACATTTTATAGTATCAGAGCAATGGTCCTGATTCTTGGTCCCTGGAGGTATGGTCTCATACGCTAATTTCCGATAGCTGTGATGTTTTCTGGAAAGTCTGTTCTCACGAACTCCTATCTAGGTCAAAGTTTATATTTGATGGCCTTCGGTAAGGGGTCTAGATTGCTTAGGAAGTGTCTTATGTGGCCTAAGTGAAACTTTGATGGTGGTATTGTTCCCTTCAAACATGCTGCTATAGTGGGTCTAAAGTACTGGTTTACTATGTTCGCAAAGAATCAGTGACGAAGGAATTTTTAGGAGTTGCAGCTAGAGCAATAACCTAGGATGGAATGTTTATTCTCAATAGTGTGGTGAATAACCAATTTCTTATACTTGGTATGACGCAGTCACCTTTTAATGTTCAATCTTATGGTGATTGATAAGCTCGGAAAGCTATTCATCTTTTTGTTTTTAATGGATAAAAATAACAATCCAGATGCTTGATATTACATTCACTCTGCCATCTTTCGTTAGAAACTCCTACAAGCCTTGTTGCAATTATTTCCAATAGGCGTTTGAATTGTTCTTAAAGGATAGTAAAAACTGGGTTTAAATCTATTTGAATTCATTTTACCTTATTTCAGTTATTCTGCTTCATAATCTAACTGGTTAGCTGGTTTTGTAACCGGTTACAGTATGCAGAAAACTGCAGTAGCAAAGCATAATCAGTTTTGACTGATTCTAGCATCTGAAAGCTATATCTTGTGTCCTGAAAATTTGGTATGAGATTCTAAAAACACCATAGGGGTACCATATCACAAAAACCTTGTCAAACCCTTAATCGGTTGCTTATTCTATAGACCAATTGAGCCAATCTATCAAGACCAAGTTCAATGCTGAAATCTTAGAGCCTCTGTTATGCGAATTCTAGATAACGAGCAGTTATATATATATATATATCTATACCAAAGTTCAAGCTCATTTGGTAGCAACATAAAAGGAATATTAGTGCTAGGCATGGATTATAGGTTGTAAGCGCATAAAGGTTCATTCGATGGCAACATAAAGGAAATAGTAAATATTAAGCAGGAGTCATACATAGCAAGTATATCCGATTGACAAACTAAGCCAAAATACATGGGGAATACCAAAAGGAACATGATGAGACCCAAAATTCCCAAGACGAAAAGACCATAATATAAACTACGAGGACTACATAATCAAGATCCTAGACAAAAAGAGTTGAGACCCTAAGCCACTAATCGTCATGTGGAGGAGATGCAGGAGGTGGAGTAGGGGGACCCTGGAAACGCCCAAATGTGCGCAACAGAAAGTGCATGTTCTCCATATTAATACCCAGGGAATCCAAGCGAACATTGAGATTTGAAAATTGCTCATCCACCCTGTCAAGACGTCCTTCAACCCTAGAAAAACCAGCATCTATCCTAGCATTCAGTCTTTCTTCCATAGAGGAATGAATACTAGCTCCACCCGCATGACCGGAAGTTCCACCAACATCAAAGGTGGAATGAGGCTGAGTAAAATGCATCGGAATTTCACCACCACCCGCAGCTGGAACCCCATCTTCCATAATCGTATCCTCAGGCTCAACCCCTGTCCCTTCTTCTTCTTGCCTCTGCTGCTCTCTTTCAGCAGCTGCTGTAGCATCTAAAGCCCTAATGTCAGCATTCCATTTCCAAACCCCGTCTGCCTCATGCTGACGAATCCCCATAGAGTGAAGAACTCTATCATTGATGCAAGTTAAGCCTTCGCTAGGTTCGAACTCCTCATCCTCCGGAATGGGAATTCCTTTGTGCTCGATGAGGCGACTCACAAAGAAAGGGTAAGGAAGACACCCACTTGTCGAGTCAGCAGCCTGTGACATGTAAGCACATATCACCCGAACCCAATTCACTTGAATTTGGTTCTTGATAGCAAACATATACCGAAGATCAGTTACCATAGCCTGAGAGTGATTGGAAGTGATCCTAGGAGTCAACAAATAGGTAAGGATATAGAGAATCATCCTATTCTCTACGGTCATGTTCCCAACAGACTTACGTGGACCGGTTAAGTACAAATCCGGGCTCCGTAAACTAGTCCTATAAACATCCTCAATGTTACAAATACTAAGCCTATTATCTTCCGGATCACCAGGGTAAGTACCCTCTGATTGAAGTCCACCCACAATCAGAAAATCAGCAGGGGTAATGTCAAATATCACCCCATTCACCATGGATTGATGGCCCCCTTCATACTCCCTGAAATTGGCATAAAATTCCCTAATCAATCTTGGGAAAATTGAACCTTTCAACTTCAGAAAAGTTGTCAACCCCTGATACTCATACAGCCCCTGGAATTGAAAGTTGTTGTTTGCACACCATCTGAAGTTCATCCACCTCTTGAGCCCAAAACCCCTGTCACTGAAACTCTCAAACCTTTCTTCACACTTGTCATCACTGTAATATTCGATCCTAGGTCTCCTAGGAGGTCTTGCAGCAGTAGACTTGACCCTAGAGCGACGGGGAGGATTGGAAGACATGGTCTGTGTGTGTTAGGATTTTGAGAGAAATGAGGGAAAGTAAAATAGGGAGATGAACCCTAAATAAGGTTGAAGACGTGTGAGAAGATGATGAGAAATGCTATTGTGATGATTAGAGGAAGAATAATTGATGTGAACTAGGGATTTGATGGTCTGAGTCTTGGAGAAGAGAAAAAAGAGTGAAAATCGTATTTTTAGGAGGGAGGGAATAAGAAAAATCGTGTTTCAAAACTGCTGCTACTGGTCTGATACATGGTTCTAACCGGTTAGATTTTTCGAGTAACCGGTTACATACTGTAACTTGAACCAGTTAAGACTGAAAATTTGGCAAAATTTAAAAACAAAAAAAACTCCTTGTCAAAATTAAAACCTTTCAATTGTATTAAATATGATGAACTCTGAAAAATCTTTTCGTATGTTATTTAATAAGAACCTTCTGAAATCCTTATCCCAACAAATATCCTTTTTCGTATGATATGTAAGGCGAATTTTCAAAGCTTATAATAAACATAAAAATTTTCTCTTATATACCGTACTTGTTTTAATATCGTTAAATCTCGTATACAATTGCATATTTGAATATCATTTCATTATTTTCAGAAAAGTGGGGTAAGTACTCTAATGGTTAAATTAAAGCATATCGCTTGATGCAATTTTAAAGGGATGGTTGGATTCTAATGTAAGAATTCAAGATATTCAGACCGACTGAAGGTAAAAGAAAGCAACGAATAGACGACCAGTGAATCAGGCATGAGGAGCAATTATCTTATGAAAACGAGTTGAGTTAAATTTTGATTAGACCACCAGAGTCATCTAGTCTTTTGATCCGAGTTAATGTAGTCAAATGTGTTCGATTACGTTAATCCAATCATTTGAAATATCAAGGTTCTGTGGAAGGCTTAACTTCAATTTTTCCGTGATCCAAACCTTTATCACAGTTGGATGTGATAAATATCTGTGGACACTTCAGGAATAGAAGGATCAGTTAAGATTAGAGAGATTAGCAACCACCGGGTTAGGACAAATTTTTGTCTCCCCAACGGAAATGTCTCTAGAACTTGACTATCTAACAAAGTCTGATAGTGACAATTATCCTATCTTTAAGTTCATCTAACTTAAAGACAGGTCATATGGTCTTTCTTGTGGAAGCTTATATCCGACAGGTATGACTTGTTCTTAATGGTTTGAATATTAGGACTGATCACCCTGATGTCTCAAGCTATTAAGAAACGAAGTCATACAAATATCTTCTCATTCGTGCTCGAGAGATCAGAGTGCGCAATCCAAAAAGTTTTCTTTGAAAACTACTCGAAAAATGTTTTATCGGGGAAAAATGTGAAGCGTATTATTCATAACGAGTATTTCTTTGAAAGAATTCTTTTATATTAAGAATTTGGGAAGAAAAATCCTTATTGTTTAGTTTGGAAACATTTTAAAATACAAATATTGTATCGCAACTCTTTTAAGTGGGGGAGAACCCTAAAATACACTTTTGTAAGAAAAACTAATTAAGATGAATTTCGGGGACGAAATTCCTTTTAAGTGGGGGAGTAGTGTAACGCCCCTAATTTTTCATCTCTCAAATAACAAAGAAAATGAATTATAACCACGATTTTATAATTGTTTTCTTATTAGTTTAAGGTTTCTATACCTTATGTGTTTGGAAAGAATATTGAAATATAGATATATTTTATAGAAAATAATTAGTACAAAAATGGGAATTTTGTAATTTAGTCCTTGTGTGGGACTTAATGTCAATATTAAAAAGGTTTTGGGAAAAGAGTTATTAAATTATTAATTTTTAAAGGTTATCAGTATGTAACCGGTTAGAAAGGCTTTGTAACCGGTTACACGATGAACTCAGGAAACCTGGTTAGTGGATTTTGATGAGTAACTAGCTGATTACACCACGATTTGCCACGAAAACAGTTCGATTTGTAGTGGGGATTACGTGTCGCCTTGCATGTTCATCAAATTTCCCTATAAATACTTGATTTGAGGGTCAAATTGAGGGTTTCTAGTGGAGTGTTGATGCTGTAATCAAATTAGGGTTCCTTCTTTGATCTGCTTAATTCTCTCTAATCTTTGAGAATTGAATCGAGTGAGATACACCATTTCAAAGCTGAGTCTTCCAACTTTGTATTGAGGTATGGAGTGTGAATTAAGAGTGAGTATTGAAGAAGCTTTGAGTTTTGAAAGTTGAGGATCAAGTCTGCCCAAGAAACAGAACTGAGTTCGTGTGACTCTCTTTAGGGTTTGATTTTGGTGAGTACATGCACTCTCTGAGTCTCAAATCTGTTTCTAAAGCTTGTGCATGTTGCATAGGGTAGAGTATAATCATTTTCCCCAATTTGTTTATCCATTTTGTATGTCAAAAATATTGATTTTGGAACCCTGTTGAAACTGCTATGCTTGAAGGCAGAGCTTAGGGAATTCGTGATCTTCCTTAAAGGAATTAGTGATGATACTCAACAAGTGCAATTTAAAGGTAAGGGAGAAGCTTTCATTTGCTATAATGAGAATGGATTATGTGGAACCATAGGTTGAGTCACCATGAGACTCATAAAGGGCATAGATTATAGCAAACAAAGGCTTGGAGGCCAATTTACAGCTCAATCCTGTTTTGAGCAGGTTTAATAATTTGCATGCAAGTGATATTGAGGAATTAATCATAATCTAAATGCATTATTATGAGTTGTGTTATGTCAAGTTGTGTTATGTGGAATTATATGCAATTTAATGTTCTAAATGAAATGCATGCAAATTGAATATGCTTCTGTGGTTGAACATGTATAAATTAAGGTAGGTTAACTCTACTGATTGTTGAAATAGGTTAGATTTGAGTGTTAGAAAGAATGGTATGCAAAACCTCATTTTTCAGTGTACAGAATACATAGTCTAACCGGTTATTCGAAATTTGTAACCTGTTAGATAATGTAAATTTTCAGAGAAAATGAATTTATGAAATTGGCCCTGTGTTCTTACCATTCTCACTCAAGTCTATACTCTAATTTCACTTGAAATCAATCTGAAAACATGTTGATAACTACTGTTTGCTTCAGATTGTAATAGAGGAGTTAATGCCTTAATGTTAAATCATAGTTTCAAGTGGAAATTATGTTAAATTGGGATTGAATTGTGATTTAGACTTTGAATGATGAGATCAGTGGAATTTGAGGTATATGACAATGTTGAAAATTTGTTTATGGATTGGGTAGAGAATTCAAGAAAGAGGGTTTTCTGAATTGCAATGGTTAGTAAGTACAGGTCTGTAATTCTAACCGGTTAGCCTGAGATTGTAACCGGTTAGTACCTGAAACTGAAAAATAAAAGTTAAAGTCTTTTAAGTGAAAAGTGGATACCATTGGTTATGTTTTTCCCAATCCAAGCCTAATGGCATGTTTTTAAGTTAATTCAAGAATGAATTTCATGCCAAAGGTTATACCTCAAATCAATCATTCAAAGGAGAGTTTGAGATAAATTCTAAATCACAATAATTAAACTAAAAGATAAAGACCAACCCTTGTAATTGTGCATTCATTCATAGAGAATGGAGAATAGGTTGGCAAGAAATGATACTCATATTCTGGGAATATGAGGAGGGTACTCTGGGAGTACTGAATTGATGTAACCTACTTAATGACACATTCTGGGAATGTGGCCAGTGTCTGGGACATGGTTTTTATACGTTCTGGGAACGTAGTGCACACTCTGGGAGTGATGCTATTTTCCAAGTATGGTTTGCCAGAACATATGGTGGTGTTCTGGGAACACTGAGATATCTATTGCCGGATATCAAAAGATGATGGAGGCCTCAGTTGTGGATGGAAATCATGCATCATGCCACCTGCATTATAAGAGCTATAATGTTGAAAATTGGTGTGCAATTTGTACTTGCATTTTACTTGATAATTGAATAATTGTGAATGTTAAATCTTCTTCTTATATCTGTCTCATTTGTTTATGCAAATGTGTATGCTTACTCCCGTGCCCTTATTAGGTTGTGACCAAATTTTACGATAGTCAAAAAGGCTATTGAGAGAAAGAGGCCCTTAAGTGTTTCAAGAGAACAGAAAAAGGAGAACTATTGTCTTAAGTGCACAGCTATCGGGAATCGGTCGAAACGGATGGTGGGACAAAGGACCGTGATCAGCTCTTAAATATTTTTATAGTAATAAATCTTATATTATTTTTGAAAGAGGTGCTAAAGGATAACATGTCAAGTTTCTTTATGCTAATATATTATCGGATATTAACAGATATATATGTATATAACACCATGAGCAATTATGCTTTCCGCTAACTCTGATTGTATTCTTTGAGATCGATATCAATCAAATTTTGATGAATACAACCCCTCAAGATAAATGTATTTTATTGACCAGTTATCAAGTACTTTTCGATTTAGATACTTATACTTTCTATTCAAGTTATTGGGAAGGTTTTTCAAAGACATGTCGAACTCAGATTAAATTCAAAAGCAAAGTGAAGTTTCAACAAAACGAATATTTATCCCAAACTTTTCTAATACAAACAAGTATTTATCATAAATATACTCACTTTTACTTGGTATATAATGAATATCCGAGGAGTGTCACACCAAGCATTGTTTAGGATCATTCTAGTGGTTCTTTTAGGTCCTAATACACATTCCTATACCATTCAAAGCCTTTAGAATACTCTCTTAACCATTCTACACTTGTTAGAACCTCCAAGGACTCATTCTACACCGTCTACGTCCCTTGGGGTACCTAGCAATGTTTAGGATCATTCTAAAGGTTCTTATAAGTCCTAATACACATTCCTATACCATTCAAAGCCTTTAGAATACTCTCTTAACCATTCTACACTTGTTAGAACCTCAAAGGACTCGTGCTACACCCTCTACGTCCCTTGGGGACTCAAGCATTGTTTAGGATCATTCTAATGGTTCTTATAAGTCCTAATACACATTCCTACACCATTCTAAGCTTTTAGAATACTCTCTTAACCAATCTACACTTGTTATAACCTCCAAGGACTCATGCTACACCATCTACGTCCCATGTGATACAAAGCAATGTTTAGGATCGTTCTAATGGTTCTTATAAGTCCTAATACACATTCCTAGACCATTCTAAGCCTTTAGAATACTCTCTTAACCATTCTACTCTTGTTAGAACCTCCAAGGACTCATGCTACACCCTCTACGTCCCTTGGGGACTCAAGCATTGTTTAGGATCATTCTAATGCTTCTTATAAGTCCTAATACACATTCCTATACCATTCAAAGCCTTTAGAATACTCTCTTAACCATTCTACACTTGTTAGAACCTCCAAGGATTCATGCTACACCCTCTACGTCCCTTGAGGTACCAAGCATTGTTTAGGATCATTCTGGTGGTTCTTTTAAGTCCTAATACATATTCCTATACCATTCAAAGCCTTTAGAATACTCTCTTAACCATTCTACACTTGTTAGAACCTCCAAGGACTCATTCTACACCGTCTACGTCCCTTGGGGTACCTAGCAATGTTTAGGATAATTCTAGTGGTTCTTTTAAGTCCTAATACATATTCCTATACCATTCAAAGCCTTTAGAATACTCTCTTAACCATTCTACACTTGTTAGAACTTCCAAGGACTCATTCTACACCGTCTACGTCCCTTGGGGTACCTAGCAATGTTTAGGATCATTCTAAAGGTTCTTATAAGTCCTAATACACATTCCTATACCATTCATAGCATTTAGAATACTCTCTCAACCATTCTACACTTGTTAGAACCTCCACGGACTCATGCTACACCCTCTACGTCCCTTGGGGACTCAATCATTGTTTAGGATCATTCTAATGGTTCTTATAAGTCCTAATACACATTCCTAGACCATTCTAAGCCTTTAGAATACTCTCTTAACCATTCTACACTTGTTAGAACCTCCAAGGACTCATGCTACACCATCTACGTCCCATGTGATACCAAGCAATGTTTAGGATCATTCTAATGGTACTTATAAATCATAATACACATTCCTAGACCATTCTAAGCCTTTAGAATACTCTCTTAACCATTCTACACTTGTTAGAACCTCCAAGGACTCATGCTACACCATCTACGTCCCTTGGGGATTCAAGAATTGTTTAGGATCATTCTAATGGTTCTTATAAGTCCTAATACACATTCCTATATCATTCAAAGCCTTTAGAATACTCTCTTAACCATTCTACACTTGTTAGAACCTCCAAGGATTCATGCTACACCCTCTACGTTGCTTGAGGTACCAAGCATTGTTTAGGATCATTCTAGTGGTTATTTTAAGTCCTAATACACATTCCTATACCATTCAAAGCCTTTAGAATACTCTCTTAACCATTCTACACTTGTTAGAACCTCCAAGGACTCATTCTACACCGTCTACGTCCCTTGGGGTACCTAGCAATGTTTAGGATCATTCTAAAGGTTCTTATAAGTCCTAATACCCATTCCTATACCATTCATAGCCTTTAGAATACTCTCTCAACCATTCTACACTTGTTAGAACCTCCAAGGACTCATTCTATACCATCTACGTCCCTTGGGGTACCAAGCAATGTTTAGGATCATTCTAATGGTTCTTATAAGTCCTAATACACATTCCTAGACCATTCTAAGCCTTTAGAAAACTCACTTAACCATTCTACACTTGTTAGAACTTCCAAGGAATCATGCTACACCCTCTATATCCCTTGGGGACTCAAGCATTGTTTAGGATCATTTAAATGGTTCTTATAAGTCCTAATACACATTCCTAGACCATTCGAAGACTTTAGAATACTCTCTTAACCATTCTACACTTGTTAGAACTTCCAAGGACTCATGCTACACCCTCTACATCCCTTGGGGACTCAAGCATTGTTTAGGATCATTTAAATGGTTCTTATAAGTCCTAATACACATTCCTAGACCATTCGAAGACTTTAGAATACTCTCTTAACCATTCTACACTTGTTAGAACCTCCAAGGACTCGTGCTACACCCTCTACGTCCCTTGGGGATTCAAGAATTGTTTAGGATCATTCTAATGGTTCTTATAAGTCCTAATACACATTCCTATACCATTCAAAGCCTTTAGAATACTCTCTTAACCATTCTACACTTGTTAGAACCTCCAAGGATTCATGCTACACCCTCTACGTTGCTTGAGGTACCAAGCATTGTTTAGGATCATTCTAGTGGTTCTTTTAAGTCCTAATACACATTCCTATACCATTCAAAGCCTTTAGAATACTCTCTTAACCATTCTACACTTGTTAGAACCTCCAAGGACTCATTCTACACCGTCTACGTCCCTAGGGGTACCTAGCAATGTTTAGGATCATTCTAAAGGTTCTTATAAGTCCTAATACCCATTCCTATACCATTCATAGCCTTTAGAATACTCTCTCAACCATTCTACACTTGTTAGAACCTCCAAGGACTCATTCTATACCCTCTACGTCCCGTGGGGACTCAAGCATTGTTTAGGATCATTCTAATGGTTCTTATAAGTTCTAATACACATTCCTAGACCATTCTAAGCCTTTAGAATACTCTCTTAACCATTCTACACTTGTTAGAACCTCCAAGGACTCATGCTACACCATCTACGTCCCATGTGATACCAAGCAATGTTTAGGATCATTCTAATGGTACTTATAAATCATAATACACATTCCTAGACCATTCTAAGCCTTTAGAATACTCTGTTAACCATTCTACACTTGTTAGAACCTCCAAGGACTCATGCTACACCATCTACGTCCCTTGGGGATTCAAGAATTGTTTAGGATCATTCTAATGGTTCTTATAAGTCCTAATACACATTCCTATATCATTCAAAGCCTTTAGAATACTCTCTTAACCATTCTACACTTGTTAGAACCTCCAAGGATTCATGCTACACCCTCTACGTTGCTTGAGGTACCAAGCATTGTTTAGGATCATTCTAGTGGTTATTTTAAGTCCTAATACACATTCCTATACCATTCAAAGCCTTTAGAATACTCTCTTAACCATTCTACACTTGTTAGAACCTCCAAGGACTCATTCTACACCGTCTACGTCCCTTGGGGTACCTAGCAATGTTTAGGATCATTCTAAAGGTTCTTATAAGTCCTAATACCCATTCCTATACCATTCATAGCCTTTAGAATACTCTCTCAACCATTCTACACTTGTTAGAACCTCCAAGGACTCATTCTATACCATCTACGTCCCTTGGGGTACCAAGCAATGTTTAGGATCATTCTAATGGTTCTTATAAGTCCTAATACACATTCCTAGACCATTCTAAGCCTTTAGAAAACTCACTTAACCATTCTACACTTGTTAGAACTTCCAAGGACTCATGCTACACCCTCTATATCCCTTGGGGACTCAAGCATTGTTTAGGATCATTTAAATGGTTCTTATAAGTCCTAATACACATTCCTAGACCATTCGAAGACTTTAGAATACTCTCTTAACCATTCTACACTTGTTAGAACTTCCAAGGACTCATGCTACACCCTCTACATCCCTTGGGGACTCAAGCATTGTTTAGGATCATTTAAATGGTTCTTATAAGTCCTAATACACATTCCTAGACCATTCGAAGACTTTAGAATACTCTCTTAACCATTCTACACTTGTTAGAACCTCCAAGGACTCATGCTACACCCTCTACGTCCCTTGGGGACTCAGGCATTGTTTAGGATCATTCTAATGGTTCTTATAAGTCCTAATAAACATTCCTAGACCATTCGAAGCCTTTAGAATACTCTCTTAACCATTCTACACTTGTTAGAACCTCCAAGGACTCATGCTACACCCTCTACGTCCCGTGGGGACTCAAGCATTGTTTAGGATCATTCTAATGGTTCTTATAAGTCATAATACACATTCCTAGACCATTCTAAGCCTTTAGAATACTCTCTTAACCATTCTACACTTGTTAGAACCTCCAAGGACTCGTGCTACACCCTCTACGTCCCTTGGGGATTCAAGAATTGTTTAGGATCATTCTAATGGTTCTTATAAGTCCTAATACACATTCCTATACCATTCAAAGCCTTTAGAATACTCTCTTAACCATTCTACACTTGTTAGAACCTCCAAGGATTCATGCTACACCCTCTACGTTGCTTGAGGTACCAAGCATTGTTTAGGATCATTCTAGTGGTTCTTTTAAGTCCTAATACACATTCCTATACCATTCAAAGCCTTTAGAATACTCTCTTAACCATTCTACACTTGTTAGAACCTCCAAGGACTCATTCTACACCGTCTACGTCCCTAGGGGTACCTAGCAATGTTTAGGATCATTCTAAGGGTTCTTATAAGTCCTAATACCCATTCCTATACCATTCATAGCCTTTAGAATACTCTCTCAACCATTCTACACTTGTTAGAACCTCCAAGGACTCATTCTATACCCTCTACGTCCCGTGGGGACTCAAGCATTGTTTAGGATCATTCTAATGGTTCTTATAAGTCCTAATACACATTCCTAGACCATTCTAAGCCTTTAGAATACTCTCTTAACCATTCTACACTTGTTAGAACCTCCAAGGACTCATGCTACACCATCTACGTCCCATGTGATACCAAGCAATGTTTAGGATCATTCTAATGGTACTTATAAATCATAATACACATTCCTAGACCATTCTAAGACTTTAGAATACTCTCTTAACCATTCTACACTTGCTAGAACCTCCAAGGACTCATGCTACACCATCTACGTCCCTTGGGGATTCAAGAATTGTTTAGGATCATTCTAATGGTTCTTATAAGTCCTAATACACATTCCTATACCATTCAAAGCCTTTAGAATACTCTCTTAACCATTCTACACTTGTTAGAACCTCCAAGGACTCATTCTACACCGTCTACGTCCCTTGGGGTACCTAGCAATGTTTAGGATCATTCTAAAGGTTCTTATAAGTCCTAATACCCATTCCTATACCATTCATAGCCTTTAGAATACTCTCTCAACCATTCTACACTTGTTAGAACCTCCAAGGACTCATTCTATACCATCTACGTCCCTTGGGGTACCAAGCAATGTTTAGGATCATTCTAATGGTTCTTATAAGTCCTAATACACATTCCTAGACCATTCTAAGCCTTTAGAAAACTCACTTAACCATTCTACACTTGTTAGAACCTCCAAGGATTCATGCTACACCCTCTACGTTGCTTGAGGTACCAAGCATTGTTTAGGATCATTCTAGTGGTTCTTTTAAGTCCTAATACACATTCCTATACCATTCAAAGCCTTTAGAATACTCTCTTAACCATTCTACACTTGTTAGAACCTCCAAGGACTCATTCTACACCGTCTACGTCCCTAGGGGTACCTAGCAATGTTTAGGATCATTCTAAAGGTTCTTATAAGTCCTAATACCCATTCCTATACCATTCATAGCCTTTAGAATACTCTCTCAACCATTCTACACTTGTTAGAACCTCCAAGGACTCATTCTATACCCTCTACGTCCCGTGGGGACTCAAGCATTGTTTAGGATCATTCTAATGGTTCTTATAAGTCCTAATACACAGTCCTAGATCATTCTAAGCCTTTAGAATACTCTCTTAACCATTCTACACTTGTTAGAACCTCCAAGGACTCATGCTACACCATCTACGTCCCATGTGATACCAAGCAATGTTTAGGATCATTCTAATGGTACTTATAAATCATAATACACATTCCTAGACCATTCTAAGCCTTTAGAATACTCTGTTAACCATTCTACACTTGTTAGAACCTCCAAGGACTCATGCTACACCATCTACGTCCCTTGGGGATTCAAGAATTGTTTAGGATCATTCTAATGGTTCTTATAAGTCCTAATACACATTCCTATATCATTCAAAGCCTTTAGAATACTCTCTTAACCATTCTACACTTGTTAGAACCTCCAAGGATTCATGCTACACCCTCTACGTTGCTTGAGGTACCAAGCATTGTTTAGGATCATTCTAGTGGTTATTTTAAGTCCTAATACACATTCCTATACCATTCAAAGCCTTTAGAATACTCTCTTAACCATTCTACACTTGTTAGAACCTCCAAGGACTCATTCTACACCGTCTACGTCCCTTGGGGTACCTAGCAATGTTTAGGATCATTCTAAAGGTTCTTATAAGTCCTAATACCCATTCCTATACCATTCATAGCCTTTAGAATACTCTCTCAACCATTCTACACTTGTTAGAACCTCCAAGGACTCATTCTATACCATCTACGTCCCTTGGTGTACCAAGCAATGTTTAGGATCATTCTAATGGTTCTTATAAGTCCTAATACACATTCCTAGACCATTCTAAGCCTTTAGAAAACTCACTTAACCATTCTACACTTGTTAGAACTTCCAAGGACTCATGCTACACCCTCTATATCCCTTGGGGACTCAAGCATTGTTTAGGATCATTTAAATGGTTCTTATAAGTCCTAATACACATTCCTAGACCATTCGAAGACTTTAGAATACTCTCTTAACCATTCTACACTTGTTAGAACTTCCAAGGACTCATGCTACACCCTCTACATCCCTTGGGGACTCAAGCATTGTTTAGGATCATTTAAATGGTTCTTATAAGTCCTAATACACATTCCTAGACCATTCGAAGACTTTAGAATACTCTCTTAACCATTCTACACTTGTTAGAACCTCCAAGGACTCATGCTACACCCTCTACGTCCCTTGGGGACTCAGGCATTGTTTAGGATCATTCTAATGGTTCTTATAAGTCCTAATAAACATTCCTAGACCATTCGAAGCCTTTAGAATACTCTCTTAACCATTCTACACTTGTTAGAACCTCCAAGGACTCATGCTACACCCTCTACGTCCCGTGGGGACTCAAGCATTGTTTAGGATCATTCTAATGGTTCTTATAAGTCATAATACACATTCCTAGACCATTCTAAGCCTTTAGAATACTCTCTTAACCATTCTACACTTGTTAGAACCTCCAAGGACTCGTGCTACACCCTCTACGTCCCTTGGGGATTCAAGAATTGTTTAGGATCATTCTAATGGTTCTTATAAGTCCTAATACACATTCCTATACCATTCAAAGCCTTTAGAATACTCTCTTAACCATTCTACACTTGTTAGAACCTCCAAGGATTCATGCTACACCCTCTACGTTGCTTGAGGTACCAAGCATTGTTTAGGATCATTCTAGTGGTTCTTTTAAGTCCTAATACACATTCCTATACCATTCAAAGCCTTTAGAATACTCTCTTAACCATTCTACACTTGTTAGAACCTCCAAGGACTCATTCTACACCGTCTACGTCCCTAGGGGTACCTAGCAATGTTTAGGATCATTCTAAGGGTTCTTATAAGTCCTAATACCCATTCCTATACCATTCATAGCCTTTAGAATACTCTCTCAACCATTCTACACTTGTTAGAACCTCCAAGGACTCATTCTATACCCTCTACGTCCCGTGGGGACTCAAGCATTGTTTAGGATCATTCTAATGGTTCTTATAAGTCCTAATACACATTCCTAGACCATTCTAAGCCTTTAGAATACTCTCTTAACCATTCTACACTTGTTAGAACCTCCAAGGACTCATGCTACACCATCTACGTCCCATGTGATACCAAGCAATGTTTAGGATCATTCTAATGGTACTTATAAATCATAATACACATTCCTAGACCATTCTAAGACTTTAGAATACTCTCTTAACCATTCTACACTTGTTAGAACCTCCAAGGACTCATGCTACACCATCTACGTCCCTTGGGGATTCAAGAATTGTTTAGGATCATTCTAATGGTTCTTATAAGTCCTAATACACATTCCTATACCATTCAAAGCCTTTAGAATACTCTCTTAACCATTCTACACTTGTTAGAACCTCCAAGGACTCATTCTACACTGTCTACGTCCCTTGGGGTACCTAGCAATGTTGAGGATCATTCTAAAGGTTCTTATAAGTCCTAATACCCATTCCTATACCATTCATAGCCTTTAGAATACTCTCTCAACCATTCTACACTTGTTAGAACCTCCAAGGACTCATTCTATACCATCTACGTCCCTTGGGGTACCAAGCAATGTTTAGGATCACTCTAATGGTTCTTATAAGTCCTAATACACATTCCTAGACCATTCTAAGCCTTTAGAAAACTCACTTAACCATTCTACACTTGTTAGAACTTCCAAGGACTCATGCTACACCCTCTATATCCCTTGGGGACTCAAGCATTGTTTAGGATCATTTAAATGGTTCTTATAAGTCCTAATACACATTCCTAGACCATTCGAAGACTTTAGAATACTCTCTTAACCATTCTACACTTGTTAGAACTTCCAAGGACTCATGCTACACCCTCTACATCCCTTGGGGACTCAAGCATTGTTTAGGATCATTTAAATGGTTCTTATAAGTCCTAATACACATTCCTAGACCATTCGAAGACTTTAGAATACTCTCTTAACCATTCTACACTTGTTAGAACCTCCAAGGACTCATGCTACACCCTCTACGTCCCTTGGGGACTCAGGCATTGTTTAGGATCATTCTAATGGTTCTTATAAGTCCTAATAAACATTCCTAGACCATTCGAAGCCTTTAGAATACTCTCTTAACCATTCTACACTTGTTAGAACCTCCAAGGACTCATGCTACACCCTCTACGTCCCGTGGGGACTCAAGCATTGTTTAGGATCATTCTAATGGTTCTTATAAGTCATAATACACATTCCTAGACCATTCTAAGCCTTTAGAATACTCTCTTAACCATTCTACACTTGTTAGAACCTCCAAGGACTCATGCTACACCCTCTACGTCCCGTGGGGACTCAAGCATTGTTTAGGATCATTCTAATGGTTCTTATAAGTCATAATACACATTCCTAGACCATTCGAAGCCTTTAGAATACTCTCTTAACCATTCTACACTTGTTAGAACCTCCAAGGACTCATGCTACACCCTCTACGTCCCGTGGGGACTCAAGCATTGTTTAGGATCATTCTAATGGTTCTTATAAGTCATAATACACATTCCTAGACCATTCTAAGCCTTTAGAATACTCTCTTAACCATTCTACACTTGTTAGAACCTCGAAGGACTCGTGCTACACCCTCTACGTCCCTTGGGGATTCAAGAATTGTTTAGGATCATTCTAATGGTTCTTATAAGTCCTAATACACATTCCTATACCATTCAAAGCCTTTAGAATACTCTCTTAACCATTCTACACTTGTTAGAACCTCCAAGGATTCATGCTACACCCTCTACGTTGCTTGAGGTACCAAGCATTGTTTAGGATCATTCTAGTGGTTCTTTTAAGTCCTAATACACATTCCTATACCATTCAAAGCCTTTAGAATACTCTCTTAACCATTCTACACTTGTTAGAACCTCCAAGGACTCATTCTACACCGTCTACGTCCCTAGGGGTACCTAGCAATGTTTAGGATCATTCTAAGGGTTCTTATAAGTCCTAATACCCATTCCTATACCATTCATAGCCTTTAGAATACTCTCTCAACCATTCTACACTTGTTAGAACCTCCAAGGACTCATTCTATACCCTCTACGTCCCGTGGGGACTCAAGCATTGTTTAGGATCATTCTAATGGTTCTTATAAGTCCTAATACACATTCCTAGACCATTCTAAGCCTTTAGAATACTCTCTTAACCATTCTACACTTGTTAGAACCTCCAAGGACTCATGCTACACCATCTACGTCCCATGTGATACCAAGCAATGTTTAGGATCATTCTAATGGTACTTATAAATCATAATACACATTCCTAGACCATTCTAAGACTTTAGAATACTCTCTTAACCATTCTACACTTGTTAGAACCTCCAAGGACTCATGCTACACCATCTACGTCCCTTGGGGATTCAAGAATTGTTTAGGATCATTCTAATGGTTCTTATAAGTCCTAATACACATTCCTATACCATTCAAAGCCTTTAGAATACTCTCTTAACCATTCTACACTTGTTAGAACCTCCAAGGACTCATTCTACACTGTCTACGTCCCTTGGGGTACCTAGCAATGTTGAGGATCATTCTAAAGGTTCTTATAAGTCCTAATACCCATTCCTATACCATTCATAGCCTTTAGAATACTCTCTCAACCATTCTACACTTGTTAGAACCTCCAAGGACTCATTCTATACCATCTACGTCCCTTGGGGTACCAAGCAATGTTTAGGATCACTCTAATGGTTCTTATAAGTCCTAATACACATTCCTAGACCATTCTAAGCCTTTAGAAAACTCACTTAACCATTCTACACTTGTTAGAACTTCCAAGGACTCATGCTACACCCTCTATATCCCTTGGGGACTCAAGCATTGTTTAGGATCATTTAAATGGTTCTTATAAGTCCTAATACACATTCCTAGACCATTCGAAGACTTTAGAATACTCTCTTAACCATTCTACACTTGTTAGAACTTCCAAGGACTCATGCTACACCCTCTACATCCCTTGGGGACTCAAGCATTGTTTAGGATCATTTAAATGGTTCTTATAAGTCCTAATACACATTCCTAGACCATTCGAAGACTTTAGAATACTCTCTTAACCATTCTACACTTGTTAGAACCTCCAAGGACTCATGCTACACCCTCTACGTCCCTTGGGGACTCAGGCATTGTTTAGGATCATTCTAATGGTTCTTATAAGTCCTAATAAACATTCCTAGACCATTCGAAGCCTTTAGAATACTCTCTTAACCATTCTACACTTGTTAGAACCTCCAAGGACTCATGCTACACCCTCTACGTCCCGTGGGGACTCAAGCATTGTTTAGGATCATTCTAATGGTTCTTATAAGTCATAATACACATTCCTAGACCATTCTAAGCCTTTAGAATACTCTCTTAACCATTCTACATTTGTTAGAACCTCCAAGGACTCGTGCTACACCCTCTACGTCCCTTGGGGATTCAAGAATTGTTTAGGATCATTCTAATGGTTCTTATAAGTCCTAATACACATTCCTATACCATTCAAAGCCTTTAGAATACTCTCTTAACCATTCTACACTTGTTAGAACCTCCAAGGATTCATGCTACACCCTCTACGTTGCTTGAGGTACCAAGCATTGTTTAGGATCATTCTAGTGGTTCTTTTAAGTCCTAATACACATTCCTATACCATTCAAAGCCTTTAGAATACTCTCTTAACCATTCTACACTTGTTAGAACCTCCAAGGACTCATTCTACACCGTCTACGTCCCTAGGGGTACCTAGCAATGTTTAGGATCATTCTAAGGGTTCTTATAAGTCCTAATACCCATTCCTATACCATTCATAGCCTTTAGAATACTCTCTCAACCATTCTACACTTGTTAGAACCTCCAAGGACTCATTCTATACCCTCTACGTCCCGTGGGGACTCAAGCATTGTTTAGGATCATTCTAATGGTTCTTATAAGTCATAATACACATTCCTAGACCATTCTAAGCCTTTAGAATACTCTCTTAACCATTCTACACTTGTTAGAACCTCCAAGGACTCGTGCTACACCCTCTACGTCCCTTGGGGATTCAAGAATTGTTTAGGATCATTCTAATGGTTCTTATAAGTCCTAATACACATTCCTATACCATTCAAAGCCTTTAGAATACTCTCTTAACCATTCTACACTTGTTAGAACCTCCAAGGATTCATGCTACACCCTCTACGTTGCTTGAGGTACCAAGCATTGTTTAGGATCATTCTAGTGGTTCTTTTAAGTCCTAATACACATTCCTATACCATTCAAAGCCTTTAGAATACTCTCTTAACCATTCTACACTTGTTAGAACCTCCAAGGACTCATTCTACACCGTCTACGTCCCTAGGGGTACCTAGCAATGTTTAGGATCATTCTAAGGGTTCTTATAAGTCCTAATACCCATTCCTATACCATTCATAGCCTTTAGAATACTCTCTCAACCATTCTACACTTGTTAGAACCTCCAAGGACTCATTCTATACCCTCTACGTCCCGTGGGGACTCAAGCATTGTTTAGGATCATTCTAATGGTTCTTATAAGTCCTAATACACATTCCTAGACCATTCTAAGCCTTTAGAATACTCTCTTAACCATTCTACACTTGTTAGAACCTCCAAGGACTCATGCTACACCATCTACGTCCCATGTGATACCAAGCAATGTTTAGGATCATTCTAATGGTACTTATAAATCATAATACACATTCCTAGACCATTCTAAGACTTTAGAATACTCTCTTAACCATTCTACACTTGTTAGAACCTCCAAGGACTCATGCTACACCATCTACGTCCCTTGGGGATTCAAGAATTGTTTAGGATCATTCTAATGGTTCTTATAAGTCCTAATACACATTCCTATATCATTCAAAGCCTTTAGAATACTCTCTTAACCATTCTACACTTGTTAGAACCTCCAAGGATTCATGCTACACCCTCTACGTTGCTTGAGGTACCAAGCATTGTTTAGGATCATTCTAGTGGTTATTTTAAGTCCTAATACACATTCCTATACCATTCAAAGCCTTTAGAATACTCTCTTAACCATTCTACACTTGTTAGAACCTCCAAGGACTCATTCTACACCGTCTACGTCCCTTGGGGTACCTAGCAATGTTTAGGATCATTCTAAAGGTTCTTATAAGTCCTAATACCCATTCCTATACCATTCATAGCCTTTAGAATACTCTCTCAACCATTCTACACTTGTTAGAACCTCCAAGGACTCATTCTATACCATCTACGTCCCTTGGGGTACCAAGCAATGTTTAGGATCATTCTAATGGTTCTTATAAGTCCTAATACACATTCCTAGACCATTCTAAGCCTTTAGAAAACTCACTTAACCATTCTACACTTGTTAGAACTTCCAAGGACTCATGCTACACCCTCTACATCCCTTGGGGACTCATGCATTGTTTAGGATCATTTAAATAGTTCTTATAAGTCCTAATACACAATCCTAGACCATTCGAAGACTTTAGAATACTCTCTTAACCATTCTACACTTGTTAGAACCTCCAAGGACTCATGCTGCACCCTCTACGTCCCTTGGGGACTCAGGCATTGTTTAATATCATTCTAATGGTTCTTATAAGTCCTAATACACATTCCTAGACCATTCGAAGCCTTTAGAATACTCTCTTAACCATTCTACACTTGTTAGAACCTCCAAGGACTCATGCTACACCCTCTACGTCCCGTGGGGACTCAAGCATTGTTTAGGATCATTCTAATGGTTCTTATAAGTCATAATACACATTCCTAGACCATTCTAAGCCTTTAGAATACTCTCTTAACCATTCTACACTTGTTAGAACCTCCAAGGACTCGTGCTACACCCTCTACGTCCCTTGGGGATTCAAGAATTGTTTAGGATCATTCTAATGGTTCTTATAAGTCCTAATACAGATTCCTATACCATTCAAAGCCTTTAGAATACTCTCTTAACCATTCTACACTTGTTAGAACCTCCAAGGATTCATGCTACACCCTCTACGTCCCTTGAGGTACCAAGCATTGTTTAGGATCATTCTGGTGGTTCTTTTAAGTCCTAATACACATTCCTATACCATTCAAAGCCTTTAGAATACTCTCTTAATCATTCTACACTTGTTAGAACCTCCAAGGACACATTCTACACCGTCTATGTCCCTTGGGGTACCTAGCAATGTTTAGGATAATTGTAGTGGTTCTTTTAAGTCCTAATACACATTCCTATACCATTCAAAGCCTTTAGAATACTCTCTTAACCATTCTACACTTGTTAGAAACTCCAAGGACTCATGCTACACCATCTACGTCCCTTGGGGATTCAAGAATTGTTTAGGATCATTCTAATGGTTCTTATAAGTCCTAATACACATTCCTATACCATTCAAAGCCTTTAGAATACTCTCTTAACCATTCTACACTTGTTAGAACCTCCAAGGATTCATGCTACAACCTCTACGTTGCTTGAGGTACCAAGCATTGTTTAGGATCATTCTAGTGGTTCTTTTAAGTCCTAATACACATTCCTATACCATTCAAAGCCTTTAGAATACTCTCTTAACCATTCTACACTTGTTAGAACCTCCAAGGACTCATTCTACACCGTCTACGTCCCTAGGGGTACCTAGCAATGTTTAGGATCATTCTAAAGGTTCTTATAAGTCCTAATACCCATTCCTATACCATTCATAGCCTTTAGAATACTCTCTCAACCATTCTACACTTGTTAGAACCTCCAAGGACTCATTCTATACCATCTACGTCCCTTGGGGTACCAAGCAATGTTTAGGATCATTCTAATGGTTCTTATAAGTCCTAATACACATTCCTAGACCATTCTAAGCCTTTAGAAAACTCACTTAACCATTCTACACTTGTTAGAACTTCCAAGGACTCATGCTACACCCTCTACATCCCTTGGGGACTCAAGCATTGTTTAGGATCATTCTAATGGTTCTTATAAGTCCTAATACACATTCCTAGACCATTCGAAGACTTTAGAATACTCTCTTAACCATTCTACACTTGTTAGAACCTCCAAGGACTCATGCTACACCCTCTACGTCCCTTGGGGACTCAGGTATTGTTTAGGATCATTCTAATGGTTCTTATAAGTCCTAATAAACATTCCTAGACCATTCGAAGCCTTTAGAATATTCTCTTAACCATTGTACACTTGTTAGAACCTCCAAGGACTCATGCTACACCCTCTACGTCCCGTGGGGACTCAAGCATTGTTTAGGATCATTCTAATGGTTCTTATGAGTCCTAATACACATTCCTACACCATTCTAAGCCTTTAGAATACTCTCTTAACCATTCTACACTTGTTAGAACCTCCAAGGACTCTTGCTACACCCTCTACGTCCCTTGGGGATTCAAGAATTGTTTAGGATCATTCTAATGGTTCTTATTAGTCCTAATACACATTCCTATACCATTCAAAGCCTTTAGAATACTCTCTTAACCGTTCTACACTTGTTAGAACTGTTGGAAAGCAACAAGCGGCTCAATATAGTCTAGAGGGGGGGTGAATAGAATATTGAAGCCTTATTACAAATTTTTCGTTCACCTAAGAGAATGATTTTATGAAAATAAAATTTCTTAAAAAATTCAAGTCAGATTACTCGAGTAACTCAAGACTTCACTCGAGTAATACGCAAGCAAAAATAATTTCACTCGAGTATTAAGCAAATCACTCGAGTATTACGAAAGCTATTTTTAAATCACTCGAGTAACAGAAAACCTACTCGAGTATTGTTCATAAACTGATAGCAGATTACTCGAGTGACAAGAACTTTACTCGAGTAAACTGGGTAAAATTCAATTAAAACTCAGTTTTCAATGGAGTTCTTCAAGAATAACAATGCTATGATGATTCAACAAATTATGAATGATTAATATGAACAATTTCAAGTAATATTAACATGCAATTTCAGATCAAATGAGTAGAATTAAGAAAACCCCAATTCTAACCTAAAAATGCAATTGTTAATGAATTAATGCAATACAAGGAATGAAAATAAAAGAGACACAAGGATTTATCCTGGTTCACTTTCACCCACTTGAAAGCTACTCCAGTCCCCTCTTGAATCAAGAGAGATTCTTCACTAGAAATCTTCAAATGTAGATTTTACAATGTTTTAAGATGCAACTAGATTCTTAGTTCTCCTATCTTAAAACCCAACTCAAAGTGTGTACCAAACACTTTGATCTAATCTACCCCTTTTGAGAATTCTAGATTTTCTTGCTAATTGATTGAAGATGCTTCCAACCAATCCTCTTTTCTTGCTTTGATTTGATCCTCAAAGTCTTCCTTGTGGATTCTTCACTTGTGTTGAAACTTCAATGATGCAATCACAAATTGCATATCTTCAACAACCACTAAGAACAAAATTATGATCTCAAGAATATTTTGAACAATGAGAGAAATAGAGTGAAGAATGAAAAGTTCTTTGTTGAATCTTGATAGCTCTTGAAAGATGTAAAAATAGCTCTTGAATTGCTTTTGAAAGTGTATAGAAAATTGTAAGAATGAATGTGTATCTTTGTGAAAGAGAAAATTAAGTCCTTTTAAAATTTTCCAAACACTGATTGAATTACTCGAGTAAACTGATCAGAATCTGAATAAAAACAAGGTTTTTCTAAAAGGATTTTCACAAAACTTTTAATAGAGCTATTTAATCAAGATTTAAAGTATCTTCACTCTTAATCAAACATTATTAAAATATTCTTAAAATCACCTAAGCTACCCACACCAATGAGATGCATTGCATAAAAATAAAGATTACATTGAAATAGAATTAATAAAAATCCTAATTCTAATCTTCATGTGGTGTAGCTTGCTTGTTGCCAATGTTGTTGCTTGGAGAGAGATTGTTAGCATCAAAACATGAGAATCCTACAAACTCCCCCTTTTTGATGATGACAAACCTCCTTTTCAATTAAGTACTAAGTTTTAACATACTCCCCCTAAATGTAAAACACCTAGGAAAAATATAATAAAACTTAACCTACAAGAACAACATCAACAAAATATTCTCCCCCTTTTGGCATCATTAAAAAGTTAAGAAAGTTGAGAAAAGTCCTTTGCCAAAAGTTGAAGGTAAGTAGTTCACAATGGTATAAAAAAAATATAACAATAAAGACAATACCAAAATAAACCACAATAGTGCCACAACGAATATAAACGCACAACGAATATAGCACCATAATCCATAATATCAGAGTATCATACGATGCAGCGAATCATAGTGTAAAGCAAAAAGACATCAACCATAGCAAATAATCAAACGAAACTAACCAAACTAGACCATACACAAGGCCCGAAAACATAGTAGCAAACGAGTCATAAACATGAAACAGAAACATAAACATAACATAGTCAGAAATATGCATATGAAACATGAAACAGAAAACAATCAGCAAAACATCATCAGCATCCACAGGTCTAGGAATCAGATGGAGGAGGAGGGAAATGGTGAGAAAAGAGGCCAGACATATAATCCATTAAACGATGCTCCATGGCAATATTCTTCACATCCTGTCTCATTTCCAACTGAGTGAATTGAGCATTGATGTGTTCAACCAATGACTCATGAGCAGCCTGTGCATCAAATGGAGTACCAAGATTGTCCAAATTTATATAGTCCTCAACACGATCAGTATTCATCGGATCAGTAGAAGAAGGAGGAGCAGAAGAAGATGCACCAGCCCTATCACCAAGTAAAGTCCTTTTCCTAGAACCCGAAGCT
This sequence comes from Crotalaria pallida, assembly GCA_037953625.1. Lineage (NCBI taxonomy): Eukaryota > Viridiplantae > Streptophyta > Magnoliopsida > Fabales > Fabaceae > Crotalaria > Crotalaria pallida. Next base: position 72,996,829 of record CM075649.1, on the reverse strand, counting down.
CTTGCAGCCTTTGCAGCTTCAGCCATTTCCTTAATCTGTGATTTCCATAACCAAGTGCGACTTTCCCTATGCCAAGCAATTTTCATATAACTAATGTGTGAATCATTAAGACACCAGTTATTTTTCTTTTCCGTCACAGCTGGCTCATCATCAGGGATTGGAACACGGTAATACCTCATGATTTTGGTAACATGCATAGGATATGGCAAGAATTGGGTAGGAGGAGATTGAGCAGCAGCTTCCATACGAGCTAAAAACATTTTATTCCAATTCATCTCATATCTCTTTTTGATCCCATGAAACAAAATAAGATCATCATCTCCCAATTGTGCATAATTTTGATTGCATTTTGGAATCAAACAATAAGAAACAATGTACATGAGCACTATATCCACAGCATGCAAAGGTGATACAGTTCTAGTAGACCTATCACTCCAAGATTCACCAGTACGCAACAAATCAGTATAAATCTTATTAGTATCCACATCCAAATCCAGACAGTCATCATCACCAATAAAAGTTCCCTTGTTTTCTAAACCAAACAACATTGTCAAATCTTCAGGCTTTATAACAAAATGATGTCCTCTAACCATTGTTTGATACTCACCATCTAGCTTAGTAAAATTCTGATAAAATTGTCTGACAAGCCTAGGGTAATAATGAGTCTCAAATTCTAAAAACCTCTTCAAATTCTGAAATTCTAAATCCTCTACAAATGGAAATTGCTCCTTATGCAACCAAGCAAACTTAACATACCGTGTAAGACCAAAAGAGCGATTGATAAATGTCGGTTCCCGCAAGTCTCGGTTGATTCCAGAAAACCAAGGGTCGTTACGGCCTGCTCCTTGCTTTGCTTTCTTTCGAGGAGGTTGAGATTGTGAGGAAGAAGCCATTGATTCAGAAAGTTCAGATTCGGTTTTGGGGTTAGGGTTTTGGATTGGCAATTTTCGGATTTTGGATATAATTGGTGAAATTGATGAATGAAATGAGTAGAAATGATGATATAATGATGAAATATGGAAGAAATTTGTATGATTTGTTAAGTTTTGTGGCTGAAAATGATGATTTGATGAAGAACCATATGAGAGAGAAGAGAGAAATACGAACAAGAGAGAGAAAGAAACGTGAAAAATGATGCAGTTTTCAACAGTTCAGATTTTAAAATCACGTAAGTTACTCGAGTGATGTTCATGCGTTACTCGAGTGATTCGAGCAGTAATCGAGTGAAAAGAAATGTTACTCGAGTATGCCGAAGATTAAAAAATTTTACTCGAGTGATGGATGAACTAATCGAGTGATACGAAAGTCATTTTAAAATTAATTGAGTGACAAACAGAATTACTCGAGTAATACGAAAGAGATTTTAAAATTACTCGAGTGAAATATCTGTTACTCGAGTGAACTGTCCAGAATTTTTAAAAAATTTCAAATTTTTTATGCAAAAACATTTTTCATGCACAACCACATAGAAACACTTAGCATTTAGCAAGTAACACACATACAAATAAAGCAATTAACATATTATAGAAAACATACACACATAACTACATATCACAAAAAATAAGAAACACTTTAATAAGATACAACAACTCAAAATAAAAATCACATTGAAATAGGCTTGAAGGTGATTTCGAAAAGCATCAAATACAATTAGCTAATAGTTGATTCATCAAAAATACCAAGTTCTCTTCGAATTTTATAAAATGTGTCCCTTGGTAATGGTTTTGTAAAGATATCAGCTAATTGATCCGAAGTTTGAACAAACTCAATAACACAATCACCTTTTTGAACATGTTCTCTCAAAAAGTGATGCCTAATTTCAATATGCTTTGTCCTTGAGTGTAATACTAGATTTTTAGTCAAATTAATTGCCGAAGTGTTATCACACTTTATAGGGATTTTTGTCAAATTTAAACCAAAGTCAGATAATTGTTGTTTCATCCATAAAAGTTGTGCACAACAACTACCTGCAGCTATGTATTCGGCCTCCGCGATTGATAAAGCAACACAGTTTTGCTTTTTGGAAAACCACGATACAAGTGAATTACCAATTAAATGGCATGTTCTGCTTGTACTTTTTCGCTCAACTTTACAACCGGCAAAGTCAGAGTCCGAATAACCTATAAGTTTTAGAAAAGCATCCCTAGGATAATAAAGTCCAGTATTCATTGTACCCTTTAAGTATTTCATTATTCTTTTGACAGCAGTTAGATGCGACTCTTTCGGTTTTGCTTGAAAACGTGCACACATACATACACTAAACATGATGTCAGGCCTAGATGCAGTTAAGTATAACAAACTACCAATAATACCACGATACTTCGTTACCTCTACCGCTTTTCCAGCCTCATCTTGATCTAGGTAGCATGCAACGCTCATTGCTGTAGAAGCGGATTTGCACGAATCCATCCCAAAACGTTTGAGAAGCTCTCTACAATATTTACTCTGATGAATATAAATGCCATCATTAAGCTGCTTTATTTGAAGGCCAAGAAAGAATGTAAGCTCTCCCATCATCGACATCTCAAATTCGCTTTGCATCAAGTCTGAAAACTTCTTACACAAGTTATCGTTAGTAGCACCAAATATAATATCGTCAACATATATTTGAACCAATAAAATATCCTTACCGGAACGTTCAATAAAAAGTGTAGTGTCAACAGTGCCTCGTTTAAAACCTTTTTGTAATAAAAAATTGCTTAGTCGGTCGTACCAAGCTCTAGGAGCTTGTTTCAAACCGTACAAAGCCTTTTTCAGTTTGAAAACGTAGTCCGGATGCTCAAAACTCTCGAATCCGGGAGGTTGTGACACGTAAACTTCCTCTTGAATGTATCCGTTAAGAAAGGCGCTCTTAACATCCATTTGATACAATTTAAAATTCATTATCGAAGCAAAAGCGAGAAGAATACGAATAGCTTCTAGTCTAGCAACGGGAGCATATGTCTCATCGTAATCGATTCCTTCTTCTTGACTATAACCTTGTGCTACCAACCTAGCTTTATTCCTAACAATAATACCCGATTCATCTAACTTATTCCTATAGATCCACCGAGTACCAATTACAGGACGATCATCAGGTTTTGGCACAAGCTCCCAAACTTGGTTTCTTTCAAATTGATTTAATTTTTCTTGCATGGCCATAATCCAATGATCATCTTGAAGAGCCTCTTTGATACTCTTAGGTTCTATTTGAGATACAAAGGCAACATAATAACAAAAATTATTTAAAGTGCGTCGGGTTACCACTCCCTTCGCAATGTCACCTAAGATGTTAGAAATCGGATGATTTTTGTTTGATTTCCAAGCTATTGGTAATTGAGATTGAATCTCTTGTGCTAAGTCTTTATCTTGTGCTTGCACCTCTCCATCTTCAATTTGATTCTCTTCCATTTGTTGTGGTGTTGACTTCTCATGATCCAAAAATGTACCTATATTATCATCATCACAAGAGACAACACAATCTCCTTTCGAAGATTCATCAAATACAACATGCACGGATTCCTCAACGGTTAATGTTCTTTTATTGTAGACTCTATATGCTTTGCTATGAGTTGAATAACCTATGAATATGCCTTCGTCGGCTTTGGAGTCAAACTTGCCGACCGGTTCCTTTCCGTTATTTAAAACAAACACCTTACACCCAAAAACATGAAAATGTGAAATATTTGGCTTTCGCCCTTTTAAAAGTTCATAAGGTGTTTTATTTAAATGCGGACGAATAAGAACCCTATTAAGCACATAACAAGCAGTGTTTACCGCATCGGCCCAAAAATATTTAGGAACATTTGATTCTTTCAACATAGTACGAGCAAGTTCCACTAATATTCTATTTTTCCTTTCTACAACTCCGTTTTGCTCCGGAGTCCTAGGGGCCGAAAATTGATGATCAATACCGAACTTATCACAAAACGCATCAATCCTAGTGTTTTCAAACTCACCTCCGTGGTCACTTCTAATAGACACAATTTTCAAACTTAGTTGATTTTGGATGAGTTTGGCAAACTTTTTAAAACATTTATAAACTTCACTTTTTGCGGATAAAAATAAAGTCCATGTGAATCTAGTAAAATCGTCTACTAAAACAAATCCATAGTAATTGCCACCTAAACTTTTAATTTGTGAAGGGCCAAACAAATCCATATGGATTAGCTCCAAAGGCTTTGTTGTGCTTATCACATTTTTAGGTTTAAAAGAACTTTTAACTTGCTTGCACTTTTGACAAGAGTCACAAATGCCATCAAGCTTAAAGTTTAGTTTAGGCAAACCAATCACTAAATCTTTTCGCAAAAGTTTGTTTAATTGATTCACATTCACACGAGCAATTCGTCTATGCCAAAGACGAATTTCATCATCAAAAGATTTGAAACATTTTGAAAATAGTGAAGTTATTGTTAGTTCCATGATGAACATGATGAATGTTTTGATAATGACAAAGTGTTTTTGAACAAGCTACAAGTGTTGATCAAGTTTCAAGCTCAACAAGCAACAACAAACATCAAATGAAGAAGAGAGAAAGCAAGCTCATGAAGACCTAAGTTTGAGTGTATTTGTATTTCTTTTATCTTTTGCCTCTCAAGCTTCATAGGTTTTTTTATTTGGGTAGATTATTATAGAGGGTAGTGAATCTCATTCATAAGTCATGATTAAATCATAATTTGAGTTTTCACTTAATCTAGACTCAATAGGTGGCTTAAAGGTTTTAAAGGAAAGGTTGGATTTTGAGAAAACAAGTTTTGAACATGTACAGTACCAACTTAATCGATTAAGTGATAACTTAATCGAGTACTACTCGAGTACACGACTTGCTTAATCGATTAAGTACTGCTGAACTGATTTTTAAAATACGTTTTTCACTTCTCAAAAACAGTTTTCAAGTGCTACAACTTTTGGGTATTCTATATAAACCTTTTCCTATTATTTGTGATGAGATAGAATCATTTTCATACAAGTTTTACAAAGAATCAAGCCACTCTATTCTCTCTCTTTTTCTAAAGATCAAAGTTCTCATATTTTTATATTCTTTGATCAAGAACCTTTGAATCTCTTATGGTGAATTGTCATAACTCTTGATTGAGATTCATAGGATTGTTTTGTGTTTTCTATTGTGTTGTAATCTTTGCAAGAAGGCAAGCCACTACAACAAACAAGAAGTCTTGGTGTGTCGATTTTATCATCAAGCAAGTGCATTCTTATTGAAGAAGAAGAAGAAGTCTTGGTTGTGAATCAAGCAAGTGAAGCCTTGGTGTGTGGTTTATCATCAAGCAATTGAAGACTTGTTGTGTCGATTATCAACAAGGGGTAGAGGTTAGATTAGAGAGAAGATCAATAGGATTACAAGGCAAGGGTGTCGGTTATCTCTTGTAAGCTAGCAAGAAGGGAGTCTTGTGAGGCAATCACTTGTAATTTGAGAACTCTAATTCCTCCTAGTGAAGAATCTCTCTTGGTTGAAGAGGGGACTGGATGTAGCTTTCAAGTGGATGAAAGTGAACCAGGATAAATCACTGTGTCGTATCTCTAAACCCTTACTCTTTATATTCAAGTCATTTGATTGCGTTCTTGGTTGAAAACCTAGAAATATTGATTTTCATAATTGATTGAATTGAATCTTTGATTGTTCAAATTGATAAAGGGAAAATCATTTTCATAACTAGGTTAATCAATAAGAATATAGGTGTTAATCATTTCCGCTGAATCTCTGATCTTGCATGTGAATTGATTGATTTTCGTATTCGAATGAAAAATTGATTTTTCTGTTTTCTGTCATATTTAATCGATTAAGTTCAAGTTTAATCGAGTACTACTCGAGTAAATTGCAGGTTAATCGATTAAGTGCTGTAGAATTTGCAAAAATCATTTGTTTTGATTGTTTAGATTTGTTTCGTTCGAAAATCTTTCAAGGTAGCTTCAACACCTATTCAACCCCCCCTTCTAGGTGTTTTCCTAGGGTTCCTAAGTCTCTCCAACCACCAATTGCGGTTTCCTCAATTGGTATCAGAGCTCGGTCGAAAGACACGAGCATAAGAGCTTTTTCGTAAAGATCCTTTAAGAAAATCGCAATGGGTTCTACGAATTCCTTTGGTGGTGAAGGTGCTTCAATAAGTCGTCCTCCATTGTTTGCCGGAGAAGGCTATGCATATTGGAAAGTTAGAATGAAAATCTTTATCCAAGCCATAGATAGTGAAATTTGGAAAGTAGTTGAAAAAGGTCCTCATATCCCCTCTAGTTTAGTTGAAGGTGTAGAACAATTGATCCCCGAGGATAAGTGGAAGGATGATGATAGAAAGAAAGTACAATATGATTATAAAGCAAAGAATATCATTACCTCCGCTTTATCCTATGACGAGTTCTTTAGAGTTTCTCAATGTTCTAGTGCTAAGGAAATGTGGGACACTTTACAAGTGACTCATGAAGGAACTAGTGAGGTTAAGAGAGCTAGATTGAATGCTTTAATGCGTGATTATGAATTGTTTCATATGCTTCCAAATGAATCTATAAATGATATGCAAAAGCGTTTTACTCACATTATAAATCATTTACTTGCTCTTGGTAAAACTTTTCTACAAGGTGAACTTTCTAACAAAGTGTTGAGATGTTTAGACAGGAATTGGCAACCAAAAGTAACGGCTATTGTTGATTCTAAGAATTTGGATGCTATGGATCTAGCAACACTTTTCGGAAAGCTTCAAGAACATGAAATGGAGCTTGGACGATTAAGTATCAATGAAGAGTCGGATAAGAACAAATCAAGGAAAGGACTTGCTCTTAGAGTCAAAAGTGCATATAAAAAGAAAGATAGTTCCGATGATGATGATAGTGAAGATTCCGATTCCGATGTTGATGAAAAAGACATGAAACTTTTGTTAAAAGAGTTTGACAAGTTTCTAAGGAGAAAAGGAAGGTTGAACAAGGACAAAAGTAAAGAGAAGGATTCCCCACACTATAAGACCAAAACTTCAAAAGAAGGTGTAGTTTGCCATGAATGTGGAAAGCCTGGACATCTCAAGTACTCATGCTCTAAGTATCTCAAGAAGAAGGAGAAAGACAAGAAAAATTCTAAATCTAAAAGAGCATACATAGTTTGGGATAGTGATGAAGATAACAAGAAAAGCACATCGAGTAGTTCATCGGATGATGAAGAAGCCGCTTGTCTCAACTTGATAACTCTAGTAGATGATGAAGAACAAAGTTCAAATGATGAATCAAGTTATCAAAGCGAGGATAGCAATGTAAGTGAATCTAAATCCGAAATTTCTTCTAAATATGAATTGTTACATAATGCTTATGAAGAAATGTATGAACAACTTGAAAAACTAGCTTTGAAAAACATTGAAAGAAAGAAGCTCATTTTGAAACATCAAAAAGAGATTTTAGATCTTCAAAAACAAGTTGATGAGCTTAATCTTGAAAATGAAACTCTTGATCTTATATATGCTAGTTCTTCTTGTGATTGTGCTAGTAGATTGAATATTGTGGTTGATTGTGAGAATTGCAAGTTGCTTAAAAATGAAAATGCTATTTTGAAAAATAAGCTTGCAAGTTTCTCAAATGGTGATATTAGATTGCGCACATTGTTAAATTTTCAAAGAGAAAATTCAAACAAGTTTGGTTTGGGTTATACTAATGCTAAGAGTAAATCTCATAGAAATGTTGTTGATATTTCTAAAGTTGATTTTTCAAATCCTCCAACATGTTTCTATTGTGGTACTCATGGACATACTTCAAATGTGTGTTATGTTAAAGTGCATGGTATACCTAAAGGAAATTTTGTTTGGATGAAAAAGGGTGAAAGTCCCTACACTAACAAAAATGGATCCAAAACCATTTGGATACCAAAAAAAAAAAAAAAAAGCAAAGCATGATTGTTTTGTAGGTTTGATTGAAGATGCAAATGAATGACACATGTTCTCAATTGGTCTCAACTATGAATGTCTATGTTCACATTTTCAATTGGTATCACACTTGCATCTCAAGTGAATGTCCTACAAAGTGGTAATATTTGATATTGATATATTATCTTAATTGGTATCTTCTCAATTGATATTACTTTTCTAAATGTTTAGTTAATTCAATTTGTATCATTGAGAGATTATTAGTTGATTATCATGCTTTTGTGATTATTGATTCTTCTTTACAATTGATATCTTCTTTGTTAAGTGATATTATGATCTTTTTAGTTTTCAATTGGTATTATATTTCATTGTTATATTCTCTTATCAATTGATATCACATTTCAAAGTAAAGCTCTATTGTATTTGTTCAATTGGTATCAACGTTGTGAAGAATTGATCATTGATTTCTTACCTTGGCTTAGATGTTATATTTCAATTGGTATATATATTACTTTTTGATAATGCCAAAGGGGGAGAAATATGATGTTTTGAATTGAATGAAATGTTTCTCAAAGGGGGAGACATGGTATGTTTTGAAACATGGGAGAAATATAATATGATTTTTAGATGTTTGTTTGGAGAAAGGTTGTTTTGTTGTTTTTATGTAGGTTGAGCTAAGTTGTTTAAGATAGGGGGAGAATCAAGCTTCTATCTCAATTGGATTCAAGTGTTAAAGCATTGATTGAGGCTTCTCAAGTGATCAAATGTTTCAAGCATCAACAACTTCAAGTGATTTCAAAACATGGATTGTCATTTTCAAAAAGGGGGAGATTGTTAGTTCCATGATGAACATGATGAATGTTTTGATAATGACAAAGTGTTTTTGAACAAGCTACAAGTGTTGATCAAGTTTCAAGCTCAACAAGCAACAACAAACATCAAATGAAGAAGAGAGAAAGCAAGCTCATGAAGACCTAAGTTTGAGTGTATTTGTATTTCTTTTATCTTTTGCCTCTCAAGCTTCATAGGTTTTTTTATTTGGGTAGATTATTATAGAGGGTAGTGAATCTCATTCATAAGTCATGATTAAATCATAATTTGAGTTTTCACTTAATCTAGACTCAATAGGTGGCTTAAAGGTTTTAAAGGAAAGGTTGGATTTTGAGAAAACAAGTTTTGAACATGTACAGTACCAACTTAATCGATTAAGTGATAACTTAATCGAGTACTACTCGAGTACACGACTTGCTTAATCGATTAAGTACTGCTGAACTGATTTTTAAAATACGTTTTTCACTTCTCAAAAACAGTTTTCAAGTGCTACAACTTTTGGGTATTCTATATAAACCTTTTCCTATTATTTGTGATGAGATAGAATCATTTTCATACAAGTTTTACAAAGAATCAAGCCACTCTATTCTCTCTCTTTTTCTAAAGATCAAAGTTCTCATATTTTTATATTCTTTGATCAAGAACCTTTGAATCTCTTATGGTGAATTGTCATAACTCTTGATTGAGATTCATAGGATTGTTTTGTGTTTTCTATTGTGTTGTAATCTTTGCAAGAAGGCAAGCCACTACAACAAACAAGAAGTCTTGGTGTGTCGATTTTATCATCAAGCAAGTGCATTCTTATTGAAGAAGAAGAAGAAGTCTTGGTTGTGAATCAAGCAAGTGAAGCCTTGGTGTGTGGTTTATCATCAAGCAATTGAAGACTTGTTGTGTCGATTATCAACAAGGGGTAGAGGTTAGATTAGAGAGAAGATCAATAGGATTACAAGGCAAGGGTGTCGGTTATCTCTTGTAAGCTAGCAAGAAGGGAGTCTTGTGAGGCAATCACTTGTAATTTGAGAACTCTAATTCCTCATAGTGAAGAATCTCTCTTGGTTGAAGAGGGGACTGGATGTAGCTTTCAAGTGGATGAAAGTGAACCAGGATAAATCACTGTGTCGTATCTCTAAACCCTTACTCTTTATATTCAAGTCATTTGATTGCGTTCTTGGTTGAAAACCTAGAAATATTGATTTTCATAATTGATTGAATTGAATCTTTGATTGTTCAAATTGATAAAGGTAAAATCATTTTCATAACTAGGTTAATCAATAAGAATATAGGTGTTAATCATTTCCGCTGAATCTCTGATCTTGCATGTGAATTGATTGATTTTCGTATTCGAATGAAAAATTGATTTTTCTGTTTTCTGTCATATTTAATCGATTAAGTTCAAGTTTAATCGAGTACTACTCGAGTAAATTGCAGGTTAATCGATTAAGTGCTGTAGAATTTGCAAAAATCATTTGTTTTGATTGTTTAGATTTGTTTCGTTCGAAAATCTTTCAAGGTAGCTTCAACACCTATTCAACCCCCCCTTCTAGGTGTTTTCCTAGGGTTCCTAAGTCTCTCCAACCACCAATTGCGGTTTCCTCAGTTATCTCATCCAAATCAATTAAGTAAGTGTTATTAGAGCGACGACCAACAAACTTAACACTATCATCTATAGAAGACTTAATGAAGCATAATTCCGGAGTAAAAGTCACATAATTGCCCATATCGCATAGTTGGCTTATACTAAGAAAGTTGTGTTCTAAGCCTTCTACGTATAGGACATTTTCTATGACAAGGTTAGATACGTTACCGATCTTCCCGACTCCTAGAATTTTGCCCTTGTTGTTGTCGCCGTATGTCACAAATCCACCATTTTTCGGAGTAAGTTCCATGAAGTGCGTTTTGTCTCCCGTCATGTGTCTCGAACAACCACTATCCAAGTACCATTTGCGCTCTTTGGTTCGAAGACACACCTACAAGAAAGATATCATTTGGTTGACTTAGGTACCCAAGTGATCTTGGGTCCTTTGTTGTTAGCATGGGGAGAAGTCCCCTTAACAATCCAAATATATTCTCCGCTTGGTATACCAAATTTCTTTATATTACATTTATTCGTGGTATGCCCAAAGATCCCACAATAATGGCAAGTTGGGTTTTTAGAAATCTTATTCTTTGAAAATCCACCAACTTTGCGATAATTGCGTTTCTTAGGTTTGGTATAGCCAAGACCGGATCTATTGCTATTGTTCCTTTGAGTTGAAAGCAAATGATCTAATGAAGTATCTCCTTTCATGAGCCTTGCAAGTCGATCATTCAAATTAAAAACTTCTTTTTCCAAAAGCCTTGCAATTTTCACAAGATGGAGTCTCATTTGATTTCAATTCACAATTGCATGTAGAGTTTGCATAAATGAGTTCAAGAGTTTCATTTTGAAGCTTAAGTTCTTCTAAATCTTTTTGAAGTTCAATTATCTTTTCATGTTGCTTCATTATGAAATTCTTTCTTTCAACATTTATTTTAGCAAGTTTCTTCAACTCTTTATGCATCTCTACATACACATTGTACAACTCATTGAATGAAGGAGAATTAGAACTAGAGCTAGCATCGGAAAGATAATCTACCTCATTGACGTTGTCACTTGATTTAATGCTCGAAGATTCCTCTTCATCAAGCTTCGTCATCAAACATAGATTTGCAAGTTCTTCATCATCCGATGAGCTAGATGTTGATTGACTCTCCTCTTCATCCCATACTATGTAAGCCCTTTTTCCTTTAGATGAGTTGAACTTAGAGTTGTCACCTTCCGACTTCTTAGAATGAGTTGGGCATTTTGATCGATAGTGACCAAGCTTTCCACACCCATGACACTTGATGTGATCCTTGTTAGTCTTATTTCTTGGTTGAGAGTCCTTAGAATCTCTTTGTCTATTCTTATTAAAGTTTCCCTTTCTCTTAAAGAACCTACCAAGCTTTTTAACTAGCAAGCCAAGGGTCTCATCATCTATATCGGAGTCCGAGTCATCCACTTGAGAGTTTTCCTCTTGTGCTTTAAGAGATTTTGAAGTTGATTTAAGAGCAATCCCCTTTTTCTTTCTATCGGCATCTTCATTCATGGATAACCGTCCAAGCTCCATTTCATGCTCTTGAAGCTTTCCGAATAGAGTTGCTAAGTCAATTTGATCCACGTCTCTAGCTTCCATAATGGCCGTCACCTTAGGTTGCCATTCCCTGCTAAGACATCTCAAAATCTTATTAACAACTTCACCATTAGTAATAACTTTTCCAAGTGCAGAAAGATGATTTATGATATGAGTGAACCGCTTTTGCATGTCACCTATGTTTTCATTAGGTAGCATACGAAAGAGTTCATATTCATGCATGAGTGTATTTAGCCTAGCTCTTCTAACCTCCGAAGTGCCCTCATGTGTGACTTGTAATGTGTCCCACATTTGTTTAGCATCAACACATTGAGATACTCGAAAGAACTCATCATAAGAAAGAGCGGACGTGATGATATTTTTAGCTTTTAAATCAAATGCAACTTTCTTCTTATCATCATTGTCCCAACTCGATTGTGGTTTGATCGAAACAACATCATTTACTTTCGTTTGAGGAACAAAAGGTCCATTCTCTATGGCGTTCCAAATTTCCATATCTATGGCTTGAATAAAAAATTTCATACGGACCTTCCAATAAGCGTAACCCTGACCATTGAATAGTGGAGGACGATTAATGGAAGTTCCTTCACCACCAAAAGGATTTGAAATTGAGCCCATTGTTTCCAAGTAAAAGGATCTTTTCGAAAAAGCTTTTTAAGGCTCGGATTTTTCGTCCGAGCTCTGATACCACTTGTTGGAAAGCAACAAGCGGCTCAATATAGTCTAGAGGGGGGGTGAATAGAATATTGAAGCCTTATTACAAATTTTTCGTTCACCTAAGAGAATGATTTTATGAAAATAAAATTTCTTAAAAAATTCAAGTCAGATTACTCGAGTAACTCAAGACTTCACTCGAGTAATACGCAAGCAAAAATAATTTCACTCGAGTATTAAACAAATCACTCGAGTATTACGAAAGCTATTTTTAAATCACTCGAGTAACAGAAAACCTACTCGAGTATTGTTCATAAACTGATAGCAGATTACTCGAGTGACAAGAACTTTACTCGAGTAAACTGGGTAAAATTCAATTAAAACTCAGTTTTCAATGGAGTTCTTCAAGAATAACAATGCTATGATGATTCAACAAATTATGAATGATTAATATGAACAATTTCAAGTAATATTAACATGCAATTTCAGATCAAATGAGTAGAATTAAGAAAACCCCAATTCTAACCTAAAAATGCAATTGTTAATGAATTAATGCAATACAAGGAATGAAAATAAAAGAGACACAAGGATTTATCCTGGTTCACTTTCACCCACTTGAAAGCTACTCCAGTCCCCTCTTGAATCAAGAGAGATTCTTCACTAGAAATCTTCAAATGTAGATTTTACAATGTTTTAAGATGCAACTAGATTCTTAGTTCTCCTATCTTAAAACCCAACTCAAAGTGTGTACCAAACACTTTGATCTAATCTACCCCTTTTGAGAATTCTAGATTTCCTTGCTAATTGCTTGAAGATGCTTCCAACCAATCCTTTTTTCTTGCTTTGATTTGATCCTCAAAGTCTTCCTTGTGAGATTCTTCACTTGTGTTGAAACTTCAATGATGCAATCACAAATTGCAAATCTTCAACAACCACTAAGAACAAAATTATGATCTCAAGAATATTTTGAACAATGAGAGAAATAGAGTGAAGAATGAAAAGTTCTTTGTTGAATCTTGATAGCTCTTGAAAGATGTAAAAATAGCTCTTGAATTGCTTTTGAAAGTGTATAGAAAATTGTAAGAATGAATGTGTATCTTTGTGAAAGAGAAAATTAAGTCCTTTTAAAATTTTCCAAACACTGATTGAATTACTCGAGTAAACCATATAACTTCACTCGATTAAAACATGTCAGATTAAGTTACTCGAGTGATGTGTAAACCATTACTCGATTAACCTGTCATGACATAAATTACTCGAGTGACCCAATACTCATTACTCGAGTAAACTGATCAGAATCTGAATAAAAACAAGGTTTTTCTAAAAGGATTTTCACAAAACTTTTAATAGAGCTATTTAATCAAGATTTAAAGTATCTTCACTCTTAATCAAACATTATTAAAATATTCTTAAAATCACCTATGCTACCCACACCAATGAGATGCATTGCATAAAAATAAAGATTACATTGAAATAGAATTAATAAAAATCCTAATTCTAATCTTCATGTGGTGTAGCTTGCTTGTTGCCAATGTTGTTGCTTGGAGAGAGATTGTTAGCATCAAAACATGAGAATCCTACAAGAACCTCCAAGGATTCATGCTACACCCTCTACGTCCCTTGAGGTACCAAGCATTGTTTAGGATCATTCTGGTGGTTCTTTTAAGTCCTAATACACATTCCAATACCATTCAAAGCCTTTAGAATACTCTCTTAACCATTCTACACTTGTTAGAACCTCCAAGGACTCATTCTACACCGTCTACGTCCCTTGGGGTACCTAGCAATGTTTAGGATAATTCTAGTGGTTCTTTTAAGTCCTAATACACATTCCTATACCATTCAAAGCCTTTGGAATACTCTCTTAACCATTCTACACTTGTTAGAACCTCCAAGGACTCATTCTACACCGTCTACGTCCCTTGGGGACTCAAGCATTGTTTAGGATCATTCTAATGGTTCTTATAAGTCCTAATACACATTCCTAGACCATTCTAAGCCTTTAGAATACTCTCTTAACCATTCTACACTTGTTAGAACCTCCAAGGACTCATGCTACACCATCTACGTCCCATGTGATACCAAGCAATGTTTAGGATCATTCTAATGGTACTTATAAGTCATAATACACATTCCTAGACCATTCTAAGCCTTTAGAATACTCTCTTAACCATTCTACACTTGTTAGAACCTCCACGAACTCATGCTACACCCTCTACGTCTCCTTGGGACTCAAGCTTTGTTTAGGATCATTCTAATGGTTCTTATAAGTCCTAATACACATTCCTAGACCATTCTAAGCCTTTAGAATACTCACTTAACCATTCTACACTTGTTAGAACCTCCAAGGACTCATGCTACACCCTCTACGTCCCTTGAGGACTCAAGCATTGTTTAGGATCATTCTAATGGTTCTTATAAGTCCGAATACACATTGCTAGACAATTCGAAGACTTTCGAATACTCTCTTAACAATTCTACACTTGTTAGAACCTCCAAGGACTCATGCTACACCCTCTACGTCCTTTGGGGACTCAAGCATTGTTTAGGATCATTCTAATGGTTCTTATAAGTCCTAATACACATTCCTAGACCATTCGAAGCCTTTAGAATACTCTCTTAACCATTCTACACTTGTTAGAACCTCCAAGGACTCATGCTACACCCTCTACGTCCCTTGGGGTACCAAGCAATGTTTAGTCCTAATACACATTCCTAGACAATTGTAAGCGTTTAGAATACTCTCTTAACCATTTTACACTTTTTAGAACCTCCACGAACTCATGCTACACCCTCTACGTCTCCTTGGGACTCAAGCTTTGTTTAGGATCATTCTAATGGTTCTTATAAGTCCTAATACACATTCCTAGACCATTCTAAGCCTTTAAAATACTCTCTTAACCATTCTGCACTTGGTAGAACCTCCAAGGACACATGTGATGAGCATTATATTTCCCATTATTCTTAGCCTTATTTTGCTGTCATTGATGATTTTTGGTGCCTACTTGACATTGTTTAGAATGATTTAGTATTTTAGACTTTATTAGACTATTATTCCGGATTTTAATTAATTTGGATTATTTAGCCTAATTTAATCTATTATTATTTTCAGATCATATTTGGCACAAGGGCTTTTTGGACATTTTGGGAGTGAAGATTTAATTTTGGAAGAGTAGATATATGATGAAGTGAAGATTGTAATCTATCTTTAGGATTATTTGAGATTTAGTTTATATCTTTTAAGATTAAGATTTTATCTATAGGATATTTTTATATTTAATTTAGAGATTAGCTTTCCTTAGGATTTGGCCCATGATTTAGGCCCGTTTTGTGATTTAAAAAGCCAAATTCGTGTAGACCTAGCAGCCATCTATCATTCCACGTTTTTCCCAATCTCTCTCTAAGAGAAGGCTTAGTTTTGCTCTCCAAGCTTGTGGTGGCTGCTAGGGTTTCTCTCTCTTCCCTTTTCTACACGTTTTTGACTTATTTCATCATGGAAGGCTAAACTCTTAGGTTAAATCCCTTTGGTAATGTATCAAATTTGATCGAGGCCGTACCCGATACAAATAAAAACAGTTTAAGTATAGTACTAGGAAGTGACTCCTAGGTCGTCTCCCAAGGAATATCTTATCAAGCAAAAGGTCGAACACATAGTATGCATAGAAAACAAGGGGGGTTTTGTATTGAATGTTGAAATCTAGAATCAAAACAGAATTAAATAAAAACGAAGTAACAGATAAGGAAAAGCGGATAAACCCCTTTGGCTCGCGTTCACAACTCTATCATCGGTCACAAAAGATCAATTTCTTCCCTCTTCACTGTCCAACTCGTGAGAACTAAATACTAAGCGAAAATTCAATTCTCACTCCAAAACCCTAACCTCAAATTAAGCAATAAAAGCCAAAGCATGGAGATTTTACGAGTTTGCATAAATTAAGCATTCATACACATGGATTATCTCTATAGAATGGAACTAAGCGAACCATAACATATCAATAAGCATGAAAATAGTGAATAAAAACGAAATAGCATTAAGAACAAAACCTCAAGAGTATGTGATACATTACCAAAGGGATTTAACCTAAGAGTTTAGCCTACCATGATAAAAAAATAGTAAACGAAGGATTTTGGGGTCCTGATTTTCTCTAATTCCGTTCCTATTTTGTCTAACTAATCTGTGATAAGTCCTATCAATTTCAGGGTTGTAGGGATGCAAGTAGCATGGGTTACCCCAGTCATGCACTAAACAGAACACCATTAACAGACATGCATGACCAAAATAGGCAACAAATTTTTTTTATTTTTTAAAATTTTTTTCTTTATTTTTTTCAGCACCCTAAAATCATGAAAACCAATCACAGAAAGTTTGAGGACAAAATTCAAAAGGGAACCAAGTCAAACAACTAAAAATATCACAAAAAAGACTCAAAACACTACAAGAAAAACCCTTTATTGCAACGACAAAAGTCGTTGCAAAAAACCAAAAGTCGTTTTAAAAAATATTTTCTGCAACGACTTTGGTCGTTGCGGGTAAAGCCGTTGCAAAAGGGTATAGCAATGACTTTCTTCGTTGTTATAAATAACGATTTTCAGCAACGACATGTGTGGTTGCATAAGAGATGTCGTTGCTAAACAGGGCTGAAGAGCTATGTACAAGTAATCTGTTTCGCAACGACATTGTCGTTGCAAAAACCTTTTGGCTTCTGCAACAACAATGTCGTTGCAAAACACCTTCGTCTTCTGCAACGACAATGTCGTTGCAAAAACACATTTTCCTTTTTAACAACACAATTGTCGTTGCAATAGCCTTTGCTTAATAAAAAAATATTTAACCAAATAAATCTTTTTTATGCTTCAAATTTTGAAATATTTTTAATAGGGTTAGAGAACTACTAAATTTATAACACATATATTAAACAAAATCTTATTCAATTATTGTAAATCGTGTTTATTACAAAGAGCACAAGACACAATATAAGAACATATATGATATACAAAATTATGATCTCTCATATCCTTTATTTGTATATAATCCACCTCCTCAAGCAACACCAAGTGTAACATCCTCACTTTAATTAGTTAATTTTAAATTTTAATAAAATCAGAGTTTGAAAATTCATTTTAGAATTTGATTTCTTATAAAAGGTTTTTCGAAAATCCGGCAGAGTTTCCTCTGTTTTTCGGACTTCCCAAAAATTCTCTTCTTAAAACCTGTCAGTCCAGAATATTTAAGAACTTAAAACATAATAGTTCAATAACCAGATCAGATCCTAAAGCCCAATTAGTACAAATTCAGGGCATACAATTACTACGCATATTAAATTACAAAAATAACAGTTTTAAAAATAAAATCCGCTCAGGGTATCACAAATACACTCCACGTGGTGGAGAGTTTCCAGTTCGGCCCGCAACAGTGTAAGCTCCGCTTCCGTACCTGTAAAATTATATCAAGAAGGGTAGCATTACACAGAACTTAAAAAGATAAATCCTAAAAGAAGACATAGCAAATAACTAAGCCTATATAATTATTAATATACTTTATTTGTATAATTGATCTCTTTTAGTTCTTCACTTATTCTCACATTCCTTTAATTATTGATTCTCTTTTCTTTCTTCCTTTCCCATTCTTTTATTTTTTTTCCATATTTCATTAGGTAGTCCAGCCCCAGCCAGCTGTACGGTACTGAGCGCTAGGAGTTCCCTTATTCATTACTCATTTTCTTTTCTTTTTCTTTTTAATCGACACGCCTTACCAGGCTCGCATCGATGCCGATACACCTTACCAGGCTCGCATCGGACTTCCCTTTTCCTTTTAATCGACACGCCTTCTCAGGCTCGCATCGACGCCGATACGCCTTCACAGGCTTGCATCGGACTTCCATTTTTTTCCATTTTAATCGACACGCCTTACCAGGCTCGCATCGATGCCGATACGCCTTACCAGGCTCGCATCGGACTTCCATTTTCCTATTTAATCGACACGCCTTACCAGGCTCGCATCGATGCCGATACGCCTTACCAGGCTCGCATCGGACTTTTATTTTCTTACCTTTCTTTCTCTTTCTTTTTCTTTCTCTTTCTTTTTCTTTCTCTTTCTCTTTTTCCTTTTTCTTAATCATATATCTTTTCTCTTTTTCTGATTTACTGTATTTTCTCTTTTCTCTCATTTCTTTACTTATAGACTTATCATCACATTATTTACTTTTCACTATTTTCAATATCCTTCTTTCTTTTCCTTTTTCTTCTTCTCTTTCTTTCTTTCTTCTTATAATTTAAATAATTCTTTTATACTTGTCTCTATCTTTTGGTCTTTATTTTCGTTTATTACTTATCACATTTTTCTACATTTTCTACTTTACTCTTTTTCTTTTTGTTAGTTTCCCTCAATTTTATCCAACTCTAATTAATACGGTCAAGTATAGTATATTCTAGTTCTCGTTACTAATTCTTAATTATTTCTTAATTTCCTTATCTCAGTCAATTACCTAACTCATTGTTCCTATTTCATTAACTATATTATATTTAATTGCTCTATTAACTTAATCTAGCTTCTCAATTTTTATTACATCATTCTACCTAACTTCCCTCATAATGTACTCTCTCTTTGTTTTATTATCTTTTTATTAATCCGCTTATCGTTTTCCTATTTTCTTTTAAATCTAATTCATTATTTTGCGCCTATTGCTCTAATCGGTCCTGCACGTTTTTATTATTCCCTATACTAATCCCTCTTTTACCTCACTTTATTCTTCGGATACAATATACTTATTATCTTTTAATTTATTAATTCTACTCTCTCTTTGCCTATTTCATTTACCCTCTTGTCCTTTTACTTCCCCTATGGTTTTATTTTTATGATTGCTCACATTTTTGTTTTATTCTAACTATTTTAATATTCTAATTACGCTCATTCGTTCCGAGCCTTATTCTATGCTCATTCCTTTTATTCCCTAAAGTGTGGTTTCAATTAACAATTCTAATTACTCATTTATGTCAGCGGGGATTTCTCTAAGGTTCATTGACATACTTTTTAATTGCTCTATTCTCAGCTACCACTATAGCATCCTAGAATTTACTTCTTAAGTAAAGGTAACGCGAACCCTCTTACCTCGGGCTTTTTAAATAGAACCTGGATTTTAGCTCGGCGACGATGACGGCGTCGGTGTTGCTCCTCGTTAGCGGGAACGATCGCGGCTGGACCAAGGCAAGAGCTTCGAGCCTCGAGGTTCCCGACACAAGCCCAGTGCGATCACGGTCAGTAACGACGCCGGTGAGATCCGAGGAGAGAGAGATGGGGAGACTCACCGTGGTGGTGGCCACGGCTCACGGCGGTGGCGGCCGGAGAGGAAGAGGAGGGCGGTGGAGAAGGTGGAGAGAGAGAGAGAGGGAGAGAAACCAAGAGGGAAGAGAGAGGGAGGGGTCTTGATGGTGGTTGGGGTGGTGGAAGGTGGCGGCCGGAGGTGAAGAAGGTGGCCGGAGATGGTGGAGGTTAAGGAGGAGGAAGGAGAGAGAAGGAGGGAGAAAGAGAGAGAGAGAGAACCGTGGGGAAGGGTGGAGGCCAA
This sequence comes from Crotalaria pallida, assembly GCA_037953625.1. NCBI lineage: Eukaryota > Viridiplantae > Streptophyta > Magnoliopsida > Fabales > Fabaceae > Crotalaria > Crotalaria pallida. Next base: position 72,976,801 of record CM075649.1, on the reverse strand, counting down.
GGTGGGGCGGCCTGGATGGTGGCTCTAGTGGTGGTTGGAGGTGTTGGGGACGGATTTGGGTGGAGGGGAGGGTGAGTGGTGCGGAGGAAAAAGGGGAGAGGGGTGGCTGGTGCGCGATCTTTATAGATCTGGCGCTGCTGGTCTGCGCGCTGGCGCTTGAGCGCTAGATCTCGCTCTTGAGCGCGAGCCCCTTTTTGCCCAGGTCTGATGCCAGTCGCACGCTTGAGCGCGGCTTCTCGCGCTTGAGCGCTAGAAAGTTGACTTGAGTTGACCATGCTATATCTTATTCGTTAACCGTCGGATCTTGCTCAAATTTGACGAGCAACCTTCTAAAATCATATCTTCATATCCAACGGTGGAAATTGCATTTGGTGTCTTAAATCTTTTATTTTTAATTTCCCTAGTTAGCGAATTTAAAACACCGAAAACACCGATTTTGGCCCTCGTTTGGTCTTCTTTAAATTCGCTTTTCGATGCCAATGCTCCTTGACTCCTTTATGGCACTCAAAGAACTCCTAATCCATCATTTTAAATCCCTTTTAGGATAATCCTTACTTCCAAATCTTAATATTATTCTAATTATTATTAGAATTAAATTCGGGATGTTACATTTCTCCCCCACTTATTTAGAATTTCGTCCCCGAAATTCCGTTCAGTTCCTTATCTGGAAGGAGTATCCCTTGACATAGCTTCCGAACATGTCATTTTAATTTCTTCGGTTCCAATCTTCCCTTTGAGGAATTTCTAAATTAAGGGTTCTGCGGTATAATTACTCACCCCATGTATGGTTTATCTCAGTCACTCAGGAATCCGCGTAACACACAGAGTCTTAAGAGACTGAGACAATTATTTGCGGTGCTCCGACATAACCTCTTAAGTGAGACTCCACTTCGCGACTCCACTCTTTCTCTGTTCGTTCTTACTCCTTCAAATGAGTCTAGTGAGGTCGCCCTTCGAATCCACCTTAGCTATATCTGTATTCTACTCCGGTGGTACTTCCCTTCCGTTCGTTTAACGATTTCAATTTGGTATAGGGGTTCCTACGGGTCGATTTCACTTAAGGGTCGAGGTCAGGGTCTAAATTTATTTCCCAATTGTCTGATGGTCCGAGAAGGTATTGATTAGTTTAATTCTCGTTCCATTCTCCGCAAACCTCTTCGACAGTTAATGCGGAACGTTTGGGGTGAGGTATTCATCAGCCCTACGGGTTATGGTTTGATCATCGGATATTGAGTCCGGCATCGATACAATCTTCCCTACGCTTCGTTACCGTCCTGCATTCCACCTTGTCACTCGGATAGGATCCATAATTTTCTTGTTGTTAAAGTTTCATCTTCCATTCCTTGGATTGATATCCTCCCCCACTTAGCATCAACATACTTGGTTATATCAATGCTTGGGGTATGCTCATTCGTTATTCAGAATCGAGTACATAGGTTCTCGATTGGTATCTAAGGTTAGAAGGGACACGTGGATGGTTATCCATCGGTAGGCATAGAACTATATTGGGTTCCTACATCTTGGTGAATTCTCATGTATACATCTCAGACGCTTGAAACTTGAAGAGAGTGAAGATGAAAAGAAGAAACACGAAGCACTCAAGGATGGGTTTCCTAGTATTCTTACGACGACCCAGGATGTACTGGATACATGTCAAGCAAGAAGACAATGGAGATTATCCTTAAGTGTGCATTTTCAGCAGAGAGTCATCGAAAGATGTATTTTCTATGGAACTACCGCTGATTTGATTTGGTCTTGATAAAGGTACTTGGTGCAACGGCTAAAACTTGCTTCCTTTGAGGGAATCGTTTGGGAACTTGGCTAAGTTCTTAAGTGAATTCTAATTCCTAATGGTGAGCATGATTCACTCGTTTACTTGGGTCGGTCTCGGTGTGGATACCCTACTAATTCATCCAGTTTCGCCTTTCTCGCGAATAACCATTTCGGATTCTTAATAAAATGCTTGATGAGTTTTGGGCTTTTAGTTTGGCTTTTCATGAAGTCTAAAGACGGTTACTACGGGTTCGCTCGGCTCAGTTTTCTCGCGAGTTCTATTCGCGGCTACACTAATAGTAAGTGGGTGCACTAACTTAAGGCTCCTATCTGTCTGTCCTGATTTCTGTTGGAACGTGTCAATGATATCGACCACTAATAGTTGCGAAGATCGAGGTGATCAGTCCCAATCTCGCATCTATCAATAGCAACATCATCGTCAAGTTTGTTGATGTGATCGTCCCCTAGAAGATGTAAGAATCAGAGTGATCAGTTCTAACCTTACATTCTACCAGTGGCAATACCATCACTGTGTTCGGCGGATCTTTAACTAATGTATTTTCATTTATTGATTTCTTTTTAAGTTAAATCGAATACGTATGCTTTATGAAAAAATTTTAAATAAATATTTTAAATAAATATTTGATATATAGTTAACACTAAAAGTACCTCGGGTAAGTTCATTCGTTCCCTTCACCGATACGTCTAGGACAGTTTGCCCCCATGTGTCCCGGTTGTCCGCATATATAGCAGAGGCCCTGTTTTCTGTAACATCCCAGATTTTTAACCCCTGATTAATATGTCAATTTTAAAGCTTATTTATAATTAATTATTTTTATTCTTGATTTCAAAGTGATTTATTATGAATGGTAATATTAGATAGTTTCATTATGAGAAAATAAATATTTTCACATTAGTCCCTGCCTTGGGGACCTTGAAGTAATTTTAGAAAGGTTTTGGAGGGAAAGAAAATAAAATTATATTTTTCAAAAACTGGTCAAAATACTCGAGTAGTTTTGGAAATACTCGAGTATTCTGGTCAGTGAAGAACGAGTTAGTGCGTTTTGGTGAGTCACCATTAACGATTCTCGTGTGTTGACACGAGATCGTCTTCCTCAACACGTCTTTGTCTTCGTGTCAACACGCATGGATCCCCGAGATTGCTATAAAAGCCTCTTGGTTGGAGACTTCAGCTCCATTTGGTCGAATTTGTGAGCTGTGCATGTATTAGGGTTTGCATTTCCTTTTGATCGATTCTCCCTCTCTAGGTTGATTCGAACCACAAATCATACACCATTGTGAAGCTCACATTCAGGGCTTCACAAATATACCAAGATTGTGAGTTGAGAGTTCGTAGATTGGAAGAATCGAAGCTTAGAAGTTGGAGTCTGTTTGTTGTCTCAGGTTTCTGGAGCTTACTTTGGAGCTTGATTCTGGTAAGCTCAGACAACCTCCTCATGTGAATCTTGTTCCTTTAGTTAGTGTGAATTGTAGAGAGTATATAGAGACTAATTTCCCCAATTTTTATGGCTGTTTCATGCATCAACCAATTCAATCTTGGTGCTCTGCTGAAACTGCTATGTTTCAGTGTGGAGTTTGGGGAATTCAGCTTGGAAGCTAAGTTTTGGGTAAAGTCTCTGTTGATTCACGTCTAAGAGGTAAGGGGGAAGCTCTCTATTCACTAGATAGAGTTTAAATTAGATACATTTGATTAGAGAGCCACCAAGAGGTTCTAAGGGCTTAGTTTGAATAGGGAAATTGGTTTGGAGACCAACCTTCACTCTAAAATTGTTCTGAGCAAGTTCTATATGTTGCATGTGAGCTATATGCAAGTTGTTTTCATGTCAAAAGTGTGTGGAACTGAATTTGGTATGTTAAGTTGTTGAAAATGTGTTTTTATGCAAAATTGTTGCTCAGATTCGATTCAGTGTTATAAGTTGTTGTTTTTGTGTTGGAACATGTTTAATATGTATAATGTAAACTCTGTTGATCATTGGATTGGATTAGAATTGGCTAGAATTGGAAATGGTATGTTAAAATGCAAATTACAGTGTTATCTGTCTGAAAACACTCGAGTATTGGGGATTGATACTCGAGTATTCGACCAAAACTGAAACATGAATTTCTGGAAAATAAAGAATACTCGAGTATCCTGAAGAACACTCGAGTAATTTGGTAACAAATGAAGAACACTCGAGTAACCATAAGAACACTCGAGTAATTTGGTAAAATCTGAGGAACACTCGAGTGACTATGTAAAACACTCGAGTATTTTGGTGAAAACTGAAACATGAATTTCTGGAAAAATGAAGAACACTCGAGTAGTTTTACCTACAATATTAGAAATATCATTTCCAAACCTAGACCATTTGGTTAATACTTAAATGACAATAATCCAATCGATCTAAGACTTAAAGGAAATTGATTTATGAGATGATTATTCCGTTTGGATGACGGGACGTTGCTCGGGTGGCACGTCATAACGTTGCTCGGGTGGCACGTTATGTATTATCAATTGAGATACACCAATCAATTTCTTTAAGTTAAGAGCTTGAGTGCTGGATTGTTTACTCATGTTCGGATGACATTAGTAGGACGTCTGGAAATGCTAAAAGTTGCTACTAGCTCGATGACACATTAAGGTGGATAATGTGGGCAGTATGTGGTATACTGTTTATTGGATGTTTCAACGGTGTGTTGCACACAAGTGGTAAGGTTTACGTCCGTAGGCGACGTGACGTTCATCAGACATGGTGACGTTGTTTATCACCTCTGTTGTGTATCACAAGTGATAAGGTTTACATCCGTAGGCGACGTGACGTTCATCAGAGGTGGTGACGTTTTTTATCACACCTGTTGTATGTTGAGAAGTGATAGGTTTGCGTCCTTGGGCGACGTGACGTTCACCAGGTAGTGTGACGTTTTTATCACCTCCGAGCTAGTACGCTATACGTTTTGGTAACGTATTCGTGATTTGGAAATACATTGTTGAATTTGGATTGGCGTCCGTGAGGACGTTAGAGGGAGAATCTCCGAAAAATAAGGATTTCAGGCATCATGCCACTTACCCTTAATTTAGTTAGGGCTGGATATCAGGAATGAGTATGTGATCTTATTTGCATTAAGTGTTTGCTAAGTGTTAACTATGGCTATTAACTGAGTTGGGGTTATCTGTGCATAATCATGTTACTTCAACATTTATGCTCTATTGATTATGTGTATAGATTTGCTTACCCCTATGCCCTTGTAGGTGATGTCACATTACACCGCTTGCATCGAGGTCCGCCTACTTCTTAGTGGCATATGGATCTGCGAGGATTGCCGAGTGGTGTATGAGGGTGAGATAGTGGTTACCCTTGATTACCCTAATCCACTGGTTCGGTTACATCCTCGTAGGTTTAGGATTCCCATCATATACCCTATGCATGTACCAACTTTTATACTTACCATGGATCATCTCCCACTCGACTAGCTCACTTTTATCACAGTTTTCAATTCGGACCTACCCGCTCATACCCTTTTTCTTTTAGAGTCATTCGAGAGGAGACTCCCCATCTATTTCAAGGAGTCGTATTAAGGTCACGTTTTCATCAGACCTTGTACCCAGTGGTAGGGTAACTACTCCTTCAAATAAGATCAAGGAGGATCCTGTTGAAGACGAGAGCGGAAACGAGCTTGTCGTTCATGCTATCGGGAGTCAATGGGAAGGCAATGATCCCTAAATATGTGCATAAGGTAAATGATAAGGATCAGGGATCCGGTGTGATGGTTGCTGTGGAGGAGATTTGCTGCTGACGATGATGTTAAATGATGATTGCTGTTACTTCTTGGAGACTTCTACTACTACTGCTACTACCAGTGCTATGAGACCAGCCTTGGAGTTTTGATATTTTGGTTATGGTCTATTTCGATGTTCATATATATACATAACCTTATGGACTTGTTCTAGGAATTTGGAGTTCTTTATCGCTGGACTATGTATTACGTATCTTTATATATAAATAAAATCCATGTTTATATCATAGTTTATTACATAGTCATGTTATTTCCGCTTACTCTGATATTGATTTAAAAAGAATTCGGCTATGACATTTTGAGATGGTATCAGTTGGTTAGATGAAAAACTGGATGGCATTGCTTAAGTTCTGTGATATGAAATTCTATCTTCAAAAAGGATGCTATCTAGAATTTGCGAAATTATTTTCTGAGCAAAGCAAATGTCGAATTCATTTTTGAAAAGTAATATGTAAATTATTCTCCAAATATCCTACGCTTTGGTTTGTGCACCCGACTTTTTAGAAATAAAAAGAAAAATTTTAATCCAGTATTTTCTAACAATTAAACAAGTCCATATATTCTCAAGTAATAGCATTTTTTTTTATTAATTACTTGGGATATTTTGAGGGTGTCACACTTAGTGGTATCAGAGCAAAAGTCAAATCCTGTAGTAGTGGAAGTAGCTCCAGAAAGGCAGTTATCAACATCAAGCAGGTATCCACAAGGCACATTTATTGTTTGGAATACTAGTATCTTGCTCGAATTGAGCAATTGATATAATGTAGAAATTGTATACAATGTTGAAAGCTATTATTAGAACCTTAGTATAGATTGTGGGAAGAATGTTTTTGTAGTCCATCATATGTGACCATAAGTTATAGCGCAGGTCTACTATGACGACTAGAAACCAAAATCGCACCGACACGATATTAGAGAGAATCATCGTGGTGTTGGAATCTATGCATCAACGGCAACAACAATCTCAACAACCACCTTACCAATATAGTGGTTGTAGTTCTGAAGCCAAGAGTTTGGCGGATTTTAGAAGTTGTAATCCACCTAAGTTCGAAGGAGGATTTAAGCCTGAGGAGGCTAATAAGTGGATTCGTATTATGGATAAGATCTTTAGAACATTAGACTGCACTGAGGCTCAGAAGGTGGCGTATGCAGTTTATATGTTAGAAGACGAGGCTGAGAACTGGTGGAATCACACAGTTCAGCTTCTGCGCTATGAAGGAAGGAATATTAATTGGGATGTGTTTATGGAGAAGTTTCTCAATAAATACTTCCCGGAAGACTTAAGAAGGAAGAAGGAAATTGAGTTTCTGCAATTAAAGCAAGGAGACATGAGTGTGGGTGAGTATGCGGCTAATTTCGAGGAACTGATGAAGTACTCTCCATACTATCAAAACAATCCTGATGAGAGAAGCAAATGCATCAAGTTTGAAGGTGGTCTGAGACCTGAACTGAAATCTGTTTTCAGTTATCAGAAGATTCAAAGTTTTTCTACGTTAGTAGATATGTGTCGAATGTATGAGGATGATAAGAAGGCTGAAGTATTAGCTGATCAGGAAAAGAGTAACCAGCAGAAGTATGGACCACAAAGAAAGAAAAGATTTGATCCTCGGAATAAGGGTCCATACTGTGATCAGAACCGAGGCAAAGGAAGAGCTGAAGTTAAGGATGGAGTTAAGCCTCGCAGTAATGCTCCTCACTATTAGAAGTGTAAGCATCATTATTATGGAAGGATCTGCTGGGCAACGAGTAATTGCTTCAACTGTGGAAAGCAGGGTCATGTTGCACGTTATTGCAGAGATCTTGTGAAAAGTAACCACACCCGACTTGCTAGCAAATCTAAGGCTCAAGGAAAATTGTTTACTATGAATGGAGTAGAAGCTAATCAATCTCTTGATCTCATGCAAGGTAACCATTTATTTTAAAACCAACTTTACATGATTGTGTTCGATTCGCGAGTTACCCATTCTTATGTTCAAAATATATGTGTAAGTAGGTTGAAGTCGAATTTCCCTAACTGTTTTAAAATTTGAGACCCCATGCAACTACCCAAGTTGTTTCTAAAAGTTTGTTTAGATTATAGTGTCGAGATATTTGATCGCGGCACTAAGTTAAAATTCGATCTATGATCCTTTGTCCCATTTGAATGAAATTTTGGGGAAAAGATTGATCGAATCCTATTGTTAAGTGGACTTTCTAAAGTCAAAAATATTCAACCAAGGTAATCCGGAAGAAGTAGCCTTCTACATGAAATAAGAAGAACAACAATAACTCTCAGTCATTGAAGGGAAGAATAGCATTTCCTCCTGTGTTACCCTACCCGATTCATGCCAAAGCATGAAAGCATACTTTCATGTGTCGAAACCCGGACTTGGAAGGAGGAAGTTTTATGAAAGGAAGGTGGATGTGTATGCATCAAGGTTATTGAATACACACAAGGTGATACACTTGACGCATGACTTGAGTTTTCCAACGATCATGGTTGCTTTGAGGGCTTGAGGCCTTTCCTCGTGTCACTACGCTTTAAGTGTTAATGACCCTGGAGAATCGAAGTAATTGTTCAGCCGAGAGGAGGAGTTGAACAAGGGACAACGTCGATGGACAGAATTTTAAAAGCTCATGATTGGAGACTCTGTCGTCGTTATGACAAAGCAAATGAGGAAGCAATCACAAGGGGCGAAGAGGCGATTCATGTGAGCTCTATGGAGTTTAAGGAAGTGGTTTTAAGAAGTTTAATAAATTCGAGCTTGAGGATACGAGTAGATCGACGAGAAGTAAGGAGGGGAGGTTGCAAATCACAATAGAATTCCTAACTCGAATTCGTGAATTGCAACAAAGAACCGAAGAATTACGAACCAATAAGAGAATGATTCCAAAAGGGAAGAAACCTAGGTTCCATAGGGAATATTTCAAGGGTAAGAATTTGGATTCCAGACGAGATGGAAATTGAAGGCTAATTAAGGAGTTAATCAAAATGGATGAGTGAAGGTTATACTAAGTGGTGAAGCTAAGACATAGTGGGACTATGTAAATATGATATTGGAAGCAAAGGATTGGCATGCCACTTGGGAATTATTCAAGGGTGAAAGTCTTTGAAAATTAGAGAAAGAAGATTAAATTGTGGTAAATAAGGTAGGGCAATATGAATCTTGGGGAAGACATTGTCAAGTTCAAAAGATCGAGGAAGTATGTTTTATGATAATTGTGATGGGAGGTTTCAACATGCGAAATCCGGAAAAGAATGATGTCTGAACTTCAAACCAGTTATCAACCATTGAGAAATAAGGGATTTCCTGACATTAGTGAGTATGTGTAGAATTGATATGGATGATGAGGAAGCACAAAAAGCTTATAAGTGAATTAATGATGGGGACCAAAATTTCATGCGTAAGGGGTTAAGGAAACCTCAATTGCATGAAAGTAACTAGGAATTCGAAGGAAAGGAATCAATTGTCAATTTTAAGGTGAGAAGATAAGGTGCATAATCATGGACTGTATAGTGATGTACTGAAGGGATATTTAATTGCAGTCGCAAGAAAATGAAGTTTTATTCGCCGGATTGCTTGAAAGAGAAATACGAAAAGGGAATGCCCAGCCAACAAATCAAGAATGAGAGAGTTTTCCATCCTGCTAGGGTGCGTGTTAGATTCGGATGTAGGTAGTCTGAGTTATCCCTTTGTCGATTCGAATTAACGTGGTCAAATGCTTTCGACTGCGTTAATTAAATCGTTTTGTAATTGGTATATTTGAACAAGTCTTTAACTTGAATTTCTGTGATCAAAACCCTTATCACAGTTGGATGTGATAAATGTCTTTGGGCACTACAGAAAGAGGAAGATCAGTTAAGACTAGAGAGATTAAGAACCACCGGGATAGGACAAGTATTTGTCTCCCCAACGGAAGTTTCTCTAGAACTTGGCTATCCGAATAAGTCTGATAGTGACAATAATACTCTTAATCTTTAAGTTCATCTAACTTAAAGATAAATCGTATAGTCCTTCTTGAGAAAGATTATATCTGAAAGGGATGATTTCATTACTGATAGTTTAAATATTAGGACTGATCACCCTAATGTTTACAACTATTAAGAAATGAAGTCATACGAATATTTCCCTACTCGTGCCCGAGTGATCAGAGTGCGCAATGGGACGGGGTTTTTCCTCAAAAAGATCTTTGGAAAATGTTTTAATTGAGGAATATATATATATATATATATATATATACTTTAAAGGTATTATTCGAAAAAGTTTTTTTTAGTCAAAAGATTTAATTTGAAGGAATTACAAGATAATTTTTGAGAAAGTTTAAGAAAAGCCCTTTTATGTGAACAAGGATTTGTATATGCTTTGGAATGCAAAAATTTTATTTGAGAAAAAGTTTATTGAAATATTTTGTGAAACATTTTGGGATAAAGAGTTTGAAAAAGTATAAGAAAATTCCTTTTAAGTGGGGAAGGATTCTTCCTAACTATATTTTGAAAATATATAACCTTAGAACAACTTTTTGTGTAACCCTGGAAATTATAGGATTTCTAAAGAAAGAATTTCGGGGTCGAAATTCCTTTTAAGTGGGGAAGAGTGTAACATCCCAGATTTTTAACCCCTGATTAATATGTTAATTTTAAAGCTTATTTATAATTAATTATTTTTATTCGTGATTTCAAAGTGATTTATTATGAATGGTAATATTAGATAGTTTCATTATGAGAAAATAAATATTTTCACATCAGTCCCTGCCTTGGGGACCTTGAAGTAATTTTAGAAAGTTTTTGGAGGGAAAGAAAATAAAATTATATTTTTCAAAAACTGGTCAAAATACTCGAGTAGTTTTGGAAATACTCGAGTATTCTGGTCAGTGAAGAACGAGTTAGTGCGTTTTGGTGAGTCACCATTAACGATTCTCGTGTGTTGACACGAGATCGTCTTCCTCAACACGTCTTTGTCTTCGTGTCGACACGCATGGATCCCCGAGATTGCTATAAAAGCCTCTTGGTTGGAGACTTCAGCTCCATTTGGTCGAATTTGTTAGCTGTGCATGTATTAGGGTTTGCAATTCCTTTTGATCGATTCTCCCTCTCTGGGTTGATTCGAACCACAAATCATACACCATTGTGAAGCTCACATTCAGGGCTTCACAAATATACCAAGATTGTGAGCTGAGAGTTCGTAGATTGGAAGAATCGAAGCTTAGAAGTTGGAGTCTGTTTGCTGTCTCAGGTTTCTGGAGCTTACTTTGGAGCTTGATTCTGGTAAGCTCAGACAACCTCCTCATGTGAATCTTGTTCCTTTAGTTAGTGTGAATTGTAGAGAGTATATAGAGACTAATTTCCCCAATTTTTATGGCTGTTTCATGCATCAACCAATTCAATCTTGGTGCTCTGCTGAAACTGCTCTGTTTCAGTGTGGAGTTTGGGGAATTCAGCTTGGAAGCTAAGTTTTGGGTAAAGTCTCTGTTGATTCACGTCTAAGAGGTAAGGGGGAAGCTCTTTATTCACTAGATAGAGTTTAAATTGCATACATTTGATTAGAGAGCCACCAAGAGGCTCTAAGGGCTTAGTTTGAATAGGGAAATTGGTTTGGAGACCAACCTGCACTCTAAAATTGTTCTGAGCAAGTTCTATATGTTGCATGTGAGCTATATGCAAGTTGTTTTCATGTCAAAAGTGTGTGGAACTGAATTTGGTATGTTAAGTTGTTGAAAATGTGTTTTTATGCAAAATTGTTGCTCAGATTCGATTCAGTGTAATAAGTTGTTGTTTTTGTGTTGGAACATGTTTAATATGTATAATGTAAGCTCTGTTGATCATTGGATTGGATTAGAATTGGCTAGAATTGGAAATGGTATGTTAAAATGCAAATTACAGTGTTATCTGTCTGAAAACACTCGAGTATTGGGGATTGATACTCGAGTATTCGACCAAAACGGAAACATGAATTTCTGGAAAATAAAGAATACTCGAGTATCCTGAAGAACACTCGAGTAATTTGGTAACAAATGAAGAACACTCGAGTAACCATAAGAACACTCGAGTAATTTGGTAAAATCTGAGGAACACTCGAGTGACTATGTAAAACACTCGAGTATTTTGGTGAAAACTGAAACATGAATTTCTGGAAAAATGAAGAACACTCGAGTAGTTTTACCTAGAATATTAGAAATATCATTTCCAAACCTAGACCATTTGGTTAATACTTAAATGACAATAATCCAATCGATCTAAGACTTAAAGGAAATTGATTTATGAGATGATTATTCCGTTTGGATGACGGGACGTTGCTCGGGTGGCACGTCATAACGTTGCTCGGGTGGCACGTTATGTATTATCAATTGAGATAGACCAATCAATTTCTTTAAGTTAAGAGCTTGAGTGCTGGATTGTTTACTCATGTTCGGATGACATGAGTAGGACCTCTGGAAATGCTAAAAGTTGCTACTAGCTCGATGACACATTAAGGTGGATAATGTGGGCAGTATGTGGTATACTGTTGATTGGATGTTTCAACGGTGTGTTGCACACAAGTGGTAAGGTTTACGTCCGTAGGCGACGTGACGTTCATCAGACATGGTGACGTTGTTTATCACCTCTGTTGTGTATCACAAGTGATAAGGTTTACGTCCGTAGGCGACGTGACGTTCATCAGAGGTGGTGACGTTTTTTATCACACCCGTTGTATGTTGAGAAGTGATAGGTTTGCGTCCTTGAGCGACGTGACGTTCACCAGGTAGTGTGACGTTTTTATCACCTCCGAGCTAGTACGCTATACGTTTTGGTAACGTATTCGTGATTTGGAAATACATTGTTGAATTTGGATTGGCGTCCGTGAGGACATTAGAGGGAGAATCTCCGAAAAATAAGGATTTCAGGCATCATGCCACTTACCCTTAATTTAGTTAAGGCTGTATATCAGGAATGAGTATGTGAACATCTTATTTGCATTAAGTGTTTGCTAAGTGTTAACTATGGCTGTTAACTGAGTTGGGGTTATCTGTGCATAATCATGTTACTTCAACATTTATGCTCTATTGATTATGTGTATATATTTCCTTACCCCTATGCCCTTGTAGGTGATGTCATGTTACACCGCTTGCATCGAGGTCCGCCTAATTCTTAGTGGCATATGGATCTGCGAGGATTGCCGAGTGGTGTATGAGGGTGAGATAATGGTTACCCTTGATTACCCTAATCCACTGGTTCGGTTACATCCTCGTAGGTTTAGGATTCCCATCATATACCCTATGCATGTACCAACTTTTATACTTACCATGGATCATCTCCCACTCGACCAACTCGCTTGTATCACAGTTTTCAATTCGGACCTACCCACTCATACCCTTTTTCTTTTAGAGTCATTCAAGAGGAGACTCCCCATCTATTTCAAGGAGTCGTATTAAGGTCACGTTTTCATCAGACCTTGTACCCAGTGGTAGGGTAACTACTGCTTCAAATAAGATCAAGGAGGATCCTGTCGAAGACGAGAGCGGAAACGAGCTTGTCGTTCATTCTATCGGGAATCAATAGGAAGGCAATGATCCCTAAGTATGTGCATAAGGTAAATGATGAGGATCAGGGATCCGGTGTGATGGTTGTTGTGGAGGAGATTTGCTGCTGACGATGATGTTGAATGATGATTGCTGTTACTTCTTGGAGACTTCTACTACTACTGCTACTACCAGTGCTATGAGACCAGCCTTGGAGTTTTGATATTTTGGTTATGGTCTATTTCGATGTTCATATATATACATAACCTTATGGACTTGTTCTAGGAATTTGGAGTTCTTTATCGTTGGACTATGTATTACGTATCTTTATATATAAATAAAATCCATGTTTATATCATAGTTTATTACATAGTCATGTTATTTCCGCTTACTCTGATATTGATTTAAAAAGAATTCGGCTATGACATTTTGAGATGGTATCAGTTGGTTAGATGAAAATCTGGATGTCATTACTTAAGTTCTGTGATATGAAATTCTATCTTCAAAAAGGATGCTATCTAGAATTTGCGAAATTATTTTCTGAGCAAAGCAAATGTCGAATTCGTTTTTGAAAAGTAATATGTAAATTATTCTCCAAATATCCTACGCTTTGGTTTGTGCACCCGACTTTTTAGAAATAAAAAGAAAAATTTTGAATCCAGTATTTTCTAACAATTAAACAAGTCCATATATTCTCAAGTAATAGCATTTTATTTTTATTAATTACTTGGGATATTTTGAGGGTGTCACATTTTCTGTGCTGTTTCAATATTAGGCACAGTTTCCGATGGAATTTCCCACATAGTGGACATGGTGGCCTGGTTCTCGGGGCATTCACGTCTGGAGCCGTGTCCACTGGTACTATTGCCATAGCATTAATATCGCCATATGGGCCTGATTCTTGCGTCGGTCCTTCTCCCCTGGTAGAACTTCCAGCACCCTGCATACTCATGTTTTGTTGCTCCAACCTCTCCTGTCTCAATCCTTTTTCATAAGTGCTAGCCATGTTTACCAGGTCGGACAAGCTCGCAACATTCTGATACTCAAAGGCGACCTTAATCTCGCCTCGAAGTCCATCCTCGAACTTAATGCACTTAGTCCTTTCATCAGCATCCGTGTAGCTTCCGGCATATCGGATGAGATCCTCAAAATGTGCATCATATTCTCCAACACTCATACTTCCCTGGGTTAAGTTCAGAAATGCTAGTTCTTTCTCTCGGCGAACATCTTCTGGAAAGTACTTCCCTAGGAACCTGATTTTGAACACATCCTAGGTGATCTCCTGGTTAGCGATCTCCATTTCCCTTCGTACACGCCCCCACCAATATTTAGCTTCTCCAGTGAGCATGTACGCCGCCAAAGGGACTATCTGCTCCGCGAGCAGTGACATTGTGCGAAAAATCTTCTCCAATTCTTGGAGCCATCTTTGGGCAGCATCCGGATTGTAGCCACCTTCAAACTTGGGCGGATCGTTCTGCCTGAATCTAGCTAGCCAATCGATGCCAATTGGGTCTGGTGGTTGATGAAGTGCGGCGGCTGCTGCTGCGGCGGCCTCTGCTACTGTTTCAGCCTGATTCTGATTCATTTGGACCAGATTCTCAAGTATAGCAGCCATCCTTTCATCCTGAGTACGTCTCCGAGGCATGGTGACTGAGTTCTGAAAAAGATTACGTTATTCCACAATTAACTAAAAACTCTTAAATTAAGTGTACCTATTCGCCTATTCTAAAACCTGACACTAACATTTGATCACTCGCTTGGTGAGTAAACCATAGGAGTTGTGATTCCACACTCCAAGGCCGAGGGAAACTGCTCTGATACCATAAATGTAACATCCTCACTTTAATTAGTTAATTTTAAATTTTAATAAAATCAGAGTTTGAAAATTCATTTTAGAATTTGATTTCTTATAAAAGGTTTTTCGAAAATCCGGCAGAGTTTCCTCTGTTTTTTGGACTTCCCAAAAATTCTCTTCTTAAAACCTGTCAGTCCAGAATATTTAAGAACTTAAAACATAATAGTTCAATAACCAGATCAGATCCTAAAGCCCAATTAGTACAAATTCAGGGCATACAATTACTACGCATATTAAATTACAAAAATAACAGTTTTAAAAATAAAATTCGCTCAGGGTATCACAAATACACTCCACGTGGTGGAGAGTTTCCAGTTCGGCCCGCAACAGTGTAAGTTCCGCTTCCGTACCTGTAAAATTATATCAAGAAGGGTAGCATTACACAGAACTTAAAAAGATAAATCCTAAAAGAAGACATAGCAAATAACTAAGCCTATATAATTATTAATATACTTTATTCATAATTATTCATATAATTGATCTCTTTTAGTTCTTCACTTATTCTCACATTCCTTTAATTATTGATTCTCTTTTCTTTCTTCCTTTCCCATTCTTTTATTTTTTTTTTTTTCCATTTTTCATTAGGTAGTCCAGCCCCAGCCAGCCGTACGGTACTGAGCGCTAGGAGTTCCCTTATTCATTAATCATTTTCTTTTCTTTTTCTTTTTAATCGACACGCCTTACCAGGCTCGCATCGATGCCGATACGCCTTACCAGGCTCGCATAGGACTTCCCTTTTCCTTTTAATCGACACGCCTTCTCAGGCTCGCATCGACGTCGATACGCCTTCACAGGCTCGCATCGGACTTCCATTTTTTTCCATTTTAATCGACACGCCTTACCAGGCTCGCATCGATGTCGATACGCCTTACCAGGCTCGCATCGGACTTCCATTTTCCTTTTTAATCGACACGCCTTACCAGGCTCGCATCGATGCCGATACGCCTTACCAGGCTCGCATCGGACTTTTATTTTCTTACCTTTCTTTCTCTTTCTCTTTTTCCTTTTTATTAATCATATATCTTTTCTCTTTTTCTGATTTACTGTATTTTCTCTTTTCTCTCATTTCTTTACTTATAGACTTATCATCACATTATTTACTTTTCACTATTTTCAATATCCTTCTTTCTTTTCCTTTTTCTTCTTCTCTTCCTTTCTTTCTTCTTATAATTTAAGTAATTCTTTTATACTTGTCTCTATCTTTTGGTCTTTATTTTCGTTTATAACTTATCACATTTTTCTATATTTTCTACTTTAATCTTTTTCTTTTTGTTAGTTTCCCTCAATTTTATCCAACTCTAATTAATACGGTCAAGTATAGTATATTCTAGTTCTCGTTACTAATTCTTAATTATTTCTTAATTTCCTTATCTCAGTCAATTACCTAACTCATTGTTCCTATTTCATTAACTATATTATATTTAATTGCTCTATTAACTTAATCTAGCTTCTCAATTTTTATTACATCATTCTACCTAACTTCCCTCATAATGTACTCTCTCTTTGTTTTATTATCTTTTTATTAATCCGCTTATCGTTTTCCTATTTTCTTTTAAATCTAATTCATTATTTTGCGCCTATTGCTCTAATCGGTCTTGCACGTTTTTATTATTCCCTATACTAATCCCTCTTTTACCTCACTTTATTCTTCGGATACTATTATACTTATTATCTTTTAATTTATTAATTCTACTCTCTCTTTGCCTATTTCATTTACCCTCTTGTCCTTTTACTTCCCCTATGGTTTTATTTTTATGATTGCTCACGTTTTTGTTTTATTCTAACTATTTTAATATTCTAATTACGCTCATTCGTTCCGGACCTTATTCTATGCTCATTCCTTTTATTCCCTAAAGTGTGGTTTCAATTAACAATTCTAATTACTCATTTATGTCAGCGGGGATTTCTCTAAGGTTCATTGACATACTTTTTAATTGCTCTATTCTCAGCTACCACTATAGCATCCTAGAATTTACTTCTTAAGTAAAGGTAATGCGAATCCTCTTACCTCGGGCTTTTTAAATAGAACCTGGATTTTAGCTCGGCGACGATGACGGCGTCGGTGTTGCTCCTCGTTAGCGGGAACGATTGCGGCTGGACCAAGGCAAGAGCTTCGAGCCTCGGGGTTCCCGACACAAGCCCAGTGCGATCATGGTCAGTAACGATGTAACACCCTCACAATTATATAGTTTAATTACTAATAATTAAATTGATTTTTACTTAGGACTTGAAAATTTCTTTTTAAAACTTAATGAAAATCCTGCAGAGTTTCCTCCGTTTATCGGACTTCCCAAAAATTTAGAATTTTCACCTGTCAAACCAGTACAATTCAGAGAAACATTTCAACTTCTAAATATAATAATTAACTTTACCGGCCCTAACCACGACATATAACAAACTCGGGCTTACAGTGATTAGATTATTTCAAAAATCCAAAATAGATTAATTATAATAAAATGACCATAATACACTCTAAACTAAAATTACACTCCACGGTGTGGAGTGTACTCCTGCTCGGCCAGCAATAGTGCAATCTCAATCTCTGTACCTGTAAAGGATAGTAAGGGAGTGAGCATTGCACATGAAATAGGGAAGTAGTTTGAAATTAGACATAATTATCCACTAAACCAGACACAATTATCAATTAGATCATATAGCACAATTTATCCACAGGCACATATCACGCATTCACAATTTAGCAATCCATTTCAGATTTCATTTATATTTCTCATTTTCATTACCTTCACTTACTCATATTATCAGTTTTCATCTCATAGTTATACGTCATACATTTTATCGAAATCATACACCGTATGTCACCTCACTATCAGAGGCTAACATACCCAAATACATCGTATGTCTCCTCACGATCAGAGGACAACATACACACATCTCATCATATTTTAAATCATTTTATCTTTTCTTTACCATTAGGGATTAGCGTACCTGTTAGGGTATTTCACACCCACTAGGACTTTCACCCAATCCAGGTAACTTGACACCTATTAGGCCACGGTTGACACCCGTTAGGACTAAAAGCAACATCTCAACTCTTTTACCATCACATTCACATTTTCTCTTTTCAAAACTTTTATTATTGTGCAGCATGATTGATCCATTGGATACACCCGCCTAACGGGGCATTTACGGGACCTAATAGGTAACTTGCACCTGGATTGGGTAACTTGTGCCTAATGGGTAACTTGCACCTAACAGGGCACCTAATGGGTCGGTGTATCCCAAGGATCAATCATAGCTGCAACTTTAATTATTCTTAAAATTCCATTTATTTATATTCAAAACAATTATCACACTTAGAATCATAGGCAACATTACTTGCATTATCACATAAAAGAAACATCCACCTATATTCCAAATAACTCACAAATTAGATCAATTACTCACATTAACACATATTCACCAATTCAATCAACATTTAACATAAAGAGCATTTAGCATTAATACATACTAATTTTTATGCATTCTCAAAGTTTACTTATTATTTCTTTAATTAAATCAAACTATTCCATTCCTTTGTAATCCTAGGGATTTAATAACACCAAAATAACATATAAATCCTAGCAAGCTCTTATGAACTAATTAGAACCTATTCCCTAGAACAAACCAATGCTCACTATAACCACTCCCTTACCTTGCTTTCCCAAAGACACGCTCCTTTTTGTGCGATAATGCCCGAACGTAACGCAGTTTATTTCTCGCATCGCGGCTGATCCTACAGCTCCTTCATCGTTTAACCATACCATACAAATCATATAATCAGTTTTGATGCACAAAGTCTTACTCACGTGGCAAACAACAATCATTTAATCCTTTTTATTTACACTATATTAATATCATTATTGGATTAGTTGTTTGATTAATACATTATGAAAATATATACTTCCCATTATATGCAAAATAATCTAACAAAGTGTTGATAAGGAACCATTCGGTGTTCTCAAAACCAAACACTAAAAATCAATTAGTAAACTAATAGCAAATGTGAAAATGCGTCAAAATCATATTAAAGTTAACACGTTGAAGCATTACTAAAAGGGAACTTTAGCTTGGAAATCGAAGCAAGCTAAGTTCGAAATCGTTTACTTAAAATTCATAAATCAGAGTCAAATGAAATTAGAACCGTTGTCCCTTCAATAAAATAGTACAGCTTTTTGTTGAAAATACATTAATTTTCAAAACCCACATAATCGTCAAAAATTCATTAAAGTCAAGTAGTTTTTGTAACGATTCACAAAACATCAAATCCTAATGTACTTAATGCTATAAATTCCGAATTGAAAGGGAGTGCTCTTTGTTCAAAAACACGTCTAAATCACATTTCCAAAGTCCAAGTAATTATAACCCCTTTCAATTTGAAATTAAAGCTCAATATTTTATCCCGAGTTAACGTACGCCGAATATATCGGGTTTCTAGTTAACCGGGGTATTGTTTAGTTTAGGGATAATCCAACCCAACTAAACTACATCTCGATTACTTAGGAACCCAACAAATTTACCAATACACTTTTAAAACTCATCGTTCGGCATAACAGTCAACTCGGTATTATACAATTCAGAGTAATTACTCAAAATCGTTATCAATAATAGTACAAAAAGTAAAATCAGAACTTATTAATACTTAATCCAAATACCATTTATTTCCTAAAACAACAATAACATTTACAAACAACTTATTATTATAATTATCACTAATTAATATTAAAATTAATATTATTATTAAAGCACCACACCGAGCAGTTAAAGAGCGTTAGAGATTACCCCCAAATATGGTTTTCGACGCAACAGAGAGCAAATTGGTCCGGTTCGAAGGCTCCACCCCTGTCCGGTTTGACTCCAACACTGTACTTGACATCATCAGCCAGATCAGTCAGGGGTTGTGCTCGTTTTCCCCCACCGAGGTCACCCGGCAAGGCACGGCGACGGTGCCAAGGCGGTGATTCGTTTTCTGTGACTCAAGGACCAATAGTGGCAGTGGCTCGGTCCAACTGGCAGCCTGCAGTGACCAACTCCACGAACTTCCGGTAGCAGCGGCGGCACACGAACCAGGAACAGCGATGGCGGCGGATCACGGCCCTGGGGCAGCGGGTCGCGAATCCCGACTAATTTGAGAGAGAACGCCCGTGAGCGCGCAACCGAGAAGCAACAAAGACCACGGGTGGCGGCGACGCGTTTCCCAGCAGCGACGGTGGTCCAGTCGAAGATAGAGAAACAGAGACGAAGAGAGAGAGAACGTGAGCGGCGACCATGGTGGTTTGGAGATTGGCGGCGATGGAGGCAAGGAGCTGCGGCCAAGAAGGAGAGAAACGGTGAGAGAGGGAGAAAGAGTGAGTTCACGAGAGAGAGAGCTGGATGGGGGAGGGGGCAGCGGCTGCTGCACTAGAAGGGAGTATTTTAGGGTTTTTTTTCCATTCTACTAACACACTACACACTTATATTACCTATTCTTTTTATTTTAAAAAAAAAACTAAAAGTATCAATAACATATTTTAAACACTAGACATTAATACAAGACTAAAAATCATAAAGTAAGAAACTTATAAATATTTCCAATAAAATATTTCCCTATGAAATATATCAAAAGTAAAGTAAAGCATACAGAGTATATTTTTGATATAGGGTAATTGTTTACAAACGACTTTACTTTGAAATATAATTAAATATACTTTCGTAATTTAACATAATGTATCTTTTATGAAAATACCCAACAACTAAATGATTGATTTTTAAGAAACATATACTTAATTCGATAAAATTTATAATTATATTTAGGGATTAAAATTAGGGATGTTACAAATGACGCCGGTGAGATCCGAGGAGAGAGAGATGGGGAGACTCACCGTGGTGGTGGCCACGGCTCACGGCGGTGGCGGCCGGAGAGGAAGAGGAGGGCGGTGGAGAAGGTGGAGAGAGAGAGAGAGGGAGAGAGAAACCAAGAGGGAAGAGAGAGGGAGGGGTCTTAATGGTGGTGGGGGTGGTGGAAGGTGGCAGCCGGAGGTGAAGAAGGTGGCCGGAGATGGTGGAGGTTAAGGAGGAGGAAGGAGAGAGAAGGAGGGAGAAAGAGAGAGAGAGAACCGTGGGGAAGGGTGGAGGCCAAGGTGGGGCGGCCTGGATGGTGGCTCTAGTGGTGGTTGGAGGTGTTGGGGTCGAATTTGGGTGGAGGGGAGGGTGAGTGGTGCGGAGGAAAATGGGGAGAGGGGTGGCTAGTGCGCGATCTTTATAGATCTGGCGCTGCTGGTCTGCGCGCTGGCGCTTGAGCGCCAGATCTCGCGCTTGAGCGCGAGCCCCTTGATCGAGGCCGTACCCGATCAAAATGAAAGGTGTTTATTCTGTAGTACTAGGAAGGTGATCCTAGGTCGTTTCCCAGCGAATATCGGTCTAGGCAAAGTATCAAACACGTAGTGTGCAGTAAAATGGGGGGGTTTTTGTGTGTGACAAATGTGAAGAACAAAACATAAACAGAATATAAAAACTAAGAAAATCAGAAACAAAAGCGGGCAAACCCCTTTGGCTACGTACACTACTCAATCCTAGCTCACTAAAGATCGATTCCTCTCCTCTCCTCTGTCCAACTCGTGATAACCAAATACTAAGCGAAAATTCAGTTATCACTCCAAACCCTAACTTCTAATTAAGCATCAGAAACCAGAATTGGAGTTTTTACGAGTTAATACAAATTAAGCATTTATATTCATGTATTATCTCTACGAAATGGAATTAAGCAAACCACTACACATCGATAAACATGAAAACAGAGAAGAGAAAATGAAATTGCATTAATAACAAGAGCTCAAGAGTAGATAATACAATACCAAAGGGATTAACCCTTGAAGTCTAGCCTTCCATGGCCATAAATGAAGAAAAACGAGTAGAAATGGGGAAAAACAAAACCCTAGCAGCCACCACCACTTGGGAGAGCCAAGAGAGAAGTTCTAACCTAGAGAGAGAGTGAGAAATCTGAAATGGGAGTGTGTCTTGGGGGTTACACGAATTTCCCCTCTTTAGTCATGAAAATGGGCCTAAAACATGGGCCCAAGTCCTAAGAAACACTATTCTAAAAATTACAATTAAAAAGGGACCTAAATGCAAATTACAATCTTCACTTCAATGCTTCAATCTTCATTTCCAAACATCCCAAAGTGTCCTTGTGCCAAATATTACCTGAAAATAGAAATAGAATTAATTAGGCTAAATAATCCCAAATTAAACAATATTCGGAATATTAGTCCAATAAACTCAAAATCACTAAATCAAGCTAATCAATGTCAAATGGGCAACAAGTATCAATAATAGGAGTAAAATAATGCAAGGAATAATGGGAAATAAAATGCTCATCAAATACCCCCACACTTATCCTTTTGCACTCCTGGGCAAAACCAAAAGATAGGACTATGAAGATCAATATGCACCAAAGTGAATCATGCAACAAGATGACTACAACTAAGAAATGCTAACCTAAGAGATTACATACTTCACAATGAATTCTAGGAAATGCAAAGAAATGGGCAAACTCAAGCACACAAAATGGTTAAGGATCAAAGAGTCAAAGCATCCGCGAACATCATCCAATTACTTCAAGTATGCAAAGAAACCAATGACATCAAGAGGATAGTCACAAAGATGATAGAAACTCACAAGGATCACTCAAAAGTGTTTACACTCAAGTGTTTGGGGTTAATCATTATTTACACTCAAGGCACATCATGAAAAACAAACACAACCATAAGCTTGACAAGCCTCTAACATCAACCATCAACACACATGCACAAAATGATCAAAAGGTCTTTTAAGGGTTGTAATGGGGCCAAGGACAAGGTAGGATAAAAATATGGGAATGTAGCTAAAACCAAAGGAATAGAGGAGCAATGGGGAATAAGTAAAAAGTAAGCAAAATCCACCCCAAAATCAACTACCACTAATTCCAATCCTCTTTGCCTCAACAACCTTTTATTCACTTTTTTTTTTCTCTTCTTTTTTTTTTCTTTTTATTTTTGCATTTTTTTTTTATTTTTGTCTTCTATTTTTTTTTTTGTTTTTGAGAGATATACAAAAAGAAAAGAAGAAACAACACAAATGGCATGAAGATGAAGCCATAACTATAACAACCAATGAGGCAAAACCAAGAACTCAACCAATTAAAGCATAAAGCACACTTCTTACCTAATACCCATTCCCAAAACAATTCCAAAGCTCCAAAATTCCCTAAGGTTAGGACAATCATGGTTTTTCAGTCATAGGCTTGTAATGAGCTAAAGAACAAGGAAAGGGATAAAAAGGCTCAAAGGGGCTAGCAAAGGATACATTCATTCAAGGTAGGCTCATATGGCTAGTAGCTTATTCAAGAAAGAAAGTGCCTAAATCATTTCAAAATGTGCATGAGCAATCAAGTATCAACAAGAGTCAAGTCAAGTTCTAGAGTGCAAGTAATCCAGAGTGCAATCACACATGAAAGAAAATTAGGTGGCATATATAGCAATCCACCCACAATTAAGGCTCAAATCCTCACAAAAGGGACAATTCTATCACAGTGTTACCACCTCTTAATTATCAAAAGCAACTTTACACACAGAAATGCATGAATTCAGACACAAGATACCAAAACTCTACTAAAGTGAAGCAAAAACATGCAAGAAAATGCCCAAAACTAAGCAAAACCTAAAAAATATCAAAGCAAAATATGCAACCTAAACTACTCTCCCCCCCACACTTAAATCACACATTGTCCTCAATGGAACACAAATAGCAGAATCAGACAGATATAGACAAGTGTAATAAAAAGAGTAAGGAAGGAGAAAAGGAGACTCCCTAAGTCATGGTTGTTCAAAAGTGGGGTCGACCAATGAGGCCTCCTCCACAGGTGCATCATCCAAAGAAGGGGTGGTTAGGAAAGGCTTGAGTCGGTGGCCATTGACTTTGAAGCTCTTGTTCGTGGACTCACTCTTGATCTCCACAGTGCCATAAGGAAACACCTGGGTGACTACAAACGGTCCGATCCATTTAGAGCGGAGCTTTCCACTCATGAGTCCAAGCCTAGAGTTGTAGAGCAAAACTTTTTGACCAACCAAGAACTCCTTTCTGGAAATGGAGTTATCATGAAGCTTCTTGGTCTTCTCTTTGTAGAATTTGGAGTTCTCATAGGCCTCCAAGCGGATCTCATCTAGCTCACTCAACTGCAGCTTCCTCTCCTCACCCGCTTGATCAAGAGCTAAGTTACATTGCTTCACAGCCCAATATGCACGGTGCTCTATCTCCACAGGCAGGTGGCACGCCTTACCAAAGACAACCCGATAGGGTGACATCCCTATGGGTGCCTTGTAAGCGGTCCGATGGGCCCACAGAGCATCCTCCAATCGTGTGCTCCAATCCTTTCTATTAGGCTTCACCATCTTCTCCAAAATCCGCTTGATCTCTCTATTTGAAATCTCCGCTTGCCCGTTGGTTTGGGGGTGATAGGGTGTAGAGACTTTGTGCACAACCCCATACTTCTTGAGCAAAGCTTGCATGGATCTATTGCAGAAGTGTGTGCCTTGGTCACTGACTATGGCTCTAGGTATGCCAAACCTGCAAAGGATATTAGACCTGACAAAATCTACAACAACCTGAGCATCATTAGTCCTGGTGGCCTTAGCTTCCACCCATTTGGATACGTAATCCACAGCAAGTAAGATATAATAAAAACCAAAAGAAACAGGAAAGGGGCCCATGAAATCTATACCCCAGACGTCAAACACCTCACAAAACAACATAGGTTGTTGCGGCATCTGTTGCCTCCAAGATAGGGCGCCTCCTGCTCTTTGACACTGCTCACACGAGCTGCAGATGTTGCTCGCATCCTTGAAAATGGTAGGCCAATAAAATCCAGAATCCAGCACCTTTCGTGCTGTCCTTTGAGTACCAAGGTGGCCTCCCACTGGTGAAGCATGGCAAAATTGGAGAACCGATTGGATCTCCTGGTCTGGAATGCACCTGCGAATGACCTGATCACTGCAAAAACGCCATAAATAGGGGTCATCCCATACATAATGCTTGGCATCGCTCTTTAATTTGTCTCTTTGAGCTTTGGATGCCAAGGCAGGAAAAACAGAAGCAACGAGATAATTAACAATGTCTGCAAACCAAGGAGTTTGGGGAAGGGGATGGGAAACATGTAAAGATAAAAGCTGTTCATCCGGGAAGTTATCCCGGATAGGAAATGCATCCTCCTCTCTCTCTATCCTGCTCAAGTGGTCTGCGACAAGGTTATGCGCACCACTCCGATCCTGAATCTCAAGATCAAACTCCTGGAGGAGCAACATCCACCTAATCAACCTAGGTTTGGAATCTGTCTTTTTCAAAAGATACTTCAGAGCAGCATGATCAGTGTACACTACAACCTTAGAACCAAGCAAATATGATCTAAACTTGTCAAGTGCAAAAACAATAGCCAAAAGTTCTTTTTCAGTTGTTGTGTAATTAACCTGTGCTGCATCTAAAGTCCTAGAAGCATAATAAATCACATGCGACAGCTTACCAACCCTTTGGGAGAGAACTGCTCCCAAAGCATAATTTGAAGCATCAGTCATGAGCTCAAATGGGAGGGTCCAATCAGGTGGTTGGATGATGGGAGTGGTGGTCAGTGCTTTCTTCAATTCATCAAATGCCCTCTTGCATTGGTCTCCAAATTCCCATGGGGCATCCTTTTGAAGCAACTTGGAAAGAGGAAGGGCAATGTTGCTAAAGTTCTGAATAAACCTGCGATAGAAACCTGCATGACCAAGAAAAGAACGCACCTCTCGCACGCAAGAGGGGTAAGGCAAATGTGATATTACATGCAGCTTAGCAGGGTCAACTTCTATGCCCTTTTGCGAAACAATGTGCCCTAAGACTATGCCTTGTTCTACCATGAAGTGGCATTTTTCAAAATTCAAGACAAGGTTAGTCTCAATGCACCTGTTAAGCACCTTAGTCAAATTATCAAGACATGCATCAAATGAGGAGCCATAAACACTAAAATCATCCATGAAGACCTCTATGCAATGCTCGAGCAAGTCAGCGAAAATACTCATCATACATCTTTGAAATGTGGCAGGAGCATTGCATAGGCCAAAAGGCATCTTTCTATATGCAAATGTGCCAAAAGGACAGGTAAATGTGGTCTTATGTTGGTCCTCTGGTGCAATACAAATTTGAAAATAACCAGAGAATCCATCTAAGAAGCAATAATGAGATTTACCTGCCAGGCGCTCCAACATCTGATCAATGAAGGGGAGAGGGAAATGATCCTTGCGAGTCGCCTGGTTGAGCTTTCTGTAATCAATGCAGACTCTCCAACTGTTCAGCACTCTAGTGGGAATCAGCTCATCCTTCTCATTTTTGACAACTGTGACACCAGACTTCTTGGGGACAACTTGCACCGGGCTCACCCAAGTGCTATCTGAAATTGGGTAGATGATACCCGCTTGGAGCAGCTTGGTGACCTCTTTCTTAACCACATCAAGAATCTGGGGGTTCAATCGTCTTTGGGGTTGTCTCACTGGTTTAGCCCCATCCTCCAACAAAATGCGGTGCATGCACATGGAGGGGCTAATTCCAGGAATATCCGCTAAAGTCCATCCAATTGCCCTCTTGTTCTTTCTTATCACATCCAGCAGTTTCTCCTCTTGATCAACAGAAAGTGAGGTAGAGATGATCACTGGGAGTTTCTGCTCATCCTCCAGGTAAGCATATTTGAGATGAGGAGGGAGGGGCTTCAGGTCCAATGAGGGTGCCTGCATAATAGATGGAACTAAAGGGACAGCAGAAATGGATTCTGCTGCCTGCACCTGAACAAGTAAATCAGACTCATGCATAACAGATATGGGGTTAGGGTTAGCATAATCTGAATCTATAACATATGAATCATCAGATGCAGTGGCAGAGTCTAGAAACTGAGCTATTTCAGTGCATGCGGTGCACCATCCAGAGTTAGTGCATGATGGACAAGTAAATGAATCAGTGAAAGATGGCAATTCAAAATCATGATGCAAAAAGTCAAGCATATGCTCATCTATCAAATCATCAAGCAAGTCCACATGGAAAACAGAGTGATCCTCAGGAAAATGTTTCATAGCATGGAAAATGTCAAATCGGATCACACTGCCATCAAACTCCATGGAAAGTGAACCTGAATGCACATCTATCTTGGTTCGGGCTGTTTTCAAAAATGGCCTCCCCAAAATAATAGGAACAGCATTACGGGGAGAGTCATCTTCCATATCAAGTATGTAAAAATCAGCAGGGAAGATCAACTCTTCAACCCGAACCAAGACATCCTCTATCAAACCTGCGGGGTGGGCAGTACTTCTATTTGCCAATTGAATCACCACACCCGTAGGTTGAAGAGGTCCAAGAGAAAGAGACTTAAAAACAGACATAGGCATGACATTTATTGATGCTCCTAAATCTAGCATAGCATTTTCAAACTTAACATTGCCTATGATGCAAGGTATAGAGAAAGTTCCAGGATCCTTACATTTTTCAGGAATGTGAGGGATAGGTTTACCTATGAGAGCGGAGACATTCCTTCCCATGCTTATCCTCTCATTGCCCTTGAGTCTTCTCTTATGAGTGCACAACTCCTTAAGGAACTTCGCATACCTTGGAATCTGTTTTATTGCATCAAGAAGGGGTATGTTGACTTCCACCTTCCTGAATGTGTCAAGAATGTCCTTGTCCACCTCTTCCACCCTTTTGTTTTGAGGCACTCTTGGTGGGAATGGAAGAGGAACAGGAGGAGGTTGTAGAACAACAGCAGGGCTTGTGGTTGAAGTCGAGGAGGGTTGAGTTGGATGATTCTCTTTGGTGCTAGCATGCTCACCTTCATCTACCACTTGGCTCTTCCCTTTAGAGGAAGCTAGAGCATCATTGTTGAGGTTAGGTTGTGGTGTGGGTGTGACAATCTGCTTTCCCGACCTCAGGTTGATGGCACTCACATTCTGATTCTGAGGGTTGATCACAGTTTGGGATGGCAACTTGTCAGAATTTTGAGATTGCAAGTTGTTGAGAGAAGTTGCCATTTGACCCATCTGATTTGTCAAAGTCTGAATGGATGCCACTTGTCTCTGAATGGATGCTCTAGTTTCTTGTTGAAATTGGAGGTTTTGCATGGTCATTTGCCTCACCAATTCCTCCAAGGTAGGTTGGTTGGATGGAGGGGCTGATGGTGCAGGATGAACCACTTGCTGCTGTTGTTGTTGCCTTTGATGCTGGATTGGAGGAGGTACATATGGTGGTCTACTCGGTCCAGCGGTGTTCTGAAATGGAACATTAGGAGGAGGTTGTTGTTGTTGATCAGACCACTTCAGATTGGGATGGTTCCTCCATCCAGGGTTGTATCTATTGGAAGAGAGGTCATGATTATGTTGTTGTGGGCCTCTATTGTTGTATATGTTTGCTGCATAGGCCTCGGGTTGGTCACCACTTATCATCGGCTGTTGCTGCTGAAGGGAAGGGCATGCATCTGTGGGGTGCTCAATGGATGTGCATATGCCACACACTCTAGCAGGAAGTATCATCTTTTTCTGATTGACAGCCAATTGTGTGACCAATGTTGTGAGAGAATCAATTTTCTGCTCAAGCTTCTCAACCTTGCCCGAGTCTGCACCAACATCATTTACATCCCTCACAACTATTGCATCACTGTTGCTTCTTGCATGGAATTGTTGACAATTGGAAGCCATCTTCTCAATTTTGCTCCTGGCTTGTAAGGGTGTCATATCTCCCAATGTACCACCACTTGCAGCATCTACCATGTTTCTTTCCATGAAGTTGAGACCTTCATAAAAGTACTGGATGAGAAGCTGCTCTGAGATCTGATGGTGAGGGCAGGAAGCACACAACCTCTTGAATCTCTCCCAATAATCATAGAGACTCTCTCCATGTTGTTGCCTGATACCAGAAATTTCCTTTCTGATTGCAGTGGTCCTATTTGCAGGGAAGAATTTTTCGAGAAATGCCCTCTTCAAGTCATCCCAGCTTGTGATGGAACCAGGGGCCAAGTCAGATAACCAATCTTGTGCTAGACCCTCTAAGGAATGTGGAAATGCTCTGAGACAGACATGATCCTCTTGCACATCATGTGGTTTCATTGTGGTGCACACTATATGGAATTTCTTGAGATGCTTATGAGGATCCTCACCTGCAAGACCATGAAACTTGGGCAACAAATGGATTAGTCCTGTTCTAAGCTCAAAAGGAACATCCTCATCAGGATACCGGATACACGAGTCTTCAATAGTGAAGTCAGGTGCAGCCAGCTCCCTAAGTGTCCTTTCCCTTGGTGGGGGTTGAGCCATGTTATCACAATGTATAGAATCAGATTGAATAAAAGTAGAAGGAATAGAAGAAATAGAAACAGAATCAGAATTAGATGGACTATAAGATGACTCTGACTCACTACCTAATGACTGATTCCTATTTTGTCTAACTAATCTGTGATAAGTTCTATCAATTTCAGGGTTGTAAGGATGCAAATAACTTGGGTTGCCCCTAGTCATGTACTGAACAGAACAGCATCAACCATAGCATACTGTAACAGATATGCATGACCAAAATCGGCAACAAAATTTATTATTTTTTAAAATTTTTTTCTTTATTTTTTTCAGCACCCTAAAATCATGAAAACATATCACAGAAAGTTTGAGGACAAAATTCAAAAGGGAACCAAGTCAAACAAATAAGTTACAAACAAAAAAGAAGAAAAATAAACTTGTAAAATAAAAAAGAAATAGTAAAGAACCGAATTTTTGGGGCCTTCCCATTATCGAAATTTCGATTTCATTAGCTTATTTGGAAAATTCTCTTCGATTTGATATAAAATTCGTCCAATTCCGAGTTACGGATCAAAAGTTATGGCTGTTTGAAATTCGTGCTGATAAAACTTGAAAAAGGTTTTCTGCAATTCACAACCAATGATGATCTGAGTGACAGTGGCTTAACAAAACATCATCATATGATAATAGTAGTGTGGATATAAATTTTCGTGCAAAAATACCACCCACAACTATGTGAACTAGCAACCACAGAATCAATCAAATACACTAATTGCAACAAAACAGCAAACAGCGCAACTTCAACCAGTTATCAGAATTGACTACTAGACCCTAAATCAGACACGACACACTATAATAACTATACTAACTACGACACTAACTAACTACTAATGACCTTTGGCAAGAACCGATATTCCCCGGCAACGGCGCCAAATTTTGATCGAGGCCGTACCCGATCAAAATGAAAGGTGTTTATTCTGTAGTACTAGGAAGGTGATCCTAGGTCGTTTCCCAGCGAATATCGGTCTAGGCAAAGTATCAAACACGTAGTGTGCAGTAAAATGGGGGGGTTTTTGTGTGTGACAAATGTGAAGAACAAAACATAAACAGAATATAAAAACTAAGAAAATCAGAAACAAAAGCGGGCAAACCCCTTTGGCTACGTACACTACTCAATCCTAGCTCACTAAAGATCGATTCCTCTCCTCTCCTCTGTCCAACTCGTGATAACCAAATACTAAGCGAAAATTCAGTTATCACTCCAAACCCTAACTTCTAATTAAGCATCAGAAACCAGAATTGGAGTTTTTACGAGTTAATACAAATTAAGCATTTATATTCATGTATTATCTCTACGAAATGGAATTAAGCAAACCACTACACATCGATAAACATGAAAACAGAGAAGAGAAAATGAAATTGCATTAATAACAAGAGCTCAAGAGTAGATAATACAATACCAAAGGGATTAACCCTTGAAGTCTAGCCTTCCATGGCCATAAATGAAGAAAAACGAGTAGAAATGGGGAAAAACAAAACCCTAGCAGCCACCACCACTTGGGAGAGCCAAGAGAGAAGTTCTAACCTAGAGAGAGAGTGAGAAATCTGAAATGGGAGTGTGTCTTGGGGGTTACACGAATTTCCCCTCTTTAGTCATGAAAATGGGCCTAAAACATGGGCCCAAGTCCTAAGAAACACTATTCTAAAAATTACAATTAAAAAGGGACCTAAATGCAAATTACAATCTTCACTTCAATGCTTCAATCTTCATTTCCAAACATCCCAAAGTGTCCTTGTGCCAAATATTACCTGAAAATAGAAATAGAATTAATTAGGCTAAATAATCCCAAATTAAACAATATTCGGAATATTAGTCCAATAAACTCAAAATCACTAAATCAAGTTAATCAATGTCAAATGGGCAACAAGTATCAATAATAGGAGTAAAATAATGCAAGGAATAATGGGAAATAAAATGCTCATCACCCCTTTTTGCCCAGGTCTGATGCCAGTCGCGCGCTTGAGCGCGACTTCTCGCGCTTGAGCGCTAGAAAGTTGACTTGAGTTGACCATGCTATATCTTCTTCGTTAACCGTCGGATCTTGCTCAAATTTGACGAGCAACCTTCTAAAAATCATATCTTCATATCCAACGGTGGAAATTGCATTTGGAGTATTAAATCTTTTATTTTTAATTTCCCTAGTTAGCGAATTTAAAACACCGAAAACACCGATTTTGGCCCTCGTTTGGTCTTCTTTAAATTCGCTTTTCGATGCCAATGCTCCTTGACTCCTTTATGGCACTCAAAGAACTCCTAATCCATCATTTTAAATCCCTTTTAGGATAATCCTTACTTCCAAATCTTAATATTATTCTAATTATTATTAGAATTAAATTCGGATGTTACACCAAATATTCATCTTTGCTTGATTTTTTGCATGCTCAGAACCTGAAATTGATAAGTGCAATCAAGTTATAATTATATTTAATATATACATACACACATATAAACATAGCTAAGAAAATTCTAAAGCTCTAAATCTAATCGTACTAAAACTTAAAACTCGCAATAGACTGTTAACTAAGAGTACTAAATAATCATATTAAATATTTATAACAACAAAAGAAGAGGATGAAGAGTATATGTAAAATAATCTTCAATTGTAGCAGACATGTTAACTAAGAGTAACACTTGAAGTTGTAATGTTCCATTTTCATTCTCAATTTAAATATATCATATCATATATATAGATAAGTGAATCTGAAAATGTAACATCTCAAAATCTAATAGAAAATAAAATATTACGTAAACAGAGAATAGTTTTTCTCTTTCTTTAAGCTTTGCCTGTGTAATAAATTATTGCTATAAACCACTAGATTGCTAACAGTCTAGAAGGTTAAAAGTTGGACTGCAAACAACAATCAAAACATTTTTATAAATCAATCGCCATTAAAGAATAACAAGTCTTAATTCAAACATCTTTTCTCACTGCAGTTTTAAACTTAGAATACTAGAGCAAAAAATAAAAAATAAAAAACCACCACAATAAAATCACCTACGAACTTGGGACATCTTTGATTCCCAAATATCTTAACAATCAAAGAATAACATTCTTTCCTTTGATCTCTTGTAATTAAGTGTCAAACAAGATACCTATCTCATGTAAAATATCTGCCGAGTTGGATTCAAACTCTAGCGCCTTTGTCAAGTCTTCAATAATCTGGTATATGAAGCAATCAGTGGCATATGGAACATTATTTGTGCATGAAAATGAAAATCATAAACAATCAAGAGTGACACGAATGAGGTATCAAGAAAGCACCATAAATTTCAACCTTATCATCCACAAAAAACCAAGAAACAATGCTGAACAAAAATGTCTTAAATCCACAAAAGCAAAATGAAAGCCTTGAAAAAAGAAAGAAAACGAACAAAGAGGAATCTAATGCTCACAACAATTAAGGAAGGAGAAGGATTACAACTTCAAAACCAACAGGCTTTTTATTTACTAATAATGACATAGATCAAGAAGAAGATTTAAAAGAGAGGTATAAAGGTCTCAAGAGCTTCAGGCCTTAACAATAAGTCTGATACCAACTTTCAGAAGAAGTTACACACATCAAAAACTAGGACTAGGAGAGTGTGTACATAAATTATTTTTCAAGATTAATTTACTTCATTAACTAGAAAAAAAAGTATGCAGACAATAACATGAATTGAAAATCAACCTGAAGAAGTGTCACCTTATCTAGCTTGGTATCTTGATATCTTGATCACTTTACCATCAAGCTTAAGTTCAGAGGGACTTATATTCTTAGTTAAGTACTTAACAAATAAACTATAGGATCATTCATAGATCTTACATCCCTGAAGCAATGACGATTTTTGAATAGGACAGATCTAAGGGTGTTGCTGAAACATGGACCCCAAAGAACAAACTAGTGTTGTGGTATGTGAACTTTAGAGTATGTGAACAAGCTATTAATCTAAGGGTGTTGCTGAAACATGGACCCCAAAGAACAAGCTAGGTTCTAGATAAGAATTACATGTTCTCCTAATTACAAATGAACCTTGAGGGATCTGGGAAAGAGCAATGAGAGAAAAAATACAGCTTATTTTCAATCAGGGATCATGTATGTGTAATTTCTTAAAGTAGAGAGGTTCAAGAACAAGAAACTTATGGTTTGATGTGACTCAAATGAGAGTGTAATTCTCTGAGCAAGAAAGGTGTTACTTAATAAGTAGTTAAGCACTAAAATCAGGGGAGGACAATCTAGTAAACCCCAAAATGCAAAATTCTCTTTTCCACATTCTAAATTATAAAGAGAGTATTCTCTCACCCTCCTCTCTCAATATCAATTCATAAGGAGAAAGAAAAAAATGATTATTTAATTTTATTTTGTCCATATGTCATAACCCAATTGTTTGATTTTATGAATCTAGCAACATAAAGTTTTGACTTTGACAAATTTTAAGAAGCTAAAAGCAGGAAGCAAAATATGACCTTTTTCTTTAGATAAGTTCTTAATCAAATCTCAGTGACTTGCTAGGACATTACCACCACATGCAAATCTACTATAAAAGCAAAAAAGTTTTTCACCTAATATAAAGTTATAAACATAAAATTGACTACAACTACGAACTAGATCAAAAATCTGGATATAAATGTAGAGTGGTATAATAGAAAGCCTACATACACAGGCCAATCACACAGCAGAAAACATAAGGAGAGATAAATTTCAATGATGTAAATGCTTCAAAGTAAGACAAAATTGAAGTCAAAGCAGCTTACCTCCTTGTCATTTTGATATTTTGCAATATTTAGCGGATTCTGTGAACGCTGCAACCACAACAATATACATTCAGTGTTTTGATATGAAATACTAACAATAAAGAAAATACTTAAATTAGAACATACATCCATACATCCATGATAGCTGCTTGAACTCTAGGATTTTGAAATGCCATTGCAACATCTGGATTGGCCACAATCTTTGAAATGACTTCTTCTGGACTAAGCCCAATTTGATTTGACGAAAGTAAAAATGTAGAATGTTCAGAAAATATATATAGAAGAAAAAATGGGGGAAGAAAGATTAAAACTGAAGCATTAGCATCATTTGAAGGGAAATATCTTGATTGCACATCTAGACTTGTCTGAACAATAAAAAGCCACAAAAAGGGAAATATGCATGGGTATATAATCAAAACTGAAATCATCACAGATTCAAAAAATTCAATAAACCTAGAGCCAAGAAAACTGATGATGACTAGCATATAAAGATATATCAGTAAGCAAAGACTAGTAAGCCATGTCACTTAGTCACGAAGATTGCTGATTCACACAACAAATACTGATCTTCAATAAAATCCCTGATTTACCTATTGAAAAACCCAATCACCCATGAAGCTTCCATCATTAGTAAACTTATTTAGCCTAGATGCTGCAATAGAGATGACCCTGGCACCCCCAGCTACAGCATGTTGCCTTTTTCGCTTCCCCCAACGCAAAAAATCTTGAACTTTATGTGCTTTCATCTCACGATGCCAGATAGAAACATCCTTTATATCCTGCTAGTGTTTCATTACCCATATTATTAGTAAAGTGAAACGAAAAAT
Source organism: Crotalaria pallida (assembly GCA_037953625.1). Classification (NCBI taxonomy): domain Eukaryota; kingdom Viridiplantae; phylum Streptophyta; class Magnoliopsida; order Fabales; family Fabaceae; genus Crotalaria; species Crotalaria pallida. The sequence continues at coordinate 72,941,976 of CM075649.1, read as the reverse complement.
ACTTCAAAATTCTAGAAAACTAGAAAAGCAAGATTGTCATCATAATATTGAAGATAGAATCCATTTAAGAAATAGGAAAGAAATATGCAATAGTTCTTTATCTGTTCTCAAAGTTACCCTTTTAGACTTCCTTCGACTATGCTTGTCGGAATCTGGAAAATTTCCTTCCGTTTTCCCTCTCTGTCTATTTTTTATAGCATGTAGATGAGCACAAGAAGGGGTAGCTGCATTTGATGCAATAGATGCAGCCAACTCACCAAGAGAACCCTACCTTTAAATATCAATGTCATGAATAGCAAAGAGTAAAATGTTTACAAGATGAAAAGAGAATCTATTTTTTTAAGTAGAAATAAAGTAAATCTGAAAAACAACACAGAGAACCTCATGAGTTTTTTTCCTTCTCGAGTTGCTGGCTCTTGTGCACGCATTAAAGCTTTAAGTCTCCATCTTGAACCCTCATCCCCGATAAGGGAAGATGATAAAAGTTTCTCTGCACCAACTTTAGTATCACCACTTTCTTCTGGATAGCCACTTCCATTATGCTTCAGATACGGATTCTATTCCTTAGGATTCACCTTTGACTGAAAATGAAAACAAAACATTTAGCCTTTTTAACACCTTACATTGGCCATGACTAATGAGACTAAAAGATGAAGACCAGCAGCAAACCTAATGATATCATTTTGAACATAACACAAAATGGACACACAGAAAAATAGTTCACTCATTCATCATTTAAACATAAAGAAATAAATGATCCAAATAGGATACAGAGAAGCAACAAAAGGTTTTCTTTGCTTTCTCCCTCTTCCATTTTATTCCTATTTACTCTATCACCCTATTAGCATTTATCTTTTTATTTTCAAACTAAAAACAACAAAAAATGACAAACAAATATAGGTTTAATAAGAAAGAGTTCATAATTAAGCAACAAAAAGTAAAAAACAGAAAACAATGAGGGGATAAATATAGAACCCAAAACGAGAACTAGAAGCTGAAGGAAAAAAATCAACACGGCAAGTCATAGCAAGGACTATTAGATCAAAATAACCCCAAAATGAGAGTGAAATCAAACCCAAATCAAACAGAACCCCAAATCGAATAGAACCCTAAATCAAAAGTGAATAAGGACGGAATCAAATAGAACCCCAAATAAAAAAGAATGAAGAGTGAAATCAAACTCACCAAATAAAACCCCATTTCTACTTCACGAATGAGGGTTTTCCCTTTATTTTTCTCTCTATTTTCTTCTTCTTTTACGTTTTCTCTCTGCTTCGAATGAAGGTGATGGTTTTCTATGTTTTTGGTTTTAGGTTTGTGAGAGAATAAGAGGAGAAAGAGTGTGTTGGAGCAGCAGCGATGTTCGATGTTCGGTGTTGGCAGAGAGATCGAGTACGGTGGGGGTGATGAGGAGAGGACTATGATGATGGTTAATTGGAATGGCTGAAGATGGCAGCGGCGATGGTGATCTCGAATCTTAGGGGAAGAGCGAAGAGGGCACAGAGGAGGCGTCAAGGTAGGGTTTGTGTGAGAGAACGATTGGGCTAGGTGGTGTGGCTGGACGGTGATGGACTGACAGGTGAGACGGTGGAAGAGAAAGGGGAGGAGGAGGACCGCATTGGCGTTGGCGTTGGCGCCGCTGTCGCTTAGGGCTTTCTGTTTCTTTTTCTCTTCTTTCTCGGGACTTCTCTCTGCACTTGGTTCTCTATGCATCTAAAATTTGTTTGGGAATTTCTCGGCACAATGTATTAAAAGGGTAGGTTATGTTTATTATTTTTTTAAAATGTTATTTAACTTTTAGTCTAAAAATAAGTGTTTTGCAACGACTTAAAAATGTCGTTGCATAAAAGAAATGTTTTTGTAACGATTTTAATACATCGTTGCTTAAGACACTTTTTTGCAACGACATTTTTAAGTCGTTGCAAAAGACCTATTTTCTGCAGCGACATTTTTAAATCGTTGCAAAACACTCGTTTTTAGCAACGACTTTTATAAGTCGTTGCAAAATGTCGTTGCAATAAATGGTTTTTCTTGTAGTGAAATAAAACTTGTAAAATAAAAAAAAATTGTAAACGAAGGATTTTGGGGTCCAGATTCTCTCTAATTTCGTTCCTATTTTGTCTAACTAATCTGTGATAAGTCCTATCAATTTCAGGGTTGTAGGGATGCAAGTAGCTTGGGTTACCCCTAGTCATGCACTAAACAGAACACCATCAACAGACATGCATGACCAAAATAGGCAACAAAATTTTTTTATTTTTTAAAGTTTTTTTCTTTATTTTTTTCAGCACCCTAAAATCATGAAAACCAATCACAGAAAGTTTGAGAACAAAATTCAAAAGGGAACCAAGTCAAACAACTAAAAATATCACAAAAAAGACTCAAAATAAAACTTGCAAAATAAAAAAAATAGTAAACGAAGGATTTTCGGGTCCAGATTTTCTCTAATTCCGTTCCTATTTTGTCTAACTAGTCTATGATAAGTCCTATCAATTTCAGGGTTGTAGGGATGCAAGTAGCTTGGGTTACCCCTAGTCATGCACTAAACAAAACACCATCAACAAACATGCATGACCAAAATAAGCAACAAAAATTTTTTATTTTTAAAATTTTTTTTTATTTTTTTCAACACCCTAAAATCATGAAAACCAATCACAGAAAGTTTGAGGACAAAATTCAAAAGGGAACCAAGTCAAACAACTAAAAATATCACAAAAGAGACTCAAAATAAAACTTGTAAAATAAAAAAAAAATAGTTCCTATACCATTCAAAGCCTTTAGAATACTCACTTAACCATTCTACACTTGGTAGAACCTCCAAGGACTCATGCTACACCCTCTACATCCCTTGAGGTACCTAGCATTGTTTAGGTTCATTCTAGTGGTTCTTATAAGTCCTAATACACATTTCGATACCATTCAAAGCCTTTAGAATACTCTCTTAACCATTATACACTTGTTAGAACCTCCAAGGACTCATGCTACACCCTCTACAACCCTTGGGGAATCAAGCATTGTTTCGGATCAGTCTAATGGTTCTTATATGTCCTAATACACATTCCTAAACAATTTTAAGCCTTTAGAATACTCTCTTAACCAATCTACACTTGTTAGAACCTCCAAGTACTCATGTTACACCCTCTACGTCCCTTGGGGACTCAAGCAATGTTTAGGATCATTCTAATGGTTCTTATAAGTCCAAATACACATTCCTAGAACATTCTAAGCCATTAGAATACTCTCTTAACCATTCTACACTTGTTAGAACCTCCAAGGACTCATGCTACACCCTCTACGTCCCTTGGGGACTCAAGCATTGTTTAGGGTCATTCTAATGGTTCTTATAAGTCCTAATACACATTCCTATACCATTCAACGCCATTAGAATACTCACTTAACCATTCTACACATGTTAGAACCTCCAAGAACTCATGCTACACCCTCTACTTCCCTTGGGGTACCAAGCAATGTTTAGGATCATTCTAAAGGTTCTTATAAGTCCTAATACACATTCCTAGACCATTCAAAGCCTTTAGAATACTCTCTTAACCATTCTACACTTGTTAGAACCTCCAAGGACTCATGCTACACCCTCTACGTCCCATGGGGAACAAAGCAATGTTTAAGATCATTCTAAAGGTTCTTATAAGTCCTAATACGCATTCCTATACCATTCAAAGCCTTTAAGATACTCTCTTAACCATTCTACACTTGTTAGAACCTCCAAGAACACATGCTACAACCTCTACGTCCCTTGGGGACTCAAGCATTGTTTAGGATCATTCTAATGGTTCTTATAAGTCCTAATACACATTCTTATACCATTTAAAGCCTTTAGAATACTCTCTTAACCATTCTACACTTGGTAGAACCTCCAATGACTCATGCAACACCCTCTACATCCCTTGAGGTACCTAGCATTGTTTAGGTTCATTCTAGTGGTTCTTATAAGTCCTAATACACATTCCGATACCATTCAAAGCCTTTAGAATACTCTCTTAACCATTATACACTTGTTAGAACCTCCAAGGACTCATGCTACACCCTCTACAACCCTTGGGGACTCAAGCATTGTTTCGGATCAGTCTAATGGTTCTTATAAGTCCTAATACACATTCCTAAACAATTTTATGCCTTTAGAATTCTCTCTTAACCAATCTACACTTGTTAGAACCTCCAAGTACTCATGCTACACCCTCTACGTCCCTTGGGGACTCAAGCAATGTTTAGGATCATTCTACTGGTTCTTATAAGTCCAAATACACATTCCTAGAACATTCTAAGCCTTTAGAATACTCTCTTAACCATTTTACACTTGTTAGAACCTCCAAGGACTCATGCTACACCCTCTACGTCCCTTGGGGACTCAAGCATTGTGTAGGGTCATTCTAATGGTTCTTATAAGTCCTAATACACATTCCTATACCATTCAAAGCCTTTAGAATACTCTCTTAACCATTCTACACTTGTTAGAACCTCCAAGGACTCATACTACGCCCTCTACGTCCCTTGAGGTACCAAGCATTATTTAGGATCATTCTAGTGGTTCTTATAAGTCCTAATACACATTCCTATACCATTCAAAGCCTTTAGAATACTCTTTTAACCATTCTACACTTGTTAGAACCTCCAAGGACTCATGCTACACACTCTACGTCCCTTGGGGACTCAAGCATTGTTTAGGATCATTCTAATGGTTCTTATAAGTCCTAATACACATTCCTATACCATTCAAAGCCTTTAGAATACTCTCTTAACCATTATACACTTGTTAGAACCTCCAAGGACTCATACTACACCCTCTACGTCCCTTGAGGTACCAAGCATTGTTTAGGATCATTCTAGTAGTTCTTATAAGTCCTAATACACATTCCTATTCCATTCAAAACCTTTAGAATACTCTCTTAACCATTTTACACTTGTTAGAACCTCCAAGGACCCATGCTACACCCTCTACGTTCCTTAAGGTACCAAGCATTGTTTAAGATCATTCTAGTGGTTCTTATAAGTCCTAATACACATTCCTAGACCATTCAAAGCCTTTAGAATACACTCTTAACCCTTCTACTCTTGTTAGAACCTCCAAGGACTCATGCTACACCCTCTACGTCCCTTGGGGACTCAAGCATTGTTTAGGATCATTCTAGTGGTTCATATAAGTCCTAATACACATTCCTATACCATTCAAAGCCTTTAGAATACTCTCTTAACCATTTTACACTTGTTAGATCCTCCAAGGACTCATGCTACACCCTCTACGTCCCTTAAGGTACCAAGCATTGTTTATGATCATTCTAGTGGTTCTTATAAGTCCTAATACACATTCCTAGACCATTCGAAGCCTTTAGAATACTCTCTTAACCATTCTACTCTTGTTAGAACCTCCAAGGACTCATGCTACACCCTCTACGTCCCTTGGGTTACCAAGCAATGTTTAGGAACATTCTAATGGTTCTTATTAGTCCTAATACACATTCCTAGACAATTCTAAGCCTTTAGAATACTCTCTTAACCATTCTACACTTGTTAGAACCTGCAAGGACTCATGCTACACCCTCTACGTCCCTTGGGGACTCAAGTATTGTTTAGGGTCATTCTAATGGTTCTTATAAGTCCTAATACACATTCCTATACCATTCAACGCCATTAGAATACTCACTTAACCATTCTACACATGTTAGAACCTCCAAGAACTCATGCTACACCCTCTACTTCCCTTGGGGTACCAAGCAATGTATAGGATCATTCTAAAGGTTCTTATAAGTCCTAATACACATTCCTAGACCATTCAAAGCCTTTAGAATACTCTCTTAACCATTCTACACTTGTTAGAACCTCCAAGGACTCATGCTACACCCTCTACGTCCCATGGGGAACAAAGCAATGTTTAAGATCATTCTAAAGGTTCTTATAAGTCCTAATACGCATTCCTATACCATTCAAAGCCTTTAAGATACTCTCTTAACCATTCTACACTTGTTAGAACCTCCAAGAACACATGCTACAACCTCTACGTCCCTTGGGGACTCAAGCATTGTTTAGGATCATTCTAATGGTTCTTATAAGTCCTAATACACATTCTTATACCATTTAAAGCCTTTAGAATACTCTCTTAACCATTCTACACTTGGTAGAACTTCCAATGACTCATGCTACACCCTCTACATCCCTTGCGGTACCTAGCATTGTTTAGGTTCATTCTAGTGGTTCTTATAAGTCCTAATACACATTCCGATACCATTCAAAGCCTTTAGAATACTCTCTTAACCATTATACACTTGTTAGAACCTCCATGGACTCATGCTACACCCTCTACAACCCTTGGGGACTCAAGCATTGTTTTGGATCAGTCTAATGGTTCTTATAAGTCCTAATACACATTCCTAAACAATTTTATGCCTTTAGAATTCTCTCTTAACCAATCTACACTTGTTAGAACCTCCAAGTACTCATGCTACACCCTCTACGTCCCTTGGGGACTGAACCAATGTTTAGGATCGTTCTACTGGTTCTTATAAGTCCAAATACACATTCCTAGAACATTCTAAGCCTTTAGAATACTCTCTTAACCATTTTACACTTGTTAGAACCTCCAAGGACTCATGCTACACCCTCTACGTCCCTTGGGGACTCAAGCATTGTGTAGGGTCATTCTAATGGTTCTTATAAGTCCTAATACACATTCCTATACCATTCAAAGCCTTTAGAATACTCTCTTAACCATTCTACACTTGTTAGAGCCTCCAAGGACTCATACTACGCCCTCTACGTCCCTTGAGGTACCAAGCATTATTTAGGATCATTCTAGTGGTTCTTATAAGTCCTAATACACATTCCTATACCATTCAAAGCCTTTAGAATACTCTCTTAACCATTCTACACTTGTTAGAACCTCCAAGGACTCATGCTACACCCTCTACGTCCCTTGGGGACTCAAGCATTGTTTAGGATCATTCTAATGGTTCTTATAAGTCCTATTACACATTCCTATACCATTCAAAGCCTTTAGAATACTCTCTTAACCATTATACACTTGTTAGAACCTCCAAGGACTCATACTACACCCTCTACGTCCCTTGAGGTACCAAGCATTGTTTAGGATCATTCTAGTTGTTCTTATAAGTCCTAATACACATTCCTATTCCATTCAAAACCTTTAGAATACTCTCTTAACCATTTTACACTTGTTAGAACCTCCAAGGACCCATGCTACACCCTCTACGTCCCTTAAGGTACCAAGCATTGTTTAAGATCATTCTAGTGGTTCTTATAAGTCCTAATACACATTCCTAGACCATTCAAAGCCTTTAGAATACACTCTTAACCCTTCTACTCTTGTTAGAACCTCCAAGGACTCATGCTACACCCTCTACGTCCCTTGGGGACTCAAGCATTGTTTAGGATCATTCTAGTGGTTCATATATGTCCTAATACACATTCCTATACCATTCAAAGCCTTTAGAATACTCTCTTAACCATTTTACACTTGTTAGATCCTCCAAGGACTCATGCTACACCCTCTACGTCCCTTAAGGTACCAAGCATTGTTTATGATCATTCTAGTGGTTCTTATAAGTCCTAATACACATTCCTAGACCATTCGAAGCCTTTAGAATACTCTCTTAACCATTCTACTCTTGTTAGAACCTCCAAGGACTCATGCTACACCCTCTACGTCCCTTGGGTTACCAAGCAATGTTTAGGAACATTCTAATGGTTCTTATTAGTCCTAATACACATTCCTAGACAATTCTAAGCCTTTAGAATACTCTCTTAACCATTCTACACTTGTTAGAACCTCCAAGGACTAATGCTACACCCTCTACGTCTCTTGGGGACTCAAGCATTGTTTAAGATCATTCTAATGGTTCTTATAAGTCCTAATACACATTCCTAGACCATTCTAAGCCATTAGAATACTCTCTTAACCATTCTACACATGTTAGAACATCCAAGAACTCATGCTACACCCTCTACTTCCCTTGGGGTACCAAGCAATGTTTAGGATTATTCTAAAGGTTCTTATAAGTCCTAATACACATTACTAGACCATTCTAAGCCTTTAGAATACTCTCTTAACCATTCTACACTAGTTAGAACCTCCAAGGACTCATGCTACACCCTCTACGTCCCTTAGGGTACCAAGCTATGTTTAAGATCATTCTAATGGTTATTATAAAGCGTAATACACATTCCTAGATCATTCAAAGCCTTTTGAATACTCTCTTAACCATTCTACACTTGTTAGAACCTTCAAGGACTCAAGCTACACCCTTTACGTCCCTTGGGGTACCAAGCAATGTTTAGGATCATTCTAAAGGTTCTTATAAGTCCTAATACGCATTCCTATACCATTCAAAGCCTTAAGAATACTCTCGTAACCATTCTACACTTGTTAGAACCTCCAAGGACTCATGCTACAACATCTACGTCCCTTGGGGACTCAAGCATTGTTTAGGATCATTCTAATGGTTCTTATAAGTCCTAATACACATTCCTATACCATTCAAATCCTTTAGAATACTCTCTTAACCATTCTATACTTGTTAGAACCTCCAAGGACTCATACTACGCCCTCTATGTCCCTTGAGGTACCAAGCATTATTTAGGATCAATCTAGTGGTTCGTATAAGTCCTAATACTCATTCCTATACCATTCAAAGCCTTTAGAATACTCTCTTAACCATTCTACACTTGTTAGAACCTCCAAGGACTAATGCTACACCCTCTACGTCTCTTGGGGACTCAAGCATTGTTTAAGATCATTCTAATGGTTCTTATAAGTCCTAATACACATTCCTAGACCATTCTAAGCCATTAGAATACTCTCTTAACCATTCTACACATGTTAGAACATCCAAGAACTCATGCTACACCCTCTACTTCCCTTGTTGTACCAAGCAATGTTTAGGATCATTCTAAAGGTTCTTATAAGTCCTAATACACATTCCTAGACCATTCTAAGCCTTTAGAATACTCTCTTAACCATTCTACACTTTTTAGAACCTCCAAGGACTCATGCTACACCCTCTACGTCCCTTAGGGTACCAAGCTATGTTTAAGATCATTCTAATGGTTATTATAAAGCGTAATACACATTCCTAGATCATTCAAAGCCCTTTGAATACTCTCTTAACCATTCTACACTTGTTAGAACCTTCAAGGACTCAAGCTACACCCTTTACGTCCCTTGGGGTACCAAGCAACGTTTAGGATCATTATAAAGGTTCTTATAAGTCCTAATACGCATTCCTATACCATTCAAAGCCTTTAGAATACTCTCGTAACCATTCTACACTTGTTAGAACCTCCAAGGACTCACGCTACAACATCTACGTCCCATGGGGACTCAAGCATTGTTTAGGATCATCCTAATACACATTCTTATACCATTTAAAGCCTTTTGAATACTCTCTTAACCATTCTATACTTGTTAGAACCTCCAAGGACTCATACTACACCCTCTATGTCCCTTGAGGTACCAAGCATTATTTAGGATCAATCTAGTGGTTCGTATAAGTCCTTAGACACATTCCTATACCATTCAAAGCCTTTAGAATACTCTCTTAACCATTCTACACTTGTTAGAACCTCCAAGGACTCATGCTACACCCTCTACGTCCCTTGGGGACTCAAGCATTGTTTAGGATCATTCTAATGGTTCTTATAAGTCCTAATACACATTCCTATACCATTCAAAACCTTTAGAATACTCACTTAACCATTCTACACTTGTTAGAACCTCCAAGGACTCATACTACACCCTCTACGTCCCTTGAGGTACCAAGCATTGTTTAGGATCATTCTAGTGGTTCTTATAAGTCCTAATACACATTCCTATACCATTCAAAGCCTTTAGAATACTCTCTTAACCATTTTACACTTGTTAGATCCTCCAAGGAATCATGCTACACCCTCTACGTCCCTTAAGGTACCAACCATTGTTTATGATCATTCTAGTGGTTCTTATAAGTCCTAATACACATTCCTAGACCATTCGAAGCCTTTAGAATACTCTCTTAACCATTCTACTCTTGTTAGAACCTCCAAGGACTCATGCTACACCCTCTACGTCCCTTGGGTTACCAAGCAATGTTTAGGAACATTCTAATGGTTCTTATTAGTCCTAATACACATTCCTAGACAATTCTAAGCCTTTAGAATACTCTCTTAATCATTCTACACTTGTTAGAACCTCCAAGGACTAATGCTACACCCTCTACGTCTCTTGGGGACTCAAGCATTGTTTAAGATCATTCTAATGGTTCTTATAAGTCCTAATACACATTCCTAGACCATTCTAAGCCATTAGAATACTCTCTTAACCATTCTACACATGTTAGAACATCCAAGAACTCATGCTACACCCTCTACTTCCCTTGGGGTACCAAGCAATGTTTAGGATTATTCTAAAGGTTCTTATAAGTCCTAATACACATTCCTAGACCATTCTAAGCCTTTAGAATACTCTCTTAACCATTCTACACTAGTTAGAACCTCCAAGGACTCATGCTACACCCTCTACGTCCCTTCGGGTACCAAGCTATGTTTAAGATCATTCTAATGGTTATTATAAAGCGTAATACACATTCCTAGATCATTCAAAGCCTTTTGAATACTCTCTTAACCATTCTACACTTGGTAGAACCTTCAAGGACTCATGCTACACCCTTTACGTCCCTTGGGGTACCAAGCAATGTTTAGGATCATTCTAAAGGTTCTTATAAGTCCTAATACGCATTCCTATACCATTCAAAGCCTTTAGAATACTCTCGTAACCATTCTACACTTGTTAGAACCTCCAAGGACTCATGCTACAACATCTACGTCCCTTGGGGACTCAAGCATTGTTTAGGATCATTCTAATGGTTCTTATAAGTCCTAATAACATTCTTATACCATTTAAAGCCTTTAGAATACTCTCTTAACCATTCTATACTTGTTAGAACCTCCAAGGACTCATACTACGCCCTCTATGTCCCTTGAGGTACCAAGCATTATTTAGGATCAATCTAGTGGTTCGTATAAGTCCTAATACACATTCCTATACCATTCAAAGCCTTTAGAATACTCTCTTAACCATTCTACACTTGTTAGAACCTCCAATGACTAATGCTACACCCTCTACGTCTCTTGGGGACTCAAGCATTGTTTAAGATCATTCTAATGGTTCTTATAAGTCCTAATACACATTCCTATACCATTCTAAGCCATTAGAATACTCTCTTAACCATTCTACACATGTTAGAACATCCAAGAACTCATGCTACACCCTCTACTTCCCTTGTGGTACCAAGCAATGTTTAGGATCATTCTAAAGGTTCTTATAAGTCCTAATACGCATTCCTATACCATTCAAAGCCTTTAGAATACTCTCGTAACCATTCTACACTTGTTAGAACCTCCAAGGACTCATGCTACACCCTCTACGTCCCTTGGGGACTCAAGCATTGTTTATGATCATTCTAGTGGTTCTTATAAGTCCTAATACACATTCCTAGACCATTCGAAGCCTTTAGAATACTCTCTTAACCATTCTACTCTTGTTAGAACCTCCAAGGACTCATGCTACACCCTCTACGTCCCTTGGGTTACCAAGCAATGTTTAGGAACATTCTAATGGTTCTTATTAGTCCTAATACACATTCCTAGACAATTCTAAGCCTTTAGAATACTCTCTTAACCATTCTACACTTGTTAGAACCTGCAAGGACTCATGCTACACCCTCTACGTCCCTTGGGGACTCAAGCATTGTTTAGGATCATTCTAATGGTTCTTATAAGTCCTAATACACATTCCTATACCATTCAAAGCCTTTAGAATACTCTCTTAACCATTATACACTTGTTAGAACCTCCAAGAACTCATGCTACACCCTCTACTTCCCTTGGGGTACCAAGCAATGTTTAGGATCATTCTAAAGGTTCTTATAAGTCCTAATACACATTCCTAGACCATTCAAAGCCTTTAGAATACTCTCTTAACCATTCTACACTTGTTAGAACCTCCAAGGACTCATGCTACACCCTCTACGTCCCATGGGGAACAAAGCAATGTTTAAGATCATTCTAAAGGTTCTTATAAGTCCTAATACGCATTCCTATACCATTCAAAGCCTTTAAGATACTCTCTTAACCATTCTACACTTGTTAGAACCTCCAAGAACACATGCTACAACCTCTACGTCCCTTGGGGACTCAAGCATTGTTTAGGATCATTCTAATGGTTCTTATAAGTCCTAATACACATTCTTATACCATTTAAAGCCTTTAGAATACTCTCTTAACCATTCTACACTTGGTAGAACTTCCAATGACTCATGCTACACCCTCTACATCCCTTGCGGTACCTAGCATTGTTTAGGTTCATTCTAGTGGTTCTTATAAGTCCTAATACACATTCCGATACCATTCAAAGCCTTTAGAATACTCTCTTAACCATTATACACTTGTTAGAACCTCCAAGGACTCATGCTACACCCTCTACAACCCTTGGGGACTCAAGCATTGTTTCGGATCAGTCTAATGGTTCTTATAAGTCCTAATACACATTCCTAAACAATTTTATGCCTTTAGAATTCTCTCTTAACCAATCTACACTTGTTAGAACCTCCAAGTACTCATGCTACACCCTCTACGTCCCTTGGGGACTCAAGCAATGTTTAGGATCGTTCTACTGGTTCTTATAAGTCCAAATACACATTCCTAGAACATTCTAAGCCTTTAGAATACTCTCTTAACCATTTTACACTTGTTAGAACCTCCAAGGACTCATGCTACACCCTCTACGTCCCTTGGGGACTCAAGCATTGTGTAGGGTCATTCTAATGGTTCTTATAAGTCCTAATACACATTCCTATACCATTCAAAGCCTTTAGAATACTCTCTTAACCATTCTACACTTGTTAGAGCCTCCAAGGACTCATACTACGCCCTCTACGTCCCTTGAGGTACCAAGCATTATTTAGGATCATTCTAGTGGTTCTTATAAGTCCTAATACACATTCCTATACCATTCAAAGCCTTTAGAATACTCTCTTAACCATTCTACACTTGTTAGAACCTCCAAGGACTCATGCTACACCCTCTACGTCCCTTGGGGACTCAAGCATTGTTTAGGATCATTCTAATGGTTCTTATAAGTCCTAATACACATTCCTATACCATTCAAAGCCTTTAGAATACTCTCTTAACCATTATACACTTGTTAGAACCTCCAAGGACTCATACTACACCCTCTACGTCCCTTGAGGTACCAAGCATTGTTTAGGATCATTCTAGTTGTTCTTATAAGTCCTAATACACATTCCTATTCCATTCAAAACCTTTAGAATACTCTCTTAACCATTTTACACTTGTTAGAACCTCCAAGGACCCATGCTACACCCTCTACGTCCCTTAAGGTACCAAGCATTGTTTAAGATCATTCTAGTGGTTCTTATAAGTCCTAATACACATTCCTAGACCATTCAAAGCCTTTAGAATACACTCTTAACCCTTCTACTCTTGTTAGAACCTCCAAGGACTCATGCTACACCCTCTACGTCCCTTGGGGACTCAAGCATTGTTTAGGATCATTCTAGTGGTTCATATAAGTCCAATACACATTCCTATACCATTCAAAGCCTTTAGAATACTCTCTTAACCATTTTACACTTGTTAGATCCTCCAAGGACTCATGCTACACCCTCTACGTCCCTTAAGGTACCAAGCATTGTTTATGATCATTCTAGTGGTTCTTATAAGTCCTAATACACATTCCTAGACCATTCGAAGCCTTTAGAATACTCTCTTAACCATTCTACTCTTGTTAGAACCTCCAAGGACTCATGCTACATCCTCTACGTCCCTTGGGTTACTAAGCAATGTTTAGGAACATTCTAATGGTTCTTATTAGTCCTAATACACATTCCTAGACAATTCTAAGCCTTTAGAATACTCTCTTAACCATTCTACACTTGTTAGAACCTCCAAGGACTAATGCTACACCCTCTACGTCTCTTGGGGACTCAAGCATTGTTTAAGATCATTCTAATGGTTCTTATAAGTCCTAATACACATTCCTAGACCATTCTAAGCCATTAGAATACTCTCTTAACCATTCTACACATGTTAGAACATCCAAGAACTCATGCTACACCCTCTACTTCCCTTGGGGTACCAAGCAATGTTTAGGATTATTCTAAAGGTTCTTATAAGTCCCAATACACATTCCTAGACCATTCTAAGCCTTTAGAATACTCTCTTAACCATTCTACACTAGTTAGAACCTCCAAGGACTCATGCTACACCCTCTACGTCCCTTAGGGTACCAAGCTATGTTTAAGATCATTCTAATGGTTATTATAAAGCGTAATACACATTCCTAGATCATTCAAAGCCTTTTGAATACTCTCTTAACCATTCTACACTTGTTAGAACCTTCAAGGACTCAAGCTACACCCTTTACGTCCCTTGGGGTACCAAGCAATGTTTAGGATCATTCTAAAGGTTCTTATAAGTCCTAATACGCATTCCTATACCATTCAAAGCCTTAAGAATACTCTCGTAACCATTCTACACTTGTTAGAACCTCCAAGGACTCATGCTACAACATCTACGTCCCTTGGGGACTCAAGCATTGTTTAGGATCATTCTAATGGTTCTTATAAGTCCTAATACACATTCCTATACCATTCAAATCCTTTAGAATACTCTCTTAACCATTCTATACTTGTTAGAACCTCCAAGGACTCATACTACGCCCTCTATGTCCCTTGAGGTACCAAGCATTATTTAGGATCAATATAGTGGTTCGTATAAGTCCTAATACTCATTCCTATACCATTCAAAGCCTTTAGAATACTCTCTTAACCATTCTACACTTGTTAGAACCTCCAAGGACTAATGCTACACCCTCTACGTCTCTTGGGGACTCAAGCATTGTTTAAGATCATTCTAATGGTTCTTATAAGTCCTAATACACATTCCTATACCATTCTAAGCCATTAGAATACTCTCTTAACCATTCTACACATGTTAGAACATCCAAGAACTCATGCTACACCCTCTACTTCCCTTGTGGTACCAAGCAATGTTTAGGATCATTCTAAAGGTTCTTATAAGTCCTAATACACATTCCTAGACCATTCTAAGCCTTTAGAATACTCTCTTAACCATTCTACACTTTTTAGAACCTCCAAGGACTCATGCTACACCCTCTACGTCCCTTAGGGTAGCAAGCTATGTTTAAGATCATTCTAATGGTTATTATAAAGCGTAATACACATTCCTAGATCATTCAAAGCCTTTTGAATACTCTCTTAACCATTCTACACTTGTTAGAACCTTCAAGGACTCAAGCTACACCCTTTACGTCCCTTGGGGTACCAAGCAACGTTTAGGATCATTCTAAAGGTTCTTATAAGTCCTAATACGCATTCCTATACCATTCAAAGCCTTTAGAATACTCTCGTAACCAATCTACACTTGTTAGAACCTCCAAGGACTCATGCTACACCCTCTACGTCCCTTGGGGACTCAAGCATTGTTTAGGATCATTCTAGTGGTTCATATAAGTCCTAATACACATTCCTATACCATTCAAAGCCTTTAGAATACTCTCTTAACCATTTTACACTTGTTAGATCCTCCAAGGACTCATGCTACACCCTCTACGTCCCTTAAGGTACCAAGCATTGTTTATGATCATTCTAGTGGTTCTTATAAGTCCTAATATACATTCCTAGTCCATTCGAAGCCTTTAGAATACTCTCTTAACCATTCTACTCTTGTTAGAACCTCCAAGGACTCATGCTACACCCTCTACGTCCCTTGGGTTACCAAGCAATGTTTAGGAACATTCTAATGGTTCTTATTAGTCCTAATACACATTCCTAGACAATTCTAAGCCTTTAGAATACTCTCTTAACCATTCTACACTTGTTAGAACCTGCAAGGACTCATGCTACACCCTCTACGTCCCTTGGGGACTCAAGCATTGTTTAGGGTCATTCTAATGGTTCTTATAAGTCCTAATACACATTCCTATACCATTCAACGCCATTAGAATACTCACTTAACCATTCTACACATGTTAGAACCTCCAAGAACTCATGCTACACCCTCTACTTCCCTTGGGGTACCAAGCAATGTTTAGGATCATTCTAAAGGTTCTTATAAGTCCTAATACACATTCCTAGACCATTCAAAGCCTTTAGAATACTCTCTTAACCATTCTACACTTGTTAGAACCTCCAAGGACTCATGCTACACCCTCTACGTCCCATGGGGAACAAAGCAATGTTTAAGATCATTCTAAAGGTTCTTATAAAGCGTAATACACATTCCTAGATCATTCAAAGCCTTTTGAATACTCTCTTAACCATTCTACACTTGTTAGAACCTTCAAGGACTCAAGCTACACCCTTTACGTCCCTTGGGGTACCAAGCAATGTTTAGGATCATTCTAAAGGTTCTTATAAGTCCTAATACGCATTCCTATACCATTCAAAGCCTTTAGAATACTCTCGTAACCATTCTACACTTGTTAGAACCTCCAAGGACTCATGCTACAACATCTACGTCCCTTGGGGACTCAAGCATTGTTTAGGATCATTCTAATGGTTCTTATAAGTCCTAATAACATTCTTATACCATTTAAAGCCTTTAGAATACTCTCTTAACCATTCTATACTTGTTAGAACCTCCAAGGACTCATACTACGCCCTCTATGTCCCTTGAGGTACCAAGCATTATTTAGGATCAATCTAGTGGTTCGTATAAGTCCTAATACACATTCCTATACCATTCCAAGCCTTTAGAATACTCTCTTAACCATTCTACACTTGTTAGAACCTCCAAGGACTAATGCTACACCCTCTACGTCTCTTGGGGACTCAAGCATTGTTTAAGATCATTCTAATGGTTCTTATAAGTCCTAATACACATTCCTATACCATTCTAAGCCATTAGAATACTCTCTTAACCATTCTACACATGTTAGAACATCCAAGAACTCATGCTACACCCTCTACTTCCCTTGTGGTACCAAGCAATCTTTAGGATCATTCTAAAGGTTCTTATAAGTCCTAATACACATTCCTAGACCATTCTAAGCCTTTAGAATACTCTCTTAACCATTCTACACTTTTTAGAACCTCCAAGGACTCATGCTACACCCTCTACGTCCCTTAGGGTAGCAAGCTATGTTTAAGATCATTCTAATGGTTATTATAAAGCGTAATACACATTCCTAGATCATTCAAAGCCTTTTGAATACTCTCTTAACCATTCTACACTTGTTAGAACCTTCAAGGACTCAAGCTACACCCTTTACGTCCCTTGGGGTACCAAGCAACGTTTAGGATCATTCTAAAGGTTCTTATAAGTCCTAATACGCATTCCTATACCATTCAAAGCCTTTAGAATATTCTCGTAACCATTCTACACTTGTTAGAACCTCCAAGGACTCATGCTACACCCTCTACGTCCCTTGGGGACTCAAGCATTGTTTAGGATCATTCTAGTGGTTCATATAAGTCCTAATACACATTCCTATACCATTCAAAGCCTTTAGAATACTCTCTTAACCATTTTACACTTGTTAGATCCTCCAAGGACTCATGCTACACCCTCTACGTCCCTTTAGGTACCAAGCATTGTTTATGATCATTCTAGTGGTTCTTATAAGTCCTAATACACATTCCTAGACCATTCGAAGCCTTTAGAATAATCTCTTAACCATTCTACTCTTGTTAGAACCTCCAAGGACTCATGCTACACCCTCTACGTCCCTTGGGTTACCAAGCAATGTTTAGGAACATTCTAATGGTTCTTATTAGTCCTAATACACATTCCTAGACAATTCTAAGCCTTTAGAATACTCTCTTAACCATTCTACACTTGTTAGAACCTGCAAGGACTCATGCTACACCCTCTACGTCCCTTGGGGACTCAAGCATTGTTTAGGGTCATTCTAATGGTTCTTATAAGTCCTAATACACATTCCTATACCATTCAACGCCATTAGAATACTCACTTAACCATTCTACACAAGTTAGAACCTCCAAGAACTCATGCTACACCCTCTACTTCCCTTGGGGTACCAAGCAATGTTTAGGATCATTCTAAAGGTTCTTATAAGTCCTAATACACATTCCTAGACCATTCAAAGCCTTTAGAATACTCTCTTAACCATTCTACACTTGTTAGAACCTCCAAGGACTCATGCTACACCCTCTACGTCCCATGGGGAACAAAGCAATGTTTAAGATCATTCTAAAGGTTCTTATAAGTCCTAATACGCATTCCTATACCATTCAAAGCCTTTAAGATACTCTCTTAACCATTCTACACTTGTTAGAACCTCCAAGAACACATGCTACAACCTCTACGTCCCTTGGGGACTCAAGCATTGTTTAGGATCATTCTAATGGTTCTTATAAGTCCTAATACACATTCTTATACCATTTAAAGCCTTTAGAATACTCTCTTAACCATTCTACACTTGGTAGAACTTCGAATGACTCATGCTACACCCTCTACATCCCTTGCGGTACCTAGCATTGTTTAGGTTCATTCTAGTAGTTCTTATAAGTCCTAATACACATTCCGATACCATTCAAAGCCTTTAGAATACTCTCTTAACCATTATACACTTGTTAGAACCTCCAAGGACTCATGCTACACCCTCTACAACCCTTGGGGACTCAAGCATTGTTTCGGATCAGTCTAATGGTTCTTATAAGTCCTAATACACATTCCTAAACAATTTTATGCCTTTAGAATTCTCTCTTAACCAATCTACACTTGTTAGAACCTCCAAGTACTCATGCTACACCCTCTACGTCCCTTGGGGACTCAAGCAATGTTTAGGATCGTTCTACTGGTTCTTATAAGTCCAAATACACATTCCTAGAACATTCTAAGCCTTTAGAATACTCTCTTAACCATTTTACACTTGTTAGAACCTCCAAGGACTCATGCTACACCCTCTACGTCCCTTGGGGACTCAAGCATTGTGTAGGGTCATTCTAATGGTTCTTATAAGTCCTAATACACATTCCTATACCATTCAAAGCCTTTAAAATACTCTCTTAACCATTCTACACTTGTTAGAGCCTCCAAGGACTCATACTACGCCCTCTACGTCCCTTGAGGTACCAAGCATTATTTAGGATCATTCTAGTGGTTCTTATAAGTCCTAATACACATTCCTATACCATTCAAAGCCTTTAGAATACTCTCTTAACCATTCTACACTTGTTAGAACCTCCAAGGACTCATGCTACACCCTCTACGTCCCTTGGGGACTCAAGCATTGTTTAGGATCATTCTAATGGTTCTTATAAGTCCTAATACACATTCCTATACCATTCAAAGCCTTTAGAATACTCTCTTAACCATTATACACTTGTTAGAACCTCCAAGGACTCATACTACACCCTCTACGTCCCTTGAGGTACCAAGCATTGTTTAGGATCATTCTAGTTGTTCTTATAAGTCCTAATACACATTCCTATTCCATTCAAAACCTTTAGAATACTCTCTTAACCATTTTACACTTGTTAGAACCTCCAAGGACCCATGCTACACCCTCTACGTCCCTTAAGGTACCAAGCATTGTTTAAGATCATTCTAGTGGTTCTTATAAGTCCTAATACACATTCCTAGACCATTCAAAGCCTTTAGAATACACTCTTAACCCTTCTACTCTTGTTAGAACCTCCAAGGACTCATGCTACACCCTCTACGTCCCTTGGGGACTCAAGCATTGTTTAGGATCATTCTAGTGGTTCATATAAGTCCTAATACACATTCCTATACCATTCAAAGCCTTTAGAATACTCTCTTAACCATTTTACACTTGTTAGATCCTCCAAGGACTCATGCTACACCCTCTACGTCCCTTAAGGTACCAAGCATTGTTTATGATCATTCTAGTGGTTCTTATAAGTCCTAATACACATTCCTAGACCATTCGAAGCCTTTAGAATACTCTCTTAACCATTCTACTCTTGTTAGAACCTCCAAGGACTCATGCTACACCCTCTACGTCCCTTGGGTTACCAAGCAATGTTTAGGAACATTCTAATGGTTCTTATTAGTCCTAATACACATTCCTAGACAATTCTAAGCCTTTAGAATACTCTCTTAACCATTCTACACTTGTTAGAACCTCCAAGGACTAATGCTACACCCTCTACGTCTCTTGGGGACTCAAGCATTGTTTAAGATCATTCTAATGGTTCTTATAAGTCCTAATACACATTCCTAGACCATTCTAAGCCATTAGAATACTCTCTTAACCATTCTACACATGTTAGAACATCCAAGAACTCATGCTACACCCTCTACTTCCCTTGGGGTACCAAGCAATGTTTAGGATTATTCTAAAGGTTCTTATAAGTCCTAATACACATTCCTAGACCATTCTAAGCCTTTAGAATACTCTCTTAACCATTCTACACTAGTTAGAACCTCCAAGGACTCATGCTACACCCTCTACGTCCCTTAGGGTACCAAGCTATGTTTAAGATCATTCTAATGGTTATTATAAAGCGTAATACACATTCCTAGATCATTCAAAGCCTTTTGAATACTCTCTTAACCATTCTACACTTGTTAGAACCTTCAAGGACTCAAGCTACACCCTTTACGTCCCTTGGGGTACCAAGCAATGTTTAGGATCATTCTAAAGGTTCTTATAAGTCCTAATACGCATTCCTATACCATTCAAAGCCTTAAGAATACTCTCGTAACCATTCTACACTTGTTAGAACCTCCAAGGACTCATGCTACAACATCTACGTCCCTTGGGGACTCAAGCATTGTTTAGGATCATTCTAATGGTTCTTATAAGTCCTAATACACATTCCTATACCATTCAAATCCTTTAGAATACTCTCTTAACCATTCTATACTTGTTAGAACCTCCAAGGACTCATACTACGCCCTCTATGTTCCTTGAGGTACCAAGCATTATTTAGGATCAATCTAGTGGTTCGTATAAGTCCTAATACACATTCCTATACCATTCAAAGCCTTTAGAATACTCTCTTAACCATTCTACACTTGTTAGAACCTCCAAGGACTAATGCTACACCCTCTACGTCTCTTGGGGACTCAAGCATTGTTTAAGATCATTCTAATGGTTCTTATAAGTCCTAATACACATTCCTATACCATTCTAAGCCATTAGAATACTCTCTTAACCATTCTACACATGTTAGAACATCCAAGAACTCATGCTACACCCTCTACTTCCCTTGTGGTACCAAGCAATGTTTAGGATCATTCTAAAGGTTCTTATAAGTCCTAATACACATTCCTAGACCATTCTAAGCCTTTAGAATACTCTCTTAACCATTCTACACTTTTTAGAACCTCCAAGGACTCATGCTACACCCTCTACGTCCCTTAGGGTAGCAAGCTATGTTTAAGATCATTCTAATGGTTATTATAAAGCGTAATACACATTCCTAGATCATTCAAAGCCTTTTGAATACTCTCTTAACCATTCTACACTTGTTAGAACCTTCAAGGACTCAAGCTACACCCTTTACGTCCCTTGGGGTACCAAGCAATGTTTAGGATCATTCTAAAGGTTCTTATAAGTCCTAATACGCATTCCTATACCATTCAAAGCCTTTAGAATACTCTCGTAACCATTCTACACTTGTTAGAACCTCCAAGGACTCATGCTACAACATCTACGTCCCATGGGGACTCAAGCATTGTTTAGGATCATCCTAATACACATTTTTATACCATTTAAAGCCTTTAGAATACTCTCTTAACCATTCTATACTTGTTAGAACCTCCAAGGACTCATACTACGCCCTCTATGTCCCTTGAGGTACCAAGCATTATTTAGGATCAATCTAGTGGTTCGTATAAGTCCTAATACACATTCCTATACCATTCAAAGCCTTTAGAATACTCTCTTAACCATTCTACACTTGTTAGAACCTCCAAGGACTCATGCTACACCCTCTACGTCCCTTGGGGACTCAAGCATTGTTTAGGATCATTCTAATGGTTCTTATAAGTCCTAATACACATTCCTATACCATTCAAAGCCTTTAGAATACTCACTTAACCATTCTACACTTGTTAGAACCTCCAAGGACTCATACTACACCCTCTACGTCCCTTGAGGTACCAAGCATTGTTTAGGATCATTCTAGTGGTTCTTATAAGTCCTAATACACATTCCTATACCATTCAAAGCCTTTAGAATACTCTCTTAACCATTTTACACTTGTTAGATCCTCCAAGGACTCATGCTACACCCTCTACGTCCCTTAAGGTACCAAGCATTGTTTATGATCATTCTAGCGGTTCTTATAAGTCCTAATACACATTCCTAGACCATTCGAAGCCTTTAGAATACTCTCTTAACCATTCTACTCTTGTTAGAACCTCCAAGGACTCATGCTACACGCTCTACGTCCCTTGGGTTACCAAGCAATGTTTAGGAACATTCTAATGGTTCTTATTAGTCCTAATACACATTCCTAGACAATTCTAAGCCTTTAGAATACTCTCTTAACCATTCTACACTTGTTAGAACCTCCAAGGACTAATGCTACACCCTCTACGTCTCTTGGGGACTCAAGCATTGTTTAAGATCATTCTAATGGTTCTTATAAGTCCTAATACACATTCCTAGACCATTCTAAGCCATTAGAATACTCTCTTAACCATTCTACACATGTTAGAACATCCAAGAACTCATGCTACACCCTCTACTTCCCTTGGGGTACCAAGCAATGTTTAGGATTATTCTAAAGGTTCTTATAAGTCCTAATACACATTCCTAGACCATTCTAAGCCTTTAGAATACTCTCTTAACCATTCTACACTAGTTAGAACCTCCAAGGACTCATGCTACACCCTCTACGTCCCTTAGGGTACCAAGCTATGTTTAAGATCATTCTAATGGTTATTATAAAGCGTAATACACATTCCTAGATCATTCAAAGCCTTTTGAATACTCTCTTAACCATTCTACACTTGTTAGAACCTTCAAGGACTCAAGGTACACCCTTTACGTCCCTTGGGGTACCAAGCAATGTTTAGGATCATTCTAAAGGTTCTTATAAGTCCTAATACGCATTCCTATACCATTCAAAGCCTTAAGAATACTCTCGTAACCATTCTACACTTGTTAGAACCTCCAAGGACTCATGCTACAACATCTACGTCCCTTGGGGACTCAAGCATTGTTTAGGATCATTCTAATGGTTCTTATAAGTCCTAATACACATTCTTATACCATTTAAAGCCTTTAGAATACTCTCTTAACCATTCTATACTTGTTAGAACCTCCAAGGACTCATACTACGCCCTCTATGTCCCTTGAGGTACCAAGCATTATTTAGGATCAATCTAGTGGTTCGTATAAGTCCTAATACACATTCCTATACCATTCAAAGCCTTTAGAATACTCTCTTAACCATTCTACACTTGTTAGAACCTCCAAGGACTCATGCTACACCCTCTACGTCCCTTGGGGACTCAAGCATTGTTTAGGATCATTCTAATGGTTCTTATAAGTCCTAATACACATTCCTATACCATTCAATGCCTTTAGAATACTCTCTTAACCATTCTACACTTGTTAGAACCTCCAAGGACTCATACTACACCCTCTACGTCCCTTGAGGTACCAAGCATTGTTTAGGATCATTCTAGTAGTTCTTATAAGTCCTAATACACATTCCTATTTCATTCAAAGCCTTTAGAATACTCTCTTAACCATTTTACACTTGTTAGAACCTCCAAGGACCCATGCTACACCCTCTACGTCCCTTAAGGTACCAAGCATTGTTTAAGATCATTCTAGTGGTTCTTATAAATCCTAATACACATTCCTAGACCATTTTAAGCCTTTAGAATACTCTCATAACCCTTCTACTCTTGTTAGAACCTCCAAGGACTCATGCTAAACCCTCTACGTCCCTTGGGGACTCAAGCATTGTTTAGGATCATTCTAATGGTTCTTATAAGTCCTAATACACATTCTTATACCATTTAAAGCCTTTAGAATACTCTCTTAACCATTCTATACTTGTTAGAACCTCCAAGGACTCATACTACGCCCTCTATGTCCCTTGAGGTACCAAGCATTATTTAGCATCAATCTAGTGGTTCGTATAAGTCCTAATACACATTCCTATACCATTCAAAGCCTTTAGAATACTCTCTTAACCATTCTACACTTGTTAGAACCTCCAAGGACTCATGCTACACCCTCTACGTCCCTTGGGGACTCAAGCATTGTTTAGGATCATTCTAATGGTTCTTATAAGTCCTAATACACATTCCTATACCATTCAATGCCTTTAGAATACTCTCTTAACCATTCTACACTTGTTAGAACCTCCAAGGACTCATACTACACCCTCTACGTCCCTTGAGGTACCAAGCATTGTTTAGGATCATTCTAGTAGTTCTTATAAGTCCTAATACACATTCCTATTTCATTCAAAGCCTTTAGAATACTCTCTTAACCATTTTACACTTGTTAGAACCTCCAAGGACCCATGCTACACCCTCTACGTCCCTTAAGGTACCAAGCATTGTTTAAGATCATTCTAGTGGTTCTTATAAATCCTAATACACATTCCTAGACCATTTTAAGCCTTTAGAATACTCTCATAACCCTTCTACTCTTGTTAGAACCTCCAAGGACTCATGCTAAACCCTCTACGTCCCTTGGGGACTCAAGCATTGTTTAGGATCATTCTAATGGTTCTTATAAGTCCTAATACACATTCCTAGACCATTCGAAGCCTTTAGAATACTCACTTAACCATTCTACACTTGATAGAATCTCCAAGGACTCATGCTACACCCTCTACGCCCCTTGAGGTACCTAGCATTGTTTAGGATCATTCTAGTGGTTCTTATAAGTCCTAATACATATTCCTATACCATTCAAAGGCTTTAGAATACTCTCTTAACCATTCTACACTTGTTAGAACCTCCAAGGACTCATGTTACACCCTCTACGTCTCTTGGGGACTCAAGCATTATTTAAGATCATTCTAATGGTTCTTATAAGTCCTAATACACATTCCTAGACCATTCTAAGCCATTATAATACTCTCTTAACCATTCTACACATGTTAGAACATCCAAGAACTCATGCTACACCCTCTACTTCCCTTGTGGTACCAAGCAATGTTTAGGATCATTCTAAAGGTTCTTATAAGTCCTAATACACATTCCTAGACCATTCTAAGCCTTTAGAATACTCTCTTAACCATTCTACACTTTTTAGAACCTCCAAGGACTCATGCTACACCCTCTACGTCCCTTAGGGTACCAAGCTATGTTTAAGATCATTCTAATGGTTATTATAAAGCGTAATAGACATTCCTAGATCATTCAAAGCCTTTTGAATACTCTCTTAACTATTCTACACTTGTTAGAACCTTCAAGGACTCAAGCTACAACCTTTACGTCCCTTGGGGTACCAAGCAATGTTTAGGATCATTCTAAAGGTTCTTATAAGTCCTAATACGCATTCCTATACCATTCAAAGCCTTTAGAATACTCTCGTAACCATTCTACACTTGTTCGAACCTCCAAGGACTCATGCTACAACATATACGTCCCATGGGGACTCAAGCATTGTTTAGGATCATCCTAATACACATTCTTATACCATTTAAAGCCTTTAGAATACTCTCTTAACCATTCTATACTTGTTAGAACCTCCAAGGACTCATACTACACCCTCTATGTCCCTTGAGGTACCAAGCATTATTTAGGATCAATCTAGTGGTTCGTATAAGTCCTAATACACATTCCTATACCATTCAAAGCCTTTAGAATACTCTCTTAACCATTCTACACTTGTTAGAACCTCCAAGGACTCACGCTACACCCTCTACGTTCCTTGGGGACTCAAGCATTGTTTAGGATCATTCTAATGGTTCTTATAAGTCCTAATACACATTCCTATACCATTCAAAGCCTTTAGAATACTCACTTAACCATTCTACACTTGTTAGAACCTCCAAGGACTCATACTACACCCTCTACGTCCCTTGAGGTACCAAGCATTGTTTAGGATCATTCTAGTGGTTCTTATAAGTCCTAATACACATTCCTACACCTTTCAAAGCCTTTAGAATACTCTCTTAACCATTTTACACTTGTTAGATCCTCCAAGGACTCATGCTACACCCTCTACGTCCCTTAAGGTACCAAGCATTGTTTATGATCATTCTAGTGGTTCTTATAAGTCCTAATACACATTCCTAGACCATTCGAAGCCTTTAGAATACTCTCTTAACCATTCTACTCTTGTTAGAACCTCCAAGGACTCATGCTACACCCTCTACGTCCCTTGGGTTACCAAGCAATGTTTAGGAACATTCTAATGGTTCTTATTAGTCCTAATACACATTCCTAGACAATTCTAAGCCTTTAGAATACTCTCTTAACCATTCTACACATGTTAGAACCTCCAAGGACTCATGCTACACCCTCTACGTCCCTTGGGGTACCAAGCAATGTTTAGGAACATTATAATGGTTCTTATAAGTCCTAATACACATTCCTATACCATTCAAAGCCTTTAGAATACTCTCTTAACCATTCTACACTTCTTAGAACCTCCAATGACTCAAGCTACACCCTCTACGTCCCTTGGGGTACCAAGCAATGTTTAGGATCATTCTAAAGGTTCTTATAAGTCCTAAAACACATTCCTATACCATTCCAAGCCTTTAAAATACTCTCTTAACCATTCTACACTTGTTAGAACCTCCAAGGACTCATTCTACACCCTCTAAATCCCTTGGGGACTCAAGCATTGTTTAGGATCATTCTAATGGTTCTTATAAGTCCTAATACACATTCCTAGACAATTTTAAGCCTTTAGTATACTCTCTTAACCATTCTACACTTGTTAGAACCTCTAAGGACTCATGCTACACCCTCTACGTCCCTTGGGGACTCAAGCAATGTTTAGGATCATTCTAAAGGTTCGTATATGTCCTAAGACACATTCCTAGACCATTCAAAGCCTTTAGAATATTGTCTTAACCATTCTACACTTGTTAGAACCTCCAAGGACTCATGCTACACCCTCTACGTCCTTTGGGTACCAAGCAATATTTTGGATCATTCTAATGGTTCTTATAGGTCCTAATACACATTCCTAGACAATTCAAAGTCTTTAGAATACTCTCTTAACTATTCTACACTTGTTAGAACCTCCAAGGACTCAAGCTACACCCTCTACATCCCTTGGAATACCAATCAATGTTTACGATCATTCTAAAGGTTCTTATAAGTCCTAATACACATTCCTATACCATTCAAAGCCTTTAGAATACTCTCTTAACCATTCTACACTTGTTTGAACCTGCAAGGACTCATGCTACACCCTCTACGTCTTTTGGGGCACCAAGCAAAGTATAGGATCATTCTAAAGGTTCTTATATGTTTTAATACACATTCCTATACCATTCGAAGCCTTTAGAATACTCTCTTACAATAGTACACTTGTTAGAAACTCCCAGGACTCATGCTACACCCTCTACGTCCCTTGGGGTACCAAGCAATGTTTAGGAAAATTCTAATGGTTCTTATTAGTCCTAATACACATTCCTAGACAATTCTAAGCCTTTAGAAACTCTCTTAACCATTTTACACATGTTAGAACCTTCAAGGACTCATGCAACACCCGCTAAGTCCCTTGGGGTACCAAGCATTGTTTAGGATCATTCTAATGGTTCTTAGTAGTCCAAATACACATTCCTATACCATTCAAAGCCTTTAGAATACTCTCTTAACCATTCTAAACTTGTTAGAACCTCCAAGGACTCATGCTACACCCTCTACGTCCCTTGGGGACTCAAGCATTGTTTAGGATCATTCTAATGGTTCTTATAAGTCCTAATATACATTGCTAGACCATTCTAAGCCTTTAGAATACTCTCTTAACCATTCTACACTTGTTAGAACCTTCAAGGACTCATGCTACACCATCTACGTCCCATGGGATACCAAGCAATGTGTAGGATCATTCTAATGGTTCTTATAAGTCCTAATACACATTCCTAGACCATTCTAAGCCTTTAGAATACTCTCTTAACCATTCTACACTTGTTAGAACCTCCAAGGACTCATGCTACACCCTCTACGTCCCTTGGGGATTCAAGAATTGTTTAGGATCATTCTAATGGTTCTTATAAGTCCTAATATACATTCCTATACCATTCAAAGCCTTTAGAATACTCTCTTAACCATTCTACACTTGTTAGAACCTTCAAGGACTCATGCTACACCCTCTACGTCCCTTGAGGTACCAAGTGTAACGCCCCTAATTTTTCATCTCTCAAATAACAAAGAAAATGAACTATAACCACGATTTTATAATTGTTTTCTTATTAGTTTAAGGTTTCTATACCTTATGTGTTTGGAAAGAATATTGAAATATAGATATATTTTATAGAGAATAATTAGTACAAAAATGGGAATTTTGTAATTTAGTCCTTGTGTGGGACTTAATGTCAATATTAAAAAGGTTTTGGGAAAAGAGTTATTAAATTATTAATTTTTAAAGGTTATTAGTATGTAACCGGTTAGAAAGGCTTTGTAACCAGTTACACGATGAACTCAGGAAACCTGGTTAGTGGATTTTGATGAGTAACCAGCTGATTACACCACGATTTGCCACGAAAACAGTTCGATTTGTAGTGGGGATTACGTGTCGCCTTGCATGTTCATCAAATTTCCCTATAAATACTTGATTTGAGGGTCAAATTGAGGGTTTCTAGTGGAGTGTTGATGCTGAAATCAAATTACGGTTCCTTCTTTGATCTGCTTAATTGTCTCTAATCTTTGAGAATTGAATCGAGTGAGATACACCATTTCAAAGCTGAGTCTTCCATCTTTGTATTGAGGTATGGAGTGTGAATTAAGAGTTAGTATTGAAGAAGCTTTGAGCTTTGAAAGTTGAGGATCACGTCTGCCCAAGAAACAGAACTGAGTTCGTGTGACTCTCTTTAGGGTTTGATTTTGGTGAGTACATGCACTCTCTGAGTCTCAAATCTGTTTCTAAAGCTTGTGCATGTTGCATAGGGTAGAGTCTAATCATTTTCCCCAATTTGTTTGTCCATTTTGTATGTCAAAAATGTTGATTTTGGAACCCTATTGAAACTGCTATGCTTGAAGGCAGAGCTTAGGGAATTCGTGATCTTCCTTAAAGGAATTAGTGCTGATACTCAACAAGTACAATTTAGAGGTAAGGGAGAAGCTTTCATTTGCTAGAATGAGAATGGATTATGTGGAACCATAGGTTGAGTCACCATGAGACTCATAAAGGGCATAGATTATAGCAAACAAAGGCTTGGAGGCCAATTTACAGCTCAATCCTGTTTTGAGCAGGTTTAATAATTTGCATGCAAGTGATATTGAGGAATTAATCATAATCTAAATGCATTATTATGAGTTGTGTTATGTCAAGTTGTGTTATGTGGAATTATATGCAATTTAATGTTCTAAATGAAATGCATGCAAATTGAATATGCTTCTGTGGTTGAACATGTATAAATTAAGGTAGGTGAACTCTACTGATTGTTGAAATAGGTTAGATTTGAGTGTTAGAAAGAATGGTATGCAAAACCTCATTTTTCAGTGTACAGACTGCATAGTCTAACCGGTTATTCGAAATTTGTAACCTGTTAGATAATGTAAATTTTCAGAGAAAATGAATTTATGAAATTGGCCCTGTGTTCTTACCATTCTCACTCAAGTCTATACTCTAATTTCACTTGAAATCAATCTGAAAACATGTTGATAACTACTGTTTGCTTCAGATTGTAATAGAGGAGTTAATGCCTTAATGTTAAATCATAGTTTCAAGTGGAAATTATGTTAAATTGGGATTGAATTATGATTTAGACTTTGAATTATGAGATCAGTGGAATTTGAGGTATATGACAATGTTGAAAATTTGTTTATGGATTGGGTAGAGAATTCAAGAAAGAGGGTTTTCTGAATTGCAATGGTTAGTAAGTACAGGTCTGTAATTCTAACCGGTTAGTACCTGAAACTGAAAAATAAAAGTTAAAGTCTTTTAAGTGAAAAGTGGATACCATTGGTTATGTTTTTCCCAATCCAAGCCTAATGGCATGTTTTTAAGTTAATTCAAGAATGAATTTCATGCCAAAGGTTATACCTCAAATCAATCATTCAAAGGAGAGTTTGAGATAAATTCTAAATCACAATAATTAAACTAAAAGATAAAGACCAACCCTTGTAATTGTGCATTCATTTATAGAGAATGGAGAATAGGTTGGCAAGAAATGATACTCATATTCTGGGAATATGAGGAGGGTACTCTGGGAGTATTGAATTGATGTAACCTACTTAATGACACATTCTGGGAATGTGGCCAGTGTCTGGGACATGGTTTTTATACGTTCTGGGAACGTAGTGCACACTCTAGGAGTGATGCTATTTTCAGAGTATGGTTTGCCATACGTTCCAAGAACGTATGGTGGTGTTTTGGGAACATTGAGATATCTATCGCCGGATATCAAAAGATGATGGAGGCCTCAATTGTGGATGGAAATCATGCATCATGCCACCTGCATTATAAGAGCTATAATGTTGAAAATTGGTGTGCCATATGTACTTGCATTTTACTTGATAATTGAATAATTGTGAATGTTAAATCTTTTCTTATATCTGTCTCATTTGATTATGCAAATGTGTATGCTTACTCCCGTGCCCTTATTAGGTTGTGATCAAATTTTCCGATAGTCAAAAAGGCTATTGAGAGAAAGAGGCCCTTAAGTGCACAACTATCGGGAATCAGTCGAAACGGATGGTGGGACAAAGGACCGTGATCAACTCTGAAATATTTTTATAGTAATAAATCTTATATTATTTTTGAAAGAGGTGCTAAAGGATAACATGTCAAGTTTCTTTATGCTAATATATTATCGGATATTAACAGATATATATATGTATATAACACCATGAGCTATTATGCTTTCCGCTAACTCTGATTGTATTCTTTGAGTTCGATATCAATCAAATTTTGATGAATACAACCCCTCAAGATAAAGGTATTTTATTGACCAGTTATCAAGTACTTTTCGATTTAGATACTTCTACTTTCTATTCAAGTTATTGGGATGGTTTTTCAAAGACATGTCGAACTCAGATTTAATTCAAAAGCAAAGTCAAGTTTCAACAAAACGAATTTTTATCCCAAACTTTTCTAATACAAACAAGTATTTATCATAAATATACTCACTTTTACTTGGTATATAATGAATATCCGAGGAGTGTCACATTTTATAGTATCAGAGCAATGGTCCTGATTCTTGGTCCCTGGAGGTATGGTCTCATACGCTAATTTCCGATAGCTGTGATGTTTTCTGGAAAGTCTGTTCTCACGAACTCCTATCTAGGTCAAAGTTTATATTTGATGGCCTTCGGTAAGGGGTTTAGATTGCTTAGGAAGTGTCTTATGTGGCCTAAGTGAAACTTTGATGGTGGTATTGTTCCCTTCAAACATGCTGCTATAGTGGGTCTAAAGTACTGGTTTACTATGTTCGCAAAGAATCGATGACGAAGGAATTTTTAGGAGTTGCAGCTAGAGCAATAACCTAGGATGGAATGTTTATTCTCAATAGTGTGGTGAATAACCAATTTCTTATACTTGGTATGACGCAGTCACCTTTTAATGTTCATTCTTATGGTGATTGATAAGCTCGGAAAGCTATTCATCTTTTTGTTTTTAATGGATAAAAATAACAATCTAGATGCTTGATATTACATTCACTCTGCCATCTTTCGTTAGAAACTCCTACAAGCCTTGTTGCAATTATTTCCAATAGGCGTTTGAATTGTTCTTAAAGGATAGTAAAAACTGGGTTTAAATCTATTTGAATTCATTTTACCTTATTTCAGTTATTCTGCTTCATAATCTAACTGGTTAGCTGGTTTTGTAACCGGTTACAGTATGCAGAAAACTGCAGTGGCAAAGCAGAATCAGTTTTGACTGATTCTAGCATCTGAAAGCTATATCTTGTGTCCTGAAAATTTGGTATGAGATTCTGAAAACACCATAGGGGTACCATATCACAAAAACCTTGTCAAACCCTTAATCGGTTGCTTATTCTATAGACCAATTGAGCCAATCTATCAAGACCAAGTTCAATGCTGAAATCTTAGAGCCTCTGTTATGCGAATTCTAGATAACGAGCAGTTATATATATATATATATATATATATATATATATATATATCTATACCAAAGTTCAAGCTCATTTGGTAGCAACATAAAAGGAATATTAGTGCTAGGCATGGATTATAGGTTGTAAGCGCATAAAGGTTCATTCGATGGCAACATAAAGGAAATAGTAAATATTAAGCAGGAGTCATACATAGCAAGTATATCCGATTGACAAACTAAGCCAAAATACATGGGGAATACCAAAAGGAACATGATGAGACCCAAAATTCCCAAGACGAAAAGACCATAATATAAACTATGAGGACTACATAATCAAGATCCTAGACAAAAAGAGTTGAGACCCTAAGCCACTAATCGTCATGTGGAGGAGATGCAGGAGGTGGAGTAGGGGGACCCTGGAAACGCCCAAATGTGCGCAACAGAAAGTGCATGTTCTCCATATTAATACCCAGGGAATCCAAGCGAACATTGAGATTTGCAAATTGCTCATCCACCCTGTCAAGACGTCCTTCAACCCTAGAAAAACCAGCATCTATCCTAGCATTCAGTCTTTCTTCCATAGAGGAATGAATACTAGCTCCACCCGCATGACCGGAAGTTCCACCAACATCAAAGGTGGAATGAGGCTGAGTAAAATGCATCGGAATTTCACCACCACCCGCAGCTGGAACCCCATCTTCCATAGTCGTATCCTCAGGCTCAACCCCTGTCCCTTCTTCTTCTTGCCTCTGCTGCTCTCTTTCAGCAGCTGCTGTAGCATCTAAAGCCCTAATGTCAGCATTCCATTTCCAAACCCCGTCTGCCTCATGCTGACGAATCCCCATAGAGTGAAGAACTCTATCATTGATGCAAGTTAAGCCTTCGCTAGGTTCGAACTCCTCATCCTCCGGAATGGGAATTCCTTTGTGCTCGATGAGGCGACTCACAAAGAAAGGGTAAGGAAGACACCCACTTGTCGAGTCAGCAGCCTGTGACATGTAAGCACATATCACCCGAACCCAATTCACTTGAATTTGGTTCTTGATAGCAAACATATACCGAAGATCAGTTGCCATAGCCTGAGAGTGATTGGAAGTGGTCCTAGGAGTCAACAAATAGGTAAGGATATAGAGAATCATCCTATTCTCTACGATCATGTTCCCAACAGACTTACGTGGACCGGTTAAGTACAAATCCGGGCTCCGTAAACTAGTCCTATAAACATCCTCAATGTTACAAATACTAAGCCTATTATCTTCCGGATCACCAGGGTAAGTACCCTCTGATTGAAGTCCACCCACAATCAGAAAATCAGCAGGGGTAATGTCAAATATCACCCCATTCACCATGGATTGATGGCCCCCTTCATACTCCCTGAAATTGGCATAAAATTCCCTAATCAATCTTGGGAAAATTGAGCCTTTCAACTTCAGAAAAGTTGTCAACCCCTGATACTCATACAGCCCCTGGAATTGAAAGTTGTTGTTTGCACACCATCTGAAGTTCATCCACCTCTTGAGCCCAAAACCCCTGTCACTGAAACTCTCAAACCTTTCTTCACACTTGTCATCACTGTAATATTCGATCCTAGGTCTCCTAGGAGGTCTTGCAGCAGTAGACTTGACCCTAGAGCGACGGGGAGGATTGGAAGACATGGTCTGTGTGTGTTAGGGTTTTGAGAGAAATGAGGGAAAGTAAAATAGGGAGATGAACCCTAAATAAGGTTGAAGACGTGTGAGAAGATGATGAGAAATGCTATTGTGATGATTAGAGGAAGAAGAATTGATGTGAACTAGGGATTTGATGGTCTGAGTCTTGGAGAAGAGAGAAAAGAGTGAAAATCGTATTTTTAGGAGGGAGGGAATAAGAAAAATCGTGTTTCAAAACTGCTGCTACTGGTCTGATACATGGTTCTAACCGGTTAGATTTTTCGAGTAACCGGTTACATACTGTAACTTGAACCAGTTAAGACTGAAAATTTGCCAAAATTTAAAAACAAAAAAAACAAAAAAAACTCCTTGTCAAAATTAAAACCTTTCAATTGTATTAAATATGATGAAATCTGAAAAATCTTTTCGTATGTTATTTAATAAGAACCTTCTGATATCCTTATCCCAACAAATATCCTTTTTCGTATGATATGTAAGGCGAATTTTCAAAGCTTATAATAAACATAAAAATTTTCTCTTATATACCGTACTTGTTTTAATATTGTTAAATCTCGTATACAATTGCATATTTGAATATCATTTCATTATTTTCAGAAAAGTAGGGTAAGTACTCTAATGGTTAAATTAAAGCGTATCGCTTGTTGCAATTTTAAAGGGATGGTTGGATTCTAATGTAAGAATTCAAGATATTCAGACCGACTGAAGGTAAAAGAAAGCAACGAATAGACGACCAGTGAATCAGGCATGAGGAGCAATTATCTTATGAAAACGAGTTGAGTTAAATTTTGATTAGACCACTAGAGTCATCTAGTCTTTTGATCCGAGTTAATGTAGTCAAATGTGTTCGATTACGTTAATCCAATCATTTGAAATATCAAGGTTCTGTGGAAGGCTCAACTTCAATTTTTCCGTGATCCAAACCTTTATCACAGTTGGATGTGATAAATATCTGTGGACACTTCAGGAATAGAAGGATCAGTTAAGATTAGAGAGATTAACAACCACCGGGTTAGGACAAATTTTTGTCTCCCCAACGGAAATGTCTCTAGAACTTGACTATCTAACAAAGTCTGATAGTGACAATTGTCCTATCTTTAAGTTCATCTAACTTAAAGACAGGTCATATGGTCTTTCTTGTGGAAGCTTATATCCGACAGGTATGACTTGTTCTTAATGGTTTGAATATTAGGACTGATCACCCTGATGTCTCAAGCTATTAAGAAACGAAGTCATACAAATATCTTCTCATTCGTGCTCGAGAGATCAGAGTGCGCAATCCAAAAAGTTTTCTTTGAAAACTACTCGAAAAATGTTTTATCGGGGAAAAATGTGAAGCGTATTATTCATAACGAGTATTTCTTTGAAAGAATTCTTTTATATTA
Source organism: Crotalaria pallida (assembly GCA_037953625.1). Taxonomy (NCBI): domain Eukaryota; kingdom Viridiplantae; phylum Streptophyta; class Magnoliopsida; order Fabales; family Fabaceae; genus Crotalaria; species Crotalaria pallida. Next base: position 72,906,727 of record CM075649.1, on the reverse strand, counting down.
AGAATTTGGGAAGAAAAATCCTTATTGTTTAGTTTGGAAACATTTTAATATACAAATATTGTATCGCAACTCTTTTAAGTGGGGGAGAACCCTAAAATACACTTTTGTAAGAAAAACTAATTAAGATGAATTTCGGGGACGAAATTCCTTTTAAGTGGGGGAGTAGTGTAACGACCCTAATTTTTCATCTCTCAAATAACAAAGAAAATGAATTATAACCACGATTTTATAATTGTTTTCTTATTAGTTCAAGGTTTCTATACTTTATGTGTTTGGAAAGAATATTGAAATATAGATATATTTTATAGAAAATAATTAGTACAAAAATGGGAATTTTGTAATTTAGTCCTTGTGTGGGACTTAATGTCATTATTAAAAAGGTTTTGGGAAAAGAGTTATTAAATTATTAATTTTTAAAGGTTATCAGTATGTAACCGGTTAGAAAGGCTTTGTAACCGGTTACACGATGAACTCAGGAAACCTGGTTAGTGGATTTTGATGAGTAACTAGCTGATTACACCACGATTTGCCACGAAAACAGTTCGATTTGTAGTGGGGATTACGTGTCGCCTTGCATGTTCATCAAATTTCCCTATAAATACTTGATTTGAGGGTCAAATTGAGGGTTTCTAGTGGAGTGTTGATGCTGTAATCAAATTAGGGTTCCTTCTTTGATCTGCTTAATTCTCTCTAATCTTTGAGAATTGAATCGAGTGAGATACACCATTTCAAAGCTGAGTCTTCCAGCTTTGTATTGAGGTATGGAGTGTGAATTAAGAGTGAGTATTGAAGAAGCTTTGAGTTTTGAAAGTTGAGGATCAAGTTTGCCCAAGAAATAGAACTGAGTTCGTGTGACTCTCTTTAGGGTTTGATTTTGGTGAGTACATGCACTCTCTGAGTCTCAAATCTGTTTCTAAAGCTTGTGCATGTTGCATAGGATAGAGTCTAATCATTTTCCCCAATTTGTTTGTCCATTTTGTATGTCAAAAATGTTGATTTTGGAACCCTGTTGAAACTGCTATGCTTGAAGGCAGAGCTTAGGGAATTCGTGATCTTCCTTAAAGGAATTAGTGCTGATACTCAACAAGTGCAATTTAAAGGTAAGGGAGAAGCTTTCATTTGCTATAATGAGAATGGATTATGTGGAACCATAGGTTGAGTCACCATGAGACTCATAAAGGGCATAGATTATAGCAAACAAAGGCTTGGAGGCCAATTTACAGCTCAATCCTGTTTTGAGCAGGTTTAATAATTTGCATGCAAGTGATATTGAGGAATTAATCATAATCTAAATGCATTATTATGAGTTGTGTTATGTCAAGTTGTGTTATGTGGAATTATATGCAATTTAATGTTCTAAATGAAATGCATGCAAATTGAATATGCTTCTGTGGTTGAACATGTATAAATTAAGGTAGGTGAACTCTACTGATTGTTGAAATAGGTTAGATTTGAGTGTTAGAAAGAATGGTGTGCAAAACCTCATTTTTCAGTGTACAGACTGCATAGTCTAACCGGTTATTCGAAATTTGTAACCTGTTAGATAATGTAAATTTTCAGAGAAAATGAATTTATGAAATTGGCCCTGTGTTCTTACCATTCTCACTCAAGTCTATACTCTAATTTCACTTGAAATCAATCTGAAAACATGTTGATAACTACTGTTTGCTTCAGATTGTAATAGAGGAGTTAATGCCTTAATGTTAAATCATAGTTTCAAGTGGAAATTATGTTAAATTGGGATTGAATTGTGATTTAGACTTTGAATGATGAGATCAGTGGAATTTGAGGTATATGACAATGTTGAAAATTTGTTTATGGATTGGGTAGAGAATTCAAGAAAGATGGTTTTTTTAATTGCAATGGTTAGTAAGTACAGGTCTGTAATTCTAACCGGTTAGCCTGAGATTGTAACCGGTTAGTACCTGAAACTGAAAAATAAAAGTTAAAGTCTTTTAAGTGAAAAGTGGATACCATTGGTTATGTTTTTCCCAATCCAAGCCTAATGGCATGTTTTTAAGTTAATTCAAGAATGAATTTCATGCCAAAGGTTATACCTCAAATCAATCATTCAAAGGAGAGTTTGAGATAAATTCTAAATCACAATAATTAAACTAAAAGATAAAGACCAACCCTTGTAATTGTGCATTCATTCATAGAGAATGGAGAATAGGTTGGCAAGAAATGATACTCATATTCTGGGAATATGAGGAGGGTACTCTGGGAGTACTGAATTGATGTAACCTACTTAATGACACATTCTGGGAATGTGGCCAGTGTCTGTGACATGGTTTTTATACGTTCTGGGAACGTAGTGCACACTCTGGGAGTGATGCTATTTTCCAAGTATGGTTTGCCAGAACATATGGTGGTGTTCTGGGAACACTGAGATATCTATTGCCGGATATCAAAAGATGATGGAGGCCTCAGTTGTGGATGGAAATCATGCATCATGCCACCTGCATTATAAGAGCTATAATGTTGAAAATTGGTGTGCCATTTGTACTTGCATTTTACTTGATAATTGAATAATTGTGAATGTTAAATCTTCTTCTTATATCTGTCTCATTTGTTTATGCAAATGTGTATGCTTACTCCCGTGCCCTTATTAGGTTGTGACCAAATTTTCCGATAGTCAAAAAGGCTATTGAGAGAAAGAGGCCCTTAAGTGTTTCCAGAGAACAGAAAAAGGCGAACTATTGTCTTAAGTGCACAGCTATCGGGAATCGGTCGAAACGGATGGTGGGACAAAGGACCGTGATCTGCTCTTAAATATTTTTATAGTAATAAATCTTATATTATTTTTGAAAGAGGTGCTAAAGGATAACATGTCAAGTTTCTTTATGCCAATATATTATCGGATATTAACAGATATATATGTATATAACACCATGAGCAATTATGCTTTCTGCTAACTCTCATTGTATTCTTTGAGATCGATATCAATCAAATTTTGATGTATACAACCCCTCAAGATAAATGTATTTTATTGACCAGTTATCAAGTACTTTCGATTTAGATACTTATACTTTCTATTCAAGTTATTGGGAAGGTTTTTCAAAGACATGTCGAACTTAGATTAAATTCAAAAGCAAAGTCAAGTTTCAACAAAACGAATATTTATCCCAAACTTTTCTAATACAAACAAGTATTTATCATAAATATACTCACTTTTACTTGGTATATAATGAATATCCGAGGAGTGTCACACCAAGCATTGTTTAGGATCATTCTAGTGGTTCTTTTAGGTCCTAATACACATTCCTATACCATTCAAAGCCTTTAGAATACTCTCTTAACCATTCTACACTTGTTAGAACCTCCAAGGACTCATTCTACACCGTCTACGTCCCTTGGGGTACCTAGCAATGTTTAGGATCATTCTAAAGGTTCTTATAAGTCCTAAAACACATTCCTATACCATTCCAAGCCTTTAGAATACTCTCTTAACCATTCTACACTTGTTAGAACCTCAAAGGACTCGTGCTACACCCTCTACGTCCCTTGGGGACTCAAGCATTGTTTAGGATCATTCTAATGGTTCTTATAAGTCCTAATACACATTCCTAGACAATTCTAAGCCTTTAGAATACTCTCATAACCATTCTACACTTTTTATAACCTCCAAGGACTCATGCTACACCATCTACGTCCCATGTGATACAAAGCAATGTTTAGGATCGTTTTAATGGTTCTTATAAGTCCTAATACACATTGCTAGACCATTCTAAGCCTTTAGAATACTCTCTTAACCATTCTACACTTGTTAGAACCTCCAAGGACTCATGCTACACCCTCTACGTCCCTTGGGGACTCAAGCATTGTTTAGGATCATTCTAATGGTTCTTATAAGTCCTAATACACATTCCTATACCATTCAAAGCCTTTAGAATACTCTCTTAACCATTCTACACTTGTTAGAACCTCCAAGGATTCATGCTACACCCTCTACGTCCCTTGAGGTACCAAGCATTTATTAGGATCATTCTGGTGGTTCTTTTAAGTCCTAATACACATTCCTATACCATTCAAATCCTTTAGAATACTCTCTTAACCATTCTACACTTGTTAGAACTTCCAAGGACTCATTCTACACCGTCTACGTCCCTTGGGGTACCTAGCAATGTTTAGGATAATTGTAGTGGTTCTTTTAAGTCCTAATACATATTCCTATACCATTCAAAGCCTTTAGAATACTCTCTTAACCATTCTACACTTGTTAGAACCTCAAAGGACTCATTCTACACCGTCTACGTCCCTTGGGGTACCTAGCAATGTTTATGATCATTCTAAAGGTTCTTATAAGTCCTAATACACATTCCTATACCATTCATAGCCTTTAGAATACTCTCTCAACCATTCTACACTTGTTAGAACCTCCACGGACTCATGCTACACCCTCTACGTCCCTTGGGGACTCAAGCATTGTTTAGGATCATTCTAATGGTTCTTATATGTCCTAATACACATTCCTAGACCATTCTAAGCCTTTAGAATACTCTCTTAACCATTCTACACTTGTTAGAACCTCCAAGGACTCATGCTACTGATCGAGGCCGTACCCGATACAAATAAAAACAGTTTAAGTATAGTACTAGGAAGTGACTCCTAGGTCGTCTCCCAAGGAATATCTTATCAAGCAAAAGGTCGAACACATAGTATGCATAGAAAACAGGGGGGTTTTTTTTGTATTGAATATTGAATAATTGAAATCAAAACAGAATTAAATCAAAACGAAGAAACAGATAAGGAAAAGCGGATAAACCCCTTTGGCTCGCGTTCACAACTCTATCATCGGTCACAAAAGATCAATTTCTTCCCTCTTCACTGTCCAACTCGTGAGAATTAAATACTAAGCGAAAATTCAATTCTCACCCCAAAACCCAAACCTCTAATTAAGCATTAAAAGCCAAAGCATGGAGTCTTTACGAGTTTGCATAAATTAAGCATTCATACACATGGATTATCTCTATAGAATGGAACTAAGCGAACCATAACATATCAATAAGCATGAAAACAGTGAATAAAAACGAAATAGCATTAAGAACAAAACCTCAAGAGTATGTGATACATTACCAAAGGGATTTAACCTAAGAGTTTAGCCTTCCATGAAGAAAAATACCAAAAACGTGTAGAAAGGGAAGAGAGAGAAACCCTAGCAGCCTCCACAAGCTTGGAGAGCAAAACTAAGCCTTCTCTATGAGAGAGAGAATGTAAAAAAACGTGAATGGAAGGTCTCCCCTAGGGTTTACACGAATTTGGCTTTTTAAATCACAAAACGGGCCTAAATCATGGGCCCAAATCCTAAGGAAAGCTTATCTCTAAATTAAATCTAAAAATATCTTATAGATAAAATCTAAATCTTAGAAGATATAACTAAATCTCAACTAATCCTAAAGATAGATTACAATCTTCACTTCATCATATATCTTCTCTTCCAACATTAAATAATCCCAAATTAAACAATATTCAGAATAATAGTCCAATAAACTCTAAATCACTAAATCAAGCTAAACAATGTCAAATAGGCAACAAGTATCAATAATAGGAGTAAAATAATGCAAGGAATAATGGGAAATAAAATGCTCATCAAATACCCCCACACTTATCCTTTTGCACACCTGGGCAAAACTAAGAATTAGGACTGAGAAGATCAATATGCACCAAAGTGAATCATGCAACGAGATTACTACAACTAATGAATGCAAACCTAAGAGATTACATACTTCACAATGAATTCTAGGAAATGCAAAGAAATGGGCAAAATCGAGCACACGAAGAAAATAAGGACCAAAGAATCAAGGCATTCATGAACATCATCCAATTATTTCAAATATGCAAAGAAAACCAATGACATCAAGAGGGTAGTCACAAAGATGATAGAAACTCACAAGGATCACTCAATAGTGTTTACACTCAAGTGTTTAAGGTTAATCAGTGTTTACACTCAAGGCACATCATGAAAAACAAACACAACCATAGGCTTGACAAGCCTCTAACATCAACAATCAACACACATGCACATTAAGATCAAAAGGTCTTTTCAGGGTTGTAATGGGGCCAAGGACAAGGTAGGATAAAAATATGGGAAATGTAGCTAAAACCCAGGGAATAGAGGAGCAATGGGGAACAAGTAAAAAAAAAATAAGCACAATCCACCCCAGAATGAAATGGTAAACATAACAACAACCTCTAATTCCAAACATTCATGCCTCAATCAACCTTTTATTCCATTTATTTTCTTTTTCTTCTTCTTCTTCTTCTTTTTTTTTCTTTTTTTTTTTTTTTTGAATTGCATTACATTGCAGAACTTCATGAACGAAAGAAAAGAAGAAACAATAAAAATGGCATAATGAGATAAAGCCATAATTACATCACCGACCATAGAGGCAAAACCTAGAACTCACAAGAGATGAAGAACAAAGCACCCTCGCTTACTTAATACCCATTCCCAAAACAATTCCAAAGCTCCAACATTCCGTAAGGTTAGGACAATCATGGTTTTTCAGTCATAGGCTTGTAATGAGCTAAAGAACAAAGAAAAGGGATATAAAGGCTCAAAGGGGCTATCAAAGGATAAATTCATTCAAGGTAGGCTCATATGGCTAGTGGCTTATTCAAGAAAAAAAAACAATGCCTAAATCATTTCAAAATGTGCATGGAAATATCAAGTATCAACAAGAGTCAAGTCAAGTTCTAGAGTGCAAGTAATCCAGAGTGCAATCACACATGAAAGAAAATTAGGTGGCATATATAGCAATCCACCCACAATTAAGGCTCAAATCCTCACAAAAGGGACAATTCTATCACAGTGTTACCACCTCTTAATTATCAAAAGCAACTTTACACACAGAAATGCATGAATTCAGACACAAGATACCAAGACTCTACTAAAATGAAGCAAAAACATGCAAGAAAATGCCCAAAACTTAGCAAAACCTAAAAAAATCAAAGCAAAAATATGCAACCTAAACTACTCTCCCCCCCACACTTAAATCACACATTGTCCTCAATGGAAAACAAATAGTAGAATCAGACAGATATAGACAAGTGGAATAAAAGTAGTAAAGAAGGAGAAAAGAAGACTCCCTAAATCATGGTGGGTCAAAAATGGGGTCGACCAATGAGGCTTCCTCCACAGGTGCATCATCCAAAGTAGGAGAGGTTAGGAAAGGCTTGAGTCGGTGGCCATTGACTTTGAAGCTCTTGTCTGTGGACTCACTCTTGATCTCCACAGTGCCATAAGGAAACACCTGGGTGACTACAAACGGTCCAATCCATTTAGAGCGGAGCTTTCCACTCATGAGTCCAAGCCTAGAGTTGTAGAGCAACACTTTTTGACCAACCAAGAACTCCTTTCTGCAAATTGAGCTATCATGGAGCTTCTTGGTCTTCTCTTTGTAGAACTTGGAATTCTCATAGGCCTCCAAACGGATCTCATCTAGCTCACTCAACTGCAGCTTCCTCTCCTCACCCGCTTGATCAAGAGCTAAGTTACATTGCTTCACAGCCCAATATGCACGGTGCTCTATCTCCACAGGCAGGTGGCATGCCTTACCAAAAACAACCCGATAAGGTGACATCCCTATGGGTGCCTTGTAAGCAGTCCGATGGGCCCATAGAGCATCCTCCAATCGTGTGCTCCAATCCTTTCTATTAGGCTTCACCATCTTCTCCAAAATCCGCTTGATCTCTCTGTTTGAAATCTCAGCTTGCCCATTGGTTTGGGGGTGATATGGTGTAGAAACTTTGTGCACAACCCCATACTTCTTGAGCAAAGCTTGCATGGATCTATTGCAGAAGTGTGTGCCTTGATCACTGACTATGGCTCTAGGTATGCCAAACCTGCAAAGGATATTAGTCCTAACAAAATCTACAACAACCTGAGCATCACTAGTCCTGGTGGCCTTAGCTTCCACCCATTTGGATACATAATCCACAGCAAGTAAGATATAATAAAAACCAAAAGAAACAGGAAAGGGGCCCATGAAATCTATACCCCAGACATCAAACACCTCACAGAACAACATAGGTTGTTGCGGCATCTGTTGCCTCCAAGATAGGGTGCCTCCTGCCCTTTGACATTGCTCACATGAGCTGCAGATTTTGCTTGCATCCTTGAAGATGGTAGGCCAATAAAATCCAGAATCCAGCACCTTTCGTGCTGTCCTTTGAGTGCCAAGGTGGCCTCCAACTGGTGAAGCATGGCAAAATTGGAGAACCGATTGGATCTCCTGGTCTGGAATGCACCTGCGAATGACCTGATCACTGCAAAAACGCCACAAATAGGGGTCATCCCATACATAATACTTGGCATCGCTCTTCAATTTGTCTCTTTGAGCTTTGGATGCCAAGGGTGGAAAAACAGATGCAACTATATAATTTACAATATCAGCAAACCAAGGAATAAGGGGAGGGGGATGTGAAACATGCAAAACTAAAAGCTGCTCATCCGGGAAGTCATCCCGGATAGGAAATGCATCCTCCTCTCTCTCTATTCTACTCAAGTGGTCTGCGACAAGGTTATGTGCACCACTCCGATCCTGAATCTCAAGATCAAACTCCTGGAGGAGCAACATCCATCTAATCAACCTAGGTTTGGAATCTGTCTTTTTCAAAAGATACTTCAGAGCAGCATGATCAGTATACACCACAACCTTAGAACCTAATAGATATATCTAAACTTATCAAGTGCAAAGACAATGGCAAACAACTCTTTTTCAGTTGTGGTGTAATTAACTTGTGCTGAATCTAAAGTCCTAGATGCATAATAAATCACATGAGACATCTTACCAACCCTTTGGGAGAGAACTGCTCCCAAAGCATAATTCGAGGCATCGGTCATGAGCTCAAATGGGAGAGTCCAGTCAGGTGGTTGGATGATGGGAGTGGTGGTGAGTGCTCTCTTTAGCTCATCAAATGCTTTCTTGCATTGGTCTCCAAACTCAAATGCGGTATCCTTTTGAAGCAAGTTGGATAGTGGAAGGGCTATCTTGCTAAAGTTCTGAATAAACCTGCGATAGAAACCTGCATGGCCAAGAAAAGAACGCACCTCTCGCACGCAAGAGGGGTAAGGCAAATGTGATATTACATGCAGCTTAGCAGGGTCAACCTCTATGCCCTTATGCGAAATAATGTGCCCTAAGACTATGCCTTGTTCTACCATAAAATGACATTTTTCAAAATTCAAGACAAGGTTAGTCTCAATGCACCTATTAAGCACCTTAGACAAACTATCAAGACATGCATCAAAAGAGGAACCATATACACTAAAATCATCCATGAAGACCTCTATGCAATGCTCAAGTAAGTCATTAAAAATACTCATCATACATCTTTGAAAAGTGCCAGGAGCATTGCATAGGCCAAAAGGCATCTTCCTATAAGCAAATGTACCAAAAGGACAGGTAAATGTAGTCTTATGTTGGTCCTCTGGTGCAATACAGATTTGAAAATAACCAGAGAAACCATCTAAGAAGCAATAGTGAGATTTACCTGCCAGGCGCTCCAACATCTGATCAATGAAGGGAAGAGGAAAGTGATCCTTGCGGGTCGCCTGGTTGAGCTTCCTATAATCAATGCAGACTCTCCAACTGTTCTGCACTCTAGTGGGAATCAGCTCATCCTTCTCATTTTTGACAACTGTCACCCCAGACTTCTTGGGAACTACTTGAACCGGGCTTACCCAAGTGCTGTCTGAAATGGGGTAGATAATGCCAGCTTGCAGCAGCTTGGTGACCTCTTTCTTCACCACATCAAGAATCTGGGGGTTCAACCGTCTCTGGGGTTGTCTCACTGGTTTAGCCCCATCCTCCAATAAAATCTGATGCATGCACATGGAGGGGCTAATACCAGGTATGTCTGCCAAAGTCCATCCTATTGCCCTTTTGTTTGCTCTAATCACATCCAGCAGCTTCTTCTCTTGATCAACAGAAAGGGAGGTAGAGATGATCACTGGAAGTTTCTGCTCAGCCTCCAAGTAAGCATATTTGAGATGAGGAGGAAGGGGCTTCAGGTCCAATAAAGGTGCCTGCATCACAGATGGAACTAAAGGAGCAGCAGAATTGGATTCTGCCGCCTGCACCTGAACAAGTGAATTAGACTCATGCAAAACAGAAATGGGGTTAGCATGATCTGAATCTATATCATATGAATCAACAGATGCAGTAGCAGAATTTAAAAACTGGTCAATTTCAATGCATGCAGTGCACATTTCGGAATCAGAACATGCAGAACAAGTAAATGAGCTAGTGAAAGATGGCAAATCATAATCATGCAAAAAGTCTAGAACATGCTCATCAATCAGATCATCAATCAAGTCAACATGAAAAACAGAGTGGTCATCAGAAAAATGTTTCATAGCATCAAAAATATTGAATCGAACCACACTGTCATCAAATTCCATGGAAAGTGTACCTGCATGCACATCTATCTTGGTTCGGGCTGTTTTCAAAAATGGTCTCCCTAATATGATAGGGACAGCACTACGAGAGGTGTCCTCTTCCATATCAAGAATATAAAAATCAGCAGGAAAGATAAGCTCTTCAACCCGAACCAGGACATCCTCTATCAAACCTGCGGGGTAGGCAGTAGATCTATTTGCCAAGTGAATAACCACACCCGTAGGTTGAAGAGGTCCAAGTGAAAGAGACTTGAAAACAGACATAGGCATAACATTAATAGATGCTCCTAAATCTAGCAAAGCATTCTCAAATTTAGTATTACCTATGATACAAGGCACAGAGAAAGTTCCAGGATCCTTACACTTTTCAGGAATATGAGGGACGGGTTTACCTATAAGAGCAGAGACATTTCTTCCCATGCTGATCCTCTCATTGCCCTTGAGCTTCCGTTTGTGTGTGCATAGATCCTTCAAGAACTTTGCATACCTTGGAATCTGCTTGATTGCATCAAGAAGGGGTATGTTGACTTCCACCTTCCTGAATGTGTCAAGTATCTCTTTGTCAATCTCTTCCATTTTCTTGCTTTGAGTCACCCCCCTTGGTGGGAAAGGAAGAGGAATGGGGGGTGGTTGTTGGGCAGCAGCAGGTGTTGTGCTTGTGGAAGGCTGAGCTGGATGGGATTTTCTGGTACTTGTGTGCTCACTCTCCTCGACCATTTGGCTCTTCTTATTGGTTGAAACTAGATCATCTTTGTTGAGGTCAGATTCTGGTGTGGGTGTGACAATCTGCTTCCCTGACCTTAGACTAATGGCATTCACATTCTGGTTTGGATTGATCACTGTTTGGGATGGCAACTTGTTAGAATTCTGAGATTGCATAGTGTTAATTGATGTTGCCATCTGTCCCATCTGATTGGTCAAAGATTGAATGGAGGCCTCTTGTCTTTGAATGGATGCTCTAGTTTCCTGTTGGAATTGGAGATTTTGCATGGTCATCTGTTTCATCAGCTCTTCCAATGAAGGCTGCTGCTCAGTAGTAGGAGCTGGTGGTGCAGAATTAGCCTGTTGTTGTCTCTGTTGCTGGACTGGAGGAGGTACATATGGTGGTCTAGAATTGTTCTGAAATTGAACCTGTGAAGGTTGCTGCTGATCAGACCATCTCAGGTTGGGATGGTTCCTCCAACCAGGGTTGTATCTATTGGTAGAGAGATCAAAGTTCTGTGGCTGCTGGTTTCTACTGTTGAAGATGTTGGCGGCATATGCCTCAGGTTGGTCAGCACCAGTCGTTGGTTGCTGCTGCACAGAAGGGCATGCATCTGTGGGGTGCTCAGCGGATGTGCATATGCCACATAATCTAGCAGGCAGGGACAACTTCTTCTGGTTGATGGCCAATTGAGTGACCAAAGTTGTAAGTGAATCTATCTTCTGTTCAAGCTTCTCAACCTTACCAGAACTTGTGCCAACATCATTCACTCCTCTCACTATGATTGCATCGCTGTTGCCCCTTGCATGGAATTGTTGACAATTGGAAGCCATCTTCTCAATCTTGACTCTGGCTTCTAAAGGTGTCATGTCTCCTAGGGCACCACCACTTGCAGCATCAAGCATGTTTCTCTCCATGAGGTTGAGACCTTCATAGAAATATTGAATAAGCAACTGCTCTGAGATCTGATGGTGGGGGTAGCTCGCACACAGTCTCTTGAATCTCTCCCAATACTCGTAGAGACTTTCTCCACTTTGTTGCCTGATGCCTGATATATCCTTTCGGATTGCTGTTGTTCTGCATGCAGGGAAGAATTTCTCCAAAAATGCCCTCTTCAGGTCATCCCAGACTGTGATAGAACCAGGGGCCAGATCGTACAACCAATCCTTGGCTAGCCCCTCTAGGGAGTGTGGGAATGCCTTAAGACAAACATGATCCTCTTGCACATCATGTGGTTTCATAGTAGCACAGACAATATGGAACTGCTTGAGATGTTTATGAGGATCCTCACCTGCAAGACCATTAAACTTGGGCAACAAATGAATTAGTCCAGACCTTAGCTCATACGGGTCATCGGGATACTGGATGCACAAATCTTCAATAGTGAAATCAGGTGCAGCCAGCTCCCTCAATGTCCTCTCACGTGGTGGAGGTTGAGCCATATTTTCAGAATAATCAGAATAAGAATCAGAATTTATAGGAATAGAAGAAAAAGAAGCAGACTCACTATGTAAAGACTCAATAGACTCACTACCTATGGACTGGTTCCTATTTTGTCTAACTAGTCTGTGATAAGTTCTATTAATTTCAGGATTATATGGATGCAAGTAGCTTGGGTTGCCCCTAGTCATGTACTGAACAAAACACCATGTAGCATAGCAAACTGTCACTAATATACATGACCAAAATAGGCAACAAATTTTTTTTATTTTTTTAAAATTTTTTCTTTATTTTTTCAGCACCCTAAAATCATGAAAACATACCACAAAAAGTTTGAGGACAAAATTCAAAAGGGAACCAAGTCAAACAATTAAATCAGAGACCAAAAACTAAGAAAATAAAACTTGTAAAATAAAAAAGAAATAGTAAAACGGCTTTTTCAGGATCCAGACGAAGAAGTTTTCTGACTAAGTGAGAAAAATCAGATTATTCAGAAAATTCCCTTCGATTTGATATAAAATTCGTCAAATTCCGAGTTACGGGTCAAAAGTTGCGACGATTTGAAGAAAGTGCTGCTAAAACTTGGAAAATTTTTCTGGAACTCACAACCAGTGATGATCTGAGTGATCGTGGTGCCTCAAAACCTTTTTATATGATAAAAGTAGTGTGGATATAAATTTTCGTGCAAAAATTCCACCCACAACTATGTGAACTAGCAACCACAGAATCAATCAAATACACTAATTGCAACAAAATAGCAAAACAGCAAACAGTGCAACTTCAACCGGTTATCAGAATTGACTACTAGACCCTAAATCAGACACGACACACTATAATAACTATACTAACTACGACCTAACTAACTACTAATGACCTTTGGCAAGAACCGATAGTCCCCGGCAACGGCGCCAAATTTGATCGAGGCCGTACCCGATACAAATAAAAACAGTTTAAGTATAGTACTAGGAAGTGACTCCTAGGTCGTCTCCCAAGGAATATCTTATCAAGCAAAAGGTCGAACACATAGTATGCATAGAAAACAGGGGTTTTTTTTTGTATTGAATATTGAATAATTGAAATCAAAACAGAATTAAATCAAAACGAAGAAACAGATAAGGAAAAGCGGATAAACCCCTTTGGCTCGCGTTCACAACTCTATCATCGGTCACAAAAGATCAATTTCTTCCCTCTTCACTGTCCAACTCGTGAGAATTAAATACTAAGCGAAAATTCAATTCTCACCCCAAAACCCAAACCTCTAATTAAGCATTAAAAGCCAAAGCATGGAGTTTTTACGAGTTTGCATAAATTAAGCATTCATACACATGGATTATCTCTATAGAATGGAACTAAGCGAACCATAACATATCAATAAGCATGAAAACAGTGAATAAAAACGAAATAGCATTAAGAACAAAACCTCAAGAGTATGTGATACATTACCAAAGGGATTTAACCTAAGAGTTTAGCCTTCCATGAAGAAAAATACCAAAAACGTGTAGAAAGGGAAGAGAGAGAAACCCTAGCAGCCTCCACAAGCTTGGAGAGCAAAACTAAGCCTTCTCTATGAGAGAGAGAATGTAAAAAAACGTGAATGGAAGGTCTCCCCTAGGGTTTACACGAATTTGGCTTTTTAAATCACAAAACGGGCCTAAATCATGGGCCCAAATCCTAAGGAAAGCTTATCTCTAAATTAAATCTAAAAATATCTTATAGATAAAATCTAAATCTTAGAAGATATAACTAAATCTCAACTAATCCTAAAGATAGATTACAATCTTCACTTCATCATATATCTTCTCTTCCAACATTAAATCTTCATTCCCAAAATGTCCAAAAAACCCTTGAGCCAAATATGACCTGAAAATAGAAATAGAATTAATTAGGCTAAATAATCCCAAATTAAACAATATTCAGAATAATAGTCCAATAAACTCTAAATCACTAAATCAAGCTAAACAATGTCAAATAGGCAACAAGTATCAATAATAGGAGTAAAATAATGCAAGGAATAATGGGAAATAAAATGCTCATCACTACACCATCTACGTCCCATGTGATACCAAGCAATGTTTAGGATCATTCTAATGGTACTTATAAATCATAATACACATTCCTAGACCATTCTAAGCCTTTAGAACACTCTCTTAACCATTCTACACTTGTTAGAACCTCCAAGGACTCATGCTACACCATCTACGTCCCTTGGGGATTCAAGAATTGTTTAGGATCATTCTAATGGTTCTTATAAGTCCTAATACACATTCCTATACCATTCAAAGCCTTTAGAATACTCTCTTAACCATTCTACACTTGTTAGAACCTCCAAGGATTCATGCTACACCCTCTACGTTGCTTGAGGTCCCAAGCATTGTTTAGGATCATTCTAGTGGTTCTTTTAAGTCCTAATACACATTCCTATACCATTCAAAGCCTTTAGAATACTCTCTTAACCATTCTACACTTGTTAGAACCTCCAAGGACTCATTCTACACCGTCTACGTCCCTTGGGGTACCTAGCAATGTTTAGGATCATTCTAAAGGTTCTTATAAGTCCTAATACCCATTCCTATACCATTCATAGCCTTTAGAATACTCTCTCAACCATTCTACACTTGTTAGAACCTCCAAGGACTCATGCTATACCATCTACGTCCCTTGGGGTACCAAGCAATGTTTAGGATCATTCTAATGGTTCTTATAAGTCCTAATACACATTCCTAGACCATTCTAAGCCTTTAGAAAACTCACTTAACCATTCTACACTTGTTAGAACTTCCAAGGACTCATGCTACACCCTCTACATCCCTTGGGGACACAAGCATTGTTTAGGATCATTCTAATGGTTCTTATAAGTCCTAATACACATTCCTATACCATTCAAAGCCTTTAGAATACTCTCTTAACCATTCTACACTTGTTAGAAACTCCAAGGATTCATGCTACACCCTCTACGTTGCTTGAGGTACCAAGCATTGTTTAGGATCATTCTAGTGGTTCTTTTAAGTCCTAATACACATTCCTATACCATTCAAAGCCTTTATAATACTCTCTTAACCATTCTACACATGTTAGAACCTCCAAGGACTCATTCTACACCGTCTACGTCCCTTGGGGTACCTAGCAATGTTTAGGATCATTCTAAAGGTTCTTATAAGTCCTAATACCCATTCTATACCATTCATAGCCTTTAGAATACTCTCTCAACCATTCTACACTTGTTAGAACCTCCAAGGACTCATGCTATACCATCTACGTCCCTTGGGGTACCAAGCAATGTTTAGGATCATTCTAATGGTTCTTATAAGTCCTAATACACATTCCTAGACCATTCTAAGCCTTTAGAAAACTCACTTAACCATTCTACACTTGTTAGAACTTCCAAGGACTCATGCTACCCCCTCTACATCCCTTGGGGACTCAAGCATTGTTTAGGATCATTTAAATGGTTCTTATAAGTCCTAATACACATTCCTAGACCATTCGAAGACTTTAGAATACTCTCTTAACCATTCTACACTTGTTAGAACCTCCAAGGACTCATGCTACACCCTCTACGTCCCTTGGGGACTCAGGCATTGTTTAGGATCATTCTAATGGTTCTTATAAGTCCTAATACACATTCCTAGACCATTCGAAGCATTTAGAATACTCTCTTAACCATTATACACTTGTTAGAACCTCCAAGGACTCATGCTACACCCTCTACGTCCCGTGGGGACTCAAGCATTGTTTAGGATCATTCTAATGGTTCTTATAAGTCATAATACACATTCCTAGACCATTCTAAGCCTTTAGAATAATCTCTTAACCATTCTACACTTGTTAGAACCTCCAAGGACTCATGCTACACCCTCTACGTCCCGTGGGGACTCCAGCATTGTTTAGGATCATTCTAATGGTTCTTATAAGTCATAATACACATTCCTAGACCATTCTAAGCCTTTAGAATACTCTCTTAACCATTCTACACTTGTTAGAACCTCCAAGGACTCGTGCTACACCCTCTACGTCCCTTGGGGATTCAAGAATTGTTTAGGATCATTCTAATGGTTCTTATAAGTCCTAATACACATTCCTATACCATTCAAAGCCTTTAGAATACTCTCTTAACCATTCTACACTTGTTAGAACCTCCAAGGATTCATGCTACACCCTCTACGTCCCTTGAGGTACCAATCATTGTTTAGGATCATTCTTGTGGTTCTTTTAAGTCCTAATACACATTCCTATACCATTCAAAGCCTTTAGAATACTCTCTTAACCATTCTACACTTGTTAGAACCTGCAAGGATTCATGCTACACCCTCTACGTCCCTTGAGGTACCAAGCATTGTTTAGGATCATTCTGGTGGTTCTTTTAAGTCCTAATACACATTCCAATACCATTCAAAGACTTTAGAATACTCTCTTAACCATTCTACACTTGTTAGAACCTCCAAGGACTCTTTCTACACCGTCAACGTCCCTTGGGGTACCTAGTAATGTTTAGGATAATTCTAGTGGTTCTTTTAAGTCCTAATACACATTCCTATACCATTCAAAGCCTTTAGAATACTCTCTTAACCATTCCACACTTGTTAGAACCTCCAAGGACTCATTCTACACCGTCTACGTCCCTAGGGGTACCTAGCAATGTTTAGGATCATTCTAAAGGTTCTTTTAAGTCCTAATACACATTCCTATACCATTCATAGCCTTTAGAATACTCTCTCAACCATTCTACACTTGTTAGAACCTCCACGGACTCATGCTACACCCTCTACGTCCCTTGGGGACTCAAGAATTGTTTAGGATCATTCTAATGGTTCTTATAAGTCCTAATACACATTCCTATACCATTCATAGCCTTTAGAATACTCTCTCAACCATTCTACACTTGTTAGAACCTCCACGGACTCATGCTACACCCTCTACGTCCCTTGGGGACTCAAGCATTGTTTAGGATCATTCTAATGGCTCTTATAAGTCCTAATACACATTCCTAGACCATTCTAAGCCTTTAGAATACTCTCTTAACCATTCTACACTTGTTAGAACCTCCAAGGACTCATGCTACACCATCTACGTCCCATGTGATACCAAGCAATGTTTAGGATCATTCTAATGGTACTTATAAATCATAATACACATTCCTAGACCATTCTAAGCCTTTAGAATACTCTCTTAACCATTCTACACTTGTTAGAACCTCCAAGGACTCATGCTACACCATCTACGTCCCTTGGGGATTCAAGAATTGTTTAGGATCATTCTAATGGTTCTTATAAGTCCTAATACACATTCCTATACCATTCAAAGCCTTTAGAATACTCTCTTAACCATTCTACACTTGTTAGAACCTCCAAGGATTCATGCTACACCCTGTACGTACCTTGAGGTACCAAGCATTGTTTAGGATCATTCTGGTGGTTCTTTTAAATCCTAATACACATTCCTATACCATTCAAAGCCTTTAGAATACTCTGTTAACCATTCTACACTTGTTAGAACCTCCAAGGATTCATGCTACACCCTCTACGTCCCTTGAGGTACCAAGCATTGTTTAGGATCATTCTGGTGGTTCTTTTAAGTTCTAATACACATTCCAATACCATTCAAAGCCTTTAGAATACTCTCTTAACCATTCTACACTTGTTAGAACTCCAAGGACTCATTCTACACCGTCAACGTCCCTTGGGGTACCTAGCAATGTTTAGGATAATTCTAGTGGTTCTTAGAAGTCCTAATACACATTCCTATACCATTCAAAGCCTTTAGAATACTCTCTTAACCATTCCACACTTGTTAGAACCTCCAAGGACTCATTCTACACCGTCTACGTCCCTTGGGGTACCAAGCAATGTTTAGGATCATTCTAATGGTTCTTATAAGTCCTAATACACATTCCTAGACCATTCTAAGCCTTTAGAAAACTCACTTAACCATTCTACACTTGTTAGAACTTCCAAGGACTCATGCTACACCCTTTACATCCCTTGGGGACTCAAGCATTGTTTAGGATCATTTAAATGGTTCTTATAAGTCCTAATACATATTCCTAGACCATTCGAAGACTTTAGAATACTCTCTTAACCATTCTACACTTGTCAGAACCTCCAAGGACTCATGCTACACCCTCTACGTCCCTTGGGGACTCAGGCATTGTTTAGGATCATTCTAATGGTTCTTATAAGTCCTAATACACATTCCTAGACCATTCGAAGCCTTTAGAATACTCACTTAACCATTCTACACTTGTTAAAACCTCCAAGGACTCATGCTACACCCTCTACGTCCCGTGGGGACTCAAGCATTGTTTAGGATCATTCTAATGGTTCTTATAAGTCATAATACACATTCCTAGACCATTCTAAGCCTTTAGAATACTCTCTTAACCATTCTACACTTGTTAGAACCTCCAAGGACTCATGCTACACCCTCTACGTCCCGTGGGGACTCAAGCATTGTTTAGGATCATTCTAATGGTTCTTATAAGTCATAATACACATTCCTAGACCATTCTAAGCCTTTAGAATACTCTCTTAACCATTCTACACTTGTTAGAACCTCCAAGGACTCGTGCTACACCCTCTACGTCCCTTGGGGATTCAAGAATTGTTTAGGATCATTCTTATGGTTCTTATAAGTCCAAATACACATTCCTATACCATTCAAAGCCTTTAGAATACTCTGTTAACCATTCTACACTTGTTAGAACCTCCAAGGATTCATGCTACACCCTCTACGTCCCTTGAGGTACCAAGCATTGTTTAGGATCATTCTGGTGGTTCTTTTAAGTTCTAATACACATTCCAATACCATTCAAAGCCTTTAGAATACTCTCTTAACCATTCTACACTTGTTAGAACTCCAAGGACTCATTCTACACCGTCAACGTCCCTTGGGGTACCTAGCAATGTTTAGGATAATTCTAGTGGTTCTTAGAAGTCCTAATACACATTCCTATACCATTCAAAGCCTTTAGAATACTCTCTTAACCATTCCACACTTGTTAGAACCTCCAAGGACTCATTCTACACCGTCTACGTCCCTTGGGGTACCAAGCAATGTTTAGGATCATTCTAATGGTTCTTATAAGTCCTAATACACATTCCTAGACCATTCTAAGCCTTTAGAAAACTCACTTAACCATTCTACACTTGTTAGAACTTCCAAGGACTCATGCTACACCCTTTACATCCCTTGGGGACTCAAGCATTGTTTAGGATCATTTAAATGGTTCTTATAAGTCCTAATACATATTCCTAGACCATTCGAAGACTTTAGAATACTCTCTTAACCATTCTACACTTGTCAGAACCTCCAAGGACTCATGCTACACCCTCTACGTCCCTTGGGGACTCAGGCATTGTTTAGGATCATTCTAATGGTTCTTATAAGTCCTAATACACATTCCTAGACCATTCGAAGCCTTTAGAATACTCACTTAACCATTCTACACTTGTTAAAACCTCCAAGGACTCATGCTACACCCTCTACGTCCCGTGGGGACTCAAGCATTGTTTAGGATCATTCTAATGGTTCTTATAAGTCATAATACACATTCCTAGACCATTCTAAGCCTTTAGAATACTCTCTTAACCATTCTACACTTGTTAGAACCTCCAAGGACTCATGCTACACCCTCTACGTCCCTTGGGTTACCAAGCATTCTTTAGGATCATTCTAGTGGTTCTTATTAGTCCTAATACGCATTCCTAGACCATTCTAAGCCTTTAGAATACTCTCTTAACCATTCTACACATGTTAGAACCTCCAAGGACTCATGCTACACCCTCTACGCCCTTGGGGTATCAAGCAATGTTTAGGAACATTCTAATGGTTCTTATAAGTCCTAATACTCATTCCTAAACCATTCAAAACCTTTAGAATACTCTCTTAACCATTCTACACTTGTTAGAACCTCCAAGGACGCATGCTACACCCTCTACGTCCTTTGGGGTACCAAGCAATATTTAGGATCATTCTAAAGGTTCTTATAAGTCCAAATACACATTCCTATACCATTCCAAGCCTTTAGAATACTCTCTTAAACATCCTACACTTGTTAGAACCTCCAAGGACTCATGCTACACCCTCTACGTCCCTTGGGGACTCAAGCATTATTTAGGATCATTCTAAAGGTTCTTATAAGTCCTAATACACATTCCTAGACAGTTTTAAGCCTTTAGAATACTCTCTTAACCATTCTACACTTGTTAGAACCTCCAAGGACTCATGCTACACCCTCTACGTCGCTTGGCATACCAATCAATGTTTAGGATCATTCTAAAGGTTCTTATTAGTCCTAATACACATTCCTAGACCATTCTAAGCCTTTAGAATGCTCTCTTAACCATTCTACACATGTTAGAACCTCCAAGGACTCATGCTACACCCTCTACGCCCTTGGGGTACCAAGCAATGTTTAGGAACATTCTAATGGTTCTTATAAGTCCTAATACTCATTCCTATACCATTCAAACCCTTTAGAATACTCTCTTAACCATTCTACACTTGTTAGAACCTCCAAGGACGCATGCTACACCCTCTACGTCCTTTGGGGTACCAAGCAATGTTTAGGATCATTCTAAAGGTTCTTATAAGTCCAAATACACATTCCTATACCATTCCAAGCCTTTAGAATACTCTCTTAAACATTCTACACTTGTTAGAACCTCCAAGGACTCATGCTACACACTCTACGTCCCTTGGGGACTCAAGCATTGTTTAGGATCATTCTAAAGGTTCTTATAAGTCCTAATACACATTCCTAGACAGTTTTAAGCCTTTAGAATACTCTCTTAACCATTCTACACTTGTTAGAACCTCCAAGGACTCATGCTACACCCTCTACGTCCCTTGGGGACTCAAGCAATGTTTAGGATCATTCTATAGGTTCGTATATGTCCTAAGACACATTCCTAGACCATTCAAAGCCTTTAGAATTTTGTCTTAACCATTCTACACTTGTTAGAACCTCCAAGGACTCATGCTACACTCTCTACGTCCTTTGGGTACCAAGCAATGTTTTGGATCATTCTAATGGTTCTTATAAGTCCTAATACACATTCCTCGACAGTTTTAAGCCTTTAGAATACTCTCTTAACCATTCTACACTTGTTAGATCCTCCATGGACTCATGCTACACCCTCAATGTCCCTTGGGTAGTCAAGCAATGTTTAGGATCATTCTAAAGGTTTGTATATGTCCTAAGACACATTCCTAGACCATTCAAAGCCTTTAGAATATTGTCTTAACAATTCTAAACTTGTTAGAACCTCCAAGGACTCATGCTACACCCTCTACGTCCCTTGGGTTACCAAGCATTCTTTAGGATCATTCTAGTGGTTCTTATTAGTCCTAATACGCATTCCTAGACCATTCTAAGCCTTTAGAATACTCTCTTAACCATTCTACACATGTTAGAACCTCCAAGGACTCATGCTACACCCTCTACGCCCTTGGGGTATCAAGCAATGTTTAGGAACATTCTAATGGTTCTTATAAGTCCTAATACTCATTCCTAAACCATTCAAAACCTTTAGAATACTCTCTTAACCATTCTACACTTGTTAGAACCTCCAAGGACGCATGCTACACCCTCTACGTCCTTTGGGGTACCAAGCAATATTTAGGATCATTCTAAAGGTTCTTATAAGTCCAAATACACATTCCTATACCATTCCAAGCCTTTAGAATACTCTCTTAAACATCCTACACTTGTTAGAACCTCCAAGGACTCATGCTACACCCTCTACGTCCCTTGGGGACTCAAGCATTATTTAGGATCATTCTAAAGGTTCTTATAAGTCCTAATACACATTCCTAGACAGTTTTAAGCCTTTAGAATACTCTCTTAACCATTCTACACTTGTTAGAACCTCCAAGGACTCATGCTACACCCTCTACGTCGCTTGGCATACCAATCAATGTTTAGGATCATTCTAAAGGTTCTTATTAGTCCTAATACACATTCCTAGACCATTCTAAGCCTTTAGAATGCTCTCTTAACCATTCTACACATGTTAGAACCTCCAAGGACTCATGCTACACCCTCTACGCCCTTGGGGTACCAAGCAATGTTTAGGAACATTCTAATGGTTCTTATAAGTCCTAATACTCATTCCTATACCATTCAAACCCTTTAGAATACTCTCTTAACCATTCTACACTTGTTAGAACCTCCAAGGACGCATGCTACACCCTCTACGTCCTTTGGGGTACCAAGCAATGTTTAGGATCATTCTAAAGGTTCTTATAAGTCCAAATACACATTCCTATACCATTCCAAGCCTTTAGAATACTCTCTTAAACATTCTACACTTGTTAGAACCTCCAAGGACTCATGCTACACACTCTACGTCCCTTGGGGACTCAAGCATTGTTTAGGATCATTCTAAAGGTTCTTATAAGTCCTAATACACATTCCTAGACAGTTTTAAGCCTTTAGAATACTCTCTTAACCATTCTACACTTGTTAGAACCTCCAAGGACTCATGCTACACCCTCTACGTCCCTTGGGGACTCAAGCAATGTTTAGGATCATTCTATAGGTTCGTATATGTCCTAAGACACATTCCTAGACCATTCAAAGCCTTTAGAATTTTGTCTTAACCATTCTACACTTGTTAGAACCTCCAAGGACTCATGCTACACTCTCTACGTCCTTTGGGTACCAAGCAATGTTTTGGATCATTCTAATGGTTCTTATAAGTCCTAATACACATTCCTCGACAGTTTTAAGCCTTTAGAATACTCTCTTAACCATTCTACACTTGTTAGATCCTCCATGGACTCATGCTACACCCTCAATGTCCCTTGGGTAGTCAAGCAATGTTTAGGATCATTCTAAAGGTTTGTATATGTCCTAAGACACATTCCTAGACCATTCAAAGCCTTTAGAATATTGTCTTAACCATTCTACACTTGTTAGAACCTCCAAGGACTCATGCTACACCCTCTACGTCCTTTGGGTACCAAGCAATGTTTTGGATCATTCTAATGGTTCTTATAAGTCCTAATACACATTCCTAGACAGTTTTAAGCCTTTAGAATACTCTCTTAACCATTCTACACTTGTTAGAACCTCCAAGGACTCATGCTACACCCTCTACGTCCCTTGGCATACCAATCAATGTTTAGGATCATTCTAAAGGTTCTTATTAGTCCTAATACACATTCCTAGACCATTCTAAGCCTTTAGAATGCTCTCTTAACCATTCTACACATGTTAGAACCTCCAAGGACTCATGCTACACCCTCTACGTCCTTGGGGTACCAAGCAATGTTTAGGAACATTCTAATGGTTCTTATAAGTCCTAATACTCATTCCTATACCATTCAAAGCCTTTAGAATACTCTCTTAACCATTCTACACTTGTTAGAACCTCCAAGGACGCATGCTACACCCTCTACGTCCTTTGGCGTACAAAGCAATGTTTAGGATCATTCTAAAGGTTCTTATAAGTCCAAATACACATTCCTATACCATTCTAAGCCTTTAGAATACTCTCTTAACCATTCTACACTTGTTATAACCTCCAAGGACTCATGCTACACCCTCTACGTCCCTTGGGGACTCAAGCAATGTTTAGGATCATTCTATAGGTTCGTATATGCCCTAAGACACATTCCTAGACCATTCAAAGCCTTTAGAATATTGTCTTAACCATTCTACACTTGTTAGAACCTCCAAGGACTCATGCTACACCCTCTACGTCCTTTGGGTACCAAGCAATGTTTTGGATCATTCTAATGGTTCTTATAAGTCCTAATACACATTCCTAGACAGTTTTAAGCCTTTAGAATACTCTCTTAACCATTCTACACTTGTTAGAACCTCCAAGGACTCATGCTACACCCTCTACGTCCCTTGGGGACTCAAGCAATGTTTAGGATCATTCTATAGGTTCGTATATGTCCTAAGACACATTCCTAGACCATTCAAAGCCTTTAGAATATTGTCTTAACCATTCTACACTTGTTAGAACCTCCAAGGACTCATGCTACACCCTCTACGTCCTTTGGGTACCAAGCAATGTTTTGGATCATTCTAATGGTTCTTATAAGTCCTAATACACATTTCTAGACAATTCTAAGTCTTTCGAATACTCTCCTAACCATTCTACACTTGTAAGAACCTCCAAGGACTCAAGCTACACCCTCTACGTCCCTTGGCATACCAATCAATGTTTAGGATCAAGCTAAAGGTTCTTATAAGTCCTAATACGCATTCCTAGACCATTCTAAGCCTTTAGAATACTCTCTTAACCATTCTACACCTGTTAGAACCTCCAAGGAGTCAAGCTACACCCTCTACGTCTCTTGGAATACCAATCAATGTTTAGGATCATTCTAAAGGTTCTTATAAGTCCTAATACGCATTCCTGTACCATTCAAAGCCTTTAGAATACTCTTTTAACCATTCTACACTTGTTAGAACCTGCAAGGACTCATGCTACACACTGTACGTCTCTTGGGGACTGAAGCGTTGTTTAGGATCATTCTAATGGTTCTTATAAGTCCTAATACACATTCCTAGACCATTCTAAGCCTTTAGAATACTCTCTTAACAATTCTACACTTGTTAGAACCTCCAAGGACTCATGCTACACCCTCTACGTCCCTTGGGTTACCAAGCATTCTTTAGGATCATTCTAGTGGTTCTTATTAGTCCTAATACGCATTCCTAGACCATTCTAAGCCTTTAGAATACTCTCTTAACCATTCTACACATGTTAGAACCTCCAAGGACTCATGCTACACCCTCTACGCCCTTGGGGTACCAAGCAATGTTTAGTAACATTCTAATAGTTCTTATAAGTCCTAATACTCATTCCTAAACCATTCAAAGCCTTTAGAATACTCTCTTAACCATTCTACACTTGTTAGAACCTCCAAGGACGCATGCTACACCCTCTACGTCCTCTGGGGTACCAAGCAATATTTAGGATCATTCTAAAGGTTCTTATAAGTCCAAATACACCTTCCTATACCATTCCAAGCCTTTAGAATACTCTCTTAAACATCCTACACTTGTTAGAACCTCCAAGGACTCATGCTACACCCTCTACGTCCCTTGGGGACTCAAGCATTGTTTAGGATCATTCTAAAGGTTCTTATAAGTCCTAATACACATTCCTAGACAGTTTTAAGCCTTTAGAATACTCTCTTAACCATTCTACACTTGTTAGAACCTCCAAGGACTCATGCTACACCCTCTACGTCCCTTGGGGACTCAAGCAATGTTTAGGATCATTCTATAGGTTCGTATATGTCCTAAGACACATTCCTAGACCATTCAAAGCCTTTAGAATATGGTCTTAACCATTCTACACTTGTTAGAACCTCCAAGGACTCATGCTACACCCTCTACGTCCTTTGGGTACCAAGCAATGTTTTGGATCATTCTAATGGTTCTTATAAGTCCTAATACACATTCCTAGACAGTTTTAAGCCTTTTGAATACTCTCTTAACCATTCTACACTTGTAAGAACCTCCAAGGACTCAAGCTACACCCTCTACGTCCCTTGGTATACCAATCAATGTTTAGGATCATTCTAAAGGTTCTTATAAGTCCTAATACGCATTCCTATACCATTCAAAGCCTTTAGAATACTCTCTTAACCATTCTACACTTGTTAGAACCTCCAAGGACTGTTGCTACACCCTCTACGTCCTTTGGGTACCATGCAATGTTTTGGATCATTCTAATGGTTCTTATAAATCCTAATACACATTCCTAGATAATTCTAAGTCTTTCGAATACTCTCTTAACCATTCTACACTTGTAAGAACCTCCAAGGACTCAAGCTACACCCTCTACGTCCCTTGGCATACCAATCAATGTTTAGGATCAAGCTAAAGGTTCTTATAAGTCCTAATACGCATTCCTATACCATTCAAAGCCTTTAGAATACTCTCTTAACCATTCTAAACTTGTTAGAACCTCCAAGGACTCTTGCTACACCCTCTACGTCCCTTGGGGACTCAAGCATTGTTTAGGATCAATCTAAAGGTTCTTATAAGTCCTAATACACATTCCTAGACAGTTTTAAGCCTTTAGAATACTCTCTTAACCATACTACATTTGTTAGAACCTCCAAGGACTCATGCTACACCCTCTACGTCCCTTGGGGACTCAAGCAATGTTTAGGATCATTCTATAGGTTCGTATATGTCCTAAGACACATTCCTAGACCATTCAAAGCCTTTAGAATATTGTCTTAACCATTCTACACTTGTTAGAACCTCCAAGGACTCATGCTACACCCTCTACGTCCTTTGGGTACCAAGCAATGTTTTGGATCATTCTAATGGTTCTTATAAGTCCTAATACACATTCCTAGACAGTTTTAAGCCTTTAGAATACTCTCTTAACCATTCTACACTTGTTAGAACCTCCAAGGACTCATGCTACACCCTCTACGTCGCTTGGGGACTCAAGCAATGTTTAGGATCATTCTATAGGTTCGTATATGTCCTAAGACACATTCCTAGACCATTCAAAGCCTTTAGAATATTGTCTTAACCATTCTACACTTGTTAGAACCTCCAAGGACTCATGCTACACCCTCTACGTCCTTTGGGTACCAAGCAATGTTTTGGATCATTCTAATGGTTCTTATAAGTCCTAATACACATTCCTAGACCATTCAAAGCCTTTAGAATATTGTCTTAACCATTCTACACTTGTTAGAACCTCCAAGGACTCAAGCTACACCCTCTACGTCCCTTGGCATACCAATCAATGTTTAGGATCATGCTAAAGGTTCTTATAAGTCCTAATATGCATTCCTATACCATTCAAAGCCTTTAGAATACTCTCTTAGCCATTCTACACTTGTTAGAACCTCCAAGGACTCATGCTACACTCTCTACGTCCCTTGGGGACTCAAGCATTGTTTAGGATCATTCTAATGGTTCTTATAAGTCCTAATACACATTCCTAGCCACTTTTAAGCCTTTAGAATACTCTCTTAACCATTCTACACTTGTTAGATCCTCCATGGACTCATGCTACACCCTCAATGTCCCTTGGGTAGTCAAGCAATGTTTAGGATCATTCTAAAGGTTTGTATATGTCCTAAGACACATTCCTAGACCATTCAAAGCCTTTAGAATATTGTCTTAACCATTCTACACTTGTTAGAACCTCCAAGGACTCATGCTACACCCTCTACGTCCTTTGGGTACCAAGCAATGTTTTGGATCATTCTAATGGTTCTTATAAGTCCTAATACACATTTCTAGATAGTTTTAAGCCTTTAGAATACTCTCTTAACCATTCTACACTTGTTAGAACCTCCAAGGACTCATGCTACATCCTCTACGTCCCTTGGGGACTCAAGCAATGTTTAGGATCATTCTATAGGTTCGTATATGTCCTAAGACACATTCCTAGACCATTCAAAGCCTTTAGAATATTGTCAAACCATTCTACACTTGTTAGAACCTCTAAGGACTCATGCTACACCCTCTACGTCCTTTGGGTACCAAGCAATGTTTTGGATCATTCTAATGGTTCTTATAAGTCCTAATACACATTCCTAGACAATTCTAAGTCTTTCGAATACTCTCCTAACCATTCTACACTTGTAAGAACCTCCAAGGACTCAAGCTACACCCTCTACGTCCCTTGGCATACCAATCAATGTTTAGGATCATGCTAAAGGTTCGTATAAGTCCTAATACGCATTCCTATACCATTCAAAGCCTTTAGAATACTCTCTAAACCATTCTACACTTGTTAGAACCTCCAAGGACTCTTGCTACACCCTCTACGTCTCTTGGGGACTCAAGCATTGTTTAGGATCATTCTAATGGTTCTTATAAGTCCTAATACACATTCCTAGACCATTCTAAGCCTTTAGAATACTCTCTTAACCATTCTACACCTGTTAGAGCCTCCAAGGACTCATGCTACATCCTTTAAGTCCTTTGGGGCTCCAAGCATTGTATAGGATCATTCTAAAGGTTCTTATATGTCTTAATACACATTCCTAGACCATTCTAAGTCTTTAGAATACCCTATTAACCATTCTACACTTGTTAGAACCTCCAAGGACTCATGCTACATCCTTTAAGTCCCTTGGGGTACCAAGCAATAGAATACTCTCTTAACCATTCTACACTTGTTAGAGCCTCCAAGGACTCATGCTACATCCTCTAATGGTTCTTATTAGTCCTAATACACATTCCAAGACCATTCCAAGCCTTTAGAATACTCTCTTAACCATTCTACACTTGTTAGAACCTCCAAGGACTCATGCTACACTCTCTACGTCCCTTGGGGACTCAAGCATTGTTTAGGATCATTCTAATGGTTCTTATAAGTCCTAATACACATTCCTAGACAGTTTAAAGCCTTTAGAACACTCTCTTAACCATTCTACACCTGTTAGATCCTCCATGGACTCATGCTACACCCTCAATGTCCCTTGGGTAGTCAAGCAATGTTTAGGATCAGACTAAAGGTTTGTATATGTCCTAAGACACATTCCTAGACCATTCTAAGCCTTTAGAATATTGTCTTAACCATTCTACACTTGTTAGAACCTCCAAGGACTCATGCTACACCCTCTACGTCCTTTGGGTAGCAAGCAATGTTTTGGATCATTCTAATGGTTCTTATAAGTCCTAATACACATTCCTAGACAATTCTAAGTCTTTCGAATACTCTCTTAACCATTCTACACTTGTAAGAACCTCCAAGGACTCAAGCTACACCCTCTACGTCCCTTGGCATACCAATCAATGCTTAGGATCATTCTAAAGGTTCTTATAAGTCCTAATACGCATTCCTATACCATTCAAAGCCTTTAGAATACTCTCTTAACCATTCTACACCTATTAGAACCTCCAAGGACTCTTGCTACACCCTCTACGTCTCTTGGGGACTCAAGCATTGTTTAGGATCATTCTAATGGTTCTTATAAGTCCTAATACACATTCCTAGACCATTCTAAGCCTTTAGAATACTCTCTTAACCATTCTACACCTGTTAGAACCTCCAAGGAGTCAAGCTACACCCTCTACGTCTCTTGGAATACCAATCAATGTTTAGGATCATTCTAAAGGTTCTTATAAGTCCTAATACGCATTCCTGTACCATTCAAAGCCTTTAGAATATCTTTTAACCATTCTACACTTGTTAGAACCTGCAAGGACTCAAGCTACACCCTCTACGTCTCTTGGGGTACCAAGCAATGTTTAGTAACATTGTAATGGTTCTTATAAGTCCTAATACTCATTCCTAAACCATTCAAAGCCTTTAGAATACTCTCTTAACCATTCTACACTTGTTAGAACCTCCAAGGACTCATGCTACACCCTCTACGTCCCTTGGGGACTCAAGCATTGTTTAGGATCATTCTAAAGGTTCTTATAAGTCCTAATACACATTCCTAGACAGTTTTAAGCCTTTAGAATACTCTCTTAACCATTCTACACTTGTTAGAACCTCCAAGGACTCATGCTACAACCTCTACGTCCCTTGGGGACTTAAGCAATGTTTAGGATCATTCTATAGGTTCGTATATGTCCTAAGACACATTCCTAGACCATTCAAAGCCTTTAGAATATTGTCTTAACCATTCTACACTTGTTAGAACCTCCAAGGACTCATGCTACACCCTCTACGTCCTTTGGGTACCAAGCAATGTTTTGGATCATTCTAACGGTTCTTATAAGTCCTAATACACATTCCTAGATAGTTTTAAGCCTTTCGAATACTCTCTTAACCATTCTACACTTGTAAGAACCTCCAAGGACTCAAGCTACACCCTCTACGTCCCTTAGCATACCAATCAATGTTTAGGATCATTCTATAGGTTCGTATAAGTCCTAATACGCATTCCTATACCATTCAAAGCCTTTAGAATACTCTCTTAGCCATTCTACACTTGTTAGAACCTCCAAGGACTCATGCTACACCCTCTACGTCCTTTGGGTACCAAGCAATGTTTTGGATCATTCTAATGGTTCTTATAAGTCCTAATACACATTCCTAGACAGTTTTAAGCCTTTAGAATACTCTCTTAACCATTCTACACTTGTTAGAACCTCCAAGGACTCATGCTACACCCTCTACGTCCCTTGGGGACTCAAGCAATGTTTAGGATCATTCTATAGGTTCGTATATGTCCTAAGACACATTCCTAGACCATTCAAAGCCTTTAGAATATTGTCTTAACCATTCTACACTTGTTAGAACCTCCAAGGACTCATGCTACACCCTCTACGTCCTTTGGGTACCAAGCAATGTTTTGGATCATTCTAATGGTTCTTATAAGTCCTAATACACATTCCTAGACAATTCTAAGTCTTTCGAACACTCTCTTAACCATTCTACACTTGTAAGAACCTCCAAGGACTCAAGCTACACCCTCTACGTCCCTTGGCATACCAATCAATGTTTAGGATCATGCTAAAGGTTCTTATAAGTCCTAATATGCATTCCTATACCATTCAAAGCCTTTAGAATACTCTCTTAGCCATTCTACACTTGTTAGAACCTCCAAGGACTCATGCTACACTATCTACGTCCCTTGGGGACTCAAGCATTGTTTAGGATCATTCTAATGGTTCTTATAAGTCCTAATACACATTCCTAGCCAGTTTTAAGCCTTTAGAATACTCTCTTAACCATTCTACACTTGTTAGATCCTCCATGGACTCATGCTACACCCTCAATGTCCCTTGGGTAGTCAAGCAATGTTTAGGATCATTCTAAAGGTTTGTATATGTCCTAAGACACATTCCTAGACCATTCAAAGCCTTTAGAATATTGTCTTAACCATTCTACACTTGTTAGAACCTCCAAGGACTCATGCTACACCCTCTACGTCCTTTGGGTACCAAGCAATGTTTTGGATCATTCTAATGGTTCTTATAAGTCCTAATACACATTCCTAGATAGTTTTAAGCCTTTAGAATACTCTCTTAACCATTCTACACTTGTTAGAACCTCCAAGGACTCATGCTACATCCTCTACGTCCCTTGGGGACTCAAGCAATGTTTAGGATCATTCTATAGGTTCGTATATGTCCTAAGACACATTCCTAGACCATTCAAAGCCTTTAGAATATTGTCTTAACCATTCTACACTTGTTAGAACCTCCAAGGACTCATGCTACACCCTCTACGTCCTTTGGGTACCAAGCAATGTTTTGGATCATTCTAATGGTTCTTATAAGTCCTAATACACATTCCTAGACAATTCTAAGTCTTTCGAACACTCTCTTAACCATTCTACACTTGTAAGAACCTCCAAGGACTCAAGCTACACCCTCTACGTCCCTTGGCATACCAATCAATGTTTAGGATCATGCTAAAGGTTCTTATAAGTCCTAATATGCATTCCTATACCATTCAAAGCCTTTAGAATACTCTCTTAGCCATTCTACACTTGTTAGAACCACCAAGGACTCATGCTACACTCTCTACGTCCCTTGGGGACTCAAGCATTGTTTAGGATCATTCTAATGGTTCTTATAAGTCCTAATACACATTCCTAGACAGTTTTAAGCCTTTAGAATACTCTCTTAACCATTCTACACTTGTTAGATCCTCCATGGACTCATGCTACACCCTCAATGTCCCTTGGGTAGTCAAGCAATGTTTAGGATCAGACTAAAGGTTTGTATATGTCCTAAGACACATTCCTAGACCATTCTAAGCCTTTAGAATATTGTCTTAACCATTCTACACTTGTTAGAACCTCCAAGGACTCATGCTACACCCTCTACGTCCTTTGGGTAGCAAGCAATGTTTTGGATCATTCTAATGGTTCTTATAAGTCCTAATACACATTCCTAGACAATTCTAAGTCTTTCGAATACTCTCTTAACCATTCTACACTTGTAAGAACCTCCAAGGACTCAAGCTACACCCTCTACGTCCCTTGGCATACCAATCAATGCTTAGGATCATTCTAAAGGTTCTTATAAGTCCTAATACGCATTCCTATACCATTCAAAGCCTTTAGAATACTCTCTTAACCATTCTACACCTGTTAGAACCTCCAAGGACTCTTGCTACACCCTCTACGTCTCTTGGGGACTCAAGCATTGTTTAGGATCATTCTAATGGTTCTTATAAGTCCTAATACACATTCCTAGACCATTCTAAGCCTTTAGAATACTCTCTTAACCATTCTACACCTGTTAGAACCTCCAAGGAGTCAAGCTACACCCTCTACGTCTCTTGGAATACCAATCAATGTTTAGGATCATTCTAAAGGTTCGTATATGTCCTAAGACACATTCCTAGACCATTCAAAGCCTTTAGAATATTGTCTTAACCATTCTACACTTGTTAGAACCTCCAAGGACTCATGCTACACCCTCTACGTCCTTTGGGTACCAAGCAATGTTTTGGATCATTCTAATGGTTCTTATAAGTCCTAATACACATTCCTAGACAATTCTAAGTCTTTCGAACACTCTCTTAACCATTCTACACTTGTAAGAACCTCCAAGGACTCAAGCTACACCCTCTACGTCCCTTGGCATACCAATCAATGTTTAGGATCATGCTAAAGGTTCTTATAAGTCCTAATATGCATTCCTATACCATTCAAAGCCTTTAGAATACTCTCTTAGCCATTCTACACTTGTTAGAACCTCCAAGGACTCATGCTACACTCTCTACGTCCCTTGGGGACTCAAGCATTGTTTAGGATCATTCTAATGGTTCTTATAAGTCCTAATACACATTCCTAGCCAGTTTTAAGCCTTTAGAATACTCTCTTAACCATTCTACACTTGCTAGATCCTCCATGGACTCATGCTACACCCTCAATGTCCCTTGGGTAGTCAAGCAATGTTTAGGATCATTCTAAAGGTTTGTATATGTCCTAAGACACATTCCTAGACCATTCAAAGCCTTTAGAATATTGTCTTAACCATTCTACACTTGTTAGAACCTCCAAGGACTCATGCTACACCCTCTACGTCCTTTGGGTACCAAGCAATGTTTTGGATCATTCTAATGGTTCTTATAAGTCCTAATACACATTCCTAGATAGTTTTAAGCCTTTAGAATACTCTCTTAACCATTCTACACTTGTTAGAACCTCCAAGGACTCATGCTACATCCTCTACGTCCCTTGGGGACTCAAGCAATGTTTAGGATCATTCTATAGGTTCGTATATGTCCTAAGACACATTCCTAGACCATTCAAAGCCTTTAGAATATTGTCTTAACCATTCTACACTTGTTAGAACCTCCAAGGACTCATGCTACACCCTCTACGTCCTTTGGGTACCAAGCAATGTTTTGGATCATTCTAATGGTTCTTATAAGTCCTAATACACATTCCTAGACAATTCTAAGTCTTTCGAACACTCTCTTAACCATTCTACACTTGTAAGAACCTCCAAGGACTCAAGCTACACCCTCTACGTCCCTTGGCATACCAATCAATGTTTAGGATCATGCTAAAGGTTCTTATAAGTCCTAATATGCATTCCTATACCATTGAAAGCCTTTAGAATACTCTCTTAGCCATTCTACACTTGTTAGAACCTCCAAGGACTCATGCTACACTCTCTACGTCCCTTGGGGACTCAAGCATTGTTTAGGATCATTCTAATGGTTCTTATAAGTTCTAATACACATTCCTAGACAGTTTTAAGCCTTTAGAATACTCTCTTAACCATTCTACACTTGTTAGATCCTCCATGGACTCATGCTACACCCTCAATGTCCCTTGGGTAGTCAAGCAATGTTTAGGATCAGACTAAAGGTTTGTATATGTCCTAAGACACATTCCTAGACCATTCTAAGCCTTTAGAATATTGTCTTAACCATTCTACACTTGTTAGAACCTCCAAGGACTCATGCTACACCCTCTACGTCCTTTGGGTAGCAAGCAATGTTTTGGATCATTCTAATGGTTCTTATAAGTCCTAATACACATTC
This sequence comes from Crotalaria pallida, assembly GCA_037953625.1. NCBI lineage: Eukaryota > Viridiplantae > Streptophyta > Magnoliopsida > Fabales > Fabaceae > Crotalaria > Crotalaria pallida. The sequence continues at coordinate 72,872,271 of CM075649.1, read as the reverse complement.
CTAGACAATTCTAAGTCTTTCGAATACTCTCTTAACCATTCTACACATGTAAGAACCTCCAAGGACTCAAGCTACACCCTCTACGTCCCTTGGCATACCAATCAATGCTTAGGATCATTCTAAAGGTTCTTATAAGTCCTAATACGCATTCCTATACCATTCAAAGCCTTTAGAATACTCTCTTAACCATTCTACACCTGTTAGAACCTCCAAGGACTCTTGCTACACCCTCTACGTCTCTTGGGGACTCAAGCATTGTTTAGGATCATTCTAATGGTTCTTATAAGTCCTAATACACATTCCTAGACCATTCTAAGCCTTTAGAATACTCTCTTAACCATTCTACACCTGTTAGAACCTCCAAGGAGTCAAGCTACACCCTCTACGTCTCTTGGAATACCAATCAATGTTTAGGATCATTCTAAAGGTTCGTATATGTCCTAAGACACATTCCTAGACCATTCAAAACCTTTAGAATATTGTCTTAACCATTCTACACTTGTTAGAACCTCCAAGGACTCATGCTACACCCTCTACGTCCTTTGGGTACCAAGCAATGTTTTGGATCATTCTAATGGTTCTTATAAGTCCTAATACACATTCCTAGACAATTCTAAGTCTTTCGAACACTCTCTTAACCATTCTACACTTGTAAGAACCTCCAAGGACTCAAGCTACACCCTCTACGTCCCTTGGCATACCAATCAATGTTTAGGATCATTCTAATGGTTCTTATAAGTCCTAATACACATTCCTAGATAGTTTTAAGCCTTTAGAATACTCTCTTAACCATTCTACACTTGTTAGAACCTCCAAGGACTCATGCTACATCCTCTACGTCCCTTGGGGACTCAAGCAATGTTTAGGATCATTCTATAGGTTCGTATATGTCCTAAGACACATTCCTAGACCATTCAAAGCCTTTAGAATATTGTCTTAACCATTCTACACTTGTTAGAACCTCCAAGGACTCATGCTACACCCTCTACGTCCTTTGGGTACCAAGCAATGTTTTGGATCATTCTAATGGTTCTTATAAGTCCTAATACATATTCCTAGACAATTCTAAGTCTTTCGAACACTCTCTTAACCATTCTACACTTGTAAGAACCTCCAAGGACTCAAGCTACACCCTCTACGTCCCTTGGCATACCAATCAATGTTTAGGATCATGCTAAAGGTTCTTATAAGTCCTAATTTGCATTCCTATACCATTCAAAGCCTTTAGAATACTCTCTTAGCCATTCTACACTTGTTAGAACCTCCAAGGACTCATGCTACACTCTCTACGTCCCTTGGGGACTCAAGCATTGTTTAGGATCATTCTAATGGTTCTTATAAGTCCTAATACACATTCCTAGACAGTTTTAAGCCTTTAGAATACTCTCTTAACCATTCTACACTTGTTAGATCCTCCATGGACTCATGCTACACCCTCAATGTCCCTTGGGTAGTCAAGCAATGTTTAGGATCAGACTAAAGGTTTGTATATGTCCTAAGACACATTCCTAGACCATTCTAAGCCTTTAGAATATTGTCTTAACCATTCTACACTTGTTAGAACCTCCAAGGACTCATGCTACACCCTCTACGTCCTTTGGGTAGCAAGCAATGTTTTGGATCATTCTAATGGTTCTTATAAGTCCTAATACACATTCCTAGACAATTCTAAGTCTTTCGAATACTCTCTTAACCATTCTACACTTGTAAGAACCTCCAAGGACTCAAGCTACACCCTCTACGTCCCTTGGCATACCAATCAATGCTTAGGATCATTCTAAAGGTTCTTATAAGTCCTAATACGCATTCCTATACCATTCAAAGCCTTTAGAATACTCTCTTAACCATTCTACACCTGTTAGAACCTCCAAGGACTCTTGCTACACCCTCTACGTCTCTTGGGGACTCAAGCATTGTTTAGGATCATTCTAATGGTTCTTATAAGTCCTAATACACATTCCTAGACCATTCTAAGCCTTTAGAATACTCTCTTAACCATTCTACACTTGTTAGAACCTCCAAGGACTCATGCTACACCCTCTACGTCCCTTGGGGACTCAAGCAATGTTTAGGATCATTCTATAGGTTCGTATATGTCCTAAGACACATTCCTAGACCATTCAAAGCCTTTAGAATATTGTCTTAACCATTCTACACTTGTTAGAACCTCCAAGGACTCATGCTACACCCTCTACGTCCTTTGGGTACCAGGCAATGTTTTGGATCATTCTAATGGTTCTTATAAGTCCTAATACACATTCCTAGACAATTCTAAGTCTTTCGAACACTCTCTTAACCATTCTACACTTGTAAGAACCTCCAAGGACTCAAGCTACACCCTCTACGTCCCTTGGCATACCTATCAATGTTTAGGATCATGCTAAAGGTTCTTATAAGTCCTAATATGCATTCCTATACCATTCAAAGCCTTTAGAATACTCTCTTAGCCATTCTACACTTGTTAGAACCTCCAAGGACTCATGCTACACTCTCTACGTCCCTTGGGGACTCAAGCATTGTTTAGGATCATTCTAATGGTTCTTATAAGTCCTAATACACATTCCTAGACAGTTTTAAGCCTTTAGAATACTCTCTTAACCATTCTACACTTGTTAGATCCTCCATGGACTCATGCTACACCCTCAATGTCCCTTGGGTAGTCAAGCAATGTTTAGGATCAGACTAAAGGTTTGTATATGTCCTAAGACACATTCCTAGACCATTCTAAGCCTTTAGAATATTGTCTTAACCATTCTACACTTGTTAGAACCTCCAAGGACTCATGCTACACCCTCTACGTCCTTTGGGTAGCAAGCAATGTTTTGGATCATTCTAATGGTTCTTATAAGTCCTAATACACATTCCTAGACAATTCTAAGTCTTTCGAATACTCTCTTAACCATTCTACACTTGTAAGAACCTCCAAGGACTCAAGCTACACCCTCTACGTCCCTTGGCATACCAATCAATGCTTAGGATCATTCTAAAGGTTCTTATAAGTCCTAATACGCATTCCTATACCATTCAAAGCCTTTAGAATACTCTCTTAACCATTCTACACCTGTTAGAACCTCCAAGGACTCTTGCTACACCCTCTACGTCTCTTGGGGACTCAAGCATTGTTTAGGATCATTCTAATGGTTCTTATAAGTCCTAATACACAGTCCTAGACCATTCTAAGCCTTTAGAATACTCTCTTAACCATTCTACATCTGTTAGAACCTCCAAGGAGTCAAGCTACACCCTCTACGTCTCTTGGAATACCAATCAATGTTTAGGATCATTCTAAAGGTTCTTATAAGTCCTAATACGCATTCCTGTACCATTCAAAGCCTTTAGAATACTCTTTTAACCATTCTACACTTGTTAGAACCTGCAAGGACTCAAGCTACACCCTCTACGTCTCTTGGGGTACCAAGCAATGTTTAGTAACATTCTAATGGTTCTTATAAGTCCTAATACTCATTCCTAAACCATTCAAAGCCTTTAGAATACTCTCTTAACCATTCTACACTTGTTAGAACCTCCAAGGACGCATGCTACACCCTCTACGTCCTCTGGGGTACCAAGCAATATTTAGGATCATTCTAAAGGTTCTTATAAGTCCAAATACACCTTCCTATACCATTCCAAGACTTTAGAATACTCTCTTAACCATTCTACACTTGTTAGAACCTCCAAGGACGCATGCTACACCCTCTACGTCCTCTGGGGTACCAAGCAATATTTAGGATCATTCTAAAGGTTCTTATAAGTCCAAATACACCTTCCTATACCATTCCAAGCCTTTAGAATACTCTCTTAAACATCCTACACTTGTTAGAACCTCCAAGGACTCATGCTACACCCTCTACGTCCCTTGGGGACTCAAGCATTGTTTAGGATCATTCTAAAGGTTCTTATAAGTCCTAATACACATTCCTAGACAGTTTTAAGCCTTTAGAATACTCTCTTAACCATTCTACACTTGTTAGAACCTCCAAGGACTCATGCTACACCCTCTACGTCCCTTGGGGACTTAAGCAATGTTTAGGATCATTCTATAGGTTCGTATATGTCCTAAGACACATTCCTAGACCATTCAAAGCCTTTAGAATATTGTCTTAACCATTCTACACTTGTTAGAACCTCCAAGGACTCATGCTACACCCTCTACGTCCTTTGGGTACCAAGCAATGTTTTGGATCATTCTAACGGTTCTTATAAGTCCTAATACACATTCCTAGATAGTTTTAAGCCTTTCGAATACTCTCTTAACCATTCTACACTTGTAAGAACCTCCAAGGACTCAAGCTACACCCTCTACGTCCCTTAGCATACCAATCAATGTTTAGGATCATTCTATAGGTTCGTATATGTCCTAAGATACATTCCTAGACCATTCAAAGCCTTTAGAATACTCTCTTAACCATTCTACACTTGTTAGAGCCTCCAAGGACTCATACTACGCCCTCTACGTCCCTTGAGGTACCAAGCATTATTTAGGATCATTCTAGTGGTTCTTATAAGTCCTAATACACATTCCTATACCATTCAAAGCCTTTAGAATACTCTCTTAACCATTCTACACTTGTTAGATCCTCCATGGACTCATGCTACACCCTCAATGTCCCTTGGGTAGTCAAGCAATGTTTAGGATCATTCTAAAGGTTTGTATATGTCCTAAGACACATTCCTAGACCATTCAAAGCCTTTAGAATATTGTCTTAACCATTCTACACTTGTTAGAACCTCCAATGACTCATGCTACACCCTCTACGTCCTTTGGGTACCAAGCAATGTTTTGGATCATTCTAATGGTTCTTATAAGTCCTAATACACATTCCTAGATAGTTTTAAGCCTTTAGAATACTCTCTTAACCATTCTACACTTGTTAGAACCTCCAAGGACTCATGCTACATCCTCTACGTCCCTTGGGGACTCAAGCAATGTTTAGGATCATTCTATAGGTTCGTATATGTCCTAAGACACATTCCTAGACCATTCAAAGCCTTTAGAATATTGTCTTAACCATTCTACACTTGTTAGAACCTCCAAGGACTCATGCTACACCCTCTACGTCCTTTGGGTACCAAGCAATGTTTTGGATCATTCTAATGGTTCTTATAAGTCCTAATACACATTCCTAGACAATTCTAAGTCTTTCGAACACTCTCTTAACCATTCTACACTTGTAAGAACCTCCAAGGACTCAAGCTACACCCTCTACGTCCCTTGGCATACCAATCAATGTTTAGGATCATGCTAAAGGTTCTTATAAGTCCTAATATGCATTCCTATACCATTCAAAGCCTTTAGAATACTCTCTTAGCCATTCTACACTTGTTAGAACCTCCAAGGACTCATGCTACACTCTCTACGTCCCTTGGGGACTCAAGCATTGTTTAGGATCATTCTAATGGTTCTTATAAGTCCTAATACACATTCCTAGACAGTTTTAAGCCTTTAGAATACTCTCTTAACCATTCTACACTTGTTAGATCCTCCATGGACTCATGCTACACCCTCAATGTCCCTTGGGTAGTCAAGCAATGTTTAGGATCAGACTAAAGGTTTGTATATGTCCTAAGACACATTCCTAGACCATTCTAAGCCTTTAGAATATTGTCTTAACCATTCTACACTTGTTAGAACCTCCAAGGACTCATGCTACACCCTCTACGTCCTTTGGGTAGCAAGCAATGTTTTGGATCATTCTAATGGTTCTTATAAGTCCTAATACACATTCCTAGACAATTCTAAGTCTTTCGAATACTCTCTTAACCATTCTACACTTGTAAGAACCTCCAAGGACTCAAGCTACACCCTCTACGTCCCTTGGCATACCAATCAATGCTTAGGATCATTCTAAAGGTTCGTATAAGTCCTAATACGCATTCCTATACCATTCAAAGCCTTTAGAATACTCTCTTAACCATTCTACACCTGTTAGAACCTCCAAGGACTCTTGCTACACCCTCTACGTCTCTTGGGGACTCAAGCATTGTTTAGGATCATTCTAATGGTTCTTATAAGTCCTAATACACAGTCCTAGACCATTCTAAGCCTTTAGAATACTCTCTTAACCATTCTACACCTGTTAGAACCTCCAAGGAGTCAAGCTACACCCTCTACGTCTCTTGGAATACCAATCAATGTTTAGGATCATTCTAAAGGTTCTTATAAGTCCTAATACGCATTCCTGTACCATTCAAAGCCTTTAGAATACTCTTTTAACCATTCTACACTTGTTAGAACCTGCAAGGACTCAAGCTACACCCTCTACGTCTCTTGGGGTACCAAGCAATGTTTAGTAACATTCTAATGGTTCTTATAAGTCCTAATACTCATTCCTAAACCATTCAAAGCCTTTAGAATACTCTCTTAACCATTCTACACTTGTTAGAACCTCCAAGGACGCATGCTACACCCTCTACGTCCTCTGGGGTACCAAGCAATATTTAGGATCATTCTAAAGGTTCTTATAAGTCCAAATACACCTTCCTATACCATTCCAAGCCTTTAGAATACTCTCTTAAACATCCTACACTTGTTAGAACCTCCAAGGACTCATGCTACACCCTCTACGTCCCTTGGGGACTCAAGCATTGTTTAGGATCATTCTAAAGGTTCTTATAAGTCCTAATACACATTCCTAGACAGTTTTAAGCCTTTAGAATACTCTCTTAACCATTCTACACTTGTTAGAACCTCCAAGGACTCAAATTACACCCTCTACGTCCCTTGGGGACTTAAGCAATGTTTAGGATCATTCTATAGGTTCGTATATGTCCTAAGACACATTCCTAGACCATTCAAATCCTTTAGAATATTGTCTTAACCATTCTACACTTGTTAGAACCTCCAAGGACTCATGCTACACCCTCTACGTCCTTTGGGTACCAAGCAATGTTTTGGATCATTCTAACGGTTCTTATAAGTCCTAATACACATTCCTAGATAGTTTTAAGCCTTTCGAATACTCTCTTAACCATTCTACACTTGTAAGAACCTCCAAGGACTCAAGCTACACCCTCTACGTCCCTTAGCATACCAATCAATGTTTAGGACCATTCTATAGGTTCGTATATGTCCTAAGATACATTCCTAGACGATTCAAAGCCTTTAGAATACTCTCTTAACCATTCTACACTTGTTAGAGCCTCCAAGGACTCATACTACGCCCTCTACGTCCCTTGAGGTACCAAGCATTATTTAGGATCATTCTAGTGGTTCTTATAAGTCCTAATACACATTCCTATACCATTCAAAGCCTTTAGAATACTCTCTTAACCATTCTACACTTGTTAGAACCTCCAAGGACTCATACTACACCCTCTACGTCCCTTAGCATACCAATCAATGTTTAGGATCATTCTATAGGTTCGTATATGTCCTAAGATACATTCCTAGACCATTCAAAGCCTTTAGAATATTGTCTTAACCATTCTACACTTGTTAGAACCTCCAAGGACTCATGCTACACCCTCTACGTCCTTTGGGTACCAAGCAATGTTTTGGATCATTCTAATGGTTCTTATAAGTCCTAATACACATTCCTAGACAGTTTTAAGCCTTTAGAATACTCTCTTAACCATTCTACACTTGTTAGAACCTCCAAGGACTCATGCTACACCCTCTACGTCCCTTGGGGACTCAAGCAATGTTTAGGATCATTCTATAGGTTCGTATATGTCCTAAGACACATTCCTAGACCATTCAAAGCCTTTAGAATATTGTCTTAACCATTCTAGACTTGTTAGAACCTCCAAGGACTCATGCTACACCCTCTACGTCCTTTGGGTACCAAGCAATGTTTTGGATCATTCTAATGGTTCTTATAAGTCCTAATACACATTCCTAGACAATTCTAAGTCTTTCGAACACTCTCTTAACCATTCTACACTTGTAAGAACCTCCAAGGACTCAAGCTACACCCTCTACGTCCCTTGGCATACCAATCAATGTTTAGGATCATGCTAAAGGTTCTTATAAGTCCTAATATGCATTCCTATACCATTCAAAGCCTTTAGAATACTCTCTTAGCCATTCTACACTTGTTAGAACCTCCAAGGACTCATGCTACACTCTCTACGTCCCTTGGGGACTCAAGCATTGTTTAGGATCATTCTAATGGTTCTTATAAGTCCTAATACACATTCCTAGCCAGTTTTAAGCCTTTAGAATACTCTCTTAACCATTCTACACTTGTTAGATCCTCCATGGACTCATGCTACACCCTCAATGTCCCTTGGGTAGTCAAGCAATGTTTAGGATCATTCTAAAGGTTTGTATATGTCCTAAGACACATTCCTAGACCATTCAAAGCCTTTAGAATATTGTCTTAACCATTCTACACTTGTTAGAACCTCCAAGGACTCATGCTACACCCTCTACGTCCTTTGGGTACCAAGCAATGTTTTGGATCATTCTAATGGTTCTTATAAGTCCTAATACACATTCCTAGACAATTCTAAGTCTTTCGAACACTCTCTTAACCATTCTACACTTGTAAGAACCTCCAAGGACTCAAGCTACACCCTCTACGTCCCTTGGCATACCAATCAATGTTTAGGATCATGCTAAAGGTTCTTATAAGTCCTAATATGCATTCCTATACCATTCAAAGCCTTTAGAATACTCTCTTAGCCATTCTACACTTGTTAGAACCTCCAAGGACTCATGCTACACTCTCTACGTCCCTTGGGGACTCAAGCATTGTTTAGGATCATTCTAATGGTTCTTATAAGTCCTAATACACATTCCTAGACAGTTTTAAGCCTTTAGAATACTCTCTTAACCATTCTACACTTGTTAGATCCTCCATGGACTCATGCTACACCCTCAATGTCCCTTGGGTAGTCAAGCAATGTTTAGGATCAGACTAAAGGTTTGTATATGTCCTAAGACACATTCCTAGACCATTCTAAGCCTTTAGAATATTGTCTTAACCATTCTACACTTGTTAGAACCTCCAAGGACTCATGCTACACCCTCTACGTCCTTTGGGTAGCAAGCAATGTTTTGGATCATTCTAATGGTTCTTATAAGTCCTAATACACATTCCTAGACAATTCTAAGTCTTTCGAATACTCTCTTAACCATTCTACACTTGTAAGAACCTCCAAGGACTCAAGCTACACCCTCTACGTCCCTTGGCATACCAATCAATGCTTAGGATCATTCTAAAGGTTCGTATAAGTCCTAATACGCATTCCTATACCATTCAAAGCCTTTAGAATACTCTCTTAACCATTCTACACCTGTTAGAACCTCCAAGGACTCTTGCTACACCCTCTACGTCTCTTGGGGACTCAAGCATTGTTTAGGATCATTCTAATGGTTCTTATAAGTCCTAATACACAGTCCTAGACCATTCTAAGCCTTTAGAATACTCTCTTAACCATTCTACACCTGTTAGAACCTCCAAGGAGTCAAGCTACACCCTCTACGTCTCTTGGAATACCAATCAATGTTTAGGATCATTCTAAAGGTTCTTATAAGTCCTAATACGCATTCCTGTACCATTCAAAGCCTTTAGAATACTCTTTTAACCATTCTACACTTGTTAGAACCTGCAAGGACTCAAGCTACACCCTCTACGTCTCTTGGGGTACCAAGCAATGTTTAGTAACATTCTAATGGTTCTTATAAGTCCTAATACTCATTCCTAAACCATTCAAAGCCTTTAGAATACTCTCTTAACCATTCTACACTTGTTAGAACCTCCAAGGACGCATGCTACACCCTCTACGTCCTCTGGGGTACCAAGCAATATTTAGGATCATTCTAAAGGTTCTTATAAGTCCAAATACACCTTCCTATACCATTCCAAGCCTTTAGAATACTCTCTTAAACATCCTACACTTGTTAGAACCTCCAAGGACTCATGCTACACCCTCTACGTCCCTTGGGGACTCAAGCATTGTTTAGGATCATTCTAAAGGTTCTTATAAGTCCTAATACACATTCCTAGACAGTTTTAAGCCTTTAGAATACTCTCTTAACCATTCTACACTTGTTAGAACCTCCAAGGACTCAAATTACACCCTCTACGTCCCTTGGGGACTTAAGCAATGTTTAGGATCATTCTATAGGTTCGTATATGTCCTAAGACACATTCCTAGACCATTCAAATCCTTTAGAATATTGTCTTAACCATTCTACACTTGTTAGAACCTCCAAGGACTCATGCTACACCCTCTACGTCCTTTGGGTACCAAGCAATGTTTTGGATCATTCTAACGGTTCTTATAAGTCCTAATACACATTCCTAGATAGTTTTAAGCCTTTCGAATACTCTCTTAACCATTCTACACTTGTAAGAACCTCCAAGGACTCAAGCTACACCCTCTACGTCCCTTAGCATACCAATCAATGTTTAGGACCATTCTATAGGTTCGTATATGTCCTAAGATACATTCCTAGACCATTCAAAGCCTTTAGAATACTCTCTTAACCATTCTACACTTGTTAGAGCCTCCAAGGACTCATACTACGCCCTCTACGTCCCTTGAGGTACCAAGCATTATTTAGGATCATTCTAGTGGTTCTTATAAGTCCTAATACACATTCCTATACCATTCAAAGCCTTTAGAATACTCTCTTAACCATTCTACACTTGTTAGAACCTCCAAGGACTCATACTACACCCTCTACGTCCCTTAGCATACCAATCAATGTTTAGGATCATTCTATAGGTTCGTATATGTCCTAAGATACATTCCTAGACCATTCAAAGCCTTTAGAATATTGTCTTAACCATTCTACACTTGTTAGAACCTCCAAGGACTCATGCTACACCCTCTACGTCCTTTGGGTACCAAGCAATGTTTTGGATCATTCTAATGGTTCTTATAAGTCCTAATACACATTCCTAGACAGTTTTAAGCCTTTAGAATACTCTCTTAACCATTCTACACTTGTTAGAACCTCCAAGGACTCATGCTACACCCTCTACGTCCCTTGGGGACTCAAGCAATGTTTAGGATCATTCTATAGGTTCGTATATGTCCTAAGACACATTCCTAGACCATTCAAAGCCTTTAGAATATTGTCTTAACCATTCTAGACTTGTTAGAACCTCCAAGGACTCATGCTACACCCTCTACGTCCTTTGGGTACCAAGCAATGTTTTGGATCATTCTAATGGTTCTTATAAGTCCTAATACACATTCCTAGACAATTCTAAGTCTTTCGAACACTCTCTTAACCATTCTACACTTGTAAGAACCTCCAAGGACTCAAGCTACACCCTCTACGTCCCTTGGCATACCAATCAATGTTTAGGATCATGCTAAAGGTTCTTATAAGTCCTAATATGCATTCCTATACCATTCAAAGCCTTTAGAATACTCTCTTAGCCATTCTACACTTGTTAGAACCTCCAAGGACTCATGCTACACTCTCTACGTCCCTTGGGGACTCAAGCATTGTTTAGGATCATTCTAATGGTTCTTATAAGTCCTAATACACATTCCTAGCCAGTTTTAAGCCTTTAGAATACTCTCTTAACCATTCTACACTTGTTAGATCCTCCATGGACTCATGCTACACCCTCAATGTCCCTTGGGTAGTCAAGCAATGTTTAGGATCATTCTAAAGGTTTGTATATGTCCTAAGACACATTCCTAGACCATTCAAAGCCTTTAGAATATTGTCTTAACCATTCTACACTTGTTAGAACCTCCAAGGACTCATGCTACACCCTCTACGTCCTTTGGGTACCAAGCAATGTTTTGGATCATTCTAATGGTTCTTATAAGTCCTAATACACATTCCTAGATAGTTTTAAGCCTTTAGAATACTCTCTTAACCATTCTACACTTGTTAGAACCTCCAAGGACTCATGCTACATCCTCTACGTCCCTTGGGGACTCAAGCAATGTTTAGGATCATTCTATAGGTTCGTATATGTCCTAAGACACATTCCTAGACCATTCAAAGCCTTTAGAATATTGTCTTAACCATTCTACACTTGTTAGAACCTCCAAGGACTCATGCTACACCCTCTACGTCCTTTGGGTACCAAGCAATGTTTTGGATCATTCTAATGGTTCTTATAAGTCCTAATACACATTCCTAGACAATTCTAAGTCTTTCGAATACTCTCCTAACCATTCTACACTTGTAAGAACCTCCAAGGACTCAAGCTACACCCTCTACGTGCCTTGGCATACCAATCAATGTTTAGGATCATGCTAAAGGTTCGTATAAGTCCTAATACGCATTCCTATACCATTCAAAGCCTTTAGAATACTCTCTTAACCATTCTACACTTGTTAGAACCTCCAAGGACTCTTGCTACACCCTCTACGTCTCTTGGGGACTCAAGCATTGTTTAGGATCATTCTAATGGTTCTTATAAGTCCTAATACACATTCCTAGACCATTCTAAGCCTTTAGAATACTCTCTTAACCATTCTACACCTGTTAGAGCCTCCAAGGACTCATGCTACATCCTTTAAGTCCTTTGGGGCTCCAAGCATTGTATAGGATCATTCTAAAGGTTCTTATATGTCTTAATACACATTCCTAGACCATTCTAAGTCTTTAGAATACCCTATTAACCATTCTACACTTGTTAGAACCTCCAAGGACTCATGCTACATCCTTTAAGTCCCTTGGGGTACCAAGCAATAGAATACTCTCTTAACCATTCTACAGTTGTTAGAGCCTCCAAGGACTCATGCTACATCCTCTAATGGTTCTTATTAGTCCTAATACACATTCCAAGACCATTCCAAGCCTTTAGAATACTCTCTTAACCATTCTACACTTGTTAGATCCTCCATGGACTCATGCTACACCCTCAATGTCCCTTGGGTAGTCAAGCAATGTTTAGGATCATTCTAAAGGTTTGTATATGTCCTAAGACACATTCCTAGACCATTCTAAGCCTTTTGAATATTGTCTTAACCATTCTACACTTGTTAGAACCTCCAAGGACTCATGCTACACCCTCTACGTCCTTTGGGTACCAAGCAATGTTTTGGATCATTCTAATGGTTCTTATAAGTCCTAATACACATTCCTAGACAATTCTAAGTCTTTCGAATACTCTCTTAACCATTCTACACTTGTAAGAACCTCCGAGGACTCAAGCTACACCCTCTACGTCCCTTGGCATACCAATCAATGCTTAGGATCATTCTAAAGGTTCTTATAAGTCCTAATACGCATTCCTATACCATTCAAAGCCTTTAGAATACTCTCTTAACCATTCTACACCTGTTAGAACCTCCAAGGATTCTTGCTACACCCTCTACGTCTCTTGGGGACTCAAGCATTGTTTAGGATCATTCTAATGGTTCTTATAAGTCCTAATACACATTCCTAGACCATTCTAATCCTTTAAAATACTCTCTTAACCATTCTACACCTGTTAGAACCTCCAAGGAGTCAAGCTACACCCTCTACGTCTCTTGGAATACCTATCAATGTTTAGGATCATTCTAAAGGTTCTTATAAGTCCTAATACGCATTCCTGTACCATTCAAAGCCTTTAGAATACTCTTTTAACCATTCTACACTTGTTAGAACCTGCAAGGACTCAAGCTACACCCTCTACGTCTCTTGGGGTACCAAGCAATGTTTAGTAACATTCTAATGGTTCTTATAAGTCCTAATACTCATTCCTAAACCATTCAAAGCCTTTAGAATACTCTCTTAACCATGCTACACTTGTTAGAACCTCCAAGGACGCATGCTACACCCTCTACGTCCTCTGGGGTACCAAGCAATATTTAGGATCATTCTAAAGGTTCTTATAAGTCCAAATACACCTTCCTATACCATTCCAAGCCTTTAGAATACTCTCTTAAACATCCTACACTTGTTAGAACCTCCAAGGACTCATGCTACACCCTCTACGTCCCTTGGGGACTCAAGCATTGTTTAGGATCATTCTAAAGGTTCTTATAAGTCCTAATACACATTCCTAGACAGTTTTAAGCCTTTAGAATACTCTCTTAACCATTCTACACTTGTTAGAACCTCCAAGGACTCATGCTACACCCTCTACGTCCTTTGGGTACCAAGCAATGTTTTGGATCATTCTAACGGTTCTTATAAGTCCTAATACACATTCCTAGATAGTTTTAAGCCTTTCGAATACTCTCTTAACCCTTCTACACTTGTAAGAACCTCCAAGGACTCAAGTTACACCCTCTACGTCCCTTAGCATACCAATCAATGTTTAGGATCGTTCTAAAGGTTCTTATAAGTCCTAATACGCATTCCTATACCATTCAAAGCCTTTAGAATACTCTCTTAACCATTCTACACTTGTTAGAACCTCCAAGGACTGTTGCTACACCCTCTACGTCCTTTGGGTACCAAGCAATGTTTTGGATCATTCTAATGGTTCTTATAAGTCCTAATACACATTCCTAGACAATTCTAAGTCTTTCGAATACTCTCTTAACCATTCTACACTTGTAAGAACCTCCAAGGACTCAAGCTACACCCTCTACGTCCCTTGGCATACCAATCAATGTTTAGGATCATGCTAAAGGTTCTTATAAGTCCTAATACGCATTCCTATACCATTCAAAGCCTTTAGAATACTCTCTTAACCATTCTACACTTGTTAGAACCTCCAAGGACTCATGCTACACGCTCTACGTCCCTTGGGGACTCAAGCATTGTTTAGGATCATTCTAATGGTTCTTATAAGTCCTAATACACATTCCTAGACAGTTTTAAGCCTTTAGAATACTCTCTTAACCATTCTACACTTGTTAGATCCTGCATGGACTCATGCTACACCCTCAATGTCCCTTGGGTAGTCAAGCAATATTTAGGATCATTCTAAAGGTTTGTATATGTCCTAAGACACATTCCTAGACCATTCTAAGCCTTTAGAATATTGTCTTAACCATTCTACACTTGTTAGAACCTCCAAGGACTCATGCTACACCCTCTACGTCCTTTGGGTACAAGCAATGTTTTGGATTATTCTAATGGTTCTTATAAGTCCTAATACACATTCCTAAACAATTCTAAGTCTTTAGAATACTCTCTTAACCATTCTACACTTGTTAGAACCTCCAAGGAGTCAAGCTACACCCTCTACGTCTCTTGGAATACCAATCAATGTTTAGGATCATTCTAAAGGTTCTTATAAGTCCTAATACGCATTCCTGTACCATTCAAAGCCTTTAGAATACTCTTTTAACCATTCTACACTTGTTAGAACCTGCAAGGACTCATGCTACACTCTGTACGTCTCTTGGGGACTCAAGCATTGTTTAGGATCATTCTAATGGTTCTTATAAGTCCTAATACACATTCCTAGACCATTCTAAGCCTTTAGAATACTCTCTTAACAATTCTACACTTGTTAGAATCTCCAAGGACTCATGCTACACCCTCTACGTCCCTTGGGTTACCAAGCATTCTTTAGGATCATTCTAGTGGTTCTTATTAGTCCTAATACGCATTCCTAGACCATTCTAAGCCTTTAGAATACTCTCTTAACCATTCTACACATGTTAGAACCGCCAAGGACTCATGCTACACCCTCTACGTCCTTTGGGGTACCAAGCAATATTTAGGATCATTCTAAAGGTTCTTATATGTCCAAATACACATTCCTATACCATTCCAAGCCTTTAGAATACTCTCTTAAACATTCTACACTAGTTAGAACCTCCAAGGACTCATGCTATACCCTCTACGTCCCTTGGGGACTCAAGCATTGTTTATGATCATTCTAAAGGTTCTTATAAGTCCTAATACACATTCCTAGACAGTTTTAAGCCTTTAGAATACTCTCTTAACCATTCTACACTTGTTAGAACCTCCAAGGACTCATGCTACACCCTCTACGTCCTTTGGGTACCAAGCAATGTTTTGGATCATTCTAATGGTTCTTATAAGTCCTAATACACATTCCTAGACAATTCTAAGTCTTTCGAATACTCTCTTAACCATTCTACACTTGTAAGAACCTCCGAGGACTCAAGCTACACCCTCTACGTCCCTTGGCATACCAATCAATGCTTAGGATCATTCTAAAGGTTCTTATAAGTCCTAATACGCATTCCTATACCATTCAAAGCCTTTAGAATACTCTCTTAACCATTCTACACCTGTTAGAACCTCCAAGGACTCTTGCTACACCCTCTACGTCTCTTGGGGACTCAAGCATTGTTTAGGATCATTCTAATGGTTCTTATAAGTCCTAATACACATTCCTAGACCATTCTAAGCCTTTAGAATACTCTCTTAACCATTCTACACTTGTTAGAACCTCCAAGGACTCATGCTACAACCTCTACGTCCCTTGGGGACTTAAGCAATGTTTAGGATCATTCTATAGGTTCGTATATGTCCTAAGACACATTCCTAGACCATTCAAAGCCTTTAGAATACTCTCTTAACCATGCTACACTTGTTAGAACCTCCAAGGACGCATGCTACACCCTCTACGTCCTCTGGGGTACCAAGCAATATTTAGGATCATTCTAAAGGTTCTTATAAGTCCAAATACACCTTCCTATACCATTCCAAGCCTTTAGAATACTCTCTTAAACATCCTACACTTGTTAGAACCTCCAAGGACTCATGCTACACCCTCTACGTCCCTTGGGGACTCAAGCATTGTTTAGGATCATTCTAAAGGTTCTTATAAGTCCTAATACACATTCCTAGACAGTTTTAAGCCTTTAGAATACTCTCTTAACCATTCTACACTTGTTAGAACCTCCAAGGACTCATGCTACACCCTCTACGTCCTTTGGGTACCAAGCAATGTTTTGGATCATTCTAATGGTTCTTATAAGTCCTAATACACATTCCTAGACAATTCTAAGTTTTTCGAATACTCTCTTAACCATATTACACTTGTAAGAACCTCCAAGGACTCAAGCTACACCCTCTACGTCCCTTGGCATACCAATCAATGTTTAGGATCATGCTAAAGGTTCTTATAAGTCCTAATACGCATTCCTATACCATTCAAAGCCTTTAGAATACTCTCTTAACCATTCTACACTTGTTAGAACCTCCAAGGACTCTTGCTACACCCTCTACGTCTCTTGGGGACTCAAGCATTGTTTAGGATCATTTTAATGGTTCTTATAAGTCCTAATACACATTCCTAGACCATTCTAAGCCTTTAGAATACTCTCTTAACCATTCTACACCTGTTAGAGCCTCCAAGGACTCATGCTACATCCTTTAAGTCCTTTGGGGCACCAAGCATTGTATAGGATCATTCTAAAGGTTCTTATATGTCTTAATACACATTCCTAGACCATTCTAAGTCTTTAGAATACCGTATTAACCATTCTACACTTGTTAGAGCCTCCAAGGACTCATGCTACACCCTCTACGTCCCTTGGGTTACCAAGCATTCTTTAGGATCATTCTAATGGTTCTTATTAGTCCTAATACACATTCCTAGACCATTCTAAGCCTTTAGAATGCTCTCTTAACCATTCTACACATGTTAGAACCTCCAAGGACTCATGCTACACCCTCTACGCCCTTGGGGTACCAAGCAATGTTTAGGATCATTCTAAAGGTTCTTATAAGTCCAAATACACATTCCTATACCATTCCAAGCCTTTAGAATACTCTCTTAAACATTCTACACTTGTAAGAACCTCCAAGGACTCATGCTACACCCTCTATGTCCCTTGGGGACTCTAGCATTGTTTAGGATCATTCTAAAGGTTCTTATCAGTCCTAATACACATTCCTAGACAGTTTTAAGCCTTTAGAATACTCTCTTAACCATTCTACACTTGTTAGAACCTCCAAGGACTCATGCTACACCCTCTACGTCCCTTGGGGACTCAAGCAATGTTTAGGATCATTCTATAGGTTCGTATATGTCCTAAGACACATTCCTAGACTATTCAAAGCCTTTAGAATATTGTCTTAACCATTCTACACTTGTTAGAACCTCCAAGGACTCATGCTACACCCTCTACGTCCTTTGGGTACCAAGCAATATTTTGGATCATTCTAATGGTTCTTATAAGTCCTAATACACATTCCTAGACAATTCTAAGTCTTTCGAATACTCTCTTAACCATTCTACACTTGTAAGAACCTCCAAGAACTCAAGCTACACCCTCTACGTCCCTTGGCATACCAATCAATGTTTAGGATCATTCTAAAGGTTCTTATAAGTCCTAATACGCATTCCTATACCATTTAAAGCCTTTAGAATACTCTCTTAACCATTCTACACTTGTTAGAACCTCCAAGGACTCAAGCTACACCCTCTACGTCCCTTGGCATACCAATCAATGTTTAGGATCATTCTAAAGGTTCTTATAAGTCCTAATACGCATTCCTATACCATTCAAAGCCTTTAGAATACTCTCTTAACCATTCTACACTTGTTAGAACCTCCAAGGACTCTTGCTACACCCTCTACGTCTCTTGGGGACTCAAGCATTGTTTAGGATCATTCTAATGGTTCTTATAAGTCCTAATACACATTCCTAGACCATTCTAAGCCTTTAGAATACTCTCTTAACCATTCTACACCTGTTAGAACCTCCAAGGAGTCAAGCTACACCCTCTACGTCTCTTGGAATACCAATCAATGTTTAGGATCATTCTAAAGGTTCTTATAAGTCCTAATACGCATTCCTGTACCATTCAAAGCCTTTAGAATACTCTTTTAACCATTCTACACTTGTTAGAACCTACAAGGACTCATGCTACACAATGTACGTCTCTTGGGGACTCAAGCATTGTTTAGGATCATTCTAATGGTTCTTATATGTCCTAATACACATTCCTAGACCATTCTAAGCCGTTAGAATACTCTCTTAACAATTCTACACTTGTTAGAACCTCCAAGGACTCATGCTACACCCTCTACGTCCCTTGGGTTACCAAGCATTCTTTAGGATCATTCTAATGGTTCTTATTAGTCCTAATACACATTCTTAGACCATTCTAAGCCTTTAGAATGCTCTCTTAACCATTCTACACATGTTAGAACCTCCAAGGACTCATGCTACACCCTCTACGCCCTTGGGGTACCAAGCAATGTTTAGGAACATTCTAATGGTTCTTATAAGTCCTAATACTCATTCCTATACCATTCAAAGCCTTTAGAATACTCTCTTAACCATTCTACACTTGTTAGAACCTCCAAGGACGCATGCTACACCCTCTACGTCCTTTGGGGTACCAAGCAATGTTTAGGATCATTCTAAAGGTTCTTATAAGTCCAAATACACATTCCTATACCATTCCAAGCCTTTAGAATACTCTCTTAAACATTCTACACTTGTTAGAACCTCCAAGGACTCATGCTACACCCTCTATGTCCCTTGGGGACTCTAGCATTGTTTAGGATCATTCTAAAGGTTCTTATCAGTCCTAATACACATTCCTAGACAGTTTTAAGCCTTTAGAATACTCTCTTAACCATTCTACACTTGTTAGAACCTCCAAGGACTCATGCTACACCCTCTACGTCCCTTGGGGACTCAAGCAATGTTTAGGATCATTCTATAGGTTCGTATATGTCCTAAGACACATTCCTAGACCATTCAAAGCCTTTAGAATATTGTCTTAACCATTCTACACTTGTTAGAACCTCCAAGGACTCATGCTACACCCTCTACGTCCTTTGGGTACCAAGCAATGTTTTGGATCATTCTAATGGTTCTTATAAGTCCTAATACACATTCCTAGACAATTCTAAGTCTTTCGAATACTCTCTTAACCATTCTACACTTGTAATAACCTCCAAGGACTCAAGCTACACCCTCTGCGTCCCTTGGCATACCAATCAATGTTTAGGATCATTCTAAAGGTTCTTTTAAGTCCTAATACGCATTCCTATACCATTCAAAGCCTTTAGAATACTCTCTTAACCATTCTACACTTGTTAGAACCTCCAACGACTGTTGCTACACCCTCTACGTCTCTTGGGGACTCAAGCATTGTTTAGGATCATTCTAATGGTTCTTACAAGTCCTAATACGCATTCCTATACCATTCAAAGCCTTTAGAATACTCTTTTAACCATTCTACACTTGTTAGAACCTCCAAGGACTCTTACTACACCCTCTACGTCTCTTGGGGACTCAAGCATTGTTTAGGATCTTTCTAATGGTTCTTATAAGTCCTAATACACATTCCTAGACCATTCTAAGCCTTTAGAATACTCTCTTAACCATTCTACACCTGTTAGAACCTCCAAGGAGTCAAGCTACACCCTCTACGTCTCTTGGAATACCAATCAATGTTTAGGATCATTCTAAAGGTTCTTATAAGTCCTAATACGCATTCTTGTACCATTCAAAGCCTTTAGAATACTCTTTTAACCATTCTACACTTGTTAGAACCTGCAAGGACTCATGCTACACAATGTACGTCTCTTGGGGACTCCAGCATTGTTTAGGATCATTCTAATGGTTCTTATAAGTCCTAATACACATTCCTAGACCATTCTAAGCCGTTAGAATACTCTCTTAACAATTCTACACTTGTTAGAACCTCCAAGGACTCATGCTACACCCTCTACGTCCCTTGGGTTACCAAGCATTCTTTAGGATCATTCTAATGGTTCTTATTAGTCCTAATACACATTCCTAGACCATTCTAAGCCTTTAGAATGCTCTCTTAACCATTCTACACATGTTAGAACCTCCAAGGACTCATGCTACACCCTCTACGCCCTTGGGGTACCAAGCAATGTTTAGGAACATTCTAATGGTTCTTATAAGTCCTAATACTCATTCCTATACCATTCAAAGCCTTTAGAATACTCTCTTAACCATTCTACACTTGTTAGAACCTCCAAGGACGTATGCTACACCCTCTAAGTCCTTTGGGGTACCAAGCAATGTTTAGGATCATTCTAAAGGTTCTTATAAGTCCAAATACACATTCCTATACCATTCCAAGCCTTTAGAATACTCTCTTAAACATTCTACACTTGTTAGAACCTCCAAGGACTCATGCTACACCCTCTATGTCCCTTGGGGACTCTAGCATTGTTTAGGATCATTCTAAAGGTTCTTATCAGTCCTAATACACATTCCTAGACAGTTTTAAGCCTTTAGAATACTCTCTTAACTATTCTACACTTGTTAGAACCTCCAAGGACTCATGCTACACCCTCTACGTCCCTTGGGGACTCAAGCAATGTTTAGGATCATTCTATAGGTTCGTATATGTCCTAAGACACATTCCTAGACCATTCAAAGCCTTTAGAATATTGTCTTAACCATTCTACACTTGTTAGAACCTCCAAGGACTCATGCTACACCCTCTACGTCCTTTGGGTACCAAGCAATGTTTTGGATCATTCTAATGGTTCTTATAAGTCCTAATACACATTCCTAGACAATTCTAAGTCTTTCGAATACTCGCTTAACCATTCTACACTTGTAAGAACCTCCAAGGACTCATGCTACACCCTCTACGTCCCTTGGCATACCAATCAATGTTTAGGATCATTCTAATGGTTCTTATAAGTCATAATACGCATTCCTATACCATTCAAAGCCTTTAGAATACTCTCTTAACCATTCTACACTTGTTAGAACCTCCAAGGACTGTTGCTACACCCTCTACGTCTCTTGGGGACTCAAGCATTGTTTAGGATCATTCTAATGGTTCTTATAAGTCGTAATACACATTCCTAGACCATTCTAAGCCTTTAGAATACTCCTTAACCATTCTACACCTGTTAGAACCTCCAAGGAGTCAAGCTACACCCTCTACGTCTCTTGGAATACCAATCAATGTTTAGGATCATTCTAAAGGTTCTTATAAGTCCTAATACGCATTCCTGTACCATTCAAAGCCTTTAGAATACTCTTTTAACCATTCTACACTTGTTAGAACCTGCAAGGACTCATGCTACACACTGTACGTCTCTTGGGGACTCAAGCATTGTTTAGGATCATTCTAATGGTTCTTATAAGTCCTAATACGCATTCTTGTACCATTCAAAGCCTTAAGAATACTCTTTTAACCATTCTACACTTGTTAGAACCTGCAAGGACTCATGCTACACAATGTACGTCTCTTGGGGACTCAAGCATTGTTTAGGATCATTCTAATGGTTCTTAATAGTCCTAATACACATTCCTAGACCATTCTAAGCCGTTAGAATACTCTCTTAACAATTCTACACTTGTTAGAACCTCCAAGGACTCATGCTACACCCTCTACGTCCCTTGGGTTACCAAGCATTCTTTAGGATCATTCTAATGGTTCTTATTAGTCCTAATACACATTCCTAGACCATTCTAAGCCTTTAGAATACTCTCTTAACCATTCTACACTTGTTAGAACCTCCAAGGACGCATGCTACACCCTCTACGTCCTTTGGGGTACCAAGCAATGTTTAGGATCATTCTATAGGTTCCTATATGTCCTAAGACACATTCCTAGACCATTCAAAGCCTTTAGAATATTGTCTTAACCATTCTACACTTGTTAGAACCTCCAAGGACTCATGCTACACCCTCTACGTCCTTTGGGTACCAAGCAATGTTTTGGATCATTCTAATGGTTCTTATAAGTCCTAATACACATTCCTAGACAATTCTAAGTCTTTCGAATACTCTCTTAACCATTCTACACTTGTAAGAACCTCCAAGGACTCAAGCTACACCCTCTACGTCCCTTGGCATACCAATCAATGTTTAGGATCATTCTAAAGGTTCTTATAAGTCCTAATACGCATTCCTATACCATTCAAAGCCTTTAGAATACTCTCTTAACCATTCTACACTTGTTAGAACCTCCAAGGACTGTTGCTACACCCTCTACGTCTCTTGGGGACTCAAGCATTGTTTAGGATTATTCTAATGGTTCTTATAAGTCGTAATACACATTCCTAGACTATTCTAAGCCTTTAGAATACTCTCTTAACCATTCTACACCTGTTAGAACCTGCAAGGAGTCAAGCTACACCCTCTACGTCTCTTGGAATACCAATCAATGTTTAGGATCATTCTAAAGGTTCTTATAAGTCCTAATACGCATTCCTGTACCATTCAAAGCCTTTAGAATACTCTTTTAACCATTCTACACTTGTTAGAACCTGCAAGGACTCATGCTACACACTGTACGTCTCTTGGGGACTCAAGCATTGTTTAGGATCATTCTAATGGTTCTTATAAGTCCTAATACACATTCCTAGACAATTCTAAGTCTTTAGAATACTCTCTTAACAATTCTACACTTATTAGAACCTCCAAGGACTCAAGCTACACCCTATACGTCCCTTGGGGTACCAAGCAATGTTTAGGATCATTCGAAAGGTTCTTATAAGTCCTAATACGCATTCCTATACCATTCAAAGCCTTTAGAATACTCTCTTAACCATTCTACACTTGTTAGAACCTCCAAGGACTCGTGCTACACCCTCTACGTCCCTTGGGGACTCAAGCATTGTTTAGGATCATTCTAATGGTTCTTATAAGTCCTAATACACATTCCTAGACCATTCTAAGCCTTTAGAATACTCTCTTAACAATTCTACACTTGTTAGAACCTCCAAGGACTCATGCTACACCCTCTACGTCCCTTGGGTTACCAAGCATTGTGTAGGATCATTCTAGTGGTTCTTATAAGTCCTAATACACATTCCTATACCATTCCAAGCCTTTAGAATACTCTCTTAAATATTTTACACTTGTTAGAACCTCCAAGGACTCATGCTACACCCTCTACGTCCCTTGGGTTACCAAGCATTGTTTCGGATCATTCTAGTGGTTCTTATTAGTCCTAATACACATTCGTAGACCATTCTAAGCCTTTAGAATACTCTCTTAACCATTCTACACATGTTAGAACCTCCAAGGACTCATGCTACACCCTGTTAGAATTCAACGTGGAAGAACGTTGAAGAGTTTTGATGATGCCAAACAAGAACCTTTCAAAGTAAAGTGCAAGTCAAGTGTCAAGCAAGAAGCTTCAAGTGGTTTCCTCCCTTCCCTCATTAGGAATCAATGTAAGGCTAGAATAATTGTGTCACTTATGTTTAGGCCTTGTTTAGATTTATTGGAGAAGAACGTTTTAAATCTAAAAAATGTTTTAATTGCAAAAAGAGTTTTTCTAAAAACGTGTTTTTAATGTCTTAATTGATTCACTGTGAAAATATATCTTGGCAACCTCTAGCTGGATTTCTCTACGTTGTGAAAATCTGTTTTTACAAGTTTTGACAGAGATAATCGATTACTCTTTCAAGATAATCGATTATTTATGTTGCATCATAGAAAATGCAGAGAGTGTGTAATCGAGTATTTGAACCTGGCTAATCCATTACTTTTCACCCAAAAAGGCTAGTGTAGTTCAGGAAAGACTAGAGTATTTTCACCAAGAACACTCGAGTTTTTCATAAAACACTCGAGTCTTTTAGCTGGTTCTGCACCAGTTTCACGGTCTTCATGCACCAATTCTTGATTCTTACTTCTTTACTCAATTCCATGCAAAAACAGAAGTTAAGGCACATATAATAAACATATTCCATGTACCAAACACAATCAAATCGGAAGGAAGCATAATCAAATCATAAAGTGAACAACAACATAGAAATTCAACACTTTAACATAGGAGATTCATTTCTACTTCATTTTAAATTCGTGTATCTATCCAGTGAGTATTATTAGGTCCATATAAACTTGTTCCAACCATTAAACCATGGGTTTCTAACCTCCAAGTTAGATTCCCATTTCAACTTACGTTACCCATGAACCTCAAGTGGTTCCTATGAATTTAGCTTGTTAATTATCATTCTAGCGATTAGATAACTTCTCTCATACCTTAATGAAGCTAAAGGAACGATTGGTTGTGGAAGAAAAGGTTTGAAACGGATTCTGATCTTCAAAGCTCAATTCTGAACTTGTGCAAAACTGTTGCACCGGCTGACTTTGGCTACAAATTACATCATGAAAAAGCCATGAAAAATAACGAACCAAGTTAGCTTAAGCAACTAGGAAGTACTGACTTTAATTAGAAAAAAGTTTGGAATCAAGAGGGTTCCTGAGTTTACCAAACCAATTCAAGAAAGATAGGTAGTTGAAGCTGTTTGTGCTCTGTTTTCAGTTTTGAGTGGCTAACTTTGGAGGCTTATAACTTTTTCTACAGAGACTCAAATTTCGTGGTTCTTGTTGCTATTTCAAGATTGGAAATAGAACTAGAAGTGTGTTTTGGTTGCACTCAATTTCATGGTTTGAGGAGGGAGAATCGAGAGCTTAAAGTTAGCACTAGAAAATAGAGAGATTTTCGGGTTTTTGAGGTTTGAGAGTGTACATTGTGTTCAAATCTCCTCCCAAGTGCTTATTTATAGACCCTACTTTACCCTCCTATGAAGTAAGGTCGATTTCTGAGCTTATGGGCCAAGGAAAACGAGTTTTTAATTCAAAAAGTGTTGAAACCGCCATGAAGCTGCTGCTGAGCTGGGCAAAAGACTAGAGTCTTTTCTGAAACACTCGAGTCTTTTTGCCCAGAACACTCTAGTCTTTCACAAAAGACTCGAGTCTTTTTGGCTGAAATGGCCAAAAACTTGAATTTCATTGTTCTTAATTCGTTTCTTTTTCACATAATATTATTCCATTAATACTCTCAACTAAATATTTTAAGTTCAAATTTATAATTATTTCTACTTAACATAAAATTTCCCAATATCAAATAGTATTCTAATAAAAATACATATATATTATTATTATTTCGGGAATAATTCCAGTGGGTGTTACATTTTTTACATAATTGATTCTGATTTATTTTCAAATTCGAATTTGATTTTATTTTTGAAAATATTCCTTTTTGGTTTAAGATTCAAATCTTTTATTTTATTCTTTAAATCTATTTGATTTGGTTTTGATTTTAAAACTTATTTTATTTTATTTCTAAAATCGTTTTTGATTTGTTTTGATTTTGAATTTGAATTATTTCCAAAATTGTTTTTTGATTTGATTCTTTTTTTAATTTTGAAATTCAAATTCAAATCTTCAAAAATCTCTTTATAAGGATGTTTTTATCTCTTTCAAAGTTAACGCTTCTGATAACAATTTTTTTGAGAAAAACGTTTTACACGTTCTATTCTTCTTCTTCTCCAAATTCTCCTAGACTTGGCCTATGCTATAGTGAAACCTTTATCCATAGCCATTAGAGCTTTATTGTTGTAATCGTGTTATATAGAACACACATTTGTTAGAAGCCTTATATTGTTGTATCCGCACTATTAAGAGTGCACTATAGGTCTTGTACCCAATCATTCATATCCATAACCATTTGTGTAAGGGGTGTGTAACCCTTAGAGACTAGGGAGTGAATCTCCTAGTGCGGACGTGTTGCGTTCGTGGTTGTAGGGTGAGGAACCCTGTTGTGTTTGGGTAGTTCTAGACGAACGGTGGGGCACCTAGTAGTTAGGCTATCTGGTTGTTGTGGTCCCTAGCGAAAGGAGGTTCCTGGTAGCTTGCGGGGCGCTCTGGTTGTATTTGGGGACGCGGGGGCGTCTTCGGTATTTTAGTGAAAAGCTCAAGCGGGTCGCTTGGGGACTGGAGTAGGCTGCTTTGCCGAACCAGGATAAAATCTCCGGTGCAATCTCTTCTATCCCTCATCTCTTTAATTTGTCCGTTGTTATTGTTGCATGTGGTTCATTGTTATAATTATTCTTCTTGCAACGAAAATATTATATATATTAATTTAATTATTTTAAATTAATCAACGCGCGTTAGACCTTCCGTTGTTATAGTGTTTAGTTTCTTATCTTCGCGCGTAATATTAATCCTTGTTATTATTGTTTGCTTCCGCTTGCATAATCGTTTTCATCGTTTTAAGAGTTTTCCGCTGCAAAGTTTATCTATTTTATTGAAAACGATATAAATCGAATATTTTCCAATGTTTTCGTAAACACCCAATTCACCCCCCTTCTTGGGTGACAGCTGCCAAAACTAACACCCTCTACGTCCCTTGGGGTACCAAGCAATGTTTAGGAACATTCTAATGGTTCTTATAAGTCCTAATACTCATTCCTATACCATTCAAAGCCTTTAGAATATTGTCTTAACCATTCTACACTTGTTAGAACCTCCAAGGACTCATGCTACACCCTCTACGTCCTTTGGGTACCAAGCAATGTTTTGGATCATTATAATGGTTCTTGTAAGTCCTAATACACATTCCTAGACAATTCTAAGTCTTTAGAATACTCTCTTTTAACCATGCTACACTTGTTAGAACCTCCAAGGACTCAAGCTACACCCTCTATGTCCCTTGGAACCCAATCAATGTTTAGGATCATTCTAAAGGTTCTTATAAGTCCTAATACGCATTCCTATACCATTCAAAGCCTTTAGAATACTCCCTTAAACATTCTACACTTGTTACAACCTCCAAGGACTCTTGCTACACCCTCTACGTCTCTTGGGGACTCAAGCATTGTTTAGGATCATTCTAATGGTTCTTATAAGTCCTAATACACATTCCTAGACCATTCTAAGCCTTTAGAATACTCTCTTAACCATTCTACACTTGTTAGAGCCTCCAAGGACTCATGCTACATCCTTTAAGTCCCTTGGGGCACCAAGCATTGTATAGGCTCATTCTAAAGGTTCTTATATGTCTTAATACACATTCCTAGACCATTCTAAGCCTTTAGAATACCCTATTAACCATTCTACACTTGTTAGAGCCTCCAAGGACTCATGCTACTTCCTTTAAGTCCCTTGGGGTACCAAGCAATGTTTAAGATCATTCTAATGGCTCTTATTAGTCCTAATACACATTCCTAGACCATTCCAAGCATTTAGAATACTCTCTTAACCATTCTACACTTGTTAGAACCTCCAAGGACTCATGCTACACCCTCTACGTCCCTTGCGGACTCAAGCATTGTTTAGGATCATTCTAATGGTTCTTATAAATCCTAATACACATTCCTAGACAGTTTTAAGCCTTTAGAATACTCTCTTAACCATTCTACACTTGTTAGAATCTCCAAGGACTCATGCAACACCCTCAACGTCCCTTGGGGAGTCAAGCAATGCTTAGGATCATTCTAAAGGTTTGTATATGTCCTAAGACACATTCCTAGACCATTCTAAGCCTTTAGAATATTGTCTTAACCATTCTACACTTGTTAGAACCTCCAAGGACTCATGCTACACCCTCTACGTCCTTTGGGTACCAAGCAAAGTTTTGGATCATTCTAATGGTTCTTATAAGTCCTAATACACATTCCTAGACAATTCTAAGTCTTTAGAATACTCTCTTTTAACCATTCTACACTTGTTAGAACCTCCAAGGACTCAAGCTACACCCTCTACGTCCCTTGGAACCCAATCAATGTTTAGGATCATTCTAAAGGTTCTTATAAGTCCTAATACGCATTCCTATACC
The DNA here is from genome assembly GCA_037953625.1 of Crotalaria pallida. Classification (NCBI taxonomy): domain Eukaryota; kingdom Viridiplantae; phylum Streptophyta; class Magnoliopsida; order Fabales; family Fabaceae; genus Crotalaria; species Crotalaria pallida. The sequence continues at coordinate 72,843,947 of CM075649.1, read as the reverse complement.
ATTCAAAGCCTTTAGAATACTCTCTTAAACATTCTACACTTGTTACAACCTCCAAGGACTCTTGCTACACCCTCTACGTCTCTTGGGGACTCAAGCATTGTTTAGGATCATTCTAATGGTTCTTATAAGTCCTAATACACATTCCTAGACCATTCTAAGCCTTTAGAATACTCTCTTAACCATTCTACACTTGTTAGAGCCTCCAAGGACTCATGCTACACCCTCTACGTCCTTTGGGTACCAAGCAAAGTTTTGGATCATTCTAATGGTTCTTATAAGTCCTAATACACATTCCTAAACAATTCTAAGTCTTTAGAATACTCTCTTAACCATTCTACACTTTTTAGAACCTCCAAGGACTCAAGCTACACCCTCTACGTCCCTTGGAATACCAATCAATGTTTAGGATAATTTTAAAGGTTCTTATAAGTCCTAATACGCATTCCTGTACCATTCAAAGCCTTTAGAATACTCTCTTAACCATTCTACACTTGGTAGAACCTTCAAGGACTCATACTACACACTCTACGTCTCTTGGGGACTCAAGCATTGTTTAGGATCATTCTAATGGTTCTTATAAGTCCTAATACACATTCCTAGACAATTCTAAGTCTATAGAATACTCTCTTAACCATTCTACACTTATTAGAACCTCCAAGAACTCAAGCTACACCCTCTATGTCCCTCGGAGTACCAAGCAATGTTTAGGATCATTCAAAAGGTTGTTATAAGTCCTAATACGCATTCCTATACCATTCAAAGCCTTTAGAATACTCTCTTAACCATTCCACACTTGTTAGAACCTCCAAGGACTCATGCTACACCCTCTACGTCCCTTGGGGACTCAAGCATTGTTTAGGATCATTCTAATGGTTCTTATAAGTCCTAATACACATTCCTAGACAATTCTAAGTCTATAGAATACTCTCTTAACCATTCTACACTTATTAGAACCTCCAAGGACTCAAGCTACACCCTCTATGTCCCTCGGAGTACCAAGCAATGTTTAGGATCATTCAAAAGGTTGTTATAAGTCCTAATACACATTCCTGTACCATTCAAAGCCTTTAGAATACTCTCTTAACCATTCTACACTTGTTAGAACCTCCAAGGACTCATGCTACACCCTCTACGTCCCTTGGGGACTCAAGCATTGTTTAGGATCATTCTAATGGTTCTTATAAGTCCTAATACACATTCCTAGACCATTCTAAGCCTTTAGAATACTCTCTTAACCATTCTACACTTGTTAGAGCCTCCAAGGACTCATGCTACACTATCTACATCCCTTGGGGTACACTTGTTAGAACCTCCAAGGACTCATGCTACACCTTCTACGTCCCTTGGGTTACCAAGCATCGCTTAGGATCATTCTAATGGTTCTTATAAGTCCTAATACACATTCCTAGACAGTTTTAAACCTTTAGAATACTATCTTAACCATTCTACACTTGTTAGAACCTCCAAGGACTCATGCTACACCCTCTACGTCCCTTGGAATACCAATCAATGTTTAGGATCATTCTAATGGTTCTTATAAGTCCTAATACGCATTCTTGTACCATTCAAAGCCTTTAGAATACTCTCTTAACCATTCTACACTTGTTAGAACCTGCAAGGACTCATGCTACACCCTCTACGTCCTTTGGGTACCAAGAAATATTTTGGATCATTCTAATGGTTCCTATAAGTCCTAATACACATTCCTAGACAATTCTAAGTCTTTAGAATACTCTCTTAACCATTCTACACTTGTTAGAACCTCCAAGGACTCAAGCTACACCCTCTACGTCCCTTGGAATACCAATCAATGTTTAGGAACATTCTAAAGGTTCTTATAAGTCCTAATACGCATTCTTATACCATTCAAAGCCTTTAGAATACTCTCTTAACCATTCTACACTTGTTAGGACCTCCAAGGACTCAAGCTACACCCTCTACGTCCCTTGGAATACCAATCAATGTTAAGGATCATTCTAAAGGTTCTTATAAGTTCTAATACGCATTCCTAGACAATTCAAAGCCTTTAGAATACTCTCTTAACCATTCTACACTTGTTAGAACCTCCAAGGACTCATGCTACACACTCTACGTCTCTTGGGGACTCAAGCATTGTTAGGGTCATTCTAATGGTTCTTATAAGTCCTAATACACATTCCTAGACAATTCTAAGTCTTTTGAATACTCTCTTAACCATTATACACTTTATAGAACCTCCAAGGACTCAAGCTACACCCTCTACATCCCTTGGGGACTTAAGCATTGTTTAGGATCATTCAAAAGGTTCTTATAAGTCCTAATACACATTCCTAGACAATTCTAAGTCTTTAGAATACTCTCTTAACAATTCTACACTTGTTAGAACCTCCAAGGACTCATGCTACACTATCTACATCCCTTGGGGTACCAAGCATTGTTTAGGATCATTCTAATGGTTCTTATAAGTCCTAATACACATTCCTAGACCATTCTAAGCCTTTAGAATACTCTCTTAACCATTCTACACTTGTTAGAACCTCCAAGGACTCATGCTACACCCTCTACGTCCCTTGGGTTACCAAGCATTGTTTAGGATCATTCCGGTGGTTCTTATTAGTCCTAATACACATTCCTAGACAATTCTAAGCCTTTAGATTACTCTCTTAACCATTCTACACATGTTAGAACCTCCAAGGACTCATGCTACACCCTCTACGTCCCTTGGGGTACCAAGCAATGTTTAAGAACATTCTAAAGGTTCTTATAAGTCCTAATACTCATTCCTATACCATTCAAAGCCTTTAGAATACTCTCTTAATCATTCTACACTTGTTAGAACCTCCAAGGACTCATGCTACACCTGTACGTCCCTTGGGGTACCAAGCAATGTGTAGGATCATTCTAAAGGTTTTTATAAGTCCTAATACACATTCCTATACCATTCCAAGCCTTTAGAATACTCTCTTAACCATTCTACACTTGTTAGAACCTCAAAGGACTCTTGCTACACCCTCTACGTCCCTTGGGGACTCAAGCATTGTTTAGGATCATTCTAATGGTTCATATAAGTACTAATACACATTCCTAGACAGTTTTAAGCCTTTAGAATAACCTCTGAACCATTCTACACTTGTTAGAACCTCCAAGGACTCATGCTACACCCTCTACGTCCCTTGGGTTACCAAGCATTGCTTAGGATCATTCTAATGGTTCTTATAAGTCCTAATACACATTCCTAGACAGTTTTAAACCTTTAGAATACTCTCTTAACCATTCTACACTTGTTAGAACCTCCAAGGACTCAAGCTACACCCTCTACGTCCCTTGGAATACCAATCAATGTTTAGGATCATTCTAAAGGTTCTTATAAGTCCTAATACGCATTCTTGTACCATTCAAAGCCTTTAGAATACTCTCTTAACCATTCTACACTTGTTAGAACCTACAAGGACTCATGCTACACCCTCTACGTCCTTTGGGTACCAAGCAATGTTTTGGATCATTCTAATGGTTCCTATAAGTCCTAATACACATTCCTAGACAATTCTAAGTCTTTAGAATACTCTCTTAACCATTCTACACTTGTTAGAACCTCCAAGGACTCAAGCTACACCCTCTACGTCCCTTGGAATACCAATCAATGTTTAGGATCATTCTAAAGGTTCTTATAAGTCCTAATACGCATTCCTATACCATTCAAAGCCTTTAGATTACTCTCTTAACCATTCTACACTTGTTAGAACCTCCAAGGACTCATGCTACACCCTCTACGTCCCTTGGGGACTCAAGCATTGTTTAGGATCATTCGAATGGTTCTTATAAGTCCTAATACACATTCCTAGACAGTTTTAAACCTTTAGAATACTCTCTTAACCATTCTACACTTGTTAGAACCTCCAAGGACTCATGCTACACCCTCAACGTCCCTTGGGGAGTCAAGCAATGTTTAGGATCATTCTAAAGGTTTTTATATGTCCTAAGACACATTCCTAGACCATTCTAAGCCTTTAGAATATTGTCTTAACCATTCTACACTTGTTAGAACCTCCTAGGACTCATGCTACACACTCTACGTCTCTTGGGGACTCAAGCATTGTTTAGGATCATTCTAATGGTTCTTATAAGTCCTAATACACATTCCTAGACAATTCTAAGTCTTTAGAATACTCTCTTAACCATTCTACACTTAATAGAACCTCCAAGGACTCAAGCTACACCCTCTACGTCCCTTGGGGTACCAAGAAATGTTTAGGATCATTGGAATGGTTCTTATAAGTACTAATACGCATTCCTATACCATTCAAAGCGTTTAGAATACTCTCTAAACCATTCTACACTTGTTAGAACCTCCAAGGACTCATGCTACACCCTCTACGTCCCTTGGGGACTCAAGCATTGTTTAGGATCATTCTAATGGTTCTTATAAGTCCTAATACACATTCCTAGACCGTTATAAGCCTTTAGAATACTCACTTAACAATTCTACACTTGTTAGAACCTCCAATGACTCATGTTACACTATCTACATCCCTTTGGGTACCAAGCAATGTATAGGATCATTCTAATGGTTCATATAAGTCCTAATACAAATTCCTATACCATTCCAAGCCTTTAGAATACTCTCTTAACCATTCTACACTTGTTAGAACCTCCAAGGACTCATGCTACACCATCTACGTCCCTTGGGGTACCAAGCAATGTTTAGGATCATTCTAAAGGTTATTATAAGTCCTAATACACATTCCTATACCATTCCAAGCCTTTAGAATACTCTCTTAACCATTCTACACTTGTTAGAACCTCCAAGGACTCATGCTACACTATCTACATCCCTTGGGGTACGAAGCAATGTTTAGGATAATTCTAAAGGTTCTTATAAGTCCTACTACAAATTCCTATACCATTCTAAGCCTTTAGAATACTCTCTTAACCATTCTACACTTGTTAGAACCTCCAAGGACTCATGCTACACCATCTACGTCCCTTGGGGTACCAAGCAATGTTTAGGATCATTCTAAAGGTTATTATAAGTCCTAATACACATTCCTATACCATTCCAAGCCTTTAGAATACTCTCTTAACCATTCTACACTTGTTAGAACCTCCAAGGACTCATGCTACACCATCTACGTACCTTGGGGTACCAAGCAATGTTTAGGATCATTCTAAAGGTTATTATAAGTCTTAATACACATTCCTATACCATTCCAAGCCTTTAGAATACTCTCTTAACCATTCTACACTTGTTAGAACCTCCAAGGACTCATGCTACACTATCTACATCCCTTGGGGTACCAAGCAATGTATAGGATCATTCTAATGGTTCATATAAGTCCTAATACAAATTCCTATACCATTCCAATCCTTTAGAATACTCTCTTAACCATTCTACACTTGTTAGAACCTCCAAGGACTCATGCTATACTATCTACATCCCTTGGGGTACCAAGCAATGTTTAGGATCATTCTAAAGGTTCTGATAAGTCCTAATACAAATTCCTATACCATTCCAAGCCTTTAGAATACTCTCTTAACCATTCTACACTTGTTAGAACCTCCAAGGACTCATGCTACACCATCTACGTCCCTTGGGGTACCAAGCAATGTTTAGGATCATTCTAAAGGTTATTATAAGTCCTAATACACATTCCTATACCATTCCAAGCCTTTAGAATACTCTCTTAACCATTCTACACTTGTTAGAACCTCCAAGTACTCATGCTACAACCTTTAAGTCCCTTGGGGCACCAAGCATTGTATAGGATCATTCTAAAGGTTCTCATATGTCTTAATACACATTGCTAGACCATTCTAAGCCTTTAGAATACCCTATTAACCATTCTACATTTGTTAGAGCCTCCAAGGACTAATGCTACACCCTCAACGTCCTTTGGGGAGTCAAGCAATGTTTAGGATAATTCTAAAGGTTCTTATAAGTCCTACTACAAATTCCTATACCATTCTAAGCCTTTAGAATACTCTCTTAACCATTCTACACTTGTTAGAACCTCCAAGGACTCATGCTACACCATCTACGTCCCTTGGGGTACCAAGCAATGTTTAGGATCATTCTAAAGGTTATTATAAGTCCTAATACACATTCCTATACCATTCCAAGCCTTTAGAATACTCTCTTAACCATTCTACACTTGTTAGAACCTCCAAGGACTCATGCTACACCATCTACGTCCCTTGGGGTACCAAGCAATGTTTAGGATCATTCTAAAGGTTATTATAAGTCCTAATACACATTCCTATACCATTCCAAGCCTTTAGAATACTCTCTTAACCATTCTACACTTGTTAGAACCTCCAAGGACTCATGCTACACTATCTACATCCCTTGGGGTACCAAGCAATGTTTAGGATCATTCTAAAGGTTCTTATAAGTCCTAATACAAATTCCTATACCATTCTAAGCCTTTAGAATACTGTCTTAACCATTCTACACTTGTTACAACCTCCAAGGACTCATGCTACACCATCTACGTCGCTTGGGGTACCAAGCAATGTTTAGGATCACTCTAAAGGTTATTATAAGTCCTAATACACATTCCTATACCATTCCAAGCCTTTAGAATACTCTCTTAACCATTCTACACTTGTTAGAACCTCCAAGTACTCATGCTACAACCTTTAAGTCCCTTGGGGCACCAAGCATTGTATAGGATCATTCTAAAGGTTCTCATATGTCTTAATACACATTCCTAGACCATTCTAAGCCTTTACAATACCCTATTAACCATTCTACACTTGTTAGAGCCTCCAAGGACTAATGCTACACCCTCAACGTCCTTTGGGGAGTCAAGCAATATTTAGGATCATTCTAAAGGTTTCTATATGTCCTAAGACACATTCCTAGACCATTCTAAGCCTTTAGAAAAAATCTTAATCATTCTACACTTGTTAGAACCTCCAAGGACTCATGCTACACCCTCTACGTCCTTAGGGTACCAAGCAATGTTTTGGATCATTCTAATGGTTCTTATAAGTCCTAATACACATTCCTAGACAATTCTAAGTCTTTAGAATACTCTCTTAACCATTCTACACTTGTAGAACCTCCAAGGACTCATGCTACACCCTCTACGTCCCTTGGAATACCAATCAATGTTTAGGATCATTCTAAAGGTTCTTATAAGTTCTAATACGCATTCCTGTACCATTCAAAGCCTTTAGAATACTCTCTTAACCATTCTACACTTGTTAGAACCTCCAAGGACTCATGCTACACACTCTACGTCTCTTGGGGACTCAAGCATTGTTTAGGATCATTCTAATGGTTCTTATAAGTCCTAATACACATTCCTAGACAATTCTAAGTCTTTAGAATACTCTCTTAACCATTCTACACTTATTAGAACCTCCAAGGACTCAAGCTACACACTCTACGTCCCTTGGGGTACCAAGCAATGTTTAGGATCATTCGAAAGGTTCTTATAAGTCCTAATACGCATTCCTATACCATTCAAAGCCTTTAGAATACTCTCTTAACCATTCTACACTTGTTAGAACCTCCAAGTACTCATGCTACACCCTCTACGTCCCTTGGGGACTCAAGCATTGTTTAGGATCATTCTAATGGTTCTTATAAGTCCTAATACACATTCCTGGACCATTCTAAGCCTTTAGATTACTCTCTTAACAATTCTACACTTGTTAGAACCTCCAAGGACTCAAGCTACACCCTCTACGTCCCTTGGGGTACCAAGCAATGTTTAGGATCATTCTAAAGGTTCTTATAAGTCCTAATACGCATTCCTATACAATTCAAAGCCTTTAGATTACTCTCTTAACCATTCTACACTTGTTAGAACCTCCAAGTACTCATGCTACACCCTCTACGTCCCTTGGGGACTCAAGCATTGTTTAGGATCATTCTAATGGTTCTTATAAGTCCTAATACACATTCTTAGACCATTCTAAGCCTTTAGATTACTCTCTTAACAATTCTACACTTGTTAGAACCTCCAAGGACTCATGCTACACTATCTACATCCCTTGGGGTACCAAGCAATGTTTAGTATCATTCTAATGGTTCTTATAAGTCCTAATACACATTCCTGGACCATTCTAAGCCTTTAGAATACTCTCTTAACCATTCTACACTTGTTGGAACCTCCAAGGACTCATGCTACACCCTCAACGTCCCTTGGGTTATCAACCATTGTTTAGGATCATTCTAATGGTTCTTATTAGTCCTAATACACATTCCTAGACCACTCTAAGCCTTTAGAATACTCTCTTAACCATTCTACACATGTTAGAACCTCCAAGGACTCATGCTACACCCTCTACGTCCCTTGGGGTACCAAGTAATATTTATTAACATTCTAATGGTTCATATAAGTCCTAATACTCATTCCTATACCATTCAAAGCCTTTAGAATACTCTCTTAACCATTCTACACTTGTTAGAACCTCCAAGTACTCATGCTACACCCTCTACGTCCCTTGGGGACTCAAGCATTGTTTAGGATCATTCTAATGGTTCTTATAAGTCCTAATACACATTCTTAGACCATTCTAAGCCTTTAGATTACTCTCTTAACAATTCTACACTTGTTAGAACCTCCAAGGACTCATGCTACACTATCTACATCCCTTGGGGTACCAAGCAATGTTTAGGATCATTCTAAAGGTTCTTATAAGTCCTAATACAAATTCCTATACCATTCTAAGCCTTTAGAATACTGTCTTAACCATTCTACACTTGTTACAACCTCCAAGGACTCATGCTACACCATCTACGTCGCTTGGGGTACCAAGCAATGTTTAGGATCACTCTAAAGGTTATTATAAGTCCTAATACACATTCCTATACCATTCCAAGCCTTTAGAATACTCTCTTAACCATTCTACACTTGTTAGAACCTCCAAGTACTCATGCTACAACCTTTAAGTCCCTTGGGGCACCAAGCATTGTATAGGATCATTCTAAAGGTTCTCATATGTCTTAATACACATTCCTAGACCATTCTAAGCCTTTAGAATACCCTATTAACCATTCTACACTTGTTAGAGCCTCCAAGGACTAATGCTACACCCTCAACGTCCTTTGGGGAGTCAAGCAATATTTAGGATCATTCTAAAGGTTTCTATATGTCCTAAGACACATTCCTAGACCATTCTAAGCCTTTAGAAAAAATCTTAATCATTCTACACTTGTTAGAACCTCCAAGGACTCATGCTACACCCTCTACGTCCTTAGGGTACCAAGCAATGTTTTGGATCATTCTAATGGTTCTTATAAGTCCTAATACACATTCCTAGACAATTCTAAGTCTTTAGAATACTCTCTTAACCATTCTACACTTGTAGAACCTCCAAGGACTCATGCTACACCCTCTACGTCCCTTGGAATACCAATCAATGTTTAGGATCATTCTAAAGGTTCTTATAAGTTCTAATACGCATTCCTGTACCATTCAAAGCCTTTAGAATACTCTCTTAACCATTCTACACTTGTTAGAACCTCCAAGGACTCATGCTACACACTCTACGTCTCTTGGGGACTCAAGCATTGTTTAGGATCATTCTAATGGTTCTTATAAGTCCTAATACACATTCCTAGACAATTCTAAGTCTTTAGAATACTCTCTTAACCATTCTACACTTATTAGAACCTCCAAGGACTCAAGCTACACACTCTACGTCCCTTGGGGTACCAAGCAATGTTTAGGATCATTCGAAAGGTTCTTATAAGTCCTAATACGCATTCCTATACCATTCAAAGCCTTTAGAATACTCTCTTAACCATTCTACACTTGTTAGAACCTCCAAGTACTCATGCTACACCCTCTACGTCCCTTGGGGACTCAAGCATTGTTTAGGATCATTCTAATGGTTCTTATAAGTCCTAATACACATTCCTGGACCATTCTAAGCCTTTAGATTACTCTCTTAACAATTCTACACTTGTTAGAACCTCCAAGGACTCAAGCTACACCCTCTACGTCCCTTGGGGTACCAAGCAATGTTTAGGATCATTCTAAAGGTTCTTATAAGTCCTAATACGCATTCCTATACAATTCAAAGCCTTTAGATTACTCTCTTAACCATTCTACACTTGTTAGAACCTCCAAGTACTCATGCTACACCCTCTACGTCCCTTGGGGACTCAAGCATTGTTTAGGATCATTCTAATGGTTCTTATAAGTCCTAATACACATTCTTAGACCATTCTAAGCCTTTAGATTACTCTCTTAACAATTCTACACTTGTTAGAACCTCCAAGGACTCATGCTACACTATCTACATCCCTTGGGGTACCAAGCAATGTTTAGTATCATTCTAATGGTTCTTATAAGTCCTAATACACATTCCTGGACCATTCTAAGCCTTTAGAATACTCTCTTAACCATTCTACACTTGTTGGAACCTCCAAGGACTCATGCTACACCCTCAACGTCCCTTGGGTTATCAACCATTGTTTAGGATCATTCTAATGGTTCTTATTAGTCCTAATACACATTCCTAGACCACTCTAAGCCTTTAGAATACTCTCTTAACCATTCTACACATGTTAGAACCTCCAAGGACTCATGCTACACCCTCTACGTCCCTTGGGGTACCAAGTAATATTTATTAACATTCTAATGGTTCATATAAGTCCTAATACTCATTCCTATACCATTCAAAGCCTTTAGAATACTCTCTTAACCATTCTACACTTGTTAGAACCTGCAAGGACTCAAGCTACATCTTCTACGTCCCTTGGGGTACCAAGCAATGTTTAGGATCATTCTAATGGTTCTTATAAGTCCTAATACACATTCCTGGACCATTCTAAGCCTTTAGAATACTCTCTTAACCATTCTACACTTGTTAGAACCTCCAAGGACTCATGCTACACCCTCTACGTCCCTTGGGTTATCAAGCATTGTTTAGGATCATTCTAATGGTTCTTATTAGTCCTAATACACATTCCTAGACCACTCTAAGCCTTCACAATACTCTCTTAACCATTCTACACATGTTAGAACCTCCAAGGACTCATGCTACACCCTCTACGTCCCTTGGGGTACCAAGTAATATTTAGGAACATTCTAATGGTTCTTATAAGTCCTAATACTCATTCCTATACCATTCAAAGCCTTTAGAATACTCTCGTAACCATTCTACACTTGTTAGATCCTCCAAGGACTCATGATACACCCTCTACGTCCCTTGGGGTACCAAGCAATGTTTAGGATCATTCTAAAGGTTCTTATAAGTCCTAATACACATTCCTATACCATTCCAAGCCTTTAGAATACTCTCTTAACCATTCTACACTTTTTAGAACCTCCAAGGACTCATGCTACACCCTCTACGTCCCTTGGGGTACCAAGCATTGTTTATGATCATTCTAATGGTTCTTATAAGTCCTAATACACATTCCTAGACAGTTTTAAGCCTTTATAATACTCTCTTAACCATTCTACACTTGTTAGAACCTCCAAGGACTCATGCTACACCCTCTAGGTCCCTTGGGGACTCAAGCAATATTTAGGATCATTCTAATGGTTCGTATATGTCCTAAGACACATTCCTAGACCATTCAAAGCCTTTAGAATATTGTCTTAACCATTCTACACATGTTATAACCTCCAAGGACTCATGCTACACCCTCTACGTCCTTTGGGTACCAAGTGTAACATCCCTGGCAGGCAAATGGATTGCGACTGTCCCAACATACCAACACGAGTCTTTTCAGCATGCTTTGTCCTCACTCGCACACTTCCCGGGAAAACTTCCCAGGAGGTCACCCATCCCAGAATTACCCCAAGTCTAGCACGCTTAACCATGGAGTTCTTATGTGATGGGCTACCGAAAAGAAGATGCATCTTGTTGATATGGGTAGTACCAATCAATTCATTTAAGCCTTCCTGTACTATGTAGTCCCATACCAACACAGTCTTAGGATCACCCTCTCATTCCGTTGTGTCGGTTCATTCATGTACCCCTCCCTTAGAAGCCTGCCAGGAGCCGCTCCTTGTCAATGCCTCTTTCACCGGCGATCACTCCCCGCCCTAATCAGCCCGGGTCTTACATGCCCACCAGCTTCCGCCTGGTTCGTCCCCGAACCACACCGTACTGGGAGAGGAGCCGCTCTGATACCATTTGTAACATCCCTGGCAGGCAAATGGATTGCGACTGTCCCGACATACCAACACGAGTCTTTTCAGCGTGCTTTGTCCTCACTCGCACACTTCCCGGGAAAACTTCCCAGGAGGTCACCTATCCCAGAATTACCCCAAGTCAAGCATGCTTAACCATGGAGTTCTTATGTGATGGGCTACCGAAAAGAAGATGCATCTTGTTGATATGGGTAGTACCAATCAATTCATTTAAGCCTTCCTGTACTATGTAGTCCCATACCTACACAGTCTCAGGATCACCCTCTCATTCCGATGTGTCGGTTCATTCATGTACCCCTCCCTTAGAAGCCTGCCAGGAGCCGCTCCTTGTCAATGCCTCTTGCACCGGCGATCACTCCCCGCCCTCATCAGCCCGGGTCTTACACTTCGTGCCCTAAGGGACGTAGAGGATGTAGCATGAGTCCTTGGAGGCTCTAACAAGTGTAGAATGGTTAATAGAGTATTCTAAAGGCTTAGAAGGGTCTAGGAATGTGTATTAGGACATATAAGAACCTTTAGAATGATCCTTAACAATGCTTGGGGCCCAAAGGGACGTATAGGATGTAGCATGAGTCTTTGGAGGCTCTAACAAGTGTAGAATGGTTAATAGGGTATTCTAAAGGCTTAGTATCGTCTAGGAATATGTATTGGGACATATAAGAACCTTTAGAATGATCCTAAACAATGCTTCGTGCCCCATGGGACGTAGAGGATGAAGCATGAGTCCTTGGAGGCTCTAACAAGTGTAGAATGGTTAATAGGGTATTAGGACATATTAGAACCTTTAGAATGATCCTAAACATTGAAACTCTGAATGTGGAATTACAATTGAAACTCAGAATGATCCTAAACAATGCTTTGTGGCCCAAGGGACGTAGAGGATGTAGCATGAGATCTTTGAGCCTCTAACAAGTGTAGAATAGTGAAGAGAGTATTATAAAGGCTTAGAATGGTCTAGAAATGTGTTTTAGGACATATAAGAACCTATAGAATAATCCTAAACAATGCTTGGTGCCCCAAGGGACGTAAAGGATGTACCATGACTCCTTGGAGGCTCTAACAAGTGTAGAATTGTTAATAGTGTATTCTGAAGGCTTAAAATAGTCTAGGAATGTGTATTAGGACATATAAGAACCTTTAGAATGATCCTAAACAATGCTTGGTGCCCCAAGGGACATAGAGGATGTAGCATGAATCCTTGGAGGCTCTAACAAGTGTAGAATGGTTAATAGGGTATTCTAAAGGCTTAGAATGGTCTTGGAATGTGTATTAGGACATGTAAGAACCTTTAGAATGATCCTAAACAATGGTTGGTGGCCCAAGATACGTAGAGGATGTAGCACGAGTTCTTTGTGGCTCTAACAAGTGTATAATGGTTAAGAGAGTATTCTAGAGGCTTAGAATGGTCTAGGAATGTGTATTGGGACATATAAGAACCTTTAGAATGATCCTAAACAATGCTTGGTGCACCAAGGGATGTATAGGATGTAGCATGAGTCCTTGGAGGCTCTAACAAGTGTAGAATGGTTAATAGGGTATTCTAAAGGCTTAGTATCGTCTAGGAATATGTATTGGGACATATAAAAACCTTTAGAATGATCCTAAATAATGCTTCGTGCCCCAAGGGACGTAGAGGATGTAGCATGACACCTTGGAGGCTCTAACAAGTGTAGAATGGTTAATAGGGTATTCTAAAGGCTTAGAATGGTATAGGAATGTGTATTAGGACATATAAGAACCTTTAGAATGATCCTAAACAATGCTTGGTGCCCCAAGGGACGTATAGGATGTAGCATGAGTCCTTGGAGGCTCTAACAAGTGTAAAATAGTTAATAGAGTATTCTAAAGGATTAGAACGGTTTAGGAATGTGTATAGGGACATATAAGAACCTTTAGAATGATCCTAAACAATGCTTGGTGCACCAAGGGATGTATAGGATGTAGCATGAATCCTTGGAGGCTCTAACAAGTGTAGAATGGTTAATAAGGTATTCTAAAGGCTTAGAATGGTCTTGGAATGTGTATTAGGACATGTAAGAACCTTTAGAATGATCCTAAACAATGGTTGGTGGCCCAAGATACGTAGAGGATGTAGCACGAGTTCTTTGTGGCTCTAACAAGTGTATAATGGTTAAGAGAGTATTCTAGAGGCTTAGAATGGTCTAGGAATGTGTATTGGGACATATAAGAACCTTTAGAATGATCCTAAACAATGCTTGGTGCACCAAGGGATGTATAGGATGTAGCATGAGTCCTTGGAGGCTCTAACAAGTGTAGAATGGTTAATAGGGTATTCTAAAGGCTTAGTATCGTCTAGGAATATGTATTGGGACATATAAGAACCTTTAGAATGATCCTAAATAATGCTTAGTACCCCAAGGGACGTAGAGGATGTAGCATGAGTCCTTAGAGACTCTAACAAGTGTAGAATGGTTAATAGGGTATTCTAAAGGCTTAGAATGGTCTAGGAATGTGTATTAGGACAAATAAGAACCTTTAGAATGATCCTAAACAATGCTTGGTGCCCTAAGGGACGTATGGGATGTAGCATGAGTCCTTGAAGGCTCTAACAAGTGTAGAATGGTTAATAGGGTGTTCTAAAGGCTTAGTATTGTCTAGGAATATGTATTAGGACATATAAGAACCTTTAGAATGATTGTAAACAATGCTTCATGCCCCAAGGGATGTAGAGGATGTAGCATGAGTCCTTGGAGGCTCTAACAAGTGTAGAATGGTTAAAAGCAAATTCTAAAGGCTTAGAATGGTCAAGGAATGTGTATTAGGACGTATAAGAACCTTTAGAATGATCCTAAACAATCCTTCATGGACCAAGGGACGTAGAGGATGTAGCATGAGTTCTTGGAGGCTCTAACAAGTGTAGAATAGTTAAGAGACTATTCTCGAGGCTTAGAATCGTCTAGGACTGTGTATTAGGACATATAAGAAGCTTTAGAATGATCCTAAACAATGCTTGGTGCCCCAAGGGACGTATAGGATGTAGCATGTGTCCTTGGAGGTTCTAACAAGTGTAGAATGGTTAATAGAGTATTCTAAAGGCTTAGAATGGTATAGGAATGTGTATTAGGACATATAAGAACCTTTAGAATGATCCTAAACAATGCTTGGTGCCCCAAGGGACATATAGGATGTAGCATGAGTCCTTGGAGGCTCTAACAAGTGTAAAATAGTTAATAGACTATTCTAAAGGCTTAGAATGGTTTAGGAATGTGTATAGGGACATATAAGAACCTTTAGAATGATCCTAAACAATGCTTGGTGCACCAAGGGATGTGTAGGATGTAGCATGAATCCTTGGAGGCTCTAACAAGTGTAGAATGGTTAATAGGGTATTCTAAAGGCTTAGAATGGTCTTGGAATGTGTATTAGGACATGTAAGAACCTTTAGAATGATACTAAACAATGCTTGGTGGCCCAAGAGACGTAGAGGATGTAGCATGAGTTCTTTGTGGCTCTAACAAGTGTATAATGGTTAAGAGAGTATTCTAGAGGCTTAGAATGGTCTAGGACCGTGTATTGGGACATATAAGAACCTTTAGAATGATCTTAAACAATGCTTGGTGCCCCAAGGGATGTATAGGATGTAGCATGAGTCCTTGGAGGCTCTAACAAGTGTAGAATGGTTAATAGGGTATTCTAAAGGCTTAGTATCGTCTAGGAATATGTATTGGGACATATAAAAACCTTTAGAATGATCCTAAATAATGCTTCGTGCCCCAAGGGACGTAGAGGATGTAGCATGACACCTTGGAGGTTCTAACAAGTGTAGAATGGTTAACAGGGTATTCTAAAGGCTTAGAATGGTATAGGAATGTGTATTAGGACATATAAGAACCTTTAGAATGATCCTAAACAATGCTTGGTGCCCCAAGGGACGTATAGGATGTAGCATGAGTCCTTGGAGGCTCTAACAAGTGTAAAATAGTTAATAGAGTATTCTAAAGGATTAGAACGGTTTAGGAATGTGTATAGGGACATATAAGAACCTTTAGAATGATCCTAAACAATGCTTGGTGCACCAAGGGATATATAGGATGTAGCATGAATCCTTGGAGGCTCTAACAAGTGTAGAATGGTTAATAGGGTATTCTAAAGGCTTAGAATGGTCTTGGAATGTGTATTAGGACATGTAAGAACCTTTAGAATGATCCTAAACAATGGTTGGTGGCCCAAGATACGTAGAGGATGTAGCACGAGTTCTTTGTGGCTCTAACAAGTGTATAATGGTTAAGAGAGTATTCTAGAGGCTTAGAATGGTCTAGGAATGTGTATTGGGACATATAAGAACCTTTAGAATGATCCTAAACAATGCTTGGTGCACCAAGGGATGTATAGGATGTAGCATGAGTCCTTGGAGGCTCTAACAAGTGTAGAATGGTTAATAGGGTATTCTAAAGGCTTAGTATCGTCTAGGAATATGTATTGGGACATATAAGAACCTTTAGAATGATCCTAAATAATGCTTAGTACCCCAAGGGACGTAGAGGATGTAGCATGAGTCCTTAGAGACTCTAACAAGTGTAGAATGGTTAATAGGGTATTCTAAAGGCTTAGAATGGTCTAGGAATGTGTATTAGGACAAATAAGAACCTTTAGAATGATCCTAAACAATGCTTGGTGCCCTAAGGGACGTATGGGATGTAGCATGAGTCCTTGAAGGCTCTAACAAGTGTAGAATGGTTAATAGGGTGTTCTAAAGGCTTAGTATTGTCTAGGAATATGTATTAGGACATATAAGAACCTTTAGAATGATTGTAAACAATGCTTCATGCCCCAAGGGATGTAGAGGATGTAGCATGAGTCCTTGGAGGCTCTAACAAGTGTAGAATGGTTAAAAGCAAATTCTAAAGGCTTAGAATGGTCAAGGAATGTGTATTAGGACATATAAGAACCTTTAGAATGATCCTAAACAATCCTTGGTGGACCAAGGGACGTAGAGGATGTAGCATGAGTTCTTGGAGGCTCTAACAAGTGTAGAATAGTTAAGAGACTATTCTCGAGGCTTAGAATCGTCTAGGACTGTGTATTAGGACATATAAGAAGCTTTAGAATGATCCTAAACAATGCTTGGTGCCCCAAGGGACGTATAGGATGTAGCATGTGTCCTTGGAGGTTCTAACAAGTGTAGAATGGTTAATAGAGTATTCTAAAGTCTTAGAATGGTATAGGAATGTGTATTAGGACATATAAGAACCTTTAGAATGATCCTAAACAATGCTTGGTGCCCCAAGGGACATATAGGATGTAGCATGAGTCCTTGGAGGCTCTAACAAGTGTAAAATAGTTAATAGACTATTCTAAAGGCTTAGAATGGTTTAGGAATGTGTATAGGGACATATAAGAACCTTTAGAATGATCCTAAACAATGCTTGGTGCACCAAGGGATGTATAGGATGTAGCATGAATCCTTGGAGGCTCTAACAAGTGTAGAATGGTTAATAGGGTATTCTAAAGGCTTAGAATGGTCTTGGAATGTGTATTAGGACATGTAAGAACCTTTAGAATGATACTAAACAATGCTTGGTGGCCCAAGCGACGTAGAGGATGTAGCATGAGTTCTTTGTGGCTCTAACAAGTGTAAAATGGTTAAGAGAGTATTCTAGAGGCTTAGAATGGTCTAGAAATGTGTATTGGGACATATAAGAACCTTTAGAATGATCCTAAACAATGCTTGGTCCACCAAGGGATGTATAGGATGTAGCATGAGTCCTTGGAGGCTCTAACAAGTTTAAAATAGTTAATAGAGTATTCTGAAGGCTTAGAATGGTCGACGAATGTGTATTGGGACATATAAGAACCTTTAGAATGATCCTAAACAATGCTTGGTGGCCCAAGAGACGTAGAGGATGTAGCATGAGTTCTTTGTGGCTCTAACAAGTGTATAATGGTTAAGAGAGTATTCTAGAGGCTTAGAATGGTCTAGGACCGTGTATTGGGACATATAAGAACCTTTAGAATGATCTTAAACAATGCTTGGTGCACCAAGGGATGTATAGGATGTAGCATGAGTCCTTGGAGGCTCTAACAAGTGTAGAATGGTTAATAGGGTATTCTAAAGGCTTAGTATCGTCTAGGAATATGTATTGGGACATATAAAAACCTTTAGAATGATCCTAAATAATGCTTCGTGCCCCAAGGGACGTAGAGGATGTAGCATGACACCTTGGAGGTTCTAACAAGTGTAGAATGGTTAACAGGGTATTCTAAAGGCTTAGAATGGTATAGGAATGTGTATTAGGACATATAAGAACCTTTAGAATGATCCTAAACAATGCTTGGTGCCCCAAGGGACGTATAGGATGTAGCATGAGTCCTTGGAGGCTCTAACAAGTGTAAAATAGTTAATAGAGTATTCTAAAGGATTAGAACGGTTTAGGAATGTGTATAGGGACATATAAGAACCTTTAGAATGATCCTAAACAATGCTTGGTGCACCAAGGGATGTATAGGATGTAGCATGAATCCTTGGAGGCTCTAACAAGTGTAGAATGGTTAATAGGGTATTCTAAAGGCTTAGAATGGTCTTGGAATGTGTATTAGGACATGTAAGAACCTTTAGAATGATACTAAACAATGCTTGGTGGCCCAAGCGACGTAGAGGATGTAGCATGAGTTCTTTGTGGCTCTAACAAGTGTAAAATGGTTAAGAGAGTATTCTAGAGGCTTAGAATGGTCTAGAAATGTGTATTGGGACATATAAGAACCTTTAGAATGATCCTAAACAATGCTTGGTCCACCAAGGGATGTATAGGATGTAGCATGAGTCCTTGGAGGCTCTAACAAGTTTAAAATAGTTAATAGAGTATTCTGAAGGCTTAGAATGGTCGACGAATGTGTATTGGGACATATAAGAACCTTTAGAATGATCCTAAACAATGCTTGGTGGCCCAAGAGACGTAGAGGATGTAGCATGAGTTCTTTGTGGCTCTAACAAGTGTATAATGGTTAAGAGAGTATTCTAGAGGCTTAGAATGGTCTAGGACCGTGTATTGGGACATATAAGAACCTTTAGAATGATCTTAAACAATGCTTGGTGCACCAAGGGATGTATAGGATGTAGCATGAGTCCTTGGAGGCTCTAACAAGTGTAGAATGGTTAAAAGGGTATTCTAAAGGCTTAGTATCGTCTAGGAATATGTATTGGGACATATAAAAACCTTTAGAATGATCCTAAATAATGCTTCGTGCCCCAAGGGACGTAGAGGATGTAGCATGACACCATGGAGGTTCTAACAAGTGTAGAATGGTTAACAGGGTATTCTAAAGGCTTAGAATGGTATAGGAATGTGTATTAGGACATATAAGAACCTTTAGAATGATCCTAAACAATGCTTGGTGCCCCAAGGGACGTATAGGATGTAGCATGAGTCCTTGGAGGCTCTAACAAGTGTAAAATAGTTAATAGCGTATTCTAAAGGATTAGAACGGTTTAGGAATGTGTATAGGGACATATAAGAACCTTTAGAATGATCCTAAACAATGCTTGGTGCACCAAGGGATGTATAGGATGTAGCATGAATCCTTGGAGGTTCTAACAAGTGTAGAATGGTTAACAGGGTATTCTAAAGGCTTAGAATGGTCTAGGAATGTGTATTAGGACAAATAAGAACCTTTAGAATGATCCTAAACAATGCTTGGTGCCCTAAGGGACGTATGGGATGTAGCATGAGTCCTTGAAGGTTCTAACAAGTGTAGAATGGTTAATAGGATGTTCTAAAGGCTTAGTATTGTCTAGGAATATGTATTAGGACATATAAGAACCTTTAGAATGATTGTAAACAATGCTTCATGCCCCAAGGGATGTAGAGGATGTAGCATGAGTCCTTGGAGGCTCTAACAAGTGTAGAATGGTTAAAAGCATATTCTAAAGGCTTAGAATGGTCTTGGAATGTGTATTAGGACATGTAAGAACCTTTAGAATGATCCTAAACAATGGTTGGTGGCCCAAGATACGTAGAGGATGTAGCACGAGTTCTTTGTGGCTCTAACAAGTGTATAATGGTTAAGAGAGTATTCTAGAGGCTTAGAATGGTCTAGGAATGTGTATTGGGACATATAAGAACCTTTAGAATGATCCTAAACAATGCTTGGTGCACCAAGGGATGTATAGGATGTAGCATGAGTCCTTGGAGGCTCTAACAAGTGTAGAATGGTTAATAGGGTATTCTAAAGGCTTAGTATCGTCTAGGAATATGTATTGGGACATATAAGAACCTTTAGAATGATCCTAAATAATGCTTAGTACCCCAAGGGACGTAGAGGATGTAGCACGACACCTTGGAGGCTCTAACAAGTGTAGAATGGTTAATAGGGTATTCTAAAGGCTTAGAATGGTATAGGAATGTGTACTAGGACATATAAGAACCTTTAGAATGATCCTAAACAATGCTTGGTGCCCCAAGGGACGTATAGGATGTAGCATGAGTCCTTGGAGGCTCTAACAAGTGTAAAATAGTTAATAGAGTATTCTAAAGGCTTAGAATGGTCTAGGAATGAGTATTGGGACATATAAGAAGCTTTAGAATGATCCTAAAAAGTGCTTGGTGCCCCAAGGGACATATCGGATGTAGCGTGACTCCTTGGAGGCTCTAACAAGTGTAGAATGGTTAATAGGGTATTCTAAAGGCTTAGAATGGTATAGGAATGTGTATTAGGACATATAAGAACCTTGAGAATGATCTTAAACAATGCTTGGTGCCCCAAGGGACGTATAGGATGTAGCATGAGTCCTTGGAGGCTCTAACAAGTGTAAAATAGTTTATAGAGTATTCTAAAGGCTTAGAATGGTTTAGGAATGTGTATAGGGACATATAAGAACCTTTAGAATGATCCTAAACAATGCTTGGTGCACCAAGGGATGTATAGGATGTAGCATGAATCCTTGGAGGCTCTAACAAGTGTAGAATGGTTAATAGGGTATTCTAAAGGCTTAGAATGGTCTTGGAATGTGTATTAGGACATGTAAGAACCTTTAGAATGATCCTAAACAATGCTTGGTGGCCCAAGCGACGTAGAGGATGTAGCATGAGTTATTTGTGGCTCTAACAAGTGTATAACGGTTAAGAGAGTATTCTAGAGGCTTAGAATGGTGTAGAAATGTGTATTGGGACATATAAGAACCTTTAGAATGATCCTAAACAATGCTTGGTGCACCAAGGGATGTATAGGATGTAGCATGAGTCCTTGGAGGCTCTAACAAGTTTAAAATAGTTAATAGAGTATTCTGAAGGCTTAGAATGGTCGAGGAATGTGTATTGGGACATATAAGAACCTTTAGAATGATCCTAAACAAAGCTTGGTGGCCCAAGAGACATAGAGGATGTAGCATGAGTTCTTTGTGGCTCTAACAAGTGTATAATGGTTAAGAGAGTATTCTAGAGGCTTAGAATGGTCTAGGACCGTGTATTGGGACATATAAGAACCTTTAGAATGATCCAAAACAATGCTTGGTGCACCAAGGGATGTATAGGATGTAGCATGAGTCCTTGGAGGCTCTAAAAAGTGTAGAATGGTTAATAGGGTATTCTAATGGCTTAGTATCGTCTAGGAATATGTATTGGGACATATAAGAACCTTTAGAATGATCCTAAATAATGCTTCGTGCCCCAAGGGACGTAGAGGATGTAGCATGAGTCCTTGGAGACTCTATCAAGTGTAGAATGGTTAATAGGGTATTCTAAAGGCTTAGAATGGTCTAGGAATGTGTATTAGGACAAATAAGAACCTTTAGAATGATCCTAAACAATGCTTGGTGCCCCAAGGGACGTATAGGATGTAGCATGAGTCCTTCGAGGCTCTAACAAGTGTAGAATGGTTAATAGGGTGTTCTAAAGGCTTAGTATTGTCTAGGAATATGTATTGGGACATATAAGAACCTTTAGAATGATTGTAAACAATGCTTCATGCCCCAAGGGATGTAGAGGATGTAGCATGAGTCCTTGGAGGCTCTAACAAGTGTAGAATGGTTAAAAGAGTATTCTAAAGGCTTAGAATGGTCTAGGAATGTGTATTAGGACATGTAAGAACCTTTAGAATGATCCTAAACAATGCTTGGTAGCCCAAGCGACGTAAAGGATGTAACATGAGTTCTTCGTGGCTCTAACAAGTGTATAATGGTTAAGAGAGTATTCTAGAGGCTTATAATGGTCTAGGAATGTGTATTGGGACATATAAGAACCTTTAGAATGATCCTAAACAATGCTTGGTGCACCAAGGGATGTATAGGATGTAGCATGAGTCCTTGGAGGCTCTAACAAGTTTAAAATAGTTAATAGAGTATTCTGAAGGCTTAGAATGGTCGAGGAATGTGTATTGGGACATATAAGAACCTTTAGAATGATCCTAAACAAAGCTTGGTGGCCCAAGAGACGTAGAGGATGTAGCATGAGTTCTTTGTGGCTCTAACAAGTGTATAATGGTTAAGAGAGTATTCTAGAGGCTTAGAATGGTCTAGGACCGTGTATTGGGACATATAAGAACCTTTAGAATGATCCTAAACAATGCTTGGTGCACCAAGGGATGTATAGGATGTAGCATGAGTCCTTGGAGGCTCTAAAAAGTGTAGAATGGTTAATAGGGTATTCTAATGGCTTAGTATCGTCTAGGAATATGTATTGGGACATATAAGAACCTTTAGAATGATCCTAAATAATGCTTCGTGCCCCAAGGGACGTAGAGGATGTAGCATGAGTCCTTGGAGACTCTATCAAGTGTAGAATGGTTAATAGGGTATTCTAAAGGCTTAGAATGGTCTAGGAATGTGTATTAGGACAAATAAGAACCTTTAGAATGATCCTAAACAATGCTTGGTGCCCCAAGGGACGTATAGGATGTAGCATGAGTCCTTCGAGGCTCTAACAAGTGTAGAATGGTTAATAGGGTGTTCTAAAGGCTTAGTATTGTCTAGGAATATGTATTGGGACATATAAGAACCTTTAGAATGATTGTAAACAATGCTTCATGCCCCAAGGGATGTAGAGGATGTAGCATGAGTCCTTGGAGGCTCTAACAAGTGTAGAATGGTTAAAAGAGTATTCTAAACGCTTAGAATGGTCTAGGAATGTGTATTAGGACATGTAAGAACCTTTAGAATGATCCTAAACAATGCTTGGTAGCCCAAGCGACGTAAAGGATGTAACATGAGTTCTACGTGGCTCTAACAAGTGTATAATGGTTAAGAGAGTATTCTAGAGGCTTATAATGGTCTAGGAATGTGTATTGGGACATATAAGAACCTTTAGAATGATCCTAAACAATGCTTGGTGCACCAAGGGATGTATAGGATGTAGCATGAGTCCTTGGAGGCTCTAACAAGTTTAAAATAGTTAATAGAGTATTCTAAACGCTTAGAATGGTCTAGGAATGTTTATTGGGACATATAAGAAGCTTTAGAATGATCCTAAACAATGCGTGGTGCCCCAAGGGACATATTGGATGTAGCGTGACTCCTTGGAGGCTCTAACAAGTGTAGAATGGTTAATAGGGAATTCTAAAGGCTTAGAATGGTATAGGAATGTGTATTAGGGAATATAAGAATCTTTAGAATATTCCTAAACAATGCTTGGTGCCCCAAGGGACGTATAGGATGTAGCATAAGTCCTTGGAGGCTCTAACAAGTGTAAAATAGTTAATAGAGTATTCTAAAGGCTTAGAATGTTTTAGGAATGTGTATAGGGACATATAAGAACCTTTAGAATGATCCTAAACAATGCTTGGTGCACCAAGGGATGTATAGGATGTAGCATGAATCCTTGGAGGCTCTAACAAGTGTAGAATGGTTAAAAGAGTATTCTAAAGGCTTAGAATGGTCTAGGAATGTGTATTAGGACATATAAGAACCTTTAGAATGATCCTAAACAATCCTTGGTGGACCAAGGGACGTAGAGGATGTAGCATGAGTACTTGGAGGCTCTAACAAGTGTAGAATAGTTAAGAGAGTATTCTCGAGGCTTAGAATCGTCTAGGACTGTGTATTAGGACATATAAGAAGCTTTAGAATGATCCTAAACAATGCTTGGTGCCCCAAGGGACGTATTGGATGTAGCATGTGTCCTTGGAGGCTCTAACAAGTGTAGAATGGTTAATAGAGTATTGTAAAGGTTTAGAATGGTATAGGAATGTGTATTAGGACATATAAGAACCTTTAGAATGATCCTAAACAATGCTTGGTGCCCCAAGGGACGTATAGGATGTAGCATGAGTCCTTGGAGGCTCTAACAAGTGTAAAATAGTTAATAGAGTATTCTAAAGGCTTAGTATGGTATAGGAATGTGTATAGGGACATATAAGAACCTTTAGAATGATCCTAAACAATGCTTGGTGCACCAAGGGATGTATAGGATGTAGCAAGAATCCTTGGAGGCTCTAACAAGTGTAGAATGGTTAATAGGGTATACTAAAGGCTTAGAATGGTCTTGGAATGTGTATTAGGACATGTAAGAACCTTTAGAATGATCCTAAACAATGCTTGGTAGCCCAAGCTACGTAAAGGATGTAACATGAGTTCTTTGTGGCTCTAACAAGTGTATAATGGTTAAGAGAGTATTCTAGAGGCTTATAATGGTCTAGGAATGTGTATTGGGACATATAAGAACCTTTAGAATGATCCTAAACAATGCTTGGTGCACCAAGGGATGTATAGGATGTAGCATGAGTCCTTGGAGGCTCTAACAAGTTTAAAATAGTTAATAGAGTATTCTAAAGGCTTAGAATGGTCTAGGAATGTGTATTGGGGCATATAAGAAGCTTTAGAATGATCCTAAACAATGCTTGGTGCCCCAAGGGACATATTGGATGTAGCATGACTCCTTGGAGGCTCTAACAAGTGTAGAATGGTTAATAGGGTATTCTAAAGGCTTAGAATGGTATAGGAATGTGTATTAGGAAATATAAGAACCTTTAGAATATTCCTAAACAATGCTTGGTGCCCCAAGGGACGTATAGGATGTAGCATAAGTCCTTGGAGGCTCTAACAAGTGTAAAATAGTTAATAGAGTATTCTAAAGGCTTAGAATGTTTTAGGAATGTGTATAGGGACATATAAGAACCTTTCGAATGATCCTAAACAATGCTTGGTGCACCAAGGGATGAATAGGATGTAGCATGAATCCTTGGAGGCTCTAACAAGTGTAGAATGGTTAATAGGGTATTCTAAAGGCTTAGAATGGTCTTGGAATGTGTATTAGGACATGTAAGAACGTTTATAATGATCCTAAACAATGCTTGGTGGCCCAAGTGACGTAGAGGATGTAGCATGAGTTCTTTGTGGCTCTAACATGTGTATAATGGTTAAGAGAGAATTCTAGAGGCTTAGAATGGTCTAGGAATGTGTATTGGGACATATAAGAACCTTTAGAATGATCCTAAACAATGCTTGGTGCACCAAGGGATGTATAGGATGTAGCATGAGTCCTTGGAGGCTCTAACAAGTTTAAAATAGTTAATAGAGTATTCTAAAGGCTTATAATGGTCTAAGAATGTGTATTGGGACATATAAGAACCTTTAGAATGATCCTAAACAATGCTTGGTTCCCCAAGGGACATATTGGATGTAGCATGACTCCTTGGAGGCTCTAACAAGTGTAGAATGGTTAATAGGGTATTCTAAAGGCTTAGAATGGTATAGGAATGTGTATTGGGACATATAAGAACCTTTAGAATGATTGTAAACAATGATTCGTGCCCCAAGGGATGTAGAGGATGTCGTATGAGTCCTTGGAGGCTCTAACAAGTGTAGAATGGTTAAAAGAGTATTCTAACGGCTTAGAATGGTCTAGGAATGTGTATTAGGGCATATAAGAACCTTTAGAATGATCCTAAACAATCCTTGGTGGACCAAGGGACGTAGAGGATGTAGCATGAGTTCTTTGAGGCTCTAACAAGTGTAGAATAGTTAAGAGAGTATTCTCGTGGCTTAGAATCGTCTAGGACTGTGTATTAGGACATATAAGAAGCTTTAGAATGATCCTAAACAATGCTTGGTGCCCCCAGGGGCCTGTAGGATGTAGCATGTGTCCTTGGAGGCTCTAACAAGTGTAGAATGGTTAATAGAGTATTCTAAAGGCTTAGAATGGTGTAGGAATGTGTATTAGGACATATAAGAACCTTTAGAATGATCCTAAACAATGCTTGGTGCCCCAAGGGACGTATAGGATGTAGCATGAGCCCTTGGAGGCTCTAACAAGTGTAAAATAGTTAATAGAGTATTCTAAAGGCTTAGAATGGTCTAGGAATGTGTATTGGGACATATAAGAACCTTTAGAATGATCCTAAACAATGCTTGGTTACCCAAGGGACGTATAGGATGTAGAATGAGTCCTTGGAGGCTCTAACAAGTGTAGAATGGTTAATAGAGTATTCTGAAGGCTTAGAATGGTCTAGGAATGTGTATTAGGACATATAAGAACCTTTAGAATGATCCTAAACAATGCTTGGTTCCCCAAGGGACGTATAGGATGTAGCATGAGTCCTTGGAGGCTCTAACAAGTGCAGAAGTGTTAAGAGAGTATTCTAGAGGCTTAGAATTGTCTAGGAATGTGTATTAGGGCATATAAGAACCTTTAGAATGATCCCAAACAATGCTTGGTGCCCCAAGGGACGTATAGGATGTAGCATGAGTCCTTGGAGGCTCTAACAAGTGTAGAATGGTTAATAGGGTGTTCTAAAGGCTTAGTATTGTCTAGGAATATGTATTGGGACATATAAGAACCTTTAGAATGATTGTAAACAATGCTTCGTGCCCCAAGGGACGTAGAGGATGTAGCATGAGTCCTTGGAGGCTTTAACAAGTGTAGAATGGTTAAAAGAGTATTCTAAAGGCTTAGAATGGTCTAGGAATGTGTATTAGGACATATAAGAACCTTTAGAATGATCCTAAACAATGCTTGGTGGCCCAAGGAACGTAGAGGATGTAGCATGAGTTCTTGGAGGCTCTAACAAGTGTAGAATGGTTAAGAGAGTATTCTAGAGGCTTAGAATCGTCTAAGACTGTGTATTAGGACATATAAGAAACTTTAGAATGATCCTAAACAATGCTTGGTGCCCCAAGGGACGTATAGGATGTAGCATGAGTCCTTGGAGGCTCTAACAAGTGAAGAATGGTGAAGAGAGTATTATAAAGGCTTAGAATGGTCTAGGAATGTGTATTAGGACATATATGAACCTTTAGAATAATCCTAAACAATGCTTCGTGCCCCAAGGGATGTAGAGGATGTAGCATGAGTCCTTGGAGGCTCTAACAAGTGTAGAATGGTTAATAGGGTATTCTCAAGGCTTAGAATGGTCTAGGAATGTGTATTAGGACAAATAAGAACCTTTAGAATGATCCCAAACAATGCTTGGTGCCCCAAGGGACATATAGGATGTAGCATGAGTCCTTGGAAGCTCTAACAAGTGTAGAATGGTTAATAGGGTGCTCTAAAGGCTTAGTATTGTCTAGGAATATGTATTGGGACATATAAGAACCTTTAGAATGATTGTAAACAATGCTTCGTGCCCCAAGGGATGTAGAGGATGTAGCATGAGTCCTTGGAGGCTCTAACAAGTGTAGAATGGTTAAAAGAGTATTCTAAAGGCTTAGAATGGTCTAGGAATGTGTATTAGGACATATAAGAACCTTAAGAAAGATCCTAAACAATCCTTGTGGACCAAGGGACATAGAGGATGTAGCATGAGTTCTTGGAGGCTCTAACAAGTGTAGAATAGTTAAGAGAGTATTCTCGAGGCTTAGAATCGTCTAGGACTGTGTATTAGGACATATAAGAAGCTTTAGAATGATCCTAAACAATGCTTGGTGCCCCAAAGGACGCAGAGGATGTAGCATGTGTCCTTGGAGGCTCTAACAAGTGTAGAATGGTTAATAGAGTATTCTAAAGGCTTAGAATAGTATAGGAATGTGTGTTAGGACATATAAGAAACTTTAGAATGATCGTAAACAATGCTTGGAGCACAAAGGGATGTATAGGATGTTGCATGAATCCTTGGAGGCTCTAACAAGTGTAGAATGGTTAATAGGGTATTCTAAAGGCTTAGAATGGTCTTGGAATGTGTATTAGGACATGTAAGAACCTTTAGAATGATCCTAAACAATGCTTGGTGGCCCAAGCGACGTAGAGGATGTAGCATGAGTTCTTTGTGGCTCTAACAAGTGTATAATGGTTAAGAGAGTATTCTAGAGGCTTAGAATGGTCTAGGAATGTGTATAGGGACATATAAGAACCTTTAGAATGATCCTAAACAATTCTTGGTGCACCAAGGGATGTATAGGATGTAGCATGAGCCTTGGAGGCTCTAACAAGTTTAAAATAGTTAATAGAGTATTCTAAAGGCTTAGAATGGTCTAGGAATGTGTATTGGGACATATAAGAACCTTTAGAATGATCCTAAACAATGCTTGGTGCCCCAAGGGACATATTGTATGTAGCATGACTCCTTGGAGGCTCTAACAAGTGTAGAATGGTTAATAGGGTATTCTAAAGGCTTAGAATGGTTTATGAATGTGTATTGGGACATATAAGAACCTTTAGAATGATCCTAAATAATGCTTAGTGCCCCAAGGGACGTAGAGGATGTAGCATGAGTCCTTGGAGGATCTAACAAGTGTAGAATGGTTAATATGGTATTCTAAAGGCTTAGAATGGTCTAGGAATGTGAATTAGGACAAATAAGAACCTTTAGAATGATCCCAAACAATGCTTGGTGCCCCAAGGGACGTATAGGATGTAGCATGAGTCCTTGGAAGCTCTAACAAGTGTAGAATGGTTAATAGGGTGTTCTAAAGGCTTAGTATTGTCAAGGAATATGTATTGGGACATATAAGAACCTTTAGAATGATTGTAAACAATGCTTCGTGCCCCAAGGGATGTAGAGGATGTAGCATGAGTCCTTGGAGGCTCTAACAAGTGTAGAATGGTTAAAAGAGTATTCTAAAGGCTTAGAATGGTCTAGGAATGTGTATTAGGACATATATGAACCTTTAGAATGATCCCAAACAATGCTTGGTGCCCCAAGGGATGTATAGGATGTAGCATGAGTCCTTGGAAGCTCTAACAAGTGTAGAATGGTTAATAGGGTGTTCTAAAGGCTTAGTAATGTCTAGGAATATGTATTGGGACATATAAGAACCTTTAGAATGATTGTAAACAATGCTTCGTGCCCCAAGGGACGTAGAGGATGTAGCATGAGTCCTTGGAAACTTTAACAAGTGTAGAATGGTT
The DNA here is from genome assembly GCA_037953625.1 of Crotalaria pallida. Taxonomy (NCBI): domain Eukaryota; kingdom Viridiplantae; phylum Streptophyta; class Magnoliopsida; order Fabales; family Fabaceae; genus Crotalaria; species Crotalaria pallida. The sequence goes on along the minus strand of CM075649.1, from coordinate 72,814,615 downwards.
AAAAGAGTATTCTAAAGGCTTAGAATGGTCTAGGAATGTGTATTAGGACATATAAGAACCTTTAGAATGATCCCAAACAATGCTTGGTGCACCAAGGGATGTATAGGATGTAGCATGAGTCCTTGGAGGATCTATCAAGTGTAGAATGGTTAATAGGGTATTCTAAAGGCTTAGTATCGTCTAGGAATATGTATTGCGAAATATAAGAACCTTTAGAATGATCCTAAACAATGCTTCGTGCCCCAAGGGATGTAGAGGATGTAGCATGAGTCCTTGGAGGCTCTAACAAGTGTAGAATGGTTAAAAGAGTATTCTAAAGGCTTAGAATGGTCTAGGAATGTGTATTAGGACATATAAGAACCTTTAGAATGATCCCAAACAATGCTTGGTGCCCCAAGGGATGTATAGGATGTAGCATGAGTCCTTGGAAGCTCTAACAAGTGTAGAATGGTTAATAGGGTGTTCTAAAGGCTTAGTAATGTCTAGGAATATGTATTGGGACATATAAGAACCTTTAGAATGATTGTAAACAATGCTTCGTGCCCCAAGGGACGTAGAGGATGTAGCATGAGTCCTTGGAGGCTTTAACAAGTGTAGAATGGTTAAAAGAGTATTCTAAAGGCTTAGAATGGTCTAGGAATGTGTATTAGGACATATAAGAACCTTTAGAATGATCCTAAACAATGCTTGGTGGCCCAAGGAACGTAGAGGATGTAACATGAGTTCTTGGAGGCTCTAACATGTGTAGAATGGTTAAGAGAGTATTCTAGAGGCTTAGAATCGTCTAAGACTGTGTATTAGGACATATAAGAAACTTTAGAATGATCCTAAACAATGCTTGGTGCCCCAAGGGACGTATAGGATGTAGCATGAGTCCTTGGAGGCTCTAACAAGTGTAGAATGGTGAAGAGAGAATTATAAAGGCTTAGAATGGTCTAGGAATGTGTATTAGGACATATATGAACCTTTAGAATAATCCTAAACAATGCTTCGTGCCCCAAGGGATGTAGAGGATGTAGCATGAGTCCTTGGAGGCTCTAACAAGTGTAGAATGGTTAATAGGGTATTCTCAAGGCTTAGAATGGTCTAGGAATGTGTATTAGGACAAATAAGAACCTTTAGAATGATCCCAAACAATGCTTGGTGCCCCAAGGGATGTATAGGGTGTAGCATGAGTCCTTGGAAGCTCTAACAAGTGTAGAATGGTTAATAGGGTGTTCTAAAGGCTTAGTAATGTCTAGGAATATGTATTGGGACATATAAGAACCTTTAGAATGATTGTAAACAATGCTTCGTGCCCCAAGGGACGTAGAGGATGTAGCATGAGTCCTTGGAGGCTTTAACAAGTGTAGAATGGTTAAAAGAGTATTCTAAAGGCTTAGAATGGTCTAGGAATGTGTATTAGGACATATAAGAACCTTTAGAATGATCCTAAACAATGCTTGGTGGCCCAAGGAACGTAGAGGACGTAGCATGAGTTCTTGGAGGCTCTAACAAGTGTAGAATGGTTAAGAGAGTATTCTAGAGGCTTAGAATCGTCTAAGACTGTGTATTAGGACATATAAGAAACTTTAGAATGATCCTAAACAATGCTTGGTGCCCCAAGAGACGTATAGGATGTAGCATGAGTCCTTGGAGGCTCTAACAAGTGTAGAATGGTGAAGAGAGTATTATAAAGGCTTAGAATGGTCTAGGAATGTGTATTAGGACATATATGAACCTTTAGAATAATCCTAAACAATTCTTCGTGCCCCAAGGGATGTAGAGGATGTAGCATGAGTCCTTGGAGGCTCTAACAAGTGTAGAATGGTTAATAGGGTATTCTCAAGGCTTAGAATGGTCTAGGAATGTGTATTAGGACAAATAAGAACCTTTAGAATGATCCCAAACAATGCTTGGTGCCCCAAGGGATGTATAGGGTGTAGCATGAGTCCTTGGAAGCTCTAACAAGTGTAGAATGGTTAATAGGGTGTTCTAAAGGCTTAGTAATGTCTAGGAATATGTATTGGGACATATAAGAACCTTTAGAATGATTGTAAACAATGCTTCGTGCCCCAAGGGACGTAGAGGATGTAGCATGAGTCCTTGGAGGCTTTAACAAGTGTAGAATGGTTAAAAGAGTATTCTAAAGGCTTAGAATGGTCTAGGAATGTGTATTAGGACATATAAGAACCTTTAGAATGATCCTAAACAATGCTTGGTGGCCCAAGGAACGTAGAGGATGTAGCATGAGTTCTTGGAGGCTCTAACAAGTGTAGAATGGTTAAGAGAGTATTCTAGAGGCTTAGAATCGTCTAAGACTGTGTATTAGGACATATAAGAAACTTTAGAATGATCCTAAACAATGCTTGGTGCCCCAAGAGACGTATAGGATGTAGCATGAGTCCTTGGAGGCTCTAACAAGTGTAGAATGGTGAAGAGAGTATTATAAAGGCTTAGAATGGTCTAGGAATGTGTATTAGGACATATATGAACCTTTAGAATAATCCTAAACAATGCTTCGTGCCCCAAGGGATGTAGAGGATGTAGCATGAGTCCTTGGAGGCTCTAACAAGTGTAGAATGGTTAATAGGGTATTCTCAAGGCTTAGAATGGTCTAGGAATGTGTATTAGGACAAATAAGAACCTTTAGAATGATCCCAAACAATGCTTGGTGCCCCAAGGGACGTATAGGATGTAGCATGAGTCCTTGGAAGCTCTAACAAGTGTAGAATGGTTAATAGGGTGTTCTAAAGGCTTAGTATTGTTTAGGAATATGTATTGGGACATATAAGAACCTTTAGAATGATTGTAAACAATGCTTCGTGCCCCAAGGGATGTAGAGGATGTAGCATGAGTCCTTGGAGGCTCTAACAAGTGTAGAATGGTTAAAAGAGTATTCTAAAGGCTTAGAATGGTCTAGGAATGTGTATTAGGACATATAAGAACCTTTAGAATGATCCTAAACAATCCTTGTGGACCAAGGGACGTAGAGGATGTAGCATGAGTTCTTGGAGGCTCTAACAAGTGTAGAATAGTTAAGAGAGTATTCTCGAGGCTTAGAATCGTCTAGGACTGTGTATTAGGACATATAAGAAGCTTTAGAATGATCCTAAACAATGCTTGGTGCCCCAAAGGACGCAGAGGATGTAGCATGTGTCCTTGGAGGCTCTAACAAGTGTAGAATGGTTAATAGAGTATTCTAAAGGCTTAGAATGGTATAGGAATGTGTATTAGGACATATAAGAAACTTTAGAATGATCGTAAACAATGCTTGGAGCACAAAGGGATGTATAGGATGTTGCATGAATCCTTGGAGGCTCTAACAAGTGTAGAATGGTTAATAGGGTATTCTAAAGGCTTAGAATGGTCTTGGAATGTGTATTAGGACATGTAAGAACCTTTGAATGATCCTAAACAATGCTTGGTGGCCCAAGCGACGTAGAGGATGTAGCATGAGTTCTTTGTGGCTCTAACAAGTGTATAATGGTTAAGAGAGTATTCTAGAGGCTTAGAATGGTCTAGGAATGTGTATAGGGACATATAAGAACCTTTAGAATGATCCTAAACAATTCTTGGTGCACCAAGGGATGTACAGGATGTAGCACGAGCCTTGGAGGCTCTAACAAGTTTAAAATAGTTAATAGAGTATTCTAAAGGCTTAGAATGGTCTAGGAATGTGTATTGGGACATATAAGAACCTTTAGAATGATCCTAAACAATGCTTGGTGCCCCAAGGGACATATTGTATGTAGCATGACTCCTTGGAGGCTCTAACAAGTGTAGAATGGTTAATAGGGTATTCTAAAGGCTTAGAATGGTTTATGAATGTGTATTGGGACATATATGAACCTTTAGAATGATCCTAAATAATGCTTAGTGCCCCAAGGGACGTAGAGAATGTAGCATGAGTCCTTGGAGGATCTAACAAGTGTAGAATGGTTAATATGGTATTCTAAAGGCTTAGAATGGTCTAGGAATGTGTATTAGGACAAATAAGAACCTTTAGAATGATCCCAAACAATGCTTGGTGCCCCAAGGGACGTATAGGATGTAGCATGAGTCCTTGGAAGCTCTAACAAGTGTAGAATGGTTAATAGGGTGTTCTAAAGGCTTAGTATTGTCAAGGAATATGTATTGGGACATATAAGAACCTTTAGAATGATTGTAAACAATGCTTCGTGCCCCAAGGGATGTAGAGGATGTAGCATGAGTCCTTGGAGGCTCTAACAAGTGTAGAATGGTTAAAAGAGTATTCTAAAGGCTTAGAATGGTCTAGGAATGTGTATTAGGACATATAAGAACCTTTAGAATGATCGTAAACAATCCTTGTGGACCAAGGGACGTAGAGGATGTAGCATGAGTTCTTGGAGGCTCTAACAAGTGTAGAATAGTTAAGAGAGTATTCTCGAGGCTTAGAATCGTCTAGGACTGTGTATTAGGACATATAAGAAGCTTTAGAATGATCCTAAACAATGCTTGGTGCCCCAAGGGACGTATAGTATGTAGCATGTGTCCTTGGAGGCTCTAACAAGTGTAGAATGATTAATAGAGTATTTTAAAGGCTTAGAATGGTATAGGAATGTGTATTAGGACATATAAGAAACTTTAGAATGATCGTAAACAATGCTTGGAGCACAAAGGGATGTATAGGATGTTGCATGAATCCATGGAGGCTCTAACAAGTGTAGAATGGTTAATAGGGTATTCTAAAGGCTTAGAATGGTCTTGGAATGTGTATTAGGACATGTAAGAACCTTTTGAATGATCCTAAACAATGCTTGGTGGCCCAAGCGACGTAGAGGATGTAGCATGAGTTCTTTGTGGCTCTAACAAGTGTATAATGGTTAAGAGAGTATTCTAGAGGCTTAGAATGGTCTAGGAATGTGTATAGGGACATATAAGAACCTTTAGAATGATCCTAAACAATTCTTGGTGCACCAAGGGATGTATAGGATGTAGCATGAGCCTTGGAGGCTCTAACAAGTTTAAAATAGTTAATAGAGTATTCTAAAGGCTTAGAATGGTCTAGGAATGTGTATTGGGACATATAAGAACCTTTAGAATGATCCTAAACAATGCTTGGTGCCCCAAGGGACATATTGTATGTAGCATGACTCCTTGGAGGCTCTAACAAGTGTAGAATGGTTAATAGGGTATTCTAAAGGCTTAGAATGGTTTATGAATGTGTATTGGGACATATATGAACCTTTAGAATGATCCTAAATAATGCTTAGTGCCCCAAGGGACGTAGAGAATGTAGCATGAGTCCTTGGAGGATCTAACAAGTGTAGAATGGTTAATATGGTATTCTAAAGGCTTAGAATGGTCTAGGAATGTGTATTAGGACAAATAAGAACCTTTAGAATGATCCCAAACAATGCTTGGTGCCCCAAGGGACGTATAGGATGTAGCATGAGTCCTTGGAAGCTCTAACAAGTGTAGAATGGTTAATAGGGTGTTCTAAAGGCTTAGTATTGTCAAGGAATATGTATTGGGACATATAAGAACCTTTAGAATGATTGTAAACAATGCTTCGTGCCCCAAGGGATGTAGAGGATGTAGCATGAGTCCTTGGAGGCTCTAACAAGTGTAGAATGGTTAAAAGAGTATTCTAAAGGCTTAGAATGGTCTAGGAATGTGTATTAGGACATATAAGAACCTTTAGAATGATCCTAAACAATCCTTGTGGACCAAGGGACGTAGAGGATGTAGCATGAGTTCTTGGAGGCTCTAACAAGTGTAGAATAGTTAAGAGAGTATTCTCGAGGCTTAGAATCGTCTAGGACTGTGTATTAGGACATATAAGAAGCTTTAGAATGATCCTAAACAATGCTTGGTGCCCCAAGGGACGTATAGTATGTAGCATGTGTCCTTGGAGGCTCTAACAAGTGTAGAATGGTTAATAGGGTATTCTAAAGGCTTAGAATGGTCTTGGAATGTGTATTAGGACATGTAAGAACCTTTAGAATGATCCTAAACAATGCTTGGTGGCCCAAGCGACGTAGAGGATGTAGCATGAGTTCTTTGTGGCTCTAACAAGTGTATAATGGTTAAGAGAGTATTCAAGAGGCTTAGAATGGTCTAGGAATGTGTATAGGGACATATAAGAACCTTTCGAATGATCCTAAACAATTCTTGGTGCACCAAGGGATGTATAGGATGTAGCATGAGCCTTAGAGGCTCTAACAAGTTTAAAATAGTTAATAGAGTATTCTAAAGGCTTAGAATGGTCTAGGAATGTGTATTGGGACATATAAGAACCTTTAGAATGATCCTAAACAATGCTTGGTGCCCCAAGGGACATATTGGATGTAGCATGACTCCTTGGAGGCTCTAACAAGTGTAGAATGGTTAATAGGGTATTCTAAAGGCTTAGAATGGTATATGAATGTGTATTGGGACATATAAGAACCTTTAGAATGATCCTAAATAATGCTTAGTGCCCCAAGGGACGTAGAGGATGTAGCATGAGTCCTTGGAGGATCTAACAAGTGTAGAATGGTTAATATGGTATTCTAAAGGCTTAGAATGGTCTAGGAATGTGTATTAGGACAAATAAGAACCTTTAGAATGATCCCAAACAATGCTTGGTGCCCCAAGGGACGTATAGGATGTAGCATGAGTCCTTGGAAGCTCTAACAAGTGTAGAATGGTTAATAGGGTGTTCTAAAGGCTTAGTATTGTCTAGGAATATGTATTGGGAAATATAAGAACCTTTAGAATGATTGTAAACAATGCTTCGTGCCCCAAGGGATGTAGAGGATGTAGCATGAGTCCTTGGAGGCTCTAACAAGTGTATAATGGTTAAAAGAGTATTCTAAAGGCTTAGAATGGTCTAGGAATGTGTATTAGGACATATAAGAACCTTTAGAATGATCCTAAACAATCCTTGTGGACCAAGGGACGTAGAGGATGTAGCATGAGTTCTTGAGGCTCTAACAAGTGTAGAATAGTTAAGAGAGTATTCTCGAGGCTTAGAATCGTCTAGGACTGTGTATTAGGACATATAAGAAGCTTTAGAATGATCCTAAACAATGCTTGGTGCCCCATGGGACGTATAGTATGTAGCATGTGTCCTTGGAGGCTCTAACAAGTGTAGAATGGTTAATAGAGTATTCTAAAGGCTTAGAATGGTATAGGAATGTGTATTAGGACATATAAGAAACTTTAGAATGATCGTAAACAATGCTTGGAGCACAAAGGGATGTATAGGATGTTGCATGAATCCTTGGAGGCTCTAACAAGTGTAGAATGGTTAATAGGGTATTCTAAAGGCTTAGAATGGTCTTGGAATGTGTATTAGGACATGTAAGAACCTTTAGAATGATCCTAAACAATGCTTGGTGGCCCAAGCGACGTAGAGGATGTAGCATGAGTTCTTTGTGGCTCTAACAAGTGTATAATGGTTAAGAGAGTATTCTAGAGGCTTAGAATGGTCTAGGAATGTGTATAGGGACATATAAGAACCTTTAGAATGATCCTAAACAATTCTTGGTGCACCAAGGGATGTATAGGATGTTGCATGAGTCCTTGGAGGCTCTAACAAGTTTAAAATAGTTAGTAGAGTATTCTAAAGGCTTAGAATGGTCTAGCAATGTGTATTGGGACATATAAGAACCTTTAGAATGATCCTAAACAATTCTTGGTGCCCCAAGGGACATATTGGATGTTGCATGACTCCTTGGAGGCTCTAACAAGTGTAGAATGGTTAATAGGGTATTCTAAAGGCTTAGAATGGTATATGAATGTGTATTGGGACATATAAGAACCTTTAGAATGATCCTAAATAATGCTTAGTGCCCCAAGGGACGTAGAGGATGTAGCATGAGTCCTTGGAGGATCTAAAAAGTGTAGAATGGTTAATATGGTATTCTAAAGGCTTAGAATGGTCTAGGAATGTGTATAAGGACAAATAAGAACCTTTAGAATGATCCCAAACAATGCTTGGTGCCCCAAGGGACGTATAGGATGTAGCATGAGTCCTTGGAAGCTCTAACAAGTGTAGAATGGTTAATAGGGTGTTCTAAAGGCTTAGTATTGTCTAGGAATATGTATTGGGACATATAAGAACCTTTAGAATGATTGTAAACAATGCTTCGTGCCCCAAGGGACGTAGAGGATGGAGCATGAGTCCTTGGAGGCTCTAACAAGTGTAGAATGGTTAAAAGAGTATTCTAAAGGCTTAGAATGGTCTAGAAATGTGTATTAGGACATATAAGAACCTTTAGAATGATCCTAGACAATCCTTGTGGACCAAGGGACGTAGAGGATGTAGCATGAGTTCTTGGAGGCTCTAACAACTGTAGAATAGTTAAGAGAGTATTCTCGAGGCTTAGAATCGTCTAGGACTGTGTATTAGGACATATAAGAAGCTTTAGAATGATCCTAAACAATGCTTGGTGCCCCATGGGACGTATAGTATGTAGCATGTGTCCTTGGAGGCTCTAACAAGTGTAGAATGGTTAATAGAGTATGCTAAAGGCTTAGAATGGTATAGGAATGTGTATTAGGACATATAAGAAACTTTAGAATGATCGTAAACAATGCTTGGAGCACAAAGGGATGTATAGGATGTTGCATGAATCCTTGGAGGCTCTAACAAGTGTAGAATGGTTAATAGGGTATTCTAAAGGCTTAGAATGGTCTTTGAATGTGTATTAGGACATGTAAGAACCTTTAGAATGATCCTAAACAATGCTTGGTGGCCCAAGCGACGTAGAGGATGTAGCATGAGTTCTTTGTGGCTCTAACAAGTGTATAATGGTTAAGAGAGTATTCTAGAGGCTTAGAATGGTCTAGGAATGTGTATAGGGACATATAAGAACCTTTAGAATGATCCTAAACAATTCTTGGTGCACCAAGGGATGTATAGGATGTAGCATGAGTCCTTGGAAGCTCTAACAAGTTTAAAATAGTTAATAGAGTATTCTAAAGGTTTAGAATGGTCTAGGAATGTGTATTGGGACATATAAGAACCTTTAGAATGATCCTAAACAATTCTAGGTTCCCCAAGGGACATATTGGATGTAGCATGACTCCTTGGAGGCTCTAGCAAGTGTAAAATGGTTAATAGGGTATTCTAAAGGCTTAGAATGGTATATGAATGTGTATTGGGACATATAAGAACCTTTAGAATGATCCTAAATAATGCTTAGTGCCCCAAGGGACGTAGAGGATGTAGCATGAGTCCTTCGAGGATCTCACAAGTGTAGAATGGTTAATATGGTATTCTAAAGGCTTAGAATGGTCTAGGAATGTGTATTAGGACAAATAAGAACCTTTAGAATGATCCTAAACAATGCTTGGTGCCCCAAGGGACGTATAGGATGTAGCATGAGTCCTTGGAGGCTCTAACAAGTGTAGAATGGTTAATAGGGTGTTCTAAAGGCTTAGTATTGTCTAGGAATATGTATTGGGACATATAACAACCTTTAGAATTATTGTAAACAATGCTTCGTGCCCCAAGGGACGTAGAGGATGTAGCATGAGTCCTTGGAGGCTTTAACAAGTGTAGAATGGTTAAAAGAGTATTCTAAAGGCTTAGAATGGTCTAGGAATGTGTATTAGGACATATAAGAACCTTTAGAATGATCCTAAACAATGCTTGGTGGCCCAAGGAACGTAGAGGATGTAGCATGAGTTCTTGGAGGCTCTAACAAGTGTAGAATGGTTAAGAGAGTATTCTAGAGGCTTAGAATCGTCTAGGACTGTGTATTAGGGCATATAAGAACCTTTAGAATGATCCTAAACAATGCTTGGGGTCCCAAGTGAAGTATAGGATGTAGCATGAGTCCTTGGAGGCTCTAACAAGTGTAGAATGATTAATAGAGTATTCTAAAGGCTTAGAATGGTATAGGAATGTGTATTAGGACATATAAGAACCTTTAGAATTATCCTAAACAATGCTTGGTGCCCCAAGGGACGTATAGGATGTAGCATGAGTCCTTGGAGGCTTTAACAAGTGTTAAATAGTTAATAGAGTATTCTAAAGGCTTAGCATGGTCTAGGAATGTGTATTGGGACATATAAAAACCTTTAGAATGATCCTAAACAAAGCTTGGTGCCCCAGGGGACGTATAGGGTGTAGCATGAGTCCTTGGAGGCTCTAACAAGTGTAGAATGGTTAATAGGGTATTGTAAAGGCTTAGTATCGTCTAGGAATATGTATTGGGACATATAAGAACCTTTAGAATGATCCTAAACAATGCTTCGTGCCCCAAGGGACGTAGAGGGTGAAGCATGAGTCCTTGGAAACTCTAACAAGTGTAGGATGGTTAATAGGGTATTCTAAAGGCTTAGAATGGTCAAGGAATGTGTATTAGGACATATAAAAACCTTTAGAATGATCCTAAACAATGTTTGGTGCCCCAATGGACGTATAGGATGTAGGATGAGTCCTTGGAGGCTCTAACAAGTGTAGAATGGTGAAGAGAGTATTATAAAGGCTTAGAATGGTCTAGGAATGTGTATTAGGACATATATGAACCTTTAGAATAATTCTAAACAATGCTTGGTGCCCCAAGGGACGTAAAGGATGTAGCATGAGTCCTTGGAGGCTCTAACAAGTGTAGAATGGTTAATAGAGTATTCTGAAGGCTTAGAATAGTCTAGGAATATGTATTAGGACATATAAGAATCTTTAGAATGATCCTAAACAATGCTTGGTGCCCCAAGGGACGTATAGGATGTAGCATGAGTCCTTGGAGGTTCTAACAAGTGTAAAATAGTTAATAGAATATTCGAAAGGCTTAGAATAGTCTAGGAATGTGTATTAGGACATATAAGAACCTTTAGAATGATCCTAAACAATGCTTAGTGCCCCAAGGGACGTAGAGGATTTTGCACGAGTCCTTGGAGGCTCTAACAAGTGTAGAATGGTTAGTAGGGTATTCTAAAGGCTTAGAATGGTCTCGGAATGTGTATTAGGACATATAAGAACCTTTAGAATGATTCTAAACAAAGCTTGGTGGCCCAAGGGACGCAGAGGATGTAGCATGAGTTCTTGGAGGCTCTAACAAGTGTAGAATGATTAAGAGAGTATTCTAGAGGCTTAGAATCGTCTAGGATTGTGTATTAGGACATATAAGAACCTTTAGAATGGTCCTAAACAATGCTTGGGGCCCCAAGTGAAGTATACGATGTAGCATGAGTCCTTGGAGGCTCTAAAAAGTGTAGAATGGTTAATAGCGTATTCTAAAGGCTTAGAATGGTATAGGAATGTGTATTAGGACATATAAGAAACTTTAGAATGATCCTAAACAATGCTTGGTGCCCCAAGGGACGTATAGGATGTAGCATGAGTACTTGGAGGCTCTAACAAGTGTTAAATAGTTAAAAGAGTATTCTAAAGGCTTAGAATGGTATAGGAATGTGTATTCGGACATATAAGAACCTTTAGAATGATACTAAACAATGCTTGGTGCCCCAAGGGACGTATAGGATGTAGCATGAGTCCTTGGAGGCTCTAATTTGTAAAATAGTTAATAGACTATTCTAAAGGCTTAGAATGGTTTAGGAATGTGTATAGGGACATATAAGAAACTTTAGAAGGATCCTAAACAATGCTTGGTGCCCCAAGAGACGTATAGGATGTAGCATGAGTCCTTGGAGGCTCTAACAAGTGTAGAATGGTTAATAGCGTATTCTAAAGGCTTAGAATGGTATAGGAATGTGTATTAGGACATATAAGAACCTTTAGAATGATCCTAAACAATGCTTGGTGCCCCAAGGGACGTATAGGATGTAGCATGAGTCCTTGGAGGCTCTAACAAGTGTTAAATAGTTAATAGAGTATTCTAAAGGCTTAGAATGGTCTAGGAATGTGTATTGGGACATATAAAAACCTTTAGAATGATCCTAAACAAAGCTTGGTGCCCCAGGGGACGTATAGGATGTAGCATGAGTCCTTGGAGGCTCTAACAAGTGTAGAATGGTTAATAGGGTATTGTAAAGGCTTAGTATCGTCTAGGAATATGTATTGGGACATATAAGAACCTTTAGAATGATCCTAAACAATGCTTGGTGCCCCAAGGGACTTATATGATGTAGCATGAGTCCTTAGAGGCTCTAACAAGTGTAGACTGGTGAAGAGAGTATTATAAAGGCTTAGAATGGTCTAGGAATGTGTATTAGGACATATATGAACCTTTAGAATAATCCTAAAAAATGCTTGGTGCCCCAAGGGACGTATAGGTTGTAGGAAGAGTCCTTGGAGGCTCTAACAGGTGTAGAATGGTGAAGAGAGTATTATAAAGGCTTAGAATGGTCTAGGAATGTGTATTAGGACATATATCAACCTTTAGAAAAATCGTAAACAATGCTTGGTTCCCCAAGGGACGTAAAGGATGTAGCATGAGTCCTTGGAGGCTCTAACAAGTGTAGAATGGTTAATAGAGTATTCTGAAGGCTTAGAATGGTCTAGGAATGTGTATTAGGACGTATAAGAATTTTTAGAATGATCCTAAACAATGCTTGGTGCCCCAAGGGACGTATAGGATGTAGCATGAGTCCTTGGAGGTTCTAACAAGTGTAAAATAGTTAATAGAGTATTCGAAAGGCTTAGAATGGTCTAGGAATGTGTATTAGGACATATAAGAAACTTTAGAATGATCCTAAACAATGCTTAGTGCCCCAAGGGACGTAGAGGATTTTGCACGAGTCCTTGGAGGCTCTAACAAGTGTAGAATGGTTAGTAGGGTATTCTAAAGGCTTAGAATGGTCTAGGAATGTGTAATAGGACATATAAGAACCTTTAGAATGATTCTAAACAAAGCTTGGTGGCCCAAGGGACGCAGAGGATATAGCATGAGTTCTTGGAGGCTCTGACAAGTGTAGAATGATTAAGAGAGTATTCTAGAGGCTTAGAACCGTCTAGGACTGTGTATTAGGACATATAAGAACCTTTAGAATGGTCCTAAACAATGCTTGGGGTCCCAAGTGAAGTATAGGATGTAGCATGAGTCCTTGGAGGCTTTAACAAGTGTAGAATGGTTAATAGCGTATTCTATAGGCTTAGAATGGTATAGGAATGTGTATTGGGACATATAAGAACCTTTAGAATGATCCTAAACAATGCTTGGTTCCCCAAGGGACGTAAAGGATGTAGCATGAGTCCTTGGAGGCTCTAACAAGTGTACAATTGTTAATAGAGTATTCTGAAGGCTTAGAATGGTCTAGGAATGTGTATTAGGACATATAAGAATCTTTAGAATGATCCTAAACAATGCTTGGTGCCCCAAGGGACGTATAGGATGTAGCATGAGTCCTTGGAGGCTCTAACAAGTTTAAAATAGTTAATAGAGTATTCGAAAGGCTTAGAATGGTCTAGGAATGTGTATTAGGACATATAAGAACATTTAGAATGATCCTAAACAATGCTTAGTGCCCCAAGGGACGTAGAGGATTTTGCACGAGTGCTTGGAGGCTCTAACAAGTGTAGAATGGTTAGTAGGGTATTCTAAAGGCTTAGAATGGTCTAGGAATGTGTATTAGGACATATAAGAACCTTTAGAATGATTCTAAACAAAGCTTGGTGACCCAAGGGACGTAGAGTATGTAGCATGAGTTCTTGGAGGCTCTGACAAGTGTAGAATGATTAAGAGAGTATTCTAGAGGCTTAGAATCGTCTAGGACTGTCTATTAGGACATATAAGAACCTTTAGAATGGTCCTAAACAATGCTTGGTGCCCCAAGTGAAGTATAGGATGTAGCATGAGTCCTTGGAGGCTCTAACAAGTGTAGAATGGTTAATAGCGTATTCTAAAGGCTTAGAATGGTATAGGAATGTGTATTAGGACATATAAGAACCTTAAGAATGATCCTAAACAAAGCTTGGTGCCCCAGGGGACGTATAGGATGTAGCATGAGTCCTTGGAGGCTCTAACAAGTGTAGAATGGTTAATAGCGTATTCTAAAGGCTTAGAATGGTATAGGAATGTGTATTAGGACATATAAGAACCTTTAGAATGATCCTAAACAATGCTTGGTGCCCTAAGGGACGTATAGGATGTAGCATGAGTCCTTGGAGGCTCTAACAAGTGTTAAATAGTTAATAGAGTATTCTAAAGGCTTAGAATGGTCTAGGAATGTGTATTGGGACATATAAAAACCTTTAGAATGATCCTAAACAAAGCTTGGTGCCCCAGGGGACGTATAGGATGTAGCATGAGTCCTTGGAGGTTCTAACAAGTGTAGAATGGTTAATAGGGTATTGTAAAGGCTTAGTATCGTCTAGGAATATGTATTGGGACATATAATAACCTTTAGAATTATCCTAAACAATGCTTGGTGCCCCAAGGGACGTATGAGTCCTTGGAGGCTCTAACAAGTGTAGAATGGTGAAGAGAGTATTATAAAGGCTTAGAATGGTCTAGGAATGTGTATTAGGACATATAAGAACCTTTAGAATGATTCTAAACAAAGCTTGGAGGCCCAAGGGATGTAGAGGACGTAGCACGAGTTCTTGGAGGCTTTGACAAGTGTAGAATGATTAAGAGTGTATTCTAGAGGCTTAGAATCGTCTAGGACTGTGTATTTGGACATATAAGAACCTTTAGAATGGTCCTAAACAATGCTTTGTTCCCCAAGTGAAGTATAGGATGTAGCATGAGTCCTTGGAGGCTCTAACAAGTGTAGAATGGTTAATAGCGTATTCTAAAGGCTTAGAATGGTATAGGAATGTGTATTAGGACATATAAGAACCTTTAGAATGATCCTAAACAATGCTTGGTGCCCCAAGGGACATATAGGATGTAGCATGAGTCCTTGGAGGCTCAAACAAGTGTAGAATGGTTAGTAGGGTATTCAAAAGGCTTAGAATGGTCTAGGAATGTGTATTAGGACATATAAGAACCTTTAGAATGATTCTAAACAAAGCTTGGTGGCCCAAGGGACATAGAGGATGTAGCATGAGTTCTTGGAGTCTCTGACAAGTGTAGAATGATTAAGAGAGTATTCTAGAGGCTTAGAATCGTCTAGGACTGTGTATTAGGACATAGAAGAACCTTTAGAATGGTCCTAAACAATGCTTGGTGCCCCAAGTGAAGTATAGGATGTAGCATGAGTCCTTGTAGGCTCTAACAAGTGTAGAATGGTTAATAGCGTATTCTAAAGGCTTAGAATGGTATAGGAATGTGTATTAGGACATATAAGAACCTTTAGAATGATCCTAAACAATGCTTGGTACCCCAAGGGACGTATAGGATGTAGCATGAGTCCTTGGAGGCTCTAACAAGTGTTAAATAGTTAATAGAGTATTCTAAAGGCTTAGAATGGTCTAGGAATGTGTATTGGGACATATAAAAACCTTTAGAATGATCCTAAACAAAGCTTGGTGCCCCATAGGACGTATAGGATGTAGAATGAGTCCTTGGAGGCTCTAACAAGTGTAGAATGGTTAGTAGGGTATTCTAAAGGATTAGAATGGTCTAGGAATGTGTATTAGGACATATAAGAACCTTTAGAATGATTCTAAAACAAAGCTTGGAGGCCCAAGGGATGTAGAGGACGTAGCATGAGTTCTTGGAGGCTCTGACAAGTGTAGAATGATTAAGAGAGTATTCTAGAGGCTTAGAATCGTCTAGGACTGTGTATTAGAACATATAAGAACCTTTAGAATGATTCTAAACAAAGCTTGGTGGCCCAAGGGACGTAGAGGATGTAGCATGAGTTCTTGGAGGCTCTGACAAGTGTTGAATGATTAAGAGAGTATTCTAGAGGCTTAGAATCGTCTAGGATTGTCTATTAGGACATATAAGAACCTTTAGAATGGTCCTAAACAATGCTTGATGCCCCAAGTGAAGTATAGGATGTAGCATGAGTCCTTGGAGGCTCTAACAAGTGTAGAATGGTTAATAGCGTATTCTAAAGGCTTAGAATGGTATAGGAATGTGTATTAGGACATATAAGAACCTTAAGAATGATCCTAAACAAAGCTTGGTGCCCCAGGGGACGTATAGGATGTAGCATGAGTCCTTGGAGGCTCTAAAAGTGTTAAATAGTTAATAGAGTATTCTAAAGGCTTAGAATGGTCTAGGAATGTGTATTGGGACATATAAAAACCTTTAGAATGATCCTAAACAAAGCTTGGTGCCCCAGGGGACGTATAGGATGTAGCATGAGTCCTTGGAGGCTCTAACAACTGTATAATGATTAATAGGGTATTGTAAAGGCTTAGTATCGTCTAGGAATATGTATCGGGACATATAAGAACCTTTAGAATGATCCTAAGTAATGCTTAGTGCCCCAAGGGACGTAGAGGATGTAGCATGAGTCCTTGCAGGCTCTAACAAGTGTAGAATGGTTAATAGGGTATTCTAAAGGCTTAGAATGGTCTAGGAATGTGTAATAGGACATATAAGAACCTTTAGAATGATCCTAAACAATGCTTGGTGCCCCAAGGGACGTATATGATGTAGCATGAGTCCTTGGAGGCTCTAACAAGTGTAGAATGGTTAATAGGGTATTCTAAAGGCTTAGAATGGTCTAGGAATGTGTATTAGGACATATAAGAACCTTTAGAATGATTCTAAACAAAGCTTGGTGCCCCAAGGGACGTAGAGGATGTAGCATGAGTTCTTGGAGGCTCTGACAAGTGTAGAATGATTAAGAGAGTATTCTAGAGGCTTAGAATCGTCTAGGACTGTCTATTAGGACATATAAGAACCTTTAGAATGGTCCTAAACAATGCATGGTGCCCCAAGTGAAGTATAGGATGTAGCATGAGTCCTTGGAGGCTCTAACAAGTGTAGAATGGTTAATAGCGTATTCTAAAGGCTTAGAATGGTATAGGAATGTGTATTAGGACATATAAGAACCTTAAGAATGATCCTAAACAATGCTTGGTGCACCAAGGAACGTATAGGATGTAGCATGAGTCCTTGGAGGCTCTAACAAGTGTTAAATAGTTAATAGAGTATTCTAAAGGCTTAGAATGGTCTAGGAATGTGTATTGGGACAGATAAAAACCTTTAGAATGATCCTAAACAAAGCTTGGTGCCCCAGGGGACGTATAGGATGTAGCATGAGTCCTTGGAGGCTCTAACAAGTGTATAATGATTAATAGGGTATTGTAAAGGCTTAGTATCGTCTAGGAATATGTATTGGGACATATAAGAACCTTTAGAATGATCCTAAACAATGCTTAGTGCCCCAAGGGACGTAGAGGATGTAGCATGAGTCCTTGAAGGCTCTAACAAGTGTAGAATGGTTAATAGGGTATTCTAAAGGCTTAGAATGGTCTAGGAATGTGTATTAGGACATATAAGAACCTTTAGAATGATCCTAAACAATGCTTGGTGCCCCAAGGGACGTATATGATGTAGCATGAGTCCTTGGAGGCTCTAACAAGTGTAGAATGGTGAAGAGAGTATTATAAAAGCTTAGAATGGTCTAGGAATGTGTATTAGGACATATAAGAACCTTTAGAATGATCCTAAGCAATGCTTGGTGCCCCAAGGGACGTATAGGATGTAGCATGAGTCCTTGGAAGCTCTAACAAGTGTAGAATGGTGAAGAGAGTATTATAAAGGCTTAGAATGGTCTAGGAATGTGTATTAGGACATATAAGAACCTTTAGAATGATCCTAAACAATGCCTGGTACCCCAAGGGACGTAAAGGATGTAGCATGAGTCCTTGGAGGCTCTAACAAGCGTAGAATGGTTAATAGAGTATTCTGAAGGCTTAGAATGGTCTAGGAATGTGTATTAGGACATATAAGAACCTTTAGAATGATTCTAAACAAAGCTTGGAGGCCCAAGGGATGTAGAGGACGTAGCATGAGTTCTTGGAGGCTCTGACAAGTGTAGAATGATTAAGAGAGTATTCTAGAGGCTTAGAATCGTCTAGGACTGTGTATTAGAACATATAAGAACCTTTAGAATGATCCTAAACAATGCTTGGTGCCCCAAGTGAAGTATAGGATGTAGCATGAGTCCTTGGAGGCTCTAACAAGTGTACAATTGTTAATAGAGTATTCTGAAGGCTTAGAATGGTCTAGGAATGTGTATTAGGACATATAAGAATCTTTAGAATGATCCTAAACAATGCTTGGTGCCCCAAGGGACGTATAGGATGTAGCATGAGTCCTTGGAGGCTCTAACAAGTTTAAAATAGTTAATAGAGTATTCGAAAGGCTTAGAATGGTCTAGGAATGTGTATTAGGACATATAAGAACCTTTAGAATGATCCTAAACAATGCTTAGTGCCCCAAGGGACGTAGAGGATTTTGCACGAGTCCTTGGAGGCTCTAACAAGTGTAGAATGGTTAGTAGGGTATTCTAAAGGCTTAGAATGGTCTAGGAATGTGTACTAGGACATATAAGAACCAATAGAATGATTCTAAACAAAGCTTGGTGACCCAAGGGACGTAGAGTATGTAGCATGAGTTCTTGGAGGCTCTGACAAGTGTAGAATGATTAAGAGAGTATTCTAGAGGCTTAGAATCGTCTAGGACTGTCTATTAGGACATATAAGAACCTTTAGAATGGTCCTAAACAATGCTTGGTGCCCCAAGTGAAGTATAGGATGTAGCATGAGTCCTTGGAGGCTCTAACAAGTGTAGAATGGTTAATAGCGTATTCTAAAGGCTTAGAATGGTCTAGGAATGTGTATTAGGACATATAAGAACCTTTAGAATGATCCTAAGCAATGCTTGGTGCCCCAAGGGACGTATAGGATGTAGCATGAGTCCTTGGAAGCTCTAACAAGTGTAGAATGGTGAAGAGAGTATTATAAAGGCTTAGAATGGTCTAGAAATGTGTATTAGGACATATAAGAACCTTTAGAATGATCCTAAACAATGCCTGGTACCCCAAGGGACGTAAAGGATGTAGCATGAGTCCTTGGAGGCTCTAACAAGCGTAGAATGGTTAATAGAGTATTCTGAAGGCTTAGAATGGTCTAGGAATGTGTATTAGGACATATAAGAACCTTTAGAATGATTCTAAACAAAGCTTGGAGGCCCAAGGGATGTAGAGGACGTAGCATGAGTTCTTGGAGGCTCTGACAAGTGTAGAATGATTAAGAGAGTATTCTAGAGGCTTAGAATCGTCTAGGACTGTGTATTAGAACATATAAGAACCTTTAGAATGATCCTAAACAATGCTTGGTGCCCCAAGTGAAGTATAGGATGTAGCATGAGTCCTTGGAGGCTCTAACAAGTGTACAATTGTTAATAGAGTATTCTGAAGGCTTAGAATGGTCTAGGAATGTGTATTAGGACATATAAGAATCTTTAGAATGATCCTAAACAATGCTTGGTGCCCCAAGGGACGTATAGGATGTAGCATGAGTCCTTGGAGGCTCTAACAAGTTTAAAATAGTTAATAGAGTATTCGAAAGGCTTAGAATGGTCTAGGAATGTGTATTAGGACATATAAGAACCTTTAGAATGATCCTAAACAATGCTTAGTGCCCCAAGGGACGTAGAGGATTTTGCACGAGTCCTTGGAGGCTCTAACAAGTGTAGAATGGTTAGTAGGGTATTCTAAAGGCTTAGAATGGTCTAGGAATGTGTACTAGGACATATAAGAACCAATAGAATGATTCTAAACAAAGCTTGGTGACCCAAGGGACGTAGAGTATGTAGCATGAGTTCTTGGAGGCTCTGACAAGTGTAGAATGATTAAGAGAGTATTCTAGAGGCTTAGAATCGTCTAGGACTGTCTATTAGGACATATAAGAACCTTTAGAATGGTCCTAAACAATGCTTGGTGCCCCAAGTGAAGTATAGGATGTAGCATGAGTCCTTGGAGGCTCTAACAAGTGTAGAATGGTTAATAGCGTATTCTAAAGGCTTAGAATGGTATAGGAATGTGTATTAGGACATATAAGAACCTTAAGAATGATCCTAAACAAAGCTTGGTGCCCCAGGGGACGTATAGGATGTAGCATGAGTCCTTGGAGGCTCTAACAAGTGTTAAATAGTTAATAGAGTATTCTAAAGTCTTAGAATGGTCTAGGAATGTGTATTGGGACATATAAAAACCTTTAGAATGATCCTACACAAAGCTTGGTGCCCCAGGGGACGTATAGGATGTAGCATGAGTCCTTGGAGGCTCTAACAACTGTATAATGATTAATAGGGTATTGTAAAGGCTTAGTATCATCTAGGAATATGTATTGGGACATATAAGAACCTTTAGAATGATCCTAAACAATGCTTAGTGCCCCAAGGGACGTAGAGGATGTAGCATGAGTCCTTGTAGGCTCTAACAAGTGTAGAATGGTTAATAGGGTATTCTAAAGGCTTAGAATGGTCTAGGAATGTGTATTAGGACATATAAGAATCTTTAGAATGATCCTAAACAATGCTTGGTGCCCCAAGGGACGTATAGGATGTAGCATGAGTCCTTGGAGGCTCTAACAAGTTTAAAATAGTTAATAGAGTATTCGAAAGGCTTAGAATGGTCTAGGAATGTGTATTAGGACATATAAGAACCTTTAGAATGATCCTAAACAATGCTTAGTGCCCCAAGGGACGTAGAGGATTTTGCACGAGTCCTTGGAGGCTCTAACAAGTGTAGAATGGTTAGTAGGGTATTCTAAAGGCTTAGAATGGTCTAGGAATGTGTACTAGGACATATAAGAACCAATAGAATGATTCTAAACAAAGCTTGATGGCCCAAGGGACGTAGAGGATGTAGCATGAGTTCTTGGAGGCTCTGACAAGTGTAGAATGATTAAGAGAGTATTCTAGAGGCTTAGAATCGTCTAGGACTGTCTATTAGGACATATAAGAACCTTTAGAATGGTCCTAAACAATGCTTGGTGCCCCAAGTGAAGTATAGGATGTAGCATGAGTCCTTGGAGGCTCTAACAAGTGTAGAATGGTTAATAGCGTATTCTAAAGGCTTAGAATGGTATAGGAATGTGTATTAGGACATATAAGAACCTTAAGAATGATCCTAAACAAAGCTTGGTGCCCCAGGGGACGTATAGGATGTAGCATGAGTCCTTGGAGGCTCTAACAAGTGTTAAATAGTTAATAGAGTATTCTAAAGGCTTAGAATGGTCTAGGAATGTGTATTGGGACATATAAAAACCTTTAGAATGATCCTACACAAAGCTTGGTGCCCCAGGGGACGTATAGGATGTAGCATGAGTCCTTGGAGGCTCTAACAACTGTATAATGATTAATAGGGTATTGTAAAGGCTTAGTATCATCTAGGAATATGTATTGGGACATATAAGAACCTTTAGAATGATCCTAAACAATGCTTAGTGCCCCAAGGGACGTAGAGGATGTAGCATGAGTCCTTGTAGGCTCTAACAAGTGTAGAATGGTTAATAGGGTATTCTAAAGGCTTAGAATGGTCTAGGAATGTGTATTAGGACATATAAGAACCTTTAGAATGATCCTAAACAATGCTTGGTGCCCCAAGGGACGTATATGATGTAGCATGAGTCCTTGGAGGCTCTAACAAGTGTAGAATGGTGAAGAGAGTATTATAAAGGCTTAGAATGGTCTAGGAATGTGTATTAGGACATATAAGAACCTTTAGAATGATCCTAAACAATGCCTGGTTCCCCAAGGGACGTAAAGGATGTAGCATGAGTCCTTGGAGGCTCTAACAAGCGTAGAATGGTTAATAGAGTATTCTGAAGGCTTAGAATGGTCTAGGAATGTATATTAGGACATATAAGAACCTTTAGAATGATCCTAAACAATGCTTAGTGCCCCAAGGGACGTAGAGGATGTAGCATGAGTCCTTGTAGGCTCTAACAAGTGTAGAATGGTTAATAGGGTATTCTAAAGGCTTAGAATGGTCTAGGAATGTGTATTAGGACATATAAGAACCTTTAGAATGATCCTAAGCAATGCTTGGTGCCCCAAGGGACGTATATGATGTAGCATGAGTCCTTGGAAGCTCTAACAAGTGTAGAATGGTGAAGAGAGTATTATAAAGGCTTAGAATGGTCTAGGAATGTGTATTAGGACATATAAGAACCTTTAGAATGATCCTTAACAATGCCTGGTACCCCAAGGGACGTAAAGGATGTAGCATGAGTCCTTGGAGGCTCTAACAAGCGTAGAATGGTTAATAGAGTATTCTGAATTCTTAGAATGGTCTAGGAATGTGTATTAGGACATATAAGTGTAAGATCCATGAAGAATGTTTTGATAATGACAAAAGGTTTTGAACAAGCTTAAATGTGTTGATCAAGTTCAAGCTCAACAAGCAACAACAAACATCAAGTTATGAAGAGAGAGCCAACTCATGAAGACTTAGTTTGGTAGTTTGTGTTTTAATGTTTTATCTTTTGCCTCACAAGTCTTTTAGTTTATGAGTTTGGGTAGAGTCTCTTAGAGGGTAGTGAATCTCTTTTGATTGCATGATTATATCATATTTTGAGTATTCACTTTGCCTAAAATCAATAGGTGGCTTAAAGGTTTGAAAGAAAAGGTTTAGTTTTTGAGAAAACAAGTTTTAAGTGATTTTTAATGTTAATAATCGATTAACAAATTTTGATAATCGATTAACAAAACTTTGATAATCGATTATCTGCACTTTTACTCGAGTAAGATATTTTCATCTTTCGGCTTACTCGATTAAATCATGTTTTACTCGATTAACACTTTTTCTACTCGAGTAACACGATCAGATATGGTTTTTAAAATGCGTTTTTCACTTCTCAAAAGCATTTTTAACCATTCCTAACTTTTGGGTATTCTATATAAACCTATTCCTAACCTTTGTGAATCATTATTACACTTTCATACACATTTTACAAAGAATAAAAAGCCACTCTATTCTCTCTCACTTTCTCAAGATCAAAGCTTTAACTTTTACATTCTTTGATCAAGAACCTTGAATCTCTCATGTTGATATTTCATAACTTTTGAAAGAGATTCATAGGATTGTTATTTTGTTTTCATTTGAGTTGTAATCTTTGCAAGAGGTAAGCTATCTATAACAATTGGAAGTCTTGGTTGTGAATCAAGCAAAGTTATTTGGAAGCCTTGATGTGGCATTTCATCAAGCACTTGGAAGCCTTGTTGTGTTAACAAGCAATTGGAAGTCTTGTAGTGAAGCAAGCATTGGAAGTCTTGTTGTGGGGTATCGGCAAGCAAGAGAAGAGGTTAGATTAGATATCAATAGGGTTACAAGGCAAGGGTGTGGTATCTCTTGTAGGCTAGCAAGAAGGGAGTCTTGTGAGGCATTTACTTGTAATTTGAGAAACTCTAATTCCTCATAGTGAAGAATCTCTCTTGGTTGAAGAGGGGACTGGATGTAGCTTTCAAGTGGATGAAAGTGAACCAGGATAAATCACTGTGTCGTATCTCTAAACTCTTAACTCTTTACATTCTTGTTATTCATATTGTTCTTGGTTGAAAACCTAGAAAAAGTGATTTTTCATAATTGATTGAATTGAATCTTAATTGTGCAAAATTGATTTGGGGAAAATCATTTTCATAACTAGGAAATCAATAAGAATATAGGTGTTAATTGTTTCCGCTGAATCTCTGGTTGTACTTGTTAATTGATTGATTTTCGTATTCGATTGAAAAAGTAATTTTTCAGTTTCTGTCAGATCTACTCGAGTAAGAGAGAATTTAATCGAGTACTACTCGAGTAAATTTCAGAGTACTCGAGTAAACCTGAGAGTTTTTGCAAAAATCATTTGTTTTAATCGTTTTGATTTGTTTCTTTCGAAAATCTTTCAAGGTTTCTTAAACACCTATTCAACCCCCCCTTCTAGGTGTTCTCCTAGTGTATCCTAGTTGTTTCACCCACCGATTGTAGGTTTTCACAATTGGTATCAGAGCTCGGTCGAAAGACACGAGCATAGAGCTTTTTCGTTAAGATCCTTGAGAAACTACAATGGGTTCTACGAATACTTTTGGTGGTGAAGGTGCTTCAATAAATCGCCCTCCTATGTTTGGTGGAGAGGGTTATGGTTATTGGAAAATTAGGATGAGAATCTTTATAGAAGCCATAGATGTGAACATTTGGGAAGCCATTGAAAATGGTCCTTATATTCCCTCAAAAGATGTAGAAGGTGTGCTTACACTTACTCCCAAAGATAAGTGGACCGATGATGATAAAAGGAAAATTCAATATGATTTAAAAGCAAAGAATATCATCACCTCCGCTCTATCTTATGATGAGTTCTTTAGAGTCTCCCAATGTAAAGATGCCAAAGAAATGTGGGACACCTTGCAAGTCACACATGAAGGCACTAGTGAAGTTAGGCGTGCTAGATTAAATTCTTTGATGCATGAATATGAATTGTTTCGTATGTTGCCTAATGAATCTATATGTTTTATGCAAAAACGTTTTACTCATATTTTTAATCATCTCATTGCTCTTGGTAAAACTTTCTTGAATTGTGAACTTGTTAACAAAGTTTTAAGATGTCTAAGTAGGGAATGGCAACCTAAGGTTACCGCAATTGTTGAATCAAAGGACTTGGACACCATGGACTTAGCAACACTTTTCGGAAAGCTACAAGAACATGAAATGGAGCTTGAACGTTTGCATATACATGAAGATTCGGATAAGTACAAAGAGAGAAAAGGAATTGCTCTTAAAGCTCAAAGGTCATATAAAAAGGAAGAGAGTTCCGTTGATGATGATGTTGATAATGAAGATTCCGATTCGGACATTGATGAAGAGGAGATGAAGCTTCTACTAAGAAAGTTCAATAAGATTCTAAGGAGAAAAGGAAGGTTGAACAAGGACAAAAGTAAAGAGAAGAATTCCCCACACTACAAGACAAAGACTTCAAAAGAAGGAATAGTTTGCCATGAATGTGGAAAGCCCGGTCATCTCAAGTACTCATGCTCTAAGTATCTCAAGAAGAAGGAGAAAGAAAAGAAAACTAAAAGGGCATACATAGTTTGGAATAGTGATGATGAAAAAGACAAGAAAAGTACATCAAATAGTTCTTCGGATGATGAAGATGCCGCTTGTCTCAACTTGATATCTCTAGTAAATGAAGAGGATAGTTCAAATGATGAAGTCTAAACTTGATATCTCTAGTAAATGAAGAGGATAGTTCAAATGATGAATCAAGTGAGCAAAGCTACGAAAGCTATGTAAGTGAAACTAAATCCGAAATTTCTTCCAAATATGAAATGTTATATAATGCTTATGAAGAAATGCATGAACAATTTAAGAAACTAGCTTTGAAAAACATTGAAAGAAAGAAGCTCATTTTGAAACATCAACAAGAGATTTTAGAACTTCAAAAACAAGTTGATGAGCTTAATCTTGAAAATGAAACTCTTGATCTTATATATGCTAGTTCTTCTTGTGATTGTGCTAGTAGATTGAATATTGTGGTTGATTGTGAGAATTGCAAGTTGCTTAAGGATGAAAATGCTATTTTGAAAAATAAGCTTGCAAGTTTCACAAATGGTGATATTAGATTGTGCACATTGTTAAATTTTCAAAGAGAAAATTCAAACAAGTTTGGTTTGGGTTATACTAATGCTAAGAGTAAGTCTCATAGAAATGTTGTTGATTTTTCTAAAGTTGATTATTCAAATGCACCAACATGTTTCTATTGTGGTACTCATGGACATACTTCAAATGTGTGTTATATTAAAGTGCATGGTATACCTAAAGGAGATTTTGTTTGGATGAAAAAGGGTGAGAGTCCCTACACTAACAAAAATGGATCCAAAACCATTTGGATACCAAAAGGCAAAGCATGATTGTTTTTGTAGGTATGATTGAAGAGCAAAAGGACTTTCATGTGTTATTCATTCATTTGCTTCTTCAATTGGTATTAAGAGAAAATCCTACAAATTGGTAACATTTGATATTATACAATTGGTATTTTCAATTTGATATTGTTGGATATTGCTCATAGTTCTCTCAATTGAACGTTTGCATATACATGAAGAGTCGGATAAGTACAAAGAGAGAAAAGGAATTGCTCTTAAAGCTCAAAGGTCATATAAAAAGGAAGAGAGTTCTGTTGATGATGATGTTGATAATGAAGATTCCAATTCGGACATTGATGAAGAGGAGATATTAGAACCTTTAGAATGATCCTAAACAATGCTTAGTGCCCCAAGGGACGTAGAGGATTTTGCATGAGTCCTTGGAGGTCTAACAAGTGTAGAATGGTTAGTAGGGTATTCTAAAGGCTTAGAATGGTCTAGGAATGTGTATTAGGACATATAAGAACCTTTAGAATGATTCTAAACAAAGCTTGGTGGCCCAAGGGACGTAGAGGATGTAGCATGAGTTCTTGGAGGCTCTAACAAGTGTAGAATGATTAAGAGAGTATTCTAGAGGCTTAGAATCGTCTAGGACTGTGTATTAGGACATATAAGAACCTTTAGAATGGTCCTAAACAATGCTTGGTGCCCTTAGTGAAGTATAGGATGTAACATGAGTCCTTGGAGAATCTAACAAGTGTAGAATTGTTAATAGCGTATTCTAAAGGCTTAGAATGATATAGGAATGTGTATTAGGACATATAAGAACCTTTAGAATGATCCTAAACAATGCTTGGTTCCCCAAGGGACGTATAGGATGTCGCATGAGTCCTTGGAGTCTCTAACAAGTGTTAAATAGTTAATAGAGTATTCTAAAGGCTTAGAATGGTCTATGTGTATTGGGACATATTAAATCCTTTAGAATGATCCTAAACAAAGCTTGGTGCCCCACGGGACGTATAGGATGTAGCATGAGTCCTTGGAGGCTCTAACAAGTGTAGAATGGTTAATAGGGTATTGTACAGGCTTATTATCGTCTAGGAATATGTATTGGGACATATAAGAACCTTTAGAATGATCCTAAACAATGCTTAGTGCCCCAAGGGACGTAGAGGATGTAGCGTGAGTCCTTGCAGGCTCTAACAAGTGTAGATTGGTTAATAGGGTATTCTAAAGGCTTAGAATGGTCTAGGAATGTGTATTAGGACATATAAGAACCTTTAGAATGATCCTAAACAATGCTTGGTGCCCCAAGGGACGTATATGATGTAGCATGAGTCCTTGGAGGCTCTAACAAGTGTAGAATGGTGAAGAGAGTATTATAAAGGCTTAGAATGGTCTAGGAATGTTATTAGGACATATAAGAACCTTTAGAATAGTCCTAAACAATGCATGGTAACCCAAGGGACGTAAAGGATGTAGCATGAGTCCTTGGAGGTTCTAACAAGCGTAGAATGGTTAATAGAGTATTCTGAAGGCTTAGAATGGTCTAGGAATGTGTATTAGGACATATAAGAATCTTTAGAATGATCCTAAACATTGCTTGGTGCCCCAAGGGACGTATAGGATGTAGCTTGAGTCCTTGGAGGCTCTAACAAGTGTAGAATGGTTAATAGAGTATTCTAAAGGCATAGAATGGTCTAGGAATGTGTATTAGGACATATAAGAACCTTTCGAATGATCCTAAACAATGCTTGGGCCCCAAGGGACGTAAAGGATGTAGCATGAGTCCATGGAGGCTCTAACAAGTGTAGAATGGTTAATAGAGTATTCTAAAGGCTTAGAATCGTCTAGGAATGTGTATTAGGACATATAAGAACCATTAGAATAATGCTAAACAATGCTTGGTGCCCCAAGGGACGTATAGGATGTAGCATGAGTCCTTGGAGGCTCTAACAAGTGTAGAATGGTTAATAGAGTATTCTGAAGGCTTTGAATGGTCTAGGAATGTTTAATGGGACCAATAAGAATCTTTAGAATGATCCTAAACAATGCTTGGTGCCCCAAGGGACGTATAGGATGTAGCATGAGTCCTTGGAGGCTCTAACAAGTGTAGAATGGTTAATAGAGTATTCTAAAGGCATAGAATACTCCTTATGTTTATTATTAAGTCTATTTTTTTTTGCATAGTTGGTTATGGGGTTGTCCAATTATGCACCTCTCCTCCCTTGATCTTTTTTTTTTTAAATTGTTACATCTTTTTGGCGTATGACAAAAAGGGGGAGAGATATTATACACTTGTCTTGATATTGTTGCACCTAAAATCTCTAATTATGGTATATACTCTGATAATTGTTAAATACTCTAATACCATAGGCTTGGTGCTAAAATTAAATTGTCTTAACATCTTGCTCAAGCTGAATTTTTAGATAGGTGAAAAGTATCATATAGTGAGGGGGAGTTGCATCTCCAAGTGGATCAAGCTCAACAAATGGATCAAGTGTTAATTATTTTGTCATCACCAAAAATGGGGAGATTGTGAATTGAATGCTCCTAATTATGTGGATTATGTTTTGATGATGACAAAATAATTAACAAATCATACCTTGAAGATATTGCAACATCAACATCAACAAGAAGTCAAGAAAAGAAGACACGTGCCCAATCATTCTCAATCAAATATTAATTGTAAATTTCTAATTTATGTTGAGAGTGGTTGAGAGTGGGTAGAAATAGTTAGTCTCTTCTAGGAATAAATTTTTATATGATTATTAAGTTGAGATTGACCAAAAATTAATACTTGAGAGGAAAAATAAAATTGAAAAATAATTTTTCCCATATCTGATCAAAATACTCGAGTATTTTGAGAAAGACTCGAGTATATACTCGAGTATTTATCGAAAAACTCGAGTATTTGTGCCAGGTCAGCAAATATGACCGTTAGTCTGGTTCGTGCACCAATTCACTCGTGACCGACGAAAAAGACTCGAGTATTTTCCAAAAGACTCGAGTATTTTTGTCCAGTCAGCAAAAATGAACGTTGGAGAGACTCAAAAACCAATTGAGGGCATTTGAGTCTCATCCAACCCCAAGAGAGTATTCTGAACCTCATTGTAAAATTGCTCTTTGAATTTGTGCAAGAACAAACAAGACAACAAGATCATAGTGTGTTCAAGCTTTTATAATTTCCTCTTATCAAGTGTTAATTCCCAAAAAAAGCTCAACTTCTCACTCATATTGTCATTTTCTTCCAAGTTGAGTTTTAGGCCACAATTCTTACATTGAGCTGTGCTTATTTGTGCTAATCCATTGTGAGATTAGTAATACACATACAAAAAGCTTGATTATTCAAAGTCTTGGATTGTTCCCAAGAAAACCCTAAGTGGCTTAGGGTGTTGGAAGTCTTGAGAGGTTCTCAAGCACAAGACTAGGAGGTTCCTAGCCCGGTGGAGTTTCTTGAAGGGAGTTCAAGGAAGCTTTGTGAAGAGTTCTTCAATCACCGGAATCAAATTGGGGTAGAAATCAAGAGTTTGGTACACTCTTGAAGGGTTAGGTTGAGTGAGGCCATTCTCAAGCAATCCTTTGTAATTTCTAACAATTTGATTATTAGTAGAAACTCCTAAGTGATTAGGAGGACTGGATGTAGCTCATTGTTGGAGTGAACCAGGATAAAATTGCTTGAGTGGTGGTTTATTGCTTTTAATCTACTTTCTAGCTCAATAGACTTAAGTCATTTCAATCAATTAGGATTTATACAATTAGGTAGCAAGTTCAAGGAATCTTTGTGTAAAAAGTTATTTAGATTGCTTGCTATTCTGTTGGATAAGTTCCTGTTTATTATTGAATTGATTTGAGTTAAATTGTTGAATTTTCGTTTCTGGTTTTTTTGCTATCTGATAGGAAAAACTCGAGTATTTCAGAAAAGACTCGCGTTGTTCATCACTGAAAAACTCGAGTATTTAACAAAAGACTTGAGTCTTTTGTGTCTGATTCCAGAAAATTCAGTCTTAGCTCCATTCTTCAATTATCAATCGAAATATTTGGTATTAGTGCTTCAAAATACTATTCACCCCCCCTCTAGTATTTGTTTAGCCCGCTTGTTGGTTTCCAACACCAAGGGATGTATAGGATGTAACATGAGTCCTTGGAGGCTCAAACAAGTGTAGAATGGTTAATAGGGTATCCTAAAGGCTTAGAATGGTCAAGGAATGTGTATTAGGACAAATAAGAACCTTTCGAATGATCCTAAACAATGCTTGGTGCCCCAAGGGACGTATAGGATGTAGCATGAGTCCTTAGAGGCTCTAACAAGTGTAGAATGGTTAATAGGGTATTCTAAAGGCTTAGTATTGTCAAGGAATATGTATTGGGACATATAAGAACCTTTAGAATGATCGTAAAATATGCTTAGTGCCCCAAGGGACGTAGAGTATGTAGCATGAGTCCTTGGAGGCTCTAACAAGTGTAGAATGGTTAAAAGAGTATTCTAGAGGCTTAGTATCGTCTAGGAATATGTATTGGGAGATATAAGAACCTTTAGAATGATCCTAAACAATGCTTCGTGCCCCAAGGGACGTAGAGGATGTAGCATGAGTCCTTGGAGGCTCTAACAAGTGTAAATGGTTAATAGAGTATTCTGAAGGCTTAGAATTGTCTAGGAATGTGTATTAGGACATATAAGAACCTTTAGAATGATCCTAAACAATGCTTAGTTCCCCAAGGGACGTAAAGGATGTAGCATGAGTCCTTGGAGGCTCTAACAAGTGTAGAATGGTTAATAGGGTATCCTAAAGGCTTAGAATGGTCAAGGAATGTGTATTAGGACAAATAAGAACCTTTCGAATGATCCTAAACAATGCTTGGTGCCCCAAGGGACGTATAGGATGTAGCATGAGTCCTTAGAGGCTCTAACAAGTGTAGAATGGTTAATAGGGTATTCTAAAGGCTTAGTATTGTCAAGGAATATGTATTGGGACATATAAGAACCTTTAGAATGATCGTGAACAATGCTTGGTGACCCAAGGGACGTAGAGTATGTAGCATGAGTCCTTGGAGGCTCTAACAAGTGTAGAATGGTTAAAAGAGTATTCTAGAGGCTTAGTATCGTCTAGGAATATGTATTGGGAGATATAAGAACCTTTAGAATGATCCTAAACAATGCTTCATGCCCCAAGGGACGTAGAGGATGTAGCATGAGTCCTTGGAGGCTCTAACAAGTGTAAATGGTTAATAGAGTATTCTGAAGGCTTAGAATTGTCTAGGAATGTGTATTAGGACATATAAGAACCTTTAGAATGATCCTAAACAATGCTTAGTTCCCCAAGGGACGTAAAGGATGTAGCATGAGTCCTTGGAGGCTCTAACAAGTGTAGAATGGTTAATAGATTATTCTGAAGGCTTAGAATGGTCTAGGAATGTGTATTAGGACATACAAGAACCTTCAGAATGATCCTAAACAATGCTTGGTGCCTCAAGGGACGTATAGGATGTAGCATGAGTCCTTAGAGGCTCTAACAAGTGTAAAATAGTTAATAGAGTATTCTAAAGGCTTAGAATGGTCTAGGAATGTGTATTAGGACATATAAGAACCTTTAGAATGATCCTAAACAATGCTTAGTGCCCCAAGGGACGTAGAGGATTTTGCATGAGTCCTTGGAGGCTCTAACAAGTGTAGAATGGATAGTAGGGTATTCTAAAGGCTTAGAATGGTCTAGGAATGTGTATTAGGACATATAAGAACCTTTAGAATGATCCTAAACAATGCTTGGTGGCCCAAGGGACGTAGAGTATGTAGCATGAGTTCTTTGAGGCTCTAACAAGTGCAGAATGGTAAAGAGAGTATTCTAGAGGCTTAGAATCCTCTAGGAATGTGTATTAGGACATAGAAGAACCTTTAGAATGTTCCCAAACAAAGCTTGGTGCACCAAGGGATGTATAGGATGTAGCATGAGTCCTTGGAGGGTCTAACAAGTGTAGAATGGTTAATAGGGTATCCTAAAGGCTTAGAATGGTCAAGGAATGTGTATTAGGACAAATAAGAACCTTTATAATGATCCGAAACAATGCTTGGTGCCCCAAGGGACGTATAGGATGTAGCATGAGTCCTTAGAGGCTCTAACAAGTGTAGAATGGTTAATAGGGTATTCTAAAGGCTTAGTATTGTCTAGGAATATGTATTGGGAAATATAAGAACCTTTAGAATGATCGTAAACAATGCTTAGTGCCCCAAGGGACGTAGAGTATGTAGCATGAGTCCTTGGAGGCTCTAACAAGTGTAGAATGGTTAAAAGAGTATTCTAGAGGCTTAGTATCGTCTAGGAATATGTATTGGGAGATATAAGAACCTTTAGAATGATCCTAAACAATGCTTCGTGCCCCAAGGGACGTAGGGTATGTAGCATGAGTCCTTGGAGGCTCTAACAAGTGTAGAATGGTTAAAAGAGTATTCTAGAGGCTTAGTATCGTCTAGGAATATGTATTGGGAGATATAAGAACCTTTAGAATGATCCTAAACAATGCTTCGTGCCCCAAGGGACGTAGAGGATGTAGCATGAGTCCTTGGAGGATCTAACAAGTGTAAATGGTTAATAGAGTATTCTGAAGGCTTAGAATGGTCTAGGAATGTGTATTAGGACATATAAGAACCTTTAGAATGATCCTAAACAATGTTTAGTTCCCCAAGGGACGTAAAGGATGTAGCATGAGTCCTTGGAGGCTCTAACAACTGTAGAATGGTTAATAGAGTATTCTGAAGGCTTAGAATGGTCTAGGAATGTGTATTAGGACATACAAGAACCTTTAGAATGATCCTAAACAATGCTTAGTGCCCCAAGGGACATATAGGAGGTAGCATGAGTCCTTGGAGGCTCTAACAAGTGTAAAATGGTTAGTAGGGTATTCTAAAGGCTTAGAATGGTCTAGGAATGTGTATTAGGATATATAAGAACCTTTAGAATGATCCTAAACAATGCTTAGTGCCCCAAGGGACGTGGAGGATTTTGCATGAGTCCTTGGAGGCTCTAACAAGTGTAGAATGGATAGTAGGGTATTCTAAAGGCTTAGAATGGTCTAGGAATGTGTATTAGGACATATGAGAACCTTTAGAATGATCCTAAACAATGCTTGGTGGCCCAAGGGACGTAGAGTATGTAGCATGAGTTCTTTGAGGCTCTAACAAGTGCAGAATGGTAAAGAGAGTATTCTAGAGGCTTAGAATCGTCTAGGAATGTGTATTAGGACATAGAAGAACCTTTAGAATGATCCCAAACAAAGCTTGGTGCACCAAGGGATGTATAGGATGTAGCATGAGTCCTTGGAGGCTCTAACAAGTGTAGAATGGTTAATAGGGTATCCTAAAGGCTTAGAATGGTCAAGGAATGTGTATTAGGACAAATAAGAACCTTTAGAATGATCCGAAACAATGCTTGTTGCCCCAAGGGACGTATAGGATGTAGCATGAGTCCTTAGAGGCTCTAACAAGTGTAGAATGGTTAATAGGGTATTCTAAAGGCTTAGTATTGTCTAGGAATATGTATTGGGAAATATAAGAACCTTTAGAATGATCGTAAACAATGCTTAATGCCCCAAGGGACGTAGAGTATGTAGCATGAGTCCTTCGAGGCTCTAACAAGTGTAGAATGGTTAAAAGAGTATTCTAGAGGCTTAGTATCATCTAGGAATATGTACTGGGAGATATAAGAACCTTTAGAATGATCCTAAACAATGCTTCGTGCCCCAAGGGACGTAGAGGATGTAGCATGAGTCCTTGGAGGATCTAACAAGTGTAAATGGTTAATAGAGTATTCTGAAGGCTTAGAATGGTCTAGGAATTTGTATTAGGACATATAAGAACCTTTAGAATGATCCTAAACAATGCTTGGTTCCCCAAGGGACGTAAAGGATGTAGCATGAGTCCTTGGAGGCTCTAACAAGTGTAAATGGTTAATAGAGTATTCTGAAGGCTTAGAATGGTCTAGGAATGTGTATTAGGACATATAAGAACCTTTAGAATGATCCTAAACAATGTTTAGTTCCCCAAGGGACGTAAAGGATGTAGCATGAGTCCTTGGAGGCTCTAACAACTGTAGAATGGTTAATAGAGTATTCTGAAGGCTTAGAATGGTCTAGGAATGTGTATTAGGACATACAAGAACCTTTAGAATGATCCTAAACAATGCTTAGTGCCCCAAGGGACGTAGAGGATTTTGCATGAGTCCTTGGAGGCTCTAACAAGTGTAGAATGGTTAGTAGGGTATTCTAAAGGCTTAGAATGGTCTAGGAATGTGTATTAGCACATATAAGAACCTTTAGAATGATCCTAAACAATGCTTAGTGCCCCAAGGGACGTAGAGGATTTTGCATGAGTCCTTGGAGGCTCTAACAAGTGTAGAATGGATAGTAGGGTATTCTAAAGGCTTAGAATGGTCTAGGAATGTGTATTAGGACATATAAGAACCTTTAGAATGATCCTAAACAATGCTTGGTGGCCCAAGGGACGTAGAGTATGTAGCATGAGTTCTTTGAGGCTCTAACAAGTGCAGAATGGTAAAGAGAGTATTCTAGAGGCTTAGAATCGTCTAGGAATGTGTATTAGGACATAGAAGAACCTTTAGAATGATCCCAAACAAAGCTTGGTGCACCAAGGGATGTATAGTATGTAGCATGAGTCCTTGGAGGCTCTAACAAGTGTAGAATGGTTAATAGGGTATCCTAAAGGCTTAGAATGGTCAAGGAATGTGTATTAGGACAAATAAGAACCTTTAGAATGATCCGAAACAATGCTTGTTGCCCCAAGGGACGTATAGGATGTAGCATGAGTCCTTAGAGGCTCTAACAAGTGTAGAATGGTTAATAGGGTATTCTAAAGGCTTAGTATTGTCTAGGAATATGTATTGGGAAATATAAGAACCTTTAGAATGATCGTAAACAATGCTTAATGCCCCAAGGGACGTAGAGTATGTAGCATGAGTCCTTCGAGGCTTTAACAAGTGTAGAATGGTTAAAAGAGTATTCTAGAGGCTTAGTATCGTCTAGGAATATGTATTGGGAGATATAAGAACCTTTAGAATGATCCTAAACAATGCTTCGTGCCCCATGGGACGTAGAGGATGTAGCATGAGTCCTTGGAGGATCTAACAAGTGTAAATGGTTAATAGAGTATTCTGAAGGCTTAGAATGGTCTAGAAATGTGTATTAGGACATATAAGAACCTTTAGAATGATCCTAAACAATGCTTGGTTCCCCAAGGGACGTAAAGGATGTAGCATGAGTCCTTGGAGGCTCTAACAAGTGTAAATGGTTAATAGAGTATTCTGAAGGCTTAGAATGGTCTAGGAATGTGTATTAGGACATATAAGAACCTTTAGAATGATCCTAAACAATGCTTAGTGCCCCAAGGGACGTAGAGGATTTTGCATGAGTCCTTGGAGGCTCTGACAAGTGTAAAATGCTTAGTAGGGTATTCTAAAGGCTTAGTATGGTCTAGGAATGTGTATTAGGACATATAAGAACCTTTAGAATGATCCTAAACAATGCTTAGTGCCCCAAGGGACGTAGAGGATTTTGCATGAGTCCTTGGAGGCTCTAACAAGTGTAGAATGGTTAGTAGGGTATTCTAAAGGCTTAGAATGGTCTAGGAATGTGTATTAGGACATATAAGAACCTTTAGAATGATCCTAAACAATGCTTAGTTCCCCAAGGGACGTAAAGGATGTAGCATGAGTCCTTGGAGGCTCTAACAAGTGTAGAATGGTTAATAGAGTATTCTAAAGGCTTAGAATGGTCTAGAAATGTGTATTACGACATATAAGAACCTTTAGAATGATCCTAAACAATGCTTCGTGCCCCAAGCGACGTAGAGGATGTAGCATGAGTCCTTGGAGGCTCTTACAAGTGTAGAATTGATAATAGGTTATTGTAAAGGCTTAGAATAGTCTTGGAATGTGTATTAGGACATATAAGAACCTTTAGAATGATCCTAAACAATGCTTGGTGGCCCAACGGACGTAGAGGATGTAGCATGAGTTCTTTGAGGCTCTAACAAGTGCAGAATAGTTAAGAGAGTATTCTAGAGGCTTAGAATCGTCTAGGAATGTGTATTAGGACATATAAGAACCTTTAGAATGATCCTAAACAATGCTTGGTTCACCAAGGGATGTATAGGATGTAGCATGAGTCCTTGGAGGCTCTAACAAGTGTAGAATGGTTAATAGGGTATTCTAAAGGCTTAGTATTGTCTAGGAATATGTATTGGGACATATAAGAATCTTTAGAATGATCGTAAACAACCCTTAGTGCCCCAAG
Organism: Crotalaria pallida; assembly: GCA_037953625.1. Lineage (NCBI taxonomy): Eukaryota > Viridiplantae > Streptophyta > Magnoliopsida > Fabales > Fabaceae > Crotalaria > Crotalaria pallida. The sequence continues at coordinate 72,778,718 of CM075649.1, read as the reverse complement.
GGACGTAGAGTATGTAGCATGAGTCCTTGGAGGCTCTAACAAGTGTAAAATAGTTAACAGAGTATTCTAAAGGTTTAGAATGGTCTAGGAATGTGTATTAGGACATATAAGAACCTTTAGAATGATCCTAAACAATGCTTCGTGCCCCAAGGGACATAGAGGATTTTGCATGTGTCCTTGGAGGCTCTAACAAGTGTAGAATGGTTAGTAGGGTATTCTAAAGGCTTAGAATGGTCTAGGAATGTGTATTAGGACATATAAGAACCTTTAGAATGATCCTAAACAATGCTTAGTTCCCCAAGGGACGTAAAGGATATAGCATGAGTCCTTGGAGGCTCTAACAAGTGTAGAATGGTTAATAGAGTATTCTGAAGGCTTAGAATGGTCTAGGAATGTGTATTATTACATACAAGAACCTTTAGAATGATCCTAAACAATGCTTGGTACCCCAAGGGACGTATAGGATGTAGCATGAGTCCTTGAAGGCTCTAACATGTGTAAAATAGAGTATACTAAACGCTTAGAATGGTCTAGAAATGTGTATTAGGACATATAAGAACCTTTAGAATGATCCTAAACAATGCTTAGTGCCCCAAGGGACGTAGAGGATTTTGCATGAGTCCTTGTAGGCTCTAACAAGTGTAGAATGGTTAATAGGGTATTCTAAAGGCTTAGAATGGTCTAGGAATGTGTATTAGGACATATAAGAACCTTTAGAATGATCCTAAACAATGCTTAGTTCCCCAAGGGACGTAAAGGATGTAGCATGAGTCCTTGGAGGCTCTAACAAGTGTAGAATGGTTAATAGAGTATTCTTAAGGCTTAGAATGGTCTAGAAATGTGTATTAGGACATATAAGAACCTTTAGAATGATCCTAAACAATGCTTAGTGCCCCAAGGGACGTAGAGGATTTTGCATGAGTCCTTGGAGGCTCTGACAAGTGTAAAATGCTTAGTAGGGTATTCTAAAGGCTTAGTATGGTATAGGAATGTGTATTAGGACATATAAGAACCTTTAGAATGATCCTAAACAATGCTTAGTGCCCCAAGGGACGTAGAGGATTTTGCATGAGTCCTTGGAGGCTCTAACAAGTGTAGAATGGTTAGTAGGGTATTCTAAAGGCTTAGAATGGTCTAGGAATGTGTATTAGGACATATAAGAACCTTTAGAATAATCCTAAACAATGCTTAGTTCCCCAAGGGACGTAAAGGATGTAGCATGAGTCCTTGGAGGCTCTAACAAGTGTAGAATGGTTAATAGAGTATTCTAAAGGCTTAGAATGGTCTAGAAATGTGTATTACGACATATAAGAACCTTTAGAATGATCCTAAACAATGCTTCGTGCCCCAAGCGACGTAGAGGATGTAGCATGAGTCCTTGGAGGCTCTTACAAGTGTAGAATTGATAATAGGTTATTGTAAAGGCTTAGAATAGTCTTGGAATGTGTATTAGGACATATAAGAACCTTTAGAATGATCCTAAACAATGCTTGGTGGCCCAACGGACGTAGAGGATGTAGCATGAGTTCTTTGAGGCTCTAACAAGTGCAGAATAGTTAAGAGAGTATTCTAGAGGCTTAGAATCGTCTAGGAATGTGTATTAGGACATATAAGAACCTTTAGAATGATCCTAAACAATGCTTGGTTCACCAAGGGATGTATAGGATGTAGCATGAGTCCTTGGAGGCTCTAACAAGTGTAGAATGGTTAATAGGGTATTCTAAAGGCTTAGAATGGTCAAGGAATGTGTCTTAGGACAAATAAGAACCTTTAGAATGATCTGAAACAATGCTTGGTGCCCCAAGGGACGTATAGGATGTAGCATGAGTCCTTAGAGGCTCTTACAAGTGTAGAATGGTTAATAGGGTATTCTAAAGGCTTAGTATTGTCTAGGAATATGTATTGGGACATATAAGAACCTTTAGAATGATCGTAAACAACCCTTAGTGCCCCAAGGGACGTAGAGTATGTAGCATGAGTCCTTGGAGGCTCTAACAAGTGTAAAATAGTTAACAGAGTATTCTAAAGGTTTAGAATGGTCTAGGAATGTGTATTAGGACATATAAGAACCTTTAGAATGATCCTAAACAATGCTTAGTGCCCCAAGGGACGTAAAGGATTTTGCATGCGTCCTTGTAGGCTCTAACAAGTATAGAATGGTTAGTAGGGTATTCTGAAGGCTTAGAATGGTCTAGGAATGTGTATTAGGACATATAAGAACCTTTAGAATGATCCTAAACAATGCTTAGTGCCCCAAGGGACGTAGAGGATTTTGCATGAGTCCTTGGAGGCTCTGACAAGTGTAGAACGGTTAATAGAGTATTCTGAAGGTTTAGAATGGTCTAGGAATGTGTATTAGGACATACAAGAACCTTTAGAATGATCCTAAACAATGCTTGGTGCCCCAAGGGACGTATAGGATGTAGCATGAGTCCTTGGAGGCTCTGACAAGTGTAGAATGGTTACTAGTGTATTCTAAAGGCTTAGTATGGTCTAGGAATGTGTATTAGGACATATAAGAACCTTTAGAATGATCCTAAACAATGCTTCGTGCCCCAAGGGACGTAGAGGATGTAGCATGAGTCCTTGGAGGCTCTAACAAGTGTAGAATGGTTAATAGAGTATTCTGAAGGTTTAGAATGGTCTAGGAATGTGTATTAGGACATACAAGAACCTTTAGAATGATCCTAAACAATGCTTGGTGCCCCAAGGGATGTATAGTATGTAGCATGAGCCCTTGGAGGCTCTAACAAGTGTAAAATAGTTAATAGAGTATTCTAAAGGCTTAGAATGGTCTAGGAATGTGTCTTAGGACATACAAGAACCTTTAGAATGATCCTAAACAATGCTTAGTTCCCCAAGGGACGTAAAGGATCTAGCATGAGTCCTTGGAGGCTCTAACAAGTGTAGAATGGTTAATAGAGTATTCTGAAGGCTTAGAATGGTCTAGGAATGTGTATTAGGACATATAAGAACCTTTAGAATGATCCTAAACAATGCTTAGTGCCCCAAGGGACGTAGAGGATTTTGCATGAGTCCTTGGAGGCTCTGACAAGTGTAGAACGGTTAATAGAGTATTCTGAAGGTTTAGAATGGTCTAGGAATGTGTATTAGGACATACAAGAACCTTTAGAATGATCCTAAACAATGCTTGGTGGCCCAACGGACGTAGAGGATGTAGCATGAGTTCTTTGAGGCTCTAACAAGTGCAGAATAGTTAAGAGAGTATTCTAGAGGCTTAGAATCGTCTAGGAATGTGTATTAGGACATATAAGAACCTTTAGAATGATCCTAAACAATGCTTGGTTCACCAAGGGATGTATAGGATGTAGCATGAGTCCTTGGAGGCTCTAACAAGTGTAGAATGGTTAATAGGGTATTCTAAAGGCTTAGAATGGTCAAGGAATGTGTCTTAGGACAAATAAGAACCTTTAGAATGATCTGAAACAATGCTTGGTGCCCCAAGGGACGTATAGGATGTAGCATGAGTCCTTAGAGGCTCTTACAAGTGTAGAATGGTTAATAGGGTATTCTAAAGGCTTAGTATTGTCTAGGAATATGTATTGGGACATATAAGAACCTTTAGAATGATCGTAAACAACCCTTAGTGCCCCAAGGGACGTAGAGTATGTAGCATGAGTCCTTGGAAGCTCTAACAAGTGTAAAATAGTTAACAGAGTATTCTAAAGGTTTAGAATGGTCTAGGAATGTGTATTAGGACATATAAGAACCTTTAGAATGATCCTAAACAATGCTTAGTGCCCCAAGGGACGTAAAGGATTTTGCATGCGTCCTTGTAGGCTCTAACAAGTATAGAATGGTTAGTAGGGTATTCTGAAGGCTTAGAATGGTCTAGGAATGTGTATTAGGACATATAAGAACCTTTAGAATGATCCTAAACAATGCTTAGTGCCCCAAGGGACGTAGAGGATTTTGCATGAGTCCTTGGAGGCTCTGACAAGTGTAGAACGGTTAATAGAGTATTCTGAAGGTTTAGAATGGTCTAGGAATGTGTATTAGGACATACAAGAACCTTTAGAATGATCCTAAACAATGCTTGGTGCCCCAAGGGACGTATAGGATGTAGCATGAGTCCTTGGAGGCTCTGACAAGTGTAGAATGGTTACTAGGGTATTCTAAAGGCTTAGTATGGTCTAGGAATGTGTATTAGGACATATAAGAACCTTTAGAATGATCCTAAACAATGCTTCGTGCCCCAAGGGACGTAGAGGATGTAGCATGAGTCCTTGGAGGCTCTAACAAGTGTAGAATGGTTAATAGAGTATTCTAAAGGTTTAGAATGGTCTAGGAATGTGTATTAGGACATACAAGAACCTTTAGAATGATCCTAAACAATGCTTGGTGCCCCAAGGGATGTATAGTATGTAGCATGAGCCCTTGGAGGCTCTAACAAGTGTAAAATAGTTAATAGAGTATTCTAAAGGCTTAGAATGGTCTAGGAATGTGTCTTAGGACATACAAGAACCTTTAGAATGATCCTAAACAATGCTTAGTTCCCCAAGGGACGTAAAGGATCTAGCATGAGTCCTTGGAGGCTCTAACAAGTGTAGAATGGTTAATAGAGTATTCTGAAGGCTTAGAATGGTCTAGGAATGTGTATTAGGACATATAAGAACCTTTAGAATGATCCTAAACAATGCTTAGTGCCCCAAGGGACGTAGAGGATTTTGCATGAGTCCTTGGAGGCTCTGACAAGTGTAGAACGGTTAATAGAGTATTCTGAAGGTTTAGAATGGTCTAGGAATGTGTATTAGGACATACAAGAACCTTTAGAATGATCCTAAACAATGCTTGGTACCCCAAGGGACGTATAGGATGTAGCATGAGTCCTTGGAGGCTCTAACAAGTGTAAAATAGTTAATAGAGTATTCTAAACGCTTAGAATGGTCTAGAAATGTGTATTAGGACATATAAGAACCTTTAGAATGATCCTAAACAATGCTTAGTTCCCCAAGGGACGTAAAGGATGTAGCATGAGTCCTTGGAGGCTCTAACAAGTGTAGAATGGTTAATAGAGTATTCTGAAGGCTTAGAATGGTCTAGGAATGTGTATTAGGACATATAAGAACCTTTAGAATGATCCTAAACAATGCTTAGTGCCCCAAGGGACGTAGAGGATTTTGCATGAGTCCTTGGAGGCTCTGACAAGTGTAGAACGGTTAATAGAGTATTCTGAAGGTTTAGAATGGTCTAGGAATGTGTATTAGGACATACAAGAACCTTTAGAATGATCCTAAACAATGCTTGGTACCCCAAGGGACGTATAGGATGTAGCATGAGTCCTTGGAGGCTCTAACAAGTGTAAAATAGTTAATAGAGTATTCTAAACGCTTAGAATGGTCTAGAAATGTGTATTAGGACATATAAGAACCTTTAGAATGATCCTAAACAATGCTTAGTTCCCCAAGGGACGTAAAGGATGTAGCATGAGTCCTTGGAGGCTCTAACAAGTGTAGAATGGTTAATAGAGTATTCTGAAGGCTTAGAATGGTCTAGGAATGTGTATTAGGACATATAAGAACCTTTAGAATGATCCTAAACAATGCTTAGTGCCCCAAGGGACGTAGAGGATTTTGCATGAGTCCTTGGAGGCTCTGACAAGTGTAGAACGGTTAATAGAGTATTCTGAAGGTTTAGAATGGTCTAGGAATGTGTATTAGGACATACAAGAACCTTTAGAATGATCCTAAACAATGCTTGGTACCCCAAGGGACGTATAGGATGTAGCATGAGTCCTTGGAGGCTCTAACAAGTGTAAAATAGTTAATAGAGTATTCTAAACGCTTAGAATGGTCTAGAAATGTGTATTAGGACATATAAGAACCTTTAGAATGATCCTAAACAATGCTTAGTTCCCCAAGGGACGTAAAGGATGTAGCATGAGTCCTTGGAGGCTCTAACAAGTGTAGAATGGTTAATAGAGTATTCTGAAGGCTTAGAATGGTCTAGGAATGTGTATTAGGACATATAAGAACCTTTAGAATGATCCTAAACAATGCTTAGTGCCCCAAGGGACGTAGAGGATTTTGCATGAGTCCTTGGAGGCTCTGACAAGTGTAGAACGGTTAATAGAGTATTCTGAAGGTTTAGAATGGTCTAGGAATGTGTATTAGGACATACAAGAACCTTTAGAATGATCCTAAACAATGCTTGGTACCCCAAGGGACGTATAGGATGTAGCATGAGTCCTTGGAGGCTCTAACAAGTGTAAAATAGTTAATAGAGTATTCTAAACGCTTAGAATGGTCTAGAAATGTGTATTAGGACATATAAGAACCTTTAGAATGATCCTAAACAATGCTTAGTGCCCCAATGGACGTAGAGGATTTTGCATGAGTCCTTGGAGGCTCTGACAAGTGTAGAATGGTTAGTAGGGTATTCTAAAGGCTTAGTATGGTCTAGGAATGTGTATTAGGACATATAAGAACCTTTAGAATGATCCTAAACAATGCTTAGTGCCCCAAGGGACGTAGAGGATGTAGCATGAGTCCTTGGAGGCTCTAACAAGTGTAGAATGGTTAATAGAGTATTCTGAAGGCTTAGAATGGTCTAGGAATGTGTATTAGGACATACAAGAACCTTTAGAATGATCCTAAACAATGCTTGGTGCCCCAAGGGATGTATAGTATGTAGCATGAGCCCTTGGAGGCTCTAACAAGTGTAAAATAGTTAATAGAGTATTCTCAAGGCTTAGAATGGTCTAGGAATGTGTATTAGGACATATAAGAACCTTTAGAATTATCCTAAACAATGCTTAGTGCCCCAAGGGACATAGAGGATTTTGCATGAGTCCTTGGAGGCTCTAACAAGTGTAGAATGGTTAGTAGGGTATTCTAAAGGCTTAGAATGGTCTAGGAATGTGTATTAGGACATATAAGAACCTTTAGAATGATCCTAAACAATGCTTAGTTCCCCAAGGGACGTAAAGGATGTAGCATGAGTCCTTGGAGGCTCTAACAAGTGTAAAATAGTTAATAGAGTATTCTAAAGGCTTAGAATGGTCTAGGAATGTGTATTAGGGCATATAAGAACCTTTAGAATGATCCTAAACAATGCTTAGTTCCCCAAGGGACGTAATGGATGTAGCATGAGTCCTTGGAGGCTCTAACAAGTGTAGAATGGTTAATAGCGTATTCTGAAGGCTTAGAATGGTATAGGAATGTGTATTAGGACATACAAGAACCTTTAGAATGATCCTAAACAATGCTTGGTGCCCCAAGGGATGTATAGTATGTAGCATAAGTCCTTGGAGGCTCTAACAAGTGTAAAATTGTTAATAGAGTATTCTAAAGGCTTAGAATGGTCTAGGAATGTGTATTAGGGCATATAAGAACCTTTAGAATGATCCTAAACAATGCTTAGTTCCCCAAGGGACGTAATGGATGTAGCATGAGTCCTTGGAGGCTCTAACAAGTGTAGAATGGTTAATACAGTATTCTGAAGGTTTAGAATGGTCTAGGAATGTGTATTAGGACATACAAGAACCTTTAGAATGATCCTAAACAATGCTTGGTGCCCCAAGGGATGTATAGTATGTAGCATAAGTCCTTGGAGGCTCTAACAAGTGTAAAATTGTTAATAGAGTATTCTAAAGGCTTAGAATGGTCGAGGAATGTGTATTAGGACATATAAGAACCTTTAGAATGATCCTAAATAATGCTTAGTGCCCCAAGGGACATAGAGGATTTTGCATGAGTCCTTGGAGGCTCTAACAAGTGTAGAATGGTTAGTAGGGTATTCTAAAGGCTTAGTATGGTCTAGGAATGTGTATTAGGACATATAAGAACCTTTAGAATGATATTAAACAATGCTTAGTGCCCCAAGGGACGTAGAGGATTTTGCATGAGTCCTTGGAGGCTCTAACAAGTGTAGAATGGTTAGTAGGGTATTCTAAAGGCTTAGAATGGTCTAGGAATGTGTATTAGGACATATAAGAACCTTTAGAATGATCCTAAACAAAGCTTGGTGGCCCAAGGGACGTAGAGGATGTAGCATGAGTCCTTCGAGTCTCTAACAAGTGTAAAATAGTTAATAGAGTATTCTAAAGGCTTAGAATGGTCAAGAAATGTGTATTTGGACATATAAGTACCTTTAGAATGATCCTAGACAATGCTTAGTGCCCCAAGGGACGTAGAGGATTTTGCATGAGTCCTTGGAGGCTCTAACAAGTGTAGAATGGTTAGTAGGGTATTCTAAAGGCTTAGAATGGTCTAGGAATGTGTATTAGGACATATAAGAACCTTTAGAATGATTCTAAACAATGCTTAGTTCCCCAAGGGACGTAAAGGATGTAGCATGAGTCCTTGGAGGCTCTAACAAGTGTAGAATGGTTAATAGCGTATTCTGAAGGCTTAGAATGGTATAGGAATGTGTATTAGGACATACAAGAACCTTTAGAATGATCCAAAACAATGCTTGGTGCCCCAAGGGACGTATAGGATGTAGCATGAGTGCTTGGAGGCTCTAACAAGTGTAGAATGGTTAATAGAGTATTCTGAAGGTTTAGAATGGTCTAGGAATGTGTATTAGGACATACAAGAACCTTTAGAATGATCCTAAACATTGCTTGGTGCCCCAAGGGATGTATAGTATGTAGCATGAGTACTTGGAGGCTCTAACAAGTGTAAAATAGTTAATAGAGTATTCTAAAGGCTTAAAATGGTCTAGGAATGTGTATTAGGGCATATAAGAACCTTTAGAATGATCCTAAACAATGCTTCGTTCCCCAAGGGACGTAAAGGATGTAGCATGAGTCCTTGGAGGCTCTAACAAGTGTAGAATGGTTAATAGAGTATTCTGAAGGTTTAGAATGGTCTAGGAATGTGTATTAGGACATACAATAACCTTTAGAATGATCCTAAAAAATGCTTGGTGCCCCAAGGGCTGTATAGTATGTAGCATGAGTCCTTGGAGGCTCTAACAAGTGTAGAATGGTTAATAGCGTATTCTGAAGGCTTAGAATGGTATAGGAATGTGTATTAGGACATACAAGAACCTTTAGAATGATCCAAAACAATGCTTGGTGCCCCAAGGGACGTATATGATGTAGCATGAGTCCTTGGAGGCTCTAACAAGTGTAGAATGGTTAATAGAGTATTCTGAAGGTTTAGAATGGTCTAGGAATGTGTATTAGGACATACAAGAACCTTTAGAATGATCCTAAACATTGCTTGGTGACCCAAGGGATGTATAGTATGTAGCATGAGTCCTTGGAGGCTCTAACAAGTGTAAAATTGTTAATAGAGTATTCTAAAGGCTTAGAATGGTCTAGGAATGTGTATTAGGACAGATAAGAACCTTTAGAATGATCCTAAACAATGCTTAGTTCCCCAAGGGACGTAAAGGATGTAGCATGAGTCCTTGGAGGCTCTAACAAGTGTAGAATGGTTAATAGCGTATTCTGAAGGCTTAGAATGGTATAGGAATGTGTATTAGGACATACAAGAACCTTTAGAATGATCCAAAACAATGCTTGGTGCCCCAAGGGACGTATAGGATGTAGCATGAGTGCTTGGAGGCTCTAACAAGTGTAGAATGGTTAATAGAGTATTCTGAAGGTTTAGAATGGTCTAGGAATGTGTATTAGGACATACAAGAACCTTTAGAATGATCCTAAACATTGCTTGGTGCCCCAAGGGATGTATAGTATGTAGCATGAGTCCTTGGAGGCTCTAACAAGTGTAAAATAGTTAATAGAGTATACTAAAGGATTATAATGGTCTAGGAATGTGTATTAGGGCATATAAGAACCTTTAGAATGATCCTAAACAATGCTTAGTTCCCCAAGGGACGTAAAGGATGTAGCAAGAGTCCTTGGAGGCTCTAACAAGTGTAGAATGGTTAGTAGGGTATTCTAAAGGCTTAGAATGGTCTAGGAATGTGTAATAGGACATACAAGAACCTTTAGAATGATCCTAAACAATGCTTGGTGCCCCAAGGGATGTATAGTATGTAGCATGAGTCCTTGGAGGCTCTAACAAGTGTAAAATTGTTAATAGAGTATTCTAAAGGCTTAGAATGGTCTAGGAATGTGTATTAGGACATATAAGAACCTTTAGAATGATCCTAAACAATGCTTAGTGCCCCAAGGGACATAGAGGATTTTGCATGAGTCCTTGGAGGCTCTAACAAGTGTAGAATGGTTAGTAGGGTATTCTAGAGGCATAGTATGGTCTAGAAATGTGTATTAGGACATATAAGAACCTTTAGAATGATCCTAAACAATGCTTAGTGCCCCAAGGGACGTAGAGGATTTTGCATGAGTCCTTGGAGGCTCTCACAAGTGTAGAAAGGTTAGTAGGGTATTCTAAAGGCATAGAATGGTCTAGGAATGTGTATTAGGACATATAAGAACCTTTAGAATGATCCTAAATAATGCTTTGTGCCCCAAGGGACGTAGAGGATTTTGCATGAGTCCTTGGAGGCTCTAACAAGTGTAGAACGGTTAGTAGGGTATTCTAAAGGCTTAGAATGGTCTAGGAATGTGTATTAGGACATATAAGAACCTTTAGAATGATCCTAAACAAAGCATGGTGGCCCAAGGGAAGTAGAGGATGTACCATGAGTCCTTCGAGTCTCTAACAAGTGTAAAATGGTTAATAGAGTATTCTAAAGGCTTAGAATGGTCTAGAAATGTGTATTAGGACATATAAGAAACTTTAGAATGATCCTAAACAATGCTTAGTGCCCCAAGGGACGTAGAGGATTTTGCATGAGTCCTTGGAGGCTCTAACAAGTGTAGAATGGTTAGTAGGGTATTCTAAAGGCATAGAATGGTCTAGGAATGTGTATTAGGACATATAAGAACCTTTAGAATGATCCTAAACAATGCTTAGTTCCCCAAGGGACGTAAAGGATGTAGCATGAGTCCTTGGAGGCTCTAACAAGTGTAGAATGGTTAATAGCGTATTCTGAAGGCTTAGAATGGTATAGGAATGTGTATTAGGACATACAAGAACCTTTAGAATGATCCAAAACAATGCTTGGTGCCCCAAGGGACGTATAGGATGTAGCATGAGTCCTTGGAGGCTCTAACAAGTGTAGAATGGTTAATAGAGTATTCTGAAGGTTTAGAATGGTCTAGGAATGTGTATTAGGACATACAAGAACCTTTAGAATGATCCTAAACATTGCTTGGTGCCCCAAGGGATGTATAGTATGTAGCATGAGTCCTTGGAGGCTCTAACAAGTGTAAAATAGTTAATAGAGTATTCTAAAGGATTAGAATGGTCTAGGAATGTGTATTAGGGCATATAAGAACCTTTAGAATGATCCTAAACAATGCTTAGTTCCCCAAGGGACGTAAAGGATGTAGCAAGAGTCCTTGGAGGCTCTAACAAGTGTAGAATGGTTAGTAGGGTATTCTAAAGGCTTAGAATGGTCTAGGAATGTGTAATAGGACATACAAGAACCTTTAGAATGATCCTAAACAATGCTTGGTGCCCCAAGGGATGTATAGTATGTAGCATGAGTCCTTGGAGGCTCTAACAAGTGTAAAATTGTTAATAGAGTATTCTAAAGGCTTAGAATGGTCTAGGAATGTGTATTAGGACATATAAGAACCTTTAGAATGATCCTAAACAATGCTTAGTGCCCCAAGGGACATAGAGGATTTTGCATGAGTCCTTGGAGGCTCTAACAAGTGTAGAATGGTTAGTAGGGTATTCTAAAGGCATAGTATGGTCTAGAAATGTGTATTAGGACATATAAGAACCTTTAGAATGATCCTAAACAATGCTTAGTGCCCCAAGGGACGTAGAGGATTTTGCATGAGTCCTTGGAGGCTCTCACAAGTGTAGAAAGGTTAGTAGGGTATTCTAAAGGCATAGAATGGTCTAGGAATGTGTATTAGGACATATAAGAACCTTTAGAATGATCCTAAATAATGCTTTGTGCCCCAAGGGATGTAGAGGATTTTGCATGAGTCCTTGGAGGCTCTAACAAGTGTAGAATGGTTAGTAGGGTATTCTAAAGGCTTAGAATGGTCTAGGAATGTGTATAAGGACATATAAGAACCTTTAGAATGATCCTAAACAAAGCTTGGTGGCCCAAGGGAAGTAGAGGATGTAGCATGAGTCCTTCGAGTCTCTAACAAGTGTAAAATGGTTAATAGAGTATTCTAAAGGCTTAGAATGGTCTAGAAATGTGTATTAGGACATATAAGAAACTTTAGAATGATCCTACACAATGCTTATTGCCCCAAGGGACGTATAGGATGTAGCATGAGTCCTTGGAGGCTCTAACAAGTGTAGAATGGTTAATAGCGTATTCTGAAGGCTTAGAATTGTATAGGAATGTGTATTAGGACATACAAGAACCTTTAGAATGATCCAAAACAATGCTTGGTGCCCCAAGGGACGTATAGGATGTAGCATGAGTCCTTGGAGGCTCTAACAAGTGTAGAATGGTTAATAGAGTATTCTGAAGGTTTAGAATGGTCTAGGAATGTGTATTAGGACATACAAGAACCTTTAGAATGATCCTAAACATTGCTTGGTGCCCCAAGGGATGTATAGTATGTAGCATGAGTCCTTGGAGGCTCTAACAAGTGTAAAATAGTTAATAGAGTATTCTAAAGGATTATAATGGTCTAGGAATGTGTATTAGGGCATATAAGAACCTTTAGAATGATCCTAAACAATGCTTAGTTCCCCAAGGGACGTAAAGGATGTAGCAAGAGTCCTTGGAGGCTCTAACAAGTGTAGAATGGTTAGTAGGGTATTCTAAAGGCTTAGAATGGTCTAGGAATGTGTAATAGGACATACAAGAACCTTTAGCATGATCCTAAACAATGCTTGGTGCCCCAAGGGATGTATAGTATGTAGCATGAGTCCTTGGAGGCTCTAACAAGTTTAAAATAGTTAATAGAGTATTCTAAAGGCGTAGAATGGTCTAGGAATGTGTATTAGGACATAGAAGAACCTTTAGAATGATCCTAAACAATGCTTAGTGCCCCAAGGGACATAGAGGATTTTGCATGAGTCCTTGGAGGCTCTAACAAGTGTAGAATGGTTAGTAGGGTATTCTAAAGGCTTAGTATGGTCTAGGAATGTGTATTAGGACATAGAAGAACCTTTAGAATGATCCTAAACAATGCTTAGTGCCCCAAGGGACGTAGAGGATTTTGCATGAGTCCTTGGAGGCTCTCACAAGTGTAGAAAGGTTAGTAGGGTATTCTAAAGGCATAGAATGGTCTAGGAATGTGTATTAGGACATATAAGAACCTTTAGAATGATCCTAAACAATGCTTAGTTCCCCAAGGGACGTAGAGGATGTAGCATGAGTCCTTGGAGGCTCTAACAAGTGTAGAATGGTTAGTAGGGTATTCTAAAGGCTTAGAATGGTCTAGGAATGTGTATTGGGACATATAAGAACCTTTAGAATGATCCTAAACAAAGCTTGGTGGCCCAAGGGACGTAGAGGATGTAGCATGAGTCCTTCGAGTCTCTAACAAGTGTAAAATGGTTAATAGAGTATTCTAAAGGCTTAGAATGGTCTAGAAATGTGTATTAGGACATATAAGAACCTTTAGAATGATCCTAAACAATGCTTAGTGCCCCAAGGGACGTAAAGGATGTAGCATGAGTCCTTGGAGGCTCTAACAAGTGTAGAATGGTTAATAGCGTATTCTGAAGGCTTAGAATGGTATAGGAATGTGTATTAGGACATACAAGAACCTTTAGAATGATCCAAAACAATGCTTGGTGCCCCAAGGGACGTATAGGATGTAGCATGAGTCCTTGGAGGCTCTAACAAGTGTAGAATGGTTAATAGAGTATTCTGAAGGTTTAGAATGGTCTAGGAATGTGTATTAGGACATACAAGAACCTTTAGAATGATCCTAAACATTGCTTGGTGCCCGAAGGGATGTATAGTATGTAGCATGAGTCCTTGGAGGCTCTAACAAGTGTAAAATAGTTAATAGAGTATTCTAAAGGCTTAGAATGGTTTAGGAATGTGTATTAGGGCATATAAGAACCTTTAGAATGATCCTAAACAATGCATAGTTCCCCAAGGGACGTAAAGGATGTAGCATGAGTCCTTGGAGGCTCTAACAAGTGTAGAATGGTTAATAGAGTATTCTGAAGGTTTAGAATGGTTTAGGAATGTGTATTAGGACATACAAGAACCTTTAGAATGATCCTAAACAATGCTTGGTGCCCCAAGGGATGTATAGTATGTAGCATGAGTCCTTGGAGGCTCTAACAAGTGTAAAATTGTTAATAGAGTATTCTAAAGGCTTAGAATGGTCTAGGAATGTGTATTAGGACATATAAGAACCTTTAGAATGATCCTAAACAATGCTTAGTGCCCCAAGGGACATAGAGGATTTTGCATGAGTCCTTGGAGGCTCTAACAAGTGTAGAATTGTTAGTAGGGTATTCTAAAGGCTTAGAATGGTCTAGGAATGTGTATTAGGACATATAAGAACCTTTAGAATGATCCTAAACAATGCTTAGTTCCCCAAGGGACGTAAAGGATGTTGCACGAGTCCTTGGAGGCTCTAACAAGTGTAAAATAGTTAATAGAGTATTCTAAAGGCTTAGAATGGTCTAGGAATGTGTATTAGGGCATATAAGAACCTTTAGAATGATCCTAAACAATGCTTAGTTCCCCAAGGGACGTAAAGGATGTAGCATGAGTCCTTGGAGGCTCTAACAAGTGTAGAATGGTTAGTAGAGTATTCTGAAGGTTTAGAATGGTCTAGGAATGTGTATTAGGACATACAAGAACCTTTCGAATGATCCTAAACAATGCTTGGTGCCCCAAGGGATGTATAGTATGTAGCATGAGTCCTTGGAGGCTCTAACAAGTGTAAAATAGTTAATAGAGTATTCTAAAGGCTTAGAATGGTCTAGAAATGTGTATTAGGACATATAAGAACCTTTAGAATGATCCTAAACAATGCTTAGTTCCCCAAGGGACGTAAAGGATGTAGCATGAGTCCTTGGAGGCTCTAACAAGTGTAGAATGGTTAATAGCGTATTCTGAAGGCTTAGAATGGTATAGGAATGTGTATTAGGACATACAAGAACCTTTAGAATGATCCAAAACATTGCTTGGTGCCCGAAGGGATGTATAGTATGTAGCATGAGTCCTTGGAGGCTCTAACAAGTGTAAAATTGTTAATAGAGTATTCTAAAGGCTTAGAATGGTCTAGGAATGTGTATTAGGACATATAAGAACCTTTAGAATGATCCTAAACAATGATCCTAAACAATGCATAGTTCCCCAAGGGACGTAAAGGATGTAGCATGAGTCCTTGGAGGCTCTAACAAGTGTAGAATGGTTAATAGAGTATTCTGAAGGTTTAGAATGGTTTAGGAATGTGTATTAGGACATACAAGAACCTTTAGAATGATCCTAAACAATGCTTGGTGCCCCAAGGGATGTATAGTATGTAGCATGAGTCCTTGGAGGCTCTAACAAGTGTAAAATTGTTAATAGAGTATTCTAAAGGCTTAGAATGGTCTAGGAATGTGTATTAGGACATATAAGAACCTTTAGAATGATCCTAAACAATGCTTAGTGCCCCAAGGGACATAGAGGATTTTGCATGAGTCCTTGGAGGCTCTAACAAGTGTAGAATTGTTAGTAGGGTATTCTAAAGGCTTAGAATGGTCTAGGAATGTGTATTAGGACATATAAGAACCTTTAGAATGATCCTAAACAATGCTTAGTTCCCCAAGGGACGTAAAGGATGTAGCATGAGTCCTTGGAGGCTCTAACAAGTGTAGAATGGTTAATAGAGTATTCTGAAGGCTTAGAATGGTCTAAGAATGTGTATTAGGACATACAAGAACCTTTAGAATGATCCTAAACATTGCTTGGTGCCCCAAGGGACGTAAAGGATGTAGCATGAGTCCTTGGAGGCTCTAACAAGTGTAGAATGGTTAATAGAGTATTCTGAAGGTTTAGAATGGTCTAGGAATGTGTATTAGGACATTCAAGAACCTTTAGAATGATCTTAAACATTGCTTGGTGCCCCAAAGGATGTATAGTATGTAGCATGAGTCCTTGGAGGCTCTAACAAGTGTTAAATAGTTAATAGAGTATTCTAAAGGCTTAGAATGGTCTAGAAATGTGTATTAGGACATATAAGAACCTTTAGAATGATCCTAAACAATGCTTAGTTCCCCAAGGGACGTAAAGGATGTAGCATGAGTCCTTGGAGGCTCTAACAAGTGTAGAATGGTTAGTAGAGTATTCTGAAGGTTTAGAATGGTCTAGGAATGTGTATTAGGACATACAAGAACCTTTCGAATGATCCTAAACAATGCTTGGTGCCCCAAGGGATGTATAGTATGTAGCATGAGTCCTTGGAGGCTCTAACAAGTGTAAAATAGTTAATAGAGTATTCTAAAGGCTTAGAATGGTCTAGGAATGTGTATTAGGACATATAAGAACCTTTAGAATGATCCTAAACAATGCTTAGTGCCCCAAGGGACATAGAGGATTTTGCATGAGTCCTTGGAGGCTCTAACAAGTGTAGAATGGTTAGTAGGGTATTCTAAAGGCTTAGAATGGTCTAGGAATGTGTATTAGGACATATAAGAACCTTTAGAATGATCCTAATCAATGCTTAGTTCCCCAAGGGACGTAAAGGATGTAGCATGAGTCCTTGGAGGCTCTAACAAGTGTAGAATGGTTAATAGAGTATTCTGAAGGCTTAGAATGGTCTAGGAATGTGTATTAGGACATACAAGAACCTTTAGAATGATCCTAAACAATGCTTGGTGCCCCAAGGGACGTATAGGATGTAGCATGAGTCCTTGGAGGCTCTAACAAGTGTAGAATGGTTAATAGGGTATTCTAAAGGCTTAGTATTGTCTAGGAATATGTATTGGGACATATAAGAACCTTTAGAATGATCGTAAACAATGCTTAGTACCCCAATGGACGTAGAGTATGTAACATGAGTCCTTGGAGGCTCTAACAAGTGTAAAATAGTTAATAGAGTATTCTAAAGGCTTAGAATGGTCTAGGAATGTATATTAGGACATATAAGAACCTTTAGAATGATCCTAATCAATGCTTAGTTCCCCAAGGGACGTAAAGGATGTAGCATGAGTCCTTGGAGGCTCTAACAAGTGTAGAATGGTTAATAGGGAATTCTAAAGGCTTAGAATGGTCTAGGAATGTGTATTAGTGTTAGAATTATTGATAGGATTGGCAGCCGTCACCCAAGAGGGGGGGTGAATTGGGTGTTTACGAAAACATTGGAAAATATTCGATTTAAATCGTTTTCAATAAACTTAAAGAGATTTTGCAGCGGAAAACAATATAATGTTGAAAACTGTTGCGCAGAAGCGAATAATATTAATAATAATAGAAAAACTAATATGCGCGGATACGAATTAAATAAGAACAACGAAAACGAATGATACCGCGCTAATTAATTTAAATTCGCTTAAAATAGATTATTACGAAAATAGATGTTATGATGCACAACAAATAAATATAACAACAGAATATAAAAGAGATAGGGATAGAAGAGATTGCACCGGAGATTTTATCCTGGTTCGGCAAACCCGGCCTACTCCAGTCCCCAAGCGACCCGCTTGAGCTTTTCCCTAAACCAAGACGCCACGCGTCCCCAAGTACAACCAGAGCGCCCCGCAAGCTACTAGGAACCTCCTTTCGCCAGGGACCTCAACAACAACCAAATAGCCTAACTACTAGGTGCCTCACCGTTCGTCTAGCACTACCCAATACTGAAGGGTTCCTCACCCTACACACACGAACGCAGCACGTCCGCACTAGGAGATTCACTCCCTAGTCACTAAGGGTCACACACCCCTTACAACACAGGTTATGATACGAGTGATCGGGTACAAGACCTATAGTGCACTCTCAATAGTGCTGATACAACAATAAAGGTCACTCTAACAATTATGTGTTCTAAGCAACACAGATACAACAATTAAGCTCTATAGCAATAAAGTCTAGATAAGGTTGTTAAAAGGCCAAAATAAGGTTTAGTTTTCTTCAAAAAGATTTAGCGTGAAAACCAGAGAATATGAGAAGAAGAAGAAGAGCGTGATTATCAGAAGTTGTTCAATGTGGAAGTGTGAAATGATTTTCCAAAACAAAATAAATAGAGATAGTTTTGAAATCAAAATCAAATCAAAAAATAAAATAAAATATTTAAGAATTAAAACCAAAGATTTGAAATTTGAAATTTGAATTTGAAAATAGAATCAGAATAAAATCAAAAACCAATTTGGAAATAAAATAATTTAAGTTTTAAAATCAAAACCAAATAAAAAAAGATTTAGAAAAATAAAACAAAGATTTGATTCTTAAAACGAAAAAGGAAATAATTCAAATTTAAAATCATTTTCGAATTTTATAAAATAAATCAGAATCTTTTATATAAAAACAAATCAGGAAATAATCAAAATGATTCTGACACGTTTTTCAATAAAACATGAGGTAATCGATTACTTCAGGGAGGTAATCGATTATCCCTTTAAAAATAGAAACTTTGAAATTCATTTTAAAAAAAACCAGTAATCGATTATCACATGCATGTAATCGATTACTTCACTTCTGTTTAATGTATGATGCAACACATATAATCGATTACCACTATTCTAATAATCGATTACAGAGCCTCTGATTTTTATATGATGCAACATCATGTAATTGATTACTACAAGGCATGTAATCGATTACTTTGTCTCAGGAAAATATATGATGCAACAATTTTAATCGATTACTTGAGCCAGGTAATCGATTACTCTCATCAGAAAGTAATGGATTAACAAAGTTCACTTAATCGATTACAAGCTCTCTGATTTTTCTATGATGCAACAAAGTTAATCGATTATTTTAGGCAAGTAATCGATTACTCTCTCTTGCATACATAAAAATATTCAGAGTTTTGTAACATCAATTATTTTCACCAAAACTAAGATATAAAAACTGATTTTCACAAAACTTCTTTTTCTTCTCCTTTAAATGAAAAATATATTTTAGAAAAACTTATATTGGCCTTTTAACATAATATAAACCTTGACTTCATTACCTCACATGATGTCCTAAGGGAAAAGGCTAAAAGCTTCAATTTGCTTGAGCCTTCAACTTCATTTGCTTGATTCTTCAACTTGAAGCTTGGACTTGAAGGTTGAAGAGCTTGTGATTGCACTTGATATGAACTTTAGAATCTTGAGTTTGTTATCATCAAAACCATATAGTGATTGCACTTGAAGTCCTTGGGAAAGCTTGACTTCCAACACTCCCCCTTTTTGATGATGACAAACCTGTATTCTGAATGATTTGCATCACAAGTGTTATACAAGCAAATGTATATATAATAAATACATACTTATCCCTAGAACACAAATAATACAACAAGGATACAAAAAGGATATATAACAAATTAAATGCTTCGTATCCTTGCATCATTCAGCGTCATTCAGGAATTCTTCTCCCCCTTTTGTCAACAGCAAAAAGTGGGTTCAGAATTCTTCACTTGTTGTTATGCTTGAATTTTTCTTCTCCCCTTTTTGTTATCCATTAGATATGCCATGAATCTCAGAATTCTTCTCCCCATGAGTAAGCTTGACTTCTCACTTTTCTTTCCATGGGAGTTATCACATGATCCCTTTTGATTTGTCGACGACATTTGGTTCTCTTCCCCTTTTGTCTTCATTAAGCCCATGTCTTTTTTAAAATATCTCTCCCCTTTTGATCAAATAAACCAAATGCTAAACTCCCCCTGAAACACTGGGTAGAAGCATTAATAATAACAAGGAGATTTGTTACATACTTTACTCCCCCTATTTGACATCAGCAAGGAGTTATGGGAAAAATAAATTTTTATCCCAATACATAGTTAAATAGTCGCATGATGTCAAGATAGAGTGAAGTAGCAATCATGTTTTCATGCAAATTTGAAAAAGTTTTTCTCCCTCTTTCTAAAAGAATGATTCAACCAAGCAAGTTATAAAGGGAGATCAAATGCATCAATAAAACATGTTTATGCTTACTATATAAAGCAACATCAAAACTTTATGAGCCTATATGCCATGACAAAAAATATTTAATGCAATTCAATTCAGCAAACTTTGTCATCTAAGGCATATATCACATAAACAAGATGTATCACAAGAATGAAAAGTTTTAGGAGTAATGATACTTATCGAGATGATATTTTTCAAGATAGTAAGCTTTGGAGTTCCTTCCATTCGGATATTCAAAATTCTTTAATTTAAGGAACTCTCCTCTTATTCAATGTGTTGCACTTCTTCCATTCCAAGAGATCGTCTTGATATTGCCGTATCACCTTCAAGTATTTGAGTATTGCCCAGTTCTCTTTTCATTTTAATCCATTAACGACGTTGGTAGAGGATGTTTCATACTTATACTTGTAGGAATACCTGCAAAACTAATTAGCACGTTTCTCTTGGTATCCAAGTTAATTGGATCCTTAGGTATTAGTGACACAGGAATATAGTGTATGCTGAAAAATAATTTATTCTTCAAAAAATTTTGTCCAACATATCGAAGAAGGAATAAATACAATTTCAGCACCATGATAAACATGTGTGACACAAAGATAAATATCATATAGTAAAACAAATAAGTGCGGTGATACTTATCGTAAGTGTCGATTTTCCACAACATAAGGGATGTTTGTGCACTTGTGGAGTTCTTCCTTTACGTCTCTCGTCCTTGTTGGACAACATGATAAGAGTTCCACTTGTGTCTATTCAAGTCGCATTTCCCTTGATTGAGTCCATGACCTTCTTTGGTATCTTTTCATTTAAGTCCATCGTGCATGCATTCCTTGTGAGAATTCCAAGGCTTGGAACTAGTAGTGATACCTACAAAACTGCTTAAGGAATTTTCTTTTGGTATCCAAAGACTTGGATCCTTAAGGATTAGTTGCATCTCTTCACTAATATCAAGGATATTGTGAAGGCAAAATATGAATAAACAATATTAAACATATGCACTAATAAAAAAAACATCATGCTTATGTTATAAGTCTATGTCGTACCAAACATGTCCTTACAAATACAAGCATGTCCTCATATATCAATGCAATATCATTACAGATAAAGTGTAATCATGTGATAGAAGATAACAACAAAATTTTAACCTCACATGATGTAACACATTATATGTAACAGGTATCTAGGACTATGCCAAAAATAATCATGTGCTAAAAAGAATTTTCAAAAAAGATGTAAAGCACACATGATTTAATTCAACCAAGGAGTGATCATGATAATTAAAAATATTTTTTTTAAAAAAAATTTAGCACCCATGATCCACCTTAGTATGAATAAAAATTAGAATAGTCTAAGTATACCTTTGTATAGTCATTGATATAAGAAGAATAAGAGATTGATACCTTAGGTTTGTTGACCAATGAAGTTCATGCCTTTACCCATTGCTTCACCTTTTGATTTTTGAACATATCGGATCTTCCATTTTTCTCATGTGAAGCTTTGATGTTGGTAGGCATCTTTCTCCTTTGATCGACCCATTTGGTTTTTGTCCTCTTAGGTACCATCTTTGTTATTTTCCCTTTTTCTCCTCCACTTGGTTTATGCCATTGCTTTTTCCATGAGGTCCTCAACCTTATGATTTCACCTTTTTGCACGCAAGAAGCTTTGGTTGTGAACATCTTTCTCTTTTGACCATATTGTTTGTTTTTGGACCATTTACCCATAACTTTCATAGACTTCCCCTTTCCTTGTCCAATTGGTTCTTCCTTTGGTTTAATTTCCTGCACATTCACAATACTAGAAGAACCTTTTGGTACCCATTTCATCTTGGGTCCTTTGGGGTTAGTCTTGGGTTCCTTGGGTAACTTTGGAACCCATTGCATATTATTTCTCATATTTAAATTTTTACGATAAAAGCATAAATGAGAAATATGTCCTAAACAACCACAATAATTGCAAATAATGGGTTTGGATGATGGTTTGACTTTTTCAAAATTATTTTCATGAAACTTGGAATTTTTAACTTCACATTGAAAACTATTATTGTCAACGACTTTACTTGATTTTTGGATATCCACACTATTTTCATTTTCATCAAGTAAAGAATTTGAACAATTTGATTTTTCAATGTTACTTTCAAAAAGTGCTTCCTCAACTTGTTTTTCAATACGTAAGCAATTTTCAAAAATGGTTGAGGAGCTGTTTTCTAAAAATGTCTCTTTATCAAAAATATCTCCATTTTTCAAAATATCAATTTCATTTTCAATTAGAGATAATTTTTGTAAAGAGTCCAAGTTTCTATTTTCTAAAGATATCAAACCATAATTCAAATCATTATACACAAAATGTAGAAATTTAGAACAAGGACTAATTGAAATTACCTCATGGTCCTCATGATCCAAGTAGTCGGATGTTTTAATTTCATTTGCCATTGATTCCGCATCCGAATCACTTGATTCCTTCAGTGAGTCCATAAAGGTTTCAAATATCCTCTCTAAGTCATCACAGTCGCTTGTTGAGTTACTCCCCACGCTTTCACTTTCATCATCAGAATCTTCGTCTAGGGAGTTGGTCCTTTTACGTTCTATAGCAACTTCTTGTTGTTCCTTCTCCTCTTTCCTGTGGACACTTACACTTTCAACAAGATCATTAGTAGCATAGTGTAGATGTAGAGTGTCCCAAATATCCTTAGAATTTTCACAATTCTCAATAATAGCAAATGCATCATAGATCAAAGCATTTTTCAAAATATGCATAGCTTGAAAATTCAAGGAAAAATATTTTTCATCAAATTCGTCTAAAACATGTTTTGGCTGAAAATCAAAACCATTGAGAACGACATGCCATAAACGAAAACTAATAGATTGAAGAAAAATATTTTCATTCTCGCACTCCAATAGTGAAAATTATTTCCATCAAAAAATGGTGCTTCATCGAATGACAATCCCTCCATATTAAAAACAAATAAAATATCCCAACGCTGCCAATCTACAACGGATCTTTAACTCAGGTTGTTAGGCCTTTACCAGAGCACGAAGCTCTGATACCAATTGTTAGAATTATTGATAGGATTGGCAGCCGTCACCCAAGAGGGGGGGTGAATTGGGTGTTTACGAAAACATTGGAAAATATTCGATTTAAATCGTTTTCAATAAACTTAAAGAGATTTTGCAGCGGAAAACAATATAATGTTGAAAACTGTTGCGCAGAAGCGAATAATATTAATAATAATAGAAAAACTAATATGCGCGGATACGAATTAAATAAGAACAACGAAAACGAATGATACCGCGCTAATTAATTTAAATTCGCTTAAAATAGATTATTACGAAAATAGATGTCATGATGCACAACAAATAAATATAACAACAGAATATAAAAGAGATAGGGATAGAAGAGATTGCACCGGAGATTTTATCCTGGTTCGGCAAACCCGGCCTACTCCAGTCCCCAAGCGACCCGCTTGAGCTTTTCACTAAACCAAGACACCACGCTCCCCAAGTACAACCAGAGCGCCCCGCAAGCTACTAGGAACCTCCTTTCGCCAGGGACCTCAACAACAACCAGATAGCCTAACTACTAGGTGCCCCACCGTTCGTCTAGAACTACCCAATACTGAAGGGTTCCTCACCCTACACACACGAACACAGCACGTCCACACTAGGAGATTCACTCCCTAGTCACTAAGGGTCACACACCCCTTACAACACAGGTTATGATACGAGTGATCGGGTACAAGACCTATAGTGCACTCTCAATAGTGCTGATACAACAATAAAGGTCACTCTAACAATTATGTGTTCTAAGAAACACAGATACAACAATTAAGCTCTATAGCAATGAAGTCTAGATAAGGTTGTTACAAGGCCAAAATAAGGTTTAGTTTTCTTCAAAAAGATTTAGCGTGAAAACCAGAGAATATGAGAAGAAGAAGAAGAGCGTGATTATCAGAAGTTGTTCAATGTGGAAGTGTGAAATGATTTTCCAAAACAAAATAAATAGAGATAGTTTTGAAATCAAAATCAAATCAAAAAATAAAATAAAAGATTTAAGAATTAAAACCAAAGATTTGAAATTTGAAATTTGAATTTGAAAATAGAATCAGAATAAAATCAAAAACAATTTTGGAAATAAAATAATTTAAGTTTTAAAATCAAAACCAAATAAAAAAAGATTTAGAAAAATAAAACAAAGATTTGATTCTTAAAACGAAAAAGGAAATAATTCAAATTTAAAATCATTTTCGAATTTTATAAAATAAATCAGAATTTTTTATATAAAAACAAATCAGGAAATAATCAAAATGATTCTGACACGTTTTTCAATAAAACATGAGGTAATCGATTACTTCAGGGAGGTAATCGATTATCCCTTTAAAAATAGAAACTTTGAAATTCATTTTAAAAAAAACCAGTAATCGATTATCACATGCATGTAATCGATTACTTCACTTCTGTTTAATGTATGATGCAACACATATAATCGATTACCACTATTCTAATAATCGATTACAGAGCCTCTAATTTTTATATGATGCAACATCATGTAATTGATTACTACAAGGCATGTAATCGATTACTTTGTCTCAGGAAAATATATGATGCAACAATTTTAATCGATTACTTGAGCCAGGTAATCGATTACTCTCATCAGAAAGTAATGGATTAACAAAGTTCACTTAATCGATTACAAGCTCTCTGATTTTTCTATGATGCAACAAAGTTAATCGATTATTTTAGGCAAGTAATCGATTACTCTCTCTTGCATACATAAAAATATTCAGAGTTTTGTAACATCAATTATTTTCACCAAAACTAAGATATAAAAACTGATTTTCACAAAACTTCTTTTTCTTCTCCTTTAAATGAAAAATATATTTTAGAAAAACTTATATTGGCCTTTTAACATAATATAAACCTTGACTTCATTACCTCACATGATGTCCTAAGGGAAAAGGCTAAAAGCTTCAATTTGCTTGAGCCTTCAACTTCATTTGCTTGATTCTTCAACTTGAAGCTTGGACTTGAAGGTTGAAGAGCTTGTGATTGCACTTGATATGAACTTGAGAATCTTGAGTTTGTTATCATCAAAACCATATAGTGATTGCACTTGAAGTCCTTGGGAAAGCTTGACTTCCAACATATTAGGACATATAAGAACCTTTAGAATGATTCTAAACAATGCTTAGTTCCCCAAGGGACGTAAAGGATGTAGCATGAGTCCTTGGAGGCTCTAACAAGTGTAGAATGGTTAATAGAGTATTCTGAAGGCTTAGAATGGTCTAGGAATGTGTATTAGGACATACAAGAACCTTTAGAATGATCCTAAACAATGCTAGGTGCCCCAAGGGACGTATAGGATGTAGCATGAGTCCTTGGAGGCTCTAACAAGTGTAAAATAGTTAATAGAGTATTCTAAAGGCTTAGAATGTTCTAGGAAAGTGTATTAGGACATATAAGAACCTTTATAATGATCCTAAACAATGCTTAGTGCCCCAAGGGACGTAGAGGATTTTGCATGAGTCCTTGCAGGCTCTAACAAGTGTAGAATGGTTAGTAGGGTATTCTAAAGGCTTAGAATGGTCTAGGAATGTGTATTAGGACATATAAGAACTTATAGAATGATCCTAAACAATGCTTAGTTCCCCAAGGGACGTAAAGGATGTAGCATGAGTCCTTGGAGGCTCTAACAAGTGTAGAATGGTTAATTGAGTATTCTGAAGGCTTAGAATGGTCTAGGAATGTGTATTAGGACATACAAGAACCTTTAGAATGATCCTAAACAATGCTTGGTGCCGCAAGGGACGTAGAGGATGTAGCTTGAGGGCTTGGAGGCTCTGACAGGTGTAGAATGGTTAATAGGGAATTCTAAAGGCTTAGAATGGTCTAGGAATGTGTATTAGGACATATAAGAACCTTCAGAATGATCCTAAACAATGCTTGGTGCCCCAAGGGACGTAAAGGATTTTGCATGAGTCCTTGGAGGCTCTGACAAGTGTAGAATGGTTAGTAGGGTATTCTAAAGGCTTAGTATAATCTAGGAATGTGTATTAGGACATATAAGAACCTTTAGAATGATCCTAAACAATGCTTAGTGCCCCAAGGGACATAGAGGATTTTGCATGAATCCTTGGAGGCTCTAACAAGTGTAGAATGGTTAGTAGGGTATTCTAAAGGCTTAGAATGGTCTAGGAATGTGTATTAGGACATATAAGAACCTTTAGAATGATTCTAAACAAAGCTTGGTGGCCCAAGGGACGTAGAGGATGTAGCATGCGTCCTCGTAGGCTCTAACAAGTGTAGAATGGTTAATAGAGTATTCTAAAGGCTTAGAATGGTCTAGGAATGTGTATTACGACATATAAGAATCTTTAGAATGATCCTAAACAATGCTTCGTGCCCCAAGGGACGTATAGGATGTAGCATGAGTCCTTTGAGGCTCTAACAAGGGTAGAATGGTTAATAGGGTATTCTAAAGGCTTAGTATTGTCTAGGAATATGTATTGGGACATATAAGAACCTTTAGAATGATCGTATACAATGCTTAGTGCCCCAAGGGACGTAGAGTATGTAGCATGAGTCCTTGGAGGCTCTAACAACTGTAGAATGGTTAAAAGAGTATTCTAGAGGCTTAGTATCATCTAGGAATGTGTATTAGGACATATAAGAACCTTTAGAATGATCCTAAACAATGCTTGGTGCACCAAGGGATGTATAGGATGTAGCATGAGTCCTTGGAGGCTCTAACAAGTGTAGTATGGTTAATAGGGTATTCTAAAGGCTTAGAATGGTCAAGGAATGTGTATTAGGACAAATAAGAACCGTTAGAATGACCCGAAACAATGCTTGGTGCCCTAAGGGACGTATAGGATGTAGCATGAGTCCTTAGAGGCTCTAACAAGTGTAGAATGGTTAATAGGGTATTCTAAAGGCTTAGTATTGTCTAGGAATATGTATTGGGACATATAAGAACCCTTAGAATGATCGTAAACAATCCTTAGTGCCCCAAGGGACGTAGAGTATGTAGCATGAGTCCTTGGAGGCTCTAACAAGTGTAAAATAGTTAACAGAGTATTCTAAAGGCTTAGAATGGTCTAGGAATGTGTATTAGGACATATAAGAACCTTTAGAATGATCCTAAACAATGCTTAGTGCCCCAAGGGACGTAGAGGATTTTGCATGCGTCCTCGTAGGCTCTAACAAGTGTAGAATGGTTAGTAGGGTATTCTAAAGGCTTAGAATGATCTAGGAATGTGTATTAGGACATATAAGAACCTTTAGAATGATCCTTAACAAAGCTTAGTTCCCCAAGGGACGTAAAGGCTGTAGCATGAGTCCTTGGAGGTTCTAACAAGTGTAGAATGGTTAATAGAGTATTCTGAAGGCTTAGAATGGTCTAGGAATGTGTATTAGGACATACAAGAACCTTTAGAATGATCCTAAACAATGCTTGGTGCCGCAAGGGACGTAGAGGATGTAGCTTGAGTGCTTGGAGGCTCTAACAGGTGTAGAATGGTTAATAGGGAATTCTAAAGGCTTAGAATGGTCTAGCAATGTGTATTAGGACATAAAAGAACCTTCAGAATGATCCTAAACATTGCTTGGTGCCCCAAGGGACATAGAAGATTTTGCATGAGTCCTTGGAGGCTCTAACAAGTGTAAAATAGTTAATAGAGTATTCTAAAGGCTTAGAATGGTCTAGGAATGCGTATTGGGACCTATAAAAACCTTTAGAATGATCCTAAACAATGCTTGGTGCCCCAGGGGACGTATAGGATTTCGTATGACTCCTTGGAGGCTATAACAAGTGTAGAATGGTTAGTAGGGTATTCTAAAGGCTTAGAATGGTCTAGGAATGTGTATTAGGACATTTAAGAACCTTTAGAATGATTCTAAACAAAGCTTGGTGGCCCAAGGGACGTAGAGGATGAAGCTTGAGTGCTTGGAGGCTCTAACAGGTGTAAAATGGTTAATAGAGTATTCTAAAGGCTTAGAATGGTCTAGGAATGTGTATTACGACATATAAGAACCTTTAGAATGATCCTAAACAATGCTTCGTGCCCCAAGGGACGTATAGGATGTAGCATGAGTTCTTTGAGGCTCTAACAAGGGTAGAATGGTTAATAGGGTATTCTAAAGGCTTAGTATTGTCTAGGAATATGTATTGGGACATATAAGAACATTTAGAATGATCGTATACAATGCTTAGTGCCCCAAGGGACGTAGAGTATGTAGCATGAGTCCTTGGAGGCTCTAACAAGTGTAGAACTGTTAAAAGAGTATTCTAGAGGCTTAGTATCCTCTAGGAATATGTATTGGGACATATAAGAACATTTAGAATGATCCTAAACAATGCTTCGTGCCCCAAGGGACATAGAGGATTTTGCATGAGTCCTTGGAGGCTCTAACAAGTGTAGAATGGTTAGTAGGGTATTCTAAAGGCTTAGGATGGTATAGGAATGTGTATTAGGACATATAAGAACCTTTAGAATGATCCTAAACAATGCTTAGTTCCCCAAGGGACGTAAAGGATGTAGCATGAGTCCTTGGAGGCTCTAACAAGTGTAGAATGGTTAATAGAGTATTCTGAAGGCTTAGAATGGTCTAGGAATGTGTATTAGGACATACAAGAACCTTTAGAATGTTCCTAAACAATGCTTGGTACCCCAAGGGATGTATAGGATGTAGCATGAGTCCTTGGAGGCTCTAACAAGTGTAAAATAGTTAATAGAGTATTCTAAACGCTTAGAATAGTCTAGGAATGTGTATTAGGACATATAAGAACCTTTAGAATGATCCTAAACAATGCTTAGTGCCCCAAGGGACATAGAGGATTTTGCATGAGTCCTTGGAGGCTCTAACAAGTGTAGAATGGTTAATAGAGTATTCTAAACGCTTAGAATGGTATAGGAATGTGTATTAGGACATATAAGAACCTTTAGAATGATCCTAAACAATGCTTAGTTCCCCAAGGGACGTAAAGGATGTAGCATGAGTCCTTGGAGGCTCTAACAAGTGTAGAATGGTTAATTGAGTATTCTGAAGGCTTAGAATGGTCTAGGAATGTGTATTAGGACATACAAGAACCTTTAGAATGTTCCTAAACAATGCTTGGTACCCCAAGGGACGTATAGGATGTAGCATGAGTCCTTGGAGGCTCTAACAAGTGTAAAATAGTTAATAGAGTATTCTAAACGCTTAGAATGGTCTAGAAATGTGTATTAGGACATATAAGAACCTTTAGAATGATCCTAAACAATGCTTAGTGCCCCAAGTGACGTAGAGGATTTTGCATGAGTCCTTGGAGGCTCTGACAAGTGTAGAATGGTTAGTAGGGTATTCTAAAGGCTTAGTATGGTCTAGGAATGTGTATTAGGACATACAAGAACCTTTAGAATGATCCTAAACAATGCTTGGTGCCCCAAGGGATGTATAGAATGTAGCATGAGTCCTTGGAGGCTCTAACAAGTGTAAAATAGTTAATAGAGTATTCTAAAGGCTTAGAATGGTCTAGGAATGTGTATTAGGACATATAAGAACCTTTAGAATGATCCTAAACAATGATTAGTGCCCCAAGGGACATAGAGGATTTTGCATGAGTCCTTGGAGGCTCTAACAAGTGTAGAATGGTTAGTAGGGTATTCTAAAGGCTTAGAATGGTCAAGGAATGTGTATTAGGACATATAAGAACCTTTAGAATGATCCTAAACAATGCTTAGTTCCCCAAGGGACGTAAAGGATGTAGCATGAGTCCTTGGAGGCTTTAACAAGTGTAGAATGGTTAATAGAGTATTCTGAAGGCTTAGAATGGTCTAGGAATGTGTATTAGGACATACAAGAACCTTTAGAATGATCCTAAACAATGCTTGGTACCCCAAGGGACGTATAGGATGTAGCATGAGTCCTTGGAGGCTCTAACAAGTGTAAAACAGTTAATAGAGTATTCTAAACGCTTAGAATCGTCTAGAAATGTGTATTAGGACATATAAGAACCTTTAGAATGATCCTAAACAATGCTTAGTGCCCCAAGGGACGTAGAGGATTTTGCATGAGTCCTTGGAGGCTCTGACAAGTGTAGAATGGTTAGTAGGGTATTCTAAAGGCTTAGTATGGTCTAGGAATGTGTATTAGGACATACAAGAACCTTTAGAATGATCCTAAACAATGCTTGGTGCCCCAAGGGATGTATAGTATGTAGCATGAGTCCTTGGAGGCTCTAACAAGTGTAAAATAGTTAATAGAGTATTCTAAAGGCTTAGAATGGTCTAGGAATGTGTATTAGGACATATAAGAACGTTTAGAATGATCCTAAACAATGCTTAGTGCCCCAAGGGACATAGAGGATTTTGCATGAGTCCTTGGAGGCTCTAACAAGTGTAGAATGGTTAGTAGGGTATTCTAAAGGCTTAGAATGGTCTAGGAATGTGTATTAGGACATATAAGAACCTTTAGAATGATCCTAAACAATGCTTAGTTCCCCAAGGGACGTAAAAGATGTAGCATGAGTCCTTGGAGGCTCTAACAAGTGTAGAATGGTTAATATAGTATTCTGAAGGCTTAGAATGGTCTAGGAATGTGTATTAGGACATACAAGAACCTTTAGAATGATCCTAAACAATGCTTGGTACCCCAAGGGACGTATAGGATGTAGCATGAGTCCTTGGAGGCTCTAACAAGTGTCAAATAGTTAATAGAGTATTCTAAAGGCTTAGAATGGTCTAGGAATGTGTATTAGGACATATAAGAACGTTTAGAATGATCCTAAACAATGCTTAGTGCCCCAAGGGACATAGAGGATTTTGCATGAGTCCTTGGAGGCTCTAACAAGTGTAGAATGGTTAGTAGGGTATTCTAAAGGCTTAGAATGGTCTAGGAATGTGTATTAGGACATATAAGAACCTTTAGAATGATCCTAAACAATGCTTAGTTCCCCAAGGGACGTAAAAGATGTAGCATGAGTCCTTGGAGGCTCTAACAAGTGTAGAATGGTTAATATAGTATTCTGAAGGCTTAGAATGGTCTAGGAATGTGTATTAGGACATACAAGAACCTTTAGAATAATCCTAAACAATGCTTGGTACCCCAAGGGACGTATAGGATGTAGCATGAGTCCTTGGAGGCTCTAACAAGTGTCAAATAGTTAATAGAGTATTCTAAACGCTTAGAATGGTCTAGAAATGTGTATTAGGACATATAAGAACCTTTAGAATGATCCTAAACAATGCTTAGTGCCCCAAGGGACGTAGAGGATTTTGAATGAGTCCTTGGAGGCTCTGACAAGTGTAGAATGGTTAGTAGGGTATTCTAAAGGCTTAGTATGGTCTAGGAATGTGTATTAGGACATACAAGAACCTTTAGAATGATCCTAAACAATGCTTGGTGCCCCAAGGGATGTATAGTATGTAGCATGAGTCCTTGGAGGCTCTAACAAGTGTAAAATAGTTAATAGAGTATTCTAAAGGCTTAGAATGGTCTAGGAATGTGTATTAGGACATATAAGAACCTTTAGAATGATCCTAAACAATGCTTAGTGCCCCAAGGGACATAGAGGATTTTGCATGAGTCCTTGGAGGCTCTAACAAGTGTAGAATGGTTAGTAGGGTATTCTAAAGGCTTAGAATGGTCTAAGAATGTGTATTAGGACATATAAGAACCTTTAGAATGATCCTAAACAATGCTTAGTTCCCAAGGAACGTAAAGGATGTAGCATGAGTCCTTGGAGGCTCTAACAAGTGTAGAATGGTTAATAGAGTATTCTGAAGGCTTAGAATGGTCTAGGAATGTGTATTAGGACATACAAGAACCTTTAGAATGATCCTAAACAATGCTTGGTACCCCAAGGGACGTATAGGATGTAGCATGAGTCCATGGAGGCTCTAACAAGTGTAAAATAGTTAATAGAGTATTCTAAACGCTTAGAATGGTCTAGAAATGTGTATTAGGACATATAAGAACCTTTAGAATGATCCTAAACAATGCTTAGTGCCCCAAGGGACGTAGAGGATTTTGCATGAGTCCTTGGAGGCTCTGAAAAGTGTAGAATGGTTAGTAGGGTATTCTAAAGGCTTAGTATGGTCTAGGAATGTGTATTAGGACATATAAGAACCTTTAGAATGATCCTAAATAATGCTTAGTGCCCCAAGGGACGTAGAGGATTTTGCATGAGTCCTTGGAGGCTCTAACAAGTGTAGAATGGTTAGTAGGGTATTCTAAAGGCTTAGAATGGTCTAGGAATGTGTATTAGGACATATAAGAACCTTTAGAATGATTCTAAACAAAGCTTGGTGGCCCAAGGGACGTAGAGGATGTAGCATGAGTCCTCGGAGGCTCTTACAAGTGTAGAATTGTTAATAGGTTATTGTAAAGGCTTAGAATAGTCTAGGAATGTGTATTAGGACATCTAAGAACCTTTAGAATGATCCTAAACAATGCTTGGTGGCCCAAGGGACGTAGAGGATGTAGCATGAGTTCTTTGAGGATCTAAAAAGTGCAGAATGGTTAAGAGAGTATTCTAGAGGCTTAGAATCGTCTAGGAATGTGTATTAGGACATATAAGAACCTTTAGAATGATCCTAAACAAAGCTTGGTGCACCAAGGGATGTATAGGATGTAGCATGAGTCCTTGGAGGCTCTAACAAGTATAGAATGGTTAATAGGGTATTCTAAAGGCTTAGTATGGTCTAGGAATGTGTATTAGGACATATAAGAACCTTTAGAATGATCCTAAACAATGCTTAGTTCCCCAAGGGACATAGAGGATTTTGCATGAGTCCTTGGAGGCTCTAACAAGTGTAGAATGGTTAGTAGGGTATTCTAAAGGCTTAGAATGGTCTAGGAATGTGTATTAGGACATATAAGAACCTTTAGAATGATCCTAAACAATGCTTAGTTCCCCAAGGGACGTAAAGGATGTAGCATGAGTCCTTGGAGGCTCTAACAAGTGTAAAATAGTTAATAGAGTATTCTAAAGGCTTAGAATGGTCTAGGAATGTGTATTAGGGCATATAAGAACCTTTAGAATGATCCTAAACAATGCTTAGTTCCCCAAGGGACGTAAAGGATGTAGCATGAGTCCTTGGAGGCTCTAACAAGTGTAGAATGGTTAATAGAGTATTCTGAAGGTTTAGAATGGTCTAGGAATGTGTATTAGGACATACAAGAACCTTTAGAATGATCCTAAACAATGCTTGATGCCCCAAGGGATGTATAGTATGTAGCATGAGTCCTTCGAGGCTCTAACAAGTGTAAAATTGTTAATAGAGTATTCTAAAGACTTAGAATGGTCTAGGAATGTGTATTAGGACATATAAGAACCTTTAGAATGATCCTAAACAATGCTTAGTGCCCCAAGGGACGTAGAGGATTTTGCATGAGTCCTCGGAGGCTCTAACAAGTGTAGAATGGTTAGTAGGGTATTCTAAAGGCTTAGAATGGTCTAGGAATGTGTATTAGGACTTATAAGAACCTTTAGAATGATCCTAAACAAAGCTTGGTGGCCCAAGGGACGTAGAGGATGTAGCATGAGTCCTTCGAGTCTCTAACAAGTGTAAAATAGTTAATAGAGTATTCTAAAGGCTTAGAATGGTCTAGAAATGTGTATTAGGACATATAAGAACCTTTAGAATGATCCTAAACAATGCTTAGTGCCCCAAGGGACGTAGAGGATTTTGCATGAGTCCTTGGAGGCTCTAACAAGTGTAGAATGGTTAGTAGGGTATTCTAAAGGCTTAGAATGGTCTAGGAATGTGTATTAGGACATATAAGAACCTTTAGAATGATCCTAAACAATGCTTAGTTCCCCAAGGGACGTAAAGGATGTAGCGTGAGTCCTTGGAGGCTCTAACAAGTGTAGAATGGTTAATAGCGTATTCTGAAGGCTTAGAATGGTATAGGAATGTGTATTAGGACATACAAGAACATTTAGAATGATCCAAAACAATGCTTGGTGCCCCAAGGGACGTATAGGATGTAGCATGAGTCCTTGGAGGCTCTAACAAGTGTAGAATGGTTAATAGAGTATTCTGAAGGTTTAGAATGGTCTAGGAATGTGTATTAGGACATACAAGAACCTTTAGAATGATCCTAAACATTGCTTGGTGCCCCAAGGGATGTATAGTATGTAGCATGAGTCCTTGGAGGCTCTAACAAGTGTAAAATAGTTAATAGTGTATTCTAAAGGCTTAGAATGGTCTAGGAATGTGTATTAGGGCATATAAGAACCTTTAGAATGATCCTAAACAATGCTTAGTTCCCCAAGGGACGTAAAGGATGTAGCATGAGTCCTTGGAGGCTCTAACAAGTGTAGAATGGTTAATAGAGTATTCTGAAGGTTTAGAATGGTCTAGGAATGTGTATTAGGACATACAAGAACCTTTAGAATGATCCTAAACAATGCTTGGTGCCGCAAGGGATGTATAGTATGTAGCATGAGTCCTTGGAGGCTCTAACAAGTGTAAAATTGTTAATAGAGTATTCTAAAGGCTTAGAATGGTCTAGGAATGTGTATTAGGACATATAAGAACCTTTAGAATGATCCTAAACAATGCTTAGTGCCCCAAGGGACATAGAGGATTTTGCATGAGTCCTTGGAGGCTCTAACAAGTGTAGAATGGTTAGTAGGGTATTCTAAAGGCTTAGAATGGTCTAGGAATGTGTATTAGGACATATAAGAACCTTTAGAATGATCCTAAACAATGCTTAGTTCCCCAAGGGACGTAAAGGATGTAGCATGAGTCCTTGGAGGCTCTAACAAGTGTAAAATAGTTAATAGAGTATTCTAAAGGCTTAGTATGGTCTAGGAATGTGTATTAGGACATATAAGAACCTTTAGAATGATCCTAAACAATGCTTAGTGCCCCAAGGGACGTAGAGGATGTAGCATGAGTCCTTGGAGGCTCTAACAAATGTAGAATGGTTAATACAGTATTCTGAAGGTTTAGAATGGTCTAGGAATGTGTATTAGGACATACAAGAACCTTTAGAATGATCCTAAACAATGCTTGGTAGCCCAAGGGACGTATAGGATGTAGCATGAGTCCTTGGAGGCTCTAACAAGTGTAAAATAGTTAATAGAGTATTCTAAAGACTTAGAATGGTCTAGGAATGTGTATTGGGACATTTAAGAACCTTTAGAATGATCCTAAACAATGCTTGGTGCCGCGAGGGACGTAGAGGATGTAGCTTGAGTGCTTGGAGGCTCTAACAAGTGTAGAATGGTTAATAGGGTATTCTAAAGGCTTAGAATGGTCTAGTAATGTGTATTAGGACATATAAGAACCTTTAGAATGATCCTAAACAATGCTTGGTGCCCCAAGGGATGTATAGTATGTAGCATGAGTCCTTGGAGGCTCTAACAAGTGTAAAATTGTTAATAGAGTATTCTAAAGGCTTAGAATGGTCTAGGAATGTGTATTAGGACATATAAGAACCTTTAGAATGATCCTAAACAATGCTTAGTGCCCCAAGGGACCTAGAGGATTTTGCATGAGTCCTTGGAGGCTCTAACAAGTGTAGAATGGTTAGTAGGGTATTCTAAAGGCTTAGAATGGTCTAGGAATGTGTATTAGGACATACAAGAACCTTTAGAATGATCCTAAACAATGCTTGGTGCCCCAAGGGATGTATAGTATGTAGCATGAGTCCTTGGAGGCTCTAACAAGTGTAAAATTGTTAATAGAGTATTCTAAAGGCTTAGAATGGTCTAGGAATGTGTATTAGGACATATAAGAACCTTTAGAATGATCCTAAACAATGCTTAGTGCCCCAAGGGACATAGAGGATTTTGCATGAGTCCTTGGAGGCTCTAACTAGGGTAGAATGGTTAGTAGGGTATTCTAAAGGCTTAGTATGGTCTAGGAATGTGTATTAGGACATATAAAAACCTTTAGAATGATCCTAAACAATGCTTAGTTCCCCAAGGGACGTAAAGGATGTTGCATGATTCCTTGGAGGCTCTAACAAGTGTAGAATGGTTAATAGAGTATTCTGAAGGTTTAGAATGGTCTAGGAATGTGTATTAGGACATACAAGAACCTTTAGAATGATCCTAAACAATGCTTGGTGCCGCAAGGGATGTATAGTATGTAGCATGAGTCCTTGGAGGCTCTAACAAGTGTAAAATTGTTAATAGAGTATTCTAAAGGCTTAGAATGGTCTAGGAATGTGTATTAGGACATATAAGAACCTTTAGAATGATCCTAAACAATGCTTAGTTCCCCAAGGGACGTAAAGGATGTTGCATGATTCCTTGGAGGCTCTAACAAGTGTAGAATGGTTAATAGAGTATTCTGAAGGTTTAGAATGGTCTAGGAATGTGTATTAGGACATACAAGAACCTTTAGAATGATCCTAAACAATGCTTGGTGCCCCAAGGGATGTATAGTATGTAGCATGAGTCCTTGGAGGCTCTAACAAGTGTAAAATTGTTAATAGAGTATTCTAAAGGCTTAGAATGGTCTAGGAATGTGTATTAGGACATATAAGAACCTTTAGAATGATCCTAAACAATGCTTAGTGCCCCAAGGGACATAGAGGATTTTGCATGAGTCCTTGGAGGCTCTAACAAGGGTAGAATGGTTAGTAGGGTATTCTAAAGGCTTAGTATGGTCTAGGAATGTGTATTAGGACATATAAGAACCTTTAGAATGATCCTAAACAATGCTTAGTTCCCCAAGGGACGTAAAGGATGTTGCATGATTCCTTGGAGGCTCTAACAAGTGTAGAATGGTTAATAGAGTATTCTGAAGGTTTAGAATGGTCTAGGAATGTGTATTAGGACATACAAGAACCTTTAGAATGATCCTAAACAATGCTTGGTGCCCAAAGGGATGTATAGTATGTAGCATGAGTCCTTGGAGGCTCTAACAAGTGTAAAATTGTTAATAGAGTATTCTAAAGGCTTAGAATGGTCTAGGAATGTGTATTAGGACATATAAGAACCTTTAGAATGATCCTAAACAATGCTTAGTTCCCCAAGGGACGTAAAGGATGTTGCATGATTCCTTGGAGGCTCTAACAAGTGTAGAATGGTTAATAGAGTATTCTGAAGGTTTAGAATGGTCTAGGAATGTGTATTACGACATACAAGAACCTTTAGAATGATCCTAAACAATGCTTGGTGCCCCAAGGGATGTATAGTATGTAGCATGAGTCCTTGGAGGCTCTAACAAGTGTAAAATTGTTAATAGAGTATTCTAAAGGCTTAGAATGGTCTAGGAATGTGTATTAGGACATATAAGAACCTTTAGAATGATCCTAAACAATGCTTAGTGCCCCAAGGGACATAGAGGATTTTGCATGAGTCCTTGGAGGCTCTAACAAGTGTAGAATGGTTAGTAGGGTATTCTAAAGGCTTAGAATGGTCTAGGAATGTGTATTAGGACATATAAGAACCATTAGAATGATCCTAAACAATGCTTGGTGCCCCAAGGGATGTATAGTATGTAGCATGAGTCCTTGGAGGCTCTAACAAGTGTAAAATTGTTAATAGAGTATTCTAAAGGCTTAGAATGGTCTAGGAATGTGTATTAGGACATACAAGAACCTTTAGAATGATCCTAAACAATGCTTGGTGCCCCAAGGGATGTATAGTATGTAGCATGAGTCCTTGGAGGCTCTAACAAGTGTAAAATTGTTAATAGAGTATTCTAAAGGCTTAGAATGGTCTAGGAATGTGTATTAGGACATATAAGAACCTTTAGAATGATCCTAAACAATGCTTAGTTCCCCAAGGGACATAGAGGATTTTGCATGAGTCCTTGGAGGCTCTAACAAGTGTAGAATGGTTAGTAGGGTATTCTAAAGGCTTAGAATGGTCTAGGAATGAGTATTAGGACATATAAGAACCTTTAGAATGATCCTAAACAATGCTTAGTGCCCCAAGGGACATAGAGGATTTTGCATGAGTCCTTGGAGGCTCTAACAAGTGTAGAATGGTTAGTAGGGTATTCTAAAGGCTTAGAATGGTCTAGGAATGTGTATTAGGACATATAAGAACCTTTAGAATGATCCTAAACAATGCTTAGTTCCCCAAGGGACGTAAAGGATGTAGCATGAGTCCTTGGAGGCTCTAACAAGTGTAAAATTGTTAATAGAGTATTCTAAAGGCTTAGAATGGTCTAGGAATGTGTATTAGGACATATAAGAACCTTTAGAATGATCCTAAACAATGCTTAGTTCCCCAAGGGACATAGAGGATTTTGCATGAGTCCTTGGAGGCTCTAACAAGTGTAGAATGGTTAGTAGGGTATTCTAAAGGCTTAGAATGGTCTAGGAATGTGTATTAGGACATATAAGAACCATTAGAATGATCCTAAACAATGCTTGGTGCCCCAAGGGATGTATAGTATGTAGCATGAGTCCTTGGAGGCTCTAACAAGTGTAAAATTGTTAATAGAGTATTCTAAAGGCTTAGAATGGTCTAGGAATGTGTATTAGGACATACAAGAACCTTTAGAATGATCCTAAACAATGCTTGGTGCCCCAAGGGATGTATAGTATGTAGCATGAGTCCTTGGAGGCTCTAACAAGTGTAAAATTGTTAATAGAGTATTCTAAAGGCTTAGAATGGTCTAGGAATGTGTATTAGGACATATAAGAACCTTTAGAATGATCCTAAACAATGCTTAGTTCCCCAAGGGACATAGAGGATTTTGCATGAGTCCTTGGAGGCTCTAACAAGTGTAGAATGGTTAGTAGGGTATTCTAAAGGCTTAGAATGGTCTAGGAATGAGTATTAGGACATATAAGAACCTTTAGAATGATCCTAAACAATGCTTAGTGCCCCAAGGGACATAGAGGATTTTGCATGAGTCCTTGGAGGCTCTAACAAGTGTAGAATGGTTAGTAGGGTATTCTAAAGGCTTAGAATGGTCTAGGAATGTGTATTAGGACATATAAGAACCTTTAGAATGATCCTAAACAATGCTTAGTTCCCCAAGGGACGTAAAGGATGTAGCATGAGTCCTTGGAGGCTCTAACAAGTGTAAAATAGTTAATAGAGTATTCTAAAGGCTTAGAATGGTCTAGGAATGTGTATTAGGGCATATAAGAACCTTTAGAATGATCCTAAACAATGCTTAGTTCCCCAAGGGACGTAAAGGATGTAGCATGAGTCCTTGGAGGCTCTAACAAGTGTAGAATGGTTAATAGAGTATTCTGAAGGTTTAGAATGGTCTAGGAATGTGTATTAGGACATACAAGAACCTTTAGAATGATCCTAAACAATGCTTGGTGCCCCAAGGGACGTAGAGGATTTTGCATGAGTCCTTGGAGGCTCTAACAAGTGTAGAATGGTTAGTAGGGTATTCTAAAGGCTTAGAATGGTCTAGGAATGTGTATTAGGACATATAAGAACCTTTAGAATGATCCTAAACAATGCTTAGTTCCCCAAGGGACGTAAAGGATGTAGCATGAGTCCTTGGAGGCTCTAACAAGTGTAGAATGGTTAGTAGGGTATTCTAAAGGCTTAGAATGGTCTAGGAATGTGTATTAGGACATACAAGAACCTTTAGAATGATCCTAAACAATGCTTGGTGCCCCAAGGGATGTATAGTATGTAGCATGAGTCCTTGGAGGCTCTAACAAGTGTAAAATTGTTAATAGAGTATTCTAAAGGCTTAGAATGGTCTAGGAATGTGTATTAGGACATATAAGAACCTTTAGAATGATCCTAAACAATGCTTAGTGCCCCAAGGGACATAGAGGATTTTGCATGAGTCCTTGGAGGCTCTAACAAGTGTAGAATGGTTAGTAGGGTATTCTAAAGGCTTAGTATGGTCTAGGAATGTGTATTAGGACATATAAGAACCTTTAGAATGATCCTAAACAATCAATGCTTAGTGCCCCAAGGGACGTAGAGCATTTTGCATGAGTCCTTGGAGGCTCTAACAAGTGTAGAATGGTTAGTAGGGTATTCTAAAGGCTTAGAATGGTCTAGGAATGTGTATTAGGACATACAAGAACCTTTAGAATGATCCTAAACATTGCTTGGTGCCCCAAGGGATGTATAGTATGTAGCATGAGTCCTTTGAGGCTCTAACAAGTGTAGAATGGTTAGTAGGGTATTCTAAAGGCTTAGAATGGTCTAGGAATGTGTATTAGGGCATATAAGAACCTTTAGAATGATCCTAAACAATGCTTAGTTCCCCAAGGGACGTAAAGGATGTAGCATGAGTCCTTGGAGGCTCTAACAAGTGTAGAATGGTTAATAGAGTATTCTGAAGGTTTAGAATGGTCTAGGAATGTGTATTAGGACATACAAGAACCTTTAGAATGATCCTAAACAATGCTTGGTGCCCCAAGGGACGTAGAGGATTTTGCATGAGTCCTTGGAGGCTCTAACAAGTGTAGAATGGTTAGTAGGGTATTCTAAAGGCTTAGAATGGTCTACGAATGTGTATTAGGACATATAAGAACCTTTAGAATGATCCTAAACAATGCTTAGTTCCCCAAGGGACGTAAAGGATGTAGCATGAGTCCTTGGAGGCTCTAACAAGTGTAGAATGGTTAATAGCGTATTCTGAAGGCATAGAATGGTATAGGAATGTGTATTAGGACACATAAGAACCTTTAGAATGATCCTAAACAATGCTTAGTTCCCCAAGGGACGTAAAGGATGTAGCATGAGTCCTTGGAGGCTCTAACAAGTGTAAAATAGTTAATAGAGTATTCTAAAGGCTTAGAATGGTCTAGGAATGTGTATTAGGGCATATAAGAACCTTTAGAATGATCCTAAACAATGCTTAGTTCCCCAAGGGACGTAAAGGATGTAGCATGAGTCCTTGGAGGCTCTAACAAGTGTAGAATGGTTAATAGAGTATTCTGAAGGTTTAGAATGGTCTAGGAATGTGTATTAGGACATACAAGAACCTTTAGAACGATCCTAAACAATCAATGCTTAGTGCCCCAAGGGACGTAGAGCATTTTGCATGAGTCCTTGGAGGCTCTAACAAGTGTAGAATGGTTAGTAGGGTATTCTAAAGGCTTAGAATGGTCTAGGAATGTGTATTAGGACATACAAGAACCTTTAGAATGATCCTAAACATTGCTTGGTGCCCCAAGGCATGTATAGTATGTAGCATGAGTCCTTGGAGGCTCTAACAAGTGTAGAATGGTTAGTAGGGTATTCTAAAGGCTTAGAATGGTCTAGGAATGTGTATTAGGGCATATAAGAACCTTTAGAATGATCCTAAACAATGCTTAGTTCCCCAAGGGACGTAAAGGATGTAGCATGAGTCCTTGGAGGCTCTAACAAGTGTAGAATGGTTAATAGAGTATTCTGAAGGTTTAGAATGGTCTAGGAATGTGTATTAGGACATACAAGAACCTTTAGAATGATCCTAAACAATGCTTGGTGCCCCAAGGGACGTAGAGGATTTTGCATGAGTCCTTGGAGGCTCTAACAAGTGTAGAATGGTTAGTAGGGTATTCTAAAGGCTTAGAATGGTCTAGGAATGTGTATTAGGACATATAAGAACCTTTAGAATGATCCTAAACAATGCTTAGTTCCCCAAGGGACGTAAAGGATGTAGCATGAGTCCTTGGAGGCTCTAACAAGTGTAGAATGGTTAGTAGGGTATTCTAAAGGCTTAGAATGGTCTAGGAATGTGTATTAGGACATACAAGAACCTTTAGAATGATCCTAAACAATGCTTGGTGCCCCAAGGGATGTATAGTATGTAGCATGAGTCCTTGGAGGCTCTAACAAGTGTAAAATTGTTAATAGAGTATTCTAAAGGCTTAGAATGGTCTAGGAATGTGTATTAGGACATATAAGAACCTTTAGAATGATCCTAAACAATGCTTAGTGCCCCAAGGGACATAGAGGATTTTGCATGAGTCCTTGGAGGCTCTAACAAGTGTAGAATGGTTAGTAGGGTATTCTAAAGGCTTAGTATGGTCTAGGAATGTGTATTAGGACATATAACAACCTTTAGAATGATCCTAAACAATCAATGCTTAGTGCCCCAAGGGACGTAGAGCATTTTGCATGAGTCCTTGGAGGCTCTAACAAGTGTAGAATGGTTAGTAGGGTATTCTAAAGGCTTAGAATGGTCTAGGAATGTGTATTAGGACATACAAGAACCTTTAGAATGATCCTAAACATTGCTTGGTGCCCCAAGGGATGTATAGTATGTAGCATGAGTCCTTGGAGGCTCTAACAAGTGTAGAATGGTTAGTAGGGTATTCTAAAGGCTTAGAATGGTCTAGGAATGTGTATTAGGGCATATAAGAACCTTTAGAATGATCCTAAACAATGCTTAGTTCCCCAAGGGACGTAAAGGATGTAGCATGAGTCCTTGGAGGCTCTAACAAGTGTAGAATGGTTAATAGAGTATTCTGAAGGTTTAGAATGGTCTAGGAATGTGTATTAGGACATACAAGAACCTTTAGAATGATCCTAAACAATGCTTGGTGCCCCAAGGGACGTATAGTATGTAGCATGAGTCCTTGGAGGCTCTAACAAGTGTAGAATGGTTAATAGAGTATTCTGAAGGTTTAGAATGGTCTAGGAATGTGTATTAGGACATACAAGAACCTTTAGAATGATCCTAAACAATGCTTGGTGCCCCAAGGGATGTATAGTATGTAGCATGAGTCCTTGGAGGCACTAACAAGTGTAAAATATTAATAGAGTATTCTAAAGGCTTAGAATGGCCTAGGAATGTGTATTGGGACATATAAGAACCTTTAGAATGATCCTAAACAATGCTTAGTTCCCCAAGGGACGTAAAGGATGTAGCATGAGTCCTTGGAGGCTCTAACAAGTGTAGAATGGTTAGTAGGGTATTCTAAAGGCTTAGAATGGTCTAGGAATGTGTATTAGGACATATAAGAACCTTTAGAATGATCCTAAACAAAGCTTGGTGGCCCAAGGGACGTAGAGGATGTAGCATGAGTCCTTCGAGTCTCTAACAAGTGTAAAATGGTTAATAGAGTATTCTAAAGGCTTAGAATGGTCTAGAAATGTGTATTAGGACATATAAGAACCTTTAGAATGATCCTAAACAATGCTTAGTGCCCCAAGGGACGTAGAGGATTTTGCATGAGTCCTTGGAGGCTCTAACAAGTGTAGAATGGTTAGTAGGGTATTCTAAAGGCTTAGAATGGTCTAGGAATATGTATTAGGACATATAAGAACCTTTAGAATGATCCTAAACAATGCTTAGTTCCCCAAGGGACGTAAAGGATGTAGCATGAGTCCTTGGAGGCTCTAACAAGTGTACAATGGTTAATAGCGTATTCTGAAGGCATAGAATGGTATAGGAATGTGTATT
Source organism: Crotalaria pallida (assembly GCA_037953625.1). Lineage (NCBI taxonomy): Eukaryota > Viridiplantae > Streptophyta > Magnoliopsida > Fabales > Fabaceae > Crotalaria > Crotalaria pallida. Next base: position 72,735,461 of record CM075649.1, on the reverse strand, counting down.
AGGACATATAAGAACCTTTAGAATGATCCTAAACAATGCTTAGTTCCCCAAGGGACGTAAAGGATGTAGCATGAGTCCTTGGAGGCTCTAACAAGTGTAAAATAGTTAATAGAGTATTCTAAAGGCTTAGAATGGTCTAGGAATGTGTATTAGGGCATATAAGAACCATTAGAATGATCCTAAACAATGCTTAGTTCCCCAAGGGACGTAAAGGATGTAGCATGAGTCCTTGGAGGCTCTAACAAGTGTAGAATGGTTAATAGAGTATTCTGAAGGTTTAGAATGGTCTAGGAATGTGTATTAGGACATACAAGAACCTTTAGAACGATCCTAAACAATGCTTGGTGCCCCAAGGGATGTATAGTATGCAGCATGAGTCCTTGGAGGCTCTAACAAGTGTAAAATAGTTAATAGAGTATTCTAAAGGCTTAGAATGGTCTAGGAATGTGTATTAGGGCATATAAGAACCTTTAGAATGATCCTAAACAATGCTTAGTTCCCCAAGGGACGTAAAGGATGTAGCATGAGTCCTTGGAGGCTCTAACAAGTGTAGAATGGTTAATAGAGTATTCTGAAGGTTTAGAATGGTCTAGGAATGTGTATTAGGACATACAAGAACCTTTAGAATGATCCTAAACAATGCTTGGTGCCCCAAGGGATGTATAGTATGTAGCATGAGTCCTTCGAGGCTCTAACAAGTGTAAAATTGTTAATAGAGTATTCTAAAGACTTAGAATGGTCTAGGAATGTGTATTAGGACATATAAGAACCTTTAGAATGATCCTAAACAATGCTTAGTGCCCCAAGGGACGTAGAGGATTTTGCATGAGTCCTTGGAGGCTCTAACAAGTGTAGAATGGTTAGTAGGGTATTCTAAAGGCTTAGAATGGTCTAGGAATGTGTATTAGGACATATAAGAACCTTTAGAATGATCCTAAACAATGCTTAGTTCCCCAAGGGACGTAAAGGATGTAGCGTGAGTCCTTGGAGGCTCTAACAAGTGTAGAATGGTTAATAGCGTATTCTGAAGGCTTAGAATGGTATAGGAATGTGTATTAGGACATACAAGAACATTTAGAATGATCCAAAACAATGCTTGGTGCCCCAAGGGACGTATAGGATGTAGCATGAGTCCTTGGAGGCTCTAACAAGTGTAGAATGGTTAATAGAGTATTCTGAAGGTTTAGAATGGTCTAGGAATGTGTATTAGGACATACAAGAACCTTTAGAATGATCCTAAACATTGCTTGGTGCCCCAAGGGATGTATAGTATGTAGCATGAGTCCTTGGAGGCTCTAACAAGTGTAAAATAGTTAATAGTGTATTCTAAAGGCTTAGAATGGTCTAGGAATGTGTATTAGGGCATATAAGAACCTTTAGAATGATCCTAAACAATGCTTAGTTCCCCAAGGGACGTAAAGGATGTAGCATGAGTCCTTGGAGGCTCTAACAAGTGTAGAATGGTTAATAGAGTATTCTGAAGGTTTAGAATGGTCTAGGAATGTGTATTAGGACATACAAGAACCTTTAGAATGATCCTAAACAATGCTTGGTGCCGCAAGGGATGTATAGTATGTAGCATGAGTCCTTGGAGGCTCTAACAAGTGTAAAATTGTTAATAGAGTATTCTAAAGGCTTAGAATGGTCTAGGAATGTGTATTAGGACATATAAGAACCTTTAGAATGATCCTAAACAATGCTTAGTGCCCCAAGGGACATAGAGGATTTTGCATGAGTCCTTGGAGGCTCTAACAAGTGTAGAATGGTTAGTAGGGTATTCTAAAGGCTTAGAATGGTCTAGGAATGTGTATTAGGACATATAAGAACCTTTAGAATGATCCTAAACAATGCTTAGTTCCCCAAGGGACGTAAAGGATGTAGCATGAGTCCTTGGAGGCTCTAACAAGTGTAAAATAGTTAATAGAGTATTCTAAAGGCTTAGTATGGTCTAGGAATGTGTATTAGGACATATAAGAACCTTTAGAATGATCCTAAACAATGCTTAGTGCCCCAAGGGACGTAGAGGATGTAGCATGAGTCCTTGGAGGCTCTAACAAATGTAGAATGGTTAATACAGTATTCTGAAGGTTTAGAATGGTCTAGGAATGTGTATTAGGACATACAAGAACCTTTAGAATGATCCTAAACAATGCTTGGTAGCCCAAGGGACGTATAGGATGTAGCATGAGTCCTTGGAGGCTCTAACAAGTGTAAAATAGTTAATAGAGTATTCTAAAGACTTAGAATGGTCTAGGAAAGTGTATTGGGACATTTAAGAACCTTTAGAATGATCCTAAACAATGCTTGGTGCCGCGAGGGACGTAGAGGATGTAGCTTGAGTGCTTGGAGGCTCTAACAAGTGTAGAATGGTTAATAGGGTATTCTAAAGGCTTAGAATGGTCTAGGAATGTGTATTAGGACATATAAGAACCTTTAGAATGATCCTAAACAATGCTTGGTGCCCCAAGGGATGTATAGTATGTAGCATGAGTCCTTGGAGGCTCTAACAAGTGTAAAATTGTTAATAGAGTATTCTAAAGGCTTAGAATGGTCTAGGAATGTGTATTAGGACATATAAGAACCTTTAGAATGATCCTAAACAATGCTTAGTGCCCCAAGGGACCTAGAGGATTTTGCATGAGTCCTTGGAGGCTCTAACAAGTGTAGAATGGTTAGTAGGGTATTCTAAAGGCTTAGAATGGTCTAGGAATGTGTATTAGGACATACAAGAACCTTTAGAATGATCCTAAACAATGCTTGGTGCCCCAAGGGATGTATAGTATGTAGCATGAGTCCTTGGAGGCTCTAACAAGTGTAAAATTGTTAATAGAGTATTCTAAAGGCTTAGAATGGTCTAGGAATGTGTATTAGGACATATAAGAACCTTTAGAATGATCCTAAACAATGCTTAGTGCCCCAAGGGACATAGAGGATTTTGCATGAGTCCTTGGAGGCTCTAACTAGGGTAGAATGGTTAGTAGGGTATTCTAAAGGCTTAGTATGGTCTAGGAATGTGTATTAGGACATATAAAAACCTTTAGAATGATCCTAAACAATGCTTAGTTCCCCAAGGGACGTAAAGGATGTTGCATGATTCCTTGGAGGCTCTAACAAGTGTAGAATGGTTAATAGAGTATTCTGAAGGTTTAGAATGGTCTAGGAATGTGTATTAGGACATACAAGAACCTTTAGAATGATCCTAAACAATGCTTGGTGCCGCAAGGGATGTATAGTATGTAGCATGAGTCCTTGGAGGCTCTAACAAGTGTAAAATTGTTAATAGAGTATTCTAAAGGCTTAGAATGGTCTAGGAATGTGTATTAGGACATATAAGAACCTTTAGAATGATCCTAAACAATGCTTAGTTCCCCAAGGGACGTAAAGGATGTTGCATGATTCCTTGGAGGCTCTAACAAGTGTAGAATGGTTAATAGAGTATTCTGAAGGTTTAGAATGGTCTAGGAATGTGTATTAGGACATACAAGAACCTTTAGAATGATCCTAAACAATGCTTGGTGCCCCAAGGGATGTATAGTATGTAGCATGAGTCCTTGGAGGCTCTAACAAGTGTAAAATTGTTAATAGAGTATTCTAAAGGCTTAGAATGGTCTAGGAATGTGTATTAGGACATATAAGAACCTTTAGAATGATCCTAAACAATGCTTAGTGCCCCAAGGGACATAGAGGATTTTGCATGAGTCCTTGGAGGCTCTAACAAGGGTAGAATGGTTAGTAGGGTATTCTAAAGGCTTAGTATGGTCTAGGAATGTGTATTAGGACATATAAGAACCTTTAGAATGATCCTAAACAATGCTTAGTTCCCCAAGGGACGTAAAGGATGTTGCATGATTCCTTGGAGGCTCTAACAAGTGTAGAATGGTTAATAGAGTATTCTGAAGGTTTAGAATGGTCTAGGAATGTGTATTAGGACATACAAGAACCTTTAGAATGATCCTAAACAATGCTTGGTGCCCAAAGGGATGTATAGTATGTAGCATGAGTCCTTGGAGGCTCTAACAAGTGTAAAATTGTTAATAGAGTATTCTAAAGGCTTAGAATGGTCTAGGAATGTGTATTAGGACATATAAGAACCTTTAGAATGATCCTAAACAATGCTTAGTTCCCCAAGGGACGTAAAGGATGTTGCATGATTCCTTGGAGGCTCTAACAAGTGTAGAATGGTTAATAGAGTATTCTGAAGGTTTAGAATGGTCTAGGAATGTGTATTACGACATACAAGAACCTTTAGAATGATCCTAAACAATGCTTGGTGCCCCAAGGGATGTATAGTATGTAGCATGAGTCCTTGGAGGCTCTAACAAGTGTAAAATTGTTAATAGAGTATTCTAAAGGCTTAGAATGGTCTAGGAATGTGTATTAGGACATATAAGAACCTTTAGAATGATCCTAAACAATGCTTAGTGCCCCAAGGGACATAGAGGATTTTGCATGAGTCCTTGGAGGCTCTAACAAGTGTAGAATGGTTAGTAGGGTATTCTAAAGGCTTAGAATGGTCTAGGAATGTGTATTAGGACATATAAGAACCATTAGAATGATCCTAAACAATGCTTGGTGCCCCAAGGGATGTATAGTATGTAGCATGAGTCCTTGGAGGCTCTAACAAGTGTAAAATTGTTAATAGAGTATTCTAAAGGCTTAGAATGGTCTAGGAATGTGTATTAGGACATACAAGAACCTTTAGAATGATCCTAAACAATGCTTGGTGCCCCAAGGGATGTATAGTATGTAGCATGAGTCCTTGGAGGCTCTAACAAGTGTAAAATTGTTAATAGAGTATTCTAAAGGCTTAGAATGGTCTAGGAATGTGTATTAGGACATATAAGAACCTTTAGAATGATCCTAAACAATGCTTAGTTCCCCAAGGGACATAGAGGATTTTGCATGAGTCCTTGGAGGCTCTAACAAGTGTAGAATGGTTAGTAGGGTATTCTAAAGGCTTAGAATGGTCTAGGAATGAGTATTAGGACATATAAGAACCTTTAGAATGATCCTAAACAATGCTTAGTGCCCCAAGGGACATAGAGGATTTTGCATGAGTCCTTGGAGGCTCTAACAAGTGTAGAATGGTTAGTAGGGTATTCTAAAGGCTTAGAATGGTCTAGGAATGTGTATTAGGACATATAAGAACCTTTAGAATGATCCTAAACAATGCTTAGTTCCCCAAGGGACGTAAAGGATGTAGCATGAGTCCTTGGAGGCTCTAACAAGTGTAAAATTGTTAATAGAGTATTCTAAAGGCTTAGAATGGTCTAGGAATGTGTATTAGGACATATAAGAACCTTTAGAATGATCCTAAACAATGCTTAGTTCCCCAAGGGACATAGAGGATTTTGCATGAGTCCTTGGAGGCTCTAACAAGTGTAGAATGGTTAGTAGGGTATTCTAAAGGCTTAGAATGGTCTAGGAATGTGTATTAGGACATATAAGAACCATTAGAATGATCCTAAACAATGCTTGGTGCCCCAAGGGATGTATAGTATGTAGCATGAGTCCTTGGAGGCTCTAACAAGTGTAAAATTGTTAATAGAGTATTCTAAAGGCTTAGAATGGTCTAGGAATGTGTATTAGGACATACAAGAACCTTTAGAATGATCCTAAACAATGCTTGGTGCCCCAAGGGATGTATAGTATGTAGCATGAGTCCTTGGAGGCTCTAACAAGTGTAAAATTGTTAATAGAGTATTCTAAAGGCTTAGAATGGTCTAGGAATGTGTATTAGGACATATAAGAACCTTTAGAATGATCCTAAACAATGCTTAGTTCCCCAAGGGACATAGAGGATTTTGCATGAGTCCTTGGAGGCTCTAACAAGTGTAGAATGGTTAGTAGGGTATTCTAAAGGCTTAGAATGGTCTAGGAATGAGTATTAGGACATATAAGAACCTTTAGAATGATCCTAAACAATGCTTAGTGCCCCAAGGGACATAGAGGATTTTGCATGAGTCCTTGGAGGCTCTAACAAGTGTAGAATGGTTAGTAGGGTATTCTAAAGGCTTAGAATGGTCTAGGAATGTGTATTAGGACATATAAGAACCTTTAGAATGATCCTAAACAATGCTTAGTTCCCCAAGGGACGTAAAGGATGTAGCATGAGTCCTTGGAGGCTCTAACAAGTGTAAAATAGTTAATAGAGTATTCTAAAGGCTTAGAATGGTCTAGGAATGTGTATTAGGGCATATAAGAACCTTTAGAATGATCCTAAACAATGCTTAGTTCCCCAAGGGACGTAAAGGGTGTAGCATGAGTCCTTGGAGGCTCTAACAAGTGTAGAATGGTTAATAGAGTATTCTGAAGGTTTAGAATGGTCTAGGAATGTGTATTAGGACATACAAGAACCTTTAGAATGATCCTAAACAATGCTTGGTGCCCCAAGGGACGTAGAGGATTTTGCATGAGTCCTTGGAGGCTCTAACAAGTGTAGAATGGTTAGTAGGGTATTCTAAAGGCTTAGAATGGTCTAGGAATGTGTATTAGGACATATAAGAACCTTTAGAATGATCCTAAACAATGCTTAGTTCCCCAAGGGACGTAAAGGATGTAGCATGAGTCCTTGGAGGCTCTAACAAGTGTAGAATGGTTAGTAGGGTATTCTAAAGGCTTAGAATGGTCTAGGAATGTGTATTAGGACATACAAGAACCTTTAGAATGATCCTAAACAATGCTTGGTGCCCCAAGGGATGTATAGTATGTAGCATGAGTCCTTGGTGGCTCTAACAAGTGTAAAATTGTTAATAGAGTATTCTAAAGGCTTAGAATGGTCTAGGAATGTGTATTAGGACATATAAGAACCTTTAGAATGATCCTAAACAATGCTTAGTGCCCCAAGGGACATAGAGGATTTTGCATGAGTCCTTGGAGGCTCTAACAAGTGTAGAATGGTTAGTAGGGTATTCTAAAGGCTTAGTATGGTCTAGGAATGTGTATTAGGACATATAAGAACCTTTAGAATGATCCTAAACAATCAATGCTTAGTGCCCCAAGGGACGTAGAGCATTTTGCATGAGTCCTTGGAGGCTCTAACAAGTGTAGAATGGTTAGTAGGGTATTCTAAAGGCTTAGAATGGTCTAGGAATGTGTATTAGGACATACAAGAACCTTTAGAATGATCCTAAACATTGCTTGGTGCCCCAAGGGATGTATAGTATGTAGCATGAGTCCTTTGAGGCTCTAACAAGTGTAGAATGGTTAGTAGGGTATTCTAAAGGCTTAGAATGGTCTAGGAATGTGTATTAGGGCATATAAGAACCTTTAGAATGATCCTAAACAATGCTTAGTTCCCCAAGGGACGTAAAGGATGTAGCATGAGTCCTTGGAGGCTCTAACAAGTGTAGAATGGTTAATAGAGTATTCTGAAGGTTTAGAATGGTCTAGGAATGTGTATTAGGACATACAAGAACCTTTAGAATGATCCTAAACAATGCTTGGTGCCCCAAGGGACGTAGAGGATTTTGCATGAGTCCTTGGAGGCTCTAACAAGTGTAGAATGGTTAGTAGGGTATTCTAAAGGCTTAGAATGGTCTACGAATGTGTATTAGGACATATAAGAACCTTTAGAATGATCCTAAACAATGCTTAGTTCCCCAAGGGACGTAAAGGATGTAGCATGAGTCCTTGGAGGCTCTAACAAGTGTAGAATGGTTAATAGCGTATTCTGAAGGCATAGAATGGTATAGGAATGTGTATTAGGACACATAAGAACCTTTAGAATGATCCTAAACAATGCTTAGTTCCCCAAGGGACGTAAAGGATGTAGCATGAGTCCTTGGAGGCTCTAACAAGTGTAAAATAGTTAATAGAGTATTCTAAAGGCTTAGAATGGTCTAGGAATGTGTATTAGGGCATATAAGAACCTTTAGAATGATCCTAAACAATGCTTAGTTCCCCAAGGGACGTAAAGGATGTAGCATGAGTCCTTGGAGGCTCTAACAAGTGTAGAATGGTTAATAGAGTATTCTGAAGGTTTAGAATGGTCTAGGAATGTGTATTAGGACATACAAGAACCTTTAGAACGATCCTAAACAATCAATGCTTAGTGCCCCAAGGGACGTAGAGCATTTTGCATGAGTCCTTGGAGGCTCTAACAAGTGTAGAATGGTTAGTAGGGTATTCTAAAGGCTTAGAATGGTCTAGGAATGTGTATTAGGACATATAAGAACCTTTAGAATGATCCTAAACAATGCTTAGTTCCCCAAGGGACGTAAAGGATGTAGCATGAGTCCTTGGAGGCTCTAACAAGTGTAGAATGGTTAATAGAGTATTCTGAAGGTTTAGAATGGTCTAGGAATGTGTATTAGGACATACAAGAACCTTTAGAATGATCCTAAACAATGCTTGGTGCCCCAAGGGACGTAGAGGATTTTGCATGAGTCCTTGGAGGCTCTAACAAGTGTAGAATGGTTAGTAGGGTATTCTAAAGGCTTAGAATGGTCTAGGAATGTGTATTAGGACATATAAGAACCTTTAGAATGATCCTAAACAATGCTTAGTTCCCCAAGGGACGTAAAGGATGTAGCATGAGTCCTTGGAGGCTCTAACAAGTGTAGAATGGTTAGTAGGGTATTCTAAAGGCTTAGAATGGTCTAGGAATGTGTATTAGGACATACAAGAACCTTTAGAATGATCCTAAACAATGCTTGGTGCCCCAAGGGATGTATAGTATGTAGCATGAGTCCTTGGAGGCTCTAACAAGTGTAAAATTGTTAATAGAGTATTCTAAAGGCTTAGAATGGTCTAGGAATGTGTATTAGGACATATAAGAACCTTTAGAATGATCCTAAACAATGCTTAGTGCCCCAAGGGACATAGAGGATTTTGCATGAGTCCTTGGAGGCTCTAACAAGTGTAGAATGGTTAGTAGGGTATTCTAAAGGCTTAGTATGGTCTAGGAATGTGTATTAGGACATATAACAACCTTTAGAATGATCCTAAACAATCAATGCTTAGTGCCCCAAGGGACGTAGAGCATTTTGCATGAGTCCTTGGAGGCTCTAACAAGTGTAGAATGGTTAGTAGGGTATTCTAAAGGCTTAGAATGGTCTAGGAATGTGTATTAGGACATACAAGAACCTTTAGAATGATCCTAAACATTGCTTGGTGCCCCAAGGGATGTATAGTATGTAGCATGAGTCCTTGGAGGCTCTAACAAGTGTAGAATGGTTAGTAGGGTATTCTAAAGGCTTAGAATGGTCTAGGAATGTGTATTAGGGCATATAAGAACCTTTAGAATGATCCTAAACAATGCTTAGTTCCCCAAGGGACGTAAAGGATGTAGCATGAGTCCTTGGAGGCTCTAACAAGTGTAGAATGGTTAATAGAGTATTCTGAAGGTTTAGAATGGTCTAGGAATGTGTATTAGGACATACAAGAACCTTTAGAATGATCCTAAACAATGCTTGGTGCCCCAAGGGACGTATAGTATGTAGCATGAGTCCTTGGAGGCTCTAACAAGTGTAGAATGGTTAATAGAGTATTCTGAAGGTTTAGAATGGTCTAGGAATGTGTATTAGGACATACAAGAACCTTTAGAATGATCCTAAACAATGCTTGGTGCCCCAAGGGATGTATAGTATGTAGCATGAGTCCTTGGAGGCACTAACAAGTGTAAAATATTAATAGAGTATTCTAAAGGCTTAGAATGGCCTAGGAATGTGTATTGGGACATATAAGAACCTTTAGAATGATCCTAAACAATGCTTAGTTCCCCAAGGGACGTAAAGGATGTAGCATGAGTCCTTGGAGGCTCTAACAAGTGTAGAATGGTTAGTAGGGTATTCTAAAGGCTTAGAATGGTCTAGGAATGTGTATTAGGACATATAAGAACCTTTAGAATGATCCTAAACAAAGCTTGGTGGCCCAAGGGACGTAGAGGATGTAGCATGAGTCCTTCGAGTCTCTAACAAGTGTAAAATGGTTAATAGAGTATTCTAAAGGCTTAGAATGGTCTAGAAATGTGTATTAGGACATATAAGAACCTTTAGAATGATCCTAAACAATGCTTAGTGCCCCAAGGGACGTAGAGGATTTTGCATGAGTCCTTGGAGGCTCTAACAAGTGTAGAATGGTTAGTAGGGTATTCTAAAGGCTTAGAATGGTCTAGGAATATGTATTAGGACATATAAGAACCTTTAGAATGATCCTAAACAATGCTTAGTTCCCCAAGGGACGTAAAGGATGTAGCATGAGTCCTTGGAGGCTCTAACAAGTGTAGAATGGTTAATAGCGTATTCTGAAGGCATAGAATGGTATAGGAATGTGTATTAGGACATATAAGAACCTTTAGAATGATCCTAAACAATGCTTAGTTCCCCAAGGGACGTAAAGGATGTAGCATGAGTCCTTGGAGGCTCTAACAAGTGTAAAATAGTTAATAGAGTATTCTAAAGGCTTAGAATGGTCTAGGAATGTGTATTAGGGCATATAAGAACCATTAGAATGATCCTAAACAATGCTTAGTTCCCCAAGGGACGTAAAGGATGTAGCATGAGTCCTTGGAGGCTCTAACAAGTGTAGAATGGTTAATAGAGTATTCTGAAGGTTTAGAATGGTCTAGGAATGTGTATTAGGACATACAAGAACCTTTAGAACGATCCTAAACAATGCTTGGTGCCCCAAGGGATGTATAGTATGCAGCATGAGTCCTTGGAGGCTCTAACAAGTGTAAAATTGTTAATAGAGTATTCTAAAGGCTTAGAATGGTCTAGGAATGTGTATTAGGACATACAAGAACCTTTAGAATGATCCTAAACAATGCTTGGTGCCCCAAGGGATGTATAGTATGTAGCATGAGTCCTTGGAGGCTCTAACAAGTGTAAAATTGTTAATAGAGTATTCTAAATGCTTAGAATGGTCTAGGAATGTGTATTAGGACATATAAGAACCTTTAGAATGATCCTAAACAATGCTTAGTTCCCCAAGGGACATAGAGGATTTTGCATGAGTCCTTGGAGGCTCTAACAAGTGTAGAATGGTTAGTAGGGTATTCTAAAGGCTTAGAATGGTCTAGGAATGAGTATTAGGACATATAAGAACCTTTAGAATGATCCTAAACAATGCTTAGTGCCCCAAGGGACATAGAGGATTTTGCATGAGTCCTTGGAGGCTCTAACAAGTGTAGAATGGTTAGTAGGGTATTCTAAAGGCTTAGAATGGTCTAGGAATGTGTATTAGGACATATAAGAACCTTTAGAATGATCCTAAACAATGCTTAGTTCTCCAAGGGACGTAAAGGATGTAGCATGAGTCCTTGGAGGCTCTAACAAGTGTAAAATAGTTAATAGAGTATTCTAAAGGCTTAGAATGGTCTAGGAATGTGTATTAGGGCATATAAGAACCTTTAGAATGATCCTAAAAAATGCTTAGTTCCCCAAGGGACGTAAAGGATGTAGCATGAGTCCTTGGAGGCTCTAACAAGTGTAGAATGGTTAATAGAGTATTCTGAAGGTTTAGAATGGTCTAGGAATGTGTATTAGGACATACAAGAACCTTTAGAATGATCCTAAACAATGCTTGGTGCCCCAAGGGACGTATAGTATGTAGCATGAGTCCTTGGAGGCTCTAACAAGTGTAGAATGGTTAATAGAGTATTCTGAAGGTTTAGAATGGTCTAGGAATGTGTATTAGGACATACAAGAACCTTTAGAATGATCCTAAACAATGCTTGGTGCCCCAAGGGATGTATAGTATGTAGCATGAGTCCTTGGAGGCTCTAACAAGTGTAAAATATTAATAGAGTATTGTAAAGGCTTAGAATGGCCTAGGAATGTGTATTGGGACATATAAGAACCTTTAGAATGATCCTAAACAATGCTTAGTTCCCCAAGGGACGTAAAGGATGTAGCATGAGTCCTTGGAGGCTCTAACAAGTGTAGAATGGTTAGTAGGGTATTCTAAAGGCTTAGAATGGTCTAGGAATGTGTATTAGGACATATAAGAACCTTTAGAATGATCCTAAACAAAGCTTGGTGGCCCAAGGGACGTAGAGGATGTAGCATGAGTCCTTCGAGTCTCTAACAAGTGTAAAATGGTTAATAGAGTATTCTAAAGGCTTAGAATGGTCTAGAAATGTGTATTAGGACATATAAGAACCTTTAGAATGATCCTAAACAATGCTTAGTGCCCCAAGGGACGTAGAGGATTTTGCATGAGTCCTTGGAGGCTCTAACAAGTGTAGAATGGTTAGTAGGGTATTCTAAAGGCTTAGAATGGTCTAGGAATATGTATTAGGACATATAAGAACCTTTAGAATGATCCTAAACAATGCTTAGTTCCCCAAGGGACGTAAAGGATGTAGCATGAGTCCTTGGAGGCTCTAACAAGTGTAGAATGGTTAATAGCGTATTCTGAAGGCATAGAATGGTATAGGAATGTGTATTCGGACATATAAGAACCTTTAGAATGATCCTAAACAATGCTTAGTTCCCCAAGGGACGTAAAGGATGTAGCATGAGTCCTTGGAGGCTCTAACAAGTGTAAAATAGTTAATAGAGTATTCTAAAGGCTTAGAATGGTCTAGGAATGTGTATTAGGGCATATAAGAACCATTAGAATGATCCTAAACAATGCTTAGTTCCCCAAGGGACGTAAAGGATGTAGCATGAGTCCTTGGAGGCTCTAACAAGTGTAGAATGGTTAATAGAGTATTCTGAAGGTTTAGAATGGTCTAGGAATGTGTATTAGGACATACAAGAACCTTTAGAACGATCCTAAACAATGCTTGGTGCCCCAAGGGATGTATAGTATGCAGCATGAGTCCTTGGAGGCTCTAACAAGTGTAAAATTGTTAATAGAGTATTCTAATGGCTTAGAATGGTCTAGGAATGTGTATTAGGACATACAAGAACCTTTAGAATGATCCTAAACAATGCTTGGTGCCCCAAGGGATGTATAGTATGTAGCATGAGTCCTTGGAGGCTCTAACAAGTGTAAAATTGTTAATAGAGTATTCTAAATGCTTAGAATGGTCTAGGAATGTGTATTAGGACATATAAGAACCTTTAGAATGATCCTAAACAATGCTTAGTTCCCCAAGGGACATAGAGGATTTTGCATGAGTCCTTGGAGGCTCTAACAAGTGTAGAATGGTTAGTAGGGTATTCTAAAGGCTTAGAATGGTCTAGGAATGAGTATCAGGACATATAAGAACCTTTAGAATGATCCTAAACAATGCTTAGTGCCCCAAGGGACATAGAGGATTTTGCATGAGTCCTTGGAGGCTCTAACAAGTGTAGAATGGTTAGTAGGGTATTCTAAAGGCTTAGAATGGTCTAGGAATGTGTATTAGGACATATAAGAACCTTTAGAATGATCCTAAACAATGCTTAGTTCTCCAAGGGACGTAAAGGATGTAGCATGAGTCCTTGGAGGCTCTAACAAGTGTAAAATAGTTAATAGAGTATTCTCAAGGCTTAGAATGGTCTAGGAATGTGTATTAGGGCATATAAGAACCTTTAGAATGATCCTAAAAAATGCTTAGTTCCCCAAGGGACGTAAAGGATGTAGCATGAGTCCTTGGAGGCTCTAACAAGTGTAGAATGGTTAATAGAGTATTCTGAACGTTTAGAATGGTCTAGGAATGTGTATTAGGACATACAAGAACCATTAGAATGATCCTAAACAATGCTTGGTGCCCCAAGGGATGTATAGTATGTAGCATGAGTCCTTGGAGGCTCTAACAAGTGTAAAATTGTTAATAGAGTATTCTAAAGGCTTAGAATGGTCTAGGAATGTGTATTAGGACATATAAGAACCTTTAGAATGATCCTAAACAATGCTTAGTTCCCCAAGGGACGTAAAGGATGTAGCATGAGTCCTTGGAGGCTCTAACAAGCGTAGAATGGTTAGTAGGGTATTCTAAAGGCTTAGAATGGTCTAGGAATGTGTATTAGGACATACAAGAACCTTTAGAATGATCCTAAACAATGCTTGGTGCCCCAAGGGATGTATAGTATGTAGCATGAGTCCTTGGAGGCTCTAACAAGTGTAAAATTGTTAATAGAGTATTCTAAAGGCTTAGAATGGTCTAGGAATGTGTATTAGGACATATAAGAACCTTTAGAATGATCCTAAACAATGCTTAGTGCCCCAAGGGACATAGAGGATTTTGCATGAGTCCTTGGAGGCTCTAACAAGTGTATAATGGTTAGTAGGGTATTCTAAAGGCTTAGAATGGTCTAGGAATGTGTATTAGGACATACAAGAACCTTTAGAATGATCCTAAACATTGCTTGGTGCCCCAAGGGATGTATAGTATGTAGCATGAGTCCTTGGAGGCTCTAACAAGTGTAGAATGGTTAGTAGGGTATTCTAAAGGCTTAGAATGGTCTAGGAATGTGTATTAGGGCATATAAGAACCTTTAGAATGATCCTAAACAATGCTTAGTTCCCCAAGGGACGTAAAGGATGTAGCATGAGTCCTTGGAGGCTCTAACAAGTGTAGAATGGTTAATAGAGTATTCTGAAGGTTTAGAATGGTCTAGGAATGTGTATTAGGACATACAAGAACCTTTAGAATGATCCTAAACAATGCTTGGTGCCCCAAGGGACGTATAGTATGTAGCATGAGTCCTTGGAGGCTCTAACAAGTGTAGAATGGTTAATAGAGTATTCTGAACGTTTAGAATGGTCTAGGAATGTGTATTAGGACATACAAGAACCATTAGAATGATCCTAAACAATGCTTGGTGCCCCAAGGGATGTATAGTATGTAGCATGAGTCCTTGGAGGCTCTAACAAGTGTAAAATTGTTAATAGAGTATTCTAAAGGCTTAGAATGGTCTAGGAATGTGTATTAGGACATATAAGAACCTTTAGAATGATCCTAAACAATGCTTAGTGCCCCAAGGGACATAGAGGATTTTGCATGAGTCCTTGGAGGCTCTAACAAGTGTAGAATGGTTAGTAGGGTATTCTAAAGGCTTAGTATGGTCTAGGAATGTGTATTAGGACATATAAGAACCTTTAGAATGATCCTAAACCATCAATGCTTAGTGCCCCAAGGGACGTAGAGCATTTTGCATGAGTCCTTGGAGGCTCTAACAAGTGTAGAATGGTTAGTAGGGTATTCTAAAGGCTTAGAATGGTCTAGGAATGTGTATTAGGACATACAAGAACCTTTAGAATGATCCTAAACATTGCTTGGTGCCCCAAGGGATGTATAGTATGTAGCATGAGTCCTTGGAGGCTCTAACAAGTGTAGAATGGTTAGTAGGGTATTCTAAAGGCTTAGAATGGTCTAGGAATGTGTATTAGGGCATATAAGAACCTTTAGAATGATCCTAAACAATGCTTAGTTCCCCAAGGGACGTAAAGGATGTAGCATGAGTCCTTGGAGGCTCTAACAAGTGTAGAATGGTTAATAGAGTATTCTGAAGGTTTAGAATGGTCTAGGAATGTGTATTAGGACATACAAGAACCTTTAGAACGATCCTAAACAATGCTTGGTGCCCCAAGGGATGTATAGTATGCAGCATGAGTCCTTGGAGGCTCTAACAAGTGTAAAATTGTTAATAGAGTATTCTAAAGGCTTAGAATGGTCTAGGAATGTGTATTAGGACATACAAGAACCTTTAGAATGATCCTAAACAATGCTTGGTGCCCCAAGGGACGTATAGTATGTAGCATGAGTCCTTGGAGGCTCTAACAAGTGTAGAATGGTTAATAGAGTATTCTGAACGTTTAGAATGGTCTAGGAATGTGTATTAGGACATACAAGAACCATTAGAATGATCCTAAACAATGCTTGGTGCCCCAAGGGATGTATAGTATGTAGCATGAGTCCTTGGAGGCTCTAACAAGTGTAAAATTGTTAATAGAGTATTCTAAAGGCTTAGAATGGTCTAGGAATGTGTATTAGGACATATAAGAACCTTTAGAATGATCCTAAACAATGCTTAGTGCCCCAAGGGACATAGAGGATTTTGCATGAGTCCTTGGAGGCTCTAACAAGTGTAGAATGGTTAGTAGGGTATTCTAAAGGCTTAGTATGGTCTAGGAATGTGTATTAGGACATATAAGAACCTTTAGAATGATCCTAAACCATCAATGCTTAGTGCCCCAAGGGACGTAGAGCATTTTGCATGAGTCCTTGGAGGCTCTAACAAGTGTAGAATGGTTAGTAGGGTATTCTAAAGGCTTAGAATGGTCTAGGAATGTGTATTAGGACATACAAGAACCTTTAGAATGATCCTAAACATTGCTTGGTGCCCCAAGGGATGTATAGTATGTAGCATGAGTCCTTGGAGGCTCTAACAAGTGTAGAATGGTTAGTAGGGTATTCTAAAGGCTTAGAATGGTCTAGGAATGAGTATCAGGACATATAAGAACCTTTAGAATGATCCTAAACAATGCTTAGTGCCCCAAGGGACATAGAGGATTTTGCATGAGTCCTTGGAGGCTCTAACAAGTGTAGAATGGTTAGTAGGGTATTCTAAAGGCTTAGAATGGTCTAGGAATGTGTATTAGGACATATAAGAACCTTTAGAATGATCCTAAACAATGCTTAGTTCTCCAAGGGACGTAAAGGATGTAGCATGAGTCCTTGGAGGCTCTAACAAGTGTAAAATAGTTAATAGAGTATTCTAAAGGCTTAGAATGGTCTAGGAATGTGTATTAGGGCATATAAGAACCTTTAGAATGATCCTAAAAAATGCTTAGTTCCCCAAGGGACGTAAAGGATGTAGCATGAGTCCTTGGAGGCTCTAACAAGTGTAGAATGGTTAATAGAGTATTCTGAACGTTTAGAATGGTCTAGGAATGTGTATTAGGACATACAAGAACCATTAGAATGATCCTAAACAATGCTTGGTGCCCCAAGGGATGTATAGTATGTAGCATGAGTCCTTGGAGGCTCTAACAAGTGTAAAATTGTTAATAGAGTATTCTAAAGGCTTAGAATGGTCTAGGAATGTGTATTAGGACATATAAGAACCTTTAGAATGATCCTAAACAATGCTTAGTTCCCCAAGGGACGTAAAGGATGTAGCATGAGTCCTTGGAGGCTCTAACAAGCGTAGAATGGTTAGTAGGGTATTCTAAAGGCTTAGAATGGTCTAGGAATGTGTATTAGGACATACAAGAACCTTTAGAATGATCCTAAACAATGCTTGGTGCCCCAAGGGATGTATAGTATGTAGCATGAGTCCTTGGAGGCTCTAACAAGTGTAAAATTGTTAATAGAGTATTCTAAAGGCTTAGAATGGTCTAGGAATGTGTATTAGGACATATAAGAACCTTTAGAATGATCCTAAACAATGCTTAGTGCCCCAAGGGACATAGAGGATTTTGCATGAGTCCTTGGAGGCTCTAACAAGTGTAGAATGGTTAGTAGGGTATTCTAAAGGCTTAGAATGGTCTAGGAATGTGTATTAGGACATACAAGAACCTTTAGAATGATCCTAAACATTGCTTGGTGCCCCAAGGGATGTATAGTATGTAGCATGAGTCCTTGGAGGCTCTAACAAGTGTAGAATGGTTAGTAGGGTATTCTAAAGGCTTAGAATGGTCTAGGAATGTGTATTAGGGCATATAAGAACCTTTAGAATGATCCTAAACCATCAATGCTTAGTGCCCCAAGGGACGTAGAGCATTTTGCATGAGTCCTTGGAGGCTCTAACAAGTGTAGAATGGTTAGTAGGGTATTCTAAAGGCTTAGAATGGTCTAGGAATGTGTATTAGGACATACAAGAACCTTTAGAATGATCCTAAACAATGCTTGGTGCCCCAAGGGACGTATAGTATGTAGCATGAGTCCTTGGAGGCTCTAACAAGTGTAGAATGGTTAATAGAGTATTCTGAACGTTTAGAATGGTCTAGGAATGTGTATTAGGACATACAAGAACCATTAGAATGATCCTAAACAATGCTTGGTGCCCCAAGGGATGTATAGTATGTAGCATGAGTCCTTGGAGGCTCTAACAAGTGTAAAATTGTTAATAGAGTATTCTAAAGGCTTAGAATGGTCTAGGAATGTGTATTAGGACATATAAGAACCTTTAGAATGATCCTAAACAATGCTTAGTGCCCCAAGGGACATAGAGGATTTTGCATGAGTCCTTGGAGGCTCTAACAAGTGTAGAATGGTTAGTAGGGTATTCTAAAGGCTTAGTATGGTCTAGGAATGTGTATTAGGACATATAAGAACCTTTAGAATGATCCTAAACCATCAATGCTTAGTGCCCCAAGGGACGTAGAGCATTTTGCATGAGTCCTTGGAGGCTCTAACAAGTGTAGAATGGTTAGTAGGGTATTCTAAAGGCTTAGAATGGTCTAGGAATGTGTATTAGGACATACAAGAACCTTTAGAATGATCCTAAACATTGCTTGGTGCCCCAAGGGATGTATAGTATGTAGCATGAGTCCTTGGAGGCTCTAACAAGTGTAGAATGGTTAGTAGGGTATTCTAAAGGCTTAGAATGGTCTAGGAATGTGTATTAGGGCATATAAGAACCTTTAGAATGATCCTAAACAATGCTTAGTTCCCCAAGGGACGTAAAGGATGTAGCATGAGTCCTTGGAGGCTCTAACAAGTGTAGAATGGTTAATAGAGTATTCTGAAGGTTTAGAATGGTCTAGGAATGTGTATTAGGACATACAAGAACCTTTAGAATGATCCTAAACAATGCTTGGTGCCCCAAGGGACGTATAGTATGTAGCATGAGTCCTTGGAGGCTCTAACAAGTGTAGAATGGTTAATAGAGTATTCTGAAGGTTTAGAATGGTCTAGGAATGTGTATTAGGACATACAAGAACCTTTAGAATGATCCTAAACAATGCTTGGTGCCCCAAGGGATGTATAGTATGTAGCATGAGTCCTTGGAGGCTCTAACAAGTGTAAAATATTAATAGAGTATTCTAAAGGCTTAGAATGGTCTAGGAATGTGTATTGGGACATATAAGAACCTTTAGAATGATCCTAAACAATGCTTAGTTCCCCAAGGGACGTAAAGGATGTAGCATGAGTCCTTGGAGGCTCTAACAAGTGTAGAATGGTTAGTAGGGTATTCTAAAGGCTTAGAATGGTCTAGGAATGTGTATTAGGACATATAAGAACCTTTAGAATGATCATAAACAAAGCTTGGTGGCCCAAGGGACGTAGAGGATGTAGCATGAGTCCTTCGAGGCTCTAACAAGTGTAAAATGGTTAATAGAGTATTCTAAAGGCTTAGAATGGTCTAGAAATGTGTATTAGGACATATAAGAACCTTTAGAATGATCCTAAACAATGCTTAGTGCCCCAAGGGACGTAGAGGATTTTGCATGAGTCCTTGGAGGCTCTGAAAAGTGTAGAATGGTTAGTAGGGTATTCTAAAGGCTTAGTATGGTCTAGGAATGTGTATTAGGACATATAAGAACCTTTAGAATGATCCTAAACCATCAATGCTTAGTGCCCCAAGGGACGTAGAGCATTTTGCATGAGTCCTTGGAGGCTCTAACAAGTGTAGAATGGTTAGTAGGGTATTCTAAAGGCTTAGAATGGTCTAGGAATGTGTATTAGGACATACAAGAACCTTTAGAATGATCCTAAACATTGCTTGGTGCCCCAAGGGATGTATAGTATGTAGCATGAGTCCTTGGAGGCTCTAACAAGTGTAGAATGGTTAGTAGGGTATTCTAAAGGCTTAGAATGGTCTAGGAATGTGTATTAGGGCATATAAGAACCTTTAGAATGATCCTAAACAATGCTTAGTTCCCCAAGGGACGTAAAGGATGTAGCATGAGTCCTTGGAGGCTCTAACAAGTGTAGAATGGTTAGTAGGGTATTCTAAAGGCTTAGAATGGTCTAGGAATGTGTATTAGGACATATAAGAACCTTTAGAATGATCCTAAACAATGCTTAGTTCCCCAAGGGACGTAAAGGATGTAGCATGAGTCCTTGGAGGCTCTAACAAGTGTAGAATGGTCAATAGCGTATTCTGAAGGCATAGAATGGTATAGGAATGTGTATTAGGACATACAAGAACCTTTAGAATGATCCAAAACAATGCTTGGTGCCCCAAGGGACGTATAGGATGTAGCATGAGTCCTTGGAGGCTCTAACAAGTGTAGAATGGTTAATAGAGTATTCTGAAGGCTTAGAATGGTCTAGGAATGTGTATTAGGACATACAAGAACCTTTAGAATGATCCTAAACATTGCTTGGTGCCCCAAGGGATGTATAGTATGTAGCATGAGTCCTTGGAGGCTCTAACAAGTGTAAAATAGTTAATAGAGTATTCTAAAGGCTTAGAATGGTCTAGGAATGTGTATTAGGGCATATAAGAACCTTTAGAATGATCCTAAACAATGCTTAGTTCCCCAAGGGACGTAAAGGATGTAGCATGAGTCCTTGGAGGCTCTAACAAGTGTAGAATGGTTAATAGAGTATTCTGAAGGTTTAGAATGGTCTAGGAATATGTATTAGGACATACCAGAACCTTTAGAATGATCCTAAACAATGCTTGGTGCCCCAAGGGATGTATAGTATGTAGCATGAGTCCTTGGAGGCTCTAACAAGTGTAAAATTGTTAATAGAGTATTCTAAAGGCTTAGAATGGTCTAGGAATGTGTATTAGGACATACAAGAACCTTTAGAATGATCCTAAACAATGCTTGGTGCCCCAAGGGATGTATAGTATGTAGCATGAGTCCTTGGAGGCTCTAACAAGTGTAAAATTGTTAATAGAGTATTCTAAAGGCTTAGAATGGTCTAGGAATGTGTATTAGGACATATAAGAACCTTTAGAATGATCCTAAACAATGCTTAGTGCCCCAAGGGACATAGAGGATTTTGCATGAGTCCTTGGAGGCTCTAACAAGTGTAGAATGGTTAATAGAGTATTCTGAAGGCTTAGAATGGTCTAGGAATGTGTATTAGGACATATAAGAACCTTTAGAATGATCCTAAACAATGCTTGGTGCCCCAAGGGATGTATAGTATGTAGCATGAGCCCTTGGAGGCTCTAACAAGTGTAAAATAGTTAATAGAGTATTCTAAAGGCTTAGAATGGTCTAGGAATGTGTATTAGGACATATAAGAACCTTTAGAATGATCCTAAACAATGCTTAGTTCCCCAAGGGACGTAAAGGATGTAGCATGAGTCCTTGGAGGCTCTAACAAGTGTAGAATGGTTAATAGAGTATTCTGAAGGTTTAGAATGGTCTAGGAATGTGTATTAGGACATACAAGAACCTTTAGAATGATCCTAAACAATGCTTGGTGCCCCAAGGGATGTATAGTATGTAGCATGAGTCCTTGGAGGCTCTAACAAGTGTAAAATTGTTAATAGAGTATTCTAAAGGCTTACAATGGTCTAGGAATGTGTATTAGGACATATAAGAACCTTTAGAATGATCCTAAACAATGCTTAGTGCCCCAAGGGACATAGAGGATTTTGCATGAGTCCTTGGAGGCTCTAACAAGTGTAGAATGGTTAATAGAGTATTCTGAAGGCTTAGAATGGTCTAGGAATGTGTATTAGGACATATAAGAACCTTTAGAATGATCCTAAACAATGCTTGGTGCCCCAAGGGATGTATAGTATGTAGCATGAGCCCTTGGAGGCTCTAACAAGTGTAAAATAGTTAATAGAGTATTCTAAAGGCTTAGAATGGTCTAGGAATGTGTATTAGGACATATAAGAACCTTTAGAATGATCCTAAACAATGCTTAGTTCCCCAAGGGACGTAAAGGATGTAGCATGAGTCCTTGGAGGCTCTAACAAGTGTAGAATGGTTAATAGAGTATTCTGAAGGTTTAGAATGGTCTAGGAATGTGTATTAGGACATACAAGAACCTTTAGAATGATCCTAAACAATGCTTGGTGCCCCAAGGGATGTATAGTATGTAGCATGAGTCCTTGGAGGCTCTAACAAGTGTAAAATTGTTAATAGAGTATTCTAAAGGCTTAGAATGGTCTAGGAATGTGTATTAGGACATATAAGAACCTTTAGAATGATCCTAAACAATGCTTAGTTCCCCAAGGGACATAGAGGATTTTGCATGAGTCCTTGGAGGCTCTAACAAGGGTAGAATGGTTAGTAGGGTATTCTAAAGGCTTAGTATGGTCTAGGAATGTGAATTAGGACATATAAGAACCTTTAGAATGATCCTAAACAATGCTTAGTTCCCCAAGGGACGTAAAGGATGTTGCATGATTCCTTGGAGGCTCTAACAAGTGTAGAATGGTTAATAGAGTATTCTGAAGGTTTAGAATGGTCTAGGAATGTGTATTAGGACATACAAGAACCTTTAGAATGATCCTAAACAATGCTTGGTGCCCCAAGGGATGTATAGTATGTAGCATGAGTCCTTGGAGGCTCTAACAAGTGTAAAATTGTTAATAGAGTATTCTAAAGGCTTAGAATGGTCTAGGAATGTGTATTAGGACATATAAGAACCTTTAGAATGATCCTAAACAATGCTTAGTGCCCCAAGGGACATAGAGGATTTTGCATGAGTCCTTGGAGGCTCTAACAAGTGTAGAATGGTTAGTAGGGTATTCTAAAGGCTTAGAATGGTCTAGGAATGTGTATTAGGACATACAAGAACCTTTAGAATGATCCTAAACAATGCTTGGTGCCCCAAGGGATGTATAGTATGTAGCATGAGTCCTTGGAGGCTCTAACAAGTGTAAAATTGTTAATAGAGTATTCTAAAGGCTTAGAATGGTCTAGGAATGTGTATTAGGACATATAAGAACCTTTAGAATGATCCTAAACAATGCTTAGTGCCCCAAGGGACATAGAGGATTTTGCATGAGTCCTTGGAGGCTCTAACAAGGGTAGAATGGTTAGTAGGGTATTCTAAAGGCTTAGTATGGTCTAGGAATGTGTATTAGGACATATAAGAACCTTTAGAATGATCCTAAACAATGCTTAGTTCCCCAAGGGACGTAAAGGATGTTGCATGATTCCTTGGAGGCTCTAACAAGTGTAGAATGGTTAATAGAGTATTCTGAAGGTTTAGAATGGTCTAGGAATGTGTATTAGGACATACAAGAACCTTTAGAATGATCCTAAACAATGCTTGGTGCCCCAAGGGATGTATAGTATGTAGCATGAGTCCTTGGAGGCTCTAACAGGTGTAAAATTGTTAATAGAGTATTCTAAAGGCTTAGAATGGTCTAGGAATGTGTATTAGGACATATAAGAACCTTTAGAATGATCCTAAACAATGCTTAGTGCCCCAAGGGACATAGAGGATTTTGCATGAGTCCTTGGAGGCTCTAACAAGTGTAGAATGGTTAGTAGGGTATTCTAAAGGCTTAGAATGGTCTAGGAATGTGTATTAGGACATATAAGAACCTTTAGAATGATCCTAAACAATGCTTAGTTCCCCAAGGGACGTAAAGGATATAGCATGAGTCCTTGGAGGCTCTAACAAGTGTAAAATAGTTAATAGAGTATTCTAAAGGCTTAGAATGGTCTAGGAATGTGTATTAGGGCATATAAGAACCTTTAGAATGATCCTAAACAATGCTTAGTTCCCCAAGGGACGTAAAGGATGTAGCATGAGTCCTTGGAGGCTCTAACAAGTGTAGAATGGTTAATAGAGTATTCTGAAGGTTTAGAATGGTCTAGGAATGTGTATTAGGACATACAAGAACCTTTAGAATGATCCTAAACAATGCTTGGTGCCCCAAGGGATGTATAGTATGTAGCATGAGTCCTTGGAGGCTCTAACAAGTGTAAAATTGTTAATAGAGTATTCTAAAGGCTTAGAATGGTCTAGGAATGTGTATTAGGACATACAAGAACCTTTAGAATGATCCTAAACAATGCTTGGTGCCCCAAGGGATGTATAGTATGTAGCATGAGTCCTTGGAGGCTCTAACAAGTGTAAAATTGTTAATAGAGTATTCTAAAGGCTTAGAATGGTCTAGGAATGTGTATTAGGACATATAAGAACCTTTAGAATGATCCTAAACAATGCTTAGTTCCCCAAGGGACATAGAGGATTTTGCATGAGTCCTTGGAGGCTCTAACAAGTGTAGAATGGTTAGTAGGGTATTCTAAAGGCTTAGAATGGTCTAGGAATGTGTATTAGGACATACAAGAACCTTTAGAATGATCCTAAACAATGCTTGGTGCCCCAAGGGATGTATAGTATGTAGCATGAGTCCTTGGAGGCTCTAACAAGCGTAAAATTGTTAATAGAGTATTCTAAAGGCTTAGAATGGTCTAGGAATGTGTATTAGGACATATAAGAACCTTTAGAATGATCCTAAACAATGCTTAGTGCCCCAAGGGACATAGAGGATTTTGCATGAGTCCTTGGAGGCTCTAACAAGGGTAGAATGGTTAGTAGGGTATTCTAAAGGCTTAGTATGGTCTAGGAATGTGTATTAGGACATATAAGAACCTTTAGAATGATCCTAAACAATGCTTAGTTCCCCAAAGGACGTAAAGGATGTAGCATGAGTCCTTGGAGGCTCTAACAAGTGTAAAATAGTTAATAGAGTATTCTAAAGGCTTAGAATGGTCTAGGAATGTGTATTAGGGCATATAAGAACCTTTAGAATGATCCTAAACAATGCTTAGTTCCCCAAGGGACGTAAAGGATGTAGCATGAGTCCTTGGAGGCTCTAACAAGTGTAGAATGGTTAATAGAGTATTCTGAAGGTTTAGAATGGTCTAGGAATGTGTATTAGGACATACAAGAACCTTTAGAATGATCCTAAACAATGCTTGGTGCCCCAAGGGATGTATAGTATGTAGCATGAGTCCTTGGAGGCTCTAACAAGTGTAAAATTGTTAATAGAGTATTCTAAAGGCTTAGAATGGTCTAGGAATGTGTATTAGGACATACAAGAACCTTTAGAATGATCCTAAACAATGCTTGGTGCCCCAAGGGATGTATAGTATGTAGCATGAGTCCTTGGAGGCTCTAACAAGTGTAAAATTGTTAATAGAGTATTCTAAAGGCTTAGAATGGTCTAGGAATGTGTATTAGGACATATAAGAACCTTTAGAATGATCCTAAACAATGCTTAGTTCCCCAAGGGACATAGAGGATTTTGCATGAGTCCTTGGAGGCCCTAACAAGTGTAGAATGGTTAGTAGGGTATTCTAAAGGCTTAGAATGGTCTAGGAATGTGTATTAGGACATACAAGAACCTTTAGAATGATCCTAAACAATGCTTGGTGCCCCAAGGGATGTATAGTATGTAGCATGAGTCCTTGGAGGCTCTAACAAGTGTAAAATTGTTAATAGAGTATTATAAAGGCTTAGAATGGTCTAGGAATGTGTATTAGGACATATAAGAACCTTTAGAATGATCCTAAACAATGCTTAGTGCCCCAAGGGACAGAGAGGATTTTGCATGAGTCCTTGGAGGCTCTAACAAGGGTAGAATGGTTAGTAGGGTATTCTAAAGGCTTAGTATGGTCTAGGAATGTGTATTAGGACATATAAGAACCTTTAGAATGATCCTAAACAATGCTTAGTTCCCCAAGGGACGTAAAGGATGTTGCATGATTCCTTGGAGGCTCTAACAAGTGTAGAATGGTTAATAGAGTATTCTGAAGGTTTAGAATGGTCTAGGAATGTGTATTAGGACATACAAGAACCTTTAGAATGATCCTAAACAATGCTTGGTGCCCCAAGGGATGTATAGTATGTAGCATGAGTCCTTGGAGGCTCTAACAAGTGTAAAATTGTTAATAGAGTATTCTAAAGGCTTAGAATGGTCTAGGAATGTGTATTAGGACATATAAGAACCTTTAGAATGATCCTAAACAATGCTTAGTGCCCCAAGGGACATATAGGATTTTGCATGAGTCCTTGGAGGCTCTAACAAGTGTAGAATGGTTAGTAGGGTATTCTAAAGGCTTAGAATGGTCTAGGAATGTGTATTAGGACATATAAGAACCATTAGAATGATCCTAAACAATGCTTGGTGCCCCAAGGGATGTATAGTATGTAGCATGAGTCCTTGGAGGCTCTAACAAGTGTAAAATTGTTAATAGAGTATTCTAAAGGCTTAGAATGGTCTAGGAATGTGTATTAGGACATACAAGAACCTTTAGAATGATCCTAAACAATGCTTGGTGCCCCAAGGGATGTATAGTATGTAGCATGAGTCCTTGGAGGCTCTAACAAGTGTAAAATTGTTAATAGAGTATTCTAAAGGCTTAGAATGGTCTAGGAATGTGTATTAGGACATATAAGAACCTTTAGAATGATCCTAAACATTGCTTAGTTCCCCAAGGGACATAGAGGATTTTGCATGAGTCCTTGGAGGCTCTAACAAGTGTAGAATGGTTAGTAGGGTATTCTAAAGGCTTAGAATGGTCTAGGAATGAGTATTAGGACATATAAGTACCTTTAGAATGATCCTAAACAATGCTTAGTGCCCCAAGGGACATAGAGGATTTTGCATGAGTCCTTGGAGGCTCTAACAAGTGTAGAATGGTTAGTAGGGTATTCTAAAGGCTTAGAATGGTCTAGGAATGTGTATTAGGACATATAAGAACCTTTAGAATGATCCTAAACAATGCTTAGTTCCCCAAGGGACGTAAAGGATGTAGCATGAGTCCTTGGAGGCTCTAACAAGTGTAAAATAGTTAATAGAGTATTCTAAAGGCTTAGAATGGTCTAGGAATGTGTATTAGGGCATATAAGAACCTTTAGAATGATCCTAAACAATGCTTAGTTCCCCAAGGGACGTAAAGGATGTAGCATGAGTCCTTGGAGGCTCTAACAAGTGTAGAATGGTTAATAGAGTATTCTGAAGGTTTAGAATGGTCTAGGAATGTGTATTAGGACATACAAGAACCATTAGAATGATCCTAAACAATGCTTGGTGCCCCAAGGGATGTATAGTATGTAGCATGAGTCCTTGGAGGCTCTAACAAGTGTAAAATTGTTAATAGAGTATTCTAAAGGCTTAGAATGGTCTAGGAATGTGTATTAGGACATATAAGAACCTTTAGAATGATCCTAAACAATGCTTAGTTCCCCAAGGGACGTAAAGGATGTAGCATGAGTCCTTGGAGGCTCTAACAAGTGTAGAATGGTAAGTAGAGTATTCTAAAGGCTTAGAATGGTCTAGGAATGTGTATTAGGACATACAAGAACCTTTAGAATGATCCTAAACAATGCTTGGTGCCCCAAGGGATGTATAGTATGTAGCATGAGTCCTTGGAGGCTCTAACAAGTGTAAAATTGTTAATAGAGTATTCTAAAGGCTTAGAATGGTCTAGGAATGTGTATTAGGACATATAAGAACCTTTAGAATGATCCTAAACAATGCTTAGTGCCCCAAGGGACATAGAGGATTTTGCATGAGTCCTTGGAGGCTCTAACAAGTGTAGAATGGTTAGTAGGGTATTCTAAAGGCTTAGAATGGTCTAGGAATGTGTATTAGGACATACAAGAACCTTTAGAATGATCCTAAACAATGCTTGGTGCCCCAAGGGATGTATAGTATGTAGCATGAGTCCTTGGAGGCTCTAACAGGTGTAAAATTGTTAATAGAGTATTCTAAAGGCTTAGAATGGTCTAGGAATGTGTATTAGGACATATAAGAACCTTTAGAATGATCCTAAACAATGCTTAGTGCCCCAAGGGACATAGAGGATTTTGCATGAGTCCTTGGAGGCTCTAACAAGTGTAGAATGGTTAGTAGGGTATTCTAAAGGCTTAGAATGGTCTAGGAATGTGTATTAGGACATATAAGAACCTTTAGAATGATCCTAAACAATGCTTAGTTCCCCAAGGGACGTAAAGGATATAGCATGAGTCCTTGGAGGCTCTAACAAGTGTAAAATAGTTAATAGAGTATTCTAAAGGCTTAGAATGGTCTAGGAATGTGTATTAGGGCATATAAGAACCTTTAGAATGATCCTAAACAATGCTTAGTTCCCCAAGGGACGTAAAGGATGTAGCATGAGTCCTTGGAGGCTCTAACAAGTGTAGAATGGTTAATAGAGTATTCTGAAGGTTTAGAATGGTCTAGGAATGTGTATTAGGACATACAAGAACCTTTAGAATGATCCTAAACAATGCTTGGTGCCCCAAGGGATGTATAGTATGTAGCATGAGTCCTTGGAGGCTCTAACAAGTGTAAAATTGTTAATAGAGTATTCTAAAGGCTTAGAATGGTCTAGGAATGTGTATTAGGACATACAAGAACCTTTAGAATGATCCTAAACAATGCTTGGTGCCCCAAGGGATGTATAGTATGTAGCATGAGTCCTTGGAGGCTCTAACAAGTGTAAAATTGTTAATAGAGTATTCTAAAGGCTTAGAATGGTCTAGGAATGTGTATTAGGACATATAAGAACCTTTAGAATGATCCTAAACAATGCTTAGTTCCCCAAGGGACATAGAGGATTTTGCATGAGTCCTTGGAGGCTCTAACAAGTGTAGAATGGTTAGTAGGGTATTCTAAAGGCTTAGAATGGTCTAGGAATGTGTATTAGGACATACAAGAACCTTTAGAATGATCCTAAACAATGCTTGGTGCCCCAAGGGATGTATAGTATGTAGCATGAGTCCTTGGAGGCTCTAACAAGCGTAAAATTGTTAATAGAGTATTCTAAAGGCTTAGAATGGTCTAGGAATGTGTATTAGGACATATAAGAACCTTTAGAATGATCCTAAACAATGCTTAGTGCCCCAAGGGACATAGAGGATTTTGCATGAGTCCTTGGAGGCTCTAACAAGGGTAGAATGGTTAGTAGGGTATTCTAAAGGCTTAGTATGGTCTAGGAATGTGTATTAGGACATATAAGAACCTTTAGAATGATCCTAAACAATGCTTAGTTCCCCAAAGGACGTAAAGGATGTAGCATGAGTCCTTGGAGGCTCTAACAAGTGTAAAATAGTTAATAGAGTATTCTAAAGGCTTAGAATGGTCTAGGAATGTGTATTAGGGCATATAAGAACCTTTAGAATGATCCTAAACAATGCTTAGTTCCCCAAGGGACGTAAAGGATGTAGCATGAGTCCTTGGAGGCTCTAACAAGTGTAGAATGGTTAATAGAGTATTCTGAAGGTTTAGAATGGTCTAGGAATGTGTATTAGGACATACAAGAACCTTTAGAATGATCCTAAACAATGCTTGGTGCCCCAAGGGATGTATAGTATGTAGCATGAGTCCTTGGAGGCTCTAACAAGTGTAAAATTGTTAATAGAGTATTCTAAAGGCTTAGAATGGTCTAGGAATGTGTATTAGGACATACAAGAACCTTTAGAATGATCCTAAACAATGCTTGGTGCCCCAAGGGATGTATAGTATGTAGCATGAGTCCTTGGAGGCTCTAACAAGTGTAAAATTGTTAATAGAGTATTCTAAAGGCTTAGAATGGTCTAGGAATGTGTATTAGGACATATAAGAACCTTTAGAATGATCCTAAACAATGCTTAGTTCCCCAAGGGACATAGAGGATTTTGCATGAGTCCTTGGAGGCCCTAACAAGTGTAGAATGGTTAGTAGGGTATTCTAAAGGCTTAGAATGGTCTAGGAATGTGTATTAGGACATACAAGAACCTTTAGAATGATCCTAAACAATGCTTGGTGCCCCAAGGGATGTATAGTATGTAGCATGAGTCCTTGGAGGCTCTAACAAGTGTAAAATTGTTAATAGAGTATTCTAAAGGCTTAGAATGGTCTAGGAATGTGTATTAGGACATATAAGAACCTTTAGAATGATCCTAAACAATGCTTAGTGCCCCAAGGGACAGAGAGGATTTTGCATGAGTCCTTGGAGGCTCTAACAAGGGTAGAATGGTTAGTAGGGTATTCTAAAGGCTTAGTATGGTCTAGGAATGTGTATTAGGACATATAAGAACCTTTAGAATGATCCTAAACAATGCTTAGTTCCCCAAGGGACGTAAAGGATGTTGCATGATTCCTTGGAGGCTCTAACAAGTGTAGAATGGTTAATAGAGTATTCTGAAGGTTTAGAATGGTCTAGGAATGTGTATTAGGACATACAAGAACCTTTAGAATGATCCTAAACAATGCTTGGTGCCCCAAGGGATGTATAGTATGTAGCATGAGTCCTTGGAGGCTCTAACAAGTGTAAAATTGTTAATAGAGTATTCTAAAGGCTTAGAATGGTCTAGGAATGTGTATTAGGACATATAAGAACCTTTAGAATGATCCTAAACAATGCTTAGTGCCCCAAGGGACATATAGGATTTTGCATGAGTCCTTGGAGGCTCTAACAAGTGTAGAATGGTTAGTAGGGTATTCTAAAGGCTTAGAATGGTCTAGGAATGTGTATTAGGACATATAAGAACCATTAGAATGATCCTAAACAATGCTTGGTGCCCCAAGGGATGTATAGTATGTAGCATGAGTCCTTGGAGGCTCTAACAAGTGTAAAATTGTTAATAGAGTATTCTAAAGGCTTAGAATGGTCTAGGAATGTGTATTAGGACATACAAGAACCTTTAGAATGATCCTAAACAATGCTTGGTGCCCCAAGGGATGTATAGTATGTAGCATGAGTCCTTGGAGGCTCTAACAAGTGTAAAATTGTTAATAGAGTATTCTAAAGGCTTAGAATGGTCTAGGAATGTGTATTAGGACATATAAGAACCTTTAGAATGATCCTAAACATTGCTTAGTTCCCCAAGGGACATAGAGGATTTTGCATGAGTCCTTGGAGGCTCTAACAAGTGTAGAATGGTTAGTAGGGTATTCTAAAGGCTTAGAATGGTCTAGGAATGAGTATTAGGACATATAAGTACCTTTAGAATGATCCTAAACAATGCTTAGTGCCCCAAGGGACATAGAGGATTTTGCATGAGTCCTTGGAGGCTCTAACAAGTGTAGAATGGTTAGTAGGGTATTCTAAAGGCTTAGAATGGTCTAGGAATGTGTATTAGGACATATAAGAACCTTTAGAATGATCCTAAACAATGCTTAGTTCCCCAAGGGACGTAAAGGATGTAGCATGAGTCCTTGGAGGCTCTAACAAGTGTAAAATAGTTAATAGAGTATTCTAAAGGCTTAGAATGGTCTAGGAATGTGTATTAGGGCATATAAGAACCTTTAGAATGATCCTAAACAATGCTTAGTTCCCCAAGGGACGTAAAGGATGTAGCATGAGTCCTTGGAGGCTCTAACAAGTGTAGAATGGTTAATAGAGTATTCTGAAGGTTTAGAATGGTCTAGGAATGTGTATTAGGACATACAAGAACCATTAGAATGATCCTAAACAATGCTTGGTGCCCCAAGGGATGTATAGTATGTAGCATGAGTCCTTGGAGGCTCTAACAAGTGTAAAATTGTTAATAGAGTATTCTAAAGGCTTAGAATGGTCTAGGAATGTGTATTAGGACATATAAGAACCTTTAGAATGATCCTAAACAATGCTTAGTTCCCCAAGGGACGTAAAGGATGTAGCATGAGTCCTTGGAGGCTCTAACAAGTGTAGAATGGTAAGTAGAGTATTCTAAAGGCTTAGAATGGTCTAGGAATGTGTATTAGGACATACAAGAACCTTTAGAATGATCCTAAACAATGCTTGGTGCCCCAAGGGATGTATAGTATGTAGCATGAGTCCTTGGAGGCTCTAACAAGTGTAAAATTGTTAATAGAGTATTCTAAAGGCTTATAATGGTCTAGGAATGTGTATTAGGACATATAAGAACCTTTAGAATGATCCTAAACAATGCTTAGTGCCCCAAGGGACATAGAGGATTTTGCATGAGTCCTTGGAGGCTCTAACAAGTGTAGAATGGTTAGTAGGGTATTCTAAAGGCTTAGAATGGTCTAGGAATGTGTATTAGGACATACAAGAACCTTTAGAATGATCCTAAACAATGCTTGGTGCCCCAAGGGATGTATAGTATGTAGCATGAGTCCTTGGAGGCTCTAACAAGCGTAAAATTGTTAATAGAGTATTCTAAAGGCTTAGAATGGTCTAGGAATGTGTATTAGGACATATAAGAACCTTTAGAATGATCCTAAACAATGCTTAGTGCCCCAAGGGACATAGAGGATTTTGCATGAGTCCTTGGAGGCTCTAACAAGGGTAGAATGGTTAGTAGGGTATTCTAAAGGCTTAGTATGGTCTAGGAATGTGTATTAGGACATATAAGAACCTTTAGAATGATCCTAAACAATGCTTAGTTCCCCAAAGGACGTAAAGGATGTAGCATGAGTCCTTGGAGGCTCTAACAAGTGTAAAATAGTTAATAGAGTATTCTAAAGGCTTAGAATGGTCTAGGAATGTGTATTAGGGCATATAAGAACCTTTAGAATGATCCTAAACAATGCTTAGTTCCCCAAGGGACGTAAAGGATGTAGCATGAGTCCTTGGAGGCTCTAACAAGTGTAGAATGGTTAATAGAGTATTCTGAAGGTTTAGAATGGTCTAGGAATGTGTATTAGGACATACAAGAACATTTAGAATGATCCTAAACAATGCTTGGTGCCCCAAGGGATGTATAGTATGTAGCATGAGTCCTTGGAGGCTCTAACAAGTGTAAAATTGTTAATAGAGTATTCTAAAGGCTTAGAATGGTCTAGGAATGTGTATTAGGACATACAAGAACCTTTAGAATGATCCTAAACAATGCTTGGTGCCCCAAGGGATATATAGTATGTAGCATGAGTCCTTGGAGGCTCTAACAAGTGTAAAATTGTTAATAGAGTATTCTAAAGGCTTAGAATGGTCTAGGAATGTGTATTAGGACATATAAGAACCTTTAGAATGATCCTAAACAATGCTTAGTTCCCCAAGGGACATAGAGGATTTTGCATGAGTCCTTGGAGGCCCTAACAAGTGTAGAATGGTTAGTAGGGTATTCTAAAGGCTTAGAATGGTCTAGGAATGTGTATTAGGACATACAAGAACCTTTAGAATGATCCTAAACAATGCTTGGTGCCCCAAGGGATGTATAGTATGTAGCATGAGTCCTTGGAGGCTCTAACAAGTGTAAAATTGTTAATAGAGTATTCTAAAGGCTTAGAATGGTCTAGGAATGTGTATTAGGACATATAAGAACCTTTAGAATGATCCTAAACAATGCTTAGTGCCCCAAGGGACAGAGAGGATTTTGCATGAGTCCTTGGAGGCT
Source organism: Crotalaria pallida (assembly GCA_037953625.1). Classification (NCBI taxonomy): domain Eukaryota; kingdom Viridiplantae; phylum Streptophyta; class Magnoliopsida; order Fabales; family Fabaceae; genus Crotalaria; species Crotalaria pallida. The sequence goes on along the minus strand of CM075649.1, from coordinate 72,702,427 downwards.
CTAACAAGGGTAGAATGGTTAGTAGGGTATTCTAAAGGCTTAGTATGGTCTAGGAATGTGTATTAGGACATATAAGAACCTTTAGAATGATCCTAAACAATGCTTAGTTCCCCAAGGGACGTAAAGGATGTTGCATGATTCCTTGGAGGCTCTAACAAGTGTAGAATGGTTAATAGAGTATTCTGAAGGTTTAGAATGGTCTAGGAATGTGTATTAGGACATACAAGAACCTTTAGAATGATCCTAAACAATGCTTGGTGCCCCAAGGGATGTATAGTATGTAGCATGAGTCCTTGGAGGCTCTAACAAGTGTAAAATTGTTAATAGAGTATTCTAAAGGCTTAGAATGGTCTAGGAATGTGTATTAGGACATATAAGAACCTTTAGAATGATCCTAAACAATGCTTAGTGCCCCAAGGGACATATAGGATTTTGCATGAGTCCTTGGAGGCTCTAACAAGTGTAGAATGGTTAGTAGGGTATTCTAAAGGCTTAGAATGGTCTAGGAATGTGTATTAGGACATATAAGAACCATTAGAATGATCCTAAACAATGCTTGGTGCCCCAAGGGATGTATAGTATGTAGCATGAGTCCTTGGAGGCTCTAACAAGTGTAAAATTGTTAATAGAGTATTCTAAAGGCTTAGAATGGTCTAGGAATGTGTATTAGGACATACAAGAACCTTTAGAATGATCCTAAACAATGCTTGGTGCCCCAAGGGATGTATAGTATGTAGCATGAGTCCTTGGAGGCTCTAACAAGTGTAAAATTGTTAATAGAGTATTCTAAAGGCTTAGAATGGTCTAGGAATGTGTATTAGGACATATAAGAACCTTTAGAATGATCCTAAACAATGCTTAGTTCCCCAAGGGACATAGAGGATTTTGCATGAGTCCTTGGAGGCTCTAACAAGTGTAGAATGGTTAGTAGGGTATTCTAAAGGCTTAGAATGGTCTAGGAATGTGTATTAGGACATACAAGAACCTTTAGAATGATCCTAAACAATGCTTGGTGCCCCAAGGGATGTATAGTATGTAGCATGAGTCCTTGGAGGCTCTAACAAGCGTAAAATTGTTAATAGAGTATTCTAAAGGCTTAGAATGGTCTAGGAATGTGTATTAGGACATATAAGAACCTTTAGAATGATCCTAAACAATGCTTAGTGCCCCAAGGGACATAGAGGATTTTGCATGAGTCCTTGGAGGCTCTAACAAGGGTAGAATGGTTAGTAGGGTATTCTAAAGGCTTAGTATGGTCTAGGAATGTGTATTAGGACATATAAGAACCTTTAGAATGATCCTAAACAATGCTTAGTTCCCCAAAGGACGTAAAGGATGTAGCATGAGTCCTTGGAGGCTCTAACAAGTGTAAAATAGTTAATAGAGTATTCTAAAGGCTTAGAATGGTCTAGGAATGTGTATTAGGGCATATAAGAACCTTTAGAATGATCCTAAACAATGCTTAGTTCCCCAAGGGACGTAAAGGATGTAGCATGAGTCCTTGGAGGCTCTAACAAGTGTAGAATGGTTAATAGAGTATTCTGAAGGTTTAGAATGGTCTAGGAATGTGTATTAGGACATACAAGAACCTTTAGAATGATCCTAAACAATGCTTGGTGCCCCAAGGGATGTATAGTATGTAGCATGAGTCCTTGGAGGCTCTAACAAGTGTAAAATTGTTAATAGAGTATTCTAAAGGCTTAGAATGGTCTAGGAATGTGTATTAGGACATACAAGAACCTTTAGAATGATCCTAAACAATGCTTGGTGCCCCAAGGGATGTATAGTATGTAGCATGAGTCCTTGGAGGCTCTAACAAGTGTAAAATTGTTAATAGAGTATTCTAAAGGCTTAGAATGGTCTAGGAATGTGTATTAGGACATATAAGAACCTTTAGAATGATCCTAAACAATGCTTAGTTCCCCAAGGGACATAGAGGATTTTGCATGAGTCCTTGGAGGCCCTAACAAGTGTAGAATGGTTAGTAGGGTATTCTAAAGGCTTAGAATGGTCTAGGAATGTGTATTAGGACATACAAGAACCTTTAGAATGATCCTAAACAATGCTTGGTGCCCCAAGGGATGTATAGTATGTAGCATGAGTCCTTGGAGGCTCTAACAAGTGTAAAATTGTTAATAGAGTATTCTAAAGGCTTAGAATGGTCTAGGAATGTGTATTAGGACATATAAGAACCTTTAGAATGATCCTAAACAATGCTTAGTGCCCCAAGGGACAGAGAGGATTTTGCATGAGTCCTTGGAGGCTCTAACAAGGGTAGAATGGTTAGTAGGGTATTCTAAAGGCTTAGTATGGTCTAGGAATGTGTATTAGGACATATAAGAACCTTTAGAATGATCCTAAACAATGCTTAGTTCCCCAAGGGACGTAAAGGATGTTGCATGATTCCTTGGAGGCTCTAACAAGTGTAGAATGGTTAATAGAGTATTCTGAAGGTTTAGAATGGTCTAGGAATGTGTATTAGGACATACAAGAACCTTTAGAATGATCCTAAACAATGCTTGGTGCCCCAAGGGATGTATAGTATGTAGCATGAGTCCTTGGAGGCTCTAACAAGTGTAAAATTGTTAATAGAGTATTCTAAAGGCTTAGAATGGTCTAGGAATGTGTATTAGGACATATAAGAACCTTTAGAATGATCCTAAACAATGCTTAGTGCCCCAAGGGACATATAGGATTTTGCATGAGTCCTTGGAGGCTCTAACAAGTGTAGAATGGTTAGTAGGGTATTCTAAAGGCTTAGAATGGTCTAGGAATGTGTATTAGGACATATAAGAACCATTAGAATGATCCTAAACAATGCTTGGTGCCCCAAGGGATGTATAGTATGTAGCATGAGTCCTTGGAGGCTCTAACAAGTGTAAAATTGTTAATAGAGTATTCTAAAGGCTTAGAATGGTCTAGGAATGTGTATTAGGACATACAAGAACCTTTAGAATGATCCTAAACAATGCTTGGTGCCCCAAGGGATGTATAGTATGTAGCATGAGTCCTTGGAGGCTCTAACAAGTGTAAAATTGTTAATAGAGTATTCTAAAGGCTTAGAATGGTCTAGGAATGTGTATTAGGACATATAAGAACCTTTAGAATGATCCTAAACATTGCTTAGTTCCCCAAGGGACATAGAGGATTTTGCATGAGTCCTTGGAGGCTCTAACAAGTGTAGAATGGTTAGTAGGGTATTCTAAAGGCTTAGAATGGTCTAGGAATGAGTATTAGGACATATAAGTACCTTTAGAATGATCCTAAACAATGCTTAGTGCCCCAAGGGACATAGAGGATTTTGCATGAGTCCTTGGAGGCTCTAACAAGTGTAGAATGGTTAGTAGGGTATTCTAAAGGCTTAGAATGGTCTAGGAATGTGTATTAGGACATATAAGAACCTTTAGAATGATCCTAAACAATGCTTAGTTCCCCAAGGGACGTAAAGGATGTAGCATGAGTCCTTGGAGGCTCTAACAAGTGTAAAATAGTTAATAGAGTATTCTAAAGGCTTAGAATGGTCTAGGAATGTGTATTAGGGCATATAAGAACCTTTAGAATGATCCTAAACAATGCTTAGTTCCCCAAGGGACGTAAAGGATGTAGCATGAGTCCTTGGAGGCTCTAACAAGTGTAGAATGGTTAATAGAGTATTCTGAAGGTTTAGAATGGTCTAGGAATGTGTATTAGGACATACAAGAACCATTAGAATGATCCTAAACAATGCTTGGTGCCCCAAGGGATGTATAGTATGTAGCATGAGTCCTTGGAGGCTCTAACAAGTGTAAAATTGTTAATAGAGTATTCTAAAGGCTTAGAATGGTCTAGGAATGTGTATTAGGACATATAAGAACCTTTAGAATGATCCTAAACAATGCTTAGTTCCCCAAGGGACGTAAAGGATGTAGCATGAGTCCTTGGAGGCTCTAACAAGTGTAGAATGGTAAGTAGAGTATTCTAAAGGCTTAGAATGGTCTAGGAATGTGTATTAGGACATACAAGAACCTTTAGAATGATCCTAAACAATGCTTGGTGCCCCAAGGGATGTATAGTATGTAGCATGAGTCCTTGGAGGCTCTAACAAGTGTAAAATTGTTAATAGAGTATTCTAAAGGCTTAGAATGGTCTAGGAATGTGTATTAGGACATATAAGAACCTTTAGAATGATCCTAAACAATGCTTAGTGCCCCAAGGGACATAGAGGATTTTGCATGAGTCCTTGGAGGCTCTAACAAGTGTAGAATGGTTAGTAGGGTATTCTAAAGGCTTAGAATGGTCTAGGAATGTGTATTAGGACATACAAGAACCTTTAGAATGATCCTAAACAATGCTTGGTGCCCCAAGGGATGTATAGTATGTAGCATGAGTCCTTGGAGGCTCTAACAAGCGTAAAATTGTTAATAGAGTATTCTAAAGGCTTAGAATGGTCTAGGAATGTGTATTAGGACATATAAGAACCTTTAGAATGATCCTAAACAATGCTTAGTGCCCCAAGGGACATAGAGGATTTTGCATGAGTCCTTGGAGGCTCTAACAAGGGTAGAATGGTTAGTAGGGTATTCTAAAGGCTTAGTATGGTCTAGGAATGTGTATTAGGACATATAAGAACCTTTAGAATGATCCTAAACAATGCTTAGTTCCCCAAAGGACGTAAAGGATGTAGCATGAGTCCTTGGAGGCTCTAACAAGTGTAAAATAGTTAATAGAGTATTCTAAAGGCTTAGAATGGTCTAGGAATGTGTATTAGGGCATATAAGAACCTTTAGAATGATCCTAAACAATGCTTAGTTCCCCAAGGGACGTAAAGGATGTAGCATGAGTCCTTGGAGGCTCTAACAAGTGTAGAATGGTTAATAGAGTATTCTGAAGGTTTAGAATGGTCTAGGAATGTGTATTAGGACATACAAGAACCTTTAGAATGATCCTAAACAATGCTTGGTGCCCCAAGGGATGTATAGTATGTAGCATGAGTCCTTGGAGGCTCTAACAAGTGTAAAATTGTTAATAGAGTATTCTAAAGGCTTAGAATGGTCTAGGAATGTGTATTAGGACATACAAGAACCTTTAGAATGATCCTAAACAATGCTTGGTGCCCCAAGGGATGTATAGTATGTAGCATGAGTCCTTGGAGGCTCTAACAAGTGTAAAATTGTTAATAGAGTATTCTAAAGGCTTAGAATGGTCTAGGAATGTGTATTAGGACATATAAGAACCTTTAGAATGATCCTAAACAATGCTTAGTTCCCCAAGGGACATAGAGGATTTTGCATGAGTCCTTGGAGGCCCTAACAAGTGTAGAATGGTTAGTAGGGTATTCTAAAGGCTTAGAATGGTCTAGGAATGTGTATTAGGACATACAAGAACCTTTAGAATGATCCTAAACAATGCTTGGTGCCCCAAGGGATGTATAGTATGTAGCATGAGTCCTTGGAGGCTCTAACAAGTGTAAAATTGTTAATAGAGTATTCTAAAGGCTTAGAATGGTCTAGGAATGTGTATTAGGACATACAAGAACCTTTAGAATGATCCTAAACAATGCTTGGTGCCCCAAGGGATGTATAGTATGTAGCATGAGTCCTTGGAGGCTCTAACAAGTGTAAAATTGTTAATAGAGTATTCTAAAGGCTTAGAATGGTCTAGGAATGTGTATTAGGACATATAAGAACCTTTAGAATGATCCTAAACAATGCTTAGTGCCCCAAGGGACATATAGGATTTTGCATGAGTCCTTGGAGGCTCTAACAAGTGTAGAATGGTTAGTAGGGTATTCTAAAGGCTTAGAATGGTCTAGGAATGTGTATTAGGACATATAAGAACCATTAGAATGATCCTAAACAATGCTTGGTGCCCCAAGGGATGTATAGTATGTAGCATGAGTCCTTGGAGGCTCTAACAAGTGTAAAATTGTTAATAGAGTATTCTAAAGGCTTAGAATGGTCTAGGAATGTGTATTAGGACATACAAGAACCTTTAGAATGATCCTAAACAATGCTTGGTGCCCCAAGGGATGTATAGTATGTAGCATGAGTCCTTGGAGGCTCTAACAAGTGTAAAATTGTTAATAGAGTATTCTAAAGGCTTAGAATGGTCTAGGAATGTGTATTAGGACATATAAGAACCTTTAGAATGATCCTAAACATTGCTTAGTTCCCCAAGGGACATAGAGGATTTTGCATGAGTCCTTGGAGGCTCTAACAAGTGTAGAATGGTTAGTAGGGTATTCTAAAGGCTTAGAATGGTCTAGGAATGAGTATTAGGACATATAAGTACCTTTAGAATGATCCTAAACAATGCTTAGTGCCCCAAGGGACATAGAGGATTTTGCATGAGTCCTTGGAGGCTCTAACAAGTGTAGAATGGTTAGTAGGGTATTCTAAAGGCTTAGAATGGTCTAGGAATGTGTATTAGGACATATAAGAACCTTTAGAATGATCCTAAACAATGCTTAGTTCCCCAAGGGACGTAAAGGATGTAGCATGAGTCCTTGGAGGCTCTAACAAGTGTAAAATTGTTAATAGAGTATTCTAAAGGCTTAGAATGGTCTAGGAATGTGTATTAGGACATATAAGAACCTTTAGAATGATCCTAAACAATGCTTAGTTCCCCAAGGGACGTAAAGGATGTAGCATGAGTCCTTGGAGGCTCTAACAAGTGTAGAATGGTAAGTACAGTATTCTAAAGGCTTAGAATGGTCTAGGAATGTGTATTAGGACATACAAGAACCTTTAGAATGATCCTAAACAATGCTTGGTGCCCCAAGGGATGTATAGTATGTAGCATGAGTCCTTGGAGGCTCTAACAAGTGTAAAATTGTTAATAGAGTATTCTAAAGGCTTAGAATGGTCTAGGAATGTGTATTAGGACATATAAGAACCTTTAGAATGATCCTAAACAATGCTTAGTGCCCCAAGGGACATAGAGGATTTTGCATGAGTCCTTGGAGGCTCTAACAAGTGTAGAATGGTTAGTAGGGTATTCTAAAGGCTTAGAATGGTCTAGGAATGTGTATTAGGACATACAAGAACCTTTAGAATGATCCTAAACAATGCTTGGTGCCCCAAGGGATGTATAGTATGTAGCATGAGTCCTTGGAGGCTCTAACAAGCGTAAAATTGTTAATAGAGTATTCTAAAGGCTTAGAATGGTCTAGGAATGTGTATTAGGACATATAAGAACCTTTAGAATGATCCTAAACAATGCTTAGTGCCCCAAGGGACATAGAGGATTTTGCATGAGTCCTTGGAGGCTCTAACAAGGGTAGAATGGTTAGTAGGGTATTCTAAAGGCTTAGTATGGTCTAGGAATGTGTATTAGGACATATAAGAACCTTTAGAATGATCCTAAACAATGCTTAGTTCCCCAAAGGACGTAAAGGATGTAGCATGAGTCCTTGGAGGCTCTAACAAGTGTAAAATAGTTAATAGAGTATTCTAAAGGCTTAGAATGGTCTAGGAATGTGTATTAGGGCATATAAGAACCTTTAGAATGATCCTAAACAATGCTTAGTTCCCCAAGGGACGTAAAGGATGTAGCATGAGTCCTTGGAGGCTCTAACAAGTGTAGAATGGTTAATAGAGTATTCTGAAGGTTTAGAATGGTCTAGGAATGTGTATTAGGACATACAAGAACCTTTAGAATGATCCTAAACAATGCTTGGTGCCCCAAGGGATGTATAGTATGTAGCATGAGTCCTTGGAGGCTCTAACAAGTGTAAAATTGTTAATAGAGTATTCTAAAGGCTTAGAATGGTCTAGGAATGTGTATTAGGACATACAAGAACCTTTAGAATGATCCTAAACAATGCTTGGTGCCCCAAGGGATGTATAGTATGTAGCATGAGTCCTTGGAGGCTCTAACAAGTGTAAAATTGTTAATAGAGTATTCTAAAGGCTTAGAATGGTCTAGGAATGTGTATTAGGACATATAAGAACCTTTAGAATGATCCTAAACAATGCTTAGTTCCCCAAGGGACATAGAGGATTTTGCATGAGTCCTTGGAGGCCCTAACAAGTGTAGAATGGTTAGTAGGGTATTCTAAAGGCTTAGAATGGTCTAGGAATGTGTATTAGGACATACAAGAACCTTTAGAATGATCGTAAACAATGCTTGGTGCCCCAAGGGATGTATAGTATGTAGCATGAGTCCTTGGAGGCTCTAACAAGTGTAAAATTGTTAATAGAGTATTCTAAAGGCTTAGAATGGTCTAGGAATGTGTATTAGGACATACAAGAACCTTTAGAATGATCCTAAACAATGCTTGGTGCCCCAAGGGATGTATAGTATGTAGCATGAGTCCTTGGAGGCTCTAACAAGTGTAAAATTGTTAATAGAGTATTCTAAAGGCTTAGAATGGTCTAGGAATGTGTATTAGGACATATAAGAACCTTTAGAATGATCCTAAACAATGCTTAGTGCCCCAAGGGACATATAGGATTTTGCATGAGTCCTTGGAGGCTCTAACAAGTGTAGAATGGTTAGTAGGGTATTCTAAAGGCTTAGAATGGTCTAGGAATGTGTATTAGGACATATAAGAACCATTAGAATGATCCTAAACAATGCTTGGTGCCCCAAGGGATGTATAGTATGTAGCATGAGTCCTTGGAGGCTCTAACAAGTGTAAAATTGTTAATAGAGTATTCTAAAGGCTTAGAATGGTCTAGGAATGTGTATTAGGACATACAAGAACCTTTAGAATGATCCTAAACAATGCTTGGTGCCCCAAGGGATGTATAGTATGTAGCATGAGTCCTTGGAGGCTCTAACAAGTGTAAAATTGTTAATAGAGTATTCTAAAGGCTTAGAATGGTCTAGGAATGTGTATTAGGACATATAAGAACCTTTAGAATGATCCTAAACATTGCTTAGTTCCCCAAGGGACATAGAGGATTTTGCATGAGTCCTTGGAGGCTCTAACAAGTGTAGAATGGTTAGTAGGGTATTCTAAAGGCTTAGAATGGTCTAGGAATGAGTATTAGGACATATAAGTACCTTTAGAATGATCCTAAACAATGCTTAGTGCCCCAAGGGACATAGAGGATTTTGCATGAGTCCTTGGAGGCTCTAACAAGTGTAGAATGGTTAGTAGGGTATTCTAAAGGCTTAGAATGGTCTAGGAATGTGTATTAGGACATATAAGAACCTTTAGAATGATCCTAAACAATGCTTAGTTCCCCAAGGGACGTAAAGGATGTAGCATGAGTCCTTGGAGGCTCTAACAAGTGTAAAATAGTTAATAGAGTATTCTAAAGGCTTAGAATGGTCTAGGAATGTGTATTAGGGCATATAAGAACCTTTAGAATGATCCTAAACAATGCTTAGTTCCCCAAGGGACGTAAAGGATGTAGCATGAGTCCTTGGAGGCTCTAACAAGTGTAGAATGGTTAATAGAGTATTCTGAAGGTTTAGAATGGTCTAGGAATGTGTATTAGGACATACAAGAACCATTAGAATGATCCTAAACAATGCTTGGTGCCCCAAGGGATGTATAGTATGTAGCATGAGTCCTTGGAGGCTCTAACAAGTGTAAAATTGTTAATAGAGTATTCTAAAGGCTTAGAATGGTCTAGGAATGTGTATTAGGACATATAAGAACCTTTAGAATGATCCTAAACAATGCTTAGTTCCCCAAGGGACGTAAAGGATGTAGCATGAGTCCTTGGAGGCTCTAACAAGTGTAGAATGGTAAGTAGAGTATTCTAAAGGCTTAGAATGGTCTAGGAATGTGTATTAGGACATACAAGAACCTTTAGAATGATCCTAAACAATGCTTGGTGCCCCAAGGGATGTATAGTATGTAGCATGAGTCCTTGGAGGCTCTAACAAGTGTAAAATTGTTAATAGAGTATTCTAAAGGCTTAGAATGGTCTAGGAATGTGTATTAGGACATATAAGAACCTTTAGAATGATCCTAAACAATGCTTAGTGCCCCAAGGGACATAGAGGATTTTGCATGAGTCCTTGGAGGCTCTAACAAGTGTAGAATGGTTAGTAGGGTATTCTAAAGGCTTAGTATGGTCTAGGAATGTGTATTAGGACATATAAGAACCTTTAGAATGATCCTAAACAATCAATGCTTAGTGCCCCAAGGGACGTAGAGCATTTTGCATGAGTCCTTGGAGGCTCTAACAAGTGTAGAATGGTTAGTAGGGTATTCTAAAGGCTTAGAATGGTCTAGGAATGTGTATTAGGACATACAAGAACCTTTAGAATGATCCTAAACATTGCTTGGTGCCCCAAGGGATGTATAGTATGTAGCATGAGTCCTTGGAGGCTCTAACAAGTGTAGAATGGTTAGTAGGGTATTCTAAAGGCTTAGAATGGTCTAGGAATGTGTATTAGGGCATATAAGAACCTTTAGAATGATCCTAAACAATGCTTAGTTCCCCAAGGGACGTAAAGGATGTAGCATGAGTCCTTGGAAGCTCTAACAAGTGTAGAATGGTTCATAGAGTATTCTGAAGGTTTAGAATGGTCTAGGAATGTGTATTAGGACATACAAGAACCTTTAGAATGATCCTAAACAATGCTTGGTGCCCCAAGGGACGTAGAGGATTTTGCATGAGTCCTTGGAGGCTCTAACAAGTGTAGAATGGTTAGTAGGGTATTCTAAAGGCTTAGAATGGTCTACGAATGTGTATTAGGACATATAAGAACCTTTAGAATGATCCTAAACAATGCTTAGTTCCCCAAGGGACGTAAAGGATGTAGCATGAGTCCTTGGAGGCTCTAACAAGTGTAGAATGGTTAATAGCGTATTCTGAAGGCATAGAATGGTATAGGAATGTGTATTAGGACACATAAGAACCTTTAGAATGATCCTAAACAATGCTTAGTTCCCCAAGGGACGTAAAGGATGTAGCATGAGTCCTTGGAGGCTCTAACAAGTGTAAAATAGTTAATAGAGTATTCTAAAGGCTTAGAATGGTCTAGGAATGTGTATTAGGGCATAGAAGAACCTTTAGAAAGATCCTAAACAATGCTTAGTTCCCCAAGGGACGTAAAGGATGTAGCATGAGTCCTTGGAGGCTCTAACAAGTGTAGAATGGTTAATAGAGTATTCTGAAGGTTTAGAATAGTCTAGGAATGTGTATTAGGACATACAAGAACCTTTAGAACGATCCTAAACAATCAATGCTTAGTGCCCCAAGGGACGTAGAGCATTTTGCATGAGTCCTTGGAGGCTCTAACAAGTGTAGAATGGTTAGTAGGGTATTCTAAAGGCTTAGAATGGTCTAGGAATGTGTATTAGGACATACAAGAACCTTTAGAATGATCCTAAACATTGCTTGGTGCCCCAAGGGATGTATAGTATGTAGCATGAGTCCTTGGAGGCTCTAACAAGTGTAGAATGGTTAGTAGGGTATTCTAAAGGCTTAGAATGGTCTAGGAATGTGTATTAGGGCATATAAGAACCTTTAGAATGATCCTAAACAATGCTTAGTTCCCCAAGGGACGTAAAGGATGTAGCATGAGTCCTTGGAGGCTCTAACAAGTGTAGAATGGTTAATAGAGTATTCTGAAGGTTTAGAATGGTCTAGGAATGTGTATTAGGACATACAAGAACCTTTAGAATGATCCTAAACAATGCTTGGTGCCCCAAGGGACGTAGAGGATTTTGCATGAGTCCTTGGAGGCTCTAACAAGTGTAGAATGGTTAGTAGGGTATTCTAAAGGCTTAGAATGGTCTAGGAATGTGTATTAGGACATATAAGAACCTTTAGAATGATCCTAAACAATGCTTAGTTCCCCAAGGGACGTAAAGGATGTAGCATGAGTCCTTGGAGGCTCTAACAAGTGTAGAATGGTTAGTAGGGTATTCTAAAGGCTTAGAATGGTCTAGGAATGTGTATTAGGACATACAAGAACCTTTAGAATGATCCTAAACAATGCTTGGTGCCCCAAGGGATGTATAGTATGTAGCATGAGTCCTTGGAGGCTCTAACAAGTGTAAAATTGTTAATAGAGTATTCTAAAGGCTTAGAATGGTCTAGGAATGTGTATTAGGACATATAAGAACCTTTAGAATGATCCTAAACAATGCTTAGTGCCCCAAGGGACATAGAGGATTTTGCATGAGTCCTTGGAGGCTCTAACAAGTGTAGAATGGTTAGTAGGGTATTCTAAAGGCTTAGTATGGTCTAGGAATGTGTATTAGGACATATAAGAACCTTTAGAATGATCCTAAACAATCAATGCTTAGTGCCCCAAGGGACGTAGAGCATTTTGCATGAGTCCTTGGAGGCTCTAACAAGTGTAGAATGGTTAGTAGGGTATTCTAAAGGCTTAGAATGGTCTAGGAATGTGTATTAGGACATACAAGAACCTTTAGAATGATCCTAAACATTGCTTGGTGCCCCAAGGGATGTATAGTATGTAGCATGAGTCCTTGGAGGCTCTTACAAGTGTAGAATGGTTAGTAGGGTATTCTAAAGGCTTAGAATGGTCTAGGAATGTGTATTAGGGCATATAAGAACCTTTAGAATGATCCTAAACAATGCTTAGTTCCCCAAGGGACGTAAAGGATGTAGCATGAGTCCTTGGAGGCTCTAACAAGTGTAGAATGGTTAATAGAGTATTCTGAAGGTTTAGAATGGTCTAGGAATGTGTATTAGGACATACAAGAACCTTTAGAATGATCCTAAACAATGCTTGGTGCCCCAAGGGACGTATAGTATGTAGCATGAGTACTTGGAGGCTCTAACAAGTGTAGAATGGTTAATAGAGTATTCTGAAGGTTTAGAATGGTCTAGGAATGTGTATTAGGACATACAAGAACCTTTAGAATGATCCTAAACAATGCTTGGTGCCCCAAGGGATGTATAGTATGTAGCATGAGTTCTTGGAGGCTCTAACAAGTGTAAAATATTAATAGAGTATTCTAAAGGCTTAGAATGGCCTAGGAATGTGTATTGGGACATATAAGAACCTTTAGAATGATCCTAAACAATGCTTAGTTCCCCAAGGGACGTAAAGGATGTAGCATGAGTCCTTGGAGGCTCTAACAAGTGTAGAATGGTTAGTAGGGTATTCTAAAGGCTTAGAATGGTCTAGGAATGTGTATTAGGACATATAAGAACCTTTAGAATGATCCTAAACAAAGCTTGGTGGCCCAAGGGACGTAGAGGATGTAGCATGAGTCCTTCGAGTCTCTAACAAGTGTAAAATGGTTAATAGAGTATTCTAAAGGCTTAGAATGGTCTAGAAATGTGTATTAGGACATATAAGAACCTTTAGAATGATCCTAAACAATGCTTAGTGCCCCAAGGGACGTAGAGGATTTTGCATGAGTCCTTGGAGGCTCTAACAAGTGTAGAATGGTTAGTAGGGTATTCTAAAGGCTTAGAATGGTCTAGGAATGTGTATTAGGACATATAAGAACCTTTAGAATGATCCTAAACAATGGTTAGTTCCCCAAGGGACGTAAAGGATGTAGCATGAGTCCTTGGAGGCTCTAACAAGTGTAGAATGGTTAATAGCGTATTCTGAAGGCATAGAATGGTATAGGAATGTGTATTAGGACATATAAGAACCTTTAGAATGATCCTAAACAATGCTTAGTTCCCCAAGGGACGTAAAGGATGTAGCATGAGTCCTTGGAGGCTCTAACAAGTGTAAAATAGTTAATAGAGTATTCTAAAGGCTTAGAATGGTCTAGGAATGTGTATTAGGGCATATAAGAACCTTTAGAATGATCCTAAACAATGCTTAGTTCCCCAAGGGACGTAAAGGATGTAGCATGAGTCCTTGGAGGCTCTAACAAGTGTAGAATGGTTAATAGAGTATTCTGAAGGTTTAGAATGGTCTAGGAATGTGTATTAGGACATACAAGAACCTTTAGAACGATCCTAAACAATGCTTGGTGCCCCAAGGGATGTATAGTATGCAGCATGAGTCCTTGGAGGCTCTAACAAGTGTAGAATTGTTAATAGAGTATTCTAAAGGCTTAGAATGGTCTAGGAATGTGTATTAGGACATACAAGAACCTTTAGAATGATCCTAAACAATGCTTGGTGCCCCAAGGGATGTATAGTATGTAGCATGAGTCCTTGGAGGCTCTAACAAGTGTAAAATTGTTAATAGAGTATTCTAAAGGCTTAGAATGGTCTAGGAATGTGTATTAGGACATATAAGAACCTTTAGAATGATCCTAAACAATGCTTAGTGCCCCAAGGGACATAGAGGATTTTGCATGAGTCCTTGGAGGCTCTAACAAGTGTAGAATGGTTAGTAGGGTATTCTAAAGGCTTAGTATGGTCTAGGAATGTGTATTAGGACATATAAGAACCTTTAGAATGATCCTAAACAATCAATGCTTAGTGCCCCAAGGGACGTAGAGCATTTTGCATGAGTCCTTGGAGGCTCTAACAAGTGTAGAATGGTTAGTAGGGTATTCTAAAGGCTTAGAATGGTCTAGGAATGTGTATTAGGACATACAAGAACCTTTAGAATGATCCTAAACATTGCTTGGTGCCCCAAGGGATGTATAGTATGTAGCATGAGTCCTTGGAGGCTCTTACAAGTGTAGAATGGTTAGTAGGGTATTCTAAAGGCTTAGAATGGTCTAGGAATGTGTATTAGGGCATATAAGAACCTTTAGAATGATCCTAAACAATGCTTAGTTCCCCAAGGGACGTAAAGGATGTAGCATGAGTCCTTGGAGGCTCTAACAAGTGTAGAATGGTTAATAGAGTATTCTGAAGGTTTAGAATGGTCTAGGAATGTGTATTAGGACATACAAGAACCTTTAGAATGATCCTAAACAATGCTTGGTGCCCCAAGGGACGTATAGTATGTAGCATGAGTACTTGGAGGCTCTAACAAGTGTAGAATGGTTAATAGAGTATTCTGAAGGTTTAGAATGGTCTAGGAATGTGTATTAGGACATACAAGAACCTTTAGAATGATCCTAAACAAAGCTTGGTGGCCCAAGGGATGTATAGTATGTAGCATGAGTTCTTGGAGGCTCTAACAAGTGTAAAATATTAATAGAGTATTCTAAAGGCTTAGAATGGCCTAGGAATGTGTATTGGGACATATAAGAACCTTTAGAATGATCCTAAACAATGCTTAGTTCCCCAAGGGACGTAAAGGATGTAGCATGAGTCCTTGGAGGCTCTAACAAGTGTAGAATGGTTAGTAGGGTATTCTAAAGGCTTAGAATGGTCTAGGAATGTGTATTAGGACATATAAGAACCTTTAGAATGATCCTAAACAATGCTTGGTGCCCCAAGGGACGTAAAGGATGTAGCATGAGTCCTTGGAGGCTCTAACAAGTGTAGAATGGTTAATAGCGTATTCTGAAGGCATAGAATGGTATAGGAATGTGTATTAGGACATATAAGAACCTTTAGAATGATCCTAAACAATGCTTAGTTCCCCAAGGGACGTAAAGGATGTAGCATGAGTCCTTGGAGGCTCTAACAAGTGTAAAATAGTTAATAGAGTATTCTAAAGGCTTAGAATGGTCTAGGAATGTGTATTAGGGCATATAAGAACCTTTAGAATGATCCTAAACAATGCTTAGTTCCCCAAGGGACGTAAAGGATGTAGCATGAGTCCTTGGAGGCTCTAACAAGTGTAGAATGGTTAATAGAGTATTCTGAAGGTTTAGAATGGTCTAGGAATGTGTATTAGGACATACAAGAACCTTTAGAACGATCCTAAACAATGCTTGGTGCCCCAAGGGATGTATAGTATGCAGCATGAGTCCTTGGAGGCTCTAACAAGTGTAAAATTGTTAATAGAGTATTCTAAAGGCTTAGAATGGTCTAGGAATGTGTATTAGGACATACAAGAACCTTTAGAATGATCCTAAACAATGCTTGGTGCCCCAAGGGATGTATAGTATGTAGCATGAGTCCTTGGAGGCTCTAACAAGTGTAAAATTGTTAATAGAGTATTCTAAATGCTTAGAATGGTCTAGGAATGTGTATTAGGACATATAAGAACCTTTAGAATGATCCTAAACAATGCTTAGTTCCCCAAGGGACATAGAGGATTTTGCATGAGTCCTTGGAGGCTCTAACAAGTGTAGAATGGTTAGTAGGGTATTCTAAAGGCTTAGAATGGTCTAGGAATGAGTATTAGGACATATAAGAACCTTTAGAATGATCCTAAACAATGCTTAGTGCCCCAAGGGACATAGAGGATTTTGCATGAGTCCTTGGAGGCTCTAACAAGTGTAGAATGGTTAGTAGGGTATTCTAAAGGCTTAGAATGGACTAGGAATGTGTATTAGGACATATAAGAACCTTTAGAATGATCCTAAACAATGCTTGGTGCCCCAAGGGACGTAAAGGATGTAGCATGAGTCCTTGGAGGCTCTAACAAGTGTAAAATAGTTAACAGAGTATTCTAAAGGCTTAGAATGGTCTAGGAATGTGTATTAGGGCATATAAGAACCTTTAGAATGATCCTAAACAATGCTTAGTTCCCCAAGGGACGTAAAGGATGTAGCATGAGTCCTTGGAGGCTCTAACAAGTGTAGAATGGTTAATAGAGTATTCTGAACGTTTAGAATGGTCTAGGAATGTGTATTAGGACATACAAGAACCATTAGAATGATCCTAAACAATGCTTGGTGCCCCAAGGGATGTATAGTATGTAGCATGAGTCCTTGGAGGCTCTAACAAGTGTAAAATTGTTAATAGAGTATTCTAAAGGCTTAGAATGGTCTAGGAATGTGTATTAGGACATATAAGAACCTTTAGAATGATCCTAAACAATGCTTAGTTCCCCAAGGGACGTAAAGGATGTAGCATGAGTCCTTGGAGGCTCTAACAAGCGTAGAATGGTTAGTAGGGTATTCTAAAGGCTTAGAATGGTCTAGGAATGTGTATTAGGACATACAAGAACCTTTAGAATGATCCTAAACAATGCTTGGTGCCCCAAGGGATGTATAGTATGTAGCATGAGTCCTTGGAGGCTCTAACAAGTGTAAAATTGTTAATAGAGTATTCTAAAGGCTTAGAATGGTCTAGGAATGTGTATTAGGACATATAAGAACCTTTAGAATGATCCTAAACAATGCTTAGTGCCCCAAGGGACATAGAGGATTTTGCATGAGTCCTTGGAGGCTCTAACAAGTGTAGAATGGTTAGTAGGGTATTCTAAAGGCTTAGTATGGTCTAGGAATGTGTATTAGGACATATAAGAACCTTTAGAATGATCCTAAACAATCAATGCTTAGTGCCCCAAGGGACGTAGAGCATTTTGCATGAGTCCTTGGAGGCTCTAACAAGTGTAGAATGGTTAGTAGGGTATTCTAAAGGCTTAGAATGGTCTAGGAATGTGTATTAGGACATACAAGAACCTTTAGAATGATCCTAAACATTGCTTGGTGCCCCAAGGGATGTATAGTATGTAGCATGAGTCCTTGGAGGCTCTAACAAGTGTAGAATGGTTAGTAGGGTATTCTAAAGGCTTAGAATGGTCTAGGAATGTGTATTAGGGCATATAAGAACCTTTAGAATGATCCTAAACAATGCTTAGTTCCCCAAGGGACGTAAAGGATGTAGCATGAGTCCTTGGAGGCTCTAACAAGTGTAGAATGGTTAATAGAGTATTCTGAAGGTTTAGAATGGTCTAGGAATGTGTATTAGGACATACAAGAACATTTAGAATGATCCTAAACAATGCTTGGTGCCCCAAGCGACGTATAGTATGTAGCATGAGTCCTTGGAGGCTCTAACAAGTGTAGAATGGTTAATAGAGTATTCTGAAGGTTTAGAATGGTCTAGGAATGTGTATTAGGACATACAAGAACCTTTAGAATGATCCTAAACAATGCTTGGTGCCCCAAGGGATGTATAGTATGTAGCATGAGTCCTTGGAGGCTCTAACAAGTGTAAAATATTAATAGAGTATTCTAAAGGCTTAGAATGGTCTAGGAATGTGTATTGGGACATATAAGAACCTTTAGAATGATCCTAAACAATGCTTAGTTCCCCAAGGGACGTAAAGGATGTAGCATGAGTCCTTGGAGGCTCTAACAAGTGTAGAATGGTTAGTAGGGTATTCTAAAGGCTTAGAATGGTCTAGGAATGTGTATTAGGACATATAAGAACCTTTAGAATGATCATAAACAAAGCTTGGTGGCCCAAGGGACGTAGAGGATGTAGCATGAGTCCTTCGAGTCTCTAACAAGTGTAAAATGGTTAATAGAGTATTCTAAAGGCTTAGAATGGTCTAGAAATGTGTATTAGGACATATAAGAACCTTTAGAATGATCCTAAACAATGCTTAGTGCCCCAAGGGACGTAGAGGATTTTGCATGAGTCCTTGGAGGCTCTAGCAAGTGTAGAATGGTTAGTAGGGTATTCCAAAGGCTTAGAATGGTCTAGGAATGTGTATTAGGACATATAAGAACCTTTAGAATGATCCTAAACAATGCTTAGTTCCCCAAGGGACGTAAAGGATGTAGCATGAGTCCTTGGAGGCTCTAACAAGTGTAGAATGGTTAATAGCGTATTCTGAAGGCATAGAATGGTATAGGAATGTGTATTAGGACATACAAGAACCTTTAGAATGATCCAAAACAATGCTTGGTGCCCCAAGGGACGTATAGGATGTAGCATGAGTCCTTGGAGGCTCTAACAAGTGTAGAATGGTTAATAGAGTATTCTGAAGGCTTAGAATGGTCTAGGAATGTGTATTAGGACATACAAGAACCTTTAGAATGATCCTAAACATTGCTTGGTGCCCCAAGGGATGTATAGTATGTAGCATGAGTCCTTGGAGGCTCTAACAAGTGTAAAATAGTTAATAGAGTATTCTAAAGGCTTAGAATGGTCTAGGAATGTGTATTAGGACATACAAGAACCTTTAGAATGATCCTAAACAATGCTTGGTGCCCCAAGGGACGTATAGTATGTAGCATGAGTCCTTGGAGGCTCTAACAAGTGTAGAATGGTTAATAGAGTATTCTAAAGGTTTAGAATGGTCTAGGAATGTGTATTAGGACATACAAGAACCTTTAGAATGATCCTAAACAATGCTTGGTGCCCCAAGGGATGTATAGTATGTAGCATGAGTCCTTGGAGGCTCTAACAAGTGTAAAATATTAATAGAGTATTCTAAAGGCTTAGAATGGTCTAGGAATGTGTATTAGGACATACAAGAACCTTTAAAATGATCCTAAACAATGCTTGGTGCCCCAAGGGACGTATAGTATGTAGCATGAGTCCTTGGAGGCTCTAACAAGTGTAGAATGGTTAATAGAGTATTCTGAAGGTTTAGAATGGTCTAGGAATGTGTATTAGGACATACAAGAACCTTTAGAATGATCCTAAACAATGCTTGGTGCCCCAAGGGATGTATAGTATGTAGCATGAGTCCTTGGAGGCTCTAACAAGTGTAAAATATTAATAGAGTATTCTAAAGGCTTAGAATGGTCTAGGAATGTGTATTGGGACATATAAGAACCTTTAGAATGATCCTAAACAATGCTTAGTTCCCCAAGGGACGTAAAGGATGTAGCATGAGTCCTTGGAGGCTCTAACAAGTGTAGAATGGTTAGTAGGGTATTCTAAAGGCTTAGAATGGTCTAGGAATGTGTATTAGGACATATAAGAACCTTTAGAATGATCATAAACAAAGCTTGGTGGCCCAAGGGACGTAGAGGATGTAGCATGAGTCCTTCGAGTCTCTAACAAGTGTAAAATGGTTAATAGAGTATTCTAAAGGCTTAGAATGGTCTAGAAATGTGTATTAGGACATATAAGAACCTTTAGAATGATCCTAAACAATGCTTAGTGCCCCAAGGGACGTAGAGGATTTTGCATGAGTCCTTGGAGGCTCTAACAAGTGTAGAATGGTTAGTAGGGTATTCTAAAGGCTTAGGATGGTCTAGGAATGTGTATTAGGACATATAAGAACCTTTAGAATGATCCTAAACAATGCTTAGTTCCCCAAGGGACGTAAAGGATGTAGCATGAGTCCTTGGAGGCTCTAACAAGTGTAGAATGGTTAATAGAGTATTCTGAAGGTTTAGAATGGTCTAGGAATGTGTATTAGGACATACAAGAACCTTTAGAATGATCCTAAACAATGCTTGGTGCCCCAAGGGATGTATAGTATGTAGCATGAGTCCTTGGAGGCTCTAACAAGTGTAAAATTGTTAATAGAGTATTCTAAAGGCTTAGAATGGTCTAGGAATGTGTATTAGGACATATAAGAACCTTTAGAATGATCCTAAACAATGCTTAGTGCCCCAAGGGACATAGAGGATTTTGCATGAGTCCTTGGAGGCTCTAACAAGTGTAGAATGGTTAATAGAGTATTCTGAAGGCTTAGAATGGTCTAGGAATGTGTATTAGGACATACAAGAACCTTTAGAATGATCCTAAACATTGCTTGGTGCCCCAAGGGATGTATAGTATGTAGCATGAGTCCTTGGAGGCTCTAACAAGTGTAAAATAGTTAATAGAGTATTCTAAAGGCTTAGAATGGTCTAGGAATGTGTATTAGGGCATATAAGAACCTTTAGAATGATCCTAAACAATGCTTAGTTCCCCAAGGGACGTAAAGGATGTAGCATGAGTCCTTGGAGGCTCTAACAAGTGTAGAATGGTTAATAGAGTATTCTGAAGGTTTAGAATGGTCTAGGAATATGTATTAGGACATACCAGAACCTTTAGAATGATCCTAAACAATGCTTGGTGCCCCAAGGGATGTATAGTATGTAGCATGAGTCCTTGGAGGCTCTAACAAGTGTAAAATTGTTAATAGAGTATTCTAAAGGCTTAGAATGGTCTAGGAATGTGTATTAGGACATATAAGAACCTTTAGAATGATCCTAAACAATGCTTAGTGCCCCAAGGGACATAGAGGATTTTGCATGAGTCCTTGGAGACTCTAACAAGTGTAGAATGGTTAGTAGGGTATTCTAAAGGCTTAGAATGATCTAGGAATTTGTATTAGGACATATAAGAACCTTTAGAATGATCCTAAACAATGCTTAGTTCCCCAAGGGACGTAAAGGATGTAGCATGAGTCCTTCGAGGCTCTAACAAGTGTAAAATAGTTAATAGAGTATTCTAAAGGCTTAGAATGGTCTAGGAATGTGTATTAGGACATACAAGAACCTTTAGAATGATCCTAAACAATGCTTGGTGCCCCAAGGGATGTATAGTATGTAGCATGAGTCCTTGGAGGCTCTAACAAGTGTAAAATTGTTAATAGAGTATTCTAAAGGCTTAGAATGGTCTAGGAATGTGTATTAGGACATATAAGAACCTTTAGAATGATCCTAAACAATGCTTAGTGCCCCAAGGGACATAGAGGATTTTGCATGAGTCCTTGGAGACTCTAACAAGTGTAGAATGGTTAGTAGGGTATTCTAAAGGCTTAGAATGGTCTAGGAATGTGTATTAGGGCATATAAGAACCTTTAGAATGATCCTAAACAATGCTTAGTTCCCCAAGGGACGTAAAGGATGTAGCATGAGTCCTTGGAGGCTCTAACAAGTGTAGAATGGTTAATAGAGTATTCTGAAGGTTTAGAATGGTCTAGGAATGTGTATTAGGACATACAAGATCCTTTAGAATGATCCTAAACAATGCTTGGTGCCCCAAGGGACGTATAGTATGTAGCATGAGTCCTTGGAGGCTCTAACAAGTGTAGAATGGTTAATAGAGTATTCTGAAGGTTTAGAATGGTCTAGGAATGTGTATTAGGACATACAAGAACCTTTAGAATGATCCTAAACAATGCTTAGTTCCCCAAGGGACGTAAAGGATGTAGCATGAGTCCTTGGAGGCTCTAACAAGTGTAGAATGGTTAATAGAGTATTCTGAAGGTTTAGAATGGTCTAGGAATATGTATTAGGACATACCAGAACCTTTAGAATGATCCTAAACAATGCTTGGTGCCCCAAGGGATGTATAGTATGTAGCATGAGTCCTTGGAGGCTCTAACAAGTGTAAAATGGTTAATAGAGTATTCTAAAGGCTTAGAATGGTCTAGAAATGTGTATTAGGACATATAAGAACCTTTAGAATGATCCTAAACAATGCTTAGTGCCCCAAGGGACGTAGAGGATTTTGCATGAGTCCTTGGAGGCTCTAACAAGTGTAGAATGGTTAGTAGGGTATTCTAAAGGCTTAGGATGGTCTAGGAATGTGTATTAGGACATATAAGAACCTTTAGAATGATCCTAAACAATGCTTAGTTCCCCAAGGGACGTAAAGGATGTAGCATGAGTCCTTGGAGGCTCTAACAAGTGTAGAATGGTTAATAGAGTATTCTGAAGGTTTAGAATGGTCTAGGAATGTGTATTAGGACATACAAGAACCTTTAGAATGATCCTAAACAATGCTTGGTGCCCCAAGGGATGTATAGTATGTAGCATGAGTCCTTGGAGGCTCTAACAAGTGTAAAATTGTTAATAGAGTATTCTAAAGGCTTAGAATGGTCTAGGAATGTGTATTAGGACATATAAGAACCTTTAGAATGATCCTAAACAATGCTTAGTGCCCCAAGGGACATAGAGGATTTTGCATGAGTCCTTGGAGGCTCTAACAAGTGTAGAATGGTTAATAGAGTATTCTGAAGGCTTAGAATGGTCTAGGAATGTGTATTAGGACATACAAGAACCTTTAGAATGATCCTAAACATTGCTTGGTGCCCCAAGGGATGTATAGTATGTAGCATGAGTCCTTGGAGGCTCTAACAAGTGTAAAATAGTTAATAGAGTATTCTAAAGGCTTAGAATGGTCTAGGAATGTGTATTAGGGCATATAAGAACCTTTAGAATGATCCTAAACAATGCTTAGTTCCCCAAGGGACGTAAAGGATGTAGCATGAGTCCTTGGAGGCTCTAACAAGTGTAGAATGGTTAATAGAGTATTCTGAAGGTTTAGAATGGTCTAGGAATATGTATTAGGACATACCAGAACCTTTAGAATGATCCTAAACAATGCTTGGTGCCCCAAGGGATGTATAGTATGTAGCATGAGTCCTTGGAGGCTCTAACAAGTGTAAAATTGTTAATAGAGTATTCTAAAAGCTTAGAATGGTCTAGGAATGTGTATTAGGACATATAAGAACCTTTAGAATGATCCTAAACAATGCTTAGTGCCCCAAGGGACATAGAGGATTTTGCATGAGTCCTTGGAGACTCTAACAAGTGTAGAATGGTTAGTAGGGTATTCTAAAGGCTTAGAATGATCTAGGAATTTGTATTAGGACATATAAGAACCTTTAGAATGATCCTAAACAATTCTTAGTTCCCCAAGGGACGTAAAGGATGTAGCATGAGTCCTTCGAGGCTCTAACAAGTGTAAAATAGTTAATAGAGTATTCTAAAGGCTTAGAATGGTCTAGGAATGTGTATTAGGACATACAAGAACCTTTAGAATGATCCTAAACAATGCTTGGTGCCCCAAGGGATGTATAGTATGTAGCATGAGTCCTTGGAGGCTCTAACAAGTGTAAAATTGTTAATAGAGTATTCTAAAGGCTTAGAATGGTCTAGGAATGTGTATTAGGACATATAAGAACCTTTAGAATGATCCTAAACAATGCTTAGTGCCCCAAGGGACATAGAGGATTTTGCATGAGTCCTTGGAGACTCTAACAAGTGTAGAATGGTTAGTAGGGTATTCTAAAGGCTTAGAATGGTCTAGGAATGTGTATTAGGGCATATAAGAACCTTTAGAATGATCCTAAACAATGCTTAGTTCCCCAAGGGACGTAAAGGATGTAGCATGAGTCCTTGGAGGCTCTAACAAGTGTAGAATGGTTAATAGAGTATTCTGAAGGTTTAGAATGGTCTAGGAATGTGTATTAGGACATACAAGATCCTTTAGAATGATCCTAAACAATGCTTGGTGCCCCAAGGGACGTATAGTATGTAGCATGAGTCCTTGGAGGCTCTAACAAGTGTAGAATGGTTAATAGAGTATTCTGAAGGTTTAGAATGGTCTAGGAATGTGTATTAGGACATACAAGAACCTTTAGAATGATCCTAAACAATGCTTGGTGCCCCAAGGGATGTATAGTATGTAGCATGAGTCCTTGGAGGCTCTAACAAGTGTAAAATATTAATAGAGTATTCTAAAGGCTTAGAATGGTCTAGGAATGTGTATTGGGACATATAAGAACCTTTAGAATGATCCTAAACAATGCTTAGTTCCCCAAGGGACGTAAAGGATGTAGCATGAGTCCTTGGAGGCTCTAACAAGTGTAGAATGGTTAGTAGGGTATTCTAAAGGCTTAGAATGGTCTAGGAATGTGTATTAGGACATATAAGAACCTTTAGAATGATCATAAACAAAGCTTGGTGGCCCAAGGGACGTAGAGGATGTAGCATGAGTCCTTCGAGTCTCTAACAAGTGTAAAATGGTTAATAGAGTATTCTAAAGGCTTAGAATGGTCTAGAAATGTGTATTAGGAGATATAAGAACCTTTAGAATGATCCTAAACAATGCTTAGTGCCCCAAGGGACGTAGAGGATTTTGCATGAGTCCTTGGAGGCTCTAACAAGTGTAGAATGGTTAGTAGGGTATTCTAAAGGCTTAGAATGGTCTAGGAATGTGTATTAGGACATATAAGAACCTTTAGAATGATCCTAAACAATGCTTAGTTCCCCAAGGGACGTAAAGGATGTAGCATGAGTCCTTGGAGGCTCTAACAAGTGTAGAATGGTTAATAGCGTATTCTGAAGGCATAGAATGGTATAGGAATGTGTATTAGGACATACAAGAACCTTTAGAATGATCCAAAACAATGCTTGGTGCCCCAAGGGACGTATAGGATGTAGCATGAGTCCTTGGAGGCTCTAACAAGTGTAGAATGGTTAATAGAGTATTCTGAAGGCTTAGAATGGTCTAGGAATGTGTATTAGGACATACAAGAACCTTTAGAATGATCCTAAACATTGCTTGGTGCCCCAAGGGATGTATAGTATGTAGCATGAGTCCTTGGAGGCTCTAACAAGTGTAAAATAGTTAATAGAGTATTCTAAAGGCTTAGAATGGTCTAGGAATGTGTATTAGGGCATATAAGAACCTTTAGAATGATCCTAAACAATGCTTAGTTCCCCAAGGGACGTAAAGGATGTAGCATGAGTCCTTGGAGGCTCTAACAAGTGTAGAATGGTTAATAGAGTATTCTGAAGGTTCAGAATGGTCTAGGAATATGTATTAGGACATACCAGAACCTTTAGAATGATCCTAAACAATGCTTGGTGCCCCAAGGGATGTATAGTATGTAGCATGAGTCCTTGGAGGCTCTAACAAGTGTAAAATTGTTAATAGAGTATTCTAAAGGCTTAGAATGGTCTAGGAATGTGTATTAGGACATATAAGAACCTTTAGAATGATCCTAAACAATGCTTAGTGCCCCAAGGGACATAGAGGATTTTGCATGAGTCCTTGGAGACTCTAACAAGTGTAGAATGGTTAGTAGGGTATTCTAAAGGCTTAGAATGATCTAGGAATTTGTATTAGGACATATAAGAACCTTTAGAATGATCCTAAACAATGCTTAGTTCCCCAAGGGACGTAAAGGATGTAGCATGAGTCCTTCGAGGCTCTAACAAGTGTAAAATAGTTAATAGAGTATTCTAAAGGCTTAGAATGGTCTAGGAATGTGTATTAGGGCATATAAGAACCTTTAGAATGATCCTAAACAATGCTTAGTTCCCCAAGGGATGTAAAGGATGTAGCATGAGTCCTTGGAGGCTCTAACAAGTGTAGAATGGTTAATAGAGTATTCTGAAGGTTTAGAATGGTCTAGGAATGTGTATTAGGACATACAAGAACCTTTAGAATGATCCTAAACAATGCTTGGTGCCCCAAGGGATGTATAGTATGTAGCATGAGTCCTTGGAGGCTCTAACAAGTGTAAAATTGTTAATAGAGTATTCTAAAGGCTTAGAATGGTCTAGGAATGTGTATTAGGACATATAAGAACCTTTAGAATGATCCTAAACAATGCTTAGTGCCCCAAGGGACATAGAGGATTTTGCATGAGTCCTTGGAGGCTCTAACAAGTGTAGAATGGTTAATAGAGTATTCTGAAGGCTTAGAATGGTCTAGGAATGTGTATTAGGACATACAAGAACCTTTAGAATGATCCTAAACATTGCTTGGTGCCCCAAGGGATGTATAGTATGTAGCATGAGTCCTTGGAGGCTCTAACAAGTGTAAAATAGTTAATAGAGTATTCTAAAGGCTTAGAATGGTCTAGGAATGTGTATTAGGGCATATAAGAACCTTTAGAATGATCCTAAACAATGTTTAGTTCCCCAAGGGACGTAAAGGATGTAGCATGAGTCCTTGGAGGCTCTAACAAGTGTAGAATGGTTAATAGAGTATTCTGAAGGTTTAGAATGGTCTAGGAATATGTATTAGGACATACCAGAACCTTTAGAATGATCCTAAACAATGCTTGGTGCCCCAAGGGATGTATAGTATGTAGCATGAGTCCTTGGAGGCTCTAACAAGTGTAAAATTGTTAATAGAGTATTCTAAAGGCTTAGAATGGTCTAGGAATGTGTATTAGGACATATAAGAACCTTTAGAATGATCCTAAACAATGCTTAGTGCCCCAAGGGACATAGAGGATTTTGCATGAGTCCTTGGAGACTCTAACAAGTGTAGAATGGTTAGTAGGGTATTCTAAAGGCTTAGAATGATCTAGGAATTTGTATTAGGACATATAAGAACCTTTAGAATGATCCTAAACAATGCTTAGTTCCCCAAGGGACGTAAAGGATGTAGCATGAGTCCTTCGAGGCTCTAACAAGTGTAAAATAGTTAATAGAGTATTCTAAAGGCTTAGAATGGTCTAGGAATGTGTATTAGGGCATATAAGAACCTTTAGAATGATCCTAAACAATGCTTAGTTCCCCAAGGGATGTAAAGGATGTAGCATGAGTCCTTGGAGGCTCTAACAAGTGTAGAATGGTTAATAGAGTATTCTGAAGGTTTAGAATGGTCTAGGAATGTGTATTAGGACATACAAGAACCTTTAGAATGATCCTAAACAATGCTTGGTGCCCCAAGGGATGTATAGTATGTAGCATGAGTCCTTGGAGGCTCTAACAAGTGTAAAATTGTTAATAGATTATTCTAAAGGCTTAGAATGGTCTAGGAATGTGTATTAGGACATATAAGAACCTTTAGAATGATCCTAAACAATGCTTAGTGCCCCAAGGGACATAGAGGATTTTGCATGAGTCCTTGGAGGCTCTAACAAGTGTAGAATGGTTAGTAGGGTATTCTAAAGGCTTAGAATGGTCTAGGAATGTGTATTAGGACATATAAGAACCTTTAGAATGATCCTAAACAATGCTTAGTTCCCCAAGGGACGTAAAGGATGTAGCATGAGTCCTTGGAGGCTCTAACAAGTGTAGAATGGTTAATAGAGTATTCTGAAGGCTTAGAATGGTCTAGGAATGTGTATTAGGACATACAATAACCTTTAGAATGATCCTAAACATTGCTTGGTGCCCCAAGGGACGTAAAGGATGTAGCATGAGTCCTTGGAGGCTCTAACAAGTGTAGAATGGTTAATAGAGTATTCTGAAGGTTTAGAATGGTCTAGGAATGTGTATTAGGACATACAAGATCCTTTAGAATGATCTTAAACATTGCTTGGTGCCCCAAGGGATCTATAGTATGTAGCATGAGTCCTTGGAGGCTCTAACAAGTGTAAAATAGTTAATAGAGTATTCTAAAGGCTTAGAATGGTCTAGGAATGTGTATTAGGACATATAAGAACCTTTAGAATGATCCTAAACAATGCTTAGTTCCCCAAGGGACGTAAAGGATGTAGCATGAGTCCTTGCAGGCTCTAACAAGTGTAGAATGGTTAGTAGAGTATTCTGAAGGTTTAGAATGGTCTAGGAATGTGTATTAGGACATACAAGAACCTTTAGAATGATCCTAAACAATGCTTGGTGCCCCAAGGGATGTATAGTATGTAGCATGAGTCCTTGGAGGCTCTAACAAGTGTAAAATAGTTAATAGAGTATTCTAAAGGCTTAGAATGGTCTAGGAATGTGTATTAGGACATATAAGAACCTTTAGAATGATCCTAAACAATGCTTAGTGCCCCAAGGGACATTTAGGATTTTGCATGAGTTCTTGGAGGCTCTAACAAGTGTAGAATGGTTAGTAGGGTATTCTAAAGGCTTAGAATGGTCTAGGAATGTGTATTAGGACATATAAGAACCTTTAGAATGATCCTAAACAATGCTTAGTTCCCCAAGGGACGTAAAGGATGTAGCATGAGTCCTTGGAGGCTCTAACAAGTGTAGAATGGTTAATAGAGTATTCTGAAGGCTTAGAATGGTCTAGGAATGTGTATTAGGACATACAAGAACCTTTAGAATGATCCTAAACAATGCTTGGTGCCCCAAGGGACGTATAGGATGTAGCATGAGTCCTTGGAGGCTCTAACAAGTGTAGAATGGTTAATAGGGTATTCTAAAGGCTTAGTATTGTCTAGGAATTTGTATTGGGACATATAAGAACCTTTAGAATGATCGTAAACAATGCTTAGTGCCCCAATGGACGTAGAGTATGTAACATGAGTCCTTGGAGGCTCTAACAAGTGTAAAATAGTTAATAGAGTATTCTAAAGGCTTAGAATGGTCTAGGAATGTGTATTAGGACATATAAGAACCTTTAGAATGATCCTAAACAATTCTTGGTGCCGCAAGGGACGTAGAGGATGTAGCTTGAGTGCTTGGAGGCTCTTACAAGTGTAGAATGGTTAATAGGGAATTCTAAAGGCTTAGAATGGTCTAGGAATGTGTATTAGTGTTAGAATTATTGATAGGATTGGCAGCCGTCACCCAAGAGGGGGGGGTGAATTGGGTGTTTACGAACACATTGGAAAATATTCGATTTAAATCGTTTTCAATAAACTTAAAGAGATTTTGCAGCGGAAAACAATATAATGTTGAAAACTGTTGCGCAGAAGCGAATAATATTAATAATAATAGAAAAACTAATATGCGCGGATACGAATTAAATAAGAACAACGAAAACGAATGATACCGCGCTAATTAATTTAAATTCGCTTAAAATAGATTATTACGAAAATAGATGTCATGATGCACAACAAATAAATATAACAACAGAATATAAAAGAGATAGGGATAGAAGAGATTGCACCGGAGATTTTATCCTGGTTCGGCAAACCCGGCCTACTCCAGTCCCCAAGCGACCCGCTTGAGCTTTTCCCTAAACCAAGACGCCACGCGTCCCCAAGTACAACCAGAGCGCCCCGCAAGCTACTAGGAACCTCCTTTCGCCAGGGACCTCAACAACAACCAGATAGCCTAACTACTAGGTGCCCCACCGTTCGTCTAGCACTACCCAATACTGAAGGGTTCCTCACCCTACACACACGAACGCAGCACGTCCGCACTAGGAGATTCACTCCCTAGTCACTAAGGGTCACACACCCCTTACAACACAGGTTATGATACGAGTGATCGGGTACAAGACCTATAGTGCACTCTCAATAGTGCTGATACAACAATAAAGGTCACTCTAACAATTATGTGTTCTAAGCAACACAGATACAACAATTAAGCTCTATAGCAATGAAGTCTAGATAAGGTTGTTACAAGGCCAAAATAAGGTTTAGTTTTCTTCAAAAAGATTTAGCGTGAAAACCAGAGAATATGAGAAGAAGAAGAAGAGCGTGATTATCAGAAGTTGTTCAATGTGGAAATGTGAAATGATTTTCCAAAACAAAATAAATAGAGATAGTTTTGAATCAAAATCAAATCAAAAAATAAAATAAAAGATTTAAGAATTAAAACCAAAGATTTGAAATTTGAAATTTGAATTTGAAAATAGAATCAGAATAAAATCAAAAACAATTTTGGAAATAAAATAATTTAAGTTTTAAAATCAAAACCAAATAAAAAAAGATTTAGAAAAATAAAACAAAGATTTGATTCTTAAAACGAAAAAGGAAATAATTCAAATTTAAAATCATTTTCGAATTTTATAAAATAAATCAGAATTTTTTATATAAAAACAAATCAGGAAATAATCAAAATGATTCTGACATGTTTTTCAATAAAACATGAGGTAATCGATTACTTCAGGGAGGTAATCGATTATCCCTTTAAAAATAGAAACTTTGAAATTCATTTTAAAAAAAACCAGTAATCGATTATCACATGCATGTAATCGATTACTTCACTTCTGTTTAATGTATGATGCAACACATATAATCGATTACCACTATTCTAATAATCGATTACAGAGCCTCTGATTTTTATATGATGCAACATCATGTAATTGATTACTACAAGGCATGTAATCGATTACTTTGTCTCAGGAAAATATATAATGCAACAATTTTAATCGATTACTTGAGCCAGGTAATCGATTACTCTCATCAGAAAGTAATGGATTAACAAAGTTCACTTAATCGATTACAAGCTCTCTGATTTTTCTATGATGCAACAAAGTTAATCGATTATTTTAGGCAAGTAATCGATTACTCTCTCTTGCATACATAAAAATATTCAGAGTTTTGTAACATCAATTATTTTCACCAAAACTAAGATATAAAAACTGATTTTCACAAAACTTCTTTTTCTTCTCCTTTAAATGAAAAATATATTTTAGAAAAACTTATATTGGCCTTTTAACATAATATAAACCTTGACTTCATTACCTCACATGATGTCCTAAGGGAAAAGGCTAAAAGCTTCAATTTGCTTGAGCCTTCAACTTCATTTGCTTGATTCTTCAACTTGAAGCTTGGACTTGAAGGTTGAAGAGCTTGTGATTGCACTTGATATGAACTTGAGAATCTTGAGTTTGTTATCATCAAAACCATATAGTGATTGCACTTGAAGTCCTTGGGAAAGCTTGACTTCCAACACTCCCCCTTTTTGATGATGACAAACCTGTATTCTGAATGATTTGCATCACAAGTGTTATACAAGCAAATGTATATATAATAAATACATCCTTATCCCTAGAACACAAATAATACAACAATGATACAAAAAGGATATATAACAAATTAAATGCTTCGTATCCTTGCATCATTCAGCGTCATTCAGGAATTCTTCTCCCCCTTTTGTCAACAGCAAAAAGTGGGTTCAGAATTCTTCACTTGTTGTTATGCTTGAATTTTTCTTCTCCCCCTTTTGTTATCCATTAGATATGCCATGAATCTCAGAATTCTTCTCCCCATGAGTAAGCTTGACTTCTCACTTTTCTTTCCATGGGAGTTATCACATGATCCCTTTTGATTTGTCGACGACATTTGGTTCTCTTCCCCTTTTGTCTTCATTAAGCCCATGTCTTTTTTAAAATATCTCTCCCCTTTTGATCAAATAAACCAAATGCTAAACTCCCCCTGAAACACTGGGTAGAAGCATTAATAATAACAAGGAGATTTGTTACATACTTTACTCCCCCTATTTGACATCAGCAAGGAGTTATGGGAAAAATAAATTTTTATCCCAATACATAGTTAAATAGTCGCATGATGTCAAGATAGAGTGAAGTAGCAATCATGTTTTCATGCAAATTTGAAAAAGTTTTTCTCCCCCTTTCTAAAAGAATGATTCAACCAAGCAAGTTATAAAGGGAAATCAAATGCATCAATAAAACATGTTTATGCTTACTATATAAAGCAACATCAAAACTTTATGAGCCTATATGCCATGACAAAAAATATTTAATGCAATTCAATTCAGCAAACTTTGTCATCTAAGGCATATATCACATAAACAAGATGTATCACAAGAATGAAAAGTTTTAGGAGTAATGATACTTATCGAGATGATATTTTTCAAGATAGTAAGCTTTGGAGTTCCTTCCATTCGGATATTCAAAATTCTTTAATTTAAGGAACTCTCCTCTTATTCAATGTGTTGCACTTCTTCCATTCCAAGAGATCGTCTTGATATTGCCGTATCACCTTCAAGTATTTGAGTATTGCCCAGTTCTCTTTTCATTTTAATCCATTAACGACGTTGGTAGAGGATGTTTCATACTTATACTTGTAGGAATACCTGCAAAACTAATTAGCACGTTTCTCTTGGTATCCAAGTTAATTGGATCCTTAGGTATTAGTGACACAGGAATATAGTGTATGCTGAAAAATAATTTATTCTTCAAAAAATTTTGTCCAACATATCGAAGAAGGAATAAATACAATTTCAGCACCATGATAAACATGTGTGACACAAAGATAAATATCATATAGTAAAACAAATAAGTGCGGTGATACTTATCGTAAGTGTCGATTTTCCACAACATAAGGGATGTTTGTGCACTTGTGGAGTTCTTCCTTTACGTCTCTCGTCCTTGTTGGACAACATGATAAGAGCTCCACTTGTGTCTATTCAAGTCGCATTTCCCTTGATTGAGTCCATGACCTTCTTTGGTATCTTTTCATTTAAGTCCATCGTGCATGCATTCCTTGTGAGAATTCCAAGGCTTGGAACTAGTAGTGATACCTACAAAACTGCTTAAGGAATTTTCTTTTGGTATCCAAAGACTTGGATCCTTAAGGATTAGTTGCATCTCTTCACTAATATCAAGGATATTGTGAAGGCAAAATATGAATAAACAATATTAAACATATGCACTAATAAAAAAAACATCATGCTTATGTTATAAGTCTATGTCGTACCAAACATGTCCTTACAAATACAAGCATGTCCTCATATATCAATGCAATATCATTACAGATAAAGTGTAATCATGTGATAGAAGATAACAACAAAATTTTAACCTCACATGATGTAACACATTATATGTAACAGGTATCTAGGACTATGCCAAAAATAATCATATGCTAAAAAGAATTTTCAAAAAGGATGTAAAGCACACATGATTTAATTCAACCAAGGAGTGATCATGATAATTAAAAATATTTTTTTTTAAAAAAATTTAGCACCCATGATCCACCTTAGTATGAATAAAAATTAGAATAGTCTAAGTATACCTTTGTATAGTCATTGATATAAGAAGAATAAGAGATTGATACCTTAGGTTTGTTGACCAATGAAGTTCATGCCTTTACCCATTGCTTCACCTTTTGATTTTTGAACATATCGGATCTTCCATTTTTCTCATGTGAAGCTTTGATGTTGGTAGGCATCTTTCTCCTTTGATCGACCCATTTGGTTTTTGTCCTCTTAGGTACCATCTTTGTTATTTTCCCTTTTTCTCCTCCACTTGGTTTATGCCATTGCTTTTTCCATGAGGTCCTCAACCTTATGATTTCACCTTTTTGCACGCAAGAAGCTTTGGTTGTGAACATCTTTCTCTTTTGACCATATTGTTTGTTTTTGGACCATTTACCCATAACTTTCATAGACTTCCCCTTTCCTTGTCCAATTGGTTCTTCCTTTGGTTTAATTTCCTGCACATTCACAATACTAGAAGAACCTTTTGGTACCCATTTCATCTTGGGTCCTTTGGGGTTAGTCTTGGGTTCCTTGGGTAACTTTGGAACCCATTGCATATTATTTCTCATATTTAAATTTTTACGATAAAAGCATAAATGAGAAATATGTCCTAAACAACCACAATAATTGCAAATAATGGGTTTGGATGATGGTTTGACTTTTTCAAAATTATTTTCATGAAACTTGGAATTTTTAACTTCACATTGAAAACTATTATTGTCAACGACTTTACTTGATTTTTGGATATCCACACTATTTTCATTTTCATCAAGTAAAGAATTTGAACAATTTGATTTTTCAATGTTACTTTCAAAAAGTGCTTCCTCAACTTGTTTTTCAATACGTAAGCAATTTTCAAAAATGGTTGAGGAGCTGTTTTCTAAAAATGTCTCTTTATCAAAAATATCTCCATTTTTCAAAATATCAATTTCATTTTCAATTAGAGATAATTTTTGTAAAGAGTCCAAGTTTCTATTTTCTAAAGATATCAAACCATCATTCAAATCATTATACGCAAAATGTAGAAATTTAGAACAAGGGCTAATTGAAATTACCTCATGGTCCTCATGATCCAAGTAGTCGGATGTTTTAATTTCATTTGCCATTGATTCCGCATCCGAATCACTTGATTCCTTCAGTGAGTCCATAAAGGTTTCAAATATCCTCTCTAAGTCATCACAGTCGCTTGTTGAGTTACTCCCCACGCTTTCACTTTCATCATCAGAATCTTCGTCTAGGGAGTTGGTCCTTTTACGTTCTATAGCAACTTCTTGTTGTTCCTTCTCCTCTTTCCTGTGGACACTTACACTTTCAACAAGATCATTAGTAGCATAGTGTAGATTTAGAGTGTCCCAAATATCCTTAGAATTTTCACAATTCTCAATAATAGCAAATGCATCATAGATCAAAGCATTTTTCAAAATATGCATAGCTTGAAAATTCAAGAAAAAATATTTTTCATCAAATTCGTCTAAATCATGTTTTGGCTGAAAATCAAAACCATTGAGAACGACATGCCATAAACGAAAACTAATAGATTGAAGAAAAATATTTTCATTCTCGCACTCCAATAGTGAAAATTATTTCCATCAAAAAATGGTGCTTCATCGAATGACAATCCCTCCATATTAAAAACAAATAAAATATCCCAACGCTGCCAATCTACAACGGATCTTTAACTCAGGCTGTTAGGCCTTTACCAGAGCACGAAGCTCTGATACCAATTGTTAGAATTATTGATAGGATTGGCAGCCGTCACCCAAGAGGGGGGGTGAATTGGGTGTTTACGAAAACATTGGAAAATATTCGATTTAAATCGTTTTCAATAAACTTAAAGAGATTTTGCAGCGGAAAACAATATAATGTTGAAAACTGTTGCGCAGAAGCGAATAATATTAATAATAATAGAAAAACTAATATGCGCGGATACGAATTAAATAAGAACAACGAAAACGAATGATACCGCGCTAATTAATTTAAATTCGCTTAAAATAGATTATTACGAAAATAGATGTCATGATGCACAACAAATAAATATAACAACAGAATATAAAAGAGATAGGGATAGAAGAGATTGCACCGGAGATTTTATCCTTGTTCGGCAAACCCGGCCTACTCCAGTCCCCAAGCGACCCGCTTGAGCTTTTCACTAAACCAAGACGCCACGCGTCCCCAAGTACAACCAGAGCGCCCCGCAAGCTACTAGGAACCTCCTTTCGCCAGGGACCTCAACAACAACCAGATAGCCTAACTACTAGGTGCCCCACCGTTCGTCTAGCACTACCCAATACTGAAGGGTTCCTCACCCTACACACACGAACGCAACACGTCCGCACTAGGAGATTCACTCCCTAGTCACTAAGGGTCACACACCCCTTACAACACAGGTTATGATACGAGTGATCGGGTACAAGACCTATAGTGCACTCTCAATTGTGCTGATACAACAATAAAGGTCACTCTAACAATTATGTGTTCTAAGAAATACAGATACAACAATTAAGCTCTATAGCAATGAAGTCTAGATAAGGTTGTTACAAGGCCAAAATAAGGTTTAGTTTTCTTCAAAAAGATTTAACGTGAAAACCAGAGAATATGAGAAGAAGAAGAAGAGCGTGATTATCAGAAGTTGTTCAATGTGGAAGTGTGAAATGATTTTCCAAAACAAAATAAATAGAGATAGTTTTGAAATCAAAATCAAATCAAAAAATAAAATAAAAGATTTAAGAATTAAAACCAAAGATTTGAAATTTGAAATTTGAATTTGAAAATAGAATCAGAATAAAATCAAAAACGATTTTGGAAATAAAATAATTTAAGTTTTAAAATAAAAACCAAATAAAAAAAGATTTAGAAAAATAAAACAAAGATTTGATTCTTAAAACGAAAAAGGAAATAATTCAAATTTAAAATCATTTTCGAATTTTATAAAATAAATCAGAATTTTTTATATAAAAACAAATCAGGAAATAATCAAAATGATTCTGACACGTTTTTCAATAAAACATGAGGTAATCGATTACTTCAGGGAGGTAATCGATTATCCCTTTAAAAATAGATACTTTGAAATTCATTTTAAAAAAAACCAGTAATCAATTATCACATGCATGTAATCGATTACTTCACTTCTGTTTAATGTATGATGCAACACATATAATCGATTACCACTATTCTAATAATCGATTACAGAACCTCTGATTTTTATATGATGCAACATCATGTAATTGATTACTACAAGGCATGTAATCGATTACTTTGTCTCAGGAAAATATATGATGCAACAATTTTAATCGATTACTTGAGCCAGGTAATCGATTACTCTCATCAGAAAGTAATGGATTAACAAAGTTCACTTAATCGATTACAAGCTCTCTGATTTTTCTATGATGCAACAAAGTTAATCGATTATTTTAGGCAAGTAATCGATTACTCTCTCTTGCATACATAAAAATATTCAGAGTTTTGTAACATCAATTATTTTCACCAAAACTAAGATATAAAAACTGATTTTCACAAAACTTCTTTTTCTTCTCCTTTAAATGAAAAATATATTTTAGAAATACTTATATTGGCCTTTTAACATAATATAAACCTTGACTTCATTACCTCACATGATGTCCTAAGGGAAAAGGCTAAAAGCTTCAATTTGCTTGAGCCTTCAACTTCATTTGCTTGATTCTTCAACTTGAAGCTTGGACTTGAAGGTTGAAGAGCTTGTGAGTGCACTTGATATGAACTTGAGAATCTTAAGTTTGTTATCATCAAAACCATATAGTGATTGCACTTGAAGTCCTTGGGAAAGCTTGACTTCCAACATATTAGGACATATAAGAACCTTTAGAATGATTCTAAACAATGCTTAGTTCCCCAAGGGACGTAAAGGATGTAGCATGAGTCCTTGGAGGCTCTAACAAGTGTAGAATGGTTAATAGAGTATTCTGAAGGCTTAGAATGGTCTAGGAATGTGTATCAGGACATACAAGAACCTTTAGAATGATCCTAAACAATGCTAGGTGCCCCATGGGACGTATAGGATGTAGCATGAGTCCTTGGAGGCTCTAACAAGTGTAAAATAGTTAATAGAGTATTCTAATGGCTTAGAATGTTCTAGGAATGTGTATTAGGACATATAAGAACCTTTAGAATGATCCTAAACAATGCTTAGTGCCCCAAGGGACGTAGAGGATTTTGCATGAGTCCTTGGAGGCTCTAACAAGTGTAGAATGGTTAATAGAGTATTCTGAAGGCTTAGAATGGTCTAGGAATGTGTATTAGGACATACAAGAACCTTTAGAATGATCCTAAACAATGCTTGGTTCCGCAAGGGACGTAGAGGATGTAGCTTGAGGGCTTGGAGGCTCTGACAAGTGTAGAATGGTTAATAGGGAATTCTAAAGGCTTAGAATGGTCTAGGAATGTGTATTAGGACATATAAGAACCTTTAGAATGATCCTAAACAATGCTTGGTGCCCCAAGGGACGTAGAGGATTTTGCATGAGTCCTTGGAGGCTCTGACAAGTGTAGAATGGTTAGTAGGGTATTCTAAAGGCTTAGTATAATCTAGGAATGTGTATTAGGACATATAAGAACCTTTAGAATGATCCTAAACAATGCTTAGTGCCCCAAGGGACATAGAGGATTTTGCATGAGTCTTTGGAGGCTCTAACAAGTGTAGAATGGTTAGTAGGGTATTCTAAAGGCTTAGAACGGTCTAGGAATGTGTATTAGGACATATAAGAACCTTTAGAATGATTCTAAACAAAGCTTGGTGGCCCAAGGGACGTATAGGATGTAGCATGAGTCCTTCGAGTCTCTAACAAGTGTAAAATAGTTAATAGAGTATTCTAAAGGCTTAGAATGGTCTAGAAATGTGTATTACGACATATAAGAACCTTTAGAATGATCCTAAACAATGCTTCGTGCCCCAAGCGACGTAGAGGATGTAGCATGAGTCCTTGGAGGCTCTTGTAGAATTGATAATAGGTTATTGTAAAGGCATAGAATAGTCTTGGAATGTGTATTAGGACATATAAGAACCTTTAGAATGATCCTAAACAATGCTTGGTGGCCCAAGGGACGTAGAGGATGTAGCATGAGTTCTTTGAGGCTCTAACAAGTGCAGAATAGTTAAGAGAGTATTCTAGAGGCTTAGAATCGTCTAGGAATGTGTATTAGGACATATAAGAACCTTTAGAATGATCCTAAACAATGCTTGGTGCACCAAGGGATGTATAGGATGTAACATGAGTCGTTGGAGGCTCTAACAAGTGTAGAATGGTTAATAGGGTATTCTAAAGGCTTAGAATGGTCAAGGAATGTGTATTAGGACAAATAAGAACCTTTAGAATGATCCGAAACAATGCTTGGTGCCCCAAGGGACGTATAGGATGTAGCATGAGTCCTTAGAGGCTCTTACAAGTGTAGAATGGTTAATAGGGGGTATTCTAAAGGCTTAGTATTGTCTAGGAATATGTATTGGGACATATAAGAACCTTTAGAATGATCGTAAACAATCCTTAGTGCCCCAAGGGACGTAGAGTATGTAGCATGAGTCCTTGGAGGCTCTAACAAGTGTAAAATAGTTAACAGAGTATTCTAAAGGCTTAGAATGGTCTAGGAATGTGTATTAGGACATATAAGAACCTTTAGAATGATCCTAAACAATGCTTGGTGCCCCAGGGGACGTATAGGATTTTGTGTGAGTCCTTGGAGGCTCTAACAAGTGTAGAATGGTTAGTAGGGTATTCTAAAGGCTTAGAATGGTCTAGGAATGTGTATTAGGACATATAAGAACCTTTAGAATGATTCTAAACAAAGCTTGGTGGCCCAAGGGACGTAGAGGATGTAGCATGAGTCCTTCGAGTCTCTAACAAGTGTAGAATGGTTAATAGAGTATTCTGAAGGCTTAGAATGGTCTAGGAATGTGTATTAGGACAAACAAGAACCTTTAGAATGATCCTAAACAATGCATGGTGCCGCAAGGGACGTAGAAGATGTAGCTTGAGTGCTTGGAGGCTCTAACAAGTGTAGAATGGTTAATAGGGTATTCTAAAGGCTTAGAATGGTCAAGGAATGTGTATTAGGAGAAATAAGAACCTTTAGAATGATCCGAAACAATGCTTGGTGCCCCAAGGGACGTATAGGATGTAGCATGAGTCCTTAGACGCTCTTACAAGTGTAGAATGGTTAATAGGGTATTCTAAAGGCTTAGTATTGTCTAGGAATATGTATTGGGACATATAAGAACCTTTAGAATGATCGTAAACAATCCTTAGTGCCCCAAGGGACGTAGAGTATGTAGCATGAGTCCTTGGAGGCTCTAACAAGTGTAAAATAGTTAACAGAGTATTCTAAAGGCTTAGAATGGTCTAGGAATGTGTATTAGGACATATAAGAACCTTTAGAATGATCCTAAACAATGCTTAGTGCCCCAAGGGACGTAGAGGATTTTGCATGCGTCCTCGTAGGCTCTAACAAGTGTAGAATGGTTAGTAGGGTATTCTAAAGGCTTAGAATGGTCTAGGAATGTGTATTAGGACATATAAGAACCTTTAGAATGATCCTAAACAAAGCTTAGTTCCCTAAGGGACGTAAAGGCTGTAGCATGAGTCCTTGGAGGCTCTAACAAGTGTAGAATGGTTAATAGAGTATTCTGAAGGCTTAGAATGGTCTAGGAATGTGTATTAGGACAAACAAGAACCTTTAGAATGATCCTAAACAATGCATGGTGCCGCAAGGGACGTAGAAGATGTAGCTTGAGTGCTTGGAGGCTCTAACAGGTGTAGAATGGTTAATAGGGAATTCTAAAGGCTTAGAATGGTCTAGCAATGTGTATTAGGACATAGAAGAACCTTCAGAATCATCCTAAACAATGCTTGGTGCCCCAAGGGATGTAGAGGATTTTGCATGAGTCCTTGGAGGCTCTAACAAGTGTAAAATAGTTAATAGAGTATTCTAAAGGCTTAGAATGGTCTAGGAATGTGTATTGGGACATATAAAAACCTTTAGAATGATCCTAAACAATGCTTGGTGCCCCAGGGGACGTATAGGATTTTGTGTGAGTCCTTGGAGGCTCTAACAAGTGTAGAATGGTTAGTAGGGTATTCTAAAGGCTTAGAATGGTCTAGGAATGTGTATTAGGACATATAAGAACCTTTAGAATGATTCTAAACAAAGCTTGGTGGCCCAAGGGACGTAGAGGATGTAGCATGAGTCCTTCGAGTCTCTAACAAGTGTAAAATAGTTAATAGAGTATTCTCAAGGCTTAGAATGGTCTAGGAATGTTTATTACGACATATAAGAATCTTTAGAATGATCCTAAACAATGCTTCGTGCCCCAAGGGACGTATAGGATGTAGCATGAGTCCTTTGAGGCTCTAACAAGGGTAGAATGGTTAATAGGGTATTCTAAAGGCTTAGTATTGTCTAGGAATATGTATTGGGACATATAAGAACCTTTAGAATGATCGTATACAATGCTTAGTGCCCCAAGGGACGTAGAGTATGTAGCATGAGTCCTTGGAGGCTCTAACAAGTGTAGAATGGTTAAAAGAGTATTCTAGAGGCTTAGTATCGTCTAGGAATGTGTATTAGGACATATAAGAACCTTTAGAATGATCCTAAACAATGCTTGGTGCACCAAGGGATGTATAGGATGTAGCATGAGTCCTTGGAGGCTCTAACAAGTGTAGTATGGTTAATAGGGTATTCTAAAGGCTTAGAATGGTCAAGGAATGTGTATTAGGACAAATAAGAACCGTTAGAATGATCCGAAACAATGCTTGGTGGCCCAAGGGACGTAGAGGATGTAGCATGAGTTCTTTGAGGCTCTAACAAGTGCAGAATAGTTAAGAGAGTATTCTAGAGGCTTAGAATCGTCTAGGAATGTGTATTAGGACATATAAGAACCTTTAGAATGATCCTAAACAATGCTTGGTGCACCAAGGGATGTATAGGATGTAACATGAGTCGTTGGAGGCTCTAACAAGTGTAGAATGGTTAATAGGGTATTCTAAAGGCTTAGAATGGTCAAGGAATGTGTATTAGGACAAATAAGAACCTTTAGAATGATCCGAAACAATGCTTGGTGCCCCAAGGGACGTATAGGATGTAGCATGAGTCCTTAGAGGCTCTTACAAGTGTAGAATGGTTAATAGGGTATTCTAAAGGCTTAGTATTGTCTAGGAATATGTATTTGGACATATAAGAACCTTTAGAATGATCGTAAACAATCCTTAGTGCCCCTAGGGACGTAGAGTATGTAGCATGAGTCCTTGGAGGCTCTAACAAGTGTAAAATAGTTAACAGAGTATTCTAAAGGCTTAGAATGGTCTAGGAATGTGTATTAGGACATATAAGAACCTTTAGAATGATCCTAAGCAATGCTTAGTGCCCCAAGGGACGTAGAGGATTTTGCATGCGTCCTCGTAGGCTCTAACAAGTGTAGAATGGTTAGTAGGGTATTCTAAAGGCTTAGAATGGTCTAGGAATGTGTATTTGGACATATAAGAACCTTTAGAATGATCCTAAACAAAGCTTGGTGGCCCAAGGGACGTACAGGATGTAGCATGAGTCCTTCGAGTCTCTAACAAGTGTAAAATAGTTAATAGAGTATTCTAAAGGCTTAGAATGGTCTAGAAATGTGTATTACGACATATAAGAACCTTTAGAATGATCCTAAACAATGCTTCGTGCCCCAAGCGACGTAGAGGATGTAGCGTGAGTCCTTGGAGGCTCTTGTAGAATTGATAATAGGTTATTGTAAAGGCATAGAATAGTCTTGGAATATGTATTAGGACATATAAGAACCTTTAGAATGATCCTAAACAATGCTTGGTGGCCCAAGGGACGTAGAGGATGTAGCATGAGTTCTTTGAGGCTCTAACAAGTGCAGAATAGTTAAGAGAGTATTCTAGAGGCTTAGAATCGTCTAGGAATGTGTATTAGGACATATAAGAACCTTTAGAATGATCCTAAACAATGCTTGGTGCACCAAGGGATGTATAGGATGTAACATGAGTCGTTGGAGGCTCTAACAAGTGTAGAATGGTTAATAGGGTATTCTAAAGGCTTAGAATGGTCAAGGAATGTGTATTAGGACAAATAAGAACCTTTAGAATGATCCGAAACAATGCTTGGTGCCCCAAGGGACGTATAGGATGTAGCATGAGTCCTTAGAGGCTCTTACAAGTGTAGAATGGTTAATAGGGGGTATTCTAAAGGCTTAGTATTGTCTAGGAATATGTATTGGGACATATAAGAACCTTTAGAATGATCGTAAACAATCCTTAGTGCCCCAAGGGACGTAGAGTATGTAGCATGAGTCCTTGGAGGCTCTAACAAGTGTAAAATAGTTAACAGAGTATTCTAAAGGCTTAGAATGGTCTAGGAATGTGTATTAGGACATATAAGAACCTTTAGAATGATCCTAAACAATGCTTGGTGCCCCAGGGGACGTATAGGATTTTGTGTGAGTCCTTGGAGGCTCTAACAAGTGTAGAATGGTTAGTAGGGTATTCTAAAGGCTTAGAATGGTCTAGGAATGTGTATTAGGACATATAAGAACCTTTAGAAT
The DNA here is from genome assembly GCA_037953625.1 of Crotalaria pallida. Taxonomy (NCBI): domain Eukaryota; kingdom Viridiplantae; phylum Streptophyta; class Magnoliopsida; order Fabales; family Fabaceae; genus Crotalaria; species Crotalaria pallida. The sequence continues at coordinate 72,659,945 of CM075649.1, read as the reverse complement.
GATTCTAAACAAAGCTTGGTGGCCCAAGGGACGTAGAGGATGTAGCATGAGTCCTTCGAGTCTCTAACAAGTGTAAAATAGTTAATAGAGTATTCTAAAGGCTTAGAATGGTCTAGGAATGTTTATTTCGACATATAAGAATCTTTAGAATGATCCTAAACAATGCTTCGTGCCCCAAGGGACGTATAGGATGTAGCATGAGTCCTTTGAGGCTCTAACAAGGGTAGAATGGTTAATAGGGTATTCTAAAGGCTTAGTATTGTCTAGGAATATGTATTGGGACATATAAGAACCTTTAGAATGATCGTATACAATGCTTAGTGCCCCAAGGGACGTAGAGTATGTAGCATGAGTCCTTGGAGGCTCTAACAAGTGTAGAATGGTTAAAAGAGTATTCTAGAGGCTTAGTATCGTCTAGGAATGTGTATTAGGACATATAAGAACCTTTAGAATGATCCTAAACAATGCTTGGTGCACCAAGGGATGTATAGGATGTAGCATGAGTCCTTGGAGGCTCTAACAAGTGTAGTATGGTTAATAGGGTATTCTAAAGGCTTAGAATGGTCAAGGAATGTGTATTAGGACAAATAAGAACCGTTAGAATGATCCGAAACAATGCTTGGTGCCCTAAGGGATGTATAGGATGTAGCATGAGTCCTTAGAGGCTCTAACAAGTGTAGAATGGTTAATAGGGTATTGTAAAGGCTTAGTATTGTCTAGGAATATGTATTGGGACATATAAGAACCCTTAGAATGATCGTAAACAATCCTTAGTGCCCCAAGGGACGTAGAGGATTTTGCATGCGTCCTCGTAGGCTCTAACAAGTGTAAAATAGTTAATAGAGTAATCTAAAGGCTTAGAATGGTCTAGGAATGTGTATTAGGACATATAAGAACCTTTAGAATGATCCTAAACAATGCTTAGTGCCCCAAGGGACGTAGAGGATTTTGCATGCGTCCTCGTAGGCTCTAACAAGTGTAGAACTGTTAGTAGGGTATTCTAAAGGCTTAGAATGGTCTAGGAAGGTGTATTAGGACATATAAGAACCTTTAGAATGATCCTTAACAAAGCTTAGTTCCCCAAGGGACGTAAAGGCTGTAGCATGTGTCCTTGGAGGCTCTAACAAGTGTAGAATGGTTAATAGAGTATTCTGAAGGCTTAGAATGGTCTAGGAATGTGTATTAGGACATACAAGAACCTTTAGAATGATCCTAAACAATGCTTGGTGCCGCAAGGGACGTAGAGGATGTAGCTTTAGTGCTTGGAGGCTCTAAAAGGTGTAGAATGGTTAATAGGGAATTCTAAAGGCTTAGAATGGTCTAGCAATGTGTATTAGGACATAGAAGAACCTTCAGAATGATCCTAAACATTGCTTGGTGCCCCAAGGGACGTAGAAGATTTTGCATGAGTCCTTGGAGGCTCTAACAAGTGTAAAATAGTTAATAGAGTATTCTAAAGGCTTAGAATGGTCTAGGAATGTGTATTGGGACCTATAAAAACCTTTAAAATGATCCTAAACAATGCTTGGTGCCCCAGGGGACGTATAGGATTTTGCATTCGTCCTCGTAGGCTCTAACAGGTGTAGAATGGTTAGTAGGGTATTCTAAAGGCATAGAATGGTCTAGGAATGTGTATTAGGACATATAAGAACCTTTAGAATGATTCTAAACAAAGCTTGGTGGCCCAAGGATCGTAGAGGATGTAGCTTGAGTGCTTGGAGGCTCTAACAGGTGTAGAATGGTTAATAGAGTATTCTAAAGGCTTAGAATGGTCTAGGAATGTGTATTACGACATATAAGAACCTTTAGAATGATCCTAAACAATGCTTCGTGCCCCAAGGGACGTATAGGATGTAGCATGAGTCCTTTGAGGCTCTAACAAGGGTAGAATGGTTAATAGGGTATTCTAAAGGCTTAGTATTGTCTAGGAATATGTATTGGGACATATAAGAACCCTTAGAATGATCGTAAACAATCCTTAGTGCCCCAAGGGACGTAGAGGATTTTGCATGCGTCCTCGTAGGCTCTAACAAGTGTAAAATAGTTAACAGAGTATTCTAAAGGCTTAGAATGGTCTAGGAATGTGTATTAGGACATATAAGAACTTTTAGAATGATCCTAAACACTGCTTAGTGCCCCAAGGGACGTAGAGGATTTTGCATGCGTCCTTGTAGGCTCTAACAAGTGTAGAATGGTTAGTAGTGTATTCTAAAGGCTTAGAATGGTCTAGGAATGTGTATTAGGACATATAAGAACCTTTAGAATGATCCTAAACAAAGCTTAGTTCCCCAAGGGACGTAAAGGCTGTAGCATGAGTCCTTGGAGGCTCTAACAAGTGTAGAATGGTTAATAGAGTATTCTGAAGGCTTAGAATGGTCTAGGAATGTGTATTAGGACATACAAGAACCTTTAGAATGACCCTACACAATGCTTGGTGCCGCAAGGGACGTAGAGGATGTAGCTGGAGTGCTTGGAGGCTCTAACAGGTTTAGAATGGTTAATAGGGAATTCTAAAGGCTTAGAATGGTCTAGGAATGTGTATTAGGACATAGAAGAACCTTCAGAATGATCCTAAACAATGCTTGGTGCCCCAAGGGACGTAGAGGATTTTGCATGAGTCCTTGGAGGCTCTAACAAGTGTAAAATAGTTAATAGAGTATTCTAAAGGCATAGAATGGTCTAGGAATGTGTATTGGGACATATAAAAACCTTTAGAATGATCCTAAACAATGCTTGGTGCCCCAGGGGATGTATAGGATTTTGAGTGAGTCCTTGGAGGCTCTGACAAGTGTTGAATGGTTAGTAGGGTATTCTAAAGGCTTAGTATGGTCTAGGAATGTGTATTAGGACATATAAAAACCTTTAGAATGATCCAAAACAATGCTTAGTGCCCCAAGGGACGTAGTGGATTTTGTATGAGTCCTTGGAGGCTCTAACAAGTGTAGAATGGTTAGTAGGGTATTCTAAAGGCTTAGAATGGTCTAGGAATGTGTATTAGGACATATAAGAACCTTTAGAATGATTCTAAACAAAGCTTGGTGGCCCAAGGGACGTAGAGGATGTAGCATGAGTCCTTCGAGTCTTTAACAAGTGTAAAATAGTTAATAGAGTATTCTAAAGGCTTAGAATGGTCTAGAAATGTGTATTACGACATATAAGAACCTTTAGAATGATCCTAAACAATGCTTCGTGCCCCAAGCGACATAGAGGATGTAGCATGAGTCCTTGGAGGCTCTTACAAGTGTAGAATTGATAATAGGTTATTGTAAAGGCTTAGAATAATCTTGGAATGTGTATTAGGACATATAAGAACCTTTAGAATGATCCTAAACAATGCTTGGTGGCCCAACGGACGTAGAGGATGTAGCATGAGTTCTTTGAGGCTCTAACAAGTGCAGAATAGTTAATAGAGTATTCTAAAGACTTAGAATCGTCTTGGAATGTGTATTAGGACATATAAGAACCTTTAGAATGATCCTAAACAATGCTTGGTGCACCAAGGGATGTATAGGATGTAGCATGAGTCCTTGGAGGCTCTAACAAGTGTAGTATGGTTAATAGGGTATTCTAAAGGCTTAGAATGGTCAAGGAATGTGTAATAGGACAAATAAGAACCTTTAGAATGATCCGAAACAATGCTTGGTGCCCTTAGGGACGTATAGGATGTAGCATGAGTCCTTAGAGGCTCTAACAAGTGTAGAATGGTTAATAGGGAATTCTAAAGGCTTAGAATGGTCTAGGAATGTGTATTAGGACATAGAAGAACCTTCAGAATGATCCTAAACAATGCTTGGTGCCCCAAGGGACGTAGAGAATTTTGCATGAGTCCTTGGAGGCTCTAACAAGTGTAAAATAGTTAATAGAGTATTCTAAAGGCTTAGAATGGTCTAGGAATGTGTATTAGGACATATAAGAACCTTTAGAATGATCCTAAACAATGCTTAGTGCCCCAAGGGACGTAGAGGATTTTGCCTGAGTCCTAGTAGGCTCTAGCAAGTGTAGAATGGTTAGTAGGGTATTCTAAAGGCTTAGAATGGTCTAGGAATGTGTATTAGGACATATAAGAACCTTTAGAATGATCCTAAACAAAGCTTAGTTCCCCAAGGGACGTAAAGCATGTAGCATGAGTCCTTGGAGGCTCTAACAAGTGTAAATGGTTAATAGAGTATTCTGAAGGCTTAGAATGGTCTAGGAATGTGTATTAGGACATATAAGAACCTTTAGAATGATCCTAAACAATGCTTAGTTCCCCAAGGGACGTAAAGGATGTAGCATGAGTCCTTGGAGGCTCTAACAAGTGTAGAATGGTTAATAGAGTATTCTGAAGGTTTAGAATGGTCTAGGAATGTGTATTAGGACATACAAGAACCTTTAGAATGATCCTAAACAATGCTTGGTGCCCCAAGGGCTGTATAGTATGTAGCATGAGTCCTTGGAGGCTCTAACAAGTGTAAAATAGTTAATAGAGTATTCTAAAGGCTTAGAATGGTCTAGGAATGTGTATTAGGACATATAAGAACCTTTAGAATGATCCTAAACAATGCTTACTGCCCCAAGGGACATAAAGGATTTTGCATGAGTCCTTGGAGGCTCTAACAAGTGTAGAATGGTTAGTAGGGTATTCTAAAGGCTTAGAATGGTCTAGGAATGTGTATTAGGACATATAAGAACCTTTAGAATGATTCTAAACAAAGCTTGGTGGCCCAAGGGACGTAGAGGATGTAGCATGAGTCCTTCGAGTCTCTAACAAGTGTAAAATAGTTAATAGAGTATTCTAAAGGCTTAGAATGGTCTAGAAATGTGTATTACGACATATAAGAACCTTTAGAATGATCCTAAACAATGCTTCGTGCCCCAAGCGACGTAGAGGATGTAGCATGAATCCTTGGAGGCTCTTACAAGTGTAGAATTGTTAATAGGTTATTGTAAAGGCTTAGAATAGTCTAGGAATGTGTATTAGGACATATAAGAACCTTTAGAATGATCCTAAACAATGCTTGGTGGCCCAAGGGATGTAGAGGATGTAGCATGAGTTCTTTGAGGCTCTAACAAGTGCAGAATGGTTAAGAGAGTATTCTAGAGGCTTAGAATCGTCTAGGAATGTGTATTAGGACATATAAGAACCTTTAGAATGATCCTAAACAATGCTTGGTGCCCCAAGGGACGTATAGGATGTAGCATGAGTCCTTGGAGGCTCTAACAAGTATAGAATGGTTAATAGGGTATTCTAAAGGCTTAGAATGGTCAAGGAATGTGTATTAGGACAAATAAGAACCTTTAGAATGATCCGAAACAATGCTTGGTGCCCGAAGGGACGTATAGGATGTAGCATGAGTCCTTAGAGGCTCTAACAAGTGTAGAATGGTTACTAGGGTATTCTAAAGGCTTAGTATTGTCTAGGAATATGTATTGGGACATATAAGAACCTTTAGAATGATCGTAAACAATCCTTAGTGCCCCAAGGGACGTAGAGTATGTAGCATGAGTCCTTGGAGGCTCTAACAAGTGTAAAATAGTTAATAGAGTATTCTAAAGGCTTAGAATGGTCTAGGAATGTGTATTAGGACATATAAGAACCTTTAGAATGATCCTAAACAATGCTTAGTGCCCCAAGGGACGTAGAGGATTTTGCCTGAGTCCTAGTAGGCTCTAACAAGTGTAGAATGGTTAGTAGGGTATTCTAAAGGCTTAGAATGGTCTAGGAATGTGTATTAGGACATATAAGAACCTTTAGAATGATCCTAAACAAAGCTTAGTTCCCCAAGGGACGTAAAGCATGTAGCATGAGTCCTTGGAGGCTCTAACAAGTGTAAATGGCTAATAGAGTATTCTGAAGGCTTAGAATGGTCTAGGAATGTGTATTAGGACATATAAGAACCTTTAGAATGATCCTAAACAATGCTTAGTTCCCCAAGGGACGTAAAGGATGTAGCATGAGTCCTTGGAGGCTCTAACAAGTGTAGAATGGTTAATAGAGTATTCTGAAGGTTTAGAATGGTCTAGGAATGTGTATTAGGACATACAAGAACCTTTAGAATGATCCTAAACAATGCTTGGTGCCCCAAGGGCTGTATAGTATGTAGCATGAGTCCTTGGAGGCTCTAACAAGTGTAAAATAGTTAATAGAGTATTCTAAAGGCTTAGAATGGTCTAGGAATGTGTATTAGGACATATAAGAACCTTTAGAATGATCCTAAACAATGCTTACTGCCCCAAGGGACATAAAGGATTTTGCATGAGTCCTTGGAGGCTCTAACAAGTGTAGAATGGTTAGTAGGGTATTCTAAAGGCTTAGAATGGTATAGGAATGTGTATTAGGACATATAAGAACCTTTAGAATGATCCTAAACAATGCTTAGTGCCCCAAGGGACGTAGAGGATTTTGAATGAGTCCTTGGAGGCTCTGACAAGTGTAGAATGGTTAGTAGGGTATTCTAAAGGCTTAGAATGGTCTTGGAATGTGTATTAGGACATACAAGAACCTTTAGAATGATCCTAAACAATGCTTGGTGCCCCAAGGGGTGTATAGTATGTAGCATGAGTCCTTGGAGGCTCTAACAAGTGTAAAATAGTTAATAGAGTATTCTAAAGGCTTAGAATGGTCTAGGAATGTGTATTAGGACATATAAGAACCTTTAGAATGATCCTAAACAATTCTTAGTGCCCCAAGGGACATAGAGGATTTTGCATGAGTCCTTGGAGGCTCTAACAAGTGTAGAATGGTTAGTAGGGTATTCTAAAGGCTTAGAATGGTCTAGGAATGTGTTTTACGACATATAAGAACCTTTAGAATGATCCTAAACAATGCTTAGTTCCCCAAGGGACGTAAAGGATGTAGCATGAGTCCTTGGAGGCTCTAACAAGTGTAGAATGGTTAATAGAGTATTCTGAAGGCTTAGAATGGTCTAGGAATGTGTATTAGGACATACAAGAACCTTTAGAATGATCCTAAACAATGCTTGGTACCCCAAGGGACGTATAGGATGTAGCATGAGTCCTTGGAGGCTCTAACAAGTGTAAAATAGTTAATAGAGTATTCTAAACGCTTAGAATGGTCTAGAAATGTGTATTAGGACATATAAGAACCTTTAAGATGATCCTAAACAATGCTTAGTGCCCCAAGGGACGTAGAGGATTTTGAATGAGTCCTTGGAGGCTCTGACAAGTGTAGAATGGTTAGTAGGGTATTCTAAAGGCTTATAATGGTCTAGGAATGTGTATTAGGACATACAAGAACCTTTAGAATGATCCTAAACAATGCTTGGTACCCCAAGGGACGTATAGGATGTAGCATGAGTCCTTGGAGGCTCTAACAAGTGTAAAATAGTTAATAGAGTATTCTAAACGCTTAGAATGGTCTAGAAATGTGTATTAGGACATATAAGAACCTTTAGAATGATCCTAAACAATGCTTAGTGCCCCAAGGGATGTAGAGGATTTTGCATGAGTCCTTGGAGGCTCTGACAAGTGTAGAATGGTTAGTAGGGTATTCTAAAGGCTTAGTATGGTCTAGGAATGTGTATTAGGACATATAAGAACCTTTAGAATGATCCTAAACAATGCCTAGTGCCCCAAGGGACGTAGAGGATTTTGCATGAGTCCTTGGAGGCTCTAACAAGTGTAGAATGGTTAGTAGGGTATTCTAAAGGCTTAGAATGGTCTAGGAATGTGTATTAGGACATATAAGAACCTTTAGAATGATTCTAAACAAAGCTTGGTGGCCCAAGGGACGTAGAGGATGTAGCATGAGTCCTTGGAGGCTCTTACAAGTGTAGAATTGTTAATAGGTTATTGTAAAGGCTTAGAATAGTCTAGGAATGTGTATTAGGACATATAAGAACCTTTAGAATGATCCTAAACAATGCTTGGTGGCCCAAGGGACGTAGAGGATGTAGCATGAGTTCTTTGAGGCTCTAACAAGTGCAGAATGGTTAAGAGAGTATTCTAGAGGCTTAGAATCGTCTAGGAATGTGTATTACGACATATAAGAACCTTTAGAATGATCCTAAACAAAGCTTGGTGCACCAAGGGATGTATAGGATGTAGCATGAGTCCTTGGTGGCTCTAACAAGTATAGAATGGTTAATAGGGTATTCTAAAGGCTTAGAATGGTCAAGGAATGTGTATTAGGACAAATAAGAACCTTTAGAATGATCCGAAACAATGCTTGGTGCCCCAAGGGGCGTATAGGATGTAGCATGAGTCCTTAGAGGCTCTAACAAGTGTAGAATGGTTAATAGGGTATTCTAAAGGCTTAGTATTGTCTAGGAATATGTATTGGGACATATAAGAACCTTTAGAATGATCGTGAACAATCCTTAGTGCCCCAAGGGACGTAGAGTATGTAGCATGAGTCCTTGGAGGCTCTAACAAGTGTAGAATGGTTAATAGAGTATTCTGAAGGCTTAGAATGGTCTAGGAATGTGTATTAGGACATACAAGAACCTTTAGAATGATCCTAAACAATGCTTGGTACCCCAAGGGACGTATAGGATGTAGCATGAGTCCTTGGAGGCTCTAACAAGTGTAAAATAGTTAATAGAGTATTCTAAACGCTTAGAATGGTCTAGAAATGTGTATTAGGACATATAAGAACCTTTAAGATGATCCTAAACAATGCTTAGTGCCCCAAGGGACGTAGAGGATTTTGAATGAGTCCTTGGAGGCTCTGACAAGTGTAGAATGGTTAGTAGGGTATTCTAAAGGCTTAGTATGGTCTAGGAATGTGTATTAGGACATACAAGAACCTTTAGAATGATCCTAAACAATGCTTGGTGCCCCAAGGGATGTATAGTATGTAGCATGAGTCCTTGGAGGCTCTAACAAGTGTAAAATAGTTAATAGAGTATTCTAAAGGCTTAGAATGGTCTAGTAATGTGTATTAGGACATATAAGAACCTTTAGAATGATCCTAAACAATGCTTAGTGCCCCAAGGGACATAGAGGATTTTGCATGAGTCCTTGGAGGCTCTAACAAGTGTAGAATGGTTAGTAGGGTATTCTAAAGGCTTAGAATGGTCTAGGAATGTGTATTAGGACATATAAGAACCTTTAGAATGATCCTAAACAATGCTTAGTTCCCAAGGGACGTAAAGGATGTAGCATGAGTCCTTGGAGGCTCTAACAAGTGTAGAATGGTTAATAGAGTATTCTGAAGGCTTAGAATGGTCTAGGAATGTGTATTAGGACATACAAGAACCTTTAGAATGATCCTAAACAAAGCTTGGTGCACCAAGGGACGTATAGGATGTAGCATGAGTCCTTGGTGGCTCTAACAAGTATAGAATGGTTAATAGGGTATTCTAAAGGCTTAGTATTGTCTAGGAATATGTATTGGGACATATAAGAACCTTTAGAATGATCGTAAACAATCCTTAGTGCCCCAAGGGATGTAGAGTATGTAGCATGAGTCCTTGGAGGTTCTAACAAGTGTAGAATGGTTAAAAGAGTATTCTAAAGGATTAGTAACGTCTAGGAATATTTATTGTGACATATAAGAACCTTTAGAATGATCCTAAACAATGCTTGGTGACCCAAGGGACGTAGAGGATGTAGCATGAGTTCTTGGAGGCTCTGACAAGTGCAGAATGGTTAAGAGAGTATTCTAGAGGCTTAGAATCATCTAGGACTGTGTATTAGGACATATAGGATGTAGCATGAGTCCTTGGAGGCTCTAACAAGTGTAAAATAGTTAATAGAGTATTCTAAAGACTTAGAATGGTCTAGGAATGTGTATTTGGACATATAAGAACCTTTAGAATGATCCTAAATAATGCTTGGTTACCCAAGGGACTTAAAGGATGTAGCATGAGTCCTTGGAGGCTCTAACAAGTGTAGAATGGTTAATAGAGTATTTTGAAGACTTAAAATGGTCTAGGAATGTGTATTAGGACATATAAGAACCTTTAGAATGATCCTAAACAATGCTTGGTGCCCCAAGGGACGTATGGGATGTAGCATGAGTCCTTGAAGGCTCTAACAAGTTTAAAATAGTTAATAGAGTATTCTAAAGACTTAGAATTGTCTAGGAATGTGTATTGGGACATTTAAGAACCTTTAGAATGATCCTAAACAATGCTTGGTGCCCCAAGGGACGTATAGGATGTAGCATGAGTCCTTGGAGGCTCTAACAAGTGTAGAATGGTGAATAGGGTAATCTAAAGGCTTAGTATCATCTAGGAATATGTACTGAGACATATAAGAACCTTTAGAATGATCCTAAACAATGCTTACTGCCCCAAGGGACGTAGAGGATGTAGCATGAGTGCTTGGAGGCTCTAACAAGTATAGAATGGTTAATACGGTATTCTAAAGGCTTAGAATGGTCTAGGAATGTGTATTAGGACATATAAGAACCTTTAGAATGATCCTAAACAATGCTTGGTGCCCCAAGGGACGTATAGGATGTAGCATGAGTCCTTGGAGGCTCTAACAAGTGTAAAATAGTTAATAGAGTATTCTAAAGACTTAGAATTGTCTAGGAATGTGTATTGGGACATTTAAGAACCTTTAGAGTGATCCTAAACAATGCTTGGTGCCCCAAGGGACGTATAGGATGTAGCATGAGTCCTTGGAGGCTCTAACAAGTGTAGAATGGTGAATAGGGTAATCTAAAGGCTTAGTATCCTCTAGGAATATGTACTGAGACATATAAGAACCTTTAGAATGATCCTAAACAATGCTTACTGCCCCAAGGGACGTTGAGGATGTAGCATGAGTGCTTGGAGGCTCTAACAAGTATAGAATGGTTAATACGGTATTCTAAAGGCTTAGAATGGTCTAGGAATGTGTATTAGGACATATAAGAACCTTTAGAATGATCCTAAACAATGCTTGGTGCCCCAAGGGACGTATAGGATGTAGCATGAGTCCTTGGAGGCTCTAACAAGTGTAAAATAGTTAATAGAGTATTCTAAAGACTTAGAATGGTCAAGGAATGTGTATTGGGACATTTAAGAACCTTTAGAATGATCCTAAACAATTCTTGGTGCCCCAAGGGACGTATAGGATGTAGCATGAGTCCTTGGAGGCTCTAACAAGTGTAGAATGGTGAATAGGGTAATCTAAAGGCTTAGTATCGTCTAGGAATATGTACTGAGACATATAAGAACCTTTAGAATGATCCTAAACAATGCTTACTGCCGCAAGGGACGTAGAGGATGTAGCATGAGTGCTTGGAGGCTCTAACAAGTGTAGAATGGTTAATAAGGTATTCTAAAGGCTTAGAATGGTCTAGGAATGTGTATTAGGACATATAAGAACCTTTAGAATGATCCTAAACAATGCTTGGTGCCCCAAGGGACGTATAGGATGTAGCATGAGTCCTTGGAGGCTCTAAAAAGTGTAAAATAGTTAATAGAGTATTCTAAAGACATAGAATGGTCTAGGAATGTGTATTGGGACATTTAAGAACCTTTAGAATGATCCTAAACAATGCTTGGTGCCCCAAGGGACGTATAGGATGTAGCATGAGTCCTTGGAGGCTATAACAATTGTAGAATGGTTAAAAGGGTATTCTAAAGGCTTAGTACCGTCTAGGAATATGTATTGGGACATATAAGGAGCTTTAGAATGATCCTAAACAATGCTTAGTGCCCCAAGGGACGTAGAGGATGTAGTATGAGTCCTTGGAGGCTCTAAGAAGTGTAGAATGGTTAATAGGGTATTCTAAAGGCTTAGAATGGTCTAGGAATGTGTATTAGGACATATAAGAACCTTTAGAATGATCCTAAACAATGCTTGGTGCCGCAAGGGACGTAGAGGATGTAGCTTGAGTTCTTGGAGGCTCTAACAAGTGCAGAATGGTTAAGAGAGTATTCTAGAGGCTTAGAATCATCTAGGACTGTGTATTAGGACATATAAGAAGCTTTAGAATAATCCTACACAATGCTTGGTGCCCCAAGGGACGTATAGGATGTAGCATGAGTCCTTGGAGGCTCTAACAAGTGTAGAATGGTTAATAGGGTATTCTAAAGGCTTAGTATCGTCTAGGAATATGTATTGAGACATATAAGAACCTTTAGAATGATCCTAAACAATGCTTGGTGCCCCAAGGGACGTATAGGATGTAACATGAGTCCTTGGAGGCTCTAACAAGTGTAAAATAGTTAATAGAGTATTCTAAAGACTTAGAATGGTCTAGGAATGTGTATTGGGACATATAAGAACCTTTAGAATGATCCTAAACAATGCTTGGTGCCCCAAGGGACGTATAAGATGTAGCATGAGTCCTTGGAGGCTCTAACAAGTGTAGAATGGTGAAGAGAGTATTATAAAGGATTAGAATGGTCTAGGAATGTGTATTAGGACATATAAGAACCTTTAGAATAATCCTAAACAATGCTTGGTTCCCCAAGGGACGTAAAGGATGTAGCATGAGTCCTTGGAGGCTCTAATAAGTGTAGAATGGTTAATAGAGTATTTTGAAGGCTTAAAATGGTCTAGGAATGTGTATTAGGACATATAAGAACCTTTAGAATGATCCTAAACAATGCTTGGTGCCCCAAGGGACGTATAGGATGTAGCATGAGTCCTCGGAGGCTCTAACAAGTGTAAAATAGTTAATAGAGTATTCTAAAGACTTAGAATGGTCTAGGAATGTGTATTGGGACATTTAAGAACCTTTAGAATGATCCTAAACAATTCTTGGTGCCCCAAGGGACGTATAGGATGTAGCATGAGTCCTTGGAGGCTCTAACAAGTGTAGAATGGTGAATAGGGTAATCTAAAGGCTTAGTATCGTCTAGGAATATGTACTGAGACATATAAGAACCTTTAGAATGATCCTAAACAATGCTTACTGCCACAAGGGACGTAGAGGATGTAGCATGAGTGCTTGGAGGCTCTAACAAGTGTAGAATGGTTAATAAGGTATTCTAAAGGCTTAGAATGGTCTAGGAATGTGTATTAGGACATATAAGAACCTTTAGAATGATCCTAAACAATGCTTGGTGCCCCATGGGACGTATAGGATGTAGCATGAGTCCTTGGAGGCTCTAACAAGTGTAAAATAGTTAATAGAGTATTCTAAAGACATAGAATGGTCTAGGAATGTGTATTGGGACATTTAAGAACCTTTAGAATAATCCTACACAATGCTTGGTGCCCCAAGGGACGTATAGGATGTAGCATGAGTCCTTGGAGGCTCTAACAAGTGTAGAATGGTTAATAGGGTATTCTAAAGGCTTAGTATCGTCTAGGAATATGTATTGAGACATATAAGAACCTTTAGAATGATCCTAAACAATGCTTGGTGCCCCAAGGGACGTATAGGATGTAGCATGAGTCGTTGGAGGCTCTAACAAGTGTAGAATGGTTAGTAGGGTATTCTAAAGGCTTAGAATGGTCTAGGAATGTGTATTAGGACATATAAGAACCTTTAGAATGATCCTAAACAATGCTTAGTTCCCAAGGGACGTAAAGGATGTAGCATGAGTCCTTGGAGGCTCTAACAAGTGTAGAATGGTTAATAGAGTATTCTGAAGGCTTAGAATGGTCTAGGAATGTGTATTAGGACATACAAGAACCTTTAGAATGATCCTAAACAAAGCTTGGTGCACCAAGGGACGTATAGGATGTAGCATGAGTCCTTGGAGGCTCTAACAAGTGTAGAATGGTGAATAGGGTAATCTAAAGGCTTAGTATCCTCTAGGAATATGTACTGAGACATATAAGAACCTTTAGAATGATCCTAAACAATGCTTACTGCCCCAAGGGACGTTGAGGATGTAGCATGAGTGCTTGGAGGCTCTAACAAGTATAGAATGGTTAATACGGTATTCTAAAGGCTTAGAATGGTCTAGGAATGTGTATTAGGACATATAAGAACCTTTAGAATGATCCTAAACAATGCTTGGTGCCCCAAGGGACGTATAGGATGTAGCATGAGTCCTTGGAGGCTCTAACAAGTGTAAAATAGTTAATAGAGTATTCTAAAGACTTAGAATGGTCAAGGAATGTGTATTGGGACATTTAAGAACCTTTAGAATGATCCTAAACAATTCTTGGTGCCCCAAGGGACGTATAGGATGTAGCATGAGTCCTTGGAGGCTCTAACAAGTGTAGAATGGTGAATAGGGTAATCTAAAGGCTTAGTATCGTCTAGGAATATGTACTGAGACATATAAGAACCTTTAGAATGATCCTAAACAATGCTTACTGCCGCAAGGGACGTAGAGGATGTAGCATGAGTGCTTGGAGGCTCTAACAAGTGTAGAATGGTTAATAAGGTATTCTAAAGGCTTAGAATGGTCTAGGAATGTGTATTAGGACATATAAGAACCTTTAGAATGATCCTAAACAATGCTTGGTGCCCCAAGGGACGTATAGGATGTAGCATGAGTCCTTGGAGGCTCTAAAAAGTGTAAAATAGTTAATAGAGTATTCTAAAGACATAGAATGGTCTAGGAATGTGTATTGGGACATTTAAGAACCTTTAGAATGATCCTAAACAATGCTTGGTGCCCCAAGGGACGTATAGGATGTAGCATGAGTCCTTGGAGGCTATAACAATTGTAGAATGGTTAAAAGGGCATTCTAAAGGCTTAGTACCGTCTAGGAATATGTATTGGGACATATAAGGAGCTTTAGAATGATCCTAAACAATGCTTAGTGCCCCAAGGGACGTAGAGGATGTAGTATGAGTCCTTGGAGGCTCTAAGAAGTGTAGAATGGTTAATAGGGTATTCTAAAGGCTTAGAATGGTCTAGGAATGTGTATTAGGACATATAAGAACCTTTAGAATGATCCTAAACAATGCTTGGTGCCGCAAGGGACGTAGAGGATGTAGCTTGAGTTCTTGGAGGCTCTAACAAGTGCAGAATGGTTAAGAGAGTATTCTAGAGGCTTAGAATCATCTAGGACTGTGTATTAGGACATATAAGAAGCTTTAGAATAATCCTACACAATGCTTGGTGCCCCAAGGGACGTATAGGATGTAGCATGAGTCCTTGGAGGCTCTAACAAGTGTAGAATGGTTAATAGGGTATTCTAAAGGCTTAGTATCGTCTAGGAATATGTATTGAGACATATAAGAACCTTTAGAATGATCCTAAACAATGCTTGGTGCCCCAAGGGACGTATAGGATGTAACATGAGTCCTTGGAGGCTCTAACAAGTGTAAAATAGTTAATAGAGTATTCTAAAGACTTAGAATGGTCTAGGAATGTGTATTGGGACATATAAGAACCTTTAGAATGATCCTAAACAATGCTTGGTGCCCCAAGGGACGTATAAGATGTAGCATGAGTCCTTGGAGGCTCTAACAAGTGTAGAATGGTGAAGAGAGTATTATAAAGGATTAGAATGGTCTAGGAATGTGTATTAGGACATATAAGAACCTTTAGAATAATCCTAAACAATGCTTGGTTCCCCAAGGGACGTAAAGGATGTAGCATGAGTCCTTGGAGGCTCTAATAAGTGTAGAATGGTTAATAGAGTATTTTGAAGGCTTAAAATGGTCTAGGAATGTGTATTAGGACATATAAGAACCTTTAGAATGATCCTAAACAATGCTTGGTGCCCCAAGGGACGTATAGGATGTAGCATGAGTCCTCGGAGGCTCTAACAAGTGTAAAATAGTTAATAGAGTATTCTAAAGACTTAGAATGGTCTAGGAATGTGTATTGGGACATTTAAGAACCTTTAGAATGATCCTAAACAATTCTTGGTGCCCCAAGGGACGTATAGGATGTAGCATGAGTCCTTGGAGGCTCTAACAAGTGTAGAATGGTGAATAGGGTAATCTAAAGGCTTAGTATCGTCTAGGAATATGTACTGAGACATATAAGAACCTTTAGAATGATCCTAAACAATGCTTACTGCCACAAGGGACGTAGAGGATGTAGCATGAGTGCTTGGAGGCTCTAACAAGTGTAGAATGGTTAATAAGGTATTCTAAAGGCTTAGAATGGTCTAGGAATGTGTATTAGGACATATAAGAACCTTTAGAATGATCCTAAACAATGCTTGGTGCCCCATGGGACGTATAGGATGTAGCATGAGTCCTTGGAGGCTCTAACAAGTGTAAAATAGTTAATAGAGTATTCTAAAGACATAGAATGGTCTAGGAATGTGTATTGGGACATTTAAGAACCTTTAGAATGATCCTAAACAATGCTTGGTGCCCCAAGGGACGTATAGGATGTAGCATGAGTCCTTGGAGGCTATAACAATTGTAGAATGGTTAAAAGGGTATTCTAAAGGCTTAGTATCGTCTAGGAATATGTATTGGGACATATAAGGAGCTTTAGAATGATCCTAAACAATGCTTAGTGCCCCAAGGGACGTAGAGGATGTAGTATGAGTCCTTGGAGGCTCTAAGAAGTGTAGAATGGTTAATAGCGTATTCTAAAGGCTTAGAATGGTCTAGGAATGTGTATTAGGACATATAAGAACCTTTAGAATGATCCTAAACAATGCTTGGTGCCGCAAGGGACGTAGAGGATGTAGCTTGAGTTCTTGGAGGCTCTAACAAGTGCAGAATGGTTAAGAGAGTATTCTAGAGGCTTAGAATCATCTAGGACTGTGTATTAGGACATATAAGAAGCTTTAGAATAATCCTACACAATGCTTGGTGCCCCAAGGGACGTATAGGATGTAGCATGAGTCCTTGGAGGCTCTAACAAGTGTAGAATGGTTAATAGGGTATTCTAAAGGCTTAGTATCGTCTAGGAATATGTATTGAGACATATAAGAACCTTTAGAATGATCCTAAACAATGCTTGGTGCCCCAAGGGACGTATAGGATGTAACATGAGTCCTTGGAGGCTCTAACAAGTGTAAAATAGTTAATAGAGTATTCTAAAGACTTAGAATGGTCTAGGAATGTGTATTGGGACATATAAGAACCTTTAGAATGATCCTAAACAATGCTTGGTGCCCCAAGGGACGTATAAGATGTAGCATGAGTCCTTGGAGGCTCTAACAAGTGTAGAATGGTGAAGAGAGTATTATAAAGGCTTAGAATGGTGTAGGAATGTGTATTAGGACATATAAGAACCTTTAGAATAATCCTAAACAATGCTTGGTTCCCCAAGGGACGTAAAGGATGTAGCATGAGTCCTTGGAGGCTCTAATAAGTGTAGAATGGTTAATAGAGTATTTTGAAGGCTTAAAATGGTCTAGGAATGTGTATTAGGACATATAAGAACCTTTAGAATGATCCTAAACAATGCTTGGTGCCCCAAGGGACGTATAGGATGTAGCATGAGTCCTCGGAGGCTCTAACAAGTGTAAAATAGTTAATAGAGTATTCTAAAGACTTAGAATGGTCTAGGAATGTGTATTGGGACATTTAAGAACCTTTAGAATGATCCTAAACAATGCTTGGTGCCCCAAAGGACGTATAGGATGTAGCATGAGTCCTTGGAGGCTCTAACAAGTGTAGAATGGTGAATAGGGTAATCTAAAGGCTTAGTATCATCTAGGAATATGTACTGAGACATATAAGAACCTTTAGAATGATCCTAAACAATGCTTACTGCCCCAAGGGACGTAGAGGATGTAGCATGAGTGCTTGGAGGCTCTAACAAGTGTAGAATGGTTAATAAGGTATTCTAAAGGCTTAGAATGGTCTAGGAATGTGTATTAGGACATATAAGAACCTTTAGAATGATCCTAAACAATGCTTGGTGGCCCAAGGGACGTATAGGATGTAGCATGAGTCCTTGGAGGCTCTAACAAGTGTAAAATAGTTAATAGAGTATTCTAAAGACTTAGAATGGTCAAGGAATATGTATTGGGACATTTAAGAACCTTTAGAATGATCCTAAACAATTCTTGGTGCCCCAAGGGACGTAAAGGATGTAGCATGAGTCCTTGGAGGCTCTAACAAGTGTAGAATGGTGAATAGGGTAATCTAAAGGCTTAGTATCGTCTAGGAATATGTACTGAGACATATAAGAACCTTTAGAATGATCCTAAACAATGCTTACTGCTGCAAGAGACGTAGAGGATGTAGCATGAGTGCTTGGAGGCTCTAACAAGTGTAGAATTGTTAATAAGGTATTCTAAAGGCTTAGAATGGTCTAGGAATGTGTATTAGGACATATAAGAACCTTTAGAATGATCCTAAACAATGCTTGGTGCCCCAAGGGACGTATAGGATGAGCATGAGTCCTTGGAGGCTCTAACAAGTGTAAAATAGTTAATAGAGTATTCTAAAGACTTAGAATGGTCAAGGAATGTGTATTGGGACATTTAAGAACCTTTAGAATGATCCTAAACAATTCTTGGTGCCCCAAGGGACGTATAGGATGTAGCATGAGTCCTTGGAGGCTCTAACAAGTGTAGAATGGTGAATAGGGTAATCTAAAGGCTTAGTATCGTCTAGGAATATGTACTGAGACATATAAGAACCTTTAGAATGATCCTAAACAATGCTTACTGCCGCAAGGGACGTAGAGGATGTAGCATGAGTGCTTGGAGGCTCTAACAAGTGTAGAATGGTTAATAAGGTATTCTAAAGGCTTAGAATGGTCTAGGAATGTGTATTAGGACATATAAGAACCTTTAGAATGATCCTAAACAATGCTTGGTGGCCCAAGGGACGTATAGGATGTAGCATGAGTCCTTGGAGGCTCTAACAAGTGTAAAATAGTTAATAGAGTATTCTAAAGACTTAGAATGGTCTAGGAATGTGTATTGGGACATATAAGAACCTTTAGAATGATCCTAAACAATGCTTGGTGCCCCAAGGGACGTATAAGATGTAGCATGAGTCCTTGGAGGCTCTAACAAGTGTAGAATGGTGAAGAGAGTATTATAAAGGCTTAGAATGGTGTAGGAATGTGTATTAGGACATATAAGAACCTTTAGAATAATCCTAAACAATGCTTGGTTCCCCAAGGGACGTAAAGGATGTAGCATGAGTCCTTGGAGGCTCTAATAAGTGTAGAATGGTTAATAGAGTATTTTGAAGGCTTAAAATGGTCTAGGAATGTGTATTAGGACATATAAGAACCTTTAGAATGATCCTAAACAATGCTTGGTGCCCCAAGGGACGTATAGGATGTAGCATGAGTCCTCGGAGGCTCTAACAAGTGTAAAATAGTTAATAGAGTATTCTAAAGACTTAGAATGGTCTAGGAATGTGTATTGGGACATTTAAGAACCTTTAGAATGATCCTAAACAATGCTTGGTGCCCCAAAGGACGTATAGGATGTAGCATGAGTCCTTGGAGGCTCTAACAAGTGTAGAATGGTGAATAGGGTAATCTAAAGGCTTAGTATCATCTAGGAATATGTACTGAGACATATAAGAACCTTTAGAATGATCCTAAACAATGCTTACTGCCCCAAGGGACGTAGAGGATGTAGCATGAGTGCTTGGAGGCTCTAACAAGTGTAGAATGGTTAATAAGGTATTCTAAAGGCTTAGAATGGTCTAGGAATGTGTATTAGGACATATAAGAACCTTTAGAATGATCCTAAACAATGCTTGGTGGCCCAAGGGACGTATAGGATGTAGCATGAGTCCTTGGAGGCTCTAACAAGTGTAAAATAGTTAATAGAGTATTCTAAAGACTTAGAATGGTCAAGGAATATGTATTGGGACATTTAAGAACCTTTAGAATGATCCTAAACAATTCTTGGTGCCCCAAGGGACGTAAAGGATGTAGCATGAGTCCTTGGAGGCTCTAACAAGTGTAGAATGGTGAATAGGGTAATCTAAAGGCTTAGTATCGTCTAGGAATATGTACTGAGACATATAAGAACCTTTAGAATGATCCTAAACAATGCTTACTGCTGCAAGAGACGTAGAGGATGTAGCATGAGTGCTTGGAGGCTCTAACAAGTGTAGAATTGTTAATAAGGTATTCTAAAGGCTTAGAATGGTCTAGGAATGTGTATTAGGACATATAAGAACCTTTAGAATGATCCTAAACAATGCTTGGTGCCCCAAGGGACGTATAGGATGAGCATGAGTCCTTGGAGGCTCTAACAAGTGTAAAATAGTTAATAGAGTATTCTAAAGACTTAGAATGGTCAAGGAATGTGTATTGGGACATTTAAGAACCTTTAGAATGATCCTAAACAATTCTTGGTGCCCCAAGGGACGTATAGGATGTAGCATGAGTCCTTGGAGGCTCTAACAAGTGTAGAATGGTGAATAGGGTAATCTAAAGGCTTAGTATCGTCTAGGAATATGTACTGAGACATATAAGAACCTTTAGAATGATCCTAAACAATGCTTACTGCCGCAAGGGACGTAGAGGATGTAGCATGAGTGCTTGGAGGCTCTAACAAGTGTAGAATGGTTAATAAGGTATTCTAAAGGCTTAGAATGGTCTAGGAATGTGTATTAGGACATATAAGAACCTTTAGAATGATCCTAAACAATGCTTGGTGCCCCAAGGGACGTATAGGATGTAGCATGAGTCCTTGGATGCTCTAACAAGTGTAGAATGGTTAAAAGAGTATTCTAAAGGATTTGTATCGTCTAGGAATATTTATTGGGACATATAAGAACCTTTAGAATGATCCTAAACAATGCTTGGTGGCCCAAGGGACGTAGAGGATGTAGCACGAGTCCTTGGAGGCTCTAACAAGTTCAGAATGGTTAAGAGAGTATTCTAGAGGCTTAGAATCATCTAGAACTGTGTATTAGGACATATAAGAAGCTTTAGAATAATCCTAAACAATGCTTAGTGCCCCAAGGGACGTATAGGATGTAGCATGAGTCCTTGGAGGCTCTAACAAGTGTAGAATGGTGAAGAGAGTATTATAAAGGCTTAGAATGGTCTAGGAATGTGTATTAGGACATATAAGAACCTTTAGAATATTCCTAAACAATGCTTGGTTCCCCAAGGGATGTAAAGGATGTAGCAAGAGTCCTTGGAGGCTCTAACAAGTGTAGAATGGTTAATGGGGTATTCTAAAGGCTTAGTATCGTCTAGGAATATGTATTGAGACATATAAGAACCTTTAGAATGATCCTAAACAATGCTTGGTGCCCCAAGGGATGTATAGGATGTAACATGAGTCCTTGGAGGCTCTAACAAGTGTAAAATAGTTAATAGAGTATTCTAAAGACTTAGAATGGTCTAGGAATTTGTATTGGGACATATAAGAACCTTTAGAATGATCCTAAACAATGCTTGGTGCCGCAAGGGACGTATAAGATGTAGCATGAGTCCTTGGAGGCTCTAACAAGTGTAGAATGGTGAAGAGAGTATTATAAAGGCATAGAATGGTCTAGGAATGTGTATTAGGACATATAAGAACCTTTAGAATAATCCTAAACAATGCTTGGTTCCCCAAGGGACGTAAAGGATGTAGCATGAGTCCTTGGAGGCTCTAACAAGTGTAGAATGGTTAATAATGTATTTTGAAGGCTTAGAATGGTCGAGGAATGTGTATTAGGACATATAAGAACATTTAGAATGATCCTAAACAATGCTTACTGCCCCAAGGGACGTAGAGGATGTAGCATGAGTGCTTGGAGGCTCTAACAAGTGTAGAATGGTTAATAGGGTATTCTAAAGGCTTAGAATGGTCTAGGAATGTGTATTAGGACATATAAGAACCTTTAGAATGATCCTAAACAATGCTTGGTGGCCCAAGGGACGTAGAGGATGTAGCATGAGTTCATGGAGGCTTTAACAAGTGTAGAATGGTTAAGAGAGTATTCTAGAGGCTTAGAATCATCTAGGACTGTGTATTAGGACATATAAGAAGCTTTAGAATAATCCTAAACAATGCTTGGTGCCCCAAGGGACGTATAGGATGTAGCATGAGTCCTTGGAGGCTCTAACAAGTGTAGAATGGTGAAGAGAGTATTATAAAGGCTTAGAATGGTCTAGGAATGTGTATTAGGACATATAAGAACCTTTAGAATATTCCTAAACAATGCTTGGTTCCCCAAGGGATGTAAAGGATGTAGCATGAGTCCTTGGAGGCTCTAACAAGTGTAGAATGGTTAATGGGGTATTCTAAAGGCTTAGTATCGTCTAGGAATATGTATTGAGACATATAAGAACCTTTAGAATGATCCTAAACAATGCTTGGTGGCCCAAGGGACGTAGAGGATGTAGCATGAGTTCATGGAGGCTTTAACAAGTGTAGAATGGTTAAGAGAGTATTCTAGAGGCTTAGAATCATCTAGGACTGTGTATTAGGACATATAAGAAGCTTTAGAATAATCCTAAACAATGCTTGGTGCCCCAAGGGACGTATAGGATGTAGCATGAGTCCTTGGAGGCTCTAACAAGTGTAGAATGGTGAAGAGAGTATTATAAAGGCATAGAATGGTCTAGGAATGTGTATTAGGACATATAAGAACCTTTAGAATAATCCTAAACAATGCTTGGTTCCCCAAGGGACGTAAAGGATGTAGCATGAGTCCTTGGAGGCTCTAACAAGTGTAGAATGGTTAATAGAGTATTTTGAAGGCTTAGAATGGTCTAGGAATGTGTATTAGGACATATAAGAACATTTAGAATGATCCTAAACAACGCTTACTGCCCCAAGGGACGTAGAGGATGTAGCATGAGTGCTTGGAGGCTCTAACAAGTGTAGAATGGTTAATAGGGTATTCTAAAGGCTTAGAATGGTCTAGGAATGTGTATTAGGACATATAAGAACCTTTAGAATGATCCTAAACAATGCTTGGTGGCCCAAGGGACGTAGAGGATGTAGCATGAGTTCATGGAGGCTTTAACAAGTGTAGAATGGTTAAGAGAGTATTCTAGAGGCTTAGAATCATCTACGACTGTGTATTAGGACATATAAGAAGCTTTAGAATAATCCTAAACAATGCTTGGTGCCCCAAGGAACGTATACGATGTAGCATGAGTCCTTGGAGGCTCTAACAAGTGTAGAATGGTGAAGAGAGTATTATAAAGGCATAGAATGGTCTAGGAATGTGTATTAGGACATATAAGAACCTTTAGAATATTCCTAAACAATGCTTGGTTCCCCAAGGGATGTAAAGGATGTAGCATAAGTCCTTGGAGGCTCTAACAAGTGTAGAATGGTTAATGGGGTATTCTAAAGGCTTAGTATCGTCTAGGAATATGTATTGAGACATATAAGAACCTTTAGAATGATCCTAAACAATGCTTGGTGTCCCAAGGGACGTATAAGATGTAGCATGATTCCTTGGAGGCTCTAACATGTGAAGAATGGTGAAGAGAGTATTATAAAGGCTTAGAATGGTCTAGGAATGTGTATTAGGACATATAAGAACCTTTAGAATGATCCTAAACAATGCTTACTGCCCCAAGGGACGTAGAGGATGTAGCATGAGTGCTTGGAGGCTCTAACAAGTGTAGAATGGTTAATAGAGTATTTTGAAGGCTTAGAATGGTCTAGGAATGTGTATTAGGACATATAACAACATTTAGAGAGATCCTAAACAATGCTTACTGCCCCAAGGGACGTAGAGGATGTAGCATGAGTGCTTGGAGGCTCTAACAAGTGTAGAATGGTTAATAGAGTATTCTAAAGACTTAGAATGGTCTAGGAATATGTATTGAGACATATAAGAACCTTTAGAATGATCCTAAACAATGCTTGGTGGCCCAAGGGACGTAGAGGATGTAGCATGAGTTCATGGAGGCTTTAACAAGTGTAGAATGGTTAAGAGAGTTTTCTAGAGGCTTAGAATCATCTAGGACTGTGTATTAGGACATATAAGAACCTTTAGAATGATGCTAAACAATGTTTACTGCCCCAAGGGACGTAGAGGATGTAGCATGAGTGCTTGGAGGCTCTAACAAGTGTAGAATGGTTAATAAGGTATTCTAAAGGCTTAGTATCGTCTAGGAATATGTATTGAGACATATAAGAACCTTTAGAATGATCCTAAACAATGCTTACTGCCCCAAGCGACGTAGAGGATGTAGCATGAGTGCTTGGAGGCTCTAACAAGTGTAGAATGGTTAATAGGGTATTCTAAAGGCTTAGTATCGTCTAGGAATATGTATTGAGACATATAAGAACCTTTAGAATGATCCTAAACAATGCTTACTGCCCCAAGGGACGTAGAGGATGTAGCATGAGTGCTTGGAGGCTCTAGCAAGTGTAGAATGGTTAATAGGGTATGCTAAAGGCTTGGAATGGTCTAGGAATGTGTATTAGGTCATATAAGAACCTTTAGAATGATCCTAAACAATGCTTGGTGCCCCAAGGGACGTATAGGATGTAGCATGAGTCCTTGGAGGCTCTAACAAGTGTAGAGTGGTTAATAGGGTATTCTAAAGGCTTAGTATCATCTAGGAATATGTATTGGGACATATAAGAACCTTTAGAATGATCCTAAACAATGCTTGGTGCCCAAGGGACGTATAGGATGTAGCATGAGTCCTTGGAGGTTCTAACAAGTGTAGAATGGTTAATAGGGTATTCTAAAGGCTTAGTATCGTCTAGGAATATGTATTGGGACATATAAGAACCTTTAGAATGATCCTAAACAAGTGCTTAGTGCACCAAGGGACGTAGAAGATGTAGCATGAGTCCTTGGAGGCTCTAACAAGTGTAGAATGGTTAATAGGGTATTCTAAAAGCTTAGTATCGTCTAGGAATATGTATTGGGACATATAAGAACCTTTAGAATGATCCTAAACAATGCTTGGTGCCTCAAGGGACGTATAGGATGTAGCATGAGTCCTTGGAGGCTCTAACAAGTGTAGAATGGTTAATAGGGTATTCTAAAGGCTTAGTATCGTCTAGGAATATGTATTGGGACATATAAGAACCTTTAGAATGATCCTAAACAAGTGCTTAGTGCCCCAAGGGACGTAGAAGATGTAGCATGAGTCCTTGGAGGCTCTAACAAGTGTAGAATGGTTAATAGGGTATTCTAAAAGCTTAGAATGGTCTAGGAATGTGTATTAGGACATATAAGAACCTTTAGAATGATCCTAAACAATGCTTGGTGCCCCAAGGGACGTAGAGGATGTAGCATGAGTCCTTGGAGGCTCTAACAAGTGTAGAATGGTTAATAGGGTAATCTAAAGGCTTAGTATCGTCTAGGAATATGTATTGAGACATATAAGAACCTTTAGAATGATGCTAAACAATGCTTACTGCCCCAAGGGACGTAGAGGATGTAGCATGAGTGCTTGGAGGCTCTAACAAGTGTAGAATGGTTAATAAGGTATTCTAAAGGCTTAGAATGGTCTAGGAATGTGTATTAGGACATATAAGAACCTTTAGAATGATCCTAAACAATGCTTGGTGCCCCAAGGGACGTATAGGATGTAGCATGAGTCCTTGGAGGCTCTAACAAGTGTAAAATAGTTAATAGAGTATTCTAATGACTTAGAATGGTCTAGGAATGTGTATTGGGACATATAAGAACCTTTAGAATGATCCTAAACAATGCTTGGTGCCCCAAGGGACGTATAGGATGTAGCATGAGTCCTTGGAGGCTCTAACAAGTGTAGAATGGTTAATAGGGTATTCTAAAGGCTTAGTATCGTCTAGGAATATGTATTGGGACATATAAGAACCTTTAGAATGATCCTAAACAAGTGCTTAGTGCCCCAAGGGACGTAGAAGATGTAGCATGAGTCCTTGGAGGCTCTAACAAGTGTAGAATGGTTAATAGGGTATTCTAAAAGCTTAGTATCGTCTAGGAATATGTATTGGGACATATAAGAACCTTTAGAATGATCCTAAACAATGCTTGGTGCCTCAAGGGACGTATAGGATGTAGCATGAGTCCTTGGAGGCTCTAACAAGTGTAGAATGGTTAATAGGGTATTCTAAAGGCTTAGTATCGTCTAGGAATATGTATTGGGACATATAAGAACCTTTAGAATGATCCTAAACAAGTGCTTAGTGCCCCAAGGGACGTAGAAGATGTAGCATGAGTCCTTGGAGGCTCTAACAAGTGTAGAATGGTTAATAGGGTATTCTAAAAGCTTAGAATGGTCTAGGAATGTGTATTAGGACATATAAGAACCTTTAGAATGATCCTAAACAATGCTTGGTGCCCCAAGGGACGTAGAGGATGTAGCATGAGTCCTTGGAGGCTCTAACAAGTGTAGAATGGTTAATAGGGTAATCTAAAGGCTTAGTATCGTCTAGGAATATGTATTGAGACATATAAGAACCTTTAGAATGATGCTAAACAATGCTTACTGCCCCAAGGGACGTAGAGGATGTAGCATGAGTGCTTGGAGGCTCTAACAAGTGTAGAATGGTTAATAAGGTATTCTAAAGGCTTAGAATGGTCTAGGAATGTGTATTAGGACATATAAGAACCTTTAGAATGATCCTAAACAATGCTTGGTGCCCCAAGGGACGTATAGGATGTAGCATGAGTCCTTGGAGGCTCTAACAAGTGTAAAATAGTTAATAGAGTATTGTAATGACTTAGAATGGTCTAGGAATGTGTATTGGGACATATAAGAACCTTTAGAATGATCCTAAACAATGCTTGGTGCCCTAAGGGACGTATAGGATGTAGCATGAGTCCTTGGAGGCTCTAACAAGTGTAGAATGGTTAATAGGGTATTCTAAAGGCTTAGTATCGTCTAGGAATATGTATTGGGACATATAAGAACCTTTAGAATGATCCTAAACAATGCTTGGTGCCTCAAGGGACGTATAGGATGTAGCATGAGTCCTTGGAGGCTCTAACAAGTGTAGAATGGTTAATAGGGTATTCTAAAGGCTTAGTATCGTCTAGGAATATGTATTGGGACATATAAGAACCTTTAGAATGATCCTAAACAAGTGCTTAGTGCCCCAAGGGACGTAGAAGATGTAGCATGAGTCCTTGGAGGCTCTAACAAGTGTAGAATGGTTAATAGGGTATTCTAAAAGCTTAGTATCGTCTAGGAATATGTATTGGGACATATAAGAACCTTTAGAATGATCCTAAACAATGCTTGGTGCCTCAAGGGACGTATAGGATGTAGCATGAGTCCTTGGAGGCTCTAACAAGTGTAGAATGGTTAATAGGGTATTCTAAAGGCTTAGTATCGTCTAGGAATATGTATTGGGACATATAAGAACCTTTAGAATGATCCAAAACAAGTGCTTAGTGCCCCAAGGGACGTAGAAGATGTAGCATGAGTCCTTGGAGGCTCTAACAAGTGTAGAATGGTTAATAGGGTATTCTAAAAGCTTAGAATGGTCTAGGAATGTGTATTAGGACATATAAGAACCTTTAGAATGATCCTAAACAATGCTTCGTGCCCCAAGGGACGTAGAAGATGTAGCATGAGTCCTTGGAGGCTCTAACAAGTGTAGAATGGTTAATAGGGTATTCTAAAAGCTTAGTATCGTCTAGGAATATGTATTGGGACATATAAGAACCTTTAGAATGATCCTAAACAATGCTTGGTGCCTCAAGGGACGTATAGGATGTAGCATGAGTCCTTGGAGGCTCTAACAAGTGTAGAATGGTTAATAGGGTATTCTAAAGGCTTAGTATCGTCTAGGAATATGTATTGGGACATATAAGAACCTTTAGAATGATCCAAAACAAGTGCTTAGTGCCCCAAGGGACGTAGAAGATGTAGCATGAGTCCTTGGAGGCTCTAACAAGTGTAGAATGGTTAATAGGGTATTCTAAAAGCTTAGAATGGTCTAGGAATGTGTATTAGGACATATAAGAACCTTTAGAATGATCCTAAACAATGCTTCGTGCCCCAAAGGACGTATAGGATGTAGCATGAGTCCTTGGAGGCTCTAACAAGTGTAGAATGGTTAATAGGGTATTCTAAAGGCTTAGTATCGTCTAGGAATATGTATTGGGACATATAAGAACCTTTAGAATGATCCTAAACAAGTGCTTAGTGCCCCAAGGGACGTAGAAGATGTAGCATGAGTCCTTGGAGGCTCTAACAAGTGTAGAATGGTTAATAGGGTATTCTAAAAGCTTAGTATCGTCTAGGAATATGTATTGGGACATATAAGAACCTTTAGAATGATCCTAAACAATGCTTGGTGCCTCAAGGGACGTATAGGATGTAGCATGAGTCCTTGGAGGCTCTAACAAGTGTAGAATGGTTAATAGGGTATTCTAAAGGCTTAGTATCGTCTAGGAATATGTATTGGGACATATAAGAACCTTTAGAATGATCCAAAACAAGTGCTTAGTGCCCCAAGGGACGTAGAAGATGTAGCATGAGTCCTTGGAGGCTCTAACAAGTGTAGAATGGTTAATAGGGTATTCTAAAAGCTTAGAATGGTCTAGGAATGTGTATTAGGACATATAAGAACCTTTAGAATGATCCTAAACAAGTGCTTAGTGCCCCAAGGGACGTAGAAGATGTAGCATGAGTCCTTGGAGGCTCTAACAAGTGTAGAATGGTTAATAGGGTATTCTAAAAGCTTAGTATCGTCTAGGAATATGTATTGGGACATATAAGAACCTTTAGAATGATCCTAAACAATGCTTGGTGCCTCAAGGGACGTATAGGATGTAGCATGAGTCCTTGGAGGCTCTAACAAGTGTAGAATGGTTAATAGGGTATTCTAAAGGCTTAGTATCGTCTAGGAATATGTATTGGGACATATAAGAACCTTTAGAATGATCCAAAACAAGTGCTTAGTGCCCCAAGGGACGTAGAAGATGTAGCATGAGTCCTTGGAGGCTCTAACAAGTGTAGAATGGTTAATAGGGTATTCTAAAAGCTTAGAATGGTCTAGGAATGTGTATTAGGACATATAAGAACCTTTAGAATGATCCTAAACAATGCTTCGTGCCCCAAAGGACGTATAGGATGTAGCATGAGTCCTTGGAGGCTCTAACAAGTGTAGAATGGTTAATAGGGTAATCTAAAGGCTTAGTATCGTCTAGGAATATGTATTGAGACATATAAGAACCTTTAGAATGATGCTAAACAATGCTTACTGCCCCAAGGGACGTAGAGGATGTAGCATGAGTGCTTGGAGGCTCTAACAAGTGTAGAATGGTTAATGAGGTATTCTAAAGGCATAGAATGGTCTAGGAATGTGTATTAGCACATATAAGAACCTTTAGAATGATCCTAAACAATGCTTGGTGCCCCAAGGGACGTATAGGATGTAGCATGAGTCCTTGGAGGCTCTAACAAGTGTAAAATAGTTAATAGAGTATTGTAATGACTTAGAATGGTCTAGGAATGTGTATTGGGACATATAAGAACCTTTAGAATGATCCTAAACAATGCATGGTGCCCCAAGGGACGTATAGGATGTAGCATGAGTCCTTGGAGGCTCTAACAAGTGTAGAATGGTTAATAGGGTATTCAAAAGGCTTAGTATCGTCTAGGAATATGTATTGGGACATATAAGAACCTTTAGAATGATCCTAAACAATGCTTGGTGCCCCAAGGGACGTATAGGATGTAGCATGAGTCCTTGGAGGCTCTAACAAGTGTGGAATGGTTAATAGGGTATTCTAAAGACTTAGAATGGTCTAGGAATGTGTATTAAGACATATAAGAACCTTTAGAATAATCCTAAACAATGCTTGGTGCCTCAAGGGACGTATAGGATGTAGCATGAGTGCTTGGAGGCTCTAACAAGTGTAGAATGGTTAATAAGGTATTCTAAAGGCTTAGAATGGTCTAGGAATGTGTATTAGGACATATAAGAACCTTTAGAATGATCCTAAACAATGCTTGGTGCCCCAAGGGACGTATAGGATGTAGCATGAGTCCTTGGAGGCTCTAACAAGTGTAAAATGGTTAATAGAGTATTCTAATGACTTAGAATGGTCTAGGAATGTGTATTGGGACATATAAGAA
Organism: Crotalaria pallida; assembly: GCA_037953625.1. Lineage (NCBI taxonomy): Eukaryota > Viridiplantae > Streptophyta > Magnoliopsida > Fabales > Fabaceae > Crotalaria > Crotalaria pallida. Next base: position 72,630,255 of record CM075649.1, on the reverse strand, counting down.
CCTTTAGAATGATCCTAAACAATGCTTGGTGCCCCAAGGGACGTATAGGATGTAGCATGAGTCCTTGGAGGCTCTAACAAGTGTAGAATGTTTAATAGGGTATTCTAAAGGCTTAGTATCGTCTAGGAATATGTATTGAGACATATAAGAACCTTTAGAATGATCCTAAACAATGCTTACTGCCCCAAGGGACGTAGAGGATGTAGCATGAGTGCTTGGAGGCTCTAACAAGTGTAGAATGGTTAATAGGGTATGCTAAAGGCTTAGAATGGTCTAGGAATGTTTATTAGGTCATATAAGAACCTTTAGAATGATCCTAAACAATGCTTGGTGCCCCAAGGGACGTATAGGATGTAGCATGAGTCCTTGGAGGCTCTAACAAGTGTAGAATGGTTAATAGGGTATTCTAAAGGCTTAGTATCGTCTAGGAATATGTATTGGGACATATAAGAACCTTTAGAATGATCCTAAACAATGCTTGGTGCCCCAAGGGACGTATAGGATGTAGCATGAGTCCTTGGAGGCTCTAACAAGTGTAGAATGGTTAATAGGGTATTCTAAAGGCTTAGTATCGTCTAGGAATATGTATTGGGACATATAAGAACCTTTAGAATGATCCTAAACAATGCTTGGTGCCTCAAGGGACGTATAGGATGTAGCATGAGTCCTTGGAGGCTCTAACAAGTGTAGAATGGTTAATAGGGTATTCTAAAGGCTTAGTATCGTCTAGGAATATGTATTGGGACATATAAGAACCTTTAGAATGATCCTAAACAAGTGCTTAGTGCCCCAAGGGACGTAGAAGATGTAGCATGAGTCCTTGGAGGCTCTAACAAGTGTAGAATGGTTAATAGGGTATTCTAAAAGCTTAGAATGGTCTAGGAATGTGTATTAGGACATATAAGAACCTTTAGAATGATCCTAAACAATGCTTGGTGCCCCAAGGGACGTATAGGATGTAGCATGAGTCCTTGGAGGCTCTAACAAGTGTAGAATGGTTAATAGGGTATTCTAAAAGCTTAGTATCGTCTAGGAATATGTATTGGGACATATAAGAACCTTTAGAATGATCCTAAACAATGCTTGGTGCCTCAAGGGACGTATAGGATGTAGCATGAGTCCTTGGAGGCTCTAACAAGTGTAGAATGGTTAATAGGGTATTCTAAAAGCTTAGTATCGTCTAGGAATATGTATTGGGACATATAAGAACCTTTAGAATGATCCTAAACAATGCTTGGTGCCTCAAGGGACGTATAGGATGTAGCATGAGTCCTTGGAGGCTCTAACAAGTGTAGAATGGTTAATAGGGTATTCTAAAGGCTTAGTATCGTCTAGGAATATATATTGGGACATATAAGAACCTTTAGAATGATCCTAAACAATGCTTCGTGCCCCAAGGGACGTATAGGATGTAGCATGAGTCCTTGGAGGCTCTAACAAGTGTAAAATAGTTAATAGAGTATTCTAAAGACTTAGAATGGTCTTGGAATGTGTATTGGGACATATAAGAACCTTTAGAGTGATCCTAAACAATGCTTGGTGCCCCAAGGGACGTATAGGACGCAGCATGAGTCCTTGGAGGCTCTAACAAGTGTAGAATGGTTAATAGGGTATTCTAAAGGCTTAGTATCGTCTAAGAATATGTATTGGGACATATAAGAACCTTTATAATGATCCTAAACAATGCTTGGTGCCCCAAGGGACGTATAGGATGTAGCATGAGTCCTTGGAGGCTCTAACAAGTGTAGAATGGTTAATAGGGTATTCTAAAAGCTTAGTATCGTCTAGGAATATGTATTGGGACATATAAGAACCTTTAGAATGATCCTAAACAATGCTTGGTGCCTCAAGGGACGTATAGGATGTAGCATGAGTCCTTGGAGGCTCTAACAAGTGTAGAATGGTTAATAGGGTATTCTAAAGGCTTAGTATCGTCTAGGAATATATATTGGGACATATAAGAACCTTTAGAATGATCCTAAACAATGCTTCGTGCCCCAAGGGACGTATAGGATGTAGCATGAGTCCTTGGAGGCTCTAACAAGTGTAGAATGGTGAAGAGAGTATTATAAAGACTTAGAATGGTCTAGGAATGTGTATTAGGACATACAAGAACCTTTAGAATAATCCTAAACAATGCTTGGTTCCGCAAGGGACGTAAAGGATGTAGCATGAGTCCTTGGAGGCTCTAACAAGTGTAGAATGGTTAATAGGGTATTCTAAAAGCTTAGAATGGTCTAGGAATGTGTATTAGGACATATAAGAACCTTTAGAATGATCCTAAACAATGCTTGGTGCCCCAAGGGACGTAGAGGATGTAGCTTGAGTCCTTGGAGGCTCTAACCAGTGTAGAATGGTGAAGAGAGTATTATAAAGGCTTAGAATGGTCTAGGAATGTGTATTAGGACATATAAGAACCTTTAGAATAATCCTAAACAATGCTTGGTTCCCCAAGGGACGTATAGGATGTAGCATGAGTCCTTGGAGGCTCTAACAAGTGTAGAATGGTTAATAGGGTATTCTAAAAGCTTAGAATGGTCTAGGAATATGTATTGGGACATATAAGAACCTTTAGAATGATCCTAAACAATGCTTGGTGCCCCAAGGGACGTATAGGATGTAGCATGAGTCCTTGGAGGCTCTAACAAGTGTAGAATGGTTAATAGGGTATTCTAAAGGCTTAGTATCGTCTAGGAATATGTATTGGGACATATAAGAACCTTTAGAATGATCCTAAACAATGCTTGGTGCCTCAAGGGACGTATAGGATGTAGCATGAGTCCTTGGAGGCTCTAACAAGTGTAGAATGGTTAATAGGGTATTCTAAAGGCTTAGTATCGTCTAGGAATATGTATTGGGACATATAAGAACCTTTAGAATGATCCTAAACAAGTGCTTAGTGCCCCAAGGGACGTAGAAGATGTAGCATGAGTCCTTGGAGGCTCTAACAAGTGTAGAATGGTTAATAGGGTATTCTAAAAGCTTAGAATGGTCTAGGAATGTGTATTAGGACATATAAGAACCTTTAGAATGATCCTAAACAATGCTTGGTGCCCCAAGGGACGTATAGGATGTAGCATGAGTCCTTGGAGGCTCTAACAAGTGTAGAATGTTTAATAGGGTATTCTAAAGGCTTAGTATCGTCTAGGAATATGAATTGAGACATATAAGAACCTTTAGAATGATCCTAAACAATGCTTACTGCCCCAAGGGACGTAGAGGATGTAGCATGAGTGCTTGGAGGCTCTAACAAGTGTAGAATGGTTAATAGGGTATGCTAAAGGCTTAGAATGGTCTAGGAATGTTTATTAGGTCATATAAGAACCTTTAGAATGATCCTAAACAATGCTTGGTGCCCCAAGGGACGTATAGGATGTAGCATGAGTCCTTGGGGGCTCTAACAAGTGTAAAATAGTTAATAGAGTATTCTAAAGACTTAGAATGGTCTTGGAATGTGTATTGGGACATATAAGAACCTTTAGAGTGATCCTAAACAATGCTTGGTGCCCCAAGGGACGTATAGGACGCAGCATGAGTCCTTGGAGGCTCTAACAAGTGTAGAATGGTTAATAGGGTATTCTAAAGGCTTAGTATCGTCTATGAATATGTATTGAGACATATAAGAACCTTTAGAATGATCCTAAACAATGCTTACTGCCCCAAGGGACGTAGAGGATGTAGCATGAGTGCTTGGAGGCTCTAACAAGTGTAGAATGGTTAATAGGGTATTCTAAAGGCTTAGAATGGTCTAGGAAAGTGTATTAGGTCATATAAGAACCTTTAGAATGATCCTAAACAATGCTTGGTGCCCCAAGGGACGTATAGGATGTAGCATGAGTCCTTGGAGGCTCTAACAAGTGTAAAATAGTTAATAGAGTATTCTAAAGACTTAGAATGGTCTAGGAATGTGTATTGGGACATATAAGAACCTTTAGAATGATCCTAAACAATGCTTGGTGCCCCAAGGGACGTATAGGATGTAGCATGAGTCCTTGGAGGCTCTAACAAGTGTAGAATGGTTAATAGGGTATTCTAAAGGCTTAGTATCGTCTAGGAATATATATTGGGACATATAAGAACCTTTAGAATGATCCTAAACAATGCTTGGTGCCCCAAGGGACGTATAGGATGTAGCATGAGTCCTTGGAGGCTCTAACAAGTGTAGAATGGTTAATAGGGTATTCTAAAAGCTTAGTATCGTCTAGGAATATGTATTGGGACATATAAGAACCTTTAGAATGATCCTAAACAATGCTTGGTGCCTCAAGGGACGTATAGGATGTAGCATGAGTCCTTGGAGGCTCTAACAAGTGTAGAATGGTTAATAGGGTATTCTAAAGGCTTAGTATCGTCTAGGAATATATATTGGGACATATAAGAACCTTTAGAATGATCCTAAACAATGCTTCGTGCCCCAAGGGACGTATAGGATGTAGCATGAGTCCTTGGAGGCTCTAACAAGTGTAGAATGGTGAAGAGAGTATTATAAAGACTTAGAATGGTCTAGGAATGTGTATTAGGACATACAAGAACCTTTAGAATAATCCTAAACAATGCTTGGTTCCGCAAGGGACGTAAAGGATGTAGCATGAGTCCTTGGAGGCTCTAACAAGTGTAGAATGGTTAATAGGGTATTCTAAAACCTTAGAATGGTCTAGGAATGTGTATTAGGACATATAAGAACCTTTAGAATGATCCTAAACAATGCTTGGTGCCCCAAGGGACGTAGAGGATGTAGCTTGAGTCCTTGGAGGCTCTAACCAGTGTAGAATGGTGAAGAGAGTATTATAAAGGCTTAGAATGGTCTAGGAATGTGTATTAGGACATATAAGAACCTTTAGAATAATCCTAAACAATGCTTGGTTCCCCAAGGGACGTAAAGGATGTAGCATGAGTCCTTGGAGGCTCTAACAAGTGTAGAATGGTTAATAGATTATTTTGAAGGCTTAGAATGGTCTAGGAATGTGTATTAGGACATATAAGAACCTTTAGAATGATCCTAAACAATGCTTGGTGCCCCAAGGGACGTATAGGATGTAGCATGAGTCCTTGGATGCTCTAACAAGTGTAAAATAGTTAATAGAGTATTCTAAAGACTTAGAATGGTCTAGGAATATGTATTGGGACATATAAGAACCTTTAGAATGATCCTAAACAAATGCTTAATGCCGCAAGGGACGTAGAGGATGTAGCATGAGTCCTTAGAGGCTCTAACAAGTGTAGAATGGTTAATAGCGTATTCTAAAACCTTAGAATGGTCTAGGAATGTGTATTAGGACATATAAGAACCTTTAGAATGATCCTAAACAATGCTTGGTGCCCCAAGGGACGTATAGGATGTAGCATGAGTCCTTGGAGGCTCTAACAAGTGTAGAATGGTTAATAGGGTATTCTAAAGGCTTAGTATTGTCTAGGAATATGTATTGGGACATATAAGAACCTTTAGAATGATCCTAAACAAATGCTTAATGCCCCAAGGGACGTAGAGGATGTAGCATGAGTGCTTGGAGGCTCTAACAAGTGTAGAATGGTTAATAGGGTATTCTAAAGGCTTAGAATGGTCTAGGAAAGTGTATTAGGTCATATAAGAACCTTTAGAATGATCCTAAACAATGCTTGGTGCCCCAAGAGACGTATAGGATGTAGCATGAGTCCTTGGAGGCTGTAACAAGTGTAAAATAGTTAATAGAGTATTCTAAAGACTTAGAATGGTCTAGGAATGTGTATTGGGACATATAAGAACCTTTAGAATGATCCTAAACAATGCTTGGTGCCCCAAGGGACGTATAGGATGTAGCATGAGTCCTTGGAGGCTCTAACAAGTGTAGAATGGTTAATAGGGTATTCTAAAGGCTTAGTATCGTCTAGGAATATATATTGGGACATATAAGAACCTTTAGAATGATCCTAAACAATGCTTCGTGCCCCAAGGGACGTATAGGATGTAGCATGAGTCCTTGGAGGCTCTAACAAGTGTAGAATGGTGAAGAGAGTATTATAAAGGCTTAGAATGGTCTAGGAATGTGTATTAGGACATACAAGAACCTTTAGAATAATCCTAAACAATGCTTGGTTCCCCAAGGGACGTAAAGGATGTAGCATGAGTCCTTGGAGGCTCTAACAAGTGTAGAATGGTTAATAGATTATTTTGAAGGCTTAGAATGGTCTAGGAATGTGTATTAGGACATATAAGAACCTTTAGAATGATCCTAAACAATGCTTGGTGCCCCAAGGGACGTATAGGATGTAGCATGAGTCCTTGGGGGCTCTAACAAGTGTGAAATAGTTAATAGAGTATTCTAAAGACTTAGAATGGTCTAGGAATGTGTATTGGGACATATAAGAACCTTTAGAGTGATCCTAAACAATGCTTACTGCCCCAAGGGACGTAGAGGATGTAGCATGAGTGCTTGGAGGCTCTAACAAGTGTAGAATGGTTAATAGGGTATTCTAAAGGCTTAGAATGGTCTAGGAAAGTGTATTAGGTCATATAAGAACCTTTAGAATGATCCTAAACAATGCTTGGTGCCCCAAGAGACGTATAGGATGTAGCATGAGTCCTTGGAGGCTGTAACAAGTGTAAAATAGTTAATAGAGTATTCTAAAGACTTAGAATGGTCTAGGAATGTGTATTGGGACATATAAGAACCTTTAGAATGATCCTAAACAATGCTTGGTGCCCCAAGGGACGTATAGGATGTAGCATGAGTCCTTGGAGGCTCTAACAAGTGTAGAATGGTTAATAGGGTATTCTAAAGGCTTAGTATCGTCTAGGAATATATATTGGGACATATAAGAACCTTTAGAATGATCCTAAACAATGCTTCGTGCCCCAAGGGACGTATAGGATGTAGCATGAGTCCTTGGAGGCTCTAACAAGTGTAGAATGGTGAAGAGAGTATTATAAAGGCTTAGAATGGTCTAGGAATGTGTATTAGGACATACAAGAACCTTTAGAATAATCCTAAACAATGCTTGGTTCCGCAAGGGACGTAAAGGATGTAGCATGAGTCCTTGGAGGCTCTAACAAGTGTAGAATGGTTAATAGAGTATTTTGAAGGCTTAGAATGGACTAGGAATGTGTATTAGGACATATAAGAACCTTTAGAATGATCCTAAACAATGCTTGGTGCCCCAAGGGACGTATAGGATGTAGCATGAGTCCTTGGAGGCTCTAACAAGTGTAAAATAGTTAATAGAGTATTCTAAAGACTTAGAATGGTCTAGGAATGTGTATTGGGACATCTAAGAACCTTTAGAATGATCCTAAACAATGCTTGGTGCCCCAAGGGACGTATAGGATGTAGCATGAGTCCTTGGAGGCTCTAACAAGTGTAGAATGGTTAATAGGGTATTCTAAAGGCTTAGTATCGTCTAGGAATATGTATTGAGACATATAAGAACCTTTAGAATGATCCTAAACAATGCTTACTTCCCCAAGGGACGTAGAGGATGTAGCATGAGTGCTTGGAGGCTCTAACAAGTGTAGAATGGTTAATAGGGTATTCTAAAGGCTTAGAATGGTCTAGGAATGTGTATTAGGTCATATAAGAACCTTTAGAATGATCCTAAACAATGCTTGGTGCCCCAAGGGACGTATAGGATGTAGCATGAGTCCCTGGAGGCTCTAACAAGTGTAAAATAGTTAATAGAGTATTCTAAAGACTTAGAATGGTCTAGGAATGTGTATTGGGACATATAAGAACCTTTAGAATAATCCTAAACAATGCTTGGTGCCCCAAGGGACATATAGGATGTAGCATGAGTCCTTGGAGGCTCTAACAAGTGTAGAATGGTTAATAGGGTATTCTAAAGGCTTAGTATCGTCTAGGAATATGTATTGGGACATATAAGAACCTTTAGAATGATCCTAAACAATGCTTGGTGCCCCAAGGGACGTATAGGATGTAGCATGAGTCCTTGGAGGCTCTAACAAGTGTAGAATGGTTAATAGGGTATTCTAAAGGCTTAGTATTGTCTAGGAATATGTATTGGGACATATAAGAACCTTTAGAATGATCCTAAACAAATGCTTAATGCCCCAAGGGACGTAGAGGATGTAGCATGAGTCCTTGGAGGCTCTAACAAGTGTAGAATGGTTAATAGGGTATTCTAAAAGCTTAGAATGGTCTAGGAATGTGTATTAGGACATATAAGAACCTTTAGAATGATCCTAAACAATGCTTGGTGCCCCAAGGGACGTAGAGGATGTAGCATGAGTCCTTGGAGTCTCTAACAAGTGGAGAATGGTGAAGAGAGTATTCTAAAGGCTTAGAATGGTCTAGGAATGTGTATTAGGACATATAAGAACCTTTAGAATGATCCTAAACAATGCTTGGTGCCCCATGGGACGTATAGGATGTAGCATGAGTCCTTGGAGGCTCTAACAAGTGTAGAATGGTTAATAGGGTATTCTAAAGGCTTAGTATCGTCTAGGAATATGTATTGGGACATATAAGAACCTTTAGAATGATCCTAAACAATGCTTGGTGCCCCAAGGGACGTATAGGATGTAGCATGAGTCCTTGGATGCTCTAACAAGTGTAAAATAGTTAATAGAGTATTCTAAAGACTTAGAATGGTCTAGGAATATGTATTGGGACATATAAGAACCTTTAGAATGATCCTAAACAAATGCTTAATGCCGCAAGGGACGTAGAGGATGTAGCATGAGTCCTTAGAGGCTCTAACAAGTGTAGAATGGTTAATAGCGTATTCTAAAAGCTTAGAATGGTCTAGGAATGTGTATTAGGACATATAAGAACCTTTAGAATGATCCTAAACAATGCTTGGTGCCCCAAGGGACGTAGAGGATGTAGCATGAGTCCTTGGAGACTCTAACAAGTGGAGAATGGTGAAGAGAGTATTCTAAAGGCTTAGAATGGTCTAGGAATGTGTATTAGGACATATAAGAACCTTTAGAATGATCCTAAACAATTCTTGGTGACCCAAGGTACGTATAGGATGTAGCATGAGTCCTTGGAGGCTCTAACAAGTGTAGAATGGTTAATAGGGTATTCTAAAGGCTTAGTATCGTCTAGGAATATGTATTGGGACATATAAGAACCTTTAGAATGATCCTAAACAATGCTTGGTGCCCCAAGGGACGTATAGGATGTAGCATGAGTCCTTGGAGGCTCTAACAAGTGTAAAATAGTTAATAGAGTATTCTAAAGACTTAGAATGGTCTAGGAATGTGTATTAGGACATACAAGAACCTTTAGAATAATCCTAAACAATGCTTGGTTCCGCAAGGGACGTAAAGGATGTAGCATGAGTCCTTGGAGGCTCTAACAAGTGTAGAATGGTTAATAGAGTATTTTGAAGGCTTAGAATGGACTAGGAATGTGTATTAGGACATATAAGAACCTTTAGAATGATCCTAAACAATGCTTGGTGCCCCAAGGGACGTATAGGATGTAGCATGAGTCCTTGGAGGCTCTAACAAGTGTAAAATAGTTAATAGAGTATTCTAAAGACTTAGAATGGTCTAGGAATGTGTATTGGGACATCTAAGAACCTTTAGAATGATCCTAAACAATGCTTGGTGCCCCAAGGGACGTATAGGATGTAGCATGAGTCCTTGGAGGCTCTAACAAGTGTAGAATGGTTAATAGGGTATTCTAAAGGCTTAGTATCGTCTAGGAATATGTATTGACACATATAAGAACCTTTAGAATGATCCTAAACAATGCTTACTTCCCCAAGGGACGTAGAGGATGTAGCATGAGTGCTTGGAGGCTCTAACAAGTGTAGAATGGTTAATAGGGTATTCTAAAGGCTTAGAATGGTCTAGGAATGTGTATTAGGTCATATAAGAACCTTTAGAATGATCCTAAACAATGCTTGGTGCCCCAAGGGACGTATAGGATGTAGCATGAGTCCTTGGAGGCTCTAACAAGTGTAAAATAGTTAATAGAGTATTCTAAAGACTTAGAATGGTCTAGGAATGTGTATTGGGACATATAAGAACCTTTAGAATAATCCTAAACAATGCTTGGTGCCCCAAGGGACATATAGGATGTAGCATGAGTCCTTGGAGGCTCTAACAAGTGTAGAATGGTTAATAGGGTATTCTAAAGGCTTAGAATGGTCTAGGAATGTGTATTAGGTCATATAAGAACCTTTAGAATGATCCTAAACAATGCTTGGTGCCCCAAGGGACGTATAGGATGTAGCATGAGTCCTTGGAGGCTCTAACAAGTGTAAAATAGTTAATAGAGTATTCTAAAGACTTAGAATGGTCTAGGAATGTGTATTGGGACATATAAGAACCTTTAGAATAATCCTAAACAATGCTTGGTGCCCCAAGGGACATATAGGATGTAGCATGAGTCCTTGGAGGCTCTAACAAGTGTAGAATGGTTAATAGGGTATTCTAAAGGCTTAGTATCGTCTAGGAATATGTATTGGGACATATAAGAACCTTTAGAATGATCCTAAACAATGCTTGGTGCCCCAAGGGACGTATAGGATGTAGCATGAGTCCTTGGAGGCTCTAACAAGTGTAGAATGGTTAATAGGGTATTCTAAAGGCTTAGTATCGTCTAGGAATATGTATTGGGACATATAAGAACCTTTAGAATGATCCTAAACAAATGCTTAATGCCCCAAGGGACGTAGAGGATGTAGCATGAGTCCTTGGAGGCTCTAACAAGTGTAGAATGGTTAATAGGGTATTCTAAAAGCTTAGAATGGTCTAGGAATGTGTATTAGGACATATAAGAACCTTTAGAATGATCCTAAACAATGCTTGGTGCCCCAAGGGACGTAGAGGATGTAGCATGAGTCCTTGGAGTCTCTAACAAGTGGAGAATGGTGAAGAGAGTATTCTAAAGGCTTAGAATGGTCTAGGAATGTGTATTAGGACATATAAGAACCTTTAGAATGATCCTAAACAATGCTTGGTGCCCCATGGGACGTATAGGATGTAGCATGAGTCCTTGGAGGCTCTAACAAGTGTAGAATGGTTAATAGGGTATTCTAAAGGCTTAGTATCGTCTAGGAATATGTATTGGGACATATAAGAACCTTTAGAATGATCCTAAACAATGCTTGGTGCCCCAAGGGACGTATAGGATGTAGCATGAGTCCTTGGATGCTCTAACAAGTGTAAAATAGTTAATAGAGTATTCTAAAGACTTAGAATGGTCTAGGAATATGTATTGGGACATATAAGAACCTTTAGAATGATCCTAAACAAATGCTTAATGCCGCAAGGGACGTAGAGGATGTAGCATGAGTCCTTAGAGGCTCTAACAAGTGTAGAATGGTTAATAGCGTATTCTAAAACCTTAGAATGGTCTAGGAATGTGTATTAGGACATATAAGAACCTTTAGAATGATCCTAAACAATGCTTGGTGCCCCAAGGGACGTATAGGATGTAGCATGAGTCCTTGGAGGCTCTAACAAGTGTAGAATGGTGAAGAGAGTATTATAAAGGCTTAGAATGGTCTAGGAATGTGTATTAGGACATACAAGAACCTTTAGAATAATCCTAAACAATGCTTGGTTCCGCAAGGGACGTAAAGGATGTAGCATGAGTCCTTGGAGGCTCTAACAAGTGTAGAATGGTTAATAGAGTATTTTGAAGGCTTAGAATGGACTAGGAATGTGTATTAGGACATATAAGAACCTTTAGAATGATCCTAAACAATGCTTGGTGCCCCAAGGGACGTATAGGATGTAGCATGAGTCCTTGGAGGCTCTAACAAGTGTAAAATAGTTAATAGAGTATTCTAAAGACTTAGAATGGTCTAGGAATGTGTATTGGGACATCTAAGAACCTTTAGAATGATCCTAAACAATGCTTGGTGCCCCAAGGGACGTATAGGATGTAGCATGAGTCCTTGGAGGCTCTAACAAGTGTAGAATGGTTAATAGGGTATTCTAAAGGCTTAGTATCGTCTAGGAATATGTATTGAGACATATAAGAACCTTTAGAATGATCCTAAACAATGCTTACTTCCCCAAGGGACGTAGAGGATGTAGCATGAGTGCTTGGAGGCTCTAACAAGTGTAGAATGGTTAATAGGGTATTCTAAAGGCTTAGAATGGTCTAGGAATGTGTATTAGGTCATATAAGAACCTTTAGAATGATCCTAAACAATGCTTGGTGCCCCAAGGGACGTATAGGATGTAGCATGAGTCCTTGGAGGCTCTAACAAGTGTAAAATAGTTAATAGAGTATTCTAAAGACTTAGAATGGTCTAGGAATGTGTATTGGGATATATAAGAACCTTTAGAATAATCCTAAACAATGCTTGGTGCCCCAAGGGACATATAGGATGTAGCATGAGTCCTTGGAGGCTCTAACAAGTGTAGAATGGTTAATAGGGTATTCTAAAGGCTTAGAATGGTCTAGGAATGTGTATTAGGTCATATAAGAACCTTTAGAATGATCCTAAACAATGCTTGGTGCCCCAAGGGACGTATAGGATGTAGCATGAGTCCTTGGAGGCTCTAACAAGTGTAGAATGGTTAATAGGGTATTCTAAAGGCTTAGTATCGTCTAGGAATATGTATTGGGACATATAAGAACCTTTAGAATGATCCTAAACAATGCTTGGTGCCCCAAGGGACGTATAGGATGTAGCATGAGTCCTTGGATGCTCTAACAAGTGTAAAATAGTTAATAGAGTATTCTAAAGACTTAGAATGGTCTAGGAATATGTATTGGGACATATAAGAACCTTTAGAATGATCCTAAACAAATGCTTAATGCCGCAAGGGACGTAGAGGATGTAGCATGAGTCCTTAGAGGCTCTAACAAGTGTAGAATGGTTAATAGCGTATTCTAAAAGCTTAGAATGCTCTAGGAATGTGTATTAGGACATATAAGAACCTTTAGAATGATCCTAAACAATGCTTGGTGCCCCAAGGGACGTAGAGGATGTAGCATGAGTCCTTGGAGACTCTAACAAGTGGAGAATGGTGAAGAGAGTATTCTAAAGGCTTAGAATGGTCTAGGAATGTGTATTAGGACATATAAGAACCTTTAGAATGATCCTAAACAATGCTTGGTGACCCAAGGTACGTATAGGATGTAGCATGAGTCCTTGGAGGCTCTAACAAGTGTAGAATGGTTAATAGGGTATTCTAAAGGCTTAGTATCGTCTAGGAATATGTATTGGGACATATAAGAACCTTTAGAATGATCCTAAACAATGCTTGGTGCCCCAAGGGACGTATAGGATGTAGCATGAGTCCTTGGAGGCTCTAACAAGTGTAAAATAGTTAATAGAGTATTCTAAAGACTTAGAATGGTCTAGGAATGTGTATTGGGACATATAAGAACCTTTAGAATGATCCTAAACAATGCTTGGTGCCCCAAGGGACGTATAAGATTTAGCATGAGTCCTTGGAGACTCTAACAAGTGTAGAATGGTGAAGAGAGTATTATAAAGGCTTAGAATGGTCTAAGAATGTGTATTAGGACATATAAGAACCTTTAGAATAATCCTAAACAATGCTTGGTACCCCAAGGGACGTAAAGGATGTAGCATGAGTCCTTGGAGGCTCTAACAAGTGTAGAATGGTTAATAGAGTATTTTGAAGGCTTAGAATGGTCTAGGAATGTGTATTGGGACATATAAGAACCTTTAGAATGATCCTAAACAATGCTTGGTGCCCCAAGGGACGTATAGGATGTAGCATGAGTCCTTGGAGGCTCTAACAAGTGTAGAATGATTAATAGGGTATTCTAAAGGCTTAGTATCGTCTAGGAATTTGTATTAGGACATATAAGAACCTTTAGAATGATCCTAAACAATGCTTGGTGCCCCAAGGGACGTATAGGATGTAGCATGAGTCCTTGGAGGCTCTAACAAGTGTAAAATAGTTAATAGAGTATTCTAAAGACTTAAAATGGTCTAGGAATGTGTATTGGGACATATAAGAACCTTTAGAATGATCCTAAACAATGCTTGGTGCCCCAAGGGACGTATAGGATGTAGCATGAGTCCTTGGAGGCTCTAACAAGTGTAGAATGGTTAATAGGGTATTCTAAAGGCTTAGTATCGTCTAGGAATATGTATTGGGACATATAAGAACCTTTAGAATGATCCTAAACAATGCTTGGTGCCCCAAGGGACGTATAGGATGTAGCATGAGTCCTTGGAGGCTCTAACAAGTGTAGAATGGTTAATAGGGTATTCTAAAGGCTTAGTATCGTCTAGGAATATGTATTGGGACATATAAGAACCTTTAGAATGATCCTAAACAATGCTTGGTGCCCCAAGGGACGTATAGGATGTAGCATGAGTCCTTGGATGCTCTAACAAGTGTAAAATAGTTAATAGAGTATTCTAAAGACTTAGAATGGTCTAGGAATATGTATTGGGACATATAAGAACCTTTAGAATGATCCTAAACAAATGCTTAATGCCGCAAGGGACGTAGAGGATGTAGCATGAGTCCTTAGAGGCTCTAACAAGTGTAGAATGGTTAATAGCGTATTCTAAAAGCTTAGAATGCTCTAGGAATGTGTATTAGGACATATAAGAACCTTTAGAATGATCCTAAACAATGCTTGGTGCCCCAAGGGACGTAGAGGATGTAGCATGAGTCCTTGGAGACTCTAACAAGTGGAGAATGGTGAAGAGAGTATTCTAAAGGCTTAGAATGGTCTAGGAATGTGTATTAGGACATATAAGAACCTTTAGAATGATCCTAAACAATGCTTGGTGACCCAAGGTACGTATAGGATGTAGCATGAGTCCTTGGAGGCTCTAACAAGTGTAGAATGGTTAATAGGGTATTCTAAAGGCTTAGTATCGTCTAGGAATATGTATTGGGACATATAAGAACCTTTAGAATGATCCTAAACAATGCTTGGTGCCCCAAGGGACGTATAGGATGTAGCATGAGTCCTTGGAGGCTCTAACAAGTGTAAAATAGTTAATAGAGTATTCTAAAGACTTAGAATGGTCTAGGAATGTGTATTGGGACATATAAGAACCTTTAGAATGATCCTAAACAATGCTTGGTGCCCCAAGGGACGTATAAGATTTAGCATGAGTCCTTGGAGACTCTAACAAGTGTAGAATGGTGAAGAGAGTATTATAAAGGCTTAGAATGGTCTAAGAATGTGTATTAGGACATATAAGAACCTTTAGAATAATCCTAAACAATGCTTGGTACCCCAAGGGACGTAAAGGATGTAGCATGAGTCCTTGGAGGCTCTAACAAGTGTAGAATGGTTAATAGAGTATTTTGAAGGCTTAGAATGGTCTAGGAATGTGTATTGGGACATATAAGAACCTTTAGAATGATCCTAAACAATGCTTGGTGCCCCAAGGGACGTATAGGATGTAGCATGAGTCCTTGGAGGCTCTAACAAGTGTAGAATGATTAATAGGGTATTCTAAAGGCTTAGTATCGTCTAGGAATTTGTATTAGGACATATAAGAACCTTTAGAATGATCCTAAACAATGCTTGGTGCCCCAAGGGACGTATAGGATGTAGCATGAGTCCTTGGAGGCTCTAACAAGTGTAAAATAGTTAATAGAGTATTCTAAAGACTTAAAATGGTCTAGGAATGTGTATTGGGACATATAAGAACCTTTAGAATGATCCTAAACAATGCTTGGTGCCCCAAGGGACGTATAGGATGTAGCATGAGTCCTTGGAGGCTCTAACAAGTGTAGAATGGTTAATAGGGTATTCTAAAGGCTTAGTATCGTCTAGGAATATGTATTGGGACATATAAGAACCTTTAGAATGATCCTAAACAATGCTTGGTGCCTCAAGGGACGTATAGGATGTAGCATGAGTCCTTGGAGGCTCTAACAAGTGTAGAATGGTTAATAGGGTATTCTAAAGGCTTAGTATCGTCTAGGAATATGTATTGGGACATATAAGAACCTTTAGAATGATCCTAAACAAATGCTTAGTGCCCCAACGGACGTAGAGGATGTAGCATGAGTCCTTGGAGGCTTTAACAAGTGTAGAATGGTTAATAGGGTATTCTAAAAGCTTAGAATGGTCTAGGAATGTGTATTAGGACATATAAGAACCTTTAGAATGATCCTAAACAATGCTTGGTGCCCCAAGGGACATATAGGATGTAGCATGAGTCCTTGGAGGCTCTAACAAGTGTAGAATGGTTAATAGGGTATTCTAAAGGCTTAGTATCGTCTAAGAATATGTATTGGGACATATAAGAACCTTTAGAATGATCGTTAACAATGCTTAGTGCCCCAAGGGACGTAGAGGATGTAGCATGAGTCCTTGGAGGCTCTAACAAGTGTAGAATGGTTAATAGGGTATTCTAAAGGCTTAGAATGGTGTAGGAATGTGTATTAGGACGCATAAGAACCTTTAGAATGATCGTTAACAATGCTTAGTGCCCCAAGGGACGTAGAGGATGTAGCATGAGTCCTTGGAGGCTCTAACAAGTGTGGAATGGTTAATAGGGTATTCTAAAGGCTTAGAATGGTGTAGGAATGTGTATTAGGACGCATAAGAACCTTTAGAATGATCCTAAACAATGCTTACTGCCCCAAGGGACGTATAGGATGTAGCATGAGTGCTTGGAGGCTCTAACAAGTGTAGAATGGTTAATAGAGTATTTTGAAGGCTTAGAATGGTCTAGGAATGTGTATTGGGACATATAAGAACCTTTAGAATGATCCTAAACAATGCTTGGTGCCCCAAGGGACGTATAGGATGTAGCATGAGTCCTAGGAGGCTCTAACAAGTGTAGAATGGTTAATAGGGTATTCTAAAGGCTTAGTATCGTCTAGGAATATGTATTGGGACATATAAGAACCTTTAGAATGATCCTAAACAATGCTTGGTGCCCCAAGGGACGTATAGGATGTAGCATGAGTCCTTGGAGGCTCTAACAAGTGTAGAATGGTTAACAGGGTATTCTAAAGGCTTAGTATCGTCTAGGAATATGTATTGGGACATATAAGAACCTTTAGAATGATCCTAAACAAATGCTTAGTGCCTCAAGGGACGTAGAGGATGTAGCATGAGTCCTTGGAGGCTTTAACAAGTGTAGAATGGTTAATAGGGTATTCTAAAAGCTTAGAATGGTCTAGGAATGTGTATTAGGACATATAAGAACCTTGAGAATGATCCTAAATAATGCTTGGATCCCCAAGGGACGTAGAGGATGTAGCATGAGTCCTTGGAGGCTCTAACAAGTGGAGAATGGTGAAGAGAGTATTCTAAAGGCTTAGAATGGTCTAGGAATGTGTATTAGGACATATAAGAACCTTTAGAATGATCCTAAACAATGCTTGGTGCCCCAAGGGACATATAGGATGTAGCATGAGTCCTTGGAGGCTCTAACAAGTGTAGAATGGTTAATAGGGTATTCTAAAGGCTTAGTATCGTCTAAGAATATGTATTGGGACATATAAGAACCTTTAGAATGATCGTTAACAATGCTTAGTGCCCCAAGGGACGTAGAGGATGTAGCATGAGTCCTTGGAGGCTCTAACAAGTGTAGAATGGTTAATAGGGTATTCTAAAGGCTTAGAATGGTGTAGGAATGTGTATTAGGACGCATAAGAACCTTTAGAATGATCGTTAACAATGCTTAGTGCCCCAAGGGACGTAGAGGATGTAGCATGAGTCCTTGGAGGCTCTAACAAGTGTGGAATGGTTAATAGGGTATTCTAAAGGCTTAGAATCGTGTAGGAATGTGTATTAGGACGCATAAGAACCTTTAGAATGATCCTAAACAATGCTTACTGCCCCAAGGGACGTATAGGATGTAGCATGAGTGCTTGGAGGCTCTAACAAGTGTAGAATGGTTAATAGAGTATTTTGAAGGCTCAGAATGGTCTAGGAATGTGTATTGGGACATATAAGAACCTTTAGAATGATCCTAAACAATGCTTGGTGCCCCAAGGGACGTATAGGATGTAGCATGAGTCCTTGGAGGCTCTAACAAGTGTAGAATGATTAATAGGTTATTCTAAAGGCTTAGTATCGTCTAGGAATTTGTATTAGGACATATAAGAACCTTTAGAATGATCCTAAACAATGCTTGGTGCCCCAAGGGACGTATAGGATGTAGCATGAGTCCTTGGAGGCTCTAACAAGTGTAAAATAGTTAATAGAGTATTCTAAAGACTTAGAATGGTGTAGGAATGTGTATTGGGACATATAAGAACCTTTAGAATGATCCTAAACAATGCTTGGTGCCCCAAGGGACATATAGGATGTAGCATGAGTCCTAGGAGGCTCTAACAAGTGTAGAATGGTTAATAGGGTATTCTAAAGGCTTAGTATCGTCTAGGAATATGTATTGGGACATATAAGAACCTTTAGAATGATCCTAAACAAATGCTTAGTGCCCCAAGGGACGTAGAGGATGTAGCATGAGTCCTTGGAGGCTTTAACAAGTGTAGAATGGTTAATAGGGTATTCTAAAAACTTAGAATGGCTAGGAATGTGTATTAGGACATATAAGAACCTTTAGAATGATCCTAAATAATGCTTGGATCCCCATGGGACGTAGAGGATGTAGCATGAGTCCTTGGAGGCTCTAACAAGTGGAGAATGGTGAAGAGAGTATTCTAAAGGCTTAGAATGGTCTAGGAATGTGTATTAGGACATATAAGAACCTTTAGAATGATCCTAAACAATGCTTGGTGCCCCAAGGGACATATAGGATGTAGCATGAGTCCTTGGAGGCTCTAACAAGTGTAAAATAGTTTATAGAGTATTCTAAAGACTTAGAATGGTCTAGGAATGTGTATTGGGACATATAAGAACCTTTAGAATGATCCTAAACAATGCATGGTACCCCATGGGATGTATAGGATGTAGCATGAGTCCTTGGAGGCTCTAACAAGTGTGGAATGGTTAATAGGGTATTCTAAAGGCTTAGAATGGTGTAGGAATGTGTATTAGGACGCATAAGAACCTTTAGAATGATCCTAAACAATGCTTACTGCCCCAAGGGACGTATAGGTTGTAGCATGAGTGCTTGGAGGCTCTAACAAGTGTAGAATGGTTAATAGAGTATTTTGAAGGCTTAGAATGGTCTAGGAATGTGTATTGGGACATATAAGAACCTTTAGAATGATCCTAAACAATGCTTGGTGCCCCAAGGGACGTATAGGATGTAGCATGAGTCCTAGGAGGCTCTAACAAGTGTAGAATGGTTAATAGGGTATTCTAAAGGCTTAGTATCGTCTAGGAATATGTATTGGGACATATAAGAACCTTTAGAATGATCCTAAACAATGCTTGGTGCCCCAAGGGACGTATAGGATGTAGCATGAGTCCTTGGAGGCTCTAACAAGTGTAGAATGGTTAATAGGGTATTCTAAAGGCTTAGTATCGTCTAGGAATATGTATTGGGACATATAAGAACCTTTAGAATGATCCTAAACAAATGCTTAGTGCCTCAAGGGACGTAGAGGATGTAGCATGAGTCCTTGGAGGCTTTAACAAGTGTAGAATGGTTAATAGGGTATTCTAAAAGCTTAGAATGGTCTAGGAATGTGTATTAGGACATATAAGAACCTTTAGAATGATCCTAAATAATGCTTGGATCCCCAAGGGACGTAGAGGATGTAGCATGAGTCCTTGGAGGCTCTAACAAGTGGAGAATGGTGAAGAGAGTATTCTAAAGGCTTAGAATGGTCTAGGAATGTGTATTAGGACATATAAGAACCTTTAGAATGATCCTAAACAATGCTTGGTGCCCCAAGGGACATATAGGATGTAGCATGAGTCCTTGGAGGCTCTAACAAGTGTAGAATGGTTAATAGGGTATTCTAAAGGCTTAGTATCGTCTAAGAATATGTATTGGGACATATAAGAACCTTTAGAATGATCGTTAACAATGCTTAGTGCCCCAAGGGACGTAGAGGATGTAGCATGAGTCCTTGGAGGCTCTAACAAGTGTAGAATGGTTAATAGGGTATTCTAAAGGCTTAGAATGGTGTAGGAATGTGTATTAGGACGCATAAGAACCTTTAGAATGATCGTTAACAATGCTTAGTGCCCCAAGGGACGTAGAGGATGTAGCATGAGTCCTTGGAGGCTCTAACAAGTGTGGAATGGTTAATAGGGTATTCTAAAGGCTTAGAATCGTGTAGGAATGTGTATTAGGACGCATAAGAACCTTTAGAATGATCCTAAACAATGCTTACTGCCCCAAGGGACGTATAGGATGTAGCATGAGTGCTTGGAGGCTCTAACAAGTGTAGAATGGTTAATAGAGTATTTTGAAGGCTCAGAATGGTCTAGGAATGTGTATTGGGACATATAAGAACCTTTAGAATGATCCTAAACAATGCTTGGTGCCCCAAGGGACGTATAGGATGTAGCATGAGTCCTTGGAGGCTCTAACAAGTGTAGAATGGTTAATAGGGTATTCTAAAGGCTTAGAATTGTCTAGGAATGTGTATTAGGTCATATAAGAACCTTTAGAATGATCCTAAACAATGCTTGGTGCCCCAGGGGACGTATAGGATGTAGCATGAGTCCTTGGAGGCTCTAACAAGTGTAAAATAGTTAATAGAGTATTCTAAAGACTTAGAATGGTCTAGGAATGTGTATTGGGACATATAAGAGCCTTTAGAATGATCCTAAACAATGCTTGGTGCGCCAAGGGACGTATAGGATGTAGCATGAGTCCTTGGAGGCTCTAACAAGTGTAATATAGTTAATAGAGTATTCTAAAGGCTTAGAATGGTCTAGGAATGTGTATTAGGACATATAAGAACCTTTAGAATGATCCTAAACAATGCTTGGTGCCCCAAGGGACGTATAGGATGTAGCATGAGTCCTTGGAGGCTCTAACAAGTGTAGAATGGTTAATAGGGTATTCTAAAGGCTTAGTATCGTCTAGGAATATGTATTGGGACATATAAGAACCTTTAGAATGATCCTAAACAATGCTTGGTGCCCCAAGGGACGTATAGGATGTAGCATGAGTCCTTGGAGGCTCTAACAAGTGTAAAATAGTTAATAGAGTATTCTAAAGACTTAGAATGGTCTAGGAATGTGTATTGGGACATATAAGAACCTTTAGAATGATCCTAAACAATGCTTGGTGCCCCAAGGGACGTATAAGATTTAGCATGAGTGCTTGGAGGCTCTAACCAGTGTAGAATGGTGAAGAGAGTATTATAAAGGCTTAGAATGGTCTAAGACTGTGTATTAGGACATATAAGAACCTTTAGAATAATCCTAAACAATGCTTGGTTCCCCAAGGGACGTAAAGG
The DNA here is from genome assembly GCA_037953625.1 of Crotalaria pallida. Classification (NCBI taxonomy): domain Eukaryota; kingdom Viridiplantae; phylum Streptophyta; class Magnoliopsida; order Fabales; family Fabaceae; genus Crotalaria; species Crotalaria pallida. Next base: position 72,609,053 of record CM075649.1, on the reverse strand, counting down.
ATGTAGCATGAGTCCTTGGAGGCTCTAACAACTGTAGAATGGTTAATAGAGTATTTTGAAGGCTTAGAATGGTCTAGGAATGTGTATTGGGACATATAAGAACCTTTAGAATGATCCTAAACAATGCTTGGTTCCCCAAGGGACGTATAGGATGTAGCATGAGTCCTTGGAGGCTCTAACAAGTGTAGAATGATTAATAGGGTATTCTAAAGGCTTAGTATCGTCTAGGAATTTGTATTAGGACATATAAGAACCTTTAGAATGATCCTAAACAATGCTTGGTGCCCCAAGGGACGTATAGGATGTAGCATGAGTCCTTGGAGGCTCTAACAAGTGTAGAATGGTTAATAGGGTATTCTAAAAGTTTAGAATGGTCTAGGAATGTGTATTAGGACATATAAGAACCTTTAGAGTGATCCTAAACAATGCTTGGTGCCCCAAGGGACGTATAGGATGTAGCATGAGTCCTTGGAGGCTCTAACAAATGTAAAATAGTTTATAGAGTATTCTAAAGACTTAGAATGGTCTAGGAATGTGTATTGGGACATATAAGAACCTTTAGAATGATCCTAAACAATGCATGGTACCCCATGGGACGTATAGGATGTAGCATGAGTCCTTGGAGGCTCTAACAAGTGTAGAATGGTTAATAGGGTATTCTAAAAGTTTAGAATGGTCTAGGAATGTGTATTAGGACATATAAGAACCTTTAGAATGATCCTAAACAATGCTTGGTGCCCCAAGGGACGTATAGGATGTAGCATGAGTCCTTGGAGGCTCTAACAAGTGTAAAATAGTTAATAGAGTATTCTAAAGACTTAGAATGGTCTAGGAATGTGTATTGGGACATATAAGAACCTTTAGAATGATCCTAAACAATGCTTGGTGCCCCAAGGGACGTATAGGATGTAGCATGAGTCCTTGGAGGCTCTAACAAGTGTAGAATGGTTAATAGGGTATTCTAAAGGCTTAGTATCGTCTAGGAATATGTATTGGGACATATAAGAACCTTTAGAATGATCCTAAACAATGCTTGGTGCCCCAAGGGACGTATAGGATGTAGCATGAGTCCTTGTAGGCTCTAACAAGTGTAGAATGGTTAATAGGGTATTCTAAAGGCTTAGTATCGTCTAGGAATATGTATTGGGACATATAAGAACCTTTAGAATGATCCTAAACAAATGCTTAATGCCCCAAGGGACGTAGAGGATGTAGCATGAGTCCTTGGAGGCTCTAACAAGTGTAGAATGGTTAATAGGGTATTCTAAAAGCTTAGAATGGTCTAGGAATGTGTATTAGGACATATAAGAACCTTTAGAATGATCCTAAACAATGCTTGGTGCCCCAAGGGACGTAGAGGATGTAGCATGAGTCCTTGGAGACTCTAACAAGTGGAGAATGGTGAAGAGAGTATTCTAAAGGCTTAGAATGGTCTAGGAATGTGTATTGGGACATATAAGAACCTTTAGAATGATCCTAAACAATGCTTGGTGCCCCAAGGGACGTATAGGATGTAGCATGAGTCCTTAGAGGCTCTAACAAGTGTAGAATGATTAATAGGGTATTCTAAAGGCTTAGTATCGTCTAGGAATTTGTATTAGGACATATAAGAACCTTTAGAATGATCCTAAACAATGCTTGGTACCCCAAGGGACGTATAGGATGTAGCATGAGTCCTTGGAGGCTCTAACAAGTGTAGAATGGTTAATAGGGTATTCTAAAAGTTTAGAATGGTCTAGGAATGTGTATTAGGACATATAAGAACCTTTAGAATGATCCTAAACAATGCTTGGTGCCCCAAGGGACGTATAGGATGTAGCATGATTCCTTGGAGGCTCTAACAAGTGTAGAATGGTTAATAGGGTATTCTAAAGGCTTAGAATATTCTAGGAATGTGTATTAGGTCATATAAGAACCTTTAGAATGATCCTAAACAATGCTTGGTGCCCCAGGGGACGTATAGGATGTAGCATGAGTCCTTGGAGGCTCTAACAAGTGTAAAATAGTTAATAGAGTATTCTAAAGACTTAGAATGGTCTAGGAATGTGTATTGGGACATTTAAGAACCTTTAGAATGATCCTAAACAATGCTTGGTGCCCCAAGGGACGTATAGGATGTAGCATGAGTCCTTGGAGGCTCTAACAAGTGTAAAATAGTTAATAGAGTATTCTAAAGACTTAGAATGGTCTAGGAATGTGTATTGGGACATATAAGAACCTTTAGAATGATCCTAAACAATGCTTGGTGCCCCAAGGGACGTATAGGATGTAGCATGAGTCCTTGGAGGCTCTAACAAGTGTAGAATGGTTAATAGGGTATTCTAAAGGCTTAGTATCGTCTAGGAATATGTATTGGGACATATAAGAACCTTTAGAATGATCCTAAACAATGCTTGGTGCCCCAAGGGACGTATAGGATGTAGCATGAGTCCTTGGAGGCTCTAACAAGTGTAGAATGGTTAAAAGAGTATTCTAGAGGCTTAGTATCGTATAGGAATATGTATTGGGACATATAAGAACCTTTAGAATGATCCTAAACAAATGCTTAATGCCCCAAGGGACGTAGAGGATGTAGCATGAGTCCTTGGAGGCTCTAACAAGTGTAGAATGGTTAATAGGGTATTCTAAAAGCTTAGAATGGTCTAGGAATGTGTATTAGGACATATAAGAACCTTTAGAATGATCCTAAACAATGCTTGGTGCCCCAAGGGACGTAGAGGATGTAGCATGAGTCCTTGGAGACTCTAACAAGTGGAGAATGGTGAAGAGAGTATTCTAAAGGCTTAGAATGGTCTAGGAATGTGTATTGGGACATATAAGAACCTTTAGAATGATCCTAAACAATGCTTGGTGCCCCAAGGGACGTATAGGATGTAGCATGAGTCATTGGAGGCTCTAACAAGTGTAGAATGATTAATAGGATAGGGTATTCTAAAGGCTTAGTATCGTCTAGGAATGTGTATTAGGTCATATAAGAACCTTTAGAATGATCCTAAACAATGCTTGGTGCCCCAGGGGACGTATAGGATGTAGCATGAGTCCTTGGAGGCTCTAACAAGTGTAGAATGGTTAATAGAGTATTTTGAAGGCTTAGAATGGTCTAGGAATGTGTATTGGGACATATAAGAACCTTTAGAATGATCCTAAACAATGCTTGGTGCCCCAAGGGACGTATAAGATTTAGCATGAGTGCTTGAAGGCTCTAACAAGTGTAGAATGGTGAAGAGAGTATTATAAAGGCTTAGAATGGTCTAAGAATGTGTATTAGGACATATAAGAACCTTTAGAATAATCCTAAACAATGCTTGGTACCCCAAGGGATGTAAAGGATGTAGCATGAGTCCTTGGAGGATCTAACAAGTGTAGAATGGTTAATAGAGTATTTTGAAGGCTTAGAATGGTCTAGGAATGTGTATTGGGAAATATAAGAACCTTTAGAATGATCCTAAACAATGCTTGGTGCCCCAAGGGACGTATAGGATGTAGCATGAGTCCTTGGAGGCTCTAACAAGTGTAGAATGGTTAATAGGGTATTCTAAAGGCTTAGTATCGTCTAGGAATATGTATTGGGACATATAAGAACCTTTAGAATGATCCTAAACAATGCTTGGTGCCCCAAGGGACGTATAGGATGTAGCATGAGTCCTTGGAGGCTCTAACAAGTGTAGAATGGTTAATAGGGTATTCTAAAGGCTTAGTATCGTCTAGGAATATGTATTGGGACATATAAGAACCTTTAGAATGATCCTAAACAAATGCTTAATGCCCCAAGGGACGTAGAGGATGTAGCATGAGTCCTTGGAGGCTCTAACAAGTGTAGAATGGTTAATAGGGTATTCTAAAAGCTTAGAATGGTCTAGGAATGTGTATTAGGACATATAAGAACCTTTAGAATGATCCTAAACAATGCTTGGTGCCCCAAGGGATGTAGAGGATGTAGCATGAGTCCTTGGAGACTCTAACAAGTGGAGAATGGTGAAGAGAGTATTCTAAAGGCTTAGAATGGTCTAGGAATGTGTATTAGGACATATAAGAACCTTTAGAATGATCCTAAACAATGCTTGGTGCCCCAAGGGACGTATAGGATGTAGCATGAGTCCTTGGAGGCTCTAACAAGTGTAGAATGGTTAATAGGGTATTCTAAAGGCTTAGTATCGTCTAGGAATATGTATTGGGACATATAAGAACCTTTAGAATGATCCTAAACAATGCTTGGTGCCCCAAGGGACGTATAGGATGTAGCATGAGTCCTTGGAGGCTCTAACAAGTGTAAAATAGCTAATAGAGTATTCTAAAGACTTAGAATGGTCTAGGAATGTGTATTGGGACATATAAGAACCTTTAGAATGATCCTAAACAATGCTTGGTGCCCCAAGGGACGTATAGGATGTAGCATGAGTCCTAGGAGGCTCTAACAAGTGTAGAATGGTTAATAGGGTATTCTAAAGGCTTAGTATCGTCTAGGAATATGTATTGGGACATATAAGAACCTTTAGAATGATCCTAAACAAATGCTTAGTGCCCCAAGGGACGTAGAGGATGTAGCTTGAGTCCTTGGAGGCTGTAACAAGTGTAGAATGGTTAATAGGGTATTCTAAAAGCTTAGAATGGTCTAGGAATGTGTATTAGGACATATAAGAACCTTTAGAATGATCCTAAATAATGCTTGGAGCCCCAAGGGACGTAGAGGATGTAGCATGAGTCCTTGGAGGCTCTAACAAGTGGAGAATGGTGAAGAGAGTATTCTAAAGGCTTAGAATGGTCTAGGAATGTGTATTAGGACATATAAGAACCTTTAGAATGATCCTAAACAATGCTTGGTGCCCCAAGGGACATATAGGATGTAGCATGAGTCCTTGGAGGCTCTAACAAGTGTAGAATGGTTAATAGGGTATTCTAAAGGCTTAGTATCGTCTAGGAATATGTATTGGGACGTACAAGAACCTTTAGAATGATCGTTAACAATGCTTAGTGCCCCAAGGGACGTAGAGGATGTAGCATGAGTCCTTGGAGGCTCTAACAAGTGTAGAATGGTTAATAGGGTATTCTAAAGGCTTAGAATGGTGTAGGAATGTGTATTAGGACGCATAAGAACCTTTAGAATGATCCTAAACAATGCTTGGTGCCCCAAGGGACGTATAGGATGTAGCATGAGTCCTTGGAGGCTCTAAGAAGTGTGGAATGGTGAAGAGAGTATTATAAATGCTTAGAATGGCTAGGAATGTGTATTGGGACATATAAGAACCTTTAGAATGATCCTAAACAATGCTTGGTGCCCCAAGGGACGTATAAGATTTAGCATGAGTGCTTGAAGGCTCTAACAAGTGTAGAATGGTGAAGAGAGTATTATAAAGGCTTAGAATGGTCTAAGAATGTGTATTAGGACATATAAGAACCTTTAGAATAATCCTAAACAATGCTTGGTACCCCAAGGGATGTAAAGGATGTAGCATGAGTCCTTGGAGGATCTAACAAGTGTAGAATGGTTAATAGAGTATTTTGAAGGCTTAGAATGGTCTAGGAATGTGTATTGGGAAATATAAGAACCTTTAGAATGATCCTAAACAATGCTTGGTGCCCCAAGGGACGTATAGGATGTAGCATGAGTCCTTGGAGGCTCTAACAAGTGTAGAATGGTTAATAGGGTATTCTAAAGGCTTAGTATCGTCTAGGAATATGTATTGGGACATATAAGAACCTTTAGAATGATCCTAAACAATGCTTGGTGCCCCAAGGGACGTATAGGATGTAGCATGAGTCCTTGGAGGCTCTAACAAGTGTAGAATGGTTAATAGGGTATTCTAAAGGCTTAGTATCGTCTAGGAATATGTATTGGGACATATAAGAACCTTTAGAATGATCCTAAACAAATGCTTAATGCCCCAAGGGACGTAGAGGATGTAGCATGAGTCCTTGGAGGCTCTAACAAGTGTAGAATGGTTAATAGGGTATTCTAAAAGCTTAGAATGGTCTAGGAATGTGTATTAGGACATATAAGAACCTTTAGAATGATCCTAAACAATGCTTGGTGCCCCAAGGGATGTAGAGGATGTAGCATGAGTCCTTGGAGACTCTAACAAGTGGAGAATGGTGAAGAGAGTATTCTAAAGGCTTAGAATGGTCTAGGAATGTGTATTAGGACATATAAGAACCTTTAGAATGATCCTAAACAATGCTTGGTGCCCCAAGGGACGTATAGGATGTAGCATGAGTCCTTGGAGGCTCTAACAAGTGTAGAATGGTTAATAGGGTATTCTAAAGGCTTAGTATCGTCTAGGAATATGTATTGGGACATATAAGAACCTTTAGAATGATCCTAAACAATGCTTGGTGCCCCAAGGGACGTATAGGATGTAGCATGAGTCCTTGGAGGCTCTAACAAGTGTAAAATAGCTAATAGAGTATTCTAAAGACTTAGAATGGTCTAGGAATGTGTATTGGGACATATAAGAACCTTTAGAATGATCCTAAACAATGCTTGGTGCCCCAAGGGACGTATAAGATTTAGCATGAGTCCTTGGAGGCTCTAACAAGTGTAGAATGGTGAAGAGAGTATTATAAAGGCTTAGAATGGTCTAAGAATGTTTATTAGGACATATAAGAACCTTTAGAATAATCCTAAACAATGCTTGGTACCCCAAGGGATGTAAAGGATGTAGCATGAGTCCTTGGAGGCTCTAACAAGTGTAGAATGGTTAATAGAGTATTTTGAAGGCTTAGAATGGTCTAGGAATGTGTATTGGGACATATAAGAACCTTTAGAATGATCCTAAACAATGCTTGGTGCCCCAAGGGACGTATAGGATGTAGCATGAGTCCTTGGAGGCTCGGACAAGTGTAAAATAGTTAATAGGGTATTCTAAAGGCTTAGTATCGTCTAGGAATTTGTATTAGGACATATAAGAACCTTTAGAGTGATCCTAAACAATGCTTGGTGCCCCAAGGGACGTATAGGATGTAACATGAGTCCTTGGAGGCTCTAACAAGTGTAAAATAGTTAATAGAGTATTCTAAAGACTTAGAATGGTCTAGGAATGTGTATTGGGACATATAAGAACCTTTAGAATAATCCTAAACAATGCTTGGTGCCCAAAGGGACGTATAGGATGTAGCATGAGTCCTTGGAGGCTCCAACAAGTGTAGAATGGTTAATAGGGTATTCTAAAGGCTTAGTATCGTCTAGGAATATGTATTGGGACATATAAGAACCTTTAGAATGATCCTAAACAAATGCTTAGTGCCCCAAGGGACGTAGAGGATGTAGCATGAGTCCTTGGAGGCTTTAACAAGTGTAGAATGGTTAATAGGGTATTCTAAAAGCTTAGAATGGTCTAGGAATGTGTATTAGGACATATAAGAACCTTTAGAATGATCCTAAATAATGCTTGGAGCCCCAAGGGACGTAGAGGATGTAGCATGAGTCCTTGGAGGCTCTAACAAGTGGAGAATGGTGAAGAGAGTATTCTAAAGGCTTAGAATGGTCTAGGAATGTGTATTAGGACATATAAGAATCTTTAGAATGATCCTAAACAATGCTTGGTGCCCCAAGGGACATATAGGATGTAGCATGAGTCCTTGGAGGCTCTAACAAGTGTAGAATGGTTAATAGGGTATTCTAAAGGCTTAGTATCGTCTAGGAATATGTATTGGGACGTACAAGAACCTTTAGAATGATCGTTAACAATGCTTAGTGCCCCAAGGGACGTAGCGGATGTAGCATGAGTCCTTGGAGGCTCTAACAAGTGTAGAATGGTTAATAGGGTATTCTAAAGGCTTAGAATGGTGTATTAATGTGTATTAGGACGCATAAGAACCTTTAGAATGATCCTAAACAATGCTTGGTGCCCCAAGGGACGTATAGGATGTAGCATGAGTCCTTGGAGGCTCTAAGAAGTGTGGAATGGTTAATAGGGTATTCTAAAGGCTTAGTATCGTCTAGGAATATGTATTGGGACATATAAGAACCTTTAGAATGATCCTAAACAAATGCTTGGTGCCCCAAGGGACGTATAGGATGTAGCATGAGTCCTTGGAGGCTCTATCAAGTGTAGAATGGTTAATAGGGTATTCTAAAGGCTTAGTATCGTCTAGGAATATGTATTGGGACATATAAGAACCTTTAGAATGATCATTAACAATGCTTAGTGCCCCAAGGGACGTAGAGGATGTAGCATGAGTCCTTGGAGGCTCTAACAAGTGTAGAATGGTTAATTGGGTATTCTAAAGGCTTAGAATGGTCTAGGAATGTGTATTAGGACACATAAGAACCTTTAGAATGATCCTAAACAATGCTTGGTGCCCCAAGGGACGTATAGGATGTAGCATGAGTCCTTGGAGGCTCTAACAAGTGTAGAATGGTTAATAGGGTATTCTAAAGGCTTAGTATCGTCTAGGAATATGTATTGGGACATATAAGAACCTTTAGAATGATCCTAAACAAATGCTTAGTGCCCCAAGGGACGTAGAGGATGTAGCATGAGTCCTTGGAGGCTCTAACAAGTGTAGAATGGTTAATAGGGTATTCTAAAAGCTTAGAATGGCCTAGGAATGTGTATTAGGACATATAAGAACCTTTAGAATGATCCTAAACAATGCTTGGTGCCCCAAGGGACGTAGAGGATGTGGCATGAGTCCTTGGAGGCTCTAACAAGTGGAGAATGGTGAAGAGAGTATTCTAAAGGCTTAGAATGGTCTAGGAATGTGTATTCAGACATATAAGAACCTTGAGAATGATCCTAAACAATGCTTGGTTCCCCAAGGGACGTATAGGATGTAGCATGAGTCCTTGGAGGCTCTATCAAGTGTAGAATGGTTAATAGGGTTTTCTAAAGGCTTAGTATCGTCTAGGAATATGTATTGGGACATATAAGAACCTTTAGAATGATCATTAACAATGCTTAGTGCCCCAAGGGACGTAGAGGATGTAGCATGAGTCCTTGGAGGCTCTAACAAGTGTAAAATAGTTAATAGAGTATTCTAAAGGCTTAGAATGGCTAGGAATGTGTATTGGGACATATAAGAACCTTTAGAATGATCCTAAACAATGCTTGGTACCCCAAGGGACGTATAGGATGTAGCATGAGTCCTTGGAGGCTCTAACAAGTGTAGAATGGTTAATAGGGTATTCTAAAGGCTTAGTATCGTCTAGGAATATGTATTGGGACACATAAGAACCTTTAGAATGATCCTAAACAATGCTTGGTGCCCCAAGGGACGTATAGGATGTAGCATGAGTCCTTGGAGGCTCTATCAAGTGTAGAATGGTTAATAGGGTATTCTAAAGGCTTAGAATGGTCTAGGAATGTGTATTAGGACACATAAGAACCTTTAGAATGATCCTAAACAATGCTTGGTGCCCCATGGGACGTATAGGATGTAGCATGAGTCCTTGTAGGCTCTAACAAGTGTAAAATAGTTAATAGAGTATTCTAAAGGCTTAGAATGGCTAGGAATGTGTATTGGGACATATAAGAACCTTTAGAATGATCCTAAACAATGCTTGGTGCCCCAAGGGACGTATAGGATGTAGCATGAGTCCTTGGAGGCTCTAACAAGTGTAGAATGGTTAATAGGGTATTCTAAAGGCTTAGTATCGTCTAGGAATATGTATTGGGACATATAAGAACCTTTAGAATGATCCTAAACAAATGCTTGGTGCCCCAAGGGACGTATAGGATGTAGCATGAGTCCTTGGAGGCTCTATCAAGTGTAGAATGGTTAATAGGGTATTCTAAAGGCTTAGTATCGTCTAGGAATATGTATTGGGACATATAAGAACCTTTAGAATGATCATTAACAATGCTTAGTGCCCCAAGGGACGTAGAGGATGTAGCATGAGTCCTTGGAGGCTCTAACAAGTGTAGAATGGTTAATAGGGTATTCTAAAGGCTTAGAATGGTCTAGGAATGTGTATTAGGACACATAAGAACCTTTAGAATGATCCTAAACAATGCTTGGTGCCCCAAGGGACGTATAGGATGTAGCATGAGTCCTTGGAGGCTCTAACAAGTGTAAAATAGTTAATAGAGTATTCTAAAGGCTTAGAATGGCTAGGAATGTGTATTGGGACATATAAGAACCTTTAGAATGATCCTAAACAATGCTTGGTGCCCCAAGGGACGTATACGATGTAGCATGAGTCCTTGGAGGCTCTAACAAGTGTAGAATGGTTAATAGGGTATTCTAAAAGCTTAGAATGGTCTAGGAATGTGTATTAGGACATATAAGAACCTTTAGAATGATCCTAAACAATGCTTGGTGCGCCAAGGGATGTAGAGGATGTAGCATGAGTCCTTGGAGGCTCTAACAAGTGGAGAATGGTGAAGAGAGTATTCTAAAGGCTTAGAATGGTCTAGGAATGTGTATTGGGACATATAAGAACCTTTAGAATGATCCTAATCAATGCTTGGTACCCCAAGGGACGTATAGGATGTAGCATGAGTCCTTGGAGGCTCGAACAAGTGTAAAATAGTTAATAGAGTATTCTAAAGGCTTAGAATGGCTAGGAATGTGTATTGGGACATATAAGAACCTTTAGAATGATCCTAAACAATGCTTGGTGCCCCAAGGGACGTATAGGATGTAGCATGAGTCCTTGGAGGCTCTAACAAGTGTAGAATGGTTAATAGGGTATTCTAAAGGCTTACTATCGTCTAGGAATATGTATTGGGACATATAAGAACCTTTAGAATGATCCTAAACAAATGCTTAGTGCCCCAAGGGACCTAGAGGATGTAGCATGAGTCCTTGGAGGCTCTAACAAGTGTAGAATGGTTAATAGGGTATTCTAAAAGCTTAGAATGGTCTAGGAATGTGTATTAGGACATATAAGAACCTTTAGAATGATCCTAAACAATGCTTGGTGCGCCAAGGGACGTATAGGAAGTAGCATGAGTCTATGGAGGCTCGAACAAGTGTAAAATAGTTAATAGAGTATTCTAAAGGCTTAGTATCGTCTAGGAATATGTATTGGGACATATAAGAACCTTTAGAATGATCCTAAACAAATGCTTAGTGCCCCAAGGGACGTAGAGGATGTAGCATGAGTCCTTGGAGGCTCTAACAAGTGTAGAATGGTTAATAGGGTATTCTAAAAGCTTAGAATGGTCTAGGAATGTGTATTAGGACATATAAGAACCTTTAGAATGATCCTAAACAATGCTTGGTGCACCAAGGGATGTAGAGGATGTAGCATGAGTCCTTAGAGGCTCTAACAAGTGGAGAATGGTGAAGAGAGTATTCTAAAGGCTTAGAATGGTCTAGAAATGTGTATTGGGACATATAAGAACCTTTAGAATGATCCTAATCAATGCTTGGTACCCCAAGGGACGTATAGGATGTAGCATGAGTCCTTGGAGGCTCGAACAAGTGTAAAATAGTTAATAGAGTATTCTAAAGGCTTAGAATGGCTAGGAATGTGTATTGGGACATATAAGAACCTTTAGAATGATCCTAAACAATGCTTGGTGCCCCAAGGGACGTATAGGATGTAGCATGAGTCCTTGGAGGCTCTAACAAGTGTAGAATGGTTAATAGGGTATTTTAAAGGCTTAGTATCGTCTAGGAATTTGTATTAGGACATATAAGAACCTTTAGAATGAACCTAAACAATGCTTGGAGCCCCAAGGGACGTAGAGGATGTAGCATGAGTCCTTGGAGGCTCTAACAAGTGTAGAATGGTTAATAGGGTATTTTAAAGGCTTAGAATGGTCTAGGAATGTGTATTAGGACACATAAGAACCTTTAGAATGATCCTAAACAATGCTTGGTGCCCCAAAGGACGTATAGGATGTAGCATGAGTCCTTGGAGGCTCTAACAAGTGTAGAATGGTTAATAGGGTATTCTAAAGGCTTAGTATCGTCTAGGAATATGTCTTCAGACATATAAGAACCTTTAGAATGATCCTAAACAATGCTTATTGCCCCAAGGGACGTAGAGGATGTAGCTTGAGTGCTTGGAGGCTCTAACAAGTGTAGAATGATTAATAGGGTATTCTAAAAGCTTAGAATGGTCTAGGAATGTGTATTAGGACATATAAGAACCTTTAGAATGATCCTAAACAATGCTTGGTGCGCCAAGGGACGTATAGGAAGTAGCATGAGTCCATGGAGGCTCGAACAAGTGTAAAATAGTTAATAGAGTATTCTAAAGGCTTAGTATCGTCTAGGAATATGTATTGGGACATATAAGAACCTTTAGAATGATCCTAAACAAATGCTTAGTGCCCCAAGGGATGTAGAGGATGTAGCATGAGTCCTTGGAGACTCTAACAAGTGGAGAATGGTGAAGAGAGTATTCTAAAGGCTTAGAATGGTCTAGGAATGTGTATTAGGACATATAAGAACCTTTAGAATGATCCTAAACAATGCTTGGTGCCCCAAGGGACGTATAGGATGTAGCATGAGTCCTTGGAGGCTCTAACAAGTGTAGAATGGTTAATAGGGTATTCTAAAGGCTTAGTATCGTCTAGGAATATGTATTGGGACATATAAGAACCTTTAGAATGATCCTAAACAATGCTTGGTGCCCCAAGGGACGTATAGGATGTAGCATGAGTCCTTGGAGGCTCTAACAAGTGTAAAATAGCTAATAGAGTATTCTAAAGACTTAGAATGGTCTAGGAATGTGTATTGGGACATATAAGAACCTTTAGAATGATCCTAAACAATGCTTGGTGCCCCAAGGGACGTATAGGATGTAGCATGAGTCCTAGGAGGCTCTAACAAGTGTAGAATGGTTAATAGGGTATTCTAAAGGCTTAGTATCGTCTAGGAATATGTATTGGGACATATAAGAACCTTTAGAATGATCCTAAACAAATGCTTAGTGCCCCAAGGGACGTAGAGGATGTAGCTTGAGTCCTTGGAGGCTGTAACAAGTGTAGAATGGTTAATAGGGTATTCTAAAAGCTTAGAATGGTCTAGGAATGTGTATTAGGACATATAAGAACCTTTAGAATGATCCTAAATAATGCTTGGAGCCCCAAGGGACGTAGAGGATGTAGCATGAGTCCTTGGAGGCTCTAACAAGTGGAGAATGGTGAAGAGAGTATTCTAAAGGCTTAGAATGGTCTAGGAATGTGTATTAGGACATATAAGAACCTTTAGAATGATCCTAAACAATGCTTGGTGCCCCAAGGGACATATAGGATGTAGCATGAGTCCTTGGAGGCTCTAACAAGTGTAGAATGGTTAATAGGGTATTCTAAAGGCTTAGTATCGTCTAGGAATATGTATTGGGACGTACAAGAACCTTTAGAATGATCGTTAACAATGCTTAGTGCCCCAAGGGACGTAGAGGATGTAGCATGAGTCCTTGGAGGCTCTAACAAGTGTAGAATGGTTAATAGGGTATTTTAAAGGCTTAGAATGGTCTAGGAATGTGTATTAGGACACATAAGAACCTTTAGAATGATCCTAAACAATGCTTGGTGCCCCAAAGGACGTATAGGATGTAGCATGAGTCCTTGGAGGCTCTAACAAGTGTAGAATGGTTAATAGGGTATTCTAAAGGCTTAGTATCGTCTAGGAATATGTCTTCAGACATATAAGAACCTTTAGAATGATCCTAAACAATGCTTATTGCCCCAAGGGACGTAGAGGATGTAGCTTGAGTGCTTGGAGGCTCTAACAAGTGTAGAATGATTAATAGGGTATTCTAAAAGCTTAGAATGGTCTAGGAATGTGTATTAGGACATATAAGAACCTTTAGAATGATCCTAAACAATGCTTGGTGCGCCAAGGGACGTATAGGAAGTAGCATGAGTCCATGGAGGCTCGAACAAGTGTAAAATAGTTAATAGAGTATTCTAAAGGCTTAGTATCGTCTAGGAATATGTATTGGGACATATAAGAACCTTTAGAATGATCCTAAACAAATGCTTAGTGCCCCAAGGGACGTAGAGGATGTAGCATGAGTCCTTGGAGGCTCTAACAAGTGTAGAATGGTTAATAGGGTATTCTAAAACCTTAGAATGGTCTAGGAATGTGTATTAGGACATATAAGAACCTTTAGAATGATCCTAAACAATGCTTGGTGCGCCAAGGGATGTAGAGGATGTAGCATGAGTCCTTGGAGGCTCTAACAAGTGGAGAATGGTGAAGAGAGTATTCTAAAGGCTTAGAATGGTCTAGGAATGTGTATTGGGACATATAAGAACCTTTAGAATGATCCTAATCAATGCTTGGTACCCCAAGGGACGTATAGGATGTAGCACGAGTCCTTGGAGGCTCGAACAAGTGTAAAATAGTTAATAGAGTATTCTAAAGGCTTGGAATGATTAGGAATGTGTATTGGGACATATAAGAACCTTTAGAATGATCCTAAACAATGCTTGGTGCCCCAAGGGACGTATAGGATGTAGCATGAGTCCTTGGAGGCTCTAACAAGTGTAGAATGGTTAATAGGGTATTTTAAAGGCTTAGTATCGTCTAGGAATTTGTATTAGGACATATAAGAACCTTTAGAATGAACCTAAACAATGCTTGGTGCCCCAAGGGACGTAGAGGATGTAGCATGAGTCCTTGGAGGCTCTAACAAGTGTAGAATGGTTAATAGGGTATTTTAAAGGCTTAGAATGGTCTAGGAATGTGTATTAGGACACATAAGAACCTTTAGAATGATCCTAAACAATGCTTGGTGCCCCAAGGGACGTATAGGATGTAGCATGAGTCCTTGGAGGCTCTAACAAGTGTAGAATGGTTAATAGGGTATTCTAAAGGCTTAGTATCGTCTAGGAATATGTCTTCAGACATATAAGAACCTTTAGAATGATCCTAAACAATGCTTATTGCCCCAAGGGACGTAGAGGATGTAGCTTGAGTGCTTGGAGGCTCTAACAAGTGTAGAATGGTTAATAGGGTATTCTAAAGGCTTAGAATGGTCTAGGAATGCGTATTAGGACATATAAGAACCTTTAGAATGATCCTAAACAATGCTTGGTGCCCCAAGGGACGTATAGGATGTAGCATGAGTCCTTGGAGGCTCTAACAAGTGTAAAATAGTTAATAGAGTATTCTAAAGGCTTAGAATGGCTAGGAATGTGTATTGGGACATATAAGAACCTTTAGAATGATCCTAATCAATGCATGGTACCCCAAGGGACGTATAGGATGTAGCATGAGTCCTTGGAGGCTCGAACAAGTGTAAAATAGTTAATAGAGTATTCTAAATGCTTAGAATGGCTAGGAATGTGTATTGGGACATATAAGAACCTTTAGAATGATCCTAAACAATGCTTGGTGCCCCAAGGGACGTATAGGATGTAGCATGAGTCCTTGGAGGCTCTAACAAGTGTAGAATGGTTAATAGGGTATTTTAAAGGCTTAGTATCGTCTAGGAATTTGTATTAGGACATATAAGAACCTTTAGAATGAACCTAAACAATGCTTGGTGCCCCAAGGGACGTAGAGGATGTAGCATGAGTCCTTGGAGGCTCTAACAAGTGTAGAATGGTTAATAGGGTATTTTAAAGGCTTAGAATGGTCTAGGAATGTGTATTAGGACACATAAGAACCTTTAGAATGATCCTAAACAATGCTTGGTGCGCCAAGGGATGTAGAGGATGTAGCATGAGTCCTTGGAGGCTCTAACAAGTGGAGAATGGTGAAGAGAGTATTCTAAAGGCTTAGAATGGTCTAGGAATGTGTATTGGGACATATAAGAACCTTTAGAATGATCCTAATCAATGCTTGGTACCCCAAGGGACGTATAGGATGTAGCATGAGTCCTTGGAGGCTCGAACAAGTGTAAAATAGTTAATAGAGTATTCTAAAGGCTTAGAATGGCTAGGAATGTGTATTGGGACATATAAGAACCTTTAGAATGATCCTAAACAATGCTTGGTGCCCCAAGGGACGTAAAGGATGTAGCATGAGTCCTTGGAGGCTCTAACAAGTGTAGAATGGTTAATAGGGTATTTTAAAGGCTTAGTATCGTCTAGGAATTTGTATTAGGACATATAAGAACCTTTAGAATGAACCTAAACAATGCTTGGTGCCCCAAGGGACGTAGAGGATGTAGCATGAGTCCTTGGAGGCTCTAACAAGTGTAGAATGGTTAATAGGGTATTTTAACGGCTTAGAATGGTCTAGGAATGTGTATTAGGACACATAAGAACCTTTAGAATGATCCTAAACAATGCTTGGTGCCCCAAGGGACGTATAGGATGTAGCATGAGTCCTTGGAGGCTCTAACAAGTGTAGAATGGTTAATAGGGTATTCTAAAGGCTTAGTATCGTCTAGGAATATGTCTTCAGACATATAAGAACCTTTAGAATGATCCTAAACAATGCTTATTGCCCCAAGGGACGTAGAGGATGTAGCTTGAGTGCTTGGAGGCTCTAACAAGTGTAGAATGGTTAATAGGGTATTCTAAAGGCTTAGAATGGTCTAGGAATGCGTATTAGGACATATAAGAACCTTTAGAATGATCCTAAACAATGCTTGGTGCCCCAAGGGACGTATAGGATGTAGCATGAGTCCTTGGAGGCTCTAACAAGTGTAAAATAGTTAATAGAGTATTCTAAAGGCTTAGAATGGCTAGGAATGTGTATTGGGACATATAAGAACCTTTAGAATGATCCTAAACAATGCTTGGTGCCCCAAGGGACGTATAGGATGTAGCATGACTCCTTGGAGGCTCTAACAAGTGTAGAATGGTTAATAGGGTATTTTAAAGGCTTAGTATCGTCTAGGAATTTGTATTAGGACATATAAGAAGCTTTAGAATGAACCTAAACAATGCTTGGTGCCCCAAGGGACGTAGAGGATGTAGTATGAGTCCTTGGAGGCTCTAACAAGTGTAGAATGGTTAATAGGGTATTTTAAAAGCTTAGAATGGTCTAGGAATGTGTATTAGGACACATAAGAACCTTTAGAATGATCCTAAACAATGCTTGGTGCCCCAAGGGACGTATAGGATGTAGCATGAGTCCTTGGAGGCTCTAACAAGTGTAGAATGGTTAATAGGGTATTCTAAAGGCTTAGTATCGTCTAGGAATATGTATTGGGACATATAAGAACCTTTAGAATGATCCTAAACAAATGCTTCGTGCCCCAAGGGACGTAGAGGATGTAGCATGAGTCCTTGGAGGCTCTAACAAGTGTAGAATGGTTAATAGGGTATTCTAAAAGCTTAGAATGGCCTAGGAATGTGTATTAGGACATATAAGAACCTTTAGAATGATCCTAAACAATGCTTGGTGCCCCAAGGGACGTAGAGGATGTGGCATGAGTCCTTGGAGGCTCTAACAAGTGGAGAATGGTGAAGAGAGTATTCTAAAGGCTTAGAATGGTCTAGGAATGTGTATTCAGACATATAAGAACCTTGAGAATGATCCTAAACAATGCTTGGTTCCCCAAGGGACGTATAGGATGTAGCATGAGTCCTTGGAGGCTCTATCAAGTGTAGAATGGTTAATAGGGTTTTCTAAAGGCTTAGTATCGTCTAGGAATATGTATTGGGACATATAAGAACCTTTAGAATGATCATTAACAATGCTTAGTGCCCCAAGGGACGTAGAGGATGTAGCATGAGTCCTTGGAGGCTCTAACAAGTGTAGAATGGTTAATAGGATATTCTTAAGGCTTAGAATGGCTAGGAATGTGTATTAGGACATATAAGAACCTTTAGAATGATCCTAAACAATGCTTGGTGCCCCAAGGGACGTATAGGATGTAGCATGAGTCCTTGGAGGCTCTAACAAGTGTAGAATGGTTAATAGGGTATTTTAAAGGCTTTGTATCGTCTAGGAATTTGTATTAGGGCATATAATAACCTTTAGAATGAACCTAAACAATGCTTGGTGCCCCAAGGGACGTAGAGGATGTAGCGTGAGTCCTTGGAGGCTCTAACAAGTGTAGAATGGTTAATAGGGTATTTTAAAGGCTTAGAATTGTCTAGGAATGTGTATTAGGACACATAAGAACCTTTAGAATGATCCTAAACAATGCTTGGTGCGCCAAGGGATGTAGACGATGTAGCATGAGTCCTTGGAGGCTCTAACAAGTGAAGAATGGTGAAGAGAGTATTCTAAAGGCTTAGAATGGTCTAGGAATGTGTATTGGGACATATAAGAACCTTTAGAATGATCCTAATCAATGCTTGGTACCCCAAGGGACGTATAGGATGTAGCATGAGTCCTTGGAGGCTCGAACAAGTGTAAAATAGTTAATAGAGTATTCTAAAGGCTTAGAATGGCTAGGAATGTGTATTGGGACATATAAGAACCTTTAGAATGATCCTAAACAATGCTTGGTGCCCCGAGGGACGTATAGGATGTAGCATGAGTCCTTGGAGGCTCTCACAAGTGTAGAATGGTTAATAGGGTATTTTAAAGGCTTAGTATCGTCTAGGAATTTGTATTAGGACATATAAGAACCTTTAGAATGAACCTAAACAATGCTTGGTGCCCCAAGGGACGTAGAGGATGTAGCATGAGTCCTTGGAGGCTCTAACAAGTGTAGAATGGTTAATAGGGTATTTTAAAGGCTTAGAATGGTCTAGGAATGTGTATTAGGACACATAAGTACCTTTAGAATGATCCTAAACAATGCTTGGTGCCCCAAGGGACGTATAGGATGTAGCATGAGTCCTTGGAGGCTCTAACAAGTGTAGAATGGTTAATAGGGTATTCTAAAGGCTTAGTATCGTCTAGGAATATGTCTTCAGACATATAAGAACCTTTAGAATGATCCTAAACAATGCTTATTGCCCCAAGGGACGTAGAGGATGTAGCATGAGTGCTTGGAGGCTCTAACAAGTGTAGAATGGTTAATAGGGTATTCTAAAGGCTTAGAATGGTCTAGGAAAGCGTATTAGGACATATAAGAACCTTTAGAATGATCCTAAACAATGCTTGGTGCCCCAAGGGACGTATAGTATGTAGCATGAGTCCTTTGAGGCTCTAACAAGTGTAAAATAGTTAATAGAGTATTCTAAAGGCTTAGTATCGTCTAGGAATATGTATTGGGATATATAAGAACCTTTAGAATGATCATTAACAATGCTTAGTGCCCCAAGGGACGTAGAGGATGTAGCATGAGTCCTTGGAGGCTCTAACAAGTGTAGAATGGTTAATAGGGTATTCTAAAGGCTTAGAATGGTCTAGGAATGTGTATTAGGACACATAAGAACCTTTAGAATGATCCTAAACAATGCTTGGTGCCCCAAGGGACGTATAGGATGTAGCATGAGTCCTTGGAGGCTCTAAGAAGTGTAGAATGGTGAAGAGAGTATTATAAATGCATAGAATGGTCTTGGAATGTGTATTGGGACATATAAGAACCTTTAGAATGATCCTAATCAATGCTTGGTTCCCCAAGGGACGTATAGGATGTAGCATGAGTCCTTGGAGGCTCGAACAAGTGTAAAATAGTTAATAGAGTATTCTAAAGGCTTAGAATGGCTAGGAATGTGTATTGGGACATATAAGAACCTTTAGAATGATCCTAAACAATGCTTGGTGCCCCAAGGGACTTATAGGATGTAGCATGAGTCCTTGGAGGCTCTAACAAGTGTAGAATGGTTAATAGGGAATTCTAAAGGCTTAGTATCGTCTAGGAATTTGTATTAGGACATATAAGAACCTTTAGAATGAACCTAAACAATGCTTAGTGCCCCAAGGGACGTAGAGGATGTAGCATGAGTCCTTGGAGGGTCTAACAAGTGTAGAATGGTTAATAGGGTATTCTAGAGGATTAGAATGGTCTAGGAATGTGTATTAGGACACATAAGAACCTTTAGAATGATCCTAAACAATGCTTGGTGCCCCAAGGGACGTATAGGATGTAGCATGAGTCCTTGGAGGCTCTAAGAAGTGTAGAATGGTGAAGAGAGTATTATAAATGCTTAGAATGGTCTAGGAATGTGTATTAGGACATATAAGAACCTTTAGAATGATCCTAAACAATGCTTGGTGCCCCAAGGGACGTAAAGGATGTAGCATGAGTCCTTGGAGGCTGTAACAAGTGTAGAATGGTTAATAGGGTTTTCTAAAGGCTTAGTATCGTCTAGGAATATGTATTGGGACATATAAGAACCTTTAGAATGATCCTAAACAATGCTTGGTGCCCCAAGGGACGTATAGGATGTAGCATGAGTCCTTGGAGGCTCTAACAAGTGTAGAATGGTTAATAGGGTATTCTAAAGGCTTAGTATCGTCTAGGAATATGTATTGAGACATATAAGAACCTTTAGAATGATCCTAAACAATGCTTACTGCCCCAAGGGACGTAGAGGATGTAGCATGAGTGCTTGGAGGTTCTAACAAGTGTAGAATGGTTAATAGGGTATTCTAAAGGCTTAGAATGGTCTAGGAATGTGTATTGGGACATATAACAACCTTTAGAATGATCCTAAGCAATGTTGTGCCCCAAGGGACGTAGAGGATGTAGCATGAGTGCTTGGAGGCTCTAACAAGTGTAAAATAGTTAATAGAGTATTATAAAGACTTAGAATGGTCTAGGAATGCGTATTAGGTCATATAAGAACCTTTAGAATGATCCTAAACAATGCTTGGTTCCCCAAGGGACGTATAGGATGTAGCATGAGTCCTTGGAGGCTCTAACAAGTGTAGAATGGTTAATAGGGTATTCTAAAGGCTTAGTATGGTCTAGGAATGTGTATTGGGACATATAAGAACCTTTTTAATGATCCTAAACAATGCTTGGTGCCCCAAGGGACGAAGAGGATGTAGCATGAGTCCTTGGAGGCTCTAACAAGTGGAGAATGGTGAAGAGAGTATTCTAAAGGCTTAGAATGGTCTAGGAATGTGTATTAGGACATATAAGAACCTTTAGAATGATCCTAAACAATGCTTGGTGCCCCAAGGGACGTATAGGATGTAGCATGAGTCCTTGGAGGCTCTAACAAGTGTAGAATGGTTAATAGGGTATTCTAAAGGCTTAGTATCGTCTAGGAATATGTATTGGGACATATAAGAACATTTAGAACGATCCTAAACAATGGTTAGTGCCCCAAGGGAAGTAGTGGATGTAGCATGAGTCCTTGGAGGCTCTAACAAGAGTAGAATGGTTAATAGAGTATTCTAAAGACTCAGAATGGTCTAGGAATATGTATTGGGACATATAAGAACCATTAGAATGATCCTAAACAAATGCTTGGTGCCCCAAGGGACGTAGAGGATGTAGCATGAGTCCTTGGAGGCTCTAACAAGTGTAGAATGGTTAATAGGGTATTCTAAAAGCTAGAATGGTCTAGGAATGTGTATTAGGACATATAAGAACCTTTAGAATGATCCTAAACAATGCTTGGTGCCCCAAGGGACGTAGAGGATGTAGCATGAGTCCTTGGAGGCTCTAACAAGTGGAGAATGGTGAAGAGAGTATTCTAAAGGCTTAGAATGGTCTAGGAATGTGTATTAGGACATATAAGAACCTTTAGAATGATCCTAAACAATGCTTGGTGCCCCAAGGGACGTATAGGATGTAGCATGAGTCCTTGGAGGCTCTAACAAGTGTAGAATGGTTAATAGGGTATTCTAAAGGCTTAGTATCGTCTAGGAATATGTATTGGGACATATAAGAACCTTTAGAATGATCATTAACAATGCTTAGTGCCCCAAGGGACGTAGAGGATGTAGCATGAGTCCTTGGAGGCTCTAACAAGTGTAGAATGGTTAATAGGGTATTCTAAAGGTTTAGAATGGTCTAGGAATGTGTATTAGGACACATAAGAACCTTTATAATGATCCTAAACAATGCTTGGTGCCCCAAGGGACATATAGGATGTAGCATGAGTCCTTGGAGGCTCTAAGAAGTGTAGAATGGTGAAGAGAGTATTATAAATGCTTAGAATGGTCTTGGAATGTGTATTGGGACATATAAGAACCTTTAGAATGATCCTAATCAATGCTTGGTTCCCCAAGGGACGTATAAGATGTAGCATGAGTCCTTGGAGGCTCGAACAAGTGTAAAATAGTTAATAGAATATTCTAAAGGCTTAGAATGGCTAGGAATGTGTATTGGGACATATAAGAACCTTTAGAATGATCCTAAACAATGCTTGGTGCCCCAAGGGACGTATAGGATGTAGCATGAGTCCTTGGAGGCTCTAACAAGTGTAGAATGGTTAATAGGGTATTCTAAAGGCTTAGTATCGTCTAGGAAATTGTATTAGGACATATAAGAACCTTTAGAATGAACCTAAACAATGCTTAGTTCCACAAGGGACGTAGAGGATGTAGCATGAGTCCTTGGAGGTTCTAACAAGTGTAGAATGGTTAATAGGGTATTCTAAAGGATTAGAATGGTCTAGGAATGTGTATTAGGACACATAAGAACCTTTAGAATGATCCTAAACAATGCTTGGTCCCCCAAGGGACGTATAGGATGTAGCATGAGTCCTTGGGGGCTCTAAGAAGTGTAAAATGGTGAAGAGCGTATTATAAATGCTTAGAATGGTCTTGGAATTTGTATTTGGACATATAAGAACCTTTAGAATGATCCTAATCAATGCTTGGTGCCCCAAGAGAGTATTATAAAGGCTTAGAATGGTCTAGGAATGTGTATTAGGACATATAAGAACCTTTAGAATGATCCTAATCAATGCTTGGTTCCCCAAGGGACGTATAGGATGTAGCATGAGTCCTTGGAGGCTCGAACAAGTGTAAAATAGTTAATAGAGTATTCTAAAGGCTTAGAATGGCTAGGAATGTGTATTGGGACATATAAAAACCTTTAGAATGATCCTAAACAATGCTTGGTGCCCCAAGGGACGTAAAGGATGTAGCATGAGTCCTTGGAGGCTCTAACAAGTGGAGAATGGTGAAGAGAGTATTCTAAAGGCTTAGAATGGTCTAGGAATGTGTATTAGGACATATAAGAACCTTTAGAATGATCCTAAACAATGCTTGGTGCCCCAAGGGACGTATAGGATGTAGCATGAGTCCTTGGAGGCTCCAACAATTGTAAAATAGTTAATAGAGTATTCTAAAGACATAGAATGGTCTTGGAATGTGTACTGGGACATTTAAGAACCTTTAGAATGATCCTAAACAATGCTTGGTGCCCCAAGCGACGTATAGGATGTAGCATGAGTCCTTGGAGGCTCTAACAAGTGTAGAATGGTTAATAGGGTAATCTAAAGGCTTAGTATCGTCTAGGAATATGTATTGAGACATATCAGAACCTTTAGAATGTTCCTAAACAATGCTTACTGCCCCAAGGGACGTAGAGGATGTAGCATAAGTGCTTGGAGGCTGTAACAAGTGTAGAATGGTTAATAGAGTATTTTGAAGGCTTAGAATGGTCTAGGAATGTGTATTAGGACATATAAGAACCTTTAGAATGATCCTAAACAAGGCTTGGTGCCCCAAGGGACGTATTGGATGTAGCATGAGTCCTTGGAGGCTCTAACAATTGTAAAATAGTTAATAGAGTATTCTAAAGACTTAGAATGGTCTAGGAATGTGTATTGGGACATTTAAGAACCTTTAGAATGATCCTAAACAATGCTTGGTGCCCCAAGGGACGTATAGGATGTAGCATGAGTCCTTGGAGGCTCTAACAAGTGTAGAATGGTTAATAGGGTATTCTAAAGGCTTAGTATCGTCTAGGAATATGTATTGAGACATATAAGAACCTTTAGAATGATCCTAAACAATGCTTACTGCCCCAAGGGATGTAGAGGATGTAGCATGAGTGCTTGGAGGCTCTAACAAGTGTAGAATGGTTAATAGGGTATTCTAAAGGCTTAGAATGGTCTAGGAATGTGTATTGGGACATATAAGAACCTTTAGAATGATCCTAAACAATGCTTGGTGCCCCAAGGGACGTATAAGATGTAGCATGAGTCCTTGGAGGCTCTAACAAGTGTAGAATGGTGAAGAGAGTATTATAAAGGCTTAGAATGGTCTAGGAATGTGTATTAGGACATATAAGAACCTTTAGAATAATCCTAAACAATGCTTGGTTCCCCAAGGGACGTAAAGGATGTAGCATGAGTCCTTGGAGGCTCCAACAATTGTAGAATGGTTAATAGAGTATTTTGAAGGCTTAGAATGGTCTAGGAATGTGTATTAGGACATATAAGAACCTTTAGAATGATCCTAAACAATGCTTGGTGCCCCAAGGGACGTATAGGATGTAGCATGAGTCCTTGGAGGCTCTAACAAGTGTAAAATAGTTAATAGAGTAATCTAAAGACCTAGAATGGTCTAGGAATGTGTATTGGGACATATAAGAACCTTTAGAATGATCCTAAACAATGCTTGGTGCCCCAAGGGAAGTATAGGATGTAGCATGAGTCCTTGGAGGCTCTAACAAGCGTAGAATGGTTAATAGGGTATTCTAAAGGCTTAGTATCGTCTAGGAATATGTATTGAGACATATAAGAACCTTTAGAATGATCCTAAACAATGCTTACTGCCCCAAGGGACGTAGAGGATGTAGCATGAGTCCTTGGAGGCTCTAACAATTGTAAAATAGTTAATAGAGTATTCTAAAGACTTAGAATGGTCTAGGAATGTGTATTGGGACATTTAAGAACCTTTAGAATGATCCTAAACAATGCTTGGTGCCCCAAGGGACGTATAGGATGTAGCATGAGTCCTTGGAGGCTCTAACAAGTGTAGAATGGTTAATAGCGTAATCTAAAGGCTTAGTATCGTCTAGGAATATGTATTGAGACATATAAGAACCTTTAGAATGTTCCTAAACAATGCTTACTGCCCTAAGGGACGTAGAGGATGTAGCATGAGTGCTTGGAGGCTCTAACAAGTGTAGAATGGTTAATAAGGTATTCTAAAGGCTTAGAATGGTCTAGGAATGTGTATTAGGACATATAAGAACCTTTAGAATGATCCTAAACAATGCTTGGTGCCCCAAGGGACGTATAGGATGTAGCATGAGTCCTTGGAGGCTCTAACAAGTGTAGAATGGTGAAGAGAGTATTATAAAGGCTTAGAATGGTCTAGGAATGTGTATTAGGACATATAAGAACCTTTAGAATGATCCTAAACAATGCTTGGTGCCCCAAGGGACGTATAGGATGTAGCATGAGTCCTTGGAGGCTCTAACAAGTGTAGAATGGTTAATAGGGTATTCTAAAGGCTTAGTATCGTCTAGGAATATGTATTGAGACATATAAGAACCTTTAGAATGATCCTAAACAATGCTTACTGCCCCAAGGGATGTAGAGGATGTAGCATGAGTGCTTGGAGGCTCTAACAAGTGTAGAATGGTTAATAGGGTATTCTAAAGGCTTAGAATGGTCTAGGAATGTGTATTGGGACATATAAGAACCTTTAGAATGATCCTAAACAATGCTTGGTGCCCCAAGGGATGTATAAGATGTAGCATGAGTCCTTGGAGGCTCTAACAAGTGTAGAATGGTGAAGAGAGTATTATAAAGGCTTAGAATGGTCTAGGAATGTGTATTAGGACATATAAGAACCTTTAGAATAATCCTAAACAATGCTTGGTTCCCCAAGGGACGTAAAGGATGTAGCATGAGTCCTTGGAGGCTCTAACAATTGTAGAATGGTTAATAGAGTATTTTGAAGGCTTAGAATGGTCTAGGAATGTGTATTAGGACATATAAGAACCTTTAGAATGATCCTAAACAATGCTTGGTGCCCCAAGGGACGTATAGGATGTAGCATGAGTCCTTGGAGGCTCTAACAAGTGTAAAATAGTTAATAGAGTAATCTAAAGACCTAGAATGGTCTAGGAATGTGTATTGGGACATATAAGAACCTTTAGAATGATCCTAAACAATGCTTGGTGCCCCAAGGGAAGTATAGGATGTAGCATGAGTCCTTGGAGGCTCTAACAAGCGTAGAATGGTTAATAGGGTATTCTAAAGGCTTAGTATCGTCTAGGAATATGTATTGAGACATATAAGAACCTTTAGAATGATCCTAAACAATGCTTACTGCCCCAAGGGACGTAGAGGATGTAGCATGAGTGCTTGGAGGCTCTAACAAGTGTAGAATGGTTAATAAGGTATTCTAAAGGCTTAGAATGGTCTAGGAATGTGTATTAGGACATATAAGAACCTTTAGAATGATCCTAAACAATGCTTGGTGCCCCAAGGGACGTATAGGATGTAGCATGAGTCCTTGGTGGCTCTAACAAGTGTAAAATAGTTAATAGAGTATTCTAAAGACATAGAATGGTCTAGGAATGTGTATTGGCACATATAAGAACCTTTATAATGATCCTAAACAATGCTTGGTGCACCAAGGGACGTATAGGATGTAGCATGAGTCCTTGGAGGCTCTAAAAAGTGTAGAATGGTTAATAGGGTATTCTAAAGGCTTAGTATCGTCTAGAAATATGTATTGTGACATATTAGAACCTTTAGAATGATCCTAAACAATTCTTGGTGCCCCAAGGGACGTATAGTATGTAGCATGAGTCCTTGGAGGCTCTAACAAGTGTAGAATGGTTAATAGGGTATTCTAAAGGCTTAGAATGGTTTAGAAATGTGTATTAGGACATATAAGAACCTTTAAAATGATCATAAACAATGCTTGGTGCCCCAAGGGACGAATAGGATGTAGCACGAGTCCTTGGATGCTCTAACAAGTGTAGAATGGCTAAGATAGTACCCTAAAGGTTTATAATCATCTAGGAATGTGTATTAGGACATATAAGAACCTTTAGAATAACCCGAAACAATGCTTGGTGCCCCAAGGAACGTAAAGGATGTAGCATGAGTCCTTGGAGACTCTAACAAGTGTAGAATGGCTAATAGAGTATTCTGAAGGCTTATAATGGTCTAGGAATGTATATTAGGATATAAAAGAACCTTTAGATTGATCCTAAACAATGCTTGGTACCCAAAGGGACGTATGAAATGTAGCATGAGTCCTTGGAGGCTCTAACAAGAGTAAAATAGTTAATAGGGTATTCTAAAGGCTTAGAATGGTCTAGGAATGTGTATTAGGACATATAAGAACCTTTAGAATAATCCTAAATAAAGCTTGGTGCCCCAAGGGACGTAAAGGATGTTGCTTAAGTTCTTGGAGGCTCTAACAAGTGTAGAATGGTTAATAGAGTATTCTAAAGGCTTAGAATCGTCTAGGAATCTGTATTAGGACATATAAGAACCTTTAGAATGATCCTGAACAATGTTTGGTGCCCCAACGGACGTATAGGATGTAGCATGAGTCCTTGGAGGCTCTAACAAGTGTCGAATGGTTAATAGGGTATTCTAAAGGCTTAGTATGGTATAGGAATGTGTATTAGGACATATAAGAACTTTTAGAATGATCCTAAACAATGCTTGGTGCCACAAGGGACGTATAGGATGTACCATGAGTCCTTGGAGGCTCTAACAAGTGTAGAATGGTGAAGAGAGTATTCTAAAGGCTTAGTATCGTCTAGGAATGTGTATTAGGACATATAAGAACCTTTAGAATAATCCTAAATAAAGCTTGGTGCCCCAAGGGACGTAAAGGATGTAGCATGAGTCCTTGGAGGCTCTAACAAGTGAAGAATGGTTAATAGGATATTCTAAAGGCTTAGTAACGTCTAGGAATGTGTATTGGGACATATAAGAACCTTTAGAATGATCCTAAACAATGCTTGGTGCCCCAAGGGACGTAGAGGATGTAGCATGAGCGCTTGGAGGCTCTAACAAGTGTAAAATTGTTAATAGGGTATTCTAAAGTCTTAGAATGGTCTAGGAATGTGTACTAGGACATATAAGAACCTTTAGAATGATCCTAAACAATTCTTGGTGCCCCAAGGGACGTATAGGATGTAGCATGAGTCCTTGGAGGCTCTAACAAGTGTAGAATGGTTAATAGGGTATACTAAAGGCTTAGTATGGTATAGGAATGTGTATTAGAACATATAAGAACCTTTAGCATGATCCTAAACAATGCTTGGTGCCCCAAGGGACGTATAGAATGTAGCATGAGTCCTTGGAGGCTCTAACAAGTGGAGAATGGTGAAGAGAGTATTCTAAAGGCTTAGTATTGTCTAGGAATGTGTATTAGGACATATAAGAACCTTTAGAATAATCCTAAATAAAGCTTGGTGCCCCAAGGGACGTAAAGGATGTTGCTTAAGTCCTTGGAGGCTCTAACAAGTGTAGAATGGTTAATAGGATATTCTAAAGGCTTAGTATCGTCTAGGAATGTGTATTGGGACATATAAGAACCTTTAGAATGATCCTAAACAATTCTTGGTGCCCCAAGGGACGTATAGGATGTAGCATGAGTCCTTGGAGGCTCTAACAAGTGTAGAATGGTTAATAGGGTATTCTAAAGGCTTAGTATCGTCTAGGAATATGTATTGGGACATATAAAAACCTTTAGAATGATCCTAAACAATGCTTGGTGCCCCAAGGGACGTAGAGGATGTAGCATGAGTGCTTGGAGGCTCTAACAAGTGTAGAATTGTTAATAGGGTATTCTAAAGTCTTAGAATGGTCTAGGAATGTGTACTAGGACATATAAGAACCTTTAGATTGATCCTAAACAATTCTTGGCGCCCCAAGGGACGTATAGGATGTAGCATGAGTCCTTGGAGGCTCTAACAAGTGTAGAATGGTTAATAGGGTATTCTAAAGGCTTAGAATGGTCTAGGAATGTGTATTAGGACATATAAGAACCTTTAGAATGATCCTAAACAATGCTTGGTGCCACAAGGGACGTAGAGGATGTAGCATGAGTCCTTGGAGGCTGTAACAAGTGTAGAATGGTTAAGAGAGTATTCTAAAGGCTTAGAATGGTTTAGGAATGTGTATTTGGACATATAAGAACCTTTAAAAGGATCATAAACAATGCTTGGTGCCCCAAGGGACGAATAGGATGTAGCATGAGTCCTTGGAGGCTCTAACAAGTGTAGAATGGCTAATAAAGTATTCTGAAGGCTTATAATGGTCTAGGAATGTGTATTAGGATATAAAAGAACCTTTAGATTGATCCTAAACAATGCTTGGTACCCAAAGGGACGTATAAAATGTAGCATGAATCCTTGGAGGCTCTAACAAGAGTAAAATAGTTAATAGAGTATCCTAAGGCTTAGAATGGTCTAGGAATGTGTATTAGGACATATAAGAACCTTTAGAATAATCCTAAATAAAGCTTGGTGCCCCAAGGGACGTAAAGGATGTTGCTTAAGTTCTTGGAGGCTCTAACAAGTGTAGAATGGTTAATAGAGTATTCTAAAGGCTTAGTATCGTCTAGGAATCTGTATTAGCACATATAAGAACCTTTAGAATGATCCTGAACAATGTTTGGTGCCCTAAAGGACGTATAGGATGTAGCATGAGTCCTTGGAGGCTCTAACAAGTGTAGAATGGTTAATAGGGTATTCTAAAGGCTTAGTATGGTATAGGAATGTGTATTAGGACATATAAGAACCTTTAGAATGATCCTAAACAATGCTTGGTGCCCCAAGGGACGTATAGGATGTACCATGAGTCCTTGGAGGCTCTAACAAGTGTAGAATGGTGAAGAGTGTATTCTAAAGGCTTAGAATGGTATAGGAATGTGTATTAGGACATATAAGAACCTTTAGAATGATCCTAAAGAATGCTTGGTGCCCCAAGGGACGGATAGGATGTAGCATGAGTCCTTGTAGGCTCTAACAAGTGTAGAATAGTTAATAGGGTATTCTAAAGGCTTATTATCGTCTCAGAATATGTATTGGGACATATAATAACCATTAGAATGATTTTAAGCAATGCTTGGTTCCCGAAGGGACGTATAGGATGTAGCATGAGTCCTTGGAGGCTCTAACAAGTGTAGAATGTTTAATAGGGTATTCTAAAGGCTTGGTATCGTCTAGGAATATGTATTGGGACATATAAGAACCTTTAGAATGATCCTAAAAAATGCTTGGTGCCCCAAGGGATGTACAGAATGTAGCATGAGTCCTTGGAGGCTCTAACAAGTGTAGAATGGTTAATAGAGTATTCTAAAGGCTTAGAATTATCTAGGAATGTGTATTAGGACATATAAGAACCTTTAGAATGATCATAAACAATGCTTGGTTCCCCAAGGGACGAATAGGATGTAGCATGAGTCCTTGGAGGCTCTAACAAGTGTAGAATGGTTAAGAGAGTATTCTAAAGGCTTAGTATGGTCTTCAAATGTGTATTAGGACATATAAGAACCTTTAGAATGATCCTAAACAATGTTTGGTGCCCCAAGGAACGTATAGGATGTAGCATGAGTCCTTGGAGGCTCTGACAAGTGTAGAATGGTTAAAAGAGTATTCTAAAGGCTTAGAATGGTCTAGGAATGTGTATTGGGACATATAAGAACCTTTAGAATGATTCTAAACAATGCTTGGTGCCCCAAGGGTCGTAGAGGATGTAGCATAAGTCCTTGGAGGCTCTAACAAGTGTAGAATGGTTAATAGGGTATTCAAAAGGCTTAGTATCGTCTAGGAATATGTATTGGGACATATAAGAACCTTTAGAATGATCATAAACAATGCTTGTTGCCCCAAGGGACGTAGAGGATGTAGCATGAGTGCTTGGAGGCTCTAACAAGTGTAGAATGGTTAATAGGGTATTCTAAAGGCTTAGAATCGCCTAAGAATGTGTATTCGGACATATAAGAACCTTTAGAATGATCATAAACAATGCTTGGTTCCCAAGGGACGAATAGGATGTAGCATGAGTCCTTGGAGGATCTAACAAGTGTAGAATGGTTAATAGGGTATTCTAAAGGCTTAGTATCGTCTAGGAATATGTATTGGGACATATAAGAACCTTTAGAATGATCCTAAACAATGCTTGGTGCCCCAAGGGACGTATAGGATGTAGCATGAGTCCTAGGAGGCTCTAACAAGTGTAGAATGGTTAATAGAGTATTCTAAAGGCTTAGAATTATCTAGGAATGTGTATTAGGACATATAAGAACCTTTAGAATGATCATAAACAATGCTTGGTTCCCCAAGGGACGAATAGGATGTAGCATGAGTCCTTGGAGGCTCTAACAAGTGTAGAATGGTTAAGAGAGTATTCTAAAGGCTTAGTATGGTCTTCAAATGTGTATTAGGACATATAAGAACCTTTAGAATGATCCTAAACAATGTTTGGTGCCCCAAGGAACGTATAGGATGTAGCATGAGTCCTTGGAGGCTCTGACAAGTGTAGAATGGTTAAAAGAGTATTCTAAAGGCTTAGAATGGTCTAGGAATGTGTATTGGGACATATAAGAACCTTTAGAATGATTCTAAACAATGCTTGGTGCCCCAAGGGTCGTAGAGGATGTAGCATAAGTCCTTGGAGGCTCTAACAAGTGTAGAATGGTTAATAGGGTATTCAAAAGGCTTAGTATCGTCTAGGAATATGTATTGGGACATATAAGAACCTTTAGAATGATCATAAACAATGCTTGTTGCCCCAAGGGACGTAGAGGATGTAGCATGAGTGCTTGGAGGCTCTAACAAGTGTAGAATGGTTAATAGGGTATTCTAAAGGCTTAGAATCGCCTAAGAATGTGTATTCGGACATATAAGAACCTTTAGAATGATCATAAACAATGCTTGGTTCCCAAGGGACGAATAGGATGTAGCATGAGTCCTTGGAGGATCTAACAAGTGTAGAATGGTTAATAGGGTATTCTAAAGGCTTAGTATCGTCTAGGAATATGTATTGGGACATATAAGAACCTTTAGAATGATCCTAAACAATGCTTGGTGCCCCAAGGGACGTATAGGATGTAGCATGAGTCCTAGGAGGCTCTAACAAGTGTAGAATGGTTAATAGGGTATTCTAAAGGCTTAGTATGGTACAGGAATGTGTATTAGGACGTAAATGAACCTTTAGAATGATCCTAAACAATGCTTGGTGGTCCAAGGGATGTATAGGATGTAGCATGAGTCCTTGGAGACTCTAACAAGTGTAGAATGGTTAATAGGGTATTCTAAAGGCTTAGTATCGTCTAGGAATATGTATTGGGACATACAAGAACCTTTAGAATGATCATAAACAATGCTTGGTGCCCGAAGGGACGAATAGGATGTAGCATGAGTCCTTGGAGGCTCTAACAAGTGTAGAATGGTTAAGAGAGTATTCTAAAGGTTTATAAACATCTAGGAATGTGTATTAGGACATATAAGAACTTTTAGAATAACCCTAAACAATGCTTGGTGCCCCAAGGAACGTAAAGGATGTAGCATGAGTCCTTGGGGCTCTAACAAGTGTATAATGGTTAATAGGGTATTCTAAAGGCTTAGTATCGTCTAGGAATATGTATTGGGACATATAAGAACCTTTAGAATGATCTTAAACAATACTTGGTGCCCCAAGGGACGTAGAGGATGTAGCATGAGTCCTTGGAGGCTCTAACAAGTGTAGAATGGTTAATAGGGTATTCTAAAGGCTTAGAATGGTCTAGGATTGTGTATTAGGACATATAAGAACCTTTAGAATGATCCTAAACAATACTTGGTACCCCAAGGGACGTATAGGATGTAGCATGAGTCCTTGGAGGCTCTAACAAGTGTAGAATGGTTAATAGGGTATTCTAAAGGCTTCGTATCGCCTATGAATATGTATTGGGACATATAAGAACCTTTAGAATGATCTTAAACAATACTTGGTGCCCCAAGGGACGTAGAAGATGTAGCATGAGAGCTTGGAGGCTCTAACAAGTGTAGAATGGTTAATAGGGTATTCTAAAGGCTTAGAATGGTCTAGGAATGTGTATTAGGACATATAAGATCCTTTAGAATGATCCAAAAACATTCTTGGTGCCCCAAGGGACGTATAGGATGTAGCATGTGTCCTAGGAGGCTCTAACAAGTGTAGAATGGTTAATAGGGTATTCTAAAGGCTTAGAATGGTCTATTAATGTGTATTAGGACATATAAGGACCTTTAGAATGATCCTAAACAATGTTTGGTGCCCCATGGGACCTATAGGATGTAGCATGAGTCCTTGGAGGCTCTAACAAGTGTAGAATGGTTAATAGAGTATTCTAAAGGCTTAGAATGGTCTAGGAATGTGTATTAGGACATATAAGAACCTTTAGGATGATCCTAAACAATGCTTGGTTCCCCAAGGGACGTACAGAATGTAGCATGAGTCCTTGGAGGCTCTAACAAGTGTAGAATGGTTAATAGGGTATTCTAAAGGCTTAGTATCGTCTAGGAATTTGTATTGGGACATATAAGAACCTTTAGGATGATCCTAAACAATGCTTGGTTCCCCAAGGGACGTACAGAATGTAGCATGAGTCCTTGGAGGCTCTAACAAGTGTAGAATGGTTAATAGAGTATTCTAAAGGCTTAGAATGGTCTAGGAATGTGTATTACGACATATAAGAACCTTTAGAATGATCACAAACAATGCTTGGTTCCCCAAGGGACGAATATGATGTAGCATGAGTCCTTGGAGGCTCTAACAAGTCTACAATGGTTAAGAGAGTATTCTAAAGGCTTAGTATGGTCTAGGTATGTGTATTAGGACATATAAGAACCTTTAGAATGATCCTAAACAATGCTTGGTGCCCCAAGGAACGTATAGGATGTAGCATGAGTCCTTGGAGGCTCTAACAAGTGTAGAATGGTTAATAGAGTATTCTAAAGGCTTAGAATGGTCTAGGAAAGTGTATTGGGACATATAAGAACCTTTAGAATGATCATAAACAATGCTTGGTTCCCCAAGGGACGAATAGGATGTAGCATGAGTGCTTGGAGGCTCTAACAAGTGTAGAATGGTTAAGAGAGTATTCTAAAGGCTTAGTATGGTCTAGGAATGTGTATTAGGACATATAAGAACCTTTAGAATGATCCTAAACAATGCTTGGTGCCCCGAGGAACGTATAGGATGTAGCATGAGTCCTTGGAGGCTCTAACAAGTGTAGAATGGTTAATAGGGTATTCTAAAGGCTTGGTATCGTCTAGGAATCTGTATTGGGACATATAAGAACCTTTAGAATATTTCTAAACAATGCTTGGTGCACCAAGGGACGTATAGGATGTAGCATGAGTCCTTGGAGGCTCTAACAAGTGTAGAATGGTTAATAGGGTATTCTAAAGGCTTAGTATCGTCTAGGAATATGTATTGGGACATATAAGAACCTTTAGAATGATCCTAAACAATGCTAGGAGCCCCAAGGGACGTAGAGGATGTAGCATGAGTGCTTGGAGGCTCTAACAAGTGTAGAATGGTTAATAGGGTATTCTAAAGGCTTATAATGGTCTAGGAATGTGTATTAGGACATATACGAACCTTTAGAATGATCCTAAACAATTCTTCGTGCCCCAAGGAACGTATAGGATGTAGCATGAGTCCTTGGAGGCTCTAACAAGTGTAGAATGGTTAATAGGGTGTTCTAAAGGCTTAGTATGGTGTAGGAATGTGTATTAGGACATAAATGAACCTTTAGAATGATCCTAAACAATGCTTGGTTCCCCAAGGGACGTATAGGATGTAGCATGAGTCCTTGGAGGTTCTAACAAGTAGAGAATGGTTAATAGGGTATTCTAAAGGCTTAGTATCGTCTAGGAATATGTATTAGGACATATAAGAACCTTTAGAATGATCCTAAACAATGCTTGGTTCCCCAAGGGACGTACAGAATGTAGCATGAGTCCTTGGAGGCTCTAACAAGTGTAGAATGGTTAAGAGATTATTCTAAAGGCTTAGTATGGTCTAGGAATGTGTATTAGGACATATAAGAACCTTTAGGATGATCCTAAACAATGCTTGGTTCCCCAAGGGACGAATATGATGTAGCATGAATCCTTGGAGGCTCTAACAAGTGTAGAATGGTTAAGAGAGTATTCTAAAGGCTTAGTATGGTCTAGGAATGTGTATTAGGACATATAAGAACCTTTAGAATGATCCTAAACAATGCTTGGTGCCCTAAGGAACGTATAGGATGTAGCATGAGTCCTTGGAGGCTCTAACAAGTGTAGAATGGTTAATAGGGTATTCTAAAGGCTTGGTATCGTCTAGGAATCTGTATTGGGACATATAAGAAGCTTTAGAATGATTCTAAACAATGCTTGGTGCCCCAAGGGACGTATAGGATGTAGCATGAGTCCTTGGAGGCTCTAACAAGTGTAGAATGGTTAATAGGGTATTCTAAAGGCTTAGTATCGTCTAGGAATATGTATTGGGACATATAAGAACCTTTAGAATGATCCTAAACAATGCTAGGTGCCCCAAGGGACGTAGAGGATGTAGCATGAGTGCTTGGAGGCTCTAACAAGTGTAGAATGGTTAATAGGGTATTCTAAAGGCTTAGAATGGTCGAGGAATGTGTATTAGGACATATACGAACCTTTAGAATGATCCTAAACAATTCTTCGTGCCCCAAGGAACGTATAGGATGTAGCATGAGTCCTTGGAGGCTCTAACAAGTGTAGAATGGTTAATAGGGTATTCTAAAGGCTTGGTATCGTCTAGGACTATGTATTGGGACATATAAGAACCTTTAGGATGATCCTAAACAATGCTTGGTTCCCCAAGGGACGTATAGGATGTAGCATGAGTCCTTGGAGGCTCTAACAAGTGTAGAATGGTTAATAGGGTGTTCTAAAGGCTTAGTATGGTGTACGAATGTGTATTAGGACATAAATGAACCTTTAGAATGATCCTAAACAATGCTTGGTTCCCCAAGGGACGTATAGGATGTAGCATGAGTCCTTGGAGGTTCTAACAAGTAGAGAATGGTTAATAGGGTATTCTAAAGGCTTAGTATCGTCTAGGAATATGTATTAGGACATATAAGAACCTTTAGAATGATCCTAAACAATGCTTGGTTCCCCAAGGGACGTACAGAATGTAGCATGAGTCCTTGGAGGCTCTAACAAGTGTAGAATGGTTAAGAGATTATTCTAAAGGCTTAGTATGGTCTAGGAATGTGTATTAGGACATATAAGAACCTTTAGGATGATCCTAAACAATGCTTGGTTCCCCAAGGGACGAATATGATGTAGCATGAATCCTTGGAGGCTCTAACAAGTGTAGAATGGTTAAGAGAGTATTCTAAAGGCTTAGTATGGTCTAGGAATGTGTATTAGGACATATAAGAACCTTTAGAATGATCCTAAACAATGCTTGGTGCCCCAAGGAACGTATAGGATGTAGCATGAGTCCTTGGAGGCTCTAACAAGTGTAGAATGGTTAATAGGGTATTCTAAAGGCTTGGTATCGTCTAGGAATCTGTATTGGGACATATAAGAAGCTTTAGAATGATTCTAAACAATGCTTGGTGCCCCAAGGGACGTATAGGATGTAGCATGAGTCCTTGGAGGCTCTAACAAGTGTAGAATGGTTAATAGGGTATTCTAAAGGCTTAGTATCGTCTAGGAATATGTATTGGGACATATAAGAACCTTTAGAATGATCCTAAACAATGCTAGGTGCCCCAAGGGACGTAGAGGATGTAGCATGAGTCCTTGGAGGCTCTAACAAGTGTAGAATGGTTAATAGGGTATTCTAAAGGCTTAGTATCGTCTAGGAATATGTATTGGGACATATACGAACCTTTAGAATGATCCTAAACAATTCTTCGTGCCCCAAGGAACGTATAGGATGTAGCATGAGTCCTTGGAGGCTCTAACAAGTGTAGAATGGTTAATAGGGTATTCTAAAGGCTTAGTATCGTCTAGGAATATGTATTGGGACATATAAGAACCTTTAGAATGATCCTAAACAATGCTAGGTGCCCCAAGGGACGTAGAGGATGTAGCATGAGTGCTTGGAGGCTCTAACAAGTGTAAAATGGTTAATCGGGTATTCTAAAGGCTTAGAATGGTCTAGGAATGTGTATTAGGATATATACGAACCTTTAGAATGATCCTAAACAATTCTTCGTGCCCCAAGGAACGTATAGGATGTAGCATGAGTCCTTGGAGGCTCTAACAAGTGTAGAATGGTTAATAGGGTATTCTAAAGGCTTAGTATCGTCTAGGAATATGTATTGGGACATATAAGAACCTTTAGAATGATCCTAAACAATGCTAGGTGCCCCAAGGGACGTAGAGGATGTAGCATGAGTGCTTGGAGGCTCTAACAAGTGTAGAATGGTTAATAGCGTATTCTAAAGGCTTAGAATGGTCTAGGAATGTGTATTAGGACATATACGAACCTTTAGAATGATCCTAAACAATTCTTCGTGCCCCAAGGAACGTATAGGATGTAGCATGAGTCCTTGGCGGCTCTAACAAGTGTAGAATGGTTAATAGGGTGTTCTAAAGGCTTAGTATGGTATAGGAATGTGTATTAGGACATAAATGAACCTTTAGAATGATCCTAAACAATGCTTGGTGCCCCAAGGGACGTATAGGATGTAGCATGAGTCCTTGGAGGTTCTAACAAGTAGAGAATGGTTAATAGGGTATTCTAAAGGCTTAGAATGGTCTAGGAATGTGTATTGGGACATATAAGAACCTTTAGAATGATCCTAAACAATGCTTGGTGCCCCAAGGGACGTATAGGATGTAGCATGAGTCCTTGGAGGCTCTAACAAGTGTAGAATGGTTAATAGGGTATTCTAAAGGCTTAGTATCGTCTAGGAATATGTATTGTGACATATAAGAACCTTTAGAATGATCCTAAACAATGCTTGGTGCCCCAAGGGACGTAGAGGATGTAGCATGAGTGCTTGGAGGCTCTAACAAGTGTAGAATGGTTAATAGGGTATTCTAAAGGCTTGGAATGGTCTAGGAATTTGTATTAGGACATACAAGAACC
This sequence comes from Crotalaria pallida, assembly GCA_037953625.1. Classification (NCBI taxonomy): domain Eukaryota; kingdom Viridiplantae; phylum Streptophyta; class Magnoliopsida; order Fabales; family Fabaceae; genus Crotalaria; species Crotalaria pallida. Next base: position 72,571,410 of record CM075649.1, on the reverse strand, counting down.
TTTAGAATGATCACAAACAATGCTTGGTGCCCCAAGGGACGTAGAGGATGTAGCATGAGTCCTTGGAGGCTCTAACAAGTGTAGAATGGTTAATAGAGTATTCTAAAGGCTTAGAATGGTCTAGGAATGTGTATTGGGACATATAAGAATGATCGAGGCCGTACCCGATCAAAAATAAAAGGTGTTTATTCTGTAGTACTAGGAAGGAGATCCTAGGTCGTTTCCCAGCGAATATCGGTCTAGGCAAAGTATCAAACACGTAGTGTGCAGCAAAATGGGGGGGTTTTTGTGTGTGACAAATGTGAAGAACAAAACACAAACAGAATATAAAAACTAAGAAAATCAGAAACAAAAGCGGGCAAACCCCTTTGGTTACGTACACTACTCAATCCTAGCTCACTAAAGATCGATTCCTCTCCTCTCCTCTGTCCAACTCGTGATAACCAAATACTAAGCGAAAATTCAGTTATCACTCCAAACCCTAACTTCTAATTAAGCATCAGAAACCCGAATTGGAGTTTTTACAAGTTAATACAAATTAAGCATTTATATTCATGTATTATCTCTACGAAATGGAATTAAGCAAACCACTACACATCGATAAACATGAAAACAGAGAAGAGAAAACGAAATTGCATTAATAACAAGAGCTCAAGAGTAGATAATACAATACCAAAGGGATTAACCCTTGAAGTCTAGCCTTCCATGGCCATAAATGAAGAAAAACGAGTAGAAATGGGGAAGAACAAAACCCTAGCAGCCACCATCACTTGGGAGAGCCAAGAGAAAAGTTCTAACCTAGAGAGAGAGTGAGAAATCTGAAATGAAAGTGTGTTCTTGGAGGTTACACGAATTTCCCCTCTTAAGACACAAAATGGGCCTAAAACATGGGCCCAAATCCTAAGAAACACTATTCTGAACATTACAATTAAAAAGGGACCTAAATGCAAATTACAATCTTCACTTCAATACTTCAATCTTCATTTCCAAACTTCCCAAAGTGTCCTTGTGCCAAATATTACCTGAAAATAGAAATAGAATTAATTAGGCTAAATAATTCCAAATTAAACAATATTCGGAATATTAGTCCAATAAACTCTAAATCAATAAATCAAGCTAATCAATGTCAAATGGGCAACAAGTATCAATAATAGGAGTAAAATAATGCAAGGAATAATGGGAAATAAAATGCTCATCAAATACCCCCACACTTATCCTTTTGCACTCCTGGGCAAAACGAAAAGATAGGACTATGAAGATCAATATGCACCAAAGTGAATCATGCAACAAGATGACTACAACTAAGAAATGCAAACCTAAGAGATTACATACTTCACAATGAATTCTAGGAAATGCAAAGAAATGGGCAAACTCAAGCACACAAAATGGTTAAGGATCAAAGAGTCAAAGCATCCGCGAACATCATCCAATTACTTCAAGTATGCAAAGAAACCAATGACATCAAGAGGATAGTCACAAAGATGATAGAAACTCACAAGGATCACTCAAAAGTGTTTACACTCAAGTGTTTGGGGTTAATCATTATTTACACTCAAGGCACATCATGAAAAACAAACACAACCATAAGCTTGACAAGCCTCTAACATCAACCATCAACACACATGCACAAAATGATCAAAAGGTCTTTTAAGGGTTGTAATGGGGCCAAGGACAAGGTAGGATAAAAATATGGGAATGTAGCTAAAACCAAAGGAATAGAGGAGCAATGGGGAATAAGTAAAAAGTAAGCAAAATCCACCCCAAAATCAACTACCACTAATTCCAATCCTCTTTGCCTCAACAACCTTTTATTCACTTTTTTTTTCTCTTCTTTTTTTTCTTTTTATTTTTGCATTTTTTTTTTGTATTTTTGTCTTCTATTTTTTTTTTGTTTTTGAGAGATATACAAAAAGAAAAGAAGAAACAACACAAATGGCATGAAGATGAAGCCATAACTATAACAACCAATGAGGCAAAACCAAGAACTCAACCAATTAAAGCATAAAGCACACTTCTTACCTAATACCCATTCCCAAAACAATTCCAAAGCTCCAAAATTCCCTAAGGTTAGGACAATCATGGTTTTTCAGTCATAGGCTTGTAATGAGATAAAGAACAAGGAAAGGGATAAAAAGGCTCAAAGGGGCTAGCAAAGGATACATTCATTCAAGGTAGGCTCATATGGCTAGTAGCTTATTCAAGAAAGAAAGTGCCTAAATCATTTCAAAATGTGCATGAGCAATCAAGTATCAACAAGAGTCAAGTCAAGTTCTAGAGTGCAAGTAATCCAGAGTGCAATCACACATGAAAGAAAATTAGGTGGCATATATAGCAATCCACCCACAATTAAGGCTCAAATCCTCACAAAAGGGACAATTCTATCACAGTGTTACCACCTCTTAATTATCAAAAGCAACTTTACACACAGAAATGCATGAATTCAGACACAAGATACCAAAACTCTACTAAAGTGAAGCAAAAACATGCAAGAAAATGCCCAAAACTAAGCAAAACCTAAAAAAAAATCAAAGCAAAATATGCAACCTAAACTACTCTCCCCCCCACACTTAAATCACACATTGTCCTCAATGGAACACAAATAGCAGAATCAGACAGATATAGACAAGTGTAATAAAAAGAGTAAGGAAGGAGAAAAGGAGACTCCCTAAGTCATGGTTGTTCAAAAGTGGGGTCGACCAATGAGGCCTCCTCCACAGGTGCATCATCCAAAGAAGGGGTGGTTAGGAAAGGCTTGAGTCGGTGGCCATTGACTTTGAAGCTCTTGTTCGTGGACTCACTCTTGATCTCCACAGTGCCATAAGGAAACACTTGGGTGACTACAAACGGTCCAATCCATTTAGAGCGGAGCTTTCCACTCATGAGTCCAAGCCTAGAGTTGTAGAGCAAAACTTTTTGACCAACCAAGAACTCCTTTCTGGAAATGGAGTTATCATGAAGCTTCTTGGTCTTCTCTTTGTAGAATTTGGAGTTCTCATAGGCCTCCAAGCGGATCTCATCTAGCTCACTCAACTGCAGCTTCCTCTCCTCACCCGCTTGATCAAGAGCTAAGTTACATTGCTTCACAGCCCAATATGCACGGTGCTCTATCTCCACAGGCAGGTGGCACGCCTTACCAAAGACAACCCGATAGGGTGACATCCCTATGGGTGCCTTGTAAGCGGTCCGGTGGGCCCACAGAGCATCCTCCAATCGTGTGCTCCAATCCTTTCTATTAGGCTTCACCATCTTCTCCAAAATCCGCTTGATCTCTCTATTTGAAATCTCAGCTTGCCCGTTGGTTTGGGGGTGATAGGGTGTAGAGACTTTGTGCACAACCCCATACTTCTTGAGCAAAGCTTGCATGGATCTATTGCAGAAGTGTGTGCCTTGGTCACTGACTATGGCTCTAGGTATGCCAAACCTGCAAAGGATATTAGACCTGACAAAATCTACAACAACCTGAGCATCATTAGTCCTGGTGGCCTTAGCTTCCACCCATTTGGATACGTAATCCACAGCAAGTAAGATATAATAAAAACCAAAAGAAACAGGAAAGGGGCCCATGAAATCTATACCCCAGACGTCAAACACCTCACAAAACAACATAGGTTGTTGCGGCATCTGTTGCCTCCAAGATAGGGCGCCTCCTGCTCTTTGACACTGCTCACACGAGCTGCAGATGTTGCTCGCATCCTTGAAAATGGTAGGCCAATAAAATCCAGAATCCAGCACCTTTCGTGCTGTCCTTTGAGTACCAAGGTGGCCTCCCACTGGTGAAGCATGGCAAAATTGGAGAACCGATTGGATCTCCTGGTCTGGAATGCACCTGCGAATGACCTGATCACTGCAAAAACGCCATAAATAGGGGTCATCCCATACATAATGCTTGGCATCGCTCTTTAATTTGTCTCTTTGAGCTTTGGATGCCAAGGCAGGAAAAACAGAAGCAACGAGATAATTAACAATGTCTGCAAACCAAGGAGTTTGGGGAAGGGGATGGGAAACATGTAAAGATAAAAGCTGCTCATCCGGGAAGTTATCCCGGATAGGAAATGCATCCTCCTCTCTCTCTATCCTGCTCAAGTGGTCTGCGACAAGGTTATGCGCACCACTCCGATCCTGAATCTCAAGATCAAACTCCTGGAGGAGCAACATCCACCTAATCAACCTAGGTTTGGAATCTGTCTTTTTCAAAAGATACTTCAGAGCAGCATGATCAGTGTACACTACAACCTTAGAACCAAGCAAATATGATCTAAATTTGTCAAGTGCAAAAACAATAGCCAAAAGTTCTTTTTCAGTTGTTGTGTAATTAACCTGTGTTGCATCTAAAGTCCTAGAAGCATAATAAATCACATGCGACAGCTTACCAACCCTTTGGGAGAGAACTGCTCCCAAAGCATAATTTGAAGCATCAGTCATGAGCTCAAATGGGAGGGTCCAATCAGGTGGTTGGATGATGGGAGTGGTGGTTAGTGCTTTCTTCAATTCATCAAATGCCCTCTTGCATTGGTCTCCAAATTCCCATGGGGCATCCTTTTGAAGCAACTTGGAAAGAGGAAGGGCAATGTTGCTAAAGTTCTGAATAAACCTGCGATAGAAACCTGCATGACCAAGAAAAGAACGCACCTCTCGCACGCAAGAGGGGTAAGGCAAATGTGATATTACATGCAGCTTAGCAGGGTCAACTTCTATGCCCTTGTGCGAAACAATGTGCCCTAAGACTATGCCTTGTTCTACCATGAAGTGGCATTTTTCAAAATTCAAGACAAGGTTAGTCTCAATGCACCTGTTAAGCACCTTAGTCAAATTATCAAGACATGCATCAAATGAGGAGCCATAAACACTAAAATCATCCATGAAGACCTCTATGCAATGCTCGAGCAAGTCAGCGAAAATACTCATCATACATCTTTGAAATGTGGCAGGAGCATTGCATAGGCCAAAAGGCATCTTTCTATATGCAAATGTGCCAAAAGGACAGGTAAATGTGGCCTTATGTTGGTCCTCTGGTGCAATACAAATTTGAAAATAACCAGAGAATCCATCTAAGAAGCAATAATGAGATTTACCTGCCAGGCGCTCCAACATCTGATCAATGAAGGGGAGAGGGAAATGATCCTTGCGAGTCGCCTGGTTGAGCTTTCTGTAATCAATGCAGACTCTCCAACTGTTCTGCACTCTAGTGGGAATCAGCTCATCCTTCTCATTTTTGACAACTGTGACACCAGACTTCTTGGGGACTACTTGCACCGGGCTCACCCAAGTGCTATCTGAAATTGGGTAGATGATACCCGCTTGGAGCAGCTTGGTGACTTCTTTCTTAACCACATCAAGAATCTGGGGGTTCAATCGTCTTTGGGGTTGTCTCACTGGTTTAGTCCCATCCTCCAACAAAATGCGGTGCATGCACATGGAGGGGCTAATTCCAGGAATATCCGCTAAAGTCCATCCAATTGCCCTCTTGTTCTTTCTTATCACATCCAGCAGTTTCTCCTCTTGATCAACAGAAAGTGAGGTAGAGATGATCACTGGGAGTTTCTGCTCATCCTCCAAGTAAGCATATTTGAGATGAGGAGGGAGGGGCTTCAGGTCCAATGAGGGTGCCTGCATAATAGATGGAACTAAAGGGACAACAGAAATGGATTCTGCTGCCTGCACCTGAACAAGTGAATCAGACTCATGCATAACAGATATGGGGTTAGGGTTGGCATAATCTGAATCTATAACATATGAATCATCAGATGCAGTGGCAGAGTCTAGAAACTGAGCTATTTCAGTGCATGCGGTGCACCATCCAGAGTTAGTGCATGATGGACAAGTAAATGAATCAGTGAAAGATGGCAATTCAAAATCATGATGCAAAATGTCAAGCATATGCTCATCTATCAAATCATCAAGCAAGTCCACATGGAAAACAGAGTGATCCTCAGGAAAATGTTTCATAGCATGGAAAATGTCAAATCGGATCACACTGCCATCAAACTCCATGGAAAGTGAACCTGAATGCACATCTATCTTGGTTCGGGCTGTTTTCAAAAATGGCCTCCCCAAAATAATAGGAACAACATTACGGGGAGAGTCATCTTCCATATCAAGTATGTAAAAATCAGCAGGGAAGATCAACTCTTCAACCCGAACCAAGACATCCTCTATCAAACCTGCGGGGTGGGCAGTACTTCTATTTGCCAATTGAATCACCACACCCGTAGGTTGAAGAGGTCCAAGAGAAAGAGACTTAAAAACAGACATAGGCATGACATTTATGGATGCTCCTAAATCTAGCATAGCATTTTCAAACTTAACATTGCCTATGATGCAAGGTATAGAGAAAGTTCCAGGATCCTTACATTTTTCAGGAATGTGAGGGATAGGTTTACCTATGAGAGCGGAGACATTCCTTCCCATGCTTATCCTCTCATTGCCCTTGAGTCTTCTCTTATGAGTGCACAACTCCTTAAGGAACTTCGCATACCTTGGAATCTGTTTTATTGCATCAAGAAGGGGTATGTTGACTTCCACCTTCCTGAATGTGTCAAGAATGTCCTTGTCCACCTCTTCCACCCTTTTGTTTTGAGGCACTCTTGGTGGGAATGGAAGAGGAACAGGAGGAGGTTGTAGGACAACAGCAGGGCTTGTGGTTGAAGTCGAGGAGGGTTGAGTTGGATGATTCTCTTTGGTGCTAGCATGCTCACCTTCATCTACCACTTGGCTCTTCCCTTTAGAGGAAGCTAGAGCATCATTGTTGAGGTGAGGTTGTGGTGTGGGTGTGACAATCTGCTTTCCCGACCTCAGGTTGATGGCACTCACATTCTGATTCTGAGGGTTGATCACAGTTTGGGATGGCAACTTGTCAGAATTTTGAGATTGCAAGTTGTTGAGAGAAGTTGCCATTTGACCCATCTGATTTGTCAAAGTCTGAATGGATGCCTCTTGTCTCTGAATGGATGCTCTAGTCTCTTGTTGAAATTGGAGGTTTTGCATGGTCATTTGCCTCACCAACTCCTCCAAGGTAGGTTGGTTGGATGGAGGGGCTGATGGTGCAGGATAAACCACTTGCTGCTGTTGTTGTTGCCTTTGCTGCTGGATTGGAGGAGGTACATATGGTGGTCTACTCGGTCCAGCGGTGTTCTGAAATGGAACATTAGGAGGAGGTTGTTGTTGTTGATCAGACCACTTCAGATTGGGATGGTTCCTCCATCCAGGGTTGTATCTATTGGAAGAGAGGTCATGATTATGTTGTTGTGGGCCTCTATTGTTGTATATGTTTGCTGCATAGGCCTCGGGTTGGTCACCACTTGTCATCGGCTGTTGCTGCTGAAGGGAAGGGCATGCATCTGTGTGGTGCTCAATGGATGTGCATATGCCACACACTCTAGCAGGAAGTATCATCTTTTTCTGATTGACAGCCAATTGTGTGACCAATGTTGTGAGAGAATCAATTTTCTGCTCAAGCTTCTCAACCTTGCCCGAGTCTGCACCAACATCATTTACATCCCTCACAACTATTGCATCACTGTTGCTTCTTGCATGGAATTGTTGACAATTGGAAGCCATCTTCTCAATTTTGCTCCTGGCTTGTAAGGGTGTCATATCTCCCAATGTACCACCACTTGCAGCATCTACCATGTTTCTTTCCATGAAGTTGAGACCTTCATAAAAGTACTGGATGAGAAGCTGCTCTGAGATCTGATGGTGAGGGCAGGAAGCACACAACCTCTTGAATCTCTCCCAATAATCATAGAGACTCTCTCCATGTTGTTGCCTGATACCAGAAATTTCCTTTCTGATTGCAGTGGTCCTATTTGCAGGGAAGAATTTTTCTAGAAATGCCCTCTTCAAGTCATCCCAGCTTGTGATGGAACCAGGGGCCAAGTCAGATAACCAATCTTGTGCTAGACCCTCTAAGGAATGTGGAAATGCTCTGAGACAGACATGATCCTCTTGCACATCATGTGGTTTCATTGTGGTGCACACTATATGGAATTTCTTGAGATGCTTATGAGGATCCTCACCTGCAAGACCATGAAACTTGGGCAACAAATGGATTAGTCCTGTTCTAAGCTCAAAAGGAACATCCTCATCAGGATATCGGATACACGAGTCTTCAATAGTGAAGTCAGGTGCAGCCAGCTCCCTAAGTGTCCTTTCCCTTGGTGGGGGTTGAGCCATGTTATCACAATGTATAGAATCAGATTGAATAAAAGTAGAAGGAATAGAAGAAATAGAAACAGAATTAGATGGACTATAAGATGACTCTGACTCACTACCTAATGACTGATTCCTATTTTGTCTAACTAATCTGTGATAAGTTCTATCAATTTCAGGGTTGTAAGGATGCAAATAACTTGGGTTGCCCCTAGTCATGTACTGAACAGAACAGCATCAACCATAGCATACTGTAACAGATATGCATGACCAAAATCGGCAACAAAATTTATTATTTTTTAAAATTTTTTTCTTTATTTTTTTCAGCACCCTAAAATCATGAAAACATATCACAGAAAGTTTGAGGACAAAATTCAAAAGGGAACCAAGTCAAACAAATAAGTTACAAACAAAAAAGAAGAAAAATAAACTTGTAAAATAAAAAAGAAATAGTAAACAACCGAATTTTTGGGGCCTTCCCATTATCGAAATTTCGATTTCATTAGCTTATTTGGAAAATTCTCTTCGATTTGATATAAAATTCGTCCAATTCCGAGTTACGGATAAAAAGTTATGGCTGTTTGAAATTCGTGCTGATAAAACTTGAAAAAGGTTTTCTGCAATTCACAACCAATGATGATCTGAGTGACAGTGGCTTAACAAAACATCATCATATGATAATAGTAGTGTGGATATAAATTTTCGTGCAAAAATACCACCCACAACTATGTGAACTAGCAACCACAGAATCAATCAAATACACTAATTGCAACAAAACAGCAAACAGCGCAACTTCAACCAGTTATCAGAATTGACTACTAGACCCTAAATCAGACACGACACACTATAATAACTATACTAACTACGACACTAACTAACTACTAATGACCTTTGGCAAGAACCGATATTCCCCGGCAACGGCGCCAAATTTTGATCGAGGCCGTACCCGATCAAAATAAAAGGTGTTTATTCTGTAGTACTAGGAAGGAGATCCTAGGTCGTTTCCCAGCGAATATCGGTCTAGGCAAAGTATCAAACACGTAGTGTGCAGCAAAATGGGGGGGTTTTTGTGTGTGACAAATGTGAAGAACAAAACACAAACAGAATATAAAAACTAAGAAAATCAGAAACAAAAGCGGGCAAACCCCTTTGGTTACGTACACTACTCAATCCTAGCTCACTAAAGATCGATTCCTCTCCTCTCCTCTGTCCAACTCGTGATAACCAAATACTAAGCGAAAATTCAGTTATCACTCCAAACCCTAACTTCTAATTAAGCATCAGAAACCAGAATTGGAGTTTTTACAAGTTAATACAAATTAAGCATTTATATTCATGTATTATCTCTACGAAATGGAATTAAGCAAACCACTACACATCGATAAACATGAAAACAGAGAAGAGAAAACGAAATTGCATTAATAACAAGAGCTCAAGAGTAGATAATACAATACCAAAGGGATTAACCCTTGAAGTCTAGCCTTCCATGGCCATAAATGAAGAAAAACGAGTAGAAATGGGGAAGAACAAAACCCTAGCAGCCACCATCACTTGGGAGAGCCAAGAGAAAAGTTCTAACCTAGAGAGAGAGTGAGAAATCTGAAATGAAAGTGTGTTCTTGGAGGTTACACGAATTTCCCCTCTTAAGACACAAAATGGGCCTAAAACATGGGCCCAAATCCTAAGAAACACTATTCTGAACATTACAATTAAAAAGGGACCTAAATGCAAATTACAATCTTCACTTCAATACTTCAATCTTCATTTCCAAACTTCCCAAAGTGTCCTTGTGCCAAATATTACCTGAAAATAGAAATAGAATTAATTAGGCTAAATAATTCCAAATTAAACAATATTCGGAATATTAGTCCAATAAACTCTAAATCAATAAATCAAGCTAATCAATGTCAAATGGGCAAAAAGTATCAATAATAGGAGTAAAATAATGCAAGGAATAATGGGAAATAAAATGCTCATCAAAGAACCTTTAGAATGATCCTAAACAATGCTTGGTGCCCCAAGGGACGTATAGGATGTAGCATGAGTCCTTGGAGGCTCTAACAAGTGTAGAATGGTTAATAGGGTATTCTAAAGGCTTAGTATCGTCTAGGAATATGTATTGGGACATATAAGAACCTTTAGAATGATCCTAAACAATGCTTGGTGCCCCAAGGGACGTAGAGGATGTAGCATAAGTGCTTGGTGGCTCTAACAAGTGTAGAATGGTTAAGAGCGTATTCTAAAGGCTTAGTATGGTCTAGGAATGTGTATTAGGACATATAAGAACCTTTAGAATGATCCTAAACAATGCTTGGTGCCCCAAGGAACGTCTAGGATGTAGCATGAGTCCTTGGAGGCTCTAACAAGTGTAGAATGGTTAATAGGGTATTCTGAAGGCTTAGTATCGTCTAGGAATATGTATTGAGACATATAAGAACCTTTAGAATGATCCTAAACAATGCTTGGTGCCCCAAGGGAGGTAGAGGATTTAGCATAAGTGCTTGGAGGCTCTAACAAGTGTAGAATGGTTAATAGGGTATTCTAAAGGCTTAGAATGGTCTAGGAATGTGTATTAGGACATATACGAACCTTTAGAAGGATCCTAAACAATTCTTCGTGCCCCAAGGGACGTATAGGATGTAGCATGAGTCCTTGGAGGCTCTAACAAGTGTAGAATGGTTAATAGGGTATTCTAAAGGCTTAGTATCGTCTGGGAATATGTATTGGGACATTTAAGAACCTTTAGAATGATCCTAAACAATGCTTGGTGCCCCAAGGGACGTTGAGGATTTAGAATAAGTGCTTGGAGGCTCTAACAAGTGTAGCATGGTTAATAGGGTATTCTAAAGGCTTAGAATGGTCTAGGAATGTGTATTAGGACATATACGAACCTTTAGAATGATCCTAAACAAATCTTCGTGCCCCAAGGGACGTATAGGATGTAGCATGAGTCCTTAGAGGCTCTAACAAGTGTAGAATGGTTAATAGTGTATTCTAAAGGCTTAGTATGGTATAGGAATGTGTATTAGGACATATACGAACCTTTAGAATGATCCTAAACAATTCTTCGTGCCCCAAGGGACGTATAGGAGGTAGCATGAGTCCTTGGAGACTCTAACAAGTGTAGAATGGTTAATAGGGTATTCTAAAGGCTTAGTATGGTATAGGAATGTGTATTAGGACATAAATGAACCTTTAGAATGATCCTAAACAATGCTTGGTGCCCCAAGGGACGTATAGGATGTAGCATGAGTCCTTGGAGGCTTTAACAAGTGTAGAATGGTTAATAGGGTATTCTAAAGGCTTAGTATCGTCTAGGAATATGTATTGTGACATATAAGAACCTTTAGAATGATCCTAAACAATTCTTGGTGCCCCAAGGGACGTTGAGGATTTAGCATAAGTGCTTGGAGGTTCTAACAAGTGTAGAATGGTTAATAGGGTATTCTAAAGGCTTAGAATGGTCTAGGAATGTGTATTAGGACATATACGAACCTTTAGAATGGTCCTAAACAATTGTTCGTGCCCCAAGGGACGTATAGGATGTAGCATGAGTCCTTGGAGACTCTAACAAGTGTAGAATGGTTAATAGGGTATTCTAAAGGCTTAGTATGGTATAGGAATGTGTATTAGGACATAAATGAACCTTTAGAATGATCCTAAACAATGCTTGGTGACCCAAGGGACGTATAGGATGTAGCATGAGTCCTTGGAGGCTCTAACAAGTGTAGAATGATTAATAGGGTATTCTAAAGGCTTAGAATGGTCTAGGAATTTGTAATAGGATATATAAGAACCTTTAGAATGATCACAAACAATGCTTGGTGCCCCAAGGGACATAGAGGATGTAGCATAAGTGCTTGGTGGCTCTAACAAGTGTAGAATGGTTAGGAGAGTATTCTAAAGGCTTAGTATGGTCTAGGAATGTGTATTAGGACATATAAGAACCTTTAGAATGATCCTAAACAATGCTTGGTGCCCCAAGGAACGTCTAGGATGTAGCATGAGTCCTTGGAGGCTCTAACAAGTGTAGAATGGTTAATAAAGTATTCTAAAGGCTTAGAATGGTCTAGGAATGTGTATTGGGACATATAATAACATTTAGAATGATCCTAAACAATGCTTGGTGCCCTAAGGGATGTATAGGATGTAGCATGAGTCCTTGGAGGCTTTAACAAGTGTAGAATGGTTAATAGGGTATTCTAAAGGCTTAGTATCGTCTAGGAATATGTATTGGGACATTTAAGAACCTTTAGAATGATCCTAAACAATGCTTGGTGCCCCAAGGGACGTTGAGGATTTAGCATAAGTGCTTGGAGGTTCTAACAAGTGTAGAATGGTTAATAGGGTATTCTAAAGGCTTAGAATGGTCTAGGAATGTGTATTAGGACATATACGAACCTTTAGAATGGTCCTAAACAATTGTTCGTGCCCCAAGGGACGTATAGGATGTAGCATGAGTCCTTGGAGGCTCTAATAAGTGTAGAATGGTTAATAGGGTATTCTAAAGGCTTAGAATGGTCTAGGAATGTGTATTAAGACATATAAGAACCTTTAGAATGATCTTAAACAATTCTTCGTGCCCCAAGGGACGTATAGGATGTAGCATGAGTCCTTGGAGACTCTAACAAGTGTAGAATGGTTAATAGGGTATTCTAAAGGCTTAGTATGGTATAGGAATGTGTATTAGGACATAAATGAACCTTTAGAATGATCCTAAACAATGCTTGGTGACCCAAGGGACGTATAGGATGTAGCATGAGTCCTTGGAGGCTCTAACAAGTGTAGAATGGTTAATAGGGTATTCTAAAGGCTTAGAATGGTCTAGGAATTTGTATTAGGATATATAAGAACCTTTAGAATGATCACAAACAATGCTTGGTGCCCCAAGGGACGTAGAGGATGTAGCATAAGTGCTTGGTGGCTCTAACAAGTGTAGAATGGTTAGGAGAGTATTCTAAAGGCTTAGTATGGTCTAGGAATGTGTATTAGGACATATAAGAACCTTTAGAATGATCCTAAACAATGCTTGGTGCCCCAAGGAACGTCTAGGATGTAGCATGAGTCCTTGGAGGCTCTAACAAGTGTAGAATGGTTAATAAAGTATTCTAAAGGCTTAGAATGGTCTAGGAATGTGTATTGGGACATATAATAACATTTAGAATGGTCCTAAACAATTGTTCGTGCCCCAAGGGACGTATAGGATGTAGCATGAGTCCTTGGAGGCTTTAACAAGTGTAGAATGGTTAATAGGGTATTCTAAAGGCTTAGTATCGTCTAGGAATATGTATTGGGACATTTAAGAACCTTTAGAATGATCCTAAACAATGCTTGGTGCCCCAAGGGACGTTGAGGATTTAGCATAAGTGCTTGGAGGCTCTAACAAGTGTAGCATGGTTAATAGGGTATTCTAAAGGCTTAGAATGGTCTAGGAATGTGTATTAGGACATATACGAACCTTTAGAATGATCCTAAACAAATCTTCGTGCCCCAAGGGACGTATAGGATGTAGCATGAGTCCTTAGAGGCTCTAACAAGTGTAGAATGGTTAATAGTGTATTCTAAAGGCTTAGTATGGTATAGGAATGTGTATTAGGACATATACGAACCTTTAGAATGATCCTAAACAATTCTTCGTGCCCCAAGGGACGTATAGGAGGTAGCATGAGTCCTTGGAGACTCTAACAAGTGTAGAATGGTTAATAGGGTATTCTAAAGGCTTAGTATGGTATAGGAATGTTTATTAGGACATAAATGAACCTTTAGAATGATCCTAAACAATGCTTGGTGCCCCAAGGGACGTATAGGATGTAGCATGAGTCCTTGGAGGCTTTAACAAGTGTAGAATGGTTAATAGGGTATTCTAAAGGCTTAGTATCGTCTAGGAATATGTATTGGGACATATAAGAACCTTTAGAATGATCCTAAACAATGCTTGGTGCCCCAAGGGACGTTGAGGATTTAGCATAAGTGCTTGGAGGTTCTAACAAGTGTAGAATGGTTAATAGGGTATTCTAAAGGCTTAGAATGGTCTAGGAATGTGTATTAGGACATATACGAACCTTTAGAATGGTCCTAAACAATTGTTCGTGCCCCAAGGGACGTATAGGATGTAGCATGAGTCCTTGGAGGCTCTAATAAGTGTAGAATGGTTAATAGGGTATTCTAAAGGCTTAGAATGGTCTAGGAATGTGTATTAAGACATATAAGAACCTTTAGAATGATCCTAAACAATTCTTCCTGCCCCAAGGGTCGTATAGGATGTAGCATGAGTCCTTGGAGACTCTAACAAGTGTAGAATGGTTAATAGGGTATTCTAAAGGCTTAGTATGGTATAGGAATGTGTATTAGGACATAAATGAACCTTTAGAATGATCCTAAACAATGCTTGGTGCCCCAAGGGACGTATAGGATGTAGCATGAGTCCTTGGAGGCTCTAACAAGTGTAGAATGGTTAATAGGGTATTCTAAAGGCTTAGAATGGTCTAGGAATTTGTATTAGGATATATAAGAACATTTAGAATGATCACAAACAATGCTTGGTGCCCCAAGGGACGTATAGGATGTAGCATGAGTCCTTGGAGGCTTTAACAAGTGTAGAATGGTTAATAGGGTATTCTAAAGGCTTAGTATCGTCTAGGAATATGTATTGGGACATATAAGAACCTTTAGAATGATCCTAAACAATGCTTGGTGCCCCAAGGGACGTTGAGGATTTAGCATAAGTGCTTGGAGGCTCTAACAAGTGTAGCATGGTTAATAGGGTATTCTAAAGGCTTAGAATGGTCTAGGAATGTGTATTAGGACATATACGAACCTTTAGAATGATCCTAAACAATTCTTCGTGCCCCATGGGACGTATAGGATGTAGCATGAGTCCTTGGAGGCTCTAACAAGTGTAGAATGGTTAATAGTGTATTCTAAAGGCTTAGTATGGTATAGGAATGTGTATTAGGACATATACGAACCTTTAGAATGATATTAAACAATTCTTCGTGCCCCAAGGGACGTATAGGATGTAGCATGAGTGCTTGGAGGCTCTAACAAGTGTAGAATGGTTAATAGGGTATTCTAAAGGCTTAGTATGGTATTGGAATGTGTATTAGGACATAAATGAACCTTTAGAATGATCCTAAACAATGCTTCGTGCCCCAAGGGACGTATAGGATGTAGCTTGAGTCCTTGGAGGCTCTACCAAGAGGCTCTAACAAGTGTAGAATTGTTAATAGGGTATTCTAAAGGCTTAGTATCATCTAGGAATATGTATTGGGACATATAAGAACCTTTAGAATGATCCTAAACAACGCTTGGTGCCCCAAGGGACCTAGAGGATGTAGCATAAGTGCTTGGAGGCTCTAACAAGTGTAGCATGGTTAATAGGGTATTCTAAATGCTTAGAATGGTCTAGGAATGTGTATTAGGACATATACGAACCTTTAGAATGATCCTAAACAATTCTTCGTGCCCCAAGGGACGTATAGGATGTAGCATGAGTCCTTGGAGGCTCTAACAAGTGTAGAATGGTTAATAGGGTATTCTAAAGGCTTAGTATGCTATAGGAATGTGTATTAGGACATAAATGAACCTTTAGAATGATCCTAAACTATGCTTGGTGCCCCAAGGGACGTAGAGGATGTAGCATGAGTCCTTGGAGGCTCTAACAAGTGTAGAATGGTCAATAGGGTATTCTAAAGGCTTAGTATGGTATTGGAATGTGTATTAGGACATAAATGAACCTTTACAATGATCCTAAACAATGCTTCGTGCCCCAAGGGACGTATAGGATGTAGCATGAGTCCTTGGAGGCTCTAACAAGTTTAGAATGGTTAATAGGGTATTCTAAAGGCTTAGAATGTTCTAGGAATGTGTATTAGGACATAAAAGAACCTTTAGAATGATCCTAAACAATGCTTGGTGCCCCAAGGGACGTTGAGGATTTAGCATAAGTGCTTGGAGGCTCTAACAAGTGTAGCATGGTTAATAGGGTATTCTAAAGGCTTAGAATGGTCTAGGAATGTGTATTAGGACATATACGAACCTTTAGAATGATCCTAAACAATTCTTCGTGCCCCATGGGACGTATAGGATGTAGCATGAGTCCTTGGAGGCTCTAACAAGTGTAGAATGGTTAATAGTGTATTCTAAAGGCTTAGTATGGTATAGGAATGTGTATTAGGACATAAATGAACCTTTAGAATGATCCTAAACAATTCTTCGTGCCCCAAGGGACGTATAGGAGGTAGCATGAGTCCTTGGAGACTCTAACAAGTGTAGAATGGTTAATAGGGTATTCTAAAGGCTTAGTATGGTATAGGAATGTTTATTAGGACATAAATGAACCTTTAGAATGATCCTAAACAATGCTTGGTGCCCCAAGGGACGTATAGGATGTAGCATGAGTCCTTGGAGGCTTTAACAAGTGTAGAATGGTTAATAGGGTATTCTAAAGGCTTAGTATCGTCTAGGAATATGTATTGGGACATATAAGAACCTTTAGAATGATCCTAAACAATGCTTGGTGCCCCAAGGGACGTTGAGGATTTAGCATAAGTGCTTGGAGGTTCTAACAAGTGTAGAATGGTTAATAGGGTATTCTAAAGGCTTAGAATGGTCTAGGAATGTGTATTAGGACATATACGAACCTTTAGAATGGTCCTAAACAATTGTTCGTGCCCCAAGGGACGTATAGGATGTAGCATGAGTCCTTGGAGGCTCTAATAAGTGTAGAATGGTTAATAGGGTATTCTAAAGGCTTAGAATGGTCTAGGAATGTGTATTAAGACATATAAGAACCTTTAGAATGATCCTAAACAATTCTTCCTGCCCCAAGGGTCGTATAGGATGTAGCATGAGTCCTTGGAGACTCTAACAAGTGTAGAATGGTTAATAGGGTATTCTAAAGGCTTAGTATGGTATAGGAATGTGTATTAGGACATAAATGAACCTTTAGAATGATCCTAAACAATGCTTGGTGCCCCAAGGGACGTATAGGATGTAGCATGAGTCCTTGGAGGCTCTAACAAGTGTAGAATGGTTAATAGGGTATTCTAAAGGCTTAGAATGGTCTAGGAATTTGTATTAGGATATATAAGAACATTTAGAATGATCACAAACAATGCTTGGTGCCCCAAGGGACGTATAGGATGTAGCATGAGTCCTTGGAGGCTTTAACAAGTGTAGAATGGTTAATAGGGTATTCTAAAGGCTTAGTATCGTCTAGGAATATGTATTGGGACATATAAGAACCTTTAGAATGATCCTAAACAATGCTTGGTGCCCCAAGGGACGTTGAGGATTTAGCATAAGTGCTTGGAGGCTCTAACAAGTGTAGCATGGTTAATAGGGTATTCTAAAGGCTTAGAATGGTCTAGGAATGTGTATTAGGACATATACGAACCTTTAGAATGATCCTAAACAATTCTTCGTGCCCCATGGGACGTATAGGATGTAGCATGAGTCCTTGGAGGCTCTAACAAGTGTAGAATGGTTAATAGTGTATTCTAAAGGCTTAGTATGGTATAGGAATGTGTATTAGGACATATACGAACCTTTAGAATGATATTAAACAATTCTTCGTGCCCCAAGGGACGTATAGGATGTAGCATGAGTGCTTGGAGGCTCTAACAAGTGTAGAATGGTTAATAGGGTATTCTAAAGGCTTAGTATGGTATTGGAATGTGTATTAGGACATAAATGAACCTTTAGAATGATCCTAAACAATGCTTCGTGCCCCAAGGGACGTATAGGATGTAGCTTGAGTCCTTGGAGGCTCTACCAAGAGGCTCTAACAAGTGTAGAATTGTTAATAGGGTATTCTAAAGGCTTAGTATCATCTAGGAATATGTATTGGGACATATAAGAACCTTTAGAATGATCCTAAACAACGCTTGGTGCCCCAAGGGACCTAGAGGATGTAGCATAAGTGCTTGGAGGCTCTAACAAGTGTAGCATGGTTAATAGGGTATTCTAAATGCTTAGAATGGTCTAGGAATGTGTATTAGGACATATACGAACCTTTAGAATGATCCTAAACAATTCTTCGTGCCCCAAGGGACGTATAGGATGTAGCATGAGTCCTTGGAGGCTCTAACAAGTGTAGAATGGTTAATAGGGTATTCTAAAGGCTTAGTATGCTATAGGAATGTGTATTAGGACATAAATGAACCTTTAGAATGATCCTAAACTATGCTTGGTGCCCCAAGGGACGTAGAGGATGTAGCATGAGTCCTTGGAGGCTCTAACAAGTGTAGAATGGTCAATAGGGTATTCTAAAGGCTTAGTATGGTATTGGAATGTGTATTAGGACATAAATGAACCTTTAGAATGATCCTAAACAATGCTTCGTGCCCCAAGGGACGTATAGGATGTAGCATGAGTCCTTGGAGGCTCTAACAAGTTTAGAATGGTTAATAGGGTATTCTAAAGGCTTAGAATGTTCTAGGAATGTGTATTAGGACATAAAAGAACCTTTAGAATGATCCTAAACAATGCTTGGTGCCCCAAGGGACGTTGAGGATTTAGCATAAGTGCTTGGAGGCTCTAACAAGTGTAGCATGGTTAATAGGGTATTCTAAAGGCTTAGAATGGTCTAGGAATGTGTATTAGGACATATACGAACCTTTAGAATGATCCTAAACAATTCTTCGTGCCCCATGGGACGTATAGGATGTAGCATGAGTCCTTGGAGGCTCTAACAAGTGTAGAATGGTTAATAGTGTATTCTAAAGGCTTAGTATGGTATAGGAATGTGTATTAGGACATATACGAACCTTTAGAATGATATTAAACAATTCTTCGTGCCCCAAGGGACGTATAGGATGTAGCATGAGTGCTTGGAGGCTCTAACAAGTGTAGAATGGTTAATAGGGTATTCTAAAGGCTTAGTATGGTATTGGAATGTGTATTAGGACATAAATGAACCTTTAGAATGATCCTAAACAATGCTTCGTGCCCCAAGGGACGTATAGGATGTAGCTTGAGTCCTTGGAGGCTCTACCAAGAGGCTCTAACAAGTGTAGAATTGTTAATAGGGTATTCTAAAGGCTTAGTATCATCTAGGAATATGTATTGGGACATATAAGAACCTTTAGAATGATCCTAAACAACGCTTGGTGCCCCAAGGGACCTAGAGGATGTAGCATAAGTGCTTGGAGGCTCTAACAAGTGTAGCATGGTTAATAGGGTATTCTAAATGCTTAGAATGGTCTAGGAATGTGTATTAGGACATATACGAACCTTTAGAATGATCCTAAACAATTCTTCGTGCCCCAAGGGACGTATAGGATGTAGCATGAGTCCTTGGAGGCTCTAACAAGTGTAGAATGGTTAATAGGGTATTCTAAAGGCTTAGTATGCTATAGGAATGTGTATTAGGACATAAATGAACCTTTAGAATGATCCTAAACTATGCTTGGTGCCCCAAGGGACGTAGAGGATGTAGCATGAGTCCTTGGAGGCTCTAACAAGTGTAGAATGGTCAATAGGGTATTCTAAAGGCTTAGTATGGTATTGGAATGTGTATTAGGACATAAATGAACCTTTAGAATGATCCTAAACAATGCTTCGTGCCCCAAGGGACGTATAGGATGTAGCATGAGTCCTTGGAGGCTCTAACAAGTTTAGAATGGTTAATAGGGTATTCTAAAGGCTTAGAATGTTCTAGGAATGTGTATTAGGACATAAAAGAACCTTTAGAATGATCCTAAACAATGCTTGGTGCCCCAAGGGACGTTGAGGATTTAGCATAAGTGCTTGGAGGTTCTAACAAGTGTAGAATGGTTAATAGGGTATTCTAAAGGCTTAGAATGGTCTAGGAATGTGTATTAGGACATATACGAACCTTTAGAATGGTCCTAAACAATTGTTCGTGCCCCAAGGGACGTATAGGATGTAGCATGAGTCCTTGGAGGCTCTAATAAGTGTAGAATGGTTAATAGGGTATTCTAAAGGCTTAGAATGGTCTAGGAATGTGTATTAAGACATATAAGAACCTTTAGAATGATCCTAAACAATTCTTCGTGCCCCAAGGGACGTATAGGATGTAGCATGAGTCCTTGGAGACTCTAACAAGTGTAGAATGGTTAATAGGGTATTCTAAAGGCTTAGTATGGTATAGGAATGTGTATTAGGACATAAATGAACCTTTAGAATGATCCTAAACAATGCTTGGTGCCCCAAGGGACGTATAGGATGTAGCATGAGTCCTTGGAGGCTCTAACAAGTGTAGAATGGTTAATAGGGTATTCTAAAGGCTTAGAATGGTCTAGGAATTTGTATTAGGATATATAAGAACCTTTAGAATGATCACAAACAATGCTTGGTGCCCCAAGGGACGTAGAGGATGTAGCATAAGTGCTTGGTGGCTCTAACAAGTGTAGAATGGTTAGGAGAGTATTCTAAAGGCTTAGTATGGTCTAGGAATGTGTATTAGGACATATAAGAACCTTTAGAATGATCCTAAACAATGCTTGGTGCCCCAAGGAACGTCTAGGATGTAGCATGAGTCCTTGGAGGCTCTAACAAGTGTAGAATGGTTAATAAAGTATTCTAAAGGCTTAGAATGGTCTAGGAATGTGTATTGGGACATATAATAACATTTAGAATGATCCTAAACAATGCTTGGTGCCCCAAGGGACGTATAGGATGTAGCATGAGTCCTTGGAGGCTTTAACAAGTGTAGAATGGTTAATAGGGTATTCTAAAGGCTTAGTATCCTCTAGGAATATGTATTGGGACATATAAGAACCTTTAGAATGATCCTAAACAATGCTTGGTGCCCCAAGGGACGTTGAGGATTTAGCATAAGTGCTTGGAGGCTCTAACAAGTGTAGCATGGTTAATAGGGTATTCTAAAGGCTTAGAATGGTCTAGGAATGTGTATTAGGACATATACGAATCTTTAGAATGATCCTAAACAATTCTTCGTGCCCCAAGGGACGTATAGGATGTAGCATGAGTCCTTGGAGGCTCTAACAAGTGTAGAATGGTTAATAGTGTATTCTAAAGGCTTAGTATGGTATAGGAATGTGTATTAGGACATATACGAACCTTTAGAATGATCCTAAACAATTCTTCGTGCCCCAAGGGACGTATAGGATGTAGCATGAGTGCTTGGAGGCTCTAACAAGTGTAGAATGGTTAATAGGGTATTCTAAAGGCTTAGTATGGTATTGGAATGTGTATTAGGACATAAATGAACCTTTAGAATGATCCTAAACAATGCTTCGTGCCCCAAGGGACGTATAGGATGTAGCATGAGTCCTTGGAGGCTCTACCAAGAGGCTCTAACAAGTGTAGAATTGTTAATAGGGTATTCTAAAGGCTTAGTATCATCTAGGAATATGTATTGGGACATATAAGAACCTTTAGAATGATCCTAAACAACGCTTGGTGCCCCAAGGGACCTAGAGGATGTAGCATAAGTGCTTGGAGGCTCTAACAAGTGTAGCATGGTTAATAGGGTATTCCAAATGCTTAGAATGGTCTAGGAATGTGTATTAGGACATATACGAACCTTTAGAATGATCCTAAACAATTCTTCGTGCCCCAAGGGACGTATAGGATGTAGCATGAGTCCTTGGAGGCTCTAACAAGTGTAGAATGGTTAATAGGGTATTCTAAAGGCTTAGTATGCTATAGGAATGTGTATTAGGACATAAATGAACCTTTAGAATGATCCTAAACTATGCTTGGTGCCCCAAGGGACGTAGAGGATGTAGCATGAGTCCTTGGAGTCTCTAACAAGTGTAGAATGGTCAATAGGGTATTCTAAAGGCTTAGTATGGTATTGGAATGTGTATTAGGACATAAATGAACCTTTAGAATGATCCTAAACAATGCTTCGTGCCCCAAGGGACGTATAGGATGTAGCATGAGTCCTTGGAGGCTCTAACAAGTGTAGAATGGTTAATAGGGTATTCTAAAGGCTTAGAATGTTCTAGGAATGTGTATTAGGACATAAAAGAACCTTTAGAATGATCCTAAACAATGCTTGGTGCCCCAAGGGACGTATAGGATGTAGCATGAGTCCTTGGAGGCTCTAACAAGTGTAGAATGGTTAATAGGGTATTCTAAAGGCTTAGTATCGTCTAGGAATATGTATTGGGAAATATAAGAACCTTTAGAATGATCTTAAACAATGCTTCGTGCCCCAAAGGACGTAGAGGATGTAGCATGAGTCCTTGGAGGCTCTAACAAGTGTAGAATGGTTAAAAGGGTATTCAAAAGGCTTAGAATGGTCTAGGAATGTGTATTAGGACATAAAAGAACCTTTAGAATGATCCTAAACAATGCTTGGTGCCCCAAGGGACGTATAGGATGTAGCATGAGTCCTTGGAGGCTCTAACAAGTGTAGAATGGTTAATAGTGTTTTCTAAAGGCTTCGTATCGCCTAGGAATATGTATTGGGACATATTAGAACCTTTAGAATGATCCTAAACAATGCTTGGCTCCCCAAGGGACGAATAGGATGTAGGATGAGTCCTTGGAGGCTCTAACAAGTGTAGAATGGTTAATAGTGTATTCTAAAGGCTTAGTATGGTATAGGAATGTGTATTAGGACATATACGAACCTTTAGAATGATCCTAAACAATTCTTCGTGCCCCAAGGGACGTATAGGATGTAGCATGAGTGCTTGGAGGCTCTAACAAGTGTAGAATGGTTAATAGGGTATTCTAAAGGCTTAGTATGGTATTGGAATGTGTATTAGGACATAAATGAACCTTTAGAATGATCCTAAACAATGCTTCGTGCCCCAAGGGACGTATAGGATGTAGCATGAGTCCTTGGAGGCTCTAACAAGAGGCTCTAACAAGTGTAGAATTGTTAATAGGGTATTCTAAAGGCTTAGTATCGTCTAGGAATATGTATTGGGACATATAAGAACCTTTAGAATGATCCTAAACAATGCTTGGTGCCCCAAGGGACCTAGAGGATGTAGCATAAGTGCTTGGAGGCTCTAACAAGTGTAGCATGGTTAATAGGGTATTCTAAATGCTTAGAATGGTCTAGGAATGTGTATTAGGACATATACGAACCTTTAGAATGATCCTAAACAATTCTTCGTGCCCCAAGGGACGTATAGGATGTAGCATGAGTCCTTGGAGGCTCTAACAAGTGTAGAATGGTTAATAGGGTATTCTAAAGGCTTAGTATGCTATAGGAATGTGTATTAGGACATAAATGAACCTTTAGAATGATCCTAAACTATGCTTGGTGCCCCAAGGGACGTAGAGGATGTAGCATGAGTCCTTGGAGGCTCTAACAAGTGTAGAATGGTCAATAGGGTATTCTAAAGGCTTAGTATGGTATTGGAATGTGTATTAGGACATAAGTGAACCTTTAGAATGATCCTAAACATTGCCTCGTGCCCCAAGGGACGTATAGGATGTAGCATGAGTCCTTGGAGGCTCTAACAAGTGTAGAATGGTTAATAGGGTATTCTAAAGGCTTAGAATGTTCTAGGAATGTGTATTAGGACATAAAAGAACCTTTAGAATGATCCTAAACAATGCTTGGTGCCCCAAGGGACGTATAGGATGTAGCATGAGTCCTTGGAGGCTCTAACAAGTGTAGAATGGTTAATAGGGTATTCTAAAGGCTTAGTATCGTCTAGGAATATGTATTGGGAAATATAAGAACCTTTAGAATGATCTTAAACAATGCTTCGTGCCCCAAAGGACGTAGAGGATGTAGCATGAGTCCTTGGAGGCTCTAACAAGTGTAGAATGGTTAATAGGGTATTCAAAAGGCTTAGAATGGTCTAGGAATGTGTATTAGGACATATAAGAACCTTTAGAATGATCCTAAACAATGCTTGGTGCCCCAAGGGACGTATAGGATGTAGCATGAGTCCTTGGAGGCTCTAACAAGTGTAGAATGGTTAATAGTGTTTTCTAAAGGCTTCGTATCGCCTAGGAATATGTATTGGGACATATTAGAACCTTTAGAATGATCCTAAACAATGCTTGGTTCCCCAAGGGACGAATAGGATGTAGGATGAGTCCTTGGAGGCTCTAACAAGTGTAGAATAGTTAAGAGAGTATTCTAAAGGCTTAGTATGGTCTAGGAATGTGTATTAGGACATATAAGAACCTTTAGAATGATCCTAAACAATGCTTGGTGCCCCAAGGAACGTCTAGGATGTAGCATGAGTCCTTGGAGGCTCTAACAAGTGTAGAATGGTTAAGAGAGTATTCTAAAGGCTTAGTATGGTATAGGAATGTGTATTAGGAAATAAATGAACCTTTAGAATGATCCTAAACAATGCTTGGTGCCCCAAGGGACGTATAGGATGTAGCATGAGTCCTTGGAGGCTCTAGCATGTGTAGAATGGTTAATAGGGTATTCTAAAGGCTTCGTATCGTCTAGGAATATGTATTGGGACATATAAGAACCTTTAGAATGATCCTAAACAATGCTTGGTGCCCCAAGGGACGTAGAGGATGTAGCATGAGTCCTTGGAGGCTCTAACAAGTTTAGAATGGCTAATAGGGTATTCTAAAGGCTTAGTATCGTCTAGGAATATGTATTGGGACATATAAGAACCTTTAGAATGATCCTAAACAATGCTTGGTGCCCCAAGGGACGTAGAGGATGTAGCATAAGTGCTTGGAGGCTCTAACAAGTGTAGCATGGGTAATAGGGTATTCTAAAGGCTTAGAATGGTCTAGGAATGTGTATTTGGACATATACGAACCTTTAGAATGATCCTAAACAATTCTTCGTGCCCCAAGGGACGTATAGGATGTAGCATGAGTCCTTGAAGGCTCTAACAAGTGTAGAATTGTTAATAGGGTATTGTAAAGGCTTAGTATGGTATAGGAATGTGTATTAGGACATAAATGAACCTTTAGAATGATCCTAAACAATGCTTGGTGCCCCAAGGGACGTATAGGATGTAGCATGAGTCCTTGGAGGCTCTAACAAGTGTAGAATGGTTAATAGGGTATTCTAAAGGCTTCGTATCGTCTAGGAATATGTATTGGGACATATAAGAACCTTTAAAATGATCCTAAACAATGTTTGGTGCCCCAAGGGACGTATAGGATGTAGCATGAGTCGTTGGAGGCTCTAACAAGTGAAGAATTGTTAATAGGGTATTCTAAAGGTTTAGTATCGTCTAGGAATATGTATTGGGACATATAAGAACCTTTAGAATGATCCTAAACAATGCTTGGTGCCCCAAGGGACGTAGAGGATGTAGCATAAGTGCTTGGAGGCTCTAACAAGTGTAGCATGTTTAATAGGGTATTCTAAAGGCTTAGAATGGTCTAGGAATGTGTATTAGGACATATACGAACCTTTAGAATGATCCTAAACAATTCTTCGTGCCCCAAGGGACGTATAGGATGTAGCATGAGTCCTTGAAGGCTCTAACAAGTGTAGAATTGTTAATAGGGTATTGTAAAGGCTTAGTATGGTATAGGAATGTGTATTAGGACATAAATGAACCTTTAGAATGATCCTAAACAATGCTTGGTGCCCAAAGGGACATATAGGATGTAGCATGAGTCCTTGGAGGCTCTAACAAGTGTAGAATGGTTAATAGGGTATTCTAAAGGCTTCGTATCGTCTAGGAATATGTATTGGGACATATAAGAACCTTTAAAATGATCCTAACCAATGTTTGGTGCCCCAAGGGACGTATAGGATGTAGCATGAGTCGTTGGAGGCTCTAACAAGTGTAGAATTGTTAATAGTGTTTTCTAAAGGCTTCGTATCGCCTAGGAATATGTATTGGGACATATTAGAACCTTTAGAATGATCCTAAACAATGCTTGGTTCCCCAAGGGACGAATAGGATGTAGGATGAGTCCTTGGAGGCTCTAACAAGTGTAGAATGGTTAAGAGAGTATTCTAAAGGCTTAGTATGGTCTAGGAATGTGTATTAGGACATATAAGAACCTTTAGAATGATCCTAAACAATGCTTGGTGCCCCAAGGAACGTCTAGGATGTAGCATGAGTCCTTGGAGGCTCTAACAAGTGTAGAATGGTTAAGAGAGTATTCTAAAGGCTTAGTATGGTATAGAAATGTGTATTAGGACATAAATGAACCTTTAGAATGATCCTAAACAATGCTTGGTGCCCCAAGGGACGTATAGGATGTAGCATGAGTCCTTGGAGGCTCTAACAAGTGTAGAATGGTTAATAGGGTATTCTAAAGGCTTCGTATCGTCTAGGAATATGTATTGGGACATATAAGAACCTTTAAAATGATCCTAAACAATGTTTGGTGCCCCATGGGACGTATAGGATGTAGCATGAGTCGTTGGAGGCTCTAACAAGTGAAGAATTGTTAATAGGGTATTCTAAAGGCTTAGTATCGTCTAGGAATATGTATTGGGACATATAAGAACCTTTAGAATGATCCTAAACAATGCTTGGTGCCCCAAGGGACGTAGAGGATGTAGCATAAGTGCTTGGAGGCTCTAACAAGTGTAGCATGGTTAATAGGGTATTCTAAAGGCTTAGAATGGTCTAGGAATGTGTATTAGGACATATACGAACCTTTAGAATGATCCTAAACAATGCTTGGTGCCCCAAGGGACGTAGAGGATGTAGCATGAGTCCTTGGAGGCTCTAACAAGTGTAGAATGGTTAATAGGATATTCTAAAGGCTTAGTTTTGTATAGGAATGTGTATTAGGACATAAATGAACCTTTAGAATGATCCTAAACAAGGCTTCGTGCCCCAAGGGACGTATAGGATGTAGCATGAGTCCTTGGAGGCTCTAATAAGTGTAGAATGGTTAATAGGGTATTCTAAAGGCTTAGAATGTTCTAGGAATGTGTATTAGGACATAAAAGAACCTTTAGAATGATCCTAAACAATGCTTGGTGCCCCAAGGGACGTATAGGATGTAGCATGAGTCCTTGGAGGCTCTAATAAGTGTAGAATTGTTAATAGTGTTTTCTAAAGGCTTCGTATCGCCTAGGAATATGTATTGGGACATATTAGAACCTTTAGAATGATCCTAAACAATGCTTGGTTCCCCAAGGGACGAATAGGATGTAGGATGAGTCCTTGGAGGCTCTAACAAGTGTAGAATGGTTAAGAGAGTATTCTAAAGGCTTAGTATGGTCTAGGAATGTGTATTAGGACATATAAGAACCTTTAGAATGATCCTAAACAATGCTTGGTGCCCCAAGGAACGTCTAGGATGTAGCATGAGTCCTTGGAGGCTCTAACAAGTGTAGAATGGTTAATAGGGTATTCTAAAGGCTTAGTATCGTCTAGGAATATGTATTGGGACATATAAGAATCTTTAGAATGATCCTATACAATGCTTGGTGCCCCAAGGGACGTAGAGGATGTAGCATAAGTGCTTGGAGGCTCTAACAAGTGTAGCATGGTTAATAGGGTATTCTAAAGGCTTAGAATGGTCTAGGAATGTGTATTAGGACATAAATGAACCTTTAGAATGATCCTAAACAATGCTTGGTGCCCCAAGGGACGTAGAGGATGTAGCATAAGTGCTTGGAGGCTCTAACAAGTGTAGCATGGTTAATAGGGTATTCTAAAGGCTTAGAATGGTCTAGGAATGTGTATTAGGACATATACGAACCTTTAGAATGATCCTAAACAATTCTTCGTGCCCCAAGGGATGTATAGGATGTAGCATGAGTCCTTGAAGGCTCTAACAAGTGTAGAATTGTTAATAGGGTATTGTAAAGGCTTAGTATGGTATAGGAATGTGTATTAGGACATAAATGAACCTTTAGAATGATCCTAAACAATGCTTGGTGCCCCAAGGGACGTAGAGGATGTAGCATGAGTCCTTGGAGGCTCTAACAAGTGTAATATGATTAATAGGATATTCTAAAGGCTTAGTTTTGTATAGGAATGTGTATTAGGACATAAATGAACCTTTAGAATGATCCTAAACAATGCTTCGTGCCCCAAGGGACGTATAGGATGTAGCATGAGTCCTTGGAGGCTCTAATAAGTGTAGAATGGTTAATAGGGTATTCTAAAGGCTTAGAATGTTCTAGGAATGTGTATTAGGACATAAAAGAACCTTTAGAATGATCCTAAACAATGCTTGGTGCCCCAAGGGACGTAGAGGATGTAGCATAAGTGCTTGGAGGCTCTAACAAGTGTAGCATGGTTAATAGGGTATTCTAAAGGCTTAGAATGGTCTAGGAATGTGTATTAGGACATATACGAACCTTTAGAATGATCCTAAACAATTCTTCGTGCCCCAAGGGATGTATAGGATGTAGCATGAGTCCTTGAAGGCTCTAACAAGTGTAGAATTGTTAGTAGGGTATTGTAAAGGCTTAGTATGGTATAGGAATGTGTATTAGGACATAAATGAACCTTTAGAATGATCCTAAACAATGCTTGGTGCCCCAAGGGACGTAGAGGATGTAGCATAAGTGCTTGGAGGCTCTAACAAGTGTAGCATGGTTAATAGGGTATTCTAAAGGCTTAGAATGGTATAGGAATGTGTATTAGGACATATACGAACCTTTAGAATGATCCTAAACAATTCTTCGTGCCCCAAGGGATGTATAGGATGTAGCATGAGTCCTTGAAGGCTCTAACAAGTGTAGAATTGTTAATAGGGTATTGTAAAGGCTTAGTATGGTATAGGAATGTGTATTAGGACATAAATGAACCTTTAGAATGATCCTAAACAATGCTTGGTGCCCCAAGGGACGTAGAGGATGTAGCATGAGTCCTTGGAGGCTCTAACAAGTGTAATATGATTAATAGGATATTCTAAAGGCTTAGTTTTGTATAGGAATGTGTATTAGGACATAAATGAACCTTTAGAATGATCCTAAACAATGCTTCGTGCCCCAAGGGACGTATAGGATGTAGCATGAGTCCTTGGAGGCTCTAATAAGTGTAGAATGGTTAATAGGGTATTCTAAAGGCTTAGAATGTTCTAGGAATGTGTATTAGGACATAAAAGAACCTTTAGAATGATCCTAAACAATGCTTGGTGCCCCAAGGGACGTAGAGGATGTAGCATGAGTCCTTGGAGGCTCTAACAAGTGTAGAATGGTTAATGGGGTATTCTAAAAGCTTAGTATCGTCTAGGAATATGTATTGGGACATATAAGAACCTTTAGAATGATCTTAAACAATGCTTCGTGCCCCAAGGGACGTAGAGGATTTAGCATGAGTCCTTGGAGGCTCTAACAAGTGTAGAATGGTTAATAGGGTATTCTAAAGGCTTAGAATGGTCTAGGATTGTGTATTAGGACATATAAGAACCTTTAGAATGATCCTAAACAATACATGGTTCCCCAAGGGACGTATAGGATGTAGCATGAGTCCTTGGAGGCTCTAACAAGTGTAGAATGGTTAATAGGGTATTCTAAAGGCTTCGTATCGCCTATGAATATGTATTGGGACATATAAGAACCTTTAGAATGATCCTAAACAATACTTGGTGCCCCAAGGGACGTAGAAGATGTAGCATGAGTGCTTGGAGGCTCTAACAAGTGTAGAATGGTTAATAGGGTATTCTAAAGGCTTAGAATGGTCTAGGAATGTGTATTAGGACATATAAGATCCTTTAGAATGATCAAAAACAATTCTTGGTGCCCCAAGGGACGTATAGGATGTAGCATGAGTCCTTGGAGGATCTAACAAGTGTAGAATGGTTAATAGGGTATTCTAAAGGCTTAGTATGGTATAGGAATGTGTATTAGGACATATAAGAACCTTTAGAATGATCCTAAACAATGCTTGCTGCCCCAAGGGACGTATAGGATGTAGCATGAGTCCTTGGAGGCTCTAACAAGTGTAGAATGGCTAATAGGGTATTCTAAATGCTTAGTATCGTCTTGGAATCTGTATTTGGACATATAAGAACCTTTAGAATGATCCTAAACAATTCTTGGTGCCCCAAGGGACGTATAGGATGTAGCATGTGTCCTAGGAGGCTCTAACAAGTGTAGAATGGTTAATAGGGTATTCTAAAGGCTTAGAATGGTCTAGGAATGTGTACTAGGACATATAAGAACCTTTAGAATGATCCTAAACAATGCTTGGTTCCCCAAGGGATGTAGAGGATGTAGCATGAGTCCTTGGAGGCTCTAACAAGTGTAGAATGGTTAAGAGAGTATTCTAAAGGCTTAGAATGGTCTAGGAATGTGTATTAGGACATATAAGAACCTTTAGAATGATCGTAACCTTTGCCTGGTGCCCCAAGGGACGTAGAGGATGTAGCATGAGACCTTGGAGGCTCTAACAAGTGTAAAATAGTTAATAGAGTATTCTAAAGGCTTAGAATGGTCTAGGAATGTGTATTCGGACATATACGAACCTTTAGAATGATCCTAAACAATTCTTCGTGCTCCAAGGGACGTATAGGACGTAGCATGAGTCCTTGGAGGCTCTAACAAGTGTAGAATGGTTAATAGGGTATTCTAAAGGCTTAGTATGGTATAGGAATGTGTATTAGGACATAAATGAACCTTTAAAATGATCCTAAACAATGCTTGGTGCCCCAAGGGACGTAGAGGATGTAGCATAATTGCTTGGAGGCTCCAACAAGTGTAGAATGGTTAATAGGGTATTCTAAAGGCTTAGTATGGTATAGGAATGTGTATTAGGACATAAATGATCCTTTAGAATAATCCTAAACAATGCTTGGTGCCCCAAGGGACGTAGAGGATGTAGCATGAGTCCTTGGATGCTCTAACAAGTGTAGAATGGTTAATAGGGTATTCTAAAGGCTTAGTATGGTATAGGAATGTGTATTAGGACATAAATGAACCTTTAGAATGATCCTAAACAACGCTTCGTGCCCCAAGGGACGTATAGGATGTAGCATGAGTCCTTGGAGGCTCTAACAAGTGTAGAATGGTTAATAGGGTATTTTAAAGGCTTAGAATGTTCTAGGAATGTGTATTAGGACATAAAAGAACCTTTAGAATGATCCTAAACAATGCTTGGTGCCCCAAGGGACGTATAGGATGTAGCATGAGTCCTTGGAGGCTCTAACAAGTGTAGAATGGTTAATAGGGTATTCTAAAGGCTTAGTATCGTCTAGGAATATGTATTGGGACATATAAGAACCTTTAGAATGATCTTAAACAATGCTTCGTGCCCCAAGGGACGTAGAGGATGTAGCATGAGTCCTTGGAGGCTCTAACAAGTGTAGAATGGTTAATAGGGTATTCTAAAGGCTTAGAATGGTCTAGGATTGTGTATTAGCACATATAAGAACCTTTAGAATGATCCTAAACAATACTTGGTACCCCAAGGGACGTATAGGATGTAGCATGAGTCCTTGGAGGCTCTAACATGTGTAGAATGGTTAATAGGGTATTCTAAAGGCTTCGTATCGCCTATGAATATGTATTGGGACATATAAGAACCTTTAGAATGTCCCTAAACAATACTTGGTGCCACAAGGGAGGTAGAAGATGTAGCATGAGTGCTTGGAGGCTCTAACAAGTGTAGAATGGTTAATAGGGTATTCTAAAGGCTTAGAATGGTCTAGGAATGTGTATTAGGACATATAAGATCCTTTAGAATGATCAAAAACAATTCTTGGTGCCCCAAGGGACGTATAGGATGTAGCCTGAGTCCTTGGAGGCTCTAACAAGTGTAGAATGGCTAATAGGGTATTCTAAATTCTTAGTATCGTCTTGGAATCTGTATTTGGACATATAAGAACCTTTAGAATGATCCTAAACAATGCTTGGTACCCCAAGGGACGTATAGGATGTAGCATGTGTCCTAGGAGGCTCTAACAAGTGTAGAATGGTTAATAGGGTATTCTAAAGGCTTAGAATGGTCTAGGAATGTGTACTAGGACATATAAGAACCTTTAGAATGATCCTAAACAATGCTTGGTGCCCCAAGGGACGTAGAGGATGTAGCATGAGTCCTTGGAGGCTCTAACAAGTGTAGAATTGTTAATAGGGTATTGTAAAGGCTTCGTATCGTCTAGGAATATGTATTGGGACATATAAGAACCTTTAGAATGATCTTAAACAATGCTTCGTGCCCCAAGGGACGTAGAGGATGTAGCATGAGTCCTTGGAGGCTCTAACAAGTGTAGAATGGTTAATAGGGTATTCTAAAGGCTTAGAATGGTCTAGGATTGTGTATTAGGACATATAAGAACCTTTAGAATGATCCTAAACAATACTTGGTGCCCCAAGGGACGTATAGGATGTAGCATGAGTCCTTGGAGGCTCTAACAAGTGTAGAATGGTTAATAGGGTATTCTAAAGCCTTCGTATCGCCTTTGAATATGTATTGGGACATATAAGAACCTTTAGAATGATCTTAAACAATACTTGGTGCCCCAAGGGACGTAGAAGATGTAGCATGAGTGCTTGGAGGCTCTAACAAGTGTAGAATGGTTAATAGGGTATTCTAAAGGCTTAGAATGGTCTAGGAATGTGTATTAGGACATATAAGATCCTTTAGAATGATCAAAAAACATTCTTGGTGCCCCAAGGGACGTATAGGATGTAGCATGTGTCCTAGGAGGCTCTAACAAGTGTAGAATGGGTATTCTAAAGGCTTAGAATGGTCTATTAATGTGTATTAGGACATATAAGAACCTTTAGAATGATCCTAAACAATGTTTGGTGCCCCATGGGACCTATAGGATGTAGCATGAGTCCTTGGAGGCTCTAACAAGTGTAGAATGGTTAATAGAGTATTCTAAAGGCTTAGAATGGTCTATTAATGTGTATTAGGACATATAAGAACCTTTAGAATGATCCTAAACAATGTTTGGTGCCCCATGGGACCTATAGGATGTAGCATGAGTCCTTGGAGGCTCTAACAAGTGTAGAATGGTTAATAGGGTATTCTAAAGGCTTAGTATGGTATAGGAATGTGTATTAGGACATAAATGAACCTTTAGAATGATCCTAAACAACGCTTCGTGCCCCAAGGGACGTATAGGATGTAGCATGAGTCCTTGGAGGCTCTAACAAGTGTAGAATGGTTAATAGGGTATTTTAAAGGCTTAGAATGTTCTAGGAATGTGTATTAGGACATAAAAGAACCTTTAGAATGATCCTAAACAATGCTTGGTGCCCCAAGGGACGTATAGGATGTAGCATGAGTCCTTGGAGGCTCTAACAAGTGTAGAATGGTTAATAGGGTATTCTAAAGGCTTAGTATCGTCTAGGAATATGTATTGGGACATATAAGAACCTTTAGAATGATCTTAAACAATGCTTCGTGCCCCAAGGGACGTAGAGGATGTAGCATGAGTCCTTGGAGGCTCTAACAAGTGTAGAATGGTTAATAGGGTATTCTAAAGGCTTAGAATGGTCTAGGATTGTGTATTAGCACATATAAGAACCTTTAGAATGATCCTAAACAATACTTGGTACCCCAAGGGACGTATAGGATGTAGCATGAGTCCTTGGAGGCTCTAACATGTGTAGAATGGTTAATAGGGTATTCTAAAGGCTTCGTATCGCCTATGAATATGTATTGGGACATATAAGAACCTTTAGAATGTCCCTAAACAATACTTGGTGCCACAAGGGAGGTAGAAGATGTAGCATGAGTGCTTGGAGGCTCTAACAAGTGTAGAATGGTTAATAGGGTATTCTAAAGGCTTAGAATGGTCTAGGAATGTGTATTAGGACATATAAGATCCTTTAGAATGATCAAAAACAATTCTTGGTGCCCCAAGGGACGTATAGGATGTAGCCTGAGTCCTTGGAGGCTCTAACAAGTGTAGAATGGCTAATAGGGTATTCTAAATTCTTAGTATCGTCTTGGAATCTGTATTTGGACATATAAGAACCTTTAGAATGATCCTAAACAATGCTTGGTACCCCAAGGGACGTATAGGATGTAGCATGTGTCCTAGGAGGGTCTAACAAGTGTAGAATGGTTAATAGGGTATTCTAAAGGCTTAGAATGGTCTAGGAATGTGTACTAGGACATATAAGAACCTTTAGAATGATCCTAAACAATGCTTGGTGCCCCAAGGGACGTAGAGGATGTAGCATGAGTCCTTGGAGGCTCTAACAAGTGTAGAATTGTTAATAGGGTATTGTAAAGGCTTCGTATCGTCTAGGAATATGTATTGGGACATATAAGAACCTTTAGAATGATCTTAAACAATGCTTCGTGCCCCAAGGGACGTAGAGGATGTAGCATGAGTCCTTGGAGGCTCTAACAAGTGTAGAATGGTTAATAGGGTATTCTAAAGGCTTAGAATGGTCTAGGATTGTGTATTAGGACATATAAGAACCTTTAGAATGATCCTAAACAATACTTGGTGCCCCAAGGGACGTATAGGATGTAGCATGAGTCCTTGGAGGCTCTAACAAGTGTAGAATGGTTAATAGGGTATTCTAAAGCCTTCGTATCGCCTTTGAATATGTATTGGGACATATAAGAACCTTTAGAATGATCTTAAACAATACTTGGTGCCCCAAGGGACGTAGAAGATGTAGCATGAGTGCTTGGAGGCTCTAACAAGTGTAGAATGGTTAATAGGGTATTCTAAAGGCTTAGAATGGTCTAGGAATGTGTATTAGGACATATAAGATCCTTTAGAATGATCAAAAAACATTCTTGGTGCCCCAAGGGACGTATAGGATGTAGCATGTGTCCTAGGAGGCTCTAACAAGTGTAGAATGGGTATTCTAAAGGCTTAGAATGGTCTATTAATGTGTATTAGGACATATAAGAACCTTTAGAATGATCCTAAACAATGTTTGGTGCCCCATGGGACCTATAGGATGTAGCATGAGTCCTTGGAGGCTCTAACAAGTGTAGAATGGTTAATAGAGTATTCTAAAGGCTTAGAATGGTCTAGGAATGTGTATTAGGACATATAAGAACCTTTAGAATGATCCTAAACAATGCTTGGTGCCCCAAGGGACGTATAGGATGTAGCATGAGTCCTTGGAGGCTCTAACAAGTGTAGAAGGGTTAATAGGGTATTCTAAAGCCTTAGAATGGTCTAGGAATGTGTATTAGGACATATAAGAGCCTTTAGAATGATCACAACCATTGCTTGGTGCCCCAAGGGACGTAGAGGATTTAGCATTAGTCCTTGGAGTCTTTAACAAGTGCAGAATGGTTAAGAGAGTACTCTAAAGGTCTATAATC
The DNA here is from genome assembly GCA_037953625.1 of Crotalaria pallida. Classification (NCBI taxonomy): domain Eukaryota; kingdom Viridiplantae; phylum Streptophyta; class Magnoliopsida; order Fabales; family Fabaceae; genus Crotalaria; species Crotalaria pallida. The sequence goes on along the minus strand of CM075649.1, from coordinate 72,536,194 downwards.
ATCTAGGAATGTGTATTAGGACATACAAGAACGTTTAGAATAACCCTAAACAATGCTTGGTGCCCCAAGGAACGTAAAGGATGTTGCACGAGTCCTTGGAGGCTCTAACAAGTATAGAATGGTTAATAGAGTATTCTAATGGCTTAGAATGGTCTAGGAATGTGTATTAGGACATATAAGAACCTTTAGAATGATCCTAAACAATGCTTGGTGCCACGAGGGACGTATAGGATGTAGCATGAGTCCTTGGAGGCTCTCACAAGTGTAGAATAGTTAATAGGGTATTCTAAAGGCTTCGTATCGCCTAGGAATATGTATTGGGACATATAAGAACCTTTAGAATGATCCTAAACAATGCTTGGTGCCGTAAGGGACGTAGAGGATGTAGCTTGAGTGCTTGGAGGCTCTAACAAGTGTAGAATGGTTAATAGGGTATTCTAAAGGCTTAGAATGGTCTAGGAATGTGTATTAGGACATATAAGAACCTTTAGAATGATCCTAAACAATTCTTGGTCCCCCACGGGACGTATAGGATGTAGCATGAATCCTTGTAAGCCCTAACAAGTGTAGAATGGTTAATAGGGTATTCTAAAGGCTTACTATGGTATAGAAATGTGTATTAGGACATAAATGAACCTTTAGAATGATCCTAAACAATGTTTGGTGCCCCAAGGGACGTATAGGATGTAGCATGTGTCCTAGGAGGCTCTAACAAGTGTAGAATGGTTAATAGGGTATTCTAAAGGCTTAGAATGGTCTATTAATGTGTATTAGGACATATACGAACCTTTAGAATGATCCTAAACAATTCTTCGTGCCCCAAGGGACGTATAGGATGTAGCATGAGTCCTTGGAGGCTCTAACAAGTGTAGAATGGTTAATAGGGTATTCTAAAGGCTTAGTATGGTATAGAAATGTGTATAAGGACATAAATGAACCTTTAGAATGATCCTAAACAATGCTTGGTGCCCCAAGGGACGTATAGGATGTAGCATGAGTCCTTGGAGGCTCTAACAAGTGTAGAATGGTTAATAGGGTATTCTAAAGGCTTCGTATCATCTAGGAATATGTATTGGGACATATAAGAACCTTTAGAATGATCCTAAACAATGCTTGGTGCCCCAAGGGACGTATAGGATGTAGCATGAGTCCTTGGAGGCTCTAACAAGTGTAGAATGGTGAAGAGAGTATTCTAAAGGCTTAAAATGGTCTAGGAATGTGTATTAGGACATATAAGAACCTTTAGAATGATCCTAAACAATGCTTGGTGCCCCAAGGGACGTATAGGATGTAGCATGAGTCGTTGGAGGCTCTAACAAGTGTAGAATGGTTAATAGAGAATTCTAAAGGCTTAGAATGGTCTAGGAATGTGTACTAGGACATATAAGAACCTTTAGAATGATCCTAAACAATGCTTGGTGCCCCAAGCGACGTATAGGCTGTAGCAAGAATCCTTGGAGGCTCTAACAAGTGTAGAATAGTTAATAGGGTTTTCTAAAGGCTTAGTATCGTCTAGGAATATGTATTGGGACATATAAGAACCTTTAGAATGGTCCTAAAGAATGCTTGGTGCCCCAAGGGACGTATAGGATGTAGCATGAGTCCTTGGAGGCTCTAACAAGTGTAGAATGGTTAATACGGTATTCTAAAGGCTTCGTATCATCTAGGAATATGTATTGGGACATATAAGAACCTTTAGAATGATCCTAAACAATGCTTGGTGCCCCAAGGGACGTAGAGGATGTAGCAAGAGTCCTTGGAGGCTCTCACAAGTGTAGAATAGTTAATAGGGTATTCTAAAGGCTTATTATCGTCTAGGAATATGTATTGCGACATATAAGAACCTTTAGAATGATCCTAAACAAAGCTTGGTGCCCCAAGGGACGTAGAGGATGAAGCATAAGTGCTTGGAGGCTCTAACAAGTGTAGCATGGTTAATAGGGTATTCTAAAGGCTTAGAATGGTCTAGGAATGTGTATTAGGACATATACGAACCTTTAGAATGATCCTAAACAATTCTTCGTGCCCCAAGGGATGTATAGGATGTAGCATGAGTCCTTGAAGGATCTAACAAGTGTAGAATTGTTAATAGGGTATTGTAAAGGCTTAGTATGGTATAGGAATGTGTATTAGGACATAAATGAACCTTTAGAATGATCCTAAACAATGCTTGGTGCCCCAAGGGACGTAGAGGATGTAGCATGAGTCCTTGGAGGCTCTAACAAGTGTAATATGATTAATAGGATATTCTAAAGGCTTAGTTTTGTATAGGAATGTGTATTAGGACATAAATGAACCTTTAGAATGATCCTAAACAATGCTTCGTGCCCCAAGGGACGTATAGGATGTAACATGAGTCCTTGGAGGCTCTAATAAGTGTAGAATGGTTAATAGGGTATTCTAAAGGCTTAGAATGTTCTAGGAATGTGTATTAGGACATAAAAGAACCTTTAGAATGATCCTAAACAATGCTTGGTGCCCCAAGGGACGTAGAGGATGTAGCATGAGTCCTTGGAGGCTCTAACAAGTGTAGAATGGTTAATAGGGTATTCTAAAGGCTTAGTATCGTCTAGGAATATGTATTGGGACATATAAGAACCTTTAGAATGATCTTAAACAATGCTTCGTGCCCCAAGGGACGTAGAGGATTTAGCATGAGTCCTTGGAGGCTCTAACAAGTGTAGAATGGTTAATAGGGTATTCTAAAGGCTTAGAATGGTCTAGGATTGTGTATTAGGACATATAAGAACCTTTAGAATGATCCTAAACAATACATGGTTCCCCAAGGGACGTATAGGATGTAGCATGAGTCCTTGGAGGCTCTAACAAGTGTAGAATGGTTAATAGGGTATTCTAAAGGCTTCGTATCGCCTATGAATATGTATTGGGACATATAAGAACCTTTAGAATGATCCTAAACAATACTTGGTGCCCCAAGGGACGTAGAAGATGTAGCATGAGTGCTTGGAGGCTCTAACAAGTGTAGAATGGTTAATAGGGTATTCTAAAGGCTTAGAATGGTCTAGGAATGTGTATTAGGACATATAAGATCCTTTAGAATGATCAAAAACAATTCTTGGTGCCCCAAGGGACGTATAGGATGTAGCATGAGTCCTTGGAGGATCTAACAAGTGTAGAATGGTTAATAGGGTATTCTAAAGGCTTAGTATGGTATAGGAATGTGTATTAGGACATATAAGAACCTTTAGAATGATCCTAAACAATGCTTGCTGCCCCAAGGGACGTATAGGATGTAGCATGAGTCCTTGGAGGCTCTAACAAGTGTAGAATGGCTAATAGGGTATTCTAAATGCTTAGTATCGTCTTGGAATCTGTATTTGGACATATAAGAACCTTTAGAATGATCCTAAACAATTCTTGGTGCCCCAAGGGACGTATAGGATGTAGCATGTGTCCTAGGAGGCTCTAACAAGTGTAGAATGGTTAATAGGGTATTCTAAAGGCTTAGGATGGTCTAGGAATGTGTACTAGGACATATAAGAACCTTTAGAATGATCCTAAACAATGCTTGGTGCCCCAAGGGATGTAGAGGATGTAGCATGAGTCCTTGGAGGCTCTAACAAGTGTAGAATGGTTAAGAGAGTATTCTAAAGTCTTAGAATGGTCTAGGAATGTGTATTAGGACATATAAGAACCTTTAGAATGATCGTAACCTTTGCCTGGTGCCCCAAGGGACGTAGAGGATGTAGCATGAGACCTTGGAGGCTCTAACAAGTGTAAAATAGTTAATAGAGTATTCTAAAGGCTTAGAATGATCTAGGAATGTGTATTCGGACATATACGAACCTTTAGAATGATCCTAAACAATTCTTCGTGCCCCAAGGGACGTATAGGACGTAGCATGAGTCCTTGGAGGCTCTAACAAGTGTAGAGTGGTTAATAGGGTATTCTAAAGGCTTAGTATGGTATAGGAATGTGTATTAGGACATAAATGAACCTTTAAAATGATCCTAAACAATGCTTCGTGCCCCAAGGGACGTATAGGATGTAGCATGAGTCCTTGGAGGCTCTAACAAGTGTAGAATGGTTAATAGGGTATTCTAAAGGCTTAGTATCGTCTAGGAATATGTATTGGGACATATAAGAACCTTTAGAATGATCCTAAACAATGCTTGGTGCCCCAAGGGACGTAGAGGATGTAGCATAATTGGTTGGAGGCTCCAACAAGTGTAGAATGGTTAATAGGGTATTCTAAAGGCTTAGTATGGTATAGGAATGTGTATTAGGACATAAATGATCCTTTAGAATGATCCTAAACAATGCTTGGTGCCCCAAGGGACGTAGAGGATGTAGCATGAGTCCTTGGAGGCTCTAACAAGTGTAGAATGGTTAATAGGGTATTCTAAAGGCTTAGTATGGTATAGGAATGTGTATTAGGACATAAATTAACCTTTAGAATGATCCTAAACAATGCTTCGTGCCCCAAGGGACGTATAGGATGTAGCATGAGTGCTTGGAGGCTCTAACAAGTGTAGAATGGTTAATAGGGTATTCTAAAGGCTTAGAATCGTCTAAGAATGTGTAATAGGACATATAAGAACCTTTAGAATGATCAAAAACAATTCTTGGTGCCCCAAGGGACGTATAGGATGTAGCATGAGTCCTTGGAGGATCTAACAAGTGTAGAATGGTTAATAGGGTATTCTAAAGGCTTAGTATGGTATAGGAATGTGTATTAGGACATAAATGAACCTTTAGAATGATCCTAAACAATGCTTCGTGCCCCAAGGGACGTATAGGATGTAGCATGAGTCCTTGGAGGCTCTAACAAGTGTAGAATGGTTAATAGGGTATTCTAAAGGCTTAGTATCGTCTAGGAATATGTATTGGGACATATAAGAACCTTTAGAATGATCCTAAACAATGCTTGGTGCCCCAAGGGACGTAGAGGATGTAGCATAAGTGCTTGGAGGCTCTAACAAGTGTAGAATGGTTAATAGGGTATTCTAAAGGCTTAGTATGGTATAGGAATGTGTATTAGGACATAAATGAACCTTTAGAATGATCCTAAACAATGCTTGGTGCCCCAAGGGACGTAGAGGATGTAGCATGAGTCCTTGGAGGCTCTAACAAGTGTAGAATGGTTAATAGGGTATTCTAAAGGCTTAGTATGGTATAGGAATGTGTATTAGGACATAAATTAACCTTTAGAATGATCCTAAACAATGCTTCGTGCCCCAAGGGACGTATAGGATGTAGCATGAGTGCTTGGAGGCTCTAACAAGTGTAGAATGGTTAATAGGGTATTCTAAAGGCTTAGAATCGTCTAAGAATGTGTAATAGGACATATAAGAACCTTTAGAATGATCAAAAACAATTCTTGGTGCCCCAAGGGACGTATAGGATGTAGCATGAGTCCTTGGAGGATCTAACAAGTGTAGAATGGTTAATAGGGTATTCTAAAGGCTTAGTATCGTCTAGGAATATGTATTGGGACATATAAGAACCTTTAGAATGATCCTAAACAATGCTTGGTGCCCCAAGGGACGTAGAGGATGTAGCATAATTGCTTGGAGGCTCCAACAAGTGTAGAATGGTTAATAGGGTATTCTAAAGGCTTAGTATGGTATAGGAATGTGTATTAGGACATAAATGATCCTTTAGAATGATCCTAAACAATGCTTGGTGCCCCAAGGGACGTAGAGGATGTAGCATGAGTCCTTGGAGGCTCTAACAAGTGTAGAATGGTTAATAGGGTATTCTAAAGGCTTAGTATGGTATAGGAATGTGTATTAGGACATAAATTAACCTTTAGAATGATCCTAAACAATGCTTCGTGCCCCAAGGGACGTATAGGATGTAGCATGAGTGCTTGGAGGCTCTAACAAGTGTAGAATGGTTAATAGGGTATTCTAAAGGCTTAGAATCGTCTAAGAATGTGTAATAGGACATATAAGAACCTTTAGAATGATCAAAAACAATTCTTGGTGCCCCAAGGGACGTATAGGATGTAGCATGAGTCCTTGGAGGATCTAACAAGTGTAGAATGGTTAATAGGGTATTCTAAAGGCTTAGTATGGTATAGGAATGTGTATTAGGACATAAATGAACCTTTAGAATGATCCTAAACAATGCTTCGTGCCCCAAGGGACGTATAGGATGTAGCATGAGTCCTTGGAGGCTCTAACAAGTGTAGAATGGTTAATAGGGTATTCTAAAGGCTTAGTATCGTCTAGGAATATGTATTGGGACATATAAGAACCTTTAGAATGATCCTAAACAATGCTTGGTGCCCCAAGGGACGTAGAGGATGTAGCATAAGTGCTTGGAGGCTCTAACAAGTGTAGAATGGTTAATAGGGTATTCTAAAGGCTTAGTATGGTATAGGAATGTGTATTAGGACATAAATGAACCTTTAGAATGATCCTAAACAATGCTTGGTGCCCCAAGGGACGTAGAGGATGTAGCATGAGTCCTTGGAGGCTCTAACAAGTGTAGAATGGTTAATAGGGTATTCTAAAGGCTTAGTATGGTATAGGAATGTGTATTAGGACATAAATTAACCTTTAGAATGATCCTAAACAATGCTTCGTGCCCCAAGGGACGTATAGGATGTAGCATGAGTGCTTGGAGGCTCTAACAAGTGTAGAATGGTTAATAGGGTATTCTAAAGGCTTAGAATCGTCTAAGAATGTGTAATAGGACATATAAGAACCTTTAGAATGATCAAAAACAATTCTTGGTGCCCCAAGGGACGTATAGGATGTAGCATGAGTCCTTGGAGGATCTAACAAGTGTAGAATGGTTAATAGGGTATTCTAAAGGCTTAGTATCGTCTAGGAATATGTATTGGGACATATAAGAACCTTTAGAATGATCCTAAACAATGCTTGGTGCCCCAAGGGACGTAGAGGATGTAGCATAATTGCTTGGAGGCTCCAACAAGTGTAGAATGGTTAATAGGGTATTCTAAAGGCTTAGTATGGTATAGGAATGTGTATTAGGACATAAATGATCCTTTAGAATGATCCTAAACAATGCTTGGTGCCCCAAGGGACGTAGTGGATGTAGCATGAGTCCTTGGAGGCTCTAACAAGTGTAGAATGGTTAATAGGGTATTCTAAAGGCTTAGTATGGTATAGGAATGTGTATTAGGACATAAATTAACCTTTAGAATGATCCTAAACAATGCTTCGTGCCCCAAGGGACGTATAGGATGTAGCATGAGTGCTTGGAGGCTCTAACAAGTGTAGAATGGTTAATAGGGTATTCTAAAGGCTTAGAATCGTCTAAGAATGTGTAATAGGACATATAAGAACCTTTAGAATGATCAAAAACAATTCTTGGTGCCCCAAGGGACGTATAGGATGTAGCATGAGTCCTTGGAGGATCTAACAAGTGTAGAATGGTTAATAGGGTATTCTAAAGGCTTAGTATGGTATAGGAATGTGTATTAGGACATAAATGAACCTTTAGAATGATCCTAAACAATGCTTCGTGCCCCAAGGGACGTATAGGATGTAGCATGAGTCCTTGGAGGCTCTAACAAGTGTAGAATGGTTAATAGGGTATTCTAAAGGCTTAGTATCGTCTAGGAATATGTATTGGGACATATAAGAACCTTTAGAATGATCCTAAACAATGCTTGGTGCCCCAAGGGACGTAGAGGATGTAGCATAAGTGCTTGGAGGCTCTAACAAGTGTAGAATGGTTAATAGGGTATTCTAAAGGCTTAGTATGGTATAGGAATGTGTATTAGGACATAAATGAACCTTTAGAATGATCCTAAACAATGCTTGGTGCCCCAAGGGACGTAGAGGATGTAGCATGAGTCCTTGGAGGCTCTAACAAGTGTAGAATGGTTAATAGGGTATTTTAAAGGCTTAGAATGTTCTAGGAATGTGTATTAGGACATAAAAGAACCTTTAGAATGATTCTAAACAATGCTTGGTGCCCCAAGGGACGTATAGGATGTAGCATGAGTCCTTGGAAGCTCTAACAAGTGTAGAATGGTTAATAGGGTATTCTAAAGGCTTAGTATCGTCTAGGAATATGTATTGGGACATATAAGAACCTTTAGAATGATCTTAAACAATGCTTCGTGCCCCAAGGGACGTAGAGGATGTAGCATGAGTCCTTGGAGGCTCTAACAAGTGTAGAATGGTTAATAGGGTATTCTAAAGGCTTAGAATGGTCTAGGATTGTGTATTAGCACATATAAGAACCTTTAGAATGATCCTAAACAATACTTGATGCCCCAAGGGACGTATAGGATGTAGCATGAGTCCTTGGAGGCTCTAACAAGTGTAGAATGGTTAATAGGGTATTCTAAAGGCTTCGTATCGCCTATGAATATGTATTGGGACATATAAGAACCTTTAGAATGTCCCTAAACAATACTTGGTGCCCCAAGGGACGTAGAAGATGTAGCATGAGTGCTTGGAGGCTCTAACAAGTGTAGAATGGTTAATAGGGTATTCTAAAGGCTTAGAATGGTATAGGAATGTGTATTAGGACATATAAGATCCTTTAGAATGATCAAAAACAATTCTTGGTGCCCCAAGGGACGTATAGGATGTAGCATGAGTCCTTGGAGGATCTAACAAGTGTAGAATGGTTAATAGGGTGTTCTAAAGACTTAGTATGGTATAGGAATGTGTATTAGGACATATAAGAACCTTTAGAATGATCCTAAACAATGCTTGGTGCCCCAAGGGACGTATAGGATGTAGCATAAGTCCTTGGAGGCTCTAACAAGTGTAGAATGGCTAATAGGGTATTCTAAATTCTTAGTATCGTCTTGGAATCTGTATTTGGACATATAAGAACCTTTAGAATGATCCTAAACAATGCTTGGTACCCCAAGGGACGTATAGGATGTAGCATGTGTCCTAGGAGGCTCTAACAAGTGTAGAATGGTTAATAGGGTATTCTAAAGGCTTAGAATGGTCTAGGAATGTGTACTAGGACATATAAGAACCTTTAGAATGATCCTAAACAATGCTTGGTGCCCCAAGGGACGTAGAGGATGTAGCATGAGTCCTTGGAGGCTCTAACAAGTGTAGAATTGTTAATAGGGTATTGTAAAGGCTTCGTATCATCTAGGAATATGTATTGGGACATATAAGAACCTTTAGAATGATCTTAAACAATGCTTCGTGCCCCAAGGGACGTAGAGGATGTAGCATGAGTCCTTGGAGGCTCTAACAAGTGTAGAAAGGTTAATAGGGTATTCTAAAGGCTTAGAATGGTCTAGGATTGTGTATTAGGACATATAAGAACCATTAGAATGATCCTAAACAATACTTGGTGCCCCAAGGGACGTATAGGATGTAGCATGAGTCCTTGGAGGCTCTAACAAGTGTAGAATGGTTAATAGGGTATTCTAAAGGCTTCGTATCGCCTATGAATATGTATTGGGACATATAAGAACCTTTAGAATGTCCCTAAACAATACTTGGTGCCCCAAGGGACGTAGAAGATGTAGCATGAGTGCTTGGAGGCTCTAACAAGTGTAGAATGGTTAATAGGGTATTCTAAAGGCTTAGAATGGTCTAGGAATGTGTATTAGGACATATAAGAACCTTTAGAATGATCCTAAACAATTCTTGGTCCCCCACGGGACGTATAGGATGTAGCATGAATCCTTGTAAGCCCTAACAAGTGTAGAATGGTTAATAGGGTATTCTAAAGGCTTAATATGGTATAGAAATGTGTATTAGGACATAAATGAACCTTTAGAATGATCCTAAACAATGCTTGCTGCCCCAAGGGACGTATAGGATGTAGCATGAGTCCTTGGAGGCTCTAACAAGTGTAGAATGGCTAATAGGGTATTCTAAATGCTTAGTATCGTCTTGGAATCTGTATTTGGACATATAAGAACCTTTAGAATGATCCTAAACAATTCTTGGTGCCCCAAGGGACGTATAGGATGTAGCATGTGTCCTAGGAGGCTCTAACAAGTGTAGAATGGTTAATAGGGTATTCTAAAGGCTTAGGATGGTCTAGGAATGTGTACTAGGACATATAAGAACCTTTAGAATGATCCTAAACAATGCTTGGTGCCCCAAGGGATGTAGAGGATGTAGCATGAGTCCTTGGAGGCTCTAACAAGTGTAGAATGGTTAAGAGAGTATTCTAAAGTCTTAGAATGGTCTAGGAATGTGTATTAGGACATATAAGAACCTTTAGAATGATCGTAACCTTTGCCTGGTGCCCCAAGGGACGTAGAGGATGTAGCATGAGACCTTGGAGGCTCTAACAAGTGTAAAATAGTTAATAGAGTATTCTAAAGGCTTAGAATGATCTAGGAATGTGTATTCGGACATATACGAACCTTTAGAATGATCCTAAACAATTCTTCGTGCCCCAAGGGACGTATAGGACGTAGCATGAGTCCTTGGAGGCTCTAACAAGTGTAGAGTGGTTAATAGGGTATTCTAAAGGCTTAGTATGGTATAGGAATGTGTATTAGGACATAAATGAACCTTTAAAATGATCCTAAACAATGCTTCGTGCCCCAAGGGACGTATAGGATGTAGCATGAGTCCTTGGAGGCTCTAACAAGTGTAGAATGGTTAATAGGGTATTCTAAAGGCTTAGTATCGTCTAGGAATATGTATTGGGACATATAAGAACCTTTAGAATGATCCTAAACAATGCTTGGTGCCCCAAGGGACGTAGAGGATGTAGCATAATTGCTTGGAGGCTCCAACAAGTGTAGAATGGTTAATAGGGTATTCTAAAGGCTTAGTATGGTATAGGAATGTGTATTAGGACATAAATGATCCTTTAGAATGATCCTAAACAATGCTTGGTGCCCCAAGGGACGTAGAGGATGTAGCATGAGTCCTTGGAGGCTCTAACAAGTGTAGAATGGTTAATAGGGTATTCTAAAGGCTTAGTATGGTATAGGAATGTGTATTAGGACATAAATTAACCTTTAGAATGATCCTAAACAATGCTTCGTGCCCCAAGGGACGTATAGGATGTAGCATGAGTGCTTGGAGGCTCTAACAAGTGTAGAATGGTTAATAGGGTATTCTAAAGGCTTAGAATCGTCTAAGAATGTGTAATAGGACATATAAGAACCTTTAGAATGATCAAAAACAATTCTTGGTGCCCCAAGGGACGTATAGGATGTAGCATGAGTCCTTGGAGGATCTAACAAGTGTAGAATGGTTAATAGGGTATTCTAAAGGCTTAGTATGGTATAGGAATGTGTATTAGGACATAAATGAACCTTTAGAATGATCCTAAACAATGCTTCGTGCCCCAAGGGACGTATAGGATGTAGCATGAGTCCTTGGAGGCTCTAACAAGTGTAGAATGGTTAATAGGGTATTCTAAAGGCTTAGTATCGTCTAGGAATATGTATTGGGACATATAAGAACCTTTAGAATGATCCTAAACAATGCTTGGTGCCCCAAGGGACGTAGAGGATGTAGCATAAGTGCTTGGAGGCTCTAACAAGTGTAGAATGGTTAATAGGGTATTCTAAAGGCTTAGTATGGTATAGGAATGTGTATTAGGACATAAATGAACCTTTAGAATGATCCTAAACAATGCTTGGTGCCCCAAGGGACGTAGAGGATGTAGCATGAGTCCTTGGAGGCTCTAACAAGTGTAGAATGGTTAATAGGGTATTCTAAAGGCTTAGTATGGTATAGGAATGTGTATTAGGACATAAATTAACCTTTAGAATGATCCTAAACAATGCTTCGTGCCCCAAGGGACGTATAGGATGTAGCATGAGTGCTTGGAGGCTCTAACAAGTGTAGAATGGTTAATAGGGTATTCTAAAGGCTTAGAATCGTCTAAGAATGTGTAATAGGACATATAAGAACCTTTAGAATGATCAAAAACAATTCTTGGTGCCCCAAGGGACGTATAGGATGTAGCATGAGTCCTTGGAGGATCTAACAAGTGTAGAATGGTTAATAGGGTATTCTAAAGGCTTAGTATCGTCTAGGAATATGTATTGGGACATATAAGAACCTTTAGAATGATCCTAAACAATGCTTGGTGCCCCAAGGGACGTAGAGGATGTAGCATAATTGCTTGGAGGCTCCAACAAGTGTAGAATGGTTAATAGGGTATTCTAAAGGCTTAGTATGGTATAGGAATGTGTATTAGGACATAAATGATCCTTTAGAATGATCCTAAACAATGCTTGGTGCCCCAAGGGACGTAGTGGATGTAGCATGAGTCCTTGGAGGCTCTAACAAGTGTAGAATGGTTAATAGGGTATTCTAAAGGCTTAGTATGGTATAGGAATGTGTATTAGGACATAAATTAACCTTTAGAATGATCCTAAACAATGCTTCGTGCCCCAAGGGACGTATAGGATGTAGCATGAGTGCTTGGAGGCTCTAACAAGTGTAGAATGGTTAATAGGGTATTCTAAAGGCTTAGAATCGTCTAAGAATGTGTAATAGGACATATAAGAACCTTTAGAATGATCAAAAACAATTCTTGGTGCCCCAAGGGACGTATAGGATGTAGCATGAGTCCTTGGAGGATCTAACAAGTGTAGAATGGTTAATAGGGTATTCTAAAGGCTTAGTATGGTATAGGAATGTGTATTAGGACATAAATGAACCTTTAGAATGATCCTAAACAATGCTTCGTGCCCCAAGGGACGTATAGGATGTAGCATGAGTCCTTGGAGGCTCTAACAAGTGTAGAATGGTTAATAGGGTATTCTAAAGGCTTAGTATCGTCTAGGAATATGTATTGGGACATATAAGAACCTTTAGAATGATCCTAAACAATGCTTGGTGCCCCAAGGGACGTAGAGGATGTAGCATAAGTGCTTGGAGGCTCTAACAAGTGTAGAATGGTTAATAGGGTATTCTAAAGGCTTAGTATGGTATAGGAATGTGTATTAGGACATAAATGAACCTTTAGAATGATCCTAAACAATGCTTGGTGCCCCAAGGGACGTAGAGGATGTAGCATGAGTCCTTGGAGGCTCTAACAAGTGTAGAATGGTTAATAGGGTATTTTAAAGGCTTAGAATGTTCTAGGAATGTGTATTAGGACATAAAAGAACCTTTAGAATGATTCTAAACAATGCTTGGTGCCCCAAGGGACGTATAGGATGTAGCATGAGTCCTTGGAAGCTCTAACAAGTGTAGAATGGTTAATAGGGTATTCTAAAGGCTTAGTATCGTCTAGGAATATGTATTGGGACATATAAGAACCTTTAGAATGATCTTAAACAATGCTTCGTGCCCCAAGGGACGTAGAGGATGTAGCATGAGTCCTTGGAGGCTCTAACAAGTGTAGAATGGTTAATAGGGTATTCTAAAGGCTTAGAATGGTCTAGGATTGTGTATTAGCACATATAAGAACCTTTAGAATGATCCTAAACAATACTTGATGCCCCAAGGGACGTATAGGATGTAGCATGAGTCCTTGGAGGCTCTAACAAGTGTAGAATGGTTAATAGGGTATTCTAAAGGCTTCGTATCGCCTATGAATATGTATTGGGACATATAAGAACCTTTAGAATGTCCCTAAACAATACTTGGTGCCCCAAGGGACGTAGAAGATGTAGCATGAGTGCTTGGAGGCTCTAACAAGTGTAGAATGGTTAATAGGGTATTCTAAAGGCTTAGAATGGTATAGGAATGTGTATTAGGACATATAAGATCCTTTAGAATGATCAAAAACAATTCTTGGTGCCCCAAGGGACGTATAGGATGTAGCATGAGTCCTTGGAGGATCTAACAAGTGTAGAATGGTTAATAGGGTGTTCTAAAGACTTAGTATGGTATAGGAATGTGTATTAGGACATATAAGAACCTTTAGAATGATCCTAAACAATGCTTGGTGCCCCAAGGGACGTATAGGATGTAGCATAAGTCCTTGGAGGCTCTAACAAGTGTAGAATGGCTAATAGGGTATTCTAAATTCTTAGTATCGTCTTGGAATCTGTATTTGGACATATAAGAACCTTTAGAATGATCCTAAACAATGCTTGGTACCCCAAGGGACGTATAGGATGTAGCATGTGTCCTAGGAGGCTCTAACAAGTGTAGAATGGTTAATAGGGTATTCTAAAGGCTTAGAATGGTCTAGGAATGTGTACTAGGACATATAAGAACCTTTAGAATGATCCTAAACAATGCTTGGTGCCCCAAGGGACGTAGAGGATGTAGCATGAGTCCTTGGAGGCTCTAACAAGTGTAGAATTGTTAATAGGGTATTGTAAAGGCTTCGTATCATCTAGGAATATGTATTGGGACATATAAGAACCTTTAGAATGATCTTAAACAATGCTTCGTGCCCCAAGGGACGTAGAGGATGTAGCATGAGTCCTTGGAGGCTCTAACAAGTGTAGAAAGGTTAATAGGGTATTCTAAAGGCTTAGAATGGTCTAGGATTGTGTATTAGGACATATAAGAACCATTAGAATGATCCTAAACAATACTTGGTGCCCCAAGGGACGTATAGGATGTAGCATGAGTCCTTGGAGGCTCTAACAAGTGTAGAATGGTTAATAGGGTATTCTAAAGGCTTCGTATCGCCTATGAATATGTATTGGGACATATAAGAACCTTTAGAATGTCCCTAAACAATACTTGGTGCCCCAAGGGACGTAGAAGATGTAGCATGAGTGCTTGGAGGCTCTAACAAGTGTAGAATGGTTAATAGGGTATTCTAAAGGCTTAGAATGGTCTAGGAATGTGTATTAGGACATATAAGAACCTTTAGAATGATCCTAAACAATTCTTGGTCCCCCACGGGACGTATAGGATGTAGCATGAATCCTTGTAAGCCCTAACAAGTGTAGAATGGTTAATAGGGTATTCTAAAGGCTTAATATGGTATAGAAATGTGTATTAGGACATAAATGAACCTTTAGAATGATCCTAAACAATGTTTGGTGCCCCAAGGGACGTATAGGATGTAGCATGTGTCCTAGGAGGCTCTAACAAGTGTAGAATGGTTAATAGGGTATTCTAAAGGCTTAGAATGGTCTATTAATGTGTATTAGGACATATACGAACCTTTAGAATGATCCTAAACAATTCTTCGTGCCCCAAGGGACGTATAGGATGTAGCATGAGTCCTTGGAGGCTCTAACAAGTGTAGAATGGTTAATAGGGTATTCTAAAGGCTTAGTATGGTATAGAAATGTGTATTAGGACATAAATGAACCTTTAGAATGATCCTAAACAATGCTTGGTGCCCCAAGGGACGTATAGGATGTAGCATGAGTCCTTGGAGGCTCTAACAAGTGTAGAATGGTTAATAGGGTATTCTAAAGGCTTTGTATCATCTAGGAATATGTATTGGGACATATAAGAACCTTTAGAATGATCCTAAACAATGCTTGGTGCCCCAAGGGACGTATAGGATGTAGCATGAGTCCTTGGAGGCACTAACAAGTGTAGAATGGTGAAGAGAGTATTCTAAAGGCTTAAAATGGACTAGGAATGTGTATTAGGACATATAAGAACCTTTAGAATGATCCTAAACAATGCTTGGTGCCCCAAGGGACGTATAGGATGTAGCATGAGTCGTTGGAGGCTCTAACAAGTGTAGAATGGTTAATAGAGAATTCTAAAGGCTTAGAATGGTCTAGGAATGTGTACTAGGACATATAAGAACCTTTAGAATGATCCTAAACAATGTTTGGTGCCCCAAGCGACGTATAGGCTGTAGCATGAATCCTTGGAGGCACTAACAAGTGTAGAATAGTTAATAGGGTTTTCTAAAGGCTTAGTATCGTCTAGGAATATGTATTGGGACATATAAGAACCTTTAGAATGGTCCTAAAGAATGCTTGGTGCCCCAAGGGACGTATAGGATGTAGCATGAGTCCTTGGAGGCTCTAACAAGTGTAGAATGCATAAGAGAGTATTCTAAAGGCTTAGAATGGTCTAGGAATGTGTATTAGGACATATAAGTACCTTTAGAATGGTCGTAACCTTTGCTTGGTGCCCCAAGGGATGTAGAGGATGTAGCAAGAGTCCTTGGAGGCTCTCACAAGTGTAGAATAGTTAATAGGGTATTCTAAAGGCTTATTATCGTCTAGGAATATGTATTGGGACATATAAGAACCTTTAGAATGATCCTAAACAAAGCTTGGTGCCCCAAGGGACGTAGAGGATGAAGCATAAGTGCTTGGAGGCTCTAACAAGTGTAGCATGGTTAATAGGGTATTCTAAAGGCTTAGAATGGTCTATTAATGTGTATTAGGACATATACGAACCTTTAGAATGATCCTAAACAATTCTTCGTGCCCCAAGGGACGTATAGGATGTAGCATGAGTCCTTGTAAGCCCTAACAAGTGTAGAATGGTTAATAGGGTATTCTAAAGGCTTAATATGGTATAGGAATGTGTATTAGGCCATAAATGAACCTTTAGAATGATCCTAAACAATGCTTGGTGCCCCAAGGGACGTATAGGATGTAGCATGTGTCCTAGGAGGCTCTAACAAGTGTAGAATGGTTAATAGGGTATTCTAAAGGCTTAGAATGGTCTATTAATGTGTATTAGGACATATACGAACCTTTAGAATGATCCTAAACAATTCTTCGTGCCCCAAGGGACATATAGGATGTTGCATGAGTCCTTGGAGGCTCTAACAAGTGTAGAATGGTTAATAGGGTATTCTAAAGGCTTAGTATGGTATAGCAATGTGTATTAGGGCATAAATGAACCTTTAGAATGATCCTAAACAATGCTTGGTGCCCCAAGGGACGTATAGGATGTAGCATGAGTCCTTGGAGGCTCTAACAAGTGTAGAATGGTTAATAGGGTATTCTAAAGGCTTCGTATCATCTAGGAATATGTATTGGGACATATAAGAACCTTTAGAATGGTCCTAAAGAATGCTTGGTGCCCTAAGGGACGTATAGGATGTAGCATGAGTCCTTGGAGGCTCTAACAAGTGTAGAGTGGTTAATAGGGTATTCTAAAGGCTTAGTATCGTCTAGGAATATGTATTAGGACATATAAGAACCTTTAGAATTATCCTAAACAAAGCTTGGTTCCCCAAGGGACGTACAGAATGTAGCATGAGTCCTTGGAGGCTCTAACAAGTGTAGAATGGTTAATAGAGTATTCTAAAGGCTTAGAATGGTCTAGGAATGTGTATTACGACATATAAGAACCTTTAGAATGATCACAAACAATGCTTGGTTCCCCAAGGGACGAATATGATGTAGCATGAGTCCTTGGAGGCTCTAACAAGTGTAGAATGGTTAAGAGAGTATTCTAAAGGCTTTGTATGGTCTAGGAATGTGTATTAGGACATATAAGTACCTTTAGAATGGTCGTAACCTTTGCTTGGTGCCCCAAGGGACGTAGAGGATGTAGCAAGAGTCCTTGGAGGCTCTCACAAGTGTAGAATAGTTAATAGGGTATTCTAAAGGCTTATTATCGTCTAGGAATATGTATTGGGACATATAAGAACCTTTAGAATGATCCTAAACAAAGCTTGGTGCCCCAAGGGACGTAGAGGATGAAGCATAAGTGCTTGGAGGCTCTAACAAGTGTAGCATGGTTAATAGGGTATTCTAAAGGCTTAGAATGGTCTATTAGGACATATACGAACCTTTAGAATGATCCTAAACAATTCTTCGTGCCCCAAGGGACGTATAGGATGTAGCATGAGTCCTTGTAAGCCCTAACAAGTGTAGAATGGTTAATAGGGTATTCTAAAGGCTTAATATGGTATAGGAATGTGTATTAGGACATAAATGAACCTTTAGAATGATCCTAAACAATGCTTGGTGCCCCAAGGGACGTATAGGATGTAGCATGTGTCCTAGGAGGCTCTAACAAGTGTAGAATGGTTAATAGGGTATTCTAAAGGCTTAGAATGGTCTATTAATGTGTATTAGGACATATACGAACCTTTAGAATGATCCTAAACAATTCTTCGTGCCCCAAGGGACATATAGGATGTAGCATGAGTCCTTAGAGGCTCTAACAAGTGTAGAATGGTTAATAGAGTATTCTAAAGGCTTAGAATGGTCTAGGAATGTGTATCGGGACATATAAGAACCTTTAGAATGATCATAAACAATGCTTGGTTCCCCAAGGGACGAATTGGATGTAGCATGAGTCCTTGGAGGCTCTAACAAGTGTAGAATGGTTAAGAGAGTATTCTAAAGGCTTAGTATGGTCTAGGAATGTGTATTAGGACATATAAGAACCTTTAGAATGATCCTAAACAATGCTTGGTGCCCCAAGGAACGTATAGGATGTAGCATGAGTCCTTGGAGGCTCTAACAAGTGTAGAATGGTTAATAGGGTATTCTAAAGGCTTGGTATCGTCTAGGAATCTGTATTGGGACATATAAGAACCTTTAGAATGATTCTAAACAATGCTTGGTGCCTCAAGGGACGTATAGGATGTAGCATGAGTCCTTGGAGGCTCTAACAAGTGTAGAATGCATAAGAGAGTATTCTAAAGGCTTAGAATGGTCTAGGAATGTGTATTAGGACATATAAGTACCTTTAGAATGGTCGTAACCTTTGCTTGGTGCCCCAAGGGACGTAGAGGATGTAGCAAGAGTCCTTGGAGGCTCTCACAAGTGTAGAATAGTTAATAGGGTATTCTAAAGGCTTATTATCGTCTAGGAATATGTATTGGGACATATAATAACCTTTAGAATGATTGTAAGCAATGCTTGGTGCCCCAAGGGACGTATAAGATGTAGCATGACTCATTGGAGGCTCTAACAAGTGTAGAATGGTTAGTAGGGTATTCTAAAGGCTTGGTATCGTCTAGGAATCTGTATTGGGACATATAAGAACCTTTAAAATGATCCTAAACAATGCTTGGTGCCCCAAGGGACGTATAGGATGTAGCATGAGTCCTAGGAGGCTCTAAAGAGTGTTGAATTGTTAATAGGGTATTCTAAAGGCTTAGCATGGTCTAGGAATGTGAACTAGGACATATACGAACCTTTATAATGATCCTAAACAATGCTTGGTGCCCCAAGGGACGTAGAGGATGTAGCATGAGTCCTTGGAGGCTCTAACAAGTGTAGAATGGTTAATAGGGTATTCTAAAGGCTTTGTATCATCTAGGAATATGTATTGGGACATATAAGAACCTTTAGAATGATCCTAAACAATGCTTGGTGCCCCAAGGGACGTATAGGATGTAGCATGAGTCCTTGGAGGCACTAACAAGTGTAGAATGGTGAAGAGAGTATTCTAAAGGCTTAAAATGGACTAGGAATGTGTATTAGGACATATAAGAACCTTTAGAATGATCCTAAACAATGCTTGGTGCCCCAAGGGACGTATAGGATGTAGCATGAGTCGTTGGAGGCTCTAACAAGTGTAGAATGGTTAATAGAGAATTCTAAAGGCTTAGAATGGTCTAGGAATGTGTACTAGGACATATAAGAACCTTTAGAATGATCCTAAACAATGTTTGGTGCCCCAAGCGACGTATAGGCTGTAGCATGAATCCTTGGAGGCACTAACAAGTGTAGAATAGTTAATAGGGTTTTCTAAAGGCTTAGTATCGTCTAGGAATATGTATTGGGACATATAAGAACCTTTAGAATGGTCCTAAAGAATGCTTGGTGCCCCAAGGGACGTATAGGATGTAGCATGAGTCCTTGGAGGCTCTAACAAGTGTAGAATGCATAAGAGAGTATTCTAAAGGCTTAGAATGGTCTAGGAATGTGTATTAGGACATATAAGTACCTTTAGAATGGTCGTAACCTTTGCTTGGTGCCCCAAGGGATGTAGAGGATGTAGCAAGAGTCCTTGGAGGCTCTCACAAGTGTAGAATAGTTAATAGGGTATTCTAAAGGCTTATTATCGTCTAGGAATATGTATTGGGACATATAAGAACCTTTAGAATGATCCTAAACAAAGCTTGGTGCCCCAAGGGACGTAGAGGATGAAGCATAAGTGCTTGGAGGCTCTAACAAGTGTAGCATGGTTAATAGGGTATTCTAAAGGCTTAGAATGGTCTATTAATGTGTATTAGGACATATACGAACCTTTAGAATGATCCTAAACAATTCTTCGTGCCCCAAGGGACGTATAGGATGTAGCATGAGTCCTTGTAAGCCCTAACAAGTGTAGAATGGTTAATAGGGTATTCTAAAGGCTTAATATGGTATAGGAATGTGTATTAGGCCATAAATGAACCTTTAGAATGATCCTAAACAATGCTTGGTGCCCCAAGGGACGTATAGGATGTAGCATGTGTCCTAGGAGGCTCTAACAAGTGTAGAATGGTTAATAGGGTATTCTAAAGGCTTAGAATGGTCTATTAATGTGTATTAGGACATATACGAACCTTTAGAATGATCCTAAACAATTCTTCGTGCCCCAAGGGACATATAGGATGTTGCATGAGTCCTTGGAGGCTCTAACAAGTGTAGAATGGTTAATAGGGTATTCTAAAGGCTTAGTATGGTATAGAAATGTGTATTAGGGCATAAATGAACCTTTAGAATGATCCTAAACAATGCTTGGTGCCCCAAGGGACGTATAGGATGTAGCATGAGTCCTTGGAGGCTCTAACAAGTGTAGAATGGTTAATAGGGTATTCTAAAGGCTTCGTATCATCTAGGAATATGTATTGGGACATATAAGAACCTTTAGAATGGTCCTAAAGAATGCTTGGTGCCCTAAGGGACGTATAGGATGTAGCATGAGTCCTTGGAGGCTCTAACAAGTGTAGAGTGGTTAATAGGGTATTCTAAAGGCTTAGTATCGTCTAGGAATATGTATTAGGACATATAAGAACCTTTAGAATTATCCTAAACAAAGCTTGGTTCCCCAAGGGACGTACAGAATGTAGCATGAGTCCTTGGAGGCTCTAACAAGTGTAGAATGGTTAATAGAGTATTCTAAAGGCTTAGAATGGTCTAGGAATGTGTATTACGACATATAAGAACCTTTAGAATGATCACAAACAATGCTTGGTTCCCCAAGGGACGAATATGATGTAGCATGAGTCCTTGGAGGCTCTAACAAGTGTAGAATGGTTAAGAGAGTATTCTAAAGGCTTTGTATGGTCTAGGAATGTGTATTAGGACATATAAGTACCTTTAGAATGGTCGTAACCTTTGCTTGGTGCCCCAAGGGACGTAGAGGATGTAGCAAGAGTCCTTGGAGGCTCTCACAAGTGTAGAATAGTTAATAGGGTATTCTAAAGGCTTATTATCGTCTAGGAATATGTATTGGGACATATAAGAACCTTTAGAATGATCCTAAACAAAGCTTGGTGCCCCAAGGGACGTAGAGGATGAAGCATAAGTGCTTGGAGGCTCTAACAAGTGTAGCATGGTTAATAGGGTATTCTAAAGGCTTAGAATGGTCTATTAGGACATATACGAACCTTTAGAATGATCCTAAACAATTCTTCGTGCCCCAAGGGACGTATAGGATGTAGCATGAGTCCTTGTAAGCCCTAACAAGTGTAGAATGGTTAATAGGGTATTCTAAAGGCTTAATATGGTATAGGAATGTGTATTAGGACATAAATGAACCTTTAGAATGATCCTAAACAATGCTTGGTGCCCCAAGGGACGTATAGGATGTAGCATGTGTCCTAGGAGGCTCTAACAAGTGTAGAATGGTTAATAGGGTATTCTAAAGGCTTAGAATGGTCTATTAATGTGTATTAGGACATATACGAACCTTTAGAATGATCCTAAACAATTCTTCGTGCCCCAAGGGACATATAGGATGTAGCATGAGTCCTTAGAGGCTCTAACAAGTGTAGAATGGTTAATAGAGTATTCTAAAGGCTTAGAATGGTCTAGGAATGTGTATCGGGACATATAAGAACCTTTAGAATGATCATAAACAATGCTTGGTTCCCCAAGGGACGAATTGGATGTAGCATGAGTCCTTGGAGGCTCTAACAAGTGTAGAATGGTTAAGAGAGTATTCTAAAGGCTTAGTATGGTCTAGGAATGTGTATTAGGACATATAAGAACCTTTAGAATGATCCTAAACAATGCTTGGTGCCCCAAGGAACGTATAGGATGTAGCATGAGTCCTTGGAGGCTCTAACAAGTGTAGAATGGTTAATAGGGTATTCTAAAGGCTTGGTATCGTCTAGGAATCTGTATTGGGACATATAAGAACCTTTAGAATGATTCTAAACAATGCTTGGTGCCTCAAGGGACGTATAGGATGTAGCATGAGTCCTTGGAGGCTCTAACAAGTGTAGAATGCATAAGAGAGTATTCTAAAGGCTTAGAATGGTCTAGGAATGTGTATTAGGACATATAAGTACCTTTAGAATGGTCGTAACCTTTGCTTGGTGCCCCAAGGGACGTAGAGGATGTAGCAAGAGTCCTTGGAGGCTCTCACAAGTGTAGAATAGTTAATAGGGTATTCTAAAGGCTTATTATCGTCTAGGAATATGTATTGGGACATATAATAACCTTTAGAATGATTGTAAGCAATGCTTGGTGCCCCAAGGGACGTATAAGATGTAGCATGACTCATTGGAGGCTCTAACAAGTGTAGAATGGTTAGTAGGGTATTCTAAAGGCTTGGTATCGTCTAGGAATCTGTATTGGGACATATAAGAACCTTTAAAATGATCCTAAACAATGCTTGGTGCCCCAAGGGACGTATAGGATGTAGCATGAGTCCTAGGAGGCTCTAAAGAGTGTTGAATTGTTAATAGGGTATTCTAAAGGCTTAGCATGGTCTAGGAATGTGAACTAGGACATATACGAACCTTTATAATGATCCTAAACAATGCTTGGTGCCCCAAGGGACGTAGAGGATGTAGCATGAGTCCTTGGAGGCTCTAACAAGTGTAGAATGGTTAATAGGGTATTCTAAAGGCTTAGAATGGTCTAGGATTGTGTATTAGGACATATAAGAACCTTTAGAATGATCCTAAACAATACTTGGTGCCCCAAGGGACGTATAGGATGTAGCATGAGTCCTTGGAGGCTCTAACAAGTGTAGAATGGTTAATAGGGTATTCTAAAGCCTTCGTATCTCCTATGGATATGTATTGGGACATATAAGAACCTTTAGAATGATCTTAAACAATACTTGGTGCCCCAAGGGACGTAGAAGATGTAGCATGAGTGCTTCGAGGCTCTAACAAGTGTAGAATGGTTAATAGGGTATTCTAAAGGCTTAGAATGGTCTAGGAATGTGTATTAGGACATATAAGATCCTTTAGAATGATCAAAAAACATTCTTGGTGCCCCAAGGGACGTATAGGATGTAGCATGTGTCCTAGGAGGCTCTAACAAGTGTAGAATGGTTAATAGGGTATTCTAAAGGCTTAGAATGGTCTATTAATGTGTATTAGGACATATAAGAACCTTTAGAATGATCCTAAACAATGTTTGGTGCCCCATGGGACGTATAGGATGTAGCATGAGTCCTTGGAGGCTCTAACAAGTGTAGAATGGTTAATAGAGTATTCTAAAGGCTTAGAATGGTCTAGGAATGTGTATTAGGACATATAAGAACCTTTAGAATGATCCTAAACAATGCTTGGTGCCCCAAGGGACGTATAGGATGTAGCATGAGTCCTTGGAGGCTCTAACAAGTGTAGAAGGGTTAATAGGGTATTCTAAAGCCTTAGAATGGTCTAGGAATGTGTATTAGGACATATAAGAGCCTTTAGAATGATCCTAACCATTGCTTGGTGCCCCAAGGGACGTAGAGGATTTAGCATGAGTCCTTGGAGTCTTTAACAAGTGCAGAATGGTTAAGAGAGTACTCTAAAGGTCTATAATCATCTAGGAATGTGTATTAGGACATACAAGAACGTTTAGAATAACCCTAAACAATGCTTGGTGCCCCAAGGAACGTAAAGGATGTGGCATGAGTCCTTGGAGGCTCTAACAAGTGTAGAATGGTTAATAGAGTATTCTAAAGGCTTAGAATGGTCTAGGAATGTGTATTAGGACATATAAGAACCTTTAGAATGATCCTAAACAATGCTTGGTGCCACAAGGGACGTATAGGATGTAGCATGAGTCCTTGGAGGCTCTCACAAGTGTAGAATAGTTAATAGGGTATTCTAACGGCTTCGTATCGCCCAGGAATATGTATTGGGACATATAAGAACCTTTAGAATGATCCTAAACAATGCTTGGTGCCGTAAGGGACGTAGAGGATGTAGCTTGAGTGCTTGGAGGCTCTAACAAGTGTAGAATGGTTAATAGGGTATTCTAAAGGCTTAGAATGGTCTAGGAATGTGTATTAGGACATATAAGAACCTTTAGAATGATCCTAAACAATTCTTGGTCCCCCACGGGACGTATAGGATGTAGCATGAATCCTTGTAAGCCCTAACAAGTGTAGAATGGTTAGTAGGGTATTCTAAAGGCTTAATATGGTATAGAAATGTGTATTAGGACATAAATGAACCTTTAGAATGATCCTAAACAATGTTTGGTGCCCCAAGGGACGTATAGGATGTAGCATGTGTCCTAGGAGGCTCTAACAAGTGTAGAATGGTTAATAGGGTATTCTAAAGGCTTAGAATGGTCTATTAATGTGTATTAGGACATATACGAACCTTTAGAATGATCCTAAACAATTCTTCGTGCCCCAAGGGACATATAGGATGTAGCATGAGTCCTTGGAGGCTCTAACAAGTGTAGAATGGTTAATAGGGTATTCTAAAGGCTTAGTATGGTATAGAAATGTGTATTAGGACATAAATGAACCTTTAGAATGATCCTAAACAATGCTTGGTGCCCCAAGGGACGTATAGGATGTAGCATGAGTCCTTGGAGGCTCTAACAAGTGTAGAATGGTTAATAGGGTATTCTAAAGGCTTCGTATCATCTAGGAATATGTATTGGGACATATAAGAACCTTTAGAATGATCCTAAACAATGCTTGGTGCCCCAAGGGACGTATAGGATGTAGCGTGAGTCCTTGGAGGCTCTAACAAGTGTAGAATGGTGAAGAGAGTATTCTAAAGGCTTAAAATGGTCTAGGAATGTGTATTAGGACATATAAGAACCTTTAGAATGATCCTAAACAATGCTTGGTGCCCCAAGGGACGTATAGGATGTAGCATGAGTCGTTGGAGGCTCTAACAAGTGTAGAATGGTTAATAGAGAATTCTAAAGGCTTAGAATGGTCTAGGAATGTGTACTAGGACATATAAGAACCTTTAGAATGATCCTAAACAATGCTTGGTGCCCCAAGGGACGTATAGGCTGTAGCATGAATCCTTGGAGGCTCTAACAAGTGTAGAATAGTTAATAGGGTTTTCTAAAGGCTTAGTATCGTCTAGGAATATGTATTGGGACATATAAGAACCTTTAGAATGGTCCTAAAGAATGCTTGGTGCCCTAAGGGACGTATAGGATGTAGCATGAGTCCTTGGAGGCTCTAACAAGTGTAGAGTGGTTAATAGGGTATTCTAAAGGCTTAGTATCGTCTAGGAATATGTATTAGGACATATAAGAACCTTTAGAATTATCCTAAACAAAGCTTGGTTCCCCAAGGGACGTACAGAATGTAGCATGAGTCCTTGGAGGCTCTAACAAGTGTAGAATGGTTAATAGAGTATTCTAAAGGCTTAGAATGGTCTAGGAATGTGTATTACGACATATAAGAACCTTTAGAATGATCACAAACAATGCTTGGTTCCCCAAGGGACGAATATGATGTAGCATGAGTCCTTGGAGGCTCTAACAAGTGTAGAATGGTTAAGAGAGTATTCTAAAGGCTTAGTATGGTCTAGGTATATGTATTAGGACATATAAGAACCTTTAGAATGATCCTAACAATGCTTGGTGCCCCAGGGAACGTATAGGATGTAGCATGAGTCCTTGGAGGCTCTAACAATTGTAGAATGGTTAATAGAGTATTCTAAAGGCTTAGAATGGTCTAGGAATGTGTATCGGGACATATAAGAACCTTTAGAATGATCATAAACAATGCTTGGTTCCCCAAGGGACGAATTGGATGTAGCATGAGTCCTTGGAGGCTCTAACAAGTGTAGAATGGTTAAGAGAGTATTCTAAAGGCTTAGTATGGTCTAGGAATGTGTATTAGGACATATAAGAACCTTTAGAATGATCCTAAACAATGCTTGGTGCCCCAAGGAACGTATAGGATGTAGCATGAGTCCTTGGAGGCTCTAACAAGTGTAGAATGGTTAATAGGGTATTCTAAAGGCTTGGTATCGTCTAGGAATCTGTATTGGGACATATAAGAACCTTTAGAATGATTCTAAACAATGCTTGGTGCCCCAAGGGACGTATAGGATGTAGCATGAGTCCTTGGAGGCTCTAACAAGTGTAGAATGCATAAGAGAGTATTCTAAAGGCTTAGAATGGTCTAGGAATGTGTATTAGGACATATAAGTACCTTTAGAATGGTCGTAACCTTTGCTTGGTGCCCCAAGGGACGTAGAGGATGTAGAAAGAGTCCTTGGAGGCTCTCACAAGTGTAGAATAGTTAATAGGGTATTCTAAAGGCTTATTATCGTCTAGGAATATGTATTGGGACATATAATAACCTTTAGAATGATTGTAAGCAATGCTTGGTGCCCCAAGGGACGTATAAGATGTAGCATGACTCATTGGAGGCTCTAACAAGTGTAGAATGGTTAGTAGGGTATTCTAAAGGCTTGGTATCGTCTAGGAATCTGTATTGGGACATATAAGAACCTTTAAAATGATCCTAAACAATGCTTGGTGCCCCAAGGGACGTATAGGATGTAGCATGAGGCCTAGGAGGCTCTAAAGAGTGTTGAATTGTTAATAGGGTATTCTAAAGGCTTAGCATGGTCTAGGAATGTGAACTAGGACATATACGAACCTTTATAATGATCCTAAACAATGCTTGGTGCCCCATGGGACGTATAGGATGTAGCATGAGTCCTTGGAGGCTCGAACAAGTGTAGAATGGTTAATACGGTATTCTAAAGGCTTAGAATGGTCTAGGAATGCGTACTAGGACATATAAGAACCATTAGAATGATCCTAAACAATGCTTGGTGCCCCAAGGGACGTAGAGGATGTAGCATGAGTCCTTGGAGGCTCTAACAAGTGTAGAATGGTTAAGAGAGTATTCTAAAGGCTTAGAATGGTCTAGTAATGTGCATTAGGACATATAAGAACCTTTAAAATGATCGTAACCTTTGCTTGGTGCCCCAAGGGACGTAGAGGATGTAGCATGAGTCCTTGGAGGATCTAACAAGTGTAAAATAGTTAATAGAGTATTCTAAAGGCTTAGAATGGTCTAGGAATGTGTATTGGGACATATAAGAACCTTTAGAATGATCCTAAACAATGCTTGGTGCCCCATGGGACCTATAGGATGTAGCATGAGTCCTTGGAGGCTCTAACAAGTATAGAATGGTTAATAGGGTATTCTAAAGGCTTGGTATCGTCTAGGATCTGTATTGGGACATATAAGAACCTTTAGAATGATCCTAAACAATGCTTGGTGCCCCAAGGGACGTATAGGGTGTAGCATGAATCCTTGGAGGCTCTAACAAGTGTAGAATAGTTAATAGGGTATTCTAAAGGCTTAGTATCGTCTAGGAATATGTATTGGGACATATAAGAACCTTTAGAATGGTCCTAAAGAATGCTTGGTGCCCCAAGGGACGTATAGGATGTAGCATGAGTCCTTGGAGGCTCTAACAAGTGTAGAGTGGTTAATAGGGTATTCTAAAGGCTTAGTATCGTCTAGGAATATGTATTAGGACATATAAGAACCTTTAGAACGATCCTAAACAATGCTTGGTTCCCCAAGGGACGTACAGAATGTAGCAAGAGTCCTTGGAGGCTCTAACAAGTGTAGAATGGTTAATAGAGTATTTTAAAGGCTTAGAATGGTCTAGGAATTTGTATTAGGACATATAAGAACCTTTAGAATGATCCTAAACAATTCTTCGTGCCCCAAGGAACGTATAGGATGTAGCATGAGTCCTTGGAGGCTCTAAAAAGTGTAGAATGGTTAATAGGGTGTTCTAAAGGCTTAGTATGGTATAGGAATGTGTATTAGGACATAAATGAATCTTTAGAATGATCCTAAACAATGCTTGGTGCCCCAAGGGACGTATAGGATGTAGCATGAGTCCTTGGAGGTTCTAACAAGTGTAGAATGGTTAATAGGGTATTCTAAAGGCATAGTATCGTCTAGGAATATGTATTAGGACATATAAGAACCTTTAGAATGATCCTAAACAATGCTTGGTTCCCCAAGGGACGTACAAAATGTAGCATGAGTCCTTGGAGGCTCTAACAAGTGTAGAATGGTTAATAGAGTATTCTAAAGACTTAGAATGGTCTAGGAATGTGTATTACGACATATAAGAACCTTTAGAATGATCACAAACAATGCTTGGTTCCCCAAGGGACGAATATGATGTAGCATGAGTCCTTGGAGGCTCTAACAAGTGTAGAATGGTTAAGAGAGTATTCTAAAGGCTTAGTATGGTCTAGGTATATGTATTAGGACATATAAGAACCTTTAGAATGATCCTAACAATGCTTGGTGCCCCAGGGAACGTATAGGATGTAGCATGAGTCCTTGGAGGCTCTAACAAGTGTAGAATGGTTAATAGAGTATTCTAAAGGCTTAGAATGGTCTAGGAATGTGTATCGGGACATATAAGAACCTTTAGAATGATCATAAACAATGCTTGGTTCCCCAAGGGACGAATTGGATGTAGCATGAGTCCTTGGAGGCTCTAACAAGTGTAGAATGGTTAAGAGAGTATTCTAAAGGCTTAGTATGGTCTACGAATGTGTATTAGGACATATAAGAACCTTTAGAATGATCCTAAACAATGCTTGGTTCCCCAAGGAACGTATAGGATGTAGCATGAGTCCTTGGAGGCTCTAACAAGTGTAGAATGGTTAATAGGGTATTCTAAAGGCTTGGTATCGTCTAGGAATCTGTATTGGGACATATAAGAACCTTTAGAATGATTCTAAACAATGCTTGGTGCCCCAAGGGACGTATAGGATGTAGCATGAGTCCTTGGAGGCTCTAACAAGTGTAGAATGCATAAGAGAGTATTCGAAAGGCTTAGAATGGTCTAGGAATGTGTATTAGGACATATAAGTACCTTTAGAATGGTCGTAACCTTTGCTTGGTGCCCCAAGGGACGTAGAGGATGTAGCAAGAGTCCTTGGAGGCTCTCACAAGTGTAGAATAGTTAATAGGGTATTCTAAAGGCTTATTATCGTCTAGGAATATGTATTGGGACATATAATAACCTTTAGAATGATTGTAAGCAATGCTTGGTGCCCCAAGGGACGTATAAGATGTAGCATGACTCATTGGAGGCTCTAACAAGTGTAGAATGGTTAGTAGGGTATTCTAAAGGCTTGGTATCGTCTAGGAATCTGTATTGGGACATATAAGAACCTTTAAAATGATCCTAAACAATGCTTGGTGCCCCAAGGGACGTATAGGATGTAGCATGAGGCCTAGGAGGCTCTAAAGAGTGTTGAATTGTTAATAGGGTATTCTAAAGACTTAGCATGGTCTAGGAATATGAACTAGGACATATACGAACCTTTATAATGATCCTAAACAATGCTTGGTGCCCCATGGGACGTATAGGATGTAGCATGAGTCCTTGGAGGCTCGAACAAGTGTAGAATGGTTAATACGGTATTCTAAAGGCTTAGAATGGTCTAGGAATGCGTACTAGGACATATAAGAACCATTAGAATGATCCTAAACAATGCTTGGTGCCCCAAGGGACGTAGAGGATGTAGCATGAGTCCTTGGAGGCTCTAACAAGTGTAGAATGGTTAAGAGAGTATTCTAAAGGCTTAGAATGGTCTAGTAATGTGCATTAGGACATATAAGAACCTTTAAAATGATCGTAACCTTTGCTTGGTGCCCCAAGGGACGTAGAGGATGTAGCATGAGTCCTTGGAGGATCTAACAAGTGTAAAATAGTTAATAGAGTATTCTAAAGGCTTAGAATGGTCTAGGAATGTGTATTGGGACATATAAGAACCTTTAGAATGATCCTAAACAATGCTTGGTGCCCCATGGGACCTATAGGATGTAGCATGAGTCCTTGGAGGCTCTAACAAGTATAGAATGGTTAATAGGGTATTCTAAAATCTTGGTATCGTCTAGGATCTGTATTGGGACATATAAGAACCTTTAGAATGATCCTAAACAATGCTTGGTGCCCCAAGGGACGTATAGGGTGTAGCATGAATCCTTGGAGGCTCTAACAAGTGTAGAATAGTTAATAGGGTATTCTAAAGGCTTAGTATCGTCTAGGAATATGTATTGGGACATATAAGAACTTTTAGAATGGTCCTAAAGAATGCTTGGTGCCCCAAGGGACGTATAGGATGTAGCATGAGTCCTTGGAGGCTCTAACAAGTGTAGAGTGGTTAATAGGGTATTCTAAAGGCTTAGTATCGTCTAGGAATATGTATTAGGACATATAAGAACCTTTAGAATGATCCTAAACAATGCTTGGTTCCCCAAGGGACGTACAGAATGTAGCAAGAGTCCTTGGAGGCTCTAACAAGTGTAGAATGGTTAATAGAGTGTTTTAAAGGCTTAGAATGGTCTAGGAATGTGTATTAGGACATATAAGAACCTTTAGAATGATCCTAAACAATTCTTCGTGCCCCAAGGAACGTATAGGATGTAGCATGAGTCCTTGGAGGCTCTAAAAAGTGTAGAATGGTTAATAGGGTGTTCTAAAGGCTTAGTATGGTATAGGAATGTGTATTAGGACATAAATGAATCTTTAGAATGATCCTAAACAATGCTTGGTGCCCCAAGGGACGTATAGGATGTAGCATGAGTCCATGGAGGTTCTAACAAGTGTAGAATGGTTAATAGGGTATTCTAAAGGCATAGTATCGTCTAGGAATATGTATTAGGACATATAAGAACCTTTAGAATGATCCTAAACAATGCTTGGTTCCCCAAGGGACGTACAGAATGTAGCATGAGTCCTTGGAGGCTCTAACAAGTGTAGAATGGTTAATAGAGTATTCGAAAGGCTTAGAATGGTCTAGGAATGTGTATTACGACATATAAGAACCTTTAGAATGATCACAAACAATGCTTGGTTCCCCAAGGGACGAATATGATGTAGCATGAGTCCTTGGAGGCTATAACAAGTGTAGAATGGTTAAGAGAGTATTCTAAAGGCTTAGTATCGTCTAGGAATATGTATTGGGACATATAAGAACCTTTAGAATGATCCTAAACAATGCTTGGTGCCCCAAGGGACGTATAGGATGTAGCATGAGTCCTTGGAGGCTCTAACAAGTGTAGAATGGTTAATAGGGTATTCTAAAGGCTTAGTATCGTCTAGGACTATGTATTAGGACATATAAGAACCTTTAGGATGATCCTAAACAATGCTTGGTTCCCCAAGGGACGTACAGAATGTAGCATGAGTCCTTGGAGGCTCTAACAAGTGTAGAATGGTTAATAGAGTATTCTAAAGGCTTAGAATGGTCTAGGAATGTGTATTAGGACATCTAAGAACCTTTAGAATGATCATAAACAATGCTTGGTTCCCCAAGGGACGAATAGGATGTAGCATGAGTCCTTGGAGGCTCTAACAAGTGTAGAATGGTTAAGAGAGTATTCTAAAGGCTTAGTATGGTCTAGGAATGTGTATTAGGACATATAAGAACCTTTAGGATGATCCTAAACAATGCTTGGTTCCCCAAGGGACGTACAGAATGTAGCATGAGTCCTTGGAGGCTCTAACAAGTGTAGAATGGTTAATAGGGTATTCTAAAGGCTTAGTATCGTCTAGGAATTTGTATTGGGACATATAAGAACCTTTAGGATGATCCTAAACAATGCTTGGTTCCCCAAGGGACGTACAGAATGTAGCATGAGTCCTTGGAGGCTCTAACAAGTGTAGAATGGTTAATAGAGTATTCTAAAGGCTTAGAATGGTCTCGGAATGTGTATTACGACATATAAGAACCTTTAGAATGATCCTAAACAATACTTGGTGCCCCAAGGAACGTATAGGATGTAGCATGAGTCCTTGGAGGCTCTAACAAGTGTAGAGTGGTTAATAGGGTATTCTAAAGGCTTAGTATCGTCTAGGACTATGCATTAGGACATATAAGAACCTTTAGAATGATCCTAAACAATGCTTGGTTCCCCAAGGGACGTACAGAATGTAGCAAGAGTCCTTGGAGGCTCTAACAAGTGTGGAATGGTTAATAGAGTATTTTAAAGGCTTAGAATGGTCTAGGAATGTGTATTACGACATATAAGGACCTTTAGAATGATCACAAACAATGCTTGGTTCGCCAAGGGACGAATATGATGTAGCATGAGTCCTTGGAGGCTCTAACAAGTCTAGAATGGTTAAGAGAGTATTCTAAAGGCTTAGTATGGTCTAGGTATGTGTATTAGGACATATAAGAACCTTTAGAATGATCCTAAACAATGCTTGGTGCCCCAAGGAACGTATAGGATGTAGCATGAGTCCTTGGAGGCTCTAACAAGTGTAGAATGGTTAATAGAGTATTCTAAAGGCTTAGAATGGTCTAGGAAAGTGTATTGGGACATATAAGAACCTTTAGAATGATCATAAACAATGCTTGGTTCCCCAAGGGACGAATAGGATGTAGCATGAGTCCTTGGAGGCTCTAACAAGTGTAGAATGGTTAAGAGAGTATTCTAAAGGCTTAGTATGGTCTAGGAATGTGTATTAGGACATATAAGAACCTTTAGGATGATCCTAAACAATGCTTGGTTCCCCAAGGGACGTACAGAATGTAGCATGAGTCCTTGGAGGCTCTAACAAGTGTAGAATGGTTAATAGGGTATTCTAAAGGCTTAGTATCGTCTAGGAATTTGTATTGGGACATATAAGAACCTTTAGGATGATCCTAAACAATGCTTGGTTCCCCAAGGGACATACAGAATGTAGCATGAGTCCTTGGAGGCTCTAACAAGTGTAGAATGGTTAATAGAGTATTCTAAAGGCTTAGAATGGTCTCGGAATGTGTATTACGACATATAAGAACCTTTAGTATGATCCTAAACAATACTTGGTGCCCCAAGGAACGTATAGGATGTAGCATGAGTCCTTGGAGGCTCTAACAAGTGTAGAGTGGTTAATAGGGTATTCTAAAGGCTTAGTATCGTCTAGGACTATGCATTAGGACATATAAGAACCTTTAGAATGATCCTAAACAATGCTTGGTTCCCCAAGGGACGTACAGAATGTAGCAAGAGTCCTTGGAGGCTCTAACAAGTGTAGAATGGTTAATAGAGTATTTTAAAGGCTTAGAATGGTCTAGGAATGTGTATTACGACATATAAGGACCTTTAGAATGATCACAAACAATGCTTGGTTCCCCAAGGGACGAATATGATGTAGCATGAGTCCTTGGAGGCTCTAACAAGTCTAGAATGGTTAAGAGAGTATTCTAAAGGCTTAGTATGGTCTAGGTATGTGTATTAGGACATATAAGAACCTTTAGAATGATCCTAAACAATGCTTGGTGCCCCAAGGAACGTATAGGATGTAGCATGAGTCCTTGGAGGCTCTAACAAGTGTAGAATGGTTAATAGAGTATTCTAAAGGCTTAGAATGGTCTAGGAAAGTGTATTGGGACATATAAGAACCTTTAGAATGATCATAAACAATGCTTGGTTCCCCAAGGGACGTACAGAATGTAGCATGAGTCCTTGGAGGCTCTAACAAGTGTAGAATGGTTAATAGGGTATTCTAAAGGCTTAGTATCGTCTAGGAATATGTATTGGGACATATAAGAACCTTTAGAATGATCCTAAACAATGCTAGGTGCCCCAAGGGACGTAGAGGATGTAGCATGAGTGCTTGGAGGCTCTAACAAGTGTAGAATGGTTAATAGGGTATTCTAAAGGCTTAGAATGGTCTAGGAATGTGTATTAGGACATATACGAACCTTTAGAATGATCCTAAACAATTCTTCGTGCCCCAAGGAACGTATAGGATGTAGCATGAGTCCTTGGAGGCTCTAACAAGTGTAGAATGGTTAAGAGAGTATTCTAAAGGCTTAGTATCGTCTAGGAATATGTATTGGGACATATAAGAACCTTTAGAATGATCCTAAACAATGCTTGGTTCCCCAAGGGACGTACAGAATGTAGCAAGAGTCCTTGGAGGCTCTAACAAGTGTAGAATGGTTAATAGAGTATTTTAAAGGCTTAGAATGGTCTAGGAATGTGTATTACGACATATAAGGACCTTTAGAATGATCACAAACAATGCTTGGTTCCCCAAGGGACGAATATGATGTAGCATGAGTCCTTGGAGGCTCTAACAAGTCTAGAATGGTTAAGCGAGTATTCTAAAGGCTTAGTATGGTCTAGGTATGTGTATTAGGACATATAAGAACCTTTAGAATGATCCTAAACAATGCTTGGTGCCCCAAGGAACGTATAGGATGTAGCATGAGTCCTTGGAGGCTCTAACAAGTGTAGAATGGTTAATAGAGTATTCTAAAGGCTTAGAATGGTCTAGGAAAGTGTATTGGGACATATAAGAACCTTTAGAATGATCATAAACAATGCTTGGTTCCCCAAGGGACGTACAGAATGTAGCATGAGTCCTTGGAGGCTCTAACAAGTGTAGAATGGTTAATAGGGTATTCTAAAGGCTTAGTATCGTCTAGGAATATGTATTGGGACATATAAGAACCTTTAGAATGATCCTAAACAATGCTAGGTGCCCCAAGGGACGTAGAGGATGTAGCATGAGTGCTTGGAGGCTCTAACAAGTGTAGAATGGTTAATAGGGTATTCTAAAGGCTTAGAATGGTCTAGGAATGTGTATTAGGACATATACGAACCTTTAGAATGATCCTAAACAATTCTTCGTGCCCCAAGGAACGTATAGGATGTAGCATGAGTCCTTGGAGGCTCTAACAAGTGTAGAATGGTTAAGAGAGTATTCTAAAGGCTTAGTATCGTCTAGGAATATGTATTGGGACATATAAGAACCTTTAGAATGATCCTAAACAATGCTTGGTTCCCCAAGGGACGTACAGAATGTAGCAAGAGTCCTTGGAGGCTCTAACAAGTGTAGAATGGTTAATAGAGTATTTTAAAGGCTTAGAATGGTCTAGGTATGTGTATTAGGACATATAAGAACCTTTAGAATGATCCTAAACAATGCTTGGTGCCCCAAGGAACGTATAGGATGTAGCATGAGTCCTTGGAGGCTATAACAAGTGTAGAATGGTTAATAGAGTATTCTAAAGGCTTAGAATGGTCTAGGAAAGTGTATTGGGACATATAAGAACCTTTAGAATGATCATAAACAATGCTTGGTTCCCCAAGGGACGAATAGGATGTAGCATGAGTCCTTGGAGGCTCTAACAAGTGTAGAATGGTTAAGAGAGTATTCTAAAGGCTTAGTATGGTCTAGGAATGTGTATTAGGACATATAAGAACCTTTAGAATGATCCTAAACAATGCTTGGTGCCCCGAGGAACGTATAGGATGTAGCATGAGTCCTTGGAGGCTCTAACAAGTGTAGAATGGTTAATAAGGTATTCTAAAGGCTTGGTATCGTCTAGGAATCTGTATTGGGACATATAAGAACCTTTAGAATATTTCTAAACAATGCTTGGTGCCCCAAGGGACGTATAGGATGTAGCATGAGTCCTTGGAGGCTCTAACAAGTGTAGAATGGTTAATAGGGTATTCTAAAGGCTTAGTATCGTCTAGGAATATGTATTGGGACATATAAGAACCTTTAGAATGATCATAAACAATGCTAGGTGCCCCAAGGGACGTAGAGGATGTAGCATGAGTGCTTGGAGGCTCTAACAAGTGTAGAATGGTTAATAGGGTATTCTAAAGGCTTAGAATGGTCTAGGAATGTGTATTAGGACATATACGAACCTTTAGAATGATCCTAAACAATTCTTCGTGCCCCAAGGAACGTATAGGATGTAGCATGAGTCCTTGGAGGCTCTAACAAGTGTAGAGTGGTTAATAGGGTATTCTAAAGGCTTAGTATCGTCTAGGAATATGTATTAGGACATATAAGAACCTTTAGAATGATCCTAAACAATGCTTGGTTCCCCAAGGGACGTACAGAATGTAGCAAGAGTCCTTGGAGGCTCTAACAAGTGTAGAATGGTTAATAGAGTATTTAAAAGGCTTAGAATGGTCTAGGAATGTGTATTAGGACATATAAGAACCTTTAGAATGATCCTAAACAATTCTTCATGCCCCAAGGAACGTATAGGATGTAGCATGAGTCCTTGGAGGCTCTAACAAGTGTAGAATGGTTAAGAGAGTATTCTAAAGGCTTAGTATCGTCTAGGAATATGTATTGGGACATATAAGAACCTTTAGAATGATCACAAACAATGCTTGGTTCCCCAAGGGACGAATATGATGTAGCATGAGTCCTTGGAGGCTCTAACAAGTGTAGAATGGTTAAGAGAGTATTCTAAAGGCTTAGTATCGTCTAGGAATATGTATTGGGACATATAAGAACCTTTAGAATGATCCTAAACAATGCTTGGTGCCCCAAGGGACGTATAGGATGTAGCATGAGTCCTTGGAGGCTCTAACAAGTGTAGAATGGTTAATAGGGTATTCTAAAGGCTTAGTATCGTCTAGGACTATGTATTAGGACATATAAGAACCTTTAGAATGATCCTAAACAATGCTTGGTTCCCCAAGGGACGTACAGAATGTAGCATGAGTCCTTGGAGGCTCTAACAAGTGTAGAATGGTTAATAGAGTATTCTAAAGGCTTAGAATGGTCTAGGAATGTGTATTACGACATATAAGAACATTTAGAATGATCACAAACAATGCTTGGTTCCCCAAGGGACGAATATGATGTAGCATGAGTCCTTGGAGGCTCTAACAAGTCTAGAATGGTTAAGAGAGTATTCTAAAGGCTTAGTATGGTCTAGGTTTGTGTATTAGGACATATAAGAACCTTTAGAATGATCCTAAACAATGCTTGGTGCCCCAAGGAACGTATAGGATGTAGCATGAGTCCTTGGAGGCTCTAACAAGTGTAGAATGGTTAATAGAGTATTCTAAAGGCTTAGAATGGTCTAGGAAAGTGTATTGGGACATATAAGAACCTTTAGAATGATCATAAACAATGCTTGGTTCCCCAAGGGACGTATAGGATGTAGCATGAGTCCTTGGAGGCTCTAACAAGTGTAGAATGGTTAATAGGGTATTCTAAAGGCTTGGTATCGTCTAGGAATCTGTATTGGGACATATAAGAACCTTTAGAATATTTCTAAACAATGCTTGGTGCCCCAAGGGACGTATAGGATGTAGCATGAGTCCTTGGAGGCTCTAACAAGTGTAGAATGGTTAATAGGGTATTCTAAAGGCTTAGTATCGTCTAGGACTATGTATTAGGACATATAAGAACCTTTAGAATGATCCTAAACAATGCTTGGTTCCCCAAGGGACGTACAGAATGTAGCATGAGTCCTTGGAGGCTCTAACAAGTGTAGAATGGTTAATAGAGTATTCTAAAGGCTTAGAATGGTCTAGGAATGTGTATTACGACATATAAGAACCTTTAGAATGATCACAAACAATGCTTGGTTCCCAAGGGACGAATATGATGTAGCATGAGTCCTTGGAGGCTCTAACAAGTCTAGAATGGTTAAGAGAGTATTCTAAAGGCTTAGTATGGTCTAGGTTTGTGTATTAGGACATATAAGAACCTTTAGAATGATCCTAAACAATGCTTGGTGCCCCAAGGAACGTATAGGATGTAGCATGAGTCCTTGGAGGCTCTAACAAGTGTAGAATGGTTAATAGAGTATTCTAAAGGCTTAGAATGGTCTAGGAAAGTGTATTGGGACATATAAGAACCTTTAGAATGATCATAAACAATGCTTGGTTCCCCAAGGGACGTATAGGATGTAGCATGAGTCCTTGGAGGCTCTAACAAGTGTAGAATGGTTAATAGGGTATTCTAAAGGCTTAGTATCGTCTAGGAATATGTATTGGGACATATAAGAACCTTTAGAATGATCCTAAACAATGCTAGGTGCCCCAAGGGACGTAGAGGATGTAGCATGAGTGCTTGGAGGCTCTAACAAGTGTAGAATGGTTAATAGGGTATTCTAAAGGCTTAGAATGGTCTAGGAATGTGTATTAGGACATATACGAACCTTTAGAATGATCCTAAACAATTCTTCGTGCCCCAAGGAACGTATAGGATGTAGCATGAGTCCTTGGAGGCTCTAACAAGTGTAGAATGGTTAATAGGGTGTTCTAAAGGCTTAGTATGGTATAGGAATGTGTATTAGGACATAAATGAACCTTTAGAATGATCCTAAACAATGCTTGGTGCCCCAAGGGACGTATAGGATGTAGCATGAGTCCTTGAGGTTCTAACAAGTAGAGAATGGTTAATAGGGTATTCTAAAGGCTTAGTATCGTCTAGGAATATGTATTAGGACATATAAGAACCTTTAGAATGATCCTAAACAATGCTTGGTTCCCCAAGGGACGTACAGAATGTAGCATGAGTCCTTGGAGGCTCTAACAAGTGTAGAATGGTTAAGAGATTATTCTAAAGGCTTAGTATGGTCTAGGAATGTGTATTAGGACATATAAGAACCTTTAGGATGATCCTAAACAATGCTTCGTTCCCCAAGGGACGAATATGATGTAGCATGAATCCTTGGAGGCTCTAACAAGTGTAGAATGGTTAAGAGAGTATTCTAAAGGCTTAGTATGGTCTAGGAATGTGTATTAGGACATATAAGAACCTTTAGAATGATCCTAAACAATGCTTGGTGCCCCAAGGAACGTATAAGATGTAGCATGAGTCCTTGGAGGCTCTAACAAGTGTAGAATGGTTAATAGGGTATTCTAAAGGCTTGGTATCGTCTAGGAATCTGTATTGGGACATATAAGAAGCTTTAGAATGATTCTAAACAATGCTTGGTGCCCCAAGGGACGTATAGGATGTAGCATGAGTCCTTGGAGGCTCTAACAAGTGTAGAATGGTTAATAGGGTATTCTAAAGGCTTAGTATCGTCTAGGAATATGTATTGGGACATATAAGAACCTTTAGAATGATCCTAAACAATGCTAGGTGCCCCAAGGGACGTAAAGGATGTAGCATGAGTGCTTGGAGGCTCTAACAAGTGTAGAATGGTTAATAGGGTATTCTAAAGGCTTAGAATGGTCTAGGAATGTGTATTAGGACATATACGAACCTTTAGAATGATCCTAAACAATTCTTCGTGCCCCAAGGAACGTATAGGATGTAGCATGAGTCCTTGGAGGCTCTAACAAGTGTAGAATGGTTAATAGGGTGTTCTAAAGGCTTAGTATGGTATAGGAATGTGTATTAGGACATAAATGAACCTTTAGAATGATCCTAAACAATGCTTGGTGCCCCAAGGGACGTATAGGATGTAGCATGAGTCCTTGAGGTTCTAACAAGTAGAGAATGGTTAATAGGGTATTCTAAAGGCTTAGTATCGTCTAGGAATATGTATTAGGACATATAAGAACCTTTAGAATGATCCTAAACAATGCTTGGTTCCCCAAGGGACGTACAGAATGTAGCATGAGTCCTTGGAGGCTCTAACAAGTGTAGAATGGTTAAGAGATTATTCTAAAGGCTTAGTATGGTCTAGGAATGTGTATTAGGACATATAAGAACCTTTAGGATGATCCTAAACAGTGCTTCGTTCCCCAAGGGACGAATATGATGTAGCATGAATCCTTGGAGGCTCTAACAAGTGTAGAATGGTTAAGAGAGTATTCTAAAGGCTTAGTATGGTCTAGGAATGTGTATTAGGACATATAAGAACCTTTAGAATGATCCTAAACAATGCTTGGTGCCCCAAGGAACGTATAAGATGTAGCATGAGTCCTTGGAGGCTCTAACAAGTGTAGAATGGTTAATAGGGTATTCTAAAGGCTTGGTATCGTCTAGGAATCTGTATTGGGACATATAAGAAGCTTTAGAATGATTCTAAACAATGCTTGGTGCCCCAAGGGACGTATAGGATGTAGCATGAGTCCTTGGAGGCTCTAACAAGTGTAGAATGGTTAATAGGGTATTCTAAAGGCTTAGTATCGTCTAGGAATATGTATTGGGACATATAAGAACCTTTAGAATGATCCTAAACAATGCTAGGTGCCCCAAGGGACGTAGAGGATGTAGCATGAGTGCTTGGAGGCTCTAACAAGTGTAGAATGGTTAATAGGGTATTCTAAAGGCTTAGAATGGTCTAGGAATGTGTATTAGGACATATACGAACCTTTAGAATGATCCTAAACAATTCTTCGTGCCCCAAGGAACGTATAGGATGTAGCATGAGTCCTTGGAGGCTCTAACAAGTGTAGAATGGTTAATAGGGTGTTCTAAAGGCTTAGTATGGTATAGGAATGTGTATTAGGACATAAATGAACCTTTAGAATGATCCTAAACAATGCTTGGTGCCCCAAGGGACGTATAGGATGTAGCATGAGTCCTTGAGGTTCTAACAAGTAGAGAATGGTTAATAGGGTATTCTAAAGGCTTAGTATCGTCTAGGAATATGTATTAGGACATATAAGAACCTTTAGAATGATCCTAAACAATGCTTGGTTCCCCAAGGGACGTACAGAATGTAGCATGAGTCCTTGGAGGCTCTAACAAGTGTAGAATGGTTAAGAGATTATTCTAAAGGCTTAGTATGGTCTAGGAATGTGTATTAGGACATATAAGAACCTTTAGGATGATCCTAAACAGTGCTTCGTTCCCCAAGGGACGAATATGATGTAGCATGAATCCTTGGAGGCTCTAACAAGTGTAGAATGGTTAAGAGAGTATTCTAAAGGCTTAGTATGGTCTAGGAATGTGTATTAGGACATATAAGAACCTTTAGAATGATCCTAAACAATGCTTGGTGCCCCAAGGAACGTATAAGATGTAGCATGAGTCCTTGGAGGCTCTAACAAGTGTAGAATGGTTAATAGGGTATTCTAAAGGCTTGGTATCGTCTAGGAATCTGTATTGGGACATATAAGAAGCTTTAGAATGATTCTAAACAATGCTTGGTGCCCCAAGGGACGTATAGGATGTAGCATGAGTCCTTGGAGGCTCTAACAAGTGTAGAATGGTTAATAGGGTATTCTAAAGGCTTAGTATCGTCTAGGAATATGTATTGGGACATATAAGAACCTTTAGAATGATCCTAAACAATGCTAGGTGCCCCAAGGGACGTAGAGGATGTAGCATGAGTGCTTGGAGGCTCTAACAAGTGTAGAATGGTTAATAGGGTATTCTAAAGGCTTAGAATGGTCTAGGAATGTGTATTAGGACATATACGAACCTTTAGAATGATCCTAAACAATTCTTCGTGCCCCAAGGAACGTATAGGATGTAGCATGAGTCCTTGGAGGCTCTAACAAGTGTAGAATGGTTAATAGGGTGTTCTAAAGGCTTAGTATGGTATAGGAATGTGTATTAGGACATAAATGAACCTTTAGAATGATCCTAAACAATGCTTGGTGCCCCAAGGGACGTATAGGATGTAGCATGAGTCCTTGAGGTTCTAACAAGTAGAGAATGGTTAATAGGGTATTCTAAAGGCTTAGTATCGTCTAGGAATATGTATTAGGACATATAAGAACCTTTAGAATGATCCTAAACAATGCTTGGTTCCCCAAGGGACGTACAGAATGTAGCATGAGTCCTTGGAGGCTCTAACAAGTGTAGAATGGTTAAGAGATTATTCTAAAGGCTTAGTATGGTCTAGGAATGTGTATTAGGACATATAAGAACCTTTAGGATGATCCTAAACAGTGCTTCGTTCCCCAAGGGACGAATATGATGTAGCATGAATCCTTGGAGGCTCTAACAAGTGTAGAATGGTTAAGAGAGTATTCTAAAGGCATAGTATGGTCTAGGAATGTGTATTAGGACATATAAGAACCTTTAGAATGATCCTAAACAATGCTTGGTGCCCCAAGGAACGTATAAGATGTAGCATGAGTCCTTGGAGGCTCTAACAAGTGTAGAATGGTTAATAGGGTATTCTAAAGGCTTGGTATCGTCTAGGAATCTGTATTGGGACATATAAGAAGCTTTAGAATGATTCTAAACAATGCTTGGTGCCCCAAGGGACGTATAGGATGTAGCATGAGTCCTTGGAGGCTCTAACAAGTGTAGAATGGTTAATAGGGTATTCTAAAGGCTTAGTATCGTCTAGGAATATGTATTGGGACATATAAGAACCTTTAGAATGATCCTAAACAATGCTAGGTACCCCAAGGGACGTAGAGGATGTAGCATGAGTGCTTGGAGGCTCTAACAAGTGTAGAATGGTTAATAGGGTATTCTAAAGGCTTAGAATGGTCTAGGAATGTGTATTAGGACATATACGAACCTTTAGAATGATCCTAAACAATTCTTCGTGCCCCAAGGAACGTATAGGATGTAGCATGAGTCCTTGGAGGCTCTAACAAGTGTAGAATGGTTAATAGGGTGTTCTAAAGGCTTAGTATGGTATAGGAATGTGTATTAGGACATAAATGAACCTTTAGAATGATCCTAAACAATGCTTGGTGCCCCAAGGGACGTATAGGATGTAGCATGAGTCCTTGAGGTTCTAACAAGTAGAGAATGGTTAATAGGGTATTCTAAAGGCTTAGTATCGTCTAGGAATATGTATTAGGACATATAAGAACCTTTAGAATGATCCTAAACAATGCTTGGTTCCCCAAGGGACGTACAGAATGTAGCATGAGTCCTTGGAGGCTCTAACAAGTGTAGAATGGTTAAGAGATTATTCTAAAGGCTTAGTATGGTCTAGGAATGTGTATTAGGACATATAAGAACCTTTAGGATGATCCTAAACAATGCTTGGTTCCCCAAGGGACGAATATGATGTAGCATGAATCCTTGGAGGCTCTAACAAGTGTAGAATGGTTAAGAGAGTATTCTAAAGGCTTAGTATGGTCTAGGAATGTGTATTAGGACATATAAGAACCTTTAGAATGATCCTAAACAATGCTTGGTGCCCCAAGGAACGTATAAGATGTAGCATGAGTCCTTGGAGGCTCTAACAAGTGTAGAATGGTTAATAGGGTATTCTAAAGGCTTGGTATCGTCTAGGAATCTGTATTGGGACATATAAGAAGCTTTAGAATGATTCTAAACAATGCTTGGTGCCCCAAGGGACGTATAGGATGTAGCATGACTCCTTGGAGGCTCTAACAAGTGTAGAATGGTTAATAGGGTATTCTAAAGGCTTAGTATCGTCTAGGAATATGTATTGGGACATATAAGAACCTTTAGAATGATCCTAAACAATGCTAGGTACCCCAAGGGACGTAGAGGATGTAGCATGAGTGCTTGGAGGCTCTAACAAGTGTAGAATGGTTAATAGGGTATTCTAAAGGCTTAGAATGGTCTAGGAATGTGTATTAGGACATATACGAACCTTTAGAATGTTCCTAAACAATTCTTCGTGCCCCAAGGAACGTATAGGATGTAGCATGAGTCCTTGGAGGCTCTAACAAGTGTAGAATGGTTAATAGGGTGTTCTAAAGGCTTAGTATGGTATAGGAATGTGTATTAGGACATAAATGAACCTTTAGAATGATCCTAAACAATGCTTGGTGCCCCAAGGGACGTATAGGATGTAGCATGAGTCCTTGAGGTTCTAACAAGTAGAGAATGGTTAATAGGGTATTCTAAAGGCTTAGTATCGTCTAGGAATATGTATTAGGACATATAAGAACCTTTAGAATGATCCTAAACAATGCTTGGTTCCCCAAGGGACGTACA
This sequence comes from Crotalaria pallida, assembly GCA_037953625.1. NCBI lineage: Eukaryota > Viridiplantae > Streptophyta > Magnoliopsida > Fabales > Fabaceae > Crotalaria > Crotalaria pallida. The sequence goes on along the minus strand of CM075649.1, from coordinate 72,492,508 downwards.
GAATGTAGCATGTGTCCTTGGAGGCTCTAACAAGTGTAGAATGGTTAAGAGATTATTCTAAAGGCTTAGTATGGTCTAGGAATGTGTATTAGGACATATAAGAACCTTTAGGATGATCCTAAACAATGCTTGGTTCCCCAAGGGACGAATATGATGTAGCATGAATCCTTGGAGGCTCTAACAAGTGTAGAATGGTTAAGAGAGTATTCTAAAGGCTTAGTATGGTCTAGGAATGTGTATTAGGACATATAAGAACCTTTAGAATGATCCTAAACAATGCTTGGTGCCCCAAGGAACGTATAAGATGTAGCATGAGTCCTTGGAGGCTCTAACAAGTGTAGAATGGTTAATAGGGTATTCTAAAGGCTTGGTATCGTCTAGGATTCTGTATTGGGACATATAAGAAGCTTTAGAATGATTCTAAACAATGCTTGGTGCCCCAAGGGACGTATAGGATGTAGCATGAGTCCTTGGAGGCTCTAACAAGTGTAGAATGGTTAATAGGGTATTCTAAAGGCTTAGTATCGTCTAGGAATATGTATTGGGACATATAAGAACCTTTAGAATGATCCTAAACAATGCTAGGTGCCCCAAGGGACGTAGAGGATGTAGCATGAGTGCTTGGAGGCTCTAACAAGTGTAGAATGGTTAATAGGGTATTCTAAAGGCTTAGAATGGTCTAGGAATGTGTATTAGGACATATACGAACCTTTAGAATGATCCTAAACAATTCTTCGTGCCCCAAGGAACGTATAGGATGTAGCATGAGTCCTTGGAGGCTCTAACAAGTGTAGAATGGTTAATAGGGTGTTCTAAAGGCTTAGTATGGTATAGGAATGTGTATTAGGACATAAATGAACCTTTAGAATGATCCTAAACAATGCTTGGTGCCCCAAGGGACGTATAGGATGTAGCATGAGTCCTTGAGGTTCTAACAAGTAGAGAATGGTTAATAGGGTATTCTAAAGGCTTAGTATCGTCTAGGAATATGTATTAGGACATATAAGAACCTTTAGAATGATCCTAAACAATGCTTGGTTCCCCAAGGGACGTACAGAATGTAGCATGTGTCCTTGGAGGCTCTAACAAGTGTAGAATGGTTAAGAGATTATTCTAAAGGCTTAGTATGGTCTAGGAATGTGTATTAGGACATATAAGAACCTTTAGGATGATCCTAAACAATGCTTGGTTCCCCAAGGGACGAATATGATGTAGCATGAATCCTTGGAGGCTCTAACAAGTGTAGAATGGTTAAGAGAGTATTCTAAAGGCTTAGTATGGTCTAGGAATGTGTATTAGGACATATAAGAACCTTTAGAATGATCCTAAACAATGCTTGGTGCCCCAAGGAACGTATAAGATGTAGCATGAGTCCTTGGAGGCTCTAACAAGTGTAGAATGGTTAATAGGGTATTCTAAAGGCTTGGTATCGTCTAGGATTCTGTATTGGGACATATAAGAAGCTTTAGAATGATTCTAAACAATGCTTGGTGCCCCAAGGGACGTATAGGATGTAGCATGAGTCCTTGGAGGCTCTAACAAGTGTAGAATGGTTAATAGGGTATTCTAAAGGCTTAGTATCGTCTAGGAATATGTATTGGGACATATAAGAACCTTTAGAATGATCCTAAACAATGCTAGGTGCCCCAAGGGACGTAGAGGATGTAGCATGAGTGCTTGGAGGCTCTAACAAGTGTAGAATGGTTAATAGGGTATTCTAAAGGCTTAGAATGGTCTAGGAATGTGTATTAGGACATATACGAACCTTTAGAATGATCCTAAACAATTCTTCGTGCCCCAAGGAACGTATAGGATGTAGCATGAGTCCTTGGAGGCTCTAACAAGTGTAGAATGGTTAATAGGGTGTTCTAAAGGCTTAGTATGGTATAGGAATGTGTATTAGGACATAAATGAACCTTTAGAATGATCCTAAACAATGCTTGGTGCCCCAAGGGGTATAGGATGTAGCATGAGTCCTTGGAGGTTCTAACAAGTAGAGAATGGTTAATAGGGTATTCTAAAGGCTTAGTATCGTCTAGGAATATGTATTAGGACATATAAGAACCTTTAGAATGATCCTAAACAATGCTTGGTTCCCCAAGGGACGTACAGAATGTAGCATGAGTCCTTGGAGGCTCTAACAAGTGTAGAATGGTTAAGAGAGTATTCTAAAGGCTTAGTATGGTCTAGAAATGTGTATTACGACATATAAGGACCTTTAGAATGATCACAAACAATGCTTGGTTCCCCAAGGGACGAATATGATGTAGCATGAGTCCTTGGAGGCTCTAACAAGTCTAGAATGGTTAAGAGAGTATTCTAAAAGCTTAGTATGGTCTAGGTATGTGTATTAGGACATATAAGAACCTTTAGAATGATCCTAAACAATGCTTGGTTCCCCAAGGGACGAATATGATGTAGCATGAGTCCTTGGAGGCTCTAACAAGTGTAGAATGGTTAAGAGAGTATTCAAAAGGCTTAGTATGAGCTAGGAATGTGTATTAGGACATATAAGAACCTTTAGAATGATCCTAAACAATGCTTGGTGCCCCAAGGAACGTATAGGATGTAGCATGAGTCCTTGTAGGCTCTAACAAGTGTAGAATGGTTAATAGGGTATTCTAAAGGCTTAGTATCGTCTAGGACTATGCATTAGGACATATAAGAACCTTTAGAATGATCCTAAACAATGCTTGGTTCCCCAAGGGACGTACAGAATGTAGCAAGAGTCCTTGGAGGCTCTAACAAGTGTAGAATGGTTAATAGAGTATTTTAAAGGCTTAGAATGGTCTAGGAATGTGTATTACGACATATAAGGACCTTTAGAATGATCACAAACAATGCTTGGTTCCCCAAGGGACGAATATGATGTAGCATGAGTCCTTGGAGGCTCTAACAAGTCTAGAATGGTTAAGAGAGTATTCTAAAGGCTTAGTATGGTCTAGGTATGTGTATTAGGACATATAAGAACCTTTAGAATGATCCTAAACAATGCTTGGTGCCCCAAGGAACGTATAGGATGTAGCATGAGTCCTTGTAGGCTCTAACAAGTGTAGAATGGTTAATAGGGTATTCTAAAGGCTTAGTATCGTCTAGGACTATGCATTAGGACATATAAGAACCTTTAGAATGATCCTAAACAATGCTTGGTTCCCCAAGGGACGAATAGGATGTAGCATGAGTCCTTGGAGGCTCTAACAAGTGTAGAATGGTTAAGAGAGTATTCTAAAGGCTTAGTATGGTCTAGGAATGTGTATTAGGACATATAAGAACCTTTAGAATGATCCTAAACAATGCTTGGTGCCCCGAGGAACGTATAGGATGTAGCATGAGTCTTTGGAGGCTCTAACAAGTGTAGAATGGTTAATACGGTATTCTAAAGGCTTGGTATCGTCTAGGTAGCTGTATTGGGACATATAAGAACCTTTAGAATATTTCTAAACAATGCTTGGTGCCCCAAGGGACGTATAGGATGTAGCATGAGTCCTTGGAGGCTCTAACAAGTGTAGAATGGTTAATAGGGTATTCTAAAGGCTTAGTATCGTCTAGGAATATGTATTGGGACATATAAGAACCTTTAGAATGATCCTTAACAATGCTAGGTGCCCCAAGGGACGTAGAGGATGTAGCATGAGTGCTTGGAGGCTCTAACAAGTGTAGAATGGTTAATAGGGTATTCTAAAGGCTTAGAATGGTCTAGGAATGTGTATTAGGACATATACGAACCTTTAGAATGATCCTAAACAATTCTTCGTGCCCCAAGGAACGTATAGGATGTAGCATGAGTCCTTGGAGGCTCTAACAAGTGTAGAGTGGTTAATAGGGTATTCTAAAGGCTTAGTATCGTCTAGGAATATGTATTAGGACATATAAGAACCTTTAGAATGATCCTAAACAATGCTTGGTTCCCCAAGGGACGTACAGAATGTAGCAAGAGTCCTTGGAGGCTCTAACAAGTGTAGAATGGTTAATAGAGTATTTTAAAGGCTTAGAATGGTCTAGGAATGTGTATTAGGACATATAAGAACCTTTAGAATGATCCTAAACAATTCTTCGTGCCCCAAGGAACGTATAGGATGTAGCATGAGTCCTTGGAGGCTCTAACAAGTGTAGAATGGTTAAGAGAGTATTCTAAAGGCTTAGTATCGTCTAGGAATATGTATTGGGACATATAAGAACCTTTAGAATGATCACAAACAATGCTTGGTTCCCCAAGGGACGAATATGATGTAGCATGAGTCCTTGGAGGCTCTAACAAGTGTAGAATGGTTAAGAGAGTATTCTAAAGGCTTAGTATCGTCTAGGAATATGTATTGGGACATATAAGAACCTTTAGAATGATCCTAAACAATGCTTGGTTCCCCAAGGGACGTACAGAATGTAGCAAGAGTCCTTGGAGGCTCTAACAAGTGTAGAATGGTTAATAGAGTATTTTTAAAGGCTTAGAATGGTCTAGGTATGTGTATTAAGACATATAAGAACCTTTAGAATGATCCTAAACAATGCTTGGTGCCCCAAGGAACGTATAGGATGTAGCATGAGTCCTTGGAGGCTCTAACAAGTGTAGAATGGTTAATAGAGTATTCTAAAGGCTTAGAATGGTCTAGGAAAGTGTATTGGGACATATAAGAACCTTTAGAATGATCATAAACAATGCTTGGTTCCCCAAGGGACGAATAGGATGTAGCATGAGTCCTTGGAGGCTCTAACAAGTGTAGAATGGTTAAGAGAGTATTCTAAAGGCTTGGTATCGTCTAGGAATCTGTATTGGGACATATAAGAACGTTTAGAATATTTCTAAACAATGCTTGGTGCCCCAAGGGACGTATAGGATGTAGCATGAGTCCTTGGAGGCTCTAACAAGTGTAGAATGGTTAATAGGGTATTCTAAAGGCTTAGTATCGTCTAGGAATATGTATTGGGACATATAAGAACCTTTAGAATGATCCTAAACAATGCTAGGTGCCCCAAGGGACGTAGAGGATGTAGCATGAGTGCTTGGAGGCTCTAACAAGTGTAGAATGGTTAATAGGGTATTCTAAAGGCTTAGAATGGTCTAGGAATGTGTATTAGGACATATACGAACCTTTAGAATGATCCGAAACAATTCTTCGTGCCCCAAGGAACGTATAGGATGTAGCATGACTCCTTGGAGGCTCTAACAAGTGTAGAATGGTTAAGAGAGTATTCTAAAGGCTTAGTATCGTCTAGGAATATGTATTGGGACATATAAGAACCTTTAGAATGATCCTAAACAATGCTTGGTTCCCCAAGGGACGTACAGAATGTAGCAAGAGTCCTTGGAGGCTCTAACAAGTGTAGAATGGTTAATAGAGTATTTTAAAGGCTTAGAATGGTCTAGGTATGTGTATTAGGACATATAAGAACCTTTAGAATGATCCTAAACAATGCTTGGTGCCCCAAGGAACGTATAGGATGTAGCATGAGTCCATGGAGGCTCTAACAAGTGTAGAATGGTTAATAGAGTATTCTAAAGGCTTAGAATGGTCTAGGAAAGTGTATTGGGACATATAAGAACCTTTAGAATGATCATAAACAATGCTTGGTTCCCCAAGGGACAAATAGGATGTAGCATGAGTCCTTGGAGGCTCTAACAAGTGTAGAATGGTTAAGAGAGTATTCTAAAGGCTTAGTATGGTCTAGGAATGTGTATTAGGACATATAAGAACCTTTAGAATGATCCTAAACAATGCTTGGTGCCCCGAGGAACGTATAGGATGTAGCATGAGTCCTTGGAGGCTCTAACAAGTGTAGAATGGTTAATAGGGTATTCTAAAGGCTTGGTATCGTCTAGGAATCTGTATTGGGACATATAAGAACCTTTAGAATATTTCTAAACAATGCTTGGTGCCCCAAGGGACGTATAGGATGTAGCATGAGTCCTTGGAGGCTCTAACAAGTGTAGAATGGTTAATAGGGTATTCTAAAGGCTTAGTATCGTCTAGGAATATGTATTGGGACATATAAGAACCTTTAGAATTATCCTAACCAATGCTAGGTGCCCCAAGGGACGTAGAGGATGTAGCATGAGTGCTTGGAGGCTCTAACAAGTGTAGAATGGTTAATAGGGTATTCTAAAGGCTTAGAATGGTCTAGGAATGTGTATTAGGACATATACGAACCTTTAGAATGATCCTAAACAATTCTTCGTGCCCCAAGGAACGTATAGGATGTAGCATGAGTCCTTGGAGGCTCTAACAAGTGTAGAGTGGTTAATAGGGTATTCTAAAGGCTTAGTATCGTCTAGGAATATGTATTAGGACATATAAGAACCTTTAGAATGTTCCTAAACAATGCTTGGTTCCCCAAGGGACGTACAGAATGTAGCAAGAGTCCTTGGAGGCTCTAACAAGTGTAGAATGGTTAATAGAGTATTTTAAAGGCTTAGAATGGTCTAGGAATGTGTATTAGGACATATAAGAAACTTTAGAATGATCCTAAACAATTCTTCATGCCCCAAGGAACGTATAGGATGTAGCATGAGTCCTTGGAGGCTCTAACAAGTGTAGAATGGTTAAGAGAGTATTCTAAAGGCTTAGTATCGTCTAGGAATATGTATTGGGACATATAAGAACCTTTAGAATGATCACAAACAATGCTTGGTTCCCCAAGGGACGAATATGATGTAGCATGAGTCCTTGGAGGCTCTAACAAGTGTAGAATGGTTAAGAGAGTATTCTAAAGGCTTAGTATCGTCTAGGAATATGTATTGGGACATATAAGAACCTTTAGAATGATCCTAAACAATGCTTGGTGCCCCAAGGGACGTATAGGATGTAGCATGAGTCCTTGGAGGCTCTAACAAGTGTAGAATGGTTAATAGGGTATTCTAAAGGCTTGGTATCGTCTAGGACTATGTATTAGGACATATAAGAACCTTTAGAATGATCCTAAACAATGCTTGGTTCCCCAAGGGACGTACAGAATGTAGCATGAGTCCTTGGAGGCTCTAACAAGTGTAGAATGGTTAATAGAGTATTCTAAAGGCTTAGTATGGTCTAGGTATGTGTATTAGGACATATAAGAACCTTTAGAATGATCCTAAACAATGCTTGGTGCCCCAAGGAACGTATAGGATGTAGCATGAGTCCTTGGAGGCTCTAACAAGTGTAGAATGGTTAATAGAGTATTCTAAAGGCTTAGAATGGTCTAGGAAAGTGTATTGGGACATATAAGAACCTTTAGAATGATCATAAACAATGCTTGGTTCCCCAAGGGACGTATAGGATGTAGCATGAGTCCTTGGAGGCTCTAACAAGTGTAGAATGGTTAATAGGGTATTCTAAAGGCTTGGTATCGTCTAGGAATCTGTATTGGGACATATAAAACCTTTAGAATATTTCTAAACAATGCTTGGTGCCCCAAGGGACGTATAGGATGTAGCATGAGTCCTTGGAGGCTCTAACAAGTGTAGAATGGTTAATAGGGTATTCTAAAGGCTTAGTATCGTCTAGGAATATGTATTGGGACATATAAGAACCTTTAGAATGATCCTAAACAATGCTAGGTTCCCCAAGGGACGTACAGAATGTAGCATGAGTCCTTGGAGGCTCTAACAAGTGTAGAATGGTTAAGAGATTATTCTAAAGGCTTAGTATGGTCTAGGAATGTGTATTAGGACATATAAGAACCTTTAGGATGATCCTAAACAATGCTTCGTTCCCCAAGGGACGAATATGATGTAGCATGAATCCTTGGAGGCTCTAACAAGTGTAGAATGGTTAAGAGAGTATTCTAAAGGCTTAGTATGGTCTAGGAATGTGTATTAGGACATATAAGAACCTTTAGAATGATCCTAAACAATGCTTGGTGCCCCAAGGAACGTATAAGATGTAGCATGAGTCCTTGGAGGCTCTAACAAGTGTAGAATGGTTAATAGGGTATTCTAAAGGCTTGGTATCGTCTAGGAATCTGTATTGGGACATATAAGAAGCTTTAGAATGATTCTAAACAATGCTTGGTGCCCCAAGGGACGTATAGGATGTAGCATGAGTCCTTGGAGGCTCTAACAAGTGTAGAATGGTTAATAGGGTATTCTAAAGGCTTAGTATCGTCTAGGAATATGTATTGGGACATATAAGAACCTTTAGAATGATCCTAAACAATGCTAGGTGCCCCAAGGGACGTAGAGGATGTAGCATGAGTGCTTGGAGGCTCTAACAAGTGTAGAATGGTTAATAGGGTATTCTAAAGGCTTAGAATGGTCTAGGAATGTGTATTAGGACATATACGAACCTTTAGAATGATCCTAAACAATTCTTCGTGCCCCAAGGAACGTATAGGATGTAGCATGAGTCCTTGGAGGCTCTAACAAGTGTAGAATGGTTAATAGGGTGTTCTAAAGGCTTAGTATGGTATAGGAATGTGTATTAGGACATAAATGAACCTTTAGAATGATCCTAAACAATGCTTGGTGCCCCAAGGGACGTATAGGATGTAGCATGAGTCCTTGAGGTTCTAACAAGTAGAGAATGGTTAATAGGGTATTCTAAAGGCTTAGTATCGTCTAGGAATATGTATTAGGACATATAAGAACCTTTAGAATGATCCTAAACAATGCTTGGTTCCCCAAGGGACGTACAGAATGTAGCATGAGTCCTTGGAGGCTCTAACAAGTGTAGAATGGTTAAGAGATTATTCTAAAGGCTTAGTATGGTCTAGGAATGTGTATTAGGACATATAAGAACCTTTAGGATGATCCTAAACAATGCTTGGTTCCCCAAGGGACGAATATGATGTAGCATGAATCCTTGGAGGCTCTAACAAGTGTAGAATGGTTAAGAGAGTATTCTAAAGGCTTAGTATGGTCTAGGAATGTGTATTAGGACATATAAGAACCTTTAGAATGATCCTAAACAATGCTTGGTGCCCCAAGGGACGTATAGGATGTAGCGTGAGTCCTTATAGGCTCTAACAAGTGTAGAATGGTTAATAGGGTATTCTAAAGGCTTAGTATCGTCTAGGAATATGTATTGGGACATATAAGAACCTTTAGAGTGATCCTAAACAATGCTAGGTGCCCCAAGGGACGTAGAGGATGTAGCATGAGTTCTTGGAGGCTCTAACAAGTGTAGAATGGTTAATAGGGTATTCTAAAGGCTTAGAATGGTCTAGGAATGTGTATTAGGACATATAAGAACCTTTAGAATGATCCTAAACAATTCTTCGTGCCCCAAGGAACGTATAAGATGTAGCATGAGTCCTTGGAGGCTCTAACAAGTGTAGAATGGTTAATAGGGTGTTCTAAAGGCTTAGTATGGTATAGGAATGTGTATTAGGACATAAATGAACCTTTAGAATGATCCTAAACAATGCTTGGTGCCCCAAGGGACGTATAGGATGTAGCATGAGTCCTTGGAGGTTCTAACAAGTGTAGAATGGTTAATAGGGTATTCTAAAGGCTTAGTATCGTCTAGGAATATGTATTAGGACATATAAGAACCTTTAGAATGATCCTAAACAATGCTTGGTTCCCCAAGGGACGTACAGAATGTAGCATGAGTCCTTGGAGGCTATAACAAGTGTAGAATGGTTAAGAGAGTATTCTAAAGGCTTAGTATCGTCTAGGAATATGTATTGGGACATATAAGAACCTTTAGAATGATCCTAAACAATGCTTGGTGCCCCAAGGGACGTATAGGATGTAGCATGAGTCCTTGGAGGCTCTAACAAGTGTAGAATGGTTAATAGGGTATTCTAAAGGCTGGGTATCGTCTAGGACTATGTATTGGGACATATAAGAACCTTTAGGATGATCCTAAACAATGCTTGGTTCCCCAAGGGACGTATAGGATGTAGCATGAGTCCTTGGAGGCTCTAACAAGTGTAGAATGGTTAATAGGGTATTCTAAAGGCTTAGAATGGTCTAGGAATGTGTATTAGGACATCTAAGAACCTTTAGAATGATCATAAACAATGCTTGGTTCCCCAAGGGACGAATAGGATGTAGCATGAGTCCTTGGAGGCTTTAACAAGTGTAGAATGGTTAAGAGAGAATTCTAAAGGCTTAGAATGGTCTACGAATTTGTATTAGGACATATAAGAACCTTTAGGATGATCCTAAACAATGCTTGGTTCCCCAAGGGACGTACAGAATGTAGAATGAGTCCTTGGAGGCTCTAACAAGTGTAGAATGGTTAATAGGGTATTCTAAAGGCTTAGTATCGTCTAGGAATTTGTATTGGGACATATAAGAACCTTTAGGATGATCCTAAACAATGCTTGGTTCCCCAAGGGACGTACAGAATGTAGCATGAGTCCTTGGAGGCTCTAACAAGTGTAGAATGGTTAATAGAGTATTCTAAAGGCTTAGAATGGTCTAGGAATGTGTATTACGACATATAAGACCCTTTAGAATGATCACAAACAATGCTTGGTTCCCCAAGGGACGAATAGGATGTAGCATGAGTCCTTGGAGGCTCTAACAAGTGTAGAATGGTTAAGAGAGTATTCTAAAGGCTTAGTATCGTCTAGGAATATGTATTGGGACATATAAGAACCTTTAGAATGATCACAAACAATGCTTGGTTCCCCAAGGGACGAATATGATGTAGCATGAGTCCTTGGAGGCTCTAACAAGTGTAGAATGGTTAAGAGAGTATTCTAAAGGCTTAGTATCGTCTAGGAATATGTATTGGGACATATAAGAACCTTTAGAATGATCCTAAACAATGCTTGGTGCCCCAAGGGACGTATAGGATGTAGCATGAGTCCTTGGAGGCTCTAACAAGTGTAGAATGGTTAATAGGGTATTCTAAAGGCTTAGTATCGTCTAGGACTATGTATTAGGACATATAAGAACCTTTAGAATGATCCTAAACAATGCTTGGTTCCCCAAGGGACGTACAGAATGTAGCATGAGTCCTTGGAGGCTCTAACAAGTGTAGAATGGTTAAGAGAGTATTCTAAATGCTTAGTATGGTCTAGGAATGTGTATTAGGACATATAAGAACCTTTAGGATGATCCTAAACAATGCTTGGTTCCCCAAGGGACGAATATGATGTAGCATGAGTCCTTGGAGGCTCTAACAAGTGTAGAATGGATAAGAGAGTATTCTAAAGGCTTAGTATGGTCTAGGAATGTGTATTAGGACATATAAGAACCTTTAGGATGATCCTAAACAATGCTTGGTTCCCCAAGGGACGAATATGATGTAGCATGAGTCCTTGGAGGCTCTAACAAGTGTAGAATGGTTAAGAGAGTATTCTAAAGGCTTAGTATGGTCTAGGAATGTGTATTAGGACATATAAGAACCTTTAGAATGATCCTAAACAATGCTTGGTGCCCCAAGGAACGTATAGGATGTAGCATGAGTGCTTGGAGGCTCTAACAAGTGTAGAATGGTTAATAGGGTATTCTAAAGGCTTAGAATGGTCTAGGAATGTGTATTAGGACATATACGAACCTTTAGAATGATCCTAAACAATTCTTCGTGCCCCAAGGAACGTATATGATGTAGCATGAGTCCTTGGAGGCTCTAACAAGTGTAGAATGGTTAATAGGGTATTCTAAAGGCTTAGTATCGTCTAGGAATATGTATTGGGACATATAAGAACCTTTAGAATGATCCTAAACAATGCTAGGTGCCCCAAGGGACGTAGAGGATGTAGCATGAGTGCTTGGAGGCTCTAACAAGTGTAAAATGGTCAATCGGGTATTCTAAAGGCATAGAATGGTCTAGGAATGTGTATTAGGACATATACGAACCTTTAGAATGATGCTAAACAATTCTTCGTGCCCCAAGGAACGTATAGGATGTAGCATGAGTCCTTGGAGGCTCTAACAAGTGTAGAATGGTTAATAGGGTATTCTAAAGGCTTAGTATCGTCTAGGAATATGTATTGGGACATATAAGAACCTTTAGAATGATCCTAAACAATGCTAGGTGCCCCAAGGGACGTAGAGGATGTAGCATGAGTGCTTGGAGGCTCTAACAAGTGTAGAATGGTTAATAGCGTATTCTAAAGGCTTAGAATGGTCTAGGAATGTGTATTAGGACATATACGAACCTTTAGAATGGTCCTAAACAATTCTTCGTGCCCCAAGGAACGTATAGGATGTAGCATGAGTCCTTGGAGGCTCTAACAAGTGTAGAATGGTTAATAGGGTGTTCTAAAGGCTTAGTATGGTATAGGAATGTGTATTAGGACATAAATGATCCTTTAGAATGATCCTAAACAATGCTTGGTGCCCCAAGGGACGTATAGGATGTAGCATGAGTCCTTGGAGGCTCTAACAAGTGTAGAATGGTTAATAGGGTATTCTAAAGGCTTAGTATCGTCTAGGAATATGTATTAGGACATATAAGAACCTTTATAATGATCCTAAACAATGCTTGGTGCCCCAAGGGACGTACAGAATGTAGCATGAGTCCTTGGAGGCTCTAACAAGTGTAGAATGGTTAAGAGAGTATTCTAAATGCTTAGTATGGTCTAGGAATGTGTATTAGGACATATAAGAACCTTTAGGATGATCCTAAACAATGCTTGGTTCCCCAAGGGACGAATATGATGTAGCATGAGTCCTTGGAGGCTCTAACAAGTGTGGAATGGTTAAGAGAGTATTCTAAAGGCTTAGTATGGTCTAGGAATGTGTATTAGGACATATAAGAACCTTTAGAATGATCCTAAACAATGCTTGGTGCCCCAAGGAACGTATAGGATGTAGTATGAGTCCTTGGACGCTCTAACAAGTGTAGAATGGTTAATAGGGTATTCTAAAGGCTTGGTATCGTCTAGGAATCTGTATTGGGACATATAAGAACCTTTAGAATGATTCTAAACAATGCTTGGTGCCCCAAGGGACGTATAGGATGTAGCATGAGTCCTTGGAGGCTCTAACAAGTGTAGAATGGTTAAGAGAGTATTCTAAAGGCTTGGTATCGTCTAGGACTATGTATTGGGACATATAAGAACCTTTAGGATGATCCTAAACAATGCTTGGTTCCCCAAGGGACGTATAGGATGTAGCATGAGTCCTTGGAGGCTCTAACAAGTGTAGAATGGTTAATAGGGTATTCTAAAGGCTTAGAATGGTCTAGGAATGTGTATTAGGACATCTAAGAACCTTTAGAATGATCATAAACAATGCTTGGTTCCCTAAGGGACGAATAGGATGTAGCATGAGTCCTTGGAGGCTCTAACAAGTGTAGAATGGTTAAGAGAGAATTCTAAAGGCTTAGAATGGTCTAGGAATTTGTATTAGGACATATAAGAACCTTTAGGATGATCCTAAATAATGTTTGGTTCCCCAAGGGACGTACAGAATGTAGCATGAGTCCTTGGAGGCTCTAACAAGTGTAGAATGGTTAATAGGGTATTCTAAAGGCTTAGTATCGTCTAGGAATTTGTATTGGGACATATAAGAACCTTTAGGATGATCCTAAACAATGCTTGGTTCCCCAAGGGACGTACAGAATGTAGCATGAGTCCTTGGAGGCTCTAACAAGTGTAGAATGGTTAATAGAGTATTTTAAAGGCTTAGAATGGTCTAGGAATGTATATTAGGACATATAAGAACCTTTAGAATGATAACAAACAATGCTTGGTTCCCCAAGGGACGAATATGATGTAGCATGAGTCCTTGGAGGCTCTAACAAGTGTAGAATGGTTAAGAGAGTATTCTAAAGGCTTAGTATCGTCTAGGAATATGTATTGGGACATATAAGAACCTTTAGAATGATCCTAAACAATGCTTGGTTCCCCAAGGGACGTACAGAATGTAGCAAGAGTCCTTGAAGGCTCTAACAAGTGTAGAATGGTTAATAGAGTATTTTAAAGGCTTAGAATGGTCTAGGTATGTGTATTAGGACATATAAGAACCTTTAGAATGATCCTAAACAATGCTTGGTGCCCCAAGGAACGTATAGGATGTAGCATGAGTCCTTGGAGGCTCTAACAAGTGTAGAATGGTTAAGAGAGTATTCTAAAGGCTTAGTATCGTCTAGGAATATGCATTGGGACATATAAGAACCTTTAGAATGATCACAAACAATGCTTGGTTCCCCAAGGGATGAATAGGATGTAGCATGAGTCCTTGGAGGCTCTAACAAGTGTAGAATGGTTAAGAGAGTATTCTAAAGGCTTAGTATGCTCTAGGAATGTGTATTAGGACATATAAGAACCTTTAGAATGATCCTAAACAATGCTTGGTGCCCCAAGGAACGTATAGGATGTAGCATGAGTCCTTGGAGGCTCTAACAAGTGTAGAATGGTTAATAGAGTATTCTAAAGGCTTAGAATGGTCTAGGAAAGTGTATTGGGACATATAAGAACCTTTAGAATGATCATAAACAATGCTTGGTTCCCCAAGGGACGAATAGGATGTAGCATGAGTCCTTGGAGGCTCTAACAAGTGTAGAATGGTTAAGAGAGTATTCTAAAGGCTTAGTATGCTCTAGGAATGTGTATTAGGACATATAAGAACCTTTAGAATGATCCTAAACAATGCTTGGTGCCCCGAGGAACGTATAGGATGTAGCATGAGTCCTTAGAGGCTCTAACAAGTGTAGAATGGTTAATAGGGTATTCTAAAGGCTTGGTATCGTCTAGGAATCTGTATTGGGACATATAAGAACCTTTAGAATATTTCTAAACAATGCTTGGTGCCCCAAGGGACGTATAGGATGTAGCATGAGTCCTTGGAGGCTCTAACAAGTGTAGAATGGTTAATAGGGTATTCTAAAGGCTTAGTATCGTCTAGGAATATGTATTGGGACATATAAGAACCTTTAGAATGATCCTAAACAATGCTTGGTTCCCCAAGGGACGAATATGATGTAGCATGAGTCCTTGGAGGCTCTAACAAGTGTAGAATGGTTAAGAGAGTATTCTAAAGGCTTAGTATGGTCTAGGAATGTGTATTAGGACATATAAGAACCTTTAGAATCATCCTAAACAATGCTTGGTGCCCCAAGGAACGTATAGGATGTAGTATGAGTCCTTGGAGGCTCTAACAAGTGTAGAATGGTTAATAGGGTATTCTAAAGGCTTGGTATCGTCTAGGAATCTGTATTGGGACATATAAGAACCTTTAGAATGATTCTAAACAATGCTTGGTGCCCCAAGGGACGTATAGGATGTAGCATGAGTCCTTGGAGGCTCTAACAAGTGTAGAATGGTTAATAGGGTATTCTAAAGGCTTAGTATCGTCTAGGAATATGTATTGGGACATATAAGAACCTTTAGAATGATCCTAAACAATGCTAGGTGCCCCAAGGGACGTAGAGGATGTAGCATGAATGGTTGGAGGCTCTAACAAGTGTAGAATGGTTAATAGGTTATTCTAAAGGCTTTTAATGGTCTAGGAATGTGTATTAGGACATATACGAACCTTTAGAATGATCCTAAACAATTCTTCGTGCCCCAAGGAACGTATAGGATGTAGCATGAGTCCTTGGAGGCTCTAACAAGTGTAGAATGGTTAATAGGGTATTCTAAAGGCTTAGTATCGTCTAGGAATATGTATTGGGACATATAAGAACCTTTAGAATGATCCTAAACAATGCTAGGTGCCCCAAGGGACGTAGAGGATGTAGCATGAGTGCTTGGAGGCTCTAACAAGTGTAAAATGGTTAATATGGTATTCTAAAGGCTTAGAATGGTCTAGGAATGTGTATTAGGACATATACGAACCTTTAGAATGATCCTAAACAATTCTTCGTGCCCCAAGGAACGTATAGCATGTAGCATGACTCCTTGGAGGCTCTAACAAGTGTAGAATGGTTAATAGGGTGTTCTAAAGGCTTAGTATGGTATAGGAATGTGTATTAGGACATAAATGAACCTTTAGAATGATCCTAAACAATGCTTGGTGCCCCAAGGGACGTATAGGATGTAGCATGAGTCCTTGGAGGCTCTAACAAGTGTAGAATGGTTAATAGGGTGTTCTAAAGGCTTAGTATCGTCTTGGAATATGTATTAGCACATATAAGAACCTTTATAATGATCCTAAACAATGCTTGGTGCCCCAAGGGACGTATAGGATGTAGCATGAATCCTTGGAGGCTCTAACAAGTGTAGAATAGTTAATAGGGTATTCTAAAGGCTTAGTATCGTCTAGGAATATGTATTGGGACATATAAGAACCTTTAGAATGATCCTAAACAATGCTTGGTGCCCCAAGGGACGTATAAGATGTAGCATGAGTCCTTGGAGGCTCTAATAAGTGTAGAATGGTTAATAGGGTATTCTAAAGGCTTAGTATCGTCTAGGAATATGTATTAGGACATATAAGAACCTTTAGAATGATCCTAAACAATGCTTGGTTCCCCAAGGGACGTACAGAATTTAGCATGAGTCCTTGGAGGCTCTAACAAGTGTAGAATGGTTAATAGAGTATTCTAAAGGCTTAGAATGGTCTAGGAATGTGTATTAGGACATATAAGAACCTTTAGAATGATCATAAACAATGCTTGGTTCCCCAAGGGACGAATAGGATGTAGCATGAGTCCTTGGAGGCTCTAACAAGTGTAGAATGGATTAGAGAGTATTCTAAAGGCTTAGTGTGACGTCCTCACTTTAATTAGTTAATTTTTAGGTTTTAATAAAATTGGTGATTTAAAATTTCTTTTTTAAAACTTAAATACTTGTAAAAATCCTTAGGAAGAATCCGACAGAGTTTCCTCTGTTTATCGGACTTTCCAAAGTTTTCTTCTTTTAAACCTGTCAAACCAAAATTATTTAAAAACATAAAACACAAAAATATTACAAACAACTTAAATGATCCTACGCCCGATTAGAACCAGTCTCAGGGCATAAAACTATTACATATTCAGTTTTACAAAATAACAGTCCACTCAAAACAAAATATATATATATATATATATATATATATCCCACGTAGTGGAACATAAATCTGCTCGGCCATGACCCATGTAAACTCCGCTTCTGTACCTGTAAAAGTATAGCAAGAAGGGTTGGATTAAATTCCTAAGGTTTGCGAAGGCTTGTGTTCGCACGCATCCAGGTTCTTATACTGAATGAGGAGTACAGATTAATAGTTTAACCTTGTCGGTCTTGATGTGGAGACCCACTAAGTCGTTAAGGTTTACCCCTTCTCGCGGTGTCTTTTCAGAAACCATGATAAGATTCCCGTTAAAACTTGAACTCCCGGAATCTGATTTGGCTTTTCGTAGAATTTAGAAGTGATTCCTATAGGGTTGGTTATATTTCCAAAGGTTAGGCATTCGGCTATGCCATTCCTAAACTGATGAAATAGCTTAAGACTCTTCTCTTCTAATTTCGCTTTGGGATCTACTTTCCGGTTCTATGTAAAGAGTTCGGAAAGAACACCATTCGGTTGGTTTCCTTGCTTTCAAGGGATCTATTTCCTTGGAGAGTTCCTATTTTGATTGTTTCAACTTCATTAAGAAGATTGCAATGATATCATCTGTTAATAGCTGCAAAGGTTGAGGTGATCAATCCCAACTTCACGTCTATCAACAGCGCACCAATGTCGGGTTCTTACTTTTACCAGAGACCATGGTTCAATGGTTCAGTCTTGGTTGATCTCGGCGTGGATACTTTGTAAGGTTGACAAGATTTTGGCTTTTCTCACAGGCGACCGTTCAGAAATCTTAGTGGGAAGACTCCCAACAGATCACGGACTACCAGTGTCTGGCTTGGCTTTTCGGAAAAGCTGGAGATGGTTTCTAGGGTGAACTTGATTCCCTTCCTTCTGAGAGAGATACTTCTCGGGGAAATTGAATGCCTGGTTGTCACTACTTAATCCTGGTTAAGATAGCAATTGAACACATATATGCATAGATAGCTATATATATATGCATCCCATTCGCCTGACTTAGACACTTGACTATACATATCGGTTACTCGCTTGGTGAGTAAACCACAGGAGTTGTGACTCCAAACTCCAAGGCCGAGGAAAAACTGCTCTGATACCATAAATGTGACGTCCTCACTTTAATTAGTTAATTTTTAGGTTTTAATAAAATTGGTGATTTAAAATTTCTTTTTTAAAACTTAAATACTTGTAAAAATCCTTAGGAAGAATCCGACAGAGTTTCCTCTGTTTATCGGACTTTCCAAAGTTTTCTTCTTTTAAACCTGTCAAACCAAAATTATTTAAAAACATAAAACACAAAAATATTACAAACAACTTAAATGATCCTACGCCCGATTGGAACTAGTCTCAGGGCATAAAACTATTACATATTCAGTTTTACAAAATAACAGTCCACTCAAAACAAAATATATATATATATATATATATATCCCACGTAGTGGAACATAAATCTGCTCGGCCATGACCCATGTAAACTCCGCTTCTGTACCTGTAAAAGTATAGCAAGAAGGGTAGCATTACACAGGACTTAGGAAGATAAATTCTAAAAGAAGACATAGCAAATAACTAAGCCTACACTATTCTGAATCTTCCTTATTCATAAATTTTCATATATAATTAAGTTCTTCTAATTTTTCTCTTATTTTTACATTCTTTTAATATACATTTCTTCACTTATTCTTTCATTCCATTAATATACATTTATTCATAAAGCTTGCATATAATTTATTTCTTCTAATTCTTTTAATCTTTGGTTTTCCTTTCTTTCTTTCATTTTTATTAGCATACTTATACATGAAGATTCATGTTCTTGCTTTCTTTTAATTCCATTCTTTATTTCATTTTACAGTATTCATTACGTAGTCCAACCTTAGCCAGCCGTACGGTACTGAGCGCCGACTAATTCTTTTAATGCCGATACGCCTCGTCAGGATCGCATCGGACTTTTATCTTGTCTTTTGCTTTTCTAGCAAAATAATAATTCCATTAGGTATTCTTGCTTGCACATTGGTTAGGATGGTATCTTCACCCAATAGGACTTCTTCTCACTCAGGACTTCTTGACCCATAAGACCTTTCCCTCGTTAGGGCCTTTTCTTTATTTTCTTTTCTTCACTCACTTTCATATATTCTCAATTGTTCATGATTCATGCTTATATTTGGTGCTGCAGCTATTAACCGTCGCGTAGGATCCACGTAACCTAACGAGCCTTTGATCTTATGGGGATTTTTCCTGAGCGAGGTTTGTACCTATTGGGGCTAATTCGGGCCTACTTTGCTAGTAGGACCCTGTCCTAACCGTGTGCACCTAATGGGTGTGGATCCCAATACGCGATTAATAGCTGCAGACCCTATTGCTTTTCTTTTACTTTACATTACATTTCCATTTCAGAAATAACACATATACATGATTTGTATTATAGCATTTCGTTTATGTTTGTATCTTATCTTTGATCTGTATTTTCATTTATGTCTTATCATGTGACTTGTTATCATTTTCTTTATCTTCACTTAAGGGTGTTAGCATACAAAACTAACATTCACAACATTCGCACATTCACAATCATTTTCCCAATATAAACCCCTTACCCCTTCCTTATTTTTTCGATTAATTAATTGATTACTATTCTTGTTTAACTATCTTTATTAATTTCCCACACATACCCAATATTCTGATTCTTTCATTAGCTTGTGATACCTCTAATCTTACTAAGTCCTAGGTTCATTTTTAAGACCCATTATCTCACATATAAGCATTCAAGCATAACAACACAATTCACTTACACATAGCATTACAAACAATTTGGCGGGTTTATTTTATTTATTCACCTACTCGATTTATTACCTTTATTTCCCTATAGTTTCCTCATTCATTATCCGTTCATTTAACATTTCCACACTAAATTCACACATTACAAACATCATCATATACTACATATATTCGCAATTTATCTAATGAGTTCGTTTCCTTTATTCCTAAGCTTTGTTTATTGTCTATTGCAATTACCCTATTGTATATTATTTCTAACTAATCTTTTCTATTCTCAGCTACCACTATAGCATCCTAGAATTTACTCTCTAAGTAAAGGTAATGTGAACAACCCTTCTTACCTCTTTGAAGAGCAAGAACCAAAAATGGGGTTTTGAGGGAGCATCCTCACCAAGCTCTAATCCATGCCTCTTAGCTTCCTATTCCTTGCCCTTAATCACTTCCTAAGCTTCCTTGCATGATTAGAAGACCCTATGCCACCGATTACACAAATTGGGGTTTGATAGGGAATTGGAATTTCATGAGAAAGAGGAAGTAATATGTGTTTTTGGAGAGGGAAAATTCATGAGGAATTGATTTGTGGCACTAATTTTTGATAACTTTGAGTGATTATGGGGATTGGAAGGATTTAGGGTTTTGAATTGGGAATTGGGGATTTGAGGGATTGAGAATGAAATTGGGGTTTTTGTTGATAGAAAATCATGGGGATTTGATGGGGAATGATTATGGGATGTTAATTTGATTTGATTTGGTGCTATTTTAACATTGGAGAAGGATTGGGGATGAAAACCCTAGAGAGAAGCCGGAGAAAAGAAGAGTGAGAAAGTGATATTTGGGGTTAAAATGACCCCAACTCGTGTTTTTATTTTTGCTGATCTGTTAAAAACACTCGAGTCTTTTCCCAATCACTCGAGTGAATTCATGAAAAATACTCGAGTCTTTTCTAAAAGACTCGAGTGAATCTGAGGGCTTTGCCTTTCCCCGATTCAGGATCTGTAAAACACTCGAGTCTTTTCACAAAGACTCGAGTAGAGGCTGAGAACACTCGAGTCTTTTCTGAAAGACTCCAGTCTTTTCCAAAACACTCGAGTCTTTTCCAAAAGACTCCAGTGTTTTGCCCAGTACCCCATTTATTCATTTTCCTATTTTCCTCCTATTTTCTTCCTGCTTCAATTCGAGATAACTTCTTCGTTCACCGTCGGATCTTGCTCAAATTTGACGAGTAACTTCCTAAAAATCATACCTTCATATCCAACGGGGGAAATTGGGTTTTGAGTCCTAAATCTTTTATTTTGAATTTCCTAACGTCGGGTGTTTATAACACCGAAAAATCGATTTTTAACACTCGTTTGGGTCTTCTTTAAATTTGCTTCTCGATGCCAATGCTCCTAGACTCCTATATGGCACTCAAAGTACTCCTAATCCATCATTTTAAATCCCTTCTATGATAATCCTCACTTCCAAATCTTACTATTATTCTAATTATTATTAGAATAAAAATTCGGGATGTTACACTTAGAATGGTCTAGGAATGTGTATTAGGACATATAAGAACCTTTAGAATGATCCTAAACAATGCTTGGTGCCTCATGGGACGTATAGGATGAAGCATGAGTCCTTGGAGGCTCTAACAAGTGTAGAATGGTTAATAGGGTATTCTAAAGGCTTGGTATCATCTAGGAATCTGTATTGGGACATATAAGAACCTTTATAATGATCCTAAACAACGCTTGGTGCCCCAAGGGACGTATAGGATGTAGCATGAGTCCTTGGAGGCTCTAACAAGTGTAGAATGGTTAATAAGGTATTCTAAAGGCTTAGTATCGTCTAGGAATCTGTAGTGGGACATATAAGAACCTTTAGAATGATCCTAAACAATGCCTGGTGCCCCAAGGGACGTATAGGATGTAGCATGAGTCCTAGGAGGCTCTAACAAGTGTAGAATGGTTAATAGGGTATTCTAAAGGCTTAGAATGGTCTAGGAATGTGTTCTAGGACATATAAGAACCCTTAGGATGATCCTAAACAATGCTTGGTGCCCCAAGGGACGTAGAGGATGTAGCATGAGTCCTTGGAGGCTCTAACAAGTGTAGAATGGTTAATAAAGTATTCTAAAGGCTTAGAATGGTCTAGGAATGTGTATTGGGACATATAAGAACCTTTAGAATGATCCTAAACAATGCTTGGTGCCACAAGGGACGTATAGGATGTAGCATGAGTCCTTGGAGGCTCTAACAAGTGTAGAATGGTTAATAGGGTTTTCTAAAGGCTTCGTATCACCTAGGAATATGTATTGGGAAAAATAAGAACCTTTAGAATGATCCTAAACAATGCTTGGTGCCGTAAGGGACGTTGAGGATGTAGCTTGAGTGCTTGGAGGCTCTAACAAGTGTAGAATGGTTAATAGGGTATTCTAAAGGCTTAGAATGGTCTAGGAATGTGTATTATGACCTATAAGAACCTTTAGAATGATCCTAAACAATTCTTGGTGCCCCACGGGACGTATAGGATGTAGCATGAGTCCTTGGAGGCTCTAACAAGTGTAGAATGGTTAATTGGGTATTCTAAAGGCTTAGTATGGTTTAGGAATGTGTATTAGGACATATAAGAACCTTTAGAATGATCCTAAACAATGCTTGGTGCCCTAAGGGACGAATAGGATGTAGCATGAGTCCTTGGAGGTTCTAACAAGTGTAGAATAGTTAAGAGAGTATTCTAAAGGTTTATAATCATCTAGGAATGTGTATTAGGACATATAAGAACTTTTAGAAAAACCCTAAACAATGCTTGGTGCCCCAAGGAACGTAAAGGATGTATCATGAGTCCTTGGAGGCTCTAACAAGTGTAAAATAGTTAATAGAGTATTCTAAAGGCTTAGAATGGTCTAGGAATGTGTATAGGGACATATAAGAACCTTTAGAATGATCCTAAACAATGCTTGGTGCCCCAAGGGACGTATAGGATGTAGCATGAGTCCTTGGAGGCTCTAACAAGTGTAAAATGGTTAATAGGGTATTCTAAAGGCTTATAATGGTCCAGGAATGTGTACTAGGACATATAAGAACCTTTAGAATGATCCTAAACAATGCTTGGTGCCCCAAGGGATGTATAGGATGTAGCATGAGTCCTAGGAGGCTCTAACAAGTGTAGAATGGTTAATAGGGTATTCTAAAGGCTTAGAATGGTCTAGGAATGTGTACTAGGACATATAAGAACCTTTAGAATGATCCTTAACAATGCTTGGTGCCCCAAGGGACGTAGAGGATGTAGCATGAGTCCTTGGAGGATCTAACTAGTGTAGAATGGTTAAGAGAGTATTCTTAAGGCTTAGAATGGTCTATGAATGTGTATTAGGACATATAAGAACCTTTAGAATGATCGTAACCTTTGCTTGGTGCCCCAAGGGACGTAGAGGATGTAGCATGAGTCCTTGGAGGCTCTAACAAGTGTAGAATGGTTAATAGGGTATTCTAAAGGCTTCGTATCGCCTAGGAATATGTATTGGGACATAGAAGAACCTTTAGAATGATCCTAAACAATGCTTGGTGCCGCAAGGGACGTAGAGGATGTAGCTTGAGTGCTTGGAGGCTCTAACAAGTTTAGAATGGTTAATAGGGTATTCTAAAGGCTTAGAATGGTCTAGGAATGTGTATTAGGACATATAAGAACCTTTAGAATGATCCTAAACAATTCTTGGTGCCTCACGGGACGTATAGGATGTAGCATGAGTCCTTGGAGGCTCTAACAAGTGTAGAATGGTTAATAGGGTATTCTAAAGGCTTAGTTTCGTCTAGGAATATGTATTGGGACATATAAGAACCTTTACAATGATCCTAAACAATGCTTGGTGCCCCAAGGGACGTAGAGGATGTAGCATGAGTCGTTGGAGGATCTAACAAGTGTAGAATGGTTAATAGGGTATTCTAAAGGGTTAGTATCGTCTAGGAATATGTATTGGGACATATAAGAACCTTTAGAATGATCCTAAACAATGCTTGGTGCCCCAAGGGACGTATAGGATGTAGCATGAGTCCTTGGAGGCTCTAACAAGTGTAGAATGGTTAATAGGGTATTCTAAAGGCTTAGAATGGTCTAGGAATGTGTACTAGGACATATAAGAACCATTAGAATGATCCTAAACAATGCTTGGGGCCCCAAGGGACGTAGAGGATGTAGCATGAGTCCTAGGAGGCTGTAACAAGTGTAGAATGGTTAATAGGGTATTCTAAAGGCTTATAATGGTCCAGGAATGTGTACTAGGACATATAAGAACCTTTAGAATGATCCTAAACAATGCTTGGTGCCCCAAGGGATGTATAGGATGTAGCATGAGTCCTTGGAGGCTCTAACAAGTGTAGAATGGTTAATAGGGTATTCTAAAGGCTTAGAATGGTCTAGGAATGTGTACTAGGACATATAAGAACCTTTAGAATGATCCTTAACAATGCTTGGTGCCCCAAGGGACGTAGAGGATGTAGCATGAGTCCTTGGAGGATCTAACTAGTGTAGAATGGTTAAGAGAGTATTCTAAAGGCTTAGAATGGTCTATGAATGTGTATTAGGACATATAAGAACCTTTAGAATGATCGTAACCTTTGCTTGGTGCCCCAAGGGATGTAGAGGATGTAGCATGAGTCCTTGGAGGCTCTAACAAGTGTAGAATGGTTAATAGGGTATTCTAAAGGCTTCGTATCGCCTAGGAATATGTATAGGGACATATAAGAACCTTTACAATGATCCTAAACAATGCTTGGTTCCCCAAGGGAAGTAGAGGATGTAGCATGAGTCGTTGGAGGATCTAACAAGTGTAGAATGGTTAATAGGGTATTCTAAAGGCTTAGTATCATCTAGGAATATGTATTGGGACATATAAGAACCTTTAGAATGATCCTAAACAATGCTTGGTGCCCCAAGGGACGTATAGGATGTAGCATGAGTCCTTGGAGGCTCTAACAAGTGTAGAATGGTTAATAGGGTATTCTAAAGGCTTAGAATGGTCTAGGAATGTGTACTGGGACATATAAGAACCTTTAGAATGATCCTAAACAATGCTTGGTGCCCCAAGGGACGTAGAGGATGCAGCATGAGTCCTAGGAGGCTCAAACAAGTGTAGAATGGTTAATATGGTATTCTAAAGGCTTATGATGGTCCAGGAATGTGTACTAGGACATATAAGAACCTTTAGAATGATCCTAAACAATGCTTGGTGCCCCAAGGGATGTATAGGATGTAGCATGAGTCCTAGCAGGCTCTAACAAGTGTAGAATGGTTAATAGGGTATTCTAAAGGCTTAGAATGGTCTAGGAATGTGTACTAGGAAATATAAGAACCTTTAGAATGATCCTTAACAATGCTTGGTGCCCCAAGGGACGTAGAGGATGTAGCATGAGTCCTTGGAGGATCTAACTAGTGTAGAGTGGTTAAGAGAGTATTCTAAAGGCTTAGAATGGTCTATGAATGTGTATTAGGACATATAATAACCTTTAGAATGATCGTAACCTTTGCTTGGTGCCCCAAGGGAAGTAGAGGATGTAGCATGAGTCCTTGGAGGCTCTAACAAGTGTAGAATGGTTAATAGGGTATTCTAAAGGCTTCGTATGGCCTAGGAATATGTATTGGGACATAGAAGAACCTTTAGAATGATCCTATACAATGCTTGGTGCCGCAAGGGACGTAGAGGATGTAGCTTGAGTGCTTGGAGGCTCTAACAAGTTTAGAATGGTTAATAGGGTATTCTAAAGGCTTAGAATGGTCTAGGAATGTGTATTAGGTCATATAAGAACCTTTAGAATGATCCTAAACAATTCTTGGTGCCTCACGGGACGTATAGGATGTAGCATGAGTCCTTGGAGGCTCTAACAAGTGTAGAATGGTTAATAGGGTATTCTAAAGGCTTAGTTTCGTCTAGGAATATGTATTGGGACATATAAGAACCTTTACAATGATCCTAAACAATGCTTGGTGCCCCAAGGGACGTAGAGGATGTAGCATGAGTCGTTGGAGGATCTAACAAGTGTAGAATGGTTAATAGGGTATTCTAAAGGGTTAGTATCGTCTAGGAATATGTATTGGGACATATAAGAACCTTTAGAATGATCCTAAACAATGCTTGGTGCCCCAAGGGACGTATAGGATGTAGCATGAGTCCTTGGAGGCTCTAACAAGTGTAGAATGGTTAATAGGGTATTCTAAAGGCTTAGAATGGTCTAGGAATGTGTACTAGGACATATAAGAACCATTAGAATGATCCTAAACAATGCTTGGGGCCCCAAGGGACGTAGAGGATGTAGCATGAGTCCTAGGAGGCTGTAACAAGTGTAGAATGGTTAATAGGGTATTCTAAAGGCTTATAATGGTCCAGGAATGTGTACTAGGACATATAAGAACCTTTAGAATGATCCTAAACAATGCTTGGTGCCCCAAGGGATGTATAGGATGTAGCATGAGTCATTGGAGGCTCTAACAAGTGTAGAATGGTTAATAGGGTATTCTAAAGGCTTAGAATGGTCTAGGAATGTGTACTAGGACATATAAGAACCTTTAGAATGATCCTTAACAATGCTTGGTGCCCCAAGGGACGTAGAGGATGTAGCATGAGTCCTTGGAGGATCTAACTAGTGTAGAATGGTTAAGAGAGTATTCTAAAGGCTTAGAATGGTCTATGAATGTGTATTAGGACATATAAGAACCTTTAGAATGATCGTAACCTTTGCTTGGTGCCCCAAGGGATGTAGAGGATGTAGCATGAGTCCTTGGAGGCTCTAACAAGTGTAGAATGGTTAATAGGGTATTCTAAAGGCTTCGTATCGCCTAGGAATATGTATAGGGACATATAAGAACCTTTACAATGATCCTAAACAATGCTTGGTTCCCCAAGGGAAGTAGAGGATGTAGCATGAGTCGTTGGAGGATCTAACAAGTGTAGAATGGTTAATAGGGTATTCTAAAGGCTTAGTATCATCTAGGAATATGTATTGGGACATATAAGAACCTTTAGAATGATCCTAAACAATGCTTGGTGCCCCAAGGGACGTATAGGATGTAGCATGAGTCCTTGGAGGCTCTAACAAGTGTAGAATGGTTAATAGGGTATTCTAAAGGCTTAGAATGGTCTAGGAATGTGTACTGGGACATATAAGAACCTTTAGAATGATCCTAAACAATGCTTGGTGCCCCAAGGGACGTAGAGGATGAAGCATGAGTCCTAGGAGGCTCAAACAAGTGTAGAATGGTTAATATGGTATTCTAAAGGCTTATGATGGTCCAGGAATGTGTACTAGGACATATAAGAACCTTTAGAATGATCCTAAACAATGCTTGGTGCCCCAAGGGATGTATAGGATGTAGCATGAGTCCTAGCAGGCTCTAACAAGTGTAGAATGGTTAATAGGGTATTCTAAAGGCTTAGAATGGTCTAGGAATGTGTACTAGGAAATATAAGAACCTTTAGAATGATCCTTAACAATGCTTGGTGCCCCAAGGGACGTAGAGGATGTAGCATGAGTCCTTGGAGGATCTAACTAGTGTAGAGTGGTTAAGAGAGTATTCTAAAGGCTTAGAATGGTCTATGAATGTGTATTAGGACATATAATAACCTTTAGAATGATCGTAACCTTTGCTTGGTGCCCCAAGGGAAGTAGAGGATGTAGCATGAGTCCTTGGAGGCTCTAACAAGTGTAGAATGGTTAATAGGGTATTCTAAAGGCTTCGTATGGCCTAGGAATATGTATTGGGACATAGAAGAACCTTTAGAATGATCCTATACAATGCTTGGTGCCGCAAGGGACGTAGAGGATGTAGCTTGAGTGCTTGGAGGCTCTAACAAGTTTAGAATGGTTAATAGGGTATTCTAAAGGCTTAGAATGGTCTAGGAATGTGTATTAGGTCATATAAGAACCTTTAGAATGATCCTAAACAATTCTTGGTGCCTCACGGGACGTATAGGATGTATCATGAGTCCTTGGAGGCTCTAACAAGTGTAGAATGGTTAATAGGGTATTCTAAAGGCTTAGTTTCGTCTAGGAATATGTATTGGGACATATAAGAACCTTTACAATGATCCTAAACAATGCTTGGTGCCCCAAGGGACGTAGAGGATGTAGCATGAGTCGTTGGAGGATCTAACAAGTGTAGAATGGTTAATAGGGTATTCTAAAGGCTTAGTATCGTCTAGGAATATGTATTGGGACATATAAGAACCTTTAGAATGATCCTAAACAATGCTTGGTGCCCCAAGGGACGTAGAGGATGTAGCATGAGTCCTTGGAGGCTCTAACAAGTGTAGAATGGTTAATAGGGTATTCTAAAGGCTTCGTATCGCCTAGGAATATGTATTGGGACATATAAGAACCTTTACAATGATCCTAAACAATGCTTGGTGCCCCAAGGGACGTAGAGGATGTAGCATGAGTCGTTGGAGGATCTAACAAGTGTAGAATGGTTAATAGGGTATTCTAAAGGCTTAGTATCGTCTAGGAATATGTATTGGGACATATAAGAACCTTTAGAATGATCCTAAACAATGCTTGGTGCCTCAAGGGACGTATAGGATGTAGCATGAGTCCTTGGAGGCTCTAACAAGTGTAGAATGGTTAATAGGGTATTCTAAAGGCTTAGAATGGTCTAGGAATGTGTACTGGGACATATAAGAACCTTTAGAATGATCCTAAACAATGCTTGGTGCCCCAAGGGACGTAGAGGATGTAGCATGAGTCCTAGGAGGCTCTAACAAGTGTAGAATGGTTAATATGGTATTCTAAAGGCTTATAATGGTCCAGGAATGTGTACTAGGACATATACGAACCTTTAGAATGATCCTAAATAATGCTTGGTTCCCCAAGGGATGTATAGGACGTAGCATGAGTCCTAGGAGGCTCTAACAAGTGTAGAATGGTTAATAGGGTATTCTAAAGGCTTAGAATGGTCTAGGAATGTGTACTAGGACATATAAGAACCTTTAGAATGATCCTTAACAATGCTTGGTGCCCCAAGGAATGTAGAGGATGTAGCATGAGTCCTTGGAGGATCTAACTAGTGTAGAATGGTTAAGAGAGTATTCTAAAGGCTTAGAATGGTCGATGAATGTGTATTAGGACATATAAGAACCTTTAGAATGATCGTAACCTTTGCTTGGTGCCCCAAGGGACGTAGAGGATGTAGCATGAGTCCTTGGAGGCTCTAACAAGTGTAGAATGGTTAATAGGGTATTCTAAAGGCTTCGTATCGCCTAGGAATATGTATTGGGACATATAAGAACCTTTAGAATGATCCTAAACAACGCTTGGTGCCCCAAGGGACGTAGAGGATGTAGCATGAGTCCTTGGAGGCTCTAACAAGTGTAGAATGGTTAATAGGGTATTCTAAAGGCTTAGAATTGTCTAGGAATGTGTATTAGGACATATAAGAACCTTTAGAATGATCCTAACCATTGCTTGGTGCCCCAAGGGACGTAGAGGATTTAGCATAAGTCCTTGGAGGCTTTAACAAGTGCAGAATGGTTAAGAGAGTATTCTAAAGGCTTAGAATGGTCTAGGAATGTGTATTAGGACATATAAGAACCTTTAGAATGATCATAAACAATGCTTGGTGCCCCAAGGGACGAATAGGATGTAGCATGAGTCCTTGGAGGCTTTAACAAGTGCAGAATGGTTAAGAGAGTACTCTAAAGGTCTATAATCATCTAGGAATGTGTATTAGGACATATAAGAACCTTTAGAATAACGCTAAACAATGCTTGGTGCCCCAAGGAACGTAAAGGATGTAGCATGAGTCCTTGGAGGCTCTAACAAGTGTAAAATAGTTAATAGAGTGTTCTAAAGGCTTAGAATGGTCTAGGAATGTGTATTGGGACATATAAGAACCTTTAGAATGATCCTAAACAATGCTTGGTGCCTCAAGGGACGTATAGGATGTAGCAGGAGTCCTTGGAGGCTCTAACAAGTGTAGAATGGTTAATAGGGTATTCTAAAGGCTTAGAATGGTCTATGAATGTGTATTCGGACATATAAGAACCTTTAGAATGATCCTAAACAATGCTTGGTGCCGCAAGGGACGTAGAGGATGTAGCTTGAGTGCTTGGAGGCTCTAACAAGTGTAGAATGGTTAATAGGATATTCTAAAAGCTTAGAATGGTCTAGGAATGTGTATTAGGACATATAAGAACCTTTAGAATGATCCTAAACAATTCTTGGTGCCCCACGGGACGTATAGGATGTAGCATGAGTCCTCGGAAGCTCTAACAAGTGTAGAATGGTTACTAGGGTATTCTAAAGGCTTAGTTTCGTCTAGGAATATGTATTGGGACATATAAGAACCTTTACAATGATCGTAAACAATGCTTAGTGCCGTAAGGGACGTAGAGGATGTAGCATGAGTCGTTGGAGGATCTAACATGTGTAGAATGGTTAATAGGGTATTCTAAAGGCTTAGTATCGTCTAGGAATATGTATTGGGACATATAAGAACCTTTAGAATGATCCTAAACAATGCTTGGTGCCCCAAGGGACGTTTAGGATGTAGTATGAGTCCTTGGAGGCTCTAACAAGTGTAGAATGGTTAATAGGGTATTCTAAAGGCTTAGAATGGTCTAGGAATGTGTACTAGGACATATAAGAACCTTTAGAATGATCCTAAACAATGCTTGGTGCCCCAAGGGACGTAGAGGATGTAGCATGAGTCCAAGGAGGCTCTAACAAGTGTAGAATGGTTAATAGGGTATTCTAAAGGCTTATAATGGTCCAGGAATGTGTACTAGGACATATAAGAACCTTTAGAATGATCCTAAACAATGCTTGGTGCCCCAAGGGACGTAGAGGATGTAGCATGAGTCCTTTGAGGATCTAACAAGTATAGAATGTTAAGAGAGTATTCTAAAGGCTTAGAATGGTCTATGAATGTGTATTCGGACATATAAGAACCTTTAGCATGATCCTAAACAATGCTTGGTGCCGCAAGGGACGTAGAGGATGTAGCTTGAGTGCTTGGAGGCTCTAACAAGTGTAGAATGGTTAATAGGGTATTCTAAAGGCTTAGAATGGTCTAGGAATGTGTATTAGGACATATAAGAACCTTTAGAATGATCCTAAACAATTCTTGGTGCCTCACGGGACGTATAGGATGTAGCATGAGTCCTTGGAGGCTCTAACAAGTGTAGAATGGTTAATAGGGTATTCTAAAGGCTTAGTTTCGTCTAGGAATATGTATTGGGACATATAAGAACCTTTACAATGATCGTAAACAATGCTTAGTGCCCCAAGGGATGTAGAGGATGTAGCATGAGTCGTTGGAGGATCTAACAAGTGTAGAGTGGTTAATAGGGTATTCTAAAGGCTTAGTATCGTCTAGGAATATGTATTAGGACATATAAGAACCTTTAGAATGATCCTAAACAATGCTTGGTGCCCCAAGGGACGTATAGGATGTAGCATGAGTCCTTGGAGGCTCTAACAAGTGTAGAATGGTTAATAGGGTATTCTAAAGGCTTAGAATGGTATAGGAATGTGTAATAGGACATATAAGAACCTTTAGAATGATCCTAAACAATGCTTGGTGCCCCATGGGACCTATAGGATGTAGCATGAGTCCTTGGAGGCTCTAACAAGTGTAGAATGGTTAATAGGGTATTCTAAAGGCTTGGTATCGTCTAGGAATCTGTATTGGGACATATAAGAACCTATAGAATGATCCTAAACAACGCTTGGTGCCCCAAGGGACGTAGAGGATGTAGCGTGAGTCCTTGGAGGCTCTAACAAGTGTAGAATGGTTAATAGGGTATTCTAAAGGCTTAGAATGGTCTAGGAATGTGTATTAGGACATATAAGAACCTTTAGAATGATCCTAAACAATGCTTGGTGCCGCAAGGGACGTAGAGGATGTAGCTTGAGTGCTTGAAGGCTCTAACAAGTGTAGAATTGTTAATAGGGTATTCTAAAGGCTTAGAATGTTCTAGGAATGTGTATTAGGACATATAAGAACCTTTAGAATGATCCTAAACAATTCTTGGTGCCCCACGGGACGTATAGGATGTAGCATGAGTCCTTGGAAGCTCTAACAAGTGTAGAATGGATAATAGGGTATTCTAAAGGCTTAGTATGGTATAGGAATGTGTATTAGGACATATAAGAACCTTTAGAATGATCCTAAACAATGCTTGGTGCACCAAGGGACGTAAAGGATGTCGCATGAGTCCTTGGAGGCTCTAACAAGTGTAGAATGGTTAATAGGGTATTCTAAAGGCTTAGTATGGTATAGGAATGTGTATTAGGACATATAAGAACCTTTAGAATGATCCTAAACAATGCTTGGTGCCCCAAGGGACGTAAAGGATGTAGCATGAGTCCTTGGAGGCTCTAACAACTGTAGAATGGTGAAGAGAGTATTCTAAAGGCTTAAAATGGTCTAGGAATGTGTATTAGGACATATAAGAACCTTTAGAATGATCCTAAACAATGCTTGGTGCCCCAAGGGACGTAGAGGATGTAGCATGAGTCCAAGGAGGCTCTAACAAGTGTAGAATGGTTAATAGGGTATTCTAAAGGCTTATAATGGTCCAGGAATGTGTACTAGGACATATAAGAACCTTTAGAATGATCCTAAACAATGCTTGGTGCCCCAAGGGACGTAGAGGATGTAGCATGAGTCCTTGGAGGATCTAACAAGTATAGAATGGTTAAGAGAGTATTCTAAAGGCTTAGAATGGTCTATGAATGTGTATTCGGACATATAAGAACCTTTAGAATGATCCTAAACAATGCTTGGTGCCGCAAGGGACGTAGAGGATGTAGCTTGAGTGCTTGGAGGCTCTAACAAGTGTAGAAAGGTTAATAGGGTATTCTAAAGGCTTAGAATGGTCTAGGAATGTGTATTAGGACATATAAGAACCTTTAGAATGATCCTAAACAATTCTTGGTGCCCCACGGGACGTATAGGATGTAGCATGAGTCCTTGGAGGCTCTAACAAGTGTAGAATGGTTAATAGGGTATTCTAAAGGCTTAGAATGGTATAGGAATGTGTAATAGGACATATAAGAACCTTTAGAATGATCCTAAACAATGCTTGGTGCCCCATGGGACCTATAGGATGTAGCATGAGTCCTTGGAGGCTCTAACAAGTGTAGAATGGTTAATAGGGTATTCTAAAGGCTTGGTATCGTCTAGGAATCTGTATTGGGACATATAAGAACCTATAGAATGATCCTAAACAACGCTTGGTGCCCCAAGGGACGTAGAGGATGTAGCGTGAGTCCTTGGAGGCTCTAACAAGTGTAGAATGGTTAATAGGGTATTCTAAAGGCTTAGAATGGTCTAGGAATGTGTATTAGGACATATAAGAACCTTTAGAATGATCCTAAACAATGCTTGGTGCCGCAAGGGACGTAGAGGATGTAGCTTGAGTGCTTGAAGGCTCTAACAAGTGTAGAATGGTTAATAGGGTATTCTAAAGGCTTAGAATGTTCTAGTGCCCCACGGGACGTATAGGATGTAGCATGAGTCCTTGGAAGCTCTAACAAGTGTAGAATGGATAATAGGGTATTCTAAAGGCTTAGTATGGTATAGGAATGTGTATTAGGACATATAAGAACCTTTAGAATGATCCTAAACAATGCTTGGTGCACCAAGGGACGTAAAGGATGTCGCATGAGTCCTTGGAGGCTCTAACAAGTGTAGAATGGTTAATAGGGTATTCTAAAGGCTTAGTATGGTATAGGAATGTGTATTAGGACATATAAGAACCTTTAGAATGATCCTAAACAATGCTTGGTGCCCCAAGGGACGTAAAGGATGTAGCATGAGTCCTTGGAGGCTCTAACAACTGTAGAATGGTGAAGAGAGTATTCTAAAGGCTTAAAATGGTCTAGGAATGTGTATTAGGACATATAAGAACCTTTAGAATGATCCTAAACAATGCTTGGTGCCCCAAGGGACGTAGAGGATGTAGCATGAGTCCAAGGAGGCTCTAACAAGTGTAGAATGGTTAATAGGGTATTCTAAAGGCTTATAATGGTCCAGGAATGTGTACTAGGACATATAAGAACCTTTAGAATGATCCTAAACAATGCTTGGTGCCCCAAGGGACGTAGAGGATGTAGCATGAGTCCTTGGAGGATCTAACAAGTATAGAATGGTTAAGAGAGTATTCTAAAGGCTTAGAATGGTCTATGAATGTGTATTCGGACATATAAGAACCTTTAGAATGATCCTAAACAATGCTTGGTGCCGCAAGGGACGTAGAGGATGTAGCTTGAGTGCTTGGAGGCTCTAACAAGTGTAGAAAGGTTAATAGGGTATTCTAAAGGCTTAGAATGGTCTAGGAATGTGTATTAGGACATATAAGAACCTTTAGAATGATCCTAAACAATTCTTGGTGCCCCACGGGACGTATAGGATGTAGCATGAGTCCTTGGAGGCTCTAACAAGTGTAGAATGGTTAATAGGGTATTCTAAAGGCTTAGAATGGTATAGGAATGTGTAATAGGACATATAAGAACCTTTAGAATGATCCTAAACAATGCTTGGTGCCCCATGGGACCTATAGGATGTAGCATGAGTCCTTGGAGGCTCTAACAAGTGTAGAATGGTTAATAGGGTATTCTAAAGGCTTGGTATCGTCTAGGAATCTGTATTGGGACATATAAGAACCTATAGAATGATCCTAAACAACGCTTGGTGCCCCAAGGGACGTAGAGGATGTAGCGTGAGTCCTTGGAGGCTCTAACAAGTGTAGAATGGTTAATAGGGTATTCTAAAGGCTTAGAATGGTCTAGGAATGTGTATTAGGACATATAAGAACCTTTAGAATGATCCTAACCATTGCTTGGTGCCCCAAGGGACGTAGAGGATGTAGCATGAGTCCTTGGAGGCTCTAACAAGTGTAGAATGGTTAAGAGAGTATTCTAAAGGTTTAGAATGGTATAGGAATGTGTATTAGGACATATAAGAACCTTTAGAATGATCATAAACAATGCTTGGTGCCCCAAGGGACGAATAGGATGTAGCATGAGTCCTTGGAGGCTTTAACAAGTGCAGAATGGTGAAGAGAGTACTCTAAAGGTCTATAATCATCTAGGAATGTGTATTAGGACATATAAGAACCTTTAGAATAACCCTAAACAATGCTTGGTGCCCCAAGGAACGTAAAGGATGTAGCATGAGTCCTTGTAGGCTCTAACAAGTGTAAATAAGTTAATAGAGTGTTCTAAAGGCTTAGAATGGTCTAGGAATGTGTATTGGAACATATAAGAACCTTTAGAATGATCCTTAACAATGCTTGGTGCCCCAAGGGACGTATAGGATGTAGCATGAGTCCTTGGATGCTCTAACAAGTGTAGAATGGTTAAGAGAGTATTCTAAAGGCTTAGAATGGTATAGGAATGTGTATTAGGACATATAAGAACCTTTAGAATGATCCTAAACAATGCTTGGTGCCCCATGGGACCTATAGGATGTAGCATGAGTCCTTGGAGGCTCTAACAAGTGTAGAATGGTTAATAGGGTATTCTAAAGGCTTGGTATCGTCTAGGAATCTGTATTGGGACATATAAGAACCTATAGAATGATCCTAAACAACGCTTGGTGCCCCAAGGGACGTAGAGGATGTAGCGTGAGTCCTTGGAGGCTCTAACAAGTGTAGAATGGTTAATAGGGTATTCTAAAGGCTTAGAATGGTATAGGAATGTGTATTAGGACATATAAGAACCTTTAGAATGATCATAAACAATGCTTGGTGCCCCAAGGGACGAATAGGATGTAGCATGAGTCCTTGGAGGCTTTCACAAGTGCAGAATGGTTAAGAGAGTACTCTAAAGGTCTATAATCATCTAGGAATGTGTATTAGGACATATAAGAACCTTTAGAATAACCCTAAACAATGCTTGGTGCCCCAAGGAACGTAAAGGATGTAGCATGAGTCCTTGTAGTCACTAACAAGTGTAAAATAGTTAATAGAGTGTTGTAAAGGCTTAGAATGGTCTAGGAATGTGTATTGGAACATATAAGAACCTTTAGAATGATCCTTAACAATGCTTGGTGCCCCAAGGGACGTATAGGATGTAGCATGAGTCCTTGGATGCTCTAACAAGTGTAGAATGGTTAAGAGAGTATTCTAAAGGCTTAGAATGGTCTATGAATGTGTATTCGGACATATAAGAACCTTTAGAATGATCCTAAACAATGCTTGGTGCCGCAAGGGACGTAGAGGATGTAGCTTGAGTGCTTGGAGGCTCTAACAAGTGTAGAATGGTTAATAGGGTATTCTAAAGGCTTAGAATGGTCTAGGAATGTGTATTAGGACATATAATAACCTTTAGAATGATCCTAACCATTGCTTGGTGCCCCAAGGTACGTAGAGGATGTAGCATGAGTCCTTGGAGGCTCTATCAAGTGTAGAATGGTTAAGAGAGTATTCTAAAGGTTTAGAATGGTCTAGGAATGTGTATTAGGACATATAAGAACCTTTAGAATGATCATAAACAATGCTTGGTGCCCCAAGGGACGAATAGGATGTAGCATGAGTCCTTGGAGGCTTTAACAAGTGCAGAATGGTTAAGAGAGTACTCTAAAGGTCTATAATCATCTAGGAATGTGTATTAGGACATATAAGAACCTTTAGAATAACCCTAAACAATGCTTGGTGCCCCAAGGAACGTAAAGGATGTAGCATGAGTCCTTGTAGTCTCTAACAAGTGTAAAATAGTTAATAGAGTGTTCTAAAGGCTTAGAATGGTCTAGGAATGTGTATTGGAACATATAAGAACCTTTTGAATGATCCTTAACAATGCTTGGTGCCCCAAGGGACGTATAGGATGTAGCATGAGTCCTTGGATGCTCTAACAAGTGTAGAATGGTTAAGAGAGTATTCTAAAGGCTTAGAATGGTCTATGAATGTGTATTCGGACATATAAGAACCTTTAGAATGATCCTAAACAATGCTTGGTGCCGCAAGGGACGTAGAGGATGTAGCTTGAGTGCTTGGAGGCTCTAACAAGTGTAGAATGGTTAATAGGGTATTCTAAAGGCTTAGAATGGTCTAGGAATGTGTATTCGGACATATAATAACCTTTAGAATGATCCTAACCATTGCTTGGTGCCCCAAGGGACGTAGAGGATGTAGCATGAGTCCTTGGAGGCTCTATCAAGTGTAGAATGGTTAAGAGAGTATTCTAAAGGTTTAGAATGGTCTAGGAATGTGTATTAGGACATATAAGAACCTTTAGAATGATCATAAACAATGCTTGGTGCCCCAAGGGACGAATAGGATGTAGCATGAGTCCTTGGAGGCTTTAACAAGTGCAGAATGGTGAAGAGAGTACTCTAAAGGTCTATAATCATCTAGGAATGTGTATTAGGACATATAAGAACCTTTAGAATAACCCTAAACAATGCTTGGTGCCCCAAGGAACGTAAAGGATGTAGCATGAGTCCTTGTAGGCTCTAACAAGTGTAAATAAGTTAATAGAGTGTTCTAAAGGCTTAGAATGGTCTAGGAATGTGTATTGGAACATATAAGAACCTTTAGAATGATCCTTAACAATGCTTGGTGCCCCAAGGGACGTATAGGATGTAGCATGAGTCCTTGGATGCTCTAACAAGTGTAGAATGGTTAAGAGAGTATTCTAAAGGCTTAGAATGGTCTATGAATGTGTATTCGGACATATAAGAACCTTTAGAATGATCCTAAACAATGCTTGGTGCCGCAAGGGACGTAGAGGATGTAGCTTGAGTGCTTGGAGGCTCTAACAAGTGTAGAATGGTTAATAGGGTATTCTAAAGGCTTAGAATGTTCTAGGAATGTGTATTAGGACATATAAGAACCTTTAGAATGATCCTAAACAATTCTTGGTGCCCCACGGGACGTATAGGATGTAGCATGAGTCCTTGGAAGCTCTAACAAGTGTAGAATGGTTAATAGGGTATTCTAAAGGCTTAGTATGGTATAGGAATGTGTATTAGGACATATAAGAACCTTTAGAATGATCCTAAACAATGCTTGGTGCACCAAGGGACGTAAAGGATGTCGCATGAGTCCTTGGAGGCTCTAACAAGTGTAGAATGGTTAATAGGGTATTCTAAAGGCTTAGAATGGTCTAGGAATGTGTATTAGGACATATAATAACCTTTAGAATGATCCTAACCATTGCTTGGTGCCCCATGGGACGTAGAGGATGTAGCATGAGTCCTTGGAGGCTCTATCAAGTGTAGAATGGTTAAGAGAGTATTCTAAAGGTTTAGAATGGTCTTGGAATGTGTATTAGGACATATAAGAACCTTTAGAATGATCATAAACAATGCTTGGTGCCCCAAGGGACGAATAGGATGTAGCATGAGTCCTTGGAGGCTTTAACAAGTGCAGAATGGTTAAGAGAGCACTCTAAAGGTCTATAATCATCTAGGAATGTGTATTAGGACATATAAGAACCTTTAGAATAACCCTAAACAATGTTTGGTGCCCCTAGGAACGTAAAGGATGTAGCATGAGTCCATGGAGGCTCTAACAAGTGTAAAATAGTTAATAGAGTGTTCTAAAGGTTTAGAATGGTCTAGGAATGTGTATTGGAACATATAAGAACCTTTAGAATGATCCTTAACAATGCTTGGTGCCCCAAGGGACGTATAGGATGTAGCATGAGTCCTTGGATGCTCTAACAAGTGTAAAATGGTGAAGAGAGTATTCTAAAGGCTTTGAATGGTCTAGGAATGTGTATTGGGACATATAAGAACCTTTAGAATGATCCTAAACAATGCTTGGTACCCCAAGTGAAGTATAGGATGTAGCATGAGTCCTTGGAGGCTCTAACAAGTGTAGAATGGTTAATAGGGTATTCTAAAGGCTTCGTATCACCTAGGAATATGTATTGGGACATATAAGAACCTTTAGAATGATCCTAAACAATGCTTGGTGCCGCAAGGGACGTAGAGGATGTAGCTTGAGTGCTTGGAGGCTCTAACAAGTGTAGAATGGTTAATAGGGTATTCTAAAGGCTTACAATGGTGTAGGAATGTGTATTAGGACATATAAGAACCTTTAGAATGACCCTAAACAATTCTTGGTGCCCCACGGGACGTATAGGATGTAGCATGAGTCATTGGAGGCTCTAACAAGTGTAGAATGGTTAATAGGTTATTCTAAAGGCTTAGTATGGTATAGGAATGTGTATTAGGACATATAAGAACCTTTAGAATGATCCTAAACAATGCTTGGTGCCCCAAGGGACGTATTGGATGTAGCATGAGTCCATGGAGGCTCTAACAAGTGTAGAATGGTGAAGAGAGTATTCTAAAGGCTTAAAATGGTCTAGGAATGTGTATTAGGACATATAAGAACCTTTAGAATGATCCTAAACAATGCTTGGTGCCCCAAGGGACGCATAGGATGTAGCATGAGTCATTGGAGGCTCTAACAAGTGCAGAATGGTTAATAGGGTATTCTAAAGGCTTAGAATGGTGTAGGAATGTGTATTAGGACATATAAGAACCTTTAGAATGATCCTAAACAAATCTTGGTGCCCCACGGGACGTATAGGATGTAGCATGAGTCCTTGGAGGCTCTAACAAGTGTAGATTGGTAAATAGAGTATTCTAAAGGCTTAGTATGGTATAGGAATGTGTATTAGGACATATAAGAACCTTTAGAATGATCCTAAACAATGCTTGGTGCCCCAAGGGACGTAGAGGATGTAGCATGAGTCCTTGGAGGCTCTAAGAAGTGTAGAATGGTTAATAGGTTATTCTAAAGGCTTAGTATGGTATAGGAATGTGTATTAGGACATATAAGAACCTTTAGAATGATCCTAAACAATGCTTGGTGCCCCAAGGGACGTATAGGATGTAGCATGAGTCCATGGAGGCTCTAACAAGTGTAGAATGGTGAAGAGAGTATTCTAAAGGCTTAAAATGGTCTAGGAATGTGTATTAAGACATATAAGAACCTTTAGAATGATCCTAAACAATGCTTGGTGCCCCAAGGGACGCATAAGATGTAGCATGAGTCCTTGGAGGCTCTAACAAGTGCAGAATGGTTAATAGGGTATTCTAAAGGCTTAGAATGGTGTAGGAATGTGTATTAGGACATATAAGAACCTTTAGAATGATCCTAAACAAATCTTGGTGCCCCACGGGACGTATAGGATGTAGCATGAGTCCTTGGAGGCTCTAACAAGTGTAGATTGGTAAATAGAGTATTCTAAAGGCTTAGTATGGTATAGGAATGTGTATTAGGACATATAAGAACCTTTAGAATGATCCTAAACAATGCTTGGTGCCCCAAGGGACGTAGAGGATGTAGCATGAGTCCTTG
The DNA here is from genome assembly GCA_037953625.1 of Crotalaria pallida. Classification (NCBI taxonomy): domain Eukaryota; kingdom Viridiplantae; phylum Streptophyta; class Magnoliopsida; order Fabales; family Fabaceae; genus Crotalaria; species Crotalaria pallida. The sequence goes on along the minus strand of CM075649.1, from coordinate 72,452,627 downwards.
GAGGCTCTAAGAAGTGTAGAATGGTTAATAGGTTATTCTAAAGGCTTAGTATGGTATAGGAATGTGTATTAGGACATATAAGAACCTTTAGAATGATCCTAAACAATGCTTGGTGCCCCAAGGGACGTATAGGATGTAGCATGAGTCCATGGAGGCTCTAACAAGTGTAGAATGGTGAAGAGAGTATTCTAAAGGCTTAAAATGGTCTAGGAATGTGTATTAAGACATATAAGAACCTTTAGAATGATCCTAAACAATGCTTGGTGCCCCAAGGGACGCATAAGATGTAGCATGAGTCCTTGGAGGCTCTAACAAGTGCAGAATGGTTAATAGGGTATTCTAAAGGCTTAGAATGGTGTAGGAATGTGTATTAGGACATATAAGAACCTTTAGAATGATCCTAAACAATTCTTGGTGCCCCACGGGACGTATAGGATGTAGCATGAGTCCTTGGAGGCTCTAACAAGTGTAGATTGGTAAATAGAGTATTCTAAAGGCTTAGTATGGTATAGGAATGTGTATTAGGACATATAAGAACCTTTAGAATGATCCTAAACAATGCTTGGTGCCCCAAGGGACGTATAGGATGTAGCATGAGTCCTTGGAGGCTCTAAGAACTGTAGAATAGTTAATAGGGTATTCTAAAGGCTTAGTATCTTTTTGGAATATGTATTGGGAAAATATAAGAACCTTTACAATGATCGTAAACAATGCTTAGTGCCCCAAGGGACGTAGAGGATGTAGCATTAGTCCTTGGAGGATCTAACAAGTGTAGAATGGTTAATAGGGTATTCTAAAGGCTTAGTATCGTCAACGAATATGTATTGGGACATATAAGAACCTTTAGAATGATCCTAAACAATGCTTGGTGCCCCAAGGGACGTAGAGGATGTAGCATGAGTCCTAGGAGGCTGTAACAAGTGTAGAATGGTTAATAGGGTATTCTAAAGGCTTATAATGGTCCAGGAATGTGTACTAGGACATATAAGAACCTTTAGAATGATCCTAAACAATGCTTGGTGCCCCAAGGGATGTATAGGATGTAGCATGAGTCCTAGGAGGCTCTAACAAGTGTAGAATGGTTAATAGGGTATTCTAAAGGCTTAGAATGGTCTAGGAATGTGTACTAGGACATATAAGAACCTTTAGAATGATCCTTAACAATGCTTGGTGCCCCAAGGGACGTAGAGGATGTAGCATGAGTCCTTGGAGGATCTAACTAGTGTAGAATGGTTAAGAGAGTATTCTAAAGGCTTAGAATGGTCTATGAATGTGTATTAGGACATATAAGAACCTTTAGAATGATCGTAACCTTTGCTTGGTGCCCCAAGGGACGTAGAGGATGTAGCATGAGTCCTTGGAGGCTCTAACAGGTGTAGAATGGTTAATAGGGTATTCTAAAGGCTTCGTATCGCCTAGGAATATGTATTGGGACATATAAGAACCTTTACAATGATACTAAACAATGCTTGGTGCCCCAGGGGACGTAGAGGATGTAGCATGAGTCGTTGGAGGATCTAACAAGTGTAGAATGGTTAATAGGGTATTCTAAAGGCTTAGTATCATCTAGGAATATGTATTGGGACATATAAGAACCTTTAGAATGATCCTAAACAATGCTTGGTGCCCCAAGGGACGTATAGGATGTAGCATGAGTCCTTGGAGGCTCTAACAAGTGTAGAATGGTTAATAGGGTATTCTAAAGGCTTAGAATGGTCTAGGAATGTGTACTGGGACATATAAGAACCTTTAGAATGATCCTAAACAATGCTTGGTGCCCCAAGGGACGTAGAGGATGCAGCATGAGTCCTAGGAGGCTCAAACAAGTGTAGAATGGTTAATATGGTATTCTAAAGGCTTATGATGGTCCAGGAATGTGTACTAGGACATATAAGAACCTTTAGAATGATCCTAAACAATGCTTGGTGCCCCAAGGGATGTATAGGATGTAGCATGAGTCCTAGGAGGCTCTAACAAGTGTAGAATGGTTAATAGGGTATTCTAAAGGCTTAGAATGGTCTAGGAATGTGTACTAGGAAATATAAGAACCTTTAGAATGATCCTTAACAATGCTTGGTGCCCCAAGGGACGTAGAGGATGTAGCATGAGTCCTTGGAGGATCTAACTAGTGTAGAGTGGTTAAGAGAGTATTCTAAAGGCTTAGAATGGTCTATGAATGTGTATTAGGAAATATAATAACCTTTAGAATGATCGTAACCTTTGCTTGGTGCCCCAAGGGAAGTAGAGGATGTAGCATGAGTCCTTGGAGGCTCTAACAAGTGTAGAATGGTTAATAGGGTATTCTAAAGGCTTCGTATGGCCTAGGAATATGTATTGGGACATAGAAGAACCTTTAGAATGATCCTAAACAATGCTTGGTGCCCCAAGGGACGTATAGGATGTAGCATGAGTCCATGGAGGCTCTAACAAGTGTAAAATAGTTAATAGAGTATTCTAAAGGCTTAGAATGATCTAGGAATGTGTATTGGGACATATAAGAACCTTTAGAATGATCCTAAACAATGCTTAGTTCCCCATGGGACCTATAAGATGTAGCATGAGTCCTTGGAGGCTCTAACAAGTGTAGAATGGTTAATAGGGTATTCTAAAGGTTTAGAATAGTCTAGGAATCTGTATTGGGAAATATAAGAACCTTTAGAATGATCCTAAACAAAGCATGGTACCCCAAGGGACGTATAGGATGTAGCATGAGTCCTTGGAGGCTCTAACAAGTGTAGAATGGTTAATAGGTTATTCTAAAGGCTTAGTATGGTATAGGAATGTGTATTAGGACATATAAGAGCCTTTAGAATGATCCTAAACAATGCTTGGTGCCCGAAGGGACGAATAGGATGTAGCATGAGTCCTTGGAGGCTTTAACAAGTGCAGAATGGTTAAGAGAGTACTCTAAAGGTCTATAATCATCTAGGAATGTGTATTAGGACATATAAGAACCTTTAGAATAACCCTAAACAATGTTTGGTGCCCCAAGGAACGTAAAGGATGTAGCATGAGTCCTTGGAGGCTCTAACAAGTGTAAAATAGTTAATAGAGTGTTCTAAAGGCTTAGAATGGTCTAGGAATGTGTATTGGAACATATAAGAACCTTTAGAATGATCCTTAACAATGCTTGGTGCCCCAAGGGACGTATAGGATGTAGCATGAGTCCTTGGATGCTCTAACAAGTGTAAAATGGTGAAGAGAGTATTCTAAAGGCTTTGAATGGTCTAGGAATGTGTTTCGGGACATATAAGAACCTTTGGAATGATCCTAAACAATGCTTGGTACCCCAAGTGACGTATAGGATGTAGCATGAGTCCTTGGAGACTCTAACAAGTGTAGAATGGTTAATAGGGTATTCTAAAGGCTTCGTATCGCCTAGGAATATGTATTGGGACATATAAGAACCTTTAGAATGATCCTAAACAAAGCATGGTACCCCAAGGGACGTATAGGATGTAGCATGAGTCCTTGGAGGCTCTAACAAGTGTAGAATGGTTAATAGGTTATTCTAAAGGCTTAGTATGGTATAGGAATGTGTATTAGGACATATAAGAACCTTTAGAATGATCCTAAACAATGCTTGGTGCCCCAAGGGACGTATAGGATGTAGCATGAGTCCATGGAGGCTCTAACAAGTGTAGAATGGTGAAGAGAGTATTCTAAAGGCTTAAAATGGTCTAGGAATGTGTATTAGGACATATAAGAACCTTTAGAATGATCCTAAACAATGCTTGGTGCCCCAAGGGACGCATAGGATGTAGCATGAGTCATTGGAGGCTCTAACAAGTGCAGAATGGTTAATAGGGTATTCTAAAGGCTTAGAATGGTGTAGGAATGTGTATTAGGACATATAAGAACCTTTAGAATGATCCTAAACAATTCTTGGTGCCCCACGGGACGTATAGGATGTAGCATGAGTCCTTGGAGGCTCTAACAAGTGTAGATTGGTAAATAGAGTATTCTAAAGGCTTAGTATGGTATAGGAATGTGTATTAGGACATATAAGAACCTTTAGAACGATCCTAAACAATGCTTGGTGCCCCAAGGGACGTATAGGATGTAGCATGAGTCCTTGGAGGCTCTAAGAATTGTAGAATGGTTAATAGGTTATTCTAAAGGCTTAGTATGGTATAGGAATGTGTATTAGGACATATAAGAACCTTTAGAATGATCCTAAACAATGCTTGGTGCCCCAAGGGACGTATAGGATGTAGCATGAGTCCATGGAGGCTCTAACAAGTGTAGAATGGTGAAGAGAGTATTCTAAAGGCTTAAAATGGTCTAGGAATGTGTATTAAGACATATAAGAACCTTTAGAATGATCCTAAACAATGCTTGGTGCCCCAAGGGACGCATAAGATGTAGCATGAGTCCTTGGAGGCTCTAACAAGTGCAGAATGGTTAATAGGGTATTCTAAAGGCTTAGAATGGTGTAGGAATGTGTATTAGGACATATAAGAACCTTTAGAATGATCCTAAACAATTCTTGGTGCCCCACGGGACGTATAGGATGTAGCATGAGTCCTTGGAGGCTCTAACAAGTGTAGATTGGTAAATAGAGTATTCTAAAGGCTTAGTATGGTATAGGAATGTGTATTAGGACATATAAGAACCTTTAGAATGATCCTAAACAATGCTTGGTGCCCCAAGGGACGTATAGGATGTAGCATGAGTCCATGGAGGCTCTAACAAGTGTAGAATGGTGAAGAGAGTATTCTAAAGGCTTAAAATGGTCTAGGAATGTGTATTAAGACATATAAGAACCTTTAGAATGATCCTAAACAATGCTTGGTGCCCAAAGGGACGCATAAGATGTAGCATGAGTCCTTGGAGGCTCTAACAAGTGCAGAATGGTTAATAGGGTATTCTAAAGGCTTAGAATGGTGTAGGAATGTGTATTAGGACATATAAGAACCTTTAGAATGATCCTAAACAATTCTTGGTGCCCCACGGGACGTATAGGATGTAGCATGAGTCCTTGGAGGCTCTAACAAGTGTAGATTGGTAAATAGAGTATTCTAAAGGCTTAGTATGGTATAGGAATGTGTATTAGGACATATAAGAACCTTTAGAATGATCCTAAACAATGCTTGGTGCCCCAAGGGACGTATAGGATGTAGCATGAGTCCTTGGAGGCTCTAAGAAGTGTAGAATAGTTAATAGGGTATTCTAAAGGCTTAGTATCGTTTTGGAATATGTATTGGGAAAATATAAGAACCTTTACAATGATCGTAAACAATGCTTAGTGCCCCAAGGGACGTAGAGGATGTAGCATTAGTCCTTGGAGGATCTAACAAGTGTAGAATGGTTAATAGGGTATTCTAAAGGCTTAGTATCGTCTACGAATATGTATTGGGACATATAAGAACCTTTAGAATGATCCTAAACAATGCTTGGTGCCCCAAGGGACGTATAGGATGTAGCATGAGTCCATGGAGGCTCTAACAAGTGTAAAATAGTTAATAGAGTATTCTAAAGGCTTAGAATGATCTAGGAATGTGTATTGGGACATATAAGAACCTTTAGAATGATCCTAAACAATGCTTAGTTCCCCATGGGACCTATAGGATGTAGCATGAGTCCTTGGAGGCTCTAACAAGTGTAGAATGGTTAATAGGGTATTCTAAAGGTTTAGAATGGTCTAGGAATCTGTATTGGGAAATATAAGAACCTTTAGAATGATCCTAAACAAAGCATGGTACCCCAAGGGACGTATAGGGTGTAGCATGAGTCCTTGGAGGCTCTAACAAGTGTAGAATGGTTAATAGGTTATTCTAAAGGCTTAGTATGGTATAGGAATGTGTATTAGGACATATAAGAACCTTTAGAATGATCCTAAACAATGCTTGGTGCCCCAAGGGACGTATAGGATGTAGCATGAGTCCATGGAGGCTCTAACAAGTGTAGAATGGTGAAGAGAGTATTCTAAAGGCTTAAAATGGTCTAGGAATGTGTATTAGGACATATAAGAACCTTTAGAATGATCCTAAACAATGCTTGGTGCCCCAAGGGACGCATAGGATGTAGCATGAGTCATTGGAGGCTCTAACAAGTGCAGAATGGTTAATAGGGTATTCTAAAGGCTTAGAATGGTGTAGGAATGTGTATTAGGACATATAAGAACCTTTAGAATGATCCTAAACAATTCTTGGTGCCCCACGGGACGTATAGGATGTAGCATGAGTCCTTGGAGGCTCTAACAAGTGTAGATTGGTAAATAGAGTATTCTAAAGGCTTAGTATGGTATAGGAATGTGTATTAGGACATATAAGAACCTTTAGAATGATCCTAAACAATGCTTGGTGCCCCAAGGGACGTATAGGATGTAGCATGAGTCCTTGGAGGCTCTAAGAATTGTAGAATGGTTAATAGGTTATTCTAAAGGCTTAGTATGGTATAGGAATGTGTATTAGGACATATAAGAACGTTTAGAATGATCCTAAACAATGCTTGGTGCCCCAAGGGACGTATAGGATGTAGCATGAGTCCATGGAGGCTCTAACAAGTGTAGAATGGTGAAGAGAGTATTCTAAAGGCTTAAAATGGTCTAGGAATGTGTATTAAGACATATAAGAACCTTTAGAATGATCCTAAACAATGCTTGGTGCCCCAAGGGACGCATAAGATGTAGCATGAGTCCTTGGAGGCTCTAACAAGTGCAGAATGGTTAATAGGGTATTCTAAAGGCTTAGAATGGTGTAGGAATTTGTATTAGGACATATAAGAACCTTTAGAATGATCCTAAACAATTCTTGGTGCCCCACGGGACGTATAGGATGTAGCATGAGTCCTTGGAGGCTCTAACAAGTGTAGATTGGTAAATAGAGTATTCTAAAGGCTTAGTATGGTATAGGAATGTGTATTAGGACATATAAGAACCTTTAGAATGATCCTAAACAATGCTTGGTGCCCCAAGGGACGTATAGAATGTAGCATGAGTCCTTGGAGGCTCTAAGAAGTGTAGAATAGTTAATAGGGTATTCTAAAGGCTTAGTATCGTTTTGGAATATGTATTGGGAAAATATAAGAACCTTTACAATGATCGTAAACAATGCTTAGTGCCCCAAGGGACGTAGAGGATGTAGCATTAGTCCTTGGAGGATCTAACAAGTGTAGAATGGTTAATAGGGTATTCTAAAGGCTTAGTATCGTCTAGGAATATGTATTGGGACATATAAGAACCTTTAGAACGATCCTAAACAATGCTTGGTGCCCCAAGGGACGTATAGGATGTAGCATGAGTCCATGGAGGCTCTAACAAGTGTAAAATAGTTAATAGAGTATTCTAAAGGCTTAGAATGATCTAGGAATGTGTATTGGGACATATAAGAACCTTTAGAATGATCCTAAACAATGCTTAGTTCCCCATGGGACCAATAGGATGTAGCATGAGTCCTTGGAGGCTCTAACAAGTGTAGAATGGTTAATAGGGTATTCTAAAGGTTTAGAATGGTCTAGGAATCTGTATTGGGAAATATAAGAACCTTTAGAATGATCCTAAACAAAGCATGGTACCCCAAGGGACGTATAGGATGTAGCATGAGTCCTTGGAGGCTCTAACAAGTGTAGAATGGTTAAGAGAGTATTCTAAAGGCTTATAATTGTCTAGGAATGTGTATTAGGACATATAAGAACCTTTAGAATGATCATAAACAATGCTTGGTGCCCCAAGGGACGAATAGGATGTAGCATGAGTCCTTGGAGGCTTTAACAAGTGCAGAATGGTTAAGAGAGTACTCTAAAGGTCTATAATCATCTAGGAATGTGTATTAGGACATATAAGAACCTTTAGAATAACCCTAAATAATGCTTGGTTCTCCAAGGGACGTATAGGATGTAGCATGAGTCCTTGGAGGCTCTAACAACTGTAGAATGATTAGTAGGGTATTCTAAAGGCTTAGTATCGTCTAGGAATATGTATTGGGACATATAAGAACCTTTAGAATGATCCTAAACAATGCTTGGTACCCCAAGGGACATAGAGGATGTAGCATGAGTGATTCAAGGCTCTAACAAGTGTAGAATGGTTAATAGGGTATTCTAAAGGCTTAGAATGGTCTAGGAATGTGTATTAGGACATATAAGAACCTTTGGAATGATCCTAAACAATTCTTGGTTCCCCAAGGGACGTATAGGATGTAGCATGAGTCCTTGGAGGCTCTAACAAGTGTAGAACGTGAGACCCACAATTTTACCCAATTTATTTGTGATTTTATAATTGAAATTAGGAAATTATGCTTGATTTTGATACCTGGATTTAATTAAAAATAAATATATATATATATATATATATATGAATATATATATATATATATATATATATACGTGACATATATGTATATATTATATATATACCAATGTTTTCCCTAGCCTATTTAAATGAAATATTTTAAGGTAAAGTATTTGATTTAAATGATTTTTAGGAAATGAATTGTCTTTTGATGGATTAGAGTATCCTATCTTTAGAAATTCATATCTTTTCAACCGTACGTCGAAAAATTACAAATGATATGTCAAAACGATCGTATCGAAATCTAGATTATGAAAATGTGAAGCTTTGATTTTTATTTTTGAGTTTTCGAAATTTTATCACTGCTGCAATAGTGAACGAATTTTTGAGTTTTAAGAACCAATGTATGGTTTTAATGCATTAAATAGCCTTTTGACTAAAGTATATTTTACTTTGAAAATAAAAATGCATTTCTGAAGTTTTATAATGTATTATCATTTAAATAAAATTTATTTTCGTATTTTTCTTATTTTAAAATATTTGAAAAGCTTAGGAAGTGTATTTTTGAAGAAATGACCTTAGGACTTCAAAAATTCATAACTTTCAAACCATAAGTCCAAAAATTACAAACTTTATATGAAAATGATCGTATGAAAATTTAGAATCTTAATATGTAAAAATAAAATTTTTATTTTAATGTTTACGAAAAATTTTGTACAGTAGGTAGAAAATCAAATTTTAATAGTTATATGAGTGGATAATTATGTAGGCACCTCCACAATGAACCAATGAGAAATTTTCTCTCCTATTTTTAATAATATGCACCATCCAAAATTAGTAGAAAGAGGGGAAGAATAGTTCTGAAATTTTTGAGAATAATCCATGAATTAAAATGCTTTAGGAATCAACAAAATCACATTTAATGCTAGTTCATGTTCCAAGTAGTGTTTGAAATTTTTTGAATGGAACTTGATGAAGGGGGCACGAAATTTAGGTCTGAAAATGAAGGGAAATGCACCTCCAAACACCTATAAATAGATAGCCTTAGTTCCACATTTTTCACACACAAACACTTGATAGTTTCACATGAGAAAAAAATACAAATTCTAAGAGAGAAAGAGAGAGGGGGTCGAGCAAGCTATAGGAAGGAGGGAGGATTTGTTTGGTTGCTTGAAGTTTTCTAAAAAGCTTAAGGAGTAGAGGTAACCCAAAATCACTTATTTAATTAAGCTATTTTTAAGTTGTTTTGTTTATATTTTTGTTTAAACCTTCTCAATTTCTTCTATAGTTAAATTCTAAATTTTTATTTTCATTTTAAAGTTGTTATTGAATCTATGAAATTGTTCTTAAGTCATATGAATTAAGAATAAGAAAAGGGACACAAAAAGGGTGTTTAAAGGGATTTATCTCCCCTTTTCTTTAATTCTTAAGATGGCTAAAATTATTGATAAATATAATCAATTTATTTTCTGTTTTATGTTAGTTCTTATACTATATGAATTATAGAGGATTTTGTATAATTGAACAAGTTTTTATCCTTTGTCTTTTAATTGTTTTGTTCTTTGTTTTAAGGAATGAAAAGAAATAAGTAAATAGAAATGGAAAAATAATAATTTCTAATATATATATATATATATATGTGTGTGAACCGTGACATATATTAATTTGAGGATTGATTTGTGTATTTTAATATGTGTATTGTGTTGTTGTCTAATATAATAAAAGAGAATAGAAATGGATAAAAAGATTAAAATGGATTTTTATTTTTGCTTTTCTTTTCTTCTTCTTTTTTGGACCGTATATATATATACATATAATTTGTATGATAATTGTTGTTATTTCATGTGTATTTGAGTTATAATTAAGTCCCTAAAAAGAATGAAAACAAATAAGTATTTTTCCTTAAAGTAGAAATGAAATGAAAATGATTTAAAGGAACTAAAAATTATTTTTGGAAATAAAATAAATTCTGGAAATTTTTGATGTTCTTAGAGTGTATGGAATTATATTTTATGAAATTTTTATGTAATTGTTATTGTTTGATTGTAAGTGATTTTCTTTTGTTTGGATTTAAGTTAAATAAGAACAATGAATTAGGATAATGAACAAAAATGAAATTTCTGGAAATATAATATATATAAGTAGGCCGTGAGGCCTATGATCCTTATTTTAAAGTAATTTTTGTAATTTGTTTGTTGTTTGATGTGTAGTTAAATTATAGTTAATCGTTTAAAAGAAATAGGAACAAATGGTAGTTGTTATAAACCTATAAAAACATGTATTTTTGATTAATTGTATGAGTTGATGTGTTTGCAAATGTTAGTTGCTGGAAAAAGTGAATTATTTTCTAAAAGAAATCTATTTTATATTTTGTTAATGATTAAAACTCTTATTTTTAGTATATAAAGTAATGTAATTATATTATATAAATGTTTTAAGAACTAAAAATGTTTTTCCAAATTTTCTAAATGCTGGTCGAATTTTTTTAGAGAAAGAAATAAAGTTAATTAAATTTTTCTAAATAATTTGATGATTGCTTTAGTATGTTTATAGAATGTATTATATGTTTTTATGGAAAAGATTAATTTTGAAAATCTAATTTTAATTCTGGAAATTTAAGTTTTATTCTGAAAAATTAATTAGTCAAGACCCCAAATGATTATTTTTAAGGGTATTAGTGATACTTTGTTTGTATGTGCAAATATAATGTAGAAACAAATAGAAATGAGTGTTTTTGATTGATTAATTTGATTTAATAGAAAATATTAGGTTTCTGTCCAGAAATTATAAATAATAAAAAAAAGTAATATTTTATTTGAAATATTAGTGCTTTAAAGTTTTTAGCATAAGTAGGAATTGTGCATAATTGTGTATGATTGTTTGGATCGTTTTCTTGAACTGGTTTAAGTGATGCAACTTTTCTGTGGCTGTACAGCAGATGCAATTATTTTATTTTGTCTAATTTTGTCATTTTATTATAGTAGAAGTTGTAATAAGAATTTAGAAAGAAACGACATGTGTTTTCGATTTTCTGTTTAAGAGAAATTGAATTTTTAAGTTTAAGTATGCATGCTGTCCAAAAATCTAAATTAGTTGCATCAATGATAGAAATTGTTTTGGATTAAATCAATATGTGAATTTTATGCTAAGACTTTTTATATATAGAGTTAAAAAGGAAATATAAAAGTGACTTTGTAAATGTATGCCTTAATGTTCTAGTTGTTTACTAAACTGTTGTCTTACTGATGCTTGTATGATAATTGTGAAATGTCTTGTAAAAGTGATTTTTGAGTTTGTATTGTATACTGTTCAAATTTAATAAATTGATTTAAGTAATTATAAAAATGATTTTAATGTATGTGTGTATGTTTGGGTATGGTTATCATATTGTTTGAATTTAGTAAATAAGAAATGAGTTGTATTTTGATGTAAAAATATAATATTTAAAGTTTTTAGGCAAGTTATAGTATTTCACTAGATAAGTAAATGCATGCTGTGAATATTGTTGCCTAATGATACGATACTTCTCTAAATAATCTATATGTAACTATTTTTGTAAGTTATAAGTATTTTTGAGTTATAATTCTTAGTTCTTTGAAAATAGAGGTTAGAACTTTAATTTGATGAAAATTGTGAGTAAGTGCAAATTGTTTGAGTGGTTGTCCCGATCTGTTTTATATTGACCTTAGTAGTATGTCTATAAGATTTAAGGTAAATTGAAATAATTTAAGTGCTGCCCATAATTGAATAAGTGTGGAAAAATATTACTTTCTTAAGCTTAATTTCATTTTTTAGAACTTTGATGTGAATCTTTTAGTAGGAAATTGAAAAGAATGAATTTTGGGTAACTGTGAAGAGATGCAACTTTATTTTGTGCTACTGTCCAGAATCTTAATTTGAGTTGCATCAACTTTAGAACTTGTTTTGACTTGATAAGTGAATGAGTTCATATTTTAGAATGATTGTTGATGTGTTAAGTGTTTGTATTGATTTTTAAAAAATGTGTTTCTGGCTGTCCAAATGATTAAAAAATTATATCAAGTTTAAGTTATTTGTTTAAGTGGCTTATAATGGTAGTTGTTATATAAGCATTTGGAATTGAATTATGAGTTAATGAAAGTATAAGCAGTCTCTTTAGATTTAATTGAGTAAGTTCTAAATTTTGTATTTAATTTATAGATCTTAGGATGTGTATAATGGTTGTATATTTTGAATAGTGATTTTGATTTAATGATTGGTTTTAAAGATTTTATTTAGTACTGTTTAAGAGGCCTTGAGTTTCGGAAAAGGAATGATTTACTTTTCAAGTGTTGTATATCCTAATACAAAGTCTTTTGATTTCAAAGGTTATTTAAGAAAGTGGTATTTGTTGGAAGTGTGTTTTCCAAAAAGGAATTATTTTAAATTACCTGATGCCTTAAAAATGACTTCTGCTTTAAAAAGAATTTCGGTTTAAGGAACTTTGGTGCCTTGGGTTTAGTTTTTACTTAAGTAGGTAGATGGTATAAGGTATTTATTTATATTGATTGTATGTCGTTCATCATTTAAGAAATAAAAGGAATTAAAAGTAAACGAGCTGCTGGAGCTGTGAACGCAAAAGGTTGAAAACAGAGTAAGCATGGATCCCAGGTGAGAGAGCAACCTTCCTAAGACATAATGGCACTGAGGTAGCATTAGGGCGTTCCGTATCATCTCAAAGGTCGGAACTAGGAATCTATAGGTTGAGTAGTAAGACGGCAAATGTGTGTGTGTTCCGCCGTCCTTACGAAAAATACGATTCCCCAATATTATGTCTGTTAATAATTGTTATACCATGTTGTACATTATGAAGTTGTATATTGGATATTGCTTTAATGATTTTGGAGATGATAAAATGATAAGTGATGAGATAACAAATATGTTGGGATTATTTTGGGATAAGGATTTATCCTATGGAAGTGTGCTCGATGTATATTGAATTGTTGAAAAGGACTTGAAACATCTGGAAGTATGATTGTGAAAATAAATTATGAAAAATAATTATTTGAATCTTGTGAAATTTGAGGATCGTGGTTAGTGTACAGTGATGGTGCGAACGGCACAATGACTTTATTATATCCCCTTTAAGCGACTGGCCACGTGAATGACTTTGCCGTGGTTCATGTCTTGTGGAATCCACTGTACGTTAGGGAGGTGTTTGCTATGGTCCCTTAGAGGTCGAGACCCGTTAGAAGCGCGGCTTAGAATGGGTCGACCAAACTTAGGATTAAGAAAATATTTCTAAAAGACTTTAAAAAGATTTAAAAGACTTTAGGACCCAATCCTTTCTAACTACGTTGAGAGCGAAGTAGTGGAGAGGAAAGATACCGGATACTTGGAGGTCGTGCATTCCGCCAAGTGGTGATTGCGATAGGGGAGGGCAATGATGGTGATTCGTCAAGAAGCCTAAGAGCGCTTCCCTAGGTGGAACGATGCTACAGTGATCAAGGGCACCTTCTGGTCGTTGATCGTAGCAAGGGCTACATGTACAACTAGGGATAGAGCTGTCGCCCCCTTGAACAAATCATGGATGGTGTAGAGGGAATCCGAATGGGACTAGAAGCCATCGATTATTTTTGATGAACTTATGAATTGATGATTGATTTTATTTTGCTGACCAACTTGCTTGGTTTCAGCTGGTACGTACCCTTTGGCTTCGAGGTCAACATGGTTAGGATTCCTGTGCATCCCATCTGCTTTCCAACTTAGGTTGTGGTTGGATGATGAAGAGGAGATGTATCGTGTGTGCTGACTGTTCCCTTACCTCAATGACTTCCCTCCCTAAATCATTGACGGTTGTATTATGGAAAGACCTAGTGGAAAGACTATGAGTATGAAACTTTAAGAAAAGATATTAATGCGAAGAAAGAGGAAGATATAATAAGTTATAAGAATAAAGTGGTAATTATGAGCTGTGAATGAGGAAATGTTATAGTTATTGCATATATTTGTGTCTTAATGTGATCCCTTAGAGTAAGTGCATGCCGTCGACGACCATTCGTCCGGATCGTTGACTCTCTCTCTTCTTTCCTTTCCCTGTGGACATTGGGGACAATGTTCACAGATGTCAGATCATATAGCATTTCAAGGGATGGTTTCTTAAGTTGGAGAATGATCGTGGAATGGAGCATCATTATGAGGAGGACGTAGAAGCGGCAGCCGAGGAATCTCTCAGATACTTGTGATGAAGGATGGCAATGAAGATTAGTAATCTAAGTTAGTATAGTCTTTGTTTTTGTATTCCATCTCTAGATGGGTAGGACATGATTACTCTATCCCGAATGTAACCCCTGTTGTAATAAATGATTATTTGAAATGAAATAAAAGAAGTTTCTTTTGTTATATATTATATTCATAAAGTAATTAAACTATTTTTCCGCAAGTTAACCATCGACTAAATATGACGTTTAGAAAATGAGTTTTTGGAAATGTGTTGGATGATAACATCTCTTTTTGGAAATAGAATTTTATGACGCAAGTACCAAAACATTTTTGTAAACCAATTGAATCAAATTGTATTTAAGAAAATCTTTTGGTAAAAGAATTAAACTGAATTGATTTTGATAATGTTATAAAAAAAAAATGGCGCAAATTTTTAGTGAAAATTCTAAGTCCAAATTGGGGTGTTACATTTAGTGGTATCAGAGCGATGGTTGTCCTTAGTGGCCTTAAGCATAGCCTTATATGCTTTCCTTGTGTGACTCTGATTATGTTTGTTTGTGTCTGGGTTGCGGTAGTTTTAGTCCTAGAGTAAACTAAGAGTTAGGATTGGCGCGGAAATGGAGATGCAAGGATGTTCTGCAAGTCTGACTAGTCAAGGCAGTAGCAGCAATGACGCAAACCCTGAATTCCAAAGAAGTCTGAGGTTAGGACTACAGATAGCTTTTCCACATTTGGAGTTTCCCAAGTTTGGACGGGCAAGATGACCGAGCAACTGGTTGGTAGGGGAATTTCCGACAGGAGATGCAAAGGCGAAACCGGTCAATTACTCTGCTAAGCATGGCTTCGCTAGGAAGTCTCGACACAACAAGGTGCCTGGTAGAAGGAATCAGAGGTATCGTGGTTCTCATCAGCAAAATCGTAGGAATGGAAAAGAATCAAGTTGGAAGTCTATGGATCCTCGGTGGTTTTGGAAACAATCAACATCAAGGTGGAAACAACAACAACAACAATGATGGGAATCAGAGAACGTGGAATGATAATAACATCAGTAATGGTGGTGCTCGAGGTAATGGGAATGGTGAAGAAGGTCAGAGAGGTGTAATCCAGCTGTGTGGTCACTGCAACAAAGACCTTTATGGACCAAATCGCCCTTATGAGAATCCGAACTGCTTCAACTGTAGCAAACTAGGACACACTGCGAGGAACTGCTGGGAACCAAAGCGTGAAAAAGGGTTCTGATAAACCAAAGGGAAACGGAAGAGTATTCGCTTTGATGGGGAATGAGGATGTTAATGCTGCTAGTCGTTCTTAGGTTTGAGTTGTTTGAACGAAGTGGAGTATTCATTAGTTGTGTTTGCTTCTTTTGTGTGGATTCGTGATAATTTGTTTCTTGACTGGTTATGTTGAAGGATTATTCCTTCTTCTGTTTTTCCTGTGATATAATAATATTGAAATTTTCATGAGATCAATGAATGTTGTGCTTAAGTATGCTGTATAGAACTCCTTGTGAGAATGCGGAAACCAATTCTTGGAAAAAGTGTGGTATTGAGTTCAAGTCAAGACATTACCCTACTTCGTTTCGATTTATGAAAAGAACCCAATCACCCTTCGTATGATTATTGAACTTGATTTTCGTATTTTTGCGATAATTTGAACTTCTCAAATTAAAAAGACTTCCTGTTTATCAGAAATTACCCAGCCTAATGACCACATTATTCAACCAAATACCAAATTTCAGTAAAATTCAAAGTTCTTTTCTCGAATTATCGTGATTAAAAGATAACCCTACCATATCAAGTTATGAAGGAAGTAACACTTGTATGCACATGAATTTTAAGTGGCTGAAGGGACAAGGTGATGGTACGGTAGTGTGAAAAGTTAGGAATTTTGGGAATGATGGTTTAGAGTCGGTCCTTAAGTGGTACTTAGAAGGCAAGGAAGTAAGTGAAAAGTCGGGTAGTTGGGGAGTAATCATAGTTTTATGGTGGGCTTTGATGTAAGGTTGTGTAATAGGTGGTATAAGCTTGATCAAAGTTGGGGAGCAAAAGGTTAAGTAGAGTCTATGTTAGAAAAGTGTAGTGACAAGTACCCGTATGGCATAAGTAGTATGAAGATAAGCAGTAATTCAGCCAACGATTATGGTTTTGATATGCATACAAGAAAGTACTTCTGGATTGACACCAAGTTCGAAAAACTCTTCTTATCAAGTCTATTATCAAAATGCCAATATGAATAATTCATACTCACTTACCTTTAATCCTTCTGGTTTGACCAAACTACTATTGTGACAATTATTGTTTGTTGCCTACCTGTGAACTTGACTCAATTCGACTTCTGCGCGGCATTATGGCAAAGGTTGACCAGTAAAAGAGTGTTGATCGACGAAGAAATCGAAGGAAGGGTACATTCTCGAAAGAAGTAAATAACAAAGTGAAGGATAGTAAAAATGTCTGAATAACCTCGTGTGTTTCCTTGCTTGTCTCTGTGCGTATTTCTCGGGGACGAGAAATCTTTAAGTTGGGGAGGATTGTGAGACCCACAATTTTACCCAATTTATTTGTGATTTTATAATTGAAATTAGGAAATTATGCTTGATTTTGATACCTGGATTTAATTGAAAATAAATATATATATATGAATATATATATATATATATATATATATACGTGACATATATGTATATATTATATATATACCAATGTTTTCCCTAGCCTATTTAAATGAAATATTTTAAGGTAAAGTATTTGATTTAAATGATTTTTAGGAAATGAATTGTCTTTTGATGGATTAGAGTATCCTATCTTTAGAAATTCATATCTTTTCAACCGTACGTCGAAAAATTACAAATGATATGTCAAAACGATCGTATCGAAATCTAGATTATGAAAATGTGAAGCTTTGATTTTTATTTTTGAGTTTTCGAAATTTTATCACTGCTGCAATAGTGAACGAATTTTTGAGTTTTAAGAACCAATGTATGGTTTTAATGCATTAAATAGCCTTTTGACTAAAGTATATTTTACTTTGAAAATAAAAATGCATTTCTGAAGTTTTATAATGTATTATCATTTAAATAAAATTTATTTTCGTATTTTTCTTATTTTAAAATATTTGAAAAGCTTAGGAAGTGTATTTTTGAAGAAATGACCTTAGGACTTCAAAAATTCATAACTTTCAAACCATAAGTCCAAAAATTACAAACTTTATATGAAAATGATCGTATGAAAATTTAGAATCTTAATATGTAAAAATAAAATTTTTATTTTAATGTTTACGAAAAATTTTGTACAGTAGGTAGAAAATCAAATTTTAATAGTTATATGAGTGGATAATTATGTAGGCACCTCCACAATGAACCAATGAGAAATTTTCTCTCCTATTTTTAATAATATGCACCATCCAAAATTAGTAGAAAGAGGGGAAGAATAGTTCTGAAATTTTTGAGAATAATCCATGAATTAAAATGCTTTAGGAATCAACAAAATCACATTTAATGCTAGTTCATGTTCCAAGTAGTGTTTGAAAATTTTTGAATGGAACTTGATGAAGGGGGCACGAAATTTAGGTCTGAAAATGAAGGGAAATGCACCTCCAAACACCTATAAATAGATAGCCTTAGTTCCACATTTTTCACACACAAACACTTGATAGTTTCACATGAGAAAAAAATACAAATTCTAAGAGAGAAAGAGAGAGGGGGTCGAGCAAGCTATAGGAAGGAGGGAGGATTTGTTTGGTTGCTTGAAGTTTTCTAAAAAACTTAAGGAGTAGAGGTAACCCAAAATCACTTATTTAATTAAGCTATTTTTAAGTTGTTTTGTTTATATTTTTGTTTAAACCTTCTCAATTTCTTCTATAGTTAAATTCTAAATTTTTATTTTCATTTTAAAGTTGTTATTGAATCTATGAAATTGTTCTTAAGTCATATGAATTAAGAATAAGAAAAGGGACACAAAAAGGGTGTTTAAAGGGATTTATCTCCCCTTTTCTTTAATTCTTAAGATGGCTAAAATTATTGATAAATATAATCAATTTATTTTCTGTTTTTATGTTAGTTCTTATACTATATGAATTATAGAGGATTTTGTATAATTGAACAAGTTTTTATCCTTTGTCTTTTAATTGTTTTGTTCTTTGTTTTAAGGAATGAAAAGAAATAAGTAAATAGAAATGGAAAAATAATAATTTCTAATATATATATGTGTGTGAACCGTGACATATATTAATTTGAGGATTGATTTGTGTATTTTAATATGTGTATTGTGTTGTTGTCTAATATAATAAAAGAGAATAGAAATGGATAAAAAGATTAAAATGGATTTTTATTTTTGCTTTTCTTTTCTTCTTCTTTTTTGGACCGTATATATATATACATATAATTTGTATGATAATTGTTGTTATTTCATGTGTATTTGAGTTATAATTAAGTCCCTAAAAAGAATGAAAACAAATAAGTATTTTTCCTTAAAGTAGAAATGAAATGAAAATGATTTAAAGGAACTAAAAATTATTTTTGGAAATAAAATAAATTCTGGAAATTTTTGATGTTCTTAGAGTGTATGGAATTATATTTTATGAAATTTTTATGTAATTGTTATTGTTTGATTGTAAGTGATTTTCTTTTGTTTGGATTTAAGTTAAATAAGAACAATGAATTAGGATAATGAACAAAAATGAAATTTCTGGAAATATAATATATATAAGTAGGCCGTGAGGCCTATGATCCTTATTTTAAAGTAATTTTTGTAATTTGTTTGTTGTTTGATGTGTAGTTAAATTATAGTTAATCGTTTAA
Source organism: Crotalaria pallida (assembly GCA_037953625.1). Taxonomy (NCBI): domain Eukaryota; kingdom Viridiplantae; phylum Streptophyta; class Magnoliopsida; order Fabales; family Fabaceae; genus Crotalaria; species Crotalaria pallida. The sequence continues at coordinate 72,433,419 of CM075649.1, read as the reverse complement.
AAGAAATAGGAACAAATGGTAGTTGTTATAAACCTATAAAAACATGTATTTTTGATTAATTGTATGAGTATGTGGTTGATGTGTTTGCAAATGTTAGTTGCTGGAAAAAGTGAATTATTTTCTAAAAGAAATCTATTTTATATTTTGTTAATGATTAAAACTCTTATTTTTAGTATATAAAGTAATGTAATTATATTATATAAATGTTTTAAGAACTAAAAATGTTTTTCCTAATTTTCTAAATGCTGGTCGAATTTTTTTAGAGAAAGAAATAAAGTTAATTAAATTTTTCTAAATAATTTGATGATTGCTTTAGTATGTTTATAGAATGTATTATATGTTTTTATGGAAAAGATTAATTTTGAAAATCTAATTTTAATTCTGGAAATTTAAGTTTTATTCTGAAAAATTAATTAGTTAAGACCCCAAATGATTATTTTTAAGGGTATTAGTGATACTTTGTTTGTATGTGCAAATATAATGTAGAAACAAATAGAAATGAGTGTTTTTGATTGATTAATTTGATTTAATAGAAAATATTAGGTTTCTGTCCAGAAATTATAAATAATAAAAAAAGTAATATTTTATTTGAAATATTAGTGCTTTAAAGTTTTTAGCATAAGTAGGAATTGTGCATAATTGTGTATGATTGTTTGGATTGTTTTCTTGAACTGGTTTAAGTGATGCAACTTTTCTGTGGCTGTACAGCAGATGCAATTATTTTATTTTGTCTAATTTTGTCATTTTATTATAGTAGAAGTTGTAATAAGAATTTAGAAAGAAACGGCATGTGTTTTCGATTTTCTGTTTAAGAGAAATTGAATTTTTAAGTTTAAGTATGCATGCTGTCCAAAAATCTAAATTAGTTGCATCAATGATAGAAATTGTTTTGGATTAAATCAATATGTGAATTTTATGCTAAGAATTTTTATATATAGAGTTAAAAAGGAAATATAAAAGTGACTTTGTAAATGTATGCCTTAATGTTCTAGTTGTTTACTAAACTGTTGTCTTACTGATGCTTGTATGATAATTGTGAAATGTCTTGTAAAAGTGATTTTTGAGTTTGTATTGTATACTGTTCAAATTTAATAAATTGATTTAAGTAATTATAAAAATGATTTTAATGTATGTGTGTATGTTTGGGTATGGTTATCATATTGTTTGAATTTAGTAAATAAGAAATGAGTTGTATTTTGATGTAAAAATATAATATTTAAAGTTTTTAGGCAAGTTATAGTATTTCACTAGATAAGTAAATGCATGCTGTGAATATTGTTGCCTAATTGATACGATACTTCTCTAAATAATCTATATGTAACTATTTTTGTAAGTTATAAGTATTTTTGAGTTATAATTCTTAGTTCTTTGAAAATAGAGGTTAGAACTTTAATTTGATGAAAATTGTGAGTAAGTGCAAATTGTTTGAGTGGTTGTCCCGATCTGTTTTATATTGACCTTAGTAGTATGTCTATAAGATTTAAGGTAAATTGAAATAATTTAAGTGCTGCCCATAATTGAATAAGTGTGGAAAAATATTACTTTCTTAAGCTTAATTTCATTTTTTAGAACTTTGATGTGAATCTTTTAGTAGGAAATTGAAAAGAATGAATTTTGGGTAACTGTGAAGAGATGCAACTTTATTTTGTGCTACTGTCCAGAATCTTAATTTGAGTTGCATCAACTTTAGAACTTGTTTTGACTTGATAAGTGAATGAGTTCATATTTTAGAATGATTGTTGATGTGTTAAGTGTTTGTATTGATTTTTAAAAAATGTGTTTCTGGCTGTCCAAATGATTAAAAAATTATATCAAGTTTAAGTTATTTGTTTAAGTGGCTTATAATGGTAGTTGTTATATAAGCATTTGGAATTGAATTATGAGTTAATGAAAGTATAAGCAGTCTCTTTAGATTTAATTGAGTAAGTTCTAAATTTTGTATTTAATTTATAGATCTTAGGATGTGTATAATGGTTGTATATTTTGAATAGTGATTTTGATTTAATGATTGGTTTTAAAGATTTTATTTAGTACTGTTTAAGAGGCCTTGAGTTTCGGAAAAGGAATGATTTACTTTTCAAGTGTTGTATATCCTAATACAAAGTCTTTTGATTTCAAAGGTTATTTAAGAAAGTGGTATTTGTTGGAAGTGTGTTTTCCAAAAAGGAATTATTTTAAATTACCTGATGCCTTAAAAATGACTTCTGTTTTAAAAAGAATTTCGGTTTAAGGAACTTTGGTGCCTTGGGTTTAGTTTTTACTTAAGTAGGTAGATGGTATAAGGTATTTATTTATATTGATTGTATGTCGTTCATCATTTAAGAAATAAAAGGAATTAAAAGTAAACGAGCTGCTGGAGCTGTGAACGCAAAAGGTTGAAAATAGAGTAAGCATGGATCCCAGGTGAGAGAGCAACCTTCCTAAGACATAATGGCACTGAGGTAGCATTAGGGCGTTCCGTATCATCTCAAAGGTCGGAACTAGGAATCTATAGGTTGAGTAGTAAGACGGCAAATGTGTGTGTGTTCCGCCGTCCTTACGAAAAATACGATTCCCCAATATTATGTCTGTTAATAATTGTTATACCATGTTGTACATTATGAAGTTGTATATTGGATATTGCTTTAATGATTTTGGAGATGATAAAATGATAAGTGATGAGATAACAAATATGTTGGGATTATTTTGGGATAAGGATTTATCCTATGGAAGTGTGCTCGATGTATATTGAATTGTTGAAAAGGACTTGAAACATCTGGAAGTATGATTGTGAAAATATATTATGAAAAATAATTATTTGAATCTTGTGAAATTTGAGGATCGTGGTTAGTGTACAGTGATGGTGCGAACGGCACAATGACTTTATTATATCCCCTTTAAGCGACTGGCCACGTGAATGACTTTGCCGTGGTTCATGTCTTGTGGAATCCACTGTACGTTAGGGAGGTGTTTGCTATGGTCCCTTAGAGGTCGAGACCCGTTAGAAGCGCGGCTTAGAATGGGTCGACCAAACTTAGGATTAAGAAAATATTTCTAAAAGACTTTAAAAAGATTTAAAAGACTTTAGGACCCAATCCTTTCTAACTACGTTGAGAGCGAAGTAGTGGAGAGGAAAGATACCGGATACTTGGAGGTCGTGCATTCCGCCAAGTGGTGATTGCGATAGGGGAGGGCAATGATGGTGATTCGTCAAGAAGCCTAAGAGCGCTTCCCTAGGTGGAACGATGCTACAGTGATCAAGGGCACCTGCTGGTCGTTGATCGTAGCAAGGGCTACATGTACAACTAGGGATAGAGCTGTCGCCCCCTTGAACAAATCATGGATGGTGTAGAGGGAATCCGAATGGGACTAGAAGCCATCGATTATTTTTGATGAACTTATGAATTGATGATTGATTTTATTTTGCTGACCAACTTGCGTGGTTTCAGCTGGTACGTACCCTTTGGCTTCGAGGTCAGCATGGTTAGGATTCCTGTGCATCCCATCTGCTTTCCAACTTAGGTTGTGGTTGGATGATGAAGAGGAGATGTATCGTGTGTGCTGACTGTTCCCTTACCTCAATGACTTCCCTCCCTAAATCATTGACGGTTGTATTATGGAAAGACCTAGTGGAAAGACTATGAGTATGAAACTTTAAGAAAAGATATTAATGCGAAGAAAGAGGAAGATATAATAAGTTATAAGAATAAAGTGGTAATTATGAGCTGTGAATGAGGAAATGTTATAGTTATTGCATATATTTGTGTCTTAATGTGATCCCTTAGAGTAAGTCCATGCCGTCGACGACCATTCGTCCGGATCGTTGACTCTCTCTCTTCTTTCCTTTCCCTGTGGACATTGGGGACAATGTTCACAGATGTCAGATCATATAGCATTTCAAGGGATGGTTTCTTAAGTTGGAGAATGATCGTGGAATGGAGCATCATTATGAGGAGGACGTAGAAGCGGCAGCCGAGGAATCTCTCAGATACTTGTGATGAAGGATGGCAATGAAGATTAGTAATCTAAGTTAGTATAGTCTTTGTTTTTGTATTCCATCTCTAGATGGGTAGGACATGATTACTCTATCCCGAATGTAACCCCTGTTGTAATAAATGATTATTTGAAATGAAATAAAAGAAGTTTCTTTTGTTATATATTATATTCATAAAGTAATTAAACTATTTTTCCGCAAGTTAACCATCGACTAAATATGACGTTTAGAAAATGAGTTTTTGGAAATGTGTTGGATGATAACATCTCTTTTTGGAAATAGAATTTTATGACGCAAGTACCAAAACATTTTTGTAAACCAATTGAATCAAATTGTATTTAAGAAAATCTTTTGGTAAAAGAATTAAACTGAATTGATTTTGAAAATGTTATAAAAAAAAAATGGCGCAAATTTTTAGTGAAAATTCTAAGTCCAAATTGGGGTGTTACATAGAATGGTTAATAGGGTATTCTAAAGGCTTAGTATGGTATAGGATTGTGTATTAGGACATATAAGAACCTTTAGAATGATCCTAAAATTTGCTTGGTGCCCCAAGGGACGTATAGGATGTAGCATGAGTCCTTGGATGCACTAACAAGTGTAGAATGGTAAAGAGAGTATTCTAAAGGCTTAAAATGGTCTAGGAATGTGTATTAGGACATATAAGAACCTTTAGAATGATCCTAAACAATGCTTGGTGCCCCAAGGGACGTATACGATGTAGCATGAGTCCTAGGAGGCTCTAACCAGTGTAGAAAGGTTAATAGGGTATTCTAAAGGCTTAGAATGGTCTAGGAATGTGTACTAGGACATATAAGAACCTTTAGAATGCTCCTAAACAATGCTTGGTGCCCCATGGGACGTATAGGATGTAGCATGAGTCCTTGGAGGCTCTAACAAGTGTAGAATGGTTAATAGGGTATTCTAAAGGCTTAATATCGTCTAGGAATATGTATTGGGATGTATAAGAACCTTTAGAATGATCATAAACAATGCTTGGTGCCCCAAGGGACGAATAGGATATAGCATTAGTCGTTGGAGGCTCTAACAAGTGTAGAATGGTTAAGAGAGTATTCTAAAGGCTTATAATGGTCTAGGAATGTGTATTAGGACATATAAGAACCTTCAGAATGATCCTAAACAATGCTTGGTGCCCCAAGGGACGAATAGGATGTAGCATGAGTCCTTGGAGGCTTTAACAAGTGCAGAATGGTTAAGAGAGTACTCTAAAGGTCTATAATCATCTAGGAATGCGTATTAGGACATATAAGAACCTTTAGAATAACCCTAAACAATGCTTGGTTCCCCAAGGAATGTAAAGGATGTAGCATGAGTCCTTGGAGGCTCTAACAAGTGTAAAATAGTTAATACAGTATTCTAAAGGCTTAGAATGGTCTAGGAATGTGTATTGGGACATATAAGAACCTTTAGAATGATCCTAAACAATGCATGGTGCCCCAAGGGACGTAGAGGATGTAGCATGAGTCCTTGGAGGCTCTAACAAGTGTGGATTGGTTAAGAGAGTATTCTAAAGGCTTCGTATCGTCTAACAATATATATTGGAACATATAAGAACCTTTAGAATGATCCTAAACAATGCTTAGTTCCCCATGGGACCTATAGGATGTAGCATGAGTCCTTGGAGGCTCTAACAAGTGTAGAATGGCTAATAGGGTATTCTAAAGGTTTAGAATGGTCTAGGAATCTGAATTGGGAAATATAAGAACCTTTAGAATGATCCTAAACAAAGCATGGTACCCCAAGGGACGTATAGGATGTAGCATGAGTCCTTGGAGGCTCTAACAAGTGTAGAATGGTTAAGAGAGTATTCTAAAGGCTTATAATGGTCTAGGAATGTGTATTAGGAAATATAACAACCTTTAGAATGATCATAAACAATGCTTGGTGCCCCAAGGGATGAATAGGATGTAGCATGAGTCCTTGGAGGCTTTAACAAGTGCAGAATGGTTAAGAGAGTACTCTAAAGGTCTATAATCATCTAGGAATGTGTATTAGGACATATAAGAACCTTTAGAATAACCCTAAACAATGCTTGGTGCCCCAAGGAACGTAAAGGATGTAGCATGAGTCCTTGGAGGCTCTAACAAGTGTAAAATAATTAATAGAGTATTCTAAAGGCTTAGAATGGTCTAGGAATGTGTATTGGGACATATAAGAACCTTTAGAATGATCCTAAACAATGCTTGGTGCCCCAAGGGACGTATACGATGTAGCATGAGTCCCAGGAGGCTCTAACCAGTGTAGAAAGGTTAATAGGGTATTCTAAAGGCTTAGAATGGTCTAGGAATGTGTACTAGGACATATAAGAACCTTTAGAATGCTCCTAAACAATGCTTGGTGCCCCATGGGACGTATAGGATGTAGCATGAGTCCTTGGAGGCTCTAACAAGTGTAGAATGGTTAATAGGGTATTCTAAAGGCTTAATATCGTCTAGGAATATGTATTGGGATGTATAAGAACCTTTAGAATGATCATAAACAATGCTTGGTGCCCCAAGGGACGAATAGGATATAGCATTAGTCGTTGGAGGCTCTAACAAGTGTAGAATGGTTAAGAGAGTATTCTAAAGGCTTATAATGGTCTAGGAATGTGTATTAGGACATATAAGAACCTTTAGAATGATCCTAAACAATGCTTGGTGCCCCAAGGGACGAATAGGATGTAGCATGAGTCCTTGGAGGCTTTAACAAGTGCAGAATGGTTAAGAGAGTACTCTAAAGGTCTATAATCATCTAGGAATGTGTATTAGGACATATAAGAACCTTTAGAATAACCCTAAACAATGCTTGGTTCCCCAAGGAATGTAAAGGATGTAGCATGAGTCCTTGGAGGCTCTAACAAGTGTAAAATAGTTAATACAGTATTCTAAAGGCTTAGAATGGTCTAGGAATGTGTATTGGGACATATAAGAACCTTTAGAATGATCCTAAACAATGCATGGTGCCCCAAGGGACGTAGAGGATGTAGCATGAGTCCTTGGAGGCTCTAACAAGTGTGGATTGGTTAAGAGAGTATTCTAAAGGCTTCGTATCGTCTAACAATATATATTGGAACATATAAGAACCTTTAGAATGATCCTAAACAATGCTTAGTTCCCCATTGGACCTATAGGATGTAGCATGAGTCCTTGGAGGCTCTAACAAGTGTAGAATGGCTAATAGGGTATTCTAAAGGTTTAGAATGGTCTAGGAATCTGAATTGGGAAATATAAGAACCTTTAGAATGATCCTAAACAAAGCATGGTACCCCAAGGGACGTATAGGATGTAGCATGAGTCCTTGGAGGCTCTAACAAGTGTAGAATGGTTAAGAGAGTATTCTAAAGGCTTATAATGGTCTAGGAATGTGTATTAGGAAATATAACAACCTTTAGAATGATGATAAACAATGCTTGGTGCCCCAAGGGATGAATAGGATGTAGCATGAGTCCTTGGAGGCTTTAACAAGTGCAGAATGGTTAAGAGAGTACTCTAAAGGTCTATAATCATCTAGGAATGTGTATTAGGACATATAAGAACCTTTAGAATAACCCTAAACAATGCTTGGTGCCCCAAGGAACGTAAAGGATGTAGCATGAGTCCTTGGAGGCTCTAACAAGTGTAAAATAATTAATAGAGTATTCTAAAGGCTTAGAATGGTCTAGGAATGTGTATTGGGACATATAAGAACCTTTAGAATGATCCTAAACAATGCTTGGTGCCCCAAGGGACGTATAGGATGTAGCATGAGTCCTTGGAGGCTCTAACAAGTGTAGAATGGTTAATAGGGTATTCTAAAGGCTTCGTATCGTCTAGCAATATGTATTGGAACATATAAGAACCTTTAGAATGATCCTAAACAATGCTTGGTGCCCCAAGGGACGTAGAGGATGTAGCATGAGTGCTTGGAGGCTCTAACAAGTGTAGAATGGTTAATAGGGTATTCTAAACGCTTAGTATGGTATAAGAATGTGTATTCGGACATATAAGAACCTTTAGAATGATCCTAAACAATGCTTGGTGCCCCGAGGAACGTATAGGATGTAGCATGAGTCCTTGGAGGCTCTAACAAGTGTAGAATGGTTAATAGGGTATTCTAAAGGCTTAGTATCGTCTAGAAATATGTATTGAGACATATAAGAACCTTTAGAATGATCCTAAACAATGCTTGGTGGCCCAAGGGACGTAGAGGATGTAGCATGAGTCCTTGGAGGCTCTAACAAGTGTGGATTGGTTAAGAGAGTATTCTAAAGGCTTCGTATCGTCTAACAATATATATTGGAACATATAAGAACCTTTAGAATGATCCTAAACAATGCTTAGTTCCCCATGGGACCTATAGGATGTAGCATGAGTCCTTGGAGGCTCTAACAAGTGTAGAATGGCTAATAGGGTATTCTAAAGGTTTAGAATGGTCTAGGAATCTGAATTGGGAAATATAAGAACCTTTAGAATGATCCTAAACAAAGCATGGTACCCCAAGGGACGTATAGGATGTAGCATGAGTCCTTGGAGGCTCTAACAAGTGTAGAATGGTTAAGAGAGTATTCTAAAGGCTTATAATGGTCTAGGAATGTGTATTAGGAAATATAACAACCTTTAGAATGATCATAAACAATGCTTGGTGCCCCAAGGGATGAATAGGATGTAGCATGAGTCCTTGGAGGCTTTAACAAGTGCATAATGGTTAAGAGAGTACTCTAAAGGTCTATAATCATCTAGGAATGTGTATTAGGACATATAAGAACCTTTAGAATAACCCTAAACAATGCTTGGTGCCCCAAGGAACGTAAAGGATGTAGCATGAGTCCTTGGAGGCTCTAACAAGTGTAAAATAATTAATAGAGTATTCTAAAGGCTTAGAATGGTCTAGGAATGTGTATTGGGACATATAAGAACCTTTAGAATGATCCTAAACAATGCTTGGTGCCCCAAGGGACGTATAGGATGTAGCATGAGTCCTTGGAGGCTCTAACAAGTGTAGAATGGTTAATAGGGTATTCTAAAGGCTTCGTATCGTCTAGCAATATGTATTGGAACATATAAGAACCTTTAGAATGATCCTAAACAATGCTTGGTGCCCCAAGGGACGTAGAGGATGTAGCATGAGTGCTTGGAGGCTCTAACAAGTGTAGAATGGTTAATAGGGTATTCTAAACGCTTAGTATGGTATAAGAATGTGTATTCTGACATATAAGAACCTTTAGAATGATCCTAAACAATGCTTGGTGCCCCGAGGAACGTATAGGATGTAGCATGAGTCCTTGGAGGCTCTAACAAGTGTAGAATGGTTAATAGGGTATTCTAAAGGCTTAGTATCGTCTAGGAATCTGTATTGGGACATATAAGAACCTTTAGAATGATCCTAAACAATGGTTGGTGCCCCAAGGGACGTATAGGATGTAGCATGTGTCCTAGGAGGCTCTAACAAGTGTAGAATGGTTAATAGGGTATTCTAAAGGCTTAGAATGGTCTACGAATGTGTACTAGGACATATAAGAACCTTTAGAATGATCCTAAACAATGCCTTGTGCCCCAAGGGACGTAAAGGATGTAGCATGTGTCCTTGGAGGCTCTAACAAATGTAGAATGGTTAAGAGAGTATTCTAAAGGCTTAGAATGGTCTAGGAATGTGTATTAGGACATATAAGAACCTTTAGAATGATCGTAACCTTTGCTTGGTGTAACATCCCTAATTTAACTCCAAGCACGATTAATAAATTAATAGGTTTAAAGTGTAGGGAATGGGTAAATGAATTGCTTAAAGAATTTTGGGAGCAAGGTGAGTAGTAATTATAAGTATTAGGGGCTGTGTAGGAGACATTGGTAGCAAGGGGCAAAATTATCTAAACGAAATCGGGAGTTAAATCGGCGTTTTAAGTGTTAGAAATCATCCGGTACGAGAAAATTGGAAATTTATTATAGGATGCTAAGAAATTAAATTCCACCGTTGGATATGAAGTTTAAGGGATTAAGAAGCTTGTCTAAAAATTTGGACCCGATCCGACGGTTAACGAAAAAGTTACGGCGAATCGAAGTTTGGAAATTCTAGTGCACGCCCAGGTGCACCGGTGCACGCCTAGGCGCACCAGGGTGCATTTGATGCACCAAGCCAGGGAGATTTGCGCCCCAACGCGCCCCTCGTGCGCCCAGATCCGTGTTTGGCACACCAGACGGGCACCAGGCTTCCTCCTGACCGCACCAGCGCTGGTGCTGGTGCCAGACGCGCCCCAGGCGCGCGCGCTCCCTTGCCCCAGGCGCGCGATCTGCTGGGCAGCTCCCAGCCATCAGATTTGAGCTTGGTGGCCAAGCTCTTCCCTCCCAGCCACACGATGGCAAACATTTGGTGCAGAAAAGAAAAATAGATAAGGCAGCCATACCACCCAACACAACACCATTCTCCCTTCCCCTCTCATAGATCGATCCCCCTCTCTCTCCTAGGGCACTCAAGACTCAAGCACCTTTTCTTCCATTTCATGATCAAGACCTTAACCCATCATCCTCAACATCTATGAAGCCAAGAAAATGAGTTAGAGGCTTTCTCCTTGGCTCCTTCCTTCCATTCGAACCCCTTCTCCCTCCACTATCCTTGGTTTCTTTTCAATTAAATCAAGGCCCAAGTTGTGCTCTCCTACTTCCTCAAGCTTCTCACCCTTAAGTGATCATCCCCAAGGATAATTAGTAAGTTTCCCTTCTCTAGCCATACTCCATACGAATTTCTTCTCTAACCTTGAGGACCATACGAATTTTCTCCTTCATTTTCATATCTTGTTGAAATATTGAGTTGCACTCCATGGAGCATCACAATCTCATGTTTATTTTGTTCTTGTGACTTAAGGAAGCTCAAGACCACTCAACTCCCTCTCATTCCCTTGGAGCTCTTGATTTTGGGGGCTAGAAGCTAGGGCTTGGGTTCACTCTCTCTCTCTCCTTGGTTAAGGTAAGGGGGTGGATGTAGTGAGCATTGGCTTGTTCTAGGAAAGGGTTTGTATTTAGATATAATGATTGGCTAGGAGTTTATGTGTTAGGGTAGGAAATTAGAAACCCAAAATTTAGAAACTAAGGAATATGTTGAAAATAGGCTTAATTATTAATTATGGAACTCTAAGAAGTAGAGAACGAGGTTAGGTTTTAATTGAGGAAAATAAATGGCATGAACCCCTAAGATAGGACTTTGAATCAATAATCCGGATAAGTGAAAAATGTGGTTATGCATGATTATATGAGGAGGTGAATTTTGTTGTTATTTGCACTAATTGTTTATGTGAAAAGTGATGTGCATGAATAGTGGTGGATGTAATTATGTGTTCTATTTGGTATTTCTTAAACATTGGAATGGTGTTAATTAGGAAAGTGAATTGTGGCTATTTGGTTATAAATATGATGGTGCTTGTGATTGGAATGATTTGATAATTATTAAATGGAATTGGTAGGCAAAATAATGACATATAATATGGACAACTAATATTGGATAAATATGGTGGTGTATCGTAGGCCTTCGATTTGGGGGAGACGATACATCGTAAAACTTGAGTTGTATTGTAGGCCTTCGATTTGGGGGAGACCATACAACGTAAATGGGGCGATGTATGTAGGCCTTCGATTTGGTGGAGACATACATCGTCGATGGTGTATGTATGTAGGCCTTCAATTTGGTGGACACATACATACACCCTAAATAAAAAGGGAAAAGGAAAGGACAATGGATAAAATAAGGTATAGTAATGGAAAAGCGATGTATGTAGGCCTTCGATTTGGTGGAGACATACATCGTGATTGGTGTATGTATGTAGGCCTTCGATTTGGTGGAGACATACATACACCCTAAATAAAAAGGAAAAAGGAAAGGACAATGGATAAAATAAGGTAAACGGTAAAGGAAAAGCGATGTATGTAGGCCTTCGATTTGGTGGAGACATACATCATGATTGGTGTATGTATGTAGGCCTTCGATTTGGTGGAGACATACATACACCGTAAATAAAAGGAAATGAATAAGGGAAACAGGGAATAAAATTGGATAAGATAATGGTAATGGAAAAGCGATGTATGTAGGCCTTCGATTTGGTGGAGACATACATACACCGTAAATAAAAGGAAATGGATAAAGGAAACAGGGAATAAAATTGGATAAGATAATGGTAATGGAAAAGCGATGTATCTAGGCCTTCGATTTGGTGGAGACATACATCGTGATTGGTGTATGTATGTAGGCCTTCGATTTGGTGGAGACATACATACACCGTGAATAAAAGGAAAAGAATAAGGAAAAAGGTAAGGGGATATAACGGGATTTATTTGGAAACGGGGAAAATAATTAAAAGGGATTCATAAGGTGGAAATGAAATAACTAAGAGGGAACCGACACTTGTAAAATGATGGAATTGGAAAATGTGGTATGCTTGCAATGATAATGTGATTATATGAATAAATGCTAAGTGTGTTTGGCCTGGTGAGTTGTTATGTCTATCTAGAAACTGCTTTTCTATTTCATGTGCAATGCTCACTCCCTTACCATTTTTTAGGTACAGAGATTGAGTTAGCACAGCCCCCGACCGAGCAGGAGTGCTCTCCCTCACAGGGAGAGTAGGGTTATTATTGGGATTAGGATATGATTTTTGGCATAACAATGTGTTGAGCATCATGCTAGTTTCACCAAGTATTTATTTTCCGCTTAAACTCTGATAACTGATACAGGATATTATATTTTATGCCCATGGGGCTGTTATATGATATGTGCATGAGATGAAGCCTTGTTGGCTGTTGGTTGTTTATATTGATAATGTTATTCACAGGTTAAAATTTGGAGAAGTCCGAAAAACAGGCAAAACTCCGTCCGTTTGACGGGTGATTTTATTATATTAAAAAGGAATTTTTAAGTACACATTTTTAATACTTGGGAATTAAGGGTAGTAATTATAAGGGTGTTCCACTTGGTGCCCCAAGGGACGTAGAGGATGTAGCATGAGTCCTTTGAGGCTCTAACAAGTGTAAAATAGTTAATAGAGTATTCTAAAGGCTTAGAATGGTCTAGGAATGTGTATTGGGATATATAAGAATCTTTAGAATGATCCTAAACAATGCTTGGTGCCCCATGGGTCCTATAGGATGCAGCATGAGTCCTTGGAGGCTCTAATAAGTGTAGAATGGTTAATAGGGTATTCTAAAGGCTTGGTATCGTCTAGGAATCTGTATTGGGACATATAAGAACCTTTAGATTGATCCTAAACAACGCTTGGTGCCCCAAGGGACGTAGAGGATGTAGCATGAGTCCTTGGAGGCTCTAACAAGTGTAGAATGGTTAATAGGGTATTCTAAAGGCTTAGAATGATCTAGGAATGTGTATTAGGACATATAAGAACCTTTAGAATGATCCTAACCATTGCTTGGTGCCCCAAGGGACGTATAGGATGTAGCATGAGTCCTTGGAGGCTCTAACAAGTGTAGAATGGTTAAGAGAGTATTCTAACGGCTTAGAATGGTCTAGGAATGTGTATTAGGACATATAAGAACCTTTAGAATGATCATAAACAATGCTTGGTGCCCGAAGGGACGAATAAGATGTAGCATGAGTCCTTGGAGGCTTTAACAAGTGCAGAATAGTTAAGAGAGTACTCTAAAGGTCTATAATCATCTAGGAATATGTATTAGGACATATAAGAACCTTTAGAATAACCCTAAACAATGCTTGGTGCCCCAAGGAACGTAAAGGATGTAGCATGAGTCCTTGGAGGCTCTAACAAGTGTAAAATAGTTAATAGAGTATTCTAAAGGCTTAGAATGGTCTAGGAATGTGTATTGGGACATATAAGAACCTTTAGAATGATCCTAAACAAAGCATGGTGCCCCAAGGGATGTATAGGATGGAGCATGAGTCCTTGGAGGCTCTAACAAGTGTACAATGGTTAATAGGGAATTCTAAAGGCTTAGAATGGTTTAGTAATGTGTATTAGGACATATAAGAACCTTTAGAATGATCCTAAACAATGCTTGGTGCCCCAAGGGACGTATAGGATGCAGCATGAGTCCTTGGAGGCGCTAACAAGTCTAGATTGGTTAATAGGGTATTCTAAAGGCTTAGTATCGTCTAGGAATATGTACTGGGACATATAAGAACCTTAGAATGATCCTAAACAATGCTTCGTGCCCCAAGGGACGTAGAGGATGTAGCATGAGTCCTTGGAGGCTCTAACAAGTGTAGAATGGTTAATAGGGTATTCTAAAGGCTTAGAATGGTCTAGGAATGTGTATTAGGACATATAAGAACCTATAGAATGATCCTAAACAATTCTTGGTGCCCCAAGGGACGTATAGGATGTAGCATGAGTCCTTGGAGGCTCTAACAAGTGTAGAATGGTTAATAGGGTATTCTAAAGGCTTAGTATCGCCTAGGAATATGTATTGGGACATATAAGAACATTTAGAATGATCCTAAACAATACTTGGTGCCCCAAGGGACATAGAGGATGTAGCATGAGTGCTTGGAGGCTCTAACAAGTGTAGAATGGTTAATAGGGTATTCTAAAGGCTTAGAATGGTCTAGGAATGTGTATTAGGACATATAAGAACCTTTAGAATGATCAAAAACAATTCTTGGTGCCCCAAGGGATGTATAGGATGTAGCATGAGTCCTTGGAGGTTCTAACAATTGTAGAATCGTTAATAGGGCTAAAGGCTTAGTATGGTATAGGAATGTGTATTAGGACATATAAGAACCTTTAGAATGATCCTAAACAATGCTTGGTGCCCCAAGGGACGTATAGGATGTAGCATGAGTCCTTGGAGGCTCTAACTAGAGCTGTCAAAAATGGGCTGGCCCGACGGACTGACCCATTTAACCCGACAAGAACATGGGCTGGTCCAGGAAAAAATCTAGCCCGAAGTTTTGTGGGCCAGCCCAGCGCAGCCCGACAAATCATTAGCCCGACACGGGCCAGCTGAAATGGGCTGGGCCAGCCCGTTTGGCCAGAACTTAAATTTTTTTATATGTTAAAACACTTTATTATTGAATAGGATTGAACAATAATAAAATTATGATGAAATAGAGCTTTTTGTCTTTTCATTTATTATTTTTATAATTAATAATGACATCCTAATCGAAAGAAAATGTTATATAATTTTTTTTGGTTATAATTAATTACTATTTTTATCGAAAAATGAAAAATTATTGGCCCATGGGCCAGCCCAGCCCAGCCCGAAAAACTAGTGGGCTGGGCCGGGCTAGCGAAATGGTTGGCCCGATATATAAATGGGCCGGCCCAGCCCAGCCCGAAAAAACTACTGGCCCTAATGCCCTGGCCCGAATGGGCCGGGCCAGCCCGAATTGACAACTCTAGCTCTAACAAGTGTAGAATGGTTAATAGGGTATTCTAAAGGCTTAGTATGGTATAGGAAAGTGTATTAGGACATATAAGAACCTTTTGAATGATCCTAAACAATGCTTGGTGCCCCAAGGGACGAATAGGATGTAGCATGAGTCCTTGGAGGCTCTAACAAGTGTAGAATGCTTAAGAGAGTATTCTAAAGGTTTATAATCATCTAGGAATGTGTATTAGGACATATAAGAACCTTTAGAATAACCCTAAACAATGCTTGGTGCACCAAGGAACGTAAAGGATGTAGCATGAGTCCTTGGAGGCTCTAACAAGTGTAAAATAGTTAATAGAGATTTCTAAAGGCTTAGAATGGTCTAGGAATGTGTATTGGGACATATAAGAACCTTTAGAATGATCCTAAACAATGCTTGGTGCCCCAAGGGACGTATAGGATGTAGCATGAGTCCTTGGAGGCTCTAACAAGTCTAGAATGGTTAATAGGGTATTCTAAAGGCTTAGTATCGTCTAGGAATATGTATTGGGACATATAAGAACCTTTAGAATGATCCTAAATGTAGTGTTCCATTGTTAGGGAGACACCACGATGTGTGTTTTGGGTTGTTGCAGCTGACGAGGGTGACCCCGGTCCTACGTACCCCCGGTGATAAGGGGATCAAGCCACACGTAGTTCTTGAGAGTAGGGATGAGAGACATACCTTAGCCCCTATAGCATAGTGGTTCTTATAGGGGATTACCTGTTAGGTGTGTTGTGATACCTTAGGGGCCTGTTGGGCCCCATAGGGCTGACGTGGCTCTTAGAGGATAAGAAGGGTGAGTCCTTCATCCTTATCATGTACTAGGGAGTTTTAAACTTATCCGTTGAGTCGTTGGTCGGCATTGAAGGCATGCGGTCGGCTTATGGGTCCGGTCCACTACATAAGCCCCCCAGCTCGGGAAGTGTCATATAGACTCTGAGCCGAGTTTAGATCCTTTCTGTGCTGGGCAGATCAGACGTCCGATTTCCGAGGTTGGAGGTGACATAGAAGACTGTTTAAAGCCAAGACCCTTTTCCTGGAAGAGTATCGCAAATGGTTGATAGCATTCTTTATACTCAAATAATGACACTGAAAGAATAAACCTAAAGGAGACTCTTACACCCCGTTGTATTGAGATGTGTCAAGAGTCTCATCACCAATTGGATCGTAAGCTTTACGGGTTCATGCTGTCGGAATGAGCACCTTAGCCGAGGTGTATTCCTCTGCCCGCGATGTATTCGACCTGTGGTCAAGTATCGGGTCGCAGTCCTCCTTTCCACTTGTAGCAATGCCGACCTGGTCGGCTAACCGAGATCGTGGGCATGCAAGTGTGTAGGAACGTGATCCAAAGTGAGTGATTGAATTAAAGTAAGCCCTCGATGAGAGAGGTGGATACCAAATCTGATGGCGATAGGCGGAAATGTTGCAACATCCTTTACAGGGAGATGATCATATGTTACCAGTGTCTAGGTCGGCCTATGTCGGCTATGTACCTATTCTATTACAACGTAAGCCCCCCACTCCATAAATCTTGAAGAGGCTTGTGTTCAGTTCATAAGAATTGAGATGCTTGATGCTGATGTCCGAGGCACCCTCAAACTCAGTATAAACCCAAAAACTCAATGGGAGATCTCCAAAGGTACTGGTTGACAAAAATGATCGTCAACGCGTGGCGAGCATAGAAACTTCCTTGTTAAAGTTCTTCCCAAATGACTCCAAGGCCTTAGAGTAAGTTGCTGATCCCGAGCAGCGGGCAATGAGATGGAATATGGCCGCTCGGGAGGAAGTGCTCACTCCGCAGCTGGCGGAAATATGCTGACACATAGGAGAACATGATCGGATTCTTGACGAGCAGAAGGAGCATACCGGGGATGCCGAGAATACAAAGAGTGAGAAAAGCGGTAAAGCTTGAAAGGGCTTGTGCCGAATTCATAAGAATTGAGATGCTCGGCGGGAGGTTTTCAGAGATAGTGATCGGTGACAATGATACTTGGCGTATGGCGAGCATGGGGACTTAGAGTATGATGCTACTCCCGAGCGGTGGACGATGTGGCAGAGTATGGCTACTTGAGAGGGAGTCCTCAGACCCCAGCTGGCTGAGATGCGCTCAATGTCGGAGAACAATGTTGTCGAGCTAGAGAAATAAGCCGAAGTTGAAGCCGAGAAATTAAGCCGAGAGGGCGAAAAGTGAGATCATATTCAACAAAACAATCTGAGAAAATTCCTTGTGGATAGGACAGGATGTAGCACTGATTCTTTCGTCAATGATGTTAATCAATTATAACTGCTGAACCCCTCGGAAAACGGAATAGTCTGTCGGATCCTTATTAGAAGGTCGTCGAAGGGAAGCTCGGAACAACAAAGCCGAAACGGAGCTTGCTTGCATAATATCAAAGGATGTCTGATAAGGCCCTGTTGCGTTCGGTAGATGCATGAATGTTGAATAAAACACGATCTTTGCAATTGTCGGAACATGAGGGTGGACGAATGATGTGAGACTCTTTTAGAGATCCTGAGTTGCTTGTACCTCCCCAGTTGTACCTTTCATCACAAATACAGAGATATGAATTAGAATATTAGATTAGAAATGAGACAATAGTGATGCATTCACTTTATAAACAATGAGTCATATTCAGAGACTATGTAGGTAGTATGATACTCGTAGCATAAATAAAGCGACCATGTGTACCACTCATGGCCAACAATTACAATCATCTCAAGGAAGCCAATATGTGTAATTAAGATATAAAACATAAATGTAATAAAGAGTAATGAATTAAATTTAGGATAAGGAAAGATTAATTCCCTGATCAAGCGAGAGGAATGTTATATCCTTTAATTTGGATCGGCTGTTTTCTGAGTTGTCGGACATGCCTTCATCTTTTTCTTTTCAAAACCTTTAACCCGATAACAGGAGTATTATCCGAGGAGACATTAGAAGGATTGGTGATTGAGAGAATGAATGTGCAGCAGAATCGCCTAATCTGAGTGTACTTCCCCAACTAAATCGGATTCCCCCTCCGAGAATGCTTTGCCAATTAGATCAGATTCATCCAAACCTGTGTGAGAGGCTTGAGGATTTAGACCTGTGAAGGAGTGCCTTGTGACGGGGTTGAATGTTTGCAAGTTGTGAGGGCGGGGTTAGAGAAGGCGTCTGAGAGGCACGAGATCTGTGGTCTGCTTGTGCATGCTTTCGGATGATAGGAATCCTGACTTGGGTTATGCGCGAAACACTCGCATCATTCTTTGGCCATCGTGCTCGGGCTATCACGTCCGGTAGTTCCGACCATCAAATTTGTACCTTTACATGATGTATGAAAACAACTATTAGAATATCAAGTAGTAAATGATATGTAATGATATTAATAGCGAAGTATGAGCCGTTTCACTGTTAATTATGAGTATTATCTAACATAATATAATGTTGTGCAGCAAGTGATTCAATAATGATGAATGTGAGGTTTAAAGTATGCAATGTACATCACGTAAATGAGATAATGAGAAAGATCCTTCCCTGTTTGTCTTTATAGTTAGACTATTTTTGAGCTTTGATGCGTTCGGCATCCTTTTTGGCATGAACGTTGATATGCTCGGCATCAATTTGGCATAGAGACATTTCCTCTTCTACTACTAGATCGTGTGCTTGCTCGGTACTCTTCATCTTCTTCCTCCCAAACACCCTGTATGCCGTTATGGGCGAACTATTGTATAGCGCCCTTGTGAGCAATGCTGGGATCTCGAGAAGAGATGTTGACGGGGATCGTCTTTGGGCTTTTAGTGACCATGAGAGGCAAGGGTGTCGTGGTAGAAGGGACCGATTAATTCGAGGATGTCATTGGTCGGTTGATATCATAGCTTGATATCCTATTGCGGGTGTAGGGATCTGGTAGGAAACCGGTGGGATGGACTGTTTACCCATATTTGTACCTCGTATATGTATACAAAATTAATAATCAGTAATCGTCATTTGAACTGACAATGTATAATAATTAAATTGCAAAAATGAAAATTATTGGCAAGTTTACGGAATAAAATATTAGTATGTAAATAGTATGATTCTAAAAAGATCACACGTAATAATAATAATAAACGATACGTGTATCAAAAATGTGTCGGAGCAATTAGTGGTATTAAACCAAATAATGTTAATAAGTATAGTAATTAACTGTATCATTGGCATGCGATGGTGTACATAATTAATACCATTGAAATGACTTAAGTAAAAGAAATTAACTTCCCTGGATTGGTCGTGGTAATGCCCTTAATTGACCGTAACTTGTGGCTTCACATGTTGTTTTGTTGATCGAGAGTTCATTGTGGACGGAGGCCTTGACAACATGACTCGTAATAGTTTGACCATCGTGGGTGTGTAGTACCCGTTCTAGGCTAGCCTCGTGACGGGTTGTTACAGGAACACATGTTTGCGTGGGCGATGGCCACAAAGTCTTTGTAATCATCTCGGAGTGATGACGATAGTAATCCATGCCACGAGATGTTTTTATAATAACCGTTCTGACTTTTGGATTGTTCTCTATCATGGGGTCGTGATGACCTCGTCAACTCTAGAGAGATTCCTAGCTGCTCGGCCTTCCTTTTCGATAGGTCCGACCATCCTTTTTTGAACCTTACATTACATGTTTAAAGACAATAATCAGTGATCGTTGTTAATTTAACAATATAGGATAATTGAATAGCAACAATGAAAATTATTGGCGAGTGAATATAAAGTATCAGAACAAAAGCAGCATGATTAAAAAGATCACACGTAACAAATATAATAATGACAATAATTAAATACCGTGCAACCAGACAGGATTGCCCATGAAAAGAAGCATAATTTCAGGTATATCATGCGCAATAATTGTAATGAATGACATTTATAAATATGTCAGAGCATTTAATGACAACAAACCAAATGAAAGCATTAATTTAGGAATAATGACAATGTGCGGTTGTCGGAAACTAATGTACGTCATTCAACAGGCGATATATCTATATAAAGAATTATTATCCTATCACAACAGGAGAGACAAAGATTTAAGGGCATTCAGTAGCACGAAGATTTGCTCAACAAAACATTACGTAACAGCATGGAGAATATCAAATAATAAGCGACTTGTAAAGGGATTAGAAGGAATTAAGTATTTAAAGCACATGTCCAAAATATTGCATCGGGTAAACTAATATAAGCATGTGTGCGAAGTAATCATGTAAAATGCCAAGTAAATAGGAAAGCAATATAGGAACGAGAATTCCTTCCCTGATTCGCTGAGGTGAGGAATGTTGGATCGAAGACTGTTGGATTGAAGTCTTTTGTCAATCCTCTCAAAATGGGCTTTGTTGAGCGTTAAGGGTCGACCTTTGTTTTCCTTAAATATGATTTTCTCTATGCTCGGAACACGAGCTTCACGAGGGGAACTTGGCGCGGGGGTCCTCGCTCTTCGCTCGGAGAACAAGCTTCAAGAGGGGACCTCGACGTGGGGGTCCTCGCTTTTGGCTCGGAGCATGAGCTTCAAGAGGAGAACTCGGCTCGGGGGTCCTCGCCATCACCACTAGATTCCAAATAAGGTAACATTATTGTATTCGTGATACTCGGAAAATTATTTGTCCATTAATGGGGATCTCGGAATGGGTTATTCAGTCGCTCGGGCCACCGTACGTGTACCTCGCATATGCGCGCAAAAATAATAATTAATTAGTTATTGTCGTTCAAGATTGACAATTTATAACTATTAAATAAAATACATGTAATCAAAGTAAACGGAAAAAATATAAATTATTTTTGTCTCTAACTAATAGTCATGTGAGTCAATAAAATATTTGTGGCATTATTAAAAATTAGAAAGAGTAACTTCCCTGATTTAAAGGTAGGTTGCTGAATTGTTGGGCCATAGAGTTGTTGAGACCCGTTTTTTCTTTTTGGTGCAGCTTGGGCCAATAGTCCATTCCTCCCCCCCTTTTTTTTTTTTTTTTTTTTTTGGCTGCTGGCCTCTTTTTTTTTTGTAAATTGGGCCTGATTAGGCACTTTTTTTTTTGGGCCTTGTAGCCCGTTCCCTTTGGAACCCAAGGGAGCAGCAGCTTGCACTTGCTGCAGATCCCATGTCAACCAGATGCGTGGCGGCGGCAAGCACGGGGCGGCGAGGGGCACGCACCGGAGTGTTCCATTGTTAGGGAGACACCACGATGTGTGTTTTGGGTTGTTGCAGCTGACGAGGGTGACCCCGGTCCTACGTACCCCCGGTGATAAGGGGATCAAGCCACACGTAGTTCTTGAGAGTAGGGATGAGAGACATACCTTAGCCCCTATAGCATAGTGGTTCTTATAGGGGATTACCTGTTAGGTGTGTTGTGATACCTTAGGGGCCTGTTGGGCCCCATAGGGCTGACGTGGCTCTTAGAGGATAAGAAGGGTGAGTCCTTCATCCTTATCATGTACTAGGGAGTTTTAAACTTATCCGTTGAGTCGTTGGTCGGCATTGAAGGCATGCGGTCGGCTTATGGGTCCGGTCCACTACACTAAACAATGCTTCGTGCCCCAAGGGACGTAGAGGATGTAGCATGAGTCCTTGGAGGCTCTAACAAGTGTAGAATCGTTAATAGGGTATTCTAAAGGCTTAGAATGGTCTAGGAATGTGTATTAGGACATATAAGAACCTTTAGAATGATCCTAAACAATGCTTGGTGCCCCAAGGGACGTATAGGATGTAGCATGAGTCCTTGGAGGCTCTAACAAGTCTAGAATGGTTAATAGGGTATTCTAAAGGCTTAGTATCGTCTAGGAATATGTATTGGGACATATAAGAACCTTTAGAATGATCCTAAACAATACTTGGTGCCCCAAGGGACGTAGAGGATGTAGCATGAGTGCTTGGAGGCTCTAACAAGTGTAGAATGGTTAATAGGGTATTCTAAAGGCTTTGAATGGTCTAGGAATGTGTATTAGGACATATAAGAACCTTTAGAATGATAAAAAACAATTCTTGGTGCCCCAAGGGATGTATAGGATGTAGCATGAGTCCTTGGAGGTTCTAACAAGTGTAGAATCGTTAATAGGGTATTCTAAAGGCTTAGTATGGTATAGGAATGTGTATTAGGACATATAAGAACCTTTAGAATGATCCTAAACAATGCTTGGTGCCCCAAGGGACGTATAGGATGTAGCATGAGTCCTTGGAGGCTCTAACTAGAGCTGTCAAAAATGGGCTGGCCCGACGGACTGGCCCATTTAACCCGACAAGAACACGGGCTGGTCCAGGAAAAAATCTAGCCCGAAGTTTTTTGGGCCAGCCCAGCCCAGCCCGACAAATCATTAGCCTGACACGAGCCAGCTGAAATGGCTGGGCCAACCCGTTTGGCCCGAACTTAAATTTTTTTATATGTTAAAACACTTTATTATTGAATAGGATTGAACAATAATAAAATTAAGATGAGATAGAGCTTTTTGTCTTTTCATTTATTATTTTTATAATTAATAATGACATCCTAATCGAAAGAAAATGTTATAAAATTTAATTTGGTTATAATTAATTATTATTTTTATCGAAAAATGAAAAATTATTGGCCCATGGGCCAGCCCAGCCCAGCCCGAAAAACTAGTGGGCTGGGCCGGGCTAGCGAAATGGTTGGCCCGATATATAAATGGGCCGGCCCAGCCCAGCCCGAAAAAACTACTGGCCCTAATGCCCTGGCCCGAATGGGCCGGGCCAGCCCGAATTGACAGCTCTAGCTCTAACAAGTGTAGAATGGTTAATAGGGTATTCTAAAGGCTTAGTATGGTATAGGAAAGTGTATTAGGACATATAAGAACCTTTTGAATGATCCTAAACAATGCTTGGCGCCCCAAGGGACGAATAGGATGTAGCATGAGTCCTTGGAGGCTCTAACAAGTGTAGAATGCTTAAGAGAGTATTCTAAAGGTTTATAATCATCTAGGAATGTGTATTAGGACATATAAGAACCTTTAGAATAACCCTAAACAATGCTTGGTGCACCAAGGAACGTAAAGGATGTAGCACGAGTCCTTGGAGGCTCTAACAAGTGTAAAATAGTTAATAGAGATTTCTAAAGGCTTAGAATGGTCTAGGAATGTGTATTGGGACATATAAGAACATTTAGAATGATCCTAAACAATGCTTGGTGCCCCAAGGGACGTATAGGATGTAGCATGAGTCCTTGGAGGCTCTAACAAGTCTAGAATGGTTAATAGGGTATTCTAAAGGCTTAGAATCGTCTAGGAATATGTATTGGGACATATAAGAACCTTTAGAATGATCCTAAACAATGCTTCGTGCCCCAAGGGACGTAGAGGATGTAGCATGAGTCCTTGGAGGCTCTAACAAGTGTAGAATGGTTAATAGGGTATTCTAAAGGCTTAGAATGGTCTAGGAATGTGTATTAGGACATATAAGAACCTTTAGAATGATAAAAAACAATTCTTGGTGCCCCAAGGGATGTATAGGATGTAGCATGAGTCCTTGGAGGTTCTAACAAGTGTAGAATCGTTAATAGGATATTCTAAAGGCTTAGTATGGTATAGGAATGTGTATTAGGACATATAAGAACCTTTAGAATGATCCTAAACAATGCTTGGTGCCCCAAGGGACGTATAGGATGTAGCATGAGTCCTTGGAGGCTCTAACTAGAGCTGTCAAAAATGGGCTGGCCCGACGGACTGGCCCATTTAACCCGACAAGAACACAGGCTGGTCCAGGAAAAAATCTAGCCCGAAGTTTTTTGGGCCAGCCCAGCCCAGCCCGACAAATCATTAGCCCGACACGGGCCAGCTGAAATGGCTGGGCCAGCCCGTTTGGCCCGAACTTAAATTTTTTTATATGTTAAAACACTTTATTATTGAATAGGATTGAACAATAATAAAATTAAGATGAGATAGAGCTTTTTGTCTTTTCATTTATTATTTTTATAATTAATAATGACATCCTAATCGAAAGAAAATGTTATAAAATTTTATTTTGGTTATAATTAATTATTATTTTTATCGAAAAATGAAAAATTATTGGCCCATGGGCCAGCCCAGCCCAGCCCGAAAAACTAGTGGGCTGGGCCGGCCTAGCGAAATGGTTGGCCCGATATATAAATGGGCCGGCCCAGCCCAGCCCGAAAAAACTACTGGCCCTAATGCCCTGGCCCGAATGGGTCGGGCCAGCCCGAATTGACAGCTCTAGCTCTAACAAGTGTAGAATGGTTAATAGGGTATTCTAAAGGCTTAGTATGGTATAGGAAAGTGTATTAGGACATATAAGAACCTTTTGAATGATCCTAAACAATGCTTGGTGCCCCAAGGGACGAATAGGATGTAGCATGAGTCCTTGGAGGCTCTAACAAGTGTAGAATGCTTAAGAGAGTATTCTAAAGGTTTATAATCATCTAGGAATGTGTATTAGGACATATAAGAACCTTTAGAATAACCCTAAACAATGCTTGGTGCACCAAGGAACGTAAAGGATGTAGCACGAGTCCTTGGAGGCTCTAACAAGTGTAAAATAGTTAATAGAGATTTCTAAAGGCTTAGAATGGTCTAGGAATGTGTATTGGGACATATAAGAACCTTTAGAATGATCCTAAACAATGCTTGGTGCCCCAAGGGACGTATAGGATGTAGCATGAGTCCTTGGAGGCTCTAACAAGTCTAGAATGGTTAATAGGGTATTCTAAAGGCTTAGTATCGTCTAGGAATATGTATTGGGACATATAAGAACCTTTAGAATGATCCTAAACAATGCTTCGTGCCCCAAGGGACGTAGAGGATGTAGCATGAGTCCTTGGAGGCTCTAACAAGTGTAGAATGGTTAATAGGGTATTCTAAAGGCTTAGAATGGTCTAGGAATGTGTATTAGGACATATAAGAACCTTTAGAATGATCCTAAACAATGCTTGGTGCCCCAAGGGACGTATAGGATGTAGCATGAGTCCTTGGAGGCTCTAACAAGTCTAGAATGGTTAATAGGGTATTCTAAAGGCTTAGTATCGTCTAGGAATATGTATTGGGACATATAAGAACCTTTAGAATGATCCTAAACAATACTTGGTGCCCCAAGGGACGTAGAGGATGTAGCATGAGTGCTTGGAGGCTCTAACAAGTGTAGAATGGTTAATAGGGTATTCTAAAGGCTTTGAATGGTCTAGGAATGTGTATTAGGACATATAAGAACCTTTAGAATGATAAAAAACAATTCTTGGTGCCCCAAGGGATGTATAGGATGTAGCATGAGTCCTTGAAGGTTCTAACAAGTGTAGAATCGTTAATAGGGTATTCTAAAGGCTTAGTATGGTATAGGAATGTGTATTAGGACATATAAGAACCTTTAGAATGATCCTAAACAATGCTTGGTGCCCCAAGGGACGTATGGGATGTAGCATGAGTCCTTGGAGGCTCTAACTAGAGCTGTCAAAAATGGGCTGGCCCGACGGACTGGCCCATT
The DNA here is from genome assembly GCA_037953625.1 of Crotalaria pallida. Classification (NCBI taxonomy): domain Eukaryota; kingdom Viridiplantae; phylum Streptophyta; class Magnoliopsida; order Fabales; family Fabaceae; genus Crotalaria; species Crotalaria pallida. The sequence goes on along the minus strand of CM075649.1, from coordinate 72,407,658 downwards.
TAACCCGACAAGAACACGGGCTGGTCCAGGAAAAAATCTAGCCCGAAGTTTTTTGGGCCAGCCCAGCCCAGCCCGACAAATCATTAGCCCGACACGGGCCAGCTGAAATGGCTGGGCCAGCCCGTTTGGCCCGAACTTAAATTTTTTTATATGTTAAAACACTTTATTATTGAATAGGATTGAACGATAATAAAATTAAGATGAGATAGAGCTTTTTGTCTTTTCATTTATTATTTTTATAATTAATAATGACATCCTAATCGAAAGAAAATGTTATAAAATTTTATTTTGGTTATAATTAATTATTATTTTTATCGAAAAATGAAAAATTATTGGCCCATGGGCCAGCCCAGCCCAGCCCAAAAAACTAGTGGGCTGGGCCGGGCTAGCGAAATGGTTGGCCCGATATATAAATGGGCCGGCCCAGCCCAGCCTGAAAAAACTACTGGCCCTAATTGTCCGGCCCGAATGGGCCGGGCCAGCCCGAATTGACAGCTCTAGCTCTAACAAGTGTAGAATGGTTAATAGGGTATTCTAAAGGCTTAGTATGGTATAGGAAAGTGTATTAGGACATATAAGAACCTTTTGAATGATCCTAAACAATGCTTGGTGCCCCAAGCGACGAATAGGATGTAGCATGAGTCCTTGGAGGCTCTAACAAGTGTAGAATGCTTAAGAGAGTATTCTAAAGGTTTATAATCATCTAGGAATGTGTATTAGGACATATAAGAACCTTTAGAATAACCCTAAACAATGCTTGGTGCACCAAGGAACGTAAAGGATGTAACATGAGTCCTTGGAGGCTCTAACAAGTGTAAAATAGTTAATAGAGATTTCTAAAGGCTTAGAATGGTCTAGGAATGTGTATTGGGACATATAAGAACCTTTAGAATGATCCTAAACAATGCTTGGTTCCCCAAGGGACGTATAGGATGTAGCATGAGTCCTTGGAGGCTCTAACAAGTGTAGAATGGTTAATAGGGAATTCTAAAGGCTTAGTATCGTCTAGGAATATGTATTGGGACATATAATGATGGAGGTCACCCTGGGGAACCATGTAATCAAAAGGAAACAAGGCAAGAGGATACAAGCATTTCAAAATATGTTGGACAAGAGAGAGGAATTACTTGACTTTAGCTTTATTTTTAAGTTGAACTTATGAACCTGTGAATTTTAATGTGCTTTTGTTTAACTTTTAAGGGTTGTAATAATGGCCTTTGTGCCAAGTAGTTTGAACCTTCTTTTAGTTAATTAGTTTAACGTTTAGGCTTTCTTTTAAGTTGTAATATTTTCAAGGCAAACAAATAAAGAAGTAACAAGGAGCAAATGGAGTCATGAAGATCAACCATGAGGATGAGGATTAAAGAAAGGTCTTCGGCCAAGCAAATGCAACCTTGAGGAGATTCAAATTTCAATTCATCAGGTAATTAAGAGGTTGCATGAAGAAGAAGGAATATGGCCAAATAATAAGTGGAGGAGGAGTTACAAATTCAAATCATTCAAGACGTGCAGCCACATTTATGGAGAAGGATTCATTTCGAGTTAATACCTCCTTGATGCATACGGCTAATTAATTATTGAAGGAGTTACATATTAGAAGCTTAGAAGAGCTGCACAAGATGAGTCACATTTGAATTCATGAAGATCATTACCACCTTAAAGTCTACGACCCATTAACCAGGAGTTTCAAAATGGGCCTTTGTGCTACAATTAAGGAAAGAAATAAAAGCTACACTCATAATAAAGATGGGCCACGGTTACACAATTCATGAGGGCCACGGTTGCAAGGAGGATTTGAAATCCAACCACACAGAAGCAGCTACGGCCAAGTATGTCTCTTTGAAGAATAATAAGTTTTGTCTCAAGGTGCTCATCATTGGTACTAACTACGTAACCTCCAAGATCCATTAAAAGTGTAATTATGTTAGGCTTTAATTTGTAACCTCCAACCCATTCCCCCTAGCTTAATTTGTACGGCCAAGCAAGGCCTAATTGGTGTGTGTAACTCCTTATATAAGGAGCCTTGTTTCGTGGAATAAAATAGTTTTTTTGGTTTTGTGATAAAACACTCTCTCAAAATCCTTTGTACGTGAGATACGTTCTAAGGTGGAAAACAACTCCTTCTTTGGTGATCAAGGTTGGTGGAGTTTTCCATTGGCTTATCAACCTCTCTTCCCATCTAGGTTGTGGCGCCTCTATCCTTCCCCATTGGTGCAAGTTCTCTTCCCTCTTTAGAGTAAGAATCCCTTTTCTATGAGTCACATTAGTAAAGAGGTTCAAACCTTATTGGGAATTGAAAATACCAAATCAATTTTATAAGATTAAGAACGTGAGTGAGTTGATTTGATTTTGATTCCATTTTGAGTCTTAAGAACATAAGAGTTTGGCCAAAATTGAAAGTCTTGATAAATCAAACTCATTTTGAGAATTCCATGCTTAATCTAAAAGGCCATAAATTTTGAGTTTGAAGCCAACAAAAACAATTGCACCCATTTCCATTCCAAATGGAATTTGGAATCATTGGTTCCATTCCTTGGGTGTATCAAGTGGTAATCAGAGCAAGGATTTTGTTGCAACCATTTAAAAAAAAATCTTTTCTGAATTTGTTGCAACAAAATTTGATCGCTGCCAAATTCTGGTTGTATTTGTTGCATCGCTGCAAAACCGCTGCTGATAGGTCCTGGTCTTTCTGTGACGTTTTAGAGATTTGTCGCTGCATTATCTGCTGTTTTTCTGTCGCTAATTGAGTCTGTATTTGTTTGTGGTCCTTTTTCTTTTCCGTTGCTGTTGCATTTGTTGTTAGATGTAACAGATAGTTCTGTCGCTATTTAGTCTGTTTTGTGGCTTTTGTTAAACCGTCGCTGTTAGAATTTTTATTATCGTTTTCTGCAGCAGTTCTGGACGGAATTTTCCGTCGCTATTTTCAGTACTGCAGCAACAGTGGCAGTTTATTTTAAGGCCTAAATCGTGACTAATTTCTAGTTTTGTTTGTCACGAAAATTTTTGTCCCTAAAATTTTGTTAAGCTTAAAAAAAAAGTGACCAGTTTTAAGGCCTTTTTAGGCACGAATTTTTCTATCCCTAAAAGTTTCTGTTTTTTAAAAAAATAAAATTGGGTGCAGTCACTTATTACATCACTTTCTTAGTTTCTTGGTCTTTAGAATTTTCTTTGTTATTTTTGTCTATTGATGCAACTTTGTCATTTTGAGTTGCTAAGTTTGTGTTCTTGTGTTAAGTAGTCTTTTTGGTCTTTTTTTGCGTGTCAAGTTTGTGGTCTTCAATTGAGTATCCAATCTTTTGTTTTGAGTTTTTAGTTGCCTTCGATTCAAGTCTAGAGTAAACTTAGGAATTTTTCCTTTTCTTTCTTAAGTCTTTTGTTTTTGAGAGTTGTTATCTTGAGCCATGGATAAAAGGGAGTGCCTTAGTGAACAACAAGAGCTTTTCTGTGACTCACTCACATTAAACTTACAAGAAATGTGGAAGAACACTTCTGAAAAGTTTTGTAGGAGGGTGGAAAAATTAGAGGCCCAATTGAATGCTACCAATTTGAAAAGGCGATTGGGAAACAAAGGAGTCAATAGAGAACATGATTCTTTCAGTTGGACAAAAATAAAAGACATCAAATGTTTCAGGTGTTCTGGAAAGAATCATAGGTCCTATGACTGCCCCACCAAGAAGTCTGAGTTTATCTTGAAGGATTGTGAAATTCAAAAAGAAAACTGTCCAAGAAAAGTTCTCATGAATAATGAAAGCGATGATGTTTCTTTCAAATCTGAAATTAAAAGAGAAGAAAACTCTCAAGGAGGAGCTCTTTTGCATAATCAAAATGAGAAACATACTGACTCCTCTACTGATAATACAAGCTTTGTTTGTGATGTTAATACTAAGGTACCCATGGAGTCAGTGGGATCCTTAAAAAGAAGAACTGAAGTTGGGTTGGTTTTAAGTAGCCCCATGTTAACCTCTCCTGACTGGGTGGAACCTCCATTGGAAGAACCAACAGACCAAAATATGACAAGACCAACTTCTGAGGACATGAATTTCTGTGTGATGCCATGTTTAAGTGGAGAAGAACAAAAATATTGTCACCATTTTTTGTGGTTTGTAAACCAAACTAAAATCTGTGTTGCACTATCTGATACTAACAATTTGTTTGTCACAGATCACTCACAGGATTTGAGGTCAAATCCTCCCCAAGAGAGAGGGAATGATGGAGGTCACCCTGGGGAACCATGTAATCAAAAGGAAACAAGGCAAGAGGATACAAGCATTTCAAAATATGTTGGACAAGAGAGAGGAATTACTTGACTTTAGCTTTATTTTTAAGTTGAACTTATGAACCTGTGAATTTTAATGTGCTTTTGTTTAACTTTTAAGGGTTGTAATAATGGCCTTTGTGCCAAGTAGTTTGAACCTTCTTTTAGTTAATTAGTTTAACGTTTAGGCTTTCTTTTAAGTTGTAATATTTTCAAGGCAAACAAATAAAGAAGTAACAAGGAGCAAATGGAGTCATGAAGATCAACCATGAGGATGAGGATTAAAGAAAGGTCTTCGGCCAAGCAAATGCAACCTTGAGGAGATTCAAATTTCAATTCATCAGGTAATTAAGAGGTTGCATGAAGAAGAAGGAATATGGCCAAATAATAAGTGGAGGAGGAGTTACAAATTCAAATCATTCAAGACGTGCAGCCACATTTATGGAGAAGGATTCATTTCGAGTTAATACCTCCTTGATGCATACGGCTAATTAATTATTGAAGGAGTTACATATTAGAAGCTTAGAAGAGCTGCACAAGATGAGTCACATTTGAATTCATGAAGATCATTACCACCTTAAAGTCTACGGCCCATTAACCAGGAGTTTCAAAATGGGCCTTTGTGCTACAATTAAGGAAAGAAATAAAAGCTACACTCATAATAAAGATGGGCCACGGTTACACAATTCATGAGGGCCACGGTTGCAAGGAGGATTTGAAATCCAACCACACAGAAGCAGCTACGGCCAAGTATGTCTCTTTGAAGAATAATAAGTTTTGTCTCAAGGTGCTCATCATTGGTACTAACTACGTAACCTCCAAGATCCATTAAAAGTGTAATTATGTTAGGCTTTAATTTGTAACCTCCAACCCATTCCCCCTAGCTTAATTTGTACGGCCAAGCAAGGCCTAATTGGTGTGTGTAACTCCTTATATAAGGAGCCTTGTTTCGTGGAATAAAATAGTTTTTTTGGTTTTGTGATAAAACACTCTCTCAAAATCCTTTGTACGTGAGATACGTTCTAAGGTGGAAAACAACTCCTTCTTTGGTGATCAAGGTTGGTGGAGTTTTCCATTGGCTTATCAACCTCTCTTCCCATCTAGGTTGTGGCGCCTCTATCCTTCCCCATTGGTGCAAGTTCTCTTCCCTCTTTAGAGTAAGAATCCCTTTTCTATGAGTCACATTAGTAAAGAGGTTCAAACCTTATTGGGAATTGAAAATACCAAATCAATTTTATAAGATTAAGAACGTGAGTGAGTTGATTTGATTTTGATTCCATTTTGAGTCTTAAGAACATAAGAGTTTGGCCAAAATTGAAAGTCTTGATAAATCAAACTCATTTTGAGAATTCCATGCTTAATCTAAAAGGCCATAAATTTTGAGTTTGAAGCCAACAAAAACAATTGCACCCATTTCCATTCCAAATGGAATTTGGAATCATTGGTTCCATTCCTTGGGTGTATCAAGTGGTAATCAGAGCAAGGATTTTGTTGCAACCATTTAAAAAAAAAATCTTTTCTGAATTTGTTGCAACAAAATTTGATCGCTGCCAAATTCTGGTTGTATTTGTTGCATCGCTGCAAAACCGCTGCTGATAGGTCCTGGTCTTTCTGTGACGTTTTAGAGATTTGTCGCTGCATTATCTGCTGTTTTTCTGTCGCTAATTGAGTCTGTATTTGTTTGTGGTCCTTTTTCTTTTCCGTCGCTGTTGCATTTGTTGTTAGATGTAACAGATAGTTCTGTCGCTATTTAGTCTGTTTTGTGGCTTTTGTTAAACCGTCGCTGTTAGAATTTTTATTATCGTTTTCTGCAGCAGTTCTGGACGGAATTTTCCGTCGCTATTTTCAGTACTGCAGCAACAGTGGCAGTTTATTTTAAGGCCTAAATCGTGACTAATTTCTAGTTTTGTTTGTCACGAAAATTTTTGTCCCTAAAATTTTGTTAAGCTTAAAAAAAAAGTGACCAGTTTTAAGGCCTTTTTAGGCACGAATTTTTCTATCCCTAAAAGTTTCTGTTTTTAAAAAAAATAAAATTGGGTGCAGTCACTTATTACATCACTTTCTTAGTTTCTTGGTCTTTAGAATTTTCTTTGTTATTTTTGTCTATTGATGCAACTTTGTCATTTTGAGTTGCTAAGTTTGTGTTCTTGTGTTAAGTAGTCTTTTTGGTCTTTTTTTGCGTGTCAAGTTTGTGGTCTTCAATTGAGTATCCAATCTTTTGTTTTGAGTTTTTAGTTGCCTTCGATTCAAGTCTAGAGTAAACTTAGGAATTTTTCCTTTTCTTTCTTAAGTCTTTTGTTTTTGAGAGTTGTTATCTTGAGCCATGGATAAAAGGGAGTGCCTTAGTGAACAACAAGAGCTTTTCTGTGACTCACTCACATTAAACTTACAAGAAATGTGGAAGAACACTTCTGAAAAGTTTTGTAGGAGGGTGGAAAAATTAGAGGCCCAATTGAATGCTACCAATTTGAAAAGGCGATTGGGAAACAAAGGAGTCAATAGAGAACATGATTCTTTCAGTTGGACAAAAATAAAAGACATCAAATGTTTCAGGTGTTCTGGAAAGAATCATAGGTCCTATGACTGCCCCACCAAGAAGTCTGAGTTTATCTTGAAGGATTGTGAAATTCAAAAAGAAAACTGTCCAAGAAAAGTTCTCATGAATAATGAAAGCGATGATGTTTCTTTCAAATCTGAAATTAAAAGAGAAGAAAACTCTCAAGGAGGAGCTCTTTTGCATAATCAAAATGAGAAACATACTGACTCCTCTACTGATAATACAAGCTTTGTTTGTGATGTTAATACTAAGGTACCCATGGAGTCAGTGGGATCCTTAAAAAGAAGAACTGAAGTTGGGTTGGTTTTAAGTAGCCCCATGTTAACCTCTCCTGACTGGGTGGAACCTCCTTTGGAAGAACCAACAGACCAAAATATGACAAGACCAACTTCTGAGGACATGAATTTCTGTGTGATGCCATGTTTAAGTGGAGAAGAACAAAAATCTTGTCACCATCTTTTGTGGTTTGTAAACCAAACTAAAATCTGTGTTGCACTATCTGATACTAACAATTTGTTTGTCACAGATCACTCACAGGATTTGAGGTCAAATCCTCCCCAAGAGGGAGGGAATGATGGAGGTCACCCTGGGGAACCATGTAATCAAAAGGAAACAAGGCAAGAGGATACAAGCATTTCAAAATATGTTGGACAAGAGAGAGGAATTACTTGACTTTAGCTTTATTTTTAAGTTGAACTTATGAACCTGTGAATTTTAATGTGCTTTTGTTTAACTTTTAAGGGTTGTAATAATGGCCTTTGTGCCAAGTAGTTTGAACCTTCTTTTAGTTAATTAGTTTAACGTTTAGGCTTTCTTTTAAGTTGTAATATTTTCAAGGCAAACAAATAAAGAAGTAACAAGGAGCAAATGGAGTCATGAAGATCAACCATGAGGATGAGGATTAAAGAAAGGTCTTCGGCCAAGCAAATGCAACCTTGAGGAGATTCAAATTTCAATTCATCAGGTAATTAAGAGGTTGCATGAAGAAGAAGGAATATGGCCAAATAATAAGTGGAGGAGGAGTTACAAATTCAAATCATTCAAGACGTGCAGCCACATTTATGGAGAAGGATTCATTTCGAGTTAATACCTCCTTGATGCATACGGCTAATTAATTATTGAAGGAGTTACATATTAGAAGCTTAGAAGAGCTGCACAAGATGAGTCACATTTGAATTCATGAAGATCATTACCACCTTAAAGTCTACGGCCCATTAACCAGGAGTTTCAAAATGGGCCTTTGTGCTACAATTAAGGAAAGAAATAAAAGCTACACTCATAATAAAGATGGGCCACGGTTACACAATTCATGAGGGCCACGGTTGCAAGGAGGATTTGAAATCCAACCACACAGAAGCAGCTACGGCCAAGTATGTCTCTTTGAAGAATAATAAGTTTTGTCTCAAGGTGCTCATCATTGGTACTAACTACGTAACCTCCAAGATCCATTAAAAGTGTAATTATGTTAGGCTTTAATTTGTAACCTCCAACCCATTCCCCCTAGCTTAATTTGTACGGCCAAGCAAGGCCTAATTGGTGTGTGTAACTCCTTATATAAGGAGCCTTGTTTCGTGGAATAAAATAGTTTTTTTGGTTTTGTGATAAAACACTCTCTCAAAATCCTTTGTACGTGAGATACGTTCTAAGGTGGAAAACAACTCCTTCTTTGGTGATCAAGGTTGGTGGAGTTTTCCATTGGCTTATCAACCTCTCTTCCCATCTAGGTTGTGGCGCCTCTATCCTTCCCCATTGGTGCAAGTTCTCTTCCCTCTTTAGAGTAAGAATCCCTTTTCTATGAGTCACATTAGTAAAGAGGTTCAAACCTTATTGGGAATTGAAAATACCAAATCAATTTTATAAGATTAAGAACGTGAGTGAGTTGATTTGATTTTGATTCCATTTTGAGTCTTAAGAACATAAGAGTTTGGCCAAAATTGAAAGTCTTGATAAATCAAACTCATTTTGAGAATTCCATGCTTAATCTAAAAGGCCATAAATTTTGAGTTTGAAGCCAACAAAAACAATTGCACCCATTTCCATTCCAAATTCCATTTGGAATCATTGGTTCCATTCCTTGGGTGTATCGTATAAGAACCTTTAGAACGATCCTAAACAATGCTTGGTGCCCCAAGGGACGAAGAGGATATAGCATGAGTGCTTGGAGGCTCTAACAAGTGTAAAATGGTTAATAGGGTATTCTAAAGGCTTAGAATGGTCAAGGAATGTGTATTAGGACATATAAGAACCTTTAGAATGATCCTAAACAATTCTTGGTGCCCCAAGGGACGTAGAGGATGTAGCATGAGTCCTTGGAGGCTCTAACAAGTGTAGAATGGTTTACTAAGCCTTTAGAATACCCTATTAACCATTATACACTTGTTAGAGCTTCCAAGGACTCATGCTACATCCTATACGTCCCATGGGGCACCAAGCATTGTTTAGGATCATTCTAAAGGTTCTTATATGTCCTAGTACACATTCCTAGACCATTCTAAGCCTTTAGAATACCATATTAACCATTCTACACTTGTTAGAGCCTCCTAGGACTCATGCTACATCCTATACGTCCCTTGGGGCACCAAGCATTGTTTAGGATCATTCTAAAGGTTCTTATATGTCCCAATACAGATTCCTAGAGGATACCAAGCCTTTAGAATACCCTATTAACCATTCTACACTTGTTAGAGTCTCCAAGGACTCATGCAACATCCTATATGTCCCTTGGGGCACCAAGCATTGTTTAGGATCATTCTCAAGGTTCTTATATGTCCCAATACATATTCCTAGACGATACTAAGCCTTTAGAATACTCTATTAACTATTTTACACTTGTTAGAGCCTCCAAGGACTCATGCTACAACCTTTACGTTCCTTGGGGCGCCAAGCATTGTTTAGGGTTATTCTAAAAGTTCTTATATGTCCTAATACACATTCCTAGATGATTATAAACCTTTAGAATACTCTCTTAACCATTCTATACTAGTTAGAGCCTCCAAGGACTCATGCTACATCCTATTCGTCCCTTGAGGCACCAAACATTGTTTATGATCATTCTAAAGGTTCTTATATGTCCTAATACACATTCCTAGACCATTCTAAGCCTTTAGAATACTCTCTTAACCATTCTACACTTGTTAGAGCCTCCAAGGACTCATGCTACATCCTCTACGTCCCTTGGGGCACCAAGCATTGTTTAGGATCATTCTAAAGGTTCTTTTATGTCCTAATACACATTCCTAGACCATTCTAAGTCTTTAGAATACCCTATTAACCATTCTACACTTGTTAGAGCCTCCAAGGACTCATGCTACATCCTCTACGTCCCTTCGGGCACTAAGCATTGTTTAGGATCATTCTAAAGGTCCTTATATGTCCCAATACATATTCCTAGACCATTCTAAGCCTTTAGAATACCCTATTAACCATTCTACACTTGTTAGAGCCTCCAAGGACTCATGCTACATCCTATACGTCCCTTGGGGCACCATGCATTCTTTAGGATCATTCTCAAGGTTCTTATATGTCCTAATACACATTACTAGACCATTCTAAGCCTTTAGAATTCCCTATTAACCATTCTACACTTGTTAGAGCCTCCAAGGACTCATGCTACATCCTATACGTCCCTTGGGGCACCAAGCATTGTTGAGGATCATTCTAAAGGTTCTTATATGTCCTAATACACATTCCTATACCATACTAAGCCTTTAGAATACCTTATTAACCATTCTACACTTGTTAGAGCCTCCAAGGACTCATGCTACATCCTCTACGTCCCTTGGGGCACCAAGAATTGTTTAGGATCATTCTAAAGGTTCTTATATGTCCTAATACACATTCCTTGACCATTGTATAATGGTTAATAGGGTATTCTAAAGGCTTAGTATCATCTAGGAATATGTATTGGGACATATAAGAACCGTTAGAATGATCCTAAACAATGCTTCGTGCCCCAAGGGACGTAGAGGATGTAGCATGAGTCCTTGGATGCTCTAACAAGTGTAGAATGGTTAATAGGGTATTCTAAAGGGTTAGAATGATCTAGGAATGTGTATTAGGACATATAAGAAACTTTAGAATGATCCTAAACAATGCTTGGTGCCCCAAGGGACGTATAGGATGTAGCATGAGTCCTTGGAGGCTCTAACAAGTGTAGAATGGTTAATAGGGTATTCTAAAGGCTTAGTATCGTCTAGGAATATGTATTGGGACATATAAGAACCTTTAGAATGATCCTAAACAATGCTTAGTGCCCTAAGGGACGTAGAGGATGTAGCATGAGTCCTTGGAGGCTCTAACAAGTGTAGAATGGTTAATAGGGTATTCTAAAGACTTAGAATGGTCTAGGAATGTGTATTAGGACATATAAGAACCTTTAGAATGATCCTAAACAATGCTTGGTGCCCCAAGGGACGTAGAGGATGTAGCATGAGTCCTTGGAGGCCCTAACAAGTGTAGAATGGTTAAGAGAGTATTCTAAAGGCTTAGAATGGTCTAGGAATGTGTATTAGGACATATAAGAACCTTTAGAATGATCATAAACAATGTTTGGTGCCTCAAGGGACGAATAGGATGTAGCATGAGTCCTTGGAGGCTCTAACTAGTATAGAATGGTTAAGAGAGTATTCTAAAGGTTTATAATCATCTAGGAATGTGTATCAGGACATATAAGAACTTTTAGAATAACCCTAAACAATGGTTGGCGCCCCAAGGAACGTAAAGGTTGTAGCATGAGTCCTTGGAGGCTCTAACAAGTGTAAAATAGTTAATAGAGTATTCTAAAGGCTTAGAATGGTCTAGGACTGTAACACCCCAATTCGGCAACTTGAAAACTACAGTAACTTAAATTAAATATAGTGAAAATTAGGGCCAATTTATTTTTTTTAACAAGTGTTACACAAGATGAGAAAATTTAGATTTTCAAAACATAGTTACGTTAAAACTCATGTTCTCATATTGTATAAACCTTTCAAGTTCCAAACCGAGATGTCACAAGACACCGCACTTTGAAACTCGTTTTCAAAACATCATTTTAAAAGCACAGCCCATTGACTCGTTTCAAAACACCCGTATTGAATAAAACCTTTGCCGAGGTTCAGTATGATAGAGCTAAGGTAACTAAGAACTTACAATGGAATACATTCCGCCAGGGGGATCACCTAGCTTCTAGTCATGCTCCCTAAGACTTGTCGTCTAACTTCGGATTCTGGCAGACAAATTCTCGGTCTGTAAGTAGAGTTGTCGTCCTCAGCCACCTCGCAAGTTTCCTCCATACCGTCTTCAGGGAAAAACTTTTATGCTCCTCCTTGCTTCTCCTTGTAGGGGTACAAACGGATCGTTACACGCTACGCCATCTACCAGTTGCAATATCAGCAATTGCCGATACGACAACATGGTAGGAGAGAGTCAGTGTTCCGAACACTAACGGGTTGACCATGCGGTCTCAGGGTAGATTGAATATAAAGATAGATAGATAATACAACAGAACAATATACTCAAAACAGCATAATACAAACACTTATCCTAGTGCAATCACATCATCATTAACATATACATGTAACATGTTATACACATAGCATATATGAATCACAACCATAATATAATCATCACCATCATCATCATAAACACAAATGCTTTATTCAAGTTCCTATCGTCACATTCCCATAATCTTTCTCGTGAGCTTTCACAACTTTACTCCCTCATAATTTCCACACTTATTACGTATTCCAAGAATCCTCTCTTATATACTCTTCTTGTAAATCTTATTCAATTCTTGATATCTTTAGTTTGTACTTTTCTGTGAAACAACTTAGTCTTTTAAGTTTTTAGCGTTCCGGTTCGCTCAATGATGGGGGAACTTCATCATTGAGGAAGTCACACACGTCTACATCTCCTCGGTCATCCATCCAACCTAGTCGGAAGCAAACAGGAGTACAGGACCTTTACCACGCGGGCACGACAGCTGTCTCACAATCAATTGGTCCCAGACCAGGAGGACTACAGCCTCAAATCAATTCAATTCATATCATTTCATTCAATCATATAATCAAGGCACGCTCATAGCGGCAATCTCAAATGCCCCGTTCCAATCCCTCTCACTGTTCTAGATTTGCAATCTAGGGGGCGACAGTATAATTCTAGTCTGCAGTGCAGAACTTACCACGGCATTGGACCCAGTCCCTACCACGTTAGTACGCCACATGTGGAGTCCGTTCTGCCTAGAAATATACTCTAGACTTCTTGACGTATCACCGTCATTGTCCTCCCCGAATGCAATCTCCTCCTAAGTATCCGCAGATACTTATGGTTCCTTCCTCTCCACTACTTCGATACGACACTCATATCTCACCGCGTTTATAAATATCTTTTAAAGTCTTTTAAGGTTTTAGCGTTTTAATTAGCGGCTTAATCCTAATAGTCGGTTCATCCTTGGTGCATCCCTTCAATGAAACCCGACCACTAATCGCAATCTGTTACCCAAAAATTCTTAACGGCAAATCTTGCCTCAAATCAATTTCTCATGCGTCTCATCAGCATTATTCTCATCATCATTGCTCATCGGCATCATCAGCATCTTTCTCAGCATCATGGTTCAGCATCATCATCATCAGCATCTTGCTCCTCAGCATCAAAGCTCAGCCATCATCAACATCTTTCTCCTCAATTGTTGCTCGGCAGCACCATCAGCGTCGCTCTCCTTAGTTGTTGCTCCACAACACTATCAGCATCACTCATCATCACCACGCTTCCGCTCGCCTCATCGTGTATTTCTTATCATCGTCTTACAATTATCTTTTTGTTTTTATTCTTTATCAGCTCAGCTATTGATTCTCTTTCGTTCATTATTCATCTCTTTCACCGTTTCACGCATATCACGATTTATCTCTTTCTCATTCGTTTTCATAGTTCTTATTCGCGTCTCTCTTCTCTTTTCAGTCTTAGTTATTACTTTCACAACTTCATTATTATCGTTTCACGAATCAGACGTAATCAAACAATTTCAAAACAGAATAAAGTACGCTCAACAAATAAACATTTAGCATGTAAATAAAACAAATAAACATTTAGCACACATATCTAGATTGCCTAATTCACAGTACATTCACAATCCATCTATTCGGATTGCGAGCAACCACGTTACGGGATCACAGCACTCTCACTCACCTCGATGACGAAACTCTCGAGAGTTTTCCCAGTCGCCAGCCTTGCCGCGTTTCCTCCGCGTCCGTCACCCGAACTAGAACATTTTTCCCGTGCATTAGAACGTTTCGATAAATTCTTGATTTCCGTTTTGAAAACACTTTTTAATTTCTTTCTTGAAAACACATTGCTAATGTTCAAGGATTTCAAATCCAAATCAAATAAAAAGGTTTTCAATAAAACTTTGAAACAATTAAAATAATCTTTTTATTAAAAGAAATCCATTCTTCTTAGTTTAAAACACTCTGGTTAAAGAAAATCATTTTCCTGAATCTTTAGACAAAATTCAAAACTCTAGAAAATAAAATTTTAAAACCATATTAAATTGATTCATTAAATTTCCAAAATTTACAACACCACCAAACACTGATCAAAGAATGTCATATAAAAGTTTCAAATCAATTTAAGTTGTTTAAGTCATACTTTTTAAATAAAACACTTTTCAATTTCTTTTAAAAATACAAACATAGATTTTTCATGAATGAGACTCACAAACAGTATTCCAATTTAGCACATTCAATTGGCACAAAAACAACACATACAGGTTTCAAAGCAATTAAAGCATTCACAAACATACATCATGCAAATCACAGTTCACATCATTCAGAACCATCAATTAAATTTTTAATCTTAATAAATTAACTTAATTACACTTAAGAAAATAATTTAAATTAGGCCTTGTGACTAATTCACTAAAGACCGAATCACCATGGTTATTATTTTCCAATCACAATTAAATTTTAAAACTAAAAAAATCATTGAATTAATATTACAAAAATTTCTTTTCATATACTCAAATCAACTTATTCAATTTTATTTCTAAAAACCAAAAAGATTTAAGGAACACACATCACTTTCTCATATCATCATGCACCTAGGAATATAGCTATCATCATGGTTATTTTATGAAAATAATTTTCCTACCATTTAAACATATATTGGCCGAATTATACACATACAATTTTGCAAAGATTTAGTGCACAAATAAAAACATACAATCATGAAATCATTTTCCTTTATTTTAACTAAAAACCGAGAGCACTCTTAGAAGAGACATTAACAATTTTAATTTTTAACTTAAATCAAAACAATAATTTAAATCATAAACTACTTCAAAAAAATCATTTTATTTTCTTTTAAATCCAATTACTTCATGCATGCAACCTAAATAAGGGACAAACATAGATCCATACCTAATCCTAGGATGGCCGAATGTCAACATGCAACAAGGCAAGGTCTTCATTCATTTTTCAACACGCACAATTTCACATAACTCACAACCAAGGCATGCAAATCTTTAAGGCACCTTTCAAAGTAACAACTACATCATTTATTCACATAAACATGCATCAACAAAATCTTTCTCAAACATAAACACGAGTTCATCATTTTCTCAAAACAAAATAAAGATTTTATTTTTAACTTTATGAAAATAACATGCATGTTCATAAAATCACTAGATCTAGCTTTAACATACACAAGCATTAACTTTTTACAAAATAAAAAGCATGGATCTTAAATTAATCAAACATCGCCGAATGGCCTTTCTCAAAATAAGACATGCACAAGATCAAACACTTAATTAAAACATGTTTATTCTTAAAAATCATTTTAAGACTCGTTACTTTAATTTTTCTTTAAAACCGAAACACATACACAAAAAGGAAAACATGGTTTTTCATTACAATTAACATGCAAACCAAGGACCTAAACTTTTTCATTTATCAAACAAAGACAATTACATGCACATACTTAAAACAACTAAGATCATCACAAAATTAACATGCAAGACTAGAAACTTAAACTTTTTCACAAATCAAGTTTATATCATATTTTTATTCATTAAATATTTATGAAAACACATCATACAACATGGTTTAACAAAAGATCTAACATGCATAGACAAAGAATTAAACCATTTTACAAATTAAGTTTAGATCATGAAATTATTCATCAAATGATCATGTAAACACATCATAGATCAAGATCTAACAAAAGATTTAACATGCAAGCCAAAGAATTCCACTTTATCATTTATTAGCTTAGATCATAGATTTACTTGGCAAATAACCACAAACACACACATAGATCACGGTTCTAAACAAGAAAAATGGACATGCAAGAAGGATTTATGTTAAGCTTCACAAAATCTTTAACCATACTTTAGATCTTTAAGGTTTTAGTTAGAAAAATATTAGATCTAACAAGAAAAGCCTAAACCGAACATCAAACATAAGCTTAACTTATTACAAATTATTTTTAAGTCCTTAAAGTCCAAGATCAAAGATGAACTGTAAGATCCATGAAGAATGTTTTGATAAATGCCAAAAGGTTTTGAACAAGCTACAAATGTGTTGATCAAGTTCAAGCTCAACAAGCAACAACAAACATCAAGTGATGAAGAGAGAGCCAACTCATGAAGACTTAGTTTGGTAGTTTGTGTTTTATTGTTTTATCTTTTGCCTCACAAGTCTCTTAGTTTATGAGTTTGGGTAGAGTCATTAGAGGGTAGTGAATCTCTTTTGATTGCATGATTATATCATATTTTGAGTATTCACTTTGCCTAAAATCAATAGGTGGCTTAAAGGTTTGAAAGAAAAGGTTTAGATTTTGAGAAAACAAGTTTTTAAGTGTTTTTTGAACTGACTACTCGATTAGCCACTTGATTACTCGAGTAGAACTTTTCTGTCTTGCGCAATTACTCGATTAAGGGGCTGATTACTCGAGTAGAATTATTCAGCCTTGCGTAAATACTCGAGTAGAACCTTAAATACTCGAGTAGTGAACAAGTTTTACACTTGTTACTCGAGTAGTGACTTTGTTACTCGATTAACACGAGCTGTAACTGTTTTTTAAATGAGTTTTTCACTTCTCAAAAGCACTTCTAACCATTCCTAACTTTTGGGTATTCTATATAAACCTATTCCTAACCTTTGTGAATCATTATTACAATTACCTATCATTTTCATACTCAATTTTACAAGAATCAAAGCCACTCTATTCTCTCTTACTTTCTCAAGATCAAAGCTTTAACTTTTACATTCTTTGATCAAGAACCTTGAATCTCTCATGTTGATATTTCATAGCTTTTGAAAGAGATTCATAGGATTGTTATTTGTTTTCATTTGAGTTGTAATCTTTGCAAGAGGCAAGCTATCTACAACAATTGGAAGTCTTGGTTGTGAATCAAGCAAAGTTATATTGGAAGCCTTGGTGTGGCATTTCATCAAGCACTTGGAAGCCTTGTTGTGTTAACAAGCAATTGGAAGTCTTGTAGTGAAGCAAGCATTGGAAGTCTTGTTGTGAGGAATCGGCAAGCAAAAGAGAAGAGGTTAGATTAGATATCAATAGGGTTACAAGGCAAGGGTGTGGTATCTCTTGTAGGCTAGCAAGAAGGGAGTCTTGTGAGGCATTTACTTGTAATTTGAGAAACTCTAATTCCTCATAGTGAAGAATCTCTCTTGGTTGAAGAGGGGACTGGAGTAGCTTTCAAGTGGATGAAAGTGAACCAGGATAAATCACTGTGTCGTATCTCTAAACTCTCTACTCTTTACAATTCAAGTCTTTAATTGTGTTCTTGGTTGAAAACCTAGAAAAGATTGATTTTTCATAATTGATTGAATTGAATCTTAATTGTGCAAAATTGGTTTTGGGAAAATCATTTTCATAACCTAGGTAATCAATACGAATATTGGTGTTAATTGTTTTCGCTGAATCTCTGGTTGTACTTGTTAATTGATTGGTTTTCGTATTTGATTGAAAAGTGATTTTTTCAATGTACAGAGGCATTAATCGATTAGTTCATGTCATTAATCGATTAAGGCTAAAGAATTTTCAAGAAAATCATTTGTTTTAAATGTTTTGATTTGTTTCTTGCGAAAATCTTTCAAGGTTTCTTTTACACCTATTCAACCCCCCCTTCTAGGTGTTTTCCTAGTGTATCCTAGTTATTTCAACCACCGATTGTAGGTTCCCACATGAACAACACAAAAAATCATCTTTCAACTTAGAAAAATCAACATGCAAGGAAGAAAAAGAAAGATCTATAAACTAAAAGAAAAATCTATACTATTACAAGTCTTCCTTTTGATCTTCAAATCCTACCATGAAAAAGGGTTGATCTTCTAGCTTTCCTACATCCTTGATCTACATAGAAAACTCCTAGGTTTGGACTTGAACTCCTCCTTCTTCCTCTTCAAGTCTCACGGCCAACTCTCTCTCTTTCTCTCTATTTCTTTTCTTTCTTTCTCTAAGAGTGGAATGGGCTCTTAGAGATGTATTTGTGTTGGAAGTGTGTAAATGAAATGGGTGGAGTGAAAATGATCTAAGGCCACCACAATTTATAGGCAAATTCACTCTCCCTCTTATGCCCTTGGAACACAATTCGGTCATGTGCACTTGGGAGGGGTAGGTTTGTCCTCACAAAAACTTGAATGGGTGGATGTCATCAAATGTAAGAGGACAAAGTGAAATAGGCTAGGTTCTAGGGGTCACTTAGGGCTAAGTACTAGTTAGCAAATAGTTAGGGTTTCCTACTTAGTTTTGTTATGGTTCTAACTTAGTTTAGTTCTAGTTTCTTATCCTCCAAGATTCTAGAAAATTATACTCCTAGCTTATACATACACACACGTACATACATACACACACGTACATACATACACACATATATACATACACACTCATATTTTTATTTCCTTATCATATTTACTTAAACATCCTAATTTTTAATTCATACAATAATGCATTCATTTCATAAGGAATCATACTCACACAATTAATTTCATGCATCACACAGTACACACACATCAAACCAAGCACTCATCACATAAAAACTTCAAGCCATGACAAAATCTCATTTTCTACAAACACATTCTTCAAAAATTCGTATATTATCATTTCAAAAAAATAGAATTTTATAAATCAACCCAGAAAATTCCAAAAGTTATATTTTCAGAATCTATGTTTCAAGACGGTCATTTTGATATAAAGATCATGAAAATCTGAGTTACGGTTAAAAAGTTACAAATTTTCCAAGACAACATTTCAAAAACATCACTTCAAATAAAAATCACCTTTTAATAAAAACACAACTCATTTCTTTTAAATCCAATCAACAAAATCATTCACTTCTCTTTTATTAAAAAACATTTTGTTTATAAAAATCCTTGAAAAACAACATTTTATTTCTTTCTCTCATAAAATATTTTTCTGAAAATCTCTTATTAAACAGAGTCTCAGGGTTCATTTTGACAAAATTCGTTCACGCACGTACGGGAAAAATGCGGGGTGTTACATTCTCCCCAACTTGAAGATTTCTCGTCCTCGAGAAATGCTGTGCAGAGTCTGTCTGATCGACGAACGCGTAGCTTCTTGAAGAAATCCTCTTCCCTTTTTAACTGTAGTTATCGTCGCATCTTCGAACTTGCACCGTCTATTCTTCGTTCTCAAGAGCAATTCAAACGGACCACTTACAAAAGTAATCCCTCGAGGTACTTTCAATAACAAATAGAGTGCGTGAAAAACAACACGGCTTTACTGACAACGAAGGACCGATGGGTTCAAAGGCATCGAAATAGTATTCAGAAACAACATGGTTACGTTCATTTGGGTCAAGACACTGCCATACTTAAGGTTGCATTCCTCTCATCAGTTCAAACCTAAATGATCTACTCCTCAAAGACCTCACATCTCCCACTACTCCCCAACTTAAATGACTCATATCTCTCTATACCACATTCATCCTTACAGACTTATCCTCTAGCTACTTCTATCCTTCACCACTTTCGAGTCAGTCTTACAAAATTTCCCATCACTTAGCTTCAATCTATCCTCTCATTGCCTTACTTCTCACCAAATAATTGTCCTCTTCAGACTTCTACGATCACAATTAAATCTTACTCTTACCCTATCAACCACTAATCCTCAAGAAACATACACCATCTCACTCCTTATTTCTAACACTAGATCATATAACTTAGACAATTCTAAACCCTTTTTCCATTCTCCACCGCTTTCCTTATATTCTAAACCATCAAAATTCCTCAACTCAAGGACCTATTATCCATTACCATATCAAATCCTAGCTTTTTACCTATCCACAAATTCCACCATCTTATCGACTCGACTTTTACCATATCATCACTTATTTACTGCTATCTAACCATATTCCAACTCATATCAGTGCACCTATGACCTCAAAATCCTAAACATCATCTTAATTTCTCCCTCATCTTACCACCACCTAAACCATTATCTTGATTAATCCGTCATCAAAACTCTTAGTCCTAACCACTTACATAACTCACTACTCGTCTAAGACTCAAAAAGGACACTTCTATTTCCTCCAAGACTCATACTTCCTTACTTCATACTAACTAATCCTCATTCGCCTTGGTCCTTACAACACTTTCCTAACATCACTTCTCAACCCTCTTCCTCACTTAGGTACATCTACTTGACTGGGTAAGGTGTCAGGGTTCAAGATTCTCATCAAAATTTTAGGAAAGAATAAATGTCTGGTCAAAAGATTAAAAGAGAAGGTTCTGGGTTCATCAACAATCAAGGCTTTGTCAAAAATCATGGGCTAAGATTTTCAGAAAAAGGTTCTTTAAAACGCCATGCCAAAGCAATCTGGCAATGCATAGGGTTTATACAAGGAAAGCTTCAATCAAGAAAAGAAGGGTTATAGTCAAGGACAAGGTCTCATAGCTTAAGGTCGTCATAAAAAAAAGAGGTTCACATCAAAGAAGAAGGTCCGAATCACGCATCGACATCCCATGACGACACTGATCTCTGCTCCTCGTTCCCGCTGTAGGCGAAAACTGACACTCTTCTGGAAAACGTCAGCATACTCCTAGCACTTCTATCCTCATCTATCGCTATCTTAATACTAACGCACACACAGAGTCATACAATAGAGTATGTAAGTCCATGCATAAGGTTACTTAGATTAACCATTGCTCTGATACCACAACTGTAACACCCCGATTCGGCAACTTGAAAACTACAGTAACTTAAATTAAATATAGTGAAAATTAGGGCCAATTTTTTTTTTAACAAGTGTTACACAAGATGAGAACATTTAGATTTTCAAAACATAGTTATGTTAAAACTCATGTTCTCATATTGTATAAACCTTTCAAGTTCCAAACCGAGATGTCACAAGACACCGCACTTTGAAACTCGTTTTCAAAACATCATTTTAAAAGCACAGCCCATTGACTCGTTTCAAAATACCCGTATTGAATAAAACCTTTGCCGGGGTACAGTATGATAGAGCTAAGGTAACTAAGAACTTACAATGGAATACATTCCGCCAGGGGGATCACCTAGCTTCTAGTCATGCTCCCTAAGACTTGTCGTCTAACTTCGGATTCTGGCAGATCAAATTCTCGGTCCGTAAGTAGAGTTGTCGTCCTCAGCCACCTCGCAAGTTTCCTCCATACCGTCTTCAGGCAAAAACTTTTATGATCCTCCTTGCTTCTCCTTGTAGGGGTACAAACGGATCGCTACACGCTACGCCATCTACCAGTTGCAATATCAGCAATTGCCGATACGACAACATGGTAGGAGAGAGTCAGTGTTCCGAACACTAACGGGTTGACCATGCGGTCTCGGGGTAGATTGAATATAAAGATAGATAGATAATACAACAGAACAATATACTCAAAACAGCATAATACAGACACTTATCCTAACGCAATCACATCATCATTAACATATACATGTAACATGTTATACACATAGCATATATGAATCACAACCATAATATAATCATCACCATCATCATCATCAACACAAATGCTTTATTAAAGTTCCTATCGTCACATTCCCATAATCTTTCTCGTGAGCTTTCACAACTTTACTCCCTCATAATTTCCACACTTATTACGTATTCCAAGAATCCTCTCTTATATACTTTTCTTGTAAATCTTATTCAGTTCTTGATATCTTTAGTTTGTACTTTTCTGTGAAACAACTTAGTCTTTTAAGTTTTTAGCGTTCCGGTTCGCTCAATGATGGGGGAACTTCATCATTGAGGAAGTCACACACGTCTACATCTCCTCGGTCATCCATCCAACCTAGTCGGAAGAAAATAGGAGTACAGGACCTTTACCAAGCGGGCACGACAGCTGTCTCACAATCAATTGGTCCCGGACCAGGAGGACTACAGCCTCAAATCAATTTAATTCATATCATTTCATTCAATCATATAATCAAGGCACACTCATAGCGGCAATCTCAAATGCCCCGTTCCAGTCCCTCTCACTGTTCTAGATTTGCAATCTAGGGGGCGACAGTATAATTCTAGTCTGCAGTGCAAAACTTACCACGGCATTGGACCCAGTCCCTACCACGTTAGTACGCCACATGTGGAGTCCGTTCTGCCTAGAAATATACTCTAGACTTCTTGATGTATCACCGTCATTGTCCTCCCCGAATGCAATCTCCTCCTAAGTATCCGCAGATACTTATGGTTCCTTCCTCTCCACTACTTCGATACGACACTCATATCTCACCGCGTTTATAAATGTCTTTTAAAGTCTTTTAAGATTTTAGCGTTTTAATTAGCGGCTTAATCCTAATAGTCGGTTCATCCTTGGTGCATCCCTTCAATGAAACCCGACCACTAATCGCAATCCGTTCCCCAAAAATTCTTAACGGCAAATCTTGCCTCAAATCAATTTCTCATGCGTCTCATCAGCATTATTCTCATCATCATTGCTCATCGGCATCATCAGCATCTTTCTCAGCATCATGGTTCAGCATCATCATCATCAGCATCTTGCTCCTCAGCATCAAAGCTCAACCATCATCAACACCTTTCTCCTCAGTTGTTGCTCGGCAGCACCATCAGCGTCGCTCTCCTTAGTTGTTGCTCCACAGCACTATCAACATCGCTCATCATCACCACGCTTCCGCTCGCCTCATCGTGTATTTCTTATCATCGTCTTACAATTATCTTTTTGTTTTTATTCTTTATCAGCTCAGCTATTGATTCTCTTTCGTTCATTATTCATCTCTTTCACCGTTTCACGCATATCATGATTTATCTCTTTCTCATTCGTTTTCATAGTTCTTATTTACGTCTCTCTTCTCTTTTCAGTCTTAGTTATTACTTTCACAACTTCATTATTATCGTTTCACGAATCAGACGTAATCAAACAATTTCTAAACAGAATATAGTACGCTCAACAAATAAACATTTAACATGTAAATAAAACAAATAAACATTTAGCACACATATCTATATTGCCTAATTCGCAGTACATTCACAATCCATCTATTCGGATTGCGAGCAACCACGTTACGGGATCACAGCACTCTCACTCACCTCGATGACGAAACTCTCGAGAGTTTTCCCAGTCGCCAGCCTTGCCGCGTTTCCTCCGCGTCCGTCACCCGAACTAGAACATTTTTCCCGTGCGTTAGAACGTTTCAAGGTATTTACTTTAAGTTTTCAAGTTGCCAAATCGGGGTGTTACAGAATGGTATCAGAGCAAAGGTTAAACTAAGTAACCTTATACATGGACTTACATACTCTGCTGTGTGTCTCTGTGTGTGAGTTAGTATTAGGATTGCGATAGACGAAAATAAGAACGCTAAGAGTGTGCGAATGTTTTCATGGAGCATGACGGTTTCGTCTACGGCAACGACGAGAAGCAGATACCAGTGTTGTCATGAGATATCGATGTATGAATAGAATCTTCTTTCGTTGAATCCTTCTTCGCTGTGAACCCCCCTTTGTTGATAATAACCCCTCAGTTATTGAGACCTTGTCTCGATACTAGATTTCTTTTATTGTCGAAGCTTTTCTTATATAAACCTTATGTGATTCCAAATTGCTTTGGCGTAACGCTTGAAAGAACATTTTTCTGAAAATTTTAACCCATGATTTTGAAGCCTTGATTGTTGATGGACCCGAAGTTCCTTCTTTTGATTCTTGACCCTCTACCCGACCTTTCCTAAAATTTTGAGGAGAAATTTGAACCCTTGTACCTTATACCGGTCAAGTAGATGGTTTTAGAATGGAGAGTTAGTTGCAACGTGTCGTTAGGATGTATGATCTTGGAGGAAATAAAAGTACCCTTTTTGAGTCTTAGATGAGTGGTGAGTCATGTGAAGTGCTTAGGATTAAGAGTTTTGATGCCGGATTGGTTAAGAAATTGGTTTAGGTGGTGATAAGATAAGGAAGAACTCAACGTGATGCTTAGGATTTAGAGTCGTAAGTGTCTGGATTGAGTCGTAAAATGGATAGATAGTGATAGACTGGAGTAAAGGGAAGATTTAATGGTAACTATAGGAGTCCGATTAAGACAAGCATATGGTGAAATGTGAAGACAATAAGAGGATAGATTGGAGCTAAGTAATGGGAAAATTTTGTAGGAATTGATCAAGGATTAGTGAAGGATGGGAGTAGTTGGAAGGTAAGTCATTTAAGTTGGGGAGTAGTTGAAAATGTGAAGTTTTGAACAATAGATCGTTTAGGCTTGAATTGGCTAGAAGTCTCTAACCGAGAGTGCTAATGTCTTGACCCCAGATGCTCGTAACCCTGTCGTTTTTGGATGCCGTTGAAACCTTTGAATCCTCCATTTCCATGTTACCAGCAAAACCATACTGTTCGTAACCTACCATATTCGTTATTGAAAGAACCTGAGAGATTACTTTTGCAAGTAATCCGTTCAATTCATTTGAAAAGACGGCAAATGGATAGTACGTGTCCTAAGATGCGACGATTGTTGCGGTTGGAAAAAGGAAGGAATTTCTTCAAGGAGTTACGCATCCACGGATTTGACCGACTTTACACCGTATTTCTCGAGGACGAGAAATCTTTAAGTTGGGCAGAATGTAACACCCCGCATTTTTCCCGTACGTGCGTGAAAGAATAAAAACCAGAGACTCTATTTTATAAGGAATTTTCAGAAAGTATTTTATGGATTTTTATAAACAGAACGTTTTTATAAATGAAAAGTGAATAATTTTGTTGAAATGAAAATGCTTTGCTAAATGGTAATTTTATTGAAGATGATTTTTGAAAATGAATTTAACAATTTTGGCTTGAAACTTTTCATGTGATATGCGCTTGATTTAATATGTGTGTGCTGTGTGTTACATGAATTTAATTGTGTGAATGAGATGTGTGACTTAATTACATTTTTATGTGAATTAGTGGTTTTAAGTAAATATAGTTGGAACCTAAAAATATAAGGTAAGTATATGTGTATGTGTATAATACGGTGTGTAGGAAGGATTGTGTATGTATATACGTGCATATGTGTGGGTGCTACGGTGTAGGTGTGCATGTGAGTGTTATATGTGTGTGTGTATGAAAGTGCCACAACTAGTGTATGCATGTAAGTCAGTGTGTGGGTATGCTATATGTGTTACACGTGTATGTGTGTGTAGAAATAAGTTAGGGTTGATTTTCTAAGAAGCTTAGAGATTAAGAAAGTGGAAACCAAATAGGAAACTAAGTTAGCCATCTAACTAAACTAGAACCAAACTAAGTTGGAATTGTGGCCAAACCCTAAGTAATTCCTAACTAGTACTTAAGCCTAAAGTAACCCTAAAGTCTTGACCTAGCCTACCTTGTCCCCTTTGGTTTTGATAACTTCCACCCATGCAAACTTTTGGAAGCCCAAATCTACCCTTCCCAAGCACACAAGGCCGAATTGCTTCTCAAGGCTAAAGAATGAAATTTTGAATTGCTTTTATATAGAGTTGGCCTTAGTTCATTCACCTTATTCACTTCTCATTCTTCACACCAACACTACACACATCTCCAAGAGACTCATAGAACTCTTGGAGAAGGAAAAGAAAAGAAATAGAGAGAAATAGAGAGGAGTTGGCCGTGAATGAGGGAGAAGGAGGAAGAGTGAAAATCCATAGTTCTCAACCCAAACTTCTTTGATTTTCTTCTCAACCATATTCTTCTTCCAAGATCAAGAAGAAAAGCCACCCATCAACCCTAAGAGGAGAAGGCCGAAGCCAACCCTAGGAGGAAAAGAGAAGAGATTTGAAGTTTGAAGATCAGGATTTTGTTTAAGGTAGTCATTCAAGAGAGTGTAGTGTAGTGATTTTGATTTGTAAAGGACTTTATATTGACATTGTTTTCATGGTGCATGTGTTTATTTCTTCGTGATCTTAAAGTTTTGTTGACTTGCATGTCAATCTTATGATTTGATCTTGAATCCTTGTACTTGGAAACTTTGATCTCCAACTTGTGCTTTATGGTTTTGTTTAGGTTTGCGTCTAAGTCTATGTTTTTGCTTAGATCTTCTTTTGCATGTCATGATCTATGATAGATCTTTGAGAAAACATGAATCTTGAATTTGTATGTTTGTTTTGAGTGCAAATCTTAATCTCTCTTTGATGCATGTCTCGGTTGGGATTTCTATTTGATAGATCTAATGTTTTCTTAACTAAAATTTTGAAGTTCTAAAGAAAAACTAAAGTTTTATGAAAACTAAAAATAGATCCCCTTGCATGTCTATTTTTCTTTCTCAAAACCGTGATCTATATGTGTGTCTCATGTTGATTTGAGGAATAAAATATATGATCTCAACTCAATTTGTGAAAAGGCTTAAGACTTTGGTTTTTGCATGTTGCTTTTGTAGTGATCTTAGTTGATCTAAGAGTATGTATATAATTTTTCTGGCTTGACGAGTGTAAAATGCTTAGATCTTTAATCGCATGTTAATTTGTGAGAAAAAAAGCTTATGTTTTCTTTAATATATATGATTCGGTTTTAAAGAAAAAGTAAAGGAACTAAGTTAAAATAATTTTTCAAGTATAAACATGTTGATCTTGTACATGCTTTGATTTAGTGTTTGAATTGTGTATGCCTTATTTTAGAAGGCCATTCGGTCATGTTTACTAAACAATAAGATCTATGTTCTTATTTTGCGAAGAAATGATGCATGCTTATTTCTTGACTAAATCTAATAATTTTAAAAACATACAAGTAATTTCATAAAGATAAAAATTAAATCTTTATTTTGGTTGGAAAAGAATCATGAACTTGAAATTGTGTGGGTTATGTGAGGTGGTGTGTTGTTTTGAAAAATAGTTTTGAACTCATACATAATTACTTTGACTTTTGGTGATTCATGAATGAATGAAAGTCTTGTTGGTGCATCATGATGACATACGGCCATCCTAGAATTAGGTAGGGAGCTAGGTTTGTTCCTCATCTAAGGTGCATGCATAATGAGATTGATTGAATATAAGAGTCTTGAAAGTGCTTTCATGTTATGATTAGGTTTTTAGAAGAAAATATATGTGAATCCTTGAGATGATTTGTGATTCAAAATGTTGTTTGATTTAAAGCTTTGAAAAAGGAATTAAAATTGATAATTTCCTTATTGCATGCTTGCGGTTTCTAGATAAAAATAAGGAAAATGACACCATGATTTTATATGCTCCTTGTGCTTTAAAATTTTGCAAAACCATGTATGCATGATTCGGCCAAAGCATATGTATGAAGTTGGAAAATTATTTTCATGAAATGACTTTTGATTCTAGCTATGTCCTAGGTGCATGATGTGGTATGCTTGATGAAAATGATCTGAGTGCCTTTCTTTTATTATTTGGTTTTAGTTTCAAATATATATATATATATATATATATATGATTTGATTTGATTATGTGGGACGAATTCTATGATGTTAACCCAATGATTTTCTTTTAGTTTCCATACATGATCCGATTTTGTTAGGAAAATTAAGAAACTAATTTAAATCATTTTCTTAAAAACAATCTAGTTAATTCATTAAGATTAAAATTTAATTGATCGGCTTTGAATGATTGAAGTGTGGTTTGCCTTATGTGAGTTGTATGTGTGCTTAGAAAATTGTGTATACTGCTGTTGTGTTGAATTGGATTTGTTTTACTATTTGTGAAAATTATATGTTTGAATTCTAAAGAAATTAAAAAGGTTTTATTTAAAAATGTGATTTAAAATAACTCCAATTGATTTGGACATTTTGTCTCTTTTGATTTTGTGACTTAGAAGATTTTCAAAGTATGGTTTTGAAATCTTATTTTCCTTGATTTTTAGTGTTTTGTTTTAAAGTATGAAAACACTGATTCTTATAATCAGAGTACTTTTAAACTCAGAGAAATGAATTGGTTTAATAAAAAGATTATTTTAATTGTTTTTCTGAAAACCTTTTTACCATAAGTCTAAATTGGATTTGGAAAGCTTTTTGGGCGTTAACAATGTGTTTCAAGAAAAGAATTATCTTAACGAGTTTTCAAAATTAAAATTTATAATCTTCGCAAACCGTTCTAACGCACGGGAAAAATATCTAGTTCGGGTGTTGGACGCAACGGGAACGACGAAAAGCTAGCAACGGGAAGTCCTGGAAAGCTTTCGGATGTGTCGTCATCCAGGTGAGAGAGAAGCTCCCCTTAAGACGCCGTGGTATTAGGCAACATATTAAGGCGTCCAATCATCTCAAAGGTTGGACCCGGTCTCGTTAAGGCGAGGAAGAGGGATAGTGTTTGTTTGTTTGTTTGTTTGTGTTGGCTATCCCTACAAGTCGCTGAGACCGAAGTGTTGTCTATAGTTAATATGTTTGTTGAGATGATATAATTCATGAGTTGTTGGTAGTTTAGTATGTGAAGCAATTTAATTAAGTTATTAAAAGATGTTTCATTTCACCCTGAGATCTGAATGAATAATGAGGAAATGAGATTGAAAAAGAAAGGAAGTGCGAATAAGAATAATGAGGAATTGTGAAAATATTTGAGAGAAAGTTATGAGAAACGAATGAAAAAGAGATAAAAGGTGATGAGAGTGAAGGAGAAAGATAAAGAGTGGAAATTGGAAAGAGAACGTGATTATGGAAGTAAGAAGTGGTGGAGTAAAGATGTGATCCCTCATGCATGTTTTTGGGAAGAAGCTTAGTGTTGAGTTGAGCTTGCTCCTCCACTAACACTCACCCAAAAATATGATTTTTGAAAACAGTTTTTGAAAAGAAACTTTTGAAAAGAATTTTACAAAGTCATCTTTTTGAAAAGGTTTTGCGAAAAGAGTTTTTGAGAAAGAAGAGGGAATGAGTTTTGAGGAAGTTGGAAAGAATTATGCTAAGCATGAGCTGACGAGAATGTTGATATAGAGATGAGATTGATGTGTGGCTTGAGGCCATTGTGATTTTAGGGGGAACGGATTTGCGTTTAGTGGTCGGGCTTCGTTGAAGGGATGCACCAAGGACGAGCCGACTATTAGGATTCAGCCGCTAAATAAAATTCTAAAAATTTTAAAAGACCTTAAAAGACATTTACAAACGCGGTGAGGTATGAGTGTCGTATCGAAGTAGTGGAGAGGAAGATACTATGGGCATCTGCGGATACTCAGGTGGAGATTGCAGGAGGGGAGGGCAAGGATGGTGAAACGTCAAGAAGCCTAGAGTATATTTCTAGGCGGAACGAATCCCACAATAGGTGCACTAACGTGGTGGGGACTGGGTCTAATACCGTGGTAAGTTCCGCATCGCGAACTAGAAATTATACTGTCGCCCCCTCGATGCAAATCTAGAACAGTGAGAGGGACTGGAACGGGGCATTTGTGTTTGCCGCCGAGGGCGTGCATTGATGATATGATGATATGATTATGAATTGAGGCTGAGCCTCCTGGTCTAGGACCATTTATGTTGTGACAGCTGTCGTGCCCGCGTGGTAAAGGTCCTGTACTCCTGTTTGCTTCCGACTAGGTTGGGTGATTGACCGAGGAGATGTAGACGTGTGTGAGCTCAATGATGTATCCCCCTCATCATTGATGCTATCCGAAATAATAAAACTTAAAAGCACTAAGATGTTTTAAAAAGATATACAAAAAAAAAAATATATCCAGCATCGAATGTGAATTATGAGACGAGTATATAAGAAAGCATTCTCGGAACGCGTGATGAAAAGTATGATGAGAGAAAGAAGGATTAAGAGAAATTGTGAAAGATTATAAGGAGGAATCTAAGAAGGTGATTATGAAAGGTCAAAGTTTGTGTTTAAATATATGAGTGTATGATAAAGGTATTGTTGTTGTTTGTATGTGGTTTATTGTTTTCCCTTAGTATTTGCCTATTGTAATTCCACATAGTCGACATAACTGTTTGGGTAGCTTACTCTCTCCTCTTCTCTTGTGTTGCTCTTCTTCTGTTCTCCTCTTCTCCTGTATTTCTACTTCTCTGCCTTCTTTGGGAAATTTGTACAACCCTTAGAAGCAAAGGAAATGAGGTTCCAGATCCAGCTTGTTAGGGAGATAGGAATATCTCCGTGGAAATGAGACGACTCGGCGGAGAAACCCTAGGACAGCCAAGGAGAACAACACTTCTAGCGGACCGTGAGAGGGATCCATCAAGATTCAGAGCTAGACTACGGATGTCAGAATGTATGACTAGAAGCTAAGTCCCCCCTCAGAGCATGGTGCTCCATTGTAAGTCCTTAGTTACCTAGCTCTATACTACTGTACCCCGACTAAAGTTTTATTAAACATAGATGTTTGAAACCAAGTAAACCGGGCCACGTTTTAATTAATGTTATGAAAACGGGTTTCAAAGTGAGGTGTCTTGTGACGCCTCGGTTTGGAACTTGAAAGGTTCATGAATATGAGAAAATGTGATTTTAATTGTAACCATTATCTGAAAAGTAAAACGTCCTCGTATTCATACCTTACTTGTAAAAAAAAATGGCCCTAATTTTCAAGGTATTTACTTTAAGTTTTCAAGTTGCCAAATCGGGGTGTTACACTCATCACTTCGACACATATTATCATAAACTATTTACACAATTACATACTAGTTAACATAACAATCCCATTCAGAACTCAGAACTAATGAACACTCTCAACCTCTCAAATGTTTCTCTCAAAAGTGTATAAGGGTCATATTTTCAATTCACTCATGTTCAACAATGATAATGTGTTACCATAGGCTTGACCATAGACCAACATCTCCACTGAAATTATTGAATGCATGCAAAAATCAAAAGGTCTTATTTTTGGTTGTAATGGGACCATGGCTAAAAGTGTCAGGTGGGATAAAAGAAAGAAGGGTTAAAACAAAGGTTAACTCGCAAAAATATTTACAAAAACAAGTTTCCCTCAAAAACCATGACTGAGCAATGAATACAATAAAGACTCACACTCACATCAGGAACATTTTATTCTTCCTTTCTTTTCCAAATTTTTCTTCTATTCTATTCTTCTATTCTCTTCCTTTCACATTCATTTGTTTTTATTTTTTTTTTTCACACGGAAGAGAAATAGAACTCATGCACTTTTCACCAATTACTTTCACTTTTCATATTCATTCCTCTCAATTGCTCATTCAAAATTTCCAAGGTACTATCAAAGAATATTTCAATAAATGCAGGGTACCAAAGAAAAATCATATATCATTATAAGGCTCAAAATGGACAACTAAGGGATATTTTCAATGCAAATCATCTAAAGGCCACAAAAACACATCCTAGGTGCCTTAATCATCTTAATGCATGCAATCAATTATCAATTTTGAAATGGTCACAGGTCAAGTTCTAGAAGACAATATCAAAGTGAACACACTCATGAAAAAATAGGGGTCTCAATATCAGAATATTTTTCATACCCCATCAATATAAGGCTCAAAACCTCACATATGGCTAAAGTCAGTTCACTAATCACAAGTTCTGAAAGCCTTTGTCGAAATAACCCAGTCACCGTAATCATATACAGCTCAATCAAATAGAGTCGAATACCAATGAGTCTATGTCCTAAACTAAGTATGTACATGAATCAAAAGATAAAAAATCCTAAGGTTAGAAAAATTAATTACTTTTGCTAAGGACACAAACCAATACCAATATGGGAGAAAAATTCAGATCTGAAAAATTTTAATTTTTATTTTGTATATACTCCCCCAAACTTAGATGTTGGCTTGTCCTCAAGCAAACTAATCTACCCTAAAACTACAAAATAAAAATTAAAAACTACCCAAAAAGTTAGACAATATTTTTGGTGAGGTACAGGGGCCTGGGGTGTAATATTGAAAAAAATTGGTGCTAATGGGGTACAAATCCTACAAAAACAAATCTAATCCTAAAATAAATCTATCCCTAAAAAATAGAAAATAAAAAAAAAACGAAAATAAATAAAAAAAAATCTATTCTAAAAATAATCCTAAGATAAATCTAATCCTAAAAAGATAAAACAAATTCCTAAAAGATATAAAACTAATCTAATCCTAAAAGATAAAACAAACTCCTAAAAAGATAAAAAAAACTAAATTGTTCCTAAAAGATAAGATAAACAAAATATCTATTACTAAAAATAAAAAAATCACTAGATAAAAAAAAATAAATCTAATCCTAAGAGATAAGATGGTTGAATCAGAATTTGACCCCAAAACTGAACTTTTGCACCCCAAGTAGGAGTGAAATTCCCCAAACAGGGCTTTCACAGCCCAGCGCGCGACCGCGTGCGCCTGGGGCGCACGAGGTCTGTTCCTCATTTTTTTTTTCTTTCAAAAACTACCTAAGAATTGAAACCTACACTACTGCTTATGTACAAAACAAATCCACCAGGATCCCAAATTCTATGGGTCAAATCCCATGTGATGCAACAATAGTGAGTTATGCCCACATCCCATGGGGATTCAGCAAAATTTTCTTTTCTTCCATCATCCATCATGAAGTTGTTAACTCCATTAGTCAAGAAGATTACTTTCTCATGCTTCCTATTGCCTAATAATGATTCAGATTGTTCTAGATATTTTTCATAAAAGTACTTAGGCTAAATATAATAGAAAAATTTTGAATCACCCAAGTATGAACTAGATTTAATTAAATTCTTTATAGCAACAAATTCCTCATGCAAGGGTGGTTCAATTTTTTCTACAATTTTCAAACCTTCGATTTTTATTTTTCGATCCTCTTCCTCAAACCTATCATGCACAATTTCTTTTTCAGATTTTTGCTCCTCTAAAGGGATTTGATCATTGGTCAAATCCATCACCACAACTTCCTCCTCTTTTTTAGGAGAGTCAAAAAATTTTTATAATGCTTGTAACTCCTCAGATACATGTTTTGAATTTTGCTCAAGTGCTATTTCTATGTTCTCAAAACTTTTTCTGTTTTCTTTTTCTATAAAATTAATTTCTTGAACATTACTACTAATTTTTTGAGCTAATTTATCTTGGTTAATTTCCCATGACTCTTTCTCCGCAGGGGGAGGAATTGGTTCAACACGAGGGGATCTAAAATTATTTTTGCAATCTTTAACAAAATCCTCAGTGGCTTGAGCCAATTTCTCTAGAGCTATTTCCCATTGGGCCTTCCTAGGAGTTATATTTTGTGCAACATAGTATGAAGGATAAGGATAATATGGAATAAATCTATCACAATCTGAATCACTATTACAACTATAATTATACATGAGAAAGTACAAATTACACAAATAATTACAAAAAGTACCGAAAAGAAATTAGAATCGAATTTCAATCCCCGGCAACGGTGCCAAAAACTTGTTGATTTACCAGCAAGTGGACTGGGTCAACGAGTAATATAGTCTGGAATACCGAATATCATCCCACAGGGATTGCAAATTGTTTCTAATAACTTTTCACCAACTCGTAATTATTAGTGCAACTTGTTATTGAAATTTAGAAGGAGAAGAAGAATAATAATAAAATAAAATAAGAAGATTGAGGAGATAAGATGTATAGAAAGCAATAGAAAAAGGTTAGGAACTTGGTTTCATTTTATGATTCACTTATTTTAACTATGATTTATATTTTCCTTTAATTATCCTTCAATTCATGGACTATTCCTCTCAAATAGCAATAGTTAGACGTCTCTAACATTACCCTTATTTTCTATATATTTAATCCTTGATCCCTCAACAAATTACAATATAAGAAAATATCTATTCAGCACAAGGGAATTAAAAAGCCATATAATCATCCAATTATATCCCTATATTTTGGACTGATTATACCATTAATTGCATGGCCTATTCAAAATCCCAACTTCCGTTGCAAATTAAGAAATCCAAAACATAAATTGCGCGGGTTTATGTATAAAATAAAAACTCAATTAATGCATGAATTAAAAACAGCAAAATACTAAATCATAAATTAAAATAAGTTACATCATACAATTTACACCATGTTCCTAACAAGAGGTTTTAGTTACACATATAGAAATAAAGAAAACAGAAGCAAAGAGAAAACCTCATATCATAGACAATACAGGTTAACTCTCCAAGAGACCTTCAATCCTTGTGCCTTGCCTCCTTGCTCTCAATAGATGTTACTAACCTCTCTCTCTAATCCTAATTGAATTCTATAATCTCAAAACCTACTGAAAACTATTTACAAATCCTCTATTTAAAGAGTAAAACAAATCCTAAAATAAATCTTAATTAAATCTAATAGATAAGGTCCATGTTTAACTTCTAATTTCTGACCAAATCTAAGATATGAAGCCAAGTTAGACTTCTCTTCTTCTATTTTGTTCAAAATCTGGTCAAATTGGGCCTCCAACAGGTACGCGCGCCCCCGGCGCACGCGACCTCGCGCCCCAGGCGTGCAAGTCTGATGATAATTCCTTTTGCACACAGGCGCGCCTCTGGCGCGTGGGACCTACTTCGGCTCTGTTTTGCTCCGTTCTTTTTCCATTTGCAAGATCTTTTCGTCCTCTTTTCAGGTCCATAAATATTTTATCCATTTGAGCTCCAAACAGTACCTGAAACACTAACAAACGGATCAAAACGTTCAAAGGACCCTAAACTACTAAAAATAATTAAAATCTAATAAAAAGTCCTAAATTTGCTAGAGAAACAAGCCAAATACATAGTATAAGGGAGTCAAATCAATGCTCAAATCTATATATATTGGACCCAAATCAATGTGCTACGGTGTGTGTGTTTGGGTAGGCTTAAGCTTTTATTTTTTAGGACAAAGAAAACATAAGATGAATGAAACCATTTGGAAATTTGGTGAGATGAGATTTAAATGGAAAAGACTTAAGGAAGTAGGAGTAATCATTCAAGGGATGACTTAAGAGCCCTAATCTACTCTACCTTGTCTCCTTAGACTTGACCCTTCCCATGCAAATTTTTGGAAACCCAATATTGCCCTTCCATTTGATGCTTTGGCCGAACCAAAATTCAAGGGCAAAGAGGATCAATTCGGTTGCCCTTAAATACACATAGCCTTAGTTCATTTTCCACATTTCATTCCCATTTCCTTCACTTACACATCCAAACACTTTCTAAGGGCTCATCAAACCCTTAGAAGAGAAAAGAGAGAGAGAAGAAAAGAGTGTGGCCATGGGGGAACAAGAAGGAGGAAGAAGGGGATTTAGATCAAGACCCTAGTTTTTCTTTGAGGATCAAGAGCATTTGAAGTTAGGAGATCAACTTTCTTGGTAGGTTATTCGAAGATCAAGAGGGAGATTTTGTTAGTTAGGTTATTCTTTAGGTTTTGTAATTTTTCTTTTTCTTTCTCCTTGCATGCTTTCCTTTATAGCTTGAAAGATGAGTGTGAGTGTTTTTTAATCTTGATCATGGACTTCTAAAGTTTCAATTGGTTTGTAATATGTAAAATCATGGACTCTATGCCTCGGTTATGGCTCTCTAGGTAGATCTTGATGATTTTCTAAGCAAACTTCTAAAGGATTTAAATAATTACTTGGAGTTTTTGTGAAAACTAAAAGTGAAATTCCTTGCATGTTGGAATTCTTCTCTAAAACCGTAATCTATAAGGTTTTCATGAAAAGTTTTGGTAAACCATTTATGACCTAAGTTTGATTTGTAACAAAGTGAAGAATTTAAGTCTTGCATGTTAATTTCTCTTGCTTAAATCATGATCTAAACTTATTTGAGAAGAAAGTAGGACTTTTTAGCTTTGCATGTTGATTTTGTGATGATCTTGGTTAATCTTTGTATGTGCATGTATTAATCCATGTTGTTAATTAAAAGTTAGGACTTTGAGGTTTGCATGTTAAGTTTTCAAGCGAAAAGATTAAGTTTTTCCCTCTATGTGTGTTACGGCCTAGAAGAAATGAGTAGGATAATGATCTTTAAAATGATTCTTTTTAATATGAGTATGATTTGATTTAAAGATTTGTTTTATGCATGTTGAGTTGGCGTGAAGGCCATTCGGCCATAAGTGATGAAGGTGTCATGATGTTTGATTATTTGGTGCATGTATGTATTATGAGTGGATTTAGTGATTGTAAGGTCATGCATGATATTTTAGAAGTTTAAGGCATGATCTTAATTTTGTTTAAAGTATGAGTTGATGAGAATATTTTAAGGAAACCTTGTCATAATAATGATGCATGCATGTTGATATAAATAATGATGAGTGATGTTTGGAAAGACTTGCTTTGAAAATCTACATACTTTGCTTTGATTTATTGTCTTTAGTGTATTGAAAAGTGAATTAAAATTCTTGTCTTATGTATGATGATATTCGGTCATGAGGTAGGAGAATAGGGAATTGTGTTCATTATCATTTAGGTTGCATGTAGACTAAGATTAGCTTAATTTAAGAGTATGGAGATGCATGTATGAAATGATTAAATTTAAAAGGGAAATAAAAATAAAACTTTGAAATGATTTGTGGTTTTGATTGTTGTCTTGACTTGAGTTAAGAAAATCAAATTGAAATTGTTAAAATTTCCCTATGATGCTTACGGTTTTAATCTTGGAAGAAATATAATAATTTCATTGTTTTATATCTTTGATTGTGTGTCATATCTTTGCAAGATTTTACTTAGATGTTTCGGCCAATGCATGTTTAGATGGTTAGAGAATTTTCTTTCTTGAAATGACTAGTGAGAGTGACTATATTATATGTGTCTGCTATGACGTGTTTGATTAGATGATGTGTTAATTTCCTTTCTTCTTTTCGGTTTTTAGGAATGAAAATGAATAAGTTGATTGGATTAATTTTCATGATGTTAATTTTATGATTTCAAGGTTTAGAATTTATTGGTAATTAGGAAATGTTAATCATGGGTAATTCGGTTTTGTCATGATTTAATTAAGAAGTTAAGTTTGAATTATTTTTCCTATGCATGATTGAGTTGTGTATTGATGATTTAATTCAATTAATTATCTTCAATAAGCTTAAGAGTGTTTTGCATTATGTGAATGATGCATGTTTTGAACTTTAAATAAATCAATTAGATGTGCTTCTAAGAATTTATCTGCTTGAATTTAATATTCTGTTGAGTGTTTGAGAATAATGATTTCATAACATGAATGTTTTAAATTCAGTTTTTAATAATAAAAGGAATTTATTTGGATAAAGGGAGTATTTTAAATTGTTTTCAAGTTTCCTCAAAAACTGTTTTTATCATGGATCTGAATTGAATTTGAAAGCCTTGGATATTGACAACGAATTTTTAAAAGAGAAAATTGTTTTCAAAAATGAATTAAACGAATGCATCGAAATCGTTTCTAACGCACGGGAAAAATGTCTTAGTTCGAGCGACGAACGCAAAGGAAATGAGGAGAGGATAACGACCGAGAAGTCTTGGAGAGCTTTAGGACGTCTCGTCACTGAGGTGAGAGAGGGGCTTTCCCTTAAGACGTCGTGGTAATTAGGTAACATATTAAGGCGTCCAATCATCTCAAAGATTGGACCCCGATCTCACTTAGCGAAGTAGTGTGATAGCAGTTATTTGTTTGTTGTGTGTTGTTTGGCTATCCACTCGAACGACTGAGATCGGTTTATTTGTTGGAATGTTTTGATGGTATAGTTTATTATTAGAATTATGCATGAGTTGTTTGATTGAATGATTTAATTATTCATTCAGTAATTTATGATACTGTTAGAACTGTTTGATTAAGCGTTAAGAACAAAGTTATGGAAGTAATTAATTAAGAATGAAAAGAAAAGATAGCGCATAAGAACAATGAGAATAATCGAGAAAGAGTGAAAGGAGTTGATAATGCTGCTAAGCCCGAGTTGGCGAGGAAGGACACTAGTGATGCTGCGGAGCCATAGTGATGTGAAGGACGCGAAGGATGCTGCTGAGCCACAGTTGACGAAGAGGACAATGATGGCGTTGTTGAGCGATAATTGGCCAGAAGGAGTACTGATGACGCTGTTGAGCAAGGACTGATGAGGACAGTGCTGACAAAATGTGTGAGAAAGAAAGAAGAGGCAAAGATGCCGTGACGATTCAAGTAATGGCATATGAGTTTTAGGGGGATTAGATGCGAACGATTAGCGGTCGGGACTCGTTGAAGGGATGCATCAAGGATGAGCCGACCATTAGGACTAAGCCGTAATTAAAATTTCTTAAAAGACTTTAAAAGACATTAACAAATACGGGGAGGTATGAGAGTGATATCGAAGTAGTGGAGAGGAAGGAACCATAAGTATCTGCGGATACTTAGGAGGAGATTGCATTAGGGGAGGACAATGAAGGTGATACGTCAAGAAGTCTAGAGTACTTTCTAGGCGGAACGAATCCCACATGTGGCGTACGAACGTGGTAGGGACTGGGTCCAATGTCGTGGAAAGTTCTGCATTCGAAACTAGAATAGTATTGTCGCCCCCTAGATTGCAAATCTTGAACAGTGAGAGTGATTTGCCACTGTGATATAGTGAGCGTTGATTAATGATATTATATGAATTAAATTGATTTGAGGATGTAGTCCTCCTGGGCTGGGACCAATTGTTGTGAGACAGCTGTCGTGCCCGCGTGGTAAAGGTCTTGTACTCCTGTTTGCTTCCGACTAGGTTGGGTGGTTGACCGAGGAGATGTAGACGTGTGTGCGAGCTCAATGATGTTCCCCCTCATCATTGATGCTAACCGAAACGATAAGACTTAAGGAACTAAGATATTCTAAA
Organism: Crotalaria pallida; assembly: GCA_037953625.1. Classification (NCBI taxonomy): domain Eukaryota; kingdom Viridiplantae; phylum Streptophyta; class Magnoliopsida; order Fabales; family Fabaceae; genus Crotalaria; species Crotalaria pallida. The sequence continues at coordinate 72,368,798 of CM075649.1, read as the reverse complement.
GATAAGTATAATAATAATAGCAATAACAATACCAAGTGATGGATAAGATGGTTGAGTTATTTGTGATATGAATCCCTCGAAGCATCCGATGAGTTTGAGAATAAGGAATGAAAGAGAAGTACCAAGGTTGAGAATGTGATATCAATGAATCTTGAAAACATTATTATTATGAATGATTAGATGTGTGTTTATGTTTAAATTCGGATGGTGATCATGTGTTGTTTTGATTTAATCTATGTTGTTGTTTGATTTTATATGTTATAGTCGTTTTGGTCTTAATATTTACCTGATGTAATCCCACATAGTCGACATTGCCGTTTTGGGTAGCTCACTCTCTCTCGCATTTCTATTATGTATTGTATAAACTCTGTACGGATTCTAGATGGACAACATTGCGAGATACCAGTTGATTCGCGAGATCGGAGCATCCCCAATGAGAGGAGACAACATCACTATGTCTGCCTACGTGATGTTCTTCATAGAGATTAAGCGCAGAAGGGCAGAGCTCACCGAGAGAATTGCAGCTCATGAGTTGGAGACTGATTTCGTGTCGGACGACTCTACGGTGGAGATTACTGAGGAGGAGGATTCCGACACTTGGTCAGAGGCCGACACGGAGGAGTGTCTTAGTGACGACGACTGGTGCCCTAGTCCTGAGGACATTCTGACAGAGGATGAGGACGAGTGAGAGCTGGATCGACCAAAGTGCAGTACTAAGTAGCAAGCTTTAGCATAGGTTTATGACTAGAGGTTAGGCAATTCCCTTTTTGAGTAATGTATCCCACTTTCAGTTCTCAGTATCATGGCTCTATCATACTGTAACCCCAAACGAGTTTATTTTAAGAGCTGATGTTTCGAATTAAATTAATGGGCTCTTATATTTAAATGATGTTTTGGAAAACGAGTTTCAAAGTGCGATGTCTTGTGACATCTCGGTTTGGAGCTTGAAAGATGTTATGTACTGGAGAACGTAAATGTTTAATTATAGTTAAGATTCAAAACGAAAGCGTTCTCACGGGTACGTAACACTTGTTTAAAAAAAAATGGCCCAAATTTTCATTGCATTTTATTAAAAGAGATTATGGTTTCAAGTTGCCAAATCAGGGTGTTACAGTTGTGGTATCAGAGCAGTGGTTGATCTAAGAACTCTTGTGTGTGGACTTACATACTCTATCGTGTGACTCTGAGTGTGCGCTAGTAGTAAGATAGCAATAGATAAGAATAGGAACGCTAGGAATGTGTCGACGTATTTCTGGAAGGTGTTAGTCTCCATCCGCAATAGAATCTGGGAGTCGTGTTCAGTGCCGTCCTGTGACGTTAATCCGTGATTCGAACTTTCCTTGTTGAACTCCTTTTGATAAGAACTCCTTTTGTTTGAAGTAACCTTTGAGTCATTGACCTGAGATCTTATCTTGTGGCTAGAACTCTTCTTTCCTGTTGGAACCTTCTTGTGAAAATCCTGGATTTTTGCCAAACTGCTTTGGCAAGATGTTTGAAAGAGCCTTTTTCCAGAAAAATTTTAACCCTTGTCTGTCAAGGAAACTTGATCATTTGCTATGAACATAGATGAACACCAAAAGTTTTCTCTTTAACCTTGATCAAATGTTTGTGCTTCCCTAAAACTTTAGTGAGAATGTTAAACCTTGGCATCCGGCATCCGTCATACAGGTGTTCTTAGATTAGACAGTGGATTGTGAAGTGTCGTGAGGCAAGAATTGTAAGTATCAAGGAAACTAAGGATTGGTTGACATGAATGACAGAAGTGTGAGCCTTGGAGAAGATAGGAGTACCCTTTAGAGTCGTAGGGAGGTAATGAGTCATGTAAAATAAGCAGGAATTAGAATTTTGAGAGCGGATTAGTCCAAATGGTGGCCTAGATAGTGGTAAGATAAGGAGGAATTTGAGAAAATATCCATAATCTGAGGTCCTAAGTGTCTTGATTGGAGGAGGAAGAATGGTTAAATAGAGGAGAATAGACGATAAGGTGGTGAAGCTGAATTAGTGAAGTGGTGGAACTTGTGATTAGAACCCTCAGGTGTAACCCAAAGTTAGACTGGAGAATTAAGACTTGACGTTTTGAGGAGTAATAGGTCTCTGAACTGAAGGAATATTGATGGCGTAGAACTCGTGATAGGTAGAAAAGTTGGTCAAAGGTTTAGAATGTCTAAGTTGTATGATTAAGTATTTAAGAATAGGGAGTGAAATAGTACGCATTTCTTGAAGATTAGTGACAGTTAAGGAAAAAGGGGGAAGATGAGATAGTGACCCTAGAAGTTGGATAGGGGCGATTAATGGATGAAGTGTGAGGTAAAAAGTGAAGGGTGAGAGTTTTAGGGGTTAAGTTATGATCAAAACGGTGGTGTATGGAGATATGATTTACTAAAGTTGGGGAGCAAGTGAAGATATGAGATGTTAGGAAATAGCTTGACTAGGCTTGAACCGATGAGGAAGAATTTAACCCTATGCAGTAGTAGAGTCTTGATCCAAACGAGTCTAACCCTGTTATGCCTGGATGTTGCTCGGATATCTTGAAACACTTTATTCCTTTGCTTTCCGTGAAAACTTTATTGTTTGTACCCCATTTCGTTGGTTGTTAAAAAGTACCCCAAGAGATTACTTTTGCAAGTAATCCGCTTGATTTACTCGTAAGGATGGTAGATAGACAGTACATGACCGCGGATGTTTGCGACGGTTGCTGCAGTTAAAGAATAGAGAGATTACTCAATTGAGCTACGCATTTACAGATCAGGCTCGCTCTACACAGCATTTCTCGAGGATGAGAAATCCACAAGTTGGGGAGAATGTAACACCCCGCATTTTTCCCGTACGTGAGTAAACGAATTCGTTAAAAATAAACCTTGAGTTTTTGTTTTCAAAAGGATTTTCTAAAGAGGATTTTTCGTGTGTGATAAATAAGTGTGGATTTTTATAAACAAAGTGTTTTATGATAAGAAATGAATGATTTTTTTGTTGAGTTTAAAATGATTTGTGGATTTATGATTTTATTAAAGAGTGATTTCTTTAGGGAATAAATTTGCATTTTTGGATTTGTGAACTTTGAAAATGTAATCTTTAGAATTTTCTGGATTGATTTATAAAATTTATTTCTGAAAATTTTGAAGGTTGAATTTTTAAGAAACCATGATTTTTGAAGGTTAATGACTTTAAATAAATCCGTCTTTTGAAAATTTCTTATTTGTAAGAAAAGCTTGATTTTTAAGAGATTTTAATTATGTGTATTATATGTAGATAATTGATTTACTTTGAAAGAGTTTGAGTTTTCTTTATAGTAAAAATGTGTTCTTGTAGGAAATAAAATCAATTGGCATGACATGAATTTAATCTATGATATGTGTTTAATGTGACATGTGTTTGTGTTAATATGTGAATGTTGTTTGAAAATGATTATGTGTGAAAGTGATTCTTTGGAAGTGTTTGCATATTTGTGTGAATTAATGATCATAGTGCCTTAAGTGAATATGATTAGAAAAATATAAAATGTGTGTTCATGTGTGTGTGTATGTGCTACGGTGTGTGTGTTTGGGTAGGCTTAAGCTTTTATTTTTTAGGACAAAGAAACCATAAGATGAATGAAGCCATTTGGAAATTTGGTGAGATGAGATTTAAATGGAAAAGACTTAAGGAAGTAGGAGTAATCATTCAAGGGATGACTTAAGAGCCCTAATCTACTCTACCTTGTCTCCTTAGACTTGACCCTTCCCATGCAAATTTTTGGAAACCCAATATTGCCCTTCCATTTGATGCTTTGGCCGTACCAAAATTCAAGGGCAAAGAGGATCAATTCGGTTGCCCTTAAATACACATAGCCTTAGTTCATTTTCCACATTTCATTCCCATTTCCTTCACTTACACATCCAAACACTTTCTAAGGGCTCATCAAACCCTTAGAAGAGAAAAGAGAGAGAGAAGAAAAGAGTGTGGCCGTGGGGGAGCAAGAAGGAGGAAGAAGGGGATTTAGATCAAGACCCCAGTTTTTCTTTGAAGATCAAGAGCATTTGAAGTTAGGAGATCAACTTTCTTGGTAGGTTATTCGAAGATCAAGAGGGAGATTATGTTAGTTAGGTTATTCTTTAGGTTTTGTAATTTTTCTTTTTCTTTATCCTTGCATGCTTTCCTTTATAGCTTGAAAGATGAGTGTGAGTGTTGTTTAATCTTGATCATGGACTTCTAAAGTTTCAATTGGTTTGTAATATGTAAAATCATGGACTCTATGCCTCGGTTATGGCTCTCTAGGTAGATCTTTATGATTTTCTAAGAAAACTTCTAAAGGATTTAAATAATGACTTGGAATTTTTGTGAAAACTAAAAGTGAAATTCCTTGCATGTTGGAATTCTTTTCTAAAACCGTAATCTATAAGGTTTTCATGAAAAGTTTTGGTAAAACATTTATGACCTAAGTTTGATTTGTAACAAAGTGAAGAATTTAAGTCTTGCATGTTAATTTCTCTTGCTTAAATCATGATCTATGTGCATCTATATGAATGTTTAATAAACCATCACATGATCTAAACTTATTTGAGAAGAAAGTAGGACTTTTTAGCTTTGCATGTTGATTTTGTGATGATCTTGGTTAATCTTTGTATGTGCATGTATTAATCCATGTTGTTAATTAAAAGTTAGGACTTTGAGGTTTGCATGTTAAGTTTTCAAGCGAAAAGATTAAGTTTTTCCCTCTATGTGTGTTACGGCCTAGAAGAAATGAGTAGGATAATGATCTTTAAAATGATTCTTTTTAATATGAGTATGATTTGATTTAAAGATTTGTTTTATGCATGTTGAGTTGGTGTGAAGGCCATTCGGCCATAAGTGATGAAGGTGTCATGATGTTTGATTATTTGGTGCATGTATGTATTATGAGTGGATTTAGTGATTGTAAGGTCATGCATGATATTTTAGAATTTTAAGGCATAATCTTAATTTTGTTTAAAGTATGAGTTGATGAGAATATTTTAAGGAAACCTTGTCATAATAATGATGCATGCATGTTGATATAAATAATGATGTGTGATGTTTGGAAAGACTTGCTTTGAAAATCTACAATGCTTTGCTTTGATTTATTGTCTTTAGTGTATTGAAAAGTGAATTAAAATTCTTGTCTTATGTATGATGATATTCGGTCATGAGGTAGGAAAATAGGGAATTGTGTTGATTATCATTTAGGTTGCATGTAGACTAAGATTAGCTTAATTTAAGAGTATGGAGATGCATGTATGAAATGATTAAATTTAAAAGGGAAATAAAAATAAAACTTTGAAATAATTTGTGGTTTTGATTGTTGTCTTGAATTGAGTTAAGAAAATCAAATTGAAATTGTTAAAATTTCCCTATGATGCTTACGGTTTTAATCTTGGAAGAAATAGAATAATTTCATTGTTTTATATCTTTGATTGTGTGTCATATCATTAAGAGATTTTACTTAGATGTTTCGGCCAATGCATGTTTAGATGGTTAGAGAATTTTCTTTCTTGAAATGACTAGTGAGAGTGACTATATTATATGTGTCTGCTATGACGTGTTTGATGAGATGATGTGTTAATTTCCTTTCTTCTTTTCGGTTTTTAGGAATGAAAATGAATAAGTTGATTGGAAGAAATAAATCAATTAGATGTGCTTCTAAGAATTTATCTGCTTGAATTTAATATTCTGTTGAGTGTTTGAGAATAATGATTTCATAACATGAATGTTTTAAATTCAGTTTTTAATAATAAAAGGAATTTATTTGGATAAAGGGAGTATTTTAAATTGTTTTCAAGTTTCCTCGAAAACTGTTTTAATCATGGATCTGAATTGAATTTGAAAGCCTTGGATATTGACAACGAATTTTTAAAAGAGAAAATTGTTTTCAAAAATGAATTAAACGAATGCATCGAAATCGTTTCTAACGCACGGGAAAAATGTATTAGTTCGAGCGACGGACGCAAAGGAAATGAGGAGAGGATAACGACCGAGAAGTCTTGGAGAGCTTTAGGATGTCTCGTCACTGAGGTGAGAGAGGGGCTTTCCCTTAAGACGCCGTGGTAATTAGGTAACATATTAAGGCGTCCAATCATCTCAAAGATTGGACCCCGATCTCACTTAGCGAAGTAGTGTGATAGCAGTTATTTGTTTGTTGTGTGTTGTTTGGCTATCCACTCGAACGACTGAGATCGGTTTATTTGTTGGAATGTTTTGATGGTATAGTTTATTATTAGAATTATGCATGAGTTGTTTGATTGAATGATTTAATTATTCATTCAGTAATTTATGATACTGTTAGAACTGTTTGATTAAGCGTTAAGAACAAAGTTGTGGAAGTAATTAATTAAGAATGAAAAGAAAAGACAGCGGATAAGAACGATGAGAATAATTGAGAAAGAGTGAAAGGAGTTGATAATGCTGCTAAGCCCGAGTTGGCGAGGAAGGACACTAGTGATGCTGCTGAGCCACAGTTGACGAAGAGGACAATGATGGCGTTGCTGAACGATAATTGGCCAGAAGGAGTACTGATGACGCTGTTGAGCAAGGATTGATGAGGACAGTGCTGACAAAATGTGTGAGAAAGAAAGAAGAGGCAAAGATGCCGTGATGATTCAAGTAATGGCATATGAGTTTTAGGGGATTAGATGCGAACGATTAGCGATCGGGACTCGTTGAAGGGATGCACCAAGGATGAGCCGACCATTAGGACTAAGCCGTAATTAAAATTTCTTAAAAGACTTTAAAAGACATTAACAAATACGGGGAGGTATGAGAGTGATATCGAAGTAGTGGAGAGGAAGGAACCATAAGTATCTGTGGATACTTAGGAGGAGATTGCATTAGGGGAGGACAATGACGGTGATACGTCAAGAAGTCTAGAGTACTTTCTAGGCGGAACGAATCCCACATGTGGCGTACCAACGTGGTAGGGACTGGGTCCAATGCCGTGGAAAGTTCTGCATTCGAAACTAGAATAGTACTGTCGCCCCCTAGATTGCAAATCTTGAACAGTGAGAGGGACTGGAACGGGGCATTGTGATTTGCCACTGTGATACAGTGAGCGTTGATTAATGATATTATATGAATTGAAATAAATTGATTTGAGGATGTAGTCCTCCTGGTCTGGGACCAATTGTTGTGAGACAGCTGTCATGCCCGCGTGGTAAAGGTCATGTACTCCTGTTTGCTTCCGACTAGGTTGGGTGGTTGACCGAGGAGATGTAGACGTGTGTGCGAGCTCAATGATGTTCCCCCTCATCATTGATGCTAACCGAAACGATAAAATCCAAGTGATGCAATAACAATACCAAGTGATGGATAAGGCGGATGAGTTATTTGTGATATGAATCCCTCGAAGCATCCGATGAGTTTGAGAATAAGGAATGAAAGAGAAGTACCAAGGTTGTGAATGTGATATCAATGAATCTTGAATACATTATTATTATGAATGATTAGATGTGTGTTTATGTTTAAATTCGGATGATGATCATGTGTTGTTTTGATTTAATCTATGCTGTTGTTTGATTTTATATGTTATAGTCGTTTTGGTCTTAATATTTACCTGATGTAATCCCACATAGTCGACATTGCCGTTTTGGGTAGCTCACTCTCTCTCGCATTTCTATTATGTATTGTATAAACTCTGTACGGATTCTAGATGGACAACATTGCGAGATACCAGTTGATTCGCGAGATCGGAGCATCCCCAATGAGAGGAGACAACATCACTATGTCTGCCTACGTGATGTTCTTCATAGAGATTAAGCGCAGAAAGGCAGAGCTCACCGAGAGAATTGCAGCTCATGAGTTGGAGACTGATATCGTGTCGGACGACTCTACGGTGGAGATTACTGAGGAGGCAGAGGAGGCAGAGGAGGAGGATTCCGACACTTGGTCAGAGGCCGACACGGAGGATTGTCTTAGTGACGAGGACTGGTGCCCTAGTCCTGAGGACATTCTGACAGAGGATGAGGACGAGTGAGAGCTGGATCGACCAAAGTGCAGTACTAAGTAGCAAGCTTTAGCATAGGTTTATGACTAGAGGTTAGGCAATTCCCTTTTTGAGTAATGTATCCCACTTTCAGTTCTCAGTATCATGGCTCTATCATGCTGTAACCCCAAATGAGTTTATTTTAAGTGCTGATGTTTCGAATTAAATTAATGGGCTCTTATATTTAAATGATGTTTTGGAAAACGAGTTTCAAAGTGCGATGTCTTGTGACATCTCGGTTTGGAGCTTGAAAGATGTTATGTACTGGAGAACGTAAATGTTTAATTATAGTTAAGATTCAAAACGAAAGCGTTCTCACGGGTACGTAACACTTGTTTAAAAAAAAATGGCCCAAATTTCACTGCATTTTATTAAAAGCGATTATGGTTTCACTTTGCGAAATCGGGGTCTTACACGAATCACCATGGTTATTATTTTCCAATCACAGTTAAATTTTAAAACTAAAAAAATCATTGAATTAATATTACAAAAATTTCTTTTCATATACTCAAATCAACTTATTCAATTTTATTTCTAAAAACCAAAAAGATTTAAGGAACACACATCACTTTCTCATATCATCATGCACCTAGGAATATAGCTATCATCATGGTTATTTTATGAAAATAATTTTCCTACCATTTAAACATATATTGGCCGAATTATACACATACAATTTTGCAAAGATTTAGTGCACAAATAAAAACATACAATCATGAAATCATTTTCCTTTATTTTAACTAAAAACCGAGAGCACTCTTAGAAGAGACATTAACAATTTTAATTTTTAACTTCAATCAAAACAATAATTTAAATCATAAACTACTTCAAAAAAATCATTTTATTTTCTTTTAAATCCAATTACTTCATGCATGCAACCTAAATAAGGGACAAACATAGATCCATACCTAATCCTAGGATGGCCGAATGTCAACATGCAACAAGGCAAGGTCTTCATTCATTTTTCAACACGCACAATTTCACATAACTCACAACCAAGGCATGCAAATCTTTAAGGCACCTTTCAAAGTAACAACTACATCATTTATTCACATAAACATGCATCAACAAAATCTTTCTCAAACATAAACACGAGTTCATCATTTTCTCAAAACAAAATAAAGATTTTATTTTTAACTTTATGAAAATAACATGCATGTTCATAAAATCACTAGATCTAGCTTTAACATACACAAGCATTAACTTTTTACAAAATAAAAAGCATGGATCTTAAATTAATCAAACATCGCCGAATGGCCTTTCTCAAAATAAGACATGCACAAGATCAAACACTTAATTAAAACATGTTTATTCTTAAAAATCATTTTAAGACTCGTTACTTTAATTTTTCTTTAAAACCGAAACACATACACAAAAAGGAAAACATGGTTTTTCATTACAATTAACATGCAAACCAAGGACCTAAACTTTTTCATTTATCAAACAAAGACAATTACATGCACATACTTAAAACAACTAAGATCATCACAAAATTAACATGCAAGACTAGAAACTTAAACTTTTTCACAAATCAAGTTTATATCATATTTTTATTCATTAAATATTTATGAAAACACATCATACAACATGGTTTAACAAAAGATCTAACATGCATAGACAAAGAATTAAACCTTTTTACAAATTAAGTTTAGATCATGAAATTATTCATCAAATGATCATGTAAACACATCATAGATCAAGATCTAACAAAAGATTTAACATGCAAGCCAAAGAATTCCACTTTATCATTTATTAGCTTAGATCATAGATTTACTTGGCAAATAACCACAAACACACACATAGATCACGGTTCTAAACAAGAAAAATGGACATGCAAGAAGGATTTATGTTAAGCTTCACAAAATCTTTAACCATACTTTAGATCTTTAAGGTTTTAGTTAGAAAAATATTAGATCTAACAAGAAAAGCCTAAACCGAACATCAAACATAAGCTTAACTTATTACAAATTATTTTTAAGTCCTTAAAGTCCAAGATCAAAGATGAACTGTAAGATCCATGAAGAATGTTTTGATAAATGCCAAAAGGTTTTGAACAAGCTACAAATGTGTTGATCAAGTTCAAGCTCAACAAGCAACAACAAACATCAAGTGATGAAGAGAGAGCCAACTCATGAAGACTTAGTTTGGTAGTTTGTGTTTTATTGTTTTATCTTTTGCCTCACAAGTCTCTTAGTTTATGAGTTTGGGTAGAGTCATTAGAGGGTAGTGAATCTCTTTTGATTGCATGATTATATCATATTTTGAGTATTCACTTTGCCTAAAATCAATAGGTGGCTTAAAGGTTTGAAAGAAAAGGTTTAGATTTTGAGAAAACAAGTTTTTAAGTGTTTTTTGAACTGACTACTCGATTAGCCACTTGATTACTCGAGTAGAACTTTTCTGTCTTGCGCAATTACTCGATTAAGGGGCTGATTACTCGAGTAGAATTATTCAGCCTTGCGTAAATACTCGAGTAGAACCTTAAATACTCGAGTAGTGAACAAGTTTTACACTTGTTACTCGAGTAGTGACTTTGTTACTCGATTAACACGAGCTGTAACTGTTTTTTAAATGAGTTTTTCACTTCTCAAAAGCACTTCTAACCATTCCTAACTTTTGGGTATTCTATATAAACCTATTCCTAACCTTTGTGAATCATTATTACAATTACCTATCATTTTCATACTCAATTTTACAAGAATCAAAGCCACTCTATTCTCTCTTACTTTCTCAAGATCAAAGCTTTAACTTTTACATTCTTTGATCAAGAACCTTGAATCTCTCATGTTGATATTTCATAGCTTTTGAAAGAGATTCATAGGATTGTTATTTGTTTTCATTTGAGTTGTAATCTTTGCAAGAGGCAAGCTATCTACAACAATTGGAAGTCTTGGTTGTGAATCAAGCAAAGTTATATTGGAAGCCTTGGTGTGGCATTTCATCAAGCACTTGGAAGCCTTGTTGTGTTAACAAGCAATTGGAAGTCTTGTAGTGAAGCAAGCATTGGAAGTCTTGTTGTGAGGAATCGGCAAGCAAAAGAGAAGAGGTTAGATTAGATATCAATAGGGTTACAAGGCAAGGGTGTGGTATCTCTTGTAGGCTAGCAAGAAGGGAGTCTTGTGAGGCATTTACTTGTAATTTGAGAAACTCTAATTCCTCATAGTGAAGAATCTCTCTTGGTTGAAGAGGGGACTGGAGTAGCTTTCAAGTGGATGAAAGTGAACCAGGATAAATCACTGTGTCGTATCTCTAAACTCTCTACTCTTTACAATTCAAGTCTTTAATTGTGTTCTTGGTTGAAAACCTAGAAAAGATTGATTTTTCATAATTGATTGAATTGAATCTTAATTGTGCAAAATTGGTTTTGGGAAAATCATTTTCATAACCTAGGTAATCAATAAGAATATTGGTGTTAATTGTTTTCGCTGAATCTCTGGTTGTACTTGTTAATTGATTGGTTTTCGTATTTGATTGAAAAGTGATTTTTTCAATGTACAGAGGCATTAATCGATTAGTTCATGTCATTAATCGATTAAGGCTAAAGAATTTTCAAGAAAATCATTTGTTTTAAATGTTTTGATTTGTTTCTTGCGAAAATCTTTCAAGGTTTCTTTTACACCTATTCAACCCCCCCTTCTAGGTGTTTTCCTAGTGTATCCTAGTTATTTCAACCACCGATTGTAGGTTCCCACATGAACAACACAAAAAATCATCTTTCAACTTAGAAAAATCAACATGCAAGGAAGAAAAAGAAAGATCTATAAACTAAAAGAAAAATCTATACTATTACAAGTCTTCCTTTTGATCTTCAAATCCTACCATGAAAAAGGGTTGATCTTCTAGCTTTCCTACATCCTTGATCTACATAGAAAACTCCTAGGTTTGGACTTGAACTCCTCCTTCTTCCTCTTCAAGTCTCACGGCCAACTCACTCTCTTTCTCTCTATTTCTTTTCTTTCTTTCTCTAAGATTGGAATGGGCTCTTAGAGATGTATTTGTGTTGGAAGTGTGTAAATGAAATGGGTGGAGTGAAAATGATCTAAGGCCACCACAATTTATAGGCAAATTCACTCTCCCTCTTATGCCCTTGGAACACAATTCGGTCATGTGCACTTGGGAGGGGTAGGTTTGTCCTCACAAAAACTTGAATGGGTGGATGTTATCAAATGTAAGAGGACAAAGTGAAATAGGCTAGGTTCTAGGGGTCACTTAGGGCTAAGTACTAGTTAGCAAATAGTTAGGGTTTCCTACTTAGTTTTGTTATGGTTCTAACTTAGAGGATGTAGCATGAGTCCTTGGAGGCACCAACAAGTGTAGAATGGTGAAGAGAGTATTCTAAAGGCTTAGAATGGTCTAGGAATGTGTATTAGGACATATAAGAACCTTTAGAATTATCATAAACAATGCTTGGTGCCCCAAGGGACGTAGAGGATGTAGCATGAGTGCTTGGAGGCTTTAACAAGTGTAGAATGGTTAAGAGAGTATTCTAAAGGCTTAGAATGGTCTAGGAATGTGTATTAGGACATATAAGAACCTTTAGAATGATCGTAACCTTTTCTTGGTGCCCCAAGGGACGTAGAGGATGTAGCATGAGTCCTTGGAGGCTCTAACAAGTGTAAAATAGTTAATAGAGTATTCTAAAGGTTTAGAATGGTCTAGGAATGTGTATTGGGACATATAAGAAGCTTTAGAATGATCATAAACAATGCTTGGTGCCCCAAGGGACATATAGGATGCAGCATGAGTCCTTGGAGGCTCTAACAAGTGTAGAATGGTGAAGAGAGTATTCTAAAGGCTTAGAATGGTCTAGGAATGTGTATTAGGACATATAAGAACCTTTAGAATTATCCTAAACAATGCTTGGTGCCCCAAGGGACGTATAGGATGTAGCATGAGTCCTTGGAGGCTCTAACAAGTGTAGAATGGTTAATAGGGTATTCTAAAGGCTTAGTATCGTCTAGGAATATGTATTGGGACATATAAGAACCTTGAGAATGATCCTAAACAATGCTTAGTGCCCCAAGGGACGTAGAGGATGTAGCATGAGTCCTTGGAAGCTCTAACAAGTATAAAATCGTTAATAGGGTATTCTAAAGGCTTAGAATGGTCTAGGAATGTGTATTAGGACATATAAGAATCTTTAGAATGATGATAAACAATGCTTGGTGCCCCAAGGGACGTAGAGGATGTAGCATGAGTCCTTGGAGGCTCTAACAAGTGTAAAATAGTTAATAGAGTATTCTAAAGGCTTAGAATGGTCTAGGAATGTGTATTGGGACATATAAGAACCTTTAGAATTATCCTAAACAATGCTTGGTGCCCCAAGGGACGTAGAGGATGTAGCATGAATCCTTGGAGGCTCTAACAAGTGTAAAATAGTTAATAGGGTATTCTAAAGGCTTAGTATCGTCTAGGAATATGTATTGGAACATATAAGAACCTTTAGAATGATCCTAAACAATGCTTGGTGCCCCAAGGGACGTATAGGATGTAGCATGAGTCCTTGGAGGCTCTAACAAGTGTAGAATGGTTAATAGGGTATTTTAAAGGCTTAGTATCGTCTAGGAATCTGTATTGGGACATATAAGAACCTTTAGAATGATCCTAAACAATGCTTGGTGCCCCAAGGGACGTAAAGGATGTAGCATGAGTCCTAGGAGGCTGTAACAAGTGTAGAATGGTTAATATGGTATTCTAAAGGCTTGGAATGGTCTAGGAAAGTGTACTAGGACATATAAGAACCTTTAGAATGATCCTAAACAATGCTTGGTGCCCCAAGGGACGTAGAGGATGTAGCATGAGTCCTTGGACGCTCTAACAAGTGTAGAATGGTTAAGCGAGTATTCTAAAGGTTTAGAATGGTCTAGGAATATGTATTGGGACATATAAGAACCTTTACAATGATCGTAAACAATGCTTAGTGCCCCAAGGAACGTAAAGGATGTAGCATGAGTCCTTGGAGGCTCTAACAATTGTAGAATGGTTAATAGGGTATTCTAAAGGCTTAGTATGGTATAGGAATGTGTATTAGGACATATAAGAACCTTTACAATGATCGTAAACAATGCTTAGTGCCCCAAGTGACGTAGAGGATGTAGCATGAGTCCTTGGAGGCTCTAACAAGTGTAAAATAGTTAATAGAGTATTCTAAAGGCTTAGAATTGTCTAGGAATGTGTATTGGGACATATAAGAACTTTTAGAATAACCCTAAACAATGCTTGGTGCCCCAAGGAACGTAAAGGATGTAGCATAAGACCTTGGAGGCTCTAACAAGTGTAAAATAGTTAATAGAGTATTCTAAAGGCTTAGAATGGTCTAGGAATGTGTATTGGGACATATAAGAACCTTTAGAATGATCCTAAACAATGCTTGGTGCCCCATGGGACGTATAGGATGTAGCATGAGTGCTTGGAGGCTCTAACAAGTGTAGAATGGTTAAGAGAGTATTCTAAAGGCTTAGAATGGTCTAGGAATGTGTATTAGGACATATAAGAATCTTTAGAATTATCCTAAACAATGCTTGGTGCCCCAAGGGACGTAGAGGATGTAGCATGAGTCCTTGGAGGCTCTAACAAGTGTAAAATAGTTAATAGAGTATTCTAAAGGCTTAGAATGGTCTAGGAATGTGTATTGGGACATATAAGAACCTTTAGAATTATCCTAAACAATGCTTGGTGCCCCAAGGGACGTAGAGGATGTAGCATGAGTCCTTGGAGGCTCTAACAAGTGTAAAATAGTTAATAGGGTATTCTAAAGGCTTAGTATCGTCTAGGAATATGTATTGGAACATATAAGAACCTTTAGAATGATCCTAAACAATGCTTGGTTCCCCAAGGGACGTATAGGATGTAGCATGAGTCCTTGGAGGCTCTAACAAGTGTAGAATGGTTAATAGGGTATTCTAAAGGCTTAGTATCGTCTAGGAATCTGTATTGGAACATATAAGAACCTTTAGAATGATCCTAAACAATGCTTGGTGCCCCAAGGGACGTAAAGGATGTAGCATGAGTCCAAGGAGGTTGTAACAAGTGTAGAATGGTTAATATGGTATTCTAAAGGCTTGGAATGGTCTAGGAATGTGTACTAGGACATATAAGAACCTTTAGAATGATCCTAAACAATGCTTGGTCGCCCCAAGGGACGTAGAGGATGTAGCATGAGTCCTTGGACGCTCTAACAAGTGTAGAATGGTTAAGCGAGTACTCTAAAGGCTTAGAATGGTCTAGGAATGTGTATTGGGACATATAAGAACCTTTACAATGATCGTAAACAATGCTTAGTGCCCCAAGGAACGTAAAGGATGTAGCATGAGTCCTTGGAGGCTCTAACAAGTGTAGAATGGTTAATAGGGTATTCTAAAGGCTTAGTATGGTATAGGAATGTGTATTAGGACATATAAGAACCTTTACAATGATCGTAAACAATGCTTAGTGCCCCAAGGGACGTAGAGGATGTAGCATGAGTCCTTGGAGGCTCTAACAAGTGTAAAATAGTTAATAGAGTATTCTAAAGGCTTAGAATGGTCTAGGAATGTGTATTGGGACATATAAGAACTTTTAGAATAACCCTAAACAATGCTTGGTGCCCCAAGGAACGTAAAGGATGTAGCATGAGACCTTGGAGGCTCTAACAAGTGTAAAATAGTTAATAGAGTATTCTAAAGGCTTAGAATGGTCTAGGAATGTGTATTGGGACATATAAGAACCTTTAGAATGATCCTAAACAATGCTTGGTGCCCCATGGGACGTATAGGATGTAGCATGAGTCCTTGGAGGCTCTAACAAGTGTAGAATGGTTAAGAGAGTATTCTAAAGGCTTAGAATGGTCTAGGAATGTGTATTAGGACATATAAGAACCTTTAGAATTATCCTAAACAATGCTTGGTGCCCCAAGGGACGTAGAGGATGTAGCATGAGTCCTTGGAGGCTCTAACAAGTGTAAAATAGTTAATAGAGTATTCTAAAGGCTTAGAATTGTCTAGGAATGTGTATTGGGACATATAAGAACTTTTAGAATAACCCTAAACAATGCTTGGTGCCCCAAGGAACGTAAAGGATGTAGCATGAGACCTTGGAGGCTCTAACAAGTGTAAAATAGTTAATAGAGTATTCTAAAGGCTTAGAATGGTCTAGGAATGTGTATTGGGACATATAAGAACCTTTAGAATGATCCTAAACAATGCTTGGTGCCCCATGGGACGTATAGGATGTAGCATGAGTCCTTGGAGGCTCTAACAAGTGTAGAATGGTTAAGAGAGTATTCTAAAGGCTTAGAATGGTCTAGGAATGTGTATTAGGACATATAAGAATCTTTAGAATTATCCTAAACAATGCTTGGTGCCCCAAGGGACGTAGAGGATGTAGCATGAGTCCTTGGAGGCTCTAACAAGTGTAAAATAGTTAATAGAGTATTCTAAAGGCTTAGAATGGTCTAGGAATGTGTATTGGGACATATAAGAACCTTTAGAATTATCCTAAACAATGCTTGGTGCCCCAAGGGACGTAGAGGATGTAGCTTGAGTCCTTGGAGGCTCTAACAAGTGTAGAATGGTTAATAGGGTATTCTAAAGGCTTAGTATCGTCTAGGAATCTGTATTGGGACATATAAGAACCTTTAGAATGATCCTTAACAATGCTTGGTGCCCCAAGGGACGTAAAGGATGTAGCATGAGTCCAAGGAGGTTGTAACAAGTGTAGAATGGTTAATATGGTATTCTAAAGGCTTGGAATGGTCTAGGAATGTGTACTAGGACATATAAGAACCTTTAGAATGATCCTAAACAATGCTTGGTCGCCCCAAGGGACGTAGAGGATGTAGCATGAGTCCTTGGACGCTCTAACAAGTGTAGAATGGTTAAGCGAGTACTCTAAAGGCTTAGAATGGTCTAGGAATGTGTATTGGGACATATAAGAACCTTTACAATGATCGTAAACAATGCTTAGTGCCCCAAGGAACGTAAAGGATGTAGCATGAGTCCTTGGAGGCTCTAACAAGTGTAGAATGGTTAATAGGGTATTCTAAAGGCTTAGTATGGTATAGGAATGTGTATTAGGACATATAAGAACCTTTACAATGATCGTAAACAATGCTTAGTGCCCCAAGGGACGTAGAGGATGTAGCATGAGTCCTTGGAGGCTCTAACAAGTGTAAAATAGTTAATAGAGTATTCTAAAGGCTTAGAATGGTCTAGGAATGTGTATTGGGACATATAAGAACTTTTAGAATAACCCTAAACAATGCTTGGTGCCCCAAGGAACGTAAAGGATGTAGCATGAGACCTTGGAGGCTCTAACAAGTGTAAAATAGTTAATAGAGTATTCTAAAGGCTTAGAATGGTCTAGGAATGTGTATTGGGACATATAAGAACCTTTAGAATGATCCTAAACAATGCTTGGTGCCCCATGGGACGTATAGGATGTAGCATGAGTCCTTGGAGGCTCTAACAAGTGTAGAATGGTTAAGAGAGTATTCTAAAGGCTTAGAATGGTCTAGGAATGTGTATTAGGACATATAAGAACCTTTAGAATTATCCTAAACAATGCTTGGTGCCCCAAGGGACATAGAGGATGTAGCATGAGTCCTTGGAGGCTCTAACAAGTGTAAAATAGTTAATAGAGTATTCTAAAGGCTTAGAATGGTCTAGGAATGTGTATTGGGACATATAAGAACCTTTAGAATTATCCTAAACAATGCTTGGTGCCCCAAGGGACGTAGAGGATGTAGCATGAGTCCTTGGAGGCTCTAACAAGTGTAAAATAGTTAATAGGGTATTCTAAAGGCTTAGTATCGTTTAGGAATATATATTGGAACATATAAGAACCTTTAGAATGATCCTAAATAATGCTTGGTGCCCCATGGGACGTATAGGATGTAGCATGAGTCCTTGGAGGCTCTAACAAGTGTAGAATAGCTAATAGGGTATTCTAAAGGCTTAGTATCGTCTAGGAATCTGTATTGGGACATATAAGAACCTTTAGAATGATCCTAAACAATGCTTGGTGCCCCAAGGGACGTAAAGGATGTAGCATGAGTCCAAGGAGGTTGTAACAAGTGTAGAATGGTTAATATGGTATTCTAAAGGCTTGGAATGGTCTAGGAATGTGTACTAGGACATATAAGAACCTTTAGAATGATCCTAAACAATGCTTGGTCGCCCCAAGGGACGTAGAGGATGTAGCATGAGTCCTTGGACGCTCTAACAAGTGTAGAATGGTTAAGCGAGTATTCTAAAGGCTTAGAATGGTCTAGGAATGTGTATCGGGACATATAAGAACCTTTACAATGATCGTAAACAATGCTTAGTGCCCCAAGGAACGTAAAGGATGTAGCATGAGTCCTTGGAGGCTCTAACAAGTGTAGAATGGTTAATAGGGTATTCTAAAGGCTTAGTATGGTATAGGAATGTGTATTAGGACATATAAGAACCTTTACAATGATCGTAAACAATGCTTAGTGCCCCAAGGGACGTAGAGGATGTAGCATGAGTCCTTGGAGGCTCTAACAAGTGTAAAATAGTTAATAGAGTATTCTAAAGGCTTAGAATGGTCTAGGAATGTGTATTGGGACATATAAGAACTTTTAGAATGATCATAAACAATGCTTGGTGCCCCAAGGGACGAATAGGATGTAGCATGAGTCCTTGGAGGCTCTAACAAGTGTAGAATGGTTAAGAGAGTATTCTAAAGGTTTATAATCATCTAGGAATGTGTATTAGGACATATAAGAACTTTTAGAATAACCTTAAACAATGCTTGGTGCCCCAAGGGACGAATAGGATGTAGTATGAGTCCTTGGAGGCACTAACAAGTGTAGAATGTTGAAGAGAGTATTCTAAAGGCTTAGAATGGTCTAGGAATGTGTATTAGGACATATAAGAACCTTTAGAATTATCATAAACAATGCTTGGTGCCCCAAGGGACGTAGAGGATGTAGCATGAGCCCTTGGAGGCTCTAACAAGTGTAGAATGGTTAAGAGAGTATTCTAAACGCTTAGAATGGTCTCGGAATGTGTATTAGGACATAAAAGAACCTTTAGAATGATCGTAACCTTTGCTTGGTGCCCCAAGGGACGTAGAGGATGTAGCATGAGTCCTTGGAGGCTCTAACAAGTGTAAAATAGTTAATAGAGTATTCTAAAGGCTTAGAATGGTTTAGGAATGTGTATTGGGACATATAAGAAGCTTTAGAATGATCATAAACAATGCTTGGTGCCCCAAGGGACATATAGGATGCAGCATGAGTCCTTGGAGGCTCTAACAAGTGTAGAATGATGAAGAGAGTATTCTAAAGGCTTGGAATGGTCTAGGAATGTGTATTAGGACATATAAGAACCTTTAGAATTATCCTAAACAATGCTTGGAGCCCCAAGGGACGTATAGGATGTAGCATGAGTCCTTGGAGGCTCTAACAAGTGTAGATTGGTTAATAGGGTATTCTAAAGGCTTAGTATCGTCTAGGAATATGTATTGGGACATATAAGAACCTTGAGAATGATCCTAAACAATGCTTGGTGCCCCAAGGGACGTATAGGATGTAGCATGAGTCCTTGGAGGCTCTAACAAGTGTAGAATGGTTAATAGGGTATTATAAAGGCTTAGTATCGTCTAGGAATATGTATTGGGACATATAAGAACCTTGAGAATGATCCTAAACAATGCTTAGTGCCCCAAGGGACGTAGAGGATGTAGCATGAGTCCTTGAAGGCTCTAACAAGTATAAAATGGTTAATAGGGTATTCTAAAGGCTTAGAATGGTCTAGAAATGTGTATTAGGACATATAAGAATCTTTTGAATGATGATAAACAATGCTTGGTGCCCCAAGGGACGTAGAGGATGTAGCATGAGTCCTTGGTGGCTCTAACAAGTGTAAAATAGTTAATAGAGTATTCTAAAGGCTTAGAATGGTCTAGGAATATGTATTCGGACATATAAGAACCTTTAGAATGATCCTAAACAATGCTTGGTGCCCCAAGGAACGTAAAGGATGTAGCATGAGTCCTTGGAGGCTCTAACAAGTGTAGAATGGTTAATAGGGTATTCTAAAGGCTTAGTATGGTATAGGAATGTGTATTAGGACATATAAGAACCTTTACAATGATCGTAAACAATGCTTCGTGCCCCAAGGGACGTAGAGGATGTAGCATGAGTCCTTGGAGGCTCTAACAAGTGTAGAATGGTTAAGAGAGTATTCTAAACGCTTAGAATGGTCTAGGAATGTGTATTAGGACATATAAGAACTTTTAGAATGATCATAAACAATGCTTGGTGCCCCAAGGGACGAATAGGATGTAGCATGAGTCCTTCGAGGCTCTAACAAGTGTAGAATGGTGAAGAGAGTATTCTAAAGGCTTAGAATGGTCTAGGAATGTGTATTAGGACATATAAGAACCTTTAGAATTATCCTAAACAATGCTTGGTGCCCCAAGGGACGTAGAGGATGTAGCATGAGTCCAAGGAGGTTGTAACAAGTGTAGAATGGTTAATATGGTATTCTAAAGGCTTGGAATGGTCTAGGAATGTGTACTAGGACATATAAGAACCTTTAGAATGATCCTAAACAATGCTTGGTGCCCCAAGGGACGTATAGGATGGAGCATGAGTCCTTCGAGGCTCTAACAAGTGTAGAATGGTGAAGAGAGTATTCTAAAGGCTTAGAATGGTCTAGGAATGTGTATTGGGACATATAAGAACTTTTAGAATAACCCTAAACAATGCTTGGTGCCCCAAGGAACGTAAAGGATGTAGCATGAGTCCTTGGAGGCTCTAACAAGTGTAAAATAGTTAATAGAGTATTCTAAAGGCTTAGAATGGTCTAGGAATGTGTATTGGGACATATAAGAACCTTTAGAATGATCCGAAACAATGCTTGGTGCCCCAAGGGACGTATAGGATGTAGCATGAGTCCTTGGAGGCTCTAACAAGTGTAGAATGGTTAATAGGGTATTCTAAAGGCTTAGTATGGTATAGGAATGTGTATTAGGACATATAAGAACCTTTACAATGATCGTAAACAATGCTTAGTGCCCCAAGGGACGTAGAGGATGTAGCATGAGTCCTTGGAGGCTCTAACAAGTGTAAAATAGTTAATAGAGTATTCTAAAGGCTTAGAATGGTCTAGGAATGTGTATTGGGACATATAAGAACCTTTAGAATGATCCTAAACAATGCTTGGTGCCCCATGGGACGTATAGGATGTAGCATGAGTCCTTGGAGGATCTAACAAGTGTAGAATCGTTAATAGGGTATTCTAAAGGCTTTGTATCGTCTAGGAATATGTATTGGGACATATAAGAACCTTTAGAATGATCCTAAACAATGCTTGGTGCCCCAAGGGACGTATAGGATGTAGCATGAGTCCTTGGAGGCTCTAACAAGTGTAGAATGGTTAATAGGGTATTCTAAAGGCTTAGTATCGTCTAGGAATCTGTATTGGGACATATAAGAACCTTTAGAATGATCCTAAACAATGCTTGGTGCCCCAAGGGACGTATATGATGTAGCATGAGTCCTAGGAGTCTGTAACAAGTGTAGAATGGTTAATATGGTATTCTCTAGGCTTGGAATGGTCTAGGAATGTGTACTAGGACATATAAGAACCTTTGGAATGATCCTAAACAATGCTTGGTGCCCCAAGGGACGTAGAGGATGTAGCATGAGTCCTTGGACGCTCTAACAAGTGTAGAATGGTTAAGCGAGTATTCTAAAGGCTTAGAATGGTCTAGGAATGTGTATTAGGACATATAAGAACCTTTAGAATGATCGTAACCTTTACTTGGTGCCCCAAGGGACGTAGAGGATGTAGCATGAGTCCTTGGAGGCTCTAACAAGTGTAGAATGGTTAAGAGAGTATTCTAAAGGTTTATAATCATCTAGGAATGTGTATAAGGACATATAAGAACTTTTAGAATAACCCTAAACAATGTTTGGTGCCCAAGGAACGTAAAGGATGTAGCATGAGTCCTTGGAGGCTCCAACAAGTGTACAATAGTTAATAGAGTATTCTAAAGGCTTAGAATGGTCTAGGAATGTGTATTGGGACATATAAGAACGTTTAGAATGATCCTAAACAATGCTTGGTGCCCCAAGGGACGTATAGGATGTAACATGAGTCCTTGGAGGCTCTAACAAGTGTAGAATGGTGAAGAGAGTATTCTAAAGGCTTAGAATGGTCTAGGAATGTGTATTAGGACATATAAGAACCTTTAGAATTATCCTAAACAATGCTTGGTGCCCCAAGGGACGTAGAGGATGTAGCATGAGTCCTTGGAGGCTCTAACAAGTGTAAAATAGTTAATAGAGTATTCTAAAGGCTTAGAATGGTCTAGGAATGTGTATTGGGACATATAAGAACCTTTAGAATGACCCTAAACAATGCTTGGTGCCCCATGGGACGTATAGGATGTAGCATGAGTCGTAGGAGGCTCTAACAAGTGTAGAATGGTTAATATGGTATTCTAAAGGCTTAGAATGGTCTAGGAATGTGTACTAGGACATATAAGAACCTTTAGAATGATCCTAAACAATGCTTGGTGCCCCAAGGGACGTAGAGGATGTAGCATGTGTCCTTGGAGGCTCTAACAAGTGTAGAATGGTTAAGCGAGTATTCTAAAGGCTTAGAATGGTCTACGAATGTGTATTAGGACATATAAGAACCTTTAGAATGATCGTAACCTTTGCTTGGTGCCCCAAGGGACGTAGAGGATGTAGCATGAGTCCTTGGAGGCTCTAACAAGTGTAAAATAGTTAATAGAGTATTCTAAAGGCTTAGAATGGTCTAGGAATTTGTATTGGGACATATAAGAACCTTTACAATGATCCTAAACAATGCTTGGTGCCCCAAGGGACGTATAGGATGTAGCATGAGTCCTTCGAGGCTCTAACAAGTGTAGAATGGTGAAGAGAGTATTCTAAAGGCTTAGAATGGTCTAGGAATGTGTATTAGGACATATAAGAACCTTTAGAATTATCCTAAACAATGCTTGGTGCCCCATGGGACGTATATGATGTAGCATGAGTCCTTGGAGGCTATAACAAGTGTAGAATGGTTAATACGGTATTCTAAAGGCTTAGTATCGTCTAGGAATCTGTATTGGGACATATAAGAACCTTTAGAATGATCCTAAACAATGCTTGGTGCCCCAAGGGACGTATAGGATGTAGCATGAGTCCTAGGAGGCTCTAACAAGTGTAGAATGGTTAATATGGTATTCTAAAGGCTTAGAATGGTCTAGGAATGTGTACTAGGACATATAAGAACCTTTAGAATGATCCTAAACAAGGCTTGGTGCCCTAAGGGATGTAGAGGATGTAGCATGAGTCCTTGGAGGCTCTAACAAGTGTAGAATGGTTAAGCGAGTATTCTAAAGGCTTAGAATGGTCTACGAATGTGTATTAGGACATATAAGAACCTTTAGAATCATCGTAACCTTTGCTTGGTGCCCCAAGGGACGTAGAGGATGTAGCATGAGTCCTTGGAGGCTCTAACAAGTGTAAAATAGTTAATAGAGTATTCTAAAGGCTTAGAATGGTCTAGGAATTTGTATTGGGACATATAAGAACCTTTAGAATTATCCTAAACAATGCTTGGTGCCCCAAGGGACGTAGAGGATGTAGCATGAGTCCTTGGAGGCTCTAACAAGTGTAGAATGGTGAAGAGAGTATTCTAAAGGCTTAGAATGGTCTAGGAATGTGTATTAGGACATATAAGAACCTTTAGAATTATCCTAAACAATGCTTGGTGCCCCAAGGGACGTATAGGATGTAGCATGAGTCCTTGGAGGCTCTAAATAGTGTAGAATGGTTAATAGAGTATTCTAAAGGCTTAGAATGGTCTAAGAATGTGTATTGGGACATATAAGAACCTTTAGAATGATCCTAAACAATGCTTGGTGCCCCATGGGACGTATAGGATGTAGCATGAGTCCTTGGAGGCTATAGCAAGTGTAGAATGGTTAATAGGGTATTCTAAAGGCTTAGTATCGTCTAGGAATCTGTATTGGGACATATAAGAACCTTTAGAATAATCCTAAACAATGCTTGGTGCCCCAAGGGACGTATAGGATGTAGCATGAGTCCTAGGAGGCTCTAACAAGTGTAGAATGGTTAATATGGTATTCTAAAGGCTTAGAATGGTCTAGGAATGTGTACTAGGACATATAAGAACCTTTAGAATGATCCTAAACAATGCTTGGTGCCCCAAGGGACGTAGAGGATGTAGCATGAGTCCTTGGAGGCTCTAACAAGTGTAGAATGGTTAAGCGAGTATTCTAAAGGCTTAGAATGGTCTACGAATGTGTATTAGGACATATAAGAACCTTTAGAATGATCGTAACCTTTGCTTGGTGCCCCAAGGGACGTAGAGGATGTAGCATGAGTCCTTGGAGGCTCTAACAAGTGTAAAATAGTTAATAGAGTATTCTAAAGGCTTAGAATGGTCTAGGAATGTGTATTGGGATATATAAGAACCTTTAGAATGATCCTAAACAATGCTTGGTGCCCCATGGGACGTATAGGATGTAGCATGAGTCCTTGGAGGCTATAACAAGTGTAGAATGGTTAATACGGTATTCTAAAGGCTTAGTATCGTCTAGGAATCTGTATTGGGACATATAAGAACCTTTAGAATGATCCTAAACAATGCTTGGTGCCCCAAGGGACGTATAGGATGTAGCATGAGTCCTAGGAGGCTCTAACAAGTGTAGAATGGTTAATATGGTATTCTAAAGGCTTAGAATGGTCTACGAATGTGTACTACGACATATAAGAACCTTTAGAATGATCCTAAACAATGCTTGGTGCCCCAAGGGACGTAGAGGATGTAGCATGAGTCCTTGGAGGCTCTAACAAGTGTAGAATGGTTAATAGAGTATTCTAAAGGCTTAGAATGGTCTAGGAATGTGTATTGGGATATATAAGAACCTTTAGAATGATCCTAAACAATGCTTGGTGCCCCATGGGACGTATAGGATGTAGCATGAGTCCTTGGAGGCTCTAACAAGTGTAAAATAGTTAATAGAGTATTCTAAAGGCTTAGAATGGTCTAGGAATTTGTATTGGGACATATAAGAACCTTTACAATGATCCTAAACAATGCTTGGTGCCCCAAGGGACGTATAGGATGTAGCATGAGTCCCTCGAGGCTCTAACAAGTGTAGAATGGTGAAGAGAGTATTCTAAAGGCTTAGAATGGTCTAGGAATGTGTATTAGGACATATAAGAACCTTTAGAATTATCCTAAACAATGCTTGGTGCCCCAAGGGACGTATAGGATGTAGCATGAGTCCTTGGAGGCTCTAAATAGTGTAGAATGGTTTATAGGGTATTCTAAAGGCTTAGTATTGTCTAGGAATATGTATTGGGACATATAAGAACCTTGAGAATAATCCTAAACAATGCTTATTGCCCCAAGCGACGTAAAGGATGTAGCATGAGTCCTTGGAGGCTCTAACAAGTATAGAATGGTTAATAGGGCATTCTAAAGGCTTAGAATGGTCTAGGAATGTGTATTAGGACATATAAGAATCTTTAGAATGATCCTAAACAATGCTTGGTGCCCCAAGGGACGTAGAGGATGTAGCATGAGTCCTTGGAGGCTCTAACAAGTGTAAAATAGTTAATAGAGTATTCTAAAGGCTTAGAATGGTCTAGGAATGTGTATTGGGATATATAAGAACCTTTAGAATGATCCTAAACAATGCTTGGTGCCCCATGGGACGTATAGGATGTAGCATGAGTCCTTGGAGGCTATAACAAGTGTAGAATGGTTAATACGGTATTCTAAAGGCTTAGTATCGTCTAGGAATCTGTATTGGGACATATAAGAAGCTTTAGAATGATCCTAAACAATGCTTGGTGCCCCAAGGGACGTATAGGATGTAGCATGAGTCCTAGGAGGCTCTAACAAGTGTAGAATGGTTAATATGGTATTCTAAAGGCTTAGAATGGTCTAGGAATGTGTACTACGACATATAAGAACCTTTAGAACGATCCTAAACAATGCTTGGTGCCCTAAGGGACGTAGAGTTTGTAGCATGAGTCCTTGGAGGCTCTAACAAGTGTAGAATGGTTAAGCGAGTATTCTAAAGGCTTAGAATGGTCTACGAATGTGTATTAGGACATATAAGAACCATTAGAATGATCGTAACCTTTGCTTGGTGCTCCAAGGGACGTAGAGGATGTAGCATGAGTCCTTGGAGGCTCTAACAAGTGTAAAATAGTTAATAGAGTATTCTAAAGGCTTAGAATGGTCTAGGAATTTGTATTGGGACATATAAGAACCTTTACAATGATCCTAAACAATGCTTGGTGCCCCAAGGGACGTATAGGATGTAGCATGAGTCCCTCGAGGCTCTAACAAGTGTAGAATGGTGAAGAGAGTATTCTAAAGGCTTAGAATGGTCTAGGAATGTGTATTAGGACATATAAGAACCTTTAGAATTATCCTAAACAATGCTTGGTGCCCCAAGGGACGTATAGGATGTAGCGTGAGTCCTTGGAGGCTCTAAATAGTGTAGAATGGTTTATAGGGTATTCTAAAGGCTTAGTATTGTCTAGGAATATGTATTGGGACATATAAGAACCTTGAGAATAATCCTAAGCAATGCTTAGTGCCCCAAGCGACGTAAAGGATGTAGCATGAGTCCTTGGAGGCTCTAACAAGTATAGAATGGTTAATAGGGCATTCTAAAGGCTTAGAATTGTCTAGGAATGTGTATTAGGACATATAAGAATCTTTAGAATGATCCTAAACAATGCTTGGTGCCCCAAGGGACGTAGAGGATGTAGCATGAGTCCTTGGAGGCTCTAACAAGTTTAAAATAGTTAATAGAGTATTCTAAAGTCTTAGAATGGTCTAGGAATGTGTATTGGGACATATAAGAACCTTTAGAATGATCCTAAACAATGCTTGGTGCCCCAAGGGACGTATAGGATGTAGCATGAGTCCTTGGAGGCTCTAACAAGTATAGAATGGTTAATAGGGTATTCTAAAGGCTTAGTATGGTATAGGAATGTGTATTAGGACATATAAGAACCTTTACAATGATCGTAAACCATGCTTAGTGCCCCAAGGGAGGTAGAGGATGTGGCATGAGTCCTTGAAGGCTCTAACAAGTGTATAATAGTTAATAGAGTATTCTAAAGGCTTAGAATACTCTAGGAATGTGTATTGGGACATATTAGAACCTTTAGAATGATCCTAAACAATGCTTGGTGCCCCAAGGGACGTATAGGATGTAACATGAGTCCTTGGAGGCTCTAACAAGTGTAGAATGGTGAAGAGAGTATTCTAAAGGCTTAGAATGGTCTAGGAATGTGTATTAGGACATATAAGAACCTTTAGAATTATCCTAAACAATGCTTGGTGCCCCAAGGGACGTAGAGGATGTAGCATGAGTCCTTGGAGGCTCTAACAAGTGTAAAATAGTTAATAGAGTATTCTAAAGGATTAGAATGGTCTAGGAATGTGTATTGGGACATATAAGAACCTTTAGAATGATCCTAAACAATGCTTGGTGCCCCATGGGACGTATAGGATGTAGCATGAGTCCTTGGAGGCTCTAACAAGTGTAGAATCGTTAATAGGGTATTCTAAAGGCTTAGTATCGTCTAGGAATGTGTACTACGACATATAAGAACCTTTAGAACGATCCTAAACAATGCTTGGTGCCCTAAGGGACGTAGAGTTTGTAGCATGAGTCCTTGGAGGCTCTAACAAGTGTAGAATGGTTAAGCGAGTATTCTAAAGGCTTAGAATGGTCTACGAATGTGTATTAGGACATATAAGAACCTTTAGAATGATCGTAACCTTTGCTTGGTGCTCCAAGGGACGTATAGGATGTAGCATGAGTCCTTCGAGGCTCTAACAAGTGTAGAATGGTGAAGAGAGTATTCTAAAGGCTTAGAATGGTCTAGGAATGTGTATTAGGACATATAAGAACCTTTAGAATTATCCTAAACAATGCTTGGTGCCCCAAGGGACGTAGAGGATGTAGCATGAGTCCTTGGAGGCTCTAACAAGTGTAAAATGGTTAATAGAGTATTCTAAAGGCTTAGAATGGTCTAGGAATGTGTATTGGGACATATAAGAACCTTTAGAATGATCCTAAACAATGCTTGGTGCCCCATGGGACGTATAGGATGTAGCATGAGTCCTTGGAGGCTATAGCAAGTGTAGAATGGTTAATAGGGTATTCTAAAGGCTTAGTATCGTCTAGGAATCTGTATTGGGACATATAAGAACCTTTAGAATAATCCTAAACAATGCTTGGTGCCCCAAGGGACGTATAGGATGTAGCATGAGTCCTAGGAGGCTCTAACAAGTGTAGAATGGTTAATATGGTATTCTAAAGGCTTAGAATGGTCTAGGAATGTGTACTAGGACATATAAGAACCTTTAGAATGATCCTAAACAATGCTTGGTGCCCCAAGGGACGTAGAGGATGTAGCATGAGTCCTTGGAGGCTCTAACAAGTGTAGAATGGTTAAGCGAGTATTCTAAAGGCTTAGAATGGTCTACGAATGTGTATTAGGACATATAAGAACCTTTAGAATGATCGTAACCTTTGCTTGGTGCCCCAAGGGACGTAGAGGATGTAGCATGAGTCCTTGGAGGCTCTAACAAGTGTAAAATAGTTA
The DNA here is from genome assembly GCA_037953625.1 of Crotalaria pallida. Classification (NCBI taxonomy): domain Eukaryota; kingdom Viridiplantae; phylum Streptophyta; class Magnoliopsida; order Fabales; family Fabaceae; genus Crotalaria; species Crotalaria pallida. The sequence goes on along the minus strand of CM075649.1, from coordinate 72,340,194 downwards.
ATAGAGTATTCTAAAGGATTAGAATGGTCTAGGAATGTGTATTGGGACATATAAGAAACTTTAGAATGATCCTAAACAATGCTTGGTGCCCCATGGGACGTATAGGATGTAGCATGAGTCCTTGGAGGCTATAACAAGTGTAGAATGGTTAATACGGTATTCTAAAGGCTTAGTATCGTCTAGGAATCTGTATTGGGACATATAAGAACCTTTAGAATGATCCTAAACAATGCTTGGTGCCCCAAGGGACGTATAGGATGTAGCATGAGTCCTAGGAGGCTCTAACAAGTGTAGAATGGTTAATATGGTATTCTAAAGGCTTAGAATGGTCTAGGAATGTGTACTACGACATATAAGAACCTTTAGAATGATCCTAAACAATGCTTGGTGCCCTAAGGGACGTAGAGGATGTAGCATGAGTCCTTTGAGGCTCTAACAAGTGTAGAATGGTTAAGCGAGTATTCTAAAGGCTTAGAATGGTCTACGAATGTGTATTAGGACATATAAGAACCTTTAGAATGATCGTAACCTTTGCTTGGTGCCCCAAGGGACGTAGAGGATGTAGCATGAGTCCTTGGAGGCTCTAACAAGTGTAAAATAGTTAATAGAGTATTCTCAAGGCTTAGAATGGTCTAGGAATTTGTATTGGGACATATAAGAACCTTTACAATGATCCTAAACAATGCTTGGTGCCCCAAGGGACGTATAGGATGTAGCATGAGTCCTTCGAGGCTCTAACAAGTGTAGAATGGTGAAGAGAGTATTCTAAAGGCTTAGAATGGTCTAGGAATGTGTATTAGGACATATAAGAACCTTTAGAATTATCCTAAACAATGCTTGGTGCCCCTAGGGACGTATAGGATGTAGCATGAGTCCTTGGAGGCTCTAAATAGTGTAGAATGGTTAATAGGGTATTCTAAAGGCTTAGTATTGTCTAGGAATATGTATTGGGACATATAAGAACCTTGAGAATAATCCTAAACAATGCTTAGTGCCCCAAGCGACGTAAAGGATGTAGCATGAGTCCTTGGAGGCTCTAACAAGTATAGAATGGTTAATAGGGCATTCTAAAGGCTTAGAATGGTCTAGGAATGTGTATTAGGACATATAAGAATCTTTAGAATGATCCTAAACAATGCTTGGTGCCCCAAGGGACGTAGAGGATGTAGCATGAGTCCTTGGAGGCTCTAACAAGTTTAAAATAGTTAATAGAGTATTCTAAAGGCTTAGAATGGTCTAGGAATGCGTATTGGGACATATAAGAACCTTTAGAATGATCCTAAACAATGCTTGGTGCCCCAAGGGACGTATAGGATGTAGCATGAGTCCTTGGAGGCTCTAACAAGTATAGAATGGTTAATAGGGTATTCTAAAGTCTTAGTATGGTATAGGAATGTGTATTAGGACATATAAGAACCTTTACAATGATCGTAAACAATGCTTAGTGCCCCAAGGGACGTAGAGGATGTAGCATGAGTCCTTGGAGGCTCTAACAAGTGTAAAATAGTTAATAGAGTATTCTAAAGGCTTAGAATACTCTAGGAATGTGTATTGGGACATATTAGAACCTTTAGAATGATCCTAAACAATGCTTGGTGCCCCAAGGGACGTATAGGATGTAACATGAGTCCTTGGAGGCTCTAACAAGTGTAGAATGGTGAAGAGAGTATTCTAAAGGCTTAGAATGGTCTAGGAATGTGTATTAGGACATTTAAGAACCTTTAGAATTATCCTAAACAATGCTTGGTGCCCCAAGGGACGTAGAGGATGTAGCATGAGTCCTTGGAGGCTCTAACAAGTGTAAAATAGTTAATAGAGTATTCTAAAGGCTTAGAATGGTCTTGGAATGTGTATTGGGACATATAAGAACCTTTAGAATGATCCTAAACAATGCTTGGTGCCCCATGGGACGTATAGGATGTAGCATGAGTCCTTGGAGGCTCTAACAAGTGTAGAATCGTTAATAGGGTATTCTAAAGGCTTAGTATCGTCTAGGAATATGTATTGGGACATATAAGAACCTTTAGAATGATCCTAAACAATGCTTGGTGCCCCAAGGGACGTAGAGGATGTAGCATGAGTCCTTGAAGGCTCTAACAAGTGTAAAATAGTTAATAGAGTATTCTAAAGGCTTAGAATGGTCTAGGAATGTGTATTAGGACATATAATAACCTTTAGAATGATCGTAACCTTTGCTTGGTGCCCTAAGGGACGAAGAGGATGTAGCATGAGTCCTTGGAGGCTCTAACAAGTGTAAAATAGTTAATAGAGTATTCTAAAGGCTTAGAATGGTCTAGGAATGTGTATTGGGACATATAAGAACCTTTAGAATGATCCTAAACAATGCTTGGTGCCCCAAGGGACGTATAGGATGTAACATGAGTCCTTGGAGGCTCTAACAAGTGTAGAATGATGAAGAGAGTATTCTAAAGGCTTAGAATGGTCTAGGAATGTGTATTAGGACATATAAGAACCTTTAGAATTATCCTAAACAATGCTTGGTGCCCCAAGGGACGTATAGGATGTAGCATGAGTCCTAGGAGGCTCTAACAAGTGTAGAATGGTTAATATGGTATTCTAATGGCTTAGAATGGTCTAGGAATGTGTACTAGGACATATAAGAACCTTTAGAATGATCCTAAACAATGCTTGGTGCCCCAAGGGACGTAGAGGATGTAGCATGAGTCCTTGGAGGCTCTAACAAGTGTAGAATGGTTAAGCGAGTATTCTAAAGGCTTAGATTGGTCTACGAATGTGTATTAGGACATATAAGAACCTTTAGAATGATCGTAACCTTTGCTTGGTGCCCCAAGGGACGTAGAGGATGTAGCATGAGTCCTTGGAGGCTCTAACAAGTGTAAAATAGTTAATAGAGTATTCTAAAGGCTTAGAATGGTCTAGGAATTTGTATTGGGACATATAAGAACCTTTAGAATGATCCTAAACAATGCTTGGTGCCCCAAGGGACGTATAGGATGTAGCATGAGTCCTTCGAGGCTCTAACAAGTGTAGAATGGTGAAGAGAGTATTCTAAAGGCTTAGAATGGTCTAGTAATGTGTATTAGGACATATAAGAACCTTTAGAATTATCCTAAACAATGCTTGGTGCCCCAAGGGACGTAGAGGATGTAGCATGAGTCCTTGGAGGCTCTAACAAGTGTAAAATGGTTAATAGAGTATTCTAAAGGCTTAGAATGGTCTAGGAATGTGTATTGGGACATATAATAACCTTTAGAATGATCGTAACCTTTGCTTGGTGCCCTAAGGGACGAAGAGGATGTAGCATGAGTCCTTGGAGGCTCTAACAAGTGTAAAATAGTTAATAGAGTATTCTAAAGGCTTAGAATGGTCTAGGAATGTGTATTGGGACATATAAGAACCTTTAGAATGATCCTAAACAATGCTTGGTGCCCCAAGGGACGTATAGGATGTAGCATGAGTCCTTGGAGGCTCTAACAAGTATAGAATGGTTAATAGGGTATTCTAAAGGCTTAGTATGGTATAGGAATGTGTATTAGGACATATAAGAACCTTTACAATGATCGTAAACAATGCTTAGTGCCCCAAGTGAGGTAGAGGATGTAGCATGAGTCCTTGAAGGCTCTAACAAGTGTAAAATAGTTAATAGAGTATTCTAAAGGCTTAGAATACTCTAGGAATGTGTATTGGGACATATTAGAACCTTTAGAATGATCCTAAACAATGCTTGGTGCCCCAAGGGACGTATAGGATGTAACATGAGTCCTTGGAGGCTCTAACAAGTGTAGAATGGTGAAGAGAGTATTCTAAAGGCTTAGAATGGTCTAGGAATGTGTATTAGGACATATAAGAACCTTTAGAATTATCCTAAACAATGCTTGGTGCCCCAAGGGACGTAGAGGATGTAGCATGAGTCCTTGGAGGCTCTAACAAGTGTAAAATAGTTAATAGAGTATTCTAAAGGCTTAGAATGGTCTAGGAATATGTATTGGGACATATAAGAACCTTTAGAATGATCCTAAACAATGCTTGGTGCCCCAAGGGACGTAGAGGATGTAGCATGAGTCCTTGGAGGCTCTAACAAGTGTAGAATGGTTAAGCGAGTATTCTAAAGGCTTAGAATGGTCTACGAATGTGTATTAGGACATATAAGAACCTTTAGAATGATCGTAACCTTTGCTTGGTGCCCCAAGGGACGTAGAGGATGTAGCATGAGTCCTTGGAGGCTCTAACAAGTGTAAAATAGTTAATAGAGTATTCTAAAGGCTTAGAATGGTCTAGGAATTTGTATTGGGACATATAAGAACCTTTAGAATGATCCTAAACAATGCTTGGTGCCCCAAGGGACGTATAGGATGTAGCATGAGTCCTTCGAGGCTCTAACAAGTGTAGAATGGTGAAGAGAGTATTCTAAAGGCTTAGAATGGTCTAGGAATGTGTATTAGGACATATAAGAACCTTTAGAATTATCCTAAACAATGCTTGGTGCCCCAAGGGACGTAGAGGATGTAGCATGAGTCCTTGGAGGCTCTAACAAGTGTAAAATGGTTAATAGAGTATTCTAAAGGCTTAGAATGGTCTAGGAATGTGTATTGGGACATATAAGAACCTTTAGAATGATCCTAAACAATGCTTGGTGCCCCATGGGACGTATAGGATGTAGCATGAGTCCTTGGAGGCTATAGCAAGTGTAGAATGGTTAATAGGGTATTCTAAAGGCTTAGTATCGTCTAGGAATCTGTATTGGGACATATAAGAACCTTTAGAATAATCCTAAACAATGCTTGGTGCCCCAAGGGACGTATAGGATGTAGCATGAGTCCTAGGAGGCTCTAACAAGTGTAGAATGGTTAATATGGTATTCTAAAGGCTTAGAATGGTCTAGGAATGTGTACTAGGACATATAAGAACCTTTAGAATGATCCTAAACAATGCTTGGTGCCCCAAGGGACGTAGAGGATGTAGCATGAGTCCTTGGAGGCTCTAACAAGTGTAGAATGGTTAAGCGAGTATTCTAAAGGCTTAGAATGGTCTACGAATGTGTATTAGGACATATAAGAACATTTAGAATGATCGTAACCTTTGCTTGGTGCCCCAAGGGACGTAGAGGATGTAGCATGAGTCCTTGGAGGCTCTAACAAGTGTAAAATAGTTAATAGAGTATTCTAAAGGATTAGAATGGTCTAGGAATGTGTATTGGGACATATAAGAAACTTTAGAATGATCCTAAACAATGCTTGGTGCCCCATGGGACGTATAGGATGTAGCATGAGTCCTTGGAGGCTATAACAAGTGTAGAATGGTTAATACGGTATTCTAAAGACTTAGTATCGTCTAGGAATCTGTATTGGGACATATAAGAACCTTTAGAATGATCCTAAACAATGCTTGGTGCCCCAAGGGACGTATAGGATGTAGCATGAGTCCTAGGAGGCTCTAACAAGTGTAGAATGGTTAATATGGTATTCTAAAGGCTTAGAATGGTCTAGGAATGTGTACTACGACATATAAGAACCTTTAGAATGATCCTAAACAATGCTTGGTGCCCTAAGGGACGTAGAGGATGTAGCATGAGTCCTTTGAGGCTCTAACAAGTGTAGAATGGTTAAGCGAGTATTCTAAAGGCTTAGAATGGTCTACGAATGTGTATTAGGACATATAAGAACCTTTAGAATGATCGTAACCTTTGCTTGGTGCCCCAAGGGACGTAGAGGATGTAGCATGAGTCCTTGGAGGCTCTAACAAGTGTAAAATAGTTAATAGAGTATTCTCAAGGCTTAGAATGGTCTAGGAATTTGTATTGGGACATATAAGAACCTTTACAATGATCCTAAACAATGCTTGGTGCCCCAAGGGACGTATAGGATGTAGCATGAGTCCTTCGAGGCTCTAACAAGTGTAGAATGGTGAAGAGAGTATTCTAAAGGCTTAGAATGGTCTAGGAATGTGTATTAGGACATATAAGAACCTTTAGAATTATCCTAAACAATGCTTGGTGCCCCAAGGGACGTATAGGATGTAGCATGAGTCCTTGGAGGCTCTAAATAGTGTAGAATGGTTAATAGGGTATTCTAAAGGCTTAGTATTGTCTAGGAATATGTATTGGGACATATAAGAACCTTGAGAATAATCCTAAACAATGCTTAGTGCCCCAAGCGACGTAAAGGATGTAGCATGAGTCCTTGGAGGCTCTAACAAGTATAGAATGGTTAATAGGGCATTCTAAAGGCTTAGAATGGTCTAGGAATGTGTATTAGGACATATAAGAATCTTTAGAATGATCCTAAACAATGCTTGGTGCCCCAAGGGACGTAGAGGATGTAGCATGAGTCCTTGGAGGCTCTAACAAGTTTAAAATAGTTAATAGAGTATTCTAAAGGCTTAGAATGGTCTAGGAATGCGTATTGGGACATATAAGAACCTTTAGAATGATCCTAAACAATGCTTGGTGCCCCAAGGGACGTATAGGATGTAGCATGAGTCCTTGGAGGCTCTAACAAGTATAGAATGGTTAATAGGGTATTCTAAAGTCTTAGTATGGTATAGGAATGTGTATTAGGACATATAAGAACCTTTACAATGATCGTAAACAATGCTTAGTGCCCCAAGGGACGTAGAGAATGTAGCATGAGTCCTTGGAGGCTCTAACAAGTGTAAAATAGTTAATAGAGTATTCTAAAGGCTTAGAATACTCTAGGAATGTGTATTGGGACATATTAGAACCTTTAGAATGATCCTAAACAATGCTTGGTGCCCCAAGGGACGTATAGGATGTAACATGAGTCCTTGGAGGCTCTAACAAGTGTAGAATGGTGAAGAGAGTATTCTAAAGGCTTAGAATGGTCTAGGAATGTGTATTAGGACATTTAAGAACCTTTAGAATTATCCTAAACAATGCTTGGTGCCCCAAGGGACGTAGAGGATGTAGCATGAGTCCTTGGAGGCTCTAACAAGTGTAAAATAGTTAATAGAGTATTCTAAAGGCTTAGAATGGTCTTGGAATGTGTATTGGGACATATAAGAACCTTTAGAATGATCCTAAACAATGCTTGGTGCCCCATGGGACGTATAGGATGTAGCATGAGTCCTTGGAGGCTCTAACAAGTGTAGAATCGTTAATAGGGTATTCTAAAGGCTTAGTATCGTCTAGGAATATGTATTGGGACATATAAGAACCTTTAGAATGATCCTAAACAATGCTTGGTGCCCCAAGGGACGTAGAGGATGTAGCATGAGTCCTTGAAGGCTCTAACAAGTGTAAAATAGTTAATAGAGTATTCTAAAGGCTTAGAATGGTCTAGGAATGTGTATTAGGACATATAATAACCTTTAGAATGATCGTAACCTTTGCTTGGTGCCCTAAGGGACGAAGAGGATGTAGCATGAGTCCTTGGAGGCTCTAACAAGTGTAAAATAGTTAATAGAGTATTCTAAAGGCTTAGAATGGTCTAGGAATGTGTATTGGGACATATAAGAACCTTTAGAATGATCCTAAACAATGCTTGGTGCCCCAAGGGACGTATAGGATGTAACATGAGTCCTTGGAGGCTCTAACAAGTGTAGAATGATGAAGAGAGTATTCTAAAGGCTTAGAATGGTCTAGGAATGTGTATTAGGACATATAAGAACCTTTAGAATTATCCTAAACAATGCTTGGTGCCCCAAGGGACGTATAGGATGTAGCATGAGTCCTAGGAGGCTCTAACAAGTGTAGAATGGTTAATATGGTATTCTAATGGCTTAGAATGGTCTAGGAATGTGTACTAGGACATATAAGAACCTTTAGAATGATCCTAAACAATGCTTGGTGCCCCAAGGGACGTAGAGGATGTAGCATGAGTCCTTGGAGGCTCTAACAAGTGTAGAATGGTTAAGCGAGTATTCTAAAGGCTTAGATTGGTCTACGAATGTGTATTAGGACATATAAGAACCTTTAGAATGATCGTAACCTTTGCTTGGTGCCCCAAGGGACGTAGAGGATGTAGCATGAGTCCTTGGAGGCTCTAACAAGTGTAAAATAGTTAATAGAGTATTCTAAAGGCTTAGAATGGTCTAGGAATTTGTATTGGGACATATAAGAACCTTTAGAATGATCCTAAACAATGCTTGGTGCCCCAAGGGACGTATAGGATGTAGCATGAGTCCTTCGAGGCTCTAACAAGTGTAGAATGGTGAAGAGAGTATTCTAAAGGCTTAGAATGGTCTAGTAATGTGTATTAGGACATATAAGAACCTTTAGAATTATCCTAAACAATGCTTGGTGCCCCAAGGGACGTATAGGATGTAGCATGAGTCCTAGGAGGCTCTAACAAGTGTAGAATGGTTAATATGGTATTCTAATGGCTTAGAATGGTCTAGGAATGTGTACTAGGACATATAAGAACCTTTAGAATGATCCTAAACAATGCTTGGTGCCCCAAGGGACGTAGAGGATGTAGCATGAGTCCTTGGAGGCTCTAACAAGTGTAGAATGGTTAAGCGAGTATTGTAAAGGCTTAGATTGGTCTACGAATGTGTATTAGGACATATAAGAACCTTTAGAATGATCGTAACCTTTGCTTGGTGCCCCAAGGGACGTAGAGGATGTAGCATGAGTCCTTGGAGGCTCTAACAAGTGTAAAATAGTTAATAGAGTATTCTAAAGGCTTAGAATGGTCTAGGAATTTGTATTGGGACATATAAGAACCTTTAGAATGATCCTAAACAATGCTTGGTGCCCCAAGGGACGTATAGGATGTAGCATGAGTCCTTCGAGGCTCTAACAAGTGTAGAATGGTGAAGAGAGTATTCTAAAGGCTTAGAATGGTCTAGTAATGTGTATTAGGACATATAAGAACCTTTAGAATTATCCTAAACAATGCTTGGTGCCCCAAGGGACGTAGAGGATGTAGCATGAGTCCTTGGAGGCTCTAACAAGTGTAAAATGGTTAATAGAGTATTCTAAAGGCTTAGAATGGTCTAGGAATGTGTATTGGGACATATAATAACCTTTAGAATGATCGTAACCTTTGCTTGGTGCCCTAAGGGACGAAGAGGATGTAGCATGAGTCCTTGGAGGCTCTAACAAGTGTAAAATAGTTAATAGAGTATTCTAAAGGCTTAGAATGGTCTAGGAATGTGTATTGGGACATATAAGAACCTTTAGAATGATCCTAAACAATGCTTGGTGCCCCAAGGGACGTATAGGATGTAACATGAGTCCTTGGAGGCTCTAACAAGTGTAGAATGATGAAGAGAGTATTCTAAAGGCTTAGAATGGTCTAGGAATGTGTATTAGGACATATAAGAACCTTTAGAATTATCCTAAACAATGCTTGGTGCCCCAAGGGACGTATAGGATGTAGCATGAGTCCTAGGAGGCTCTAACAAGTGTCGAATGGTTAATATGGTATTCTAATGGCTTACAATGGTCTAGGAATGTGTACTAGGACATATAAGAACCTTTAGAATGATCCTAAACAATGCTTGGTGCCCCAAGGGACGTAGAGGATGTAGCATGAGTCCTTGGAGGCTCTAACAAGTGTAGAATGGTTAAGCGAGTATTGTAAAGGCTTAGATTGGTCTACGAATGTGTATTAGGACATATAAGAACCTTTAGAATGATCGTAACCTTTGCTTGGTGCCCCAAGGGACGTAGAGGATGTAGCATGAGTCCTTGGAGGCTCTAACAAGTGTAAAATAGTTAATAGAGTATTCTAAAGGCTTAGAATGGTCTAGGAATTTGTATTGGGACATATAAGAACCTTTAGAATGATCCTAAACAATGCTTGGTGCCCCAAGGGACGTATAGGATGTAGCATGAGTCCTTCGAGGCTCTAACAAGTGTAGAATTGTGAAGAGAGTATTCTAAAGGCTTAGAATGGTCTAGTAATGTGTATTACGACATATAAGAACCTTTAGAATTATCCTAAACAATGCTTGGTGCCCCAAGGGACGTATAGGATGTAGCATGAGTCCTTGGAGGCTCTAAATAGTGTAGAATGGTTAATAGGGTATTCTAAAGGCTTAGTATTGTCTAGGAATATGTATTGGGACATATAAGAACCTTGAGAATAATCCTAAACAATGCTTAGTGCCCCAAGCGACGTAAAGGATGTAGCATGAGTCCTTGGAGGCTCTAACAAGTATAGAATGGTTAATAGGGCATTCTAAAGGCTTAGAATGGTCTAGGAATGTGTATTAGGACATATAAGAATCTTTAGAATGATCCTAAACAATGCTTGGTGCCCCAAGGGACGTAGAGGATGTAGCATGAGTCCTTGGAGGCTCTAACAAGTTTAAAATAGTTAATAGAGTATTCTAAAGGCTTAGAATGGTCTAGGAATGCGTATTGGGACATATAAGAACCTTTAGAATGATCCTAAACAATGCTTGGTGCCCCAAGGGACGTATAGGATGTAGCATGAGTCCTTGGAGGCTCTAACAAGTATAGAATGGTTAATAGGGTATTCTAAAGTCTTAGTATGGTATAGGAATGTGTATTAGGACATATAAGAACCTTTACAATGATCGTAAACAATGCTTAGTGCCCCAAGGGACGTAGAGAATGTAGCATGAGTCCTTGGAGGCTCTAACAAGTGTAAAATAGTTAATAGAGTATTCTAAAGGCTTAGAATACTCTAGGAATGTGTATTGGGACATATTAGAACCTTTAGAATGATCCTAAACAATGCTTGGTGCCCCAAGGGACGTATAGGATGTAACATGAGTCCTTGGAGGCTCTAACAAGTGTAGAATGGTGAAGAGAGTATTCTAAAGGCTTAGAATGGTCTAGTAATGTGTATTAGGACATATAAGAACCTTTAGAATTATCCTAAACAATGCTTGGTGCCCCAAGGGACGTAGAGGATGTAGCATGAGTCCTTGGAGGCTCTAACAAGTGTAAAATGGTTAATAGAGTATTCTAAAGGCTTAGAATGGTCTAGGAATGTGTATTGGGACATATAATAACCTTTAGAATGATCCTAAACAATGCTTGGTGCCCCATGGGACGTATAGGATGTAGCATGAGTCCTTGGAGGCTCTAACAAGTGTAGAATCGTTAATAGGGTATTCTAAAGGCTTAGTATCGTCTAGGAATATGTATTGGGACATATAAGAACCTTTAGAATGATCCTAAACAATGCTTGGTGCCCCAAGGGACGTAGAGGATGTAGCATGAGTCCTTGAAGGCTCTAACAAGTGTAAAATAGTTAATAGAGTATTCTAAAGGCTTAGAATGGTCTAGGAATGTGTATTAGGACATATAATAACCTTTAGAATGATCGTAACCTTTGCTTGGTGCCCTAAGGGACGAAGAGGATGTAGCATGAGTCCTTGGAGGCTCTAACAAGTGTAAAATAGTTAATAGAGTATTCTAAAGGCTTAGAATGGTCTAGGAATGTGTATTGGGACATATAAGAACCTTTAGAATGATCCTAAACAATGCTTGGTGCCCCAAGGGACGTATAGGATGTAACATGAGTCCTTGGAGGCTCTAACAAGTGTAGAATGATGAAGAGAGTATTCTAAAGGCTTAGAATGGTCTAGGAATGTGTATTAGGACATATAAGAACCTTTAGAATTATCCTAAACAATGCTTGGTGCCCCAAGGGACGTATAGGATGTAGCATGAGTCCTAGGAGGCTCTAACAAGTGTAGAATGGTTAATATGGTATTCTAATGGCTTAGAATGGTCTAGGAATGTGTACTAGGACATATAAGAACCTTTAGAATGATCCTAAACAATGCTTGGTGCCCCAAGGGACGTAGAGGATGTAGCATGAGTCCTTGGAGGCTCTAACAAGTGTAGAATGGTTAAGCGAGTATTCTAAAGGCTTAGATTGGTCTACGAATGTGTATTAGGACATATAAGAACCTTTAGAATGATCGTAACCTTTGCTTGGTGCCCCAAGGGACGTAGAGGATGTAGCATGAGTCCTTGGAGGCTCTAACAAGTGTAAAATTGTTAATAGAGTATTCTAAAGGCTTAGAATGGTCTAGGAATTTGTATTGGGACATATAAGAACCTTTAGAATGATCCTAAACAATGCTTGGTGCCCCAAGGGACGTATAGGATGTAGCATGAGTCCTTCGAGGCTCTAACAAGTGTAGAATGGTGAAGAGAGTATTCTAAAGGCTTAGAATGGTCTAGTAATGTGTATTAGGACATATAAGAACCTTTAGAATTATCCTAAACAATGCTTGGTGCCCCAAGGGACGTATAGGATGTAGCATGAGTCCTAGGAGGCTCTAACAAGTGTAGAATGGTTAATATGGTATTCTAATGGCTTAGAATGGTCTAGGAATGTGTACTACGACATATAAGAACCTTTAGAATGATCCTAAACAATTCTTGGTGCCCCAAGGGACGTATAGGATGTAGCATGAGTCCTTGGAGGCTCTAAATAGTGTAGAATGGTTAATAGGGTATTCTAAAGGCTTAGTATTGTCTAGGAATATGTATTGGGACATATAAGAACCTTGAGAATAATCCTAAACAATGCTTAGTGCCCCAAGCGACGTAAAGGATGTAGCATGAGTCCTTGGAGGCTCTAACAAGTATAGAATGGTTAATAGGGCATTCTAAAGGCTTAGAATGGTCTAGGAATGTGTATTAGGACATATAAGAATCTTTAGAATGATCCTAAACAATGCTTGGTGCCCCAAGGGACGTAGAGGATGTAGCATGAGTCCTTGGAGGCTCTAACAAGTTTAAAATAGTTAATAGAGTATTCTAAAGGCTTAGAATGGTCTAGGAATGCGTATTGGGACATATAAGAACCTTTAGAATGATCCTAAACAATGCTTGTTGCCCCAAGGGACGTATAGGATGTAGCATGAGTCCTTGGAGGCTCTAACAAGTATAGAATGGTTAATAGGGTATTCTAAAGTCTTAGTATGGTATAGGAATGTGTATTAGGACATATAAGAACCTTTACAATGATCGTAAACAATGCTTAGTGCCCCAAGGGACGTAGAGGATGTAGCATGAGTCCTTGGAGGCTCTAACAAGTGTAAAATAGTTAATAGAGTATTCTAAAGGCTTAGAATACTCTAGGAATGTGTATTGGGACATATTAGAACCTTTAGAATGATCCTAAACAATGCTTGGTGCCCCAAGGGACGTATAGGATGTAACATGAGTCCTTGGAGGCTCTAACAAGTGTAGAATAGTGAAGAGAGTATTCTAAAGGCTTAGAATGGTCTAGGAATGTGTATTAGGACATTTAAGAACCTTTAGAATTATCCTAAACAATGCTTGGTGCCCCAAGGGACGTAGAGGATGTAGATGAGTCCTTGGAGGCTCTAACAAGTGTAAAATAGTTAATAGAGTATTCTAAAGGCTTAGAATGCTCTTGGAATGTGTATTGGGACATATAAGAACCTTTAGAATGATCCTAAACAATGCTTGGTGCCCCATGGGACGTATAGGATGTAGCATGAGTCCTTGGAGGCTCTAACAAGTGTAGAATCGTTAATAGGGTATTCTAAAGGCTTAGTATCGTCTAGGAATATGTATTGGGACATATAAGAACCTTTAGAATGATCCTAAACAATGCTTGGTGCCCCAAGGGACGTAGAGGATGTAGCATGAGTCCTTGAAGGCTCTAACAAGTGTAAAATAGTTAATAGAGTATTCTAAAGGCTTAGAATGGTCTAGGAATGTGTATTAGGACATATAATAACCTTTAGAATGATCGTAACCTTTGCTTGGTGCCCTAAGGGGCGAAGAGGATGTAGCATGAGTCCTTGGAGGCTCTAACAAGTGTAAAATAGTTAATAGAGTATTCTAAAGGCTTAGAATGGTCTAGGAATGTGTATTGGGACATATAAGAACCTTTAGAATGATCCTAAACAATGCTTGGTGCCCCAAGGGACGTATAGGATGTAACATGAGTCCTTGGAGGCTCTAACAAGTGTAGAATGATGAAGAGAGTATTCTAAAGGCTTAGAATGGTCTAGGAATGTGTATTAGGACATATAAGAACCTTTAGAATTATCCTAAACAATGCTTGGTGCCCCAAGGGACGTATAGGATGTAGCATGAGTCCTAGGAGGCTCTAACAAGTGTAGAATGGTTAATATGGTATTCTAATGGCTTAGAATGGTCTAGGAATGTGTACTAGGACATATAAGAACCTTTAGAATGATCCTAAACAATGCTTGGTGCCCCAAGGGACGTAGAGGATGTAGCATGAGTCCTTGGAGGCTCTAACAAGTGTAGAATGGTTAAGCGAGTATTCTAAAGGCTTAGAATGGTCTACGAATGTGTATTAGGACATATAAGAACCTTTAGAATGATCGTAACCTTTGCTTGGTGCCCTAAGGGACGTAGAGGATGTAGCATGAGTCCTTGGAGGCTCTAACAAGTGTAAAATAGTTAATAGAGTATTCTAAAGGCTTAGAATGGTCTAGGAATTTGTATTGGGACATATAAGAACCTTTAGAATGATCCTAAACAATGCTTGGTGCCCCATGGGACGTATAGGATGTAGCATGAGTCCTTGGAGGCTCTAACAAGTGTAGAATGGTGAAGAGAGTATTCTAAAGGCTTAGAATGGTCTAGGAATGTGTATTAGGACATATAAGAACCTTTAGAATTATCCTAAACAATGCTTGGTGCCCCAAGGGACGTAGAGGATGTAGCATGAGTCCTTGGAGGCTCTAACAAGTGTAAAATAGTTAATAGAGTATTCTAAAGGCTTAGAATGGTCTAGGAATGTGTATTGGGACATATAAGAACCTTTAGAATAATCCTAAACAATGCTTGGTGCCCCAAGGGACGTATAGGATGTAGCATGAGTCCTTCGAGGCTCTAACAAGTGTAGAATGGTGAAGAGAGTATTCTAAAGGCTTAGAATGGTCTAGGAATGTGTATTAGGACATATAAGAACCTTTAGAATTATCCTAAACAATGCTTGGTGCCCCAAGGGACGTATAGGATGTAGCATGAGTCCTAGGAGGCTCTAACAAGTGTAGAATGGTTAATATGGTATTCTAATGGCTTAGAATGGTCTAGGAATGTGTACTAGGACATATAAGAACCTTTAGAATGATCCTAAACAATGCTTGGTGCCCCAAGGGACGTAGAGGATGTAGCATGAGTCCTTGGAGGCTCTAACAAGTGTAGAATGGTTAAGCGAGTATTCTAAAGGCTTAGAATGGTCTAGGAATGTGTATTAGGACATATAATAACCTTTAGAATGATCGTAACCTTTGCTTGGTGCCCTAAGGGGCGAAGAGGATGTAGCATGAGTCCTTGGAGGCTCTAACAAGTGTAAAATAGTTAATAGAGTATTCTAAAGGCTTAGAATGGTCTAGGAATGTGTACTAGGACATATAAGAACCTTTAGAATGATCCTAAACAATGCTTGGTGCCCCAAGGGACGTAGAGGATGTAGCATGAGTCCTTGGAGGCTCTAACAAGTGTAGAATGGTTAAGCGAGTATTCTAAAGGCTTAGAATGGTCTAGGAATGTGTATTAGGACATATAAGAATCTTTAGAATGATCCTAAACAATGCTTGGTGCCCCAAGGGACGTAGAGGATGTAGCATGAGTCCTTGGAGGCTCTAACAAGTGTAAAATAGTTAATAGAGTATTCTAAAGGCTTAGAATGGTCTAGAAATGTGTATTGGGACATATAAGAACCTTTAGAATGATCCTAAACAATGCTTGGTGCCCCATGGGACGTATAGGATGTAGCATGAGTCCTTGGAGGCTCTAACAAGTGTAGAATCGTTAATAGGGTATTCTAAAGGCTTAGTATCGTCTAGGAATATGTATTGGGACATATAAGAACCTTCAGAATGATCCTAAACAATGCTTGGTGCCCCAAGGGACGTAGAGGATGTAGCATGAGTCCTTGGAGGCTCTAACAAGTGTAAAATAGTTAATAGAGTATTCTAAAGGCTTAGAATGGTCTAGGAATGTGTATTAGGACATATAATAACCTTTAGAATGATCGTAACCTTTGCTTGGTACCCTAAGGGACGAAGAGGATGTAGCATGAGTCCTTGGAGGCTCTAACAAGTGTAAAATAGTTAATAGAGTATTCTAAAGGCTTAGAATGGTCTAGGAATTTGTATTGGGACATATAAGAACCTTTAGAATGATCCTAAACAATGCTTGGTGCCCCAAGGGACGTATAGGATGTAGCATGAGTCCTTCGAGGCTCTAACAAGTGTAGAATGGTGAAGAGAGTATTCTAAAGGCTTAGAATGGTCTAGGAATGTGTATTAGGACATATAAGAACCTTTAGAATTATCCTAAACAATGCTTGGTGCCCCAAGGGACGTAGAGGATGTAGCATGAGTCCTTGGAGGCTCTAACAAGTGTAAAATAGTTAATAGAGTATTCTAAAGGCTTAGAATGGTCTAGGAATGTGTATTGGGACATATAAGAACCTTTAGAATAATCCTAAACAATGCTTGGTGCCCCATGGGACGTATAGGATGTAGCATGAGTCCTTGGAGGCTCTAACAAGTGTAAAATAGTTAATAGAGTATTCTAAAGGCTTAGAATGGTCTAGGAATGTGTATTAGGACATATAAGAATCTTTAGAATGATCCTAAACAATGCTTGGTGCCCCAAGGGACGTAGAGGATGTAGCATGAGTCCTTGGAGGCTCTAACAAGTGTAAAATAGTTAATAGAGTATTCTAAAGGCTTAGAATGGTCTAGGAATGTGTATTGGGACATATAAGAACCTTTAGAATGATCCTAAACAATGCTTGGTGCCCCATGGGACGTATAGGATGTAGCATGAGTCCTTGGAGGCTCTAACAAGTGTAGAATCGTTAATAGGGTATTCTAAAGGCTTAGTATCGTCTAGGAATATGTATTGGGACATATAAGAACCTTTAGAATGATCCTAAACAATGCTTGGTGCCCCAAGGGACGTAGAGGATGTAGCATGAGTCCTTGGAGGCTCTAACAAGTGTAAAATAGTTAATAGAGTATTCTAAAGGCTTAGAATGGTCTAGGAATGTGTATTAGGACATATAAGAATCTTTAGAATGATCCTAAACAATGCTTGGTGCCCCAAGGGACGTAGAGGATGTAGCATGAGTCCTTGGAGGCTCTAACAAGTGTAAAATAGTTAATAGAGTATTCTAAAGGCTTAGAATGGTCTAGAAATGTGTATTGGGACATATAAGAACCTTTAGAATGATCCTAAACAATGCTTGGTGCCCCATGGGACGTATAGGATGTAGCATGAGTCCTTGGAGGCTCTAACAAGTGTAGAATCGTTAATAGGGTATTCTAAAGGCTTAGTATCGTCTAGGAATATGTATTGGGACATATAAGAACCTTTAGAATGATCCTAAACAATGCTTGGTGCCCCAAGGGACGTAGAGGATGTAGCATGAGTCCTTGGAGGCTCTAACAAGATTAAAGTAGTTAATAGAGTATTCTAAAGGCTTAGAATGGTCTAGGAATGTGTATTAGGACATATAATAACCTTTAGAATGATCGTAACCTTTGCTTGGTGCCCTAAGGGACGAAGAGGATGTAGCATGAGTCCTTGGAGGCTCTAACAAGTGTAAAATAGTTAATAGAGTATTCTAAAGGCTTAGAATGGTCTAAGAATGTGTATTGGGACATATAAGAACCTTTAGAATGATCCTAAACAATGCTTGGTGCCCCAAGGGACGTATAGGATGTAACATGAGTCCTTGGAGGCTCTAACAAGTGTAGAAAGGTGAAGAGAGTATTCTAAAGGCTTAGAATGGTCTAGGAATGTGTATTAGGACATATAAGAACCTTTAGAATTATCCTAAACAATGCTTGGTGCCCCAAGGGACGTAGAGGATGTAGCATGAGTCCTTGGAGGCTCTAACAAGTTTAAAATAGTTAATAGAGTATTCTAAAGGCTTAGAATGGTCTAGGAATGTGTATTGGGACATATAAGAACCTTTAGAATGATCCTAAACAATGCTTGGTGCCCCAAGGGACGTAGAGGATGTAGCATGAGTCCTTGGAGGCTCTAACAAGTGTAGAATGGTTAAGCGAGTATTCTAAAGGCTTAGAATGGTCTACGAATGTGTATTAGGACATATAAGAACCTTTAGAATGATCGTAACCTTTGCATGGTCTAGGAATGTGTATTAGGACATATAAGAACCTTTAGAATTATCCTAAACAATGCTTGGTGCCCCAAGGGACGTAGAGGATGTAGCATGAGTCCTTGGAGGCTCTAACAAGTGTAAAATAGTTAATAGAGTATTCTAAAGGCTTAGAATGGTCTAGGAATGTGTATTGGGACATATAAGAACCTTTAGAATGATCCTAAACAATGCTTGGTTCCCCAAGGGACGTATAGGATGTAGCATGAGTCCTTCGAGGCTCTAACAAGTGTAGAATGGTGAAGAGAGTATTCTAAAGGCTTAGAATGGTCTAGGAATGTGTATTAGGACATATAAGAACCTTTAGAATTATCCTAAACAATTCTTGGTGCCCCAAGGGACGTAGAGGATGTAGCATGAGTCCTTGGAGGCTCTAACAAGTGTAAAATAGTTAATAGAGTATTCTAAAGGCTTAGAATGGTCTAGGAATGTGTATTGGGACATATAAGAACCTTTAGAATGATCCTAAACAATGCTTGGTGCCCCATGGGACGTATAGGATGTAGCATGAGTCCTTGGAGGCTCTAACAAGTGTAAAATAGTTAATAGAGTATTCTAAAGGCTTAGAATGGTCTAGGAATGTGTATTAGGACATATAAGAATCTTTAGAATGATCCTAAACAATGCTTGGTGCCCCAAGGGACGTAGAGGATGTAGCATGAGTCCTTGGAGGCTCTAACAAGTGTAAAATAGTTAATAGAGTATTCTAAAGGCTTAGAATGGTCTAGGAATGTGTATTGGGACATATAAGAACCTTTAGAATGATCCTAAACAATGCTTGGTGCCCCATGGGACGTATAGGATGTAGCATGAGTCCTTGGAGGCTATAACAAGTGTAGAATGGTTAATAGGGTATTCTAAAGGCTTAGTATCGTCTAGGAATCTGTATTGGGACATATAAGAACCTTTAGAATGATCCTAAACAATGCTTGGTGCCCCAAGGGACGTATAGGATGTAGCATGAGTCCTAGGAGGCTCTAACAAGTGTAGAATGGTTAATATGGTATTCTAAAGGCTTAGAATGGTCTAGGAATGTGTACTAGGACATATAAGAACCTTTAGAATGATCCTAAACAATGCTTGGTGCCCCAAGGGACGTAAAGGATGTAGCATGAGTCCTTGGAGGCTCTAACAAGTGTAGAATGGTTAAGCGAGTATTCTAAAGGCTTAGAATGGTCTACGAATGTGTATTAGGACATATAAGAACCTTTAGAATGATCGTAACCTTTGCTTGATGCCCCAAGGGACGTAGAGGATGTAGCATGAGTCCTTGGAGGCTCTAACAAGTGTAAAATAGTTAATAGAGTATTCTAAAGGCTTAGAATGGTCTAGGAATTTGTATTGGGACATATAAGAACCTTTAGAATGATCCTAAACAATGCTTGGTGACCCATGGGACGTATAGGATGTAGCATGAGTCCTAGGAGGCTATAACAAGTGTAGAATGGTTAATAGGGTATTCTAAAGGCTTAGTATCGTCTAGGAATCTGTATTGGGACATATAAGAACCTTTAGAATGATCCTAAACAATGCTTGGTGCCCCAAGGGACGTATAGGATGTAGCATGAGTCCTAGGAGGCTCTAACAAGTGTAGAATGGTTAATATGGTATACTAAAGGCTTAGAATGGTCTAGGAATGTGTACTAGGACATATAAGAACCTTTAGAATGATCCTAAACAATGCTTGGTGCCCCAAGGGACGTAAAGGATGTAGCATGAGTCCTTGGAGGCTCTAACAAGTGTAGAATGGTTAAGCGAGTATTCTAAAGGCTTAGAATGGTCTACGAATGTGTATTAGGACATATAAGAACCTTTAGAATGATCGTAACCTTTGCTTGATGCCCCAAGGGACGTAGAGGATGTAGCATGAGTCCTTGGAGGCTCTAACAAGTGTAAAATAGTTAATAGAGTATTCTAAAGGCTTAGAATGGTCTAGGAATTTGTATTGGGACATATAAGAACCTTTAGAATGATCCTAAACAATGCTTGGTGCCCCAAGGGACGTATAGGATGTAGCATGAGTCCTTCGAGGCTCTAACAAGTGTAGAATGGTGAAGAGAGTATTCTAAAGGCTTAGAATGGTCTAGGAATGTGTATTAGGACATATAAGAACCTTTAGAATTATCCTAAACAATGCTTGGTGCCCCAAGGGACGTATAGGATGTAGCATGAGTCCTTGGAGGCTCTAACAAGTGTAAAATTGTTAATAGAGTATTCTAAAGGCTTAGAATACTCTAGGAATGTGTATTGGGACATATAAGAACCTTTAGAATGATCCTAAACAATGCTTGGTGCCCCAAGGGACGTATAGGATGTAACATGAGTCCTTGGAGGCTCGAACAAGTGTAGAATGGTGAAGAGAGTATTCTAAAGGCTTAGAATGGTCTAGGAATGTGTATTAGGACATATAAGAACCTTTAGAATTATCCTAAACAATGCTTGGTGCCCCAAGGGACGTAGAGGATGTAGCATGAGTCCTTGGAGGCTCTAACAAGTGTAAAATAATTAATAGAGTATTCTAAAGGCTTAGAATGGTCTAGGAATGTGTATTAGGACATATAATAACCTTTAGAATGATCGTAACCTTTGCTTGGTGCCCTAAGGGACGAAGAGGATGTAGCATGAGTCCATGGAGGCTCTAACAAGTGTAAAATAGTTAATAGAGTATTCTAAAGGCTTAGAATGGTCTAGGAATGTGTATTAGGACATATAATAACCTTTAGAATGATCCTAAACAATGCTTGGTGCCCCAAGGGACGTATAGGATGTAACATGAGTCCTTGGAGGATCGAACAAGTGTAGAATGGTGAAGAGAGTATTCTAAAGGCTTAGAATGGTCTAGGAATGTGTATTAGGACATATAAGAACCTTTAGAATTATCCTGAACAATGCTTGGTGCCCCAAGGGACGTAGAGGATGTAGCATGAGTCCTTGGAGGCTCTAACAAGTGTAAAATAATTAATAGAGTATTCTAAAGGCTTAGAATGGTCTAGGAATGTGTATTAGGACATATAATAACCTTTAGAATGATCGTAACCTTTGCTTGGTGCCCTAAGGGACGAAGAGGATGTAGCATGAGTCCTTGGAGGCTCTAACAAGTGTAAAATAGTTAATAGAGTATTCTAAAGGCTTAGAATGGTCTAGGAATGTGTATTGGGACATATAAGAACCTTTAGAATGATCCTAAACAATGCTTGGTGCCCCAAGGGACGTATAGGATGTAACATGAGTCCTTGGAGGCTCTAACAAGTGTAGAAAGGTGAAGAGAGTATTCTAAAGGCTTAGAATGGTCTAGGAATGTGTATTAGGACATATAAGAACCTTTAGAATTATCCTAAACAATGCTTGGTGCCCCAAGGGACGTAGAGGATGTAGCATGAGTCCTTGGAGGCTCTAACAAGTTTAAAATAGTTAATAGAGTATTCTAAAGGCTTAGAATGGTCTAGGAATGTGTATTGGGACATATAAGAACCTTTAGAATGATCCTAAACAATGCTTGGTGCCCCAAGGGACGTATAGGATGTAACATGAGTCCTTGGAGGCTCTAACAAGTGTAGAAAGGTGAAGAGAGTATTCTAAAGGCTTAGAATGGTCTAGGAATGTGTATTAGGACATATAAGAACCTTTAGAATTATCCTAAACAATGCTTGGTGCCCCAAGGGACGTAGAGGATGTAGCATGAGTCCTTGGAGGCTCTAACAAGTTTAAAATAGTTAATAGAGTATTCTAAAGGCTTAGAATGGTCTAGGAATGTGTATTGGGACATATAAGAACCTTTAGAATGATCCTAAACAATGCTTGGTGCCCCAAGGGACGTAGAGGATGTAGCATGAGTCCTTGGAGGCTCTAACAAGTGTAGAATGGTTAAGCGAGTATTCTAAAGGCTTAGAATGGTCTAGGAATGTGTATTAGGACATATAAGAACCTTTAGAATGATCGTAACCTTTGCTTGGTGCCCTAAGGGACGTAGAGGATGTAGCATGAGTCCTTGGAGGCTCTAACAAGTGTAAAATAGTTAATAGAGTATTCTAAAGGTTTAGAATGGTCTAGGAATGTGTATTGGGACATATAAGAACCTTTAGAATGATCCTAAACAATGCTTGGTGCCCCAAGGGACGTATAGGATGTAACATGAGTCCTTGGAGGCTCGAACAAGTGTAGAATGGTGAAGAGAGTATTCTAAAGGCTTAGAATGGTCTAGGAATGTGTATTAGGACATATAAGAACCTTTAGAATTATCCTAAACAATGCTTGGTGCCCCAAGGGACGTAGAGGATGTAGCATGAGTCCTTGGAGGCTCTAACAAGTGTAAAATAGTTAATAGATTATTCTAAAGGCTTAGAATGGTCTAGGAATGTGTATTGGGACATATAAGAACCTTTAGAATGATCCTAAACAATGCTTGGTGCCCCATGGGACGTATAGGATGTAGCATGAGTCCTTGGAGGCTCTAACAAGTGTAAAATGGTTAATAGAGTATTCTAAAGGCTTAGAATACTCTAGGAATGTGTATTGGGACATATAAGAACCTTTAGAATTATCCTAAACAATGCTTGGTGCCCCAAGGGACGTATAGGATGTAGCATGAGTCCTTGGAGGCTCTAACAAGTGTAAAATTGTTAATAGAGTATTCTAAAGGCTTAGAATACTCTAGGAATGTGTATTGGGACATATAAGAACCTTTAGAATGATCCTAAACAATGCTTGGTGCCCCAAGGGACGTATAGGATGTAACATGAGTCCTTGGAGGCTCGAACAAGTGTAGAATGGTGAAGAGAGTATTCTAAAGGCTTAGAATGGTCTAGGAATGTGTATTAGGACATATAAGAACCTTTAGAATTATCCTAAACAATGCTTGGTGCCCCAAGGGACGTAGAGGATGTAGCATGAGTCCTTGGAGGCTCTAACAAGTGTAAAATAATTAATAGAGTATTCTAAAGGCTTAGAATGGTCTAGGAATGTGTATTAGGACATATAATAACCTTTAGAATGATCGTAACCTTTGCTTGGTGCCCTAAGGGACGAAGAGGATGTAGCATGAGTCCTTGGAGGCTCTAACAAGTGTAAAATTGTTAATAGAGTATTCTAAAGGCTTAGAATACTCTAGGAATGTGTATTGGGACATATAAGAACCTTTAGAATGATCCTAAACAATGCTTGGTGCCCCAAGGGACGTATAGGATGTAACATGAGTCCTTGGAGGCTCGAACAAGTGTAGAATGGTGAAGAGAGTATTCTAAAGGCTTAGAATGGTCTAGGAATGTGTATTAGGACATATAATAACCTTTAGAATGATCGTAACCTTTGCTTGGTGCCCTAAGGGACGAAGAGGATGTAGCATGAGTCCATGGAGGCTCTAACAAGTGTAAAATAGTTAATAGAGTATTCTAAAGGCTTAGAATGGTCTAGGAATGTGTATTAGGACATATAATAACCTTTAGAATGATCCTAAACAATGCTTGGTGCCCCAAGGGACGTATAGGATGTAACATGAGTCCTTGGAGGATCGAACAAGTGTAGAATGGTGAAGAGAGTATTCTAAAGGCTTAGAATGGTCTAGGAATGTGTATTAGGACATATAAGAACCTTTAGAATTATCCTGAACAATGCTTGGTGCCCCAAGGGACGTAGAGGATGTAGCATGAGTCCTTGGAGGCTCTAACAAGTGTAAAATAATTAATAGAGTATTCTAAAGGCTTAGAATGGTCTAGGAATGTGTATTAGGACATATAATAACCTTTAGAATGATCGTAACCTTTGCTTGGTGCCCTAAGGGACGAAGAGGATGTAGCATGAGTCCTTGGAGGCTCTAACAAGTGTAAAATAGTTAATAGAGTATTCTAAAGGCTTAGAATGGTCTAGGAATGTGTATTGGGACATATAAGAACCTTTAGAATGATCCTAAACAATGCTTGGTGCCCCAAGGGACGTATAGGATGTAACATGAGTCCTTGGAGGCTCTAACAAGTGTAGAAAGGTGAAGAGAGTATTCTAAAGGCTTAGAATGGTCTAGGAATGTGTATTAGGACATATAAGAACCTTTAGAATTATCCTAAACAATGCTTGGTGCCCCAAGGGACGTAGAGGATGTAGCATGAGTCCTTGGAGGCTCTAACAAGTTTAAAATAGTTAATAGAGTATTCTAAAGGCTTAGAATGGTCTAGGAAATTGTATTGGGACATATAAGAACCTTTAGAATGATCCTAAACAATGCTTGGTGCCCCAAGGGACGTAGAGGATGTAGCATGAGTCCTTGGAGGCTCTAACAAGTGTAGAATGGTTAAGCGAGTATTCTAAAGGCTTAGAATGGTCTAGGAATGTGTATTAGGACATATAAGAACCTTTAGAATGATCGTAACCTTTGCTTGGTGCCCTAAGGGACGTAGAGAATGTAGCATGAGTCCTTGGAGGCTCTAACAAGTGTAAAATAGTTAATAGAGTATTCTAAAGGTTTAGAATGGTCTAGGAATGTGTATTGGGACATATAAGAACCTTTAGAATGATCCTAAACAATGCTTGGTGCCCCAAGGGACGTATAGGATGTAACATGAGTCCTTGGAGGCTCTAACAAGTGTAGAATGGTGAAGAGAGTATTCTAAAGGCTTAGAATTGTCTAGGAATGTGTATTAGGACATATAAGAACCTTTAGAATTATCCTAAACAATGCTTGGTGCCCCAAGGGACGTAGAGGATGTAGCATGAGTCCTTGGAGGCTCTAACAAGTGTAAAATAGTTAATAGATTATTCTAAAGGCTTAGAATGGTCTAGGAATGTGTATTGGGACATATAAGAACGTTTAGAATGATCCTAAACAATGCTTGGTGCCCCATGGGACGTATAGGATGTAGCATGAGTCCTTGGAGGCTCTAACAAGTGTAAAATGGTTAATAGAGTATTCTAAAGGCTTAGAATACTCTAGGAATGTGTATTGGGACATATAAGAACCTTTAGAATGATCCGAAACAATGCTTGGAGCCCCAAGGGACGTATAGGATGTAGCATGAGTCCTTAGAGGCTCTAACTAGTGTAGAATGGTTAATAGGGTATTCTAAAGGCTTAGTATCGTCTAGGAATCTGTATTGGGACATATAAGAACCTTTAGAATGATCCTAAACAAGGCTTGGTGCTCCAAGGGACGTATAGGATGTAGCATGAGTCCTAGGAGGCTCTAACAAGTGTAGAATGGTTAATATGGTATTCTAAAGGCTTAGAATGGTCTAGGAATGTGTATTCCGACATATAAAAACTTTTTGAATAACCCTAAACAATGCATGGCGCCCCAACGAACGTAAAGGATGTAGCATGAGTCCTTGGAGGCTCTAACAAGTGTAAAATAGTTAATAGAGTATTCTAAAGGCTTAGAATGGTCTAGGAATGTGTATTGGAACATATAAGAACCTTTAGAATGATCCGAAACAATGCTTGGTGTCCCAAGGGACGTATAGGATGTAGCATGAGTCCTTGGAGGCTCTAGCAAGTGTAGAATGGTTAATAGGGTATTCTAAAGGCTTAGTATGGTATAGGAATGTGTATTAGGACATATAAGAACCTTTACAATGATCGTAAACAATGCTTAGTGCCCCAAGGGACGTAGAGGATGTAGCATGAGTCCTTGGAGGCTCTAACAAGTGTAAAATAGTTAATAGAGTATTCTAAAGGCTTAGAATGGTCTAGGAATGTGTATTAGGACATATAAGAACCTTTATAATGATCCTAAACAATGCTTGGTGCTCCAAGGGACGTATAGGATGTTGCATGAGTCCTAGGAGGCTCTAACAAGTGTAGAATTGTTAATATGGTATTCTAAAGGCTTACAATGGTCTAGGAATGTGTATTAGGACATATATGAATCTTTAGAATGATGCTAAACTATGCTTGGTGCCCCAAGGGACGTAGAGGATGTAGCATGAGTCCTTGGTGGCTCTAACAAGTGTAAAATAGTTAATAGAGTATTCTAAAGGCTTAGAATGGTCTAGGAATGTGTATTAGGACATATAAGAACCTTTAGAATGATCGTAACCTTTGCTTGGTGCCCTAAGGGACGTAGAGGATGTAGCATGAGTCCTTGGAGGCTCTAACAAGTGTAAAATAGTTAATAGAGTATTCTAAAGGTTTAGAATGGTCTAGGAATGTGTATTGGGACATATAAGAACCTTTAGAATGATCCTAAACAATGCTTGGTGCCCCAAGGGACGTATAGGTTGTAACATGAGTCCTTGGAAGCTCTAACAAGTGTAGAATGGTGAAGAGAGTATTCTAAAGGCTTAGAATGGTCTAGGAATGTGTATTAGCACATATAAGAACCTTTAGAATTATCCTAAACAATGCTTGGTGCCCCAAGGGACGTAGAGGATGTAGCATGAGTTCTTTGAGGCTCTAACAAGTGCAGAATGGTTAAGAGAGTATTCTAGAGGCTTAGAATCGTCTATTAATGTGTATTGGGACATATAAGAACCTTTAGAATGATCCTAAACAATGCTAGGTGCCCCATGGGACGTATAGGATGTAGCATGAGTCCTTGGAGGCTCTAACAAGTGTAAAATAGTTAATAGAGTATTCTAAAGGCTTAGAATAGTCTAGGAATGTGTATTGGGACATATAAGAACCTTTAGAATGATCCTAAACAATGCTTGGTGCCCCAAGGGACGTATAGGATGTAACATGAGTCCTTGGAGTCTCTAACAAGTGTAGAATGGTGAAGAGTGTATTCTAAAGGCTTAGAATGGTCTAGGAATGTGTATTAGGACATATAAGAACCTTTAGAATTATCCTAAACAATGCTTGGTGGCCCAAGGGACGTATAGGATGTAACATGAGTCCTTGGAGGCTCTAACAAGTGTAGAATGGTGAAGAGAGTATTCTAAAGGCTTAGAATGGTCTAGGAATGTGTATTAGGACATATAAGAACCTTTAGAATTATCCTAAACAATGCTTGGTGCCCCAAGGGACGTATAGGATGTAGCATGAGTCCTTGGAGGCTCTAACAAGTGTAAAATAGTTAATAGAGTATTCTAAAGGCTTAGAATGGTCTAGGAATGTGTATTGGGACATATAAGAACCTTTAGAATGATCCTAAACAATGCTTGGTGCCCCATGGGACGTATAGGATGTAGCATGAGTCCTTGAAGGCTCTAACAAGTGTAGAATCGTTAATAGGGTACTCTAAAGGCTTAGTATCGTCTAGGAATATGTATTGGGACATATAAGAACCTTTAGAATGATCCTAAACAATGCTTGGTGCCCCAAGGGACGTATAGGATGTAGCATGACTCCTTGGAGGCTCTAACAAGTGTAGAATGGTTAATAGGGTATTCTAAAGGCTTAGTATCGTCTAAGAATCTGTATTGGGACATATAAGAACCTTTAGAATGATCCTAAACAATGCTTGGTGCCCCATGGGACATATAGGATGCAGCATGGGTGCTAGGAGGCTCTAACAAGTGTAGAATGGTTAATATGGTATTCTAAAGGCTTAGAATGGTCTAGGAATGTGTACTAGGTCATATAAGAACCTTTAGAATGATCCTAAACAATGCTTGGTGCCCCAACGGACGTAGAGGATGTAGCATGAGTCCTTGGAGGCTCTAACAAGTGTAGAATGGTTAAGCGAGTATTCTAAAGGCTTAGAATGGTCTAGGAATATGTATTAGGACATATAAGAACCTTTAGAATGATCGTAACCTTTGCTTTGTGCCCCAAGGGACGTAGAGGATGTAGCATGAGTCCTTGGAGGCTCTAACAAGTGTAAAATAGTTAATAGAGTATTGTAAA
This sequence comes from Crotalaria pallida, assembly GCA_037953625.1. Classification (NCBI taxonomy): domain Eukaryota; kingdom Viridiplantae; phylum Streptophyta; class Magnoliopsida; order Fabales; family Fabaceae; genus Crotalaria; species Crotalaria pallida. The sequence continues at coordinate 72,312,337 of CM075649.1, read as the reverse complement.
GGCTTAGAATGGTCTAGGAATGTGTATTGGGACATATAAGAACATTTAGAATGATCCTAAACAATGCTTGGTGCCCCATGGGACGTATAGGATGTAGCATGAGTCCTTCGAGGCTCTAACAAGTGTAGAATGGTGAAGAGAGTATTCTAAAGGCTTTGAATGGTCTAGGAATGTGTATTAGGACATATAAGAACCTTTAGAAGTATCCTAAACAATGCTTGGTGCCCCAAGGGACGTATAGGATGTAGCATGAGTCCTTTGAGGCTCTAACAAGTGTAGAATGGTTAAGAGAGTATTCTAAAGGTTTATAATCCTCTAGGAATGTGTATTAGGACATATAAGAACCTTGAGAATAATCCTAAACAATGCTTAGTGCCCCAAGCGACGTAAAGGATGTAGCATGAGTCCATGGAGGCTCTAACAAGTATAGAATGGTTAATAGGGCATTCTAAAGGCTTAGAATGGTCTAGGAATGTGTATTAGGACATATAAGAATCTTTAGAATGATCCTAAACAATGCTTAGTTCCCCAAGGGACGTATAGGATGTAGCATGAGTCCTTGGAGGCTCTAACAAGTGTAGAATGGTTAATAGGGTATTCTAAAGGCTTAGTATGGTATAGGAATGTGTATTAGGACATATAAGAACCTTTACAATGATCGTAAACAATGCTTAGTGCCCAAAGGGACGTAGAGGATGTAGCATGAGTCCTTGGAGGCTCTAACAAGTGTAAAATAGTTAATAGAGGATTCTAAAGGCTTAGAATGGTCTAGGAATGTGTATTGGGACATATAAGAACCTTTAGAATGATCCTAAACAATGCTTGGTTCCCCAAGGGACGTATAGGATGTAGCATGAGTCCTTGGAGGCTCTAACAAGTGTAGAATGGTTAATAGGGTATTCTAAAGGCTTAGTATGGTATAGGAATGTGTATTAGGACATATCAGAACCTTTACAATGATCGTAAACAATGCTTAGTGCCCCAAGGGACGTAGAGGATGTAGCATGAGTCCTTGGAGGCTCTAACAAGTGTAAAATAGTTAATAGAGTATTCTAAAGGCTTAGAATGGTCTAGGAATGTGCATTGGAACATATAAGAACCTTTAGAATGATCCTAAACAATGGTTGGTGCCCCATGGGACGTATAGGATGTAGCATGAGTCCTTGGACGCTCTAACAAGTGTAGAATGGTTAAGAGAGTATTCTAAAGCCTTAGAATGGTCTAGGAATGTGTATTAGGACATATAAGACCTTTTAGAATGATCATAAACAATGTTTGGTGCCCCAAGAGACGAATAGGATGTAGCATGAGTCCTTGGAGGCTTTAACAAGTGTAGAATGGTTAAGATAGCATTCTAAAGGTTTATAATCATCTAGGAATGTGTATTAGGACATATAAGAACTTTTAGAATAACCCTAAACAATGCTTGGTGCCCCAAGGAACGTAAAGGATGTAACATGAGTCCTTGGAGGCTCTAAAAAGTGTAGAATGGTGAAGAGAGTATTCTAAAGGCTTAGAATGGTCTAGGAATGTGTATTAGGACATATAAGAACCTTTAGAATTATCCTAAACAATGCTTGGTGCCCCAAGGGACGTAGAGGATGTAGCATGAGTCCTTGGAGGCTCTAACAAGTGTAAAATAGTTAATAGAGTATTCTAAAGGCTTAGAATGGTCTACGAATGTGTATTGGGACATATAAGAACCTTTAGAATGATCCTAAACAATGCTTGGTGACCCATGGGACATATAGGATGTAGCATGTGTCCTTGGAGGCTCTAACAAGTGTAGAATCGTTAATAGGGTATTCTAAAGGTTTAGTATCGTGTAGGAATATGTATTGGGACATATAAGAACCTTTAGAATGATCCTAAACAATGCTAGGTGCCCCAAGGGACGTATAGGATGTAGCATGAGTCCATGGAGGCTCTAACAAGTGTAAAATGGTTAATAGGGTATTCTAAAGGCTTAGTATCGCCTAGGAATATGTATTGGGACATATAAGAACCTTTAGAATGATCCTAAACAATGCTTGGTGCCCCATGGGACGTATAGGATGTAGCATGCGTCCTTGGAGGCTCTAACAAGTGTAGAATGGTTAATAGGGTATTCTAAAGGCTTAGTATCGTATAGGAATCTGTATTGGGACATATAAGAACCTTTAGAATGATCCTAAACAATGCTTGGTGCCCCAAGGGACCTATAGGATGTAGCATGAATCCTAGGAGGCTCTAACAAGTGTAGAATGGTTAATATGGTATTCTAAATGCTTAGAATGGTCTAGGAATGTGTACTAGGACATATAAGAACCTTTAGAATGATCCTAAACAATGCTTGGTTCCCCAAGGGACGTAGAGGATGTAGCATGAGTCCTTGGAGGCTCTAACAAGTGTAGAATGGTTAAGCGAGTATTCTAAAGGCTTAGAATGGTCTAGGAATGTGTATTGGGACATATAAGAACCTTTAGAATGATCCTAAACAATGCTTGGTGCCCCAAGGGACGTATAGGATGTAGCATGAGTCCTTCGAGGCTCTAACAAGTGTAGAATGGTGAAGAGAGTATTCTAAAGGCTTATTATCGTCTAGGAATCTGTATTGGGACATATAAGAACCTTTAGAATGATCCTAAACAATGCTTGGTGCCCCAAGAGACGAATAGGATGTAGCATGAGTCCTTGGAGGCTCTAACAAGTGTAGAATTGTTAAGATAGCATTCTAAAGGTTTATAATCATCTAGGAATGTGTATTAGGACATATAAGAACTTTTAGAATAACCCTAAACAATGCTTGGTGCCCCAAGGAACGTAAAGGATGTAGCATGAGTCCTTGGAGGCTCTAACAAGTGTAAAATAGTTAATAGAGTATTCTAAAGGCTTATAATGGTCTAGGAATGTGTATTGGGACATATAAGAACCTTTAGAATGATCCTAAACAATGCTTGGTGCCCCAAGGGACGTATAGGATGTAACATGAGTCCTTGGAGGCTCTAAAAAGTGTAGAATGGTGAAGAGAGTATTCTAAAGGCTTAGAATGGTCTAGGAATGTGTATTAGGACATATAAGAACCTTTAGAATTATCCTAAACAATGCTTGGTGCCCCAAGGGGCGTAGAGGATGTAGCATGAGTCCTTGGAGGCTCTAACAAGTGTAAAATAGTTAATAGAGTATTCTAAAGGCTTAGAATGGTCTAGGAATGTGTATTGGGACATATAAGAACCTTTAGAATGATCCTAAACAATGCTTGGTGACCCATGGGACGTATAGGATTTAGCATGAGTCCTTGGAGGCTCTAACAAGTGTAGAATGGTTAATAGGGTATTCTAAAGGCTTAGTATCGTGTAGGAATATGTATTGGGACATATAAGAACATTTAGAATGATCCTAAACAATGCTAGGTGCCCCAAGGGACGTATAGGATGTAGCATGAGTCCTTGGAGGCTCTAACAACTGTAGAATGGTTAATAGGGTATTCTAAAGGCTTAGTATCGTCTAGGAATCTGTATTGGGACATATAAGAACCTTTAGAATGATCCTAAACAATGCTTGGTACCCCAAGGGACGTATAGGATGTAGCATGAATCCTTGGAGGCTCTAACAAGTGTAAAATGGTTAAGCGAGTATTCTAAAGGCTTAGAATGGTCTAGGAATGTGTATTAGGACATATAAGAACCTTTAGAATGATCCTAAACAATGCTTGGTACCCCAAGGGACGTATAGGATGTAGCATGAGTCCTTCGAGGCTCTAACAAGTGTAGAATGGTGAAGAGAGTATTCTAAAGGCTTAGTATCGTCTAGGAATCTGTATTGGGACATATAAGAACCTTTAGAATGATCCTAAACAATGCTTGGTGCCCCAAGAGACGAATAGGATGTAGCATAAGTCCTTGGAGGCTCTAACAAGTGTAGAATGGTTAAGATAGCATTCTAAAGGTTTATAATCATCTAGTAATGTGTATTAGGACATATAAGAACTTTTAGAATAACCCTAAACAATGCTTGGTGCCCCAAGGGACGTAGAGGATGTAGCATGAGTCCTTGGAGGCTCTAACAAGTGTAAAATGGTTAAGCGAGTATTCTAAAGGCTTAGAATGGTCTAGGAATGTGTATTAGGACATATAAGAACCTTTAGAATGATCGTAACCTTTGCTTGGTGCCCCAAGGGACGTAGAGGATGTAGCATGAGTCCTTGGAGGCTCTAACAAGTGTAAAATAGTTAATAGAGTATTCTAAAGGCTTAGAATGGTCTAGGAATGTGTATTGGGACATATAAGAACCTTTAGAATGATCCTAAACAATGCTTGGTGCCCCAAGGGACGTATAGGATGTAGCATGAGTCCTTCGAGGCTCTAACAAGTGTAGAATGGTGAAGAGAGTATTCTAAAGGCTTAGTATCGTCTAGGAATCTGTATTGGGACATATAAGAACCTTTAGAATGATCCTAAACAATGCTTGGTGCCCCAAGAGACGAATAGGATGTAGCATGAGTCCTTGGAGGCTCTAACAAGTGTAGAATGGTTAAGATAGCATTCTAAAGGTTTATAATCATCTAGTAATGTGTATTAGGACATATAAGAACTTTTAGAATAACCCTAAACAATGCTTGGTGCCCCAAGGAACGTAAAGGATGTAGCATGAGTCCTTGGAGGCTCTAACAAGTGTAAAATAGTTAATAGAGTATTCTAAAGGCTTATAATGGTCTAGGAATGTGTATTGGGACATATAAGAACCTTTAGAATGATCCTAAACAATGCTTGGTGCCCCAAGGGACGTATAGGATGTAACATGAGTCCTTGGAGGCTCTAAAAAGTGTCGAATGGTGAAGAGAGTATTCTAAAGGCTTAGAATGGCCTAGGAATGTGTATTAGGACATATAAGAACCTTTAGAATTATCCTAAACAATGCTTGGTGCCCCAAGGGACGTAGAGGATGTAGCATGAGTCCTTGGAGGCTCTAACAAGTGTAAAATAGTTAATAGAGTATTCTAAAGGCTTAGAATGGTCTAGGAATGTGTATTGGGACATATAAGAACCTTTAGAATGATCCTAAACAATGCTTGGTGACCCATGGGACGTATAGGATGTAGCATGAGTCCTTGGAGGCTCTAACAAGTGTAGAATTGTTAAGATACCCTAAACAATGCTTGGTGCCCCAAGGGACGTAAAGGATGTTGCATGAGTCCTTGGAGGCTCTAAAAAGTGTAGAATGGTGAAGAGAGTATTATAAAGGCTTAGAATGGTCTAGGAATGTGTATTAGGACATATAAGAACCTTTAGAATTATCCTAAACAATGTTTGGTGCCCCAAGGGACGTAGAGGATGTAGCATGAGTCCTTGGAGGCTCTAACAAGTGTAAAATAGTTAATAGAGTATTCTAAAGGCTTAGAATGGTCTAGGAATGTGTATTGGGACATATAAGAACCTTTAGAATGATCCTAAACAATGCTTGGTGACCCATGGGACGTATAGGATGTAGCATGAGTCCTTGGAGGCTCTAACAAGTGTAGAATGGTTAATAGGGTATTCTAAAGGCTTAGTATCGTGTAGGAATATGTATTGGGACATATAAGAACATTTAGAATGATCCTAAACAATGCTAGGTGCCCCAAGGGACGTATAGGATGTAGCATGAGTCCTTGGAGGCTCTAACAAGTGTAGAATGGTTAATAGGGTATTCTAAAGGCTTAGTATCGTCTAGGAATCTGTATTGGGACATATAAGAACCTTTAGAATGATCATAAACAATGCTTGGTACCCCAAGGGACGTATAGGATGTAGCATGAATCCTTGGAGGCTCTAACAAGTGTAGAATGGTTAATATGGTATTCTAAAGGCTTAGTATCGTCTAGGAATCTGTATTGGGACATATAAGAACCTTTAGAATGATCCTAAACAATGCTAGGTGCCCCAAGGGACGTATAGGATGTAGCATGAGTCCTTGGAGGCTCTAACAAGTGTAGAATGGTTAATAGGGTATTCTAAAGGCTTAGTATCGTCTAGGAATCTGTATTGGGACATATAAGAACCTTTAGAATGATCCTAAACAATGCTTGGTGCCCCAAGAGACGAATAGGATGTAGCATGAGTCCTTGGAGGCTCTAACAAGTGTAAAATAGTTAATAGAGTATTCTAAAGGCTTAGAATGGTCTAGGAATGTGTATTGGGACATATAAGAACCTTTAGAATGATCCTAAACAATGCTTGCTGCCCCAAGGGACGTATAGGATGTAGCATGAGTCCTTCGAGGCTCTAACAAGTGTAGAATGGTGAAGAGAGTATTCTAAAGGCTTAGTATCGTCTAGGAATCTGTATTGGGACATATAAGAACCTTTAGAATGATCCTAAACAATGCTTGGTGCCCCAAGAGACGAATAGGATGTAGCATAAGTCCTTGGAGGCTCTAACAAGTGTAGAATGGTTAAGATAGTATTCTAAAGGTTTATAATCATCTAGTAATGTGTATTAGGACATATAAGAACTTTTAGAATAACCCTAAACAATGCTTGGTGCCCCAAGGGACGTAGAGGATGTGGCATGAGTCCTTGGAGGCTCTAACAAGTGTAAAATGGTTAAGCGAGTATTCTAAAGGCTTAGAATGGTCTAGGAATGTGTATTAGGACATATAAGAACCTTTAGAATGATCGTAACCTTTGCTTGGTGCCCCAAGGGACGTAGAGGATGTAGCATGAGTCCTTGGAGGCTCTAACAAGTATAAAATAGTTAATAGAGTATTCTAAAGGCTTAGAATGGTCTAGGAATGTGTATTGGGACATATAAGAACCTTTAGAATGATCCTAAACAATGCTTGGTGCCCCAAGGGACGTATAGGATGTAGCATGAGTCCTTCGAGGCTCTAACAAGTGTAGAATGGTGAAGAGAGTATTCTAAAGGCTTAGTATCGTCTAGGAATCTGTATTGGGACATATAAGAACCTTTAGAATGATCCTAAACAATGCTTGGTGCCCCAAGAGACGAATAGGATGTAGCATGAGTCCTTGGAGGCTCTAACAAGTGTAGAATGGTTAAGATAGCATTCTAAAGGTTTATAATCATCTAGTAATGTGTATTAGGACATATAAGAACTTTTAGAATAACCCTAAACAATGCTTGGTGCCCCAAGGAACGTAAAGGATGTAGCATGAGTCCTTGGAGGCTCTAACAAGTGTAAAATAGTTAATAGAGTATTCTAAAGGCTTATAATGGTCTAGGAATGTGTATTGGGACATATAAGAACCTTTAGAATGATAATAAACAATGCTTGGTGCCCCAAGGGACGTATAGGATGTAACATGAGTCCTTGGAGGCTCTAAAAAGTGTAGAATGGTGAAGAGAGTATTCTAAAGGCTTAGAATGGTCTAGGAATGTGTATTAGGACATATAAGAACCTTTAGAATTATCCTAAACAATGCTTGGTGCCCCAAGGGACGTAGAGGATGTAGCATGAGTCCTTGGAGGCTCTAACAAGTGTAAAATAGTTAATAGAGTATTCTAAAGGCTTAGAATGGTCTAGGAATGTGTATTGGGACATATAAGAACCTTTAGAATGATCCTAAACAATGCTTGGTGACCCATGGGACGTATAGGATGTAGCATGAGTCCTTGGAGGCTCTAACAAGTGTAGAATCGTTAATAGGGTATTCTAAGGGCTTAGTATCGTGTAGGAATATGTATTGGGACATATAAGAACCTTTAGAATGATCCTAAACAATGCTAGGTGCCCCAAGGGACGTATAGGATGTAGCATGAGTCCATGGAGGCTCTAACAAGTGTAGAATGGTTAATAGGGTATTCTAAAGGCTTAGTATCGTCTAGGAATCTGTATTGGGACATATAAGAACCTTTAGAATGATCCTAAACAATGCTTGGTGCCCCAAGGGACGTATAGGATGTAGCATGAATCCTAGGAGGCTCTAACAAGTGTAGAATGGTTAATATGGTATTCTAAATGCTTAGAATGGTCTAGGAATGTGTACTAGGACATATAAGAACCTTTAGAATGATCCTAAACAATGCTTGGTTCCCCAAGGGACGTAGAGGATGTAGCATGAGTCCTTGGAGGCTCTAACAAGTGTAGAATGGTTAAGCGAGTATTCTAAAGGCTTAGAATGGTCTAGGAAAGTGTATTAGGACATATAAGAACCTTTAGAATGATCGTAACCTTTGCTTGGTGCCCCAAGGGATGTAGAGGATGTAGCATGAGTCCTTGGAGGCTCTAACAAGTGTAAAATAGTTAATAGAGTATTCTAAAGGCTTAGAATGGTCTAGGAATGTGTATTGGGACATATAAGAACCTTTAGAATGATCCTAAACAATGCTTGGTGCCCCAAGCGACGTATAGGATGTAGCATGAGTCCTTGGAGGCTCTAACAAGTGTAGAATGGTGAAGAGAGTATTCTAAAGGCTTAGTATCGTCTAGGAATCTGTATTGGGACATATAAGAACCTTTAGAATGATCCTAAACAATGCTTGGTGCCCCAAGGGACGTATAGGATGTAGCATGAGTCCTTGGAGGCTCTAACAAGTGTAGAATGGTTAATAGGGTATTCTAAAGGCTTAGTATCGTCTAGGAATCTGTATTGGGACATATAAGAACCTTTAGAATGATCCTAAACAATGCTTGGTGCCCCAAGGGACGTATAGGATGTAGCATGAGTCCTTGGAGGCTCTAACAAGTGTAGAATGGTTAATAGGGTATTCTAAAGGCTTAGTATCGTCTAGGAATCTGTATTGGGACATATAAGAACCTTTAGAATGATCCTAAACAATGCTTGGTGCCCCAAGGGACGTATAGGATTTAGCATGAGTCCTAGGAGGCTCTAACAAGTGTAGAATGGTTAATATGGTATTCTAAAGGCTTAGAATAGTCTAGGAATGTGTATTAGGACATATAAGAACCTTTAGAATTATCCTAAACAATGCTTGGTGCCCCAAGGGACGTATAGGATGTAGCATGAGTCCTTGGAGGCTCTAACAAGTGTAGAATGGTTAATAGGGTATTCTAAAGGCTTAGTATTGTCTAGGAATATGTATTGGGACATATAAGAACCTTGAGAATGATCCTAAACAATGCTTGGTGCCCCAAGGGACGTATAGGATGTAACATGAGTCCTTGGAGGCTCTAAAAAGTGTAGAATGGTGAAGAGAGTATTCTAAAGGCTTAGAATGGTCTAGGAATGTTTATTAGGACATATAAGAACCTTTAGAATTATCCTAAACAATGCTTGGTGCCCCAAGGGACGTAGAGGATGTAGCATGAGTCCTTGGAGGCTCTAACAAGTGTAAAATAGTTAATAGAGTATTCTAAAGGCTTAGAATGGTCTAGGAATGTGTATTGGGACATATAAGAACCTTTAGAATGATCCTAAACAATGCTTGGTGACCCATGGGACGTATAGGATGTAGCATGAGTCCTTGGAGGCTCTAACAAGTGTAAAATAGTTAATAGAGTATTCTAAAGGCTTATAATGGTCTAGGAATGTGTATTGGGACATATAAGAACCTTTAGAATGATCCTAAACAATGCTTGGTGCCCCAAGGGACGTATAGGATGTAACATGAGTCCTTGGAGGCTCTAAAAAGTGTAGAATGGTGAAGAGAGTATTCTAAAGACATAGAATGGTCTAGGAATGTGTATTAGGACATATAAGAACCTTTAGAATTATCCTAAACAATGCTTGGTGCCCCAAGGGACGTAGAGGATGTAGCGTGAGTCCTTGGAGGCTCTAACAAGTGTTAAATAGTTAATAGAGTATTCTAAAGGCTTAGAATGGTCTAGGAATGTGTATTGGGACATATAAGAACCTTTGGAATGATCCTAAACAATGCTTGGTGACCCATGGGACGTATAGGATGTAGCATGAGTCCTTGGAGGCTCTAACAAGTGTAGAATCGTTAATAGGGTATTCTAAAGGCTTAGTATCGTGTAGGAATATGTATTGGGACATATAAGAACCTTTAGAATGATCCTAAACAATGCTAGGTGCCCCAAGGGACGTATAGGATGTAGCATGAGGCCTTGGAGGCACTAACAAGTGTAGAATGGTTAATAGGGTATTCTAAAGGCTTAGTATCGTCTAGGAATCTGTATTGGGACATATAAGAACCTTTAGAATGATCCTAAACAATGCTTGGTGCCCCAAGGGACGTATAGGATGTAGCATGAATCCTAGGAGGCTCTAACAAGTGTAGAATGGTTAATATGGTATTCTAAATGCTTAGAATGGTCAAGGAATGTGTACTAGGACATATAAGAACCTTTAGAATGATCCTAAACAATGCTTGGTTCCCCAAGGGACGTAGAGGATGTAGCATGAGTCCTTGGAGGCTCTAACAAGTGTAGAATGGTTAAGCGAGTATTCTAAAGGCTTAGAATGGTCTAGGAATGTGTATTAGGACATATAAGAACCTTTATGATGATCGTAACCTTTGCTTGGTGCCCCAAGGGACGTAGAGGATGTAGCATGAGTCCTTGGAGGCTCTAACAAGTGTAAAATAGTTAATAGAGTATTCTAAAGGCTTAGAATGGTCTAGGAATGTGTATTGGGACATATAAGAACCTTTAGAATGATCCTAAACAATGCTTGGTGCCCCAAGGGACGTATAGGATGTAGCATGAGTCCTTCGAGGCTCTAACAAGTGTAGAATGGTGAAGAGAGTATTATAAAGGCTTAGTATCGTCTAGGAATCTGTATTGGGACATATAAGAACCTTTAGAATGATCCTAAACAAAGCTTGGTGCCCCAAGGGACGTATAGGATGTAGCATGAGTCCTTGGAGGCTCTAACAAGTGTAGAATGGTGAAGAGAGTATTCTAAAGGCTTAGTATCGTCTAGGAATCTGTATTGGGACATATAAGAACCTTTAGAATGATCCTAAACAATTCTTGGTGCCCCAAGGGACGTATAGGATGTAGCATGAGTCCTTGGAGGCTCTAACAAGTGTAGAATGGTTAATAGGGTATTCTAAAGGCTTAGTATCGTCTAGGAATCTGTATTGGGACATATAAGAACCTTTAGAATTATCCTAAACAATGCTTGGTGCCCCAAGGGACGTATAGGATGTAGCATGAGTCCTTGGAGGCTCTAACAAGTGTAGAATGGTTAATAGGATATTCTAAAGGCTTAGTATCGTCTAGGAATCTGTATTGGGACATATAAGAACCTTTAGAATGATCCTAAACAATGCTTGGTGCCCCAAGGGACGTATAGGATGTAGCATGAGTCCTAGGAGGCTCTAACAAGTGTAGAATGGTTAATATGGTATTCTAAAGGCTTAGAATGGTCTAGGAATGTGTATTAGGACATATAAGAACCTTTAGAATTATCCTAATCAATGCTTGGTGCCCCAAGGGACGTATAGGATGTAGCATGAGTCCTTGGAGGCTCTAACAAGTGTAGAATGGTTAATAGGGTATTCTAAAGGCTTAGTATTGTCTAGGAATATGTTTTGGGACATATAAGAACCTTGAGAATAATCCTACGCTTAGTGCCCCAAGCGACGTAAAGGATGTAGCATGAGTCCTTGGAGGCTCTAACAAGTATAGAATGGTTAATAGGGCATTCTAAAGGCTTAGAATGGTCTAGGAATGTGTATTAGGACATATAAGAATCTTTAAAATGATCCTAAACAATGCTTGGTGCCCCAAGGGACGTAGAGGATGTAGCATGAGTCCTTGGAGGCTCTAACAAGTGTAAAATAGTTAATAGAGTATTCTAAAGGCTTAGAATGGTCTAGGAATGTGTATTGGGACATATAAGAACCTTTAGAATGATCCTAAACAATGCTTGGTTCCCCAAGGGACGTATAGGATGTAGCATGAGTCCTTGGAGGCTCTAACAAGTGTAGAATGGTTAATAGGGTATTCTAAAGGCTTAGTATGGTATAGGAATGTGTATTAGGACATATAAGAACCTTTACAATGATCGTAAACAATGCTTAGTGCCCCAAGGGACGTAGAGGATGTAGCAAGAGTCCTTGGAGGCTCTAACAAGTGTAAAATAGTTAATAGAGTATTCTAAAGGCTTAGAATGGTCTAGGAATGTGTATTGGGACATATAAGAACCTTTAGAATGATCCTAAACAATGCTTGGTGCCCCATGGGACGTATAGAATGTAGCATGAGTCCTTGGAGGCTCTAACAAGTGTAGAATGGTTAAGAGAGTATTCTAAAGGTTTATAATCATCTAGGAATGTGTATTAGGATATATAAGAACTTTTAGAATAACCCTAAACAATGCTTTGTGCCCCAAGGAACGTAAAGGATGTAGCATGAGTCCGCTCTAACAAGTGTAAAATAGTTAATAGAGTATTCTAAAGGCTTAGAATGGTCTAGAAATGTGTATTGGGACATATAAGAACCTTTAGAATGATCCTAAACAATGTTTGGTGCCCCATGGGACGTATAGGATGTAGCATGAGTCCTTGGAGGCTCTAACAAGTGCAGAATCGTTAATAGGGTATTCTAAAGGCTTAGTATCGTCTAGGAATATGTATTGGGACATATAAGAACCTTTAGAATGATCCTAAACAATGCTTGGTGCCCCAAGGGACGTATAGGATGTAGCATGAGTCCTTGGAGGCTCTAACAAGTGTAGAATGGTTAATAGGGTATTCTAAAGGCTTAGTATCGTCTAGGAATCTGTATTGGGACATATAAGAACCTTTAGAATGATCCTAAACAATGCTTGGTGCCCCAAGAGACGTATAGGATTTAGCATGAGTCCTAGGAGGCTCTAACAAGTGTGGAATGGTTAATATGGTATTCTAAAGGCTTAGAATGGTCTAGGAATGTGTACTAGGACATATAAGAACCTTTAGAATGATCCTAAACAATGCTTGGTGCCCCAAGGGACGTATAGGATGTAGCATGAGTCCTTGGAGGCTCTAACAAGTGTAGAATGGTTAATAGGGTATTCTAAAGGCTTAGTATCGTCTAGGAATATGTATTGGGACATATAAGAACCTTTAGAATGATCCTAAACAATGCTTGGTGCCCCAAGGGACGTATAGGATGTAGCATGAGTCCTTGGAGGCTCTAACAAGTGTAGAATGGTTAATAGAGTATTCTAAAGGCTTAGAATGGTCTAGGAATCTGTATTGGGACATATAAGAACCTTTAGAATGATCATAAACAATGCTTGGTGCCCCAAGGGACGAATAGGATGTAGCATGAGTCCTTGGAGGCTGTAACAAGTGTAGAATAGTTAATAGAGTATTCTAAAGGCTTAGAATGGTCTAGGAATGTGTATTAGGACATATAAGACCCTTTAGAATGATCATAAACAATGCTTGGTGCCCCAAGGGACGTATAGGATGTAGCATGAGTCCTTGGAGGCTCTAACAAGTGTAAAATAGTTAATAGGGTATTCTAAAGGCTTAGTATCGTCTAGGAATCTGTATTAGGACATATAAGAACCTTTAGAATGATCCTAAACAATGCTTGGTGCCCCAAGGGACGTATAGGATGTAGCATGAGTCCTTGGAGGCTCTAACAAGTGTAGAATGGTTAATAGGGTATTCTAAAGGCTTAGTATCGTCTAGGAATATGTATTGGGACATATAAGAACCTTTAGAATGATCCTAAACAATGCTTGGTGCCCCAAGGGACGTATAGGATGTAGCATGAGTCCTTGGAGGCTCTAACAAGTGTAGAATGGTTAATAGAGTATTCTAAAGGCTTAGAATGGTCTAGGAATCTGTATTGGGACATATAAGAACCTTTAGAATGATCATAAACAATGCTTGGTGCCCCAAGGGACGAATAGGATGTAGCATGAGTCCTTGGAGGCTGTAACAAGTGTAGAATAGTTAATAGAGTATTCTAAAGGCTTAGAATGGTCTAGGAATGTGTATTAGGACATATAAGACCCTTTAGAATGATCATAAACAATGCTTGGTGCCCCAAGGGACGAATAGAATGTAGCATGAGTCCTTGGAGGCTCTAACAAGTGTAGAATGGTTAAGAGAGTATTCTAAAGGTTTATAATCATCTAGGAATGTGTATTCGGATATATAAGAACTTTTAGAATAACCCTAAACAATGCTTGGTGCCCCAAGGAACGTAAAGGATGTAGCATGAGTCCTTGGAGACTCTAACAAGTGTAAAATAGTTAATAGAGTATTCTAAAGGCTTAGAATGGTCTAGGAATGTGTATTGGGACATATAAGAACCTTTAGAATGATCCTAAACAATGCTTGGTGCCCCATGGGACGTATAGGATGTAGCATGAGTCCTTGGAGGCTTTAACAAGTGTAGAATGGTTAATAGGGTATGCTAAAGGCTTAGAATGGTCTAGGAATGTGTATTAGGACATATAAGACCCTTTAGAATTATCCTAAACAATGCTTGGTGCCCCAAGGGACGTATAGGATGTAGCATGAGTCCTTGGAGGCTCTAACAAGTGTAGAATGGTTAATAGGGTATTCTAAAGGCTTAGTGTTGTCTAGGAATATGTATTGGGACATATAAGAACCTTGAGAATAATCCTAAACAATGCTTAGTGCCCCAAGGGACGTATAGGATGTAGCATGAGTCCTTGGAGGCTCTAACAAGTGTAAAATAGTTAATAGGGTATTCTAAAGGCTTAGTATCGTCTAGGAATCTGTATTGGGACATATAAGAACCTTTAGAATGATCCTAAACAATGCTTGGTGCCCCAAGGGACGTATAGGATTTAGCATGAGTCCTAGGAGGCTCTAACAAGTGTAGAATGGTTAATATGGTATTCTAAAGGCTTAGAATGGTCTAGGAATGTGTATTGGGACATATAAGAACCTTTAGAATGATCCTAAACAATGCTTGGTGCCCCAAGGGACGTATAGGATGTCGCATGAGTCCTTGGAGGCTCTAACAAGTGTAGAATGGTTAATAGGGTATTCTAAAGGCTTAGTATCGTCTAGGAATCTGTATTGGGACATATAAGAACCTTTAGAATGATCCTAAACAATGCTTGGTGCCCCAAGGGACGTATAGGATTTAGCATGAGTCCTAGGAGGCTCTAACAAGTGTAGAATGGTTAATATGGTATTCTAAAGGTTTAGAATGGCCTAGGAATGTGTACTAGGACATATAAGAACCTTTAGAATGATCCTAAACAATGCTTGGTGCCCCAAGGGACGTAGAGGATGTAGCATGAGTCCTTGGAGGCTCTAACAAGTGTAGAATGGTTAAGCGAGTATTCTAAAGGCTTAGAAAGGTCTAGGAATGTGTAATAGGACATATAAGAACCTTTAGAATGATCGTAACCTTTGCTTGGTGCCCCAAGGAACGTAGAGGATGTAGCATGAGTCCTTGGAGGCTCTAACAAGTGTAAAATAGTTAATAGAGTATTCTAAAGGCTTAGAATGGTCTAGGAATGTGTATTGGGACATATAAGAACCTTTAGAATGATCCTAAACAATGCTTGGTGCCCCAAGGGACGTATAGGATGTAGCATCAGTCCTTGGAGGCTCTAACAAGTGTAAAATAGTTAATAGAGTATTCTAAAGGCTTAGAATGGTCTAGGAATCTGTATTGGGACATATAAGAACCTTTAGAATGATCCTAAACAATGCTTGGTGCCCCAAGGGACGTATAGGATGTAGCATGAGTCCTTGGAGGCTCTAACAAGTGTAAAATAGTTAATAGAGTATTCTAAAGGCTTAGAATGGTCTAGGAATGTGTATTGGGACATATAAGAACCTTTAGAATGATCCTAAACAATGCTTGGTGCCCCAAGGGACGTATAGGATGTAGCATGAGTCCTTTGAGGCTCTAACAAGTGTAGAATGGTTAATAGGGTATTCTAAAGGCTTAATATGGTATAGGAATGTGTATTTGGACATATAAGAACCTTTACAATGATCGTAAACAATGCTTAGTGCCCCAAGGGACGTAGAGGATGTAGCATGAGTCCTTGGAGGCTCTAACAAGTGTAAAATAGTTAATAGAGTATTCTAAATGCTTAGAATGGTCTAGGAATGTGTATTGGGACATATAAGAACCTTTAGAATGATCCTAAACAATGCTTGGTTCCCCAAGGGACGTATAGGATGTAGCATGAGTCCTAGGAGGCTCTAACAAGTGTAGAATGGTTAATATGGTATTCTAAAGGCTTAGAGTGGTCTTGGAATGTGTACTAGGACATATAAGAACCTTTAGAATGATCCTAAAGAATGCTTGGTGCCCCAAGGGACGTAGAGGATGTAGCATGAGTCCTTGGAGGCTCTAACAAGTGTAGAATGGTTAAGCGAGTATTCTAAAGGCTTAGAATGGTCTAGGAATGTGTATTCGGACATATAAGAACCTTTAGAATGATTGTAACCTTTGCTTGGTGCCCCATGGGACGTAGAGGATGTAGCATGAGTCCTTGGAGGCTCTAACAAGTGTAAAATAGTTAATAGAGTATTCTAAAGGCTTAGAATGGTCTAGGAATGTGTATTGGGTCATATAAGAACTTTAGAATGATCCTAAACAATGCTTGGTGCCCCAAGGGACGTATAGGATGTAGCATTAGTCCTTCGAGGCTCTAACAAGTGTAGAATGGTGAAGAGAGTATTCTAAAGGCTTAGAATGGTCTAGGAATGTGTATTAGGACATATAAGAACCTTTAGAATTATCCTAAACAATGCTTGGTGCCCCAAGGGACGTATAGGATGTAGCATGAGTCCTTGGAGGCTCTCACAAGTATAGAATGGTTAATAGGGTATTCTAAAGGCTTAGTATTGTCTAGGAATATGTATTGGGACATATAAGAACCTTGAGAATAATCCTAAACAATGCTTAGTGCCCCAAGCGACGTAAAGGATGTAGCATGAGTCCTTGGAGTCTCTAACAAGTATAGAATGGTTAAGAGAGTATTCTAAAGGCTTAGAATGGTCTAGGAATGTGTATTAGGACATATAAGACCCTTTAGAATGATCATAAACAATGCTTGGTGCCCCAAGGGACGAATAGAATGTAGCATGAGTCCTTGGAGGCTCTAACAAGTGTAGAATGGTTAAGAGAGTATTCTAAAGGTTTATAATCATCTAGGAATGTGTATTCGGATATATAAGAACTTTTAGAATAACCCTAAACAATGCTTGGTGCCCCAAGGAACGTAAAGGATGTAGCATGAGTCCTTGGAGGCTCTAACAAGTGTAAAATAGTTAATAGAGTATTCTAAAGGCTTAGAATGGTCTAGGAATGTGTATTGGGACATATAAGAACCTTTAGAATGATCCTAAACAATGCTTGGTGACCCATGGGACGTATAGGATGTAGCATGAGTCCTTGGAGGCTCTAACAAGTGTAGAATCGTTAATAGGGTATTCTAAAGGCTTAGTATCGTGTAGGAATATGTATTGGGACATATAAGAACCTTTAGAATGATCCTAAACAATGCTAGGTGCCCCAAGGGACGTATAGGATGTAGCATGAGTCCTTGGAGGCTCTAACAAGTGTAGAATGGTTAATAGGGTATTCTAAAGGCTTAGTATCGTCTAGGAATCTGTATTGGGACATATAAGAACCTTTAGAATGATCCTAAACAATGCTTGGTACCCCAAGGGACGTATAGGATGTAGCATGAATCCTAGGAGGCTCTAACAAGTGTAGAATGGTTAATATGGTATTCTAAATGCTTAGAATGGTCTAGGAATGTGTACTAGGACATATAAGAACCATTAGAATGATCCTAAACAATGCTTGGTTCCCCAAGGGACGTAGAGGATGTAGCATGAGTCCTTGGAGGCTCTAACAAGAGTAAAATAGTTAATAGAGTATTCTAAAGGCTTAGAATGGTCTAGGAATGTGTATTGGGACATATAAGAACCTTTAGAATGATCCTAAACAATGCTTGGTGACCCATGGGACGTATAGGATGTAGCATGAGTCCTTGGAGGCTCTAACAAGTGTAGAATCGTTAATAGGGTATTCTAAAGGCTTAGTATCGTGTAGGAATATGTATTGGGACATATAAGAACCTTTAGAATGATCCTAAACAACGCTAGGTGCCCCAAGGGACGTATAGGATGTAGCATGAGTCCTTGGAGGCTCAAACAAGTGTAGAATGGTTAATAGGGTATTCTAAAGGCTTAGTATCGTCTAGGAATCTGTATTGGGACATATAAGAACCTTTAGAATGATCCTAAACAATGCTTGGTTCCCCAAGGGACGTATAGGATGTAGCATGAATCCTAGGAGGCTCTAACAAGTGTAGAATGGTTAATATGGTATTCTAAATGCTTAGAATGGTCTAGGAATGTGTACTAGGACATATAAGAACCTTTAGAATGATCCTAAACAATGCTTGGTTCCCCAAGGGACGTATAGGATGTAGCATGAGTCCTTGGAGGCTCTAACAAGTGTAGAATGGTTAATAGGGTATTCTAAAGGCTTAGTATCGTCTAGGAATCTGTATTGGGACATATAAGAACCTTTAGAATGATCCTAAACAATGCTTGGTTCCCCAAGGGACGTAGAGGATGTAGCATGAGTCCTTTGACGCTCTAACAAGTGTAGAATGGTTAAGCGAGTATTCTAAAGGCTTAGAATGGTCTAGGAATGTGTATTAGGACATATAAGAACCTTTAGAATGATTGTAACCTTTGCTTGGTGCCCCAAGGGACGTAGAGGATGTAGCATGAGTCCTTGGAGGCTCTAACAAGTGTAAAATAGTTAATAGAGTGTTCTAAAGGCTTGGCATGGTCTAGGAATGTGTATTGGGACATATAAGAACCTTTAGAATGATCCTAAACAATGCTTGGTGCCCCAAGGGACGTATAGGATGTAGCATGAGTCCTTGGAGGCTCTAACAAGTGTAGAGTGGAGAAGAGAGTATTCTAAAGGCTTAGAATGGTCTAGGAATGTGTATTAGGACATATAAGAACCTTTAGAATTATCCTAAACAATGCTTGGTGCCCCAAGGGACGTATAGGATGTAGCATGAGTCCTTGGAGGCTCTAACAAGTGTAGAATGGTTAATAGGGTATTCTAAAGGCTTAGTGTTGTCTAGGAATATGTATTGGGACATATAAGAACCTTGAGAATAATCCTAAACAATGCTTAGTTCCCCAAGGGACGTATAGGATGTAGCATGAGTCCTTGGAGGCTCTAACAAGTGTAAAATAGTTAATAGGGTATTCTAAAGGCTTAGTATCGTCTAGGAATCTGTATTAGGACATATAAGAACCTTTAGAATGATCCTAAACAATGCTTGGTGCCCCAAGGGACGTATAGGATGTAGCATGAGTCCTTGGAGGCTCTAACAAGTGTAGAATGGTTAATAGGGTATTCTAAAGGCTTAGTATCGTCTAGGAATATGTATTGGGACATATAAGAACCTTTAGAATGATCCTAAACAATGCTTGGTGCCCCAAGGGACGTATAGGATGTAGCATGAGTCCTTGGAGGCTCTAACAAGTGTAGAATGGTTAATAGAGTATTCTAAAGGCTTAGAATGGTCTACGAATCTGTATTGGGACATATAAGAACCTTTAGAATGATCATAAACAATGCTTGGTGCCCCAAGGGACGAATAGGATGTAGCATGAGTCCTTGGAGGCTCTAACAAGTGTAGAATAGTTAATAGAGTATTCTAAAGGCTTAGAATGGTCTAGGAATGTGTATTGGGACATATAAGAACCTTTAGAATGATCCTAAAGAATGCTTGGTGCACCAAGGGACGTAGAGGATGTAGCATGAGTCCTTGGAGTCTCTAACAAGTATAGAATGGTTAAGAGAGTATTCTAAAGGCTTAGAATGGTCTAGGAATGTGTATTAGGACATATAAGACCCTTTAGAATGATCATAAACAATGCTTGGTGCCCCAAGGGACGAATAGAATGTAGCATGAGTCCTTGGAGGCTCTAACAAGTGTAGAATGGTTAAGAGAGTATTCTAAAGGTTTATAATCATCTAGGAATGTGTATTCCGATATATAAGAACTTTTAGAATAACCCTAAACAATGCTTGGTGCCCCAAGGAACGTAAAGGATGTAGCATGAGTCCTTGGAGGCTCTAACAAGTGTAAAATAGTTAATAGAGTATTCTAAAGGCTTAGAATGGTCTAGGAATGTGTTTTGGGACATATAAGAACCTTTAGAATGATCCTAAACAACGCTTGGAGCCCCATGGGACGTATAGGATGTAGCATGAGTCCTTGGAGGCTCTAACAAGTGTAGAATGGTTAATAGGGTATTCTAAAGGCTTAGAATGGTCTAGGAATGTGTATTAGGACATATAAGACCCTTTAGAATGATCCTAAACAATGCTTGGTGCCCCAAGGGACGTATAGGATGTAGCATGAGTCCTTGGAGGCTCTAACAAGTGTAGAATGGTTAATAGGGTATTCTAAAGGCTTAGAATGGTCTAGGAATGTGTATTAGGACATATAAGACCCTTTAGAATGATCCTAAACAATGCTTGGTGCCCCAAGGGACGTATAGGATGTAGCATGAGTCCTTGGAGGCTCTAACAAGTGTAGAATGGTTCATAGGGTATTCTAAAGGCTTAGTGTTGTCTAGGAATATGTATTGGGACATATAAGAACCTTGAGAATAATCCTAAACAATGCTTAGTGCCCCAAGGGACATATAGGATGTAGCATGAGTCCTTGGAGGCTCTAACAAGTGTAAAATAGTTAATAGGGTATTCTAAAGGCTTAGTATCGTCTAGGAATCTGTATTGGGACATATAAGAACCTTTAGAATGATCCTAAACAATGCTTGGTGCCCCAAGGGACGTATAGGATGTAGCATGAATACTAGGAGGCTCTAACAAGTGTAGAATGGTTAATATGGTATTCTAAATGCTTAGAATGGTCTAGGAATGTGTACTAGGACATATAAGAACCTTTAGAATGTTCCTAAACAATGCTAGGTGCCCCAAGGGACGTATAGGATGTAGCATGAGTCCTTGGAGGCTCTAACAAGTGTAGAATGGTTAATAGGGTATTCTAAAGGCTTAGTATCGTCTAGGAATCTGTATTGGGACATATAAGAACCTTTAGAATGATCCTAAACAATGCTTGGTGCCCCAAGGGACGTATAGGATGTAGCATGAATCCTAGGAGGCTCTAACAAGTGTAGAATGGTTAATATGGTATTCTAAATGCTTAGAATGGTCTAGGAATGTGTACTAGGACATATAAGAACCTTTAGAATGATCCTAAACAATGCTTGGATCCCCAAGGGACGTAGAGGATGTAGCATGAGTCCTTGGAGGCTCTAACAAGTGTAAAATAGTTAATAGAGTATTCTAAAGGTTTAGAATGGTCTAGGAATGTGTATTGGGACATATAAGAACCTTTAGAATGATCCTAAACAATGCTTGGTGACCCATGGGACGTATAGGATGTAGCATGAGTCCTTGGAGGCTCTAACAAGTGTAGAATCGTTAATAGGGTATTCTAAAGGCTTAGTATCGTGTAGGAATATGTATTGGGACATATAAGAACCTTTAGAATGATCCTAAACAATGCTAGGTGCCCCAAGGGACGTATAGGATGTAGCATGAGTCCTTGGAGGCTCAAACAAGTGTAGAATAGTTAATAGGGTATTCTAAAGGCTTACTATCGTCTAGGAATCTGTATTGGGACATATAAAAGCCTTTAGAATGATCCTAAACAATGCTTGGTGCCCCAAGGGATGTATAGGATGTAGCATGAATCCTAGGAGGCTCTAACAAGTGTAGAATGGTTAATATGGTATTCTAAATGCTTAGAATGGTCTAGGAATGTGTACTAATACATATAAGAACCTTTAGAATGATCCTAAACAATGCTTGGTTCCCCAAGGGACGTAGAGGATGTAGCATGAGTCCTTGGAGGCTCTAACAAGTGTAGAATGGTTAAGCGAGTATTCTAAAGGCTTAGAATGGTCTAGGAATGTGTATTAGGACATATAAGAACCTTTAGAATGATCGAAACCTTTGCTTGGTGCCCCAAGGGACGTAAAGGATGTAGCATGAGTCCTTGGAGGCTCTAACAAGTGTAAAATAGTTAATAGAGTATTCTAAAGGCTTAGCATGGTCTAGGAATGTGTATTGGGACATATAAGAACCTTTAGAATGATCCTAAACAATGCTTGGTGCCCCAAGGGACGTATAGGATGTAGCATGAGTCCTTGGAGGCTCTAACAAGTGTAGAATGGTGAAGAGAGTATTCTAAAGGCTTAGAATGGTCTAGGAATGTGTATTAGGACGTATAAGAACCTTTAGAATGATCCTAAACAATGCTTGGTGACCCATGGGACGTATAGGATGTAGCATGAGTCCTTGGAGGCTCTAACAAGTGTAGAATCGTTAATAGGGTATTCTAAAGGCTTAGTATCGTGTAGGAATATGTATTGGGACATATAAGAACCTTTAGAATGATCCTAAACAATGCTAGGTGCCCCAAGGGACGTATAGGATGTAGCATGAGTCCTTGGAGGCTCAAACAAGTGTAGAATAGTTAATAGGGTATTCTTAAGGCTTACTATCGTCTAGGAATCTGTATTGGGACATATAAAAGCCTTTAGAATGATCCTAAACAATGCTTGGTGCCCCAAGGGACGTATAGGATGTAGCATGAGTCCTTGGAGGCTCTAACAAGTGTAGAATGGTTAATAAGGTATTCTAAAGGCTTAGTGTTGTCTAGGAATATGTATTGGGACATATAAGAACCTTGAGAATAATCCTAAACAATGCTTAGTGCCCCAAGGGACGTTTAGGATGTAGCATGAGTCCTTGGAGGCTCTAACAAGTGTAAAATAGTTAATAGGGTATTCTAAAGGCTTAGTATCGTCTAGGAATCTGTATTAGGACATATAAGAACCTTTAGAATGATCCTAAACAATGCTTGGTGCCCCAAGGGACGTATAGGATGTAGCATGAGTCCTTGGAGGCTCTAACAAGTGTAGAATGGTTAATAGGGTATTCTAAAGGCTTAGTATCGTCTAGGAATATGTATTGGGACATATAAGAACCTTTAGAATGATCCTAAACAATGCTTGGTGCCCCAAGGGACGTATAGGATGTAGCATGAGTCCTTGGAGGCTCTAACAAGTGTAGAATGGTTAATAGAGTATTCTAAAGGCTTAGAATGGTCTACGAATCTGTATTGGGACATATAAGAACCTTTAGAATGATCATAAACAATGCTTGGTGCCCCAAGGGACGAATAGTATGTAGCATGAGTCCTTGGAGGCTCTAACAAGTGTAGAATAGTTAATAGAGTATTCTAAAGGCTTAGAATGGTCTAGGAATGTGTATTGGGACATATAAGAACCTTTAGAATGATCCTAAAGAATGCTTGGTGCACCAAGGGACGTAGAGGATGTAGCATGAGTCCTTGGAGTCTCTAACAAGTATAGAATGGTTAAGAGAGTATTCTAAAGGCTTAGAATGGTCTAGGAATGTGTATTAGGACATATAAGACCCTTTAGAATGATCATAAACAATGCTTGGTGCCCCAAGGGACGAATAGAATGTAGCATGAGTCCTTGGAGGCTCTAACAAGTGTAGAATGGTTAAGAGAGTATTCTAAAGGTTTATAATCATCTAGGAATGTGTATTCGGATATATAAGAACTTTTAGAATAACCCTAAACAATGCTTGGTGCCCCAAGGAACGTAAAGGATGTAGCATGAGTCCTTGGAGGCTCTAACAAGTGTAAAATAGTTAATAGAGTATTCTAAAGGCTTAGAATGGTCTAGGAATGTGTTTTGGGACATATAAGAACCTTTAGAATGATCCTAAACAATGCTTGGAGCCCCATGGGACGTATAGGATGTAGCATGAGTCCTTGGAGGCTCTAACAAGTGTAGAATGGTTAATAGGGTATTCTAAAGGCTTAGAATGGTCTAGGAATGTGTATTAGGACATATAAGACCCTTTAGAATTATCCTAAACAATGCTTGGTGCCCCAAGGGACGTATAGGATGTAGCATGAGTCCTTGGAGGCTCTAACAAGTGTAGAATGGTTCATAGGGTATTCTAAAGGCTTAGTGTTGTCTAGGAATATGTATTGGGACATATAAGAACCTTGAGAATAATCCTAAACAATGCTTAGTGCCCCAAGGGACGTATAGGATGTAGCATGAGTCCTTGGAGGCTCTAACAAGTGTAAAATAGTTAATAGGGTATTCTAAAGGCTTAGTATCGTCTAGGAATCTGTATTGGGACATATAAGAACCTTTAGAATGATCCTAAACAATGCTTGGTGCCCCAAGGGACGTATAGGATTTAGCATGAGTCCTAGGAGGCTCTAACAAGTGGAGAATGGTTAATATGGTATTCTAAAGGCTTAGAATGGTCTAGGAATGTGTATTGGGACATATAAGAACCTTTAGAATGATCCTAAACAATGCTTGGTGACCCATGGGACGTATAGGATGTAGCATGAGTCCTTGGAGGCTCTAACAAGTGTAGAATCGTTAATAGGGTATTCTAAAGGCTTAGTATCGTGTAGGAATATGTATTGGGACATATAAGAACCTTTAGAATGATCCTAAACAATGCTAGGTGCCCCAAGGGACGTATAGGATGTAGCATGAGTCCTTGGAGGCTCAAACAAGTGTAGAATAGTTAATAGGGTATTCTAAAGGCTTACTATCGTCTAGGAATCTGTATTGGGACATATAAAAGCCTTTAGAATGATCCTAAACAATGCTTGGTGCCCCAAGGGATGTATAGGATGTAGCATGAATCCTAGGAGGCTCTAACAAGTGTAGAATGGTTAATATGGTATTCTAAATGCTTAGAATGGTCTAGGAATGTGTACTAATACATATAAGAACCTTTAGAATGATCCTAAACAATGCTTGGTTCCCCAAGGGACGTAGAGGATGTAGCATGAGTCCTTGGAGGCTCTAACAAGTGTAGAATGGTTAAGCGAGTATTCTAAAGGCTTAGAATGGTCTAGGAATGTGTATTAGGACATATAAGAACCTTTAGAATGATCGAAACCTTTGCTTGGTGCCCCAAGGGACGTAAAGGATGTAGCATGAGTCCTTGGAGGCTCTAACAAGTGTAAAATAGTTAATAGAGTATTCTAAAGGCTTAGCATGGTCTAGGAATGTGTATTGGGACATATAAGAACCTTTAGAATGATCCTAAACAATGCTTGGTGCCCCAAGGGACGTATAGGATGTAGCATGAGTCCTTGGAGGCTCTAACAAGTGTAGAATGGTGAAGAGAGTATTCTAAAGGCTTAGAATGGTCTAGGAATGTGTATTAGGACGTATAAGAACCTTTAGAATGATCCTAAACAATGCTTGGTGACCCATGGGACGTATAGGATGTAGCATGAGTCCTTGGAGGCTCTAACAAGTGTAGAATCGTTAATAGGGTATTCTAAAGGCTTAGTATCGTGTAGGAATATGTATTGGGACATATAAGAACCTTTAGAATGATCCTAAACAATGCTAGGTGCCCCAAGGGACGTATAGGATGTAGCATGAGTCCTTGGAGGCTCAAACAAGTGTAGAATAGTTAATAGGGTATTCTTAAGGCTTACTATCGTCTAGGAATCTGTATTGGGACATATAAAAGCCTTTAGAATGATCCTAAACAATGCTTGGTGCCCCAAGGGACGTATAGGATGTAGCATGAGTCCTTGGAGGCTCTAACAAGTGTAGAATGGTTAATAAGGTATTCTAAAGGCTTAGTGTTGTCTAGGAATATGTATTGGGACATATAAGAACCTTGAGAATAATCCTAAACAATGCTTAGTGCCCCAAGGGACGTTTAGGATGTAGCATGAGTCCTTGGAGGCTCTAACAAGTGTAAAATAGTTAATAGGGTATTCTAAAGGCTTAGTATCGTCTAGGAATCTGTATTAGGACATATAAGAACCTTTAGAATGATCCTAAACAATGCTTGGTGCCCCAAGGGACGTATAGGATGTAGCATGAGTCCTTGGAGGCTCTAACAAGTGTAGAATGGTTAATAGGGTATTCTAAAGGCTTAGTATCGTCTAGGAATATGTATTGGGACATATAAGAACCTTTAGAATGATCCTAAACAATGCTTGGTGCCCCAAGGGACGTATAGGATGTAGCATGAGTCCTTGGAGGCTCTAACAAGTGTAGAATGGTTAATAGAGTATTCTAAAGGCTTAGAATGGTCTACGAATCTGTATTGGGACATATAAGAACCTTTAGAATGATCATAAACAATGCTTGGTGCCCCAAGGGACGAATAGTATGTAGCATGAGTCCTTGGAGGCTCTAACAAGTGTAGAATAGTTAATAGAGTATTCTAAAGGCTTAGAATGGTCTAGGAATGTGTATTGGGACATATAAGAACCTTTAGAATGATCCTAAAGAATGCTTGGTGCACCAAGGGACGTAGAGGATGTAGCATGAGTCCTTGGAGTCTCTAACAAGTATAGAATGGTTAAGAGAGTATTCTAAAGGCTTAGAATGGTCTAGGAATGTGTATTAGGACATATAAGACCCTTTAGAATGATCATAAACAATGCTTGGTGCCCCAAGGGACGAATAGAATGTAGCATGAGTCCTTGGAGGCTCTAACAAGTGTAGAATGGTTAAGAGAGTATTCTAAAGGTTTATAATCATCTAGGAATGTGTATTCGGATATATAAGAACTTTTAGAATAACCCTAAACAATGCTTGGTGCCCCAAGGAACGTAAAGGATGTAGCATGAGTCCTTGGAGGCTCTAACAAGTGTAAAATAGTTAATAGAGTATTCTAAAGGCTTAGAATGGTCTAGGAATGTGTTTTGGGACATATAAGAACCTTTAGAATGATCCTAAACAATGCTTGGAGCCCCATGGGACGTATAGGATGTAGCATGAGTCCTTGGAGGCTCTAACAAGTGTAGAATGGTTAATAGGGTATTCTAAAGGCTTAGAATGGTCTAGGAATGTGTATTAGGACATATAAGACCCTTTAGAATTATCCTAAACAATGCTTGGTGCCCCAAGGGACGTATAGGATGTAGCATGAGTCCTTGGAGGCTCTAACAAGTGTAGAATGGTTCATAGGGTATTCTAAAGGCTTAGTGTTGTCTAGGAATATGTATTGGGACATATAAGAACCTTGAGAATAATCCTAAACAATGCTTAGTGCCCCAAGGGACGTATAGGATGTAGCATGAGTCCTTGGAGGCTCTAACAAGTGTAAAATAGTTAATAGGGTATTCTAAAGGCTTAGTATCGTCTAGGAATCTGTATTGGGACATATAAGAACCTTTAGAATGATCCTAAACAATGCTTGGTGCCCCAAGGGACGTATAGGATTTAGCATGAGTCCTAGGAGGCTCTAACAAGTGGAGAATGGTTAATATGGTATTCTAAAGGCTTAGAATGGTCTAGGAATGTGTATTGGGACATATAAGAACCTTTAGAATGATCCTAAAAAATGCTTGGTGCCCCAAGGGACGTATAGGATGTAGCATGAGTCCTTGGAGGCTCTAACAAGTGTAGAATGGTTAATAGGGTATTCTAAAGGCTTAGTATCGTCTAGGAATCTGTATTGGGACATATAAGAACCTTTAGAATGATCCTAAACAATGCTTGGTGCCCCAAGGCACGTATAGGATTTAGCATGAGTCCTAGGAGGCTCTAACAAGTGTAGAATGGTTAATATGGTATTCTAAAGGTTTAGAATGGTCTAGGAATGTGTACTAGGACATATAAGAACCTTTAGAATGATCCTAAACAATGCTTGGTGCCCCAAGGGACGTAGAGGATGTAGCATGAGTCCTTGGAGGCTCTAACAAGTGTAGAATGGTTAAGCGAGTATTCTAAAGGCTTACAAAGGTCTAGGAATGTGTAATAGGACATATAAGAACCTTTAGAATGATCGTAACCTTTGCTTGGTGCCCCAAGGGACGTAGAGGATGTAGCATGAGTCCTTGGAGGCTCTAACAAGTGTAAAATAGTTAATAGAGTATTCTAAAGGCTTAGAATGGTCTAGGAATGTGTATTGGGACATATAAGAACCTTTAGAATGATCCTAAACAATGCTTGGTGCCCCAAGGGACGTATAGGATGTAGCAAGAGTCCTTGGAGGCTCTAACAAGTGTAAAATAGTTAATAGAGTATTCTAAAGGCTTAGAATGGTCTAGGAATGTGTATTGGGACATATAAGAACCTTTAGAATGATCTTAAACAATGCTTGGTGCCCCAAGGGACGTATAGGATGTAGCATGAGTCCTTGGAGGCTCTAACAAGTGTAGAATGGTTAATAGGGTATTCTAAAGGCTTAGTATGGTATAGGAATGTGTATTAGGACATATAAGAACCTTTACAATGATCGTAAACAATGCTTAGTGCCCCAAGGGACGTAGAGGATGTAGCATGAGTCCTTGGAGGCTCTAACAAGTGTAAAATAGTTAATAGAGTATTCTAAAGGCTTAGAATGGTCTAGGAATGTGTATTGGGACATATAAGAACCTTTAGAATAATCCTAAACAATGCTTGGTGCCCCACGGGACGTATAGGATGTAGCATGAGTCCTTGGAGGCTCTAACAAGTGTAGAATGGTTAATAGGTTATTCTAAAGGCTTAGTATGGTATAGGAATGTGTATTAGGACATATAAGAACCTTTAGAATGATCCTAAGCAATGCTTGGAGCCCCAAGGGACGTATAGGATGTAGCATGAGTCCTTGGAGGCTCTAACAAGTGTAGAATGGTTAATAGGGTATTCTAAAGGCTTAGTATCGTCTAGGAATATGTATTGGGACATATAAGAACCTTTAGAATGATCGTAAACAATGCTTGGTGCCCCATGGGACGTATAGGATGTAGCATGAGTCCTTGGAGGCTCTTACAAGTGTAGAATGGTTAATAGGGTATTCTAAAGGCTTAGTATGGTATAGGAATGTGTATTAGGACATATAAGAACCTTTAGAATGATCCTAAGCAATGCTTGGAGCCCCAAGGGACGTATAGGATGTAGCATGAGTCCTTGGAGGCTCTAACAAGTGTAGAATGGTTAATAGGGTATTCTAAAGGCTTTGTATCGCCTAGGAATATGTATTGGGACATATAAGAACCTTTAGAATGATCGTAAACAATGCTTGGTGCCCCATGGGACGTATAGGATGTAGCATGAGTCCTTGGAGGCTCTAACAAGTGTAGAATTGTTAAGCGAGTATTCTAAAGGCTTAGAATGGTCTAGGAATGTGTATTATGACATATAAGAACCTTTAGAGTGATTGTAACCTTTGCTTGGTGCCCCAAGGGACGTAGAGGATGTAGCATGAGTCCTTGGAGGCTCTAACAAGTGTAAAATAGTTAATAGAGTATTCTGAAGGCTTAGAATGGTCTAGGAATGTGTATTGGGACATATAAGAACCTTTAGAATGATCCTAAACAATGCTTGGTGCCCCAAGGGACGTATAGGATGTAGCATGAGTCCTTGGAGGCTCTAACAAGTGTAGAATGATTAATAGGGTATTCTAAAGGCTTAGTATTGTGTAGGAATATGTATTGGGACATATAAGAACCTTTAGAATGATCCTAAACAATGATTCGTTCCCCAAGGGACGATGTAGCATGAGTCCTTAGAGGCTCTAACAAGTGTAGAATGGTTAATAGGGTATTCTAAAGGCTTAGTATCGTCTAGGAATATGTATTGGGACATATAAGAACCTTTAGATTGATCGTAAACAATGTTTAGTGCCCCAAGGGACGTAGAGGATGTAGCATGAGTCCTTGGAGGCTCTAACAAGTGTAGAATGGTTAAGATAGTATTCTAAAGGCTTAGAATGGTCTAGGAATGTTTATTAGGACATATAAGAACCTTTAGAATGATTATAACCTTTGCTTGGTGCCCCAAGGGACGTAGAGG
Organism: Crotalaria pallida; assembly: GCA_037953625.1. Lineage (NCBI taxonomy): Eukaryota > Viridiplantae > Streptophyta > Magnoliopsida > Fabales > Fabaceae > Crotalaria > Crotalaria pallida. The sequence continues at coordinate 72,282,581 of CM075649.1, read as the reverse complement.
ATGTAGCATGAGTCCTTGGAGGCTCTAACAAGTGCAAAATAGTTAATCGAGTATTCTAAAGGCTTAGAATGGTCTAGGAATGTGTATTGGGACATATAAGAACCTTTAGAATGATCCTAAACAATGCTTCGTGCCCCATGGGATGTATAGGATGTAGCATGAGTCCTTGGAGGCTCTAACAAGTGTAGAATGGTTAATAGGGTATTCTAAAGGCTTAGTATCGTCTAGGAATATATATTAGGACATATAAGAACCTTTATTATGATCGTAAACAATGCTAGGTTCCCCAAGGGACGTTGAAAATGTAGCATGAGTCCTTGGAGGATCTAACAAGTGTAGAATGGTTAATAGGGTATTCTAAAGGCTTAGTATCGTCTAGGAATCTGTATTGGGACATATAAGAACCTTTATAATGATCCTAAACAATGCTTGGTGCCCCAAGGGACGTATAGGATGTAGCATGAGTCCTAGTAGGCTCTAACAAGTGTAGAATGGTTAATAGGTTATTCTAAAGGCTTAGAATGGTCTAGGAATGTGTACTAGGACATATAAGAACCTTTAGAATGATCCTAAACAATGCTTGGTGTAACATTTTCACTAAAAATTTGGACTTAGAATTTTCACTAAAAATTTGCGCCATTTTTTTTATTTAAACATTTCCAAAATCAGTTTATTTTATTCATTTGTTTACAAAATAATTTGATACTTAATTTGCGTCATAAAAATTCTATTTCCAAAAAGAGATGTTACCGTCCAATACATTTCAAAAAAACTCATTTTCTCCATGTCTTATTTAATTGATGGTTAACTTTGGGGAAAATAATTTAGGTACATATGAACATGATACAATAACCAAAAAGAACTTCTTTTATTTCATTTAAAATAATCCATATTACAACTGGGGTTACATTCGGGATAGAGTAATCGTGTCCTACCCATCCAAAGATGGAATACAAAACAAAAACTATCCTAGACTATTAGTCTTCATCATTTCCTCCACCGCAACTGTCTGGAATATTCCTTGATTGCTGCTTCTGCTTCCTCCTGGTATGTACGTCGTCCCGCGATCCTCTTCCATCTTGAGCAATCGCTACTTGAGATAGTACATGATCTGTCATCTGTGAACATTGTTCCCCAATGTTCACAGGAAAGGGAAATAGAGAGAGTAAGCACTTCCGAACGATATGATCGTTGACGGTGCGGGCTTACCATAGCGGAATATTAAGACCATACAAGCATATCATAAAACAATATATACATCATTATTACCAATCTCTTATAAACAACTTCAGCTAAATACCATAGGGTCCTTCCCACCAAAAGGATAATCTTCATGAAACCATATCCATTATATTTAATTATCTTTAGGCTCTAAGTTTCATTGTCATAACCACCGGAAATTCAAGAGGGGGTACCACACCGAGGCTCAAGGGTTTGGTAGCACACACGTTACATCTCCTCCATCATTCCAACCACATCCTAGTTCGGAAAGCAGATGGGACGCACAGGAACCCTAACCATGTTGGCATCGATGTCGAAGGGTACGCACCAAAGAGTATTCAACAACCGAAGTAAAATTATTTCATCCATACAGTTTTACCAAAAATACAGCGACATCTAGCCCCATTCGGGTTCCCTCTCACCATCTAGGATTTGCTCAAGGGGGCGACAGTGCTATCTCTAGTTGATCGTGAAGTTCTCCGCTACGACATTGTCTACAACCGAGAGAGAAGTCCTTGTAGTCTTGTCCCGCCTAGAGAAGCGCTCGAGGCTTCTTGACGTTTCACCGTCCTTTCCCTCCCCTATCACAATCAACACTTGAAGAAACACCGACCTCCAAGCATACCTGAGTATCCGTAGATAATCAGGGTGTCTTTCCTCTCCACTAATTCACTCTCAACGCGTAGGTTTAGGAAAGGGGTTCCTAAGTCTTTTAAGTCTTTTCTTAAACCTAAGTTTTGGTCGACCCATTCTAAGCCTCGCTTCTAACGGGCCTCGACCTTTAAGGGACCACAGCCATATTTACTTATAGTACAGTGGATTCCACAAGACTTGAAACCACGGCACAGTCATCCACGTGGTCAGTCACTTAAGGGGATTATGTAACAAAGTTATTTTTGTGCCACTTGCACCATCACTGTACACTAATATCGCTTACAAAATCCATTGATCATTCTCATATTTTCATAATAGTATTTCCAAAATATGCCAAATCCTTTTCATGGAACGACCGGTCGAAAAACACAAAGAACTCTTTTCATAGGAACCACCGAACATTAATTATCTTTCCATAAGATGAACCATTATTTCCAAAATGTAATATACAATTCAAAAATATACAACATGGCATAATCAATTATCAACCGACATACAATAAATATCGAGGAATCGTGTTTTTCGTATAAACGGCGGGATACACACTCAATTGCCGTTTTACTACTCGACCGATAGATTCCTAGTTCCGACCTTTGAGATGATACGGAACGTCCTAATATTACCCTACATGCCACTATGTCTTAAGAAGGCTTCTCTCTCACCTGAGATCCACGCTTACTCTGTTTCAACCTTTGAGTCCACAACTCCAGCAGCTCGTTCACCTTTGATTCCTTTATTCTTGAATGATGAACGACATACAATTAATATCTAATGAGTACTTTGTACTACCTAAGTAAAGGCTAAACCCAAAGTACCAAAGTACCTTAAAACAGAAGTCCTTTTTTTTTAAAACAGAAATCCTTTTTAAGGCATTAGATAACTTAAACAATTCCTTTTTACATCAAGAAATCCTTTTTAAGGCATTAGATAACTTAAACAATTCCTTTTAACATCAAGAAATCCTTTTTGCAAAACAAAATTTAAAACTCACTCCAATACTTGAAAACCTTTACGAATACATTTTTATTTTCATAAGAACCATACTACATTGCTTATATAACAACTACCATGTTCAAGCACGTATACACATAAACATACATTTACATTTTGACTATCATAGATTTCTTAAACTTTATATTACTTTAAAAGAGACTCAACATTATAAAACTCATACATGCATGAATTAACCTAATTCCTATAGTCACACATAATTAGACATCAATTTTCATAACATTCATTCATTTATCTGAAAACACTTAACTCTATATCAAAATACAATCCATTTCATATCAAACAATATGACACTCATACCCAAACATATACATACATATATTTAGCAAATCAAAATCATTTTTAGAATTACTTAAATCAATTTATCAAATTTGGACAGCAACTACACACAAACTTGAAATTCACTTTTCTCATAAACTGTACCTCTAAAAATCATGCCTCTTTTTCCTACTTACAAAACACAAGTCCTATTATCTAATCAACATTTAAATAGCATAAAATCATATTAAAAACAATTCTGGACAGCCAGGTAAGATAGAGTTGCATCATTTCAAAATCATCCGAAAATGCATCTTTTTCAAATTATTATTAAAGGATACATATACCATGGTCTAGAAATAGAGTCAAACTAAATAAATAACATTTTTACTTTATAAAACAATTTTGGGACAGCATACCCTACAAGTCTTGCAAAATCACTTTTTTTTTCTTTTTAGCTTTTAAATTATGAAAATCATCTCCAATCATAACATAACTTTTTAAAACACAATCAAAATATCTAAAAAAAAAAATAAATCTCAATCTTTCCTTTACTGAAAATCCACCTTATAACAACTACCATGTCCATCCCACTCATACAGCATGACCTTAAAGTATTTTTCTTTTGATGCAAATTTTCAATCAGACCAAGCAGTAAACAAATTTTGCAAAATCATGTTATAAACACATATAACTAAATAAGAGCATAGATTCAAGTATTCAAAGTTCAAAATACTTTTTCTCTATTGCTAATTAAATTAAATTACAGACTACAAACAACTTACAGAAAATTACTTTTAATCATCAGTACATTCACAAAATCACTTTTATACTTCCTTTTAATTTTTAACTACTTTAGCATAAAGATCTTAGCATAAAGTACACATTACCAAATCATTTCAAAATAATTTTCATCCTTGATGTAACTATTTTACAATCTTGGACAGGATATACACATTTTCATAAAACTCAGTTTTCTCCTAAACGGTTTATCAGAAACACATGCCGTTTTTTCCTAAATTCTCATTACAACTTCTACTATAATAAAATGATTAAAATTAAGCTAAATAAAATAATTGCATCTGTTGTACAGCCACTGTAAAAGTTGCATTAGTTCAAGAAGTTTAAGTAAAACAATCCAAAACAATTATACACAATTCCTACTCATGCCAAAGACTTTAAAACACTATTATTTCTAATAAAACGTTACTTTTTCATTATTTATAAATTCTGGACAGCAACTTAATATTTTTTTTATAAATCATTTTAATCAATCGAAAATACCCATTTTCTATTTGTTTCTACACCATATTTGTACATACAAACTAAGTACTACTAACACTCTTAAAATAATCATTTGAGGTCTTGAATAAATAATTTTCCAGAATTAAAATTAAATTTCCAGAATTATTCTTTTCCATAAAAACATGTAATTCATTCCATAGACATACTAAAACAATTATCAAATCAATTAGAAAAATTCAATTAACTTTATTTCTTTCTCCTAAATAATTCGACCAGCACTAGAAGATTAGGAAAAACATTTTTAATTCTTAAAACATCTATATAATATAATTACATCACTTTATATACTCAAAACAGGAGTTTTAAATTGTTAACAAAATATAAAGTAGATCTCTTTTAAGAAAGAACTCACATTTTTTTCCAGCAACTAACATCTTCAAATACATCAACCACATACTCATACAATCACCTAAAAATACATGCTCATATAAATTTATATATTTATAACAACTACCCATTTATTTCTATTTCTTTTAAATAATAAACTACAATTTAATTACACATCAAATAACAAACAATTAACAAAAATTATTCGAAGAAAACCATAGGACTCACGGCCTATTTTATTTATTTTTTTTTCCAGAAAATTTCATTTTTGTTTATTATCCTTACTCATTGTTCTTTTTAACTTAAATCCAAACAAAAAGAGATAAAATACAACCAAACAATAACGATTAAACAAAATTTCTATAAAATACAAATTCATAAACTTTAAGAACACCAAAAAAATTCCAGAATTTATTTTATTTCCCAAAAATTATTTTTAGTTCCTTTTTCACAAATCATTTTCATTTCTTTAAGGAAAACACTTATTTGTTTTATATTCTCAAATACACATGAAATAATAACAATTACCATACAATATATATATATATATATATATTTATACATACGGTCCAGAATAAAAGAAAATAAAAATCCATCTTAATCCTCTTATTCATTTCCATTCTCTTTTATTTTATTAAACAACAATACAATTCATATATCAAAATACACAAATCCACCATCAACTCTACTTAATATATGTCACGGCCTAAATATACATATACAAGAAAAATATATTTTTCCATTTTACTTATTTATCATTATTCCTTAATACAAAGAAACAAAAACAATTAAAAGACAAAGAATAAAAACTTATTTAATTATACAAAATTCTCTATAATTCATATAGTCTTAGAAATAAAATAAACCCAGAAAATTAATTAATTATACTCATCAAAAATTTTAGCCATCTTAAGAATTAAAGAAAAGGGGAGATAAATCCCTTTAAACACCCTTTTTGTGTCCCTTTTCTCATCCTTAATTCATATGACTCAAGAACAATATCACATATTCAATAATAAATTTTAAAATTTAGAACTTTAGCTATTTCTTTACCATAGAAGAATTTAGTGGTTTTACTCAATAATAAAAACAAACAAATTAAAAAAAAATTAAATGAGTAAGTGATTTTGGGTTACCTCTACTCCTTAAGCTAAAGAAGATTTCAAGAATGAGAATGAAAAATTGTTCCTCTCCTCCTAAGATGTGCCACGCCACCCACTCTCTTCCCTTAAGCTTTTTCTTAATTTTTTTCTTTCCAAAACTTGCAATGTGTTTGTGAAAAAAGTTGTAACATCCTAAGCTTTATTTTTAAGAGAAATTATTATTAAAGCCCAAAAATAATTGGAATAATAGCTTAATGAATTTTGGGAGATAGGTGGGTAGTGATTATAAGTGCTAAGGGATGTATAGAAGGCATTTGTAGCAGCGGGCAAAGTTAACTAAGCGAAATCGGGAGTTAAATCGGCGTTTTAGATGTTAGAAATCAACCGAAAAGAGAAAATTAGAAATTTATTATAGGATGCTAAGAAATTAAATTCCAGCGTTGGATATGAAGTTTAATGGGTTAAGAAGCTTGTCTAAAAATTTGGACCCGATCCGACGGTTGACAAAAAAGTTACGGCGAATCGAAGATTTGAAATCATGTTTCTCGCCCAGGCGCGCCAGCCTGCGCCCAGGCGCGTGCACTATTCAATTGTGCACCAGACAGTGGAAAAACCTCCCAGGCGCGCCTCCCGCTCGCCCAGGCACGCCCAAGGCGCACCAGCCGCACCACGATCCGCAAATTGGCACGCCAGACCGCACCAGAAGCACCAGCGTGCGCACCAGCGCGCGTCAGCAGCACCAGCTGGTGCTGGATTCTCGCCCAAGCGAGTAAAGGCTCGCCCAAGCGAGCGGCGCAGACCAGATCAGATCTGGTGCGTCCAAAATTCAACTTGGTGGCTAAGTTTTGATTATAAGCCACACGATTTGGTGCTGCTTCATGGCTGATCATATGGGCATCTAGGCACCTCATTTCCTCACTTCATCACCAACATCAAGCTCATCACCTTCACCATTTCTCTCAAGCTCAAGAGCACTCCCATCACCCTCTCAACACACACACTTGATTCTTGGGCACCTCAAACCCAAAATCATTAAACCCCATTAAGTTTGCACCATGGAGGTTGGTTGAAGTCTCATTCCTTCCCTCTCTCTTGATCACACGAATTGCTCCCCCCTTTCTTCCTCTTGGATTTCAAGCTTCAACATCACTTGGGGTAAGTAGAGCATTATGGCATGACGTGAACCCCTTTTTCCTTTCCATTCCAATTCTCTTTAGTTCATGAAAGTAGTGTTTAATTTTCTTAGGGTTTTCATGAACCCTTGTCTGTGTAGGAACTCTATTTCATGCCTCCCAGTCAAAACCAAGACAAGGGCAAGGATCAATCATCTTGTACTTTCCCAAATAGAGTTGTTTATCATCACTTCATCATATCCTTGTTGAGGTGGCAAGCTAAGCTTAGGAAATTCAAAGTTCCAAGGTTTTGAGCTAGGGCACACAAAGGTTTTATTTACTTCTTGCTAATTTGAGGTAAGGAGTGGGTTATAGTGAGTATTACCGTACTCTGGAGTTTAGTTTACGATACGCATATAATGGGTACTAAGAATTAATTTGCTAGATAGAATATTGCACCATAGGTTATTTAATAAATAGAATTTGTGAACTAAGAATAATAGGAATGATAACAAGAACATGCTTGAATTATGTTGTTTGAGTTATAGAATATAATGGTGATAATGTTGATAACATGCCTGGACTGTGATAATTGATTTTCAATATATAACGGTGATAATTGGGCAACATGAATGTTTTAATGTAGTGATTTAAGAGGGTAATGTAATTGTTAAAGAGTTTAAGAGTTGATGATGTTAAAAGAATTAAATGAATTATACCCGGGCGCAGTAAGACGTGAGTGCACAGGGGTGCAGACGCAGTAGGTCGCGACCAAGGACAGAATGAAATGAATTATACCCGGGCGCAGTAAGACGTGAGTGCACAGGGGTGCAGACGCAGTAGGTCGCGACCAGGGACAGAATGAAATGATTTATACCCGGCCGCAGTAAGACGTGAGTGCAAAGGGGTGCAGACGCAGTAGGTCGCGACCAGGGACAGAATGAAATGAATTATACCCGGGCGCAGTATGACGTGAGTGCACAGGGGTGCAGACGTAGTAGGTCGCGACCAGGGACAGAATGAAATGAATTATACCCGGGCGCAGTAAGAAGTGAGTGCACAGGGGTGCAGACGCAGTAGGTCGCGACCAGGGACAGAATGAAATGAATTATACCCGGGCGCAGTAAGACGTGAGTGCACAGGGGTGCAGACGCAGTAGGTCGCGACCAGGGACAGAATGAAATGAATTATACCCGAGCGCAGTAAGTCGTGATCGCGCAACGGTGCGAACGCAGTAGGTCGTGACCAGGGGAGAGTGAAATATACCCGGGCGCAGTAAGTCGTGATCGCACAATGGTGCGAACGCAGTAGGTCGTGACCAGGGGAATAAGAAACATACCCGGGCGCAGTAAGTCGTACCTGCACGTTAGTGCGGACGCAGTAGGTCGTGACCAGGGACAGATTGAAAAGAATTATGAATATGATTAAAGTGTAAGGAACGAAAGACTTTATGAAAATGATGAAGGCAAGATTGACTTGAGTAATCAATGGAATATTTTGATAATGAATTGTGATATGTTGAGTTTTATTATATTGTGAATGAATTGCTAAATGTGTATGGCTTGGTATATCATTATGTCATAACTAGAAACTGCTTCCCCATTTTATGTGTAATACTCACTCCTTACTATTTCCACAGGTACTGAGGAGAAGTTTACACTTGGTCAGGCCGAGCAGGAGTACTCTCCCTCACAGGGAGAGTAGGTTACTTATATATATGTAGGACATGGGAATGTCCTGGGCCCGATGATATGATGTGATTCATTTTTGTTGTAAATATTGTATATAGCTTTTTGGGGGCCCAGGACGACTCCTTTGGGTAGGAGTCTTATTTTGGGAAAAGTACTATTTTCCACAACTTGTTTATATTTCCGCTAAACTCTGATGTTTCATACTCTGCTTTTCTGATGTGTGCACGATGTTGCACTAGTTGTGATATATGTATAGCCCTACTAGCTTCTGGAATGTGAAAATGTTTTTGTTTATCAGGTCGCAGGAAAAACCAGAATTTTTGGAAAGTCCGAAAAACAAACGAAACTCCATCCGTTTGACGGAAGATTTTATAAGTTTAAAATAAAATTTTAAATTCACTATTTTTATTAAGGGTATTAAAGGGTAGTTAATTGTAGGTGTTACATTTATGGTATCAGAGCAGTTTCCCTCGGCCTTTGGAGTTATGAGCTACTTCAGTGACTACTCACCAAGCGAGTAATCGATAATTATAGTTTAGAGTCTAGAATTTATTGATAGGATGTTTATACTATTAACCATGCTACTAAGCATTAACTGTCGGCCTTGTGCATGACTAAACAGTATGGCTGGTAGACGGGTCGATAATGATGGGATTCGAGCTATCCTGGAGCAAATGGTACAGATGCAACAACAGATGCAACAGGACCATGGGAATAACATAGCAGCAGCAGCCGCAGCAGCAGCAACAGCAACAGCGGCAGCCATGGTTCCTCAACCCCCAGCTCCAGTTGCAATCGACTGGTTGGCATGGTTCAGAAAGAATGATCCGGTTAAGTTCGAAGGAGGGTTCAACCCCGATGGGGCACAGCTTTGGTTGCAGGAGATTGAAAAGATCCTGAACACTATGGCACCACCGGAGGAACAAAAGGTTCTGCTAGCACAGTACATGTTGACTAGTGAAGCGGAACACTGGTGGCAACAAATGCGAAGGGGTTTGGAGGCAAACAACCAGGCGATCACTTGGGAGTTGTTCAAGGACCGTTTTCTTGGCAAATACTTTCCCGAGGATGTCCGAAGAGAGAAGGAGATAGCTTTTCTGTAGCTAGTGCAAGGAAATATGAGTGTTGGGGAGTATGCTGCAAGGTTTGAAGACTTGATCCGATATGCAGGGAGTTATAGAGATGCTGATGAAAGGACCAAGTGCATCAAGTTCGAGACCGGACTTCGTTCTGAAATCAAGATGGCTTTTGAATATCAGAACATCGCCAACTTGTCTCAACTGATCAACATGACTAGCACTTATGAAAAGAGCCGGAAACAACGTGCAGCTGAGAAACGCAGCAAAAATGTTCAGAAGGCTGGAGGTCCTATCAGGGGCAAGAGTTCGGTGCAGCGACCGGGTCCTTACTCCCAGCCTAGAACAGGCCAAGCAGTGAGTACCTTTGGTCCTATTCCGACTTGTCCACATTGTGGTAGAGAACATAAGGGGACTTGCTGGACACTGGATCCGAGTAAGGGGGGTCCAACCTGTTACAAGTGCGGACAGCCGGGTCACATTATGGCAAATTGTCCTAGAAATGCAGTCAAGAAGGAGGTGAATGTAGCCAAGGTACAGAAAGCTGGTGACAATCGAGCGACTCGGAAGGGCAAGGTGTATACTCTGGATGGTGAGGAAGTCACTGATGCTGATGAACTGATTAGAGGTACCGGTTATGTTAATAATATTCCTTGTGGCATTCTCTTTGATTGTGGGGCTACTCATTCGTTTATTTCTGTCGATTGCATAAAGAAGTTAGGGTTGTCTGCAATAGAAATGCCTTACAAATTATCTGTCTCTACCCCCACAAATTCTTCTGTAGTCACATCAACGATGTGCTTGGATTGCCCACTTCGAGTATTGGAGCGGGAATTCAAAGTAAATCTAATCCGCTTGCCTTTAACAAAGCTGGACATCATTCTGGGCATGGACTGGATGTCTCGGCACCATGTTCTGATTGATTGCCATCAGAAATCAATTACTATCAGTGATCTTTCCTTATCTGCCCTGGAAATGAATGAGGAGGCAGAGATCAGTCAGATTCCTATAGTTTGCGAATTTCCGGAAGTCTTTCCTGCAGAGATTCCTGGATTGCCGCCGAACAGAGAAGTGGAGTTTAGTATTGATCTGATGCCTGGTGCAGGTCCTATTTCAATAGCCCCGTACAGGATGGCACCTCCGGAATTAGCAGAGTTGAAAAAGCAGATAGAGGAGCTTTTGGCCAAGGGCTTAATTAGACCGAGTGTGTCACCCTGGGGAGCTCCGATTCTTTTTGTTAAAAAGAAGGACGGAAGTCTCCGAATGTGCATCGACTACAGGCAATTGAATGCTGTGACAGTGAAAAACAAATATCCTCTCCCTCGCATTGATGATTTGCTGGACCAATTGCGAGGAGCAGCCGTATTTTCTAAAATCGATCTCCGATCGGGATACCATCAAATCCGTATCCGAGAGGAGGACATCCCTAAAACGGCATTCAGGTCGAGATATGGGCATTTTGAGTATGTAGTGATGTCCTTTGGTCTCACGAATGCTCCAGCCATCTTCATGGACTATATGAACAGGATCTTCAGGCCGTACTTGGATTCTTTTGTCATAGTCTTTATCGACGACATTCTCATCTATTCTAAGAGTCCAAGTGAGCATGCCGAGCATCTGAGAATAGTGTTGCAAATTCTCAAAGCCAAGCAGCTTTATGCAAAGCTCTCTAAATGTAGCTTCTGGTTGAATGAAGGCATTTTTTGGGGCATGTCATTTCTGAGAAGGGTGTTGCTGTTGACTCTTCTAAGGTGGAAGCGGTGCTTAAGTGGGAGAGACCCAAGTCCATTACTGAGATCAGAAGCTTTCTTGGTATGGCTGGGTATTACCGGAGGTTTATTGAGGGATTTTCTAAATTGGCCCTTCCTTTGACAACTCTTACACGGAAAGGTGTTTCGTTTGAGTGGTCCCCAGAATGTGAAGATAGTTTCCAGGAATTGAAGAGGCGGTTGACTAGCTCTCCGGTGTTGATTTTGTCGGACCCGACTCAATCTTTTGTGGTGTATTGTGATGCTTCAAAACAAGGGTTGGGATGTGTGTTGATGCAGCAAGGGCAAGTCATAGCTTATGCGTCCAGACAATTGAGGCAGCATGAACAGAACTATCCCACTCATGATCTTGAGTTGGTGGCAGTGGTTTTTGCTTTAAAAATATGGAGGCATTATCTATATGGTTCAAAGTTCGAAGTCTTTAGCGATCATAAAAGTCTTCGCTATCTCATCGATCAAAAGGAGTTGAATATGAGGCAGAGGAGGTGGATGGAATTTCTGAAGGACTACGATTTTGATCTTCAGTATCATCCGGGCAAGGCCAATGTGGTGGCTGATGCACTAAGTCGTAAGACTTTACATGTCAGCAATCTAATGGTGAGGGAGATGCAATTGATTCAAGAGTTCAGTGACCTCAACTTGAACATGCAAGTGAAAGAGAAGAGCATTGTTCTAGAAATGTTGCAGGTTACCAATGACTTGATGGGTCTTATTAAGGAAAGGCAAGCCGATGATGTAGAGCTGCAAAAGTTGTTAGAAGGGGCATCGGGCAATGAAGAGCCCGACTTCGTGAAGGGTTCTGATGGCATTATCCGATTTAGGGGTCGGATATGTGTTCCTATGGATTTCGAAGTTAGAAGAGATATCCTATGGGAAGCGCATCGAACCAAGATGAATTTCCATCCTGGTGCAACAAAGATGTACCAAGATTTGAAAAGGATTTATTGGTGGCCGAAGCTGAAAACCGATGTGGCCGATCATGTGTCTCATTGCCTAACTTGTCAGAAAGTTAAAATTGAACATCAAAAGCCTGGTGGTCCTTTGCGATCACTTGATATCCCGGAGTAGAAGTGGGATAGTATAGCTATGGACTTTGTGACGGGTTTACCAAGAACGGCTGGAGGATGTGATGCAGTTTGGGTGGTTGTGGACCGTCTTACAAAGTGCGCTCATTTCATTCCTATTCACAAGAAGTACACTCTGGAGAAGTTGACTCAGTTGTATATCAGGGGCATAGTGAAGCTGCATGGTGTTCCTACCAGTATAGTATCCGATCGCGATCCGAGGTTTCTGTCTAGATTCTGGCAGAGTCTTCAGCAGGCATTGGGTACTAAGCTGAAATTTAGTACGGCTTATCATCCGCAGACAGATGGAAAATCTGAGCGTACTATCCAGACACTTGAGGATTTGTTGAGAGCATGTGTTCTGGAGCAAGCTGGTAGTTGGGAGCAGTTACTGCCGTTGATGGAGTTTACTTACAATAACAGCTTTCACTCCAGTATCGGCATGGCACCATTTGAGGCTCTCTACGGGAGGAAATGTAGAACGCCTTTGTGTTGGTTCCAGATAGGAGAAAATCTGTTGACAGGTCCTAATATTGTGAAAGAAACAACTGAGAAGATCACAATGATCAAGAATAAGATGAAAACTTCACAGGATCGCCAGAAGAGTTATGCTGATAGGCGAAGGAGACCTTTGGAATTTGATGTTGGGGATCATGTATTCCTAAGAGTGTCTCCGGTTACAGGAATCGGTAGGGCAATTAAGTCCAAGAAACTAACTCCTCGGTTTGTTGGGCCTTATGAGATTCTGAAGAAGGTTGGCCCGGTGGCTTACAAGATTGCCTTACCCCCTCACTTAGCAAGGCTTCATGACGTGTTTCATGTTTCACAACTAAGGAAATACGTCCATGATCCTTCGCATGTGGTTACCTTAGATGATTTGCCTTTGAAGGAGAATTTAACTTTTGAAGTTCTGCCAGTTAGAATTGAAGACAGGCAGGTGAAGCAGCTCAGAGGCAAGGAAATCTCTTTGGTGAAAGTTATCTGGATCAGGAACAATGTGGAGGAGGCTACATGGGAATTGGAGGACAAGATCAGGCAGTCTCATCCGCAATTGTTCGATGCCAACTGAATTTCGAGGACGAAATTCTGGTAAGTGGGAGAGAATTGTAACATCCTAAGCTTTATTTTTAAGAGAAATTATTATTAAAGCCCAAAAATAATTGGAATAATAGCTTAATGAATTTTGGGAGATAGGTGGGTAGTGATTATAAGTGCTAAGGGATGTATAGAAGGCATTTGTAGCAGCGGGCAAAGTTAACTAAGCGAAATCGGGACTTAAATCGCCGTTTTAGATGTTAGAAATCAACCGAAAAGAGAAAATTAGAAATTTATTATAGGATGCTAAGAAATTAAATTCCACCATTGGATATGAAGTTTAATGGGTTAAGAAGCTTGTCTAAAAATTTGGACCCGATCCGACGGTTGACGAAAAAGTTACGGCGAATCGAAGATTTGAAATCCTGTTTCTCGCCCAGGCGCGCCAGCCTGCGCCCAGGCGCGTGCACTATTCAATTGTGCACCAGACAGTGGAAAAACCGCCCAGGCGCACCTCCCGCTCGCCCAGGCGCGCCCAAGGCGCACCAGCCGCACCACGATCCGCAAATTGGCGCGCCAGACCGCACCAGCACGCGTCAGCAGCACCAGCTGGTGCTGGATTCTCGCCCAAGCGAGTAAAGGCTCGCCCAAGCGAGCGGCGCAGACCAGATCAGATCTGGTGCGTCCAAAATTCAACTTGGTGGCTAAGTTTTGATTATAAGCCACACGATTTGGTGCTGCTTCATGGCTGATCATATGGGCATCTAGGCACCTCATTTCCTCACTTCATCACCAACATCAAGCTCATCACCTTCACCATTTCTCTCAAGCTCAAGAGCACTCCCATCACCCTCTCAACACACACACTTGATTCTTGGGCACCTCAAACCCAAAATCATTAAACCCCATTAAGTTTGCACCATGGAGGTTGGTTGAAGTCTCATTCCTTCCCTCTCTCTTGATCACACGAATTGCTCCCCCCTTTCCTCCTCTTGGATTTTAAGCTTCAACAACACTTGGGGTAAGTAGAGCATTATGGCATGATGTGAACCCCTTTTTCCTTTCCATTCCAATTCTCTTTAGTTCATGAAAGTAGTGTTTAATTTCCTTAGGGTTTTCATGAACCCTTGTCTATGTAGGAACTCTATTTCATGCCTCCCAGTCAAAACCAAGACAAGGGCAAGGATCAACCATCTTGTACTTTCCCAAATAGAGTTGTTTATCATCACTTCATCATATCCTTGTTGAGGTGGCAAGCTAAGCTTAGGAAATTCAAAGTTCCAAGGTTTTGAGCTAGGGCACACAAAGGTTTTCTTTACTTCTTGCTAATTTGACGTAAGGAGTGGGTTATAGTGAGTATTACCGTACTTTGGGGTTTAGTTTACGATATGCATATAATGGGTACAAAGAATTTATTTGCTAGATAGAATATTGCACCATAGGTTATTTAATAAATAGAATTTGTGAACTAAGAATAATAGGAATGATAACAAGAACATGCTTGAATTATGTTGTTTGAGTTATAGAATATAATGGTGATAATGTTGATAACATGCTTGGACTGTGATAATTGATTTTCAATATATAACGGTGATAATTGGGCAACATGAATGTTTTAATGTAGTGATTTAAGAGGGTAATGTAATTGTTAAAGAGTTTAAGAGTTGATGATGTTAAAAGAATTAAATGAATTATACCCGGGCGCAGTAAGACGTGAGTGCACAGGGGTGCAGACGCAGTAGGTCGCGACCAGGGACAGAATGAAATGAATTATACCCGGGCGCAGTAAGATGTGAGTGCACAGGGGTGCAGACGCAGTAGGTCGCGACCAGGGACAGAATGAAATGATTTATACCCAGGCGCAGTACGACCTGAGTGCACAGGGGTGCAGACGCAGTAGGTCGCGACCAGGGACAGAATGAAATGAATTATACCCGGGCGCAGTAAGACGTGAGTGCACAGGGGTGCAGACGCAGTAGGTCGCGACCAGGGACAGAATGAAATGATTTATACTCGGGCGCAGTAAGACGTGAGTACACAGGGGTGCAAACGCAGTAGGTCGCGACCAGGGACAGAATGAAATGAATTATACCCGGGCGCAGTACGGTGCGAACGCAGTAGGTCGTGACCAGGGGAGAGTGAAATGAATTATACCCGGGCGCAGTAAGTCGTGATCGCGCAATGGTGCGAACGCAGTAGGTCGTGACTATGGGAATAAGAAACATACCCGGGCGCAGTAAGTCGTACCTGCACGTTAGTGCGGACGCAGTAGGTCGTGACCAGGGACAGATTGAAAAGAATTATGAATATGATTAAAGTGTAAGGAACGAAAGACTTTATGAAAATGATGAAGGCAAGATTGACTTGAGTAATCAATGGAATATTTTGATAATGAATTGTGATATGTTGAGTTTTATTATATTGTGAATGAATTGCTAAATGTGTATGGCTTGGTATATCATTATGTCATAACTGGAAACTACTTCCCCATTTTATGTGTAATACTCACTCCTTACTATTTCCACAGGTACTGAGGAGGAGTTTACACTTGGTCAGGCCGAGCAGGAGTACTCTCCCTCACAGGGAGAGTAGGTTACTTATATATATGTAAGACATGGGAATGTCCTGGGCCCGATGATATGATGTGATTCATTTTTGTTGTAAATATTGTATATAGCTTTTTGGGGGCCCAGGACGACTCCTTTGGGTAGGAGTCTTATTTTGGGAAAAGTACTATTTTCCACAACTTGTTTATATTTCCGCTAAACTCTGATGTTTCATACTCTGCTTTTCTGATGTGTGCACGATGTTGCACTAGTTGTGATATATGTATAGCCCTGCTGGCTTCTGGAATGTGAAAATGTTTTTGTTTATCAGGTCGCAGGAAAAACCAGAATTTTTGGAAAGTCCTAAAAACAAACGAAACTCCGTCCGTTTGACGGAAGATTTTATAAGTTTAAAAGAAAATTTTAAATTCGCTATTTTTATTAAGGGTATTAAAGGGTAGTTAATTGTAGGTGTTACAAAAGTGATGAACTATGCATGTATTTATAGGTACAATTGAGAATAAATTCCTCCTTAAAACATGATGAGATTCACGCCCCCCCCCCTATTCAGATTTTTAGTCAAGAAAATTCAAATGCATCTTTTGAAACATGCACCTCCATTAATTGATGATTTTTCCAAAACTAAGCCTTCATTCTAAGAGAGTGTTTCTAGTCATTTTTCTGAATATCTTCCCCACCTCTTCATAATTCTGGACGGCACATCCTAATCAAGGGAGGATAAAATTTTCATTGGCTCATTTGAATTCACCTCATAATTGACCAATCACATTAAAGCTTTCATTTTAATAAATCAGAAATAATTAGAAAAATGCATAAATTTGGACGGTGCAGCCAATAAGCACCTAGATAAATATTTAAATATACCAATAAAAATATTTTATAGTCCAATAATTTATTTCATGCTCCAAAATAATTTTTCTAAGTTAAAAATATCAAAAATTCGTTTATCCCTATTGTACAGTACTTTTTCGTAAATGTCAAAATAAAATTTTTATTTTTATATATTCAAATACTACATTTCAATACGATCATTTTCATATAAAGTTTATAATTTTTGCACTTACGGTTTGAAAGTTATGTATTTTTGAAGCTCTAAGATCATTTCCTTCAAAAATGCACTTCATAAGCTTTCAAATAATTTTATAATAAGACAATATATTTTATTTGGATGGTAGTCCAATAGAAAATCTCAGAAATGTATTTTTGTTTTCAAAATAATATACACTTGAGTCAAAAGGTCATTTAATGCATTAAAATCACACCTTTACACTTATAACTCAAAAATTCGTTCAGTACTGTAGCAGTGATAAAATTTCGAAAACTCCAGAATAAAAATCAAAGCTTTATATTTTCATAGTCTACGTTTCGATACGATCATTTTGACATATCATTTGTAATTTTTCGACGTACGGTTTAAAAGATATGAATTTTTTGAAGTTATAGTTCTATAACCCAAAAATTTCACTTTTTGTCAAAACCTTAGTTAAAATCATTCCAATAGAATTTTTCTTAATAAAAATATTTGTTAAATATTCAGAAATATAATTTCACACCAAAAATAATTTTTTTTCTCATTTATTAAATAAAAATTTATAATTAGATGTACATACATACATACATATATATATATATATATTACCACCACACATATATGTGTATATATATATAAAATCAAAATCAACTTTTTAATAACAAATCTTACCAAATTACCCTTAAAATGAATATGACCAAATAAAATAAAGGCAAAAATAGAAATATTATAATTTAATTAAATTGGATAAAATTGCGGGTCTCACAATCCTCCCCAACTTAGAGATTTCTCGTCCCCGAGAACTACGCACAGAGACAAGCAAGGAACCACACCAGTTTATTCAGACATTCTTACTACCCTTCACTTTGTTATTTACTTCTTTTGAGAATATATCCTTCCTTCGATGTCTTCGTTGATCAACACTCTTTTACTGGTCAACCCTTGCCATAATGCTGCGTGGGAGTCGAATTGAGTCAAGCTCACGGATAGGCAACAAACAATCATTGTGTCTCAAAAAATTTTGTTTGACCAGACTAGAAGCATTAAAGGTAAGTGGGTATGAATTATTCATAAGAGATTTTGGTATTTACGTAAGGGTCTTGATAAGGACAGTTTGTTATTTTCGAATTTAGTGTCAATCCAGAAGTAATTTCTTGTATGCATATCAAAACCATAATCACCATCTGAGTTACTTCATACTTCCACACTACCTATGCTACACGGGTACTTGTCACTACACTTCTTCTAACATGGACTCTACTTAACCTTTTGCTCCCCAACTTTGATCAAACTTATACCAGCTATCACACAACTCGATATCCAATTTCACCTTAAGACTATAACTGCCCAACTTTTCACCCACTAAATCCCTTTCTTAGCACCACTTAGGGACTGACTCTAAACCATTATTCCAAAATTCCTAAGATTTCACACAATCATACCATCACCTTGTCCCTTCAGCCTCCTAAAACTCATGTGTTATGCATACAAGTGTTACTTCCTTCATAACTTTATGAGGTAGGGTTCTGTTTTAGTCACGAGAATCCAAGAAAATAACTTTGAATTTACCGGATTTTGGCATTTGGTCAAATAGTTTGATGGAAGGTGATCATTAGATTGGGTATTTTCTGACAAAAGGAAGTCCTTTTTAGTTTGAAAGGGTCAAATTATCGCAAAAATGTGAAAATCAAGTTCAATAATCATACGAAAGGGTGATTGGGTTCTTTTCAAAAATTGAAACAAAGTAGGGTAATGCCTTGACTTGAACTCAATTCTCCTCTGGCAGTCTTTTAAGATACCACACTTTTCCCAAGAATTGGTTTTCACATTTTCACAAGGAGTTCTATACAGCATACTTAAGCACACACATTCATCGATCTCACAAAAATTTCAACGTTATTATATCATAGGAAAAGCATAACCAATCAAGAAGAAAAAGTTAAATCCAACAAGAGAAGCAAACACACTAGTAGTGGATAACTCCACACCGTTTAAACAATTCATCAATCCTAATAACGACTAGCAGCATTAGCATCTTCATTTCTGCACCAACTCTAAACCTTAGTTTACTCTAAGACTAAACCGTTACAACTCAGACACAAACAAACACAACCAGAGTCACACAAGGAAAGCATATAAGGCTATGCTTAAGGCCACTAAGGACAACCATGGCTCTGATACCACTAAATGTAACACCCCAATTTGGACTTAGAATTTTCACTAAATGTAACATCCCAAACTTTATTTTAAATTAGATTATTAATGAAAACCTTAGAAAAATTGGAAAAAGTGACTTAATGAATTTTGGTAGATAGGTGAGTGGTGATTATAAGTCCTAGGGGTTGTATAGAAGGCAATTGTGGCTTTGGGCAAAGTCAAATAAGCGAAATCGGGAGTTAAATCGGCGTTTTAGATGTTAGAAATCAACCGAAAAGAGAAAATTAGGAATAAAATATCCATAGCTCCAAACCAAATTCCCACCGTTGGATGTGAAGATTAAGGTCTTAGGAAGCTTGTCTCAAAATTTGAGCAAGATCCGACGGTTAACGAAAAAGTTGCGGCGAATCGAAGATTTGGAATTCTGGTGCACGCCCAGGCGCACCGGTGCACGCCCAGGCGGGTGCACTGTTCATGGGTGCACCAGACAGTGAAAAACCCGCCTAGGCGGTGCATCAATTCGCCCAGGCGAGCTGAAACACGCACCAGCCGCACCAGTTTCGCGTGTGGCGCGCCAAAACCCCACCTGACCGCACCAAATCTCGCACCAGGCGCACCAGCAGCACCAGTTGGTGCTGATCTCACGCCCAGGCGCGCTGCGCGCATCAGACCCCCATCAGTCGCACCAGACGCATGCGCCATTTCCTCCTGACCGCACCAGCAGCATCAGCTGGTGCTGGATTCTCGCCCAAGCGAGTAAAGGCTCGCCCAAGCGAGCGCGCGCCACCAGATCAGATCTGGTGCGTTAAATTTCAACTTGGGCACCAAGCCAAGCACCATCAGCCACACGATTTCCTTCCTCTTGGCAAGAAACACATAAACAACAACAAAAACACCAAACCACCACCAACATGCCTTCATCTTCCTCTCCCCCCTTACTCCATACGTGCCTCTCTCACTCACCAAGGCATCAAGGCACCACCACCTCTTCTCCTTATTGCTCAAGCCCACACCAATAAGCACTCAAGCACCTTCTCCTTCCCTTCCCCAACTCCACCGTGTCTCTCTCTCACCCAAGCTAGCAATCATCATCCTCATCAACCACACCCCAAACACCATGATCAAGGCACCATCAAGCTTGATCTTCATGACCATCACCCCCCATCATGGGCCAATCACCAAATCACCACCAACCACCACAACAACTCACCCTCTTGATCCAAGAACCTAGCTCCACCATCATCAACTCAAACACTAATAACCAAGTCCCACTATTCTCATAAATCATCATCAACTATCAAGCAACCAAAGAGCTAGCACCATCTTCCTCCATAAATCCATGATCAAGACCTTTGATCACCATCTCCACCAAAAATCAAGTATGAAACTAATAACCCACAACTTCCCTCCTTTTTCCCTTGAAACTCGTGTGCTTCTTCCTCTCCATGGGCTTCTCTAATTTAAGTGGCTAGGGAGAACACCTCATGAGCACACCTTTAGCTTCAAGTCAAAGAGTAGGAGATTAAAACTAGGGTTTTAAGGGCCAAGTGGGTACAAGACAAGGATTAGGGAGCTCAAACACCAAGGATCCATGGGCTAGGACTTGAGATTCATCACCACCTCTTAAGGAGGTAAGAGGGGTTTGTGTTACCTTTCCTAAGGATATAGATTCTAGGTTGTTGTAATGATGACTAGGTGTAGATAAATAATTAAAAGAATAAATCATAGGATAATTAAGGTGTATGGAATGAATCTTAGGGCATAATTGCTTAGGAATGTGTAGATTATATGTTAACTAAGTGGGAAGTTGAGAACCCTAGGGAGTTGATTTAATTTATAGTGCTCTGAGACATACCTGAGTATGTCGACTGTTTTGATTATTATTCGTTGATTGTTACTTGTTATTGATGTGTGTTCATGTCGTGTTTGGTTTTGTGACTCGTAAAGTAAATAATGGACTAAGTATCATCGTAGGCAAGTAATATAGAAAGGGCTAAGTAAGGAAGGAAGGATGGAAAATTACGAGTGAATGATTAAAGAATGGACTAAGGATAAACAACTTGGTGAAAGAGAAATGATGTTTATTATTAATGAATCGGAAATTAGAGGATGGTGATCGAGTGACCAGGAACCTTGATGGATGTTGTGCTTGATTTAATTTGATAAGTGTAAATGTGACTATAAGGATTGTGTGATGGTATGTGATATTGAAATGATGAATTGTGCTAATTAAGTCATAATATATAATTGTGACCAATGGATAGTGGAAATGTGTAATGTGGTGATTAATTTTGAGAAATGGAAAGTGATAAAGAATTGATAATGATAAAAGAATGAAATGAATTACACCCAGGCTTAGCCAGGGGAGAATGAATTACACTCAGGCTCAGCCAGGGGAGAATGAATTACACTCAGGCTCAGCCAGGGGAGAATGTGTTATACTCAGGCGCAACCGGGGGATACTTACCCGGACGCAGTAAGTCGTCATCGCACGGGGGTGCGAACGCAGTAGGTCGTGACCAGGGGATTGAGAAACATACCCGGACGCAGTAAGACGTGAGTGCACAGGAGTGCAGACGCAGTAGGTCGTGACCAGGGGATTGAGAAACATACCCGGACGCAGTAAGTCGTGAGTGCACAGGAGTGCAGACGCAGTAGGTCGTGACCAGGGACAGATTGAAAAGACTTATGAATATGATTAAAGTGAATGGAACGAAAGTCTTTATGAAAACGATGGATGAGAATGAAATGTGAATTTAATTGAATTGAAAAGTAAGCTTAAGGCTAAAAATAGGATCGATAGGAAGGTAGTATGGACATAAGGCTTAAGTTATCGAAGATGAACTTGTATGTGATTACCTGAAAAAGAATTCTAGGTTAACAGACAACTTTGACTTCAATAGGGCCTAGTTTGTCAGCTATGCTTCTTAGAAGCTATTATTCTTAGTACTGTGTAATGCTACCCTTCTTGCTATATTTTTACAGGTACCGAAGGAGCATACACGTGTCTCACCGAGCAGGATTACATTCCACCACGTGGAGTGTGGATAGTATTTGGCGACCACCTATTGGTCATGGGTTATTTTGGGGAAGTTTTATTGTATTTCATTTACTCTGTATTTTGAGGAACTAAGAGTTTGAGAAACTATTTGTATTACCTTAGAAATAATGTAATGAGTGGACTAAACAATATTTTGGGCCCTGCTGGCCTCTGATGAATTGGAAATGTTGATGTTCACTAGGTTACAGGAAAAACAGGAATTTTGGGAAAGTCCTAGAAACAAACAAAACTCCGTCCGTTTGACTGGAGATTTTCACATGAATTAAAAATAACTAAGTGTTTTTCCTAACCAAATCATAAGTTTAAAAATAAATTTTCAATTCACTATTTTAATTAAGGGTGTAAAAGGGTTAATAAACTTAGGTGTTACATTTATGGTATCAGAGCAGTTTTTCCTCGGCCCGAAGGGAGTAACTGATTACTCCTGTAGTTACTCATCAAGCGAGTGACTTGTAGTTAAATGTTAAACTTCTTTGTGGTCTAGTCAGGTGTTGTTGTAGCATGATAATAGGTATAGTTGTTGAGTCTAGCATAGTGAGTACTCTAGATTCTTTTAAGTTTGTTGAGTGATTTGAGGAGCGCGATTAGCATCTGACGATTTCTTTTAAAAAGCATGGTAAGCATTGGAAAATCTTTTCTAAGTCCACTCAAATCATGTTCAGTTTACCATGCTAAACTTGAAATCTTGTGGAAATCAATGAGTCATATTTAGAAGTGGATGAATGACGAGACTAAGGAAAGCAATACCCCAACGGGCAAGAGCACTAGATTGCTACCCCACCGGGAGAAAGTGATCTTTAGTTTCGCGCCAAGTAAACCAACTCTAAATGTGACACACAAAGCAAGATTTCAACATTTTAAAACTAATAGGCTATGCGTTTCAAACTTAAGTAAGACGAGAATGGTCTTATCATCGATATGATGTATGGTTGAGCCTGATCACCTCAAGTATACACATATTGGAGGATATCATCATCCTGTCCTTAAGTTTCGGCGAGTAATTTGGGGATTTAGTGAGATCCCAAATTTAGGAGGATTAGAGGTCTTGTCATAGGTTTCCGTATGCGTAAATATTTTGAATCAGAGATTGCGCAACGGAAGTGTAGGAAGTATTGTCTTGTCTTAAGATAAGAGGAGCAGCTAAATAGGAATCCTAGTTAACTATGATAGATTGCTAGGGTTTGTACGTTAGAATTGAACATAGGAAGCCTTAAGATAGTACATAGTGATTGTCCTAAGTCTAGACGAATAGATGCTTGAAATTTTAGGTAGTGCATAGAGTTAGCATAAATGCTTGTATTGAATTAATGAGATGTGATGTATTGTTTTGTGTTTGCCTACATGATGAATTGTGCATTTTAATGATAATTGTTATTGTCTGAAACATGTGCATGATGAAAATTGTGTGGAGCATAAAACCTTTCGCAAACATCCTCATAGAATTGTGTTGCTATCAACAAATCGCTTGGTTCTCAAGCATAACCATTTCAAAAATCAGGAACCATTCGATTTATTTTCTTAAGCGTGATAGTAACCCCAATGAATATTCATGTTTTGAAATTGAATTCAAAAATGAATATCACTGTTTTAACAAGATCGAAAATCATTCTAAATTGAGTGCTAAGTCGT
This sequence comes from Crotalaria pallida, assembly GCA_037953625.1. Classification (NCBI taxonomy): domain Eukaryota; kingdom Viridiplantae; phylum Streptophyta; class Magnoliopsida; order Fabales; family Fabaceae; genus Crotalaria; species Crotalaria pallida. Next base: position 72,258,511 of record CM075649.1, on the reverse strand, counting down.
ATCACGAAATTTTGAAAAATTGATTAATAAACTAAGGATTCCTAAGTAATCAAGCGGTGAACTAATTTATTCTTTTAAGCTATTTCCCCCGCTGATTAAATAGGAACCCTTCTATGTGACTTTACTCAATTTGGAATGGAGCTTAGTTGTCAAACTCAAAGTCAAAGGGGATGTGACTATTTTGATTGTTTGAGAATGCATTGAAATAAATTTTCTAGTAAACCACATACTCCTATTCTCATTGAGTTTGCTAATCTTGAGAAAGGTTATAATCCTTCACCTAAATCTCCCGAAATTAGATGGAGAAAATCATTTACAAAAGATATGCTTTGCTTTGTAAAATTTGTTTTTGGAACTTCATTCAAAGTTATTTGGCATGAATATGTCAAGGTTTTTAAAGTGTGAAATAAATTTTCCTGATTTAATCTTTTCCTGAGAATTTTGCGTAAAACGAATCAAAATGTTTTTCCATCAAGAAAGGAATTCGATTTTTCAAGAATAAGGAAAGCATTCATGTCTTTCGGCATATCCTTTTGGTTTTATAAATGCATAAATGCACATACTTTGAATTTATAGGATTTTAATTATTGAACTTTGAAACCATACAAAGTGATTGATTTTGTCGAAGTTTTATCTTGACATGCATAACTTGAATGTGTGAACAAATCATGGGAAACCATGCAAATTTTCAAACTCTTCTTGGGTTGCATTTGAAATGTGTGCAGCTTATCTAAGATGTGTGCATGGATTTAGACTTGAGTTCTAGGGTTGATTTAGGTAGATCGGGATTGGATTAGAATCAAGTGGAGATTGCCAAGTTAGTGGTTGCATTTATGTGCTGATATGAAATGTTGGTGTGCGTATTTGAATTTTGATTGTTATGTATGTGCTGACTGTTTACTTGTCAATGGGTGTGATTGCTTATGACTTAAGAATAGTGCCTAAGTGTAGATCACCAGGTAGATTGTGATTAGAACTCTTGTAATGTTTGTCCCACATCGGAGTGAACCTCAAAAACCTTAGAGCATTTTGCTTCTAGTCTAACCAAACTAAACCACGATTTGTATTCTTCATTGGATGCATGAGTCCGGTGGCGTACTTAAGCAAGGTAGTATGCCGATTCAAAGTGGGGGAGTAGAACCTAGTGCAAAATGCATCGTAGTTAGAAAACCCTTTGTTGGGATGGTTCTCCATTTGAAGGAATTGAATGGAATTTTGGGGACGAAATTCTAATAAGTGGGGGAGAATTGTAACATCCCAAACTTTATTTTAAATTAGATTATTAATGAAAACCTTAGAAAAATTGGAAAAAGTGACTTAATGAATTTTGGTAGATAGGTGAGTGGTGATTATAAGTCCTAGGGGTTGTATAGAAGGCAATTGTGGCTTTGGGCAAAGTCAAATAAGCGAAATCGGGAGTTAAATCGGCGTTTTAGATGTTAGAAATCAACCGAAAAGAGAAAATTAGGAATAAAATATCCATAGCTCCAAACCAAATTCCCACCGTTGGATTTGAAGATTAAGGTCTTAGGAAGCTTGTCACAAAATTTGAGCAAGATCCGACGGTTAACGAAAAAGTTGCGGCGAATCGAAGATTTGGAATTCTGGTGCACGCCCAGGCGGGTGCACTGTTCATGGGTGCACCAGACAGTGAAAAACCCGCCCAGGCGGTGCACCAATTCGCCCAGGCGAGCTGAAACACGCACCAGCCGCACCAGTTTCGCGTGTGGCGCGCCAAAACCCCACCTGACCGCACCAAATCTCGCACCAGGCGCACCAGCAGCACCAGTTGGTGCTGATCTCACGCCCAGGCGCGTGGTCACTGCGCCCAGGCGCGCTGCGCGCATCAGACCCCCATCAGTCGCACCAGACGCATGCGCCATTTCCTCCTGACCGCACCAGCAGCACCAGCTGGTGCTGGATTCTCGCCCAAGCGAGTAAAGGCTCGCCCAAGCGAGCGAGCGCCACCAGATCAGATCTGGTGCGTTAAATTTCAACTTGGGCACCAAGCCAAGCACCATCAGCCACACGATTTCCTTCCTCTTGGCAAGAAACACATAAACAACAACAAAAACACCAAACCACCACCAACATGCCTTCATCTTCCTCTCCCCTCTTACTCCATACGTGCCTCTCTCACTCACCAAGGCATCAAGGCACCACCACCTCTTCTCCTTATTGCTCAAGCCCACACCAATAAGCACCCAAGCACCTTCTCCTTCCCTTCCCCAACTCCACCGTGTCTCTCTCTCACCCAAGCTAGCAATCATCATCCTCATCAACCACACCCCAAACACCATGATCAAGGCACCATCAAGCTTGATCTTCATGACCATCACCCCCCATCATGGGCCAATCACCAAATCACCACCAACCACCACAACAACTCACCCTCTTGATCCAAGAACCTAGATCCACCATCATCAACTCAAACACTAATAACCAAGTCCCACTATTCTCATAAATCATCATCAACTATCAAGCAACCAAAGAGCTAGCACCATCTTCCTCCATAAATCCATGATCAAGACCTTTGATCACCATCTCCACCAAAAATCAAGTATGAAACTAATAACCCACAACTTCCCTCCTTTTTCCCTTGAAACTCATGTGCTTCTTCCTCTCAATGGGCTTCTCTAATTTAAGTGGCTAGGGAGAACACCTCATGAGCACACCTTTAGCTTCAAGTCAAAGAGTAGGAGATTAAAGCTAGGGTTTTAAGGGCCAAGTGGGTACAAGACAAGGATTAGGGAGCTCAAACACCAAGGATCCATGGGCTAGGACTTGAGATTCATCACCACCTCTTAAGGAGGTAAGAGGGGTTTGTGTTACCTTTCCTAAGGATATAGATTCTAGGTTGTTGTAATGATGACTAGGTGTAGATAAATAATTAAAAGAATAAATCATAGGATAATTAAGGTGTATGGAATGAATCTTAGGGCATAATTGCTTAGGAATGTGTAGATTATATGTTAACTAAGTGGGAAGTTGAGAACCCTAGGGAGTTGATTTAATTTATAGTGCTCTGAGACATACCTGAGTATGTCGACTGTTTTGATTATTATTCGTTGATTGTTACTTGTTATTGATGTGTGTTCATGTCGTGTTTGGTTTTGTGACTCGTAAAGTAAATAATGGACTAAGTATCATCGTAGGCAAGTAATATAGAAAGGGCTAAGTAAGGAAGGAAGGATGGAAAATTACGAGTGAATGATTAAAGAATGGACTAAGGATAAACAACTTGGTGAAAGAGAAATGATGTTTATTAATAAATGAATCGGAAATTAGAGGATGGTGATCGAGTGACCAGGAACCTTGATGGATGTTGTGCTTGATTTAATTTGATAAGTGTAAATGTGACTATAAGGATTGTGTGATGGTATGTGATATTGAAATGATGAATTGTGCTAATTAAGTCATAATATATAATTGTGACCAATGGATAGTGGAAATGTGTAATGTGGTGATTAATTTTGAGAAATGGAAAGTGATAAAGAATTGATAATGATAAAAGAATGAAATGAATTACACCCAGGCTTAGCCAGGGGAGAATGAATTACACTCAGGCTCAGCCAGGGGAGAATGAATTACACTCAGGCTCAGCCAGGGGAGAATGTGTTATACCCAGGCGCAACCGGGGGATTGAGATACTTACCCGGACGCAGTAAGACGTTATCGCACGAGGGTGCGAACGCAGTAGGTCGTGACCAGGGGATTGAGATACTTACCCGGACGCAGTAAGTCGCTATCGCACGGGGGTGCGAACGCAGTAGGTCGTGACCAGGGGATTGAGATACTTACCCGGACGCAGTAAGTCGCTATCGCACGGGGGTGCGAACGCAGTAGGTCGTGACCAGGGGATTGAGATACTTACCCGGACGCAGTAAGTCGTTATCGCACGGGGGTGCGAACGCAGTAGGTCGTGACCAGGGGATTGAGATACTTACCCGGACGCAGTAAGTCGTCATCGCACGGGGGTGCGAACGCAGTAGGTCGTGACCAGGGGATTGAGAAACATACCCGGACGCAGTAAGACGTGAGTGCACAGGAGTGCAGACGCAGTAGGTCGTGACCAGGGGATTGAGAAACATACCCGGACGCAGTAAGTCGTGAGTGCATAGGAGTGCAGACGCAGTAGGTCGTGACCAGGGACAGATTGAAAAGACTTATGAATATGATTAAAGTGAATGGAACGAAAGTCTTTATGAAAACGATGGATGAGAATGAAATGTGAATTTAATTGAATTGAAAATTAAGCTTAAGGCTAAAAATAGGATCGATAGGAAGGTAGTATGGACATAAGGCTTAAGTTATCGAAGATGAACTTGTATGTGATTACCTGAAAAATAATTCTAGGTTAACAGACAACTTTGACTTCAATAGGGCCTAGTTTGTCAGCTATGCTTCTTAGAAGCTATTATTCTTAGTACTGTGTAATGCTACCCTTCTTGCTATATTTTTACAGGTACCGAAGGAGCATACACGTGTCTCGCCGAGCAGGATTACATTCCACACGTGGAGTGTGGATAGTATTTGGCGACCACCTATTGGTCATGGGTTATTTTGGGGAAGTTTTATTGTATTTCATTTACTCTGTATTTTGAGGAACTAAGAGTTTGAGAAACTATTTGTATTTCCTTAGAAATAATGTAATGAGTGGACTAAACAATATTTTGGGCCCTGCTGGCCTCTGATGAATTGGAAATGTTGATGTTCACCAGGTTACAAGAAAAACAGGAATTTTGGGAAAGTCCTAGAAACAAACAAAACTCCGTCCGTTTGACGGGAGATTTTCATATGAATTAAAAATAACTAAGTGTTTTTCCTAACCAAATCATAAGTTTAAAAATAAATTTTCAATTCACTATTTTAATTAAGGGTGTAAAAGGGTTAATAAACTTAGGTGTTACACTAAAAATTTGCGCCATTTTTTTTTATTTAAACATTTCCAAAATCAATTTATTTTAATTCTTTTACAAAAAGATTTTCATAAAACAATTTGATTCATTTGTTTACAAAATAATTTGATACTTAACTTGCGTCATAAAAATTCTATTTCCAAAAAGAGATGTTACCATCCAATACATTTCAAAAAAACTCATTTTCTCCATGTTATATTTAATTGATGGTTAACTTTGAGGAAAATAATTTAGGTACATATGAACATGATACAATAACCAAAAAGAACTTCTTTTATTTCATTTAAAATAATCCATATTACAACTGGGGTTTCATTCGGGATAGAGTAATCGTGTCCTACCCATCCAATGATGGAATACAAAACAAAAACTATCCTAGACTATTAGTCTTCATCATTTCCTCCACCGCAACTGTCTGGAATATTCCTTGATTGCTGCTTCTGCTTCCTCCTCGTATGTACGTCGTCCCCCGATCCTCTTCCATCTTGAGCAACCGCTACTTGAGATAGTACATGATCTGTCATCTGTGAACATTGTTCCCCAATGTTCACAGGAAAGGGAAATAGAGAGAGTAAGCACTTCCGAACGATATGATCGTTGACGGCACGGGCTTACCATAGGGGAATATTAAGACCATACAAGCATATCATAAAACAATATATACATCATTATTACCAATCTCTTATAAACAACTTCAGCTAAATACCACAGGGTCCTTCCCACCAAAAGGATAATCTTCATGAAACCATATCCATTATATTTAATTATCTTTAGGCTCTAAGTTTCATTGTCATAACCACCGGAAATTCAAGAGGGGGTACCACACCGAGGCTCAAGGGTTTGGTAGCACACACGTTACATCTCCTCCATCATTCCAACCACATCCTAGTTCGGAAAGCAGATGGGACGCACAGGAACCCTAACCATGCTGGCATCGATGTCGAAGGGTACGCACCAAAGAGTATTCAACAACCGAAGTAAAATTATTTCATCCATACAGTTTTACCAAAAATACAGCGACATCTAGCCCCATTCGGGTTCCCTTTCACCATCTAGGATTTGCTCAAGGGGGCGACAGTGCTCTCTCTAGTTGATCGTGCAGTTCTGCGCTACGACATTGTCTACAACCGAGAGAGAAGTCCTTGTAGTCTTGTCCCGCCTAGAGAAGCGCTCGAGGCTTCTTGACGTTTCACCGTCCTTGCCCTCCCCTATCACAATCGACACTTGAAGAAACACCGACCTCCAAACATACCTGAGTATCCGTAGATAATTAGGGTGTCTTTCCTCTCCACTACTTCACTCTCAACGCGTAGGTTTAGGAAAGGGGTTCCTAAGTCTTTTAAGTCTTTTCTTAAACCTAAGTTTTGGTCGACCCATTCTAAGCCTCGCATCTAACGGGCCTCGACCTTTAAGGGACCACAGCCATATTTACTTATAGTACAGTGGATTCCACAAGACTTGAAACCACGGCACAGTCATCCACGTGGCCAGTCACTTAAGGGGATTATGTAACAAAGTTATTTTTGTGCCACTTGCACCATCACTGTACACTAATATCGCTTACAAAATCCATTGATCATTCTCATATTTTCATAATAGTATTTCCAAAATATGTCAAATCCTTTTCATGGAACGACCGGTCGAAAAACACAAAGAACTCTTTTCATAGGAACCACCGAACATTAATTATCTTTCCATAAGATGAACCATTATTTCCAAAATGTAATATACAATTCAAAAATATACAACATGGCATAATCAATTATCAACCGACATACAATAAATATCGAGGAATCGTGTTTTTCGTATAAACGGCGGGATACACACTCAATTGCCGTTTTACTACTCGACCGATAGATTCCTAGTTCCGACCTTTGAGATGATACAGAACGTCCTAATATTACCCTACATGCCACTATGTCTTAAGAAGGCTTCTCTCTCACCTGAGATCCACGCTTACTCTGTTTCAACCTTTGAGTCCACAACTCCAGCAGCTCGTTCACCTTTGATTCCTTTATTCTTGAATGATGAACGACATACAATTAATATCTAATGAGTACTTTGTACTACCTAAGTAAAGGCTAAACCCAAAGTACCAAAGTACCTTAAAACAGAAGTCCTTTTTTTTAAAACAGAACTCCTTTTTAAGGCATTAGATAACTTAAACAATTCCTTTTAACATCAAGAAATCCTTTTTGCAAAACAAAATTTAAAACTCACTCCAATACTTGAAAATACATTTTTATTTTCATAAAAACCATACTACATTGCTTATATAACAACTACCATGTTCAAGCACGTATACACATAAACATACATTTACATTTTGACTATCATAGATTTCTTAAACTTTATATTACTTTAAAAGAGACTCAACATTATAAAACTCATACATGCATGAATTAACCTAATTCCTATAGTCACACATATACCATTTAGAGAAGCATCATATCAATTAGACATCAATTTTCATAGCAATCATTCATTTATCTAAAAACACTTAACTCTATATCAAAATACAATCCATTTCATATCAAAAAATATGACACTCATACCCAAACATATACATACATATATTTAGCAAATCAAAATCATTTTTAGAATTACTTAAATCAATTTATCAAATTTGGACAGCAACTACGCACAAACTTGAAATTCACTTTTCTCATAAACTGTACCTCTAAAAATCATGTCTCTTTTTCCTACTTACAAAACACAAGTCCTATTATCTAATCAACATTTAAATAGCATAAAATCATATTAAAAACAATTCTGGACAGCCAGGTAAGATAGAGTTGCATCATTTCAAAATCACCCGAAAATGCATCTTTTTCAAATTATTATTAAAGGATACATATACCATGGTCTAGAAATAGAGTCAAACTAAATAAATAACATTTTTACTTTATAAAACAATTTTGGGACAGCATACCCTACAAGTCTTGCAAAATCACTTTTTTTTTCTTTTTAGCTTTTAAATTATGAAAATCATCTCCAATCATAACATAACTTTTTAAAACACAATCAAAATATCTAAAAAAAAATAAATTTCAATCTTTCCTTTACTGAAAATCCACCTTATAACAACTACCATGTCTATCCCACTCATACAGCATGACCTTAAAGTATTTTTCTTTTGATGCAAATTTTCAATCAGACCAACCAGTAAACAAATTTTGCAAAATCATGTTATAAACACATATAACTAAATGAGAGCATAGATTCAAGTATTCAAAGTTCAAAATACTTTTTCTCTATTGCTAATTAAATTAAATTACAGACTACAAACAACTTACAGAAAATTACTTTTAATCATCAGTACATTCACAAAATCACTTTTTTACTTCCTTTTAATTTTTAACTACTTTAGCATAAAGATCTTAGCATAAAGTACACATTACCAAATCATTTCAAAATAATTTTCATCCTTGATGTAACTATTTTACAATCTTGGACAGCATATACACATTTTCATAAAACTCAGTTTTCTCCTAAACGGTTTATCAGAAACACATGCCGTTTTTTCCTAAATTCTCATTACAACTTCTACTATAATAAAATGATCAAAATTAAGCTAAATAAAATAATTGCATCTGCTGTACAGCCACTGTAAAAGTTGCATTAGTTCAAGAAGTTTAAGTAAAAAATCCAAAACAATTATACACAATTCCTACTCATGCCAAAGACTTTAAAACACTATTATTTCTAATAAAACGTTACTTTTTCATTATTTATAAATTCTGGACAGCAACTTAATATTTTTTTATAAATCATTTTAATCAATCAAAAATACCCATTTTCTATTTGTTTCTACACCATATTTGTACATACAAACTAAGTACTACTAACACTCTTAAAATAATCATTTGAGGTCTTGAATAAATAATTTTCCAGAATTAAAATTAAATTTCTAGAATTATTCTTTTCCATAAAAACATGTAATTCATTCCATAGACATACTAAAACAATTATCAAATCAATTAGAAAAATTCAATTAACTTTATTTCTTTCTCATAAATAATTCGACCAGCACTAGAAGATTAGGAAAAACATTTTTAATTCTTAAAACATCTATATAATATAATTACATCACTTTATATACTCAAAACAAGAGTTTTAAATTGTTAACAAAATATAAAGTAGATCTCTTTTAAGAAAGAACTCACATTTTTTTCCAGCAACTAACATCTTCAAACACATCAACCACATACTCATACAATCACCTAAAAATACATGCTCTTATAAATTTATATATTTATAACAATTACCCATTTATTTCTATTTCTTTTAAACAATAAACTACAATTTAATTACACATCAAATAACAAACAATTTACAAAAATTATTCCAAGAAAACCATAGGCCTCACGGCCTATTTTATTTATTTATTTTTTTTTTCCAGAAAATTTCATTTTTGTTTATTATCCTTACTCATTGTTCTTATTTAACTTAAATCCAAACAAAAAGAGATAAAATACAACCAAACAATAACGATTAAACAAAATTTCTATAAAATACAAATTCATACACTTTAAGAACACCAAAAAAATTCCAGAATTTATTTTATTTCCCAAAAATTATTTTTAGTTCCTTTTTCACAAATCATTTTCATTTCTTTAAGGAAAACACTTATTTGTTTTTTATTCTCAAATACACATGAAATAACAACAATTACCATACAATAAATATATATATATATATATATATATATATACATACGGTCCAGAATAAAAGAAAATAAAAATCCATCTTAATCCTCTTATTCATTTCCATTCTCTTTTATTTTATTAAACAACAATACAATTCATATATCAAAATACACAAATCAACCATCACCTCTACTTAATATATGTCACGGCCTAAATATACATATACAAGAAAAATATATTTTTTCCATTTTACTTATTTATCACTATTCCTTAATACAAAGAAACAAAAACAATTAAAAGACAAAGAATAAAAACTTATTTAATTATACAAAATTCTCTATAATTCATATAGTCTTAGAAATAAAATAAACCCAGAAAATTAATTAATTATACTCATCAAAAATTTTAGCCATCTTAAGAATTAAAGAAAAGGGGAGATAAATCCCTTTAAACACCCTTTTTGTGTCCCTTTTCTCATCCTTAATTCATATGACTCAAGAACAATATCACATATTCAATAATAAATTTTAAAATTTAGAAGTTTAGCTATTTCTTTACCAGAGAAGAATTTAGAGGTTTTACTCAATAATAAAAACAAACAAATTAAAAAAAAAGATTAAATGAGTAAATGATTTTGGGTTACCTCTACTCCTTAAGCTAAAGAAGACTTCAAGAATGAGAATGAAAAATTGTTCCTCTCCTCCTAAGATGTGCCACGCCACCCACCCTCTTCCCTTAAGCTTTTTCTTAATTTTTTTTCTTTGCAAAACTTGTAATGTGTGTGTGAAAAAAGTGATGAACTATGCATGTATTTAAGGGTGTTCATAAACCAGTTTTTTTTAAAAACCGAACCAAATTGTGTAAACTGGTTCATAAACCGGTTCTATGAAATGGTTCTAATATTAAAATGGTTCATAACCGGTTCTGAACCTGTTATGAACCGGTTCTTTTGGTGCACCAGTTCTTGAACCGGTTTACCAAAAAAACCGGTTTTATTTTTTGAACCGGTTTCAAAACCGGTTTTTGAACCGGTTTTTGAAATTTCTGCCCCGAACCGGTTTTTGCTATTTCTGTCCGCACCGTTTTGAAACCGGTTTTTTTTTTGCTTATTTTCCGAACCGGTTTTTCCTGGTTTATTTTCCGAACCTATTTTACTAATTACTAATTACTAATCACTTTGCATACAGTCACTATGGCAAAAGTGATATAAGCGATTGACTCAGAAAAATCCAGAATCCAAAAGCTTTAAGCCATTCTGAAGATTTAAAAACAGGTAGGAACAAAGTTACAACTGATAACATTCATCAACTGGTTTAAAACATCATAAAGCATCACTCAATAATCAAGTTTTGCAGCAAGATTAAAAACAAATTTCAGATCACACAACAATAGACAAATGCCCAATAACATTGTTCAAAGTTCAAACATATATTGCAGAAAGTTTCACACCCCAACAATTCAGATTATAGAAAAGCAGAGCATATACTAAATTACTAGTGCTATATTGCGGATTTGCTTTGTTTGCCTCTGAATCTGTGACTCTATACTAAATCAATCCACTGTAGTACTTGTTCTTGTAAAGTTATTCATGCATTAGCTAACTTTCATGTGAAAACTGTTTTAGTTGAGTACATAGACTTCTGCTATTCTTCTAATTTTTCGAATATCTTATAGAAGGAGCTTTTCACAATATCTTTGAAGTGATTCCAGTTTCATTTATGTTTCTGCAATAAATATCATAATTAGAACAAGCGACTACAGAACCAATCATGTACTAAAAACCATAACAACATAAACCTTATAACAACTCACATCAAATAATCAGAGCAAGCATTGCTAAACTAACAAAGCTAGGAGCAGAGTCAAATATCTCCACATTCCCAACCACATCACGTAATTTGCAAGGATATCAGCTGTCCTGTTAGCTTCTCTAAAGCTATGATAAAACTCAACACAACAATTCTTCAATATGTTCTTAATCTCCAAGACCAGAGCTGCACACGACATAACAGATCTATATTACTGGGTACATACCAAAATCTATATTAATTAATTTTAAAAATAAAAATGAGCTTAAACTAAAGTAGCATAAGTTAGAGAGTTAAAAAGGTATGGTACACAAAGATTGGCAGGAAAGAACTAATTCAATATGGCTAGCTAAGGGTTTTTCATGATAAACAGGAAGAAAGGTTAATATGCCATAGCTTATCACTCAGGAGGAGTCAGGACAATCAATAATTACACGAATTTCTCAATGACTGCCTTTATTTTCCACACATCAGTTTTTCCTATAACAATAACCAAGAGAACAGAAATCTAAGTTCAACACAAGATTGGTGAGAATGAATTTTGCTAATGGGCTAAAACAAAACAAATATCCCATAAATCTACTAGCAAAATAACCATGATAAAGAGTAGTACTAAACAATGTTATCAAATTTATAAGTACAAGCATTAATTAATGCACAAAAATAAAGGACAAGATATGTAAGTGACTACTAAGAAATGAAAATATCTACATTACATAGAATCAACAGAAATTCAATCTCTTTTGATATCTTAAATGACGTCAACGTAATACTGGGCAATTCTTAAGCATTGAATATTCAACTGGAAAAAAATATATATATGAATGTAAGAATGAAACAGTTAAATAGAAATGCAGAACAAGGATCAGCAACTAATAAGCAAAACTTCCAAACACTTGGAAAAGAAGAGAGTGGTGGAAAAGGAACCTGAGAAAGGGAGAGGTAGAAATGGAAGTGAAGGGGAGGGAGGAATGTGTGAATGAGTTTAAATGGGAAATGAGGAGTTACTTCCAGAACGTGCTCATGCTGATACTGGTGTGGTGGTTACGTATTGTTATAATTTTCAAAGGTTAACATCTATCAACATCCAATTAATATTATATTATTGAGGAAATCACATGCCATATATTACAGGAACCATAAGAGTTAAGGTGGCAGGTAACTGATTCATAACCTAATCATACTAAAAAGCAAAGACGTGTGTCTTTAATGATGAAGCAACAACCATTATTCTTCAAAAACAACATTGTAAGTGGTGATATTGTCTGAGACTCTGAGACAATATATGTTGAACTGAAGCAATAGTGGTAAGTTAGCATGAACCAATTACGAAAAGTCCATAAAGACATAGTAACAACTAACAAGAGTGAATCTTAAGAAACTATTGCAATCAGACTAAACCTTAATCTTAAGAAACTGTAAACACATTATTAAGAAGCAGAGAGAGAATGAGAAGTTGAGAACGAAGATGAGAGACCAAACCTTGGCGACGCGGCGGCGAGGGAGAATCGCTGAGCGACGGCGGTGACGGAGAATCGCAGCGACGAGGGAATCCCGGAGAATCGCGGAGAGACGGAGAGGCGGCTGTGCCGTCGTCGTTGTTCGTGGCTGTGTCACTGTGTGTTGTTCGCCGTCGTTGTTCGTCGTCTTTGTTCGTTAATCGTTGCTCATGTAGTGAAATTAGGGTTCATTGTTTGGGAGAATACTGAATTTGGGAATGAAATGAAATAAAGTGGTTTAGTGAAGGTGGTTCGGTTTTTAGTGATATGGTTCGGATTTAAAAACCGAATCATTTCCTGCATTAATTTGGTTCGGTTCAAAAAACCGGTTTTTAAAATGTGGTTCATTTGGTTTTGGTTTGGTTCGGTTTGTAATATGATTTGGTTCTTTTGGTTTTTTTGAACACCCTTACATGTATTTATAGGTACAATTGAGAATAAATTCCTCCTTAAAACATGATGAGATTCACGCCCCCCCTATTCATATTTTTAGTCAAGAAAATTCAAATGCATCTTTTGAAACATGCACCTTCATTAATTGATGATTTTTCCAAAACTAAGCCTTAATTCTAAGAGAGTGTTTCTAGTCATTTTTCTGAATATCTTCCCCACCTCTTCATAATTCTGGACGGCACATCCTAGTCAAGGGAGGATAAAATTTTCATTGGCTCATTTGAATTCACCTCATAATTGACCAATCACATTAAAGCTTTCATTTTAATAAATCAGAAATAATTAGAAAAATGCAGAAATTTGGACGGTGCAGCCAATAAGCACCTAGATAAATATTTAAATATACCAATAAAAATATTTTACATTCCAATAATTTATTTCATGCTCCAAAATAATTTTTCTAAGTTAAAAATATCAAAAATTCGTTTATCCCTACTGTACAGTACTTTTTCGTAACTGTCAAAATTAAATTTTTATTTTTATATATTCAAATACTAAATTTCAATACGATCGTTTTCATATAAAGTTTATAATATTTGGACTTACGGTTTGAAAGTTATGAATTTTTGAAGCTCTAAGATCATTTCCTTCAAAAATGCACTTCATAAGCTTTCAAATAATTTTATAATAAGACAAATACGAAAATATATTTTATTTGGATGGTAGTCCAATAGAAAACCTCAGAAATGTATTTTTGTTTTCAAAATAATATACACTTGAGTCAAAAGGTCATTTAATGCATTAAAATCACACATTTACACTTATAACTCAAAAATTCGTTCAGTACTGTAGCAGTGATAAAATTTCGAAAAATCCAGAATAAAAATCCAAGCTTTATATTTTCATAATCTACGTTTCGATACGATCGTTTTGACATATCATTTGTAATTTTTCGACGTACGGTTTAAACGATATGAATTTTTTGAAGTTATAGTTCTATAACCCAAAAATTTCACTTTTTGTCAAAACCTTAGTTAAAATCATTCCAATAGAATTTTTCTTAATAAAAATATTTGTTAAATATTCAGAAATATAATTTCACACCAAAAATAAATTTTTTTCTCATTTATTAAATAAAAATTTATAATTAGATGTACATACATATATATATATATTACCACCACACATATATGTGTATATATATATATAAAATCAAAATCAACTTTTTAATAACAAATCTTACCAAATTACCCTCAAAATGAATATGACCAAATAAAATAAAGGCAAAAATAGAAATATTATAATTTAATTAAATTGGATAAAATTGCGGGTCTCACACTTGGTGCCCCAAGGGACGTAGAGGATGTAGCATGAGTCCTTGGAGGCTCTAACAAGTGTAGAATGGTTAAGAGAGTATTCTAAAGGCTTAGAATGGTCTAGGAACGTGTACTAGGACATATAAGAACCTTTAGAATGATCCTAAACAATGCTTGGTGCCCCAAGGGACGTATAGGATGTAGCATGAGTCCTAGGAGGCTCTAACAAGTGTAGAATGGTTAATAGGGTATTCTAAAGGCTTAGAATGGTCTAGAAATGTGTACTAGGACATATAAGAACCTTTATAATGATCGTAAACAATGCTTAGTGCCCCAAGGGATGTAGAGGATGTAGCATGAGTCCTTGGAGGATCTAACAAGTGTAGAATGGTTAATAGGGTATTCTAAAGGCTTAGAATGGTCTAAGAATGTGTACTAGGACAAATAAGAACCTTTAGAATGATCCTAAACAATGCTTAGTGCCCCAAGGGATGTAGAGGATGTAGCATGAGTCCTTGGAGGATCTAACAAGTGTAGAATGGTTAATAGGGTATTCTAAAGGCTTAGAATGGTCTAAGAATGTGTACTAGGACATATAAGAACCTTTAGAATGATCCTAAACAACGCTTTGTGCCCCAAGGGACGTAGAGGATGTAGCATGAGTCCTTGGAGGCTCTAACAAGTGTAGAATGGTTAATAGGGTATTCTAAAGGCTTAGTATCGTCTAGGAATCTGTATTGGGACATATAAGAACCTTTATAATGATCCTAAACAATGCTTGGTGCCCCAAGGGACGTATAGGATGAAGCATGAGTCCTAGGAGGCTCTAACAAGTGTAGAATGGTTAATAGGGTATTCTAAAGGCTTAGTATCGTCTAGGAATCTGTATTGGGACATATAAGAACCTTTAGAATGATCCTAAACAATGCTTGGAGCCCCAAGGGACGTATAGGATGTAGCATGAGTCCTTGGAGGCTCTAACAAGTGTAGAATGGTTAATAGGGTATTCTAAAGGCTTAGTATCGTCTAGGAATATGTATTGGGACATATAAGAACCTTTAGAATGATCGTAAACAATGCTTAGTGCCCCAAGGGACGTAGAGGATGTAGCATGAGTCCTTAGAGGATCTAACAAGTGTAGAATGGTTAATAGGGTATTCTAAAGGCTTAGTATCGTCTAGGAATATGTATTGGGACATATAAAAACCTTTAGAATGATCCTAAACAATGCTTTGTGCCCCAAGGGATGTATAGGATGTAGCATGAGTCCTTGGAGGCTCTAACAAGTGTAGAATGGTTAATAGGGTATTCTAAAGGCTTAGTATCGTATAGGAATCTGTATTGTGACATATAAGAACCTTTATAATGATCCTAAACAATGCTGGGTACCCCAAGGGACGTATAGGATGTAGCATGAGTCCTTGGAGGCTCTAACAAGTGTAGAATGGTTAATAGGGTATTCTAAAGGCTTATAATGGTCTAGGAATGTGTACTAGGACATATAAGAACCTTTAGAATGATCCTAAACAATGCTTGGTTCCCCAAGGGACGTAGAGGATGTAGCATGAGTCCTTGGAGGCTCTAACAAGTGTAGAATGATTAAGAGAGTATTCTAAAGGCTTAGAATGGTCTAGGAATGAGTATTAGGACATATAAGAACGTTTAGAATGATCGTGACCTTTGCTTGGTGCCCCAAGGGACGTAGAGGATGTAGCATGAGTCCTTGGAGGCTCTAACAAGTGTAAAATAGTTAATAGAGTATTCTAAAGGCTTAGAATGGTCTAGGAATGTGTATTGGGACATATAAAAACCTTTAGAATGATCCTAAACAATGCTTGGTGCCCCATGGGACGTATAGGATGTAGCATGAGTCCTTGGAGGCTCTAACAAGTGTAGAATGGTTAATAGGGTATTCTAAAGGCTTAGTATCATCTAGGAATATGTATTGGGACATATAAGAACCTTTAGAATGATGCTAAACAATGCTTGGTGCCCCAAGGGACGTATAGGATGTACAATGAGTCCTTGGAGGCTCTAACAAGTGTAGAATGGTTAATAAGGTATTCTAAAGGCTTAGAATGGTCTAGGAATGTGTATTAGGACATATAAGAACCTTTAGAATGATCCTAAACAATGCTTGGTGCCCCAAGGGACGTATAGGATGTAGCATGAGTCCTTAGAGGCTCTAACAAGTGTAGAATGGTTAATAGGGTATTCTAAAGGCTTAGTATCGTCTAGGAATATGTATTGGGACATATAAGAACCTTTAGAATGATCCTAAACAAAGCTTTGTGCCCTAAGGGATGTATAGGATGTAGCATGAGTCCTAGGAGGCTCTAACAAGTGTAGAATGGTTAATAGGGTATACTAAAGGCTTAGAAAGGTCTAGGAATGACTACTAGGACATATAAGAACCTTTAGAATGATCCAAAACAATGCTTGGTGCCCCAAGGGACGTATAGGATGTAGCATGAGTCCTTGGAGGCTCTAACAAGTGTAGAATGGTTAAGATAGTATTCTAAAGGCTTAGAATGGTCTAGGAATGTGTATTAGGACATATAAGAACCTTTAGAATGACCGTAACCTTTGCTTGGTGCCCCAAGCGACGTAGATGATGTAGCATGAGTCCTTGGAGGCTCTAACAAGTGTAAAATGGTTAATAGAGTATTCTAAAGGCTTAGAATGGTCTAGGAATGTGTATTGGGACATATAAGAACCTTTAGAATGATCCTAAACAATGCTTGGTGCCCTAAGGGACGTAGAGGATGTAGCATGAGTCCTTGGAGGATCTAACAAGTGTAGAATGGTTAATAGGGTATTCTAAAGGCTTAGTATCGTCTAGGAATATGTATTGGGACATATAAAAACCTTTAGAAGAATCCTAAACAATGCTTGGTGCCCCAAGGGACGTATAGGATGTAGCATGAGTCCTTGGAGGCTCTAACAAGTGTAGAATGGTTAATATTGTATTCTAAAGGCTTAGTATCGTCTAGGAATCTGTATTGGGACATATAAGAACCTTTAGAATGATCCTAAACAATGCTTGGTGCCCCAAGGGACGTATTGGATGTAGCATGAGTCCTAGGAGGCTCTAACAAGTGTAGAATGGTTAATAGGGTATTCTAAAGGCTTAGAATGGTCTATGAATGTGTAGTAGGACATATAAGAACCTTTAGAATGATCCTAAACAATGCTTGGTGCCCCAAGGGACGTAGAGGATGTAGCATGAGTCCTTGGAGGCTCTAACAAGTGTAAAATAGTTAATAGGGTATTCTAAAGGCTTAGTATCATCTAGGAATATGTATTGGGACATATAAGAACCTTTAGAATGATCCTAAACAATGCTTGGTACCCCAAGGGACGTATAGGATGTAGCATGAGTCCTTGGAGGCTCTAACAAGTGTAGAATGGTTACTAGGGTATTCTAAAGGCTTATAATGGTCTAGGAATGTGTACTAGGACATATAAGAACCTTTAGAATGATCCTAAACAATGCTTGGTGCCCCAAGGGACGTAGAGGATGTAGCATGAGTCCTTGGAGGCTCTAACAAGTGTAGAATGGTTAAGATAGTATTCTAAAGGCTTATAATGGTCTAGGAATGTGTATTAGGACATATAAGAACCTTTAGAATGATCATAACCTTTGCTTGGTGCCCCAAGGGACGTAGAGGATGTAGCATGAGTGCTTGGTGGCTCTAACAAGTGTAAAATAGTTAATAGAGTATTCTAAAGGCTTAGAATGGTCTAGGAATGTGTATTGGGACATATAAGAACCTTTAGAATGATCCTAAACAATGCTTGGTGCCCCATGGGACGTATAGGATGTAGCATGAGTCCTTGGAGGCTCTAACAAGTGTAGAATGGTTAATAGGGTATTCTAAAGGCTTAGTATCATCTAGGAATATGTATTGGGACATATAAAAACCTTTAGAATGATCCTAAACAATGCTTCGTGCCCCATGGGACGTAGAGGATGTAGCAAGAGTCCTTGGAGGCTCTAACAAGTGTAGAATGGTTAATAAGGTATTCTAAAGGCTTAGAATGGTCTAGGAATGTGTATTAGAACATATAAGAACCTTTAGAATGATCCTAAACAATGCTTGGTGCCCCAAGGGACGTATAGGATGTAGCATGAGTCCTTAGAGGCTCTAACAAGTGTAGAATGGTTAATAGGGTATTCTAAAGGCTTAGTATCGTCTAGGAATATGTATTGGGACATATAAGAACCTTTAGAATGATCCTAAACAAAGCTTAGTGCCCTAAGGGATGTATAAGATGTAGCATGAGTCCTAGGAGGCTCTAACAAGTGTAGAATGGTTAATAGGGTATACTAAAGGCTTAGAATGGTCTAGGAATGAGTACTAGGACATATAAGAACCTTTAGAATGATCCAAAACAATGCTTGGTGCCCCAAGGGACGTATAGGATGTAGCATGAGTCCTTGGAGGCTCTAACAAGTGTAGAATGGTTAAGATAGTATTCTAAAGGCTTAGAATGGTCTAGGAATGTGTATTAGGACATATAAGAACCTTTAGAATGATCGTAACCTTTGCTTGGTGCCGCAAGGGACGTAGATGATGTAGCATGAGTCCTTGGAGGCTCTAACAAGTGTAAAATGGTTAATAGAGTATTCTAAAGGCTTAGAATGGTCTAGGAATGTGTATTGGGACATATAAGAACCTTTAGAATGATCCTAAACAATGCTTGGTGCCCTAAGGGACGTAGAGGATGTAGCATGAGTCCTTGGAGGATCTAACAAGTGTAGAATGGTTAATAGGGTATTCTAAAGGCTTAGTATCGTCTAGGAATATGTATTGGGACATATAAAAACCTTTAGAATGATCCTAAACAATGCTTGGTGCCCCAAGGGACGTAGAGGATGTAGCATGAGTCCTTGGAGGCTCTAACAAGTGTAGAATGGTTAATAGGGTATTCTAAAGGCTTAGTATCGTCTAGGAATTAGTATTGGGACATATAAGAACCTTTATAATGATCCTAAACAATGCTTGGTGCCCCAAGGGACGTATAGGATGTAGCATGAGTCCTAGGAGGCTCTAACAAGTGTAGAATGGTTAATAGGGTATTCTAAAGGCTTAGTATCGTCTAGGAATATGTATTGGGACATATAAAAACCTTTAGAATGATCCTAAACAATGCTTGGTGCCCCAAGGGACGTATAGGATGTAGCATGAGTCCTTGGAGGCTCTAACCAAGTGTAGAATGGTTAATAGGGTATTCTAAAAGCTTAGTATCGTCTAGGAATCTGTATTGGGACATATAAGAACCTTTATAATGATCCTAGACAATGCTTGGTGCCCCATGGGACGTATAGGATGTAGCATGAGTCTAGTAGGCTCTAACAAGTGTAGAATGGTTAATAGGGTATTCTAAAGGCTTAGAATGGTCTAAGAATGTGTACTTGGACATATAAGAACCTTTAGAATGATCCTAAACAATGCTTGGTGCTCCAAGGGACGTAGAGGATGTAGCATGAGTCCTTGGAGGCTCTAACCAAGTGTAGAATGGTTAATAGGGTATTCTAAAAGCTTAGTATCGTCTAGGAATCTGTATTGGGACATATAAGAACCTTTAGAATGATCCTAAACAATGCTTGGTGCCCCAAGGGACGTAGAGGATGTAGCATGAGTGCTTGGTGGCTCTAACAAGTGTAAAATAGTTAATAGAGTATTCTAAAGGCTTAGAATGGTCTAGGAATGTGTATTGGGACATATAAGAACCTTTAGAATGATCCTAAACAATGCTTAGTGCCCCAAGGGATGTAGAGGATGTAGCATGAGTCCTTGGAGGATCTAACAAGTGTAGAATGGTTAATAGGGTATTCTAAAGGCTTAGAATGGTCTAAGAATGTGTACTAGGACATATAAGAACCTTTAGAATGATCCTAAACAACGCTTTGTGCCCCAAGGGACGTAGAGGATGTAGCATGAGTCCTTGGAGGCTCTAACAAGTGTAGAATGGTTAATAGGGTATTCTAAAGGCTTAGTATCGTCTAGGAATCTGTATTGGGACATATAAGAACCTTTATAATGATCCTAAACAACGGTTGGTGCCCCAAGGGACGTATAGGATGAAGCATGAGTCCTAGGAGGCTCTAACAAGTGTAGAATGGTTAATAGGGTATTCTAAAGGCTTAGTATCGTCTAGGAATCTGTATTGGGACATATAAGAACCTTTATAATGATCCTAAACAATGCTTGGTGCCCCAAGGGACGTATAGGATGTAGCATGAGTCCTAGGAGGCTCTAACAAGTGTAGAATGGTTAATAGGGTATACTAAAGGCTTAGAATGGTCTAGGAATGTGTACTAGGACATATAAGAACCTTTAGAATGATCCTAAACAATGCTTGGAGCCCCAAGGGACGTATAGGATGTAGCATGAGTCCTTGGAGGCTCTAACAAGTGTAGAATGGTTAATAGGGTATTCTAAAGGCTTAGTATCGTATAGGAATCTGTATTGTGACATATAAGAACCTTTATAATGATCCTAAACAATGCTTGGTACCCCAAGGGACGTATAGGATGTAGCATGAGTCCTTGGAGGCTCTAACAAGTGTAGAATGGTTAATAGGGTATTCTAAAGACTTATAATGGTCTAGGAATGTGTACTAGGACATATAAGAACCTTTAGAATGATCCTAAACAATGCTTGGTGCCCCAAGGGACGTAGAGGATGTAGCATGAGTCCTTGGAGGCTCTAACAAGTGTAGAATGGTTAAGAGAGTATTCTAAAGGCTTAGAATGGTCTAGGAATGAGTATTAGGACATATAAGAATGTTTAGAGTGAACGTAACCTTTGCTTGGTGCCCCAAGGGACGTAGAGGATGTAGCATGAGTCCTTGGAGGCTCTAACAAGTGTAAAATAGTTAATAGAGTATTCTAAAGGCTTAGAATGGTCTAGGAATGTGTATTGGGACATATAAGAACTTTTAGAATGATCCTAAACAATGCTTGGTGCCCCATGGGACGTATAGGATGTAGCATGAGTCCTTGGAGGCTCTAACAAGTGTAGAATGGTTAATAGGGTATTCTAAAGGCTTAGTATCGTCTAGGAATATGTATTGGGACATATAAGAACCTTTAGAATGATCCTAAACAATGCTTGGTACCCCAAGGGACGTATAGGATGTAGCATGAGTCCTTGGAGGCTCTAACAAGTGTAGAATGGTTAATAGGGTATTCTAAAGGCTTATAATGGTCTAGGAATGTGTACTAGGACATATAAGAACCTTTAGAATGATCCTAAACAATGCTTGGTGCCCCAAGGGACGTAGAGGATGTAGCATGAGTCCTTGGAGGCTCTAACAAGTGTAGAATGGTTAAGATAGTATTCTAAAGGCTTATAATGGTCTAGGAATGTGTATTAGGACATATAAGAACCTTTAGAATGATCGTAACCTTTGCTTGGTGCCCCAAGGGACGTAGAGGATGTAGCATGAGTCCTTGGAGGCTCTAACAAGTGTAGAATGGTTATTAGGGTATTCTAAAGGCTTAGTATCGTCTAGGAATCTGTATTGGGACATATAAGAACCTTTATAATGATCCTAAACAATGCTTGGTGCCCCATGGTACGTATAGGATGTAGCATGAGTCTAGGAGGCTCTAACAAGTGTAGAATGGTTAATAGGGTATTCTAAAGGCTTAGAATGGTCTAAGAATGTGTACTAGGACGTATAAGAACCTTTAGAATGATCCTAAACAATGCTTGGTGCCCCAAGGGACGTAGAGGATGTAGCATGAGTCCTTGGAGGCTCTAACAAGTGTAGAATGGTTAAGAGAGTATTCTAAAGGCTTAGAATGGTCTAGGAATGAGTATTAGGACATATAAGAATGTTTAGAGTGATCGTAACCTTTGCTTGGTGCCCCAAGGGACGTAGAGGATGTAGCATGAGTCCTTGGAGGCTCTAACAAGTGTAAAATAGTTAATAGAGTATTCTAAAGGCTTAGAATGGTCTAGGAATGTGTATTGGGACATATAAGAACTTTTAGAATGATCCTAAACAATGCTTGGTGCCCCATGGGACGTATAGGATGTAGCATGAGTCCTTGGAGGCTCTAACAAGTGTAGAATGGTTAATAGGGTATTCTAAAGGCTTAGTATCGTCTAGGAATATGTATTGGGACATATAAGAACCTTTAGAATGATCCTAAACAATGCTTGGTACCCCAAGGGACGTATAGGATGTAGCATGAGTCCTTGGAGGCTCTAACAAGTGTAGAATGGTTAATAGGGTATTCTAAAGGCTTATAATGGTCTAGGAATGTGTACTAGGACATATAAGAACCTTTAGAATGATCCTAAACAATGCTTGGTGCCCCAAGGGACGTAGAGGATGTAGCATGAGTCCTTGGAGGCTCTAACAAGTGTAGAATGGTTAAGATAGTATTCTAAAGGCTTATAATGGTCTAGGAATGTGTATTAGGACATATAAGAACCTTTAGAATGATCGTAACCTTTGCTTGGTGCCCCAAGGGACGTAGAGGATGTAGCATGAGTGCTTGGTGGCTCTAACAAGTGTAAAATAGTTAATAGAGTATTCTGAAGGCTTAGAATGGTCTAGGAATGTGTATTGGGACATATAAGAACCTTTAGAATGATCCTAAACAATGCTTGGTGCCCCATGGGACGTATAGGATGTAGCATGAGTCCTTGGAGGCTCTAACAAGTGTAGAATGGTTAATAGGGTATTCTAAAGGCTTAGTATCATCTAGGAATATGTATTGGGACATATAAAAACCTTTAGAATGATCCTAAACAATGCTTCGTGCCCCATGGGACGTAGAGGATGTAGCAAGAGTCCTTGGAGGCTCTAACAAGTGTAGAATGGTTAATAAGGTATTCTAAAGGCTTAGAATGGTCTAGGAATGTGTATTAGGACATATAAGAACCTTTAGAATGATCCTAAACAATGCTTGGTGCCCCAAGGGACATGTAGGATGTAGCATGAGTCCTTAGAGGCTCTAACAAGTGTAGAATGGTTAATAGGGTATTCTAAAGGCTTAGTATCGTCTAGGAATATGTATTGGGACATATAAGAACCTTTAGAATGATCCTAAAGAAAGCTTTGTGCCCTAAGGGATGTATAGGATGTAGCATGAGTCCTAGGAGGCTCAAACAAGTGTAGAATGGTTAATAGGGTATACTAAAGGCTTAGAATGGTCTAGGAATGAGTATTAGGACATATAAGAACCTTTAGAATGATCCAAAACAATGCTTGGTGCCCCAAGGGACGTATAGGATGTAGCATGAGTCCTTGGAGGCTCTAACAAGTGTAGAATGGTTAAGATAGTATTCTAAAGGCTTAGAATGGTCTAGGAATGTGTATTAGGACATATAAGAACCTTTAGAATGTCCGTAACCTTTGCTTGGTGCCCCAAGGGACGTAGATGATGTAGCATGAGTCCTTGGAGGCTCTAACAAGTGTAAAATGGTTAATAGAGTATTCTAAAGGCTTAGAATGGTCTAGGAATGTGTATTGGGACATATAAGAACCTTTAGAATGATCCTAAACAATGCTTGGTGCCCTAAGGGACGTAGAGGATGTAGCATGAGTCCTTGGAGGATCTAACAAGTGTAGAATGGTTAATAGGGTATTCTAAAGGCTTAGTATCGTCTAGGAATATGTATTGGGACATATAAAAACCTTTAGAATGATCCTAAACAATGCTTGGTGCCCCAAGGGACGTAGATGATGTAGCATGAGTCCTTGGAGGCTCTAACAAGTGTAGAATGGTTAATAGGGTATTCTAAAGGCTTAGTATCGTCTAGGAATTAGTATTGGGACATATAAGAACCTTTATAATGATCCTAAACAATGCTTGGTGCCCCAAGGGACGTATAGGATGTAGCATGAGTCCTAGGAGGCTCTAACAAGTGTAGAATGGTTAATAGGGTATTCTAAAGGCTTAGTATCGTCTAGGAATATGTATTGGGACATATAAAAACCTTTAGAATGATCCTAAACAATGCTTGGTGCCCCAAGGGACGTATAGGATGTAGCATGAGTCCTTGGAGGCTCTAACCAAGTGTAGAATGGTTAATAGGGTATTCTAAAAGCTTAGTATCGTCTAGGAATCTGTATTGGGACATATAAGAACCTTTATAATGATCCTAGACAATGCTTGGTGCCCCATGGGACGTATAGGATGTAGCATGAGTCTAGTAGGCTCTAACAAGTGTAGAATGGTTAATAGGGTATTCTAAAGGCTTAGAATGGTCTAAGAATGTGTACTTGGACATATAAGAACCTTTAGAATGATCCTAAACAATGCTTGGTGCTCCAAGGGACGTAGAGGATGTAGCATGAGTCCTTGGAGGCTCTAACCAAGTGTAGAATGGTTAATAGGGTATTCTAAAAGCTTAGTATCGTCTAGGAATCTGTATTGGGACATATAAGAACCTTTAGAATGATCCTAAACAATGCTTGGTGCCCCAAGGGACGTAGAGGATGTAGCATGAGTGCTTGGTGGCTCTAACAAGTGTAAAATAGTTAATAGAGTATTCTAAAGGCTTAGAATGGTCTAGGAATGTGTATTGGGACATATAAGAACCTTTAGAATGATCCTAAACAATGCTTAGTGCCCCAAGGGATGTAGAGGATGTAGCATGAGTCCTTGGAGGATCTAACAAGTGTAGAATGGTTAATAGGGTATTCTAAAGGCTTAGAATGGTCTAAGAATGTGTACTAGGACATATAAGAACCTTTAGAATGATCCTAAACAACGCTTTGTGCCCCAAGGGACGTAGAGGATGTAGCATGAGTCCTTGGAGGCTCTAACAAGTGTAGAATGGTTAATAGGGTATTCTAAAGGCTTAGTATCGTCTAGGAATCTGTATTGGGACATATAAGAACCTTTATAATGATCCTAAACAACGGTTGGTGCCCCAAGGGACGTATAGGATGAAGCATGAGTCCTAGGAGGCTCTAACAAGTGTAGAATGGTTAATAGGGTATTCTAAAGGCTTAGTATCGTCTAGGAATCTGTATTGGGACATATAAGAACCTTTATAATGATCCTAAACAATGCTTGGTGCCCCAAGGGACGTATAGGATGTAGCATGAGTCCTAGGAGGCTCTAACAAGTGTAGAATGGTTAATAGGGTATACTAAAGGCTTAGAATGGTCTAGGAATGTGTACTAGGACATATAAGAACCTTTAGAATGATCCTAAACAATGCTTGGAGCCCCAAGGGACGTATAGGATGTAGCATGAGTCCTTGGAGGCTCTAACAAGTGTAGAATGGTTAATAGGGTATTCTAAAGGCTTAGTATCGTATAGGAATCTGTATTGTGACATATAAGAACCTTTATAATGATCCTAAACAATGCTTGGTACCCCAAGGGACGTATAGGATGTAGCATGAGTCCTTGGAGGCTCTAACAAGTGTAGAATGGTTAATAGGGTATTCTAAAGACTTATAATGGTCTAGGAATGTGTACTAGGACATATAAGAACCTTTAGAATGATCCTAAACAATGCTTGGTGCCCCAAGGGACGTAGAGGATGTAGCATGAGTCCTTGGAGGCTCTAACAAGTGTAGAATGGTTAAGAGAGTATTCTAAAGGCTTAGAATGGTCTAGGAATGAGTATTAGGACATATAAGAATGTTTAGAGTGAACGTAACCTTTGCTTGGTGCCCCAAGGGACGTAGAGGATGTAGCATGAGTCCTTGGAGGCTCTAACAAGTGTAAAATAGTTAATAGAGTATTCTAAAGGCTTAGAATGGTCTAGGAATGTGTATTGGGACATATAAGAACTTTTAGAATGATCCTAAACAATGCTTGGTGCCCCATGGGACGTATAGGATGTAGCATGAGTCCTTGGAGGCTCTAACAAGTGTAGAATGGTTAATAGGGTATTCTAAAGGCTTAGTATCGTCTAGGAATATGTATTGGGACATATAAGAACCTTTATAATGATCCTAAACAATGCTTGGTGCCCCAAGGGACGTATAGGATGTAGCATGAGTCCTAGGAGGCTCTAACAAGTGTAGAATGGTTAATAGGGTATACTAAAGGCTTAGAATGGTCTAGGAATGTGTACTAGGACATATAAGAACCTTTAGAATGATCCTAAACAATGCTTGGAGCCCCAAGGGACGTATAGGATGTAGCATGAGTCCTTGGAGGCTCTAACAAGTGTAGAATGGTTAATAGGGTATTCTAAAGGCTTAGTATCGTATAGGAATCTGTATTGTGACATATAAGAACCTTTATAATGATCCTAAACAATGCTTGGTACCCCAAGGGACGTATAGGATGTAGCATGAGTCCTTGGAGGCTCTAACAAGTGTAGAATGGTTAATAGGGTATTCTAAAGACTTATAATGGTCTAGGAATGTGTACTAGGACATATAAGAACCTTTAGAATGATCCTAAAGAATGCTTGGTGCCCCAAGGGACGTAGAGGATGTAGCATGAGTCCTTGGAGGCTCTAACAAGTGTAGAATGGTTAAGAGAGTATTCTAAAGGCTTAGAATGGTCTAGGAATGAGTATTAGGACATATAAGAATGTTTAGAGTGAACGTAACCTTTGCTTGGTGCCCCAAGGGACGTAGAGGATGTAGCATGAGTCCTTGGAGGCTCTAACAAGTGTAAAATAGTTAATAGAGTATTCTAAAGGCTTAGAATGGTCTAGGAATGTGTATTGGGACATATAAGAACTTTTAGAATGATCCTAAACAATGCTTGGTGCCCCATGGGACGTATAGGATGTAGCATGAGTCCTTGGAGGCTCTAACAAGTGTAGAATGGTTAATAGGGTATTCTAAAGGCTTAGTATCGTCTAGGAATATGTATTGGGACATATAAGAACCTTTAGAATGATCCTAAACAATGCTTGGTACCCCAAGGGACGTATAGGATGTAGCATGAGTCCTTGGAGGCTCTAACAAGTGTAGAATGGTTAATAGGGTATTCTAAAGGCTTATAATGGTCTAGGAATGTGTACTAGGACATATAAGAACCTTTAGAATGATCCTAAACAATGCTTGGTGCCCCAAGGGACGTAGAGGATGTAGCATGAGTCCTTGGAGGCTCTAACAAGTGTAGAATGGTTAAGATAGTATTCTAAAGGCTTATAATGGTCTAGGAATGTGTATTAGGACATATAAGAACCTTTAGAATGATCGTAACCTTTGCTTGGTGCCCCAAGGGACGTAGAGGATGTAGCATGAGTCCTTGGAGGCTCTAACAAGTGTAGAATGGTTATTAGGGTATTCTAAAGGCTTAGTATCGTCTAGGAATCTGTATTGGGACATATAAGAACCTTTATAATGATCCTAAACAATGCTTGGTGCCCCATGGTACGTATAGGATGTAGCATGAGTCTAGGAGGCTCTAACAAGTGTAGAATGGTTAATAGGGTATTCTAAAGGCTTAGAATGGTCTAAGAATGTGTACTAGGACGTATAAGAACCTTTAGAATGATCCTAAACAATGCTTGGTGCCCCAAGGGACGTAGAGGATGTAGCATGAGTCCTTGGAGGCTCTAACAAGTGTAGAATGGTTAAGAGAGTATTCTAAAGGCTTAGAATGGTCTAGGAATGAGTATTAGGACATATAAGAATCTTTAGAGTGATCGTAACCTTTGCTTGGTGCCCCAAGGGACGTAGAGGATGTAGCATGAGTCCTTGGAGGCTCTAACAAGTGTAAAATAGTTAATAGAGTATTCTAAAGGCTTAGAATGGTCTAGGAATGTGTATTGGGACATATAAGAACTTTTAGAATGATCCTAAACAATGCTTGGTGCCCCATGGGACGTATAGGATGTAGCATGAGTCCTTGGAGGCTCTAACAAGTGTAGAATGGTTAATAGGGTATTCTAAAGGCTTAGTATCGTCTAGGAATATGTATTGGGACATATAAGAACCTTTAGAATGATCCTAAACAATGCTTGGTACCCCAAGGGACGTATAGGATGTAGCATGAGTCCTTGGAGGCTCTAACAAGTGTAGAATGGTTAATAGGGTATTCTAAAGGCTTATAATGGTCTAGGAATGTGTACTAGGACATATAAGAACCTTTAGAATGATCCTAAACAATGCTTGGTGCCCCAAGGGACGTAGAGGATGTAGCATGAGTCCTTGGAGGCTCTAACAAGTGTAGAATGGTTAAGATAGTATTCTAAAGGCTTATAATGGTCTAGGAATGTGTATTAGGACATATAAGAACCTTTAGAATGATCGTAACCTTTGCTTGGTGCCCCAAGGGACGTAGAGGATGTAGCATGAGTCCTTGGAGGCTCTAACAAGTGTAGAATGGTTATTAGGGTATTCTAAAGGCTTAGTATCGTCTAGGAATCTGTATTGGGACATATAAGAACCTTTATAATGATCCTAAACAATGCTTGGTGCCCCATGGTACGTATAGGATGTAGCATGAGTCTAGGAGGCTCTAACAAGTGTAGAATGGTTAATAGGGTATTCTAAAGGCTTAGAATGGTCTAAGAATGTGTACTAGGACGTATAAGAACCTTTAGAATGATCCTAAACAATGCTTGGTGCCCCAAGGGACGTAGAGGATGTAGCATGAGTCCTTGGAGGCTCTAACAAGTGTAGAATGGTTAAGAGAGTATTCTAAAGGCTTAGAATGGTCTAGGAATGAGTATTAGGACATATAAGAATCTTTAGAGTGATCGTAACCTTTGCTTGGTGCCCCAAGGGACGTAGAGGATGTAGCATGAGTCCTTGGAGGCTCTAACAAGTGTAAAATAGTTAATAGAGTATTCTAAAGGCTTAGAATGGTCTAGGAATGTGTATTGGGACATATAAGAACTTTTAGAATGATCCTAAACAATGCTTGGTGCCCCATGGGACGTATAGGATGTAGCATGAGTCCTTGGAGGCTCTAACAAGTGTAGAATGGTTAATAGGGTATTCTAAAGGCTTAGTATCGTCTAGGAATATGTATTGGGACATATAAGAACCTTTAGAATGATCCTAAACAATGCTTGGTACCCCAAGGGACGTATAGGATGTAGCATGAGTCCTTGGAGGCTCTAACAAGTGTAGAATGGTTAATAGGGTATTCTAAAGGCTTATAATGGTCTAGGAATGTGTACTAGGACATATAAGAACCTTTAGAATGATCCTAAACAATGCTTGGTGCCCCAAGGGACGTAGAGGATGTAGCATGAGTCCTTGGAGGCTCTAACAAGTGTAGAATGGTTAAGATTGTATTCTAAAGGCTTATAATGGTCTAGGAATGTGTATTAGGACATATAAGAACCTTTAGAATGATCGTAACCTTTGCTTGGTGCCCCAAGGGACGTAGAGGATGTAGCATGAGTGCTTGGTGGCTCTAACAAGTGTAAAATAGTTAATAGAGTATTCTGAAGGCTTAGAATGGTCTAGGAATGTGTATTGGGACATATAAGAACCTTTAGAATGATCCTAAACAATGCTTGGTGCCCCATGGGACGTATAGGATGTAGCATGAGTCCTTGGAGGCTCTAACAAGTGTAGAATGGTTAATAGGGTATTCTAAAGGCTTAGTATCATCTAGGAATATGTATTGGGACATATAAAAACCTTTAGAATGATCCTAAACAGTGCTTCGTGCCCCATGGGACGTAGAGGATGTAGCAAGAGTCCTTGGAGGCTCTAACAAGTGTAGAATGGTTAATAAGGTATTCTAAAGGCTTAGAATGGTCTAGGAATGTGTATTAGGACATATAAGAACCTTTAGAATGATCCTAAACAATGCTTGGTGCCCCAAGGGACATATAGGATGTAGCATGAGTCCTTAGAGGCTCTAACAAGTGTAGAATGGTTAATAGGGTATTCTAAAGGCTTAGTATCGTCTAGGAATATGTATTGGGACATATAAGAACCTTTAGAATGATCCTAAAGAAAGCTTTGTGCCCTAAGGGATGTATAGGATGTAGCATGAGTCCTAGGAGGCTCAAACAAGTGTAGAATGGTTAATAGGGTATACTAAAGGCTTAGAATGGTCTAGGAATGAGTATTAGGACATATAAGAACCTTTAGAATGATCCAAAACAATGCTTGGTGCCCCAAGGGACGTATAGGATGTAGCATGAGTCCTTGGAGGCTCTAACAAGTGTAGAATGGTTAAGATAGTATTCTAAAGGCTTAGAATGGTCTAGGAATGTGTATTAGGACATATAAGAACCTTTAGAATGTCCGTAACCTTTGCTTGGTGCCCCAAGGGACGTAGATGATGTAGCATGAGTCCTTGGAGGCTCTAACAAGTGTAAAATGGTTAATAGAGTATTCTAAAGGCTTAGAATGGTCTAGGAATGTGTATTGGGACATATAAGAACCTTTAGAATGATCCTAAACAATGCTTGGTGCCCTAAGGGACGTAGAGGATGTAGCATGAGTCCTTGGAGGATCTAACAAGTGTAGAATGGTTAATAGGGTATTCTAAAGGCTTAGTATCGTCTAGGAATATGTATTGGGACATATAAAAACCTTTAGAATAATCCTAAACAATGCTTGGTGCCCCAAGGGACGTATAGGATGTAGCATGAGTCCTTGGAGGCTCTAACAAGTGTAGAATGGTTAATATTGTATTCTAAAGGCTTAGTATCGTCTAGGAATCTGTATTGGGACATATAAGAACCTTTGAATGATCCTAAACAATGCTTGGTGCCCCAAGGGACGTATTGGATGTAGCATGAGTCCTAGGAGGCTCTAACAAGTGTAGAATGGTTAATAGGGTATTCTAAAGGCTTAGTATCATCTAGGAATATGTATTGGGACATATAAAAACCTTTAGAATGATCCTAAACAATGCTTCGTGCCCCATGGGACGTAGAGGATGTAGCAAGAGTCCTTGGAGGCTCTAACAAGTGTAGAATGGTTAATAAGGTATTCTAAAGGCTTAGAATGGTCTAGGAATGTGTATTAGGACATATAAGAACCTTTAGAATGATCCTAAACAATGCTTGGTGCCCCAAGGGGCGTATAGGATGTAGCATGAGTCCTTAGAGGCTCTAACAAGTGTAGAATGGTTAATAGGGTATTCTAAAGGCTTAGTATCGTCTAGGAATATGTATTGGGATATATAAGAACCTTTAGAATGATCCTAAACAAAGCTTAGTGCCCTAAGGGATGTATAGGATGTAGCATGAGTCCTAGGAGGCTCTAACAAGTGTAGAATGGTTAATAGGGTATACTAAAGGCTTAGAATGGTCTAGGAATGAGTACTAGGACATATAAGAACCTTTAGAATGATCCAAAACAATGCTTGGTGCCCCAAGGGACGTATAGGATGTTGCATGAGTCCTTGGAGGCTCTAACAAGTGTAGAATGGTTAAGATAGTATTCTAAAGGCTTAGAATGGTCTAGGAATGTGTATTAGGACATATAAGAACCTTTAGAATGATCGTAACCTTTGCTTGGTGCCCCAAGGGACGTAGATGATGTAGCATGAGTCCTTGGAGGCTCTAACAAGTGTAAAATGGTTAATAGAGTATTCTAAAGGCTTAGAATGGTCTAGGAATGTGTATTGGGACATATAAGAACCTTTAGAATGATCCTAAACAATGCTTGGTGCCCTAAGGGACGTAGAGGATGTAGCATGAGTCCTTGGAGGATCTAACAAGTGTAGAATGGTTAATAGGGTATTCTAAAGGCTTAGTATCGTCTAGGAATATGTATTGGGACATATAAAAACCTTTAGAATAATCCTAAACAATGCTTGGTGCCCCAAGGGACGTATAGGATGTAGCATGAGTCCTTGGAGGCTCTAACAAGTGTAGAATGGTTAATATTGTATTCTAAAGGCTTAGTATCGTCTAGGAATCTGTATTGGGACATATAAGAACCTTTAGAATGATCCTAAACAATGCTTGGTGCCGCAAGGGACGTATTGGATGTAGCATGAGTCCTAGGAGGCTCTAACAAGTGTAGAATGGTTAATAGGGTATTCTAAAGGCTTAGAATGGTCTAAGAATGTGTAGTAGGACATATAAGAACCTTTAGAATGATCCTAAACAATGCTTGGTGCCCCAAGGGACGTAGAGGATGTAGCATGAGTCCTTGGAGGCTCTAACAAGTGTAGAATGGTTAATAGGGTATTCTAAAGGCTTAGTATCGTCTAGGAATCAGTATTGGGACATATAAGAACCTTTATAATGATCCTAAACAATGCTTGGTACCCCAAGGGACGTATAGGATGTAGCATGAGTCCTAGGAGGCTCTAACAAGTGTAGAATGGTTAATAGGGTATTCTAAAGGCTTAGTATCGTCTAGGAATATGTATTGGGACATATAAAAACCTTTAGAATGATCCTAAACAATGCTTGGTGCCCCAAGGGACGTATAGGATGTAGCATGAGTCCTTGGAGGCTCTAACCAAGTGTAGAATGGTTAATAGGGTATTCTAAAGGCTTAGTATCGTCTAGGAATCTGTATTGGGACATATAAGAACCTTTATAATGATCCTAGACAATGCTTGGTGCCCCATGGGACGTATAGGATGTAGCATGAGTCTAGTAGGCTCTAACAAGTGTAGAATGATTAATAGGGTATTCTAAAGGCTTAGAATGGTCTAAGAATGTGTACTAGGACATATAAGAACCTTTAGAATGATCCTAAACAATGCTTGGTGCCCCAAGGGACGTAGAGGATGTAGCATGAGTCCTTGGAGGCTCTAACAAGTGTAGAATGGTTAAGAGAGTATTCTAAAGGCTTAGAATGGTCTAGGAATGAGTATTAGGACATATAAGAACGTTTAGAGTGATCGTAACCTTTGCTTGGTGCCCCAAGGGACGTAGAGGATGTAGCATGAGTCCTTGGAGGCTCTAACAAGTGTAAAATAGTTAATAGAGTATTCTAAAGGCTTAGAATGGTCTAGGATTGTGTATTGGGACATATAAGAACCTTTAGAATGATCCTAAACAATGCTTGGTGCCCCATGGGACGTATAGGATGTAGCATGAGTCCTTGGAGGCTCTAACAAGTGTAGAATTGTTAATAGGGTATTCTAAAGGCTTAGTATCGTCTAGGAATATGTATTGGGACATATAAGAACCTTTAGAATGATCCTAAACAATGCTTGGTACCCCAAGGGACGTATAGGATGTAGCATGAGTCCTTGGAGGCTCTAACAAGTGTAGAATGGTTAATAGGGTATTCTAAAGGCTTATAATGGTCTAGGAATGTGTACTAGGACATATAAGAACCTTTAGAATGATCCTAAACAATGCTTGGTGCCCCAAGGGACGTAGAGGATGTAGCATGAGTCCTTGGAGGCTCTAACAAGTGTAGAATGGTGAAGATAGTATTCTACAGGCTTAGAATGGTCTAGGAATGTGTATTAGGACATATAAGAACCTTTAGAATGATCGTAACCTTTGCTTGGTGCCCCAAGGGACGTAGAGGATGTAGCATGAGTGCTTGGTGGCTCTAACAAGTGTAAAATAGTTAATAGAGTATTCTAAAGGCTTAAAATGGTCTAGGAATGTGTATTGGGACATATAAGAACCTTTAGAATGATCCTAAACAATGCTTGGTGCCCAAAGGGATGTATAGGATGTAGCATGAGTCCTAGGAGGCTCTAACAAGTGTAGAATGGTTAATAGGGTATACTAAAGGCTTAGAATGGTCTAGGAATGAGTACTAGGACATATAAGAACCTTTAGAATGATCCTAAACAATTCTTGGTGCCCCAAGGGACGTATAGGATGTAGCATGAGTCCTAGGAGGCTCTAACATGTGTAGAATTGTTAATAGGGTATTCTAAGGGCTTAGTATCGTCTAGGAATCTGTATTGGGACATATAAGAACCTTTAGAATGATCGTAAACAATGCTTAGTGCCCCAAGGGACGTATAGGATGTAGCATGAGTCCTTGGAGGATCTAACAAGTGTAGAATGGTTAATAGGGTATTCTAAAGGCTTAGTATCGTCTAGGAATATGTATTGGAACATATAAAAACCTTTAGAATGATCCTAAACAATGCTTGGTGCCCCAAGGGACGTATAGGATGTAGCATGAGTCCTTGGAAGCTCTAACAAGTGTAGAATGGTTAATAGGGTATTCTAAAGGCTTAGTATCGTCTAGGAATCAGTATTGGGACATATAAGAACCTTTATAATAATCCTAAACAATGCTTGGTGCCCCAAGGGACGTATAGGATGTAGCATGAGTCCTAGGAGGCTCTAACAAGTGTAGAATGGTTAATAAGGTATTCTAAAGGCTTAGAATGGTCTAAGAATGTGTATTGGGACATATAAGAACCTTTAGAATGATCCTAAACAAAGCTTGGTGCCCCAAGGGACGTATAGGATGTAGCATGAGTCCTTGGAGGCTCTAACAAGTGTAGAATGGTTAATATTGTATTCTAAAGGCTTAGTATCGTCTAGGAATCTGTATTGGGACATATAAGAACCTTTAGAATGA
Organism: Crotalaria pallida; assembly: GCA_037953625.1. Taxonomy (NCBI): domain Eukaryota; kingdom Viridiplantae; phylum Streptophyta; class Magnoliopsida; order Fabales; family Fabaceae; genus Crotalaria; species Crotalaria pallida. The sequence goes on along the minus strand of CM075649.1, from coordinate 72,223,534 downwards.
TTCTAAACAATGCTTGGTGCCCCAAGGGACGTATAGGATGTAGCATGAGTCCAAGGAGGCTCTAACAAGTGTAGAATGGTTAATAGGGTATTCTAAAGGCATAGAATGGTCTAAGAATGTGTAGTAGGACATAAAAGAACCTTTAGAATGATCCTAAACAATGCTTGGTGCCCCAAGGGACGTAGAGGATGTAGCATGAGTCCTTGGAGGCTCTAACAAGTGTAGAATGGTTAAGAGAGTATTCTAAAGGCTTAGAATGGTCTAGGAATGAGTATTAGGACATATAAGAACGTTTAGAGTGATCGTAAACTTTGCTTGGTGCCCCAAGGGACGTAGAGGATGTAGCATGAGTCCTTGGAGGCTCTAACAAGTGTAAAATAGTTAATAGAGTATTCTAAAGGCTTAGAATGGTCTAGGAATGTGTATTGGGACATATAAGAACCTTTAGAATGATCCTAAACAAAGCTTGGTGCCCCAAGGGACGTATAGGATGTAGCATGAGTCCTTGGAGGCTCTAACAAGTGTAGAATGGTTAATAATGTATTCTAAAGGCTTATAATGGTCTAGGAATGTGTACTAGGACATATAAGAACCTTTAGAATGATCGTAACCTTTGCTTGGTGCCCCAAGGGACGTAGAGGATGTAGCATGAGTGCTTGGTGGCTCTAACAAGTGTAAAATAGTTAATAGAGTATTCTAAAGGCTTAGAATGGTCGAGGAATGTGAATTGGGACATATAAGAACCTTTAGAATGATCCTAAACAATGCTTGGTGCCCCATGGGACGTATAGGATGTAGCATGAGTCCTTGGAGGCTCTAACAAGTGTAGAATGGTTAATATTGTATTCTAAAGGCTTAGTATCGTCTAGGAATATGTATTGGGACATATAAGAACCTTTAGAATGATTCTAAACAATGCTTGGTGCCCCAAGGGACGTATAGGAAGTAGCATGAGTCCTTGGAAGCTCTAACAAGTGTAGAATGGTTAATAGGGTATTCTAAAGGCTTAGTATCGTCTAGGAATCAGTATTGGGACATTTAAGAACCTTTATAATGATCCTAAACAATGCTTGGTGCCCCAAGGGACGTATAGGATGTAGCATGAGTCCTAGGAGGCTCTAACAAGTGTAGAATGGTTAATAAGGTATTCTAAAGGCTTAGAATGGACTAAGAATGTGTACTAGGACATATAAGAACCTTTATAATGATCCTAAACAATGCTTGGTGCCCCAAGGGACGTAGAGGATATAGCATGAGTCCTTGGAGGCTCTAACAAGTGTAGAATGGTTAAGAGATTATTCTAAAGGCTTAGAATGGTCTAGGAATGAGTGTTAGGACATATAAGAACGTTTAGAATGATCGTAACCTTTGCTTGGTGCCCCAAGGGACGTAGAGGATGTAGCATGAGTCCTTGGAGGCTCTAACAAGTGTAAAATGGTTAATAGAGTATTCTAAAGGCTTAGAATGGTCTAGGAATGTGTATTGGGACATATAAGAACCTTTAGAATGATCCTAAACAAAGCTTGGTGCCCCAAGGGACGTATAGGATGTAGCATGAGTCCTTGGAGGCTCTAACAAGTGTAGAATGGTTAATATTGTATTCTAAAGGCTTAGTATCGTCTAGGAATCTGTATTGGGACATATAAGAACCTTTAGGATGATTCTAAACAATGCTTGGTGCCCCAAGGGACGTATAGGATGTAGCATGAGTCCAAGGAGGCTCTAACAAGTGTAGAATGGGTAATAGGGTATTCTAAAGGCATAGAATGGTCTAAGAATGTGTAGTAGGACATAAAAGAACCTTTAGAATGATCCTAAACAATGCTTGGTGCCCCAAGGGACGTAGAGGATGTAGCATGAGTCCTTGGAGGCTCTAACAAGTGTAGAATGGTTAAGAGAGTATTATAAAGGCTTAGAATGGTCTAGGAATGAGTATTAGGACATATAAGAACGTTTAGAGTGATCGTAAACTTTGCTTGGTGCCCCAAGGGACGTAGAGGATGTAGCATGAGTCCTTGGAGGATCTAACAAGTGTAGAATGGTTAATAGGGTATTCTAAAGGCTTAGAATGGTCTAGTAATGTGTATTAGGACATATAAGAACCTTTAGAGTGATCCTAAACAATACTTGGTGCCCCAAGGGATGTATAGGATGTAGCATGAGTCCTTGGAGGCTCTAACAAGTGTAGAATGGTTAATAATGTATTCTAAAGGCTTATAATGGTCTAGGAATGTGTACTAGGACATATAAGAACCTTTAGAATGATCGTAACCTTTGCTTGGTGCCCCAAGGGACGTAGAGGATGTAGCATGAGTGCTTGGTGGCTCTAACAAGTGTAAAATAGTTAATAGAGTATTCTAAAGGCTTAGAATGGTCGAGGAATGTGAATTGGGACATATAAGAACCTTTAGAATGATCCTAAACAATGCTTGGTGCCCCATGGGACGTATAGGATGTAGCATGAGTCCTTGGAGGCTCTAACAAGTGTAGAATGGTTAATATTGTATTCTAAAGGCTTAGTATCGTCTAGGAATCTGTATTGGGACATATAAGAACCTTTAGAATGATTCTAAACAATGCTTGGTGCCCCAAGGGACGTATAGGAAGTAGCATGAGTCCTTGGAAGCTCTAACAAGTGTAGAATGGTTAATAGGGTATTCTAAAGGCTTAGTATCGTCTAGGAATCAGTATTGGGACATTTAAGAACCTTTATAATGATCCTAAACAATGCTTGGTGCCCCAAGGGACGTATAGGATGTAGCATGAGTCCTAGGAGGCTCTAACAAGTGTAGAATGGTTAATAAGGTATTCTAAAGGCTTAGAATGGACTAAGAATGTGTACTAGGACATATAAGAACCTTTATAATGATCCTAAACAATGCTTGGTGCCCCAAGGGACGTAGAGGATATAGCATGAGTCCTTGGAGGCTCTAACAAGTGTAGAATGGTTAAGAGATTATTCTAAAGGCTTAGAATGGTCTAGGAATGAGTGTTAGGACATATAAGAACGTTTAGAATGATCGTAACCTTTGCTTGGTGCCCCAAGGGACGTAGAGGATGTAGCATGAGTCCTTGGAGGCTCTAACAAGTGTAAAATGGTTAATAGAGTATTCTAAAGGCTTAGAATGGTCTAGGAATGTGTATTGGGACATATAAGAACCTTTAGAATGATCCTAAACAAAGCTTGGTGCCCCAAGGGACGTATAGGATGTAGCATGAGTCCTTGGAGGCTCTAACAAGTGTAGAATGGTTAATATTGTATTCTAAAGGCTTAGTATCGTCTAGGAATCTGTATTGGGACATATAAGAACCTTTAGGATGATTCTAAACAATGCTTGGTGCCCCAAGGGACGTATAGGATGTAGCATGAGTCCAAGGAGGCTCTAACAAGTGTAGAATGGGTAATAGGGTATTCTAAAGGCATAGAATGGTCTAAGAATGTGTAGTAGGACATAAAAGAACCTTTAGAATGATCCTAAACAATGCTTGGTGCCCCAAGGGACGTAGAGGATGTAGCATGAGTCCTTGGAGGCTCTAACAAGTGTAGAATGGTTAAGAGAGTATTATAAAGGCTTAGAATGGTCTAGGAATGAGTATTAGGACATATAAGAACGTTTAGAGTGATCGTAAACTTTGCTTGGTGCCCCAAGGGACGTAGAGGATGTAGCATGAGTCCTTGGAGGATCTAACAAGTGTAGAATGGTTAATAGGGTATTCTAAAGGCTTAGAATGGTCTAGTAATGTGTATTAGGACATATAAGAACCTTTAGAGTGATCCTAAACAATACTTGGTGCCCCAAGGGATGTATAGGATGTAGCATGAGTCCTTGGAGGCTCTAACAAGTGTAGAATGGTTAATAATGTATTCTAAAGGCTTATAATGGTCTAGGAATGTGTACTAGGACATATAAGAACCTTTAGAATGATCGTAACCTTTGCTTGGTGCCCCAAGGGACGTAGAGGATGTAGCATGAGTGCTTGGTGGCTCTAACAAGTGTAAAATAGTTAATAGAGTATTCTAAAGGCTTAGAATGGTCGAGGAATGTGAATTGGGACATATAAGAACCTTTAGAATGATCCTAAACAATGCTTGGTGCCCCATGGGACGTATAGGATGTAGCATGAGTCCTTGGAGGCTCTAACAAGTGTAGAATGGTTAATATTGTATTCTAAAGGCTTAGTATCGTCTAGGAATCTGTATTGGGACATATAAGAACCTTTAGAATGATTCTAAACAATGCTTGGTGCCCCAAGGGACGTATAGGAAGTAGCATGAGTCCTAGGAGGCTCTAACAAGTGAAGAACGGTTAATAGGGTATTCTAAAGGCATAGAATGGTCTAAGAATGTGTAGTAGGACATAAAAGAACCTTTAGAATGATCCTAAACAATGCTTGGTGCCCCAAGGGACGTAGAGGATGTAGCATGAGTCCTTGGAGGCTCTAACAAGTGTAGAATGGTTAATAGGGTATTCTAAAGGCTTAGTATCGTCTAGGAATATGTATTGGGACATATAAGAACCTTTAGAATGATCCTAAACAATGCTTCGTGCCCCATGGGACGTAGAGGATGTAGCATGAGTCCTTGGAGGATCTAACAAGTGTAGAATGGTTAATAGGGTATTCTAAAGGCTTAGAATGGTCTAGGAATGTGTATTAGGACATATAAGAACCTTTAGAGTGATCCTAAACAATGCTTGGTGCCCCAAGGGACGTATAGGATGTAGCATGAGTCCTTGGAGGCTCTAACAAGTGTAGAATGGTTAATAATGTATTCTAAAGGCTTATAATGGTCTAGGAATGTGTACTAGGACATATAAGAACCTTTAGAATGATCCTAAACAATGCTTGGTGCCCCAAGGGACGTGTAGGATGTAGCATGAGTCCTTGGAGGCTCTAACAAGTGTAGAATGGTTAATAGGGTATTCTAAAGGCTTAGTATCGTCTAGGAATCTGTATTGGGACATATAAGAACCTTTATAATGATCCTAAACAATGCTTGGTGCCCCAAGGGACGTATAGGATGTAGCATGAGTCCTATGAGGCTCTAACAAGTGTAGAATGGTTAATAGCGTATACTAAAGGCTTAGAATGGTCTAGGAATGTGTATTAGGACATATAAGAACCTTTAGAATGATCCTAAACAATGCTTCGTGCCCCATGGGACGTAGAGGATGTAGCATGAGTCCTTGGAGGCTCTAACAAGTGTAGAATGGTTAATAGGGTATTCTAAAGGCTTAGAATGGTCTAGGAATGTGTATTAGGACATATAAGAACCTTTAGAATGATCCTAAACAATGCTTGGTGCCCCAAGGGACGTATAGGATGTAGCATGAGTCCTTGGAGGCTCTAACAAGTGTAGAATGGTTAATAGGGTATTCTAAAGGCTTAGTATCGTCTAGGAATATGTATTGGGACATATAAGAACCTTTAGAATGATCGTAAACAATGCTTAGTGCCCCAAGGGACGTATAGGATGTAGCATGAGTCCTTGGAGGATCTAACAAGTGTAGAATGGTTAATAGGGTATTCTAAAGGCTTAGTATCGTCTAGGAATATGTATTGGAACATATAAAAACCTTTAGAATGATCCTAAACAATGCTTGGTGCCCCAAGGGACGTATAGGATGTAGCATGAGTCCTTGGAAGCTCTAACAAGTGTAGAATGGTTAATTGGGTATTCTAAAGGCTTAGTATCGTCTAGGAATCAGTATTGGGACATATAAGAACCTTTATAATAATCCTAAACAATGCTTGGTGCCCCAAGGGACGTATAGGATGTAGCATGAGTCCTAGGAGGCTCTAACAAGTCTAGAATGGTTAATAAGGTATTCTAAAGGCTTAGAATGGTCTAAGAATGTGTATTGGGACATATAAGAACCTTTAGAATGATCCTAAACAAAGCTTGGTGCCCCAAGGGACGTATAGGATGTAGCATGAGTCCTTGGAGGCTCTAACAAGTGTAGAATGGTTAATATTGTATTCTAAAGGCTTAGTATCGTCTAGGAATCTGTATTGGGACATATAAGAACCTTTAGAATGATTCTAAACAATGCTTGGTGCCCCAAGGGACGTATAGGATGTAGCATGAGTCCAAGGAGGCTCTAACAAGTGTAGAATGGTTAATAGGGTATTCTAAAGGCATAGAATGGTCTAAGAATGTGTAGTAGGACATATAAGAACCTTTAGAATGATCTTAAACAATGCTTGGTGCCCCAAGGGACGTAGAGGATTTAGCATGAGTCCTATGAGGCTCTAACAAGTGTAGAATGGTTAAATGGGTATTCTAAAGGATTAGAATGGTCTAGGAATGTGTGATAGGACATATAAGAACCTTTAGAATGATCCTAAACAATGCTTGGTGCCCCAAGGGACGTATAGGATGTAGCATGAGTCCTTGGAGGCTCTAACAAGTGTAGAATGGTTAATATTGTATTCTAAAGGCTTAGTATCGTCTAGGAATCTGTATTGGGACATATAAGAACCTTTAGAATGATTCTAAACAATGCTTGGTGCCCCAAGGGACGTATAGGAAGTAGCATGAGTCCTTGGAAGCTCTAACAAGTGTAGAATGGTTAATAGGGTATTCTAAAGGCTTAGTATCGTCTAGGAATCAGTATTGGGACATTTAAGAACCTTTATAATGATCCTAAACAATGCTTGGTGCCCCAAGGGACGTATAGGATGTAGCATGAGTCCTAGGAGGCTCTAACAAGTGTAGAATGGTTAATAAGGTATTCTAAAGGCTTAGAATGGACTAAGAATGTGTACTAGGACATATAAGAACCTTTATAATGATCCTAAACAATGCTTGGTGCCCCAAGGGACGTAGAGGATATAGCATGAGTCCTTGGAGGCTCTAACAAGTGTAGAATGGTTAAGAGATTATTCTAAAGGCTTAGAATGGTCTAGGAATGAGTGTTAGGACAAATAAGAACGTTTAGAATGATCGTAACCTTTGCTTGGTGCCCCAAGGGACGTAGAGGATGTAGCATGAGTCCTTGGAGGCTCTAACAAGTGTAAAATGGTTAATAGAGTATTCTAAAGGCTTAGAATGGTCTAGGAATGTGTATTGGGACATATAAGAACCTTTAGAATGATCCTAAACAAAGCTTGGTGCCCCAAGGGACGTATAGGATGTAGCATGAGTCCTTGGAGGCTCTAACAAGTGTAGAATGGTTAATATTGTATTCTAAAGGCTTAGTATCGTCTAGGAATCTGTATTGGGACATATAAGAACCTTTAGGATGATTCTAAACAATGCTTGGTGCCCCAAGGGACGTATAGGATGTAGCATGAGTCCAAGGAGGCTCTAACAAGTGTAGAATGGGTAATAGGGTATTCTAAAGGCATAGAATGGTCTAGGAATGTGTAGTAGGACATAAAAGAACCTTTAGAATGATCCTAAACAATGCTTGGTGCCCCAAGGGACGTAGAGGATGTAGCATGAGTCCTTGGAGGCTCTAACAAGTGTAGAATGGTTAAGAGAGTATTCTAAAGGCTTAGAATGGTCTAGGAATGAGTATTAGGACATATAAGAACGTTTAGAGTGATCGTAAACTTTGCTTGGTGCCCCAAGGGACGTAGAGGATGTAGCATGAGTCCTTGGAGGATCTAACAAGTGTAGAATGGTTAATAGGGTATTCTAAAGGCTTAGAATGGTCTAGTAATGTGTATTAGGACATATAAGAACCTTTAGAGTGATCCTAAACAATACTTGGTGCCCCAAGGGATGTATAGGATGTAGCATGAGTCCTTGGAGGCTCTAACAAGTGTAGAATGGTTAATAATGTATTCTAAAGGCTTATAATGGTCTAGGAATGTGTACTAGGACATATAAGAACCTTTAGAATGATCATAACCTTTGCTTGGTGCCCCAAGGGACGTAGAGGATGTAGCATGAGTGCTTGGTGGCTCTAACAAGTGTAAAATAGTTAATAGAGTATTCTAAAGGCTTAGAATGGTCGAGGAATGTGAATTGGGACATATAAGAACCTTTAGAATGATCCTAAACAATGCTTGGTGCCCCATGGGACGTATAGGATGTAGCATGAGTCCTTGGAGGCTCTAACAAGTGTAGAATGGTTAATATTGTATTCTAAAGGCTTAGTATCGTCTAGGAATCTGTATTGGGACATATAAGAACCTTTAGAATGATTCTAAACAATGCTTGGTGCCCCAAGGGACGCATAGGAAGTAGCATGAGTCCTAGGAGGCTCTAACAAGTGAAGAACGGTTAATAGGGTATTCTAAAGGCATAGAATGGTCTAAGAATGTGTAGTAGGACATAAAAGAACCTTTAGAATGATCCTAAACAATGCTTGGTGCCCCAAGGGACGTAGAGGATGTAGCATGAGTCCTTGGACGCTCTAACAAGTGTAGAATAGTTAATAGGGTATTCTAAAGGCTTAGTATCGTCTAGGAATATGTATTGGGACATATAAGAACTTTTAGAATGATCCTAAACAATGCTTCGTGCCCCATGGGACGTAGAGGATGTAGCATGAGTCCTTGGAGGATCTAACAAGTGTAGAATGGTTAATAGGGTATTCTAAAGGCTTAGAATGGTCTAGGAATGTGTATTAGGACATATAAGAACCTTTAGAGTGATCCTAAACAATGCTTGGTGCCCCAAGGGACGTATAGGATGTAGCATGAGTCCTTGGAGGCTCTAACAAGTGTAGAATGGTTAATAATGTATTCTAAAGGCTTATAATGGTCTAGGAATGTGTACTAGGACATATAAGAACCTTTAGAATGATCCTAAACAATGCTTGGTGCCCCAAGGGACGTGTAGGATGTAGCATGAGTCCTTGGAGGCTCTAACAAGTGTAGAATGGTTAATAGGGTATTCTAAAGGCTTAGTATCGTCTAGGAATCTGTATTGGGACATATAAGAACCTTTATAATGATCCTAAACAATGCTTGGTGCCCCAAGGGACGTATAGGATGTAGCATGAGTCCTATGAGGCTCTAACAAGTGTAGAATGGTTAATAGCGTATACTAAAGGCTTAGAATGGTCTAGGAATGTGTATTAGGACATATAAGAACCTTTAGAATGATCCTAAACAATGCTTCGTGCCCCATGGGACGTAGAGGATGTAGCATGAGTCCTTGGAGGCTTTAACAAGTGTAGAATGGTTAATAGGGTATTCTAAAGGCTTAGAATGGTCTAGGAATGTGTATTAGGACATATAAGAACCTTTAGAATGATCCTAAACAATGGTTGGTGCCCCAAGGGACGTATAGGATGTAGCATGAGTCCTTGGAGGCTCTAAGAAGTGTAGAATGGTTAATAGGGTATTCTAAAGGCTTAGTATCGTCTAGGAATACGTATTGGGACATATAAGAACCTTTATAATGATCCTAAACAAAGCTTAGTGCCCCAAGGGACGTAGAGGATGTAGCATGAGTCCTTGGAGGCTCTAACAAGTGTAGAATGGTTAATAGGGTATTCTAAAGGCTTAGAATGGTCTAGGAATGTGTATTAGGACATATAAGAACCTTTAGAATGATCCTAAACAATGCTTGGTGCCCCAAGGGACGTATAGGATGTAGCATGAGTCCTAGGAGGCTCTAACAAGTGTAGAATGGTTAATAGGGTATTCTAAAGGCTTAGTATCGTCTAGGAATCTGTATTGGGACATATAAGAACCTTTATAATTATCCTAAACAATGCTTGGTGCCCCAAGGGACGTATAGGATGTAGCATGAGTCCTAGGAGGCTCTAACAAGTGTAGAATGGTTAATAGGGTATTCTAAAGGCTTAGTATCGTCTAGGAATATGTATTGGGACATATAAGAACCTTTATAATGATCCTAAATAATGCTTCGTGACCCATGGGACGTAGAGGATGTAGCATGAGTCCTTGGAGGATCTAACAAGTGTAGAATGGTTAATAGGGTATTCTAAAGGCTTAGAATGGTCTAGGAATGTGTATTAGGACATATAAGAACCTTTAGAGTGATCCTAAACAATGCTTGGTGCCCCAAGGGACGTATAGGATGTAGCATGAGTCCTTGGAGGCTCTAACAAGTGTAGAATGGTTAATAATGTATTCTAAAGGCTTATAATGGTCTAGGAATGTGTACTAGGACATATAAGAACCTTTAGAATGATCGTAACCTTTGCTTGGTTCCCCAAGGGACGTAGAGGATGTAGCATGAGTGCTTGGTGGCTCTAACAAGTGTAAAATAGTTAATAGAGTATTCTAAAGGCTTAGAATGGTCTAGGAATGTGAATTGGGACATATAAGAACCTTTAGAATGATCCTAAACAATGCTTGGTGCCCCATGGGACGTATAGGATGTAGCATGAGTCCTTGGAGGCTCTAACAAGTGTAGAATGGTTAATAGGGTATTCTAAAGGCTTAGTATCGTCTAGGAATATGTATTGGGACATATAAAAACCTTTAGAATGATCGTAACCTTTGCTTGGTGCCCCAAGGGACGTAGAGGATGTAGCATGAGTCCTTGGAGGCTCTAACAAGTGTAAAATAGTTAATAGAGTATTCTAAAGGCTTAGAACGGTCTAGGAATGTGTATTGGGACATATAAGAACCTTTAGAATGATCCTAAACAATGCTTGGTGCGCCATGGGACGTATAGGATGTAGCATGAGTCCTTGGAGGCTATAACAAGTGTAGAATGGTTAATAGGGTATTCTAAAGGCTTAGTATCGTCTAGGAATATGTATTGGGACATATAAGAACCTTTAGAATGATCCTAAACAATGCTTCGTGCCCCATGGGACGTAGAGGATGTAGCATGAGTCCTTGGAGTTTCTAACAAGTGTAGAATGGTAAATAGGGAATTCTAAAGGCTTAGAATGGTCTAGGAATGTGTATTAGGACATATAAGAACCTTTAGAGTGATCCTAAACAATGCTTGGTGCCCCAAGGGACGTATAGGATGTAGCATGAGTCCTTGGAGGCTCTAACAAGTGTAGAATGGTTAATAATGTATTCTAAAGGCTTATAATGGTCTAGGAATGTGTACTAGGACATATAAGAACCTTTAGAATGATCCTAAACAATGCTTGGTGCCCCAAGGGACGTGTAGGATGTAGCATGAGTCCTTGGAGGCTCTAACAAGTGTAGAATGGTTAATAGGGTATTCTAAAGGCTTAGTATCGTCTAGGAATCTGTATTGGGACATATAAGAACCTTTATAATGATCCTAAACAATGCTTGGTGCCCCAAGGGACGTATAGGATGTAGCATGAGTCCTATGAGGCTCTAACAAGTGTAGAATGATTAATAGCGTATACTAAAGGCTTAGAATGGTCTAGGAATGTGTATTAGGACATATAAGAACCTTTAGAATGATCCTAAACAATGCTTCGTGCCCCATGGGACGTAGAGGATGTAGCATGAGTCCTTGGAGGCTCTAACAAGTGTAGAATGGTTAATAGGGTATTCTAAAGGCTTAGAATGGTCTAGGAATGTGTATTAGGACATATAAGAACCTTTAGAATGATCCTAAACAATGGTTGGTGCCCCAAGGGACGTATAGGATGTAGCATGAGTCCTTGGAGGCTCTAAGAAGTGTAGAATGGTTAATAGGGTATTCTAAAGGCTTAGTATCGTCTAGGAATACGTATTGGGACATATAAGAACCTTTAGAATGATCCTAAACAAAGCTTAGTGCCCCAAGTGACGTAGAGGATGTAGCATGAGTCCTTGGAGGCTCTAACAAGTGTAGAATGGTTAATAGGGTATTCTAAAGGCTTAGAATGGTCTAGGAATGTGTATTAGGACATATAAGAACCTTTAGAATGATCCTAAACAATGCTTGGTGCCCCAAGGGACGTATAGGATGTAGCATGAGTCCTAGGAGGCTCTAACAAGTGTAGAATGGTTAATAGGGTATTCTAAAGGCTTAGTATCGTCTAGGAATCTGTATTGGGACATATAAGAACCTTTATAATGATCCTAAACAATGCTTGGTGCCCCAAGGGACGTATAGGATGTAGCATGAGTCCTAGGAGGCTCTAACAAGTGTAGAATGGTTAATAGGGTATTCTAAAGGCTTAGTATCGTCTAGGAATATGTATTGGGACATATAAGAACCTTTATAATGATCCTAAACAATGCTTCGTGCCCCATGGGACGTAGAGGATGTAGCATGAGTCCTTGGAGGATCTAACAAGTGTAGAATGGTTAATAGGGTATTCTAAAGGCTTAGAATGGTCTAGGAATGTGTATTAGGACATATAAGAACCTTTAGAGTGATCCTAAACAATGCTTGGTGCCCCAAGGGACGTATAGGATGTAGCATGAGTCCTTGGAGGCTCTAACAAGTGTAGAATGGTTAATAATGTATTCTAAAGGCTTATAATGGTCTAGGAATGTGTACTAGGACATATAAGAACCTTTAGAATGATCGTAACCTTTGCTCTGTGCCCCAAGGGACGTAGAGGATGTGGCATGAGTGCTTGGTGGCTCTAACAAGTGTAAAATAGTAAATAGAGTATTCTAAAGGCTTAGAATGGTCTAGGAATGTGAATTGGGACATATAAGAACCTTTAGAATGATCCTAAACAATGCTTGGTGCCCCATGGGACGTATAGGATGTAGCATGAGTCCTTGGAGGCTCTAACAAGTGTAGAATGGTTAATAGGGTATTCTAAAGGCTTAGTATCGTCTAGGAATATGTATTGGGACATATAAAAACCTTTAGAATGATCGTAACCTTTGCTTGGTGCCCCAAGGGACGTAGAGGATGTAGCATGAGTCCTTGGAGGCTCTAACAAGTGTAAAATAGTTAATAGAGTATTCTAAAGACTTAGAATGGTCTAGGAATGTGTATTGGGACATATAAGAACCTTTAGAATGATCCCAAACAATGCTTGGTGCCCGATGGGACGTATAGGATGTAGCATGAGTCCTTGGAGGCTCTAACAAGTGTAGAATGGTTAATAGGGTATTCTAAAGGCTTAGTATCGTCTAGGAATATGTATTGGGACATATAAGAACCTTTAGAATGATCCTAAACAATGCTTCGTGCCCCATGGGACGTAGAGGATGTAGCATGAGTCCTTGGAGGATCTAACAAGTGTAGAATGGTTAATAGGGTATTCTAAAGGCTTAGAATGGTCTAGGAATGTGTATTAGGACATATAAGAACCTTTAGAGTGATCCTAAACAATGCTTGGTGCCCCAAGGGACGTATAGGATGTAGCATGAGTCCTTGGAGGCTCTAACAAGTGTAGAATGGTTAATAATGTATTCTAAAGGCTTATAATGGTCTAGGAATGTGTACTAGGACATATAAGAACCTTTAGAATGATCCTAAACAATGCTTGGTGCCCCAAGGGACGTGTAGGATGTAGCATGAGTCCTTGGAGGCTCTAACAAGTGTAGAATGGTTAATAGGGTATTCTAAAGGCTTAGTATCGTCTAGGAATCTGTATTGGGACATATAAGAACCTTTATAATGATCCTAAACAATGCTTGGTGCCCCAAGGGACGTATAGGATGTAGCATGAGTCCTATGAGGCTCTAACAAGTGTAGAATGATTAATAGCATATACTAAAGGCTTAGAATGGTCTAGGAATGTGTATTAGGACATATAAGAACCTTTAGAATGATCCTAAACAATGCTTCGTGCCCCATGGGACGTATAGGATGTAGCATGAGTCCTTGGAGGCTCTAACAAGTGTAGAATGGTTAATAGGGTATTCTAAAGGCTTAGTATCGTCTAGGAATATGTATTGGGACATATAAAAACCTTTAGAATGATCGTAACCTTTGCTTGGTTCCCCAAGGGACGTAGAGGATGTAGCATGAGTCCTTGGAGGCTCTAACAAGTGTAAAATAGTTAATAGAGTATTCTAAAGGCTTAGAATGGTCTAGGAATGTGTATTGGGACATATAAGAACCTTTAGAATGATCCTAAACAATGCTTCGTGCCCCATGCGACGTAGAGGATGTAGCATGAATCCTTGGAGGCTCTAACAAGTGTAGAATGGTTAATAGGGTATTCTAAAGGCTTAGTATCGTCTAGGAATATGTATTGGGACATATAAGAACCTTTAGAATGATTCTAAAAAATGCTTGGTGCCCCATGGGACGTATAGAATGTAACATGAGTCCTTGGAGGCTTTAACAAGTGTAGAATGGTTAATAGGGTATTCTAAAGGCTTAGTATCGTCGAGGAATATGTATTGGGACATATAAGAACCTTTAGAATGATCCTAAACAATGCTTCGTGCCCCATGGGACGTAGAGGATGTAGCATGAGTCCTTGGAGGATCTAACAAGTGTAGAATGGTTAATAGGGTATTCTAAAGGCTTAGAATGGTCTAGGAATGTGTATTAGGACATATAAGAACCTTTAGAGTGATCCTAAACAATGCTTGGTGCCCCAAGGGACGTATAGGATGTAGCATGATTCCTTGGAGGCTCTAACAAGTGTAGAATGGTTAATAATGTATTCTAAAGGCTTATAATGGTCTAGGAATGTGTACTAGGACATATAAGAACCTTTAGAATGATCGTAACCTTTGCTTGGTGCCCCAAGGGACGTAGAGGATGTAGCATGAGTGCTTGGAGGCTTTAACAAGTGTAGAATGGTTAATAGGGTATTCTAAAGGCTTAGTATCGTCGAGGAATATGTATTGGGACATATAAGAACCTTTAGAATGATCCTAAACAATGCTTCGTGCCCCATGGGACGTAGAGGATGTAGCATGAGTCCTTGGAGGATCTAACAAGTGTAGAATGGTTAATAGGGTATTCTAAAGGCTTAGAATGGTCTAGGAATGTGTATTAGGACATATAAGAACCTTTAGAGTGATCCTAAACAATGCTTGGTGCCCCAAGGGACGTATAGGATGTAGCATGAGTCCTTGGAGGCTCTAACAAGTGTAGAATGGTTAATAATGTATTATAAAGGCTTATAATGGTCTAGGAATGTGTACTAGGACATATAAGAACCTTTAGAATGATCGTAACCTTTGCTTGGTGCCCCAAGGGACGTAGAGGATGTAGCATGAGTGCTTGGAGGCTCTAACAAGTGTAGAATGGTTAATAGGGTATTTTAAAGGCTTAGTATCGTCTAGGAATATGTATTGGGACATATAAGAACATTTAGAATGATCCTAAACAATGCTTCATGCCCCATGGGACGTAGAAGATGTAGCATGAGTCCTAGGAGGCTCTAACAAGTGTAGAATGGTTAATAGGGTATTCTAAAGGCTTAGTATCGTCTAGGAATCTGTATTGGGACATATAAGAACCTTTATAATGATCCTAAACAATGCTTGGTGCCCCAAGGGATGTATAGGATGTAGCATGAGTCCTAGGAGGCTCTAACAAGTGTAGAATGATTAATAGGGTATTCTAAAGGCTTAGAATGGTCTAGGAATGTGTATTGGGACATATAAGAACCTTTAGAATGATCCTAAACAATGCTTCGTGCCCCATGCGACGTAGAGGATGTAGCATGAGTCCTTGGAGGCTCTAACAAGTGTAGAATGGTTAATAGGGTATTCTAAAGGCTTAGTATCGTCTAGGAATATGTATTGGGACATATAAGAACCTTTAGAATGATCCTAAAAAATGCTTGGTGCCCCATGGGACGTATAGAATGTCGCATGAGTCCTTGGAGGCTTTAACAAGTGTAGAATGGTTAATAGGGTATTCTAAAGGCTTAGTATCGTCGAGGAATATGTATTGGGACATATAAGAACCTTTAGAATGATCCTAAACAATGCTTCGTGCCCCATGGGACGTAGAGGATGTAGCATGAGTCCTTGGAGGATCTAATAAGTGTAGAATGGTTAATAGGGTATTCTAAAGGCTTAGAATGGTCTAGGAATGTGTATTAGGACATATAAGAACCTTTAGAGTGATCCTAAACAATGCTTGGTGCCCCAAGGGACGTATAGGATGTAGCATGAGTCCTTGGAGGCTCTAACAAGTGTAGAATGGTTAATAATGTATTCTAAAGGCTTATAATGGTCTAGGAATGTGTACTAGGACATATAAGAACCTTTAGAATGATCGTAACCTTTGCTTGGTTCCCCAAGGGACGTAGAGGATGTAGCATGAGTCCTTGGAGGCTCTAAAAAGTGTAAAATAGTTAATAGAGTATTCTAAAGGCTTAGAATGGTCTAGGAATGTGTATTGGGACATATAAGAACCTTTAGAATGATCCTAAACAATGCTTGGTGCCCCATGGGACGTATAGGATGTATCATGAGTCCTTGGAGGCTCTAACAAGTGTAGAATGGTTAATAGGATATTCTAAAGGCTTAGTATCGTCTAGGAATATGTATTGGGACATATAAGAACATTTAGAATGATCCTAAACAATGCTTCGTGCCCCATGGGACGTAGAAGATGTAGCATGAGTCCTAGGAGGCTCTAACAAGTGTAGAATGGTTAATAGGGTATTCTAAAGGCTTAGTATTGTCTAGGAATCTGTATTTGGACATATAAGAACCTTTATAATGATCCTAAACAATGCTTGGTTCCCCAAGGGATGTATAGGATGTAGCATGAGTCCTAGGAGGCTCTAACAAGTGTAGAATGATTAATAGGGTATTCTAAAGGCTTAGAATGGTCTAGGAATATGTATTGGGACATATAAGAACCTTTAGAATGATCCTAAACAATGCTTGGTGCCACAAGGACGTATAGGATGTAGCATGAGTCTTTGGAGGCTCTAACAAGTGTAGAATGGTTAATAGGGTATTCTAAAGGCTTAGTATCGTCTATGAATCTGTATTGGGACATATAAGAACCTTTAGAATGATCCTAAACAATGCTTCGTGCCCCATGCGACGTAGAGGATGTAGCATGAGTCCTTGGAGGCTCTAACAAGTGTAGAATGGTTAATAGGGTATTCTAAAGGCTTAGAATGGTCTAGGAATGTGTATTAGGACATATAAGAACCTTTAGAATGATCGTAACCTTTGCTTGGTGCCCCAAGGGACGTAGAGGATGTAGCATGAGTCCTTGGAGGATCTAACAAGTGTAAAATAGTTAATAGAGTATTCTAAAGGCTTAGAATGGTCTAGGAATGTGTATTGGGACATATAAGAACCTTTAGAATGATCCTAAACAATGCTTCGTGCCCCATGGGACGTATAGGATGTATCATGAGTCCTTGGAGGCTCTAACAAGTGTAGAATGGTTAATAGGATATTCTAAAGGCTTAGTATCGTCTAGGAATATGTATTGGGACATATAAGAACATTTAGAATGATCCTAAACAATGCTTCGTGCCCCATGGGACGTAGAAGATGTAGCATGAGTCCTAGGAGGCTCTAACAAGTGTAGAATGGTTAATAGGGTATTCTAAAGGCTTAGTATCGTCTAGGAATCTGTATTGGGACATATAAGAACCTTTATAATGATCCTAAACAATGCTTGGTGCCCCAAGGGATGTATAGGATGTAGCATGAGTCCTAGGAGGCTCTAACAAGTGTAGAATGATTAATAGGGTATTCTAAAGGCTTAGAATGGTCTAGGAATGTGTATTAGGACATATAAGAACCTTTAGAATGATCCTAAACAATGCTTGGTGCCCCATGGGACGTATAGGATGTAGCATGAGTCCTTGGAGGCTCTAACAAGTGTAGAATGGTTAATAGGGTATTCTAAAGGCTTAGAATCGTCTAGGAATATGTATTGGGACATATAAGAACCTTTAGAATGATCGTAACCTTTGCTTGGTGCCCCAAGGGACGTAGAGGATGTAGCATGAGTCCTTGGAGGATCTAACAAGTGTAAAATAGTTAATAGAGTATTCTAAAGGCTTAGAATGGTCTAGGAATGTGTATTGGGACATATAAGAACCTTTAGAATGATCCTAAACAATGCTTCGTGCCCCATGGGACGTATAGGATGTAGCATGAGTCCTTGGAGGCTCTAACAAGTGTAGAATGGTTAATAGGGTATTCTAAAGGCTTAGTATCGTCTAGGAATATGTATTGGGACATATAAGAACCTTTAGAATGATCGTAACCTTTGCTTGGTGCCCCAAGGGACGTAGAGGATGTAGCATGAGTCCTTGGAGGATCTAACAAGTGTAAAATAGTTAATAGAGTATTCTAAAGGCTTAGAATGGTCTAGGAATGTGTATTGGGACATATAAGAACCTTTAGAATGATCCTAAACAATGCTTCGTGCCCCATGGGACGTATAGGATGTAGCATGAGTCCTTGGAGGCTCTAACAAGTGTAGAATGGTTAATAGGGTATTCTAAAGGCTTAGTATCGTCTAGGAATATGTATTGGGACATATAAGAACATTTAGAATGATCCTAAACAATGCTTCGTGCCCCATGGGACGTAGAAGATGTAGCATGAGTCCTAGGAGGCTCTAACAAGTGTAGAATGGTTAATAGGGTATTCTAAAGGCTTAGTATCGTCTAGGAATCTGTATTGGGACATATAAGAACCTTTATAATGATCCTAAACAATGCTTGGTGCCCCAAGGGATGTATAGGATGTAGCATGAGTCCTAGGAGGCTCTAACAAGTGTAGAATGATTAATAGGGTATTCTAAAGGCTTAGAATGGTCTAGGAATGTGTATTAGGACATATAAGAACCTTTAGAATGATCCTAAACAATGCTTGGTGCCCCATGGGACGTAGAAGATGTAGCATGAGTCCTAGGAGGCTCTAACAAGTGTAGAATGGTTAATAGGGTATTCTAAAGGCTTAGTATCGTCTAGGAATCTGTATTGGGACATATAAGAACCTTTATAATGATCCTAAACAATGCTTGGTGCCCCAAGGGATGTATAGGATGTAGCATGAGTCCTAGGAGGCTCTAACAAGTGTAGAATGATTAATAGGGTATTCTAAAGGCTTAGAATGGTCTAGGAATGTGTATTAGGACATATAAGAACCTTTAGAATGATCCTAAACAATGCTTGGTGCCCCAAGGGACGTGTAGGATGTAGCATGAGTCCTTGGAGGCTCTAACAAGTGTAGAATGGTTAATAGGGTATTCTAAAGGCTTAGTATCGTCTAGGAATATGTATTGGGACATATAAGAACCTTTAGAATGATCCTAAACAATGGTTGGTGCCACAGGGACGTATAGGATATAGCATGAGTCCTTGGAGGCTCTAACAAGTGTAAAATGGTTAATAGGGTATTCTAAAGGCTTAGTATCGTCTAGGAATCTGTATTGGGACATATAAGAACCTTTAGAATGATCCTAAACAATGCTTCGTGCCCCATGCGACGTAGAGGATGTAGCATGAGTCCTTGGAGGCTCTAACAAGTGTAGAATGGTTAATAGGGTATTCTAAAGGCTTAGAATGGTCCAGGAATGTGTATTAGGACATATAAGAACCTTTAGAATGATCCTAAACAATGCTTGGTGCCCCAAGGGACGTGTAGGATGTAGCATGAGTCCTTGGAGGCTCTAACAAGTGTAGAATGGTTAATAGGGGATTCTAAAGGCTTAGTATCGTCTAGGAATATGTATTGGGACATATAAGAACCTTTAGAATGATCCTAAACAATGGTTGGTGCCACAGGGACGTATAGGATATAGCATGAGTCCTTGGAGGCTCTAACAAGTGTAAAATGGTTAATAGGGTATTCTAAAGGCTTAGTATCGTCTAGGAATGTGTATTGGGACATATAAGAACCTTTAGAATGATCCTAAACAATGCTTCGTGCCCCATGCGACGTAGAGGATGTAGCATGAGTCCTTGGAGGCTCTAACAAGTGTAGAATGGTTAATAGGGTATTCTAAAGGCTTAGAATGGTCCAGGAATGTGTATTAGGACATATAAGAACCTTTAGAATGATCCTAAACAATGCTTGGTGCCCCAAGGGACGTGTAGGATGTAGCATGAGTCCTTGGAGGCTCTAACAAGTGTAGAATGGTTAATAGGGGATTCTAAAGGCTTAGTATCGTCTAGGAATATGTATTGGGACATATAAGAACCTTTAGAATGATCCTAAACAATGGTTGGTGCCACAGGGACGTATAGGATATAGCATGAGTCCTTGGAGGCTCTAACAAGTGTAAAATGGTTAATAGGGTATTCTAAAGGCTTAGTATCGTCTAGGAATGTGTATTGGGACATATAAGAACCTTTAGAATGATCCTAAACAATGCTTCGTGCCCCATGCGACGTAGAGGATGTAGCATGAGTCCTAGGAGGCTCTAACAAGTGTAGAATGGTTAATAGGGTATTCTAAAGGCTTAGAATGGTCTAGGAATGTGTATTAGGACATATAAGAACCTTTAGAATGATCCTAAACAATGCTTGGTGCCCCAAGGGACGTATAGGATGTAGCATGAGTCCTTGGAGGCTCTAACAAGTGTAGAATGGTAAATAGGGTATTCTAAAGGCTTAGTATCGTCTAGGAATCTGTATTGGGACATATAAGAACCTTTATAATGATCCTAAACAATGCTTGGTGCCCCAAGGGACGTATAGGATGTAGCATGAGTCCTAGGAGGCTCTAACAAGTGTAGAATGGTTAATAGGGTATACTAAAGGCTTAGAATGGTCTAGGAATGTGTACTAGGACATATAAGAACCTTTAGAATGATCCTAAACAATGCTTGGTGCCCCAAGGGACGTGTAGGATGTAGCATGAGTCCTTGGAGGCTCTAACAAGTGTAGAATGGTTAATAGGGTATTCTGAAGGCTTAGTATCGTCTAGGAATATGTATTGGGACATATAAAAACCTTTAGAATGATCGTAACCTTTGCTTGGTTCCCCAAGGGACGTAGAGGATGTAGCATGAGTCCTTGGAGGCTCTAACAAGTGTAAAATAGTTAATAGAGTATTCTAAAGGCTTAGAATGGTCTAGGAATGTGTATTGGGAACTATAAGAACCTTTAGAATGATCCTAAACAATGCTTGGTGCCCCAAGGGACGTATAGGATGTAGCATGAGTCCTTGGAGGCTCTAACAAGTGTAGAATGGTTAATAGGGTATTCTAAAGGCTTAGTATCGTCTAGGAATATGTATTGGGACATATAAGAACCTTTAGAATGATCGTAACCTTTGCTTGGTGCCCCAAGGGACGTAGAGGATGTAGCATGAGTCCTTGGAGGATCTAACAAGTGTAAAATAGTTAATAGAGTATTCTAAAGGCTTAGAATGGTCTAGGAATGTGTATTGGGACATATAAGAACCTTTAGAATGATCCTAAACAATGCTTCGTGCCCCATGGGACGTATAGGATGTAGCATGAGTCCTTGGAGGCTCTAACAAGTGTAGAATGGTTTATAGGGTATTCTAAAGGCTTAGTATCGTCTAGGAATGTGTACTAGGACATATAAGAACATTTAGAATGATCCTAAACAATGCTTCGTGCCCCATGGGACGTAGAGGATGTAGCATGAGTTCTAGGAGGCTCTAAGAAGTGTAGAATGGTTAATAGGGTATTCTAAAGGCTTAGTATCGTCTAGGAATCTGTATTGGGACATATAAGAACCTTTATAATGATCCTAAACAATGCTTGGTGCCCCAAGGGACGTATAGGATGTAGCATGAGTCCTAGGAGGCTCTAACAAGTGTAGAATGGTTAATAGGGTATACTAAAGGCTTAGAATGGTCTAGGAATGTGTACTAGGACATATAAGAACCTTTAGAATGATCCTAAACAATGCTTGGTGCCCCAAGGGACGTGTAGGATGTAGCATGAGTCCTTGGAGGCTCTAACAAGTGTAGAATGGTTAATAGGGTATTCTAAAGGCTTAGTATCGTCTAGGAATATGTATTGGGACATATAAGAACCTTTAGAATGATCCTAAACAATGGTTGGTGCCACAGGGACGTATAGGATGTAGCATGAGTCCTTGGAGGCTCTAACAAGTGTAGAATGGTTAATAGGGTATTCTATAGGCTTAGTATCGTCTAGGAGTCTGTATTGGGACATATAAGAACCTTTAGAATGATCCTAAACAATGCTTCGTGCCCCATGCGACGTAGAGGATGTAGCATGAGTCCTTGGAGGCTCTAACAAGTGTAGAATGGTTAATAGGGTATTCTAAAGGCTTAGAATGGTCCAGGAATGTGTATTAGGACATATAAGAAACTTTAGAATGATCGTAACCTTTGCTTGGTGCCCCAAGGGACGTAGAGGATGTAGCATGAGTCCTTGGAGGATCTAACAAGTGTAAAATAGTTAATAGAGTATTCTAAAGGCTTAGAATGGTCTAGGAATGTGTATTCGGACATATAAGAACCTTTAGAATGATCCTAAACAATGCTTCGTGCCCCATGGGACGTATAGGATGTAGCATGAGTCCTTGGAGGCTCTAACAAGTGTAGAATGGTTAATAGGGTATTCTAATGGCTTAGTATCGTCTAGGAATATGTATTGGGACATATAAGAACATTTAGAATGATCCTAAACAATGTTTCGTGCCCCATGGGACGTAGAGGATGTAGCATGAGTCCTTGGAGGCTCTAACAAATGTAGAATGGTTAATAGGGTATTCTAAAGGCTTAGAATGGTCTAGGAATGTGTATTAGGAAATATATGAACCTTTAGAATGATCCTAAACAATGCTTGGTGCCCCAAGGGACGTATAGGATGTAGCATGAGTCCTTGGAGGCTCTAACAAGTGTAGAATGGTTAATAGGGTATTCTAAAGGCTTAGTATCGTCTAGGAATCTGTATTGGGACATATAAGCACCTTTAGAATGATCCAAAACAATGCTTGGTGCCCCAAGGGACGTATAGGATGTAGCATGAGTCCTAGGAGGCTCTAACAAGTGTAGAATGGTTAATAGGGTATTCTAATGGCTTAGTGTCGTCTAGGAATCTGTATTGGGACATATAAGAACCTTTATAATGATCCTAAACAATGCTTGGTGCCCCAAGGGACGTATAGGATGTAGCATGAGTCCTAGGAGGCTCTAACAAGTGTAGAATGGTTAATAGGGTATACTAAAGGCTTAGAATGGTCTAGGAATGTGTACTAGGACATATAAGAACCTTTAGAATGATCCTAAATAATGCTTGGTGAACCAAGGGACGTGTAGGATGTAGCATGAGTCCTTGGAGGCTCTAACAAGTGTAGAATGGTTAATCGGGTATTCTAAAGGCTTAGTATCGTCTAGGAATATGTATTGGGACATATAAGAACCTTTAGAATGGTCGTAAACAATGCTTAGTGCCCCAAGGGACGTAGAGGATGTAGCATGATTCCTTGGAGGATCTAACAACGGTAGAATGATTAATAGGGTATTCTAAAGGCTTAGAATGGTCTAGGAATGTGTATTAAGACATATAAGAACCTTTAGAGTGATCCTAAACAATGCTTGGTGCCCCAAGGGACGTATAGGATGTAGCATGAGTCCTTGGAGGCTCTAACAAGTGTAGAATGGTTAATAATGTATTCTAAAGGCTTAGTATCGTCTAGGAATTTGTATTGAGACATATAAGAACCTTTATAATAATCCTAAACAATGCTTGGTGCCCCAAGGGACGTATAGGATGTAGCATGAGTCCTTGGAGGCTCTAACAAGTGTAGAATGGTTAATAATGTATTCTAAAGGCTTAGTATCGTCTAGGAATATGTATTGAGACATATAAGAACCTTTATAATGATCCTAAACAATGCTTGGTGCCCCAAGGGACGTATAGGATGTAGCATGAGTCCTAGGAGGCTCTAACAAGTGTAGAATGGTTAATAGGGTATACTAAAGGCTTAGAATGGTCTAGGAATGTGTATTAGGACATATAAGAAACTTTAGAATGATCGTAACCTTTGCTTGGTGCCCCAAGGGACGTAGAGGATGTAGCATGAGTCCTTGGAGGATCTAACAAGTGTAAAATAGTTAATAGAGTATTCTAAAGGCTTAGAATGGTCTAGGAATGTGTATTAGGACATATAAGAACCTTTAGAATGATCCTAAACAATGCTTCGTGCCCCATGGGACGTATAGGATGTAGCATGAGTCCTTGGAGGCTCTAACAAGTGTAGAATGGTTAATAGGGTATTGTAAAGGCTTAGTATCATCTAGGAATCTGTATTGGGACATATAAGAACCTTTATAATGATCCTAAACAATGCTTGGTGCCCCAAGGGACGTATAGGATGTAGCATGAGTCCTAGGAGGCTCTAACAAGTGTAGAATGGTTAATAGGGTATTCTAAAGGCTTAGTATCGTCTAGGAATCTGTATTGGGACATATAAGAACCTTTAGAATGATCCTAAACAATGCTTCGTGCCCCATGCGACGTAGAGGATGTAGCATGAGTCCTTGGAGGCTCTAACAAGTGTAGAATGGTTAATAGGGTATTCTAAAGGCTTAGAATGGTCCAGGAATGTGTATTAGGACATATAAGAAACTTTAGAATGATCGTAACCTTTGCTTGGTGCCCCAAGGGACGTAGAGGATGTAGCATGAGTCCTTGGAGGATCTAACAAGTGTAAAATAGTTAATAGAGTATTCTAAAGGCTTAGAATGGTCTAGGAATGTGTATTAGGACATATAAGAACCTTTAGAATGATCCTAAACAATGCTTCGTGCCCCATGGGACGTATAGGATGTAGCATGAGTCCTTGGAGGCTCTAACAAGTGTAGAATGGTTAATAGGGTATTGTAAAGGCTTAGTATCATCTAGGAATCTGTATTGGGACATATAAGAACCTTTATAATGATCCTAAACAATGCTTGGTGCCCCAAGGGACGTATAGGATGTAGCATGAGTCCTTGGAGGCTCTAACAAGTGTAGAATGGTTAATAGGGGATTCTAAAGGCTTAGTATCGTCTAGGAATATGTATTGGGACATATAAGAACCTTTAGAATGATCCTAAACAATGGTTGGTGCCACAGGGACGTATAGGATATAGCATGAGTCCTTGGAGGCTCTAACAAGTGTAAAATGGTTAATAGGGTATTCTAAAGGCTTAGTATCGTCTAGGAATGTGTATTGGGACATATAAGAACCTTTAGAATGATCCTAAACAATGCTTCGTGCCCCATGCGACGTAGAGGATGTAGCATGAGTCCTTGGAGGCTCTAACAAGTGTAGAATGGTTAATAGGGTATTCTAAAGGCTTAGAATGGTCCAGGAATGTGTATTAGGACATATAAGAACCTTTAGAATGATCCTAAACAATGCTTGGTGCCCCAAGGGACGTGTAGGATGTAGCATGAGTCCTTGGAGGCTCTAACAAGTGTAGAATGGTTAATAGGGGATTCTAAAGGCTTAGTATCGTCTAGGAATATGTATTGGGACATATAAGAACCTTTAGAATGATCCTAAACAATGGTTGGTGCCACAGGGACGTATAGGATATAGCATGAGTCCTTGGAGGCTCTAACAAGTGTAAAATGGTTAATAGGGTATTCTAAAGGCTTAGTATCGTCTAGGAATGTGTATTGGGACATATAAGAACCTTTAGAATGATCCTAAACAATGCTTCGTGCCCCATGCGACGTAGAGGATGTAGCATGAGTCCTAGGAGGCTCTAACAAGTGTAGAATGGTTAATAGGGTATTCTAAAGGCTTAGAATGGTCTAGGAATGTGTATTAGGACATATAAGAACCTTTAGAATGATCCTAAACAATGCTTGGTGCCCCAAGGGACGTATAGGATGTAGCATGAGTCCTTGGAGGCTCTAACAAGTGTAGAATGGTAAATAGGGTATTCTAAAGGCTTAGTATCGTCTAGGAATCTGTATTGGGACATATAAGAACCTTTATAATGATCCTAAACAATGCTTGGTGCCCCAAGGGACGTATAGGATGTAGCATGAGTCCTAGGAGGCTCTAACAAGTGTAGAATGGTTAATAGGGTATACTAAAGGCTTAGAATGGTCTAGGAATGTGTACTAGGACATATAAGAACCTTTAGAATGATCCTAAACAATGCTTGGTGCCCCAAGGGACGTGTAGGATGTAGCATGAGTCCTTGGAGGCTCTAACAAGTGTAGAATGGTTAATAGGGTATTCTGAAGGCTTAGTATCGTCTAGGAATATGTATTGGGACATATAAAAACCTTTAGAATGATCGTAACCTTTGCTTGGTTCCCCAAGGGACGTAGAGGATGTAGCATGAGTCCTTGGAGGCTCTAACAAGTGTAAAATAGTTAATAGAGTATTCTAAAGGCTTAGAATGGTCTAGGAATGTGTATTGGGAACTATAAGAACCTTTAGAATGATCCTAAACAATGCTTGGTGCCCCAAGGGACGTATAGGATGTAGCATGAGTCCTTGGAGGCTCTAACAAGTGTAGAATGGTTAATAGGGTATTCTAAAGGCTTAGTATCGTCTAGGAATATGTATTGGGACATATAAGAACCTTTAGAATGATCGTAACCTTTGCTTGGTGCCCCAAGGGACGTAGAGGATGTAGCATGAGTCCTTGGAGGATCTAACAAGTGTAAAATAGTTAATAGAGTATTCTAAAGGCTTAGAATGGTCTAGGAATGTGTATTGGGACATATAAGAACCTTTAGAATGATCCTAAACAATGCTTCGTGCCCCATGGGACGTATAGGATGTAGCATGAGTCCTTGGAGGCTCTAACAAGTGTAGAATGGTTTATAGGGTATTCTAAAGGCTTAGTATCGTCTAGGAATGTGTACTAGGACATATAAGAACATTTAGAATGATCCTAAACAATGCTTCGTGCCCCATGGGACGTAGAGGATGTAGCATGAGTTCTAGGAGGCTCTAAGAAGTGTAGAATGGTTAATAGGGTATTCTAAAGGCTTAGTATCGTCTAGGAATCTGTATTGGGACATATAAGAACCTTTATAATGATCCTAAACAATGCTTGGTGCCCCAAGGGACGTATAGGATGTAGCATGAGTCCTAGGAGGCTCTAACAAGTGTAGAATGGTTAATAGGGTATACTAAAGGCTTAGAATGGTCTAGGAATGTGTACTAGGACATATAAGAACCTTTAGAATGATCCTAAACAATGCTTGGTGCCCCAAGGGACGTGTAGGATGTAGCATGAGTCCTTGGAGGCTCTAACAAGTGTAGAATGGTTAATAGGGTATTCTAAAGGCTTAGTATCGTCTAGGAATATGTATTGGGACATATAAGAACCTTTAGAATGATCCTAAACAATGGTTGGTGCCACAGGGACGTATAGGATGTAGCATGAGTCCTTGGAGGCTCTAACAAGTGTAGAATGGTTAATAGGGTATTCTATAGGCTTAGTATCGTCTAGGAGTCTGTATTGGGACATATAAGAACCTTTAGAATGATCCTAAACAATGCTTCGTGCCCCATGCGACGTAGAGGATGTAGCATGAGTCCTTGGAGGCTCTAACAAGTGTAGAATGGTTAATAGGGTATTCTAAAGGCTTAGAATGGTCCAGGAATGTGTATTAGGACATATAAGAAACTTTAGAATGATCGTAACCTTTGCTTGGTGCCCCAAGGGACGTAGAGGATGTAGCATGAGTCCTTGGAGGATCTAACAAGTGTAAAATAGTTAATAGAGTATTCTAAAGGCTTAGAATGGTCTAGGAATGTGTATTCGGACATATAAGAACCTTTAGAATGATCCTAAACAATGCTTCGTGCCCCATGGGACGTA
The DNA here is from genome assembly GCA_037953625.1 of Crotalaria pallida. NCBI lineage: Eukaryota > Viridiplantae > Streptophyta > Magnoliopsida > Fabales > Fabaceae > Crotalaria > Crotalaria pallida. Next base: position 72,196,027 of record CM075649.1, on the reverse strand, counting down.
TAGGATGTAGCATGAGTCCTTGGAGGCTCTAACAAGTGTAGAATGGTTAATAGGGTATTCTAATGGCTTAGTATCGTCTAGGAATATGTATTGGGACATATAAGAACATTTAGAATGATCCTAAACAATGTTTCGTGCCCCATGGGACGTAGAGGATGTAGCATGAGTCCTTGGAGGCTCTAACAAATGTAGAATGGTTAATAGGGTATTCTAAAGGCTTAGAATGGTCTAGGAATGTGTATTAGGAAATATATGAACCTTTAGAATGATCCTAAACAATGCTTGGTGCCCCAAGGGACGTATAGGATGTAGCATGAGTCCTTGGAGGCTCTAACAAGTGTAGAATGGTTAATAGGGTATTCTAAAGGCTTAGTATCGTCTAGGAATCTGTATTGGGACATATAAGCACCTTTAGAATGATCCAAAACAATGCTTGGTGCCCCAAGGGACGTATAGGATGTAGCATGAGTCCTAGGAGGCTCTAACAAGTGTAGAATGGTTAATAGGGTATTCTAATGGCTTAGTGTCGTCTAGGAATCTGTATTGGGACATATAAGAACCTTTATAATGATCCTAAACAATGCTTGGTGCCCCAAGGGACGTATAGGATGTAGCATGAGTCCTAGGAGGCTCTAACAAGTGTAGAATGGTTAATAGGGTATACTAAAGGCTTAGAATGGTCTAGGAATGTGTACTAGGACATATAAGAACCTTTAGAATGATCCTAAATAATGCTTGGTGAACCAAGGGACGTGTAGGATGTAGCATGAGTCCTTGGAGGCTCTAACAAGTGTAGAATGGTTAATCGGGTATTCTAAAGGCTTAGTATCGTCTAGGAATATGTATTGGGACATATAAGAACCTTTAGAATGATCGTAAACAATGCTTAGTGCCCCAAGGGACGTAGAGGATGTAGCATGATTCCTTGGAGGATCTAACAACGGTAGAATGATTAATAGGGTATTCTAAAGGCTTAGAATGGTCTAGGAATGTGTATTAAGACATATAAGAACCTTTAGAGTGATCCTAAACAATGCTTGGTGCCCCAAGGGACGTATAGGATGTAGCATGAGTCCTTGGAGGCTCTAACAAGTGTAGAATGGTTAATAATGTATTCTAAAGGCTTAGTATCGTCTAGGAATTTGTATTGAGACATATAAGAACCTTTATAATAATCCTAAACAATGCTTGGTGCCCCAAGGGACGTATAGGATGTAGCATGAGTCCTTGGAGGCTCTAACAAGTGTAGAATGGTTAATAATGTATTCTAAAGGCTTAGTATCGTCTAGGAATATGTATTGAGACATATAAGAACCTTTATAATGATCCTAAACAATGCTTGGTGCCCCAAGGGACGTATAGGATGTAGCATGAGTCCTAGGAGGCTCTAACAAGTGTAGAATGGTTAATAGGGTATACTAAAGGCTTAGAATGGTCTAGGAATGTGTATTAGGACATATAAGAAACTTTAGAATGATCGTAACCTTTGCTTGGTGCCCCAAGGGACGTAGAGGATGTAGCATGAGTCCTTGGAGGATCTAACAAGTGTAAAATAGTTAATAGAGTATTCTAAAGGCTTAGAATGGTCTAGGAATGTGTATTAGGACATATAAGAACCTTTAGAATGATCCTAAACAATGCTTCGTGCCCCATGGGACGTATAGGATGTAGCATGAGTCCTTGGAGGCTCTAACAAGTGTAGAATGGTTAATAGGGTATTGTAAAGGCTTAGTATCATCTAGGAATCTGTATTGGGACATATAAGAACCTTTATAATGATCCTAAACAATGCTTGGTGCCCCAAGGGACGTATAGGATGTAGCATGAGTCCTAGGAGGCTCTAACAAGTGTAGAATGGTTAATAGGGTATTCTAAAGGCTTAGTATCGTCTAGGAATCTGTATTGGGACATATAAGAACCTTTAGAATGATCCTAAACAATGCTTCGTGCCCCATGCGACGTAGAGGATGTAGCATGAGTCCTTGGAGGCTCTAACAAGTGTAGAATGGTTAATAGGGTATTCTAAAGGCTTAGAATGGTCCAGGAATGTGTATTAGGACATATAAGAAACTTTAGAATGATCGTAACCTTTGCTTGGTGCCCCAAGGGACGTAGAGGATGTAGCATGAGTCCTTGGAGGATCTAACAAGTGTAAAATAGTTAATAGAGTATTCTAAAGGCTTAGAATGGTCTAGGAATGTGTATTAGGACATATAAGAACCTTTAGAATGATCCTAAACAATGCTTCGTGCCCCATGGGACGTATAGGATGTAGCATGAGTCCTTGGAGGCTCTAACAAGTGTAGAATGGTTAATAGGGTATTGTAAAGGCTTAGTATCATCTAGGAATCTGTATTGGGACATATAAGAACCTTTATAATGATCCTAAACAATGCTTGGTGCCCCAAGGGACGTATAGGATGTAGCATGAGTCCTAGGAGGCTCTAACAAGTGTAGAATGGTTAATAGGGTATTCTAAAGGCTTAGTATCGTCTAGGAATCTTTATTGGGACATATAAGAACCTTTAGAATGATCCAAAACAATGCTTGGTGCCCCAAGGGACGTATAGGATGTAGCATGAGTCCTAGGAGGCTCTAACAAGTGTAGAATGGTTAATAGGGTATTCTAAAGGCTTAGTATCGTCTAGGAATCTGTATTGGGACATATAAGAACCTTTATAATGATCCTAAACAATGCTTGGTGCCCCAAGGGACGTATAGGATGTAGCATGAGTCCTAGGAGGCTCTAACAAGTGTAGAATGGTTAATAGGGTATACTAAAGGCTTAGAATGGTCTAGGAATGTGTACTAGGACATATAAGAACCTTTAGAATGATCCTAAATAATGCTTGGTGAACCAAGGGACGTGTAGGATGTAGCATGAGTCCTTGGAGGCTCTAACAAGTGTAGAATGGTTAATAGGGTATTCTAAAGGCTTAGTATCGTCTAGGAATATGTATTGGGACATATAAGAACCTTTAGAATGATCGTAAACAATGCTTAGTGCCCCAAGGGACGTAGAGGATGTAGCATGATTCCTTGGAGGATCTAACAAGGGTAGAATGATTAATAGGGTATTCTAAAGGCTTAGAATGGTCTAGGAATATGTATTAAGACATATAAGAACCTTTAGAGTGATCCTAAACAATGCTTGGTGCCCCAAGGGACGTATAGGATGTAGCATGAGTCCTTGGAGGCTCTAACAAGTGTAGAATGGTTAATAATGTATTCTAAAGGCTTAGTATCGTCTAGGAATATGTATTGAGACATATAAGAACCTTTATAATGATCCTAAACAATGCTTGGTGCCCCAAGGGACGTATAGGATGTAGCATGAGTCCTAGGAGGCTCTAACAAGTGTAGAATGGTTAATAGGGTATACTAAAGGCTTAGAATGGTCTAGGAATGTGTACTAGGACATATAAGAACCTTTAGAATGATCCTAAACAATGCTTGGTGCCCCAAGGGACGTGTAGGATGTAGCATGAGTCCTTGGAGGCTCTAACAAGTGTAGAATGGTTAATAGGGTATTCTAAAGGCTTAGTATCGTCTAGGAATATGTATTGGGACATATAAGAACCTTAAGAATGATCGTAAACAATGCTTAGTGCCCCAAGGGACATAGAGGATGTAGCATGAGTCCTTGGAGGCTCTAACAATTGTAGAATGGTTAATAGGGTATTCTAAAGGCTCAGTATCGTCTAGGAATATGTATTGGGACATATAAGAACCTTTAGAATGATCCTAAACAATGCTTCGGGCCCCATGGGACGTAGAGGATGTAGCATGAGTCCTTGGAGGCTCTAACAAGTGTAGAATGGTTAATAGGGTATTCTAAAGGCTTAGAATGGTCTAGGAATGTGTATTAGGACATATAAGAACCTTTAGAATGATCCTAAACAATGCTTGGTGCCCCAAGGGACGTATAGAATGTAGCATGAGTCCTAGGAGGCTCTAACAAGTGTAGAATGGTTAATAGGGTATTCTAAAGGCTTAGTATCGTCTAGGAATCTGTATTGGGACATATAAGAACCTTTATAATGATCCTAAACAATGCTTGGTGCCCCAAGGGACGTATAGGACGTAGCATGAGTCCTTGGAGGCTCTAACAAGTGTAGAATGGTTAATAGGGTATACTAAAGGCTTAGAATGGTCTAGGAATGTGTATTAGGACATATAAGAACCTTTAGAATGATCGTAACCTTTGCTTGGTGCCCCAAGGGACGTAGAGATGTAGATTGAGTCCTTGGAGGCTCTAACAGGTGTAAAATAGTTAATAGAGTATTCAAAAGGCTTAGAATGGTCTAGGAATGTGTATTGGGACATATAAGAACCTTTAGAATGATCCTAAACAATGCTTGGTGCCCCATGGGACGTAGAGGATGTAGCATGAGTCCTTGGAGGCTCTAACAAGTGTAGAATAGTTAATAGGGTATTCTAAAGGCTTAGTATCGTCTAGGAATATGTATTGGGACATATAAGAACCTTTAGAATGATCCTAAACAATGCTTGGAGCCCCAAGGGACGTATAGGATGTAACATGAGTCCTTGGAGGCTCTAACAAGTGTAGAATGGTTAATAGGGTATTCTAAAGGCTTAGTATCGTCTAGGAATCTGTATTGGGACATATAAGAACCTTTATAATGATCCTAAACAATGCTTGGTGCTCCAAGGGACGTATAGGATGTAGCATGAGTCCTAGGAGGCTCTAACAAGTGTAGAATGGTTAATAGGGTATACTAAAGGCTTAGAATGGTCTAGGAATGTGTACTAGGACATATAAGAACCTTTAGAATGATCCTAAATAATGCTTGGTGAACCAAGGGACGTGTAGGATGTAGCATGAGTCCTTGGAGGCTCTAACAAGTGTAGAATGGTTAATAGGGTATACTAAAGGCTTAGAATGGTCTAGGAATGTGTACTAGGACATATAAGAACCTTTAGAATGATCCTAAATAATGCTTGGTGAACCAAGGGACGTGTAGGATGTAGCATGAGTCCTTGGAGGCTCTAACAAGTGTAGAATGGTTAATAGGGTATTCTAAAGGCTTAGTATCGTCTAGGAATATGTATTGGGACATATAAGAACCTTTAGAATGATCGTAAACAATGCTTAGTGCCCCAAGGGACGTAGAGGATGTAGCATGATTCCTTGGAGGATCTAACAAGGGTAGAATAATTAATAGGGTATTCTAAAGGCTTAGAATGGTCTAGGAATGTGTATTAAGACATATAAGAACCTTTAGAGTGATCCTAAACAATGCTTGGTGCCCCAAGGGACGTATAGGATGTAGCATGAGTCCTTGGAGGCTCTAACAAGTGTAGAATGGTTAATAATGTATTCTAAAGGCTTAGTATCGTCTAGGAATATGTATTGAGACATATAAGAACCTTTATAATGATCCTAAACAATGCTTGGTGCCCCAAGGGACGTATAGGATGTAGCATGAGTCCTAGGAGGCTCTAACAAGTGTAGAATGGTTAATAGGGTATACTAAAGGCTTAGAATGGTCTAGGAATGTGTACTAGGACATATAAGAACCTTTAGAATGATCCTAACCAATGCTTGGTGCCCCAAGGGACGTGTAGGATGTAGCATGAGTCCTTGGAGGCTCTAACAAGTGTAGAATGGTTAATAGGGTATTCTAAAGGCTTAGTATCGTCTAGGAATATGTATTGGGACATATAAGAACCTTCAGAATGATCGTAAACAATGCTTAGTGCCCCAAGGGACATTGAGGATGTAGCATGAGTCCTTGGAGGCTCTAACAATTGTAGAATGGTAAATAGGGTATTCTAAAGGCTTAGTATCGTCTAGGAATATGTATTGGGACATATAAGAACCTTTAGAATGATCCTAAACAATGCTTCGTGCCCCATGGGACATAGAGGATGTAGCATGAGTCCTTGGAGGCTCTAACAAGTGTAGAATGGTTAATAGGGTATTCTAAAGGCTTAGAATGGTCTAGGAATGTGTATTAGGACATATAAAAACCTTTAGAATGATCCTAAACAATGCTTGGTGCCCCAAGGGACGTATAGGATGTAGCATGAGTCCTAGGAGGCTCTAACAAGTGTAGAATGGTTAATAGGGTATTCTAAAGGCTTAGTATCGTCTAGGAATCTGTATTGGGACATATAAGAACCTTTATAATGATCCTAAACAATGCTTGGTGCCCCAAGGGACGTATAGGACGTAGCATGAGTCCTTGGAGGCTCTAACAAGTGTAGAATGGTTAATAGGGTATACTAAAGGCTTAGAATGGTCTAGGAATGTGTATTAGGACATATAAGAACCTTTAGAATGATCGTAACCTTTGCTTGGTGCCCCAAGGGACGTAGAGATGTAGATTGAGTCCTTGGAGGGTCTAACAGGTGTAAAATAGTTAATAGAGTATTCTAAAGGCTTAGAATGGTCTAGGAATGTGTATTGGGACATATAAGAACCTTTAGAATGATCCTAAACAATGCTTGGTGCCCCATGGGACGTAGAGGATGTAGCATGAGTCCTTGGAGGCTCTAACAAGTGTAGAATAGTTAATAGGGTATTCTAAAGGCTTAGTATCGTCTAGGAATATGTATTGGGACATATAAGAACCTTTAGAATGATCCTAAACAATGCTTGGAGCCCCAAGGGACGTATAGGATGTAGCATGAGTCCTTGGAGGCTCTAACAAGTGTAGAATGGTTAATAGGGTATTCTAAAGGCTTAGTATCGTCTAGGAATCTGTATTGGGACATATAAGAACCTTTATAATGATCCTAAACAATGCTTGGTGCCCCAAGGAACGTATAGGATGTAGCATGAGTCCTAGGAAGCTCTAACAATTGTAGAATGGTTAATAGGGTATTGTAAAGGCTTAGAATGGTCTAAAAATGTGTACTAGGACATATAATAACGTTTAGAATGATCCTAAATAATGCTTGGTGCCCCAAGGGACGTAGAGGATGTAGCATGAGTCCTTGGAGGCTCTATCAAGTGTAGATTGGTTAATAGGGTTTTCTAAAGGCTTAGAATGGTCTAGGAATGTGTATTAGGACATATAAGAACCTTTAGAATGATCCAAAACAATGCTTGGTGCCCCAAGGGACGTATAGGATGTAGCATGAGTCCTAGGAGGCTCTAACAAGTGTAGAATGGTTAATAGGGTATTCTAAAGGCTTAGTATCGTCTAGGAATCTGTATTGGGACATATAAGAACCTTTATAATGATCCTAAACAATGCTTGGTGCCCCAAGGGACGTATAGGATGTAGCATGAGTCCTAGGAGGCTCTAACAAGTGTAGAATGGTTAATAGGGTATACTAAAGGCTTAGAATGGTCTAGGAATGTGTACTAGGACATATAAGAACCTTTAGAATGATCCTAACCAATGCTTGGTGCCCCAAGGGACGTGTAGGATGTAGCATGAGTCCTTGGAGGCTCTAACAAGTGTAGAATGGTTAATAGGGTATTCTAAAGGCTTAGTATCGTCTAGGAATATGTATTGGGACATATAAGAACCTTCAGAATGATCGTAAACAATGCTTAGTGCCCCAAGGGACATTGAGGATGTAGCATGAGTCCTTGGAGGCTCTAACAATTGTAGAATGGTAAATAGGGTATTCTAAAGGCTTAGTATCGTCTAGGAATATGTATTGGGACATATAAGAACCTTTAGAATGATCCTAAACAATGCTTCGTGCCCCATGGGACATAGAGGATGTAGCATGAGTCCTTGGAGGCTCTAACAAGTGTAGAATGGTTAATAGGGTATTCTAAAGGCTTAGAATGTTCTAGGAATGTGTATTAGGACATATAAAAACCTTTAGAATGATCCTAAACAATGCTTGGTGCCCCAAGGGACGTATAGGATGTAGCATGAGTCCTAGGAGGCTCTAACAAGTGTAGAATGGTTAATAGGGTATTCTAAAGGCTTAGTATCGTCTAGGAATCTGTATTGGGACATATAAGAACCTTTATAATGATCCTAAACAATGCTTGGTGCCCCAAGGGACGTATAGGACGTAGCATGAGTCCTTGGAGGCTCTAACAAGTGTAGAATGGTTAATAGGGTATACTAAAGGCTTAGAATGGTCTAGGAATGTGTATTAGGACATATAAGAACCTTTAGAATGATCGTAACCTTTGCTTGGTGCCCCAAGGGACGTAGAGATGTAGATTGAGTCCATGGAGGCTCTAACAGGTGTAAAATAGTTAATAGAGTATTCTAAAGGCTTAGAATGGTCTAGGAATGTGTATTGGGACATATAAGAACCTTTAGAATGATCCTAAACAATGCTTGGTGCCCCATGGGACGTAGAGGATGTAGCATGAGTCCTTGGAGGCTCTAACAAGTGTAGAATAGTTAATAGGGTATTCTAAAGGCTTAGTATCGTCTAGGAATATGTATTGGGACATATAAGAACCTTTAGAATGATCCTAAACAATGCTTGGAGCCCCAAGGGACGTATAGGATGTAGCATGAGTCCTTGGAGGCTCTAACAAGTGTAGAATGGTTAATAGGGTATTCTAAAGGCTTAGTATCGTCTAGGAATCTGTATTGGGACATATAAGAACCTTTATAATGATCCTAAACAATGCTTGGTGCCCCAAGGAACGTATAGGATGTAGCATGAGTCCTAGGAAGCTCTAACAATTGTAGAATGGTTAATAGGGTATTGTAAAGGCTTAGAATGGTCTAAAAATGTGTACTAGGACATATAATAACGTTTAGAATGATCCTAAATAATGCTTGGTGCCCCAAGGGACGTAGAGGATGTAGCATGAGTCCTTGGAGGCTCTATCAAGTGTAGATTGGTTAATAGGGTTTTCTAAAGGCTTAGAATGGTCTAGGAATGTGTATTAGGACATATAAGAACCTTTAGAATGATCCAAAACAATGCTTGGTGCCCCAAGGGACGTATAGGATGTAGCATGAGTCCTAGGAGGCTCTAACAAGTGTAGAATGGTTAATAGGGTATTCTAAAGGCTTAGTATCGTCTAGGAATCTGTATTGGGACATATAAGAACCTTTATAATGATCCTAAACAATGCTTGGTGCCCCAAGGGACGTATAGGATGTAGCATGAGTCCTAGGAGGCTCTAACAAGTGTAGAATGGTTAATAGGGTATACTAAAGGCTTAGAATGGTCTAGGAATGTGTACTAGGACATATAAGAACCTTTAGAATGATCCTAACCAATGCTTGGTGCCCCAAGGGACGTGTAGGATGTAGCATGAGTCCTTGGAGGCTCTAACAAGTGTAGAATGGTTAATAGGGTATTCTAAAGGCTTAGTATCGTCTAGGAATATGTATTGGGACATATAAGAACCTTCAGAATGATCGTAAACAATGCTTAGTGCCCCAAGGGACATTGAGGATGTAGCATGAGTCCTTGGAGGCTCTAACAATTGTAGAATGGTAAATAGGGTATTCTAAAGGCTTAGTATCGTCTAGGAATATGTATTGGGACATATAAGAACCTTTAGAATGATCCTAAACAATGCTTCGTGCCCCATGGGACGTAGAGGATGTAGCATGAGTCCTTGGAGGCTCTAACAAGTGTAGAATGGTTAATAGGGTATTCTAAAGGCTTAGAATGGTCTAGGAATGTGTATTAGGACATATAAAAACCTTTAGAATGATCCTAAACAATGCTTGGTGCCCCAAGGGACGTATAGGATGTAGCATGAGTCCTAGGAGGCTCTAACAAGTGTAGAATGGTTAATAGGGTATTCTAAAGGCTTAGTATCGTCTAGGAATATGTATTGGGACATATAAGAACCTTTATAATGATCCTAAACAATGCTTGGTGCCCCAAGGAACGTATAGGATGTAGCATGAGTCCTAGGAAGCTCTAACAATTGTAGAATGGTTAATAGGGTATTGTAAAGGCTTAGAATGGTCTAAAAATGTGTACTAGGACATATAATAACGTTTAGAATGATCCTAAATAATGCTTGGTGCCCCAAGGGACGTAGAGGATGTAGCATGAGTCCTTGGAGGCTCTATCAAGTGTAGATTGGTTAATAGGGTTTTCTAAAGGCTTAGAATGGTCTAGGAATGTGTATTAGGACATATAAGAACCTTTAGAATGATCCAAAACAATGCTTGGTGCCCCAAGGGACGTATAGGATGTAGCATGAGTCCTAGGAGGCTCTAACAAGTGTAGAATGGTTAATAGGGTATTCTAAAGGCTTAGTATCGTCTAGGAATCTGTATTGGGACATATAAGAACCTTTATAATGATCCTAAACAATGCTTGGTGCCCCAAGGGACGTATAGGATGTAGCATGAGTCCTAGGAGGCTCTAACAAGTGTAGAATGGTTAATAGGGTATACTAAAGGCTTAGAATGGTCTAGGAATGTGTACTAGGACATATAAGAACCTTTAGAATGATCCTAACCAATGCTTGGTGCCCCAAGGGACGTGTAGGATGTAGCATGAGTCCTTGGAGGCTCTAACAAGTGTAGAATGGTTAATAGGGTATTCTAAAGGCTTAGTATCGTCTAGGAATATGTATTGGGACATATAAGAACCTTCAGAATGATCGTAAACAATGCTTAGTGCCCCAAGGGACATTGAGGATGTAGCATGAGTCCTTGGAGGCTCTAACAATTGTAGAATGGTAAATAGGGTATTCTAAAGGCTTAGTATCGTCTAGGAATATGTATTGGGACATATAAGAACCTTTAGAATGATCCTAAACAATGCTTCGTGCCCCATGGGACATAGAGGATGTAGCATGAGTCCTTGGAGGCTCTAACAAGTGTAGAATGGTTAATAGGGTATTCTAAAGGCTTAGAATGTTCTAGGAATGTGTATTAGGACATATAAAAACCTTTAGAATGATCCTAAACAATGCTTGGTGCCCCAAGGGACGTATAGGATGTAGCATGAGTCCTAGGAGGCTCTAACAAGTGTAGAATGGTTAATAGGGTATTCTAAAGGCTTAGTATCGTCTAGGAATCTGTATTGGGACATATAAGAACCTTTATAATGATCCTAAACAATGCTTGGTGCCCCAAGGGACGTATAGGACGTAGCATGAGTCCTTGGAGGCTCTAACAAGTGTAGAATGGTTAATAGGGTATACTAAAGGCTTAGAATGGTCTAGGAATGTGTATTAGGACATATAAGAACCTTTAGAATGATCGTAACCTTTGCTTGGTGCCCCAAGGGACGTAGAGATGTAGATTGAGTCCATGGAGGCTCTAACAGGTGTAAAATAGTTAATAGAGTATTCTAAAGGCTTAGAATGGTCTAGGAATGTGTATTGGGACATATAAGAACCTTTAGAATGATCCTAAACAATGCTTGGTGCCCCATGGGACGTAGAGGATGTAGCATGAGTCCTTGGAGGCTCTAACAAGTGTAGAATAGTTAATAGGGTATTCTAAAGGCTTAGTATCGTCTAGGAATATGTATTGGGACATATAAGAACCTTTAGAATGATCCTAAACAATGCTTGGAGCCCCAAGGGACGTATAGGATGTAGCATGAGTCCTTGGAGGCTCTAACAAGTGTAGAATGGTTAATAGGGTATTCTAAAGGCTTAGTATCGTCTAGGAATCTGTATTGGGACATATAAGAACCTTTATAATGATCCTAAACAATGCTTGGTGCCCCAAGGAACGTATAGGATGTAGCATGAGTCCTAGGAAGCTCTAACAATTGTAGAATGGTTAATAGGGTATTGTAAAGGCTTAGAATGGTCTAAAAATGTGTACTAGGACATATAATAACGTTTAGAATGATCCTAAATAATGCTTGGTGCCCCAAGGGACGTAGAGGATGTAGCATGAGTCCTTGGAGGCTCTATCAAGTGTAGATTGGTTAATAGGGTTTTCTAAAGGCTTAGAATGGTCTAGGAATGTGTATTAGGACATATAAGAACCTTTAGAATGATCCAAAACAATGCTTGGTGCCCCAAGGGACGTATAGGATGTAGCATGAGTCCTAGGAGGCTCTAACAAGTGTAGAATGGTTAATAGGGTATTCTAAAGGCTTAGTATCGTCTAGGAATCTGTATTGGGACATATAAGAACCTTTATAATGATCCTAAACAATGCTTGGTGCCCCAAGGGACGTATAGGATGTAGCATGAGTCCTAGGAGGCTCTAACAAGTGTAGAATGGTTAATAGGGTATACTAAAGGCTTAGAATGGTCTAGGAATGTGTACTAGGACATATAAGAACCTTTAGAATGATCCTAACCAATGCTTGGTGCCCCAAGGGACGTGTAGGATGTAGCATGAGTCCTTGGAGGCTCTAACAAGTGTAGAATGGTTAATAGGGTATTCTAAAGGCTTAGTATCGTCTAGGAATATGTATTGGGACATATAAGAACCTTCAGAATGATCGTAAACAATGCTTAGTGCCCCAAGGGACATTGAGGATGTAGCATGAGTCCTTGGAGGCTCTAACAATTGTAGAATGGTAAATAGGGTATTCTAAAGGCTTAGTATCGTCTAGGAATATGTATTGGGACATATAAGAACCTTTAGAATGATCCTAAACAATGCTTCGTGCCCCATGGGACGTAGAGGATGTAGCATGAGTCCTTGGAGGCTCTAACAAGTGTAGAATGGTTAATAGGGTATTCTAAAGGCTTAGAATGGTCTAGGAATGTGTATTAGGACATATAAAAACCTTTAGAATGATCCTAAACAATGCTTGGTGCCCCAAGGGACGTATAGGATGTAGCATGAGTCCTAGGAGGCTCTAACAAGTGTAGAATGGTTAATAGGGTATTCTAAAGGCTTAGTATCGTCTAGGAATCTGTATTGGGACATATAAGAACCTTTATAATGATCCTAAACAATGCTTGGTGCCCCAAGGGACGTATAGGACGTAGCATGAGTCCTTGGAGGCTCTAACAAGTGTAGAATGGTTAATAGGGTATACTAAAGGCTTAGAATGGTCTAGGAATGTGTATTAGGACATATAAGAACCTTTAGAATGATCGTAACCTTTGCTTGGTGCCCCAAGGGACGTAGAGATGTAGATTGAGTCCTTGGAGGCTCTAACAGGTGTAAAATAGTTAATAGAGTATTCTAAAGGCTTAGAATGGTCTAGGAATGTGTATTGGGACATATAAGAACCTTTAGAATGATCCTAAACAATGCTTGGTGCCCCATGGGACGTAGAGGATGTAGCATGAGTCCTTGGAGGCTCTAACAAGTGTAGAATAGTTAATAGGGTATTCTAAAGGCTTAGTATCGTCTAGGAATATGTATTGGGACATATAAGAACCTTTAGAATGATCCTAAACAATGCTTGGAGCCCCAAGGGACGTATAGGATGTAGCATGAGTCCTTGGAGGCTCTAACAAGTGTAGAATGGTTAATAGGGTATTCTAAAGGCTTAGTATCGTCTAGGAATATGTATTGGGACATATAAGAACCTTTATAATGATCCTAAACAATGCTTGGTGCCCCAAGGAACGTATAGGATGTAGCATGAGTCCTAGGAAGCTCTAACAATTGTAGAATGGTTAATAGGGTATTGTAAAGGCTTAGAATGGTCTAAAAATGTGTACTAGGAGATATAATAACGTTTAGAATGATCCTAAATAATGCTTGGTGCCCCAAGGGACGTAGAGGATGTAGCATGAGTCCTTGGAGGCTCTATCAAGTGTAGATTGGTTAATAGGGTTTTCTAAAGGCTTAGAATGGTCTAGGAATGTGTATTAGGACATATAAGAACCTTTAGAATGATCCAAAACAATGCTTGGTGCCCCAAGGGACGTATAGGATGTAGCATGAGTCCTAGGAGGCTCTAACAAGTGTAGAATGGTTAATAGGGTATTCTAAAGGCTTAGTATCGTCTAGGAATCTGTATTGGGACATATAAGAACCTTTATAATGATCCTAAACAATGCTTGGTGCCCCAAGGGACGTATAGGATGTAGCATGAGTCCTAGGAGGCTCTAACAAGTGTAGAATGGTTAATAGGGTATACTAAAGGCTTAGAATGGTCTAGGAATGTGTATTAGGACATATAAGAACCTTTAGAATGATCCAAAACAATGCTTGGTGCCCCAAGGGACGTATAGGATGTAGCATGAGTCCTAGGAGGCTCTAACAAGTGTAGAATGGTTAATAGGGTATTCTAAAGGCTTAGTATCGTCTAGGAATCTGTATTGGGACATATAAGAACCTTTATAATGATCCTAAACAATGCTTGGTGCCCCAAGGGACGTATAGGATGTAGCATGAGTCCTAGGAGGCTCTAACAAGTGTAGAATGGTTAATAGGGTATTCTAAAGGCTTAGAATGGTCTAGGAATGTGTATTGGGACATATAAGAACCTTTAGAATGATCCTAAACAATGCTTGGTGCCCCATGGGACGTATAGGATGTAGCATGAGTCCTTAGAGGCCCTACCAAGTGTAGAATGGTTAGTAGGGTATTCTAAAGGCTTAGTATCGTCTAGGAATATGTATTGGGACATATATGAACCTTTAGAATGATCCTAAACAATGCTTCGTGCCCCATGGGACGTATAGGATGTAGCATGAGTCCTTGGAGGCTCTAACAAGTGTAGAATGGTTAATAGGGTATTCTAAAGGCTTAGTATCGTCTAGGAATATGTATTGGGACATATAAGAACATTTAGAATGATCCTAAACAAAGCTTAGTGCCCCATGGGACGTAGAGGATGTAGCATGAGTCCTTGGAGGCTCTAACAAATGTAGAATGGTTAATTGGGTATTCTAAAGGCTTAGAATGGTCTAGGAATGTGTATTAGGACATATATGAACCTTTAGAATGATCCTAAACAATGCTTGGTGCCCCAAGGGACGTATAGGATTTAGCATGAGTCCTTGGAGGCTCTAACAAGTGTAGAATGGTTAATAGGGTCTTCTAAAGGCTTAGTATCGTCTAGGAATCTGTATTGGGACATATAAAAACCTTTAGAATTATCCAAAACAATGCTTGGTGCCCCAAGGGACGTATAGGATGTAGCATGAGTCCTAGGAGGCTCTAACAAGTGTAGAATGGTTAATAAGGTATTCTAAAGGCTTAGTATCGTCTAGGAATCTGTATTGGGACATATAAAAACCTTTACAATGATCCTAAACAATGCTTGGTGCCCCAAGGGACGTATAGGATGTAGCATGAGTCCTAGGAGGCTCTAACAAGTGTAGAATGGTTAATAGGGTATACTAAAGGCTTAGAATGGTCTAGGAATGTGTACTAGGACATATAAGAACCTTTAGAATGATCCTAAACAATGCTTGGTGCCCCAAGGGACGTGTAGGGTGTAGCATGAGTCCTTGGAGGCTCTAACAAGTGTAGAATGGTTAATAGGGTATTCTAAAGGCTTAGTATCGTCTAGGAATCTGTATTGGGACATATAAGAACCTTTACAATGATCCTAAACAATGCTTGGTGCCCCAAGGGACGTATAGGATGTAGCATGAGTCCTAGGAGGCTCTAACAAGTGTAGAATGGTTAATAGGGTATACTAAAGGCTTAGAATGGTCTAGGAATGTGTACTAGGACATATAAGAACCTTTAGAATGATCCTAAACAATGCTTGGTGCCCCAAGGGACGTGTAGGATGTAGCATGAGTCCTTGGAGGCTCTAACAAGTGTAGAATGGTTAATAGGGTATTCTAAAGGCTTAGTATCGTCTAGGAATATGTATTGGGACATATAAGAACCTTTAGAATGATCGTAAACAATGCTTAGTGCCCCAAGGGACGTAGAGGATGTAGCATGATTCCTTGGAGGATCTAACAACGGTAGAATGATTAATAGGGTATTCTAAAGGCTTAGAATGGTCTAGGAATGTGTATTAAGACATATAAGAACCTTTAGAGTGATCCTAAACAATGCTTGGTGCCCCAAGGGACGTATAGGATGTAGCATGAGTCCTTGGAGGCTCTAACAAGTGTAGAATGGTTAATAATGTATTCTAAAGGCTTAGTATCGTCTAGGAATCTGTATTGGGACATATAAGAACCTTTACAATGATCCTAAACAATGCTTGGTGCCCCAAGGGACGTATAGGATGTAGCATGAGTCCTTGGAGGATCTAACAAGTGTAGAATGATTAAAAGGGTATTCTAAAGGCTTAGAATGGTCTAGGAATGTGTACTAGGACATATAAGAACCTTTAGAATGATCCTAAACAATGCTTGGTGCCCCAAGGGACGTGTAGGATGTAGCATGAGTCCTTGGAGGCTCTAACAAGTGTAGAATGGTTAATAGGGTATTCTAAAGGCTTAGTATCGTCTAGGAATATGTATTGGGACATATAAGAACCTTTAGAATGATCGTAAACAATGCTTAGTGCCCCAAGGGACGTAGAGGATGTAGCATGATTCCTTGGAGGATCTAACAACGGTAGAATGATTAATAGGGTATTCTAAAGGCTTAGAATGGTCTAGGGATGTGTATTAAGACATATAAGAACCTTTAGAGTGATCCTAAACAATGCTTGGTGCCCCAAGGGACGTATAGGATGTAGCATGAGTCCTAGGAGGCTCTAACAAGTGTAGAATGGTTAATAGGGTATTCTAAAGGCTTAGTATCGTCTAGGAATCTGTATTGGGACATATAAGAACCTTTATAATGATCCTAAACAATGCTTGGTGCCCCAAGGGACGTATAGGACGTAGCATGAGTCCTTGGAGGCTCTAACAAGTGTAGAATGGTTAATAGGGTATACTAAAGGCTTAGAATGGTCTAGGAATGTGTATTAGGACATATAAGAACCTTTAGAATGATCGTAACCTTTGCTTGGTGCCCCAAGGGACGTAGAGATGTAGATTGAGTCCTTGGAGGCTCTAACAGGTGTAAAATAGTTAATAGAGTATTCTAAAGGCTTAGAATGGTCTAGGAATGTGTATTGGGACATATAAGAACCTTTAGAATGATCCTAAACAATGCTTGGTGCCCCATGGGACGTAGAGGATGTAGCATGAGTCCTTGGAGGCTCTAACAAGTGTAGAATAGTTAATAGGGTATTCTAAAGGCTTAGTATCGTCTAGGAATATGTATTGGGACATATAAGAACCTTTAGAATGATCCTAAACAATGCTTGGAGCCCCAAGGGACGTATAGGATGTAGCATGAGTCCTAGGAGGCTCTAACAAGTGTAGGATGGTTAATAAGGTATTCTAAAGGCTTAGTATCGTCTAGGAATCTGTATTGGGACATATAAAAACCTTTACAATGATCCTAAACAATGCTTGGTGCCCCAAGGGACGTATAGGATGTAGCATGAGTCCTAGGAGGCTCTAACAAGTGTAGAATGGTTAATAGGGTATACTAAAGGCTTAGAATGGTCTAGGAATGTGTACTAGGACATATAAGAACCTTTAGAATGATCCTAAACAATGCTTGGTGCCCCAAGGGACGTGTAGGATGTAGCATGAGTCCTTGGAGGCTCTAACAAGTGTAGAATGGTTAATAGGGTATTCTAAAGGCTTAGTATCGTCTAGGAATATGTAATTGGACATATAAGAACCTTTATAATGATCGTAAACAATGCTTAGTGCCCCAAGGGACGTAGAGGATGTAGCATGAGTCCTTGGAGGATCTAACAAGTGTAGAATGATTAATAGGATATTCTAAAGGCTTAGAATGGTCTAGGAATGTGTATTAAGACATATAAGAACCTTTAGAGTGATCCTAAACAATGCTTGGTGCCCCAAGGGACGTATAGGATGTAGCATGAGTCCTAGGAGGCTCTAACAAGTGTAGAATGGTTAATAGGGTATTCTAAAGGCTTAGTATCGTCTAGGAATCTGTATTGGGACATATAAGAACCTTTATAATGATCCTAAACAATGCTTGGTGCCCCAAGGGACGTATAGGATGTAGCATGAGTCCTAGGAGGCTCTAACAAGTGTAGAATGGTTAATAGGGTATTCTAAAGGCTTAGAATGGTCTAGGAATGTGTATTGGGACATATAAGAACCTTTAGAATGATCCTAAACAATGCTTGGTGCCCCATGGGACGTATAGGATGTAGCATGAGTCCTTAGAGGCCCTACCAAGTGTAGAATGGTTAGTAGGGTATTCTAAAGGCTTAGTATCGTCTAGGAATATGTATTGGGACATATATGAACCTTTAGAATGATCCTAAACAATGCTTCGTGCCCCATGGGACGTATAGGATGTAGCATGAGTCCTTGGAGGCTCTAACAAGTGTAGAATGGTTAATAGGGTATTCTAAAGGCTTAGTATCGTCTAGGAATATGTATTGGGACATATAAGAACATTTAGAATGATCCTAAACAAAGCTTAGTGCCCCATGGGACGTAGAGGATGTAGCATGAGTCCTTGGAGGCTCTAACAAATGTAGAATGGTTAATTGGGTATTCTAAAGGCTTAGAATGGTCTAGGAATGTGTATTAGGACATATATGAACCTTTAGAATGATCCTAAACAATGCTTGGTGCCCCAAGGGACGTATAGGATTTAGCATGAGTCCTTGGAGGCTCTAACAAGTGTAGAATGGTTAATAGGGTCTTCTAAAGGCTTAGTATCGTCTAGGAATCTGTATTGGGACATATAAAAACCTTTAGAATTATCCAAAACAATGCTTGGTGCCCCAAGGGACGTATAGGATGTAGCATGAGTCCTAGGAGGCTCTAACAAGTGTAGAATGGTTAATAAGGTATTCTAAAGGCTTAGTATCGTCTAGGAATCTGTATTGGGACATATAAAAACCTTTACAATGATCCTAAACAATGCTTGGTGCCCCAAGGGACGTATAGGATGTAGCATGAGTCCTAGGAGGCTCTAACAAGTGTAGAATGGTTAATAGGGTATACTAAAGGCTTAGAATGGTCTAGGAATGTGTACTAGGACATATAAGAACCTTTAGAATGATCCTAAACAATGCTTGGTGCCCCAAGGGACGTGTAGGGTGTAGCATGAGTCCTTGGAGGCTCTAACAAGTGTAGAATGGTTAATAGGGTATTCTAAAGGCTTAGTATCGTCTAGGAATCTGTATTGGGACATATAAGAACCTTTACAATGATCCTAAACAATGCTTGGTGCCCCAAGGGACGTATAGGATGTAGCATGAGTCCTAGGAGGCTCTAACAAGTGTAGAATGGTTAATAGGGTATACTAAAGGCTTAGAATGGTCTAGGAATGTGTACTAGGACATATAAGAACCTTTAGAATGATCCTAAACAATGCTTGGTGCCCCAAGGGACGTGTAGGATGTAGCATGAGTCCTTGGAGGCTCTAACAAGTGTAGAATGGTTAATAGGGTATTCTAAAGGCTTAGTATCGTCTAGGAATATGTATTGGGACATATAAGAACCTTTAGAATGATCGTAAACAATGCTTAGTGCCCCAAGGGACGTAGAGGATGTAGCATGATTCCTTGGAGGATCTAACAACGGTAGAATGATTAATAGGGTATTCTAAAGGCTTAGAATGGTCTAGGAATGTGTATTAAGACATATAAGAACCTTTAGAGTGATCCTAAACAATGCTTGGTGCCCCAAGGGACGTATAGGATGTAGCATGAGTCCTTGGAGGCTCTAACAAGTGTAGAATGGTTAATAATGTATTCTAAAGGCTTAGTATCGTCTAGGAATCTGTATTGGGACATATAAGAACCTTTACAATGATCCTAAACAATGCTTGGTGCCCCAAGGGACGTATAGGATGTAGCATGAGTCCTTGGAGGATCTAACAAGTGTAGAATGATTAAAAGGGTATTCTAAAGGCTTAGAATGGTCTAGGAATGTGTACTAGGACATATAAGAACCTTTAGAATGATCCTAAACAATGCTTGGTGCCCCAAGGGACGTGTAGGATGTAGCATGAGTCCTTGGAGGCTCTAACAAGTGTAGAATGGTTAATAGGGTATTCTAAAGGCTTAGTATCGTCTAGGAATATGTATTGGGACATATAAGAACCTTTAGAATGATCGTAAACAATGCTTAGTGCCCCAAGGGACGTAGAGGATGTAGCATGATTCCTTGGAGGATCTAACAACGGTAGAATGATTAATAGGGTATTCTAAAGGCTTAGAATGGTCTAGGGATGTGTATTAAGACATATAAGAACCTTTAGAGTGATCCTAAACAATGCTTGGTGCCCCAAGGGACGTATAGGATGTAGCATGAGTCCTAGGAGGCTCTAACAAGTGTAGAATGGTTAATAGGGTATTCTAAAGGCTTAGTATCGTCTAGGAATCTGTATTGGGACATATAAGAACCTTTATAATGATCCTAAACAATGCTTGGTGCCCCAAGGGACGTATAGGACGTAGCATGAGTCCTTGGAGGCTCTAACAAGTGTAGAATGGTTAATAGGGTATACTAAAGGCTTAGAATGGTCTAGGAATGTGTATTAGGACATATAAGAACCTTTAGAATGATCGTAACCTTTGCTTGGTGCCCCAAGGGACGTAGAGATGTAGATTGAGTCCTTGGAGGCTCTAACAGGTGTAAAATAGTTAATAGAGTATTCTAAAGGCTTAGAATGGTCTAGGAATGTGTATTGGGACATATAAGAACCTTTAGAATGATCCTAAACAATGCTTGGTGCCCCATGGGACGTAGAGGATGTAGCATGAGTCCTTGGAGGCTCTAACAAGTGTAGAATAGTTAATAGGGTATTCTAAAGGCTTAGTATCGTCTAGGAATATGTATTGGGACATATAAGAACCTTTAGAATGATCCTAAACAATGCTTGGAGCCCCAAGGGACGTATAGGATGTAGCATGAGTCCTAGGAGGCTCTAACAAGTGTAGGATGGTTAATAAGGTATTCTAAAGGCTTAGTATCGTCTAGGAATCTGTATTGGGACATATAAAAACCTTTACAATGATCCTAAACAATGCTTGGTGCCCCAAGGGACGTATAGGATGTAGCATGAGTCCTAGGAGGCTCTAACAAGTGTAGAATGGTTAATAGGGTATACTAAAGGCTTAGAATGGTCTAGGAATGTGTACTAGGACATATAAGAACCTTTAGAATGATCCTAAACAATGCTTGGTGCCCCAAGGGACGTGTAGGATGTAGCATGAGTCCTTGGAGGCTCTAACAAGTGTAGAATGGTTAATAGGGTATTCTAAAGGCTTAGTATCGTCTAGGAATATGTAATTGGACATATAAGAACCTTTATAATGATCGTAAACAATGCTTAGTGCCCCAAGGGACGTAGAGGATGTAGCATGAGTCCTTGGAGGATCTAACAAGTGTAGAATGATTAATAGGGTATTCTAAAGGCTTAGAATGGTCTAGGAATGTGTATTAAGACATATAAGAACCTTTAGAGTGATCCTAAACAATGCTTGGTGCCCCAAGGGACGTGTAGGATGTAGCATGAGTCCTTGGAGGCTCTAACAAGTGTAGAATGGTTAATAGGGTATTCTAAAGGCTTAGTATCGTCTAGGAATATGTAATTGGACATATAAGAACCTTTAGAATGATCGTAAACAATGCTTAGTGCCCCAAGGGACGTAGAGGATGTAGCATGAGTCCTTGGAGGATCTAACAAGTGTAGAATGATTAATAGGGTATTCTAAAGGCTTAGAATGGTCTAGGAATGTGTATTAAGACATATAAGAACCTTTAGAGTGATCCTAAACAATGCTTGGTGCCCCAAGGGACGTGTAGGATGTAGCATGAGTCTTTGGAGGCTCTAACAAGTGTAGAATGGTTAATAGGGTATTCTAAAGGCTTAGTATCGTCTAGGAATATGTAATTGGACATATAAGAACCTTTAGAATGATCGTAAACAATGCTTAGTGCCCCAAGGGACGTAGAGGATGTAGCATGAGTCCTTGGAGGATCTAACAAGTGTAGAATGATTAAAAGGGTATTCTAAAGGCTTAGAATGGTCTAGGAATGTGTATTAAGACATATAAGAACCTTTAGAGTGATCCTAAACAATGCTTGGTGCCCCAAGGGACGTATAGGATGTAACATGAGTCCTAGGAGGCTCTAACAAGTGTAGAATGGTTAATAGGGTATACTAAAGGCATAGTATCGTCTAGGAATCTGTATTGGGACATATAAGAACCTTTAGAATTATCCAAAACAATGCTTGGTGCCCCAAGGGACGTATAGGATGTAGCATGAGTCCTAGAAGGCTCTAACAAGTGTAGAATGGTTAATAGGGTATTCTAAAGGCTTAGTATCGTCTAGGAATCTGTGTTGGGACATATAAGAACCTTTATAATGATCCTAAACAATGCTTGGTGCCCCAAGGGACGTATAGGATGTAGCATGAGTCCTAGGAGGCTCTAACAAGTGTAGAATGGTTAATAGGGTATACTAAAGGCTTAGAATGGTCTAGGAATGTGTACTAGGACATATAAGAACCTTTAGAATGATCCTAAACAATGCTTGGTGCCCCAAGGGACGTGTAGGATGTAGCATGAGTCCTTGGAGGCTCTAACAAGTGTATAATGGTTAATAGGGTATTCTAAAGGCTTAGTATCGTCTAGGAATATGTAATTGGACATATAGGAACCTTTAGAATGATCGTAAACAATGCTTAGTGCCCCAAGGGACGTAGAGGATGTAGCATGAGTCCTTGGAGGATCTAACAAGTGTAGAATGATTAATAGGGTATTCTAAAGGCTTAGAATGGTCTAGGAATGTGTATTAAGACATATAAGAACCTTTAGAGTGATCCTAAACAATGCTTGGTGCCCCAAGGGACGTGTAGGATGTAGCATGAGTCTTTGGAGGCTCTAACAAGTGTAGAATGGTTAATAGGGTATTCTAAAGGCTTAGTATCGTCTAGGAATATGTAATTGGACATATAAGAACCTTTAGAATGATCGTAAACAATGCTTAGTGCCCCAAGGGACGTAGAGGATGTAGCATGAGTCCTTGGAGGATCTAACAAGTGTAGACTGATTAAAAGGGTATTCTAAAGGCTTAGAATGGTCTAGGAATGTGTATTAAGACATATAAGAACCTTTAGAGTGATCCTAAACAATGCTTGGTGCCCCAAGGGACGTATAGGATGTAACATGAGTCCTAGGAGGCTCTAACAAGTGTAGAATGGTTAATAGGGTATTCTAAAGGCTTAGTATCGTCTAGGAATCTGTATTGGGACATATAAGAACCTTTAGAATTATCCAAAACAATGCTTGGTGCCCCAAGGGACGTATAGGATGTAGCATGAGTCCTAGGAGGCTCTAACAAGTGTAGAATGGTTAATAGGGTATTCTAAAGGCTTAGTATCGTCTAGGAATCTGTGTTGGGACATATAAGAACCTTTATAATGATCCTAAACAATGCTTGGTGCCCCAAGGGACGTATAGGATGTAGCATGAGTCCTAGGAGGCTCTAACAAGTGTAGAATGGTTAATAGGGTATACTAAAGGCTTAGAATGGTCTAGGAATGTGTACTAGGACATATAAGAACCTTTAGAATGATCCTAAACAATGCTTGGTGCCCCAAGGGACGTGTAGGATGTAGCATGAGTCCTTGGAGGCTCTAACAAGTGTAGAATGATTAATAGGGTATTCTAAAGGCTTAGTATCGTCTAGGAGTATGTAATTGGACATATAAGAACCTTTAGAATGATCGTAAACAATGCTTAGTGCCCCAAGGGACGTAGAGGATGTAGCATGAGTCCTTGGAGGATCTAACAAGTGTAGAATGATTAATAGGATATTCTAAAGGCTTAGAATGGTCTAGGAATGTGTATTAAGACATATAAGAACCTTTAGAGTGATCCTAAACAATGCTTGGTGCCCCAAGGGACGTATACGATGTAGCATGAGTCCTAGGAGGCTCTAACAAGTGTAGAATGGTTAATAGGGTATTCTAAAGGCTTAGTATCGTCTAGGAATCTGTATTGGGACATATAAGAACCTTTAGAATTATCCAAAACAATGCTTGGTGCCCCAAGGGACGTATAGGATGTAGCATGAGTCCTAGGAGGCTCTAACAAGTGTAGAATGGTTAATAGGGTATTCTAAAGGCTTAGTATCGTCTAGGAATCTGTGTTGGGACATATAAGAACCTTTATAATGATCCTAAACAATGCTTGGTGCCCCAAGGGACGTATAGGATGTAGCATGAGTCCTAGGAGGCTCTAACAAGTGTAGAATGGTTAATAGGGTATACTAAAGGCTTAGAATGGTCTAGGAATGTGTACTAGGACATATAAGAACCTTTAGAATGATCCTAAACAATGCTTGGTGCCCCAAGGGACGTGTAGGATGTAGCATGAGTCCTTGGAGGCTCTAACAAGTGTAGAATGATTAATAGGGTATTCTAAAGGCTTAGTATCGTCTAGGAGTATGTAATTGGACATATAAGAACCTTTAGAATGATCGTAAACAATGCTTAGTGCCCCAAGGGACGTAGAGGATGTAGCATGAGTCCTTGGAGGATCTAACAAGTGTAGAATGATTAATAGGATATTCTAAAGGCTTAGAATGGTCTAGGAATGTGTATTAAGACATATAAGAACCTTTAGAGTGATCCTAAACAATGCTTGGTGCCCCAAGGGACGTATAGGATGTAGCATGAGTCCTTGGAGGCTCTAACAAGTGTAGAATGGTTAATAATGTATTCTAAAGGCTTAGTATCGTCTAGGAATCTGTATTGGGACATATAAGAACCTTTACAATGATCCTAAACAATGCTTGGTGCCCCAAGGGACGTATAGGATGTAGCATGAGTCCTTGGAGGATCTAACAAGTGTAGAATGATTAAAAGGGTATTCTAAAGGCTTAGAATGGTCTAGGAATGTGTACTAGGACATATAAGAACCTTTAGAATGATCCTAAACAATGCTTGGTGCCCCAAGGGACGTGTAGGATGTAGCATGAGTCCTTGGAGGCTCTAACAAGTGTAGAATGGTTAATAGGGTATTCTAAAGGCTTAGTATCGTCTAGGAATATGTATTGGGACATATAAGAACCTTTAGAATGATCGTAAACAATGCTTAGTGCCCCAAGGGACGTAGAGGATGTAGCATGATTCCTTGGAGGATCTAACAACGGTAGAATGATTAATAGGGTATTCTAAAGGCTTAGAATGGTCTAGGAATGTGTATTAAGACATATAAGAACCTTTAGAGTGATCCTAAACAATGCTTGGTGCCCCAAGGGACGTATAGGATGTAGCATGAGTCCTAGGAGGCTCTAACAAGTGTAGAATGGTTAATAGGGTATTCTAAAGGCTTAGTATCGTCTAGGAGTATGTAATTGGACATATAAGAACCTTTATAATGATCCTAAACAATGCTTGGTGCCCCAAGGGACGTATAGGACGTAGCATGAGTCCTTGGAGGCTCTAACAAGTGTAGAATGGTTAATAGGGTATACTAAAGGCTTAGAATGGTCTAGGAATGTGTATTAGGACATATAAGAACCTTTAGAATGATCGTAACCTTTGCTTGGTGCCCCAAGGGACGTAGAGATGTAGATTGAGTCCTTGGAGGCTCTAACAGGTGTAAAATAGTTAATAGAGTATTCTAAAGGCTTAGAATGGTCTAGGAATGTGTATTGGGACATATAAGAACCTTTAGAATGATCCTAAACAATGCTTGGTGCCCCATGGGACGTAGAGGATGTAGCATGAGTCCTTGGAGGCTCTAACAAGTGTAGAATAGTTAATAGGGTATTCTAAAGGCTTAGTATCGTCTAGGAATATGTATTGGGACATATAAGAACCTTTAGAATGATCCTAAACAATGCTTGGAGCCCCAAGGGACGTATAGGATGTAGCATGAGTCCTAGGAGGCTCTAACAAGTGTAGGATGGTTAATAAGGTATTCTAAAGGCTTAGTATCGTCTAGGAATCTGTATTGGGACATATAAAAACCTTTACAATGATCCTAAACAATGCTTGGTGCCCCAAGGGACGTATAGGATGTAGCATGAGTCCTAGGAGGCTCTAACAAGTGTAGAATGGTTAATAGGGTATACTAAAGGCTTAGAATGGTCTAGGAATGTGTACTAGGACATATAAGAACCTTTAGAATGATCCTAAACAATGCTTGGTGCCCCAAGGGACGTGTAGGATGTAGCATGAGTCCTTGGAGGCTCTAACAAGTGTAGAATGGTTAATAGGGTATTCTAAAGGCTTAGTATCGTCTAGGAATATGTAATTGGACATATAAGAACCTTTATAATGATCGTAAACAATGCTTAGTGCCCCAAGGGACGTAGAGGATGTAGCATGAGTCCTTGGAGGATCTAACAAGTGTAGAATGATTAATAGGGTATTCTAAAGGCTTAGAATGGTCTAGGAATGTGTATTAAGACATATAAGAACCTTTAGAGTGATCCTAAACAATGCTTGGTGCCCCAAGGGACGTGTAGGATGTAGCATGAGTCCTTGGAGGCTCTAACAAGTGTAGAATGGTTAATAGGGTATTCTAAAGGCTTAGTATCGTCTAGGAATATGTAATTGGACATATAAGAACCTTTAGAATGATCGTAAACAATGCTTAGTGCCCCAAGGGACGTAGAGGATGTAGCATGAGTCCTTGGAGGATCTAACAAGTGTAGAATGATTAATAGGGTATTCTAAAGGCTTAGAATGGTCTAGGAATGTGTATTAAGACATATAAGAACCTTTAGAGTGATCCTAAACAATGCTTGGTGCCCCAAGGGACGTGTAGGATGTAGCATGAGTCTTTGGAGGCTCTAACAAGTGTAGAATGGTTAATAGGGTATTCTAAAGGCTTAGTATCGTCTAGGAATATGTAATTGGACATATAAGAACCTTTAGAATGATCGTAAACAATGCTTAGTGCCCCAAGGGACGTAGAGGATGTAGCATGAGTCCTTGGAGGATCTAACAAGTGTAGAATGATTAAAAGGGTATTCTAAAGGCTTAGAATGGTCTAGGAATGTGTATTAAGACATATAAGAACCTTTAGAGTGATCCTAAACAATGCTTGGTGCCCCAAGGGACGTATAGGATGTAACATGAGTCCTAGGAGGCTCTAACAAGTGTAGAATGGTTAATAGGGTATACTAAAGGCATAGTATCGTCTAGGAATCTGTATTGGGACATATAAGAACCTTTAGAATTATCCAAAACAATGCTTGGTGCCCCAAGGGACGTATAGGATGTAGCATGAGTCCTAGAAGGCTCTAACAAGTGTAGAATGGTTAATAGGGTATTCTAAAGGCTTAGTATCGTCTAGGAATCTGTGTTGGGACATATAAGAACCTTTATAATGATCCTAAACAATGCTTGGTGCCCCAAGGGACGTATAGGATGTAGCATGAGTCCTAGGAGGCTCTAACAAGTGTAGAATGGTTAATAGGGTATACTAAAGGCTTAGAATGGTCTAGGAATGTGTACTAGGACATATAAGAACCTTTAGAATGATCCTAAACAATGCTTGGTGCCCCAAGGGACGTGTAGGATGTAGCATGAGTCCTTGGAGGCTCTAACAAGTGTATAATGGTTAATAGGGTATTCTAAAGGCTTAGTATCGTCTAGGAATATGTAATTGGACATATAGGAACCTTTAGAATGATCGTAAACAATGCTTAGTGCCCCAAGGGACGTAGAGGATGTAGCATGAGTCCTTGGAGGATCTAACAAGTGTAGAATGATTAATAGGGTATTCTAAAGGCTTAGAATGGTCTAGGAATGTGTATTAAGACATATAAGAACCTTTAGAGTGATCCTAAACAATGCTTGGTGCCCCAAGGGACGTGTAGGATGTAGCATGAGTCTTTGGAGGCTCTAACAAGTGTAGAATGGTTAATAGGGTATTCTAAAGGCTTAGTATCGTCTAGGAATATGTAATTGGACATATAAGAACCTTTAGAATGATCGTAAACAATGCTTAGTGCCCCAAGGGACGTAGAGGATGTAGCATGAGTCCTTGGAGGATCTAACAAGTGTAGACTGATTAAAAGGGTATTCTAAAGGCTTAGAATGGTCTAGGAATGTGTATTAAGACATATAAGAACCTTTAGAGTGATCCTAAACAATGCTTGGTGCCCCAAGGGACGTATAGGATGTAACATGAGTCCTAGGAGGCTCTAACAAGTGTAGAATGGTTAATAGGGTATTCTAAAGGCTTAGTATCGTCTAGGAATCTGTATTGGGACATATAAGAACCTTTAGAATTATCCAAAACAATGCTTGGTGCCCCAAGGGACGTATAGGATGTAGCATGAGTCCTAGGAGGCTCTAACAAGTGTAGAATGGTTAATAGGGTATTCTAAAGGCTTAGTATCGTCTAGGAATCTGTGTTGGGACATATAAGAACCTTTATAATGATCCTAAACAATGCTTGGTGCCCCAAGGGACGTATAGGATGTAGCATGAGTCCTAGGAGGCTCTAACAAGTGTAGAATGGTTAATAGGGTATACTAAAGGCTTAGAATGGTCTAGGAATGTGTACTAGGACATATAAGAACCTTTAGAATGATCCTAAACAATGCTTGGTGCCCCAAGGGACGTGTAGGATGTAGCATGAGTCCTTGGAGGCTCTAACAAGTGTAGAATGATTAATAGGGTATTCTAAAGGCTTAGTATCGTCTAGGAGTATGTAATTGGACATATAAGAACCTTTAGAATGATCGTAAACAATGCTTAGTGCCCCAAGGGACGTAGAGGATGTAGCATGAGTCCTTGGAGGATCTAACAAGTGTAGAATGATTAATAGGATATTCTAAAGGCTTAGAATGGTCTAGGAATGTGTATTAAGACATATAAGAACCTTTAGAGTGATCCTAAACAATGCTTGGTGCCCCAAGGGACGTATACGATGTAGCATGAGTCCTAGGAGGCTCTAACAAGTGTAGAATGGTTAATAGGGTATTCTAAAGGCTTAGTATGGTCAAGGAATGTGTATTAGGAAATATAAGAACCTTCAGAATGATTCTAAACAATGCTTGGTGCCCCAAGGGACGTAGAGGATGTAGCATGAGTCCTTGGAGGCTCTAACAAGAGTAGAATGGTTAAGAGAGTATTCTAAAGGCTTAGAATGGTCTAGGAATGTGCATTAAGACATATAAGAACCTTTAGAATGATCATAAACAATGCTTGGTGCCCCAAGGGACGAATAGGATGTAGCATGATTCCTTGGAGGCTCTAACAAGTGTAGAATGGTTAAGAGAGTATTCTAAAGGCTTAGCATGGTCTAGGAATGTGTATTAGAACATATAAGTACCTTTAGAATGATCCTAAACAATGCTTGGTGCCCCAAGGGACGTATAGGATGTAGCATGAGTCCTAGGAGGCTCTAACAAGTGTAGAATGGTTAATAGGGTATTCTAAAGGCTTAGTATCGTCTAGGAATCTGTATTGGGACATATAAGAACCTTTATAATGATCCTAAACAATGCTTGGTGCCCCAAGGGACGTATAGGATGTAGCATGAGTCCTAGGAGGCTCTAACAAGTGTAGAATGGTTAATAGGGTATTCTAAAGGCTTAGAATGGTCTAGGAATGTGTATTAGGACATATAAGAACTTTTAGAATGATCCTAAACAATGCTTGGTGCCCCAAGGGACGTGTAGGATGTAGCATGAGTCCTTGGAGGCTCTAACAAGTGTAGAATGGTTAATAGGGTATTCTAAAGGCTTAGTATCGTCTAGGAATATGTAATTGGACATATAAGAACCTTTAGAATGATCGTAAACAATGCTTAGTGCCCCAAGGGACGTAGAGGATGTAGCATGAGTCCTTGGAGGATCTAACAATTGTAGAATGATTAATAGGGTATTCTAAAGGCTTAGAATGGTCTAGGAATGTGTATTAAGACATATAAGAACCTTTAGAGTGATCCTAAACAATGCTTGGTGCCCCAAGGGACGTGTAGGATGTAGCATGAGTCTTTGGAGGCTCTAACAAGTGTAGAATGGTTAATAGGGTATTCTAAAGGCTTAGTATCGTCTAGGAATATGTAATTGGACATATAAGAACCTTTAGAATGATCGTAAACAATGCTTAGTGCCCCAAGGGACGTAGAGGATGTAGCATGAGTCCTTGGAGGTTCTAACAAGTGTAGAATGATTAAAAGGGTATTCTAAAGGCTTAGAATGGTCTAGGAATGTGTATTAAGACATATAAGAACCTTTAGAGTGATCCTAAACAATGCTTGGTGCCCCAAGGGACGTATAGGATGTAACATGAGTCCTAGGAGGCTCTAACAAGTGTAGAATGGTTAATAGGGTATTCTAAAGGCTTAGTATCGTCTAGGAATCTGTATTGGGACATATAAGAACCTTTAGAATTATCCAAAACAATGCTTGGTGCCCCAAGGGACGTATAGGATGTAGCATGAGTCCTAGGAGGCTCTAACAAGTGTAGAATGGTTAATAGGGTATTCTAAAGGCTTAGTATCGTCTAGGAATCTGTGTTGGGACATATAAGAACCTTTATAATGATCCTAAACAATGCTTGGTGCCCCAAGGGACGTATAGGATGTAGCATGAGTCCTAGGAGGCTCTAACAAGTGTAGAATGGTTAATAGGGTATACTAAAGGCTTAGAATGGTCTAGGAATGTGTACTAGGACATATAAGAACCTTTAGAATGATCCTAAACAATGCTTGGTGCCCCAAGGGACGTGTAGGATGTAGCATGAGTCCTTGGAGGCTCTAACAAGTGTAGAATGATTAATAGGGTATTCTAAAGGCTTAGTATCGTCTAGGAGTATGTAATTGGACATATAAGAACCTTTAGAATGATCGTAAACAATGCTTAGTGCCCCAAGGGACGTAGAGGATGTAGCATGAGTCCTTGGAGGATCTAACAAGTGTAGAATGATTAATAGGATATTCTAAAGGCTTAGAATGGTCTAGGAATGTGTATTAAGACATATAAGAACCTTTAGAGTGATCCTAAACAATGCTTGGTGCCCCAAGGGACGTATACGATGTAGCATGAGTCCTAGGAGGCTCTAACAAGTGTAGAATGGCTAATAGGGTATTCTAAAGGCTTAGTATCGTCTAGGAATCTGTATTGGGACATATAAGAACCTTTAGAATGATCCTAAACAATGCTTGGTGCCCCAAGGGACGTATAGGATGTAGCATGAGTCCTAGGAGGCTCTAACAAGTGTAGAATGGTTAATAGGGTATTCTAAAGGCTTAGAATGGTCTAGGAATGTGTATTGGGACATATAAGAACCTTTAGAATGATCCTAAACAATGCTTGGTGCCCCATGGGACGTATAGGATGTAGCATGAGTCCTTGGAGGCTCTACCAAGTGTAGAATGGTTAATAGGGTATTCTAAAGGCTTAGTATCGTCTAGGAATATGTAATTGGACATATAAGAACATTTAGAATGATCCTAAACAATGCTTCGTGCCCCATGGGACGTAGAGGATGTAGCATGAGTCCTTGGAGGCTCTAACAAATGTAGAATGGTTAATAGGGTATTCTAAAGGCTTAGAATGGTCTAGGAATGTGTATTAGGACATATATGAACCTTTAGAATGATCCTAAACAATGCTTGGTGCCCCAAGGGACGTATAGGATTTAGCATGAGTCCTTGGAGGCTCTAACAAGTGTAGAATGGTTAATAGGGTATTCTAAAGGCTTAGTATCGTCTAGGAATCTGTATTGGGACATATAAGAACCTTTAGAATTATCCAAAACAATGCTTGGTGCCCCAAGGGACGTATAGGATGTAGCATGAGTCCTAGGAGGCTCTAACAAGTGTAGAATGGTTAATAGGGTATTCTAAAGGCTTAGTATCGTCTAGGAATCTGTATTGGGACATATAAGAACCTTTAGAATGATCCTAAAGAATGCTTGGTGCCCCAAGGGATGTAGAGGATGTAGCATGAGTCCTAGGAGGCTCTAACAAGTGTAGAATGGTTAATAGGGTATTCTAAAGGCTTAGAATGGTCAAGGAATGTGTATTAGGACATATAAGAACCTTTAGAATGATTCTAAACAATGCTTGGTGCCCCAAGGGACGTAGAGGATGTAGCATGAGTCCTTGGAGGCTCTAACAAGAGTAGAATGGTTAAGAGAGTATTCTAAAGGCTTAGAATGGTCTAGGAATGTGTATTAAGACATATAAGAACCTTTAGAATGATCATAAACAATGCTTGGTGCCCCAAGGGACGAATAGGATGTAGCATGATTCCTTGGAGGCTCTAACAAGTGTAGAATGGTTAAGAGAGTATTCTAAAGGCTTAGAATGGTCTAGGAATGTGTATTAGAACATATAAGTACCTTTAGAATGATCCTAAACAATGCTTGGTGCCCCAAGGGACGAATAGGATGTAACATGAGTCTTTGGAGGCTCTAACAAGTGTAGAATAGTTAGTAGAGTATTCTAAAGGCTTAGAATGGTATAGGAATGTGTATTAGGACATATAAGAACCTTTAGAATGATCCTAAACAATGCTTGGTGCCCCAAGGGACGTATTGGATGTAGCATGAGTGCTTGGAGGCTCTAACAAGTGTAGAATGGTTAATAGGGTATTCTAAAGGCTTAGAATGGTCTAGGAATGTGTATTAGGACATATAAGAACCTTTAGAATGATCCTAAACAATGCTTAGTGCCCCAAGGGACGTAGAGGATTTTGCATGAGTCCTTGGAGACTCTAACAAGTGTAGAAAGGTTAATGGGTATTCTAAATGTTGACACCCAATTTTGTCCGGGGTCAAAAATATTAGTTTGTAAAAATTTTGGGTTAATTAAATTTTTATTCTCAAATTTGTATAATTAAATAAATAGTGAGAAAAAAATAAAAAGCTTGTTTGAATGTATTATTCTTGTGTATTGAGTTATTTTTGGGGTTATTTAAAAAATAAGAATAAAAAAATAAGAAAAGATTTTGAAAAAAAATGTTTTTTTGTAGAAAATAAAAAAAAACGAATTTTAAAAAAGATAAGATAAAAATGTGTTTTTGGTAAAAGATTTGATAAGTTTTTTGTGAGGATAAAGATAATTTTTTTTATTAAAAGGATTTGTTTTATTTATAAAAGGATTATCATCATATTTGTTTTGATTTTAAAAGATTGAGAATTGATCTTTAGCAAATTTAAAAGATTTGATTAAGGAATAAACCAGGGAATATTCCACTAGGCTTTCAAAGCCTATTGGAGAAACCCTATTTTTCTTAACCTAATTTTTTTTCCTATAAATAGAGCTCTTCTCCTTACAATTTCGGGACAGAATTGGATACGCAATTTTGAAAACAGAGATTTTTTTAGAAGCAATTTACTTTAAAAAAATATTGTGCTTCGATTTCCGTGCCTACTACTCTTCTACTTCAGTCTTTAGTCTCATTTTCTCGGTTTTTGTGCTGAATAATAAAACACTTCCTCTGCCAGCCTTGTAGGATTCTCATGTTTTGATGCTAACAATCTCTCTCCAAGCAACAACATTGGCAACAAGCAAGCTACACCACATGAAGATTAGAATTAGGATTTTTATTAATTCTATTTCAATGTAATCTTTATTTTATGCAATGCATCTCATTGGTGTGGGTAGCTTAGGTGATTTTAAGAATATTTAAATAATGTCTGATTAAGAGTGAAGATACTTTAAATCTTGATTAAATAGCTTGTGAAAATCATTTTAGAAAAACTTTGTTTTTATTCAGATTCTGATCAGTTTACTCGAGTAATGAGTATTGGTTCACTCGAGTAATTTATGTTCTGACAGGTTAATCGAGTAATGGTTTATACATCACTCGAGTAACTTAATCTGACATGTTTCACTCGAGTGACGTTGTTTGGTTTACTCGAGTAATTCAATCAGTGTTGGGAAAATTTTAAAAGGACTTAATTTTCTCTTTCAAAGATATAGACTTTCATTCTTACAATTTTCTAATACACTTTGAAAAGTAATTCAAGAGCTATTTTACATCTTTCAAGAGCTATCAAGATTCAACAAAGAACTTTTCATTCTTCACTCTATTTTCTATCATTGTTCAAATATTCTTGAGATCATATTTTTGTTCTTAGTGGTTGTTGAAGATTTGCAATTTGTGATTGCATCATTGAAGTTTCAACACAAGTGAAGAATCTCACAAGGAAGACTTTGAGGATCAAATCAAAGCAAGAAAAGAGGATTGGTTGGAAGCATCTTCAATCAATTAGCAAGGAAATCTAGAATACTCAAAAGGGGTAGATTAGATCAAAGTGTTTGGTACACACTTTGAGTTGGGTTTTAAGATAGGAGAACTAAGAATCTAGTTGCATCTTAAAACATTGTAAAATCTACATTTGAAGATTTCTAGTGAAGAATCTCTCTTGATTTAAGAGGGGACTGGAGTAGCTTTCAAGTGGGTGAAAGTGAACCAGGATAAATCCTTGTGTCTCTTTTATTTTCATTCCTTGTATTTCATTAATTCATTAACATTTGCATTTTTAGGTTAGAATTGGGGTTTTCTTAATTCTACTAAATTGATCTAAAATTGCATGTTAATATTACTTGAAATTGTTCATATTAATCATTCATAATTTGTTGAATCATCATAGCATTGTTATTCTTGAAGAACTCCATTGAAAACAAAGTTTAAATTGAATTTTACCCAGTTTACTCGAGTAAAGTTCTTGTCACTCGAGTAATCTGCTTTCAGTTTATAAACATTACTCGAGTAGGTTTTCTGTTACTCGAGTGATTTAAAATCTGCTTTCGTAATACTCGAGTGATTTGCTGAATACTCGAGTGAAATTATTTTTGGTTGCGTATTACTCGAGTGAAGGCTTGAGTTACTCGAGTAATCTGAACTGAATTCTTAAGAAAATTTATTTTCATAAAACCATTCTCTTAGGTGGACGAAAAATCTGTAATAAGGCTTCAATATTCTATTCACCCCCCTCTAGACTATATTGAGCCGCTTGTTGGTTTCCAACAAGTGGTATCAGAGCTCGGACGAAAAATCCGAGCCTTAAAAAGCTTTTTCGAAAAGATCCTTTTTACTTGGAAACAATGGGCTCAATTTCAAATCCTTTTGGTGGTGAAGGAACTTCCATTAATCGTCCTCCACTATTTAGTGGTGAGGGTTACGCTTATTGGAAGGTCCGCATGAAAATTTTTATTCAAGCCATAGATATGGAAATTTGGAACGCCATAGAGAATGGACCTTTTGTTCCTCAAACGAAAGTAAATGATGTTGTTTCAATTAAACCTCAATCGAGTTGGGACAATGATGATAAGAAGAAAGTTGCATTTGATTTAAAAGCTAAAAATATCATCACGTCCGCTCTTTCTTATGATGAGTTCTTTCGAGTATCTCAATGTGTTGATGCTAAACAAATGTGGGACACATTACAAGTCACACATGAGGGCATTTCGGAGGTTAGAAGGGCTAGGCTAAATACACTCATGCATGAATATGAACTCTTTCGTATGTTACCTAATGAAAACATAGGTGACATGCAAAAGCGGTTCACTCATATCATTAATCATCTTTCTGCACTTGGAAAAGTTATATCTAATGGTGAAGTTGTTAATAAGATTTTGAGATGTCTTAGCAGGGAATGGCAACCTAAGGTGACGGCCATTATGGAAGCTAGAGACGTGGATCAAATTGATTTAGCAACTCTATTCGGAAAGCTTCAAGAGCATGAAATGGAGCTTGGACGGTTATCCTTGAATGAAGATGCCGATAGGAAGAAAAAGGGGATAGCTCTTAAATCAACTTCAAAATCCCTTAAGGCACAAGAGGAAAACTTTCAAGTGGATGACTCGGACTCCGATATAGATGATGAGACCCTTGGCTTGCTAGTTAAAAAGCTTGGTAGGTTCCTTAAGAAAAAGGGGAACTTTAATAGAAATAGACAAAGAGATTCTAAGGACTCACAACCAAGAAATAAGAATATCAAGGATCACATCAAGTGTCATGGATGTGGAAAGCTTGGTCACTATCGATCGAATTGTCCAACTCATTCTAAGAAGTCGGAAGGTGACAACTCAAAATTCAATTCTTCTAAAGGAAAAAGGGCTTACATAGTATGGGATGAAGTGGAGAGTCAATCAACATCTAGCTCATCGGATGATGAAGAACTTGCAAATCTATGTTTAATGACAAAGCTTGATGAAGAGGAATCTTCAAGCATTAAATCAAGTGAGAACGTCAATGAGGTAGATTATCTTTCCGATGCTAGCTCAAGTTCTAATTCTCCTTCATTCAATGAATTGTACAATGTGTATGTAGAGATGCATAAAGAGTTGAAGAAACTTGCTAAAATAAATGTTGAAAGAAAGAATTTCATAATGAAGCAACATGAAAAGATAATTGAACTTCAAAAAGATTTAGAAGAACTTAAGCTTCAAAATGAAACTCTTGAACTCATTTATGCAAACTCTACATGCAATTGTGAATTGAAATCAAATGAGACTCCATCTTGTGAAAATTGCAAGTCTTTGGAAAAAGAAGTTTTTAATTTGAATGATCGACTTGCAAGGCTCATGAAAGGAGATACTTCTTTAGATCATTTGCTTTCAACTCAAAGGAACAATAGCAATAGATCCGGTCTTGGCTATACCAAACCTAAGAAACGCAATTATCGCAAAGTTGGTGGATTTTCAAAGAATAAGATTTCTAAAAACCCAACTTGTCATTATTGTGGAATCTTTGGGCATACCACGAATAAATGTAATATAAAGAAATTTGGTATACCAAGTGGTGAATATATTTGGATTGTTAAGGGGACTTCTCCTCATGCTAACAACAAAGGACCCAAGACCACTTGGGTACCTAAGTCAACCAAATGATATCTTTCTTGTAGGTGTGTCTTCGAACCAAAGAGCGAAAATGGTACTTGGATAGTGGTTGTTCGAGACACATGACGGGAGACAAAACGCACTTCATGGAACTTACTCCAAAAAGTGATGGATTTGTGACATACGGCGACAACAACAAGGGCAAAATTCTAGGAGTCGGGAAAATCGGTAACGTATCTAACCTTGTCATAGAAAATGTCCTATACGTAGAAGGCTTAGAACACAACTTGCTTAGTATAAGCCAACTATGTGATATGGGCAATTATGTGACATTTACTCCGGAATTATGCTTCATTAAGTCTTCTATAGATGATAGTGTTAAGTTTGTTGGTCGTCGCTCTAATAACACTTACTTAATTGATTTGGATGAGATAACTTCACTGTTTTCAAAATGTTTCAAATCTTTTGATGATGAAATTCGTCTTTGGCATAGACGAATTGCTCATGTGAATGTGAATCAATTGAACAAACTTTTGCGAAAAGATTTAGTGATTGGTTTGCCTAAACTAAACTTTAAGCTTGATGGCATTTGTGACTCTTGTCAAAAGTGCAAGCAAGTTAAAAGTTCATTTAAACCTAAAAATGTGATAAGCACAACAAAGCCTTTGGAGCTAATCCATATGGATTTGTTTGGCCCTTCACAAATTAAAAGTTTAGGTGGCAATTACTATGGATTTGTTTTAGTAGACGATTTTACTAGATTCACATGGACTTTATTTTTATCCGCAAAAAGTGAAGTTTATAAATGTTTTAAAAAATTTGCCAAACTCATCCAAAATCAACTAAGTTTGAAAATTGTGTCTATTAGAAGTGATCACGGAGGTGAGTTTGAAAACACTAGGATTGATGCGTTTTGTGATAAGTTTGGTATTGATCATCAATTTTCGGCCCCTAGGACTCCGGAGCAAAACGGAGTTGTAGAAAGGAAAAATAGAATATTAGTGGAACTTGCTCGTACTATGTTGATAGAATCAAATGTTCCTAAATATTTTTGGGCTGATGCGGTAAACACCGCTTGCTATGTGCTTAATAGGGTTCTTATTCATCCGCATTTAAATAAAACACCTTATGAACTTTTAAAAGGGCGAAAGCCAAATATCTCACATTTTCATGTTTTTGGGTGTAAGGTGTTTGTTTTAAATAACGGAAAGGAACCGGTCGGCAAGTTTGACTCTAAAGCCGACGATGGCATATTCATAGGTTATTCAACTCATAGCAAAGCATATAGAGTCTACAATAAAAGAACATTAACCGTTGAGGAATCCGTGCATGTTGTATTTGATGAATCTTCGAAAGGAGATTGTGTTGTTTCTTGTGATGATTATATAGGTACATTTTTGGATCATGAGAATTCAACACCACAACAAATAGAAGAGAATCAAAATGAAGATCGAGAGGTGCAAGCACAAGATAAAGACTTAGCACAAGAGATACAACCTCAATTACCAATAGCTTGGAAGTCCAACAAAAATCATCCGATTTCTAATATCTTAGGTGACATTGCGAAGGGAGTGGTAACCCGACGCACTTTAAATAATTTTTGTTATTATGTTGCCTTTGTATCTCAAATAGAACCTAAGAATATCAAAGAGGCTCTTCAAGATGATCATTGGATTATGGCCATGCAAGAAGAATTAAATCAATTTGAAAGAAACCAAGTTTGGGAGCTTGTGCCAAAACCCGATGATCGTCCTGAAATTGGTACTCGGTGGGTCTATAGGAATAAGTTAGATGAATCGGGTATTATTGTTAGGAATAAAGCTAGGTTGGTAGCACAAGGTTATAGTCAAGAAGAAGGAATCGATTATGATGAGACATATGCTCCCGTTGCTAGATTAGAAGCTATTCGTATTCTTCTCGCTTTTGCTTCAATTATGAATTTTAAATTGTTTCAAATGGATGTTAAGAGCGCCTTTCTTAACGGATACATTCAAGAGGAAGTTTATGTGTCACAACCTCCCGGATTCGAGAGTTTTGAGCATCCGGACTACGTTTTCAAACTGAAAAAGGCTTTGTACGGTTTGAAACAAGCTCCTAGAGCTTGGTACGACCGACTAAGCAATTTTTTATTACAAAAAGGTTTTAAACGAGGTACTGTTGACACTACACTTTTTATTGAACGTTCCGGTAAGGATATTTTATTGGTTCAAATATATGTTGACGATATTATATTTGGTGCTACTAACGATAACTTGTGTAAGAAGTTTTCAGAATTGATGCAAAGTGAATTCGAGATGTCGATGATGGGAGAGCTTACATTCTTTCTTGGCCTTCAAATAAAGCAGCTTAATGATGGCATTTATATTCATCAGAGTAAATATTGTAGAGAGCTTCTCAAACGTTTTGGAATGGATTCGTGCAAATCCGCTTCTACACCAATGAGCGTTGCATGCTACCTAGATCAAGATGAGGCTGGAAAAGCGGTAGAGGTAACGAAGTATCGTGGTATTATTGGTAGTTTGTTATACTTAACTGCATCTAGACCTGATATCATGTTTAGTGTATGTATGTGTGCACGTTTTCAAGCAAAACCGAAAGAGTCGCATCTAACTGCTGTCAAAAGAATAATGAAATACTTAAAGGGTACAACGAATACTGGACTTTATTATCCTAGGGATGCTTTTCTAAAACTAATAGGATATTCGGACTCTGACTTTGCCGGTTGTAAAGTTGAGCGAAAAAGTACAAGCGGAACATGCCATTTAATTGGTAATTCACTTGTATCGTGGTTTTCTAAAAAGCAAAATTGTGTAGCTTTATCAACCGCGGAGGCCGAATACATAGCTGCAGGTAGTTGTTGTGCTCAAATTTTATGGATGAAGCAACAATTATCTGACTTTGGTTTAAATTTAACAAATATCCCTATAAAGTGTGATAACACTTCGGCAATTAATTTGACTAAAAATCCAGTATTACACTCAAGGACAAAGCATATTGAAATTAGGCATCACTTTTTGAGAGATCATGTTCAAAAAGGTGATTGTGTTATTGAGTTTGTTCAAACTTCGGATCAATTAGCTGATATCTTTACAAAACCATTACCAAGGGACACATTTTATAAGATTCGAAGAGAACTTGGTATTTTTGATGAATTAACTATTAGCTAATTGTATTTGATGCTTTTTATACTCACCTTCAAGCCTATTTCAATGTGACTTGTATTTTGAGTTGTTGTATCTTATTAAAGTGTTTTTTTTATGCAGTTATGTGTGTATGTTTTCTATAATATGCTAATTGCTTTATTTGTATGTGTGTTACTTGCTACATGCTAAGTGTTTCTCTGTGTTTGTGCATGAAAAATGATTTTGCATGAAAAATTGAAATTTTTGAAATTCTGTACAGTTCACTCGAGTAACAGAAATTTCACTCGAGTAATTTTAAAAACTCTTTCGTATTACTCGAGTAATTCTGTCTGTCACTCGATTAATTTTAAAATGACTTGCGTATCACTCGATTAAGTTCATCCATCACTCGAGTAAAATCTTTTTATTTTTTCGGCATACTCGAGTAACATACTCTTTCACTCGAGTACTGCTCGAATCACTCGAGTAACGTATGAACATTACTCGAGTAACTTACGTGATTTTAAAAGCTGAACTGTTAAAATCTGCATCATTTTCACGAGTTTTTCTCTCTCTTGTTCGTCTTTCTCTCTTCTCTCTCATACGGATCTTCATCAAATCATCATCTTTCAGCCACAAAACTCACAATTCATACAAATTTCTTCCATATTTCATCTTTATATCATCATTTCTACTCCTTTCATTCATCAATTTCACCAATTTTATCCAAAAATCCGAAAACCCCAAATCAAAACCCTAACCTCTCAAAACCGAATTTGCTTTTTCTGAATTAATGGCTTCTTCCTCTCACTATCAACCTCCTCAAAAGAAAGCAAAGCAAGGAGCAGGTCGTAATGATACTTGGTTTTCTGGAATCAACCGAGATTTGCGGGAACCGGCATTTATCAATCGCTCTTTTGGTCTTACAAGGTATGTTAAATTTGCTTGGTTGCATAAGGAGCAATTTCCGTTTGTAGAGGATTTAGAATTTCAGAATTTGCAGAGGTTTTTGGAATTTGAGACTCATTATTACCCTAGGCTTGTCAGACAATTTTATCAAAATTTTACTAAGCTAGATGGTGAGTATCAAACAATGGTTAGAGGACATCATTTTGTTATAAAGCCTGCGGATTTGACTATGATGTTTGGTTTAGAAAACAAGGGAACTTTTATTGGTGATACTGAATGTCTGGATTTGGATGTGGATACTAATAAGATTTATACTGATTTGTTGCGTACTGGTGAATCTTGGGGTGATAGAACTACTAGAACTGTATCACCTTTGCATGCTGTGGATAGGGTGCTCATGTATATTATCTCTTATTGTTTGATTCCAAAATGCAATCAAAATTATGCTCAATTGGGAGATGATGATCTTACTTTGTTTCATGGGATTAAAAAGAGGTATGAGATGAATTGGAATAAAATGTTTTTAGCTCGTATGGAAGCTGCTGCTCAATCTCCTCCTACCCAATTCTTGCCATATCCTATGCATGTCACCAAGATCATGAGGTATTATCGTGTTCCAATCCCTGATGATGAGCCAGCTGAAAAGGAAAAGAAAAATAACTGGTGTCTTAATGATTCGCACATTAGTTATATGAAAATTGCTTGGCATAGGGACAGTCGCACTTGGTTATGGAAATCACAGATTAAGGAAATGGCTGAAGCTGCAAAGGCTGCAAGAGTTTCAGGTACTAGGAAAAGGAATTTACTTGGTGATAGGGCTGGTGCATCCTCTTCTGTTCCTCCTACTTCTACTGATCCGATGGATACCGATCGTATTGAGGACTATATCGATTTGGATAATCTTGGTACTCCATTTGATGCACAAGCTGCTCATGAGTCATTAGTTGAGCACATCAATGCTCAATTCACTCAGTTGGAGATGAGACAGGATGTGAAGAATATTGCCATGGAGCATCGTTTGATGGATTACATGTCCGGATTATTTTCTCATCATTTTCCTCCTCCTCCACCTGATTCCTAGACCTGTGGATGCTGATGATGTTTGCTGTTGATTTCTGTTGCATGTTTCATTTGCATATTCTCTGTTTATGTTTCTGTTTCATGTTTCTGACTCTGTTGCTACTATGACTTTAGGACCTTGTGTATGGTCTGGTTTGTTTAGTTTTCGTTTTGATTATCTGCTATGATTTGCTGCATAGTGTGATGCTCTGATACTCTGATTTCTGGTGCTATATTCGTTGTTCGTTTATATTCGTTGTTTATATACGTTGAGGCACTATTGTGGTTTATTTTGGTATTGTCTTTATTGTTATATATTTTCTATACCATTGTGAACTACTTACCTTCAACTTTTGGCAAAGGACTTTTCTCAAAAATATTATCTTTTTAATGATGCCAAAAGGGGGAGAATATTTTGTTGATGTTGTTCTTGTAGGTTAAGTTTTATTATATTTTTCCTAGATGTTTTACATTTAGGGGGAGTATGTTAAAACTTAGTGCTTAATTTGAAAGGAGGTTTGTCATCATCAAAAAGGGGGAGTTTGTAGGATTCTCATGTTTTGATGCTAACAATCTCTCTCCAAGCAACAACATTGGCAACAAGCAAGCTACACCACATGAAGATTAGAATTAGGATTTTTATTAATTCTATTTCAATGTAATCTTTATTTTATGCAATGCATCTCATTGGTGTGGGTAGCTTAGGTGATTTTAAGAATATTTAAATAATGTCTGATTAAGAGTGAAGATACTTTAAATCTTGATTAAATAGCTTGTGAAAATCATTTTAGAAAAACTTTGTTTTTATTCAGATTCTGATCAGTTTACTCGAGTAATGAGTATTGGTTCACTCGAGTAATTTATGTTCTGACAGGTTAATCGAGTAATGGTTTATACATCACTCGAGTAACTTAATCTGACATGTTTCACTCGAGTGACGTTGTTTGGTTTACTCGAGTAATTCAATCAGTGTTGGGAAAATTTTAAAAGGACTTAATTTTCTCTTTCAAAGATATAGACTTTCATTCTTACAATTTTCTAATACACTTTGAAAAGTAATTCAAGAGCTATTTTACATCTTTCAAGAGCTATCAAGATTCAACAAAGAACTTTTCATTCTTCACTCTATTTTCTATCATTGTTCAAATATTCTTGAGATCATATTTTTGTTCTTAGTGGTTGTTGAAGATTTGCAATTTGTGATTGCATCATTGAAGTTTCAACACAAGTGAAGAATCTCACAAGGAAGACTTTGAGGATCAAATCAAAGCAAGAAAAGAGGATTGGTTGGAAGCATCTTCAATCAATTAGCAAGGAAATCTAGAATACTCAAAAGGGGTAGATTAGATCAAAGTGTTTGGTACACACTTTGAGTTGGGTTTTAAGATAGGAGAACTAAGAATCTAGTTGCATCTTAAAACATTGTAAAATCTACATTTGAAGATTTCTAGTGAAGAATCTCTCTTGATTTAAGAGGGGACTGGAGTAGCTTTCAAGTGGGTGAAAGTGAACCAGGATAAATCCTTGTGTCTCTTTTATTTTCATTCCTTGTATTTCATTAATTCATTAACATTTGCATTTTTAGGTTAGAATTGGGGTTTTCTTAATTCTACTAAATTGATCTAAAATTGCATGTTAATATTACTTGAAATTGTTCATATTAATCATTCATAATTTGTTGAATCATCATAGCATTGTTATTCTTGAAGAACTCCATTGAAAACAAAGTTTAAATTGAATTTTACCCAGTTTACTCGAGTAAAGTTCTTGTCACTCGAGTAATCTGCTTTCAGTTTATAAACATTACTCGAGTAGGTTTTCTGTTACTCGAGTGATTTAAAATCTGCTTTCGTAATACTCGAGTGATTTGCTGAATACTCGAGTGAAATTATTTTTGGTTGCGTATTACTCGAGTGAAGGCTTGAGTTACTCGAGTAATCTGAACTGAATTCTTAAGAAAATTTATTTTCATAAAACCATTCTCTTAGGTGGACGAAAAATCTGTAATAAGGCTTCAATATTCTATTCACCCCCCTCTAGACTATATTGAGCCGCTTGTTGGTTTCCAACAAGCCTAACTTCCTGGCCTTCAACACAGTAATACTCCCTTCGTCCATTCCAGGTACCTCTTTTCATCTCTTTTGTTTTCAGTTTTGTTTTTTTTATAAAATATTAAAAAATAAAAATGTAGTCTTTTATATTTCAATTGTTGAGATTTTAATTATTATTTTTATGAATCCTTTTTTATTGTTGAATAAAAAAATGTTCATGAATTAAAGCCGATGACAGAAAATTTGGAAGATGTCTGGAGTGACGGTTACACAAAAGTCTATCCATTAGTCTTGAGGCATTTCTTTTCAATCGGATTTGGCCATGAGTGTTGGCTGGGTTTGGTTCTAAAAAAAAATTACAAGTTTGGAATTTTAAGGTGAAAGTAATACTTTAAAGTTGTCGACGATAGAAATTAGGAAAAGGACGTGGTTGCGGTTCCGTAAATTTTACCTAATTATCTTGAGGCATATTTTTTATATTAGAGTTGGCCATGAGTGTTGGCTAAATCTAAATGGCAAAAAATCAAAGTAAATATTTGCTAAATCTCTTTTTAGTGTTAGAATTAATATGAATAAATTCGTTGATCCTTAACCGTCATAACAATGGTGAATATAAACAATTAAAAATAATTATTTCAAAGATAATAATTTTGCTTACAATTTTAGAATTTTTTTTTTACCGCAACACAATCTTATATCGAAAAGGAAATTTTGTTAACAAATCATTTTGAAATAATTTTAGAACTAATTTTTATTGCTGTAAATCTTTACTAAAATAGAAATTTTAAATTCACCATTGTTATATCCAAATGTTATAGGATTTGATTTTATTCCGCAGAAAAATTGCTACTTAGGCAACCCATTTCTCAATCATAGTCATTTATCATCTTTGATAATATGCCCATAAAAATGGGACATATAAAATAAAAATAATAAACAAATTTTTTTTTTAATATTAATAATTGAAAACCAAACCAAAT
This sequence comes from Crotalaria pallida, assembly GCA_037953625.1. NCBI lineage: Eukaryota > Viridiplantae > Streptophyta > Magnoliopsida > Fabales > Fabaceae > Crotalaria > Crotalaria pallida. The sequence continues at coordinate 72,151,345 of CM075649.1, read as the reverse complement.
TAATTAACCAAATAATATAGACCAAATAGGTAACCGTTCTTAGAACGGACGTGGTAGGGTGCTAATACCTTCCCTACTCGTAATGAACCCCCTAATCCAAACTCTGATACGCAGACCATTTTTTTTAGGTGTCCAATTGCACCATTCCATTTTTATGGATAAATCAATTGGTGGCGACTCCAAATCTCTTTATTTAATTTAAATATTAAATTAATTATTTTTTTTTCATATTTTTTCGTGGCGTCCTTCGGGACGGTTGCGACAGCTGGCGACTCCACTGAGGAAATTTGAGGGTTAAGCCATAATTTTTTTTTGGTCTCTATGTATTGTTTGATTTAAATTTTTTTTTCTTTTTTTTGTTGTTTGGTTTTTCATTTTTATTTCTACATACTTGTGCCTTATTGATTATTTATTGTTTCCATGCATAAGCCCTATACCCGGGCCCAACACCTTTTAGGTTTAGATAGAGGGTTAAGTAGTGTTGCCTTGAGAGACCTTCGGTCTCCGTATAGGCTCATGAAAACCCCTCGCTCAAACTGAATCCTTTCCGCTTGAAGCCTATGATGGGCAAGGATAGGAGACCCCTTTGTCAATCAAATTGATCATGACAAGGGGCAGTTTGGGGACCTGCTGATAGGAGTCATAGAACCTACCCTTTGCATCTTTTTGACTTTAGAAATTACTTGGTGTCTTTGGAATTTCCTTATAAAGCTATGCATCAATTAACCAGCTTGCATTTAAAATAAATCCTTGTTTTCTTTTATTTCGTATTTGCTTACACATATCCATTTGCATTCACGGTCCAAAATTGTAACATTATTGCTAAATCTCAGATTATTACTCCAATTCTTCGAAAGCATGGATAAATTCGGCATGTCCTCCCAGTCCGTTGTGGTTGAAGATAGGTCAAAAGTCATAGAAGAGTCAGAAGCTATACAGCGAGAAGAAGGAGATTGCCTGCCTAAGGGAGTCGTTATCCCCTTGCCAGCAATAGGGAAAATTGACTTTGAACCAAACGATTTGAGAGTTCTGAAACAAGTTTGGCAACAAATGAGAAGGTCCGAAGACTTTGCTAAGAAATATGGGCTCATAGCATTCCTTATTCAAGTCCGACCCAACATTCGCTATGCTACACTTCTGGAATCCTTCGCTCCGATGCTTTACCTTCCATCACATTGACATGGTTCCTACGATCGAAGAGTATTACAAAATAATAAATGTGGATATACCTTCAAAAGAAAAGGTCTATTTCCCTTACGAAAGGAAAACTACTGCAAGGATACTCTCAAGATTGTTGGATGTAACACCCCTAATTTTCATCTCCCGAATAATAGGAAATTAATAATAAAAAGTTTTATTATTATTAATTTATAGAATTTTCCAAGTTTATGTTTTGTGTTTAATTAGCCTTAAATATAAAAATAAGTTAAAATATTCTTATATGGCAATTAAATGCAGAATATAAGGAAATTGCATTTTGGTCCCTGAATGAGGGCTAAAAGGCAAAATTAGAAAGGTTCTTGGAGGGAAAGATTTAAAAATAATAATTTTTAAATTTTGAACTGATCTAACCGGTTAGTAATGCCCTGTAACCGGTTAGACGATGAACTCAGAAACTGGTTTAGTGGATTTTGATGAGTAATCACTTGAATTACTCGTTTAATCGCCACGAATCCCACTAATTGCATTTTGGAGGACGCGTGTCTTCCTGCATGTCAACGAATTCCTCTATAAATTGAAGGAATTCTGAAGGATTGGAGGTTGATGCACTTGATTTCTGGTGGAGAGGCTGAAATTAGGGTTCCAGATTCGTGTTGAGCAATTCGTCTTCTTCGTTGAGGGTTAGAGAGGGAAACACACCTTTCTGGAAAGCTTAAATCAAGAGCTTTCCAGTGATATACACCTTGTGAGCTGAGGGTTCTTGTGTGAGGAGGAATCAACCTTAGAAAGTGGAGCTGGGAAACTGAACTCTGTCTTCTCTTGGTTCTGGAAGCTGAGTTCGAGCTTTGATTCTGGTAAGCACAGATAATGTTTAAGCTTCAAATCACTTTTATTTTCTAGTGCATGTTACCCAGATCAAGTTCTAATCGTTTTCCCCAATTTCTTTGGCCAAATTCCATGTTAATTTTGATGATTTCTGGACCCTGTTGCTGGAAAACGAATCTGGAAACAGAACTTTGGGTCTGAGAGGAATCTGTGGAGTCTTCTGCAAATCAGTGTCAAACCTTCATCAAAATCATCTTAGAGGTATGAGAGAAGTCTATGCTATACTAGATTTAGACTAAAAATTGAACGATTTAGGATTTGAGTTCACAAAACTCAAAAGGGCATTATGTGTTTTTAAACACAAAGGCTTGGAGGCCAATTTCTTGCTCTCTGTGGTTTTGAGCAACTTTACTTTGATGCATGCAAGCTATATAAATGCTGAATTCTGTGTTTGAGTGCTTGATTTAAGTTTTGTTGTGTTAAATTGTGTTTATGTGAATTTTCATGCAATTTGATACAATAAACTTGATGCATGCAATATGAATGTGTTTCTGGGTGTAAACATGTTTATTTTAAGGCATATGAACTTGGTGTATACTGAAATTTGGTTAGATTTGAGAAAGGAAGAAAATGAGTTGTTGAAACTCTTGATTTAATGGTCTGACTGCATAATCTAACCGGTTACACGATTTTCGTAACCGGTTAGACACTGCAGATTTTCAAAGAAAATTGGTTTATTAATCAGTTCTGAAATCTCAATGGCCTTTGCTCAAATTTAAGCTTAAATTTCATTATACATGGTCTGAACTTGAGTTGTCAAAGTTCTGAACTGAAGGATCAAAATTATGCCTTAAGTTAATGAAATAATTTCAAGAGGAAATTATGTTCATTGGAAAAGGAAATGTGATTTGGAATTTTGAATGTTGAAACAATGGTTTTTGAGGTATAAAACAATGGTAAATGTGTTTTGGATTGGGTAGAGAATTCAAGAAAAAAGGGTTTTTATGAATTGCAATGGTAAACAGTTCAGGTCTGTAATTCTAACCGGTTAGCCTGAAACTGTAACCGGTTAGTACCTGAAGCTGAAAAATAAAAAGTTAAGTTTTTAAATACCATTGAAGTTGTAATGCTCAATTTGGGTTTTAAAAGGCATATTTTGAGAAAGATTCAAAGGGGAATTTTATGCCAAAAGTTATACCTCAAACAAATCATTCAAAAGTAGAAATTGGAATATTTCTAAATCACATTAATTAATATAAAGATAAAACCAACCCTGATGTTTGTGCATACATATAGACTGGAAGTCTGGTTGGTAGGAACGTTTATCATATTCTGGGAATATGAGGAGGGTACTCCGGGAGTACCAAATTATAACCTACTTGATGACACATTATAGATATGTGGCCAGTGTCCGGGACCTGGTTTTTATGCATTCTGGGAACGTGGCGTTCTGGGAACGTGGTGCACACTCCGGGAGTGATGCTTTTTATCCAAGTATGGTTCGGCATTATGTTCTGGGAACTAATGTCGGTGTTCCAGGAACACAATGGTGTATTGGATGGACGTCCAAGATGGACATTTAGAGGCCTCAGTTGTGGATAGAAAATCATACATCACGCCACTTGCATTATAAGGGTTATAATGTTGAAAAATTGGTGTGCCCATATGTATTTGCATTATGATCTGTCCATGATATATTTGTGATTGTAATTTTAGTCTTTATCCATTATGTATATGTGTATACTTACTCCCTGTGCCCTGTTTAGGTGATGGCCAGATACCTAGCCTGCATCGAGATACGCCCTATCCCTAGCGGTATATGGACGTATGAGGAGCACTGTGCCACCTTTGAGGGGGAGGTGGAGATCACTCTCTACCACCCTAACCCTCTGGTGCGTGTGCGACCTCGTCGATTTAGGATTCCATTAGTCTATACTATGCATGTTCCACCTTTTTACACTTATAGAGGACCACCCCCAGCTCGACCTATGCGTCGTTTTCATAGTTTTAGATTTAGAGCTGCCACTCGTTCCCATCCTTCATCCCATAGAGTTGTTACTGAGGAGACTCCTTCTCCTGGTCCGACTGATTATGATAGGACTGCTTCTGCAGACCCTAGACCCAGTGGTGGGGTCTCTACTCAGTCAGGCGAGGTCGAGGAGGACCCTGTGGAGGATGAGAGCGAGGAGGAGGTGCATGTTGAGCCGACTGTTTCTGCTAGAGGTGGACCCGCTGGTTCATAGGAGCCTGCATAGCATAGGGGTTTTGGATCCTGGATCCTAGGGATAGAGCTGTGGAGGATCTGAGGAGCTGCTGAGGACATGGAGGACTTGCTCTGGGACTTCTACTTTTGGACTTTTGTTATATATTGTATATATTGAGAGGTCTTAGAGTGAGCTTTTATTTTAGTGCAGCTGGTCTGTATATGTTTTATCAAAACTTGCTATCTCGACTTTTTATGACTTGCTACTGTAGTATTGATGGGGTCATATGATATGACTTTTATTATATATATATATGTTTTATTTTCCTCAGCAGTGCCCCATAAGTATTATTTTTCTTCCGCGAACTCTGATTTTAATTTACAAAGGAATTCGGCGATAAGTTTATAGTTTATATAATCAAATCTCACTCGAGAGGCAAATAATGTATTCAACTGATAAATACTAGTAACGTTCTTTATAATCAAGAAAATGCGTTCTCGAGAGTATTTCTAAAATCTAAGGTATTACTATGCCGAATTCATGTAACGATTTATATCGAGAAGAGGTTTTTGATTGAGCAAGTAATGATATTAAAAAGGAAAAATTTTCTAGTCCTAATTTTTTTGATAGCAAGTAGTAAACTATTTGGAAATATTAATTATTTTCAAGTTAAAAGAGAGCGTCACAACCTTTGGTGGTATCAGAGCATTGGTCCTGTTCCTCATGGCCCCGCAGATGCAGCTAAGTATGATATTCAATGTTGATTGAATATGTTTGAGTAAGTTAGTGGTAGCATTTATATCTTAAAGACCTTTTTAGTGACCCCAAAGCCCATAGTGCAGGTCTTTCTATGGCAACCCGGAATCGAAATGTTACTAACGAAATGTTAGAACGAATCACAACCGTGCTGGAGGGTATGCAGCAGCAGCAGAGGCATCAATCATCTCAGGAGAGAGCTGGTAACCCGTTTGCTGGCAACATGGCGAATCATGATACTAAGACTTTGTCGGAGTTCCGGAAGTGCAATCCATCAAGATTTGAGGGAGGATATAAACCTGATGAGGCGAACAAGTGGTTGTATGAGATCAATAAGATCTTCCGAACTCTGGAGTGTTCTGATGAACAGAAGGTGACCTATGCAGTTTACATGCTTCATGGGGAAGCTGAAAACTGGTGGGATCACACGGTCCAATTGATGAATTTTGAAAGGAGAGCAATCAAATGGGGAGTATTTATGGAGAAATTTCTTAATAAATATTTTCCAGAAGATTTGCGGAGGAAAAAGGAAGTGGAGTTTATGCAATTGAAGCAAGGGGATATGAGTGTAGGGGAGTATGCTGCCAGATTCGAGGAACTGATGAAATACTCTTCCTATTACTTAAATAACCCTGATGAAAGAAGTAAGTGTGTGAAGTTTGAAGGTGGGCTACGGCCGGAGCTGAAGTCTATCTTCAGTTATCAAAGGATTCAGAGTTTCCCTGCACTGGTGGACATGTGCAGAATGTATGAAGATGATAAGAAGGCGGAGTTGATAGGGGGTCAAGCGAAGGGGGTTGGACAGAACTATGGACCCCAAAGGAAGAAGTTTGACCATCGGAATAATGGTCCATATTCTAAGAACAAGGGGAAGGCAAGGCAGTGATAGATAACCGGATCAAGCCTCGCGATAATGCTCCTTATTGTGAGAAGTGCAAGCGTTATCATCATGGTCAGTTTTGCTGGTCCACAGGAGGATGTTTCAAGTGTGGGAAGCAAGGTCACTTTGCCCGTGAATGCAAGGAATCTGCAAAGGGGGATGCAAAGGGATTTGCTGGAAAGTCTGTGGTACAAGAACGAGTATTTGCCCTAAGTGGTAGTGAAGCAACCCAAACCCCGAATCTCGTGCAAGGTAATTTCCTGCTCAATAATCAACCTTGCAAAATCATGTTTGATTCTGGAGCTACACATTCTTTTGTTTCCCCTGAATGTGTGAGTAGGCTGAATCTTATTGTTTCTGATTCACCCTGCTATCTTAGTATAGCTACCCCTACGGGTATACCGATCTACACCGCTAAAGTCTATTTAGGGTGTGATGTAGAAATTCTGGGTCGTTTATCCAAGGTAGATTTGGTTTGTCTTCCTAAGTTACAATTGGATGTGATCTTGGGTATGGATTGGTTGATGAAGAACCAAGTGATCATCAATTGTGACGAAAAGACAATTCAATATAGGACCCTTGAACCGGAGGGATATATGTGTTTATTCTCGGCTTCTGGAGAAGAAGAGTCGATGCAGATTGAAGAGATTCCAGTGGTGAGGGAATTTCCGGAAGTATTTCCTGAGGAGATACCAGGATTACCTCCGAAGCGAGAGATAGAGTTTGGGATCGATTTAGTCCCTGGAGCTAGTCCCATCTCTATTGCTCCTTATAGGATGGCACCACCAGAAATGGCAGAAATGAAAAACAAATCGAGGAGCTGTTGCAGAAACAGATGATCAGGCCAAGCGTTTCACCTTGGGGAGCTCCGTTATTGTTCGTAAAGAAGAAAGATGGAAGTATAAGGATGTGTGTGGATTACAGACAGCTGAATAAGGTCACTATTAAGAATAAGTATCCTTTGCCAAGGATTGATGATCTTATGGATCAAGTGAGGGGAGCTGCAGTATTCTCCAAGATTGATCTGAGATCGGGATATCATCATATCAGAATAAAGGAGGAGGATATACCCAAGACTGCATTTCGATCGCGATACGGTCATTATGAGTATGTTGTGATGCCGTTCGGATTGACAAATGCACCTGCTATTTTCATGGACTATATGAACCGGATCTTTAGACCATATTTGGATTTGTTTGTGGTGGTATTCATTGACGATATTTTGGTCTATTCTAAAAATTCGGAAGAACATGAAGAGCATCTCAGGATTGTGTTAAAGGTCCTGAAGGAGAAGCAACTATATGCCAAGCTTACGAAGTGTGAGTTTTGGTTGAATGAAGTGAAGTTTCTGGGGCATGTGATCTCTAAAGAGGGAATTGCGGTGGATCCAGCGAAAGTAGGTTCAGTACTAAGTTGGGAACAGCCTAAGACGGTGACGGAGGTGAGAAGTTTCTTAGGGTTGGCTGGATACTATCGTCGATTCATAGAAGGATTTTCTAAGATTGCATTGCCTTTAACTAAGTTGACTCGGAAGGATCAATCGTTCGTGTGGGACGATCGGTGCGAAGCTAGTTTTCGTGAGTTGAAGGAAAGGTTAACATCGTCTCCTGTGTTAATCTTACCTGATCCTCACAAGAGCTTTGAAGTTTACTGTGATGCATCTAAGCAAGGACTGGGTTGTGTATTGATGCAAGAAGGAAGAGTAGTGGCATATGCATCGAGGCAATTGAAGAACCATGAGGTGAATTACCCGACACACGATTTGGAATTAGCGGCGATCGTTTTTGCCTTAAAGATATGGAGACATCATCTCTATGGCACTAAATTCCAAGTATTTAGTGACCATAAGAGTTTGAAATATCTGTTCGACCAGAAAGAGTTGAACATGAGGCAAAGAAGATGGATGGAGTTCTTGAAGGATTATGATTTTAAACTCCATTATCATCCGGGTAAAGCGAATGTGGTTGCAGACGCGTTGAGTCGGAAAGCAATCCACGTTATTTCGATAAATATGCGTTATTCCTTGAACAAGCTTACCCAGATCTATATCAAGGAGGTAGTTCGTCTTCACGGAGTGCCTTCGAGCATCGTATCAGACCGAGATCCGAGATTTTCGTCACAATTCTGGAAGAGTTTGCATGAAGCTATGGGAACAAGGTTGAAATTGAGTTCTGCGTATCATCCACAGACGGATGGCCAGACGGAGAGAACAATTCAATCTTTGGAAGATGTGTTGCGAGCGTGTGCACTTGAAGAACAAGGAAGTTGGGATCAAGTGTTACCTCTTGCAGAATTCACATACAACAATAGCTACCATGCGAGCATTGGAATGGCACCGTTCGAGGCGTTGTATGGAAGGAAGTGTCAGACCTCGCTATGTTGGTTCCAAGTGGGGGAGAACTTGATGGTTGGACCAGAAATGATTCAACAGACATCTGAAAAGATCAAGATGGCTCAGACTAAGATGAAAGCGACTCAGAGTCGACAGAAGAGTTATGCAGATAAGAGGAGAAAACCATTGGAGTTTTCTGAGGGCGATCATGTGTTCCTTCGGGTAGTTCCGATGAAAGGAATTAGTAGAGCCTTGAGAACCCGAAAGCCTTCGCCTAAGTGTATAGGTCCATATCAGATTCTTAAGAGAGTTGGCTCTGTTGCTTATCAATTGGCCTTACCACCCTCTCTATCCAATTTGCATAACGTCTTTCACGTTTCGCAATTGAAAAAGTATGTTCATGACCCATTTGTTGTTCTGAAACTCCAACCCGATGATCTAACTCTAAGAGAAAACCTGACCTTTGAGACCAGACCGGTTCAGATAGAAGATCGTGAAGTCAAGCGACTCAGAGGAAAGGAAATACCTTTGGTCAAGGTAATTTGGGAGAATGCTGACGTATCTGAAGCTACATGGGAATTAGAGGAGAAGATGCGTCAAGAGTATCCGGAGTTATTTTTGTAATCTAGAATTTCGGGGACGAAATTCCTTTTAAGTGGGGGAGAAGTGTAACACCCCTAATTTTCGTCTCCCGAATAATAGGAAATTAATAATAAAAAGTTTTATTATTATTAATTTATAGAATTTTCCAAGTTTATGTTTTGTGTTTAATTAGCCTTAAATATAAAAATAAGTTAAAATATTTTTATATGGCAATTAAATGCAGAACATAAGGAAATTGCATTTTGGTCCCTGAATGAGGGCTAAAAGGCAAAATTAGAAAGGTTCTTGGAGGGAAAGATTTAAAAATAATAATTTTTAAATTTTGAACTGATCTAACTGTAACATCCTAGATTTTTAACCCCTGATTAATAAAAGGATAATTATAAAGCTCATTTAAAATTAATCATTTTTATTCTTGGTTTCAAAGTAATTTATTATGAATGATGATATTAGAGAGTTTTAATATGAGAAAATAAGTATTTTGCACATTAATCCCTATTTGGGACCTTGAAGTAATTATAGAAAGATTTTGGAGGAAAAGAAAATAAAATTAATATTTTTCAAAAACTGGGCAAAATACTCGAGTGTTTTTGGGAGTACTCGAGTATTTTGGTCAGAGTTGATGAGTGAGTGCGTTTGGTGAGTCACCACCAACGAGTCACCGCCGTTTGACACGAAATCGAGCCTTCAACACGTCCATGGCTTTCGTGTCGAGCTGCATGAGCTCCATGAATGGCTATTTAAGCCATGGTTGATGAATCAATCAACCCCTTTGCTCAATTCGTGAGTTTTGCTTGAGTTAGGGTTTCTGAATTGATTCAATCAATTCTCCCTCTCTGGGTTGATTCGAACTATACATCATACACCATTGTGAAGCTCACATTCAGGGCTTCACAAGTATACCAAGATTGTGAGCTGAGAGTTCGTAGTTTGAAAGAATGGAAGCTTGGAAGTTGGAGTCCGTTTGCTGTGTAAGGTTTCCTGGAGCTTACTTTGGAGCTCGATTTTGGTAAGCTCAGGCAACCTCTCCATGTAAATCTTCTTTCTTTAACTAGTACGTATTGTAGAGAGTTTATAGAGACTAATTTCCCCAATTTTCATGGTTGTTTCATGCATCAACCAATTCAATCTTGGTGCTCTGCTGAAACTGCTCTGTTTCAGTGTGGAGTTTGGGGGATTCAACTTGGAAGCTAAATTTTGGGTAAAGTCTCTGTTGATTCACGTCTAAGAGTTAAGGGGGAAGCTCTCTATTCACTAGATAGAGTTTAAATTGCAGACATTTGATTAGAGAGCCACCAAGAGGCTCTAAGGGCTTAGTTTGAATAGGGAAATTGGTTTGGAGACCAACCCGCACTCTAAAATTGTTCTGAGCAAGTTATATATGTTGCATGTGAGCTATATGCAAGTTGTTTTCATGTCAAAAGTGCATGGAACTGAATTTGGTATGTTAAGTTGTTGAAAATGTGTTTTTATGCAAAATTGTTGCTCAGATTCAATTCAGTGTAATAAGTTGTTGTTTTTGTGCTGGAACATGTTTAATATGTATAATGTAAGCTCTTTTGATCATTGGATTGGATTAGAATTGGCTAGAATTGGAAATGCTATGTTAAAATGCAAATTTCAGTGTTATCTGTTTGAAAACACTCGAGTATTGGGGATTGATACTCGAGTCTTCGACCAAAACTGAAACATGAATTTCTGGAAAATAAAGAATACTCGAGTATCCTGAAGAGAACTCGAGTAATTTGGTAACAAATGAAGAACACTCGAGTAATCATAAGAACACTCGAGTAATTTGGTAAAATCTGAGGAACACTTGTGGTGGACCTGGCCGAGCTCAATGCTCAACGGCCGACCAGACATCAGGCACGGGCCGACCTCATCATCCCATCAAGGTCCGACCTCCTTGTCCGACACCACCCAAGATCCGACCTCGTCCGACACCGAGAGCAGGACAGCTCATCCAACCTTATCCACAAGGACAGCTCATCCAACCTTATCCACAAGGACAGCTCATCCACTCACAGCTCAGTACAGGCTGGCCCTAAGTGGGCCTCAAGCAAGCCCATTAGGGCAACCAACTCTCCTATATATATCCCCCTCTCCCTAGGGGCTAAGGTACGTCTCTCTAACCTAAGAACTACGTGTGGCTTGATTCCCCTCTCATGGGATACGTAGGACCGGGGTCACCCTCGTCAGCTGCAACAACCCCCAAACACCTCATGTGGTGCTTCCGGCCTAGGGACATCACATTGGCGCCATCTGTGGGGAACGGTAAACTCCGATTCCCATCCTCAAAAACACAAAAGAAAAAAAAAACAGTATTTTTCTATCACGATGAAGGAGGGTAGCCTCATCGTGAAAACGGTGGCCACCATACAATTCTGGACCGTGGCAGTGAAGAAGAAAGAGAAATGAAGGATGTTGGTCACGATGAGCGACCATCCACCGTGGTTGCCACCGGTGCTGTTCGAGGCTAGAAACCGGCTCTCCTGCATCTCCGTCTCCTGGCGGCCAGGTTCTCAACTTGGACACCGACGCCGACGCCCGTACCGACGCACAAACCACGAACCAGTTCTATGGGTGTCGATCTTGTTCCATGCTTGACCACCGTTCTTCAAGGTCTCTTCTTCACGGTTCCATTTCTACAACCGCACCACTACTGTTAGATCGAACGGAGGAAGAAGAGAATAATAGACGCTGCACATCGGGCTGGCCCTTTGTTGAAGATGACGGCACCGTCGCGGTGTTTCTCCTTCCCGTTGATGAGTCCTCCATGTTCGAAACTGAAGGAAATAGCTCCCTTTGCCGCCAACTCCGTCACGACACCCGAACCACCTTGGAGCAACGCCTCTGCTGCTGCTCGGACGAAGACTCTTCACCACCGCCTCCGCTGCTCTTCTACACGAAGGGCGGTGCGCGTGCAACGATCTCCAGCTCCATCGAGATGCTCCAGCCACAGCAAAATGGCAAACAAACGATTCTCCTCCAGTTCGTTTGAGATCGCACCGTGATCTACTTCCTCTTCCCTGATATAGACCCAGATCTAGACGTTCCTCAATAACCGCGACGAAGACGGAGGTCGGACCAGTCACCACGCAGCTGGGAAGGAGGAGTGGCGCTGTCACTCCGTCGCACCGCCTCATCACCGCCACCGTTCGACCATCGTCAACCCTGGATCTAGGATTGCCCCTTATTAGCCGCCGCCGGCGCATCCTGTTGACACAAGGGGTGCAGCGAGCAACTCCTGCAAAACCTCATTAGGGTTGAAACCTTAACGGGCCACAGGGCCCAAATCACTTTAAAAAAAAACATCAACAATTACCTAACGGGCCAGCAAGCCCAGGTTAAAAAAAAAAAGGAGGAGAGGATTGGGCTATCAACGTACCATGGGCCCAACAACTCAATACTCATTCCTATATCAGGGTAGTGTTCTATATCAAGTCTTACAAATTATTTTTATTATTACACGTCATTACTATGCATGATTCACATCGGTCAAAAATATATCTTCGCCTGTTAATGTCATCAGATATTATTTACGACAATCAAACTTTGTCACATAATCCGAGTTCACTCTTCTCTCCTCGGATTTACATGATTTCGGAAATCATAATCCGAGCTCACTCTTCTCTCCTCGGATTTACATGATTTTGAAAATCATAATCCGAGTTCACTCTTCTCTCCCCGGATTTTCAAGGTAATTTCGGAAGACTCGCACAGTGTTTCACACTCGAGCCGATCTTTTAACCCGAGTATGACGACTATTCTGCTAGTTTCCCTCGCTCGACATCACACTAAGGAAAACAGAGGTCTGACCTCAAAGCTCGACAAAGCCCATTCGAAAAGGACGGATTGCATACTCCTAATCCGACATACTTCAATCCTAAAAACTTCAACCCGACATCCCTCTCCTCACCTGAATCAGGGAAGAAATCCTAGTTCCCATGTTATCTTCCAATCTCATCGCCTTTCTATGTGTTTACTTTGCATGCTTCTTGATATTGGTTTACCTGGTGCACTATTCTGACACATGCTTTTAATCCTTGCTTCTTTATAGTTTCTCTACTTATTGCTTATTATTTGATATTCTCCATGTTGCTACCCGACGTACTGCTGAACAAAATTGCTTATCTAATCTTCTTACTGTAAATGTCATTAAATCTCTGCCTCTTCTGTTGTGATAGTAGGATAATATTTGATTTCCGTTACCTCTCCTGTTGTCGTTTTTCATGTTTTAATGCTCTCATCTGGTTTGCTGCCATGTTTATAACTGTCGTCCATTGTTGAACGTTATATACCTGAAATCATGCATCTTTTCATGGACAATACTATCTTGTTGAACAACATCTTGAATTTCAATATTTTCCGCTTTCATATCTGTTGCGTATGACTTGCTCGAATCATCTTGCTCTTATGGAAAAGGATGGTCGAAAAAAGGAAGGCCGAGGTGCTACGGCTGTCTCTATTTTTGAACGAAGTCATCTTACAATCTCTATTCTCATCTCGGCTTGGATCTTTTTTGGACGAGCTGCTAGGTTTTCCTCTATTATCCTATTGGCTCCACCTTTCATCTCGGCTTGGATCTCCTTTGGTTTTCACAGGACCACCACGGCTTCTCGAAGATTTGCCGAGCTGCTGCTATTCTCTCTAATTCATGTTTCTATCTGATCTGCCGAGCTGCTATTATTATCTTTAATTCATGCTCTTACCGAGCTGTTATCATCTCGACCCTACCTTTGTGGTAGAACGGTCAATTCATGTTTCTACCGAGCTGTTAGCATCTCGACCCTACCCTGGTGGTAGAACGGTCAATTCATGCATTCACGCATAAGGTTATCATCTCGACCTTACCTTTGTGGTAGAACGGTCCCCCCTGTCACCGCACTTACATGCATTCATGCATACAAGTCGGTACTAGTGCTACAGCAGTGCGTACGTACCAATCCTCTCATTTAGCGTTAGCCACCTAAATGTTGCACGGTGCTTATATACAGCGAACATCTTCCGAGATCGGCTTATAAGCTCAGGGTACAAGGGACACCCGGTAAAGTACAGCTTGCTGTGAAATGTTTTCACATAACTTCACTCAGCAACCTCTTTTACACTAGGGCCGAGGATAGCATCCGAGTTCCCTACCGCATTCACTTATATACAGCACCTTTTTTCAGAGGAAACCTTATAAGTTACTGCACTGGTCAGGGGGAGACATCCGAAGTCAAAAGGTTTAGACAACCACATCCTATGTGCAACAACTTGCGTTGGAAGTTCACTGTCCTCGGCGAATGGTGCAGGACCCGAGCTCTCCTTACCGCATACAGGGCACAATCCTCATCGGGTCTAAAACAACGATCAAAAATCTCTCTCTCCTTCTCGGCAAGGGGGGAAGGCAAGTTGTCAGCTGAGTTGTCAACCTCAGCATTGTTGTGGTTGTAATCCACCAGTGTGCCGTCTTTAACCCTGAACACCTTGAGGCGAAGGTCGGGGTTGAGGATATTAATCTGACTCACAGCATTCCCGAAGGTGTCAAAGATGTCGTCTGCCAACTTCTCCAGGTCAGAGAGGTATTCTCGGCCAATATTTTATGGACTGCACTTTCTTCACCTCTGCATTCCTCTCCGCCTTCTGCTTTGTTAGAGGTCCCCTGTGAGCCTTAACAAGCTCGTCGGTTCGCCTACAGCTTGGCGTTTCCTAGGCTCTTTTGGCATAGACACCATGACCTTGCTCGGCGATTCCTTGCTTTGCATGCTTTCCCCTAGCGCTGTTGTTCTCAAATCAAAGGTTTTAAAAAGTAAAGGGGAGAGACACTCCCGACGACTCGTGAGATTTTATCCGACTTCTCGAATTCCGAGGAACTCAGCAGTTGCGGTTAATTAACAGCATGGATGAAGAAATTAACGCTACTTCTCTCTCATCCACAAGGAATCTGTTCATATGACTACACTCATAACTTCATCACCCTCATCTCGGAGCATCCCCAAATCCATTATGGAACTCCCCCCTCAGGAACTCGGTTCGATATGTTCCTCACCGAGCTTGTACTCAGTTCGAGATGTTCCTCACCGAGCTTGCACCTTGGTTCGAGATGAGCCTCACTGAGCTTGCACTCGGTTCGAGATGTTCCTCACCGAGCTTGTACTCGGTTCGAGATGAGCCTCACCGAGCTGATGGCGGATCCCCTGCGGGACCTCGGTTCGAGATGAGCCTCACCGAGCTTGCACTCGGTTCGAGATGTCCCTCACCGAGCTTGTACTCGGTTCGAGATGAGCCTCATCGAGCTTGTACTCGGTTCGAGATGAGCCTCACCGAGCTTGCACTCGGTTCGATATGCACCTCACCGAGCTTGCACTCGGTTCGAGATGAGCCTCACCGAGCTTGTACTCGGTTCGAGATGAGTCTCACCGAGCTTGTGGCGGATCCCCCCGCGCGAACTCAGTTCGAGATCGGGATACTCTTTCAATTTCATCATCCGAGCACAAAAGAGCACTATCAACCATCCGCAACACTCTTCCGAGCGGTAGGCCATGCCTGCAAGCATGTTTCTACCTCATCACCAACTCAGCACTGATCTGACGGACGTAGAAAGGACCTCAACTCGGCACAGAGTCACTACGACTCTTCCCGAGTTGGGGGGCTTATGTGGCGGATCGACTTCTCCTAACCCGCCTTACTATCCTTTGCTAGCCTTGAGCACATGATTGTGGACTATTACTCAAACCCTTCCTAGAAGGTGGGGGGTACTTAGTGCTATGATGCTTAGTGCTATGCCTTCTTTCTCCTGACTCGGCTCGAGACTCACAAAGTCTCGCCGTGCTGGGGGGCTTATGTGGTGGACTTGGGAAAAGGACCTGAACCAAGACCTCGGAACAAGCCTTGATTGGCCTTGACCGAGCTGGGGGGCTTATGTGGTGGACCTGGCCGAGCTCAATGCTCAACGGCCGACCAGACATCAGGCACGGGCCGACCTCATCTTCCCATCAAGGTCCGACCTCCTTGTCCGACACCACCCAAGATCCGACCTCGTCCGACACCGAGAGCAGGACAGCTCATCCAACCTTATCCACAAGGACAGCTCATCCAACCTTATCCACAAGGACAACTCATCCACTCACAGCTCAGTACAGGCTGGCCCTAAGTGGGCCTCAAGCAAGCCCATTAGGGAAACCAACTCTCCTATATATATCCCCCTCTCCCTAGGGGCTAAGGTACGTCTCTCAAACCTAAGAACTACGTGTGGCTTGATTCCCCTCTCATGGGATACGTAGGACCGGGGTCACCCTCGTCAGCTGCAACAACCCCCAAACACCTCATGTGGTGCTTCCGGCCTAGGGACATCACAACACTCGAGTGACTATGTAAAACACTCGAGTATTTTGGTGAAAACTGAAACATGAATTTCTGGAAAATGAAGAACACCCGAGTAGTTTTACCTAGAATATTATAAATATCATTTCCAATCCTAGACCATTTGGTTAATACTTAAATGACAATAATCCAATCGATCTAAGACTTAAAGGAAATTGATTTATGAGATGAGTATTCCGTTTGGATGACGGGACGTTGCTCGGGTGGCACGTCATAACGTTGCTCGGGTGGCCCGTTATGTAGTATCATTTGAGGTAGACCGATCAATTTCTTTAAGTTAAGAGCTTGAGTGTCGGATTGTTTACTCATGTTCGGATGACCTGAGTAGGACCTCTGCAATTGCTAAGAGTTGCTACTAGCTCGATGACACATTAAGGAGGATAATGTGGGCAGTATGTGGTATACTGTTGATTGAATGTTTCAACGGTGTGTTGCACACAAGTGGTAAGGTTTACGTCCGTAGGCGACGTGACGTCCATCAGACATGGTGACGTTGTTTATCACCTCTGTTGTGTATCACAAGTGATAAGGTTTACGTCCGTAGGCGACGTGACGTTCATCAGAGGTGGTGACGTTTTTTATCACACCCGTTGTATGTTGAAAAGTGATAGGTTTGCGTCCTTGGGTGACGTGACGTTCACCAGGTAGTGTGACGTTTTTATCACTTCCGAGCTAGTACGTCGTACGTTTTGGTAACGTATTCGTGATTTGGGGATGCACTGTTGTGCTGAATTGACGTCTGTGAGGACATTAGAGAGGGAAATCTCAGGAAAAGAAGAATGTCAGGCATCATACCCTTAATAAGGTTAAGGTTTGATATTAAGAATGAGTATGAACATCTTATTTGCATTAAGTGTTTTCTAAGTGTTAACCATGGCTATTAACTGTTTTGGGGTTATCTGTGCATAATCATGTTACTTCAACATTTATGCTCTATTGATTATGTGTATAGATTTTCTTACCCCTATGCCCTTGTAGGTGATGCCAAGTTACATCGCTTGCATCGAGATCCGTCCACTTCTTAGTGGCACATGGATCTGCGAGGATTGCCGAGTGGGGTTTGAGGGTGAGGTAGTGGTTACCTCTTATCACCCTAACCCATTGGTTCGATTACATCCTCGTAGGTTTAGGATTCCCATCATATACATTATGCATGTACCAACTTTTTATACTTATCATGGATCAACTCCCATTCGACCAGCTCGCTTGTAACACAGTTTTTAATTCGGACTTACTTGCTCATACCCTTTTTCTTTTAGAGTCATTCGAGAGGAGACTCTCCCATCTATTTCAAGGAGTTATATTAAGGTCACGTCTTCATCAGACCTTGTACCCAGTGGTAGGGTACCTACTCCTTCAAATAAGATCAAGGAGGATCCTATCGAAGACGAGAGCGGAGGCGAGCCTGTTGTTCATTCTATCGGGAGTCAATGGAAAGGAACGATAATTCCTAAGTACATGCATAAGATAAATGATGAGAATCAGGGATCCGGTGTGATGGTTGCTGTGGAGGAGATTTGCTGCTGATGATGATGTTGAACGATGATTGCTGTTACTTCTTGGAGACTTCTACTACTACTGCTGCTACCTGTGCTATGAGACCAGCTTTGGGGTTTTGATACTGTGGTTATGGGGATATTCCTTTTGAAAACTCTGGAGTTATGGTCTATTTCGATGTTCATATATTTACATAGCCTTATGGACTTGTTCTGGGATTTTGGAGTTCTTTATCGCTGGACTATGTATTACGTATCTTTTGGTATATATATATAAGATCCATGTTTATATTATAGTTTATTACATAGTCCTGTTAATTCCGCTTACTATGATTTTGATTGGACAAAAGAATTCGGCTATGACATTTTGAAATGGTATCAGTTGGTTAGATGAAAAACTGGATGGCATTACTTAAGTTCTGTTATACGAAATTCTATCTTCAAAAAGGATGCCATCTAAGATTTGCAAAACTATTTTCTGAGCAAAGCAAATGTCGAAGTCGTTTCAAAAAGTAATATGTAAATTATTCTCCAAATATCCTATGCTTTGGTTTGTGCACCCGACTTTTTAGAAACTAAAAAGGAAAAATTTTAAATCTAGTATTTTCTAACAACTCAACAAGTCCATATATACTCAAGTTATATCATTTATTTGTATTAATTACTTGGGTTATTTTGAGGGTGTCACACTGAGTGATATCAGAGCAAAAGTCAGATCCTGTAGTAGTGGAAGTAGCTCCAGAAAGGCAGTCATCAACATCAAGCAGGTATCCACAGGGCATATTTATTGTTTGGAATACTAGTATCTTGCTCGAATTGAGCAATTGATATAATATAGAAATTGAATACAATGTTGAAAGCTATTGTTAGAACCTTAGTATAGATTGTGGGGAGAATGTTTTTGTAGTTCATCATACGTGACCATAAGTTATAGCGCAGGTCTATTATGACGACTAGAAACCAAAATCGCACCGACGCGATATTAGAAAGAATCACCGTGGTGTTGGAATCTATGCATCAATGGCAACAACAACAATCTCAACAACCACCCTACCAATATAGTGTTGGTAATTCTGAAGCCAAGAGTTTGACGGATTTTAGAAGTTGTAATCCACCTAAGTTCGAAGGAGGGTTTAAGCCTGAGGAGGCTAATAAGTGGATTCGTACTATGGATAAGATCTTTAGAACATTAGACTGCACTGAGGCTCAGAAGGTGGCGTATGCAGTTTATATGTTAGAGGACGAGGCTGAGAACTGGTGGAATCACACAGTTCAGCTTCTGCACTATGAAGGAAGGGATATTAATTGGGATGTATTTATGGAGAAGTTTCTCAATAAATACTTCCCGGAAGACTTAAGAAGGAAGAAGGAAATTGAGTTTCTGCAATTAAAGCAAGGAGACATAAGTGTGGGTGAGTACGCGGCTAAGTTCGAGGAACTGATGAAGTACTCTTCATACTATCAAAACAATCCTGATGAGAGGAGCAAATGCATCAAGTTTGAAGGTGGTCTGAGACCCGAACTGAAATCCGTTTTCAGTTATCAGAAGATTCAAAGTTTTTCTACGTTAGTAGATAAGTGTCGAATGTATGAGGATGATAAGAAGGTTGAAGTATTGGCTGATCAAACAAAGAGTAACCAGCAGAATTATGGACCACAAAGAAAGAAAAGATTTGATCCTCGGAATAAGGGTCCATATTGTGAACAGAACCGAGGCAAAGGAAGAGCTAAAGTTAAGGATGGAGTTAAGCCTCGCAGTAATGCCCCTTACTGTGAGAAGTGTAAGCATCATCATTATGGAAGGATCTGTTGGGCAACGAGTAATTGCTTCAATTGTGGAAAGCAGGGTCATGTTGCACGTTATTGCAGAAAACCTGTGAAAAGTAACCACATCCGACTTGCTAGCAAACCTAAGACTCAAGGCAAAGTGTTTACTCGGAATGGAGTAGAAGCTAATCAATCTCCTGATCTCGTGCAAGGTAACCATTTATTTTAAAACCAACTTTGCATGGTTGTGTCCGATTCGGGAGTTACCCATTCTTTTGTTCAATTTATATATGTGTAAGTAGGTTGAAGTCAAATTTCCCTAACTGTTTTAAAATTTGAGACCCCATGAAACTACCCAAATTTGTTTCTAAAAGTTTGTTTAGATTATAGTGTCGAGATATTTGATCGAGGCACTAAGTTAAATTCGATCTATTATCCTTTGTCCCATTTGAATGTGATTTTGGGAAAAGATTGATCGAATCCTATTGTTAAGTGGACTTTCTAAAGTCAAAAATCTTCAACCAAAATAACCCGGGAGAAGTAGTCTTCTACATGAAATAAGAAGAACAACAAGAACTTTCAGTCATTGAAGGGAAGAATAGCATTTCCTCCTGTGCTACCCTACTCGATTCACGCCAAAGTATTGGAGCATATTTTCATGCGTCGAGGCCATGACTTGAAAGGAGGTAACTTTAAGAAAGGAAGGTAGATGAGTATGCATCAAAAGGATTGAATACACAAGGTGATACACTTGGCACATGACTTGGGTTTTGCAACGATCAAGGTTGCTTTGAGGGCTCGAGGCCTTTTTCCCGTGTCACTACGCTTTAAGTGTTAATGACCCTGGAGAATCGAAGTAATTGTTCAGCCGAGAGGAGGAGTTGAACAAGGGACAACGTTGACGGACAGTAATTTAAAATCTCATGACCGGAGACTCTGTCGTCATTACGACAATGCAAATGAGGAAGCAAACACAAGAGGCTGAAAGGCGATTCATGTGAACTCTATGGAGTTTAAGGAAGTGGTTTTAAGAAGTCTAATAAATTCGAGCTTGGAGATACAAGTAGACCGACGAGAAGTAAGGAGGGGAGGTTGCAAATCACAATAGAATTCCTAACTCGAATTCGTGAATTGCAACAAAGAACCGAAGAAGTAAGGACCAATAAGAGATTGATTTTGAAAGGGAAGAAACCTATGTTCCATAGGGGATATTTCAAGGGTAAAAATTTGGATCCCAGACGATTTGGAAGTTGAAGGTTAGTTATGGGATTAAGCAAAATAGATGAGTAAAGGTTAAACCACTTATATGATAAATGATGAAACTAAGACATAGTGGAACTATGTAAATTTGATATTGAAAGCAAAGGATTGGCATGACACTTGGGAATTACTCAAGGATGAAATTTTTGAAAGATTAGAGAAAGGAGATTAAATTGTTGGAAATAAGGTAGGGCAATATGAATCTCGGGGAAAACGTTGCCAAGTTCAAAGGATCGGAGAAGTATGTTTCGTTGCAATTTTGATAGAAGATTCAAACATGCGGAGTCCGAAAAGAATTATGGTTGAACTTCAAACCAGCTGTCAATCATTGAGGAATAGGGGATTCCTGACATTAGCAAGCATGTGTAGAATTGGTATGGATAATGAGGAAAGCACAGGAAGCTTATAAGCACGGGAAGCTTATGAGTGAATCAATTATGGGGATCGGAATTTCATAAGGAATTAAGGAAACCTCCATCGCATGAAAGTAACTGAAAAGCCGATGGAAAGAAATTATTTGAGAAGGTAAGGTGCATCACCATGGATTGAATAGTGATGAACGGAAAGGAATATTTGATTTCGGTCACAAGAAAATGAAGTCTTATTCGCCGGATTGCTTGAAGGAGAAATACGAGAAGGGAACGGTCAACCAGCAAATCATGAATGGGAGAGTTTTCCATCCTGTTAGGATGCGTGATTAGATTCAGAGATAGGTAGTCTGAGTTATCCCTTTGTCGATTCGAATTAACGTGGTCAAATGCTTTCGACTGCGTTAATTAATTCGTTTTGTAATTGGTATATCTGAACAAGACTTTAACTTGAATTTTTGTGATCAGAACCCTTATCACAGTTGGATGTGATAAATGTCTTTGGGCACTACATAAAGAGTAAGATCAGTTAAGACTAGAGAGATTAAGAACCACCGGGATAGGACAAATATTTGTTTCCCCAACGGAAGTTTCTCTAGAACTTGGCTATCTGAATAAGTCTGACAGTGACAATAATACTCTTAATCTTTAAGTTCATCTAACTTAAAGGTAAATCGTATAGTCTTTCTTGAGAAAGATTATATCTGAAAGGGATGATTTCATTACTGATAGTTTAAATATTAGGACTTATCACCCTGATGTTTACAACTATTAAGAAATGAAGTCATACGAATATTTCCCTACTCGTGCCGAGTGATCAGAGTACGCAATGGGACGGGGTTTTTCCTTAAAAAGATCTTTGGAAAATGTTTTAATTGAGGAGTGTATATATATATACATATATATATATTAAAGGTATTATTCGAAAAGTTTTTAGTCAAAAGATTTCATTTGAAGGAATTACAAGATAATTTTGAGGAAATTTAAGACAAACCCTTTTATGAGAAAAAGGGATTGAAATATGCTTTTGAAAGCAAAAGGTGTTATTTGAGAAAAGTTTATTTGAAATAGTTTGTACAACATTTTAAGCATGAGAATTTGAAGAAGTATAAGAAAAATCCTTTTAAGTGGGGAAGGGCTCTCCCAAATTATATTTTGAAAATGTATAACACCCGAACAATTTTTTGTGTAACTTTGAAAATTGTAGAATTTTCAAGAAGAATTTCGGGGTCGAAATTCCTTTTAAGTGGGGAAGAGTGTAACATCCCAGATTTTTAACCCCTGATTAATAAAAGGATAATTATAAAGCTCATTTATAATTAATCATTTTTATTTTTGGTTTCAAAGTAATTTATTATGAATGATGATATTAGAGAGTTTTAATATGAGAAAATAAGTATTTTGCACATTAATCCCTGTTTGGGACCTTGAAGTAATTTTAGAAATATTTTGGAGGGAAAGAAAATAAAATTAATATTTTTCAAAAACTGGGCAAAATACTCGAGTGTTTTTGGGAGTACTCGAGTATTTTGGTCAGAGTTGACGAGTGAGTGCGTTTGGTGAGTCACCACCAACGAGTCACCGCCGTTTGACACGAAATCGAGCCTTCAACACGTCCATGGCTTTCGTGTCGAGCTGCATGAGCTCCATGAATGGCTATTTAAGCCATGGTTGATGAATCAATCAACCCCTTTACTCAATTCGTGAGTTTTGCTTGAGTTAGGGTTTTTGAATTGATTTAATCGATTCTCCCTCTCTGGGTTGATTCGAACTATAAATCATACACCATTGTGAAGCTCACATTTAGGGCTTCACAAGTATACCAAGATTGTGAGCTGAGAGTTCGTAGTTTGAAAGAATCGAAGCTTGGAAGTTGGAGTCCGTTTGCTGTGTAAGGTTTCCTGGAGCTTACTATGGAGCTCGATTTTGGTAAGCTCAGGCAACCTTTCCATGTAAATCTTCTTTCTTTAGCTAGTACGTATTGTAGAGAGTTTATAGAGACTAATTTCCCCAATTTTCATGGCTGTTTCATGCATCAACCAATTCAATCTTGGTGCTCTACTGAAACTGCTCTGTTTCAGTGTGGAGTTTGGGGGATTCAACTTGGAAGCTAAATTTTGGGTAAAGTCACTGTTGATTCACGTCTAAGAGGTAAGGGGGAAGCTCTCTATTCACTAGATAGAGTTTAAATTGCAGACATTTGATTAGAGAGCCACCAAGAGGCTCTAAGGGCTTAGTTTGAATAGGGAAATTGGTTTGGAGACCAACCTGCACTCTAAAATTGTTCTGAGCAAGTTATATATGTTGCATGTGAGCTATATGCAAGTTGTTTTCATGTCAAAAGTGTGTGGAACTGAATTTGGTATGTTAAGTTGTTGAAAATGTGTTTTTATGCAAAATTGTTGCTCAGATTCAATTCAGTGTAATAAGTTGTTGTTTTTGTGTTGGAACATGTTTAATATGTATAATGTAAGCTCTTTTGATCATTGGATTGGATTAGAATTGGCTAGAATTGGAAATGGTATGTTAAAATGCAAATTTCAGTGTTATCTGTCTGAAAACACTCGAGTATTGGGGATTGATACTCGAGTATTCGACCAAAACTGAAACATGAATTTCTGGAAAATAAAGAATACTCGAGTATCCTAAAGAGAACTCGAGTAATTTGGTAACAAATGAAGAACACTCGAGTAATCATAAGAACACTCGAGTAATTTGGTAAAATCTGAGGAACACTCGAGTGACTATGTAAAACACTCGAGTATTTTGGTGAAAACTGAAACATGAATTTCTGGAAAATGAAGAACACCCGAGTAGTTTTACCTAGAATATTAGAAATATCATTTCCAATCCTAGACCATTTGGTTAATACTTAAATGACAATAATCCAATCGATCTAAGACTTAAAGGAAATTGATTATGAGATGAGTATTCTGTTTGGATGACGGGACGTTGCTCGGGTGGCACATCATAACGTTGATCGAGTGGCCCGTTATGTAGTATCAATTGAGGTAGACCGATCAATTTCTTTAAGTTAAGAGCTTGAGTGTCGGATTGTTTACTCATGTTCGGATGACCTGAGTAGGACCTCTGCAATTGCTAAGAGTTGCTACTAGCTCGATGACACATTAAGGAGGATAATGTGGGCAGTATGTGGTATACTGTTGATTGAATTTTTCAACGGTGTGTTGCACACAAGTGGTAAGGTTTACGTCCGTAGGCGACGTGACGTCCATCAGACATGGTGACGTTGTTTATCACCTCTGTTGTGTATCACAAGTGATAAGGTTTACGTCCGTAAGCGACGTGACGTTCATCAGAGGTGGTGACGTTTTTTATCACACCCGTTGTATGTTGAAAAGTGATAGGTTTGCGTCCTTGGGTGACGTGACGTTCACCAGGTAGTGTGACGTTTTTATCACTTCCGAGCTAGTACGTCGTACGTTTTGGTAACGTATTCGTGATTTGGGGATGCACTGTTGTGCTGAATTGACGTCTGTGAGGACATTAGAGAGGGAAATCTCAGGAAAAGAAGAATGTCAGGCATCATACCCTTAATAAGGTTAAGGTTTGATATTAAGAATGAGTATGAACATCTTATTTGCATTAAGTGTTTTCTAAGTGTTAACCATGGCTGTTAACTGTTTTGGGGTTATCTGTGCATAATCATGTTACTTCAACATTTATGCTCTATTGATTATGTGTATAGATTTGCTTACCCCTATGCCCTTGTAGGTGATGTCAAGTTACATCGCTTGCATCGAGATCCGTCCACTTCTTAGTGGCACATGGATCTACGAGGATTGCCGAGTGGGGTTTGAGGGTGAGGTAGTGGTTACCTCTTATCACCCTCACCCATTGGTTCGGTTACATCCTCGTAGGTTTAGGATTCCCATCATATACATTATGCATGTACCAACTTTTTATACGTATCATGGATCAACTCCCATTCGACCAGCTCGCTTGTAACACAGTTTTTAATTCGGACTTACCCGCTCATACCCTTTTTCTTTTAGAGTCATTCGAGAGGAGACTCTTCCATCTATTTCAAGGAGTTATATTAAGGTCACGTCTTCATCAGACCTTGTACCCAGTGGTAGGGTACCTACTCCTTCAAATAAGATCAAGGAGGATCCTATCGAAGACGAGAGCGGAGGCGAGCCTGTCGTTCATTCTATCGGGAGTCAATGGAAAGGAACGATAATTCCTAAGTACATGCATAAGGTAAATGATGAGAATCAGGGATCCGGTGTGATGGTTGCTGTGGAGGAGATTTGCTGCTGATGATGATGTTGAACGATGATTGTTGTTACTTCTTGGAGACTTCTACTACTGCTTCTGCTACCAGTGCTATGAGACCAGCTTTGGGGTTTTGATACTGTGGTTATGGGGATATTCCTTTTGAAAACTCTGGAGTTATGGTCTATTTCGATGTTCATATATTTACATAGCCTTATGGACTTGTTCTGGGATTTTGGAGTTCTTTATCGCTGGACTATGTATTACGTATCTTTTGGTATATATATATATATAAGATCCATGTTTATATTATAGTTTATTACATAGTCCTGTTAATTCCGCTTACTCTGATTTTGATTGGACAAAAGAATTCGGCTATGACATTTTGAAATGGTATCAGTTGGTTAGATGAAAAACTGGATGGCATTACTTAAGTTATGTTATACGAAATTCTATCTTCAAAAAGGATGCCATCTAAGATTTGCAAAACTATTTTCTGAGCAAAGCAAATGTCGAAGTTGTTTCAAAAAGTAATATGTAAATTATTCTCCAAATATCCTATGCTTTGGTTTGTGCACCCGACTTTTTAGAAAATAAAAAGGAAAAATTTTAAATCCAGTATTTTCTAACAACTCAACAAGTCCATATATACTCAAGTTATATCATTTATTTGTATTAATTACTTGGGTTATTTTGAGGGTGTCACACTAACCGGTTAGTAATGCCCTGTAACCGGTTAGACGATGAACTCAGAAACTGGTTTAATGGATTTTGATGAGTAATCACTTGAATTACTCGTTTAATCGCCACGAATCCCACTAATTGCATGTTGGAGGACGCGTGTCTTCCTGCATGTCAACGAATTCCTCTATAAATTGAAGGAATTCTGAAGGATTGGAGGTTGATGCACTTGATTTCTGGTGGAGAGGCTGAAATTAGGGTTCCAGATTCGTGTTGAGCAATTCGTCTTCTTCGTTGAGGGTTAGAGAGGGAAACACACCTTTCTGGAAAGCTTAAATCAAGAGCTTTCCAGTGATATACACCTTGTGAGCTGAGGGTTCTTGTGTGAGGAGGAATCAACCTTAGAAAGTGGAGCTGGGAAACTGAACTCTGTCTTCTCTTGGTTCTGGAAGCTGAGTTCGAGCTTTGATTCTGGTAAGCACAGATAATGTTTAAGCTTCAAATCACTTTTATTTTCTAGTGCATGTTACCCAGATCAAGTTCTAATCGTTTTCCCCAATATCTTTGGCCAAATTCCATGTTAATTTTGATGATTTCTGGACCCTGTTGCTGGAAAACGAATCTGGAAACAGAACTTTGGGTCTGAGAGGAATCTGTGGAGTCTTCTGCAAATCAGTGTCAAACCTTCATCAAAATCATCTTAGAGGTATGGGAGAAGTCTATGCTATACTAGATTTAGACTAAAAATTGAACGATTTAGGATTTGAGTTCACAAAACTCAAAAGGGCATTATGTGTTTTTAAACACAAAGGCTTGGAGGCCAATTTCTTGCTCTCTGTGGTTTTGAGCAACTTTACTTTGATGCATGCAAGCTATATAAATGCTGAATTCTGTGTTTGAGTGCTTGATTTAAGTTTTGTTGTGTTAAATTGTGTTTATGTGAATTTTCATGCAATTTGATACAATAAACTTGATGCATGCAATATGAATGTGTTTCTGGGTGTAAACATGTTTATTTTAAGGCATATGAACTTGGTGTATACTGAAATTTGGTTAGATTTGAGAAAGGAAGAAAATGAGTTGTTGAAACTCTTGATTTAATGGTCTGACTGCATAATCTAACCGGTTACACGATTTTCGTAACCAGTTAGACACTGCAGATTTTCAAAGAAAATTGGTTTATTAATCAGTTCTGAAATCTCAATGGCCTTTTCTCAAATTTAAGCTTAAATTTCATTATACATGGTCTGAACTTGAGTTGTCAAAGTTCTGAACTGAAGGATCAAAATTATGCCTTAAGTTAATGAAATAATTTCAAGAGGAAATTATGTTCATTGGAAAAGGAAATGTGATTTGGACTTTTGAATGTTGAAACAATGGTTTTTGAGGTATAAAACAATGGTAAATGTGTTTTGGATTGGGTAGAGAATTCAAGAAAAAAGGGTTTTTATGAATTGCAATGGTAAACAGTTCAGGTCTGTAATTCTAACCGGTTAGCCTGAAACTGTAACCGGTTAGTACCTGAAGCTGGAAAATAAAAAGTTAAGTTTTTAAATACCATTGAAGTTGTAATGCTCAATCTGGGTTTTAAAAGGCATATTTTGAGAAAGATTCAAAGGGGAATTTTATGCCAAAAGTTATACCTCAAACAAATCATTCAAAAGTAGAAATTGGAATATTTCTAAATCACATTAATTAATATAAAGATAAAACCAACCCTGATGTTTGTGCATACATATAGACTGGAAGTCTGGTTGGTAGGAACGTTTAACATATTATGGGAATATGAGGAGGGTATTCCGGGAGTACCAAAGTATAACCTACTTGATGACACATTATAGATATGTGGCCAGTGTCCGGGACCTGGTTTTTATGCGTTCTGGGAACGTGGCGTTCTGGGAACGTGGTTCACACTCCGGGAGTGATGCTTTTTATCCAAGTACGGTTCGGCATTATGTTCTGGGAACTAATGTCGGTGTTTCGGGAACACAATGGTGTATTGGATGGACGTCCAAGAAGGACATTTAGAGGTCTCAGTTGTGGATAGAAAATCATACATCATGCCACTTGCATTATAAGGGTTATAATGTTGAAAAATTGGTGTGCCCATATGTATCTGCATTATGATCTGTCCATGATATATTTGTGATTGTAATTTTAGTCTTTATCCATTATGTATATGTGTATACTTACTCCCTGTGCCCTGTTTAGGTGATGGCCAGATACCTAGCCTGCATCGAGATACGCCCTATCCCTAGCGGTATATGGACGTATGAGGAGCACCGTGCCACCTTTGAGGGGGAGGTGGAGATCACTCTCTACCACCCTAACCCTCTGGTGCGTGTGCGACCTCGTCGATTTGGGATTCCATTAGTCTATACTATGCATGTTCCACCTTTTTACACTTATAGAGGACCACCCCCGGCTCGACCTATGCGTCGTTTTCATAGTTTTAGATTTAGAGCTGCCACTCGTTCCCATCCTTCATCCCATAGAGTTGTTACTGAGGAGACTCCTTCTCCTGGTCCGACTGATTATGATAGGACTGCTTCTGCAGACCCTAGACCCAGTGGTGGGGTCTCTACTCAGTCAGGCGAGGTCGAGGAGGACCCTGTGGAGGATGAGAGCGAGGAGGAGGTGCATGTTGAGCCGACTGTTTCTGCTAGAGGTGGACCCGCTGGTTCATAGGAGCCTGCATAGCATAGGGGTTTTGGATCCTGGATCCTAGGGATAGAGCTGTGGAGGATCTGAGGAGCTGCTGAGGACATGGAGGACTTGCTCTGGGACTTCTGCTTTTGGACTTTTGTTATATATTGTATATATTGAGAGGTCTTAGAGTGAGCTTTTATTTTAGTGCAGCTGGTCTGTATATGTTTTATCAAAACTTGCTATCTCGACTTTTTATGACTTGCTACTGTAGTACTGATGGGGTCATGTGTTATGACTTTTATTATATATATATATATATGTTTTATTTTCCTCAGCAGTGCCCCATAAGTATTATTTTTCTTCCGCGAACTCTGATTTTAATTTACAAAGGAATTCGGCGATAAGTTTATAGTTTATATAATCAAATCTCACTCGAGAGGCAAATAATGTATTCAACTGATAAATACTAGTAACGTTCTTTATAATCAAGAAAATGCGTTCTCGAGAGTATTTCTAAAATCTAAGGTATTACTATGCCGAATTCATGTAACGTTTTATATCGAGAAGAGGTTTTTGATTGAGCAAGTAATGATATTAAAAAGGAAAAATTTTCTAGTCCTAATTTTTTTGATAGCAAGTAGTAAACTATTTGGAAATATTAATTATTTTCAAGTTAAAAGAGAGCGTCTCAACCTTTGGTGGTATCAGAGCATTGGTCCTGTTCCTCATGGCCTCGCAGATGCAGCTAAGTATGATATTCAATGTTGATTGAATATGTTTGAGTAAGTTAGTGGTAGCATTTATATCTTAAAGACCTTTTTAGTGACCCCAAAGCCCATAGTGCAGGTCTTTCTATGGCAACCTGGAATCGAAATGTTACTAACAAAATGTTAGAACGAATCACAACCGTGCTGGAGGGTATGCAGCAGCAGCAGATGCATCAATCATCTCAGGAGAGAGCTGGTAACCCGTCTGCTGGCAACATGGCGAATCATGATGCTAAGACTTTGTCGGAGTTCCGGAAGTGCAATCCACCAAGATTTGAGGGAGGATATAAACCTGATGAGGCAAACAAGTGGTTGTATGAGATCAATAAGATCTTCCGAACTCTGGAGTGTTCTGATGAACAGAAGGTGACCTATGCAGTTTACATGCTTCATGGGGAAGCTGAAAACTGGTGGGATCACATGGTCCAATTGCTGAATTTTGAAAGGAGAGCAATCAACTGGGGAGTATTTATGGAGAAATTTCTTAATAAATATTTTCCAGAAGATTTGCGGAGGAAAAAGGAAGTGGAGTTTATGAAATTGAAGCAAGGGGATATGAGTGTAGGGGAGTATGCTGCCAGATTCGAGGAACTGATGAAATACTCTCCCTATTACTTAAATAACCCTGATGAAAGAAGTAAGTGTGTGAAGTTTGAAGGTGGGCTACGGCCGGAGCTGAAGTCTATCTTCAGTTATCAAAGGATTCAGAGTTTCCCTGCACTGGTGGACATGTGCAGAATGTATGAAGATGATAAAAAGGCGGAGTTGATAGGGGGTCAAGCGAAGGGGGTTGGACAGAACTATGGACCCCAAAGGAAGAAGAAGTTTGACCATCGGAATAATGGTCCATATTCTAAGAACAAGGGGAAAGGCAAGGCAGTGATAGATAACCGGAACAAGCCTCGCAATAATGCTCCTTATTGCGAGAAGTGCAAGCGTTATCATCATGGTCAGTTTTGCTGGTCCACAGGAGGATGTTTCAAGTGTGGGAAGCAAGGTCACTTTGCCCGTGAATGCAAGGAATCTGCAAAGGGGGATACAAAGGGATCTGCTGGAAAGTCTGTGGTACAAGGACGAGTATTTGCCCTAAGTGGTAGTGAAGCAACCCAAACCCCGAATCTCGTGCAAGGTAATTTCCTGCTCAATAATCAACCTTGAAAAATCATGTTTGATTCTGGAGCTACACATTCTTTTGTTTCCCCTGAATGTGTGAGTAGGATGAATCTTATTGTTTCTGATTCACCCTGCTATCTTAGTATAGCTACCCCTACGGGTATACCGATCTACACCGCTAAAGTCTGTTTAGGGTGTGATGTAGAAATTCTGGGTCGTTTATCCAAGGTAGATTTGGTTTGTCTTCCTAAGTTACAATTGGATGTGATCTTCGGTATGGATTGGTTGATGAAGAACCAAGTGATCATCAATTGTGAGGAAAAGACAATTCAATATAGGACCCTTGAACCGGAGGGATATATGTGTTTATTCTCGGCTTCTGGAGAAGAAGAGTCGATGCAGATTGAAGAGATTCCAGTGGTGAGGGAATTTCCGGAAGTATTTCCTGAGGAGATACCAGGATTACCTCCGAAGCGAGAGATAGAGTTTGGGATCGATTTAGTCCCTGGAGCTGGTCCCATCTCTATTGCTCCTTATAGGATGGCACCACTAGAAATGGCAGAAATGAAGAAACAAATCGAGGAGCTGTTGCAGAAACAGATGATCAGGCCAAGCGTTTCACCTTGGGGAGCTCCGTTATTGTTCGTAAAGAAGAAAGATGGAAGTATGAGGATGTGTGTGGATTACAGACAGCTGAATAAGGTCACTATTAAGAATAAGTATCCTTTGCCAAGGATTGATGATCTTATGGATCAAGTGAGGGGAGCTGCAGTATTCTCCAAGATTGATCTGAGATCGGGATATCATCAGATCAGGATAAAGGAGGAGGATATACCCAAGACTGCATTTCGATCGCGATACGGTCATTATGAGTATGTTGTGATGCCGTTCGGATTGACAAATGCACCTGCTATTTTCATGGACTATATGAACCGGATCTTTAGACCATATTTGGATTTGTTTGTGGTGGTATTCATTGACGATATTTTGGTCTATTCTAAAAATCCGGAAGAACATGAAGAGCATCTCAGGATTGTGTTAAAGGTCCTGAAGGAGAAGCAACTATATGCCAAGCTTACGAACTGTGAGTTTTGGTTGAATGAAGTGAAGTTTCTGGGGCATGTGATCTCTAAAGAGGGAATTGCGGTGGATCCAGCGAAAGTAGGTTCAGTACTAAGTTGGGAACAGCCTAAGACGGTGACGGAGGTGAGAAGTTTCTTAGGGCTGGCTGGATACTATCGTCGATTCATAGAAGGATTTTCTAAGATTGCATTGCCTTTAACTAAGTTGACTCGGAAGGATCAATCGTTCGTGTGGGACGATCGGTGCGAAGCTAGTTTTCGTGAGTTGAAGGAAAGGTTAACATCGTCTCCTGTGTTAATCTTACCTGATCCTCACAAGAGCTTTGAAGTTTACTGTGATGCATCTAAGCAAGGACTGGGTTGTGTATTGATGAAACAAGGAAGAGTAGTGGCATATGCATCGAGGCAATTGAAGAACCATGAGGTGAATTACCCGACACACGATTTGGAATTAGCGGCGATCGTTTTTGCCTTAAAGATATGGAGACATCATCTCTATGGCACTACATTCCAAGTATTTAGTGACCATAAGAGTTTGAAATATCTGTTAGACCAGAAAGAGTTGAACATGAGGCAAAGAAGATGGATGGAGTTCTTGAAGGATTATGATTTTAAACTCCATTATCATCCGGGTAAAGCGAATGTGGTTGCAGACGCGTTGAGTCGGAAAGCAATCCACGTTAGTGCGATGATGGTCAAGGAAGCAGCATTGATTGAAGAATTCAGAGACTTGAGCTTGTTGATGCAAGTGGAGCTATCAAGTATCAAGTTGGGGACGTTGCATATCACAAACGAGTTCTTGGAAAGAATTCGGGAATTGCAACGTGTGAGACCCACAATTTTACCCAATTTATTTGTGATTTTATAATTAAAATTAGGAAATTATGCTTGATTTTGATACCTGGGTTTATATAAAAAAATATATATATATGAAAATATATATGTATACACGTAACATATATAGGTATATATATTATATACCAATGTTTTCCCTAGCCTATTTAAATGAAATATTTTTAAGGTAAAGTATTTGATTTAAATGATTTTAAAAGATGAAATGATTTTTGATGGATTAGAGTATCCTATCTTTAGAAATTCATATCTTTTCAACCGTACGTCGAAAAATTACAAATGATATGTCAAAACGATCGTATCGAAATCTAGATTATGAAAATGCAAAGCTTTGATTTTTATTTTTGATTTTTCGAAATTTTATCACTGCTGCAATAGTGAACGAATTTTTGAGTTTTAAGAACCAATGTATGGTTTTAATGCATTAAATAGCCTTTTGACTAAAGTATATTTTACTTTGAAAATAAAAATGCATTTCTGAAGTTTTATAATGTATTATCATTTAAATAAAATGAATTTTCGTATTTTTCTTATATTTGAAAAGCTTAGGAAGTGTATTTTTGAAAAAATGACCTTAGAACTTCAAAAATTCATAACTTTCAAACCGTAAGTCCAAAAATTACAAACTTTATATGAAAACGATCGTATTAAAATGTAGAATCTTAATATGTAAAAATAAAATTTTTACTTTGCTATTTACGAAAATTTTTGTACAGTAGGTAGAAAATCAAATTTTAATAGTTATATGAGTGGATAGTTATGTAGGCACCTCCACAATGAACCAATGAGAAATTTTCTCTCCTATTTTAATATATGCACCGTCCAAATTAGAAGGGAAAGAGGGGAAGAACAGTTCTGAAGTTGGTGAGAATAATCCATGAATTAAAATGCTTTAGGAATCAACAAAATCACATTTAATGCTAGTTCATGTTCCAAGAAGTGTTTGAAATTTTTTGAATGGAACTTGATGAAGGGGGGCACGAAATTTAGGTCTAAAAATGAAGGGAAATGCATCTCCAAACACCTATAAATAGATAGCCTTAGTTCCACACTTTTCACACACAAACACTTATAGTTTCACTTGGGAAAAAATAAAAATTCTAAGAGAGAAAGAGAGAGGGGGACGAGCAAGCTATAGGAAGGAGGGAGGATTTGCTTGGTTGCTTGAAGTTTTCTAAAAAGCTTAAGGAGTAGAGGTAACCCAAAATCACTTATTTAATTAAGCTATTTTTAAGTTGTTTTGTTTATATTTTTGTTTAAACCTTCTCAATTTCTTCTATATTTAAATTCTAAATTTTTATTTTCATTTTAAAGTTGTTATTGAATCTATGAAATTGTTCTTAAGTCATATGAATTAAGAATAAGAAAAGGGACACAAAAAGAGTATTTAAAGGGATTTATCTCCCCTTTTCTTAAATTCTTAAGATGGCTAAATATTTTGATGAGATTGATTAAATTATTTTTTGGGTTTATTTTGTTTCTTAAATCATGTGAATTATAGAAAATTTTTGTAAGATTAAATGAGTTTGTATTCTTTGTCTTTTAATTGTTTTATGTCTTTGTATTAAGGAATAATAATCAATAAGTAAATAATAATGGAAAAATTTAATTTCTGGTATATATATGAACCGTGGCACATATCAAAAAAATTGGAGATTTATTTGTGTAATTTAGTATGTGTATTGTATTGTTGTTTAATAAAATAAAAGGGAAAAGAAAATAAATAAAAGAATTAAAAAAGGATTTTTATTTTATTTTCTTTTTATTCTGGACGTGTAATATGTATATATATATATATATGTAATTAGATTATATTATATGTTATATTTCATGTGTATTTGAGTGTATGGAATTATATTTTATGAAATTTTTATGTAATTGTTATTGTTTGTTTGTATTTGATTTTCTTTTGTTAGGATTTAAGTTTAATAAGAAAAACGAATTAGGATAACAAGCAAAAAAATAAATTTTCTGGAAAAAAATAAAAAGAATAGGCCGTGAGGTCTATTGCATTATTTTAAAATTATTTTTGTAATTTGTTTGATTATTTGATGTATAGTTAAATTATAGTTGATTGTTTACAAGAAAAAGGAATAAATGGTAGTTGTTATAAACCTATAAGAACATGTATTTTTGATTAATTGTATGAGTATGTGGTTGATGTGGTTGTAAGTGTTAGTTGCTGGGAAAAAATGAATTATTTTCTAAAAGGGATCTATTTTATATTTGTTTATGATTAAACCTCTTATTTTTAATATACCAAATGATGTAATTATATTATATAGATGTTTTAGGAATTGAAAATATTTTTCTAACTTTTCTATATGCTAGTCTAATTTTATAAGAAAAAGGAATTAAAGTAATTAAATTTTTCTAATTGATTTGATGATTGCTTTAGTATGTTTATGGAATATATTACATGTTTATATGGAAAAAATTAATTTTGAAAGTTTTATTTTAATTATGGAAATTTAATCTTTATTCTGAAAAATTTATTTATTTAAGACCCCAAGTGATTATTTTTAAGAATGTTAGTGATACTTTGTTTATATGTGCAAATGTAATGTAGAAACAAATAGAAATGAGTATTTTGATTGATTAAAAGTGATTTATAAAAAAAATATATTAAGTTGCTGTCCAGAAATTATAAATAATAAAAAAAAGTAATATTTTATTTGAAATAATAATGTTTTAAAGTTTTTAGCATAAGTAGGAATTGTGCATGATTGTGTATGATTGTTTGGATTGTTTTCTTGAACTTGTTTAAGTGATGCAACTTTTCTGTGGCTGTACAACAGATGCAACTATTTTATTTTGTTTAATTTTGTCATTTTATTATAGTAGAAGTTGTAATAAGAATTTAGAAAGAAACGGCATGTGTTTTCGATTTTCTATTTAAGAGAAATTGAATTTTTAAGTTTAAGTATGCATGCTGTCCAAAAATCTAAATTAGTTGCATCAATGATAGAAATTGTTTTGGATTAAACCAATATGTGAATTTTATGCTAAGACTTTTTATATATAGAGTTAAAAAGGAAATATAAAAGTGACTTTGTAAATGTATGCCTTAATGTTCTAGTTGTTTACTAAACTGTTGTCTTACTGATGCTTGTATGATAATTGTGAAATGTCTTGTAAAAGTGATTTTTGAGTTTGTATTGTATACTGTTCAAATTTAATAAATTGATTTAAGTAATTATAAAAATGATTTTAATGTATGTGTGTATGTTTGGGTATGGTTATCATATTGTTTGAATTTAGTAAATAAGAAGTGGGTTGTGTTTTGATATAAAAATATAATGTTAAGAGTTTTAGGCAAGTTATAGTATTTCATTAGATAAATAAATGTATGCTATGAATATTATTGTCTAATTAATCTATATGTAACTATTTTTATAAGTTATAAGTATTTTCGAGTTATAATTCTTAGTTCTTTGAAAATAGAGGTTGGAACTTTAATTTGATGAAAATTGTGAGTAAGTGCAATTTGTTTGAGTGGCTGTCCAGATTTGTTTTATATTGACCTTAGTAGTATGTCTATAAGATTTAATTGATTAAGTTCTAAATTTTGTATTTAATTTATAGATTTTAGGATGTGTATAATGGTTGTATATTTTTGAATAGTAATTTTGATTTAATGATTGGTTTTAAAGATTTTATTTAGTACTGTTTAAGAGGCCTGGAGTTTCGGAAAAGGAATGATTTACTTTTCAAGTGTTGTATATCCTAATACAAAGTCTTTTGATTTCAAAGGTTATTTAAGAAAGTGGTATTTGTTAGAAGTGTGTTTTCCAAAAAGGAATTATTTTAAATTACCTGATGCCTTAAAAGGACTTCTGTTTTAAAAAGAATTTCGGTTTAAGGAACTTTGGTACTTTGGGTTTAGTTTTTACTTAAGTAGGTAGATGGTATAAGGTATTTATATATATTGATTGTATGTCGTTCATCATTTAAGAAATAAAAGGAATTAAAAGTAAACGAGCTGCTGGAGCTGTGAACGCAAAAGGTTGAAAACAGAGTAAGCATGGATCCCAGGTGAGAGAGCAACCTTCCTAAGACATAATGGCACTGAGGTAGCATTAGGGCGTTCCGTATCATCTCAAAGGTCGGAACTAGGAATCTATAGGTTGAGTAGTAAGACGGCAAATGTATGTGTGTTCCGCCGTCCTTACGAAAAATACGATTCCTCAATATTGATTGTATGTCTGTTAATAATTATTTCATCATGTTGTATATCCTGAAGTTGTATATGGTATATTGCCTTAATGATTTTGGAAATGGTAAAATGATAAGTGATGAGATAACAAATATGTTGGGATTATTTTTGAGATAATGATTGATCCTATGGAAGTGTACTCAATGTATATTGAATTATTGTTCCTATGAAAAGGACTTGAAATATCTGGAAGTATGATTGTGAAAATAAATTATGAAAAATGATTATTTGAATCTTGTGAAATTTGAGGATCATTGTTAGTGTACAGTGATGGTGCAAGCGGCACAATGACTTTATTTTTATCCCCTTAAGTGACTGGCCATGTGAATGACTTTGCCGTGGTCTCATGTCTTGTGGAATCCACTGTACGATAGGGAGGTGTTTGCTATGGTCCCTTAGAGGTCGAGACCCGTTAGAAGCGCGGCTTAGAATGGGTCGACCAAACTTAGGATTAAGAAAAGATTTCTAAAAGACTTTAAAAGATTTTAAAAGACTCTAAGCTTAAATCCTTTCAAACTACGTTGAGAGTGAAGTAGTGGAGAGGAAAGATACCGTGTACTTGGAGGTCGTGCATCCCTCCAAGTGGTGATTGTGATAGGGGAGGGCAAGGACGGTGAAACGTCAAGAAGCCTAAGAGCGCTTCCCTAGGCGGGACGGTGTTACAATGATCAAGGGCACCTGCTGGTCGTTGATCGTAGCGAGGACTGCACGTACAACTAGGGATAGAGCTGTCGCCCCCTTGAGCAAATCTTAGATGGTGTAGAGGGAATCCGAACAAGGCTAAAATTCACTGATTTTCTTACGAGTATCATTGTGGTTGGCCATGCTTAATGGTTCCAACATTGCGAATCTCGAATTGTTTACTATGTTTTGTTTGCTGGCCAACATGCGTGGTTCCAGCTGGTACGTACCCTTTGACTTCGATGCCTGTGTGGATAGGATTCCTGTGCATCCCATCTGCTTTCCGACTTAGGTTGTGGTTGGATGATGAAGAGGAGATGTATCGTGTGTGCTGACTGTTCCCTTACCTCAATGATTTCCCTCCCTAAATCATTGACGGTTGTATTATGGAAAGACCTAGTGAAAAGACTATGAGTATGGAACTTTAAGAAAAGATATTAATGTGATGAAAAGAGGAAGTTATAAGAATAAAGTGGTAATTACGAGCTGTGAATGAGGAAATATTATAGTTATTGCATGTATTTGTGTTCTAATGTGATCCCTTAGAGTAAGTCCATGCCGTCGACGACCATTCGTCTGGATCGTTGACTCTCTCTCTTCTTTCCTTTCCCTGTGGACATTGGGGACAATGTTCACAGATGTCAGATCATGTAGCATTACAAGTGATGGTTGCTGATCGTGAGATGAAGTATATTTATGAGGAGGATGCAAAAGCGCCAAGCCGAGGAATCTTTCAGATACTTGTGATGAAGGATAGCAATGAAGATTAGTAGTCTAAGTTAGTATAGTCTCTGTTTCTGTATTCCATCACTGGATGGGTAGGACATGATTACTCTATCCCGAATGTAACCCCTATTGTAATAAATGATTATTTGAAATAAAATAAAAGAAGTTTCTTTTGTTATATCTTATGTTCATAAAGTAATTAAACTATTTTTCCGCAAGTTAACCATCGACTAAATATGACATTTAGAAAATGAGTTTTTGGAAATGTGTTGGATGATAACATCTCTTTTTGGAAATAGAATTTTATGATGCAAGTACTAAAGCATTTTTGTAAACCAAATGAATCAAATTGTATTTATGAAAATCTTTTGGTAAAAGAATTAAACTGAATTGATTTTGATAATGTTATAAAAAAAATGGCGCAAATTTGTAGTGAAAATTCTAAGTCCAAATTGGGGTGTTACACAACGAGCAGATGAAGAGTTGATGGAAAAGATGAGACTAGGTTCGGAAGGAAAGGAACTTGATTTCAAGATAGGGCAAGATGGAATCCTTCGTTTCAGGACAAGGATTTGTGTACCAAGAGATCAAAGGGGAATTTTATGCCAAAAGTTATACCTCAAACAAATCATTCAAAAGTAGAAATTGGAATATTTCTAAATCACATTAATTAATATAAAGATAAAACCAACCCTGATGTTTGTGCATACATATAGACTGGAAGTCTGGTTGGTAGGAACGTTTATCATATTCTGGGAATATGAGGAGGGTACTCCGGGAGTACCAAAGTATAACCTACTTGATGACACATTATAGATATGCGGCCAGTGTCCGGGACCTGGTTTTTATGCGTTCTGGGAAAGTGGCGTTCTGGGAACGTGGTGCACACTCCGGGAGTGATGCTTTTTATCCAAGTATGGTTCGGCATTATGTTCTGGGAACTAATGTCGGTGTTCCGGGAACACAATGGTGTATTGGATGGATGTCCAAGATGGACATTTAGAGGCCTCAGTTGTGGATAGAAAATCATACATCATGCCACTTGCATTATAAGGGTTATAATGTTGAAAAATTTGTGTGCCCATATGTATCTGCATTATGATCTGTCCATGATATATTTGTGATTGTAATTTTAGTCTTTATCCATTATGTATATGTGTATACTTACTCCCTGTGCCCTGTTTAGGTGATGGCCAGATACCTAGCCTGCATCGAGATACGCCCTATCCCTAGCGGTATATGGACATATGAGGAGCACCGTGCCACCTTTGAGGGGGAGGTGGAGATCACTCTCTACCACCCTAACCCTCTGGTGCGTGTGCGACCTCGTCGATTTAGGATTCCATTAGTCTATACTATGCATGTTCCACCTTTTTACACTTATAGAGGACCACCCCCGGATCGACCTATGCGTCATTTTCATAGTTTTAGATTTAGAGCTGCCACTCGTTCCCATCCTTCATCCCATAGAGTTGTTACTGAGGAGACTCCTTCTCCTGGTCCGACTGATTATGATAGGACTGCTTCTGCAGACCCTAGACCTAGTGGTGGGGTCTCTACTCAGTCAGGCGAGGTCGAGGAGGACCCTGTGGAGGATGAGAGCGAGGAGGAGGTGCATGTTGAGCCGACTATTTATGCTAGAGGTGGACCCGCTGGTTCATAGAAGCTTGCATAGCATAGGGGTTTTGGATCCTGGATCCTAGGGATAGAGCTGTGGAGGATCTGAGGAGCTGCTGAGGACATGGAGGACTTGCTCTGGGACTTCTGCTTTTGGACTTTTGTTATATATTGTATATATTGAGAGGTCTTAGAGTGAGCTTTTATTTTAGTGCAGCTGGTCTGTATATGTTTTATCAAAACTTGCTATCTCGACTTTTTATGACTTGCTACTGTAGTACTGATGGGGTCATGTGTTATGACTTTTATTATATATATATATGTTTTATTTTCCTCAGCAGTGCCCCCCCATAAGTATTATTTTTCTTCCGCGAACTCTGATTTTAATTTACAAAGGAATTCGGCGATAAGTTTATAGTTTATATAATCAAATCTCACTCGAGAGGCAAATAATGTATTCAACTGATAAATACTAGTAACGTTCTTTATAATCAAGAAAATGCGTTCTCGAGAGTATTTCTAAAATCTTAGGTATTACTATGCCGAATTCATGTAACGATTTATATCGAGAAGAGGTTTTTGATTGAGCAAGTAATGATATTAAAAAGGAAAAATTTTCTAGTCCTAATTTTTTTGATAGCAAGTAGTAAACTATTTGGAAATATTAATTATTTTCAAGTTAAAAGGGAGCGTCACATTGGACATTCATGTCAGTCAGATGATAGATAAGAAGGGTAACCTGAGTGCTCACTATCTCTTACAGTTTGTCCAAAACAACATAGATACAGATCATGGGTTGATTGCGTTTGCTCTTGCTATTTATGGATTAGTAATCTTTCCAAGGGTAAAGGGGCAAATTGATGGTCAGATAGTCAAACTATTTGAGCAAATAGAGCATAAGGTGAATCCAGCAATACCCATCTTGGCGGAAACTATCCGATCATTGAATCATTGTAGACTTAATAAGAGGGGACGATTCCGAGGTTGTACTCAGCTCTTGACCATCTGGATGATCAGTCATCTTCCCGTCCTAACCTGCTTTGATTTCCCTAAGATCGAATGGAATCTGTATAGACCGGGGTTTCATAACCCAGCAAGAGAATATGGTAATGCGGCATGGCCTCTTGAAATGCCGACAAAGAATCAGTGGATCATGTTCTTCCTAGATTTGCAGGAAGTAATTTGGATGGCTCCCTGGATGTCTCATACCTATGCAGTATATAGGTGTGGAGATAAACCTTGGGTTCCTCTCATAGGCCCGTGGGGAGTTAT
The DNA here is from genome assembly GCA_037953625.1 of Crotalaria pallida. Classification (NCBI taxonomy): domain Eukaryota; kingdom Viridiplantae; phylum Streptophyta; class Magnoliopsida; order Fabales; family Fabaceae; genus Crotalaria; species Crotalaria pallida. The sequence continues at coordinate 72,110,433 of CM075649.1, read as the reverse complement.
TGGCTATGCTCCTGCCCTAGTTAGAAGACAGTTGGGGTCAAAGCAATTTATCCCCATGACCCATGGACTAGCTGATTTTGAATTCTCGTACAGTGACGAGAATGTAGCCAATAAAGTCAAAGAAGCCACCGAAGCCTGGAAAGACGTTCGATATGTGAAGCAAGGATCTTCTACAGGAACTACTCCCGAATATCCTCTATGGCAGGCTAATCGCGGAAAAGGCTTTGTAGCCCCTAAAGTTGAAGGTCCTCATCTTCCTGTCCATAATTTCAATGAACCATTTGATTATGTTGCCGAGGCTGAAGGAAGATACGAGATAATGTACCAACAGCTGAAGGAAAAAGAGCTTGAAACTAAGGAGTTATGGAATAACAAGTTGCGAAGGATTGAAAAGGAGATGCAAGTTGAAAAAGAAAGGTCTGCTTGGATGGAACAACAAACTCGAAGATGGAAAAAAGAATGCTCAGACCTTGATGTTTCACTTTCTGAGAAAAACAAAATGATTGCTTCCCTCAACCAAAAAAATGGAGCCATGCGTTCAGAATTAAAATATTTAAAGTCAAAACTAGAGGAAAGCAGCAAAACTATTTTTCTGCTACAAGAAGAAAAAGTGTCCCTGGATGTGGATAGAGTCTATTGGAGTGATAGAAGTCAACACTTTGAAGAGCAGCACAAAGATCTTCTCCAAAAAACCTGCCAACTTCTTAATGATATCCAAGGACTTACAAGGAAAGCACAAAAAAGGGCAAGAGAGGCTGAAGAAGCTGAGGAGGAAGCACCACCTGGGAAGGCCCGAGAATTCATAGTCACCATCAAGGAAGAATTGGAATATTTTGGGAATTTCTATTGAAGTAGGAGTAAAGAGGATTTTATATTTTTTAGAATAAGCGATTGCAGCAATAATGGTAGGACTAGATGAGTTTTTCTGTGTTTTTTTTTCTTTGGAATTTGATTTTGTAATAATGGAGATTTGGCAATAAAATTTACAATTTTGGATCACAATCATTCATTCATTCATTCATCTCTTCATCTTTCATAAATTTTTATTAAATATTCAAAAATATGGAAATTAGGAAAACTGCCTCCAAAGCACCCTTATCGGACTCGATTGCAAGTCAAGATTATGGAAGAACGTGAGGCGAATCAAAAGAACGATACGGAGTTAGCAGAACTCAAGAGTTAAATGAATAAGATGATGGAAATGATACTCATATTACAAAAAAATGAATCAAATGGGAATGGGAATCCTAAAACCGATGATGTGGAACAGCTTGTTTCTCCCCAATATCCTCCGGGTTTCACCCCAAACGTTCGTAATGATCAACACGGTGCATCTTGGCAACACGTATACTCTACGGTCAATTGGCCACCCTACGGACTTCCTCCAGGATATGTCCCACCCTTCGCTGAAGAGGTTCCCGTTCACGAGGAACTAACTCCGCACGTCGACGCTGAAGAAGACCCTACACATGTGGTTCACCAATCATACATCACTTCTGGGCCACAAGCCCATATCATTCCGCACATACCCGGAGCAAGGCTTGGGGGGAATAAAACACACTTTCCTAATGGCACTCAAGGCAAGGAGAAAGAGAAGTTGGATCTGATAGAGGAAAGATTGAAAGCAATTGAAGGAGCAAACTATCAAGGACTAAAAGATGCTTTTGAGATGTGTTTAGTCCCGAAAGTTATTTTGCCCCCAAAATTCAAGCTGCCAGAATTTGAGATGTACAATGGAACTACCTGCCCAAATACTCACCTCCATATGTATGTACGGAAAATGTCGGCATACCACAAGGATGATAAGTTATTGATTCATTGCTTCCAAGATAGTCTCATTGCCGGGGCTTTGAATTGGTATATACGATTAGAAAAAGACAATATCAGAACTTTCAGGGACTTGGCTGACGCTTTTGTTAAGTACTACAAGTACAATGAAGATTCGGCGCCTGACCGCACTCAGCTTCAAAGTATGTTCCAAAAGCAGAATGAGAGTTTTAGAGAATATACACAAAGGTGGAGGGCCGTGGCTGCCCAAGTCATGCCTCGCATAGAGGAAGAGGAACAAATCTCATTATTTATAGACTCTTCAAAATCCCTACTATGATCGCATGGTGAGTATTACTGCTAACAGCTTCAATGCTTTAAAAAAGGTGGGAGAACGAATTGATAGTGGATTGAGGTGCGGAAAGATCACAGGAGACAATCTCGGATCGAACACTGGAAAGAGACCAAATTTTGTGAAAAAGAAGGAAGGAGAAACTCATGCCGTAACTAATGAAGGGAAGGGATATCAAAGAGCCAACCATTATTCTAAGAATGCTTACACCAATACTTATACCTCCTGCCCACAGGGGACTCAATATCAGCCCAATACATATGTTCATCAAAACCCCCACCAGTACCATGCACCAACTGTTCATTACCCACAAAATCCCACCCAAACATATTTCACACCACAAGCTATAAACCCTAACCAATCATATTTACCTCCACAGATCCCAAGCATAAACCAAACTTATACTTCCCAAGCAACCACAAACACAAGCCATGCACATCCTCCCCAACAAATTAAAAACACTAACCCAAACACAAACCCAAACCAACCTAATACATACCAAAGCCAGGATAGAAAGATCGTAAACTTCGATCCTATCCCAATGTCTTACACTGAACTTTTTACTTTCCTTCAAAAACGAGGAGTGGTGACTCCCGTCCCTGGGAAAGTTCCTGAAAATCCGGGACGTTGGTATGATCCAAATACGGCTTGTATATATCATTCAGGAGTGGTGGGCCATTCAGTAGAAAACTGCAAAACGTTCAAGTATAAAGTTCAAAACCTAATCGACTCAAAGTGGTTAGATTTCAAGCAAGTGACTGCTAATGTCTCAGGGAACCCTTTACCTAACCATTCCAGCCAAGGGGTCAATGCAGTAGAAAGTTTCTGTGAAGAGACGTGCATAGAACGATTAGTGGATGTTAAGATGCCTATTAGGTTCATATTTCAAGAGATGTGTAAACAAGGTTTGATTGAAGTATTGGTCAAATAAGAAATGGGGAACGATTTGGAAGTTTGTGAAATGCATGGGAGGACAGGTCACACTCTAGAAGATTGTGATGATTTTAAACGATTGTTGCAAAAACTCATGGATGCCAAGCTGGTCATGATAATGAAGAAAGGCTATAGTAATGAAATCAACATGATAGGAAGCTCAAGTGACGAATTTGATACCAATGATATCCCAACGACGATTCAGAAGTTTGAACCGATGCTCGATATTCCAGATAATGCGTTGTTACACCCCTCTGAAGCCCAGTGGGAACCAGTGATAGGGGAGATGCCAAAACCTTTCCCTTATAAGTCGGACAAATCAGTGCCATGGAGGTACGGGAAGCCGTTGACTGGTATCCCAGGTGTATCTAACAAATCAAAAGAGGTAAGCAACATAGCTGGAGTTGGGGGAATGACTAGAAGTGGAAGAATGTATAGTCCTATTGAATTAAAACCATCTTTTGCAAAAACTAGCAAATTAGGAGAAGGGGTCATATTTCCTGAGGTTGATAGTGCCAAAATGGGTCCTGACGGGCCCGAACCAGAGCGAAAAGATTGAGACCAAGAAAGAGGTCTCCACTGAAGAGGCTTTTGAATTCTTGAAGTTTATCAAACAAAGTGAATATAAAGTGATTGACCAGTTAAACCACACACCCGCTCGGATTTCGTTATTATCTCTACTAATGAATGCTGAACCACACAGGATGTATTGCTGAAGGTGCTGAATCAGGCTCATGTTAGCCATAATATCACAATAGAAAGGTTGGATGGCATAGTGAATAATATAGTTGCTGACAATTACATCACTTACACGAATGATGAAATTCCACCTGAGGGGACTGGTCACATCGAAGCCCTTCACATTTCCATGATGTATCGAGATTGTCAGGTGGCAAGGGTTTTGATAGATAACGGTTCATCGTTAAATGTCATGACCAAAAGAACCTTTGCTAGGCTCCCGATTGACACATCCCTCTTGAAACCAAGCAATATGATCGTTAAAGCATTTGATGGATCAAGGAGAGAATCAGTGGGAGAAATTGAACTACCTATGAAAATAGAACCATGCACTTTTCAGATCTTATTCCAAATAATGGACATAAACCCGACTTATACTTGCTTATTAGGAAGACCTTGGATTCATACCAGTGGTGCGGTACCCTCTTCCTTTCATCAAAAAGTGAAGTTTGTCGAAAATGGGAAGCTTATAGTCATTTCCGGGGAAGAAGATGTATTGGTGACACAACCATCAAATACTCCTTATATTGAAGCAGCTGAGGAGGCTTTTGAAACGGCCTTCCAAGCACTGGAGATAGAAAATGCCACATTTTTTAAAGAAGGAAGTCCCCTATTGAAGCCTAGACCTTCTAAAGCTTCTCTCATGGTGGCAAAAATCATGGTAGAAAATGGGTATCAGCCAGGCAAACGGCTTGGAAAATATGAACAAGGACCAATTGATATGCCGATACTCTATGACAACAAAGATCGGTATGGATCCGAATCGCCGAAGAGAAAAAGCAGAAGAGGTTGGCCCGTTTGGGGCAGTGTGAGTACAAGGTTGACAGGATTCTCATTCCGCATATCAGCTACAGCTTCAGCAGTGCTGGATTCGATTTTGTAAGGGATGTTGCTGCAGTGATGGATGATTGCTCTAATGATATGGATAGCTTCATAATCCAACATCCGCCTGGCACCGTATTGAGCAACTGGATAGAAGAGGAATTCCCACGACTCTTGTGCCACATAGAAAAATCTAACTGCGAATCCGAAAATAATGATCATGTTAGTAACCCATCATACAATTTCGATCACTTTCCTAGCCAGACTGAAGAAGAGAATAATGATGACAATTGGGAGACACATCCTGAATTACTCCGAATGGTTGAACAAGAAGCTAGAGAAATTCAACCTCATGAAGATCCCACTGAAGTGGTTAACTTGGGGACAGAGGATGATAAAAAAGAAATCAGAGTTGTGAAGAATTCAAGATAGAGCATCATACCTCTTCCCCTTATCGTCCAAAAATGAATAGAGCAGTTGAAGCGGCAAACAAGAATATTAAAAAGATAGTGCAAAAGATGGCCGTAACTTACAAAGATTGGTATGAGATGCTTCCTTTTGCTTTACATGGATATCGCACCACTGTTCACACATCCACTGGGGCAACCCCATATTCATTGGTTTATGGAATGGAGGTCGTTCTTCCTGTTGAAGTTGAAATCCCTTCCTTAAGGGTGATCATGGAAGCAAACCTAGAAGAAGCTGAATGGGTCCAAACCCGTTTTGACCAGTTAAATCTCATTGAAGGAAAGAGGTTAGTTGCTTTATGTCATGGCCAATTGTATCAAAAGAGGATTATTAAGGCTCATGCTAAGAAAGTCCGCCCACGTCACTTTCGAGAAGGGGATTTAGTACTTAAGAAAATTCTACCTATCCAGAAAGATCACAGGGGAAAATGGACTCCGAATTATGAAGGACCCAATGTCGTAAAAAAGGCTTTCTCTGGAGGGGCCCTGATTTTGACCAACATGGATGGAGAAGACTTGCGACTCTCAGTGAATTCAGATGCTGTAAAAAAGTATTATGCTTGAGAGTATCTAAAAAAGAATAATAAAAAAAAAAGAAAAAGGAAGTTGTATGCTTGTTTGGTAGTATATTCTTATGCGTTGATCACATCAATGTTTTACTAAACATTTTTTTCATATGCATAGTAAGGAATGTTTAATTCATGGATCAAGGTGGAGGATGATGTAAATAAAACCCTATATGATGTGGACTCTCGAACAGTTCTTTTTAATGATATGAGGCTTCTTTGTGAATCCTAAACACTAAGGAGAAACCCCTAGTCACCTCATTGAGCCTTGACATCATGAATGGAGATCGTTTCTATACCACCTATTGAATATTCATAACCAGGGTCGGGTAGAATCGTTTGACAAATTTTCTGCTCAGCATTCAATCACTAACAAAAAGCCTACCTTGGTTTCAAAACCCAAAAGTAACTGATCACAGGATGAGTGGGGATCAGAATATGGATACAAAAAAAAATAATAATAAAAAAGAGAAAGAAAAAAGAAAAGAAAAGAGGGAAAATTCCCGAATAAAAATAAAAAAAAAGAGAACCCCGCTGAGAATCTGCAATGGATATCTTAGACAATGGTTAAAGTAAATCAAGATCTCTTCACAATTTCTAGTAGTGATTGAATGTTGTAGATAAAAAAAAGAAGATTTGTTGAGAGGTAGGATATGGGAGAAAAAGAGAAAAGGAGAAGGGGGAAACAAAATGCTTTGAGCCATATACCCTTTCTTTTCATAAACCTTCAGTCAGGCCACGATACAAGCTTAAAAGACCTCGTTGAAGATTGAACAGTTCGAGATAAACATCAGGGTAAAAGAAAACTGACTCCAAGATAATAGAGAAAGATCCTGCATCCTAATAAATATCATATGCATTTTATTGTTACAAACAAAATTTATTTCCTTTACGGTGATCATAGCATAAGTATCTATTTTTAAAGAAGCATGCAAACTAAAAAAATAAAGTAGAATGAGCTCGTTAGGTCGAAAACCTGAAAAGGCGGCCTAGGCAGAAGTTAGAGCAATTTACTAGGTTGAAAACCCGAAAGGGCGACCTACCGTAATAAAAAAAAAGGAGGTACCTCAAGCTAGTACCATGCAAGACACAATGTCTACAAGAGCAACCATGAGTCAAACTGGGGCAGATTTTTTTTATTATTTTCAAGAAAATAATTAAAAAAAAACAGATGGCAAACAACCAGTGCAAAGAAAGACGAGACGAACAACCAAGTGAAACTCGAAATCTACAACTGGACACTGGGGCAATTTTCTTAATCCAAATCGTTTGATTGCGACCTCATTAGATCTTTCAGAAGAAAGGAGGGAGAGTGCTAAATTCTTGATGAGGGAAATTAACATGGTTCATTAAAAAGGATCGTTTGCAGAAATGTGAATATGTTTACTAAATCTTGTCGTTGTCAAGAATGGCCTTGTAAAGAGTCCTAAATATGTTTTACATGGTATGATGCATTTATTCACGAACTTGTATTGACAATATAGAAATGTTGTATAAAAATTTTGTTTAAAGCAGAAAGTTCATATTTGTGAATAACAATAATGTTTTACGAGATATTTAGTGGGATCCCTGAGGCGGGAAACATAGTGCAACCAAAGAAGTGATTAACTGTTTGTTGATTCTGCGAAAGAGATCCGGTCTAATCCCTTCTCAAGCATGGCATAGTGCGTAAGGGTGCCAAGGGGCAGTCACAATGACAAAATTATGATCAATTTCCTATTTTTTGGCTCATGTGCATTGCATCATGTCAATATATCCATGCATATTAAGCATTCGAAATCACATATCCTCTCATTATTAGTGTAAGTGCTCATAGACATTCACAGCCACAACAAAGATTGCTATCATTGTCGAATGTCTCAAGTTTACTTTAAGTTTTATTTTATTTCCTCTACCACGAGTTCCGGCAGTACCCCGACCTGCGTCCTCGTTTTCATTATTTTATTTTTAGTTCCCGAGTTCCGGCAATACCCCGACCTGCGTCCTCGGCTTTAATTATTTTTAATTTTCTCTACCACGAGTTCCGGCAGTACCCCGACCTGCGTCCTCGTTTTCATTATTTTATTTTCAGTTCCCGAGTTCCGGCAGTACCCCGACCTGCGTCCTCGGCTTTAATTATTTTTAATTTTCTCTACCACGAGTTCCGGCAGTACCCCGACCTGCGTCCTCGTTTTCATTATTTTATTTTCAGTTCCCGAGTTCCGGAAGTACCCCAACCTGCGTCCTCGTTTTCATTATTTTATTTTCAGTTCCCGAGTTCCGGCAGTATCCCGACCTGCGTCCTCGACTTTAATTATTTTTAATTTTCTCTACCACGAGTTCCGGCAGTACCCCGACCTGCGTCCTCGTTTCCATTATTTTATTTTCAGTTCCTGAGTTCCGGCAATACCCCGACCTGCGTCCTTGGTTTTAATTATTTTTTTAATTTTTTCTACCACGAGTTCCGGCAGTACCCCGACCTGCGTCCTCGTTTTCATTATTTTATTTTCAGTTCCTGAGTTCCGGCAGTACCCCGACCTGCGTCCTCGGTTTTAATTATTTTTTAATTTTCTCTACCACGAGTTCCAGCAGTACCCCGACCTGCGTCCTCGGATTTATTTATCATCGTTTATTTTTCCAAAGTTTAACAAAAACTCCGACTTACTTTAGTTCTTTCAATATCTGACGCTCTCTTCAACAAAATTGGTGTCTACGTCTTTACTCATTACTTATCTTGATAGCATACAAATTCCATTTTGTTTGCCATCTAATAAGCAACAAGTAAAGAGGGGCAGCTGTTGACACCCAATTTTGTCCGGGGTCAAAAATATTAGTTTGTAAAAATTTTGGGTTAATTAAATTTTTATTCTCAAATTTGTATAATTAAATAAATACTGAGAAAAAATAAAAAGCTTGTTTGAATGTATTATTCTTGTGTATTGAGTTATTTTTGGGGTTATTTAAAAAATAAGAATAAAAAAATAAGAAAAGATTTTGAGAAAAAAAAGTTTTTTTGTAAAAAATAAAAAAAAACGAATTTTAAAAAAGATAAGATAAAAATGTATTTTTGGTAAAAGATTTGATAAGTTTTTTGTGAGGATAAAGATAATTTTTTTTTATTAAAAGGATTTGTTTTATTTAACAAAGGATTATAATCATATTTGTTTTGATTTAAAAAGATTGAGAATTGATCTTTAACAAATTTAAAAGATTTGATTAAGGAATAAACCAGGGAATATTCCATTGGGCTTTCAAAGCCTATTGGAGAAACCCTATTTTTCTTAACCTAATTTTTTTCTATAAATAGAGCTCTTCTCCTTACAATTTCGAGACAGAATTGGATACGCAATTTTGAAAACAGAGATTCTTTTAGAAGCAATTTACTCTAAAAAAATATTGTGCTTCGATTTCCGTGCCTACTACTACTCTTCTACTTTAGTCTTTAGTCTCATTTTCTTGGTTTTTGTGCTGAATAATAAAACACTTCCTCTGCCAGCCTAAGTTCCTGGCCTTCAACACAGTAATACTCCCTTCGTCCATTCCAGGTACCTCTTTTCATCTCTTTTGTTTTCAGTTTTGTTTTGTTTTTTTTTAAATATTAAAAAATAAAAATGTAGTCTTTTATATTTCAATTGTTGAGATTTTAATTATTATTTTTATGAATCCTTTTTGATTGTTGAATAAAAAAATTTTCATGAATTAAAGCCGATGACGGAAAATTTGGAAGATGTCCGGAGTGACGGTTACACAAAAGTCTATCCATTAGTCTTGAGGCATTTCTTTTCAATCGGATTTGGCCATGAGTGTTGGCTGGGTTTGGTTCTAAAAAAAAAATTACAAGTTTGGAATTTTAAGGTGAAAGTAATACTTTAAAGTTGTCGACGATAGAAATTAGGAAAAGGATGTGGTTGCGGTTCCGTAAATTTTACCTAATTATCTTGAGGCATATTTTTTATATTAGAGTTGGCCATGAGTGTTGGCTAAATCTAAATGGCAAAAAATCAAAGTAAATATTTCGCTAAATCTCTTTTTAGTGTTAGAATTAATATGAATAAATTCGTTGATCCTTAACCGTTATAACAATGGTGAATATAAACAATTAAAAATAATTATTTCAAAGATAATTATTTTGCTTACAAGTTTAGAATTATTTTTTACCGCAACACAATCTTATATCGAAAAGGAAATTTTGTTAAGAAATCATTTTGAAATAATTTTAGAACTAATTTTTATTGCTGTAAATCTTTACTAAAATAGAAATTTTAAATTCACCATTGTTATATCCAAATGTTATAGGATTTGATTTTATTCCGCAGAAAAATTGCTACTTAGGCAACCCATTTCTCAATCATAGTCATTTATCATCTTTGATAATATGCCCATAAAAATGGGACATATAAAATAAAAATAATAAACAAATTTTTTTTTAATATTAATAATTGAAAACCAAACCAAATTAATCAAGCAAATAATATAGACCAAATAGGTAACCGTTCTTAGAACGGACGTGGTAGGGTGCTAATACCTTCCCTACTCGTAATCAACCCCCTAATCCAAACTCTGATACGCAGACCATTTTTTTTAGGTGCCCAATTTCACCATTCCATTTTTATGGATAAATCAATTGGCGGCGACTCCAAATCTCTTTATTTAATTTAAATATTAAATTAATTATTTTTTTTTTCATATTTTTTCGTGGCGCCCTTCGGGACGGTTGCGACACTAAAGGCTTAGAATGGTCTAGGAATGTGTATTAGGACATATAAGAACCTTTAGAATGATCCTAAACAATGCTTCGTGCCCCAAGGGACGTAGAGGATTTTGCATGTGTCCTTGGAGGCTCTAACAAGTGTAGAATGGTTAATAGGGTATTCTAAAGGCTTAGTATCATCTAGGAATATGTATTGGGACATATAAGAACCTTTAGAATGATCCTAAACAATGCATAGTGCCCCAAGGGACGTAGAGGATGTAGCATGAGTCCTAGGAGGCTCTAACAAGTGTAGAATGGTTAATAGGGTATTCTAAAGGCTTAGTATCGTCTAGGAATATGTATTGGGACATATAAGAACCTTTAGAATGATCCTAAACAATGCTTAGTGCCCCAAGGGACGTAGAGGATTTTGCATGAGTCCTTGGAGGCTCTAACAAGTGTAGAATGGTTAATAGGGTATTCTAAAGGCTTAGAATGGTCTAGGAATGTATATTAGGACATATAATAACCTTTAGAATGATCCTAAACAATGCTTGGTGCCCCAAGGGACGTATAGGATGTAGCATGAGTGCTTGGAGGCTCTAACAAGTGTTGAATGGTTAATAGGGTATTCTGAAGGCTTAGAATGGTCTAGGAATGTGTATTAGGACATATAAGAACCTTTAGAATGATCCTAAACAATGCTTAGTTCCCCAAGGGACGTAGAAGATTTTGCATGAGTCCTTAGAGGCTCTAACAAGTGTAGAATGGTTAATAGGGTATTCTAAAGGCTTAGTATCGTCTAGGAATATGTATTGGGACATATAAGAACCTTTAGAATTATCCTAAACAATGCTTAGTGCCCCAAGGGACGTAGAGGATTTTGCATGAGTCCTTGGAGGCTCTAACAAGTGTAGAATGGTTAATAGGGTATTCTAAAGGCTTAGAATGGTCTAGGAATGTGTCTTAGGACATATAAGAACCTTTAGAATGATCCTAAACAATGCTTGGTGCCCCAAGGGACGTATAGGATGTAGCATGAGTGCTTGGAGGCTCTAACAAGTGTTGAATGGTTAATAGGGTATTCTGAAGGCTTAGAATGGACTAGGAATGTGTATTAGGACATATAAGAACCTTTAGAATGATCCTAAACAATGCTTAGTGCCCCAAGGGACGTAGAAGATTTTGCATGAGTCCTTAAAGGCTCTAACAAGTGTAGAATGGTTAATAGGGTATTCTAAAGGCTTAGAATGGTCTAGGAATGTGTATTAGGACATATAAGAACCTTTAGAATGATCCTAAACAATGCTTCGTGCCCCAAGGGACGTAGAGGATTTTGCATGAGTCGTTGGAGGCTCTAACAAGTGTAGAATGGTTAATAGGGTATTCTAAAGGCTTAATATCGTCTAGGAATATGTATTGGGACATATAAGAACCTTTAGAATGATCCTAAAGAATGCTTAGTTCCCCAAGGGACGTAGAGGATTTTGCATGAGTCCTTGGAGGCTCTAACAAGTGTAGAATGGTTAATAGGGTATTCTAAAGGCTTAGAATGGTCTAGGAATGTGTATTAGGACATATAAGAACCTTTAGAATGATCCTAAACAATGCTGGGTGCCCCAAGGGATGTATAGGATGTAGCATGAGTGCTTAGAGGCTCTAACAAGTGTAGAATGGTTAATAGGGTATTCTGAAGGCTTAGAATCGTCTAGGAATGTGTATTTGGACATATAAGAACCTTTAGAATGATCCTAAACAATGCTTAGTGCCCCAAGGGACGTAGAGGATTTTGCATGAGTCCTTAGAGGCTCTAACAAGTGTAGAATGGTTAATAGGGTATTCTAAAGGCTTAGAATGGTCTAGGAATGTGTATTCGGACATATAAGAACCTTTAGAATGATCCTAAACAATGCTTAGTACCCCAAGGGATATAGAGGATGTAGCATGAGTCCTAGGAGGCTCTAACAAGTGTAGAATGGTTAATAGGGTATTCTAAAGGTTTAGAATGGTCTAGGAATGTGTACTAGGACATATAAGAACCTTTAGAATGATCCTAGGTGCCCCAACGGACGTATAGGATGTAGCATGAGTCCTTGGAGGCTCTAACAAGTGTAGAATGGTTAATAGAGTATTCTGAAGGCTTAGAATGGTTTAGGAATGTGTATTAGGACATATAAAAACCTTTAGAATGATCCTAAACAATGCTTAGTGCCCCAAGGGACGTAGAGGATTTTGCATGAGTCCTTGGAGGCTCTAACAAGTGTAGAATGGTTAATAGGGTATTCTAAAGGCTTAGAATGGTCTAGGAATGTGTATTAGGACATATAAGAACCTTTAGAATGATCCTAAACAATGCTTGGTGCCCCAAGGGACGTATAGGATGTAGCATGAGTGCTTGGAGGCTCTAACAAGTGTTGAATGGTTAATAGGGTATTCTGAAGGCTTAGAATGGTCTAGGAATGTGTATTAGGACATATAAGAACCTTTAGAATGATCCTAAACAATGCTTAGTGCCCCAAGGGACGTAGAAGATTTTGCATGAGTCCTTAAAGGCTCTAACAAGTGTAGAATGGTTAATAGGGTATTCTAAAGGCTTAGAATGGTCTAGGAATGTGTATTAGGACATATAAGAACCTTTAGAATGATCCTAAACAATGCTTTGTGCCCCAAGGGACGTAGAGGATTTTGCATGAGTCGTTGGAGGCTCTAACAAGTGTAGAATGGTTAATAGGGTATTCTAAAGCCTTAGTATCGTCTAGGAATATGTATTGGGACATATAAGAACCTTTAGAATGATCCTAAATAATGCTTAGTGCCCCAAGGGATGTAGAGGATTTTGCATGAGTCCTTGGAGGCTCTAACAAGTGTAGAATGGTTAATAGGGTATTCTAAAGGCTTAGAATGGTCTAGGAATGTGTATTAGGACATTTAAGAACCTTTAGAATGATCCTAAACAATGCTTGGTGCCCCAAGGGATGTATAGGATGTAGCATGAGTGCTTAGAGGCTCTAACAAGTATAGAATGGTTAATAGGATATTCTGAAGGCTTAGAATCCTCTAGGAATGTGTATTAGGACATATAAGAACCTTTAGAATGATCCTAAACAATGCTTAGTGCCCCAAGGGACGTAGAGGATTTTGCATGAGTCCTTAGAGGCTCGAACAAGTGTAGAATGGTTAATAGGGTATTCTAAAGGCTTAGAATGGTCTAGGAATGTGTATTCGGACATATAAGAACCTTTAGAATGATCCTAAACAATGCTTAGTGCCCCAAGGGACGTAGAGGATGTAGCATGAGTCCTAGGAGGCTCTAACAAGTGTAGAATGGTTAATAGGGTATTCTAAAGGTTTAGAATGGTCTAGGAATGTGTAGTAGGACATATAAGAACCTTTAGAATGATCCTAGGTGCCCCAACGGACGTATAGGATGTAGAATGAGTCCTTGGAGGCTCTAACAAGTGTAGAATGGTTAATAGAGTATTCTGAAGGCTTAGAATGGTTTAGGAATGTGTATTAGGACATATAAAAACCTTTAGAATGATCCTAAACAATGCTTAGTGCCCCAAGGGACATAGAGGATTTTGCATGAGTCCTTGGAGGCTCTAACAAGTGTAAAATGGTTAATAGGGTATTCTAAAGGCTTAGAATGGTCTAGGAATGTGTATTAGGACATATAAGAACCTTTAGAATGATCCTAAACAATGCTTAGTGCCCCAAGGGACGTAGAAGATTTTCATGAGTCCTTAAAGGCTCTAACAAGTGTAGAATGGTTGATAGGGTATTCTAAAGGCTTAGAATGGTCTAGGAATGTGTATTAGGACATATAAGAACCTTTAGAATGATCCTAAACAATGCTTGGTGCCCCAAGGGACGTATAGGATGTAGCATGAGTGCTTGGAGGCTCTAACAAGTGTTGAATGGTTAATAGGGTATTCTGAAGGCTTAGAATGGTCTAGGAATGTGTATTAGGACATATAAGAACCTTTAGAATGATCCTAAACAATGCTTGGTGCCCCAAGGGACGTATAGGATGTAGCATGAGTGCTTGGAGGCTCTAACAAGTGTTGAATGGTTAATAGGGTATTCTGAAGGCTTAGAATGGTCTAGGAATGTGTATTAGGACATATAAGAACCTTTAGAATGATCCTAAACAATGCTTAGTGCCCCAAGGGACGTAGAAGATTTTGCATGAGTCCTTAAAGGCTCTAACAAGTGTAGAATGGTTAATAGGGTATTCTAAAGGCTTAGAATGGTCTAGGAATGTGTATTAGGACATATAAGAACCTTTAGAATGATCCTAAACAATGCTTCGTGCCCCAAGGGACGTAGAGGATTTTGCATGAGTCGTTGGAGGCTCTAACAAGTGTAGAATGGTTAATAGGGTATTCTAAAGGCTTAATATCGTCTAGGAATATGTATTGGGACATATAAGAACCTTTAGAATGATCCTAAAGAATGCTTAGTTCCCCAAGGGACGTAGAGGATTTTGCATGAGTCCTTGGAGGCTCTAACAAGTGTAGAATGGTTAATAGGGTATTCTAAAGGCTTAGAATGGTCTAGGAATGTGTATTAGGACATATAAGAACCTTTACAATGATCCTAAACAATGCTGGGTGCCCCAAGGGATGTATAGGATGTAGCATGAGTGCTTAGAGGCTCTAACAAGTGTAGAATGGTTAATAGGGTATTCTGAAGGCTTAGAATCGTCTAGGAATGTGTATTAGGACATATAAGAACCTTTAGAATGATCCTAAACAATGCTTAGTGCCCCAAGGGACGTAGAGGATTTTGCATGAGTCCTTAGAGGCTCTAACAAGTGTAGAATGGTTAATAGGGTATTCTAAAGGCTTAGAATGGTCTAGGAATGTGTATTCGGACATATAAGAACCTTTAGAATGATCCTAAACAATGCTTAGTACCCCAAGGGATGTAGAGGATGTAGCATGAGTCCTAGGAGGCTCTAACAAGTGTAGAATGGTTAATAGGGTATTCTAAAGGTTTAGAATGGTCTAGGAATGTGTACTAGGACATATAAGAACCTTTAGAATGATCCTAGGTGCCCCAACGGACGTATAGGATGTAGCATGAGTCCTTGGAGGCTCTAACAAGTGTAGAATGGTTAATAGAGTATTCTGAAGGCTTAGAATGGTTTAGGAATGTGTATTAGGACATATAAAAACCTTTAGAATGATCCTAAACAATGCTTAGTGCCCCAAGGGACGTAGAGGATTTTGCATGAGTCCTTGGAGGCTCTAACAAGTGTAGAATGGTTAATAGGGTATTCTAAAGGCTTAGAATGGTCTAGGAATGTGTATTAGGACATATAAGAACCTTTAGAATGATCCTAAACAATGCTTGGTGCCCCAAGGGACGTATAGGATGTAGCATGAGTGCTTGGAGGCTCTAACAAGTGTTGAATGGTTAATAGGGTATTCTGAAGGCTTAGAATGGTCTAGGAATGTGTATTAGGACATATAAGAACCTTTAGAATGATCCTAAACAATGCTTAGTGCCCCAAGGGACGTAGAAGATTTTGCATGAGTCCTTAAAGGCTCTAACAAGTGTAGAATGGTTAATAGGGTATTCTAAAGGCTTAGAATGGTCTAGGAATGTGTATTAGGACATATAAGAACCTTTAGAATGATCCTAAACAATGCTTTGTGCCCCAAGGGACGTAGAGGATTTTGCATGAGTCGTTGGAGGCTCTAACAAGTGTAGAATGGTTAATAGGGTATTCTAAAGCCTTAGTATCGTCTAGGAATATGTATTGGGACATATAAGAACCTTTAGAATGATCCTAAATAATGCTTAGTGCCCCAAGGGATGTAGAGGATTTTGCATGAGTCCTTGGAGGCTCTAACAAGTGTAGAATGGTTAATAGGGTATTCTAAAGGCTTAGAATGGTCTAGGAATGTGTATTAGGACATTTAAGAACCTTTAGAATGATCCTAAACAATGCTTGGTGCCCCAAGGGATGTATAGGATGTAGCATGAGTGCTTAGAGGCTCTAACAAGTATAGAATGGTTAATAGGATATTCTGAAGGCTTAGAATCGTCTAGGAATGTGTATTAGGACATATAAGAACCTTTAGAATGATCCTAAACAATGCTTAGTGCCCCAAGGGACGTAGAGGATTTTGCATGAGTCCTTAGAGGCTCGAACAAGTGTAGAATGGTTAATAGGGTATTCTAAAGGCTTAGAATGGTCTAGGAATGTGTATTCGGACATATAAGAACCTTTAGAATGATCCTAAACAATGCTTAGTGCCCCAAGGGACGTAGAGGATGTAGCATGAGTCCTAGGAGGCTCTAACAAGTGTAGAATGGTTAATAGGGTATTCTAAAGGTTTAGAATGGTCTAGGAATGTGTAGTAGGACATATAAGAACCTTTAGAATGATCCTAGGTGCCCCAACGGACGTATAGGATGTAGAATGAGTCCTTGGAGGCTCTAACAAGTGTAGAATGGTTAATAGAGTATTCTGAAGGCTTAGAATGGTTTAGGAATGTGTATTAGGACATATAAAAACCTTTAGAATGATCCTAAACAATGCTTAGTGCCCCAAGGGACGTAGAGGATTTTGCATGAGTCCTTGGAGGCTCTAACAAGTGTAAAATGGTTAATAGGGTATTCTAAAGGCTTAGAATGGTCTAGGAATGTGTATTAGGACATATAAGAACCTTTAGAATGATCCTAAACAATGCTTAGTGCCCCAAGGGACGTAGAAGATTTTCATGAGTCCTTAAAGGCTCTAACAAGTGTAGAATGGTTGATAGGGTATTCTAAAGGCTTAGAATGGTCTAGGAATGTGTATTAGGACATATAAGAACCTTTAGAATGATCCTAAACAATGCTTGGTGCCCCAAGGGACGTATAGGATGTAGCATGAGTGCTTGGAGGCTCTAACAAGTGTTGAATGGTTAATAGGGTATTCTGAAGGCTTAGAATGGTCTAGGAATGTGTATTAGGACATATAAGAACCTTTAGAATGATCCTAAACAATGCTTGGTGCCCCAAGGGACGTATAGGATGTAGCATGAGTGCTTGGAGGCTCTAACAAGTGTAGAATGGTTAATAGGGTATTCTGAAGGCTTAGAATGGTCTAGGAATGTGTATTAGGACATATAAGAACCTTTAGAATGATCCTAAACAATGCTTGGTGCCCCAAGGGATGTATAGGATGTAGCATGAGTGCTTCGAGGCTCTAACAAGTATAGAATGGTTAATAGGGTATTCTGAAGGCTTAGAATGGTCTAGGAATGTGTATTAGGACATATAAGAACCTTTAGAATGATCCTGAACAATGCTTTGTGCCCCAAGGGATGTAGAGGATTTTGCATGAGTCCTTGGAGGCTCTAACAAGTGTAGAATGGTTAATAGGGTATTCTAAAGGCTTAGAATGGTCTAGGAATGTGTATTAGGACATTTAAGAACCTTTAGAATGATCCTAAACAATGCTTGGTGCCCCAAGGGATGTATAGGATGTAGCATGAGTGCTTAGAGGCTCTAACAAGTATAGAATGGTTAATAGGATATTCTGAAGGCTTAGAATCGTCTAGGAATGTGTATTAGGACATATAAGAACCTTTAGAATGATCCTAAACAATGCTTAGTGCCCCAAGGGACGTAGAGGATTTTGCATGAGTCCTTAGAGGCTCGAACAAGTGTAGAATGGTTAATAGGGTATTCTAAAGGCTTAGAATGGTCTAGGAATGTGTATTCGGACATATAAGAACCTTTAGAATGATCCTAAACAATGCTTAGTGCCCCAAGGGACGTAGAGGATGTAGCATGAGTCCTAGGAGGCTCTAACAAGTGTAGAATGGTTAATAGGGTATTCTAAAGGTTTAGAATGGTCTAGGAATGTGTAGTAGGACATATAAGAACCTTTAGAATGATCCTAGGTGCCCCAACGGACGTATAGGATGTAGAATGAGTCCTTGGAGGCTCTAACAAGTGTAGAATGGTTAATAGAGTATTCTGAAGGCTTAGAATGGTTTAGGAATGTGTATTAGGACATATAAAAACCTTTAGAATGATCCTAAACAATCCTTAGTGCCCCAAGGGACGTAGAGGATTTTGCATGAGTCCTTGGAGGCTCTAACAAGTGTAAAATGGTTAATAGGGTATTCTAAAGGCTTAGAATGGTCTAGGAATGTGTATTAGGACATATAAGAACCTTTAGAATGATCCTAAACAATGCTTAGTGCCCCAAGGGACGTAGAAGATTTTCATGAGTCCTTAAAGGCTCTAACAAGTGTAGAATGGTTGATAGGGTATTCTAAAGGCTTAGAATGGTCTAGGAATGTGTATTAGGACATATAAGAACCTTTAGAATGATCCTAAACAATGCTTGGTGCCCCAAGGGACGTATAGGATGTAGCATGAGTGCTTGGAGGCTCTAACAAGTGTTGAATGGTTAATAGGGTATTCTGAAGGCTTAGAATGGTCTAGGAATGTGTATTAGGACATATAAGAACCTTTAGAATGATCCTAAACAATGCTTGGTGCCCCAAGGGACGTATAGGATGTAGCATGAGTGCTTGGAGGCTCTAACAAGTGTAGAATGGTTAATAGGGTATTCTGAAGGCTTAGAATGGTCTAGGAATGTGTATTAGGACATATAAGAACCTTTAGAATGATCCTAAACAATGCTTGGTGCCCCAAGGGATGTATAGGATGTAGCATGAGTGCTTCGAGGCTCTAACAAGTATAGAATGGTTAATAGGGTATTCTGAAGGCTTAGAATGGTCTAGGAATGTGTATTAGGACATATAAGAACCTTTAGAATGATCCTGAACAATGCTTTGTGCCCCAAGGGACGTAGAGGATTTTGCATGAGTCCTTGGAGGCTCTAACAAGTGTAGAATGGTTAATAGGGTATTCTAAAGGCTTAGAATGGTCTAGGAATGTGTATTAGGACATATAAGAACCTTTAGAATGATCCTAAACAATGCTTAGTGCCCCAAGGGACGTAGAAGATTTTGCATGAGTCCTTAAAGGCTCTAACAAGTGTAGAATGGTTAATAGGGTATTCTAAAGGCTTAGAATGGTCTAGGAATGTGTATTAGGACATATAAGAACCTTTAGAATGATCCTAAACAATGCTTGGTGCCCCAAGGGACGTATAGGATGTAGCATGAGTGCTTGGAGGCTCTAACAAGTGTTGAATGGTTAATAGGGTATTCTGAAGGCTTAGAATGGTCTAGGAATGTGTATTAGGACATATAAGAACCTTTAGAATGATCCTAAACAATGCTTAGTGCCCCAAGGGACGTAGAGGATTTTGCATGAGTCCTTAGAGGCTCTAACAAGTGTAGAATGGTTAATAGGGTATTCTAAAGGCTTAGAATGGTCTAGGAATGTGTATCCGGACATATAAGAACCTTTAGAATGATCCTAAACAATGCTTAGTGCCCCAAGGGACGTAGAGGATGTAGCATGAGTCCTAGGAGGCTCTAACAAGTGTAGAATGGTTAATAGGGTATTCTAAAGGTTTAGAATGGTCTAGGAATGTGTACAAGGACATATAAGAACCTTTAGAATGATCCTGAACAATGCTTAGTGCCCCAAGGGACGTAGAGGATTTTGCATGAGTCCTTGGAGGCTCTAATAAGTGTAGAATGGTTAATAGGGTATTCTCAAGGCTTAGAATGGTCTAGGAATGTGTATTAGGACATATAAGAACCTTTAGAATGATCCTAAACAATGCTTGGTGCCCCAAGGGACGTATAGGATGTAGCATGAGTGCTTGGAGGCTCTAACAAGTGTAGAATGATTAATAGGGTATTCTAAAGGCTTAGAATGGTCTAGGAATGTGTATTAGGACATATAAGAACCTTTAGAATGATCCTAAACAATGCTTAGTGCCCCAATGGACGTAGAGGATTTTGCATGAGTCCTTGGAGGCTCTAACAAGTGTAATATGGTTAATAGGGTATTCTCAAGGCTTAGAATGGTCTAGGAATGTGTATTAGGACATATAAGAACCTTTAGAATGATCCTAAACAATGCTTCGTGCCCCAAGGGATGTAGAGGATTTTGCATGAGTCGTTGGAGGCTCTAACAAGTGTAGAATGGTTAATAGGGTATTCTAAAGGCTTAGAATGGTCAAGGAATGTGTATTAGGACATATAAGAACCTTTGGAATGATCCTAAACAATGTTTAGTGCCCCAAGGGACGTAGAGGACTTTGCATGAGTCCTTCGAGGCTCTAACAAGTGTAGAATGGTTAATAGGGTATTCTAAAGGCTTAGAATGGTCTAGGAATGTGTATTAGGACATATAAGAACCTTTAGAATGATCCTAAACAATGCTTAGTGCCCCAAGGGACGTAGAGGATGTAGCATGAGTCCTAGGAGGCTCTAACAAGTGTAGAATGGTTAATAGGGTATTCTAAAGGCTTAGTATCGTCTGGGAATATGTATAGGGACATATAAGAACCTTTAGAATGATCCTAAACAATGCTTAGTGCCCCAAGGGACGTAGAGGATTTTGCACGAGTCCTTGGAGGCTCTAACAAGTGTACAATGGTTAATAGGGTATTCTAAAGGCTTAGAATGGTCTACGAATGTGTATTAGGACATATAAGAACCTTTAGAATGATCCTAAACAATGCTTGGTGCCCCAAGGGACGTATAGGATGTAGCATGAGTGCTTGGAGGCTCTAACAAGTGTAGAATGGTTAATAGGGTATTCTGAAGGCTTAGAATGGTCTAGGAATGTGTATTAGGACATATAAGAACCTTTAGAATGATCCTAAACAATGCTTAGTGCCCCAAGGGACGTAGAGGATTTTGCATGAGTCCTTAGAGGCTCTAACAAGTGTAGAATGGTTAATAGGGTATTCTAAAGGCTTAGAATGGTCTAGGAATGTGTATTAGGACATATAAGAACCTTTAGAATGATCCTAAACAATGCTTCGTGCCCCAAGGGACGTAGAGGATTTTGCATGAGTCGTTGGAGGCTCTAACATGTGTAGAATGGTTAATAGGGTATTCTAAGGGCTTAGTATCGTCTAGGAATATGTATTGGGACATATAAGAACCTTTAGAATGATCCTAAACAATGCTTAGTGCCCCAAGGGACGTAGAGGATTTTGCATGAGTCCTTGGAGGCTCTCACAAGTGTAGAATGGTTAATAGGGTATTCTAAAGGCTTAGAATGGTCTAGGAATGTGTATTAGGACATATAAGAACCTTTAGAATGATCCTAAACAATGCTTGGTGCCCCAAGGGACGTATAGGATGTAGCATGAGTTCTTGGAGGCTCTAACAAGTGTAGAATGGTTAATAGGGTATTCTGAAGGCTTAGAATGGTCTAGGAATGTGTATTAGGACAGATAAGAACCTTTAGAATGATCCTAAACAATGCTTAGTGCCCCAAGGGACATAGAGCATTTTGCATGAGTCCTAGGAGGCTCTAACAAGTGTAGAATGGTTAATAGGGAATTCTAAAGGCTTAGTATCGTGTAGGAATATGCATAGGGACATATAAGAACCTTTAGAATGATCCTAAACAATGCTTAGTGCCCCAAGGGACGTAGAGGATTTTGCACGAGTCCTTGGAGGCTCTAACAAGTGTACAATGGTTAATAGGGTATTCTCAAGGCTTAGAATGGTCTAGGAATGTGTATTAGGACATATAAGAACCTTTAGAATGATCCTAAACAATGCTTGGTGCCCCAAGGAACGTATAGGATGTAGCATGAGTGCTTGGAGGCTCTAACAAGTGTAGAATGATTAATAGGGTATTCTAAAGGCTTAGAATGGTCTAGGAATGTGTATTAGGACATATAAGAACCTTTAGAATGATCCTAAACAATGCTTAGTGCCCCAATGGACGTAGAGGATTTTGCATGAGTCCTTGGAGGCTCTAACAAGTGTAATATGGTTAATAGGGTATTCTCAAGGCTTAGAATGGTCTAGGAATGTGTATTAGGACATATAAGAACCTTTAGAATGATCCTAAACAATGCTTCGTGCCCCAAGGGATGTAGAGGATTTTGCATGAGTCGTTGGAGGCTCTAACAAGTGTAGAATGGTTAATAGGGTATTCTAAAGGCTTAGAATGGTGAAGGAATGTGTATTAGGACATATAAGAACCTTTGGAATGATCCTAAACAATGTTTAGTGCCCCAAGGGACGTAGAGGACTTTGCATGAGTCCTTAGAGGCTCTAACAAGTGTAGAATGGTTAATAGGGTATTCTAAAGGCTTAGAATGGTCTAGGAATGTGTATTAGGACATATAAGAACCTTTAGAATGATCCTAAACAATGCTTAGTGCCCCAAGGGACGTAGAGGATGTAGCATGAGTCCTAGGAGGCTCTAACAAGTGTAGAATGGTTAATAGGGTATTCTAAAGGCTTAGTATCGTCTGGGAATATGTATAGGGACATATAAGAACCTTTAGAATGATCCTAAACAATGCTTAGTGCCCCAAGGGACGTAGAGGATTTTGCACGAGTCCTTGGAGGCTCTAACAAGTGTACAATGGTTAATAGGGTATTCTAAAGGCTTAGAATGGTCTACGAATGTGTATTAGGACATATAAGAACCTTTAGAATGATCCTAAACAATGCTTGGTGCCCCAAGGGACGTATAGGATGTAGCATGAGTGCTTGGAGGCTCTAACAAGTGTAGAATGGTTAATAGGGTATTCTGAAGGCTTAGAATGGTCTAGGAATGTGTATTAGGACAGATAAGAACCTTTAGAGTGATCCTAAACAATGCTTAGTGCCCCAAGGGACATAGAGCATTTTGCATGAGTCCTAGGAGGCTCTAACAAGTGTAGAATGGTTAATAGGGAATTCTAAAGGCTTAGTATCGTGTAGGAATATGTATAGGGACATATAAGAACCTTTAGAATGATCCTAAACAATGCTTAGTGCCCCAAGGGACGTAGAGGATTTTGCACGAGTCCTTGGAGGCTCTAACAAGTGTACAATGGTTAATAGGGTATTCTCAAGGCTTAGAATGGTCTAGGAATGTGTATTAGGACATATAAGAACCTTTAGAATGATCCTAAACAATGCTTGGTGCCCCAAGGGACGTATAGGATGTAGCATGAGTGCTTGGAGGCTCTAACAAGTGTAGAATGATTAATAGGGTATTCTAAAGGCTTAGAATGGTCTAGGAATGTGTATTAGGACATATAAGAACCTTTAGAATGATCCTAAACAATGCTTAGTGCCCCAATGGACGTAGAGGATTTTGCATGAGTCCTTGGAGGCTCTAACAAGTGTAATATGGTTAATAGGGTATTCTCAAGGCTTAGAATGGTCTAGGAATGTGTATTAGGACATATAAGAACCTTTAGAATGATCCTAAACAATGCTTCGTGCCCCAAGGGATGTAGAGGATTTTGCATGAGTCGTTGGAGGCTCTAACAAGTGTAGAATGGTTAATAGGGTATTCTAAAGGCTTAGAATGGTCAAGGAATGTGTATTAGGACATATAAGAACCTTTGGAATGATCCTAAACAATGTTTAGTGCCCCAAGGGACGTAGAGGACTTTGCATGAGTCCTTAGAGGCTCTAACAAGTGTAGAATGGTTAATAGGGTATTCTAAAGGCTTAGAATGGTCTAGGAATGTGTATTAGGACATATAAGAACCTTTAGAATGATCCTAAACAATGCTTAGTGCCCCAAGGGACGTAGAGGATGTAGCATGAGTCCTAGGAGGCTCTAACAAGTGTAGAATGGTTAATAGGGTATTCTAAAGGCTTAGTATCGTCTGGGAATATGTATAGGGACATATAAGAACCTTTAGAATGATCCTAAACAATGCTTAGTGCCCCAAGGGACGTAGAGGATTTTGCACGAGTCCTTGGAGGCTCTAACAAGTGTACAATGGTTAATAGGGTATTCTAAAGGCTTAGAATGGTCTACGAATGTGTATTAGGACATATAAGAACCTTTAGAATGATCCTAAACAATGCTTGGTGCCCCAAGGGACGTATAGGATGTAGCATGAGTGCTTGGAGGCTCTAACAAGTGTAGAATGGTTAATAGGGTATTCTGAAGGCTTAGAATGGTCTAGGAATGTGTATTAGGACATATAAGAACCTTTAGAATGATCCTAAACAATGCTTAGTGCCCCAAGGGACGTAGAGGATTTTGCATGAGTCCTTAGAGGCTCTAACAAGTGTAGAATGGTTAATAGGGTATTCTAAAGGCTTAGAATGGTCTAGGAATGTGTATTAGGACATATAAGAACCTTTAGAATGATCCTAAACAATGCTTCGTGCCCCAAGGGACGTAGAGGATTTTGCATGAGTCGTTGGAGGCTCTAACATGTGTAGAATGGTTAATCGGGTATTCTAAGGGCTTAGTATCGTCTAGGAATATGTATTGGGACATATAAGAACCTTTAGAATGATCCTAAACAATGCTTAGTGCCCCAAGGGACGTAGAGGATTTTGCATGAGTCCTTGGAGGCTCTCACAAGTGTAGAATGGTTAATAGGGTATTCTAAAGGCTTAGAATGGTCTAGGAATGTGTATTAGGACATATAAGAACCTTTAGAATGATCCTAAACAATGCTTGGTGCCCCAAGGGACGTATAGGATGTAGCATGAGTTCTTGGAGGCTCTAACAAGTGTAGAATGGTTAATAGGGTATTCTGAAGGCTTAGAATGGTCTAGGAATGTGTATTAGGACAGATAAGAACCTTTAGAATGATCCTAAACAATGCTTAGTGCCCCAAGGGACATAGAGCATTTTGCATGAGTCCTTAGAGGCTCTAACAAGTGTAGAATTGTTAATAGGGTATTCTAAAGGCTTAGTATCGTCTAGGAATATGTATAGGGACATATAAGAACCTTTAGAATGATCCTAAACAATGCTTAGTGCCCCAAGGGACGTAGAGGATGTAGCATGAGTGCTTGGAGGCTCTAACAAGTGTAGAATGGTTAATAGGGTATTCTGAAGGCTTGGAATGGTCTAGGAATGTGTATTAGGACATATAAGAACCTTTAGAATGATCCTAAACAATGCTTAGTGCCCCAAGGGACATAGAGGATGTAGCATGAGTCGTTGGAGGCTCTAACATGTGTAGAATGGTTAATAGGGTATTCTAAGGGCTTAGTATCGTCTAGGAATATGTATTGGGACATATAAGAACCTTTAGAATGATCCTAAACAATGCTTCGTGCCCCAAGGGACGTAGAGGATTTTGCATGAGTCGTTGGAGGCTCTAACATGTGTAGAATGGTTAATAGGGTATTCTAAGGGCTTAGTATCGTCTAGGAATATGTATTGGGACATATAAGAACCTTTAGAATGATCCTAAACAATGCTTAGTGCCCCAAGGGACGTAGAGGATTTTGCATGAGTCCTTGGAGGCTCTCACAAGTGTAGAATGGTTAATAGGGTATTCTAAAGGCTTAGAATGGTCTAGGAATGTTTATTAGGACATATAAGAACCTTTAGAATGATCCTAAACAATGCTTGGTGCCCCAAGGGACGTATAGGATGTAGCATGAGTGCTTGGAGGCTCTAACAAGTGTAGAATGGTTAATAGGGTATTCTGAAGGCTTAGAATGGTCTAGGAATGTGTATTAGGACAGATAAGAACCTTTAGAATGATCCTAAACAATGCTTAGTGCCCCAAGGGACATAGAGGATTTTGCATGAGTCCTTAGAGGCTCTAACAAGTGTAGAATTGTTAATAGGGTATTCTAAAGGCTTAGTATCGTCTAGGAATATGTATAGGGACATATAAGAACCTTTAGAATGATCCTAAACAATGCTTAGTGCCCCAAGGGACGTAGAGGATGTAGCATGAGTGCTTGGAGGCTCTAACAAGTGTAGAATGGTTAATAGGGTATTCTGAAGGCTTGGAATGGTCTAGGAATGTGTATTAGGACATATAAGAACCTTTAGAATGATCCTAAACAATGCTTAGTGCCCCAAGGGACGTAGAAGATGTAGCATGAGTCCTAGGAGGCTCTAACAAGTGTAGAATGGTTAATAGGGTATTCAAAAGGCTTAGTATCGTCTGGGAATATGTATAGGGACATATAAGAACCTTTAGAATGATCCTAAACAATGCTTAGTGCCCCAAGGGACGTAGAGGATTTTGCACGAGTCCTTGGAGGCTCTAACAAGTGTACAATGGTTAATAGGGTATTCTAAAGGCTTAGAATGGTCTACGAATGTGTATTAGGACATATAAGAACCTTTAGAATGATCCTAAACAATGCTTGGCGCCCCAAGGGACGTATAGGATGTAGCATGAGTGCTTGGAGGCTCTAACAAGTGTAGAATGGTTAATAGGGTATTCTGAAGGCTTAGAATGGTCTAGGAATGTGTATTAGGACATATAAGAACCTTTAGAATGATCCTAAACAATGCTTAGTGCCCCAAGGGACGTAGAGGATTTTGCATGAGTCCTTAGAGGCTCTAACAAGTATAGAATGGTTAATAGGGTATTCTAAAGGCTTAGAATGGTCTAGGAATGTGTATTAGGACATATAAGAACCTTTAGAATGATCCTAAACAATGCTTCATGCCCCAAGGGACGTAGAGGATTTTGCATGAGTCGTTGGAGGCTCTAACATGTGTAGAATGGTTAATAGGGTATTCTAAGGGCTTAGTATCGTCTAGGAATATGTATTGGGACATATAAGAACCTTTAGAATGATCCTAAACAATGCTTAGTGCCCCAAGGGACGTAGAGGATTTTGCATGAGTCCTTGGAGGCTCTCACAAGTGTAGAATGGTTAATAGGGTATTCTAAAGGCTTAGAATGGTCTAGGAATGTGTATTAGGACATATAAGAACCTTTAGAATGATCCTAAACAATGCTTGGTGCCCCAAGGGACGTATAGGATGTAGCATGGGTGCTTCGAGGCTCTAACAAGTGTAGAATGGTTAATAGGGTATTCTGAAGGCTTAGAATGGTCTAGGAATGTGTATTAGGACAGATCAGAACCTTTAGAATGATCCTAAACAATGCTTAGTGCCCCAAGGGACATAGAGGATTTTGCATGAGTCCTTAGAGGCTCTAACAAGTGTAGAATTGTTAATAGGGTATTCTAAAGGCTTAGTATCGTCTAGGAATATGTATAGGGACATATAAGAACCTTTAGAATGATCCTAAACAATGCTTAGTGCCCCAAGGGACGTAGAGGATGTAGCATGAGTGCTTGGAGGCTCTAACAAGTGTAGAATGGTTAATAGGGTATTCTGAAGGCTTGGAATGGTCTAGGAATGTGTATTAGGACATATAAGAACCTTTAGAATGATCCTAAACAATGCTTAGTGCCCCAAGGGACGTAGAAGATGTAGCATGAGTCCTAGGAGGCTCTAACAAGTGTAGAATGGTTAATAGGGTATTCAAAAGGCTTAGTATCGTCTGGGAATATGTATAGGGACATATAAGAACCTTTAGAATGATCCTAAACAATGCTTAGTGCCCCAAGGGACGTAGAGGATTTTGCATGAGTCCTTGGAGGCTCTCACAAGTGTAGAATGGTTAATAGGGTATTCTAAAGGCTTAGAATGGTCTAGGAATGTGTATTAGGACATATAAGAACCTTTAGAATGATCCTAAACAATGCTTGGTGCCCCAAGGGACGTATAGGATGTAGCATGGGTGCTTCGAGGCTCTAACAAGTGTAGAATGGTTAATAGGGTATTCTGAAGGCTTAGAATGGTCTAGGAATGTGTATTAGGACAGATCAGAACCTTTAGAATGATCCTAAACAATGCTTAGTGCCCCAAGGGACATAGAGGATTTTGCATGAGTCCTTAGAGGCTCTAACAAGTGTAGAATTGTTAATAGGGTATTCTAAAGGCTTAGTATCGTCTAGGAATATGTATAGGGACATATAAGAACCTTTAGAATGATCCTAAACAATGCTTAGTGCCCCAAGGGACGTAGAGGATGTAGCATGAGTGCTTGGAGGCTCTAACAAGTGTAGAATGGTTAATAGGGTATTCTGAAGGCTTGGAATGGTCTAGGAATGTGTATTAGGACATATAAGAACCTTTAGAATGATCCTAAACAATGCTTCGTGCCCCAAGGGACATAGAAGATTTTGCATGAGTCCTTAGAGGCTCTAACAAGTGTAGAATGGTTAATAGGGTATTCTAAAGGCTTAGAATGGTCTAGGAATGTGTATCAGGACATATAAGAACCTTTAGAATGATCCTAAACAATGCTTCGTGCCCCAAGGGACGTAGAGGATTTTGCATGAGTCGTTGGAGGCTCTAACAAGTGTAGAATGGTTAATAGGGTATTCTAAAGGCTTAGTATCGTCTAGGAATATGTATTGGGACATATAAGAACCTTTAGAATGATCCTAAACAATGCTTATTGCCCCAAGGGACGTAGAGGATTTTGCATGAGTCCTTGGAGGCTCTAACATGTGTAGAATGGTTAATAGGGTATTCTAAAGGCTTAGAATGGTCTAGGAATGTGTATTAGCACATATAAGAACCTTTAGAATGATCCTAAACAATGCTTGGTGCCCCAAGGGACGTATAGAATGTAGCATGAGTGCTTGGAGGCTCTAACAAGTGTAGAATGGTTAATAGGGTATTCTAAAGGCTTAGAATGGTCTAGGAATGTGTATTAGGACATATAAGAACCTTTAGAATGATCCTAAACAATGCTTGGTGCCCCAAGGGACGTATAGAATGTAGCATGAGTGCTTGAGGCTCTAACAAGTGTAGAATGGTTAATAGGGTATTCTGAAGGCTTAGAATGGTCTAGGAATGTGTATTAGGACATATAAGAACCTTTAGAATGTTCCTAAACAATACTTGGTGCCCCAAGGGACGTATAGGATGTAGCATGAGTCCTTGGAGGCTCTAACAAGTGTAGAATGGTTTATAGGGTATTCTAAAGGCTTAGTATCGTCTAGGAATATGTATTGGGACATATGAGAACCTTTAGAATGATCCTAAACAATGCATAATGCCCCAAGGGACGTAGAGGATGTAGCATGAGTCCTAGGAGGCTCAAACAAGTGTAGAATGGTTAATAGGGTATTCTAAAGGCTTAGTATCGTGTAGGAATATGTATAGGGACATATAAGAACCTTTAGAATGATCCTAAACAATGCTTAGTGCCCCAAGGGACGTAGAGGATTTTGCACGAGTCCTTGGAGGCTCTAACAAGTGTACAATGGTTAATAGGGTATTCTAAAGGCTTAGAATGGTCTAGGAATGTGTATTAGGACATATAAGAACCTTTAGAATGATCCTAAACAATGCTTGGTGCCCCAAGGGACGTATAGGATGTAGCATGAGTGCTTGGAGGCTCTAACAAGTGTAGAATGATTAATAGGGTATTCTAAAGGCTTAGAATGGTCTAGGAATGTGTATTAGGACATATAAGAACCTTTAGAATGATCCTAAACAATGCTTGGTGCCCCAAGGGACGTATAGAATGTAGCATGAGTGCTTGGAGGCTCTAACAAGTGTAGAATGGTTAATAGGGTATTCTGAAGGCTTAGCATGGTCTAGGAATGTGTATTAGGACATATAAGAACCTTTAGAATGATCCTAAACAATACTTGATGCCCCAAGGGACGTATAGGATGTAGCATGAGTCCTTGGAGGCTCTAACAAGTGTAGAATGGTTAATAGGGTATTCTAAAGGCTTAGAATGGTCAAGGAATGTGTATTAGGACATATAAGAACCTTTGGAATGATCCTAAACAATGTTTAGTGCCCCAAGGGACGTAGAGGATTTTGCATGAGTCCTTAGAGGCTCTAACAAGTGTAGAATGGTTAATAGGGTATTCTAAAGGCTTAGAATGGTCTAGGAATGTGTATTAGGACATATAAGAACCTTTAGAATGATCCTAAACAATGCTTAGTGCCCCAAGGGACGTAGAGGATGTAGCATGAGTCCTAGGAGGCTCTAACAAGTGTAGAATGGTTAATAGGGTATTCTAAAGGCTTAGTATCGTCTAGGAATATGTATTGGGACATATAAGAACCTTTAGAATCATCCTAAACAATGCTTCGTGCCCCAAGGGACGTAGAGGATTTTGCATGAGTCGTTGGAGGCTCTAACATGTGTAGAATGGTTAATAGGGTATTCTAAGGGCTTAGTATCGTCTAGGAATATGTATTGGGACATATAAGAACCTTTAGAATGATCCTAAACAATGCTTAGTGCCCCAAGGGACGTAGAGGATTTTGCATGAGTCCTTGGAGGCTCTCACAAGTGTAGAATGGTTAATAGGGTATTCTAAAGGCTTAGAATGGTCTAGGAATGTGTATTAGGACATATAAGAACCTTTAGAATGATCCTAAACAATGCTTGGTGCCCCAAGGGACGTATAGGATGTAGCATGAGTGCTTGGAGGCTCTAATAAGTGTAGAATGGTTAATAGGGTATTCTGAAGGCTTAGAATGGTCTAGGAATGTGTATTAGGACAGATAAGAACCTTTAGAATGATCCTAAACAATGCTTAGTGCCCCAAGGGACATAGAGGATTTTGCATGAGTCCTTAGAGGCTCTAACAAGTGTAGAATTGTTAATAGGGTATTCTAAAGGCTTAGTATCGTCTAGGAATATGTATAGGGACATATAAGAACCTTTAGAATGATCCTAAACAATGCTTAGTGCCCCAAGGGACGTAGAGGATGTAGCATGAGTGCTTGGAGGCTCTAACAAGTGTAGAATGGTTAATAGGGTATTCTGAAGGCTTGGAATGGTCTAGGAATGTGTATTAGGACATATAAGAACCTTTAGAATGATCCTAAACAATGCTTAGTGCCCCAAGGGACGTAGAGGATGTAGCATGAGTCCTAGGAGGCTCTAACAAGTGTAGAATGGTTAATAGGGTATTCTAAAGGCTTAGTATCGTCTGGGAATATGTATAGGGACATATAAGAACCTTTAGAATGATCCTAAACAATGCTTAGTGCCCCAAGGGACGTAGAGGATTTTGCACGAGTCCTTGGAGGCTCTAACAAGTGTACAATGGTTAATAGGGTATTCTAAAGGCTTAGAATGGTCTACGAATGTGTATTAGGACATATAAGAACCTTTAGAATGATCCTAAACAATGCTTGGTGCCCCAAGGGACGTATAGGATGTAGCATGAGTGCTTGGAGGCTCTAACAAGTGTAGAATGGTTAATAGGGTATTCTGAAGGCTTAGAATGGTCTAGGAATGTGTATTAGGACATATAAGAACCTTTAGAATGATCCTAAACAATGCTTAGTGCCCCAAGGGACGTAGAGGATTTTGCATGAGTCCTTAGAGGCTCTAACAAGTGTAGAATGGTTAATAGGGTATTCTAAAGGCTTAGAATGGTCTAGGAATGTGTATTAGGACATATAAGAACCTTTGAATGATCCTAAACAATGCTTCGTGCCCCAAGGGACGTAGAGGATTTTGCATGAGTCGTTGGAGGCTCTAACATGTGTAGAATGGTTAATAGGGTATTCTAAGGGCTTAGTATCGTCTAGGAATATGTATTGGGACATATAAGAACCTTTAGAATGATCCTAAACAATGCTTAGTGCCCCAAGGGACGTAGAGGATTTTGCATGAGTCCTTGGAGGCTCTCACAAGTGTAGAATGGTTAATAGGGTATTCTAAAGGCTTAGAATGGTCTAGGAATGTGTATTAGGACATATAAGAACCTTTAGAATGATCCTAAACAATGCTTGGTGCCCCAAGGGACGTATAGGATGTAGCATGAGTGCTTGGAGGCTCTAACAAGTGTAGAATGGTTAATAGGGTATTCTGAAGGCTTAGAATGGTCTAGGAATGTGTATTAGGACAGATAAGAACCTTTAGAATGATCCTAAACAATGCTTAGTGCCCCAAGGGACATAGAGGATTTTGCATGAGTCCTTAGAGGCTCTAACAAGTGTAGAATTGTTAATAGGGTATTCTAAAGGCTTAGTATCGTCTAGGAATATGTATAGGGACATATAAGAACCTTTAGAATGATCCTAAACAATGCTTAGTGCCCCAAGGGACGTAGAGGATGTAGCATGAGTGCTTGGAGGCTCTAACAAGTGTAGAATGGTTAATAGGGTATTCTGAAGGCTTGGAATGGTCTAGGAATGTGTATTAGGACATATAAGAACCTTTAGAATGATCCTAAATAATGCTTAGTGCCCTAAGGGACATAGAAGATTTTGCATGAGTCCTTAGAGGCTCTAACAAGTGTAGAATGGTTAATAGGGTATTCTAAAGGCTTAGAATGGTCTAGGAATGTGTATCAGGACATATAAGAACCTTTAGAATGATCCTAAACAATGCTTCGTGCCCCAAGGGACGTAGAGGATTTTGCATGAGTCGTTGGAGGCTCTAACAAGTGTAGAATGGTTAATAGGGTATTCTAAAGGCTTAGTATCGTCTAGGAATATGTATTGGGACATATAAGAACCTTTAGAATGATCCTAAACAATGCTTATTGCCCCAAGGGACGTAGAGGATTTTGCATGAGTCCTTGGAGGCTCTAACATGTGTAGAATGGTTAATAGGGTATTCTAAAGGCTTAGAATGGTCTAGGAATGTGTATTAGGACATATAAGAACCTTTAGAATGATCCTAAACAATGCTTGGTGCCCCAAGGGACGTATAGAATGTAGCATGAGTGCTTGGAGGCTCTAACAAGTGTAGAATGGTTCATAGGGTATTCTAAAGGCTTAGAATGGTCTAGGAATGTGTATTAGGACATATAAGAACCTTTAGAATGATCCTAAACAATGCTTGGTGCCCCAAGGGACGTATAGAATGTAGCATGAGTGCTTGGAGGCTCTAACAAGTGTAGAATGGTTAATAGGGTATTCTGAAGGCTTAGAATGGTCTAGGAATGTGTATTAGGACATATAAGAACCTTTAGAATGATCCTAAACAATACTTGGTGCCCCAAGGGACGTATAGGATGTAGCATGAGTCCTTGGAGGCTCTAACAAGTGTAGAATGGTTTATAGGGTATTCTAAAGGCTTAGTATCGTCTAGGAATATGTATTGGGACATATGAGAACCTTTAGAATGATCCTAAACAATGCATAATGCCCCAAGGGACGTAGAGGATGTAGCATGAGTCCTAGGAGGCTCAAACAAGTGTAGAATGGTTAATAGGGTATTCTAAAGGCTTAGTATCGTGTACGAATATGTATAGGGACATATAAGAACCTTTAGAATGATCCTAAACAATGCTTAGTGCCCCAAGGGACGTAGAGGATTTTGCACGAGTCCTTGGAGGCTCTAACAAGTGTACAATGGTTAATAGGGTATTCTAAAGGCTTAGAATGGTCTAGGAATGTGTATTAGGACATATAAGAACCTTTAGAATGATCCTAAACAATGCTTGGTGCCCCAAGGGACGTATAGGATGTAGCATGAGTGCTTGGAGGCTCTAACAAGTGTAGAATGATTAATAGGGTATTCTAAAGGCTTAGAATGGTCTAGGAATGTGTATTAGGACATATAAGAACCTTTAGAATGATCCTAAACAATGCTTGGTGCCCCAAGGGACGTATAGAATGTAGCATGATTGCTTGGAGGCTCTAACAAGTGTAGAATGGTTAATAGGGTATTCTGAAGGCTTAGAATGGTCTAGGAATGTGTATTAGGACATATAAGAACCTTTAGAATGATCCTAAACAATGCTTGGTGCCCCAAGGGACGTATAGGATGTAGCATGAGTGCTTGGAGGCTCTAACAAGTGTAGAATGATTAATAGGGTATTCTAAAGGCTTAGAATGGTCTAGGAATGTGTATTAGGACATATAAGAACCTTTAGAATGATCCTAAACAATGCTTAGTGCCCCAAGGGACGTAGAGGATTTTGCACGAGTCCTTGGAGGCTCTAACAAGTGTACAATGGTTAATAGGGTATTCTAAAGGCTTAGAATGGTCTAGGAATGTGTATTAGGACATATAAGAACCTTTAGAATGATCCTAAACAATGCTTGGTTCCCCAAGGGACGTATAGGATGTAGCATGAGTGCTTGGAGGTTCTAACAAGTGTAGAATGATTAATAGGGTATTCTAAAGGCTTAGAATGGTCTAGGAATGTGTATTAGGACATATAAGAACCTTTAGAATGATCCTAAACAATGCTTGGTGCCCCAAGGGACGTATAGAATGTAGCATGAGTGCTTGGAGGCTCTAACAAGTGTAGAATGGTTAATAGGGTATTCTGAAGGCTTAGAATGGTCTAGGAATGTGTATTAGGACATATAAGAACCTTTAGAATGATCCTAAACAATACTTGGTGCCCCAAGGGACGTATAGGATGTAGCATGAGTCCTTGGAGGCTCTAACAAGTGTAGAATGGTTAATAGGGTATTCTAAAGGCTTGGAATGGTCTAGGAATGTGTATTAGGACATATAAGAACCTTTAGAATGATCCTAAACAATGCTTGGTGCCCCAAGGGACGTAGAGGATGTAGCATGAGTCCTTGGAGGCTCTAACAAGTGTAGAATGGTTAAGAGAGTATTCTAAAGGCTTAGAATGGTCAAGGAATGTGTATTAGGACATATAAGAACCTTTGGAATGATCCTAAACAATGTTTAGTGCCCCAAGGGACGTAGAGGATTTTGCATGAGTCCTTAGAGGCTCTAACAAGTGTAGAATGGTTAATAGGGTATTCTAAAGGCTTAGAATGGTCTAGGAATGTGTATTAGGACATATAAGAACCTTTAGAATGATCCTAAACAATGCTTAGTGCCCCAAGGGACGTAGAGGATGTAGCATGAGTCCTAGGAGGCTCTAACAAGTGTAGAATGGTTAATAGGGTATTCTAAAGGCTTAGTATCGTCTAGGAATATGTATTGGGACATACAAGAACCTTTAGAATGATCCTAAACAATGCTTGGTGCCCCAAGGGACGTATAGAATGTAGCATGAGTGCTTGGAGGCTCTAACAAGTGTAGAATGGTTAATAGGGTATTCTGAAGGCTTGGAATGGTCTAGGAATGTGTATTAGGACATATAAGAACCTTTAGAATGATCCTAAATAATGCTTAGTGCCCTAAGGGACATAGAAGATTTTGCATGAGTCCTTAGAGGCTCTAACAAGTGTAGAATGGTTAATAGGGTATTCTAAAGGCTTAGAATGGTCTAGGAATGTGTATCAGGACATATAAGAACCTTTAGAATGATCCTAAACAATGCTTCGTGCCCCAAGGGACGTAGAGGATTTTGCATGAGTCGTTGGAGGCTCTAACAAGTGTAGAATGGTTAATAGGGTATTCTAAAGGCTTAGTATCGTCTAGGAATATGTATTGGGACATATAAGAACCTTTAGAATGATCCTAAACAATGCTTATTGCCCCAAGGGACGTAGAGGATTTTGCATGAGTCCTTGGAGGCTCTAACATGTGTAGAATGGTTAATAGGGTATTCTAAAGGCTTAGAATGGTCTAGGAATGTGTATTAGGACATATAAGAACCTTTAGAATGATCCTAAACAATGCTTGGTGCCCCAAGGGACGTATAGAATGTAGCATGAGTGCTTGGAGGCTCTAACAAGTGTAGAATGGTTAATAGGGTATTCTAAAGGCTTAGAATGGTCTAGGAATGTGTATTAGGACATATAAGAACCTTTAGAATGATCCTAAACAATGCTTGGTGCCCCAAGGGACGTATAGAATGTAGCATGAGTGCTTGGAGGCTTTAACAAGTGTAGAATGGTTAATAGGGTATTCTGAAGGCTTAGAATGGTCTAGGAATGTGTATTAGGACATATAAGAACCTTTAGAATGATCCTAAACAATACTTGGTGCCCCAAGGGACGTATAGGATGTAGCATGAGTCCTTGGAGGCTCTAACAAGTGTAGAATGGTTTATAGGGTATTCTAAAGGCTTAGTATCGTCTAGGAATATGTATTGGGACATATGAGAACCTTTAGAATGATCCTAAACAATGCATAATGCCCCAAGGGACGTAGAGGATGTAGCATGAGTCCTAGGAGGCTCAAACAAGTGTAGAATGGTTAATAGGGTGTTCTAAAGGCTTAGTATCGTGTACGAATATGTATAGGGACATATAAGAACCTTTAGAATGATCCTAAACAATGCTTAGTGCCCCAAGGGACGTAGAGGATTTTGCACGAGTCCTTGGAGGCTCTAACAAGTGTACAATGGTTAATAGGGTATTCTAAAGACTTAGAATGGTCTAGGAATGTGTATTAGGACATATAAGAACCTTTAGAATGATCCTAAACAATGCTTGGTGCCCCAAGGGACGTATAGGATGTAGCATGAGTGCTTGGAGGCTCTAACAAGTGTAGAATGATTAATAGGGTATTCTAAAGGCTTAGAATGGTCTAGGAATGTGTATTAGGACATATAAGAACCTTTAGAATGATCCTAAACAATGCTTGGTGCCCCAAGGGACGTATAGAATGTAGCATGATTGCTTGGAGGCTCTAACAAGTGTAGAATGGTTAATAGGGTATTCTGAAGGCTTAGAATGGTCTAGGAATGTGTATTAGGACATATAAGAACCTTTAGAATGATCCTAAACAATGCTTGGTGCCCCAAGGGACGTATAGGATGTAGCATGAGTGCTTGGAGGCTCTAACAAGTGTAGAATGATTAATAGGGTATTCTAAAGGCTTAGAATGGTCTAGGAATGTGTATTAGGACATATAAGAACCTTTAGAATGATCCTAAACAATGCTTAGTGCCCCAAGGGACGTAGAGGATTTTGCACGAGTCCTTGGAGGCTCTAACAAGTGTACAATGGTTAATAGGGTATTCTAAAGGCTTAGAATGGTCTAGGAATGTGTATTAGGACATATAAGAACCTTTAGAATGATCCTAAACAATGCTTGGTTCCCCAAGGGACGTATAGGATGTAGCATGAGTGCTTGGAGGTTCTAACAAGTGTAGAATGATTAATAGGGTATTCT
This sequence comes from Crotalaria pallida, assembly GCA_037953625.1. Classification (NCBI taxonomy): domain Eukaryota; kingdom Viridiplantae; phylum Streptophyta; class Magnoliopsida; order Fabales; family Fabaceae; genus Crotalaria; species Crotalaria pallida. The sequence goes on along the minus strand of CM075649.1, from coordinate 72,073,262 downwards.
AAAGGCTTAGAATGGTCTAGGAATGTGTATTAGGACATATAAGAACCTTTAGAATGATCCTAAACAATGCTTGGTGCCCCAAGGGACGTATAGAATGTAGCATGAGTGCTTGGAGGCTCTAACAAGTGTAGAATGGTTAATAGGGTATTCTGAAGGCTTAGAATGGTCTAGGAATGTGTATTAGGACATATAAGAACCTTTAGAATGATCCTAAACAATACTTGGTGCCCCAAGGGACGTATAGGATGTAGCATGAGTCCTTGGAGGCTCTAACAAGTGTAGAATGGTTAATAGGGTATTCTAAAGGCTTGGAATGGTCTAGGAATGTGTATTAGGACATATAAGAACCTTTAGAATGATCCTAAACAATGCTTGGTGCCCCAAGGGACGTAGAGGATGTAGCATGAGTCCTTGGAGGCTCTAACAAGTGTAGAATGGTTAAGAGAGTATTCTAAAGGCTTAGAATGGTCAAGGAATGTGTATTAGGACATATAAGAACCTTTGGAATGATCCTAAACAATGTTTAGTGCCCCAAGGGACGTAGAGGATTTTGCATGAGTCCTTAGAGGCTCTAACAAGTGTAGAATGGTTAATAGGGTATTCTAAAGGCTTAGAATGGTCTAGGAATGTGTATTAGGACATATAAGAACCTTTAGAATGATCCTAAACAATGCTTAGTGCCCCAAGGGACGTAGAGGATGTAGCATGAGTCCTAGGAGGCTCTAACAAGTGTAGAATGGTTAATAGGGTATTCTAAAGGCTTAGTATCGTCTAGGAATATGTATTGGGACATACAAGAACCTTTAGAATGATCCTAAACAATGCTTGGTGCCCCAAGGGACGTATAGAATGTAGCATGAGTGCTTGGAGGCTCTAACAAGTGTAGAATGGTTAATAGGGTATTCTGAAGGCTTAGAATGGTCTAGGAATGTGTATTAGGACAGATAAGAACCTTTAGAATGATCCTAAACAATGCTTAGTGCCCCAAGGGACATAGAGGATTTTGCATGAGTCCTTAGAGGCTCTAACAAGTGTAGAATTGTTAATAGGGTATTCTAAAGGCTTAGTATCGTCTCGGAATATGTATAGGGACATATAAGAACCTTTAGAATGATCCTAAACAATGCTTAGTGCCCCAAGGGACGTAGAGGATTTTGCATGAGTCCTTGGAGGCTCTAACAAGTTTAGAATGGTTAATAGGGTATTCTAAAGGCTTAGAATGGTCTAGGAATGTGTATTAGGACATCTAAGAACCTTTAGAATGATCCTAAACAATGCTTGGTGCCCCAAGGGACGTATAGGATGTAGCATGAGTGCTTGGAGGCTCTAACAAGTGTAGAATGGTTAATAGGGTATTCTAAAGGCTTAGTATCGTCTAGGAATATGTATTGGGACATACAAGAACCTTTAGAATGATCCTAAACAATGCTTCGTGCCCCAATGGACGTAGAGGATTTTGCATGAGTCGTTGGAGGCCCTAACATGTGTAGAATGGTTAATAGGGTATTCTAAGGGCTTAGTATCGTCTAGGAATATGTATTGGGACATATAAGAACCTTTAGAATGATCCTAAACAATGCTTAGTGCCCCAAGGGACGTAGAGGATTTTGCATGAGTCCTTGGAGGCTCTCACAAGTGTAGAATGGTTAATAGGGTATTCTAAAGGCTTAGAATGGTCTAGGAATGTGTATTAGGACATATAAGAACCTTTAGAATGATCCTAAACAATGCTTGGTGCCCCAAGGGACGTATAGGATGTAGCATGAGTGCTTGGAGGCTCTAACAAGTGTAGAATGGTTAATAGGGTATTCTGAAGGCTTAGAATGGTCTAGGAATGTGTATTAGGACAGATAAGAACCTTTAGAATGATCCTAAACAATGCTTAGTGCCCCAAGGGACATAGAGGATTTTGCATGAGTCCTTAGAGGCTCTAACAAGTGTAGAATTGTTAATAGGGTATTCTAAAGGCTTAGTATCGTCTCGGAATATGTATAGGGACATATAAGAACCTTTAGAATGATCCTAAACAATGCTTAGTGCCCCAAGGGACGTAGAGGATGTAGCATGAGTGCTTGGAGGCTCTAACAAGTGTAGAATGATTAATAGGGTATTCTAAAGGCTTAGAATGGTCTAGGAATGTGTATTAGGACATATAAGAACCTTTAGAATGATCCTAAACAATGCTTGGTGCCCCAAGGGACGTATAGAATGTAGCATGAGTGCTTGGAGGCTCTAACAAGTGTAGAATGGTTAATAGGGTATTCTGAAGGCTTAGAATGGTCTAGGAATGTGTATTAGGACATATAAGAACCTTTAGAATGATCCTAAACAATGCTTGGTGCCCCAAGGGACGTATAGGATGTAGCATGAGTGCTTGGAGGCTCTAACAAGTGTAGAATGGTTAATATGGTATTCTAAAGGCTTAGAATGGTCAAGGAATGTGTATTAGGACATATAAGAACCGTTGGAATGATCCTAAACAATGCTTAGTGCCCCAAGGGACGTAGAGGATTTTGCATGAGTCCTTAGAGGCTCTAACAAGTGTAGAATGGTTAATAGGGTATTCTAAAGGCTTAGAATGGTCTAGGAATGTGTATTAGGACATATAAGAACCTTTAGAATGATCCTAAACAATGCTTAGTGCCCCAAGGGACGTAGAGGATTTTGCATGAGTCCTTGGAGGCTCTAACAAGTTTAGAATGGTTAATAGGGTATTCTAAAGGCTTAGAATGGTCTAGGAATGTGTATTAGGACATCTAAGAACCTTTAGAATGATCCTAAACAATGCTTGGTGCCCCAAGGGACGTATAGGATGTAGCATGAGTGCTTGGAGGCTCTAACAAGTGTAGAATGGTTAATAGGGTATTCTGAAGGCTTAGAATGGTCTAGGAATGTGTATTAGGACATATAAGAACCTTTAGAATGATCCTAAACAATGCTTAGTGCCCCAAGGGACGTAGAGGATTTTGCATGAGTCCTTAGAGGCTCTAACAAGTGTAGAATGGTTAATAGGGTATTCTAAAGGCTTAGTATCGTCTAGGAATATGTATAGGGATCTATAAGAACCTTTAGAATGATCCTAAACAATGCTTAGTGCCCCAAGGGACGTAGAGGATTTTGCACGAGTCCTTGGAGGCTCTAACAAGTGTACAATGGTTAATAGGGTATTCTAAAGGCTTAGAATGGTCTAGGAATGTGTATTAGGACATATAAGAACCTTTAGAATGATCCTAAACAATGCTTAGTGCCCCAAGGGACGTAGAGGATTTTGCATGAGTCCTTGGAGGCTCTAACAATTGTAGAATGGTTAATAGGGTATTCTAAAAGCTTAGAATGGTCTAGGAATGTGTATTAGGACATATAATTACCTTTAGAATGATCCTAAACAATGCTTCGTGCCCCAAGGGATGTAGAGGATTTTGCATGAGTCGTTGGAGGCTCTAACAAGTGTAGAATGGTTAATAGGATATTCTAAAGGCTTAGAATGGTCAAGGAATGTGTATTAGGACATATAAGAACCTTTGGAATGATCCTAAACAATGCTTAGTGCCCCAAGGGACGTAGAGGATGTAGCATGAGTCTTAGGAGGCTCTAACAAGTGTAGAATGGTTAATAGGGTATTCTAAAGGCTTAGTATCGTCTAGGAATATGTATTGGGACATATAAGAACCTTTAGAATTATCATAAACAATGCTTAGTGCCCCAAGGGACGTAGAGGATGTAGCATGAGTCCTAGGAGGCTCTAACAAGTGTAGAATGGTTAATAGGGTATTCTAAAGGCTTAGAATGGTCTAGGAATGTGTACTAGGACATATAAGAACCTTTAAAATGATCCTAGGTGCCCCAACGGACGTATAGGATGTAGTATGAGTCCTTCGAGGCTCTAACAAGTGTAAAATAGTTAATAGAGTATTCTAAAGGCTTAGAATGGTCTAGGAATGTGTATTGGGACATATAAGAATCTTTAGAATGATCCTAAACAATGCTTGGTGCCCCAATGGACGTATAGGATGTAGCATGAGTCCTTGGAGGCTCTAACAAGTGTAGAATGGTTAATAGGGTATTCTAATGGCTTAGTATCGTCTAGGAATATGTATTGGGACATATAAGAACCTTTAGAATGATCCTAAACAATGCTTCGTGCCCCAAGGGACGTAGAGGATGTAGCATGAGTCCTTGGAGGCTCTAACAAGTGTAGAATGGTTAATGGGGCTTAGAATGGTCTAGGAATGTGTATTAGGACATATAAGAACCTTTAGAATGATCCTAAACAATGCTTAGTGCCCCAAGGGACGTAGAGGATGTAGCATGAGTCCTAGGAGGCTCTAACAAGTGTAGAATGGTTAATAGGGTATTCTAAAGGCTTAGAATGGTCTAGGAATGTGTACTAGGACATATAAGAACCTTTAGAATGATCCTAAACAATGCTTGGTGCCCCAAGGGACGTATAGGATGTAGCTTGAGTCCTTGGAGGCTCTAACAAGTGTAGAATGGTTAATAGAGTATTCTAAAGGCTTAGAATGGTTTAGGAATGTGTATTAGGACATATAAGAACCTTTAGAATGATCCTAAACAATGCTTAGTGCCCCAAGGGACGTAGAGGATTTTGCATGAGTCCTTGGAGGCTCTAACAAGTGTAGAATGGTTAATAGGGTATTCTGAAGGCTTAGAATGGTCTAGGAATGTGTATTAGGACATATAAGAACCTTTAGAATGATCCTAAACAATGCTTGGTGCCCCAAGGGACGTATAGGATGTAGCATGAGTGCTTGGAGGCTCTAACAAGTGTAGAATGGTTAATAGGGTATTCTGAAGGCTTAGAATGGTCTAGGAATGTGTATTAGGACATATAAGAACCTTTAGAATGATCCTAAACAATGCTTAGTGCCCCAAGGGACGTAGAGGATTTTGCATGAGTCCTTAGAGGCTCTAACAAGTGTAGAATGGTTAATAGGGTATTCTAAAGGCTTAGTATCGTCTAGGAATATGTATAGGGATCTATAAGAACCTTTAGAATGATCCTAAACAATGCTTAGTGCCCCAAGGGACGTAGAGGATTTTGCACGAGTCCTTGGAGGCTCTAACAAGTGTACAATGGTTAATAGGGTATTCTAAAGGCTTAGAATGGTCTAGGAATGTGTATTAGGACATATAAGAACCTTTAGAATGATCCTAAACAATGCTTAGTGCCCCAAGGGACGTAGAGGATTTTGCATGAGTCCTTGGAGGCTCTAACAATTGTAGAATGGTTAATAGGGTATTCTAAAAGCTTAGAATGGTCTAGGAATGTGTATTAGGACATATAATTACCTTTAGAATGATCCTAAACAATGCTTCGTGCCCCAAGGGATGTAGAGGATTTTGCATGAGTCGTTGGAGGCTCTAACAAGTGTAGAATGGTTAATAGGATATTCTAAAGGCTTAGAATGGTCAAGGAATGTGTATTAGGACATATAAGAACCTTTGGAATGATCCTAAACAATGCTTAGTGCCCCAAGGGACGTAGAGGATGTAGCATGAGTCTTAGGAGGCTCTAACAAGTGTAGAATGGTTAATAGGGTATTCTAAAGGCTTAGTATCGTCTAGGAATATGTATTGGGACATATAAGAACCTTTAGAATTATCATAAACAATGCTTAGTGCCCCAAGGGACGTAGAGGATGTAGCATGAGTCCTAGGAGGCTCTAACAAGTGTAGAATGGTTAATAGGGTATTCTAAAGGCTTAGAATGGTCTAGGAATGTGTACTAGGACATATAAGAACCTTTAAAATGATCCTAGGTGCCCCAACGGACGTATAGGATGTAGTATGAGTCCTTCGAGGCTCTAACAAGTGTAAAATAGTTAATAGAGTATTCTAAAGGCTTAGAATGGTCTAGGAATGTGTATTGGGACATATAAGAATCTTTAGAATGATCCTAAACAATGCTTGGTGCCCCAATGGATGTATAGGATGTAGCATGAGTCCTTGGAGGCTCTAACAAGTGTAGAATGGTTAATAGGGTATTCTAATGGCTTAGTATCGTCTAGGAATATGTATTGGGACATATAAGAACCTTTAGAATGATCCTAAACAATGCTTCGTGCCCCAAGGGACGTAGAGGATGTAGCATGAGTCCTTGGAGGCTCTAACAAGTGTAGAATGGTTAATGGGGCTTAGAATGGTCTAGGAATGTGTATTAGGACATATAAGAACCTTTAGAATGATCCTAAACAATGCTTAGTGCCCCAAGGGACGTAGAGGATGTAGCATGAGTCCTAGGAGGCTCTAACAAGTGTAGAATGGTTAATAGGGTATTCTAAAGGCTTAGAATGGTCTAGGAATGTGTACTAGGACATATAAGAACCTTTAGAATGATCCTAAACAATGCTTGGTGCCCCAAGGGACGTATAGGATGTAGCTTGAGTCCTTGGAGGCTCTAACAAGTGTAGAATGGTTAATAGAGTATTCTAAAGGCTTAGAATGGTTTAGGAATGTGTATTAGGACATATAAGAACCTTTAGAATGATCCTAAACAATGCTTAGTGCCCCAAGGGACGTAGAGGATTTTGCATGAGTCCTTGGAGGCTCTAACAAGTGTAGAATGGTTAATAGGGTATTCTGAAGGCTTAGAATGGTCTAGGAATGTGTATTAGGACATATAAGAACCTTTAGAATGATCCTAAACAATGCTTGGTGCCCCAAGGGACGTATAGGATGTAGCATGAGTGCTTGGAGGCTCTAACAAGTGTAGAATGATTAATAGGGTATTCTAAAGGCTTAGAATGGTCTAGGAATGTGTATTAGGACATATAAGAACCTTTAGAATGATCCTAAACAATGCTTAGTGCCCCAAGGGACGTAGAGGATTTTGCACGAGTCCTTGGAGGCTCTAACAAGTGTACAATGGTTAATAGGGTATTCTAAAGGCTTAGAATGGTCTAGGAATGTGTATTAGGACATATAAGAACCTTTAGAATGATCCTAAACAATGCTTAGTGCCCCAAGGGACGTAGAGGATTTTGCATGAGTCCTTAGAGGCTCTAACAAGTGTAGAATGGTTAATAGGGTATTCTAAAGGCTTAGTATCGTCTAGGAATATGTATAGGGATCTATAAGAACCTTTAGAATGATCCTAAACAATGCTTAGTGCCCCAAGGGACGTAGAGGATTTTGCACGAGTCCTTGGAGGCTCTAACAAGTGTACAATGGTTAATAGGGTATTCTAAAGGCTTAGAATGGTCTAGGAATGTGTATTAGGACATATAAGAACCTTTAGAATGATCCTAAACAATGCTTGGTGCCCCAAGGGACGTATAGAATGTAGCATGAGTGCTTGGAGGCTCTAACAAGTGTAGAATGGTTAATAGGGTATTCTGAAGGCTTAGAATGGTCTAGGAATGTGTATTAGGACATATAAGAACCTTTAGAATGATCCTAAACAATACTTGGTGCCCCAAGGGACGTATAGGATGTAGCATGAGTCCTTGGAGGCTCTAACAAGTGTAGAATGGTTAATAGGGTATTCTAAAGGCTTAGAATGGTCAAGGAATGTGTATTAGGACATATAAGAACCTTTGGAATGATCCTAAACAATGTTTAGTGCCCCAAGGGACGTAGAGGATTTTGCATGAGTCCTTAGAGGCTCTAACAAGTGTAGAATGGTTAATAGGGTATTCTAAAGGCTTAGAATGGTCTAGGAATGTGTATTAGGACATATAAGAACCTTTAGAATGATCCTAAACAATGCTTAGTGCCCCAAGGGACGTAGAGGATGTAGCATGAGTCCTAGGAGGCTCTAACAAGTGTAGAATGGTTAATAGGGTATTCTAAAGGCTTAGTATCGTCTAGGAATATGTATTGGGACATACAAGAACCTTTAGAATGATCCTAAACAATGCTTCGTGCCCCAATGGACGTAGAGGATTTTGCATGAGTCGTTGGAGGCCCTAACATGTGTAGAATGGTTAATAGGGTATTCTAAGGGCTTAGTATCGTCTAGGAATATGTATTGGGACATATAAGAACCTTTAGAATGATCCTAAACAATGCTTAGTGCCCCAAGGGACGTAGAGGATTTTGCATGAGTCCTTGGAGGCTCTCACAAGTGTAGAATGGTTAATAGGGTATTCTAAAGGCTTAGAATGGTCTAGGAATGTGTATTAGGACATATAAGAACCTTTAGAATGATCCTAAACAATGCTTGGTGCCCCAAGGGACGTATAGGATGTAGCATGAGTGCTTGGAGGCTCTAACAAGTGTAGAATGGTTAATAGGGTATTCTGAAGGCTTAGAATGGTCTAGGAATGTGTATTAGGACAGATAAGAACCTTTAGAATGATCCTAAACAATGCTTAGTGCCCCAAGGGACATAGAGGATTTTGCATGAGTCCTTAGAGGCTCTAACAAGTGTAGAATTGTTAATAGGGTATTCTAAAGGCTTAGTATCGTCTAGGAATATGTATAGGGACATATAAGAACCTTTAGAATGATCCTAAACAATGCTTAGTGCCCCAAGGGACGTAGAGGATGTAGCATGAGTGCTTGGAGGCTCTAACAAGTGTAGAATGATTAATAGGGTATTCTAATGGCTTAGAATGGTCTAGGAATGTGTATTAGGACATATAAGAACCTTTAGAATGATCCTAAACAATGCTTGGTGCCCCAAGGGACGTATAGAATGTAGCATGAGTGCTTGGAGGCTCTAACAAGTGTAGAATGGTTAATAGGGTATTCTGAAGGCTTAGAATGGTCTAGGAATGTGTATTAGGACATATAAGAACCTTTAGAATGATCCTAAACAATGCTTGGTGCCCCAAGGGACGTATAGGATGTAGCATGAGTGCTTGGAGGCTCTAACAAGTGTAGAATGGTTAATATGGTATTCTAAAGGCTTAGAATGGTCAAGGAATGTGTATTAGGACATATAAGAACCTTTGGAATGATCCTAAACAATGCTTAGTGCCCCAAGGGACGTAGAGGATTTTGCATGAGTCCTTAGAGGCTCTAACAAGTGTAGAATGGTTAATAGGGTATTCTAAAGGCTTAGAATGGTCTAGGAATGTGTATTAGGACATATAAGAACCTTTAGAATGATCCTAAACAATGCTAAGTGCCCCAAGGGACGTAGAGGATTTTGCATGAGTCCTTGGAGGCTCTAACAAGTTTAGAATGGTTAATAGGGTATTCTAAAGGCTTAGAATGGTCTAGGAATGTGTATTAGGACATCTAAGAACCTTTAGAATGATCCTAAACAATGCTTGGTGCCCCAAGGGACGTATAGGATGTAGCATGAGTGCTTGGAGGCTCTAACAAGTGTAGAATGGTTAATAGGGTATTCTGAAGGCTTAGAATGGTCTAGGAATGTGTATTAGGACATATAAGAACCTTTAGAATGATCCTAAACAATGCTTAGTGCCCCAAGGGACGTAGAGGATTTTGCATGAGTCCTTAGAGGCTCTAACAAGTGTAGAATGGTTAATAGGGTATTCTAAAGGCTTAGTATCGTCTAGGAATATGTATAGGGATCTATAAGAACCTTTAGAATGATCCTAAACAATGCTTAGTGCCCCAAGGGACGTAGAGGATTTTGCACGATTCCTTGGAGGCTCTAACAAGTGTACAATGGTTAATAGGGTATTCTAAAGGCTTAGAATGGTCTAGGAATGTGTATTAGGACATATAAGAACCTTTAGAATGATCCTAAACAATGCTTAGTGCCCCAAGGGACGTAGAGGATTTTGCATGAGTCCTTGGAGGCTCTAACAATTGTAGAATGGTTAATAGGGTATTCTAAAAGCTTAGAATGGTCTAGGAATGTGTATTAGGACATATAATTACCTTTAGAATGATCCTAAACAATGCTTCGTGCCCCAAGGGATGTAGAGGATTTTGCATGAGTCGTTGGAGGCTCTAACAAGTGTAGAATGGTTAATAGGATATTCTAAAGGCTTAGAATGGTCAAGGAATGTGTATTAGGACATATAAGAACCTTTGGAATGATCCTAAACAATGCTTAGTGCCCCAAGGGACGTAGAGGATGTAGCATGAGTCTTAGGAGGCTCTAACAAGTGTAGAATGGTTAATAGGGTATTCTAAAGGCTTAGTATCGTCTAGGAATATGTATTGGGACATATAAGAACCTTTAGAATTATCATAAACAATGCTTAGTGCCCCAAGGGACGTAGAGGATGTAGCATGAGTCCTAGGAGGCTCTAACAAGTGTAGAATGGTTAATAGGGTATTCTAAAGGCTTAGAATGGTCTAGGAATGTGTACTAGGACATATAAGAACCTTTAAAATGATCCTAGGTGCCCCAACGGACGTATAGGATGTAGTATGAGTCCTTCGAGGCTCTAACAAGTGTAAAATAGTTAATAGAGTATTCTAAAGGCTTAGAATGGTCTAGGAATGTGTATTGGGACATATAAGAATCTTTAGAATGATCCTAAACAATGCTTGGTGCCCCAATGGACGTATAGGATGTAGCATGAGTGCTTGGAGGCTCTAACAAGTGTAGAATGATTAATAGGGTATTCTAAAGGCTTAGAATGGTCTAGGAATGTGTACTAGGACATATAAGAACCTTTAGAATGATCCTAAACAATGCTTGGTGCCCCAAGGGACGTATAGGATGTAGCTTGAGTCCTTGGAGGCTCTAACAAGTGTAGAATGGTTAATAGAGTATTCTAAAGGCTTAGAATGGTTTAGGAATGTGTATTAGGACATATAAGAACCTTTAGAATGATCCTAAACAATGCTTCGTGCCCCAAGGGACGTAGAGGATTTTGCATGAGTCCTTGGAGGCTCTAACAAGTGTAGAATGGTTAATAGGGTATTCAGAAGGCTTAGAATGGTCTAGGAATGTGTATTAGGACATATAAGAACCTTTAGAATGATCCTAAACAATGCTTGGTGCCCCAAGGGACGTATAGGATGTAGCATGAGTGCTTGGAGGCTCTAACAAGTGTAGAATGATTAATAGGGTATTCTAAAGGCTTAGAATGGTCTAGGAATGTGTATTAGGACATATAAGAACCTTTAGAATGATCCTAAACAATGCTTAGTGCCCCAAGGGACGTAGAGGATTTTGCACGAGTCCTTGGAGGCTCTAACAAGTGTACAATGGTTAATAGGGTATTCTAAAGGCTTAGAATGGTCTAGGAATGTGTATTAGGACATATAAGAACCTTTAGAATGATCCTAAACAATGCTTGGTGCCCCAAGGGACGTATAGGATGTAGCATGAGTGCTTGGAGGCTCTAACAAGTGTAGAATGATTAATAGGGTATTCTAAAGGCTTAGAATGGTCTAGGAATGTGTATTAGGACATATAAGAACCTTTAGAATGATCCTAAACAATGCTTGGTGCCCCAAGGGACGTATAGAATGTAGCATGAGTGCTTGGAGGCTCTAACAAGTGTAGAATGGTTAATAGGGTATTCTGAAGGCTTAGAATGGTCTAGGAATGTGTATTAGGACATATAAGAACCTTTAGAATGATCCTAAACAATACTTGGTGCCCCAAGGGACGTATAGGATGTAGCATGAGTCCTTGGAGGCTCTAACAAGTGTAGAATGGTTAATAGGGTATTCTAAAGGCTTAGAATGGTCAAGGAATGTGTATTAGGACATATAAGAACCTTTGGAATGATCCTAAACAATGTTTAGTGCCCCAAGGGACGTAGAGGATTTTGCATGAGTCCTTAGAGGCTCTAACAAGTGTAGAATGGTTAATAGGGTATTCTAAAGGCTTAGAATGGTCTAGGAATGTGTATTAGGACATATAAGAACCTTTAGAATGATCCTAAACAATGCTTAGTGCCCCAAGGGACGTAGAGGATGTAGCATGAGTCCTAGGAGGCTCTAACAAGTGTAGAATGGTTAATAGGGTATTCTAAAGGCTTAGTATCGTCTAGGAATATGTATTGGGACATACAAGAACCTTTAGAATGATCCTAAACAATGCTTCGTGCCCCAATGGACGTAGAGGATTTTGCATGAGTCGTTGGAGGCCCTAACATGTGTAGAATGGTTAATAGGGTATTCTAAGGGCTTAGTATCGTCTAGGAATATGTATTGGGACATATAAGAACCTTTAGAATGATCCTAAACAATGCTTAGTGCCCCAAGGGACGTAGAGGATTTTGCATGAGTCCTTGGAGGCTCTCACAAGTGTAGAATGGTTAATAGGGTATTCTAAAGGCTTAGAATGGTCTAGGAATGTGTATTAGGACATATAAGAACCTTTAGAATGATCCTAAACAATGCTTGGTGCCCCAAGGGACGTATAGGATGTAGCATGAGTGCTTGGAGGCTCTAACAAGTGTAGAATGGTTAATAGGGTATTCTGAAGGCTTAGAATGGTCTAGGAATGTGTATTAGGACAGATAAGAATCTTTAGAATGATCCTAAACAATGCTTAGTGCCCCAAGGGACATAGAGGATTTTGCATGAGTCCTTAGAGGCTCTAACAAGTGTAGAATTGTTAATAGGGTATTCTAAAGGCTTAGTATCGTCTAGGAATATGTATAGGGACATATAAGAACCTTTAGAATGATCCTAAACAATGCTTAGTGCCCCAAGGGACGTAGAGGATGTAGCATGAGTGCTTGGAGGCTCTAACAAGTGTAGAATGATTAATAGGGTATTCTAAAGGCTTAGAATGGTCTAGGAATGTGTATTAGGACATATAAGAACCTTTAGAATGATCCTAAACAATGCTTGGTGCCCCAAGGGACGTATAGAATGTAGCATGAGTGCTTGGAGGCTCTAACAAGTGTAGAATGGTTAATAGGGTATTCTGAAGGCTTAGAATGGTCTAGGAATGTGTATTAGGACATATAAGAACCTTTAGAATGATCCTAAACAATGCTTGGTGCCCCAAGGGACGTATAGGATGTAGCATGAGTGCTTGGAGGCTCTAACAAGTGTAGAATGGTTAATATGGTATTCTAAAGGCTTAGAATGGTCAAGGAATGTGTATTAGGACATATAAGAACCTTTGGAATGATCCTAAACAATGCTTAGTGCCCCAAGGGACGTAGAGGATTTTGCATGAGTCCTTAGAGGCTCTAACAAGTGTAGAATGGTTAATAGGGTATTCTAAAGGCTTAGAATGGTCTAGGAATGTGTATTAGGACATATAAGAACCTTTAGAATGATCCTAAACAATGCTTAGTGCCCCAAGGGACGTAGAGGATTTTGCATGAGTCCTTGGAGGCTCTAACAAGTTTAGAATGGTTAATAGGGTATTCTAAAGGCTTAGAATGGTCTAGGAATGTGTATTAGGACATCTAAGAACCTTTAGAATGATCCTAAACAATGCTTGGTGCCCCAAGGGACGTATAGGATGTAGCATGAGTGCTTGGAGGCTCTAACAAGTGTAGAATGGTTAATAGGGTATTCTGAAGGCTTAGAATGGTCTAGGAATGTGTATTAGGACATATAAGAACCTTTAGAATGATACTAAACAATGCTTAGTGCCCCAAGGGACGTAGAGGATTTTGCATGAGTCCTTAGAGGCTCTAACAAGTGTAGAATGGTTAATAGGGTATTCTAAAGGCTTAGTATCGTCTAGGAATATGTATAGGGATCTATAAGAACCTTTAGAATGATCCTAAACAATGCTTAGTGCCCCAAGGGACGTAGAGGATTTTGCACGAGTCCTTGGAGGCTCTAACAAGTGTACAATGGTTAATAGGGTATTCTAAAGGCTTAGAATGGTCTAGGAATGTGTATTAGGACATATAAGAACCTTTAGAATGATCCTAAACAATGCTTAGTGCCCCAAGGGACGTAGAGGATTTTGCATGAGTCCTTGGAGGCTCTAACAATTGTAGAATGGTTAATAGGGTATTCTAAAAGCTTAGAATGGTCTAGGAATGTGTATTAGGACATATAATTACCTTTAGAATGATCCTAAACAATGCTTCGTGCCCCAAGGGATGTAGAGGATTTTGCATGAGTCGTTGGAGGCTCTAACAAGTGTAGAATGGTTAATAGGATATTCTAAAGGCTTAGAATGGTCAAGGAATGTGTATTAGGACATATAAGAACCTTTGGAATGATCCTAAACAATGCTTAGTGCCCCAAGGGACGTAGAGGATGTAGCATGAGTCTTAGGAGGCTCTAACAAGTGTAGAATGGTTAATAGGGTATTCTAAAGGCTTAGTATCGTCTAGGAATATGTATTGGGACATATAAGAACCTTTAGAATTATCATAAACAATGCTTAGTGCCCCAAGGGACGTAGAGGATGTAGCATGAGTCCTAGGAGGCTCTAACAAGTGTAGAATGGTTAATAGGGTATTCTAAAGGCTTAGAATGGTCTAGGAATGTGTACTAGGACATATAAGAACCTTTAAAATGATCCTAGGTGCCCCAACGGACGTATAGGATGTAGTATGAGTCCTTCGAGGCTCTAACAAGTGTAAAATAGTTAATAGAGTATTCTAAAGGCTTAGAATGGTCTAGGAATGTGTATTGGGACATATAAGAATCTTTAGAATGATCCTAAACAATGCTTGGTGCCCCAATGGACGTATAGGATGTAGCATGAGTCCTTGGAGGCTCTAACAAGTGTAGAATGGTTAATAGGGTATTCTAATGGCTTAGTATCGTCTAGGAATATGTATTGGGACATATAAGAACCTTTAGAATGATCCTAAACAATGCTTCGTGCCCCAAGGGACGTAGAGGATGTAGCATGAGTCCTTGGAGGCTCTAACAAGTGTAGAATGGTTAATGGGGCTTAGAATGGTCTAGGAATGTGTATTAGGACATATAAGAACCTTTAGAATGATCCTAAACAATGCTTAGTGCCCCAAGGGACGTAGAGGATGTAGCATGAGTCCTAGGAGGCTCTAACAAGTGTAGAATGGTTAATAGGGTATTCTAAAGGCTTAGAATGGTCTAGGAATGTGTACTAGGACATATAAGAACCTTTAGAATGATCCTAAACAATGCTTGGTGCCCCAAGGGACGTATAGGATGTAGCATGAGTCCTTGGAGGCTCTAACAAGTGTAGAATGGTTAATAGAGTATTCTAAAGGCTTAGAATGGTTTAGGAATGTGTATTAGGACATATAAGAACCTTTAGAATGATCCTAAACAATGCTTAGTGCCCCAAGGGACGTAGAGGATTTTGCATGAGTCCTTGGAGGCTCTAACAAGTGTAGAATGGTTAATAGGGTATTCTAAAGGCTTAGAATGGTCAAGGAATGTGTATTAGGCCATATAAGAACCTTTAGAATGATCCTAAACAATGCTTGGTGCCCCAAGGGACGAATAGGATGTAGCCTGAGTCCTTGGAGGCTCTAACAAGTGTCGAATGGTTAAGAGAGTATTCTAAAGGCTTAGAATGGTCAAGGAATGTGTATTAGGACATATAAGAACCTTTATAATGATCCTAAACAATGCTTGGTACCCCAAGGGACGTATAGGATGTAGCATGAGTGCTTGGAGGCTCTAACAAGTGTCGAATGGTTAATAGGGTATTCTAATGGCTTAGTATCGTCTAGGAATATGTATTGGGACATATAAGAACCTTTAGAATGATCCTAAACAATGCTTCGTGCCCCAAGGGACGTAGAGGATTTTGCATGAGTCCTTGGAGGCTCTAACAACTGTAGAATGGTTAATAGGGTATTCTAAAGGCTTAGAATGGTCTAGGAATGTGTACTAGGACATATAAGAACCTTTAAAATGATCCTAGGTGCCCCAACGGACGTATAGGATGTAGTATGAGTCCTTCGAGGCTCTAACAAGTGTAAAATAGTTAATAGAGTATTCTAAAGGCTTAGAATGGTCTAGGAATGTGTATTGGGACATATAAGAATCTTTAGAATGATCCTAAACAATGCTTGGTGCCCCAATGGACGTATAGGATGTAGCATGAGTCCTTGGAGGCTTTAACAAGTGTAGAATGGTTAATAGGGTATTCTAATGGCTTAGTATCGTCTAGGAATATGTATTGGGACATATAAGAACCTTTAGAATGATCCTAAACAATGCTTCGTGCCCCAAGAGACGTAGAGGATGTAGCATGAGTCTTAGGAGGCTCTAACAAGTCTAGAATGGTTAATAGGGTATTCTAAAGGCTTAGAATGGTCTAGGAATGTGTACTAGGACATATAAGAACCTTTAGAATGATCCTAAACAATGCTTGGTGCCCCAAGGGACGTATAGGATGTAGCATAGGTCCTTGGAGGCTCTAACAAGTGTTGAATTGTTAATAGAGTATTTTGAAGGCTTAGAATGGTTTAGGAATGTGTATTAGGACATATAAGAACCTTTAGAATGATCCTAAACAATGCTTAGTGCCCCAAGGGACGTAGAGGATTTTGCATGAGTCCTTGGAGGCTCTAACAAGTTTAGAATGGTTAATAGGGTATTCTGAAGGCTTAGAATGGTCTAGGAATGTGTATTAGGACATATAAGAACCTTTAGAATGATCCTAAACAATGCTTAGTGCCCCAAGGGACGTAGAGGATGTAGCATGAGTCCTAGGAGGCTCTAACAAGTGTAGAATGGTTAATAGGGTATTCTAAAGGCTTAGAATGGTCTAGGAATGTGTACTAGGACATATAAGAACCTTTAGAATGATCCTAAACAATGCTTGGTGCCCCAAGGGACGTAGAGGATGTAGCATGAGTCCTAGGAGGCTCTAACAAGAGTAGAATGGTTAATAGGGTATTCTAAAGGATTAGAATGGTCTAGGAATGTGTACTAGGACATATAAGAACCTTTAGAATGATCCTAAACAATGCTTGGTGCCCCAAGGGACGTATAGGATGTAGCATGAGTCCTTGGAGGCTCTAACAAGTGTAGAATGGTTAATAGAGTATTCTGAAGGCTTAGAATGGTTTAGGAATGTGTATTAGGACATATAAGAACCTTTAGAATGATCCTAAACAATGCTTGGTGCCCCAAGGGACGTAGAGGATTTTGCACGAGTCCTTGGAGGCTCTAACAAGTGTAGAATGGTTAATAGGGTATTCTAAAGGCTTAGAATGGTCTACGAATGTGTATTAGGACATATAAGAACCTTTAGAATGATCCTAAACAATGCTTGGTGCCCCAAGGTACGTATAGGATGTAGCATGAGTCCTAGGAGGCTCTAACAAGTGTAGAATGGTTAATAGGGTATTCTAAAGGCTTAGAATGGTCTAGGAATGTGTACTAGGACATATAAGAACCTTTAGAATGATCCTAAACAATGCATGGTGCCCCAAGGGACGTAGAGGATTTTGCATGAGTCCTTGGAGGCTCTAACAAGTGTAGAATGGTTAATAGGGTATTCTAAAGGCTTAGAATGGTCTAGGAATGTGTATTAGGACATATAAAAACCTTTAGAAAGATCCCAAACAATGCTTCGTGCCCCAAGGGACGTAGAGGATTTTGCATGCGTCCTTGGAGGATCTAACAAGTGTAGAATGGTTAATAGGGTATTCTAAAGGCTTGGAATGGTCTAGGAATGTGTATTAGGACATATAAGAACCTTTAGAATGATCCTAAACAATGCTTGGTGCCCCAAGGGACGAATAGGATGTAGCATGAGTCAATGGAGGCTCTAACAAGTGTAGAATAGTTAGTAGAGTATTCTAAAGGCTTAGAATGGTATAGGAATGTGTAATAGGACATATAAGAACCTTTAGAATGATCCTAAACAATGCTTGGTGCCCCAAGGGATGTATAGGATGTAGCATGAGTGCTTAGAGGCTCTAACAAGTGTAGAATGGTTAATAGGGTATTCTAAAGCCTTAGAATGGTCTAGAATTTGTATTAGGACATATAAGAACCTTTAGAATGATCCTAAACAATGCTTTGTACCCAAAGGGACGTAGAGGATTTTGCATGAGTCCTTGGAGACTCTAACAAGTGTAGAATGGTTAATATGGTATTCTAAAGGCTTAGAATGGTATAGGAATGTGTATTAGGACATATAAGAACCTTTAGAATGATCCTAAACAATGCTTGGTGCCCCAAGGGACGTAGAGGATGTAGCATGAGTCCTTGGAGGCTCTAACAAGTGTCGAATGGTTAAGAGAGTATTCTAAAGGCTTAGAATGGTCTAGGAATGTGTATTAAGACATATAAGAACCTTTAGAATGATCATAAACAATGCTTGGTGCCCCAAGGGACGTAGAGGATTTTGCATGAGTCCTTGGAGGCTCTAACAAGTGTAGAATGGTTAATAGGGTATTCTAAAGGCTTAGAATGGTCTAGGAATGTGTATTAGGACATATAATTACCTTTAGAATGATCCTAAACAATGCTTCGTGCCGCAAGGGATGTAGAGGATTTTGCATGAGTCGTTGGAGGCTCTAACAAGTGTAGAATGGTTAATAGGATATTCTAAAGGCTTAGAATGGTCAAGGAATGTGTATTAGGACATATAAGAACCTTTGGAATGATCCTAAACAATGCTTAGTGCCCCAAGGGACGTAGAGGATGTAGCATGAGTCTTAGGAGGCTCTAACAAGTGTAGAATGGTTAATAGGGTATTCTAAAGGCTTAGTATCATCTAGGAATATGTATTGGGACATATAAGAACCTTTAGAATGATCCTAAACAATGCTTAGTGCCCCAAGGGACGTAGAGTATGTAGCATGAGTCCTTGGAGGCTCTTACAAGTGTAGAATGGTTAATAGGGTATTCTGAAGGCTTAGAATGGTCTAGGAATGTGTATTAGGACATATAAGAACCTTTAGAATGATCCTAAACAATGCTTAGTGCCCCAAGGGACGTAGAGTATGTAGCATGAGTCTTAGGAGGCTCTAACAAGTGTAGAATGGTTAATAGGGTATTCTAAAGGCTTAGAATGGTCTAGAATGTGTATTAGGACATATAAGAACCTTTAGAATGATCCTAAACAAAGCTTAGTGCCCCAAGGGACGTAGAGGATTTTGCATGAATTCTTGAAGACTCTAACAAGTGTAGAATGGTTAATAGGGTATTCTAAAGGCTTAGAATGGTATAGGAATGTGTATTAGGACATATAAGAACCTTTAGAATGATCCTAAACAATGCTTGGTGCCCCAAGGGACGAATAGGATGTAGCATGAGTCCTTGGAGGCTCTAACAAGTGTCGAATGGTTAAGAGAGTATTCTAAAGGCTTAGAATGGTCTAGGAATGTGTATTAAGACATATAAGAACCTTTAGACTGATCATAAACAATGCTTGGTGCCCCAAGGGACGAATAGGATGTAGCATGAGTCTTTGGAGGCTCTAACAAGTGTAGAATGGTTAATAGAGTATTCTGAAGGCTTAGAATGGTTTAGGAATGTGTATTAGGACATATAAGAACCTTTAGAATGATCCTAAACAATGCTTAGTGCACCAAGGAACGTAGAGGATTTTGCATGAGTCCTTGGAGGCTCTAACAAGTGTAGAATGGTTAATAGGGTATTCTAAAGGCTTAGAATGGTCAAGGAATGTGTATTAGGCCATATAAGAACCTTTAGAATGATCCTAAACAATGCTTGGTGCCCCAAGGGACGAATAGGATGTAGCATGAGTCCTTGGAGGCTCTAACAAGTGTCGAATGGTTAAGAGAGTATTCTAAAGGCTTAGAATGGTCTAGGAATGTGTATTAAGACATATAAGAACCTTTAGACTGATCATAAACAATGCTTGGTGCCCCAAGGGACGAATAGGATGTAGCATGAGTCTTGGGAGGCTCTAACAAGTGTAGAATGGTTAAGAGAGTATTCTCAAGGCTTAGAATGGTCTAGGAATGTGTATTAGGACATATAAGAACCTTTAGAATGATCCTAAACAATGCTTGGTACCCCAAGGGACGTATAGGATGTAGCATGAGTGCTTGGAGGCTCTAACAAGTGTAGAATGGTTAATAGGGTATTCTAAAGTCTTAGAATGGTCTAGGAATGTGTATTAGGACATATAAGAACCTTTAGAATGATCCTAAACAATGCATGGTGCCCCAAGGGACGTAGAGGATTTTGCATGAGTCCTTGGAGGCTCTAACAAGTGTAGAATGGTTAATAGGGTATTCTAAAGGCTTAGAATGGTCTAGGAATGTGTATTAGGACATATAAAAACCTTTAGAAAGATCCCAAACAATGCTTCGTGCCCCAAGGGACGTAGAGGATTTTGCATGCGTCCTTGGAGGATCTAACAAGTGTAGAATGGTTAATAGGGTATTCTAAAGGCTTGGAATGGTCTAGGAATGTGTATTAGGACATATAAGAACCTTTAGAATGATCCTAAACAATGCTTGGTGCCCCAAGGGACGAATAGGATGTAGCATGAGTCAATGGAGGCTCTAACAAGTGTAGAATAGTTAGTAGAGTATTCTAAAGGCTTAGAATGGTATAGGAATGTGTATTAGGACATATAAGAACCTTTAGAATGATCCTAAACAATGCTTGGTGCCCCAAGGGATGTATAGGATGTAGCATGAGTGCTTAGAGGCTCTAACAAGTGTAGAATGGTTAATAGGGTATTCTAAAGCCTTAGAATGGTCTAGAATTTGTATTAGGACATATAAGAACCTTTAGAATGATCCTAAACAATGCTTTGTACCCAAAGGAACGTAGAGGATTTTGCATGAGTCCTTGGAGACTCTAAAAAGTGTAGAATGGTTAATATGGTATTCTAAAGGCTTAGAATGGTATAGGAATGTGTATTAGGACATATAAGAACCTTTAGAATGATCCTAAACAATGCTTGGTGCCCCAAGGGACGTAGAGGATGTAGCATGAGTCCTTGGAGGCTCTAACAAGTGTAGAATGGTTAAGAGAGTATTCTAAAGGCTTAGAATGGTCTAGGAATGTGTATTAGGACATATAAGAACCTTTAGAATGATCCTAAACAATGCTTAGTGCCCCAAGGGACGTAGAGGATTTTGCATGAGTCCTTGGAGACTCTAACAAGTGTAGAATGGTTAATATGGTATTCTAAAGGCTTAGAATGGTATAGGAATGTGTATTAGGACATATAAGAACCTTTAGAATGATCCTAAACAATGCTTGGTGCCCCAAGGGACGTAGAGGATGTAGCATGAGTCCTTGGAGGCTCTAACAAGTGTAGAATGGTTAAGAGAGTATTCTAAAGGCTTAGAATGGTCTAGGAATGTGTATTAATACATATAAGAACCTTTAGAATGATCCTAAACAAAGCTTAGTGCCCCAAGGGACGTAGAGGATTTTGCATGAATCCTTGGAGACTCTAACAAGTGTAGAATGGTTAATAGGGTATTCTAAAGGCTTAGAATGGTATAGGAATGTGTATTAGGACATATAAGAACCTTTAGAATGATCCTAAACAATGCTTGGTGCCCCAAGGGACGAATAGGATGTAGCATGAGTCCTTGGAGGCTCTAACAAGTGTCGAATGGTTAAGAGAGTATTCTAAAGGCTTAGAATGGTCTAGGAATGTGTATTAAGACATATAAGAACCTTTAGACTGATCATAAACAATGCTTGGTGCCCCAAGGGACGAATAGGATGTAGCATGAGTCTTTGGAGGCTCTAACAAGTGTAGAATGGTTAATAGAGTATTCTGAAGGCTTAGAATGGTTTAGGAATGTGTATTAGGACATATAAGAACCTTTAGAATGATCCTAAACAATGCATAGTGCCCCAAGGAACGTAGAGGATTTTGCATGAGTCCTTGGAGGCTCTAACAAGTGTAGAATGGTTAATAGGGTACTCTAAAGGCTTAGAATGGTCAAGGAATGTGTATTAGGCCATATAAGAACCTTTAGAATGATCCTAAACAATGCTTGGTGCCCCAAGGGACGAATAGGATGTAGCATGAGTCCTTGGAGGCTCTAACAAGTGTCGAATGGTTAAGAGAGTATTCTAAAGGCTTAGAATGGTCTAGGAATGTGTATTAAGACATATAAGAACCTTTAGACTGATCATAAACAATGCTTGGTGCCCCAAGGGACGAATAGGATGTAGCATGAGTCTTTGGAGGCTCTAACAAGTGTAGAATAGTTAATAGAGTATTCTAAAGGCTTAGAATGGTATACGAATGTGTATTAGGACATATGAGAACCTTTATAATGATCCTAAACAATGCTTGGTACCCCAAGGGACGTATAGGATGTAGCATGAGTGCTTGGAGGCTCTAACAACTGTAGAATGGTTAATAGGGTATTCTAAAGTCTTAGAATGGTCAAGGAATGTGTATTAGGACATATAAGAACCTTTAGAATGATCCTAAACAATGCATGGTGCCCCAAGGGACGTAGAGGATTTTGCATGAGTCCTTTGAGGCTCTAACAAGTGTAGAATGGTTAATAGGGTATTCTAAAGGCTTAGAATGGTCTAGGAATGTGTATTAGGACATATAAAAACCTTTAGAAAGATCCTAAACAATGCTTCGTGCCCCAAGGGACGTAGAGGATTTTGCATGCGTCCTTGGAGGATCTAACAAGTGTAGAATGGTTAATAGGGTATTCTAAAGGCTTGGAATGGTCTAGGAATGTGTATTAGGACATATAAGAACCTTTAGAATGATCCTAAACAATGCTTGGTGCCCCAAGGGACGTAGAGGATGTAGCATGAGTCCTTGGAGGCTCTAACAAGTGTAGAATGGTTAAGAGAGTATTCTAAAGGCTTAGAATGGTCTAGGAATGTGTATTAGGACATATAAGAACCTTTAGAATGATCCTAAACAATGGTAGTGCCCCAAGGGACGTAGAGGATTTTGCATGAGTCCTTGGAGACTCTAACAAGTGTAGAATGGTTAATATGGTATTCTAAAGGCTTAGAATGGTATAGGAATGTGTATTAGGACATATAAGAACCTTTAGAATGATCCTAAACAATGCTTGGTGCCCCAAGGAACGTATAGGACATAGCATGGGTCCTTGGAGGCTCTAACAAGTGTAGAATGTTTAAGAGAGTATTCTAAAGGCTTAGAATGGTCTAGGAATGTGTACTAGGACATATAAGAACCTTTAGAATGATCCTAAACAATGCTTGGTGCCCCAAGGGACGTATAGGATGTAGCATGAGTCCTTGGAGGCTCTAACAAGTGGAATAGTTAATAGAGTATTCTAAAGGCTTAGAATGGTTTAGGAATGTGTATTAGGACATATAAGAACCTTTAGAATGATCCTAAACAATGCTTCGTGCCCCAAGGGACGTAGAGGATTTTGCATGAGTCGTTGGAGACTCTAACAAGTGTAGAATGGTTAATAGGGTATTCTAAAGGCTTAGTATCGTCTAGGAATATGTATTGGGACACATAAGAACCTTTAGAATGATCCTAAACAATGCTTAGTGCCCCAAGGGACGTAGAGGATGTAGCATGAGTCTTAGGAGGCTCTAACAACTGTAGAATGGTTAATAGGGTATTCTAAAGGCTTAGAATGGTCTAGGAATGTGTACTAGGACATATAAGAACCTTTAGAATGATCCTAAACAATGCTTGGTGCCCCAAGGGACGTATAGGATGTAGCATGAGTCCTTGGAGGCTCTAACAAGTGTAGAATAGTTAATAGAGTATTTTGAAGGCTTAGAATGGTTTAGGAATGTGTATTAGGACATATAAGAACCTTTAGAATGATCCTAAACAATGCTTAGTGCCCCAAGGGACGTAGAGGATTTTGCATGAGTCCTTGGAGGCTCTAACAAGTGTAGAATGGTTAATAGGGAATTCTAAAGGCTTAGTATCGTCTAGGAATATGTAATTGGACATATAAGAACCTTTAGAATGATCCTAAACAATGCTTGGTGCCCCAAGGGACGTAGAGGATGTAGCATGAGTCCTTGGAGGCTCTAACAAGTGTAGAATGGTTAAGAGAGTATTCTGAAGGCTTAGAATGGTCTAGGAATGTGTATTAGGACATATAAGAACCTTTAGAATGATCCTAAACAATGGTAGTGCCCCAAGGGACGTAGAGGATTTTGCATGAGTCCTTGGAGACTCTAACAAGTGTAGAATGGTTAATATGGTATTCTAAAGGCTTAGAATGGTATAGGAATGTGTATTAGGACATATAAGAACCTTTAGAATGATCCTAAACAATGCTTGGTGCCCCAAGGAACGTATAGGACATAGCATGGGTCCTTGGAGGCTCTAACAAGTGTAGAATGTTTAAGAGAGTATTCTAAAGGCTTAGAATGGTCTAGGAATGTGTACTAGGACATATAAGAACCTTTAGAATGATCCTAAACAATGCTTGGTGCCCCAAGGGACGTATAGGATGTAGCATGAGTCCTTGGAGGCTCTAACAAGTGGAATAGTTAATAGAGTATTCTAAAGGCTTAGAATGGTTTAGGAATGTGTATTAGGACATATAAGAACCTTTAGAATGATCCTAAACAATGCTTCGTGCCCCAAGGGACGTAGAGGATTTTGCATGAGTCGTTGGAGACTCTAACAAGTGTAGAATGGTTAATAGGGTATTCTAAAGGCTTAGTATCGTCTAGGAATATGTATTGGGACACATAAGAACCTTTAGAATGATCCTAAACAATGCTTAGTGCCCCAAGGGACGTAGAGGATGTAGCATGAGTCTTAGGAGGCTCTAACAACTGTAGAATGGTTAATAGGGTATTCTAAAGGCTTAGAATGGTCTAGGAATGTGTACTAGGACATATAAGAACCTTTAGAATGATCCTAAACAATGCTTGGTGCCCCAAGGGACGTATAGGATGTAGCATGAGTCCTTGGAGGCTCTAACAAGTGTAGAATAGTTAATAGAGTATTTTGAAGGCTTAGAATGGTTTAGGAATGTGTATTAGGACATATAAGAACCTTTAGAATGATCCTAAACAATGCTTAGTGCCCCAAGGGACGTAGAGGATTTTGCATGAGTCCTTGGAGGCTCTAACAAGTGTAGAATGGTTAATAGGGAATTCTAAAGGCTTAGTATCGTCTAGGAATATGTAATTGGACATATAAGAACCTTTAGAATGATCCTAAACAATGCTTGGTGCCCCTAGGGACGTATAGGATGTAGCATGAGTCCTTGGAGGCTCTAACAAGTGTAGAATGGTTAATAGAGTATTCTGAAGGCTTAGAATGGTTTAAGAATGTGTATTAGGACATATAAGAACCTTTAGAATGATCCTAAACAATGCTTGGTGCCCCAAGGGACGTAGAGGATGTAGCATGAGTCCTAGGAGGCTCTAACAAGTGTAGAATGGTTAATAGGGTATTCTAAAGGCTTAGAATGGTCTAGGAATGTGTACTAGGACATATAAGAACCTTTAGAATGATCCTAAACAATGCTTGGTGCCCCAAGGGACGTATAGGATGTAGCATGAGTCCTTGGTGGCTCTAACAAGTGTAGAATGGTTAATAGAGTATTCTGAAGGCTTAGAATGGTTTAGGAATGTGTATTAGGACATGTAAGAACCTTTAGAATGATCCTAAACAATGCTTAGTGCCCCAAGGGACGTAGAGGATTTTGCATGAGTCCTTGGAGGCTCTAACAAGTGTAGAATGGTTAATAGGGTATTCTAAAGGCTTAGAATGGTCAAGGAATGTGTATTAGGCCATATAAGAAACTTTAGAATGATCCTAAACAATGCTTGGTGCCCCAAGGGACGAATAGGATGTAGCATGAGTCCTTGAAGGCTCTAACAAGTGTCGAATGGTTAATAGAGTATTCTAAAGGCTTAGAATGGTCTAGGAATGTGTATTAAGACATATAAGAACCTTTAGACTGATCATAAACAATGCTTGGTGCCCCAAGGGACGAATAGGATGTAGCATGAGTCTTTGGAGGCTCTAACAAGTGTAGAATGGTTAAGAGAGTATTCTCAAGGCTTAGAATGGTCTAGGAATGTGTATTAGAACATAAAAGAACCTTTAGAATGATCCTAAACAATGCATAGTGCCCCAAGGGACGAATAGGATGTAGCATGAGTCTTTGGAGGCTCTAACAAGTGTAGAATAGTTAATAGAGTATTCTAAAGGCTTAGAATGGTATAGGAATGTGTATTAGGACATATGAGAACCTTTATAATGATCCTAAACAATGCTTGGTACCCCAAGGGACGTATAGGATGTAGCATGAGTGCTTGGAGGCTCTAACAAGTGTAGAATGGTTAATAGGGTATTCTAAATTCTTAAAATGGTCTAGGAATGTGTATTAGGACATATAAGAACCTTTAGAATGATCCTAAACAATGCTTGGTGCCCCATGGGACGTAGAGGATTTTGCATGAGTCCTTGGAGGCTCTAACAAGTGTAGAATGGTTAATAGGGTATTCTAAAGGCTTATAATGGTCAAGGAATGTGTATTAGGACATATAAGAACCTTTAGAATGATCCTAAACAATGCTTGGTGCCCCAAGGGACGTAGAGTATGTAGCATGAGTCCTTGGAGGCTCTAACAAGTGTAGAATGGTTAAGAGAGTATTCTAAAGGCTTAGAATGGTCTAGGAATGTGTATTAGGACATATAAGAACCTTTAGAATGATCCTAAACAATGCTTAGTGCCCCAAGGGACGTAGAGGATTTTGCATGAGTCCTTGGAGGCTCTAACAAGTGTAGAATGGTTAATAGGGTATTCTAAAGGCTTAGAATGGTCAAGGAATGTGTATTAGGACATATAAGAACCTTTAGAATAATCCTACACAATGCTTGGTGCCACAAGGGACGTAGAGGATTTTGCATGAGTCCTTGGAGGCTCTAACAACTGTAGAATGGTTAATAGGGTATTCTAAAGGCTTAGAATGGTCTAGGAATGTGTACTAGGTCATATAAGAACCTTTAGAATGATCCTAAACAATGCTTGGTGCCCCAACGGACGTATAGGATGTAGCATGAGTCCTTGGAGGCTCTAACAAGTGTAGAATGGTTAATAGAGTATTCTGAAGGCTTAGAATGGTTTAGGAATGTGTATTAGGACATATAAGAACCTTTAGAATGATCCTAAACAATGCTTAGTGCCCCAAGGGACGTAGAGGATTTTGCATGAGTCCTTGGAGGCTCTAACAAGTGTAGAATGGTTAATAGGGTATTCTAAAGGCTTAGAATGGTCAAGGAATGTGTATTAGGACATATAAGAACCTTTAGAATAATCCTAAACAATGCTTGGTGCCACAAGGGACGTAGAGGATGTAGCATGAGTCCTTGGAGACTCTAACAAGTGTAGAATGGTTAAGAGAGTATTCTAAAGGCTTAGAATGGTCTAGGAATGTGTATTAAGACATATAAGAACCTTTAGAATGATCATAAACAATGCTTGGTGCCCCAAGGGACGAATAGGATGTAGCATGAGTCCTTGGAGGCTCTAACAAGTGTAGAATGGTTAAGAGAGTATTCTAAAGGATTAGAATGGTCTAGGAATGTGTATTAGAACATATAAGAACCTTTAGAATGATCCTACACAATGCTTGGTGCCCCAAGGGACGAATAGGATGTAGCATGAGTCAATGGAGGCTCTAACAAGTGTAGAATAGTTAGTAGAGTATTCTAAAGGCTTAGAATGGTATAGGAATGTGTATTAGGACATATAAGAACCTTTAGAATGATCCTAAACAATGCTTGGTGCCCCAAGGGATGTATAGGATGTAGCATGAGTGCTTGGAGGCTCTAACAAGTGTTCAATGGTTAATAGGGTATTCTAAACGCTTAGAATGGTCTAGAATGTGTATTAGGACATATAATAACCTTTAGAATGATCCTAAACAATGCTTAGTGCCCCAAGGGACGTAGACGATTTTGCATGTGTCCTTAGAGGCTCTAACAAGTGTAGAATGGTTAATAGGGTATTCTGAAGGCTTAGAATGGTCTAGGAATGTGTATTAGGACATATAAGAACCTTTAGAATGATCCTAAACAATGCTTAGTGCCCCAAGGGACATAGAGGATTTTGCATGAGTCCTTGGAGGCTCTAACAACTGTAGAATGGTTAATAGGGTATTCTAAAGGCTTAGAATGGTCTAGAAATGTGTATTAGGACATATAAGAACCTTTAGAATGATCCTAAACAATGCTTCGTGCCCCAAGGGACGTAGAGGATTTTGCATGAGTCCTTGGAGGCTCTAACAAGTGTAGAATGGTTAATAGGGTATTCTAAAGACTTAGTATCGTCTAGGAATATGTATTGGGACATATAAGAACCTTTAGAATTATCCTAAACAATGCTTAGTGCCCCAAGGGACGTAGAGGATTTTGCATGAGTCCTTGGAGGCTCTAACAACTGTAGAATGGTTAATAGGGTATTCTAAAGGCTTAGAATGGTCTAGGAATGTGTACTAGGACATATAAGAACCTTTAGAATGATCCTAAACAATGCTTGGTGCCCCAACGGACGTATAGGATGTAGCATGAGTCCTTGGAGGCTCTAACAAGTGTAGAATGGTTAATAGAGTATTCTGAAGGCTTAGAATGGTTTAGGAATGTGTATTAGGACATATAAGAACCTTTAGAATGATCCTAAACAATGCTTAGTGCCCCAAGGGACGTAGAGGATTTTGCATGAGTCCTTGGAGGCTCTAACAAGTGTAGAATGGTTAATAGGGTATTCTAAAGGCTTAGTATCGTCTAGGAATATGTAATTGGACATATAAGAACCTTTACAATGATCCTAAACAATGCTTGGTGCCCCAAGGGACGTATAGGATGTAGCATGAGTCCTTGGAGGCTCTAACAAGTGTAGAATGGTTAATAGAGTATTCTGAAGGCTTAGAATGGTTTAGGAATGTGTATTAGGACATATAAGAACCTTTAGAATGATCCTAAACAATGCTTGGTGCCCCAAGGGACGTAGAGGATGTAGCATGAGTCCTAGGAGGCTCTAACAAGTGTAGAATGGTTAATAGGGTATTCTAAAGGCTTAGAATGGTCTAGGAATGTGTACTAGGACATATAAGAACCTTTAGAATGATCCTAAACAATGCTTGGTGCCCCAAGGGACGTATAGGATGTAGCATGAGTCCTTGGTGGCTCTAACAAGTGTAGAATGGTTAATAGAGTATTCTGAAGGCTTAGAATGGTTTAGGAATGTGTATTAGGCCATATAAGAAACTTTAGAATGATCCTAAACAATGCTTGGTGCCCCAAGGGACGAATAGGATGTAGCATGAGTCCTTGGAGGCTCTAACAAGTGTCGAATGGTTAATAGAGTATTCTAAAGGCTTAGAATGGTCTAGGAATGTGTATTAAGACATATAAGAACCTTTAGACTGATCATAAACAATGCTTGGTGCCCCAAGGGACGAATAGGATGTAGCATGAGTCTTTGGAGGCTCTAACAAGTGTAGAATGGTTAAGAGAGTATTCTCAAGGCTTAGAATGGTCTAGGAATGTGTATTAGAACATAAAAGAACCTTTAGAATGATCCTAAACAATGCTTGGTGCCCCAAGGGACGAATAGGATGTAGCATGAGTCTTTGGAGGCTCTAACAAGTGTAGAATAGTTAATAGAGTATTCTAAAGGCTTAGAATGGTATAGGAATGTGTATTAGGACATATGAGAACCTTTATAATGATCCTAAACAATGCTTGGTACCCCAAGGGACGTATAGGATGTAGCATGAGTGCTTGGAGGCTCTAACAAGTGTAGAATGGTTAATAGGGTATTGTAAAGTCTTAGAATGGTCTAGGAATGTGTATTAGGACATATAAGAACCTTTAGAATGATCCTAAACAATGCTTGGTGCCCCATGGGACGTAGAGGATTTTGAATGAGTCCTTGGAGGCTCTAACAAGTGTAGAATGGTTAATAGGGTATTCTAAAGGCTTATAATGGTCTAGGAATGTGTATTAGGACATATAAGAACCTTTAGAATGATCCTAAACAATGCTTGGTGCCCCAAGGGACGTAGAGTATGTAGCATGAGTCCTTGGAGGCTCTAACAAGTGTAGAATGGTTAAGAGAGTATTCTCAAGGCTTAGAATGGTCTTGGAATGTGTATTAGGACATATAAGAACCTTTAGAATGATCCTAAACAATGCTTAGTGCCCCAAGGGACGTAGAGGATTTTGCATGAGTCCTTGGAGGCTCTAACAAGTGTAGAATGGTTAATAGGGTATTCTAAAGGCTTAGAATGGTCAAGGAATGTGTATTAGGACATATAAGAACCTTTAGAATAATCCTAAACAATGCTTGGTGCCACAAGGGACGTAGAGGATGTAGCATGAGTCCTTGGAGACTCTAACAAGTGTAGAATGGTTAAGAGAGTATTCTAAAGGCTTAGAATGGTCTAGGAATGTGTATTAAGACATATAAGAACCTTTAGAATGATTATAAACAATGCTTGGTGCCCCAAGGGACGAATAGGATGTAGCATGAGTCCTTGGAGGCTCTAACAAGTGTAGAATGGTTAAGAGAGTATTCTAAAGGATTAGAATGGTCTAGGAATGTGTATTAGAACATATAAGAACCTTTAGAATGATCCTACACAATGCTTGGTGCCCCAAGGGACGAATAGGATGTAGCATGAGTCAATGGAGGCTCTAACAAGTGTAGAATAGTTAGTAGAGTATTCTAAAGGCTTAGAGTGGTATAGGAATGTGTATTAGGACATATAAGAACCTTTAGAATGATCCTAAACAATGCTTGGTGCCCCAAGGGATGTATAGGATGTAGCATGAGTGCTTGGAGGCTCTAACAAGTGTTCAATGGTTAATAGGGTGTATAGGATGTATAGGATGTATAGGATGTAGCATGAGTGCTTAGAGTGGTCTAGAATGTGTATTAGGACATATAATAACCTTTAGAAAGATCCTAAACAATGTTTAGTGCCCCAAGGGACGTAGACGATTTTGCATGTGTCCTTCGAGGCTCTAACAAGTGTAGAATGGTTAATAGGGTATTCTAAAGGCTTAGAATGGTCTAGGAATGTGTATTAGGACATATAAGAACCTTTAGAATGATCCTAAACAATGCTTAGTGCCCCAAGGGACATAGAGGATTTTGCA
The DNA here is from genome assembly GCA_037953625.1 of Crotalaria pallida. Taxonomy (NCBI): domain Eukaryota; kingdom Viridiplantae; phylum Streptophyta; class Magnoliopsida; order Fabales; family Fabaceae; genus Crotalaria; species Crotalaria pallida. The sequence continues at coordinate 72,042,421 of CM075649.1, read as the reverse complement.
TGAGTCCTTGGAGGTTCTAACAACTGTAGAATGGTTAATAGGGTATTCTAAAGGCTTAGAATGGTCTAGAAATGTGTATTAGGACATATAAGAACCTTTAGAATGATCCTAAACAATGCTTCGTGCCCCAAGGGACGTAGAGGATTTTGCATGAGTCCTTGGAGGCTCTAACAAGTGTAGAATGGTTAAGAGAGTATTCTAAAGGCTTAGAATGGTCTAGGAATGTGTATTAGGACATATAAGAACCTTTAGAATGATCCTAAACAATGCTTAGTGCCCCAAGGGACATAGAGGATTTTGCATGAGTCCTTGGAGGTTCTAACAACTGTAGAATGGTTAATAGGGTATTCTAAAGGCTTAGAATGGTCTAGAAATGTGTATTAGGACATATAAGAACCTTTAGAATGATCCTAAACAATGCTTCGTGCCCCAAGGGACGTAGAGGATTTTGCATGAGTCCTTGGAGGCTCTAACAAGTGTAGAATGGTTAAGAGAGTATTCTAAAGGCTTAGAATGGTATAGGAATGTGTATTAGGACATATAAGAACCTTTAGAATGATCCTAAACAATGCTTGGTGCCCCAAGGAACGTATAGGACATAGCATGGGTCCTTGGAGGCTCTAACAAGTGTAGAATGTTTAAGAGAGTATTCTAAAGGCTTAGAATGGTCTAGGAATGTGTACTAGGACATATAAGAACCTTTAGAATGATCCTAAACAATGCTTGGTGCCCCAACGGACGTATAGGATGTAGCATGAGTCCTTGGAGGCTCTAACAAGTGTAGAATGGTTAATAGGGTATTCTAAAGGCTTAGAATGGTATAGGAATGTGTATTAGGACATAAAAGAACCTTTAGAATGATCCTAAACAATGCTTGGTGCCCCAAGGGACGAATAGGATGTAGAATGAGTCTTTGGAGGCTCTAACAAGTGTAGAATAGTTAATAGAGTATTCTAAAGGCTTAGAATGGTATAGGAATGTGTATTAGGACATATAAGAACCTCTATAATGATCCTAAACAATGCTTGGTACCCCAAGGGACGTATAGGATGTAGCATGAGTGCTTGGAGGCTCTAACAAGTGTAGAATGGTTAATAGGGTATTCTAAAGTCTTAGAATGCTCTAGGAATGTGTATTAGGACATATAAGAACCTTTAGAATGATCCTAAACAATGCTTGGTGCCCCAAGGGACGTAGAGGATTTTGCATGAGTCCTTGGAGGCTCTAACAAGTGTAGAATGGTTAATAGGGTATTCTAAAGGCTTAGAATGGTCTAGGAATGTGTATTAGGACATATAAAAACCTTTAGAAAGATCCTAAACAATGCTTCGTGCCCCAAGGGACGTAGAGGATTTTGCATGCGTCCTTGGAGGATCTAACAAGTGTAGAATGGTTAATAGGGTATTCTAAAGGCTTGGAATGGTATAGGAATGTGTATTAGGACATATAAGAACCTTTAGAATGATCCTAAACAATGCTTGGTGCCCCAAGGGACGTAGAGGATGTAGCATGAGTCCTTGGAGGCTCTAACAAGTGTAGAATGGTTAAGAGAGTATTCTAAAGGCTTGGAATGGTCTAGGAATGTGTATTAGGACATATAAGAACTTTTAGAATGATCCTAAACAATGCTTAGTGCCCCAAGGGACGTAGAGGATTTTGAATGAGTCCTTGGAGACTCTTACAAGTGTAGAATGGTTAATAGGTTATTCTAAAGGCTTAGAATGGTATAGGAATGTGTATTAGGACATATAAGAACCTTTAGAATGATCCTAAACAATGCTTGGTGCCCCAAGGGACGTAGAGGATGTAGCATGAGTCCTAGGAGGCTCTAACAAGTGTAGAATGGTTAATAGGGTATTCTAAAGGCTTAGAATGGTCTAGGAATGTGTACTAGGACATATAAGAACCTTTAGAATGATCCTAAACAATGCTTGGTGCCCCAAGGGACGTATAGGATGTAGCATGAGTCCTTGGAGGCTCTAACAAGTGTAGAATGGTTAATAGAGTATTCTGAAGGCTTAGAATGGTTTAGGAATGTGTATTAGGACATAATAGAACCTTTAGAATGATCCTAAACAATGCTTAGTGCCCCAAGGGACGTAGAGGATTTTGCATGAGTCCTTGGAGGCTCTAACAAGTGTAGAATGGTTAATAGGGTATTCTAAAGGCTTAGAATCGTCAAGGAATGTGTATTAGGCCATATAAGAACCTTTACAATGATCCTAAACAATGCTTGGTGCCCCAAGGGACGTAGAGGATTTTGCATGAGTCCTTGGAGGCTCTAACAAGTGTAGAATGGTTAATAGGGTATTCTAAAGGCTTAGAATGGTCTAGGAATGTGTATTAGGACATATAAAAACCTTTAGAAAGATCCTAAACAATGCTTCGTGCCCCAAGGGACGTAGAGGATTTTGCATGCGTCCTTGGAGGATCTAACAAGTGTAGAATGGTTAATAGGGTATTCTAAAGGCTTGGAATGGTATAGGAATGTGTATTAGGACATATAAGAACCTTTAGAATGATCCTAAACAATGCTTGGTGCCCCAAGGGACGTAGAGGATGTAGCATGAGTCCTTGGAGGCTCTAACAAGTGTAGAATGGTTAATAGGGTATTCTAAAGGCTTAGAATGGTATAGGAATGTGTATTAGGACATAAAAGAACCTTTAGAATGATCCTAAACAATGCTTGGTGCCCCAAGGGACGAATAGGATGTAGAATGAGTCTTTGGAGGCTCTAACAAGTTTAGAATAGTTAATAGAGTATTCTAAAGGCTTAGAATGGTATAGGAATGTGTATTAGGACATATAAGAACCTCTATAATGATCCTAAACAATGCTTGGTACCCCAAGGGACGTATAGGATGTAGCATGAGTGCTTGGAGGCTCTAACAAGTGTAGAATGGTTAATAGGGTATTCTACAGTCTTAAAATGCTCTAGGAATGTGTATTAGGACATATAAGAACCTTTAGAATGATCCTAAACAATGCTTGGTGCCCCAAGGGACGTAGAGGATTTTGCATGAGTCCTTGGAGGCTCTAACAAGTGTAGAATGGTTAATAGGGTATTCTAAAGGCTTAGAATGGTCTAGGAATGTGTATTAGGACATATAAAAACCTTTAGAAAGATCCTAAACAATGCTTCGTGCCCCAAGGGACGTAGAGGATTTTGCATGCGTCCTTGGAGGATCTAACAAGTGTAGAATGGTTAATAGGGTATTCTAAAGGCTTGGAATGGTATAGGAATGTGTATTAGGACATATAAGAACCTTTAGAATGATCCTAAACAATGCTTGGTGCCCCATGGGACGTAGAGGATTTTGCATGAGTCCTTGGAGGCTCTAACAACTGTAGAATGGTTAATAGGGTATTCTAAAGGCTTAGAATGGTCTAGGAATGTGTACTAGGACATATAAGAACCTTTAGAATGATCCTAAACAATGCTTGGTGCCCCAACGGACGTATAGGATGTAGCATGAGTCCTTGGAGGCTCTAACAAGTGTAGAATGGTTAATAGAGTATTCTGAAGGCTTAGAATGGTTTAGGAATGTGTATTAGGACATATAAGAACCTTTAGAATGATCCTAAACAATGCTTAGTGCCCCAAGGGACGTAGAGGATTTTGCATGAGTCCTTGGAGGCTCTAACAAGTGTAGAATGGTTAATAGGGTATTCTAAAGGCTTAGAATGGTATAGGAATGTGTATTAGGACATAAAAGAACCTTTAGAATGATCCTAAACAATGCTTGGTGCCCCAAGGGACGAATAGGATGTAGAATGAGTCTTTGGAGGCTCTAACAAGTGTAGAATAGTTAATAGAGTATTCTAAAGGCTTAGAATGGTATAGGAATGTGTATTAGGACATATAAGAACCTCTATAATGATCCTAAACAATGCTTGGTACCCCAAGGGACGTATAGGATGTAGCATGAGTGCTTGGAGGCTCTAACAAGTGTAGAATGGTTAATAGGGTATTCTAAAGTCTTAGAATGCTCTAGGAATGTGTATTAGGACATATAAGAACCTTTAGAATGATCCTAAACAATGCTTGGTGCCCCAAGGGACGTAGAGGATTTTGCATGAGTCCTTGGAGGCTCTAACAAGTGTAGAATGGTTAATAGGGTATTCTAAAGGCTTAGAATGGTCTAGGAATGTGTATTAGGACATATAAAAACCTTTAGAAAGATCCTAAACAATGCTTCGTGCCCCAAGGGACGTAGAGGATTTTGCATGCGTCCTTGGAGGATCTAACAAGTGTAGAATGGTTAATAGGGTATTCTAAAGGCTTGGAATGGTATAGGAATGTGTATTAGGACATATAAGAACCTTTAGAATGATCCTAAACAATGCTTGGTGCCCCAAGGGACGTAGAGGATGTAGCATGAGTCCTTGGAGGCTCTAACAAGTGTAGAATGGTTAAGAGAGTATTCTAAAGGCTTGGAATGGTCTAGGAATGTGTATTAGGACATATAAGAACTTTTAGAATGATCCTAAACAATGCTTAGTGCCCCAAGGGACGTAGAGGATTTTGAATGAGTCCTTGAAGACTCTTACAAGTGTAGAATGGTTAATAGGTTATTCTAAAGGCTTAGAATGGTATAGGAATGTGTATTAGGACATATAAGAACCTTTAGAATGATCCTAAACAATGCTTGGTGCCCCAAGGGACGTAGAGGATGTAGCATGAGTCCTAGGAGGCTCTAACAAGTGTAGAATGGTTAATAGGGTATTCTAAAGGCTTAGAATGGTCTAGGAATGTGTACTAGGACATATAAGAACCTTTAGAATGATCCTAAACAATGCTTGGTGCCCCAAGGGACGTATAGGATGTAGCATGAGTCCTTGGAGGCTCTAACAAGTGTAGAATGGTTAATAGAGTATTCTGAAGGCTTAGAATGGTTTAGGAATGTGTATTAGGACATAATAGAACCTTTAGAATGATCCTAAACAATGCTTGGTGCCCCAAGGGACGTATAGGATGTAGCATGAGTCCTTGGAGGCTCTAACAAGTGTAGAATGGTTAATAGAGTATTCTGAAGGCTTAGAATGGTTTAGGAATGTGTATTAGGACATAATAGAACCTTTAGAATGATCCTAAACAATGCTTGGTGCCCCAAGGGACGTATAGGATGTAGCATGAGTCCTTGGAGGCTCTAACAAGTGTAGAATGGTTAATAGAGTATTCTGAAGGCTTAGAATGGTTTAGGAATGTGTATTAGGACATAATAGAACCTTTAGAATGATCCTAAACAATGCTTGGTGCCCCAAGGGACGTATAGGATGTAGCATGAGTCCTTGGAGGCTCTAACAAGTGTAGAATGGTTAATAGAGTATTCTGAAGGCTTAGAATGGTTTAGGAATGTGTATTAGGACATAATAGAACCTTTAGAATGATCCTAAACAATGCTTAGTGCCCCAAGGGACGTAGAGGATTTTGCATGAGTCCTTGGAGGCTCTAACAAGTGTAGAATGGTTAATAGGGTATTCTAAAGGCTTAGAATCGTCAAGGAATGTGTATTAGGCCATATAAGAACCTTTACAATGATCCTAAACAATGCTTGGTGCCCCAAGGGACGTAGAGGATTTTGCATGAGTCCTTGGAGGCTCTAACAAGTGTAGAATGGTTAATAGGGTATTCTAAAGGCTTAGAATGGTCTAGGAATGTGTATTAGGACATATAAAAACCTTTAGAAAGATCCTAAACAATGCTTCGTGCCCCAAGGGACGTAGAGGATTTTGCATGCGTCCTTGGAGGATCTAACAAGTGTAGAATGGTTAATAGGGTATTCTAAAGGCTTGGAATGGTATAGGAATGTGTATTAGGACATATAAGAACCTTTAGAATGATCCTAAACAATGCTTGGTGCCCCAAGGAACGTAGAGGATGTAGCATGAGTCCTTGGAGGCTCTAACAAGTGTAGAATGGTTAAGAGAGTATTCTAAAGGCTTGGAATGGTCTAGGAATGTGTATTAGGACATATAAGAACTTTTAGAATGATCCTAAACAATGCTTAGTGCCCCAAGGGACGTAGAGGATTTTGAATGAGTCCTTGGAGACTCTTACAAGTGTAGAATGGTTAATAGGTTATTCTAAAGGCTTAGAATGGTATAGGAATGTGTATTAGGACATATAAGAACCTTTAGAATGATCCTAAACAATGCTTGGTGCCCCAAGGGACGTAGAGGATGTAGCATGAGTCCTAGGAGGCTCTAACAAGTGTAGAATGGTTAATAGGGTATTCTAAAGGCTTAGAATGGTCTAGGAATGTGTACTAGGACATATAAGAACCTTTAGAATGATCCTAAACAATGCTTGGTGCCCCAAGGGACGTATAGGATGTAGCATGAGTCCTTGGAGGCTCTAACAAGTGTAGAATGGTTAATAGAGTATTCTGAAGGCTTAGAATGGTTTAGGAATGTGTATTAGGACATAATAGAACCTTTAGAATGATCCTAAACAATGCTTGGTGCCCCAAGGGACGTATAGGATGTAGCATGAGTCCTTGGAGGCTCTAACAAGTGTAGAATGGTTAATAGAGTATTCTGAAGGCTTAGAATGGTTTAGGAATGTGTATTAGGACATAATAGAACCTTTAGAATGATCCTAAACAATGCTTAGTGCCCCAAGGGACGTAGAGGATTTTGCATGAGTCCTTGGAGGCTCTAACAAGTGTAGAATGGTTAATAGGGTATTCTAAAGGCTTAGAATCGTCAAGGAATGTGTATTAGGCCATATAAGAACCTTTACAATGATCCTAAACAATGCTTGGTGCCCCAAGGGACGTAGAGGATTTTGCATGAGTCCTTGGAGGCTCTAACAAGTGTAGAATGGTTAATAGGGTATTCTAAAGGCTTAGAATGGTCTAGGAATGTGTATTAGGACATATAAAAACCTTTAGAAAGATCCTAAACAATGCTTCGTGCCCCAAGGGACGTAGAGGATTTTGCTACGTCCTTGGAGGATCTAACAAGTGTAGAATGGTTAATAGGGTATTCTAAAGGCTTGGAATGGTATAGGAATGTGTATTAGGACATATAAGAACCTTTAGAATGATCCTAAACAATGCTTGGTGCCCCAAGGGACGTAGAGGATGTAGCATGAGTCCTTGGAGGCTCTAACAAGTGTAGAATGGTTAATAGGGTATTCTAAAGGCTTAGAATGGTATAGGAATGTGTATTAGGACATAAAAGAACCTTTAGAATGATCCTAAACAATGCTTGGTGCCCCAAGGGACGAATAGGATGTAGAATGAGTCTTTGGAGGCTCTAACAAGTGTAGAATAGTTAATAGAGTATTCTAAAGGCTTAGAATGGTATAGGAATGTGTATTAGGACATATAAGAACCTCTATAATGATCCTAAACAATGCTTGGTACCCCAAGGGACGTATAGGATGTAGCATGAGTGCTTGGAGGCTCTAACAAGTGTAGAATGGTTAATAGGGTATTCTAAAGTCTTAGAATGCTCTAGGAATGTGTATTAGGACATATAAGAACCTTTAGAATGATCCTAAACAATGCTTGGTGCCCCAAGGGACGTAGAGGATTTTGCATGAGTCCTTGGAGGCTCTAACAAGTGTAGAATGGTTAATAGGGTATTCTAAAGGCTTAGAATGGTCTAGGAATGTGTATTAGGACATATAAAAACCTTTAGAAAGATCCTAAACAATGCTTCGTGCCCCAAGGGACGTAGAGGATTTTGCATGCGTCCTTGGAGGATCTAACAAGTGTAGAATGGTTAATAGGGTATTCTAAAGGCTTGGAATGGTATAGGAATGTGTATTAGGACATATAAGAACCTTTAGAATGATCCTAAACAATGCTTGGTGCCCCATGGGACGTAGAGGATTTTGCATGAGTCCTTGGAGGCTCTAACAACTTAGAATGGTTAATAGGGTATTCTAAAGGCTTAGAATGGTCTAGGAATGTGTACTAGGACATATAAGAACCTTTAGAATGATCCTAAACAATGCTTGGTGCCCCAACGGACGTATAGGATGTAGCATGAGTCCTTGGAGGCTCTAACAAGTGTAGAATGGTTAATAGAGTATTCTGAAGGCTTAGAATGGTTTAGGAATGTGTATTAGGACATATAAGAACCTTTAGAATGATCCTAAACAATGCTTAGTGCCCCAAGGGACGTAGAGGATTTTGCATGAGTCCTTGGAGGCTCTAACAAGTGTAGAATGGTTAATAGGGTATTCTAAAGGCTTAGAATGGTTTAGGAATGTGTATTAGGACATATAAGAACCTTTACAATGATCCTAAACAATGCTTGGTGCCCCAAGGGACGTAGAGGATTTTGCATGAGTCCTTGGAGGCTCTAACAAGTGTAGAATGGTTAATAGGGTATTCTAAAGGCTTAGAATGGTCTAGGAATGTGTATTAGGACATATAAAAACCTTTAGAAAGATCCTAAACAATGCTTCGTGCCCCAAGGGACGTAGAGGATTTTGCTACGTCCTTGGAGGATCTAACAAGTGTAGAATGGTTAATAGGGTATTCTAAAGGCTTGGAATGGTATAGGAATGTGTATTAGGACATATAAGAACCTTTAGAATGATCCTAAACAATGCTTGGTGCCCCAAGGGACGTAGAGGATGTAGCATGAGTCCTTGGAGGCTCTAACAAGTGTAGAATGGTTAATAGGGTATTCTAAAGGCTTAGAATGGTATAGGAATGTGTATTAGGACATAAAAGAACCTTTAGAATGATCCTAAACAATGCTTGGTGCCCCAAGGGACGAATAGGATGTAGAATGAGTCTTTGGAGGCTCTAACAAGTGTAGAATAGTTAATAGAGTATTCTAAAGGCTTAGAATGGTATAGGAATGTGTATTAGGACATATAAGAACCTCTATAATGATCCTAAACAATGCTTGGTACCCCAAGGGACGTATAGGATGTAGCATGAGTGCTTGGAGGCTCTAACAAGTGTAGAATGGTTAATAGGGTATTCTAAAGTCTTAGAATGCTCTAGGAATGTGTATTAGGACATATAAGAACCTTTAGAATGATCCTAAACAATGCTTGGTGCCCCAAGGGACGTAGAGGATTTTGCATGAGTCCTTGGAGGCTCTAACAAGTGTAGAATGGTTAATAGGGTATTCTAAAGGCTTAGAATGGTCTAGGAATGTGTATTAGGACATATAAAAACCTTTAGAAAGATCCTAAACAATGCTTCGTGCCCCAAGGGACGTAGAGGATTTTGCATGCGTCCTTGGAGGATCTAACAAGTGTAGAATGGTTAATAGGGTATTCTAAAGGCTTGGAATGGTATAGGAATGTGTATTAGGACATATAAGAACCTTTAGAATGATCCTAAACAATGCTTGGTGCCCCATGGGACGTAGAGGATTTTGCATGAGTCCTTGGAGGCTCTAACAACTTAGAATGGTTAATAGGGTATTCTAAAGGCTTAGAATGGTCTAGGAATGTGTACTAGGACATATAAGAACCTTTAGAATGATCCTAAACAATGCTTGGTGCCCCAACGGACGTATAGGATGTAGCATGAGTCCTTGGAGGCTCTAACAAGTGTAGAATGGTTAATAGAGTATTCTGAAGGCTTAGAATGGTTTAGGAATGTGTATTAGGACATATAAGAACCTTTAGAATGATCCTAAACAATGCTTAGTGCCCCAAGGGACGTAGAGGATTTTGCATGAGTCCTTGGAGGCTCTAACAAGTGTAGAATGGTTAATAGGGTATTCTAAAGGCTTAGAATGGTATAGGAATGTGTATTAGGACATAAAAGAACCTTTAGAATGATCCTAAACAATGCTTGGTGCCCCAAGGGACGAATAGGATGTAGAATGAGTCTTTGGAGGCTCTAACAAGTGTAGAATAGTTAATAGAGTATTCTAAAGGCTTAGAATGGTATAGGAATGTGTATTAGGACATATAAGAACCTCTATAATGATCCTAAACAATGCTTGGTACCCCAAGGGACGTATAGGATGTAGCATGAGTGCTTGGAGGCTCTAACAAGTGTAGAATGGTTAATAGGGTATTCTAAAGTCTTAGAATGCTCTAGGAATGTGTATTAGGACATATAAGAACCTTTAGAATGATCCTAAACAATGCTTGGTGCCCCAAGGGACGTAGAGGATTTTGCATGAGTCCTTGGAGGCTCTAACAAGTGTAGAATGGTTAATAGGGTATTCTAAAGGCTTAGAATGGTCTAGGAATGTGTATTAGGACATATAAAAACCTTTAGAAAGATCCTAAACAATGCTTCGTGCCCCAAGGGACGTAGAGGATTTTGCATGCGTCCTTGGAGGATCTAACAAGTGTAGAATGGTTAATAGGGTATTCTAAAGGCTTGGAATGGTATAGGAATGTGTATTAGGACATATAAGAACCTTTAGAATGATCCTAAACAATGCTTGGTGCCCCAAGGGACGTAGAGGATGTAGCATGAGTCCTTGGAGGCTCTAACAAGTGTAGAATGGTTAAGAGAGTATTCTAAAGGCTTGGAATGGTCAAGGAATGTGTATTAGGACATATAAGAACTTTTAGAATGATCCTAAACAATGCTTAGTGCCCCAAGGGACGTAGAGGATTTTGAATGAGTCCTTGGAGACTCTTACAAGTGTAGAATGGTTAATAGGTTATTCTAAAGGCTTAGAATGGTATAGGAATGTGTATTAGGACATATAAGAACCTTTAGAATGATCCTAAACAATGCTTGGTGCCCCAAGGGACGTAGAGGATGTAGCATGAGTCCTAGGAGGCTCTAACAAGTGTAGAATGGTTAATAGGGTATTCTAAAGGCTTAGAATGGTCTAGGAATGTGTACTAGGACATATAAGAACCTTTAGAATGATCCTAAACAATGCTTGGTGCCCCAAGGGACGTATAGGATGTAGCATGAGTCCTTGGAGGCTCTAACAAGTGTAGAATGGTTAATAGAGTATTCTGAAGGCTTAGAATGGTTTAGGAATGTGTATTAGGACATAATAGAACCTTTAGAATGATCCTAAACAATGCTTAGTGCCCCAAGGGACGTAGAGGATTTTGCATGAGTCCTTGGAGGCTCTAACAAGTGTAGAATGGTTAATAGGGTATTCTAAAGGCTTAGAATCGTCAAGGAATGTGTATTAGGCCATATAAGAACCTTTACAATGATCCTAAACAATGCTTGGTGCCCCAAGGGACGTAGAGGATTTTGCATGAGTCCTTGGAGGCTCTAACAAGTGTAGAATGGTTAATAGGGTATTCTAAAGGCTTAGAATGGTCTAGGAATGTGTATTAGGACATATAAAAACCTTTAGAAAGATCCTAAACAATGCTTCGTGCCCCAAGGGACGTAGAGGATTTTGCATGCGTCCTTGGAGGATCTAACAAGTGTAGAATGGTTAATAGGGTATTCTAAAGGCTTGGAATGGTATAGGAATGTGTATTAGGACATATAAGAACCTTTAGAATGATCCTAAACAATGCTTGGTGCCCCAAGGGACGTAGAGGATGTAGCATGAGTCCTTGGAGGCTCTAACAAGTGTAGAATGGTTAAGAGAGTATTCTAAAGGCTTGGAATGGTCTAGGAATGTGTATTAGGACATATAAGAACTTTTAGAATGATCCTAAACAATGCTTAGTGCCCCAAGGGACGTAGAGGATTTTGAATGAGTCCTTGGAGACTCTTACAAGTGTAGAATGGTTAATAGGTTATTCTAAAGGCTTAGAATGGTATAGGAATGTGTACTAGGACATATAAGAACCTTTAGAATGATCCTAAACAATGCTTGGTGCCCCAACGGACGTATAGGATGTAGCATGAGTCCTTGGAGGCTCTAACAAGTGTAGAATGGTTAATAGGGTATTCTAAAGGCTTAGAATGGTATAGGAATGTGTATTAGGACATAAAAGAACCTTTAGAATGATCCTAAACAATGCTTGGTGCCCCAAGGGACGAATAGGATGTAGAATGAGTCTTTGGAGGCTCTAACAAGTGTAGAATCGTTAATAGAGTATTCTAAAGGCTTAGAATGGTATAGGAATGTGTATTAGGACATATAAGAACCTCTATAATGATCCTAAACAATGCTTGGTACCCCAAGGGACGTAGAGGATGTAGCATGAGTGCTTGGAGGCTCTAACAAGTGTAGAATGGTTAATAGGGTATTCTAAAGTCTTAGAATGCTCTAGGAATGTGTATTAGGACATATAAGAACCTTTAGAATGATCCTAAACAATGCTTGGTGCCCCAAGGGACGTAGAGGATTTTGCATGAGTCCTTGGAGGCTCTAACAAGTGTAGAATGGTTAATAGGGTATTCTAAAGGCTTAGAATGGTCTAGGAATGTGTATTAGGACATATAAAAACCTTTAGAAAGATCCTAAACAATGCTTCGTGCCCCAAGGGACGTAGAGGATTTTGCATGCGTCCTTGGAGGATCTAACAAGTGTAGAATGGTTAATAGGGTATTCTAAAGGCTTGGAATGGTATAGGAATGTGTATTAGGACATATAAGAACCTTTAGAATGATCCTAAACAATGCTTGGTGCCCCAAGGGACGTAGAGGATGTAGCATGAGTCCTTGGAGGCTCTAACAAGTGTAGAATGGTTAAGAGAGTATTCTAAAGGCTTGGAATGGTCAAGGAATGTGTATTAGGACATATAAGAACTTTTAGAATGATCCTAAACAATGCTTAGTGCCCCAAGGGACGTAGAGGATTTTGAATGAGTCCTTGGAGACTCTTACAAGTGTAGAATGGTTAATAGGTTATTCTAAAGGCTTAGAATGGTATAGGAATGTGTATTAGGACATATAAGAACCTTTAGAATGATCCTAAACAATGCTTGGTGCCCCAAGGGACGTAGAGGATGTAGCATGAGTCCTTGGAGGCTCTAACAAGTGTAGAATGGTTAAGAGAGTATTCTAAAGGCTTGGAATGGTCTAGGAATGTGTATTAGGACATATAAGAACTTTTAGAATGATCCTAAACAATGCTTAGTGCCCCAAGGGACGTAGAGGATTTTGAATGAGTCCTTGGAGACTCTTACAAGTGTAGAATGGTTAATAGGTTATTCTAAAGGCTTAGAATGGTATAGGAATGTGTATTAGGACATATAAGAACCTTTAGAATGATCCTAAACAATGCTTGGTGCCCCAAGGGACGTAGAGGATGTAGCATGAGTCCTAGGAGGCTCTAACAAGTTTAGAATGGTTAATAGGGTATTCTAAAGGCTTAGAATGGTCTAGGAATGTGTACTAGGACATATAAGAACCTTTAGAATGATCCTAAACAATGCTTGGTGCCCCAAGGGACGTATAGGATGTAGCATGAGTCCTTGGAGGCTCTAACAAGTGTAGAATGGTTAATAGAGTATTCTGAAGGCTTAGAATGGTTTAGGAATGTGTATTAGGACATAATAGAACCTTTAGAATGATCCTAAACAATGCTTAGTGCCCCAAGGGACGTAGAGGATTTTGCATGAGTCCTTGGAGGCTCTAACAAGTGTAGAATGGTTAATAGGGTATTCTAAAGGCTTAGAATCGTCAAGGAATGTGTATTATGCCATATAAGAACCTTTACAATGATCCTAAACAATGCTTGGTGCCCCAAGGGACGTATAGGCTGTAGCATGAGTCCTTGGAGGCTCTAACAAGTGTCGAATGGTTAATAGGGTATTCTAAAGTCTTAGAATGGTCTAGGAATGTGTATTAGGACATATAAGAACCTTTAGAATGATCCTAAACATTGCTTGGTGCCCCAAGGGACGTAGAGGATTTTGCATGAGTCCTTGGAGGCTCTTACAAGTGTAGAATGGTTAATAGGGTATTATAAAGGCTTAGAATGGTCTAGGAATGTGTATTAGGACATATAAAAACCTTTAGAAAGATCCTAAACTATGCTTCGTGCCCCAAGAGACGTAGTGGATTTTGCATGCGTCCTTGGAGGATCTAACAAGTGTAGAATGGTTAATAGGGTATTCTAAAGGCTTGGAATGGTCTAGGAATGTGTATTAGGACATATAAGAACCTTTAGAATGATCCTAAACAATGCTTGGTGCCCCAAGGGACGTAGAGGATGTAGCATGAGTCCTTGGAGGCTCTAACAAGTGTAGAATGGTTAAGAGAGTATTCTAAAGGCTTAGAATGGTCTAGGAATGTGTATTAAGACATATAAGAACCTTTAGAATGATCATAAACAATGCTTGGTGCCCCAAGGGACGAATAGGATGTAGCATGAGTCTTTGGAGGCTCTAACAAGTGTAGAATGGTTAAGAGAGTATTCGCAAGGCTTAGAATGGTCCAGGAATGTGCATTAGAACATAAAAGAACCTTTAGAATGATCCTAAACAATGCTTGGTGCCCCAAGGGACGAATAGGATGTAGCATGAGTCTTTGGAGGCTCTAACAAGTGTAGAATAGTTAATAGAGTATTCTAAAGGCTTAGAATGGTATAGGAATGTGTATTAGGACATATAAGAACCTTTATAATGATCCTAAACAATTCTTGGTACCCCAAGGGACGTATAGGATGTAGCATGAGTGCTTGGAGGCTCTAACAAGTGTAGAATGGTTAATAGGGTATTCTAAAGTCTTAGAATGGTCTAGGAATGTGTATTAGGACATATAAGAACCTTTAGAATGATCCTAAACAATGCTTGGTGCCCCAAGGGACGTAGAGGATGTAGCATGAGTCCTTGGAGGCTCTAACAAGTGTAGAATGGTTAATAGGGTATTCTAAAGGCTTAGAATCGTCAAGGAATGTGTATTAGGCCATATAAGAACCTTTACAATGATCCTAAACAATGCTTGGTGCCCCAAGGGACGTAGAGGATTTTGCATGAGTCCTTGGAGGCTCTAACAAGTGTAGAATGGTTAATAGGGTATTCTAAAGGCTTAGAATGGTCTAGGAATGTGTATTAGGACATATAAAAACCTTTAGAAAGATCCTAAACAATGCTTCGTGCCCCAAGGGACGTAGAGGATTTTGCATGCGTCCTTGGAGGATCTAACAAGTGTAGAATGGTTAATAGGGTATTCTAAAGGCTTGGAATGGTATAGGAATGTGTATTAGGACATATAAGAACCTTTAGAATGATCCTAAACAATGCTTGGTGCCCCAAGGGACGTAGAGGATGTAGCATGAGTCCTTGGAGGCTCTAACAAGTGTAGAATGGTTAAGAGAGTATTCTAAAGGCTTGGAATGGTCTAGGAATGTGTATTAGGACATATAAGAACTTTTAGAATGATCCTAAACAATGCTTAGTGCCCCAAGGGACGTAGAGGATTTTGAATGAGTCCTTGGAGACTCTTACAAGTGTAGAATGGTTAATAGGTTATTCTAAAGGCTTAGAATGGTATAGGAATGTGTATTAGGACATATAAGAACCTTAAGAATGATCCTAAACAATGCTTGGTGCCCCAAGGGACGTAGAGGATGTAGCATGAGTCCTAGGAGGCTCTAACAAGTGTAGAATGGTTAATAGGGTATTCTAAAGGCTTAGAATGGTCTAGGAATGTGTACTAGGACATATAAGAACCTTTAGAATGATCCTATACAATGCTTGGTGCCCCAAGGGACGTATAGGATGTAGCATGAGTCCTTGGAGGCTCTAACAAGTGTAGAATGGTTAATAGAGTATTCTGAAGGCTTAGAATGGTTTAGGAATGTGTATTAGGACATAATAGAACCTTTAGAATGATCCTAAACAATTCTTAGTGCCCCAAGGGACGTAGAGGATTTTGCATGAGTCCTTGGAGGCTCTAACAAGTGTAGAATGGTTAATAGGGTATTCTAAAGGCTTAGAATCGTCAAGGAATGTGTATTAGGCCATATAAGAACCTTTACAATGATCCTAAACAATGCTTGGTGCCCCAAGGGACGAATAGGATGTAGCATGAGTCCTTGGAGGCTCTAACAAGTGTCGAATGGTTAATAGGGTATTCTAAAGTCTTAGAATGGTCTAGGAATGTGTATTAGGACATATAAGAACCTTTAGAATGATCCTAAACATTGCTTGGTGCCCCAAGGGACGTAGAGGAATTTGCATGAGTCCTTGGAGGCTCTTACAAGTGTAGAATGGTTAATAGGGTATTCTAAAGGCTTAGAATGGTCTAGGAATGTGTATTAGGACATATAAAAACCTTTAGAAAGATCCTAAACTATGCTTCGTGCCCCAAGAGACGTAGTGGATTTTGCATGCGTCCTTGGAGGATCTAACAAGTGTAGAATGGTTAATAGGGTATTCTAAAGGCTTGGAATGGTCTAGGAATGTGTATTAGGACATATAAGAACCTTTAGAATGATCCTAAACAATGCTTGGTGCCCCAAGGGACGTAGAGGATGTAGCATGAGTCCTTGGAGGCTCTAACAAGTGTAGAATGGTTAAGAGAGTATTCTAAAGGCTTAGAATGGTCTAGGAATGTGTATTAAGACATATAAGAACCTTTAGAATGATCATAAACAATGCTTGGTGCCCCAAGGGATGAATAGGATGTAGCATGAGTCTTTGGAGGCTCTAACAAGTGTAGAATGGTTAAGAGAGTATTCGCAAGGCTTAGAATGGTCCAGGAATGTGCATTAGAACATAAAAGAACCTTTAGAATGATCCTAAACAATGCTTGGTGCCCCAAGGGATGAATAGGATGTAGCATGAGTCTTTGGAGGCTCTAACAAGTGTAGAATAGTTAATAGAGTATTCTAAAGGCTTAGAATGGTATAGGAATGTGTATTAGGACATATAAGAACCTTTATAATGATCCTAAACAATTCTTGGTACCCCAAGGGACGTATAGGATGTAGCATGAGTGCTTCGAGGCTCTAACAAGTGTAGAATGGTTAATAGGGTATTCTAAAGTCTTAGAATGGTCTAGGAATGTGTATTAGGACATATAAGAACCTTTAGAATGATCCTAAACAATGCTTGGTGCCCCAAGGGACGTAGAGGATTTTGCATGAGTCCTTGGAGGCTCTAACAAGTGTAGCATGGTTAATAGGGTATTCTAAAGGCTTAGAATGGTCTAGGAATGTGTATTAGGCCATATAAGAACCTTTAGAATGATCCTAAACAATGCTTGGTGCCCCAAGGGACGAATAGGATGTAGCATGAGTCCTTGGAGGCTCTAACAAGTGTCAAATGGTTAATAGGGTATTCTAAAGTCTTAGAATGGTCTAGGAATGTGTATTAGGACATATAAGAACCTTTAGAAAGATCCTAAACAATGCTTGGTGCCCCAAGGGACGTAGAGGATTTTACATGAGTCCTTGGAGGCTCTTACAAGTGTAGAATGGTTAATAGGGTATTCTAAAGGCTTAGAATGGTCTAGGAATGTGTATTAGGACATATAAAAACCTTTAGAAAGATCCTAAACTATGCTTCGTGCCCCAAGGGACGTAGAGGATTTTGCATGCGTCCTTGGGGGATCTAACAAGTGTAGAATGGTTAATAGGGTATTCTAAAGGCTTGGAATGGTCTAGGAATGTGTATTAGGACATATAAGAACCTTTAGAATGATCCTAAACAATGCTTGCTGCCCCAAGGGACGTAGAGGATGTAGCATGAGTCCTTTGAGGCTCTAACAAGTGTAGAATAGTTAGTAGAGTATTCTAAAGGCTTAGAATGGTATAGGAATGTGTATTAGGACATATAAGAACCTTTAGAATGATCCTAAACAATGCTTGGTGCCCCAAGGGATGTATAGGATGTAGCATGAGTGCTTGGAGGCTCTAACAAGTGTTCAATGGTTAATAGGGTATTCTAAACGCTTAGAATGGTCTAGAATGTGTATTAGGACATATAATAACCTTTAGAATGATCCTAAACAATGCTTAGTGCCCCAAGGGACGTAGACGATTTTGCATGTGTCCTTAGAGGCTCTAACAAGTGTAGAATGGTTAATAGGGTATTCTGAAGGCTTAGAATGGTCTAGGAATGTGTATTAGGACATATAAGAACCTTTAGAATGATCCTAAACAATGCTTAGTGCCCCAAGGGACATAGAGGATTTTTCATGAGTCGTTGGAGGCTCTAACAACTGTAGAATGGTTAATAGGGTATTCTAAAGGCTTAGAATGGTCTAGAAATGTGTATTAGGACATATAAGAACCTTTAGAATGATCCTAAACAATGCTTCGTGCCCCAAGGGACGTAGAGGATGTTGCATGAGTCCTTGGAGGCTCTAACAAGTGTAGAATGGTTAATAGGGTATTCTAAAGGCTTAGAATGGTCTAGGAATGTGTACTACGACATATAAGAACCTTTAGAATGATCCTAAACAATGCTTGGTGCCCCAACGGACGTATAGGATGTAGCATGAGTCCTTGGAGGCTCTAACAAGTGTAGAATGGTTAATAGAGTATTCTGAAGGCTTAGAATGGTTTAGGAATGTGTATTAGGACATATAAGAACCTTTAGAATGATCCTAAACAATGCTTAGTGCCCCAAGGGACGTAGAGGATTTTGCATGAGTCCTTGGAGGCTCTAACAAGTGTAGAATGGTTAATAGGGTATTCTAAAGGCTTAGAATGGTATAGGAATGTGTATTAGGACATAAAAGAACCTTTAGAATGATCCTAAACAATGCTTGGTTCCCCAAGGGACGAATAGGATGTAGCATGAGTCTTTGGAGGCTCTAACAAGTGTAGAATAGTTAATAGAGTATTCTAAAGGCTTAGAATGGTATAGGAATGTGTATTAGGACATATAAGAACCTCTATAATGATCCTAAACAATGCTTGGTACCCCAAGGGACGTATAGGATGTAGCATGAGTGCTTGGAGGCTCTAACAAGTGTAGAATGGTTAATAGGGTATTCTAAAGTCTTAGAATGGTCTAGGAATGTGTATTAGGACATATAAGAACCTTTAGAATGATCCTAAACAATGCTTGGTGCCCCAAGGGACGTAGAGGATTTTGCATGAGTCCTTGGAGGCTCTAACAAGTGTAGAATGGTTAATAGGGTATTCTAAAGGCTTAGAATGGTCTAGGAATGTGTATTAGGACATATAAAAACCTTTAGAAAAATCCTAAACAATGCTTCGTGCCCCAAGGGACGTAGAGGATTTTGCATGCGTCCTTGGAGGATCTAACAAGTGTAGAATGGTTAATAGGGTATTCTAAAGGCTTGGAATGGTTTAGGAATGTGTATTAGGACATATAAGAACCTTTAGAATGATCCTAAACAATGCTTGGTGCCCCAAGGGACGTAGAGGATGTAGCATGAGTCCTTGGAGGCTCTAACAAGTGTAGAATGGTTAAGAGAGTATTCTAAAGGCTTGGAATGGTCTAGGAATGTGTATTAGGACATATAAAAACTTTTAGAATGATCCTAAACAATGCTTAGTGCCCCAAGGGACGTAGAGGATTTTGAATGAGTCCTTGGAGACTCTTACAAGTGTAGAATGGTTAATAGGTTATTCTAAAGGCTTAGAATGGTATAGGAATGTGTATTAGGACATATAAGAACCTTTAGAATGATCCTAAACAATGCTTGGTGCCCCAAGGGACGTAGAGGATGTAGCATGAGTCCTAGGAGGCTCTAACAAGTGTAGAATGGTTAATAGGGTATTCTAAAGGCTTAGAATGGTCTAGGAATGTGTACTAGGACATATAAGAACCTTTAGAATGATCCTAAACAATGCTTGGTGCCCCAAGGGACGTATAGGATGTAGCATGAGTCCTTGGAGGTTCTAACAAGTGTAGAATGGTTAATAGAGTATTCTGAAGGCTTAGAATGGTTTAGGAATGTGTATTAGGACATAATAGAACCTTTAGAATGATCCTAAACAATGCTTAGTGCCCCAAGGGACGTAGAGGATTTTGTATGAGTCCTTGGAGGCTCTAACAAGTGTAGAACGGTTAATAGGGTATTCTAAAGGCTTAGAATGGTCAAGGAATGTGTATTAGGCCATATAAGAACCTTTACAATGATCGTAAACAATGCTTGGTGCCCCAAGGGACGAATAGGATGTAGCATGAGTCCTTGGAGGCTCTAACAAGTGTCGAATGGTTAATAGGGTATTCTAAAGTCTTAGAATGGTCTAGGAATGTGTATTAGGACATATAAGAACCTTTAGAATGATCCTAAACATTGCTTGGTGCCCCAAGGGACGTAGAGGATTTTGCATGATTCCTTGGAGGCTCTTACAAGTGTAGAATGGTTAATAGGGTATTCTAAAGGCTTAGAATGGTCTAGGAATGTGTATTAGGACATATAAAAACCTTTAGAAAGATCCTAAACTATGCTTCGTGCCCCAACAGACGTAGTGGATTTTGCATGCGTCCTTGGAGGATCTAACAAGTGTAGAATGGTTAATAGGGTATTCTAAAGGCTTGGAATGGTCTAGGAATGTGTATTAGGACATATAAGAACCTTTAGAATGATCCTAAACAATGCTTGGTGCCCCAAGGGACGTAGAGGATGTAGCATGAGTCCTTGGAGGCTCTAACAAGTGTAGAATGGTTAAGAGAGTATTCTAAAGGCTTAGAATGGTCTAGGAATGTGTATTAAGACATATAAGAACCTTTAGAATGATCATAAACAATGCTTGGTGCCCCAAGGGACGAATAGGATGTAGCATGAGTCTTTGGAGGCTCTAACAAGTGTAGAATGGTTAAGAGAGTATTCGCAAGGCTTAGAATGGTCCAGGAATGTGTATTAGAACATAAAAGAACCTTTAGAATGATCCTAAACAATGCTTGGTGCCCCAAGGGACGAATAGGATGTAGCATGAGTCTTTGGAGGCTCTAACAAGTGTAGAATAGTTAATAGAGTATTCTAAAGGCTTAGAATGGTATAGGAATGTGTATTAGGACATATAAGAACCTTTATAATGATCCTAAACAATTCTTGGTACCCCAAGGGACGTATAGGATGTAGCATGAGTGCTTGGAGGCTCTAACAAGTGTAGAATGGTTAATAGGGTATTCTAAAGTCTTAGAATGGTCTAGGAATGTGTATTAGGACATATAAGAACCTTTAGAATGATCCTAAACAATGCTTGGTGCCCCAAGGGACGTAGAGGATTTTACATGAGTCCTTGGAGGCTCTTACAAGTGTAGAATGGTTAATAGGGTATTCTAAAGGCTTAGAATGGTCTAGGAATGTGTATTAGGACATATAAAAACCTTTAGAAAGATCCTAAACTATGCTTCGTCCCCCAAGGGACGTAGAGGATTTTGCATGCGTCCTTGGGGGATCTAACAAGTGTAGAATGGTTAATAGGGTATTCTAAAGGCTTGGAATGGTCTAGGAATGTGTATTAGGACATATAAGAACCTTTAGAATGATCCTAAACAATGCTTGCTGCCCCAAGGGACGTAGAGGATGTAGCATGAGTCCTTTGAGGCTCTAACAAGTGTAGAATGGTTAAGAGAGTATTCTAAAGGCTTAGAATGGTATAGGAATATGTATTAAGACATATAAGAACCTTTAGAATGATCATAAACAATGCTTGGTGCCCCAAGGGACGAATAGGATGTAGCATGAGTCTTTGGAGTCTCTAACAAGTGTAGAATGGTTAATAGGGTATTCTAAAGGCTTAGAATGGTCAAGGAATGTGTATTAGGCCATATAAGAACCTTTAGAATGATCCTAAACAATGCTTGGTTCCCCAAGGGACGTAGAGGATGTAGCATGAGGCCTTGGAGGCTCTAACAAGTGTAGAATGGTTAAGAGAGTATTCTAAAGGCTTAGAATGGTCTAGGAATGTGTATTAGGACATATAAGAACATTTAGAATGATCCTAAACAATGCTTAGTGCCCCAAGGGACGTAGAGGATTTTGCAAGAGTCCTTGGAGACTCTAACAAGTGTAGAATGGTTAATAGGGTATTCTAAAGGCTTAGAATGGTATAGGAATGTGTATTAGGACATATAAGAACCTTTAGAATGATCCTAAACAATGCTTGGTCCCCAGGGGACGTAGAGGATGTAGCATGAGTCCTAGGAGGCTCTAACAAGTGTAGAATGGTTAATAGGGTATTCTAAAGGCTTAGAATGGTCTAGGAATGTGTACTAGGACATATAAGAACCTTTAGAAAGATCCTAAACAATGCTTCGTGCCCCAAGGGACGTAGAGGATTTTGCATGCGTCCTTGGAGGATCTAACAAGTGTAGAATGGTTAATAGGGTATTCTAAAGGCTTGGAATGGTCTTGGAAAGTGTATTAGGACATATAAGAACATTTAGAATGATCGTAAACAATGCTTAGTGCCCCAAGGGACGTAGAGGATTTTGCATGAGTCCTTGGAGGCTCTAACAAGTGTAGAACGGTTAATAGGGTATTCTAAAGGCTTAGAATGGTCAAGGAATGTGTATTAGGCCATATAAGAACCTTTACAATGATCGTAAACAATGCTTGGTGCCCCAAGGGACGTAGAGGATGTAGCAGGAGTCCTTGGAGGCTCTTACAAGTGTAGATTTGTTAATAGGGTATTCTAAAGGCTTAGAATGGTCGAGGAATGTGTATTAGGACTTATAAGAACCATTAGAATGATCCTAAACATTGCTTGGAACCCAAATGATGTAGAGGGTGTAGCATGAGTCATTAGAGGTTCTAACAAGTGTAGAATGGTTAAGAGAGTATTCTAAAGGCTTAGAATGCTCTAGGAGTGTGTATTAGGACTTATAAGAACCATTAGAATGATCCTAAACAATGGTTGAGTCCCCAAGGGACGTAGAGGGTGTAGCATGAGTCCTTGGAGGATCTAACAAGTGTAGAATGGTTAAGAGAGTATTCTAAAGGCTTAGAATGGTCTAGGAATGTGTATTAAGACATATAAGAACCTTTAGAATGATCATAAACAATGCTTGGTGCCCCAAGGGACGAATAGGATGTAGCATGAGTCTTTAGAGGCTCTAACAAGTGTAGAATGGTTAATAGGGTATTCTAAAGGCTTAGAATGGTATAGGAATGTGTATTAGGACATATAAGAACCTTTAGAATGATCCTAAACAATGCTTGGTGCCCCAAGGGACGAATAGGATGTAGCATGAGTCTTTGGAGGCTCTAACAAGTGTAGAATGGTTAATAGGGTATTCTAAAGGCTTAGAATGGTCTAGGAATGTGTACTAGGACATATAAGAACCTTTAGAATGATCCTAAACAATGCTTGGTTCCCCAAGGGATGTATAGGATGTAGCATGAGTCCTTGGAGGCTCTAACAAGTGTAGAATGGTTAAAAGAGTATTCTAGAGGCTTAGTATCGTCTAGGAATATGTATTGGGACATATAAGAACCTTTAGAATGATCCTAAACAATGCTTCATGCCCCAAGGGACGTATAGGATGTAGCATGAGTCCTTGGAGGCTCTAACAAGTGTAAATGGTTAATAGGGTATTCTAAAGGCTTAGAATGGTCAAGGAATGTGTATTAGGCCATATAAGAACCTTTAGAATGATCCTAAACAATGCTTGGTTCCCCAAGGGACGTAGAGGATGTAGCATGAGTCCTTGGAGGCTCTAACAAGTGTAGAATGGTTAAGAGAGTATTCTAAAGGCTTTGAATGGTCTAGGAATGTGTATTAGGACATATAAGAACATTTAGAATGATCCTAAACAATGCTTAGTGCCCCAAGGGACGTAGAGGATTTTGCATGAGTCCTTGGAGACTCTAACAAGTGTAGAATGGTTAATAGGGTATTCTAAAGGCTTAGAATGGTATAGGAATGTGTATTAGGACATATAAGAACCTTTAGAATGATCCTAAACAATGCTTGGTCCCCAGGGGACGTAGAGGATGTAGCATGAGTCCTAGGAGGCTCTAACAATTGTAGAATGGTTAATAGGGTATTCTAAAGGCTTAGAATAGTCTAGGAATGTGTACTAGGACATATAAGAACCTTTAGAAAGATCCTAAACAATGCTTCGTGCCCCAAGGGACGTATAGGATTTTGCATGCGTCCTTGGAGGATCTAACAAGTGTAGAATGGTTAATAGGGTATTCTAAAGGCTTGGAATGGTCTTGGAAAGTGTATTAGGACATATAAGAACCTTTAGAATGATCCTAAACAATGCTTGGTGCCCCAAGGGACGAATAGGATGTAGCATGAGTCCTTGGAGGCTCTAACAAGTGTCGAATGGTTAAGAGAGTATTCTAAAGGCTTAGAATGGTCTAGGAATGTGTATTAAGACATATAAGAACCTTTAGAATGATCATAAACAATGCTTGGTGCCCCAAGGGACGAATAGGATGTAGCATGAGTCTTTGGAGGCTCTAACAAGTGTAGAATGGTTAAGAGAGTATTCTCAAGGCATAGAATGGTCTAGGAATGTGTATTAGAACATAAAAGAACCTTTAGAATGATCCTAAACAATTCTTGGTGCCCCAAGGGACGAATAGGATGTAGCATGAGTCTTTGGAGGCTCTAACAAGTGTAGAATAGTTAATAGAGTATTCTAAAGGCTTAGAATGGTATAGGAATGTGTATTAGGACATATAAGAACCTTTATAATGATCCTAAACAATTCTTGGTACCCCAAGGGACGTATAGGATGTAGCATGAGTGCTTGGAGGCTCTAACAAGTGTAGAATGGTTAATAGGGTATTCTAAAGTCTTAGAATGGTCTAGGAATGTGTATTAGGACATATAAGAACCTTTAGAATGATCCTAAACAATGTTTGGTGCCCCAAGGGACGTAGAAGATTTTGCATGAGTCCTTGGAGGCTCTTACAAGTGTAGAATGGTTAATAGGTTATTCTAAAGGCTTAGAATGGTCTAGGAATGTGTATTAGGACATATAAAAACCTTTAGAAAGATCCTAAACTATGCTTCGTGCCCCAAGGGACGTAGAGGATTTTGCATGCGTCCTTGGAGTATCTAACAAGTGTAGAATGGTTAATAGGGTATTCTAAAGGCTTGGAATGGTCTAGGAATGTGTATTAGGACATATAAGAACCTTTAGAATGATCCTAAACAATGCTTGGTGCCCCAAGGGACGTAGAGGATTTTGCATGAGTCCGTGGAGGCTCTAACAAGTGTAGAATGGTTAATAGGGTATTCTAAAGGCTTAGAATGGTCTAGGAATGTGTATTAGGCCATATAAGAACCTTTAGAATGATCCTAAACAATGCTTGGTGCCCCAAGGGACGAATAGGATGTAGCATGAGTCCTTGGAGGCTCTAACAAGAGTCGAATGGTTAATAGGGTATTCTAAAGTCTTAGAATGGTCTAGGAATGTGTATTAGGACATATAAGAACCTTTAGAATGATCCTAAACAATGCTTGGTGCCCCAAGGGACGTAGAAGATTTTGTATGAGTCCTTGGAGGCTCTTACAAGTGTAGAATGGTTAATAGGGTATTCTAAAGGCTTAGAATGGTCTAGGAATGTGTATTAGGACATATAAAAACCTTTAGAAAGATCCTAAACTATGCTTCGTGCCCCAAGGGACGTAGAGGATTTTGCATGCGTCCTTGGAGGATCTAACAAGTGTAGAATGGTTAATAGGGTATTCTAAAGGCTTGGAATGGTCT
The DNA here is from genome assembly GCA_037953625.1 of Crotalaria pallida. NCBI lineage: Eukaryota > Viridiplantae > Streptophyta > Magnoliopsida > Fabales > Fabaceae > Crotalaria > Crotalaria pallida. Next base: position 72,016,995 of record CM075649.1, on the reverse strand, counting down.
AGGAATGTGTATTAGGACATATAAGAACCTTTAGAATGATCCTAAACAATGCTTGGTGCCCCAAGGGATGTAGAGGATGTAGCATGAGTCCTTGGAGGCTCTAACAAGTGTAGAATGGTTAAGAGAGTATTCTAAAGGCTTAGAATGGTCTAGGAATGTGTATTAAGACATATAAGAACCTTTAGAATGATCATAAACAATGCTAGGTGCCCCAAGGGACGAATAGGATGTAGCATGAGTCTTTGGAGGCTCTAACAAGTGTAGAATGGTTAAGAGAGTATTCTCAAAGCTTAGAATGGTCTAGGAATGTGTATTAGAACATAAAAGAACCTTTAGAATGATCCTAAACAATTCTTGGTGCCCCAAGGGACGAATAGGATGTAGCATGAGTCTTTGGAGGCTCTAACAAGTGTAGAATAGTTAATAGAGTATTCTAAAGGCTTAGAATGGTCTAGGAATGTGTATTTGGACATATAAGAACCTTTAGAATGATCCTAAACAATGCTTGGTGCCCCAAGGGACGAATAGGATGTAGCATGAGTCCTTGGAGGCTCTAACAAGTGTAGAATGGTTAATAGGGTATTCTAAAGTCTTAGAATGGTCTAGGAATGTGTATTAGGACATATAAGAACCTTTAGAATGATCCTAAACAATGCTTGGTGCCCCAAGGGACGTAGAGGATTTTGCATGAGTCCTTGGAGGCTCTTACAAGTGTAGAATGGTTAATAGGGTATTCTAAAGGCTTAGAGTGGTCTAGGAATGTGTATTAGGACATATAAAAACCTTTAGAAAGATCCTAAACTATGCTTCGTGCCCCAAGGGACGTAGAGGATTTTGCATGCGTCCTTGGAGGATCTACCAAGTGTAGAATGGTTAATAGGGTATTCTAAAGGCTTGGAATGCTCTAGGAATGTGTATTAAGACATATAAGAACCTTTAGAATGATCATAAACAATGCTTGGTGCCCCAAGGGACGAATAGGATGTAGCATGAGTCTTTGGAGGCTCTAACAAGTGTAGAATGGTTAATAGGGTATTCTAAAGGCTTAGAATGGTATAGTTATGTGTATTAGGCCATATAAGAACCTTTAGAATGATCCTAAACAATGCTTGGTGCCCCAAGGGACGAATAGGATGTAGCATGAGTCTTTGGAGTCTCTAACAAGTGTAGAATGGTTAATAGGGTATTCTAAAGGATTAGAATGGTCTAGGAATGTGTACTAGGACATATAAGAACCTTTAGAATGATCCTAAACAATGCTTGGTGCCCCAAGGGACGTAGAGGATTTTGCATGCGTCCTTGGAGGATCTAACATGTGTAGAATGGTTAATAGGGTATTCTAAAGGCTTGGAATGGTCTAGGAAAGTGTATTAGGACATATAAGAACCTTTAGAATGATCCTAAACAATGCTTGATGCCCCAAGGGACGTAGAGGATGTAGCATTAGTCCTTGGAGGCTCTAACAAGTGTAGAATGGTTAAGAGAGTATTCTAAAGGCTTAGAATGGTCTAGGAATGTGTATTTGGACATATAAGAACCTTTAGAATGATCCTAAACAATGCTTGGTGCCCCAAGGGACGAATAGGATGTAGCATGAGTCCTTGGAGGCTCTAACAAGTGTAGAATGGTTAATAGGGTATTCTAAAGTCTTAGAATGGTCTAGGAATGTGTATTAGGACATATAAGAACCTTTAAAATGATCCTAAACAATGCTTGGTGCCCCAAGGGACGTAGAGGATTTTGCATAAGTCCTTGGAGGCTCTTACAAGTGTAGAATGGTTAATAGGGTATTCTAAAGGCTTAGAATGGTCTAGGAATGTGTATTAGGACATATAAAAACCTTTAGAAAGATCCTAAACTATGCTTCGTGCCCCAAGGGACGTAGAGGATTTTGCATGCGTCCTTGGAGGATCTACCAAGTGTAGAATGGTTAATAGGGTATTCTAAAGGCTTGGAATGCTCTAGGAATGTGTATTAGGACATATAAGAACCTTTAGAATGATCCTAAACAATGCTTGGTGCCCCAAGGGACGTAGAGGATGTAGCATGAGTCCTTGGAGGCTCTAACAAGTGTAGAATGGTTAAGAGAGTATTCTAAAGGCTTAGAATGGTCTAGGAATGTGTATTAAGACATATAAGAACCTTTAGAATGATCATAAACAATGCTTGGTGCCCCAAGGGACGAATAGGATGTAGCATGAGTCTTTGGAGGCTCTAACAAGTGTAGAATGGTTAATAGGGTATTCTAAAGGCTTAGAATGGTATAGTTATGTGTATTAGGCCATATAAGAACCTTTAGAATGATCCTAAACAATGCTTGGTGCCCCAAGGGACGAATAGGATGTAGCATGAGTCTTTGGAGTCTCTAACAAGTGTAGAATGGTTAATAGGGTATTCTAAAGGCTTAGAATGGTCTAGGAATGTGTACTAGGACATATAAGAACCTTTAGAATGATCCTAAACAATGCTTGGTGCCCCAAGGGACGTAGAGGATTTTGCATGCGTCCTTGGAGGATCTAACATGTGTAGAATGGTTAATAGGGTATTCTAAAGGCTTGGAATGGTCTAGGAAAGTGTATTAGGACATATAAGAACCTTTAGAATGATCCTAAACAATGCTTGGTGCCCCAAGGGACGTAGAGGATGTAGCATTAGTCCTTGGAGGCTCTAACAAGTGTAGAATGGTTAAGAGAGTATTCTAAAGGCTTAGAATGGTCTAGGAATGTGTATTAGGACATATAAGAACCTTTAGAATGATCCTAAACAATGCTTCGTGCCCCAAGGGAGGTAGAGGATTTTGCATGAGTCCTTGGAGACTCTCACAAGTGTAGAATGGTTAATAGGGTATTCTAAAGGCTTAGAATGGTATAGGAATGTGTATTAGGACATATAAGAACCTTTGGAATGATCCTAAACAATGCTTGGTGCCCCAAGGGACGTAGAGGATGTAGCATGAGTCCTAGGAGGCTCTAACAAGTGTAGAATGGTTAATAGGGTATTCTAAAATCTTAGAATGGTCTAGGAATGTGTATTAGGACATATAAGAACCTTTAGAATGATCCTAAACAATGCTTGGTGCCCCATGGGACGTAGAGGATGTAGCATGAGTCCTTGGAGGCTCTAACAAGTGTAGAATGGTTAAGAGAGTATTCTAAAGGCTTAGAATGGTCTAGGAATGTGTATTAGGACATATAAGAACCTTTAGAATGATCCTAAACAATGCTTAGTGCCCCAAGGGACGTAGAGGATTTTGCATGAGTCCTTGGAGACTCTAACAAGTGTAGAATGGTTAATAGGGTATTCTAAAGGCTTAGAATGGTATAGGAATGTGTATTAGGACATATAAGAACCTTTAGAATGATCCTAAACAATGCTTGGTTCCCCAAGGGACGTAGAGGATGTAACATGAGTCTTAGGAGGCTCTAACAAGTATAGAATGGTTAAGAGAGTATTCTCAAGGCTTAGAATGGTCTAGGAATGTGTATTAGAACATAAAAGAACCTTTAGAATGATCCTAAACAATGCTTGGTGCCCCAAGGGACGAATAGGATGTAGCATGAGTCTTTGGAGGCTCTAACAAGTGTAGAATAGTTAATAGAGTATTCTAAAGGCTTAGAATGGTATAGGAATGTGTATTAGGACATATAAGAACCTTTATAATGATCCTAAACAATGCTTGGTACCCCAAGGGATGTATAGGATGTAGCATGAGTGCTTGGAGGCTCTAACAAGTGTCGAATGGTTAAGAGAGTATTCTAAAGGCTTAGAATGGTCTACGAATGTGTACTAGGACATATAAGAACCTTTAGAAAGATCCTAAACAATGCTTCGTGCCCCAAGGGACGTAGAGGATTTTGCATGAGTCCTTGGAGACTCTAACAAGTGTAGAATGGTTAATAGGGTATTCTAAAGGCTTAGAATGGTCTAGGAATGTGTACTAGGACATATAAGAACCTTTAGAATGATCCTAAACAATGCTTGGTGCCCCAAGGGACGTATAGGATGTAGCATGAGTGCTTGGAGGCTCTAACAAGTGTAGAATGGTTAATAGGGTATTCTAAAATCTTAGAATGGTCTAGGAATGTGTATTAGGACATATAAGAACCTTTAGAATGATCCTAAACAATGCTTGGTTCCCCAAGGGACGTAGAGGATTTTGCATGAGTCCTTGGAGGCTCTAACAAGTGTAGAATGGTTAATAGGGTTTTCTAAAGGCTTAGAATGGTCTAGGAATGTGTATTAGGACATATAAAAACCTTTAGAAAGATCCTAAACAATGCTTGGTTCCCCAAGGGACGTAGAGGATGTAACATGAGTCTTAGGAGGCTCTAACAAGTGTAGAATGGTTAATAGGGTATTCTAAAGGCTTAGAATGGTCTAGGAATGTGTACTAGGACATATAAGAACCTTTAGAATGATCCTAAACAATGCTTGGTGCCCCAAGGGACGTATAGGATGTAGCATTAGTCCTTGGAGGCTCTAACAAGTGTAGAATGGTTAATAGAGTATTCTGAAGGCTTAGAATGGTTTAGGAATGTGTATTAGGACATATAAGAACCTTTAGAATGATCCTAAACAATGCTTAGTGCCCAAAGGGACGTAGAGGATTTTGCAAGAGTCCTTGGAGGCTCTAACAAGTGTAGAATGGTTAATAGGGTATTCTAAAGGCTTAGAATGGTCAAGGAATGTGTATTAGGCCATATAAGAACCTTTAGAATGATCCTAAACAATGCTTGGTGCCCCAAGGGACGAATAGGATGTAGCATGAGTCCTTGGAGGCTCTAACAAGTGTCGAATGGTTAAGAGAGTATTCTAAAGGCTTAGAATGGTCTAGGAATGTGTATTAAGACATATAAGAACCTTTAGAATGATCATAAACAACGCTTGGTACCCCAAGGGACGAATAGGATGTAGCATGAGTCTTTGGAGGCTCTAACAAGTGTAGAATGGTTAATAGGGTATTCTAAAGGCTTAGAATGGTCTAGGAATGTGTATTAGGACATATAAAAACCTTTAGAAAGATCCTAAACAATGCTTCGTGCCCCAAGGGACGTAGAGGATTTTGCATGCGTCCTTGGAGGATCTAACAAGTGTAGAATGGTTAATAGGGTATTCTAAAGGCTTGGAATGGTCTAGTAATGTGTATTAGGACATAAAAGAACCTTTAGAATGATCCTAAACAATGCTTGGTGCCCCAAGGGACGTAGAGGATGTAGCATGAGTCCTTGGAGGGTCTAACAAGTGTAGAATGGTTAATAGGGTATTCTAAAGGCTTAGAATGGTCAAGGAATGTGTATTAGGCCATATAAGAACCTTTAGAATGATCCTAAACAATGCATGGTGCCCCAAGGGACGTAGAGGATGTAGCATGAGTCCTTGGAGGCTCTAACAAGTGTAGAATGGTTAAGAGAGTATTCTAAAGGCTTAGAATAGTCTAGGAATGTGTATTAGGACATATAAGAACATTTAGAATGATCCTAAACAATGCTTAGTGCCCCAAGGGACGTAGAGGATTTTGCATGAGTCCTTGGAGACTCTAACAAGTGTAGAATGGTTAATAGGGTCTTCTAAAGGCTTAGAATGGTATAGGAATGTGTATTAGGACATATAAGAACCTTTAGAATGATCCTAAACAATGCTTGGTGCCCCAAGGGACGTAGAGGATGTAGCATGAGTCCTAGGAGGCTCTAACAAGTGTAGAATGGTTAATAGGGTATTCTAAAGGCTTAGAATGGTATAGGAATGTGTACTAGGACATATAAGAACCTTTAGAATGATCCTAAACAATGCTTGGTGCCCCAAGGGACGTATAGGATGTAGCATGAGTGCTTGGAGGCTCTAACAAGTGTAGAATGGTTAATAGGGTATTCTAAAAGCTTAGAATGGTCTAGGAATGTGTACTGGGACATATAAGAACCTTTAGAATGATCCTAAACAATGCTTGGTGCCCCAAGGGACGTAGAGGATGTAGCATGAGTCCTTGGAGGCTCTAACAAGTGTAGAATGGTTAAGAGAGTATTCTAAAGGCTTAGAATGGTCTAGGAATGTGTACTAGGACATATAAGAACCTTTAGAATGATCCTAAACAATGCTTGGTGCCCCAAGGGACGTATAGGATGTAGCATGAGTGCTTGGAGGCTCTAACAAGTGTAGAATGGTTAATAGGGTATTCTAAAATCTTAGAATGGTCTAGGAATGTGTATTAGGACATATAAGATCCTTTAGAATGATCCTAAACAATGCTTGGTGCCCCAAGGGACGTAGAGGATGTAGAATAAGTCCTTGGAGGCTCTAACAAGTGTAGAATGGTTAAGAGAGTATTCTAAAGGCTTAGAATGGTCTAGGAATGTGTATTAGGACATATAAGAACCTTTAGAATGATCCTAAACAATGCTTAGTGCCCCAAGGGACGTAGAGGATTTTGCATGAGTCCTTGGATACTCTAACAAGTGTAGAATGGTTAATAGGGTATTCTAAAGGCTTGGAATGGTCTAGTAATGTGTATTAGGACATAAAAGAACCTTTAGAATGATCCTAAACAATGCTTGGTGCCCCAAGGGACGTAGAGGATGTAGCATGAGTCCTTGGAGGCTCTAACAAGTGTAGAATGGTTAATAGGGTATTCTAAAGGCTTAGAATGGTCAAGGAATGTGTATTAGGCTATATAAGAACCTTTAGAATGATCCTAAACAATGCATGGTGCCCCAAGGGACGTAGAGGATGTAGCATGAGTCCTTGGAGGCTCTAACAAGTGTAGAATGGTTAAGAGAGTATTCTAAAGGCTTAGAATAGTCTAGGAATGTGTATTAGGACATATAAGAACATTTAGAATGATCCTAAACAATGCTTAGTGCCCCAAGGGACGTAGAGGATTTTGCATGAGTCCTTGGAGACTCTAACAAGTGTAGAATGGTTAATAGGGTCTTCTAAAGGCTTAGAATGGTATAGGAATGTGTATTAGGACATATAAGAACCTTTAGAATGATCCTAAACAATGCTTGGTTCCCCAAGGGACGTAGAGGATGTAGCATGAGTCCTAGGAGGCTCTAACAAGTGTAGAATGGTTAATAGGGTATTCTAAAGGCTTAGAATGGTCTAGGAATGTGTACTAGGACATATAAGAACCTTTAGAATGATCCTAAACAATGCTTGGTGCCCCAAGGGACGTATAGGATGTAGCATGAGTGCTTGGAGGCTCTAACAAGTGTAGAATGGTTAATAGGGTATTCTAAAATCTTAGAATGGTCTAGGAATGTGTATTAGGACATATAAGAATCTTTAGAATGATCCTAAACAATGCTTGGTGCCCCAAGGGACGTAGAGGATGTAGCATGAGTCCTTGGAGGCTCTAACAAGTGTAGAATGGTTAAGAGAGTATTCTAAAGGCTTAGAATGGTCTAGGAATGTGTACTAGGACATATAAGAACCTTTAGAATGATCCTAAACAATGCTTGGTGCCCCAAGGGACGTATAGGATGTAGCATGAGTGCTTGGAGGCTCTAACAAGTGTAGAATGGTTAATAGGGTATTCTAAAATCTTAGAATGGTCTAGGAATGTGTATTAGGACATATAAGATCCTTTAGAATGATCCTAAACAATGCTTGGTGCCCCAAGGGACGTAGAGGATGTAGAATGAGTCCTTGGAGGCTCTAACAAGTGTAGAATGGTTAAGAGAGTATTCTAAAGGCTTAGAATGGTCTAGGAATGTGTATTAGGACATATAAGAACCTTTAGAATGATCCTAAACAATGCTTAGTGCCCCAAGGGACGTAGAGGATTTTGCATGAGTCCTTGGATACTCTAACAAGTGTATAATGGTTAATAGGGTATTCTAAAGGCTTAGAATGGTATAGGAATGTGTATTAGGACATATAAGAACCTTTAGAATGATCCTAAACAATGCTTGGTGCCCCAAGGGACGTAGAGGATGTAGCATGAGTCCTAGGAGGCTCTAACAAGTGTAGAATGGTTAATAGGGTATTCTAAAGGCTTAGAATGGTCTAGGAATGTGTACTAGGACATATAAGAACCTTTAGAATGATCCTAAACAATGTTTGGTGCCCCAAGGGACGAATAGGATGTAGCATGAGTCCTTGGAGGCTCTAACAAGTGTAGAATGGTTAATAGGGTATTCTAAAGGCTTAGAATGGTCTAGGAATGTGTAATAGGACATATAAAAACCTTTAGAAAGATCCTAAACAATGCTTCGTGCCCCAAGGGACGTAGAGGATTTTGCATGAGTCCTTGGAGGCTCTAACAAGTGTAGAATGGTTAAGAGAGTATTCTAAAGGCTTAGAATGGTCTAGGAATGTGTATTAGGACATATAAGAACCTTTAGAATGATCCTAAACAATGCTTAGTGCCGCAAGGGACGAATAGGATGTAGCATGAGTCTTTGGAGGCTCTAACAAGTGTAGAATAGTTAATAGAGTATTCTAAAGGATTAGAATGGTATAGGAATGTGTATTAGGACATATAAGAACCTTTATAATGATCCTAAACAATGCTTGGTACCCCAAGGGACGTATAGGATGTAGCATGAGTGCTTGGAGGCTCTAACAAGTGTCGAATGGTTAAGAGAGTATTCTAAAGGCTTAGAATGGTCTAGGAATGTGTACTAGGACATATAAGAACCTTTAGAAAGATCCTAAACAATGCTTCGTGCCCCAAGGGACGTAGAGGATTTTGCATGAGTCCTTGGAGACTCTAACAAGTGTAGAATGGTTAATAGGGTATTCTAAAGGCTTAGAATGGTCTAGGATTGTGTACTAGGACATATAAGAACCTTTAGAATGATCCTAAACAATGCTTGGTGCCCCATGGGACGTATAAGATGTAGCATGAGTGCTTGGAGGCTCTAACAAGTGTAGAATGGTTAATAGGGTATTCTAAAATCTTAGAATGGTCTAGGAATGTGTATTAGGACATATAAGAACCTTTAGAATGATCCTAAACAATGCTTGGTGCCCCAAGGGACGTAGAGGATGTAGCATGAGTCCTTGGAGGCTCTAACAAGTGTAGAATGGTTAAGAGAGTATTCTAAAGGCTTAGAATAGTAAAGGAATGTGTATTAGGACATATAAGAACATTTAGAATGATCCTAAACAATGCTTAGTGCCCCAAGGGACGTAGAGGATTTTGCATGAGTCCTTGGAGACTCTAACAAGTGTAGAATGGTTAATAGGGTATTCTAAAGGTTTAGAATGGTATAGGAATGTGTATTAGGACATATAAGAACCTTTAGAATGATCCTAAACAATGCTTGGTGCCCCAAGGGACGTAGAGGATTTAGCATGAGTCCTATGAGGCTCTAACAAGTGTAGAATGGTTAAATGGGTATTCTAAAGGCTTAGAATGGTCTAGGAATGTGTGATAGGACATATAAGAACCTTTAGAATGATCCTAAACAATGCTTGGTGCCCCAAGGGACATATAGGATGTAGCATGAGTCCTTGGAGGCTCTAACAAGTGTAGAATTGTTAATAGAGTATTCTGAAGGCTTAGAATGGTTTAGGAATGTGTATTAGGACATATAAGAACCTTTAGAATGATCCTAAACAATGCTTAGTGCCCAAAAGGACGTAGAGGATTTTGCATGAGTCCTTGGAGGCTCTAACAAGTGTAGAATGGTTAATAGGGTATTCTAAAGGCTTAGAATGGTCAAGGAATGTGTATTAGGCCATATAAGAACCTTTAGAATGATCCTAAACAATGCTTGGTGCCCCAAGGGACGAATAGGATGTAGCATGAGTCCTTGGAGGCTCTAACAAGTGTCGAATGGTTAAGAGAGAATTCTAAAGGCTTAGAATGGTCTAGGAATGTGTATTAAGACATATAAGAACCTTTAGAATGATCCTAAACAATGCTTGGTGCCCCAAGGGACGTAGAGGATGTAGCATGTGTCCTAGGAGGCTCTAACAAGTGTAGAATGGTTAATAGGGTATTCTAAAGGCTTAGTATCGTCTAGGAATCTGTATTGGGACATATAAGAACCTTTACAATGATCCTAAACAATGCTTGGTGCCCCAAGGGACGTATAGGATGTAGCATGAGTCCTTGGAGGCTCTAACAAGTGTAGAATGGTTAATAGGGTATTCTAAAGGCTTAGAATGGTCTAGGAATGTGTACTAGGACATATAAGAACCTTTAGAATGATCCTAAACAATGCTTGGTGCCCCATGGGACGTATAGGATGTAGCATGAGTGCTTGGAGGCTCTAACAAGTGTAGAATGGTTAATAGGGTATTCTAAAATCTTAGAATGGTCTAGGAATGTGTATTAGGACATATAAGAACCTTTAGAATGATCCTAAACAATGCTTGGTGCCCCAAGGGACGTAGAGGATGTAGCATGAGTCCTTGGAGGCTCTAACAAGTGTAGAATGGTTAAGAGAGTATTCTAAAGGCTTAGAATAGTAAAGGAATGTGTATTAGGACATATAAGAACATTTAGAATGATCCTAAACAATGCTTAGTGCCCCAAGGGACGTAGAGGATTTTGCATGAGTCCTTGGAGACTCTAACAAGTGTAGAATGGTTAATAGGGTATTCTAAAGGCTTAGAATGGTATAGGAATGTGTATTAGGACATATAAGAACCTTTAGAATGATCCTAAACAATGCTTGGTGCCCCAAGGGACGTAGAGGATTTAGCATGAGTCCTATGAGGCTCTAACAAGTGTAGAATGGTTAAATGGGTATTCTAAAGGCTTAGAATGGTCTAGGAATGTGTGATAGGACATATAAGAACCTTTAGAATGATCCTAAACAATGCTTGGTGCCCCAAGGGACGTATAGGATGTAGCATGAGTCCTTGGAGGCTCTAACAAGTGTAGAATTGTTAATAGAGTATTCTGAAGGCTTAGAATGGTTTAGGAATGTGTATTAGGACATATAAGAACCTTTAGAATGATCCTAAACAATGCTTAGTGCCCAAAAGGACGTAGAGGATTTTGCATGAGTCCTTGGAGGCTCTAACAAGTGTAGAATGGTTAATAGGGTATTCTAAAGGCTTAGAATGGTCAAGGAATGTGTATTAGGCCATATAAGAACCTTTAGAATGATCCTAAACAATGCTTGGTGCCCCAAGGGACGAATAGGATGTAGCATGAGTCCTTGGAGGCTCTAACAAGTGTCGAATGGTTAAGAGAGAATTCTAAAGGCTTAGAATGGTCTAGGAATGTGTATTAAGACATATAAGAACCTTTAGAATGATCCTAAACAATGCTTGGTGCCCCAAGGGACGTAGAGGATGTAGCATGAGTCCTAGGAGGCTCTAACAAGTGTAGAATGGTTAATAGGGTATTCTAAAGGCTTAGTATCGTCTAGGAATCTGTATTGGGACATATAAGAACCTTTACAATGATCCTAAACAATGCTTGGTGCCCCAAGGGACGTATAGGATGTAGCATGAGTCCTTGGAGGCTCTAACAAGTGTAGAATGGTTAATAGGGTATTCTAAAGGCTTAGAATGGTCTAGGAATGTGTACTAGGACATATAAGAACCTTTAGAATGATCCTAAACAATGCTTGGTGCCCTAAGGGACGTAGAGGATGTAGCATGAGTCTTTGGAGGCTCTAACAAGTGTAGAATAGTTAATAGGGTATTCTAAAGGCTTAGAATGGTATAGGAATGTGTATTAGGACATATAAGAACCTTTATAATGATCCTAAACAATGCTTGGTACCCCAAGGGACGTATAGGATGTTGCATGAGTGCTTGGAGGCTCTAACAAGTGTAGAATGGTTAATAGGGTATTCTAAAGGCTTAGAATGGTCAAGGAATGTGTACTAGGACATATAAGAACCTTGATAATGATCCTAAAAAATGCTTGGTACCCCAAGGGACGTATAGGATGTAGCATGAGTGCTTGGAGGCTCTAACAAGTGTAGAATGGTTAATAGGGTATTCTAAAATCTTAGAATGGTCTAGGAATGTGTATTAGGACATATAAGAACCTTTAGAATGATCCTAAACAATGCTTGGTGCCCCAAGGGACGAATAGGATGTAGCATGAGTCCTTGGAGGCTCTAACAAGTGTAGAATGGTTAATAGGGTATTCTAAAGGCTTAGAATGGTCTAGGAATGTGTAATAGGACATATAAAAACCTTTAGAAAGATCCTAAACAATGCTTCGTGCCCCAAGGGACGTAGAGGATTTTGCATGAGTCCTTGGAGGCTCTAACAAGTGTAGAATGGTTAAGAGAGTATTCTAAAGGCTTAGAATGGTCTAGGAATGTGTATTAGGACATATAAGAACCTTTAGAATGATCCTAAACAATGCTTAGTGCCGCAAGGGACGAATAGGATGTAGCATGAGTCTTTAGAGGCTCTAACAAGTGTAGAATAGTTAATAGAGTATTCTAAAGGCTTAGAATGGTATAGGAATGTGTATTAGGACATATAAGAACCTTTATAATGATCCTAAACAATGCTTGGTACCCCAAGGGACGTATAGGATGTAGCATGAGTGCTTGGAGGCTCTAACAAGTGTCGAATGGTTAAGAGAGTATTCTAAAGGCTTAGAATGGTCTAGGAATGTGTACTAGGACATATAAGAACCTTTAGAAAGATCCTAAACAATGCTTCGTGCCCCAAGGGACGTAGAGGATTTTGCATGAGTCCTTGGAGACTCTAACAAGTGTAGAATGGTTAATAGGGTATTCTAAAGGCTTAGAATGGTCTAGGAATGTGTACTAGGACATATAAGAACCTTTAGAATGATCCTAAACAATGCTTGGTGCCCCATGGGACGTATAGGATGTAGCATGAGTGCTTGGAGGCTCTAACAAGTGTAGAATGGTTAATAGGGTATTCTAAAATCTTAGAATGGTCTAGGAATGTGTATTAGGACATATAAGAACCTTTAGAATGATCCTAAACAATGCTTGGTGCCCCAAGGGACGTAGAGGATGTAGCATGAGTCCTTGGAGGCTCTAACAAGTGTAGAATGGTTAAGAGAGTATTCTAAAGGCTTAGAATAGTAAAGGAATGTGTATTAGGACATATAAGAACATTTAGAATGATCCTAAACAATGCTTAGTGCCCCAAGGGACGTAGAGGATTTTGCATGAGTCCTTGGAGACTCTAACAAGTGTAGAATGGTTAATAGGGTATTCTAAAGGCTTAGAATGGTATAGGAATGTGTATTAGGACATATAAGAACCTTTAGAATGATCCTAAACAATGCTTGGTGCCCAAGGGACGTAGAGGATTTAGCATGAGTCCTATGAGGCTCTAACAAGTGTAGAATGGTTAAATGGGTATTCTAAAGGCTTAGAATGGTCTAGGAATGTGTGATAGGACATATAAGAACCTTTAGAATGATCCTAAACAATGCTTGGTGCCCCAAGGGACGTATAGGATGTAGCATGAGTCCTTGGAGGCTCTAACAAGTGTAGAATTGTTAATAGAGTATTCTGAAGGCTTAGAATGGTTTAGGAATGTGTATTAGGACATATAAGAACCTTTAGAATGATCCTAAACAATGCTTAGTGCCCAAAAGGACGTAGAGGATTTTGCATGAGTCCTTGGAGGCTCTAACAAGTGTAGAATGGTTAATAGGGTATTCTAAAGGCTTAGAATGGTCAAGGAATGTGTATTAAGCCATATAAGAACCTTTAGAATGATCCTAAACAATGCTTGGTGCCCCAAGGGACGAATAGGATGTAGCATGAGTCCTTGGAGGCTCTAACAAGTGTCGAATGGTTAAGAGAGAATTCTAAAGGCTTAGAATGGTCTAGGAATGTGTATTAAGACATATAAGAACCTTTAGAATGATCCTAAACAATGCTTGGTGCCCCAAGGGACGTAGAGGATGTAGCATGAGTCCTAGGAGGCTCTAACAAGTGTAGAATGGTTAATAGGGTATTCTAAAGGCTTAGTATCGTCTAGGAATCTGTATTGGGACATATAAGAACCTTTAGAATGATCCTAAACAATGCTTAGTGCCCAAAAGGACGTAGAGGATTTTGCATGAGTCCTTGGAGGCTCTAACAAGTGTAGAATGGTTAATAGGGTATTCTAAAGGCTTAGAATGGTCAAGGAATGTGTATTAGGCCATATAAGAACCTTTAGAATGATCCTAAACAATGCTTGGTGCCCCAAGGGACGAATAGGATGTAGCATGAGTCCTTGGAGGCTCTAACAAGTGTCGAATGGTTAAGAGAGAATTCTAAAGGCTTAGAATGGTCTAGGAATGTGTATTAAGACATATAAGAACCTTTAGAATGATCCTAAACAATGCTTGGTGCCCCAAGGGACGTAGAGGATGTAGCATGAGTCCTAGGAGGCTCTAACAAGTGTAGAATGGTTAATAGGGTATTCTAAAGGCTTAGAATGGTCTAGGAATGTGTACTAGGACATATAAGAACCTTTAGAATGATCCTAAACAATGCTTGGTGCCCTAAGGGACGTAGAGGATGTAGCATGAGTCTTTGGAGGCTCTAACAAGTGTAGAATAGTTAATAGGGTATTCTAAAGGCTTAGAATGGTATAGGAATGTGTATTAGGACATATAAGAACCTTTATAATGATCCTAAACAATGCTTGGTACCCCAAGGGACGTATAGGATGTTGCATGAGTGCTTGGAGGCTCTAACAAGTGTAGAATGGTTAATAGGGTATTCTAAAGGCTTAGAATGGTCAAGGAATGTGTACTAGGACATATAAGAACCTTGATAATGATCCTAAACAATGCTTGGTACCCCAAGGGACGTATAGGATGTAGCATGAGTGCTTGGAGGCTCTAACAAGTGTAGAATGGTTAATAGGGTATTCTAAAATCTTAGAATGGTCTAGGAATGTGTATTAGGACATATAAGAACCTTTAGAATGATCCTAAACAATGCTTGGTGCCCCAAGGGACGAATAGGATGTAGCATGAGTCCTTGGAGGCTCTAACAAGTGTAGAATGGTTAATAGGGTATTCTAAAGGCTTAGAATGGTCTAGGAATGTGTAATAGGACATATAAAAACCTTTAGAAAGATCCTAAACAATGCTTCGTGCCCCAAGGGACGTAGAGGATTTTGCATGAGTCCTTGGAGGCTCTAACAAGTGTAGAATGGTTAAGAGAGTATTCTAAAGGCTTAGAATGGTCTAGGAATGTGTATTAGGACATATAAGAACCTTTAGAATGATCCTAAACAATGCTTAGTGCCGCAAGGGACGAATAGGATGTAGCATGAGTCTTTGGAGGCTCTAACAAGTGTAGAATAGTTAATAGAGTATTCTAAAGGCTTAGAATGGTATAGGAATGTGTATTAGGACATATAAGAACCTTTATAATGATCCTAAACAATGCTTGGTACCCCAAGGGACGTATAGGATGTAGCATGAGTGCTTGGAGGCTCTAACAAGTGTCGAATGGTTAAGAGAGTATTCTAAAGGCTTAGAATGGTCTAGGAATGTGTACTAGGACATATAAGAACCTTTAGAAAGATCCTAAACAATGCTTCGTGCCCCAAGGGACGTAGAGGATTTTGCATGAGTCCTTGGAGACTCTAACAAGTGTAGAATGGTTAATAGGGTATTCTAAAGGCTTAGAATGGTCTAGGAATGTGTACTAGGACATATAAGAACCTTTAGAATGATCCTAAACAATGCTTGGTGCCCCATGGGACGTATAGGATGTAGCATGAGTGCTTGGAGGCTCTAACAAGTGTAGAATGGTTAATAGGGTATTCTAAAATCTTAGAATGGTCTAGGAATGTGTATTAGGACATATAAGAACCTTTAGAATGATCCTAAACAATGCTTGGTGCCCCAAGGGACGTAGAGGATGTAGCATGAGTCCTTGGAGGCTCTAACAAGTGTAGAATGGTTAAGAGAGTATTCTAAAGGCTTAGAATAGTAAAGGAATGTGTATTAGGACATATAAGAACATTTAGAATGATCCTAAACAATGCTTAGTGCCCCAAGGGACGTAGAGGATTTTGCATGAGTCCTTGGAGACTCTAACAAGTGTAGAATGGTTAATAGGGTATTCTAAAGGCTTAGAATGGTATAGGAATGTGTATTAGGACATATAAGAACCTTTAGAATGATCCTAAACAATGCTTGGTGCCCAAGGGACGTAGAGGATTTAGCATGAGTCCTATGAGGCTCTAACAAGTGTAGAATGGTTAAATGGGTATTCTAAAGGCTTAGAATGGTCTAGGAATGTGTGATAGGACATATAAGAACCTTTAGAATGATCCTAAACAATGCTTGGTGCCCCAAGGGACGTATAGGATGTAGCATGAGTCCTTGGAGGCTCTAACAAGTGTAGAATTGTTAATAGAGTATTCTGAAGGCTTAGAATGGTTTAGGAATGTGTATTAGGACATATAAGAACCTTTAGAATGATCCTAAACAATGCTTAGTGCCCAAAAGGACGTAGAGGATTTTGCATGAGTCCTTGGAGGCTCTAACAAGTGTAGAATGGTTAATAGGGTATTCTAAAGGCTTAGAATGGTCAAGGAATGTGTATTAGGCCATATAAGAACCTTTAGAATGATCCTAAACAATGCTTGGTGCCCCAAGGGACGAATAGGATGTAGCATGAGTCCTTGGAGGCTCTAACAAGTGTCGAATGGTTAAGAGAGAATTCTAAAGGCTTAGAATGGTCTAGGAATGTGTATTAAGACATATAAGAACCTTTAGAATGATCCTAAACAATGCTTGGTGCCCCAAGGGACGTAGAGGATGTAGCATGAGTCCTAGGAGGCTCTAACAAGTGTAGAATGGTTAATAGGGTATTCTAAAGGCTTAGTATCGTCTAGGAATCTGTATTGGGACATATAAGAACCTTTACAATGATCCTAAACAATGCTTGGTGCCCCAAGGGACGTATAGGATGTAGCATGAGTCCTTGGAGGCTCTAACAAGTGTAGAATGGTTAATAGGGTATTCTAAAGGCTTAGAATGGTCTAGGAATGTGTACTAGGACATATAAGAACCTTTAGAATGATCCTAAACAATGCTTGGTGCCCTAAGGGACGTAGAGGATGTAGCATGAGTCTTTGGAGGCTCTAACAAGTGTAGAATAGTTAATAGGGTATTCTAAAGGCTTAGAATGGTATAGGAATGTGTATTAGGACATATAAGAACCTTTATAATGATCCTAAACAATGCTTGGTACCCCAAGGGACGTATAGGATGTTGCATGAGTGCTTGGAGGCTCTAACAAGTGTAGAATGGTTAATAGGGTATTCTAAAGGCTTAGAATGGTCAAGGAATGTGTACTAGGACATATAAGAACCTTGATAATGATCCTAAACAATGCTTGGTACCCCAAGGGACGTATAGGATGTAGCATGAGTGCTTGGAGGCTCTAACAAGTGTAGAATGGTTAATAGGGTATTCTAAAATCTTAGAATGGTCTAGGAATGTGTATTAGGACATATAAGAACCTTTAGAATGATCCTAAACAATGCTTGGTGCCCCAAGGGACGAATAGGATGTAGCATGAGTCCTTGGAGGCTCTAACAAGTGTAGAATGGTTAATAGGGTATTCTAAAGGCTTAGAATGGTCTAGGAATGTGTAATAGGACATATAAAAACCTTTAGAAAGATCCTAAACAATGCTTCGTGCCCCAAGGGACGTAGAGGATTTTGCATGAGTCCTTGGAGGCTCTAACAAGTGTAGAATGGTTAAGAGAGTATTCTAAAGGCTTAGAATGGTCTAGGAATGTGTATTAGGACATATAAGAACCTTTAGAATGATCCTAAACAATGCTTAGTGCCGCAAGGGACGAATAGGATGTAGCATGAGTCTTTGGAGGCTCTAACAAGTGTAGAATAGTTAATAGAGTATTCTAAAGGCTTAGAATGGTATAGGAATGTGTATTAGGACATATAAGAACCTTTATAATGATCCTAAACAATGCTTGGTACCCCAAGGGACGTATAGGATGTAGCATGAGTGCTTGGAGGCTCTAACAAGTGTCGAATGGTTAAGAGAGTATTCTAAAGGCTTAGAATGGTCTAGGAATGTGTACTAGGACATATAAGAACCTTTAGAAAGATCCTAAACAATGCTTCGTGCCCCAAGGGACGTAGAGGATTTTGCATGAGTCCTTGGAGACTCTAACAAGTGTAGAATGGTTAATAGGGTATTCTAAAGGCTTAGAATGGTCTAGGAATGTGTACTAGGACATATAAGAACCTTTAGAATGATCCTAAACAATGCTTGGTGCCCCATGGGACGTATAGGATGTAGCATGAGTGCTTGGAGGCTCTAACAAGTGTAGAATGGTTAATAGGGTATTCTAAAATCTTAGAATGGTCTAGGAATGTGTATTAGGACATATAAGAACCTTTAGAATGATCCTAAACAATGCTTGGTGCCCCAAGGGACGTAGAGGATGTAGCATGAGTCCTTGGAGGCTCTAACAAGTGTAGAATGGTTAAGAGAGTATTCTAAAGGCTTAGAATAGTAAAGGAATGTGTATTAGGACATATAAGAACATTTAGAATGATCCTAAACAATGCTTAGTGCCCCAAGGGACGTAGAGGATTTTGCATGAGTCCTTGGAGACTCTAACAAGTGTAGAATGGTTAATAGGGTATTCTAAAGGCTTAGAATGGTATAGGAATGTGTATTAGGACATATAAGAACCTTTAGAATGATCCTAAACAATGCTTGGTGCCCCAAGGGACGTAGAGGATTTAGCATGAGTCCTATGAGGCTCTAACAAGTGTAGAATGGTTAAATGGGTATTCTAAAGGCTTAGAATGGTCTAGGAATGTGTGATAGGACATATAAGAACCTTTAGAATGATCCTAAACAATGCTTGGTGCCCCAAGGGACGTATAGGATGTAGCATGAGTCCTAGGAGGCTCTAACAAGTGTAGAATGGTTAATAGGGTATTCTAAAGGCTTAGTATCGTCTAGGAATCTGTATTGGGACATATAAGAACCTTTACAATGATCCTAAACAATGCTTGGTGCCCCAAGGGACGTATAGGATGTAGCATGAGTCCTAGGAGGCTCTAACAAGTGTAGAATGGTTAATAGGGTATACTAAAGGCTTAGAATGGTCTAGGAATGTGTATTAGGACATATAAGAACCTTTAGAATGATCCTAAACAATGCTTGGTGCCCCAAGGGACGTGTAGGATGTAGCATGAGTCCTTGGAGGCTCTAACAAGTGTAGAATGGTTAATAGGGTATTCTAAAGGCTTAGAATGGTCAAGAAATGTGTATTAGGACATATAAGAACCTTTAGAATGATCCTAAACAATGCTTGGTGCCCCAAGGGACGAATAGGATGTAGCATGAGTCCTTGGAGGCTCTAACAAGTGTAGAATGGTTAATAGGGTATTCTAAAGGCTTAGAACGGTCTAAGAATGTGTAATAGGACATATAAAAACCTTTAGAAAGATCCTAAACAATGCTTCGTGCCCCAAGGGACGTAGAGGATTTTGCATGCCTCCTTGGAGGATCTAACAAGTGTAGAATGGTTAATAGGGTATTCTAAAGGCTTTGAATGGTCTAGGAATGTGTATTAGGACATATAAGAACCTTTAGAATGATCCTAAACAATGCTTGGTGCCCTAAGGGACGTAGAGGATGTAGCATGAGTCTTTGGAGGCTCTAACAAGTGTAGAATAGTTAATAGGGTATTCTAAAGGCTTAGAATGGTATAGGAATGTGTATTAGGACATATAAGAACCTTTATAATGATCCTAAACAATGCTTGGTACCCCAAGGGACGTATAGGATGTTGCATGAGTGCTTGGAGGCTCTAACAAGTGTAGAATGGTTAATAGGGTATTCTAAAGGCTTAGAATGGTCTAGGAATGTGTATTAGGACATATAAGAACCTTTAGAATGATCCTAAACAATGCTTAGTGCCGCAAGGGACGAATAGGATGTAGCATGAGTCTTTGGAGGCTCTAACAAGTGTAGAATAGTTAATAGAGTATTCTAAAGGCTTAGAATGGTATAGGAATGTGTATTAGGACATATAAGAACCTTTATAATGATCCTAAACAATGCTTGGTACCCCAAGGGACGTATAGGATGTAGCATGAGTGCTTGGAGGCTCTAACAAGTGTCGAATGGTTAAGAGAGTATTCTAAAGGCTTAGAATGGTCTAGGAATGTGTACTAGGACATATAAGAACCTTTAGAAAGATCCTAAACAATGCTTCGTGCCCCAAGGGACGTAGAGGATTTTGCATGAGTCCTTGGAGACTCTAACAAGTGTAGAATGGTTAATAGGGTATTCTAAAGGCTTAGAATGGTCTAGGAATGTGTACTAGGACATATAAGAACCTTTAGAATGATCCTAAACAATGCTTGGTGCCCCATGGGACGTATAGGATGTAGCATGAGTGCTTGGAGGCTCTAACAAGTGTAGAATGGTTAATAGGGTATTCTAAAATCTTAGAATGGTCTAGGAATGTGTATTAGGACATATAAGAACCTTTAGAATGATCCTAAACAATGCTTGGTGCCCCAAGGGACGTAGAGGATGTAGCATGAGTCCTTGGAGGCTCTAACAAGTGTAGAATGGTTAAGAGAGTATTCTAAAGGCTTAGAATAGTAAAGGAATGTGTATTAGGACATATAAGAACATTTAGAATGATCCTAAACAATGCTTAGTGCCCCAAGGGACGTAGAGGATTTTGCATGAGTCCTTGGAGACTCTAACAAGTGTAGAATGGTTAATAGGGTATTCTAAAGGCTTAGAATGGTATAGGAATGTGTATTAGGACATATAAGAACCTTTAGAATGATCCTAAACAATGCTTGGTGCCCAAGGGACGTAGAGGATTTAGCATGAGTCCTATGAGGCTCTAACAAGTGTAGAATGGTTAAATGGGTATTCTAAAGGCTTAGAATGGTCTAGGAATGTGTGATAGGACATATAAGAACCTTTAGAATGATCCTAAACAATGCTTGGTGCCCCAAGGGACGTATAGGATGTAGCATGAGTCCTTGGAGGCTCTAACAAGTGTAGAATTGTTAATAGAGTATTCTGAAGGCTTAGAATGGTTTAGGAATGTGTATTAGGACATATAAGAACCTTTAGAATGATCCTAAACAATGCTTAGTGCCCAAAAGGACGTAGAGGATTTTGCATGAGTCCTTGGAGGCTCTAACAAGTGTAGAATGGTTAATAGGGTATTCTAAAGGCTTAGAATGGTCAAGGAATGTGTATTAGGCCATATAAGAACCTTTAGAATGATCCTAAACAATGCTTGGTGCCCCAAGGGACGAATAGGATGTAGCATGAGTCCTTGGAGGCTCTAACAAGTGTCGAATGGTTAAGAGAGAATTCTAAAGGCTTAGAATGGTCTAGGAATGTGTATTAAGACATATAAGAACCTTTAGAATGATCCTAAACAATGCTTGGTGCCCCAAGGGACGTAGAGGATGTAGCATGATTCCTAGGAGGCTCTAACAAGTGTAGAATGGTTAATAGGGTATTCTAAAGGCTTAGTATCGTCTAGGAATCTGTATTGGGACATATAAGAACCTTTACAATGATCCTAAACAATGCTTGGTGCCCCAAGGGACGTATAGGATGTAGCATGAGTCCTTGGAGGCTCTAACAAGTGTAGAATGGTTAATAGGGTATTCTAAAGGCTTAGAATGGTCTAGGAATGTGTACTAGGACATATAAGAACCTTTAGAATGATCCTAAACAATGCTTGGTGCCCTAAGGGACGTAGAGGATGTAGCATGAGTCTTTGGAGGCTCTAACAAGTGTAGAATAGTTAATAGGGTATTCTAAAGGCTTAGAATGGTATAGGAATGTGTATTAGGACATATAAGAACCTTTATAATGATCCTAAACAATGCTTGGTACCCCAAGGGACGTATAGGATGTTGCATGAGTGCTTGGAGGCTCTAACAAGTGTAGAATGGTTAATAGGGTATTCTAAAGGCTTAGAATGGTCAAGGAATGTGTACTAGGACATATAAGAACCTTGATAATGATCCTAAACAATGCTTGGTACCCCAAGGGACGTATAGGATGTAGCATGAGTGCTTGGAGGCTCTAACAAGTGTAGAATGGTTAATAGGGTATTCTAAAATCTTAGAATGGTCTAGGAATGTGTATTAGGACATATAAGAACCTTTAGAATGATCCTAAACAATGCTTGGTGCCCCAAGGGACGAATAGGATGTAGCATGAGTCCTTGGAGGCTCTAACAAGTGTAGAATGGTTAATAGGGTATTCTAAAGGCTTAGAATGGTCTAGGAATGTGTAATAGGACATATAAAAACCTTTAGAAAGATCCTAAACAATGCTTCGTGCCCCAAGGGACGTAGAGGATTTTGCATGAGTCCTTGGAGGCTCTAACAAGTGTAGAATGGTTAAGAGAGTATTCTAAAGGCTTAGAATGGTCTAGGAATGTGTATTAGGACATATAAGAACCTTTAGAATGATCCTAAACAATGCTTAGTGCCGCAAGGGACGAATAGGATGTAGCATGAGTCTTTGGAGGCTCTAACAAGTGTAGAATAGTTAATAGAGTATTCTAAAGGCTTAGAATGGTATAGGAATGTGTATTAGGACATATAAGAACCTTTATAATGATCCTAAACAATGCTTGGTACCCCAAGGGACGTATAGGATGTAGCATGAGTGCTTGGAGGCTCTAACAAGTGTCGAATGGTTAAGAGAGTATTCTAAAGGCTTAGAATGGTCTAGGAATGTGTACTAGGACATATAAGAACCTTTAGAAAGATCCTAAACAATGCTTCGTGCCCCAAGGGACGTAGAGGATTTTGCATGAGTCCTTGGAGACTCTAACAAGTGTAGAATGGTTAATAGGGTATTCTAAAGGCTTAGAATGGTCTAGGAATGTGTACTAGGACATATAAGAACCTTTAGAATGATCCTAAACAATGCTTGGTGCCCCATGGGACGTATAGGATGTAGCATGAGTGCTTGGAGGCTCTAACAAGTGTAGAATGGTTAATAGGGTATTCTAAAATCTTAGAATGGTCTAGGAATGTGTATTAGGACATATAAGAACCTTTAGAATGATCCTAAACAATGCTTGGTGCCCCAAGGGACGTAGAGGATGTAGCATGAGTCCTTGGAGGCTCTAACAAGTGTAGAATGGTTAAGAGAGTATTCTAAAGGCTTAGAATAGTAAAGGAATGTGTATTAGGACATATAAGAACATTTAGAATGATCCTAAACAATGCTTAGTGCCCCAAGGGACGTAGAGGATTTTGCATGAGTCCTTGGAGACTCTAACAAGTGTAGAATGGTTAATAGGGTATTCTAAAGGCTTAGAATGGTATAGGAATGTGTATTAGGACATATAAGAACCTTTAGAATGATCCTAAACAATGCTTGGTGCCCCAAGGGACGTAGAGGATTTAGCATGAGTCCTATGAGGCTCTAACAAGTGTAGAATGGTTAAATGGGTATTCTAAAGGCTTAGAATGGTCTAGGAATGTGTGATAGGACATATAAGAACCTTTAGAATGATCCTAAACAATGCTTGGTGCCCCAAGGGACGTATAGGATGTAGCATGAGTCCTAGGAGGCTCTAACAAGTGTAGAATGGTTAATAGGGTATTCTAAAGGCTTAGTATCGTCTAGGAATCTGTATTGGGACATATAAGAACCTTTACAATGATCCTAAACAATGCTTGGTGCCCCAAGGGACGTATAGGATGTAGCATGAGTCCTAGGAGGCTCTAACAAGTGTAGAATGGTTAATAGGGTATACTAAAGGCTTAGAATGGTCTAGGAATGTGTACTAGGACATATAAGAACCTTTAGAATGATCCTAAACAATGCTTGGTGCCCCAAGGGACGTGTAGGATGTAGCATGAGTCCTTGGAGGCTCTAACAAGTGTAGAATGGTTAATAGGGTATTCTAAAGGCTTAGAATGGTCAAGAAATGTGTATTAGGACATATAAGAACCTTTAGAATGATCCTAAACAATGCTTGGTGCCCCAAGGGACGAATAGGATGTAGCATGAGTCCTTGGAGGCTCTAACAAGTGTAGAATGGTTAATAGGGTATTCTAAAGGCTTAGAACGGTCTAAGAATGTGTAATAGGACATATAAAAACCTTTAGAAAGATCCTAAACAATGCTTCGTGCCCCAAGGGACGTAGAGGATTTTGCATGCCTCCTTGGAGGATCTAACAAGTGTAGAATGGTTAATAGGGTATTCTAAAGGCTTTGAATGGTCTAGGAATGTGTATTAGGACATATAAGAACCTTTAGAATGATCCTAAACAATGCTTGGTGCCCTAAGGGACGTAGAGGTTGTAGCATGAGTCTTTGGAGGCTCTAACAAGTGTAGAATAGTTAATAGGGTATTCTAAAGGCTTAGAATGGTATAGGAATGTGTATTAGGACATATAAGAACCTTTATAATGATCCTAAACAATGCTTGGTACCCCAAGGGACGTATAGGATGTTGCATGAGTGCTTGGAGGCTCTAACAAGTGTAGAATGGTTAATAGGGTATTCTAAAGTCTTAGAATGGTCTAGGAATGTGTATTAGGACATATAAGAACCTTTAGAAAGATCCTAAACAATGCTTGGTGCCCCAAGGGACGTAGAGGATTTTGCATGAGTCCTTGGAGGCTCTAACAAGTGTAGAATGGTTAATAGGGTATTCTAAAGGCTTCGAATGGTCTAGGAATGTGTATTAGGACATATAAAAACCTTTAGAAAGATCCTAAACAATGCTTGGTGCCCCAAGGGACGTAGAGGATTTTACATGCGTCCTTGGAGGATCTAACAAGTGTAGAATGGTTAATAGGGTATTCTAAAGGCTTGGAATGGTCTAGGAATGTGTATTAGGACATATAAGAACCTTTAGAATGATCCTAAACAATGCTTGGTGCCCCAAGGGACGTAGAGGATGTAGCATGAGTCCTTGGAGGCTCTAACAAGTGTAGAATGGTTAATAGGGTATTCTAAAGGCTTAGAATGGTCTAGGAATGTGTATTAGGACATATAAGAACCTTTAGAATGATCCTAAACAATGCTTGGTGCCCCAAGGGACGTAGAGGATGTAGCATGAGTCCTAGGAGGCTCTAACAAGTGTAGAATGGTTAATAGGGTATACTAAAGGCTTAGTATCGTCTAGGAATCTGTATTCGGACATATAAGAACCTTTAGAATGATCCTAAACAATGCTTGGTGCCCCAAGGGACGTATAGGATGTAGCATGAGTCCTAGGAGGCTCTAACAAGTGTAGAATGGTTAACAGGGTATACTAAAGGCTTAGAATGGTCTAGGAATGTGTACTAGGACATATAAGAACCTTTAGAATGATCCTAAACAATGCTTGGTGCCCCAAAGGACGTGTAGGATGTAGCATGAGTCCTTGGAGGCTCTAACAAGTGTAGAATGGTTAATAGGGTATTCTAAAGGCTTAGAATGGTCAAGAAATGTGTATTAGGACATATAAGAACCTTTAGAATGATCCTAAACAATGCTTGGTGCCCCAAGGGACGAATAGGATGTAGCATGAGTCCTTGGAGGCTCTAACAAGTGTAGAATGGTTATGAGAGTATTCTAAAGGCTTAGAATGGTCTAGGAATGTGTACTAGGACATATAATAACCTTTAGAATGATCCTAAACAATGCTTAGTGCCCCAAGGGACGTAGAGGATTTTGCATGAGTCCTTGGAGACTCTAACAAGTGTAGAATGGTTAATAGGGTATTCTAAAGGCTTAGAATGGTATAGGAATGTGTATTAGGACATATAAGAACCTTTAGAATGATCCTAAACAATGCTTGGTGCCCCAAGGGACGTAGAGGATGTAGCATGAGTCCTAGGAGGCTCTAACAAGTGTAGAATGGTTAATAGGGTATTCTAAAGGCTTAGTATCGTCTAGGAATCTGTATTGGGACATATAAGAACCTTTACAATGATCCTAAACAATGCTTGGTGCCCCAAGGGACGTATAGGATGTAGCATGAGTCCTAGGAGGCTCTAACAAGTGTAGAATGGTTAATAGGGTATACTAAAGGCTTAGAATGGTCTAGGAATGTGTACTAGGACATATAAGAACCTTTAGAATGATCCTAAACAATGCTTGGTTCCCCAAGGGACGTGTAGCATGTAGCATGAGTCCTTGGAGGCTCTAACAAGTGTAGAATGGTAAATAGGGTATTCTAAAGGCTTAGAATGGTCAAGAAATGTGTATTAGGACATATAAGAACATTTAGAATGATCCTAAACAATGCTTAGTGCCCCAAGGGACGTAGAGGATTTTGCATGAGTCCTTGGAGACTCTAACAAGTGTAGAATGGTTAATAGGGTATTCTAAAGGCTTAGAATGGTATAGGAATGTGTATTAGGACATATAAGAACCTTTAGAATGATCCTAAACAATGCTTGGTGCCCCAAGGGACGTAGAGGATTTAGCATGAGTCCTATGAGGCTCTAACAAGTGTAGAATGGTTAAATGGGTATTCTAAAGGCTTAGAATGGTCTAGGAATGTGTGATAGGACATATAAGAACCTTTAGAATGATCCTAAACAATGCTTGGTGCCCCAAGGGACGTATAGGATGTAGCATGAGTCCTTGGAGGCTCTAACAAGTGTAGAATTGTTAATAGAGTATTCTGAAGGCTTAGAATGGTTTAGGAATGTGTATTAGGACATATAAGAACCTTTAGAATGATCCTAAACAATGCTTAGTGCCCAAAAGGACGTAGAGGATTTTGCATGAGTCCTTGGAGGCTCTAACAAGTGTAGAATGGTTAATAGGGTATTCTAAAGGCTTAGAATGGTCAAGGAATGTGTATTAGGCCATATAAGAACCTTTAGAATGATCCTAAACAATGCTTGGTGCCCCAAGGGACGAATAGGATGTAGCATGAGTCCTTGGAGGCTCTAACAAGTGTCGAATGGTTAAGAGAGAATTCTAAAGGCTTAGAATGGTCTAGGAATGTGTATTAAGACATATAAGAACCTTTAGAATGATCCTAAACAATGCTTGGTGCCCCAAGGGACGTAGAGGATGTAGCATGAGTCCTATGAGGCTCTAACAAGTGTAGAATGGTTAATAGGGTATTCTAAAGGCTTAGTATCGTCTAGGAATCTGTATTGGGACATATAAGAACCTTTACAATGATCCTAAACAATGCTTCATGCCCCAAGGGACGTATAGGATGTAGCATGAGTCCTAGGAGGCTCTAACAAGTGTAGAATGGTTAATAGGGTATTCTAAAGGCTTAGTATCGTCTAGGAATCTGTATTCGGACATATAAGAACCTTTAGAATGATCCTAAACAATGCTTGGTGCCCCAAGGGACGTATAGGATGTAGCATGAGTCCTAGGAGGCTCTAACAAGTGTAGAATGGTTAACAGGGTATACTAAAGGCTTAGAATGGTCTAGGAATGTGTACTAGGACATATAAGAACCTTTAGAATGATCCTAAACAATGCTTGGTGCCCCAAAGGACGTGTAGGATGTAGCATGAGTCCTTGGAGGCTCTAACAAGTGTAGAATGGTTAATAGGGTATTCTAAAGGCTTAGAATGGTCAAGAAATGTGTATTAGGACATATAAGAACCTTTAGAATGATCCTAAACAATGCTTGGTGCCCCAAGGGACGAATAGGATGTAGCATGAGTCCTTGGAGGCTCTAACAAGTGTAGAATGGTTATGAGAGTATTCTAAAGGCTTAGAATGGTCTAGGAATGTGTACTAGGACATATAATAACCTTTAGAATGATCCTAAACAATGCTTAGTGCCCCAAGGGACGTAGAGGATTTTGCATGAGTCCTTGGAGACTCTAACAAGTGTAGAATGGTTAATAGGGTATTCTAAAGGCTTAGAATGGTATAGGAATGTGTATTAGGACATATAAGAACCTTTAGAATGATCCTAAACAATGCTTGGTGCCCCAAGGGACGTAGAGGATGTAGCATGAGTCCTAGGAGGCTCTAACAAGTGTAGAATGGTTAATAGGGTATTCTAAAGGCTTAGTATCGTCTAGGAATCTGTATTGGGACATATAAGAACCTTTACAATGATCCTAAACAATGCTTGGTGCCCCAAGGGACGTATAGGATGTAGCATGAGTCCTAGGAGGCTCTAACAAGTGTAGAATGGTTAATAGGGTATACTAAAGGCTTAGAATGGTCTAGGAATGTGTACTAGGACATATAAGAACCTTTAGAATGATCCTAAACAATGCTTGGTTCCCCAAGGGACGTGTAGCATGTAGCATGAGTCCTTGGAGGCTCTAACAAGTGTAGAATGGTAAATAGGGTATTCTAAAGGCTTAGAATGGTCAAGAAATGTGTATTAGGACATATAAGAACATTTAGAATGATCCTAAACAATGCTTAGTGCCCCAAGGGACGTAGAGGATTTTGCATGAGTCCTTGGAGACTCTAACAAGTGTAGAATGGTTAATAGGGTATTCTAAAGGCTTAGAATGGTATAGGAATGTGTATTAGGACATATAAGAACCTTTAGAATGATCCTAAACAATGCTTGGTGCCCCAAGGGACGTAGAGGATTTAGCATGAGTCCTATGAGGCTCTAACAAGTGTAAAATGGTTAAATGGGTATTCTAAAGGCTTAGAATGGTCTAGGAATGTGTGATAGGACATATAAGAACCTTTAGAATGATCCTAAACAATGCTTGGTGCCCCAAGGGACGTATAGGATGTAGCATGAGTCCTTGGAGGCTCTAACAAGTGTAGAATTGTTAATAGAGTATTCTGAAGGCTTAGAATGGTTTAGGAATGTGTATTAGGACATATAAGAACCTTTAGAATGATCCTAAACAATGCTTAGTGCCCAAAAGGACGTAGAGGATTTTGCATGAGTCCTTGGAGGCTCTAACAAGTGTAGAATGGTTAATAGGGTATTCTAAAGGCTTAGAATGGTCAAGGAATGTGTATTAGGCCATATAAGAACCTTTAGAATGATCCTAAACAATGCTTGGTGCCCCAAGGGACGAATAGGATGTAGCATGAGTCCTTGGAGGCTCTAACAAGTGTCGAATGGTTAAGAGAGAATTCTAAAGGCTTAGAATGGTCTAGGAATGTGTATTAAGACATATAAGAACCTTTAGAATGATCCTAAACAATGCTTGGTGCCCCAAGGGACGTAGAGGATGTAGCATGAGTCCTAGGAGGCTCTAACAAGTGTAGAATGGTTAATAGGGTATTCTAAAGGCTTAGTATCGTCTAGGAATCTGTATTGGGACATATAAGAACCTTTACAATGATCCTAAACAATGCTTGGTGCCCCAAGGGACGTATAGGATGTAGCATGAGTCCTTGGAGGCTCTAACAAGTGTAGAATGGTTAATAGGGTATTCTAAAGGCTTAGAATGGTCTAGGAATGTGTACTAGGACATATAAGAACCTTTAGAATGATCCTAAACAATGCTTGGTGCCCTAAGGGACGTAGAGGATGTAGCATGAGTCTTTGGAGGCTCTAACAAGTGTAGAATAGTTAATAGGGTATTCTAAAGGCTTAGAATGGTATAGGAATGTGTATTAGGACATATAAGAACCTTTAGAATGATCCTAAACAATGCTTGGTGCCCGAAGGGACGTAGAGGATTTTGCATGAGTCCTTGGAGGCTCTAACAAGTGTAGAATGGTTAATAGGGTATTCTAAAGGCTTAGAATGGTCAAGGAATGTGTACTAGGACATATAAGAACCTTTAGAATGATCCTAAACAATGCTTGGTGCCCCAAGGGACGTATAGGATGTAGCATGAGTGCTTGGAGGCTCTAACAAGTGTAGAATGGTTAATAGGGTATTCTAAAATCTTAGAATGGTCTAGGAATATGTATTAGGACATATAAGAACCTTTAGAATGATCCTAAACAATGCTTGGTGCCCCAAGGGATGAATAGGATGTAGCATGAGTCCTTGGAGGCTCTAACAAGTGTAGAATGGTTAATAGGGTATTCTAAAGGCTTAGAATGGTCTAGGAATGTGTAATAGGACATATAAAAACCTTTAGAAAGATCCTAAACAATGCTTCGTGCCCCAAGGGACGTAGAGGATTTTGCATGAGTCCTTGGAGGCTCTAACAAGTGTAGAATGGTTAAGAGAGTATTCTAAAGGCTTAGAATGGTCTAGGAATGTGTATTAGGACATATAAGAACCTTTAGAATGATCCTAAACAATGCTTAGTGCCGCAAGGGACGAATAGGATGTAGCATGAGTCTTTGGAGGCTCTAACAAGTGTAGAATAGTTGATAGAGTATTCTAAAGGCTTAGAATGGTATAGGAATGTGTATTAGGACATATAAGAACCTTTATAATGATCCTAAACAATGCTTGGTACCCCAAGGGACGTATAGGATGTAGCATGAGTGCTTGGAGGCTCTAACAAGTGTCGAATGGTTAAGAGAGTATTCTAAAGGCTTAGAATGGTCTAGGAATGTGTACTAGGACATATAAGAACCTTTAGAAAGATCCTAAACAATGCTTCGTGCCCCAAGGGACGTAGAGGATTTTGCATGAGTCCTTGGAGGCTCTAACAAGTGTAGAATGGTTAATAGGGTATTCTAAAGGCTTAGAATGGTCAAGGAATGTGTACTAGGACATATAAGAACCTTTAGAATGATCCTAAACAATGCTTGGTGCCCCAAGGGACGTATAGGATGTAGCATGAGTGCTTGGAGGCTCTAACAAGTGTAGAATGGTTAATAGGGTATTCTAAAATCTTAGAATGGTCTAGGAATATGTATTAGGACATATAAGAACCTTTAGAATGATCCTAAACAATGCTTGGTGCCCCAAGGGATGAATAGGATGTAGCATGAGTCCTTGGAGGCTCTAACAAGTGTAGAATGGTTAATAGGGTATTCTAAAGGCTTAGAATGGTCTAGGAATGTGTACTAGGACATATAAGAACCTTTAGAATGATCCTAAACAATGCTTGGTGCCCCATGGGACGTATAGGATGTAGCATGAGTGCTTGGAGGCTCTAACAAGTGTAGAATGGTTAATAGGGTATTCTAAAATCTTAGAATGGTCTAGGAATGTGTATTAGGACATATAAGAAACTTTAGAATGATCCTAAACAATGCTTGGTGCCCCAAGGGACGTAGAGGATGTAGCATGAGTCCTTGGAGGCTCTAACAAGTGTAGAATGGTTAAGAGAGTATTCTAAAGGCTTAGAATAGTAAAGGAATGTGTATTAGGACATATAAGAACATTTAGAATGATCCTAAACAATGCTTAGTGCCCCAAGGGACGTAGAGGATTTTGCATGAGTCCTTGGAGACTCTAACAAGTGTAGAATGGTTAATAGGGTATTCTAAAGGCTTAGAATGGTATAGGAATGTGTATTAGGACATATAAGAACCTTTAGAATGATCCTAAACAATGCTTGGTGCCCCAAGGGACGTAGAGGATTTAGCATGAGTCCTATGAGGCTCTAACAAGTGTAGAATGGTTAAATGGGTATTCTAAAGGCTTAGAATGGTCTAGGAATGTGTGATAGGACATATAAGAACCTTTAGAATGATCCTAAACAATGCTTGGTGCCCCAAGGGACGTATAGGATGTAGCATGAGTCCTTGGAGGCTCTAACAAGTGTAGAATTGTTAATAGAGTATTCTGAAGGCTTAGAATGGTTTAGGAATGTGTATTAGGACATATAAGAACCTTTAGAATGATCCTAAACAATGCTTAGTGCCCAAAAGGACGTAGAGGATTTTGCATGAGTCCTTGGAGGCTCTAACAAGTGTAGAATGGTTAATAGGGTATTCTAAAGGCTTAGAATGGTCAAGGAATGTGTATTAGGCCATATAAGAACCTTTAGAATGATCCTAAACAATGCTTGGTGCCCCAAGGGACGAATAGGATGTAGCATGAGTCCTTGGAGGCTCTAACAAGTGTCGAATGGTTAATAGGGTATTCTAAAGGCTTAGAATGGTCTAGGAATGTGTAATAGGACATATAAAAACCTTTAGAAAGATCCTAAACAATGCTTCGTGCCCCAAGGGACGTAGAGGATTTTGCATGAGTCCTTGGAGGCTCTAACAAGTGTAGAATGGTTAAGAGAGTATTCTAAAGGCTTAGAATGGTCTAGGAATGTGTATTAGGACATATAAGAACCTTTAGAATGATCCTAAACAATGCTTAGTGCCGCAAGGGACGAATAGGATGTAGCATGAGTCTTTGGAGGCTCTAACAAGTGTAGAATAGTTGATAGAGTATTCTAAAGGCTTAGAATGGTATAGGAATGTGTATTAGGACATATAAGAACCTTTATAATGATCCTAAACAATGCTTGGTACCCCAAGGGACGTATAGGATGTAGCATGAGTGCTTGGAGGCTCTAACAAGTGTCGAATGGTTAAGAGAGTATTCTAAAGGCTTAGAATGGTCTAGGAATGTGTACTAGGACATATAAGAACCTTTAGAAAGATCCTAAACAATGCTTCGTGCCCCAAGGGACGTAGAGGATTTTGCATGAGTCCTTGGAGGCTCTAACAAGTGTAGAATGGTTAATAGGGTATTCTAAAGGCTTAGAATGGTCAAGGAATGTGTACTAGGACATATAAGAACCTTTAGAATGATCCTAAACAATGCTTGGTGCCCCAAGGGACGTATAGGATGTAGCATGAGTGCTTGGAGGCTCTAACAAGTGTAGAATGGTTAATAGGGTATTCTAAAATCTTAGAATGGTCTAGGAATATGTATTAGGACATATAAGAACCTTTAGAATGATCCTAAACAATGCTTGGTGCCCCAAGGGATGAATAGGATGTAGCATGAGTCCTTGGAGGCTCTAACAAGTGTAGAATGGTTAATAGGGTATTCTAAAGGCTTAGAATGGTCTAGGAATGTGTACTAGGACATATAAGAACCTTTAGAATGATCCTAAACAATGCTTGGTGCCCCATGGGACGTATAGGATGTAGCATGAGTGCTTGGAGGCTCTAACAAGTGTAGAATGGTTAATAGGGTATTCTAAAATCTTAGAATGGTCTAGGAATGTGTATTAGGACATATAAGAAACTTTAGAATGATCCTAAACAATGCTTGGTGCCCCAAGGGACGTAGAGGATGTAGCATGAGTCCTTGGAGGCTCTAACAAGTGTAGAATGGTTAAGAGAGTATTCTAAAGGCTTAGAATAGTAAAGGAATGTGTATTAGGACATATAAGAACATTTAGAATGATCCTAAACAATGCTTAGTGCCCCAAGGGACGTAGAGGATTTTGCATGAGTCCTTGGAGACTCTAACAAGTGTAGAATGGTTAATAGGGTATTCTAAAGGCTTAGAATGGTATAGGAATGTGTATTAGGACATATAAGAACCTTTAGAATGATCCTAAACAATGCTTGGTGCCCCAAGGGACGTAGAGGATTTAGCATGAGTCCTATGAGGCTCTAACAAGTGTAGAATGGTTAAATGGGTATTCTAAAGGCTTAGAATGGTCTAGGAATGTGTGATAGGACATATAAGAACCTTTAGAATGATCCTAAACAATGCTTGGTGCCCCAAGGGACGTATAGGATGTAGCATGAGTCCTTGGAGGCTCTAACAAGTGTAGAATTGTTAATAGAGTATTCTGAAGGCTTAGAATGGTTTAGGAATGTGTATTAGGACATATAAGAACCTTTAGAATGATCCTAAACAATGCTTAGTGCCCAAAAGGACGTAGAGGATTTTGCATGAGTCCTTGGAGGCTCTAACAAGTGTAGAATGGTTAATAGGGTATTCTAAAGGCTTAGAATGGTCAAGGAATGTGTATTAGGCCATATAAGAACCTTTAGAATGATCCTAAACAATGCTTGGTGCCCCAAGGGACGAATAGGATGTAGCATGAGTCCTTGGAGGCTCTAACAAGTGTCGAATGGTTAAGAGAGAATTCTAAAGGCTTAGAATGGTCTAGGAATGTGTATTAAGACATATAAGAACCTTTAGAATGATCCTAAACAATGCTTGGTGCCCCAAGGGACGTAGAGGATGTAGCATGAGTCCTATGAGGCTCTAACAAGTGTAGAATGGTTAATAGGGTATTCTAAAGGCTTAGTATCGTCTAGGAATCTGTATTGGGACATATAAGAACCTTTACAATGATCCTAAACAATGCTTCATGCCCCAAGGGACGTATAGGATGTAGCATGAGTCCTAGGAGGCTCTAACAAGTGTAGAATGGTTAATAGGGTATTCTAAAGGCTTAGTATCGTCTAGGAATCTGTATTGGGACATATAAGAACCTTTACAATGATCCTAAACAATGCTTGGTGCCCCAAGGGACGTATAGGATGTAGCATGAGTCCTAGGAGGCTCTAACAAGTGTAGAATGGTTAACAGGGTATACTAAAGGCTTAGAATGGTCTAGGAATGTGTACTAGGACATATAAGAACCTTTAGAATGATCCTAAACAATGCTTGGTGCCCCAAAGGACGTGTAGGATGTAGCATGAGTCCTTGGAGGCTCTAACAAGTGTAGAATGGTTAATAGGGTATTCTAAAGGCTTAGAATGGTCAAGAAATGTGTATTAGGACATATAAGAACCTTTAGAATGATCCTAAACAATGCTTCGTGCCCCAAGGGACGTAGAGGATTTTGCATGCCTCCTTGGAGGATCTAACAAGTGTAGAATGGTTAATAGGGTATTCTAAAGGCTTTGAATGGTCTAGGAATGTGTATTAGGATATATAAGAACCTTTAGAATGATCCTAAACAATGCTTGGTGCCCTAAGGGACGTAGAGGATGTAGCATGAGTCTTTGGAGGCTCTAACAAGTGTAGAATAGTTAATAGGGTATTCTAAAGGCTTAGAATGGTATAGGAATGTGTATTAGGACATATAAGAACCTTTATAATGATCCTAAACAATGCTTGGTACCCCAAGGGACGTATAGGATGTTGCATGAGTGCTTGGAGGCTCTAACAAGTGTAGAATGGTTAATAGGGTATTCTAAAGTCTTAGAATGGTCTAGGAATGTGTATTAGGACATATAAGAACCTTTAGAAATATCCTAAACAATGCTTGGTGCCCCAAGGGACGTAGAGGATTTTGCATGAGTCCTTGGAGGCTCTAACAAGTGTAGAATGGTTAATAGGGTATTCTAAAGGCTTCGAATGGTCTAGGAATGTGTATTAGGACATATAAAAACCTTTAGAAAGATCCTAAACAATGCTTGGTGCCCCAAGGGACGTAGAGGATTTTACATGCGTCCTTGGAGGATCTAACAAGTGTAGAATGGTTAATAGGGTATTCTAAAGGCTTGGAATGGTCTAGGAATGTGTATTAGGACATATAAGAACCTTTAGAATGATCCTAAACAATGCTTGGTGCCCCAAGGGACGTAGAGGATGTAGCATGAGTCCTTGGAGGCTCTAACAAGTGTAGAATGGTTAATAGGGTATTCTAAAGGCTTAGAATGGTCTAGGAATGTGTATTAGGACATATAAGAACCTTTAGAATGATCCTAAACAATGCTTGGTGCCCCAAGGGATGTAGAGGATGTAGCATGAGTCCTAGGAGGCTCTAACAAGTGTAGAATGGTTAATAGGGTATTCTAAAGGCTTAGTATCGTCTAGGAATCTGTATTCGGACATATAAGAACCTTTAGAATGATCCTAAACAATGCTTGGTGCCCCAAGGGACGTATAGGATGTAGCATGAGTCCTAGGAGGCTCTAACAAGTGTAGAATGGTTAATAGGGTATACTAAAGGCTTAGAATGGTCTAGGAATGTGTACTAGGACATATAAGAACCTTTAGAATGATCCTAAACAATGCTTGGTGCCCCAAGGGACGTGTAGGATGTAGCATGAGTCCTTGGAGGCTCTAACAAGTGTAGAATGGTTAATAGGGTATTCTAAAGGCTTAGAATGGTCAAGAAATGTGTATTAGGACATATAAGAACCTTTAGAATGATCCTAAACAATGCTTGGTGCCCCAAGGGACGAATAGGATGTAGCATGAGTCCTTGGAGGCTCTAACAAGTGTAGAATGGTTATGAGAGTATTCTAAAGGCTTAGAATGGTCTAGGAATGTGTACTAGGACATATAATAACCTTTAGAATGATCCTAAACAATGCTTAGTGCCCCAAGGGACGTAGAGGATTTTGCATGAGTCCTTGGAGACTCTAACAAGTGTAGAATGGTTAATAGGGTATTCTAAAGGCTTAGAATGGTATAGGAATGTGTATTAGGACATATAAGAACCTTTAGAATGATCCTAAACAATGCTTGGTGCCCCAAGGGACGTAGAGGATGTAGCATGAGTCCTAGGAGGCTCTAACAAGTGTAGAATGGTTAATAGGGTATTCTAAAGGCTTAGTATCGTCTAGGAATCTGTATTGGGACATATAAGAACCTTTACAATGATCCTAAACAATGCTTGGTGCCCCAAGGGACGTATAGGATGTAGCATGAGTCCTAGGAGGCTCTAACAAGTGTAGAATGGTTAATAGGGTATACTAAAGGCTTAGAATGGTCTAGGAATGTGTACTAGGACATATAAGAACCTTTAGAATGATCCTAAACAACGCTTGGTTCCCCAAGGGACGTGTAGCATGTAGCATGAGTCCTTGGAGGCTCTAACAAGTGTAAAATGGTTAATAGGGTATTCTAAAGGCTTAGAATGGTCAAGAAATGTGTATTAGGACATATAAGAACCTTTAGAATGATCCTAAACAATGCTTGGTGCCCCAAGGGACGAATAGGATGTAGCATGAGTCCTTGGAGGCTCTAACAAGTGTAGAATGGTTAATAGGGTATTCTACAGGCTTAGAATGGTCTAGGAATGTGTAATAGGACATATAAAAACCTTTAGAAAGATCCTAAACAATGCTTCGTGCCCCAAGGGACGTAGAGGATTTTGCATGCCTCCTTGGAGGATCTAACAAGTGTAGAATGGTTAATAGGGTATTCTAAAGGCTTTGAATGGTCTAGGAATGTGTATTAGGACATATAAGAACCTTTAGAGTGATCCTAAACAATGCTTGGTGCCCTAAGGGACGTAGAGGATGTAGCATGAGTCCTTGGAGGCTCTAACAAGTGTAGAATGGTTAAGAGAGTATTCTAAAGGCTTAGAATGGTCTAGGAATGTGTACTAGGACATATAAGAACCTTTAGAATGATCCTAAACAATGCTTAGTGCCCCAAGGGACGTAGAGGATTTTGCATGAGTCCTTGGAGACTCTAACAAGTGTAGAATGGTTAATAGGGTATTCTAAAGGCTTAGAATGGTATAGGAATGTGTATTAGGACATATAAGAACCTTTAGAATGATCCTAAACAATGCTTGGTTCCCCAAGGGACGTAGAGGATGTAGCATGAGTCCTAGGAGGCTCTAACAAGTGTAGAATGGTTAATAGGGTATTCTAAAGGCTTAGAATGGTCTAGGAATGTGTACTAGGACATGTAAGAACCTTTAGAATGATCATAAACAATGCTTGGTGCCCCAAGGGACGAATAGGATGTAGCATGAGTCTTTGGAGGCTCTAACAAGTGTAGAATGGTTAAGACAGTATTCTCAAGGATTAGAATGGTCTAGGAATGTGTATTAGAACATAAAAGAACCTTTAGAATGATCCTATACAATGCTTGGTGCCCCAAGGGACGAATAGGATGTAGCATGAGTCTTTGGAGGCTCTAACAAGTGTAGAATAGTTAATAGAGTATTCTAAAGGCTTAGAATGGTATAGGAATGTGTATTAGGACATATAAGAACCTTTATAATGATCCTAAACAATGCTTGGTACCCCAAGGGACGTATAGGATGTAGCATGAGTCCTTGGAGGCTCTAACAAGTGTAGAATGGTTAATAGGGTATTCTAAAGGCTTAGAATGGTCTAGGAATGTGTATTAGGACATATAAGAACCTTTAGAAAGATCCTAAACAATGCTTCGTGCCCCAAGGGACGTAGAGGATTTTGCATGCGTCCTTGGAAAATCTAACAAGTGTAGAATGGTTAATAGGGTATTCTAAAGGCTTTGAATGGTCTATGAATGTTTATTAGGACATATAAGAACCTTTAGAATGATCCTAAACAATGCTTGGTGCCCCAAGGGACGTAGAGGATGTAGCATGAGTCCTTGGAGGCTCTAACAAGTGTAGAATGGTTAAGAGAGTATTCTAAAGGCTTAGAATGGTCTAGGAATGTGTATTAGGACATATAAGAACCTTTAGAATGATCCTAAACAATGCTTAGTGCCCCAAGGGACGTAGAGGATTTTGCATGAGTCCTTGGAGACTCTAACAAGTGTAGAATGGTTAATAGGGTATTCTAAAGGCTTAGAATTGTATAGGAAATTGTATTAGGACATATAAGAACCTTTAGAATGATCCTAAACAATGCTTGGTGCCCTAAGGGACGTAGAGGATGTAGCATGAGTCCTAGGAGGCTCTAACAAGTGTAGAATGGTTAATAGGGTATTCTAAAGGCTTAGAATGGTCTAGGACTGTGTACTAGGACATATAAGAACCTTTAGAATGATCCTAAACAATGCTTGGTTCCCCAAGGGACGTATAGGATGTAGCATGAGTCCTTGGAGGCTCTAACAAGTGTAGAATGGTTAATAGAGTGTTCTGAAGGCTTAGAATGGTTTAGGAATGTGTATTAGGACATATAAGAACCTTTATGATGAAGGACAGCCCAAGGACCTTCAAGACCTGCATGGTGAGGACTTCAAGTCCTAACGAAGGAAAGGAAGATGATGACTTTGTGAAAGATTGATTATAAATCTTTCAAGTTTTTAGTGTTTTTGTGTTTTAAACTTTGCTTATGTTTAAGCTATGGTTTGTAATAAATGCTTAGGAGATTTGCCCACCAACTTTTATGTTCATGTTTATGTTTTGTCCTGCTAGTTTGTCCTACAAGTGTAATCTAATGTGATAACCTTGAAGAGCCCGGCCAAGAGAAAGAAGAAGAGCCTCCCTGCTGTGCAAGGAATCAAGCTCAAGAAGATCAACCCTTGAAGTCCATATTCCCACATGTTGAAGGCCATAAGGAAGCAAGGGGAAATCAGGACCTTAATGCTTTCTTAGTGATAATTAAAATGATCACTCAAGATGCATTAATTGCAAAGGTTATGACTTGGAAATAAGAGGAGAGGCTTAAAAGAAAGGTTACAAAATAAATTGCCAATTCATGAAGGCAATCATTAGCGTATGGCCCAACTCTAAATGCAAGGAGGTACAAATTGAATTTCACATTCAAAGAGCAATCATGATACACGGCCACACATTAAGATCAAGGAGGGTGTTACTTTCTGGAGCACTAAGAGGACATGCGGTTACAAGGCCATTGATTGAGAATTCAATTTGTGAATGAATTCCTCAATTAATGCTACGGCCAACCAATGATTAGGGGTAGTTACAAATTAATTTTTTCCATCATGAAGGAGATAATGAATTTCGGTTACAAATATTAATGGGGCCATCAAACACACGACCATGGTTACAAAGAGAATCATCATCATAGCAAGCTAGTAACCTCACGGCCAAGTTAACTCTTCAAAGAGTGTTATGACATGTTTTGAATTCCTCATCATTGTAATTAATTGTGTAACCCCCAACCCCATAATTAAGTGTAGTCATTATAGGACTTTATTTTGTAACTCCCACCTTTATTCCTTTGCTTTATTGTACGGCCTAAGAAGGCTTGGAATTGGAGCCTGTATTCTCCTATAAAAGGAGCACTTGTTGATGAAATAAAACTAGCTTGGATTTGGATCAAAAATCGTGACTTTGTGAACAAACTCTAAGAGAGTGATTCTCTTTCAATTGGTTGCAAGAAGGGAATTCAACTTGTGTGATGCAACTTGAATTCAACCAAGGGCTTATCTCTTGATTCCTCAAGGGTGGCGCCTCTCCCTTCACTATCCATAGTTCTTTTTGAATGATCCTAAACAATGCTTGGTGCCCCAAGGGACTTAAAGGATGTAGCATGAGTCCATGGAGGCTCTAACAAGTGTAGAATGGTTAATAGAGTATTCTAGAGGCTTAGAATCGTCTAGGATTGTGTATTAGGACATATACGAACCTTTAGAAAGATCCTAAACAATGCTTGGTGCCCCAAGGGACGTATAGGATATAGCATGAGTCGTTGGAGGCTCTAACTAGTGTAGAATGCTTAATAGAGTATTCTAAACGCTTAGAATGGTATAGGAATGTGTATTAGGACATATAAGAACCTTTAGAATGGTCCTAAACAATGCTTGGTGCCCCAAGGGATGTTTAGGATGTAGCATGAGTCCTTGGAGGCTCTAACAAGTGTAGAATGGTGAAGAGAGTATTCTGAAGGCTTAGAATGGTCTAGGAATGTGTATTAGGACATATAAGAACCTTTAGAATGATCCTAAACAATTCTTAGTGCCCCAAGGGACGTAGTGGATGTAGCATGAATCATTGGAGGATCTAACAAGTGTAGAATGGTTAAAAGAGTATTCTAAAGGCTTAGAATGGTCTAGGAATGTGGATTAGGACAAATAAGAACCTTTATAATGATCCTAAACAATGTTTGGTACCCCAAGGGATGTATAGGATGTAGCATGAGTCCTTGGAGGATCTAACAAGTGTAAATGGTTAATAGGGTATTCCAAAGGGTTAGTATTGTCTAGGAATATGTATTGGGACTTATAAGAACCTTTAGAATGATCGTCAACAATGCTTATTGCCCCAAGGACGTAGAGGATGTAGCATGAGTCCTACGAGGCTCTAACAGGTGTAGAATGGTTAAAAGAGTATTCTAAAGGCTTAGAATGGTCTAGGAATATGTATTAGGACATATAAGAACCTTTAGAATGATCCTAAACAATGCTTGGTGCCCCAAGGGACGAATAGGATGTAGCATGAGTCCTTGGAGGCTCTAACAACTGTAGAATGGTTAATAGGGTATTCTAAAGGCTTAGAATAGTCTAGGAATGTGTACTAGGACATATAAGAACCTTTAGAATAATCCTAAACAATGCTTGGTACCCCAACGGACGAATAGGATGTAGCATGAGTCCTTGGAGGCTCTAACAAGTGTAGAATAGTTAATAGAGTATTCTAAAGGCTTAAAATGGTATAGGAATGTGTATTAGAACATATAAGAACCTTTAGAATGATCCTAAACAATGCTTGGTGCCCCAAGGGACGTAGAGGATTTTGCATGAGTCCTTGGAGGCTCTAACAAGTGTAGAATGGTTAATAGGGTATTCTAAAGGCTTAGAATGGTCTAGGAATGTGTATTAGGACAAATAAGAACCTTTAGAATGATCCTAAACAATGCTTCGTGCCCCAAGGGACATAGAGGATTTTGCATGAGTCCTTGGAGGCTCTAACAAGTGTAGAATGGTTAAGAGGGTATTCTAATGGCTTAGAATGGTCTAGGAATATGTATTGGGACATATAAGAACCTTTAGAATGATCCTAAACAATGCTTGGTGCCCCAAGGGACGTAGAGGATGTAGCATGAGTCCTAGGAGGCTCTAACAAGTGTAGAATGGTTAATAGGGTATACTAAAGGCTGAGAATGGTCTAGGAATATGTATTGGGACATATAAGAACCTTTAGAATGATCCTAAACAATGCTTGGTGCCTCAAGGGACGTAGAGGATTTTGCATGAGTCTTTGAGGCTCTAACAAGTGTAGAATGGTTAATAGGGTATTCTAAAGGCTTAGAATGGTCTAGGAATGTGTATTAGGACATATAAGAACCTTTAGAATGATCCTAAACAATGCTTAGTGCCCCAAGGGACGTAGAGGATTTTGCATTAGTCCTTAGAGGCTCTAACAAGTGTAGAATGGTTAATAGGGTATTCTAAAGGCTTAGTATCGTCTAGGAATATGCATTGGGACATATAAGAACCTTTAGAATGATCCTAAACAATGCTTAGTGCCCCAAGGGACGTATAGGATGTAGCATGAGTCCTTGGAGGCTCTAACAAGTGTAAAATGGTTAATAGTGTATTCTGAAGGCTTAGAATGGTCTAGGAATGTGGATTAGGACATATAAGAACCTTTAGAATGATCCTAAACAATGCTTGGTGCCCCAAGGGACGTAGAGGATTTTGCATTAGTCCATGGAGGCTCTAACAAGTGTAGAATGGTTAATAGGGTATTCGAAAGGCTTAGAATGGTCAAGGAATGTGTATTAGAACATATAAGAACCTTTAGAATGACCCTAAACAATGCTTGGTGCCCCAAGGGACGTAGAGGATGTAGCATGAGTCCTTGGAGGCTCTAACAAGTGTAGAATAGTTATTAGAGTATTCTAAAGGCTCAGAATGGTATAAGAATGTGTATTAGGACATATAAGAACCTTTAGAATGATCCTAAACAATGCTTGGTGCCCCAAGGGACGTATAGGATGTAGCATGAGTGCTTGGAGGCTCTAACAAGTGTAGAATGGTTAATAGGGTATTCTAATGGCTTAGAATGGTCTAGGAATGTGTATTAGGACAAATAAGAACCTTTAGAATGATCCTAAACAATGCTTCGTGCCCCAAGGGACATAGAGGATTTTGCATGAGTCCTTGGAGGCTCTAACAAGTGTAGAATGGTTAAGAGGGTATTCTAATGGCTTAGAATGGTCTAGGAATATGTATTGGGACATATAAGAACCTTTAGAATGATCCTAAACAATGCTTGGTGCCCCAAGGAACGT
This sequence comes from Crotalaria pallida, assembly GCA_037953625.1. Taxonomy (NCBI): domain Eukaryota; kingdom Viridiplantae; phylum Streptophyta; class Magnoliopsida; order Fabales; family Fabaceae; genus Crotalaria; species Crotalaria pallida. Next base: position 71,974,450 of record CM075649.1, on the reverse strand, counting down.
AGAGGATGTAGCATGAGTCCTTCGAGGCTCTAACATGTGTAGAATGGTTAAAAGAGTATTCTAAAGGCTTAGAATGGTCTAGGAATGTGTATTAGGACATATAAGAACCTTTATAATGATCCTAAACAATGTTAGGTGCCCCAAGGGACGTATAGGATGTAGCATGAGTCCTTGGAGGATCTAACAAGTGTAGAATGGTTAATAGGGTATTCCAAAGGGTTAGTATTGTCTAGGAATATGTATTGGGACTTATAAGAACCTTTAGAATGATCGTCAACAATGCTTATTTCCCCAAGGGACGTAGAGGATGTAGCATGAGTCCTTGGAGGCACTAACAGGTGTAGAATGGTTAAAAGAGTATTCTAAAGGCTTAGAATGGTCTAGGAATGTGTATTAGGACATATAAGAACCTTTAGAATGATCCTAAACAATGCTTAGTGCCCCAAGGGACGTAGAGGATTTTGCATTAGTCCTTAGAGGCTCTAACAAGTGTAGAATGGTTAATAGGGTATTCTAAAGGCTTAGTATCGTCTAGGAATATGCATTGGGACATATAAGAACCTTTAGAATGATCCTAAACAATGCTTAGTGCCCCAAGGGACGTATAGGATGTAGCATGAGTCCTTGGAGGCTCTAACAAGTGTAGAATGGTTAATAGTGTATTTTGAAGGCTTAGAATGGTCTAGGAATGTGGATTAGGACATATAAGAACCTTTAGAATGATCCTAAACAATGCTTGGTGCCCCAAGGGACGTAGAGGATTTTGCATTAGTCCATGGAGGCTCTAACAAGTGTAGAATGGTTAATAGGGTATTCGAAAGGCTTAGAATGGTCAAGGAATGTGTATTAGAACATATAAGAACCTTTAGAATGACCCTAAACAATGCTTGGTGCCCCAAGGGACGTAGAGGATGTAGCATGAGTCCTTGGAGGCTCTAACAAGTGTAGAATAGTTATTACAGTATTCTAAAGGCTCAGAATGGTATAAGAATGTGTATTAGGACATATAAGAACCTTTAGAATGATCCTAAACAATGCTTGGTGCCCCATGGGACGTATAGGATGTAGCATGAGTGCTTGGAGGCTCTAACAAGTGTAGAATGGTTAATAGGGTATTCTAATGGCTTAGAATGGTCTAGGAATGTGTATTAGGACATATAAGAACCTTTAGAATGATCCTAAACAATGCTTGGTGCCCCAAGGGACGTAGAGGATGTAGCATGAGTCCTTGGAAGCTTTAACAGGTGTAGAATGGTTAAAAGAGTATTCTAAAGGCTTAGAATGGTCTAGGAATGTGTATTAGGACATATAAGAACCTTTAGAATGATCCTAAACAATGCTTGGTAGCCCAAGGGACGTAGAGGATGTAGTATGAGTTCTTGGAGGCTCTACCAAGTGTAGAATGATTATGAGAGTATTCTAAAGGCTTAGAGTGGTCTAGGATTGTGTATTAGAACATATAAGAATCTTTAGAATGATCCTAAACAGTGCTTGGTGCCCCAAGGGACGAAGAGGATGTAGCATGAGTCCTTGGAGGATCTAACAAGTGTAGAATGGTTAATAGGGTATTCCAAAGGGTTAGTATTGTCTAGGTATATGTATTGGGACTTATAAGAACCTTTAGAATGATCGTCAACAATGCTTATTTCCCCAAGTGACGTAGAGGATGTAGCATGAGTCCTTGGAGACTCTAACAGGTGTAGAATGGTTAAAAGAGTATTCTAAAGGCTTAGAATGGTCTAGGAATGTGTATTAGGACATATAAGAACCTTTATAATGATCCTAAACAATGTTAGGTGCCCCAAGGGACGTAGAGGATGTAGCATGAGTCCTTGGAGGATCTAACAAGTGTAGAATGGTTAATAGGGTATTCCAAAGGGTTAGTATTGTCTAGGAATATGTATTGGGACTTATAAGAACATTTAGAATGATCGTCAACAATGCTTATTTCCCCAAGGGACGTAGAGGATGTAGCATGAGTCCTTGGAGGCTCTAACAGGTGTAGAATGGTTAAAAGAGTATTCTAAAGGCTTAGAATGGTCTAGGAATGTGTATTAGGACATATAAGAACCTTTAGAATGATCCTAAACAATGCTTGGTGCCCCAAGGGACGTAGAGGATTTTGCATTAGTCCATGGAGGCTCTAACAAGTGTAGAATGGTTAATAGGGTATTCGAAAGGCTTAGAATGGTCAAGGAATGTGTATTAGGACATATAAGAACCTTTAGAATGACCCTAAACAATGCTTGGTGCCCCAAGGGACGTAGAGGATGTAGCATGAGTCCTTGGTGGCTCTAACAAGTGTAGAATAGTTAATAGAGTATTCTAAAGGCTTAGCATCGTATAGGAATGTGTATTAGAACATATTAGAACCTTTAGAATGATCCTATACAATGCTTGGTGCCCCAAGGGACGAATAGGATGTAGCATGAGTCTTTGGAGGCTCTAACAAGTGTAGAATAGTTAATAGAGTATTCTAAAGGCTTATAATGGTATAGGAATGTGTATTAGGACATATAAGTACCTTTAGAATGATCCTAAACAATGCTTGGTGCCCCAAGGGACGTATAGGATGTAGCATGAGTGCATGGAGGCTCTAACAAGTGTAGAATGGTTAATAGGGTATTCTAAAGGCTTAGAATGGTCTAGGAATGTGTATTAGGACATATAAGAACCTTTAGAATGACCCTAAACAATGCTTAGTGCCCCAAGGGACGTAGAGGATTTTGCATTAGTCCTTAGAGGCTCTATCAAGTGTAGAATGGTTAATAGGGTATTCTAAAGGCTTAGTATCGTCTAGGAATATGCATTGGGACATATAAGAACCTTTAGAATGATCCTAAACAATGCTTAGTGCCCCAAGGGACGTATAGGATGTAGCATGAGTCCTTGGAGGCTCTAACAAGTGTAGAATGGTTAATAGTGTATTCTGAAGGCTTAGAATGGTCTAGGAATGTGGATTAGGACATATAAGAACCTTTAGAATGATCCTAAACAATGCTTGGTGCCCCAAGGGACGTAGAGGATTTTGCATGAGTCCTTGGAGGCTCTAACAAGTGTAGAATGGTTAATAGGGTATTCTAAAGGCTTAGAATGGTCTAGGAATGTGTATTAGGACATATAAAAACCTTTAGAAAGATCCTAAACAATGCTTCGTGCCCCAAGGGACGTAGAGGATTTTGCATGCGTCCTTGGAGGATCTAACAAGTGTAGAATGGTTAATAGGGTATTCTAAAGGCTTGGAATGGTCTAGGAATGTGTATTAGGACATATAAGAACCTTTAGAATGATCCTAAACAATGCTTGGTGCCCCAAGGGACGTAGAGGATGTAGCATGAGTCCTTGGAGGCTCTAACAAGTGTAGAATGGTTAAGAGAGTATTCTAAAGGCTTAGAATGGTCTAGGATTGTGTATTAGGACATATAAGAACCTTTAGAATGATCCTAAACAATGCTTAGTGCCCCAAGGGACGTAGAGGATTTTGCATGAGTCCTTGGAGACTCTAACAAGTGTAGAATGGTTAATAGGGTATTCTAAAGGCTTAGAATTGTATAGGAAATTGTATTACGACATATAAGAACCTTTAGAATGATCCTAAACAATGCTTGGTGCCCCAAGGGACGTAGAGGATGTAGCATGAGTCCTAGGAGGCTCTAACAAGTGTAGAATGGTTAATAGGGTATTCTAAAGGCTTAGAATGGTCTAGGAATGTGTACTAGGACATATAAGAACCTTTAGAATGATCCTAAACAATGCTTGGTGCCCCAAGGGACGTATAGGATGTAGCATGAGTCCTTGGAGGCTCTAACAAGTGTAGAATGGTTAATAGAGTGTTCTGAAGGCTTAGAATGGTTTAGGAATGTGTATTAGGACATATAACAACCTTTATGATGAAGGACAGCCCAAGGACCTTCAAGACCTGCATGGTGAGGACTTCAAGTCCTAACCAAGGAAAGGAAGATGATGACTTTGTGAAAGATTGATTATAAATCTTTCAAGTTTTTAGAGTTTTTGTGTTTTAAACTTTGCTTATGTTTAAGCTATGGTTTGTAATAAGTGCTTAGGAGATTTGCCCACCAACTTTTATGTTCATGTTTATGTTTTGTCCTGCTAGTTTGTCCTACAAGTGTAATCTCATGTGATAACCTTGAAGAGCCCAGCCAAGAGAAAGAAGAAGAGCCTCCCTGCTGTGCAAGGAATCAAGCTCAAGAAGATCAACCCTTGAAGTCCATATTCCCACATGTTGAAGGCCATAAGGAAGCAAGGGGAAATCAGGACCTTAATGCTTTCTTAGTGATAATTAAAATGATCACTCAAGATGCATTAATTGCAAAGGTTATGACTTGGAAATAAGAGGAGAGGCTTAAAAGAAAGGTTACAAAATAAATTGCCAATTCATGAAGGCAATCATTAGCGTATGGCCCAACTCTAAATGCAAGGAGGTACAAATTGAATTTCACATTCAAAGAGCAATCATGATACACGGCCACACATTAAGATCAAGGAGGGTGTTACTTTCTGGAGCACTAAGAGGACATGCGGTTACAAGGCCATTGATTGAGAATTCAATTTGTGAATGAATTCCTCAATTAATGCTACGGCCAACCAATGATTAGGGGTAGTTACAAATTAATTTTTTCCATCATGAAGGAGATAATGAATTTCGGTTACAAATATTAATGGGGCCATCAAACACACGACCATGGTTACAAAGAGAATCATCATCATAGCAAGCTAGTAACCTCACGGCCAAGTTAACTCTTCAAAGAGTGTTAAGACATGTTTTGAATTCCTCATCATTGTAATTAATTGTGTAACCCCCAACCCCATAATTAAGTGTAGTCATTATAGGACTTTATTTTGTAACTCCCACCTTTATTCCTTTGCTTTATTGTACGGCCTAAGAAGGCTTGGAATTGGAGCCTGTATTCTCCTATAAAAGGAGCACTTGTTGATGAAATAAAACTAGCTTGGATTTGGATCAAAAATCGTGACTTTGTGAACAAACTCTAAGAGAGTGATTCTCTTTCAATTGGTTGCAAGAAGGGAATTCAACTTGTGTGATGCAACTTGAATTCAACCAAGGGCTTATCTCTTGATTCCTCAAGGGTGGCGCCTCTCCCTTCACTATCCATAGTTCTTTTTGAATGATCCTAAACAATGCTTGGTGCCCCAAGGGACTTAAAGGATGTAGCATGAGTCCATGGAGGCTCTAACAAGTGTAGAATGGTTAATAGAGTATTCTAGAGGCTTAGAATCGTCTAGGATTGTGTATTAGGACATATACGAACCTTTAGAAAGATCCTAAACAATGCTTGGTGCCCCAAGGGACGTATAGGATATAGCATGAGTCGTTGGAGGCTCTAACTAGTGTAGAATGCTTAATAGAGTATTCTAAACGCTTAGAATGGTATAGGAATGTGTATTAGGACATATAAGAACCTTTAGAATGGTCCTAAACAATGCTTGGTGCCCCAAGGGACGTTTAGGATGTAGCATGAGTCCTTGGAGGCTCTAACAAGTGTAGAATGGTGAAGAGAGTATTCTAAAGGCTTAGAATGGTCTAGGAATGTGTATTAGGACATATAAGAACCTTTAGAATGATCCTAAACAATTCTTAGTGCCCCAAGGGACGTAGTGGATGTAGCATGAATCATTGGAGGCTCTAACAAGTGTAGAATGGTTAAAAGAGTATTCTAAAGGCTTAGAATGGTCTAGGAATGTGTATTAGGACAAATAAGAACCTTTATAATGATCCTAAACAATGCTTGGTGCCCCAAGGGACTTAAAGGATGTAGCATGAGTCCATGGAGGCTCTAACAAGTGTAGAATGGTTAATAGAGTATTCTAGAGGCTTAGAATCGTCTAGGATTGTGTATTAGGACATATACGAACCTTTAGAAAGATCCTAAACAATGCTTGGTGCCCCAAGGGACGTATAGGATATAGCATGAGTCGTTGGAGGCTCTAACTAGTGTAGAATGCTTAATAGAGTATTCTAAACGCTTAGAATGGTATAGGAATGTGTATTAGGACATATAAGAACCTTTAGAATGGTCCTAAATAATGCTTGGTGCCCCAAGGGACGTTTAGGATGTAGCATGAGTCCTTGGAGGCTCTAACAAGTGTAGAATGGTGAAGAGAGTATTCTAAAGGCTTAGAATGGTCTAGGAATGTGTATTAGGACATATAAGAACCTTTAGAATGATCCTAAACAATTCTTAGTGCCCCAAGGGACGTAGTGGATGTAGCATGAATCATTGGAGGCTCTAACAAGTGTAGAATGGTTAAAAGAGTATTCTAAAGGCTTAGAATGGTCTAGGAATGTGTATTAGGACAAATAAGAACCTTTATAATGATCCTAAACAATGTTTGGTGCCCTAAGGGACGTATAGGATGTAGCATGAGTGCATGGAGGCTCTAACAAGTGTAGAATGGTTAATAGGGTATTCTAAAGGCTTAGAATGGTCTAGGAATGTGTATTAGGACATATAAGAACCTTTAGAATGATCCTAAACAATGCTTGGTAGCCCAAGGGACGTAGAGGATGTAGTATGAGTTCTTGGAGGCTCTAACAAGTGTAGAATGATTATGAGAGTATTCTAAAGGCTTAGAGTGGTCTAGGATTCTGTATTAGAACATATAAGAATCTTTAGAATGATCCTAAACAGTGCTTGTTGCCCCAAGGGACGAAGAGGATGTAGCATGAGTCCTAGGAGGCTCTAACAAGTGTAGAATAGTTAATAGAGTATTCTAAAGGCTTAGCATGGTATAGGAATGTGTATTAGAACATACAAGAACCTTTAGAATGATCCTAAACAATGCTTGGTGCCCCAAGGGACGAATAGGATGTAGCATGAGTCTTTGGAGGCTCTAACAAGTGTAGAATAGTTAATAGAGTATTATAAAGGCTTTGAATGGTATAGGAATGTGTATTAGGGCATATAAGTACCTTTAGAACGATCCTAAACAATGCATGGTGCCCCAAGGGACGTATAGGATGTAGCATGAGTCCTTGGAGGCTCTAACAAGTGTAGAATGGTTAATAGGGTATTCTAAAGGCTTAGTATCGTCTAGGAATATGCATTGGGACATATAAGAACCTTTAGAATGATCCTAAACAATGCTTAGTGCCCCAAGGGACGTATAGGATGTAGCATGAGTCCTTGGAGGCTCTAACAAGTGTAGAATGGTTAATAGTGTATTCTGAAGGCTTAGAATGGTCTAGGAATGTGGATTAGGACATATAAGAACCTTTAGTATGATCCTAAACAATGCTTGGTGCCCCAAGGGACGTAGAGGATTTTGCATTAGTCATGGAGGCTCTAACAAGTGTAGAATGGTTAATAGGGTATTCTAAAGGCTTAGAATGGTCAAGGAATGTGTATTAGGACATATAAGAACCTTTAGAATGACCCTAAACAATGCTTGGTGCCCCAAGGGACGTAGAGGATGTAGCATGAGTCCTTGGAGGCTCTAACAAGTGTAGAATAGTTAATAGAGTATTCTAAAGGCTCAGAATGGTATAGGAATGTGTATTAGGACATATAAGAACCTTTAGAATGATCCTAAACAATGATTGGTGCCCCAAGGGACGTATAGGATGTAGCATGAGTGCTTGGAGGCTCTAACAAGTGTAGAATGGTTAATAGGGTATTCTAAAGGCTTAGAATGGTCTAGGAATGTGTATTAGGACATATAAGAACCTTTAGAATGATCGTCAACAATGCTTATTTCCCCAAGGGACGTAGAGGATGTAGCATGAGTCCTTGGAGACTCTAACAGGTGTAGAATGGTTAAAAGAGTATTCTAAAGGCTTAGAATGGTCTAGGAATGTGTATTAGGACATATAAGAACCTTTATAATGATCCTAAACAATGTTAGGTGCCCCAAGGGACATAGAGGATGTAGCATGAGTCCTTGGAGGATCTAACAAGTGTAGAATGGTTAATAGGGTATTCCAAAGGGTTAGTATTGTCTAGGAATATGTATTGGGACTTATAAGAACATTTAGAATGATCGTCAACAATGCTTATTTCCCCAAGGGACGTAGAGGATGTAGCATGAGTCCTTGGAGGCTCTAACAGGTGTAGAATGGTTAAAAGAGTATTCTAAAGGCTTAGAATGGTCTAGGAATGTGTATTAGGACATATAAGAACCTTTAGAATGATCCTAAACAATGCTTGGTGCCCCAAGGGACGTAGAGGATTTTGCATTAGTCCATGGAGGCTCTAACAAGTGTAGAATGGTTAATAGGGTATTCGAAAGGCTTAGAATGGTCAAGGAATGTGTATTAGGACATATAAGAACCTTTAGAATGACCCTAAACAATGCTTGGTGCCCCAAGGGACGTAGAGGATGTAGCATGAGTCCTTGGAGGCTCTAACAAGTGTAGAATAGTTAATAGAGTATTCTAAAGGCTTAGCATGGTATAGGAATGTGTATTAGAACATATAAGAACCTTTAGAATGATCCTATACAATGCTTGGTGCCCCAAGGGACGAATAGGATGTAGCATGAGTCTTTGGAGGCTCTAACAAGTGTAGAATAGTTAATAGAGTATTCTAAAGGCTTATAATGGTATTGGAATGTGTATTAGGACATATAAGTACCTTTAGAATGATCCTAAACAATGCTTGGTGCCCCAAGGGACGTATAGGATGTAGCATGAGTGCATGGAGGCTCAAACAAGTGTAGAATGGTTAATAGGGTATTCTAAAGGCTTAGAATGGTCTAGGAATGTGTATTAGGACATATAAGAACCTTTAGAATGATCCTAAACAATGCTTAGTGCCCCAAGGGACGTAGAGGATTTTGCATTAGTCCTTAGAGGCTCTAACAAGTGTAGAATGGTTAATAGGGTATTCTAAAGGCTTAGTATCGTCTAGGAATATGCATTGGGACATATAAGAACCTTTAGAATGATCCTAAACAATGCTTAGTGCCCCAAGGGACGTATAGGATGTAGCATGAGTCCTTGGAGGCTCTAACAAGTGTAGAATGGTTAATAGTGTATTCTGAAGGCTTAGAATGGTCTAGGAATGTGGATTAGGACATATAAGAACCTTTAGAATGATCCTAAACAATGCTTGGTGCCCCAAGGGACGTAGAGGATTTTGCATGAGTCCTTGGAGGCTCTAACAAGTGTAGAATGGTTAATAGGGTATTCTAAAGGCTTAGAATGGTCTAGGAATGTGTATTAGGACATATAAAATCCTTTAGAAAGATCCTAAATAATGCTTCGTGCCCCAAGGAACGTAGAGGATTTTGCATGGGTCCTTGGAGGATCTAACAAGTGTAGAATGGTTAATAGGGTATTCTAAAGGCTTGGAATGGTCTAGGAATGTGTATTAGGACATATAAGAACCTTTAGAATGATCCAAAACAATGCTTGGTGCCCCAAGGGACGTAGAGGATGTAGCATGAGTCCTTGGAGGCTCTAACAAGTGTAGAATGGTTAAGAGAGTATTCTAAAGGCTTAGAATGGTCTAGGAATGTGTATTAGGACATATAAGAACCTTTAGAATGATCCTAAACAATGCTTAGTGCCCCAAGGGACGTAGAGGATTTTGCATGAGTCCTTGGAGACTCTAACAAGTGTAGAATGGTTAATAGGGTATTCTAAAGGCTTAGAATTGTATAGGAAATTGTATTACGACATATAAGAACCTTTAGAATGATCCTAAACAATGCTTGGTGCCCCAAGGGACGTAGAGGATGTAGCATGAGTCCTAGGAGGCTCTAACAAGTGTAGAATGGTTAATAGGGTATTCTAAAGGCTTAGAATGGTCTAGGAATGTGTACTAGGACATATAAGAACCTTTAGAATGATCCTAAACAATGCTTGGTGCCCCAAGGGACGTATAGGATGTAGCATGAGTCCTTGGAGGCTCTAACAAGTGTAGAATGGTTAATAGAGTGTTCTGAAGGCTTATAATGGTTTAGGAATGTGTATTAGGACATATAACAACCTTTATGATGAAGGACAGCCCAAGGACCTTCAAGACCTGCATGGTGAGGACTTCAAGTCCTAACCAAGGAAAGGAAGATGATGACTTTGTGAAAGATTGATTATAAATCTTTCAAGTTTTTAGAGTTTTTGTGTTTTAAACTTTGCTTATGTTTAAGCTATGGTTTGTAATAAGTGCTTAGGAGATTTGCCCACCAACTTTTATGTTCATGTTTATGTTTTGTCCTGCTAGTTTGTCCTACAAGTGTAATCTCATGTGATAACCTTGAAGAGCCCAGCCAAGAGAAAGAAGAAGAGCCTCCCTGCTGTGCAAGGAATCAAGCTCAAGAAGATCAACCCTTGAAGTCCATATTCCCACATGTTGAAGGCCATAAGGAAGCAAGGGGAAATCAGGACCTTAATGCTTTCTTAGTGATAATTAAAATGATCACTCAAGATGCATTAATTGCAAAGGTTATGACTTGGAAATAAGAGGAGAGGCTTAAAAGAAAGGTTACAAAATAAATTGCCAATTCATGAAGGCAATCATTAGCGTATGGCCCAACTCTAAATGCAAGGAGGTACAAATTGAATTTCACATTCAAAGAGCAATCATGATACACGGCCACACATTAAGATCAAGGAGGGTGTTACTTTCTGGAGCACTAAGAGGACATGCGGTTACAAGGCCATTGATTGAGAATTCAATTTGAGAATGAATTCCTCAATTAATGCTACGGCCAACCAATGATTAGGGGTAGTTACAAATTAATTTTTTCCATCATGAAGGAGATAATGAATTTCGGTTACAAATATTAATGGGGCCATCAAACACACGACCATGGTTACAAAGAGAATCATCATCATAGCAAGCTAGTAACCTCACGGCCAAGTTAACTCTTCAAAGAGTGTTAAGACATGTTTTGAATTCCTCATCATTGTAATTAATTGTGTAACCCCCAACCCCATAATTAAGTGTAGTCATTATAGGACTTTATTTTGTAACTCCCACCTTTATTCCTTTGCTTTATTGTACGGCCTAAGAAGGCTTGGAATTGGAGCCTGTATTCTCCTATAAAAGGAGCACTTGTTGATGAAATAAAACTAGCTTGGATTTGGATCAAAAATCGTGACTTTGTGCACAAACTCTAAGAGAGTGATTCTCTTTCAATTGGTTGCAAGAAGGGAATTCAACTTGTGTGATGCAACTTGAATTCAACCAAGGGCTTATCTCTTGATTCCTCAAGGGTGGCGCCTCTCCCTTCACTATCCATAGTTCTTTTTGAATGATCCTAAACAATGCTTGGTGCCCCAAGGGACTTAAAGGAAGTAGCATGAGTCCATGGAGGCTCTAACAAGTGTAGAATGGTTAATAGAGTATTCTAGAGGCTTAGAATCGTCTAGGATTGTGTATTAGGACATATACGAACCTTTAGAAAGATCCTAAACAATGCTTGGTGCCCCAAGGGACGTATAGGATATAGCATGAGTCGTTGGAGGCTCTAACTAGTGTAGAATGCTTAATACAGTATTCTAAACACTTAGAATGGTATAGGAATGTGTATTACGACATATAAGAACCTTTAGAATGGTCCTAAACAATGCTTGGTGCCCCAAGGGACGTTTAGGATGTAGCATGAGTCCTTGGAGGCTCTAACAAGTGTAGAATGGTGAAGAGAGTATTCTAAAGGCTTAGAATGGTCTAGGAATGTGTATTAGGACATATAAGAACCTTTAGAATGATCCTAAACAATTCTTAGTGCCCCAAGGGACGTAGTGGATGTAGCATGAATCATTGGAGGCTCTAACAAGAGTAGAATGGTTAAAAGAGTATTCTAAAGGCTTAGAATGGTCTAGGAATGTGTATTAGGACAAATAAGAACCTTTATAATGATCCTAAATAATGCTTGGTGCCCCAAGGGACTTAAAGGATGTAGCATGAGTCCATGGAGGCTCTAACAAGTGTAGAATGGTTAATAGAGTATTCTAGAGGCTTAGAATCGTCTAGGATTGTGTATTAGGACATATACGAACCATTAGAAAGATCCTAAACAATGCTTGGTGCCCCAAGGGACGTATAGGATATAGCATGAGTCGTTGGAGGCTCTAACTAGTGTAGAATGCTTAATAGAGTATTCTAAACGCTTAGAATGGTATAGGAATGTGTATTAGGACATATAAGAACCTTTAGAATGGTCCTAAACAATGCTTGGTGCCCCAAGGGATGTTTAGGATGTAGCATGAGTCCTTGGAGGCTCTAACAAGTGTAGAATGGTGAAGAGAGTATTCTAAAGGCTTAGAATGGTCTAGGAATGTGTATTAGGACATATAAGAACCTTTAGAATGATCCTAAACAATTCTTAGTGCCCCAAGGGACGTAGTGGATGTAGCATGAATCATTGGAGGCTCTAACAAGTGTAGAATGGTTAAAAGAGTATTCTAAAGGCTTAGAATGGTCTAGGAATGTGTATTAGGACAAATAAGAACCTTTATAATGATCCTAAACAATGTTTGGTGCCCCAAGGGACGTATAGGATGTAGCATGAGTGCATGGAGGCTCTAACAAGTGTAGAATGGTTAATAGGGTATTCTAAAGGCTTAGAATGGTCTAGGAATGTGTATTAGGACATATAAGAACCTTTAGAATGATCCTAAACAATGCTTGGTAGCCCAAGGGACGTAGAGGATGTAGTATGAGTTCTTGGAGGCTCTAACAAGTGTAGAATGATTATGAGAGTATTCTAAAGGCTTAGAGTGGTCTAGGATTCAGTATTAGAACATATAAGAATCTTTAGAATGATCCTAAACAGTGCTTGTTGCCCCAAGGGACGAAAAGGATGTAGCATGAGTCCTAGGAGGCTCTAACAAGTGTAGAATAGTTAATAGAGTATTCTAAAGGCTTAGCATGGTATAGGAATGTGTATTAGAACATATAAGAACCTTTAGAATGATCCTAAACAATGCTTGGTGCCCCAAGGGACGAATAGGATGTAGCATGAGTCTTTGGAGGCTCTAACAAGTGTAGAATAGTTAATAGAGTATTCTAAAGGCTCAGAATGGTATAGGAATGTGTATTAGGACATATAAGAACCTTTAGAATGATCCTAAACAATGCTTGGTGCCCCAAGGGACGTATAGGATGTAGCATGAGTGCTTGGAGGCTCTAACAAGTGTAGAATGGTTAATAGGGTATTCTAAAGGCTTAGAATGGTCTAGGAATGTGGATTAGGACATATAAGAACCTTTAGAATGATCCTAAACAATGCTTGGTGCCCCAAGGGACGTAGAGGATTTTGCATTAGTCCATGGAGGCTCTAACAAGTCTAGAATGGTTAATAGGGTATTCTAAAGGCTTAGAATGGTCAAGGAATGTGTATTAGGACATATAAGAACCTTTAGAATGACCCTAAACAATGCTTGGTTCCCCAAGGGACGTAGAGGATGTAGCATGAGTCCTTGGAGGCTCTAACAAGTGTAGAATAGTTAATAGAGTATTCTAAAGGCTCAGAATGGTATAGGAATGTGTATTAGGACATATAAGAACCTTTAGAATGATCCTAAACAATGATTGGTGCCCCAAGGGACGTATAGGATGTAGCATGAGTGCTTGGAGGCTCTAACAAGTGTAGAATGGTTAATAGGGTATTCTAAAGGCTTAGAATGGTCTAGGAATGTGTATTAGGACATATAAGAACCTTTAGAATGATCCTAAACAATGCTTGGTGCCCCAAGGGACGTAGAGGATGTAGCATGAGTCCTTGGAGGCTCTAACAGGTGTAGAATGGTTAAAAGAGTATTCTAAAGGCTTAGAATGGTCTAGGAATGTGTATTAGGACATATAAGAACCTTTAGAATGATCCTAAACAATGCTTGGTAGCGCAAGGGACGTAGAGGATGTAGTATGAGTTCTTGGAGGCTCTAACAAGTGTAGAATGATTATGAGAGTATTCTAAAGGCTTAGAGTGGTCTAGGATTGTGTATTAGAACATATAAGAATCTTTAGAATGATCCTAAACAGTGCTTGGTGCCCCAAGGGAGGAAGAGGATGTAGCATGAGTCCTAGGAGTCTCTAACAAGTGTAGAATAGTTAATAGAGTATTCTAAAGGCTTTGAATGCTATAAGAATGTGTATTAGAACATATAAGAACCTTTAGAATGATCCTAAACAATGCTTGGTGCCCCAAGGGACGAATAGGATGTAGCATGAGTCTTTGGAGGCTCTAACAAGTGTAGAATAGTTAATAGAGTATTCTAAAGGCTCAGAATGGTATAGGAATGTGTATTAGGACATATAAGAACCTTTAGAATGATCCTAAGCAATGCTTGGTGCCCCAAGGGACGTATAGGATGTAGCATGCGTGCTTGGAGGCTCTAACAAGTGTAGAATGGTTAATAGGGTATTCTAAAGGCTTAGAATGGTCTAGGAATGTGGATTAGGACATATAAGAACCTTTAGAATGATCCTAAACAATGCTTGGTGCCCCAAGGGACGTAGAGGATTTTGCATTAGTCCATGGAGGCTCTAACAAGTGTAGAATGGTTAATAGGGTATTCTAAAGGCTTAGAATGGTCTAGGAATGTGTATTAGGACATATAAGAACCTTTAGAATGATCCTAAACAATGCTTGGTAGCGCAAGGGACGTAGAGGATGTAGTATGAGTTCTTGGAGGCTCTAACAAGTGTAGAATGATTATGAGAGTATTCTAAAGGCTTAGAGTGGTCTAGGATTGTGTATTAGAACATATAAGAATCTTTAGAATGATCCTAAACAGTGCTTGGTGCCCCAAGGGACGAAGAGGATGTAGCATGAGTCCTAGGAGTCTCTAACAAGTGTAGAATAGTTAATAGAGTATTCTAAAGGCTTAGAATGGTATAAGAATGTGTATTAGAACATATAAGAACCTTTAGAATGATCCTAAACAATGCTTGGTGCCCCAAGGGACGAATAGGATGTAGCATGAGTCTTTGGAGGCTCTAACAAGTGTAGAATAGTTAATAGAGTATTCTAAAGGCTCAGAATGGTATAGGAATGTGTATTAGGACATATAAGAACCTTTAGAATGATCCTAAACAATGCTTGGTGCCCCAAGGGACGTATAGGATGTAGCATGAGTGCTTGGAGGCTCTAACAAGTGTAGAATGGTTAATAGGGTATTCTAAAGGCTTAGAATGGTCTAGGAATGTGGATTAGGACATATAAGAACCTTTAGAATGATCCTAAACAATGCTTGGTGCCCCAAGGGACGTAGAGGATTTTGCATTAGTCCATGGAGGCTCTAACAAGTGTAGAATGGTTAATAGGGTATTCTAAAGGCTTAGAATGGTCAAGGAATGTGTATTAGGACATATAAGAACCTTTAGAATGACCCTAAACAATGCTTGGTGCCCGAAGGGACGTAGAGGATGTAGCATGAGTCCTTGGAGGCTCTAACAAGTGTAGAATAGTTAATAGAGTATTCTAAAGGCTCAGAATGGTATAGGAATGTGTATTAGGACATATAAGAACCTTTAGAATGATCCTAAACAATGATTGGTGCCCCAAGGGACGTATAGGATGTAGCATGAGTGCTTGGAGGCTCTAACAAGTGTAGAATGGTTAATAGGGTATTCTAAAGGCTTAGAATGGTCTAGGAATGTGTATTAGGACATATAAGAACCTTTAGAATGATCCTAAACAATGCTTGGTGCCCCAAGGGACGTAGAGGATGTAGCATGAGTCCTTGGAGGCTCTAACAGGTGTAGAATGGTTAAAAGAGAATTCTAAAGGCTTAGAATGGTCTAGGAATGTGTATTAGGACATATAAGAACCTTTAGAATGATCCTAAACAATGCTTGGTAGCGCAAGGGACATAGAGAATGTAGTATGAGTTCTTCGAGGCTCTAACAAGTGTAGAATGATTATGAGAGTATTCTAAAGGCTTAGAATGGTCTAGGAATGTGTATTAGGACATATAAGAACCTTTAGAATGATCCTAAACAATGCTTGGTGCTCCAAGGAACGTAGAGGATGTAGCATGAGTCCTTGGAGGATCTAACATGTGTAGAATGGTTAAAAGAGTATTCTAAAGGCTTAGAATGGTCTAGGAATGTGTATTAGGACATATAAGAACCTTTATAATGATCCTAAACAATGTTTGGTGCCCCAAGGGATGTATAGGATGTAGCATGAGTCCTTGGAGGATCTAACAAGTGTAGAATGGTTAATAGGGTATTCCAAAGGGTTAGTATTGTCTAGGAATATGTATTGGGACTTATAAGAACCTTTAGAATGATCGTCAACAATGCTTATTTCCCCAAGGGACGTAGAGGATGTAGCATGAGTCCTTGGAGGCTCTAACAGGTGTAGAATGGTTAAAAGAGTATTCTAAAGGCTTAGAATGGCCTAGGAATGTGTATTAGGACATATAAGAACCTTTAGAATGATCCTAAACAGTGCTTGGTAGCCCAAGGGACGTAGAGGATGTAGTATGAGTTCTTGGAGGCTCTAACAAGTGTAGAATGATTATGAGAGTATTCTAAAGGCTTAGAGTGGTCTAGGATTCTGTATTAGAACATATAAGAATCTTTAGAATGATCCTAAACAGTGCTTCGTGCCCCAAGGGACGAAGAGGATGTAGCATGAGTCCTAGGAGGCTCTAACAAGTGTAGAATAATTAATAGAGTATTCTACAGGCATAGCATGGTATAGGAATGTGTATTAGAACATATAAGAACCTTTAGAATGATCCTAAACAATGCTTGGTGCCCCAAGGGATGAATAGGATGTAGCATGAGTCTTTGGAGGCTCTAACAAGTGTAGAATAGTTAATAGAGTATTCTAAAGGCTTAGAATGGTCTAGGAATGTGGATTAGGACATATAAGAACCTTTAGAATGATCCTAAACAATGCTTGGTGCCCCAAGGGACGTAGAGGATTTTGCATTAGTCCATGGAGGCTCTAACAAGTGTAGAATGGTTAATAGGGTATTCTAAAGGCTTAGAATGGTCAAGGAATGTGTATTAGGACATATAAGAACCTTTAGAATAACACTAAACAATGCTTGGTGCCCCAAGGGACGTAGAGGATGTAGCATGAGTCCTTGGAGGCTCTAACAAGTGTAGAATAGTTAATAGAGTATTCTAAAGGCTCAGAATGGTATAGGAATGTGTATTAGGACATATAAGAACCTTTAGAATGATCCTAAACAATGATTGGTGCCCCAAGGGACGTATAGGATGTAGCATGAGTGCTTGGAGGCTCTAACAAGTGTAGAATGGTTAATAGGGTATTCTAAAGGCTTAGAATGGTCTAGGAATGTGTATTAGGACATATAAGAACCTTTAGAATGATCCTAAACAATGCTTGGTGCCCCAAGGGACGTAGAGGATGTAGCATGAGTCCTTGGAGGCTCTAACAGGTGTAGAATGGTTAAAAGAGTATTCTAAAGGCTTAGAATGGTCTAGGAATGTGTATTAGGACATATAAGAACCTTTAGAATGATCCTAAACAATGCTTGGTAGCGCAAGGGACGTAGAGGATGTAGTATGAGTTCTTGGAGGCTCTAACAAGTGTAGAATGATTATGAGAGTATTCTAAAGGCTTAGAGTGGTCTAGGATTGTGTATTAGAACATATAAGAATCTTTAGAATGATCCTAAACAGTGCTTGGTGCCCCAAGGGACGAAGAGGATGTAGCATAAGTCCTAGGAGGCTCTAACAAGTGTAGAATAGTTAATAGAGTATTCTAAAGGCTCAGAATGGTATAGGAATGTGTATTAGGACATATAAGAACCTTTAGAATGATCCTAAACAATGATTGGTGCCCCAAGGGACGTATAGGATGTAGCATGAGTGCTTGGAGGCTCTAACAAGTGTAGAATGGTTAATAGGGTATTCTAAAGGCTTAGAATGGTCTAGGAATGTGTATTAGGACATATAAGAACCTTTAGAATGATCCTAAACAATGCTTGGTGCCCCAAGGGACGTAGAGGATGTAGCATGAGTCCTTGGAGGCTCTAACAGGTGTAGAATGGTTAAAAGAGTATTCTAAAGGCTTAGAATGGTCTAGGAATGTGTATTAGGACATATAAGAACCTTTAGAATGATCCTAAACAATGCTTGGTAGCGCAAGGGACGTAGAAGATGTAGTATGAGTTCTTGGAGGCTCTAACAAGTGTAGAATGATTATGAGAGTATTCTAAAGGCTTAGAGTGGTCTAGGATTGTGTATTAGAACATATAAGAATCTTTAGAATGATCCTAAACAGTGCTTGGTGCCCCAAGGGACGAAGAGGATGTAGCATAAGTCCTAGGAGGCTCTAACAAGTGTAGAATAGTTAATAGAGTATTCTAAAGGCTTAGCATGGTATAAGAATGTGTATTAGAACATATAAGAACCTTTAGAATGATCCTAAACAATGCTTGGTGCCCCAAGGGACGAATAGGATGTAGCATGAGTCTTTGGAGGCTCTAACAAGTGTAGAATAGTTAATAGAGTATTCTAAAGGCTCAGAATGGTATAGGAATGTGTATTAGGACATATAAGAACCTTTAGAATGATCCTAAACAATGCTTGGTGCCCCAAGGGACGTATAGGATGTAGCATGAGTGCTTGGAGGCTCTAACAAGTGTAGAATGGTTAATAGGGTATTCTAAAGGCTTAGAATGGTCTAGGAATGTGGATTAGGACATATAAGAACCTTTAGAATGATCCTAAACAATGCTTGGTGCCCCAAGGGACGTAGAGGATTTTGCATTAGTCCATGGAGGCTCTAACAAGTGTAGAATGGTTAATAGGGTATTCTAAAGGCTTAGAATGGTCAAGGAATGTGTATTAGGACATATAAGAACATTTAGAATGACCCTAAACAATGCTTGGTGCCCCAAGGGACGTAGAGGATGTAGCATGAGTCCTTGGAGGCTCTAACAAGTGTAGAATAGTTAATAGAGTATTCTAAAGGCTCAGAATGGTATAGGAATGTGTATTAGGACATATAAGAACCTTTAGAATGATCCTAAACAATGATTGGTGCCCCAAGGGACGTATAGGATGTAGCATGAGTGCTTGGAGGCTCTAACAAGTGTAGAATGGTTAATAGGGTATTCTAAAGGCTTAGAATGGTCTAGGAATGTGTATTAGGACATATAAGAACCTTTAGAATGATCCTAAACAATGCTTGGTGCCCCAAGGGACGTAGAGGATGTAGCATGAGTCCTTGGAGGCTCTAACAGGTGTAGAATGGTTAAAAGAGAATTCTAAAGGCTTAGAATGGTCAGGGAATGTGTATTAGGACATATAAGAACCTTTAGAATGACCCTAAACAATGCTTGGTGCCCCAAGGGACGTAGAGGATGTAGCATGAGTCCTTGGAGGCTCTAACAAGTATAGAATAGTTAATAGAGTATTCTAAAGGCTCAGAATGGTATAGGAATGTGTATTAGGACATATAAGAACCTTTAGAATGATCCTAAACAATGATTGGTGCCCCAAGGGACGTATAGGATGTAGCATGAGTGCTTGGAGGCTCTAACAAGTGTAGAATGGTTAATAGGGTATTCTAAAGGCTTAGAATGGTCTAGGAATGTGTATTAGGACATATAAGAACCTTTAGAATGATCCTAAACAATGCTTGGTGCCCCAAGGGACGTAGAGGATGTAGCATGAGTCCTTGGAGGCTCTAACAAGTGTAGAATGGTTAAAAGAGTATTCTAAAGGCTTAGAATGGTCTAGGAATGTGTATTAGGACATATAAGAACCTTTAGAATGATCTTAAACAATGCTTGGTAGCGCAAGGGACGTAGAGGATGTAGTATGAGTTCTTGGAGGCTCTAACAAGTGTAGAATGATTATGAGAGTATTCTAAAGGCTTAGAGTGGTCTAGGATTGTGTATTAGAACATATAAGAATCTTTAGAATGATCCTAAACAGTGCTTGGTGCCCTAAGGGACGAAGAGGATGTAGCATGAGTCCTAGGAGGCTCTAACAAGTGTAGAATAGTTAATAGAGTATTCTAAAGGCTTAGCATGGTATAAGAATGTGTATTAGAACATATAAGAACCTTTAGAATGATCCTAAACAATGCTTGGTGCCCCAAGGGACGAATAGGATGTAGCATGAGTCTTTGGAGGCTCTAACAAGTGTAGAATAGTTAATAGAGTATTCTAAAGGCTCAGAATGGTATAGGAATGTGTATTAGGACATATAAGAACCTTTAGAATGATCCTAAACAATGCTTGGTGCCCCAAGGGACGTATAGGATGTAGCATGAGTGCTTGGAGGCTCTAACAAGTGTAGAATGGTTAATAGGGTATTCTAAAGGCTTAGAATGGTCTAGGAATGTGTATTAGGACATATAAGAACCTTTAGAATGATCCTAAACAATGCTTGGTGCCCCAAGGGACGTAGAGGATGTAGCATGAGTCCTTGGAGGCTCTAACAGGTGTAGAATGGTTAAAAGAGAATTCTAAAGGCTTAGAATGGTCAGGGAATGTGTATTAGGACATATAAGAACCTTTAGAATGACCCTAAACAATGCTTGGTGCCCCAAGGGACGTAGAGGATGTAGCATGAGTCCTTGGAGGCTCTAACAAGTATAGAATAGTTAATAGAGTATTCTAAAGGCTCAGAATGGTATAGGAATGTGTATTAGGACATATAAGAACCTTTAGAATGATCCTAAACAATGATTGGTGCCCCAAGGGACGTATAGGATGTAGCATGAGTGCTTGGAGGCTCTAACAAGTGTAGAATGGTTAATAGGGTATTCTAAAGGCTTAGAATGGTCTAGGAATGTGTATTAGGACATATAAGAACCTTTAGAATGATCCTAAACAATGCTTGGTGCCCCAAGGGACGTAGAGGATGTAGCATGAGTCCTTGGAGGCTCTAACAAGTGTAGAATGGTTAAAAGAGTATTCTAAAGGCTTAGAATGGTCTAGGAATGTGTATTAGGACATATAAGAACCTTTAGAATGATCTTAAACAATGCTTGGTAGCGCAAGGGACGTAGAGGATGTAGTATGAGTTCTTGGAGGCTCTAACAAGTGTAGAATGATTATGAGAGTATTCTAAAGGCTTAGAGTGGTCTAGGATTGTGTATTAGAACATATAAGAATCTTTAGAATGATCCTAAACAGTGCTTGGTGCCCTAAGGGACGAAGAGGATGTAGCATGAGTCCTAGGAGGCTCTAACAAGTGTAGAATAGTTAATAGAGTATTCTAAAGGCTTAGCATGGTATAAGAATGTGTATTAGAACATATAAGAACCTTTAGAATGATCCTAAACAATGCTTGGTGCCCCAAGGGACGAATAGGATGTAGCATGAGTCTTTGGAGGCTCTAACAAGTGTAGAATAGTTAATAGAGTATTCTAAAGGCTCAGAATGGTATAGGAATGTGTATTAGGACATATAAGAACCTTTAGAATGATCCTAAACAATGCTTGGTGCCCCAAGGGACGTATAGGATGTAGCATGAGTGCTTGGAGGCTCTAACAAGTGTAGAATGGTTAATAGGGTATTCTAAAGGCTTAGAATGGTCTAGGAATGTGGATTAGGACATATAAGAACCTTTAGAATGATCCTAAACAATGCTTGGTGCCCCAAGGGACGTAGAGGATTTTGCATTAGTCCATGGAGGCTCTAACAAGTGTAGAATGGTTAATAGGGTATTCTAAAGGCTTAGAATGGTCAAGGAATGTGTATTAGGACATATAAGAACCTTTAGAATGACCCTAAACAATGCTTGGTGCCCCAAGGGACGTAGAGGATGTAGCATGAGTCCTTGGAGGCTCTAACAAGTGTAGAATAGTTAATAGAGTATTCTAAAGGCTCAGAATGGTATAGGAATGTGTATTAGGACATATAAGAACCTTTAGAATGATCCTAAGCAATGATTGGTGCCCCAAGGGACGTATAGGATGTAGCATGAGTGCTTGGAGGCTCTAACAAGTGTAGAATGGTTAATAGGGTATTCAAAGGCTTAGAATGGTCTAGGAATGTGAATTAGGACATATAAGAACCTTTAGAATGATCCTAAACAATGCTTGGTGCCCCAAGGGACGTAGAGGATGTAGCATGAGTCCTTGGAGGCTCTAACAGGTGTAGAATGGTTAAAAGAGAATTCTAAAGGCTTAGAATGGTCTAGGAATGTGTATTAGGACATATAAGAACCTTTAGAATGATCCTAAACAATGCTTGGTAGCGCAAGGGACGTAGAGGATGTAGTATGAGTTCTTGGAGGCTCTAACAAGTGTAGAATGATTATGAGAGTATTCTAAAGGCTTAGAGTGGTCTAGGATTGTGTATTAGAACATATAAGAATCTTTAGAATGATCCTAA
Organism: Crotalaria pallida; assembly: GCA_037953625.1. Lineage (NCBI taxonomy): Eukaryota > Viridiplantae > Streptophyta > Magnoliopsida > Fabales > Fabaceae > Crotalaria > Crotalaria pallida. The sequence continues at coordinate 71,952,183 of CM075649.1, read as the reverse complement.
ACAGTGCTTGGTGCCCCAAGGGACGAAGAGGATGTAGCATGAGTCCTAGGAGGCTCTAACAAGTGTAGAATAGTTAATAGAGTATTCTAAAGGCTTAGCATGGTATAGGAATGTGTATTAGAACATATAAGAACCTTTAGAATGATCCTAAACAATGCTTGGTGCCCCAAGGGACGAAAAGGATGTAGCATGAGTCTTTGGAGGCTCTAACAAGTGTAGAATAGTTAATAGAGTATTCTAAAGGCTTATAATGGTATAGGAATGTGTATTAGGACATATAAGTACCTTTAGAATGATCCTAAATAATGCTTGGTGCCCCATGGGACGTATAGGATGTAGCATTAGTGCATGGAGGCTCTAACAAGTGTAGAATGGTTAATAGGGTATTCTAAAGGCATAGAATGGTCTAGGAATGTGTATTAGGACATATAAGAACCTTTAGAATGATCCTAAACAATGCTTAGTGCCCCAAGGGACGTAGAGGATTTTGCATGAGTCCTTAGAGGCTCTAACAAGTGTAGAATGGTTAATAGGGTATTCTAAAGGCTTAGTATCGTCTAGGAATATGCATTGGGACATATAAGAACCTTTAGAATGATCCTAAACAATGCTTGGTGCCCCAAGGGACGTATAGGATGTAGCATGAGTCCTTGGAGGCTCTAACAAGTGTAGAATGGTTAATAGTGTATTCTGAAGGCTTAGAATGGTCTAGGAATGTGGATTAGGACATATAAGAACCTTTAGAATGATCCTAAACAATGCTTGGTGCCCCAAGGGACGTAGAGGATTTTGCATTAGTACATGGAGGCTCTAACAAGTGTAGAATGGTTAATAGGGTATTCTAAAGGCTTAGAATGGTCAAGGAATGTGTATTAGGACATATAAGATCCTTTAGAATGACCCTAAACAATGCTTGGTTCCCCAAGGGACGTAGAGGATGTAGCATGAGTCCTTGGAGGCTCTAACAAGTGTAGAATAGTTAATAGGGTATTCTAAAGGCTTAGGATGGTCTAGGAATGTGTATTAGGACATATAAGAACCTTTAGAATGATCCTAAACAATGCTTGGTGCCCCAAGGGACGTAGAGGATGTAGCATGAGTCCTTGGAGGCTCTAACAGGTGTAGAATAGTTAAAAGAGTATTCTAAAGGCTTAGAATGGTCTAGGAATGTGTATTAGGACATATAAGAACCTTTAGAATTATCCTAAACAATGCTTGGTGCCCCAAGGGACGTAGAGGATGTAGCATGAGTCCTTGGAGGCTCTAACAAGTGTAGAATAGTTAATAGAGTATTCTAAAGGCTTAGAGTTGTCTAGGATTGTGTATTAGAACATATATGAATCTTTAGAATGATCCTAAACAGTGCTTGGTGCCCCAAGGGACGAAGAGGATGTAGCATGAGTCCTAGGAGGCTCTAACATGTGTAGAATAGTTAATAGAGTATTCTAAAGGCTTAGCATGGTATAGGAATGTGTATTAGGACATATAAGAACCTTTAGAATGATCCTAAACAATGCTTGGTGCCCCAAGGGACGAATTGGATGTAGCATGAGTCTTTGGAGGCTCTAACAAGTATAGAATAGTTAATAGAGTATTCTAAAGGCTTAGAATGGTATAGGAATGTGTATTAGGACATATAAGTACCTTTAGAATGATCCTAAACAATGCTTGGTGCCCCAAGGGACGTATAGGATGTAGCATGAGTGCTTGGAGGCTCTAACAAGTGTAGAATGGTTAATAGGGTATTCTAAAGGCTTAGAATGGTATAGGAATGTGTATTAGGACATATAAGAACCTTTAGAATGATCCTAAACAATGCTTGGTGCCCCAAGGGACGTAGAGGATTTTGCATTAGTCCATGGAGGCTCGAAAAAGTTCAGAATGGTTAATAGGGTATTCTAAAGGCTTAGAATGGTCAAGGAATGTGTATTAGGACATATAAGAACCTTTACAATGACCCTAAACAATGCTTGGTGCCCCAAGGGATGTAGAGGATGTAGCATGAGTCCTTGGAGGCTCTATCAAGTGTAGAATAGTTAATAAAGTATTCTAAAGGCTCAGAATGGTATAGGAATGTGTATTAGGACATATAAGAACCTTTAGAATGATCCTAAACAATGCTTGGTGCCCCAAGGGACGTATAGGATGTAGCATGAGTGCTTGGAGGCTCTAACAAGTGTAGAATGGTTAATAGGGTATTCTAAAGGCTTAGAATGGTCTAGGAATGTGTATTAGGACATATAAGAACCTATAGAATGATCCTAAACAATGCTTGGTGCCCCAAGGGACGTAGAGGATGTAGCATGAGTCCTTGGAGGCTCTAACAGGTATAGAATGGTTAAAAGAGTATTCTAAAGGCTTAGAATGGTCTAGGAATGTGTATTAGGACATATAAGAACCTTTAGAATGATCCTAAACAATGCTTGGTAGCCCAAGGGACATAGAGGATGTAGTATGAGTTCTTGGAGGCTCTAACAAGTGTAGAATGATTATGAGAGTATTCTAAAGGCTTAGAGTGGTCTAGGATTGTGTATTAGAACATATAAGAATCTTTAGAATGATCCTAAACAGTGCTTGGTGCCCCAAGGGACGAAGAGGATGTAGCATGAGTCCTAGGAGGCTCTAACAAGTGTAGAATAGTTAATAGAGTATTCTAAAGGCTTAGCATGGTATAGGAATGTGTATTAGAACATATAAGAACCTTTAGAATGATCCTAAATAATGCTTGGAGCCCCAAGGGACGAATAGGATGTAGCATGAGTCTTTGGAGGCTCTAACAAGTGTAGAATAGTTAATAGAGTATTCTAAAGGCTTATAATGGTATAGGAATGTGTATTAGGATGTATAAGTACCTTTAGAATGATCCTAAACAATGCTTGGTGCCCGAAGGAACGTATAGGATGTAGCATGAGTGCATGGAGGCTCTAACAAGTGTAGAACGGTTAATAGGGTATTCTAAAGGCTTAGAATGGTCTAGGAATGTGTATAAGGACATATAAGAACCTTTAGAATGATCCTAAACAATGCTTAGTGCCCCAAGGGACGTAGAGGATTTTGCATGAGTCCTTAGAGGCTCTAACAAGTGTAGAATGGTTAATAGGGTATTCTATAGGCTTAGTATCGTCTAGGAATATGCATTGGGACATATAATAACCTTTAGAATGATCCTAAACAATGCTTAGTGCCCCAAGGGACGTATAGGATGTAGCATGAGTCCTTGGAGGCTCTAACAAGTGTAGAATGGTTAATAGTGTATTCTGAAGGCTTAGAATGGTCTAGGAATGTGGATTAGGACATATAAGAACCTTTAGAATGATCCTAAACAATGCTTGGTGCCCCAAGGGACGTAGAGGATTTTGCATTAGTACATGGAGGCTCTAACAAGTGTAGAATGGTTAATAGGGTATTCTAAAGGCTTAGAATGGTCAAGGAATGTGTATTAGGACATATAAGAACCTTTAGAATGACCCTAAATAATGCTTGGTGCCCTAAGGGACGTAGAGGATGTAGCATGAGTCCTTGGAGGCTCTAACAAGTGTAGAATAATTAATAGAGTATTCTAAAGGCTCAGAATGGTATAGGAATGTGTATTAGGACATATAAGAACCTTTAGAATGATCCTAAACAATGCTTGGTGCCCCAAGGGACGTATAGGATGTAGCATGAGTGCTTGGAGGCTCTAACAAGTTTAGAATGGTTAATAGGGTATTTTAAAGGCTCAGAATGGTCTAGGAATGTGTATTAGGACATAAAAGAACCTTTAGAAAGATCCTAAACAATGCTTGGTGCCCCAAGGGACGTAGAGGATTTTGCATGAGTCCTTGGAGGCTCTAAAGGGTGTAGAATGGTTAATAGGGTATTCTAAAGGCTTAGGATGGTCTAGGAATGTGTATTAGGACATATAAGAACCTTTAGAATGATCCTAAACAATGCTTGGTAGCCCAAGGGACGTAGAGGATGTAGTTTGAGTTCTTGGAGACTCTAACAAGTGTAGAATGATTATGAGAGTATTCTAAAGGCTTAGAGTGGTCTAGGATTGTGTATTAGAACATATAAGAATCTTTAGAATGATCGTCAACAATGCTTATTGCCCCAAGGGACGTAGAGGATGTAGCATGAGTCCTTGGAGGCTCTAAAGGGTGTAGAATGGTTAAAAGAGAATTCTAAAGGCTTAGAATGGTCTAGGAATGTGTATTAGGACATATAAGAACCTTTAGAATGATCCTAAACAATGATTGGTAGCCCAAGGGACGTAGAGGATGTAGTATGAGTTCTTGGAGGCTCTAACAAGTGTAGAATGATTATGAGAGTATTCTAAAGGCTTAGAGTGGTCTAGGATTGTGTATTAGAACATATAAGAATCTTTAGAATGATCCTAAACAGTGCTTGGTGCCCCAAGGGACGAAGAGGATGTAGCATGAGTCCTAGGAGGCTCTAACAAGTGTAGAATAGTTAATAGAGTATTCTAAAGGCTTAGCATGGTATAGGAATGTGTATTAGAACATATAAGAACCTTTAGAATGATCCTAAACAATGCTTGGTGCCCCAAGGGACGAATAGGATGTAGCATGAGTCTTTGGAGGCTCTAACAAGTATAGAATAGTTAATAGAGTATTCTATAGGCTTAGAATGGTATAGGAATGTGTATTAGGACATATAAGTACCTTTAGAATGATCCTAAACAATGCTTGGTGCCCCATGGGACGTATAGGATGTAGCATGAGTGCTTGGAGGCTCTAACAAGTGTAGAATGGTTAATAGGGTATTCTAAAGGCTTAGAATGGTATAGGAATGTGTATTAGGACATATAAGAACCTTTAGAATGATCCTAAACAATGCTTAGTGCCCCAAGGGACGTAGAGGATTTTGCATGAGTCCTTAGAGGCTCTAACAAGTGTAGAATGGTTAATAGGGTATTCTAAAGGCTAGTATCGTCTAGGAATATGCATTGGGACATATAAGAACCTTTAGAATGATCCTAAACAATGCTTAGTGCCCCAAGGGACGTATAGGATGTAGCATGAGTCCTTGGAGGCTCTAACAAGTATAGAATGGTTAATAGTGTATTCTGAAGGCTTAGAATGGTCTAGGAATGTGGATTAGGACATATAAGAACCTTTAGAATGATCCTAAACAATGCTTGGTGCCCCAAGGGACGTAGAGGATTTTGCATTAGTCCATGGAGGCTCTAACAAGTGTAGAATGGTTAATAGGGTATTCTAAAGGCTTAGAATGGTCAAGGAATGTGTATTAGGACATATAAGAACCTTTAGAATGACCCTAAACAATGCTTGGTGCCCCAAGGGACGTAGAGGATGTAGCATGAGTCCTTGGAGGCTCTAACAAGTGTAGAATAGTTAATTGAGTATTCTAAAGGTTCAGAATGGTATAGGAATGTGTATTAGGACATATAAGAACCTTTAGAATGATCCTAAACAATGCTTGGTGCCCCAAGGGACGTATAGGATGTAGCATGAGTGCTTGGAGGCTCTAACAAGTGTAGAATAGTTAATAGGGTATTCTAAAGGCTTAGAATGGTCTAGGAATGTGTATTAGGACATATAAGAACCTTTAGAATGATCCTAAACAATGCTTGGTGCCCCAAGGGACATATAGGATGTAGCATGAGTGCTTGGAGGCTCTAACAAGTGTAGAATAGTTAATAGGGTATTCTAAAGGCTTAGAATGGTCTAGGAATGTGTATTAGGACATATAAGAATTTTTAGAATGATCCTAAACAATGCTTGGTGCCCCAAGGGACGTAGAGGATGTAGCATGAGTGCTTGGAGGCTCTAAAGAGTGTAGAATGGTTAAAAGAGTATTCTAAAGGCTTAGAATGGTCTAGGAATGTGTATTAGGACATATAAGAACCTTTAGAATGATCCTAAACAATGCTTGGTAGCCCAAGGGACGTAGACGATGTAGTATGAGTTCTTGGAGGCTCTAACAAGTGTAGAATGATTATGAGAGTATTCTAAAGGCTTAGAGTTGTATAGGATTGTGTATTAGAACATATAAGAATCTTTAGAATGATCCTAAACAGTGCTTCGTGCCCCAAGGGGCGAAGAGGATGTAGCATGAGTCCTAGGAGGCTCTAACAAGTGTAGAATAGTTAATAGAGTATTCTAAAGGCTTAGCATGGTATAGGAATGTGTATTAGAACATATAAGAACCTTTAGAATGATCTTAAACAATGCTTGGTGCCCCAAGGGACGAATAGGATGTAGCATGAGTCTTTGGAGGCTCTAACAAGTATAGAATAGTTAATAGAGTATTCTATAGGCTTAGAATGGTATAGGAATGTGTATTAGGACATATAAGTACCTTTAGAATGATCCTAAACAATGCTTGGTGCCCCATGGGACGTATAGGATGTAGCATGAGTGCTTGGAGGCTCTAACAAGTGTAGAATGGTTAATAGGGTATTCTAAAGGCTTAGAATGGTATAGGAATGTGTATTAGGACATATAAGAACCTTTAGAATGATCCTAAACAATGCTTAGTGCCCCAAGGGACGTAGAGGATTTTGCATGAGTCCTTAGAGGCTCTAACAAGTGTAGAATGGTTAATAGGGTATTCTAAAGGCTAGTATCGTCTAGGAATATGCATTGGGACATATAAGAACCTTTAGAATGATCCTAAACAATGCTTAGTGTCCCAAGGGACGTATAGGATGTAGCATGAGTCCTTGGAGGCTCTAACAAGTATAGAATGGTTAATAGTGTATTCTGAAGGCTTAGAATGGTCTAGGAATGTGGATTAGGACATATAAGAACCTTTAGAATGATCCTAAACAATGCTTGGTGCCCCAAGGGACGTAGAGGATTTTGCATTAGTCCATGGAGGCTCTAACAAGTGTAGAATGGTTAATAGGGTATTCTAAAGGCTTAGAATGGTCAAGGAATGTGTATTAGGACATATAAGAACCTTTAGAATGACCCTAAACAATGCTTGGTGCCCCAAGGGACGTAGAGGATGTAGCATGAGTCCTTGGAGGCTCTAACAAGTGTAGAATAGTTAATTGAGTATTCTAAAGGTTCAGAATGGTATAGGAATGTGTATTAGGACATATAAGAACCTTTAGAATGATCCTAAACAATGCTTGGTGCCCCAAGGGACGTATAGGATGTAGCATGAGTGCTTGGAGGCTCTAACAAGTGTAGAATAGTTAATAGGGTATTCTAAAGGCTTAGAATGGTCTAGGAATGTGTATTAGGACATATAAGAACCTTTAGAATGATCCTAAACAATGCTTGGTGCCCCAAGGGACATATAGGATGTAGCATGAGTGCTTGGAGGCTCTAACAAGTGTAGAATAGTTAATAGGGTATTCTAAAGGCTTAGAATGGTCTAGGAATGTGTATTAGGACATATAAGAATTTTTAGAATGATCCTAAACAATGCTTGGTGCCCCAAGGGACGTAGAGGATGTAGCATGAGTGCTTGGAGGCTCTAAAGAGTGTAGAATGGTTAAAAGAGTATTCTAAAGGCTTAGAATGGTCTAGGAATGTGTATTAGGACATATAAGAACCTTTAGAATGATCCTAAACAATGCTTGGTAGCCCAAGGGACGTAGACGATGTAGTATGAGTTCTTGGAGGCTCTAACAAGTGTAGAATGATTATGAGAGTATTCTAAAGGCTTAGAGTTGTATAGGATTGTGTATTAGAACATATAAGAATCTTTAGAATGATCCTAAACAGTGCTTCGTGCCCCAAGGGGCGAAGAGGATGTAGCATGAGTCCTAGGAGGCTCTAACAAGTGTAGAATAGTTAATAGAGTATTCTAAAGGCTTAGCATGGTATAGGAATGTGTATTAGAACATATAAGAACCTTTAGAATGATCTTAAACAATGCTTGGTGCCCCAAGGGACGAATAGGATGTAGCATGAGTCTTTGGAGGCTCTAACAAGTATAGAATAGTTAATAGAGTATTCTAAAGGCTTAGAATGGTATAGGAATGTGTATTAGGACATATAAGTACCTTTAGAATGATCCTAAACAATGCTTGGTGCCCCAAGGGACGTATAGGATGTAGCATGAGTGCTTAGAGGCTCTAACAAGTGTAGAATGGTTAATAGGGTATTCTAAAGGCTTAGCATGGTATAGGAATGTGTATTAGGACATATAAGAACCTTTAGAATGATCCTAAACAATGCTTGGTGCCCCAAGGGACGAATAGGATGTAGCATGAGTCTTTGGAGGCTCTAACAAGTATAGAATAGTTAATAGAGTATTCTAAAGGCTTAGAATGGTATAGGAATGTGTATTAGGACATATAAGTACCTTTAGAATGATCCTAAACAATGCTTGGTGCCCGAAGGGACGTATAGGATGTAGCATGAGTGCATGGAGGCTCTAACAAGTGTAGAATGGTTAATAGGGTATTCTAAAGGCTTAGAATGGTCTAGGAATGTGTATTAGGACATATAAGAACCTTTAGAATGATCCTAAACAATGCTTAGTGCCCCAAGGGACGTAGAGGATTTTGCATGAGTCCTTAGAGGCTCTAACAAGTGTAGAATGGTTAATAGGGTATTCTAAAGGCTTAGTATCGTCTAGGAATATGCATTGGGACATATAAGAACCTTTAGAATGATCCTAAACAATGCTTAGTGCCCCAAGGGACGTATAGGATGTAGCATGAGTCCTTGGAGGCTCTAACAAGTGTAGAATGGTTAATAGTGTATTCTGAAGGCTTAGAATGGTCTAGGAATGTGGATTAGGACATATAAGAACCTTTAGAATGATCCTAAACAATGCTTGGTTCCCCAAGGGACGTAGAGGATTTTGCATTAGTACATGGAGGCTCTAACAAGTGTAGAATGGTTAATTGGGTATTCTAAAGGCTTAGAATGGTCAAGGAATGTGTATTAGGACATATAAGAACCTTTAGAATGACCCTAAACAATGCTTGGTGCCCCAAGGGACGTAGAGGATGTAGCATGAGTCCTTGGAGGCTCTAACAAGTGTAGAATAGTTAATAGAGTATTCTAAAGGCTCAGAATGGTATACGAAAGTGTATTAGGACATATAAGAACCTTTAGAATGATCCTAAACAATGCTTGGTGCCCCAAGGGACATATAGGATGTAGCATGAGTGCTTGGAGGCTCTAACAAGTGTAGAATAGTTAATAGGGTATTCTAAAGGCTTAGAATGGTCTAGGAATGTGTATTAGGACATATAAGAATTTTTAGAATGATCCTAAACAATGCTTGGTGCCCCAAGGGACGTAGAGGATGTAGCATGAGTGCTTGGAGGCTCTAAAGAGTGTAGAATGGTTAAAAGAGTATTCTAAAGGCTTAGAATGGTCTAGGAATGTGTATTAGGACATATAAGAATTTTTAGAATGATCCTAAACAATGCTTGGTGCCCCAAGGGACGTAGAGGATGTAGCATGAGTGCTTGGAGGCTCTAAAGAGTGTAGAATGGTTAAAAGAGTATTCTAAAGGCTTAGAATGGTCTAGGAATGTGTATTAGGACATATAAGAACCTTTAGAATGATCCTAAACAATGCTTGGTAGCCCAAGGGACGTAGACGATGTAGTATGAGTTCTTGGAGGCTCTAACAAGTGTAGAATGATTATGAGAGTATTCTAAAGGCTTAGAGTTGTATAGGATTGTGTATTAGAACATATAAGAATCTTTAGAATGATCCTAAACAGTGCTTCGTGCCCCAAGGGACGAAGAGGATGTAGCATGAGTCCTAGGAGGCTCTAACAAGTGTAGAATAGTTAATAGAGTATTCTAAAGGCTTAGCATGGTATAGGAATGTGTATTAGAACATATAAGAACCTTTAGAATGATCCTAAACAATGCTTGGTGCCCCAAGGGACGAATAGGATGTAGCATGAGTCTTTGGAGGCTCTAACAAGTATAGAATAGTTAATAGAGTATTCTAAAGGCTTAGAATGGTATAGGAATGTGTATTAGGACATATAAGTACCTTTAGAATGATCCTAAACAATGCTTGGTGCCCCAAGGGACGTATAGGATGTAGCATGAGTGCTTAGAGGCTCTAACAAGTGTAGAATGGTTAATAGGGTATTCTAAAGGCTTAGCATGGTATAGGAATGTGTATTAGGACATATAAGAACCTTTAGAATGATCCTAAACAATGCTTGGTGCCCCAAGGGACGAATAGGATGTAGCATGAGTCTTTGGAGGCTCTAACAAGTATAGAATAGTTAATAGAGTATTCTAAAGGCTTAGAATGGTATAGGAATGTGTATTAGGACATATAAGTACCTTTAGAATGATCCTAAACAATGCTTGGTGCCCGAAGGGACGTATAGGATGTAGCATGAGTGCATGGAGGCTCTAACAAGTGTAGAATGGTTAATAGGGTATTCTAAAGGCTTAGAATGGTCTAGGAATGTGTATTAGGACATATAAGAACCTTTAGAATGATCCTAAACAATGCTTAGTGCCCCAAGGGACGTAGAGGATTTTGCATGAGTCCTTAGAGGCTCTAACAAGTGTAGAATGGTTAATAGGGTATTCTAAAGGCTTAGTATCGTCTAGGAATATGCATTGGGACATATAAGAACCTTTAGAATGATCCTAAACAATGCTTAGTGCCCCAAGGGACGTATAGGATGTAGCATGAGTCCTTGGAGGCTCTAACAAGTGTAGAATGGTTAATAGTGTATTCTGAAGGCTTATAATGGTCTAGGAATGTGGATTAGGACATATAAGAACCTTTAGAATGATCCTAAACAATGCTTGGTTCCCCAAGGGACGTAGAGGATTTTGCATTAGTACATGGAGGCTCTAACAAGTGTAGAATGGTTAATTGGGTATTCTAAAGGCTTAGAATGGTCAAGGAATGTGTATTAGGACATATAAGAACCTTTAGAATGACCCTAAACAATGCTTGGTGCCCCAAGGGACGTAGAGGATGTAGCATGAGTCCTTGGAGGCTCTAACAAGTGTAGAATAGTTAATAGAGTATTCTAAAGGCTCAGAATGGTATACGAAAGTGTATTAGGACATATAAGAACCTTTAGAATGATCCTAAACAATGCTTGGTGCCCCAAGGGACGTATAGGATGTAGCATGAGTGCTTGGAGGCTCTAACAAGTGTAGAATGGTTAATAGGGTATTCTAAAGGCTTAGAATGGTCTAGGAATGTGTATTAGGACATATAAGATCCTTTAGAATGATCCTAAACAATGCTTGGTGCCCCAAGGGACGTAGAGGATTTTAAGAAATAAGTCACATAACAATTATACACACATATTGTAACATCCTCACTTTAATTAGTTAATTTTAAATTTTAATAAAATCAGAGTTTGAAAATTCATTTTAGAATTTGATTTCTTTTAAAAGGTTTTTCGAAAATCCGGCAGAGTTTCCTCTGTTTTTCGGACTTCCCAAAAATTCTCTTCTTAAAACATGTCAGTCCAGAATATTTAAAAACTTAAAACATAATAGTTCAATAACCAGATCAGGTCCTAAAGCCCAATTAGTACAAATTCAGGGCATACAATTACTACGCATATTAAATTAAAAAAATAACAGTTTTAAAAATAAAATCCGCTCAAGGTATCACAAATACACTCCACGTGGTGGAGAATTTCCAGTTCGGCCCCCAACAGTGTAAGCTCCGCTTCCGTACCTGTAAAATTATATCAAGAAGGGTAGCATTACACAGAACTTAAAAAGATAAATCCTAAAAGAAGACATAGCAAATAACTAAGCCTATATAATTATTAATATACTTTATTCATAATTATTCGTATAATTGATCTCTTTTAGTTTTTCACTTATTCTCACATTCCTTTAATTATTGATTCTTTTTTCTTTCTTCCTTTCCCATTCTTTTATTCTTTTTCCATTTTCATTAGGTAGTCCAGCCCCAGCCAGCCGTACGGTACTGAGCGCTAGGAGTTCCCTTATTCATTATTCATTTTCCTTTCTTTTTCCTTTTTAATCGACACGCCTTACTAGGCTCGCATCGATGCCGATACGCCTTACCAGGCTCGCACCGGACTTCCATTTTATTTTTAATCGACACGCCTTACCAGGCTAGCATCGATGCCGATACGCCTTACCAGGCTCACATCGGACTTCCATTTTCCTTTTTAATCGACACGCCTTACCAGGCTCGCATCGATGCCGATACGCCTTACTAGGCTCGCATCGGACTTCCATTTTCCTTTTTAATCGACACGCCTTACCAGGCTCGCATCGATGCCGATACGCCTTACCAGGCTCGCATCGGACTTCCATTTTTCTTTCCTTTCTTTCTCTTTCTTTTTCTTTCTCTTTCTCTTTTTCTTTCTCTTTCTCTTAGTCATATATCTTTTCTCTTTTCTGAGTTATTGTATTATTTCGTTTCTTTATTTAGGAACTTATCATCACATTGTTTACTTTTCACTATATTTAATATCCTTCTTTCTTTTCCTTTTTCTTCTTCTCTTCCTTTTCTTTTTCTTATAATTTAAATAATTCTTTTATGCTCATCAAAATATTTTAATCTTTATTTTCGTTTATGACTTAATACATTTTCCTACGTTTTCTAATTTATTCTTTTCCTTGATACTAATTATCCTCACTCTTACCCAACTCTGTTTAACTTGGTCAAGTACATTATATTCTTGCGCTCGTTTCTAATTCTTAGTTATTTCTTTATTTCATTTATCCCTCACTCTTACTTAACTTATTATTTCCATTTCTTTGACTCCAGTTTACTTAACTACTCTATTAACTCACATTATTACTTAACTTATTATCCCTATTTCATTAACTATATTTTATTTAACTGCTCTATTACTTAATCTAGCTTCTCAATTTTTTTATTACATTCTTCTACCTAACTTCCCTCATAATGTACTCTCTCTTCGTTGTATTATCTTCTTATTAATCCGCTTATCGTTTTCCTATTTCTTTTTAAATCTAATTCATTATTTTGCACCTATTGCCCTAATCGGTCCTGTACATATTTATTATTTCCATTACTAATCCCTCCTTTATCTCACTTTACTCTTTGGGTACTATTATACTTATTATCTTTTAGTTCATTAATTCTACTCTCCCTTTTGCCTATTTCGTTACTTATTACCCTTTTGTCCTTTTACTTCCCCTATGGTTTTATTTTTATGATTGCTCACGTTCTTGTTTTATCCTGACTATTTTAATATTCTAATTACGCTCATTCGTTCCGGGCCTTATGCTACGCTCATTCCTTTTATTCCCTAAAGTGTGGTTTCTATTACAATTTTATATACTTCCTTTATATCCACGAGGGTTACCCTAAGGTTCATTAACATACTTTTTAATTGCCCTATTCTCAGCTACCACTATAGCATCCTAGAATTTACTTCTTAAGTAAAGGTAACGCGAACCCTCTTACCTCGGACTTTTTAAATAGAACCTGGATTTTAGCTCGGCGGCGATGACGGCGTCGGTGTTGCTCCTCGTTAGCGGGAACGATCGCGGCTGAACCAAGGCAAGAGCTTCGAGCTTCGAGGTTCCCGACACGAGCCCGGCACGATCACGGACCGGTAACGGCACCGGTGAGGTCCGTGGAGAGAGAGAGAGAGCTCGTGGGTGTGAGAGGAAAAGGGATGAAGGAGGAGTTGTGGTTGTGGTGGTTTGATCGGCGGCCACGGCGGCGGTGGTCTCAGGCGGCGGTTGTGGCGGCCGACAAGGGAGAGAAGAGAGGGAGAGAGAGAGACCAAGCTAAAGGGGAAGAGGGAGAGAGAAATATGATGGTGGTGATGGGGGATAGCGATGGTGGCTCGTGGTGGAGGTGGCGGTGGCGGCCGGAGAGGAAGGGGCGGCGGCGGAGGAGTAAGAGAGGTGAGGGAAAGGGAGAGAGAGAGAAAGAGCAAGGGATGGTGAGGGAAAGGAGGGAGAGAGTGGATCTGTGGAGGAGGAAGGGAGGCCAAGGAGGCGGCGGCCTTGGGTGGTGGTGGCTCGTGGTGGCGCCGGAGGAGGGAGGGAGATCGGAGGAAGAGAGAACAAAGGGTTGAAATGGGGTTTTCAGCCCCAAAAACGCGTTTTTAATGTTGCAGACTGCAGAATACTCGAGTATTTCTGTCCATACTCGAGTATTTTGACCCAAAATACTCGAGTATTTCACAAAATACTCAAGTATAATGATCAGATACTGCTAGTTTGCTTTTCTATTTTTCAGCTATTTTCTCCCAACTTCAAATAGCCATAACTTCTTCGTTCACTGTCGGATCTTGCTCAAATTTGACGAGTAACTTCCTAAAAATCATATATTCATATCCAACGGTGGAAATTGTGTTTGGAGTCTTAAATCTTTTATTTTGAATTTCCTAACGTCGAGTGTTTATAACACCGAAAAATCGATTTTTAACACTCGTTTGGTCTTCTTTAAATTTGCTTTTCGATGCCAATGCTCCTTGACTCCTCTATGGCACTCAAAGAACTCCTAATCCATCATTTTAAATCCCTTCTAGGATAATCCTTACTTCCAAATCTTACTATTATTCTAATTATTATTAGAATTAAAATTCGGGATGTTACACATATAACAACAACTACTACCTAATATATATATATATATATATATATATATCACGGTCCAAAAATAAAACAAGGAAAAAGACGAATTTTTTTCTTTTCTTCAAATAATACATTAAACTTATTTAGTTTCCATTCCTTATTCATACATTCATCTTGAATCCAAACAAAAAGAAATAAAATACTTCAAACAGATACAAAATTTCTATAAAATATAAATTCCTATATTGTAAGAACACAAAAATTTCAGAATATTCTTTTTCCTTTTTATGATATATAATTCGATCATCTCAAGGTTAAAGAAAAGGGGAGATCATTCTCTTTAAACAACTTCTTTTTTGTCCCTTTTCTTATCCTTATTTCATTTGACCACAAATCAAAATATTACCAACAAAAACATAGTTCATTCTAATATAAAAAATAAGAATTAGAAACTTTTAGTTCTTAATATCATAAAAAGAAAAATTAGAGATTCTAATAACAGTAGAAGAAGAGATGAAATAAATTAAAATATAGACTTAGAGTTATCTCTCCTCCTAAAGCTAAAAGACTTCCCCAAGGTGAGAAAATTTTCCTCCTCTTCCTACCTTCAACTCTCCACCTTCCTCTCTCTTTTCCCTTGGAATAATTTTTTTTTCTCAAAGTAACAACAAGTAGTATGTGTGAAATGGTGAGAGGTGTGATGACCTATTTATAGGTGAAGAGAAGGCAAATATTCCCCAAAAATCTGATCAGAAATTCATCCCCCCTCCTACTCCATGGTGAGTCATCAACTTTACTTCTTCACTTGGAACTTCACAAGCATTAAATGGGACTTTTCTAAAAACTATAGCTTCTTAACTCAAGGTTTATTCCTCACAATTTTCAGAAATTATTCTCTTCTCTCCCTCCTAATATTTGGACGGTGCACCCATATAAAAATAAGGAGAAAAATTTCCATTGGCCCATTTTGAATTCACCACATAATTGACCAATCACCTAAAAGTTTTCATTTTTAATAATTCAGAAATAATTTAGAAAAATACAGAAGTTTGGACGGTGCAGCCAATGGAAGCTTAGATAATTATTTAAATGCATACATAAAATTATTTTATAGTCCAATAATTTATTTTATACTCCAAAATAATTTTTCTACCAAAAATTCGTTTTTCCCTACGGTACAGTACTTTTTCGTAGATGTCAAAATAAAAATCTTATTTTCACATACTCAAATACTACATTTTAATACGATCGTTTTCATATAAAGTTTATAATTTTTGGACTTACGGTTTGAAAGTTATGAATTTTTGAAGCTCTAAGATCATTTCCTTCAAAAATGCACTTCATGAGCTTTCAAATAATTTTATAATAAGGAAAATACGAAAATATATTTTATTTGGACGGTGGTCCAATAGAAAACCTCAGAAATGTATTTTTGTTTTCAAAATAATATACACTTGAGTCAATAGGTCATTTAATGCATTAAAATCACATCTTTACACTTAAAACTCAAAAATTCGTTCAGTACTGTAGCAGTGATAAAATTTCGAAAACTCCAAAATAAAAATCAAAGATTTAAATTTTCATAATCTATGTTTCGATACGATCGTTTTGACATATCATTTGTAATTTTTCGACGTACGGTTTAAAAGATATGAATTTTTGAAGTTATAGTTCTATAACCCAAAAATTTCACTTTTTGTCAAAACCTTAGTTAAAATCATTCCAATAGAATTTTTCTTAATAAAAATATTTGTTAAATATTCAGAAATATAATTTCAAACCAAAAATAATTTTTTTCTCATTTAATAAATAAAAATTTATAATTAGATGTACTTATATATATATATATATATATATATATATATTACCACCACACATATATATGTATATATATATAAAATCAAAATCAACTTTTTAATAACAAATCTTATCAAATTATCCTTAAAATGAATATGACCAAATAAAATAAATGCAAAAATAGAAATATTATAATTTAATTAAATTGGATAAAATTGCGGGTCTCACAAATCATGATTCCTTGGAGGCTTTAACAAGTGTAGAATGGTTAAGAGAGTATTCTAAAGACTTAGAATGGTATAAGCATTTGTATTAGGATGTAGCATGAGTGCTTGGAGGATCTAACAATGCTTGGTGTCGCAAGGGACGTAGAGGATGTAGCATGAGTGCTTGGAGGATCTAACAAGTGTAGAATAGTTAATAGAGTATTCTAAAGGCTTAGTATTGTCTAGGAATATGTATTGGGACATATAAGAACCTTTAGAATGATCGTAAACAATGATTGGTGCCCCAAGGGACGTAGAGGATGTAGCATGAGTCCTTGGAGGCTCTAACAAGTCGAGAATGGTTAAAAGAGTATTCTACAGGCTTAAATGGTCTAGGAATGTGTATTAGGACATATAAGAACCTTTAGAATGATCCTAAACGATGCTTGGTGCCTCAAGGGACGTAGAGGATGTAGCATGAGTGCTTGGAGGCACTAACAAGTGTAAAATGGTTAAGAGAGTATTCTAAAGGCTTAGAACCGTCTAGGAATGTGTATTAGGACACATAAGAATCTTTAGAATGATCCTAAACAATGCTTGGTGCCCCAAGGGACGTATAGGATGTATAGCATGAGTCCTTGGAGGCTCAAAAAAGTGTAGAATAGTTAATAGAGTATTCTAAAGGCTTAGAATGGTATAGGAATGTGTATTAGGACATATAAGAACCTCTAGAATGATCCTAAATAATGCTTTGTGCTCCAAGGGACGTATAGGATGTAGCATGAGTCCTTGGAGGCTCTAACAAGTGTAGAATGGTTAATAGGGTATTCTAAAGGCTTAGTAATGTCTAGGAATATGTATTGGGACATATAAGAACCTTCAGAATGATCGTAAAGAATGCTTAGTGCCCCAAGGGACGTAGAGGATGTAGCATGAGTCCTTGGAGGCTCTAACAAGTGTAGAAAGGTTAAAAGAGTAATCTAAAGGCTTAGAATGGTCTAGGAATGTGTATTAGGACATATAAGAACCTTTAGAATGATCCTAAACAATGCTTGGTGCCCCAAGGGACGTAAAGGATGTAGCATGAGTCCTTGGAGGCTCTAACAAGTGTAGAATGGTGAAGAGGGTATTCTAAAGGCTTAGAATGGTCTAGGAATGTGTATTAGGCCATATAAGAACATTTAGAATGTTCCCAAACAATGCTTGGTGCCCCAAGGGACATATAGGATGTAGCATGAGTCCTTGGAGGCTCTAACAAATGCAGAATGGTTAAAAGAGTATTCTAAAGGCTTAGAATGGTCTAGGAATGTGTATTAGGACATATAAGAACCTTTAGAATGATCCTAAACCATGCTTGGTGCCCCAAGGGACGTATAGGATGTAGCATGAGTCCTTGGAGGCTCTAACAAGTGTAGAATGGTTAATGGAGTATTCTAAAGGCTTATAATGTTATAGTAATGTGTATTAGGACATATAAAAACCTTTAGAATGATCCTAAACAATGCTTGGTGCCCCAAGGGACGTATTGGATGTATCATGAGTCCTTGGAGGCTCTAACAAGTGTAGAATGGTTAAGAGAGTATTCTAAAGGCTTAGAATCGTCTAGGAATGTGTATTAGGACATATAAGAACCTTTAGAATGATCCTAAACAATGCTTGGTGCCCCAAGGGACGTATAGGATGTAGCGTGAGTCCTTGGAGGCTCTAACAAGTGTTGAATGGTGAAGAGAGTATTATAAAGTCTTAGAATGGTCTAGGAATGTGTATTAGGACATATAAGAACCTTTAGAATGATCCTAAACAATGCTCGGTGCCCCAAGGGACGTAGAGGATGTAGCATGAGTCCTTGGAGGCTCTAACAAGTGTAGAATGGTTAAGAGAGTATTCTAAAGGCTTAGAATTGTCTTGTAATGTCTATTAGGATATATAAGAACCTTTAGAATGATCCTAAACAAGGCTTGTTGCCGCAAGGGACGTAGAGGATGTAGCATGTGTCCTTGGAGGCTCAAACAAGTGTAGAATGGTTAATAGAGTATTTTAAAGGCTTAGTATTGTCTAGGAATATGTATTGCGACATATAAGAACCTTTAGAATGATCGTAAACAATGCTTGGTGCCCCAAGGGACGTAGAGGATGTAGCATGAGTACTTGAAGGCTCTAACAAGTCGATAACGGTTAAAAGAGTATTCTAAAGGCTTAAATGGTATAGGAATGTGTATTAGGACATATAAGAACTTTTAGAATGATCCTAAACAATGCTTGGTGCCCCAAGGGACGTATTGGATGTATCATGAGTCCTTGGAGGCTCTAACAAGTGTAGAATGGTTAAGAGAGTATTCTAAAGGCTTAGAATCGTCTAGGACTGTGTATTAGGACATATAAGAACCTTTAGAATGATCCTAAACAATGCTTGGTTCCCCAAGGGACGTAGAGGATGTAGCATGAGTCCTTGGAAGCTCTAACAAGTGTAGAATGGTTAAGAGAGTATTCTAAAGGCTTAGAATTGTCTTGTAATGTGTATTAGGATATATAAGAACCTTTAGAATGATCCTAAACAATGCTTGGTGCCGCAAGGGACGTAGTGGATGTAGCATGAGTGCTTGGAGGCTCTAACAAGTGTTGAATGGTTAATAGAGTATTCTAAAGGCTTAGTATTGTCTAGGAATATGTATTGGGACATATAAGAACCTTTAGAATGATCGTAAACAATGCTTGGTGCCCCAAGGGACGTAGAGGATGTAGCATGAGTCCTTGGATGCTCTAACAAGTTGAGAATTGTGACGACCCAACTTTCTATTCTAAATTTAATACTTATATTCAAAAATACAACCATTTTTTTTTTTATTTTTTTTTACTTTATTCAAAGTTAGGTCATCATCCATTTCAACCTTTGCGGAAATAATTAAACATCATGAAGGAAAAATACTCATGCTATATTTCATCACAAGAGAAAAGTACATTTCCATTACATCCAAAAACTGTCAACATTGAGCTTAACTTAAGTACTCTAGGTCATTATGTTATATTACATATCTTACAACAAAATTTATAATAACCTAGAGCAACTGGTTCGAAACTCAAAATATAACATAAATAAGAGAAACCTGATGAGTCACATTATCCACATTCCTACATCCCAACTCAACTCAATCATCAGTTCCCCACTGACTGCCGGTTGAGTTGTCCATGAAATCATCATCAGCCACCGGATGGGCATCCTCCACCGGATCCTCATCCTCTATCGGATCCTCCTCCTCCTCCTCCTCATGTGCCGGTTCAGATGGCACATACACCGGAGTCCGAGATCGGGCTCTAGTAGAAGGACGAGAGGGAGCAGGTACCTCCAAAATTATTCTTTCCTCAGAGGGTGATGGACTTGGTGGAAGGGTGCGTCTCGGAAAACGTCTTGGCGGTGGTGGTGGTGTTCCATGCCGAAACACAAAATTTGGCGGAATGTGCATAATGTACATCATTGGGATTCTCGTCCGACGCGGGCGCATTCGGGACCATGGGTTTGGGTGACGGAAAGTGACTTCCACGTCCCCTTCATAGATAGCCCGATGATCCTCGAAGTTCCACTCCCCATTAGGAAGCGGCCTCATCTCCACGCAGAACATGTTTCTCGCCATCACCTACACAAGGGACTGGGAGTGAGTCATAGCTAAAAGCAATAACAAATGAGTATAGCAGTGGCTAGATATAACAAACACATGTTATCATATAGCAATAATAAATGCATATGTATATGCTCAAACTGTCTTTTATAATATCTCGATTAGTTTTATGATGCATGCCTACTCCTCATTCATGCTACACGGTTTGGCATCCGAGTATCTCAATCTTGGGATATTCTCAATCCTATGATCATCAAACCGGAGCGATTCATATTCAAGCTTCACGATCGATTGGGAACTCGGTCTTCCTAGCATCCTTGTGCTAGGGATATTCTGATTTAACTTTACCGAAGTTTCGAATCTAGATCGGAGCAACTCCATGATCAATTTGGGAAATCGGTCTTCCTAGCATCCTTGTGCTAGGGATATTCTGATTTAACATACACCGATGTTCCAAATCTAGATCGGAGCAACTTCTTCTCCATGCATGATAATGCCACACAAACTTTTCATCTTCTTTCTTTCTTTTAAATCACATCCTTGAACATCATGTCTCCAATATAGAGACCCAAAGTTTATAATCCTTCTTAATCACAATTTCATCTTTTCTTTTAGCATTAACTGGTGCTAGTGCTTACTGAAAATTCCATCAGCGGCCCAACCACTTTGTGATGGGTTTTATACAATAGGAGTTAATCATTTTATTATTAATTACTGCAACGACCCCATTTAGGACTCCCAAAATATCAACCAAGTGGGTAAAGACTTCCACTGGGACATGGGAAAATAATCAACCAAATGGGTGTACGCACTTCCATTGGGACATCCTGTCCGAATATGTCAACCACTGAATAAAATTCCAATAGGACTCATCCAGGATAAAAATCAACCAATGGGAATCAAGTAAACTTATACATTTATTCATTGGGACTCCTGTCCGAATACGTCAACCACTGAATAGAATTCCAGTAGGACTCTTCCAGGATAATAATCGACCAATGGAAAAACGTATAAGAATTAGGTATTCAATATTCTTAAGAAAAATAAGTGTTTTCTTCAGTTTTAATCAAAATACTCGAGTATTTTATAAAATAAATACTCGAGTTGTTCTTCATTTTTTTCCAGAATACTTGAAGTTCTTGAAGAAAGACTCGAGTTGTTCCTCATTTTTCCAGAATACTCGAGTATTTCTCAAAAGACTCGAGTGTTTTACTGCAACAGCACCAGTTTCTGCATTTTAATCACCAATTCGAATTTCATGCATTGTTTTTCCATTCTTATGCAAAACAGAGGCATAAACACATATAAGGAACATGTTAGTTCGCATGAACAAGTACATAATAACATAAATCATCATCAAATCACAGAATCTATGCAAACTTGAAAAATAACCATTTCAAGATATGAAATTCATTTCCACTTGGTTTTATCTTCGAAAATCAATCCAGGGAGCATCATTAGGTTCATTTAAACTTGTTTGACTCATAAAACCTTGGGTTTATGACCTCCATGTCATATTCCCAATTCCAACTTCATCCCTTGATGAACCATGTGAGGTTCCTATATTTCTAGCTTGAGATTACTCATTCTAGCAATTAGATAACTCCTCCCTTACCTCAGAGAAGCTAAACAACAGATTAAACAACAAGGAAATTGGTTGGATCAAAAATCCAAATTCTGGACTTGTGAAAAAGGGGTTGAACAGGCTGACTTTGGCCACAGATTTCACCACGGATTTGGCATGAAAAAGAACGAAACAAGTTAGTTTAACAAACTAGGATATATTAACTTCAATCAGAAACAAATTTGACACAAAAAGGATTCCTGAGATTACCAAACGAATTCAATGAAGATGAATACTTGATGCTGAAAACTACTCTGTTTTCACAGCTTTGAACTTCAAACTTTGATGAGCTAGAACTCGAACTACAGGGGCTTATTTGAAGTGATTCTTGATTCTAATTCAAAGATGGAACTAGAACCTTGAGTTGTGTTTTGGTTTCAAAGGATTTGATTGAGAAACGAAGGAGAAATTAGACATCAAAGTATGCTCTGAAAAACTGAGAGTCTGAAACTTAGAATTCGGGTTTTGGAGGATTAGAGGTGTTGAATGCTTCAACCAAGCACCAATTTATAGTCTAGGAATACTTCAAATCAATGCAAAGTCCAGCTCTATGCTTGTCATTTCAAGAAACCGCGTTTTGGTGCGAAAATTAAATGAAAATCGACTTATACACTTTAAGGTCTTTACGAAATACTCGAGTTTTTTTCCCAAATACTCGAGTTTTTATTTAAAAATTCAAATTTTTAAACAGCTACTTAAAATACTCGAGTTTTTCCTAAAATACTCGAGTGTTTTTGCTAAAATAGGAAAAATTGACTATTTTAATGATACTAATATTTATAAAAATACTTTTATTTCATGTATTTAAAATATAGGATCTTACAAGAATGGTTAAAAGAGTATTCTAAAGGCTTAAATGGTACGGGAATGTGTATTAGGACATATAAGAACCTTTAGAATGATCCTAAACAATGCTTGGTGCCCGAAGGGACGTATTGGATGTATCATGAGTCCTTGGAGGCTCTAACAAGTGTAGAATGGTTAAGAGAGTATTATAAAGGCTTAGAATAGTCTAGGCATGTGTATTAGGACATATAAGAACCTTTAGAATGATCCTAAACAATGCTTGGTGCCCCACGGGACGTAAAGGATGTAGCATGAGTCCTTGGAGGCTCTAACAAGTGTAGAATGGTTAAAAGAGTATTCTAAAGGCATATAATGGTCTAGGAATGTGTATTAAGACATATAAGAACCTTTAGAATGATCCTAAACAATGCTCGGTGCCGCAAGGGACGTAGAGGATGTAGCATGAGTCCTTGGAGGCTCTAACAAGTGTAGAATGGTTAAGAGAGTATTCTAAAGGCTTAGAATTGTCTAGTAATGAGTATTAGGATATATAAGAACCTTTAGAATAATCCTAAACAATGCTTGGTGCCCCAAGGGACGTAAAGGATGTAACATGAGTCCTTGGAGACTCTAACAAGCGTAGAATATTTTAGAGAGTATTCTAAAGGCTTAGAATGGTCTCGGAATGTGTATTAGGACATATAAGAACCCTTAGATGATCCTAAACAATGCTTGGTTCCCCTAGGAACGTAGAGGGTGAATCATGATTCCTTGGAGGCTTTAACAAGTGTAGAATGATTGAGAGAGTATTCTAAAGACTTAGAATGCTCTAAGCATGTGTATTAGGACATATCAAAACCTTTAGAATGATCCTAAAAAATGCTTGGTGCCGCAAGAGATGTAGAGGATGTAGCATGAGTGCTTGGAGGCTCTAACAAGTTTATAATGGTTAATAGAGTATTCTAAAGGCTTAGTATTGTCTAGGAATATGTATTGGGACATATAAGAACCTTAAGAATGATCGTAAACAATGCTTGGTGCCCCAAGGGACGTAGAGGATGTAGCATGAGTTCTTGGAGGCTCTAACAAGTCGAGAATGGTTAAAAGAGTATTCTAAAGGCTTAAATGGTATAGGAATGTGTATTAGGACATATAAGAACCTTTAGAATGATCCTAAACAATGCTTGGTGCCCCAAGGGACGTATTGGATGTATCATGAGTATTGGAGGCTCTAACAAGTGTAGAATGGTTAAGAGAGTATTCTAAAGGCTTAGAATTGTCTAGGAATGTGTATTAGGACATATAAGAAACTTTACAATGATCCTAAATAATGCTTGGTGCCCCAAGGGACGTATAGGATGTAGCATGAGTCCTTGGAGGCTCTAACAAGTGTAGAATGGTGAAGAGATTATTATAAAGGCTTAGAATGGTCTAGGAATGTGTATTAGGACATATAAGAACCTTTAGAATGATCGTAAACAATGCTTGGTTCCCCGAGGGACGTAGATTATGTCGCATGACTCATAGGAGGCTCTAACATGTGTAGAATGGTTAAGAGAGTATTCTAAAGGCTTAGAGTAGTCTAGACATGTGTATTAGGACATATAAGAACCTTTAGAATGATCGTAAACAATGCTTGGTTCCCAAGGGGACGTAGAGGATGTAGCAAGAGTCCTTGAAGGCTCTAAAAAGTGTAGAATGGTCAAGGAATGTGTATTAGGACATAGAAGAACCTTCAGAATAATCCTAAACTATGCTTGGTTTCCCAAGGACCTTTAGAATGATCGTAAACAACGCTTGGTTCCCCAAGGTTCGTAGATTATGTAGCATGAGTCATTGGAGGCTCTAACAAGTGTAGAACGGTTTAGAATAGTCTAGGTATGTGTATAAGGACATATAAGAACCTTTAGAATGATCGTAAACAATGCTTGGTGCCCGTGGAGACGTAGAGGAAGTTGCATGAGTCGTTGGAGGCTCTAACAAGTGTAGAATGCTTAATAGAGTATTCTAAAGGCTAAGAATGGCCTGGGAATGTGTATTAGGACATATAAGAATCTTTAGAATAATCGCAAACAATGCTTGGTGCCCCATGGGACGTAGATTATGTAGCATGAGTCCTTGGAGGCTCTAAAAAGTGTAGAATGGTTAAGAAAGTATTCTAAAGGCTTTGTATTGTCTAGGAATATGTATTAGGACATATAAGAACCTTTAGAATGATCGTAAACAATGCTTGGTGCCCCAAGGGACGTAGAGGATATAGCATGAGTCCTTGGAGGCTCTAACAAGTCGAGAATGGTTCAAAGAGTATTCTAAAGGCTTAAATGGTATAGGAATGTGTATTAGGACATATAAGAACCCTTAGAATGATCCTAAACAATGCTTGGTGCCCCAAGGGACGTATTGGATGTATCATGAGTATTGGAGGCTCTAACAAATTTAGAATGGTTAAGAGAGTATTCTAAAGGCTTAGAATAGTCTAGGTATGTGTATAAGGACATATAAGAACCTTTAGAATGATCGTAAACAATGCTTGGTGCCCGTGGAGACGTAGAGGATGTTGCATGAGTCGTTGGAGGCTCTAACAAGTGTAGAATGCTTAATAGAGTATTCTAAAGGCTAAGAATGGTCTGGGAATGTGTATTAGGACATATAAGAATCTTTAGAATAATCGTAAACAATGCTTGGTGCCCCATGGGACGTAGATTATGTAGCATGAGTCCTTGGAGGCTCTAAAAAGTGTAGAATGGTTAAGAAAGTATTCTAAAGGCTTTGTATTGTCTAGGAATATGTATTAGGACATATAAGAACCTTTAGAATGATCGTAAACAATGCTTGGTGCCCCAAGGGAGGTAGAGGATGTAGCATGAGTCCTTGGAGGCTCTAACAAGTCGAGAATGGTTAAAAGAGTATTCTAAAGGCTTAAATGGTATCGGAATGTGTATTAGGACATATAAGAACCCTTAGAATGATCCTAAACAATGCTTGGTGCCCCAAGGGACGTATTGGATGTATCATGAGTATTGGAGGCTCTAACAAATTTAGAATGGTTAAGAGAGTATTCTAAAGGCTTAGAATCGTCTAGGTATGTGTATTAGGACATATAAGAACCTTTAGAATGATCCTAAACAATGCTTGGTGCCCCAAGGGACGTAAAGGATGTAGCATGAGTCCTAGGAGGCTCTAACAAGTGTAGAATGGTTAAAAGAGTATTCTAAAGGTTTAGAATGGTCTAGGAATGTGTATTAGGACATACAAGAACCTTTAGAATGACCGTAAACAATGCTTGGTTCCCCGAGGGACGTAGATTATGTAGCATAACTCATTGGAGGCTCTAACATGTGTAGAATTGTTAAGAGAGTATTATAAAGGCTTAGAATAGTCTAGGCATGTGTTTTAGGACATATAAGAACCTTTAGAATGATCCTAAACAATGCTTGGTGCCCCAAGGGACGTAAAGGATGTAGCATGAGTCCTTGGAGGCTCTAACAAGTGTAGACTGGTTAAAAGAGTATTCTAAAGGTTTAGAATGGTCTAGGAATGTGTATTAGGACATACAAGAACCTTTAGAATGATCCAAAACAATATTTGGTGCCCCAAGGGATGTAGATTATGTAGCATGAATCCTTGGAGGCTCTAACAAGTGTAGAATGGTTAAGAGAGTGTTATAAAGGTTTAGAATAGTCTAGGCATGTGTATTAGGACATATAAGAACCTTTAGAATGATCCTAAAGAATGCTTGGTGCCCCACGGGACGTAAAGGATGTAGCATGAGTCCTTGGAGGCTCTAACAAGTGTAGAATGGTTAAAAGAGTATTCTAAAGGTTTAGAATGGTCTAGGAATGTGTATTAGGACATACAAGAACCTTTGGAATGATCGTAAACAATGCTTGGTTCCCCGAGGGACGTAGATTATGTAGCATGACTCATTGGAGGCTCTAACATTTGTAGAATGGTTAACAGAGTATTCTAAAGGCTTAGAGTAGTCAAGACATGTGTATTAGGACATATAAGAACCTTTAGAATGATCGTAAACAATGCTTGGTTCCCAAGGGGACATAGAGGATGTAGCATGAGTCCTTGAAGGCTCTAAAAAGTGTAGAATGGTTAAGAAAATTATTCTAAAGGCTTAGAATAGTCTAGGCATGTGTATTAGGACATATAAGAACATTTAGAATGATCCTAAACAATGCTTGATGCCCCAAGGGACGTAAAGGATGTAGGATGAGTCCTTCAAGGCTCTAACAAGTGTAGAATGGTTAATAGAGTATTCTAAAGGCTTAGAATGGTCAAGGAATGTGTATTAGGACATATAAGAACCTTCAGAATAATCCTAAACTATGCTTGGTTTCCCAAGGAACGTAGAGGGTGAATCATGAGTCCTTGGAGGCTCTAAAAAGTGTAGAATGGTTAATAGAGTATTCTAAAGGCTTAGTATTGTCTAGGAATATGTATTAGGACATATAAGAACCTTTAGAATGATCGTAAACAATGCTTGGTGCCCCAAGGGATGTAAAGGATGTAGCATGAGTCCTTGGAGGCTCTAACAAGTGTAGATTAGTTAAAAGAGTATTCTAAAGGCTTAGAATTGTCTAGGAACGTGTTTTAGGACATACAAGTACCTTTAGAATGACCGTATACATTGCTTGGTGTCCCAAGGGACGTAAATTATGTAACATGAATCCTTGGAGGCTCTAACAAGTGTAGAATGGTTAAGAGAGTATTCTAAAGGCTTAGAATAGTCTAGGCATGTGTATTAGGACATATAAGAACCTTTAGAATGATCCTAAATAATGCTTGATGCTCAAGGGACGTAAAGGATGTAGCATGAGTCCTTCGAGGCTCTAACAAGTGTAGAATGGTTAACAGAGTATTCTAAAGGCTTAGAATGGTCAAGGAATGTGTATTAGGACATATAAGAACCTTCAGAATAATCCTAAACTATGCTTGGTTTCCCAAGGAACGTAGAGGGTGAATCATGAGTCCTTGAAGGCTCTAACAAGTGTAGAATAGTTAAGAGAGTATTCTAAAGACTTTGAATAGTCTGGCATATGTATTAGGACATATAAGAATCTTTAGAATGATCCTAAACAATGCTTTGTGCCCCAAGGGATGTACAGGATGTAGCATGAGTCCTTGGAGGCTCTAATAAGTGTAGAATGGTTAATAGAGTATTCTAAAGGCTTAGTATTGTCTAGGAATATGTATTAGGACACATAAAAACCTTTAGAATGATCGTAAACAATGCTTGGTGCCCCAAGGGACGTAAAGGATGTAGCATGAGTCCTTGGAGGCTCTAACAAGTGTAGATTATTTAAAAGAGTATTCTAAAGGCTTAGAATTGTCTAGGAATGTGTTTTAGGACATACAAGAACCTTTAGAATGACCGTATACAATGCTTGGTGCCCCAAGGGACGTAAATTATGTAACATGAATCCTTTGAGGCTCTAACAAGTGTAGAATGGTTAAGAGAGTATTCTAAAGGCTTAGAATAGTCTAGGCATGTGCATTAGGACATATAAGAACCATTAGAATAATCCTTAACAATGGTTGGTGCCCCAAGGGACGTATTGGACGTAGCATGAGTCCTTGGAGGCTCTAACAAGTGTAGAATGGTTAAGCGAGTATTCTAAAGGCTTAGAATTTTCTAGGAATGTGTATTAGGATATATACGAACCTTTAGAATAATCCTAAACAATGCTTGGTGCCCCAAGGGACGTAAAGGATGTTGCATGAGTCCTTGGAGGCTCTAACAAGTGTAGAATATTTTAGAGCGTATTCTAAAGGCTTAGAATGGTCTAGGAATGTGTATTAGGACATATAAGAACCCTCAGAATGATCCTAAACAATGCTTGGTTCCTAGGAACGTAGACGGTGAATCATGATTCCTTGGAGGTTTTAACAAGTGTGGAATGGTTAAGAGAGTTTTCTAAAGACTTAGAATTGTCTAAGCATGTGTATTAGGACATATCAGAACCTTTAGAATGATCCTAAACAATGCTTGGTGCCCCAAGGGACGTAGAGGATGTAGCATGAGTGCTTGGAGGCTCTAACAAGTGTAGAATGGTTAATAGAGTATTCTAAAGGCTTAGTATTGTCTAGGAATATGTATTGGAACATATAAGAAACTTTAGAATGATCGTAAATGCTTGGTGCCCCAAGGGACATAGAGGATGTAGCATGGTTAAAAGAGTATTCTAACAAGTGTGGAATGGTTAAAAGGGTATTCTAAAGGCTTAGAATGGTCTAGGAATGTGTATTACGACATATAAGAACCTTTAGAATGATCCTAAACAATGCTTGGTTCCCCAAGGGACGTATAGGATGTAGCATGAGTCCTTGAAGGCTCTAACAAGTGTAGAATGGTTAAAAGAGTATTCTAAAGGTTTAGAATGGTCTAGGAATGTGTATTTGGACATACAAGAACCTTTAGAATGATCGTAAACAATGCTTGGTTCCCCGAGGGATATAGATTATGTAGCATGACTCATTGGAGGCTCTAACATGTGTAGAATGGTTAAGAGAGTATTCTAAAGGCTTAGAGTAGTCTAGACATGTGTATTAGGACATATAAGAACCTTTAGAATGATCGTAAACAATGCTTGGTTCCCAAGGGGACGTAGAGGATGTAGCATGAGTCCTTGAAGGCTCTAAAAAGTGTAGAATGGTTAAGAAAAGTATTCTAAAGGCTTAGAATAGTCTAGGCATGTGTATCAGGACATATAAGAACGTTTAGAATGATCCTAAACAATGCTTGATGCTCAAGGGACGTAAAGGATGTAGCATGAGTCCTTCGAGGCTCTAACAAGTGTAGAATGGTTAACAGAGTATTCTAAAGGCTTAGAATGGTCAAGGAATGTTGATCGAGGCCGTACCCGATACAAATAAAAACAGTTTAAGTATAGTACTAGGAAGTGACTCCTAGGTCGTCTCCCAAGGAATATCTTATCAAGCAAAAAGGTCGAACACATAGTATGCATAGAAAACAGGGGGGGTTTTTTTTTTGTATTGAATATCGAATAATTGAAATCAAAACAGAATTAAATCAAAACGAAGAAACAGATAAGGAAAAGCGGATAAACCCCTTTGGCTCGCGTTCACAACTCTATCATCGGTCACAAAAGATTAATTTCTTCCCTCTTCACTGTCCAACTCGTGAGAATTAAATACTAAGCGAAAATTTAATTCTCACCCCAAAACCCAAACCTCTAATTAAGCATTAAAAGCCAAAGCATGGAGTTTTTACGAGTTTGCATAAATTAAGCATTCATACACATGGATTATCTCTATACAATGGAACTAAGCGAACCATAATATATCAATAAGCATGAAAACAGTGAATAAAAACGAAATAGCATTAAGAACAAAACCTCAAGAGTATGTGATACATTACCAAAGGGATTTAACCTAAGAGTTTAGCCTTCCATGAAGAAAAATACCAAAAACGTGTAGAAAAGGAAGAGAGAGAAACCCTAGCAGCCTCCACAAGCTTGGAGAGCAAAACTAAGCCTTCTCTATGAGAGAGAATGTAAAAAAAAACGTGAATGGAAGGTCCCCCCAAGGGTTTACACGAATTTGGCTTTTTAAATCACAAAACGGGCCTAAATCATGGGCCCAAATCCTAAGGAAAGCTTATCTCTAAATTAAATCTAAAAATATCTTATAGATAAAATCTAAATCTTAAAAGATATAACTAAATCTCAACTAATCCTAAAGATAGATTACAATCTTCACTTCATCATATATCTTCTCTTCCAAAATTAAATCTTCATTCCCAAAATGTCCAAAAAGCCCTTGTGCCAAATATGACCTGAAAATAGAAATAGAATTAATTAGGCTAAATAATCCCAAATTAAACAATACTCAGAATATTAGTCCAATAAACTATAAATCACTAAATCAAGCTAAACAATGTCAAATAGGCAACAAGTATCAATAATAGGAGTAAAATAATGCAAGGAATAATGGGAAATAAAATGCTCATCAAATTCCCCCACACTTATCCTTTTGCACTCCTGGGCAAAACTAAAAATTAGGACTGAGAAAATCAATATGCACCAAAGTGAATCATGCAACAAGATTACTACAACTAAAGAATGCAAACCTAAGAGATTACATACTTCACAATGAATTCTAGGAAATGCAAAGAAATGGGCAAAATCGAGCACACGAAGAAAATAAGGACCAAAGAATCAAGGCATCCATGAACATCATCCAATTATTTCAAATATGCAAAGAAAACCAATGACATCAAGAGGGTAGTCACAAAGATGATAGAAACTCACAAGGATCACTCAATAGTGTTTACACTCAAGTGTTTAAGGTTAATCAGTGTTTACACTCAAGGCACATCATGAAAAACAAACACAACCATAGGCTTGACAAGCCTCTAACATCAACAATCAACACACATGCACATTAAGATCAAAAGGTCTTTTCAGGGTTGTAATGGGGCCAAGGACAAGGTAGGATAAAAATATGGGAAATGTAGCTAAAACCCAGGGAATAGAGGAGCAATGGAGAACAAGTAAAAAAAAAAATAAGCACAATCCACCCCAGAATGAAATGGTAAACATAACAACAACCTCTAATTCCAAACCTCCATGCCTCAATCAACCTTTTATTCTTTTTTTTTTCTTTTTCTTCTTCTTCTTCTTCTTTTTTTTCTTCTTTTTTTTTTTGAATTGCATTACATTGCAGAACTTCATGAACGAAAGAAAAGAAGAAACAATAAAAATGGCATAATGAGATAAAGCCATAATTACATCACCGACCATAGAGGCAAAACCCAGAACTCACAAGAGATGAAGAACAAAGCACCCTCGCTTACTTAATACCCATTCCCAAAACAATTCCAAAGCTCCAACATTCCCTAAGGTTAGGACAATCATGGTTTTTCAGTCATAGGCTTGTAATGAGCTAAAGAACAAAGAAAAGGGATATAAAGGCTCAAAGGGGCTAACAAAGGATAAATTCATTCAAGGTAGGCTCATATGGCTAGTGGCTTATTCAAGAAAAAAAAACAATGCCTAAATCATTTCAAAATGTGCATGGGAA
The DNA here is from genome assembly GCA_037953625.1 of Crotalaria pallida. Classification (NCBI taxonomy): domain Eukaryota; kingdom Viridiplantae; phylum Streptophyta; class Magnoliopsida; order Fabales; family Fabaceae; genus Crotalaria; species Crotalaria pallida. The sequence continues at coordinate 71,920,620 of CM075649.1, read as the reverse complement.
TATCAAGTATCAACAAGAGTCAAGTCAAGTTCTAGAGTGCAAGTAATCCAGAGTGCAATCACACATGAAAGAAAAATTAGGTGGCATATATAGCAATCCACCCACAATTAAGGCTCAAATCCTCACAAAAGGGACAATTCTATCATAGTGTTACCACCTCTTAATTATCAAAAGCAACTTTACACACAGAAATGCATGAATTCAGACACAAGATACCAAGACTCTACTAAAATGAAGCAAAAACATGCAAGAAAATGCCCAAAACTTAGCAAAACCTAAAAAATCAAAGAAAAAATATGCAACCTAAACTACTCTCCCCCCCACACTTAAATCACACATTGTCCTCAATGGAACACAAATAGCAGAATCAGACAGATATAGACAAGTGCAATAAAAAGAGTAAGGAAGGAGAAAAGAAGACTACCGAAATCATGGTGGGTCAAAAATGGGGTCGACCAATGAGGCCTCCTCCACAGGTGCATCATCCAAAGTAGGAGAGGTTAGGAAAGGCTTGAGTCGATGGCCATTGACTTTGAAGCTCTTGTCTGTGGACTCACTCTTGATCTCCACAGTGCCATAAGGAAACACCTGGGTGACTACAAACGGTCCAATCCATTTAGAGCGGAGCTTTCCACTCATGAGTCCAAGCCTAGAGTTGTAGAGCAACACTTTTTGACCAACCAAGAACTCCTTTCTGGAAATTGAGCTATCATAGAGCTTCTTGGTCTTCTCTTTGTAGAACTTGGAATTCTCATAGGCCTCCAAACGGATCTCATCTAGCTCACTCAACTGCAGCTTCCTCTCCTCACCCGCTTGATCAAGAGCTAAGTTACATTGCTTCACAGCCCAATATGCACGGTGCTCTATCTCCACAGGCAGGTGGCATGCCTTACCAAAAACAACCTGATAAGGTGACATCCCTATGGGTGCCTTGTAAGCAGTCCGATGGGCCCATAGAGCATCCTCCAATCGTGTGCTCCAATCCTTTCTATTAGGCTTCACCATCTTCTCCAAAATCCGCTTGATCTCTCTGTTTGAAATCTCAGCTTGCCCATTGGTTTGGGGGTGATATGGTGTAGAAACTTTGTGCACAACCCCATACTTCTTGAGCAAAGCTTGCATGGATCTATTGCAGAAGTGTGTGCCTTGATCACTGACTATGGCTCTAGGTATGCCAAACCTGCAAAGGATATTAGTCCTGACAAAATCTACAACAACCTGAGCATCATTAGTCCTGGTGGCCTTAGCTTCCACCCATTTGGATACATAATCCACAGCAAGTAAGATATAATAAAAACCAAAAGAAACAAGAAAGGGGCCCATGAAATCTATACCCCATACATCAAACACCTCACAGAACAACATAGGTTGTTGCGGCATCTGTTGCCTCCAAGATAGGGTGCCTCCTGCCCTTTGACATTGCTCACATGAGCTGCAGATTTTGCTTGCATCCTTGAAGATGGTAGGCCAATAAAATCCAGAATCCAGCACCTTTCATGCTGTCCTTTGAGTGCCAAGGTGGCCTCCAACTGGTGAAGCATGGCAAAATTGGAGAACCGATTGGATCTCCTGGTCTGGAATGCACCTGCGAATGACCTGATCGCTGCAAAAACGCCACAAATAGGGGTCATCCCATACATAATACTTGGCATCGCTCTTCAATTTGTCTCTTTGAGCTTTGGATGCCAAGGGTGGAAAAACAGAAGCAACTATATAATTTACAATATCAGCAAACCAAGGAGTAAGGGGAGGGGGATGTGAAACATGCAAAACTAAAAGCTGCTCATCCGAGAAGTCATCCCGGATAGGAAATGCATCCTCCTCTCTCTCTATTCTGCTCAAGTGGTCTGCGACAAGGTTATGTGCACCACTCCAATCCTGAATCTCATGATCAAACTCTTGGAGGAGCAACATCCATCTAATCAACCTAGGTTTGGAATCTGTCTTTTTCAAAAGATACTTCAGAGCAGCATGATCAGTATACACCACAACCTTAGAACCTAATAGATATGATCTAAACTTATCAAGTGCAAAGACAATGGCTAACAACTCTTTTTCAGTTGTGGTGTAATTAACTTGTGCTGAATCTAAAGTCCTAGATGCATAATAAATCACATGAGACATCTTACCAACCCTTTGGGAGAGAACTGCTCCCAAAGCATAATTCGAGGCATCGATCATGAGCTCAAATGGGAGAGTCCAGTCAGGTGGTTGGATGATGGGAGTGGTGGTGAGTGCTCTCTTTAGCTCATCAAATGCTTTCTTGCATTGGTCTCCAAACTCAAATGCGGTATCCTTTTGAAGCAAGTTGGATAGTGGAAGGGCTGTCTTGCTAAAGTTCTGAATAAAGCTGCGATAGAAACCTGCATGGCCAAGAAAAGAACGCACCTCTCGCACGCAAGAGGGGTAAGGCAAATGTGATATTACATGCAGCTTAGCAGGGTCAACCTCTATGCCCTTATGCGAAATAATGTGCCCTAAGACTATGCCTTGTTCTACCATAAAATGACATTTTTCAAAATTCAAGACAAGGTTAGTCTCAATGCACCTATTAAGCACCTTAGACAAACTATCAAGACATGCATCAAAAGAGGAACCATATACACTAAAATCATCCATGAAGACCTCTATGCAATGCTCAAGTAAGTCATTAAAAATACTCATCATACATCTTTGAAAAGTGCCAGGAGCATTGCATAGGCCAAAAGGCATCTTCCTATAAGCAAATGTACCAAAAGGACAGGTAAATGTAGTCTTATGTTGGTCCTCTGGTGCAATACAGATTTGGAAATAACCAGAGAAACCATCTAAGAAGCAATAGTGAGATTTACCTGCCAGGCGCTCCAACATCTGATCAATGAAGGGAAGAGGAAAGTGATCCTTGCGGGTCGCCTGGTTGAGCTTCCTATAATCAATGCAGACTCTCCAACTGTTCTGCACTCTAGTGGGAATCAGCTCATCCTTCTCATTTTTGACAACTGTCACCCCAGACTTCTTGGGAACTACTTGAACCGGGCTTACCCAAGTGCTGTCTGAAATGGGGTAGATAATGCCAGCTTGCAGCAGCTTGGTGACCTCTTTCTTCACCACATCAAGAATCTGGGGGTTCAACCGTCTCTGGGGTTGTCTCACTAGTTTAGCCCCATCCTCCAATAAAATCCGATGCATGCACATGGAGGGGCTAATACCAGGTATGTCTGCCAAAGTCCATCCTATTGCCCTTTTGTTTGCTCTAATCACATCCAGCAGCTGCTTCTCTTGATCAACAGAAAGGGAGGTAGAGATGATCACTGGAAGTTTCTGCTCAGCCTCCAAGTAAGCATATTTGAGATGAGGAGGAAGGGGCTTCAGGTCCAATAAAGGTGCCTGCATCACAGATGGAACTAAAGGAGCAACAGAATTGGATTCTGCCGCCTGCACCTGAACAAGTGAATTAGACTCATGCAAAACAGAAATGGGGTTAGCATGATCTGAATCTATATCATATGAATCAACAGATGCAGTAGCAGAATTTAAAAACTGGTCAATTTCAATGCATGCAGTGCACATTTCGGAATCAGAACATGCAGAACAAGTAAATGAGCTAGTGAAAGATGACAAATCATAATCATGCAAAAAGTCTAGAACATGCTCATCAATCAGATCATCAATCAAGTCAACATGAAAAACAGAGTGGTCATCAGAAAAATGTTTCATAGCATCAAAAATATTGAATCGAACCACACTGTCATCAAATTCCATGGAAAGTGTACCTGCATGCACATCTATCTTGGTTCGGGCTGTTTTCAAAAATGGTCTCCCTAATATGATAGGGACAGCACTACGAGAGGTGTCCTCTTCCATATCAAGAATATAAAAATCAGCAGGAAATATAAGCTCTTCAACCCGAACCAGGACATCCTCTATCAAACCTGCGGGGTAGGCAGTAGATCTATTTTCCAAGTGAATAACCACACCCGTAGGTTGAAGGGGTCCAAGTGAAAGAGACTTGAAAACAGACATAGGCATAACATTAATAGATGCTCCTAAATCTAGCAAAGCATTCTCAAATTAAGTATTACCTATGATACAAGGCACAGAGAAAGTTCCAGGATCCTTAAACTTTTCAGGAATATGAGGGACGGGTTTACCTATAAGAGCAGAGACATTTCTTCCCATGCTGATCCTCTCATTGCCCTTGAGCTTCCGTTTGTGTGTGCATAGATCCTTCAAGAACTTTGCATACCTTGGAATCTGCTTGATTGCATCAAGAAGGGGTATGTTGACTTCCACCTTCCTGAATGTGTCAAGTATCTCTTTCTCAATCTCTTCCATTTTCTTGCTTTGAGTCACCCCCCTTGGTGGGAAAGGAAGAGGAATGGGGGGTGGTTGTTGGGCAGCAGCAGGTGTTGTGCTTGTGGAAGGCTGAGCTGGATGGAATTTTCTGGTACTTGTGTGCTCACTCTCCTCGACCATTTGGCTCTTCTTGTTGGTTGAAACTAGATCATCTTTGTTGAGGTCAGATTCTGGTGTGGGTGTGACAATCTGCTTCCCTGACCTTAGACTAATGGCATTCACATTCTGGTTTGGATTGATCACTGTTTGGGATGGCAACTTGTTAGAATTCTGAGATTGCATAGTGTTGATTGTTGTTGCCATCTGTCCCATCTGATTGGTCAAAGATTGAATGGAGGCCTCTTGTCTTTGAATGGATGCTCTAGTTTCCTGTTGGAATTGGAGATTTTGCATGGTCATCTGTTTCATCAGCTCTTCCAATGAAGGCTGCTGCTCAGTACTAGGAGCTGGTGGTGCAGAATCAGCCTGTTGTTGTCTCTGTTGCTGGACTGGAGGAGGTACATATGGTGGTCTAGAATTGTTCTGAAATTGAACATGTGAAGGTTGCTGATCAGACCATCTCAGGTTGGGATGGTTCCTCCAACCAGGGTTGTATCTGTTGGTAGAGAGATCAAAGTTCTGTGGCTGCTGGTTTCTACTGTTGAAGATGTTGGCGGCATATGCCTCAGGTTGGTCAGCACCAGTCGTGGGCTGCTGCTGCTGCACAGAAGGACATGCATCTGTGGGGTGCTCAGCGGATGTGCATATGCCACATAATCTAGCAGGCAGAGACAACTTCTTCTGGTTGATGGCCAATTGAGTGACCAAAGTTGTAAGTGAATCTATCTTCTGTTCAAGCTTCTCAACCTTACCAGAACTTGTGCCAACATCATTCACTCCTCTCACTATGATTGCATCGCTGTTGCCCCTTGCATGGAATTGTTGACAATTGGAAGCCATCTTCTCAATCTTGACTCTGGCTTCTAAAGGTGTCATGTCTCCTAGGGCACCACCACTTGCAGCATCAAGCATGTTTCTCTCCATGAGGTTGAGACCTTCATAGAAATATTGAATAAGCAGCTGCTCTGAGATCTGATGGTGGGGGCAGCTCGCACACAGTCTCTTGAATCTCTCCCAATACTCGTAGAGACTTTCTCCACTTTGTTGCCTGATGCCTGATATATCCTTTCGGATTGCTGTTGTTCTGCACGCAGGGAAGAATTTCTCCAAAAATGCCCTCTTCAGGTCATCCCAGACTGTGATAGAACCAGGGGCCAGATCGTACAACCAATCCTTGGCTAGCCCCTCTAGGGAGTGTGGGAATGCCTTAAGACAAACATGACCCTCTTGCACATCATGTGGTTTCATAGTAGCACAGACAATATGGAACTGCTTGAGATGTTTATGAGGATCCTCACCTGCAAGACCATTAAACTTGGGCAACAAATGAATTAGTCCAGACCTTAGCTCATACGGGTCATCGGGATACTGGATGCACAAATCTTCAATAGTGAAATCAGGTGCAGCCAGCTCCCTCAATGTCCTCTCACGTGGTGGAGGTTGAGCCATATTTTCAGAATAATCAGAATAAGAATCAGAATTTATAGGAATAGAAGAAAAAGAAGCAGACTCACTATGTAAAGATTCAATAGACTCATTACCTATGGACTGGTTCCTATTTTGTCTAACTAGTCTGTGATAAGTTCTATCAATTTCAGGGTTATATGGATGCAAGTAGCTTGGGTTGCCCCTAGTCATGTACTGAACAGAACACCATTAAGCATAGCAAACTGTCACTAATATACATGACCAAAATAGGCAACAAAATTTTTTATTTTTTTAAAATTTTTTCTTTATTTTTTTCAGCACCCTAAAATCATGAAAACATACCACAAAAAGTTTGAGGACATAATTCAAAAGGGAACCAAGTCAAACAATTAAATCAGAGACCAAAAACTAAGAAAATAAAACATGTAAAATAAAAAAGAAATAGTAAAACGGCTTTTTCAGGATCCAGACGAAGGAGTTTTCTGACAAAGTGAGAAAAATCAGATTATTCAGAAAATTCCCTTCAATTTGATATAAAATTCGTCAAATTCCGAGTTACGGGTCAAAAGTTGCGACGATTTGAAGACAGTGCTGCTAAAACTTGGAAAATTTTTATGGAACTCACAACCAGTGATGATCTGAGTGATCGTGGTGCCTCAAAACCTTTTTATATGATAAAAGTAGTGTGGATATAAATTTTTGTGCAAAAATTCCACCCACAACTATGTGAACTAACAACCACAGAATCAATCAAATACACTAATTGCAACAAAATAGCAAAACAGCAAACAGTGCAACTTCAACCGGTTATCAAAATTGACTACTAGACCCTAAATCAGACACGACACACTATAATAACTATACTAACTACGACACTAACTAACTAATAATGACCTTTGGCAAGAACCGATATTCCCCGGCAACGGCGCCAAATTTGATCGAGGCCGTACCCGATACAAATAAAAACAGTTTAAGTATAGTACTAGGAAGTGACTCCTAGGTCGTCTCCCAAGGAATATCTTATCAAGCAAAAGGTCGAACACATAGTATGCATAGAAAACAGGGGGGGTTTTTTTTGTATTGAATATTGAATAATTGAAATCAAAACAGAATTAAATCAAAACAAAGAAACAGATAAGGAAAAGCGGATAAACCCCTTTGGCTCGCGTTCACAACTCTATCATCGGTCACAAAAGATCAATTTCTTCCCTCTTCACTGTCCAACTCGTGAGAATTAAATACTAAGCGAAAATTTAATTCTCACCCCAAAACCCAAACCTCTAATTAAGCATTAAAAGCCAAAGCATGGAGTTTTTACGAGTTTGCATAAATTAAGCATTCATACACATGGATTATCTCTATACAATGGAACTAAGCGAACCATAACATATCAATAAGCATGAAAACAGTGAATAAAAACGAAATAGCATTAAGAACAAAACCTCAAGAGTATGTGATACATTACCAAAGGGATTTAACCTAAGAGTTTAGCCTTCCATGAAGAAAAATACCAAAAACGTGTAGAAAAGGAAGAGAGAGAAACCCTAGCAGCCTCCACAAGCTTGGAGAGCAAAACTAAGCCTTCTCTATGAGAGAGAATGTAAAAAAAAACGTGAATGGAAGGTCCCCCCAAGGGTTTACACGAATTTGGCTTTTTAAATCACAAAACGGGCCTAAATCATGGGCCCAAATCCTAAGGAAAGCTTATCTCTAAATTAAATCTAAAAATATCTTATAGATAAAATCTAAATCTTAAAAGATATAACTAAATCTCAACTAATCCTAAAGATAGATTACAATCTTCACTTCATCATATATCTTCTCTTCCAAAATTAAATCTTCATTCCCAAAATGTCCAAAAAGCCCTTGTGCCAAAAATGACCTGAAAATAGAAATAGAATTAATTAGGCTAAATAATCCCAAATTAAACAATATTCAGAATATTAGTCCAAAAAACTATAAATCACTAAATCAAGCTAAACAATGTCAAATAGGCAACAAGTATCAATAATAGGAGTAAAATAATGCAAGGAATAATGGGAAATAAAATGCTCATCAAATGTGTATTAGGACAAATAAGAACCTTAGAATAATCCTAAACTATGCTTGGTTTCCCAAGGAACGTAAAGGGTGAATCATGAGTCCTTGAAGGCTCTAACAAGTGTAGAATAGTTAAGAGAGTATTCTAAAGACTTTGAATAGTCTGGCATATGTATTAGGACATATAAGAATCTTTAGAATGATCCAAAACAATGCTTTGTGCCCCAAGGGATGTACAGGATGTAGCATGAGTCCTTGGAGGCTCTAATAAGTGTAGAATGGTTAATAGAGTATTCTAAAGGCTTAGTATTGTCTAGGAATATGTATTAGGACATATAAGAACCTTTAGAATGATCGTAAACAATGCTTGGTGCCCCAAGGGACGTAAAGGATGTAGCATGAGTCCTTGGAGGCTCTAACAAGTGTAGATTATTTAAAAGAGTATTCTAAAGGCTTAGAATTGTCTAGGAATGTGTTTTAGGACATACAAGAACCTTTAGAATGACCGTATACAATGCTTGGTGCCCCAAGGGACGTAAATTATGTAACATGAATCCTTAGAGGCTCTAACAAGTGTAGAATGGTTTAGAGAGTATTCTAAAGGCTTAGAATAGTCTAGGCATGTGCATTAGGACATATAAGAAACATTAGATAATCCTTAACAATGCTTGGTGCCCAAGGGACGTATTGGACGTAGCATGAGTCCTTTGAGGCTCTAACAAGTGTAGAATGGTTAAGCGAGTATTCTAAAGGCTTAGAATTTTCTAGGAATGTGTATTAGGATATATACGAACCTTTAGAATAATCCTAAACAATGCTTGGTGCCCCAAGGGACGTAAAGGATGTTGCATGAGTCCTTGGAGGCTCTAACAAGTGTAGAATATTATAGAGAGTATTCTAAAGGCTTAGAATGGTCTAGGAATGTGTATTAGGACATATAAGAACCCTCAGAATGATCCTAAACAATGCTTGGTTCCTAGGAACGTAGACGGTGAATCATGATTCCTTGGAGGTTTTAACAAGTGTGGAATGGTTAAGAGAGTTTTCTAAAGACTTAGAATTGTCTAAGCATGTGTATTAGGACATATCAGAACCTTTAGAATGATCCTAAACAATGCTTGGTGCCCCAAGGGACGTAGAGGATGTAGCATGAGTGCTTGGAGGCTCTAACAAGTGTAGAATGGTTAATAGAGTATTCTAAAGGCTTAGTATTGTCTAGGAATATGTATTGGAACATATAAGAAACTTTAGAATGATCGTAAATAATGCTTGGTGCCCCAAGGGACATAGAGGATGTAGCATGGTTAAAAGAGTATTCTAACAAGTGTGGAATGGTTAAAAGGGTATTCTAAAGGCTTTGAATGGTCTAGGAATGTGTATTACGACATATAAGAACCTTTAGAATGATCCTAAACAATGCTTCGTTCCCCAAGGGACGTATAGGATGTAGCATGAGTCCTTGAAGGCTCTAACAAGTGTAGAATGGTTAAAAGAGTATTCTAAAGGTTTAGAATGGTCTAGGAATGTGTATTAGGACATACAAGAACCTTTAGAATGATCGTAAACAATGCTTGGTTCCCCGAGGGATGTAGATTATGTAGCATGACTCATTGGAGGCTCTAACATGTGTAGAATGGTTAAGAGAGTATTCTAAATGCTTAGAGTAGTCTAGACATGTGTATTAGGACATATAAGAACCTTTAGAATGATCGTAAACAATGCTTGGTTCCCAAGGGGACGTAGAGGATGTAGCATGAGTCCTTGAAGGCTCTAAAAAGTGTAGAATGGTTAAGAAAAGTATTCTAAAGGCTTAGAATAGTCTAGGCATGTGTATTAGGACATATAAGATCCTTTAGAATGATCCTAAACAATGCTTGATGCCCCAAGAGACGTAAAGGATGTAGCATGAGTCCTTCGAGGCTCTAACAAGTGTAGAATGGTTAACAGAGTATTCTAAAGGCTTAGAATGGTCAAGGAATGTGTATTAGGACATATAAGAACCTTCGAAATAATCCTAAACTATCCTTGGTTTCCCAAAATTTCAATGGCTTTTGTTTTTCCAGTAAGTACAGAGAGTTTCAGAGTTGTAAGAACGTGTTCTGATGTTTTGAAATCGTTTGGAATATATATATATATATATATATATATATATATATATATATCAGTTAGGACAACAAACGGCTATGTTTATGACAGTTTTAACTGTATGTATCCGGATACTTTTGAAAGTATTCGGATACATCGTGTTTGATTTCAAAAATATAACTGTTGTTTTAAAGAAGTATCCGGATACTTTTGGATGTATCCGGATACATTTGATCAGATACACTTTTTCATTTTTTTTTTAATTTGAAAATACTTTCTTGACTTCAAAAACATTATAAAAAAAATATTTCCTTAATAATTTTTATTTTTATTTTTGAAAATCACTTTCTTTTCATTTTCATTTTTGAAAACCACTTTCTTTTATTTTATTTTATTTTTTTTTTTGAAAATCACCCACTTTTGATTTAACTTAGCATGCATACTATTTTTCTTTAGATTATGATTTAGCTTCATTCTAACTTAGACTTAACCATTAAGCACCTAAGGAACTCTAAGAAAATTAAATTAACATTACAAGTTTATAAGAATTCCTTTTTGACTAACTTGAGTCTAAGCTTCAATGTTGTGGACTTTTGCCTTCACTTGCACTTTGTAATCATCAAAACTACCCATGCTTAGGCATTTTCTCAACAGCTCTAAGATGTGTAGAATGGTTAAGAGAGTATTCTAAAGGTTTAGAATCGTCTAAGAATGTGTATTAGGACATATAAGAACCTTTAGTATAATCCTAAACAATGCTTGGTGCCCCAAGGGACGTAAAGGTTGTAGCATGAGTCCTTCGAGGCTCTAACAAGTGTAGAATGGTTAAGAGAGTACTCTGAAGGCTTAGAATGGTCTAGGAATGTGTATTAGGACATATATGAACCCTCAGAATGATCCTATACAATTCTCGGTTCCCCTAGAATGTAAAGGATAAGTCATGAGTCCTTGGAGGCTTTAACATGTGTTGAATGGTTAAGAGAGTATTTTAAAGCCTTAGAATGGTCTAGGCATGTGTATTAAGAACCTTTAGAATAATCGTAAAAAATGCTTGGTGCCCCAACGGACGTAGAGGATGTAGCATGAGTCCTTGGAGGCTCTAACAAGTGTAGAATGGTTAAGAGAGTATTCTAAAGGCTTAGAATAGTCTAGGCATGTGTATTAGGACATATAAGAACCTTTAGAATGATCCTAAACAATGCTTGGTGCCCCAAGGGACTTAGAGGATAAAGCATGAGTCCTTGGAGGCTCTAACAAGTGTAGAATGGTTAAGAGAGTATTCTAAAGGCTTAGAATAGTCTAGGCATGTGTATTAGGACATATAAGAACCTTTAGAATGATCGTAAACAATGCTTGGTGCCTCAAGGGACGTAGAGTATGTAGCATGAGTCCTTGGAGGCTCTAACAAGTGTAGAATGGTTAAGAGAGTATTCTGAAGGCTTAGAATGGTCTAGGAATGTGTATTAGGACATATATGAACCCTCAGAATGATCCTATACAATTCGCGGTTCCCCTAGAACGTAAAGGATGAGTCATGAGTCCTTGGAGGCTTTAACATGTGTTGAATGGTTAAGAGAGTATTCTAAAGCCTTAGAATGGTCTAGGCATGTGTATTAAGAACCTTTAGAATAATCGTAAAAAATGCTTGGTGCCCCAAGGGACGTAAAGGTTGTAGCATGAGTCCTTCGAGGCTCTAACAAGTGTAGAATGGTTAAGAGAGTATTCTGAAGGCTTAGAATGGTCTAGGAATGTGTATTAGGACATATATGAACCCTCAGAATGATCCTATACAATTCTTGGTTCCCCTAGAACGTAAAGGGTGAATCATGAGTCCTTGGAGGCTTTAACATGTGTTGAATTGTTAAGAGAGTATTCTAAACACTTAGAATGGTCTAGGCATGTGTATTAAGAACATTTAGCATAATCGTAAAAAATTCTTGGTGCCCCAACAGACGTAGAGGATGTAGCATGAGTCCTTGGAGGCTCTAACAAGTGTAGAATGGTTAAGAGAGTATTCTAAAGGCTTATAATAGTCTAGGAATGTGTATTAGGACATATAAGAACCTTTATAATGATCCTCAACAATGCTTGGCGCCCCAAGGGACTTAGAGGATGAAGCATGAGTCCTTGGAGGCTCTAACAAGTGTAGATTGGTTAAGAGAGTATTCTAAAGACTTAGGACGGTCTAGGCATGTGTATTAGGACATATAAGAACCTTTAGAATGATCGAAAACAATGCTTGGTGCCCCAAGGGACGTAGAGTATGTAGCATGTGTCCTTGGCGACTCTAACAAGTGTAGAATGGTTAAGAGAGTATTCTGAAGGCTTAGAATGCTCTAGGAATGTGTATTAGGACATATAAGAACCTTTAGAATAATCCTAAACAATGTTTGGTGCCCCAAGGGACGTAAAGGTTGTAGCATTAGTCCTTGGAGGCTCTAACAAGTGTAGAATGGTTAAGAGAGTATTCTAAAGGTTTAGAATAGTCTAGGAATGTGTATTACGACATATAAGAACCTTTAGAATAATCCTAAACAATGCTTGGTGCCCCAAGGGACGTAAAGGTTGTAGCATGAGTCCTTCGAGGCTCTAACAAGTGTAGAATGGTTAAGAGAGTATTCTGAAGGCTTAGAATGGTCTAGGAATGTGTATTTGGACATATATGAACCCTGAGAATGATCCTATACAATTCTCGGTTCCCCTAGAACGTAAAGGATGAATCATGAGTCCTTGGAGGCTTTAACATGTGTTGAATGGTTAAGAGAGTATTCTAAAGCCTTAGAATGGTCTAGGCATGTGTATTAAGAACCTTTAGAATAATCGTAAAAAATTCTTGGTGCCCCAACGGACATAGAGGATGTAGCATGAGTCCTTGGAGGCTCTAACAAGTGTAGAATGGTTAAGAGAGTATTCTAAAGGCTTAGAATAGTCTAGGAATGTGTATTAGGACATATAAGAACCTTTAGAATGATCCTAAACAATGCTTGGTGCCCCAAGGGACTTAGAGGATGAAGCATGAGTCCTTGGAGGCTCTAACAAGTGTAGAATGGTTAAGAGAGTATTCTGAACGCTTAGAATGGTCTAGGAATGTGTATTAGGACATATAAGAACCTTTAGAATAATCATAAACAATGTTTGGTGCCCCAAGGGACGTAAAGGTTGTAGCATTAGTCCTTGGAGGCTCAAACAAGTGTAGAATGGTTAAGAGAGTATTCTAAAGGTTTAGAATAGTCTAGGAATGTGTATTAGGACATATAAGAACCTTTAGAATAATCCTAAACAATGCTTGGTGCCCCAAGGGACGTAAAAGTTGTAGCATGAGTCCTTCGAGGCTCTAACAAGTGTAGAATGGTTAAGAGAGTATTCTGAAGGCTTAGAATGGTCTAGGAATGTGTATTAGGACATATATGAACCCTCAGAATGATCCAATACAATTCTTGGTTCCCCTAGAACGTAAAGGGTGAATCGTGAGTCGTTGGAGGCTTTAACATGTGTTGAATGGTTAAGAGAGTATTCTAAAGCCTTAGAATGGTCTAGGCATGTGTATTAAGAACCTTTAGAATAATCGTTAAAAATTCTTTGTGCCCCAACGGACGTAGAGGATGTAGCATGAGTCCTTGGAGGCTCTAACAAGTGTAGAATGGTTAAGAGAGTATTCTAAAGGCTTAGAATAGTCTAGGAATGTGTATTAGGACATATAAGAACCTTTAGAATGATCCTAAACAATGCTTGGTGCCCCAAGGGACTTAGAGGATGAAGCATGAGTCCTTGGAGGCTCTAACAAGTGTAGAATGGTTAAGAGAGTATTCTAAAGACTTAGAATGGTCTAGGCATGTGTATTAGGACATATAAGAACCTTTAGAATGATAGAAAACAATGCTTGGTGCCCCAAGGGACGTAGAGTATGTAGCATGAGTCCTTGGAGGCTCTGACAAGTGTAGAATGGTTAAGAGAGTATTCTGAACGCTTAGAATGGTCTAGGAATGTGTATTAGGACATATAAGAACCTTTAGAATAATCCTAAACAATGTTTGGTGCCCCAAGGGACGCAAAGGTTGTAGCATTAGTCCTTGGAGGCTCTAACAAGTGTAGAATGGTTAAGAGAGTATTCTAAAGGTTTAGAATAGTTTAGGAATGTGTATTAGGACATATAAGAACCTTTAGAATAATCCTAAACAATGCTTGGTGCCCCAAGGGACGTAAAGGTTGTAGCATGAGTCCTTCGAGGCTCTAACAAGTGTAGAATGGTTAAGAGAGTATTCTGAAGGCTTAGAATGGTCTAGGAATGTGTATTAGGACATATATGAACCCTCAGAATGATCCAATACAATTCTTGGTTCCCCTAGAACGTAAAGGGTGAATCATGAGTCGTTGGAGGCTTTAACATGTGTTGAATGGTTAAGAGAGTATTCTAAAGCCTTAGAATGGTCTAGGCATGTGTATTAAGAACCTTTAGAATAATCGTTAAAAATTCTTTGTGCCCCAACGGACGTAGAGGATGTAGCATGAGTCCTTGGAGGCTCTAACAAGTGTAGAATGGTTAAGAGAGTATTCTAAAGGCTTAGAATAGTCTAGGAATGTGGATAAGGACATATAAGAACCTTTAGAATGATCCTAAACAATGCTTGGCGCCCCAAGGGACTTAGAGGATGAAGCATGAGTCCTCGGAGGCTCTAACAAGTGTAGAATGGTTAAGAGAGTATTCTAAAGACTTAGAATGGTCTAGGCATGTGTATTAGGACATATAAGAACCTTTAGACTGATTGAAAACAATGCTTGGTGCCCCAACGGTCGTAGAGCATGTAGCATGAGTCCTTGGAGGCTCTAACAAGTGCAGAATGGTTAAGAGAGTATTCTAAAGGCTTAGAATGGTCTAGGAATGTGTATTAGGACATATAAGAACCTTTAGAATGATCCTAAACAATGCTTGGTGCCCCAAGGGACTTAGAGGATGAAGCATGAGTCCTTGGAGGCTCTAACAAGTGTAGAATGGTTAAGAGAGTATTCTAAAGACTTAGAATGGTCTAGGCATGTGTATTAGGACATATAAGAACCTTTAGAATGATCGAAAACAATGCTTGGTGCCCCAAGGGACGTAGAGTATGTAGCATGAGTCCTTGGAGGCTCTGACAAGTGTAGAATGGTTAAGAGAGTATTCTGAACGCTTAGAATGGTCTAGGAATGTGTATTAGGACATATAAGAACCTTTAGAATAATCCTAAACAATGTTTGGTGCCCCAAGGGACGCAAAGGTTGTAGCATTAGTCCTTGGAGGCTCTAACAAGTGTAGAATGGTTAAGAGAGTATTCTAAAGGTTTAGAATAGTGTAGGAATGTGTATTAGGACATATAAGAACCTTTAGAATAATCCTAAACAATGCTTGGTGCCCCAAGGGACGTAAAGGTTGTAGCATGAGTCCTTCGAGGCTCTAACAAGTGTAGAATGGTTAAGAGAGTATTCTGAAGGCTTAGAATGGTCTAGGAATGTGTATTAGGACATATATGAACCCTCAGAATGATCCAATACAATTCTTGGTTCCCCTAGAACGTAAAGGGTGAATCGTGAGTCGTTGGAGGCTTTAACATGTGTTGAATGGTTAAGAGAGTATTCTAAAGCCTTAGAATGGTCTAGGCATGTGTATTAAGAACCTTTAGAATAATCGTTAAAAATTCTTTGTGCCCCAACGGACGTAGAGGATGTAGCATGAGTCCTTGGAGGCTCTAACAAGTGTAGAATGGTTAAGAGAGTATTCTAAAGGCTTAGAATAGTCTAGGAATGTGGATAAGGACATATAAGAACCTTTAGAATGATCCTAAACAATGCTTGGTGCCCCAAGGGACTTAGAGGATAAAGCATGAGTCCTTGGAGGCTCTAACAAGTGTAGAATGGTTAAGAGAGTATTCTAAACACTTAGAATGGTCTAGGCATGTGTATTAGGACATATAAGAACCTTTAGAATGATAGAAAACAATGCTTGGTGCCCCAAGGGACGTAGAGTATGTAGCATGAGTCCTTGGAGGCTCTGACAAGTGTAGAATGGTTAAGAGAGTATTCTGAACGCTTAGAATGGTCTAGGAATGTGTATTAGGACATATAAGAACCTTTAGAATAATCCTAAACAATGTTTGGTGCCCCAAGGGACGCAAAGGTTGTAGCATTAGTCCTTGGAGGCTCTAACAAGTGTAGAATGGTTAAGAGAGTATTCTAAAGGTTTAGAATAGTTTAGGAATGTGTATTAGGACATATAAGAACCTTTAGAATAATCCTAAACAATGCTTGGTGCCCCAAGGGACGTAAAGGTTGTAGCATGAGTCCTTCGAGGCTCTAACAAGTGTAGAATGGTTAAGAGAGTATTCTGAAGGCTTAGAATGGTCTAGGAATGTGTATTAGGACATATATGAACCCTCAGAATGATCCAATACAATTCTTGGTTCCCCTAGAACGTAAAGGGTGAATCGTGAGTCGTTGGAGGCTTTAACATGTGTTGAATGGTTAAGAGAGTATTCTAAAGCCTTAGAATGGTCTAGGCATGTGTATTAAGAACCTTTAGAATAATCGTTAAAAATTCTTTGTGCCCCAACGGACGTAGAGGATGTAGCATGAGTCCTTGGAGGCTCTAACAAGTGTAGAATGGTTAAGAGAGTATTCTAAAGGCTTAGAATAGTCTAGGAATGTGGATAAGGACATATAAGAACCTTTAGAATGATCCTAAACAATGCTTGGTGCCCCAAGGGACTTAGAGGATAAAGCATGAGTCCTTGGAGGCTCTAACAAGTGTAGAATGGTTAAGAGAGTATTCTAAAGACTTAGAATGGTCTAGGCATGTGTATTAGGACATATAAGAACCTTTAGAATGATAGAAAACAATGCTTGGTGCCCCAAGGGACGTAGAGTATGTAGCATGAGTCCTTGGAGGCTCTGACAAGTGTAGAATGGTTAAGAGAGTATTCTGAACGCTTAGAATGGTCTAGGAATGTGTATTAGGACATATAAGAACCTTTAGAATAATCCTAAACAATGTTTGGTGCCCCAAGGGACGCAAAGGTTGTAGCATTAGTCCTTGGAGGCTCTAACAAGTGTAGAATGGTTAAGAGAGTATTCTAAAGGTTTAGAATAGTTTAGGAATGTGTATTAGGACATATAAGAACCTTTAGAATAATCCTAAACAATGCTTGGTGCCCCAAGGGACGTAAAGGTTGTAGCATGAGTCCTTCGAGGCTCTAACAAGTGTAGAATGGTTAAGAGAGTATTCTGAAGGCTTAGAATGGTCTAGGAATGTGTATTAGGACATATATGAACACTCAGAATGATCCAATACAATTCTTGGTTCCCCTAGAACGTAAAGGGTGAATCATGAGTCGTTGGAGGCTTTAACATGTGTTGAATGGTTAAGAGAGTATTCTAAAGCCTTAGAATGGTCTAGGCATGTGTATTAAGAACCTTTAGAATAATCGTTAAAAATTCTTTGTGCCCCAACGGACGTAGAGGATGTAGCATGAGTCCTTGGAGGCTCTAACAAGTGTAGAATGGTTAAGAGAGTATTCTAAAGGCTTAGAATAGTCTAGGAATGTGGATAAGGACATATAAGAACCTTTAGAATGATCCTAAACAATGCTTGGCGCCCCAAGGGACTTAGAGGATGAAGCATGAGTCCTCGGAGGCTCTAACAAGTGTAGAATGGTTAAGAGAGTATTCTAAAGACTTAGAATGGTCTAGGCATGTGTATTAGGACATATAAGAACCTTTAGACTGATTGAAAACAATGCTTGGTGCCCCAACGGACGTAGAGCATGTTGCATGAGTCCTTGGAGGCTCTAACAAGTGCAGAATGGTTAAGAGAGTATTCTAAAGGCTTAGAATGGTCTAGGAATGTGTATTAGGACATATAAGAACCTTTAGAATGATCCTAAACAATGCTTGGTGCCCCAAGGGACTTAGAGGATGAAGCATGAGTCCTTGGAGGCTCTAACAAGTGTAGAATGGTTAAGAGAGTATTCTAAAGACTTAGAATGGTCTAGGCATGTGTATTAGGACATATAAGAACCTTTAGAATGATCGAAAACAATGCTTGGTGCCCCAAGGGACGTAGAGTATGTAGCATGAGTCCTTGGAGGCTCTGACAAGTGTAGAATGGTTAAGAGAGTATTCTGAACGCTTAGAATGGTCTAGGAATGTGTATTAGGACATATAAGAACCTTTAGAATAATCCTAAACAATGTTTGGTGCCCCAAGGGACGCAAAGGTTGTAGCATTAGTCCTTGGAGGCTCTAACAAGTGTAGAATGGTTAAGAGAGTATTCTAAAGGTTTAGAATAGTGTAGGAATGTGTATTAGAACATATAAGAACCTTTAGAATAATCCTAAACAATGCTTGGTGCCCCAAGGGACGTAAAGGTTGTAGCATGAGTCCTTCGAGGCTCTAACAAGTGTAGAATGGTTAAGAGAGTATTCTGAAGGCTTAGAATGGTCTAGGAATGTGTATTAGGACATATATGAACCCTCAGAATGATCCAATACAATTCTTGGTTCCCCTAGAACGTAAAGGGTGAATCATGAGTCGTTGGAGGCTTTAACATGTGTTGAATGGTTAAGAGAGTATTCTAAAGCCTTAGAATGGTCTAGGCATGTGTATTAAGAACCTTTAGAATAATCGTTAAAAATTCTTTGTGCCCCAACGGACGTAGAGGATGTAGCATGAGTCCTTGGAGGCTCTAACAAGTGTAGAATGGTTAAGAGAGTATTCTAAAGGTTTAGAATAGTCTAGGAATGTGGATTAGGACATATAAGAACCTTTAGAATGATCCTAAACAATGCTTGGCGCCCCAAGGGACTTAGACGATGAAGCATGAGTCCTCGGAGGCTCTAACAAGTGTAGAATGGTTAAGAGAGTATTCTAAAGACTTAGAATGGTCTAGGCATGTGTATTAGGACATATAAGAACCTTTAGAATGATTGAAAACAATGCTTGGTGCCCCAACGGACGTAGAGCATGTAGCATGAGTCCTTGGAGGCTCTAACAAGTGCAGAATGGTTAAGAGAGTATTCTAAAGGCTTAGAATGGTCTAGGAATGTGTATTAGGACATATAAGAACCCTCAGAATGATCCTAAACAATGCTTGGTTCCCCTAGGAACGTAGAGGGTGAATAATGAGTCCTTGAAGGCTTTAACATGTGTAGAATGGTTAAGAGAGTATTCTAAAGACTTAGAATGGTCTAGGCATGTGTAATAGGACATATAAGAACCTTTAGAATGATCGTAAAAAATGCTTGGTGCCCCAAAGGACGTAGAGGATGTAGCATGAGTCCTTGGAGGCTCTAACAAGTGTAGAATGGTTAAAAGAGTATTCTAAAGGCTTAGATTGGTGTTGGAATGTGTATTAGGACATATAAGAACCTTTAAAATGATTCTAAACAATGCTTGGTTCCCCAAGGGACGTAAAGGATGTAGCATTAGTCCTTGGAGGCTCTAACAAGTGTAGAATGGTTAAGAGAGTATTCTAAAGGCTTAGAATGGTCTAGGAATGTGTATTAGGACATATATGAACCCTCAGAATGATCCTATACATTTCTTGGTTCCCCAAGAACGTAAAGGGTGAATCATGAGTCCTTGAAGGCTTTAACATGTGTTGAATGGTTAAGAGAGTGTTCTAAAGACTTAGAATGGTCTAGGCATGTGTATTCAGAACATTTAGAATAATCGTAAAAAATTCTTGGTGCCCCAACGGACGTAGAGGATGTAGCATGAGTCCTTGGAGGCTCTAACAAGTGTAGAATGGTTAAGAGAGTATTCTAAAGGTTTAGAATAGTCTAGGAATGTGGATTAGGACATATAAGAACCTTTAGAATGATCCTAAACAATGATTGGCGCCCCAAGGGACTTAGACGATGAAGCATGAGTCCTTGGAGGCTCTAACCAGTGTAGAATGGTTAAGAGAGTATTCTAAAGGTTTAGAATCGTCTAGTAATGTGTATTAGGACATATAAGAACCATTAGAATAATCCTAAACTATGCTTGGTGCCCCAAGGGACGTAAAGGTTGTAGCATGAGTCCTTGGAGGCTCTAACATGTGTAGAATGCTTAAGAGAGTATTCTAAAGGCTTAGAATGGTCTAGGAAAGTGTATTAGGACATATAAGAACCCTCAGAATGATCCTATACAATTCATGGTTCCCCTAGGAACGTAGAGGGTGAATCATGAGTCCTTGAAGGCTTTAACATGTGTAGAATGGTTAAGAGAGTATTCTAAAGACTTAGAATGGTCTAGGCATGTGTATTAGGACATATAAGAACCTTTAGAATGATCGTAAAGAATTCTTGGTGCCCCAAAGGACGTAGAGGATGTAGCATGAGTCCTTGGAGGCTCTAACAAGTGTAGAATGGTTAAAAGAGTATTCTAAAGGCTTAGATTGGTGTTGGAATGTGTATTAGGACATATAAGAACCTTTAAAATGATTCTAAACAATGCTTGGTTCCCCAAGGGACGTAAAGGATGTAGCATTAGTCCTTGGAGGCTCTAACAAGTGTAGAGTGGTTAAGAGAGTATTCTAAAGGCTTAGAATGGTCTAGGAATGTGTATTAGGACATATATGAACCCTTAGAATGATCCTATACATTTCTTGGTTCCCCAAGAACGTAAAGGGTGAATCATGAGTCCTTGAAGGCTTTAACAAGTGTTGAATGGTTAAGAGAGTGTTCTAAAGACTTAGAATGGTCTAGGCATGTGTATTAAGAACCTTTAGAATAATCGTAAAAAATTTTTGGTGCCCCAACGGACGTAGAGGATGTAGCATGAGTCCTTGGAGGCTCTAACAAGTGTAGAATGGTTAAGAGAGTATTTTAAAGGTTTAGAATAGTCTAGGAATGTGGATTAGGACATATAAGAACCTTTAGAATGATCCTAAACAATGATTGGCGCCCCAAGGGACATAGACGATGAAGCATGAGTCCTTGGAGGCTCTAACAAGTGTAGAATGGTTAAGAGAGTATTCTAAAGAGTTAGAATGGTCTAGCCATGTGTATTAGGACATATAAGAACCTTTAGAATGATTGAAAACAATGCTTGGTGCCCCAAGGGACGTAGAGTATGTAGCATGAGTCCTTGGAGGCTCTAACAAGAGTAGAATGGTTAAGAGAGTATTCCGAAGGCTTAGAATGGTCTAGGAATGTGTATTAGGACATATAAGAACCTTTAGAATAATCCTAAACAATGTTTGGTGCCCCAAGGGACGTAAAGGTTGTGGCATTAGTCCTTGGAGGCTCTAACAAGTGTAGAATGGTTAAGAGAGTATTCTAAAGGTTTAGAATAGTCTAGGAATGTGTATTAGGATATATAAGAACCTTTAGAATAATCCTAAACAGTGCTTGGTGCCCCAAGGGACGTAAAGGTTGTAGCATGAGTCCTTCGAGGCTCTAACAAGTGTAGAATGGTTAAGAGAGTATTCCGAAGGCTTAGAATGGTCTAGGAATGTGTATTAGGACATATATGAACCCTGAGAATGATCCTATACAATTCTCGGTTCCCCTAGAACGTAAAGGATGAATCATGAGTCCTTGGAGGCTTTAACATGTGTTGAATGGTTAAGAGAGTATTCTAAAGCCTTAGAATGGTCTAGGCATGTGTATTAAGAACCTTTAGAATAATCGTAAAAAATGCTTGGTGCCCCAAAGGACGTAGAGGATGTAGCATGAGTCCTTGGAGGCTCTAACAAGTGTAGAATGGTTAAGAGAGTATTCTAAAGGCTTAGAATAGTCTAGGCATGTGTATTAGGACATATAAGAACCTTTAGAATGATCCTAAACAATGCTTGGTGCCCCAAGTGACTTAGAGGATGAAGCATGAGTCCTTGGAGGCTCTAACAAGTGTAGAATGGTTAAGAGAGTATTCTAAAGGCTTAGAATGGTCTAGGAATGTGTATTAGGACATATAAGAACCCTCAGAATGATCCTACACAATGCTTGGTTCCCCTAGGAACGTAGAGGGTGAATCATGATTCCTTGGAGGCTCTAACAAGTGTAGAATGGTTAAGAGAGTATTCTAAAGGCTTAGAATGGTCTAGGAATGTGTATTAGGACATATAAGAACCCTCAGAATGATCCTAAACAATGGTTGGTTCCCCTAGGAACGTAGAGGGTGAATCATGAGTCCTTGAAGGCTTTAACATGTGTAGAATGGTTAAGAGAGTATTCTAAAGACTTAGAATGGTCTAGGCATGTGTATTAGGACATATAAGAACCTTTAGAATGATCGTAAAGAATGCTTGGTGCCCCAAAGGACGTAGAGGATGTAGCATGAGTCCTTGGAGGCTCTAACAAGTGTAGAATGGTTAAAAGAGTATTCTAAAGGGTTAGATTGGTGTTGGAATGTGTATTAGGACATATAAGAACCTTTAAAATGATTCTAAACAATGCTTGGTTCCCCAAGGGACGTAAAGGATGTAGCATTAGTCCTTGGAGGCTCTAACAAGTGTAGAATGGTTAAGAGAGTATTCTAAAGGCTTAGAATGGTCTAGGAATGTGTATTAGGACATATATGAACCCTCAGAATGATCCTATACAATTCTTGGTTCCCCAAGAACGTAAAGGGTGAATCATGAGTCCTTGAAGGCTTTAACTTGTGTTGAGTGGTTAAGAGAGTGTTCTAAAGACTTAGAATGGTCTAGGCATGTGTATTCAGAACCTTTAGAATAATCGTAAAAAATGCTTGGTGCCCCAACGGACTTAGAGGATGTAGCATAAGTCCTTGGAGGCTCTAACAAGTGTAGAATGGTTAAGAGAGTATTCTAAAGGCTTAGAATTGTCTAGGCATGTGTATTAGGACATATAAGAACCTTTAGAATGATCCTAAACAATGCTTGGTGCCCCAAGGGACTTAGAGGATGAAGCATGAGTCCTTGGAGGCTCTAACCAGTGTAGAATGGTTAAGAGAGTATTCTAAAGGTTTAGAATCGTCTAGGAATGTGTATTAGGACATATAAGAACCATTAGAATAATCCTAAACTATGCTTGGTGCCCCAAGGGACGTAAAGGTTGTAGCATGAGTCCTTGGAGGCTCTAACATGTGTAGAATGCTTAAGAGAGTATTCTAAAGGCTTAGAATGGTCTAGGAAAGTGTATTAGGACATATATGAACCCTCAGAATGATCCTATACAATTCTTGGTTCCCCTAGAACGTAAAGGGTGAATCATGAGTCCTTGGAGGCTTTAACATGTGTTGAATTGTTAAGAGAGTATTCTAAACACTTAGAATGGTCTAGGCATGTGTATTAGGACATATAAGAACCTTTAGAATAATCGTAAAAAATGCTTGGTGCCCCAACGAACGTAGAGGATGTAGCATGAGTCCTTGGAGGCTCTAACAAGTGTAGAATGGTTAAGAGAGTATTCTAAAGGCTTAGAATAGTCTAGGCATGTGTATTAGGACATATAAGAACCTTTAGAATGATCCTAAACAATGCTTGGTGCCCCAAGGGGCTTAGAGGATGAAACATGAGTCCTTGGAGGCTCTAACAAGTGTAGAATGGTTAAGAGAGTATTCTAAAGGTTTAGAATCGTCTAGGAATGTGTATTAGGACATTTAAGAACCATTAGAATAATCCTAAACAATGCTTGGTGCCCCAAGGGACGTAAAGGTTGTAGCATGAGTCCTTGGAGGCTGTAACATGTGTAGAATGGTTAAGAGAGTATTCTAAAGGCTTATATTGGTCTAGGAATGTGTATTAGGACAGATATGAACCCTCAGAATGATCCTATACAATTCTTGGTTCCCCTAGAACGTAAAGGGTGAATCATGAGTCCTTGGAGGCTTTAACATGTGTTGAATTGTTAAGAGAGTATTCTAAACACTTAGAATGGTCTAGGCATGTGTATTAAGAACCTTTAGAATAATCGTAAAAAATGCTTGGTGCCCCAACGGACGTAGAGGATGTAGCATGAGTCCTTGGAGGCTCTAACAAGTGTAGAATGGTTAAGAGAGTATTCTAAAGGCTTAGAATGGTCTAGGAATGTGTATTAGAACATATAAGAACTTTTAGAATGATCCTAAACAATGCTTGGTGCCCCAAGGGACTTAGAGGATGAAGCATGAGTCCTTGGAGGCTCTAACAAGTGTAGAATTGTTAAGAGAGTATTCTAAAGACTTAGAATGGTCTAGGCATGTGTATTAGGACATATAAGAACCTTTAGAATGATCGTAAACAATGCTTGCTGCCCCAAAGGACGTAGAGGACGTAGCTTGAGTCCTTGGAGGCTCTAATAAGTGTAGAATGGTTAAAAGAGTATTTTAAAGGCTTAGATTGGTCTTGGAATGTGTATTAGGACATATAAGAATCTTTAGACTGATCCTAAACAATGCTTGGTTCCCCAAGGGACGTAAAGGATGTAGCATTAGTCCTTGGAGGCTCTAACAAGTGTAGAATGGTTAATAGAGTATTCTAAAGGCTTAGAATCGTCTAGGAATGTGTATTAGAAACCTTTAGAATAATCGTAAAAAATGCTTGGTGCCCCAACAGACGTAGAGGATGTAGCATGAGTCCATGGAGGCTCTAACAAGTTTAGAATGGTTAATACGGTATTCTAAAGGCTTAGAATGGTCTAGGAATGTGTATTAGGACATATAAGAACCTTTAGAATGATCCTAAACAATGCTTGGTGCCCCAAGGGACTTAGAGGATGAAGCATGAGTCCTTGGAGGCTCTAACAAGTGTAGAATGGTTAAGAGAGTAGTCTAAAGGTTTAGAATCGTCTAGGAATGTGTATTAGGACATATAAGAACCATTAGAATAATACTAAACAATGCTTGGTGCCCCAAGGGACGTAAAGGTTGTAGCATGAGTCCTTGGAGGCTCTAACATGTGTAGAATGGTTAAGAGAGTATTCTAAAGACTTAGAATGGTCTAGGAATGTGTATTAGGACATTTATGAACCCTCAGAATGATCCTATACAATTCTTGGTTCCCCTAGAATGTAAAGGGTGAATCATGAATCCTTGGAGGCTTTAACATGTGTTGAATGGTTAAGAGAGTATTCGAAACACTTAGAATGGTCTAGGCATGTGTATTAAGAACCTTTAGAATAATCGTAAAAAATGCTTGGTGCCCCAACGGACGTAGAGGATGTAGCATGAGTCCTTGGAGGCTCTAACAAGTGTAGAATGGTTAAGAGAATATTCTAAAGGCTTAGAATGGTCTAGGAATGTGTATTTGGACATATAAGAACCATCAGAATGATCCTAAACAATGCTTGGTTCCCCTAGGAACGTAGAGGGTGAATCATGAGTCCTTGATGGCTTTAACATGTGTAGAATGGTTAAGAGAGTATTCTAAAGACTTAGAATGGTCTAGGCATGTGTATTAGGACATATTAGAACCTTTAGAATGATCGTAAACAATGCTTGGTGCCCCAAAGGACGTAGAGGATGTAGCATGAGTCCATGGAGGCTCTAACAAGTGTAGAATTGTTAAAAGAGTATTCTAAAGGCTTAGAATAGTCTAGGCATGTGTATTAGGACATATAAGAACCTTTAGAATGATCCTAAACAATAATTGGTTCCCCAAGGGACGTAAAGGAAGTAGGATTAGTCTTTGGAGGTTCTAACAAGTGTAGAATGTTTAATACTGTATTCTAAAGGCTTAGAATGGTCTAGGAATGTGTATTAGGACATATAAGAACCTTTAGAATGATCCTAAACAATGCATGGTGCCCCAAGGGACTTAGAGGATGAAGCATGAGTTCTTGGAGGCTCTAACAAGTGTAGAATGGTTAAGAGAGTATTCTAAAGGCTTAGAATAGTCTAGGCATGTGTATTAGGACATATAAGAACCATTAGAATGATCGTAAACAATGCTTGGTGCCCCAAGGGACGTAGAGGATGTAGCATGAGTCCTGGGAGGCTCTAACAAGTGTAGAATGGTTAAGAGAGTATGATAAAGGTTTATAATCGTCTAGGAATGTGTATTGGGACATATAAGAACCTTTAGAATAATCCTAAACAATGCTTGGTGCCCCAAAGGACGTAAAGGTTGTAGCATGAGTCCTTCGAGGCTCTAACAAGTGTAGAATGGTTAAGAGAGTATTCTGAAGGTTTAGAATCGTCTAGGAATGTGTATTAGGACATATAAGAACCATTAGAATAATCCTAAACAATGCTTGGTGCCCCAAGGGACGTAAAGGTTGTAGCTTGAGTCCTTGGAGGCTCTAACATGTGTAGAATGGTTAAGAGAGTATTCTAAAGGCTTAGAATGGTCTAGGATTGTGTATTAGGACATATATGAACCCTCGGAATGATCCTATACAATTCTTGGTTCCCCTAGAACATAAAGGGTGAATCATGAGTCCTTGGAGGCTTTAACATGTGTTGAACGGTTAAGAGAGTATTCTAAAGACTTAGAATGGTCTAGGCATGTGTATTAAGAACGTTTAGAATAATAGTAAAAAATGCTTGGTGCCCCAATGGAGGTAGAGGATGTAGCATGAGTCCTTGGAGGCTCTAACATGTGTAGAATGGTTAAGAGAGTATTCTAAAGGCTTAGAATGGTCTAGGAATGTGTATTAGGACATATAAGAACCTTTAGAATGATCGTAAACAATGCTTTGTTCCCCTAGAACATAAAGGGTGAATCATGAGTCCTTGGAGGCTTTAACAAGTGTAGAATGGTTAAGAGAGTGTTCTAAAGACTTAGAATGGTCTAGGCATGTGTATTAAGAACGTTTAGAATAATAGTAAAAAATGCTTGGTGCCCCAATGGACGTAGAGGATGTAGCATGAGTCCTTGGAGGCTCTAACAAGTGTAGAACGGTTAAGAGAGTATTCTAAAGGCTTAGAATGGTCTAGGAATGTGTATTAGGACATATAAGAACCATTAGAATAATCCTAAACAATTCTTGGTGCCCCAAGGGACGTAAAGGTTGTAGCTTGAGTCCTTGGAGGCTCTAACATGTGTAGAATGGTTAAGAGAGTATTCTAAAGGCTTAGAATGGTCTAGGATTGTGTATTAGGACATATATGAACCCTCGGAATGATCCTATACAATTCTTGGTTCCCCTAGAACATAAAGGGTGAATCATGAGTCCTTGGAGGCTTTAACATGTGTTGAACGGTAAAGAGAGTATTCTAAAGACTTAGAATGGTCTAGGCATGTGTATTAAGAACGTTTAGAATAATAGTAAAAAATGCTTGGTGCCCCAATGGACGTAGAGGATGTAGCATGAGTCCTTGGAGGCTCTAACATGTGTAGAATGGTTAAGAGAGTATTCTAAAGGCTTAGAATGGTCTAGGAATGTGTATTAGGACATATAAGAACCTTTAGAATGATCGTAAACAATGCTTGGTTCCCCTAGAACATAAAGGGTGAATCATGAGTCCTTGGAGGCTTTAACAAGTGTAGAATGGTTAAGAGAGTATTCTAAAGTCTTAGAATAGTCTAGGCATGTGTATTAGGACATATAAGAACCTTTAGAATGATCCTAAACAATGCTTGGTGCCCCAAGGGACTTAGAGGATGAAGCATGAGTCCTTGGAGGCTCTAACAAGTGTAGAATGGTTAAGAGAGTATTCTAAAGGTTTAGAATCGTCTAGGAATGTGTATTAGGACATATAAGAACCATTAGAATAATCCTAAACAATGCTTGGTGCCCCAAGGGACGTAAAGGTTGTAGCATGCGTCCTTGGAGGCTCTAACATGTGTAGAATGGTTAAGAGAGTATTCTAAAGGCTTAGAATGGTCTAGGAAAGTGTATTAGGACATATATGAACCCTCAGAATGATCCTATACAATTCTTGGTTCCCCTAGAACATAAAGGGTGAATCATGAGTCCTTGAAGGCTTTAACATGTGTTGAATTGTTAAGAGAGTATTCTAAACACTTAGAATGGTCTAGGCATGTGTATTAAGAACCTTTAGAATAATCGTAAAAAATGCTTGGTGCCCCAAAGGACGTAGAGGATGTAGCATGAGTCCTTGGAGGCTCTAACAAGTGTAGAATTGTTAAGAGAGTATTCTAAAGGCTTAGAATAGTCTAGGCATGTGTATTAGGACATATAAGAACCTTTAGAATGATCCTAAACAATGCTTGGTGCCCCAAGGGACTTAGAGGATGAAGCATGAGTCCTTGGAGGCTCTAACAAGTGTAGAATGGTTAAGAGAGTATTCTAAAGGTTTACAATCGTCTAGGAATGTGTATTAGGACATTTAAGAACCATTAGAATAATCCTAAACAATGCTTGGTGCCCCAAGGGACGTAAAGGTTGTAGCATGAGTCCTTGGAGGCTGTAACATGTGTAGAATGGTTAAGAGAGTATTCTAAAGGCTTATATTGGTCTAGGAATGTGTATTAGGACATATATGAACTCTCAGAATGATCCTATACAATTCTTGGTTCCCCTAGAACGTAAAGGGTGAATCATGAGTCCTTGGAGGCTTTAACATGTATTGAATTGTTAAGAGAGTATTCTAAACCCTTACAATGATCTAGGCATGTGTATTAAGAACCTTTAGAATAATCGTAAAAAATGCTTGGTGCCCCAACGGACGTAGAGGATGTAGCATGAGTCCTTGGAGGCTCTAACAGGTGTAGAATGGTTAAGAGAGTATTCTAAAGGCTTAGAATGGTCTAGGAATGTGTATTAGGACATATAAGAACCTTTAGAATGATCCTAAACAATGCTTGGTGCCCCAAGGGACTTAGAGGATGAAGCATGAGTCCTTGGAGGCTCTAACAAGTGTAGAATGGTTAAGAGAGTATTCTAAAGACTTAGAATGGTCTAGGCATGTGTATTAGGACATATAAGAACCTTTAGAATGATCGTAAACAATGCTTGATGCCCCAAAGGACGAAAAGTTTGTAGCATGAGTCCTTGGAGGCTCTAACATGTGTAGAATGGTTAAGAGAGTATTCTAAAGGCTTAGAATGGTCTAGGAATGTGTATTAGGACATATATGAACCCTCAGAATGATCCTATACAATTCTTGGTTCCCCTAGAACGTAAAGGGTGAATCATGAGTCCTTGGAGGCTTTAACATGTGTTGAATGGTTAAGAGAGTATTCTAAACACTTAGAATGGTCTAGGCATTTGTATTAAGAACCTTTAGAATAATCGTAAAAAATGCTTGGTGCCCCAACGGACGTAGAGGATGTAGCATGAGTCCTTGGAGGCTCTAACAAGTGTAGAATGGTTAAGAGAATATTCTAAAGGCTTAGAATGGTCTAGGAATGTGTATTAGGACATATAAGAACCCTCAGAATGATCCTAAACAATGCTTGGTTCCCCTAGGAACGTAGAGGGTGAATCATGAGTCCTTGAAGGCTTTAACATGTGTAGAATGGTTAAGAGAGTATTCTAAAGACTTAGAATGGTCTAGGCATGTGTACTAGGACATATAAGAACCTTTAGAATGATCGTAAACAATGCTTGGTGCCCCAAAGGCCGTAGAGGATGTAGCATGAGTCCTTGGAGGCTATAAAAAGTGTAGAATGGTTAAAAGAGTATTCTAAAGGCTTAGATTGGTCTTGGAATGTGTATTAGGACATATAAGAACTTTTAAAATGATCCTAAACAATGCTTGGTTCCCCAAGGGACGTAAAGGATGTAGCATTAGTCCTTGGAGGTTCTAACAAGTGTAGAATGGTTAATAGAGTATTCTAAAGGCTCAGTATTGTCTAGGAATATGTATTAGGACATATAAAAACCTTTAGAATGATCCTAAACAATGCTTGGTGCCCCAAGGGACGTATAGGATGTAGCATGAGTCCTTGGAGGCTCTAACAAGTGTAGAATGGTGAAGAGAGTATTATAAAGGATTAGAATGGTTTAGGAATATGTATTAAGACATATAAGAACCTTTAGAATGATCCTAAACACTGCTTGGTTCCCCTAGAAACGTAGAGGGTGAATCATGAGTCCTTGAAGGCTTTAACATGTGTAGAATGGTTAAGAGAGTATTCTAAAGACTTAGAATGGTCTAGGCATGTGTATTAGGACATATAAAAACCTTTAGAATGATCGTAAACAATGCTTGGTGCCCCAAGGGACGTAGAGGATGTAGCATGAGTGCTTGGAGGCTCTAACAAGTGTAGAATGGTTAATAGAGTATTCTAAATGCTTAGTATTGTCGAGGAATATGTATTGGAACATATAAGAACCTTTAGAATGATCGTAAACAATGCTTGGTGCCCCAACGGACTTAGAGGATGAAGCATGAGTGCTTGGAGTCTCTAACAAGTGTAGAATGCTTAATACTGTATTCTAAAGGCTTAGAATGGTCTAGGAATGTGTACTAGGACATATAAGAACCCTCAGAATGATCCTAAACAATGCTTGGTTCCCCTAGGAACGTAGAGGGTGAATCATGAGTCCTTGAAGGCTTTAACATGTGTAGAATGGTTAAGAGAGTATTCTAAAGACTTAGAATGGTCTAGGCATGTGTATTAGGACATATAAGAACCTTTAGAATGATCGTAAACAATGCTTGGTTCCCCAAAGGACGTAGAGGATGTAGCATGAGTCCTGGGAGGCTCTAACAAGTATAGAATGGTTAAGAGAGTATGATAAAGGTTTAGAATCGTCTAGGAATGTGTATTGGGACATATAAGAACCTTTAGAATAATCCTAAACAATGCTTGGTGCCCCAAAGGACGTAAAGGTTGTAGCATGAGTCCTTCGAGGCTCTAACAAGTGTAGAATGGTTAAGAGAGTATTTGAAGGTTTAGAATCATCTAGGAATGTGTATTAGGTCATATAAGATCCATTAGAATAATCCTAAACAATGCTTGGTGCCCCAAGGGACGTAAAGGTTGTAGCTTGAGTCCTTGGAGGCTCTAACATGTGTAGAATGGTTAAGAGAGTATTCTAAAAGCTTAGAATGGTGTAGGAATGTGTATTAGGACATATATGAACCCTCGGAATGATCCTATACAATATTTGGTTCCCCTAGAACGTAAAGGGTGAATCATGAGTCCTTGGAGGCTTTAACATGTGTTGAACGGTTAAGAGAGTATTCTAAAGACTTAGAATGGTCTAGGCATGTGTATTAAGAACGTTTAGAATAATTGTAAAAAATGCTGGGTGCCCCAACGGACGTAGAGGATGTAGCATGAGTCCTTGGAGGCTCTAACAAGTGTAGAATGGTTAAGAGAGTATTCTAAAGGCTTAGAATGGTCTAGGAATGTGTACTAGGACATATAAGAACCCTCAGAATGATCCTAAACAATGCTTGGTTCCCCTAGGAACGTAGAGGGTGAATCATGAGTCCTTGAAGGCTTTAATATGTGTAGAATGGTTAAGAGGGTATTCTAAAGACTTAGAATGGTCTAGGCATGTGTATTAGGACATATAAGAACCTTTAGAATGATCGTAAACAATGCTTGGTTCCCCAAAGGACGTAGAGGATGTAGCATGAGTCCTTGGAGGCTCTAACAAGTGTAGAATGGTTAAAAGAGTATTCTAAAGGCTTAGATTGGTCTTGCAATGTGTATTAGGAGATATAAGAACCTCTAAAATGATCCTAAACAATGCTTGGTTCCGCAAGGGACGTTAAGGATGTAGCATTAGTCCTTGGAGGCTCTAACAAGTGTAGAATGGTTAATAGTGTATTCTAAAGGCTTAGAATCGTCTAGGAATGTGTATTAGGACATATATGAACCTTTAGAATGATCCTAAACAATGCTTGGTGCCCCATGGGACTAATAGGATGTAGCATGAGTCCTTGGAGGCTCTAACAAGTGTAGAATGGTGAAGAGAGTATTATAAAGGATTAGAATGATTTAGGAATATGTATTAGGACATATAAGAACCTTTAGAATGATCGTAAACAATGCTTGGTGCCCCAAGGGACGTAGAGGATGTAGCATGAGTGCTTGGAGGCTCTAACAAGTGTAGAATGGTTAATAGAGTATTCTAAAGGCTTAGTATTGTCCAGGAATATGTATTGGAACATATAAGAACCTTTAGAATGAACATAAACAATGCTTGGTGCCCCAAGGGACTTAGAGGATGAAGCATGAGTGCTTGGAGTCTCTAACAAGTGTAGAATGGTTAAAAGAATATTCTAAAGGCTTAGAATGGTCTAGGAATGTGTATTAGGACATATAAGAACCTTTAGAATGATCCTAAACAATGGTTGCTTCCCCAAGGGACGTGTAGGATGTAGCATGAGTCCTTGGAGTCTCTAACAAGTGTAGAATGGTTAAAAGAATATTCTAAAGGCTTAGAATGGTCTAGGAATGTGTATTAGGACATATAAGAACCTTTAGAATGATCCTAAACAATGGTTGCTTCCCCAAGGGACGTGTAGGATGTAGCATGAGTCCTTGGAGGCTCTAACAAGTATAGAATGGTTAATATTGTATTCTAAAGGCTTAGAGTGGTCTAGGAATGTGTATTTGGACATATGAGAACCTTTAGAATGATCCTAAACAATGCTTGGTGCCCCAAGGCACTTAGAGGATGAAGCATGAGTCCTTGGAGGCTCTAACAAGTGTAGAATGGTTAAGAGAGTATTCTAAAGGCTTAGAATAGTCTAGGCATGTGTATTAGGACATATAAGAACCTTTAGAATGATCGTAAACAATGCTTGGTGCCCCAAGGGACGTAGAGGATGTAGCATGAGTCCTTGGAGGCTCTAACAAGTGTAGAATGGTTAATAGAGTATTCTAAAGGCTTAGAATAGTCTAGGCATGTGTATTAGGACATATAAGAACCTTTAGAATGATCGTAAACAATGCTTGGTGCCCCAAGGGACGTAGAGGATGTAGCATGAGTCCCTGGAGGCTCTAACAAGTGTAGAATGGTTAAAAGAGTATTATAAAGGCTTAGAATGGTCTAGGAATGTGTATTAGGACATATAAGAACCCTCAGAATGATCCTAAACAATGCTTGGTTCCCCTAGGAACGTAGAGGGTGAATCATGAGTCCTTGAAGGCTTTAACATGTGTAGAATGGTTAAGAGAGTATTCTAAAGACTTAGAATGGTCTAGGCATGTGTATTAGGACATATAAGAACCTTTAGAATGATCGTAAACAATGCTTGGTGCCCCAAAGGACGTAGAGGATGTAGCATGAGTTCTTGGAGGCTCTAACACGTGTAGAATGGTTAAAAGAGTATTCTAAAGGCTTAGATTGGTCTTGGAATGTGTATTAGGACATATAAGTACGCGGGTGAGTACATGAGTGTGGGTGAGTACGCGGCTAAGTTCGAGGAACTGATGAAGTAATCTCCATACTATCAAAACAAGCCTGATGAGAGGAGCAAATGCATCAAGTTTGAAGGTGGTCTGAGACGTGAACTGAAATCTGTTTTCAGTTATCAGAAGATTCAAAGTTTTTCTACGTTAGTAGATATGTGTCGAATGTATGAGGATGATAAGAAGGCTGAAGTATTAGCTTATCAGGCAAAGAGTAACCAGCAGAATTATGGACCACAAAGAAAGAAAAGATTTGATCCTCGGAATAAGGGTCCATATTTTGATCAGAATTGAGGCAAAGGAAGAGCTGAAGTTAAGGATGGAGTTAAGCCTCGCAGTAATGCTCCTTACTGTGAGAAGTGTAAGCATCATCATTATGGAAGGATCTGTTGGGAAACGAGTAATTGCTTCAATTGTGGAAAGCAGGGTCATGTTGCACGTTATTGCAGAGAATCTGTGAAGAGTAACCACATCCGACTTTCTAGCAAACCTAAGACTCAAGGCAAAGTGTTCACTCAGAATGGAGTAGAAGCTAATCAATCTCCTGATCTCGTGCAAGGTAACCATTTATTTCAAAACCAACTTTGCATGATTGTGTTCGATTCGGGAGTTACCCATTCTTTTGTTCAATATATATGTGTAAGTAGGTTGAAATCGAATTTCCCTAACTGTTTTAAAATTTGAGACCCCATGAAACTACCAAAATTTGTTTCTAAAAGTTTGTTTAGATTATAGTGTCGAGATATTTGATCGCGACACTAAGTTAAATTCGATCTATTATCCTTTGTCCCATTTGAATGTGATTTTGGGGAAAAGATTGATCGAATCCTATTGTTAAGTGGAGTTTTTTAAAGTAAAAAATCTTCAACCAAGGTAATCCGGAAGAAGTAGCCTTCTACATGAAATAAGAAGAACAACAAGAACTCTCAGTCATTGAAGGGAAGAATAGCATTTTCTCCTGTGTTACCCTACTTGATTCATGCCAAAGTATTGGAGCATATTTTCATGTGCCGAGGCCATAACTTGGAAGGAGGTAACTTTAAGAAAGGAAAGTAGATGTGTATGCATCAAAGGGATTGGATACACAAGGTGATACACTTGGCGCATGACTTGAGTTTTGCAACGATCATGGTTGTTTTGAGGGCTTGAGGCCTTTCCTCGTGTAACTACGCTTTAAGTGTTAATGACCCTGGAGAATCGAAGTAAGTGTTTAGCCGAGAGGAGGAGTCGAACAAGGGACAACGTCGACGGACAGAATTTTAAAAGCTCATGATCGGAGACTCTGTCGTCGTCATGACAAAGCAAAGGAGGTAGCAATTACAATTGGGCCGAAAGGCAGTTAATGTGAGCCCTATGAGGATTAAGGAAGTAATTTTAAGGAATCTAATAGATTCAAGCTTGATGATACAAGTAGACGACGAGAAGTAAGGAGTGAAGGTTGCAAATCACAACAGAATTCCTAACTCGAATTCGTGAATTGCAACAAAGAACTGAAAAACTAAGGACAAATAAGAGATTAATTTCAAAAGGGAAGAAACCTAAGCTCCATAGGGGACATTCTAAGGACAAGAATTTGAATTCCGGATGATATGGAAATTGAAGGCTAATTATGGAGTTAATCAAAATGGATGAGTGAAGGTTATACCACTTATATGCTAAGTGGTGAAGCTAAGACATAGTGGAACTATGTAACTATGATATGGGAAGCAAAGGATTGGCATGCCACTTGGGAATTATTCAAGGGTGAAAGTCTTTGAAAAATTAGAGAAAGGAGATTAAATTGTGGTAAATGAGGTAGGGCAATACGAATCTTGGGGAAGACATTGCCAAGTTCAAAAGATCGAGGAAGTATGTTTTATGGTAATCTTGATGGGAGGTTCCAACATGC
Organism: Crotalaria pallida; assembly: GCA_037953625.1. Classification (NCBI taxonomy): domain Eukaryota; kingdom Viridiplantae; phylum Streptophyta; class Magnoliopsida; order Fabales; family Fabaceae; genus Crotalaria; species Crotalaria pallida. Next base: position 71,885,572 of record CM075649.1, on the reverse strand, counting down.
GAAATCCGGAAAAGAATGATGTCTGAACTTCAAACCAATTATCAACCATTGAGAAATAAGGGATTTCCTGACATTGGTGAGTATGTGTAGAATTGGTATGGATGATGAGGAAAGCACAGGAAGCTTATAAGTGAATTAATGATGGGGACCAGAATTTCATGCATAAGGGGTTAAGGGAACCTCAATTGCATGAAAGTAACTAAAAATCCGATGGAAAGGAATTAATTGTCAATTTTAAGGTGAGAAGGTAAGGTGCATCGTCATGGACTGTATAGTGATGTATCTGAAAGGGATATTTGATTGCAGTTGCAAGAAAATGAAGTCTTATTCGCCGGAGTGCGAGAAAGGAATCGTTGGCCAGTAAATCAAGAGTGGAAGAGTCTTCCATCCTGCTAGGATGCGAGCTAGATTCGGAGGTAGGTAGTCTGAGTTATCCCTTCGCCGATTTGAGTTAACGTAGTCAGATGTTTTCGACTGCGTTAATTAAATCGTTTTACAATTTGGAAAAATCTGAGCAAGCTTTTAACCTGAAGTTCTGTGATCAAAACCCTTATCACAGTTGGATGTGATAAATGTCTTTGGACACTACAGAAAGACAAAGATCAGTTAAGACTAGAGAGATTAACAACCACCGGGATAGGACAAATATTTGTCTCCCCAACGGAAGTTTCTCTAGGACTTGGCTATCTGACTGAGTTTGATAGTGACAATAATGTTCTTTATCTTTAAATTCATCTAATTTAAAGGTAAATCGTATAGTCTTTCTTGAGAAAGATTATATCTGAAAGGGATGATTTCATTACTGATAGTTTAAATATTAGGACTGATCACCCTAATGTTTACAACTATTGAGAAATGAAGTCATACGAATATTTCCTTACTCGTGCCCGAGTGATCAGAGTGCGCAACGAACCATGTTTTTCCTCAAAATTATTTTTGGAAAATGTTTTAATTAAGAAGTAATTTATGTATATACATATATGAAAGGTATTATTTGAAAAGTTTTCCTCGAAAAGTTTATTGGGAGAAGCTTCAGTTGAAGCTATGTATCGAAACATCCTGTCCGAAATGATCAAAAGATTTTATTTGAACTAATTATGAAATAATTTTCGAGGGAGTTTAAGAAAACTCTTTTATGAGAAAAAGGGATTGAAATATGCTTTTGAACGCAAAGGTGTTATTTGAGAAAAGTTTTATTTGAAATATTTTATGAAACATTTTGAGAATGGGAGTTTGAAGAAGTATAAGAAAATTCCTTTTAAGTGGGGAAGGGTTCTCCCAAATTATATTTTGAAAACATATAACACCAGAACAACCTTTTGTGTAACTTTAGAAATTGTAGAATTTTCAAGAAGAATTTCGGGGTCGAAATTCCTTTTAAGTGGGGAAGAGTGTAACATCCCAGATTTTTAACCCCTGATTAATATTCTGTTAATTATAAAGCTTATTTATAATTAATTATTTTTATTCTTGATTTCAAAGTAATGCACTATGAATGATAATATTAGATAGTTTTAATATGAGAAAATGAATATTTTTCACATTAGTCCCTGTTTGGGGACCTTGAAGTAATTTTAGAAAGGTTTTGGAGGGAAAGAAAATAAATTATTATTTTTCAAAATCTGGTCAAGACACTCGAGTGTTTTTGGGAGTACTCGAGTATTTTGGTCAGAGTTGACGAGTTAGTGCGTTTGGTGAGTCACCACCAACGAGTCACCGCCGTTTGACACGAAATCAAGCCTTCAACACGTCCATGGCTTTCGTGTCGAGCCACATGAGCTCCATGAATGGCTATTTAAGCCATGGTTGATGAATCAACCAACTCATTTTGCCAATTTCGTGAATTTTGCTTAAGTTAGGGTTTTTGAATTGATTCAATCGATTCTCCCTCTCTGGGTTGATTCGAACCACAAATCATACACCATTGTGAAGCTCACATTCAGGGCTTCACAAATATACCAAGATTGTGAGCTGAGAGTTCGTAGATTGGAAGAATCGAAGCTTAGAAGTTGGAGTCTGTTTGCTGTCTCAGGTTTCCTGGAGCTTACTTTGGAGCTTGATTTTGGTAAGCTCAGGCAATCTCCTCATGTGAATCTACTTTCTTTAGCTAGTGTGAATTGTAGAGAGTTTATAGAGACTAATTTCCCCAATTTTTATGGCTGTTTCATGCATCAACCAATTCAATCTTGGTGCTCTGTTGAAACTGCTCTGTTTCAATGTGGAGTTTGGGGAATTCATCTTGGAAGCTAAGTTTTGGGTAAAGTCTCTGTTGATTCACGTCTAAGAGGTAAGGGGGAAGCTCTCTATTCACTAGATAGAGTTTAAATTGCATGCATTTGATTAGAGAGCCACCAAGAGGCTCTAAGGGCTTAGTTTGAATAGGGAAATTGGTTTGGAGACCAACCTGCACTCTCAAATTGTTCTAAGCAAGTTCTATATGTTGCATGTGAGCTATATGCATGTTGTTTTCATGCCAAAGGTGTTTGGAACTGAATTTGGTATGTTGAGTTGTTAAAAATGTGTTTTTGTGCATAATTGTTGCTCAGACTTGATTCAGTGTAATAAGTGGGGGTTTCTGTGTTGGAACATGTTTAATATGAATGATGTAAGCTCTGTTGATCATTGAATTGGATTAGAATTGGCTAGAATTGAAAATGGTATGTTAAAATGAAAATTACAGTGTTATCTGTCTGAAAACACTCGGGTATTGGGGTTGATACTCGAGTATTCGACCAAAATTGAAACATGAATTTTCTGGAAAATGAAGAACACTCGAGTATCATGAAGAACACTCGAGTAATTTGGTAAAATCTGAAGAGCACTCGAGTCCCCATGAAATACTCGAGTAAATTTTGAGAATCTGGGATTTGAACTCACTGAAAGTATGAATGACTCGAGTATTCATGAACTACTCGAGTAATCTGGAAAATTTGGAGAACACTCGAGTAATCTGAAGAACACTCGAGTAGTTTTACCTAGAATACTAGAGATGCCATTTTCAATCCTGGACCATTTGGTTAATACTTAAATGACAATAATCCAAGCTCTCTAAGACTTAAAAGAAATTGATTGATGATATGATTATTCCGTTTGGATGACGGGACGTTGCTCGGGTGGCACGTCATAACGTTGCTCGGGTAGCACGTTATGTACTATCAATTGAGGTAGACCAATCAAAATCTTTAAGTTAAGAGCTTGAGTGCCATATTGTTTACTCATGTTCGGGTGACATGAGTAGGACCTCTGAAATTGCTAAAAGTTGCTACTAACTCGATGACACATTAAGGTGGACAATGTGGGCAGTATGTGGTATACTGTTGATTTGATGACTCAACGGTGTGTTGCACACAAGTGGTAAGGTTTATGTTTTGGCGACGTGACGTTCATCAGACATGGTGACGTTGTTTAACACCTCTGTTGTGTACCACAAGTGATAAGGTTTACGTCCTTAGGCGACGTGACGTTCATCAGATGTGGTGACGTTTTTTATCACACCCGTTGTATGTTGAGAAGTGATAGGTTTACGTCCTTGGGCGACGTGACGTTCACCGGATAGTGTGACGTTTTTATCACTTCCGAGCTAGTACACCATACGTTTTGGTAACGTATTCGTGATTTGGGAATGCACTGTGGTATAGATTTGATTACCCCTATGCCCTTGTAGGTGATGTCACGTTACATCGCTTGCATCGAGATCCGACCACTTCTTAGTGGCATATGGATCTATGAGGATTTCCGAGTGGTGTTGAGAGGGAGGTAGAGATTTCCTTTTATCACCCTAAACCACTGATTCGGTTCCGTCCTCGTAGGTTTAGGATTCCCATCATATACACTATGCATGTACTAACTTTTATACTTACCATGGATCACCTCCCATTCGACCAGCTCGCTTGTATCATAGTTTTCAATTTCAATCTATTCGCTCACACCCTTTTACTTCTAGAGTCGTTCGAGAGGAGGCTCTGCCATCTATTTAAAGGAGTCCTAGCAAGGTCATGTCTTCATCAGACCTTGTACCCAGTGGTAGGGTACCTACTCCTTCAAATAAGATCAAGGATGATCCTGTCGAGGACGAGAGCGGAGGCGAGCCTGTCGTTAATTCTATCTGGAGTCAATGGAGAGGAACAATAATCCCTAAGTACATGCATAAGGTAAATGATGAGAATCAGGGATCCGGTGTGATGGATGCTGTAGAGAAGACTCGCTGCTGATAATATTGGATGATGATTGCTGCTACTTCTGGGAGACTTCTTCTACTACTACTGCTGCTACCAGTGCTATGAGAACAGCTTTGGAGTTTTGATATTTTGGTTATGGGGATATTCCTTTTGAAAACTCTTGAGTTATGGTCTATTTCGATGTTCATATATATATATATATATATACATAGCCTTATGGACTTGTTCTGGGATTTTGGAGTTTTTTACCGCTGGACTATGTATTACGTATCTTTTGATATATATAAAATCTATGTTATATTATAGTATATTACATAGTCCTGTTATTTCCGCTTACTCTGATATTGATTTAAAAAAAATTTGGTTATGACATTTTGGAAATGGTATCTGTGACACCCTTCCGGATTACCCAAATATAATATAGTAATTAAGCTTTTATATTGGATAATATATGGACTTGTGAGTGTTAAGAAAATAACCGCAATAAAATTTTCCTTTTTATACGGGTGCACAAACCAACACTTGGAATTCTTGGAGAATGAACTTTAAACCAATTCAAAACATTTGTATCGAGTTCGGCGATCTCTAAAACCTTTTCACAAATAGGGTAACATTTGCTCTTTGGAAACATCTTTGTATCATACAAGAAATCAAAGTTACCCATGCTTTATTCGATAAAACTGATATCATCAAATAATATTTATAGCCGAGCTCTTAATTAAATAAATATCAGAGTAAAGCGGAATTTATCGGACTATGCGATTTAATGGTAAGATAAACATAAGTTTACAATATATAAATATATGGAAAGTAGTGAGTACATAGTCCCATGATCAAGGTATCCAAGATCAACATATACAAGCCCATAAACAGATCTACATAATAGTGTATCTAAACCCCTAGAGTACTCTAAAAGTATATATATACAATATATGTACATAACCAAAACATAAACTCCAAGGGTGGTCACGTAGATCTGGCCTCATCAGATGCAGTAGTAGTGATAGCAGTAGTCTCAAAGAAACATAAGTAGTAAGGTAGTAGCATCATCATCAACACAGCAACAGCATCAAGTCTCCACCACAGCATCCACACACCGGACCCACTGATCCTCATCACATACCATATGCATATACCTAGGGATCATCGTCCCTCCAATCACTCCCAGTAGAATGCACGACAGGCTCGCTCCCACTCTCGTCCTCCACCGGATCCTCCTCGATCTCATCCGAGGGAGAGTGTACCCTACCACTGGGTACCGGGTCAGGTGATGGTGAAATCCTGACTGGGCTCCTCGGATCAGAAGGGGGAGTCTCCTCGCGGACGACTCTCGAAGTAAAAGGGTGAGAGCGGGTAGGTCGAAAACGAAAACTATGGTATGAGCGAGCTGGTCGCGTGGGAGGTGGTCCATGGTAAGTGTAAAACGGGGGTACATGCATAGTGTACATGATGGGAATCCTAAATCTACGAGGACGGAATCGGATCAACGGGTTCGGGTGGTAGAAGGTAACCTCTACCTCACCCTCGAACACAGCGCGATGGTCCTCATAGATCCATGTGCCACTAGGAAGTGGTCGGATCTCGATGCAAGCAATGTAACGAGACATCACCTACAAGGGCATAAGGGTAAGCAATTCTATACACATAACCAATAGAGAATAAATTGTACAATATGAATATGTAAATATGCATCAATTAATAACAATCACATATAACACTTAGCAGTTAATGAATGCACATAGGATGCTCACACTTATTTCATTTATCACAATTAATTTAAATGAGTGGCATGATGCATGACTTTAGCTCTCAAGCCTATCTCCATCATACTACGTCACTCTCTGACGTCCATCCCTGACAACCCAGCACTCAACAGTGCGTTGTATTCCTAGGTATACAACAATTCGTACATTCACCTAGAATGTACACGAAAAGCTTGGAATCCATGCCACCCGAGCATAGTTATAACGTGCCACCCGAGCATCGTCCCGTCATCCAAACGGTCCGTCATCCAAACGGTATAACCATATCGGCATCCACTAAGCCGACCACGTCAACGACGTGTCATCAAGCAAGCGTATTGGCACTCCCAGAGGCCCTCCACATGTTTACCAAAAACATGATATATGTCCTACCATCCAAACTCAAGTATGAATGCATTAACTCTACTTAAAAGAGATTGATTGATGTTTCGTCCTTTTATTAATACACTACGTGCCTCTCGAGCAACGTATCATCATTATTCAAATGAAACATCATAACGTCAATCAATTTCTTTTGAGTTCAGGATCACTTAGTTTATTGTCCTTTAATAGTTACAAAATGACTTAGAATTGAAAATGGTATTTTAAGTGTCTGACTAAAAATACTCGAGTTTTTCCCAAAATACTCGAGTAGTTTATCATTTTCCAGATTCTACTCGAGTTGTCCATAATTATACTCGAGTCGTTCATGCCTTTTCAGAGATTTAGGGTTTCAGGTCTTCATAAATATACTCGAGTAATTCATGAGATACTCGAGTATTCCATTACCCAAAATACTCGAGTAGTTCATACATTACTCGAGTGTCCAATCTGATTCCCAAGTTGGTGCGCCAATTTTCACTCTGGTGCACCACGAAATACTCGAGTATTAAGCCAAATACTGGAGTTTATGCATACAGAACAGAGTGAAACTTGGTTTTTACATACCATTTCAATTTCTAAACATTTTTAACCCAAAACAGTGATCACAATAGTTCATATACCACATATTGAACATGTTAACATACTCATTTCATATCAAATAACCAATTTGACAGAGATTCAATCCATTATGCATTAAATATACAATTTAGCAACTCAACACTTCAAATTTCAAAATAAGCACAATATTCATGAAACCAAGTTCATTTAAGCTTGCATGCATGATATAGAACTTGCTCATCACAGTCATAGAGCATGGAATGGTCTCCAAACCAAAGTTCCTATTCAAACTAAGCCCTTAGAGCCTCTTGGTGGCTCTCTAACACAATTAATGAAATTTAATCTCTATCTAGTGAATATAATTACTTCCCCTTACCTCTCAGATGTCTTCCAAACAAGAATTGACAAGAAAAGGCTCCACAATTCTCAGACCAGCTTCAAATGCCACATGCAGAGCATTTTGAGTACCACACCAAAGTGGAATCGGTTTGTACATGAAACAGAGAAATAAATTGGGGAAATTAAGTTTTCTAGACTATATGCAACATCATCTAACTAAGGAAACCGAATTTGAGACTCAAGGATTCGTGAGCTTACCAGAAATCAAACCCAAAGTAAGCTCCAGATCAGCACACAGAGGGAGAATCGAATGAAACGATTCAAGAACCCTAACACACTAACTCTTCTTCAATTTGACCAAATGGCTCTCAATCTGAGTCCAATTGGTTTATATAGACAAGGAACATGTCCATGCACGTCGACACGCATACAGGGACGTGTTATGGAGGGTGTTTTCGTGTCAAGGCGGCGGTAACTCGGTGGTGACTCATCAAAACGCACTTACATTGAGCAACTCTGTCCAGAATACTCGAGTTTTTCAGAAAATACTCGAGTATTTTGCCCAATTTTTGAAAAATAATTATTTTATTTACTTTACCTCAAAAATCTTTCCTATAATTACCTCTAGGTCCAATCCAGGGACTAATTTGCAAAATATTTATTTTATGCACAAATTTACTCACCAAAATAAATTCTAGCAATATAAACAAAGATCTTAATTAAAGATCAAGAATAGAAATAATTAATTATAATAAACTTTATAATTAATATTTCATTAATCCAGGATTGAAAATTTTGGGGTGTTACACTACTTCCCCACTTAAAAGGAATTTCGTCCCCGAAATTCATTCTTCAAAATTTCACGTTCTCAAGTTTAAATAAAACCCCGAAATTCATTCTTCAAAATTTCACGTTCTCAAGTTTAAATAAAAGATTATCTTATCGTTTCTCAAAACATCTTTAGGGAAAGTCCTTCCCCACTTAAAAGAATTTCTCATATTCCCTTAATTTTTCCGTCTCAAAATGTTCCGCTAAACATTTAAAATAAAACTTTTTTTTTTCGAATAACACCCTTGTGTTCAAAAGCATATACCAATCCTTTTTCTCATAAAAGAGTTTTCTTAAACTTTCTCGAAAATTATTTCATAATTAAATCCAAATAAAAATCTTTTGATCGCCCTTTTCCCGGACAAAATGTTTCAAATACCTAGTTTAAATTAAAACTTTCCCTCATAAACTTTTTCGAGAAGAACACGTTTCAATTTCATAACATTTTACGACTACTTCAAATGAAATATTTTGGCTAAAACTTTTCCAAATAATACCTTTTAAACATATATATATATATATATATATATATTTCAATTAAAACATTCTCCAAAGATCTTTTCGAGGAAAAACTTGACCCGTTGCGCACTCTGATCACTCAAGCACGATTAACGAATCATTTATATGACTTTATTCCTTAATAGTTGTAAGCATTAGGGTGATCAGTCCTAATATTCAAACCATTAATAATAAAATCATTCTTTTCAGATATAACTTCTCGCAGGAAAAGTCATTCGACACATCTTTAAGTTAGATGAACTTAAAGATGGAATACTTGTCACCATCAGATATAGCTAGATAGCCAAGTGCTAGAGTTGTTTCCGTTGGGGAGACAAATACTTGCCTATCCCGGTGGTTATTAATCTCTCTAGTCTTAACTGATCTTTCTCTTTCTGTGGCGCCCAAAGATATTTATCACATCCAACTGTGATAAGGGTTTTGATCACAGAAATTCAAATCACAGACCTAATCAGGTTTTCCAATTACATAACGATTTAACCAACGCAATCGAAAACATGGATTACATTAATCCCGATCAGAGAAAGGATAACTCAAACTATCTATATTCAAATCTAACTCGCATCCTAGCAGGTTGATCACCTTTCCGAACTTAACTCGCTTTATAACCATTCCCCTCTAACTCTTTAACCTTTGATGACTCTGGCGCATTAAAACCTTAGTCTCTTACAGCTCCAACCGAATGTCCTCATAGGTATACCAGTACTTAGTCCAAAGTGATGCATCTCTTACTTTACACATAGAAACGGGCAAGTCCTTTACTTCTTATTAGCATACTCGATAATCCCCACGGTCGAAGTTTGGTTAAATTGTCATTCTCCCATGATTAATTCTCTTAACTACATTTCCATTTTTCTAATTGAATACTTCCTTTGCCCAGGTTCCCTTCATACCTGGTTTGGACATTCATTCTATCCACTTCTTACGCCTCTTCATCGCACCTATAAATTCCACACATTCTTCCAGTATCGGGAAACTCCTTATTCGCTGATAGTTGATAGATTGCTTAAGGTTCGGGCACAATCCATTCTAACTTCACATATTTGAACCTTTCGTCTGAGTCGTTATGAAACATACTTCCTCAGTCGTTTGAACTTGACGACGCCTTCTCTGAGACTATTACTTTCCCGTTCAAAGAGAATGCTATCCTCGATTTGCGAAACTATCTTTTGAGCGAAGCAAATGCCGAATTCGATTTTAAAAAGTACTACGTAAACTCTGCTCCAAATATCCTATGTTTTGGTTTGTGCACCCGACTCTTTGCAAACTGAAAAGGAAAATTTTGAATCCAGTATTTTCTAATATTCCACAAGTCCATATATTCTCAAGTAATAGCCTTTATTTTGTATTAATTACTTGGGTTATTTTGAGGGTGTCACACTTAGAATCGTCTAAGAATGTGTATTAGGACATATAAGAATCTTTAGAATGATCCTAAACAATGCTTGGTACCCCAAGGGACGTATAGGATGTAGCATGAGTGCTTGGAGGCTCTAACAAGTGTAGAATGGTTAATAGAGTATTATAAAGGCTTAGTATTGTCTAGGAATATGTATTGGAACATATAAGAACCTTTAGAATGAATGTAAACAATGCTTGGTGCCCCAAGGGACTTAGAGGATGAAGCATGAGTGCTTGGAGTCTCAAACAAGTTTAGAATGGTTAAAAGAGTATTCTAAAGGCTTAGAATGGTCTAGGAATGTGTATTAGGACATATAAGAACCTTTAGAATGATCCTAAACAATGCTTGGTTCCCCAAGGGACGTATAGGATGTAGCATGATTCCTTGGAGGCTCTAACAAGTGTAGAATGGTTAATATTGTATTCTAAAGGCTTAGAATGATCTAGGAATGTGTATTAGGACATATAAGAACCTTTAGAATGATCCTAAACAATGCTTGGTGCCCCAAGGGACGTAGAGGATGAAGCATGAGTCCTTGGAGGCTCTAACAAGTGTAGAATGGCTAAGAGAGTATTCTAAAGGCTTAGAATAGTCTAGGCATGTGTATTAGGACATATAAGAACCCTCAGAATGATCCTAAATAAATGCTTGGTTCCCCTAGGAACGTAGAGGGTGAATCATGAGTCCTTGAAGGCTTTAACATGTGTAGAATGGTTAAGAGAGTATTCTAAAGACTTAGAATGGTCTAGGCATGTGTATTAGGACATATAAGAACCTTCAGAATGATCGTAAACAATGCTTGCTGCCCCAAGGGACGTATAGGATGTAGCATGAGTCCTTGGAGGCAGTAACAAGTGTAGAATGGTTAATAGAGTATTCTAAAGGTTTAGTATTGTCTAGGAATATGTATTGGAACATATAAGAACCTTTAGAATGAATGTAAACAATGCTTGGTGCCCCAAGGGACTTAGAGGATGAAGCATGAGTGCTTGGAGGCTCTAAAAAGTTTAGAATGGTTAATAGAGTATTCTAAAGGCTTAGTATTGTCTAGGAATATGTATTGGAACATATAAGAACCTTTCGAATGAATGTAAACAATGCTTGGTGCCCCAAGGGACTTAGAGGATGAAGCATGAGTGCTTGGAGTCTCAAACAAGTTTAGAATGGTTAAAAGAGTATTCTAAAGGCTTAGAATGGTCTTGGAATGTGTATTAGGACATATAAGTACCTTTAGAATGATCCTAAACAATGCTTGGTTCCCCAAGGGACGTATAGGATGTAGCATGATTCCTTGGAGGCTCTTACAAGTGTAGAATGGTTAATATTGTATTCTAAAGGGTTAGAATGGTCTAGGAATGTGTATTAGGACATATAAGAACCTTTAGAATGATCCTAAACAATGCTTGGTGCCCCAAGGGACGTAGAGGATGAAGCATGAGTCCTTGGAGGCTCTAACAAGTGTAGAATGGCTAAGAGAGTATTCTAAAGGCTTAGAATAGTCTAGGCATGTGTATTAGGACATATAAGAACCCTCAGAATGATCCTAAATAAATGCTTGGTTCCCCTAGGAACGTAGAGGGTGAATCATGAGTCCTTGAAGGCTTTAACATGTGTAGAATGGTTAAGAGAGTATTCTAAAGACTTAGAATGGTCTAGGCATGTGTATTAGGACATATAAGAACCTTCAGAATGATCGTAAACAATGCTTGCTGCCCCAAGGGACTTAGAGGATGAAGCATGAGTGCTTGGTGGCTCTAACAAGTGTAGAATGGTTAATAGAGTATTCTAAAGGCTTAGTATTGTCTAGGAATATGTATTGGAACATATAAGAACCTTTCGAATGAATGTAAACAATGCTTGGTGCCCCAAGGGACTTAGAGGATGAAGCATGAGTGCTTGGAGTCTCAAACAAGTTTAGAATGGTTAAAAGAGTATTCTAAAGGCTTAGAATGGTCTTGGAATGTGTATTAGGACATATAAGAACCTTTAGAATGATCCTAAACAATGCTTGGTGCCCCAAGGGACGTATAGGATGTAGCATGATTCCTTGGAGGCTCTAACGAGTGTAGAATAGTTAATACTGTATTCTAAAGGCTTAGAATGGTCTAGGAATGTGTATTAGGACATATAATAACCTTTAAAATGTTCCAAAACAATGCTTGGTGCCCCAAGGGACTTAGAGGATGTAGCATGAGTCCTTGGAGGCTCTAACAAGTGTAGAATGGTTAAGAGAGTATTCTAAAGGCTTAGAATAGTCTAGGCATGTGTATTAGGACATATAAGAACCTTTAGAATGATCGTAAACAATGCTTGGTGCCCTAAGGGACGTAGAGGATGTAGAATGAGTCCTTGGAGGCTCTAACAGGTGTAGAATGGTTAATAGAGTATTCTAAAGGCTTAGAATAGTCTAGGCATGTGTATTAGGACATATAAGAACCTTGAGAATAATCATAAACAATGCTTGGTGCCCCAAGGGACGTAGAGGATGTAGCATGAGTCCTTGGAGGCTCTAACAAGTGTAGAATGGTTAAGAGAGTATTCTAAAGGCTTAGAATGGTCTAGGAATGTGTATTAGGACATATAAGAACCCTCAGAATGATCATAAACAATGCTTGGTTCCCCTAGGAACGTAGACGGTGAATCATGAGTCCTTGAAGGCTTTAACATGTGTAGAATGGTTAAGAGAGTATTCTAAAGACTTAGAATGGTCTAGGCATGTGTATTAGGACATATAATAACCTTCAGAATGATCGTAAACAATGCTTGGTGCCCCAAAGTACGTAGAGGATGTAGCATGAGTCCTTGGAGGCTCTTACAAGTGTAGAATGGTTAAAAGTGTATTCTAAAGGCTTAGATTGGTCTTCAAATGTGTATTAGGACATATATGGACCTTTAAAATGATCCTAAACAATGCTTGGTTCCCCATGGGACGTAAAGGATGTAGAAATAGTCCTTGGAGGCTCTAACAAGTGTAGAAAGGTTAAAAGAGTATTCTAAAGGCTTAGATTGGTCTTAGAATGTGTATTAGGACATATAAGAACCTTTAGAATGATCCTAAACAATGCTTGGTTCCCCAAGGGACGTAAAGGATGTAGCATTAGTCCTTGGAGGCTCTAACAAGTGTAGAATTGTTAATAGAGTATTCTAAAGGCTTAGAAACGTCTAGGAATGTGTATTAGGAGATATAAGAATCTTTAGAATGATCCTAAACAATGCTGGGTGCCCCAAGGGACGTATAGGATGTAGCATGAGTCCTTGGAGGCTCTAACAAGTGTAGAATGGTTAATACTGTATTCTAAAGGCTTAGAATGGTCTAGGAATGTGTATTAGGACATATAAGAACCTTTAGAATGATCCTAAACAATGCTTGGTGCCCCAAGGGACTTAGAGGATGATGCATGAGTCCTTGGAGGCTTTAAAAAGTGTAGAATGGTTAAGAAAGTATTCTAAAGACTTAGAATAGTCTAGGCATGTGTATTAGGACATATAAGAACCTTTAGAATGATCGTAAACAATGCTTGGAGCCCCAAGGGACGTAGAGGATGTAGCATGAGTCATTGGAGGCTCTAACAAGTGTAGAATGGTTAATAGAGTATTCTAAAGGCTTAGAAGAGTCTAGGCATGTGTATTAGCACATATAAGAACCTTTAGAATGATCGTAAACAATGCTTGGTTCCCCAAGGGACGTAAAGGATGTAGCATTAGTCCTTGGAGGCTCTAACAAGTGTAGAATGGTTAATAGAGTATTCTAAAGGCTTAGAATGGTCTAGGAATGTGTATTAGGACATATAAGAACCCTCAGAATGATCTTAAACAATGCTTGGTTCCCCTAGGACGTAGACGGTGAATCATCAGTCCTTGAAGGCTTTAACATGTGTAGAATGGTTAAGAGAGTATTCTAAAGACTTAGAATGGTCTAGGCATGTGTATTAGGACATATAATAACCTTCAGAATGATCGTAAACAATGCTTGGTGCCCCAAAGTACGTAGAGGATGTAGCATGAGTCCTTGGAGGCTCTAATAAATGTAGAATGGTTAAAAGAGTATTCTAAAGGCTTAGATTGGTCTTAGAATGTGTATTAGGACATATAAGAACCTTTAGAATGATCCTAAACAATGCTTGGTTCCCCAAGGGACGTAAAGGATGTAGCATTAGTCCTTGGAGGCTTTAACAAGTGAAGAATGGTTAATAGAGTATTCTAAAGGCTTAGAATCGTCTAGGAATGTGTATTAGGACATATAAGAATCTTTAGAATGATCCTAAACAATGCTTGGTGCCCCAAGGGACGTATAGGATGTAGCATGAGTCCTTGGAGGCTGTAACAAGTGTGGAATGGTTAATACTGTATTCTAAAGGCTTAGTATTGTCTAGGAATATGTATTGGAACATATAAGAACCTTTAGAATGAATGTAAACAATGCTTGGTGCCCCAAGGGACTTAGAGGATGAAGCATGAGTGCATGGTGGCTCTAACAAGTGTAGAATGGTTAATAGAGTATTCTAAAGGCTTAGTATTGTCTAGGAATATGTATTGGAACATATAAGAACCTTTAGAATGATCGTATACAATGCTTGGTGCCCCAAGGGACGTAGAGGATGTAGCATGATTCCTTGGAGGCTCTAACAAGTGTAGAATGGTTAATATTGTATTCTAAAGGCTTAGAATGGTCTAGGAATGTGTATTAGGACATATAAGAACCTTTAGAATGATCCTAAACAATGCTTGGTGCCCCAAGGGACGTAGAGGATGAAGCATGAGTCCTTGGAGGCACTAACAAGTGTAGAATGGTTAAGAGAGTATTCTAAAGGCTTAGAATAGTCTAGGCATGTGTATTAGGACATATAAGAACCTTTAGAATGATCCTAAACAATGCTTGGTGCCCCAAGGGACTTAGAGGATGAAGCATGAGTCCTTGCAGGCTCTAACAAGTGTAGAATGGTTAAGAGAGTATTATAAAGGCTTAGAATAGTCTAGGCATGTGTATTAGGACATATAAGAACCTTCAGAATGATCGTATACAATGCTTGGTGCCCCAAGGGACGTAGAGGATGTAGCATGATTCCTTGGAGGCTCTAACAAGTGTAGAATGGTTAATATTGTATTCTAAAGGCTTAGAATGGTCTAGGAATGTGTATTAGGACATATAAGAACCTTTAGAATGATCCTAAACAATGCTTGGTGCACCAAGGGATGTAGAGGATGAAGCATGAGTCCTTGGAGGCTCTAACAAGTGTAGAATGGTTAAGAGAGTATTCTAAAGGCTTAGAATAGTCTAGGCATGTGTATTAGGACATATAAGAACCCTCAGAATGATCCTAAATAATGCTTGGTTCCCCTAGGAACGTAGTGGGTGAATCATGAGTCCTTGAAGGCTTTAACATGTGTAGAATGGTTAAGAGAGTATTGTAAAGACTTTGAATGGTCTAGGCATGTTTATTAGGACATATAAGAACCTTCAGAATGATCGTAAACAATGCTTGGTGCCCCAAAGGACGTAGAGGATGTAGCATGAGTCCTTGGAGGCTCTAACAAGTGTAGAATTGTTAAAAGAGTTTTCTAAAGGCTTAGATTGGTCTTGGAATGTGTATTAGGACATATAAGAACCTTTAAAATGATCCTAAACAATGCTTGGTTCCCCAAGGGACATAAAGGATGTAGCATTAGTCCTTGGAGGCTCTAACAAGTGTAGAAAGGTTAAAAGAGTATTCTAAAGGCTTAGATTGGTCTTCGAATGTGTATTAGGACATATAAGAACCTTTAGAATGATCGTAAACAATGCTTGGTTCCCTAAGGGACGTAAAGGATGTAGCATGAGTCCTTGGAGGCTCTAACAAGTGTAGAATGGTTAATAGAGTATTCTAAAGGCTTAGTATTGTCCAGGAATATGTATTAGAACATATAAGAACCTTTAGAATGAATGTAAACAACGCTTGGTACCCCAAGGGACTTAGAGGATGAAGCCTGAGTGCTTGGTGGCTCTAACAAGTGTATAATGGGTAATAAAGTATTCTTAAGGCTTAGTATTGTCTAGGAATATGTATTGGAACATATAAGAACCTTTAGAATGAATGTAAACAATGCTTGGTGCCCCAAGGGACCTAGAGGATGAAGCATGAGTGCTTGGAGTCTCAAACAAGTTTAGAATGGTTAAAAGAGTATTCTAAAGGCTTAGAATGGTCTAGGAATGTGTATTAGGACATATAAGAACCTTTAGAATGATCCTAAACAATGCTTGGTGCCCCAAGGGACGTATAGGATGTAGCATGATTCCTTGGAGGCTCTAACAAGTGTAGAATGGTTAAGAGAGTATTCTAAAGGCTTAGAATAGTCTAGGCATGTGTATTAGGACATATACGAACCTTTAGAATGATCGTAAACAATGCTTGGTGCCTTAAGGGACGTAGAGGATGTAGCATGAGTCCTTGGAGGCTCTAACAAGTGTAGAATGGTTAATAGAGTATTCTAAAGGCTTAGAATAGTCTAGGCATGTGGATTAGGACATATAAGAACCTTTAGAATGATCGTAAACAATGCTTGGTGCCCCAAGGGATGTAGAGGATGTAGCACGAGTCCTTGGAGGCTCTAACAAGTGTAGAATGGTTAAGAGAGTAATCTAAAGGCTTAGAATGGTCTAGGAATGTGTATTAGGACATGTAAGAACCCTCAGAATGATCCTAAACAATGCTTGGTTCCCCTAGGAACGTAGAGGGTGAATCATGAGTCCTTGAAGGCTTTAACATGTGTAGAATTGTTAAGAGAGTATTCTAAAGACTTAGAATGGTCTAGGCATGTGTATTAGGACATATAAGAACCTTCAGAATGATCGTAAACAATGCTTGGTGCCCCAAAGGACGTAGAGGATGTAGCATGAGTCCTTGGAGGCTCTAACAAGTGTAGAATGGTTAAAAGAGTATTCTAAAGGCTTAGATTGGTCTTGGAATGTGTATTAGGACATATAAGAACCTTTAAAATGATCCTAAACAATGCTTGGTTCCCCATGGGACATAAAGGATGTAGCATTAGTCCTTGGAGGCTCTAACAAGTGTAGAAAGGTTAAAAGAGTATTCTAAAGGCTTAGATTAGTCTTGGAATGTGTATTAGGACATATAAGAACCTTTAGAATGATCCTAAACAATGCTTGGTTCCCCAAGAGACGTAAAGGATGTAGCATTAGTCCTTGGAGGATTTAACAAGTGAAGAATGGTTAATAGAGTATTCTAAAGGCTTAGAATCGTCTAGGAATGTGTATTAGGACATATAAGAATCTTTAGAATGATCCTAAACAATGCTTGGTGCCCCAAGGGACGTATAGGATGTAGCATGAGTCCTTGGAGGCTGTAACAAGTGTAGAATGGTTAATAGAGTATTCTAAAGGCTTAGTATTGTCTAGGAATATGTATTGGAACATATAAGAACCTTTAGAATGAATGTAAACAATGCTTGGTGCCCCAAGGGACTTAGAGGATGAAGCATGAGTGCATGGTGGCTCTAACAAGTGTAGAATGGTTAATAGAGTATTCTAAAGGCTTAGTATTGTCTAGGAATATGTATTGGAACATATAAGAACCTTTAGAATGAATGTAAACAATGCTTGGTGCCCCAAGGGACTTAGAGGATGAAACATGAGTGCTTGGAGTCTCAAACAAGTTTAGAATGGTTAAAAGAGTATTATAAAGGCTTAGAATGGTCTAGGAATGTGTATTAGGACATATAAGAACCTTTAGAATGATCCTAAACATTGCTTGGTGCCCCACGGGACGTATAGGATGTAGCATGATTCCTTGGAGGCTCTAACAAGTGTAGAATGGTTAATACTGTATTCTAAAGGCTTAGAATGGTCTAGGAATGTGTATTAGGACATATACGAACCTTTAGAATGATCCTAAACAATGCTTGGTGCCGCAAGGGACTTAGAGGATGAAGCATGAGTCCTTAGAGGCTCTAACAAGTGTAGAATGGTTAATACTGTATTCTAAAGGCTTAGAATGGTCTAAGAATGTGTATTAGGACATATAAGAACCTTTAGAATGATCCTAAACAATGCTTGGTGCCCCAAGGGACTTAGAGGATGAAGCATGAGTCCTTGGAGGCTCTAACAAGTGTAGAATGGTTAAGAGAGTATTCTAAAGGCTTAGAATAGTCTAGGCATGTGTATTAGGACATATAAGAACCTTTAGAATGATCGTAAACAATGCTTGGTGCCCCAAGGGACGTAGAGGATGTAGCATGAGTCCTTGGAGGCTCTAACAAGTGTAGAATGGTTAATAGAGTATTCTAAAGGCTTAGAAGGGTCTAGGAATGTGTATTAGGACATATAAGAATCTTTAGAATGATCCTAAACAATGCTTGGTGCCCCAAGGGACGTATAGGATGTAGCATGAGTCCTTGGAGGCTCTAACAAGAGTAGAATGGTTAATAATGTATTCTAAAGGCTTAGAATGGTCTAGGAATGTGTATTTGGACATATAAGAACCTTTAGAATGATCCTAAACAATGCTTGGTGCCCCAAGGGACTTAGAGGATGAAGCATGAGTCCTTGGAGGCTCTAACAAGTGTAGAATGGTTAAGAGAGTATTATAAAGGCTTAGAATAGTCTAGGCATGTGTATTAGGACATATAAGAACCTTTAGAATGATCGTATACAATGCTTGGTGCCCCAAGGGACGTAGAGGATGTAGCATGATTCCTTGGAGGCTCTAACAAGTGTAGAATGGTTAATATTGTATTCTAAAGGCTTAGAATGGTCTAGGAATGTGTATTAGGACATATAAGAACCTTTAGAATGATCCTAAACAATGCTTGGTTCCCCAAGAGACGTAAAGGATGTAGCATTAGTCCTTGGAGGCTTTAACAAGTGAAGAATGGTTAATAGAGTATTCTAAAGGCTTAGAATCGTCTAGGAATGTGTATTAGGACATATAAGAATCTTTTGAATGATCCTAAACAATGCTTGGTGCCCCAAGGGACGTATAGGATGTAGCATGAGTCCTTGGAGGCTGTAACAAGTGTAGAATGGTTAATAGAGTATTCTAAAGGCTTAGTATTGTCTAGGAATATGTATTGGAACATATAAGAACCTTTAGAATGAATGTAAACAATGCTTGGTGCCCCAAGGGACTTAGAGGATGAAGCATGAGTGCTTGGTGGCTCTAACAAGTGTAGAATGGTTAATAGAGTATTCTAAAGGCTTAGTATTGTCTAGGAATTTGTATTGGAACATATAAGAACCTTTAGAATGAATGTAAACAATGCTTGGTGCCCCAAGGGACTTAGAGTATGAAACATGAGTGCTTGGAGTCTCAAACAAGTTTAGAATGGTTAAAAGAGTATTATAAAGGCTTAGAATGGTCTAGGAATGTGTATTAGGACATATAAGAACCTTTAGAATGATCCTAAACATTGCTTGGTGCCCCACGGGACGTATAGGATGTAGCATGATTCCTTGGAGGCTCTAACAAGTGTAGAATGGTTAATACTGTATTCTAAAGGCTTAGAATGGTCTAGGAATGTGTATTAGGACATATACGAACCTTTAGAATGATCCTAAACAATGCTTGGTGCCCCAAGGGACTAAGAGGATGAAGCATGAGTCCTTGGAGGCTCTAACAAGTGTAGAATGGTTAAGAGAGTATTCTAAAGGCTTAGAATAGTCTAGGCATGTGTATTAGGACATATACGAACCTTTAGAATGATCGTAAACAATGCCTGGTGCCCCATGGGACGTAGAGGATGTAGCATGAGTCCTTGGAGGCTCTAACAAGTGTAGAATGGTTAAGAGAGTATTCTAAAGGATTAGAATGGTCTAGGAATGTGTATTAGGACATTTAAGAACCCTCAGAATGATCCTAAACAATGCTTGGTTACCCCAGGAACGTAGAGGGTGAATCATGAGTCCTTGAAGGCTTTAACATGTGTAGAATGGTTAAGAGAGTATTCTAAAGGCTTAGAATAGTCTAGGCATGTGTATTAGGACATATAAGAACCTTTAGAATGATCGTAAACAATGCTTGGTGCCCCAAGGGACGTAGAGGATGTAGCATGAGTCCTTGGAGGCTCTAACAAGTGTAGAATGGTTAATAGAGTATTCTAAAGGCTTAGAATAATCTAGGAATGTGTATTAGGACATATAAGAACCTTTAGAATGATCGTAAACAATGCTTGGTGCCCCAAGGGACGTAGAGGATGTAGCATGAATCCTTGGAGGATCTAACAAGTGTAGAATGGTTAAAAGAGTATTCTAAAGGCTTAGAATGGTCTAGGAATGTGTATTAGGACATATAAGAACCCTCAAAATGATCCTAAATAATGCTTGGTTCCCCTAGGAACGTAGAGGGTGAGTCATGAGTCCTTGAAGGCTTTAACATGTGTAGAATGGTTAATAGAGTATTGTAAAGACTTTGAATGGTCTAGGCATGTTTATTAGGACATATAAGAACCTTCAGAATGAACGTAAACAATGCTTGGTGCCCCAAAGGACGTAGAGGATGTAGCATGAGTCCTTGGAGGCTCTAACAAGTGTAGAATGGTTAAAAGAGTATTCTAAAGGCTTAGATTGGTCTTGGAATGTGTATTAGGACATATAAGAACCTTTAAAATGATCCTAAACAATGCTTGGTTCCCCAAGGGACATAAAGGATGTAGCATTAGTCCTTGGAGGCTCTAATAAGTGTAGAAAGGTTAAAAGAGTATTCTAAAGGCTTAGATTAGTCTTGGAATGTGTATTAGGACATATAAGAACCTTTAGAATGATCCTAAACAATGCTTGGTTCCCCAAGAGACGTAAAGGATGTAGCATTAGTCCTTGGAGGCTTTAACAAGTGAAGAATGGTTAATAGAGTATTCTAAAGGCTTAGAATCGTCTAGGAATGTGTATTAGGACATATAAGAATCTTTAGAATGATCCTAAACAATGCTTGGTGCCCCAAGGGACGTAAAGGATGTAGCATGAGTCCTTGGAGGCTGTAACAAGTGTAGAATGGTTAATAGAGTATTCTAAAGGCTTAGAATGGTCTAGGAATGTATATTAGGACATATAAGAACCCTCAAAGTGATCCTAAATAATGCTTGGTTCCCCTAGGAACGTAGAGGGTGAGTCATGAGTCCTTGAAGGCTTTAACATGTGTAGAATGGTTAATAGAGTATTGTAAAGACTTTGAATGGTCTAGGCATTTTTATTAGGACATATAAGAACCTTCAGAATGATCGTAAACAACGCTTGGTGCCCCAAAGGACGTAGAGGATGTAGCATGAGTCCTTGGAGGCTCTAACAAGTGTAGAATGGTTAAAAGAGTATTCTAAAGGCTTAGATTGGTCTTGGAATGTGTATTAGGACATATAAGAACCTTTAAAATGATCCTAAACAATGCTTGGTTCCCCAAGGGACATAAAGGATGTAGCATTAGTCCTTGGAGGCTCTAACAAGTGTAGAAAGGTTAAAAGAGTATTCTAAAGGCTTGGATTAGTCTTGGAATGTGTATTAGGACATATAAGAACCTTTAGAATGATCCTAAACAATGCTTGGTTCCCCAAGGGACATAAAGGATGTAGCATTAGTCCTTGGAGGCTCTAATAAGTGTAGAAAGGTTAAAAGAGTATTCTAAAGGCTTAGATTAGTCTTGGAATGTGTATTAGGACATATAAGAACCTTTAGAATGATCCTAAACAATGCTTGGTTCCCCAAGAGACGTAAAGGATGTAGCATTAGTCCTTGGAGGCTTTAACAAGTGAAGAATGGTTAATAGAGTATTCTAAAGGCTTAGAATCGTCTAGGAATGTGTATTAGGACATATAAGAATCTTTAGAATGATCCTAAACAATGCTTGGTGCCCCAAGGGACGTAAAGGATGTAGCATGAGTCCTTGGAGGCTGTAACAAGTGTAGAATGGTTAATAGAGTATTCTAAAGGCTTAGAATGGTCTAGGAATGTGTATTAGGACATATAAGAACCCTCAAAATGATCCTAAATAATGATTGGTTCCCCTAGGAACGTAGAGGGTGAGTCATGAGTCCTTGAAGGCTTTAACATGTGTACAATGGTTAATAGAGTATTGTAAAGACTTTGAATGGTCTAGGCATGTTTATTAGGACATATAAGAACCTTCAGAATGATCGTAAACAATGCTTGGTTCCCCAAAGGACGTAGAGGATGTAGCATGAGTCCTTGGAGGCTCTAACAAGTGTAGAATGGTTAAAAGAGTATTCTAAAGGCTTAGATTGGTCTTGGAATGTGTATTAGGACATATAAGAACCTTTAAAATGATCCTAAACAATGCTTGGTTCCCCAAGGGACATAAAGGATGTAGCATTAGTCCTTGGAGGCTCTAACAAGTGTAGAAAGGTTAAAAGAGTATTCTAAAGGCTTGGATTAGTCTTGGAATGTGTATTAGGACATATAAGAACCTTTAGAATGATCCTAAACAATGCTTGGTTCCCCAAGAGACGTAAAGGATGTAGCATTAGTCCTTGGAGGCTTTAACAAGTGAAGAATGGTTAATAGAGTATTCTAAAGGCTTAGAATCGTCTAGAAATGTGTATTAGAACATATAAGAATCTTTAGAATGATCCTAAACAATGCTTGGTGCCCCAAGGGACGTATAGGATGTAGCATGAGTCCTTGGAGGCTGTAACAAGTGTAGAATGGTTAATAGAGTATTCTAAAGGCTTAGTATTGTCTAGGAATACGTATTGGAACATATAAGAACCTTTAGAATGAATGTAAACAATGCTTGGTGCCCCAAGGGACTTAGAGGATGAAGCATGAGTGCTTGGTGGCTCTAACAAGTGTAGAATGGTTAATAGAGTATTCTAAAGGCTTAGTATTGTCTAGGAATATGTATTGGAACATATAAGAACCTTTAGAATGAATGTAAACAATGCTTGGTGCCCCAAGGGACTTAGAGGATGAAACATGAGTGCTTGGAGTCTCAAACAAGTTTAGAATGGTTAAAAGAGTATTATAAAGGCTTAGAATGGTCTAGGAATGTGTATTAGGACATATAAGAACCTTTAGAATGATCCTAAACATTGCTTGGTGCCCCACGGGACGTATAGGATGTAGCATGATTCCTTGGAGGCTCTAACAAGTGTAGAATGGTTAATACTGTATTCTAAAGGCTTAGAATGGTCTAGGAATGTGTATTAGGACATATACGAACCTTTAGAATGATCCTAAACAATGCTTGGTGCCCCAAGGGACTTAGAGGATGAAGCATGAGTCCTTGGAGGCTCTAACAAGTGTAGAACTGTTAAGAGAGTATTCTAAAGGCTTAGAATAGTCTAGGCATGTGTATTAGGACATATACGAACCTTTAGAATGATCGTAAACAATGCCTGGTGCCCCAAGGGACGTAGAGGATGTAGCATGAGTCCTTGGAGGCTCTAACAAATGTAGAACGGTTAATAGAGTATACTAAAGGCTTAGAATAGTCTAGGCATGTGGATTAGGACATATAAGAACCTTGAGAATGATCGTAAACAATGCCTGGTGCCCCAAGGGACGTAGAGGATGTAGCATGAGTCGTTGGAGGCTCTAACAAGTGTAGAATGGTTAAGAGAGTATTCTAAAGGATTAGAATGGTCTAGGAATGTGTATTAGGACATATAAGAACCCTCAGAATGATCCTAAACAATGCTTGGTTACCCCAGGAACGTAGAGGGTGAATCATGAGTCCTTGAAGGGTTTAACATGTGTAGAATGGTTAAGAGAGTATTCTAAAGACTTAGAATGGTCTAGGCATGTGTATTAGGACATATAATAACCTTCAGAATGATCGTAAACAATGCTTGGTGCCCCAAAGTACGTAGAGGATTTAGCATGAGTCCTTGGAGGCTCTAACAAGTGTAGAATGGTTAAAAGAGTATTCTAAAGGCTTAGATTGGTGTTCGAATGTGTATTAGGACATATATGGACCTTTAAAATGATCCTAAACAATGCTTGGTTCCCCAAGGGACGTAAAGGATGTAGAATTAGTCCTTGGAGGCTCAAACAAGTGTAGAATGGTTAAGAGAGTATTCTAAAGACTTAGAATGGTCTAGGCATGTGTATTAGGACATATAATAACCTTCAGAATGATCGTAAACAATGCTTGGTGCCCCAAAGTACGTAGAGGATTTAGCATGAGTCCTTGGAGGCTCTAACAAGTGTAGAATGGTTAAAAGAGTATTCTAAAGGCTTTGATTGGTCTTAGAATGTGTATTAGGACATATAAGAACCTTTAGAATGATCCTAAACAATGCTTGGTTCCCCAAGGGACGTAAAGGATGTAGCATTAGTCCTTGGAGGCTCTAACAAGTGTAGAATGGTTAATAGAGTATTCTAAAGGCTTAGAATGGTCTAGGAATGTGTATTAGGACATATAAGAATCTTTAGAATGATCCTAAACAATGCTTGGTTCCCGAAGGGACGTAAAGGATGTAGCATTAGTCCTTGGAGGCTCTAACAAGTGTAGAATGGTTAATAGAGTATTCTAAAGGCTTAGAATGGTCTAGGAATGTGTATTAGGACATATAAGAATCTTTAGAATGATCCTAAACAATGCTTGGTGCCCCAAGGGACGTATAGGATGTAGCATGAGTCCTTGAGGCTCTAACAAGTGTAGAATGGTTAATACTGTATTCTAAAGGCTTAGAATGGTCTAGGAATGTGTATTAGGACATATAAGAACCTTTAGAATGATCCTAAACAATGCTTAGTGCCCCAAGGGACTTAGAGGATGAAGCATGAGTCCTTGGAGGCTCTAACAAGTGTAGAATGGTTAAGAGAGTATTCTAAAGGCTTAGAATAGTCTAGGCATGTGTATTAGGACATATAAGAACCTTTAGAATGATCGTAAACAATGCCTGGTGCCCCAAGGGACGTAGAGGATGTAGCATGAGTCCTTGGCGGCTCTAACAAGTGTAGAATGGTTAATAGAGTATTCTAAAGGCATAGAATAGTCTAGGCATGTGTATTAGGACATATAAGAACCTTTAGAATGGTCGTAAACAATGCTTGGTTCTCCAAGGGACGTAAAGGATGTAGCATTAGTCCTTGGAGGCTCTAACAAGTGTAGAATGGTTAATAGAGTATTCTAAAGGCTTAGAAGGGTCTAGGAATGTGTATTAGGACATATAAGAATCTTTAGAATGATCCTAAACAATGCTTGGTGCCCCAAGGGACGTATAGGATGTAGCATGAGTCCTTGGAGGAACTAACAAGTGTAGAATTGTTAATACTGTATTCTAAAGGCTTAGAATGGTCGAGGAATGTGTATTTGGACATATAAGAACCTTTAGAATGATCCTAAACAATGCTTGGTGCCCCAAGGGACTTAGAGGATGAAGCATGAGTCCTTGGAGGCTCTAACAAGTGTAGAATGGTTAAGAGAGTATTCTAAAGGCTTAGAATAGTCTAGGTATGTGTATTAGGACATATAAGAACCTTTAGAATGATCGTAAACAATGCTTGGTGCCCCAAGGGACGTAGAGGATGTAGCATGAGTCCTTGGAGGCTCTAACAAGAGTAGAATGCTTAGTAGAGTATTCTAAAGGCTTAGAATAGTCTAGGCATGTGTATTAGGACATATAAGAACCTTTAGAATGATCGTAAACAATGCTTGGTGCCCCAAGGGACGTAGAGGATGTAGCATGAGTCCTTGGAGGCTCTAACAAGTGTAGAATGGTTAAGAGAGTATTCTAAAGGCTTAGAATAGTCTAGGAATGTGTATTAGGACATATAAGAACCCTGAGAATGATCCTAAACAATGCTTGGTGCCCCAAGGGACTTGGAGGATGAAGCATGAGTCCTTGGAGGCTCTAACAAGTGTAGAATGGTTAAGAGAGTATTCTAAAGGCTTAGAATAGTCTAGGCATGTGTATTAGGACATATAAGAACCTTTAGAATGGTCGTAAACAATGTTTGGTGCCCCAAGGGACGTAGAGGATGTAGCATGAGTCCTTGGAGGCTCTAACAAGTGTAGAATGGTTAATAGGGTATTCTAAAGGCTTAGAATAGTCTAGGCATGTGGATTAGGACATATAACAACCTTTAGAATGATCGTAAACAATGCCTGGTGCCCCAAGGGACGTAGAGGATGTAGCATGAGTCCTTGGAGGATCTAACAAGTGTAGAATGGTTAAGAGAGTATTCTAAAGGCTTAGAATAGTCTAGGCATGTGTATTAGGACATATAAGAACCTTTAGAATGATCGTAAACAATGTTTGGTGCCCCAAGGGACTTAGAGGATGAAGCATGAGTCCTTGGAGGCTCTAACAAGTGTAGAATGGTTAATACTATATTCTAAAGGCTTAGAATGGTCGAGGAATGTGTATTTGGACATATAAGAACCTTTAGAATGATCCTAAACAATGCTTGGTGCCCCAAGGGACTTAGAGGATGAAGCATGGGTCCTTGGAGGCTCTAACAAGTGTAGAATGGTTAAGAGAGTATTCTAAAGGCTTAGAATGGTCTAGGTATGTGTATTAGGACATATAAGAACCTTTAGAATGATCGTAAACAATGCTTGGTGCCCCAAGGGACGTAGAGGATGTAGCATGAGTCCTTGGAGGCTCAAACAAGAGTAGAATGCTTAGTAGAGTATTCTAAAGGCTTAGAATAGTCTAGGCATGTGTATTAGGACATATAAGAACCTTTAGAATGATCGTAAACAATGCTTGGTGCCCCAAGGGACGTAGAGGATGTAGCATGAGTCCTTGGAGGCTCTAACAAGTGTAGAATGGTTAAGAGAGTATTCTAAAGGCTTAGAATAGTCTAGGAATGTGTATTAGGACATATAAGAACCCTCAGAATGATCCTAAACAATGCTTGGTGCCCCAAGGGACTTAGAGGATGAAGCATGAGTCCTTGGAGGCTCTAACAAGTGTAGAATGGTTAAGAGAGTATTCTAAAGGCTTAGAATAGTCTAGGCATGTGTATTAGGACATATAAGAACCTTTAGAATGATCGTAAACAATGTTTGGTGCCCCAAGGGACGTAGAGGATGTAGCATGAGTCCTTGGAGGCTCTAACAAGTGTAGAATGGTTAATAGAGTATTCTAAAGGCTTAGAATAGTCTAGGCATGTGGATTAGGACATATAAGAACCTTTAGAATGATCGTAAACAATGCCTGGTGCCCCAAGGGACGTAGAGGATGTAGCATGAGTCCTTGGAGGATCTAACAAGTGTAGAATGGTTAAAAGAGTATTCGAAAGGCTTAGAATAGTCTAGGAATGTGTATTAGGACATATAAGAACCCTCAGAATGATCCTAAACAATGCTTGGTGCCCCAAGGGACATAGAGGATGAAGCATGAGTCCTTGGAGGCTCTAACAAGTGTATAATGGTTAAGAGAGTATTCTAAAGGCTTAGAATAGTCTAGGTATGTGTATTAGGGCATATAAGAACCTTTAGAATGATCGTAAACAATGCTTGGTGCCCCAAGGGACGTAGAGGATGTAGCATGAGTCCTTGGAGGCTCTAACAAGAGTAGAATGCTTAGTAGAGTATTCTAAAGGCTTAGAATAGTCTAGGCATGTGTATTAGGACATATAAGAACCTTTAGAATGATCGTAAACAATGCTTGGTGCCCCAAGGGACGTAGAGGATGTAGCATGAGTCCTTGGAGGCTCTAACAAGTGTAGAATGGTTAAGAGAGTATTCTAAAGGCTTAGAATAGTCTAGGAATGTGTATTAGGACATATAAGAACCCTCAGAATGATCCTAAACAATGCTTGGTGCCCCAAGGGACTTAGAGGATGAAGCATGAGTCCTTGGAGGCTCTAACAAGTGTAGAATGGTTAAGAGAGTATTCTAAAGGCTTAGAATAGTCTAGGAATGTGTATTAGGACATATAAGAACCTTTAGAATGATCGTAAACAATGCTTGGTGCCCCAAGGGACGTAGAGGATGTAGCATGAGTCCTTGGAGGCTCTAACAAGAGTAGAATGCTTAGTAGAGTATTCTAAAGGCTTAGAATAGTCTAGGCATGTGTATTAGGACATATAAGAACCTTTAGAATGATCGTAAACAATGCGTGGTGCCCCAAGGGACGTAGAGGATGTAGCATGAGTCCTTGGAGGCTCTAACAAGTGTAGAATGGTTAAGAGAGTATTCTAAAGGCTTAGAATAGTCTAGGAATGTGTATTAGGACATATAAGAACCCTCAGAATGATCCTAAACAATGCTTGGTGCCCCAAGGGACTTAGAGGATGAAGCATGAGTCCTTGGA
Source organism: Crotalaria pallida (assembly GCA_037953625.1). Classification (NCBI taxonomy): domain Eukaryota; kingdom Viridiplantae; phylum Streptophyta; class Magnoliopsida; order Fabales; family Fabaceae; genus Crotalaria; species Crotalaria pallida. The sequence continues at coordinate 71,857,415 of CM075649.1, read as the reverse complement.
GGCTCTAACAAGTGTAGAATGGTTAAGAGAGTATTCTAAAGGCTTAGAATAGTCTAGGCATGTGTATTAGGACATATAAGAACCTTTAGAATGATCGTAAACAATGTTTGGTGCCCCAAGGGACGTAGAGGATGTAGCATGAGTCCTTGGAGGCTCTAACAAGTGTAGAATGGTTAATAGAGTATTCTAAAGGCTTAGAATAGTCTAGGCATGTGGATTAGGACATATAACAACCTTTAGAATGATCGTAAACAATGCCTGGTGCCCCAAGGGACGTAGAGGATGTAGCATGAGTCCTTGGAGGATCTAACAAGTGTAGAATGGTTAAGAGAGTATTCGAAAGGCTTAGAATAGTCTAGGCATGTGTATTAGGACATATAAGAACCCTCAGAATGATCCAAAACAATGCTTGGTGCCCCAAGGGACTTAGAGGATGAAGCATGAGTCCTTGGAGGCTCTAACAAGTGTAGAATGGTTAAGAGAGTATTCTAAAGGCTTAGAATAGTCTAGGAATGTGTATTAGGACATATAAGAACCTTTAGAATGATCGTAAACAATGCTTGGTGCCCCAAGGGACGTAGAGGATGTAGCATGAGTCCTTGGAGGCTCTAACAAGTGTAGAATGGTTAATAGAGTATTCTAAAGGCTTAGAATAGTCTAGGCATGTGGATTAGGACATATAACAACCTTTAGAATGATCGTAAACAATGCCTGGTGCCCCAAGGAACGTAGAGGATGTAGCATGAGTCCTTGGAGGATCTAACAAGTGTAGAATGGTTAAAAGAGTATTCTAAAGGCTTAGAATAGTCTAGGCATGTGTATTAGGACATATAAGAACCATTAGAATGATCGTAAACAATGTTTGGTGCCCCAAGGGACTTAGAGGATGAAGCATGAGTCCTTGGAGGCTCTAACAAGTGTAGAATGGTTAATACTGTATTCTAAAGGCTTAGAATGGTCGAGGAATGTGTATTTGGACATATAAGAACCTTTAGAATGATCCTAAACAATGCTTGGTGCCCCAAGGGACTTTGAGGATGAAGCATGAGTCCTTGGAGGCTCTAACAAGTGTAGAATGGTTAAGAGAGTATTCTAAAGGCTTAGAATGGTCTAGGCATGTGTATTAGGACATATAAGAGCCTTTAGAATGATCGTAAACAATGCTTGGTGCCCCAAGGGACGTAGAGGATGTAGCATGAGTCCTTGGAGGCTCTAACAAGAGTAGAATGCTTAGTAGAGTATTCGAAAGGCTTAGAATAGTCTAGGCATGTGTATTAGGACATATAAGAACCTTTAGAATGATCGTAAACAATGCCTGGTGCCCCAAGGGACGTAGAGGATGTAGCATGAGTCCTTGGAGGATCTAACAAGTGTAGAATGGTTAAAAGAGTATTCGAAAGGCTTAGAATGGTCTAGGAATGTGTATTAGGACATATAAGAACCCTCAGAATGATCCTAAACAATGCTTGGTGCCCCAAGGGACTTAGAGGATGAAGCATGAGTCCTTGGAGGCTCTAACAAGTGTAGAATGGTTAAGAGAGTATTCTAAAGGCTTAGAATAGTCTAGGCATGTGTATTAGGACATATAAGAACCTTTAGAATGATCGTAAACAATGTTTGGTGCCCCAAGGGACGTAGATGATGTAGCATGAGTCCTTGGAGGCTCTAACAAGTGTAGAATGGTTAATAGAGTGTTCTAAAGGCTTAGAATAGTCTAGGTATGTGTATTAGGACATATAAGAACCTTTAGAATGATCGTAAACAATGCTTGGTGCCCCAAGGGACGTAGAGGATGTAGCATGAGTCCTTGGAGGCTCTAACAAGAGTAGAATGCTTAGTAGAGTATTCTAAAGGCTTAGAATAGTCTAGGCATGTGTATTAGGACATATAAGAACCTTTAGAATGATCGTAAACAATGCTTGGTGCCCCAAGGGACGTAGAGGATGTAGCATGAGTCCTTGGAGGCTCTAACAAGTGTAGAATGGTTAAGAGAGTATTCTAAAGGCTTAGAATAGTCTAGGAATGTGTATTAGGACATATAAGAACCCTCAGAATGATCCTAAACAATGCTTGGTGCCCCAAGGGACTTAGAGGATGAAGCATGAGTCCTTGGAGGCTCTAACAAGTGTAGAATGGTTAAGAGAGTATTCTAAAGGCTTAGAATAGTCTAGGCATGTGTATTAGGACATATAAGAACCTTTAGAATGATCGTAAACAATGTTTGGTGCCCCAAGGGACGTAGAGGATGTAGCATGAGTCCTTGGAGGCTCTAACAAGTGTAGAATGGTTAATAGAGTATTCTAAAGGCTTAGAATAGTCTAGGCATGTGGATTAGGACATATAAGAACCTTTAGAATGATCGTAAACAATGCCTGGTGCCCCAAGGGACGTAGAGGATGTAGCATGAGTCCTTGTAGGATCTAACAAGTGTAGAATGGTTAAAAGAGTATTCGAAAGGCTTAGAATAGTCTAGGAATGTGTATTAGGACATATAAGAACCCTCAGAATGATCCTAAACAATGCTTGGTGCCCCAAGGGACTTAGAGGATGAAGCATGAGTCCTTGGAGGCTCTAACAAGTGTAGAATGGTTAAGAGAGTATTCTAAAGGCTTAGAATAGTCTAGGAATGTGTATTAGGACATATAAGAACCTTTAGAATGATCGTAAACAATGCTTGGTGCCCCAAGGGACGTAGAGGATGTAGCATGAGTCCTTGGAGGCTCTAACAAGTGTAGAATGGTTAATAGAGTATTCTAAAGGCTTAGAATAGTCTAGGCATGTGGATTAGGACATATAAGAACCTTTAGAATGATCGTAAACAATGCCTGGTGCCCCAAGGGACGTAGAGGATGTAGCATGAGTCCTTGGAGGATCTAACAAGTGTAGAATGGTTAAAAGAGTATTCGAAAGGCTTAGAATGGTCTAGGAATGTGTATTAGGACATATAAGAACCTTTAGAATGATCGTAAACAATGTTTGGTGCCCCAAGGGACTTAGAGGATGAAGCATGAGTCCTTGGAGGCTCTAACAAGTGTAGAATGGTTAATACTGTATTCTAAAGGCTTAGAATGGTCGAGGAATGTGTATTTGGACATATAAGAACCTTTAGAATGATCCTAAACAATGCTTGGTACCCCAAGGGACTTAGAGGATGAAGCATGAGTCCTTGGAGGCTCTAACAAGTGTAGAATTGTTAAGAGAGTATTCTAAAGGCTTTGAATGGTCTAGGCATGTGTATTAGGACATATAAGAACCTTTAGAATGATCGTAAACAATGCTTGGTGCCCCAAGGGACGTAGAGGATGTAACATGAGTCCTTGGAGGCTCTAACAAGAGTAGAATGCTTAGTAGAGTATTCTAAAGGCTTAGAATAGTCTAGGCATGTGTATTAGGACATATAAGAACCTTTAGAATGATCGTAAACAATGCTTGGTGCCCCAAGGGACGTAGAGGATGTAGCATGAGTCCTTGGAGGCTCTAACAAGTGTAGAATGGTTAAGAGAATATTCTAAAGGCTTAGAATAGTCTAGGAATGTGTATTAGGACATATAAGAACCCTCAGAATGATCCTAAACAATGCTTGGTGCCCCAAGGGACTTAGAGGATGAAGCATGAGTCCTTGGAGGCTCTAACAAGTGTAGAACGGTTAAGAGAGTATTCTAAAGGCTTAGAATAGTCTAGGCATGTGTATTAGGACATATAAGAACCTTTAGAATGATCGTAAACAATGTTTGGTGCCCCAAGGGACGTAGAGGATGTAGCATGAGTCCTTGGAGGCTCTAACAAGTGTAGAATGGTTAATAGAGTATTCTAAAGGCTTAGAATAGTCTAGGCATGTGGATTAGGACATATAAGAACCTTTAGAATGATCGTAAACAATGCCTGGTGCCCCAAGGGACGTAGAGGATGTAGCATGAGTCCTTGTAGGATCTAACAAGTGTAGAATGGTTAAAAGAGTATTCGAAAGGCTTAGAATAGTCTAGGAATGTGTATTAGGACATATAAGAACCCTCAGAATGATCCTAAACAATGCTTGGTGCCCCAAGGGACTTAGAGGATGAAGCATGAGTCCTTGGAGGCTCTAACAAGTGTAGAATGGTTAAGAGAGTATTCTAAAGGCTTAGAATAGTCTAGGAATGTGTATTAGGACATATAAGAACCTTTAGAATGATCGTAAACAATGCTTGGTGCCCCAAGGGACGTAGAGGATGTAGCATGAGTCCTTGGAGGCTCTAACAAGTGTAGAATGGTTAATAGAGTATTCTAAAGGCTTAGAATAGTCTAGGCATGTGGATTAGGACATATAAGAACCTTTAGAATGATCGTAAACAATGCCTGGTGCCCCAAGGGACGTAGAGGATGTAGCATGAGTCCTTGGAGGATCTAACAAGTGTAGAATGGTTAAAAGAGTATTCGAAAGGCTTAGAATGGTCTAGGAATGTGTATTAGGACATATAAGAACCTTTAGAATGATCGTAAACAATGTTTGGTGCCCCAAGGGACTTAGAGGATGAAGCATGAGTCCTTGGAGGCTCTAACAAGTGTAGAATGGTTAATACTGTATTCTAAAGGCTTAGAATGGTCGAGGAATGTGTATTTGGACATATAAGAACCTTTAGAATGATCCTAAACAATGCTTGGTGCCCCAAGGGACTTAGAGGATGAAGCATGAGTCCTTGGAGGCTCTAACAAGTGTAGAATTGTTAAGAGAGTATTCTAAAGGCTTAGAATGGTCTAGGCATGTGTATTAGGACATATAAGAACCTTTAGAATGATCGTAAACAATGCTTGGTGCCCCAAGGGACGTAGAGGATGTAACATGAGTCCTTGGAGGCTCTAACAAGAGTAGAATGCTTAGTAGAGTATTCTAAAGGCTTAGAATAGTCTAGGCATGTGTATTAGGACATATAAGAACCTTTAGAATGATCGTAAACAATGCTTGGTGCCCCAAGGGACGTAGAGGATGTAGCATGAGTCCTTGGAGGCTCTAACAAGTGTAGAATGGTTAAGAGAATATTCTAAAGGCTTAGAATAGTCTAGGAATGTGTATTAGGACATATAAGAACCCTCAGAATGATCCTAAACAATGCTTGGTGCCCCAAGGGACTTAGAGGATGAAGCATGAGTCCTTGGAGGCTCTAACAAGTGTAGAACGGTTAAGAGAGTATTCTAAAGGCTTAGAATAGTCTAGGCATGTGTATTAGGACATATAAGAACCTTTAGAATGATCGTAAACAATGTTTGGTGCCCCAAGGGACGTAGAGGATGTAGCAAGAGTCCTTGGAGGCTCTAACAAGTGTAGAATGGTTAATAGAGTATTCTAAAGGCTTAGAATAGTCTAGGCATGTGGATTAGGACATATAACAACCTTTAGAATGATCGTAAACAATGCCTGGTGCCCCAAGGGACGTAGAGGATGTAGCATGAGTCCTTGGAGGATCTAACAAGTGTAGAATGGTTAAGAGAGTATTCTAAAGGCTTAGAATAGTCTAGGCATGTGTATTAGGACATATAAGAACCTTTAGAATGATCGTAAACAATGATTGGTGCCCCAAGGGACTTAGAGGATGAAGCATGAGTCCTTGGAGGCTCTAACAAGTGTAGAATGGTTAATACTGTATTCTAAAGGCTTAGAATGGTCGAGGAATGTGTATTTGGACATATAAGAACCTTTAGAATGATCCTAAACAATGCTTGGTGCCCCAAGGGACTTAGAGGATGAAGCATGAGTCCTTGGAGGCTCTAACAAGTGTAGAATGGTTAAGAGAGTATTCTAAAGGCTTAGAATGGTCTAGGTATGTGTATTAGGACATATAAGAACCTTTAGAATGATCGTAAACAATGCTTGGTGCCCCAAGGGACGTAGAGGATGTAGCATGAGTCCTTGGAGGCTCTAACAAGAGTAGAATGCTTAGTAGAGTATTCTAAAGGCTTAGAATAGTCTAGGCATGTGTATTAGGACATATAAGAACCTTTAGAATGATCGTAAACAATGCTTGGTGCCCCAAGGGACGTAGAGGATGTAGCATGAGTACTTGGAGGCTCTAACAAGTGTAGAAAGGTTAAGAGAGTATTCTAAAGGCTTAGAATAGTCTAGGAATGTGTATTAGGACATATAAGAACCCTCAGAATGATCCTAAACAATGCTTGGTGCCCCAAGGGACTTAGAGGATGAAGCATGAGTCCTTGGAGGCTCTAACAAGTGTAGAATGGTTAAGAGAGTATTCTAAAGGCTTAGAATAGTCTAGGCATGTGTATTAGGACATATAAGAACCTTTAGAATGATCGTAAACAATGTTTGGTGCCCCAAGGGACGTAGAGGATGTAGCATGAGTCCTTGGAGGCTCTAACAAGTGTAGAATGGTTAATAGAGTATTCTAAAGGCTTAGAATAGTCTAGGCATGTGGATTAGGACATATAAGAACCTTTAGAATGATCGTAAACAATGCCTGGTGCCCCAAGGGACGTAGAGGATGTAGCATGAGTCCTTGGAGGATCTAACAAGTGTAGAATGGTTAAAAGAGTATTCGAAAGGCTTAGAATGGTCTAGGAATGTGTATTAGGACATATAAGAACCCTCAGAATGATCCTAAACAATGCTTGGTGCCCAAGGGACGTAGAGGATGTAGCATGAGTCCTTGCAGGCTCTAACAAGAGTAGAATGCTTAGTAGAGTATTCTAAAGGCTTAGAATAGTCTAGGCATGTGTATTAGGACATATAAGAACCTTTAGAATGATCGTAAACAATGCTTGGTGCCCCAAGGGACGTAGAGGATGTAGCATGAGTCCTTGGAGGCTCTAACAAGTGTAGAATGGTTAAGAGAGTATTCTAAAGGCTTAGAATAGTCTAGGAATGTGTATTAGGACATATAAGAACCCTCAGAATGATCCTAAACAATGCTTGGTGCCCCAAGGGACTTAGAGGATGAAGCATGAGTCCTTGGAGGCTCTAACAAGTGTAGAATGGTTAAGAGAGTATTCTAAAGGCTTAGAATAGTCTAGGCATGTGTATTAGGACATATAAGAACCTTTAGAATGATCGTAAACAATGTTTGGTGCCCCAAGGGACGTAGAGGATGTAGCATGAGTCCTTGGAGGCTCTAACAAGTGTAGAATGGTTAATAGAGTATTCTAAAGGCTTAGAATAGTCTAGGCATGTGGATTAGGACATATAAGAACCTTTAGAATGATCGTAAACAATGCCTGGTGCCCCAAGGGACGTAGAGGATGTAGCATGAGTCCTTGGAGGATCTAACAAGTGTAGAATGGTTAAAAGAGTATTCGAAAGGCTTAGAATGGTCTAGGAATGTGTATTAGGACATATAAGAACCCTCAGAATGATCCTAAACAATGCTTGGTGCCCAAGGGACGTAGAGGATGTAGCATGAGTCCTTGCAGGCTCTAACAAGAGTAGAATGCTTAGTAGAGTATTCTAAAGGCTTAGAATAGTCTAGGCATGTGTATTAGGACATATAAGAACCTTTAGAATGATCGTAAACAATGCTTGGTGCCCCAAGGGACGTAGAGGATGTAGCATGAGTCCTTGGAGGCTCTAACAAGTGTAGAATGGTTAAGAGAGTATTCTAAAGGCTTAGAATAGTCTAGGAATGTGTATTAGGACATATAAGAACCCTCAGAATGATCCTAAACAATGCTTGGTGCCCCAAGGGACTTAGAGGATGAAGCATGAGTCCTTGGAGGCTCTAACAAGTGTAGAATGGTTAAGAGAGTATTCTAAAGGCTTAGAATAGTCTAGGCATGTGTATTAGGACATATAAGAACCGTTAGAATGATCGTAAACAATGTTTGGTGCCCCAAGGGACGTAGAGGATGTAGCATGAGTCCTTGGAGGCTCTAACAAGTGTAGAATGGTTAATAGAGTATTCTAAAGGCTTAGAATAGTCTAGGCATGTGGATTAGGACATATAAGAACCTTTAGAATGATCGTAAACAATGCCTGGTGCCCCAAGGGACGTAGAGGATGTAGCATGAGTCCTTGGAGGATCTAACAAGTGTAGAATGGTTAAAAGAGTATTCGAAAGGCTTAGAATGGTCTAGGAATGTGTATTAGGACATATAAGAACCCTCAGAATGATCCTAAATAATGCTTGGTTACCCCAGGAACGTAGAGGGTGAATCATGAGTCCTTGAAGGCTTTAACATGTGTAGAATGGTTAAGAGAGTATTGTAAAGACTTTGAATGGTCTAGGCATGTTTATTAGGACATATAAGAACCTTCAGAATGATCGTAAACAATGCTTGGTGCCCCAAAGGACGTAGAGGATGTAGCATGAGTCCTTGGAGGAACTAACAAGTGTAGAATGGTTAATACTGTATTCTAAAGGCTTAGAATGGTCGAGGAATGTGTATTTGGACATATAAGAACCTTTAGAATGATCCTAAACAATGCTTGGTGCCCCAAGGGACTTAGAGGATGAAGCATGAGTCCTTGGAGGCTCTAACAAGTGTAGAATGGTTAAGAGAGTATTCTAAAGGCTTAGAATAGTCTAGGTATGTGTATTAGGACATATAAGAACCTTTAGAATGATCGTAAACAATGCTTGGTGCCCCAAGGGACGTAGAGGATGTAGCATGAGTCCTTGGAGGCTCTAACAAGAGTAGAATGCTTAGTAGAGTATTCTAAAGGCTTAGAATAGTCTAGGCATGTGTATTAGGACATATAAGAACCTTTAGAATGATCGTAAACAATGCTTGGTGCCCCAAGGGACGTAGAGGATGTAGCATGAGTCCTTGGAGGCTCTAACAAGTGTAGAATGGTTAAGAGAGTATTCTATAGGCTTAGAATAGTCTAGGCATGTGTATTAGGACATATAAGAACCTTTAGAATAATCGTAAACAATGTTTGGTGCCCCAAGGGACGTAGAGGATGTAGCATGAGTCCTTGGAGGCTCTAACAAGTGTAGAATGGTTAATAGAGTATTCTAAAGGCTTAGAATAGTCTAGGCATGTGGATTAGGACATATAACAACCTTTAGAATGATCGTAAACAATGCCTGGTGCCCCAAGGGACGTAGAGGATGTAGCATGAGTCCTTGGAGGATCTAACAAGTGTAGAATGGTTAAGAGAGTATTCTAAAGGCTTAGAATAGTCTAGGCATGTGTATTAGGACATATAAGAACCTTTAGAATGATCGTAAACAATGTTTGGTGCCCCAAGGGACTTAGAGGATGAAGCATGAGTCCTTGGAGGCTCTAACAAGTGTAGAATGGTTAATACTGTATTCTAAAGGCTTAGAATGGTCGAGGAATGTGTATTTGGACATATAAGAACCTTTAGAATGATCCTAAACAATGCTTGGTGCCCCAAGGGACTTAGAGGATGAAGCATGAGTCCTTGGAGGCTCTAACAAGTGTAGAATGGTTAAGAGAGTATTCTGAAGGCTTAGAATAGTCTAGGTATGTGTATTAGGACATATAAGAACCTTTAGAATGATCGTAAACAATGCTTGGTGCCCCAAGGGACGTAGAGGATGTAGCATGAGTCCTTGGAGGCTCTAACAAGAGTAGAATGCATAGTAGAGTATTCTAAAGGCTTAGAATAATATAAGCATGTGTATTAGGACATATAAGAACCTTTAGAATGATCGTAAACAATGCTTGGTGCCCCAAGGGACGTAGAGGATGTAGCATGAGTCCTTGGAGGCTCTAACAAGTGTAGAATGGTTAAGAGAGTATTCTAAAGGCTTAGAATAGTCTAGGAATGTGTATTAGGACATATAAGAACCCTCAGAATGATCCTAAACAATGCTTGGTGCCCCAAGGGACTTAGAGGATGAAGCATGAGTCCTTGGAGGCTCTAACAAGTGTAGAATGGTTAAGAGAGTATTCTAATGGCTTAGAATAGTCTAGGCATGTGTATTAGGACATATAAGAACCTTTAGAATGATCGTAAACAATGTTTGGTGCCCCAAGGGACGTAGAGGATGTAGCATGAGTCCTTGGAGGCTCTAACAAGTGTAGAATGGTTAATAGAGTATTCTAAAGGCTTAGAATAGTCTAGGCATGTGGATTAGGACATATAAGAACCTTTAGAATGATCGTAAACAATGCTTGGTGCCCCAAGGGACGTAGAGGATGTAGCATGAGTCCTTGGAGGCTCTAACAAGTGTAGAATGGTTAAGAGAGTATTCTAAAGGCTTAGAATAGTCTAGGAATGTGTATTAGGACATATAAGAACCCTCAGAATGATCCTAAACAATGCTTGGTGCCCCAAGGGACTTAGAGGATGAAACATGAGTCCTTGGAGGCTCTAACAAGTGTAGAATGGTTAAGAGAGTATTCTAAAGGCTTAGAATAGTCTAGGTATGTGTATTAGGACATATAAGAACCTTTAGAATGATCGTAAACAATGCTTGGTGCCCCAAGGGACGTAGAGGATGTAGCATGAGTCCTTGGAGGCTCTAACAAGAGTAGAATGCTTAGTAGAGTATTCTAAAGGCTTAGAATAGTCTAGGCATGTGTATTAGGACATATAAGAACCTTTAGAATGATCGTAAACAATGCTTGGTGCCCCAAGGGACGTAGAGGATGTAGCATGAGTCCTTGGAGGCTCTAACAAGTGTAGAATGGTTAAGAGAGTATTCTATAGGCTTAGAATAGTCAAGGCATGTGTATTAGGACATATAAGAACCTTTAGAATGATCGTAAACAATGTTTGGTGCCCCAAGGGACGTAGAGGATGTAGCATGAGTCCTTGGAGGCTCTAACAAGTGTAGAATGGTTAATAGAGTATTCTAAAGGCTTAGAATAGTCTAGGCATGTGGATTAGGACATATAACAACCTTTAGAATGATCGTAAACAATGCCTGGTGCCCCAAGGGACGTAGAGGATGTAGCATGAGTCCTTGGAGGATCTAACAAGTGTAGAATGGTTAAGAGAGTATTCTAAAGGCTTAGAATAGTCTAGGCATGTGTATTAGGACATATAAGAACCTTTAGAATGATCGTAAACAATGTTTGGTGCCCCAAGGGACTTAGAGGATGAAGCATGAGTCCTTGGAGGCTCTAACAAGTGTAGAATGGTTAATACTGTATTCTAAAGGCTTAGAATGGTCGAGGAATGTGTATTTGGACATATAAGAACCTTTAGAATGATCCTAAACAATGCTTGGTGCCCCAAGGGACTTAGAGGATGAAGCATGAGTCCTTGGAGGCTCTAACAAGTGTAGAATGGTTAAGAGAGTATTCTAAAGGCTTAGAATGGTCTAGGTATGTGTATTAGGACATATAAGAACCTTTAGAATGATCGTAAACAATGCTTGGTGCCCCAAGGGACGTAGAGGATGTAGCATGAGTCCTTGGAGGCTCTAACAAGAGTAGAATGCTTAGTAGAGTATTCTAAAGGCTTAGAATAGTCTAGGCATGTGTATTAGGACATATAAGAACCTTTAGAATGATCGTAAACAATGCTTGGTGCCCCAAGGGACGTAGAGGATGTAGCATGAGTCCTTGGAGGCTCTAACAAGTGTAGAATGGTTAAGACAGTATTCTAAAGGCTTAGAATAGTCTAGGAATGTGTATTAGGACATATAAGAACCCTCAGAATGATCCTAAACAATGCTTGGTGCCCCAAGGGACTTAGAGGATGAAGCATGAGTCCTTGGAGGCTCTAACAAGTGTAGAATGGTTAAGAGAGTATTCTAAAGGCTTAGAATAGTCTAGGCATGTGTATTAGGACATATAAGAACCTTTAGAATGATCGTAAACAATGTTTGGTGCCCCAAAGGACGTAGAGGATGTAGCATGAGTCCTTGGAGGCTCTAACAAGTGTAGAATGGTAAATAGAGTATTCTAAAGGCTTAGAATAGTCTAGGCATGTGGATTAGGACATATAAGAACCTTTAGAATGATCGTAAACAATGCCTGGTGCCCCAAGGGACGTAGAGGATGTAGCATGAGTCCTTGGAGGATCTAACAAGTGTAGAATGGTTAAAAGAGTATTCGAAAGGCTTAGAATGGTCTAGGAATGTGTATTAGGCCATATAAGAACCCTCAGAATGATCCTAAATAATGCTTGGTTACCCCAGGAACGTAGAGGGTGAATCATGAGTCCTTGAAGGCTTTAACATGTGTAGAATGGTTAAGAGAGTATTGTAAAGACTTTGAATGGTCTAGGCATGTTTATTAGGACATATAAGAACCTTCAGAATGATCGTAAACAATGCTTGGTGCCCCAAAGGACGTAGAGGATGTAGCATGAGTCCTTGGAGGAACTAACAAGTGTAGAATGGTTAATACTGTATTCTAAAGGCTTAGAATGGTCGAGGAATGTGTATTTGGACATATAAGAACCTTTAGAATGATCCTAAACAATGCTTGGTGCCCCAAGGGACTTAGAGGATGAAGCATGAGTCCTTGGAGGCTCTAACAAGTGTAGAATGGTTAAGAGAGTATTCTGAAGGCTTAGAATAGTCTAGGTATGTGTATTAGGACATATAAGAACCTTTAGAATGATCGTAAACAATGCTTGGTGCCCCAAGGGACGTAGAGGATGTAGCATGAGTCCTTGGAGGCTCTAACAAGAGTAGAATGCATAGTAGAGTATTCTAAAGGCTTAGAATAATCTAAGCATGTGTATTAGGACATATAAGAACCTTTAGAATGATCGTAAACAATGCTTGGTGCCCCAAGGGACGTAGAGGATGTAGCATGAGTCCTTGGAGGCTCTAACAAGTGTAGAATGGTTAAGAGAGTATTCTAAAGGCTTAGAATAGTCTAGGAATGTGTATTAGGACATATAAGAACCCTCAGAATGATCCTAAACAATGCTTGGTGCCCCAAGGGACTTAGAGGATGAAGCATGAGTCCTTGGAGGCTCTAACAAGTGTAGAATGGTTAAGAGAGTATTCTAATGGCTTAGAATAGTCTAGGCATGTGTATTAGGACATATAAGAACCTTTAGAATGATCGTAAACAATGTTTGGTGCCCCAAGGGACGTAGAGGATGTAGCATGAGTCCTTGGAGGCTCTAACAAGTGTAGAATGGTTAATAGAGTATTCTAAAGGCTTAGAATAGTCTAGGCATGTGGATTAGGACATATAAGAACCTTTAGAATGATCGTAAACAATGCTTGGTGCCCCAAGGGACGTAAAGGATGTAGCATGAGTCCTTGGAGGCTCTAACAAGTGTAGAATGGTTAAGAGAGTATTCTAAAGGCTTAGAATAGTCTAGGAATGTGTATTAGGACATATAAGAACCCTCAGAATGATCCTAAATAATGCTTGGTTACCCCAGGAACGTAGAGGGTGAATCATGAGTCCTTGAAGGCTTTAACATGTGTAGAATGGTTAAGAGAGTATTGTAAAGACTTTCAATGGTCTAGGCATGTTTATTAATACATATAAGAACCTTCAGAATGATCGTAAACAATGCTTGGTGCCCCAAAGGACGTAGAGGATGTAGCATGAGTCCTTGGAGGCTCTAACAAGTGTAGAATTGTTAAAAGAGTTTTCTAAAGGCTATATTGGTCTTGGAATGTGTATTAGGACATATAAGAACCTTTAGAATGATCCTAAACAATGCTTGGTTCCCCAAGGGACGTAAAGGATGTAGCATTAGTCCTTGGAGGCTCTAACAAGTGTAGAAAGGTTAAAAGAGTATTCTAAAGGCTTAGATTGGTCTTCGAATGTGTATTAGGACATATAAGAACCTTTAGAATGATCGTAAACAATGCTTGGTTCCCCAAGGGACTTAGAGGATGTAGCATTAGTCCTTGGAGGCTTTAACAAGTGTAGAATGGTTAATAGAGTATTCTAAAGGCTTAGAATCGTCTAGGAATGTGTATTAGGACATATAATAATCGTTAGAATGATCCTAAACAATGCTTGGTGCCCCAAGGGACGTATAGGATGTAGCATGAGTCCTTGGAGGCTCTAACAAGTGTAGAATGGTTAATAGAGTATTCTAAAGGCTTAGTATTGTCCAGGAATATGTATTGGAACATATAAGAACCTTTAGAATGAATGTAAACAACGCTTGGTGCCCCAAGGGACTTAGAGGATGAAGCATGAGTGCTTGGTGGCTCTAACAAGTGTAGAATGGGTAATAGAGTATTCTAAAGGCTTAGTATTGTCTAGGAATATGTATTGGAACATATAAGAACCTTTAGAATGAATGTAAACAATGCTTGGTTCCCCAAGAGACCTAGAGGATGAAGCATGAGTGCTTGGAGTCTCAAACAAGTTAAGAATGGTTAAAAGAGTATTCTAAAGGCTTAGAATGGTCTAGGAATGTGTATTAGGACATATAAGAACATTTAGAATGATCCTAAACAATGCTTGGTTCCCCAAGGGACGTATAGGATGTAGCATGATTCCTTGGAGGCTCTAACAAGTGTAGAATGGTTAATACTGTATTCTAAAGGCTTAGAATGGTCTAGGACTGTGTATTAGGACATATACGAACCTTTAGGATGATCCTAAACAATGCTTGGTGCCCCAAGGGACTTAGAGGATGAAGAATGAGTCCTTGGAGGCTCTAACAAGTGTAGAATGGTTAAGAGAGTATTCTAAAGGCTTAGAATAGTCTAGGCATGTGTATTAGGACATATAAGAACCTTTAGAATGATCGTAAACAATGCTTGGTGCCCCAAGGGACGTAGAGGATGTAGCATGAGTCCTTGGAGGCTCTAACAAGTGTAGAATGGTTAATAGAGTATTCTAAAGGCTTAGAATAGTCTAGGCATGTGTATTAGGACATATACGAACCTTTAGAATGATCGTAAACAATGCTTGGTGCCTTAGGGGACGTAGAGGATGTAGCATGAGTCCTTGGAGGCTCTAACAAGTGTAGAATGGTTAAGAGAGTATTCTAAAGGCTTAGAATGGTCTAGGAATGTGTATTAGGACATATAAGAACACTCAGAATGATCCTAAACAATGCTTGGTTCCCCTAGGAACGTAGAGGGTGAATCATGAGTCCTTGAAGGCTTTAACATGTGTAGAATGGTTAAGAGAGTATTCTAAAGACTTAGAATGGTCTAGGCATGTGTATTAGGACATATAAGAACCTTCAGAATGATCGTAAACAATGCTTGGTGCCCCAAAGGACGTAGAGGATGTAGCATGAGTCCTTGGAGGCTCTAACAAGTGTAGAATGGTTAAAAGAGTATTCTAAAGGCTTAGATTGGTCTTGGAATGTGTATTAGGACATATAAGAACCTTTAAATGATCCTAAACAATGCTTGGTTCCCCAAGGGACATAAAGGATGTAGCATTAGTCCTTGGAGGCTCTAACAAGTGTAGAAAGGTTAAAAGAGTATTCTAAAGGCTTAGATTAGTCTTGGAATGTGTATTAGGACATATAAGAACCTTTAGAATGATCCTAAACAATACTTGGTTCCCCAAGGGACGTAAAGGATGTAGCATTAGTCCTTGGAGGCTTTAACAAGTGAAGAATGGTTAATAGAGTATTCTAAAGGCTTAGAATGGTCTAGGAATGTGTATTAGGAAATACAAGAACCTTTAGAATGATCGTAAACAATCCTTGGCGCCCCAAGGGACGTAGATTATGTAGCTTGAGTCCTTAGAGGCTCTAACGACTATAGAATGGTTAAGAGAGTATTCTAAAGGCTTATAATAGTCTAGGCATGTGTATTAGACATATAAGAAGCTTCAGAATAATCCTAAACAATGCTTGCTGCCCCAAGGGACGTAGAGGATCAAGCAAGTGTCCTTGGAGGCTCTAACAAGTGTAAAATGGTTAAGAGAGTATTATATAGGCTAAGAATAGTCGAAGCATGTGTATTAGGACATATAAGAACCTTTAGAATGATCGTAAACAATGCATGGTGCCCCAAGGAACGTAGAGAATGTAGCATGAGTCTTTGGAGGCTCTAACAAGTGTAGAATGGTTAATAAAGTATTCTAAAGGCTTAGAATGGTCTAGGAATGTGTATTAGGAAATAGAAGAACCTTTAGAATGATTGTAAACAATGGTTGGTGCCCTAAGGGACGTAGAGGATGTAGCTTGACTCCTTGGAGGCTCTTACAAGTATAGAATGGTTAAAAGAGTATTCTAAAGGCTTAGAATAGTCTAGGAATGTGTATTAGGACATACAAGAACATTTAGAATGATCATAAACAATGCTTGGTTTCCCATGGGACGTAGATTATGTAGCATGAGTCCATGGAGGCTCTAACAAGTGTAGAATGGTTAAGAGAGTATTCTAAAGGCTTAGAATGGTCTAGGAATGTGTATTAGGACATACAAGAACCTTTAGAATGATTGTAAACAATGCTTGGTGCCCCAAGGGACGTAGAGGATGTAGCATGAGTCGTTGGAGGCTCTAACAAGTGTAGAATGGTTAAGTGATTATTCTAAAGGCTTAGAATAGTCTAGACATGTGTATTAGGACATATAAGAACCTTCAGAATGATCCTAAACAATGCTTGGTGCCCAGAGCGACGTAGAGGATCTAGCATGTGTCCTTGGAGGCTCTAACAAGTGTAAAAGGGTTAAGAGAGTATTCTAAAGGCTAAGAATAGTCTAAGCATGTGTGTTAGGATATATAAGAACCTTTAGAATGATCGTAAACAGTGCTTGGTGCCCAAGGGACGTAGAGGATGTAGCATGAGTCTTTGGAGGCTCTAACAAGTGTAGAATGGTTAGTGAGTATTCTAAAGGCTTAGAATAGTCTAGGTATGTGTATGAGGACATATAAAAACATTCAGAATGATCCTAAACAATGCTTGGTGCCCAGAGCGACGTAGAGGATCGAACATATGTCCTTGGAGGCTCTAACAAGTGTAAAATGGTTAAGACAGTATTCTAAAGGCTTATATTAGTCTAGGCATGTGTATTAGGACATATATGAACCTTTAGAATGATCGTAAACAATGCTTGGTTCCCCAAGGGACGTAGAGGATGTAGCATGAGTCGTTGGAGGCTCTAACAAGTGTAGAATGGTTAAGAGAGTATTCTAATGGCTTAGGATAGTCTAGGCATGTGTATTAGGACATACACGAACCTTTAGAATGATCCTAAACAATGCTTGGTTCCCCAAGGGACTTAGAGGATGAAGCATGAGTCCTTGGAGGCTCTAACAAGTGTAGAATGGTTAAGAGAGTATTCTAAAGGCTTAGAATAGTCTAGGCATGTGTATTAGGACATATACGAACCTTTAGAATGATCGTAAACAATGCCTGGTGCCTTAAGGAACGTAGAGGATGTAGCATGAGTCCTTGGAGGCTATAACAAGTGTAGAATGATTAATAGAGTATTCTAAAGGCTTAGAATAGTCTAGGCATGTGGATTAGGACATATAAGAACCTTTAGAATGATCGTAAACAATGCCTGGTGCCCCAAGGGACGTAGAGGATGTAGCATGAGTCCTTGGAGGCTCTAACAAGTGTAGAATGGTTAAGAGAGTATTCTAAAGGATTAGAATGGTCTAGGAATGTGTATTAGGACATATAAGAACCCTCAGAATGATCCTAAACAATGCTTGGTTACCCCAGGAACGTAGAGGGTGAATCATGAGTCCTTGAAGGCTTTAACATGTGTAGAATGGTTAAGAGAGTATTCTAAAGACTTAGAATGGTCTAGGCATGTGTATTAGGACATATAATAACCTTCAGAATGATCGTAAACAATGCTTGTTGCCCCAAGGGACGTAGAGGATCTAGCAAGTGTCCTTGGAGGCTCTAACAAGTGTAAAATGGTTAAGAGAGTATTATAAAGGCTAAGAATCGTCTAAGCATGTGTATTAGGACATATAAGAACCTTTAGAATGATCGTAAACAAAGCTTGGTGCCCCAAGGAACGTAGAGAATGTAGCATGAGTCTTTGGAGGCTCTAACAAGTGCAGAATGGTTAATAGAGTATTCTAAAGGCTTAGAATGGTCAAGGAATGTGTATTAGGAAATACAAAACCTTTAGAATGATTGTAAACAATGGTTTGTGCCCTAAGGGACGTAGAGGATGTAGCTTGACTCCTTGGAGGCTCTAACAAGTGTAGAATGGTTAAAAGAGTATTCTAAAGGCTTAGAATAGTCTAGGAATGTGTATTAGGACATACAAGAACATTTAGAATGATCGTAAACAATGCTTGGTTTCCCATGGGACGTAGATTATGTAGCATGATCCATGGAGGCTCTAACAAGTGTAGAATGGTTAAGAGAGTATTCTAAAGGCTTAGAATGGTCTAGGAATGTGTATTAGGACATACAAGAACCTTTAGAATGATTGTAAACAGTGCTTGGTGCCCCAAGGGACGTAGAGGATGTAGCATGAGTCGTTGGAGGCTCTAACAAGTGTAGAATTGTTAAGTGAGTATTCTAAAGGCTTAGAATAGTCTAGACATGTGTATGAGGACATATAAGAACCTTCAGAATGATCCTAAACAATGCTTGGTGCCCAGAGCGACGTAGAGGATCGAACATGTGTCCTTGGAGGCACTAACAAGTGTAAAATGGTTAAGACAGTATTCTAAAGCCTTATATTAGTCTAGGCATGTGTATTAGGACATACAAGAACCTTTAGAATGATCGTAAACAATGTTTGGTGCCCCAAGGGACGTAGAGGAGGTAGCATGAGTCGTTGGAGGCTCTAAAAAGTGTAGAATGGTAAGAGAGTATTCTAAAGGCTTAGGATAGTCTAGGCATGTGTATAAGGACATACACGAACCTTTAGAATGATCCTAAACAATGCTTGGTACCCCAAGGGATGTAGAGGATGTAGCATGAGTCGTTGGAGGCTCTAACACGTGTAGAATTGATAATAGAGTATTCTAAAGGCTTAGAATGGTCTAGGAGTGTGTATTAGGACATACAAGAACCTTTAGAATGATTGTAAACAATGGTTGGTGCCCGAAGGGACGTAGAGAATGTAGCTTGACTCCTTGGAGGATCTAACAAGTGTAGAATGGTTAAAAGAGTATTCTAAAGGCTTAGAATGGTCTAGGAATGTGTATTAGGACATACAAAAACCTTTAGAATGATCGTAAACAATGCTTGGTGCCCCATGGGAGGTAGATTATGTAGCATGAGTCCTTGGAGGGTCTAACAAGCGTAGGCTGGTTAAGAGAGTATTCTAAAGGCTTAGAATGGTCTAGGAATGTGTATTAGGACATACAAGAACCTTTAGAATGATCCTAAACAATGCTTGGTGCCCCATGGGACGTAGAGGATGTAGCATGAGTCGTTGGAGGCTCTAACAAGTGCAGAACGGTTAAAAGAGTATTCTAAAGACTTAGAATAGTCTAGGCATGTGTATTAGGACATATAAGAACCTTCAGAATGATCCTAAACAATGCTTGGTACCCAGAGCGACGTAGAGGATCGAACATGTGTCCTTGGAGGCACTAACAAGTGTAAAATGGTTAAGACAGTATTCTAAAGGCTTATATTAGTCTAGGCATGTGTATTAG
This sequence comes from Crotalaria pallida, assembly GCA_037953625.1. Taxonomy (NCBI): domain Eukaryota; kingdom Viridiplantae; phylum Streptophyta; class Magnoliopsida; order Fabales; family Fabaceae; genus Crotalaria; species Crotalaria pallida. Next base: position 71,838,027 of record CM075649.1, on the reverse strand, counting down.
GACATACAAGAACCTTTAGAATGATCGTAAACAATGCTTGGTGCCCCAAGGGACGTAGAGGATTTAGCATGTGTCCCTGGAGGCTCTAACAAGTGTAAAATGGTTAAGAGAGTATTCTAAAGGCTAAGAATAGTCTAAGCATGTGTATTAGGACATATAAGAACCTTTAGAATGATCGTAAACAATGCTTGGTGCCCCAAGGGACGTAGAGGATGTATCATCAATCTTTGGAGGCTCTAACAAGTGTAGAATGGTTAATAGAGTATTCTAAAGGCTTAGAATGGTCTAGGAATGTGTATTAGGAAATACAAGAACCTTTAGAATGATCGTAAACAATCCTTGGCGCCCCAAGGGACGTAGATTATGTAGCTTGAGTCCTTAGAGGCTCTAACAACTATAGAATGGTTAAGAGAGTATTCTAAAGGCTTATAATAGTCTAGGCATGTGTATTAGACATATAAGAACCTTCAGAATAATCCTAAACAATGCTTGCTGCCCCAAGGGACGTAGAGGATCAAGCAAGTGTCCTTGGAGGCTCTAACAAGTGTAAAATGGTTAAGAGAGTATTATATAGGCTAAGAATAGTCGAAGCATGTGTATTAGGACATATAAGAACCTTTAGAATGATCGTAAACAATGCATGGTGCCCCAAGGAACGTAGAGAATGTAGCATGAGTCTTTGGAGGCTCTAACAAGTGTAGAATGGTTAATAAAGTATTCTAATGGCTTAGAATGGTCTAGGAATGTGTATTAGGAAATAGAAGAACCTTTAGAATGATTGTAAACAATGGTTGGTGCCCTAAGGGACGTAGAGGATGTAGCTTGACTCCTTGGAGGCTCTTACAAGTATAGAATGGTTAAAAGAGTATTCTAAAGGCTTAGAATAGTCTAGGAATGTGTATTAGGACATACAAGAACATTTAGAATGATCGTAAACAATGCTTGGTTTCCCATGGGACGTAGATTATGTAGCATGAGTCCATGGAGGCTCTAACAAGTGTAGAATGGTTAAGAGAGTATTCTAAAGGCTTAGAATGGTCTAGGAATGTGTATTAGGAGATACAAGAACCTTTAGAATGATTGTAAACAATGCTTGGTGCCCCAAGGGACGTAGAGGATGTAGCATGAGTCGTTGGAGGCTCTAACAAGTGTAGAATGGTTAAGTGATTATTCTAAAGGCTTAGAATAGTCTAGACATGTGTATTAGGACATATAAGAACCTTCAGAATGATCCTAAACAATGCTTGGTGCCCAGAGCGACGTAGAGGATCTAGCATGTGTCCTTGGAGGCTCTAACAAGTGTAAAAGGGTTAAGAGAGTATTCTAAAGGCTAAGAATAGTCTAAGCATGTGTGTTAGGATATATAAGAACCTTTAGAATGATCGTAAACAGTGCTTGGTGCCCAAGGGACGTAGAGGATGTAGCATGAGTCTTTGGAGGCTCTAACAAGTGTAGAATGGTTAGTGAGTATTCTAAAGGCTTAGAATAGTCTAGGTATGTGTATGAGGACATATAAGAACATTCAGAATGATCCTAAACAATGCTTGGTGCCCAGAGCGACGTAGAGGATCGAACATATGTCCTTGGAGGCTCTAACAAGTGTAAAATGGTTAAGACAGTATTCTAAAGGCTTATATTAGTCTAGGCATGTGTATTAGGACATATATGAACCTTGAGAATGATCGTAAACAATGCTTGGTTCCCCAAGGGACGTAGAGGATGTAGCATGAGTCGTTGGAGGCTCTAACAAGTGTAGAATGGTTAAGAGAGTATTCTAAAGGCTTAGGATAGTCTAGGCATGTGTATTAGGACATACACGTACCTTTAGAATGATCCTAAACAATGCTTGGTGCCTCAAGGGACGTAGAGGATGTAGCATGAGTCGTTGGAGGCTCTAACAAGTGTAGAATGGTTAAGAGAGTATTCTAAAGGCTTAGGATAGTCTAGGCATGTGTATTAGGACATACACGAACCTTTAGAATGATCCTAAACAATGCTTGGTGCCCCAAGGGACGTAGAGGATGTAGCATGAGTCGTTGGAGGATCTAACAAGTGTAGAATGGTTAAAAGAGTATTCTAAAGGCTTAGAATGGTCTAGGAATGTGTATTTGGACATACAATAACCTTTAGAATGATCGTAAACAATGCTTGGTGCCCCATAGGACGTAGATTATGTAGCATGAGTCCTTGGAGGCTCTAACAAGTGTAGAATGGTTAAGAGAGTATTCTAAAGGCTTAGAATGGTCTAGGAATGTGTATTAGGACATACAAGAACCTTTAAAATGATCGTAAACAATGCTTTGTGCCCCAAGGGACGTAGAGGATGTAGCATGAGTCGTTGGAGGCTCTAACACGTGTAGAATGGTTAATAGAGTATTCTAAAGGCTTTTTTTGGTAAAAGAAAAAATTTTCATTACCAACGAAACAAAATTACAAACTCGATAACCAAAGCCTTCACTAATATTTTCCCACCTACTATGTAGGGTAGAAAATAAGAGGAAGACAAAAAAACTATCTATAATTCAGCTTGAATTCTAGAGTAAATGGCACTATTACACAATTTCCTAACATCATCAAAATAAACATGATATCTAATGGCAATCTCCTTCTTGATAAGCTTGAAAACATGGGATGAGTTCCTTGATTTCCCCATAAAGATCCTACGGTTTCGCTCTACCCAAACATGATACAACACAACAGCCATAGCCGCACCAAAAAATTTCTGGCGCTGCACACCTCTGAACCCATGACCGAACCAGCGCAACCAATCTGAAAAACTGACGCGCTAATTTTCCACACCCAGCCAGTCACAAACTAAACCAAGCAATTCTTTGCTCCAAGGACAAAGGAAGAACAAATGCTCCCGATCTTCAAAAGCACCATCACACAAGACACAGATTGGATCAAAATCATTGGAATACAATAGGTTAGACTTAGTTTTAAGCCTATCCTGCACTGCTAGCCAAAAAATAAAACAATGTTTGGGAATAGCCGCTGAGTTCCAGACAATCTTACTCCATGTAACCTTTTCTTGATGACCAAGTAAAAGGCTTAGAATGGTCTAGGAGTGTGTATTAGGACATAAAAGAACCTTTAGAATGATTGTAAACAATGATTGGTGCCCCAAGGGACGTAGAGGATGTAGCTTGACTCCTTGGAGGCTCTAACAAGTGTAGAACGGTTTAAAGAGTATTCTAAAGGCTTAGAATGGTCTAAGAATCTGTATTAGGACATACAAAAACCTTTAGAATGATCGTAAACAATGCTTGGTGCCCCATGGGACGTAGATTATGTAGCATGAGTCCTTGGAGGCTCTAACAAGCGTAGAATGGTTAAAAGAGTATTATAAAGGCTAAGAATAGTCTAAGCATGTGTATTAGGAAATACAAGAACCTTTAGAATGATTGTATACAATGGTTGGTGCCCTAAGGGACGTAGAGGATGTAGCTTGACTCCTTGGAGGCTCTAACAAGTGTAGAATGGTTAAAAGAGTATTATAAAGGCTTAGAATAGTCTAGGAATGTGTATTAGGACATACAAGAACCTTTAGATGATCGTAAACAATGTTTGGTGTCCCATGGGACGTAGATTATGTAGCATGAGTCCTTGGAGGCTCTAACAAGTGTAGAATGGTTAAGAGAGTATTCTAAAGGCTTAGAATGGTCTAGGAATGTGTATTAGGACATATAAGAACCTTTAGAATGATCGTAAACAATGCTTGGTGCCCCAAGGGACGTTGAGGATGTAGCATGAGTCGTTGGAGGCTCTAACAAGTGTAGAATGGTTAAGTGTGTATTCTAAAGGCTTAGAATAGTCTAGACATGTGTATTAGGACATATAAGAACCTTCAGAATGATCCTAAACAAGGCTTGGTGCCCAGAGCGACGTAGAGGATCTTGCATGTGTCCTTGGAGGCTCTAACAAGTGTAAAATGGTTAAGAGAGTATTCTAAAGGCTAAGAATAGTCTAAGCATGTGTGTTAGGACATATAAGAACCTTTAGAATGATCGTAAACAATGCTTGGTGCCCAAGGGACGTAGAGGATGTAGCATGAGTCTTTGGAGGCTCTAACAAGTGTAGAATTGTTAAGAGAGTGTTCTAAAGGCTTAGAATGGTCTAGGAATGTGTATTAGGACATATAAGAACCTTTAGAATGATCGTAAACAATGCTTGGTGCCCCAAGGGACGTTGAGGATGTAGCATGAGTCGTTGGAGGCTCTAACAAGTGTAGAATGGTTAAGTGTGTATTCTAAAGGCTTAGAATAGTCTAGACATGTGTATTAGGACATATAAGAACCTTCAGAATGATCCTAAACAATGTTTGGTGCCCAGAGCGACGTAGAGGATCTTGCATGTGTCCTTGGAGGCTCTAACAAGTGTAAAATGGTTAAGAGAGTATTCTAAAGGCTAAGAATAGTCTAAGCATGTGTGTTAGGACATATAAGAACCTTTAGAATGATCGTAAACAATGCTTGGTGCCCAAGGGACGTAGAGGATGTAGCATGAGTCTTTGGAGGCTCTAACAAGTTTAGAATTGTTGAGAGTATTCTAAAGGCTTAGGATGGTCTAGGAATGTGCATTAGGACATACAAGAACCTTTAGAATGATCGTAAACAATGCTTGGTTCCCCAAGGGACGTAGAGGATGTAGCATGAGTCGTTGGAGGCTCTAACAAGTGTAGAATGGTTAAGGGAGTATTCTAAAGGCTTAGAATAGTCTAGACATGTGTATTAGGACATATAAGAACCTTCAGAATGATCCTAAACAATACTTGGTGCCCAGAGCGACGTAGCGGATCTAGCATGTGTCCTTGGAGGCTCTAACAAGTGTAAAATGGTTAATAGAGTATTCTAAAGGCTAAGAATAGTCTAAGCATGTGTGTTAGGACATATAAGAACCTTTAGAATGATCGTAAACAATGCTTGGTGCCCAAGGGACGTAGAGGATGTAGCATGAGTCTTTGGAGGCTCTAACAAGTGTATAATGGTTAAGTGAGTATTCTAATTGCTTAGAATAGTCTAGGTATGTGTAAGAGGACATATAAGAACCTTCAGAATGATCCTAATCAATGCTTCGTGCCCAGAGCGACGTAGAGGATCGAACATGTGTCCTTGGAGGCTCTAACAAGTGTAAAATGGTTAAGAGAGTATTCTAAAGGCTTATATTAGTCTAGGCATGTGTATTAGGACATATATGAACCTTTAGAATGATCGTAAACAATGCTTGGTACCCCAAGGGACGTAGAGCATGTAGCATGAGTCGTTGGAGGCTCTAACAAGTGTAGAATGGTTAAGAGAGTATTCTAAAGGCTTAGGATAGTCTAGGCATGTGTATTAGGACATACACGAACCTTTAGAATGATCCTAAACAATGCTTGGTGCCCCAAGGGACGTAGAGGATGTAACATGAGTCGTTGGAGGCTCTAACACGTGTAGAATTGTTAATAGAGTATTCTAAAGGCTTAGAATGGTCTAGGAGTGTGTATTAGGACATACAAGAACCTTTAGAATGATTGTAAACAATGGTTGGTGCCATAAAGGACGTAGAGAATGTAGCTTGACTCCTTGGAGGATCTAACAAGTGTAGAATGGTTAAAAGAGTATTCTAAAGGCTTAGAATGGTCTAGGAATGTGTATTAGGACATACAATAACCTTTACAATGATCGTAAACAATGCTTGGTGCCCCATGGGACGTAGAGGATGTAGCATCAAATTTTGGCGGCTCTAACAAGTGTAGAATGGTTAATAGAGTATTCTAAAGGCTTAGAATGGTCTAGGATTGTGTATTAGGAAATACAAGAACCTTTAGAATGATCGTAAAGAATGCTTGGTGCCCAAAGGGACGTAGAGGATGTAGCATGAGTCTTTGGAGGCTCTAACAAGTGTAGAATGGTTAATAGAGTATTCTAAAGGCTTAGAATGGTCTAGGAATGTGTATTAGGAAATACAAGAACCTTTAGAATGATCGTTAACAATGCTTGGTGCCCCAAGGGACGTAGAGGATGTAGCTTGACTCCTTGGAGGCTCTAACAAGTGTAGAATGGTTTAAAGAGTATTCTAAAGGCTTAGAATGGTCTAAGAATCTGTATTAGGACATACAAAAACCTTTAGAATGATCGTAAACAATGCTTGGTGCCCCATGGGATGTAGATTATGTAGCATGAGTCCTTGGAGGCTTTAACAAGCGTAGAATGGTTAAGAGAGTATTCTTAAGGCTTATAATGGTCTAGAAATGTGTATTAGGACATACAAGAACCTTCAGAATGATCCTAAATAATGCTTGGTGCCCCAAGGGACGTAGAGGATGTAGCATGAGTCGTTGGAGGCTCTAACAAGTGCAGAATGGTTAAGAGAGTATTCTAAAGGCTTAGAATAGTCTAGGCATGTGTATTAGGACATAGAAGAACCTTCAGAAAGATCCTAAATAATGCTTGGTGCCCCAAGGGACGTAGAGGATTTAGCATGTGTCCCTGGAGGCTCTAACAAGTGTAGAATGGTTAAGAGAGTATTCTAAAGGCTAAGAATAGTCTAAGCATGTGTATTAGGACATATAAGAACCTTTAGAATGATCTTAAACATTGCTAGGTGCCCCAAGGTACGTTGAGAATGTAGCATGAGCCGTTGGAGGCTCTAACCAGTGTAGAATGGTTTATAGAGTATTCTAAAGGCATAAAATAGTATAGGAATGTGTATTAGGACATACAAGAACCTTTAGAATGATTGTAAAAAATGGTTGGTGCCCTAAGGGACATAGAGAATGTAGCTTGACTCCTTGGAGGTTCTAACAAGTGTAGAATGGTTAACATAGTATTCTAAAAGCTTAGAATGGTCTAGGAATGTGTATTAGGACATACAATTACCTTTAGAATGATCGTAAACAATGCTTGGTGCCCCATGGGACGTAGATTATGTAGCATGAGTCCTTTGAGGCTCTAACAAGTGTAGAATGGTTAAGAGAGTATTCTAAACGCTTAGAATGGTCTAGGAATGTGTATTAGGACATAAAAGAACCTTTAGAATGATCGTAAACAATGCTTGGTGCCCCAAGGGACGTAGAGGATGTAGCATGAGTCGTTGGAGGCTCTAACAAGTGAATAATGGTTAAGAGAGTATTCTAAAGGCTAAGAATAGTCTAAGCATGTGTATTAGGATATATAAGAACCTTTAGAATGATCGTAAACAATGCTTGGTGCCCCAAGGGACGTAGAGGATGAAGCATCAAATTTTGGAGGCTCTAACAAGTGTAGAATGGTTAATAAAGTATTCTAATGGCTTAGAATGGTCTAGGAATGTGTATTAGGAAATACAAGAACCTTTAGAATGATCGTAAACAATGCTTGGTGCCCCAAGGGACGTAGAGGATGTAGCATGAGTCGTTGGAGGCTCTAACAAGTGTAGAATGCTTAAGAGAATATTCTAAAGGCTTAGAAAAGTCTAGGCATGTGTATTTGGACATATAAGAACCTTCAGAATGATCCTAAACAATGCTTGCTGCCCCAAGGGACGTAGAGGATTTAGCATGTGTCCTTGGAGGCTCTAACAAGTGAATAATGGTTAAGAGAGTATTCTAAAGGCTAAGAATAGTCTAAGCATGTGTATTAGGATATATAAGAACCTTTAGAATGATCGTAAACAATGCTTGGTGCCCCAAGGGACGTAGAGGATGAAGCATCAAATTTTGGAGGCTCTAACAAGTGTAGAATGGTTAATAAAGTATTCTAATGGCTTAGAATGGTCTAGGAATGTGTATTAGGAAATACAAGAACCTTTAGAATGATCGTAAACAATGCTTGGTGCCCCAAGGGACGTAGAGGATGTAGCATGAGTCGTTGGAGGCTCTAACAAGTGTAGAATGGTTATGAGAGTATTGGAAAGGCTTAGAATAGTCTAGGCATGTGTATTAGGACATATAAGAACCTTCAGATTGATCCTAAACAATGCTTGGTGCCCCAAGGGACGTAGAGGATCTAGCATGTGTCCTTGGAGGCTCTAACAAATGTAAAATGGTTAACATAGTATTCTAAAGGCTACTAATAGTCTAAGCATGTGTATTAGGAAGAACCTTTAGAATGATTGTAAACAATGCTTGGTGCCCCAAGGGACGTAGATGATGTAGCATGAGTCTTTGGAGGCTCTAACAAGTGTAGAATGGTTAATAGAGTATTCTAAGGGCTTAGAATGGTCTAGGAATGTGTATTAGGAAACACAAGAACCTTTTGTATGATTGTAAACAATGGTTAGTTCCCCAAGGGACGTAGAGGATGTAGCTTGACTCCTTGGAGGCTCTAACAAGTGTAGAATGGTTAAAAGAGTATTCTAAAGGGTTAGAATAGTCTAGGAATGTGTATTAGGACATACAAGAACCTTTAGAATGATCGTAAACAATGCTTGGTGCCCCATGGGACGTAGATTATGTAGCATGAGTCCTTGGAGGCTCTAACAAGTGTAGAATGGTTAAGAGAGTATTCTAAAGGCTTAGAATGGTCTAGGAATGTGTATTAGGACATACAAGAACCTATAGAATGATCGAAAACAATGCTTGGTGCCTCAAGGGACGTAGAGGATGTACCATGAGTCGTTGGAGGCTCTAACAAGTGTAGAATGGTTAAGAGAGTATTCTAAAGGCTTAGAATAGTCTAGGCATTTGTATTAGGACATATAAGAACCTTCAGAATGATCCTAAACAATGCTTGGTGGCTAGAGGGACGTAGCGGATCTAGCATGTGTCCTTGGAGGCTCTAACAAGTGTAAAATGGTTAAGAGAGTATTCTAAAGGCTAAGAATAGTCTAAGCTTGTGTATTAGGATATATAAGAAACTTTAGAATGATCTTAAACAATGCTTGTTGCCCCAAGGGACGTAGAGGATGTAGCATGAGTCTTTGGAGGCTCTAACAAGTGTAGAATGGTTCATAGAGTATTCTAAAGGCTTAGAATGGTCTAGGAATTTGTATTAGGAAATACAAGAACCTTTAGAATGATCGTAAACAATGCTTGGTGCCCCAAGGGACGTAGATTATGTAGCACGAGTCCTTGGCGGCTCTAACAAGTGTAGAATGGTTAAGAGAGTATTTTAAAGTCTTAGAATGGTCTAGGAATGTGTATTAGGACGTACAAGAACCTTTAGAATGATCGTAAACAATGCTTGGTGCCCCATGGGACGTAGATTATGTAGCATGAGTCCTTTGAGGCTCTAACAAGTGTAGAATGGTTAAGAGAGTATTCTAAACGCTTAGAATGGTCCAGGAATGTGTATTAGGACATACAAGAACCTTTAGAATGATCGTAAACAATGCTTGGTGCCCCAAGGGACGTAGAGGATGTAGCATGAGTCGTAGGAGGCTCTAACAAGTGTAGAATGCTTAAGAGAATATTCTAAAGGCTTAGAAAAGTCTAGGCATGTGTATTTGGACAAATAAGAACCTTCAGAATGATCCAAAACAATGCTTGCTGCCCCAAGGGACGTAGAGGATTTAGCATGTGTCCTTGGAGGCTCTAACAAGTGAATAATGGTTAAGAGAGTATTCTAAAGGCTAAGAATAGTCTAAGCATGTGTATTAGGATATATAAGAACCTTTAGAATGATCGTAAACAATGCTTGGTGCCCCAAGGGACGTAGAGGATGAAGCATCAAATTTTGGAGGCTCTAACAAGTGTAGAATGGTTAATAAAGTATTCTAAAGGCTTAGAATGGTCTAGGAATGTGTATTAGGAAATACAAGAACATTTAGAATGATCGTAAACAATGCTTGTTGCCCCAAGGGACGTAGAGGATGTGGCATGAGTCGTTGGAGGCTCTAACAAGTGTCGAATGGTTATGAGAGTATTCGAAAGGCTTAGAATAGTCTAGGCATGTGTATTAGGACATATAAGAACCTTCAGATTGATCCTAAACAATGCTTGGTGGCCAGAGGGACGTAGCGGATCTAGCATGTGTCCTTGGTGGCTCTAACAAGTGTAAAATGGTTAAGAGAGTATTCTAAAGGCTAAGAATAGTCTAGGCTTGTGTATTAGGACATATAAGAAACTTTAGAATGATCTTAAACAATGCTTGTTGCCCCAAGGGACGTAGAGGATGTAGCATGAGTCTTTGGAGGCTCTAACAAGTGTAGAATGCTTCATAGAGTATTCTAAAGGCTTAGAATGGTCTAGGAATTTGTATTAGGAAATACAAGAACCTTTAGAATGATCGTAAACAATGCTTGGTGCCCCAAGGGACGTAGATTATGTAGCACGAGTCCTTGGAGGCTCTAACAAGTGTAGAATGGTTAAGAGAGTATTTTAAAGTCTTAGAATGGTCTAGGAATGTGTATTAGGACGTACAAGACCCTTTAGAATGATCGTAAACAATGCTTGGTGCCCCAAGGGACGTAGAGGATGTAGCATGAGTCGTTGGAGGCTCTAACAAGTGTAGAATGGTTAATATAGTATTTTAAAGGCTTAGAATGGTCTAGGAATGTGTATTAGGACATACAAGAACCTTTAGAATGATCGTAAACAATGCTTGGTGCCCCATGGGACGTAGATTATGTAGCATGAGTCCTTGGAGGCTCTAACAAGTGTAGAATGGTTAAGAGGGTATTCTAAAGGCTTAAAATGGTCTAGGAATGTGTATTAGGACATACAAAAACCTTTAGAATGATCGTAAACAATGCTTGTTGCCCCAAGGGACGTAGAGGATGTGGCATGAGTCGTTGGAGGCTCTAACAAGTGTAGAATGGTTATGAGAGTATTCGAAAGGCTTAGAATAGTCTAGGCATGTGTATTAGGACATATAAGAACCTTCAGATTGATCCTAAACAATGCTTGGTGGCCAGAGGGACGTAGCGGATCTAGCATGTGTCCTTGGTGGCTCTAACAAGTGTAAAATGGTTAAGAGAGTATTCTAAAGGCTAAGAATAGTCTAGGCTTGTGTATTAGGACATATAAGAAACTTTAGAATGATCTTAAACAATGCTTGTTGCCCCAAGGGACGTAGAGGATGTAGCATGAGTCTTTGGAGGCTCTAACAAGTGTAGAATGCTTCATAGAGTATTCTAAAGGCTTAGAATGGTCTAGGAATTTGTATTAGGAAATACAAGAACCTTTAGAATGATCGTAAACAATGCTTGGTGCCCCAAGGGACGTAGATTATGTAGCACGAGTCGTTGGAGGCTCTAACAAGTGTAGAATGGTTAAGAAAGTATTCTAAAGGCTTAGAATAGTCTAGGCATGTGTATTAGGACATATAAGAACCTTCAGAATGATCCTAAACAATGCTTGGTTCCCCAAGGGACGTAGAGGAAGTTGCAATAGTCTTTGGAGGCTCTAACAAGTGTAGAATGGTTAATATAGTATTGTAAAGGCTTAGAATAGTCTAGGAATTTTATTAGGACATACAAGAACATTTATAATGATTGTAAACAATGCTTGGTGCCCCATGGTACGTAGATTATGTAGCATGAGTCCTTGGAGGCTCTAACAAGTGTAGAATGGTTAAAAGAGTATTCTAAAGGCTTAGAATAGTCTAGGAATGTGTTTTAGGACATACAAGAACATTAAGAATGATCGTAAACAATGTTTGGTGCCCCAAGGGACGTAGAGGATGTAGCATGAGTCGTTGGAGGCTCTAACAAGTGTAGAATGGTTATGAGAGTTTTCTAAAGGCTTTGAATAGTCTAGGCATGTGTATTAGGACATATACGAACCTTTAGAATGATCGTAAACAACGCTTGGTGCCCCAAGGGACGTAGAGGATGTAGCATGAGTCTTTGGAGGCTCTAACAAGTGTAGAATGGTTAATAGAGTATTCTAAAGGCCTAGAACGGTCTAGGAAAGTGTATTACGACATATAAGAACTTTTAGAATGATCCTAAACAATGCTTGGTGCCCCAAGGGACGCAGATTATGTTGCATGAGTCCTTGGACGCTATAACAAGTTTAGAATGGTTAAGAGAGTATTCTAAAGGCTAAGAATAGTCTAAGCATGTGTATTAGGACATACAAGAACCTTTAGAATGATCGTAAACAATGCTTGGTGCCCCAAGGGACGTAGAGGATGTAGCATAAGTCTTTGGAGGCTCTAATAAGTGTAGAATGCTTAATAGAGTATTCTAAAGGCTTATAATGGTCTAGGAATGTGTATTAGGACATATAAGAACCTTCAGAATGATCGTAAACAATGCTTCGTGCCCCATGGGACGTAGATTTTGTAGCATGAGTCCTTGGAGACTCTAACAAGTGTAGAATGGTTAAGAGAGTATTGTAAAGGCTTATAATGCTCTAAGAATGTGTAATAGGACATACAAAAACCTTTCAGAATGATCATAAACAATGCTTGGTGCCCCAAGAGACGTAGAGGATGTAGCTTGACTCCTTGGAGGCTCTAACAAGTGTAGAATGGTTAAAAGAGTATTCTAAAGGCTTAGAATGGTCTAGGAATGTGTATTAGGACATACAATAACCTTTAGAATGATCGTAAACAATGCTTAGTGCCCCAAGGGATGTAGAGGATGTAGCATGAGTCGTTGGAGGCTCTAACAAGTGTAGAATGGTAAAAAGAGTATTCTAAAGGCTTAGAATGGTCTAGAAATGTGTATTAGGACATACAAGAACCTTTAGAATGATCGTAAACAATGCTTGGTGTAATACCCCAAATTTTCATCCCCTGATGTAATGAAAATTTTTATTATGAAAGGTATTTCATAATTATTTTCTAATTACTTTATAATTAATTTAGATTAATTATGTGTTAGTATGGGTGCTCATAGGAAGTGGAAAATATTTTGATAAAAATATTTTATGTAAAAATAAAGTTTTTACATATTAACCCTGAATGAGGACCTAGAAACAATATTAGAAAAGTTTTGGAGGGAAGGGCATTAAAATAAATATTTTTGAAAAATTGGCAAAAATACTCGAGTATTCCTGGAAACACTCGAGTAATCGAGTCAGTGGAGAACTCGTTAGTGCGTTTGATGAGTCAACACGCGACGATTCCCTTTCGTTGACCCGAAAACACACCCAGAACACGTTATGGAGTATCGTGGCGAGCTGCATGATCATTAGAAGTGTCTATATAAGCTCATGGTTGAAGGGAATGGAGGATTTTGGTCGAATTTCTCTGGAAACATCAACTTAGGGTTCCTAATTTCGGGTCTTGATTTCTCGAGCGTTGTTGAGATTTGAATTGAGAGTAATACACCATTGTAAAGTTCACATCTCGAGCTTTACAAAGATATATAGAGTGAGAGCTGAGAGTTCGTGTAGAGGAAGAATTGGAGCTCGAAACATTGGAGGTTTTGTTGTCAAAACTCTAAAGCTGAGGTCTGGAGCTGACTTCAAGCTTGAATTTTGGTAAGCTCACGAACCCTATGAACATCAAATTCGTTCATACCTCTAGTTTATGTTGCAGAGAACCAATCTTAACCATTTTCCCCAATTTCTAAAACGTTTTTGCATGTCAAATTCTCTGGTCTTGGTGCCCTGTTCAACTGTGGTTGCATGCAAAGGGTTTTGGGGGTTAGACTGTTCCAGCCAATTTCTCTGCAAATTCCCTGTTGATTCACGACTTAGAGGTAAGGGTGAAGCTTTTAATTAACTAGAATAAGTTTAAATCATGTGAATTTAGGTTGAGAGTCAACAAAAGACTCTATGGACATAGTTGGAATTAGGTTTGAGGCTTGGAGGCCTTTCTGGATTCAAACATTGGTTTGGACAAGTTTATTAGGTTACATGCAAGCTGTACCAAAGCTGTAATTGAGCTAAATGTGCCTAGAATTGAATTTGGTATGTTGAGTTGTGGAAAAATGGATTTTATGCATAATTGATGAAATTCTGTGATTCAGTGTTAAATGTTGTTAATTCTATATTGGAACATGTTTAAAATATGTAATATAAGCTCTGTTGATCATTGGTTTGGGTTGGAATTGACTATAGTTGGAAATGGTATGTTAAAACTCAATTTGCAGTGTTGTCTGTCTGCAGATACTCGAGTATTTCGATGATTTTGGAAAAATTGAATTTCTGGAAACTCAAGAACACTCGAGTACTCATGAAGAACACTCGAGTATTTTGATGAATTTAAAAATATATTTCTGGAAAATAAATAACACTCGAGTCTCATGAAGTACACTCGAGTATTTTGATGAATCTGTGAAACACTCGAGTCCTGGAAAATTCACTCGAGTCTTTTGGACCAAGGACAGAAAAGTAATTTTCTTTTAACATACCTAAAGTAATGTCAATTAAGATCAACTATGCTTATGGGAAGGAATCATGTTCCAATAAAAGAACGGGGAAATTATTAACAACATTATAATTCACTGATGGAATAATATTGGATGCACATGATAAGATTATTGGTTAATCTTAATGGATAAATTTTATGTGCATACATGCATGGAGAAAGGAGATGGAACTAATTCGGTGATAACTGGCTCGATGACACATTTTGGTAATGTGGGCAGCATTAGGGAATGTTGTTACGTCTTGGTGACGTTGTGTGCACACTATCCGAGCAGTTTCACAATACATATTGGTCATGTATGCGAATTACTGGATTGAACGTTCAATGGACAATGGAAATGGGAGACATGCATCATGACACATAAATAATGGGACTCACATAATTGAATCATGTTTGTTCATTTGCATATGCATCTGGATTCTTGGAACTTGCGATTATTACTTGCTCTATTTATTCTTATTCGATTATGTGGATTATATTGCTTACCCCTTTATGCCCATTATAGGTGATGGCACGCTATCTAGCTTGCATCGAGTTGCGCCCACTCCCTAGTGGAGTGTGGTACTACGAGGACCACAGAGCCACGTTTGAGGGTGAGGTAGAGGTGACTCTATATCACCCTAACCCTTTGGCTCGTGTCCGTCCTCGTAGGTTTCGCATCCCTGTTATCTATACTTTGCATGTACCCCCTTTTTATACCTATCATGGACCACCCCCGACTCGACCAGCTCGTCGCTTTCATTCCTTTCGTTTTAGAGCTGCTACTAGATCTCACCCCTCTGCTTCTCGAGTGATCCGTGAGGAGACTCCTATACCTAGTCCGATGAGTCCGGTTCATGGGACTCCTTCAGGCGACCCAGTGCCTAGTGGTAGGGCACCCACTCAGTCGGACGAGGTAGAGGAATATCCTGAGGAGGCTGAGAGTGAGGGCGAGCCAGTTGAGCACTCCACTGGGAGCCAGTGGGGAGTTGGGGATCCACCAGGTGATGCATAGTATAGATGATTAGGATGTGGGACAGGTGGAGCAGCTGCTGGAGACTCTGGAGACGATGCTATGGAGGAGGATCACTGGACCACTGCTGGGATTTTCATGTTTTGTTCTCTATATGTATTGTACATATTTTTGAGAGATCTCAGTGAGGTGGTCTTTTCTTTTGGCTTTATATTATGGACTTGTATTTTATGAACTCTTGCTACCTCGACTTGACTTTGATGTATGTTGGTACTACTACATTATGATATGTATGGTTATGTTTATATATATATATATATATATATATATATATATATATATATATCTCTTTATATAAATGGCATGAAACGTGAATTATCAAGTCAAGGTCCCTATTTTCCGCTTACTCTGATAATTGTGATTTTAGTACTAAGTTGGGAAGTTTTTAATAGTCGAAATGAAAACCCAACTTATGAAAGAAAGGATTATTTTCACCAATTGTTTTATAACAAAAATTTTTATTACTTCTATACTTACGCAAGTCCATATACTCTATTCCATAAACAATAGAGAAACAAATTTTCATAATATACAAAAAAAAAGGGTGTCACACTTTTATGGTATCAGAGCACAATGGTCCTGATTCTTGATCCTCTCAAGCATAGTCTTCCAGAAGATGCTACAGCTGGGTAAAGTTTCTTAGCTATTTGATTTATTTCATATAGCCTTAGTTCTATTAGTGATTGTTTAGAATAAGAACTAGATAGAGTTCAATGTTTAGATAGATCTTTAACGACCTAGGTCCATAGTGCAGGCTCACTATGGCATCGCGATATAGAAACCATACGAACGATCTGCTGGAAAGGATCACCGCAGTATTAGAGAATCTGCAGCAGAATCAGCATCAGCAACATCCATCTCAGCCCGTTAATCCACCTCCAGTGGATGCGGCAGCTGTGGAAGCCAAAACTTTGTCGGATTTCAGGAGCTACAATCCCTCGAAGTTCGCTGGTGGGTTTAAACCGGAAGAAGCTAATATGTGGATCCTGGAGATGGACAAGATCTTTAGAACTTTGGAATGCTCCGACACTCAGAGGATAGTTTATGCTGTTTTCATGCTGGAAGGCGAAGCGGAACATTGGTGGAATCATACTGCTCAGTTACTTGCTCATGAAGGAAGAGAGGTAACTTGGGAAGTATTCATGGAAGAATTTCTCAAGAAGTATTTTCCTGATGATTTAAGGAGGAAGAAAGAAGTGGAGTTTCTGCAACTCAAACAAGGCAGCATGAGTGTAGGCGAATATGCTGCAAAATTTGAAGAATTGATGAAATACTCTCCTTACTATCAGATGAATCCGGATGAAAGGAGCAAGTGTATTAAGTTTGAGGGAGGACTGAGACCTGAATTAAAGTCGGTGTTCAGTTATCAAAAGATTCAAAGCTTTCCTACGCTGGTTGATATGTGTAGGATGTATGAGGATGATAAAAAGGCGGAGACAGTACAGATGGTGGAAGGAAAGAAAGAACATCAGGGATATGGACCACAGAGGCGGAAGGGGCATGACCACCGTCACAAAGGTCCTTATTCTCATAAGAATAGGGGAAAGGGCAAGGTGTCGGATGATCGAAACACCTCTTACAATAATGCTCCTTATTGTGAGAAGTGCAGGCGTCATCACTTTGGAAAATTCTGTTGGTCTCACAGTGGGTGTTTTAACTGCGGGAAACCTGGTCATTTTTCTCGCGATTGCAAGGAACCACCCAAGAACACTCCAAGAGGACCTATGGACAAGCCAGTAACCCAAGGTCGAGTTTTCACCCTTAGTGGTGCTGAAGCGAATCAGACTTCGGGACTCGTGCAAGGTACTTATTTTCTCAATGACCAACCTTGTAGAATTTTATTCGATTCAGGAGCCACTCATTCATTTATTTCATTTGAATGTGTGAATCGTTTGAAATTTCCTGTGTTTGAATCACCGTATTGTCTTAGGGTCGAGACCCCTACTAATTCACCCGTGATCGCTTCAAAGGTGTGTCTTAATTGTAAAATTAGGGTAGTAGACCGATTCTCCCAGTTAGATTTGATCTGCTTACCTTTGTCCCAATTGGATGTAATTTTGGGCATGGACTGGATGACTGAAAATCATGTGGTTATTGATTGTGATAAGAAGACAATTTTATTCAAGGACTCAATCTCAGAGAAATATCTCTGCTTAGTCTCTGCTATTGAACCGGAGGAAGGAAAAAAGTCTGTGGAGGAGATTCCGATTGTTCGAGAATTTCCTGAGGTATTCCTTGAGGAAATGTCGGGATTACCACCCAAGAGGGAGATTGAATTTGGAATTGAGTTAATTCCAGGAACTGGTTCCATTTCTATTGCTCCTTATAGAATGGCACCACCCGAGATGGTCGAATTGAAGAAACAAATAGAGGAGTTGCTGCAGAAACAACTTATCAGACCATGTGTATCCCCATGGGGCGCTCCGGTGTTGTTTGTCAAGAAAAAGGATGGAAGCCTTAGAATGTGTGTGGATTATAGACAGTTGAATAAGGTGACCATAAATAACAAGTATCCTTTGCCAAGGATTGATGATCTCATGGATCAAGTAAGAGGAGCTTCAGTGTTTTCTAAGATTGATCTGAGATCTGGGTATCATCAGATCAGGATCAAGGAGGAAGATATCCCTAAGACTACATTTCGATCTCGATATGGACATTACGAGTATGTTGTAATGCCGTTCGGATTAACAAATGCACCAGCCATTTTCATGGACTATATGAATCGGATTTTTAGACCATATCTGGATTCATTCGTGGTAGTTTTCATTGATGACATCTTGATATATTCTAAGAATCCAGAAGAACATGCCGAACACCTCCGAATAGTACTAAAGACTCTGAAGGAGAAGCAGCTCTACGCCAAAATCTCTAAGTGTGAGTTTTGGTTAAAGGAAGTTCAGTTCTTGGGGCATGTGATCTCGGAGGGTGGCATAGCTGTTGACCCAGCTAAAGTTGAATCGGTTTTGCAGTGGGTTCAACCAAAGACAGTCACGGAAGTCTGAAGCTTCTTAGGGCTGGCTAGGTATTATAGAAGATTTATTGAGGGATTTTCGAAGATTGCATTACCCCTCACCAAGCTGACTCGGAAGGATCAACCATTCATATGGGACGAGAAGTGTGAAAGGAGTTTTCTGATGCTTAAGGAAAGAATAACATCTTCACCAGTGTTAATCTTACCTGACCCTCACAAGGAGTATGAAGTGTACTGTGATGCATCAGGACAAGGGCTTGGGAGTGTTTTAATGCAAGAAGGAAAGGTTGTGGCGTATGCATCTCGTCAACTGAAAATTCACGAGATAAATTACCCCACCCATGATTTGGAACTTGCTGCAATAGTTTTTGCACTGAAGATATGGAGGCATTATCTTTATGGCACTACATTTCGGGTGTTTAGTGACCATAAGAGTTTGAAGTATTTATTTGATCAGAAAGAGTTAAATATGAGGCAGCGTCGATGGATGGAATTTTTAAAGGACTACGACTTTGAGCTCCATTACCATCCTGGTAAGGCCAATGTTGTAGCAGACGCTTTGAGTCGTAAAGCGATTTATGCAAGCTCCATGATGATTAAAGAAGCGGCTTTGATTGAAGAGTTTCGGGATCTAAGTCTGGTGATGCAAGTGGAACCAAGTCACAATAAGATGGGCATGTTGCAAATTTCTAGCGAATTCTTGGCTCGAATTCGAGAGTTGCAACATGAAGATCAGGAACTATTGGAAAAGAGGGAGCTGATGAAAGAAGGAAAAGAGTTGGATTTCTCGGAAGGGTCGGATGGAATTCTTCGTTTTAAAACAAGAATTTGCATACCGAAGAACTCGGAGATTAGGAGGCTGATTTTGGATGAGGCACATAAAAGTCAGATGAGCATGCACCCCGGATCGACAAAGATGTACCGGGATTTGAAAAGTATGTTTTGGTGGTCGGGCCTTAAGAAGGACGTTGCGGATTATGTAGCGTCATGTTTCGTTTGTCAAAAAGTTAAGGTGGAACATCAGAAACCTGGAGAAATGTTGCAACCCCTGGATATTCCACTATGGAAATGGGATAGTATTTCCATGGATTTTGTAACTGGACTGCCAAAGACAGCTGCAAATCATGATGCAATCTGGGTAATTGTGGATCGTCTTACTAAGTAGGCGCATTTCATTCCGGTGAATATGCGCTATTCTATGGAAAAACTTACCCAACTTTATATTCGGGAAGTGGTACGATTGCATGGAGTGCCATCCAGTATTATTTCGGATCGTGATCCGAGGTTCATGTCTAGATTCTGGTCAAGCCTGCATCAAGCTCTGGGGATGAGGCTTAAGATGAGTTCAGCATATCACCCTCAGACAGATGGGCAAACCGAAAGGACCGTTCAAACTTTGGAAGATATTTTGCGAGCGTGTGTGTTGGAAGAACGAGGAAGTTGGGATCAGATTTTACCACTCGCAGAATTCACATACAACAATGGATATCATACAAGTATCGGTATGGTACCGTTCGAGGCATTGTATGGGAGAAAATGTCAAACCCCGCTATGTTGGTTTCAAGTGGGGGAGAATTTACATCTTGGCCCAGATGCGGTACAACAGACAACCGAAAAGATCAGAATGATTCAAGAAAAGATCAAGGCTGCGGATAGTCGTCAGAAAAGTTATGCTGATCAAAGAAGAAGACCTTTAGAATTTGCAGAAGGCAACCATGTATTTCTCAGGATTGTACCGCTGAAGGGTGTGAGTAGAGCGTTGAGACCTCAAAAGCTTTCACCTAAGTTTATAGGTCCTTACCAAATCCTTAAGCGAGTAGGACCGGTAGCTTACCAAATAGCTCTCCCACCATCTTTAGCCAATCTGCACAATGTTTTTCATGTATCTCAATTGAAAAAGTTTGTGCATGATCCAACCGCGATCCTTCAGATCCGTCCAGATGACTTAACCATACGAGAAAACCTAACCTTTAAGGCTGGCCCAGTTAAGGTTGAAGATAGGAGAACCAAACAGCTTAGAGGAAAGGAAATTCCGTTAGTCAAAGTCATATGGCAAAGTGGAAATATGTATGAAACGACTTGGGAGTTAGAGGATCGAATGCGTAAGGATTATCCTGAATTATTTTTGTAAATTGAATTTCGGGGACGAAATTCCTATTAAGTGGGGGAGTAGTGTAACACCCCAAATTTTCATCCCCTGATGTAATGAAAATTTTGATTATGAAAGGTATTTCATAATTATTTTCTAATTACTTTATAATTAATTTAGATTTATTATGTGTTAGTATGGGTGCTCATAGGAAGTGGAAAATATTTTGATAAAAATATTTTATGTAAAAATAATGTTTTTACATATTAACCCTGAATGAGGACCTAGAAACAATATTAGAAAAGTTTTGGAGGGAAGGGCATTAAAATAAATATTTTTGAAAAATTGGCAAAAATACTCGAGTATTCCTGGAAACACTCGAGTAATCGAGTCAGTGAAGAACTCGTTAGTGTGTTTGATGAGTCAACACGCGACGATTCCCTTTCGTTGACCCGAAAACACACCCAGAACACGTTATGGAGTATCGTGGCGAGCTGCATGATCATTAGAAGTGTCTATATAAGCTCATGGTTGAAGGGAATGGAGGATTTTGGTCGAATTTCTCTGGAAACATCAACTTAGGGTTCCTAATTTCGGGTCTTGATTTCTCGAGCGTTGTTGAGATTTGAATTGAGAGTAATACACCATTGTAAAGTTCACATCTCGAGCTTTACAAAGATATATAGAGTGAGAGCTGAGAGTTCGTGTAGAGGAAGAATTGGAGCTCGAAAGATTGGAGGTTTTGCTGTCAAAACTCTAAAGCTGAGGTCTGGAGCTGACTTCAAGCTTGAATTTTGGTAAGCTCACGAACCCTATGAACCTCAAATTCGTTCATACCTCTAGTTTATGTTGCAGAGAACCAATCTTAACCATTTTCCTCAATTTCTAAAACGTTTTTGCATGTCAAATTCTCTGGTCTTGGTGCCCTGTTCAACTGTGGTTGCATGCAAAGGGTTTTGGGGGTTAGAGTGTTCCAGCCAATTTCTCTGCAAATTCCATGTTGATTCACGACTTAGAGGTAAGGGTGAAGCTTTTAATTAACTAGAATAAGTTTAAATCATGTGAATTTAGGTTGAGAGTCAACAAAAGACTCTATGGGCATAGTTGGAATTAGGTTTGAGGCTTGGAGGCCTTTCTGGATTCAAACATTGGTTTGGACAAGTTTATTAGGTTACATGCAAGTTGTACCAAAGCTGTAATTGAGCTAAATGTGCCTAGAATTGAATTTGGTATGTTGAGTTGTGGAAAAATGGATTTTATGCATAATTGATGAAATTCTGTGATTCAGTGTTAAATGTTGTTAATTCTATATTGGAACATGTTTAAAATATGTAATATAAGCTCTGTTGATCATTGGTTTGGGTTGGAATTGACTATAGTTGGAAATGGTATGTTAAAACTCAATTTGCAGTGTTGTCTGTCTGCAGATACTCGAGTATTTCGATGATTTTGGAAAAATTGAATTTCTGGAAACTCAAGAACACTCGAGTACTCATGAAGAACACTCAAGTATTTTGATGAATTTAAAAATATATTTCTGGAAAATAAATAACACTCGAGTCTCATGAAGTACACTCGAGTATTTTGATGAATCTGTGAAACACTCGAGTCCTGGAAAATTCACTCGAGTGTTTTGGACCAAGGACAGAAAAGTAATTTTCTTTTAACATACCTAAAGTAATGTCAATTAAGATCAACTATGCTTATGGGAAGGAATCATGTTCCAATAAAAGAACGGGGAAATTATTAACAACATTATAATTCACTGATGGAATAATATTGGATACACATGATAAGATTATGGTTAATCTTAAGGGATAAATTTTATGTGCATACATGCATGGAGAAAGGAGATGGAACTAATTCGGTGATAACTGGCTCGATGACACATTTTGGTAATGTGGGCAGCATTAGGGAATGCTGTTTCACAATACATATTGGTCATGTATGCGAATTAGATCTCACCTTACGAACATTGTGTGCACACTATCCGAGCAGTTTCACAATACATATTGGTCATGTATGCGAATTACTGGATTGAACGTTCAATGGACAATGGAAATGGGAGACATGCATCATGACACATAAATAATGGGACTCACATAATTGAATCATGTTTCTTCATTTGCATATGCATCTGGATTCTTGGAACTTGCGATTATTACTTGCTTTATTTATTCTTATTCGATTATGTGGATTATATTGCTTACCCCTTTATGCCCATTATAGGTGATGGCACGCTATCTAGCTTGCATCGAGTTGCGCCCACTCCCTAGTGGAGTGTGGTACTACGAGGACCACAGAGCCACGTTTGAGGGTGAGGTAGAGGGACTCTATATCACCCTAACCCTTTGGCTCGTGTCCGTCCTCGTAGGTTTCGCATCCCTATTATCTATACTTTGCATGTACCCCCTTTTTATACCTATCATGGACCACCCCCGACTCGACCAGCTCGTCGCTTTCATTCCTTTCGTTTTAGAGCTGCTACTAGATCTCACCCCTCTGCTTCTCGAGTGATCCGTGACGAGACTCCTATACCTAGTCCGATGAGTCCGGTTCATGGGACTCCTTCAGGCGACCCAGTGCCTAGTGGTAGGGCACCCACTCAGTCGGACGAGGTAGAGGAATATCCTGAGGAGGCTGAGAGTGAGGGCGAGCCAGTTGAGCACTCCACTGGGAGCCAGTGGGGAGTTGGGGATCCACTAGGTGATGCATAGTATAGATGATTAGGATGTGGGACAGGTGGAGCAGCTGCTGGAGACTCTGGAGACGATGCTATGGAGGAGGACCACTGGACCACTTCTGGGATTTTCATGTTTTGTTCTCTATATGTATTGTACATATTTTTGAGAGATCTCAGTGAGGTGGTCTTTTCTTTTGGCTTTTTATTATGGACTTGTATTTTATGAACTCTTGCTACCTCGACTTGACTTTGATGTATGTTGGTACTACTACATTATGATATGTATGGTTATGTTTATATATATATATATATATATATATATATATATATCTTTATATAAATGGCATGAAACGTGAATTATCAAGTCAAGGTCCCTATTTTCCGCTTACTCTGATAATTGTGATTTTAGTACTGAGTTGGGAAGTTTTTAATAGTCGTAATGAAAACCCAACTTACGAAAGAAAGGATTATTTTCACCAATTGTTTTATAACAAAAATTTTTATTACTTCTATACTTACGCAAGTCCATATACTGAGACACCCTTCCGAATTACCCAAATATAATATAGTAATTAAGCTTTCATATTGGATAATATATGGACTTGTGAGTGTTAAGAAAATATGGAAAATAAAATTTTCTTTTAAAGCAGGTGCACAAATCGTCATTTGGAATTCTTGGAGAATAAACTTTAAACCATTTCAAAACATTTGTATCGAGTTCGGCGATCTCTAAAACCTTTTCACAAATAGGATAACATTCGCTCTTTGGAAACATCCTTGTATCATACGAGTAATCAAAGTTACCCATGCTTTGTTCGATAAAACTAATACCATAAAATAAGATTTATAGCCGAGCTCTTAAATAGATTAAATCAGAGTAAAGCGGAATTTATCGGACTATGCGATTTAATGATAAGATAAACATAGGTTTTTAATATATATATGAAGAGTAGTGAGTACATAGTCCCATGATCAAAATCTCCAAGATCCAAAATATACAAGCCCATAAACAGATCTACATAGTAGTGTATCTAAACCCCTAGAGTACTCCAAAAGTATATCTACAATATATGTACATATCCAACACATAAACTCCAAGGGTGATCACGTAGATCTGGCATCATCAGAGGTAGTAGTAGTGATAGCAGCAGTCTCCAAGAAACATAAGTAGTAAGGTAGTAGCATCATCATCAACACAGCAGCAGCAACAAGTCTCCTCCACAGCATCCACACATCGAATCCACCGATCCTCATCACATACCATATACATATACCTAGGGATCATCGTCCCTCCAATCACTCCCAGTAGAATGCATGACAGGCTCGCTCCCACTCTCGTCCTCCACCGGATCCTCCTCGATCTCATCCGAGGGAGAGTGTAGCCTACCACAGGGTACCGGGTCAGGTGATGGTGAAACCCTGACTGGGCTCCTCGGATCAGAAGGGGGAGTCTCCTCGCGGACGACTCTCGAATTAAAAGGGTGAGAGCGGGTAGGTCGAAAACGAAAACTATGGTAAGAGCGAACTGGTCGCGTGGGAGGTGGTCCATGGTAAGTGTAAAACGGGGGTACATGCATAGTGTATATGATGGGAATCCTAAATCTACGAGGACGGAATCGGATCAACGGGTTTGGGTGGTAGAAGGTAACCTCTACCTCTCCCTCGAACACCGCGCGATGGTCCTCATAGATCCATATGCCACTAGGAAGTGGCCGGATCTCGATACAAGCAATGTAACGAGACATCACCTACAAGGGCATAGGGGTAAGCAATTCTATACACATAATCAATAGAGAATAAATTGTGCAATATGAATATGTAAATATGCATCAATTAACAACAATCACATATAACACTTAGCAGTTAATGAATGCACATAGGATGCTCACACTTATTTCATTTATCACAATTAATTTAAATGAGTGGCATGATGCATGACTTTAGCTCTCAAACCTATCTCCATCATACTATGTCACTCTCTGACGTCCATCCCTGACAACCCAGCACTCAAAAGTGCGTTGTATTCCTAGCTATACAACAATTCGTACATTCACCTAGAATGTACACGACAAGTTTGGTATCCATGCCACCCGAGCATATCCCGTCATCCAAACGGACAGTCATCCAAACGGTATAACCATATCGGCATCCACTCAGCCGACCACGTCAACGACGTGTCATCAAGCAAGCGTATTGGCACTCCCAGAGGCCCTCCACATGTTTACCAAAAACATGATATACGTCCTACCATCCAAACTCCAATATGAATGCATTAACTTTACTTAAAAGGGATTGATTGATGTTTTATCCTTTTATTAATACATTACGTGCCTCCCGAGCAACGTATCATTATTCAAATGAAAACATCATAACGTCAATCAATTTCCTTTAAGTCCAGGATCACTTGGTTTATTATCCTTTAAGAGTTACAAAATGACTTAGAGTTGAAAATGGTATTTTTAAGTATCTGACTTAAAATAATCGAGTGTTTTCCAAAATACTCGAGTAGTTTATCATTTTCCAGATTCTACTCGAGTGGTTCATAATTATACTCGAGTCGTTCGTGTCCTTTCAGAGATTTAGGTTTTCAGGTCTTCATAAATATACTCGAGTAATTCATGAGATACTCGAGTATTCCATTACCCAGAATACTCGAGTAGTTCATCTATTACTCGAGTGTCCAATCTGATCCTCAAGTTGGTGCGCCAATTTTCACTCTGGTGCACCACGAAATACTCGAGTGTTAAGCCAAATACTCGAGTATTTGCAGACAGAACAGAGTGAAACTTGGTTCTTACATACCATTTCAATTTCTAAACACTTTTACCTCAATCCAGTGATCACAATAGTTCATATACCATATATTGAACATGTTGCAATACTCATTTCATATCAAATAACCAATTTGACAGAGAATCAACCATTTATGCATAATTTACACAATTTAGCAACTCAACACCTCAAGTTGCAAAATAAGCATAACACTCATAAAACAATGGTCATTTAAGCTTGCATGCATGATATAATACTTGCTCATCACAGTCATAGAGCATGGATTGGTCTCCAAACCATAGTTCCTATTCAAACTAAGCCCTTAGAGCCTCTTGGTGGCTCTCTAACACAATTAATGAAATTTAAACTCTATCTAGTGAATATAATTATTTCCCCTTACCTCTCAGACGTGAATCAAACAAGAAATCTCCAAAGAAAAGCTCCACAACTCTCAGACCAACTTCAAGTACCATATGCAGAGCAGTTTTGAGTGCACCACCAAAATCGAATTGGTTCACCCATGAAACAGAGATAAGAATTGGGGAAATTAGAATTTCTAGACTCTATGCAACATAAACTAACTAAAGAAACTGAATTTGAGACTCAGAGACTCGTGATCTTACCACAATCAATGATCAAAGTGAGCTCCCAGAACTGATGACAGCACCCAAACCTCAACTTCTCAGCTTCGATTCTAACAGCACACTCACTCTCAGCTCACAAACTTTATGTCTATACAAAGCTCGTGATGTGAGCTTTGTATTGGTGTATGATTTGTTACTTGAATCTAAGCACACAAGGAGAATCGAAGGAAACGATTGCAGAACCCTAACTTGGGTAGAAAACTCGAATTTGACCAAAATCCTCAACAAATCGGTGTTGATAGGCTTTTATAGACATGGGAAAGACTCATGCATCACGACACGACATCCATGGCGTTGGCATGGTGGTGATTTCGTGTCAACGAAGGGGAATCGGTGGTGGTGACTCACCAAACGCACTAACTCGTGCAACTCTGTCCAGAATACTCGAGTTTTTCAGAAAATACTCGAGTATTTTTCCCAATTTTTGAAAAATAATTATTTTATTTACTTTCCCTCCAAAATCTTTCCTATAATTACCTCTAGGTCCCAATCCAGGGACTAGTATGCAAAATACTTAAATCATGCATAATTTTATTTATTAATTAACTTCGCACACATTTTCTATCTTCATAAATACAGATTTTAATCAAGGATTAATATGAAAATTATTAATTATAATTAATTTATAATTAACATTTCATTAATCGGGGATTAAAATTTTGGGGTGTTACACTACTCCCCCACTTACAAGGAATTTCGTCCCTGAAATTCAACTCATACAAACAAGTCAGGATAACCCTGACACATCTTATCCTCTAGTTCCCACGATGCTTCCATTACATCGCCACAAACCCAGACGACTTTGACCAGGCGAATGTCGTTCCCTCTAAGCTGCTTGATTCTTCGATCTTCAATACGAACTGGCACAACTTTGAAGGTTAGGTTCTCATGAATTTCTAAGTCATCAGGTTGGATTCTAAGGACAATGGTGGGGTCATGGACATATCTTTTTAGTTGAGACACATGGAATACATTATGAAGGTTAGCTAATGATGGAGGCAAAGCTAATTGATAAGCTACTGCGCCGACTCTTTTGAGGATTTGGTAGGGACCAATGAATTTAGGTGATAGTTTCTGAGTTTTCAAGGCCCTACTAACACCTTTGGTCGGTACTATTCTAATGAATACATGGTCTCCTTCGGCGAACTCTAAAGGTTTTCTTCTTCTATCAGCATAGCTTTTCTGCATACTTTGAGCTGCCCTCATCTTCTCTTGTATCATCTTGATCTGTTCCGTGGTCTCTTGCACAAAATCTGGTCCAACCAGAGAATTCTCCCCCACTTGAAACCAACATAACGACGTCTGACACTTTCTCCCATACAAAGCTTCAAATGGTGCCATTCCAATGCTCGTATGGTAACTGTTGTTGTAAGTGAACTCCACCAGTGGCAACATCTGCTCCCAATTCCCTTGTTCTTCCAAAGCACAGGCTCGTAGAATGTCTTCCAATGACTGAATAGTCCTCTCCGTTTGGCCATCAGTCTGAGGATGGTATGCAGAACTCAGTTTCAATCTTGAACCCAAGGCTCTATGCAGATATTCCCAAAACTTCGATGTAAACCTCGGGTCGCGATCTGACACAATGCTTGATGGTACACCGTGCAGACGAACAACTTCTTTGATGTACAACTGAGTGAGCTTTTCCAACGAATAGCGCATATTCACGGGAATGAAATGCACTGACTTGGTCAAACGATCCACGATCACCCAGATTGCATCATGACCAGTAGATGTCCTTGGCAATCCCGACACGAAATCCATCGAGATGCTATCCCATTTCCACAACGGAATCTCCAAAGGAAGTAACTCTCCTCCTAGCCTTTGATGTTCCACCTTGGCCTTCTGACATATCAAACAACATGCCACATACTCAGCTACGTCTCTCTTCAAACCAGGCCACCAAAATAGCTTCCTTAAGTCCTGGTACATTTTGGTAGCTCCCGGATGCATACTCATCTTACTCTTATGTGCTTCGTCCAGAATCATCCTTCTTACTTCTAAATCATCAGGCACACAAATCCTGGTTTTAAAGCGAAGGATTCCATCCTTCCCTTCTTGAAACTCCAATTCCTTGCCTTCTTCCATCAACTTCCTCTTTTCCATGAGCTTCTCATCCTTGCGTTACAATTCCCGAATCCTTTGTAGAAACTCATTAGAAATCTGCAGCATCCCCATCTTGATACTTGTCGGCTCCACTTGCATCGTCAGACCCAAATCCCGGAATTCCACTATCAGTGCAGCTTCTCTGACCATCATTGCACTGATGTGCATTGCCTTTCTACTCAATGCATCTGCCACAACATTGGCCTTTCCAGGATGATAATGGAGTTCAAACTCATAATCCTTCAAAAACTCCATCCATCGGCGCTGCCTCATATTCAACTCTTTCTGATCACAGAGGTACTTTAAACTCTTATGGTCACTGAACACCCGGAACGTAGTGCCATAGAGATAGTGCCTCCAGATCTTTAATGCAAACACCACAGCTGCCAGCTCCAGATCATGAGTTGGATAGTTCATTTCATGAACTTTTAGCTGTCTCGAGGCATAAGCGACAACTTGCCCTTCTTGCATCAAAACGCACCCAAGACCTTGTTTCGACGCATCACAATACACATCAAAACTCTTCTGTGTATCGGGCAGAATCAATACCGGAGACGATGTCAACCTTTCCTTCAATTCCCGAAAACTCCTTTCACATTTCTCATCCCATAGGAATGGTTGATCTTTCCGGGTCAACTTCGTCAGAGGCAGTGCGATCTTCGAGAAACCTTCTATAAACCTTCTATAGTAACCAGCCAAACCAAGAAAGCTTCTCACCTCCGTGACCGACTTTGGTTGCTCCCATTGCAAAACCAAACTCACTTTCGTCGGATCAACGGCTATTCCTTTGTCCGAAATCACATGCCCCAAGAACTTAACCTCCTTCAGCCAGAACTCACATTTTGTAAGTTTGGCGTACAATTGCTTCTCCTTTAGAATGCTCAACACTATCCTCAAGTGTTCAGCATGCTCCTCCGGGCTCTTAGAGTAAATGAGAATATCATCGATGAACACAACCACGAACGAGTCTAAATAAGGTCTAAAGATTCGATTCATGTAGTCCATGAAAATGGCTGGTGCATTAGTCAATCCGAACGGCATCACGACATAATCATAATGTTCGTATCGAGATCGAAATGCAGTCTTAGAGATATCCTCTTCTCTTATCCTGATCTAATGGTATCCTGACCTCAAATCGATCTTGGAAAATACTGAAGCTCCACGAACTTGATCCATAAGGTCATCTATCCTCGGCAATGGATACTTGTTCTTGATGGTGACCCTATACAGTTGCCGGTAGTCGATGCACATCCTCATACTACCATCTTTCTTCTTGACAAAGAAAACCGGAGCACCCGAAGGTGACACACTTGGTCGGATCATCTGCTTCTGTAACAGTTCCTCAATCTGCTTCTTCATTTCCGCCATTTCCGGTGGTGCCATCCTATAAGGAGCGATAGAAATGGGACCGGCTCCCGGAACTAGATCGATACCAAATTCAATTTCCCTTCTTGGTGGCAAACCAGGAATCTCATCAGCAAAAACTTCCGGAAAGTCTCTGATAATAGGGATCTCTTCCATCCTTGGACCATTCTCCTCCACCTCGGTGTTGAACAGGCACACGTAGCTGGAGGGTTTTGGGCTTCTATAGGTCACTCTTTTTCTATTACAATCAATGATTACTTGATTTTGACTTAACCAGTCCATCCCCAAGATCACATCTAATTGTACTAAGGGTAAGCAGATCAAATCTACTTTAGAGGTTCGTCCTAACACTCCTATACAACAGTTAAGGCATGCTCTAGAAACTACAACAGGAGCATTGGTAGGGGTTTCTACTTTGAGAGTATAAGGCATTTCAGACATCATTAAGCCCAACCGGTTTACACATTCATATGAAACAAATGAATGCATTGCACCAGAGTCAAACAAAACATGACAAAACTGACCATTAAGCAAGTATTTACCTTGCACCAGATCAGAAGACCGACTTGCTTCCACACCACTAAGGGTGAAAACTCTTCCTTGAGTCCTAGGCCTATCAGCAGCCCCTCTTGAGTTGGCTTTGGCTGGTTCCTTGCAGTCCCTTGCAAAATGTCCCGACTTTCCACAGTTAAAGCAACCACTTGTCCCCCAACAAACACGGCCATAGTGATTGCGCTTGCACTTGTCACAGAATGGAGCCTCGCTCCGATAATCTCTTCTATCAGAACCACCAGCTTTTCCTTTGCCTTTCCCTCGGCGATCATACGGACCTTTACCGCGATTGTTGAAACCTTTACGCCTCTGAGGTCCATAGCCTTGATTGTCCTTCTTCTCTGAGACTTGCATCTCCTCGGCCTTGGTGTCGTCTTCATACATCCTACACATGTCCACAAGTGCAGGAAAGCTTTGAATCCTTTGGTAACTGAAGATCGACTTCAGCTTGGGCCTCAAGCATCCTTCAAACTTTATGCATTTACTCCTCTCATCTGGATTGTTCTGATAGTATGGAGAGTACTTCATCAGCTCCTCAAACTTAGCTGCGTACTCACCCACACTCATGTTTCCTTGCTTCAGCTGCAAGAACTCCACCTCCTTCTTCCTTCTCAAGTCCTCAGGGAAATACTTTTGGAGAAACTTCTCCATGAATACTCCCCAACTTACCTCTCTTCCTTCATATTGCAGAAGCTGCATCGTGTGACTCCACCAGTTCTCAGCTTCCTCCTCCAACATATAGGTTGCATACGCCACCTTTTGCACATCAGAACACTCCAACGTTCTCAAGATCTTGTCCATGGTGTGAATCCACTTGTTGGCCTCTTCCGGTTTAAATCCTCCTTCAAACTTTGGCGGATTACAGCTTCTAAAATCAGCCAAAGTCTTTGCCTCAGCGTTACCCACATTACACTGATGAGACGGGTTGACCGGTTGAGATGGTTGTTGAGACTGTCGCTGCATGGCTTCCAGCACCGTGGTGATCCTTTCTAACATCGCGTTGGTGTGATTTTGGTTTCTAGTTTCCATATTAGACCTGCGCTTTGGGCTTATGGTCACATATGTTTGAACTAAAGAAACTTTCATAACGCCACCTATACTAGAGCTATATTTTTAACGCTTAAATCTACAATCAATTGTGTCTTGTACTCAAATGAGACATGATACAAACCAAATCAAGGGTATCTAAAGTTCAACAAGCAAAATAATAACATTCAAAATAACGTGCATGCTCTGGAGATACCTGCTTGATGTTGATGGCTACCTTTCTGAACTACTTCCACTACTATAGGATCTGACTTTTGCTCTGATACCACTCAGTGAAACACCCTTCCGAATTACCCAAATATAATATAGTAATTAAGCTTTCATATTGGATAATATATGGACTTGTGAGTGTTAAGAAAATATGGAAAATAAAATTTTCTTTTAAAGCGGGTGCACAAATCGTCATTTGGAATTCTTGGAGAATAAACTTTAAACCATTTCAAAACATTTGTATCGAGTTCGGCAATCTCTAAAACCTTTTCACAAATAGGATAACATTCGCTCTTTGGAAACATCCTTGTATCATACGAGTAATCAAAGTTACCCATGCTTTGTTCAATAAAACTAATACCATCAAATAAGATTTATAGCCGAGCTCTTAAATAGATTAAATCAGAGTAAAGCGGAATTTATCGGACTATGCGATTTAATGATAAGATAAACATAGGTTTTTAATATATATATGAAGAGTAGTGAGTACATAGTCCCATGATCAAAATCTCCAAGATCCAAAATATACAAGCCCATAAACAGATGTACATAGTAGTGTATCTAAACCCCTAGAGTACTCCAAAAGTATATCTACAAGAAACATAAGTAGTAAGGTAGTAGCATCATCATCAACATAGCAGCAGCAGCAAGTCTCCTCCACAGCATCCACACATCGAATCCACCGATCCTCATCACATACCATATACATATACCTAGGGGTCATCGTCCCTCCAATCACTCCCAGTAGAATGCATGACAGGCTCGCTCCCACTCTCGTCCTCCACCGGATCCTCCTCGATCTCATCCGAGGGAGAGTGTACCCTACCACTGGGTACCGGGTCAGGTGATGGTGAAACCCTGACTGGGCTCCTCGGATCAGAAGGGGGAGTCTCCTCGCGGACGACTCTCGAAGTAAAAGGGTGAGAGCGGGTAGGTCGAAAACGAAAACTATGGTAAGAGCGAACTGGTCGCGTGGGAGGTGGTCCATGGTAAGTGTAAAACGGGGGTACATGCATAGTGTATATGATGGGAATCCTAAATCTACGAGGACGGAATCGGATCAACGGGTTCGGGTGGTAGAAGGTAACCTCTACCTCTCCCTCGAACACCGCGCGATGGTCCTCATAGATCCATATGCCACTAGGAAGTGGCCGGATCTCGATGCAAGCAATGTAACGAGACATCACCTACAAGGGCATAGGGGTAAGCAATTCTATACACATAATCAATAGAGAATAAATTATGCAATAT
Organism: Crotalaria pallida; assembly: GCA_037953625.1. NCBI lineage: Eukaryota > Viridiplantae > Streptophyta > Magnoliopsida > Fabales > Fabaceae > Crotalaria > Crotalaria pallida. The sequence continues at coordinate 71,805,103 of CM075649.1, read as the reverse complement.
GAATCTGTAAATATGCATCAATTAACAACAATCACATATAACACTTAGCAGTTAATGAATGAACATAGGATGCTCACACTTATTTCATTTATCACAATTAATTTAAATGAGTGGCATGATGCATGACTTTAGCTCTCAAACCTATCTCCATCATACTATGTCACTCTCTGACGTCCATCCCTGACAACCCAGCACTCAACAGTGCGTTGTATTCCTAGGTATACAACAATTTGTACATTCACCTAGAATGTACACGACAAGCTTGGTATCCATGCCACCCGGGCATATCCCGTCATCCAAACGGACCGTCATCCAAACGGTATAACCATATCGGCATCCACTCAGCCGACCACGTCAACGACGTGTCATCAAGCAAGCGTATTGGCACTCCCAGAGGCCCTCCACATGTTTACCAAAAACATGATATACGTCCTACCATCCAAACTCCAAAATACTCGAGTATCTGACTTAAAATACTCGAGTGTTTTCCAAAATACTCGAGTAGTTTATCATTTTCCAGATTCTACTCGAGTGGTTCATAATTATACTCGAGTCGTTCGTGTCCTTTCAGAGATTTAGGTTTTCAGGTCTTCATAAATATACTCGAGTAATTCATGAGATACTCGAGTATTCCATTACCCAGAATACTCGAGTAGTTCATCTATTACTCGATTGTGCAATCTGATCCTCAAGTTGGTGCGCCAATTTTCACTCTGGTGCACCACGAAATACTCGAGTGTTAAGCCAAATACTCGAGTATTTGCAGACAGAACAGAGTGAAACTTGGTTCTTACATACCATTTCAATTTCTAAACACTTTTACCTCAATCCAGTGATCACAATAGTTCATATACCATATATTGTACATGTTGCAATACTCATTTCATATCAAATAACCAATTTGACAGAGAATCAACCATTTATGCATAATTTACACAATTTAGCAACTCAACACCTCAAGTTGCAAAATAAGCATAAAACTCATAAAACAATGGTAATTTAAGCTTTCATGCATGATATAAAACTTGCTCATCACAGTCATAGAGCATGGATTGGTCTCCAAACCAAAGTTCCTATTCAAACTAAGCCCTTAGAGCCTCTTGGTGGCTCTCTAACACAATTAATGAAATTTAAACTCTATCTAGTGAATATAATTACTTCCCCTTACCTCTCAGACGTGAATCAAACAAGAAATCTCCAAAGAAAAGCTCCACAACTCTCAGACCAACTTCAAGTACCATATGCAGAGCAGTTTTGAGTGCACCACCAAAATCGAATTGGTTCACCCATGAAACAGAGATAAGAATTGGGGAAATTAGAATTTCTAGACTCTATGCAACATAAACTAACTAAAGAAACTGAATTTGAGACTCAGAGACTCGTGAGCTTACCACAATCAATGATCAAAGTGAGCTCCCAGAACTGATGACAGCACCCAAACCTCAACTTCTCAGCTTCGATTCTAACAGCACACTCATTCTCAGCTCACAAACTTTATGTCTATACAAAGCTCGTGATGTGAGCTTTGTATTGGTGTATGATTTGTTACTTGAATCTAAGCACACAAGGAGAATCGAAGGAAACGATTGCAGAACCCTAACTTGGGTAGAAAACTCGAATTTGACCAAAATCCTCAACAAATCGGTGTTGATAGGCTTTTATAGACGTGGGAAAGACTCATGCATCACGACACGACATCCATGGCGTTGGCATGGTGGTGATTTCGTGTCAATGAAGGGGAATCGGTGGTGGTGACTCACCAAACGCACTAACTCGTGCAACTCTGTCCAGAATACTCGAGTTTTTCAGAAAATACTCGAGTATTTTTCCCAATTTTTGAAAAATAATTATTTTATTTACTTTCCCTCCAAAATCTTTCCTATAATTACCTCTAGGTCCCAATCCAGGGACTAGTATGCAAAATACTTAAATCATGCATAATTTTATTTATTAATTAACTTCGCACACATTTTCTATCTTCATAAATACAGATTTTAATCAAGGATTAATATGAAAATTATTAATTATAATTAATTTATAATTAACATTTCATTAATCGGGGATTAAAATTTTGGGGTGTTACACTACTCCCCCACTTACAAGGAATTTCGTCCCCGAAATTCAACTCATACAAACAAGTCAGGATAACCCTGACACATCTTATCCTCTAGTTCCCACGATGCTTCCATTACATCGCCACAAACCCAGACGACTTTGACCAGGCGAATGTCTTTCCCTCTAAGCTGCTTGATTCTTCGATCTTCAATACGAACTGGCACAACTTTGAAGGTTAGGTTCTCATGAATTTCTAAGTCATCAGGTTGGATTCTAAGGACAATGGTGGGGTCATGGACATATCTTTTTAGTTGAGACACATGGAATACATTATGAAGGTTAGCTAATGATGGAGGCAAAGCTAATTGATAAGCTACTGGGCCGACTCTTTTGAGGATTTGGTAGGGACCAATGAATTTAGGTGATAGTTTCTGAGTTTTCAAGGCCTACTAATACTTAAATCATGCATAATTTTATTTATTAATTAACTTCGCAGACATTTTCTATCTTCATAAATACAGATTTTAATCAAGGATTAATATGAAAATTATTAATTATAATTAATTTATAATTAACATTTCATTAATCGGGGATTAAAATTTTGGGGTGTTACATATACTCTATTCCATAAACAATAGAGAAACAAATTTTCATAATATACAAAAAAAAGGGTGTGACACTTGGTGCCCCAAGGGACGTAGAGGATGTAGCATGAGTCGTTGGAGGCTCTAACAATTGTAGAATGGTTAAGAGAGTATTCTAATGGCTTAGAATAGTCTAGGCATGTGTATTAGGACATATAAGAACCTTCAGATTGATCCTAAACAATGCTTGGTGCCCCAAGGAACGTAGAGGATCTAGCATGTGTCCTTGGAGGCTCTAACAAGTGTAAAATGGTTAACATAGTATTCTAAAGGCTATGAATAGTCTAAGCATGTGTATTAGGACTTATAAGAACCTTTAGAATGATTGTAAACAATGCTTGGTGCCCCAAGGGACGTAGATGATGTAGCATGAGTCTTTGGAGGCTCTAACAAGTGTAGAATGGTTAATAGAGTATTCGAAAGGCTTAGAATGGTCTAGGAATGTGTATTAGGAAACACAAGAACCTTTTCTATGATTGTAAACAATGGTTGGTGCCCCAAGGGACGTAGAGGATGTAGCTTGACTCCTTGGAGGCTCTAACAAGTGTAGAATGGTTAAAAGAGTATTCTAAAGGCTTCGAATAGTCTAGGAATGTGTATTAGGACATACAAAAACCTTTAGAATGATCGTAAACAATGCTTGGTGCCCCATGGGACGTAGATTATGTAGCATGAGTCCTTGGAGGCTCTAACAAGTGTAGAATGGTTAAGAGAGTATTCTAAAGGCTTAGAATGGTCTAGGAATGTGTATTAGGACATACAAGAACCCTTTAGAATGATCGTAAACAATGCTTGGTGCCCCAAGGGACGTAGAGGATGTAGCATGAGTCGTTGGAGGCTCTAACAAGTGTAGAATGGTTAAGAAAGTATTCTAAAGGCTTAGAATAGTCTAGCCATGTGTATTAGGACATATAAGAACCTTCAGAATGATCCTAAACAATGCTTGGTGCCCCAAGGGATGTAGACTATGTAGCATGAGTCTTTGGAGGCTCTAACAAGTTTAGAATGGTTAAGAGAGTATTCTAAAGGCTTAGAATCATCTACGCATGTGTATTAGGACATACAAGAACCTTTAGAATGATCGTAAACAATGCTTGGTGCCCCAAGGGACGTAAAGGATGTACCATGAGTCTTTGGAGGCTCTAACAAGTGTAGAATGGTTAATATAGTATTTTAAGGCTTAGAATGGTCTAGGAAGGTGTATTAGGACATACAAGAACCTTTAGAATGATCATAAACAATGGTTGGTTCCCCATGGGACGTAGATTATGTAGCATGAGTCCATGGAGGCTCTAACAAGTGTAGAATGGTTAAGAGAGTATTCTAAAGGCTTAGAATAGTCTAGGCATGTGTATTAGGACATATATGAACCTTTAGAATGATCGTAAACAATGCTTGGTGCCCCAAGGGACGTAGAGGATGTAGCATGAGTCGTTGGAGGCTCTAACAAGTGTAGAATGGTTATGAGAGTTTTCTAAAGGCTTTGAATAGTCTAGGCATGTGTATTAGGACATATAAGAACCTTTAGAATGATCGTAAACAACGCTTGGTTCCCCAAGGGACGTAGAGGATGTAGCATGAGTCTTTGGAGGATCTAACAAGTGTAGAATGGTTAATAGAGTATTCTAAAAGCCTAGAACGGTCTAGGAATGTGTATTACGACATATAAGAACTTTTAGAATGATCCTAAACAATGCTTCGTTCCCCAAGGGACGCAGATTATGTAGCATGAGTCCTTGGACGCTATAACATGTGTAGAATGGTTAAGAGAGTATTCTAAAGGCTAAGAATAGTATAAGCATGTGTATTAGGATATACAAGAACCTTTAGAATGATCGTAAACAATGCTTGGTGCCCCAAGGGACGTAGAGGATGTAGCATGAGTCTTTGGAGGCTCTAACAAGTGTAGAATGGTTAATAGAGTATTCTAAAGGCTTAGAATGGTCTAGGAATGAGTATTAGGACATATAAGAACCTTCAGAATGATCGTAAACAATGCTTCGTGCCCCATGGGACGTAGATTTTGTAGCATGAGTCCTTGGAGGCTCTGACAAGTGTAGAATGGTTAAGAGAGTATTCTAAAGGCTTAGAATGCTGTAAGAATGTGTAATAGGACATACAAGAACCATTCAGAATGATCATAAACAATGCTTGGTGCGCCAAGAGACGTAGAGGATGTAGCTTGACTCCTTGGAGGCTCTAACAAGTGTAGAATGGTTAAAAGAGTATTCTAAAGGCTTAGAATGGTCTAGGAATGTGTATTAGGACATACAATAACCTTTAGAATGATCGTAAACAATGCTTGGTGCCCTAAGGGACGTAGAGGATGAAGCATAAGTCGTTGGAGGCTCTAACAAGTGTAGAATGGTTAAAAGAGTATTCTAAAGGCTTAGAATGGTCTAGAAATGTGTATTAGGACATACAAGAACCTTTAGAATGATCGTAAACAATGCTTGGTGCCCCAAGGGACGTAGAGGTTGTGGCATGAGTCGTTGGAGGCTCTAACAAGTGTAGAACGGTTAAGACAGTACTCTAAAGGTTTAGAATAGTCTAGGCATGTGTATTAGGACATATAAGAACCTTCAGAATGATCCAAAACAATGCTTGGTGCCCCAAGGGACGTAGAGGATCTAGCATGTCTCCTTGTAGGCTTTAACAAGTGTAGAATGATTAAGATAGTATTCTAAAGGCTTAGAATGGTATAGGAATGTGTATTAGGACATACAAGAACCTTTAGAATGATCGTAAACAATGCTTGGTGCCCCATGGGACGTAGAGGATGTAGCATGAGTCGTTGGAGGCTCTAACAATTGTAGTATGGTTAATAGAGTATTCTAAAGGCTTAGAATGGTCTAGGAATGTGTAGTAGGACATAGAAGAACCTTAAGAATGATCCTAAACAATGCTTGGTGCCCCAAGGGACGTAGATTATGTAGCATGAGTCCTTGGAGGCTCAAACAAGTGTAGAATGGTTAAGAGAGTATTCTAAAGGCTTAGTATGGTCTAGGAATGTGTATTAGGACATACAAGAACCTTTAGAATGATCGTAAACAATGCTTGGTTCCCCGAGGGACGTAGAGGATGTAGCATGAGTCGTTGGAGGCTTTAACAAGTGTAGAATGGTTAAGAGAGTGTTCTAAAGGCTTAGAAACGTCTAGGCATGTGTATTAGGACATACAAGAACCTTTCAGAATGATCGTAAACGATGTTTGGTGCCCCAAGGGACGTAGATTATGTAGCATGAGTCATTGGAGGCTCTAACAAGTGTAGAATGGTTAAGAGAGTATTCTAAAAGCTTGGAATAGTCTAGGCATGTGTATTAGGACATATAAGAACCATTAGGATGATCGTAAATAATGCTTGGTGCCCCAAGGGACGTAGAGGATGTCGCATGAGTCGTTGGAAGCTCTAACATGTGTAGAATGGTTAATATCGTATATTAAAGGTTTAGAATGGTCTACGAATGTGTATTAGGACATATAAGAACCTTTAGAATGATCGTAAACAATGCTTGGTGCCCCATGGGACGTAGATTATGTAGCATGAGTACTTGGAGGCTCTAACAAGTGTAGAATGGTTAATAGAGTATTCTAAAGGCTTAGAATGGTCTAGGAATGAGTATTAGGACATATAAGAACCTTCAGAATGATCGTAAACAATGCTTCGTGCCCCATGGGACGTAGATTTTGTAGCATGAGTCCTTGGAGGCTCTGACAAGTGTAGAATGGTTAAGAGAGTATTCTAAAGGCTTAGAATGCTGTAAGAATGTGTAATAGGACATACAAGAACCATTCAGAATGATCATAAACAATGCTTGGTGCGCCAAGAGACGTAGAGGATGTAGCTTGACTCCTTGGAGGCTCTAACAAGTGTAGAATGGTTAAAAGAGTATTCTAAAGGCTTAGAATGGTCTAGGAATGTGTATTAGGACATACAATAACCTTTAGAATGATCGTAAACAATGCTTGGTGCCCTAAGGGACGTAGAGGATGAAGCATAAGTCGTTGGAGGCTCTAACAAGTGTAGAATGGTTAAAAGAGTATTCTAAAGGCTTAGAATGGTCTAGAAATGTGTATTAGGACATACAAGAACCTTTAGAATGATCGTAAACAATGCTTGGTGCCCCAAGGGACGTAGAGGATGTGGCATGAGTCGTTGGAGGCTCTAACAAGTGTAGAACGGTTAAGACAGTACTCTAAAGGTTTAGAATAGTCTAGGCATGTGTATTAGGACATATAAGAACCTTCAGAATGATCCAAAACAATGCTTGGTGCCCCAAGGGACGTAGAGGATCTAGCATGTCTCCTTGTAGGCTTTAACAAGTGTAGAATGATTATGATAGTATTATAAAGGCTTAGAATGGTATAGGAATGTGTATTAGGACATACAAGAACCTTTAGAATGATCGTAAACAATGCTTGGTGCCCCAAGGGACGTAGAGGATGTAGCATGAGTCGTTGGAGGCTCTAACAAGTGTAGTATGGTTAATAGAGTATTCTAAAGGCTTAGAATGGTCTAGGAATGTGTAGTAGGACATAGAAGAACCTTAAGAATGATCCTAAACAATGCTTGGTGCCCCAAGGGACGTAGATTATGTAGCATGAGTCCTTGGAGGCTCAAACAAGTGTAGAATGGTTAAGAGAGTATTCTAAAGGCTTAGTATGGTCTAGGAATGTGTATTAGGACATACAAGAACCTTAAGAATGATCGTAAACGATGCTTGGTTCCCCGAGGGACGTAGAGGATGTAGCATGAGTCGTTGGAGGCTCTAACAAGTGTAGAATGGTTAAGAGAGTGTTCTAAAGGCTTAGAAACGTCTAGGCATGTGTATTAGGACATACAAGAACCTTTCAGAATGATCGTAAACAATGTTTGGTGCCCCAAGGGACGTAGATTATGTAGCATGAGTCCTTGGAGGCTCTAACAAGTGTAGAATGGTTAAGAGAGTATTCTAAAAGCTTGGAATAGTCTAGGCATGTGTATTAGGACATATAAGAACCATTAGGATGATCGTAAATAATGCTTGGTGCCCCAAGGGACGTAGAGGATGTCGCATGAATCGTTGGAAGCTCTAACATGTGTAGAATGGTTATGAGAGTATTCTAAAGGCTTAGAAGAGTCTAGGCTTGTGTATTAAGACATATAAGAACCTTTAGAATGATCGTAAACATTGCTTTGTGCCCCAAGGGACGTATATTATGTAGCATGAGTCATTAGAGGCTCTAACAAGTGTAGAATGGTTAAGAGAGTATTCTAAAGGCGTAGAATACTCTAGGCATGTGTATTAGGACATATAGGAACCTTCAGAATGATCCTAAACAATGCTTGATGTCCCAAAGGACGTAGATGATCTAACCTGTGTCCTTGGAGGCTCTAACAAGTGTAAAATGGTTTAGAGAGTATTCTAAAGGCTTAGATTAGTCTAGGCATGTGTATTAGGACAAATATGAACCTTTAGAATGATCGTAAACAATGATTGGTGCCCCATGGGACGTAGATTACGTAGCATGAGTCCTTGGAGGCTCTAACAAGTGTAGAATGGTTAAAAGAGTATTCTAAAGGCTTAGAATGGTCTAGTAATGTGTATTAGGACATACAAGAATCTTTCAGAATGATCGTAAACAATGCTTGGTGCCCCAAGGGACGTAGATTATGTAGCATGAGTCCTTGGAGGCTCTAACAAGTGTAGAATGGTTAAGAGAGTATTCTAAAGGCGTAGAATAGTCTAGGCATGGGTATTAGGACATATAAGAACCTTCAGAATGATCGTAAACAATGCTTGGTGCCCCAAGGGACCTAGATTATGTAGCATTAGTCTTTGGTGGCTCTAACAAGTGTAGAATGGTTAAGAGAGTATTCTAAAGGCTTAGAATAGTCTTGGCATGTTTATTAGGACATATAAGAACCTTTAGAATGATCGTAAATAATGCTTGGTGCCCCAAGGGACGTAGAGGATGTAGCATGAGTCGTTGGAGGCTCTAACAAGTGTAGAATGGTTAATAGAGTATTTTAAAGGCTTAGAATGGTCTAGGAATGTGTATTAGGACATACAAGAACCTTTAGAATGATCGTAAACAATGCTTGGTGCTCCATGGGACGTATATTATGTAGCATGAGTCCTTGGAGGCTCTAACAAGTGTAGAATGGTTAAGAGAGTATTCTAAAGGCTTTGAATGGTCTAGGAATGTGTATTAGGACATACAAGAACCTTTAGAATGATCGAAAACAATGCTTGGTGACCCGAGGGACGTAGAGGATGTAGCAAGAGTCGTTGGAGGCTCTAACAAGTGTAGAATGGTTAAGAGAGTGTTCTAAAGGCTTAGAAACGTCTAGGCATGTGTATTAGGACATACAAGAACCTTTCAGAATGATTGTAAACAATGTTTGGTGCCCCAAGGGACGTAGATTATGTAGCATGAGTCCTTGGAGGCTCTAACAAGTGTAGAATGGTTAAGAGAGTATTCTAAAAGCTTGGAATAGTCTAGGCATGTGTATTAGGACATATAAGAACCGTTAGGATGATCGTAAATAATGCTTGGTGCCCCAAGGGACGTAGAGGATGTCGCATGAGTCGTTGGAAGCTCTAACATGTGTAGAATGGTTAATATCGTATATTAAAGGTTTAGAATGGTCTACGAATGTGTATTAGGACATATAAGAACCTTTAGAATGATCGTAAACAATGCTTGGTGCCCCATGGGACGTAGATTATGTAGCATGAGTACTTGGAGGCTCTAACAAGTGTAGAATGGTTAAGAGAGTATTCTAAAGGCTTAGAATGGTCTAGGAATGTGTATTAGGACATACAAGAACCTTCAGAATGATCGTAAACAATGCTTGGGGCCCAAGGGACTTAGAGGATGTAGCCTGAGTCATTGGAGGCTCTAACAAGTGTAGAATGGTTATGAGAGTATTCTAAAGGCTTAGAAGAGTCTAGGCTTGTGTATTAAGACATATAAGAACCTTTAGAATGATCGTAAACATTGCTTGGTGCCCCAAGGGACGTAGATTATGTAGCATGAGTCATTAGAGGCTCTAACAAGTGTAGAATGGTTAAGAGAGTATTCTAAAAGCTTAGAATACTCTAGGCATGTGCATTAGGACATATAGGAACCTTCAGAATGATCCTAAACAATGGTTGATGTCCCAAAGGACGTAGATGATCTAACCTGTGTCCTTGGAGGCTCTAACAAGTGTAAAATGGTTTAAAGAGTATTCTAAAGGCTTAGATTAGTCTAAGCATGTGTATTAGGACAAATATGAACCTTTAGAATGATCGTAAACAATGATTGGTGCCCCATGGGACGTAGATTACGTAGCCTGAGTCCTTGGAGGCTCTAACAAGTGTAGAATGGTTAAAAGAGTATTCTAAAGGCTTAGAATGGTCTAGTAATGTGTATTAGGACATACAAGAATCTTTCAGAATGATCGTAAACAATGCTTGGTGCCCCAAGGGACGTAGATTCTGTAGCATGAGTCCTTGGAGGCTCTAACAAGTGTAGAATGGTTAAGAGAGTATTCTAAAGGCGTAGAATAGTCTAGGCATGTGTATTAGGACATATAAGAACCTTCAGAATGATCGTAAACAATGCTTGGTGCCCCAAGGGACCTAGATTATGTAGCATTAGTCTTTGGAGGCTCTAACAAGTGTAGAATGGTTAAGAGAGTATTCTAAAGGCTTAGAATAGTCTTGGCATGTTTATTAGGACATATAAGAACCTTAAAAATGATCGTAAACATTGCTTGGTGCCCCAAGGTACGTAGAGGATGTAGCATGAGTCGTTGGAGGCTCTAACAAGTGTAGAATGGTTAAGAGAGTATTCTAAAGGCTTAGAATAGTCTAGGCATGTGTATTAGGACATATAAGAACCTTTAGAATGATCGTAAACAATGCTTGGTACCCAAAGGGACGTAGATTATGTAGCACGAGTCTTTGGAGGCTCTAACAAGTGTATAATGGTTAAGAGAGTATTCTAAAGGCTTAGAATAGTCTAGGCATGTGTATTAGGACATATAAGAACCTATAGAATGATCGTAAACAATGCTTGGTACCCCAAGGGACGTAGATTATGTAGCACGAGTCTTTGGAGGCTCTAACAAGTGTAGAATGGTTAAGAGAGTATTCTAAAGGCTTAGATTAGTCTAGGCATGTGTATTAGGATATATATGAACCTTTAGAATGATCGTTAACAATGCTTGGTGCCCCAAGGGACGTAGAGGATGTAGCATGAGTCTTTGGAGGCTCTAACAAGTGTAGAATGGTTAAAAGAGTATTCTAAAGGCTTAGAATGGTCAAGGAACGTGTATTACGACATATAAGAACCTTTAGAATGATCCTAAACAATGCTTGGTGCCCCAAGGGACGTAGATTATGTAGCATGAGTCCTTGGAGGCTCTAACAAGTGTAGAATGGTTAAGAGAGTATTCTAAAGGCTTAAAATAGTCTAAGCATGTGTATTTGGACATAAAAGAACCTTTAGAATGATCGTAAACAATGCTTGGTGCCCCGAGGGACGTAGAGGATATAGCATGAGTCTTCGGAGGCTCTAACAAGTGTAGAATGGTTGATAGAGTATTCTAAAGGTTTAGAATGGTCTAGGAATGTGTATTAGGACATATGAGAACCTTCAGAATGATCGTAAACAATGCTTGGTGCCCCAATGGGACGTAGATTATGTAGCATGAGTCCTTGGAGGCTCTAACAAGGGTAGAATGGTTAATAGAGTATTCTAAAGGCTTAGAAAGCTCTAAGAATGTGTAATAGGACATACTAGAACCTTTCAGAATGATGATAAACAATGCTTGGTGCCCCAAGAGACGTAGATTATGTAGCAAGAGTCCTTGGAGGCTCTAACAAGTGTAGAATGGTAAAGAGAGTATTCTAAAGGCTTGGAATAGTCTAGGCATGTGTAATAGGACATATAAGAACCGTTAGAATGATCGTAAATAATGCTTGGTGCCCCAAGGGACGTAGAGGATGTAGCATGAGTCGTTGGAGGCTCTAACAAGTGTAGAATGGTTAAGAGAGTATTCTAAATGCTTAGAATAGTCTAGGCATGTGTATTAGGACATATAAGAACCTTTAGAATGATCGTAAACAATGCTTGGTACCCAAAGGGACGTAGATTATGTAGCACGAGTCTTTGGAGGCTCTAACAAGTGTATGATGGTTAAGAGAGTATTCTAAAGGCTTAGAATAGTCTTGGCATGTTTATTACGACATATAAGAACCTTTAGAATGATCCTAAACAATGCTTGGTGCCCCAAGGGACGTAGATTATGAAGCATGAGTCCTTGGAGGCTCAAACAAGTGTAGAATGGTTAAGAGAGTATTCTAAAGGCTTAGTATGGTCTAGGAATGTGTATTAGGACATACAAGAACCTTTAGAATGATCGTAAACAATTCTTGGTGCCCCGAGGGACGTAGAGGATGTAGCATGAGTCTTGGGAGGCTCTAACAAGTGTAGAATGGTGAAGAGAGTATTCTAAAGGCATAGATTAGTCTAGGCATGTGTATTAGGACAAATATGAACCTTTAGAATGATCGTAAACAATGCTTGGTGACCCGAAGGACGTAGAGGATGTAGCATAAGTCGTTGGAGGCTCTAACAAGTGTAGAATGGTTAAGAGAGTATTCTAAAGGCTTAGAATAGTCTAGGCATGTGTATTAGGACATATAAGAACCTTCAGAATGATCGTAAACAATGCTTGGTGCCCCAAGGGACCTAGATTATGTAGCATTAGTCTTTGGAGGCTCTAACAAGTGTAGAATGGTTAAGAGAGTATTCTAAAGGCTTAGAATGGTCTAGGAATGTGTATTAGGACATACAAGAACCTTTAGAATGATCGTAAACAATGCTTGGTGACCCGAGGGACGTAGAGGATGTAGCATGAGTCGTTGGAGGCTCTAACAAGTGTAGAATGGTTAAGAGAGTATTCTAAAGGCTTAGAATAGTATAGGCATGTGTATTAGGATATACAAGAACCTTTAGAATGATCGTAAATAATGCTTGGTGCCCCAAGGGACGTAGAGGATGTAGCATGAGTCGTTGGAGGCTCTAACAAGTATAGAATGGTTAATAGAGTATTTTAAAGGTTTAGAATGGTCTAGGAGTGTGTATTATGACATACAAGAACCTTTAGAATGATCGTAAACAATGCTTGGTGCCACGAGGGACGTAGAGGATGTAGCGTGAGTCGTTGGAGGCTCTAACAAGTGTAGAATGGTTAAGAGAGTATTCTAAAGGCTTAGAATAGTATTGGCATGTGTATTAGGATATATAAGAACCTTTAGAATGATCGTAAATAATGCTTGGTGCCCCAAGGGACGTTGAGGATGTAGCATGAGTCGTTGGAGGCTCTAACAAGGGTAGAATGGTTAGTAGAGTATTTTAAAGGCTTAGAATGGTCTAGGAATGTGTATTAGGACATACAAGAACCTTTAGAATGATCGTAAACAATGCTTGGTGCTCCATGGGACGTATATTATGTAGCATGAGTCCTTGGAGGCTCTAACAAGTGTAGAATGGTTAAGAGAGTATTATAAAGGCTTAGAATGGTCTAGGAATGTGTATTAGAACATACAAGAACATTTAGAATGATCGTAAACAATGCTTGGTGACCCGAGGGACGTAGAGGATGTAGCATGAGTCGTTGGAGGCTCTAACAAGTGTAGAATGGTTAAGAGAGTATTCTAAAGGCTTAGAATAGTCTAGGCATGTGTATTAGGACATATAAGAACCTTCAGAATGATCGTAAACAATGCTTGGTGCCCCAAGGGACCTAGATTATGTAGCATTAGTCTTTGGAGGCTCTAACAAGTGTAGAATGGTTAAGAGAGTATTCTAAAGGCTTAGAATAGTCTAGGCATGTGTATTAGGACATATAAGAACCTTTAGAATGATCGTAAACAATGCTTGGTACCCCAAGGGACGTAGAGGATGTAGCATGAGTCTTTGGAGGCTCTAACAAGTGTAGAATGGTTTATAGAGTATTCTAAAGGCTTAGAATGGTCTAGGAATGTGTATTACGACATATAAGAACCTTTAGAATGATCCTAAACAATGCTTGGTGCCCCAAGGGACGTAGATTATGTAGCATGAGTCCTTGGAGGCTCTCACAAGTGTAGAATGGTTAAGAGAGTATTCTAAAGGCTTAAAATAGTCTAAGCATGTGTATTTGGACATAAAAGAACCTTTAGAATGATCGTAAACAATGCTTGGTGCCCCGAGGGACGTAGATTCTGTAGCATGAGTCCTTGGAGGCTCTAACAAGTGTAGAATGGTTAAGAGAGTATTCTAAAGGCGTAGAATAGTCTAGGCATGTGTATTAGGACATATAAGAACCTTCAGAATGATCGTAAACAATGCTTGGTGCCCCAAGGGACCTAGATTATGTAGCATTAGTCTTTGGAGGCTCTAACAAGTGTAGAATGGTTAAGAGAGTATTCTAAAGGCTTAGAATAGTCTAGGCATGTGTATTAGGACATATAAGAACCTTCAGAATGATCGTAAACAATGCTTGGTGCCCCAAGGGACCTAGATTATGTAGCATTAGTCTTTGGAGGCTCTAACAAGTGTAGAATGGTTAAGAGAGTATTCTAAAGGCTTAGAATAGTCTAGGCATGTGTATTAGGACATATAAGAACCTTTAGAATGATCGTAAACAATGCTTGGTACCCAAAGGGACGTAGATTATGTAGCACGAGTCTTTGGAGGCTCTAACAAGTGTATAATGGTTAAGAGAGTATTCTAAAGGCTTAGAATAGTCTAGGCATGTGTATTAGGACATATAAGAACCTTTAGAATGATCGTAAACAATGCTTGGTACCCCAAGGGACGTAGATTATGTAGCACGAGTCTTTGGAGGCTCTAACAAGTGTAGAATGGTTAAGAGAGTATTCTAAAGGCTTAGATTAGTCTAGGCATGTGTATTAGGATATATATGAACCTTTAGAATGATCGTTAACAATGCTTGGTGCCCCAAGGGACGTAGAGGATGTAGCATGAGTCTTTGGAGGCTCTAACAAGTGTAGAATGGTTAAAAGAGTATTCTAAAGGCTTAGAATGGTCAAGGAACGTGTATTACGACATATAAGAACCTTTAGAATGATCCTAAACAATGCTTGGTGCCCCAAGGGACGTAGATTATGTAGCATGAGTCCTTGGAGGCTCTAACAAGTGTAGAATGGTTAAGAGAGTATTCTAAAGGCTTAAAATAGTCTAAGCATGTGTATTTGGACATAAAAGAACCTTTAGAATGATCGTAAACAATGCTTGGTGCCCCGAGGGACGTAGAGGATATAGCATGAGTCTTCGGAGGCTCTAACAAGTGTAGAATGGTTGATAGAGTATTCTAAAGGTTTAGAATGGTCTAGGAATGTGTATTAGGACATATGAGAACCTTCAGAATGATCGTAAACAATGCTTGGTGCCCCAATGGGACGTAGATTATGTAGCATGAGTCCTTGGAGGCTCTAACAAGGGTAGAATGGTTAATAGAGTATTCTAAAGGCTTAGAAAGCTCTAAGAATGTGTAATAGGACATACTAGAACCTTTCAGAATGATGATAAACAATGCTTGGTGCCCCAAGAGACGTAGATTATGTAGCAAGAGTCCTTGGAGGCTCTAACAAGTGTAGAATGGTAAAGAGAGTATTCTAAAGGCTTGGAATAGTCTAGGCATGTGTAATAGGACATATAAGAACCGTTAGAATGATCGTAAATAATGCTTGGTGCCCCAAGGGACGTAGAGGATGTAGCATGAGTCGTTGGAGGCTCTAACAAGTGTAGAATGGTTAAGAGAGTATTCTAAATGCTTAGAATAGTCTAGGCATGTGTATTAGGACATATAAGAACCTTTAGAATGATCGTAAACAATGCTTGGTACCCAAAGGGACGTAGATTATGTAGCACGAGTCTTTGGAGGCTCTAACAAGTGTATGATGGTTAAGAGAGTATTCTAAAGGCTTAGAATAGTCTTGGCATGTTTATTACGACATATAAGAACCTTTAGAATGATCCTAAACAATGCTTGGTGCCCCAAGGGACGTAGATTATGAAGCATGAGTCCTTGGAGGCTCAAACAAGTGTAGAATGGTTAAGAGAGTATTCTAAAGGCTTAGTATGGTCTAGGAATGTGTATTAGGACATACAAGAACCTTTAGAATGATCGTAAACAATTCTTGGTGCCCCGAGGGACGTAGAGGATGTAGCATGAGTCTTGGGAGGCTCTAACAAGTGTAGAATGGTGAAGAGAGTATTCTAAAGGCATAGATTAGTCTAGGCATGTGTATTAGGACAAATATGAACCTTTAGAATGATCGTAAACAATGCTTGGTGACCCGAAGGACGTAGAGGATGTAGCATGAGTCGTTGGAGGCTCTAACAAGTGTAGAATGGTTAAGAGAGTATTCTAAAGGCTTAGAATAGTCTAGGCATGTGTATTAGGACATATAAGAACCTTCAGAATGATCGTAAACAATGCTTGGTGCCCCAAGGGACCTAGATTATGTAGCATTAGTCTTTGGAGGCTCTAACAAGTGTAGAATGGTTAAGAGAGTATTCTAAAGGCTTAGAATGGTCTAGGAATGTGTATTAGGACATACAAGAACCTTTAGAATGATCGTAAACAATGCTTGGTGACCCGAGGGACGTAGAGGATGTAGCATGAGTCGTTGGAGGCTCTAACAAGTGTAGAATGGTTAAGAGAGTATTCTAAAGGCTTAGAATAGTATAGGCATGTGTATTAGGATATACAAGAACCTTTAGAATGATCGTAAATAATGCTTGGTGCCCCAAGGGACGTAGAGGATGTAGCATGAGTCGTTGGAGGCTCTAACAAGTATAGAATGGTTAATAGAGTATTTTAAAGGTTTAGAATGGTCTAGGAGTGTGTATTATGACATACAAGAACCTTTAGAATGATCGTAAACAATGCTTGGTGCCACGAGGGACGTAGAGGATGTAGCGTGAGTCGTTGGAGGCTCTAACAAGTGTAGAATGGTTAAGAGAGTATTCTAAAGGCTTAGAATAGTATTGGCATGTGTATTAGGATATATAAGAACCTTTAGAATGATCGTAAATAATGCTTGGTGCCCCAAGGGACGTTGAGGATGTAGCATGAGTCGTTGGAGGCTCTAACAAGGGTAGAATGGTTAGTAGAGTATTTTAAAGGCTTAGAATGGTCTAGGAATGTGTATTAGGACATACAAGAACCTTTAGAATGATCGTAAACAATGCTTGGTGCTCCATGGGACGTATATTATGTAGCATGAGTCCTTGGAGGCTCTAACAAGTGTAGAATGGTTAAGAGAGTATTATAAAGGCTTAGAATGGTCTAGGAATGTGTATTAGAACATACAAGAACATTTAGAATGATCGTAAACAATGCTTGGTGACCCGAGGGACGTAGAGGATGTAGCATGAGTCGTTGGAGGCTCTAACAAGTGTAGAATGGTTAAGAGAGTATTCTAAAGGCTTAGAATAGTCTAGGCATGTGTATTAGGACATATAAGAACCTTCAGAATGATCGTAAACAATGCTTGGTGCCCCAAGGGACCTAGATTATGTAGCATTAGTCTTTGGAGGCTCTAACAAGTGTAGAATGGTTAAGAGAGTATTCTAAAGGCTTAGAATAGTCTAGGCATGTGTATTAGGACATATAAGAACCTTTAGAATGATCGTAAACAATGCTTGGTACCCCAAGGGACGTAGAGGATGTAGCATGAGTCTTTGGAGGCTCTAACAAGTGTAGAATGGTTTATAGAGTATTCTAAAGGCTTAGAATGGTCTAGGAATGTGTATTACGACATATAAGAACCTTTAGAATGATCCTAAACAATGCTTGGTGCCCCAAGGGACGTAGATTATGTAGCATGAGTCCTTGGAGGCTCTCACAAGTGTAGAATGGTTAAGAGAGTATTCTAAAGGCTTAGAATAGTCTAAGCATGTGTATTTGGACATAAAAGAACCTTTAGAATGATCGTAAACAATGCTTGGTGCCCCAATGGGACGTAGATTATGTAACATGAGTCCTTGGAGGCTCTAACAAGTGTAGAATGGTTAATAGAGTATTCTAAAGGCTTAGAAAGCTCTAAGAATGTGTAATAGGACATACTAGAACCTTTCAGAATGATGATAAACAATGCTTGGTGCCCCAAGAGACGTAGATTATGTAGCATGAGTCCTTGGAGGCTCTAACAAGTGTAGAATGGTTAAGAGAGTATTCTAAAGGCTTGGAATAGTCTAGGCATGTGTAATAGGACATATAAGAACCGTTAGAATGATCGTAAATAATGCTTGGTGCCCCAAGGGACGTAGAGGATGTAGCATGAGTCGTTGGAGGCTCTAACAAGTGTAGAATGGTTAATATAATATTCTAAAGGCTTAGATTAGTCTAGGCATGTGTATTAGGATATATATGAACCTTTAGAATGATCGTAAACAATGCTTGGTGCCCCACGGGACGTAGAGGATGTAGCATGAGTCTTTGGAGGCTCTAACAAGTGTAGAATGGTTAATAGAGTATTCTAAAGGCTTAGCATGGTCTAGGAATATGTATTACGACATATAAGAACCTTTAGAATGATCCTAAACAATGCTTGGTGCCCTAAGGGACGTAGATTATGTAGCATGAGTCCTTGGAGGCTCTAACAAGTGTAGAATGGTTAAGAGATTATTCTAAAGGCTTAGAATAGTCTAAGCATGTGTATTAGGACATATAAGAACCTTTAGAATGATCGTAAACAATGCTTGGTTCCCCAAGAGACGTAGAGGATGTAGCATGAGTCTTTGGAGGCTCTAACAAGTGTAGAATGGTTGATAGAGTATTCTAAAGGTTTAGAATGGTCTAGGAATGTGTATTAGGAAATATGTGAACCTTTAGAATGATCGCAAACAATGATTGGTGCCCCATGGGACGTAGATTATGTAGCATGAGTCCTTGGAGGCTCTAACAAGCGTAGAATGGTTAAGAGAGTATTCTAAAGGCTTAGAATGCTCTAACAACGTGTAATAGGACATACTAGAACCTTTCAGAATGATCGTAAACAATGCTTGGTGCCCCAAGGGACGTAGATTATGTATCATGAGTCTTTGGAGGCTCTAACAAGTGTAGAATGGTTAAGAGAGTATTCTAAAGGCTTAGAATACTCTAGGCATGTGTATTAGGACATATAAGAACCTTCAGAATGATCCTAAACAATGCTTGGTGTCCCACGGGACGTAGAGGATATAGCATGTGTCTTTGGAGGTTCTAACAAGTGTAAAATGGTTTAGAGAGTATTCTAAAGGCTTAGATAAGTCTAGGCATGTGTATTAGGACATATAAGAACCTTTTGAATGATCGTAAACAATGCTTGGTGCCCCAAGGGACGTAGAGGATGTAGCATGAATCTTTGGAGGCTCTAACAAGTGTAGAATGGTTCATAGAATATTCTAAAGGCTTAGAATGGTATAGGAATGTGTATTACGACATATAAGAACCTTTAGAATGATCCTAAACAATGCTTGGTGCCCCAAGGGACGTAGATTATGTAGCATGAGTCCTTGGAGGCTCTAACAAGTGTAGAATGGTTAAGAGAGTATTCTAAAGGCTTAGAATAGTCTAAGCATTTGTATTAGGACATACAAGAACCTTTAGAATGATCGTAAACAATGCTTGGTGCCCCAAGGGACGTAGAGGATGGAGCGTGAGTCTTTGGAGGCTCTAACAAGTGTAGAATGGTTGATAGAGTATTCTAAAGGTTTAGAATGGTCTAGGAATGTGTATTAGGAAATACAAGAACCTTTAGAATGATCGTAAACAATGCTTGGTGCCCTATGGGACGTAGATTATGTAGCATGTGTCCTTGGAGGCTCTAACAAGTGTAGATTGGTTAAGAGAGTATTTTAAAGGCTTAAAATAGTAGGCATGTGTATTAGGGCATATAAGAACCTTTAGAATGATCCTAAACAATGCTTGGTGCCCCAAGGGACGTAAAGGATGTAGCATGAGTCGTTGGATGTAACACTCCTTGTATATCATTTTAATTTATAAGAAAAGTAATATGTTTATGATTACTTGGACTTGTTATTGTTGGAAAAAGATTTGAAAATAAGAATTTTGCCTTCCCTTGAAAATTCCTTTTCACAAATACTTGATTAATAATGAAGTTGACTAATAAAATTAGAGTTTGCGGAAACATTGTAAAATAATCATATTATACTCCCAAAATATATCAAGTGTAACAAGTCTACGGATACCAAATAAGTATTATTATGAAACTAAATTCCTCTTATGATACCTCTTTCCAAAATATGTATCATATAAATTCTATTAAAAATAGAAATGTTATAGAGCTGGTCACTGGTCCTCTGTCCAAACATCCATCTGGTCGGATCCTCGATATCTGCACAAGGGGTTCCCAACCCACACTTTCTACACTCTGCATGCACCTAAGGGACATCTCCCTTCACTGACTTTTGTGCAAGCTAGATATACGATCAACACCTAATAAGGGCATGGGGAGTAAGTATACACTTATACATAATCAATAAAGACTAAAATACAAACACAAGTATGTCATGGACAGACAATAATGCAAGTACATATGAGCATACCCTTTTTCAACATTATATCTCTTATAATGCAAGTGGCATGATGCATGATTTCTATCCACAACTGAGGCCTCCACTATAAGTCCATCTTGGACGTCCATCCAATACACCAGTGTGTTCCCGGAACACTACCATACGTTCCCAAAACGATGGCAAACCATACTTGGATATACAAGCACCACTCCCAGAGTGTTCATCACGTTCCCATAACGTATAGCAAACCATACTTGGAAAAATAAACATCACTCCCAGAGTGTGCATCACGTTCCCAGAACGTATAAAAACCATGTCCCAGACACTGGCCACATTCCCAAAATGTGTCATCAAGTAGGTTGCACACCAATGTGTTCCCAGAACACATTAAAGAAACCAGGTCCCAGACACTGGCCACATTCCCAGAATGTGTCATCAAGTAGGTTACAAATTTGGTACTCCCGGAGTACCCTCCTCATATTTCCAGAATATGATAATCGTTTCCTACCAACCCATCTTCCATTCTCTATGCATGAATGCACAATCATTAAGGTTGGTTTTTATCTTTAGTTTAATTATTGTGATTTAGAGATATCTCAATTTCTCTTTTGAATGATTAATTTGAGGTATAACCTTTGGCACCAAAATTCATCTTTGAATTTACTTAAAAACATGCCATTAAACTTGGATTGGGAAATCTCAACCAATGGTATCAAACTTTTCATTTAAAAGACATAACATTTATTTTTCAGTTTCAGGTACTAACCGGTTACAGTCTCAAGCTAACCGGTTAGAATTACAGACCTGAACTTGTTAACCATTGAAATTCAGAAAACCCTTTTTCTTGAATTCTCTACCCAATCCATAAACAAGTTTCAACATTGTTTTATACCTCAAACCCACTGTTTTCATCATTCAAAAGTCTAAATCACATTCCCATTCCACATGAGCACAATTTCCTCTTGAAATTATCTCATAACATTAAGGTATTAACTCCTCAAATTCAATCTGAACCAAACAGTATTTATCAACATATTTTCAGATTGAGTTCAAGTGAAATTAGAGTATAGATTTGAGTAAAAATGGTAAGAACACAGGACCAATTTCAGAAATTCATTTTCTTTGAAATTTCACAGTATCTAACCGGTTACAAATATCGAATAACCGGTTAGATTATGTAGTCTGTACACTGAAAAATGAGGTTTTGCATTCCTTTCTATCCAATACTCAAATCTAACGAATTCCAACACTCAAAAGAGTTCACATACCTTAAAATAAATATGTTTAACCACAGAAACATATTTCATTTGCATGCATTCAATTTAGAGTATTAAATTGCATAAAAACCCACATAGACACAATTTAATACCACAAAATTCATACTCAGCATTTAGATTATGATTTCAGCATCAAAATCACTTGCATGCAGGTTATTAACTTTGCTCAAAAAGAGTTGAGAGACAGAATTGGCCTCCAAGCCATTTAACTCTAAACACTTAATGCCCTTTTGAGTCTTTGTTGACTCAAGTCCTAAAACACTTGATTCTAGCCTCAATCTAGTATAAGGTAAACTTCTCTCATACCTCTAAATCGTGCTTGATCCAAAACATTGCAGAGAGAAAGGCTCCAACACAGATTTCCACCAAATCCACTACATGTAGATAGAGTTGGACAGGGTACCAAAACTAGGGAAATTGACATGCAAAACCAAATTAAGAATTGGGGAAAATGGTCAAATTGAATTCTCTCCAACATGCACTAGAGGTATGAACAGATTTGAAACCAAAAGGGTTTGTGTGCTTACCAAAATCGAGCTTCAAAGTCAACTCCAGAAACCAGAAGCTGAGGTTTGACAACACCAGCACCTCAACTTGGCAAGCTTCGTTCTCAAACTCCAGGAACTCTCACATCACAAACTTTATATCAATACAAAGCCCTTGATGCGAGCTTTGTAAAAGTGTATCACTCGTTTTCTAACTCTCAACACAGACTGAGAATCGAATAGGAAAACTATGGAACCCTAAAACAGAGCTTATCATCAACACTTGAACAAAACCCTCAATTGTGATCTGATCTTTGCCTTTTATAGATGAATTCAAACAGCATGCAAGGCGACACGCGTCCCTCAGTGTGATTTGAGTGGGATTTGTAGCAATTTCTGGATTAATTGGGTGATTACTCATCAAAATCCACTAACCCAGTTTCTGAGTTCATCGTGTAACCGGTTACAGAGCCCTTCTAACCGGTTACATACTGATAAAATTCAAAAATTAATAATTTAATTACTCTTTCTTCAAAAACCTTTTTAATATTTCAATTAGGTCCCAACCCAAGGACTAAATTACAATATTCACATTTTTGTACAAAATAACCATATAAAAATATATCTCATATTTTTATATATAAAAACACATAATGTACAAAAACTAAAACCGTCAAAACTAATATAAATCAATTATAAAATAATTGTTATAATTAATTTCTCGGTTATTTGGGAGACGAAAATTAGGGGTGTTACACTACTCCCCCACTTAAAAGGAATTTCGTCCCCGAAATTCATCTTCTGAAATTTTCCACTTTTCCAAATGAAAAAGGAATAAAAAGGGACAAAAAATTCAATTTTGTTACATTTTAGAGAAGGAAGGAAGTAGTATTTAAATTTTATTTGATGGTAATTTATTCTTTTTATGTAATAGGTATTGTAAATATTTGTTATTGTTATGATCTTCTTTTTGGTTATGTAATTCACAAGTTTAAATCTCTAAATACTCTTTTGATATAGAATTTTAAATTGTGTATAGGAATGATATTTATTGGTCATATGAACAAGGAATGAAAGGGACTCAAAATGAGGTTTAAAGAAATTAAGATTTCCCCTTTTGTTTTATTGTGATGACCGAAATTATTGTATAAAAATAAATAAATAAATCTCTTAATCTCTTCTGTGATTATAAAATCACAGACTAAAAGTCTCAGATCTCTTCTTTGGTATTGAATACAAAATTTCATTGCGATTATTGATATAACTTTGTTGGAAGTCAAATGAATGAGGTTTAAGAAAAAGGGACAAAACAAAAAATTGTTTAAAGAGAAAAATAATCTCCCCTTTTTCTTGGCCTTGATGACTGAATTTTTGAAGAAGAAATAATAAATAATATTCTGAAATTTTTTTACAATATAGGAATTTATAGAAATTTTGTATCAGTTTGAAGTATTTTATTTCTTTTGTTTGGATTCAAGATGGATGTATAAGGAATGAGAACTAAATAAGATTCTGAAAATTTTGTGTTACTGAAACTATGAGATTTAATGTAGTATTAAAAAGAAAAGAAAAATTTTAGTCTTTTGCCTTGTTTGTTTTTGGCCGTGATATATATATATATATATATATATATATATATATATATATATATATTAGATAGTAATTGTGATAATATGTGTATAAATTGTTATGTATTAAAAAGGGTTTGAATAAGTGGATGGTTTTTGATCTCTGATGTTTTAATGCAAATATGAAATGATGTTGGTGTTATGAAAAACTTTCTGAATTTTTATGGTGTTAACAGTGAAGTATAATTTGATTTTTGATTAAAAGTCACATGGGTTATATTATTTGGTTTAATAAATTTAGGAGTAAGTAAGTAAATTTTTATCCTGTGATTGTGTAAATGTCTGACTATGTGGTTAATATAAATTATAAACTAGTTACTGTACAAAAGTAAATTTTCTTAAAAAATGATTATCTTTGTGTCAAATTGATTTATTTGGAGTACGTGGAATTATGTGATTAAAGTATATATGTGTGTTTGAAAAAAATTAAAAAGTATTCTTTTATGTATATAATTATGGCCGAAATTAATTAGAGGAAAGAAAAGCAATGTTTGATAATTTTTTTAATTGATTTGATGATTGATTGATATGAATGAATGATTACCAGTTATGTATTCTAATAAAAATATATTTAGATCTGGAAATTTTCTTAATGCTGAAAAGTATGGTTTTCATAAGGTATAAGGCCTCAAATAGTAATTTTTATAGGTCTGTACTATGCTTAATTGTAATTGCAGTATGTATAATGTTAGAGTCTGATAGTTTAAATCTTTGAAGTGATGCAACTGGACTTATGATGTCTGTCCAGCAAACTGATATGCTTTATTTGAATCATATTTTATCATTTTATTATAGTAGGACTTGTAAAGAATTTTTTTAGGAAGAAGTGGCAGGTGTTTTCGATGAACTGTTTAGGAGAAAATTGATTTTTGAGAACTTCTGTATGTGCTGTCCAAAATTGTAAATAGTTGCATCAAGAATGAAAGTCATTTTGAAAAAATTGGTGATGTGTGCTTTATGATGAAATCTTTTATTATAAGTATTTAAAAACTTATTTAAGAAGTATACGAATGATTTTGTGAATGTATTGATGCTTGAAAGTGAATTTTTGAAAGTATGATTTGATGTTTTTACTGGTATAAGTGTGTGCATGTGGTAGTTGTTATATAAGTAATATAGTATGGTATTGTAGAAATAAAAATGTATTCTAAATAGTTTCCAAAGTATTAGAATGAGTTTTAAATTATGTTTTGCAAAAAGGATTTATTGAATTTTAAAAGGAATTATTTTAAGTTATTTGACGCCTTGAAAAGGATTTCTGTTTTAAAAAGAATTTCTGTTTTAAGGTGCTTTGGTACCTTGGGTTTAGTCTTTACCTAAGTAAATAGATAGTATAAGGTACTTGTCAGATATTGATTTGTATGTCGTTCGTCGTTTAAGAATAAAAGGAATCAAAGGTGAACGAGCTGCTGGAGCCGTAGACACAAAGGTTGAAACAGAGTAAGCGTGGATCTCAGGTGAGAGAGAAGCCTTCTTAAGACATAGTGGCCTGTAGGGTAATATTAGGACGTTCCGTATCATCTCAAAGGTCGGAACTAGGAATCTATCGGTCGAGTAGTAAAACGACAATTGAGTGTGCATCCCGCTGTTTATACAAAAAACACGATTCCTCGATATTTATGTCGGTTGCTAATTGATTTTGCCATGTTGTATATTTTTGAATTGTATATTATATTTTGGAAATAATGATTCATCTTGTGGAAAGATAATTAATGTTCGGTGATTCCTATACTTAGTATAATTCGAACGGTCGTTCCATGAAAAGTATTTGGCATATTTTGGAAATGTTATTATGAAAAGAAATACGAAAATAATTAACCTTGTGAATATGCGAAAGTAATGTTTGGGTATAGTGATGGTGCATCGTGGCACAATAACTTCGTATTTATTCCCTTTTAAGTGACTAATCACGTGAATAATTGTGCCGTGATTATGTCTTGTGGATCCCACTGTACGATGAGAAAGTTTTGCTGTGGTCCCTTAGAGGTCGAGGCCCGTTAGAAGCGAGGCTTAGAATGGGTCGACCAAAACTTAGGTTTAAGAAAATACTTAAAAGACTTAGAAGACTTAGAAGATTTAAAAGACTTAAAAGACGTAGGAACCCCTTTCCTAAACCTACACGTTGAGAGTGAAGTAGTGGAGAGGAAAGACACCCTGATTATCTACGGATACTCAGGTATGCTTGGAGGTCGGTGTTTCTTCAAGTGTCGATTGTGATAGGGGAGGGCAAGGACGGTGAAACGTCAAGAAGCCTCGAGTGCTTCTCTAGGCGGAACAAGACTACAAGGACTTGTCTCTCGGTTGTAGGCAATGTTGCAGCGAGGAAGTGCACGATCAACTAGAGATAGCGCTGTCGCCCCCTTGAGCAAGTCTTAGATGGTGAGAGGGAACCCGAATGGGGCTAGATGTCGCTGTATTTTTGAAACTGTATTGATGAAATGATTTTACTTCGGTTGTTGGATACTTGTTGGTGCGTACCCTTCGACATCGATGCCAGCATGGTTAGGGTTCCTGTGCGTCCCATCTGCTTTCCGAACTAGGATGTGGTTGGAAGGCTGGAGGAGATGTAACGTGTGTGCTACTAAACCCTTGAGCCTCGGTGGTGGTACTTCCTTTAGATTACCGGTGGTTATAACGTTGAAACTTAGAGCATAAAGATAATTAAATACAATGGTTATGATTATATGAAAATTTTCCTTTTGGTGATTAGTGGAATGGTAATAATGATGTATATATGTTGTGTGGTCTTAATATTTCCCTCTGGTAAGCCCACGCCATCGACGATCATATCGTTTGGAGTGCTTACTCTCTCTATTTCCCTTTCCTGTGGACATTGGGGAACAATGTTCACAGATGGCAGATCATGTACTATCTTTAGTAGCGGTTGCTCAAGTCGGAAGAGGATCGCGAGACGACGTACATACGAGCAGGAAGCAGAAGCAGCAATCAAAGAATATTTCAGACAGTTGCGGAGGAAGAAATGATGAAGATTAATAGTTTAGGATAGTTTTTGTTTTGTATTCCATCTTTTGATGGGTAGGACATGATTACTCTATCCCCAATGTAACCCCAGTTGTAACATGGATTATTTTAAATGAAATAAAAGAAGTTCTTTTTGGTCATGTATCAAGTTCATTAAATAATTAACTGTTTTTCCGCAAATTAACCATCGAATAATTTTGGCATCACGAAAACGAACTTTTTGGAAAAGTGTTAGTGACATCTCTTTTTGGAAAGGAATTTTATGTTGTGAGTTTATGAACCAAATATTTTGAAAACCAAATGAATCAAATTGTTTTATGAAAAACTTTTGTAAAAGAATTAAATGAACTGACTTTGGTAATGTTTTAAAAAAAAATGGCGCAAATTTTTAGTAAAAATTCTAACTCCAAATTGGGGTGTTACACCTGTCTACTTGGTGTACCTAAAATGTCCACCGTAAGGGTGAGTACTTTGAAATTTAGATCAAAGAAAACGTTAAAAAACAGTAATAAATCATAAAGAGGCATATTCATACACAAACAATAACAGTTATACAATTCACAATTCAATTAGCAAATAAAACACCACAACTCTATTCAGTTTAATAACTATTAGTATAAAGGGTATAATACTTTAATATAATGCTATAATGCTCAAACACATGGTTATGCTCTGCTAACGTCACACTTAGGGGATTTAATTCTCGAATCCGATATTAACATTTCATTTCATTTTAAACACTTTAACAATTAGATCGGATTCGACGAATTAAAACATCTATACAATGCAATCACACTTTCCCTTTTTACTTTCACACTTTTAAAAATGACAATTTAACACTTTTAACGATTGGGTACATTGTGCTTCACATTCTCCCAGAAGGAGGGTTCCTCACACAATGTACCTTGACACTTTTAACACTTTTTCACTTTAACTTTTAACAATTTTTACACTTTTAACGATAACAATTAACACTTTTAACGATTGGGTACATTGTGCTTCACATTCTCCCCGAAGGAGGGTTCCTCACACAATGTACCTATGACACTTTTCCCTTTTTTCCAATAACAACACAACCTCCTCACATACCCCCCTCCACTCTGGGGAAAAACCGACCAGGAGGAAGCATTCCTCAACCCCTGTTTGGGTGCTTCATATCCTCTAGGAATGTCTCTCACCCGATTGCACAATACGTCACACTCCTCTAGGGTAGTGTACAACGTACAATCTGGATTGATTCGCCCAGATTGGCTCTAGCAGAAATCACTATCACTGGCCACAAGGAGCCAAAGTAAATAGAATTACTATGGTTTGCGTCGGACCAATCCCCGACACGAGTGGCGAACCCATGTCCTTTGGAAGATCAAAGTCCTCCATAGTAATTCCTAACATTTACTCTTGTCCTCATCAATCGCAAAGCGACGTATGTTTTTCCCCTACTCCTAACGTCCACCTTTACACCATGCATGATCCAATATCTCAAGTGTTTCTCATTTGAATTTAATGCCCTCTTTGTTCTTTAGAAAAATGTCATTTAATTGGTTTAAACTCAATTGAGAAATACTTGGTCCTATTTAATGCATAACTATATGAATGTCATTTACAATTTACTTATATACACTTTAATAATAATAATCGTACAAACAATATCAATCAACAATCAGTTGACATACTCGGGTATGTCTCAGGGACTGTAATTTAAGTCACTTTCCTAGGGTTCTTCACTTCCTACTTTAACAATTTATAAAATCAATTAATATAACATACATAAATAACACATCATTCGAACTTAGAATTTTCTAGCTAAACTCTACCCTCTTACCCATCAACCTAACCAATCAATCAATACACCCAATTATAACTCTATTACTATAAATAAACCCTTCCTCTAATACTAAACCCAAAGTACACCCCTTACCTCTTGAAGAGAAGAGGAGAAGGTGAAAGATTGAGGGAGCACCAACATCGACTCTAATCCAAGCTCCTATGTTCTTCCTCTCTTGATTCCTATAGCTCCCTAAGCTCCTTGGATGGATTTGGGACTCCAATTGACCAATTGCACACTTTGGGGCTTAGGGTTAATTTGGGGGTTTAGAGAGAAAGAGGAGAAAATTGGAAATTGAGAGAGGGAAATACATGAGGGAGTAATGGGGAATTGATTTGGGGGTTTGATTTGTTGATCCTTTGGGTGGTTGTTTGGGAAATCAAAAACCCTAGGTGAGAAGAGAAGAGAGAGATCGTGAGAGAGGAGAGAGGAAATTCCATGAAAAATGAGTCAAAAACGTGTTTTTAAGCTGAAATAACAGTGATTTGGTTAATCGACTAACCCATGTAATTTTGGCCAAAAACAACATTCAGGCCTTAATCGATTAACCTCATGCTTAATCGATTAAGTCGTGTGCATCATTCAGGTCTTAATCGATTAACTCAAGGCTTAATCGATTAACTGGTTCAACCCACCATTCCGTTGCACTTCAAAGTGTCATAACTTTTTCGTTAACCTTCGGATCTTGCTCAAATTTTGAGACAAGCTTCCTAAGACACTTATCTTCACATCCAACGGTGGAATTTGGGTTTAAAGCTATGGATCTTATATTTATAACTTTATAAAGTCCTATACTCTTAATCCTTAAATAACATTTCTAAATCACAATCTTAACCTAATATATTCCTTTCTCTTCACCCCTGTAACAGCCCGATTTTCGTAAGCCAAAATAATTCATTAACGTTGTAAAAATGAGGCCAATTTTTTTTTTTTGTAAAACATTGTTGAAGTATTGGAAAACGACATGGAAAAGTCTTGGTGTTCACAAACCTCCTTCAATGAAAACCGAGTTGTTACAAAACCAAAACTTATCCACTTAAGTTTACAAAAACATTTTTCAGGAAAAAGTTCAGTTCCAGTTCAATGTAGTTCTTTGTATTTCAAAAAGCCATTGAACATTCTTCACAAGATGGTACAAAAGTAGGGCGTGTCTCAAAATAAGTTAAGTTACATGGATGATTCATCACTTAGGTAATCCTTAACTTAAAACACTCATCACAAACATATACTATAATCCTATTCTTAAACTTTCCTATTGAACACGATTGGATGTAGCTCCTTCCTCTTTTCCTTGCGCCCTTTCTTGTTTCCCGATGAAGACGCCATCTCGGTCACTTCTTTCCCTTTGTCGTTTGGTTCCAGATCTACTCCATCTAAAGCGATGGAGTTCCTCTGAGTCTCATACCGCTTCTTCTCTTCGTAACTCCCATATCCGCGCACAATGACTTGCCCCAAGTGCAGCCCCAAGTCAGCTCCGCTCAGTTGATGCTCCGAATATGGGATCACGATCTCTGTGTAGTCGGTCCATGCCCAGCCGCATGGGGTGTGCTTCCAACCTCTTCCATACTTATTCCACATGACGATATCCATGCAGTACTCCATCTGCCCGTTGAGATACCAGCAGCACCGATATGCCAACGAACATGAGAGAGTAAGCGATCCGAATGACGTATCGTCGACGGTGTGGAATTACGATAGGAAACATAGCAGGACTATACAAACATACTATACATCATACAGCATACAAACACCCAACAATCATGATATCAATATCAATATTATCAGTGTTATTGTCTTTATTATTATCTTTAACTTTTCCTTCTAAATTTTTATTCCGCTTATCTTAATTAGTCTTTCTTTCTCAGTTTCTTTTCCATTATCATTCTCAGAATTTCTTCTTTTCCGATCTCATCAATTCATCTCATCCCTTTACTCTGGGGAATCATAAGATATCATCGGGGAATTCATTTCGTTCTCGGCTATCACTCACGTCTACATCTCCTCGGTCATCCACCCAACCTAGTCGGAAGCAAACAGGAGTACAGGACCTTTACCACGCGGGCACGACAGCTGTCACAACACATAAATGGTCCCAGACCAGGAGGATCTCGTCCCCAAATCATTTCAATAATATCAAGGCTCACTATCCACGCAGTGGCAAAACACAATGCCCCGTTCCAGTCCCTCTCACTGTTCTCGATTTGCAATCTAGGGGGCGACAATATATTTCTAGTGGGCCCGCAGAACTTGCCACGGCATTAGACCCAGTCCCCACCACGTTAGTGCGCCACATGTGGAGTTCGTTCTGCCTAGAAATATACTCTAGACTTCTTGACGTTTCACCGTCATCGTCCTCCCCTAATGCAATCTCCTCCTAAGTATCCGCAGATACTTATGGTTCCTTCCTCTCCACTACATCGCACTCTCATATCTCACCGCATAAGTCTTTTAAGTCTTTTATCTTTTTAATTAACCTAAGGTCGGCCCATCCTTCGTGCAACCCTTCAATGAGTCCCGACCACTAACTTAGCACAATCTTTCTCTCATCAATATCACATAGCACAGAGCTGGGATCACATCAACAACTCAAATCTCATTTCTCAAACTTTCTCAGCATTCTCCCTTTCTCATAATCATCTCATTTCCGAAATCCTTTCTCAAAACAATCTCTTCAAAAACTGTCTCAAACACCATTTTATAAACTTTCACAAAAGATTATTTCATAGTTCTTTCATAAAACACTCTCTTGTAAACTTTCTCAAAAATCCAGTTTCACATCTTCTAAGAATTCCTTTTCAAAAGCTTTCTTGAAAGTCTTTCTTCACAAAGTTTCACAAAATTTCCTTTCAAAACTTTCCTGAAAATACTTGTATAATATTTCTCAAAAACCTCTTTTCAAAATATTTTCAAAAGGATTTCTTTTCACAAACCTTTTCTAAAAATTTATTTTCACCATTTTCCACAAAATCTCTTTTCCAAAAATCTTTTCAAAAAGCTCTTCTCAAAAACCTTTTCAAAAACTGATTTTCAAAAACCTCTTTCAAAACCATTTTGTGAAAACCTTTTTCAAAAATAATATCTTTGCTGAGCGCTAATGGAGGAGCAAGCTCAACTCAACACTAGTCTCAGACTAAAACCAAAAACACAGGAGCCCAGCTCCGCTCAAATCACATCTTATTCTCATAATCAACATCACTCTTCCCAGCTCTGGCTCGTACTCAACATTATCATTTCATTCTTTCCCCAATCTTAACTCTTTTTCTTTTCTACTCCATCTCATCTCTTTACTTCTTATTCAAATTTCTTTATTTTCATTTTCTTACTCAGGACGTATCAGACGTCCATCAACAGATTTTCAATATTAACCAGCAACACTTAATTTCAACTTGCATGATTGAATAAATAAATAAACAGAAGCATGCTATCAGTCACACAATCATCACACCATAATAATGTGGTCTTCGTCAACTTCGTATAAGTGGCCACACAATCAAACAATTGCCACTTATACTACTGACTCTAACCACTTAGTTCCGATCTTTGAGATGATACGGAACGTCCTAATATATCACCTAACTACCACGGTGTCTTAGGAAGGCTTCTCTCTCACCTGAGGTCCAGTAATGCAGTGCGTACCGTCTCCTCGAATCCTTTTTGTTGCCGGCTGCCCCAATCCCTTGTCTTTAAGGTTTCCTCGTACTAAATAAAATACGTTCTTGTTATTAATTTGTATTAGGAAAATCTTTTTTCGGAATTTAAACACCTCTCATTCCTCGTATTAAATAAAACACTCTTATTTTTATTAAATCACCTTCCATGTTTTCTAGCACTTTAAATTGCATGAAAACATTTTTAATCATAAGAAGCATGTCCAAACAATCTTGGACAGCAAGGGTCATTTTAAAAATCACTTTGATAAAGACCTGAAAACACCGTAAAAACGCTTTTCGTTTAAAACGACTTCTTTATTCAAAATTAACACTTTAAAAAACTCAAATCTTTATCACAAAACAACTTGGGACAGCCATGATCATAATTCAAAAGATTCTTAAACAAATGAAATCAAATTATTTTAAAACCAATAAATTTCGAAATTAATTATACACTCAATTATTTTCCACATATCCACTCAACATACAAGCAACACTTAATATATAACTAATTCAATCAATCATCAAAGCAATCATACAACTCAAATAATTTATTTTTATAAAAAAAAACATTTAGTCATGCATGCATTCACAAACCAAGTTGAATCAAGGTTACAAACCAAACATGTTAATATTTATTTTTCTCTTGTTAAATAATTTTATTCCTTTAAAAATCATCATGTACATTTGATTTCATGCATTTAAACTCTCTAACTTTATATGACCGAATGTAATCAAAGAAAACAAGTTAAGAATTACAAAACTACACACATAAATCAGCTTGATTTAATTCAAGTACTTAAATTCTATTTTCATTTTCATGCAACAAATTATTTTCTCTTTCTTTTATTCTTACCCAAATCTACAAAACTTTTCTAATACTATTTAATTCATTTGCTCCCTTTGTCTTTAATTAAAACCGAATATAAATTAAAGGTGCACAACACAATTTCAAACATATTAATTTAACCATAGTTCACAACATATAATCATTATTTTCATGTCATTTCATTGGAAAACAATCCTAGACCATTCTATGTATATAGGCCGAACCCTATTTTGACAAAACAAGGTCCTTGGCTTACTTTTTGCAACATTCAAAAACACAAGATTCTTAAATCAAAGGAAATTAAGATGTATGTGCCCTTTTCATGGAGACAAAACATGATTTCCCTAACTCTAGACCTAGGCCGAATGCATCATCATCATAGATCAAGGTTTTATTTTGAAATCTTTCACATGCAAGACCACAAGGCATGAATCAAGTTAAAATTATTTTTCACAATGTGGTTTCCTTGGTTTATTTGTAAGACCGTGAGGTTCATTAAGAAAATGAAATATTTTTACTCGAAAAACCACATGCATGCACCTAATTCTTGTAGATCAAGTCATGGAATCAATCAAAACAAAATCATTTTGAGTAGAAAAGATCAAACCGTGACACATATTAAGAAAACACTAAAGCTTTGGTTTCAAGATCACACATAAAACTCAAGATCAAAACAAAATCAAAGATCGAAGCAAGAGTTACAAATCAAGGCCAAAAATCAAGACATGCAAAGGTTAAGATCAAGGCAAAACCAAGAATCAAAGCACAAATTAAAGCCTTTATTAAGATTAAATCAAAACCGAGACATGCAAGGGTTCAAAACCATATAAATCATCATCAATCAACATGCAAGACCAAAGATTAAAAACAAGTTTAGATCAAACATTGATGCACCAAATAAACACATAAACATCCCATAGTTCACGGTTTTAAACATCAAAACCACACATGCAAGAAGATCTACTCTAAATTCACAAAAATCATAAACAAAACATTAGATTTAAAAGAAAAACATCAAGATCAAGCATAAACAACACCAACCGAATCATCAAACATAATCTACACATATTACAAATTAAATTGAGTCTTTAAAAGTCCAAGGTTAAGAAAGATCAACACATAGAGTCATTTCTCAAGACATAAAATGAGAATGCAAAGAAAATAAACAAGGATTACAAGATTACAAAATAAAACTAGTCCTAATACTCCTAGGATCTTCGGTTATACCAAGAAGAAAGGCTTCTAGTCCTCTTGAACACTTGATCTTCAAGGATTTCCTAGATGTAGGTCTTGATCTCCTCTTCTTCTTCCTCCCCCTACTTCACGGTCCTTCTTCTTCTTTCCCTCTATTTTCTATTCCTTAGTCTAAGAGTTTGAGAGGCTCTTAGAACTTGTGTTTTGGGTTCTCCACTCTCTTTTTTTTCCTTCTCCTCTCTCGGCCATTCTCTCTTTCTCTAAGGTCTCAAGAGCTTTTGTGTTGCTCTTGGACTAGAGTGTTTGTGTTGGTGTGAGAAAGAAATGGATGAAGGAAATGGGAAATGAACTAAAGCCAATACTCACCCACACACGGTTCTATATGGGCAAAGGCAAGGGAATGGAGTTTTCCTTTTCTACCCTCGGTTTAGGCTATGAGTTTAAGGGTAATTCGGTCCAACCAAATAGTTGCATGGAGGGATCTTTTCATGGGGGACAAGGAGGAAGGAAAGTCACTCCTAGGCACCATGACTCACACCACCTAGGTTTCCACTTGTTTCCCATTCAAATTTTCTATTTAATTTCAACTTTCTTAATGAGTAAGAAAATGCTCTCCTACTTGGTTCTCTTATCCTCTCATGGCCGAACCATATGCACACACACATATGCACATAATTTTCCTTTCATGTTATCATAGCAACACATAACATTAGGTCATGGAATGATGCATACATTTTACACATATTTAAGCATGCATGTAACACTCTGGCATATCATGTTTCACACTCCATAATACACGACACACATATCACACATGCACATACTCATGCACACACACACAATCACACGTATTACACATACATATATCATACATTCATGCATATATAACCATGTTTATTTACTAGTTAAATTTTAAGCATACATACATACTTGCACATATAATCACATTCATTCACTAATTAAATTTCCACCAAGTCCAAGTACACATACATATAAAAACCGTACATATATACACATACACACACGTAGAAAATAAATTTCCTTTAAAATACCAAAAATCAAACACACATTCATAGAAAATAAATCGCCTTTCCAAAATAAATTTCAAGACTTATAACATTATTTCATGAAGAAAATCATTCTTTAAAATCATTTAGCACCTTGAAATCGTGAATAAAGAAATTTATTTAAGAAGATAAAATTCTTTTCTCAAAAATAATTCTTTTTAGGGATTGAAACAGTACGAGGATTTTGAGGGGTGTTACAACCCCAAACCTATTCTAACCTATTACAACCTTTTACAAACCCACTCTTAGCTAAGTACTACACTCTAAACACTTAATCACATCCCAATCTACGTCTAATAACTATTCTAAACGGACATCGGAAATTGGGAATGTTACACACACGCCCAGGCATGGAGCTCCCCACGCCCAGGCGTGTCTGCTTCGAGAATCACCACCATTAGACTTGGTGCGCCCAGGCGTGAGGTCCTGGGCGCCCAGGCGCGCAAACTTCGAGAAAGCCCAATTGAGCCAATTTCTGATCAGTTTTGCTTCCAATCAATTGGGATTAGTTTTAGACTGTAAATATAGGTTTTTCCATTAGGTTTTGTAGACTTTTCAGAGCAAATTAGAGATTAGAATAGAATTAGGATTAGAGAAGAGAGGCTGTTCTGCAATTTAGAGCAAGAAGGCAAGGCACAAGGATTGAAGATCAACATTGTTGGAGGAATCCACTTGAATATTGAAGATCTCTTGGGGGTAAATCGATTATTGTCTATGATGATTTGTTTTTCCCATTCCTTCTTATTCTTCTTCTTCCAATATGTATAACTGAACCTCTTGTTAGGAATAGGGTGGATTTGTATGGATCTTAATTTGGCTGTTTATTTATGAATGAATTAATGTTTTCCTTTTAAATCAATTGTTTGGTTGCGTTTTAATTACAATTCATAGAATTGATCACTTTATGTTTTGCTTTGGTAATCTGAACTTAATTGGAAAATTAGGATTTAGATTAGGCCTTTCAAACAAACAATTTAATTATTCAATCGTAGGAATACTTTTGGGTAATTGTATAACTTTTACGAACTAAAACTCACTTAAGGGATTAAGGGGTAATTTAGTAAGAAACGTAAAAGACATGAGAGATCTAACTTTTATTGTTTCTGGAGTTTTTGATTTATTGGAAAACAGATTTTCATAATTAATAACCTGATCCTACAATGAAACGAAATTCCTAAACTTTCGCATATTTGCTTCTAATTACTTTTTGTTTTCTGAATTGTTTCATTCTTTTAATTCTACACTCCTATCTCAAAACTCTAAACCAATACAAGTTTCACATAGTAATCGCAATTAGGTGAAAGAAATAAGAAACAATTTGAAATCCTCGTGGGAACTTACTGGTCTTACTGACTATATTACTTGTCAATCCGGTATACTTGCCGGTGACCCAACAAGTTTTTGGCGCCGCTGCCGAGGATTGAAATTCGATTCTAATTTTTTTGGTACTTATTTGTAATTACTTGTGTAACTTGTACCTTTTCATGTATAACTATTATTTTAATGATGAATTAGATTGTATGAGATATATTCTGGATTCACCTTCTTCATTTTATTATGCACATACCATAAGTAATCGGAAAGCCCCATGGGAAGAAGCTGTAGAGAAATTTGCTCAAAATTTTAATATATTTGTTGAAGAAACTAAAATTAATTTTCAAATCCAAAGAGATTGTTTAAGTAATCTTCAAATTAAAATTGAGCAAATTTCAAAACAGTTATCAGAGGAGTCTCATGTGGAGCAATTCCTATGGAGAAAGCTCCATGGGAAATAGCTTTAGAGAAATGTGCTCAAACCACTAAAGATTTTGTTGAAGAAGTTAGAACCAATTATCTAATTCAAGGTCCCAGTTCAAAGAACCTTGAAATAAAAGTTGAACACATTTCAAAGCAGTTAGATGAAGAGTCACAAGCATCACCAACAATTTTTAACTCTCTTCAAAGAGAGGAAAAACTGGTGGTGATGGATGTGACCAATGATGAAACTCATATGGAGGAGCAAGTAAATGAGAATGTGCATAATAAGTTTGAGGAAGTGGACCAGAATACAACAATAGAAGGTGTGAATATGGTAGAAAAATTTGATCCACCCTTGCATGATGAATTTCTTGCAATAAAAAATTTGGTTAAATCTATTGCATGCTTGGATGACTCAAAATTTTTCTATTATATTCAACCTCTGTGCTTTCATGAAAAATCTAAAAACCAATCTAAGTCATTGTTGAATAATAAGGAGCCTGGAAAGGTAGTTTTCCTAATTCATGGAATTAACACTTTCATGAATGGGAAAAGAAATAACTTGTCTGAGACGATGCATGGAGTAAGGAATGCACCTTTTGACCTAGTGGTATTGAACTTATTTTTAAAACCTCCTTACTCCACCATCATCCAGGGCTTGTCCCATGGGATGTGGGAATAACTTGTTATTGTTGCATCACATGGGATTTGACCTATAGAATTTGGGATCCTGGTGGATTCTTTGTAATTATGTAGTAGTGTAGGTTTTGCTTTTATTTTTAGTTAGTTAGTTGAATAAAGAGTTTGGAGCTTTCTTTATGTGACTACTAATGAGGTGCTTCTAGCACTATTTTTAGTTGTTCATGAGTCTCCTCCATGGTGCATCAAGAGAGAATGCTGTGCTACAAAGGGAAGTTTTGTAATAT
This sequence comes from Crotalaria pallida, assembly GCA_037953625.1. NCBI lineage: Eukaryota > Viridiplantae > Streptophyta > Magnoliopsida > Fabales > Fabaceae > Crotalaria > Crotalaria pallida. The sequence goes on along the minus strand of CM075649.1, from coordinate 71,767,234 downwards.
CCCTGGTAGGAAAATGGATTGCGACTGTCCCCACATACCAACACGAGTCTTTTCAGCGTGCTTTGTCCTCACTCGCACACTTCCCAGGAGGTCACCCATCCCAGAATTACCCAAACTCAAGCACGCTTAACCATGGAGTTCTTATGTGATGGTCTACCGAAAAGAAGATGCATCTTGTTGATATGGGTAGTACCAATCAATTCATTTAAGCCTTCTTGTACTATGTAGTCCCATTCCTACACAGTCTCAGGATCACCCTCTCATTTCGGTGTGTCGGTTCATTCATGTACCCCTCCCTTAGAAGCCTGCCAGGAGCCGCTCCTTGTCCGTGCCTCTTGCACCGGCGATCACTCCCCGCCCTCGTCAGCCCGGGTCTTACATGCCCACCAGGTTCTACCTGGTTCGTCCTCGAACCACACCGTACTGGGAGAGGAGCCGCTCAGATACCATTTGTAACATCCCTGTCAGTCAAATGGATTGCGACTGTCCCCACATACCAAGACAAGTCTTTTCAGCGTGCTTTGTCCTCACTCGCACACTTCCCAGGAAAACATCCCAGGAGGTCACCCATCCCAGAATTACCCCTGTAACATCCCGACTCTCTAACCTTGATTTATATATTATAATGAAAATAGAGAATAATTTTTCGCAAATAATTTCAAAACTTTATTATTCAATTGCGGAAGCAACGCTTCAAGTATCATCAATTGCAGAAGCAAAATAGCAAGACCTAATTCAGATAATCAAACACAATAGTTCAAACCAATTTGTTTTAATAGAAAATAGACTTTGAGTTACTTAAGACACTACTCGTAACCCAGAGCATGGTTCTCAACTCCAATGGTCGGGAAGGGAATCTCATATCCCTTGCCGTTCCCACTCCCCTTCTGTGAAAACAGAACCTTCATTACCTACAAGAACCGTTAGAATGATCCTAAACAATGCTTAGTTCCCCAAGGGACGTAAAGGATGTAGCATGAATCGTTGGAGGCTCTAATAGTGCAGAATGGTTAATAGAGTATTCTAAAGGCTTAGAATGGTCTAGGAATGTGTATTAGGACAAACAAGAACCTTTGGAATGATCGTAAACAATACTTGGTGCCCCATGGGACGTAGATTATGTAGCATGAGTTCTTGGAGGCTCTAACAAGTGTTGAATGGTTAAGAGAGTATTCTAAAGGCTTAGAATGGTCTAGGAATGTGTATTAGGACATACAAGAACCTTTCAGAATGATCGTAAACAACGCTTGGAGCCCCAAGGGACGTAAAGGATGTAGCATGTATCCTTGGAGGCTCTAACAAGTGTAGAATGCTTAAAAGAGTATTCTAAAGGCTTAGAATGGTCTAGGAATGTGTATTAGGACATACAAGAACCTTTAGAATGATCCTAAACAATGCTTGGTGCCCCATGGGACGTAGATTATGTAGCATGAGTCCTTGGAGGCTCTAACAAGTGTTGAATGGTTAAGAGAGTATGCTAAAGGCTTAGAATGGTCTAGGAATGTGTATTAGGACATACAAGAACCTTTCAGAATGATCGTAAACAATGCTTGGTGCCCCAAGGGACGTAGTGGATGTAGCATGTATCCTTGGAGGCTCTAACAAGTGTAGAATGGTTAAGAGAGTATTATAAAGGCTCAGAATGGTCTAGGAATGTGTATTAGGACATAGAAGAACCTTTAGAATGATCCTAAACATTGCTTGGTGCCCCAAGGGACGTAGATTATGTAGCATGAGTCCTTGGAGGCTCTAACAAGTGTAGAATGGTTAAGAGAGTATTATAAAGGCTCAGAATGGTCTAGGAATGTGTATTAGGACATAGAAGAACCTTTAGAATGATCCTAAACAATGCTTGGTGCCCCAAGGGACGTAGATTATGTAGCATGAGTACTTGGAGGCTCTAACAAGTGTAGAATGGTTAAGAGAGTATTCTAAAGGCTTAGAATGGTATAGGAATGTGTATTAGGACATACAAGAACCTTTGGAATGAACCTAAACAATGCTTGGTGCCCCAAGGGACGTAGATTATGTAGCATGAGTCCTTGGAGGCTCTAACAAGTGTAGAATGGTTAAGAGAGTACTCTAAAGGCTTAGAATTGTCTAGGCATGTGTATTAGGACATATAAGAACCTTTAGAATGATCGTAAACAACGCTTGGAGCCCCAAGGGACGTAAAGGATGTAGCATGAGTCCTTGGAGGCTCTAACAAGTGTAGAATGCTTAAAAGAGTATTCTAAAGGCTTAGAATAATCTAGGCATGTGTATTAGGACATATAAGAACCGTTAGAATGATCCTAAACAATGCTTAGTTCCCCAAGGGACGTAAAGGATGTAGCATGAATCGTTGGAGGCTCTAACAAGTGCAGAATGGTTAATATAGTATTCTAAAGGCTTAGAATGGTCTAGGAATGTGTATTATGACAAACAAGAACCTTTGGAATGATCGTAAACAATACTTGGTGCCCCATGGGACGTAGATTATGTAGCATGAGTCCTTGGAGGCTCTAACAAGTGTTGAATGGTTAAGAGAGTATTCTAAAGGCTTAAAATGGTCTAGGAATGTGTATTAGGACATACAAGAACCTTTCAGAATGATCGTAAACAATGCTTGGTGCCCCAAGGGACGTAGTGGATGTAGCATGTATCCTTGGAGGCTCTAACAAGTGTAGAATGGTTAAGAGAGTATTATAAAGGCTCAGAATGGTCTAGGAATGTGTATTAGGACATAGAAGAACCTTTAGAATGATCCTAAACATTGCTTGGTGCCCCAAGGGACGTAGATTATGTAGCATGAGTCCTTGGAGGCTCTAACAAGTGTAGAATGGTTAAGAGAGTATTCTAAAGGCTTAGAATGGTCTAGGAATGTTTCTTAGGACATATAAGAACATGTAGAATGATCGTAAACAATGCTTGGAGCCCCAAGGGACGTAAAGGATGTAGCATGAGTCCTTGGAGGCTCTAACAAGTGTAGAATGGTTAAAAGAGTATTCTAAAGGCTTAGAATGTTCTAGGAATATATATTAGGACATATAAGAACCTTTAGAATGATCGTAAACAATGCTTGGTGCCCCAAGGGACGTAGAGGATGTAGTATGAGTCCTTGGAGGCTCTAATAAGTGTAGAATGGTTAAGAAAGTGTTTTAAAGGCTTAGAATGGTCTAGGCATGTGTATTAGGACATACAAGAACCTTTCAGAATGATCGTAAACAATGCTTGGTGCCCCAAGGGACGTCGAGGGTGTAGCATGAGTCGTTGGAGGCCCTAACAAGTGTAGAATGGTTAATAGAGTATTCTAAAGGCTTAGAATGGTCTAGGAATGTGTATTAGGACACACAAGAACCTTTCAGAAAGATCGTAAAGAATGCTTGGTGCCCCAAGGGACGTAGAGGGTGAAGCATGAGTCCTTGGAGGCTCTAACAAGTGTAAAATGGTTAAGAGAGTATTCTAAAGGCTTAGAACTGTCTAGGAATGTGTATTTGGACATATAAGAACCTTTAGAATGATCCTAAACAATGCTTGATGCCCCAAGGGACGTAAAGGATGTAGCATGAGTCGTTGGAGGCTCTAACAATCTAACAAGTGTAAAAATGGTTAATAGAGTATTCTAAAGGCTTAGAATGGTCTAGGAATGTGTATTAGCACATACAAGAAAGTTTAGAATGATCGTAAACATTGCTTGGTGCCCCAAGGGATGTAGATTATGTAGCATGAGTTCTTGGAGGCTCTAACAAGTGTTGAATTGTTAATAAAGTATTCTAAAGGCTTAGAATGGTCTAGGAATGTGTATTAGGACATACAAGAACCTTTCAGAATGATCGTAACAATGGTTGGTGCCCCAAAGTACGTAGAGGGTGTAGCATGAGTCCTTGGAGGCTCTAACAAGTGTAGAATGCTAAAAAGAGTATTCTAAAGGCTTAGAATAGTCTAGGCATGTGTATTAGGACATATAAGAACCTTTAGAATGATCGTAAACAATGCTTGGTGCCCCAAGGGACGTAGAGGATGTAGCATGAGTCCTTGGAGGCTCTAACAAGTGTAGAATGGTTAAGAGAGTATTCTAAAGGCTTAGAATGGTCTTGGAATGTGTCTTAGGACATTTAAGAACATGTAGAATGATCGTAAACAATGCATGGAGCCCCAAGAGACGTAAAGGATGTAGCATGAGTCCTTGGAGGATCTAACAAGTGTAGAATGGTTAAAAGAGTATTCTAAAGGCTTAGAATGGTCTAGGAATATATATTTGGACATATAAGAACCTTTAGAATGATCCTAAACAATGCTTAGTTCCCCAAGGGACGTAAAGGATGTAGCATGAATCGTTGGAAGCTCTAATAGTGCAGAATGGTTAATAGAGTATTCTAAAGGCTTAGAATGGTCTAGGAATGTGTATTAGGACACACAAGAACCTTTCAGAAAGATCGTAAAGAATGCTTGGTGCCCCAAGGGACGTAGAGGGTGAAGCATGAGTCCTTGGAGGCTCTAACAAGTGTAAAATGGTTAAGAGAGTATTCTAAAGGCTTAGAACTGTCTAGGAATGTGTATTTGGACATATAAGAACCTTTAGAATGATCCTAAACAATGCTTGATGCCCCAAGGGACGTAAAGGATGTAGCATGAGTCGTTGGAGGCTCTAACAATCTAACAAGTGTAAAAATGGTTAATAGAGTATTCTAAAGGCTTAGAATGGTCTAGGAATGTGTATTAGCACATACAAGAAAGTTTAGAATGATCGTAAACATTGCTTGGTGCCCCAAGGGATGTAGATTATGTAGCATGAGTTCTTGGAGGCTCTAACAAGTGTTGAATTGTTAATAAAGTATTCTAAAGGCTTAGAATGGTCTAGGAATGTGTATTAGGACATACAAGAACCTTTCAGAATGATCGTAACAATGGTTGGTGCCCCAAAGTACGTAGAGGGTGTAGCATGAGTCCTTGGAGGCTCTAACAAGTGTAGAATGCTAAAAAGAGTATTCTAAAGGCTTAGAATAGTCTAGGCATGTGTATTAGGACATATAAGAACCTTTAGAATGATCGTAAACAATGCTTGGTGCCCCAAGGGACGTAGAGGATGTAGCATGAGTCCTTGGAGGCTCTAACAAGTGTAGAATGGTTAAGAGAGTATTCTAAAGGCTTAGAATGGTCTTGGAATGTGTCTTAGGACATTTAAGAACATGTAGAATGATCGTAAACAATGCATGGAGCCCCAAGAGACGTAAAGGATGTAGCATGAGTCCTTGGAGGATCTAACAAGTGTAGAATGGTTAAAAGAGTATTCTAAAGGCTTAGAATGGTCTAGGAATATATATTTGGACATATAAGAACCTTTAGAATGATCCTAAACAATGCTTAGTTCCCCAAGGGACGTAAAGGATGTAGCATGAATCGTTGGAAGCTCTAATAGTGCAGAATGGTTAATAGAGTATTCTAAAGGCTTAGAATGGTCTAGGAATGTGTATTAGGACACACAAGAACCTTTCAGAAAGATCGTAAAGAATGCTTGGTGCCCCAAGGGACGTAGAGGGTGAAGCATGAGTCCTTGGAGGCTCTAACAAGTGTAAAATGGTTAAGAGAGTATTCTAAAGGCTTAGAACTGTCTAGGAATGTGTATTTGGACATATAAGAACCTTTAGAATGATCCTAAACAATGCTTGATGCCCCAAGGGACGTAAAGGATGTAGCATGAGTCGTTGGAGGCTCTAACAAGTGTAAAATGGTTAATAGAGTATTCTAAAGGCTTAGAATGGTCTAGGAATGTGTATTAGCACATACAAGAAAGTTTAGAATGATCGTAAACATTGCTTGGTGCCCCAAGGGATGTAGATTATGTAGCATGAGTTCTTGGAGGCTCTAACAAGTGTTGAATTGTTAATAAAGTATTCTAAAGGCTTAGAATGGTCTAGGAATGTGTATTAGGACATACAAGAACCTTTCAGAATGATCGTAACAATGGTTGGTGCCCCAAAGTACGTAGAGGGTGTAGCATGAGTCCTTGGAGGCTCTAACAAGTGTAGAATGCTAAAAAGAGTATTCTAAAGGCTTAGAATAGTCTAGGCATGTGTATTAGGACATATAAGAACCGTTAGAATGATCCTAAACAATGCTTAGTTCCCCAAGGGACGTAAAGGATGTAGCATGAATCGTTGGAGGCTCTAATAGTGCAGAATGGTTAATAGAGTATTCTAAAGGCTTAGAATGGTCTAGGAATGTGTATTAGGACAAACAAGAACCTTTGGAATGATCGTAAACAATACTTGGTGCCCCATGGGACGTAGATTATGTAGCATGAGTTCTTGGAGGCTCTAACAAGTGCTGAATGGTTAATAGAGTATTCTAAAGGCTTAGAATGGTCTAGGAATGTGTATTAGGACATACAACAACCTTTCAGAATGATCGTAAACAACGCTTGGAGCCCCAAGGGACGTTAAGGATGTAGCATGAGTCCTTGGAGGCTCTAACAAGTGTAGAATGCTTAAAAGAGTATTCTAAAGGCTTAGAATGGTCTAGGAATGTGTATTAGGACATACAAGAACCTTTAGAATGATCCTAAACAATGCTTGGTGCCCCAAGGGACGTAGATTATGTAGCATGAGTCCTTGGAGGCTCTAACAAGTGTAGAATGGTTAAGAGAGTACTCTAAAGGCTTAGAATTGTCTAGGCATGTGTATTAGGACATATAAGAACCTTTAGAATGATCGTAAACAACGCTTGGAGCCCCAAGGGATGTAAAGGATGTAGCATGAGTCCTTGGAGGCTCTAACAAGTGTAGAATGCTTAAAAGAGTATTCTAAAGGCTTAGAATGGTCTAGGAATGTCGATTAGGACATACAAGAACCTTTAGAATGATCCTAAACAATTCTTGATGCCCCAAGGGACGTAGATTATGAAGCATGAGTCCGTGGAGGCTCTAACAAGTGTAGAATGGTTAAGAGAGTACTCCAAAGGCTAAGAATAGTCTAGGCATGTGTATTAGGACATATAAGATCCTTTAGAATGATCGTAAACAATGCTTGTTACCCCAAGGGACGTAGAGGATGTATCATGAGTCATTGGAGGCTCTAACAAGTGTAGAATGGTTAAAAGAGTATTCTAAAGGCATAGAATGGTCTAGGAATGTGTATTAGGACATACAAGAACGTTTAGAATGATCCTAAACAATGCTTGGAGCCCCAAGGGACGTAGATTATGTAGCATGAGTTCTTGGAGGCTCTAACAAGTGCTGAATGGTTAAGAGAGTATTCTAAAGGCTTAGAATGGTCTAGGAATGTGTATTAGGACATACAAGAACCTTTCAGAATGATCGTAAACAACGCTTGGAGCCCCAAGGGACGTAAAGGATGTAGCATGAGTCCTTGGAGGCTCTAACAAGTGTAGAATGGTTAAGAGAGTATTCTAAAGGCTTAGAATGGTCTAGGAATGTGTCTTAGGACATATAAGAACATGTAGAATGATCGTAAACAATGCATGGAGCCCCAAGAGACGTAAAGGATGTAGCATGAGTCCTTGGAGGATCTAACAAGTGTAGAATGGTTAAAAGAGTATTCTAAAGGCTTAGAATGGTCTAGGAATATATATTTGGACATATAAGAACCTTTAGAATGATCCTAAACAATGCTTAGTTCCCCAAGGGACGTAAAGGATGTAGCATGAATCGTTGGAAGCTCTAATAGTGCAGAATGGTTAATAGAGTATTCTAAAGGCTTAGAATGGTCTAGGAATGTGTATTAGGACAAACAAGAACCTTTGGAATGATCGTAAACAATACTTGGTGCCCCATGGGATGTAGATTATGTAGCATGAGTTCTTGGAGGCTCTAACAAGTGTTGAATGGTTAAGAGAGTATTCTAAAGGCGTAGAATGGTCTAGGAATGTGTATTAGGACATACAAGAACCTTTCAGAATGACCGTAAACAACGCTTGGAGCCCCAAGGGACGTAAAGGATGTAGCATGAGTCCTTGGAGGCTCTAACAAGTGTAGAATGCTTAAAAGAGTATTCTAAAGGCTTAGAATGGTCTAGGAATGTGTATTAGGACATACAAGAACCTTTAGAATGATCCTAAACAATGCTTGGTGCCCCAAGGGACGTAGATTATGAAGCATGAGTCCTTGGAGGCTCTAACAAGTGTAGAATGGTTAAGAGAGTACTCCAAAGGCTAAGAATAGTCTAGGCATGTGTATTAATACATATAAGAACCTTTAGAATGATCGTAAACAATGCTTGTTACCGCAAGGGACGTAGAGGATGTAGCATGAGTCATTGGAGGCTCTAACAAGTGTAGAATGGTTAAAAGAGTATTCTAAAGGCATAGAATGGTCTAGGAATGTGTATTAGGACATACAAGAACGTTTAGAATGATCCTAAACAATGCTTGGAGCCCCAAGGGACGTAGATTATGTAGCATGAGTCCTTGGAGGCTCTAACAAGTGTAGAATGGTGAAGATAGTATTCTAAAGGCTTAGAATAGTCTAGGCATGTGTATTAGGACATATAAGAACCTTCAGAATGATCCTAAACAATGCTTGGTGCCCCAAAGGACGTAGAGGATGTAGGATGTGTCCTTGGAGGCTCTAACAAGTGTAAAATGGTTAAGAGAATATTCTTAAGGCTTAGAATAGTCTAGGAATGTGTATTAGGACATATAAGAACCTTTAGAATGATCCTAAACAATGCTTGCTGCCCCAAGGGACGTAAATCATGTAGCATGAGTCCTTGGAGGCTCTAACAAGTGTAGAATGGTTAAGAGAGTATTCTATAGGCTTAGAATGGTCTAGGAATGTGTCTTAGGACATATAAGAACATGTAGAATGATCGTAAACAATGCTTGGATCCCCAAGAGACATAAAGGATGTAGCATGAGTCCTTGGAGGATCTAACAAGTGTAGAATGGTTAAAAGAGTATTCTAAAGGCTTAGAATGGTCTAGGAATATATATTTGGACATATGAGAACCTTTAGAATGATCGTAAATAATGCTTGGTTCCCCAAGGGACGTAGAGGATGTAGAATGAGTCCTTGGAGGCTCTAATAAGTGTAGAATGGTTAGGAAAGTATTTTAAAGGCTTACAATGGTCTAGGCATGTGTATTAGGACATACAAGAACCTTTCAGAATGATCGTAAACAATGCTTGGTGCCCCAAGGGACGTAGAGGGTGTAGCATGAGTTGTTGGAGGCTCTAACTAGTGTAGAATGGTTAATAGAGTACTCTAAAGGCTTAGAATGGTCTAGGAATGTGTATTAGGACACACAAGAACCTTTCAGAAAGATCATAAAGAATGCTTGGTGCCCCAAGGGACGTAGAGGGTGAAGCATGAGTCCTTGGAGGCTCTAACAAGTGTAGAATGCTTAAAAGAGTATTCTAAAGGCTTAGAATGGTCTAGGAATGTGTATTAGGACATACAAGAACCTTTAGAATGATCCTAAACAATGCTTGGTGCCCCAAGGGACGTAGATTATGAAGCATGAGTCCTTGGAGGCTCTAACAAGTGTAGAATGGTTAAGAGAGTACTCCAAAGGCTAAGAATAGCTCTAGGAATGTGAACAAGTCACACGAATTTCACAAATGCCAAAAACTATTTTATTCATCATATGAAGCTCCTTTTATAGGAGAATTACAAACACTAATTCAAGCCTTCTTGGCCGTACAATAAAGCTATGGAAAAGGGTTGGGAGTTACAAAATAAAGTCCTATAATGACTACACTTTACTATGGGGTTGGGGGTTACATAATACTAATGATGAGCAAACTTATTACACGACTTTAATGCTCTTCAAAGTCACTCTCTTGGACGTGTGGTAGCTTGCCTTGATTCTTTGCATCTTTGCATCCATAGCCGTGAAGATGATTTTGGAATGAAGGAATCATTAGTGAATGCTCTTAATAGCCTTACTTGCATTTTGTAACCTCCCTTCATTATTGATTGGCCGTATAATGGTGGTATTCAATCACAAATTGAATTCTCAATTATTGGCCTTGAAAGTGTAACCACATGTCCTCTTTAATGTTCCATGATGAAGAGAATGTAACACCCTCTTAATGTGGCCGAATTCTTTATGGCTTGTCTTTGTAACTTCCCTCTCCTTTATTGATCATGATTGCCTCATAAATTGGTGGTTTCAAGTGTAACCTCCTTGACTTTGAAATCTGAATTAAATGAGTCTTAAATTTGTAACCTCCCATTAATGCTCTTCTTCTCAAGACCCAATCATAACCCTTGCAATTAATGCAACTTGAGTGGTCTTTTAATTACCACTAAGAAACATCAAAGCCTTGATTATTGTAACACCCTCACACTTATTTAGTTTAATTTGGATGTATTAAAATATGAACTTGAAAATTCCGATAAAAATCCGGCAGTGTTTCCTCTGTAATTCGGACTTTACCAAAATTTCCTGTTGTACCTGTTCAGACCAGAGTATTTATAAAACATAAACATATTAATAAAACAGCCAGATAAAGTCCTAATGCCCGATAAACCACATAATACAAAATTCTGGGCGCACAACTACTACATGATTTTAATTTACAAAATATTAGTTTTCTTAAAATTAAAACTAAGTCCACTCAAATGCTTTACACTCCACAGTGTGGAGTATACTCCCTGCTCGGCCAGAAAACGGTGCAAGCTCCCAGCTTATTACCTGAAAGGGGGTTGTAAGGGTGAACTTTACACAAGTAGGAAGTAGGTTCCAACGAGGCATAATAATCACTAAGTCAAAACACAATTAGCATATAGCACATAATTCCCTATACCAGTCCAAAGCATGCATCAAACACAATCACTTGCATATTATCATTTATCATATAATTAGAAATTTCTCTTTCTTTCATGTATTCTTTCTTTATTTCATTCTTTTATATTTTTTCTTGTTCTCTTTTCTTTCTTTCTTTTTTATTCGTTCTTTACTTCTTTCTTTTTATTAATTTGGCTACAGGGTCTCACGACCAGGCCCACTGACCTAACCTGCACCAAAATATTCTTTATTTAATTCCTTTCATTTAGCTGGTCACAGGGTCTAACGACCAGGCCCAACGACCTAACCTGCACCAGAAAACTCTTTATCATCTATCCACAGGGTCTAACAACCAGATTCATATGACCTAACCTATGTCACAGGGTCTCACGACCAGATCTTTCGATCTAACCTGCGCCATAGGGTCTCATGACCAGATCATACTATCTAACCTGCGTTGGCCACAGGGTCTTACGACCAGATCCCACGATCTAACCTGCGTTGGCCCATTCTTTTATTAATTCTTTTATCAATTGGCCACAGGGTCTTACGACCAGGTCCTCCCGACCTAACCTGTGACAGGTATCCTTTTATTATTCTCATCCTCATTTAATTTATCTTATTTAGTTATTCTTTTCATTTATTATCTTTTCTCTTCTTTAATTTCTTTATAATTTTCCTTCTCTCTTTTTCCTTTCATTATTAACTTGTTATCTCATTCGTCATTCAACACACATTTACCATAGAAGCATACTCAACAATTTTCACATTTTATATTTTCAATTCCCTAAGTTTATGTCACGACATTTTTAACTCTTTCTATTCCTTAGTTCTCATTCTAGTTTACATCTCATACATACTTTCTTTTATTTATTATTCAATTATTTGATTCGTTATGTGATACACATTTAACACACAAACATCACAATTCAGCTAGACATACAAAACAATAATCACTTATACTCATTTACAATTAACAATTTAAGACTTATTTCGTACAATTCCTTTGTCTTCAAGTCCATGTTGTCTATCCTAAAGGTTAAAGTCCATTTAGCATTTAAATTACCTACCTTTAACATAAAAGTCGTACATCACACTTAAATTCATATTCGTTAATTAACCCTACATCATAGCATTTAACAAATACAACTAAATAACAACATACATCATTTAGCATCTCTAATTACATAGCAATCCATTTACCATTCAGCAACTATAATTAACTAACAAGCATACATGTAGCACTTTACTATTAAAATAGCAAGTATACCTCATAATCTATAGTGTACAATAATTCATTTTCACAACTAGCATTTAAAAGACATATTCATTAACGTACAAACAATATATCACCGCTAGGACATACCATCATTCATATCTACCATCATTCAATTAGTTCTTCATTCTTTTATTTTCCTATTTTAATTTTTTGTCTAGATTAATTACTCACATGTTCAATCAATAGCACACCCATATACTCTTAGCAAAGATTATAACTAGCAAAAAACTAGTCCCTACAAGCTGACGTAAAACACCCCTTACCTCGATTGACGAAAATAAAGAAATAACCTCAACTTCGGGGCTTGCCGACGAGAATGAGCGGTGATCCGTGAAGCGTCAATGACCTGGGGTGATGAACAGGTCCGTGGCGGTCAACGTCGGTGAAGAGAACAGTCATGGTACGGCGATAACGACGCCGGTTCGGTTCGCAATCAGCAAAGACCCACACCGAATGTCGATTTCGGCGACGGCGGCGCGAGCGAAGAACAAGGGAGGGATAGGCGAGTCACTCCCTTGGCTGGCGGCGTGACTCCATGGCTGCAGCATCAAACAATGGCGGCAGCAGCAAGCAAAAACCCAGCAGTAGTGGCGGCTCGTATGGCTGGTGGCTCGATCTGGGTCACAAACTTCGTCCCTCGAAGTGATGGTGCGGCAGCGCTCGGTGGGTCACGGTGGCGGTATGGCAGCAGAGAGGGATGAGAGCAGGGGCGGCGGCTGAAGTTACAGGGGGGTCGCAAGGTGGAGGTTGAGGGTGGCGGCAATGGGCAGAGGAGGGAGAGAGAACACGGGGAGAGAGAGACGCGAACGGTGATGGCTAGCACCGGTTCGTGGCGGCGCGAACACAGGGAACGGCGGCGGCAGTTAATCGCAACAGGAGGGAGGACGCGTGCGGCTGGAGCTTGACACGAAGAGCGAGTGGCGGCGAACGGTGGTGGCGAGCTCGGCGGTGGCTGGCCCAGCAGTGGAGAGAGAGGGAGGGCGCTAGGGCCGGCGCCTCGTTGAAGAAGAGGGAAGAAGGAGATGGGGGGGGGGGGTTGATCTAACCCCCATTCTCTTTTATTTATTTTTTTTTATTATTACATTATCATTTTTATTATTACTATTATTATTATTATTATTTTTCTTTTTCTTTTTCTTTTTATTTATTATTATTATTATTATTACTATTACTTTTCATTTTTCTTTTTATTTATTTATTTATTTATTATTATTTGGAATTAAAAATGGGGATGTTACAATTATTCCTTGCTTCATTATGACTTCCAAAACATGGTCATATGGACTTCAAGAGTTGATCTTCTTGAGCTTCATTCCTTGAACAACAGGGAGGCTCTTCATCTTTCTCTTGGCTAGACTCTTCAAGGTGTTTGCCTGAGTTTACACTTGCAGAAAAAACTAGCAAAGCTAAACATAAACATGAACATAAAAGTTGGTGGGCAAATCTCCTAAGCCCTTATTACAAATCAAAGCTTAAACATAACCCTAGTTTAAAAACTCAAAAACTCTAAAAACTTGAAAGATTTATAATCAATCTTTTACAAAGTCATCATCTTCCTTTCCTTGGTTAGGACTTGAAGTCCTCACCATGCTGGTCTTGAAGGTCCTTGGGCTGTCCTTCATCAATCCCTCCCTCTTCAAAGGATTAGTCCTCAAATTTGTAGGGTTGCAGAACATGAGCATAAGTTTCCCAAAGAACTTGTTCAAGTCTTCCCAGAAGAATGACACCTCAGATTTCTTCCTCAATTTTCCATTCCTAATTCCAGGGTCAAATGGAATTTGTAGCCAAGCATCCTTGAATCTGTTTGGACTGAGGAAAATTATTAGCCCAAATGTACAACTATAAAAATTTTCATGTAGCAACAAGATAACTCCATGGGCATCAAAGATTTCATCAATCAATTTTCTAAAGGCATAAGTACAACTAAGCCCATTAAACATAATTGAATGTTGTGATGCATGATTACCCCAATTGCTACCCAGATTCAAAGATTGTTTCTCATGCAGATTCAAGATGGAACTCCCAAAATGAGTCAAATTGACTAAGACATAATTAAAGTTCCTATCTAACATGATCCTACATGGTGCTTCTAACATGGATGAAGCATGCAAACTTTCATACAAACAAGTATTGTGAAACATTAAATCTTTTGTCAAATCACTTGGGTTCACTTCTACATTGTTCTTGTCCTCATCAAAAGTTTCAAGTGGAGGTTCAATCCAAGTAGGAGTTGTCAACATAGGCCTACTCAAAACCAGGCCCACTTCAGTTCTCCTTTTTTGTGGTCTCACTAGTACCTTCTCCATCTTTTCCTTTGGTTCCTAACAGGGCCTTAGAAATTGGTCACGGTTTTTAAGCTTAACAGAAATTTAGGGACAAATATTTTCCTGACAAACAGGCTAAAAATTGGTCACGATTTAAGCCTTAAAAACAAAAGCCATGGTTGCTGCAGTACTGCAAATAGCGACGGATTTAATCAGCAGCCACAAAACAGACTCAAACACCAAAGAAAACAACAACGACTCAAACTGTCACTATAGGTGCAGGAAGCAATAGCGACAGTATCCAAAACGTCACTGAAAACCCAGTTCCTTTCAGCAGCGATTTTCAGCGAAGCAACAAAGAAAACCCAGAATTAGCAGCGATCAAATTTTGTTGCAACAAGTTCAGAAAAAGAAATTAATTTTTTTTTAAATGGTTGCAACAAAAAGCCTTGCTCTGATACCAAATTGATACACCCAAAGAATTGGATGTATGATTCCAATGATCTCGCCTTTAATCTTGAGGGTCTCTTCTATTTTGTTTGGGATTTTTATGATGGAAAGGTAATGAAAAACGAATAAGAAGAAGAGAAACCGAATTGAGAATAGAATATAGTGAACTTTGGATATTGAAGGAGGCGCCACACTTGAGAAACAAGTGATAAGCCTTGGTTGGACTCAATTGCTTCACACAATAGAGCTCCTTCCCACAACCAAAATGAAAGAGAATCACTCTCTAGGAATGTGAACAAGTCACACGAATTTCACAAATGCCAAAAACTATTTTATTCATCATATGAAGCTCCTTTTATAGGAGAATTACAAACACCAATTCAAGCCTTCTTGGCCGTACAATAAAGCTATGGAAAAGGATTGGGAGTTACAAAATAAAGTCCTATAATGACTACACTTTACTATGGGGTTGGGGGTTACATAATACTAATGATGAGCAAACTTATTACATGACTTTCATGCTCTTCAAAGTCACTCTCTTGGACGTGTGGTAGCTTGCCTTGATTCTTTGCATCTTTGCATCCATAGCCGTGAAGATGATTTTAGAATGAAGGAATCATTAGTGAATGCTCTTAATAGCCTTACTTGCATTTTGTAACCTCCCTTCATTATTGATTGGCCGTATAATGGTGGTATTCAATCACAAATTGAATTCTCAATTATTGGCCTTGAAAGTGTAACCACATGTCCTCTTTAATGTTCCATGATGAAGAGAATGTAACACCCTCTTAATGTGGCCGAATTCTTTATGGCTTGTCTTTGTAACTTCCCTCTCCTTTATTGATCATGATTGCCTTATAAATTGGTGGTTTCAAGTGTAACCTCCTTGGCTTTGAAATCTGAATTAACGGAGTCTTAAATTTGTAACCTCCCATTAATGCTCTTCTTCTCAAGACCCAATCATAACCCTTGCAATTAATGCAACTTGAGTGGTCTTTTAATTACCACTAAAAAACATCAAAGCCTTGATTATTCCTTGCTTCATTATGACTTCCAAAACATGGTCATATGGACTTCAAGAGTTGATCTTCTTGAGCTTCATTCCTTGAACAACAGGGAGGCTCTTCATCTTTCTCTTGGCTAGACTCTTCAAGGTGTTTGCCTGAGTTTACACTTGTAGAAAAAACTAGCAAAGCTAAACATAAACATGAACATAAAAGTTGGTGGGCAAATCTCCTAAGCCCTTAATACAAATCAAAGCTTAAACATAACCCTAGTTTAAAAACTCAAAAACTCTAAAAACTTGAAAGATTTATAATAAATCTTTCACAAAGTCATCATCTTCCTTTCCTTGGTTAGGACTTGAAGTCCTCACCATGCTGGTCTTGAAGGTCCTTGGGCTGTCTTTCATCACCAAGGGATGTAAAGGATGTAGCATGAGTCCTTGGAGGCTTTAACAAGTGTAGAATGGTTAAAATAGTATTCTAAAGGCTTAGAATGGTCTAGGAATATATATTAGGACATATAATAACCTTTAGAATGATCGTAAACAATGCTTGGTGCGTAGAGGATGTAGAATGAGTCCTTAGAGGCTCTAATAAGTGTAGAATGGTTAAGAAAGTATTTTAAAGGCTTAGAATGGTCTAGGCATGTGTATTAGGACATACAAGAACCTTTCAGAATGATCGTAAACAATGCTTGGCGCCCCAAGGGACTTAGAGGGTATAGCATGAGTCGTTGGAGGCTCTAACAAGTGTAGAATGGTTAATAGAGTATTCTAAAGGCTTAGAATGGTCTAGGAATGTGTATTAGGACACACAAGAACCTTTCAGAATGATCGTAAACAATGCTTGGTGCCCCAAGGGACGTAGAAGGTGTAGCATGAGTCCTTGGAGGCTCTAACAAGTGTAGAATGCTTAAAAGAGTATTCTAAAGGCTTAAAATGGTCTAGGAATGTGTATTAGAACATACAAGAACCTTTAGAATGATCCTAAACAATGCTTGGTGCCCCAAGGGACGTAGATTATGAAGCATGAGTCCTTGGAGACTCTAACAAGTGTAGAATGGTTAAGAGAGTACTCTAAAGGCTTAGAATAGTCTAGGCATGTGTATTAGGACATATAAGAACCTTCAGAATGATCCTAAACAATGCTTGGTGCCCCAAAGGACGTAGAGGATGTAGCATGAGTCATTGGAGGCTCTAACAAGTGTAGAATGGTTAAGAGAGTATTCTAAAGGCTTAGAATGGTCTAAGAATGTGTATTAGGACATACAAGAACCTTTAGAATGATCCTAAACAATGCTTGGAGCCCCAAGGGACGTAAATCATGTTGCATGAGTCCTTGGAGGCTCTAACAAGTGTAGAATGGTGAAGAGAGTATTCTAAAGGCTTAGAATAGTCTAGGCATGTGTAGTATGACATATAAGAACCTTCAGAATGATCCTAAACAATGCTTGGTGCCCCAAAGGACGTAGAGGATGTAGCATGTGTCCTTGGAGGCTCTAACAAGTGTAAAATGGTTAAGAGAGTATTCTTAAGGCTTAGAATGGTCTAGGAATGTGTATTAGGACATATAAGAACCTTTAGAATGGTCCTAAACAATGCTTGCTACCCCAAGGGACGTAAAGGATGCAGCATGAGTCCTTGGAGGCTCTAACAAGTGTAGAATGGTTAAGAAAGTATTTTAAAGGCTTAGAATGGTCTAGGCATGTGTAGTAGGACATAGAAGAACCTTTTAGAATGATCGTAAACAATGCTTGATGCCCCAACGGACGTAGAGGATGTAGCATGAGTCGTTGGAGGTACTAACAAGTGTAGAATGATTAATAGAGTATTCTAAAGGCTTAGAATGGTCTAGGAATGTGTATTAGGACATACAAGAACCTTTAGAATGATCCTAAACAATGCTTGGTGCCCCAAGGGACGTAGATTATGAAGCATGAGTCCTTGGAGGCTCTAACAAGTGTAGAATGGTTAATAGAGTATTCTAAAGGCTTAGAATAGTCTAGGAATGTTTATTAGGAGATACAAAAACCTTTCAGAATGATCGTAACAATGCTTGGTGCCCCAAGGTACGTAGAGGGTGTTGCATGAGTCCTTGGAGGCTCTAACAAGTGTAGAATGGTTAAGAGAGTACTCTAAAGGCTTAGAATAGTCTAGGCATGTGTATTAGGACATATAAGAACCTTTAGAATGATAGTAAACAATGGTTGTTGCCCCAAGGGATGTAGAGGATGTAGCATGAGTCATTGGAGGCTCCAACAAGTGTAGAATGGTTAATAGAGTATTCTAAAGGCTTAGAATGGTGTAGGAATGCGTATTAGGACAAACAAGAACCTTTGGAATGATCGTAAACAATACTTGGTGCCCCATGGGACGTAGATTATGTAGCATGAGTCCTTGCAGGCTCTAACAAGTGTTGAATGGTTAAGAGAGTATTCTAAAGGTTTAGAATGGTCTAGGAATGTGTATTAGGACATACAAGAACCTTTCAGAATGATCGTAAATAATGCTTGGTGCCCCAATGGACGTAGTGGATGTAGCAAGTGTCCTTGGAGGCTCTAACAAGTGTAGAATGGTTAAGAGAGTATTATAAAGGCTCAGAATGGTCTAGGAATGTGTATTAGGACATAGAAGAACCTTTAGAATGATCCTAAATAATGCTTGGTTCCCCAAGGGACGTAGATTATGTAGCATGAGTTCTTGGAGGCTCTAACAAGTGTAGAATGGTTAAGAGAGTATTCTAAAGGCTTAGAATGGTCTAGGAATGTGTATTAGGACATATAAGAACCTTCAGAATGATCCTAAACAATGCTTGGTGCCCCAAAGGACGTTGAGGATGTAGCATGTGTCCTTGGAGGCTCTAACATGTGTAAAATGGTTAAGAGAGTATTCTTAAGGCTTAGAATGGTCTAGGAATATGTATTTGGACATAGAAGAACCTTTGGAATGATCCTAAACAATGCTTGATGCCCCAAGGGACGTAAAGGATGTAGCATGAGTCGTTGGAGGCTCTAACAAGTGTAAAATTATTAATAGAGTATTCTAAAGGCTTAGAATGGTCTAGGAATATATATTAGGACATATAAGAATCTTTAGAATGATCGTAAGCAATGCTTGGTGCCCCAAGGGACGTAGAGGAAGTAGAATGAGTCCTTGGAGGCTCTAAGAAGTGTAGAATGGTTAAGAAAGTATTTTAAAGGCTTAGAATGGTCTAGGCATGTGTATTAGGACATACAAGAACCTTTCAGAATGATCGTAAACAATGCTTGGTGCCCCAAGGGATGAAGAGGGTGTAGCATGAGTCGTTGGAGTCTCTAACAAGTGTAGAATGGTTAGTAGTGTATTCTAAAGGCTTCGAATGGTCTAGGAATGTGTCTTAGGACATACAAGAACCTTTAGAATGATCCTAAACAATGCTTGGAGCTCCAAGGGACGTAGAGGATGTAGCATGAGTCATTGGAGGCTCTAACAAGTGTAGAATGGTTAATAGAGTATTCTAAAGGCTTAGAATGGTCTAGGAATGTGTATTAGGACATATAAGAACCTTCAGAATGATCCTAAACAATGCGTGGTGCCCCAGAGGACGTTGAGGATGTAGCATGTATCCTTGGAGGCTCTAACAAGTGTAAAATGGTTAAGAGAGTATTCTTAAGGCTTAGAATGGTCTAGGAATGTGTATTTGGACATATAAGAACCTTTGGAATGATCCAAAACAACGCTTGATGCCCTAAGGGACGTAAATGATGTAGCATGAGTCGTTGGAGGCTCTAACAAGTATTCTAAAGGCTTAGAATGGTCTAGGAATGTGTATTAGGACATACAAGAACCTTTCAGAATAATCGTAACAATGCTTGGTGCCCCAAGGTACGTAGAGGGTGTAGCATGAGTCCTTGGAGGCTCTAACAAGTGTAGAATGCTTCAAAGAGTATTCAAAAGGTTTAGAATAGTCTAGGCATGTGTATTAGGACATATAAGAACCGTTAGAATGATCCTAAACAATGCTTAGTTCCCCAAGGGACGTAAAGGATGTAGCATGAATCGTTGGAGGCTTAACAAGTGCAGAATTGTTAACAGAGTATTCAAAACGCTTAGAATTGTCTAGGAATGTGTATTAGGACAAACAAGAACCTTTGGAATGATCGTAAAAAATACTTGGTGCCCCATGGGATGTATATTATGTAGCATGAGTCCTTGGAGGCTCTAACAAGTGTTGAATGGTTAAGAGAGTATTCTAAAGGCTTAGAATGGTCGAGGAATGTGTATTAGGACATACAAGAACCTTTCAGAATGATCGTAAACAATGCTCTGTGCCTCAAGGGACATAGTGGATGTAGCATGTGTCCTTGGAGGCTCTAACAAGTGTAGAATGGTTAAGAGATTATTATAAAGGCTTAGAATGGTCTAGGAATGTGTATTAGGACATAGAAGAACCTTTAGAATGATCCTAAACAATTCTTGGTGCCCCAAGGGACGTAGATTATGTAGCATGAGTCCTTGGAGGCTCTAACAAGTGTAGAATGGTTAATAGAGTATTCTAAAGGCATAGAATGGTCTAGGAATGTGTATTAGGACATATAAGAACATGTAGAATGATCGTAAACAATGCTTGGTGCCCCCTGAGACGTAAAGGATGTAGCATGAGTCCTTGGAGGCTCTAACAAGTGTAGAATGGTTAAAAGAGTATTCTAAAGGCTTAGAATGGTCTAGGAATATATATTAGGACATATAAGAACCTTTTTATAATGATCGTAAACAATGCTTGGTGCCCCATGGGACGTAGAGGATGTAGAATGAGTCCTTGGAGGCTCTAACAAGTGTAGAATGGTTTAGAAAGTATTCTATAGGGTTAGAATGGTCTAGGAATGTGTATTAGGACATACAAGAACCTTTCAGAATGATCGTAAACAATTCATGGTGCCATAAGGGACGTAGAGGGTGTAGCATGAGTCGTTGCAGGCTCTAACAAGTGTAGAATGGTTTATAGACTATTCTAAAGGCTTAGAATGGTCTAGGAATGTGTATTAGGACACACAAGAACCTTTTATTATGATCGTAAACAATGCTTGGTGCCCCAAGGGACGTAGATTATGGAGCATGAGTCCTTGGAGGCTCCAACAAGTGTAGAATGGTTAAGAGAGTATTCTAAAGGCTTAGAATAGTCTAGGCATGTATATTAGGACATATACAAACCTTCAGAAGGATCCTAAACAATGCTTGGTGCCCCAAGTGACGTAGAGGATGTAGCATGTGTCCTTGGAGGCTCTAACAAGTGTAAAATGGTTAAAAGAGTATTCTAAAGGCTTAGAATGGTCTAGGAATGTGTATTTGGACATATAAGAACCTTTAGAATGATCCTAAACAAGGCTTGATGCCCCAAGGGACGTAAATGATGTAGCATGAGTTGTTGGAGGCTCTAACAAGTGTAGAATAGTTAATAGAGTATTCTAAAGGCTTAGAATGGTCTAGGAATGTGTATTACGACATACAAGAACCGTTAGAATGATCGTAAACAATGGTTGGTGCCCCAAGGGACGTAGATTATGGAGCATGAGTCCTTGGAGGCTCCAACAAGTGTAGAATGGTTAAGAGAGTATTCTAAAGGCTTAGAATAGTCTAGGCATGTATATTAGGACATATACAAACCTTCAGAAGGATCCTAAACAATGCTTGGTGCCCCAAGGGACGTAGAGGATGTAGCATGTGTCCTTGGAGGCTCTAACAAGTGTAAAATGGTTAAAAGAGTATTCTAAAGGCTTAGAATGGTCTAGGAATGTGTATTTGGACATATAAGAACCTTTAGAATGATCCTAAACAATGCTTGATGCCCCAAGGGACGTAAATGATGTAGCATGAGTTGTTGGAGGCTCTAACAAGTGTAGAATAGTTAATAGAGTATTCTAAAGGCTTAGAATGGTCTAGGAATGTGTATTACGACATACAAGAACCTTTAGAATGATCGTAAACAATGGTTGGTGCCCCAAGGGACGTAGATTATGGAGCATGAGTCCTTGGAGGCTCCAACAAGTGTAGAATGGTTAAGAGAGTATTCTAAAGGCTTAGAATAGTCTAGGCATGTATATTAGGACATATACAAACCTTCAGAAGGATCCTAAACAATGCTTGGTGCCCCAAGGGACGTAGAGGATGTAGCATGTGTCCTTGGAGGCTCTAACAAGTGTAAAATGGTTAAAAGAGTATTCTAAAGGCTTAGAATGGTCTAGGAATTTGTATTTGGACATATAAGAACCTTTAGAATGATCCTAAACAATGCTTGATGCCCCAAGGGACGTAAATGATGTAGCATGAGTTGTTGGAGGCTCTAACAAGTGTAGAATAGTTAATAGAGTATTCTAAAGGCTTAGAATGGTCTAGGAATGTGTATTACGACATACAAGAACCTTTAGAATGATCGTAAACAATGGTTGGTGCCCCAAGGGACGTAGATTATGGAGCATGAGTCCTTGGAGGCTCCAACAAGTGTAGAATGGTTAAGAGAGTATTCTAAAGGCTTAGAATAGTCTAGGCAAGTGTATTAGGACATATAAGAACCTTCAGAATGATCCTAAACAATGCTTGGTGCCCCAAGGGACGTAGAGGATGTAGCATGTGTCCTCCGAGGCTCTAACAAGTGTAAAATGGTTAAGAGAGTATTCTAAAGGATTGGAATGGTCTAGGAATGTGTATTAGGACATATAAGAACCTGTAGAATGATCGTAAAGAATGCTTGGTGCCCCAAGCGACGTAGAGGATGTAGCATGTGACCTTTGAGGCTCCAATAAGTGTAGAATGGTTAAAAGAGTATGCTAAAGGCTTAGAATGGTCTAGGAATATATATTAGGACATATAAGAACCTTTAGAATGATCGTAAACAATGTTTGGTGCCCCAGGAGACGTAGAGGATGTAGAATGAGTCCTTGGAGGCTCTAATAAGTGTAGAATGGTTAAGAAAGTATTTTAAAGGCTTAGAATGGTCTAGGCATGTGTATTAGGACATACAAGAACCTTTCAGAATGATCGTAAACAATGCTTCGTGCCCCAAGGGACGTAAATGATGTAGCATGAGTTGTTGGAGGCTCTAACAAGTGTAGAATGGTTAATAAAGTATTCTAAAGGCTTAGAATGGTCTAGGAATGTGTATTAGGACCATACAAGAACCTTTAGAATGATCCTAAACAATGCTTGGTGCCCCAAGGGACGTAGATTATGTAGCATGAGTCCTTGGAGGCTCTAACAAGTGTAGAATGGTTACGAGAGTATTCTAAAGGCTTAGAATAGTCTAGGCATGTGTATTAGGACATGTAAGAACCTTTAGAATGATCGTAAACAATGCTTGGTGCCCCAAGGGACGTAGAGGATGTAGCATGAGTCGTTGGAGGCTCTAACAAGTGTAGAATGGTTAATAGAGTATTCTAAAGGCTTAGAATGGTCTACGAATGTGTATTAGGACATACAAGAACCTTTAGAATGATCGTAAACAATGATTGGTGCCCCATGGGACGTAGATTTTGTAGCATGAGTCCTTGGAGGCTCTAACAAGTGTAGAATGGTTAGGAGAGTATTCTAAATGCTTACAATAGTCTAGGCATGTGTATTAGGACATATAAGAACCTTTACAATGATCCTAAACAAAGCTTGGTGCCCCAAGGGACGTAAAGGATGTAGCATGAGTCGTTGGAGGCTCTAACAAGTGTAGAATGGTTAATAGAGTATTCTAAAGGCTTAGAATGGTCTAGGAATGTGTATTAGGACATATAAGAACCTTTAGAATGATCCTTTATCAAGGCTTGCTACCCCAAGGGACGTAAAGGATGTAGCATGAGTTGTTGGAGGCTCTAACAAGTGTAGAATGGTTAATAGAGTATTCTAAAGGCTTAGAATGGTCTAGGAATGTGTAATAGGACATACAAAGAACCTTTAGAATGATCCTAAACAATGCTTGGTGCCCCAAGGGACGTAGATTATGTAGCATGAGTCCTTGGAGGCTCTAACAAATGTAGAATGGTTAAGAGAGTACTCTAAAGGCTTAGAATAGTCTAGGCATGTGTATTAGGACATATAAGAACCTTTAGAATGATCGTAAACAATGCTTGGTGCCCCAAGGGACGTAGAGGATGTAGCTGTTGAAACTGAGTGTTGAATCTCATGGTTTCCCTCGTGTTGTTTTGATGATGACACAACACATTTTTATATATGTTCTTAACAGGTTCAGGTACATTGAAGATTGCAAAGATGTTATGCATGTTGAAGATCTAGTGTTTAGGCTTAGATATCTTTGTAAGGCATCTATTATTCTTAAAGCACTTAGTTATAACCGATATGATGATGATAATTGTTTTTGTTCTTAAAAACCTAGAAGAAGCCTTTTTATATCTGCTCCAGGAAATTCTTTGTGAAAAATGTTTTGCGAAAACCTTTGGTTACAACCTTTTTATGAAAATTAATTTTTTAATGTGGAGTAATCGATTACCCTTCTGGAATAATCGATTACTTGATGCAACTTGTAACCAGAGTGTAAGTAATTGATTAATTAGTCTCTTGTAATGGATTACTTCCTTGAACTGGTCATTTAGGTGACAGTAATCGATTACTTGAAACTATTAATCGATTATATTCAATGCTGCAACTTTTGTGGAAAACCTGAGAGCAAGTAATCGATTAACCTGACCAAAGTAATCGATTATTTTAATTCAAATTTTGAAAAACGTGCTGAAATCAATCTGATTCCCAGAATGATTTGTTTCCCTTTCTGGATGATCACGTTTTGAATTCAGGCTGCTTCTTCTATATTTTAAAAATGCTTTTTATCTTTTCTTAATTCACTTCTTCTACTTCTTATCCTTCTCTATATTTTTTTTGAAAAATCCCTTGAGAAGAAAAATCATTTTCATCATCATCATCATAGTGTTATTGCCTTGAGTTTGCTTGAGTATATTATATTGTCATAGGTCTTTATTGTAGTATCCGCTCTATCTAGAGAGCTTATTGTTAGTTGCACACATTTCTTCGTGCAAATCCATTTTATTGTAAAGGGTGTGACAACCTTAGGTATTAAGGAGTGTTTTCCCTTAGGATTGAACGTGTGTCGCGTTCATAGGGTGAGGTAACCCTTGTTGTTTTGGGTAGCGCTATACGAACGGTGGGATTCCTAGTAGTTAGGCTATTTGTATTTGAGGTCCCTGGAGAACAGTGGGATTCCTAGTAGCTTGCGGGGCGCTTTGGATGTACTTGGGGACGCAGTTGCGTCTTGGCTTAGTGAAAAAACTCAAGTGGGTCGCTTGAGGACTGGATGTAGGCATTGTTGGCCGAACCAGGATAAAAATCTCTGGTGCATAATTTCCTTTCCCTTATCCTTTTTTTTTTCGCTCGTTTATTTTGTGTTAATCATATCTTCGCGGATAAAAGTTATTTTCAAGTTTTATTTAATATAACACGAGAATTGTGTTTTTCATTTGTGATGATTTTTAAATCAATCTCATGTATAGTATGTTTTCAATATTCTTAGTGATATTTTTTCAATTCCGTTCTTAAAAACGTTTTAATTCGTTCTTTAAGTCTTCCGCTCGTTTTAATTCACTGTTATTATTTCAAAGAACGATTTATTGTGATTGGTTTTTCAAAGTTTTATAAACACCCAATTCACCCCCCCTCTTGGGTGATTCTCGCCAAATACCACCAATTATTCCAACAATTGGTATCAGAGCTTCGTGCTCTGGTAACAAGCTTAATCGCTTGAGTTAAAGATCCTTGTGTGGTTTGGCATTTTGGGATATTTGTTTCTGATTTTAATATGGAAGGTTTTTCATTCGATGAAGCACCAACTTTCGATGGAGAAAATTATGTGTATTGGAGTGCTAGAATGAAATTTTATTTACAATCTATCAATTATCGTTTATGGTTTATTGTGCAAAATGATTTTGTTTTAAACCCAAAAAATGTTTTAAATGATTTTGACAAAAAATGTTTTGCCTTGAATATTCAAGCAATGCAAATTTTAAGGAATGCCTTAAACGATGACGCATATGCTAGAATCAAGGATTGTCATAATGCTAAAAGTGTTTGGGATACTTTACACACATATTATGCTACTACTGATGATCTTCTGGAAAGTGTAAGTGTTCACAGATGTAATCAGGAAATCAAAATAGAGAAAAGCTCGAAGAATGAATTGACTATCTCCCATGACAAAGTTCTGTATGATGACACCAACAGCATGAGGAGCAATTCGTCAGATAAAGATGTTGATGATGTAGAAAATCTGTTTGAAACATTCTTGATATCTTACTTGGAATCAAGTTCTTCAGATGAGGAATCGGTAGTCAATGATAGTACACCATATTCATACACTCCTCTCGAGGTAACTTTAATTGATTCTCA
This sequence comes from Crotalaria pallida, assembly GCA_037953625.1. Taxonomy (NCBI): domain Eukaryota; kingdom Viridiplantae; phylum Streptophyta; class Magnoliopsida; order Fabales; family Fabaceae; genus Crotalaria; species Crotalaria pallida. The sequence goes on along the minus strand of CM075649.1, from coordinate 71,741,134 downwards.
TTCCCAAAATCCTCATAGTACTCATAATGTTTTGAGAGATGATTTGAAAAATAATTTTGAAAATAGCACCTCTACAAGAAATGAAAAATGTAATTTTATTGAAAAATCTGTTGAGGTTGTTTCTTGTGACTCTCAGTGTATCTCAAAATCCATTTGTTCAAACTCCTTATTTGACAACTCTAATAAGATTGTGGAAATTCAAAAGTCAAATGAAGTGATTGTCAAATGTGATTTTGAATACAAGGATCACGAGTCTGTGTTTTGCAAAAATAATTTTAGAAAATTCAAAGCATCTCCCAAACCCATTATTTGTAACTATTGTGGACGTTCGGGTCATATCTCTCATTTGTGCATTTATAAGAAAAATCAATATATGAGAAATAAAATGAAATGGGTTCCAAAGGTTTCTGAGGAATCAAAATCTAATCCCCATGGACCCAAAATAAGATGGGTACCAAAAACTTCTCCTTGTAACAGGAAGGAAGATCATATTTTAACCAAGGAAAAACCAAGAAGAAATCAAAGAGAAAAATACATCAAAAGGTCTCCTTGGATATCTGAAGATAGATGGAGTGACCAAAGGAGAATAGCTTCAATGAGAACAAAAGCTTTCAATGGAAGAAATGAAAAATTCATTTTGAAGAAAAATCAGGAAAGAAAGCAATGGTCTCAAACAAAATACCCTTGGCACAAAATAGTTGATGGAAGGAATCACTGGTCAAAGACAAAATCTCCTTGGCATACAAAGTATAAGGTAAACAGGTCATATGCTCATTATAATCATGATTATTCAAGAACATACTTTGACTATTCCAAGCTATACTGAATTTGAAAAATAAATCATGTGTTGCAAATTTTCTTTTCACATGATCATCATGTCTTGGAAAAGTTAAAAGTACTTCGATCATAACATGTAACTTAATGCAAATTTGAGATAATCGAATTGGCATCTAAATACATATTATGATTGGACTTGGTATAATTCTTAGTTATAATGAAGTTTATGATTTGTTTTTGGTCTATTTCAGTTACTTCAATAGTTCTCAGTATTTATCATGAAAATGTATCTAACTTGAGCGTCGGAGATAGACAGAACTATCTGTTTTGCAGGAAACAGGGTCTCCTAAAGGTAAGTTGACCACAAGCTAATGTCACGAACGGTTCCTGGCATCAGAAATCAACTCTCAGAAGTCATCGAAGATTAGTTTTGCAGAGAAAGAAGAATTCTGGATTTTTGTGCAGAAGTAATCGATTACTCTGCAACAGTAATCGATTACCCAGTTGGTTTGTGCAGCAGTTCCAATCAGTTATTAAGAGTTAATCGATTAAAGGATCAGATTAATCGATCAAATCTGCAGCATCATGCAATCCATCAGAGGCAAAGTAATCGGTTAATAAAATTGATGTAATCGGTTATAGATGTTGCATCAGTTCTGACCAGAGGAGGAATAATCGATTAAATGCATGAAAGTAATCGATTAAATGAAGAAGTAATCGATTAATTCAATGGAAATAATCGATTACTGGCTACAGTATCTAAAAAAAATAAGAAAAAGTGCAGATTTGTGTGGATCTTGTTGGCCTTGACCCAGTTGACCAAGTGTGGACCACTTATTTGACTAAACCCTAGCCACACACTCACATATTCTCTTTTTCTTTCCAAACATACACGGCCTCCCTCTCTCACATCTCCCACGATATTTTTCTTCTTCTTCCTCATTCCCTCTTCTTCATCCTTCAAACCACATACACCATAACCACCTCCTAACCTTCATCAATCCTTCACCATTCTTACTCATTCTTCCCTCTTCTCTCATAAACCTCCACCCTCTTCTCTTCTATCATCCAAAAACCGTCCCTCTCTCTCTTACCCATTCCCATTCATCTTTCACCATAACCACCATAGAAACCACCCTTGAAATCACCATTCCTTGTCCTCCATTGACAAAACCTTACTCAAAATACTTGGTTAAACTTGGTTCTCTCAAAGTTTGCATGATTCACTGTGCTTGATCTTCATGTTCAGATCCGGTTCATCTTCTCCGGATGAAGATAGTTGATGTGTGAAGATTTCGGTTCATCTAGTTCAGTGGTTCAGGCGCTCGGTTCGTTGGTCTGGCAAGGTTTTGGTTTTATGGTTCAGATTGTTTTTCGGTTCGCTGGTCTGGTTCGGTTTTCTGGTTTTTTCGGTTCGGTTCAGAGTTATTGAGGTCTCCGGTTCAGTTGCAAGTGTACTGGTTCGTCTGGTTCAGTGTGATTCTGGTTTATTCAGTATTCGGTTCAGCCTTGGTTCAGTACTCTTCTTCGGTTCAGGTTCTCGGTTTATTGTTTTATCTGTCTCAGTCTCTCTATGTTCAGTACTTTGATATGCTGCTTGATGATGATGTCTTGCTATAGCTGCTTTAAATATCTGGTATTCTGAAGGATAGTCTGGGTTCTTTTTTGTGCTGTGCTGAGAATTGTGTTATTGCTGGGCTGTCTATTCTGGTGATTGGTTCAGTCGTTCAGAATTTTGCATTTGATATTATCTGAATTCGGTTGTGATCATGTCAACCCGTCACACTAAAAGAAGAGCCATCATTGATGAGCCGGATGAGGATGAGCCTTCACCTCCTTTTGTTCGGAGTAGGGCTCAACCTTCGTCTAGTCGGGCTCCTAGGCCTTTGAGGACTAGACAAAGTGATGCAGGTCCTTCTGATCCACAGCCTCCGGTTCATCAACCGATTGCATTAGAGAAGTTAAATCGTTGGTTCTCTAATCCTTCTCAGATAATGGATTATGAAAAGTATTTCGCCGCCTGTTCTGTGATCTCTCCAAGGTTCCTTGATGCTGAAAATTTTGATGGTGACGACTGTAATCTCCCTGCTGTAGTGCTCTTGAAAGAAAAAGGTCTCTTTGAATTCAGTACTATTGGAGGTGACTATTATGAAGATTTAGTCAAGGTCTTCTACACTAATCTTGTCTGGAATGCTGATGAAAAGACTCTATATTCTGAAGTGAAAGGGAAAAGCATCAAAATCAGTTTGAATACTTGGATTAACATCACTCACCTACCCATGGATGGTATCACTTTCACTGGTTCTAGCTCGGATAGTCTATGGGGAGATGAGTATGGCAAGAAAACTACTAAAGAAGAGTTCATTGATGATCACATCCCTTCTGGAAAAGTGTTGACTTCGGGTAATCTGAAGTTTGAGTATCGGGTTCTACACTTCATTCTGAATCGCTGTCTTATTCCTAGGCAAGGCAACTACTTCAGGCTGCTTGATTCTGACTATATCATCTTCTGGGCGTGGTTTCACGACAAACCCATTAACTGGGGTTGGTTTGTCCAGAATCATATGATTGAGACTACGGGAAAGGTTCGCCGATCTATTGATAATGATATGAAGAATAAGACTTCGAAGCTTCCATATGCAACAGTTATAACTAACATCCTCAGGCGTTTTCGAGTTCCCTTGAATGGCGAAGCTCGAACTGCTCCTAACGCTGATATGCGTATGGACACAAATTTCTTGGGCAATATGGGATGGATTAATATGGAAGATAGAGGTTGGATGCCAAAGACTCAGAGATGGGAACACAAGTCCAATCATAACTATGACCCTGATGAAGAAGAACAGCAGCAGCATCAGCCAGAGAGTGCACCGGCTCAGGATTCGGACTTCATTCCGCTACAAGCTCTTTATCCACCTGATCACATTCCACCGTACATGCAGTTGTTCTTGGACGATGTCAGAGGCTACATGAGGCGTTCTGATGAACACATGCATTCAGTGGACACATCTCTTGCTCAGCTCACCTCCGGCATGGAACAGATGCACGTTGATATGGAGGCAGTGTAGCAGGAGATATATCATTTGAGGCATCAGAACCGTCCTCCATTCTAGTGATCACCTAGCTTGTGGATCTCTACTCTATTCTTATTTGATTTATGTTATTTGGATAATTTTATGCTTATGCTCGTAACCCCCTAGTTCCTTTTTTGTTTATCATGTTGAACTGTTTTGTGGATTTCATTTGGTATTCTCTGTCTTACTCTGGATATTTTTTACTTGATGCATTATGACAATATGTTCTGTTCGGTTTGTTATATTTGTTGTCATATGTTTTTTTCTCTTGTGCCTCCTCACCTTTTTGATGATGTCAAAAGGGGGAGAAAAATGTGGAGAATATCATGAGTTATTCATCAGGTAAGCAGGTTGAGAATCATGAGAACAGGTTGAACAGGTACAGGTAGGTTGAACAAGTTCATGATAATTTATGAATTCAGGGGGAGCGTATTGAATTTGTTGAGAATTTTTGAGTGTATTGAGTTTTTGAGCTTGTGATGAGCTTGAAGAATTATTTGCTGTGATCTCATGGAATGCTTTATTATTATTATTATTCTTTCTACTAACCCTTGTTTTGTAGGCAGTGTTTGTCATCATCAAAAAGGGGGAGTGTTGAAACTGAGTGTTGAATCTCATGGTTTCCCTCGTGTTGTTTTGATGATGACACAACACATTTTTATATATGTTCTTAATAGGTTCAGGTACATTGAAGATTGCAAAGATGTTATGCATGTTGAAGATCTAGTGTTTAGGCTTAGATATCTTTGTAAGGCATCTAATATTCTTAAAGCACTTAGTTATAACCTATATGATGATGATAATTGTTTTTGTTCTTAAAAACCTAGAAGAAGCCTTTTTATATCTGCTCCAGGAAATTCTTTGTGAAAAATGTTTTGCGAAAACCTTTGATTACAACCTTTTTATGAAAATCAATTTTTTAATGTGGAGTAATCGATTATCCCTTCTGGAATAATCGATTACTTGATGCAACTTGTAACTAGAGTGTAAGTAATTGATTAATTAGTCTCTTGTAATGGATTACTTCCTTGAACTGGTCATTTAGGTGACAGTAATCGATTACTTGAAACTATTAATCGATTATATTCAATGCTGCAACTTTTTTGGAAAATCTGAGAGCAAGTAATCGATTAACCTGACTAAAGTAATCGATTATTTTAATTCAAATTTTGAAAAACGTGCTGAAATCAATCTGATTCCCAGAATGATTTGTTTCCCTTTCTGGATGATCACGTTTTGTAATCAGGCTGCTTCTTCTATATTTTAAAAATGCTTTTTATCTTTTCTTAATTCACTTTTTCTACTTCTTCTCCTTCTCTATATTTTTTTTTGAAAAATCCCTTGAGAAGAAAAATCATTTTCATCATCATCATCATAGTGTTATTGCCTTGAGTTTGCTTGAGTATATTATATTGTCATAGGTCTTTATTGTAGTATCCGCTCTATCTAGAGAGCTTATTGTTAGTTGCACACATTTCTTCGTGCAAATCCATTTTATTGTAAGGGGTGTGACAACCTTAGGTATTAAGGAGTGTTTTCCCTTAGGATTGAACGTGTGTCGCGTTCATAGGGTGAGGTAACCCTTGTTGTTTTGGGTAGCGCTATACGAACAGTGGGATTCCTAGTAGTTAGGCTATTTGTATTTGAGGTCCCTGGCGAACAGTGGGATTCCTAGTAGCTTGCGGGGCGCTTTGGATGTACTTGGGGACGCAGTTGCGTCTTGGCTTAGTGAAAAGCTCAAGTGGGTTGCTTGAGGACTGGATGTAGGCATTGTTGGCCGAACCAGGATAAAAATCTCTGGTGCATAATTTCCTTTCCCTTATCCTTTTTTTTCGCTCGTTTATTTTGTGTTAATCATATCTTCGTGGATAAAAGTTATTTTCAAGTTTTAATTAATATAACACGAGAATTGTGTTTTTCATTTGTGATGATTTTTAAATCAATCTCGTGTATAGTATGTTTTCAATATTCATATTGATATTTTTTCAATTCCGTGCTTAAAAACGTTTTAATTTGTTCTTTAAGTCTTCCGCTCGTTTTAATCTCTGTTATTATTTCAAAGACCGATTTATTGCGATTGGTTTTTCAATGTTTTATAAACACCCAATTCACCCCCCTCTTGGGTGATACTCGCCAAATACCACCAATTATTCCAAATATCATGAGTCGTTGGAGGCTCTAACAAGTGTAGAATGGTTAATAGAGTATTCTAAAGGCTTAGAATGGTCTAGGAATGTGTATTAGGACATACAAGAGCCTTTAGAATGATCGTAAACAATGCTTGGTGCCCCATGGGACGTAGATTTTGTAGCATGAGTCCTTGGAGGCTCTAACAAGTGTAGAATGGTTAAGAGAGTATTCTAAAGGCTTAGAATAGTCTAGGCATGTGTGTTAGGACATATAAGAACCTTTAGAATGATCCTAAACAAAGTTTGGTGCCCCAAGGGACGTAGAGGATGTAGCATGAGTCGTTGGAGGCTCTAACAAGTGTAGAATGGTTAATATAGTATTCTAAAGGTTTAGAATGATCTAGGAATGTGTATTAGGACATACAAGAACCTTTAGAATGATCTTAAACAATGCTTGGTGCCCCAAGGGATGTAGATAATGTAGCATGAGTCCTTGGAGGCTCTAACAAGTTTAGAATGGTTAAGAGAGTACTCTAAAGGATTAGAATAGTCTAGGCATGTGTATTAGGACATATAAGAACGTTTAGAATGATCGTAAACAATGCTTGGTGCCCCATGGGACGTAGAGGATGTAGCATGAGTCGTTGGAGGCTCTAACAAGTGTAGAATGGTTAATAGAGTATTCTAAAGGCTTAGAATGGTCTAGGAATGTGTATTAGGACATACAAAAACCTGTAGAATGATCGTAAACAATGCTTGGTGCCCCATGGGACGTAGATTTTGTACCATGAGTCCTTGAAGGCTCTAACAAGTGTAGAATGGTTAATAGAGTATTCTAAAGGCTTAGAATAGTCTAGGCATGTGTATTGGGACATATAAGAACCTTTAGAATGATCCTAAACAAAGCTTGGTGCCCCAAGGGACGTAAAGGATGTCGCATGAGTCGTTGGAGGCTCTAACAAGTGTGGAATGGTTAATAGAGTATTCTAAAGGCTTAGAATGGTCTAGGAATGTGTATTAGGACATACAAAGAACCTTTAGAATGATCGTAAACAATGCTTGGTGCCCCATGGGACGTAGATTATGTAGCATGAGCCCTTGGAGGCTCAAACAAGTGTAGAATGGTTAAGAGAGTATTCTAAAGGCTTAAAATGGTCTAGGAATGTGTATTAGGACATACAAGAACCTTTCAGAATGATCGTAAACAATGCTTGGTGCCCCAAGGGACGTAGAGGGTGTAGCATGAGTCCTTGGATGCTCTAACAAGTGTAGAATGGTTAATAGAGTATTCTAAAGGCTTAGAATGGTCTAGGAATGTGTATGAGGACATACAAGAACCTTTAGAATGATCCTAAACAATACTTGGTGCCCCAAGGGACGTAGATTATGTAGCATGAGTCCTTGGAGGCTCTAACAAATGTAGAACGGTTAAGAGAGTACTCTAACGGCTTAGAATAGTCTTGGCATGTGTAATAGGACATAGAAGAAACTTTAGAATGATCATAAACAATGCTTGGTGCCCCATGGGACGTAGATTATGTAGCATGAGTCCTTGGAGGCTCTTACAAGTGTAGAATGGTTAAGAGAGTAGTCGAAAGGCTTAGAATAGTCTAGGCATGTGTATTAGGAAATATAAGAACCTTTAGAATGATCCTAAACAATGCTTGGTGCCCCAAGGGACATAATGGTTGTAGCATGAGTCCTTGGAGGCTCTAACAGGTGTAGAATGGTTAATAGAGTATTCTAAAGGCTTAGAATGGTCTAGGAATGTGTATTAGGACATACAAGAACCTTTAGAATGATCGTAAATAGTGCTTGGTGCTCCATGGGACGTAGATTATGTAGCATGAGTCCTTGGAGGCTCTAACAAGTGTAGAGGCTCTAACAAGTGTAGAATGGTTAAGAGAGTATTCCAAAGGCTTAGAATGGTCTAGGAATGTGTAATAGGACATACATGAACCTTTAGAATGATCGTAAACAATGTTTGGTGCCCCATGGGACGTAGATTATGTAGCATGAGTCCTTGGAGGCTCTAAAAGTGTAGAATGGTTAAGAGAGTATTCTAAAGGCTTAGATTGGTCTAGAAATGTGTATTAGGACATATAAGAACCTTGAGTGATCGTAACTAATGCTTGGTGTCCCAAGGGATGTAGAGGATGTAGAATGAGTCAATGGAGGAATTAATAAGTGTAGAATGGTTAAGAAAGTATTTTAAAGGCTTAGAATGGTCTAGGCTTGCCTATTAGGACATACAAGAACCTTTCAGAATGATCGTATACAATGCTTGGTGCACCAAGGGACGTAGAGGGTGTAGCATGAGTCCTTGGAGGCTTTAACAAGTATAGAATGGTTAAAAGAGTATTCTAAAGGCTTAGAATGGTCTAGGAATGTGTATTAGGACATACAAGAACCTTTAGAATGATCATAAATAGTGCTTGGTGCCCCACGGGACGTAGATTATGTAGCATGAGTCCTTGGAGGCTCTAACAATTGTAAAATGGTTAAAAGACTATTCTAAAGGCTTAGAATGGTCTAGGAATGTATTTTAGGACATACAAGAACCTTTAGAATGATCTTAAACAATACTTGGTGCCCCAAGGGACGTAGATTATGTAGCATGAGTCGTTGGAGGCTCTCACCAGTGTAGAATGGTTAATAGAGCATTCTAAAAGCTTAGAATAGTCTAGGAATGTGTATTAGGACATACAAGAACCTTTAGGATGATCCTAAACAATGCTTGGTGCCCCAAGGGACGTAAAGGATGTAGCATGTGTCCTTGGAGGCTCTAACAAGTGTAGAATGGTTAATAGAGTATTCTAAAGGCTTAGAATGGTCTAGGAATGTGTATTAGGAAATACAAGAACCTTTAAAATGATCGTAAACAATGCTTGGTACCCCATGGGACGTAGTTTATGTAGCATGAGTCCTTGCAGACTATTACAAGTGTAGAATGGTTAAGAGAGTATTCGAAAGGCTTAGAATAGTCTAGGCATGTGTCTTAGGACATATAAGAACCTTTAGAATGATCCTAAACAATGCTTGGTGCCCCAAGGGACATAATGGTTGTAGAATGAGTCCTTGGAGGCTCTAACAAGTGTAGAATGGTTAATAGAGTATTCTAAAGGCTTAGAATGGTTTAGGAATGTGTATTAGGACATACAAGAACCTTTAGAATGATCGTAAACAGTGCTTGGTGCCCCATGGGACGTAGATTATGTAGCATGAGTCCTTGGAGGCTCTAACAATTGTAGAATGGTTAAAAGACTGTTCTAAAGGCTTAAAATGGTCTAGGAATGTGTTTTAGGACATACAAGAACCTTTAGAATTATCTTAAACAATACATGGTGCCCCAAGGGACGTAGATTATGTAGCATGAGTCGTTGGAGGCTCTCACTAGTGTAGAATGGTTAATAGAGCATTCTAAAGGCTTAGAATAGTCTAGGAATGTGCATTAGGACATACAAGAACCTTTAGAATGATCCTAAACAATGCTTGGTGCCCCAAGGAACGTAAAGGATGTAGCATGTGTCCTTGGAGGCTCTAACAAGTGTAGAATGGTTAATAGAGTATTCTAAATGCTTAGTATTGTCTAGGAATGTGTATTAGGACATATAAGAACCTTTAGAATTATCGTAAACAATGCTTGGTGCCCCAAGGGACGTAGATTATGTAGCATGAGTCCTTGGAGGATCTAACAAGTGTAGAATGGTTAATAGAGTATTCTAAAGGCTTAGAATGGTCTAGGAATGTGTATTAGGACATACAAGAACCTTTAAAATGATCGTAAACAATGCTTGGTGCCCCATGGGACGTAGATTATGTAGCATGAGTCCTTGGAGGCTCTTACAAGTGTAGAATGGTTAAGAGAGTATTCGAAAGGCTTAGAATAGTCTAGGCATGTGTCTTAGGACACATAAGAACCTTTAGAATGATCCTAAACAATGCTTGGTGCCCCAAGGGACATAATGGTTGTAGCATGAGTCCTTGGAGGCTCTAACAAGTGTAGAATGGTTAATAGAGTATTCTAAAGGCTTAGAATGGTCTAGGAATGTGTATTAGGACATACAAGAACCTTTAGAATGATCGTAAACAGTGCTTGGTGCTCCATGGGACGTAGATTATGTAGCATGAGTCCTTGGAGGCTCTAACAAGTGTAGAGGCTCTAACAAGTGTAGAATGGTTAAGAGAGTATTCCAAACGCTTAGATTGGTCTAGGAATGTGTATTAGGACATATAAGAACCTTTAGAAAGATCGTAAACAATGCTTGGTGCCCCAAGGGACATAGAGGATGTAGAATGAGTCCATGGAGGCTATAAAAGTGTAGAATGGTTAAAAAAGTATTTTAAAGGCTTAGAATGGTCTAGGCATGTGTATTAGGACATACAAGAACCTTTTAGAATGATCATATACAATGCTTGGTGCTCCAAGGGACGTAGAGGGTGTAGCATGAGTCGTTGGAGACTCTAACAAGTGTAGAATGGATAATAGAGTATTCTAAAGGCTTAGAATGGTCTAGGAATGTGTATTAGGACATATAAGAACCTTTAGAGTGATCGTAACTAATGCTTGGTGTCCCAAGGGATGTAGAGGATGTAGAATGAGTCCATGGAGGAACTAATAAGTGTAGAATGGTGTAGAAAGTATTTTAACGGCTTAGAATGGTCTAGGCATGTCTATTAGGACATACAAGAACCTTTCAGAATGATTGTATACAACGCTTGGTGCACCAAGGGACGTAGAGGGTGTAGCTTGAGTCCTTGGAGGCTCTAAGAAGTGTAGAATGGTTAAGAGAGTATTCTAAAAGCTTAGATTGGTCTAGGAATGTGTATTAGGACATATAAGAACCTTTAGAATGATCATAAATAGTGCTTGGTGCCCCATGGGACGTAGATTATGTAGCATGAGTCCTTGGAGGCTCTAACAATTGTAGAATGGTTAAAACACTATTCTAAAGGCTTAGAATGGCCTAGGAATGTGTTTTAGGACATACAAAAACCTTTAGAATGATCTTAAACAATACTTGGTGCCCCAAGGGACGTAGATTATGTAGCATGAGTCCTTGGAGGCTCTCACCAGTGTAGAATGGTTAATAGAGCATTCTAAAGGCTTAGAATAGTCTTGGAATGTGTATTAGGACATACAAGAACCTTTAGAATGATCCTAAACAATGCTTGGTGCCCCAAGGGACGTAAAGGACGTAGAGGGTATTAGGACATATAAGAACCTTTAGAATGATCGTAAACAATGCTTGGTGCCCCAAGGGACATAGATTATGTAGCATGAGTCCTTGGAGGCTCTAACAAGTGTAGAATGGTTAATAGAGTATTCTAAAGGCTTAGTATTGTCTAGGAATGTGTATTAGGACATACAAGAACCTTTAGAATGATCCTAAACAATGCTTTGTGCCCCAAGGGACGTAGATTATGTAGCATGAGTCCTAGGAGGATCTAACAAGTGTAGAATGGTTAATAGAGTATTCTAAAGGCTTAGAATGGTCTAGGAATGTGTATTAGGACATACAAGAACCTTTAAAATGATCGTAAACAATGCTTGGTGCCCCATGGGACGTAGATTATGTAGCATGAGTCCTTGGAGGCTCTTACAAGTGTAGAATGGTTAAGAGAGTATTCGAAAGGCTTAGAATAGTCTAGGCATGTGTCTTAGGACATATAAGAACCTTTAGAATGGTCCTAAACAATGCTTGGTGCCCCAAGGGACATAATGGTTGTAGAATGAGTCCTTGGAGGCTCTAACAAGTGTAGAATGGTTAATAGAGTATTCTAAAGGCTTAGAATGGTCTAGGAATGTGTATTAGGACATACAAGAACCTTTAGAATGATCGTAAACAGTGCTTGGTGCCCCATGGGACGTAGATTATGTAGCATGAGTCCTTGGAGGCTCTAACAATTGTAGAATGGTTAAAAGACTATTCTAAAGGCTTAAAATGGTCTAGGAATGTGTATTAGGACATACAAGAACCTTTAAAATGATCCTAAACAATGCTTGGTGCCCCATGGGACGTAGATTATGTAGCATGAGTCGTTGGAGGCTCTCACTAGTGTAGAATGGTTAATAGAGCATTCTAAAGGCTTAGAATAGTCTAGGAATGTGTATTAGGACATACAAGAACCTTTAGAATGATCCTAAACAATGCTTGGTGCCCCAAGGGACGTAAACGATGTAGCATGTGTCCTTGGAGGCTCTAACAAGTGTAGAATGGTAAATAGAGTATTCTAAATGCTTAGTATTGTCTAGGAATGTGTATTAGGACATATAAGAACCTTTAGAATTATCGTAAACAATGCTTGGTGCCCCAAGGGACGTAGATTATGTAGCATGAGTCCTTGGAGGATCTAACAAGTGTAGAATGGTTAATAGAGTATTCTAAAGGCTTAGAATGGTCTAGGAATGTGTATTAGGACATACAAGAACCTTTAAAATGATCCTAAACAATGCTTGGTGCCCCAAGGGACGTAGATTATGTAGCATGAGTCCTTGGAGGCTCTCACCAGTGTAGAATGGTTAATAGAGCATTCTAAAGGCTTAGAATAGTCTTGGAATGTGTATTAGGACATACAAGAACCTTTAGAATGATCCTAAACAATGCTTGGTGCCCCAAGGGACGTAAAGGACGTAGAGGGTATTAGGACATATAAGAACCTTTAGAATGATCGTAAACAATGCTTGGTGCCCCAAGGGACATAGATTATGTAGCATGAGTCCTTGGAGGCTCTAACAAGTGTAGAATGGTTAATAGAGTATTCTAAAGGCTTAGTATTGTCTAGGAATGTGTATTAGGACATACAAGAACCTTTGGAATGATCCTAAACAATGCTTTGTGCCCCAAGGGACGTAGATTATGTAGCATGAGTCCTAGGAGGATCTAACAAGTGTAGAATGGTTAATAGAGTATTCTAAAGGCTTAGAATGGTCTAGGAATGTGTATTAGGACATACAAGAACCTTTAAAATGATCGTAAACAATGCTTGGTGCCCCATGGGACGTAGATTATGTAGCATGAGTCCTTGGAGGCTCTTACAAGTGTAGAATGGTTAAGAGAGTATTCGAAAGGCTTAGAATAGTCTAGGCATGTGTCTTAGGACATATAAGAACCTTTAGAATGGTCCTAAACAATGCTTGGTGCCCCAAGGGACATAATGGTTGTAGAATGAGTCCTTGGAGGCTCTAACAAGTGTAGAATGGTTAATAGAGTATTCTAAAGGCTTAGAATGGTCTAGGAATGTGTATTAGGACATACAAGAACCTTTAGAATGATCGTAAACAGTGCTTGGTGCCCCATGGGACGTAGATTATGTAGCATGAGTCCTTGGAGGCTCTAACAATTGTAGAATGGTTAAAAGACTATTCTAAAGGCTTAAAATGGTCTAGGATTGTGTTTTAGGACATACAAGAACCTTTAGAATTATCTTAAACAATACTTGGTGCCCCAAGGGACGTAGATTATGTAGCATGAGTCGTTGGAGGCTCTCACTAGTGTAGAATGGTTAATAGAGCATTCTAAAGGCTTAGAATAGTCTAGGAATGTGTATTAGGACATACAAGAACCTTTAGAATGATCCTAAACAATGCTTGGTGCCCCAAGGGACGTAAACGATGTAGCATGTGTCCTTGGAGGCTCTAACAAGTGTAGAATGGTAAATAGAGTATTCTAAATGCTTAGTATTGTCTAGGAATGTGTATTAGGACATATAAGAACCTTTAGAATTATCGTAAACAATGCTTGGTGCCCCAAGGGACGTAGATTATGTAGCATGAGTCCTTGGAGGATCTAACAAGTGTAGAATGGTTAATAGAGTATTCTAAAGGCTTAGAATGGTCTAGGAATGTGTATTAGGACATACAAGAACCTTTAAAATGATCCTAAACAATGCTTGGTGCCCCATGGGACGTAGATTATGTAGCATGAGTCCTTGGAGGCTCTTACAAGTGTAGAATGGTTAAGAGAGTATTCGAAAGGCTTAGAATAGTCTAGGCATGTGTCTTAGGACATATAAGAACCTTTAGAATGATCCTAAACAATGCTTGGTGCCCCAAGGGACATAATGGTTGTAGCATGAGTCCTTGGAGGCTCTAACAAGTGTAGAATGGTTAATAGAGTATTCTAAAGGCTTAGAATGGTCTAGGAATGTGTATTAGGACATACAAGAACCTTTAGAATGATCGTAAACAGTGCTTGGTGCTCCATGGGACGTAGATTATGTAGCATGAGTCGTTGGAGGCTCTAACAAGTGTAGAATGGTTAAGAAAGTATTTTAAAGGCTTAGAATGGTCTAGGCATGTCTATTAGGACATACAAGAACCTTTCAGAATGATCGTATACAATGCTTGGTGCACCAAGGGACGTAAAGGGTGTAGCATGAGTCCTTGGAGGCTCTAAGAAGTGTAGAGGCTCTAACAAGTGTAGAGGCTCTAACAAGTGTAGAATGGTTAAAAGAGTATTCTAAAGTCTTAGATTGGTCTAGGAATGTGTATTAGGACATATAAGAACCTTTAGAATGATCGTAAACAATGCTTGGTGCCCCAAGGGATATAGAGGATGTAGAATGAGTCCATGGAGGCTATAAAAGTGTAGAATGGTTAAAAAAGTATTTTATAGGCTTAGAATGGTCTAGGCATGTGTATTAGGACATACAAGAACCTTTTAGAATGATCATATACAATGCTTGGTGCCCCAAGGGACGTAGAGGGTGTAGCATGAGTCGTTGGAGACTCTAACAAGTGTAGAATGGATGATAGAGTATTCTAAAGGCTTAGAATGGTCTAGGAATGTGTATTTGGACATATAAGAACCTTGAGTGATCGTAACTAATGCTTGGTGTCCCAAGGGATGTAAAGGATGTAGAATGAGTCCATGGAGGAAATAATAGGTGTAGAATGGTTAAGAAAGTATTTTAAAGGCTTAGAATGGTCTCGGCATGTCTATTAGGACATACAAGAACCTTTCAGAATGATCGTATACAATGCTTGGTGCCCCAAGGGACGTAGATTATGTAGCATGAGTCCTTGGAGGCTCTAACAAGTGTAGAATGGTTAAAAGAGTATTCTAAAGGCTTAGAATGGTCTAGGAATGTGTATTAGGACATACAAGAACCTTTAGAATGATCATAAATAGTGCTTGGTTCCCCATGGGACGTAGATTATGTAGCATGAGTCCTTGGAGGCTCTAACAGTTGTAGAATGGTTAGAAGACTATTCTAAAGGCTTAGAATGGTCTAGGAATGTGTTTTAGGACATACAAGAACCTTTAGAATGATCTTAAACAATACTTGGTGCCGCAAGGGACGTAGATTATGTAGCATGAGTCGTTGGAGGCTCTCACCAGTGTAGAATGGTTAATAGAGCATTCTAAAGGCTTTGAAAAGTCTAGGAATGTGTATTAGGACATACAAGAACCTTTAGAATGATCCTAAACAATGCTTGGTGCCCCAAGGGACGTAAAGGATGTAGCATGTGTCCTTGGAGGCTCTAACAAGTGTAGAATGGTTAATAGAGTATTCTAAAGGCTTAGTATTGTCTAGGAATGTGTATTAGGACATATAAGAACCTTTAGAATGATCGTAAACAATGCTTGGTGCCCCAAGGGACTTAGATTATGTAGCATGAGTCCTTGGAGGCTCTAACAAGTGTAGAATGGTTAAGAGAGTATTCTAAAGACTTAGAATGGTCTAGGCATGTGTATTAAGAACCTTTAGAATGATCGTAAACAATGCTTGGTGCCCTGAGGGACGTAGAGGATGTAGCATGAGTCCTTGGAGGCTCTAACAAGTGTAGAATGGTTAATAGAGTATTCTAAAGGCTTAGTATTGTCTAGGAATGTGTATTAGGACATACAAGAACCTTTAGAATGATCCTAAACAATGCTTGGTGCCCCAAGGGACGTAAATTATGTAGCATGAGTCCTTGGAGGCTCTAACAAGTGTAGAATGGTTAAGAGATTACTCTAAAGGCTTAGAATAGTCTAGGCATGTGTATTAGGACATATAAGAACCTTTAGAATGATCGTAAACAATGCTTGGTGCCCCAAGGGACGTAGAGGATTTAGCATGAGTCGTTGGAAGCTCTAACAAGTGTAGAATGGTTAATAAAGTATTCTAAAGGCTTAGATTGGTCTAGGAATGTGTATTAGGACATACAAGAACCTTTAGAATGTTCGTAAACAATGCTTGGTGCCCCATGGGACGTAGATTTTGTAGCATGTGTAACACTCCGTCTGAATACCTCATAGTTGTTTTAATGATAAAAAGATTATTTTGAGAAAGTGTTTTAAAAAGAGTGTTTTGAAAGAATATTTCTTATGTTGAATTTCTTTTATGATTTCAAGTGATAAAGGATTTCCAAGGAAATGATTTTTATGAGAAAATCTTATGAGTTCTGGTTTGAATTTTTTGAGTTGAAATAATTAAGTATTTAATATTTTTTTATTTTAAGGAAATGATGATTTTATAAGAAAGAAAATAAAAATGATTTTCTATGTGTATGTGTGTGCATGTGTGCATTCGGCCATATATGTATGTATGTGCATGCATGATAGAGTTTTGACTTTCTTGAACCCTAAGGTAGTAGACTAGTAGCATATAGGTTTAGTTTAGTGTAAAGCATAGTTAAGGAGTTGACCAACCAATAGGATGAAAGATTAAGCCTTAATTCACTCCATTTGTCTCATGACTTGGCCTTAAGCCATGCAAACTTTTGTGAAGCCAAAATTGCCCCTTAAGCCACACCTCTTGGCTGAACATTTCAAGGGCAATAAGGGAAATACTTGATTGTCTATAAAAGCCCACAACCTTAGTTCATTTCCAACCATTTTCTTCATTTCCCATTCATTTCCTAAACACTTCTTCTAAGAGTATCATCAAACTCTTAGAGAGAAAGAGAAACCGAGAGCTTGAGGGAGAAAGAAGAAGAAGATCAAGTCCAAAAGCTTTAGGATTCCTTGAAGATCAAGTGAAGGTGGTTGAAGATCTTCTCTTTTTTCTTTGAGTTATTCGAAGATCATAGAGTGTTAGGAGTAGTTTTCATTTTCCAAGTCTTGTAAGATTTATTTGTTGTTGCATGTCTAATTTTCTTGTAGATCTATGTTTGTATGTCCTTGTTTAGCTTTGATCTTGAGTTTCAAGAGCCAAATAAATTTGTAGAACCTTAAACCATGGACTTTATCATTCGGCCATGTCTAGAAAATTAGGTTGTGATGATTTTTATTTTGTTTTGAGTCCATGCATGTTGGTTTGATGTTTGTTAAAGTTGATCTAGGTGATTTGAATGCTTTGATTTTAACTTTGATTTTTTTTTCTAAGCTTTGATCTTTGGTTTTCTTTTCAAAAAGGTTTTGATCTTTCGTTTTGATCTTGAAAAAGGCTTGATTCTTGCCTTGATTTTCAATAGCTTTGATCTTGAAGTTTTGCATGTGATTTTTGAACTCAAAAAGTCTTGTTTCTTGGCTTGCATGTCACGGCTTTGATGAGAAAGAGAAGGAAAACAACTTTTGCAAAATGGTTTTACTTTGATCCAAGCTTATTTGTGTTTAAGAGTTAAAGATTTAAGTTTTTCCTCTTTATTTTGTTGATGTGTTTTCGGTCAAGCTTTGAAACAAGAAAATCATGATTGTTTTTCATAAAAAGATTCTTGCATGTGATTCTCTTTTACTTCAAATGATTTTTTTTTTAAAAAAAACACATGCAAGGAAAATAAAAATGAAAATTGGATTGAAGTGACATAGAGGTCACGGTTTTGGTGATGAAAAGGGAGTGGTATTTTTCTAAACCATGTGTTTGAAATGCATGTTTTGATTTAGTATTTTAAGGTTTTTGCATGTAGAAAAAGTGCATCAAAGACTTTGTTTTCCTATGATGATGATTCGGCCTACACTAGTTTCAATAGGCTAGATTCCTTTTGTATGTGATTGACTTATTGAAATGATTATGTTTTGTGTTTTTATTTTGAGAAAAATTATTTAAATTGTGTTGTTTTGGTCTTGTTCAATTCGGTTTTCATAAAAGAAAATAAATAAATGTATTTGATTATTTCCAAAAGTATTTTCATGGCTTTGATTTTTAGTTCTTTGCTGTCCAAGATTTTATTTCAAGGTTTTTAAATTTAAAAAGTGTTTTTGAGTTATGAAAAGTGTGGATTTCAAATGTTATTTGATGTATTAAAAGTTGGAATGAAAATTATTGATTTTTCAATGTTTTACAAAGTAAAAAGGTGGCTGGACTTTTCCATACAGCCACTTACATTAATTCTTTATTTATTTTAATATGAGTTTTCAAAGGATTTTTGAAGGATTTCAAGATTAAGAAAAGATTGTGTTTTGTTTTGAAAAAAAAAAACGATTGTGTTTTAAGGAAGATAAGGAATTTTCTATTTCAAGTAAAAAGGACCAAGTGATGACTTTTAATTGAAATGGTTTTTAATAAAAGTATATTTATTTACCTTGAGGTATTCAGTAGACGGTGGGAACGATTCTCAAAGAGAAGCTAGAGATTTCCGAGGGCAAAGTGTTTCTTTTGCTGGATTAAGAGGTAAGTAAGTGAGTGAGAGTGCGGTGAGCCCGTAACGTAGTTGCTCGTGTGGTGATGTGGAAAGGCTTACGTGATATATTATGTGTTATATGCTTATATGTTTTATTAAATTTGATTCATGTTCATTTATGTCTTGTATTGGTTCTCTTTGCGATTACATTGTCAAATATTATATTATGTTTATTTGAATGTTATGGTAAATGATAATGAAAATCATAAAGAAAGAGAGTAAGATTTAAAAATAAGCGGAAAAGGTGATATGTGATGAACTCAAGATAGTTTCATGGAGCAATGATGCACTGGACAAGGAGACTACACTCGTGGAGCTGAGATCGTGCTGATGGATTCCAAGACGGAGAATGATCGTGAAAGAGAGCTATATGAATCCCTATGAAATGATGTGATTGTGCCAAGTGGCTTGAGATGATGAAAGAATGTTATGTGAAAGTGGGGAAAAGAGATAACCCTTAGTGGTCGGGTCTTGTCGAAGGGATGGACTAAGGGCAAGTCGACCGTAGGTTAATTAAAAGATATTAAAAGACTTAAAAGACATTAAAAGACTAACATACGCGGTGAGGTATGAGAGTGCGAAGTAGTGGAGAGGAAGATACTATGGGTATCTGCGGATACTCAGGTGGGGATTGCATGAGGGGAGGGCAAGGACGGTGAACGTCAAGAAGCCTGGAGTATATTTCTAGGCCGAACAAATTCCACAAGTGGCATACTAACGTGGTAGGGACTGGGTCCAATGTCGTGGCAAGTTCCGAACAACTAACTAGAAATGATACTGTCACCCCCTTGATTGCAAGTCTACAACAGCGAGAGGGACTGGAACGGGGCATTGTGATTTGCCACTGCTTGGACAGTGTGCTTGATTAATGATAATTATGTGAATTGTATTGATTGAGGCTGAAGTCCTCCTGGTCTGGGACCAATGAATTGTTGAGACAGCTGTCGTGCCCGCGTGGTAAAGGTCCTGTACTCCTGTTGGCTTCCTACTAGGTTTGGATGGAGACCGAGGAGATGTAGACGTGTGCGTTTTTCCTCAGTGATGGTTTTTCCCCTACCTCATTGAGTGAGCTGAGTAATGATAAGACTTAATATTCAAAGAATAAAGATATAATTGAATATTGGAAAAGATTGAGAGAGTATGATGCTGTTCAATAATGCGAATCATGATTTCGATTGATAAGTTGTACTTTACTTTTATGTGCTTTATATGCCATTTATATACTTTGCATATTTTGTTTATCATGCTTTGTTCATATTATGTTACTTGCTTTGCTATCCTGTTCTGTCTATTTATTATATTCTGTTTATCCTCTACACCCTGGTTACCTTATCTCGCCCTGTATACTTGTCAAAATTTGTCATCTGTCGTCTGTCTTTCTTTCTATCGAGTCTACCCTGAGACCTTACGGTCAACTCGTTAGTGTATGGCACACTGACTCTCTCCTACTTGTTTGTCGTATTGGCTTTTGCCGGTATTGCAACGGGTAGATGGCGTATCATGTAGCAATCCACATGTGGCCTCTTCAGGGAGGAGCATGGGAGGTTGTTCCTGAAGGATGGATTTGGAGAGGTGAAACCCGATTGGAGATTGGTGATCTGAGGCACATTCTGCGAGGGACGAGTCTGGACGTGCACGTGGGACAAGTCACTCTCTGTGACTATCAAGATGGCGGACCGAGGGAGCATCACGAGTACGAAGGTGATCCCGCACCTTTGGCTGCTGTGATTCCTCAACCGATGGAGGAAGAAGACGCTAGTGACTCTAGTCACGAGGTGGAAGCGGTTTCGAGTGAAGACATGGAGACGGATGCTAGTTCCGCTGAAGAGTGATGCCCTGTGTTCTGTGTCTAGAGGATGTAGTGTGTCTAGGATCTAAGTTCCAATCGAGGATTACTTTGTGACGTACCATGGATGTAATCAAGCTACTTTTAAATTATGGTTTGTAATTTTTGTAACTATGGCCTGCTTTTGGAAAACTTTTTGGAGTGTGACTCCAGTACTTATGGTTTATGTTTTAATTATAATGAAAATGATGTTTTTATATGATGATGATGTTTCGGGTACGGGAAGTTTCAAAAGTAACAACTCGATTTTCAAAAGGGTAACGTTAACCATTCATGAACGAATGTTTAAAAAAAATGGCCTCATTTTTGCAACAAATTATTAATAATTCAGTTAAGGTTTCGGAAGTGAAAATCGGGCTGTTACAGAAGTGGTATCAGAGCAATGGTAATCCTCAGGGGCCTTAAGCATCTAAGGCTATCCATGTTTACTCTGTGTAGCTCTGTGTGTGTAGAGTCTAGGTTCTGTGTTATCGTGCGTTGAACCCCTTTCTGTTTCGTTTTTCTTAAGATGAGTCGTACGCGTGGGAGACCTTCTGGTTCAAGTTCGAGAAACCCTGGTGAGGATGCTGATCACCCGGATGCGGCAGATTTTATGACTCGGATGGCGGCTGTAATGACGGGAGTCAACGATAATCTTCAAGCGTTGCATCGTCAAGCACAGCAGAATTTCAACACTCAGCAGCAAGCTCAAAATCTGGAGGCCCAAGGCTACAAGGGATTGGATGAATTCTGTCGTCGCAACCCGAAGGAATTTGCTGGAGGCTTTGCTCCGAACGCGGCTGTGGAATGGATAGAGGATTTAGAGCGTATTTTCGGGGGTATGGTGCAGTGTAACGATGAGAAGAAGTTGGCTTATGCTGGATTTATGTTGACAAGAGAGGTTGCAGCATGGTGGTGAGTTACTAAGCAAGTGATGGTGAATCTGGGAGAAGCGCTGACGTGGGAATCTTTTAAGCAGAGATTTCTTGAGAAGTATTTTCCGTTGTATCTGAGGACTGAGAAGGAACTGGAATTTTTGAGGTTGGCTCAAGGGAATTTATCGGTTGATGAGTATGCCTCGAAATTCGAAGAGCTAGTTAAGTATGTACCCCAATATGCTGGAGGGGAGAATGAGCGATCGAAGTGTGCTCAGTTTAGGGATGGTCTTAAGCCTGAGATTAAGTTAGCTTTTTCTCATTTAGAAATAGATGATTTCGCTAGTTTAGTGAATCGTTGTCGTATGTATGAAGGAGGTTTGAAAGCAAGAGGAGCGGCTGATAGGGTAGTGAACCCTTCTTCATCTCATGGACCGGCTCGTAATTTTCCTTTTCATAGAGATTCCGGAGGAAGGTAAAGGACTTCACACCCATATTCTAGTTCGAGCGGAAGGAGAGATCTACGCTTTGGAGGAAGCAGACAAGGTGGAAGCTTCGGAGGCAATGGTAATCGCGGTGGAAATCGTGGGGGCAGCAGTTATGGAGGGAATCGTATGGATCGTAGCGGTGGTAATCGCAACAATTTCGGTGGAGTGAGATCAGGGAACGTACCTCCTCGTTGCAACAAGTGTGGTCGTGGTCATTTTGGTCCGATGTGTCCACCAAGGAATTCGAATTGCTACAACTATGACAAGCCTGGTCACATGGCGAGAGACTGCAGGGAGCCTAAGCGAACGGCTAATTCGGGGAACGCAAATCGTCCTACTATGCCAGGGAGAGTGTTTACGATGAGCGGAGCTGAAGCTGCGAATGCTGCTAATCTTATCCAAGGTGAATGTTTCATTTATAAGAATTCCTTGATAGTATTGTATGATTCGGGTGCTACTCATTCCTTTATTTCTCATGATATGGTGAATAGATTAAACTTGAAAGTAGATGCTTTACCCTATAACTTGATTGTTTCTACCCCTACTGATAAGCCTGTGATAGTGTCTACTTATTGTCCTAATTGTCCCTTAGAGATAGAAGGAAACACCTATTTTGTTGATTTGATTCAACTACCCCTTTCTCAAATAGACATTATATTAGGAATGGACTGGCTTACTAGGAATCATGTTCTTCTGAACTGTTCCGAAAAGTTGTAGTCTTTAGTAAAACCCAATCTTCTATGCCTAAACCCAATGACCTTGAGCATTTATCTTCCAAGCAAATTCGAACTTCATTGAAGGATGGCGCGATAGCTTATATGTTTCTGGCTTCGTTGGACGTCAAAAAGGACAAGGAACTGCACGAATTACCCGTAGTTCGGGAATTTCCTGAAGTTTTTCCGAAGAGATACCTGGTTTACCGCCAATTCGAGAAGTGGAATTCTCAATTGACGTGATTCCTGGAACTGGACCAATTTCTAAAGCACCTTATAGGATGGCTCCGGCGGAGTTAGCTGAATTGAAGAAGCAATTGGAAGAGATGTTGGAGAAGAAGATGATAAGGCCTAGTGTTTCACCCTGGGGAGCACCGGTTTTATTCGTCAAGAAGAAGAATGGTAGTATGCGTTTGTGTACGGATTATCGTCAACTGAACAAGGTGACGATAAAGAATAAGTACCCTCTGCCTAGAATTGACGACTTGTTGGATCAATTGAAGGGAGCGACTGTATTTTCCAAGATCGACCATAGATCGGGATATCATCAGATAAGAGTAAAGGAGGAAGATATTCCCAAGACTGCTTTCAGAACTCGTTATGGTCATTACGAGTATCTGGTTATGCCTTTCGGTGTAACAAATGCTCCTGCAATATTCATGGACTACATGAATAGAATTTTTCATCCTTACTTGGATTCATTTGTTGTCGTATTTATCGACGATATTTTGATTTATTCCAAGACTAAAGAGGAACTCGCTGAGCATTTAAGGACAGTCTTGACAATGCTGAAGGACAAGCAGCTCTATGCTAAGTTGTCGAAGTGCGATTTCTGGTTGGACTCAGTGCATTTCTTGGGGCATGTGATTTCAAAGGACGGAATTGCGGTGGATCCTGTAAAAGTGGAGGCTGTACTGGGATGGAAAACACCGACATCTGTGACGGAGATCCGTAGTTTCTTAGGACTAGCTGGGTATTATCGTCGGTTTACCGAGGGATTTTCTCGTTTGTCTTTGCCTTTAACGAAGCTGACGAGGAAAGGTCAACAATTCGAATGGTCGGCGAAATGCGAGGAGAATTTCCAAGAATTGAAGAAGAGGTTGACAACCGCACCAGTATTAGTTCTACCGGATACGACGAAGTCTTTCTGTGTGTACTGTGACGCTTCGAAACAAGGATTAGGATGCGTATTGATGCAAGAACGGAAAGTAGTGGCCTACGCTTCATGGCAACTGAAGACTCATGAGCTCAAGTACCCAACTCATGACTTGGAGCTAGCGGCATTGGTGTTTGCTTTGAAGATCTGGAGACATTACTTGTACGGTGTAAGAGTTGAAGTCTTCAGTGATCACAAGAGTTTGAAGTATCTGTTCGAGCAGAAGGAACTGAATATGCGTCAGAGACGGTGGATGGAATTTTTGAAGGATTATGATATCGAGTTACAATATCATCTTGGAAAGGCGAACGTAGTTGCTGATGCTTTAAGTAGGAAGTCATTGCATGTTTCTGCGTTGATGATCAAAGAGTTGAAGTTGATTGAGGAATTTCGGGATCTGAATTTAGGAATGGAGCTAAGACCGAAGAGTATGATATTGGGACAGCTGACTGTTTCAAGTGGATTCCTAGAGCAGATAATGGAACTTCAGCTGAAGGACGAGGAACTTCAAGCTAAGAAGGAACTTTCGGAAAAAGGGAAAGAAGTAGGATTCCAGATTGGTGGTGATGGAGTTCTGAGATATAAGGATCGTGTTTGTGTACCGGATGATGTGGAGATAAAGGGAATGATATTGGAAGAAGCCCATAAGATTAAATTGAGCTTACACCCTGGTTCTCAGAAGATGTATCAAGATCTCAAGAAGGTATTTTGGTGGCCTGGAATGAAAAGAGAAGTGGCAGAGTATGTATCGCGGTGGTGAGTTACGACCGTTGGAAGCCTGGTGGTGAGTTACGACCGTTGGAAGTACCAGTGTGGAAATGGGATTGCGTAACCATGGATTTTGTCTCTGGTTTTCCAAAGACTCGGAAGGGATATGATGCTATTTGGGTAATCGTGGACAGATTGACGAAGACGGCACGGTTTATTCCTGTCAACATGAAGTATTCAATGGATAGATTGGCTGAGCTATATTTGAAGGAAGCGGTGAGATTGCATGGAGTACCCTCAAGTATAGTATCAGACAGAGATCCACGTTTTACTTCGAAATTTTGGGTCAGTTTGCAAGCAGTAGTCGGAACCAAGTTGGATTTAAGTTCCGCATATCATCCACAGACGGATGGACAGTCAGAGCGAACTATCCAAACGTTGGAAGATTTGTTGAGAGCCTGTGTGATTGAAAGTACCGATGATTGGGATTCTTTTCTGCATTTGATTGAGTTTACCTACAACAACAGTTTTCATTCAAGTATCGGAATGGCACCATATGAAGCTCTATATGGTAGAAGGTGCAGAACGTCGTTGTGTTGGTTCGAGACTGGTGAGCATCTGATAATAGGACCGGATATAGTGCAGCAGACGAATGGAAAGGTGAGGTTAATTCAAGAAAGGATGAGAACTGCTCAAAGTCGACAGAAGAGTTATCAGGACAAGAGGAGAAGTCCGCAGGAATTCAATGAAGGAGATTTTGTATTCATGAAAGTAGTGCCAACTACTGGAATTGGTAGAATGTTCAAAACCCGAAAACTTACACCTCGTTTTATTGGACCCTACCCAATTCTTAAACGAATAGGACCCCTAGCTTATCAAATTGCCTTACCTCATTTTCTTTCGAACTTACATAATGTCTTTCATGTATCCCAACTGAGAAAATATGTCCATGATCCTTCACACATCATTGAACCCTATTCAATACAACTAAAGGAAAATCTTACATTTGAGGCTTTACCTATAAGGATAGATGGTAGTAGTGTTAAGAGGTTAAGAGGAAAGGATATTCCCTTAGTTAAGGTAGTATGGAGTCGTAATAATGGATAAGATGCGACATGGGAGCTTGAGAGCAAGATGAGAAATTCTTTCCCACACCTGTTTGCTTCAGGTACTGCATTTCTCGGGGACGAGAAATCTTCAAGTTGGGGAGAATGTAACACCCCGTCTGAATACCTCATAGTTGTTTTAATGATAAAAAGATTATTTTGAGAAAGTGTTTTAAAAAGAGTGTTTTGAAAGAATATTTCTTAAATTGAATTTCTTTTATGATTTCAAGTGATAAAGGATTTCCAAGGAAATGATTTTTATGAGAAAATCTTATGAGTTTTGGATTGAATTTTTTGAGTTGAAATAATTAAATATTTAATATTTTGTATTTTAAGGAAATGATGATTTTATAAGAAAGAAAATAAAAATGATTTTCTATGTGTATGTGTGTGCATGTGTGCATTCGGCCATATATGTATGTATGTGCATGCATGATAGAGTTTTGACTTTCTTGAACCCTAAGGTAGTAGACTAGTAGCATATAGGTTTAGTTTAGTGTAAAGCATAGTTAAGGAGTTGACCAACCAATAGGATGAAAGATTAAGCCTTAATTCACTCCATTTGTCTCATGACTTGGCCTTAAGCCATGCAAACTTTTGTGAAGCCAAAATTGCCCCTTAAGCCACACCTCTTGGCCGAACATTTCAAGGGCAATAAGGGAAATACTTGATTGTCTATAAAAGCCCACAACCTTAGTTCATTTCCAACCATTTTCCTCATTTCCCATTCATTTCCTAAACACTTCTTCTAAGAGTATCATCAAACTCTTAGAGAGAGAGAGAAACCGAGAGCTTGAGGGAGAAAGAAGAAGAAGATCAAGTCCAAAAGCTTTAGGATTCCTTGAAGATCAAGTGAAGGTGGTTGAAGATCATCTCTTTTTTCTTTGAGTTATTCGAAGATCATAGAGTGTTAGGAGTAGTTTTCATTTTCCAAGTCTTGTAAGATTTATTTGTTGTTGCATGTCTAATTTTCTTGTAGATCTATGTTTGTGTGTCATTGTTTAGCTTTGATCTTGAGTTTCAAGAGCCAAATAAATTTGTAGAACCTTAAACCATGGACTTTATCATTCGGCCATGTCTAGAAAATTAGGTTGTGATGATTTTTATTTGTTTTGAGTCCATGCATGTTGGTTTGATGTTTGTTAAAGTTGATCTAGGTGATTTGAATGCTTTGATTTTAACTTTGATTTTTTTTCTAAGCTTTGATCTTTGGTTTTCTTTTCAAAAAGGTTTTGATCTTTTGTTTTGATCATGAAAAAGGCTTGATTCTTGCCTTGATTTTCAATAGCTTTGATCTTGAAGTTTTGCATGTGATTTTTGAACTCAAAAAGTCTTGTTTCTTGGCTTGCATGTCACGGTTTTGATGAGAAAGAGAAGGAAAACAACTTTTGCAAAATGGTTTTACTTTGATCCAAGCTTATTTGTGTTTAAGAGTTAAAGATTTTAGTTTTTCCTCTTGATTTTGTTGATGTGTTTTCGGTCAAGCTTTGAATTAAGAAAATCATGATTGTTTTTCATAAAAAAGATTCTTGCATGTGATTCTCTTTTACTTCAAATGATTTTTTTTTTTAAAAAACACATGCAAGGAAAATAAAAATGAAAATTGGATTGAAGTGACATAGAGGTCATGGTTTTGGTGATGAAAAGGGAGTGGTATTTTTCTAAACCATGTGTTTGAAATGCATATTTTGATTTAGTATTTTAAGGTTTTTGCATGTAGAAAAAGTGCATCAAAGACTTTGTTTTCCTATGATGATGATTCGGCCTACACTAGTTTCAATAGGCTAGATTCCTTTTGTATGTGATTGACTTATTGAAATGATTATGTTTTGTGTTTTTATTTTGAGAAAAATTATTTAAATTGTGTTGTTTTGGTCTTGTTCAATTCGGTTTTCATAAAAGAAAATATATAAATGTATTTGATTATTTCCTATGAAATGATGTGATTGTGCCAAGTGGCTTGAGATGATGAAAGAATGTTATGTGAAAGTGGGGAAAAGAGATAACCCTTAGTGGTCGGGTCTTGTCGAAGGGATGGACTAAGGGAAAGCCGACCGTAGGTTAATTAAAAGATATTAAAAGACTTAAAAGACATTCAAAGACTAACATACGCGGTGAGGTATGAGAGTGCGAAGTAGTGGAGAGGAAGATACCATGGGTATCTATGGATACTCAGGTGGGGATTGAATGAGGGGAGGGCAAGGAAGGTGAACGTCAAGAAGCCTAGAGTATTCTAGGCGGAACAAATTCCACAAGTGGCATACTAACGTGGTAGGGACTAGGTCCAATGTCGTGGAAAGTTCCGCACAACTAACTAGAAATGATACTGTCACCCCCTTGATTGCAAGTCTACAATAGCGAGAGGGACTGGAACGGGGCATTGTGATTTTCCACTGCTTGGACAGTGTGCTTGATTAATGATAATTATGTGAATTGTATTGATTGAGGCTGAAGTCCTCCTGGTCTGGGACCAATGAATTGTTGAGACAGCTATCGTGTGCCCGTGTGGTAAAGGTCCTGTACTCCTGTTGGCTTCCGACTAGGTTTGGATGGAGACCGAGGAGATGTAGACGTGTGCGTTTTTCCTCAGTGATGGTTTTTCCCCTACCTCATTGAGTGAGCTGAGTTATGATAAGACTTAATATTCAAAGAATAAAGATATAATTGAATGTTGGAAAAGATTGAGAGAGTATGATGCTGTTCAATAATGCGAATCATGATTTCGATTGATAAGTTGTACTTTACTTTTATGTGCTTTATATGCCATTTATATACTTTGCATATTTTGTTTATCATGCTTTGTTCATATTATGTTACTTGCTTTGCTATCCTGTTCTGTCTATTTATTATATTCTGTTTATCCTCTACACCCTGGTTACCTTATCTCGCCCTGTATACTTGTCAAAATTTGTCATCTGTCGTCTGTCTTTCTTTCTATCGAGTCTACCCTGAGACCTTACGGTCAACTCGTTAGTGTATGGCACACTGACTCTCTTCTACTTGTTTGTCGTATTGGCTTTTGCCGGTATTGCAATGGGTAGATGGCGTATCATGTAGCAATCCACATGTGGCCTCTTCAGGGAGGAGCATGGGAGGTTGTTCCTGAAGGATGGATTTGGAGAGGTGAAACCCGATTGGAGATTGGTGATCAGAGGCACATTCTGCGAGGGACGAGTCTGGACGTGCACGTGGGACAAGTCACTCTCCGTGACTATCAAGATCTCGGACCGAGGGAGCATCACGAGTATGAAGGTGATCCCGCACCTTTGGCTACTGTGATTCCTCAACCGATGGAGGAAGAAGACGCTAGTGACTCTAGTCACGAGGTGGAAGTGGTTTCGAGTGAAGACATGGAGACGGATGCTAGTTCCGCTGAAGAGTGATGCCCTGTGTTCTGTGTCTAGAGGATGTAGTGTGTCTAGGATCTAAGTTCCAATCGAGGATTACTTTGTGACGTACCATGGATGTAATCAAGCTACTTTTACATTATGGTTTGTAATTTTTGTAACTATGGCCTGCTTTTGGAAAACTTTTTGGAGTGTGACTCCAGTACTTATGGTTTATGTTTTAATTATAATGAAAATGATGTTTTTATATGACGATGATGTTTCGGGTACGGGAAGTTTCAAAAGTAACAACTCGATTTTCAAAAGGGTAACGTTAACCATTCATGAACGAATGTTTTAAAAAAAAGGCCTCATTTTTGCAACAAATTAATAATAATTCAGTTAAGGTTTCAGAAGTGAAAATCGGGTTGTTACAGCATGAGTCCTTGGAGGCTCTAACAAGTGTAGATTGGTTAAGAGAGTATTCTAAAGGCTTAGAATGGTCTAGGCATGTGTATTAGGACATATAAGCACCTTTAGAATGATCCTAAACCATGCTTGGTGCCCCAAGGGGCGTAAAGGTGTAGGCATGTGTATTAGGACATACAAGAACCTTTAGAATGATCCTAAACAATGTTGGTGCCCCAAGGGACGTAAAGGTCTAGGCATGTGTATTAGGACATATAAGAACCTTTAGAATGATCGTAAACAATGCTTGGTACCCCAAGGGACGTAGATTATGTTGCATGAGTCCTTGGAGGCTCTAACAAGTGTAAAATGGTTAAGAGAGTATTCTAAAGACTTAGAATGGTCTAGGCATGTGTATTAAGAACCTTTAGAATGGTCATAAATAGTGCTTGGTGCCCTAAGGGACGTAGAGGATGTAGCATGAGTCCTTGGAGGCTCTAACAAGTGTAGAATGGTTATTAGAGTATTCTAAAGGCTTAGTATTGTCTAGGAATGTGTATTAGGACATACAAGAACCTTTAGAATGATCCTAAACAATGCTTGGTGCCCCAAGGGACGTAGATTATGTAGCATGAGTCCTTGGAGGCTCTAACAAGTGTAGAATGGTTAAGAGTGTACTCTAAAGGCTTAGAATAGTCTAGGCATGTGTATTACGACATATAAGAACCTTTAGAATGATCGTAAACAATGCTTGGTGCCCCAAGGGATGTAGAGGATGTAGCATGAGTCGTTGGAAGCTCTAACAAGTGTAGAATATTTAATAGAGTATTCTAAAGGCTTAGAATGGTCTAGGAATGTGTATTAGGACATACAAGAACCTTTAGAATGATCGTAAACAATGCTTGGTGCCCCAAGGGACGTAAAGGATGTAGCATGAGTCCTTTGAGGCTCTTACAAGTGTAGAATGGTTAATAGAGTATTCTAAAGGTTTAGAATGGTCTAGGAATGTTTATTAGGACATATAAGAACCTTTAGAATGATCGTAACCAATGCTTGGTACCCCAAGGGACGTAGAGGATGTAGAATGAGTCGTTGGAGGCTCTAACAAGTGTAGAATGGTTAAAAGAGTATTCTAAAGGCTTAGAATGGTCTAGGAATGTGTATTAGGACATACAAGAACCTTTAGAATGATCCTAAACATTGCTTGGTACCCCAAGGGACGTAGATTATGAAGCATGAGTCCTTGGAGGCTTTAATAAATAGTTTAGAATGGTTAAGAGAGTATTCTAAAGGCTTAGAATAGTCTAGGCAAGTGTATTAGGACATATAAGAACCTTTAGAATGATCGTAAACAGTGCTTGGTGCCCCAAGGGACATAGAGGATGTTGCATGAGTCCTTAGAGGCTCTAACAAGTGTAGAATGGTTAATAGAGTATTCTAAAGGCTTAGAACGGTCTAGGCATGTGTATTAGGACATATAAGATCCTTCAGAATGATCCTAAATTATACTTGTGATGAGCATTTTATTTCCCATTATTCCTTGCATTATTTTACTCCTATTATTGATATTTGTTGCCCATTTGACATTGTTTAGCTTGATTTTGTAATTTAGAGTTTATTGGACTAATATTCCGAATATTGTTTAATTTGGGATTATTTAGCCTAATTAATTCTATTTCTATTTTTAGGTCATATGTGGCACAAGGACACTATGGGCATTTTTGGAAATGAAGATTGAAATATTGAAGTGAAGATTGTAATTTGCATTTAGGTCCCTTTTTAGTTGTAATTTTCAGAATAGTGTTTCTTAGGACTTGGGCCCATGTTTTAGGCCCATTTTGTGACTAAAAAGAAGGGAAACTCGTGTAGCACATAGCATACACTCCCATTTCATATTTCTCACTCTCTCTCTAGGTTAGAACTTCTCTCTTGGCTCTCCCAAGTGGTGGTGGCTGCTAGGGTTTTGTTCTTCCCCATTTCTACTCGTTTTTCTTCATTTATGGCCATGGAAGGCTAGACTTCTAGGGTTAATCCCTTTGGTATTGTATTATCTACTCTTGAGCTCTTGTTATTAATGCAATTTCGTTTTGTCTTCTCTGTTTTCATGTTTATCAATGTGTAGTGGTTTGCTTAATTCCATTTCGTAGAGATAATACATGAATATAAATGCTTAATTTGTATTAACTCGTAAAAACTCCAATTTTGGTTTCTGATGCTTAATTAGAATTTAGGGTTTGGAGTGACTACTAGATTTTCGCTTAATATTTGGTTGTCACGAGTTGGACAGAGGAGAGGATAGGAATCGATCTTTAGTGAGCAAGGATTGAGTAGTGTACGTAGCCAAAGGGGTTTGCCCGCTTTTGTTTCTGATTTTATTAGTTTTAATATTCTGTTTATGTTTTGTTCTTCACATTTGTTACACACAAAAACCCCCCCATTTTACTGCACACTACGTGTTTGATACTTTGCCTAGACCGATATTCGCTCGGAAACGACCTAGGATCACCTTCCTGGTACTACAGAATTAAACCCCTTTTATTTTGATCAGGTACGGCCTCGATCAACATGGTTCCCCTAGGAACGTAGAGGGTGAATCTTGATTCCTTGGAAGCTCTAACAAGTGTAGAATGGTTAAGAGAATATTCTAAAGAGTTAGAATAGTCTCGGCATATGTATTAGGACATATAAGAACCTTTAGAATGATCCTAAACAATGATTTATGCCCCAAGGCACGTACAGTATGTAGCATGAGTCCTTGGAGGCTCTAACAAGTTTAGAATGGTTAATAGAGTTTTCTAAAGGCTTAGTATTGTCTAGGAATGTGTATTAGGACATATAAGAACCTTTAGAATGATCCTAAACAATGCTTGGTGCACCAAGGGACGTAAAGGATGTAACATGAGTCCTTGGAGGCTCTAACAAGTGCAGAATGGTTAAAAGAGTATTCTAAAGGCTTAGAATGGTCTAGGAATGTGTACTAGGACATATAAGAACCATTAGAATGATCGTAAACCATGCTTGGTGACCTAAGGGACGTAGATTCTGTAGCATGAGTCCTTGGAGGCTCTAACATGTGTAGAGTGGTTAAGAGAGTATTCCAATGGCTTCGAATCGTTTAGGAATGTGTATTAGGACATATAAGAACCTTTAGATTGATCGTAAACAATGCTTGGTGCCCCATGGGACATAGATTATGTAGCATGAGTCCTTGGAGGCTCTAACAAGTGTAGAATGGTTAAAAGAGTATTCTAAAGGGTTAGAATGGTCTAGGAATGTGTATTAGGACACACAAGAACCTTTAAAATGATCCCAAACAATGCTTGATGCCCCAAGGGACGTAAAGGATGTAGCATGAGTCCTTGGAGGCTCTAACAAGTGTAAAATGGTTAATAAAGTATTCTAAAGGCTTAGAATGGTCTAGGAATGTCTATTAGGACATACAAGAACATTTAGAGTGATCCTAAACAATGCTTGGTGCCCCAAGGAACGTAGATTATGTAGCATGAGTCCTTAGAGGCTCTAACAAGTGTAAAATGGTTAATAGAGTAATCTAAAGGCTTAGAATGGTCTAGGAATGTGTATTAGGGCATACAAGAACCTTTAGAATGATCGTAAACAATGCTTGGTGCCCCATGGGACATAGATTATGTAGCATGATTCCTTGGAGGCTCTAACAATTTTAGAATGGTTAAAAGACTATTCTAAAGGCATATGAATGGTCTAGGAATGTGTTTTAGGACATACAAGAGCCTTTAGAATGATCTTAAACAATGCTTGGTGCCCCAAGGGACGTAGATTATGTAGCATGAGTTGTTGGAGACTCTAACCAGTGTAGAATGGTTAATAGAAAATTCTAAAGGCATAGAATAGTCTAGGAATGTGTATTAGGACATACAAGAACCTTTAGAATGATCCTAAGCAATGCTTGGTGCCGCATGGGACGTAAAGGATGTAGCATGAGTCCTTAAAGGCTCTAACAAGTGTAGAATGGTTAATAAAGTATTCTAAAGGCTTAGTATTGGCTAGGAATGTGTATTAGGACATATAAGAACCTTTAGAATGATCGTAAACAATGCTTGGTGCCCCAAGGGACGTAGATTATGTAGCATGAGTCCTTGGAGGCTCTAACAAGTGTAGAATGGTTAAGAGAGTATTCTAAAGACTTAGAATGGTCTAGGCATGTGTATTAGGACATACAAGAACCTTTAGCATGATCGTAAATAATGCTTGGTGCCCCAAGGGACGTAGGTTATGTAGAATGAGTCCTTGCAGGCTCTAATAAGTGTAAAATGGTTAAAAGAGTATTCTGAAGGCTCAAAATAGTCTAGTAATGTGTATTAGGACATATAAGAACCTTTAGAATGATCGTAAACAATGCTTTGTGCCCCAAGGGACGCAGATTATGTAGCATGAGTCCTTGGAGGCTCTACATGTGTAGAGTGGTTAAAAGAGTATACTGAAGGCTTAGAATGGTCTAGGTATGTGTATTAGGACACAGAAGAACCTTCAGAATGATCCTAAACTATGCTTGGTGCCCCAAGGAACGTAGAGTATGTAGCATGAGTCCTTGGAGGCTCTAACAAGTGTAGAATGGTTAAAAGTTTATTCTAAAGGCTTAGAATGGTCTAGGAATGTGTTTTAGGACATACAAGAACCTTTAGAATGATCTTAAACAATGCTTGATGCCCCAAGGGACGTAGAGGATGTAGCATGAGCCGTTGGATGCTCTAACCAGTGTAGAATGGTTAATAGAGTATTCTAAAGGCTTAGAATAGTCTAGGAATGTGTATTAGGACATACAAGAACCTTTAGAATGATCCTAAACAATTCTTGGTGCCCCAAGGGACGTAAAGGATGTAGCATGAGTCCTTGGAGGATCTAACAAGTGTAGAATGGTTAAGAGATTATTCTAAAGTCTTAGAATGGTCTAGGAAAGTGTATTAGGACATAGAAGAACCGTTAGAATGATCGTAAACAATGCTTGGTGCCCCAAGGGATGTAGAGGATGTAGCATGAGTCCTTGGAGGCTCTAACAAGTGTAGAATGGTTAAAAGAGTATTCTAAAGGCTTAGAATGGTCGAGGAATGTATATTAGGACATAGAAGAACCTTTAGAATGATCCTAAACAATGCTTGGTGCCCAAAGGGACGTAAAGGATTTTGCATGAGTCCATGGAGGCTCTGACAAGTGTAGAATGGTTAAAAAGAGTTTTCTAAAGGCTTAGAATGGTCTAGGAATGTGTACTAGGACATATAAATACCATTAGAATGATAGTAAACAATGCTTGGTGCCCCAAGGGACGTAGAGTATTTAGCATGAGTCGTTGGAGGCTCTAACAAGTGTAGAATGGTTAATAGAGTATTCTAAAGGCTTAGAATGGTCCAAGAATGTGTATTTGGACATACAAGAACCTTTAGAATGATCGTAAACAATGCTTGGTGCCCCAAGGGACGTAAAGGATGTAGCATGAGTCGTTGGAGGCTCTAACAAATGTAGAATGGTTAAAAGAATATTCTAAAAGCTTAGAATGGTCTAGGAATGTGTATTAGGACATACAAGAACATTTAGAATGATCGTAAACAATGCTTGGTGCCCCATGGGACATAGATTACGTAGCATGAGTCCTTGGAGGCTCTAACAAGTGTAGACTTTTCTGGGCGCATCAATTTGGTATCAGAGCTAGACTTTTCTTCTTTGAGAAACATGAAGAAAACGTCCAAGCATGAACAAGGAAGATGTTATCAATGTGGTATCAAAAATGGATATCAACTTGGTATCATTCTGAGCCAATCCAAGAACCACTCAACAAGTGCTTTACTCTAAGGTATTTTTCTTTTTGAGTCTTGAAAAGAAAAAAAATTGAGTCATTTTGAGTTTGATTCTAGTTTGAATCTTGTTGAGTCAATTTTTGTGTTTGTCAAGTTGTGACAAATCAAACAGTGGCTGATTTCTTTTTGATGTGTTATAATCAAAAACAAAAATCGTGACTGTTTGATCTATCCCTAATCTCTGTTTTAGTGTGTCCTGTTCGTGACGAATTTTAAACCATGACTGTTTGGTTGTGTCAAATATCAAACCGTGGCTGTTTAGGCTTGTGTCACTCTCTTTTATTTTGTTGAGTCATAAGGAATCGTGGCTGTTTGGTGTTCCTTTCCAAAATCGTGGTAAAAACAAAATAGTGGCTGAGTTTAGTTGTTGCTATTTTGTGTTGTTGTGTCAAAGAAAATCGTGTCTAAAAAAAAAATTGTTTTTGTGAAAACCGTGGCAATTTTTGGATGTTGTCTAGTCACGAAATTTTTATTTGTCACTAAAGTTGTTGTTATGTCAAAACCGTGGCAGTTCTTGTTGTCTTGTCACGATTTTACTTTCTTTGTTGTCCTTAAATCGGTTTGGTTGAAACCGTGGCCAAGATTGGTTTGATTCTTGGTTTGTGTTGTCTTTGGGTTTTGTTTGTTGCATTTCTTAGAGTTTGTTTTTAAGTCTTGGCTGAATTATGTTCTTTGAATTTGGTCAAGAATAGTTTGTGTCTTTGTGTGTTGGTAGTTGTTATAACAATAGTGTGTCTAAAATTTAGACTTGGCCGAATCGGAATTTTTGTTCTTGGTCAAGAGGAGTTGAGTTTTAAACACATTATTGAGTCTTTTGTTTTGTGTCTTAGGTTGTTTTAAGTGTGTTTGTGTTTGTGGCTGAACTATTGGTCTTGTGTTTAGTCACTAGTTTTTGAGTCTTTAAACACACTTTAAGTTTTTGAGTCTTGGAGTCTTTGAGTCTTAGAGTTTTTGAGTCTTAGACTTTGAGTCTCTGGTTGCTGAAAACTTGATGTTGCATTCCTTCAAATTAGTAACATCAAGTAAGAATGAAAACATGGCACAATTGAAAGAAGTGCCTTTGGTGGGAGAAGTTTTTGGACCAATCCATGAACAAAAAAAAATAGAGAACAACAGAACATGAATGAGACACTTGAGAGTGAGATGCTTAAGAGTGAAACATTTGTGATAGTGAAAGAAAGCATGAGTGAAACACTTGAGAGTGAGATGATTAAAAGTGAAACACTTGTGAAAGAATGAAAAGTAAAGAGAGCTTGAGTAAAACACAAAGAGTGCAAACACTTTGAGTAATATGAGTGAAAACACTTTGAGTGAAAACAAGAGTGGAGGCTTTGCTTAATTTCTATCTTTCTGACACATATCTTGTGAAAACTTTTTGTTTGTTTGGATTTCAGGTTGCAAGAATGAAGTACCAAATGGGGGAACACTCACCAATGCCTCAAGAAAATTGAGTGCATGTTTCAAGAAGCAACCATGTGTTTAGATAGGAATTTTTCTTTTAGTTAAAATTCTTATCTTGAGTCTTTTTAGTTTGCCTTTTCTTGAGTTAAGTCAAGACCCATGTAAACATGTAATAGTTCATGTAACTTTTCATTTGTTTAGGACTAGAATTTTTAGTTATCTAGTTTCAAACAGGTGTGAAGCCAAAGCATGGGTCAAGTCAAGTTGAAGCTGTTGTTGGAATTGTCCATCACAATCTAATAATTGCAAGGGTGGTTTTGTCTTGTTGTGTTTGAACCTGATGGAGAGGAATAAGCACAACAAGTGAAGAGCAATAAAGTCCTTGTCTAGGACCAGTTAAGAATAAGAAAGTGTCAATGAGCCTGATGCTTGAAGGGTAAGAGAATGTGTCTTTCAAGTTTAACTGTTTTGAACTGATGTGAGTGTTCTTTGTTTTAGGACCTTCAGGATTTGAGGGCAAATCCTCTTCAAGAGGGAGGGAATGATATCCTCCTCTGGAAGGACCATGGAAACTCAAATGCAATCCTAAAACAATAAGCTCAAAGATTGAAGAATTTAAGGGGCTGCCCTTAAAGGTGCCCTTATGGAGGACACATACCCTTAATAAAGACACTTTGGAACATGAAATAAGGCCACTAATGTGGAGGCCAAGGAGGAGCACGAATTTGGTTTCATTAAGGCAAGGAATCAAATTGAATGAAGAGCTTAAATGAAAATTGAATGACCATTAATGCCATTAATGGAACGTTACAAAACTTAATTCAAAATATTAAAGTTTAGTAACTGTGACACCCTTCCGGATTATCCAAATATAAACTAATATTTAAGCTATTATATTGAATAATATATGGACTTGCGAGTATTAAGAAAATATGGAAAATAAAATTTTCCTTTTTAAACGGGTGCACAAACCAACACTTGGAATCCTTGGAGAATAAACCCTAAGGCATTATAAAACAGTTACATTGAATTCGGCGATTTCTAAAACCTTTTCGAAAATTGGGTAGCATTCGTCTCTTAGAATCGTTCATATATTATAGAAAATAACAGAAGCTACCCTTACTTTGTTTGATAAAACTAATACCATTGAATAGTTTTCACAGCCGAACTCTTTCGATCAGAGTAAGCGGAAGTTATAGGACTATGCAACTGATAATAATATAAACATAGATATATATTCATAAGTATGAAAAGAGTGATAAGTACATAGTCCCCATATCAAGTCTCCAAGTTCCAAAATACAAGTCCATAATCCGATCTACATAGTAATATGACCAAAGCCCTAGAGTACTCAAAAAGTATGTCTACAACGTATATACAAACCAAAATATGAACTCCAGGGTGGTCACGTAGATCCGGTAGCATCAGATGTAGTAGTAGTGATAGCAGCAGTCTCCAAGTAGTAAAAAGGGTAGTAGCATCATCATCATCACAGTAGCAGCAAATCTCCTCCACAGCCTCCACACATCGGATCCTCTGATCCTCATAATATACCCTGTACACATACCTAGGGATCATCGTCCCTCCAATCACTCCCAGTAGAATGCACGACAGGCTCGCTCCCACTCTCGTCCTCCACCGGATCCTCCTCAATCTCATCCGAGGGAGAGTGTACCCTATCACTGGGTACTGGGTCAGGTGATGATGAAACCCTGACTGGGCTCCTCGGATCAGAAGGGGGAGTCTCCTCGTGGACGACTCTCGAAGTAAAAGGGTGAGAGCGGGTAGGTCGAAAACGAAAACTATGGTATGAGCGAGCTGGTCGCGTGGGAGGTGGTCCATGGTAAGTGTAAAACGGGGGTACATGCATAGTGTATATGATGGGAATCCTAAATCTACGAGGACTGAATCGGATCAACGGGTTCGGGTGGTAGAAGGTAATCTCTACCTCACCCTCGAACACCGCGCGATGGTCCTCATAGATCCATGTGCCACTAGGAAGTGGCCGGATCTCGATGCAAGCAATGTAACGAGACATCACCTACAAGGGCATAGGGGTAAGCAATTTTATACACATAACCAATAGAGAATAAATTGTTCAGTATGAATATGTAAATATGCATCAATTAGCAACAATCACATACAACACATAGCAGTTAATGAATGCACATAGGATGCTCACACTTATTTCATTTATTACCATTAATTTAAATGAGTGGCATGATGCATGACTTTAGCTCTCAAGCCTATCTCCATCATACTATGTCACTCTCTGACGTCCATCCCTGACAACCCAGCACTCAACAGTGCGTTGTATTCCTATGTATACAACAATTCGTACATTCACCTAGAATGTACACGACAAGCTTGGAATCCATGCCACCCGAGCATAGTTATAACGTGCCACCCGAGCATCGTCCCGTCATCCAAACGGTCCGTCATTGATGAGCATTTTATTTCCCTTTTTTCCTTGCATTATTTTACTCCTATTATTAAGACTTGTTGCCCATTTGACATTGTTTAGCTTGATTTAGTGATTTAGAGTTTATTGGACTATTATTCTGAATATTGTTTAATTTGGGATTATTTAGCCTAATTAATTCTATTTCTATTTTCAGGTCATATTTGGCACAAGGGCTTTTTGGACATTTTGGGAATGAAGATTTAATTTTGGAAGAGAAGATATATGATGAAGTGAAGATTGTAATCTATCTTTATGATTAGTTGAGATTTAGCTATATCTTTTAAGATTTAGATTTTATCTATAGGATATTTTTAGATTTAATTTAAAGATAAGCTTTCCTTAGGATTTGGGCCCATGATTTAGGCCCGTTTTGTGATTTAAAAAGCCAAATTCGTGTAAACCCTTGAGAGACCTTCCATTCACGTTTTTTTACATTCTCTCTCATAGAGAAGGCTTAGTTTTGCTCTCCAAGCTTGTGGAGGCTGCTAGGGTTTCTCTCTCTTCCCTTTCTACACGTTTTTGGTATTTTTCTTCATGGAAGGCTAAACTCTTAGGTTAAATCCCTTTGGTAATGTATCACATACTCTTGAGGTTTTATTCTTAATGCTATTTCGTTTTTATTCACTGTTTTCATGCTTATTGATATGTTATGGTTCGCTTAGTTCCATTATATAGAGATAATCCATGTGTATGAATGCTTAATTTATGCAAACTCGTAAAAACTCCATGCTTTGGCTTTTAATGCTTAATTAGAGGTTTGGGTTTTGGGGTGAGAATTGAATTTTTGCTTAGTATTTAATTCTCACGAGTTGGACAGTGAAGAGGAAAGAAATTGATCTTTTGTGACCGATGATAGAGTTGTGAACGCGAGCCAAAGGGGTTTATCCGCTTTTCCTTATCTGTTTCTTCGTTTTGATTTAATTCTGTTTTGATTTCAATTATTCAATATTCAATACAAAAAAAAACCCCCCTATTTTCTATGCATACTATGTGTTCGACCTTTTGCTTGATAAGATATTCCTTGGGAGACGACCTAGGAGTCACTTCCTAGTACTATACTTAAACTGTTTTTTATTTGTATCGGGTACGGCCTCGATCAAATTTGGCGCCGTTGCCGGGGAATATCGGTTCTTGCCAAAGGTCATTAGTAGTTAGTTAGTGTCGTAGTTAGTATAGTTATTATAGTGTGTCGTGTCTGATTCAGGGTCTAGTAGTCAATTCTGATAACCGGTTGAAGTTGCACTGTTTGCTGTTTTGCTATTTTGTTGCAATTAGTGTATTTGATTGATTATGTGGTTGCTAGTTCACATAGTTGTGGGTGGAATTTTTGCACGAAAATTTATATCCACACTACTTTTATCATATAAAAAGGTTTTGAGGCACCACGATCACTCAGATCATCATTGGTTGTGAGTTCCAGAAAAATTTTCCAAGTTTTAGCAGCACTTTCTTCAAATTGTCGCAACTTTTGACCCGTAACTCGGAATTTGACGAATTTTATATCAAATCGAAGGGAATTTTCTGAATAATCTGATTTTTCTGACTTTGTCAGAAAACTCCTTTGTCTGGATCCTGAAAAAGCCGTTTTACTATTTCTTTTTTATTTTACAAGTTTTATTTTCTTAGTTTTTGGTCTCTGATTTAATTGTTTGCCTTGGTTCCCTTTTGAATTTTATCCTCAAACTTTTTGTGGTATGTTTTCATGATTTTAGGGTGCTGAAAAAAATAAAGGAAAAAATTTTAAAAAATAAA
Organism: Crotalaria pallida; assembly: GCA_037953625.1. Lineage (NCBI taxonomy): Eukaryota > Viridiplantae > Streptophyta > Magnoliopsida > Fabales > Fabaceae > Crotalaria > Crotalaria pallida. Next base: position 71,700,554 of record CM075649.1, on the reverse strand, counting down.
AAAATTTTGTTGCCTATTTTGGTCATGTATATTAGTGACAGTTTGCTATGCTACATGGTGTTCTGTTCAGTACATGACTAGGGGCAACCCAAGCTACTTGCATCCATATAACTCTGAAATTGATAGAACTTATCAAAGACTAGTTAGACAAAATAGGAACCAGTCCATAGGTAGTGAGTCTATTGAGTCTTTACATAGTGAGTCTGCTTCTTTTTCTTCTATTCCTATAAATTCTGATTCTTATTCTGATTATTCTGAAAATATGGCTCAACCTCCACCACGTGAGAGGACATTGAGGGAGCTGGCTGCACCTGATTTCACTATTGAAGATTTGTGCATCCAGTATCCCGATGACCCGTATGAGCTAAGGTCTGGACTAATTCATTTGTTGCCCAAGTTTAATGGTCTTGCAGGTGAGGATCCTCATAAACATCTCAAGCAGTTCCATATTGTCTGTGCTACTATGAAACCACATGATGTGCAAGAGGATCATGTTTGTCTTAAGGCATTCCCACACTCCCTAGAGGGGCTAGCCAAGGATTGGTTGTACGATCTGGCCCCTGGTTCTATCACAGTCTGGGATGACCTGAAGAGGGCATTTTTGGAGAAATTCTTCCCTGTATGCAGAACAACAGCAATCCGAAAGGATATATCAGGCATCAGGCAACAAAGTGGAGAAAGTCTCTATGAGTATTGGGAGAGATTCAAGAGACTGTGTGCGAGCTGCCCCCACCATCAGATCTCAGAGCAGTTGCTTATTCAATATTTCTATGAAGGTCTCAACCTCATGGAGAGAAACATGCTTGATGCTGCAAGTGGTGGTGCCCTAGGAGACATGACACCTTTAGAAGCCAGAGTCAAGATTGAGAAGATGGCTTCCAATTTTCAACAATTCCATGCAAGGGGCAACAGCGATGCAATCATAGTGAGAGGCGTGAATGATGTTGGCACAAGTTCTGGTAAGGTTGAGAAGCTTGAACAGAAGATAGATTCACTTACAACTTTGGTCACTCAATTGGCCATCAACCAGAAGAAGTTGTCTCTGCCTGCTAGATTATGTGGCATATGCACATCCGCTGAGCACCCCACAGATGCATGCCCTTCTGTGCAGCAGCAGCCCACGACTGGTGCTGACCAACCTGAGGCATATGCTGCCAACATCTTCAACAGTAGAAACCAGCAGCCACAGAACTTTGATCTCTCTACCAATAGATACAACCCTGGTTGGAGGAACCATCCCAACCTGAGATGGTCTGATCAGCAGCAACCTTCACAGGTTCAATTTCAGAACAATTCTAGACCACCATATGTACCTCCTCCAGTCCAGCAACAGAGACAACAACAGGCTAATTCTGCACCACCAGCTCCTAGTACTGAGCAGCAGCCTTCATTGGAAGAGCTGATGAAACAGATGACCATGCAAAATCTCCAATTCCAACAGGAAACTAGAACATCCATTCAAAGACAAGAGGCCTCCATTCAATCTTTGACCAATCAGATGGGACAGATGGCAACAGCAATCAACACTGTGCAATCTCAGAATTCTAACAAGTTGCCATCCCAAACAGTGATCAATCCAAACCAGAATGTGAATGCCATTAGTCTAAGGTCAGGGAAGCAGATTGTCACACCCACACCAGAATCTGACCTCAACAAAGATGATCTAGTTTCAACCAACAAGAAGAGCCAAATGGTCGAGGAGAGTGAGCACACAAGTACCAGAAAATCCAATCCAGCTCAGCCTTCCACAAGCACAACACCTGCTGCTGCCCAACAACCACCCCCCATTCCTCTTCCTTTCCCACCAAGGGGGGTGACTCAAAGCAAGAAAATGGAAGAGATTGACAAAGAGATACTTGACACATTCAGGAAGGTGGAAGTCAACATACCCCTTCTTGATGCAATCAAGCAGATTCCAAGGTATGCAAAGTTCTTGAAGGATCTATGCACACACAAACGGAAGCTCAAGGGCAATGAGAGGATCAGCATGGGAAGAAATGTCTCTGCTCTTATAGGTAAACCCGTCCCTCATATTCCTAAAAAGTGTAAGGATCCTGGAACTTTCTCTGTGCCTTGTATCATAGGTAATACTAAATTTGAGAATGCTTTGCTAGATTTAGGAGCATCTATTAATGTTATGCCTATGTCTGTTTTCAAATCTCTTTCACTTGGACCTCTTCAACCTACGGGTGTGGTTATTCATTTGGCAAATAGATCTACTGCCTACCCCGCAGGTTTGATAGAGGATGTCCTGGTTCGGGTTGAAGAGCTTATCTTTCCTGCTGATTTTTATATTCTTGATATGGAAAAGGACACCTCTCGTAGTGCTGTCCCTATCATATTAGGGAGACCATTTTTGAAAACAGCCCGAACCAAGATAGATGTGCATGCAGGTACACTTTCCATGGAATTTGATGACAGTGTGGTTCGATTCAATATTTTTGATGCTATGAAAATTTTTTCTGATGACCACTCTGTCTTTCATGTTGACTTGATTGATGATCTGATTGATGAGCATGTTCTAGACTTTTTGCATGATTATGATTTGCCATCTTTCACTAGCTCATTTACTTGTTCTGCATGTTCTGATTCCGAAATGTGCACTGCATGCATTGAAATTGACCAGTTTTTAAATTCTGCTACTGCATCTGTTGATTCATATGATATAGATTCAGATCATGCTAACCCCATTTCTGTTTTGCATGAGTCTAATTCACTTGTTCAGGTGCAGGCGGCAGAATCCAATTCTGCTGCTCCTTTAGTTCCATCTGTGATGCAGGCACCTTTATTGGACCTGAAGCCCCTTCCTCCTCATCTCAAATATGCTTACTTGGAGGCTGAGCAGAAACTTCCAGTGATCATCTCTACCTCCCTTTCTGTTGATCAAGAGAAGCAACTGCTGGATGTGATTAGAGCAAACAAAAAGGCAATAGGATGGACTTTGGCAGACATACCTGGTATTAGCCCCTCCATGTGCATGCATCGGATTTTATTGGAGGATGGGGCTAAACCAGTGAGACAACCCCAGAGACGGTTGAACCCCCAGATTCTTGATGTGGTGAAGAAAGAGGTCACCAAGCTGCTGCAAGCTGGCATTATCTACCCCATTTCAGACAGCACTTGGGTAAGCCCGGTTCAAGTAGTTCCCAAGAAGTCTGGGGTGATAGTTGTCAAAAATGAGAAGGATGAGCTGATTCCCACTAGAGTGCAGAACAGTTGGAGAGTCTGCATTGATTATAGGAAGCTCAACCAGGCGACCCGCAAGGATCACTTTCCTCTTCCCTTCATTGATCAGATGTTGGAGCGCCTGGCAGGTAAATCTCACTATTGCTTCTTAGATGGTTTCTCTGGTTATTTCCAAATCTGTATTGCACCAGAGGACCAACATAAGACTACAGTTACTTGTCCTTTTGGTACATTTGCTTATAGGAAGATGCCTTTTGGCCTATGCAATGCTCCTGGCACTTTTCAAAGATGTATGATGAGTATTTTTAATGACTTACTTGAGCATTGCATAGAGGTCTTCATGGATGATTTTAGTGTATATGGTTCCTCTTTTGATGCATGTCTTGATAGTTTGTCTAAGGTGCTTAATAGGTGCATTGAAACTAACCTTGTCTTGAATTTTGAAAAATGTCATTTTATGGTAGAACAAGGCATAGTCTTAGGGCACATTATTTCGCATAAGGGCATAGAGGTTGATCCTGCTAAGCTGCATGTAATATCACATTTGCCTTACCCCTCTTGCATGCGAGAGGTGCGTTCTTTTCTTGGCCATGCAGGTTTCTATCGCAGGTTTATTCAGAACTTTAGCAAGATAGCCCTTCCACTATCCAACTTGCTTCAAAAGGATACCACATTTGAGTTTGGAGACCAATGCAAGAAGGCATTTGATGAGCTAAAGAGAGCACTCACCACCACTCCCATCATCCAACCACCTGACTGGACTCTCCCATTTGAGCTCATGACCGATGCCTCGAATTATGCTTTGGGAGCAGTTCTCTCCCAAAGGGTTGGTAAGATGTCTCATGTGATTTATTATGCATCTAGGACTTTAGATTCAGCACAAGTTAATTACACCACAACTGAAAAAGAGCTGTTAGCCATTGTCTTTGCACTTGATAAGTTTAGATCATATCTGTTAGGTTCTAAGGTTGTGGTGTATACTGATCATGCTGCCCTGAAGTATCTTTTGAAAAAGACAGATTCCAAACCTAGGTTGATTAGGTGGATGTTTCTCCTCCAGGAGTTTGATCTTGAGATTCAGGATCGGAGTGGTGCGCATAACCTTGTCGCAGACCACTTGAGTAGAATAGAGAGAGAGGAGGATGCATTTCCTATCCGGGATGACTTCCCGGATGAGCAGCTTTTAGTTTTGCATGTTTCACATCCCCCTCCCCTTATTCCTTGGTTTGCTGATATTGTAAATTATATAGTTGCATCTGTTTTTCCACCCTTGGCATCCAAAGCTCAAAGAGACAAATTGAAGAGCGATGCCAAGTATTATGTATGGGATGACCCCTATTTGTGGCGTTTTTGCAGTGATCAGGTCATTCGCAGGTGCATTCCAGACCAGGAGATCCAATCGGTTCTCCAATTTTGCCATGCTTCACCAGTTGGAGGCCACCTTGGCACTCAAAGGACAGCACGAAAGGTGCTGGATTCTGGATTTTATTGGCCTACCATCTTCAAGGATGCAAGCAAAATCTGCAGCTCATGTGAGCAATGTCAAAGGGCAGAAGGCACCCTATCTTGGAGGCAACAGATGCCGCAACAACCTATGTTGTTCTGTGAGGTGTTTGATGTCTGGGGTATTGATTTCATGGGCCCCTTTCCTGTTTCTTTTGGTTTTTATTATATCTTACTTGCTGTGGATTATGTATCCAAATGGGTGGAAGCTAAGGCCACCAGGACTAATGATGCTCAGGTTGTTGTAGATTTTGTCAGGACTAATATCCTTTGCAGGTTTGGCATACCTAGAGCCATAGTCAGTGATCAAGGCACACACTTCTGCAATAGATCCATGCAAGCTTTGCTTAAGAAATATGGGGTTGTGCACAAAGTTTCTACACCATATCACCCCCAAACCAATGGGCAAGCTGAGATTTCAAACAGAGAGATCAAGCGGATTTTGGAGAAGATGGTGAAGCCTAATAGAAAGGATTGGAGCACACGATTGGAGGATGCTCTATGGGCCCATCGGACTGCTTACAAGGCACCCATAGGGATGTCACCTTATCGGGTTGTTTTTGGTAAGGCATGCCACCTGCCTGTGGAGATAGAGCACCGTGCATATTGGGCTGTGAAGCAATGTAACTTAGCTCTTGATCAAGCGGGTGAGGAGAGGAAGCTGCAGTTGAGTGAGCTAGATGAGATCCATTTGGAGGCCTATGAGAATTCCAAGTTCTACAAAGAGAAGACCAAGAAGCTCCATGATAGCTCAATTTGCAGAAAGGAGTTCTTGGTTGGTCAAAAAGTGTTGCTCTACAAATCTAGGCTTGGACTCATGAGTGGAAAGCTCCGCTCTAAATGGATTGGACCGTTTGTAGTCACCCAGGTGTTTCCTTATGGCACTGTGGAGATCAAGAGTGAGTCCACAGACAAGAGCTTTAAAGTCAATGGTCACCGACTCAAGCCTTTCCTCACTACTCCTACTTTGGATGATGCACCTGTGGAGGAAGCCTCATTGGTCGACCCCATTTTTGACCCACCATGATTTAGGGAGTCTTCTTTTCTCCTTCTTTACTACTTTTATTCCACTTGTCTATATCTGTCTGATTCTGCTATTTGTTTTACATTGAGGACAATGTGTGATTTAAGTGTGGGGGGGAGAGTAGTTTAGGTTGCATATTTTTGCTTTGATTTTTTAGGTTTTGCTAAGTTTTGGGCATTTTCTTGCATGTTTTTGCTTCATTTTAGTAGAGTCTTGGTATCTTGTGTCTGAATTCATGCATTTCTGTGTGTAAAGTTGCTTTTGATAATTAAGAGGTGGTAACACTGTGATAGAATTGTCCCTTTTGTGAGGATTTGAGCCTTAATTGTGGGTGGATTGCTATATATGCCACCTAATTTTTCTTTCATGTGTGATTGCACTCTGGATTACTTGCACTCTAGAACTTGACTTGACTCTTGTTGATACTTGATATTCCCATGCACATTTTGAAATGATTTAGGCATTGTTTTTTCTTGAATAAGCCACTAGCCATATGAGCCTACCTTGAATGAATTTATCCTTTGATAGCCCCTTTGAGCCTTTATATCCCTTTTCTTTGTTCTTTAGCTCATTACAAGCCTATGACTGAAAAACCATGATTGTCCTAACCTTAGGGAATGTTGGAGCTTTGGAATTGTTTTGGGAATGGGTATTAAGTAAGCGAGGGTGCTTTGTTCTTCATCTCTTGTGAGTTCTGGGTTTTGCCTCTATGGTCGGTGATGTAATTATGGCTTTATCTCATTATGCCATTTTTATTGTTTCTTCTTTTCTTTCGTTCATGAAGTTCTGCAATGAAAAAAAAATTGAAAAAATGAATGATGAAAAAAAAGAGGAAGAAGAAAAAAAAAGAAAGAAAGAAGAAGAGAAAAAAAAAGAATAAAAGGTTGATTGAGGCATGGAGGTTTGGAATTAGAGGTTGTTGTTATGTTTATCATTTCATTTTGGGGTGGATTGTGCTTATTTTTTTTACTTGTTCCCCATTGCTCCTCTATTCCCTGGGTTTTAGCTACATTTCCCATATTTTTATCCTACATTGTCCTTGGCCCCATTACAACCCTGAAAAGACCTTTTGATCTTAATGTGCATGTGTGTTGATTGTTGATGTTAGAGGCTTGTCAAGCTTATGGTTGTGTTTGTTTTTCATGATGTGCCTTGAGTGTAAACACTGATTAACCTTAAACACTTGAGTGTAAACACTATTGAGTGATCCTTGTGAGTTTCTACCATCTTTGTGACTACCCTCTTGATGTCATTGGTTTTCTTTGCATATTTGAAATAATTGGATGATGTTCATGAATGCCTTGATTCTTTGGTCCTTATTTTCTTCGTGTGCTCGATTTTGCCCATTTCTTTGCATTTCCTAGAATTCATTGTGAAGTATGTAATCTCTTAGGTTTGCATTCATTAATTTTAGTAATCTTGTTACATGATTCACTTTGGTTCATATTGATTTTCTCAGTCCTAATTCTTAGTTTTGCCCAGGAGTGCAAAAGGATAAGTGTGGGGGTATTTGATGAGCATTTTATTTCCCTTTTTTCCTTGCATTATTTTACTCCTATTATTAAGACTTGTTGCCCATTTGACATTGTTTAGCTTGATTTAGTGATTTAGAGTTTATTGGACTATTATTCTGAATATTGTTTAATTTGGGATTATTTAGCCTAATTAATTCTATTTCTATTTTCAGGTCATATTTAATTTTGGAAGAGAAGATATATGATGAAGTGAAGATTGTAATCTATCTTTAGGATTAGTTGAGATTTAGCTATATCTTTTAAGATTTAGATTTTATCTATAGGATATTTTTAGATTTAATTTAGAGATAAGCTTTCCTTAGGATTTGGGCCCATGATTTAGGCCCGTTTTGTGATTTAAAAAGCCAAATTCGTGTAAACCCTTGAGAGACCTTCCATTCACGTTTTTTTACATTCTCTCTCATAGAGAAGGCTTAGTTTTGCTCTCCAAGCTTGTGGAGGCTGCTAGGGTTTCTCTCTCTTCCCTTTCTACACGTTTTTGGTATTTTTCTTCATGGAAGGCTAAACTCTTAGGTTAAATCCCTTTGGTAATGTATCACATACTCTTGAGGTTTTATTCTTAATGCTATTCCGTTTTTATTCACTGTTTTCATGCTTATTGATATGTTATGGTTCGCTTAGTTCCATTATATAGAGATAATCCATGTGTATGAATGCTTAATTTATGCAAACTCGTAAAAACTCCATGCTTTGGCTTTTAATGCTTAATTAGAGGTTTGGGTTTTGGGGTGAGAATTGAATTTTCGCTTAGTATTTAATTCTCACGAGTTGGACAGTGAAGAGGAAAGAAATTGATCTTTTGTGACCGATGATAGAGTTGTGAACGCGAGCCAAAGGGGTTTATCCGCTTTTCCTTATCTGTTTCTTCGTTTTGATTTAATTCTGTTTTGATTTCAATTATTCAATATTCAATACAAAAAAAAAACCCCCTATTTTCTATGCATACTATGTGTTCGACCTTTTGCTTGATAAGATATTCCTTGGGAGACGACCTTGGAGTCACTTCCTAGTACTATACTTAAACTGTTTTTTATTTGTATCGGGTACGGCCTCGATCAAATCCAAACGGTATAACCATATCGGCATCCACTAAGCCGACCACGTCAACGACGTGTCATCAAGCAAGCGTATTGGCACTCCCAGAGGCCCTCCACATGTTTACCAAAAACATGATATACGTCCTACCATCCAAACTCCAGTATGAATGCATTAACTTTACTTAAAAGGGATTGATTGATGTTTCGTCCTTTTATTAATACACTACGTGCCTCCCGAGCAACGTGTCATCATTGTTCAAATGAAAACATCATAACGTCAATCAATTTCTTTTAAGTCCAGGATCACTTGGTTTATTGTCCTTTAAGAGTTACAAAATGACTTAGAATTGAAAATGGTATTTTAAGTGTCTGACTAAAAATACTCGAGTTTTTTTCCAAAATACTCGAGTAGTTTATCATTTCCCAGATTCCACTCGAGTGGTTCATGATTATACTCGAGTCGTTCATATCTTTTCAGAGATTTAGGTTTTCAGGTTTTCATAAATATACTCGAGTAATTCATGAGATACTCGAGTATTCCATTACCCAGAATACTCGAGTAGTTCATATATTACTCGAGTGTCCAATCTGATTCCCAAGTTGGTGCGCCAATTTTCACTCTGGTGCACCACGAAATACTCGAGTGTTAAGCCAAATACTCGAGTATTTGCAGACAGAACAGAGTGAAACTTGGTTTTTACATACCATATCAATTTCTAAACATTTTTAACCCAAACCAATGATCAAAACAGTTCACATACCATATATTGGACATGTTGCAATACTCATTTCATATCAAATAACCAATTTGACAGAGAATCAACCATTTATGCATAATTTACACAATTTAGCAACTCAACACCTCAAATTGCAAAATAAACATAACACTCATAAAACAATGGTCATTTAAGCTTGCATGCATGATATAAAACTTGCTCAACACAGTTTTAGAGCAAAGCTTGGTCTCCAAACCAAAGATCTTATTCAATCTAAGCCCTTAGAGCCTCTTGGTGGCTCTCTAACACAAATAATGGAATTTAATCTCTATCTAGTGAATATAATTACTTCCCCTTACCTCTCAGATGTGAATCAAACAAGAAATATCCAAAGAAAAGCTCCACAACTCTCAGACCAACTTCAAGCACCATATGCAGAGCATTTTGAGTGCATCACCAAATTGGAATTGGTTTACACATGAAATAGAGAATAGAATTAGGGAAATTAGATTTTCTAGACTCTATGCAACATCATCTAACTAAAGAAACCGAATTTGAGACTCAAGGATTCGTGAGCTTACCAGAAATCAAACCCAAAGTAAGCTCCAGACCAAGACTTTGACAGAACCAGCTTCACTTCCAAACTCTGATTCTCCCAACACACTCACTCAATCCTCACAATTTTGGTGTTTATACAAAGCTCGTGATGTGAGCTTTGTATTCGTGTATCACTCAAGCCTCAACACTCAGAATTGAAAGAGAATCGAAGAGAACAAACTCAGAACCCTAACTTCATCAACAAAGCAAGTTTGATAAAAAATTCTCAGCCAAGGATCGTTCATGAGCTTAAATAGGAATTGAGGAGACTCATGCAGGTCGACACGACCTCCCTGGACGTGGAATGAAGATGATTTCGTGTCACCAACACCGAATCATTGGTGTTGACTCACCAAACGCACTAACTCGTGCAATTTGACCCAGAATACTCGAGTTTTTCAGAAAATACTCGAGTATTTTGCCCAATTTTTGAAAAATAATTATTTTATTTACTTTCCCTCCAAAACCTTTCCTATAATTACCTCTAAGTCCCAATCCAGAGACTAATTTGCAAAATATTTATTTTATGCACAAATTTACTCACCAAAATAAATTCTAGCAATATAAACAAAGATCTTAATTAAAGATCAAGAATAGAAATAATTAATTATAATAAACTTTATAATTAATATTTCATTAATCCAGGATTAAAATTTTGGGGTGTTATACTACTTCCCCACTTAAAAGGAATTTCGTCCCCGAAATTCACTCTTCAAAATTACACATTTTCAAAATTAAATAAGAGACTATTTTGATGTTATCATATCATTAGGGAAAATCCTTCCCCACTTAAAAGAATTTCGCTTACACTTCTTTAAATTCTCTTACTCAAAATACTTCAATTAAAACTTTTTTCTCGACTAACACTTTTGCGTTCGAAAGCATATACCAATCCTGTTTCTTATAAAAGAGTTTTCTTAAACTCCTCCGAAAATTATGTCGTAATTAACTCAAATAAAGTCTTTTGATTACCTCTTTCTAGAAAAGATACCTCAAATACATAACTTTAGATCAAACTTTTCCCAATAGACCTTTCGAGGAAAACTTTTTCTGAAAACCGCATTTCAACTTCATAATTAAAACATTTAGCAATTACTTCAAATGAAATCTTTTGATTAAAGCCTTTTGGAATAATACCTTTTAAATACATATATATTCCTCAGTTAAAACATTTTCCAAAGATATTTCTAAGGAAAAACTTGACCCGTTGCGCACTCTGATCACTCAAGCACGATTAACGAATCATTTATATGACTTTATTCCTTAATAGTTGCAAACATTAGGGTGATCAGTCCTAATATTCAAACCATTAATAATAAAATCATTCTTTTCAGATATAACTTTTCGCAGGAAAAGTCATACGACACATCTTTAAGTTAGATGAACTTAAAGATGGAATACTTGTCACCATCAGATATAGCTAGATAGCCAAGTGCTAGAGTTGTTTCCGTTGGGGAGACAAATACTTGTCCTATCCCGGTGGTTATTAATCTCTCTAGTCTTAACTGATCTTTCTCTTTCTGTGGCGCCCAAAGATATTTATCACATCCAACTGTGATAAGGGTTTTGATCACAGAAATTCAAATCACAGACCTGCTCAGGTTTTCAAATTACATAACGATTTAACCAACGCAATCGAAAACATTGATTACGTTAATCCCGATCAGAGAAAGGATAAACTCAAACTATCTATATTCAAATCTAACTCGCATCCTAGCAGGTTGATCACCTTTCCGAACTTAACTCGCTTTATAACCATTACCCTCTAACTCTTAACCCTTGATGACTCTGGCGCATTAAAACCTTAGTCTCTTACAGCTCCAACCGAATGTCCTCATAGGTATACCAGTACTTAGTCCAAAGTGATGCATCTCTTACTTTACACATAGAAATGGGCAAGTCCTTTACTTCTTATTAGCATACTCGATAATCCCCACGGTCGAAGTTTGGTTAAATTGTCATTCTCCCATGATTAATTCACTTAACTACATTTCCACTTTTCTAATTGAATACTTCCTTTGCCCAGGCCCCCTTCGTACCCGGTTTGGACATTCATTCTATCTACTTCTTACGCCTCTCCATCGTACCTATAAATTCCACACATTCTTCCAATATCGGGAAACTCCTTATTTGCTGATAGTTGATAGATTACTTAAGGTTCGGGCACACTCCATTCTAAACTTCACATATTTGAACCTTTCGTCCGAGTCGTTATGAAACATACTTCCTCAGTCGTTTGAACTTGGCGACGCCTTCTCTGAGACTATTACTTTCCCGTTCAATGTTTAGCATTTCAGTTCCTTGAATCCTTCTCATGCCTCTTGAAAAACTCTCTTCAGTTCCCAAAGACTGCTTTTCAACTGTTGCTCAAATGATGTATCAATCCTTTGTTTCAACATTTGTCCTATATGATTTCTTCAAGTTCTTCGCTACACCACTTAACATAAAAGTGACCTAACTTTCTATTCATCCATCTCTTGTATGCACAATACCAAAAATTTCACTCCTAATCTCCGTATCACTTGGAATGTAAATTTTATGGTATGAAGCGAAGGATTTCTCCCATCCATCTATGGAAATTGGATTCCTTCTCTTCCATAATTCAATCTTTTATTTCTTTTCGTCTTCCTTACTTCGTACAACCTCTTTAGTTACCTTAAAGTCTACTCTTTGACCCAAAGTTGTCACCACCTTTCACTTTACTAGGTAGGTAATGGAGCTTAAAATCAAAGCTCCCAAACTCCCTCCACTGCTGATAACTCTAATTCAATTCCTTCCTACTCCTTTGGTTTCTAAGCTCTCAAGACACAGGGCCATAGAGACTAAGCCTTCAAATCTCCTAGAGTGAACATACTCTTTGCAAACTCCAAGTCATGTAATAAGAGCTTACTCTGTCTGTATTCGATCACTTTGATGCATACACACCTACTTTCCTTCCTTCAGGCTATTCCTTTCCAGGTCCTTGCCTTGATACATGAAACTATTCTTTCATATCTTCGCATGAATCGAGTAAGAGCAACGCAGGAGAGATTGTTAGTCTTCCCCTTCAATCACTGAAAATCCTCGTTGCATTCTTGTTTCATATGAAATGCTAATCCTTCCAGATTACCTTGTTTGCAAGTACTTGGCTTAAGGGAGTATACTAATGGTCCTATACTAGCACTTAATCAGCCCACTCTCCAAATCGCGTCTTAATACGATAAAGGTAGACAGATCAAATCGTTTCTAAAGGCTCATCCTAACACTTCCATACAATCGTTAAGACTTGTCTTAGAAACAACTTACAGGAATGCTCGTAGGGGTTTCTATCATAAAAGCATAGAATACTTCAGATATAGGCAAGGTCACACGATTCACATATTCATAATAAACAAGTGAATGCGTAGCACTAAAATCAGACAACACATTACAGAGCTAACCGTTTAGTAAGTGATTGCCTTGCACAGGATCGGAGGATTGGCGTGCTTCCACACCTCTATTGGTGAAAACCCTTCCTTGAACCACGGGCTTGTCAGCTGCCCATCTTGAATTAATCTTGGCCGGTTCCTTGCAGTCTTTCGCAAAGTGTCCCGGTTTCCCACAATTGAAGCAGTTATTTGTTCCCCAACAAAAACGACCATGATGCCGACGTTTGCACTTGTCACAGAAGGGAGTCTCGCTTCGGAAGTTCCTTCCATTAATATCCCCAACCTTTTCTTTACCTTTTCCCCGATGATCATACGGACCTTTGCCTCGATTATTGAAACCTTTGTGCCTTTGAGGTTCGTAACCCTGACTATCTTTCCTCTCTGATGCTTGCAATTTTTCCGCCTTCTTGTCATCCTCATACATCCTACACATGTCCAGCAATGTAGAAAAACTTTGGATCCTTTGATAACTTAAAATAGACTTCAATTTGGGTCTTAAGCCTCCCTCAAACTTGATACACTTGCTCCTTTCATCTGGATTGTTCTGATAATATGGAGAGTATTTCATCAATTCCTCGAACTTGGCTGCGTACTCACCCACACTCATGTCTCCTTGCTTCAGCTGCAAGAACTCCACTTCCTTCTTTCTCCTCAAATCCTCAGGGAAATATTTATTGAGAAACTTCTCCATAAATACATCCCAACTCACTTCCCTTCCTTCGTAACGCAAAAGCTGAACTGTATGATTCCACCAGTTCTCAGCCTCATCTTCCAACATATAGACTGCATACGCCACTTTCTGAGCATCCGTGCAATCCAACGTTCTGAAGATTTTATCCATGGTATGAATCCACTTAATAGCCTCCTCAGGTTTAAATCCTCCTTCAAATTTAGGTGGATTACAACTCCTAAAATCCATCAAACTCCTCGCCTCGGTACTACCCATATTACACTGATGAGGCGGATTAAACGATTGCGGTGGTTGCTGAGATTGCCGTTGTTGCATAACTTCTAGCACCTCGGCAATTCTCTCTAACATCGTGTTGGTGTGATTCTGGTTTCTAGTTGCCATATTAGACCTGCGCTATGGGCTTATGGTCACATATGTTGCACTAAAGAAACATTCATCACACCACCCATACTAAGGCTCTATCTTAAATTTTTAAGTCTACAATCAATTGTGTCTTGTACTCAAAAGAGACAAGATACAAACAAATCAAGGGTATCTAAAGCTCAACGAGACAAAATAATAGCATTCAAATAGTGTAAATACCCTGGAGATACCTGCTTGATGTTGATGGCTACCTTTCAGAACTACTTCCACTACTACAGGATCTGACTTTTGCTCTGATACCACTCAGTGTGATACCCTTCCGGATTATCCAAATATAAACTAATATTTAAGCTATTATATTGAATAATATATGGACTTGCGAGTATTAAGAAAATATGGAAAATAAAATTTTCCTTTTTAAACGGGTGCACAAACCAACACTTGGAATCCTTGGAGAATAAACCCTAAGGCATTATAAAACAGTTACATTGAATTCGCCGATTTCTAAAACCTTTTCGAAAATTGGGTAGCATTCGTCTCTTAGAATCGTTCATATATTATAGAAAATAACAGAAGCTACCCTTACTTTGTTTGATAAAACTAATACCATTGAATAGTTTTCACAGCCGAACTCTTTCGATCAGAGTAAGCGGAAGTTATAGGACTATGCAACTGATAATAATATAAACATAGATATATATTCATAAGTATGAAAAGAGTGATAAGTACATAGTCCCCATATCAAGTCTCCAAGTTCCAAAATACAAGTCCATAATCCGATCTACATAGTAATATGACCAAAGCCCTAGAGTACTCAAAAAGTATGTCTACAACGTATATACAAACCAAAATATGAACTCCAGGGTGGTCACGTAGATCCGGTAGCATCAGATGTAGTAGTAGTGATAGCAGCAGTCTCCAAGTAGTAAAAAGGGTAGTAGCATCATCATCATCACAGCAGCAGCAAATCTCCTCCACAGCCTCCACACATCGGATCCTCTGATCCTCATAATATACCCTGTACACATACCTAGGGATCATCGTCCCTCCAATCACTCCCAGTAGAATGCACGACAGGATCGCTCCCACTCTCGTCCTCCACCGGATCCTCCTCAATCTCATCCGAGGGAGAGTGTACCCTACCACTGGGTACTGGGTCAGGTGATGATGAAACCCTGACTGGGCTCCTCGGATCAGAAGGGGGAGTCTCCTCGCGGACGACTCTCGAAGTAAAAGGGTGAGAGCGGGTAGGTCGAAAACTAAAACTATGGTATGAGCGAGCTGGTCGCGTGGGAGGTGGTCCATGGTAAGTGTAAAACGGGGGTACATGCATAGTGTATATGATGGGAATCCTAAATCTACGAGGACTGAATCGGATCAACGAGTTTGGGTGGTAGAAGGTAATCTCTACCTCACCCTCGAACACCGCGCGATGGTCCTCATAGATCCATGTGCCACTAGAAAGTGGCCGGATCTCGATGCAAGGAATGTAACGAGACATCACCTACAAGGGCATAGGGGTAAGCAATTCTATACACATAACCAATAGAGAATAAATTGTGCAGTATGAATATGTAAATATGCATCAATTAGCAACAATCACATACAACACTTAGCAGTTAATGAATGCACATAGGATGCTCACACTTATTTCATTTATTACCATTAATTTAAATGAGTGGCATGATGCATGACTTTAGCTCTCAAGCCTATCTCCATCATACTATGTCACTCTCTGACGTCCATCCCTGACAACCCAGCACTCAACAGTGCGTTGTATTCCTAGGTATACAACAATTCGTACATTCACCAAGAAAGTACACGACAAGCTTGGAATCCATGCCACCCGAGCATAGTTATAACGTGCCACCCGAGCATCGTCCCGGTCATCCAAACGGTCCGTCATCCAAACGGTATAACCATATCGGCATCCACTAAGCCGACCACGTCAACGACGTGTCATCAAGCAAGCGTATTGGCACTCCCAGAGGCCCTCCACATGTTTACCAAAAACATGATATACGTCCTACCATCCAAAATCCAGTATGAATGCATTAACTTTACTTAAAAGGGATTGATTGATGTTTCGTCCTTTTATTAATACACTACGTGCCTCCCGAGCAACGTATCATCATTGTTCAAATGAAAACATCATAACGTCAATCAATTTCTTTTAAGTCCAAGATCACTTGGTTTATTGTCCTTTAAGAGTTACAAAATGACTTAGATTTGAAAATGGTATTTTAAGTGTCTGACTAAAAATACTCGAGTTTTTTTCCAAAATACTCGAGTAGTTTATCATTTCCCAGATTCCACTCGAGTGGTTCATTATTATACTCGAGTCGTTCATATCTTTTCAGAGATTTAGGTTTTCAGGTTTTCATAAATATACTCGAGTAATTCATGAGATACTCGAGTATTCCATTACCCAGAATACTCGAGTAGTTCATATATTACTCGAGTGTCCAATCTGATTCCCAAGTTGGTGCGCCAATTTTCACTCTGGTACCACGAAATACTCGAGTGTTAAGCCAAATACTCGAGTATTTGCAGACAGAACAGAGTGAAACTTGGTTTTTACATACCATATCAATTTCTAAACATTTTTAACCCAAACCAATGATCAAAACAGTTCACATACCATATATTGGACATGTTGCAATACTCATTTCATATCAAATAACCAATTTGACAGAGAATCAACCATTTATGCATAATTTACACAATTTAGCAACTCAACACCTCAAATTGCAAAATAAACATAACACTCATAAAACAATGGTCATTTAAGCTTGCATGCATGATATAAAACTTGCTCAACACAGTTTTAGAGCAAAGCTTGGTCTCCAAACCAAAGATCCTATTCAATCTAAGCCCTTAGAGCCTCTTGGTGGCTCTCTAACACAAATAATGGAATTTAATCTCTATCTAGTGAATATAATTACTTCCCCTTACCTCTCAGACGTGAATCAAACAAGAAATCTCCAAAGAAAAGCTCCACAACTCTCAGACCAACTTCAAGCACCATATGCAGAGCATTTTGAGTGCATCAGCAAATTGGAATTGGTTTACACATGAAACAGAGAATAGAATTAGGGAAATTAGATTTTCTAGACTCTATGCAACATCATCTAACTAAAGAAACCGAATTTGAGACTCGAGGATTTGTGAGCTTACCAGAAATCAAACCCAAAGTAAGCTCCAGACCAAGACTTTGACAGAACCAGCTTCACTTCCAAACTCTGATTCTCCCAACACACTCACTCAATCCTCACAATTTTGGTGTTTATACAAAGCTCATGATGTGAGCTTTGTATTCGTGTATCACTCAAGCCTCAACACTCAGAATTGAAAGAGAATCGAAGAGAACAAACTCAGAACCCTAACTTCATCAACAAAGCAAGTTTGATAAAAAATTCTCAGCCAAGGATCGTTGATGAGCTTAAATAGGAATGGAGGAGACTCATGCAGGTCGACACGACCTCCCTGGACGTGGAATGAAGATGATTTCGTGTCACCAACACGGAATCGTTGGTGCTGACTCACCAAACGCACTAACTCGTGCAATTTGACCCAGAATACTCGAGTTTTTCAGAAAATACTCGAGTATTTTGCCTAATTTTTGAAAAATAATTATTTTATTTACTTTCCCTCCAAAACCTTTCCTGTAATTACCTCTAAGTCCCAATCCAGGGACTAATTTGCAAAATATTTATTTTATGCACAAATTTACTCACCAAAATAAATTCTAGCAATATAAACAAAGATCTTAATTAAAGATCAAGAATAGAAATAATTAATTATAATAAACTTTATAATTAATATTTCATTAATCCAGGATTAAAATTTTGGGGTGTTACAGTAACCACAATTCATTAGTGACATTAAGGACATTCATGATTGAATTGAATGCAAGATATTCTCTTCTTCAGGGAAGGAATTCGTGCAAGGGAAAAGAAATAAAGTGAAGGAAGATTCTTCTCATTCTTGAAGACATTAAAGATAAGGGAGTTACAATTTGAATTGCAAATTCAAATGAAGAGCAATTAAGCTCACGGCCTAACATTCAAGAATGAAAGAAGAGTCATTTCCAAGACCATCATGTGCAGCCATATTCAATAGGCATTGATTTATGGAAGTTAAAAATTGAAGACCACATTCAAATGGCATCAATGTACACGGCCAAGTCATGATGAGGGAGTTATGAATTGAATTTCATATTCATGAGGCTATTAAGAAGCTCATAACCATGGCCATGAAGCATCATCAAGAGCTTGGACGTTTTCCATCATCAATAGGCCATAATGGGCCGTATATGTTACACTTGGAGATTGAATAGCATTAGTTAGGTTTTTTAATGCTCATCATTGGCTTGTCTAACATAGCATTCGTGTATAGGAATCCTAGGCAACCATGATGCATCCATGTAACTCTATATAATGTAATCATTTCATGAATGAAAGGGAGGAGGTTAAAACTTTGAGTAAAAATCGTGTGAGCCTAGTGCTTAGAGGCGTGATGCCTTTCTTCTTCTCAAGGGTGAGATGCTCTTGAAATGATTCAGTGAATGAATCAACACAAGTCTTCCATGGAGTGATTCTATGAGAAGCAAGAAGACTTTCCTTTCTTTTTTGATGGAGATGTCTTCTTCCTATCCTTGTTTTTGTGTCATTCTTTTTGTTTTTGAGTCTAAGAACACATGAGTGTTCATTCTATAAAAATACAAAAAGAGTCTTGTTTTTGAGTTTTGTTTTGGATGATCAAAACTGTGATCATCATTGAGTGTTTGAGGTGTCTTTCTTTTTTGTTTCTTGTTTGAGTCTTGTTTTTAATGATCAAGTCATGATCATTTCCTTGAGTGATTGGGAGTTTTCTCAATTTGAGTCTCTTTTGAGTCAGAATCTAAGATCATTTGATCTTTGCCTTGGAGAAAAGAATTGGAATCGATGGTCTCATTTCCTGGGCGCATCAAGGAATGTGTATTAGGACATACAAGAACCATTAGCATGATCGTAAACAATGCTTGGTGCCCCATGGGACGTAGATTATATAGCATGAGTCCTTGGAGGCTCTAACAAGAGTAGAAAGGTTAAGAGAGTATTCTAAAGTCTTAGAATGGTCTAGGAATGTGTATTAGGACATACAAGAACCTTTAAAATGATCGTAAACAATGCTTGGTGCCCCATGGGACATAGATTACGTAGCATGAGTCCTTGGAGGCTCTAACAAGTGTAGAATAGTTAAAAGATTATTCTAAAGGCTTAGAATGGTCTAGGAATGTGTTTTAGGACATACAAGAACCTTTAGAATGATCGTAAACAATGCTTGGTGCCCCATGGGACGTAGATTATATAGCATGAGTCCTTGTAGGCTCTAACAAGTGTAGAAAGGTTACGAGAGTATTCTATAGTCTTAGAATGGTCTAGGAATGTGTACTAGGACATACAAGAACCTTTAGAATGATCGTAAACAATGCTTTGTGCCCCATGGGACGTAGATTATGTAGCATGAGTCCTTGGAGGCTCTAACAAGTGTAGAATGGTTAAGAGAGTATTCTAAAGACTTAGAATGGTCTAGGCAAGTGTATTAGGACATATAAGAACCTTTAGAATGATCCTAAACAATGCTTGGTGCCCCAAGGGACATAGAGGATGTAGCATGAGTCCTTGGAGGCTCTAAAAAGTGTAGAATGGTTAAGAGAGTATTCTAAATGCTTAGAATGGTCTAGGCATGCGTATTAGGACATATACGAAAACTTAGAATGATCCTAAACAAAGCTTGGTGCCCCAAGGGACGTAGAGGATGTAACATGAGTCCTTAGATGCTCTAACAAACGTAGAATGGTTAATAGAGTATTCTAAAGGCTTAAAATTGTCTAGGAATATGTATTAGGACATATAAGAACCTTTAGAATGATCGTAAACAATGCTTGGTACACCAGGAGACGTAGAGGATGTAGCATGAGTCGTTGGAGGCTCTAACAAGTGTAGAATGGTTAATAGAGTATTATAAAGGCATAGAGTGGTCAAGGCATGTGTAATAGGACATATAAGAACCTTCAGAATGATCTTAAACAATGCTTGGTGCCCCAAGGGACAAAATGGATGTAGCACGAGTCCTTGGAGGCTCTAACAAGTGCAGAATGGTTAAAAGAGTATTGTAAAGGCTTAGAATGGTCTAGGAATGTATATTAGGACATACAAGAACCTTTAGAAGGATCGTAAACAATTCTTGGTGCCCCAAGGGATGTACAGGATGTAGCATGAGTCCTAGGAGGCTCTAACAAGTGAAGAATGGTTAATAAAGTATGCTAAAGGCATAGAATGGTCTAGGCATGTGTATTAGGACATATAAGAACCTTTAGAATGATCCTAAACAATGCATGGTGCCCCAAGGGACGTAGAGGATGTAGCAGGAGTCCTTGGAGGCTCTAACAAGTGTAGAATGGTTACGAGAGTATTCTAAAGGCTTAGAATGGTCTAGGCATGTGTATTAGGACATATAAGAAAACTTAGAATGATCCTAGACAATGCTTGGTGCCCCAAGGGACGTAGAGGATGTAGCATGAGTCCTTGTAGCCTCTAACAAGTGTAGAATGGCTAAGAGAGTATTCTAAAGGCTTAGAATGGTCTAGGCATGTGTATTAGGACATATAAGAACCTTTAGAATGATCCTAAACAATGCTTGGTGCCCCAAGGGACGTAGAGGATGTAGCATGAGTCCTTGGAGGCTCTAACAAGTGTAGAATGATTAAGAGAGTATTCTAAAGACTTAGAATGGTCTAGGCAAGTGTATTAGGACATATAAGAACCTTTAGAATGATCCTAAACAATGCTTGGTGCCCCAAGAGACGTAGAGGATGTAGCATGAGTCCTTGGAGGCCCTAACATGTGTAGAATGGTTAAGAGAGTATTCTAACGGCTTAGAAATGTCTAGGAACGTGTATTAGGACATATAAGAACCTTTAGAATGATCCTAAGCAATGCTTGGTGCCCCAAGGGACGTAAAGGATCTAGCCTGAGTCCTTGGAGGCTCTAACAAGTGTAGAATGGTTAATAGAGTATTGTAAAGGCATAGAATGGTCAAGGAATGTGCATTAGGACATATAAGAACCTTCAGAATGATCCTAAACTATGCTTGGTTCCCCTAGGAACGTAGAGGGTGAATCATGAGTCCTTGGAGGCTCTAACTAGTGTAGAATGGTTAAGAGAGTATTCTAAAGACTTAGAATGATCTAGGCAAGTGTATCAGGACATATAAGAACCTTTAGAATGATCCTAAACAATGCTTGGTGCCCCAAGGGACGTTGAGGATGTAGCATGAGTCCTTGGAGGCTCTAACAAGTGTAGAATGGTTAATAGAGTATTGTAAAGGCATAGAATGGTCAACGAATGTGTATTAGGACATATAAGAACCTTCAGAATGATCCTAAACTATGCTTGGTTCCCCTAGGAACGTAGAGGGTGAATCATGAGTCCTTGGAGGCTCTAACAAGTGTAGAATGGTTAAGAGAGTATTCTAAAGACTTAGAATGATCTAGGCAAGTGTATTAGGACATATAAGGACCTTTAGAATGATCCTAAACAATGCTTCGTGCCCCAAGGGACGTAGAGGATGTAGCATGAGTCCTTGGAGGCTCTAACAAGTGTAGAATGGTTAAGAGAGTATTCTAAAGGCTTAGAATGGTCTAGGCATGTGTATTAGGACATATAAGAAAACTTAGAATGATCCTAGACAAAGCTTGGTGCCCCAAGGGACGTAGAGGACTTAACATGAGTCCTTAGATGCTCTAACAAACGTAGAATGGTTAATAGAGTATTCTAAAGGCTTAAAATTGTCTAAGAATATGTATTAGGACATATAAGAACCTTTAGAATGATCGTAAACAATGCTTGGTACACCAGGAGACGTAGAGGATGTAGCATGAGTCGTTGGAGGCTCTAACAAGTGTAGAATGGTTAATAGAGTATTATAAAGGCATAGAGTGGTCAAGGCATGTGTAATAGGACATATAAGAACCTTCAGAATGATCTTAAACAATGCTTGGTGCCCCAAGGGACAAAATGGATGTAGCACGAGTCCTTGGAGGCTCTAACAAGTGCAGAATGGTTAAAAGAGTATTGTAAAGGCTTAGAATGGTCTAGGAATGTATATTAGGACATACAAGAACCTTTAGAAGGATCGTAAACAATTCTTGGTGCCCCAAGGGATGTACAGGATGTAGCATGAGTCCTAGGAGGCTCTAACAAGTGAAAAATGGTTAATAAAGTATGCTAAAGGCCTAGAATCGTCTAGGCATGTGTATTAGGACATATAAGAACCTTTAGAATGATCCTAAACAATGCTTGGTGCCCACAGGGACTTAGAGGATGTAGCATGAGTGATGAGCATTTTATTTCCCATTATTCCTTGCATTATTTTACTCTTATTATTGATACTTGTTGCCCATTTGACATTGATTAGCTTGATTTAGTGATTTAGAGTTTATTGGACTAATATTCCGAATATTGTTTAATTTGGGATTATTTGGCCTAATTAATTCTATTTCTATTTTCAGGTCATATGTGGCACAAGGACACTTTGGGAAGTTTGGAAATGAAGATTGAAGTATTGAAGTGAAGATTGTAATTTGCATTTAGGTCCCGTTTTAATTGTAATGTTCAGAATAGTGTTTCTTAGGATTTGGGCCCATGTTTTAGGCCCATTTTGTGTCTTAAGAAGGGAAATTCGTGTAACCCCCCAAGACACACTCCCATTTCAGATTTCTCACTCTCTCTCTAGGTTAGAACTTCTCTCTTGGCTCTCCCAAGTGGTGGTGGCTGCTAGGGTTTTGTTCTTCCCCATTTCTACTCGTTTTTCTTCATTTATGGCCATGGAAGGCTAGACTTCAAGGGTTAATCCCTTTGGTATTGTATTATCTACTCTTGAGCTCTTGTTATTAATGCAATTTCATTTTCTCTTCTCTGTTTTCATGTTTATCGATGTGTAGTGGTTTGCTTAATTCCATTTCGTAGAGATAATACATGAATATAAATGCTTAATTTGTATTAACTCGTAAAAACTCCAATTCTGGTTTCTGATGCTTAATTAGAAGTTAGGGTTTGGAGTGATAACTGAATTTTCGCTTAGTATTTGGTTATCACGAGTTGGACAGAGGAGAGGAGAGGAATCGATCTTTAGTGAGCTAGGATTGAGTAGTGTACGTAGCCAAAGGGGTTTGCCCGCTTTTGTTTCTGATTTTCTTAGTTTTTATATTCTGTTTATGTTTTGTTCTTCACATTTGTCACACACAAAACCCCCCCCCCCCCATTTTACTGCACACTACGTGTTTGATACTTTGCCTAGACCGATATTCGCTGGGAAACGACCTAGGATCACCTTCCTAGTACTACAGAATAAACACCTTTTAATTTTGATCGGGTACGGCCTCGATCAAAATTTGGCGCCGCTGCCGGGGACTATCGGTTCTTGCCAAAGATCATACAGTAGTTAATTAGATTAGTTAGTGTAGTTAGTGTGTGAATAAGCATTCTGATAACTGATTGAAAGTTGCCATGTTTGCTGATTTGCTGTTCTGCACAACTGATGCTATTCTAGTGATTCTGTGAGTGCCATTCAACATAGCTGCGGGTGGAATTTTTGCACGAAAATTGGTATCCACACTTGTTTCATCATATATTAGTGTTTTGATGCATCACAGACACTCAGATATGCACTGGTTGTGAGTTCCAGAAAAATTTTCCAAGTTTCAGCAGCACTTACTATAAATAGGCATAACTTTTGATCAGGTTGTCGGAATTGGACGAATTTTATATCAAATCGAAGGGAATTTTCTGAATAATCTGATTTTTCTTACTTCGTCAGAAAACCCCTTCGTTTGGATCCTGAAAAAGCCTGTTTACTGTTTCTTTTTTATTTTACAAGTTCTATTTTCTTAGTTTTTGGTCACTGTTTTAATTCTTTGACTTGGTTCCCTTTTGAATTTTGTCCTCAAACTTTCTGTGATATGTTTTCATGATTTTAGGGTGCTGAAAAAAAATAAAGAAAAAAATTTTAAAAAATAATAAATTTTGTTGCCGATTTTGGTCATGCATATATGTTACAGTATGCTATGGTTGATGCTGTTCTGTTCAGTACATGACTAGGGGCAACCCAAGTTATTTGCATCCTTATAACCCTGAAATTGATAGAACTTATCACAGATTAGTTAGACAAAATAGGAATCAGTCATTAGGTAGTGAGTCAGAGTCATCTTATAGTCCATCTAATTCTGATTCTGTTTCTATTTCTTCTATTCCTTCTACTTTTATTCAATCTGATTCTATACATTGTGATAACATGGCTCAACCCCCACCAAGGGAAAGGACACTTAGGGAGCTGGCTGCACCTGACTTCACTATTGAAGACTCGTGTATCCGGTATCCTGATGAGGATGTTCCTTTTGAGCTTAGAACAGGACTAATCCATTTGTTGCCCAAGTTTCATGGTCTTGCAGGTGAGGATCCTCATAAGCATCTCAAGAAATTCCATATAGTGTGCACCACAATGAAACCACATGATGTGCAAGAGGATCATGTCTGTCTCAGAGCATTTCCACATTCCTTAGAGGGTCTAGCACAAGATTGGTTATCTGACTTGGCCCCTGGTTCCATCACAAGCTGGGATGACTTGAAGAGGGCATTTCTGGAAAAATTCTTCCCTGCAAATAGGACCACTGCAATCAGAAAGGAAATTTCTGGTATCAGGCAACAACATGGAGAGAGTCTCTATGATTATTGGGAGAGATTCAAGAGGTTGTGTGCTTCCTGCCCTCACCATCAGATCTCAGAGCAGCTTCTCATCCAGTACTTTTATGAAGGTCTCAACTTCATGGAAAGAAACATGGTAGATGCTGCAAGTGGTGGTACATTGGGAGATATGACACCCTTACAAGCCAGGAGCAAAATTGAGAAGATGGCTTCCAACTGTCAACAATTCCATGCAAGAAGCAACAGTGATGCAATAGTTGTGAGGGATGTAAATGATGTTGGTGCAGACTCGGGCAAGGTTGAGAAGCTTGAGCAGAAAATTGATTCTCTCACAACATTGGTCACACAATTGGCTGTCAATCAGAAAAAGATGATACTTCCTGCTAGAGTGTGTGGCATATGCACATCCATTGAGCACCCCACAGATGCATGCCCTTCCCTTCAGCAGCAACAGCCGATGACCAGTGGTGACCAACCCGAGGCCTATGCAGCAAACATATACAACAATAGAGGTCCACAACAACACAATCATGACCTCTCTTCCAATAGATACAACTCTGGATGGAGGAACCATCCCAATCTGAAGTGGTCTGATCAACAACAACCTCCTCCTAATGTTCCATTTCAGAACACCGCTGGACCGAGCAGACCACCATATGTACCTCCTCCAATCCAATAGCAAAGGCAACAACAACAGCAAGTGGTTCATCCTGCACCATCAGCCCCTCCATCCAACCAACCTACCTTGGAGGAGTTGGTGAGGCAAATGACCATGCAAAACCTCCAATTTCAACAAGAAACTAGAGCAGCCATTCAGAGACAAGAGGTATCCATTCAGACTTTGACAAATCAGATGGGTCAAATGGCAACTTCTCTCAACAACTTGCAATCTCAAAATTCTGACAAGTTACCTTCCCAAACAGTGATCAACCCTCAGAATCAGAATGTGAGTGCCATCAACCTGAGGTCAGGAAAGCAGATTGTCAGACCCACACCACAACCTCACCTCAACAATGATGCTCTAGCTTCCTCTAAAGGGAAGAGCCAAGTGATAGAGGAAGGTGAACACCCTAGCACCAAGGAGAGTCATCCAACTCAACCTTCCTCAAGCTCAACCACAAAACCTGCTGTTGTCCTACAACCTCCTCCTGTTCCTCTTCCATTCCCACCAAGAGTGCCTCAAAACAAAAGGGTGGAAGAGGTGGACAAGGACATTCTTGACACATTCAGGAAGGTGGAAGTCAACATACCCCTTCTTGATGCAATAAAACAAATTCCAAGGTATGCGAAGTTCCTTAAGGAGTTGTGCACTAATAAGAGAAGACTCAAGGGCAATGAGAGGATAAGCATGGGAAGGAATGTCTCCGCTCTCATAGGTAAACCTATCCCTCACATTCCTGAAAAATGTAAGGATCCTGGAACTTTCTCTATACCTTGCATCATAGGCAATGTGAAGTTTGAAAATGCTATGCTAGATTTAGGAGCATCCATAAATGTCATGCCTATGTCTGTTTTTAAGTCTCTTTCTCTTGGACCTCTTCAACCTACGGGTGTGGTGATTCAATTGGCAAATAGAAGTACTGCCCACCCTGCAGGTTTGATAGAGGATGTCTTGGTTCGGGTTGAAGAGCTGATCTTCCCTGCTGATTTTTACATACTTGATATGGAAGATGACTCCCCCCGTAATGCTGTTCCTATTATTTTGGGGAGGCCATTTTTGAAAACAGCCCGAACCAAGATAGATGTGCATTCAGGTTCACTTTCCATGGAGTTTGATGGCAGTGTGATCCGATTTGACATTTTCCATGCTATGAAACATTTTCCTGAGGATCACTCTGTCTTTCATATAGACTTTCTTGATGAGATTGATGAACATGTGCTTGATGTTTTGCATGATCCTGATTTGCCATCATTTACAGACTCATTTTCTTGTCCTGCATGTACTGATTCCGAAATGTGCATGTCATGCATTGATCAATTTCTAGCTTCTGACACTGCATCTGTTGATGACTCTCATATTATAGATTTTGCTAACCCCCTCTCTGTTATGCAAGAGTCTGATTCTTTTGTTCAGGTGCAGGCAGCAGAATCCATTTCTACTGTCCCTTTAGTTTCATCCATTATGCAGGCACCCTCATTGGACCTGGAGCCCCTCCCTCCTCATCTCAAATATGCTTACTTTGAGGATGAGCAGAAACTCCCAGTGATCATCTCTACCTCACTTTCTGTTGATCAAGAGGAGAAACTGCTAGATATGATTAGACAGAACAAGAGGGCAGTCGGATGGACTTTAGCATATCTACCTGGGGTGCCACTTGTGAACTTCAGAAACATAGTCCTTCGATTAGGAGACCAATGCAAGATGGCATTCGATCCGCTGAAGAGAGCACTCACCTTCTTCCCACCATGACTTCGGGAGTTTTCTTTTCTCCTTCTTCACTACTTTCATTGCACTTGTCTATATCTATCTGATTCTGCTGATTGTGTTACATTGAGGACAATGTGTGATTTAAGTATGGGGGGGAGAGTAGTTTAGGTTGCATATTTTGCTTTGATTTTTTTTTTAGGTTTTGCTTAGTTTTGGGCATTTTCTTGCATGTTTTTGCTTCATTTTAGTAGAGTTTTGGTATCTCGTGTCTGAATTCATGCATTTCTGTGTGTAAAGTTGCTTTTGATAATTAAGAGGTGGTAACACTGTGATAGAATTGTCCCTTTTGTGAGGATTTGAGCCTTAATTGTGGGTGGATTGTTTTATATGCCACCTAATTTTCTGTCATGTGTGATTGCACTCTGGATTACTTGCACTCTAGAACTTGACTTGACTCTTGTTGATACTTGATTGCTCATGCACATTTTGAAATGATTTAGGCACTTTCTTTCTTGAATAAGCTACTAGCCATATGAGCCTACCTTGAATGAATGTATCCTTTGCTAGCCCCTTTGAGCCTTTTTATCCCTTTCCTTGTTCTTTAGCTCATTACAAGCCTATGACTGAAAAACCATGATTGTCCTAACCTTAGGGAATTTTGGAGCTTTGGAATTGTTTTGGGAATGGGTATTAGGTAAGAAGTATGCTTTATGCTTTAATTGGTTGAGTTCTTGGTTTTGCCTCATTGGTTGTTATAGTTATGGCTTCATCTTCATGCCATTTGTGTTGTTTCTTCTTTTCTTTTTGTATATCTCTCAAAAACAAAAAAAAAATAAAAAAAAAATGCAAAAATAAAAAGAAAAAAAAAGTGAATAAAAGGTTGTTGAGGCAAAGAGGATTGGAATTAGTGGTTGTTGATTTTGGGGTGGATTTTGCTTACTTTTTACTTATTCCCCATTGCTCCTCTATTCCCTTGGTTTTAGCTACATTCCCATATTTTTATCCTACCTTGTCCTTGGCCCCATTACAACCCTTAAAAGACCTTTTGATCATTTTGTGCATGTGTGTTGATGGTTGATGTTAGAGGCTTGTCAAGCTTATGGTTGTGTTTGTTTTTCATGATGTGCCTTGAGTGTAAATAATGATTAACCCCAAACACTTGAGTGTAAACACTTTTGAGTGATCCTTGTGAGTTTCTATCATCTTTGTGACTATCCTCTTGATGTCATTGGTTTCTTTGCATACTTGAAGTAATTGGATGATGTTCGCGGATGCTTTGACTCTTTGATCCTTAACCATTTTTGTGTGCTTGAGTTTGCCCATTTCTTTGCATTTCCTAGAATTCATTGTGAAGTATGTAATCTCTTAGGTTTGCATTTCTTAGTTGTAGTCATCTTGTTGCATGATTCACTTTGGTGCATATTGATCTTCATAGTCCTATCTTTTGGTTTTGCCCAGGAGTGCAAAAGGATAAGTGTGGGGGTATTTGATGAGCATTTTATTTCCCATTATTCCTTGCATTATTTTACTCTTATTATTGATACTTGTTGCCCATTTGACATTGATTAGCTTGATTTAGTGATTTAGAGTTTATTGGACTAATATTCCGAATATTGTTTAATTTGGGATTATTTGGCCTAATTAATTCTATTTCTATTTTCAGGTCATATGTGGCACAAGGACACTTTGGGAAGTTTGGAAATGAAGATTAAAGTATTGAAGTGAAGATTGTAATTTGCATTTAGGTCCCGTTTTAATTGTAATGTTCAGAATAGTGTTTCTTAGGATTTGGGCCCATGTTTTAGGCCCATTTTGTGTCTTAAGAAGGGAAATTCGTGTAACCCCCCAAGACACACTCCCATTTCAGATTTCTCACTCTCTCTCTAGGTTAGAACTTCTCTCTTGGCTCTCCCAAGTGGTGGTGGCTGCTAGGGTTTTGTTCTTCCCCATTTCTACTCGTTTTTCTTCATTTATGGCCATGGAAGGCTAGACTTCAAGGGTTAATCCCTTTGGTATTGTATTATCTACTCTTGAGCTCTTGTTATTAATGCAATTTCATTTTCTCTTCTCTGTTTTCATGTTTATCGATGTGTAGTGGTTTGCTTAATTCCATTTCGTAGAGATAATACATGAATATAAATGCTTAATTTGTATTAACTCGTAAAAACTCCAATTCTGGTTTCTGATGCTTAATTAGAAGTTAGGGTTTGGAGTGATAACTGAATTTTCGCTTAGTATTTGGTTATCACGAGTTGGACAGAGGAGAGGAGAGGAATCGATCTTTAGTGAGCTAGGATTGAGTAGTGTACGTAGCCAAAGGGGTTTGCCCGCTTTTGTTTCTGATTTTCTTAGTTTTTATATTCTGTTTATGTTTTGTTCTTCACATTTGTCACACACAAAAACCCCCCCCCCCCATTTTACTGCACACTACGTGTTTGATACTTTGCCTAGACCGATATTCGCTGGGAAACGACCTAGGATCACCTTCCTAGTACTACAGAATAAACACCTTTTAATTTTGATCGGGTACGGCCTCGATCAATGAGTCCTTGGAGGCTCTAACAAGTGTAGAATGGTTACGAGAGAATTCTAAAGGCTTAGAATGGTCTAGGCATGTGTATTAGGACATATAAGAAAACTTAGAATGATCCTAGACAATGATTGGTGCCCCAAGGGACGTAGAGGATGTAGCATGAGTCCTTGGAGGCTCTAACAAGTGTAGAATGGTTAAGAGAGTATTCTAAAGGCTTAGAATGGTCTAGGCATGTGTATTAGGACATATAAGAACCTTTAGAATTATCCTAAACAATGCTTGGTGCCCCAAGAGACGTAGAGGATGTAGCATGAGTCCTTAGAGGCCCTAACATGTGTAGAATGGTTAAGAGAGTATTCTAACGGCTTAGAAATGTCTAGGAACGTGTATTAGGACATATAAGAACCTTTAGAATGATCCTAAGCAATGCTTGGTGCCCCAAGGGACGTAAAGGGTGTAGCCTGAGTCCTTGGAGGCTCTAACAAGTGTAGAATGGTTAATAGAGTATTGTAAAGGCATATAATGGTCAAGGAATGTGTATTAGGACATATAAGAACCTTCAGAATGATCCTAAACTATGCTTGGTTCCCCTAGGAACGTAGAGGGTGAATCATGAGTCCTTGGAGGCTCTGACAAGTGTAGAATGGTTAAGAGAGTATGCTAAAGACTTAGAATGGTCTAGGCAAGTGTATTAGGACATATAAGAACCTTTAGAATGATCCTAAACAATGCTTGGTGCCCCAAGGGACATAGAGGATGTAGCATGAGTCCTTGGAGGCTTTAACAAGTGTAGAATGGTTAAGAGAGTATTCTAAAGGCTTAGAATGGTCTAGGCATGCGTATTAAGACATATACGAAAACTTAGAATGATCCTAAACAAAGCTTGGTGCCCCAAGGGACGTAGAGGATGTAACATGAGTCCTTAGATGCTCTAACAAACGTAGAATGGTTAATAGAGTATTCTAAAGGCTTAAAATTGTCTAGGAAAATGTATTAGGACATATAAGAACCTTTAGAATGATCGTAAACAATGCTTGGTACCCCAGGAGACGTAGAGGATGTAGCATGAGTCGTTGGAGGCTCTAGCAAATGTAGAATGGTTAATAGAGTATTATAAAGGCATAGAGTGGTCAAGGCATGTGTAATAGGACATATAAGAACCTTCAGAATGATCCTAAACAATGCTTGGTGCCCCAAGGGACAAAAAGGATGTAGCACGAGTCCTTGGAGGCTCTAACAAGTGCAGAATGGTTAAAAGAGTATTGTAAAGGCTTAGAATGGTCTAGGAATGTATATTAGGACATACAAGAACCTTTAGAAGGATCGTAAACAATTCTTGGTGCCCCAAGGGTTGTACAGGATGTAGCATGAGTCCTAGGAGGCTCTAACAAGTGAAGAATGGTTAATAAAGTATGCTAAAGGCATAGAATGGTCTAGGCATGTGTATTAGGACATATAAGAACCTTTAGAATGATCCTAAACAATGCATGGTGCCCCAAGGGACGTAGAGGATGTAGCATGAGTCCTTGGAGGCTCTAACAAGTGTAGAATGGTTACGAGAGTATTCTAAAGGCTTAGAATGGTCTAGGCATGTGTATTAGGACATATAAGAAAACTTAGAATGATCCTAGACAATGCTTGGTGCCCCAAGGGACGTAGAGGATGTAGCATGAGTCCTTGGAGGCTCTAACAAGTGTAGAATGGTTAAGAGAGTATTCTAAAGGCTTAGAATGGTCTAGGCATGTGTATTAGGACATATAAGAACCTTTAGAATGATCCTAAACAATGCTTGGTGCCCCAAGGGACGTAGAGGATGTAGCATGAGTCCTTGGAGGCACTAACAAGTGTAGAATGATTAAGAGAGTATTCTAAAGACTTAGAATGGTCTAGGCAAGTGTATTAGGACATATAAGAACCTTTAGAATGATCCTAAACAATGCTTGGTTCCCCAAGAGACGTAGAGGATGTAGCATGAGTCCTTGGAGGCCCTAACATGTGTAGAATGGTTAAGAGAGTATTCTAACGGCTTAGAAATGTCTAGTAACGTGTATTAGGACATATAAGAACCTTTAGAATGATCCTAAGCAATGCTTGGTGCCCCAAGGGACGTAAAGGATCTAGCCTGAGTCCTTGGAGGCTCTAACAAGTGTAGAATGGTTAATAGAGTATTGTAAAGGCATAGAATGGTCAAGGAATGTGCATTAGGACATATAAGAACCTTCAGAATGATCCTAAACTATGCTTGGTTCCCCTAGGAACGTAGAGGGTGAATCATGAGTCCTTGGAGGCTCTAACTAGTGTAGAATGGTTAAGAGAGTATTCTAAAGACTTAGAATGATCTAGGCAAGTGTATCAGGACATATAAGAACCTTTAGAATGATCCTAAACAATGCTTGGTGCCCCAAGGGACGTTGAGGATGTAGCATGAGTCCTTGGAGGCTCTAACAAGTGTAGAATGGTTAATAGAGTATTGTAAAGGCATAGAATGGTCAACGAATGTGTATTAGGACATATAAGAACCTTCAGAATGATCCTAAACTATGCTTGGTTCCCCTAGGAACGTAGAGGGTGAATCATGAGTCCTTGGAGGCTCTAACAAGTCTAGAATGGTTAAGAGAGTATTCTAAAGACTTAGAATGATCTAGGCAAGTGTATTAGGACATATAAGGACCTTTAGAATGATCCTAAACAATGCTTCGTGCCCCAAGGGACGTAGAGGATGTAGCATGAGTCCTTGGAGGCTCTAACAAGTGTAGAATGGTTAAGAGAGTATTCTAAAGGCTTAGAATGGTCTAGGCATGTGTATTAGGACATATAAGAAAACTTAGAATGATCCTAGACAAAGCTTGGTGCCCCAAGGGACGTAGAGGACTTAACATAAGTCCTTAGATGCTCTAACAAACGTAGAATGGTTAATAGAGTATTCTAAACGCTTAAAATTGTCTAGGAATATGTATTAGGACATATAAGAACCTTTAGAATGATCGTAAACAATGCTTGGTATCCCAGGAGAGGTAGAGGATGTAGCATGAGTCGTTGGAGGCTCTAACAAGTGTAGAATGGTTAATAGAGTATTATAAAGGCATAGAGTGGTCAAGGCATGTGTAATAGGACATATAAGAACCTTCAGAATGATCCTAAACAATGCTTGGTGCCCCAAGGGACAAAAAGGATGTAGCACGAGTCCTTGGAGGCTCTAACAAGTGCAGAATGGTTAAAAGAGTATTGTAAAGGCTTAGAATGGTCTAGGAATGTGTATTAGGACATACAAGAACCTTTAGAATGATCGTAAACAATTCTTGGTGCCCCAAGGGATGTACAGGATGTAGCATGAGTCCTAGGAGGCTCTAACAAGTGAAGAATGGTTAATAAAGTATGCTAAAGGCATAGAATGGTCTAGGCATGTGTATTAGGACATATAAGAACCTTTAGAATGATCCTAAAAAGACCTTGGTTCCCCAAAGGACGTAGAGGATGTAACATGAGTCCTTGGCTGCTCTTACAAGTGTAGAATGGTTAATAGAGTATTCTAAAGGCTTAGAATGGTCTAGGCATGTGTATTAGGACATATAAGAACATTGAGAATGATCCTAAACAAAGCATGGTGCCCCAAGGGACGTATAGGATGTAACACGAGTTCTTGAAGGCTCTAACAAGTGTAGAATGGTTAATAGAGTATTCTAATGGCTTAGTATTGCCTAGGAATATGTATTAGGACATATAAGAACCTTTAGAATGATCCTGAACAGTGCTTGGTGCCACACAGGACGTAAAGTATGTAGCATCAGTCCTTGGAGGCTCTAACAAGTGTAGAATGGTTAATAGAGTATTCTAAAGGCTTAGAATGGTCTAGGAATGTGTATTTGTTAAGAAATAGGATGCGACAAACGCAGCAGAAAAAAAAAATATATCCTATTTCCATCCAGGATCCATGTGAAAGCATGATTTGAGATAAGGAATAAAATTACCTTTTGCAGGGAAGAGGAGACCAACGAATCTTATCACGAACGCTTCGTCAATCACGAGCACATCAATGTGTTGTGCTTCTATTGGTATCCCCACGAACAAATTCCATATTGGAGTCACGTCTCTCTTCTCAATGCTAGCAAAGAAGAGAGAGTCTGTGTATCACTCACTCTCTAATATGACGGCTAGGGTTACCGTTCTATGTATCACACATCTAAAAACCCCTAAAGCTAATAATATTATATTTGTAATATTATCAGACCAACTGGTTGGGCTTTTAGAAGATAAATTCGAATTCTATCTTATATGTAGAAGATAAAATCAAATTTATATCTTATACATAAAGATAAAACGAATCATATCTTAATCATATCAGAAAGATTTAATTTTATAAAAATACAACTATTGTATTTTTATCAAATGTAATATCTCCAATTTTATCTACTCTTAGTGTGTGACCCTATAGGTTCCTGTAACGTTGGCAGTAATGTTAAAATCACATTTTAACTTTACAAGCAATGAGCGGTATCTAGCAACACATCATTGCTACCCAAGTGACAGGAATGTCTGTGATTTGACTAAACCTTTTACTGTGACCAATGAACACGTGTAAGTTTAATCCCTTTGTCCAAATATCATAGTTACACTCATGGAATGGAACGTGTCACCCATAAATAGTGTAACCTATGGTTTCTTGATCCCTGAGTAGACGCGTCTATACAAGTCTCGTCAATATCTCATATTGATTGTCTTGAGTATGGCCATACATTTCACCGTCTCACTCGATCAAGGGGCCCAGAGATATAATTCCTATTGATAAGGAAGGACAAATCCCATCTACGTCACTCACATCCCTCTACATGATTTGTCATATACCTGACTACAACCGTTATGATCACCTGGTTAAAGATGACGTTTGATTGTGTGAAAGCATATAATTCCTCATGTTGGGAACCGTAGCGACTTCAGGTCGAAGGACCATGTACACCATTGTCACTATGAGAATCGCTTATGACACTCACTTAATAACCCATGTAGCATTCTCATGGCGGGTCAATCCAGTACACAATTGTCCCAATGTGTACTTACGTGAAGAC
Source organism: Crotalaria pallida (assembly GCA_037953625.1). Taxonomy (NCBI): domain Eukaryota; kingdom Viridiplantae; phylum Streptophyta; class Magnoliopsida; order Fabales; family Fabaceae; genus Crotalaria; species Crotalaria pallida. The sequence goes on along the minus strand of CM075649.1, from coordinate 71,665,783 downwards.
TTGATATCCCATACCCATGATCGGTGAGATACAGTCATCAGTCTGCCACATACTAGTCTCGATGTATTATAGTTGTCCTTATTAACTATAATATTCGACTAGGGAATCTTTAAGGATAATTATGAATCAATAAGATCTCACTATCAAGTCATGTACTTGATATACTTATGACATTGAACTTATAATCCTAAGGACTTTATTACATGTATTTTAATTAAACAATTAAAGCATAAATATAATAAATGAAATGCCTCAATATTATTAATAGTAATAATCCATAAACATGAAATAAGTACAAGTAAAAGAGAAAATACGATTGCCACTAGGGCACTCTCCAACAATCTCCCACTTGCACTAGAGCCAATCGTTCATGTATCTAATACCATAAGCCCTAACATGTCCCTCATGCCTTTTTATGGCAAGAGGTTTAGTCAGTGGATCAGCAATATTATCATCTGTTGAAACTCGGCATATCTTCACATCTCCTCTGTCAATTATCTCTCGAATGATGTGAAAACGCCGAAGTATATGTTTGGATTTCTGGTGAGATCTCGGTTCCTTAGCTTGCGCAATGGCTCCATTGTTGTCACAATAGAGGTCCACTGGAAACTCAATACTAGGAAAAACATCAACTTCAGTTATGAACTTCTTAATCCAAACCGCTTCCTTTGCTGCTTCTGATGCAGCTATATACTCAGCTTCTGTTGTAGAATCGGCTACCGTCTCTTGCTTTGAACTCTTCCAGCATATAGCCCCACCATTCAAACAAAATACAAATCCAGATTGTGATCTGAAATTGTCCTTATCAGTCTGGAAGCTAGCGTCGGTGTAACCCTTTACAACCAGCTCATCTTCACCTCCATATACCAAGAAAGCATCCTTAGTTCTTCTTAAGTACTTTAGGATATTCTTGACTATTGTCCAGTGACCTTCACCTGGATCTGACTGGTATCTGCTCGTCATGCTCAAAGCATACGAAACATCAAGTCGAGTACATATCATGGCATACATGATAGATCCAATTGCAGATGCATATGGAATTCTATCCATGCGTTCCCTTTCTTCCTTAGTGGAAGGACACTGTTCCTTTGACAAGGTTATACCATGTGACATTGGCAAAGATCCCCTTTTGGAATCCTGCATGTTGAACCGTTTCAACACTTTGTCTATGTACGAACTTTGACTTAGGCCAAGCAATCTCCTTGATCTATCTCTATAAATCTTGATGCCTAATATATAGGTTGCTTCACCCAAATCCTTCATAGAAAAGCAATTCCCTAACCAAGTATTAACAGACTATAAGGTAGGAATGTCATTCCCGATGAGTAGTATGTCATCCACATACAACACAAGAAAGACAATTGCGCTCCCACTAACGTTCTTATACACACAAGACTCTTCTTCATTCTTGATGAAACCAAATTGTTTGATTGCATCATCGAACCGAATATTCCAACTCCTAAAAGCTTGTTTCAATCCATAAATGGATCGTTGCAGCTTACAAACCTTTCCAGCATCCTTTGGATCAACAAAACCTTCAGGCTGTGTCATATACACATCCTCTAAAAGATTTCCATTAAGGAAAGCAGTTTTGACATCCATCTGCCAGATTTCATAATCATGATGTAGTGGACCGGACCCATAAGCCGACCGCATGCCTTCAATGCCGACCAACGACTCAACGGATAAGTTTAAAACTCCCTAGTACATGATAAGGATGAAGGACTCACCCTTCTTATCCTCTAAGAGCCACGTCAGCCCTATTGGGCCCAATAGGCCCATAAGGTATCACAACACACCTAACAGGTAATCCCCTATAAGAACCACTATGCTATAGGGGCTAAGGTATGTCTCTCATCCCTACTCTCAAGAACTACGTGTGGCTTGATCCCCTTATCACCGGGGGTACGTAGGACCGGGGTCACCCTCGTCAGCTGCAACAACCCAAAACACACATCGTGGTGTCTCCCTAACAATGGAACACTACATTGGCGCCGTCTGTGGGGATCGTTAAACTCCGATTCCCATCCACACAAAAAAAAAAAAAAATTGAAAAAAGGAAAAGAAAATTGAAGAAGCCTTGCTGACGGTCCTTTCTGGGCTCACCGCCGCTGCCGGCGCGGTCGACGCCATCGTGGATGGTCCCTTCTTCGCGGTCCAAACTCTCTCTTCCCCGTGCTTCTTCGTGGATTATCACCGCACCGCCACCGGCTGGAAGCTACACCAGAAGCAAAGAAGATGAAGAGGCCTAAGCGAAAGAAGCATGCCACCGCTGTTGGGCTGTCCATGGCGGATACTGGTCACCCATCGTCGCTGCTGAAGGCGATGAAGAACAAGAAGGCAAACATCGACACAGTGATGGCACCTCTGTTAAAGGTGAAGGCACCGAACCACCGAGGCCACCAACCACAAAGACCTGTGCGGTTCCTCTTCTCTTCCGCGATCTCCTCTTCCGCGATGGCCCTGCACAGCGACTCGCGATTCGCTGCCCCAACTCGCTCCGCTCTTCAATCTTCGTCATCATCAAGATCGATGGCGAGAAGCACTTGGCAGCGCCTCTGCCTTTAGCAGAAACAGCGAAGCCACCGTCGTATCGGGGTCGCCGGTTCGTTCGCGATCGCATTAGGCTCATTCTCTCTCCGTCGATGCACCACACTTTCCTCTGTTCACGATCCCCTCTGTTTTCTGTACACGGTGTTCTCTTCGGCGAACACACCATCTCCGCCACCACCGGTGTAAGAAGCATCGGTCCCGATTATCACCGCACCGCCACCGCCACCAGTTATCAGATCTGGAAATCGCGTGCACTCCCGCCGGCGTCCCGAACCACCATATCTGCACCACCTTCGATCGGTCCTTCGCACCGGCATTCCAGGTGCTCCGTTCGACGCCGCCGCTGCACGTTGAGTAGCCCCTATCGGTGCAGAACCAAGAGGGAACCCTAGGGTTCCCAAAGCAAAAACGGGCCACAAGGCCCAACAGTTCTAAAAAAAAAAAAAAAAAAAATCGGCTGAAGCCCAACAGTCTAAAAAAAAAAGAAGAAGAAGAATTAAAAAAAAAAGGGTCTGAGCAGCAAAAAAAAAAAAAAGAAAGAGAAAAGAGGAGGAATGGACTATTGGCCCAAGCTGCACCAAAAAGAAAAACGGGCCTCAACAACTCTATGGCCCAACAATTTAGCAACCTACCTTTTTAAATCAGGGAAGTTACTCTTTCTAATTTTTAATAATGCCACAAATATTTTATTGACTCACTTTACTTTTAGTTAGAGACAAAAATAATTTATATTTTTGCCATTTAGTTTGATTACATGTTGTTTATTATTTATTATTTAATATTTATAAATTGTCAATCTGAAACGACAATAACTAATTAATTATTATTTCTGTGCGCATATGTGAGGTACACGTACGATGGCCCGAGCGACTGAATAACCCATTCCGAGATCCCCATTAATGGACAAATAATTTTTCGAGTATCACGAATACAATAATGTTACTTTACCTGGAATCTAGGGGTGAAAGCGAGGACCCCCACGCCGAGGTCCCCTCTTGAAGCTTGTGCTCCGAGCGAAGAGCGAGGACCCCCGCGCCAAGTTCCCCTCTTGAAGCTCGTGTTCCGAGCATAGAGAAAATCATATTTAAGGAAAACAGAGGTCGACCCTCAACGCTCAACAAAGCCCATTTTAAGAGGATTGACAAAAGACTTCAATCCAACAGTCTTCGATCCAACATTCCTCACCTCGGCGAATCAGGGAAGGAATTCTCGTTCCTATATTGCTTTCCTATTTACTTGGCATTTTACATGACTACTTCGCACACATGCTTATATTAGTTTACCCGATGCAATATTTTGGACATGTGCTTTGAATACTTAGTTCCTTATAATCCCTTTACAAGTCGCTTATTATTCGATATTCTCCATGCTGTTACGTAATGTTTTGTTGAGCAAATCTTCGTGCTGCTGAATGCCTTTAAATCTTTGTCTCTCCTGTTGTGATAGGATAATAATTCTTTATATAGATATATCGCCTGTTGAATGACGTACATTAGTTTCCGACAACCGCACATTGTCATTATTCCTAAATTAATGCTTTCATTTGGTTTGTTGTCATTAAATGCTCTGACATATTTATAAATGTCATTCATTACAATTATTGCGCATGATATACCTGAAATTATGCTTCTTTTCATGGGCAATCCTGTCTGGTTGCACGGTATTTAATTATTGTCATTATTATATTTGTTATGTGTGATCTTTTTAATCATGCTGCTTTTGTTCTGATACTTTATATTCACTCGCCAATAATTTTCATTGTTGCTATTCAATTATCATATATTGTTAAATTAATAACGATCACTGATTATTGTCTTTAAACATGTAATGTAAGGTTCAAAAAAGGATGGTCGGACCTATCGAAAAGGAAGGCCGAGCAGCTAGGAATCTCTCTAGAGTTGACGAGGTCATCACGACCCCATGATAGAGAACAATCCAAAAGTCAGAACGGTTATTATAAAAACATCTCGTGGCATGGATTACTATCGTCATCACTCCGAGATGATTACAAAGACTTTGTGGCCATCGCCCACGCAAACATGTGTTCCTGTAACAACCCGTCACGAGGCTAGCCTAGAACGGGCACTACACACCCACGATGGTCAAACTATTACGAGTCATGTTTTCAAGGCCTCCGTCCACAATGAACTCTCGATCAACAAAACAACATGTGAAGCCACAAGTTACGGTCAATTAAGGGCATTACCACGACCAATCCAGGGAAGTTAATTTCTTTTACTTAAGTCATTTCAATGGTATTAATTATGTACACCATCGCATGCCAATGATACAGTTAATTACTATACTTATTAACATTATTTGGTTTAATACCACTAATTGCTCCGACACATTTTTGATACGCGTATCGTTTTTATTATTATTACGTGTGATCTTTTTAGAATCATACTATTTACATACCAATATTTTATTCTGTAAACTTGCCAATAATTTTCATTATTGCAATTTAATTATTATACATTGTCAGTTCAAATGACGATTACTGATTATTAATTTTGTATACATATACGAGGTACAAATATGGGTAAACAGTCCATCCCACCGGTTTCCTACCAGATCCCTACACCCGCAGTAGGATATCAGGCTATGATATCAACCGACTAATGACATCCTCGAATTGAACGGTCCCTTCTACCACGACACCCTTGCCTCTCATGGTCACTAAAAGCCAAAAGACGATCCCCGTCAACATCTCTTCTCGAGATCCCAACATTGCTCACAAGGGCGCTATACAATGGTTCGCCCATAACGGCATACAGGGTGTTTGGGTGGAAGAAGATGAAGAGTACCAAGCAAGCACACGATCTAGCAGTAGAAGAGGAAATGTCTCTATGCCAAATTGATGTCGAGCATATCAACGTTCATGCCAAAAAGGATGCCGAACGCATCAAAGCTCAAAAATAGTCTAACTATAAAGACAAACAGGGAAGGATCTTTCTCATTATCTCATTTACGTGATGTACATTGCATACTTTAAACCTCACATTCATCATTATTGAATCACTTGCTGCACAACATTATATTATGTTAGATAATACTCATAATTAACAGTGAAACGGCTCATACTTCGCTATTAATATCATTACATATCATTTACTACTTGATATTCTAATAGTTGTTTTCATACATCATGTAAAGGTACAAATTTGATGGTCGGAACTACAGGACGTGATAGCCCGAGCACGATGGCCTAAAATGATGCGAGTGTTTCGTGCATAACCCAAGTCAGGATTCCTATCATCCGAAAGCATGCACAAGCCGACCACAGATCTTGTGCCCCTCAGACGTTTTCTCTAACCCCGCCCTCACAACTTGCAAACATTCAACCCCGTCACAATGCACTCATTCACAGGTCTAAATCCTCAAGCCTCTCACACAGGTTTGGATGAATCTGATCTAAATGGCAGAGCATTCTCGGAGGGGGAATCCGATTTAGTTGGGGAAGTACGCTCGGATTAGGCTATTCTGCTGCACATTCATTCTCCCAATCACCAATCCTTCTGATGTTTCCTCGGATAATACTCCTGTTATCGGGTTAAAGGTTTTGAAAATAAAAAGACGAAGGCATGTCCGACAACTCAGAGAACAGCCGATCCAAATTAAAGAATATAACACTCCTCTCGCTTAATCAGGGAATTAATCTTTCTTTATCCTAAATTTAAGTCATTGCTCTTTATTACGTTTAAGTTTTATATCTTAATTACACATATTGGCTTTTATGAGATGGTTGTAATTATTGGCCATGAGTGGTACACATGGTCGCTTTATTTATGCTACAAGTATCATACTACTTGCTTAGTGCCTAAAATATGACTCAGTTTACAAAGTGAATGCACCACTCTTGTCTCATTTCTAATTTAATATTCTAATTCCTATCTCTGTATATGTGATGAAAGGTACAACTGTGGAGGTACAAGCAACTCAGGATCTCTAAAAGAGTCTCACACCATTCGTCCACCGTCATGTTCTGACAATTGCGAAGATCGTGTTTTATTCAACATTCATGCATCTACCGAACGCAACAGGGCCTTATCAGACATCCTTTGATATTATGCAAGCAAGCTCCGTTTCGGCTTTGTTGTTCCGAGCTTCCCTTCGACGACCTACTAATAAGGATCTGACAAACTATTCCGATTTCCGAGGGGTTCAGCAGTTATAATTGATTAACATCGTTGACGAAAGAATCAGTGCTACATCCTGTCCTATCCACAAGGAATTTTCTCAGATTGTTTTGTTGAAGATGATCTCACTTTTCGCCCTCTCGGCTTAATTTCTCGGCTTCAACTTCGGCTTATTTCTCTAGCTCGACAACATTGTTCTCCGACATTGAGCGCATCTCAGCCAGCTGGGGTCTGAGGACTCCTTCTCAAGTAGCCATACTCTGCCACATCGTCCGCTGCTCGGGAGTAGCAACATAATCTAAGTCCCCATGCTCGCCATACGCCAAGTATCATTGTCACCGATCAGTATCTCTGGAAACCTCCCGCCGAGCATCTCAATTCTTATGAACTCGGCACAAGCCCTTTAAAGCTTTACCGCTTTTCTCACTCTTTGTCTTCTCGGCATCCCCGGTATACTCCTTCTGCTCGTCAAGAATCCGATCATGTTCTCCTATGTGTCAGCATATTTCCGCCAGCTGGGGAGTGAGGACTTCCTCCCGAGCGGCCACATTCTGTCTCATTGCCCGCTGCTCGGGATCAGCAACGTACTCCAAGGCCTTGGAGTCATTTGGGAAGAACTTTAACAAGGAAGTTTCTATGCTCGCCACGCGCTGACGATCATTTTTGTCAACCAGTACCTTTGGAGATCTCCCATTGAGTTTTTGGGTTTATACCGAGTTTGAGGGTGCCTCGGACATCAGCATCAAGCATCTCAATTCTTATGAACTGAACACAAGCCTCTTCAAGCTTTATGGAGTGGGGGCTTACGTCGTAATGGAATAGGTACATAGCCGACATAGGCCGACCTAGACACTGGTAACATATGATCATCTCCCTGTAAAGGATGTTGCAACATTTCCGCCTATCGCCATCAGATTTGGTATCCACCTCTCTCATCGAGGGCTTACTTTAATACAATCACTCACTTTGGATCACGTTCCTACACACTTGCATGCCCACGATCTCGGTTAGCCGACCAGGTCGGCATTGCTACAAGTGGAAAGGAGGACTGCGACCCGATACTTGACCACAGGTCGAATACATCGCGGGCAGATGAATACGCCTCGGCTAAGGTGCTCATTCCGACAGCATGAACCTGTAAAGCTTACGATCCAATTGGTGATGAGACTCTTCACACACCTCAATACAACGGGTGTAAGAGTCTCCTTTAGGTTTATTCTTTCAGTGTCATTATTTGAGTATAAAGAATGCTATCAACCATTTGCGATACTCTTCCAGGAAAAGGGTCTTGGCTTTAAACAGTCTTCTATGTCACCTCCAACCTCGGAAATCGGACGTCTGATCTGCCCAGCACAGAAAGGATCTAAACTCGGCTCAGAGTCTATATGACACTTCCCGAGCTGGGGGGCTTATGTAGTGGACCGGACCCATAAGCCGACCGCATGCCTTCAATGCCGACCAACGACTCAACGGATAAGTTTAAAACTCCCTAGTACATGATAAGGATGAAGGACTCACCCTTCTTATCCTCTAAGAGCCACGTCAGCCCTATTGGGCCCAACAGGCCCATAAGGTATCACAACACACCTAACAGGTAATCCCCTATAAGAACCACTATGCTATAGGGGCTAAGGTATGTCTCTCATCCCTACTCTCAAGAACTACGTGTGGCTTGATCCCCTTATCACCGGGGGTACGTAGGACCGGGGTCACCCTCGTCAGCTGCAACAACCCAAAACACACATCGTGGTGTCTCCCTAACAATGGAACACTACATTTGAAATGCTGCAATAGCAAGCAAGATCCTAATGGATTTAAGCATGGCAACTGGTGAAAAAGTTTCATCATAGTCAATACCATGAACTTGTTTGAAACCTTTAGCAACCAATCGTCCTTTAAAGGTATGTACATTACCATCCATGTCAGTCTTCTTCTTGAAAACTCATTTGCACCCAATTGGTTTTACCCCATCAGGTAGATCAACCAAGATCCAAACTTGGTTGATGTGCATGGACTCCATCTCAGATCTCATCGCTTGAAGCCATTTCTCAGAGTCAGGGCTGTTTATAGCCTCTTGGTAAGTAGTAGGTTCATCTTGATCAAAAATCATAATGTCATCCTCTTGAGTCAAGAGAAATCCATATCTCTCTGGCTGAAGAGGAATCATACTTGACCTACGCAAAACTTGTGTAACTTGAGCAGGTTGTACATCCACAACATCTTGTGGAACTTGCTCAACATCCATCGCTTGGTCTTGGCTACTTTGGGATTCTTGAATCTCATCAAGATCTATTTTCCTCCCACTATTTCCTTTAGAGAGAAATTCTCTTTCAAGAAATACGCCTGTGCAAGCGACAAACACTTTGCCTTCTGTGGGATTATAGAAATAGTATCCCTTAGTGTCTTTGGGATATCCTACAAAGTAGCATTTGTCAGATTTGGGACTGAGTTTATCAGAAAGTAGACGTTTCACATAAACATCACAACCCCAAATCCTGAGAAAAGACATACTAGGACGCCTCCCAGTCCATATCTCATATGGTGTCTTTTCAACCACTTTCGATGGAGATCGGTTAAGTGTAAAAGCAGCTGTAAGTAGAGCATGTCCCCAAAAAGAGATTGGAAGGTCCGATTGACTCATCATACACCTAACCATGTCCAAAAAGGTTCGGTTTCTCCTTTCTGAAACACCATTCCACTGGGGCGTTCCAGGAGGAGTGAGTTGAGATACAATACCACACTCTTTTAGATAGTCATCGAACTCTTGGCTAAGGTATTCACCACCTCGATCAGATCGAAGGGCTTTAATACTTTTGCCAAGTTGATTTTGTACTTCATTCTTGAATTCCTTGAACTTTTCAAAGGTTTCATGTTTGTATTTCATTAGATATACATACCCATATCTACTAAAATCATTAGTAAATGTGACGAAGTACGGGTAACCTCCTCTAGCATTAGAACTCATAGGCCCACATACATCTGTATGTATGAGTCCCAAAAGTTCATTAGCCCGTTCACTGCTGCCAGTAAATGGGCCCTTTGTCATCTTGCCCAACAAACAAGACTCACATGTCTCATAAGATTCAAAATCAAATGAGTCTAAGAATCCATCTTTATGAAGCTTAGAAATGCGTTTCTCATTATATGGCCCAAACGACAATGCCAAAGAAAAGTTTGGTTTGTATCATTTGATTTAAACTTTTTAGCATTAATGTTATAGACTGGATGATCAAGATCTAACAAATAAAGACCATTTATTAATTGTGCACTGCCATAAAACATCTCATTCGAATAAATGGAACAACACTTGTTCCTTATTGAAAACGAAAAACCTACTTTGTCTAAACATGAAACTGAAATAATATTCCTACGAATAGCAGGTACACAATAAACATCCTCTAGTTCTAAAACTAATCCACTAGGTAAGATTAAACTACAAGTTCCAACAGCAATGGCGGCAACTCTTACTCCATTTCCAACTCCCAGTTTGACTTCACCTTTAGCTAATCTTCTACTCCTTTTTAGATCCTGCACATTAACACAAATGTGAGATCCACATCCAGTATCTAATACCCATGATGTTGAAGCATAAAAATTAACTTCTATAACAAAAATACCAGAAGAAGAGGCTCCACTTTTCTTCATTTCTTTCTCTTTAAGGTAATCTGGGAAATTCCTCTTCCAATGTCCCACCTTGTTACAATGGAAGCAATTTCCCTCCTTAGCCACCCCACCTTTAGGCTTAAGAGCCTTAGCTACTCTAGCTTTACCCTTATCCTTAGGTTTTTGTGCTTTCCCTTTGGCCTTACCTTTGCCCTTTCCATTTTGAACCAACAATACAGTTTTTCCCTTGTTGATATCATGCTCAGCAGTTTTCAACTTCCCTAACAACTCAGTTAGAGTGCTGTCAATGTTGTTCATGTTGTAATTCATGACAAACTGACTAAAGCTCTGTGGTAAGGAATGCAGAACTAAGTCAACGGCCAACTCTTGACCTAGTGGGAAACCCATCCTCTTAATGTTCTCAATATAACCAATCATCTTGATTACATGATGACTAACTGGGCTTCCCTATGTCATCTTACAAGTGAAAAGGGACCTTGTGACCTCAAAACGCTCATGCCTTGCTTGCCCTTGATAGAGATCCTTAAGGTGTACGATCATATCATACGCACTCATGTTCTCATGAACCTTCTGGAGGTCAGGGGTCATAGTGACAAGCATGAGAGTTGCAACTTCTAAGGCATCATCTTGATGTCTACGGAAAGCATTCCGCTCAGCAGCCGGTGCATTAGCGGGGGGTGCTTCAGGGAGCGGTTGCTCTAGCACATACAGCTTTTTCTCATTCCTAAGGACAATCCTTAGGTTTCGATACCAGTCCAGGAAATTAATTCCCGTCAGTTTGTCCTTCTCAAGGACTGATCGCAGTGATAAGTTGTTTGAATTGTTTGATGCCATGGTGATCTAACAACAAAATTAACACAGAATTAAGATCATGTTTAATAAATAGTTAATAAGGACTTTTATTAAATATTACTCCCACTATTTTCCTCAAATCAATAACCCTCAATATTGACTCGGAAAATCTCAGCGCAAGATTTTCTAGTGGGACCAAGATCCATATTTCATCTTATCATGAGTCAACTTTAGGTGATCTCCCATAATTTGATTATTTAGGTAGGGAACCCTTTCCCAATCACATCTCATGTGACTCTTGGATCAATTGGGTGAATAACATTTATTCAAAATTAACTTATTAATTTATACCTAATTCTTTTGCCTATAGATCTTCAATCCTATTGAACCATCCATTTAAGTTAGACCCAATGGTTGACATAACGAATATTACATTTATTCCTTCGCGTCTGACCAATGTAGATAAACGTACTCTACTTTAGCAGACCCACATTCAAAACGACATCAATCAAGACGAGTGTCAAGCATTGGAAGGCATATAACTTAATATTTCAGTTTGAGGGGTTTTATATTTAAGTGATCTCACCTATTTTATCTTACATTAACATATATTATAACGATAACATGCATCACATACATACTATAATTATAAACTACGTGATATGGTCATGGCCTAGAAAAACTAATTCACCCAAGCCAATGAGTGAATTAATACAAAGATCCTAAACGCATAATTTCTTCTCCAAGAGCATTCCTTGAATGTATGCACCGGTCCTTCTCCAAGAGCCTTCCTTAAATCTCCTTTCCTTTTCATCTTCAAGTCTTTCGCAATTTTTAATAAAAATATTACAAATAGAAACCTCGTTCATGAGAGGATTTAGATGAGAAAAGAAATACATATTGAATATAGAGAGAGGCACGACACGCAGGCCGTATTTAAAATAAACCAAAAGAAAATAAAACAAACACAAGGCGCGAAACGATCTAAGAGGTCATGATCATTCACCATACAACAAACAACATATTAAATAAAATATGTTATTATTTTATTAAAAATTATGTTTGTTACGAATTATAAAAAAAATTATATTTTATCAACTTTTGATAAAATAATAAGTATCAACTCTTTATCAACTCTTGATAAAATAATAACGTATCATCATCATGTGCAACAAATCATGCGGCACAATTTGTTATTAACGTAACTGCCCAAATTGGATTCATGCGGCTTCAATTAATGATTCACGTGACAAACCCTTTATCAAACTCTTGATAAAAAAAATTACCGTATCATGCGGCGCATCATTGATACTCACAGCACAAGTTCATGCGGCCAAACATGGTATTGACGTGTTTTCATGGATACGGCACACATCCCTTTTGTTTAGAGTAATAGGTTTAATATTATTTGACATACATCTTATCACGGCACAAAACAATTTGGTGTGAATTCACGTTTTATCATATCAATTGCGCATGAATAGAATTGTGCCATTTTTTTTTTAATTTCAATTTTTGATTAATCCCAACACATCATAATCATATTAAAACATGTTTAATAAAAAATAATCAAATCATGGTTTCACAAGTGGCTCTGATACCACTGTTAGGAAATAGGATGCGACAAACGCAGCGGAAAAAAAAAATATATCCTATTTCCATCCAGGATCCATGTGAAAGCATGATTTGAGGTAGGGAATAAAATTACCTTTTGCAGGGAAGAGGAGACCAATGAATCTTATCACGAACGCTTGGTCAATCACGAGCACATCAATGTGTTGTGCCTCTATTGGTATCCACACGAACAAATTCCCAATTGGAGTCACGTCTCTCTTCTCAATGCTAGCAGAGAAGAGAGAGTCTGTGTATCACTCACTCTCTAATATGACGGCTAGGGTTACCGTTCTATGTATCACACATCTAAAAACCCCTAAAGCTAATAATATTATATTTATAATATTATCAGACCAACTGGTTGGGCTTTTAGAAGATAAATTCGAATTCTATCTTATATGTAAAAGATAAAATCAAATTTATATCTTATACATAAAGATTGTTGGAAACCAGCAAGCGGCTCAATATAGTCTAGAGGGGGGGTGAATAAAATATTGAAGCCTTATTATAGATTTTTCGTCCAACTAAGAGAATGGTTTTATGAAAAATAAGTTTTCTAAAAATTCAGTTCAGATTACTCGAGTAACTCAAGTCTTCACTCGAGTAATACGCAAGCAAAAATAATTTCACTCGAGTATTCAGCAAATCACTCGAGTATTACGAAATCTATTTTTTAAATCACTCGAGTAACAGAAAACCTACTCGAGTATTGTTCAAAAACTGAAAGCAGATTACTCGAGTGACAAGAACTTTACTCGAGTAAACTGGGTAAAATTCAATTAAAAACTGAGTTTTCAATGGAGTTCTTCAAGAATAACAATGCTATGATGATTCAACAAATTATGAATGATTAATATGAACAATTTCAAGTAATATTAACATGCAATTTTAGATCAATTGAGTAGAATTAAGAAACCCCCAATTCTAACCTAAAAAATGCAATTGTTAATGAATTAATGAAATACAAGGAATGAAAATAAAAGAGACACAAGGATTTATCCTGGTTCACTTTCACCCACTTGAAAGCTACTCCAGTCCCCTCTTAAATCAAGAGAGATTCTTCACTAGAAATCTTCAAATGTAGATTTTACAATGTTTTAAGATGCAACTAGATTCTTAGTTCTCCTATCTTAAAACCCAACTCAAAGTGTGTACCAAACACTTTGATCTAATCTACCCCTTTTGAGAATTCTAGATTTTCTTGCTAATTGATTGAAGATGCTTCCAACCAATCCTCTTTTCTTGCTTTGATTTGATCCTCAAAGTCTTCCTTGTGAGATTCTTCACTTGTGTTGAAACTTCAATAATGCAATCACAAATTGCAAATCTTCAACAACCACTAAGAACAAAAATATGATCTCAAGAATATTTGAACAATGATAGAAAATAGAGTGAAGAAGAAAAATTTCTTGTTGAATCTTGATAGCTCTTGAAAGATGTAAAATAGCTCTTGGATTGCTTTTGAAAAGTGTATAATAAAAATTGTAAGAATGAAAGTATATATTTATGAAAGAGAAAATTAAGTCCTTTTAAAATTTTCCCAACACTGATTGAATTACTCGAGTAAACCAAACAACGTCACTCGAGTGAAACATGTCAGATTAAGTTACTCGAGTGATGTGTAAACCATTACTCGATTAACCTGTCATGACATAAATTACTCGAGTGATCCAGTACTTATTACTCGAGTAAACTGATCAGAATCTGAATAAAAACAAAGTTTTTCTAAAATGATTTTCACAAGCTATTTAATCAAGATTTAAAGTATCTTCACTCTTAATCAAACATTATTTAAATATTCTTAAAATCACCTAAGCTACCCACACCAATGAGATGCATTGCATAAAATAAAGATTACATTGAAATAGAATTAATAAAAATCCTAATTCTAATCTTCATGTGGTGTAGCTTGCTTGTTGCCAATGTTGTTGCTTGGAGAGAGATTGTTAGCATCAAAACATGAGAATCCTACAAACTCCCCCTTTTTGATGATGACAAACCTCCTTTCAAATTAAGCACTAAGTTTTAACATACTCCCCCTAAATGTAAAACATCTAGGAAAAATATAATAAAACTAAACCTACAAGAACATCAACAAAAAATATTCTCCCCCTTTTGGCATCATTAAAAAGATAAAATTTTTGAGAAAAATCCTTTGCCAAAAGTTGAAGGTAAGTAGTTCACAATGGTATATAAAATATATAACAATAAAGACAATACCAAAATAAACCACAATAGTGCCACAACGAATATAAACAACGAATATAAACACACAACGAATATAGCACCATAATATCAGAGTATCACACTATGCAGCAAATCATAGCAGATAAACAAAACGAAACTAACCAAACGAGACCATACGCAAGGTCTGAAAAAAATAGTAGCAACAGAGTCAGAAACATGAGACAGAAAAATAACCAGAAATATGCAAATGAAACATGCAACAAAAAGCAACATCAAACATCATCAGCATCCACAGGTCTAGGAATCAGGTGGAGGAGAAGGGAAATGATGAGAAAAGAGTCCAGACATGTAATCCATCAAACGATGCTCCATGGCAATATTCATACGTCACTCGAGTGATTCGAGCAGTACTCGAGTGAAAAAAAATACGAAAGAGATTTTAAAATTACTCGAGTGAAAAAAATCTGTTACTCGAGTGAACTGTCCAGATTTTTAAAAATTTCAATTTTTCATGCAAAAACATTTTTCATGCACAAACACAGAGAAACACTTAGCATTTTGCAAGAAACACACATACAAATAAAGCAATTAGCATATTATAGAACACATACACACATGACTACATATCAAAAAGTTAAGAAACACTTTAATAAGATACAACAACTCAAAATACAAATCACATTGAAATAGGCTTGAAGGTGATTTCAAAAAAACATCAAATACAATTAGCTAATAGTTGATTCATCAAAAATACCAAGTTCTCTTCGAATCTTATAAAATGTGTCCCTTGGTAATGGTTTTGTAAAAATATCAGCTAATTGATCTGAAGTTTGAACAAACTCAATAACACAATCACCTTTTTGAACATGGTCTCTCAAAAAGTGATGCCTAATTTCAATATGCTTTGTCCTTGAGTGTAATACTGGATTTTTAGTCAAATTAATTGCCGAAGTGTTATCACACTTTATAGGGATTTTTGTCAAATTTAAACCAAAGTCAGATAATTGTTGCTTCATCCATAAAATTTGAGCACAACAACTACCTGCAGCTATGTATTCGGCCTCGGCGGTTGATAAAGCTACACAATTTTGCTTTTTGGAAAACCACGATACAAGTGAACTACCAATTAAATGGCATGTTCCGCTTGTACTTTTTCGCTCAACTTTACAACCGGCAAAGTCAGAGTCCGAATAACCTATAACTTTTAGAAAAGCATCCCTAGGATAATAAAGTCCAGTATTTGTTGTACCCTTTAAGTATTTCATTATTCTTTTGACAGCAGTTAGATGCGACTCTTTCGGTTTTGCTTGAAAACGTGCACACATACATACACTAAACATGATGTCAGGCCTAGATGCAGTTAAGTATAACAAACTACCAATAATACCACGATACTTCGTTACCTCTACCGCTTTTCCAGCCTCATCTTGATCTAGGTAGCATGCAACGCTCATTGGTGTAGAAGCGGATTTGCACGAATCCATTCCAAAATGTTTGATAAGCTCTCTACAATATTTACTTTGATGAATATAAATGCCATCATTAAGCTGCTTTATTTGAAGGCCAAGAAAGAATGTAAGCTCTCCCATCATTGACATCTCGAATTCACTTTGCATCAATTCTGAAAACTTTTTACACAAGTTATCGTTAGTAGCACCAAATATAATATCGTCAACATATATTTGAACCAATAAAATATCCTTACCGGAACGTTCAATAAAAAGAGTAGTGTCAACAGTGCCTCATTTAAAACCTTTTTGTAATAAAAAATTGCTTAGTCGATCGTACCAAGCTCTAGGAGCTTGTTTCAAACCGTACAAAGCCTTTTTTAGTTTGAAAACGTAGTCCGGATGCTCAAAACTCTCGAATCCGGGAGGTTGTGACACATAAACTTCCTCTTGAATGTATCCGTTAAGAAAGGCGCTCTTAACATCCATTTGAAACAATTTAAAATTCATAATTGAAGCAAAAGCGAGAAGAATACGAATAGCTTCTAGTCTAGCAACGGGAGCATATGTCTCATCGTAATCGATTCCTTCTTCTTGACTATAACCTTGTGCTACCAACCTAGCTTTATTCCTAACAATAATACCCGATTCATCTAACTTATTCCTATAGACCCACCGAGTACCAATTTCAGGACGATCATCGGGTTTTGGCACAAGCTCCCAAACTTGGTTTCTTTCAAATTGATTTAATTCTTCTTGCATGGCCATAATCCAATGATCATCTTGAAGAGCCTCTTTGATATTCTTAGGTTCTATTTGAGATACAAAGGCAACATAATAACAAAAATTATTTAAAGTGCATCGGGTTACCACTCCCTTCGCAATGTCACCTAAGATATTAGAAATCGGATGATTTTTGTTGGACTTCCAAGCTATTGGTAATTGAGGTTGAATCTCTTGTGCTAAGTCTTTATCTTGTGCTTGCACCTCTCTATCTTCATTTTGATTCTCTTCCATTTGTTGTGGTGTTGAATTCTCATGATCCAAAAATGTACCTATATTATCATCACAAGAAACAACACAATCTCCTTTCGAAGATTCATCAAATACAACATGCACGGATTCCTCAACGGTTAATGTTCTTTTATTGTAGACTCTATATGCTTTGCTATGAGTTGAATAACCTATGAATATGCCTTCGTCGGCTTTAGAGTCAAACTTGCCGACCGGTTCCTTTCCGTTATTTAAAACAAACACCTTACACCCAAAAACATGAAAATGTGAAATATTTGGTTTTCGCTCTTTTAAAAGTTCATAAGGTGTTTTAATTAAATGCGGACGAATAAGAACCCTATTAAGCACATAGCAAGCGGTGTTTACCGCATCGGCCCAAAAATATTTAGGAACATTTGATTCTTTCAACATAGTACGAGCAAGTTCCACTAACATTCTATTTTTCCTTTCTACAACTCCGTTTTGCTCCGGAGTCCTAGGGGCCGAAAATTGATGATCAATACCAAACTTATCACAAAACGCATCAATCCTAGTGTTTTCAAACTCACCTCCGTGGTCACTTCTAATAGACACAATTTTAAAACTTAGTTGATTTTGGATGAGTTTTGCAAATTTTTTAAAACATTTATAAACTTCACTTTTTGCGGATAAAAATAAAGTCCATGTGAATCTAGTAAAATCATCTACTAAAACAAATCCATAGTAATTGCCACCTAAACTTTTAATTTGTGAAGGTCCAAACAAATCCATATGGATTAACTCCAAAGGCTTTGTTGTGCTTATCACATTTTTAGGTTTAAAAGAACTTTTAACTTGCTTGCACTTTTGACAAGAGTCACAAATGCCATCAAGCTTAAAGTTTAGTTTAGGCAAACCAATCACTAAATCTTTTCGTAAAAGTTTGTTTAATTGATTCACATTCACATGAGCAATTCGTCTATGCCAAAGACGAATTTCATCATCAAAAGATTTGAAACATTTTGAAAATAGTGAAGTTATCTCATCCAAATCAATTAAGTAAGTGTTATTAGAGCGACGACCAACAAACTTAACACTATCATCTATAGAAGACTTAATGAAGCATAATTCCGGAGTAAAAGTTACATAATTGCCCATATCGCATAGTTGGCTTATACTAAGCAAGTTGTGTTCTAAGCCTTCTACGTATAGGACATTTTCTATGACAAGGTTAGATACATTACCGATCTTCCCAACTCCTAGAATTTTGCCCTTGTTGTTGTCGCCGTATGTCACAAATCCACCACTTTTCGGAGTAAGTTCCATGAAGTGCGTTTTGTCTCCCGTCATGTGTCTCGAACAACCACTATCCAAGTACCATTTTCGCTCTTTTGTTCGAAGACACACCTACAAGAAAGATATCATTTGGTTGACTTAGGTACCCAAGTGGTTTTGGGTCCTTTGTTGTTAGCATGAGGAGAAGTCCCCTTAACAATCCAAATATATTCTCCGCTTGGTATACCAAATTTCTTTATATTACATTTATTCGTGGTATGCCCAAAGATTCCACAATAATGGCAAGTTGGGTTTTTAGAAATCTTATTCTTTGAAAATCCACCAACTTTGCGATAATTGCGTTTCTTAGGTTTGGTATAGCCAAGACCGGATCTATTGCTATTGTTCCTTTGAGTTGAAAGCAAATGATCTAAAGAAGTATCTCCTTTCATGAGCCTTGCAAGTCGATCATTCAAATTAAAAACTTCTTTTTCCAAAGACTTGCAATTTTCACAAGATGGAGTCTCATTTGATTTCAATTCACAATTGCATGTAGAGTTTGCATAAATGAGTTCAAGAGTTTCATTTTGAAGCTTAAGTTCTTCTAAATCTTTTTGAAGTTCAATTATCTTTTCATGTTGCTTCATTATGAAATTCTTTCTTTCAACATTTATTTTAGCAAGTTTCTTCAACTCTTTATGCATCTCTACATACACATTGTACAATTCATTGAATGAAGGAGAATTAGAACTTGAGCTAGCATCGGAAAGATAATCTACCTCATTGACGTTCTCACTTGATTTAATGCTCGAAGATTCCTCTTCATCAAGCTTTGTCATTAAACATAGATTTGCAAGTTCTTCATCATCCGACGAGCTAGATGTTGATTGACTCTCTACTTCATCCCATACTATGTAAGCCCTTTTTCCTTTAGATGAGTTGAACTTTGAGTTGTCACCTTCCGACTTCTTAGAATTAGTTGGACAATTCGATCGATAGTGACCAAGCTTTCCACACCCATGACACTTGATGTGATCCTTGTTAGTCTTATTTCTTGGTTGTGAGTCCTTAGAATCTCTTTGTCTATTTCTATTAAAGTTCCCCTTTTTCTTAAGGAACCTACCAAGCTTTTTAACTAGCAAGCCAAGGGTCTCATCATCTATATCGGAGTCCGAGTCATCCACTTGAAAGTTTTCCTCTTGTGCCTTAAGGGATTTTGAAGTTGATTTAAGAGCAATCCCCTTTTTCTTTCTATCGGCATCTTCATTCATGGATAACCGTCCAAGCTCCATTTCATGCTCTTGAAGCTTTCCGAATAGAGTTGCTAAGTCAATTTGATCCACGTCTCTAGCTTCCATAATGGCCGTCACTTTAGGTTGCCATTCCCTGCTAAGACATCTCAAAATCTTATTAACAACTTCACCATTAGTTATAACTTTTCCAAGTGCAGAAAGATGATTAATGATATGAGTGAACCGCTTTTGCATGTCACCTATATTTTCATTAGGTAACATACGAAAGAGTTCATATTCATGCATGAGTGTATTTAGCCTAGCCCTTCTAACCTCCGAAGTGCCCTCATGTGTGACTTGTAATGTGTCCCACATTTGTTTAGCATCAACACATTGAGATACTCGAAAGAACTCATCATAAGAAAGAGCGGACGTGATGATATTTTTAGCTTTTAAATCAAATGCAACTTTCTTCTTATCATCATTGTCCCAACTCGATTTAGGTTTAATCGAAACAACATCATTTACTTTCGTTTGAGGAACAAAAGGTCCATTCTCTATGGCGTTCCAAATTTCCATATCTATGGCTTGAATAAAAATTTTCATGCGGACCTTCCAATAAGCGTAACCCTCACCACTGAATAGTGGAGGACGATTAATGGAAGTTCCTTCACCACCAAAAGGATTTGAAATTGAGCCCATTGTTTCCAAGTAAAAAAGATCTTTTCGAAAAAGCTTTTTAAGGCTCGGATTTTTCGTCCAAGCTCTGATACCACTTGTTGGAAACCAGCAAGCGGCTCAATATAGTCTAGAGGGGGGGTGAATAGAATATTGAAGCCTTATTATAGATTTTTCGTCCAACTAAGAGAATGGTTTTATGTAAAATAAGTTTTCTAAAAATTCAGTTCAGATTACTCGAGTAACTCAAGTCTTCACTCGAGTAATACGCAAGCAAAAATAATTTCACTCGAGTATTCAGCAAATCACTCGAGTATTACGAAATCTATTTTTTAAATCACTCGAGTAACAGAAAACCTACTCGAGTATTGTTCAAAAACTGAAAGCAGATTACTCGAGTGACAAGAACTTTACTCGAGTAAACTGGGTAAAATTCAATTAAAAACTGAGTTTTCAATGGAGTTCTTCAAGAATAACAATGCTATGATGATTCAACAAATTATGAATGATTAATATGAACAATTTCAAGTAATATTAACATGCAATTTTAGATCAATTGAGTAGAATTAAGAAACCCCCAATTCTAACCTAAAAAATGCAATTGTTAATGAATTAATGAAATACAAGGAATGAAAATAAAAGAGACACAAGGATTTATCCTGGTTCACTTTCACCCACTTGAAAGCTACTCCAGTCCCCTCTTAAATCAAGAGAGATTCTTCACTAGAAATCTTCAAATGTAGATTTTACAATGTTTTAAGATGCAACTAGATTCTTAGTTCTCCTATCTTAAAACCCAACTCAAAGTGTGTACCAAACACTTTGATCTAATCTACCCCTTTTGAGAATTCTAGATTTCCTTGCTAATTGATTGAAGATGCTTCCAACCAATCCTCTTTTCTTGCTTTGATTTGATCCTCAAAGTCTTCCTTGTGAGATTCTTCACTTGTGTTGAAACTTCAATAATGCAATCACAAATTGCAAATCTTCAACAACCACTAAGAACAAAAATATGATCTCAAGAATATTTGAACAATGATAGAAAATAGAGTGAAGAAGAAAAATTTCTTGTTGAATCTTGATAGCTCTTGAAAGATGTAAAATAGCTCTTGGATTGCTTTTGAAAAGTGTATAATAAAAATTGTAAGAATGAAAGTATATATTTATGAAAGAGAAAATTAAGTCCTTTTAAAATTTTCCCAACACTGATTGAATTACTCGAGTAAACCAAACAACGTCACTCGAGTGAAACATGTCAGATTAAGTTACTCGAGTGATGTGTAAACCATTACTCGATTAACCTGTCATGACATAAATTACTCGAGTGATCCAGTACTTATTACTCGAGTAAACTGATCAGAATCTGAATAAAAACAAAGTTTTTCTAAAATGATTTTCACAAGCTATTTAATCAAGATTTAAAGTATCTTCACTCTTAATCAAACATTATTTAAATATTCTTAAAATCACCTAAGCTACCCACACCAATGAGATGCATTGCATAAAATAAAGATTACATTGAAATAGAATTAATAAAAATCCTAATTCTAATCTTCATGTGGTGTAGCTTGCTTGTTGCCAATGTTGTTGCTTGGAGAGAGATTGTTAGCATCAAAACATGAGAATCCTACAAAGATAAAACGAATCATATCTTAATCATATCATAAAGATTTAATTTTATAAAAATACAACTATTGTATTTTTATCAAATGTTATATCTCCAATTTTATCTGCTCTTAGTGTGTGACCCTATAGGTTCCTGTAACGTTGGCAGTAATGTTAAAATCACATTTTAACTTTACAAGCAATGAGCGGTATCTAGCAACACATCATTGCTACCCAAGTGACAGGAATGTTTGTGATTTGACTAAACCTTTTACTGTGACCAATGAACATGTGTAAGTTTAATCCCTTTGTCCAAATATCATAGTTACACTCATGGCATGGAACGTGTCACCCATGAATAGTGTAACCTATGGTTTCTTGATCCCTGAGTAGACGCGTCTATACAAGTCTCGTCAATATCTCATGTTGACTGTCTTGAGTATGGCCATACATTTCACCGTCTCACTCAATCAAGGGGCCCAGAGATATAATTCCTATTGATAAGGAAGGACAAATCCCATCTACATCACTCACATCCCTCTACATGATTTGTCATATACCCGACTACAACTGTTATGATCACCTGGTTAAAGATGACGTTTGATTATGTGAAAGCATATAATTCCTCATGTTGGGAACCGTAGCGACTTCAGGTCGAAGGACCATGTACACCATTGTCACTATGAGAATCGCTTATGACACTCACTTAATAACCAATGTAGCATTCTCATGGCGGGTCAATCCAGTACACAATTGTCCCAATGTGTACTTACGTGAAGACTTGATATCCCATACCCATGACCGGTGAGATACAGTCATCAGCCTGCCACATACTAGTCTCGATGTATTATAGTTGTCCTTATTAACTATAATACTCGACTAGGGAATCTTTAAGGATAATTATCAATCAATAAGATCTCACTATCAAGTCATGTACTTGATATTCTTATGACATTGAACTTATAATCCTAAGGACTTTATTACATGTATTTTAATTAAACAATTAAAGCATAAATATAATAAATGAAATGCCTCATTATTATTAATAGTAATAATCCATAAACATGAAATAAGTAAAAGTAAAAGAGAAAATACGATTGCCACTAGGGAACTCTCCAACAGTATTAGGACATATAAGAACCTTCAGAATGATCCTAAACTATGCTTGGTTCCCATAGGAACGTAGAGGGTGAATCATGAGTCCTTGGAGGTTTTAACAAGTGTAGAATGGTTAAGAGAGTATTCTAAAGACATAGAATGGTCTAGGCAAGTGTATTAGTACATATAAGAACCTTTAGAATGATCGTAAACAATGCTTGTTGCCCCATGGGACGTAGAGGATGTAGCATGAGTCCTTGGATGCTAACAAGTGTAAAATGGTTAATAGAGTATTCTAAAGGCTTAGAATGGTCTAGGCATGTGTATTAGGACCTATAAGAACATTGAGAATGATCCTAAACAAATCATGGTGCGCCAAGGGATGTAGAGGATGTAACATGAGTCCTTGGAGGCTCTAACAAGTGTAGAATGGTTAATAGAGTATTCTAACGGCTTAGTATTGTTTAGGAATAAGTATTAGGACATATAAGAACCTTTAGAATGATCCTAAAGAATGCTTGGTGCCCCACGGGACGTAAAGGATGTAGCATGAGTCCTTGGAGGCTCAAACAAGTGTAGAATGGTTAATAAAGTATTCTAAAGGCTTAGAATAGTCTAGGAATGTGTATTAGGACATATAAGAACATTCAGAATGATCCTAAACTATGCTTGGTTCCCATAGGAACGTAGAGGGTGAATCATGAGTCCTTGGAGGCTTTAACAAGTGTAGAATGGTTAAGAGTGTATTCTAAAGACATAGAATGGTCTAGGCAAGTGTCTTAGGCCATATAAGAACCTTTAGAATGATCCTATACAATGCTTGGTGCCCCAAGAGACGTAGAGGATGTAGCATGAGTCCTTGAAGGCCCTAACATGTGTAGAATGGTTAAGAGAGTATTCTAAAGGCTTATAAATGTCTAGAAAAGTGTATTAGGACATATAAGAACCTTCAGAATGATCCTAAGCAATGATTGGTGCCCCAAGGGACATAAAGGTTGTAGCCTGAGTTCTTGGAGGCTCTAATAAGTGTAGAATGGTTAATAGAGTATTCTAAAGGCATAGAATGGTCATGGAATGTGTATTAGGACATATAAGAACCTTCAGAATGATCCTAAACTATGCTTGGTTCCCCTAGGAACATAGAGGGTGAATCATGAGTCCCTTTGAGGCTCTAAAATGTGTAGAATGGTTAAGAGAGTATTCTAAAGAATTAGAATGGTCTAGGCAAGTGTATTAGGACATATAAGAACCTTTAAAATGATCCTAAACAATGCTTGGTGCCCCAAGGGACGTAGAGGATGTAACATGAGTCCTTGGAGGCTCTAACAAGTGTAGAATGGTTGATAGAGTATTCTAACGGCTTAGTATTGTCTAGGAATATGTATTAGGACATATAAGAACCTTTAGAATGATCCTAAACAATGCATGGTGCCCCACGGGACGTAAAGGATGTAGCATGAGTCCTTAACAAAGCTTGGTGCCCCAAGGGACGTTGAGGATGTAACATGAGTCCTTAGATGCTCTAACAAACATAGAATGGTTAATAGAGTATTCTAAATGCTTAAAATTGTCTATGAAAATGTATTAGGACATATAAGAACCTTTAGAATGATCGTAAACAATGCTTGGTACCCCAGGAGACGTAGAGGATGTAGCATGAGTCGTTGGAGGCTCTAACAAGTGTAGAATGGTTAATAGAGTATTATAAGGGCATAGAGTGGTCAAGGCATGTGTAATAGGACATATAAGAACCTTCAGAATGATCCTAAACAATGCTTGGTGCCCCAAGGGACAAACAGGATGTAGCACGAGTCCTTGGAGGCTCTAACAAGTGTAGAATGGTTAAAAGAGTATTGTAAAGGCATAGAATGGTCTAGGCATGTGTATTAGGACATATAAGAACCTTTAGAATGATCCTAAACAGACCTTGGTGCCCCAAGGGACGTAGACGATGTAACATGAGTCCTTGGATGCTCTAACAAGTGTAGAATGGTTAATAGAGTATTCTAAAGGCTTAGAATGGTCTAGGCATGTGTAATAGGACATATAAGAACCTTCAGAATGATCCTAAACTATGCTTGGTTCCCCTAGGAACGTAGAGGGTGAATCATGAGTCCTTGGAGGCTTTAACAAGTGTAGGCTGCTTAAGAGAGTATACTAAAGACTTAGAATGTTCTAGGCATGTGTATTTGGACATATACGAACCTTTAGAATGATCCTAAACAATGCTTGGTGCCCCACAGGACGTAAAGGATGTAGCATGAGTCCTTGAGGCTCTAACAAGTGTAGAATGGTAAATAGAGTATTCTAAAGGCTTAGAATGGTCTAGGAATGTGTATTAGGACAAATAAGAACCTTCAGAATGATCCTTGGAGGCTTTAACAAGTGTAGAATGGTTAAAAGAGTATTCTAAAGACTTAGAATGGTTTAGGCAAGTGTATTAGGACATATAAGAACCTTTAGAATGATCCTAAACAATGCTTGGTTCCCCAAGAGACGTAAAGGATGTAGCATGAGTCCTTGGAGGCCCTAACATGTGTAAAATGGTTAAGAGAGTATTCTAAAGGCTTAGAAATGTCTAGGAAAGTGTATTTGGACATATAAGAACCTTTAGAATGATCCTAAGCAATGCTTGGTGCCCCAAGGGACGTAAAGGATGTAGCCTGAGACCTTGGAGGCTCTAACTAGCGTAGAATGGTTAATAGAGTATTCTAAAGGCATAGAATGGTCAAGGAATGTGTATTAGGACATATAGGAACCTTCAAAATGATCCTAAACTATGCTTGGTTCCCCAAGGAACGTAGAGGGTGAATCATGAGTCCTTGGAGGCTCTAACAAGTGTAGAATGGTTAAGAGAGTATTCTAAAGACTTAGAATGGTCTTGGCAAGTGTATTAGGACAAATAAGAACCTTTACAATGATCCTAAACAATGTTTGGTGCCCCAAGGGATGTAGAGGATGTAGCATGAGTCCTTGGAGGCTCTAACAAGTGTAGAATGGTTAATAGAGTATTCTAAAGGCTTAGAATGGTCTAGGCATGTGTATTAGGACATAAAAGAAAACTTAGAATGATCCTAAACAAAGCTTGGTGCCCCAAGGGACGTAGAGGATGTAACATGAGTTCTTAGATGCTCTAACAAACATAGAATGGTTAATGGAGTATTCTAAACGCTTAAAATTGTCTAGGAATATGTATTAGGACATATAAGAACCTTTAGAATGATCGTAAACAATGCTTGGTACCCCAAGAGACGTAAAGGATGTAGCATGAGTCGTTGGAGGCTCTAACAAGTGTAGAATGGTAAATAGAGTATTATAAAGGCATAGAGTGGTCAAGGCATGTGTAATAGGACATATAAGAAGCTTCAGAATGATCCTAAACAATGCTTGGTGCCCCAAGGGACAAAAAGGATGTAGCACGAGTCGTTGGAGGCTCTAACAAGTGTAGAATGGTTAAAAGAGTATTGTAAAGGCTTAGAATGGTCTAGGCAAGTTTAATAGGACATATAAGAACCTTTAGAATGATCGTAAACAATTCTTGGTGCCCCAAGGGTTGTACAGGATGTAGCATGAGTCCTAATAGGCTCTAACAAGTGTAGAATGGTTAATAAAGTATTCTATAGGCATGGAATGGTCTAGGAATGTGTATTAGGACATATAAGAACCTTTAGAATGATCCTAAACAGACCTTGGTGCCCCAAGGGACGTAGTCGATGTAACATGAGTCCTTGTATTCTCTAACAAGTGTAGAATGGTTAATAGAATATTCTGAAGGCTTATAATGGTCTAGGCATGTGTATTAGGACATATAAGAACCTTCAGAATGATCCTAAACTATGCTTGGTTCCCCTAGGAACGTAGAGGGTGAATCATGCATCCTTGGAGGCTTTAACAAGTGTAGACTGGTTAAGAGAGTATTCTAAAGACTTAGAATGTTCTAGGCATGTGTATTTGGACATATAAGAACCTTTAGAATGATCCTAAACAATGCTTGGTGCCCCACGGGATGTAAAGGATGTAGCATGAGTCCTTGAGGCTCTAACAAGTGTAGAATGGTTAATAGAGTATTCTAAAGGCTTAGAATGGTCTAGGAATGTGTATTAGGACATATAAGAACCTTCAGAATGATCATAAACTATGCTTGGTTCCCATAGGAACGTAGAGGGTGAATCATGAGTCCTTGGAGGCTTTAACAAGTGTAGAATGGTTAAGAGAGTATTCTAAAGACTTAGAATGGTCTAGGCAAGTGTATTAGGACATATAAGAACCTTTAGAATGATCCTAAACAATGCTTGGTGCCCCAAAAGACGTAAAGGATGTAGCATGAGTCCTTGGAGGCCCTAACATGTGTAAAATGGTTAAGAGAGTATTCTAAAGGCTTAGAAATGTCTAGGAAAGTGTATTTGGACATATAAGAACCTTTAGAATGATCCTAAGCAATGCTTGGTGCCCCAAGGGACGTAAAGGATGTAGCCTGAGACCTTGGAGGCTCTAACTAGAGTAGAATGGTTAATAGAGTATTCTAAAGGCATAGAATGGTCAAGGAATGTGTATTAGGACATATAGGAACCTTCAGAATGATCCTAAACTATGCTTGGTTCCCCAAGGAACGTAGAGGGTGAATCATGAGTCCTTGGAGGCTCTAACAAGTGTAGAATGGTTAAGAGAGTATTCTAAAGACTTAGAATGGTCTTGGCAAGTGTATTAGGACAAAAAAGAACCTTTACAATGATCCTAAACAATGTTTGGTGCCCCAAGGGACGTAGAGGATGTAGCATGAGTCCTTGGAGGCTCTAACATGTGTAGAATGGTTAATAGAGTATTCTAAAGGCTTAGAATGGTCTAGGCATGTGTATTAGGACATAAAAGAAAACTTAGAATGATCCTAAACAAAGCTTGGTGCCCCAAGGGACGTAGAGGATGTAACATGAGTTCTTAGATGCTCTAACAAACATAGAATGGTTAATAGAGTATTCTAAACGCTTAAAATTGTCTAGGAATATGTATTAGGACATATAAGAACCTTTAGAATGATCGTAAACAATGCTTGGTACGCCAAGAGACGTAGAGGATGTAGCATGAGTCGTTGGAGGCTCTAACAAGTGTAGAATGGTAAATAGAGTATTATAAAGGCATAGAGTGGTCAAGGCATGTGTAATAGGACATATAAGAACCTTCAGAATGATCCTAAACAATGCTTGGTGCCCCAAGGGACAAAAAGGATGTAGCACGAGTCGTTGGAGGCTCTAACAAGTGTAGAATGGTTAAAAGAGTATTGTAAATGCTTAGAATGGTCTAGGCAAGTTTAATAGGACATATAAGAACCTTTAGAATGATCGTAAACAATTCTTGGTGCCCCAAGGGATGTGCAGGATGTAGCATGAGTCCTAATAGGCTCTAACAAGTGTAGAATGGTTAATAAAGTATTCTATAGGCATAGAATGGTTTAGGAATGTGTATTAGGACATATAAGAACCTTTAGAAAGATCCTAAACAGACCTTGGTGCCCCAAGGGACGTAGTCGATGTAACATGAGTCCTTGGATTTTCTAACAAGTGTAGAATGGTTAATAGAATATTCTGAAGGCTTAGAATGGTCTAGGCATGTGTATTAGGACATATAAGAACCTTCAGAATGATCCTAAACTATGCTTGGTTCCCCTAGGAACGTAGAGGGTGAATCATGCATCCTTGGAGGCTTTAACAAGTGTAGACTGGTTAAGAGAGTATTCTAAAGACTTAGAATGTTCTAGGCATGTGTATTTGGACATATAAGAACCTTTAGAATGATCCTAAACAATGCTTGGTGCCCCACGGGATGTAAAGGATGTAGCATGAGTCCTTGAGGCTCTAACAAGTGTAGAATGGTTAATAGAGTATTCTAAAGGCTTAGAATGGTCTAGGAATGTGTATTAGGACATATAAGAACCTTCAGAATGATCATAAACTATGCTTGGTTCCCATAGGAACGTAGAGGGTGAATCATGAGTCCTTGGAGGCTTTAACAAGTGTAGAATGGTTAAGAGAGTATTCTAAAGACTTAGAATGGTCTAGGCAAGTGTATTAGGACATATAAGAACCTTTAGAATGATCGTAAACAATGCTTGGAGCCCCATGGGACGTAGAGGATGTAGCATGAATCGCTGGAGGCTCTAACAAGTGTAGAATGGTTAATAGAGTATTATAAAGGCTTAGAATGGTCTAGGCATGTGTAATAGGACATATAAGAACCTTTAGAATGATCCTAAACAAAGCTTGGTGCCCCAAGGGACGTAGAAGATGTAACATGAGTCCTTGGATGCTCTAACAAGTGTAGAATGGTTAATAGAGTATTCTAAAGGCTTAGTATTGTCTAGGAATATGTATTAGGACATATAAGAACCTTTAGAATGATCCTAAACAATGCTTGGTGCCCCAAGGGACAAAAAGGATGTAGCACGAGTCCTTGGAGGCTCTAACAAGTGTAGAATGGTTAAAAGAGTATTGTAAAGGTTTAGAATGGTCTAGGAATGTGTATTAGGACATACAAGAACCTTTAGAATGATCGTAAACATTTCTTGGTGCCCCAAGGGATGCACAGGATGTAGCATGAGTCCTTGGAGGCTCTAACAAGTGTAGAATGGTTAATAAAGTATTCTAAAGGCATAGAATGGTCTAGGTATGTGTATTAGGACATATAAGAACCTTTAGAATGATCCTAAACAGACCTTGGTGCCCCAAGGGACGTAGAGGATGTAACATGAGTCCTTGGATGCTCTAACAAGTGTAGAATGGTTAATAGAGTATTCTATAGGCTTAGAATGGTCTAGGCATGTGTATTAGGACATATAAGAACATTGAGAATGATCCTAAACAAAGCGTGGTGCCCCAAGGGACGTAGAGGGTGAATCATGAGTCCTTGGAGGCTTTAACAAGTGTAGAATGGTTAAGAGTGTATTCTAAAGACATAGAATGGTCTAGGCAAGTGTCTTAGGACATATAAGAACCTTTAGAATGATCCTAAACTATGCTTGGTGCCCCAAGAGCCGTAGAGGATGTAGCATGAGTCCTTGGAGGCCCTAACATGTGTAGAATGGTTAAGAGAGTATTCTAAAGGCTTAGAAATGTCTAGGAAAGTGTATTAGGACATATAAGAACCTTTAGAATGATCCTAAGCAATGATTGGTGCGCCAAGGGACATAAAGGACGTAGCCTGAGTCCTTGGAGGCTCTAATAAGTGTAGAATGGTTAATAGAGTATTCTAAAGGCATGGAATGGTCAAGGAATGTGTACTAGGACATATAAGAACCTTCAGAATGATCCTAAACTATGCTTGGTTCCCCTAGGAACATAGAGGGTGAATCATGAGTCCCTTGGAGGCTTTAAAAAGTGAAGAATGGTTAAGAGAGTATTCTAAAGACTTAGAATGGTCTTGGCAAGTGTATTAGGACATATAAGAACCTTTAGAATGATCCTAAACAATGCTTGTTGCCCCATGGGACATAGAGGATGTAGCATGAGTCCATGGAGGCTCTAACAAGTGTAGAATGGTTAAGAGAGTATTCTAAAGGCTTAGAATGGTCTAGGCATGCGTATTAGGACATATAAGAACCTTTAGAATGATCCTGAACAAAGCTTGGTGCCCCAAGGGACTTAGAGGATGTAACATGAGTCCTTGGATGCTCTAACAAGTGTAGAATGATTAATAGAGTATTCTAAAGGCTTAGTATTGTCTAGGAATATGTATTAGGACATATAAGAACCTTTAGAATGATCCTAAACAATGCTTGGTGCCCCAAGGGACAAAAAGGATGTAGCACGAGTCCTTGGAGGCTCTAACAAGTGTAGAATGGTTAAAAGAGTATTGTAAAGGTTTAGAATGGTCTAGGAATGTGTATTAGGACAAGCAAGAACCTTTAGAATGATCGTAAACATTTCTTCGTGCCCCAAGGGATGTACAGGATGTAGCATGAGTCCTTGGAGGCTCTAACTAGTGTAGAATGGTTAATAAAGTATTCTAAAGGCATAGAATGGTATAGGCATGTGTATTAGGACATATAAGAACCTTTAGAATGATCCTAAACAGACCTTGGTGCCCCAAGGGACGTAGAGGATGTAACATGAGTCCTTGGATGTAACATGAGGACCATCGCGCGGTGTTCGAGGGAGAGGTAGAGGTTGCCTTCTACCACCCGAACCCGTTGATCCGATTCCGTCCTCGTAGGTTTAGGATTCCCATCATATACACTATGCATGTACCCCCGTTTTACACTTACCATGGACCACCTCCCACGCGACCAGCTCGCTCTTACCATAGTTTTCGTTTTCGAACTACCTGCTCTCACCCTTTTACTTCGAGAGTCGTCCGCGAGGAGACTCCCCCTTCTGATCCGAGGAGCCCAGTCAGGGTTTCACCATCACCTGACCCGGTACCCAGTGGTAGGGTACACTCTCCCTCGGATGAGATCGAGGAGGATCCGGTGGAGGACGAGAGTGGGAGCGAGCCTGTCGTGCATTCTACTGGGAGTGATTGGAGGGACGATGATCCCTAGGTATATGTATATGGTATGTGATGAGGATCGGTGGATCCGATGTGCGGATGCTGTGGAGGAGACTTGCTGCTGCTGCTGCTGTGTTGATGATGATGCTACTACCTTACTACTTATGTTTCTTAGAGACTGCTGCTATCACTACTACTACATCTGATGATGCCAGATCTACGTGACCACCCTTGGAGTTTATGTTTTGGTTATGTACATATATTGTAGATATACTTTTGGAGTACTCTAGGGCTTTGGTCATATCACTATGTAGATTGGATTATGGACTTGTATCATGGGATTTTGGAGACATGATGATGAGACTATGTATCTATGACTTTAACTATATATAAAACCTATGTTTATATTACTAGTGACTGCATAGTCTGATAATTTCCGCTTACTCTGATTTAATCTCTTTAAGAGCTCGGCTATAAACATTATTTGATGGTATCAGATTTATCGAACAAAGCATGGGTAACTTTGATTACTCGTATGATACAAGGATGTTTCCAAAGAGCGAATGTTATCCTATTTGTGAAAAGGTTTTAGAGATCGCCGAACTCGATACAAATGTTTTGAAATGGTTTAAAGTTTATTCTCCAAGAATTCCAAATGACGATTTGTGCACCCGCTTTAAAAGAAAATTTTATTTTCCATATTTTCTTAACACTCACAAGTCCATATATTAACCAATATGAAAGCTTAATT
Source organism: Crotalaria pallida (assembly GCA_037953625.1). NCBI lineage: Eukaryota > Viridiplantae > Streptophyta > Magnoliopsida > Fabales > Fabaceae > Crotalaria > Crotalaria pallida. The sequence continues at coordinate 71,633,337 of CM075649.1, read as the reverse complement.
ACTATATTATATATGGGTAATTCGGAAGGGTGTCAAACTGAGTGGTATCAGAGCAAAAGTCAGATCCTGTAGTAGTGGAATTAGTTCAGAAAGGTAGCCATCAACATCAAGCAGGTATCTCCAGAGCATGCACATTATTTTGAATGTTATTATTTTTATTGTTGAACTTTAGATACCCTTGATTTGGTTTGTATCTTGTCTCATTTGAGTACAAGACACAATTGATTGTAGATTTAAGCGGTAAAAATATAGCTCTAGTATAGGTGGTGTTATGAAAGTTTCTTTAGTTCAACATATGTGACCATAAGCCCATAGTGCAGGTCTAATATGGCAACTAGAAACCAAAATCACACCAACGCGATGTTAGAAAGGATCACCACGGTGCTGGAAGCCATGCAGCGACAATCTCAACAACCATCTCAACCGGTTAACCCGTCTCATCAGTGTAATGTGGGTAACGCTGAGGCGAAGACTTTGGCTGATTTTAGAAGCTGTAATCCGCCAAAGTTTGAAGGACGATTTAAACCGGAAGAGGCCAACAAATGGATTCACACCATGGACAAGATCTTGAGAACGTTGGAGTGTTCTGATGCGCAAAAGGTGGCGTATGCAACCTATATGTTGGAAGAGGAAGCTGAGAATTGGTGGAATCATACGATGCAACTTTTGCAATATGAAGGAAGAGAGGTAAGTTGGGGAGTATTCATGGAGAAGTTTCTCCAAAAGTATTTTCCTGAGGACTTGAGAAGGAAGAAGGAGGTGGAGTTCTTGCAGCTGAAGCAAGGAAACATGAGTGTGGGTGAGTACGCAGCTAAGTTTGAGGAGCTGATGAAGTACTCTCCATACTATCAGAACAATCCAGATGAGAGGAGTAAATGCATAAAGTTTGAAGGAGGCTTGAGGCCCAAGCTGAAGTCGATCTTCAGTTACCAAAGGATTCAAAGCTTTCCTGCACTGGTGGATATGTGTAGGATGTATGAAGACGATACAAAGGCTGAGGAGGTGCAAGTCTCGGAAAAGAAGGACAATCAAAGCTATGGACCTCAGAGGCGGAAAGGTTTCAACAACCGAGGCAAAGGACCGTATGATCGCCGAGGGAAAGGCAAAGGAAAAGCTGGTGGTTCTGATAGAAGAGATTATCGGAGCGAGGCTCCATTCTGTGACAAGTGCAAGCGCAATCACTATGGCCGTGTTTGTTGGGGGACAAGTGGTTGCTTTAATTGTGGAAAGCCGGGACATTTTGCAAGGGACTGCAAGGAACCAGCCAAAGCCAACTCAAGAGGGGCTGCTGATAGGCCTATGACTCAAGGAAGAGTTTTCACCCTTAGTGGTGTGGAAGCATGTCGGTCTTCTGATCTGGTGCAAGGTAAATACTTGCTTAATGGTCAGTTTTGTCATGTTTTGTTTGACTCTGGTGCAACGCATTCATTTGTTTCATATGAATGTGTAAACCGGTTAGGCTTAATGATGTCTGAAATGCCTTATACTCTCAAAGTAGAAACCCCTACCAATGCTCCTGTTGTAGTTTCTAGAGCATGTCTTAACTGTTGTATAGGAGTGTTAGGACGAACCTCTAAAGTAGATTTGATCTGCTTACCCTTAGTACAATTAGATGTGATCTTGGGGATGGACTGGTTAAGTCAAAATCAAGTAATCATTGATTGTAATAGAAAAGTAGTGACCTATAGAAGCCCAAAACCCTCCGGCTACGTGTGCCTGTTCAACACTGAGGTGGAGGAGAATGGTCCAAGGATGGAAGAGATCCCTATTGTCAGAGACTTTCCGGAAGTTTTTGCTGATGAGATTCCTGGTTTGCCACCAAGAAGGGAAATTGAATTTGGTATCGATCTAGTTTCGGGAGCCGGTCCCATTTCTATCGCTCCTTATAGGATGGCACCACCGAAAATGGCGAAAATGAAGAAGCAGATTGAGGAACTGTTACAGAAGCAGATGATCCGACCAAGTGTGTCACCTTGGGGTGCTCTGGTTTTGTTTGTCAAGAAGAAAGATGGTAGTATGAGGATGTGCATCGACTACCGACAGCTGAATAGGGTCACCATCAAGAACAAGTATCCATTGCCGAGGATAGATGACCTTATGGATCAAGTTCGTGGAGCTTCAGTATTTTCCAAGATCGATTTGAGGTCAGGATACCATCAGATCAGGATAAGAGAAGAGGATATCTCTAAGACTGCATTTCGATCTCGATACGGACATTATGAGTATGTCGTGATGCCGTTCGGATTGACTAATGCACCAGCCATTTTCATGGACTACATGAATCGAATCTTTAGACCTTATTTAGACTCATTCGTGGTTGTGTTCATCGATGATATTCTCATTTACTCTAAGAGCCCGGAGGAGCATGTTGAACACTTGAGGATAGTGTTGAGCATCCTAAAGGAGAAGCAATTGTACGCCAAACTTACAAAGTGTGAGTTCTGGCTGAAGGAGGTTAAGTTCTTGGGGCATGTAATTTCAGACAAAGGAATAGCCGTTGATCCGACGAAAGTAAGTTCGGTTTTGCAATGGGAGCAACCAAATTCGGTCACGGAGGTGAGAAGCTTTCTTGGTTTGGCTGGGTACTATAGAAGGTTTATAGAAGGTTTCTCGAAGATCGCACTGCCTTTGACGAAGTTGACTCGGAAAGATCAACCATTCCTAAGGGATGAGAAGTGTGAAAGGAGTTTTCGAGAGTTGAAGGAAAGGTTGACATCATCTCCTGTATTGGTTCTGCCCGATACACAGAAGAGTTTTGATGTGTACTGTGACGCGTCGAAACAAGGTCTTGGGTGTGTTTTGATGCAAGAAGGGCAAGTTGTCGCTTATGCCTCGAGAGAGCTAAAAGTTCATGAAATGAACTATCCAACTCATGATCTGGAGCTGGCAGCTGTGGTGTTTGCATTAAAGATCTGGAGGCACTATCTCTATGGCACTACATTCCGGGTGTTCAGTGACCATAAGAGTTTAAAGTACCTCTTTGATCAGAAAGAGTTGAATATGAGGCAGCGCCGATGGATGGAGTTTTTGAAGGATTATGAGTTTGAACTCCATTATCATCCTGGAAAGGCCAATGTTGTGGTAGATGCATTGAGTAGAAAGGCAATGCACATCAGTGCAATGATGGTCAGAGAAGCTGCACTGATAGAGGAATTCCGGGATTTGAGTCTGACGATGCAAGTGGAGCCGACAAGTATCAAGATGGGGATGCTGCAGATTGCTAATGAGTTTCTACAAAGGATTCGGGAATTGCAACGCAAGGATGAGAAGCTCATGGAAAAGAGGAAGTTGATGGAAGAAGGCAAGGAATTGGAATTTCAAGAAGGGAAGGATGGAATCCTTCGCTTTAAAACCAGGATTTGTGTGCCTGATGATTTAGAAGTAAGAAGGATGATTCTGGACGAAGTACATAAGAGTAAGATGAGTATGCATCCGGGAGCTACCAAAATGTACCAGGACTTAAAGAAGCTATTTTGGTGGCCTGGTTTGAAGAGAGACGTAGCTGAGTATGTGGCATGTTGTTTGATATGTCAGAAGGCCAAGGTGGAACATCAAAGGCCAGGAGGAGAGTTACTTCCTTTGGAGATTCCGTTGTGGAAATGGGATAGCATCTCGATGGATTTCGTGTCGGGATTGCCAAGGACATCTACTGGTCATGATGCAATATGGGTGATCGTGAATCGTTTGACCAAGTCAGCGCATTTCATTCCCGTGAATATGCGCTATTCGTTGGAAAAGCTCACTCAGTTGTACATCAAAGAAGTTGTTCGTCTGCACGGTGTACCATCAAGCATTGTGTCAGATCGCGACCCGAGGTTTACATCGAAGTTTTGGGAAGATCTGCATAGAGCCTTGGCTTCAAGATTGAAACTGAGTTCTGCATACCATCCTCAGATTGATGGCCAAACGGAGAGGACTATTCAGTCATTGGAAGACATTCTACGAGCCTGTGCTTTGGAAGAACAAGGGAATTGGGAGCTGACGTTGCCACTCGTGGAGTTCACTTACAACAATAGTTACCATACGAGCATTGGAATGGCACCATTTGAAGCTTTGTATGGGAGAAAGTGTCAGACGCCGTTATGTTGGTTTCAAGTGGGGGAGAATTCTCTGGTTGGACCAGATTTTGTGCAAGAGACCACGGAACAGATCAAGATGATACAAGAGAAGATGAGGGCAGCTCAAAGTAGGCAGAAAAGCTATGCTGATAGAAGAAGAAAACCTTTAGAGTTCGCCGAAGGAGACCATGTATTCATTAGAATAGTACCGACCAAAGGTATTAGTAGGGCCTTGAAAACTCAGAAACTATCACCTAAATTCATTGGTCCCTACCAAATCCTCAAAAGAGTCGGCCCAGTAGCTTATCAATTAGCTTTGCCTCCATCATTAGCTAACCTTCATAATGTATTCCATGTGTCTCAACTAAAAAGATATGTCCATGACCCCACCATTGTCCTTAGAATCCAACCTGATGACTTAGAAATTCATGAGAACCTAACCTTCAAAGCTGTGCCAGTTCGTATTGAAGATCGAAGAATCAAGCAGCTTAGAGGGAAAGACATTCGCCTGGTCAAAGTCGTCTGGGTTTGTGGCGATGTAATGGAAGCATCGTGGGAACTAGAGGATAAGATGTGTAAGGGTTATCCTGACTTGTTTGTATGAGTTGAATTTCGGGGACGAAATTCCTTGTAAGTGGGGGAGTAGTGTAACACCCCAAAATTTTAATCCCCGATTAATGAAATGTTAATTATAAATTAATTATAATTAATTATTTCTATATTAATCCTTGATTAAAATATGTGTTCATATAGTTGGTATATGTGTATGAATTGATTTAATAAATATAATAAATGCATAAATGGGTATTTTGCATATTAGTCCCTGGGTTGGGACCTAGAGGTAATTATAGGAAAGATTTTGGAGGGAAAGTAAATAAAATAATTATTTTTCAAAAATTGGGGAAAATACTCGAGTATTTTCGGAAAAACTCGAGTATTCTGGGTCAAATTGCACGAGTGAGTGCGTTTGGTGAGTCACCACGAACGATTCTCTTCTCTCGCCACGAAAACACCTTCTTGCCAACGCCATGGATGTCGTGTCGTGATGCATGAGTCTTTCCCACGTCTATAAAAGCCTATCAACACCGATTTGTTGAGGATTTTGGTCAAATTCGAGTTTTCTACCCAAGTTAGGGTTCTGCAATTGTTTCCTTCGATTCTCCTTGTGTGCTTAGATTCAAGTAACAAATCATACACCAATACAAAGCTCACATCACGAGCTTTGTATAGACATAAAGTTTGTGAGCTGAGAGTGAGTGTGCTGTTAGAATCAAAACTGAGAAGTTGAGGTTTGGGTGCTGTCATCAGTTCTGGGAGCTCACTTTGATCATTGATTGTGGTAAGCTCACGAGTCTCTGAGTCTCAAATTCAGTTTCTTTAGTTAGTTTATGTTGCATAGAGTCTAGAAATTCTAATTTCCCCAATTCTTATCTCTGTTTCAGGGGTGAACCAATTCGATTTTGGTGGTGCACTCAAAACTGCTCTGCATATGGTACTTGAAGTTGGTCTGAGAGTTGTGGAGCTTTTCTTTGGAGATTTCTTGTTTGATTCACGTCTGAGAGGTAAGGGGAAGTAATTATATTCACTAGATAGAGTTTAAATTTCATTAATTGTGTTAGAGAGCCACCAAGAGGCTCTAAGGGCTTAGTTTGAATAGGAACTTTGGTTTGGAGACCAATCCATGCTCTATGACTGTGATGAGAAAGTTTTATATCATGCATGCAAGCTTAAATGACCATTGTTTTATGAGTGTTATGCTTATTTTGCAACTTGAGGTGTTGAGTTGCTAAATTGTGTAAATTATGCATAAATGGTTGATTCTCTGTCAAATTGGTTATTTGATATGAAATGAGTATTGCAACATGTTCAATATATGGTATATGAACTATTGTGATCACTGGATTGAGGTAAAAGTGTTTAGAAATTGAAATGGTATGTAAAAACAAAGTTTCACTCTGTTCTGTCTGCAAATACTCGAGTATTTGGCTTAACACTCGAGTATTTCGTGGTGCACCAGAGTGAAAATTGGCGCACCAACTTGAGAATCAGATTGGACACTCGAGTAATATATGAACTACTCGAGTATTCTGGGTAATGGAATACTCGAGTATCTCATGAATTACTCGAGTATATTTATGAAGACCTGAAAACCTAAATCTCTGAAAGGACACGAACGACTCGAGTATAATTATGAACCACTCGAGTAGAATCTGGAAAATGATAACCTACTCGAGTATTTTGGAAAACACTCGAGTATTTTAAGTCAGATACCTAAAAATACCATTTTCAAATTCTAAGTCATTTTGTAACTCTTAAAGGACAATAAACCAAGTGATCCTGGACTTAAAGGAAATTGATTGACGTTATGATGTTTTCATTTGAATAATGATACGTTGCTCGGGAGGCACGTAATGTATTGATAAAAGGATAAAACATCAATCAATCCCTTTTAAGTAAAGTTAATGCATTCATATTGGAGTTTGGATGGTAGGACGTATATCATGTTTTTGGTAAACATGTGGAGGGCCTCTGGGAGTGCCAATACGCTTGCTTGATGACACGTCGTTGACGTGGTCGGCTGAGTGGATGCCGATATGGTTATACCGTTTGGATGACGGTCCGTTTGGATGACGGGATGTGCTCGGGTGGCATGGATACCAAGCTTGTCGTGTACATTCTAGGTGAATGTACGAATTGTTGTATACCTAGGAATGTAACGCACTGTTGAGTGCTGGGTTGTCAGGGATGGACGTCAGAGAGTGACATAGTATGATGAAGATAGGTTTGAGAGCTAAAGTCATGCATCATGCCACTCATTTAAATTAATTGTGATAAATGAAATAAGTGTGAGCATCCTATGTGCATTCATTAACTGCTAAGTGTTATATGTGATTGTTGTTAATTGATGCATATTTACATATTCATATTGCACAATTTATTCTCTATTGATTATGTGTATAGAATTGCTTACCCCTATGCCCTTGTAGGTGATGTCTCGTTACATTGCTTGCATCGAGATCCGGCCACTTCCTAGTGGCATATGGATCTATGAGGACAATCGCGCGGTGTTCGAGGGAGAGGTAGAGGTTAACTTCTACCACCCGAAACCGTTGATCCGATTCCGTCCTCTTAGGTTTAGGATTCCCATCATATACACTATGCATGTACCCCCGTTTTACACTTACCATGGACCACCTCCCACGCGACCAGCTCGCTCTTACCATAGTTTTCGTTTTCGACCTACCCGCTCTCACCCTTTTACTTCGAGAGTCGTCCGCGAGGAGACTCCCCCTTCTGATCCGAGGGGCCCAGTCAGGGTTTCACCATCACCTGACCCGGTACCCAGTGGTAGGGTACACTCTCCCTCGGATGAGATCGAGGAGGATCCGGTGGAGGACGAGAGTGGGAGCGAGCCTATCGTGCATTCTACTGGGAGTGATTGGAGGGACGATGATCCCTAGGTATATGTATATGGTATGTGATGAGGATCGGTGGATCCGATGTGCGGATGCTGTGGAGGAGACTTGCTGCTGCTGCTGCTGCTGTGTTGATGATGATGCTACTACCTTACTACTTATGTTTCTTAGAGACTGCTGCTATCACTACTACTACATCTGATGATGCCAGATCTACGTGACCACCCTTGGAGTTTATGTTTTGGTTATGTACATATATTGTAGATATACTTTTGGAGTACTCTAGGGCTTTGGTCATATCACTATGTAGATCGGATTATGGACTTGTATCATGGGATTTTGGAGACATGATGATGAGACTATGTATCTATGACTTTAACTATATATAAAACCTATGTTTATATTACTAGTGACTGCATAGTCTGATAATTTCCGCTTACTCTGATTTAATCTCTTTAAGAGCTCGGCTATAAACATTATTTGATGGTATCAGATTTATCGAACAAAGCATGGGTAACTTTGATTACTCGTATGATACAAGGATGTTTCCAAAGAGCGAATGTTATCCTATTTGTGAAAAGGTTTTAGAGATCGCCGAACTCGATACAAATGTTTTAAAATGGTTTAAAGTTTATTCTCCAAGAATTCCAAATGACGATTTGTGCACCCGCTTTAAAAGAAAATTTTATTTTCCATATTTTCTTAACACTCACAAGTCCATATATTATCCATATATTAGGACATACAACAACCTTTAGAATGATCGTAAACATTTCTTGGTGCCCCAATGGATGTACAGGATGTAGCATGAGTCCTAGGAGGCTCTAACAAGTGTAGAATGGTTAATAAAGTATTCTAAAGGCATAGAATGGTCTAGGCATGTGTATTAGGACATATAAGAACCTTCAAAATGATCCTAAACTATGCTTGGTTCCCCTAGGAACGTAGAGGGTGAATCATGTGTCCTCGGAGGCTCTAACAAGTGCAGAATGGTTAAGAGAGTATTCTAAAGGCTTAGAATCGTCTAGGCATGTGTATTAGGACATATAAGGACTTTTAGATTGATCCTAAACAATGCTTGGTGCCCCAAGGGACAAAGAGGATGTAGAATGAGTCCTTGGAGGCTCTAACAAGTGTAGAATGGTTAATAGAGTATTCTAAAGGCTTAGTATTGTCTAGGATTATGTATAAGGACATATAAGAACCTTTAGAATGATCGTAAACAATGCTTGGTGCCCCATGGGACGTAGAGGATGTAGCATGAGTCGTTGGAAGCTCTAACAAGTTTATAATGGTTAATAGAGTATTCTAAAGGCTTAGAATGGTCTAGGAATGTGTATTTGGACATATAAGAACCTTCAGAATGATCCTAAACTATGATTGGTTCCCTAGGAACGTAGAGGGTGAATCATGAGTCTTTGGAGGCTTTAATAAGTGTAGAATGGTTAAGAGAGTATTCTAAAGACTTAGAATGGTCTAGGCATGTGTATTTGGACATATAAGAACCTTTAGAATGATCCTAAACAATGCTTGCTGCCTTCATGGGACGTAGACGATGTAGCATGAGTCTTTGGAGGCTCTAACAAGTGTAGAATGATTAAGAGAGTATTCTAAAGGCTTAGAATCGTCTAGGCATGTGTATTAGGACATATAAGAACCTTTAGAATGATCCTAAATGTAACAGCCCGATTTTCGTAACACAAAATAACCAACTTTTATTTATTAAGTTGCAAAAATGAGGCCAAATTTTTTTTTAAAACATTATTGAGATGTCATTGGTATACTTTGACATCCCTCATGGAAAACCGAGTTGTTACTAAGACATTTCTTTACATAAAACATTCATCTCCATAAAGTGACTTGGTTCAAAGAGCATCATAATCCATTGTATTATATCAAAAGTATTCGTGACCGTTTTCAAAAGATTACATTGTCCAATCTTCCAAAGTAGAAGTACTCAACAAGACAGAATTAAAAACTTAGCTTAATTACATAAATGGTTCATTGCTCGGGTAATCCTCGACTCAAAGCACTAACAATAGACTTAGACTACGAAAGGACTAAGGCCATCTTAACTAAACACACTACACCCGATTCTTCCGAATGAAGACAACCGGCTGCCGCTTCCTTTTCTTTCCTGACCTTTTCTTCATACCGGAGGATGATGCTATCTCCGTTGCTGACTCCTCTTCAGAACTTGGCTTCAGCTCTACTCCAAACAACTTTACGGATTCCTTCTTAGCTTCATCCCGTGATGGTGGTTCATTACCATCGTGCCCCAAAATAGAGCACTTCCCAAGCATGATCCCGCCGTTAACCCGCTCAGTTTATGTTCTGGATCCGGAATCACAATCTGGGTACATCCCGTACACACCCATCCATAGCGTGTGGGTTTCCAACCACTTCCTTGACGACGCCATGTGGTGATCTCCATGCGATGCTCCATCTATCCGTTGCGATACCAGCAACACCGATATGCCAACGAGACAGGAGAGAGTAAACAATCCGAACGACGCATTGTCGACAGTGTGGGTTTATAATAGGCAAGATATCAAGACAATACAAACATACAACATGACATATATACAACATAACATTCATACTCAAGATCATCATCATTATCAATTACTATCTTGCCGATGTAAGTCTACTTTCAAATAACAATGTTGTCAATCTTTCTCGTTTTCTTTTCTCAACAATATCACATCTTATCACATCATAAACTGCATTCCTTTCATATTGCATCAAGTCATATGTGAATGTTCCAATCTTTCCTTATCAGGATCATTTCTCATTATTGTAATATCCATCTTTTCTTATTAAGTCTTTTGAGATCACATCCCTCGATGAGTGGGGAATTATAATATCATCGAGGTACTTGTTTCTTTCGCAGTTAGCACACACGTCTACATCTCCTCGGTCATCCACCCAACCTAGTCGGAAGCAAACAGGAGTACAGGACCTTGACCACGCGGGCTTGACAGCTGTCTCAACAAAATACTCAATGCCAGGAAAACTGTAGAAAATCCGGTACAGTCTCAACTCAAATCATATAATCAAGGCACACTGTAGAAAATCCGGTACAGTGGCAAAATCACAGAGCCCCATTCCAGTCCCTCTCACTGTTCAAGATTTGCAATCTAGGGGGTGACAGTACTATTCTAGTTCCGGGTGTAGAACTTACCACAGCATCGGATCGGCCCATCCTTACCCCTTATGGAATTCGTTCCACCTAGAATGTACTCAAGGCTTCTTGACGTTTCACCGTCATTGCCTTCCCCTAATGCAATCTCCTCCTGAGTATCCGCAGATACCCATGGTATCTTCCTCTCCATTACTTCGCACTCATTGCTCACCGCAATCGTCAATGTCTTTTTAAGAGTTGTAGAGTTTAGTTATTACCCTAAGGTCGGCTCATCCTTGGTGCATCCCTTCAACGAGTCCCGACCACTAATTTAAAACATTACTTTTCTTTTCTTTTCTTAACATAGCACAGAGCTGGGATTGCATCAACAATCTTGCATCTCATCTCGTAAACTTTCTCAGAATAGCAACATAACTCTTTTCAGAACATCAGCGGAGGAGCATAGCTCAACTCAAGGCAAATCTCATTCCAAGTGATCATCAGCGGAGGAGCAAAGCTCAACTCAAGACAAGTCTCATTCCAAGTGATCATCAGCGGAGGAACAAAGCTCAACTCATATCACATCTCATTCCAGTGAACAACAACAACAATGCTTTCATCAGCTCTGGCTCATCAGCTCTTGCTCAACAACATTATTTTCATCAGCATGACTATTATCGATTCTTGCTCTTCAGCATTACGATACTTTATCTCTTATTCCATTCTTACGATTTTCTTTACACATTAAATCATTTCTCATCTCAATGTCTTATCAAGTTGCCTTATTCCATAAGGACTTAAACCCAACCGGGTATCAATTCTTTCTCTTTGTATCTTTTACTTTCACAATCATATCCACATTATCTCATTTTCAAGACGTAACAGACGTCCATCAGCATGTTACTCTTATTAATCATCAATTCAAATATCATCATGCATAATTAAACATTTAAACAGATAAACATAAGCATGCTATTTCAAATCATCATCATATAATTCCATCACATAACAACATGTGGTCTTTGTCTCCTTCGTATAAGTGGCCACACCAACACACACAATTGCCACTATACTACTGACTCAGAACCACCAAGTTCCGATCTTTGAGATGATCAGGAACGTCCTAATAAATCACCTAAATACCACGGTGTCTTAGGAAAGCTTCTCTCTCACCTCAAGTTCCAGCAAATTAAGCACACGATCTCCGAAGATGCTTGTCGCTGTCAGCTACTCCAATCCCCCGTCTTTACCATTCCTCGTATTAGACAGAGCACGTTTTTATTATTAACTTATATAAGAAAATCTTCCCTTAACTCAAACACATTTCATTCCTCGTAGATTAATTTAAAACACGCTTGTTTTCTCAAAACAACTCTAACTTTTCCCAAATCAAATATCGCTTGAAAACCATACTTTAAATCACATGAGCACATTTTTAAAACTAAGAAACAAACCCAAACAATTCTGGACAGCAAAGAATTGTTTTGCAAATTCTCTTTAATAAAATCCGAAAACACCATAGAAATACTTTTTACTTTAAATAATTCTTTAGCTCAAAACAATCACTTTCACACTTTAAAATTCAAGCTTTTTTTGTCATGAAACAAATCATGGGCAGCCATCAAACACAATCCATCAATTCAAGTTATTCGAAGACAACAACCTTACAATCAACTAGTCTTCAAAGTTATTTTCGAATAAACACTTTCACAATCAAACACTTTAGCTTTTACTTTCCTTATAGGTCGTTCACCCTTCAAATATCCATTATCATTTAACAAAATAATTTCCTATCCTATTAATCATGCCTCAGCCGAATCATGCATCAAGGCTAAACAACATTTATAAATTTTTCTAACATTCCATAAAGCATTAAAACAACACTTTTCCAATTAAACTCAAACATATAATCAGTTAACTAACACTAAATCATTTATACAATACATAATCACTTCCAAAACGATTTCATTTTCATTTAATTAAACCAACTTAAATACTCTATTATCCTAAACCGAACGGGATTTAAGAAAACAACCCAACATTTCAAATCAAACATAACATCATTCACATAATACATGATCATCATTAAAGGTCATTTCATAGGAAAATTTTCTAACTTTCTTGAACATGCATTGGCCGAAAATATTGAGAAGTCAAAGCAAGGATTTGTTTAACATCAAAGACATAAAGTCATGAAATTATTTCTTCCTTTTTAATTCAAAAAACAGTGAGCTTTATCTTGAAAAATTAGCAAACTTTTAATTCATTTCCTTAACTTGAATTAAATCAAAGATCACAGCAAAGTCTTATCTTTCATGCCTTAATAATTTCATGCATGTATTTTAAAATCCTTAGATTAAACTAATATCAACATGCATGCACCCTGAAGGATGATCAAAACATGATCTTTACCCTTCCCAAGCTTGACCGAATTTCATCATGGAAAAAGGCAAGACTTTTGTTCAATTTCTTATCAAGCAAATAATCAAAATGAATAGATCAAATCATGCATTCACTTTCAAAGATTGCTAAAGCATCATGAACATCAAGACCGAAACATCATCATCCCCAAAACAAATTTTCTTTCAAATCTTTTTGCATGCATAATGTCTTAACACATAGATCAAGTCATGCTTAAGCCAAAAGTAATTTTTAAAGTATGAAAACTTAATCTTTCTTCAAAAGCGAAACATGCATCAAGGTTTGAGAAAAATCTTTTGTTAAAACTCACATGCAAAGCTCAAGATCTCAACTTTATTGTTAACCAAGTTAAGATTATACACTTTCCAACCCAAGAATCACATGCATGTGCTTAAATCAACCAAATAGCCATAGAATCAACATGCAATCACCATCAAGCATATATTTCACTAGATCTTTAACATGCAAAGAGTAAAATATATAGATCAAGCCCTTTTTAAGTAAAAAATCAATTTTAAAACTTGCTTCCTTAATTATTTCTTTAAAACCGTGAAGATCATCAAGAAAAATCCAATCTTTTCACTCAAATAGAACATGCAAGACTCAAGTCTTAAGCTTTATCACATATCTTGCAAGAATCAAAAACAATCATAGATCAAGATAAATATTTCAACTTATTTTTCAAAGAGACATCAAATAACATTTTAAGAGTAAACGTCAACATACATGCACTTAGATCTTCACGAATCAAGTCACAAAATTAACAAAAACACAAATCAAAGATCAAAATCATTTTAAGTAAAAAGGAATTAAAACCGTGAGCATCATCAAGTTGATGCATGTTCATTTCTTTGATTACACTCTTAGATCCAAGTAGAGATAGGTGTAGAAAATCATGAGAAGAAAGAAAATACACATGCAAAAGAAAAGAGAATCACAAAGCCTAAAAGAAAATCCTAACCGACACAACTCTTCAAGATTTCGAACCACCCACCTAAAGAGAAGGTCTTCTAATCTTAGATCAAGATTAGATCAAGATAAATATTTCAACTTATTTTTCAAAGAGACATCAAATAACATTTTAAGAGTAAACGTCAACATACATGCACTTAGATCTTCACGAATCAAGTCACAAAATTAACAAAAACACAAATCAAAGATCAAAATCATTTTAAGTAAAAAGGAATTAAAACCGTGAGCATCATCAAGTTGATGCATGTTCATTTCTTTGATTACACTCTTAGATCCAAGTAGAGATAGGTGTTGAAAATCATGAGAAGAAAGAAAATACACATGCAAAAGAAAAGAGAATCACAAAGCCTAAAAGAAAATCCTAACCGACACAACTCTTCAAGATTTCGAACCACCCACCTAAAGAGAAGGTCTTCTAATCTTCAAATCACGTGGATCTTCAAAGAAAAACCTTGATCAAGCTTGGAATCCTCTTCTTCTTCTCTTCTCTTCCTCACGGCTCCACTCTCTCTCTTTCTAGTTCTAAGAGTGTAACGGGCTCTTAGAAAATGTGTTTGGTTGAAAGAATGAAATGAAGAAATGAGATGAGTTTAGGAAAAATGAACTAAGCCTTAGCTTATTTATAGGCAAACTGAAATTCTCTCTTTTGCCCTCAAAATAATTCGGTCCTTGTGTGAGTGTGAAGGGGCAATTTTGGCTCTTTGAAAAGTTGAATGGATTAAGTCCAATCAAGGAGACACCAAGGAGTAATTTAAGGCATTAGGTTTTATCACACATCATTCTTATTTTTCTACATCGCATCTCCTAATTTATTTTCCATGGATTAAATTTTACTTTTAATTTTCTTATCCTAGAAGAAAATAAACTTTCCTACTCTCCCCTCTTGCATGTTCGCCACCTATACACACTTATACACAATTTTAATTTTCATTTTTCTAATCACACACATCATACAAATATTAAAATGCTATGCCACCTTAATGAAAAATAATAGGATGCAAAGAATTCACACATCACACAATTATTCACATACACATCATATCAAGTACTCATTTTATTTTAAATTCACTTTATAAGATTACACAAAATAATTTTCCATTTGTAACATGACATTCATCAATAATAGTGAATAAAAATCCTAAAATTACACACTTTAACTAAAACAATTGACTGCACTATTTGGCTACATTTATAGACCCCATTTCATTTTCTAAAATCATGTTTTCATATATAAAAGATATCCTCAAAAGGAAAAGTTTATTTGAGGTCTTTAACTATTTTTACTGATTTAAATACTCAAAATTCGTTTAAAATACACTCAGAAAATAAATTTTTGTAAATCAATCCAGAAAATTATAAAAGTTACATTTTCAAATTCTAAATTTAAAGACGATCGTTTTCATATATAGATCATAATTTTCGGAGTTACGGTTAAAAATATATGAATTTTCAAAGTCATTCAATCTATTAAAGTTCACAAAGAATTTCACTTCTCAAAGAAATCCCAAATAATAAAACCATCTAATTTGAGTTCATGAAAATATTTATTTTCAAACAAATACATCTATCGTTAATAAAACATATTTCAAAAATTCATTTAAAACATACGAGGAATTTGCGGGTCGTCACACTAAACAATGCTTGGTACCCCAAGGGACAAAAAGGATGTAGAATGAGTCCTTGGAGGCTCTAACAAGTGTAGAATGGTTAATAGAGTATTCTAAAGGCTTAGTATTGTCTAGGAATATGTATTAGGACATATAAGAACCTTTAGAATGATCGTAAACAATGCTTGGTGCCCCATGGGACATAGAGGATGTAGCATGAGTCGT
Organism: Crotalaria pallida; assembly: GCA_037953625.1. Classification (NCBI taxonomy): domain Eukaryota; kingdom Viridiplantae; phylum Streptophyta; class Magnoliopsida; order Fabales; family Fabaceae; genus Crotalaria; species Crotalaria pallida. Next base: position 71,617,514 of record CM075649.1, on the reverse strand, counting down.
TGGTGGCTCTAACAAGTGTAGAATGGTTAATAGAGTATTCTAAAGGCTGAGAATGGTCTAGGCATGTGTATTAGGACATATAAGAACCTTTAGAATGATCCTAAACAAAGCTTGGTGCCCCAAGGGACGTAGAGGATGTAACAAGAGTCCTTGGATGCTCTAACAAGTGTAGAATGGTTAATAGAGTATTCTAAAGGGTAAGTATTGTCTAGGAATATGTATTGAGACATATAAGAACCTTTAGAATTATCCTAAACAATGGTTGCTGCCCTAAGCGACGTAGAGGATGTAGCAAGAGTCCTTGGAGGCTCTAACAAGTGTAGAATGGTTAAAAAAGTATTGTAAAGGTTTAGAATGGCCTAGGAATGTGTATTAGGACATACAAGAACCTTTAGAATGATCGTAAACAATGCTTGGTGCCCCATGGGACGTAGAGGATGTAGCATGAGTCGTTGGTGGCTCTAACAAGTGTAGAATGGTTAATAGAGTATTCTAAAGGCTGAGAATGGTCTAGGCATGTGTATTAGGACATACAAGAACCTTTAGAATGATCGTAAACAATGCTTGGTGCCCCATGGGACGTAGAGGATGTAGCATGAGTCGTTGGTGGCTCAAACAAGTGTAGAATGGTTAATAGAGTATTCTAAAGGCTGAGAATGGTCTAGGCATGTGTATTAGGACATATAAGAACCTTTAGAATGATCCTAAACATTGCTTGGTACCCCATGGGACGTAGATGGTGTAGCATGAGTCCTAGGAGGCTCTAAGAAGTGTAGAATGGTTAATAGAGTATTCTAAAGGCTTAGTATTGTCTAGGAATATGTATTAAGACATATAGAACCTGTAGAATGATCCTAAACAATGTTTGGTGCGCCAAGCGACGTAGAGGATGTAGTATGACTCGTTGGAAGCTCTAACAAGTGTAGAATGGTTAATAGAGTATTCTAAAGGCTTAGAATGGTCTAGGAGTGTGTATTAGGACATACAAGAACCTTTAGAATAATCGTAAACAATTCTTGGTGCCCCATGGGACGTAGAGGATGTAGCATGAGTCCTAGGAGGCTCTAACAAGTGTAGAATGGTTAATAGAGTATTCTAAAGGCTTAGTATTGTCTAGGAATATGTTTTAAGACATATAGAACCTTTAGAATGATCCTAAACAATGCTTGGTGCGCCAAGCGATGTAGAGGATGTAGCATGAGTCGTTGGAAGCTCTAACAAGTGTGGAATGGTTAATAGAGTATTCTAAAGGCTTAGAATGGTCTATGAATGTGTATAAGGACATATAAGAACCTTCAGAATGATCGTAAACTATGCTTGGTTCCCCTAGGAACGTAGAGGGTGAATCATGAGTCCTTGGAGGCTTTAACAAGTGTAGAATGGTTAAGAGAGTATTTTAAAGACTTAGAATGATCTAGGCATGTGTATTAGGACATATAAGAACCTATAGAATGATCCTAAACAATGCTTAGTGCCCCAAGGGACGTAGAGGATGTAGCACGAGTCCTTGGAGGCTCTAACAAGTGTAAAATTGTTAAGAGAGTATTCCAAAGGCTCAGAATCGTCTAGGCATGTGTATTAGGACATATAAGAACCTTTAGAATGATCCTAAACAATGCTTGGTGCCCCAAGGGACAAAGAGGATGTAGAATGAGTCCTTGGAGGCTCCAACAAGCGTAGAATGGTTAATAGAGTATTCTAAAGGCTTAGTATTGACTAGGAAAATGTATTAAGACATATAAAACCTTTAGAATGATCCTAAACAATGCTTGGTGCGCCAAGCGACATAGAGGATGTAGCATGAGTCCTTGGAGGCTCTAACAAGTGTAGAATGGTTAAAAAAGTGTTGTAAAGGCTTAGAATTGTCTAGGAATATGTATTAAGACATATAGAACCTTCAGAATGATCGTAAACAATGCTTGGTGCGCCAAGCGACGTAGAGGATGTAGCATGAGTCGTTGGAAGCTCTAACAAGTGTAGAATGATTAATAGAGTATTCTAAAGACTTAGAATCGTCTAGGCATGTGTATTTGGACATATTAGAACCTTTAGAATGATCCTAAACAATGCTTGCTTCCTTCATGGGACGTAGACGATGTAGCATGAGTCCTTGGAGGCTCTAACAAGTGTAGAATGATTAAGAGAGTATTCTATAGGTTTAGAATCGTCTAGGCATGTGTATTAGGACATATAAGAACCTTTAGAATGATCCTATATGTAACAGCCCGATTTTCGTAACACAAAATAACCAACTTTTATTTATTAAGTTGCAAAAATGAGGCCAAATTTTTTTTTAAAACATTATTGAGATGTCATTTGTATACTTTGACATCCCTCATGGAAAACCGAGTTGTTACTAAGACATTTCTTTACATAAAACATTCATCTCCATAAAGTGACTTGGTTCAAAGAGCATCATAATCCATTGTATTATATCAAAAGTATTCGTGACCGTTTTGAAAAGATTACATTGTCCAATCTTCCAAAGTAGAAGTACTCAACAAGACAAAATTAAAAACTTAGCTTAATTAAATAAATGGTTCATTGCTCGGGTAATCCTCGACTCAAAGCACTAACAACAAACTTAGACTACGAAAGGACTAAGGCCATCTTAACTAAACACACTACACCCGATTCTTCTGAATGAAGACAACCGGCTGCCGCTTCCTTTTCTTTCCTGACCTTTTCTTCATACCGGAGGATGATGCTATCTCCGTTGCTGACTCCTCTTCAGAACTTGGCTTCAGCTCTACTCCAAACAGCTTTACGGATTCCTTCTTAGCTTCATCCCGTGATGGTGGTTCATTACCATCGTGCCCCAGAATAGAGACACTTCCGAAGCATGATCCCGCCGTTAACCCGCTCAGTTTATGTTCTGGATCCGGAATCACAATCTGGGTACATCCCGTACACACCCATCCATAGCGTGTGGGTTTCCAACCACTTCCCTGACGACGCCATGTGGTGATCTCCATGCGATGCTCCATCTGTCCGTTGCGATACCAGCAACACCGATATGCCAACGAGACAAGAGAGAGTAATCAATCCGAACGACGCATCTTTGACAGTGTGGGTTTATAATAGGCAAGATATCAAGACAATACAAACATACAACATGACATATATACAGCATAACATTCATACTCAAGATCATCATCATTATCAATTACTATCTTGCCGATGTAAGTCTACTTTCAAATAACAATGTTGTCAATCTTTCTCGTTTTCTTTTCTCAACAATATCACATCTTATCACATCATAAACTGCATTCCTTTCATATTGCATCAAGTCATATGTGAATGTTCCAATCTTTCCTTATCAGGATCATTTCTCATTACTGTAATATCCATCTTTTCTTATTAAGTCTTTTGAGATCACATCCCTCGATGAGTGGGGAATTATAATATCATCGAGGTACTTGTTTCTTTCGCAGTTAGCACACACGTCTACATATCCTCGGTCATCCACCCAACCTAGTCGGAAGCAAACAGGAGTACAGGACCTTGACCACGCGGGCTTCACAGCTGTCTCAACAAAATACTCAATGATAGGAGAACTGTAGAAAATCCGGTACAGTCTCAAATCAAATCATATAATCAAGGCACACTGTAGAAAATCCGATATAGTGGCAAAATCACAGAGCCCCGTTCCAGTCCCTCTCGCTGTTATTCACACAATTATTCACATACACATCATATCAAGTACTCATTTTATTTTAAATTCACTTTATAAGATTACACCAAATAATTTTCCATTTGTAACATGACATTCATCAATAATAGTGAATAAAAATCCTAAAATTCACACTTTAACTAAAACAATTGACTGCACTATTTGTCTACATTTACAGACCCCATTTCATTTTCTAAAATCATGTTTTCATATATAAAAGAGATCCTCAAAAGGAAAAGTTTATTTGAGGTCTTTAACTATTTTTACTGATTTAAATACTCAAAATTCGTTTAAAATACACTCAGAAAATAAATTTTTGTAAATCAATCCAGAAAATTATAAAAGTTACATTTTCAAATTTTAAATTTAAAGACGATCGTTTTCATATATAGATCATAATTTTCGGAGTTACGGTTAAAAAGATATGAATTTTCAAAGTCATTCAATCTATTAAAGTTCACAAAGAATTTCACTTCTCAAAGAAATCCCAAATAATAAAACCATCTAATTTGAGTTTATGAAAGTATTTATTTTCAAACAAATACATCTATCGTTAATAAAACACATTTCAAAAATTCATTTAAAACAGACGAGGAATTTGCGGGTCGTCACACTAAACAATGTTTGGTACCCCAAGGGACAAAAAGGATGTAGAATGAGTCCTTGGAGGCTCTAACAAGTGTAGAATGGTTAATAGAGTATTCTAAAGGCTTAGTATTGTCTAGGAATATGTATTAGGACATATAAGAACCTTTAGAATGATCGTAAACAATGGTTGGTGCCCCATGGGACGTAGAGGATGTACCATGAGTCGTTGGTGGCTCTAACAAGTGTAGAATGGTTAATAGAGTATTCTAAAGGCTGAGAATGGTCTAGGCATGTGTATTAGGACATATAAGAACCTTTAGAATGATCCTAAACAAAGCTTGGTTCCCAAAGGGACGTAGAGGATGTAACAAGAGTCCTTGGATGCTCTAACAAGTGTAGAATGGTTAATAGAGTATTCTAAAGGCTTAGTATTGTCTAGGAATATGTATTAAGACATATAAGAACCTTTAGAATGATCCTAAACAATGCTTGCTGCGCCAAGCGACGTAGAGGATGTAGCATGAGTCCTTGGAGGCTATAACATGTGTAGAATGCTTAAAAAAGTATTTTAAAGTCTTAGAATGGTCTAGGAATGTGTATTAGGACTTATAAGAAGCATTAGAATGATCCTAAACATTGCTTGGTACCCCATGGGACGTAGATGGTGTAGCATGAGTCCTAGGAGGCTCTAAGAAGTGTAGAATGGTTAATAGAGTATTCTAAAGGCTTAGTATTGTCTAGGAATATGTATTAAGACATACAGAACCTGTAGAATGATCCTAAACAATGTTTTGTGCGCCAAGCGACGTAGAGGACGTAGTATGACTCGTTGGAAGCTCTAACAAGTGTAGAATGGTTAATAGAGTATTCTAAAGGCTGAGAATGGTCTAGGCATGTCTATTAGGACATATAAGAACCTTTAGAATGATCCTAAACAAAGCATGGTGCCCCAAGCGACGTAGAGGATGTAGCATGAGTCCTTGGAGGCTCTAACAAGTGTAGAATGGTTAAAAAAGTATTGTAAAGGCTTATAATGGTCTTGGAATATGTATTAAGACATATAGAACCTTTACAATGTTCCTAAACAATGCTTGGTGCGCCAAGCGACGTAGAGAATGTAGCATGAGTCCTTGGAGGCTATAACATGTGTAGAATGCTTAAAAAAGTATTTTAAAGTCTTAGAATGGTCTAGGAATGTGTATTAGGACTTATAAGAAGCATTAGAATGATCCTAAACATTGCTTGGTACCCCATGGGACGTAGATGGTGTAGCATGAGTCCTAGGAGGCTCTAAGAAGTGTAGAATGGTTAATAGAGTATTCTAAAGGCTTAGTATTGTCTAGGAATATGTATTAAGACATACAGAACCTGTAGAATGATCCTAAACAATGTTTTGTGCGCCAAGCGACGTAGAGGATGTAGTATGACTCGTTGGAAGCTCTAACAAGTGTAGAATGGTTAATAGAGTATTCTAAAGGCTTAGAATGGTCTAGGAATGTGTATTAGGACATACAAGAACCTTTAGAATAATCGTAAACAATTATTGGTGCCCCATGGGACGTAGAGGATGTAGCATGAGTCCTACGAGGCTCTAACAAGTGTAGAATGGTTAATAGAGTATTCTAAAGGCTTAGTATTGTCTAGGAATATGTTTTAAGACTTATAGAACCTTTAGAATGATCCTAAACAATGCTTGATGCGCCATGCGACGTAGAGGATGTAGCATGAGTCGTTGGAAGCTCTAACAAGTGTAGAATGGTTAATAGAGTATTCTAAAGGCTCAAAATGGTCTAGGAATGTGTATTAGGACATATAAGAACCTATAGAATGATCCTAAACAATGCTTACTGCCCCAAGGGACGTAGAGGATGTAGCACGAGTCCTTGGAGGCTCTAACAAGTGTAAAATGGTTAAGAGAGTATTCCAAAGGCTCAGAATCGTCTAGGCATGTGTATTAGGACATATAAGAACCTTTAGAATGATCCTAAACAATGCTTGGTGCCCCAAGGGACAAAGAGGATGTAGAATGAGTCCTTGGAGGCTCCAACAAGCGTAGAATGGTTAATAGAGTATTCTAAAGGCTTAGTATTGTCTAGGAAAATGTATTAAGACATATAAAACCTTTAGAATGATCCTAAACAATGCTTGGTGCGCCAAGCGACATGGAGGATGTAGCATGAGTCCTTGGAGGCTCTAACAAGTGTAGAATGGTTAAAAAAGTCTTGTAAAGGCTTAGAATGGTCTAGGAATATTATTAAGACATATAGAACCTTTAGAATGATCGTAAACAATGCTTGGTGCGCCAAGCGACGTAGAGGATGTAGCATGAGTCGTTGGAAGCTCTAACAAGTGTAGAATGATTAATAGAGTATTCTAAAGACTTAGAATCGTCTAGGCATGTGTATTTGGACATATAAGAACCTTTAGAATGATCCTAAACAAAGCATGGTGCCCCAAGCGACGTAGAGGATGTAGCATGAGTCCTTGGAGGCTCTAACAAGTGTAGAATGGTTAAAAAAGTATTGTAAAGGCTTATAATGGTCTAGGAATATGTATTAAGACATATAGAACCTTTAGAATGTTCCTAAACAATGCTTGGTGCGCCAAGCGACGTAGAGAATGTAGCATGAGTCCTTGGAGGCTATAACATGTGTAGAATGCTTAAAAAAGTATTTTAAAGTCTTAGAATGGTCTAGGAATGTGTATTAGGACTTATAAGAAGCATTAGAATGATCCTAAACATTGCTTGGTACCCCATGGGACGTAGATGGTGTAGCATGAGTCCTAGGAGGCTCTAAGAAGTGTAGAATGGTTAATAGAGTATTCTAAAGGCTTAGTATTGTCTAGGAATATGTATTAAGACATACAGAACCTGTAGAATGATCCTAAACAATGTTTTGTGCGCCAAGCGACGTAGAGGATGTAGTATGACTCGTTGGAAGCTCTAACAAGTGTAGAATGGTTAATAGAGTATTCTAAAGGCTTAGAATGGTCTAGGAATGTGTATTAGGACATACAAGAACCTTTAGAATAATCGTAAACAATTCTTGGTGCCCCATGGGACGTAGAGGATGTAGCATGAGTCCTACGAGGCTCTAACAAGTGTAGAATGGTTAATAGAGTATTCTAAAGGCTTAGTATTGTCTAGGAATATGTTTTAAGACTTATAGAACCTTTAGAATGATCCTAAACAATGCTTGATGCGCCAAGCGACGTAGAGGATGTAGCATGAGTCGTTGGAAGCTCTAACAAGTGTAGAATGGTTAATAGAGTATTCTAAAGGCTTAAAATGGTCTAGGAATGTGTATTAGGACATATAAGAACCTATAGAATGATCCTAAACAATGCTTACTGCCCCAAGGGACGTAGAGGATGTAGCACGAGTCCTTGGAGGCTCTAACAAGTGTAAAATGGTTAAGAGAGTATTCCAAAGGCTCAGAATCGTCTAGGCATGTGTATTAGGACATATAAGAACCTTTAGAATGATCCTAAACAATGCTTGGTGCCCCAAGGGACAAAGAGGATGTAGAATGAGTCCTTGGAGGCTCCAACAAGCGTAGAATGGTTAATAGAGTATTCTAAAGGCTTAGTATTGTCTAGGAAAATGTATTAAGACATATAAAACCTTTAGAATGATCCTAAACAATGCTTGGTGCGCCAAGCGACATGGAGGATGTAGCATGAGTCCTTGGAGGCTCTAACAAGTGTAGAATGGTTAAAAAAGTCTTGTAAAGGCTTAGAATGGTCTAGGAATATTATTAAGACATATAGAACCTTTAGAATGATCGTAAACAATGCTTGGTGCGCCAAGCGACGTAGAGGATGTAGCATGAGTCGTTGGAAGCTCTAACAAGTGTAGAATGATTAATAGAGTATTCTAAAGACTTAGAATCGTCTAGGCATGTGTATTAGGACATATAAGAACCTTTAGAATGATCCTAAACAATGCTTGCTTCCTTCATGGGACGTAGACGATGTAGCATGAGTCCTTGGAGGCTCTAACAAGTGTAGAATGATTAAGAGAGTATTCTATAGGTTTAGAATCGTCTAGGCATGTGTATTAGGACATATAAGAACCTTTAGAATGATCCTATATGTAACAGCCCGATTTTCGTAACACAAAATAACCAACTTTTATTTATTTAGTTGCAAAAATGAGGCCAAATTTTTTTTTTAAAACATTATTGAGATGTCATTGGTATACTTTGACATCCCTCATGGAAAACCGAGTTGTTACTAAGACATTTCTTTACATAAAACATTCATCTCCATAAAGTGACTTGGTTCAAAGAGCATCATAATCCATTGTATTATATCAAAAGTATTCGTGACCGTTTTGAAAAGATTACATTGTCCAATCTTCCAAAGTAGAAGTACTCAACAAGACAGAATTAAAAACATAGCTTAATTACATAAATGGTTCATTGCTCGGGTAATCCTCGACTCAAAGCACTAACAACAGACTTAGACTACGAAAGGACTAAGGCCATCTTAACTAAACACACTACACCCGATTCTTCTGAATGAAGACAACCGGCTGCCGCTTCCTTTTCTTTCCTGACCTTTTCTTCATACCGGAGGATGATGCTATCTCCGTTGCTGACTCCTCTTCAGAACTTGGCTTCAGCTCTACTCCAAACAGCTTTACGGATTCCTTCTTAGCTTCACCCCGTGATGGTGGTTCATTACCATCGTGCCCCAGAATAGAGACACTTCCCAAGCATGATCCCGCCGTTAACCCGCTCAGTTTATGTTCTGGATTCGGAATCACAATCTGGGTACATCCCGTCCACACCCATCCATAGCGTGTGGGTTTCCAACCACTTCCCTGACGACGCCATGTGGTGATCTCCATGCGATGCTCCATCTGTCCGTTGCGATACCAGCAACACCGATATGCCAACGAGACAGGAGAGAGTAATCAATCCGAACGACGCATCGTTGACAGTGTGGGTTTATAATAGGCAAGATATCAAGACAATACAAACATACAACATGACATATATACAGCATAACATTCATACTCAAGATCATCATCATTATCAATTACTATCTTGCCGATGTAAGTCTACTTTCAAATAACAATGTTGTCAATCTTTCTCGTTTTCTTTTCTCAACAATATCACATCTTATCACATCATAAACTGCATTCCTTTCATATTGCATCAAGTCATATGTGAATGTTCCAATCTTTCCTTATCAGGATCATTTCTCATTACTGTAATATCCATCTTTTCTTATTAAGTCTTTTGAGATCACATCCCTCGATGAGTGGGGAATTATAATATCATCGAGGTACTTGTTTCTTTCGCAGTTAGCACACACGTCTACATCTCCTCGGTCATCCACCCAACCTAGTCGGAAGCAAACAGGAGTACAGGACCTTGACCACGCGGGCTTGACAGCCGTCTCAACAAAATACTCAATGATAGGAGAACTGTAGAAAATCCGGTACAGTCTCAAATCAAATCATATAATCAAGGCACACTGTAGAAAATCCGGTACAGTGGCAAAATCACAGAGCCCCGTTCCAGTCCCTCTCACTGTTCAAGATTTGCAATATAGGGGGTGACAGTACTATTCTAGTTCCGGGTGTAGAACTTACCACAGCATCGGATCGGCCCATCCTTACCCCTTATGGAATTCGTTCCACCTAGAAAGTACTCAAGGCTTCTTGACGTTTCACCGTCATTGCCTTCCCCTAATGCAATCTCCTCCTGAGTATCCGCAGATACCCATGGTATCTTCCTCTCCATTACTTCGCACTCATTGCTCACCGCAATCGTCAATGTCTTTTTAAGAGTTGTAGAGTTTAGTTATTACCCTATGGTCGGCTCATCCTTGGTGCATCCCTTCAACGAGTCCCGACCACTAATTTAAAACATTACTTTTCTTTTCTTTTCTTAACATAGCACAGAGCTGGGATTGCATCAACAATCTTGCATCTCATCTCGTAAACTTTCTCAGAATAGCAACATAACTCTTTTCAGAACATCAGCGGAGGAGCATAGCTCAACTCAAGGCAAATCTCATTCCAAGTGATCATCAGCGGAGGAGCAAAGCTCAACTCAAGACAAGTCTCATTCCAGGTGATCATCAGCGGAGGAGCAAAGCTCAACTCATATCACATCTCATTCCAGTGAACAACAACAGCAATGCTTTCATCAGCTCTGGCTCATCAGCTCTTGCTCAACAGCATTATTTTCATCAGCATGACTATTATCGATTCTTGCTCTTCAGCATTACGATACTTTATCTCTTATTCCATTCTTACGATTTTCTTTACACCTTAAATCATTTCTCATCTCAATGTCTTATCAAGTTGCCTTATTCCATAAGGACTTAAACCCAACCGGGTATCACTTCTTTCTCTTTGTATCTTTTACTTTCACAATCTTATCCACATTATCTCATTTTCAAGACGTAACAGACGTCCATCAGCATGTTACTCTTATTAATCATCAATTCAAATATCATCATGCAAAATTAAACATTTAAACAGATAAACATAAGCATGCTATTTCAAATCATCATCATATAATTCCATCACATAACAACATGTGGTCTTTGTCTCCTTCGTATAAGTGGCCACACCATCACAGACAATTGCCACTATACTACTGACTCAGAACCACCAAGTTCCGATCTTTGAGATGATCAGGAACGTCCTAATAAATCACCTAAATACCACGATGTCTTAGGAAAGCTTCTCTCTCACCTCAAGTTCCAGCAAATTAAGCACACGATCTCCGAAGATCCTTGTCGCTGTCAGCTACTCCAATCCCCCGTCTTTACCATTCCTCGTATTAGACAGAGCACGTTTTTATTATTAACTTATATAAGAAAATCTTCCCTTAACTCAAACACATTTCATTCCTCGTCGATTAATTTAAAACACGCTTGTTTTCTCAAAACAACTCTAACTTTTCCCAAATCAAATATCGCTTGAAAACCATACTTTAAATCACATGAGCACATTTTTAAAACTAAGAAACAAACCCAAACAATTCTGGATAGCAAAGAATTGTATTGCAAATTCTCTTTAATAAAATCCGAAAACACCATAGAAATACTTTTTACTTTAAATAATTCTTTAGCTCAAAACAATCACTTTCACACTTTAAATTCAAGCTTTTTTTGTCATGAAACAAATCATGGGCAGCCATCAAACACAATCCATCAATTCAAGTTATTCAAAGACAACAACCTTACAATCAACTAGTCTTCAAAGTTATTTTCAAATAAACAATTTCACAATCAAACACTTTAGCTTTTACTTTCCTTATAGGTCGTTCACCCTTCAAATATCCATTATCATTTAACAAAATAATTTCCTATCCTATTAATCATGCCTCAGCCGAATCATGCATCAAGGCTAAACAACATTTATAAATTTTTCTAACATTCCATAAAGCATTAAAACAACACTTTTCCAATTAAACTCAAACATATAATCAGTTAACTAACACTAAATCATTTATACAACACATAATCACTTCCAAAACGATTTCATTTTCATTTAATTAAACCAACTTAAATACTCTATTATCCTAAACCGAAGGGGATTTAAGAAAACAACCCAACATTTCAAATCAAACATAACATCATTCACATAATACATGATCATCATTAAAGGTCATTTCATAGGAAAATTTTCTAACTTTCTTGAACATGCATTGGCCGAAAATATTGAGAAGTCAAAGCAAGGATTTGTTTAACATCAAAGACATAAAGTCATGAAATTATTTCTTCCTTTTTAATTCAAAAAACAGTGAGCTTTATCTTGAAAAATTAGCAAACTTTTAATTCATTTCCTTAACTTGAATTAAATCAAAGATCACAGAAAAGTCTTATCTTTCATGCCTTAATAATTTCATGCATGTATTTTAAAATCCTTAGATTAAACTAATATCAACATGCATGCACCCTGAAGGATGATCAAAACATGATCTTTACCCTTCCCAAGCTTGACCGAATTTCATCATGGAAAAAGGCAAGACTTTTGTTCAATTTCTTATCATGCAAATAATCAAAATGAGTAGATCAAATCATGCATTCACTTTCAAAGATTGCTAAAGCATCATGAACATCAAGACCGAAACATCATCATCCCCAAAACAAATTTTCTTTCAAATCTTTTTGCATGCATAATGTCTTAACACATAGATCAAGTCATGCTTAAGCCAAAAGTAATTTTTAAAGCATGAAAACTTAATCTTTCTTCAAAAGCGAAACATGCATCAAGGTTTGAGAAAAATCTTTTGTTAAAACTCACATGCAAAGCTCAAGATCTCAACTTTATTGTTAACCAAGTTTAGATCATACACTTTCCAACCCAAGAATCACATGCATGTGCTTAAATCAACCAAATAGCCATAGAATCAACATGCAATCACCATCAAGCATATATTTCACTAGATCTTTAACATGCAAAGAGTAAAATATATAGATCAAGCCCTTTTTAAGTCAAAAATCAATTTTAAAACTTGCTTCCTTAATTATTTCTTTAAAACCGTGAAGATCATCAAGAAAAATCCAATCTTTTCACTCAAATAGAACATGCAAGACTCAAGTCTTAAGCTTTATCACATATCATGCAAGAATCAAAAACAATCATAGATCAAGATAAATATTTCAACTTATTTTTCAAAGAGACATCAAATAACATTTTAAGAGTAAACGTCAACATACATGCACTTAGATCTTCACGTATCAAGTCACGAAATTAACATAAAAACACAAATCAAAGATCAAAATCATTTTAAGTAAAAAGGAATCAAAACCGTGAGCATCATCAAGTTGATGCATGTTCATTTCTTTGATTACACTCTTAGATCCAAGTAGATATAGGTGTAGAAAATCATGAGAAGAAAGAAAATACACATGCAAAAGAAAAGAGAATCACAAAGCCTGAAAGAAAATCCTAACCAATACAACTCTTCAAGATTTCGAACCACCCACCTAAAGAGAAGGTCTTCTAATCATCAAATCACGTGGATCTTCAAAGAAAATCCTTGATCAAGCTTGGAATCCTCTTCTTCTTCTCTTCTCTTCCTCACGGCTCCACTCTCTCTCTCTTTCTGGTTCTAAGAGTGTAACGGGCTCTTAGAAAATGTGTTTGGTTGAAAGAATGAAATGAAGAAATGAGATGAGTTTAGGCAAAATGAACTAAGCCTTAGCTTATTTATAGGCAAACCGAAATTCTTTCTTTTGCCCTCAAAATAATTCGGTCCTTGTGTGAGTGTGAAGGGGCAATTTTGGCTCTTTGAAAAGTTGCATGGATTAAGCCCAATCAAGGAGACACCAAGGAGTAATTTAAGGCATTAGGTCTTATCACACATCATTCTTATTTTTCTACATCACATCTCCTAATTTATTTTCCATGGATTAAATTTTACTTTTAATTTTCTTATCCTAGAAGAAAATAAACTTTCCTACTCTCCCCTCTTGCATGTTCGCCACCTATACACACTTATACACAATTTTAATTTTCATTTTTCTAATCACACACATCATACAAATATTAAAATGCTATGCCACCTTAATGAAAATTAATAGGATGCAAAGAATTCACACATCACACAATTATTCACATACACATCATATCAAGTACTCATTTTATTTTAAATTCACTTTATAAGATTACACCAAATAATTTTCCATTTGTAACATGACATTCGTCAATAATAGTGAATAAAAATCCTAAAATTACACACTTTAACTAAAACAATTGACTGCACTATTTGGCTACATTTACAGACCCCATTTCATTTTCTAAAATCATGTTTTCATATATAAAAGAGATCCTCAAAAGGAAAAGTTTATTTGAGGTCTTTAACTATTTTTACTGATTTAAATACTCAAAATTCGTTTAAAATACACTCAGAAAATAAATTTTTGTAAATCAATCCAGAAAATTATAAAAGTTACATTTTCAAATTCTAAATTTAAAGACGATCGTTTTCATATATAGATCATAATTTTCGGAGTTACGGTTAAAAAGATATGAATTTTCAAAGTCATTCAATCTATTAAAGTTCACAAAGAATTTCACTTCTCAAAGAAATCCCAAATAATAAAACCATCTAATTTGAGTTCATGAAAATATTTATTTTCACACAAATACATCTATCGTTAATAAAACATATTTCAAAAATTCATTTAAAACAGACGAGGAATTTGCGGGTCGTCACACAAAACAATGCTTGGTACCCCAAGGGACAAAAAGGATGTAGAATGAGTCCTTGGAGGCTCTAACAAGTGTAGAATGGTTAATAGAGTATTCTAAAGGCTTAGTATTGTCTAGGAATATGTATTAGGACATATAAGAACCTTTAGAATGATCGTAAACAATGCTTGGTGCTCCATGGGACGTAGAGGATGTAGCATGAGTCGTTGGTGGCTCTAACAAGTGTAGAATGGTTAATAGAGTATTCTAAAGGCTGAGAATGGTCTAGGCATGTGTATTAGGACATATAAGAACCTTTAGAATGATCCTAAACAAAGCTTGGTGCCCCAAGGGACGTAGAGGATGTAACAAGAGTCCTTGGATGCTCTAACAAGTGTAGAATGGTTAATAGAGTATTCTAAAGGCTTAGTATTGTCTAGGAATATGTATTAAGACATATAAGAACCTTTAGAATGATCCTAAACAATGCTTGCTGCGCCAAGCGACGTAGAGGATGTAGCATGAGTCCTTGGAGGCTCTAACAAGTGTAGAATGGTTAAAAAAGTATTGTAAAGGTTTAGAATGGCCGAGGAATGTGTATTAGAACATACAAGAACCTTTAGAATGATCGTAAACAATGCTTGGTGCCCCATGGGACGTAGAGGATGTAGCATTAGTCATTGGTGGCTCTAACAAGTGTAGAATGGTTAATAGAGTATTCTAAAGGCTGAGAATGGTCTAGGCATGTGTATTAGGACATATAAGAACCTTTAGAATGATCCTAAACAAAGCTTGGTGCTCCAAGCGACGTAGAGGATGTAGCATGAGTCCTTGGAGGCTCTAACAAGTGTAGAATGGTTAAAAAAGTATTGTAAAGGCTTAGAATGGTCTAGGAATATGTATTAATACATATAGAACCTTTAGAATGATCCTAAAAAATGCTTGGTGAGCCAATCGACGTAGAGGATGTAGCATGAGTCCTTGGAGGCTCTAACAAGTGTAGAATGGTTAAAAAAGTATTTTAAAGGCTTAGAATGGTCTAGGAATGTGTATTAGGACTTATAAGAACCATTAGAATGATCCTAAACATTGCTTGGTACCCCATGGGACGTAGATGGTGTAGCATGAGTCCTAGGAGGCTCTAAGAAGTGTAGAATGGTTAATAGAGTATTCTAAAGGCCTTGTATTGTCTAGGATTATGTATTAAAACATATAGAACCTGTAGAATGATCCTAAACAATGCTTGGTGTGCTAAGCGACGTAGAGGATGTAGCATGACTCGTTGGAAGCTCTAACAAGTGTAGAATGGTTAATAGAGTATTCTAAAGGCTTAGAATGGTCTAGGAATGTGTATTAGGACATACAAGAACCTTTAGAATGATCGTAAACAGTTCTTGGTGCTCCATGGGACGTAGAGGATGTAGCATGAGTCCTAGGAGGCTCTAACAAGTGTAGAATGGTTAATAGAGTATTCTAAAGGCTTAGTATTGTCTAGGAATATGTATTAAGACATATAGTGTAACACCCCGCAAATTCCTCGTATTAATTTAAAATACTAAAGATAATTATTTTTGAGAAAAGTGTTTTGAAAGGGTATTTCCTTAACTGATTTTCCTAATTCACGTTTTAAAGTGATGAGTAATTTTAAAGAAAGGATTTTTTATGAACAAATGTTAAGAGATGAGAAATTGAGTTTTTAGAAAAGATTTATGTACTTGATATTTTTATGATTTAAAGGAAATTGTGACTTTTATGTGTGAGTCATTTTATGAGAAAAAGATCTATTTTCTATGTGTATGTATATATGTATGGTACGTGTATACGTGTGCATGCATATATGTATTTGTGCTACGTGTATGAACATGTATATGTGCGTATGCTATGTGTGTATGGATGCATAAAAATATGTTTAGGATGAAATGAAAACGTAATTAGTAGAAAAATATGATGATGCATGTTTGTGTGTTTGTATGTGATACGTGTAGGCATATGTGTGCATGCCATGATTTATTCATTTTGAAAATAAGAAGCTTAAGGACTAAGATTTGAACCATGAGGAACTAAATGGGTAGAAAACCCTAACTAGAAACCAAGGAGTAACCAAACCAAAGAGACCTAGTTCCTTGAATTCATCCACCATGTTCCCCTAAGCTTTGATAACATCCACCCATGCAACTTTTTGAAGAACCAAAACTACCCTCCACACTCCTTCATGACCGAATTTTCATGAGGGTAAAAGAGGAAGTGCACCAATTTCTTATATAAGCCATCACCCTTAGTTCTTTCACCCATTTTTCCATTCATTTCTTCCACTTCCCTTCATTTTCCATACACATGTGTTGAGAGCAAGAATCAAGCTCTCAACACCCCCAAGAAAATAGGGAGGCCGTGAGTTAGACTAGAGAAGAAGAAGAGGAGATCAACACCAAAACTTAGAATTTTTATTGAAGAACCAAGACCTAAAAAGCTAGGAGACCAACCCTTTTCCTTGGTGGGTATTTCGGATGAAAGTGAAGGAAATTGTAATAGTTAGATTTTTCTTTTGATCTTGTAATTTTTCTTCTTCTTTTCATTGCATGTTAATTTTGTAAGTTCACAAGGAACTAAAGGAGATAAATTTTTGGAAAATTGATTTCTAACTTGATCTATGTTTGATGTTCATGCATTTTAATTTCTTTTTATTTGATTTAAGAATTTTGTGTTTTTGCATGTAGAAAAATGAACCCAAAGACCTTGTTTTTGTCATAATGAATTCGGCCTACACCTAGGAATTAGACTAGGATCCTTTTCATGAAAAGACATAAAGATAATGAGTGTGTTTTATAAACTAATATGAGTCAAAATTGTTTAAAGAGGGTGTCGAATTTACTAATTTCCTATTCGGTCCTAGGTTAGTGGTAAAGGAAATGAATGGACTAAATGGTTGGAAAGAGTTTTGTGTTAAGTGAATATATGTGTATATGTGCATTCGGTTTAGAGGGAAAGGAAGAGTAAATGATTTTGTTGCATGAAAAAGAAAATAGAATTTAAGTGCTTGGAATAAACTAAGTTGATTTATGTGCTTTAAATTTGTGATCTTTGAATTGTTTCCTTTGATGTCATTCGGCCATATAGAGTAAATAAATTTAGGGAGTTTAATTGCATGAAATAAAATGCACATGATGATTTCTGAAAAGAATGAAGTTGTTTAAAGTAAACAAAATAATTGTGCTTGATTTAAATCTTTGGTCCAATGTGGTTGTGAATTTATGTATGCCTAAATGTTTGTGTTATGAACTATTTGTGAAGTTGCATACTTGCCTTGATGTTGATTTAATTGGTTATATGCTTGGTGAAGTGTTAATTTTGAATTAAAGAATTATTTAAAGTGGAAAGTGTTTTTGAAATGTTTTCGGAGTTTATCAAAGTGATTTTTATAAAATAATTCCTTGCTGTCCAGAATTATTTAAAATGGTTTCTTAACTTTGAAAATATGTTCAAATGATATAAAGTAAAGTTTTCAAGTAATAATTAATTTAAGAAAACCCGGATCAAAAACGATGCATTTTTCGGTGTTTTCAAACGTGTTTAAGGTGGACAACTAAATAGTTTAAATAACTTTTCATGATGTTTTCAAATGATTTTTGAAAATGCTTAAGGTGTTATAAACATCCGAGTGGTTTGAAAGAAAATGGTTGTGTTTTAAGTTTTTGACGAGGAATGAGAGGTGTTTTAGTTACGAAAAAGATTTTCCTAATACAAGTTAATAACAAAAACGTATTTTATTTAGTACGAGGAATCTTAAAGACGAGGGATTGGGGGCAGCCGGCAGCGCAAAGGATTCGAGGAGACGGTACGCAATAAATAGCTGGACCACAGGTGAGAGAGAAGCTTTCCTAAGACACCGTGGTAGTTAGGTGATTTATTAGGAAGTTCCGTATCATCTCAAAGATCGGAACTAAGTGGTTCGGAGTCAGTAGTATAAGTGGCAATTGTTTGTGTTGTGTGGCCACTTATACGAAGGTGACAAAGACCACAATGTTATTGTGTGATGTTGTGTGTATGCTTTTATTTTTTATTTAATTATGTCTGATGATACTTATTGCTGCTGATTGTAATGAGTGAATGGCTCATGGACGTCTGTTACGTCCTGATTGAGAAATGAAAATGAAAAGAATAAGTTGAGAAAGTAAGGGAATTGAAAATAAAGACACAATGGGAAAGGAAGAATGATTGGAAACAAAGTATGTGTTAGAAGAGAAAGAAAGAATTGAGATTGGGGAAATAATGAATGATAATGCGGAGAACGAGCCAGAGCTGGGAAAGTATTGTTGTTGTTGGAACAAGATGAGATGTGAATTGAGCGGAGCTGGGCTCCTTCTGTTTTTGTTTTAGTCTGGGACTAGTGTTGAGTTGAGCTTGCTCCTCCATTAGCACCCAGCAAAATTGTAAATTTTGGAAAAAAAAAAGGTTTTGAAAAGCAGTTTTGAAAAGGTTTTTGAAAGGAAGATTTTTGAAAAGATTTCGAAAGGGATTGTTGTAAAAGATTTGTGGAAAGAAATTTTTGTAAAGAGTTATGAAACAACATTTTCAAAGGAGTGTTCCGAAAGAATCTTTTGAAAGAGTTTTGATAAAACAATCTTTTTGAAAAGTTTTGTGAAAACCTATATTTTTGGAAAGAAGTTTCTGGAAAGCAATTCTTTGATAAAGTTCTGAAAGGATATTTTCAAGAAAGTCTTTTGTAGTGATGTTTTTGAGAAAGTCTTTTGAAATGAGGTGTTTGAGAAATTGTTGTGAAATAACCTTTTTGAGAAAGTTTACGAGAGAGGATGTTAGGAAAAAGTCTATGAAACAATCTTTTGTGAAAGTTATAAAAGAGTGTTTTGAGATAGTTTTTGAAAAGATTGGTTTGAGAAAAGATGTTGAAAAGAGATGATTGCGAGAAATGAAGAATGTTGAGAAAGTTTGAGAAATGAGATATGAGATTGTGATGTGATCCCAACTCTGTGCGATGTGAGAAAGGCTGTGCAAAGTTAGCGGTCGGGACTCGTTGAAGGGTTGCACGAAGGACGGGCCGACCTTAGGATAATTAAAAAGATTAAAAGACTTTAAAAGACATGCGCGGTGAGGTATGAGAGTACGAAGTAGTGGAGAGGAAGGAACCATAAGTATCTGCGGATACTTAGGAGGAGATTGCATTAGGGGAGGACGATGACGGTGAAACGTCAAGAAGTCTAGAGTGTGTTTCTAGGCAGAACGAACTCCACATGTGGCGCACTAACGTGGTGGGGATTGGGTCTAATGTCGTGGTAAGTTATGCGGGCCCACTAGAAACATACTGTCGCCCCCTAGATTGCAAATCGAGAACAGTGAGAGGGACTGGAGTGGGGCATCTGGTTTGCCACTGTAGTGAGACAGTGTGCCATGTATATGAATTGATATGATTATGATTTGAGGCTGAGTCCTCCTGGTCTGGGACCACTTTATGTGTGACAGCTGTCGTGCCCGCACGGTAAAGGTCCTGTACTCCTGTTTGCTTCCGACTAGGTTGGGTGGATGACCGAGGAGATGTAGACGTGAGTGATAGCCGAGAATGAGATGAATATTTTGATGATATCTTAAAGTACCCCCAATCATCAAAGATTGTGAATTGATAAGACTGAATGAAAAGAGAAATATAGTTATGAAAGAAGGAAATAAAAGAGGATAACAATAATGCAAATAAGATAACAATAATCATGAGGTTGATGATATGCGTGAGTGTTGTGTGCTTGTATTTTGTATCGTATGATTGTATGGTCCTTCTATCTTGCCTATCGTAATTCCACACCGTCGACGATTCGTCGTTCGGATCGCTTACTCTCTCCTGTTCGTTGGCATATCGGTGCTGCTGATGTCTCAACGGGCAGACGGAGTACCACATGGAGGTCATCTCTCTAGATGGAGCTGAATGACAACCGCAGGGCAGCGATAGAGACGATTTCATTTTCGGGAGCGAAGAAAGGGCGCAAGAAGAAAGGAGAGTTCCATCTGGACGTCTTCATCAGAAGGAAGCGAAAGTAGAGTGTTTAGGTTAAGTGTATGATTTGTGTTTTTGAGTCAAGGATTACCAAGCAATGTGCCAATTATGTAACTAAGCCAAGTTTTAATTCTGTATTGTGGAATACTCTATTTTGGGATGAACAAACAATGTAGTCTTTTGGGAAATATCATGAGGATTTGGAAACAAGTCTTTTTATGAAAATGAAAGTTTTCTGAGAATAAATGTTTTAGTAACAACTCGGTTTTCAGCAAAAGGATGTTAAAGTACCACAACGACTTTTCAATGTTACGTTTACAAAAAAAAAAAAAAAATTGGCCCCATTTTTGCAACTTTAATAAGTAAAAGTGAAATATTTTGGTTTACAAAAATCGGGCTATTACAGAATGGTATCAGAGCAATGGTAATCCCTAGTGGCCTTAAGCATGGGCTTACATGCTTTGTTTGCATGACTCTGTGTGTTTGCTAGTATAAGACTAGGAGCATAAGTTTAGGTTCTCATATTTTTCGGATGTGAGACTTTGATTGTAGTTTAAGGAACCTGTTCATCCTGTAGTTTGAAGAAACATAGACTAGAAGTAGACAGTGAATGGATTCTAAGACTGAGACCCCATACCCCTTGATGTTTCATCAGTTATTGTTAGACTTAGGTTTGTTACCCTTAGCGTACCTTTTGTACAAAGATAAATAGTACCCTTAAGAATATAGTATACCTTGCCTGGACTCCTGTGTTTGTTGAATTGCTTCAATAAAACAGTAGTAGTGTTAAAACTCGAACCTTTTCTTCATGAGCCTTACTGTTCACCCGTAGCCTTATTGATCCTATTTAAGATTCATTAGTCTAAATCGTGGAATTAGAAGTGCTATAGTTACCCAGATAGTTTAGGCTTGAACGATTAAGGAAGGATAAAGGGATTAAATTAAGTAAGGATATAAGATCATAGTGTATTTAGTCATAAGTTTGATCTAAGTTGGGGAGTCACAAGGAAGAAAAGAGGCGTATGTTACCGGTTATTAGAGAGAATTACGAGGAAAGCTTAAGGATTAGGATTGCCATGCACCATAATCAGAGGTTTAGATGGTGAATTTGATAGGCTTGACTAATGTTTAGGATGAATCTAAGAAGAAAAGTGAGGATGTTTGAGGAAGTAAGTGAGCTCAAGTTGCAATAGAGTTCCCTTAAGTTAGAAAAAGGATAGACGAAAACCTTAGAGTTAGAAGGAGAATTGAAGGAAGGAACTATTATTGTGAGTTAGTAAGAACCTAAGTAGTAGAGAATAGTGAATATTTAGGGATTCTAGGAAGAATTCCATACTTCTGGAGATGTGTGAATTTTATTTGTTTGATTTTCCCCTAAGTCCGTACCTATGGTTGGACTTTCTGTGACGACGACTAGCTAAGGGAGCGATATCTTCTTCGGTTAGTCCGTTGGACTTAACCCGATTCGACACACAAGTAATGGTACGAGTGGAATTTCTTCGTCTGAAAGGAACAAACAAGGAGCACGGCAAGGTGAATTAGACCAGCAAAAGGGAATACAACCGCGAAGTGAGAATGAGAGTGCCCTTATGAAAAACACAGTAATATAAGAATTATGTCCTGCTGCCCAATCCACAACGTATTTCTCGGGGACGAGAAATCTTTAAGTTGGGGAGAATGTAACACCCCGCAAATTCCTCGTATTAATTTAAAATACTAAAGATAATTATTTTTGAGAAAAGCGATTTGAAAGGGTATTTCCTTAACTGATTTTCCTAATTCACGTTTTAAAGTGATGAGTAATTTTAAAGAAAGGATTTTTATGAACAAATGTTAAGAGATGAGAAATTGAGTTTTTAGAAAAGATTTATGTACTTGATATTTTTATGATTTAAAGGAAATTGTGACTTTTATGTGTGAGTCATTTTATGAGAAAAAGATCTATTTTCTATGTGTATGTATATATGTATGGTACGTGTATACGTGTGCATGCATATATGTATATGTGCTACGTGTATGAACATGTATGTGTGCGTATGCTATGTGTGTATGGATGCATAAAAATATGTTTAGGATGAAATGAAAATGTAATTAGTAGAAAAATATGATGATGCATGTTTGTGTGTTTGTATGTGATACGTGTAGGCATATGTGTGCATGCCATGATTTATTCATTTTGAAAATAAGAAGCTTAAGGACTAAGATTTGAACCATGAGGAACTAAATGGGTAGAAAACCCTAACTAGAAACCAAGGAGTAACCAAACCAAAGAGACCTAGTTCCTTGAATTCCTCCACCATGTTCTCCTAAGCTTTGATAACATCCACCCATGCAACTTTTTGAAGAACCAAAACTACCCTCCACACTCCTTCATGACCGAATTTTCATGAGGGTAAAAGAGGAAGTGCACCAATTTCTTATATAAGCCATCACCCATAGTTCTTTCACCCATTTTTCCATTCATTTCTTCCACTTCCCTTCATTTTCCATACACATGTGTTGAGAGCAAGAATCAAGCTCTCAACACCCCCAAGAACAGAGGGAGGCCGTGAGTTAGACTAGAGAAGAAGAAGAGGAGATCAACACCAAAACTTAGAATTTTTCTTGAAGAACCAAGACCTAAAAAGCTAGGAGGCCAACCCTTTTCCTTGGTGGGTATTTCGGATGAAAGTGAAGGAAATTGTAATAGTTAGATTTTTCTTTTGATCTTGTAATTTTTCTTCTTCTTTTCTTTGCATGTTAATTTTGTAAGTTTTGTTTATGTTGATCTTGGACTTTAAGATTGAAAATGTCTTGTAAATCTCTAATCAACGGACTTCATAACTCAATTAAATTTTTCATTAAAGATCTTAAAGTTTTCTAACATAACTCTTAAAGATCTCAACGTTTTTCAAGTTGAATCCTCTAGATCTAAAGATTTGTTGAGATTGTTGTGAATCTAAGGTAAAAACCTCTTTGCATGTTGAATTTTCTTTCTTAGGACCGTCATTTGTGATGTGTTTAAGAGTTTATTGGATGAATAAATTGGTGATATAAACTTGATTGGTAATAAAGTAAAGTCTTTGATGTTGCATGTCGATTTGATGATGATTTTGATGATTTGAGTTTATACATGTGTTGATTCTACTTGAATCTTGAATTTTTAAGACTAAATGAACTAATAAAATACTAGATCCTAAACTAGGAGATTTTTCCATGACCTAAAGAATAAACCTTGATGCCTTTTTGATTTAACCCAAGTGGTTGCATGTTAATATCATGCTTAGAAAAATTGATTTGAAGTATTGAAATGTTTGGTCTTGAATTTGATCTTGAAAAAGGCTTTGATCTTACCTTGATCCTTTGAAAAAAATGTTGTTCTTAAAACTTTGCATGAGATTAAAGAATAACATGCTTTGATCTTGTTTTGATTTATGAAAAGTTACGCTCTTGAAACCATGCATGTTGTTTGAAACAAAAAAAAAAGATTGGATTTTCTTTAAATGTTCATCACGGTTTTGGTGTTCATTTATCCAAAAGTGATCTTTATCTTTGATTTGTGCCACTACACTTGATTTCATGATTTGATCTACAAGATCTAGATACATGCATGTGGTTTTTGAGTATAAAGGATTTTTATTCTTCTTAATGACTCTCACGGTTTCACAAGGAACTAAAGGAGATAAATTTTTGGAAAATTGATTTCTAACTTGATCTATGTTTGATGTTCATGCATTTTAATTTCTTTTTATTTGATTTAAGAATTTTGTGTTTTTGCATGTAGAAAAATGAACCCAAAGACCTTGTTTTTGTCATAATGAATTCGGCCTACACCTAGGAATTAGACTAGGATCCTTTTCATGAAAAGACATAAAGATAATGAGTGTGTTTTATAAACTAATATGAGTCAAAATTGTTTAAAGAGGGTGTCGAATTTACTAATTTCCTATTCGGTCCTAGGTTAGTGGTAAAGGAAATGAATGGACTAAATGGTTGGAAAGAGTTTTGTGTTAAGTGAATATATGTGTATATGTGCATTCGGTTTAGAGGGAAAGGAAGAGTAAATTATTTTGTTGCATGAAAAAGAAAATAGAATTTAAGTGCTTGGAATAAACTAAGTTGATTTATGTGCTTTAAATTTGTGATCTTTGAATTGTTTCCTTTGATGTCATTCGGCCATATAGAGTAAATAAATTTAGGGAGTTTAATTGCATGAAATAAAATGCACATGATGATTTTTGAAAAGAATGAAGTTGTTTAAAGTAAACGAAATAATTGTGCTTGATTTAAATCTTTGGTCCAATGTGGTTGTGAATTTACGTATGCCTAAGTGTTTGTGTTATGAACTATTTGTGAATTTGCATACTTGCCTTGATGTTGATTTAATTGGTTATATGCTTGGTGAAGTGTTAATTTTGAATTAAAGAATTATTTAAAGTGGAAAGTGTTTTTGAAATGTTTTCGGAGTTTATCAAAGTGATTTTTATAAAATAATTCCTTGCTGTCCAGAATTATTTAAAATGGTTTCTTAACTTTGAAAATATGTTCAAATGATTTAAAGTAAAGTTTTCAAGTAATAATTAATTTAAGAAAACCCGGATCAAAAACGATGCATTTTTCGGTGTTTTGAAACGTGTTTAAGGTGCTGTCCAAAACGGACCAGCACCCAAACTAAATAGTTTAAATAACTTTTCATGATGTTTTCAAATGATTTTTGAAAATACTTAAGGTGTTATAAACATCCGAGTGGTTTGAAAGAAAACGGTTGTGTTTTAAGTTTTTGACGAGGAATGAGAGGTGTTTAAGTTACGAAAAAGATTTTCCTAATACAAGTTAATAACAAAAATGTATTTTATTTAGTACGAGGAATCTTAAAGACGAGGGATTGGGGGCAGCCGGCAGCGCAAAGGATTCGAGGAGACGGTACGCAATAAATAGCTGGACCACAGGTGAGAGAGAAGCTTTCCTAAGACACCGTGGTAGTTAGGTGATTTATTAGGACGTTCCGTATCATCTCAAAGATCGGAACTAAGTGGTTCGGAGTCAGTAGTATAAGTGGCAATTGTTTGTGTTGTGTGGCCACTTATACGAAGGTGACAAAGACCACAATGTTATTGTGTGATGTTGTGTGTATGCTTTTATTTATTTATTTAATTATGTCTGATGATACTTATTGCTGCTGATTGTAATGAGTGAATGGCTGATGGACGACTGTTACGTCCTGATTGAGAAATGAAAATGAAAAGAATAAGTTGATAAAGTAAGGGAATTGAAAATAAAGACACAATGGGAAAGGAAGAATGATTGGAAACAAAGTATGTGTTAGAAGAGAAAGAAAGAATTGAGATTGGGGAAATAATGAATGATAATGCGGAGAACGAGCCAGAGCTGGGAAAGTATTGTTGTTATTGGAACAATATGAGATGTGAATTGAGCGGAGCTGGGCTCTTTCTGTTTTTGTTTTAGTCTGGGACTAGTGTTGAGTTGAGCTTGCTCCTCCATTAGCACCCAGCAAAATTGTAAATTTTGGAAAAAAAAGGTTTTGAAAAGCAGTTTTGAAAAGGTTTTTGAAAGGAATATTTTTGAAAAGATTTCGAAAGGGATTGTTGTAAAAGATTTGTGGAAAGAAATTTTTGAAAAGAGTTATGAAACAACATTTTCAAAGGAGTGTTCCGAAAGAATCTTTTGAAAGAGTTTTGATAAAACAATCTTTTTGAAAAGTTTTGTGAAAACCTATATTTTTGGAAAGAAGTTTCTGGAAAGCAATTCTTTGATAAAGTTCTGAAAGGATATTTTCAAGAAAGTCTTTTGTAGTGATGTTTTTGAGAAAGTCTTTTGTAATGAGGTGTTTGAGAAATTGTTGTGAAATAACCTTTTTGAGAAAGTTTACAAGAGAGGATTTTAGGAAAAAGTCTATGAAACAATCTTTTGTGAAAGTTATAAAAGAGTGTTTTGAGATAGTTTTTGAAAAGATTGGTTTGAGAAAAGATGTTGAAAAGAGATGATTGCGAGAAATGAAGAATGTTTAGAAAGTTTGAGAAATGAGATATGAGATTGTGATGTGATCCCAGCTCTGTGCGATGTGAGAAAGGCTGTGCAAAGTTAGCGGTCGAGACTCGTTGAAGGGTTGCACGAAGGACGGGCCGACCTTAGGATAATTAAAAAGATTAAAAGACTTTAAAAGACATGCGCGGTGAGGTATGAGAGTACGAAGTAGTGGAGAGGAAGGAACCATAAGTATCTGCGGATACTTAGGAGGAGATTGCATTAGGGTAGGACGATGACGGTGAAACGTCAAGAAGTCTAGAGTGTGTTTCTAGGCAGAACGAACTCCACATGTGGCGCACTAACGTGGTGGGGACTGGGTCTAATGCCGTGGTAAGTTCTGCGGGCCCACTAGAAACATACTGTCGCCCCCTAGATTGCAAATCGAGAACAGTGAGAGGGACTGGAGTGGGGCATCTTGTTTGCCACTGTAGTGAGACAGTGTGCCATGTATATGAATTGATATGATTATGATTTGAGGCTGAGTCCTCCTGGTCTGGGACCACTTTATGTGTGACAGCTGTCGTGCCCGCACGGTAAAGGCCCTGTACTCCTGTTTGCTTCCGACTAGGTTGGGTGGATGACCGAGGAGATGTAGACGTGAGTGATAGCCGAGAATGAGATGAATATTTTGATGATATCTTAAAGTACCCCCAATCATCAAAGATTGTGAATTGATAAGACTGAATGAAAAGAGAAATAAAGTTATGAAAGAAGGAAATAAAAGAGGATAACAATAATGCAAATAAGATAACAATAATCATGAGGTTGATGATATGCGTGAGTGTTGTGTGCTTGTATTTTGTATCGTATGATTGTATGGTCCTTCTATCTTGCCTATCGTAATTCCACACCGTCGACGATTCGTCATTCGGATCGCTTACTCTCTCCTGTTCGTTGGCATATCGGTGCTGCTGATGTCTCAACAGGCAGACGGAGTACCACATGGAGGTCATCTCTCTAGATGGAGCTGAATGACAACCGCAGGGCAGAGATAGAGACGATTTCATTTTCGGGAGCGAAGAAAGAGCGCAAGAAGAAAGGAGAGTTCCATCTGGACGTCTTCATCAGAAGGAAGCGAAAGTAGAGTGTTTAGGTTAAGTGTATGATTTGTGTTTTTGAGTCAAGGATTACCAAGCAATGTGCCAATTATGTAACTAAGCCAAGTTTTAATTATGTATTGTGGAATACTCTATTTTGGGACGAACAAACAATGTAGTATTTTGGGAAATATCATGAGGATTTGGAAACAAGACTTTTTATGAAAATGAAAGTTTTCTGAGAATAAATGTTTTAGTAACAACTCGGTTTTCAGCAAAAGGATGTTAAAGAACCACAACGACTTTTCAATGTTACGTTTACAAAAAAAAAAATTGGCCCCATTTTTGCAACTTTAATAAGTAAAAGTGAAATATTTTGGTTTACAAAAATCGGGCAGTTACATATAGAACCTTTAGAATGATCCTAAACAATGCTTGGTGCGCCAAGCGACGTAGAGGATGTAGCATGAGTCGTTGGAAGCTCTAACAAGTGTAGAATGGTTAATAGAGTATTCTAAAGGCTTAGAATTGTCTAGGAATGTGTATTAGGACATATAAGAACCTTTAGAATGATCCTAAACTATGCTTGGTTCCCCTAGGAACGTAGAGGGTGAATCATGAGTCCTTGGAGGCTTTAACAAGTGTAGAATGGTTAATAAAGTATTTTAAAGACTTAGAATGATCTAGGCATGTGTATTAAGACATATAAGAACCTTTAGAATGATCCTAAACAATGCTTAGTGCCCCAAGGGACGTAGAGGATGTAGCACGAGTCCTTGGAGGCTCTAACAAGTGTAAAATGGTTAAGAGAGTATTCCAAAGGCTTAGAATCGTCAAGGCATGTGTTTTAGGACATATAAGAACCTTTAGAATGATCCTAAACAATGCTTGGTGCCCCAAGGGACAAAGAGGATGTAGAATGAGTCCTTGGAGGCTCTAACAAGTGTAGAATGGTTAATAGAGTATTCTAAAGGCTTAGTATTGTCTAGGAATGTGTATTAGGACATACAAGAACCTTTAGAATGATCGTTAACAATTCTTGGTGCCCCATGGGACGTAGAGGATGTAGCATGAGTCCTAGAAGGCTCTAACAAGTGTAGAAAGGTTAATAGAGTATTCTAAAGGCTTAGTATTGTCTAGGAATATGTATTAAGACATATAGAACCTTTAGAATGATCCTAAACAATGCTTGGTGCGCCAAGCGACGTAGAGGATGTAGCATGAGTCCTTGGAGGCTCTAACAAGTGTAGAATGGTTAAAAAAGTATTGTAAAGGCTTAGAATGGTCTAGGAATATGTATTAAGACATATAGAACCTTTAGAATGATCCTAAACAATGCTTGGTGCGCCCAGCGACGTAGAGGATGTATTATGAGTCCTTGGAGGCTCTTACAAGTGTAGAATGGTTAAAAAAAAGTATTCTAAAGGCTTAGAATGGTCTAGGAATGTGTATTAGGACTTATAAGAACCATTAGAATGATCCTAAACATTGCTTGGTACCCCATGGGACGTAGATGGTGTAGCATGAGTCCTAGGAGGCTCTAACAAGTGTAGAATGGTTAATAGAGTATTCTAAAGGCTTAGAATTGTCTAGGAATGTGTATTAGGACATATAAGAACCTTTAGAATGATCCTAAACTATGCTTGGTTCCCCTAGGAACGTAGAGGGTGAATCATGAGTCCTTGGAGGCTTTAACAAGTGTAGAATGGTTAATAAAGTATTTTAAAGACTTAGAATGATCTAGGCATGTGTATTAAGACATATAAGAACCTTTAGAATGATCCTAAACAATGCTTAGTGCCCCAAGGGACGTAGAGGATGTAGCACGAGTCCTTGGAGGCTCTAACAAGTGTAAAATGGTTAAGAGAGTATTCCAAAGGCTTAGAATCGTCTAGGCATGTGTATTAGGACATATAAGAACCTTTAGAATGATCCTTAACAATGCTTGGTGCCCCAAGGGACAAAGAGAATGTAGAATGAGTCCTTGGAGGCTCTAACAAGTGTAGAATGGTTAATAGAGTATTCTAAAGGCTTAGTATTGTCTAGGAATATGTATTAAGACATATAGAACCTTTGGAATGATCCTAAACAATGCTTGGTGCGCCAAGCGACGTAGAGGATGTATTATGAGTCCTTGGAGGCTCTTACAAATGTAGAATGGTTAAAAAAAGTATTTTAAAGGCTTAGAATGGTCTAGGAATGTGTATTAGGACTTATAAGAACCATTAGAATGATGCTAAACATTGCTTGGTACCCCATGGGATGTAGATGGTGTAGCATGAGTCCTAGGAGGCTCTAAGAAGTGTAGAATGGTTAATAGAGTATTCTAAAGGCTTAGTATTGTCTAGGAATATGTATTAAGACATATAGAACCTTTAGAATGATCCTAAACAATGCTTGGTGCGCCAAGCGACGCAGAGGACGTAGCATGACTCGTTGGAAGCTCTAACAAGTGTAGAATGGTTAATAGAGTATTCTAAAGGCTTAGAATGGTCTAGGAATGTGAATTAGGACATACAAGAACCTTTAGAATGATCGTAAACAATTCTTGGTGCCCCATGGGACGTAGAGGATGTAGCATGAGTCCTAGAAGGCTCTAACAAGTGTAGAAAGGTTAATAGAGTATTCTAAAGGCTTAGTATTGTCTAGGAATATGTATTAAGACATATAGAACCTTTAGAATGATCCTAAACAATGCTTGGTGCGCCAAGCGACGTAGAGGATGTAGCATGAGTCCTTGGAGGCTCTAACAAGTGTAGAATGGTTAAAAAAGTATTGTAAAGGCTTAGAATGGTCTAGGAATATGTATTAAGACATATAGAACCTTTAGAATGATCCTAAACAATGCTTGGTGCACCAAGCGACGTAGAGGATGTATTATGAGTCCTTGGAGGCTCTTACAAGTGTAGAATGGTTAAAAAAAAGTATTTTAAAGGCTTAGAATGGTCTAGGAATGTGTATTAGGACTTATAAGAACCATTAGAATGATCCTAAACATTGCTTGGTACCCCATGGGACGTAGATGGTGTAGCATGAGTCCTAGGAGGCTCTAAGAAGTGTAGAATGGTTAATAGAGTATTCTAAAGGCATAGTATTGTCTAGGAATATGTATTAAGACATATAGAACCTTTAGAATGATCCTAAACAATGCTTGGTGCGCCAAGCGACGTAGAGGATGTAGCATGACTCGTTGGAAGCTCTAACAAGTGTTGAATGGTTAATAGAGTATTCTAAAGGCTTAGAATGGTCTAGGAATGTGTATTAGGACATACAAGAACCTTTAGAATGATCGTAAACAATTCTTGGTGCCCCATGGGACGTAGAGGATGTAGCATGAGTCCTAGGAGGCTCTAACAAGTGTAGAAAGGTTAATAGAGTATTCTAAAGGCTTAGTATTGTCTAGGAATATGTATTAAGACATATAGAACCTTTAGAATGATCCTAAACAATGCTTGGTGCGCCAAGCGACGTAGAGGATGTAGCATGAGTCCTTGGAGGCTCTAACAAGTGTAGAATGGTTAAAAAAGTATTGTAAAGGCTTAGAATGGTCTAGGAATATGTATTAAGACATATAGAACCTTTAGAATGATCCTAAACAATGCTTGGTGCACCAAGCGACGTAGAGGATGTATTATGAGTCCTTGGAGGCTCTTACAAGTGTAGAATGGTTAAAAAAAAGTATTTTAAAGGCTTAGAATGGTCTAGGAATGTGTATTAGGACTTATAAGAACCATTAGAATGATCCTAAACATTGCTTGGTACCCCATGGGACGTAGATGGTGTAGCATGAGTCCTAGGAGGCTCTAAGAAGTGTAGAATGGTTAATAGAGTATTCTAAAGGCATAGTATTGTCTAGGAATATGTATTAAGACATATAGAACCTTTAGAATGATCCTAAACAATGCTTGGTGCGCCAAGCGACGTAGAGGATGTAGCATGACTCGTTGGAAGCTCTAACAAGTGTTGAATGGTTAATAGAGTATTCTAAAGGCTTAGAATGGTCTAGGAATGTGTATTAGGACATACAAGAACCTTTAGAATGATCGTAAACAATTCTTGGTGCCCCATGGGACGTAGAGGATGTAGCATGAGTCCTAGGAGGCTCTAACAAGTGTAGAAAGTTTAATAGAGTATTCTAAAGGCTTAGTATTGTCTAGGAATATGTATTAAGACATATAGAACCTTTAGAATGATCCTAAACAATGCTTGGTGCGCCGAGCGACGTAGAGGATGTAGCATGAGTCGTTTGAAGCTCTAACAAGTGTAGAATGGTTAATAGAGTATTTTAAAGGCTTAGAATGGTCTAGGAATGTGTATTAGGACATATAAGAACCTTCATAATGATCCTAAACTATGCTTTGTTCCCCTAGGAACGTAGAGGGTGAATCATGAGTCCTTGGAGGCTTTAACAAGTGTAGAATGGTTAAGAGAGTATTTTAAAGACTTAGAATGATCTAGGCATGTGTATTAGGACATATAAGAACCTTTAGAATGATCCTAAACAATGCTTGGTGCCCCAAGGGACGTAGAAGATGTAGCACGAGTTCTTGGAGGCTCTAACAAGTGTAGAATGGTTAAGAGAGTATTCCAAAGGCTTAGAATCGTCTAGGCATGTGTATTAGGACATATAAGAACCTTTAGAATGATCCTAAACAATGCTTGGTGCCCCAAGGGACAAAGAGGATGTAGAATGAGTCCTTGGAGGCTCTAACAAGTGTAGAATGGATAATAGAGTATTCTAAAGGCTTAGTATTGTCTAGGAAAATGTATTAAGACATAAAACCTTTAGAATATCCTAAACGATGCTTGGTGCGCCAAGCGACATAGAGGATGTAGCATGAGTCCTTGGAGGCTCTAACAAGCGTAGAATGGTTAAAAAAGTATTGTAAAGCCTTAGAATGGTCTAGGAATATGTATTAAGACATATAGAACCTTTAGTATGATCCTAAACAATGCTTGGTGCGCCAAGCGACGTAGAGGATTTAGCATGAGTCGTTGGAAGCTCTAACAAGTGTAGAATGATTAATAGAGTATTCTAAAGGCTTAGAATGGTCTAGGAATGTGTATTAGGACATATAAGAACCTCCAGAATGATCCTAAACTATGCTTGGTTCCCCTAGGAACGTAGAGGGTGAATCATGAGTCCTTGGAGGCTTTAACAAGTGTAGAATGGTTAAGACATTATTTTAAAGACTTAGAATCGTCTAGGCATGTGTATTTGGACATATTAGAACCTTTAGAATGATCCTAAACAGTGCTTGCTGCCTGCAAGGGATGTAGACGATGTAGCATGAGTCCCTGGAGGCTTTAAATAGTGTAGAATGATTAAGAGAGTATTCTAAAGGCTTAGAATCATCTAGGCATATGTATTAGGACATATAAGAACCTTTAGAATGATCCTAAACAATGCTTTGTACCCCAAGTGATGGACTCTGGTTTGAGGACAATCAATCCATAATCCATCATTGAGCAAGCAATTGAAGAAGTCCTCAAATAATCTAAAGGATGGCCAACAAGCCTCTCATTTACACGCCCATGAATGAAGAATAATGGCAATCATTATGCAATCAATGGGAGGGTTACAAATTAATGTGGAAATTATGAAATTGATGATCTTCTCTATGAAAATATTTCAGCCAAGGGATCCAAGGGAGCAAATAGCTCACGGCCTAAGCAAGAGAAAGAATATTTCTTGGTTGCCTTCATAAAGTTTAGAAGCATCTACAATTATTAGAATCATTAATTTGTAATTAATTGTATACAACTTTGTAACCACCATCATTAGTATGGATTAAATATAATAACTATGTCATAATGGGGGGGTTACAAAATGTATTGAATGGGGGGTTATAGTTTGTAATTAAGAGGAAACTTATGGCTCATGATTAGGAAGTTATGAAGAGGGAAAACATGCTTATGTAGGCTGCCATAGCTCACGCCCTCCTCATCTATATATAGAGCCATCCATCTCATTTGTAGACACACTTGGAAGAATTAATAAAAATCATTTGTTTTGAAAGTCTCTTGTGCTATAGAGAGAGGGGGCTCTGCCCCAAGGTCCAGTGATTGGACCGTGGCCTAAACAAAGGTGAGATGCCTTTGTGGTGGCCTTGAGGATTATCAATCTCATCCTGATATTGTGGCTCCTCCTCACTTCTTTAGATCATTTCTGTCTCCTCCACGTTTTCTATTTTGATTTCTAGGTTTATGTTTTTATTTGTGTGTGAATTAGGATTGATTGTGAGTTTAGTTTCACTATCTTAATATCCATTTGGTCTCCAATGCCATGAACAAGGGTGTGTTGTATCTCTTGTATTGGTAATTGATATTAGCATGAGTGAGTCATATCTCTTGTTATTATCAATATGGAATGTTAGGATTATGAGAGTATCCTCATAATCATAGTTTGTTGTTTTAAATTGAATAAAAAGTGTGTAAAAACTATG
The DNA here is from genome assembly GCA_037953625.1 of Crotalaria pallida. Lineage (NCBI taxonomy): Eukaryota > Viridiplantae > Streptophyta > Magnoliopsida > Fabales > Fabaceae > Crotalaria > Crotalaria pallida. The sequence goes on along the minus strand of CM075649.1, from coordinate 71,583,577 downwards.
TATTCCTCACGGCCATGGTTGTAAAGGAAGACCAAGAAGACCTTTGAGAAGATGCCTAGGGTGATACACTTGAGTGTAGAGTGTAAACACTGTGAGAATTAAAGTGTGGTGAGGACATATACTTTGTTCTTGCTATATTTCTTTTTCACAGGTTCAATGGAAGGCTTCAATGGTTCTATGATGTTCACGACCTCAAGAAATGCAACATCAATTGAAAAGGAAAACATGGCACAATTTAGTGAAGTGCTTTTGGTGAGAAAAGTTTTGAACCAATCCATAGAAGGAGAAGGAAGCCAAAGAGAAAACATTTTCCATAACAAGGTGTTTGATCTAAGGCTATTTGTGTTCTCTCATCATTGATGGAGGGAGTAGCACAAACTTGGTGAGTTTAAGGATGGTTTCTAAACCGAGATTGAAGACAACACCACATCCTAGGCCATACACTTTGCTTTGGATTAGAAAGGATGATGGGATTGAAGTCAAGGGACAAGTCACAATTGAATTTGCAATTGGAAAGTACCAAGACAAGGTGCTTTGTGACGTAGTTCCAATGGAGGCAACACATGTTTTTCTTGGAAGACCATGGCAATTTGATAAGTGGGCTATTCATAATGGTTGTAACAACAAGCACAAGATTTTTGCACAACCAAAAAAAGGATGACACTTATTCCGATGTCACCAAGTCAAGTATGTGAGGATCAATGCAAACTTAGAGAGAAAAGAGAGCAAGAAATCATAAATGAGACACTTGAGAGTGAGATGCTTAAGAGTGAAACATTTGTGAAAGTGAAAGAAAACATGAGTGAAACACTTGAGGGTGAGATGCTTGAAAGTGAAACACTTGTGAGAAAGAATGAAAAGCAAAGAGAGCTTGAAGAAAACATAAAGAGTGCAAACACTTTGAGTAATATGAGTGAAAACACTTTGAGTGAAAACAAGAGTGAAAGCTTTGCTTAAATTCTGATCTTTCTAACACTTATCTTGTGAATACTATTGTTTGCTAAATTTTCAGGTTGCCAAGAAAGAAGTATCAATGGGTACACTCACCAAGACCCCAATTGTGGAGGATAAAGTTGTGAAAAATTCTAAGGGGAAGCTTGAGCTCTATGGGCAAAATCATGAAAACACCAAGTGTTGCACAAGTTCGAATGAATAAATGTGTTTGAATGATAGTTTAGGGTCTGCAATTGTATTTCATCATGGAGTTGATAAACTTAATCATATGCATTACCCTATGGCCCTGGTGAATGTTGTGCATGTTTCATTTGTGCAACCATGATTAGATAGGAATTTCCATTATTTCCTAGTTAGATTGAGTCCTTTTTCTTGAGTCAAGTCAAGATCCATGTAACCATGTGTTAGGTTATATATCTTTGCATTTGTTTAGGACTAGAATTTTTAGTTCTTTAGTTTCATCTAGTGTTAAGCATGTGCATGGGTCAACGCTGAAGTTATTGTTGGAGTTATCTTTGGCATCCAACAACTGAAAAGTTCTTAAAGTTGGTTTCGTCTTGGTTGTGTTTGATCTTGGAGGATGGAATTGAACACAGCAGCAGTCAGCAAATAAAGTCCTTAGCTAGGACCTTGAGCAAGTTCAAATAAAGTGCAAGTCCATTGACTTGAAGGGTAAGTGAGTGTGTCTCCAAGTTTTCTATTTTAAACTGATCAGAGTTTTCTTTGTTTGTAAGACACTCAGGATTTGAGGGCAAATCCTCTTCAAGAGGGAGGGAGTTGATACACCCCTCAGAAGAGACCATGGTATCTCAAAGACCATCCTAAAGCAAAGAAGCTCAAAGATTGAAAGAATTAAGGGTCTGCCCAACAAAGTGCCCTTCTGGAGGACACATGCCCTTAATAAGGACACTTGTCCCATGAAATAAAGGTCATAAAATGGAGCACCAAGGGGGTGCACGAATTTGAAAGGCAAAGGTGCAAGAATGAATGTGATTGAATGCAATTAAGTGGACCTTAAATGATACTTAATTGGAAGTTACAAAACCATTAATCGTTTTAATGTAACTTTAATGTTTTGTAACCGCAATCATTAGTGACATTAAGGAGAGGTCAATCATGATTTAAATGGTGAAGATAAAACATTTCCATCAAGCATCAATCATTATCCAAATTCGTGCAAAGAGAGGAAAGTGAAGAGATAAAAGATTCCATCATCAAGTGACCATAAATGCCACTTTATGAAGAAGTTATGAGCCTTATAATGAAACCAACTCAGCCAAGCATCAAGTAAACCTTATGCACGTCCTAAAGAAGAAAGAATGAAGATAAAGATGATTCTTGGCTGCCCAAAGGAGTTACACTTTTCATAACGGCCATTAACTTGTAATAATGTAGCATTATGATAGCGTTATGATAGGATTAATGTATGTAATGAGTGGCTGCATGATGAGCACGCCTCCTCTTTCATTTGTAGCCTATAAAGGCCTTCTTATTTCATGAATAAAGGGATGGAACGATTTTGAAGTGAAACCCATGGCTTTGTGCCACTTTTGGAGAGTGATTCTCCCTTGATTCAGTGATTGAATCACAAGAGTGCTATCAAGAGTGAGTTGCATCTCTTGAGAGTTTTACATAGGCTTATCAATCCTTGGATTGTGATGCCTCCTATCCATTTTATTTCTTGTTATCTTTAGTTTAGAATCCAAGAACACTCTTGTGTTCATAAACACCAAAATACCAAAAAGAGTCATTAGAAGAGTGAGTCCTCTTTTTGTTTGTTCTTCTTGAGATTCAAACACTTTTCCTTTGATAGTTTTGAGTCTTTGAATGTGTGTGCTATGATGTTATGCCAAGGAGAGGCCTCGGCCTAAGCTTTGAGGAACAAAACCTAGGACGATCAAGGAAAGCACAACCCATCCCATGGAAGGGGTGCATCAATTTGGTATCAAAGCTCAGCCCTGGGTTAAGACTTTGTTCCTCAAAGGTACACATATTCCTTCTAATCTTTTCATTAGCCATTGATTCTACTTTGTGCTATTAGATTTTGTTGATTTGGTGTTGCAAAAGTTAAGCCTAAAAGAGCCAAAGGGCAAAAGAAAAAAAAAGTGATTATAGAAAAATCTTTTTCATTTGGCCAAATGGTTAACATGCCCAATGAGAATCATAGGTTGTGATTTTAATACAATTTTATCTTCTGAATTATTGTTTAAGGATTGTGTTGTTCATCCTTTAAACACTTTCCTCCTTCATTTAGTGAGAATATAAACCTTTGGTGGCTGAATTGATTTGGGATTGTGTTAGTAAATCATTTAAACACTTTCCTCATAATTTAGGAGAGAATTTGACATCATAAACTCTAGGATTTAGGGTTGAATTTCGTGGCTGCCCTTGGTGGTGGTTGCATCAAATTTTATTTCTTGATCCTTTGTTTTAATTAGTTGATTCTCTACACCAATCGTAAGGGCTGTTACTAATGCAAAATTTGGCTAGAAATCAAAAGTGAAAAAAAATATTCAAGGCTGAATACCATACAACAACAAGGCACCATGGCTTTGAACTTGAAGGATTTGTGTTGCTTTGTTGTTATAGTGCACACATAGTGTTGTTTTTTTTTTTGTGCGTAGTCTTGTTTTGTTGCATCTCTTTATGTTTGTTTTGTGTCTTGGCCGAACTAGACTCTTTGATTTTGGTCAAGAATAGTTTGTGTCTTTTAAATGTCCTTTGAGTCATTTGTTTGTGTCTTGAGTTGTTATAGTGTGTTTATGTTCTTGTGGCTGAATCTAATCATTGTTGTTTGGTCATAAGTTGTTAAGTCTTTAAACACACTTTGAGTTTTTGAGTCTTAAGTCTTAGTCTTTGGTTGCTGAATTTTCGGTAAAGCATTATTGATTTGCATTCTTGTGGGTCTCTCACGAACTTAGGGGAAAACTTGAGTGGTAAAAGGCAAAGAGTGATTCATTATAGAAAAAAAAAGCCTAAATTGGGTGATACACTTGAGTGTAGAGTGTAAACACTGTGAGAATTAAAGTGTGGTGAGGACATATACTTTGTTCTTGCTATATTTCTTTTCCACAGGTTCAATGGAAGGCTTCAATGGTTCTATGATGTTCACGACCTCAAGAAATGCAACATCAATTGAAAAGGAAAACATGGCACAATTTAGTGAAGTGCTTTTGGTGAGAAAAGTTTTGAACCAATCCATAGAAGGAGAAGGAAGCCAAAGAGAAAACATTTTCCATAACAAGGTGTTTGATCTAAGGCTATTTGTGTTCTCTCATCATTGATGGAGGGAGTAGCACAAACTTGGTGAGTTTAAGGATGGTTTCTAAACCGAGATTGAAGACAACACCACATCCTAGGCCATACACTTTGCTTTGGATTAGAAAGGATGATGGGATTGAAGTCAAGGGACAAGTCACAATTGAATTTGCAATTGGAAAGTACCAAGACAAGGTGCTTTGTGACGTAGTTCCAATGGAGGCAACACATGTTTTTCTTGGAAGACCATGGCAATTTGATAAGTGGGCTATTCATAATGGTTGTAACAACAAGCACAAGATTTTTGCACAACCAAAAAAAGGATGACACTTATTCCGATGTCACCAAGTCAAGTATGTGAGGATCAATGCAAACTTAGATAGAAAAGAGAGCAAGAAATCATAAATGAGACACTTGAGAGTGAGATGCTTAAGAGTGAAACATTTGTGAAAGTGAAAGAAAACATGAGTGAAACACTTGAGGGTGAGATGCTTGAAAGTGAAACACTTGTGAGAAAGAATGAAAAGCAAAGAGAGCTTGAAGAAAACATAAAGAGTGCAAACACTTTGAGTAATATGAGTGAAAACACTTTGAGTGAAAACAAGAGTGAAAGCTTTGCTTAAATTCTGATCTTTCTAACACTTATCTTGTGAATACTATTGTTTGCTAAATTTTCAGGTTGCCAAGAAAGAAGTATCAATGGGTACACTCACCAAGACCCCAATTGTGGAGGATAAAGTTGTGAAAAATTCTAAGGGGAAGCTTGAGCTCTATGGGCAAAATCATGAAAACACCAAGTGTTGCACAAGTTCGAATGAATAAATGTGTTTGAATGATAGTTTAGGGTCTGCAATTGTATTTCATCATGGAGTTGATAAACTTAATCATATGCATTACCCTATGGCCCTGGTGAATGTTGTGCATGTTTCATTTGTGCAACCATGATTAGATAGGAATTTCCATTATTTCCTAGTTAGATTGAGTCCTTTTTCTTGAGTCAAGTCAAGATCCATGTAACCATGTGTTAGGTTATATATCTTTGCATTTGTTTAGGACTAGAATTTTTAGTTCTTTAGTTTCATCTAGTGTTAAGCATGTGCATGGGTCAACGCTGAAGTTATTGTTGGAGTTATCTTTGGCATCCAACAACTGAAAAGTTCTTAAAGTTGGTTTCGTCTTGGTTGTGTTTGATCTTGGAGGATGGAATTGAACACAGCAGCAGTCAGCAAATAAAGTCCTTAGCTAGGACCTTGAGCAAGTTCAAATAAAGTGCAAGTCCATTGACTTGAAGGGTAAGTGAGTGTGTCTCCAAGTTTTCTATTTTAAACTGATCAGAGTTTTCTTTGTTTGTAAGACACTCAGGATTTGAGGGCAAATCCTCTTCAAGAGGGAGGGAGTTGATACACCCCTCAGAAGAGACCATGGTATCTCAAACACCATCCTAAAGCAAAGAAGCTCAAAGATTGAAAGAATTAAGGGTCTGCCCAACAAAGTGCCCTTCTGGAGGACACATGCCCTTAATAAGGACACTTGTCCCATGAAATAAAGGTCATAAAATGGAGCACCAAGGGGGTGCACGAATTTGAAAGGCAAAGGTGCAAGAATGAATGTGATTGAATGCAATTAAGTGGACCTTAAATGATACTTAATTGGAAGTTACAAAACCATTAATCGTTTTAATGTAACTTTAATGTTTTGTAACCGCAATCATTAGTGACATTAAGGAGAGGTCAATCATGATTTAAATGGTGAAGATAAAACATTTCCATCAAGCATCAATCATTATCCAAATTCGTGCAAAGAGAGGAAAGTGAAGAGATAAAAGATTCCATCATCAAGTGACCATAAATGCCACTTTATGAAGAAGTTATGAGCCTTATAATGAAACCAACTCAGCCAAGCATCAAGTAAACCTTATGCACGTCCTAAAGGAGAAATAATGAAGATAAAGATGATTCTTGGCTGCCCAACGGAGTTACACTTTTCATAACGGCCATTAACTTGTAATAATGTAGCATTATGATAGCGTTATGATAGGATTAATGTATGTAATGAGTGGCTGCATGATGAGCACGCCTCCTCTTTCATTTGTAGCCTATAAAGGCCTTCTTATTTCATGAATAAAGGGATGGAACGATTTTGAAGTGAAACCCATGGCTTTGTGCCACTTTTGGAGAGTGATTCTCCCTTGATTCAGTGATTGAATCACAAGAGTGCTATCAAGAGTGAGTTGCATCTCTTGAGAGTTTTCCATAGGCTTATCAATCCTTGGATTGTGATGCCTCCTATCCATTTTATTTCTTGTTATCTTTAGTTTAGAATCCAAGAACACTCTTGTGTTCATAAACACCAAAATACCAAAAAGAGTCATTAGAAGAGTGAGTCCTCTTTTTGTTTGTTCTTCTTGAGAGTCAAACACTTTTCCTTTGATAGTTTTGAGTCTTTGAATGTGTGTGCTATGATGTTATGCCAAGGAGAGGCCTCGGCCTAAGCTTTGAGGAACAAAACCTAGGACGATCAAGGAAAGCACAACCCATCCCATGGAAGGGGTGCATCAATTTGGTATCAAAGCTCAGCCCTGGGTTAAGACTTTGTTCCTCAAAGGTACACATATTCCTTCTTATCTTTTCATTAGCCATTGATTCTACTTTGTGCTATTAGATTTTGTTGATTTGGTGTTGCAAAAGTTAAGCCTAAAAGAGCCAAAGGGCAAAAGAAAAAAAAAGTGATTATAGAAAAATATTTTTCATTTGGCCAAATGGTTAACCTGCCCATAAATGACAAAGGAATCCACTTAATGCTAGGCCTAATAATGAGTTGTAAGTTACAAATCTTTATTGATGAAAAACGTCTAGTCTTCATTCCTCTTCATAGCTGTGATTATGAGCATGATGATGGCCTCTTGAATGTTGTAATTCAATTCATAACTTCCTTCCATAATTGGCCGTGCACATTGATGCTCTCTTGAATGGAGACTTCAATTTGTAACCTTCACCCATCATAGCCTAATAATGAGTATGACTGACTACTCAATGCATATGATGGTTGGAAGTGTAACTCCTTCCCCTTTTGAATGCTAGGCCGTGAGCCTTAGATTCGCCCCATTTGAATTTGAGATTCAAATTGTAACTCTCTCTCTTTTAGTTTGATGCCTTCATGAATGAAATCTTCTTAACTCTTTATTCTTCTTGTTTTGAACGAATTTGTGATATGCTTGGCTTTGAGAGAAGTGTTTTATCTTCACCTTTGTAATCATGAATGACTTTGAATGTCACTTATGATTGTGGTTGCAAATCATTAATTAAGCGGTTACAAATCATTAATATCAAGTTTTAAAACAATTAATGGTTTTGTAACGTTCAATTAATTCCTTTTGATTATCACTTATGTGCATTGAACACACACCTCTCTCTTGCATCATCATCATCTCATATTCGTGCATCACTTATTGTTCCATGAATGACCTTTAATTCATGGGACCAGTGTCTTTATTTAGGGCATGTGTCCTCCATAAGGGCACCTTGTAGGGCAGTCCCCTAAGTTCTTCACACTTTGTGCTTATTGTTTTACGATTGCATTTGAGTTTCCTTGGTTCCTCCGGAGGAGGCTATCATTCCCTCCCTCTTGAAGAGGATTTGCCCTCAAATCCTGATGGTCCTAAAACAAAAACACTCATCAGTACAAATCAACAAACTTGGAAACACATCTCTTACCCTTCGAGCACCAAGCTCACTGACACTTCCTTATTCTTGTCTTGACTAGTGTCCAAGAAAGGACTTATTGCTTCAGTTTTTGTGCTCATTCCTATCCACAAGGATCAAACACAACAATGATAAAACCACCCTCACTATTGCTGGATTGTGATGGACAACTCTAACAACAGCTTCAACTTTGACTTGACCCATGCATTGGCTTCACACCTGTTTGAAACTAGATAACTAAAAATTCTAGTCCTAAACAAATGAAAAGTTACATGAACTATTACATGATTACATGGGTCTTGACTTGACTCAAGAAAAGACAAACTAAAAAGACTCAAGATAAGAATTTAAACACAATTAAAAATTCCTATCTAGACACATGGTTGCTCTTGGAAACATGCACTCAATCTTCACAGTTGAGGCATTGGTGAGTGTACCCCATTGGTACTTCATTCTTGCAACCTGAAATCCAAACAAACAAAAAGATTTTTCACAAGATATGTGTTAGAAAGATAAGAAATTAAGCAAAGTTTTCACTCTTGTTTTCACTCAAAGTGTTTGCACTCATATTACTCAAAGTGTTTGCACTCTTTGTGTTTTACTCAAGCTCTCTTTGCTTTTCATTCTTTCACAAGTGTCTCACTTTTTAAGCATCTCACTTTCAAGTGTTTCACTCATGCTTTCTTTCTCTCCCACAAATGTTTCACTCTTAAGCATCTCACTCTCAAGTGTCTCATTTATGTTCTCTTGTTTACTCTTTCTTTTCATTGATTGGTCCAAAAACTTCTCCCACCAAAGGCACTTCTTTCAAAATGTGCCATGTTTTCATAACCTCTTGATGTTGGCTCCACAAGGTTTGTATGAATGCAACATCAAAAATTTCAGCAAACAGAGACTCAAAGTCTAAGACTCTAAAACTCTAAGACTCGACAACTAATGACTAATCACTAGACAAATGATTCAGCCACTAAAACACAAACACACTTAACAACCTAAGACACAAAACAGAAACTCAATAATGTGTTTAAACTCAAACTCTCCTTGACCAAGAACAAAAAGTTTAATTTGGCCAAGGCAAATTTTAACACACTATTGTTGTAACAATTACCATGACACAAAGACCAAGATGCAGACAATTAACTTGGCCACGGTTTGGACAAAACCGATTTAGGGACACAAAAATTCGTGACAAGACACACTCAAGTAGCCACGGTTTTTACACAACAACAACTTAAAGACAAAGAAAAATTTGTGACTAGGCAACAACAAAAACATTTGCCACGGTTTGGAAGAAAACCAATTTAGTCACGGTTTTGACACACTACCAAAACAGCCACAAATTTGAACCATGGTTTTTCAAGGAACAACCAAAATAGCCACGGTTATTTGACTCACAAAAATAGAGACGACTCAACAATTTAGAACAGCCACGGTTTTCGTATATAACTCAACAAAAACTGTCACGGTTTTAAATCGTCTCTAACACAAGACAAACTAAACAACATCAAATTAGGGACAACCAAAATCAAACAGCAACGATTTTTACTTTGAATATGACACATCAAAATGAAATTGGCTACGGTTTGGAATTGCCTCTAACTGGACAACACTAAATGACTCAACATGATTCACATGATTCAAGAGTGAATCAAACTCAAAAATGACTCAAATATTTTTTTTTCAAGACTCAAAAACGAAAAATACCTTAGAAGAATTTGAATCTTCTCACCACTTGATGAGTGGTTTCATGGCTTGCTCATACCAAGTTGATATCCACCTTTTGATACCATTTTGATATGTCTTGGACGTCCCCTTCTTGATTTCCTCAAAGGAGAAAAGTTTGGCTCTGATACCAAGTTGATGTCCATTTTTTATACCACTTTGATAACATCTTCCTTGTTAATGCTTGGACTTTTTCTTCATGTTTCTTTATGGAGAAAAGTCTAGCTCTGATACCATTTTGATACGCCCATGAAATGGAACCAACGATTCCAAATAGTCTTTAAGGCGTTTTTCTTTTCGATCATCCTAGGCATCTTCTCAAAGGTCTTCTTGGTCTTCCTTTACAACCATGGCCGTGAGGAATACATAGTTTTTACACACTTTTTATTCAATTTAAAACAACAAACTACGATTATGAGGATACTCTCATAATCCTAACATTCCATATTGATAATAACAAGAGATATGACTCACTCATGCTAATATCAATTACCAATACAAGAGATACAACACACCCTTGTTCATGGCATTGGAGACCAAATGGATATTAAGATAGTGAAACTAAACTCACAATCAATCCTAATTCACACACAAATAAAAACATAAACCTAGAAATCAAAATAGAAAACGTGGAGGAGACAGAAATGATCTAAAGAAGTGAGGAGGAGCCACAATCTCAGGATGAGATTGATAATCCTCAAGGCCACCACAAAGGCATCTCACCTTTGTTTAGGCCACGGTCCAATCACTGGACCTTGGGGAAGAGCCCCCTCTCTCTATAGCACAAGAGACTTTCAAAACAAATGATTTTTATTAATTCTTCCAAGTGTGTCTACAAATGAGATGGATGGCTCTATATATAGATGAGGAGGGCGTGAGCTATGGCAGCCTACATAAGCATGTTTTCCCTCTTCATAACTTCCTAATCATGAGCCATAAGTTTCCTCTTAATTACAAACTATAACCCCCCATTCAATACATTTTGTAACCCCCCCATTATGACATAGTTATTATATTTAATCCATACTAATGATGGTGGTTACAAAGTTGTATACACTTATTTACAAATTAATGATTCTAATAATTGTAGATGCTTCTAAACTTTATGAAGGCAACCAAGAAATATTCTTTCTCTTGCTTAGGCCGTGAGCTATTTGCTCCCTTGGATCCCTTGGCTGAAATATTTTCATAGAGAAGATCATCAATTTCATAATTTCCACATTAATTTGTAACTCTCCCATTGATTGCATAATGATTGCCATTATTCTTCATTCATGGGCGTGTAAATGAGAGGCTTGTTGGCCATCCTTTAGATTATTTGAGGACTTCTTCAATTGCTTGCTCAATGATGGATTATGGATTGATTGTCCTCAAACCAAGTTGATGCGGCCAGGAAATGAGACCATCGATTCCAATTCTTTTCTCCATGGATAAGATCAAATGATCTTAGACTCAATCACAAAAGGATTCGGTTTCCCATCAATTCACACCTTAAGTCCATGAATCTTATGATTCGTTGTTCATTCGTTGTGTTCTTTTGCTTTAAGATTCATTCTTCTTTTCAGATCCTCAGAAAACCAAGCATGGAATTCTTGAATCACAATGATTAAGGAAATTGACTCAAAACCGAATTGGACTCAAGAACTCAAAACTTTAAACACAAAAGTCAAACTCATGAACAATCTCTAAGTGAGTTGCTCATTCACAAGACTCAAAAATTAGAAACAAAGACTCAACCATGGATGAACCACCATGAGTTGCACAAACTCAAAGACTCAAAAGAAGACACAAAAATAAGAAACAAAAAGGATAGGAAAGTGGCGCCCAAAAGGAAACCACTTTGCTTCACAAAGCATCTCACTTTGGAAGTCCTGGTTTTGGTTCAATCACTGAACCTTCAAGAGAATCTCTCTCTTGAGAAAGTGGAAGGCATCACGCCTAAGACACAAGGTTTTCTCATAAAAGCCAAAAGCTCTTTCTTGAAGGTCAGCTTGGATTCGAGGACGAATCCTTTTGAAGAGGGAGGGAATGATGGACTCTGGTTTGAGGACAATCAATCCATAATCCATCATTGAGCAAGCAATTGAAGAAGTCCTCAAATAATCTAAAGGATGGCCAACAAGCCTCTCATTTACACGCCCATGAATGAAGAATAATGGCAATCATTATGCAATCAATGGGAGAGTTACAAATTAATGTGGAAATTATGAAATTGATGATCTTCTCTATGAAAATATTTCAACCAAAGGATCCAAGGGAGCAAATAGCTCACGGCCTAAGCAAGAGAAAGAATATTTCTTGGTTGCCTTCATAAAGTTTAGAAGCATCGACAATTATTAGAATCATTAATTTGTAATTAAGTGTATACAACTTTGTAACCACCATCATTAGTATGGATTAAATATAATAACTATGTCATAATGGGGGGGTTACAAAATGTATTGAATGGGGGGTTATAGTTTGTAATTAAGAGGAAACTTATGGCTCATGATTAGGAAGTTATGAAGAGGGAAAACATGCTTATGTAGGCTGCCATAGCTCACGCCCTCCTCATCTATATATAGAGCCATCCATCTCATTTGTAGACACACTTGGAAGAATTAATAAAAATCATTTGTTTTGAAAGTCTCTTGTGCTATAGAGAGAGGGGGCTCTGCCCCAAGGTCCAGTGATTGGACCGTGGCCTAAACAAAGGTGAGATGCCTTTGTGGTGGCCTTGAGGATTATCAATCTCATCCTGAGATTGTGGCTCCTCCTCACTTCTTTAGATCATTTCTGTCTCCTCCACGTTTTCTATTTTGATTTCTAGGTTTATGTTTTTATTTGTGTGTGAATTAGGATTGATTGTGAGTTTAGTTTCACTATCTTAATATCCATTTGGTCTCCAATGCCATGAACAAGGGTGTGTTGTATCTCTTGTATTGGTAATTGATATTAGCATGAGTGAGTCATATCTCTTGTTATTATCAATATGGAATGTTAGGATTATGAGAGTATCCTCATAATCGTAGTTTGTTGTTTTAAATTGAATAAAAAGTGTGTAAAAACTATGTATTCCTCACGGCCATGGTTGTAAAGGAAGACCAAGAAGACCTTTGAGAAGATGCCTAGGATGATCGAAAAGAAAAACGCCTTAAAGACTATTTGGAATCGTTGGTTCCATTTCTTGGGTGTACCAAGTTGATGCGCCCAGGAAATGAGACCATCGATTCCAACTCTTTTCTCCATGGCAAAGATCAAATGATCTTAGACTCTTACTCAAAAAGAGACTCAAATTGAGAAAACACTCTCAATTACACAAGAAGAACCACAGGTTGTCCTTCAAACAAGACTCAAGAAATAAAGAAGAAACACCAAAAGCAAGACTCACTCAAACACTCAATGATCATCACGTTTTGATCATCAAGAACATGACTCAAGAAACAACTCTTTTTGTATTTTATAGAATGAACACTCATGTGTTCTTGGACTCAAAACAAAAAGAAGAAAAACACAAAAATGGATAGGAAAGTGGCGCCCAAAAGGAGAACCACTTTGCTTCACATAGAATCACTCCATGGAAGACTTAGTTTGATTCAATCACTGAATCACCAAGAGAATCACTCCCTTGAGTGAGGAAGGCATCACGCCTCTCATGCACAAGCCTCTTAATGTGGAAATTATGAAATGGACATCAACTTGGTATCAGAGCTAGACTTTTCTCCATAAAGAAACATGAAGAAAACGTCCAAGCATTAACAAGGAAGATGTTATCAAAGTGGTATCAAAAATGGACATCAACTAGCTCCGCCCTAGGGTGAAGCTCTTTCTTGAAGGTCAGCTTGGATTCGAGGACGAATCCTTTTGAAGAGGGAGGGAATGATGGACTCTGGTTTGAGGACAATCAATCCATAATCCATCATTGAGCAAGCAATTGAAGAAGTCCTCAAATAATCTAAAGGATGGCCAACAAGCCTCTCATTTACACGCCCATGAATGAAGAATAATGGCAATCATTATGCAATCAATGGGAGAGTTACAAATTAATGTGGAAATTATGAAATTGATGATCTTCTCTATGAAAAATGGACATCAACTTGGTATCAGAGCCAAACTTTTCTCCTTTGAGGAAATCAAGAGAGAACGTCCAAGACATATCAAAGTGGTATCAAAAAGTGGATATCAACTTGGTATGAACAAGCCATGAAACCACTCATCAAGTGGTGAGAAGATCCAAATTCTTCTAAGGTATTTTTTTTCTTTTTGAGTCTTGAAAAGAAAAGAAAAAAAAATGATTTGTCTTTGAGTTTGATTCTAGAGAGAATCATTTTGAGTCATTTTTGAGTTGTCAAGTTTGTGACAAATCAAACCGTGGCTGTTTTCATTTGATGTGTCATATTCAAATCAAAACCGTGGTTGTTTGATCTGTTGTGTTGTCCTTATTTTTGTTGAGTCAAAAAAAAAATTGTCTAGTGAAAACCGTGGCTAATGGATGTGTTTTTCCAAAACCGTGGTTCAAACAAAAAGGGTGGCTATTTTGGTTTTGTCACTATTTTTAGGGCTGTCTTTGTAGTGTAAGAACCATGGCAAATTTTTTGGTCCTTGTCACGAATTTAATTTTTATGTCACTAAAGTTTGTTTCTAGAGTTAAAACCGTGGCAACTTTGGGTTTGTCTTGCCACGATTTCTTTTGTTGTTAAATCGGTTATGTGTAAAAACCGTGGCCAAGTTGTTGCATCTTGGTTGTTTGTCCTTGAGTTAAAATTTGTTGCATTTCTTAGAGTTTGTTTTTAAGTCTTGGCTAAATTAGGTTCTTTGAATTTGGTCAAGAATAGTTTGTGTCTTTTGTGTTGGTAGTTGTTATAACAATAGTGTGTGTAAGATTTCTTGGCTGAATTAAAAGTTTTGTTCTTGGTCAAGAAGTGATTAAGTTTTATACACATTATTGAGTCTTTGGTTTTGTGTCTTAGGTTGTTCTAAGTGTGTTTGTGTTTTAGTGGCTGAACCATTTGTCTTGTGTTTAGTCATTAGTTTTTGATGTAGGATTCTCATGTTTTGATGCTAACAATCTCTCTCCAAGCAACAACATTGGCAACAAGCAAGCTACACCACATGAAGAAGAAAGTTGCATTTGATTTAAAAGCTAAAAATATCATCACGTCCGCTCTTTCTTATGATGAGTTCTTTCGAGTATCTCAATGTGTTGATGCTAAACAAATGTGGGACACATTACAAGTCACACATGAGGGCACTTCGGAGGTTAGAAGGGCTAGGCTAAATACACTCATGCATGAATATGAACTCTTTCGTATGTTACCTAATGAAAACATAGGTGACATGCAAAAGCGGTTCACTCATATCATTAATCATCTTTCTGCACTTGGAAAAGTTATATCTAATGGTGAAGTTGTTAATAAGATTTTGAGATGTCTTAGCAGGGAATGGCAACCTAAGGTGACGGCCATTATGGAAGCTAGAGACGTGGATCAAATTGATTTAGCAACTCTATTCGGAAAGCTTCAAGAGCATGAAATGGAGCTTGGTCGGTTATCCATGAATGAAGATGCCGATAGGAAGAAAAAGGGGATAGCTCTTAAATCAACTTCAAAATCCCTTAAGGCACAAGAGGAAAACTTTCAAGTGGATGACTCGGACTCCGATATAGATGATGAGACCCTTGGCTTGCTAGTTAAAAAGCTTGGTAGGTTCCTTAAGAAAAAGGGGAACTTTAATAGAAATAGACAAAGAGATTCTAAGGACTCACAACCAAGAAATAAGACTAACAAGGATCACATCAAGTGTCATGGATGTGGAAAGCTTGGTCACTATCGATCGAATTGTCCAACTCATTCTAAGAAGTCGGAAGGTGACAACTCAAAATTCAATTCTTCTAAAGGAAAAAGGGCTTACATAGTATGGGATGAAGTGGAGAGTCAATCAACATCTAGCTCATCGGATGATGAAGAACTTGCAAATCTATGTTTAATGACAAAGCTTGATGAAGAGGAATCTTCGAGCATTAAATCAAGTGAGAACGTCAATGAGGTAGATTATCTTTCCGATGCTAGCTCAAGTTCTAATTCTCCTTCATTCAATGAATTGTACAATGTGTATGTAGAGATGCATAAAGAGTTGAAGAAACTTGCTAAAATAAATGTTGAAAGAAAGAATTTCATAATGAAGCAACATGAAAAGATAATTGAACTTCAAAAAGATTTAGAAGAACTTAAGCTTCAAAATGAAACTCTAGAACTCATTTATGCAAACTCTACATGCAATTGTGAATTGAAATCAAATGAGACTCCATCTTGTGAAAATTGCAAGTCTTTGGAAAAAGAAGTTTTTAATTTGAATGATCGACTTGCAAGGCTCATGAAAGGAGATACCTCTTTAGATCATTTGCTTTCAACTCAAAGGAACAATAGCAATAGATCCGGTCTTGGCTATACCAAACCTAAGAAACGCAATTATCGCAAAGTTGGTGGATTTTCAAAGAATAAGATTTCTAAAAACCCAACTTGTCATTATTGTGGAATCTTTGGGCATACCACGAATAAATGTAATATAAAGAAATTTGGTATACCAAGCGGTGAATATATTTGGATTGTTAAGGGGACTTCTCCTCATGCTAACAACAAAGGACCCAAGACCACTTGGGTACCTAAGTCAACCAAATGATATCTTTCTTGTAGGTGTGTCTTCGAACCAAAGAGCGAAAATGGTACTTGGATAGTGGTTGTTCGAGACACATGACGGGAGACAAAACGCACTTCATGGAACTTACTCCGAAAAATGGTGGATTTGTGACATACGGCGACAACAACAAGGGCAAAATTCTAGGAGTCGGGAAAATCGGTAACGTATCTAATCTTGTCATAGAAAATGTCCTATACGTAGAAGGCTTAGAACACAACTTGCTTAGTATAAGCCAACTATGTGATATGGGCAATTATGTGACATTTACTCCGGAATTATGCTTCATTAAGTCTTCTATAGATGATTGTGTTAAGTTTGTTGGTCGTCGCTCTAATAACACTTACTTAATTGATTTGGATGAGATAACTTCACTATTTTCAAAATGTTTCAAATCTTTTGATGATGAAATTCGTCTTTGGCATAGACGAATTGCTCATGTGAATGTGAATCAATTGAACAAACTTTTGCGAAAAGATTTAGTGATTGGTTTGCCTAAATTAAACTTTAAGCTTGATGGCATTTGTGACTCTTGTCAAAAGTGCAAGCAAGTTAAAAGTTCTTTTAAACCTAAAAATGTGATAAGCACAACAAAGCCTTTGGAGCTAATCCATATGGATTTGTTTGGCCCTTCACAAATTAAAAGTTTAGGTGGCAATTACTATGGATTTGTTTTAGTAGACGATTTTACTAGATTCACATGGACTTTATTTTTATCCGCAAAAAGTGAAGTTTATAAATGTTTTAAAAAATTTGCCAAACTCATCCAAAATCAACTAAGTTTGAAAATTGTGTCTATTAGAAGTGATCACGGAGGTGAGTTTGAAAACACTAGGATTGATGCGTTTTGTGATAAGTTTGGTATTGATCATCAATTTTCGGCCCCTAGGACTCCGGAGCAAAACGGAGTTGTAGAAAGGAAAAATAGAATATTAGTGGAACTTGCTCGTACTATGTTGATAGAATCAAATGTTCCTAAATATTTTTGGGCTGATGCGGTAAACACCGCTTGCTATGTGCTTAATAGGGTTCTTATTCATCCGCATTTAAATAAAACACCTTATGAACTTTTAAAAGGGCGAAAGCCAAATATCTCACATTTTCATGTTTTTGGGTGTAAGGTGTTTGTTTTAAATAACGGAAAGGAACCGGTCGGCAAGTTTGACTCTAAAGCCGACGAAGGCATATTCATAGGTTATTCAACTCATAGCAAAGCATATAGAGTCTACAATAAAAGAACATTAACCGTTGAGGAATCCGTGCATGTTGTATTTGATGAATCTTCGAAAGGAGATTGTGTTGTTTCTTGTGATGATTATATAGGTACATTTTTGGATCATGAGAATTCAACACCACAACAAATGGAAGAGAATCAAAATGAAGATCGAGAGGTGCAAGCACAAGATAAAGACTTAGCACAAGAGATACAACCTCAATTACCAATAGCTTGGAAGTCCAACAAAAATCATCCGATTTCTAATATCTTAGGTGACATTGCGAAGGGAGTGGTAACCCGACGCACTTTAAATAATTTTTGTTATTATGTTGCCTTTGTATCTCAAATAGAACCTAAGAATATCAAAGAGGCTCTTCAAGATGATCATTGGATTATGGCCATGCAAGAAGAATTAAATCAATTTGAAAGAAACCAAGTTTGGGAGCTTGTGCCAAAACCCGATGATCGTCCTGAAATTGGTACTCGGTGGGTCTATAGGAATAAGTTAGATGAATCGGGTATTATTGTTAGGAATAAAGCTAGGTTGGTAGCACAAGGTTATAGTCAAGAAGAAGGAATCGATTACGATGAGACATATGCTCCCGTTGCTAGATTAGAAGCTATTCGTATTCTTCTCGCTTTTGCTTCAATTATGAATTTTAAATTGTTTCAAATGGATGTTAAGAGCGCCTTTCTTAACGGATACATTCAAGAGGAAGTTTATGTGTCACAACCTCCCGGATTCGAGAGTTTTGAGCATCCGGACTACGTTTTCAAACTGAAAAAGGCTTTGTACGGTTTGAAACAAGCTCCTAGAGCTTGGTACGACCGACTAAGCAATTTTTTATTACAAAAAGGTTTTAAACGAGGTACTGTTGACACTACACTTTTTATTGAACGTTCCGGTAAGGATATTTTATTGGTTCAAATATATGTTGACGATATTATATTTGGTGCTACTAACGATAACTTGTGTAAGAAGTTTTCAGAATTGATGCAAAGTGAATTCGAGATGTCGATGATGGGAGAGCTTACATTCTTTCTTGGCCTTCAAATAAAGCAGCTTAATGATGGCATTTATATTCATCAGAGTAAATATTGTAGAGAGCTTCTCAAACGTTTTGGAATGGATTCGTGCAAATCCGCTTCTACACCAATGAGCGTTGCATGCTACCTAGATCAAGATGAGGCTGGAAAAGCGGTAGAGGTAACGAAGTATCGTGGTATTATTGGTAGTTTGTTATACTTAACTGCATCTAGGCCTGATATCATGTTTAGTGTATGTATGTGTGCACGTTTTCAAGCAAAACCGAAAGAGTCGCATCTAACTGCTGTCAAAAGAATAATGAAATACTTAAAGGGTACAACGAATACTGGACTTTATTATCCTAGGGATGCTTTTCTAAAACTTATAGGATATTCGGACTCTGACTTTGCCGGTTGTAAAGTTGAGCGAAAAAGTACAAGCGGAACATGCCATTTAATTGGTAATTCACTTGTATCGTGGTTTTCTAAAAAGCAAAATTGTGTAGCTTTATCAACCGCGGAGGCCGAATACATAGCTGCAGGTAGTTGTTGTGCTCAAATTTTATGGATGAAGCAACAATTATCTGACTTTGGTTTAAATTTAACAAATATCCCTATAAAGTGTGATAACACTTCGGCAATTAATTTGACTAAAAATCCAGTATTACACTCAAGGACAAAGCATATTGAAATTAGGCATCACTTTTTGAGAGATCATGTTCAAAAAGGTGATTGTGTTATTGAGTTTGTTCAAACTTCGGATCAATTAGCTGATATCTTTACAAAACCATTACCAAGGGACACATTTTATAAGATTCGAAGAGAACTTGGTATTTTTGATGAATTAACTATTAGCTAATTGTATTTGATGCTTTTTATACTCACCTTCAAGCCTATTTCAATGTGACTTGTATTTTGAGTTGTTGTATCTTATTAAAGTGTTTATCATTTTTTTTATGCAGTTATGTGTGTATGTTTTCTATAATATGCTAATTGCTTTATTTGTATGTGTGTTACTTGCTACATGCTAAGTGTTTCTCTGTGTTTGTGCATGAAAAATGATTTTGCATGATAAATTGAAATTTTTGAAATTCTGGACAGTTCACTCGAGTAACAGAAATTTCACTCGAGTAATTTTAAAAACTCTTTCGTATTACTCGAGTAATTCTGTCTGTCACTCGATTAATTTTAAAATGACTTGCGTATCACTCGATTAAGTTCATCCATCACTCGAGTAAAATCTTTTTATCTTTCGGCATACTCGAGTAACATACTCTTTCACTCGAGTACTGCTCGAATCACTCGAGTAACGTATGAACATTACTCGAGTAACTTACGTGATTTTAAAAGCTGAACTGTTGAAATCTGCATCATTTTCCCGATTTTTTCTGCTATGATTTTAAAAGCTGAACTGTTGAAATCTGCACTAAGTTTTCGTTTTGATTATCTGCTATGATTTGCTGCATAGTGTGATGCTCTGATACTCTGATTTATGGTGCTATATTCGTTGTTCGTTTATATTCGTTGTTTATATACGTTGAGGCACTATTGTGGTTTATTTTGGTATTGTCTTTATTGTTATATATTTTCTATACCATTGTGAACTACTTACCTTCAACTTTTGGCAAAGGACTTTTCTCAAAAATATTATCTTTTTAATGATGCCAAAAGGGGGAGAATATTTTGTTGATGTTGTTCTTGTAGGTTAAGTTTTATTATATTTTTCCTAGATGTTTTACATTTAGGGGGAGTATGTTAAAACTTAGTGCTTAATTTGAAAGGAGGTTTGTCATCATCAAAAAGGGGGAGTTTGTAGGATTCTCATGTTTTGATGCTAACAATCTCTCTCCAAGCAACAACATTGGCAACAAGCAAGCTACACCACATGAAGATTAGAATTAGGATTTTTATTAATTCTATTTCAATGTAATCTTTATTTTATGCAATGCATCTCATTGGTGTGGGTAGCTTAGGTGTTTTTAAGAATATTTAAATAATGTCTGATTAAGAGTGAAGATACTTTAAATCTTGATTAAATAGCTTGTGAAAATCATTTTAAAAAAAACTTTGTTTTTATTCAGATTCTGATCAGTTTACTCGAGTAATTTATGTTCTGACAGGTTAATCGAGTAATGGTTTACACATCACTCGAGTAACTTAATCTGACATGTTTCACTCGAGTGACGTTGTTTGGTTTACTCGAGTAATTCAATCAGTGTTGGGAAATTTTTAAAAGGACTTAATTTTCTCTTTCAAAGATATAGACTTTCATTCTTACAATTTTCTAATACACTTTGAAAAGTAATTCAAGAGCTATTTTACATCTTTCAAGAGCTATCAAGATTCAACAAAGAACTTTTCATTCTTCACTCTATTTTCTATCATTGTTCAAATATTCTTGAGATCATATTTTTGTTCTTAGTGGTTGTTGAAGATTTGCAATTTGTGATTGCATCATTGAAGTTTCAACACAAGTGAAGAATCTCACAAGGAAGACTTTGAGGATCAAATCAAAGCAAGAAAAGAGGATTGGTTGGAAGCATCTTCAATCAATTAGCAAGGAAATCTAGAATTCTCAAAAGGGGTAGATTAGATCAAAGTGTTTGGTACACACTTTGAGTTGGGTTTTAAGATAGGAGAACTAAGAATCTAGTTGCATCTTAAAACATTGTAAAATCTACATTTGAAGATTTCTAGTGAAGAATCTCTCTTGATTTAAGAGGGGACTGGAGTAGCTTTCAAGTGGGTGAAAGTGAACCAGGATAAATCCTTGTGTCTCTTTTATTTTCATTTCTTGTATTTCATTAATTCATTAACATTTGCATTTTTAGGTTAGAATTGGGGTTTTCTTAATTCTACTCAATTGATCTAAAATTGCATGTTAATATTACTTGAAATTGTTCATATTAATCATTCATAATTTGTTGAATCATCATAGCATTGTTATTCTTGAAGAACTCCATTGAAAACTAAGTTTTAAATTGAATTTTACCCAGTTTACTCGAGTAAAGTTCTTGTCACTCGAGTAATCTGCTTTCAGTTTATAAACATTACTCGAGTAGGTTTTCTGTTACTCGAGTGATTTAAAATTTGCTTTCGTAATACTCGAGTGATTTGCTGAATACTCGAGTGAAATTATTTTTGGTTCGTATTACTCGAGTGAAGGCTTGAGTTACTCGAGTAATCTGAACTGAATTCTTAAGAAAATTTATTTTCATAAAACCATTCTCTTAGGCGGACGAAAAATCTGTAATAAGGCTTCAATATTCTATTCACCCCCCCCTCTAGACTATATTGAGCCGCTTGTTGGTTTCCAACATTTGAGTCTTTAAACACACTTTGAGTCTTTGAGTTTTTGAGACTTTGAGTCTTTGAGTCATAGAGTCTTAGAGTCTCTAGGTTGCTGAAATTTTGATGTTGCATTCTTTCAAAACCTTGTGGAGACAACATCAAGAGATTATGAAACATGGCACAATTGAACAAGTGCTTTTGGTGAAGAAGTTTTTTTTGGACCAATCCATGAAAAGAAAGAGAGAACAAGAGAACATGAATGAGACACTTGAGAGTGTGATGCTTAAAAGTGAAACATTTGTGAGAGTGGAAGAAAGCATGAGTGAAACACTTGAGAGTAAGATGCTTAAAAAGTGAGACACTTGTGAAAGAATGAAAAGCAAAGAGAGCTTGAAGTAAACACAAAGAGTGCAAACACTTTGAGTAATATGAGTGCAAACACTTTGAGTGAAAACAAGAGTGGAGGCTTTGCTTCAATTCTTATCTTTCTAACACATATCTTGTGAAAAAAAAATTTTATTTGGATTTCAGGTTGCAAGAATGGGTACCAATGGGGGTACACTCACCAATGCCTCAACTGTGAAGATTGAGAGCATGTTTCAAGAGCAACCAAGTTTAGATAGGAATTTTTCTTTTAGTTAAAATTCTTATCTTGAGTCTTTTTAGTTTGTCTTTTCTTGAGTCAAGTCAAGACCCGTGTAAACAAGTAATAGTTCATGTAACTTTTCATTTGTTTAGGACTAGAATTTTTAGTTATCTAGTTTCAAACAGGTGTGAAGCCAAAGCATGGGTCAAGTCAAGTTGAAGCTGTTGTTGGAATTGTCCATCACAATCCAATAATTGCAAGGGTGGTTTTGTCTTGTTGTGTTTGAACCTGATGGAGAGGAATAAGCACAACAAGTGAAGAGCAATAAAGTCCTTGTCTAGGACCAGTTAAGAATAAGAAAGTGTCAATGAGCCTGATGCTTGAAGGGTAAGAGAATGTGTCTTTCAAGTTTAACTGTTTTGAACTGATGTGAGTGTTCTTTGTTTTAGGACCATCAGGATTTGAGGGCAAATCCTCTTCAAGAGGGAGGGAATGATATCCTCCTCTGGAAGGACCATGGAAACTCAAATACAATCCTAAAACAATAAGCACAAAGATTGAAGAACTTAAGGGTCTACCCTACAAGGTGCCCTTATGGAGGACACATGCCCTTAATAAAGACACTTTGGAACATGAAATAAGGCCACTAATTTGGAGGCCATGGTGGTGCACGAATTGCTTCATGAGAAAGCAAGGAATCTAATAAAGGACTTAAATGAGAAATTGAATGTTAATTAATGCCATTAATTGAACGTTACAAAAACTTCATTCATTATTAAAGTTTTGTAATCACAAGCTCATTAGTGACATTAAGGACAATCATGGTCGAATTGATTGCAAGGTTTCCCTCTTCTTCATGAAAAGGAATTCGTGCAAGGGAAAGGAAATAAAGTGTGAAGAATTCATTCATGGAAGCCATCAAGCCATGTGGGTTACAATTTGAATTACAAATTCAAAAGGGGCCATCATTGTTGCACGGCCAAGCAATCAACAAGAAGGTTATGAAATGAATTTCCAATTCATGATGCCATCAATGCTCACGGCCATAAAGGAGGGAGGTTACAAATTGAATTACACATTCATTTGCACATCAATGCGTGCGGCCAAGTTTAAGACATGAAGTAGGAGTTACAATTTCACCATCATTAGAGCATTGATGGGCCGAATGGAGATGCTTTGCTTTTATTCCTCATTAAGCTAGGCTTTATTGTTAATCATGACTTGGCTAAATGATAAGCTCCTCACGTGTAATAGGATAGGCAGCCAAGACCATAATGTAATCCTATATATTGTACTTGATTTCATGAATGGAGGAGGAACTTTTTGGTTGTGAAAACGTGTGTGCCTTGTGCATGAGAGGCGTGCTGCCTTCCTCACTCAAGAGAGTGATTCTCTTGAAGGTTCAGTGAGTGAACCAACTCAAGTCTTCCATGGAGTGATTCTATGTGGAGCAAGGTGGCTTCTTTTCTTCTAAGAATGAGGCGCCATCTTCTATCCCAGTTTGAGTCTTTCTTTCTTTTTGTTTTGAGTCCAAGAGCACATAGGTGTGTTCATATCCAAAAATACAAAAAGAGTTTGTGTCATGAGTCTTGTTTTGATGATCAAAACCGTGGTCATCATACAGTGGAAGAGAGTGTCTTTTCTTTTGTTGTTTCCTCTTAGTTTCTTGAGTCTTTTGTGAAGAACAATTCGTGGTTCTTCTTTGTGTTATTGAGAGTGTTTCTCAATTTGAGTCTCTTTTAGAGTTTGAGTCTAAGATCATTTGATCTTTGCCTTGGAGAAAAGAGTTGGAATCGATGGTCTCATTCCCTGGGCGCATCAACTTGATACACCCAAAAAAGAACTCTTTGGTTGTGAAAACGTGTGTGCCTTGTGTATTAGGACATATAAGAACCTTTATAATGATCCTAAACAATGCTTAGTGCCCCAAGGGACGTAGAGGATGTAGCACGAGTCCTTGGAGGCTCTAACAAGTGTAGAATGGTTAAGAGAGTATTCCAAAGGCTTAGAATCGTCTTGGCATGTGTATTAGGACATATAATAACCTTTAGAATGATCCTAAACAATGCTTGGTGCCCGAAGGGACAAATAGGATGTAGAATGAGTCCTTGGAGGCTCTAAAAATTGTAGAATGGTAAATAGAGTATTCTAAAGCCTTAGTATTGTCCAGGAAAATGTATTAAGACATATAAAACCTTTAGAATGATCCTAAACAATGCTTGGTGCGCCAAGCGACGTAGAGGATGTAGCATGAGTCCTTGGAGGCTCTAAAAAGTGTAGAATGGTTAAAAAAGTATTGTAAAGGCTTAGAATGATCTAGGAATATGTATTAAGACATATAGAACCTTTATAATGATCCTAAACAATGCTTGGTGCGCCAAGCGACGTAGAGGATGTAGCATGAGTCCTTGGAGGCTCTAACAAGTGTAGAATGGTTAAAAAAGTATTTTAAAGGCTTAGAATGGTGTAGGAATGTGTATTAGGACTTATAAGAACCATTAGAATGATCCTAAACATTACTTGGTACCCCATGGGATGTAGATGGTGTAGCATGAGTCCTAGGAGGGTCTAAGAAGTGTAGAATGGTTAATAGAGTATTCTAAAGACTTAGTATTGTCTAGGAATATATATTAAGACATATAGAACCTTTAGAATGATCCTAAACATTGCTTGGTGCGCCAAGCGACGTAGAGGAGATAGCATGACTCGTTGAAAGCTCTAACAAATGTAGAATGGTTAATAGAGTATTCTAAAGGCTTAGAATGGTCTAGGAATGTGTATTAGGACATACAAGAACCTTTAGAATGATCGTAAACAATTCTTGGTGCCCCATGGGACGTAGAGGATGTAGAAGGAGTCCTAGGAGGCTCTAACAAGTGTAGAATGGTTAATTGAGTATTCTAAAGGCTTAGTATTGTCTAGGAATATGTATTAAGACATATAGAACCTTTAGAATGACCGTAAACAATGCTTGGTGCGCCAAGCGATGTAGAGGATGTAGCATGAGTCGTTGGAAGCTCTAACAAGTGTAGAATGGTTAATAGAGTATTCTAAAGGCTTAGAATGGTCTAGGAATGTGTATTAGGACATATAAGAACCTTCAGAATGATCCTAAACTATGCTTGGTACCCCTAGGAACGTAGAGGGTGAATCATGAGTCCTTGGAGGCTTTAACAAGTGTAGAATGGTTAAGAGTGTATTTTAAAGACTTAGAATGATCTAGGCATGTGTATTAGGACATATAAGAACCTTTAGAATGATCCTAAACAATGCTTAGTGCCCCAAGGGACGTAGAGGATGTAGCACGAGTCCTTGGAGGCTCTAACAAGTGTAGAATGGTTAAGAGAGTATTCCAAAGGCTTAGAATCGTCTAGGCATGTGTATTAGGAAATATAAGAACCTTTAGAATGATCCTAAACAATGCTTGGTGCCCCAAGGGGCAAAGAGGATGTAGAATGAGTCCTTGGAGGCTCTAACAAGTGTAGAATGGTTAATAGAGTATTCTAAAGTCTTAGTATTGTCTAGGAAAATGTATTAAGACATATAAAACCTTTAGAATGATCCTGAACAATGCTTGGTGCGCCAAGCGACGTAGAGGATGTAGCATGAGTCCTTGGAGGCTCTAACAAGTGTAGAATGGTTAAAAAAGTATTGTAAAGGCTTAGCATGGTCTAGGAATATGTATTAAGACATATAGAACCTTTAGAATGATCCTAAACAATGCTTGGTGCGCCAAGCGACGTAGAGGATGAAGCATGAGTCGTTGGAAGCTCTAACAAGTGTAGAATGATTAATAGAGTATTCTAAAGGCTTAGAATGGTCTAGGAATGTGTATTAGGACATATAAGAACCTTCAGAATGATCCTAAACTATGCTTGGTTCCCCTAGGAACGTAGAGGGTGAATCATGAGTCCTTGGAGGCTTTAAAAAGTGTAGAATGGTTAAGAGAGTATTTTAAAGACTTAGAATGATCTAGGCATGTGTATTAGGACATATAATAACCTCTAGAATGATCCTAAACAATGCTTCGTGCCCCAATGGACGTAGAGGATGTAGCACGAGTCTTTGGAGGCTCTAACAGGTGTAGAATGGTTAAGAGAGTATTCCAAAGGCTCGGAATCGTCTTGGCATGTGTATTAGGACATATAAGAACCTTTAGAATGATCCTAAACAATGCTTAGTGCCCGAAGGGACAAAGTGGATGTAGAATGAGTCCTTGGATGCTCTAACAATTGTAGAATGGTTAATAGAATATTCTAAAGGCTTAGTATTGTCTAGGAATATGTATTAGGACATATAAGAACCTTTAGAATGATCGTAAACAATGCTTGATGCCCCATGGGACGTAGAGGGTGTAGCTTGAGTCTTTGGAGGCTCTAACAAGTGTAGAATGGTTAAAAAAAGTATTGTAAAGGCTTAGAATGGTCTAGGAATGTGTATTAGTACATACAAGAAGCTTTAGAATGATCCTAAACAATGCTTGGTGCGCCAAGCGACGTAGAGGATGTAGCATGAGTCCTTGGAGGCTCTAACAAGTGTAGAATGGTTAAAAAAGTATTTTAAAGGCTTAGAATGGTCTAGGAATGTCTATTAGGACTTATAAGAACCATTAGAATGATCCTGAACATTGCTTGGTACCCCATGGGACGTAGATGGTGTAGCTTGAGTCCTAGGAGGCTCTAACAAGTGTAGAATGGTTAATAGAGTATTCTAAAGGCTTAGTATTGTCTAGGAATATGTATTAAGACATATAGAACCTTTAGAATGATCCTAAACAATGCTTGGTGCGCCAAGCGACGTAGAGGATGTAGCATGACTCGTTGGAAGCTCTAACAAGTGTAGAATGGTTAATAGAGTATTCTAAAGGCTTAGAATGCTCTAGGAATGTGTATTAGGACATATAAAAACCTTCAGAATGATCCTAAACTATGCTTGGTTCCCCTAGGAACATAGAGGGTGAATCATGAGTCCTTGGAGGCTTTAACAAGTGTAGAATGATCTAGCCATGTGTTTTAGGACATATAAGAACCTTTAGAATAATCCTAAACAATGCTTAGTGCCCCAAGGGACGAAGAGGATGTAGCACGAGTCCTTTGAGGCTCTAACAAGTGTAGAATGGTTAAGAGAGTATTCCAAAGGCTTAGAATCGTCTAGGCATGTGTATTAGGACATATAAGAACCTTTAGAATGATCCTAAACAATTCTTGGTGCCTCAAGGGACAAAGAGGATGTAGAATGAGTCCTTGGAGGCTCTAACAAGTGTAGAATGGTTAATAGAGTATTCTAAAGGCTTAGTATTGTCTAGGAAAATGTATTAAGACATATAAAACCTTTAGAATGATCCTAAACAATGCTTGGTGCGCCAAGCGACGTAGAGGATGTAGCATGAGTCCTTGGAGGCTCTAAGAAGTGTAGAATGGTTAAAAAAGTATTGTAAAGGCTTATCATGGTCTAGGAATATGTATTAAGACATATAGAACCTTTAGAATGATCCTAAACAATGCTTGGTGCGCCAAGCGACGTAGAGGATGTAGCATTAGTCGTTGGAAGCTCTAACCAGTGTAGAATGATTAATAGAGTATTCTAAAGGCTTGGAATGGTCTAGGAAGGTGTATTAGGACATATAAGAACTTTCAGAATGATCCTAAACTATGCTTGGTTCCCCTAGGAACGTAGAGGGTGAATCATGAGTCCTTGGAGGCTTTAACAAGTTTAGAATGGTTAAGAGAGTATTTTAAAGACTTTGAGTGGTCTAGGCATGTGTATTTGGACATATCAGAACCTTTAGAATTATCCTAAACAATGCTTGCTGCCTTCAAGGGACGTAGGCGATGTAGCATGAGTCCTTCGAGGCTTTAAAAAGTGTAGAATGATTAAGAGAGTATTCTAAAGGATTAGAATCGTTTAGGCATATGTATTAGGACATAAAGAACCTTTAGAATGATCCTAAACAATGCTTGGTACCCCAAGGGACAAAAAGGATGTAGAATGAGTCCTTGGAGGCGCTAACAAGTGTAGAATGGTTAATAGAGTATTTTAAAGGCTTAGTATTGTCTAGGAATATGTATTAGGACATATAAGAACCTTTAGAATGATCGTAAACAATGCTTGGTGCCCCATGGGACGTAGAGGGTGTAGCTTGAGTCTTTGGAGGCTCTAACAAGTGTAGAATGGTTAAAAAAGTATTGTAAAGGCTTAGAATGGTCTAGGAATGTGTATTAGGACATACAAGAACCTTTAGAATGATCCTCAACAATGCTTGGTGCGCCAAGCGACGTAGAGGATGTAGCATGAGTCCTTGGAGGCTCTAACAAGTGTAGAATGGTTAAAAAAATTATTTTAATGGCTTAGAATGGTCTAGGAATGTGTATTAGGACTTATAAGAACCATTAGAATGATCCTATACATTACTTGGTACCCCATGGGACGTAGATGGTGTAGCATGAGTCCTAGGAGGCTCTAACAAGTGTAGAATGGTTAATAGAGTATTCTAAAGGCTTAGTATTGTCTAGGAATATGTATTAAGACATATAGAACCTTTAGAATGATCCTAAACAATGCTTGGTGCGCCAAGCGACGTAGAGGATGTAGCATGAGTCGTTGGAAGCTCTAACAAGTGTAGAATGGTTAATAGAGTATTCTAAAGGCTTAGAATGGTCTAGGAATGTGAATTAGGACATACAAGAACCTTTAGAATGATCGTAAACAATGCTTGGTGCCCCATGGGACGTAGAGGGTGTAGCTTGAGTCCTTGGAGGCTCTAACAAGTGTAGAATGGTTAATAGAGTATTCTAAAGGCTTAGTATTGTCTAGGAATATGTATTAAGACATATAGAACCTTTAGAATGATCCTAAACAATGCTTGGTGCGCCAAGCGACGTAGAGGATGTAGCATGAGTCTTTGGAAGCTCTAACAAGTGTAGAATGGTTAATAGAGTATTCTAAAGGCTTACAATGGTCTATGAATGTGTATTAGGACATATAAGAACCTTCAGAATGATCCTAAACTATGCTTGGTTCTCCTAGGAACGTAGTGGGTGAATCATGAGTCCTTGGAGGCTTTAACAAGTGTAGAATGGTTAAGAGAGTATTTTAAAGACTTAGAATGGTCTAGGCATGTGTATTTGGACATATTAGAACCTTTAGAATGATCCTAAACAATGCTTGCTGCTTTCAAGGGACGTAGACGATGTAGCATTAGTCCTTGGAGGCTTTAACAAGTGTAGAATGATTAAGAGAGTATTCTAAAGGCTTAGAATCGTCTAGGCATGTGTATTAGGACATATAAGAACCTTTAGAATGGTCCTAAACAATCCTTGGTAACCCAAGCGACAAAAAGGATGTAGAATGAATCCTTGGAGGCTCTAACAAGTGTAGAATGGTTAATAGAGTATTCTAAAGGCTTTGTATTGTCTAGGAATATGTATTAGGACATATAAGAACCTTTAGAATGATCTTTAACAATGCTTGGTGCCCCATGGGACGTAGACGGTGTAGCTTGAGTCCTTGGAGGCTCTAACAAGTGTAGAATGGTTAAAAAAGTATTGTAAAGGCTTAGAATGGTCTAGGAATGTGTACTAGGACATACAAGAACCTTTAGAATGATCGTAAACAATTCTTGGTGCCCCATGGGACGTAGAGGTTGTAGCATGAGTCCATGAAGGCTCTAACAAGTGTAGAATGGTTAATAGAGTATTCTAAAGGCTTAGAATGGTCTAGGCATTTGTATTAGGACATAAAAAAAAACCTTTAGAATTATCCAAAACTATGCTTGATTCCCCTAGGAACGTAGAGGGTGAATCATGAGTCGTTGGAGGCTCTAACAAGTGTAGAATGGTTAATAGAGTATTTTAAAGGCTTAGAATCATCTAGGAATGTGTATTAAGGCATATAAGAACCTTGAGAATGATCCTAAACAATGCTTGGTGCCCCAATGGACGTAAAGGATGTAGCATGAGTCCTTGGAGGCTCTAACAAGTGTAGAATGTTTAATTGAGTATTCTAAAGGCTTAGAATGGTCTAGGAATGTGTATTAGGACATATAAGAACCTTCAGAATGATCCTAAACTATGCTTGGTTCCCATAGGAACGTAGAGGGTGAATCATGAGTCCTTGGAGGCTTTCACATGTGTAGAATGGTTAAGATAGAATTTTAAAGACTTGGAATGGTCTAGCCATGTGTATCAGGACATATAAGAACCTTTAGAATGATCCTAAACAATGCTTAGTGCCCCAAGGGACGTAGAGGATGTAGCACGAGTCGTTGGAGGCTCTAACAAGTGTAGAATGGTTAGAAAAGTATTGTAAAGGCTTAGAATGGTCTAGGAATGTGTATTAGGACATACAAGAACCTTTAGAATGATCGTAAACAATTTTTGGTGCCCCAATGGACGTAAAGGATGTAGCATGAGTCCTTGGAGGCTCTAACAAGTGTAGAATGGTTAATAGAGTATTCTAAAGGCTTAGAATGGTCTAGGACTGTGTATTAGAACATATAAGAACCTTCAAAATGATCCTAAACTATGCTTGGTTCCCCTAGGAACGTAGAGGGTGAATCATGAGTCCTTGGAGGCTTTAACAAGTGTAGAATGGTTAAAAGAGTATTTTAAAGACTTAGAATGATCTAGGCATGTGTATTAGGACATATAAGAACCTTTAGATTGATCCTAAACAATGCTTAGTGCCCCAAGGGACGAAGAGGATGTAGCACGAGTCCTTGGAGGCTCTAACAAGTGTAGAATGGTTAAGAGAGTATTCCAAAGGCTTAGAATCGTCTAGGCATGTGTATTAGGACATATAAGAACCTTTAGAATGATCCTAAACAATGCTTGGTGCCCCAAGGGACAAAGGGGATGTAGAATGAGTCCTTGGATGCTCTAACAAGTGTAGAATGGTTAATAGAGTATTCTAAAGGCTTAGTATTTTCTAGGAAAATGTATTAAGACATATAAAACCTTTAGAATGATCCTAAACAATGTTTAGTGCGCCAAGCGACGTAAAGGATGTAGCATGAGTCCTTGGAGGCTCTAACAAGTGTAGAATGGTTAAAAAGTATTGTAAAGGCTTAGAATGGTCTAGGAATATGTATTAAGACATATAGAAACTTTAGAATGATCCTAAACAATGCTTGGTGCGCCAAGCGACGTAGAGGATGTAACATGAGTCCTTGGAGGCTCTAACAAGTGTAGAATGGTTAAAAAAGTATTGTAAAGGCTTAGAATGGTCTAGGAATGTGTATTAGGACATATAAGAACCTTCAGAATGATCCTAAACTATGCTTGGTTCCCATAGGAACGTAGAGGGTGAATCATGAGTCCTTGGAGGCTTTAACAAGTGTAGAATGGTTAAGAGAGAATTTTAAAGACTTAGAATGGTCTAGGCATGTGTATTAGGACATATAAGAACCTTTAGAATGATCCTAAACAATTCTTAGTGCCCCAAGGGACGTAGAGGATGTAGCACGAGTCCTTGGAGGCTCTAACAAGTGTAGAATAGTTAAGAGAGTATTCCAACGGCTTAGAATCGTCTAGGCATGTGTATTAGGACATATAAGAACCTTTAGAATGATCGTAAACATTGCTTGGTGCCCCATGGGACGTAGAGGAATTAGCATGAGTCATTGATGGCTCTAACAAGTGTAGAGTGGTTAATAGAGTATTCTAAAGGCTGAGAATGGTCTAGGCATGTGTATTAGGAGATATAAGAACCTTTAGAATGATCCTAAACAAAGCTTGGTGCCCCAAGGGACGTAGAGGATGTGACATGAGTCCTAGGATGCTCTAACAAGTCTAGAATGGTTAATAGAGTATTCTAAAGGCTTAGTATTGTTTAGGAAAATGTATTAAGACATATAAAACCTTTAGAATGATCCTAAACAATGCTTCGTGCGCCAAGCGACGTAGAGGATGTAGCATGAGTCCTTGGAGGCTCTTACAAGTGTAGAATAGTTGAAAAAGTATTGTAAAGGCTTAGAATGGTCTAGGAATATGTATTAAGACATATAGAACCTTTAGAATGATCCTAAACAATGCTTGGTGCGCCAAGTGACGTAAAGGATGTAGCATGAGTCCTTGGAGGCTCTAACAAGTGTAGAATGATTAGAAAAGTATTGTAAAGGCTTAGAATGGTCTAGGAATGTGTATTAGGACATACAAGAACCTTTAGAATGATCGTCAATAATTCTTGGTGCCCCATGGGACGTAGAGGATGTAGCATGAGTCCTAGGAGGCTCTAACAAGTGTAGAATGGTTAAAAAAGTATTGTAAAGGCTTAGAATCGTCTAGGAATGTGTATTAGGACATACAAGAACCTTTAGAATGATCATAAACAATTTTTGGTGCCCCAATGGACGTAAAGGATGTAGCATGAGTCCTTGGAGGCTCTAACAAGTGTAGAATGGTTAATAGAGTATTCTAAAGGTATAGAATGGTCTAGGACTGTGTATTAGAACATATAAGAACCTTCAGAATTATCCTAAACTATGCTTGGTTCCCCTAGGAACGTAGAGGGTGAATCATGAGTCTTTGGAGGCTTTAACAAGTGTAGAATGGTTAAGAGAGTATTTTAAAGACTTAGAATGATCTAGGCATGTGTATTAGGACATATAATAACCTTTAGAATGATCCTAAACAATGCTTAGTTCCCCAAGGGACGTAGAGGATGTAGCACGAGTCCTTGGAGGCTCTAACAAGTGTAGAATGGTTAAGAGAGTATTCCAAAAGCTTAGAATCGTCTAGGCATGTTTATTAGGACATATAAGAACCTTTAGAATGATCCTAAGCAATGCTTGGTGCCCCAAGGGACGTAGAGGATGTAACATGAGTCCTTGCATGGTCTAACAAGTGTAGAATGGTTAATAGAGTATTCTAAAGGCTTAGTATTGTCTAGGAAAATGTATTAAGACATATAAAACCTTTAGAATGATCCTAAACAATGCTAGGTTCGCCAAGCGATGTAAAGGATGTAGCATGAGTCCTTGGAGGCTCTAACAAGTGTAGAATGGTTAATAAAGTATTGTAAAGGCTTAGAATGGTCTAGGACTGTGTATTAGGACATACAACAACCTTTAGAATGATCGTAAACAATTCTTGGTGCCCCATGGGACGTAGAGGATGTAGCATGAGTCATAGGAGGCTCTAACAAGTGTAGAATGGTTAATAGAGTATTCTAAAGGCTTAGAATGGTCTAGGCATTTGTATTAGGACATAAAAAAAACCTTTAGAATTATCCAAAACTATGCTTGATTCTCCTAGGAACGTAGAGGGTGAATCATGAGTCGTTGGAGGCTCTAACAAGTGTAGAATGGTTAATAGAGTATTCTAAAGGCTTAGAATCGTCTAGGAATGTGTATTAGGGCATATAAGAACATTTAGAATGATCCTAAACAATGCTTGGTGCCCCAATGGACGTATAGGATGTAGCATGAGTCCTTGGAGGCTCTAACAAGTGTAGAATGGTTAATAGAATATTCTAAAGGCTTAGAATGGTCTAGGAATATGTATTAGGACATATAAGAACCTTCAGAATGATCCTAAACTATGATTGGTTCCCATAGGAACGTAGAGGGTGAATCATGAGTCCTTGGAGGCTTTAACAAGTGTAGAATGGTTAAGAGAGAATTTTGAAGACTTAGAACGGTCTAGGCATGTGTATTAGGACATATAAGAACCTTTAGAATGATCCTAAACAATGCTTAGTGCCCCAAGGGACGTAGAGGGTGTAGCACGAGTCCTTGGAGGCTCTAACAAGTGTAGAATAGTTAAGAGAATATTCCAACGGCTTAGAATCGTCTAGGCATGTGTATTAGGACATATAAGAACCTTTAGAATGATCGTAAACAATGCTTGGTGCCCCATGGGACGTAAAGGATGTAGCATGAGTCGTTGGTGGCTCTACCAAGTGTAGAATGGTTAATAGAGTATTCAAAAGGCTGAGAATGGTCTAGGCATGTGTATTAGGAGATATAAGAACCTTTAGAATGATCCTAAACAAAGCTTGGTGCCCCAAGGGACGTAGAGGATGTAACATGAGTCCTTGGATGCTCTAACAAGTGTAGAATTGTTAAAAGAGTATTCTGAAGGCTTAGTATTGTCTAGGAAAATGTATTAAGACATATAAAACCTTTAGAATGATCCTAAACAGTTCTTGGTGCGCCAAGCGACGTAGAGGATGTAGCATGAGTCCTTGGAGGCTCTTACAAGTGTAGAATGGTTAAAAAAGTATTGTACAGGCTTAGAATGGTCTAGGAATATGTATTAAAACATATAGAACCTTTAGAATGATCCTAAACAATGCTTGGTGCGCCAAGCGATGGAAAGGATGTAGCATGAGTCCTTGGAGGCTCTGTGACAACCCAACTTTCATTCCAAAGTAAAACATTTATTTTCAGAAAATACGACCATTTTTTTCTTTGAAACTAAAAGTCAAGTCATCATCCATTATCAAATCTTGCGGAATTATATAAACATCGAGTCATGAAGACAAGTGATGTAACATCATATTTCATTCATACTAAAAAGGGGTACATACCACATTCTCATTTAAACAAAATACATAATTACTTGACTTAACACTCTAGGCCATTACATTATATTACATATATTACAACAAAATTCATAATAACCTAAAGCATATGGTTCATGACTCAGAATATAAAATAGTATAGATAAGAGAAAACCTGATGAATTATATCATTCACATTCCACCCCACAACTTAACTCAGTCGTCAGTTCCCCACTGACTTCCAGTTGAGTTGTCCATAATGTCATCCACCATCTGATTCGCATTATCCACCGGATCCTCATCCTCAATTGGATCCTCCTCCTCCTCTTCCTCCTCCTCTTGTGCCGAATCATCAGGCACGTATATCGGAGTTCGGGATCGAACTCGAGGGGAAGGGCTAGGACGAGCAGGAACCTCTAAAATGATTCTTTCTGAGGAGGGTGCTGGACTCGGTGGGATAGTGCGTCTCGGAAAACGTCGTGGTCGTGGTGGAGGGGTTCCATTTCGCATAACAAAATTTGGCGGAATGTGCATGATGTAAACCATTGGAATTCTCGATCTAAGCGGACGCATACGGGAATATGGGTTAGGATGGCGGAAGGTGACTTCCACATCTCCCTCATATGTAGCCCTATGGTCCTCAAAATTCCACTCCCCATTAGGGAGCGGCCTCATCTCCACGCAGAACATGTTTCTCGCCATCACCTACACAAGGGACTGGGAGTGAGTCATAGCTAAAAGCAATAACAAATGAGCATAACAGTGGCTAGAAATAACAAGCACAAATTATCAAATAGCAATAATAGATGCAAGTACATATGCTCAAACTGTCTTTTATAATATTTCAATTAGTGTCGTGATGCATGCCTACTTCTCATTCATGCTACGCGGTTTGGCATCCGAGTATCTCAGGCTCGGGATATTCTCAATCCTATGTTTCATCAAACCGGAGCGATTCATATTCAAGCATCACGATCGATTGGGAAATCGGTCTTCCTAGCATCCTTGTGCTAGGGATATTCTGATTTAACCTATACCGATGTTCCGAATCTAGATCGGAGCAACTCCATCCCCATGCATGATAATGCCACACAAACCTTTCGTCTTCTTTCTTTTTATTATTTAATCACATCCTTGAACATCTTGTCTCCAATATAGAGACCCAAAGTTCATAATCCTTCTCAATCTCAAGTCCATCCTTTCTTTTAGCATTAACTGGTGCTAGTGCTTTCTGAAAATTCCATCAGCGGCCTAGCCACTTTGTGATGGTTTTATATGATAGGAGTTAATCATTTTATTATTAGTGAATGCAACGACCCCATTTAGGACTCCCAAAATATCAACCAAGTGGGTAAAGACTTCCACTGGGACGTGGGAAAAATAATCAACCAAATGGGTGTACGCACTTCCATTGGGACATCGTGTCCGAATATATCAACCACTGAATAAAATTCCAGTAGGACTCATCTAGGATTAAAAATTCACCAATGGGAATCAAATAAACTTATACATTTATCCATTGGATCTCCTGTCCGAATATATCAACCACTGAATAAAATTCCAGTAGGACTCTTTCAGGATAATAATCGACCAATGGAAAAACATATAAGAATTAAGTATTTAATATTCTTGAGAAAAGTAAGTATTTTCTTCAGTTTTGGTCAAAAATACTCGAGTGTTTTATAAAAGACTCGAGTGTTCTTCATTTTTTTCCAGAATACTTGAAGTCTTTGAAGAAAGACTCGAGTTGTTCTTCATTTACCCAGAATACTCGAGTGTTTCTCAAAAGACTCGAGTGTTTTTACTGCAACAGCACCAGTTTCTACATTTTAAGTTCCAATTCGAATTCCAAGCATTGTTTTTCCATTCTTATGCAAAACAGAGGCATAAACACATATAATGAACATGTTATAACACATAAACAAGTACATAATAACATAAATCATCATCAAATCACAGAATCAATACAAACTTGGCAAATAACCATTTCAATATATGAAATTCATTTCCACTTGATTTTAACTTCAAAAATTAATCCAGTAAGCATTATTAGGTCCACTTAAACTTGTTTGAATCAGAAAACCTTAGGTTTATGACCTCCTGTTGGAAAACTACACTCAGTGGTTGAAACAAATAGGAACACTAGGAGAACACCTAGAAGGGGGGGTTGAATAGGTGTTAAAGAAACTTTGAAAGATTTTCGCAAGAAACAAATCTAAACGATTAAAACCAATGAAAATCAATCAATTAACAAATATTATATGATCAGAGATTAAGCGGAAACAATCAACACCAATATTCTTATTGATTCACCTAGGTTATGAAAATGATTTTCCCCAAATTAATTTGAACAATAAAGATTCAATTTAATCAATTATGAAAAATCACTTTTTCTAGGTTTTCAATCAAGAACACAATTAAAGACTTGAATTGTAAAGAGTAGAGAGTTTAGAGATACGACACAGTGATTTATCCTGGTTCACTTTCATCCACTTGAAAGCTACTCCAGTCCCCTCTTCAACCAAGAGAGATTCTTCACTATGAGGAATTAGAGTTTCTCAAATTACAAGTAAATGCCTCACAAGACTTCCTTCTTGCTAGCCTACAAAGGATACCACACCCTTGCCTTGTAACCCTATTGATTATCAAAAGTTTGTTAATATCAAGAGTTTCAAGAGTTTGTAACCCTATTTTTGAACTAGCATATATAAGATCAAGAGTTTCATTTTGAAGATTAAGCTCATCAACTTGTTTTTGAAGTTCTAAAATCTCTTGTTGATGTTTCAAAATGAGCTTCTTCCTTTCAATGTTTTTCAAAGCTAGTTTCTTAAATTGTTTATGCATTTCTTCATAAGCATTATATAACATTTCATATTTGGAAGAAATTTCGGATTTAGTTTCACTTACATCGCTTTCGTAGCTTTGTTCACTTGATTCATCATTTGAGCTTTCCTCTTCATGTACTTGAGCTATCAAGTTGAGACAAGCGTCATGTTCATCATCCGAAGAACTACTAGTTGTGCTTTTCTTGTCTTGTTCATCATCACTATTCCAAACTATGTATGCCCTTTTGTATTTTGCATTTTTCTTCTCTTTCTCCTTCTTCTTGAGATACTTAGAGCATGAGTACTTGAGATGACCGGGCTTTCCACATTCATGGAAAACTATACCTTCTTTTGAAGTCTTGGTCTTGTAGTGCGGGGGATCCTTCTCTTTACTTTTGTCCTTGTTCAACCTTCCTTTTCTCCTTAGAATTTTATTGAACTTTCTTAGTAGAAGCTTCATCTCCTCTTCATCAATGTCCGAATCGGAATCTTCATTATCATCATCATCGGAACTCTCTTCCTTTTTATATGACCTTTGAGATTTAAGAGCAATTCCTTTTCTTTCTTTGTACTTATCCGACTCTTCATGCATTTGCAAACGTTCAAGCTCCATTTCATGTTCTTGTAGCTTTCCGAAAAGTGTTGCTAAGTCCATGGTGTCCAAGTCCTTTGATTCAACTATTGCGGTAACCTTGGGTTGCCATTCCCTACTTAGACATCTTAAAACTTTGTTAACAAGTTCACAATTCACGAAAGTTTTACCAAGAGCAATGAGATGATTAACAATATGAGTAAAACGTTTTTGCATAAAACATATAGATTCATTAGGCAACATATGAAACAATTCATATTCATGCATCAAAGAATTCAATCTAGCACGCCTAACTTCACTAGTGCCTTCATGTGTGACTTGCAAGGTGTCCCACATTTCTTTGGCATCTTTACATTGGGAGACTCTAAAGAACTCATCATAAGATAGAGCGGAGGTGATGATATTCTTTGCTTTTAAATCATATTGAATTTTCCTTTTATCATCATCGGTCCACTTATCTTTGGGAGTTAGGGTAAGCACACCTTCTACATCTTTTGAGGGAATATAAGGACCATTTTCAATGGCTTCCCAAATGTTCACATCTATGGCTTCTATAAAGATTCTCATCCTAATTTTCCAATAACCATAACCCTCTCCACCAAACATAGGAGGGCGATTAATTGAAGCACCTTCACCACCAAAAGGATTCGTAGAACCCATTGTAGTTTCCTTAGGATCTTAACGAAAAAGCTCTATGCTCGTGTCTTTCGACCGAGCTCTGATACCAATTGTTGGAAAACTACACTCAGTGGTTGAAACAAATAGGAACACTAGGAGAACACCTAGAAGGGGGGGTTGAATAGGTGTTAAAGAAACTTCGAAAGATTTTCGCAAGAAACAAATCTAAACGATTAAAACCAATGAAAATCAATCAATTAACAAATATTATATGATCAGAGATTAAGCGGAAACAATCAACACCAATATTCTAATTGATTCACCTAGGTTATGAAAATGATTTTCCCCAAATTAATTTGAACAATAAAGATTCAATTTAATCAATTATGAAAAATCACTTTTTCTAGGTTTTCAATCAAGAACACAATTAAAGACTTGAATTGTAAAGAGTAGAGAGTTTAGAGATACGACACAGTGATTTATCCTGGTTCACTTTCATCCACTTGAAAGCTACTCCAGTCCCCTCTTCAACCAAGAGAGATTCTTCACTATGAGGAATTAGAGTTTCTCAAATTACAAGTAAATGCCTCACAAGACTTCCTTCTTGCTAGCCTACAAAGGATACCACACCCTTGCCTTGTAACCCTATTGATATCTAATCTAACCTCTTCTCTTTTGCTTGCCGATACCCACAACAAGTCTTCCAATTGCTTGCTTCACTCACAAGACTTCCAATTGCTTGTTCTTCAACAAGGCTTCCAAGTGCTTGATGAAATGCCTCACCAAGGCTTCCAAATAACTTTGCTTGATTCCACAAAATCAAGGCTTCCAATGTTGTAGAATGTTTGCCTCTTGCAATGATTACAACTCAAATAAAAACAAAATAACAATCCTATGAATCTCTTTCAAAAGCTATGAAATATCAACATGAGAGATTCAAGGTTCTTGATCAAAGAATATGAAAATGAGAGCTTTGATCTTGAGAGAGTGAGAGAGAATAGTGTGGCTTTGATTCTTTGTAAAATTGTGTATCAAAATGATTCTAGTTGATTCTCATTGATAGAAATGATTAGGAAAAGGTTTATATAGAATACCCAAAAGTTGGAGCACTTAGAATGGCTTTTGAGAAGTGAAAAACGTATTTAAAACAGTTACAGAC
This sequence comes from Crotalaria pallida, assembly GCA_037953625.1. Taxonomy (NCBI): domain Eukaryota; kingdom Viridiplantae; phylum Streptophyta; class Magnoliopsida; order Fabales; family Fabaceae; genus Crotalaria; species Crotalaria pallida. Next base: position 71,543,456 of record CM075649.1, on the reverse strand, counting down.
CCTGTTTACTCGAGTAAAATAAGTATTAATCGAGTAATACGAAAGTCTGATAAATTTCACTCGAGTGAAAAAGGTTTTACTCGAGTAAAAGTTCAGATAATCGATTATCAAAAGTTTGTTAATCTATTATCAGTTCAAAATACACTGTTAATCAATTATCAAAATCTGTTAATCGATTATTAACATTAAAAATCACTTAAAACTTGTTTTCTCAAAAACTAAACCTTTTCTTTCAAACCTTTAAGCCACCTATTGATTTTAGGCAAAGTGAAAACTCAAAATATGATATAATCATGCAATCAAAAGAGATTCACTACCCTCTAAGAACTTCTACCCAAACTCATAAACTAAAAGACTTGTGAGGCAAAAGATAAAACAATAAAACATAAACTACCAAACTAAGTCTTCATGAGTTGGTTCTCTCTTCATAAATTGATGTTTGTTGTTGCTTGTTGAGCTTGAACTTGATCAACACATTTGTAGCTTGTTCAAAACCTTTTGGCATTTATCAAAACATTCTTCATGGATCTTACAATCTCCCCCTTTTTGAAAATGACAAACATGTTTTGAAATCGTTTGAAGTTCATTGAAGTTGTTGATGCTTGAACCATTTGATCACTTGGTGAGACTCTTGCTCCCCCTCAATTAAGGCTTTTGACATTTGAAATCCAATTGAGTAAGCTTGATTCTCCCCCTATCTCCAACAACTTTGCTCAACCTACATAAAAACAACAAAAACAACCTTTCTCCAAACATACCATTTTATAAAAAATATTTCTCCCCTTTGTTTCAAAACATCATATTTCTCCCCCTTTGGCATTATCAAAAAGAAATATATACCAATTGAAATATAAGATCTAAGCCAAAATAGAGAGATTAATGAGATATAACAACCAAAGCATGATACCAATTGTAAAACAATTGTAAGAATTTGATACCAATAGAATTTTCTCAATAGTATAAACAATATCACATTATAAGAAATAATACCAATTAAGAGAACTATGAGCAATATCCAACAATATCATATTGAAATACCAATTGTATAATATCAAATGTTACCAATTTGTAGGATTTCTCTTAATACCAATTGAAGAAGATCAATAATGTCAATTGTATCAAATGTGTATAGACCTTCATTTGCTTCTTCAATCATACCTACAAAACAATCATGCTTTGCTTTTTGGTTACCAAATGGTTTTGGATCCATTTTTGTTAGTGTAGGGACTCTCACCCTTTTTCATCCAAACAAAATCTCCTTTAGGTATACCATGCACTTTAATATAACACACATTTGAAGTATGTCCATGAGTACCACAATAGAAACATGTTGGTGCATTTGAAAAATAAACCTTTGAAAAATCAACAACATTTCTATGAGATTTACTCTTAGCATTAGTATAACCCAAACCAAACTTGTTTGAATTTTCTCTTTGAAAATTTAACAATGTGCGCAATCTAATATCACCATTTGAGAAACTTGCAAGCTTATTTTTCAAAATAGCATTTTCATCTTTAAGCAACTTGCAATCCTCACAATCAACCACAATATTCAATCTACTAGCACAATCACAAGAAGAACTAGCATATATAAGATCAAGAGTTTCATTTTGAAGATTAAGCTCATCAACTTGTTTTTGAAGTTCTAAAATCTCTTGTTGATGTTTCAAAATGAGCTTCTTCCTTTCAATGTTTTTCAAAGCTAGTTTCTTAAATTGTTTATGCATTTCTTCATAAGCATTATATAACATTTCATATTTGGAAGAAATTTCGGATTTAGTTTCACTTACATCGCTTTCGTAGCTTTGTTCACTTGATTCATCATTTGAGCTTTCCTCTTCATGTACTTGAGCTATCAAGTTGAGACAAGCGTCATGTTCATCATCCGAAGAACTACTAGTTGTGCTTTTCTTGTCTTGTTCATCATCACTATTCCAAACTATGTATGCCCTTTTGTATTTTGCATTTTTCTTCTCTTTCTCCTTCTTCTTGAGATACTTAGAGCATGAGTACTTGAGATGACCGGGCTTTCCACATTCATGGCAAACTATACCTTCTTTTGAAGTCTTGGTCTTGTAGTGCGGGGGATCCTTCTCTTTACTTTTGTCCTTGTTCAACCTTCCTTTTCTCCTTAGAATTTTATTGAACTTTCTTAGTAGAAGCTTCATCTCCTCTTCATCAATGTCCGAATCGGAATCTTCATTATCATCATCATCGGAACTCTCTTCCTTTTTATATGACCTTTGAGATTTAAGAGCAATTCCTTTTCTTTCTTTGTACTTATCCGACTCTTCATGCATTTGCAAACGTTCAAGCTCCATTTCATGTTCTTGTAGCTTTCCGAAAAGTGTTGCTAAGTCCATGGTGTCCAAGTCCTTTGATTCAACTATTGCGGTAACCTTGGGTTGCCATTCCCTACTTAGACATCTTAAAACTTTGTTAACAAGTTCACAATTCACGAAAGTTTTACCAAGAGCAATGAGATGATTAACAATATGAGTAAAACGTTTTTGCATAAAACATATAGATTCATTAGGCAACATATGAAACAATTCATATTCATGCATCAAAGAATTCAATCTAGCACGCCTAACTTCACTAGTGCCTTCATGTGTGACTTGCAAGGTGTCCCACATTTCTTTGGCATCTTTACATTGGGAGACTCTAAAGAACTCATCATAAGATAGAGCGGAGGTGATGATATTCTTTGCTTTTAAATCATATTGAATTTTCCTTTTATCATCATCGGTCCACTTATCTTTGGGAGTTAGGGTAAGCACACCTTCTACATCTTTTGAGGGAATATAAGGACCATTTTCAATGGCTTCCCAAATGTTCACATCTATGGCTTCTATAAAGATTCTCATCCTAATTTTCCAATAACCATAACCCTCTCCACCAAACATAGGAGGGCGATTAATTGAAGCACCTTCACCACCAAAAGGATTCGTAGAACCCATTGTAGTTTCCTTAGGATCTTAACGAAAAAGCTCTATGCTCGTGTCTTTCGACCGAGCTCTGATACCAATTGTTGGAAAACTACACTCAGTGGTTGAAACAAATAGGAACACTAGGAGAACACCTAGAAGGGGGGGTTGAATAGGTGTTAAAGAAACTTCGAAAGATTTTCGCAAGAAACAAATCTAAACGATTAAAACCAATGAAAATCAATCAATTAACAAATATTATATGATCAGAGATTAAGCGGAAACAATCAACACCAATATTCTTATTAATTCACCTAGGTTATGAAAATGATTTTCCCCAAATTAATTTGAACAATAAAGATTCAATTTAATCAATTATGAAAAATCACTTTTTCTAGGTTTTCAATCAAGAACACAATTAAAGACTTGAATTGTAAAGAGTAGAGAGTTTAGAGATACGACACAGTGATTTATCCTGGTTCACTTTCATCCACTTGAAAGCTACTCCAGTCCCCTCTTCAACCAAGAGAGATTCTTCACTATGAGGAATTAGAGTTTCTCAAATTACAAGTAAATGCCTCACAAGACTTCCTTCTTGCTAGCCTACAAAGGATACCACACCCTTGCCTTGTAACCCTATTGATATCTAATCTAACCTCTTCTCTTTTGCTTGCCGATACCCACAACAAGTCTTCCAATTGCTTGCTTCACTCACAAGACTTCCAATTGCTTGTTCTTCAACAAGGCTTCCAAGTGCTTGATGAAATGCCTCACCAAGGCTTCCAAATAACTTTGCTTGATTCCACAAAATCAAGGCTTCCAATGTTGTAGAATGTTTGCCTCTTGCAATGATTACAACTCAAATAAAAACAAAATAACAATCCTATGAATCTCTTTCAAAAGCTATGAAATATCAACATGAGAGATTCAAGGTTCTTGATCAAAGAATATGAAAATGAGAGCTTTGATCTTGAGAGAGTGAGAGAGAATAGTGTGGCTTTGATTCTTTGTAAAATTGTGTATCAAAATGATTCTAGTTGATTCTCATTGATAGAAATGATTAGGAAAAGGTTTATATAGAATACCCAAAAGTTGGAGCACTTAGAATGGCTTTTGAGAAGTGAAAAACGTATTTAAAACAGTTACAGACCCTGTTTACTCGAGTAAAATAAGTATTAATCGAGTAATACGAAAGTCTGATAAATTTCACTCGAGTGAAAAAGGTTTTACTCGAGTAAAAGTTCAGATAATCGATTATCAAAAGTTTGTTAATCTATTATCAGTTCAAAATACACTGTTAATCAATTATCAAAATCTGTTAATCGATTATTAACATTAAAAATCACTTAAAACTTGTTTTCTCAAAAACTAAACCTTTTCTTTCAAACCTTTAAGCCACCTATTGATTTTAGGCAAAGTGAAAACTCAAAATATGATATAATCATGCAATCAAAAGAGATTCACTACCCTCTAAGAACTTCTACCCAAACTCATAAACTAAAAGACTTGTGAGGCAAAAGATAAAACAATAAAACATAAACTACCAAACTAAGTCTTCATGAGTTGGTTCTCTCTTCATAAATTGATGTTTGTTGTTGCTTGTTGAGCTTGAACTTGATCAACACATTTGTAGCTTGTTCAAAACCTTTTGGCATTTATCAAAACATTCTTCATGGATCTTACAATCTCCCCCTTTTTGAAAATGACAAACATGTTTTGAAATCGTTTGAAGTTCATTGAAGTTGTTGATGCTTGAACCATTTGATCACTTGGTGAGACTCTTGCTCCCCCTCAATTAAGGCTTTTGACATTTGAAATCCAATTGAGTAAGCTTGATTCTCCCCCTATCTCCAACAACTTTGCTCAACCTACATAAAAACAACAAAAACAACCTTTCTCCAAACATACCATTTTATAAAAAATATTTCTCCCCTTTGTTTCAAAACATCATATTTCTCCCCCTTTGGCATTATCAAAAAGAAATATATACCAATTGAAATATAAGATCTAAGCCAAAATAGAGAGATTAATGAGATATAACAACCAAAGCATGATACCAATTGTAAAACAATTGTAAGAATTTGATACCAATAGAATTTTCTCAATAGTATAAACAATATCACATTATAAGAAATAATACCAATTAAGAGAACTATGAGCAATATCCAACAATATCATATTGAAATACCAATTGTATAATATCAAATGTTACCAATTTGTAGGATTTCTCTTAATACCAATTGAAGAAGATCAATAATGTCAATTGTATCAAATGTGTATAGACCTTCATTTGCTTCTTCAATCATACCTACAAAACAATCATGCTTTGCTTTTTGGTTACCAAATGGTTTTGGATCCATTTTTGTTAGTGTAGGGACTCTCACCCTTTTTCATCCAAACAAAATCTCCTTTAGGTATACCATGCACTTTAATATAACACACATTTGAAGTATGTCCATGAGTACCACAATAGAAACATGTTGGTGCATTTGAAAAATAAACCTTTGAAAAATCAACAACATTTCTATGAGATTTACTCTTAGCATTAGTATAACCCAAACCAAACTTGTTTGAATTTTCTCTTTGAAAATTTAACAATGTGCGCAATCTAATATCACCATTTGAGAAACTTGCAAGCTTATTTTTCAAAATAGCATTTTCATCTTTAAGCAACTTGCAATCCTCACAATCAACCACAATATTCAATCTACTAGCACAATCACAAGAAGAACTAGCATATATAAGATCAAGAGTTTCATTTTGAAGATTAAGCTCATCAACTTGTTTTTGAAGTTCTAAAATCTCTTGTTGATGTTTCAAAATGAGCTTCTTCCTTTCAATGTTTTTCAAAGCTAGTTTCTTAAATTGTTTATGCATTTCTTCATAAGCATTATATAACATTTCATATTTGGAAGAAATTTCGGATTTAGTTTCACTTACATCGCTTTCGTAGCTTTGTTCACTTGATTCATCATTTGAGCTTTCCTCTTCATGTACTTGAGCTATCAAGTTGAGACAAGCGTCATGTTCATCATCCGAAGAACTACTAGTTGTGCTTTTCTTGTCTTGTTCATCATCACTATTCCAAACTATGTATGCCCTTTTGTATTTTGCATTTTTCTTCTCTTTCTCCTTCTTCTTGAGATACTTAGAGCATGAGTACTTGAGATGACCGGGCTTTCCACATTCATGGCAAACTATACCTTCTTTTGAAGTCTTGGTCTTGTAGTGCGGGGGATCCTTCTCTTTACTTTTGTCCTTGTTCAACCTTCCTTTTCTCCTTAGAATTTTATTGAACTTTCTTAGTAGAAGCTTCATCTCCTCTTCATCAATGTCCGAATCGGAATCTTCATTATCATCATCATCGGAACTCTCTTCCTTTTTATATGACCTTTGAGATTTAAGAGCAATTCCTTTTCTTTCTTTGTACTTATCCGACTCTTCATGCATTTGCAAACGTTCAAGCTCCATTTCATGTTCTTGTAGCTTTCCGAAAAGTGTTGCTAAGTCCATGGTGTCCAAGTCCTTTGATTCAACTATTGCGGTAACCTTGGGTTGCCATTCCCTACTTAGACATCTTAAAACTTTGTTAACAAGTTCACAATTCACGAAAGTTTTACCAAGAGCAATGAGATGATTAACAATATGAGTAAAACGTTTTTGCATAAAACATATAGATTCATTAGGCAACATATGAAACAATTCATATTCATGCATCAAAGAATTCAATCTAGCACGCCTAACTTCACTAGTGCCTTCATGTGTGACTTGCAAGGTGTCCCACATTTCTTTGGCATCTTTACATTGGGAGACTCTAAAGAACTCATCATAAGATAGAGCGGAGGTGATGATATTCTTTGCTTTTAAATCATATTGAATTTTCCTTTTATCATCATCGGTCCACTTATCTTTGGGAGTTAGGGTAAGCACACCTTCTACATCTTTTGAGGGAATATAAGGACCATTTTCAATGGCTTCCCAAATGTTCACATCTATGGCTTCTATAAAGATTCTCATCCTAATTTTCCAATAACCATAACCCTCTCCACCAAACATAGGAGGGCGATTAATTGAAGCACCTTCACCACCAAAAGGATTCGTAGAACCCATTGTAGTTTCCTTAGGATCTTAACGAAAAAGCTCTATGCTCGTGTCTTTCGACCGAGCTCTGATACCAATTGTTGGAAAACTACACTCAGTGGTTGAAACAAATAGGAACACTAGGAGAACACCTAGAAGGGGGGGTTGAATAGGTGTTAAAGAAACTTCGAAAGATTTTCGCAAGAAACAAATCTAAACGATTAAAACCAATGAAAATCAATCAATTAACAAATATTATATGATCAGAGATTAAGCGGAAACAATCAACACCAATATTCTAATTGATTCACCTAGGTTATGAAAATGATTTTCCCCAAATTAATTTGAACAATAAAGATTCAATTTAATCAATTATGAAAAATCACTTTTTCTAGGTTTTCAATCAAGAACACAATTAAAGACTTGAATTGTAAAGAGTAGAGAGTTTAGAGATACGACACAGTGATTTATCCTGGTTCACTTTCATCCACTTGAAAGCTACTCCAGTCCCCTCTTCAACCAAGAGAGATTCTTCACTATGAGGAATTAGAGTTTCTCAAATTACAAGTAAATGCCTCACAAGACTTCCTTCTTGCTAGCCTACAAAGGATACCACACCCTTGCCTTGTAACCCTATTGATATCTAATCTAACCTCTTCTCTTTTGCTTGCCGATACCCACAACAAGTCTTCCAATTGCTTGCTTCACTCACAAGACTTCCAATTGCTTGTTCTTCAACAAGGCTTCCAAGTGCTTGATGAAATGCCTCACCAAGGCTTCCAAATAACTTTGCTTGATTCCACAAAATCAAGGCTTCCAATGTTGTAGAATGTTTGCCTCTTGCAATGATTACAACTCAAATAAAAACAAAATAACAATCCTATGAATCTCTTTCAAAAGCTATGAAATATCAACATGAGAGATTCAAGGTTCTTGATCAAAGAATATGAAAATGAGAGCTTTGATCTTGAGAGAGTGAGAGAGAATAGTGTGGCTTTGATTCTTTGTAAAATTGTGTATCAAAATGATTCTAGTTGATTCTCATTGATAGAAATGATTAGGAAAAGGTTTATATAGAATACCCAAAAGTTGGAGCACTTAGAATGGCTTTTGAGAAGTGAAAAACGTATTTAAAACAGTTACAGACCCTGTTTACTCGAGTAAAATAAGTATTAATCGAGTAATACGAAAGTCTGATAAATTTCACTCGAGTGAAAAAGGTTTTACTCGAGTAAAAGTTCAGATAATCGATTATCAAAAGTTTGTTAATCTATTATCAGTTCAAAATACACTGTTAATCAATTATCAAAATCTGTTAATCGATTATTAACATTAAAAATCACTTAAAACTTGTTTTCTCAAAAACTAAACCTTTTCTTTCAAACCTTTAAGCCACCTATTGATTTTAGGCAAAGTGAAAACTCAAAATATGATATAATCATGCAATCAAAAGAGATTCACTACCCTCTAAGAACTTCTACCCAAACTCATAAACTAAAAGACTTGTGAGGCAAAAGATAAAACAATAAAACATAAACTACCAAACTAAGTCTTCATGAGTTGGTTCTCTCTTCATAAATTGATGTTTGTTGTTGCTTGTTGAGCTTGAACTTGATCAACACATTTGTAGCTTGTTCAAAACCTTTTGGCATTTATCAAAACATTCTTCATGGATCTTACAATCTCCCCCTTTTTGAAAATGACAAACATGTTTTGAAATCGTTTGAAGTTCATTGAAGTTGTTGATGCTTGAACCATTTGATCACTTGGTGAGACTCTTGCTCCCCCTCAATTAAGGCTTTTGACATTTGAAATCCAATTGAGTAAGCTTGATTCTCCCCCTATCTCCAACAACTTTGCTCAACCTACATAAAAACAACAAAAACAACCTTTCTCCAAACATACCATTTTATAAAAAATATTTCTCCCCTTTGTTTCAAAACATCATATTTCTCCCCCTTTGGCATTATCAAAAAGAAATATATACCAATTGAAATATAAGATCTAAGCCAAAATAGAGAGATTAATGAGATATAACAACCAAAGCATGATACCAATTGTAAAACAATTGTAAGAATTTGATACCAATAGAATTTTCTCAATAGTATAAACAATATCACATTATAAGAAATAATACCAATTAAGAGAACTATGAGCAATATCCAACAATATCAAATTGAAATACCAATTGTATAATATCAAATGTTACCAATTTGTAGGATTTTCTCTTAATACCAATTGAAGAAGATCAATAATGTCAATTGTATCAAATGTGTATAGACCTTCATTTGCTTCTTCAATCATACCTACAAAACAATCATGCTTTGCTTTTTGGTTACCAAATGGTTTTGGATCCATTTTTGTTAGTGTAGGGACTCTCACCCTTTTTCATCCAAACAAAATCTCCTTTAGGTATACCATGCACTTTAATATAACACACATTTGAAGTATGTCCATGAGTACCACAATAGAAACATGTTGGTGCATTTGAAAAATAAACCTTTGAAAAATCAACAACATTTCTATGAGATTTACTCTTAGCATTAGTATAACCCAAACCAAACTTGTTTGAATTTTCTCTTTGAAAATTTAACAATGTGCGCAATCTAATATCACCATTTGAGAAACTTGCAAGCTTATTTTTCAAAATAGCATTTTCATCTTTAAGCAACTTGCAATCCTCACAATCAACCACAATATTCAATCTACTAGCACAATCACAAGAAGAACTAGCATATATAAGATCAAGAGTTTCATTTTGAAGATTAAGCTCATCAACTTGTTTTTGAAGTTATAAAATCTCTTGTTGATGTTTCAAAATGAGCTTCTTCCTTTCAATGTTTTTCAAAGCTAGTTTCTTAAATTGTTTATGCATTTCTTCATAAGCATTATATAACATTTCATATTTGGAAGAAATTTCGGATTTAGTTTCACTTACATCGCTTTCGTAGCTTTGTTCACTTGATTCATCATTTGAGCTTTCCTCTTCATGTACTTGAGCTATCAAGTTGAGACAAGCGTCATGTTCATCATCCGAAGAACTACTAGTTGTGCTTTTCTTGTCTTGTTCATCATCACTATTCCAAACTATGTATGCCCTTCTGTATTTTGCATTTTTCTTCTCTTTCTCCTTCTTCTTGAGATACTTAGAGCATGAGTACTTGAGATGACCGGGCTTTCCACATTCATGGCAAACTATACCTTCTTTTGAAGTCTTGGTCTTGTAGTGCGGGGGATCCTTCTCTTTACTTTTGTCCTTGTTCAACCTTCCTTTTCTCCTTAGAATTTTATTGAACTTTCTTAGTAGAAGCTTCATCTCCTCTTCATCAATGTCCGAATCGGAATCTTCATTATCATCATCATCGGAACTCTCTTCCTTTTTATATGACCTTTGAGATTTAAGAGCAATTCCTTTTCTTTCTTTGTACTTATCCGACTCTTCATGCATTTGCAAACGTTCAAGCTCCATTTCATGTTCTTGTAGCTTTCCGAAAAGTGTTGCTAAGTCCATGGTGTCCAAGTCCTTTGATTCAACTATTGCGGTAACCTTGGGTTGCCATTCCCTACTTAGACATCTTAAAACTTTGTTAACAAGTTCACAATTCACGAAAGTTTTACCAAGAGCAATGAGATGATTAACAATATGAGTAAAACGTTTTTGCATAAAACATATAGATTCATTAGGCAACATATGAAACAATTCATATTCATGCATCAAAGAATTCAATCTAGCACGCCTAACTTCACTAGTGCCTTCATGTGTGACTTGCAAGGTGTCCCACATTTCTTTGGCATCTTTACATTGGGAGACTCTAAAGAACTCATCATAAGATAGAGCGGAGGTGATGATATTCTTTGCTTTTAAATCATATTGAATTTTCCTTTTATCATCATCGGTCCACTTATCTTTGGGAGTTAGGGTAAGCACACCTTCTACATCTTTTGAGGGAATATAAGGACCATTTTCAATGGCTTCCCAAATGTTCACATCTATGGCTTCTATAAAGATTCTCATCCTAATTTTCCAATAACCATAACCCTCTCCACCAAACATAGGAGGGCGATTAATTGAAGCACCTTCACCACCAAAAGGATTCGTAGAACCCATTGTAGTTTCCTTAGGATCTTAACGAAAAAGCTCTATGCTCGTGTCTTTCGACCGAGCTCTGATACCAATTGTTGGAAAACTACACTCAGTGGTTGAAACAAATAGGAACACTAGGAGAACACCTAGAAGGGGGGGTTGAATAGGTGTTAAAGAAACTTCGAAAGATTTTCGCAAGAAACAAATCTAAACGATTAAAACCAATGAAAATCAATCAATTAACAAATATTATATGATCAGAGATTAAGCGGAAACAATCAACACCAATATTCTTATTGATTCACCTAGGTTATGAAAATGATTTTCCCCAAATTAATTTGAACAATAAAGATTCAATTTAATCAATTATGAAAAATCACTTTTTCTAGGTTTTCAATCAAGAACACAATTAAAGACTTGAATTGTAAAGAGTAGAGAGTTTAGAGATACGACACAGTGATTTATCCTGGTTCACTTTCATCCACTTGAAAGCTACTCCAGTCCCCTCTTCAACCAAGAGAGATTCTTCACTATGAGGAATTAGAGTTTCTCAAATTACAAGTAAATGCCTCACAAGACTTCCTTCTTGCTAGCCTACAAAGGATACCACACCCTTGCCTTGTAACCCTATTGATATCTAATCTAACCTCTTCTCCTTTGCTTGCCGATACCCACAACAAGTCTTCCAATTGCTTGCTTCACTCACAAGACTTCCAATTGCTTGTTCTTCAACAAGGCTTCCAAGTGCTTGATGAAATGCCTCACCAAGGCTTCCAAATAACTTTGCTTGATTCCACAAAATCAAGGCTTCCAATGTTGTAGAATGTTTGCCTCTTGCAATGATTACAACTCAAATAAAAACAAAATAACAATCCTATGAATCTCTTTCAAAAGCTATGAAATATCAACATGAGAGATTCAAGGTTCTTGATCAAAGAATATGAAAATGAGAGCTTTGATCTTGAGAGAGTGAGAGAGAATAGTGTGGCTTTGATTCTTTGTAAAATTGTGTATCAAAATGATTCTAGTTGATTCTCATTGATAGAAATGATTAGGAAAAGGTTTATATAGAATACCCAAAAGTTGGAGCACTTAGAATGGCTTTTGAGAAGTGAAAAACGTATTTAAAACAGTTACAGACCCTGTTTACTCGAGTAAAATAAGTATTAATCGAGTAATACGAAAGTCTGATAAATTTCACTCGAGTGAAAAAGGTTTTACTCGAGTAAAAGTTCAGATAATCGATTATCAAAAGTTTGTTAATCTATTATCAGTTCAAAATACACTGTTAATCAATTATCAAAATCTGTTAATCGATTATTAACATTAAAAATCACTTAAAACTTGTTTTCTCAAAAACTAAACCTTTTCTTTCAAACCTTTAAGCCACCTATTGATTTTAGGCAAAGTGAAAACTCAAAATATGATATAATCATGCAATCAAAAGAGATTCACTACCCTCTAAGAACTTCTACCCAAACTCATAAACTAAAAGACTTGTGAGGCAAAAGATAAAACAATAAAACATAAACTACCAAACTAAGTCTTCATGAGTTGGTTCTCTCTTCATAAATTGATGTTTGTTGTTGCTTGTTGAGCTTGAACTTGATCAACACATTTGTAGCTTGTTCAAAACCTTTTGGCATTTATCAAAACATTCTTCATGGATCTTACAATCTCTCCCTTTTTGAAAATGACAAACATGTTTTGAAATCGTTTGAAGTTCATTGAAGTTGTTGATGCTTGAACCATTTGATCACTTGGTGAGACTCTTGCTCCCCCTCAATTAAGGCTTTTGACATTTGAAATCCAATTGAGTAAGCTTGATTCTCCCCCTATCTCCAACAACTTTGCTCAACCTACATAAAAACAACAAAAACAACCTTTCTCCAAACATACCATTTTATAAAAAATATTTCTCCCCTTTGTTTCAAAACATCATATTTCTCCCCCTTTGGCATTATCAAAAAGAAATATATACCAATTGAAATATAAGATCTAAGCCAAAATAGAGAGATTAATGAGATATAACAACCAAAGCATGATACCAATTGTAAAACAATTGTAAGAATTTGATACCAATAGAATTTTCTCAATAGTATAAACAATATCACATTATAAGAAATAATACCAATTAAGAGAACTATGAGCAATATCCAACAATATCAAATTGAAATACCAATTGTATAATATCAAATGTTACCAATTTGTAGGATTTTCTCTTAATACCAATTGAAGAAGATCAATAATGTCAATTGTATCAAATGTGTATAGACCTTCATTTGCTTCTTCAATCATACCTACAAAACAATCATGCTTTGCTTTTTGGTTACCAAATGGTTTTGGATCCATTTTTGTTAGTGTAGGGACTCTCACCCTTTTTCATCCAAACAAAATCTCCTTTAGGTATATACCATGCACTTTAATATAACACACATTTGAAGTATGTCCATGAGTACCACAATAGAAACATGTTGGTGCATTTGAAAAATAAACCTTTGAAAAATCAACAACATTTCTATGAGATTTACTCTTAGCATTAGTATAACCCAAACCAAACTTGTTTGAATTTTCTCTTTGAAAATTTAACAATGTGCGCAATCTAATATCACCATTTGAGAAACTTGCAAGCTTATTTTTCAAAATAGCATTTTCATCTTTAAGCAACTTGCAATCCTCACAATCAACCACAATATTCAATCTACTAGCACAATCACAAGAAGAACTAGCATATATAAGATCAAGAGTTTCATTTTGAAGATTAAGCTCATCAACTTGTTTTTGAAGTTCTAAAATCTCTTGTTGATGTTTCAAAATGAGCTTCTTCCTTTCAATGTTTTTCAAAGCTAGTTTCTTAAATTGTTTATGCATTTCTTCATAAGCATTATATAACATTTCATATTTGGAAGAAATTTCGGATTTAGTTTCACTTACATCGCTTTCGTAGCTTTGTTCACTTGATTCATCATTTGAGCTTTCCTCTTCATGTACTTGAGCTATCAAGTTGAGACAAGCGTCATGTTCATCATCCGAAGAACTACTAGTTGTGCTTTTCTTGTCTTGTTCATCATCACTATTCCAAACTATGTATGCCCTTTTGTATTTTGCATTTTTCTTCTCTTTCTCCTTCTTCTTGAGATACTTAGAGCATGAGTACTTGAGATGACCGGGCTTTCCACATTCATGGCAAACTATACCTTCTTTTGAAGTCTTGGTCTTGTAGTGCGGGGGATCCTTCTCTTTACTTTTGTCCTTGTTCAACCTTCCTTTTCTCCTTAGAATTTTATTGAACTTTCTTATTAGAAGCTTCATCTCCTCTTCATCAATGTCCGAATCGGAATCTTCATTATCATCATCATCGGAACTCTCTTCCTTTTTATATGACCTTTGAGATTTAAGAGCAATTCCTTTTATTTCTTTGTACTTATCCGACTCTTCGTGCATTTGCAAACGTTCAAGCTCCATTTCATGTTCTTGTAGCTTTCCGAAAAGTGTTGCTAAGTCCATGGTATCCAAGTCCTTTGATTCAACTATTGCGGTAACCTTGGGTTTCCATTCCCTACTTAGACATCTTAAAACTTTGTTAACAAGTTCACAATTCACGAAAGTTTTACCAAGAGCAATGAGATGATTAACAATATGAGTAAAACGTTTTTGCATAAAACATATAGATTCATTAGGCAACATATGAAACAATTCATATTCATGCATCAAAGAATTCAATCTAGCACGCCTAACTTCACTAGTGCCTTCATGTGTGACTTGCAAGGTGTCCCACATTTCTTTGGCATCTTTACATTGGGAGACTCTAAAGAACTCATCATAAGATAGAGCGGAGGTGATGATATTCTTTGCTTTTAAATCATATTGAATTTTCCTTTTATCATCATCGGTCCACTTATCTTTGGGAGTTAGGGTAAGCACACCTTCTACATCTTTTGAGGGAATATAAGGACCATTTTCAATGGCTTCCCAAATGTTCACATCTATGGCTTCTATAAAGATTCTCATCCTAATTTTCCAATAACCATAACCCTCTCCACCAAACATAGGAGGGAGATTAATTGAAGCACCTTCACCACCAAAAGGATTCGTAGAACCTATTGTAGTTTCCTTAGGATCTTAACGAAAAAGCTCTATGCTCGTGTCTTTCGACCGAGCTCTGATACCAATTGTTGGAAAACTACACTCAGTGGTTGAAACAAATAGGAACACTAGGAGAACACCTAGAAGGGGGGGTTGAATAGGTGTTAAAGAAACTTCGAAAGATTTTCGCAAGAAACAAATCTAAACGATTAAAACCAATGAAAATCAATCAATTAACAAATATTATATGATCAGAGATTATGCGGAAACAATCAACACCAATATTCTTATTGATTCACCTAGGTTATGAAAATGATTTTCCCCAAATTAATTTGAACAATAAAGATTCAATTTAATCAATTATGAAAAATCACTTTTTCTAGGTTTTCAATCAAGAACACAATTAAAGACTTGAATTGTAAAGAGTAGAGAGTTTAGAGATACGACACAGTGATTTATCCTGGTTCACTTTCATCCACTTGAAAGCTACTCCAGTCCCCTCTTCAACCAAGAGAGATTCTTCACTATGAGGAATTAGAGTTTCTCAAATTACAAGTAAATGCCTCACAAGACTTCCTTCTTTGCTAGCCTACAAAGGATACCACACCCTTGCCTTGTAACCCTATTGATATCTAATCTAACCTCTTCTCTTTTGCTTGCCGATACCCACAACAAGTCTTCCAATTGCTTGCTTCACTCACAAGACTTCCAATTGCTTGTTCTTCAACAAGGCTTCCAAGAGCTTGATGAAATGCCTCACCAAGGCTTCCAAATAACTTTGCTTGATTCCACAAAATCAAGGCTTCCAATGTTGTAGAATGTTTGCCTCTTGCAATGATTACAAATCAAATAAAAACAAAATAACAATCCTATGAATCTCTTTCAAAAGCTATGAAATATCAACATGAGAGATTCAAGGTTCTTGATCAAAGAATATGAAAATGAGAGCTTTGATCTTGAGAGAGTGAGAGAGAATAGTGTGGCTTTGATTCTTTGTAAAATTGTGTATCAAAATGATTCTAGTTGATTCTCATTGATAGAAATGATTAGGAAAAGGTTTATATAGAATACCCAAAAGTTGGAGCACTTAGAATGGCTTTTGAGAAGTGAAAAACGTATTTAAAACAGTTACAGACCCTGTTTACTCGAGTAAAATAAGTATTAATCGAGTAATACGAAAGTCTGATAAATTTCACTCGAGTGAAAAAGGTTTTACTCGAGTAAAAGTTCAGATAATCGATTATCAAAAGTTTGTTAATCTATTATCAGTTCAAAATACACTGTTAATCAATTATCAAAATCTGTTAATCGATTATTAACATTAAAAATCACTTAAAACTTGTTTTCTCAAAAACTAAACCTTTTCTTTCAAACCTTTAAGCCACCTATTGATTTTAGGCAAAGTGAAAACTCAAAATATGATATAATCATGCAATCAAAAGAGATTCACTACCCTCTAAGAACTTCTACCCAAACTCATAAACTAAAAGACTTGTGAGGCAAAAGATAAAACAATAAAACATAAACTACCAAACTAAGTCTTCATGAGTTGGTTCTCTCTTCATAAATTGATGTTTGTTGTTGCTTGTTGAGCTTGAACTTGATCAACACATTTGTAGCTTGTTCAAAACCTTTTGGCATTTATCAAAACATTCTTCATGGATCTTACAATCTCCCCCTTTTTGAAAATGACAAACATGTTTTGAAATCGTTTGAAGTTCATTGAAGTTGTTGATGCTTGAACCATTTGATCACTTGGTGAGACTCTTGCTCCCCCTCAATTAAGGCTTTTGACATTTGAAATCCAATTGAGTAAGCTTGATTCTCCCCCTATCTCCAACAACTTTGCTCAACCTACATAAAAACAACAAAAACAACCTTTCTCCAAACATACCATTTTATAAAAAATATTTCTCCCCTTTGTTTCAAAACATCATATTTCTCCCCCTTTGGCATTATCAAAAAGAAATATATACCAATTGAAATATAAGATCTAAGCCAAAATAGAGAGATTAATGAGATATAACAACCAAAGCATGATACCAATTGTAAAACAATTGTAAGAATTTGATACCAATAGAATTTTCTCAATAGTATAAACAATATCACATTATAAGAAAATAATACCAATTAAGAGAACTATGAGCAATATCCAACAATATCAAATTGAAATACCAATTGTATAATATCAAATGTTACCAATTTGTAGGATTTTCTCTTAATACCAATTGAAGAAGATCAATAATGTCAATTGTATCAAATGTGTATAGACCTTCATTTGCTTCTTCAATCATACCTACAAAACAATCATGCTTTGCTTTTTGGTTACCAAATGGTTTTGGATCCATTTTTGTTAGTGTAGGGACTCTCACCCTTTTTCATCCAAACAAAATCTCCTTTAGGTATATACCATGCACTTTAATATAACACACATTTGAAGTATGTCCATGAGTACCACAATAGAAACATGTTGGTGCATTTGAAAAATAAACCTTTGAAAAATCAACAACATTTCTATGAGATTTACTCTTAGCATTAGTATAACCCAAACCAAACTTGTTTGAATTTTCTCTTTGAAAATTTAACAATGTGCGCAATCTAATATCACCATTTGAGAAACTTGCAAGCTTATTTTTCAAAATAGCATTTTCATCTTTAAGCAACTTGCAATCCTCACAATCAACCACAATATTCAATCTACTAGCACAATCACAAGAAGAACTAGCATATATAAGATCAAGAGTTTCATTTTGAAGATTAAGCTCATCAACTTGTTTTTGAAGTTCTAAAATCTCTTGTTGATGTTTCAAAATGAGCTTCTTCCTTTCAATGTTTTTCAAAGCTAGTTTCTTAAATTGTTTATGCATTTCTTCATAAGCATTATATAACATTTCATATTTGGAAGAAATTTCGGATTTAGTTTCACTTACATCGCTTTCGTAGCTTTGTTCACTTGATTCATCATTTGAGCTTTCCTCTTCATGTACTTGAGCTATCAAGTTGAGACAAGCGTCATGTTCATCATCCGAAGAACTACTAGTTGTGCTTTTCTTGTCTTGTTCATCATCACTATTCCAAACTATGTATGCCCTTTTGTATTTTGCATTTTTATTCTCTTTCTCCTTCTTCTTGAGATACTTAGAGCATGAGTACTTGAGATGACCGGGCTTTCCACATTCATGGCAAACTATACCTTCTTTTGAAGTCTTGGTCTTGTAGTGCGGGGGATCCTTCTCTTTACTTTTGTCCTTGTTCAACCTTCCTTTTCTCCTTAGAATTTTATTGAACTTTCTTATTAGAAGCTTCATCTCCTCTTCATCAATGTCCGAATCGGAATCTTCATTATCATCATCATCGGAACTCTCTTCCTTTTTATATGACCTTTGAGATTTAAGAGCAATTCCTTTTATTTCTTTGTACTTATCCGACTCTTCATGCATTTGCAAACGTTCAAGCTCCATTTCATGTTCTTGTAGCTTTCCGAAAAGTGTTGCTAAGTCCATGGTATCCAAGTCCTTTGATTCAACTATTGCGGTAACCTTGGGTTTCCATTCCCTACTTAGACATCTTAAAACTTTGTTAACAAGTTCACAATTCACGAAAGTTTTACCAAGAGCAATGAGATGATTAACAATATGAGTAAAACGTTTTTGCATAAAACATATAGATTCATTAGGCAACATATGAAACAATTCATATTCATGCATCAAAGAATTCAATCTAGCACGCCTAACTTCACTAGTGCCTTCATGTGTGACTTGCAAGGTGTCCCACATTTCTTTGGCATCTTTACATTGGGAGACTCTAAAGAACTCATCATAAGATAGAGCGGAGGTGATGATATTCTTTGCTTTTAAATCATATTGAATTTTCCTTTTATCATCATCGGTCCACTTATCTTTGGGAGTTAGGGTAAGCACACCTTCTACATCTTTTGAGGGAATATAAGGACCATTTTCAATGGCTTCCCAAATGTTCACATCTATGGCTTCTATAAAGATTCTCATCCTAATTTTCCAATAACCATAACCCTCTCCACCAAACATAGGAGGGCGATTAATTGAAGCACCTTCACCACCAAAAGGATTCGTAGAACCCATTGTAGTTTCCTTAGGATCTTAACGAAAAAGCTCTATGCTCGTGTCTTTCGACCGAGCTCTGATACCAATTGTTGGAAAACTACACTCAGTGGTTGAAACAAATAGGAACACTAGGAGAACACCTAGAAGGGGGGGTTGAATAGGTGTTAAAGAAACTTCGAAAGATTTTCGCAAGAAACAAATCTAAACGATTAAAACCAATGAAAATCAATCAATTAACAAATATTATATGATCAGAGATTAAGCGGAAACAATCAACACCAATATTCTTATTGATTCACCTAGGTTATGAAAATGATTTTCCCCAAATTAATTTGAACAATAAAGATTCAATTTAATCAATTATGAAAAATCACTTTTTCTAGGTTTTCAATCAAGAACACAATTAAAGACTTGAATTGTAAAGAGTAGAGAGTTTAGAGATACGACACAGTGATTTATCCTGGTTCACTTTCATCCACTTGAAAGCTACTCCAGTCCCCTCTTCAACCAAGAGAGATTCTTCACTATGAGGAATTAGAGTTTCTCAAATTACAAGTAAATGCCTCACAAGACTTCCTTCTTGCTAGCCTACAAAGGATACCACACCCTTGCCTTGTAACCCTATTGATATCTAATCTAACCTCTTCTCTTTTGCTTGCCGATACCCACAACAAGTCTTCCAATTGCTTGCTTCACTCACAAGACTTCCAATTGCTTGTTCTTCAACAAGGCTTCCAAGTGCTTGATGAAATGCCTCACCAAGGCTTCCAAATAACTTTGCTTGATTCCACAAAATCAAGGCTTCCAATGTTGTAGAATGTTTGCCTCTTGCAATGATTACAACTCAAATAAAAACAAAATAACAATCCTATGAATCTCTTTCAAAAGCTATGAAATATCAACATGAGAGATTCAAGGTTCTTGATCAAAGAATATGAAAATGAGAGCTTTGATCTTGAGAGAGTGAGAGAGAATAGTGTGGCTTTGATTCTTTGTAAAATTGTGTATCAAAATGATTCTAGTTGATTCTCATTGATAGAAATGATTAGGAAAAGGTTTATATAGAATACCCAAAAGTTGGAGCACTTAGAATGGCTTTTGAGAAGTGAAAAACGTATTTAAAACAGTTACAGACCCTGTTTACTCGAGTAAAATAAGTATTAATCGAGTAATACGAAAGTCTGATAAATTTCACTCGAGTGAAAAAGGTTTTACTCGAGTAAAAGTTCAGATAATCGATTATCAAAAGTTTGTTAATCTATTATCAGTTCAAAATACACTGTTAATCAATTATCAAAATCTGTTAATCGATTATTAACATTAAAAATCACTTAAAACTTGTTTTCTCAAAAACTAAACCTTTTCTTTCAAACCTTTAAGCCACCTATTGATTTTAGGCAAAGTGAAAACTCAAAATATGATATAATCATGCAATCAAAAGAGATTCACTACCCTCTAAGAACTTCTACCCAAACTCATAAACTAAAAGACTTGTGAGGCAAAAGATAAAACAATAAAACATAAACTACCAAACTAAGTCTTCATGAGTTGGTTCTCTCTTCATAAATTGATGTTTGTTGTTGCTTGTTGAGCTTGAACTTGATCAACACATTTGTAGCTTGTTCAAAACCTTTTGGCATTTATCAAAACATTCTTCATGGATCTTACAATCTCCCCCTTTTGAAAATGACAAACATGTTTTGAAATCGTTTGAAGTTCATTGAAGTTGTTGATGCTTGAACCATTTGATCACTTGGTGAGACTCTTGCTCCCCCTCAATTAATGCTTTTGACATTTGAAATCCAATTGAGTAAGCTTGATTCTCCCCCTATCTCCAACAACTTTGCTCAACCTACATAAAAACAACAAAAACAACCTTTCTCCAAACATACCATTTTATAAAAAATATTTCTCCCCTTTGTTTCAAAACATCATATTTCTCCCCCTTTGGCATTATCAAAAAGAAATATATACCAATTGAAATATAAGATCTAAGCCAAAATAGAGAGATTAATGAGATATAACAACCAAAGCATGATACCAATTGTAAAACAATTGTAAGAATTTGATACCAATAGAATTTTCTCAATAGTATAAACAATATCACATTATAAGAAATAATACCAATTAAGAGAACTATGAGCAATATCCAACAATATCAAATTGAAATACCAATTGTATAATATCAAATGTTACCAATTTGTAGGATTTTCTCTTAATACCAATTGAAGAAGATCAATAATGTCAATTGTATCAAATGTGTATAGACCTTCATTTGCTTCTTCAATCATACCTACAAAACAATCATGCTTTGCATTTTGGTTACCAAATGGTTTTGGATCCATTTTTGTTAGTGTAGGGACTCTCACCCTTTTTCATCCAAACAAATAGGCAAAGTGCAAACTCAAAATATGATATAATCATGCAATCAAAAGAGATTCACTACCCTCTAAGAACTTCTACCCAAACTCATAAACTAAAAGATTTGTGAGGCAAAAGATAAAACAATAAAACATAAACTACCAAACTAAGTCTTCATGAGTTGGTTCTCTCTTCATAAATTGATGTTTGTTGTTGCTTGTTGAGCTTGAACTTGATCAACACATTTGTAGCTTGTTCAAAACCTTTTGGCATTTATCAAAACATTCTTCATGGGACATTCTTCAAGTGTAGAATGGTTAAGAGATAATTTTAAAGACTTAGAATGGTCTAGGCATGTGTATTAGGACATATAAGAACCTTTAGAATGATCCTAAACAATGCTTAGTGCTCCAAGGGACGTAGAGGATGTAGCACGAGTCCTTGGAGGCTCTAACAAGTGTAGAATAGTTAAGAGAGTATTCCAATGGCTTAGAATCGTCTAGGCATGTGTATTAGGACATATAAGAACCTTTAGAATGATCGTAAACAATGCTTGGTTCCCCATGGGACGTAGAGGATGTAGCATGAGTCGTTGGTGGCTCTAACAAGTGTAGAATGGTTAATAGAGTATTCTAAAGGCTGAGAATGGTCTAGGCATGTGTATTAGGAGATATAAGAACCTTTAGAATGATCCTAAACAAAGCTTGGTGCCCCAAGGGACGTAGAGGATGTAACATGAGCCCTTGGATGCTCTAACAAGTGTATAATGGTTAATAGAGTATTCTAAGGGCATGGTATTGTCTAGGAAAATGTATTAAGACATATAAAACCTTTAGAATGATCCTAAACAATGCTTGGTGCGCCAAGCGACGTAGAGGATGTAGCATGAGTCCTTGGAGGCTCTTACAAGTGTATAATGGTTAAAAAAGTATTGTAAATGCTTAGAATGGTCTAGGAATATGTATTAACACATATAGAACCTTTAGAATGATCCTAAACAATGCTTGGTGCGCCAAGCGACGTAAAGGATGTAGCATGAGTCCTTGGAGGCTCTAACAAGCGTAGAATGGTTAGAAAAGTATTGTAAAGGCTTAGAAATGTCTAGGAATGTGTATTAGGACATACAAGAACCTTTAGAATAATCGTCAACAATTCTTGGTGCCCCATGGGACGTAGAGGATGTAGCATGAGTCCTAGGAGGCTCTAACAAGTGTAGAATGGTTAAAAAAGTATTGTAAAGGCTTAGAATGGACTAGGAGTGTGTATTAGGACATACAAGAACCTTTAGAATGATCGTAAACAATTTTTGGTGCCCCAATGGACGTAAAGGATGTAGCATGAGTCCTTGGAGGCTCTAACAAGTGTAGAATGGTTAATAGAGTATTCTAAAGGCTTAGAATGGTCTAGGATTGTGTATTAGAACATATAAGAACCTTCAGAATGATCCTAAACTATGCTTGGTTCCCCTAGGAACGTAGAGGGTGAATCATGAGTCCTTGGAGACTTTAACATGTGTAGAATGGTTAAGAGAGTATTTTAAAGACTTAGAATGATCTAGGCATATGTATTAGGACATATAAGAACCTTTAGAATGATCCTAAACAATGCTTAGTGCCCCAAGGGACATAGAGGATGTAGCACGAGTCCTTGGAGGCTCTAAGAAGTGTAGAACGGTTAATAGAGTATTCTAAAGGTTTAGTATTGTCTAGGAATATGTATTAAGACATATAGAACCTTTAGAATGATCCTAAACAATGCTTGGTGAGCCAAGCGACGTAGAGGATGTAGCATGACTCGTTGGAAGCTCTAACAAGTGTAGAATGGTTAATAGAGTATTCTAAAGGCTTAGAATGGTCTAGGAATGTGTATTAGTACATACAAGAACCTTTAGAATGATCGTAAACAATTCTTGGTGCCCCATGGGACGAAGAGGACGTAGCATGAGTCCTTGGACGCTCTAACCAGTGTAGAATGGTTAATAGAGTATTCTAAAGGCTTAGTATTGTCTAGGAATATGTATTAAGACATATAGAACCTTTAGAATGATCCTAAACAATGCTTGGTGCGCCAAGCATTGTTTAGGATGTAGCATGAGTCGTTGAAAGCTCTAACAAGTGTAGAATGGTTAATAGAGTATTCTAAAGGCTTAGATAGTCTAGGCATTTGTATTAGGACATAAAAAAACCTTTAGAATTATCCAAAACTATGCTTGATTCCCCAAGGAACGTAGAGGGTGAATCATGAGTCGTTGGAGGCTCTAACAAGTGTAGATGGGTTAATAGAGTATTCTAAAGGTTTAGAATCGTCTAGGAATGTGTACTAGGGCATATAAGAACCTTTAGAATGATCCTAAACAATGCTTGGTGCCCCAATGGACGTAAAGGATATAGCATGAGTCCTTGGAGGCTCTAACAAGTGTAGAATGGTTAATAGAGTATTCTAAAGGCTTAGAATGGTCTAGGAATGTGTATTAGGACATATAAGAACCTTCAGAATGATCCTAAACTATGCTTGGTTCCCCTAGGAACGTAGAGGGTGAATCATGAGTCCTTGGAGGCTTTAACAAGTGTAGAATGGTTAAGAGAGTATTTTCAAGACTTAGAATGATCTAGGCATGTGTATTAGGACATATAAGAACCTTTAGAGTGATCCTAAACAATGCCTAGTGCCCCAAGTAACGTAGAGGATTTAGCACGAGTCCTTGGAGGCTCTAACAAGTGTAGAATGGTTAAGAGAGTATTCCAAAGGCTTAGAATCGTCTAGGCATGTGTATTAGGACATATAAGAACCTTTAGTATGATCCTAAACAATGCTTGGTGCCCCAAGGGACAAATAGGATGTAGAATGAGTCCTTAGAGGCTCTAACAATTGTAGAATGGTTAATAGAGTATTCTAAAGGCTTAGTATTGTCTAGGAAAATGTATTAAGACATATAAAACCTTTAGAATGATCCTAAACAATGTTTGGTGCGCCAAGCGATGTAGAGAATGTAGCATGAGTCCTTAGAGGCTCTAAGAAGTGTAGAATGGTTAATAGAGTATTCTAAAGGCTTAGAATGGTCTAGGCATTTGTATTAGGACATAAAACAACCTTTAGAATTATCCAAAACTATGCTTGATTCCCCAATGGACGTAAAGGATGTAGCATGAGTCCTTGGAGGCTCTAACAAGTGTAAAATGGTTAATAGAGTATTCTAAAGGCTTAGAATGGTCTAGGAATGTGTATTAGGACATATAAGAACCTTCAGAATGATCCTAAACTATGCTTGGTTCCCATAGGAACGTAGAGGGTGAATCATGAGTCCTTGGAGGCTTTAACAAGTGTAGAATGGTTAAGAGAGAATTTTAAAGACTTAGAATGGTCTAGGCATGTGTATTAGGACATATAAGAACCTTTAGAATGATCCTAAACAATGCTTAGTGCTCCAAGGGACGTAGAGGATGTAGCACGAGTCCTTGGAGGCTCTAACAAGTGTAGAATAGTTAAGAGAGTATTCCAATGGCTTAGAATCGTCTAGGCATGTGTATTAGGACATATAAGAACCTTTAGAATGATAGTAAACAATGTTTGGTTCCCCATGGGACGTAGAGGATGTAGCATGAGTCGTTGGTGGCTCTAACAAGTGTAGAATGGTAAATAGAGTATTCTAAAGGCTGAGAATGGTCTAGGCATGTGTATTAGGAGATATAAGAACCTTTAGAATGATCCTAAACAAAGCTTGGTTCCCCAAGGGACGTAGAGGATGTAACATGAGCCCTTGGATGCTCTAACAAGTGTAGAATGGTTAATAGAGTATTCTAAGGGCTTGGTATTGTCTAGGAAAATGTATTAAGACATATAAAACCTTTAGAATGATCCTAAACAATGCTTGGTGCGCCAAGCGACGTAGAGGATGTAGCATGAGTCCTTGGAGGCTCTTACAAGTGTATAATGGTTAAAAAAGTATTGTAAATGGTTAGAATGGTCTAGGAATATGTATTAACACATATAGAACCTTTAGAATGATCCTAAACAATGCTTGGTGCGCCAAGCGACGTAAAGGATGTAGCATGAGTCCTTGGAGGCTCTAACAAGCGTAGAATGGTTAGAAAAGTATTGTAAAGGCTTAGAAATGTCTAGGAATGTGTATTAGGACATACAAGAACCTTTAGAATAATCGTCAACAATTCTTGGTGCCCCATTGGACGTAGAGGATGTAGCATGAGTCCTAGGAGGCTCTAACAAGTGTAGAATGGTTAAAAAAGTATTGTAAAGGCTTAGAATGGTCTAGGAGTGTGTATTAGGACATACAAGAACCTTTAGAATGATCGTAAACAATTTTTGGTGCCCCAATGGACGTAAAGGATGTAGCATGAGTCCTTGGAGGCTCTAACAAGTGTAGAATGGTTAATAGAGTATTCTAAAGGCTTAGAATGGTCTAGGATTGTGTATTAGAACATATAAGAACCTTCAGAATTATCCAAAACTATGCTTGATTCCCCAAGGAACGTAGAGGGTGAATCATGAGTCGTTGGAGGCTCTAACAAGTGTAGATGGGTTAATAGAGTATTCTAAAGGTTTAGAATCGTCTAGGAATGTGTACTAGGGCATATAAGAGCCTTTAGAATGATCCTAAACAATGCTTGGTGCCCCAATGGACGTAAAGGATGTAGCATGAGTCCTTGGAGGCTCTAACAAGTGTAGAATGGTTAATAGAGTATTCTAAAGGCTTAGAATGGTCTAGGAATGTGTATTAGGACATATAAGAACCTTCAGAATGATCCTAAACTATGCTTGGTTCCCCTAGGAACGTAGAGGGTGAATCATGAGTCCTTGGAGACTTTAACAAGTGTAGAATGGTTAAGAGAGTATTTTTGAAGACTTAGAATGGTCTCGGCATGTGTATTAGGACATATAAGAACCTTTATGATGCGCCCAGGAAATGAGACCATCGATTCCAACTCTTTTCTCCAAGGCAAAGATCAAATGATCTTAGACTCTGACTCAAAAAGAGCCTCAAATTGAGAAAACTCCCAATCACTCAAGGATATGATCATGACTTGATCATTAAAAACAAGACTCAAACAAGAAACAACAATAGAAAAAGACTCTCATTCTTAGACTCTAAACTCTAAACTCTAAACTCTAACTCTTTTTGTATTTTTTTTATGAACACACATGTGTTCTTGGACTCAAAAACAAAAAGAAGAAAGACACAAAAGGATAGGAAGATGGCACCATTCTCAAGAAGAAAAGGAACCACCTTGCTTCACATAGCATCTCACCATGGAAGGCTTAGTCTTGATTCAATCACTGAATCATTCAAGAGCATCTCACCCTTGAGAAGAAGAAAGGCATCATGCCTCAAAGGCCTAAGCCACACGTTGGTTTTTCACAAAGTTTAAACCTCCTTTCATTCATGAAATGATTACATTATTTAGAAGTTACAAATGATGCTCATGGCTGCCCACTAACCTATACACGTACAAGCTAAGGAATCCAGCCATGATGAGTCATTAAATCCTATCTAATGAGGAATAAAAACCATACATAACCATTTGGCCAATTACTACTGACTTTATGTCACAAATGTAACTCCTTCTTGCATTCATAATGTGACCGTCCATGCCATCATTGGCTCATGAAGTTGGCATTCATTTTGTAACTCTTCCCATCAATGTGGCCGTGTGTTTTATGGCTTCATGAATGGTGAATTCAATTCATAACCTTCATGTCTTGAATTCTTGGTTGCACAAATAATTGTCAATTGAATGTGGAATTCAATTTGTAACTTCCACCAATTCAATGCCTAATGAATATGGCTGCACATAATGGGTTTGGAAATGAAATCTCTTTCATTCTTGAATGCTAGGCCGTGAGCCTTCATTGCTCAATTTGAAGTGCAAATTGTAACTTCCTTGGCTTGAATGATTCATGAATGAAATCTTCTTTTATTCTTCTTTCCCTTGCACGAATTGGAGTGTTGATTGAGGCTTTAAAGAATCATTCTCTTTAGGAAATACCTTACTTAATAGTTGTGGTTACAAAACATTAAAGTTAATTTAAAACTATTAATGATTTCGTAACGTTCAATTAAGTAGTATTTAAATCCCACTTAATGACATTAAATCAACTTCAATCCTTGTCTCCTCATGCATTCCAAATTCGTGCACCACATTGGCCTCCACATTAGTGGCCTTATTTCATGTTCCAAAGTGTCTTTATTAAGGGTATGTGTCCTCAATAAGGGCACCTTTAAGGGCAGCCCCTTAAATTCTTTAATCTATGATCTTATTGTTTTAGGATTGCATTTGATTCACCATGGTCCTTCCAGAGGAGGATATCACTTTAGAATGATCCTAAACAATGCTTAGTTCCCCAAGGGACGTAGAGGATGTAGCACGAGTCCTTGGAGGCTCTAACAAGTGTAGAATGGTTAAGAGAGTATTCCAACGGCTTAGAATCGTCTAGGCATGTGTATTAGGACATATAAGAACCTTTAAAATGATCGTAAACAATGCTTGGTGCCCCATGGGACATAGAGGATGTAGCATGAGTCGTTGGTGGCTCTAACAAGTGTAGAATGGTTAATAGAGTATTCTAAAGGCTGAGAATGGTCTAGGCATGTGTATTAGGAGATATAAGAACCTTTTGAATGATCCTAAACAAAGCTTGGTGCCCCAAGCGACGTAGAGGATGTAACATGAGTCCTTGGATGCTCTAACAAGTGTAGAATGGTTAATAGAGTATTCTAAAGGCTTAGTATTGTCTAGGAATATGTATTAAGACATATAAAACCTTTAGAATGATCCTAAACAATGCTTGGTGCGCCAAGCGACATAGAGGATGTAGCATGAGTCCTTGGAAGCTCTTACAAGTGTAGAATGGTTAAAAAAAGTATTGTAAAGGCTTAGAATGGTCTAGGAATATGTATTAAGACATATAGAACCTTTAGAATGATCCTAAACAATGCTTGGTGCGCCAAGCGACGTAAAGGATGTAGCATGAGTCCTTGGAGGCTCTAACAAGTGTAAAATGGTAAGAAATGTATTGTAAAGGCTTAGAATGGCTAGGAATGTGTATTAGGACATACAAGAACCTTTAGAAAGATCGTCAACAATTCTTGGTGCCCCTTGGGACGTAGAGGATGTAGCATGAGTCCTGGGAGGCTCTAACAAGTGTAGAATGGTTAAAAAAGTATTGTAAAGGCTTAGAATGGTCTAGGAAGGTGTATTAGGACATACAAGAACCTTTAGAATGATCGTAAACAATTTTACGGTGCCCCAATGGACGTAAAGGATGTAGCATGAGTCCTTGGAGGCTCTAACAAGTGTAGAATGGTTAATAGAGTATTCTAAAGGCTTAGAATGGTCTAGGAATGTGTATTAGAACATATAAGAACCTTCAGAATGATCCTAAACTACGCTTGGTTCCCCTAGGAACGTAGCGGGTGAATCATGAGTCCTTGGAGGCATTAACAAGTGTAGAATGGTTAAGAGTGTATTTTAAAGACAGAGAATGATCTAGGCATGTGTATTAGGACATATAAGAACCTTTAGAATGATCCTAAATAATGCTTAGTGACCCAAGGGACGTAGAGGATGTAGCATGAGTTCTTGGAGGCTCTAACAAGTGTAGAATGGTTAAGAGAGTATTCCAAAGGCTTAGAATCGTCTAGGCATGTGTATTAGGACATATAAGAACCTGTAGAATGATCGTAAACAATGCATGGTGCCCCATGGGACATAGAGGATGTAGCATGAGTCGTTGGTGGTTCTAACAAGTGTAGAATGGTTAATAGAGTATTCTAAAGGATGAGAATGGTCTAGGCATGTGTATTAGGAGATATAAGAACCTTTAGAATGATCCTAAACAAAGCTTGGTGCCCCAAGGGACGTAGAGGATGTAACATGAGTCCTTGGATGCTCTAACAAGTGTAGAATGGTTAATAGAGTATTCTAAAGGCTTAGTATTGTCTAGGAAAATGTATTAAGACATATAAAACCTTTAGAATGATCCTAAACAATGCTTGGTGCGCCAAGCGACGTTGAGGATGTAGCATGAGTCCTTGGTAGCTCTTACAAGTGTAGAATGGTTAAAAAAGTATTGTAAAGGCTTAGAATGGTCTAGGAATATGTATTAAGACATATAGAACCTTCAGAATGATCCTAGGCTATGCTTGGTTCCCCTAGGAACGTAGAGGGTGAATCATGAGTCCTTGGAGGCTTTAACAAGTGTAGATTGGTTAAGAGAGTATTTTAAAGACTTAGAATGATCTAGGCATGTGTATTAGGACATATAAGAACCTTTAGAATGATCCTAAACAATGCTTAGTGCCCCAAGGGACGTAGAGGATGTAGCACGAGTCCTTGGAGGCTCTAACAAGTGTAGAATTGTTAAGAGAGTATTCCAAAGGCTTAGAATCGTCTAGGCATGTGTATTAGGACATATTAGAACCTTTAGAATGATCCTAAACAATGCTTGGTGCCCCATGGGACATAGAGGATGTAGCATGAGTCGTTGGTGGCTCTAACAAGTGTAGAATGGTTAATAGAGTATTCTAAAGGCTGAGAATGGTCTAGGCATGTGTATTAGGAGATATAAGAACCTTTTGAATGATCCTAAACAAAGCTTGGTGCCCCAAGCGACGTAGAGGATGTAACATGAGTCCTTGGATGCTCTAACAAGTGTAGAATGGTTAATAGAGTATTCTAAAGGCTTAGTATTGTCTAGGAATATGTATTAAGACATATAAAACCTTTAGAATGATCCTAAACAATGCTTGGTGCGCCAAGCGACATAGAGGATGTAGCATGAGTCCTTGGAAGCTCTTACAAGTGTAGAATGGTTAAAAAAAGTATTGTAAAGGCTTAGAATGGTCTAGGAATATGTATTAAGACATATAGAACCTTTAGAATGATCCTAAACAATGCTTGGTGCGCCAAGCGACGTAAAGGATGTAGCATGAGTCCTTGGAGGCTCTAACAAGTGTAAAATGGTAAGAAATGTATTGTAAAGGCTTAGAATGGCTAGGAATGTGTATTAGGACATACAAGAACCTTTAGAAAGATCGTCAACAATTCTTGGTGCCCCTTGGGACGTAGAGGATGTAGCATGAGTCCTGGGAGGCTCTAACAAGTGTAGAATGGTTAAAAAAGTATTGTAAAGGCTTAGAATGGTCTAGGAAGGTGTATTAGGACATACAAGAACCTTTAGAATGATCGTAAACAATTTTACGGTGCCCCAATGGACGTAAAGGATGTAGCATGAGTCCTTGGAGGCTCTAACAAGTGTAGAATGGTTAATAGAATATTCTAAAGGCTTAGAATGGTCTAGGAATATGTATTAAGACATATAGAACCTTCAGAATGATCCTAGGCTATGCTTGGTTCCCCTAGGAACGTAGAGGGTGAATCATGAGTCCTTGGAGGCTTTAACAAGTGTAGATTGGTTAAGAGAGTATTTTAAAGACTTAGAATGATCTAGGCATGTGTATTAGGACATATAAGAACCTTTAGAATGATCCTAAAAATGCTTAGTGACCCAAGGGACGTAGAGGATGTAGCACGAGTTCTTGGAGGCTCTAACAAGTGTAGAATGGTTAAGAGAGTATTCCAAAGGCTTAGAATCGTCTAGGCATGTGTATTAGGACATATAAGAACCTGTAGAATGATCGTAAACAATGCATGGTGCCCCATGGGACATAGAGGATGTAGCATGAGTCGTTGGTGGTTCTAACAAGTGTAGAATGGTTAATAGAGTATTCTAATGGATGAGAATGGTCTAGGCATGTGTATTAGGAGATATAAGAACCTTTAGAATGATCCTAAACAAAGCTTGGTGCCCCAAGGGACGTAGAGGATGTAACATGAGTCCTTGGATGCTCTAACAAGTGTAGAATGGTTAATAGAGTATTCTAAAGGCTTAGTATTGTCTAGGAAAATGTATTAAGACATATAAAACCTTTAGAATGATCCTAAACAATGCTTGGTGCGCCAAGCGACGTTGAGGATGTAGCATGAGTCCTTGGTAGCTCTTACTAGTGTAGAATGGTTAAAAAAGTATTGTAAAGGCTTAGAATGGTCTAGGAATATGTATTAAGACATATAGAACCTTCAGAATGATCCTAGACTATGCTTGGTTCCCCTAGGAACGTAGAGGGTGAATCATGAGTCCTTGGAGGCTTTAACAAGTGTAGATTGGTTAAGAGAGTATTTTAAAGACTTAGAATGATCTAGGCATGTGTAATAGGACATATAAGAACCTTTAGAATGATCCTAAACAATGCTTAGTGCCCCAAGGGACGTAGAGGATGTAGCACGAGTCCTTGGAGGCTCTAACAAGTGTATAATTGTTAAGAGAGTATTCCAAAGGCTTAGAATCGTCTAGGCATGTGTATTAGGACATATTAGAACCTTTAGAATGATCCTAAACAATGCTTGGTGCCCCAAGGGACAAAGAGGATGTAGAATGAGTCCTTGGAGGCTCTAACAAGTGTAGAATGGTTAATAGACTATTCTAAAGGCTTAGTATTGTCTAGGAAAATATATTAAGACATATAAAATGTTTAGAATGATCCTAAACAATGTTTGGTGCGCCAAGCGACGTAGAGGATGTAGCATGAGTCCTTGGAGGCTCTAACAAGTGTAGAATGGTTAAAAAAGTAATGTAAAGGCTTAGAATGGTCTAGGAATATGTATTAAGACATATAGAACCTTTAGAATGATCCTAAACAATGCTTCGTGCACCAACCGACGTAGAGGATGAAGCATGAGTCGTTGAAAGCTCTAACAAGTGTAGAATGGTTAATAGAGTATTCTAAAGGCTTAGAATGGTCTAGGAATGTGTATTAGGACATATAAGAACCTTTAGAATGATCGTCAACAATTCTTGGTGCTCCATGGGACGTAGAGGATGTAGCATGAGTCCTTGGAGGCTCTTACAAGTGTAGAATGGTTAAAAAAGTATTGTAAAGGCTTAGAATGGTCTAGGAATGTGTATTAGGACATATAAGAACCTTCGGAATGATCCTAGACTATGCTTGTTTCCCTAGGAACGTAGAGGGTGAATCATGAGTCCTTGGAGGCTTTAACAAGTGTAGAATGGTTAAGAGAGTATTTTAAAGACTTAGAATGATCTAGGCATGTGTATTATTACATATAAGAACCTTTAGAATGATCCTAAACAATGCTTAGTGCCCCAAGGGACGTAGAGGATGTAGCACGAGTCCTTGGAGGCTTTAACAAGTGTAGAATGGTTAAGAGAGTATTCCAAAGGCTTAGAATCGTCTAGGCATGTGTATTAGGACATATAAGAACCTTTAGAATGATCCTAAACAATGTTTGGTGCCCCAAGGGACAAAGAGCATGTAGAATGAGTTCTTGAAGGCTCTAACAAGTGTAGAATGGTTAATAGAGTATTCTAAAGGCTTAGTATTGTCTAGGAAAATTTATTAAGACATATAAAACGTTTAGAATGATCCTAAACAATGCTTGGTGCGCCAAGCGACGTAGAGGATGTAGCATGAGTCATTGGAGGCTCTAACAAGTGTAGAATGGTTAAAAAAGTATTGTAAAGGCTTAGAATGGTCTAGGAAAATGTATTAAGACATATAGAACCTTTAGAATGATCCTAAACAATGCTTGGTGCGCCAAGCGACGTAAAGGATGTAGCATGAGTCCTTGGAGGCTCTAACAAGTGTAGAATGGTTAGAAAAGTATTGTAAAGGCTTAGAATGGTCTAGGAATGTGTATAAGGACATACAAGAACCTTTAGAATGATCGTCAACAATTCTTGGTGGCCCATGGGACGTAGAGGATGTAGCATGAGTCCTTGGAGGCTCTAACAAGTGTGGAATGGTTAATAGAGTATTCTAAAGGCTTGGAATGGTCTAGGAATGTGTATTAGGACATAGAAGAACCTTTAGAATGATCGTCAACAATTCTTGGTGCCCCAATGGACGTAAAGGATGTAGCATGAGTCCTTGGAGGCTCTAACAAGTGTAGAATGGTTAATAGAGTATTCTAAAGGCTTAGAATGGTCTAGGAATGTGTATTAGAACATATAAGAACCTTCAGAATGATCCTAAACTATGCTTGGTTCCCCTAGGAACGTAGAGGGTGAATCATGAGTCCTTGGAGGCTTAAACAAGTGTAGAATGGTTAAGAGAGTATTTTAAAGACTTAGAATGATCTAGGCATGTGTATTAGGACATATAAGAACCTTTAGAATGATCCTAAACAATGCTTAGTGCCCCAAGGGACGCAGTGGATGTAGCACGAGTCCTTGGAGGCTCTAACAAGTGTAGAATGGTTAAGAGAGTATTCCAAAGGCTTTGAATCGTCTAGGCATGTGTATTAGGACATATAAGAACCTTTAGTATGATCCTAAACAATGCTTGGTGCCCCAAGGGACAAATAGGATGTAGAATGAGTCCGTAGAGGCTCTAATAATTGTAGAATGGTTAATAGAGTATTCTAAAGGCTTAGTATTGTCTAGGAAAATGTATTAAGACATATAAAACCTTTAGAATGATCCTAAACAATGTTTGGTGCCCCAAGGGACAAAGAGCATGTAGAATGAGTCCTTGGAGGCTCTAACAAGTGTAGAATGGTTAATAGAGTATTCTAAAGGCTTAGTATTGTCTAGGAAAATATATTAAGACATATAAAACGTTTAGAATGATCCTAAATCATGCTTGGTGCGCCAAGCGACGTAGAGGATGTAGCATGAGTCCTTGGAGGCTCTAACAAGTGTAGAATGGTTAAAAAAGTATTGTAAAGGCTTAGAATGGTCTAGGAATATGTATTAAGACATATAGAACCTTTAGAATGATCCTAAACAATGCTTCATGCACCAACCGACGTAGAGGATGTAGCATGAGTCGTTGAAAGCTCTAACAAGTGTAGAATGGTTAATAGAGTATTCTAAAGGCTTAGAATGGTCTAGGAATGTGTATTAGGACATATAAGAACCTTTAGAATGATCGTCAACAATTCTTGGTGCTCCATGGGACGTAGAGGATGTAGCATGAGTCCTTGGAGGCTCTTACAAGTGTAGAATGGTTAAAAAAGTATTGTAAAGGCTTAGAATGGTCTAGGAATGTGTATTAGGACATATAAGAACCTTCGGAATGATCCTAGACTATGCTTGTTTCCCTAGGAACGTAGAGGGTGAATCATGAGTCCTTGGAGGCTTTAACAAGTGTAGAATGGTTAAGAGAGTATTTTAAACACTTAGAATGATCTAGGCATGTGTATTATTACATATAAGAACCTTTAGAATGATCCTAAACAATGCTTAGTGCCCCAAGGGACGTAGAGGATGTAGCACGAGTCCTTGGAGGCTTTAACAAGTGTAGAATGGTTAAAAGAGTATTCCAAAGGCTTAGAATCGTCTAGGCATGTGTATTAGGACATATAAGAACCTTTAGAATGATCCTAAACAATGTTTGGTGCCCCAAGGGACAAAGAGCATGTAGAATGAGTCCTTGGAGGCTCTAACAAGTGTAGAATGGTTAATAGAGTATTCTAAAGGCTTAGTATTGTCTAGGAAAATTTATTAAGACATATAAAACGTTTAGAATGATCCTAAACAATGCTTGGTGCGCCAAGCGACGTAGAGGATGTAGCAGGAGTCCTTGGAGGCTCTAACAAGTGTAGAATGGTTAAAAAAGTATTGTAAAGGCTTAGAATGGTCTAGGAAAATGTATTAAGACATATAGAACCTTTAGAATGATCCTAAACAATGCTTGGTGCGCCAAGCGACGTAAAGGATGTAGCATGAGTCCTTGGAGGCTCTAACAAGTGTAGAATGGTTAGAAAAGTATTGTAAAGGCTTAGAATGGTCTAGGAATGTGTATAAGGACATACAAGATCCTTTAGAATGATCGTCAACAATTCTTGGTGCCCCATGGTACATAGAGGATGTAGCATGAATCCTAGGAGGCTCTAACAAGTGTAGAATGGTTAAAAAAGTATTGTAAAGGCTTGGAATGGCCTAGGAATGTGTATTAGGACATACAAGAACCTTTAGAATGATCGTAAACAATTTTTGGTGCCCCAATGGACGTAAAGGATGTAGCATGAGTCCTTGGAGGCTCTAACAAGTGTAGAATGGTTAATAGAGTATTCTAAAGGCTTAGAATGGTCTAGGAATGTGTATTAGAACATATAAGAACCTTCAGAATGATCCTAAACTATGCTTGGTTCCCCTAGGAACGTAGAGGGTGAATCATGAGTCCTTGGAGGCTTTAACTAGTGTAGAATGGTTAAGAGAGTATTTTAAAGACTTAGAATGATCTAGGCATGTGTATTAGGACATATAAGAACCTTTAGAATGATCCTAAACAATGCTTAGTGCCCCAAGGGACGCAGAGGATGTAGCACGAGTCCTTGGAGGCTCTAACAAGTGTAGAATGGTTTAGAGAGTATTCCAAAGGCTTAGAATCGTCTAGGCATGTGTATTAGGACATATAAGAACCTTTAGTATGATCCTAAACAATGCTTGGTGCCCCAAGGGACAAATAGGATGTAGAATGAGTCCGTAGAGGCTCTAACAATTGTAGAATGGTTAATAGAGTATTCTAAAGGCTTAGTATTGTCTAGGAAAATGTATTAAGACATATAAAACCTTTAGAATGATCCTAAACAATGTTTGGTGCGCCAAGCGACGTAGAGGATGTAGCATGAGTCCTTGGAGGCTCTAACAAGTGTAGAATGGTTAAAAAAGTATTGTAAAGGCTTAGAATGGTCTAGGAATGTGTATTAGGACATATAAGAACCTTCAGAATGATCCTAAACTATGCTTGGTTCCCATAGGAACGTAGAGGGTGAATCATGAGTCCTTGGAGGCTTTAACAAGTGTAGAATGGTTAAGAGAAAATTTTAAAGACTTAGAATGGTCTAGGCATGTGTATTAGGACATATAAGAACCTTTAGAATGATCCTAAACAATGCTTAGTGCCCCAAGGGACGTAGAGGATGTTGCACGAGTCCTTGGAGGCTCTAACAAGTGTAGAATGGTTAAGTGAGTATTCCAAAGGCTTAGAATCGTCTAGGCATGTGTATTAGGACATATAAGAACCTTTAGAATGATCCTAAACAATGCTTGGTGCCCCAAGGGACAAAGAGGATGTAGAATGAGTCCATGGAGGCTCTAACAAGTGTAGAATGGTTAATAGAGTATTCTAAAGGCTTAGTATTGTCTAGGAAAATATATTAAGACATATAAAACGTTTAGAATGATCCTAAACAATGCTTGGTGCGCCAAGCGATGTAGAGGATGTAGCACGAGTCCTTGGAGGCTCTAACAAGTGTAGAATGGTTAAAAAAGTATTGTAAAGGCTTAGAATGGTCTAAGAATATGTATTAAGACATATAGAACCTTTAGAATGATCCTAAACAATGCTTGGTGCGCCAACCGACGTAGAGGATGTAGCATGAGTCGTTGAAAGCTCTAACAAGTGTAAAATGGTTAATAGAGTATTCTAAAGGCTTAGAATGGTCTAGGAATGTGTATTAGGACATATAAGAACCTTTAGAATGATCGTCAACAATTCTTGGTGCCCCATGGTACATAGAGGATGTAGCATGAGTCCTAGGAGGCTCTAACAAGTGTAGAATGGTTAAAAAAGTATTGTAAAGGCTTGGAATGGCCTAGGAATGTGTATTAGGACATACAAGAACCTTTAGAATGATCGTAAACAATTTTTGGTGCCCCAATGGACGTAAAGGATGTAGCATGAGTCCTTGGAGGCTCTAACAAGTGTAGAATGGTTAATAGAGTATTCTAAAGGCTTAGAATGGTCTAGGAATGTGTATTAGAACATATAAGAACCTTCAGAATGATCCTAAACTATGCTTGGTTCCCCTAGGAACGTAGAGGGTGAATCATGAGTCCTTGGAGGCTTTAACTAGTGTAGAATGGTTAAGAGAGTATTTTAAAGACTTAGAATGATCTAGGCATGTGTATTAGGACATATAAGAACCTTTAGAATGATCCTAAACAATGCTTAGTGCCCCAAGGGACGCAGAGGATGTAGCACGAGTCCTTGGAGGCTCTAACAAGTGTAGAATGGTTTAGAGAGTATTCCAAAGGCTTAGAATCGTCTAGGCATGTGTATTAGGACATATAAGAACCTTTAGTATGATCCTAAACAATGCTTGGTGCCCCAAGGGACAAATAGGATGTAGAATGAGTCCGTAGAGGCTCTAACAATTGTAGAATGGTTAATAGAGTATTCTAAAGGCTTAGTATTGTCTAGGAAAATGTATTAAGACATATAAAACCTTTAGAATGATTCTAAACAATGTTTGGTGCGCCAAGCGACGTAGAGGATGTAGCATGAGTCCTTGGAGGCTCTAACAAGTGTAGAATGGTTAAAAAAGTATTGTAAAGGCTTAGAATGGTCTAGGAATGTGTATTAGGACATATAAGAACCTTCAGAATGATCCTAAACTATGCTTGGTTCCCATAGGAACGTAGAGGGTGAATCATGAGTCCTTGGAGGCTTTAACAAGTGTAGAATGGTTAAGAGAAAATTTTAAAGACTTAGAATGGTCTAGGCATGTGTATTAGGACATATAAGAACCTTTAGAATGATCCTAAACAATGCTTAGTGCCCCAAGGGACGTAGAGGATGTTGCACGAGTCCTTGGAGGCTCTAACAAGTGTAGAATGGTTAAGTGAGTATTCCAAAGGCTTAGAATCGTCTAGGCATGTGTATTAGGACATATAAGAACCTTTAGAATGATCCTAAACAATTCTTGGTGCCCCAAGGGACAAAGAGGATGTAGAATGAGTCCTTGGAGGCTCTAACAAGTGTAGAATGGTTAATAGAGTATTCTAAGGGCTTAGTATTGTCTAGGAAAATATATTAAGACATATAAAACGTTTAGAATGATCCTAAACAATGCTTGGTGCGCCAAGCGACGTAGAGGATGTAGCACGAGTCCTTGGAGGCTCTAACAAGTGTAGAATGGTTAAAAAAGTATTGTAAAGGCTTAGAATGGTCTAAGAATATGTATTAAGACATATAGAACCTTTAGAATGATCCTAAACAATGCTTGGTGCGCCAACCGACGTAGAGGATGTAGCATGAGTCGTTGAAAGCTCTAACAAGTGTAGAATGGTTAATAGAGTATTCTAAAGGCTTAGAATGGTCTAGGAATGTGTATTAGGACATATAAGAACCTTTACAATGATCGTCAACAATTCTTGGTGCCCCATGGGACGTAGAGGATGTAGCATGAGTCCTAGGAGGCTCTAACAAGTGTAGAATGGTTAAAAAAGTATTGTAAAGGCTTAGAATGGTCTAGGAATGTGTATTAGGACATACAAGAACCTTTAGAATGATCGTAAACAATTTTTGGTGCCCCAATGGACGTAAAGGATGTAGCATGAGTCCTTGGAGGCTCTAACAAGTGTAGAATGGTTAATAGAGTATTCTAAAGGCTTAGAATGGTCTAAGATTGTGTATTAGAACATATAAGAACCTTCAGAATGATCCTAAACTATGCTTGGTTCCCCTAGGAACGTAGAGGGTGAATCATGAGTCCTTGGAGACTTTAACAAGTGTAGAATGGTTAAGAGAGTATTTTTGAAGACTTAGAATGGTCTAGGCATGTGTATTAGGACATATAAGAACCTTTATGATGCGCCCAGGAAATGAGACCATCGATTCCAACTCTTTTCTCCAAGGCAAAGATCAAATGATCTTAGACTCTGACTCAAAAAGAGCCTCAAATTGAGAAAACTCCCAATCACTCAAGGAAATGATCATGACTTGATCATTAAAAACAAGACTCAAACAAGAAACAACAAAAGAAAAAGACTCTCATTCTTAGACTCAAGAAGATCACGGTTTTGATCTTCACCACAAAACTCTAAACTCTAACTCTTTTTGTATTTTGTTTTATGAACACACATGTGTTCTTGGACTCAAAAACAAAAAGAAGAAAGACACAAAAGGATAGGAAGATGGCGCCATTCTCAAGAAGAAAAGGAACCACCTTGCTTCACATAGCATCTCACCATGGAAGGCTTAGTCTTGATTCAATCACTGAATCATTCAAGAGCATCTCACCCTTGAGAAGAAGAAAGGCATCACGCCTCCAAGGCCTAAGCCACACGTTGGTTTTTCACAAAGTTTCAACCTCCTTTCATTCATGAAATGATTACATTATATAGAAGTTACAAATGATGCTCATGGCTGCCCACTAACCTATACACGTACAAGCTAAGGAATCCAGCCATGATGAGTCATTAAATCCTATCTAATGAGGAATAAAAACCATACATAACCATTTGGCCAATTACTGCTGACTTTATGGCACAAATGTAACTCCTTCTTGCATTCATAATGTGACCGTCCATGCCATCATTGGCTCATGAAGTTGGCATTCATTTTGTAACTCTTCCCATCAATGTGGCCGTGTGTTTTATGGCTTCATGAATGGTGAATTCAATTCATAACCTTCATGTCTTGAATTCTTGGTTGCACACATAATTGTCAATTGAATGTGGAATTCAATTTGTAACTTCCACCAATTCAATGCCTAATGAATATGGCTGCACATAATGGGTTTGGAAATGAAATCTCTTTCATTCTTGAATGCTAGGCCGTGAGCTTCATTGCTCAATTTGAAGTGCAAATTGTAACTTCCTTGGCTTGAATGATTCATGAATGAAATCTTCTTTTATTCTTCTTTCCCTTGCACGAATTGGAGTGTTGATTGAGGCTTTAAAGAATCATTCTCTTTAGGAATTACCTTACTTAATAGTTGTGGTTACAAAACATTAAAGTTAATTTAAAACTATTAATGATTTCGTAACGTTCAATTAAGTAGTATTTAAATCCCACTTAATGACATTAAATCAACTTCAATCCTTGTCTCCTCATGCATTCCAAATTCGTGCACCACCTTGGCCTCCACATTAGTGGCCTTATTTCATGTTCCAAAGTGTCTTTATTAAAGGTATGTGTCCTCCATAAGGGCACCTTTAAGGGCAGCCCCTTAAATTCTTTAATCTTTGAGCTTATTGTTTTAGGATTGCATTTGATTCACCATGGTCCTTCCAGAGGAGGATATCAATTTAGAATGATCCTAAACAATGCTTAGTTCCCCAAGGGACGTAGAGGATGTAGCACGAGTCCTTGGAGGCTCTAACAAGTGTAGAATGGTTAAGAGAGTATTCCAACGGCTTAGAATCGTCTAGGCATGTGTATTAGGACATATAAGAACCTTTAAAATGATCGTAAACAATGCTTGGTGCCCCATGGGACATAGAGGATGTAGCATGAGTCGTTGGTGGCTCTAACAAGTGTAGAATGGTTAATAGAGTATTCTAAAGGCTGAGAATGGTCTAGGCATGTGTATTAGGAGATACAAGAACCTTTAGAATGATCGTAAACAATTGTTGGTGCCCCAATGGACGTAAAGGATGTAGCATGAGTCCTTGGAGGCTCTAACAAGTGTAGAATGGTTAATAGAGTATTCTAAAGGCTTAGAATGGTCTAGGAATGTGTATTAGGACATATAAGAATCTTCAAAATGATCCTAAACTATGCTTGGTTCCCCTAGGAACGTAGATGGTGAATCATGCGTCCTTGGAGGCTTAAACAAGTGTAGAATGTTTAAGAGAGTATTCTAAAGACTTAGAATGGTCTAGGCATGTGTATTAGGGCATATAAGAACCTTTAGAATGATCCTAAACAGACCTTGGTGCCCCAAGGGACGTAGAGGATGTAACATGAGTCCTTGGATGCTCTAACAAGTGTAGAATTGTTAATAGAGTATTCTAAAGGCTTAGAATGGTCTAGGCATGTGTATTAGGACATATAAGAACATTGAGAATGATCCTAAACAAAGCATGGTGCCCCAAGGGACATAGAGGATGTAACATGAGTCCTTGGAGGCTCTAACAAGTGTAGAATGGTTAATAGAGTATTCTAATGGCTTAGGATTGTCTAGGAATATGTATTAGGACATATAAGAACCTTTAGAATGATCCTAAACAATGCTTGGTGCCCCACGGGACGTAAACGATGTAGCATGAGTCCTTGGAGGCTCTAACAAGTGTAGAATGGTTAATAGAGTATTCTAAAGGCTTAGAATGGTCTAGGAATGTGTATTAGGACATATAAGAACCTTCAGAATGATCCTAAACTATGCTTGGTTCCCCTAGGAACGTAGAGGGTGAATCATGAGTCCTTGGAGGTTTTAACAAGTGTAGATTGGTTAAGAGTGTATTTTAAAGACTTAGAATGGTCTAGGCATGTGTATTAGGTCATATAAGAACCTTTATAATGTTCCTAAATAATGCTTAGTGCCCCAAGGGACGTAGAGGATGTTGCATGAGTGCTTGGAGGCTCTAACAAGTGTAGAATGGTTAAAAGAGTATTGTAAAGGCTTAGAATCGTCTAGGAATGTGTATTAGAACATATAAGAACCTTTAGAACGATCCTAAGCAATTCTTGGTGCCCCAATGGACGTAAAGGATGTAGCATGAGTCCTTGGAGGCTCTAACAAGTGTAGAATGGTTAATAGAGTATTCTAAAGGCATAGAATGGTCTAGGAAAGTGTATTAGGACATATAAGAACCTTCAGAATGATCCTAAACTATGCTTGGTTCCCCTAGGAACGTAGAGGGTGAATCATGTGTCCTTGGAGGCTTTAACAAGTGTAGAATGGTTAAGAGAGTATTCTAAATACTTAGAATGGTCTAGGCATGTGTATTAGGACATATAAGAACCTTTAGAATGATCTTGAACAAAGCTTTGTGCCCCAAGGGACGTAGAGGATGTAGCATGAGTCCTTGGAGGCTCTAACAAGTGTATAATGGTTAAGAGAGTATTTTAAAGGTTTAGAATTGTCTAGCCATGTATATTAGGACATATAAGAACCTTTACAATGATCCTAAACAATGCTTGGTGCCCCAAGGGACGTAGAGGATGTAGCATGAGTCCTTGGAGGCTCTAACAAGTGTAGAATGGTTAAGAGAGTTTTTTAAAGGTTTCGAATCGTCTAGCCATGTATATTAGGACATATAAGAACCTTTAGAATGATCCTAAAACAATGCTTGGTGCCTCAAAGGACAAAGAGGATGTAGAATAAGTCCTTGGAGTCTCTAACGAGTGTAGAATGGTTAATATAGTATTCTAAAGGCTTAATATTGTCTAGGAATATGTATTAGGACGTATAAGAACCTTTAGAATGATCTTAAACAATGCTTGGTACCCCAAGAGACGTAGAGGATGTAGCATGAGTCGTTGGAGGCTTTAACAAGTGTAGAGTGGTTAATAGAGTATTCTAAAGGCTTAGAATGGTCTAGGAATGTGTATTAGAACATATAAGAACCTTCAGAATGATCCTAAACTATGCTTGGTTCCCCAAGGGACGTAGAGGATGTAGCATGAGTCCTTGGAGGCTCTAACAAGTGTAAAATGGTTAAGAGAGTATTTTAAGGTTTAGAATTGTTGATGTGCCAGCAAGTGTACTGGGTCAACGAGTAATATAGTCTATGGAAGACCGAATATCGTCCCACAGGGAGTTGTGTTTTTAGTATATTTTCACCTTAATGTAATTATAAATTAAATCCTATAACTAAAAAGTTGATTTAAATTAAAATTCAGATTTGAAACTATTAATTAACTAAACTAATTAGTTGCTGAAATTAAATAGAAACTTGAGAAACTATTGGAGAAAAGTGGTTAGGAACGTTGGTTGCATTGTAGGTTTCACTTATTCAACTATAATTTAGATTTTCCTTTAATTCATGGAGAATTCCCCTCAAATAGCAATAATTAGATCTCTCTAACATTACCCTTATTCTCTAAATACTTAATCCTTGATCTCTCAACAAATTACAATATTAGAAAATAACATATTCAGCACAAGGGAATTACCAAGTCATATAATCATTCAATCATATCTCTATAACTAAACTGATTATACCGTTAATTGCAAGGCCTATTCAAAATCCTAACTCTCATTGGAATTAAGAAATCCAAAACATAAATTGATCAGGTTTACGTATGCAATAAAAACACAATTAACACATGAATTAAAAACAGGAAAACTCTAAATCATAAATTGAAATAAGCTACGCCATACAAATTCACCTTGTTCCTAACACGAGGGTTTTAGTTACACATAGAAATAAGAAGAAGAGAAGACATAATAGGAAAATTCATAGACAAATTACCCCAAATTCTTCAATCTTCAATTGCTCCAAATCAATGCAATCTCCCTCTTCAAATCTAATTTCTGTTTTTCTCCTCTAGTTGGCTGCTTAACCTAATCCTAAATATGCATATTTAAAAGATAAAACTAATCCTAATTGAATTGGAGCAAAACTGATCCGGAAGTGGCCCAATTAGGCTTTCTCATGTCTGACACTCAACTTCGGCCCTGATTTTGACCCTGAAGATGGACGAATTTGAGCAAGGCTATTTCTGGCAAAGTTGTAGATCTTTTTCGTAGCTTTAAAATGATACCAAGATCGCCTTATTTGGATAAGCGTAGCTCTATTTATGGCCAAAATACTGAGAAGCGTCACTTCCACGCGGTTGGCGCTTGGGGCGCATCCGTCCTCGCGCCTGGGGCGCGCACGGGTACTGCACAATTTCAGCACGCGCGCCCCGGACTGTTTTGGGCGCTACGGACTGCTCCGGACTCCGTTTTACTCCGTTCTTGGACCGTTTCGAAGATCTTTTCATCCTCTATCCAAGTCCATCAATATATTTTGCATTTAAGCTTCATAAGTACCTGAAACATACCCAAAAAGGATCAAAACGTTCCAAGGGTTCAAAACTAAGAACT
The DNA here is from genome assembly GCA_037953625.1 of Crotalaria pallida. Lineage (NCBI taxonomy): Eukaryota > Viridiplantae > Streptophyta > Magnoliopsida > Fabales > Fabaceae > Crotalaria > Crotalaria pallida. The sequence continues at coordinate 71,499,034 of CM075649.1, read as the reverse complement.
ATTTCTAAGAATTAACAAAAAGTCCTACAAAATACTTGAGAAACAAGCTAAACACATAGTAAAAGGGAGTCAAATCAATGCTCAAAACACTATATATTGGACCCAAATCACTCCCCCAAACTTAGCATTTTGCATGTCCCAGACAAAAGTAAAATAAAAATTCTAAACAAAAGACAAACTCCCTAAATCAACATATATACACCTCATCTAAGACTACGACTCATGACTCCAACACATAGTATCACAAACTATTTACACAATTACAAACCAGTTAGAGTAACAAACTCAATCAGAACTCAGGACTAGTGAACACTCTCAACATCTCAAATGTTTCTCTCAAAAGTGTATAAGGGTAATATTTCATTTAAGCACACAAGTTCATCAATGATAAAGTGTTACCATATGCTTGACCATAGACCAAAATCGCCACTGAAATTATTGAAAGTATGCACAAATCAAAAGGTCTTATTTTTGGTTGTAATGGGGCCTGACTAAAGTGTTAGGTGGGATAAAAGAAAGAAGAGATAAAACTAAGGGCTAAAATGTAAAGCAAATTTCCCTCAGAAATTATGAATGAGCACTAAGTAGTATTACAATGAATCACAACTCAATTCACAACTTTATTATTCTTATCACTTTTCAATTTTCAATTCCTCTACTCTCTTCCTTTTTCACTTTCATTCAATTTATTTATATTTTTTTCAAAGGAAGAGAAGTAGGCACAAAACACTTTTCACTTTCTCTTCTTTTGCATCACATTCCACTTAATTGCTCATCCAAAATTCCCAAGGTACTCACAATAAAATCAATACAATAATTACAGGGTACCAAAGAAAAATCATATATCATTAAAAGGCTCAAAGTGGGCAACCAAGGGGACAATTTAATACAATCATCTGAAGGCCTCAAAAACACACCTAAGTGCCTTAATCATATTCATGCATGCAATCAATCATCAATTTTGAAATGGTCACCGGTCAAGTTCTAGAGCACAATTATCAAAGAGAACACACTCATGAAAGAATAGGGGTCTCACAATCAGAATATTTCAATAAAATTCATACCCCTCAATATAAGGCTCAAAACCTCACATGGCTAAAGTCAGTTCACTAATCACAAGTTCTGAAAGCATTTGTCAAAATAACCAGTTCACAATTATATTTACAGCTCAATCAAATAGAGTTGAAAAGTCAATGATTCTAAGTCCTAAACTAAGTATGTACATGCATCATAAGAGAAAAAGTCCTAAGGTTAGAAAAATTACCTACTCTTGCTAAGGACACAAACCAATACCAATATGGGAGAGAAAATTTAGATCTGAAAAACTTTTTATTTTGTATATACTCCCCCAAACTTAGATGTTGGCTTGTCCTCAAGCAAACTAATCTAGCCTACACTACAAAATAAAAATTAAAACTACCTAAGAAAGCAGGACAATATTTTTGGTGAGGTACAAGTCTCGGGGTGCAATATTAAAAAGATTAAGGCTATTGAGGTCCAAATCCTAAAAATACAAATCTAATCCTAAAAAAAATCTATCCCTAAAAAATAGAAAAAAAAAACGAAAATAAATAATAAAATAAAAAAAAAATCTATTCTAAAAATAATCCTAAGAAGATAAATCTAATCCTAAAAAAATAAAAAAACAATCCTAAAAAGATATAAAACTAATCTAATCCTAAAAGATAAGAATAAAAAATATCTATTGCTACAAAAATAAGATAAACATAAAAAAAGCTTCCTAGAGATAAAGATAAATCTAATCCTAAGAGATAAGATGGTAGAATCAGAATTTGACCCCAAAACTGAACTTTTGCACCCCACAGTCCTTGACTTCAGTTTTTTTTTTTTTTTTACAATAAAAAATGTAGACACAAAAAATAAAACTACCTAAACTATCCTAAACTAAAAATCACCTATCCTAAGTGGAGTTAGGAACTTACCTTTGTAACACAGCTTTTTCTATTGATGCACATGGAGGAACTCCCCCAAACTTATTTACCTGTGTCACATGAACAACTAAAAGTAGTGCTAGAAAGCACCTCATTAGTAGTTATTATAGAAAATTCCAATCCTTATTCACTAAAAAAAATAAACAAAAACTACACTACTACATAGTTACAAAGAATCCACCAGGATCCCAATTCTATGGCTCAACTCTTATGTGATATAGGAATAACAAGTTACTCCCATGTCCCATAGGAATGAGCAGGGATGATGATGAAATAAGGAAATTTTAAAAATAAATTTAAACCCACCAGGGTCAAAAGGTATATTCCTTACATCATGCATCATCTTAGAAAATTTGCCTTTTTCCCCATTCATGAAGGTGTAAATTTCATGAACAAGGAAAACCAAATTTTTAGGATCTTTATTCATCCTTGTGTACAACAATGACTCATGTTGATGTTTTGGGAAATGATCGAGGTCGTACCCGATCAAAATAAAAGGTGTTTATTCTGTAGTACTAGGAAGGTGATCCTAGGTCGTTTCCCAGCGAATATCGGTCTAGGCAAAGTATCAAACACGTAGTGTGCAGTAAAATGGGGGGGTTTTTGTGTGTGACAAATGTGAAGAACAAAACATAAACAGAATATAAAAACTAAGAAAATCAGAAACAAAAGCGGGCAAACCCCTTTGGCTACGTACACTACTCAATCCTAGCTCACTAAAGATCGATTCCTCTCCTCTCCTCTGTCCAACTCGTGATAACCAAATACTAAGCGAAAATTCAGTTATCACTCCAAACCCTAACTTCTAATTAAGCATCAGAAACCAGAATTGGAGTTTTTACGAGTTAATACAAATTAAGCATTTATATTCATGTATTATCTCTACGAAATGGAATTAAGCAAACCACTACACATCGATAAACATGAAAACAGAGAAGAGAAAATGAAATTGCATTAATAACAAGAGCTCAAGAGTAGATAATACAATACCAAAGGGATTAACCCTTGAAGTCTAGCCTTCCATGGCCATAAATGAAGAAAAACGAGTAGAAATGGGGAAGAACAAAACCCTAGCAGCCACCACCACTTGGGAGAGCCAAGAGAGAAGTTCTAACCTAGAGAGAGAGTGAGAAATCTGAAATGGGAGTGTGTTTTGGGGGTTACACGAATTTCCCCTCTTTAGTCATGAAAATGGGCCTAAAACATGGGCCCAAGTCCTAAGAAACACTATTCTGAACATTACAATTAAAAAGGGACCTAAATGCAAATTACAATCTTCACTTCAATACTTCAATCTTCATTTCCAAACTTCCCAAAGTGTCCTTGTGCCAAATATTACCTGAAAATAGAAATAGAATTAATTAGGCTAAATAATTCCAAATTAAACAATATTCGGAATATTAGTCCAATAAACTCTAAATCAATAAATCAAGCTAATCAATGTCAAATGGGCAACAAGTATCAATAATAGGAGTAAAATAATGCAAGGAATAATGGGAAATAAAATGCTCATCAGGAAAACATCATACAAATTCAAGGGTCGAACATAATTGAAAAAATTTGAATCGTCCACACATGCTAAGGATTTAACACAATTTTTAAGTTCAGAAAATTCAGCACGCAAGGATGAGTCAAATTTTTCTACTATTATTCTATCCCCATTTGTTTTGTTTTGTTTCACCTCTTCTACCTCATGATGCACCTCAATTTCTTTTTCTTCTTCAAAATTTTCAGAGAGGTTAGTACTCAAGTCTTCCTTAATGGAGAACTCTTGTACCCACTCCTCTATGAAAGATTTCTTATATAATTTTTCAATCTGATACTTTTGTACCACCCCTTGATAGATTTCTTATACGCATTGAAGTACAATTCCTCAATCTCGAAAATCGAGGTGTTTGCATCATAAGTAAGAGGAGATGAATTCAAAACAAAATTAAAAAAATTTAACTCTACACGAGGCATTATTGTACATTACCATTAAGATCAAAAGAAAAATAGAATTTACTAATAACTACACTAAGTACCAAAAATAAACTAAAGAAACTACTCCCCGGAAACGGCGCCACAAACTTGTTGATGTGCCAGCAAGTGTACTGGGTCAACGAGTAATATAGTCTATGGAAGACCGAATATCGTCCCACAGGGAGTTGTGTTTTTAGTATATTTTCACCTTAATGTAATTATAAATTAAATCCCATAACTAAAAAGTTGATTTAAATTAAAATTCAGATTTGAAACTATTAATTAACTAAACTAATTAATTGTTGAAATTAAATAGAAACTTGAGAAACTATGGGAGAAAAGTGGTTAGGAACGTTGGTTGCATTGTAGGTTTCACTTATTCAACTATAATTTAGATTTTCCTTTAATTCATGGAGAATTCCTCTCAAATAGCAATAATTAGATCTCTCTAACATTACCCTTATTCTCTAAATACTTAATCCTTGATCTCTCAACAAATTACAATATTAGAAAATAACATATTCAGCACAAGGGAATTATCAAGTCATATAATCATTCAATCATATCTCTATAACTAAACTGATTATACCGTTAATTGCAAGGCCTATTCAAAATCCCAACTCTCATTGGAATTAAGAAATCCAAAACATAAATTGATCAGGTTTACGTATGCAATAAAAACACAATTAACACATGAATTAAAAACAGGAAAACTCTAAATCATAAATTGAAATAAGCTACGCCATACAAATTCACCTTGTTCCTAACACGAGGGTTTTAGTTACACATAGAAATAAGAAGAAGAGAAGACATAATAGGAAAATTCATAGACAAATTACCCCAAATTCTTCAATCTTCAATTGCTCCAAATCAATGCAATCTCCCTCTTCAAATCTAATTTCTGTTTTTCTCCTCTAGTTGGCTGCTTAACCTAATCCTAAATATGCATATTTAAAAGATAAAACTAATCCTAATTGAATTGGAGCAAAACTGATCCGGAAGTGGCCCTATTGGGCTTTCTCATGTCTGACACTCAACTTCGGCCCTGATTTTGACCCTGAAGATGGACGAATTTGAGCAAGTCTATTTCTGGAAAAGTTGTATATCTTTTCCTTAGCTTTAAAAAGATACCACGATGGCCTTATTTGGATATGCGTAGCTCAAGTTATAGCCAAAATACCGAGAAACGTCACTTCCACGCGGTTTGGGTACTGCACAATTTCAGCACGCGCGCCCCGGACTGTTTTGGGCGCTACGGACTGCTACGGACTGCTCCGGACTCCGTTTTACTCCCTTCTTGGACCGTTTCGAAGCTATTTTCATCCTCTATCCAAGTCCATCAATATATTTTGCATTAAAGCTCCATAAGTACCTAAAACATACCCAAAAAGGATCAAAACGTTCCAAGGGTTCAAAACTAAGAACTATTTCTAAGAATTAACAAAAAGTCCTACAAAATACTTGAGAAACATGCTAAACACATAGTAAAAGGGAGTCAAATCAATGCTCAAAACACTATATATTGGAACCAAATCAAGAAACGTCTAGCCATGTATATTAGGACATATAAGAACCATTAGAATGATCATAAACAATGCTTGGTGCCCCAAGCGACAAAGAGGATGTAGAATGAGTCCTTGGAGGATCTAACAAGTGTAGAATGGTTAATAGAGTATTCTAAAGGCTTAGTATTGTCTAGGAATATGTATTAGGACATATAAGAACCTTTAGAATTATCCTAACCAATGCTTTGCTCCCCTAGGAACGTAGAGGGTGAATAATGAGTCCTTGGAGGATTTAACAAGTGTAGAATGGATAAGAGAGTATTCTAAAGACTTAGAATGGTCTAGGCATGTGTATTAGGACATATAAGAACCTTTAGAATGATCCTGAACAATGCTTGGTGCCCCAAGGGACGTAGAGGATGTAGCATGAGTCCTTGGTGGCTCTAACAAGTGTAGAATGGTTAAGAGAGTATTTTAAAGGTTTAGAATCGTCTAGCCATGTATATTAGGACATATAAGAACCTTTAGAATGATCCTAAATAATGCTTGGTGCCTCAAGGGACAAAGAGGATGTAGAATGAGTCCTTGGAGGCTCTAACAAGTGTAGAATGGTTAATAGAGTATTCTAAAGGCTTAGTATTGTCTAGGAATATGTATTAGGACGTATAAGAACCTTTAGAATGATCCAAAACAATGCTTGGTACCCGAAGAGACGTAGAGGATGTAGCATGAGTCGTTGGAGGCTCTAACAAGTGTAGAATGGTTAATAGAGTATTCTAATGGCTTAGAATGGTATAGGAATGTGTATTAGAACATATAAGAACCTTCAGAATGATCCTAAACTATGCTCGGCTCCCCTAGGAACGTAGAGGGTGAATCATGAGTCCTTGGAGGCTTTAACAAGTGTAGAATGGTTAAGAGAGTATTCTAAAGACTTAGAATGGTCTAGGCAAGTGTATTAGGACATATAAGAACCTTTAGAATGATCCTAAACAATGCTTGGTGCCCCAAGAGAAGTAGAGGATATAGCATGAATCCTTGGAGGCTCTAACAAGTGTAGAATGGTTAAGAGAGTATTTTAAAGGTTTAGAATCGTCTAGCCATGTCTATTAGGACATAAAAGAACCTTTAGAATGATCCTAAATTATGCTTTGTGCCCCAAGGGATAAAGAGGATGTAGAATGACTCCTTGGGGACTCTAACAAGTGCAGAATGGTGAATAGAGTATTCTAAAGGCTTAGTATTGTCTAGGAATGTGTATTAGGACATATAAGAATCTTTAGAATGATCCTAAACTATGCTTCGTTCCCCAATAGACGTAAAGGATGTAGCATGAGTCGTTGGAGGCTCTAACAAGTGTAGAATGGTTAATAGAGTATTTAAAAGGTTTAGAATCGTCTAGGAATGTGTATTAGGAGATATAAGAACCTTTAGAATGATCCTAAACAATGCTTGGTGCCCCAATGGACGTAAAGGATGTAGCATGAGTCCTTGGAGGCTCTAAAAAGTGTAGAATGGTTAATAGAGTATTCTAAAGGCTTAGAATGGTCTAGGAATGTGTATTAGGACATATAAGAACCTTCAGAATGATCCTAAACTATGCTTGGTTCCCCTAGGAACGTAGAGGGTGAATCATGCATCCTTGGAGGCTTTAACAAGTGTAGAATGGTAAAGAGAGTATTCTAAAGACTTTGAATGGTCTAGGCATGTGTATTAGGACATATAAGAACCTTTAGAATGATCCTGAACAATGCTTGGTGCCCCAAGGGACGTAGAGGATGTAGCATGAGTCCTTGGTGGCTCTAACAAGTGTAGAATGGTTAAGAGAGTATTTTAAGGTTTAGAATCGTCTAGCCATGTATATTAGGACATATAAGAACCTTTAGAATGACCTTAAACGATGCTTAGTGTGACACCCTTCCGGATTATCCAAATATAAACTAATATTTAAGGTATTATATTGGATAATATATGGACTTGCGAGTGTTAAGAAAATAGGGAAGATAAAATTTTCTTTTTAAAGCGGGTGCACAAATTGTCATTTTGGAATTCTTGGAGAATAAGTTCTAAACCTTTATGAAAACGTTTATATCGAGTTCGGCGATCTCTAAAACCTTTTCTCAAATAGGGTAACATTCGCTTTTTGGAAACCTCGTTTTATCATACCAGTAATTAAAGTTACCCATGCATTATTTGATAAAACTGATACCATTAAATAATATTTTTAGCCGAGCTCTTAAATAGATCGAATCAGAGTAAGCGGAAATCATCAGACTATGCAGTCACTAGTAATATAAACATAGGTTTTATATATAGTAAAAGTCATAAATACATAGTCTCATCATCATGTCTCCAAGATCTCAAAATACAAGTCCATAATCTGATCTACATAATAATATGACCAAAACCCTAGAGTATTCCAAAAGTATATCTACAATATGTGTACATAATCAAAATAGAAACTCCAAGGGTGGTCATGTAGATCTGGCATCATCAGATGTAGTAGTAGTAGTAGCAGCAGTCTCCCAAAAGTAAAAGTAGTAAGGTAGTAGCATCATCAACAACACAGCAGCAGCAGCAAGTCTCCTCCACAGCCTCCACACATCGGATCCACAGATCCGCATCATACACCATATACATGTACCTAGGGATCATCGTCCCTCCAGTCACTCCCAGTAGAATGCACGACAGGCTCGCTCCCACTCTCGTCCTCCACCGGATCCTCCTCGATCTCGTCCGAGGGAGAGTGTACCCTACCACTGGGTACCGGGTCAGGGGATGGTGAAACCCTGACTGGGCTCCTCGGATCAGAAGGGGGAGTCTCCTCGCGGACGACTCTCGAAGTAAAAGGGTGAGAGCGGGTAGGTCGAAAACGAAAACTATGGTAAGAGCGAGCTGGTCGCGTGGGAGGTGGTCCATGGTAAGTGTAAAACGGGGGTACATGCATAGTGTATATGATGGGAATCCTAAATCTACGAGGACGGAATCGGATCAACGGGTTCGGGTGGTAGAAGGTAATATCTACCTCGCCCTCGAACACTGCGCGATGGTCCTCATAGATCCATGTGCCACTAGGAAGTGGCCAGATCTCGATGCAAGCAATGTAACGAGATATCACCTACAAGGGCATAGGGGTAAGCAATTCTATACACATAACCAATAGAGAATAAATTGTGCAATGTGAATATGTAAACATGCATCAAATAACAACAATCACATATAACACTTAGCAGTTAGTGAATGCACATAGGATGCTCACACTTATTTCATTTATCATCATTAATTTAAATGAGTGGCATGATGCATGACTTTAGCTCTCAAGCCTATCTCCATCATACTATGTCACTCTCTGACGTCCATCCCTGACAACCCAGCACTCAACAGTGCGTTGTATTCCTAGGTATACAACAATTCGTACATTCACCTAGAATGTACACGACAAGCTTGGTATCCATGCCACCCGAGCATATCCCGTCATCCAAACGGACCGTCATCCAAACGGTATAACCATATCGGCATTCCCTCAGCCGACCACGTCAACGACGTGTCATCAAGCAAGCGTATTGGCACTCCCAGAGGCCCTCCACATGTTTACCAAAAACATGATATACGTCCTACCAACCAAACTCACCTTACTTAAAAGAGATTGATTGATGTTTTATCCTTTTATTAATACATTACGTGCCTCCCGAGCAACGTAGCATTATTCAAATGAAAACATCATAACGTCAATCAATTTCCTCTAAGTCCAGGATCACTTGGTTTATTGTCCTCTAAGAGTTACAAAATGACTTAGAATTGAAAATGGTATTTTTAAGTATCTGACTAAAAATACTCGAGTTTTTCCCAACATACTCGAGTAGTTTATCATTTTCCAGATTGTACTCGAGTTGTTCATAATTATACTCGAGTCGTTCATGTCTTTTCAGAGATTTAGGGTTTCAGGTCTTCATAAATATACTCGAGTCATTCATGAGATACTCGAGTATTCCATTACCCAGAATACTCGAGTAGTTCATACATTACTCGAGTGTTCAATCTGATTCCCAAGTTGGTGCGCCAATTTTCACTCTGGTGCACCACGAAATACTCGAGTATTAAGCCAAATACTCGAGTATCTGCAGACAGAACAGAGTGAAACTTGGTTTTTACATACCATTTCAATTTCTAAACATTTTTAACCCAAAACAGTGATCACAATAGTTCATATACCACGTATTGAACATGTTAACATACTCATTTCATATCAAATAACAAATTTGATAGAGAATCAATCCATTATGCATTAAATATACAATTTAGCAACTCAACACTTCAAATTGCAAAATAAGCACAATATTCATGAAACAAAGTTCATTTAAGCTTGCATGCATGATATAGAACTTGCTCATCACACTCATAGAGCATGGATTGATCTCCAAACCAAAGTTCCTATTCAAACTAAGCCCTTAGAGCCTCTTGGTGGCTCTCTAACACAATTAATGAAATTTAAACTCTATCTAGTGAATATAATTACTTCCCCTTACCTCTCAGATGTTTTCCAAACAAGGATTGACAAGAAAATGGCTCCACAACTTCCAGACCAACTTCAAATGCCACATGCAGAGCATTTTGAGTACCACACCAAAGTGGAATCGGTTTGTACATGAAACAGAGAAATAAATTGGGGAAATTAAGTTTTCTATACTCTATGCAACATCATCTAACTAAGGAAACTGAATTTGAGACTCAAGAATTCGTGAGCTTACCAGAAATCAAGATCAAAGTAAGCTCCAAGCAACACTTTGACAGAACAAGCTCCAACTTCTCAGCTCCAATTCTCTCAACACACTCACTCAATCCTCACGATTTTACTCTCTATACAAAGCTCAAGATGTAAGCTTTGTATTCGTGTATGATTTGTGTTTCAATTTGACTCTGAGAAAGAGAATCGAAGAGGACAATCCAGGAACCCTAACTTGAAGCAAAACCCACGAATTTGGGAAATAGAGGAATTGATTCGTCAACCACAGCTTATATAGCTCGATTGAACAATCATGCAGCTCGACACGAAGCATAGGACATGTTGAAGAAGACGATTTCGTGTCAACACACGAGAATCGTTGGTGCTGACTCACCAAACGCACTAACTCGTGCAATTTGACCCAGAATACTCGAGTTTTTCAGAAAATACTCGAGTATTTAAAACTCGAGTATTTTTCCCAATTTTTGAAAAATAATTATTTTATTTACTTTCCCTCCAAAATCTTTCCTATAATTACCTCTAGGTCCCAACCCAGGGACTAATATGCAAAATACTCATTTTATGCATTTAAATTATTTATTAAATAATTTACACACATAAGCTAGTCATATGAACACATATTTTAATCAAGGATTAATATAGAAACCATTAATTATAATTAAATTATAATTAACATTTCATTAATTGGGGATTAAAATTTTTGGGGTGTTACACTACTCCCCCACTTACAAGGAATTTCGTCCCCGAAATTCAACTCATACAAACAAGTCAGGATAATCCTGACGCATCTTATCCTCTAGTTCCCACGATGCTTCTATTACATCGCCACAAACCCAGACGACTTTGACCAGACGAATGTCTTTTCCTCTAAGCTGCTTGATTCTTCGATCTTCAATACGAACTGGCACAGCTTTGAAGGTTAGGTTCTCATGAATTTCTAAGTCATCAGGTTGGATTCTAAGGACAATGGTGGGGTCATGGACATATCTTTTAAGTTGAGACACATGAAATACATTATGAAGGTTAGCTAATGACGGAGGCAAAGCCAATTGATAAGCTACTGGGCCGACTCTTTTGAGAATTTGGTAGGGACCAATAAACTTAGGTGATAGTTTCTGAGTTTTCAAGGCTCTACTAACACCTTTGGTTAGTACTATTCTAACAAATACATGGTCTCCTTCGGCGAATTCTAATGGTTTTCTTCTCTTATCAGCATAGCTTTTCTGCCTATTTTGAGCTGCCCTCATCTTTTCTTGTATCATCCTGATCTGTTCCGTGGTCTCTTGCACAAAATCTGGTCCAACCAGAGAATTCTCCCCCACTTGGAACCAACATAACGGCGTCTGGCACTTTCTCCCATACAAAGCTTCAAATGGTGCCATTCCAATGCTCGTGTGGTAACTGTTGTTGTAAGTGAATTCCACGAGTGGCAACATCTGTTCCCAATTCCCTTGTCCTTCCAAAGCACAGGCTCGTAGAATGTCCTCCAATGACTGAATAGTCCTCTCTGTTTGGCCATCAGTCTGAGGATGGTATGCAGAACTTAGTTTCAATCTTGAACCCAAGGCTCTATGCAGATCTTCCCAAAACTTCGATGTAAACCTCGGATCGCGATCAGATACAATGCTTGACGGTACACCGTGCAGACGAACAACTTCTTTGATGTACAACTGGGTGAGCTTTTCCAACGAATAGCGCATATTTACGGGAATGAAATGCGCCGACTTGGTCAAATGATCCACTATCACCCAGATTGCATCATGACCAGTAGATGTCCTTGGCAATCCCGACACGAAATCCATCGAGATGCTATCCCATTTCCACAACGGAATCTCCAAAGGAAGTAACTCTCCTCCTGGCCTTTGATGTTCCACCTTGGCCTTTTGACACACCAAACAACAGGCCACATACTCAGCTATGTCTTTCTTCAAACCAGGCCACCAAAATAGCTTCTTTAAGTCCTGGTACATTTTGGTAGCTCCCGGATGCATACTCATCTTACTCTTATGCGCTTCATCCAGAATCATCCTTCTTACTTCTAAATCATCAGGCACACAAATCCTTGTTTTATAGCGAAGGATTCCATCCTTCCCTTCTTGAAACTCCAATTCCTTGCCTTCTTCCCTCAACTTCCTCTTTTCTTTGAGCTTTTCATCCTTGCCTTGCAATTCCCGAATCCTTTGTAGAAACTCATTAGCAATCTGCAGCATCCCCATCTTGATACTTGTCGGCTCCACTTGCATCGTCAGACTCAAATCCCGGAATTCCTCTATCAGTGCAGCTTCTCTGACCATCATTGCACTGATGTGCATTGCCTTCCTACTCAATGCATCTGCCACAACATTGGCCTTTCCAGGATGATAATGGAGTTCAAACTCATAATCCTTCAAAAACTCCATCCATCGGCGTTGCCTCATATTTAACTCCTTTTGATCAAAGAGGTACTTTAAACTCTTATGGTCACTGAACACCCGGAACGTAGTGCCATAGAGATAGTGCCTCCAAATCTTTAAGGCAAACACCACAGCTGCCAACTCCAGATCGTGGGTTGGATAGTTCATTTCATGAACTTTTAGCTGTCTCGAGGCATAAGCGACGACTTGTCCCTCTTGCATCAAAACACACCCAAGACCTTGTTTCGACGCGTCACAATACACATCAAAACTCTTCTGTGTATCGGGCAGAACCAATACAGGAGACGATGTCAACCTTTCCTTCAACTCTTGAAAACTCCTTTCACGTTTCTCATCTCATAGGAATGGTTGATCTTTCCGAGTCAACTTCGTCAGAGGCAGTGCGATCTTCGAGAAACCTTCGACAAACCTTCTATAATAACCAGCCAAACCAAGAAAGCTTCTCACCTCCGTGACCGACTTTGGTTGCTCCCATTGCAAAACCGAACTCACTTTCGTCGGATCAACGACTATTCCCTTGTCCGAAATCACATGCCCCAAGAACTTAACGTCCTTCAGCCAGAACTCACACTTTGTAAGTTTGGCGTACAATTGTTTCTCCTTCAGGATACTCAACACTATTCTCAAGTGTCCAGCATGCTCCTCCGGCTCTTAGAGTAAATGAGAATATCATCAATGAACACAACCACGAACGAATCTAAATAAGGTCTAAAGATTCGATTCATGTAGTCCATGAAGATGGCTGGTGCATTAGTCAATCTGAACGGCATCACGACGTACTCATAATGTCCGTATCGAGATCGAAATGCAGTCTTAGAGATATCCTCTTCTCTTATCTTGATCTGAAGGTATCCTGACCTCAAATCGATCTTGGAAAATACTGAAGCTCCACGAACTTGATCCATAAGGTCATCTATCCTTGGCAACGGATACTTGTTCTTGATGGTGACCTTATTCAGCTGCCGGTAGTCGATGCACATCCTCATACTACCATCTTTCTTCTTGACAAACAAAACCGGAGCACCCCAAGGTGACACACTTGGTCGGATCATCTGCTTCTGTAACAATTCCTCAATCTGCTTCTTCATTTCCGCCATTTCCGGTGGTGCCATTCTATAGGGAGCGATAGAAATGGGACCAGCTCCCGGAACTAGATCGATACCAAATTCAATTTCCCTTCTTGGTGGCAAACCAGGAATCTCGTCAACAAAAACTTCCGGGAAATCTCTAACAACAGGGATCTCTTCCATTCTGGGACCATTCTCCTCCACCTCAGTGTTGAATAGGCACATGTAACCAGAGGGTTTTGGGTTTCTATAGGTCACTAGTTTTCTATCACAATCAATGATCACTTGATTTCGACTTAACCAGTCCATTCCCAAGATCACATCTAATTGTGTCAAGGGTAAGCAGATCAAATCTACTTTAGAGGTTTGTCCTAACACTTCTATACAACAGTTAAGACATGCTCTAGAAACTATAACAGGAGCATTGGTAGGGGTTTCTACTTTGAGAGCATAAGGCATTTTAGACATGATTAAGCCTAAACGGTTTACACATTCATATGAAACAAATGAATGCGTTGCACCAGAATCAAACAAAACATGACAAAACTGACCATTAAGCAAGTATTTACCTTGCACCAGATCAGAAGACCGACTTGCTTCCACACCACTAAGGGTGAAAACTCTCCCTTGAGCCATAGGTCTCTCAACAGCTCCTCTTGAGTTGGCTTTGGCCGGTTCCTTGCAATCCCTTGCAAAATGTCCCGGATTTCCACAGTTAAAGCAATCACTTGTCCCCCAACACACACGGCCATAGTGATTGCGCTTGCACTTGTCACAGAATGGAGCCTCGCTCCGATAATCCCTTCTATCAGAACCACCAGCTTTTCCTTTGCCTTTCCCTCGGCGATCATACGGTCCTTTGCCTCGGTTGTTGAAACCTTTACGCCTCTGAGGTCCATAGCCTTGATTGTCCTTCTTCTCTGAGACTTGCATCTCCTCAACCTTGGTATCATCTTCATACATCCTACACATGTCTACCAGTGCAGGAAAGCTTTGAATTCGCTGATAACTGAAGATCGATTTCAACTTTGGCCTCAAGCCTCCTTCAAACATAATGCATTTACTCCTCTCATCTGGATTGTTCTGATAATATGGAGAGTATTTCATCAGCTCCTCAAACTTAGCTGCATACTCACCCACACTCATGTTTCCTTGCTTCAGCTGCAAGAACTCTACCTCCTTCTTCCTTCTCAAGTCCTCAGGGAAATACTTTTGGAGAAACTTCTCCATGAATACTCCCCAACATACCTCTCTTCCTTCATATTGCAGAAGCTGCATCGTGTGATTCCACCAGTTCTCAGCTTCCTCCTCTAACATATAGGTTGCATACGCCACCTTTTTAACATCAGAACACTCCAACGTTCTCAAGATCTTGTCCATGGTGTGAATCCACTTGTTGGCCTCTTCCGGTTTAAATCCTCCTTCAAACTTTGGCGGATTACAGCTTCTAAAATCAGCCAAAGTCTTCGCTTCAGCGTTACCCACATTACCTTGATGAAACGGGTTGACCGGTTGAGATGGTTGTTGAGACTGTCGTTGCATGGCTTCCAGCACCGTGGTGATCCTTTCTAGCATCGTATTAGTGTGATTTTGGTTTCTAGTTGCCATATTAGACCTGCGCTATGGGCTTATGGTCACATATGTTGAACCAAAGAAACTTCCATTACACTACCTATTCTAAGGCTCTATCTTAAACTTATTAAATCTACAATCAATTGTGTCTTGTACTCAAAGAGACAAGATACAAACAAATCAAGGGTATTTAAACCTCAACAAACAAAATAAAAACATTCAAAGTAATGTAATTGCCTTGGAGATACCTGCTTGATGTTGATGGCTACCTTTCTGAACTACTTCCACTACTGCAGGATCTGACTTTTGCTCTGATACCACTCAGTGTGACACCCTTCCGGATTATCCAAATATAAACTAATATTTAAGCTATTATATTGGATAATATATGGACTTGCGAGTGTTAAGAAAATAGGGAAGATAAAATTTTCTTTTTAAAGCAGGTGCACAAATCGTCATTTTGGAATTCTTGGAGAATAAGTTCTAAACCTTTATGAAAACGTTTATATCGAGTTCGGCGATCTCTAAAACCTTTCCTCAAATAGGGTAACATTCGCTTTTTGGAAACCTCGTTTTATCATACAAGTAATTAAAGTTACCCATGCATTATTTGATAAAACTGATACCATTAAATAATATTTTTAGCCGAGCTCTTAAATAGATCGAATCAGAGTAAGCGGAAATCATCAGACTATGCAGTCACTAGTAATATAAACATAGGTTTTATATATAGTAAAAGTCATAAATACATAGTCTCATCATCATGTCTCCAAGATCTCAAAATACAAGTCCATAATCTGATCTACATAATAATATGACCAAAACCCTAGAGTATTCCAAAAGTATATCTACAATATGTGTACATAATCAAAATAGAAACTCCAAGGGTGGTCATGTAGATCTGGCATCATCAGATGTAGTAGTAGTAGTAGCAGCAGTCTCCCAAAAGTAAAAGTAGTAAGGTAGTAGCATCATCAACAACATAGCAGCAGCAGCAAGTCTCCTCCACAGCCTCCACACATCGGATCCACAGATCCGCATCATACACCATATGCATGTACCTAGGGATCATCGTCCCTCCAGTCACTCCTAGTAGAATGCACGACAGGCTCGCTCCCACTCTCGTCCTCCACCGGATCCTCCTCGATCTCGTCCGAGGGAGAGTGTACCCTACCACTGGGTACCGGGTCAGGGGATGGTGAAACCCTGACTGGGCTCCTCGGATCAGAAGGGGGAGTCTCCTCGCGGACGACTCTCGAAGTAAAAGGGTGAGAGCGGGTAGGTCGAAAACGAAAACTATGGTAAGAGCGAGCTGGTCGCGTGGGAGGTGGTCCATGGTAAGTGTAAAACGGGGGTACATGCATAGTGTATATGATGGGAATCCTAAATCTACGAGGACGGAATCGGATCAACGGGTTCGGGTGGTAGAAGGTAATCTCTACCTCGCCCTCGAACACCGAGCGATGGTCCTCATAGATCCATGTGCCACTAGGAAGTGGCCGGATCTCGATGCAAGCAATGTAACGAGACATCATCTACAAGGGCATAGGGGTAAGCAATTCTATACACATAACCAATAGAGAATAAATTGTGCAATGTGAATATGTAAACATGCATCAAATAACAACAATCACATATAACACTTAACAGTTAGTGAATGCACATAGGATGCTCACACTTATTTCATTTATCATCATTAATTTAAATAAGTGGCATGATGCATGACTTTAGCTCTCTAGCCTATCTCCATCATACTATGTCACTCTCTGACGTCCATCCCTGAAAACCCAGCACTCAACAGTGCGTTGTATTCCTAGGTATACAACAATTCGTACATTCACCTAGAATGTACACGACAAGCTTGGTATCCATGCCACCCGAGCATATCCCGTCATCCAAACGGTATAACCATATCGGCATTCCCTCAGCCGACCACGTCAGCGACGTGTCATCAAGCAAGCGTATTGGCACTCCCAGAGGCCCTCCACATGTTTACCAAAAACATGATATACGTCCTACCAACCAAACTCACCTTACTTAAAAGAGATTGATTGATGTTTTATCCTTTTATTAATACATTATGTGCCTCCCGAGCAACGTAGCATTATTCAAATGAAAACATCATAACGTCAATCAATTTCCTCTAAGTCCAGGATCACTTGGTTTATTGTCCTCTAAGAGTTACAAAATGACTTAGAATTGAAAATGGTATTTTTAAGTATCTGACTAAAAATACTCGAGTTTTTCCCAACATACTCGAGTAGTTTATCATTTTCCAGATTGTACTCGAGTTGTTCATAATTATACTCGAGTCGTTCATGTCTTTTCAGAGATTTAGGGTTTCAGGTCTTCATAAATATACTCGAGTCATTCATGAGATACTCGAGTATTCCATTACCCAGAATACTCGAGTAGTTCATACATTACTCGAGTGTTCAATCTGATTCCCAAGTTGGTGCACCAATTTTCACTCTGGTGCACCACGAAATACTCGAGTATTAAGCCAAATACTCGAGTATCTGCAGACAGAACAGAGTGAAACTTGGTTTTTACATACCATTTCAATTTCTAAACATTTTTAACCCAAAACAGTGATCACAATAGTTCATATACCATGTATTGAACATGTTAACATACTCATTTCATATCAAATAACAAATTTGATAGAGAATCAATCCATTATGCATTAAATATACAATTTAGCAACTCAACACTTCAAATTGCAAAATAAGCACAATATTCATGAAACAAAGTTCATTTAAGCTTGCATGCATGATATAGAACTTGCTCATCACAGTCATAGAGCATGTATTGATCTCCAAACCAAAGTTCCTATTCAAACTAAGCCCTTAGAGCCTCTTGGTGGCTCTCTAACACAATTAATGAAATTTAAACTCTATCTAGTGAATATAATTACTTCCCCTTACCTCTCAGATGTTTTCCAAACAAGGATTGACAAGAAAATGGCTCCACAACTTCCAGACCAACTTCAAATGCCACATGCAGAGCATTTTGAGTACCACACCAAAGTGGAATCGGTTTGTACATGAAACAGAGAAATAAATTGGGGAAATTAAGTTTTCTATACTCTATGCAACATCATCTAACTAAGGAAACTGAATTTGAGACTCAAGAATTCGTGAGCTTACCAGAAATCAAGATCAAAGTAAGCTCCAAGCAACACTTTGACAGAACAAGCTCCAACTTCTCAGCTCCAATTCTCTCAACACACTCACTCAATCCTCACGATTTTACTCTCTATACAAAGCTCAAGATGTAAGCTTTGTATTCGTGTATGATTTGTGTTTCAATTTGACTCTGAGAAAGAGAATCGAAGAGGACAATCCAGGAACCCTAACTTGAAGCAAAACCCACGAATTTGGGAAATAGAGGAATTGATTCGTCAACCACAGCTTATATAGCTCGATTGAACAATCATGCAGCTCGACACGAAGCATAGGACGTGTTGAAGAAGACGATTTCGTGTCAACACACGAGAATCGTTGGTGCTGACTCACCAAACGCACTAACTCGTGCAATTTGACCCAGAATACTCGAGTTTTTCAGAAAATACTCGAGTATTTTTCCCAATTTTTGAAAAATAATTATTTTATTTACTTTCCCTCCAAAATCTTTCCTATAATTATCTCTAGGTCCCAACCCAGGGACTAATATGCAAAATACTCATTTTATGCATTTAAATTATTTATTAAATAATTTACACACATAAGCTAGTCATATGAACACATATTTTAATCAAGGATTAATATAGAAACCATTAATTATAATTAAATTATAATTAACATTTCATTAATCGGGGATTAAAATTTTTGGGGTGTTACACTTGGTGCCCCAAGGGACGTAGAGGATGTAGCATGAGTCCTTGGAGGCTCTAACAAGTGTAGAATGGCTAAGAGAGTATTTTAAAGGTTCAGAATCGTCTAGCCATGTATATTAGGACATATAAGAACCTTTAGAATGATCCTGAACAATGCTTGGTGCCCCAAGCGACAAAGAGGATGTATAATGAGTCTTTGGAGGATCTAACAAGTGTAGAATGGTTAATAGAGTATTCTAAAGGCTTAGTATTGTCTAGGAATACGTATTAGGACATATAAGAACCTTTAGAATGATCCTAAACAATGCTTGCTGCCCCAAGGGACGTAGAGGATGTAGCATGAGTCCATGGAGGCTCTAACAAGTGTAGAATGGTTAAGAGAGTATTCTAAAGGTTTAGAATGGTCTAGGAATGTGTATTAGGACATATAAGAACCTTCAGAATGATCCTAAACTATGCTTGGGGCCCCTAGGAACGTAGAGGGTGAATCCTGCGTCCTTGGAGGCTTTAACAAGTGTAGAATGGTTATGAGTGTATTCTAAAGACTTAGAATGGTCTAGGCATGTGTATTAGGACATATAAGAAACTTTAGAATGATCCTAAACAATGCTTGGTACCCCAAGGGACGTAGAGGATGTTGCATGAGTCCTTGGAGGCTCTAGCAAGTGTAGAATGGTTAAGAGAGTATTTTAAAGGTTTCGAATCGTCTAGCCTTGTCTATTAGGACATATAAGAACCTTTAGAATGATCCTAAACAATGCTTGGTGCCCGTAGGGACAAAGAGGATGTAGATTGAGTCCTTGGAGGCTCTAACAATTGTAGAATGGTTAATATAGTATTCTTAAGGCATAGTATTGTCTAGGAATGTGTATTAGGACATATAAAAACCTTTAGAATGATCCTAAACAATGCTTGGTACCCCAAGAGACGTAGAGGATGTAGCATGAGTCGTTGGAGGCTCTAACAAGTGTAGAATGGTTAATAGAGTATTCTAAAAGCTTAGGATGGTCTAGGAAAGTGTATTAGGACATATAAGAACCTTTAGAATGATCCTAAACTATGCTTGGTTCCCCAAAACGTAGAGGGTGAATCATGAGTCCTTGGAGGCTTTAACAAGTGTAGAATGGTTAAGAGAGTATTATAAAGACTTAGAATGGTCTAGGCAAGTGTATTAGGACATATAAGAACCTTTAGAATGATCCTAAACAATGCTTGGTGCCCCAAGGGACATAAAGGATGTAGCATGAGTCCTTGGAGGATCTAACAAGTGTAGAATGGTTAAGAGAGTATATTAAAGGTTTTGAATCGTCTAGCCATGTATATTAGGACATATAAGAACTTTTAGAATGATCTAAACTATGCTTGGTTCCCCTAGGAACGTATAGAGGGTGAATCATGAGTCGTTGGAGGCTCTAACAAGTGTAAAATGGTTAATAGAGTATTATAAAGGCTTAGAATCGTCTAGGAATGTGTATTAGGGCATATAAGAACCTTTAGAATGATCCTCTACAATGCTTGGTGCCCTAATGGACGTCAAGGATTTAGCATGAGTCCTTGGAGGCTCTAACAAGTGTACAATGGTTAATAGAGTATTCTAAAGGCTTAGAATGGTCTAGGAATGTGTATTAGGGCATATAAGAACCTTCAGAATGATCCTAAACTATGCTTGGTTCCCCTAGGAACGTAGAGGGTGAATCATGAGTCCTTGGAGGCTTTAACAAGTGTAGAATGGTTAAGAGAGTATTCTAAAGACTTAGAATGGTCTAGGCATGTGTAATAGGACATATAAGAACCTTTAGAATGATACTAAACATTGCTTGGTTCCCTAATGGACGTAAAGGATGTAGCATGAGTCCTTGTAGGCTCTAGAAAGTGTAGAATGGTTAATAGAGTATTCTAAAGGCTTAGATAATCTAGGAATGTGTATTAGGACATATAAGAACCTTCACAATGATCCTAAACTATGCTTGGTTCCCCTAGGAACGTAGAGGGTGAATCATGCGTCCTTGGATGCTTTAACAAGTGTAGAATGGTTAAGAGAGTATTCTAAAGACTTAGAATGGTCTAGGCAAGTGTATTAGGACATATAAGAACCTTTAGAATGATCCTAAACAATGCTTGGTGCCCCAAGGGCCATAGAGGATGTAGCATGAGTCCTTGGAGGATCTAACAAGTGTAGAATGGATAAGAGAGTATATTAAAGGTTTAGAATCGTCTAGCCATGTATATTAGGACATATAAGAACTTTTAGAATGATCTAAACTATGCTTGGTTCCCCTAGGAACGTATAGAGGGTGAATCATGAGTCGTTGGAGGCTCTAACAAGTGTAAAATGGTTAATAGAGTATTCTAAAGGCTTAGAATCGTCTAGGAATGTATATTAGGGCATATAAGAACCTTTAGAATGATCCTCTACAATGCTTGGTTCCCTAATGGACGTCCAGGAT
The DNA here is from genome assembly GCA_037953625.1 of Crotalaria pallida. Lineage (NCBI taxonomy): Eukaryota > Viridiplantae > Streptophyta > Magnoliopsida > Fabales > Fabaceae > Crotalaria > Crotalaria pallida. The sequence goes on along the minus strand of CM075649.1, from coordinate 71,477,533 downwards.
TTAGCATGAATCCTTGGAGGCTCTAACAAGTGTAGAATGGTTAATAGAGTATTCTAAAGGCTTAGAATGGTCTAGGAATGTGTATTAGGGCATATGAGAACCTTCAGAATGATCCTAAACTATGCTTGGTTCCCCTAGGAACGTAGACGGTGAATCATGAGTCCTTGGAGGCTTTAACAAGTGTAGAATGGTTAAGAGAGTATTCTAAAGACTTAGAATGGTCTAGGCAAGTGTAATAGGACATATAAGAACCTTTAGAATGATACTAAACAATGCTTGGTGCCACAATGGACGTAAAGGATGTAGCATGAGTCCTTGTAGGCTCTAACAAGTGTAGAATGGTTAATAAAGTATTTTAAAGGCTTAGAATGGTCTAGGAATGTGTATTAGGACATATAAGAACCTTCACAATGATCCTAAACTATGCTTGGTTCCCCTAGGAACGTAGAGGGTGAATCATGCGTCCTTGGATGCTTTAACAAGTGTAGAATGGTTAAGAGAGTATTCTAAAGACTTAGAATGGTCTAGGCATGCCTATTAGGACATATAAGAACCTTTAGAATGATCCTGAACAATGCTTGGTGCCCATAGGACGTAGAGGATGTAGCATGAGTCCTTGGAGGCTCTAACAAGTGTAAAATGGTTAAGAGAGTATTTTAAGGTTTAGAATCGTCTATCCATGTATATTAGGACATATAAGAACCTTTATAATGATCCTAAACAATGCTTGGTGCCCCATGGGACGTAGAGGATGTAGCATGAGTCCTTGGAGGCTCTAACAAGTGTAGAATGGTTAAAAGAGTATTTTAAAGGTTTAGAATCGTCTAGCCATGTATATTAGGACATATAAGAACCTTTAGAACTATCCTAAACAATGCTTGGTGCCCCATGGGACAAAGAGGATGTAGAATGAGTCCTTGGAGGATCTAACAAGTGTATAACGGTTAATAGAGTATTCTAAAGGCTTAGTAATGTCTAGGAATATGTATTAGGACATATAAGAACCTTTAGAATGATCCTAAACAATGCTTGGTACCCCAAGAGACGTAGAGGATGTAGCATGAGTCGTTGGAGGCTCTAACAAGTGTAGAATGGTTAATAGAGTATTCTGAAGGCTGAGAATGGTCAAGGCATGTGTATTAGGACGTATAAGAACCTTTAGAATGATCCTAAATAAAGCTTGGTGCCCCAAGGGACGTAGAGGATGTAACAAGAGTAGAATGGTTAACAGAGTATTATGAAGGCTTAGTATTGTCTAGGAATATGTATTAAGACATATAAGAACCTTTTGAATGATCCTAAACAATGCTAGGTGCGCCAAGCGAGGTAGAGGATGTAGCATGAGTCCTTGGAGGCTCTAACAAGTGTAGAATTGTTAATAGAGTATTCTAAAGGCATAGAATGGTCAAGGAATGTGTATTAGGACATATAAGAACCTTCGGAATGATCCTGAACTATGCGTGGTTCCACTAGAAACATAGAGGGTGAATCATAAGTCCTTGGAGGCTCTAATAAGTGTAGAATGGTTAAGAGAGTATTCTAAAGACTTAGAATGTTCTAAGCAAGTGTATTAGGACATATAAGAACCTTTAGAATGATCCTAAACAATGCTTGGTGCCCCAAGGGACATAGAGGATGTAACAAGAGTCCATGGATGCTCTAACTAGTGTAGAATGGTTAATAGAGTATTCTAAAGGCTTAGTATTGTCTAGGAATATGTATTAAGACATATAAGAACCTTTAGAATGATCCTGAACAATGCTTCGTGCTCCAAGCGACGTAGAGGATGTAGCATGACTCCTTGGAGGCTCTAACAAGTGTAGAATGGTTAAAAAAGTATTGTAAAGGCTTAGAATGGTCTAGCAATGTGTATTAGGACATACAAGAACCTTTAGAATGATCGTAAACAATTCTTGGTGCCCCATGGGACGTAGAGGATGTAGCATGAGTCCTAGGAGGCTCTAACAAGTGTAGAATGGTTAATAGAGTATTCTAAAGGCTTAGAACAGTCTAGGTATTTGTATTAGGACATATAAAAACCATTATAATTATCCTAAACTATGCTTGGTTCCCCTAGGAACGTAGAGGGTGAATCATGAGCCGTTGGTGGCTCTAACAAGTGTAGAATGGTTAAAAGAGTATTCTAAAGGCTTAGAATCGTCTAGGAATGTGCATTAGGGCATATAAGAACCTTTAGAATGATCCTAAACAATGCTTGGTGCCCTAATGGACGTAAAGGATGTAGCATGAGTCCTTGGAGGCTCTAACAAGTGTAGAATGGTTAATAGAGTATTCTAAAGGCTTAGAATGGTCTAGGAATATGTATTAGGACATATAAGAACCTTCAGAATGATCCTAAACTATGGTTGGTTCCTCTAGGAACGTAGAGGGTGAATCATGGGTCCTTGGAGGCTTTAACAAGTGTAGAATGGTTAAGAGAGTATTCTAAAGACTTAGTAGGGTCTAGGCATGTGTATTAGGACATACAAGAACCTTTCAGAATGATCGTATTTTCTAGGAATATGTATTAGGACATATAAGAACCTTTAGAATGATCGCAAACAATGCTTGGTGCCCCATGGGACGTAGAGGATGTAGCATGAGTCGTTGGAGGCTCTAACAAGTGTAGAATGGTTAATAGAATATTCTAAAGGCTTAGAATGGTCTAGGAATGTGTATTAGGACATATAAGAACCTTCAGAATGATCCAAACTATGTTTGGTTCCCCTAGGAACGTAGAGGTTGAATCATGAGTCCTTGGAGGCTTTAACAAGTGTAGAATGGTTAAGAGAGTATTCTAAAGACTTAGAATGGTCTAGGCATGTGTATTTGGACATATAAGAACCTTTAGAATGATCCTAAATAGTGCTTGCTGCCCCAAGGGACGTAGACGATGTAGCATGAGTCCTTGGAAGCTCTAACAAGTGTAGAATCACTACTACAGAATTGCAAAAAGGTTCCCGGATATTAATCCCGGTTCCGTTCTGGAACTGGGATTAATAGACAAATGATAGTTAAAAAATACCATTAATTTATTGATCCCGGTTATGAAAAACACGGAACTGGGATCAATGTTATAACATAAATAATTTTGTATTTTGTTAAAAATTAAAAATCACACCAACCTTATTTATCCCATTGTTTTACTTCAACTGGGATAAATAATAAAAACACGGAACCGGGATCAATAAATAAATATAAATATGTGCATTTGTGTGTTAATGAAAGGGAAACCCTAAGTTCCTAGGGTTAAAAAACTCACTACGACGGCCCTTGCTCCTCCTCACGGCGACCCTCACTCTCATTCTTTGATCTTTCAGGTGAACTCTCTATCCCTCTTGTACAATTGAACGATGATCCCCGTCGTGACCTCATCGGGTTCCAACCCTCGACTCAGCATCCTTTGAAGCCAAACGAGTGCTTCTTTTTTAAGTCCACCTTTACTGTAAATATCAATCAACTTTCCATATGTCGAATTCACAGGTTCAACCCCTCTTGCATTCATTTCATTCCACAAACTCTCTACGCGACTCCACTCCCGCGCCCTGCCAAGGATCCAAAGCATTATATTATAATGAATCACGTTCAACTCATAACAGCCCTTCTTTAAAAACCACTCAAAAATTTCCAAACCCTTTTTCCAACAAACTTGTTCCTTCAAAATAACACTCACTTCCTTGTTGCTGAGCTTCTCCCTCCACGGTCCGAGAGCCTCGTCAAGATCATGAACAGTGTTCAAAGCTTCTAGAATTGAACGAACACGTCCGCCATTACACACCCATTTCGTCGAACACCTGGAGTGCACTTTCTTAACAGCCGCGAACCAAGATTCCGATCTTGTTGCAGATCGTGTTTGCCCTTTGTTGATGATGGTGACTCCGTCGCGGTGCTTCTCCTTCCCCATTGATGAGTCTTCGCTGTTCGAAAATGAAGGTTTCGGTGCTTTCCCTTCGGTGCAACCTCTCCACCATCGAGCGTGGCTGATCTCTGCTCAACTCATCAGCGGTGTTCGAAGTCCTCAGCCGCGATCTCCGGTGCTGCTCCTTCGGTCCTAATCTCCGCACCGGCGCAAGCCTTCGCTGATGCTTTATTTGGCACCGCAGCAGCCAAGCTTCGATTTGGTGGACACAGCGATGACGGAAACCGTGGACACATTGGTGACGGAAACCAGCTTGCACCCCTCGCCGCCAACACCGTCACCTGCGTGAAGCAGTTGCTGCACCTTCCAGCCCTCGTGGATCCAGGAACAAGGAGAGCGAACCTAGGGTTCCCAGAAACAATGGAAGCTTTCTGGTGAGGAACATCCCTCTTGATTGTTTTGCATTGATTTCCAATTTTTTTTTTGGCAGTATTGTTCTGCATTGATTTCCATTTTTTTTGTTAAAAGGTGTTTGGTATTGATTTTGCAATTTTTGAATTCATTTTGGGCTAGACTCAGATTTTGGGGTGTGAAATCATTAGATAAGAGTGGTCAGGGGCAGTTTTAATTCATGATGCCTGCCCCTGGATGGCAATCGGTGAGTGCATGATTTTATTAAGATGACTAGCAACTTGTTGAGGAGTTGATGGAGGATTGTGTGAATGCCCCTGTGATTCTGGGGGTCTTTGCCTGTGGGGTGGTGCTGAAGGGTGAAAGAAAGAGTTGGTTGGTACTGACTAGGTGACGGGGGATATTTTCGGGATGGCCTTTGAGAATAGCTCCCTGAAAATTTTGCATGAGATGGTGTCAAGAGTGAAAATATCGGTCCATAATTTTTAAGGGTAATACTTTATGTTGCTAACGAAGTTATTTTTAAAAGGCCTCAGCATTTGAAGAGGTAAAAGTGAAGGGATTCTGACTGAACCTAATTTAGGAAAAAAGAAAACTAAGGATTTCCTTTATTAGAACTGAAGTACAAGGAGATGGGGGTGCTAGAACAGTGATATCAGGAATTTTTTAGCAGTGGTTTCGTGGCCCAGGAAAATGAATCTGATAATTGGATTTGTAATATCAATGTTGTAAAAAGCATTTGAGGGGCTTATATTAATCACCAATCACCACACATCCTCTCAGAACTAGAAAGTCTGGCCGCGAGGGGAAAAGATAGAAAATGGTTAGGAAGAGTTTCTTTACGGTCCTTCATACTTTCGTTGGTTTTGCCTTAAATTTATCAGATTGTATGGCTATACAACCTAATTGGAAAATCCTGAGAATTTTTTAAATTACAGCATTTTGGGCTAGTTTGTCAGGGGTTTTGTTGGTTTAAAATTGAAGTTATAAACCAAGACCAAGCCCCAAGTTTTGAAGAGGCTATATACTCACTCTTTAAAGTATTGATCCTATTACAAGTGTGTTAATCTTCATACCAAGTTTTAGTAATATCTTAAGTTAGAGTTGTCATGTGATTTTGCAGTATATTAATCCAATCGTCCAAAATTCACAGCATCCTTTAAAGGGAAACATTCTATATGCATGCCATCGAGAGGGTTCTGAAGCTTTCTGTTCCAAATTTATATGTATGGCTCTGCATGTTCTACTGTTTTTTTCACCTCTGGTGTGTATTCCATCTCTATTTTTGCTCAACAAATGTGTTCGTAAGTGTGTGTTTTCTTATAAATTATTAGTATGAAATTATCTTTCACTCGCTATAGGTTTAATAATTGCAGTTCAATTAGTTCCATGTGTCTTGACATCTACTCCCTGGTTATTTTGTGATGATGCTGCTGTTATGTGTCTGTTTGTAATTGACTGATTTTTCAAACCATTCCTTAACATGATATCCATCTTCCTCAATACACCCTCAAGTGTAATTTCATCATTGATGGGAAGATTGAGTTGGTTTAAAGGATTGTGTATGCAGAGACTGTTGATCTCTTATGTATATGCTCCTTAAGATATAAAATTAATTTGGTAGTCCCTCTCTTATTGTTTGATGAAATTACTGTGTGAGATAAGTTTTTTTTATGTTTGGTTTTTGAGTCATATATGTACTCATTTGATGAGCTATTATTGAAAAAATTGTTGTGTTATTTTAGCTTTTTCTAGTTTGTTCTCTATTGTCTTTGTCCTTCAAGTCTCTCCTAGTTGGAATGTTGGATTCAGGAAGCAGAAGAGAGACACAACAATTCAGCCGAAAAGGGTATTGCATAGTTCATAACTCATAAGTCACGTTTTGTCTTGAGCAATTTTCGGAGATGGCAACTTCTTTTGTTCTCTACATAATGTACAATTTTTTTTTTGGTTTTTCAGATCAAGAGGCTCAAGGAGAAATTCAAAAGAATACACGATCAGCTTGTTCTACATCAGGCCACGTGAATATGTAAGTGATTATGTCAAGCCATTGCTAGAACTGCCAAGTATCAGTATCATTCTAATTTCTATTTCAAATGAAATAGGCTTGTGATTTTATAATTTATTATGAGATTAATTATTTTTCTGATGTAGTTGTTCAGTACCTAGTGCTTTTTCTGAAGTAGCTGACATCATGATATTTCTGAAGTATCTTTATTAATGTTGTGCTGCAAAATCTCAGGTATTGGTATTACCCACTTCAATTCTTTTTATATTAATCTTCTGAATATTTATTTCCTATGTGAAAAAAAGTGGTTGAGTGTGTGACTTTGGATTGCAGGCAGATAATTAGTCTTGTAAAGAAGAAGAGATGTCGTACCTTTTGCCGCACTTGCATTCAGGATGGGCTGTGGACCAAGCAATCCTCGCCGAGGAGGAGCGTCTTGTTGTTATCCTCTTCAGCCACGATTGGGATGAAACCTGCATGCAGGTAAATTACTTTCTCTTTTCCCTTGGTGGTTACAAAGTTTTGGTGGTTACAAATTACTTTCTCTTTTCCCTTGCAGTACATGATGAGCATTTTATTTCCCATTATTCCTTGCATTATTTTACTCCTATTATTGATACTTGTTGCCCATTTGACATTGATTAGCTTGATTTATTGATTTAGAGTTTATTGGACTAATATTCCGAATATTGTTTAATTTGGAATTATTTAGCCTAATTAATTCTATTTCTATTTTCAGGTAATATTTGGCACAAGGACACTTTGGGAAGTTTGGAAATGAAGATTGAAGTATTGAAGTGAAGATTGTAATTTGCATTTAGGTCCCTTTTTAATTGTAATTTTCAGAATAGTGTTTCTTAGGACTTGGGCCCATGTTTTAGGCCCATTTTCATAACTAAAGAGGGGAAATTCGTGTAACCCCCAAGAACATACTTTCATTTCAGATTTCTCACTCTCTCTCTAGGTTAGAACTTCTCTCTTGGCTCTCCCAAGTGGTGGTGGCTGCTAGGGTTTTGTTCTTCCCCATTTCTACTCGTTTTTCTCCATTTATGGCCATGGAAGGCTAGATTTCAAGGGTTAATCCCTTTGGTATTGTATTATCTACTCTTGAGCTCTTGTTATTAATGCAATTTCGTTTTCTCTTCTCTGTTTTCATGTTTATCGATGTGTAGTGGTTTGCTTAATTCCATTTCGTAGAGATAATACATGAATATAATTGCTTAATTTGTATTAACTCGTAAAAACTCCAATTCTGGTTTCTGATGCTTAATTAGAAGTTAGGGTTTGGAGTGATAACTGAATTTTCGCTTAGTATTTGGTTATCACGAGTTGGACAGAGGAGAGGAGAGGAATCGATCTTTAGTGAGCTAGGATTGAGTAGTGCACGTAACCAAAGGGGTTTGCCCGCTTTTGTTTCTGATTTTCTTAGTTTTTATATTCTGTTTATGTTTTGTTCTTCACATTTGTCACACACAAACCCCCCCCCCCCCCATTTTACTGCACACTACGTGTTTGATACTTTGCCTAGACCGATATTCGCTGGGAAACGACCTAGGATCACCTTCCTAGTACTACAGAATAAACACCTTTTATTTTGATCGGGTACGGCCTCGATCAAAATTTGGCGCCGTTGCCGGGGATTATCGGTTCTTGCCAAAGATCATACAGTAGTTAGTTAGATTAGTTAGTGTAGTTAGTGTGTGAATAAGCATTCTGATAACTAATTGAAAGTTGCCCTGTTTGCTGATTTGCTGTTCTGCACAACTGATGCTATTCTAGTGATTCTGTGAGTGGAATTTTTGCACGAAAATTGGTATCCACACTTGTTTCATCATATATTAGTGTGTTGATGCATCACAGACACTCAGATAGGCACTGGTTGTGAGTTCCAGAAAAATTTTCCAAGTTTCAGCAGTACTTACTATAAATAGGCGTAACTTTTGATCCGTAACTCGGAATTTGACGAATTTTATATCAAATCGAAGGGAATTTTCTGAATAATCTGATTTTTCTCACTTTGTCAGAAAACCCCTTCGTTTGGATCCCGAAAAAGCCTGTTTACTATTTATTTTTTATTTTACAAGTTCTATTTTCTTAGTTTTTGGTCACTGTTTTAATTCTTTGACTTGGTTCCCTTTTGAATTTTGTCCTCAAACTTTCTGTGATATGTTTTCATGATTTTAGGGTGCTTAAAAAAATAAATAAAAAAAAATTTTAAAAAATAAAAAATTTTGTTGCCGATTTTGGTCATGCATATCTGTTACAGTATGCTATGGTTGATGCTGTTCTGTTCAGTACATGACTAGGGGCAACCCAAGTTATTTGCATCCTTACAACCCTGAAATTGATAGAACTTATCACAGATTAGTTAGACAAAATAGGAATCAGTCATTAGGTAGTGAGTCAGAGTCATCTTATAGTCCATCTAATTCTGATTCTGTTCCTATTTCTTCTATTCCTTCTACTTTTATTCAATCTGATTCTATACATTGTGATAACATGGCTCAACCCCCACCAAGGGAAAGGACACTTAGGGAGCTGGCTGCACCTGACTTCACTATTGAAGACTCGTGTATCCGGTATCCTGATGAGGATGTTCCTTTTGAGCTTAGAACAGGACTAATCCATTTGTTGCCCAAGTTTCATGGTCTTGCAGGTGAGGATCCTCATAAGCATCTCAAGAAATTCCATATAGTGTGCACCACAATGAAACCACATGATGTGCAAGAGGATCATGTCTGTCTCAGATCATTTCCACATTCCTTAGAGGGTCTAGCACAAGATTGGTTATCTGACTTGGCCCCTGGTTCCATCACAAGCTGGGATGACTTGAAGAGGGCATTTCTGGAAAAATTCTTCCCTGCAAATAGGACCACTGCAATCAGAAAGGAAATTTCTGGTATCAGGCAACAACATGGAGAAAGTCTCTATGATTATTGGGAGAGATTCAAGAGGTTGTGTGCTTCCTGCCCTCACCATCAGATCTCAGAGCAGCTTGTCATCCAGTACTTTTATGAAGGTCTCAACTTCATGGAGAGAAACATGGTAGATGCTGCAAGTGGTGGTACATTGGGAGATATGACACCCTTACAAGCCAGGAGCAAAATTGAGAAGATGGCTTCCAACTGTCAACAATTCCATGCAAGAAGCAACAGTTATGCAATAGTTGTGAGGGATGTAAATGATGTTGGTGCAGACTCGGGCAAGGTTGAGAAGCTTGAGCAGAAAATTGATTCTCTCACAACATTGGTCACACAATTGGCTGTCAATCAGAAAAAGATGATACTTCCTGCTAGAGTGTGTGGCATATGCACATCCATTGAGCATCCCACAGATGCATGTCCTTCCCTTCAGCAGCAACAGCCGATGACAAGTGGTGACCAACCCGAGGCCTATGCAGCTAACATATACAACAATAGAGGCCCACAACAACACAATCATGACCTCTCTTCCAATAGATACAACCCTGGTTGGAGGAACCATCCCAATCTGAAGTGGTCTGATCAACAACAACAACCTCCTCCTAATGTTCCATTTCAGAACACCGCTGGACCGAGTAGACCACCATATGTACCTCCTCCAATCCAGCAGCAAAGGCAACAACAACAACAGCAGCAAGTGGTTCATCCTGCACCATCAGCCCCTCCATCCAACCAACCTACCTTGGAGGAGTTGGTGAGGCAAATGACCATGCAAAACCTCCAATTTCAACAAGAGACTAGAGCATCCATTCAGAGACAAGAGGCATCCATTCAGACTTTGACAAATCAGATGGGTCAAATGGCAACTTCTCTCAACAACTTGCAATCTCAAAATTCTGACAAGTTGCCATCCCAAACTGTGATCAACCCTCAGAATCAGAATGTGAGTGCCATCAACCTGAGGTCGGGAAAGCAGATTGTCACACCCACACCACAACCTCACCTCAACAATGATGCTCTAGCTTCCTCTAAAGAGAAGAGCCAAGTGGTAGATGAAGGTGAGCATGCTAGCACCAAAGAGAATCATCCAACTCAACCCTCCTCAACTTCAACCACAAGCCCTGCTGTTGTCCTACAACCTCCTCCTGTTCCTCTTCCATTCCCACCAAGAGTGCCTCAAAACAAAAGGGTGGAAGAGGTGGACAAGGACATTCTTGACACATTCAGGAAGGTGGAAGTCAACATACCCCTTCTTGATGCAATAAAACAGATTCCAAGGTATGCGAAGTTCCTTAAGGAGTTGTGCACTCATAAGAGAAGACTCAAGGGCAATGAGAGGATAAGCATGGGAAGGAATGTCTCCGCTCTCATAGGTAAACCTATCCCTCACATTCCTGAAAAATGTAAGGATCCTGGAACTTTCTCTATACCTTGCATCATAGGCAATGTTAAGTTTGAAAATGCTATGCTAGATTTAGGAGCATCCATAAATGTCATGCCTATGTCTGTTTTTAAGTCTCTTTCTCTTGGACCTCTTCAACCTACGGGTGTGGTGATTCAATTGGCAAATAGAAGTACTGACCACCCCGCAGGTTTGATAGAGGATGTCTTGGTTCGGGTTGAAGAGTTGATCTTCCCTGCTGATTTTTACATACTTGATATGGAAGATGACTCTCCCCGTAATGCTGTTCCTATTATTTTGGGGAGGCCATTTTTGAAAACAGCCCGAACCAAGATAGATGTGCATTCAGGTTCACTTTCCATGGAGTTTGATGGCAGTGTGATCCGATTTGACATTTTCCATGCTATGAAACATTTTCCTGAGGATCACTCTGTTTTCCATGTGGACTTGCTTGATGATTTGATAGATGAGCATATGCTTGACTTTTTGCATCATGATTTTGAATTGCCATCTTTCACTGATTCATTTACTTGTCCATCATGCACTAACTTTGGATGGTGCACCGCATGCACTGAAATAGCTCAGTTTCTAGACTCTGCCACTGCATCTGATGATTCATATGTTATAGATTCAGATTATGCCAACCCTAACCCCATATCTGTTATGCATGAGTCTGATTCACTTGTTCAGGTGCAGGCAACAGAATCCATTTCTGCTGTCCCGTTAGTTCCATCTATTATGCAGGCACCCTCATTGGACCTGAAGCCCCTCCCTCCTCATCTCAAATATGCTTACTTGGAGGATGAGCAGAAACTCCCAGTGATCATCTCTACCTCACTTTCTGTTGATCAAGAGGAGAAACTGCTGGATGTGATAAGAAAGAACAAGAGGGCAATTGGATGGACTTTAGCGGATATTCCTGGAATTAGCCCCTCCATGTGCATGCATCGCATTTTGTTGGAGGATGGGGCTAAACCAGTGAGACAACCCCAAAGACGATTGAACCCCCAGATTCTTGATGTGGTTAAGAAAGAGGTCACCAAGCTGCTCCAAGCGGGTATCATCTACCCAATTTCAGATAGCACTTGGGTGAGCCCGGTGCAAGTTGTCCCCAAGAAGTCTGGTGTCACAGTTGTCAAAAATGAGAAGGATGAGCTGATTCCCACTAGAGTGCAGAACAGTTGGAGAGTCTGCATTGATTATAGAATGCTCAACCAGGCGACTCGCAAGGATCATTTCCCTCTCCCCTTCATTGATCAGATGTTGGAGCGCCTGGCAGGCATGTGTATTAGGACATATAAGAACCTTTAGAATGATCCTAAACAAAGCTTGGTGCCCCAAGGGACGTAGAGGATGTAACAAGAGTCCTTGGATGCTCTAACAAGTGTAGAATGGTTAATAGAGTATTCTAAAGGCTTAGTATTGTCTAGGAATATGTATTAAGACATATAAGAACCTTTAGAATGATCCTAAACAATGCTAGGTGCGCCAAGCGACGTAGAGGATGTAGCATGAGTCCTTGGAGGCTCTAACAAGTGTAGAATGGTTAAAAAAGTATTGTAAAGTCTTAGAATGGTCTAGGAATTTGTACTAGTGTAACACCCCTCAAAATCCTCATCCTATTTTAATGGCTAAAAAGGAATTATTTTTGAGAAAAGTAAATTTTTAAAGGATACTTTCTTAAATAGATTTCTCTATTCACGTTTTCAAAGTATTGAGTGATTTTAAAGAAATGATTTTCATGAAATAATGTTATGATTTTTAAAATTGATTTTTGAAATTGCTTATGTGTTTAAGATTTTTTTTTAGTGAAATAGTAAATTTTTCAACAAGAAGTATTTTATGAAAAGGTGGTTTAATTTATAGAAATATATGTGCTTGATATTTTTGGTGTTATTATGATTATTATACATGAATGATTTATTTTCTATGTGTGTGCATGAACATGTACGGTTTTTGGATATATGCATGTATGTTTTGATTATGTGAAAATTTAATTAGTAAAGGAGTATGATTATATATGCATGAATGTATGTGTTAGTATAATATATGCATGTGAATATGTATGTATGTGTGTGTTAGGCGTGTAAGTGAGTATGTGTATGCATGTATATATGTGTGTGTCGTGTATGTGTGTGAGTGTGGAGGAAAGCCTAGAAATCTCCTTAAGTGGAGACCAAGTAACTAAGTCCTAACTAAGTCCTAACTAAGTGAATGGAAACCCTAATGGAGTGCCAAATAGTCTTTGCACCTAAATGACCCCTAAAGCACCTAATGTCCCCTACATGTCTCCTTAAGAGATGTTAACCTCCACCCATGCAAAAATAGAGAAGACCGAATTTACCCCTCCCTCCAAAGCTCATGACCGAATTTCATGAGGGCAAAATGGGAAGCCCGAATTGCTTATATAAACCTTAGCTTCATTTCATTCTTCACTTCATTTTCGTTTCACTCTTCCGCCCAAACACCACCAAGCACAAGTCCAAGAGCTCATTCAACTCTTAGACTAAGAAAAGGAAAATAGAAATAGAGAAAGAGAGAAAGAAGAAGAGGCCGTGAGGTAGGATAAGGAAGAAGAAGAGGAGATCAAGCCTTAAACCTAGGAGCCCTTTGAAGATCAAGTGCTAGAAGACCTATTTTCTTGGTATAACCGAAGATCCTAGAAGAGTAGAACTAGTCTTGTTTTGTAATTTTGTAATTTCGTAATTTTCTTCTCTTGCATGTTCCTTTTATGTTTTGAAAGATGACTTTATGTTTTGATCTTTATTAACTATGGACTTTTAAAGACTTAAATTTATTTGTAATATGTGTAGCTTATGTTTGATGATTCGGTTGATGATTTTCATGATAGATCTAGATGTTTTTCAAGTTAAATCTTTTAGATCTAAAGTTTTATTTGTGATCTTTGTGAACTTGAAGTATATCTTCTTGCATGTTAGATTTTGATGCTTGAAACCGTGAATCAAAAGGTGTTTATGTGTTTATTTAGTAAATCAATATGTGATCTAAACTTATTTGTAATTTTTGGTCTTGCATGTTGCTTGATGATGATCTTGAACTCTTGCATGTCTTGATTTTTGGTTTAATCTTAGGAAAAGCTTTGATTTATGTTTTGATCTTTGCTTTTATTTTTACAAAGCTTGATTTGTGTTTTGATCCTTGATTTTTGTTTTGATCTTAAGCTTTGCATGTGATTTTTTTTTAAACAAAAGCTTTAGTGTTTTCTCAATATATGTCACGGTTTTGCCCTTTTTTCTTACTCAAGATGATTTTTGTCTTCTATTTGTGTTCTCATGTTTAATCTCATGACTTGATCTACATGATTTAAGTGCATGCATGTTGGTGTTGAGCTTGGAAAAAGTTATTTTCATGTCCTTTTGAGAAATAAATTGAAAGTGTTTGTGTTGATCCATGATTGTTGCATATTTTGTTAGAAAAGCTTAAGATTCATTCTTGCATGTTAAACTTAAATAAAAGACCATGATTTCTTGTATTGCATGCCTCGGTTTTTGAAAGAAAATTAGGGAGAACAAAATGATTTTTTTTCTAAATTGAATTATGTTCTATGTTCTTGTGTGATTTTGATTTGTTTTAAGTAAAGAAAAATAAATTAAAGTTTGATTATTTTCCAAGTTGAAGCTCACGGTTTCATTAAGAAAAAGAAGAAGTAATTGCATGATTTTGTATGTTCGATGATGCATGAATCTTGTTTTGATTTGTGTGATGATTTTCGGTCTATGCATGTTAATTAGGTTAGAATTCTTTTCCATAAAGTAATATAGGGATAATGAAGGTATTTGATAAAATAATTGATTAGGACTAAGTTTTGTGTTTAAGTGAAATTATGTGTGTACATTTGGTTTGTGAGCTTAAGCATGTTTAAGTGTTTTTGTTTTACAAAAGTTAAATGTTTTTGAAGGTAATTGTGTGTTGAATAATTTACTTAAGTGTTTGATTTGTGAAATATTTGCTTATGAATGAATGAATGGTTTGTAATCAAAGTGAATAATTGAATAATTGTTTTGTTTGATCAAAGTGTGTGGTTGGCCGTGTGTGTAATCGTTTTGAACTTAATTTGGTTTGATCTATTTGAATTTGTGAAGTTGTGTTTTAAGATTTGTTTTACAACAAAAACTTGAGTTTTAAAGAATTAATATTGACCTAAAGAGTATTTGAAATAAAAAGAGTTTTTACGATGTTTTCGGGTTTTATTAAATTGATTTTTTTGTGAAACTATTCCTTGCTGCCCAAGTTTATTTAAAAATTTTTTCTTGATTTCTAAATTGAGTTCATGAGACTCAAAGTTTGGGTTTTCAAATGGTAATTGATGTGAGCAAAACCCGGAGTGAAACCGGTGAACTTTTCAGTGTTTTCGAATGAGGTTAAGGTGCTGTCCAAGACGGACCAGCAACCTAACCAATTGATTTAAATTATTCTATTTGATGTTTTCAAAATGATTTTTAAGTATTTGAAGGACTAAGAAACGTTTGAGTCATTTTAAGAAAACAATCATATTTTACGATTTCCGACGAAGGATGAAAAATGTTTTCTTAATAAAAGATAGTAATGAAAATGTATTTTTAATTAATACGAGGGATGTTACAGACGAGGGATTAAGGCAGTGGCAGCAATCCAGTTCAGAGAAGACTGCACGTATCTAATCGCTGGACCTCAGGTGAGAGAGTAGCTTTCCTAAGACACCGTGGTAGTAGGTGTTATATTAAGACGTTCTGTATCAGCTCAAAGATCGGAACTCAGTGGTTCTGAGTCAGTAGAATAGTGGCAATTGTTTGTCTTGTGTGGCCACTTATACGAAGAGGACAAAGACCACCATGTTGTGTGTGATGTTTGCATGATTGACGATGTGTTGATTATGTTTGTTTATGTATGTTAATGTTATAAAATGTTGAGATATGTTAAGTCATTGATAATGATAATAAAATAGATTAGAATTAAAAGACCCCAAGAAAAGATATAACCCTTGTTTGGTTTAAGTCCTGATGGAACCAGGCAGCCTTGATAAGATATTAAGATGGAAGATGATGATAAGGGAGTTAAGAATGATGTGAAAGGAAATAAAGGGAATGATTGGAAAGAGATAAGGAGATGAGATTGGAAAAGATTTGCCATGGCGATGCGAGTGAGCCAGAGCTGGGAAGTAATGTTGAAAGTGTACTGGAAGTAAAGTGTGATGAGGGAAAAGCTTGATTCTTGTTAATATTTCTTGGACTGAGTCTAGCGTTGAGTTGAGCTTACTCCTCCACTAGTTCTCAAGAAAATAAATTTTTTGAGAAAAACTTTTGAAAAGAAGTTTCGAAAAGGTTTTACGAAAATGAGATTTTTGACAAAAGAATCACGAAAGGAAATTTTTAGAAAAGGGTTTGTGAAAAGGAAATTTTCTGAAAAAGAGTTCACTAAATGAAATTTTGAAAAAGGGTTCCCAAAATGAGAATTTTGAAAAGAGTTTACGAAAATGAAATTTTGAAAGGGATTCCCAAAATGAGAAAAATTTTCCAAAACAAATTTTTTTGAAAAGAAATTGTGAAATGAGTTTTTGAAAAAGATTTTCCAAAAAAGAGATTTTTGAAATGGGTTTTCGAAAGGAGATTTTTGAAAAGAAATTAGGAAACGAGATTTTCGAAAAAGGATTTACGAAAACGAGATTTTTTGAAAAGAATGTGTGAAATTGAGATTTTTGAAAAGAACTTTCAAAAGGAGATTTTTGAGAAAACCTACAAAATGAGGTTTTTGTGAAAGTTTACAAAAGAAATTCTGAGAAAAGTTTTTGTGATGAGATTCAAGCTGTGAATGTGATCCCGCTCTGTGCCAAGTTGAGGAATGAAAGGGAAAGTGATGCAAACATAGCGGTCAGGACTCATTGAAGGGTTGCACGAAGGGTGAGCCGACCATTAGGTTAAGTAAAAGATAAAAGACTTTAAAAGACATTAACAGCGAATGCGGTGAGGTATGAGAGTTAACCCGAGGTATGAGAGTTAACGCGGTGAGGTATTAAGACATATAAGAACCTTTAGAACGATCCTAAACAATGCTTGGTGCGCCAAGCAACGTAGAGGATGTAGCATGAGTCCTTGGAGGCTCTAACAAGTGTAAAATGGTTAAAAAAGTATTGTAAAGGCTTAGAATGGTCTAGGAATGTGTATTAGGACAAACAAGAACCTTTAGAAAGATCGTAAACAATTCTTGGTGCCCCATAGGACGTAGAGGATGAAGCATGAGTCCTAGGAGGCTGTAACAAGTGTAGAATGGTTAATAGAGTATTCTAAAGGCTTAGACTGGTCTAGGCATTTGTATTAGGACATATAAGAACCTTTAGAATGATCCTAAACAATGTTTGGTCTCCCAATGGACGTAAAGGATGTTGCATGAGTACTTGGAGGCTCTAAAAAGTGTAGAATGTTTATGAGAGTATTTTAAAGATTTAGAATCGTCTGGCCATGTATATTAGGACATATAAGAACCTTTAGAATGATCCTAAACAATACTTGGTGCCCGAAGTGACAAAGAGGATGTAGAATGAGTCCTTGGAGGCTCTAACAAGTGTAGAATGGTTAATAGAGTATTCTAAAGGCTTCGTATTATCTAGGAATATGTATTAGGACATATAAGAACCTTTAGAATCATGAGCCGTTGGAGGCTCTAAAAGTGTAGAATTGTTAATAGAGTATTCTAAAGGCTTAGAATCGTCTAGGAATGTGTATTAGGGCATATAAGAACCTTTAGAATGATCGTAAACAATGTTTGGTGCCCCAAAGGACTTAATGGATGTAGCATGAGTCCTTGGAGGCTCTAACAAGTGCAGAATGGTTAATAGAGTATTCTAAAGGCATAGAATAGTCAAGGAATGTGTATTAGGACATATAAGAACCATCAGAATGATCATAAACTATGCGTGGTTCCACTAGAAACGTAGAGGGTGAATCATAAGTCCTTGTAGGCTCTAATAAGTTTAGAATGGTTAAGAGAGTATTCTAAAGACTTAGAATGGTCTAGGAAAGTGTACTAGGACATATAAGAACCTTTAGAATGATCCCAAACAATGCTTGGTGCCCCAAGGGACGTAGAGGATGTAGGATGAGTCCTTAGAGGCTCTAACAAGTGTAGAATGGTTAGGAGAGTATTCTAAAGGCTTAGAATAGTCTAGGCATGTTTATTATTACATATAAGAACCTTTAGAATGATCGTAAAAATGGTTGGTTCCCCAAGGGACGTAGAGGATTTAGCATGAGTCGTTGGAGGCTCTAAAAGTGTAGAATGGTTAATAGAGTATTCTAAAGACTTAGAATCGTCTAGGAATGTGTATTAGGGAATATAAGAACCTTTAGAATGATCCTAAACAATGGTTGGTGCCCCAATGGACGTAACAGATGTAGCATGAGTCCATGGAGGCTCTAACAAGTTTTGAATGGTTCATAGAGTATTCTAAAGTCTTAGAATCGTCTAGGAATGTGTATTAGGGCATATAAGAACATTTAGAATGATCCTAAACAATGCTTAGTGCCCCAAGGGACGAAGAGGATGTAGCATGAGTCCTTGGAGGCTCTAACAAGTGTAGAATGGTTAAGAGAGTATTCTAAAGGATTAGAATCGTCTAGGCATGTGTATTAGGACATATAAGAACCTTTAGAATGATCCTATAAAGTGCTTGGTGCCCCAAGGGACAAAGAGGATGTAGAATGAGTCCTTGGAGGCTCTAGCAAGTGTAGAATGGTTGATAGAGTATTCTAAAGGCTGAGAATGGTCTAGGCATGTGTATTAGGACATATAAGAACCTTTAGAATGATCCTAAACAAAGCTTGGTGCCCCATGGGACGTAGAGGATGTAACATGAGTCCTTGGATGCTATAACAAGTGTAGAATGGTTAATAGAGTATTCTAAAGGCATAGAATAGTCAAGGAATGTGTATTAGGACATATACGAACCTTCAGAATGATCATGAACTATGTGTGGTTCCACTAGAAACGTAGAGGGTGAATCATAAGTCCTTGGAGGCTCTAATATGTGTAGAATGGTTAAGAGAGTATTCTAAAGACTTAGAATGGTCTAGGCAAGTGTATTAGCACATATAAGAACCTTTAGAATGATCCCAAACAATGCTTGGTGCCCCAAGGGACGTAGAGGATGTAGCATGAGTCCTTGGAGGCTCTAACAAGTGTAGAATGGTTAAGAGAGTATTCTAAAGGCTTAGAATAGTCTAGGCATGTTTATTAGGACATATAAGAACCTTTAGAATGATCGTAAAAATGCTTGGTTCCCCAAGGGACGTAGAGGATGTAGCATGAGTCGTTGGAGGCTCTAAAAGTGTAGAATTGTTAATAGAGTATTCTAAAGGCTTAGAATCGTCTAGGAATGTGTATTAGGGAACATAAGAACCTTTAGAATGATCCTAAACAATGCTTGGTGCCCCAATGGACGTAACAGATGTAGCATGAGTCCTTGGAGGCTCTAACAAGTTTAGAATGGTTAATGGAGTATTCTAAAGGCTTAGAATCGTCTAGGAATGTGTATTAGGGCATATAAGAACCTTTAGAATGATCCTAAACAATGCATAGTGCCCCAAGGGACGTAGAGGATGTAGCATGAGTCCTTGCAGGCTCTAACAAGTGTAGAATGGTTAAGAGAGTATTATAAAGGCTTAGAATCGTCTAGGCATGTGTATTAGGACATATAAGAACCTTTAGAATGATCCTAAAAAGTGCTTGGTGCCCCAAGGGACAAAGAGGATGTAGAATGAGTCCTTGGAGGCTCTAGCAAGTGTAGAATGGTTAATAGAGTATTCTAAAGGCTGAGAATGGTCTAGGCATGTGTATTAGGACATATAAGAACCTTTAGAATGATCCTAAAAAAAAGCTTGGTGCCCCATGGGACGTAGAGGATGTAACATGAGACCTTGGATGCTATAACAAGTGTAGAATGGTTAATAGAGTATTCTAAAGGCTTAGTATAGTCTAGGAATATGTATTAAGACATATAAGAACCTTTAGAATGATCCCGAACAATGCTTCGTGCGTCAAGCGACGTAGAGGATGTAGCATGAGTCCTTGTAGGCTCTAACAAGTGTAGAATGGTTAAAAAATTATTTTAAAGAATTAGAATGGTCTAGGAATGTGTATTAGGACATACAAGAACCTTTAGAATGATCGTAAACAATTCTTGGTGCCCCATGGGACGTAGAGGATGTAGCATGAGTCCTAGGAGGCTCTAACAAGTGTAGAATGGTTAATAGAGTATTGTAAAGGCTTAGAATGGTCTAGGCATTTGTATTAGGACGTATAAGAACCATTAGAATTATCCTAAACTATGCTTGGTTCCCCTAGGAACGTAGAGGGTGAATCATGAGCCGTTGGAGGCTCTAACAAGTGTAGAATGGTTAATAGAGTATTCTTAAGGCTTAGAATCGTCTAGGAATGTGCATTAGGGCATGTAAGAACCTTTAGAATGATCGTAAACAATGCTTGGTGCCCCAAGGGACTTAATGGATGAAGCATGATTCCTTGGAGGCTCTAACAAGTGTAGAATGGTTAATAGAGTATTCTAAAGGCATAGAATAGTCAAGGAATGTGTATTAGGACATATAAGAACCTTCAGAATGATCCTAAACTATGCGTGGTTCCACTAGAAACGTAGAGGGTGAATCATAAGTCCTTGGAGGCTCTAATAAGTGTAGAATGGTTAAGAGAGTATTCTAAAGACTTAGAATGGTCTAGGCAAGTGTATTAGGACATATAAGAACCTTTAGAATGATCCCAAACAATGCTTGGTGCCCCAAGGGACGTAGAGGATGTAGCATGAGTCCTTGGAGGCTCTAACAAGTGTAGAATGGTTAAGAGAGTATTCTAAAGGCTTAGAATAGTCTAGGCATGTTTACTAGGACATATAAGAACCTTTAGAATGATCGTCAAAATGCTTGGTTCCCCTAGGAACGTCGAGGATGAATCATGAGCCGTTGGAGGCTCTAAAAGTGTAGAATTGTTAATAGAGTATTTTAAAGGCTTAGAATCGACTAGGAATGTGTATTAGGGCATATAAGAACCTTTAGAATGATCGTAAACAATGCTTGGTGCCCCAAGGGACTTAATGGATGTAGCATGAGTCCTTGGAGGCTCTAACAAGTGCAGAATGGTTAATTGAGTATTCTAAAGGCATAGAATAGTCAAGGAATGTGTATTAGGACATATAAGAACCTTCAGAATGATCATAAACTATGCGTGGTTCCACTAGAAACGTAGAGGGTGAATCATAAGTCCTTGTAGGCTCTAATAAGTGTAGAATGGTTAAGAGAGTATTCTAAAGACTTAGAATGGTCTAGGCAAGTGTATTAGAACATATAAGAACCTTTAGAATGATCCCAAACAATGCTTGGTTCCCCAAGGGATGTAGAGGATGTAGGATGAGTCCTTGGAGGCTCTAACAAGTGTAGAATGGTTAAGAGAGTATTCTAAAGGCTTAGAATAGTCTAGGCATGTTTATTAGGACATATAAGAACCTTTAGAATGATCGTAAAAATGCTTGGTTCCCCAAGGGACGTAGAGGATGTAGCATGAGTCGTTGAAGGCTCTAAAAGTGTAGAATTGTTAATAGAGTATTCTAAAGGCTTAGAATCGTCTAGGAATGTGTATTAGGGAATATAAGAACCTTTAGAATGATCCTAAACAATTGTTGGTGCCCCAATGGACGTAACAGATGTAGCATGAGTCCATGGAGGCTCTAACAAGTTTTGAATGGTTAATAGAGTATTCTAAAGTCTTAGAATCGTCTAGGAATGTGTATTAGGTCATATAAGAACCTTTAGAATGATCCTAAACAATGCTTAGTGCCCCAAGGGACGTAGAGGATGTAGCATGAGTCCTTGGAGGCTCTAAAAAGTGTAGAATGGTTAAGAGAGTATTCTAAAGGCTTAGAATCGTCTAGGCATGTGTATTAGGACATATAAGAACCTTTAGAATGATCCTAAAAAGTGCTTGGTGCCCCAAGGGACAAAGAGGATGTAGAATGAGTCCTTGGAGGCTCTAGCAAGTGTAGAATGGTTGATAGAGTATTCTAAAGGCTGAGAATGGTCTAGGCATGTGTATTAGGACATATAAGAACCTTTAGAATGATCCTAAACAAAGCTTGCTGCCCCATGGGACGTAGAGGATGTAACATGAGTCCTTGGATGCTATAACCAGTGTAGAATGGTTAATAGAGTATTCTAAAGGCTTAGTATTGTCTAGCAATATGTATTAAGACATATAAGAACCTTTAGAATGATCGTAAACAATGCTTGGTGCGCCAAGCGACGTAGAGGATGTAGCATGGGTCCTTGGAGGCTCTAACAAGTGTAGAATGGTTATAAAAGTATTGTAAAGGCTTAGAATGGTCTAGGAATGTGTATTAGGACAAACAAGAACCTTTAGAATGATCGTAAACTATTCTTGGTGCCCCGTGGGACGTAGAGGATGTAGCATGAGTCCTTGGAGGCTCTAACAAGTGTAGAATGGTTAATAGAGTATTCTAAAGGCTTAGACTGGTCTAGGCATTTGTATTAGGACATATAAAAACCTTCATAATGATCCTAAACTATGCTTGGTTCCCCTAGGAATGTAGAGGGTGAATCATGGGTCCTTGGAGGCTTTAACAAGTGTAGAATGGTTAAGAGAGTATTCTAAAGACTTAGAATGGTCTAGGCATGTGTATTAGGACATATAAGAACCTTTAGAATGGGCTTAGTATTGTCTAGGAATATGTATTAGGATATATATGAACCTTTAGAATGATCGTAAACAATGCTTGGTGCCCCATGGGACGTAGAGGATGTAGCATGAGTCGTTGGAGGCTCTAACAAGTGTAGAATGGTTAATAGAGTATTCTAAAGGCTTAGAATGGTCTAGGAATGTGTATTAGGACATTTAAGAACCTTCAGAATGATCCTAAACTATGCTTGGTTCCCCTAGTAACGTAGAGATTGAATCATGAGTCCTTGGAGGCTTTAACAAGTGTAGAATGGTTAAGAGAGTATTCTAAAGACTTAGAATGGTCTAGGCATGTGTATTTGGAAATATAAGTACCTTTAGAATGATCCTAATCAATGCTTGCTGCCCCAAGGACGTAGACGATGTAGCATGAGTCCTTGGAAGCTCTAACAAGTGTAGAATGGTTAAGAGAGTATTCTAAAGGCTTAGAATCGTCTAGGCATGTGTATTAGGAAATATAAGAACCTTTCGAATGATCCTAAACAATGCTTGGTGCCCCAAGGGACAAAGAGGATGTAGAATGAGTCCTTGGAGGCTCTAACAAGTGTAGAATGGTTAATAGAATATTCTAAAGGCTTAGTATTGTCTAGGAATAAGTATTAGGACATATAGGAACCTTTATAATGATCGTAAACAATGATTGGTTCCCCATGGGACATAGAGGATGTAGCATGAGTCGTTGGTGGCTCTAACAAGTGTAGAATGGTTAATAGAGTATTCTAATGAATGAGAATGGTCTAGGCATGTGTATTAGGATATATAAAAACCTTTAGAATGATCCTAAACAAAGCTTGGTGCCCCAAGGGACGTAGAGGATGTAACAAGAGTCCTAGGAGGCTCTAACAAGTGTAGAATGGTTAATAGAGTATTGTAAAGGCTTAGTATGGTCTAGGCATTTGTATTAGGACGTATAAGAACCATTAGAATTATCCTAAACTATGCTTGGTTCCCCTAGGAATGTAGAGGGTGAATCATGAGCCGTTTGAGGCTCTAACAAGAGTAGAATGGTTAATAGAGTATTCTAAAGGCTTAGAATCGTCTAGGAATGTGCATTAGGGCATATGAGAACCTTTAGAATGATCCTAAACAATGCTTGGTGCCCTAATGGACGTAAAGGATGTAGCATGAATCGTTGGAGGCTCTAACAAGTGTAGAATGGTTAATAGAGTATTCTATAGGCTTAGAATGGTCTAGGAATGTGTTTTATGTAACACCCCACATTTTCCCGTGCATGCATAAACGAATTCGCTAAAGATAAACGTTGAAATTTTGTTTCTAAAAAGGATTTTCTAAAGAGATGATTTCTCTATGAAATAAATTTACATTTTTGGATTTGTAAACCTTGAAAAGGTGATCTTTTGAATTTTCTGGATTGATTTGCAAAATTTATTTCTCTTTTTGAAATTTTGAAAGAACGAATTATATTCTTAAGAAACCATGATTTTTGAGAGTTGACAACTTTAAATATATTTATCTTTTGAAAATTTCCTATTTGTATTAAAAAGTTTGATTTTTTTAGAGATTTCTAATTATGTGTATTATATTTGGAAAATTGTTTTACTTGGAAATAGTTTAAGTTTTCTTTACAATCAAGTGTGTTTTATAGAAAATTAAAATGATTACCATGACTTGAAATTAATTGTGCTCAACATGATATATGTTTGATTCCATATGTGAATGTTGCTTGAAAAATAAATACATGTGTATGTATGTGTGTTAATAATGCTACGGTCCTATGTGTATGCATATGTAATCCTTGAATTTGTTTGCATGATTTTAATAAGTAAAAGAATAGGAATTAAAAATGAAATGCATGAGGTGTGTGCATGTGGTGTTGCTACGGTGATGAGGTGTGTGTGTGTTTGGGGTAGGAGTTTGAATTATGGGGTAAGGGAAAATCCTTGGCAAGCTTAGAAGCTACCAAGTGTACCATGCAAGAAGAAAATAGTGGCCTTGAAATGACCATTGCATGATGAGACCTAAGCCCTAGACTATGCATTTTGTTCCCTTGACTCAACCCTTGCCATGCAAACTTTTGGAAACCCCATCTTGCCCTTCCACATGGTGTCTTGGCCGAACCTCAACCCAAGGGCAAAAGAGACCAATTCGGTGCCCTTAAATCCCCATTGCCTTAGTTCATTTCTCCACTTTTCTTTTCATTTCCTTTCCACTTACAACCCAAACATTTCTAAGGGACTATCAAACTCTTAGAAAAGAAAAGAGAGAGAAGAGAAAGAGGGTGTGGCCGTGAGAACACAAGGAGGAGGAAGGAGATCTAGACCAAATCCTTGAACCTTCTTTGAAGACCTAGAGCCTTTGAAGTAGAAGACTCAATTTCTTGGTAGGTTATAAGAAAATCAAGAAGAAAACTATGAGAGTTAGGATTTTCTTTTGGTTTTGTAATTTTTCTTCCTTTTCTTTCCATTGCATGTTCATTTTTATAGCTTGAGAGTTGAGTGCAACTATGGACTTTTAATTTTGGTTGTAATATATGGACTCTATGTGCTTCGGTTATGCTCTCATTAGATAGACCGTGATAATTTTCTAAACCAACTTCAAAGGATCTAAGCTAATATTGGGGACTTTTGTGAAAACTAAAATTTAAAACCCCATGCATGTTGGATTTCTTCTTCTAATCCATGATCAATAAGGTTTTTATGAGAGGATTGGACAAATAATTCATGATCTAAGTATGGTTTGTGCTAAATCGAGGATTTCAAGTCTTGCATGATATGTTTTTGTACCCAATCCGTGACCTATATGTATTTATGTGAATATTTGATTAACAATTTCATGATCTAAGATTTCTTGAGAAGGGAATAGAAATTTTTAGCCATGCATGTTGATTTGTGATGATTGTGGGTGATCTTATATATGTGCATGTTTTAACCCATGTGTGTGAATTCAAATTAGGACTTTGAGGCTTTGCATGTTAAGTTTTCAAGTGAAAAAGGCTATGTTTCCCCTTTGTGTATGCCTCGGTCTAGTAGAAATAAATAGGATAATGGACTCTAAAATGACTTTCTTTTATGAGCATGATCCAATTTAAAGAATTGTTTTATATTTGTTGTGTTGATATGAGGCCATTCGGCCATGAGTGCTAAATTTGTTTTAGTGCATGATTTTTAGTTGCATGTATGTATTAGAAGTAGATTTAATAGTCTTAAGCCCATATATGTCATTTTCTTAAAACGATTAAGCTATGAACCATATTTTCATTGGAGATTATTATAAGTTTAAGTTTTAATAAAAGGCCTAAGGAAATTTTTTGATGGTTCATGCATGATGATGCAATGTGATTTGCTTTAGTTGTCTTTAATGCATTGAAAAGTGAACTAAGATCCTTGCCCTATGCATGTTAATATTCGGTCTTGAGATAAGAGAATAGGGAAGTGTGCCTAATCCTCATTTAGATTGCATATGGACTAAGATTGATCTTATTTAGGAGTATAAAGCTACATGCCTACATGAGATGACTTGTGATCCTAATTGTTCTCTTGCATTGAGTCATGTAAAATGAAATGCAACTTGTTGCCTCATTCCATATTGCTTACGGTTTAGCCTCAAAATAAAGGGGATAATTTCATTGTTTTATGATTTTGGTGATTTGATATATTTTATAAGATTTTGTTTGAGTGATTCGGTTAGTGCATGTTTAGATGCTTAGAATGATTTTCTCTTTTTTTTTATGACTGATGAAAGTGACCTTATTCCATGATTATGTTCAATGCCATGATGTGTTAATTTCTCTTGTTCTTTTCGGTTTAGGGACTAGAAGTAAGTGAAAATAATTGAATTAGTTCTCATGATGTTGATATTATGATTTCAAGGTTTAGAATTTGTTAATAATTAAGAAATGTTGATTACATGCAATTCGGTTCTTGTTATAATTAAGAAATCAAGTTTGAAATTACCTTTCTAGGCATGATCAAACTTATATGTTTTTGTGTTAATTCAAGTAGTTAATCTCCCTTAGCCTAAGAGTGTATTGCCGTGAGTGAATAATGAATGTTTTGAATTTGATGAACTGATTCGTGTGATCCTAGAGTTTTACCTTTTACTTTTTACATTTTGGAAAGTATTTTAATGATCATATTTTCATAACCTAAATGTTTTAAATCCTGTTTTAATAATGAACGGAAATTTATTTTTAAGTTATTTCAAAACGTTTTCCCAAGAATTGTTTTAATCATGAGATTTAAATTGAATTTTTGAAAGCCTTGGACATAATAACAAGTTTCTAAAAGAGAAATCATTTTCAAAACAAATTAAAAGAACGCATTGAAATCGTTTCTAATGCACGAGAAAATGTCTTAGTTGAGCGAAGGATGCGAGGGCATGAGACGAGGAGAGATGATCGAGAGATCGTGGATTGCATTAGGACGTTCGTCATCGAGGTGAGAGAGGGGCATTCCCTTAAGACACCGTGGTAATTAGGTAACATATTAAGGTGTCCAATCATCTCAAAGATTGGACCCCAATCTCATTTAGCGTAGTGGTGTATGTGATAGCGCTTGTTTGATTGGTTTAGCTATCCACCCGAACGACTGAGATTGGTTGATGATATGTTTATAATTGTTCATGTTGTGTCATTTAATTATGTATTTTGAGAATGGTTTAATTGTTATTTAATATGATATGATTGGGAACCGTTTGAGTAAACAATAAAGACTAAGTTATAAATAGTTAATCGAAGAAAGAAGAAACGAAAACGATAGATGTGAAAGACGTGATTAGTCGCGTAAGAATGTGACCCGAAAAACATGCTAAGACGACTATGAGGGATGTAAGCGAGCGGAAGCGTGGTGATGAGGAGTGGAGCTAGCCATGCTGCGAGGTCGAGCTGATCAGAAAATATGCTAATGATGCTGCTGAGTTATCGAAATGAGGGATGCGGAGGATGCTATTGACCCATAGCTGATGGATAGGACAATGATGGCGTGCTGAGTGACAGATGACTTGAAAGAGTGATGTTCATATTGATGAGAGCAATGCTGCTGTGATTTGAGATAGAGAAAGATGATGCAATGATGTCGTGATGATTCACGTGATGGTATGAGCTTTAGGGGGAATTAGGTGCGAACGATTAGCGATCGGGTTTCATTGAAGGGATGAACTAAGGATGAACCGATCATTAGGACTAAGCCGTAATTAAAACTCTTTAAAAGATTTTAAAAGACATTTATAAAAGCGGTGAGGTATGAGTGTCGAATCGAAGTAGTGGAGAGGAAGGAACGATAAGTATCTGCGGATACCTAAGACGAGATTGCATTAGGGGAGGACGATGACGGTGATACGTCAAGAAGTCTAGAGTACTTTCTATCCTTTCTTGTATAAAATTTTCTGGATGTTAGATGACCAACATGGTGAGATACCAGCAGCTGCGGGAGATTGGAGCGACTCCCCGAAGAGGTAATAATAGTATTACGTCAGTCTACAAAATGATTTTTGATGAGATTCCACGACGACGAGTGGAGCTAGAGGAAGAAGAGGAGGTGGCCGAAGAAGAAGAAGAAGAAGAAGAAGAAGAAGATGGACATAACGATTCTGAGGAGGAGGTTGCTGATGAGGACGAGGAAGAAGACCCCGACCTCTGGTCCGACAGAGATGACCCAGAGGAGTACTACAGTGATGGGAGTTGGATCATTACCCTTGAGGATCTTCTGGCAGATGATGACGAGTGGTACCGGAAGCTAGGAAAGCTAGATTAGGGAGATTATGACTAGATGTTTAGGTAATTTCCCTTTTGAGTATGTATTCCCACTATGAGTTCTTAGCAACCTAATGGTATCCTGATGTAACCCCAATAAATTAATCTTTGTATTGGTACTTTGACAAGAAATCATATGGGCTATTTTATGTATCCGATGTTTTTGGAAATCGAGTTTCGAAGCGTAGTGTCACGTGACATTCCGGTTTGGGACTTGAAAGAGTTGGTTCAACATGAGAACATGAGTTGCTATACAATTATGTTTTGAAAAATAGAAGTGTTCTCATTTTGTGCACTACTCACTTTTAAAAAAAAAATGGCCCAAATTTTCGTCCAAAATGATTAAAGTTTTCAAGTTGCCAGATCAGGGTGTTACATATTAGGACATATAAGAACCTTCAGAATTATCCTAAACTATGCTTGGTTCCCCTAGGAACGTAGAGGGTGAATCCTGGGTCCTTGGAGGCTTTAACAAGTGTAGAATGGTTAAGAGAGTATTCTAAAGACTTAGAAGGGTCTAGGCATGTGTATTAGGACATATAAGAACCTTTAGAATGGGCTTAGTATTGTCTAGGAATATGTATTAGGACATATAAGAATCTTTAGAATGATCGTAAACAATACTTGGTGCCCCATGGGACGTAGAGGATGTAGCATGAGTCGTTGGAGGTTCTAAGAATTGTAGAATGGTTAATAGAGTATTTTAAAGGCTTAGAATGGTCTAGGAATGTGTATAAGGACATATAAGAACCTTCAGAATGATCCTAAACTATGCTTGGTTCCTCTAGCAACGTAGAGGTTGAATCATGAGTCCTTGGAAGCTTTAACAAGTGTAGAATGGTTAAGAGAGTATTCTAAAGACTTAGAATGATCTAGGCATGTGTATTTGGACATATAAGAACCTTTAGAATGATCCTAAACAATGCTTGCTGCCCAAAGGGACGTAGACGATATAGCATGAGTCCTTGGAAGCTCTAACAAGTGTAGAATGGTTAAGAGAGTATTCTAAAGGCTTAGAATCGTCTAGGCATGTGTATAAGGAAATATAAGAACCTTTCGAATGATCCTAAACAATGCTTGGTGCCCCAAGGGACAAAGAGGATGTAGAATGAGTCCTTGGAGGCTCTAACAAGTGTAGAATGGTTAATAGAATATTCTAAAGGCTTAGTATTGTCTAGGAATAAGTATTAGGACATATAAGAACCTTTATAATGATCGTAAACAATGCTTGGTGCCCTATGGGACGTAGAGGATGTAGCATGAGTCGTTGGTGGCTCTAACAAGTGTAGAATGGTTAATAGAGTATTCTAAAGAATGAGAATGGTCTAGGCATGTGTATTAGGACATATAAGAACCTTTAGAATGATCCTAAACAAAGATTGGTGCCCCAAGGGACGTAGAGGATGTAACAAGAGTCCATGGATGCTCTAGCAAGTGTAGAATGGCTAATAGAGTATCCTAAAGGCTTAGTATTGTCTATGAATATGTATTAAGACATATAAGAACCTTTAGAATGATCCTAAACAATGCGAGGTGCGCCAAGCGACGTAGAGGATGTAGCATGAGTCCTTGGAGGCTCTGACAAGTGTATAATGGTTAAAAAAGTATTGTAAAGGCTTAGAATGGTCTATGAATGTGTATTAGGACATACAAGAACCTTTAGGATGATCGTAAACAATTCTTGGTGCCCCATGGGACGTAGAGGATGTAGCATGAGTCCTAGGAGGCTCTAACAAGTGTAGAATGGTTAATAGAGTATTCTAAAGGCTTAGAATGGTCTAGGAATGTGTATTAGGACATATAAGAACCTTCAGAATAATCCTAAACTATGCTTGGTTCCCCTAGGAACGTAGAGGGTGAATCGTGGGTCCTTGGAGGCTTTAACAAGTGTAGAATGGTTAAGAGAGTATTCTAAAGACTTAGAATGGTCTAGGCATGTGTATTAGGACATATAAGAACCTTTAGAATGGGCTTAGTATTGTCTAGGAATATGGATTAGGACATATAATAAACTTTAGAATGATCGTAAACAATTCTTGGTGCCCCATGGGACGTAGAGGATGTAACAAGAGTCCTTGGATGCTCTAACAAGTGTATAATGGTTAATAGAGTATTCCAAAGGCATAGAATGCTGAAGGAATTTGTATTAGGACATATAAGAACATTTAGAATGATCCTAAACATAGCTTGGTGCTCCAAAGGACTTAAAGGATGTAGCATGAGTCCTTGGAGGCTCTAACAAGTGTAGAATGGTTAATAGAGTATTCTAAAGGCATAGAATGGTCAAGGAATGTGTATAAGGACATATAAGAACCTTCAGAATGATCCTAAACTATGCGTGGTTCCACTAGAAACGTAGCGGGTGAATCATAAGTCCTTGGAAGCTCTAATAAGTGTAGAATGGTTAAGAGAGTATTCTAAAGACGTAGCATGGTCTAGGCAAGTGTATTAGGACATATAAGAACCTTTAGAATGATCCTAAACAATGCTTGGTGCCCTAATGGACGTAAAGGATGTAGCATGAGTCCTTGGAGGCTCTAACAAGTGTAGAATGGTTAATAGAGTATTCTAAAGGTTTAGAATGGTCTAGGAATGTGTATTAGGAAATATAAGAACCATCAGAATTATCCTAAACTATGCTTGGTTCCCCTAGGAACGTAGAGAGTGAATCCTGGGTCCTTGGAGGCTTTAACAAGTGTAGAATGGTTAAGAGAGTATTCTAAAGACTTAGAAGGGTCTAGGCATGTGTATTAGGACATATAAGAACCTTTAGAATGGGCTTAGTATTGTATAGGAATATGTATTCGGACATATAAGAACCTTTAGAATGATCCTAAACAATGCTTGGTGCCCTAATGGACGTAAAGGATGTAGCATGAGTCCTTGGAGGCTCTAACAAGTGTAGAATGGTTAATAGAGTATTCTAAAGGTTTAGAATGGTCTAGGAATGTGTATTAGGACATATAAGAACCATCAAAATTATCCTAAACTATGCTTGGTTCCCGTAGGAACGTAGAGGGTGAATCCTGGGTCCTTGGAGGCTTTAACAAGTGTAGAATGGTTAAGAGAGTATTCTAAAGACTTAGAAGGGTCTAGGCATGTGTATTAGGACATATAAGAACCCTTAGAATGGGCTTAGTATTGTCTAGGAATATGTATTCGGACATATAAGAACCTTTAGAATCATCGTAAACAATGCTTGGTGCCCCATGGGACGTAGAGGATGTAGCATGAGTCGTTGGAGGCTCTAACAAGTGTAGAATGATCCTAAACTATGCTTGGTTCCCCTAGGAACGTAGCGGTTGAATCATGAGTCCTTGGAGGCTTTTTAAGAAGTGTAGAATGGTTAAGAGAGTATTCTAAAGACTTAGAATGGTCTAGGCATGTGTATTTGGACATATAAGAACCTTTAGAATGATCCTAAACAATGTTTGCTGCCCCAAGGGACGTAGACGATGTAGCATGAGTCCTTGGAAGCTCTAACAAGTGTAGAATGGTTAATAGAGTGTTCTAAAGGCTTAGAATTCTCTAGGCATGTGTAATAGGACATATAAGATCATTTCGAATGATCCTAAACAATGCTTGGTGCCCCAAGGGACAAAGAGGATGTAGAATGAGTCCTTGGAGGCTTTAAAAGTGTAGAATGGTTAATAAAGTATTCTAAAGGCTTAGTATTGTCTAGGAATATGTATTAGGACATATAAGAACCTTTATAATGATCGTAAACAATGCTTGGTGTCCAATGGGACGTAGAGGATGTAGCATGAGTCGTTGGATGCTCTAACAAGTGTAGAATGGTTAATAGAGTATTCTAAAAGCTTAGTATGGTCTAGGAATATGTAATAGGACATATAAGAACAATGCTAGGTGCGCCAAGCGATGTAGAGGATGTAGCATGAGTCTTTGGAGGCTCTAACAAGTGTAGAATGGTTAAAAAAGTATTGTAAAGGCTTAGAATGGTCTAGGAATGTGTATTAGGATATACGAGAACCTTTAGAATGATTGCAAACAATTCTTGGTGCCCCATGGGACGTAGAGGATGTAGCATGAGTGCTAGGAGGCTCTAACAAGTGTAGAATTGTTAATAGAGTATTCTAAAGGCTTAGAATGGTCTAGGAATGTGTATTAGGACATATAAGAACCTTCAAAATGATCCTAAACTATGCATGGTTCCCCTAGGAACGTAGAGGGTGAATCATGGGTCCTTGGAGGCTTTAACAAGTGTAGAATGGTTAAGAGAGTATTCTAAAGACTTAGAATTGTCTAGGCATGTGTATTAGGACGTATACGAACCTTTAGAATGGGTTTAGTATTGTCTAGGAATACGCATTAGGACATATAAGAACCTTTAGAATGATCGTAAACAATGGTTGGTGCCCCATGGGACGTAGAGGATGTAGCATGAGTCGTTGGATGCCCTAACAAGTGTATAATGGTTAATAGAGTATGCCAAAGGCATAGAATGGTGAAGGAATTTGTATTAGGACATATAAGAACCTTTAGAATGATCCTAAACATAGCTTGGTGCCCCAAGGGACTTAAAGGATGTAGCATGAGTCCTTGGAGGCTCTAACAAATGTAGAATGGTTAATAGAGTATTCTAAAGGCATAGAATGGTCTAGGAATGTGTATTAGGACATATAAGAACCTTCAGAATGATCCTAAACTATGCGTGGTTCCACTAGAAACGTAGAGGGTGAATCATAAGTCCTTGGAGGCTCTAATAAGTGTAGAATGGTTAAGAGAGTATTCTAAAGACTTAGAATTGTCTAGGCATGTGTATTAGGACGTATACGAACCTTTAGAATGGGTTTAGTATTGTCTAGGAATACGCATTAGGACATATAAGAACCTTTAGAATGATCGTAAACAATGCTTGGTGCCCCATGGGACGTAGAGGATGTAGCATGAGTCGTTGGATGCTCTAACAAGTGTATAATGGTTAATAGAGTATGCCAAAGGCATAGAATGGTGAAGGAATTTGTATTAGGACATATAAGAACCTTTAGAATGATCCTAAACATAGCTTGGTGCCCCAAGGGACTTAAAGGATGTAGCATGAGTCCTTGGAGGCTCTAACAAATGTAGAATGGTTAATAGAGTATTCTAAAGGCATAGAATGGTCAAGGAATGTGTATAAGGACATATAAGAACCTTCAGAATGATCCTAAACTATGCGTGGTTCCACTAGAAACGTAGAGGGTGAATCATAAGTCCTTGGAGGCTCTAATAAGTGTAGAATGGTTAAGAGAGTATTCTAAAGACTTAGAATGGTCTAGGCAAGTGTATTAGGACATATAAGAACCTTTAGAATGATCCTAAACAATGCTTGGTGCCCCAAGGGACGTAGAGGATGTAACAAGAGTCCTTTGAGGCTCTAACAAGTGTAGAATGGTTAAAAAAGTATTGTAAAGGATCAGAATGGTCTAGGAATGTGTATTAGGACATAGAAGAACCTTTAGAATGATCGTAAACAGTTCTTGGTGCCCCATGGGACGTAGAGAATGTAGCATGAGTCCTAGGAGGCTCTAACAAGTGTAGAATGGTTAATAGAGTATTCTAAAGGCTAAGAATGGTCTAGGAATTTGTATTAGGACGTATAAGAACCATTAGAATTATCCTAAACTATGCTTGGTTCCCCTAGGAACGTAGAGGGTGAATCCTGGGTCCTTGGAGGCTTTAACAAGTGTAGAATGGTTAAGAGAGTATTCTAAAGACATAGAAGGGTCTAGGCATGTGTATTAGGACATATAAGAACCTTTAGAATGGGCTTAGTATTGTCTAGGAATATGTATTCGGACATATAAGAACCTTTAGAATGATCCTAAACAATGCTTGGTGCCCTAATGGACGTAAAGGATGTTGCATGAGTCCTTGGAGGCTCTAACAAGTGTAGAATGGTTAATAGAGTATTCTAAAGGCTTAGAATGGTCTAGGAATGTGTATTAGGACATATAAGAACCTTCAGAATTATCCTAAACTATGCTTGGTTCTCCTAGGAACGTAGAGGGTGAATCCTGGGTCCTTGGAGGCTTTAACAAGTGTAGAATGGTTAAGAGAGTATTCTAAAGACTTAGAAGGGTCTAGGCATGTGTATTAGGACATATAAGAACCTTTAGAATGGGCTTAGTATTGTATAGGAATATGTATTCGGACATATAAGAACCTTTAGAATCATCGTAAACAATGCTTGGTGCCCCATGGGACGTAGAGGATGTAGCTGTAGTCGTTGGAGGCTCTAACAAGTGTAGAATGATCCTAAACTATGCTTGGTTCCCCTAGGAACGTAGAGGTTGAATTATGAGTCCTTGGAGGCTTTTTAACAAGTGTAGAATGGTTAAGAGAGTATTCTAAAGACTTAGAATGGTCTAGGCATGTGTATTTGGACATATAAGAACCTTTAGAATGATCCTAAACAATGCTTGGTGCCCCAAGGGACAAAGAGGATGTAGAATGAGTCCTTGGAGGCTTTAAAGGTGTAGAATGGTTAATAGAGTATTCTAAAGGCTGAGAATGGTCTAATCATGTGTATTAGGACATATAAGAACATTTAGAATGATCCTAAACAAAGCTTGGTGCCCCATGGGACGTATAGGATGTAACATGAGTCCTTGGATGCTATAACAAGTGTAGAATGGTTAATAGAGTCTTCTAAAGGCTTAGTATTGTCTAGGAATATGTATTAAGACATATAAGAACCTTTAGAACGATCCTAAACAATGCTTGGTGTGCCAAGCGATGTAGAGGATGTAGCAGGAGTCCTTGGAGGCTCTAACAAGTGAAGAATGGTTAAAAAAGTATTGTAAAGGCTTAGAATGGACTAGGAATGTGTATTAGGACATACAAGAACCTTTAGAATGATCGTAAACAATTCTTGGTGCCCCATGGGACGTAGAGGATGTAGCATGAGTCCTAGGAGGCTCTAACAAGTGTAGAATGGTTAATAGAGTATTCTAAAGGCTTAGACTGGTCTAGGCATTTGTATTAGGACATATAAAAACCTTTAGAATTATCCTAAACTATGCTTGGTTCCCCTAGGAACGTAGAGGGTGAATTCTAACACCCCGATTTGGCCACTTGAAACCATAATCTCTTTTACTAAAATTTAGGGCCATTTTTTTTTAAACATAGTTGTGTTGCATGAATATGAGAACCTGATGAGCATTTTATTTCCCATTATTCCTTGCATTATTTTACTCCTATTATTGATACTTGTTGCCCATTTGACATTGATTAGCTTGATTTATTGATTTAGAGTTTATTGGACTAATATTCCGAATATTGTTTAATTTGGAATTATTTAGCCTAATTAATTCTATTTCTATTTTCAGGTAATATTTGGCACAAGGACACTTTGGGAAGTTTGGAAATGAAGATTGAAGTATTGAAGTGAAGAT
The DNA here is from genome assembly GCA_037953625.1 of Crotalaria pallida. NCBI lineage: Eukaryota > Viridiplantae > Streptophyta > Magnoliopsida > Fabales > Fabaceae > Crotalaria > Crotalaria pallida. The sequence goes on along the minus strand of CM075649.1, from coordinate 71,442,074 downwards.
TGTAATTTGCATTTAGGTCCCTTTTTAATTGTAATGTTCAGAATAGTGTTTCTTAGGATTTGGGCCCATGTTTTAGGCCCATTTTGTGTCTTAAGAGGGGAAATTCGTGTAACCTCCAAAGACACACTTTCATTTCAGATTTCTCACTCTCTCTCTAGGTTAGAACTTCTCTCTTGGCTCTCCCAAGTGGTGGTGGCTGCTAGGGTTTTGTTCTTCCCCATTTCTACTCGTTTTTCTTCATTTATGGCCATGGAAGGCTAGACTTCAAGGGTTAATCCCTTTGGTATTGTATTATCTACTCTTGAGCTCTTGTTATTAATGCAATTTCGTTTTCTCTTCTCTGTTTTCATGTTTATCGATGTGTAGTGGTTTGCTTAATTCCATTTCGTAGAGATAATACATGAATATAAATGCTTAATTTGTATTAACTCGTAAAAACTCCAATTCTGGTTTCTGATGCTTAATTAGAAGTTAGGGTTTGGAGTGATAACTGAATTTTCGCTTAGTATTTGGTTATCACGAGTTGGACAGAGGAGAGGAGAGGAATCGATCTTTAGTGAGCTAGGATTGAGTAGTGTACGTAGCCAAAGGGGTTTGCCCGCTTTTGTTTCTGATTTTCTTAGTTTTTATATTCTGTTTATGTTTTGTTCTTCACATTTGTCACACACAAAAACCCCCCCATTTTACTGCACACTACGTGTTTGATACTTTGCCTAGACCGATATTCGCTGGGAAACGACCTAGGATCACCTTCCTAGTACTACAGAATAAACACCTTTTATTTTGATCGGGTACGGCCTCGATCAAAATTTGGCGCCGTTGCCGGGGACTATCGGTTCTTGCCAAAGATCATACAGTAGTTAATTAGATTAGTTAGTGTAGTTAGTGTGTGAATAAGCATTCTGATAACTGATTGAAAGTTGCCATGTTTGCTGATTTGCTGTTCTGCACAACTGATGCTATTCTAGTGATTCTGTGAGTGCCATTCAACATAGCTGCGGGTGGAATTTTTGCACGAAAATTGGTATCCACACTTGTTTCATCATATATTAGTGTTTTGATGCATCACAGACACTCAGATATGCACTGGTTGTGAGTTCCAGAAAAATTTTCCAAGTTTCAGCAGCACTTACTATAAATAGGCATAACTTTTGATCAGTAACTCGGAATTTGACGAATTTTATATCAAATCGAAGGGAATTTTCTGAATAATCTGATTTTTCTACTTCTTCAGAAAACCCCTTCGTTTGGATCCTGAAAAAGCCTGTTTACTATTTCTTTTTTATTTTACAAGTTCTATTTTCTTAGTTTTTGGTCACTGTTTTAATTCTTTGACTTGGTTCCCTTTTGAATTTTGTCCTCAAACTTTCTGTGATATGTTTTCATGATTTTAGGGTGCTGAAAAAAATAAAGAAAAAAATTTTAAAAAATAATAAATTTTGTTGCCGATTTTGGTCATGCATATCTGTTACAGTATGCTATGGTTGATGCTGTTCTGTTCAGTACATGACTAGGGGCAACCCAAGTTATTTGCATCCTTATAACCCTGAAATTGATAGAACTTATCACAGATTAGTTAGACAAAATAGGAATCAGTCATTAGGTAGTGAGTCAGAGTCATCTTATAGTCCATCTAATTCTGATTCTGTTTCTATTTCTTCTATTCCTTCTACTTTTATTCAATCTGATTCTATACATTGTGATAACATGGCTCAACCCCCACCAAGGGAAAGGACACTTAGGGAGCTGGCTGCACCTGACTTCACTATTGAAGACTCGTGTATCCGGTATCCTGATGAGGATGTTCCTTTTGAGCTTAGAACAGGACTAATCCATTTGTTGCCCAAGTTTCATGGTCTTGCAGGTGAGGATCCTCATAAGCATCTCAAGAAATTCCATATAGTGTGCACCACAATGAAACCACATGATGTGCAAGAGGATCATGTCTGTCTCAGAGCATTTCCACATTCCTTAGAGGGTCTAGCACAAGATTGGTTATCTGACTTGGCCCCTGGTTCCATCACAAGCTGGGATGACTTGAAGAGGGCATTTCTGGAAAAATTCTTCCCTGCAAATAGGACCACTGCAATCAGAAAGGAAATTTCTGGTATCAGGCAACAACATGGAGAGAGTCTCTATGATTATTGGGAGAGATTCAAGAGGTTGTGTGCTTCCTGCCCTCACCATCAGATCTCAGAGCAGCTTCTCATCCAGTACTTTTATGAAGGTCTCAACTTCATGGAAAGAAACATGGTAGATGCTGCAAGTGGTGGTACATTGGGAGATATGACACCCTTACAAGCCAGGAGCAAAATTGAGAAGATGGCTTCCAATTGTCAACAATTCCATGCAAGAAGCAACAGTGATGCAATAGTTGTGAGGGATGTAAATGATGTTGGTGCAGACTCGGGCAAGGTTGAGAAGCTTGAGCAGAAAATTGATTCTCTCACAACATTGGTCACACAATTGGCTGTCAATCAAAAAAAGATGATACTTCCTGCTGGAGTGTGTGGCATATGCACATCCATTGAGCACCCCACAGATGCATGCCCTTCCCTTCAGCAGCAACAGCCGATGACAAGTGGTGACCAACCCGAGGCCTATGCAGCAAACATATACAACAATAGAGGCCCACAACAACATAATCATGACCTCTCTTCCAATAGATACAACCCTGGATGGAGGAACCATCCCAATCTGAAGTGGTCTGATCAACAACAACAACAACCTCCTCCTAATGTTCCATTTCAGAACACCGCTGGACCGAGTAGACCACCATATGTACCTCCTCCAATCCAGCAGCAAAGGCAACAACAACAGCAGCAAGTGGTTCATCCTGCACCATCAGCCCCTCCATCCAACCAACCTACCTTGGAGGAGTTGGTGAGGCAAATGACCATGCAAAACCTCCAATTTCAACAAGAGACTAGAGCATCCATTCAGAGACAAGAGGCATCCATTCAGACTTTGACAAATCAGATGGGTCAAATGGCAACTTCTCTCAACAACTTGCAATCTCAAAATTCTGACAAGTTGCCATCCCAAACTGTGATCAACCCTCAGAATCAGAATGTGAGTGCCATCAACCTGAGGTCGGGAAAGCAGATTGTCACACCCACACCACAACCTCACCTCAACAATGATGCTCTAGCTTCCTCTAAAGGGAAGAGCCAAGTGGTAGATGAAGGTGAGCATGCTAGCACCAAAGAGAATCATCCAACTCAACCCTCCTCGACTTCAACCACAAGCCCTGCTGTTGTCCTACAACCTCCTCCTGTTCCTCTTCCATTCCCACCAAGAGTGCCTCAAAACAAAAGGGTGGAAGAGGTGGACAAGGACATTCTTGACACATTCAGGAAGGTGGAAGTCAACATACCCCTTCTTGATGCAATAAAACAGATTCCAAGGTATGCGAAGTTCCTTAAGGAGTTGTGCACTCATAAGAGAAGACTCAAGGGCAATGAGAGGATAAGCATGGGAAGGAATGTCTCCGCTCTCATAGGTAAACCTATCCCTCACATTCCTGAAAAATGTAAGGATCCTGGAACTTTCTCTATACCTTGCATCATAGGCAATGTTAAGTTTGAAAATGCTATGCTAGATTTAGGAGCATCCATAAATGTCATGCCTATGTCTGTTTTTAAGTCTCTTTCTCTTGGACCTCTTCAACCTACGGGTGTGGTGATTCAATTGGCAAATAGAAGTACTGCCCACCCCGCAGGTTTGATAGAGGATGTCTTGGTTCGGGTTGAAGAGTTGATCTTCCCTGCTGATTTTTACATACTTGATATGGAAGATGACTCTCCCCATAATGCTGTTCCTATTATTTTGGGGAGGCCATTTTTGAAAACAGCCCGAACCAAGATAGATGTGCATTCAGGTTCACTTTCCATGGAGTTTGATGGCAGTGTGATCCGATTTGACATTTTCCATGCTATGAAACATTTTCCTGAGGATCACTCTGTTTTCCATGTGGACTTGCTCGATGATTTGATAGATGAGCATATGCTTGACTTTTTGCATCATGATTTTGAATTGCCATCTTTCACTGATTCATTTACTTGTCCATCATGCACTAACTCTGGATGGTGCACCGCATGCACTGAAATAGCCCAGTTTTTAGACTCTGCTACTGCATCTGATGATTCATATGTTATAGATTCAGATTATGCTAACCCTAACCCCATATCTGTTATGCATGAGTCTGATTTACTTGTTCAGGTGCAGGCAGCAGAATCCATTTCTGCTGTCCCTTTAGTTCCATCTATTATGCAGGCACCCTCATTGGACCTGAAGCCCCTCCCTCCTCATCTCAAATATGCTTACTTGGAGGATGAGCAGAAACTCCCAGTGATCATCTCTACCTCACTTTCTGTTGATCAAGAGGAGAAACTGCTGGATGTGATAAGAAAGAACAAGAGGGCAATTGGATGGACTTTAGCGGATATTCCTAGAATTAGCCCCTCCATGTGCATGCACCGCTTTTTGTTGGAGGATGGGGCTAAACCAGTGAGACAACCCCAAAGACGATTGAACCCCCAGATTCTTGATGTGGTTAAGAAAGAGGTCACCAAGCTGCTCCAAGCGGGTATCATCTACCCAATTTCAGATAGCACTTGGGTGAGCCCGGTGCAAGTTGTCCCCAAGAAGTCTGGTGTCACAGTTGTCAAAAATGAGAAGGATGAGCTGATTCCCACTAGAGTGCAGAACAGTTGGAGAGTCTGCATTGATTACAGAAAGCTCAACCAGGCGACTCGCAAGGATCATTTCCCTCTCCCCTTCATTGATCAGATGTTGGAGCGCCTGGCAGGTAAATCTCATTATTGCTTCTTAGATGGATTCTCTGGTTATTTTCAAATTTGTATTGCACCAGAGGACCAACATAAGACCACATTTACCTGTCCTTTTGGCACATTTGCATATAGAAAGATGCCTTTTGGCCTATGCAATGCTCCTGCCACATTTCAAAGATGTATGATGAGTATTTTCGCTGACTTGCTCGAGCATTGCATAGAGGTCTTCATGGATGATTTTAGTGTTTATGGCTCCTCATTTGATGCATGTCTTGATAATTTGACTAAGGTGCTTAACAGGTGCATTGAGACTAACCTTGTCTTGAATTTTGAAAAATGCCACTTCATGGTAGAACAAGGCATAGTCTTAGGGCACATTGTTTCGCACAAGGGCATAGAAGTTGACCCTGCTAAGCTGCATGTAATATCACATTTGCCTTACCCCTCTTGCGTGCGAGAGGTGCGTTCTTTTCTTGGTCATGCAGGTTTCTATCGCAGGTTTATTCAGAACTTTAGCAACATTGCCCTTCCTCTTTCCAAGTTGCTTCAAAAGGATGCCCCATGGGAATTTGGAGACCAATGCAAGAGGGCATTTGATGAATTGAAGAAAGCACTGACCACCACTCCCATCATCCAACCACCTGATTGGACCCTCCCATTTGAGCTCATGACTGATGCTTCAAATTATGCTTTGGGAGCAGTTCTCTCCCAAAGGGTTGGTAAGCTGTCGCATGTGATTTATTATGCTTCTAGGACTTTAGATGCAGCACAGGTTAATTACACAACAACTGAAAAAGAACTTTTGGCTATTGTTTTTGCACTTGACAAGTTTAGATCATATTTGCTTGGTTCTAAGGTTGTAGTGTACACTGATCATGCTGCTCTGAAGTATCTTTTGAAAAAGACAGATTCCAAACCTAGGTTGATTAGGTGGATGTTGCTCCTCCAGGAGTTTGATCTTGAGATTCAGGATCGGAGTGGTGCGCATAACCTTGTCGCAGACCACTTGAGCAGGATAGAGAGAGAGGAGGATGCATTTCCTATCCGGGATGACTTCCCGGATGAGCAGCTTTTATCTTTACATGTTTCCCATCCCCTTCCCCAAACTCCTTGGTTTGCAGACATTGTTAATTATCTGGTTGCTTCTGTTTTTCCTGCCTTGGCATCCAAAGCTCAAAGAGACAAATTAAAGAGCGATGCCAAGCATTATGTATGGGATGACCCCTATTTATGGCGTTTTTGCAGTGATCAGGTCATTCGCAGGTGCATTCCAGACCAGGAGATCCAATCGGTTCTCCAATTTTGCCATGCTTCACCAGTGGGAGGCCACCTTGGTACTCAAAGGACAGCACGAAAGGTGCTGGATTCTGGATTTTATTGGCCTACCATTTTCAAGGATGCGAGCAACATCTGCAGCTCGTGTGAGCAGTGTCAAAGAGCAGGAGGCGCCCTATCTTGGAGGCAACAGATGCCGCAACAACCTATGTTGTTTTGTGAGGTGTTTGACGTCTGGGGTATAGATTTCATGGGCCCCTTTCCTGTTTCTTTTGGTTTTTATTATATCTTACTTGCTGTGGATTACGTATCCAAATGGGTGGAAGCTAAGGCCACCAGGACTAATGATGCTCAGGTTGTTGTAGATTTTGTCAGGTCTAATATCCTTTGCAGGTTTGGCATACCTAGAGCCATAGTCAGTGACCAAGGCACACACTTCTGCAATAGATCCATGCAAGCTTTGCTCAAGAAGTATGGGGTTGTGCACAAAGTCTCTACACCCTATCACCCCCAAACCAACGGGCAAGCGGAGATTTCAAATAGAGAGATCAAGCGGATTTTGGAGAAGATGGTGAAGCCTAATAGAAAGGATTGGAGCACACGATTGGAGGATGCTCTATGGGCCCATCGGACCGCTTACAAGGCACCCATAGGGATGTCACCCTATCGGGTTGTCTTTGGTAAGGCGTGCCACCTGCCTGTGGAGATAGAGCACCGTGCATATTGGGCTGTGAAGCAATGTAACTTAGCTCTTGATCAAGCGGGTGAGGAGAGGAAGCTGCAGTTGAGTGAGCTAGATGAGATCCGGTTGGAGGCCTATGAGAACTCCAAATTCTACAAAGAGAAGACCAAGAAGCTTCATGATAACTCCATTTCCAGAAAGGAGTTCTTGGTTGGTCAAAAAGTTTTGCTCTACAACTCTAGGCTTGGACTCATGAGTGGAAAGCTCCGCTCTAAATGGATTGGACCGTTTGTAGTCACCCAAGTGTTTCCTTATGGCACTGTGGAGATCAAGAGTGAGTCCACGAACAAGAGCTTCAAAGTCAATGGCCACCGACTCAAGCCTTTCCTAACCACCCCTTCTTTGGATGATGCACCTGTGGAGGAGGCCTCATTGGTCGACCCCACTTTTCAACAACCATGACTTAGGGAGTCTCCTTTTCTCCTTCCTTACTCTTTTTATTACACTTGTCTATATCTGTCTGATTCTGCTATTTGTGTTCCATTGAGGACAATGTGTGATTTAAGTGTGGGGGGGAGAGTAGTTTAGGTTGCATATTTTGCTTTGATTTTTTTTTAGGTTTTGCTTAGTTTTGGGCATTTTCTTGCATGTTTTTGCTTCACTTTAGTAGAGTTTTGGTATCTTGTGTCTGAATTCATGCATTTCTGTGTGTAAAGTTGCTTTTGATAATTAAGAGGTGGTAACACTGTGATAGAATTGTCCCTTTTGTGAGGATTTGAGCCTTAATTGTGGGTGGATTGCTATATATGCCACCTAATTTTCTTTCATGTGTGATTGCACTCTGGATTACTTGCACTCTAGAACTTGACTTGACTCTTGTTGATACTTGATTGCTCATGCACATTTTGAAATGATTTAGGCACTTTCTTTCTTGAATAAGCTACTAGCCATATGAGCCTACCTTGAATGAATGTATCCTTTGCTAGCCCCTTTGAGCCTTTTTATCCCTTTCCTTGTTCTTTAGCTCATTACAAGCCTATGACTGAAAAACCATGATTGTCCTAACCTTAGGGAATTTTGGAGCTTTGGAATTGTTTTGGGAATGGGTATTAGGTAAGAAGTGTGCTTTATGCTTTAATTGGTTGAGTTCTTGGTTTTGCCTCATTGGTTGTTATAGTTATGGCTTCATCTTCATGCCATTTGTGTTGTTTCTTCTTTTCTTTTTGTATATCTCTCAAAAACAAAAAAAAAAATAGAAGACAAAAATACCAAAAAAAAAATGCAAAAATAAAAAGAAAAAAAAAAGAAGAGAAAAAAAAAAGTGAATAAAAGGTTGTTGAGGCAAAGAGGATTGGAATTAGTGGTAGTTGATTTTGGGGTGGATTTTGCTTACTTTTTACTTATTCCCCATTGCTCCTCTATTCCTTTGGTTTTAGCTACATTCCCATATTTTTATCCTACCTTGTCCTTGGCCCCATTACAACCCTTAAAAGACCTTTTGATCATTTTGTGCATGTGTGTTGATGGTTGATGTTAGAGGTTTGTCAAGCTTATGGTTGTGTTTGTTTTTCATGATGTGCCTTGAGTGTAAATAATGATTAACCCCAAACACTTGAGTGTAAACACTTTTGAGTGATCCTTGTGAGTTTCTATCATCTTTGTGACTATCCTCTTGATGTCATTGGTTTCTTTGCATACTTGAAGTAATTGGATGATGTTCGCGGATGCTTTGACTCTTTGATCCTTAACCATTTTGTGTGCTTGAGTTTGCCCATTTCTTTGCATTTCCTAGAATTCATTGTGAAGTATGTAATCTCTTAGGTTAGCATTTCTTAGTTGTAGTCATCTTGTTGCATTATTCACTTTGGTGCATATTGATCTTCATAGTCCTATCTTTTGGTTTTGCCCAGGAGTGCAAAAGGATAAGTGTGGGGGTATTTGATGAGCATTTTATTTCCCATTATTCCTTGCATTATTTTACTCCTATTATTGATACTTGTTGCCCATTTGACATTGATTAGCTTGATTTATTGATTTAGAGTTTATTGGACTAATATTCCGAATATTGTTTAATTTGGAATTATTTAGCCTAATTAATTCTATTTCTATTTTTAGGTAATATTTGGCACAAGGACACTTTGGGAAGTTTGGAAATGAAGATTGAAGTATTGAAGTGAAGATTGTAATTTGCATTTAGGTCCCTTTTTAATTGTAATGTTCAGAATAGTGTTTCTTAGGATTTGGGCCCATGTTTTAGGCCCATTTTGTGTCTTAAGAGGGGAAATTCGTGTAACCTCCAAAGACACACTTTCATTTCAGATTTCTCACTCTCTCTCTAGGTTAGAACTTCTCTCTTGGCTCTCCCAAGTGGTGGTGGCTGCTAGGGTTTTGTTCTTCCCCATTTCTACTCGTTTTTCTTCATTTATGGCCATGGAAGGCTAGACTTCAAGGGTTAATCCCTTTGGTATTGTATTATCTACTCTTGAGCTCTTGTTATTAATGCAATTTCGTTTTCTCTTCTCTGTTTTCATGTTTATCGATGTGTAGTGGTTTGCTTAATTCCATTTCGTAGAGATAATACATGAATATAAATGCTTAATTTGTATTAACTCGTAAAAACTCCAATTCTGGTTTCTGATGCTTAATTAGAAGTTAGGGTTTGGAGTGATAACTGAATTTTCGCTTAGTATTTGGTTATCACGAGTTGGACAGAGGAGAGGAGAGGAATCGATCTTTAGTGAGCTAGGATTGAGTAGTGTACGTAGCCAAAGGGGTTTGCCCGCTTTTGTTTCTGATTTTCTTAGTTTTTATATTCTGTTTATGTTTTGTTCTTCACATTTGTCACACACAAAAACCCCCCCATTTTACTGCACACTACGTGTTTGATACTTTGCCTAGACCGATATTCGCTGGGAAACGACCTAGGATCACCTTCCTAGTACTACAGAATAAACACCTTTTATTTTGATCGGGTACGGCCTCGATCAGAACCGGTATAGTTCAAAACTCTTTCATTAAAAGTGAAGTTCTCACACACCATACTAAGCTTCAAGTTCCAAATCGAAGTGTCACGTGACACCACACTTTGCAACTTGAGTCTTCACAACTCGGTTGTCATTGTTTGTTTTGTAAAATCAGAGTCAGTGATGCCCGATGTTTCATCCATTAAGATTAGTTTGGGGTTACATCAGGATACGCAATGGTTTAGTGGTAACAAATACAAGAAATATATACTACGGGACAAGAGAGGAAAACTACCAATACTCTCCTAAGCTGATGATGAAGAGTCAGTCCGTGGTGCCTCACTGGGATCGACGTCGATCACTTCTGCGTCCGGAAATTCCTCATCAGGGTCCTCCTCGGGGTCTTCTTCAGGTTCACTCTCCTCCATGGCCTCGAATGCGTCATCAGACAACTCGTTCATGGCTTCATCCAGCTCCTCTAGTTCTTCGGCCTCAGGGTCGATACGTGCTGGCAAAGGCATTGGATACCCGCCATGGTAATCCGCCGGTCCACCAACTTGTAGATCCGAAAGCACAAAACGACACCTACGAGAATCGGGTGCAGTCCCTCTAAGGGTATGGTCGGGGTCAAAGATACGGACTTAAGATGCTCCACGCCATTCCCATCCACGTCGGTTCACTTCCCACCGACCTTCGTCTCGAATCTCAAACGTGAACTTAAAGGGGTCCATAAGCTATAGGTTGACAACATAGGGATAGGTACATAGTCATAGAAGAATTTGAGAGAGTAAGCATTCCCAGACATGTTATGCCAACAGTTGTGGAATTACAGTAGATAGAATATTAAGCATAAGCGGAAAACATGTAAGAAAACAACATATAAAACAAACATGCACACTTAGACAATTACTTTCTCATTCCAATCACAATTCATAAGTCACTTCCGCTGCGTACTCTGATTTCACCTCCATATAAGTTCCTCATCTCATCCAGTCTTCCCCTCAAGGTTTATGATTGTATTATGATTGTCACTCATTCTTTTCTTATTTAAGTTTTATGAATTCGAAACCATTAATGATACAAGGGGTTTAAAAGCATCATTAAGGAAAACGTTCTCAAGTTAGCACACTCGTCGACATCTCCTCGGTACACCAGCCAACCTAGTCGGAAGCAAACAGGAGTGCAGGACCTTTACCACGCGGGCATGACAGCTGTCCAAACAAATGGCTCCAAGCCAGGAGGTCTCAGCCTCAAATACATGTGATATCACAATCAAACACACATTTCCCCGTTCCAGTCCCTCTCACTATTCTAGATTTGTATCAAGGGGGCGGCAGTACTGGTTCTAGTTTGCAAAGCAGGACGTGCCACGGCATTGGACCCAGTCCCCACCACGTTAGTGCGCCACTTGTGGAGTTGTCCCGCCTAGAACAGTACTCTAGACTTCTTGACGTATCACCGTCATTGTCCTCCCCTTCTACAATCTCCACCTGAGTACCCGCAGATACCCATAGTATCTTCCTCTCCACTACTTCGGAACGACATTCATATCTCACCGAGTTAATCAATATCTTTTAAAAGTCTTTTAGTTAAAGCTTAACCTATTGGTCGGCTCATCCTTAGTACAACCCTTCAACGAGTCCCGACCTCTAATATTCTCAAAACAATCTTATCTCGACATGGCACAGAGCTGGTCTTTCCTTGACACATCAATCTCCCCAACTCATCATCCGTCACAACACATCTTTTCAAAAACATTTTCCACAAACATTTCACCACTCCTTTCCAACATTACAGTTTCACAAACTCATTTTCAAAAACACTTTACCAAATCCTTCTTTATCAGTACTATCACAAAATCCTTTTCAAAATGGTGTCTCCACAAATTTCTTTCCAAAAATCCTTTCGAATACTTTTCCACCAAGATCTTCTTAAATAATCTTTCATAAAAATCTTTTCAATAATTTTTTCACAAGATGTCACAAAAATCTTTTCCTCACAACAACATTTTCAAAAGGATAAATATACTTTCAAGATAAAGTTCTAAAAAAAAAAGCCTTTTCAAGAATAAGGTCTCACAACCTCGTTTCAAAAGTTTACTTTCATAAATCTTTTCAAAAATTCCTTTTCCAAAACCCCTTTTTCAAAATACATTGTTGCTGAGCGCTAGTGGAGGAGCAAGCCCAGCTCAACACTAGCTCCCAGACTAAAACCAAACAAGGGATTTTAATTCCACAACTCCATCCTTATGTCCCCTAGTGGCTAGACCTCAGAAAGCAATTCTTCCACATTGGCACCCCAAGCTCTGGCTCAATATTCAGCTCTCATCACTTAGTCTCATCCTCATACACGGTTTACACTTTTCTTTGTTTAATTCTCATCTCTTACTTTTCATTTCGATTTGATATCTTTCACAAGATTGTCCTCAATACTTAACCATAGCGGATTAATATCAGGTTTACTTAACCAACGAATAAATCATTATTGAATAGACAAATATAACAATTCAAGTAAATCAACCAATAAACATAACAACGCAATCAATAAACCAATCTCAGCCGTTCGGGTGGATAGCTAAATCAATCAAACAAACGCTATCACATACACCACTACACTAAATGAGATTGGAGTCCAACCTTTGAGATGATTGGACCTCTTAATATTTACCTACATACCACGGTTGTTTAGGGGAAACTTCTCTCTCACCTCGATTGACGCTTACACTCTTGACGCACTCCTTGCTTTTCCACGGCGACGCTCGTAACCACTCCCGATTTATGACTGGAACTCAAATAGTTTACTCTTATTAAAAATCGTTCTTATATAATTATTTCGAAAGCATAACATCATTCGTAAAACTCTTTTCTTGAAAATCAATTCGGTTTTGCTCGAGTAAAAGCGTTTGTTTAATTAAAACCACGAAAACAAAATCAAATCATTTGACTCATTTCATTTTCTTAAAAACCGAATCAAATAGAAGGAAAACTTCACAAGGATCAAATCAAAATTTCTTTTCAAAACATCAAGCACTCAAATCATTTTCAACACAATTATTAAACACTCAAGGCATTCAAGTGCATACACATTTATGGCACTACCCAAAACTCATGCACATGGAACAAAATAAAACACATGCATCAAATTCCTATACTTGGCCGAATCCCATCCTACATGAGACAAGGCTTATATTTCAATTACTAATGATTGCTAACACATGCATTTAGGGAAGGCAACACATATTATCATATTTCAAAAAGAGAAGGACACGTTTACTTAATATAAAGCTAGCATCATGTAAATAAACACACAATTGGGAAAGCAATTCATTTCCTTAACTTTCATACCTAAACCGAATAGAACATAGAAAAAATCATGCAAACACACACTAATCCACTTAATTTATTCAAAGATTAACTCAAACCACAATTCATAAGAGATAAAATATTTAAATTAGGGAATTTGTGCAAGCACCGAATGGAAACAACACTTCAACACAACAACATTTATCAAATCAACTCCATTCATACAAAGATCAATTCTTATAAGGACACATAAGAAAATGAATTTGCTTAATTAGGATTTATTCCTAAACCGAATGGGTCACAAAATTACTTTTAGGTTTTTATCCAAAAATTCAAGTCCCATAGGTTTAGAAATCCTTAATCCTAATCATAAAACACATGTGCAAGATTAAATGGACTATCCTAGACACTAATAAGCATGAAACCGTGAGCTTCTCACAACATTTTCATTAAAAGTTTAATTCCTTAACATAATAACATCAAGAACCATGTCAATAATATCTAAGGAAATTCATGCATGTACTTATAACCTCTAGATGAGACAAATTTCATCATGCATGTAAGAGAAATAAAGATTTAGCATGATGCCCTAGACTAGACCGAATGACCACACACACACACACAAGGCAAGACTTCACAAATTATTTTTACATGCCTAAATCAAATCAAGATCAACTCATGTAACAATTTTAGAACAACATTTTTATTTTTATATGGGCCGAATCATCATCATACAAAAATTCTTTCATTCAAAATTATTTGTTGAGTTTATTTTATTTTGAGAAACCGAGACATGCACACAAAGAAAGGATTAAGACTTTGTATCAAAACAACATACAAATTTAAGGTTCACCTTTTATCAAGCATAGATTAGACATGAAAGGCAAGATCAACAGAAAAACACAAGCTCAAACACAAATCCTAGGCAAACCGTGAAGGACATGCAGAAATTAAATCATCTAAGTATAATTATTTGAGATCAAACAACATGCAAGGCAAGATTAAAACAAAAACAGGAACTTAAATACAAAACCGTGAAGATCAAAATGAAAATCAAAACATCCAAACACAAATATTTAAGAGTAAACCATAAAAATGGCATGCAAGACACTTAAGCTTCAAGATCATGGAGAATTAAACACATGCATCACAAAATCAACACAAAACCTAACTTAAGCACAAAATCTTCTTAAAACCGTGAGGAACCTAATTGAAAATTAAAACATCTAGGCATACTTACTCAAGATGGAATCAAACAAATGACATGCAAGACATCAAGAATTTATGATTACAAGAAAATAATGGCATGCATCACAATTATTACATCAAATAAATGTCCATTTTAAAGTCCTTTTACAACCCAAAATCACTAAACTAAACTTCTCTTAGAAGACTACCTTAGGTCAAGGCTCTAACTTAAATCTTCGACTTCAAGTCCTCTTCTCCTCTTCCAAGGTTGCTTCGGCCACCTCTTCTTTAAGGTTGGTGGGTGATTTTCTTGGTTGATCTTTGAAGGAAATAAGGTTGAGAAAGAATTTGGGGTAAGAATCTTAGGCTTGCACTTCTTGTTTCTTCTTCTCCCTTACGGTTTCTTTTCTTTTTCTCTCTAAAGTCACAAGAGTTTGAGGTGCTCTAGGACAAGTGTTTAGGTTGATGAAGAAGATGGAAACGGAATGGCCAACACTCACTCACCCCTACGGTTTAAAGAATAAGAGGGAAAGGCTTGGAATTTTCCCATTTGGTCCTCGGTTCATAGGGTGGTTCAAAAAGGTAGATTGGGCAATACTAAAAGTTGCATGGCAAGGGTCTTGTCGATGGAGGCAAGGAAGTCTTTCATAGCCATCATGAGTCACCACTCTACTCCCTCCTACTTCCTCATTCTCTCGCCACACTCCCCCCTAATTCCTTATTTTCTTGCCACTTAAGGGTTGCACTCTCTCTTCCTAGTTTTATCTCAATTTCTAGTTTCTTACTAACTAAAGGAATTGCATCCTATTTGGTTCCTCTTTTCCTACACTCGGCCGAACACACACTCACACACATGCACATTAAAATTTTCATTTCATATGATCATGAAATTTAGTCATGAAATAAGGCATGAATTTAACACATAAAATAAGCATATCATATCCTCCACTTAAAGCATACGGCCTACACACATACATACCTATATACATCATGCATGCATTTACACTTAATCAACTCATGAACCTAATTATTTAAATCTACCAATTAGAATTCACGCATAATCAAGCATACAATCACACATACTTTATCAAATTGTTCATTCATACATGCATTTAGTCACTTAAATTTTTATATAATTCATCACACACAAACACACTCAATTAAAAACATAGTTTTTAAGAAAAGCCTTAATCCGAACCAATTAGAAAAATTATAAATTCATATGGTTCAAGGAAATTATTGTTTATCCTTTATAAAAATCAAATCTCAAAAATAAAGAAATCATTTATAAAATAGTTTGATCAAAAATCCAGAAAAATTGTTTTTAGGAAATTCACTTGTTAACCAACAAAATCATTGTTTTCACTAAATCAATTTCAAATAAAAATCATTTTCCAAAACACTTAACTAAAAACCTTTTTCGAATCCAGTTTTATTGAATTATTTGAGTCCAGAAAAATACGGGATGTTACATTCTCCCCAACTTGGAGATTTCTCGTCCACGAGAAATGATGCTCAGAACCGTCTCAATCATGAGTGCGTAGCTCCCTACCGCTTACTTCTTCATAGAAGTCCTAGTCTATTAAGGTTACTCTAAGATCTCAGATCCCTATTCGCTCCCCAACTTTGATGATCCTTATTACCGAATGCTTCAATCACAGGCACGATTCAAGCTCTTTCGTTTGGACACTTTCCTTGTGCACACCTCGCGCTCCACTCCTGATTCGGGAATAGCTATCTGACGGGCAGAAGTCTTTATTGAAGATTTTGGGAAATCAAATAGATTGGCGACAGGGAGGGTTTCACAACTACGATGTCACCAACTGAGTTCATCGAGTCAAGAGAGCACAAGGTTAATTTGGAAACGGGTTAAACATCCCTGATATAGATCCAAGGTTCAAATGAAGGTTTAAGAGTTGTTTAGAGCAAAAGGCTCTCAATAAGAAGGATAGGTTCAAAGAGAAATAGACTACGGTTCTGGGTTGCTGGCAAAGCTTGGTTCTTCCAAACGATCATTCGCACACGCTTGACACTTCGATTTCGAATCGCTCTAAACTAACGCACGATAAACTCTATGAGGTATAGATTCCATGTAATTGCTACTCAAAACTAAACCATAGCTCTGATACCAACTCTGTAACACCCCGATTTGGCCACTTGAAACCATAATCTCATTTACTAAAATTTAGGGCCATTTTTTTTTAAACATAGTTGTGTTGCATGAATATGAGAACCGGTATAGTTCAAAACTCTTTCATTAAAAGTGAAGTTCTCACACACCATACTAAGCTTCAAGTTCCAAACCGAAGTGTCACGTGACACCACACTTTGCAACTTGAGTCTTCACAACTCGGTTGTCATTGTTTGTTTTGTAAAATCAGAGTCAGTGATGCCCGATGTTTCATCCATTAAGATTAGTTCGGGGTTACATCAGGATACGCAATGGTTTAGTGGTAACAAATACAAGAAATATATACTACGGGACAAGAGAGGAAAACTACCAATACTCTCCTAAGCTGATGATGAAGAGTCAGCCGGTGGTGCCTCACTGGGATCGACGTCGATCACTTCTGCGTCCGGAAATTCCTCATCAGGGTCCTCCTCGGGGTCTTCTTCAGGTTCACTCTCCTCCATGGCCTCGAATGCGTCATCAGACAACTCATTCATGGCTTCATCCAGCTCCTCTAGTTCTTCGGCCTCAGGGTCGATACGTGCTGGCAAAGGCATTGGATACCCGCCATGGTAATCCGCCGGTTTTCACTAAAATCATTGTTTTCACTAAATCAATTTCAAATAAAAATCATTTTCCAAAACACTTAACTAAAAACCTTTTTCGAATCCAGTTTTATTGAATTATTTGATTCCAGAAAAATACGGGATGTTACATGAATCATGAGTCGTTGGAGGCTCTAACAAGTGTAGAATGGTTAATAGAGTATTATAAAGGCTTAGTATCGTCTAGGAATGTGTATTAGGGCATATAAGAACCTTTAGAACGATCCTAAACAATGCTTCGTGTCCCAATAGACGTAAAGGATGTAGCATGAGTCCTTGGAGGCTCTAACAAGTGTAGAATGGTCAAAAGAGTATTCTAAAGGCTTAGAATGGTCTTGGAATGTCTATTAGGACATATAAGAACCTTCAGAATAATCCTAAACTATGCTTGGTTCCCCTAGGAACGTAGAGGTTGAATCATGAGTCCTTGGAGGCTTTAACAAGTGTATAATGGTTAAGAGAGTATTCTAAAGACTTAGAATGGTCTAGGCATGTGTATTTGGACATATAAGAACCTTTAGAATGATCCTAAACAATGCTTGCTGCCCCAAGGGTCGTAGACGATGTAGCATGAGTCCTTGGAGGCTCTAACAAGTGTAGAATGGTTAAGAGAGTATTCTAAAGGCTTATAATCGTCTAGGCATGTGTATTAGGACATATAAGAAACTTTAGAATGATCCTTAACAATGTTTGGTGCCTCAAGGGACAAAGAGGATGTAGAATGAGTCCTTGGAGGCACTAACAAGTGTAGAATGGTTAATAGAGTATTCTAAAAGCTTAGTATTGTCTAGGAATATGTAATAGGACATATAAGAACCTTTAGAATGATCGTAAACAATGCTTGGTGCCCCATGGGACATAGAGGATGTAGCATGAGTCGTTGGATGCTCTAACAAGTGTAGAATGGTTAATAGAGTATTCCAAAGGCATAGAATGGTGAATGAATGTGTATTAGGACATATAAGAACCTTTAGAATTATCCTAAACAATGCTTGGTGCCCCAAGGGACCTAAAGTATGTAGCAGGAGTCCTTGGAGGCTCTAACAAGTGTAGAATGGTTAATATAGTATTCTAAAGGCATAGAATGGTTAAGGAATGTGTATTAGGTCATATAAGAACCTTCAGAATGATCTTAAACTATTCGTTGTTCCACTAGAAACGTAGAGGGTGAATCATAAGTCCTTGGAGGCTCTAAAAAGTGTAGAATGGTTAAGAGAGTATTCTAAAGACTTAGAATGGTCTAAGCAAGTGTATTAGGACATATAAGAACCTTTAGAATGATCCTAAACAATGTTTGGTGCCCCAAGGGACGTAGAGGATGTAGCACGAGTCCTTGGAGGCTCTGACAAGTGTAGAATGGTTAAGAGAGTATTCTAAAGGCTTATAATAGTCTAGGCATGTTTATTAGGACATATAAGAACCTTTAGAATGATCGTAAAAATGCTTGGTGCCCCAAGGGACGTAGAGGATGTAGCATGAGTTGTTGAAAGCTCTAAAAAGTGTAGAATGGTTAATAGAGTATTCTCAAGGCTTAGAATCGTCTAGGAATGTGTATTAGGACATATAAGAACCTTTAGAATGATCCTAAACAATGCTTGGTGCCCCAATGGACGTAAAGGATGTAGCATGAGTCCTTGGAGGCTCTAACAAGTGTAGAATGGTTAATAGAGTATTTTGAAGGCTTAGAATCGTCCAAGAATGTGTATTAGGGCATATAAGAAACTTTAGAATGATCCTATACAATGCTTAGTTCCCCAAGGGACGTAGAGGATGTAGCATGAGTCCTCAGAGGCTCTAACAAGTGTAGAATAGTTAAGAGAGTATTCTAAAGGCTTAGAATCGTCTAGGCATGTGTATTAGGACATATAAGAACCTTTATAATGATCCTAAACAGTGCTTGGTGCCCCAAGGGACAAAGAGGGTGTAGAATGAGTCCTTGGAGGCTCTAGCAAGTGTAGAATTGTTAATAGAGTATTCATAAGGCTGAGAATAGTCTAGGCACGTGTATTAGGACATATAAGAACCTTTAGAATGATCCTAAACAAGTTTGGTGCCCCAAGGGACGTAGAGGATGTAAGATGAGTCCTTGGATGCTCTAACAAGAGTAGAATGCTTAATAGAGTATTCTAAAGGCTTAGAATGGTCTAGGAATGTGTACTAGGACATATAAGAACCTTCAGAATGATCCTATACTATGCTTGGTTCCCCTAGGAACGTAGAGGGTGAATCATGGGTCCTTGGAGGCTTTAACAAGTGTAGAATGGTTAGGAGAGTATTCTAAAGACTTAGAATGGTCTAGGCATGTGTATTAGGACATATAAGAACCTTTAGAATGATCATAAACAATGCTTGGTGCCCCATGGGACGTAGAGGATGTAGCATGAGTCGTTGGAGGCTCTAACAAGTGTTGAATGGTTAATAGGAGTATTCTAAATGCTTAGAATGGTCTAGGAAGGTGTATTAGGACATATAAGAACCTTTTGAATGATCCTAAACAATGCTAGGTGCGCTAAGCGACGTAGAGGATGTAGCATGAGTCCTTGGAGGCTCTAACAAGTGTAAAATGGTTAAAAAAGTATTGTAAAGGCTTAGAATGGTCTAGGAAGGTGTATTAGGACATATTAGAACCTTCTGCATGATCCTAAACTATGCTTGGTTCCCCTAGGAACGTAGAGGTTGAATCATGAGTCCTTGGAGGCTTTAACAAGTGTAGAATGGTTAAGAGAGTATTCTAAAGACTTAGAATGGTTTAGGCATGTGTATTTAGACATATAAGAATCTTTAGAATGATCCTAAACAATGCTTGCAGCTCCAAGGGACGTAGACGATGTAGCATGAGTCCTTGGAAGCTCTAATAGTGTAGAACGGTTAAGAGAGTATTCTAAAGGCTTAGAATCGTCTAGGCATGTGTATTAGGACATATAAGAACCTTTCGAATGATCCTAAACAATGCTTGGTGCCCCAAGCGACAAAGAGGATGTAGAATGAGTCCTTGGAGGCTCTAACAATTGTAGAATCGTTAATAGAGTATTCTAAAGGCTTAGTATTGTCTAGGAATATGTATTAGGACATATAAGAACCTTTATAATGATTATAAACAATGCTTGGTGCCCCATGGGACGTAGAGTATGTAGCATGAGTCGTTGGTGGCTCTAACAAGTGTAGAATGGTTAATAGACTTTTCTAAAGAATGAGAATGGTCTAGGCATGTGTATTAGGATATATAAGAACCTTTAGAATGATCCTAAACAAAGCTTGGTGCCCCAAGGGACGTAGAGGATGAAACAAGAGTCCTTTGATGCTCTAACAAGTGTAGAATGGTTAATAAAGTATTCTAAAGGCTTAGTATTGTCTAGGAATATGTACTAAGACATATAAGAACCTTTAGAATGATCCTAAACAATGCTAGGTGCGCCAAGCGACGTAGAGGATGTAGCATGAGTCCTTGGAGGCTCTAACAAGTGTAAAATTGTTAATAGAGTATTCTAAAGGCTTAGAATGGTCTAGGAATGTGTATTAGGAAATATAAGAACCATGAGAATGATCCTAAACAATGCTTGGTGCCCCAAGGGACGTAAAGGTTGTAGCATGAATCCTTGGACGCTCTAACAAGTGTAGAATGGTTAAGAGGGTATTCTAAAGGCTTATAATAGTCTAGGCATGTTTATTAGGACATATAAGAACCTTTAGAATGATCGTAAAAATGCTTGGTGCCCCAAGGGACGTAGAGGATGTAGCATGAGTTGTTGGAGGTTCTAAAAAGTGTAGAATGGTTAATAGAGTATTCTCAAGGCTTAGAATCATCTAGGAATGTGTATTAGGACATATAAGAACCTTTAGAATGATCCTAAACAATGCTTGGTGCCCCAATGGACGTAAAGGATGTAGCATGAGTCCTTGGAGGCTCTAACAAGTGTAGAATGGTTAATAGAGTATTCTGAAGGCTTAGAATCGTCCAAGAATGTGTATTAGGGCATATAAAAAACTTTAGAATGATCCTATACAATGCTTAGTGCCCCAAGGGACGTAGAGGATGTAGCATGAGTCCTCGGAGGCTCTAACAAGTGTAGAATAGTTAAGAGAGTATTCTAAAGGCTTAGAATCGTCTAGGCATGTGTATTAGGACATATAAGAACCTTTATAATGATCCTAAACAGTGCTTGGTGCCCCAAGGGACAAAGAGGGTGTAGAATGAGTCCTTGGAGGCTCTAGCAAGTGTAGAATGGTTAATAGAGTATTCATAAGGCTGATAATAGTCTAGGTATGTGTATTAGGACATATAAGAACCTTTAGAATGATCCTAAAGAAGCTTGGTTCCCCAAGGGACGTAGAGGATGTAACATGAGTCCTTGGATGCTCTAACAAGTGTAGAATGCTTAATAGAGTATTCTAAAGGCTTAGAATGGTCTAGGAATGTGTACTAGGACATATAAGAACTTTCAGAATGATCCTAAACTATGCTTGGTTCCCCTAGGAACGTAGAGGGTGAATCATGGGTCCTTGAAGGCTTTAACAAGTGTAGAATGGTTAAGAGAGCATTCTAAAGACTTAGAATGGTCTAGGCATGTGTATTAGGACATATAAGAACCTTTAGAATGAGCTAAGTATTTTATAGGAATATGTATTAGGACATATAAGAACCTTTAGAATGATCGTAAACAATGCTTGGTGCCCCATGGGACGTAGAGGATGTAGCATGAGTCGTTGGAGGCTCTAACAAGTGTAGAATGGTTAATAGAGTATTCTAAAGGCTTAGAATGGTCTAGGAAGGTGTATTAGGACATATAAGAACCTTCTGAATGATCCTAAACTATGCTTGGTTCCCCTAGGAACGTAGAGGTTGAATCATGAGTCCTTGGAGGCTTTAACAAGTGTAGAATGGTTAAGAGAGTATTCTAAAAACTTAGAATGGTCTAGGCATGTGTATTTGGAAATATAAGAACCTTTAGAATAATCCTAAATAATGCTTGCTGCCCCAAGGGACGTAGAGGATGTAGCATGAGTCCTTGGAAGCTCTAACAAGTGTAGAATGGTTAAGAGAGTATTCTAAAGGCTTAGAATCGTCTAGGCATGTGTATTAGGACATATAAGAACCTTTAGAATGATCCTAAACAATGCTTGGTGCCCCAAGGGACAAAGAGGATGTAGAATGAGTCCTTGGAGGCTCTAACAAGTGTAGAATCGTTAATAGAGTATTCTAAAGGCTTAGTATTGTCAAGGAATATGTATTAGGACATATAAGAACCTTTATAATGATCGTAAACAATGCTTGGTGCCCCATGGGACGTAGAGGATGTAGCAAGAGTCGTTGGTGGCTCGAACAAGTGTAGAATGGTTAATAGAGTATTCTAAAGAATGAGAATGGTCTAGGCATGTGTATTAGGACATATAAGAACCTTTAGAATGATCCTAAACAAAGCTTGGTGCCCCAAGGGACGTAGAGGATGTAACAAGAGTCCTTGGATGCTCTAACAAGTGTAGAATCGTTAATAGACTATTATAAAGGCTTAGTATTGTCTAGGAATATGTATTAAGACATATAAGAACCTTTAGAATGATCCTAAACAATTCTAGGTGCGCCAAGCTACGTAGAGGATGTAGCATGAATCCTTGGAGGATCTGACAAGTGTAGAATGGTTAAAAAAGTATTGTAAAGGCTTAGAATGGTCTAGGAATGTGTATTAGGACATACAAGAAACTTTAGAATGATCGTAAACAATTCTTGGTGCCCCATGGGACATAGAGGATGTAGCATGAGTCCTAGGAGGCTCTAACAAGTGTAGAATGGTTAATAGAGTATTCTAAAGGCTTAGAATGGTCTAGGCATTTGTATTAGGACATATAAAAACCTTTAGAATTTTCTGAAACTATGCTTGGTTCCCCTAGGAACGTATAGGGTGAATCATGAGTCGTTGGAGGGTCTAACAAGTGTAGAATGGTTAATAGTGTATTCTAAAGGCTTAGAATCGTCTAGGAATGTGTATTAGGGCATATAAGAACCTTTAAAATGATCCTAAACAATGATTGGTGCCCTAATGGACGTAAAGGATGTAGCATGAGTCCTTGGAGGCTCTAACAAGTGTAGAATGGTTAATAGAGTATTCTAAAGGCTTAGAATGGTCTAGGAATGTGTATTAGGACATATAAGAACCTTCAGAATGATCCTAAACTATGCTTGGTTCCCCTAGGAACGTAGAGGTTGAATCATGAGTCCTTGGAGGCATTAACAAGTGTATAATGGTTAAGAGAGTATTCTAAAGACTTACAATGGTCTAGGCATGTGTATTTGGACATATAAGAACCTTTAGAATGATCCTAAACAATGCTTGCAGCCCCAAGCGACGTAGACGATGTAGCATGAGTCCTTGGAGGCTCTGACAAGTGTAGAATGGTTAATAGAGTATTCTAAAGGCTTAGAATCATCTAGGCATGTGTATTAGGACATATAAGAACCTTTAGAATGATCCTAAACAATGCTTGGTGCCTCAAGAGACAAAGAGGATGTAGAATGAGTCCTTGGAGGCACTAACAAGTGTAGAATGGTTAATAGAGTATTCTAAAAGCTTAGTATTGTCTAGGAATATGTAACTGGACATATAGGAACCTTTAGAATGATCGTAAACAATGCTTGGTGCCCCATGGGACATAGAGGATGTAGCATGAGTCGTTGGATGCTCTTACAAGTGTAGAATGGTTAATAGAGTATTCCAAAGGCATAGAATGGTGAAGGAATGTGTATTAGGACATATAAAAACCTTTAGAATTATCCTAAACAATGCTTGGTTCCCCAAGGGACTTAAAGGATGTAGCATGAGTCCTTGGAGGCTCTAACAAGTGTAGAATGGTTAATAGAGTATTCTAAAGGCATAGAATGGTCAAGGAATGTGTAATAGGATATATAAGAACCTTCAGAATGATCCTAAACTATTCGTGGTTCCACTAGAAACTTAGAGGGTGAATCATAAGTCCTTGGAGGCTCTAATAAGTGTAGAATGGTTAAGAGAATATTCTAACGACTTAGAATGGTCTATGCAAGTGTATTAGGACATATAAGAACCTTTAGAATGATCCTAAACAATGCTTGGTGCCCCAAGGGACGTAGAGGATGTAGCATGAGTCCTTGGAGGCTTTAACAAGTGTAGAGTGGTTAAGAGAGTATTCTAAAGGCTTAGAATAGTCTAGGCATGTTTATTAGGACATATAAGAACCTTTAGAATGATCGTAAAAATGCTTGGTGCCCCAAGGGACATAGAGGATGTAGCATGAGTCGTTGGAGGCTCTACAAAGTGTAGAATGGTTAAGAGAGTATTCTAAAGACTTAGAATGGTCTAGGCATGTGTATTTAGACATATAAGAACCTTTAGAATGATCCTAAACAATGCTTGCTGCCCCAAGGGACGTACACGATGTAGCAAGAGTCCTTGGAGGCTCTAACAAGTGTAGAATGGTTAAGAGAGTATTCTAAAGGCTTAGAATCGTCTAGACATGTGTATTAGGACATATAAGAACCTTTAGAATGATCCTAAACAATTCTTGGTTCCCCAAGGGACAAAGAAGATGTAAAATGAGTCCTTGGAGGCTCTAACAAGTGTAGAATCGTTAAGAGAGTATTCTAAAGGCTTAGTATTGTCTAGGAATATGTATTAGGACATATAAGAACCTTTAGAATGATCGTAAACAATGCTTGGTTCGCCATGGGACGTAGAGGATGAAGCATGAGTCATTGGTGGCTCTAACAAGTGTAGAATGGTTAATAGAGTATTCTAAAGAATGAGAATGGTCTAGGCCTGTGTAATAGGACATATAAGAACCTCTAGAATGATCCTAAGCAAAGCTTGGTGCCCCAAGGGACGTAGAGGATGTAACAAGAGTCCTTGGATGCTCTAACAAGTGTAGAATAGTAAATAGAGTATTCTAAAGGCTTAGTATTGTCTAGGAATATGTATTAAGGCATATAAGAACCTTTAGAATGATTCTAAACAATGCTAGGTGCGCCAAGCGACGTAGAGGATGTAGCATGAGTCGTTGGTGGCTCTAACAAATGTAGAATGTTTAATAGTGTATTCTAAAGAATGAGAATGGTCTAGGCATGTATATTAGGACATATAAGAACCTTTAGAATGATCCTAAACAAAGCATGGTGCCCCAAGGGACGTAGAGGATGTAAAAAGAGTCCTTGGATGCACTAAGAAGTGTAGAATAGTTAATAGAGTATTCTAAAGGCTTAGTATTGTCTAGGAATATGTATTAAGACATATAAGAACCTTTAGAATGATCCTAAACAATTCTAGGTGTGCCAAGCGACGTAGAGGATGTAGCATGAATCCTTGGAGGCTCTAACAAGTGTAGAATGGTTAAAAAAGTATTGTTAAGGCTTAGAATGGTCTAGGAATGTGTATTAGGACATACAAGAACCTTTAGAATGATCGTAAACAATTCTTGGTGCCCCATGGGACATAGAGGAAGTAGCATGAGTCCTAGGAGGCTCTAACAAGTGTAGAATGGTTACTAGAATATTCTAAAGGCTTAGAATGGTCTAGGCATTTGTATTAGGACATATAAAAACCTTTAGAATTATCTGAAACTATGCTTGGTTCCCCTAGGAACGTTGAGGGTGAATCATGAGTCGTTGGAGGGTCTAACAAGTGTAGAATGGTTAATAGCGTATTCTAAAGGCTTAGAATCGTCTAGGAATGTGTATTAGGGCATATAAGAACCTTTAGAATGATCCTAAACAATGCTTGGTGCCCTAATGGACGTAAAGGATGTAGCATGAGTCCTTGGAGGCTCTAACAAATGTAGAATGGTTAATAGAGTATTCTAAAGGCTTAGAATGGTCTAGGAATGTGTATTAGGACATATAAGAACCTTCAGAATGATCCTAAACTATGCTTGGTTCCCCTAGGAACGTAGAGGTTGAATCATGAGTCCTTGGAGGCTTTAACAAGTGTATAATGGTTAAGAGAGTATTCTAAAGACTTAGAATGGTCTAGGCATGTGTATTTGGACATATAAGAACCTTTAGAATGATCCTAAACAATGCTTGCAGCCCCAAGCGACGTAGACGATGTAGCATGAGTCCTTGGAGGCTCTAACAAGTTTAGAATGGTTAATAGAGTATTCTAAAGGCTTAGAATCGTCTAGGCATGTGTATTAGAACATATAAGAACCTTTAGAATGATCCTAAACAATGCTTGGTGCCTCAAGGGACAAAGAGGAGGTAGAATTAGTCCTTGGAGGCACTAACAAGTGTAGAATGGTTAATAGAGTATTCTAAAAGCTTTGTATTGTCTAGGAATATGTAATTGGACATATAAGAACCTTTAGAATGATCGTAAACAATGCTTGGTGCCCCATGGGACATAGAGGATGTAGCATGAGTCCTTGGATGCTCTTACAAGTGTAGAATGGTTAATCGAGTATTCCAAAGGCATAGAATGGTGAAGGAATGTGTATTAGGACATATAAAAACATTTAGAATTATCCTAAACAATGCTTGGTGCCCCAAGGGTCTTAAAGGATGTAGCATGAGTCCTTGGAGGCTGTAACAAGTGTAGAATGGTTAATAGAGTATTCTAAAGGCATAGAATGGTCAAGGAATGTGTATTAGGACATATAAGAACCTTCAGAATGATCCAAAACTATTCGTGGTTCCACTAGAAACGTAGAGGGTGAATCATAAGTCCTTGGAGGCTCTAATAAGTGTAGAATGGTTAAGAGAATATTCTAACGACTTAGAATGGTCTAGGCAAGTGTATTAGGACATATAAGAATCTTTAGAATGATCCTAAACAATGCTTGGTGCCCCAAGGGACGTAGAGGATGTAGCATGAGTCCTTGAAGGCTTTAACAAGTGTAGAGTGGTTAAGAGAGTATTCTAAAGGCTTAGAATAGTCTAGGCATGTTTATTAGGACATATAAGAACCTTTAGAATGATCGTACAAATGCTTGGTGCCCCAAGGGACGTAGAGGATGTAGCATGAGTCGTTGGAGGCTCTAAAAAGTGTAGAATGGTTAAGAGAGTATACTAAAGGCTTAGAATCGTCTAGGCATGTGTATTAGGACATATAAGAACCTTTAGAATTATCCTAAACAATGCTTGGTGCCCCAAGGGACAAAGAAGGTGTAGAATGAGTCCTTGGAGGCTCTAACAATTGTAGAATCGTTAATAGAGTATTCTAAAGGCTTAGTATTGTCTAGGAATATGTATTAGGACATATGAGAATCTTTATAATGATCGTAAACAATGCTTGGTGCCCCATGGGACGTAGAGGATGTAGCATGTGTCGTTGGTGGCTCTAACAAGTGTAGAATGGTTAATAGAGTATTCTAAAGAATGTGAATGGTCTAGGCATGTGTATTAGGACATATAAGAACCTTTAGAATGATCCTTAACAAAGCTTGGTGCCCCAAGGGACGTAGAGGATGTAACAAGAGTCCATGGATGCTCTAACAAGTGCAGAATGGTTAATAGAGTATTCTAAAGGCTTAGTATTGTCTAGGAATATGTATTAAGACATATAAGAACCTTTAGAATGATCCTAAACAATTCTAGGTGCGCCAAGCGACGTAGAGGATGTAGCATGAGTCCTTGGAGGCTATAACAAGTGTAGAATGGTTAATAGAGTATTCTAAAGAATGAGAACGGTCTAGGCATGTGTATTAGGACATATAAGAACCTTTATAATGATCCTAAACAAAGCTTGGTGCCCCAAGGGACTTAGAGGATGTAACAAGAGTCCTTGGATGCTCTAACAAGTGTAGAATGGTTAGTAGAGTATTCTAAAGGTTTAGTATTGTCTAGGAATGTGTATTAGGACATACAAGAACCTTGAGAATGATCGTAAACAATTCTTTGTGCCCCATGGGACGTAGAGGATGTAGCATGAGTCCTAGGAGGCTCTAACAAGTGTAGAATGGTTAATAGAGTATTCTAAAGGCTTAGAATGGTCTAGGAAGGTGTATTAGGACATATAAGAACCTTCTGAATGATCCTAAACTATGCTTGGTTCCCCTAGGAACGTAGAGGTTGAATCATGAGTCCTTGGAGGCTTTAACAAGTGTAGAATGGTTAAGAGAGTATTCTAAAGACTTAGAATGGTCTAGGCATGTGTATTTGGACATATAAGAACCTTTAGAATGATCCTAAACAATGCTTGCTGCCCCAAGGGACGTAGACGATGTAGCATGAGTCCTTGGAAGCTCTAACAAGTGTAGAACGGTTAAGAGAGTATTCTAAAGGCTTAAAATCGTCTAGGAATGTGTATTAGGACATATAAGAACCTTTAGAATGATCCTAAACAATGCTTGGTGCCCCAAGGGACAAAGAAGGTGTAGAATGAGTCCTTGGAGGCTCTAACAATTGTAGAATCGTTAATAGAGTATTCTAAAGGCTTAGTATTGTCTAGGAATATGTATTAGGACATATAAGAACCTTTATAATGATCGTAAACAATTCTTGGTGCCCCATGGGACGTAGAGGATGTAGCGTGTGTCGTTGGTGGCTCTAACAAGTGTAGAATGGTTAATAGAGTATTCTAAAGAATGTGAATGGTCTAGGCATGTGTATTAGGACATATAAGAACCTTTAGAATGATCCTGAACAAAGCTTGGTGCCCCAAGGGACGTAGAGGATGTAACAAGAGTCCATGGATGCTCTAACAAGTGTAGAATGGTTAATAGAGTATTCTAAAGGCTTAGTATTGTCTAGGAATATGTATTAAGACATATAAGAACCTTTAGAATGATCCTAAACAATTCTAGGTGTGCCAAGCGACGTAGAGGATGTAGCATGAGTCCTTGGAGGCTATAACAAGTGTAGAATGGTTAAAAAAATATTGTAAAGGCTTAGAATGGTCTAGGAATGTGTATTAGGACAAACAAGAACCTTTAGAATGATCGTAAACAATTCTTGGTGCCCCATGCGACGTAGAGGATGTAGCATGAGTCCTAGGAGGCTCTAACAATTGTAGAATGGTTAATAGAGTATTTTAAAGGCTTAGAATGGTCTAGGCATTAGTATTAGGACATATAAAAACCTTTAGAATTATCCTAAACTATGCTTGGTTCCCCTAGGAACGTAGAGGGTGAATCATGAGTCGTTGGAGGGTCTAACAAGTGTAGAATGGTTAATAGAGTATTCTAAAGGTTTAGAATCGTCTAAGAATGTGTATTAGGACATATAAGAACCTTCAGAATGATCGTAAACTATGCTTGGTTCCCCTAGGAACGTAGAGGTTGAATCATGAGTCCTTGGAGGCTTTAACAAATGTATAATTGTTAAGAGAGTATTCTAAAGACTTAGAATGGTCTAGGCATGTGTATTTGGACATATAAGAACCTTTAGAATGATCCTAAACAATGCTTGGAGCCCCAAGGGACGTAGACGATGTAGCATGAGTCCTTGGAGGCTCTAACAAGTGTAGAATGGTTAAGAGAGTATTCTAAAGGCTTAGAATCGTCTAGGCATGTGTATTAGGACATATAAGAACCTTTAGAATGATCGTAAACAATGCTTGTTGCCCCATGGGACAGACAGGATGTAACATGAGTCGTTGGATGCTCTAACAAGTGTAGAATGGTTAATAGAGTATTCCAAAGGCATAGAATGGTGAAGGAATGTGTATTAGGACATATAAGAACCTTTAGAATTATCCTAAACAATGCTTGGTGCCCCAAGGGACTTAAAGGATGTAGCATGAGTCCTTGGAGGCTCTAACAAGTGTAGAATGGTTAATAGAGTATTCTAAAGGCATAGAATGGTCAAGGAATGTGTATTAGGACATATAAGAACCTTCAGAATGATCCTAAACTATTCGTGGTTCCACCAGAAACGTAGAGGGTGAATCATAAGTCCTTGGAGGCTCTAATAAGTGTAGAATGGTTAAGAGAGTATTCTAAAGACTTAGAATGGTCTAGGCAAGTGTATTAGGACATATAAGAACCTTTAGAATGATCCTAAACAATGCTTGGTGCCCCAAGGGACGTAGAGGATGTAGCATGAGTCCTTGGAGGCTCTAACAAGTGTAGAATGTAACAGCTAAGTTTATTTACCCTTTTTATACCCTTAATTAAAAATAGCAACTTGAAAAATTCCTTTTTCAACTCATGAATTGATTAGGAAAAACTCTTAATTACTTTTAATTCATATGAAAACCTTCCGTCAAACGGGCGGAGTTTCGTTTGTTTATTGGACTTTTCCAAAATTTCTGTTACCTGCAACCTGGTAAACAACACATTTTCAAATAGCAAAGCCTGCAGGGCTATTCACATATATATACCAGCAAGTGCATCTTCGTGCACGCATCAGAATCAAGTTTAAGACATCATAGTATCAGCATCAGAGTTAGCAGAGATATAAACAAGTTAGGAAAACAGTTTTTCCCCAAAATAGACCCCTTTCCCAAAAGGAGTCGTGCTGGGCCCCCAAAAAGCTATTTACATTTATATACAACAAAAATGATTCACATCATCGGGCCCAGGACATTCCCATGTCCTACATCACTAAAGGTAACCTACTCTCCCTGTGAGGGAGAGTACTCCTGCTCGGCCTGATCTTGTGCAAACTCTTCCTCGGTACCTGAGGTGATAGTAAGGAGTGAATATTACACATAAAAATGGGGAGGCAGTTTCCAAATAAGACATAATGTAACACTAAGCCAAACACAAATAGCAATTCAATCACAACATCAAAATAAGGGACAATTCATCACAATTCGTTTTCAAGTATTCATTAGTTCCTTGAGTCGATTTTATCTCAATATTCTTATGCATTAATCTCATAATGTCTTTCGTTCACATTTCATCATTCATAAATCACATTACTCATTCAGTGTATTCCAGTCACGACTTTATTGCGTTCGCACCCACAGCGCGATAACGTCTTACCACGTCTGGACAACACTCCCGGTTACAACCGCTTTGCATCACTGGGAATTTAACGCTCCTGCCAGGACTTTGGCACACCCAAGGGTCTCTCGCTCAACCAGGACTTTTATACCCAAAAGGCTTCACCTGTTAGGCTATGCTATTATAAAATTTCCACAATTCAATTACATTTAGTGATTTGAATTCATTCACCTTTCACATTCTCAACACATTTTAAATCTTTTAGTCCGGCAGTGAATTGAGTCTTGGTGCATTGATGCCTAACAGGAAATTTGTACCTAATGGGATTTTAGCCTGGATGAGCACTTGGCCCTTAGGACTTTGGTACACCCGGCAGGGGCACCTAGTCTATCAATGCACCGATCCTCAATTCAACTACACTTTCCATTATTATTTACTTTATTCATTAGTGACATTCTTTGCCTTGAATTCTAAACCACATCATTTCCCAAGTCATCTAATAACATAGCATTCAAATCATCATCAATTATCAAATATCAAAATTAAACACATCAACATCAATATAAATTCCCTAAGTCATAAATTATATTCTAACAATTATTCTATATTATATCAACCTAAACTAACACAAAAATCTTAGCACCCATTATATACATAATGTAAACTCAACCCCAGAGTAAGGTAATACTCACTATACCCACTCCTTACCTTAAATTTGTAAAGAGAAAATAGAACCTTAGTGAGCCCTAGCTCAAAATCTTGGGAACTTGAACTTTCTAAGTCTAGCTTGCCACCTCAACAAGGAAATGATGAAATGATGATAGACAACCCTTTTTGATAGAGCACAAGAGGAATGGTCTTTGTCCTTGCCTTGATTTGAGTTGGAAGGCATGAAACACAATCCCTATATCATAAAGAGTGCAAGAATCCTAGGGTTTTAGAATAAAATCCATGAACTAAGGAGATTTGAAATGGAAAGGGAATAGCATCATTAAATAGAGCTAACTTACCTCAAGTCAATGATGAAAATGAAAAACCAAAGAGTGAGAAGGTGGGTGCAACTCGTGTGGACCAATGGAGAGGAGAGGGTGAAGTTTCAATCAACATCCATGGTGCAAGGTTGGTTGGTCTTGGTTGATTTTGGGTTGAGGTGCCCAAAAATCAAGTGTTTTTGGTGGTTTGGGTGATGGAAGTGTGTTGGAGATGGAAAGAGCCTTGATGATGATGGAGTTGTGTTGGAGATGAAAGGTGGTGGAGTGATCATGTTTTTGGTGCCTTATTCTCACTCCAATAGGCCAGAAAGATCGTGTGGCTGGGAGCCAAACTTTGGCCCCAATTTTTCAGATCAACGCACCAGATCTGGTGCCTACTGTGCGCGCGCGCCTGGGCGCATGCCTGGCGCGCCTGGGCGGGAGATCTGCACCAGTTTTCTGACCTGGTGCATGGTGCGTCGTGCTGGTGCGGTCAGGGACGGATTTGGCGCGTCACAGAATTTCTGGTGCGGCTGGCGTGCGCATCAGCTCGCCTGGGCGAATGGTGGGCTGGCCTGGGCGGGAATCTCACTGAATGGTGCGCCAAATGAATAGTGACTCGCCTGGGCGAGTGACTCGTGCGCCTGGGCGAGTTTCAGGGTTTCCAACCTTCGATTCGCCATAACTTTTTCGTCGACCGTTGGATCGAGTCCAAATTTTTAGACATGCTTCTTTACCCCATAAACTTCACATCCAACGGTGGAATTTATTTTCTTAGTTTCCTATAATGAATTTCTAATTTTCTCCTTTCGGTTGATTTCTAACACCTAAAATGCCGATTTTACTCCCGATCTCGCTTATTTGACCCTGCTCAAGGCCATATATACCTCCTATACAACTCCCAGGACCTATAATCACCACCCACATATCTGGAAAAATTCATTAAATCACTTTTCCAATTTTTCTAAGGTTTTTAGTAATTAATTCACTTAAAGTCAAGATTTAGGATGTTACATAGAATGGTTAAGAGAGTATTCTAAAGGCTTAGAATGATCTAGGCATGTTTATTAGGACATATAAGAACCTTTAGAATGATCGTAAAATTGCATGGTGC
The DNA here is from genome assembly GCA_037953625.1 of Crotalaria pallida. NCBI lineage: Eukaryota > Viridiplantae > Streptophyta > Magnoliopsida > Fabales > Fabaceae > Crotalaria > Crotalaria pallida. The sequence continues at coordinate 71,409,163 of CM075649.1, read as the reverse complement.
CCCAAGGGACGTAGAGGATGTAGCATGAGTCATTGGAGGCTCTAAAAATGTAGAATGGTAAATAGAGTATTCTCAAGGCTTAGAATCGTCTAGGAATGTGTATTAGGACATATAAGAACCTTTAGAATGATCCTAAACAATGCTTGGTGCCCCAATGGACGTAAAGGATGTAGCATGAGTCCTTGGAGGCTCTAACAAGTGTAGAATGGTTAAGAGAGTATTCTAAAGGCTTAGAATCGTCTAGGCATGTGTATTAGGACATATAAGAACCTTTAGAATGATCCTAAACAGTGCTTGGTGCCCCAAGGGACAAAGAGGATGTAGAATGAGTCCTTGGAGGCTCTAGCAAGTGTAGAATGGTTAATAGAGTATTCTAAAGGCTGAGAATGGTCTAGGCAAGTGTATTAGGACATATAAGAACCTTTAGAATGACCCTAAACAAGCTTGGTGCCCCAAGGGATGTAGAGGATGTAACATGAGTCCTTGGATGCTCTAACAAGTTTAGAATGGTTAATAGAGTATTCTAAAGGCTTATTATTGCCTAGGAATATGTATTAAGACATATAAGAACCTTTAGAATGATCCTAAACAATGCTAGGTGCGCCAAGCGACGTAGAGGATGTAGCATGAGTCCTTGGAGGCTCTAACAAGTGTAGAATGGTTAAAAAAGTATTGTAAAGGCTTAGAATGGTCTAGGAATGTGTATTAGGACATACAAGAACATTTAGAATGATCGTAAACAATTCTTTGTGCCCCATGGGACGTAGAGGATGTAGCATGAGTCCTAGGAGGCTCTAACAAGTGTAGAATGGTTAATAGAGTATTCTAAAGGCTTAGAATGGTCTAGGAAGGTGTATTAGGACATATAAGAACCTTCTGAATGATCCTAAACTATGCTTGGTTCCCCTAGGAACGTAGAGGTTGAATCATGAGTCCTTGGAGGCTCTAACAAGTGTAGAATGGTTAATAGAGTATTCTAAAGGCGTAGAATTGTCTAGGAATGTGTATTAGGGCATATAAGAACCTTTAGAATGATCCTAAATAATGCTTAGTGCCCCAAGGGACGTAGAGGATGTAGCATGAGTCCTTGGAGGCTCTAACAAGTGTAGAATGGTTAAGAGAGTATTCTAAAGGCTTAGAATCGTCTAGGCATGTGTATTAGGACATATAAGAACCTTTAGAATGATCATAAACAGTGCTTGGTGCCCAAGGGACAAAGAGGATGTAGAATGAGTCCTTGGAGTCTCTAGCAAGTGTAGAATGGTTAATAGAGTATTCTAAAGGCTGAGAATGGTCTAGGCATGTGTATTAGGACATATAAGAACCTTTAGAATGATCCTAAACAAAGCATGGTGCCCCAAGGGACGTAGAGGATGTAACCTGAGTCCTTGGATGCTCTAACAAGTGTAGAATGGTTAATAGACTATTCTAAAGGCTTAGAATGGTCTAGGAATGTGTACTAGGACATATAAGAACCTTCAGAATGATCCTAAAGTATGCTTGGTTCCCCTAGGAACGTAGAGGGTGAATCATGGGTCCTTGGAGGCTTTAACAAGTGTAGAATGTTGGAATAAACGGTGTAATTGGCAAGAATCACCCAAGATGGGGGGGTGAATTGGGTGTTTAGAAAACTTAGAAAAATAATCGAATTAAAACGTTCTTTTGAAAAATATCAGAGATTAAATAGAGCGGAAGACTTAAAGAACGATTTAAAACGTTTTTAAACACAAAATAGAAATATTATAATATGAAAATTGAAACCATATTATACACGAGTTTGATTTAAAAGATCAATACATGAAAGCCACAATTCTCGTGTGATATACTTTTAAAACTTGAAAATAATTTTTATCCACGAAAATAATTTTTATCACTAAGCCAAGACGCAACTGCGTCCCCAAGTACATCCAGAGCGCCCCGCAAGCTACTAGGAATCCCACCGTTCGCAAGGGACCTCGAAACACAAATAGCCTAACTACTAGGAATCCCACCGTTCGTATAGCGCTACCCAATACACAAGGGTTTATCTCACCCTATGAACGCGAAACACGTTCAATCCTAAGGAAAACACTCCTTAATCACTAAGGTTGTCACACCCCTTACAATGATAAGAATATGCACGAATGAATTTGTGCAACTAACAATATGCTCTCTAATTAGAGCGGATACAACAATAAAAGACCTATGACAATATAATGTTCTAAAGCACACACAAAACTATAGACTTATGATGATGATGATGATGAACTATTTCTTCTAAAAGATATTCAAAAAGTGTAGAGGATGAGAAGAAGAAAAAAGCTCTCCATATTCAAAAATGAAAGGGAGTTTTAAAGAAGGAGAAGAAGCAACCAATAATCAATACGTGATCCTCCAAAAATGGAAAAAAATCATTCTAGGCATCATGTTTGATTTCAGCACGTTTTTCAAAATTTGAATTAAAATAATCGATTACTTAGAACAGGATAATCGATTACATGCTCTCAGGTTTTTCACAAAAGTTGCAGCATTAACATATAATCGATTACTAGTTTATGATAATCGATTACTTACTCCCAAATGACTAGTTCAAGGAAGTAATCCATTATAAGAACCTAAATAATCCATTATATGCTCTCTGGTTACAAGTTGCATTGAATAATCGATTTGACCAGAAGGGTAAGCGATTACTCCAAGTAGAAATTAGATTTTCATGAAAAGTTGTAACCAGGTTTTCACAAAAACATTTTTCACAAGAGATATCCTGGAGCAAAAGATTTATAAAAATGCTTCTTCTACGTTTTCAAAGAAAACACAATCATCATCACATAGACTATAATTCTAAGTGCTTTAAGATAATTAAATTGTCTTACAAAGACTTCTAAGCCTAAGGCTAAATCTAACACTGAACAAGCCTTTGCATTCTTCATTTGTACCTGAACCTGTCAAACAAATATATTCAATATATGATGTTGTTGTGTCATCATCAAAACCTTGAGAGAGAAACACATGAGTTTCAACACTCCCCCTTTTTGATGATGACAAACAATCCTGCAAAACAAGGGTTAGTACGAATATAATCATTTAAAGCAAGCTATAATTCATAAGAGTATCACAACAAATACTCAAGCTCATAACGCTGAGCTCAACAAGCTAAGCTCCCCCTGAATTCATGATTTCTCATGAACTTAATCAACCTGTAAGCTGTTTTCTCCTTTTTATCCCCCTTTTGACATCATCAAAAAGGCGAAGAAGCATAATAGATATAGCAAATGACAACGCTTATAATAAGCACACCAAAGAAATAATTGTCATAAGCATCAAAATCAATCCGAACAAGCCAAGAGAAAACCAAACTAAATCCAGGAACAAGTTATCCAAATAAAATACTAGGGGTTAAGAGCAAGCATAAAAAAGTATCCAAATATCCAAATCAAATAAAATAGATATAGATAAAATGAGGTGCGGTGCCACAAGGTCTACGATCACTGAAACGGAGGACGATTCTGATGCCTCAGATGGTAAATCTCTTCACGTACTGACTCCCTATCCAAGTGCATCTGCTCCATGCCGGATGTGAGCTGAGCGAGAGATGTATCAACTGTATGCATATGCTCATCTGATCGCCTCATATACCCTCGAACATCATCCATGAATAACTGCATGTATGGAGGAATGTGCTCGGGCGGATAAAGAGCTTGTAGCGGAACATAATCTGAATCATGAACTGGTGCACTATCAGGCTGTGGTGGCTGTTGCTGCTGCTGTTCATCTTCATCAGGATCATAATTGTGGTTGGATTTGCGCTCACGCCTTTGTGTCTTTGGTCTCCAACCAGTGCCTTCCATGTTGATCCAGCCCATATGTCCCAAGAAATTTGAATCCATCCTCATGTCGGCATTAGGAGCTGTTCTAGCTTCGCCATTCACAGGAACTCTGAATCTCCTGAGAATTCTGGTGATCACAGTAGCATATGGAAGCTTCGACGTCTTATTCTTCATATCCTCATTAATAGACCGTCTAACCTTAGCAGCCGTTTCAATCATATGATTCAAAATAAACCAACCCCAATTTATTGGTTTATTATGAAACCACGCCCAAAAGATAATGTAGTCCGACTCCAGAACTCTGAAATAGTTTCCTTGCCTTGGAAGCAAACAGCGAGTCAGAATGAAATGAAGAACATGGTACACGAATTTCAAATTCCCAGAAGTCATCACTTTTCCAGCTGGGATGCGATCATCGATAAATTCTTCTTTCGCCGCTTTCTTGTCGTACTCATCACCCCAAAGACTTTCTGAACCAGAACCAGTGAAAGTAACTCCATCCATGGGCAAGTGAGTCATGTTAGTCCAAGTCGACAAGCTAATTTTGATCCCTTTTCCTTTGACCTCGGAATAAAGTGTCTGTTCTTCAGAATTCCAGACAAGGTTCGAATAGAACACTCTGACTAAGTCCTCATAATAATCTCCTCCAATGGTACTGAACTCATAAAGTCCTTTTTCTTTCAACAGAACTACAGCCGGAAGATTACAATCTTCGCCATCAAATGTGTCAGCATCTAGAAATCTGGGTGAAATGACTGAACATGCAGCAAAGTATTTTTCATAATCCATTATTTGAGCTGGATTAGAAAACCATCGATTAAGCTTTTCCAATGCGATCGGCTGATGAACCGGTGGAGGTGGGGCTGAAGGACCTGCATCGCTTTGACGTGTCCTTGGAGGCCTAGGAACCCGACTAGATGATGGTTGAGCCCTTCTTTGAACAACAGGAGGTGAAGGCTCATCATCCTCTGATTCCTCTACAACCATTCTCCTTTTAGAGTGACGTGTAGACATGATTACAGATAATAACAGTCAAGTCAACTCAACTAAATGTAGCACAACACAGATAATAACTCAAATACTCAACTTAACAAATTCAACTTCACAACATCAATGGCAGAAAAATAACTTCATATCAAAAAATAGAAAGCATGAAGGTACTGATAATGCATAGCCAAGATACTGTGAACCTGAACCGGAGAAGTTATCAACTGAACCGAACAATGAGCAGCACACATCAACCTGAGCAAACCAGAAGCCAAACCAGACCACCAAACCCGAACCAAGACTGAACCGGAAAACTAAAAATCTGAACCAAGTCGAAAACCAAACCGGACCAGTGAACCGAGTGAGATTCTAATCAGCAAACCGAATGCTCAAACCAGTGAACCAACATCTTCATCAACATGCATGAACCGGATCTGAAACTTGAAGATCAATAGGCATGAAGCATGAAATCCTTGTGAACACCAAGTTTAACCAAGTATGAAGAGAAGGTTTTGGACAAAGTGAAGCAAGAGCAAGAGGTTTAATGGTGGTTATGGTGGTTGAGAGTGAAAAACCGAATGGTGAGGAAGGAGAGAGATAAGGACGGTTTTGTTTGAATGAAGTGGAAAGAATGAAGGTTTATGAAGGAAAGGAGTAGAATGAGTGAATATGATGAAGGTCTATGAAGGTTTCATAGAGGTTGTGGGTTGGAGGTTGAAGAAGATGAAGAGAAGAAGAAGAAGGGTGTTATCGTGGGTGAGAGAAAGAGAGAAAGAGGAGGCCGAATATTTTTTTTTTATTTTATTTTGTGGGAAGAGAGAGAGAGACAGTGTAAGAGATATTGTGTGGCTAGGGTTATTCTAACATGGTCCACACTTGGTCAAACATGGGTCAAGGCCCACACGATCTTCTGCACTATTCCCTTTTTTTTTTCAGATACTGATGCAAATAATCGATTATCTTACTTATGTAATCGATTACTTTTGTAAAAGAATCGATTACTTCCATTATCTTAATCGATTATCGCCTCTCTGTCCATAACTGATGCAACTTGTATAATCGATTATGCTGTGACATTTAATCGATTATCTCTCCCCTGATGAGATAAATGATGCAACAAATATAACTCCTTATTCTGATCTTCTAATCCATTACTTCTTCATAACTGATCCAAAAATCCACCTGGTAATCGATTACTGTTGCAGAGTAATCGATTACTCCTGCACAAATCTCCAAAATTCCTCCTATTCTGACTGATACAACCCAATACCTTCTGATACATTATCCCTGATGCCTGAATCCGTTTAGTGATGTTAAGCTTGTGGTCAACTTACCTTTAGAATTCTGTTTCCTACAAAACAGATAAATCTGGCTATCTCCGACGATCAAGTTAGATAATATTCATGATAAGCACAATGAGCATTTTAATTTATTGAAGTAAATTAATGACAATAATGTAACAAATCATATGCTTATCATAATTATGAATTATATCAAGATTAATCATAATATGCATTTAATACTGCCTTGATTTCCTCAAGTTTGTAATCAATGACATTTTATGAAGATCTTTGATTTTTCCAAGGATTGATGATCATGTGAAGATAAATTTTAGCAGCACATGATTTATTTTTCAAAAATAATTTAGCTTGGAATAATCAAAATATGCTCTTGAATAATCATAGTTATGAGAAATATATGATCTGTTTACCTCAATTTTTGTATGCCATGAAGATTTTGAACTTTGCCAATGATTCTTTTTGTCACTTCCTTTTTGCCAATGATTCCTTTTGTCAATCACTTTGTGCCACTTCGACTTTGTTCCAGACCACGAATTACTTTTATGATTCTTCATCCATATGTGATTTCCATTTATTCCATTTGACATTTTTGATCTTAATGGGACTAATCTCCTTTGGTTATTCCATCTTCTCTCAGATATGCAAGGTGTCCAAATGGTGAGATTGTCTCTTAGAATTCTTCTTGGTTTTTCCTTGGGTAGAAAATAATCTTCTTTCCTGTTACATGCAGAAATTTTTGGTACCCATCTCATGTTGGGTCCACGGGGGTTAATTTTAGATTCCTCAGAACCTTTTGGAACCCATTTCATTTTATTTCTCAAGTATTGATTTTTCTTGAATATGCATAAATGAGAAATATGACCAGAATGACCACAATAGTTACAAATAATGATTTTGTGAGATGTTTTGGATTTTCTAAAATCATTTTTGCAAAACATGAACTTGTGATCTTTGTATTCAGAATCACATTTTCTAACCTCTTTGCTTGACTTTTGAATTTCCACATTCGTATATGAATTGTCAAGACAAGAGTTTGAACAATCAGATTTCGAATCACAATGAGAGTCACAAGAAGCAACCTCAACTATTTTATCAATAGAAATGCATTTTTCATTAATCTTAGAGGTGCTATTTTCAAAATTATTTTTCAAATCATCTCTCAAAATATTATTAGTACTATGAGGGTTTTGGATGTTAACATCAATCAAGGTTACCTCATAAGGAGTAAATGAATGAGATGCATTTTCGTTTCCTACTGACTCCCCATCTGAAGAACTTGATTCCTCGAGAGTTTCCAAGAAAGCTTCAAATAGATTTTCTAAATCATCATCATCTTTTTCATCTGACGAACTGCTCCTCATGCTATGGGTGTCATCATTCAAAACTTTGTCATGAGCAAGGGTCCAATCATCCTTCACGTTTTTCTCTTCCTGAGTCTCCTGATAACATCTGTGAATACTTACACTTTCACAAAGATCATTAGTAGCATAATAAGTGTGTAAGGTATCCCAAATATTTTTAGCATTAACACAATCCTTGATTTTAGCATATGCGTCATCGTTTAAGGCATTCCTTAAAATCTGCATTGCTTGAATGTTCAAGGCAAACATTTTTTGGATTGAAATCAAAACCATTTTGTACAATAATCCATAAACGATAATTCATCGACTTTAAATAAAATTTCATTCTAGCACTCCAATATGAATAATTTTCTCCGTTGAAAATTGGTGCTTCATCGAATGAATTACCCTCCATTTTGGAAATCAAAAACACAAAAAAAATCCCAAAGCCAATTAACCAAGGATCTTTAACTCAAGCGGTTAAGCTTGTTACCAGAGCACGAAGCTCTGATACCAATTGTTGGAATAAACGGTGTAATTGGCAAGAATCACCCAAGAGGGGGGGTGAATTGGGTGTTTAGAAAACTTAGAAAAATAATCGAATTAAAACGTTCTTTTGAAAAATATCAGAGATTAAATAGAGCGGAAGACTTAAAGAACGATTTAAAACGTTTTTAAGCACAAAATAGAAATATTATAATATGAAAATTGAAACCATATTATACACGAGATTGATTTAAAAGATCAATACATGAAAGCCACAATTCTCGTGTGATATACTTTTAAAACTTGAAAATAATTTTTATCCACGAAAATAAGATTTAAAAACACTTTAAGCGTGCGGAAGGTAAAAGATAAGGGATAGAGAAATTGTACACAGAGAATTTATCCTGGTTCGGCAAACCCAGCCTACTCCAGTCCCCAAGCGACACGCTTGAGCTTTATCACTAAGCCAAGACGCAACTGCGTCCCCAAGTACATCCAGAGCGCCCCGCAAGCTACTAGGAATCCCACCGTTCGCAAGGGACCTCGAAACACAAATAGCCTAACTACTAGGAATCCCACCGTTCGTATAGCGCTACCCAATACACAAGGGTTTATCTCACCCTATGAACGCGAAACACGTTCAATCCTAAGGAAAACACTCCTTAATCACTAAGGTTGTCACACCCCTTACAATGATAAGAATATGCACGAATGAATTTGTGCAACTAACAATATGCTCTCTAATTAGAGCGGATACAACAATAAAAGACCTATGACAATATAATGTTCTAAAGCAAACACAAAACTATAGACTTATGATGATGATGATGATGAACTATTTCTTCTAAAAGATATTCAAAAAGTGTAGAGGATGAGAAGAAGAAAAAAGCTCTCCATTTTCAAAAATGAAAGGGAGTTTTAAAGAAGGAGAAGAAGCAGCCAATAATCAATACGTGATCCTCCAAAAATGGAAACAAATCATTCTGGGCATCATGTTTGATTTCAGCACGTTTTTCAAAATTTGAATTAAAATAATCGATTACTTAGAACAGGATAATCGATTACATGCTCTCAGGTTTTTCACAAAAGTTGCAGCATTAACATATAATCGATTACTAGTTTCTGATAATCGATTACTTACTCCCAAATGACTAGTTCAAGGAAGTAATCCATTATAAGAACCTAAATAATCCATTATATGCTCTCTGGTTACAAGTTGCATTGAATAATCGATTAGACCAGAAGGGTAATCGATTACTCCAAGTAGAAATTAGATTTTCATGAAAAGTTGTAACCAGGTTTTCACAAAAACATTTTTCACAAGAGATATCCTGGAGCAAAAGATTTATAAAAATGCTTCTTCTACGTTTTCAAAGAAAACACAATCATCATCACATAGACTATAATTCTAAGTGCTTTAAGATAATTAAATTGTCTTACAAAGACTTCTAAGCCTAAGGCTAAATCTAACACTGAACAAGCCTTTGCATTCTTCATTTGTACCTGAACTTGTAAAACAAATATATTCAATATATGATGGTGTTGTGTCATCATCAAAACCTTGAGAGAGAAACACATGAGTTTCAACATAGAATGGTTAAGAGAGTATTCTAAAGACATAGAATGGTCTAGGCATGTGTATTAGGACATATAAGAACGATTAGAATGGGCTTAGCATTGTCTAGGAATATGTAATAGGACATATAAGAACCTTTAGAATGATCGTAAACAATGCTTGGTGCCCCATGGGATGTAGAGGATGTAGCATGAGTCATTGGATGCTCTAACAAGTGTAGAATGATTAATAGTGTAGTATTCCAAAGGCATAGAATGGCGAAGGAATGTGTATTAGGACATATAAGAGCCTTCAGAATGGTTAATAGAGTATTCTAAAGGCATAGAATGGTCAAGGAATGTGTATTAGGACATATTAGAACCTTCAGAATGATCCTAAACTATGCGTGGTTCCACTAGAAATGTAGAGGGTGAATCATAAGTCCTTGGAGGCTCCAATAAGTGTAGAATGGTTAAGAGAGTATTCTAAAGACTTAGAATGGTCTAGGCAAGTGTATTAGGACATATAAGAACCTTTAGAATGATCCTAAACAATGCTTGGTGCCCCAATGGACGTAGAGGATGTAGCATGAGTCCTTGGAGGCTCTAACAAGTGTAGAATGGTTAAGAGAGTACTCTAAAGGCTTAGAATAGTCTAGGCATGTTTATTAGGAAATATAAGAACCTTTAGAATGATCGTAAAAATGCTTGGTGCCCCAAGGGACATAGAGGATGTAGCCTGAGTCGTTGGTGGCTCTAAAAAGTGTAGAATGGTTAATAGAGTATTCTAAAGGCTTAGAATCGTCTAGGAATGTGTATTAGGGCATATAAGAACCTTTAGAATGATCGTAAACAATGCTTGGTGCCCCATGGGACGTAGAGGATGAATCATGAGTCCTTGGAGGCTTTAACAAGTGTAGAATGGTTAAGAGAGTATTCTAAAGACTTAGAATGGTCTAGGCAAGTGTATTAGGACATATAAGAACTTTGAGAATGATCCTAAACAATGCTTGGTGCCCCAAGGGGCGTATAGGATGTAGCATGAGTCCTTGGAGGCTCTAACAAGTGTAGAATGGTTAAGAGAGTATTCTAAAGGCTTGGATAGTCTAGACATGTTTATTAGGACATATAAGATCCTTTAGAATGATTGTAAACAATGCTTGGTGCCCCATGGGACGTAGAGGTGTAGCATAAGTCGTTGGAGGCTCTAACAAGTGTAGAATGGTTAATAGAGTATTCTAAAGGCTTAGAATGGTCTAGGAAGGTGTATTAGGACATATAAGAACCTTCTGAATGATCCTAAACTATGCTTGGTTCCCCTAGGAAGGTAGAGGTTGAATCATGAGTCTTTGGAGGCTTTAACAAGTGTAGAATGTTTACGAGAGTATTCTAAAGACTTAGAATGGTCTAGGCATGTGTATTTGGACATAGAAGAACCTTTAGAATGATCCTAAACAATGCTTGGTGCCCCAAGGGACGTAGAGGATGTAGCATGAGTCCTTGGAGGCTCTAACAAGTGTAGAATGGTTAAGAGAGTATTCAAAAGGCTTAGAATCGTCTAGGCATGTGTATTAGGACATATAAGAACCTTTAGAATGATCCTAAACAATGCTTGGTGCCCCAAGGGACAAAGAGGATGTAGAATGAGTCCTTGGAGGCTCTAACAAGTGTAGAATGGTTAATAGAGTATTCTAAAGGCTTAGTATTGTCTAGGAATATGTATTAGGACATATAAGAACCTTTAGAATGATCGTAAACAATGCTTGGTGCGCCATGGGACGTAGAGGATGTTGCATGAGTCGTTGGAGGCTCTAACAAGTGTAGAATGGTTAATAGAGTATTCTAAAGGCTTAGAATGGTCCAGGAATGTGTATTAGGACATATAAGAACCTTCAGAATGATCCTAAACTATGCTTGGTTCCAATAGGAACGTAGAGGGTGAATCATGGGTCCTTGGAGGCTTTAACAAGTGTAGAATGGTTCAGAGAGTATTCTTAAGACTTAGAATGGTCTAGGCATGTGCATTAGGACATATCAGAACCTTTAGAATGATCCTAAACAATGCTTGATGCCCCAAGGGATGTAGAGGATGTAGCATGAGTCCTTGAAGGCTCTAACAAGGTTAGAATGGTTAAGAGAGTATTTTAAAGGTTTAGAATCGTCTAGCCATGTATATTAGGACATATAAGAACCTTTAGAATGATCCTAAACAATGCTTGGTGCCCCAAGGGATAAAGAGGATGTAGAATGAGTCCTTGGAGGCTCTAACAAGTGTAGAATGGTTAATAGAGTATTCTAAAGGCTTAGTATTGTCTAGGAATATGTATTAGGACATATAAGAACATTTAGAATGATCGTAAACAATGCTTGGTGCCCCATGGGACGTAGAGGATGTAGCATGAGTCGTTGGAGGCTCTAACAAGTGTAGAATGGTTAATAGAGTATTCTAAAGGCTTACAATGGTCTAGGAATGTGTATTAGGACATATAAGAACCTCCAGTATGATCCTAAACTATGCTTGGTACCCCTAGGAACGTAGAGGGTGAATCATGTGTCCTTGGAGGCTTTAACAAGTGTATAATGGTTAAGAGGGTATTCTAAAGACTTAGAATGGTATGTGTATTAGGACATATTAGAACCTCTAGAATTATCCTAAACAATGCTTGGTGCCCCAAGGGACGTAGAGGATGTAGCATGACTCCTTGGAGGATCTAACAAGTGTAGAATGGTTAAGAGAATATTTTAAAGGTATAGAATCGTCTAGCCATGTATATTAGGACATAAAAGAACCTTTAGAATGATCCTAAACAATGCTTGGTGCCCCAAGGGACAAAGAGGATGTAGAATGAGTCCTTCGAGGTTCTAACAAGTGTAGAATGGTTAATAGAGTATTCTAAAGGCTTAGTATTGTCTAGGAATATGTGTTAGGACATATAAGAACCTTTAGAATGATCCTAAATAATGCTTGGTAGCCCAAGAGACGTAGAGGATGTAGCATGAGTCCTTGGAGGCTCTAACAAGTGTAGAATGGTTAATAGAGTATTCTAAAGGCTTACAATGGTCTAGGAATGTGTATTAGGACATATAAGAACCTTCAGAATGATCCTAAACTATGCTTGGTTCCCATAGGAACGTAGAGGGTGAATCATGTGTCCTTGGAGGCTTTAACAAGTGTATAATGGTTAAGAGGGTATTCTAAAGACTTAGAATGGTCTAGGCATGTGTATTAGGACATATTAGAACCTCTAGAATTATCCTAAACAATGCTTGGTGCCCCAAGGGACGTAGAGGATGTAGCATGACTCCTTGGAGGATCTAACAAGTGTAGAATGGTTAAGAGAGTATTTTAAAGGTATAGAATCGTCTAGCCATGTATATTAGGACATACAAGAACCATTAGAATGATCCTAAACAATGCTTGGTGCCCCAAGGGACAAAGAGGATGTAGAATGAGTCCTTCGAGGTTCTAACAAGTGTAGAATGGTTAATAGAGTATTCTAAAGGCTTAGTATTGTCTAGGAATATGTGTTAGGACATATAAGAACCTTTAGAATGATCCTAAACAATGCTTGGTAGCCCAAGAGACGTAGAGGATGTAGCATGAGTCCTTGGAGGCTCTAACAAGTGTAGAATGGTTAATAGAGTATTCTAAAGGCATAGAATGGTCAAGGAATGTGTATTAGGACATATTAGAACCTTCAGAATGATCCTAAACTATGCGTGGTTCCACTAGAAATGTAGAGGGTGAATCATAAGTCCTTGGAGGCTCCAATAGGTGTAGAATGGTTAAGAGAGTATTCTAAAGACTTAGAATGGTCTAGGCAAGTGTATTAGGACATATAAGAACTTTTAGAATGATCCTAAACAATGCTTGGTGCCCCAATGGACGTAGAGGATGTAGCATGAGTCCTTGGAGGCTCTAACAAGTGTAGAATGGTTAAGAGAGTACTCTAAAGGCTTAGAATAGTCTAGGCATGTTTATTAGGAAATATAAGAACCTTTAGAATGATCGTAAAAATGCTTGGTGCCCCAAGGGACATAGAGGATGTAGCCTGAGTCGTTGGTGGCTCTAAAAAGTGTAGAATGGTTAATAGAGTATTCTAAAGGCTTAGAATCGTCTAGGAATGTGTATTAGGGCATATAAGAACCTTTAGAATGATCGTAAACAATGCTTGGTGCCCCATGGGACGTAGAGGATGAATCATGAGTCCTTGGAGGCTTTAACAAGTGTAGAATGGTTAAGAGAGTATTCTAAAGACTTAGAATGGTCTAGGCAAGTGTATTAGGACATATAAGAACTTTTAGAATGATCATAAACAATGCTTGGTGCCCCAAGGGACGTAGAGGATGTAGCATGAGTCCTTGGAGGCTCTAACAAGTGTAGAATGGTTAAGAGAGTATTCTAAAGGCTTAGTATTGTCTAGGAATATGTATTAGGACATATAAGAACCTTTAGAATGATCGTAAACAATGCTTGGTGCGCCATGGGACGTAGAGGATGTTGCATGAGTCGTTGGAGGCTCTAACAAGTGTAGAATGGTTAATAGAGTATTCTAAAGGCTTAGAATGGTCCAGGAATGTGTATTAGGACATATAAGAACCTTCAGAATGATCCTAAACTATGCTTGGTTCCAATAGGAACGTAGAGGGTGAATCATGGGTCCTTGGAGGCTTTAACAAGTGTAGAATGGTTCAGAGAGTATTCTTAAGACTTAGAATGGTCTAGGCATGTGCATTAGGACATATCAGAACCTTTAGAATGATCCTAAACAATGCTTGATGCCCCAAGGGATGTAGAGGATGTAGCATGAGTCCTTGAAGGCTCTAACAAGTGTAGAATGGTTAAGAGAGTATTTTAAAGGTTTAGAATCGTCTAGCCATGTATATTAGGACATATAAGAACCTTTAGAATGATCCTAAACAATGCTTGGTGCCCCAAGGGATAAAGAGGATGTAGAATGAGTCCTTGGAGGCTCTAACAAGTGTAGAATGGTTAATAGAGTATTCTAAAGGCTTAGTATTGTCTAGGAATATGTATTAGGACATATAAGAACATTTAGAATGATCGTAAACAATGCTTGGTGCCCCATGGGACGTAGAGGATGTAGCATGAGTCGTTGGAGGCTCTAACAAGTGTAGAATGGTTAATAGAGTATTCTAAAGGCTTACAATGGTCTAGGAATGTGTATTAGGACATATAAGAACCTCCAGTATGATCCTAAACTATGCTTGGTACCCCTAGGAACGTAGAGTGTGAATCATGTGTCCTTGGAGGCTTTAACAAGTGTATAATGGTTAAGAGGGTATTCTAAAGACTTAGAATGGTCTAGGCATGTGTATTAGGACATATTAGAACCTCTAGAATTATCCTAAACAATGCTTGGTGCCCCAAGGGACGTAGAGGATGTAGCATGACTCCTTGGAGGATCTAACAAGTGTAGAATGGTTAAGAGAGTATTTTAAAGGTATAGAATCGTCTAGCCATGTATATTAGGACATATAAGAACCTCTAGAATTATCCTAAACAATGCTTGGTGCCCCAAGAGACGTAGAGGATGTAGCATGAGTCCTTGGAGGCTCTAACAAGTGTAGAATGGTTAATAGAGTATTCCAAAAGCATAGAAAGGTGAAGGAATGTGTATAAGGACATATAAGAACTTTAGAATGATCCTAAACAATGCTTGGTGCCCCAAGGGACGTAAAGGATGTAGCATGAGTCCTTGGAGGCTCTAACAAGTGTAGAATGGTTAATAGTGTATTCTAAAGGCATAGAATGGTCAAGGAATGTGTATTAGGACATATAAGAACCTTCAGAATGATCCTAAACTATGCTTGGTTCCCCTAGGAACGTAGAGGGTGAATCATGTGTCCTTGGAGGCTTTAACAAGTGTATAATGGTTAAGAGGGTATTCTAAAGACGTAGAATGGTCTAGGCATGT
Source organism: Crotalaria pallida (assembly GCA_037953625.1). Taxonomy (NCBI): domain Eukaryota; kingdom Viridiplantae; phylum Streptophyta; class Magnoliopsida; order Fabales; family Fabaceae; genus Crotalaria; species Crotalaria pallida. Next base: position 71,393,750 of record CM075649.1, on the reverse strand, counting down.
GTATTAGGACATATAACAACCTTTAGAATGATCCTGAACAATGCTTGGTGCCCCAAGGGACGTAGAGGATGTAGCATGACTCCTTGGAGGATCTAACATGTGTAGAATGGTTAAGAGAGTATTTTAAAGGTTTAGAATCGTCTAGCCATGTATATTAGGACATATAAGAACCTTTAGATTGATCCTAAACAATGCTTGGTGCCCCAAGGGACAAAGAGGATGTAGAATGAGTCCTTGGAGGCTCTAACAAGTGTAGAATGGTTAATAGAGTATTCTAAAGGCTTAGTATTGTCTAGGAATATGTATTAGGACATATAAGAACCTTTAGAATGATCGTAAACAATGCTTGGTGCCCCGTGGGACGTAGAGGATGTTGCATGAGTCGTTGGAGGCTCTAACAAGTGTAGAATGGTTAATAGAGTATTCTAAAGGCTTAGAATGGTCCAGGAATGTGTATTAGGACATATAAGAACCTTCAGAATGATCCTAAACTATGCTTGGTTCCAATAGGAACGTAGAGGGTGAATCATGGGTCCTTGGAGGCTTTAACAAGTGTAGAATGGTTAAGAGAGTATTCTTAAGACTTAGAATGGTCTAGGCATGTGCATTAGGACATATCAGAACCTTTAGAATGATCCTAAACAATGATTGATGCCCCAAGGGATGTAGAGGATGTAGCATGAGTCCTTGGAGGCTCTAACAAGTGTAGAATAGTTAAGAGAGTATTTTAAAGGTTTAGAATCGTCTAGCCATGTATATTAGGACATATAAGAACCTTTAGAATGATCCTAAACAATGCTTGGTGCCCCAAGGGACAAAGAGGATGTAGAATGAGTCCTTGGAGGCTCTAACAAGTGTAGAATGGTTAATAGAGTATTCTAAAGGCTTAGTATTGTCTAGGAATATGTATTAGGACATATAAGAACATTTAGAATGATCGCAAACAATGCTTGGTGCGCCATGGGACGTAGAGGATGTAGCATGAGTCGTTGGAGGCTCTAACAAGTGTAGAATGGTTAATAGAGTATTCTAAAGGCTTACAATGGTCTAGGAATGTGTATTAGGACATATAAGAACCTCCAGTATGATCCTAAACTATGCTTGGTTCCCCTAGGAACGTAGAGGGTGAATCATGTGTCCTTGGAGGCTTTAACAAGTGTATAATGGTTAAGAGGGTATTCTAAAGACTTAGAATGGTCTAGGCATGTGTATTAGGACATATTAGAACCTCTTGAATTATCCTAAACAATGCTTGGTGCTCCAAGGGACGTAGAGGATGTAGCATGACTCCTTGGAGGATCTAACAAGTGTAGAATGGTTAAGAGAGTATTTTAAAGGTATAGAATCGTCTAGCCATGTATATTAGGACATACAAGAACCTTTAGAATGATCTTAAAAAATGCTTGGTGCCCTAAGGGACAAAGAGGATGTAGAATGAGTCCTTGGAGGCTCTAACAAGTGTAGAATGGTTAATAGAGTATTCTAAAGGCTTAGTATTGTCTAGGAATATGTATTAGGACATATAAGAACCTTTAGAATGATCCTAAACAATGCTTGTAACAGCCCGATTTTCGAAAACCAAAACAATTACTTTCATTTAAGAATGTTGCTAAAAATGAGGCCATTTTTTTTTAAACATTGCTAAGGCTCTTCAGCACATTCTTTCGAAAACCGAGTTGTTACTTGGAACCAAACTCATCTTCTCCACTTTCCGAAAACATTTTATTTAGAATTCAGTTTGGTTCCACTTAGGCAACTCCATTTATTTCCTCGGGAAAAATTCAACACATTTTATAGAGAGAAGGGTTCATTCATTTCTTCAAGGTCGGGCATGCTCCAAAATAGTTAGAGTACAGTAATAGCTCATGACTCAGGTAATCCCGAATACTATTACAAACATTAACTTATTCTAACTCTACTATTGGTTCTTTTATCCTATCGAAGACTATTGAAATCAGCTTCTTTCTCTTCTTTGCGGGTGCCTTGGTGCTGGATGATGATGCGACTACATCCTTTGGTCCTCCATCAGAATTTGGCCTCAACTCTACTCCGAACAGCTTCACGGTATTCTCAATCTTCTTATACTGGGGTGGTGGTTCAGAGTCATGTCCTAAAAAGGACACACTTCCCAAACACGAACTCATCGTTTCTTCGCCTAACTTGTGCTCCGGGTCCGCGATCACCAGCCGAGAATATCCGGTCCATACCCATCCGTGACGTATAGCTCTCCATCCCTTCCCTTCACGGAGCCATGTAGAAACTTCCAAGCACCGGTCCATCTGCCCGTTGGAATACCAGTGACACCGATGCGCCAACGAACAGGAGAGAGTAAGCATTCCGGACGCGTAGCGTCGACGGTGTGGAATTACGGTAGGCGAGATAATAAGACTCATACATACACACAAACAATATACAATACTCATACACAACAACAAGCACTCATTCCATTTATTCGTATTATTATTTCCTTCTTCCTTCACTTTTGTTCCTTCCCCCACTCATGGGGCTTACTTTCTTTTCCACATATCCATTCACAGTCTCTCCCTCAATGTCCCCGTTTTTCAACTCTTACTCATATATAACTCTTTTCTCATAATGTTTTATTGGATTATAACCATCGATGATCAGGGGAGTTAAAGGATCATCGAGGTACGCGTTTCCTTTCGTAGTTAGCACTCGTATTTCAAGCCTACATCTCCTCGGCCTACCATCCACCTAGTCGGAAGCCAACAGGAGTACAGGACCTTTACCACGCGGGCATGACAGCTGTCTCAACAATGGCTCCAAGCCAGGAAGTCTCAGCCTCAAAACATATCATATAATCAAAATACATTGCACCGTTCCAGTCCCTCTCCACTGTTGTAGACTTGCATCGAGGGGGCGACAGTATTGTTGTAGTGCGCGCACAGAACTTACCACGGTATTGGACCCAGTCCCCACCACGTTAGTGAACCACTTATGGAATTCGTTCTGTCTACAACAATACTCTAGACTTCTTGACGTTTCACCGTCATCGTCCTCCCCTCCTGCAATCCCCACCTGAGTATCCGAAGATACCCTTAGTATCTTCCTCTCCACTACTTCAGGTTAACTCTCATAACTCACCACGTTCGCGTTAATGTCTTTTAAAGTCTTTTAATTATTTAATTATCCTAACAGTCGGCTCACCCTTAGTGCATCCCTTCAGTGAGCCCGACTACTAACTTGGCACAATCTTCAAAAACGCGAATAGCTCAGAGCTGGGAGTTCCTCAATTAAATCACATCTTATTTCTCAAACACTCCTTCCAGTTGCCTCGTCATTTCTCAAATCTTCCTTTTTATAGTCCTTCTCAAAATCTCAATTTCACCACTCTCCCAAAAACATTCTTTCCATAATTCTCACAAAATCACCAAAATACCATTTCCAATAACTTTCTTCAAATCTCATTTCAAAAGGCTTTCCCAAAAACATTGTTTCTACTGAATATTATTTCATAAAACTTTTTCAAAGATCTAGTCATAAAATACCTTTAAAATTTTGGTTTCGCAAGCTTCTTCAAAATCCCATTTCAAAAGAAAAATTTCATTTTTCAAACCTTTTTCAAAAGTTGTCTTCACAACTTCACAATTTCTTTTTCAAAACTCTTTTGTGCTGGGTGCTAGTGGAGGAGCAAGCCCAGCTCAACACTAGTTCCCAGACTAAAACCAAGAACAGAGGAGCTCAGCTCAACTCAGTTCATCCCTCATCCCAACAATCGACATCACACTCCCCAGTTCTGGCTCATTTTCATTCTCTTTTTCAATTTCCTTTCCAATCAACTCATATCTCTCTTTCTAATCACTCTTATCCTTTCATCATTCTTATTTTCTTGTCATTATTCTTAATTCGTTTTCCTCCTCCCATACCCAACAGCCGTTTATTTATTATAATTATACACATCATTATACATGAATCAATAAACAATACAAGGCATACTATGAACACACAACATCACACAATAAAATTGTGGTTTTTGTCACCTTCGTATAAGCGACCACACAGGGCAAACAATTGTCGCTTATACTATTGACGCTAACCACGAGTTTCGATCTTTGAGATGATACGGAACGCCCTACTAAATCACCTAGCTACCACTATGTCTTAGGGAAAGCTTCTCTCTCACCTGAGGTCCAGCTATTGATTGTGTGCTCTTCTTCGAATCCATTTGCTGCCAACTGCCCCAACCTCTTTTCTATGGCCTTCCTCATATTAAATAAAACATTTGACGTCATTAACTTATTCAAGAAAATCTTTTCTTATTTCAGTACTTGTCTTTTTCTTTCGTTGGGAAACTTTGGAAAATATAATTATTTTCGACCCGACCTTTTCTTAAATCAATTTCCACTTAAAAACTTTACTCTAAATCATGTGAAAATATTTTTAATTGTGACAAGGCAAGTCCAAGTAATTCTGGACAGCAAAACGGTTTTATAAAATTATTTTTACAAAACTCTGAAATATTATAAAAACATCCTTTTCTTTAAATAACATCTTAACTTAAGATTAACATTGTGAAAGTTCAGGTTTTCATCCTAAAACAATCGAGGACAGCCAAGCATACATCATGACACTCAAGTAAATTACACCACATACGACAACAATTAGCACTTTATGCATGCAATCATTCATAGATCAACATAGTTACATTTATTTTCTTTACTTTAAACACTCTATATCCTCATCTGAAATCATCATGTACATTTTATTTCATGCAATTAAACTTCCTAAATCTATTTAAACTACACAACCGAATGAAAGCAAAGGAAACAAACCAAATATCACAATTTAAATCACATGCATAGTTCCTTTTGTCTTAGGCATTCAAATTCTATTTTCTTTTAGTCCTGACCGAAGGCACACAACACACATAAACACATATTCATTCAAACACATACACTTCTAAGATTAATTTAATTTATTCATTTATCCCTCTTTATTTCTAAGTAAAGAACCGAATAGAGAGCACATGTCCACCATACAAGTTCAAACAATTTATTTCATCACCATTCCTAAAAGGCATACTTGTTTCCTTTAAATCATTTCATTGAGAAAAGATCCTAGACTAACTAACATGTTTAGGCCGAATGCTATCATGATAAAACAAGGTCAAATATTCATCATGTGTGCACATAGAACATAAACTAATTAAAAAAAAATCATTTTCAAAAGCTTCTTTTCTAATTTCCTTTGAAAAAAACCGTGAGCTTCCCAAGAGTTTTATCAAACAAAATTTTAATTTCTTATCGTAATGAAATCAAGGATTATGTCAAATCTATCAACCTCTGGGAACAACCATTACGTGCACCTAAAATCTCTAGGTGGAACAAGTGTCAACATGCATGTAAGTAAAACAATGATCTAGCATGATTTCTTAGTCTCTTAGGCTCGACCGAATGATATCATGCAAGAGGTAGAGTTTTGAAATTTTTATTTTCTACATGCAACATCTAAATTCACATCATGTAAGACTTAAATCATCATTTTACTTTTTACATTACCAACCAAATCATCATCATTACACACACAAACAAAATCTTGCTTCAAACCTTCTTTAAACTAGGATTATTTTTAAAGCTTGTTACACTCAATTTTCTTTTGAAACCGTGACATACCTCCAAGAGATCAAGGTAAAATCATGAACTCGGACTCAAATCTATAAACAAACCGTGAAGAATAAATTAATTTTTTTCTAAACATGAAATTACTTAGGTCAAATTAAAAACACAAAGACCTACTCCTTTTATTGATGGCCGAATTACTCTAGTTCTTGATTTGGTGGTTTATAAATTTATTCATCCATGAAAGTAAAGATCAAAGTATAAAAAGATCATGCAAAGAGGAATAAGACTTATAAGGCCGCACAATCACATGCATGAGGAAATCACGAACTTAAACATGTAACATCCCAAACTTTATTTGTATTGTAATTTATGTTACGATGGTCTTAGGGTAGAAGAAATGAGGGCATAAGTTAGAAACTTAGCCAATTGAGCATGCAACCTTAGGTTTAAAGCATAGGAATTTAGGAAATTAGAATAACAAGATTGGTAGCTTAAACCATAAATTCCACCGTTGGATGTGAAGTAGGATATGTGAGGAAGGTTGCCTTAAAATTTGAGGAAGATCCAACGGGTAATGAAGAATTTATGGCCATTCAAAGTCTGGGTACTGCAAAACTGAACAGCTTAATCGATTAAACTGCAGCTTAATCGATTAAACTGTAGCTTAATCGATTAAACTGCAGCTTAATCGATTAAGGTCAGAAAATGGAAAATGGCTTAATCGATTAATAATCGATTAAAGGCTGTAGATGCTGAAAAAAAATAAAAGTGCAGCACGCGTTCTTTCTTTCCATATTCGAAGCTCTCTCTCCTAGGGCACTAATTCACTCATTCCAATTGATCAATCCACAAGGGAATCGCTCCAATTTCATCACCCAAGTCCTTCCTTGTTGCTTCAAGTAAGTGTTTGCGTTTGTATTCTTCTATTTCTCTCTCCCTAGAACTCGAATCTCTTTCTCCCTCTTCCTCCCATGAAGCTTTAATCACCCTCCTAGAGAGAACCTTGTTGGGGCACGAATTTCACTCATGATTCTTGGGCAAAGTTTGATATGTTGTCTCTTTATTTTATTGATTTTAGGTTCGTCCCTCTCCATTTGAATTGTGGCTATTTTTCAAGTGTGTTCCAAGGCAAAAATTCTATCTCTCTAAGAGCTTGAGGTAAGGAGTGGGTTATAGTGAGTATTACCTTACTATGGGGTTTAGTTTACAATATGCATATAATGGGTACTAAGAGTTATGTGTTAGTTTAGGTTGTTATAATATAGGGTAATAAATAACTAGAGCTTATGACATAGGAAAATTAATTAGATGATGATATGCTTTATTTTGAATATTTGGTATATAAGCATGTGACTTGGTGTTGTTTATAATTGAAGTGCTAATTTCGTTAAATGTTTGAGTTATGATTTTATTTTATAAACCAAGGCAAAGTATGGAAATTAAGTATGAATTAAGGATAATGGGGATGATATTAATAAAATGTTGATTTTGTGCTAATTAAATTATAAGATTTAATAGTGGTGATTTGATAATGCAAATGTGTTATGTTTTGACTAATTTTTAGTAATGTACTTGTTAAACAGTTAAGAGGTTTTCTGGAAAAATGGACTGGTTAATATGATTAAGAAGGAATGTTATTTATAAAGGATAAAAAGAAAAGTGGAAAAATATATACCCGGACGCAGTAAGACGTGAGTGCACAGGAGTGCAGACGCAGTAGGTCGTGACCAGGGGAGAATGAAAAATATATACCCGGACGCAGTAAGACGTGAGTGCACAGGGGTGCAGACGCAGTAGGTCGTGACCAGGGGAGAATGAAAAATATATACCCGGACGCAGTAAGACGTGAGTGCACAGGAGTGCAGACGCAGTAGGACGTGACCAGGGGAGAATGAAAATATATACCCGGACGCAGTAAGACGTGAGTGCACAGGAGTGCAGACGCAGTAGGTCGTGACCAGGGGAGAAATGAAAACATACCCGGACGCAGTAAGACGTGAGTGCACAGGGGTGCAGACGCAGTAGGTCGTGACCAGGGACAGATTGAAAAGAATTATGAATATGATTAAAGTGGAAGGAATAAATGACTTTATGAAAATGATGTATAAGAATGAATAGGCAAGATTGATTTGAGAAACCAATGGAATACTTTGATAATGAATTGTGATTTCTTGAGTTTTATTATATTGTTATTAAATTGTTACATGTGTATGGCTTGGTATAGCATTATGTCGTAATTGGAAACTGTTTCCCCATTTTATGTGTAATACTCACTCCTTACTATTTCCACAGGTACCGAGGCTGAGTTTACACATGACCAGGCCGAGCAGGATTACTCTCCCTCACAGGGAGAGTTGGGTTGGGATTAGATGCATTCTTTTGACCTAAGCCTCTATATTATTTGATGTATATGTGCTGTATATGCTCTTTTGTGAGAGGCTTAGGATAGTTTCTTTGGTGCATTTGCTTATGATTCATTTTTGGGCATAGTTGCGGATATGGTCTCTTGTTTTGCATACTTGGCACTGTTGCTGGCACTCTGACACATTGACGTTGATGTTTTACACTTGAGCCCATGGGGCAACTATGTGATGCACTTATATCTATACTTGAGCCCTGCTGGCTACTATTGTTATTAAATAAATGTGTTTATCAGGTTGAAGATTTTGAAATGTCCGAAAAACAGACGAAACTTCGTCCGTTTGACGGTTGATTTTCATGAATTAAAAATGAATTTTTAAATTCGTGTTTTTGATGTAAAGGAAATTAAGGGTAAATAATATAGGGTGTTACATTTATGGTATCAGAGCAGTTTCCCTCGGCCATTGGAGTTATGAGTTACTCCAGTGATTACTCACCAAGCGAGTAATCGATAATTATAGTTTAAAGTCTAGAATATATTGATAGGATGTTTGTAATACTAATCATGCTATTAAGCATTAACTGTTGGCCTTATGCATGATTAAACAGAATGGCTGGTAGGCGGATCGATAATGATGGGATCCGCGCTATTCTAGAACAATTGGTACAGCTGCAACAGAATCAAGGGAATAACATAGCAGCAGCAGCTGCAGCAGCAGCAACAGCCACAACAGCAGCAATGAATCCTCAGCCACCAGCTCCAGTTGCTATCGATTGGTTGGCACGATTCAGAAAGAATGATCCAATGAAGTTCGAAGGAGGGTTCAATCCCGATGGGGCACAATTGTGGTTGCAGGAGATTGAAAAGATCCTGAATACCATGGCACCACCGAAGGAACAAAAGGTTCTGCTAGCACAATACATGTTGACTAGTGAAGCAGAACACTGGTGGCAACAGATGCGGAGGGGTTTGGAGGCGAGCAACCAGGCGATCACTTGGGAGTTGTTCAAGGACCGTTTCCTCGTCAAATACTTTCCTGAGGATGTTCGTAGAGAGAAGGAGATAGCCTTTCTGTAGCTTGTGCATGGGAACATGAGCGTTGGGGAGTATGCTGCTAGGTTTGAGGACTTGATCCGATATGCAGGGAGTTACAGGGATGCTGATGAAAGGACCAAGTGCATCAAGTTTGAGACCGGACTTCGTTATAAAATCAAGGTGGCTTTTGAGTATCAGAACATCGCCAATCTGTCTCAATTGATCAACATGACTAGTACTTATGAAAAGAGTCGGAAACAACGAGCAGCTGAGAAAAGAAGCAAAAGTGTACAGAAAGCTGGAGGTCCTATTAGGGGCAAGAGTTCGGTGCAGCGACCAGGTCCTTACTCCCAGCCTAGCACAGGCCCAGTAGTGAGTACCTATGGTCCTATTCCGACTTGTCCACATTGTGGTAAGCAACATAGGGGAGATTGTTGGAGGCTGGACCCGAGCAAGGGTGGGATAGTCTGTTACAGGTGCGGTCAGCAGGGTCACATTGCGATGAATTGTCCCAGAAATGTAGTGAAGAAAGAGGTGAATGTGGCCAAGGTACAGAAAGCTGGTGACAATCGGGTAACTCAGAAGGGCAAGGTGTATACCCTGGATGGCGAGGAAGTTACAGAGGCTGATGAGCTGATTCGAGGTATTGGCCATATAAATGATGTTGCATGTGGCATTCTCTTTGATTGTGGAGCTACACATTCATTCATTTCTGTCAATTGCATGAAAAGATTAAAGTTATCTGCTATTGAGATGCCTTTTAAATTGTCTGTGTCTACCCCTACAAATTCAGCTGTGGTTACATCTTTGATGTGCTTGGATTGCCCTCTTCGAGTATTAGAGCGGGAATTCAAAGTAAACTTGATATGTTTGCCCTTAACCAAGCTGGATATCATTCTAGGCATGGACTGGATGTCCCAAAACCGTGTCCTTCTTGATTGTAGCCAGAAGTCAGTACTTTTCTGTCAAGTTTCAGCGTCGGCATTAAATGATGAGGAAGCATCAGATATCAGTAGACTCCCAGTGGTTTGTGAGTTTCCGGATGTTTTTCCAGCTGACATTCCCGGATTACCTCCAGCCAGAGAAGTAGAATTTGGCATTGATCTGATGCCTGGTGCCGGCCCGGTATCTAAAGCGCCTTACAGAATGGCCCCTCCAGAGTTGGAGGAATTGAAGAAGCAGTTGAAGGAGCTTCTGGCTAAGGGGTTCATAAGGCCAAGTGTTTCTCCGTGGGGAGCTCCTATTCTTTTTGTTAAAAAGAAGGATGGAAGTGTTCGCATGTGCACTGATTACCGTCAGTTGAATGCGGTGACGGTGAAGAATAAATATCCGCTCCCACGCATTGATGATTTGTTGGATCAGCTTAGGGGAGCTGCAGTTTCCTCAAAAATTGACCTCCGATCTGGATATCATCAAATCCGTATCCGAGAGGAGGACATTCCTAAAACTGCTTTTAGATCTCGGTATGGGCATTTTGAATATGTGGTGATGCCTTTCGGTCTCATGAATGCACCTGCTATCTTCATGGATTACATGAACAGGATCTTCAGTTCGTACTTGGACTCATTTGTCATTGTGTTCATTGATAACATTCTTATCTATTCCAGAAGCCAGAAGGAGCATGAAGAGCATTTGAGAACGGTGCTCCAAGTTCTCAAGGACAAGCATCTTTATGCCAAGTTTTCCAAGTGTAGTTTCTGGTTGAATGAAGTGCATTTTCTAGGGCATGTGATTTCTGAGAAGGGTGTGGCGGTTGACCCTTCTAAGGTGGAAGCGGTGCTTAAGTGGGAGAGACCTCAGTCCATCACAGAGATCAGAAGTTTCCTTGGTATGGCTGGGTATTACAGGAGGTTCATTGAGGGGTTTTCTAAACTAGCCCTTCCTTTGACTACTCTTACGCGGAAAGGTGTTCCGTTTGAATGGTCCCCAGAATGTGAAGAGAGCTTCCAAGAGTTGAAGAGGCGATTGACTAGTTCTCCAGTGTTGATTTTGCCGGATCCGACTCAATCCTTTGTAGTGTATTGTGATGCTTCAAAACATGGGTTGGGTTGTGTGTTGATGCAGCAAGGGCAAGTCATAGCCTATGCATCCAGACAGTTGAGGCAGCATGAGCAGAACTATCCCACTCATGATCTTGAGTTGGCGGCTGTAGTTTTTGCTTTGAAAATCTGGAGGCATTATCTATATGGCTCAAAGTTTGAAGTCTTTAGCGATCATAAAAGCCTTCGCTATCTCTTCGATCAAAAGGAGTTGAATATGAGACAGAGGAGGTGGATGGAGTTTCTGAAGGACTATGATTTCGATCTCCAGTATCATCCAGGCAAAGCTAATGTAGTGGCTGATGCATTAAGTCGCAAGACTTTGCATGTCAGCAATTTGATGGTGAAGGAGATGCAGTTAATCCAAGAGTTCAGTGACCTCAATTTGAACATGCAAGTGCAAGAGAAGAGCATTGTTCTAGAAATGTTGCAGGTTACTAATGACTTGATGGGTCTTATTAGAGAAAGACAAGCTGATGATGCAGAATTACAGAAGTTGTTGGAAGGGGCATCGGGAAATGAAGAGCCCGATTTTGTAAAGAGTTCAGATGGCATTATCCGATTTAGGGGTCGGATATGTGTTCCCATGGACTTCGAGATCAGAAGGGATATTCTGTGGGAAGCACATCAGACCAAAATGAATTTCCATCCTGGTGCAACAAAAATGTACCAAGATCTAAAAAGGATTTATTGGTGGCCAAAGTTGAAAACCGATGTAGCAGATCATGTATCTCATTGCCTTACTTGCCAGAAAGTTAAGATTGAGCATCAAAAGCCTGGTGGTCCGTTGCGATCACTTGAGGTCCCGGAGTGGAAATCGGATAGCATAGCTATGGACTTTGTAACGGGTCTACCTAGGACGGCTGCAGGATGTGATGCGGTTTGGGTGGTTGTGGACCGTCTCACAAAGTGTGCTCATTTCATTCAGATTTACAAGAAGTACACTCTGGAGAAGTTTACTCAGTTGTATATCAGGGACATAGTCAAGTTGCATGGTGTTCCTACCAGTATTGTATCCGATCGTGATCCAAGATTTCTGTCTAGATTTTGGCAGAGTCTTCAGGAGGCATTGGGTACTAAGCTGAAATTTAGTACGGCTTACCATCCGCAGACAGACGGACAATCTGAGCGTACTATCCAGACACTAGAGTACTTGTTGAGAGCATGTGTTCTGGAGCAGACTGGTAGTTGGGAGCAGTTACTGCCGTTGATGGAGTTTACTTATAATAATAGTTTTCACTCCAGTATTGGCATGGCACCATTTGAGGCTCTCTATGGCAGGAAGTGTAGGACGCCTCTGTGTTGGTTCCAAATAGGAGAGAATTTGTTGACAGGTCCTGATATTGTGAAAGAAACAACTGAGAGGATCACCATGATCAAGAACAAGATGAAAACTTCCCAGGATCGCCAGAAGAAATATGCTGACAGGCGAAGGAGACCCCTGGAGTTTGATGTTGGGGATCATGTGTTTCTGAGGGTGTCCCCGATCACAGGGATTGGTAGAGCCATTAGGTCCAAGAAGCTAACTCCTCGGTTTATTGGACCTTATGAGATCTTGAAGAAGGTTGGTCTGGTAGCTTACAGAATTGCTATGCCCCCTCACTTAGCTAGGCTTCATGATGTATTCCATGTTTCCCAACTAAGGAAGTACATTCATGATTCTACTCATGTGGTCACACTGGACGATTTGCCTTTGAAGGAGAATTTGACTTTTGAAGTGTTACCAGTGAGGATTGAAGACAGGCAAGTGAGACAATTAAGAGGCAAGGAGATCAGCTTGGTGAAAGTCATTTGGAGCAGGAACAATGTGGAGGAGGCTACTTGGGAGCTAGAAAGCAAGATCAGACAATCTCATCCGCACTTGTTCGAGGACAACTGAATATCGAGGACGAAATTCGGGTAAGTGGGAGAGAATTGTAACATCCCAAACTTTATTTGTATTGTAATTTATGTTACGATGGTCTTAGGGTAGAAGAAATGAGGGCATAAGTTAGAAACTTAGCCAATTGAGCATGCAACCTTAGGTTTAAAGCATAGGAATTTAGGAAATTAGAATAACAAGATTGGTAGCTTAAAACATAAATTCCACCGTTGGATGTGAAGTAGGATATGTGAGGAAGCTTGCCTTAAAATTTGAGGAAGATCCAACGGGTAACGAAGAAGTTATGGCCATTCAAAGTCTGGGTACTGCAAAACTGAACAGCTTAATCGATTAAACTGCAGCTTAATCGATTAAACTGCAGCTTAATCGATTAAGGTCAGAAAATGGAAAATGGCTTAATCGATTAATAATCGATTAAAGGCTGTAGATGCTGAAAAAAAAATAAAAGTGCAGCACGCGTTCTTTCTTGCCATATTCGAAGCTCTCTCTCCTAGGGCACTAATTCACTCATTCCAATTGATCAATCCACAAGGGAATCGCTCCAATTTCATCACCCAAGTCCTTCCTTGTTGCTTCAAGTAAGTTGCGTTTGTGTTCTTCTATTTCTCTCTCCCTAGAACTCGAATCTCTTTCTCCCTCTTCCTCCCATGAAGCTTTAATCACCCTCCTAGAGAGAACCTTGTTGGGGCACGAATTTCACTCATGATTCTTGGGCAAAGTTTGATATGTTGTCTCTTAATTTTATTGATTTTAGGTTCCTCCCTCTCCATTTGAATTGTGGCTATTTTTCAAGTGTGTTCCAAGGCAAAAATTCTATCTCTCTAAGAGCTTGAGGTAAGGAGTGGGTTATAGTGAGTATTACCTTACTATGGGGTTTAGTTTACAATATGCATATAATGGGTACTAAGAGTTATGTGTTAGTTTAGGTTGTTATAATATAGGGTAATAAATAACTAGAGCTTATGACATAGGAAAATTAATTAGATGATGATATGCTTTATTTTGAATATTTGGTATATAAGCATGTGACTTGGTGTTGTTTATAATTGAAGTGCTAATTTCGTTAAATGTTTGAGTTATGATTTTATTTTATAAACCAAGGCAAAGTATGGAAATTAAGTACGAATGAAGGATAATGGGGATGATATTAATAAAATGTTGATTTTGTGCTAATTAAATTATAAGATTTAATAGTGGTGATTTGATAATGCAAATGTGTTATGTTTTGACTAATTTTGAGTAATGTACTTGTTAAACAGTTAAGAGGTTTTCTGGAAAAATGGACTGGTTAATATGATTAAGAAGGAATGTTATTTATAAAGGATAAAAAGAAAAGTGGAAAAATATATACCCGGACGCAGTAAGACGTGAGTGCACAGGAGTGCAGACGCAGTAGGTCGTGACCAGGGGAGAATGAAAAATATATACCCGGACGCAGTAAGACGTGAGTGCACAGGGGTGCAGACGCAGTAGGTCGTGACCAGGGGAGAATGAAAAATATATACCCGGACGCAGTAAGACGTGAGTGCACAGGAGTGCAGACGCAGTAGGACGTGACCAGGGGAGAATGAAAATATATACCCGGACGCAGTAAGACGTGAGTGCACAGGAGTGCAGACGCAGTAGGTCGTGACCAGGGGAGAAATGAAAACATACCCGGACGCAGTAAGACGTGAGTGCACAGGGGTGCAGACGCAGTAGGTCGTGACCAGGGACAGATTGAAAAGAATTATGAATATGATTAAAGTGGAAGGAATAAATGACTTTATGAAAATGATGTATAAGAATGAATAGGCAAGATTGATTTGAGAAACCAATGGAATACTTTGATAATGAATTGTGATTTCTTGAGTTTTATTATATTGTTATTAAATTGTTACATGTGTATGGCTTGGTATAGCATTATGTCGTAATTGGAAACTGTTTCCCCATTTTATGTGTAATACTCACTCCTTACTATTTCCACAGGTATCGAGGCTGAGTTTACACATGACCAGGCCGAGCAGGATTACTCTCCCTCACAGGGTGAGTAGGGTTGGGATTAGATGCATTCTTTTAACCTAAGCCTCTATATTATTTGATGTATATGTGCTGTATATGCTCTTTTGTGAGAGGCTTAGGATAGTTTCTTTGGTGCATTTGCTTATGATTCATTTTTGGGCATAGTTGCGGATATGGTCTCTTGTTTTGCATACTTGGCACTGTTGCTGGCACTCTGACACATTGACGTTGATGTTTTACACTTGAGCCCATGGGGCAACTATGTGATGCACTTATATCTATACTTGAGTCCTGCTGGCTACTGTTGTTATTAAATAAATGTGTTTATCAGGTTGAAGATTTTGAAATGTCCGAAAAACAGACGAAACTCCGTCCGTTTGACGGTTGATTTTCATGAATTAAAAATGAATTTTTAAATCCGTGTTTTTGATGTAAAGGAAATTAAGGGTAAATAATATAGGGTGTTACAAAACACATGTTCAAATGAAACCGTGATGAAGGGAGATCACAAAGAAGAGATCAAGGCTTTTTCACATCAAGATTCAAGATCAAAGCAAAAAAAATGACATGCAAACACTTAGACTACTAGAAAATAATTACATGCATCACCAAAATTAAATCAAAGTCCATTAAAAGTCTCTTTCAACATGAAAATCACTTAGTTAAACTCTTTCTACCTCAATCCTAACTTAAATCTTCAACTTCTCCTCTCCTTTTTCCTTCGGTTGCCTCGGTCTCTCTCTTCTTCTTGGGGTTAATAGGTTCTCTTCTTGATTTTAGGGGGAGAAGAAGATGGTTGAGAAGGAATTAGGGGGGTTTAAGTGGAAGACTTTTTGGGTTGCTATTCTTCTTTCTCTCTTCCCCTCCTCACGGTTTTACTCTTCTCTTTCTAAATCTCCAAGAGCTTGATGATGCTCTTGGGTTAAGTGTGTTAGTGTTGGTAGTGAAATGAAGAGAATGGAGTCTAGCCAATACCCTTTTCACGGTTTTAGGATCAAGAGCAAGGGTGTGGAAGTTTCCCTTTATGGCCTCGGTCCTAATGTGTGGGAGGGGGACAATTCGGTCCAACCACAAAGTTGCATGGAGGGAGGTCTTATCATGGGAGAAAGGATGGAAAAGTCTTCATTAGGGTCATGACTCATCCATCCGACTCTCCACCTAGGGTTATGACTCACACTCTCCACTTCTCCTCTTATTTTCTATTCACATTTCATTTCCTTAAGGCTTAAGGGAATCACTTCTTCTTAGTTCTCCTATCCCATACATGACCGATCCACACACACACCCACATGCACATATGATTTTATTCTCATTAACACATAGCATGGGTTTAGGGAAAATGCACACATGTCCATCATGCAAACACGCTACACACACTCACATACATACATTCATGCATTATACATGTATAGGTTCACACACATTTCCCTACATTACACATGACTCATACACATTCATACACATTTTTATTCACATATATTCACAGATAAATTTCAAATCCTCACAAAAGAAATCACAACATTTTTATAGAATTATTAAGCATATAATCTTCCTCAAAACCAAATTTCTAAATGTTGGACATTAGCTTTAAAATCATTCAATTATCTTAAAAACGTGAGTTCAAGAAAAATCGTTTAAGAAAATATTTCTTTTCAAAATACTTTTCCCAAAAATAAATCCTTTTAGTGCTTTAATTTAATATGAGAAATTTACGGGGTGTTACATTCTCCCCAACTTAAGGATTTCTCGTCCCCGAGAAATACATTGGAGATTGGGCAGCAGGGCAACATCATTCTCAAGTCCTTCTGATGTTCCTTTTTAATCGCTTCCAGGTGGAGAGATTCCATTCGTACCATCGCTAGCGTGTCGAGTCGGGTTAAGTCCAACGGACTAACCGAAGAAGATGTCATTCACGTAGCCGATTGTCGTCACAGGAAGTCCCACCATAGGTACGGACTTAGGAGAAATCAAGCAATCAAACACACATACACACCTCCAAAAACAAGGATTTCGTCTAAAAATCCTTAAATATTCACTACTTTCTACCACTCGGGTTCTTGCTACTTCACAATAATTACTCCCTCCTTCAATTCTCTTCCTAATTCTTGGGTTTTCATTTATCACTTCCTAACTAAGAAGGGTCACGGTGCACTCTAAGCTTATTTATTCCCTCAAATATTTTCATCTTTTCTCCTTGTGACTCCCCAACTTGGGTTCAACTTATAACTATTCCACGGAAACCTTAGAGTCTTTCTAAGTTCAACTATTTCCTCTTCTCCTCAATCACCTAACCTTGGGCTACTTGAGTAACTATGGCACTTCCAACTGCACTGTTCGAACCAAGGAGTTTTAAATAGAGTCACGAGGTGTTAGGGGTTCATGAAGGAAAGGGTCCAAATTCTTGCAACAAGATGGTGTTGTCGAAACAATTCAACAAACACTGAGATTAAGAGGTAACAACCTACATCCTCAAGGGTGACATCTATCCTTGTGTAAAGGTATGCTGAGGTTAATCAAGTCTAAATCTAACAATCACTAATGAGACATTAGGAGTTTAGGGTCTCTATCACAGGGTCTACCCATGGCCTACTCTTATAGAGCCAAAAGGTTTCTTAAACTATTACGGTCGATGCTAAGCTACATGCTAGTCTCAGGTCCTAAGAGACAAAGCTTATCTTCCTACTCCTACTCAAATACTAACAAACACGTAGAGTCACACACAAGCAAGCATGTAAGGCCATGCTTAAGGCCACTAAGGATTACCATAAGCTCTGATACCATTCTGTAACAGCCCGATTTTCGAAAACCAAAACAATTACTTTCATTTAAGAATGTTGCTAAAAATGAGGCCATTTTTTTTTAAACATTGCTAAGTCTCTTCAGCACATTCTTTCGAAAACCGAGTTGTTACTTGGAACCAATCTCATCTTCTCCACTTTCCGAAAACATTTTATTTCGAATTCAGTTTGGTTCCACTTAGGCAACTCCATTTATTTCCTCGGGAAAAATTAAACACATTTTATAGAGAGAAGGGTTCATTCATTTCTTCAAGGTCGGGCATGCTCCAAAACAGTTAGAGTACAGTAATAGCTCATGACTCAGGTAATCCCGAATACTATTACAAACATTAACTTATTCTAACTCCACTATTGGTTCTTTTCTCCTATCGAAGACTATTGAAATCAGCTTCTTTCTCTTCTTTGTGGGTGCCTTGGTGCTGGATGATGATGCGACTACATCCTTTGGTCCTCCATCAGAATTTGGCCTCAACTCTACTCCGAACAGCTTCACGGTATTCTCAATCTTCTTATACTGGGGTGGTGGTTCAGAGTCATGTCCTAAAAAGGACACACTTCCCAAACACGAACTCATCGTTTCTTCGCCTAACTTGTGCTCCGGGTCCGCGATCACCAACCGAGAATATCCGGTCCATACCCATCCGTGACGTATAGCTCTCCATCCCTTCCCTTCACGGGGCCATGTAGAAACGTCCAAGCGCCGGTCCATCTGCCCGTTGGAATACCAGCGACACCGATGCGCCAACGAACAGGAGAGAGTAAGCATTCCGGACGCGTAGCGTCGACGGTGTGGAATTACGGTAGGCGAGATAATAAGACTCATACATACACACAAACAATATACAATACTCATACACAACAACAAGCACTCATTCCATTTATTCGTATTATTATTTCCTTCTTCCTTCACTTTTGTTCCTTCCCCCACTCATGGGGCTTACTTTCTTTTCCACATATCCATTCACAGTCTCTCCCTCAATGTCCCCGTTTTTCAACTCTTACTCATATATAACTCTTTTCTCATAATGTTTTATTGGATTATAACCATCGATGATCAGGGGAGTTAAAGGATCATCGAGGTACGCGTTTCCTTTCGTAGTTAGCACTCGTATTTCAAGCCTACATCTCCTCGGCCTACCATCCACCTAGTCGGAAGCCAACAGGAGTACAGGACCTTTACCACGCGGGCATGACAGCTGTCTCAACAATGGCTCCAAGCCAGGAGGTCTCAGCCTCAAAACATATCATATAATCAAAATACATTGCACCGTTCCAGTCCCTCTCCACTGTTGTAGACTTGCATCGAGGGGGCGACAGTATTGTTGTAGTGCGCGCACAGAACTTACCACGGTATTGGACCCAGTCCCCACCACGTTAGTGCACCACTTATGGAATTCGTTCTGTCTACAACAATACTCTAGACTTCTTGACGTTTCACCGTCATCGTCCTCCCCTCCTGCAATCCCCACCTGAGTATCCGAAGATACCCATAGTATCTTCCTCTCCACTACTTCGGGTTAACTCTCATAACTCACCATGTTCGCGTTAATGTCTTTTAAAGTCTTTTAATTATTTAATTATCCTAACAGTCGGCTCACCCTTAGTGCATCCCTTCAGTGAGCCCGACTACTAACTTGGCACAATCTTCAAAAACGCGAATAGCTCAGAGCTGGGAGTTCCTCAATTAAATCACATCTTATTTCTCAAACACTCCTTCCAGTTGCCTCGTCATTTCTCAAATCTTCCTTTTTATAGTCCTTCTCAAAATCTCAATTTCACCACTCTCCCAAAAACATTCTTTCCATAATTCTCACAAAATCACCAAAATACCATTTCCAATAACTTTCTTCAAATCTCATTTCAAAAGGCTTTCCCAAAAACATTGTTTCTACTGAATATTATTTCATAAAACTTTTTCAAAGATCTAGTCATAAAATTCCTTTAAAATTTTGGTTTCGCAAGCTTCTTCAAAATCCCATTTCAAAAGAAAAATTTCATTTTTCAAACCTTTTTCAAAAGTTGTCTTCACAACTTCACAATTTCTTTTTCAAAACTCTTTTGTGCTGGGTGCTAGTGGAGGAGAAAGCCCAGCTCAACACTAGTTCCCAGACTAAAACCAAGAACAGAGGAGCTCAGCTCAACTCAGTTCATCCCTCATCCCAACAATCGACATCACACTCCCCAGCTCTGGCTCATTTTCATTCTCTTTTTCAATTTCCTTTCCAATCAACTCATATCTCTCTTTCTAATCACTCTTATCCTTTCATCATTCTTATTTTCTTGTCATTATTCTTAATTCGTTTTCCTCCTCCCATACCCAACAGCGGTTTATTTATTATAATTATACGCATCATTATACATGAATCAATAAACAATACAAGGCATACTATGAACACACAACATCACACAATAAAATTGTGGTTTTTGTCACCTTCGTATAAGCGACCACATAGGGCAAACAATTGACGCTTATACTACTGACGCTAACCACGAGTTCCGATCTTTGAGATGATACGGAACGCCCTACTAAATCACCTAGCTACCACTATGTCTTAGGGAAAGCTTCTCTCTCACCTGAGGTCCAGCTATTGATTGTGTGCTCTTCTTCGAATCCATTTGCTGCCAACTGCCCCAACCTCCTTTCTATGGCCTTCCTCATATTAAATAAAACATTTGACGTCATTAACTTATTCAAGAAAATCTTTTCTTATTTCAGTACTTGTCTTTTTCTTTCTTTGGGAAACTTTGGAAAATATAATTATTTTCGACCCGACCTTTTCTTAAATCAATTTCCACTTAAAAACTTTACTCTAAATCATGTGAAAATATTTTTAATTGTGACAAGGCAAGTCCAAGTAATTCTGGACAGCAAAACGGTTTTATAAAATTATTTTTACAAAACTCTGAAATATTATAAAAACATCCTTTTCTTTAAATAACATCTTAA
This sequence comes from Crotalaria pallida, assembly GCA_037953625.1. Lineage (NCBI taxonomy): Eukaryota > Viridiplantae > Streptophyta > Magnoliopsida > Fabales > Fabaceae > Crotalaria > Crotalaria pallida. The sequence continues at coordinate 71,373,104 of CM075649.1, read as the reverse complement.
CTTAAGATTAACATTGTGAAAGTTCAGGTTTTCATCCTAAAACAATCGAGGACAGCCAAGCATACATCATGACACTCAAGTAAATTACACCACATACGACAACAATTAGCACTTTATGCATGCAATCATTCATAGATCAACATAGTTACATTTATTTTCTTTACTTTAAACACTCTATATCCTCATCTGAAATCATCATGTACATTTTATTTCATGCAATTAAACTTCCTAAATCTATTTAAACTACACAACCGAATGAAAGCAAAGGAAACAAACCAAATATCACAATTTAAATCACATGCATAGTTCCTTTTGTCTTAGGCATTCAAATTCTATTTTCTTTTAGTCCTGACCGAAGGCACACAACACACATAAACACATATTCATTCAAACACATAGACTTCTAAGATTAATTTAATTTATTCATTTATACCTCTTTATTTCTAAGTAAAGAACCGAATAGAGAGCACATGTCCACCATACAAGTTCAAACAATTTATTTCATCACCATTCCTTAAAAGCATACTTATTTCCTTTAAATCATTTCATTGAGAAAAGATCCTAGACTAACTAACATGATTAGGCCGAATGCTATCATGATAAAACAAGGTCAAATATTCATCATGTGTGCACATAGAACATAAACTAATGCAAAAAAAATCATTTTCAAAAGCTTCTTTTCTAATTTCCTTTGAAAAAAACCGTGAGCTTCCCAAGAGTTTTATCAAACAAAATTTTAATTTCTTATCGTAATGAAATCAAGGATTATGTCAAATCTATCAACCTCTGGGAACAACCATTACGTGCACCTAAAATATCTAGGTGGAACAAGTGTCAACATGCATGTAAGTAAAACAATGATCTAGCATGATTTCTTTGTCTTTTAGGCTCGATCGAATGATATCATGCAAGAGGTAGAGTTTTGAAATTTTTATTTTCTACATGCAACATCTAAATTCACATCATGTAAGACTTAAATCATCATTTTACTTTTTACATTACCAACCAAATCATCATCATTACACACACAAACAAAATCTTGATTCAAACCTTCTTTAAACTAGGATTATTTTTAAAGCTTGTTACACTCAATTTTCTTTTGAAACCGTGACATACCTCCAAGAGATCAAGGTAAAATCATGAACTCGGACTCAAATCTATAAACAAACCGTGAAGAATAAATTAATTTTTTTCTAAACACGAAATTACTTAGGTCAAATTAAAAACACAAAGACCTACTCCTTTTATTGATGGCCGAATTACTCTAGTTCTTGATTTGGTGGTTTATAAATTTATTCATCCATGAAAGTAAAGATCAAAGTATAAAAAGATCATGCAAAGAGGAATAAGACTTATAAGGCCGCACAATCACATGCATGAGGAAATCACGAACTTAAACACATGTTCAAATGAAACCGTGATGAAGGGAGATCACAAAGAAGAGATCAAGGCTTTTTCACATCAAGATTCAAGATCAAAGCAAAAAAAATGACATGCAAACACTTAGACTACTAGAAAATAATTACATGCATCACCAAAATTAAATCAAAGTCCATTAAAAGTCTCTTTCAACATGAAAATCACTTAGTTAAACTCTTTCTACCTCAATCCTAACTTAAATCTTCAACTTCTCCTCTCCTTTTTCCTCTCGGTTGCCTCGGTCTCTCTCTTCTTCTTGGGGTTAATAGCTTCTCTTCTTGATTTTAGGGGGAGAAGAAGATGGTTGAGAAGGAATTAGGGGGGTTTAAGTGGAAGACTTTTGGGGTTGCTATTCTTCTTTCTCTCTTCCCCTCCTCACGGTTTTACTCTTCTCTTTCTAAATCTCCAAGAGCTTGATGATGCTCTTGGGTTAAGTGTGTTAGTGTTGGTAGTGAAATGAAGAGAATGGAGTCTAGCCAATACCCTTTTCACGGTTTTAGGATCAAGAGCAAGGGTGTGGAAGTTTCCCTTTATGGCCTCAGTCCTAATGTGTGGGAGGGGGACAATTCGGTCCAACCACAAAGTTGCATGGAGGGAGGTCTTATCATGGGAGAAAGGATGGAAAAGTCTTCATTAGGGTCATGACTCATCTATCCTACTCTCCACCTAGGGTTATGACTCACACTCTCCACTTCTCCTCTTATTTTCTATTCACATTTCATTTCCTTAAGGCTTAAGGGAATCACTTCTTCTTAGTTCTCCTATCCCATACATGACCGATCCACACACACACCCACATGCACATATGATTTTATTCTCATTAACACATAGCATGGGTTTAGGGAAAATGCACACATGTCCATCATGCAAACACGCTACACACACTCACATACATACATTCATGCATTATACATGTATAGGTTCACACACATTTCCCTACATTACACATGGCTCATACACATTCATACACATTTTTATTCACATATATTCACACATAAATTTCAAATCCTCACAAAAGAAATCACAACATTTTTATAGAATTATTAAGCATATAATCTTCCTCAAAACCAAATTTCTAAATGTTGGACATTAGCTTTAAAATCATTCAATTATCTTAAAAACGTGAGTTCAAGAAAAATCGTTTAAGAAAATATTTCTTTTCAAAATACTTTTCCCAAAAATAAATCCTTTTAGTGCTTTAATTTAATATGAGGAATTTACGGGATGTTACATTCTCCCCAACTTAAGGATTTCTCGTCCCCGAGAAATACATTGGAGATTGGGCAGCAGGGCAACATCATTCTCAAGTCCTTCTGATGTTCCTTTTTAATCGCTTCCAGGTGGAGAGATTCCATTCGTACCATCGCTAGCGTGTCGAGTCGGGTTAAGTCCAACGGACTAACCGAAGAAGATGTCATTCACGTAGCCGATTGTCGTCACAGGAAGTCCCACCATAGGTACGGACTTAGGAGAAATCAAGCAATCAAACACACATACACACCTCCAAAAACAAGGATTTCGTCTAAAAATCCTTAAATATTCACTACTTTCTACCACTCGGGTTCTTGCTACTTCACAATAATTACTCCCTCCTTCAATTCTCTTCCTAATTCTTGGGTTTTCACTTATCACTTTCTAACTAAGAAGGGTCACGGTGCACTCTAAGCTTATTTATTCCCTCAAATATTTTCATCTTTTCTCCTTGTGACTCCCCAACTTGGGTTCAACTTATAACTATTCCACGGAAACCTTAGAGTCTTTCTAAGTTCAACTATTTCCTCTTCTCCTCAATCACCTAACCTTGGGCTACTTGAGTAACTATGGCACTTCCAACTGCACTGTTCGAACCAAGGAGTTTTAAATAGAGTCACGAGGTGTTAGGGGTTCATGAAGGAAAGGGTCCAAATTCTTGCAACAAGATGGTGTTGTCGAAACAATTCAACAAACACTGAGATTAAGAGGTAACAACCTACATCCTCAAGGGTGACATCTATCCTTGTGTAAAGGTATGCTGAGGTTAATCAAGTCTAAATCTAACAATCACTAATGAGACATTAGGAGTTTAGGGTCTCTATCACAGGGTCTACCCATGGCCTACTCTTATAGAGCCAAAAGGTTTCTTAAACTATTACGGTCGATGCTAAGGTACATGCTAGTCTCAGGTCCTAAGAGACAAAGCTTATCTTCCTACTCCTACTCAAATACTAACAAACACGCAGAGTCACACACAAGCAAGCATGTAAGGCCATGCTTAAGGCCACTAAGGATTACCATAAGCTCTGATACCATTCTGTAACAGCCCGATTTTCGAAAACCAAAACAATTACTTTCATTTAAGAATGTTGCTAAAAATGAGGCCATTTTTTTTTAAACATTGCTAAGTCTCTTCAGCACATTCTTTCGAAAACCGAGTTGTTACTTGGAACCAAACTCATCTTCTCCACTTTCCGAAAACATTTTATTTCGAATTCAGTTTGGTTCCACTTAGGCAACTCCATTTATTTCCTCGGGAAAAATTAAACACATTTTATAGAGAGAAGGGTTCATTCATTTCTTCAAGGTCGGGCATGCTCCAAAACAGTTAGAGTACAGTAATAGCTCATGACTCAGGTAATCCCGAATACTATTACAAACATTAACTTATTCTAACTCTACTATTGGTTCTTTTCTCCTATCGAAGACTATTTAAATCAGCTTCTTTCTCTTCTTTGTGGGTGCCTTGGTGCTGGATGATGATGCGACTACATCCTTTGGTCCTCCATCAGAATTTGGCCTCAACTCTACTCCGAACAGCTTCACGGTATTCTCAATCTTCTTAAACTGGGGTGGTGGTTCAGAGTCATGTCCTAAAAAGGACACACTTCCCAAACACGAACTCATCGTTTCTTCGCCTAACTTGTGCTCCGGGTCCGCGATCACCAACCGAGAATATCCGGTCCATACCCATCCGTGACGTATAGCTCTCCATCCCTTCCCTTCACGGAGCCATGTAGAAACTTCCAAGCGCCGGTCCATCTGCCCGTTGGTATACCAGCGACACCGATGCACCAACGAACAGGAGAGAGTAAGCATTCCGGACGCGTAGCGTCGACGGTGTGGAATTACGGTAGGCGAGATAATAAGACTCATACATACACACAAACAATATACAATACTCATACACAACAACAAGCACTCATTCCATTTATTCGTATTATTATTTCCTTCTTCCTTCACTTTTGTTCCTTCCCCCACTCATGGGGCTTACTTTCTTTTCCACATATCCATTCACAGTCTCTCCCTCAATGTCCCCGTTTTTCAACTCTTACTCATATATAACTCTTTTCTCATAATGTTTTATTGGATTATAACCATCGATGATCAGGGGAGTTAAAGGATCATCGAGGTACGCGTTTCCTTTCGTAGTTAGCACTCGTATTTCAAGCCTACATCTCCTCGGCCTACCATCCACCTAGTCGGAAGCCAACAGGAGTAAAGACCTTTACCACGCGGGCATGACAGCTGTCTCAACAATGGCTCCAAGCCAGGAGGTCTCAGCCTCAAAACATATCATATAATCAAAATACATTGCACCGTTCCAGTCCCTCTCCACTGTTGTAGACTTGCATCGAGGGGGCGACAGTATTGTTGTAGTGCGCGCACAGAACTTACCATGGTATTGGACCCAGTCCCCACCACGTTAGTGCACCACTTATGGAATTCGTTCTGTCTACAACAATATTCTAGACTTCTTGACGTTTCACCGTCATCGTCCTCCCCTCCTGCAATCCCCACCTGAGTATCCGAAGATACCCATAGTATCTTCCTCTCCACTACTTCAGGTTAACTCTCATAACTCACCACGTTCGCGTTAATGTCTTTTAATTATTTAATTATCCTAACAGTCGGCTCACCCTTAGTGCATCCCTTCAGTGAGCCCGACTACTAACTTGGCACAATCTTCAAAAACGCGAATAGCTCAGAGCTGGGAGTTCCTCAATTAAATCACATCTTATTTCTCAAACACTCCTTCCAGTTGCCTCGTCATTTCTCAAATCTTCCTTTTTATAGTCCTTCTCAAAATCTCAATTTCACCACTCTCCCAAAAACATTATTTCCATAATTCTCACAAAATCACCAAAATACCATTTCCAATAACTTTCTTCAAATCTCATTTCAAAAGGCTTTCCCAAAAACATTGTTTCTACTGAATATTATTTCATAAAACTTTTTCAAAGATCTAGTCATAAAATTCCTTTAAAATTTTGGTTTCGCAAGCTTCTTCAAAATCCCGTTTCAAAAGAAAAATTTCATTTTTCAAACCTTTTTCAAAAGTTGTCTTCACAACTTCACAATTTCTTTTTCAAAACTCTTTTGTGCTGGGTGCTAGTGGAGGAGCAAGCCCAGCTCAACACTAGTTCCCAGACTAAAACCAAGAACAGAGGAGCTCAGCTCAACTCAGTTCATCCCTCATCCCAACAATCGACATCACACTCCCCAGCTCTGGCTCATTTTCATTCTCTTTTTCAATTTCCTTTCCAATCAACTCATATCTCTCTTTCTAATCACTCTTATCCTTTCATCATTCTTATTTTCTTGTCATTATTCTTAATTCGTTTTCCTCCTCCCATACCCAACAGCCGTTTATTTATTATAATTATACGCATCATTATACATGAATCAATAAACAATACAAGGCATACTATGAACACACAACATCACACAATAAAATTGTGGTTTTTGTCACCTTCGTATAAGCGACCACACAGGGCAAACATTTGTCGCTTATACTACTGACGCTAACCACGAGTTCCGATCTTTGAGATGATACGGAACGCCCTACTAAATCACCTAGCTACCACTATGTCTTAGGGAAAGCTTCTCTCTCACCTGAGGTCCAGCTATTGATTGTGTGCTCTTCTTCGAATCCATTTGCTGCCAACTGCCCCAACCTCCTTTCTATGGCCTTCCTCATATTAAATAAAACATTTGACGTCATTAACTTATTCAAGAAAATCTTTTCTTATTTCAGTACTTGTCTTTTTCTTTCTTTGGGAAACTTTGGAAAATATAATTATTTTCGACCCGACCTTTTCTTAAATCAGTTTCCACTTAAAAACTTTACTCTAAATCATGTGAAAATATTTTTAATTGTGACAAGGCAAGTCCAAGTAATTCTGGACAGCAAAACGGTTTTATAAAATTATTTTTACAAAACTCTGAAATATTATAAAAACATCCTTTTCTTTAAATAACATCTTAACTTAAGATTAACATTGTGAAAGTTCAGGTTTTCATCCTAAAACAATCGAGGACAGCCAAGCATACATCATGACATTCAAGTAAATTACACCACATACGACAACAATTAGCACTTCATGCATGCAATCATTCATAGATCAACATAGTTACATTTATTTTCTTTACTTTAAACACTCTATATCCTCATCTGAAATCATCATGTACATTTTATTTCATGCAATTAAACTTCCTAAATCTATTTAAACTACACAACCGAATGAAAGCAAAGGAAACAAACCAAATATCACAATTTAAATCACATGCATAGTTCCTTTTGTCTTAGGCATTCAAATTCTATTTTCTTTTAGTCCTGACCGAAGGCACACAACACACATAAACACATATTCATTCAAACACATACACTTCTAAGATTAATTTAATTTATTCATTTATCCCTCTTTATTTCTAAGTAAAGAACCGAATAGAGAGCACATGTCCACCATACAAGTTCAAACAATTTATTTCATCACCATTCCTTAAAGGCATACTTATTTCCTTTAAATCATTTCATTGAGAAAAGATCCTAGACTAACTAACATGATTAGGCCGAATGCTATCATGATAAAACAAGGTCAAATATTCATCATGTGTGCACATAGAACATAAACTAATGCAAAAAAAATCTTTTTCAAAAGCTTCTTTTCTAATTTCCTTTGAAAAAAACCGTGAGCTTCCCAAGAGTTTTATCAAACAAAATTTTAATTTCTTATCGTAATGAAATCAAGGATTATGTCAAATCTATCAACCTCTGGGAACAACCATTACGTGCACCTAAAATATCTAGGTGGAACAAGTGTCAACATGCATGTAAGTAAAACAATGATCTAGCATGATTTCTTAGTCTCTTAGGCTCGACCGAATGATATCATGCAAGAGGTAGAGTTTTGAAATTTTTATTTTCTACATGCAACATCTAAATTCACATCATGTAAGACTTAAATCATCATTTTACTTTTTACATTACCAACCAAATCATCATCATTACACACACAAACAAAATCTTGATTCAAACCTTCTTTAAACTAGGATTATTTTTAAAGCTTGTTACACTCAATTTTCTTTTGAAACCGTGACATACCTCCAAGAGATCAAGGTAAAATCATGAACTCGGACTCAAATCTATAAACAAACCGTGAAGAATAAATTAATTTTTTTCTAAACATGAAATTACTTAGGTCAAATTAAAAACACAAAGACCTACTCCTTTTATTGATGGCCGAATTACTCTAGTTCTTGATTTGGTGGTTTATAAATTTATTCATCCATGAAAGTAAAGATCAAAGTATAAAAAGATCATGCAAAGAGGAATAAGACTTATAAGGCCGCACAATCACATGCATGAGGAAATCACAAACTTAAACACATGTTCAAATGAAACCGTGATGAAGGGAGATCACAAAGAAGAGATCAAGGCTTTTTCACATCAAGATTCAAGATCAAAGCAAAAAAAATGACATGCAAACACTTAGACTAGTAGAAAATAATTACATGCATCACCAAAATTAAATCAAAGTCCATTAAAAGTCTCTTTCAACATGAAAATCACTTAGTTAAACTCTTTCTACCTCAATCCTAACTTAAATCTTCAACTTCTCCTCTCCTTTTTCCTCTCGGTTGCCTCGGTCTCTCTCTTCTTCTTGGGGTTAATAGGTTCTCTTCTTGATTTTAGGGGGAGAAGAAGATGGTTGAGAAGGAATTAGGGGGGTTTAAGTGGAAGACTTTTGGGGTTGTTATTCTTCTTTCTCTCTTCCCCTCCTCACGGTTTTACTCTTCTCTTTCTAAATCTCCAAGAGCTTGATGATGCTCTTGGGTTAAGTGTGTTAGTGTTGGTAGTGAAATGAAGAGAATGGAGTCTAGCCAATACCCTTTTCACGGTTTTTGGATCAAGAGCAAGGGTGTGGAAGTTTCCCTTTATGGCCTCGGTCCTAATGTGTGGGAGGGGGACAATTCGGTCCAACTACAAAGTTGCATGGAGGGAGGTCTTATCATGGGAGAAAGGATGGAAAAGTCTTCATTAGGGTCATGACTCATCTATCCTACTCTCCTCCTAGGGTTATGACTCACACTCTCCACTTCTCCTCTTATTTTCTATTCACATTTCATTTCCTTAAGGCTTAAGGGAATCACTTCTTCTTAGTTCTCCTATCCCATACATGACCGATCCACACACACACCCACATGCACATATGATTTTATTCTCATTAACACATAGCATGGGTTTAGGGAAAATGCACACATGTCCATCATGCAAACACGCTACACACACTCACATACATACATTCATGCATTATACATGTATAGGTTCACACACATTTCCCTACATTACACATGGCTCATACACATTCATACACATTTTTATTCACATATATTCACACATAAATTTCAAATCCTCACAAAAGAAATCACAACATTTTTATAGAATTATTAAGCATATAATCTTCCTCAAAACCAAATTTCTAAATGTTGGACATTAGCTTTAAAATCATTCAATTATCTTAAAAACGTGAGTTCAAGAAAAATCGTTTAAGAAAATATTTCTTTTCAAAATACTTTTCCCAAAAATAAATCCTTTTAGTGCTTTAATTTAATATGAGGAATTTACGGGGTGTTACATTCTCCCCAACTTAAGGATTTCTCGTCCCCGAGAAATACATTGGAGATTGGGCAGCAGGGCAACATCATTCTCAAGTCCTTCTGATGTTCCTTTTTAATCGCTTCCAGGTGGAGAGATTCCATTCGTACCATCGCTAGCGTGTCGAGTCGGGTTAAGTCCAACGGACTAACCGAAGAAGATGTCATTCACGTAGCCGATTGTCGTCACAGGAAGTCCCACCATAGGTACGGACTTAGGAGAAATCAAGAAATCAAACACACATACACACCTCCAAAAACAAGGATTTCGTCTAAAAATCCTTAAATATTCACTACTTTCTACCACTCGGGTTCTTGCTACTTCACAATAATTACTCCCTCCTTCAATTCTCTTCCTAATTCTAGGGTTTTCACTTATCACTTCCTAACTAAGAAGGGTCACGGTGCACTCTAAGCTTATTTATTCCCTCAAATATTTTCATCTTTTCTCCTTGTGACTCCCCAACTTGGGTTCAACTTATAACTATTCCACGGAAACCTTAGAGTCTTTCTAAGTTCAACTATTTCCTCTTCTCCTCAATCACCTAACCTTGGGCTACTTGAGTAACTATGGCACTTCCAACTCCACTATTCGAACCAAGGAGTTTTAAATAGAGTCACGAGGTGTTAGGGGTTCATGAAGGAAAGGGTCCAAATTCTTGCAACAAGATGGTGTTGTCGAAACAATTCAACAAACACTGAGATTAAGAGGTAACAACCTACATCCTCAAGGGTGACATCTATCCTTGTGTAAAGGTATGCTGAGGTTAATCAAGTCTAAATCTAACAATCTCTAATGAGACATTAGGAGTTTAGGGTCTCTATCACAGGGTCTACCCATGGCCTACTCTTATAGAGCCAAAAGGTTTCTTAAACTATTACGGTCGATGCTAAGCTACATGCTAGTCTCAGGTCCTAAGAGACAAAGCTTATCTTCCTACTCCTACTCAAATACTAACAAACACGCAGAGTCACACACAAGCAAGCATGTAAGGCCATGCTTAAGGCCACTAAGGATTACCATAAGCTCTGATACCATTCTGTAACAGCCCGATTTTCGAAAACCAAAACAATTACTTTCATTTAAGAATGTTGCTAAAAATGAGGCCATTTTTTTTTAAACATTGCTAAGTCTCTTCAGCACATTCTTTCGAAAACCGAGTTGTTACTTGGAACCAAACTCATCTTCTCCACTTTCCGAAAACATTTTATTTCGAATTCAGTTTGGTTCCACTTAGGCAACTCCATTTATTTCCTCGGGAAAAATTAAACACATTTTATAGAGAGAAGGGTTCATTCATTTCTTCAAGGTCGGGCATGCTCCAAAACAGTTAGAGTACAGTAATAGCTCATGACTCAGGTAATCCCGAATACTATTACAAACATTAACTTATCTATTGGTTCTTTTCTCCTATCAAAGACTATTGAAATCAGCTTCTTTCTCTTCTTTGTGGGTGCCTTGGTGCTGGATGATGATGCGACTACATCCTTTGGTCCTCCATCAGAATTTGGCCTCAACTCTACTCCGAACTGCTTCACGGTATTCTCAACCTTCTTATACTGGGGTGGTGGTTCAGAGTCATGTCCTAAAAAGGACACACTTCCCAAACACGAACTCATCGTTTCTTCGCCTAACTTGTGCTCCGGGTCCGCGATCACCAACCGAGAATATCCGGTCCATACCCATCCGTGACGTATAGCTCTCCATCCCTTCCCTTCACGGGGCCATGTAGAAACGTCCAAGCGCCGGTCCATCTGCCCGTTGGAATACCAGCGACACCGATGCGCCAACGAACAGGAGAGAGTAAGCATTCCGGACGCGTAGCGTCGACGGTGTGGAATTACGGTAGGCGAGATAATAAGACTCATACATACACACAAACAATATACAATACTCATACACAACAACAAGCACTCATTCCATTTATTCGTATTATTATTTCCTTCTTCCTTCACTTTTGTTCCTTCCCCCACTCATGGGGCTTACTTTCTTTTCCACATATCCATTCACAGTCTCTCCCTCAATGTCCCCGTTTTTCAACTCTTACTCATATATAACTCTTTTCTCATAATGTTTTATTGGATTATAACCATCGATGATCAGGGGAGTTAAAGGATCATCGAGGTACGCGTTTCCTTTCGTAGTTAGCACTAGTATTTCAAGCCTACATCTCCTCGGCCTACCATCCACCTAGTCGGAAGCCAACAGGAGTACAGGACCTTTATCACGCGGGCATGACAGCTGTCTCAACAATGGCTCCAAGCCAGGAGGTCTCAGCCTCAAAACATATCATATAATCAAAATACATTGCACCGTTCCAGTCCCTCTCCACTGTTGTAGACTTGCATCGAGGGGGCGACAGTATTGTTGTAGTGCGCGCACAGAACTTACCACGGTATTGGACCCAATCCCCACCACGTTAGTGCACCACTTATGGAATTCGTTCTGTCTACAACAATACTCTAGACTTCTTGACGTTTCACCGTCATCGTCCTCCCCTCCTGCAATCCCCACCTGAGTATCCGAAGATACCCATAGTATCTTCCTCTCCACTACTTCAGGTTAACTCTCATAACTCACCACGTTCGCGTTAATGTCTTTTAAAGTCTTTTAATTATTTAATTATCCTAACAGTCGGCTCACCCTTAGTGCATCCCTTCAGTGAGCCCGACTACTAACTTGGCACAATCTTCAAAAACGCGAATAGCTCAGAGCTGGGAGTTCCTCAATTAAATCACATCTTATTTCTCAAACACTCCTTCCAGTTGCCTCGTCATTTCTCAAATCTTCCTTTTTATAGTCCTTCTCAAAATCTTAATTTCACCACTCTCCCAAAAACATTATTTCCATAATTCTCACAAAATCACCAAAATACCATTTCCAATAACTTTCTTCAAATCTCATTTCAAAAGGCTTTCCCAAAAACATTGTTTCTACTGAATATTATTTCATAAAACTTTTTCAAAGATCTAGTCATAAAATTCCTTTAAAATTTTGGTTTCGTAAGCTTCTTCAAAATCCCGTTTCAAAAGAAAAATTTCATTTTTCAAACCTTTTTCAAAAGTTGTCTTCACAACTTCACAATTTCTTTTTCAAAACTCTTTTGTGCTGGGTGCTAGTGGAGGAGCAAGCCCAGCTCAACACTAGTTCCCAGACTAAAACCAAGAACAGAGGAGCTCAGCTCAACTCATTTCATCCCTCATCCCAACAATCGACATCACACTCCCCAGCTCTGGCTCATTTTCATTCTCTTTTTCAATTTCCTTTCCAATCAACTCATATCTCTCTTTCTAATCACTCTTATCCTTTCATCATTCTTATTTTCTTGTCATTATTCTTAATTCGTTTTCCTCCTCCCATACCCAACAGCCGTTTATTTATTATAATTATACGCATCATTATACATGAATCAATAAACAATACAAGGCATACTATGAACACACAACATCACACAATAAAATTGTGGTTTTTGTCACCTTCGTATAAGCGACCACACAGGGCAAACATTTGTCGCTTATACTACTGACGCTAACCACGAGTTCCGATCTTTGAGATGATACGGAACGCCCTACTAAATCACCTAGCTACCACTATGTCTTAGGGAAAGCTTCTCTCTCACCTGAGGTCCAGCTATTGATTGTGTGCTCTTCTTCGAATCCATTTGCTGCCAACTGCCCCAACCTCCTTTCTATGGCCTTCCTCATATTAAATAAAACATTTGACGTCATTAACTTATTCAAGAAAATCTTTTCTTATTTCAGTACTTGTCTTTTTCTTTCTTTGGGAAACTTTGGAAAATATAATTATTTTCGACCCGACCTTTTCTTAAATCAATTTCCACTTAAAAACTTTACTCTAAATCATGTGAAAATATTTTTAATTGTGACAAGGCAAGTCCAAGTAATTCTGGACAGCAAAACGGTTTTATAAAATTATTTTTACAAAACTCTGAAATATTATAAAAACATCCTTTTCTTTAAATAACATCTTAACTTAAGATTAACATTGTGAAAGTTCAGGTTTTCATCCTAAAACAATCGAGGACAGCCAAGCATACATCATGACATTCAAGTAAATTACACCACATACGACAACAATTAGCACTTCATGCATGCAATCATTCATAGAACAACATAGTTACATTTATTTTCTTTACTTTAAACACTCTATATCCTCATCTGAAATCATCATGTACATTTTATTTCATGCAATTAAACTTCCTAAATCTATTTAAACTACACAACCGAATGAAAGCAAAGGAAACAAACCAAATATCACAATTTAAATCACATGCATAGTTCCTTTTGTCTTAGGCATTCAAATTCTATTTTCTTTTAGTCCTGACCGAAGGCACACAACACACATAAACACATATTCATTCAAACACATACACTTCTAAGATTAATTTAATTTATTCATTTATCCCTCTTTATTTCTAAGTAAAGAACCGAATAGAGAGCACATGTCCACCATACAAGTTCAAACAATTTATTTCATCACCATTCCTTAAAGGCATACTTATTTCCTTTAAATCATTTCATTGAGAAAAGATCCTAGACTAACTAACATGATTAGGCCGAATGCTATCATGATAAAACAAGGTCAAATATTCATCATGTGTGCACATAGAACATAAACTAATTCAAAAAAAATCATTTTCAAAAGCTTCTTTTCTAATTTCCTTTGAAAAAAACCGTGAGCTTCCCAAGAGTTTTATCAAACAAAATTTTAATTTCTTATCGTAATGAAATCAAGGATTATGTCAAATCTATCAACCTCTGGGAACAACAATTACGTGCACCTAAAATATCTAGGTGGAACAAGTGTCAACATGCATGTATGTAAAACAATGATCTAGCATGATTTCTTAGTCTCTTAGGCTCGACCGAATGATATCATGCAAGAGGTAGAGTTTTGAAATTTTTATTTTCTACATGCAACATCTAAATTCACATCATGTAAGACTTAAATCATCATTTTACTTTTTACATTACCAACCAAATCATCATCATTACACACACAAACAAAATCTTGATTCAAACCTTCTTTAAACTGGGATTATTTTTAAAGCTTGTTACACTCAATTTTCTTTTGAAACCGTGACATACCTCCAAGAGATCAAGGTAAAATCATGAACTCGGACTCAAATCTATAAACAAACCGTGAAGAATAAATTAATTTTTTTCTAAACATGAAATTACTTAGGTCAAATTAAAAACACAAAGACCTACTCCTTTTATTGATGGCCGAATTACTCTAGTTCTTGATTTGGTGGTTTATAAATTTATTCATCCATGAAAGTAAAGATCAAAGTATAAAAAGATCATGCAGAGAGGAATAAGACTTATAAGGCCGCACAATCACATGCATGAGGAAATCACGAACAAAAACACATGTTCAAATGAAACCGTGATGAAGGGAGATCACAAAGAAGAGATCAAGGCTTTTTCACATCGAGATTCAAGATCAAAGCAAAAAAAATGACATGCAAACACTTAGACTACTAGAAAATAATTACATGCATCACCAAAATTAAATCAAAGTCCATTAAAAGTCTCTTTCAACATGAAAATCACTTAGTTAAACTCTTTCTACCTCAATCCTAACATAAATCTTCAACTTCTCCTCTCCTTTTTCCTCTCGGTTGCCTCGGTCTCTCTCTTCTTCTTGGGGTTAATAGGTTCTCTTCTTGATTTTTGGGGGAGAAGAAGATGGTTGAGAAGGAATTAGGGGGGTTTAAGTGGAAGACTTTTGGGGTTGCTATTCTTCTTTCTCTCTTCCCCTCCTCACGGTTTTACTCTTCTCTTTCTAAATCTCCAAGAGCTTGATGATGCTCTTGGGTTAAGTGTGTTAGTGTTGGTAGTGAAATGAAGAGAATGGAGTCTAGCCAATACCCTTTTCACGGTTTTAGGATCAAGAGCAAGGGTGTGGAAGTTTCCCTTTATGGCCTCGGTCCTAATGTGTGGGAGGGGGACAATTCGGTCCAACCACAAAGTTGCATGGAGGGAGGTCTTATCATGGGAGCAAGGATGGAAAAGTCTTCATTAGGGTCATGACTCACCTATCCTACTCTCCACCTAGGGTTATGACTCACACTCTCCACTTATCCTCTTATTTTCTATTCACATTTCATTTCCTTGAGGCTTAAGGGAATCACTTCTTCTTAGTTCTCCTATCCCATACATGACCGATCCACACACACACCCACATGCACATATGATTTTATTCTTATTAACACATAGCATGGGTTTAGGGAAAATGCACACATGTCCATCATGCACACACGCTACACACACTCCCATACATACATTCATGCATTATACATGTATAGGTTCACACACATTTCCCTACATTACACATGGCTAATACACATTCATACACATTTTTATTCACATATATTCACACATAAATTTCAAATCCTCACAAAAGAAATCACGACATTTTTATAGAATTATTAAGCATATAATCTTCCTCAAAACCATATTTCTAAATGTTGGACATTAGCTTTAAAATCATTCAATTATCTTAAAAACGTGAGTTCAAGAAAAATCGTTTAAGAAAATATTTCTTTTCAAAATACTTTTCCCAAAAATAAATCCTTTTAGTGCTTTAATTTAATATGAGGAATTTACGGGGTGTTACAATGCTTGGTAGCCCAAGAGACGTAGAGGATATAGCATGAGTCCTTGGAGGCTCTAACAAGTGTAGAATGGTTAATAGAGTATTCCAAAAGCATAGAATGGTGAAGGAATGTGTATAAGGACATATAAGAACCTTTAGAATGATCCTGAACAATGCTTGGTGCCCCAAGGGACGTAAAGGATGTAGCATGAGTCCTTGGAGGCTCTAACAAGTGTAGAATGGTTAATAGTGTATTCTAAAGGCATAGAATGGTCAAGGAATGTGTATTAGGACATATAAGAACCTTTAGAATTATCCTAAACAATGCTTGGTGCCCCTAGGAACGTAGAGGGTGAATCATGTTCCTTTGAGGCTTTAACAAGTGTATAATGGTTAAGAGGGTATTCTAAAGACTTAGAATGGTCTAGGCATGTGTATTAGGACATATAAGAACCTTTAGAATGATCCTAAACAATGCTTGGAGCCCCAAGGGACGTAGACGATGTAGCATGACTCCTTGGAGGATCTAACAAGTGTAGAATGGTTAAGAGAGTATTTTAAAGGTATCGAATCATCTACCCATGTATATTAAGACATACAAGAACCTTTAGATTGATCCTAAACAATGCTTGGTGCCCCAAGGGACAAAGAGGATGTAGAATGAGTCCTTTGAGGCTCTAACAAGTGTAGAATGGTTAATAGAGTATTCTAAAGGCTTAGTATTGTCTAGGAATATGTATTACGACATATAAGAACCTTTAGAATGATCCTAAACAATGCTTGGTAGCCCAAGAGACGTAGAGGATGTAGCATGAGTCCTTGGAGGCTCTAACAAGTGTAGAATGGTTAATAGAGTATTCCAAAGGCATAGAATTGTGAAGGAATGTGTATAAGGACATATAAGAACCTTTATAATGATCCTAAACAATGCTTGGTGCCCCAAGGGACGTAAAGGATGTAGCATGAGTCCTTGGAGGCTCTAACAAGTGTAGAATGGTTAATAGAGAATTCTAAAGGCTTACAATGGTCTAGGAATGTGTATTAGGACATATAAGAACTTGCAGAATGATCCTAAACTATGCTTGGTTCCCCTAGGAACGTAGAGGGTGAATCATGTGTCCTTGGAAGCTTTAACAAGTGTATAATGGTTAAGAGGGTATTCTAAAGACTTAGAAAGGTCTAGGCATGTGTATTAGGACATATAAGAACCTTTAGAATTATCCTAAACAATGCTTGGTGCCCCAAGGGACGTAGAGGATGTAGCATGACTCCTTCGAGGATCTAACAAGTGTAGAATGGTTAAGAGAGTATTTTAAAGGTATAGAATCGTCTAGCCATGTATATTAGGACATACAAGAACCTTTAGAATGATCCTAAACAATGCTTGGTGCCCCAAGGGAAAAAGAGGATGTAGAATGAGTCCTTCGAGGCTCTAACAAGTGCAGAATGGTTAATAGAGTATTCTAAATGCTTAGTATTGTCTAGGAATATGTATTAGGACATATAAGAACCTTTAGAATTATCCGGAACAATGCTTGGTAGCCCAAGAGACGTAGAGGATGTAGCATGAGTCCTTGGAGGCTCTAACAAGTGTAGAATGGTTAATATAGTATTCCAAAAGCATAGAATGGTTAAGGAATGTGTATTAGGACATATAAGAACCTTTAGAATGATCCTAAACAATGCTTGGTGCCCCAAGGGACGTAAAGGATGTTGCATGAGTCCTTGGAGGCTCTAACAAGTGTAGAATGGTTAATAGAGTATTCTAAAGGCATAGAATGGTCAAGGAATGTGTATTAGGACATATAAGAACCTTCAGAATGATACTAAACAATGCTTGGTTCCCCAAGGGACAAAGAGGATGTAGAATGAGTCCTTGAAGGCTCTAGCAAGTGTAGAATGGTTAATAGAGTATTCTAAAGGCTGAGAATGGTCTAGGCATGTGTATTAAGAAATATAAGAACCTTTAGAATGATCCTAAACAAAGCTTTGTGCCCCAAGGGACGTAGAGGATGTAACATGAGTCCTTGGATGCTCTAACAAGTGTAGAATGGTTAATAGAGTATTCTAAAGGCTTAGTATTGTCTAGGAATATGTATTAAGACATATAGGAACCTTTAGAACGATCCTAAACGATGCATGAGTTCTTAGAGGCTCTAACAAGTGTAGAATGGTTAAAAAAGTATTGTAAAGGCTTAGAATGGTCTAGGAATGTGTATTAGGAAATACAAGAACCTTTAGAATGATCGTAAACAATTCTTGGTGCCCCATGGGACGTAGAGGATGTAGCATGAGTCCTAGGAGGCTTTTACAAGTGTAGAATGGTTAATAGAGTATTCTAAAGGCTTAGACTGGTCTTGGCATTTGTATTAGGACATATAAAAACCTTTAGAATTATCCTAAACTATGCTTGGTTCCCCTAGGAACGTAGAGGGTGAATCATGAGTCGTTGGAGGCTCTAACAAGTGTAGAATGGTTAATATAGAATTATAAAGGCTTAGAATCGTCTAGGAATGTGTATTAGGGCATATAAGAACCTTTAGAATAATCCTAAACAAAGCTTGGTGTCCCCATGGACGTAAAGAATGTAGCAGGAGTCCTTGGATGCTCTAACAAGTGTAGAATGGTTAATAGAGTATTCTAAATGCTTAGAATGGTCTAGGAATGTGTATTAGGACATATAATAACCTTCAGAATGATCCTAAACTATGCTTGGTTCCCCTAGGAACGTAGAGGGTGAATCATGGGTCCTTAGAGGCTTTAACAAGTGTAGAATGGTTAAGAGAGTATTCTTAAGACATAGAATGGTCTAGGCATGTGTATTAGGACATGTCAGAACCTTTAGAATGATCCTAAACTATGCGTTGTTCCACTAGAAATGTAGAGGGAGAATCATCAGTCCTTGGATGCTCTAATAAGTGTAGAATGGTTAAGAGAGTATTCTAAAGACTTAGAACGGTCTAGTCAAGTGTATTAGGACATATAAGAACCTTTAGAATGATCCAAAACAATGCTTGGTGCCCCAAGGGACGTAGAGGATGTAGCATGAGTCCATTGAGGCTCTAACAAGTGTAGAATGGCTAAGAGAGTATTTTAAAGGTTTAGATTCGTCTAGCCATGTATATTAGGACATATAAGAACCTTTAGAATGATCCTAACCAATGCTTGGTGGCCTAATGGACGTAAAGGATGTAGCATGAGTCCTTGGTGGCTCTAACAAGTGTAGAATGGTTAATAGAGTATTATAAAGGGTTAGAATGGTCTAGGAATGTGATTAGGACATATAAGAACCTTCAGAATGATCCTAAACTAGGCTTGGTTCCCCTAGGAATGTAGAGGGTGAATCATGGGTCCTTGGAGGCTTTAACAAGTGTAGAATGGTCTAAGCTTGTGTATTTGGAGATATAAGAACCTTTAGAATGATCCTAAACAATGCTTGCTGCCCCAAGGGACGTAGACGATGTAGCATGAGTCCTTGGAGGCTCTAACAAGTGTAAAATGGTTAAGAGAGTATTCTAAAGGCTTAGAATCGTCTAGGCGTGTGTATTAGGACATATAAGAACCTTTAGAATGATGCTAAACAATGCTTGGTGCCTAAAGGGACAAAGAGGATGTAGAATGAGTCCTTGGAGGCACTAACAAGTGTAGAATGGTTAATAGAGTATTCTAAAAGCTTAGTATTGTCTAGGAATACGTAATAGGACATATAAGAACCTTTAGAATGATCGTAAACAATGCTTGGTGCCCCATGGGACGTAGAGGATGTAGCATGAGTCCTTGGAGGCAATAACAAGTGTAGAATGGTTAAGAGAGTATTCTAAAGGCTTAGAATAGTCTAGGAATGTGTATTAGGACGTATAAGAACCTTTAGAATGATACTAAACAATTCTTGGTGCCCTAAGGAACGTAAAGGATGTAGCATGAGTCCTTGGATGCTCTAACAAGTGTAGAATGGTTAAGAGAGTATTCTAAAGGCTTAGAATAGTCAAGGTATGTTTATTAGGACATATAAGAACCTTTAGAATGATCGTAAAAATGCTTGGTGCCCTAGGGGACGTAGAGGATGTAGCATGAGTCGTTGGAGGCTCTAAAAAGTGTAGAATGGTTAATAGAGTATTCTAAAGGCTTAGAATCGTCTAGGAATGTCTATTAGGGCATATAAGAACCTTTAGAATGATCCTAAACAATGCTTTCTGCCCTAATGGACGTAAAGGAGGTAGCATGAGTCCTTGGAGGCTCAAACAAGTTTAGAATGGTTAATAGAGTATTCTAAAGGCTTAGAATGGTCTAGGAATGTGTTTTAGGACATAAAAGAACCTTCAGAATGATCCTAAACTATGCTTGGTTCCCCTAGGAACGTAGAGGATGAATCATGGGTCCTTGGAGGCTTTAACAAGTGTAGAATGGTTAAGAGAGTATTCTAAAGACTTAGAATAGTCTAGGCATTTGTATTAGGACATATAAGAACCTTTAGAATGATCCTAAACATTGCTTGGTGCCCCAAGGGACGTAGAGGATGTAGCATGAGTACTTGGAGGCTCTAACAAGTGTAGAATGGTTAAGAGAGTATTTTAAAGGTTTAGAATCGCCTAGCCATGTATATGAGGACATATAAGAACTTATAGAATGATCCTAAACAATGCTTGGTGTCCGAAGGGACAAAGAGGATGTAGAATGAGTCCTTGGAGGCTTTAACAAGTGTAGAATGGTTAATAGAGTATTCTAAAGGCTTAGTATTGTCTAGGAATATGTATTAGGACATATAAGATCCTTTAGAATGAACCTAAACAATGCTTGGTGCCCCAAGGGACGTAAAGGAAGTAGCATGAGTCCTTGGAGGCTCTAACAAGTGTAGAATGGTTAAGAGAGTATTCTAAAGGCTTAGAATAGTCTAGGAATGTGTATTAGGACGTATAAGAACCTTTAGAATGATCCTAAACAATTCTTGGTGCACTAAGGAACGTAAAGGATGTAGCATGAGTCCTTGGAGGCTCTAACAAGTGTAGAATGGTTAATAGAGAATTCTAAAGGCTTAGAATAGTCTAGGCATGTTTAATAGGACATATAAGAAACTTTAGAATGATCGTAAAAATGCTTGGTCCCCCAAGGGACGTAGATGATGTAGCATGAGTCGTTGGAGGCTCTAAAAATTGTAGAATGGTTAATAGAGTATTCTAAAGGCTTAGAATGGTCTAGGAATGTGTATTAGGACATATAAGAACCTTTAGAATGATCCTAAACAATGCTTGGTCCCCAAGGGACGTAGAGGATGTAGCATGAGTCCTTGGAGGCTCTAACAAGTGTAGAATGGTTAATAGAGTATTCCAAAGGCATAGAATGGTTAAAGAATGTGTATAAGGACATATAAGAACCTTTAGAATGATCCTAAACAATGCTTGGTGCCCCAAGGGACGTAAACGATGTAGCATGAGTCCTTGGAGGCTCTAACAAGTGTAGAAAGGTTAATAGAGTATTCGAAAGGCATAGAATGGTCAAGGAATGTGTATTAGGACATATAAAAACCTTCAGAATGATCCTAAACAATGCTTAGTTCCCCAAGGGACGTAGAGGATGTAGCATGAGTCCTTGGAGGCTCTAACAAGTGTAGAATGGTTAAGAGAGTATTTTAAAGGCTTAGAATTGTCTAGGCATGTGTATTAGGACATATAAGAACCTTTAGAATGATCCTAAACAATGCTTGGTGCCCCAAGGGACAAAGAGGATGTAGAATGAGTCCTTGGAGGCTCTAGCAAGTGTAGAATGGATAATAGAGTATTCTAAAGGCTGAGAATGGTCTAGGCATGTGTATTAGGACATATAAGAACCTTTAGAATGATCCTAAACAAAGCTTGGTGCCCCAAGGGACGTAGAGGATGTAACATGAGTCCTTGGATGCTCTAACAAGTGTAAAATAGTTAATAGAGTATTCTAAAGGCTTAGTATTGTCTAGGAATATGTATTAAGACATATAAGAACCTTTAGAACGATCCTAAACAATGCTTGGTGCGCCAAGCAACGTAGAGGATGTAGCATGAGTCCTTGGAGGCTCTAACAAGTGTAGAATGGTTAAAAAAGTATTGTAAAGGCTTAGAATGGTCTAGGAATGTGTATTATGACATACAAGAACCTTTAGAATGATCGTAAACAATTCTTGGTGCCCCATGGGACGTAGAGGATGTAGCATGAGTCCTAGGAGGCTCTAATAAGTGTAGAATGGTTAATAGAGTATTTTAAAGGCTTAGACTGGTCTAGGCATTTGTATTAGGACATATAAAAACCTTTAGAATTATCCTAAACTATGCTTGGTTCCCCTAGGAACGTAGAGGGTGAATCATGAGTCGTTGGAGGCTCTAACAAGTGTAGAATGGTTAATAGAATATTATAAAGGCTTAGAATCATCTAGGAATGTGTATTAGGGCATATAAGAACCTTTAGAACGAACCTAAACAAAGCTTGGTGTCCCAATGGACGTAAAGAATGTAGCATGAGTCCTTGGAGGCTCTAACAAGTGTAGAATTGTTAATAGAGTATTCTAAAAGCTTAGAATGGTCTAGGAATGTGTATTAGGACATATAAGAACCTTCAGAATGGTCGTAAACAATTCTTGGTGCCCCATGCGACGTAGAGGATGTAGCATGAGTCCTAGGTGGCTCTAACAAGTGTAGAATGGTTAATAGAGTATTCTAAAGGCTTAGACTGGTCTAGGCATTTGTATTAGGACATATAAAAACCTTTAGACTTATCCTAAACTATGCTTGGTTCCCCTAGGAACGTAGAGGGTGAATCATGAGTCGTTGGAGGCTCTAACAAGTGTAGAATGGTTAATAGAGTATTATAAAGGCTTAGAATCGTCTAGGAATGTGTATTAGGGCATATAAGAACCTTTAGAATGATCCTAAACAAAGCTTGGTGTCCCAATGGACGTAAAGAATGTAGCATGAGTCCTTGGAGGCTCTAACACGTGTAGAGTGGTTAATAGAGTATTCTAAAGGCTTAGAATGGTCTAGGAATGTGTATTAGGACATATAAGAACCTTCAGAATGATCCTAAACTATGCTTGGTTCCCCTAGGAACGTAGACGGTGAATCATGGGTCCTTGGAGGCTTTAACAAGTGTAGAATGGTTAAGAGAGTATTCTAAAGACATAGAATGGTCTAGGCATGTGTATTAGGACATATAAGAACCTTCAGAATGATCCTAAACTATGCTTGGTTCCCCTAGGAACGTAGAGGGTGAATCATGGGTCCTTGGAGGCTTTAACAAGTGTAGAATGGTTAAGAGAGTATTCGAAAAACTTAGAAAGGTCTAGGCAAGTGTATTAGGACATATAAGAACCTTTAGAATGATCTTAAACACTGCTTGCTGCCCCAAGGGACGTAAAGGAAGTAGCATGAGTCCTTGGAGGCTCTAACAAGTGTAGATTGGTTAAGAGAGTATTCTAAAGGCTTAGAATAGTCTAGGAATGTGTATTAGGACATATAAGAAACCTTTAGAATGATCCTAAACAATTCTTGGTGCCCTAAGGAACGTAAAGGATGTAGCATGAGTCCTTGGAGGCTCTAACAAGTGTAGAATGGTTAATAGAGGATTCTAAAGGCTTAGAATAGTCTAGGCATGTTTATTAGGACATATAAGAAACTTTAGCATGATCGTAAAAATGCTTGATGCCCCAAGGGACGTAGAGGATGTAGCATGAGTCGTTGGAGGCTCTTAAAAGTGTAGAATGGTTAAATGAGTATTCTAAAGGCTTAGAATGGTCTAGGAATGTGTATTAGGACATATAAGAACCTTTAGAATGATCCTAAACAATGCTTGGTGCCCCAAGGGACGTAGAGGATGTAGCATGAGTCCTTGGAGGCTCTAACAAGTGTAGAATGGTTAATAGAGTATTCCAAAGGCATAGAATTGTGAAGGAATGTGTATAAGGACATATAAGAACCTTTAGAATGATCCTAAACAATGCTTGGTTCCCCAAGGGACGTAAAGGATGTAGCATGAGTCCTTGGAGGCTCTAACAAGTGTAGAAAGGTTAATAGAGTATTCGAAAGACATATAATGGCAAGGAATGTGTATTAGGACATATAAGAACCTTCAGAATGATCCTAAACAATGCTTAGTGCCCCAAGGGACGTAGAGGATGTAGCATGAGTCCTTGGAGGCTCTAACAAGTGTGGATTGGTTAAGAGAGTATTTTAAAGGCTTAGAATCGTCTAGGCATGTGTATTAGGACATATAAGAACCTTTAGAATGATCCTAAACAATGGTTGGTGCCCCAAGGGACAAAGAGGATGTAGAATGAGTCCTTGGAGGCTCTAGCAAGTGTAGAATTGTTAATAGAGTATTCTAAAGGCTGAGAATGGTCTAGGCATGTGTATTAGGACATATAAGAACCTTTAGAATGATCCTAAACAAAGCTTGGTGCCCCAAGGGACGAAGAGGATGTAACATGAGTCCTTGGATGCTCTAACAAGTGTAGAATGGTTAATAGAGTATTCTAAAAGCTTAGTATTGTCTAGGAATATGTATTAAGACATATAAGAACCTTTAGAACGATCCTAAACAATGCTTGGTGCGCCAAGCAACGTAGAGGATGTAGCATGAGTCCTTGGAGGCTCTAACAAGTGTAGAATGGTTAAAAAAGTATTGTAAAGGCTTAGAATGGTCTAGGAATGTGTATTATGACATACAAGAACCTTTAGAATGATCGTAAACAATTATTGGTGCCCCATGGGACGTAGAGGATGTAGCATGAGTCCTAGGAGGCTATAATAAGTGTAGATTTATTAATAGAGTATTCTAAAGGCTTAGACTGGTCTAGGCATTTGTATTAGGACTTATAAAAACCTTTAGAATTATCCTAAACTATGCTTGGTTCCCCTAGGAACGTAGAGGGTGAATCATGAGTCGTTGGAGGCTCTAACAAGTGTAGAATGGTTAAGAGTATTATAAAGGCTTAGAATCGTCTAGGAATGTGTATTAGGGCATATAAGAACCTTTAGATTGATCCTAAACAAATCCTTGGTGTCCTAATGGAGGTAAAGAATATAGCATGAGTCCTTGGAGGCTCTAACACGTTTAGAGTGGTTAATAGAGTATTCTAAAGGCTTAGAATGGTCTAGGAATGTGTATTAGGACATATAAGAACCTTCAGAATGATCCTAAACTATGCTTGGTTCCCCTAGGAACGTAGAGGGTGAATCATGGGTCCTTGGAGGCTTTAACAAGTGTAGAATGGTTAAGAGAGTATTCTAAAGACATAGAATGGTCTAGGCATGTGTATTAGGACATATAAGAACCTTTAGAATGATCTTAAACAATGCTTGGTTCCCCAAGGGACGTAGAGGATGTAGCATGAGTACTTGGAGGCTCTAACAAGTGTAGAATGGTTAAGAGAGTATTTTAAAGGTTTAGAATCGCCTAGCCAGGTATATGAGGACATAAAAGAACTTTTAGAATGATCCTAAACAATGCTTGTTGCCCGAAAGGACAAAGAGGATGTAGAATGAGTCCTTGGAGGCTTTAACAAGTGTAGAATGGTTAATAGAGTATTCTAAAGGCTTAGTATTGTCTAGGAATATGTATTAGGACATATAAGAACCTTTAGAATGATCCTAAACAATGCTTGGTGCCCCAAGAGACGTAGAGGATGTAGCATGAGTCGTTGGAGGCTCTAACAAGTGTAGAATGGTCAATAGAGTATTCCAAAGGCATAGAATGGTGAAGGAATGTGTATTAGGACATATCAGAACCTTTAGAATGATCCTAAACAATGCTTGGTGCCCCAAGGGACTTAAAGGATGTAGCATGACTCCTTGGAGGCTCTAACAAGTGTAGAATGGTTAATAGAGTATTCTAAAGGCATATAATGGTCAAGGAATGTGTATTAGACATATAAGAACCTTCATAATGATCCTAAACTATGCGTGGTTCCACAAGAAACGTAGAGGGTGAATCATAAGTCCTTGGAGGCTCTAATAATTGTAGAATGGTTAAGAGAGTATTCGAAAAACTTAGAAAGGTCTAGGCAAGTGTATTAGGACATATCTGAACCTTTAGAATGATCCGAAACAATGATTGGTGCCCCAAGGGATGTAGAGGATGTAGCATGAGTCCTTGGCGGCTCTAACAAGTGTAGAATGGTTAAGTGAGTATTTTAAAGGTTTAGAATCGTCTAGCCATGTATATTAGGACATATAAGAACCTTTAGAATGATCCTAAACAATGCTTGGTGCCCCAAGGGACAAAGAGGATGTAGAATGAGTCCTTGGAGGCTCTAACAAGTGTAGAATGGTTAATAGAGTATTCTAAAGGCTTAGTATTGTCTAGGAATATGTATTAGGACATATAAGAACATTTAGAATGATCGTAAACAATGCTTGGTGCCCCATGGGACGTAGAGGATGTAGCATGAGTCGTTGGAGGCTCTAACAAGTGTAGAATGGTTAATAGAGTATTCTAAAGGCTTACAATGGTCTAGGAATGTGTATTAGGACATATAAGAACCTTCAGAATGATCCTAAACTATGCTTGGTTCCCCTAGGAACGTAGAGGGTGAATCATGTGTCCTTGGAGGCTTTAACAAGTGTATAATGGTTAAGAGGGTATTCTAAAGACTTAGAATGGTCTAGGCATGTGTATTAGGACATATAAGAAGCTTTATAATGATCCTAAACAATGCTTGGTGCCCCAAGGGACGTAGAGGATGTAGCATGAGTCGTTGGAGGCTCTAACAAGTGTAGAATGGTCAATAGAGTATTTCCAAAGGCATAGAATGGTGAAGGAATGTGTATTAGGACATATCAGAACCTTTAGAATGATCCTAAACAATGCTTGGTGCCCCAAGGGACTTAAAGGATGTAGCATGACTCCTTGGAGGCTCTAACAAGTGTAGAATGGTTAATAGAGTATTCTAAAGGCATATAATGGTCAAGGAATGTGTATTAGGACATATAAGAACCTTCAGAATGATCCTAAACTATGCGTGGTTCCACAAGAAACGTAGATGGTGAATCATAAGTCCTTGGAGGCTCTAATAATTGTAGAATGGTTAAGAGAGTATTCGAAAAACTTAGAAAGGTCTAGGCAAGTGTATTAGGACATATAAGAACCTTTAGAATGATCCCAAACACTGCTTGCTGCCCCAAGGGACGTAAAGGAAGTAGCATTAGTCCTTGGAGGTTCTAACAAGTGTAGATTGGTTAAGAGAGTATTCTAAAGGCTTAGAATAGTCTAGGAATGTGTATTCGGACATATAAGAACCTTTAGAATGATCCTAAACAATTCTTGGTGCAATAAGGAACGTAAAGGATGTAGCATGAGTCCTTGGAGGCTCTAACAAGTGTAGAGTGGTTAATAGAGTATTCTAAAGGCTTAGAATAGTCTAGGCATGTTTATTAGGACATATAAGAAACTTTAGAATGATCGTAAAAATGCTTGGTGCCCCAAGGGACGTAGAGGATGTAGCATGAGTCGTTGGAGGCTCTAAAAAGTGTAGAATGGTTAATAGAGTATTCTAAAGGCTTAGAATGGTCTAGGAATGTGTATTAGGACATATAAGAACCTTTAGAATGATCCTAAACAATGCTTGGTACCCCAAGGGACGTAAAGGATGTAGCATGAGTCCTTGGAGGCTCTAACAAGTGTAGAAAGGATAATAGAGTATTCGAAAGGCATAGAATGGTCAAGGAATGTGTGTAAGGACATATAAGAACCTTCAGAATGATCCTAAACAATGCTTAATGCCCCAAGGGACGTAGAGGATGTAGCATGAGTCCTTGGAGGCTCTAACAAGTGTAGAATGGTTACGAGAGTATTTTAAAGGCTTAGAATCCTCTAGGCATGTGTATTAGGACATATAAGAACCTTTAGGATGATCCTAAACAATGCTTGGTGCCCCAAGGGACAAAGAGGATGTAGAATGAGTCCTTGGAGGCTCTAGCAAGTGTAGAATGGTTAATAGAGTATTCTAAAGGCTGAGAATGGTCTAGGCATGTGTATTAGGACATATAAGCACCTTTAGAATGATTCTAAATAAATCTTGGTGCCCCAAGGGACGTAGAGGATGTAACATGAGTCCTTGGATGCTCTAACAAGTGTAGAATGGTTAATAGAGTATTCTAAAGGCTTAGTATTGTCTAGGAATATGTATTAGGATATATAAGAACATTTAGAATGATCGTAAACAATGCTTGGTGCCCCATGGGACGTAGAGGATGTAGCATGAGTCGTTGGAGGCTCTAAAAAGTGTAGAATGGTTAATAGAGTATTCTAAAGGCTTAGAATGGTCTAGGAATGTGTATTAGGACATATAAGAACCTTTAGAATGATCCTAAACAATGCTTGGTGCCCCAAGGGACGTAGAGGATGTAGCATGAGTCCTTGGAGGCTCTAACAACTGTAGAATGGTTAATAGAGTATTCCAAAGGCATAGAATGGTGAAGGAATGTGTATAAGGACATATAAGAACCTTCAGAATGATCCTAAACAATGCTTGGTGCCCCAAGGGACGTAGAGGATGTAGCATGAGTCCTTGGAGGCTCTAACAAGTGTAGAAAGGTTAATAGAGTATTCGAAAGACATATAATGGTCAAGGAATGTATATTAGGACATATAAGAACCTTCAGAATGATCCTAAACAATGCATAGTGCCCCAAGGGACGTAGAGGATGTAGCATGAGTCCTTGGAGGCTCTAACAAGTGTAGAATGGTTAAGAGAGTATTTTAAAGGCTTAGAATCGTCTAGGCATGTGTATTAGGACATATAAGAACCTTTAGAATGATCCCAAACAATGCTTGGTGCCCCAAGGGACAAAGAGGATGTAGAATGAGTCCTTGGAGGCTCTAGCAAGTGTAGAATTGTTAATAGAGTATTCTAAAGGCTGAGAATGGTCTAGGCATGTGTATTAGGACATATAAGAACCTTTAGAATGATCCTAAACAAAGCTAGGTGCCCCAAGGGACGTAGAGGATGTAACATGAGTCCTTGGATGCTCTAACAAGTGTAGAGTGGTTAATAGAGTATTCTAAAAGCTTAGTATTGTCTAGGAATATGTATTAAGACATATAAGAACCTTTAGAACGATCCTAAACAATGCTTGGTGCGCCAAGCAACGTAGAGGATGTAGCATGAGTCCTTGGAGGCTCTAAAGAGTGTAGAATGGTTAAAAAAGTATTGTAAAGGCTTAGAATGGTCTAGGAATGTGTATTATGACATTCAAGAACCTTTAGAATGATCGTAAACAATTCTTGGTGCCCCATGGGACGTAGAGGATGTAGCATGAGTCCTAGGAGGCTATAACAAGTGTAGAATGATTAATAGAATATTCTAAATGCTTAGACTGGTCTAGGCATTTGTATTAGGACTTATAAAAACCTTTAGAATTATCCTAAAGTATGCTTGGTTCCCCTAGGAACGTAGAGGGTGAATCATGAGTCGTTGGAAGCTCTAACAAGTGTAGAATGGTTAAGAGTATTATAAAGGCTTAGAATCCTCTAGGAATGTGTATTAGGGCATATAAGAACCTTTAGATTGATCCTAAACAAAGCTTGGTGTCCCAATGGAGGTAAAGAATGTAGCATGAGTCCTTGGAGGCTCTAACAAGTGTAGAATGGTTAATAAAGTATTCTAAAGGCTTAAAATGGTCTACGAATGTGTATTAGGACATATAAGAACCTTCAAAATGATCCTAAACTATGCTTGGTTCCCCTAGGAATGTAGAGGGTGAATCATGGGTCCTTGGAGGCTTTAACAAGTGTAGAATGGTTAAGAGAGTATTCTAAAGACTTAGAATGGTCTAGGCATGTGTATTAGGACATATTTGAACCTTTAGAATGATCCTAAACAATGATTGGTGCCCCAAGGGATGTAGAGGATGTAGCATGAGTCCTTGGAGGCTCTAACAAGTGTAGAATGGTTAAGAGAGTATTTTAAAGGTTTAGAATCGTCTAGCCATGTATATTAGGACATATAAGAACCTTTAGAATGATCCTAAACAATGCATGGTGCCCCAAGGGACAAAGAGGATGTAGCATGAGTCCTTGGAGGCTCTAACAAGTGTAGAATGGTTAATAGAGTATTCCAAAGGCATAGAATTGTGAAGGAATGTGTATAAGGACATATAAGAACCTTTAGAATGATCCTAAACAATGCTTGGTTCCCCAAGGGACGTAGAGGATGTAACATGAGTCCTTGGAGGCTCTAACAAGTGTAGAATGGTTAAGAGAGTATTTTAAAGGTTTAGAATCGTCTAGCCATGTATATTAGGACATATAAGAACCTTTAGATTGATCCTAAAAAATTCTTGGTGCCCCAAGGGACAAAGAGGATGTAGAATGAGTCCTTGGAGGCTCTAACAAATGTAGAATGGTTAATAGAGTATTCTAAAGGCTTACAATTGTCTAGGAATATGTATTAGGACATATAAGAACCTTTAGAATGATCGTAAACAATGTTTGGTGCCCCATGGGACGTAGAGGATGTAGCATGAGTCGTTGGAGGCTCTAACAAGTGTAGAATGGTTAATAGAGTATTCTAAAGGCTTAGAATGGTCCAGGAATGTGTACTAGGACATATAAGAACCTTCAGAATGAACCTAAACTATGCTTGGTTCCCCTAGGAACTTAGAGGGTGAATCATGGGTCATTGGAGGCTTTAACAAGTGTAGAATGGTTAAGAGAGTATTCTTAAGACTTAGAATGGTCTAGGCATGTGTATTAGGACATATCTGAACCTTTAGAATGATCTGAAACAATGATTGGTGCCCCAAGGGATGTAGAGGATGTTGCATGAGTCCTTGGCGGCTCTAACAAGTGTAGAATGGTTAAGTGAGTATTTTAAATTTTTAGAATCGTCTAGCCATGTATATTAGGACATATAAGAACCTTTAGAATGATCCTAAACAATGCTTGGTGCCCCAAGGGACAAAGAGGATGTAGAATGAGTCCTTGGAGGCTCTAACAAGTGTAGAATGGTTAATAGAGTATTCTAAAGGCTTAGTATTGTCTAGGAATATGTATTAGGACATATAAGAACATTTAGAATGATCGTAAACAATGCTTGGTGCCCCATGGGACGTAGAGGATGTAGCATGAGTCGTTGGAGGCTCTAACAAGTGTAGAATGGTTAATAGAGTATTCTAAAGGCTTACAATGGTCTAGGAATGTGTATTAGGACATATAAGAACCTTCAGAATGATCCTAAACAATGCTTGGTTCCCCTAGGAACGTAGAGGGTGAATCATGTGTCCTTGGAGGCTTTAACAAGTGTATAATGGTTAAGAGGGTATTCTAAAGACTTAGAATGGTCTAGGCATGTGTATTAGGACATATAAGAACCTTTAGAATGATCCTAAACAATGCTTGGTTCCCCAAGGGACGTAGAGGATGTAGCATGACTCCTTGGAGGATCTAACAAGTGTAGAATGGTTGAGAGAGTATTTTAAAGGTATAGAATCGTCTAGCCATGTATATTAGGACATACAAGAACCTTTAGAATGATCCTAAACAACGCTTGGTACCCCAAGAGACGTAGAGGATGTAGCATGAGTCCTTGGAGGCTCTAACAAGTGTAGAATGGTCAATAGAGTATTCCAAAGGCATAGAATGGTGAAGGAATGTGTATTAGGACATATCAGAACCTTTAGAATGATCCTAAACAATGCTTGGTGCCCCAAGGGACTTAAAGGATGTAGCATGACTCCTTGGAGGCTCTAACAAGTGTAGAATGGTTAATAGAGTATTCTAAAGGCATATAATGGTCAAGGAATGTGTATTAGGACATATAAGAACCTTCAGAATGATCCTAAACTATGCGTGGTTCCACAAGAAACGTAGATGGTGAATCATAAGTCCTTGGAGGCTCTAATAATTGTAGAATGGTTAAGAGAGTATTCGAAAAACTTAGAAAGGTCTAGGCAAGTGTATTAGGACATATAAGAACCTTTAGAATGATCCTAAACACTGCTTGCTGCCCCAAGGGACGTAAAGGAAGTAGCATTAGTCCTTGGAGGTTCTAACAAGTGTAGATTGGTTAAGAGAGTATTCTAAAGGCTTAGAATAGTCTAGGAATGTGTATTCGGACATATAAGAACCTTTAGAATGATCCTAAACAATTCTTGGTGCCCTAAGGAACGTAAAGGATGTATCATGAGTCCTTGGAGGCTCTAACAAGTGTAGAGTGATTAATAGAGTATTCTAAAGGCTTAGAATAGTCTAGGCATGTTTATTAGGACATATAAGAAACTTTAGAATGATCGTAAAAATGCTTGGTGCCCCAAGGGACGTAGAGGATGTAGCATGAGTCGTTGGAGGCTCTAAAAAGTGTAGAATGGTTAATAGAGTATTCTAAAGGCTTAGAATGGTCTAGGAATGTGTATTAGGACATATAAGAACCTTTAGAATGATCCTAAACAATGCTTGGTACCCCAAGGGACGTAAAGGATGTAGCATGAGTCCTTGGAGGCTCTAACAAGTGTAGAAAGGATAATAGAGTATTCGAAAGGCATAGAATAGTCAAGGAATGTGTGTAAGGACATATAAGAACCTTCAGAATGATCCTAAACAATGCTTAATGCCCCAAGGGACGTAGAGGATGTAGCATGAGTCCTTGGAGGCTCTAACAAGTGTAGAATGGTTACGAGAGTATTTTAAAGGCTTAGAATCCTCAAGGCAAGTGTATTAGGACATATAAGAACCTTTAGAATGATCCTAAACAATGCTTGGTGCCCCAAGGGACAAAGAGGATGTAGAATGAGTCCTTGGAGGCTCTAGCAAGTGTAGAATGGTTAATAGAGTATTCTAAAGGCTGAGAATGGTCTAGGCATGTGTATTAGGACATATAAGCACCTTTAGAATGTAACTAAATAAATCTTGGTGCCCCAAGGGACGTAGAGGATGTAACATGAGTCCTTGGATGCTCTAACAAGTGTAGAATGGTTAATAGAGTATTCTAAAGGCTTAGTATTGTCTAGGAATATGTATTAGGATATATAAGAACATTTAGAATGATCGTAAACAATGCTTGGTGCCCCATGGGACGTAGAGGATGTAGCATGAGTCGTTGGAGGCTCTAAAAAGTGTAGAATGGTTAATAGAGTATTCTAAAGGCTTAGAATGGTCTAGGAATGTGTATTAGGACATATAAGAACCTTTAGAATGATCCTAAACAATGCTTGGTGCCCCAAGGGACGTAGAGGATGTAGCATGAGTCCTTGGAGGCTCTAACAACTGTAGAATGGTTAATAGAGTATTCCAAAGGCATAGAATGGTGAAGGAGTGTGTATAAGGACATATAAGAACCTTCAGAATAATCCTAAACAATGCTTGGTGCCCCAAGGGACGTAGAGGATGTAGCATGAGTCCTTGGAGGCTCTAACAAGTGTAGAAAGGTTAATAGAGTATTCGAAAGACATATAATGGTCAAGGAATGTATATTAGGACATATAGGAACCTTCAGAATGATCCTATACAATGCATAGTGCCCCAAGGGACGTAGAGGATGTAGCATGAGTCCTTGGAGGCTCTAACAAGTGTAGAATGGTTAAGAGAGTATTTTAAAGGCTTAGAATCGTCTAGGCATGTGTATTAGGACATATAAGAACCTTTAGAATGATCCCAAACAATGCTTGGTGCCCCAAGGGACAAAGAGGATGTAGAATGAGTCCTTGGAGGCTCTAGCAAGTGTAGAATTGTTAATAGAGTATTCTAAAGGCTGAGAATGGTCTAGGCATGTGTATTAGGACATATAAGAACCTTTAGAATGATCCTAAACAAAGCTAGGTGCCCCAAGGGACGTAGAGGATGTATCATGAGTCCTTGGATGCTCTAACAAGTGTAGAGTGGTTAATAGAGTATTCTAAAAGCTTAGTATTGTCTAGGAATATGTATTAAGACATATAAGAACCTTTAGAACGATCCTAAACAATGCTTGGTGCGCCAAGCAACGTAGAGGATGTAGCATGAGTCCTTGGAGGCTCTAAAGAGTGTAGAATGGTTAAAAAAGTATTGTAAAGGCTTAGAATGGTCTAGGAATGTGTATTATGACATTCAAGAACCTTTAGAATGATCGTAAACAATTCTTGGTGCCCCATGGGACGTAGAGGATATAGCATGAGTCCTAGGAGGCTATAACAAGTGTAGAATGATTAATAGAGTATTCTAAAGGCTTAGACTGGTCTAGGCATTTGTATTAGGACTTATAAAAACCTTTAGAATTATCCTAAAGTATGCTTGGTTCCCCTAGGAACGTAGAGGGTGAATCATGAGTCGTTGGAAGCTCTAACAAGTGTAGAATGGTTAAGAGTATTATAAAGGCTTAGAATCGTCTAGGAATGTGTATTAGGGCATAGAAGAACCTTTAGATTGATCCTAAACAAAGCTTGGTGTCCCAATGGAGGTAAAGAATGTAGCATGAGTCCTTGGAGGCTCTAACAAGTGTAGAATGGTTAATAAAGTATTCTAAAGGCTTAAAATGGTCTACGAATGTGTATTAGGACATATAAGAACCTTCAGAATGATCCTAAACTATGCTTGGTTCCCCTAGGAACGTAGAGGGTGAATCATGGGTCCTTGGAGGCTTTAACAAGTGTAGAATGGTTAAGAGAGTATTCTAAAGACTTAGAATGGTCTAGGCATGTGTATTAGGACATATTTGAACCTTTAGAATGATCCTAAACAATGATTGGTGCCCCAAGGGATGTAGAGGATGTAGCATGAGTCCTTGGAGGCTCTAACAAGTGTAGAATGGTTAAGAGAGTATTTTAAAGGTTTAGAATCGTCTAGCCATGTATATTAGGACATATAAGAACCTTTAGAATGATCCTAAACAATGCATGGTGCCCCAAGGGACAAAGAGGATGTAGCATGAGTCCTTGGAGGCTCTAACAAGTGTAGAATGATTAAGAGAGTATTTTAAAGGCTTACAATTGTCTAGGAATTTGTATTAGGACATATAAGAACCTTTAGAATGATCGTAAACAATGTTTGGTGCCCCATGGGACGTAGAGGATGTAGCATGAGTCGTTGGATGCTCTAACAAGTGTAGAATGGTTAATAGAGTATTCTAAAGGCTTAGAATGGTCCAGGAATGTGTACTAGGACATATAAGAACCTTCAGAATGATCCTAAACTATGCTTGGTTCCCCTAGGAACTTAGAGGGTGAATCATGGGTCATTGGAGGCTTTAACAAGTGTAGAATGGTTAAGAGAGTATTCTTAAGACTTAGAATGGTCTAGGCATGTGTATTAGGACATATCTGAACCTTTAGAATGATCCGAAATAATGATTGGTGCCCCAAGGGATGTAGAGGATGTAGCATGAGTCCTTGGCGGCTCTAACAAGTGTAGAATGGTTAAGTGAGTATTTTAAAGGTTTAGAATCGTCTAGCCATGTATATTAGGACATATAAGAACCTTTAGAATGATCCTAAACAATGCTTGGTGCCCCAAGGGACAAAGAGGATGTAGAATGAGTCCTTGGAGGCTCTAACAAGTGTAGAATGGTTAATAGAGTATTCTAAAGGCTTAGTATTGTCTAGGAATATGTATTAGGACATATAAGAACATTTAGAATGATCGTAAACAATGCTTGGTGCCCCATGGGACGTAGAGGATGTAGCATGAGTCGTTGGAGGCTCTAACAAGTGTAGAATGGTTAATAGAGTATTCTAAAGGCTTACAATGGTCTACGAATGTGTATTAGGACATATAAGAACCTTCAGAATGATCCTAAACTATGCTTGGTTCCCCTAGGAACGTAGAGGGTGAATCATGTGTCCTTGGAGGCTTTAACAAGTGTATAATGGTTAAGAGGGTATTCTAAAGACTTAGAATGGTCTAGGCATGTGTATTAGGACATATAAGAACCTTTAGAATGATCCTAAACAATGCTTGGTGCCCCAAGGGACGTAGAGGATGTAGCATGCGTCGTTCGAGGCTCTAAAAAGTGTAGAATGGTTAATAGAGTATTATAAAGGCTTAGAATGGTCTAGGCATTTGTATTAAGACATATAAGAACCTTTAGAATTATCCTAAACAATGCTTGGTGCGCCAAGGGACGTAGAGCATGTAGCATGAGTCCTTGGAGGCTCTAACAAGTGTAGAATGGTTAAGAGAGTATTCTAAAGGCTTAGTATTGTCTAGGAATGTATATTAGGACATATAAGAACCTTTAGAATGTTCCTAAACAATGCTTGGTGCCCCAAGGGACAAAGAGGATGTATAAAGAGTCCTTGAAGGCTCTAACAAGTGTAGAATGGTGAATAGAGTATTCTAAAGGCTTAGTATTGTCTAGGAATATGTATTATGACATATAAGAACCTTTAGAATGATCGTAAACAATGCTTGGTGCCCCATGGGACGTAGAGAATGTAGCATGAGTCGTTGGTGGCTCTAACAAGTGTAGAATGGTTAATAGAGTATTCTAAAGGCTTAGAATGGTCTAGGAATGTATATCAGGACATATAAGAACCATTTGAATGATTCTAAACAATGCTTGGTGTCCCAAGGGACGTAGAGGATGTAACATGAGTCCTTGGATGCTCTAACAAGTGTAGAATGGTTAATAGAGTATTCTAAAGGCTTAGTATTGTCTAGCAATATGTATTAAATCATATAAGAACCTTTTGAATGATCCTAAACAATGCTTGGTGCGCCAAGCGACATAGAGGATGTAGCATGAGTCCTTGGAGGCTCTAACAAGTGTAGAATGGTTAAAAAAGTATTGTAAAGGCTTAGAATGGTCTAGGAATGTGTATTTGGACATACAAGAACCTTTAGAATGATCGTAATCAATTCTTGGTGCCCCATGGGACGTAGAGGATGTAGCATTAGTCCTAGGAGGCTCTAACAAGTGTAGAATGCTTAATAGAGTATTCTAAAGGCTTCGAATGGTCTAGGCATTTGTATTAAGACATATAAGAACCTTTAGAATTATCATAAACAATGCTTGGTGCGCCAAGGGACGTAGAGGATGTACCATGAGTCCTTGGAGGCTCTAACAAGTGTAGAAAGGTTAAGAGAGTATTTTAAAGGTTTAGAATCGTCTAGCCATGTATATTAGGACATATAAGAACCTTTAGAATGTTCCTAAACAATGCTTGGTTCCCCAAGGGACAAAGAGGATGTAGAATGAGTCCTTGGAGGCTCTAACAAGTGTAGAATGGTTAATAGAGTATTCTAAATGCTTAGTATTGTCTAGGAATATGTATTAGGACATACAAGAACCTTTAGAATGATCGTAAACAATGCTTGGTGCCCCATGGGACGTAGAGGGTGAATCATCAGTCCTTGGTGGCTCTAACAAGTGTAGAATGGTTAATAGAGTATTCTAAAGGCTTACAATTGTCTAGGAATATGTATGAGGACATATAAGAACCTTTAGAATGATCGTAAAGAATGCTTGGTGCCCCATGGGACATAGAGGATGTAGCATGAGTCGTTGGAGGCTCTAACAAGTGTTGAATGGGTAATAGAGTATTCTAAAGGCTTAGAATGGTCCAGGAATGTGTATTAGGACATATAAGAACCTTCAGAATGATCCTAAACTATGCTTGGTTCCCCTAGGAACTTAGAGGGTGAATCATGGGTCATTGGAGGCTTTAACAAGTGTAGAATGGTTAAGAGAGTATTCTTAAGACTTAGAATGGTCTAGGCATGTGTTTTAGGACATATGAACCTTTAGAATGATCCTAAACAATGATTGGTGCCCCAAGGGAAGTAGAGGATTTAGCATGAGTCATTGGTGGCTCTAACAAGTGTAGAATGGTTAAGAGAGTATTTTAAAGGTTTAGAATCGTCTAGCCATGTATATTAGGACATATAAGAACCTTGAGAATGATCCTAAACAACGCTTGGTGCCCCAAGGGACAAAGAGGATGTAGAATGAATCCTTGGAGGCTCTAACAAGTGTAGAATGGTTAATAGAGTATTCTAAAAGGCTTAGTATTGTCTAGGAATATGTATTAGGACATATAAGAACCTTTAGAATGATCCTAAACAATGCTTGGTACCCCAGGAGACGTAGAGGATGTAGCATCAGTCGTTGGAGGCTCTAAAAAGTGTAGAAAGGTTAATAGAGTATTCGAAAGGCATAGTATGGTCAAGGAATGTGTATTAGGACATATAAGAACCTTCAGAATGATCCTAAACAATGCTTGGTGCCCCAAGGGATGTAGAGGATGTAGCATGAGTCCTTGGAGGCTGTAACAAGTGTAGAATGGTTAATAGAGTATTCTAAAGGCTTAGAATGGTCCAGGAATGTGTATTAGGACATATAAGAACCTTCAGAATGATCCTAAACTATGCTTGGTTCCCCTAGGAACTTAGAGGGTGAATCATGGGTCATTTGAGGCTTTAAAAAGTGTAGAATGGTTAAGAGAGTATTCTTAAGACTTAGAATGGTCTAGGCATGTGTATTAGGACATATCTGAACCTTTAGAATGATCCTAAACAATGATTGGTGCCCCAATGGATAAAGAGGATGTAGAATGAGTCCTTGGAGGCTCTAGCAAGTGTAGAATGGTTAATAGGGTATTCTAAAGGCTGAGAATGGTCTAGGCATATGTATTAGGACATATAAGAACCTATAGAATGATCCGAAACAAAGCTTGGTGCCCCAAGGGACGTAGAGGATGTAACATGAGTCCTTGGATGCTCTAACAAGTGTAGAATGGTTAATAGAGTATTCTAAAGGCTTTGTATTGTCTAGGAATACGTGTTAAGACATATAAGAACCTTTAGAACGATCCTAAACAATGCTTGGTGCGCCAAGCAACGTAGAGGATGTAGCATGAGTCCTTGGAGGCTCTAACAAGTGTAGAATGGTTAAAAAAGTATTGTAAAGGCTTAGAAAGGTCTAGGAATGTGTACTTGGACATACAAGAACCTTTAGAATGATCGTAATCAATTCTTGGTGCCCCATGGGACGTAGAGGATGTAGCATGAGTCCTAGGAGGCTATAACAAGTGTAGAATGGTTAATAGAGTATTCTAAAGGCTTAGACTGGTCTAGGCATTTGTATTAGGACTTATAAAAACCTTTAGAATTATCCTAAACTATGCTTGGTTCCCCTAGGAACGTAGAGGGTGAATCATGAGTCGTTGGAGGCTCTAACAAGTGTAGAATGGTTAATAGAGTATTATAAAGGCTTAGAATCGTCTAGGAATGTGTATTAGGGCATATAAAAACCTTTAGAATGATCCTAAACAAAGCTTGGTGTCCCAATGGAGGTAAAGAATGTAGCATGAGTCCTTGGAGGCTCTAACAAGTGTACAATGGTTAATAGAGTATTCTAAAGGCTTA
Source organism: Crotalaria pallida (assembly GCA_037953625.1). NCBI lineage: Eukaryota > Viridiplantae > Streptophyta > Magnoliopsida > Fabales > Fabaceae > Crotalaria > Crotalaria pallida. Next base: position 71,333,857 of record CM075649.1, on the reverse strand, counting down.
AAATGGTCTAGGAATGTGTATTAGGACATTTAAGAACCTTCAGAATGATCCTAAACTATGCTTGGTTCCCCTAGGAACATAGAGGGTGAATCATGGGTCCTTGGAGGCTTTAACAAGTGTAGAATGGTTAAGAGAGTATTCTAAAGACTTAGAATGGTCTAGGCATGTGTATTAGGACATATTTGAACCTTTAGAATGATCCTAAACAATGATTGGTGCCCCAAGGGATGTAGAGGATGTAGCATGAGTCCTTGGAGGCTCTAACAAGTGTAGAATGGTTAATAGAGTATTCTAAAGGCTTAAAATGGTCTAGGAATGTGTATTAGGACATTTAAGAACCTTCAGAATGATCCTAAACTATGCTTGGTTCCCCTAGGAACATAGAGGGTGAATCATGGGTCCTTGGAGGCTTTAACAAGTGTAGAATGGTTAAGAGAGTATTCTAAAGACTTAGAATGGTCTAGGCATGTGTATTAGGACATATTTGAACCTTTAGAATGATCCTAAACAATGATTGGTGCCCCAAGGGATGTAGAGGATGTAGCATGAGTCCTTGGAGGCTCTAACAAGTGTAGGATGGTTAAGAGAGTATTTTAAAGGTTAGAATCGTCTAGACATGTATATTAGGACATATAAGAACCTTTAGAATGATCCTAAACAATGCTTGGTGCCCCAAGGGACGTAGAGGATGTAGCATGAGTCCTTGGAGACACTAACAAGTGTAGAAAGGTTAAGAGAGTATTTTTAAAGGTTTAGAATCATCTAGCCATGTATATTAGGACATATAAGAACCTTTAGATTGATCCTAAAAATTGCTTGGTGCCCCAAGGGACAAAGAGGATGTAGAATGAGTCCTTGGAGGCTCTAACAAGTGTAGAATGGTTAATAGAGTATTCTAAAGGCTTACAATTGTCTAGGAATATGTACTAGGACATATAAGAACCTTTAGAATGATCGTAAACGATGCTTGGTGCCCCATGGGACGTAGAGGATGTAGCATGAGTCGTTGGAGGCTCTAACAAGTGTAGAATGGTTAATAGAGTATTCTAAAGGCTTAGAATGGTCCAGGAATGTGTATTAGGACATATAAGAACCTTCAGAATGATCTTAAACTATGCTTGGTTCCCCTAGGAACTTAGAGGGTGAATCATGGGTCATTGGAGGCTTTAACAAGTGTAGAATGGTTAAGAGAGTATTCTTAAGACTTAGAATGGTCTAGGCATGTGTATTAGAATGATCCTAAACAATGATTGGTGCCCCAAGGGATGTAGAGGATGTAGCATGAGTCCTTGGCGGCTCTAACAAGTGTAGAATGGTTAAGAGAGTATTTTAAAGGTTTAGAATCGTCTAGCCATGTATATTAGGACATATAAGAACCTTTAGAATGATCCTAAAAAATGCTTGGTGCCCCAAGGGACAAAGAGGATGTAGAATGAGTCCTTGGAGGCTCTAACAAGTGTAGAATGGTTAATAGAGTATTCTAAAGGCTTACAATTGTCTAGGAATATGTACTAGGACATATAAGAACCTTTAGAATGATCGTAAACGATGCTTGGTGCCCCATGGGACGTAGAGGATGTAGCATGAGTCGTTGGAGGCTCTAACAAGTGTAGAATGGTTAATAGAGTATTCTAAAGGCTTAGAATGGTCCAGGAATGTGTATTAGGACATATAAGAACCTTCAGAATGATCTTAAACTATGCTTGGTTCCCCTAGGAACTTAGAGGGTGAATCATGGGTCATTGGAGGCTTTAACAAGTGTAGAATGGTTAAGAGAGTATTCTTAAGACTTAGAATGGTCTAGGCATGTGTATTAGAATGATCCTAAACAATGATTGGTGCCCCAAGGGATGTAGAGGATGTAGCATGAGTCCTTGGCGGCTCTAACAAGTGTAGAATGGTTAAGAGAGTATTTTAAAGGTTTAGAATCGTCTAGCCATGTATATTAGGACATATAAGAACCTTTAGAATGATCCTAAAAAATGCTTGGTGCCCCAAGGGACAAAGAGGATGTAGAATGAGTCCTTGGAGGCTCTAACAAGTGTAGAATGGTTAATAGAGTATTCTAAAGGCTTACAATTGTCTAGGAATATGTATTAGGACATATAAGAACCTTTAGAATGTTCGTAAACAATGCTTGGTGCCCCATGGGACGTAGAGGATGTAGCATGAGCCGTTGGAGGCTCTAACAAGTGTAGAATGGTTAATAGAGTATTCTAAAGGCTTAGAATGGTCCAGGAATGTGTATTAGGACATATAAGAACCTTCAGTATGATCCTAAACTATGCTTGGTTCCCCTAGGAACTTAGAGGGTGAATCATGGGTCATTGGAGGCTTTAACAAGTGTAGAATGGTTAAGAGAGTATTCTTAAGACTTAGAATGGTCTAGGCATGTGTATTAGGACATATCTGAACCTTTAGAATGATCCTAAACAATGATTGGTGCCCCAAGGGATGTAGAGGATGTAGCATGAGTCCTTGGCGGCTCTAATAAGTGTAGAATGGTTAAGAGAGTATTTTAAAGGTTTAGAATCGTCTAGCCATGTATATTAGGACATATAAGAACCTTTAGAATGATCCTAAAAAATGCTTGGAGCCCCAAGGGACAAAGAGGATGTAGAATGAGTCCTTGGATGCTCTAACAAGTGTAGAATGGTTAATAGAGTATTCTAAAGGCTTACAATTGTCTAGGAATATGTATTAGGACATATGAGAACCTTTAGAATGATCGTAAACAATGCTTGGTGCCCCATGGGACGTAGAGGATGTAGCATGAGTCGTTGGAGGCTCTAACAAGTGTAGAATGGTTAATAGAGTATTCTAAAGGCTTAGAATGGTCCAGGAAAGTGTATTAGGACATATAAGAACCTTCAGAATGATCCTGAACTATGCTTGGTTCCCCTAGGAACTTAGAGGGTGAATCATGGGTCATTGGAGGCTTTAACAAGTGTAGAATGGTTAAGAGAGTATTCTTAAGATTTAGAATGGTCTAGGCATGTGTATTAAGGACATATCTGAACCTTTAGAATAATCCTAAACAATGATTGGTGCCCCACGGGATGTAGAGGATCTAGCATGAGTCCTTGGCGGCTCTAACAAGTGTAGAATGGTTAAGAGAGTATTTTAAAGGTTTAGAATCGTCTAGCCATGTATATTAGGACATATAAGAACCTTTAGAATGATCCTAAAAAATGCTTGGTGCCCCAAGGGACAAAGAGGATGTAGAATGAGTCCTTTGAGGCTCTAACAAGTGTAGAATGGTTAATAGAGTATTCTAAAGGCTTACAATTGTCTAGGAATATGTATTAGGACATATAAGAACCTTTATAATGATCGTAAACAATGCTTGGTGCCCCATGGGACGTAGAGGATGTTGCATGAGTCGTTGGAGGCTCTAACAAGTGTAGAATGGTTAATAGAGTATTCTAAAGGATTAGAATGGTCCAGGAATGTGTATTAGGACATATAAGAACCTTCAGAATGATCCTAAACTATGCTTGGTTCCCCTAGGAACTTAGAGGGTGAATCATGGGTAATTGGAGACTTTAACAAGTGTAGAATGGTTAAGAGAGTATTCTTAAGACTTAGAATGGTCTAGGCATGTGTATTAGGACATATCTGAACCTTTAGAATGATCCTAAACAATGATTGGTGCCCCAAGGGATGTAGAGGATGTAGCATGAGTCCTTGGTGACTCTAACAAGTGTAGAATGGTTAAGAGAGTATTTTAAAGGTTTAGAATCGTCTAGTCATATATATTAGGACATATAAGAACCTTTAGAATGATCCTAAACAACGCTTGGTGCCCCAAGGGACAAAGAGGATGTAGAATGAGTCCTTGGAGGCTCTAACAAGTGTAGAATGGTTAATAGAGTATTCTAAAGGCTTAGTATTGTCTAGGAATATGTATTAGGACATATAAGAACCTTTAGAATGATCCTAAACAATGCTTGGTACCCCAGGAAACGTAGAGGATGTAGCATAAGTCCCTTGAGGCTCTAACAAGTGTAGAAAGGTTAATAGAGTATTCGAAAGGCATAGAATGGTCAAGGAATGTGTATTAGGACATATAAGAACCTTCAGAATGATCCTAAACAATGCTTGGTGCCCCAAGGGACGTAGAGGATGTAGCATGAGTCCTTGGAGGCTCTAACAAGTGTAGAATGGTTAAGAGAGTATTTTAAAGGCTTAGAATCATCTAGGCATGTGTATTAGGACATATAAGAACCTTTAGAATGATCCTAAACAATGCTTGGTGCCCCAAGGGACAAAGACGGTGTAGAATGAGTCCTTGGAAGCTCTAGCAAGTGTAGAATGGTTAATAGAGTATTCTAAAGGCTGAGAATGGTCTAGGCATGTGTATTAGGACATATAAGAACCTTTAGAATGATCCTAAACAAAGCTTGGTGCCCCAAGGGACGTAGAGGATGTAACATGAGTCCTTGGATGCTCTAACAAGTGTAGAATGGTTAATAGAGTATTCTAAAGGCTTAGTATTGTCTAGGAATATGTATTAAGACATATAAGAACCTTTAGAACGATCCTAGACAATGCTTGGTGCGCCAAGCAACGTAGAGGATGTAGCATGAGTCCTTGGAGGCTCTAACAAGTGTAGAATGGTTAAAAAAGTATTGTAAAGGCTTAGAATGGTCTAGGAATGTGTATTATGACATACAAGAACCTTTAGAATGATCGTAAACAATTCTTGGTGCCCCATGGGACGTAGAGGATGTAGCATGAGTCCTAGGAGGCTATAACAAGTGTAGAATGGTTAATAGAGTATTCTAAAGGCTTAGACTGGTCTAGGCATTTGTATTAGGACTTATATAAACCTTTAGAATTATCCTAAACTATGCTTGGTTCCCCTAGGAACGTAGAGGGTGAATCATGAGTCGTTGGAGGCTCTAACAAGTGTAGAATGGTTAATAGAGTATTATAAAGCCTTAGAATCGTCTAGGAATGTGTATTAGGACATATAAGAACCTTCAGAATGATCGTAAACAATTCTTGGTGCCCCATGGGACGTAGAGGATGTAGCATGAGTCGTTGGAGGCTCTAACAAGTGTAGAATAGTTAATAGAGTATTCTAAAGGATTAGAATGGTCCAGGAATGTGTATTAGGACATATAAGAACCTTCAGAATGATCCTAAACTATGCTTGGTTCCCCTAGGAACTTAGAGGGTGAATCATGGGTCATTGGAGACTTTAACAAGTGTAGAATGGTTAAGAGAGTATTCTTAAGACTTAGAATGGTCTAGGCATGTGTATTAAGGACATATCTGAACCTTTAGAATGATCCTAAACAATGATTGGTGCCCCAAGGGATGTAGAGGATCTAGCATGAGTCCTTGGCGGCTCTAACAAGTGTAGAATGGTTAAGAGAGTATTTTAAAGGTTTAGAATCGTCTAGCCATGTATATTAGGACATATAAGAACCTTTAGAATGATCCTAAAAAATGCTTGGTGCCCCAAGGGACAAAGAGGATGTAGAATGAGTCCTTTGAGGCTCTAACAAGTGTAGAATGGTTAATAGAGTATTCTAAAGGCTTACAATTGTCTAGGAATATGTATTAGGACATATAAGAACCTTTATAATGATCGTAAACAATGGTTGGTGCCGCATGGGACGTAGAGGATGTAGCATGAGTCGTTGGAGGCTCTAACAAGTGTAGAATGGTTAATAGAGTATTCTAAAGGATTAGAATGGTAAAGGAATGTGTATTAGGACATATAAGAACCTTCAGAATGATCCTAAACTATGCTTGGTTCCCCTAGGAACTTAGAGGGTGAATCATGGGTAATTGGAGACTTTAACAAGTGTAGAATGGTTAAGAGAGTATTCTTAAGACTTAGAATGGTCTAGGCATGTGTATTAGGACATATCTGAACCTTTAGAATGATCCTAAACAATGATTGGTGCCCCAAGGGATGTAGAGGATGTAGCATGAGTCCTTGGTGACTCTAACAAGTGTAGAATGGTTAAGAGAGTATTTTAAAGGTTTAGAATCGTCTAGCCATATATATTAGGACATATAAGAACCTTTAGAATGATCCTTAACAACGCTTGGTGCCCCAAGGGACAAAGAGGATGTAGAATGAGTCCTTGGAGGCTCTAACAAGTGTAGAATGGTTAATAGAGTATTCTAAAGGCTTAGTATTGTCTAGGAATATGTATTAGGACATATAAGAACCTTTAGAATGATCCTAAACAATGCTTGGTACCCCAGGAAACGTAGAGGATGTAGCATGAGTCCTTGGAGGCTCTAACAAGTGTAGAAAGGTTAATAGAGTATTCGAAAGGCATAGAATGGTCAAGGAATGTGTATTAGGACATATAAGAACCTTCAGAATGATCCTAAACAATGCTTGGTGCCCCAAGGGACGTAGAGGATGTAGCATGAGTCCTTGGAGGCTCTAACAAGTGTAGAATGGTTAAGAGAGTATTTTAAAGGCTTAGAATCATCTAGGCATGTGTATTAGGACATATAAGAACCTTTAGAATGATCCTAAACAATGCTTGGTGCCCCAAGGGACAAAGACGGTGTAGAATGAGTCCTTGGAGGCTCTAGCAAGTGTAGAATGGTTAATAGAGTATTCTAAAGGCTGAGAATGGTCTAGGCATGTGTATTAGGACATATAAGAACCTTTAGAATGATCCTAAACAAAGCTTGGTGCCCCAAGGGACGTAGAGGATGTAACATGAGTCCTTGGATGCTCTAACAAGTGTAGAATGGTTAATAGAGTATTCTAAAGGCTTAGTATTGTCTAGGAATATGTATTAAGACATATAAGAACCTTTAGAACGATCCTAGACAATGCTTGGTGCGCCAAGCAACGTAGAGGATGTAGCATGAGTCCTTGGAGGCTCTAACAAGTGTAGAATGGTTAAAAAAGTATTGTAAAGGCTTAGAATGGTCTAGGAATGTGTATTATGACATACAAGAACCTTTAGAATGATCGCAAACAATTCTTGGTGCCCCATGGGACGTAGAGGATGTAGCATGAGTCCTAGGAGGCTATAACAAGTGTAGAATGGTTAATAGAGTATTCTAAAGGCTTAGACTGGTCTAGGCATTTGTATTAGGACTTATAAAAACCTTTAGAATTATCCTAAACTATGCTTGGTTCCCCTAGGAACGTAGAGGGTGAATCATGAGTCGTTGGAGGCTCTAACAAGTGTAGAATGGTTAATAGAGTATTATAAAGGCTTAGAATCGTCTAGGAATGTGTATTAGGACATATAAGAACCTTCAGAATGATCGTAAACTATGCTTGGTTCCCCTAGGAACTTAGAGGGTGAATCATGGGTCATTGGAGGCTTTAACAAGTGTAGAATGGTTAAGAGAGTATTCTTAAGACTTAGAATGGTCTAGGCATGTGTATTAGGACATATCTGAACCTTTAGAATGATCCTAAACAATGATTGATGCCCCAAGGGATGTAGAGGATGTAGCATGAGTCCTTGGAGGCTCTAACAAGTGTAGAATGGTTAAGAGAGTATTTTAAAGGTTTAGAGTCGTCTAGCTATGTATATTAGGACAAAGAGGATTGTAGAATGAGTCCTTGGAGGCTCTAACAAGTGTAGAATGGTTAATAGAGTATTCTAAAGGCTTACAATTGTCTAGGAATATGTATTAGGACATATAAGAACCTTTAGAATGATCGTAAACACTGCTTGGTGCCCCATGGGACGTAGAGGATGTAGCATGAGTCGTTGGAGGCTCTAACAAGTGTAGAATGGTTAATAGAGTATTCTAAAGGCTTAGAATGGTCCAGGAATGTATATTAGGACATATAAGAACCTTCAGAATGATCCTAAACTATGCTTGGTTCCCCTAGGAACTTAGAGGGTGAATCATGGGTCATTGGAGGCTTTAACAAGTGTAGAATGGTTAAGAGAGTATTCTTAAGACTTAGAATGGTCTAGGCATGTGTATTAGGACATATCTGAACCTTTAGAATGATCCTAAACAATGATTGGTGTCCCAAGGGATGTAGAGGATGTAGCATGAGTCCTTGGTGGCTCTAACAAGTGTAGAATGGTTAAGAGAGTATTTTAAAGGTTTAGAATCGTCTAGCCATGTATATTAGGACATATAAGAACCTTTAGAATGACCCTAAACAATGCTTGGTGCCCCAAGGGACAATGAGGATTTAGAATGAGTCCTTGGAGGCTCTAACAAGTGTAGAATGGTTAATAGAGTATTCTAAAGGCTTAGTATTGTCTAGGAATATGTATTAGGACATATAAGAACATTTAGAATGATCATAAACAATGCTTGGTGCCCCATGGGACGTAGAGGATGTAGCACGAGTCGTTGGAGGCTCTAACAAGTGTAGAATGGTTAATAAAGTATTCTAAAGCCTTACAATTGTCTAGGAATGTGTATTAGGACATATAAGAACCTTCAGAATGATCCTAAACTATGCTTGGTTCCCCTTGGAACGTAGAGGGTTAATCATGCGTCCTTCGAGGCTTTAACAAGTGTATAATGGTTAAGAGGGTATTCTAAAGACTTAGAATGGTCTAGGCATGTGTATTAGGACATATAAGAAGCTTTATAATGATCCTACACAATGCTTGGTGCCCCAAGGGACGTAGAGGATGTAGCATGACTCCTTGGAGGATCTAACAAGTGTAGAATGGTTAAGAGAGTATTTTAAAGGTATAGAATCGTCTAGCCATGTATATTAGGACATACAAGAACCTTTAGAATGATCCCAAACAATGTTTGGTGCCCCAAGGGGCAAAGAGGATGTAGAATGAGTCCTTCGAGGCTCTAACAAGTGTAGAATGGTTAATAGAGTATTCTAAAGGCTTAGTATTGTCTAGTAATATGTATTAGGACATATAAGAACCTTTAGAATGATCCTAAACAATGCTTGGTACCCCAAGAGACGTAGAGGGTGTAGCATGAGTCCTTGGAGGCTCTAACAAGTGTAGAATGGTTAATAGAGTATTCCAAAGGCATAGAATGGTGAAGGAATGTGTATTAGGACATATAAGAACCTTTAGAATGATCCTAAACAAAGCTTGGTGCCCCAAGGGACGTAGAGGATGTAACATGAGTCCTTGGATGCTCTAACAAGTGTAGAATGGTTAATAGAGTATTCTAAAGGCTTAGTATTGTCTAGGAATATGTATTAAGACATATAAGAACCTTTAGAACGATCCTAGACAATGCTTGGTGCGCCAAGCAACGTAGAGGATGTAGCATGAGTCCTTGGAGGCTCTAACAAGTGTAGAATGGTTAAAAAAGTATTGTAAAGGCTTAGAATGGTCTAGGAATGTGTATTATGACATACAAGAACCTTTAGAATGATCGTAAACAATTCTTGGTGCCCCATGGGACGTAGAGGATGTAGCATGAGTCCTAGGAGGCTATAACAAGTGTAGAATGGTTAATAGAGTATTCTAAAGGCTTAGACTGGTCTAGGCATTTGTATTAGGACTTATAAAAACCTTTAGAATTATCCTAAACTATGCTTGGTTCCCCTAGGAACGTAGAGGGTGAATCATGAGTCGTTGGAGGCTCTAACAAGTGTAGAATGGTTAATAGAGTATTATAAAGGCTTAGAATCGTCTAGGAATGTGTATTAGGACATATAAGAACCTTCAGAATGATCGTAAACAATTCTTGGTGCCCCATGGGACGTAGAGGATGTAGCATGAGTCGTTGGAGGCTCTAACAAGTGTAGAATAGTTAATAGAGTATTCTAAAGGATTAGAATGGTCCAGGAATGTGTATTAGGACATATAAGAACCTTCAGAATGATCCTAAACTATGCTTGGTTCCCCTAGGAACTTAGAGGGTGAATCATGGGTCATTGGAGACTTTAACAAGTGTAGAATGGTTAAGAGAGTATTCTTAAGACTTAGAATGGTCTAGGCATGTGTATTAAGGACATATCTGAACCTTTAGAATGATCCTAAACAATGATTGGTGCCCCAAGGGATGTAGAGGATCTAGCATGAGTCCTTGGCGGCTCTAACAAGTGTAGAATGGTTAAGAGAGTATTTTAAAGGTTTAGAATCGTCTAGCCATGTATATTAGGACATATAAGAACCTTTAGAATGATCCTAAAAAATGCTTGGTGCCCCAAGGGACAAAGAGGATGTAGAATGAGTCCTTTGAGGCTCTAACAAGTGTAGAATGGTTAATAGAGTATTCTAAAGGCTTACAATTGTCTAGGAATATGTATTAGGACATATAAGAACCTTTATAATGATCGTAAACAATGGTTGGTGCCGCATGGGACGTAGAGGATGTAGCATGAGTCGTTGGAGGCTCTAACAAGTGTAGAATGGTTAATAGAGTATTCTAAAGGATTAGAATGGTAAAGGAATGTGTATTAGGACATATAAGAACCTTCAGAATGATCCTAAACTATGCTTGGTTCCCCTAGGAACTTAGAGGGTGAATCATGGGTAATTGGAGACTTTAACAAGTGTAGAATGGTTAAGAGAGTATTCTTAAGACTTAGAATGGTCTAGGCATGTGTATTAGGACATATCTGAACCTTTAGAATGATCCTAAACAATGATTGGTGCCCCAAGGGATGTAGAGGATGTAGCATGAGTCCTTGGTGACTCTAACAAGTGTAGAATGGTTAAGAGAGTATTTTAAAGGTTTAGAATCGTCTAGCCATATATATTAGGACATATAAGAACCTTTAGAATGATCCTAAACAACGCTTGGTGCCCCAAGGGACAAAGAGGATGTAGAATGAGTCCTTGGAGGCTCTAACAAGTGTAGAATGGTTAATAGAGTATTCTAAAGGCTTAGTATTGTCTAGGAATATGTATTAGGACATATAAGAACCTTTAGAATGATCCTAAACAATGCTTGGTACCCCAGGAAACGTAGAGGATGTAGCATGAGTCCTTGGAGGCTCTAACAAGTGTAGAAAGGTTAATAGAGTATTCGAAAGGCATAGAATGGTCAAGGAATGTGTATTAGGACATATAAGAACCTTCAGAATGATCCTAAACAATGCTTGGTGCCCCAAGGGACGTAGAGGATGTAGCATGAGTCCTTGGAGGCTCTAACAAGTGTAGAATGGTTAAGAGAGTATTTTAAAGGCTTAGAATCATCTAGGCATGTGTATTAGGACATATAAGAACCTTTAGAATGATCCTAAACAATGCTTGGTGCCCCAAGGGACAAAGACGGTGTAGAATGAGTCCTTGGAGGCTCTAGCAAGTGTAGAATGGTTAATAGAGTATTCTAAAGGCTGAGAATGGTCTAGGCATGTGTATTAGGACATATAAGAACCTTTAGAATGATCCTAAACAAAGCTTGGTGCCCCAAGGGACGTAGAGGATGTAACATGAGTCCTTGGATGCTCTAACAAGTGTAGAATGGTTAGTAGAGTATTCTAAAGGCTTAGTATTATCTAGGAATATGTATTAAGACATATAAGAACCTTTAGAACGATCCTAGACAATGCTTGGTGCGCCAAGCAACGTAGAGGATGTAGCATGAGTCCTTGGAGGCTCTAACAAGTGTAGAATGGTTAAAAAAGTATTGTAAAGGCTTAGAATGGTCTAGGAATGTGTATTATGACATACAAGAACCTTTAGAATGATCGTAAACAATTCTTGGTGCCCCATGGGACGTAGAGGATGTAGCATGAGTCCTAGGAGGCTATAACAAGTGTAGAATGGTTAATAGAGTATTCTAAAGGCTTAGACTGGTCTAGGCATTTGTATTAGGACTTATAAAAACCTTTAGAATTATCCTAAACTATGCTTGGTTCCCCTAGGAACGTAGAGGGTGAATCATGAGTCCTTGGAGGCTCTAACAAGTGTAGAAAGGTTAATAGAGTATTCGAAAGGCATAGAATGGTCAAGGAATGTGTATTAGGACATATAAGAACCTTAATAATGATCCTAAACAATGCTTGGTGCCCCAAGGGACGTAGAGGATGTAGCATGAGTCCTTGGAGGCTCTAACAAGTGTAGAATGGTTTATAGAGTATTTTAAAGGCTTAGAATCATCTAGGCATGTGTATTAGGACATATAAGAACCTTTAGAATGATCCTAAACAATGCTTGGTACCCCAAGAGACGTAGAGGGTGTAGCATGAGTCCTTGGAGGCTCTAACAAGTGTAGAATGGTTAATAGAGTATTCTAAAGGCTTAGAATCATCTAGGCATGTGTATTAGGACATATAAGAACCTTTAGAATGATCCTAAACAATGCTTGGTGCCCCAAGGGACAAAGACGGTGTAGAATGAGTCCTTGGAGGCTCTAGCAAGTGTAGAATGGTTAATAGAGTATTCTAAAGGCTGAGAATGGTCTAGGCATGTGTATTAGGACATATAAGAACCTTTAGAATGATCCTAAACAAAGCTTGGTGCCCCAAGGGACGTAGAGGATGTAACATGAGTCCTTGGATGCTGTAACAAGTGTAGAATGGTTAATAGAGTATTCTAAAGGCTTAGTATTGTCTAGGAATATGTATTAAGACATATAAGAACCTTTAGAACGATCCTAGACAATGCTTGGTGCGCCAAGCAACGTAGAGGGTGTAGCATGAGTCCTTGGAGGCTCTAACAAGTGTAGAATGGTTAAAAAAGTATTGTAAAGGCTTAGAATGGTCTAGGAATGTGTATTATGACATACAAGAACCTTTAGAATGATCGTAAACAATTCTTGGTGCCCCATGGGACGTAGAGGATGTAGCATGAGTCCTAGGAGGCTATAACAAGTGTAGAATGGTTAATAGAGTATTCTAAAGGCTTAGACTGGTCTAGGCATTTGTATTAGGACTTATAAAAACCTTTAGAATTATCCTAAACTATGCTTGGTTCCCCTAGGAACGTAGAGGGTGAATCATGAGTCGTTGGAGGCTCTAACAAGTGTAGAATGGTTAATAGAGTATTATAAAGGCTTAGAATCGTCTAGGAATGTGTATTAGGACATATAAGAACCTTCAGAATGATCGTAAACTATGCTTGGTTCCCCTAGGAACTTAGAGGGTGAATCATGGGTCATTGGAGGCTTTAACAAGTGTAGAATGGTTAAGAGAGTATTCTTAAGACTTAGAATGGTCTAGGCATGTGTATTAGGACATATCTGAACCTTTAGAATGATCCTAAACAATGATTGATGCCCCAAGGGATGTAGAGGATGTAGCATGAGTCCTTGGAGGCTCTAACAAGTGTAGAATGGTTAAGAGAGTATTTTAAAGGTTTAGAGTCGTCTAGCTATGTATATTAGGACAAAGAGGATTGTAGAATGAGTCTTTGGAGGCTCTAACAAGTGTAGAATGGTTAATAGAGTATTCTAAAGGCTTACAATTGTCTAGGAATATGTATTAGGACATATAAGAACCTTTAGAATGATCGTAAACACTGCTTGGTGCCCCATGGGACGTAGAGGATGTAGCATGAGTCGTTGGAGGCTCTAACAAGTGTAGAATGGTTAATAGAGTATTCTAAAGGCTTAGAATGGTCCAGGAATGTATATTAGGACATATAAGAACCTTTAGAATGACCCTAAACAATGCTTGGTGCCCCAAGGGACAAAGAGGATTTAGAATGAGTCCTTGGAGGCTCTAACAAGTGTAGAATGGTTAATAGAGTATTCTAAAGGCTTAGTATTGTCTAGGAATATGTATTAGGACATATAAGAACATTTAGAATGATCATAAACAATGCTTGGTGCCCCATGGGACGTAGAGGATGTAGCACGAGTCGTTGGAGGCTCTAACAAGTGTAGAATGGTTAATAAAGTATTCTAAAGCCTTACAATTGTCTAGGAATGTGTATTAGGACATATAAGAACCTTCAGAATGATCCTAAACTATGCTTGGTTCCCCTTGGAACGTAGAGGGTTAATCATGCGTCCTTCGAGGCTTTAACAAGTGTATAATGGTTAAGAGGGTATTCTAAAGACTTAGAATGGTCTAGGCATGTGTATTAGGACATATAAGAAGCTTTATAATGATCCTACACAATGCTTGGTGCCCCAAGGGACGTAGAGGATGTAGCATGACTCCTTGGAGGATCTAACAAGTGTAGAATGGTTAAGAGAGTATTTTAAAGGTATAGAATCGTCTAGCCATGTATATTAGGACATACAAGAACCTTTAGAATGATCCCAAACAATGTTTGGTGCCCCAAGGGGCAAAGAGGATGTAGAATGAGTCCTTCGAGGCTCTAACAAGTGTAGAATGGTTAATAGAGTATTCTAAAGGCTTAGTATTGTCTAGTAATATGTATTAGGACATATAAGAACCTTTAGAATGATCCTAAACAATGCTTGGTACCCCAAGAGACGTAGAGGGTGTAGCATGAGTCCTTGGAGGCTCTAACAAGTGTAGAATGGTTAATAGAGTATTCCAAAGGCATAGAATGGTGAAGGAATGTGTATTAGGACATATAAGAACCTTTAGAATGATCTTAAACAATGCTTTGTGCCCCAAGGGACGTAAAGGATGTAGCATGAGTCCTTGGAGGCTCTAACAAGTGTAGAATGGTTAATAGAGTATTCTAAAGGCATAGAATGGTCAAGGAATGTGTATTAGGACATATAAGAACCTTCAGAATGATCCTAAACTATGTGTTGTTCCTCTAGAAACGTAGAGGGTGAATCATTAGTCCTTGGAGGCTGTTTATTAGGACGTATAAGAACCTTTAGAATGATCCTAAACAATGCTTGGTGCCCTAAGGGACGTAGAGGATGTAGCATGCGTCGTTGGAGGCTCTAAAAAGTGTGGAATGGTTAATAGAGTATTCTAAAGGCATAGAATCGTCTAGGAATGTGTATTAGGGCATATAAGAACCTTTAGAATGATCCTATACAATGCTTGGTGCCCAATTGGACGTAAAGGATGTAGCATGAGTCCTTGGAGGCTCTAACAAGTGTAGAATAGTTAATAGAGTATTCTAAAGGCTTAGAATGGTTTAGGAATGTGTATTAGGACATATAAGAACCTTCAGAATGATCCTAAACTACGCTCGGTTCCCCTAGGAACGTAGAGGTTGAATCATGAGTCCTTTGAGGCTTTAACAAGTGTAGAATGGTTAGGATAGTATTTTAAAGACTTAGAATGGTCTAGGCATGTGTATTAGGACATACAAGAACCTTTAGAATGATCGTATACAATTCTTGGTGCCCCATGGGACGTAGAGGATGTAGCATGAGTCCTAGGAGGTTCTAACAGGTGTAGCATGGTTAATAGAGTATTCTAAAGGCTTAGAATGGTCTGGGCATTTGTATTAAGACATATAAGAACCTTTAGAATTATCCTAAACAATGCTTGGAGCGCCAAGGGACGTAGAGGATGTAGCATGAGTCCTTGGAGGATCTAAAAAGTGTAGAATGGTTAAGAGAGTATTGTAATGGTTTAGAATCGTCTAGCCATGTATATTAGGACATATAAGAACCTTTAGAATGTTCCTAAACAATGCTTGGTGCCCCAAGGGACAAAGAGGATGTATAAAGAGTCCTTGAAGGCTCTAACAAGTGTAGAATGGTTAATAGAGTATTCTAAAGGCTTAGTATTGTCTAGGAATATGTATTATGACATATAAGAACCTTTAGAATGATCGTAAACAATGCTTGGTGCCCCATGGGACGTAGAGAATGTAGCATGAATCGTTGATGGCTCTAACAAGTGTAGAATGGTTAATAGAGTATTCTAAAGGCTTAGAATGGTCTAGGAATGTATATTAGGACATATAAGAACCATTTGAATGATTCTAAACAATGCTTGGTGTCCCAAGGGACGTAGAGGATGTAACATGAGTTCTTGGATGCTCTAACAAGTGTAGAATGGTTAATAGAGTATTCTAAAGGCTTAGTATTGTCTAGCAATATGTATTAAGACATATAAGAACCTTTTGAATGATCCTAAAGAATGCTTGGTGCGCCAAGCGACATAGAGGATGTAGCATGAGTCCTTGGAGGCTCTAACAAGTGTAGAATGGTTAAAAAAGTATTGTAAAGGCATAGAAAGGTCTAGGAATGTGTATTTGGACATACAAGAACCTTTAGAATGATCGTAATCAATTCTTGGTGCCCCATGGGACGTAGAGGATGTAGCATGAGTCCTAGGAGGCTCTAACTAGTGTAGAATGCTTAATAGAGTATTCTAAAGGCTTCGAATGGTCTAGGCATTTGTATTAAGACATATAAGAACCTTTAGAATTATCATGAACAATGCTTGGTGCGCCAAGGGACGTAGAGGATGTAGCATGAGTCCTTGGAGGTTCTAACAAGTGTAGAATGGTTAAGAGAGTATTCTAAAGGCTTAGAATGGTCTAGGAATATGTATTTGGACTTATAAGAACCATTAGTATGATCCTAAACAATGCTTGGTTCCCCAAGGGACATAGAGCGTGTAGCATGAGTCCTTGGAGGTTCTAACAAGTGTAGAATGGTTAATAGAGTATTCTAAAGGCTTAGTATTGTCTAGGAATATGTATTAGGACATACAAGAACCATTAGAATGATCGTAAACAATGCTTGGTGCCCCATGGGACGTAGAGGATGTAGCATGAGTCGTTGGAGGCTCAAATAAGTGTAGAATGGTTAATAGAGTATTCTAAAGGCTTAGAATGGTCTAGGAATGTGTATTAGGACATAGAAGAACCTTCAGAATGATTGTAAACAATGCATGGTTCCCCATGGGACGTAGAGGATGTAGCATGAGTCGTTGGAGGCTCTAACAAGTGTAGAATGGTTAATAGAGTAATCTAAAGGCATAGAATGGTCAAGGAATGTGTATTAGGACATATAAGAACCTTCAGAATGATCCTAAACTATGAGTTGTTCCACTAGAAACGTAGAGGGTGAATCATCAGTCCTTGGAGGCTCTAATAAGTATAGAATGGTTAAGAGAGTATTCTAAAGACTTAGAAAGGTCTAGGAATGTGTATTAGGACATATAAGAACCTTCAGAATGTTCCTAAACTATGCTCGGTTCCCCTAGGAACGTAGAGGTTTAATCATGAGTCCTTTGAGGCTTTAACAAGTGTAGAATGGTTAGGATAATATTTTAAAGACTTAGAATGGTCTAGGCATGTGTATTAGGACATACAAGAACCTTTAGAATGATCTTAAACAATTCTTGGTGCCCCATGGGACGTAGAGGATGTAGCATGAGTCCTAGGAGGTTCTAACAAGCGTAGCATGGTTAATAGAGTATTCTAAAGGCTTAGAATGGTCTAGGCATTTGTATTAAGACATATAAGAACCTTTAGAATTATCCTAAACAATGCTTGGGTCGCCAAGGGACGTAGAGGATGTAGCATGAGTCCTTGGAGGCTCTAACAAGTGTAGAATGGTTAAGAGAGTATTTTAATGGTTTAGAATCGTCTAGCCATGTATATTAAGACATATAAGAACCTTTAGAATGTTTCTAAACAATGCTTGGTGCCCCAAGGGACAAAGAGGTTGTATAAAGAGTCCTTGAAGGCTCTAACAAGTGTAGAATGGTTAATGGAGTATTCTAAAGGCTTAGTATTGTCTAGGAATATGTATTATGACATATAAGAACCTTTAGAATGATCGTAAACAATGCTTGGTGCCCCATGGGACGTAGAGAATGTAGCATGAGTCGTTGGTGGCTCTAACAAGTGTAGAATGGTTAATAGAGGATTCTAAAGGCTTAGAATGGTTTAGGAATGTGTATTAGGACATATAAGAACCATTTGAATGATCCTAAACAATGCTTGGTGTCCCAAGGGACGTAGAGGATGTAACATGAGTCCTTGGATGCTCTAACAAGTGTAGAATGGTTAATAGAGTATTCGAAAGGCTTAGTATTGTCTAGCAATATGTATTAAGACATATAAGAACCTTTTGAATGATCCTAAACAATGCTTGGTGCGCCAAGCGACATAGAGGATGTAGCATGAGTCCTTGGAGGCTCTAACAAGTGTAGAATTGTTAACAAAGTATTGTGAAGGCTTAGAATGGTCTAGGAATGTGTATTAGGACATACAAGAACCTTTAGAATGATCGTAATCAATTCTTGGTGCCCCATGGGACGTAGAGGATGTAGCATGAGTCCTAGGAGGCTCTAACAAGTGTAGAATGCTTAATAGAGTATTCTAAAGGCTTCGAATGGTCTAGGCATTTGTATTAAGACATATAAGAACCTTTAGAATTATCATGAACAATGCTTGGTGCGCCAAGGGACGTAGAGGATGTAGCATGAGTCCTTGGAGGTTCTAACAAGTGTAGAATGGTTAAGAGAGTATTCTAAAGGCTTAGAATGGTCTAGGAATATGTATTTGGATTTATAAGAACCATTAGTATGATCCTAAACAATGCTTGAGTCCCCAAGGGACGTAGAGCGTGTAGCATGAGTCCTTGGAGGTTCTAACAACTGTAGAATGGTTAATAGAGTATTCTAAAGGCTTAGTATTGTCTAGGAATATGTATTAGGACATACAAGAACCATTAGAATGATCGTAAACAATGCTTGGTGCCCCATGGGACGTAGAGGATGTAGCATGAGTCGTTGGAGGCTCAAACAAGTGTAGAATGGTTAATAGAGTATTCTAAAGGCTTAGAATGGTCTAGGAATGTGTATTAGGACATAGAAGAACCTTCAGAATGATTGTAAACAATGCTTGGTGCCCCATGGGACGTAGAGGATGTAGCATGAGTCGTTGGAGGCTCTAACAAGTGTAGAATGGTTAATAGAGTATTCTAAAGGCATAGAATGGTCATGGAATGTGTATTAGGACATATAAGAACCTTCAGAATGATCCTAAACTATGAGTTGTTCCACTAGAAACGTAGAGGGTGAATCATCAGTCCTTGGAGGCTCTAATAAGTATAGAATGGTTAAGAGAGTATTCTAAAGACTTAGAACGGTCTAGGCAAGTGTATTAGGACATATAAGAACCTTTAGAATGATCCTGAACAATGCTTGGTGCCCCAAGGGACGTAGAGGATGTAGCATGAGTCCTTTAAGGCTCTAACAAGTGTAGAATGGCTAAGGGAGTATTTTAAATATTTAGATTCGTCTAGCCATGTATATTAGGACATATAAGAACCTTTAGAATGATCCTAAACAACGCTTGGTGCCCCAAGGGACAAAGAGGATGTAGAATGAGTCCTTGGAGGCTCTAACAAGTGTATAATGGTTAATAGAGTATTCTAAAGGCTTAGTATTGTCTAGGAATATGTATTAGGACATATAAGAACCTTTAGAATGATCCTAAACAATGCTTGGTACCCCAGGAGACGTAAAGGATGTAGCATGAGTCCTTGGAGGCTCTAACAAGTGTAGAATGGTTAATAGAGTATTCCAAAGGCATAGAATGGTGAAGGAATGTGTATTAGGACATATAAAACCTTTAGAATGATCCTAAACAATGCTTGGTGCCCCAAGGGACGTAAAGGATGTAGCATGAGTCCTTGGAGGCTCTAACAAGTGTAGAATGGTTAATAGAGTATTCTAAAGGCAGAGAATGGTCAACGAATGTGTATTAGGACATATAAGAACCTTCAGAATGATCCTAAACTATGTGTTGTTCCACTTGAAACGTAGAGGGTGAATCATCAGTCCTTGGAGGCTGTTTATTCGGACATATAAGAACCTTTAGAATGATCCTAAACAATGCTTGGTTCCCCAAGGGACGTAGAGGATGTAGCATGCGTCGTTGGAGGCTCTAAAAAGTGTAGAATGGTTAATAGAGTATTCTAAAGGCTTAGAATCGTCTAGGAATGTGTATTAGGGCATATAAGAACCTTTAGAATGATCCTATACAATGCTTGGTGCCCAATTGGACGTAAAGGATGTAGCATGAGTCCTTGGAGGCTCTAACAAGTGTAGAATGTTTAATAGAGTATTCTAAAGGCTTAGAATGGTCTAGGAATGTGTATTAGGACATATAAGAACCTTCAGAATGTTCCCAAACTACGCTCGGTTCCCCTAGGAACGTAGAGGTTTAACAAGTGTAGAATGGTTAGGATAGTATTTTAAAGACTTAGAATGGTCTAGGCATGTGTATTAGGACATACAAGAACCTTTAGAATGATCTTAAACAATTCTTGGTGCCCCATGGGACGTAGAGGATGTAGCATGAGTCCTAGGAGGTTCTAACAAGCGTAGCATGGTTAATAGAGTATTCTAAAGGCTTAGAATGATCTAGGCATTTGTATTAAGAGATATAAGAACCTTTAGAATTATCCTAAACAATGCTTGTGTCGCCAAGGGACGTAGAGGATGTAGCATGAGTCCTTGGAGGCTCGAACAAGTGTAGAGTGGTTAAGAGAGTATTTTAATGGTTTAGAATCGTCTAGCCATGTATATTAGGACATATAAGAACCTTTAGAATGTTCCTAAACAATGCTTGGTGCCCCAAGGGACAAAGAGGATGTATAAAGAGTCCTTGAAGGCTCTAACAAGTGTAGAATGGTTAATGGAGTATTCTAAAGGCTTAGTATTGTCTAGGAATATGTATTATGACATATAAGAACCTTTAGAATGATCGTAAACAATGCTTGGTGCCCCATGGGACGTAGAGAATGTAGTATGATTCGTTAGTGGCTCTAACAAGTGTAGAATGGTTAATAGAGTATTCTAAAGGATTAGAATGGTCTAGGAATGTGTATTAGGACATATAAGAACCATTTGAATGATCCTAAATAATGCTTGGTGTCCCAAGGGACGTAGAGGATGTAACATGAGTCCTTGGATGCTCTAACAAGTGTAGAATGGTTAATAGAGTATTCTAAAGGCTTAGTATTGTCTAGCAATATGTATTAAGACATATAAGAACCATTTGAATGATCCTAAACAATGCTTGGTGCGCCAAGGGACATAGAGAATGTAGCATGAGTCCTTGGAGGCTCTAACAAGTGTAGAATGGTTAGGATAGTATTTTAAAGACTTAGAATGGTCTAGGCATGTGTATTAGGACATACAAGAACCTTTAGAATGATCTTAAACAATTCTTGGTGCCCCATGGGACGTAGAGGATGTAGCATGAGTCCTAGGAGGTTCTAACAAGCGTAGCATGGTTAATAGAGTATTCTAAAGGCTTAGAATGATCTAGGCATTTGTATTAAGAGATATAAGAACCTTTAGAATTATCCTAAACAATGCTTGTGTCGCCAAGGGACGTAGAGGATGTAGCATGAGTCCTTGGAGGCTCGAACAAGTGTAGAATGGTTAAGAGAGTATTTTAATGGTTTAGAATCGTCTAGCCATGTATATTAGGACATATAAGAACCTTTAGAATGTTCCTAAACAATGCTTGGTGCCCCAAGGGACAAAGAGGATGTATAAAGAGTCCTTGAAGGCTCTAACAAGTGTAGAATGGTTAATGGAGTATTCTAAAGGCTTAGTATTGTCTAGGAATATGTATTATGACATATAAGAACCTTTAGAATGATCGTAAACAATGCTTGGTGCCCCATGGGACGTAGAGAATGTAGTATGATTCGTTAGTGGCTCTAACAAGTGTAGAATGGTTAATAGAGTATTCTAAAGGCTTAGAATGGTCTAGGAATATGTATTAGGACATATAAGAACCATTTGAATGATCCTAAATAATGCTTGGTGTCCCAAGGGACGTAGAGGATGTAACATGAGTCCTTGGATGCTCTAACAAGTGTAGAATGGTTAATAGAGTATTCTAAAGGCTTAGTATTGTCTAGCAATATGTATTAAGACATATAAGAACCTTTTGAATGATCCTAAACAATGCTTGGTGCGCCAAGCGACATAGAGAATGTAGCATGAGTCCTTGGAGGCTCTAACAAGTGTAGAATGGTTAAAAAAGTATTGTGAAGGCTTAGAATGGTCTAGGAATGTGTATTGGGACATTCAAGAACCTTTAGAATGATCGTAATCAATTCTTGGTGCCCCATGGGACGTAGAGGATGTAGCATGAGTCCTAGGAGGCTCTAACAAGTGTAGAATGCTTAATAGAGTATTCTAAAGGCTTCGAATGGTCTAGGCATTTGTATTAAGACATATAAGAACCTTTAGAATTATCATCAACATTTCTTGGTGTGCCAAGGGACGTAGAGGATGTAGCATGAGTCCTTGGAGGCTCTAACAAGTGTAGAATGGTTAAGAGAGTATTATAAAGGTTTAGAATCGTCTAGCCATGTATATTAGGACATATAAGAACCTTTAGAATGTTCCTAAACAATGCTTGGTGCCCCAAGGGACAAAGAGGATGTAGAATGAGTCCTTGGAGGCTCTAACAAGTGTAGAATGGTTAATAGAGTATTCTAAAGGCTTAGTATTGTCTAGGAATATGTATTAGGACATACAAGAACCTTTAGAATGATCGTAAACAATGCTTGGTGCCCCATGGGACGTAGAGGATGTAGCACGAGTCGTTGAAGGCTCAAACAAGTGTAGAATGGTTAATAGAGTATTCTAAAGGCTGAGAATGGTCTAGGAATGTGTATTAGGACATAAAAGAACCTTCAGAATGATTGTAAACAATGCTTGGTGCTCCAAGGGACGTAGAGGATGTAGCATGAGTCGTTGGAGGCTCTACCAAGTGTAGAATGGTTAATAGAGTATTCTAAAGGCTTTGTATTGTCTAGGAATGTGTATTAGGACATACAAGAACCTTTAGAATGATCGTAAACAATGCTTGGTGCCCCATGGGACGTAGAGAATGTAGCATGAGTCGTTGGAGGCTCTAACAAGTGTAGAATGGTTAATAGAGTATTCTAAAGGTGGAGAATGGTCTAGGCATGTGTATTAGGACATATAAGAACCTTTAGAATGATCCTAAACAAAGCTTGGTGCCCCAAGGGACGTAGAGGATGTAACATGAGTCCTTGGATGCTCTAACAAGTGTAGAATGGTTAATAAAGTATTCTAAAGGCTTAGAATGGTCTAGGAATGTGTATTAGGACATAGAAGAACCTTCAGAATGATTGTAAACAATGCTTGCTGCCCCATGGGACGTAGAGGATGTAGCATGAGTCGTTGGAGGCTCTAACAAGTGTAGAATGGTTAATAGAGTACTCTAAAGGCTTAGTATTGTCTAGGAATGTGTATTAGGACATACAAGAACCTTTAGAATGATCGTAAACAATGCTTGGTGCCCCATGGGACGTAGAGAATGTAGCATGAGTCGTTGGAGGCTCTAACAAGTGTAGAATGGTTAATAGAGGATTCTAAAGGCAGAGAATGGTCTAGGCATGTGTATTAGGACATATAAGAACCTTTAGAATGATCCTAAACAAAGCTTGGTGCCCCAAGGGACGTAGAGGATGTATAATGAGTCCTTGGATGCTCTAACAAGTGTAGAATGGTTAATAGAGTATTCTAAAGGCGTAGTATTGTCTAGGAATATGCTTGGTGCGCCAAGCGACGTAGAGGATGTAGCATGAGTCCTTGGAGGCTCTAACAAGTGTAGAATGGTTAAAAAAGTATTGTAAAGGCTTAGAATGGTCTAGGAATGTGTATTAGGACATACAAGAACCTTTAGAATTATCGTAATCAATTCTTGGTGCCCCATGGGATGTAGAGGATGTAGCATGAGTCCTAGGAGGCTCTAACAAGTGTAGAATGCTTAATAGAGTATTCTAAAGGCTTCGAATGGTCTAGGCATTTGTATTAAGACATATAAGAACCTTTAGAATTATCATAAACAATGCTTGGTGCGCCATGGGACGTAGAGGATGTAGCATGAGTCCTTGGAGGCTCTAACAAGTGTAGAATGATTAAGAGAGTATTTTAAAGGTTTAGAATCATCTAGCCAGTATATTAGGACATATAAGAACCTTTAGAATGTTCCAAGGGACAAAGAGGATGTAGAATGAGTCCTTGGAGGCTCTAACAAGTGTAGAATGGTTAATAGAGTATCCTAAAGGCTTAGTATTGTCCAGGAATATGTATTAGGACATATAAGAACCTTCAGAATGATCCTTAACTATGCTTGGTTCCCCTAGGAAAGTAGAGGGTGAATCATGAGTCCTTGGAGGCTTTAACAAGTGTAGAATGGTTAAGAGAGTATTCTAAAGACTTAGAATGGTCTAGACATGTGTATTTGAACATATAAGAACCTTTAGAATGATCCTAAATAATGCTTGCTGCCCCAAGGGACGTAGACGATGTAGCATGAGTCCTTGGAGGCTCTAACAAATGTAGAATGGTTAACAGAGTATTCTAAAGGCTTAGAATCGTCTAGGCATGTGTATTAGGACATATAAGAAACTTTAGAATGATCCTAAACAGTCCTTGGAGGCTCTAACAAGTGTAGAATGGTTAATAGAGTATTCTAAAGGCTTAGTGTTGTCTAGGAATATGTATTAGGACATATAAGAACCTTTAGAATGATCGTAAACAGTGCTTGGTGCCCCATGGGACGTAGAGAATGTAGCATGAGTCGTTGGTGGCTCTAACAAGTGTAGAATGGTTAATAGAGTATTCTAAAGGCTTAGAATGGTCTAGGAATGTGTATTAGGACATATAAGAACCTTTTGAATGATCCTAAACAATGCTTGGTGCGCCAAGCGACGTAGAGGATGTAGCATGAGTCCTTTGAGGCTCTAACAAGTGTAGAATGGTTAATAGAGTATTCTAAAGGCTTAGTATATTCTAGGAATATGTATTGGACATATAAGAACCTTTAGAATGATTGTAAAAATGCTTGGTGCCCCATGGGACGTAGAGGATGTAGCATGAGTCGATGGAGGCTCTAACAAGTGTAGAATGGTTAATAGAGTATTCTAAAGGCTTAGAATGGTCTAGGAATGCGTATTAGGACATATAAGAACCTTCAGAATGATCCTAAACTATGCTTGGTTCCCCTAGGAACGTAGAGGGTGAATCATGAGTCCTTGGAGGCTTTAACAATTGTAGAATGGTTAAAAAGTATGCGAAAGACTTGGAATGGTCTAGGCATGTGCATTAGGACATATAAGAACCTTTAGAATGATCCTAAACAATGCTTGGTGCCCCAAGGGACGTAGACGATGTAGCATGAGTCCCTGGAGGCTCTAACAAGTGTAGAAATTTTAAGAGAGTATTCTAAAGGCTTAGAATCGTCTAGGCATGTGTATTAGGACATATAAGAACCTTTAGAATGATCCTAAACAATGCTTGGTGCCCCAAAGGACAAAGAGGATGAAGAATGAGTCCTTGGAGGCTCTAACAAGTGTACAATGGTTAATACAGTATTCTAAAGGCTTAATAGTGTCTAGGAATGTGTATTAGGACATACAAGAACCTTTAGAATGATCGTAAACAATTCTTGGTGCCCCAATGGACGTAGAGGATGTAGCATGAGTCCTAGGAGGCTCTAACAAGTTTAGAATGGTTAATAGAGTATTCTAACAGCTTAGAATGGTCTAGGCAATTGTATTAGGACATATAAGAACCTTTAGAATTATCGTAAACAATTCTTGGTGCCCCATGGGACGTAGAGGATGTAGCATGACTCCTAGGAGGCTCTACCAAGTGTAGAATGGTTAATAGAGTATTCTAAAGGCTTAGAATGGTCTAGGCATTTGTATTAAGACATATAAGAACCTTTAGAATTATCCTAAACAGTGCTTGGTTCCCCAAGGGACAAAGAGGATGTAGAATTAGTCCTAAGAGGCTCTAACAAGTGTAGAATGGTTAATAGAGTATTCTAAAGGCTTAGTATTGTCTAGGAATATGTATTAGGACATATAAGAACCTTTATAATGATCGTAAACAATGCTTGGTGCCCCATGGGACGTAGAGGATGTAGTATGAGTCGTTGGAGGCTCTAACATGTGTAGAGTGGTTAAAAGAGTATTCTAAAGGCTTAGAATGGTCTAGGAATGTGTATTACGACATATAAGAACCTTCAGAATGATTGGGTATTGGGTGCTCGCAGTTATGATTCACACGAGGTTCCGAGCACGGAATCGGTGGGATGTGTTCCTCGTCATAGCAGACGCGTATTGGGTGCGTGCATTGATCGCGTAAGTCGCCGAGATGCGCCGCTGTAAGACGAGTACTGGGTGCTCGCAGTTATGGACACTCCTTACTCCATAGAATGATCGGCGGTAGTTC
The DNA here is from genome assembly GCA_037953625.1 of Crotalaria pallida. Lineage (NCBI taxonomy): Eukaryota > Viridiplantae > Streptophyta > Magnoliopsida > Fabales > Fabaceae > Crotalaria > Crotalaria pallida. The sequence continues at coordinate 71,307,864 of CM075649.1, read as the reverse complement.
TCCTGGTCATAGCAGACGCGTACTGGGTGCGTGCATTGATCGCGTAAGACGCATACTGGGTATGTGCAGCTGTAAGACGGGTACTGGGTACTCGCAGTTATGGACACTCCGACGTCCGACCTTAAATGGTGTAAGACATGCACTGGGTGTATGCATCCGAGAAGAGTAAAAGATTATAAGCTATGTAAAAGTGGAATAATGACTAATGAATCCGAGATAGAGATGGTTTACCGAGGTAAGAGATTAGTGGCCGAGAACTGAGTGTAGGAATTAAGGAAAGGGTATAAGGGGAACTAATCGGATGAACCGAGGTATAACTAATGTGAGCCGAGCTAAATTAAATTGTATGCATGTGAACCGAGCTAAATGATGATATATGCATGTGGTATATGGTTTGATTACTTGTCATTTATGTGCTAATTGACTACTTGTGTTTGGCTTGGTAGTTCGGTATGACATGTTAGAAACTGCTTATTTAAGTTCTGTGTAATGCTCACCTCCTTACCATTTTTCAGGTACTGAGCCCGAGCAGACGCAGTCCCCGGCCGGGCAGGTTCACTCTCCCTCACAGGGAGAGTAAGTTATTTAGAGTCGGAGAACTAGTTGTGTCTCGGCCAGTTGGCCCGAGCTAAAACATTCTTTTGTATTTTTGGCTTCGGATTTCCTTGATGGGCCTCGGCCAGTTGGCCGAGCTAAATTTTACTATCTTGTATTTTTGAATATGAACTTGGTGTATCTATTACTGAACCTGTTATGCTTTGTTCGAATTAAAGTCTTCCGCTTTATAACTCTGATGTTTTTGTGTTAATGAAAGGAAATATCACTTTGGAAATTATTATATTTTTTTTAAAAGAAATTTTAAAACCTAATTTGCGGGTTTAAGGGTAATTATTATATCGGGTGTTTCATTTTTGGTATCAGAGCAGTTTCTCCTCGGCCTATTGGAGTTGCAAAGGACTCCAGTGGTTACTCACCAAGAGAGTGACAAATAAGTAAAGTCTAGAAGTCTAAGTTAGGCAATAGAGCTTATAGATGTATATGTTTATGTATATATATATATATTTAATTATTCGATGGTTAATTGGCTTTCTCTCCATGACCGAGCAGCATGGGTGGGAGAAGAGCCGATAACGACCGAATTGCTGATGTGTTGGAAACGCTGGTTCAACTGCAGCAGAACCAAGCGCAGGCTCAGAAGAATCAGGCTGAGAACCTCGCTCATAACATCGCCGCAGCCGCAGCAGCTGCAGCTGCAGCCCTTCAACCTCCACCTCCGGCTCCGGTCGAGATCGACTGGATGAGCCGATTTCGGAAGAACGAACCACCTCGGTTCGAAGGGGGTTACAATCCTGCTGGAGCTCAGAGATGGCTCCAGGACATTGAGAAGATTTTCCGATCTCTGCAACCGCCCTATGAGTACAGGGTGAGGTTAGCTGAATTTGTGCTGGCAAGTGAGGCCGAGCACTGGTGGGAGCCGGAGAGCCGTGGACTTGAAGCGGCTAATGAAGCCATTACTTGGGATTTGTTCTGAGCTCGATTCCTCAGAAAGTACTTTCCTGAAGATGTCAGGAGAGAGAAGGAGCTCACCTTTCTCAAGCTGGAACAGAGGAACTTGAGTGTCGGAGAATATGCTGCACAGTTCGAGGATTTGATCCGTTACTCAGGCAGCTACAGAGATGCTGATGAACGTACCAAGTGCATCAAGTTTGAATCTGGTCTCCGTGACGATATTCGGCTCGCATTCGAATATCAGAACGTGGCCAACCTCTCGTAATTGGTGAACATGGCTAGCACCTATTAGAAGGGGCTCAAGAGGAAAGCTGACGGAAAGAGGAGCAGGTCGGCACAGAAAGCAGTGGGGCCGATCAGAGGGAAGGGAGCTGTTCAGAGATCTGCTCCCTATGTGAATCCGAGCTCAAGAGTGTCAACGACTCCGAGGAGCGGTGGTCAGATGGTGGTTTTCCCTGGTCCCTATCCGATATGCCAACACTACGGGAGGCAACACAGGGGAGAATGCTGGAGTCTGGATCCGAACAGAGCAAGAGGATCCTGTTTCCGATGTGGCAAGCCTGGTCATTTTGCAGCTCGGTGTACCGAGAACGTTGTGAAAGAAGAGGTCAATGGGGCAAAGGCACAACAGGCTGGTGTTAACCGACCTATGCAGAGAGGCAAAGTTTATACCATGGATGGTGAAAAGGTGACTGATGTCGACGAGCTGATCCGAGGTACTTGTCAAGTAGACAGCATTACATGTGCTGTGTTATTTGATTGTGGAGCCACACATTCTTTCATTTCCCTTGACTGTATGAACAGAATAAAACTATCCCCAGTAGAAATGCCTTACAAACTATCCATTTCTACCCCAACCAATTCTTCTGTAATCACTTCTAAAATGTGTCTAGAGTGTCCTATCCAAGTATTAGGCAGAGATTTTAAAGTCAATTTGATTTGCCTACCCTTAACCAAGCTAGATATTATCCTCGGCATGGACTGGATGTCTCAACATCATGTCCTGCTCGATTGCCGAGAAAAGACCGTAATCTTTAGTGGCCCTTCTGTTGCGAAGTTGGAGACAACAGAGGAACCGACCTTAGACCAAATTCCTGTGGTCGGAGAATTCCCAAAGGTTTTCTCGGACGAAATGCCTGGCTTACCGCCGAGAAGAGAAGTAGAGTTCAGTATAGACCTTATTCCGGGAACTGGCCCGATCTCAATTGCTCTGTACCGAATGGCACCTCCCGAGCTAGAAGAGCTCAAGAAACAGTTAGAAGAACTTTTGGCCAAGAAGTTAATCCTACCAAGCGTATCACCTTGGGGAGCCCTGATCTTGTTCGTTAAAAAGAAAGATGGTAGCCTCAGAATGTGCACTGATTATAGAAAGCTCAACGCGGTAACGGTGAAGAACAAATATCCCCCACCTCGGATTGACGACTTGTTAGACCAACTTAAGGGAGCGTCGGTATTCTCAAAGATAGACCTCCGATCAGGATACCACCAGATCCGTATCCGAGATGAAGATATTCCGAAGACAGCTTTCAGGACGAGATATGGGCATTTTGACTATGTGGTTATGCCCTTTGGACTTACCAACGCACCTGCCATCTTTATGGACTACATGAATAGGATCTTCCGACCTTATCTAGACTCGTTTGTGATAGTCTTCATCGACGACATCCTCATCTACTCCAGAAGTCCGAGTGAACATGAGCAGCACTTGAGAACGGTGTTGCAGGTTTTGAAGGACAAGGAACTCTACGCCAAGCTTTCTAAGTGCAGTTTTTGGCTCAAAGAGGTTCATTTCCTCGGACATGTGATATCCGAGCACAGTGTTGCGGTTGATCCCTCTAAGGTAGAAGCTGTACTCAAGTGGGAGAGACCCAACTCGGTAACCGAGATCAGGAGTTTCCTCGGTCTTGCAGGGTACTACAGGAGATTCATCGAAGGGTTATCTAAACTGGCTCTACCCTTGACCTCATTAACCCGAAAGGATGCGCCTTACCAGTGGTCCGAAGTGTGCGAGCAGAGCTTCCAAGAGCTAAAGAAAAGGTTGACAAGTTCGCCCGTGCTGATTTTGCCCGTTCCGACCACAGCCTTTGACGTGTTTTGTGACGCCTCGAAGCAGGGTCTCGACTGTGTGTTGATGCAACAGGGAAAGGTGGTGGACTACGCCTCTCGACAACTTTGGCAACACGAACAGAATTACCCCACCCACGATCTCGAATTAGCAGCTGTGGTGTTTGCCCTTAAGATTTGGAGACACTACCTGTATGGCATGAAATTCGAGGTGTTCAGTGACCACAAGAGTCTCGGCTATCTGTTCGACCAGAAGGAACTAAACATGAGGCAGCGCAGATGGGTAGAATTCTTGAAAGATTACGATTTCAACCTGCACTATCATCCTGGAAAAGCCAACGTTGTGGCCGACGCACTGAGCAGGAAGAGTCTTCATTTGAGCAATATGATGGTCCGAGAGATGCAGCTGATGCAAGAGTTTAGCGATCTCAACCTCGGCATACAGAAGAAGGAAAATAGTGTGGTGCTGGAAATGCTGCAAGTAACCAATGATATTGTGGGTTTCATCAAGGAAAGACAGGCTGCCGACCTAGAGCTCCAACAACTACTAGAAAGAGCAGGAGACAAGGATGAACCCGACTTCACTAAAGGACCCGATGGTCTCGTACAATTTCGGGGCCGAGTTTGCATTCCGATGGACTTTGAAGTCCGAAGGGAGTTAATGGAAGAGGCTCATAAAACGAAGATGAGTCTTCACCCGGGAGCCACAAAGATGTACCAGGATCTGAAGAGGTTATTTTGGTGGCCGAAGTTGAAGACCGATGTGGCGGATTACGTGTCTCGATGTTTGACATGCCAGAAAGCCAAGATCAAGCATCAGAAACCAGGAGGATTACTCAAACCCTTGGAGATTCCGTAGTGGAAGTGGGACAGCATTTCGATGGATTTTGTGTCGGGTCTACCGAGAACGAGATCAGGGCAAGAAGCCATTTGGGTTATGGTGGACCGACTTACAAAATGTGCCCATTTCCTGCCGATCAGCATGAAGTACAGCCAGGAGAAGTTGACGCAACTGTACATAAAGGACATTGTTCGGCTTCACGGTGTTCCGAGCAGCATAGTATCGAACCGTGATCCTCGTTTCCTATCTCGATTCTGGCAGAGTTTGCAACAAGCCATGGGTACAAAGTTGAGGTTTAGCACAGCTTACCATCCTCAAACCGATGAACAATCCGGGCGCACCATTCAGACTCTTGAGGACCTGTTGAGGACATGTGTGCTCGAACAGTCGGAAAGTTGGAAAGCACTTCTGCCCTTGGTCGAATTTACCTACAACAACAGTTTCCATTCAAGTATCGGAATGGCTCCTTTCGAAGCATTGTATGGTCGGAAATGTCGGACGTCGTTATGCTGGTTCCAGATAGGATAAAACTTGTTGATTGGTCCTGACATTGTTCATGAGATGACCGAGAAGATCCGAATGATACAAGGAAAGATGAAAGCAGCTCAGGATCGACAGAAGAGCTATGGCGACAAGAGAAGGAAACCCTTGAACTTCATTGAGGGAGATCATGTATTCCTACGTGTATCCCCTGTAACAGGTATCGACCGAGCTATCAAATCAAAGAAATTGACCCCTCGGTTTGTCGGACCATACCAAATATCGGAGAAGGTCGGACCAGTAGCTTACAGAATTGCTCTACATCCGCACTTGTCTAAGCTCCATGATGTATTTCACGTCTCACAACTCAGGAGGTACATTCATGATCCATCACATGTGATAGCAGTGGACGAGCTGCCGTTAAAAGACAACCTGACTTTCGAAGTTCTTCCAGTCCGAGTTGAGGACAAACAAGTCAGACGGCTCAGAGGGAAGGAAATCTCTTTGGTCAAGGTCGTCTGGAATCGGAATGATATGGAGGAAGCTACTTGGGAACTCGAAGATAAGATGAAGCAGTCATATCCGCAACTGTTCAATGCCGACTAAATTTCGAGGACGAAATTCCTGTAAGTGGGAGAGGAATGTAACATTCTAGAAATTAATATAATAAATTTATAAAATAATAAAATAATATAAATATTTATTTAAGGATAGGATTAAGCCGTAGAAATTGTATAAGGGTAGTGAGGTAATAGGAAGCATAGGCCGACCTAGTTTGTAAGTTTTGGACCTCGGACCGATCCCGGCCGAGCTAAATGGGGTCAAACGCGGAACCTGTTGTCAAGCTCGGATTAGCCGACCTCAGCGTACCTCACAGTATTATCCGAGAAGGAAGCTCGGACTACTGCGGTTCCTTTATACCGAGCCGACACCTCCTTCCTCCTCCGTGACAGCTCATGTTGAGCTGTTGGCCCCTTGGGTTTCGCACCATCCGTACTATCATTCACTTTATGCCACTATCATTGCTTTATGTCCTTTTCAAGTCACTATTCATGGCTTCCTCAAGAAGCCAATGAATCCTAGCCACATGTTTTGACTTCTCATAGAAGCCTCCAATGAGAACCACACAAATAATTCCCCTAAAAGAATAAAAGAAAGCCCTAACACAACAACATAACACTTTCATTCTCTTGCACTCTCTTTCCCCTACGTCTCTCTCTCTTTTCTCTTTGATGTTCCAGCAGCAACAAACCCCCCCCCCCCAACATACTCTCTTTCTCTCTTCTCACTCACGAACGCCTCCCTCTCTTCCACCAAGTGGTACCAACCGGAGACCCTCCTTCCTCCGTCCTTCTTTCCGTTTCGGACGTCCCTGGAGCAGCCGGTGTTGTGGTGGCAGCAAGGAGGAAAAGGATCCAAGAGGTGTGAAGCTCACAAGGTCAAGCATCAAGGAAGCCATTCTCAACCCTTAACTCTTATCTCTCACGGTTTGAGGTAAGGAGTGAGTGTTACCTCTACTTGAGTTTGGGTTTCTAGGGTGTTCATAAAGGGTACTAAGAGTGGGTGTTAGATTAGGGAATGGATATAGGTTAATGTTAGAAATAAAAGGAAAAAAAAGGGTAATGGGAACCAATGAATGAACTAGAAACATGAATTTTAGGTGAAGAGGGAATATTATGTTCTTGAGTATATGCTTATATTTACATGATGGACTGGTTAAATGCTTTATTCATATTGTTGTTGTGGTATAAGTGTTTATGAGCTATGATATTTGCTATTTATATCTGTGGCCGAGCTGAGAGAGGTTGAGAGTGTGTGTGGGAACATGGTAAATATTGAAAGTAGGAGAGATAGAGTAATAAGTCAGATAATGAGAAAGGTTAATGGAAAAAGGGGAATGGTTAAATGGGCGGAGCCGAGAGAGGCCGAGCTAAGAAAATAATGAGATTAATGTAAAGAGGAATAATTTAAAGGGTTGAGCCGAGATAGGCCGAACTAAAAGAGATGATTAAAAAGGCTAAGAGGAATTAAAGAGCAATGGTTGTGTGATCGGGTCATAGCAGACGCGTACTGGGTGCATGCATTGATCGCGTAAGACGCATACTGGGTATGCGCAGCTGTAAGACGCGTACTGGGTGCTCGCAGTTATGATTCACACGAGGTTCCGAGCACGGAATCGGTGGGATGTGTTCCTGGTCATAGCAGACGCGTATTGGGTGCGTGCATTGATCGCGTAAGTCGCCGATATGCGCCGCTGTAAGACGAGTACTGGGTGCTCGCAGTTATGGACACTCCTTACTCCATAGAATGATCGGCGGTAGTGCTCCTGGTCATAGCAGACGCGTACTGGGTGCGTGCATTGATCGCGTAAGACGCATACTGGGTATGTGCAGCTGTAAGACGGGTACTGGGTACTCGCAGTTATGGACACTCCGACATCCGACCTTAAATGGTGTAAGACATGCACTGGGTGTATGCATCCGAGAAGAGTAAAAGATTATAAGCTATGTAAAAGTGGAATAATGAGTAATGAATCCGAGATAGAGATGGTTTACCGAGGTAAGAGATTAGTGGCCGAGAACTGAGTGTAGGAATTAAGGAAAGGGTATAAGGGGAACTAATCGGATGAACCGAGGTATAACTAATGTGAGCCGAGCTAAATTAAATTGTATGCATGTGAACCGAGCTAAATGATAATATATGCATGTGGTATATGGTTTGATTACTTGTCATTTATGTGCTAATTGACTACTTGTGTTTGGCTTGGTAGTTCGGTATGGCATGTTAGAAACTGCTTATTTAAGTTCTGTGTAATGCTCACCTCCTTACCATTTTTCAGGTAGTGAGACCGAGCAGACGCAGTCCCCGGCCGGGCAGGTTCACTCTCCCTCACAGGGAGAGTAAGTTATTTAGAGTCGGAGAACTAGTTGGGTCTCGGCCAGTTGGGCCGAGCTAAAACATTCTTTTGTATTTTTGGCTTCGGATTTCCTTGATGGGCCTCGGCCAGTTGGCCGAGCTAAATTTTACTATCTTGTACTTTTGAATATGAACTTGGTGTATCTATTACTGAACCTGTTATGCTTTGTTCGAATTAAAGTCTTCCGCTTTATAACTCTAATGTTTTTGTGTTAATGAAAGGAAATATCACTTTGGCAATTATTATATTTGTTTTAAAAGAAATTTTAAAACCTAACTTTCGGGTTTAAGGGTAATTATTATATAGGGTGTTACACCATTCCACGCAGCTAGCACCAGAACTTGATTTTCATGCACCAAAACTGATTTTTATGCACCAACCAACCTAAATACATTCCAATCCAACCTTAACACTATAGATTAACATCACTAATCATCTTCCTATCAATTCTAATTCTTGATTTCATATTTCCATATCAAACCCCATTTCTTTTTATTCCTCTTCCTTCCAAGGGCCTTCATTCCTCCATACTCTTGGAAGAATTCCATCAACCAAATCACAAGGAGTTTAAAGTTTGGAAAGGAGTATGGATAAGCTAGAGGAAGACTTTGGAATTGGGTTTTCTTCTCCCTTGAGGTAAGGGAGGAACTCTTTTCTTTTAGAATAGAACTTAGGTTTTGGAATTAGTAAATGCTTACTGAATGTCATAAATTAAACCCTAGGATAGTTGATTCTGTTATACCATATGCCTGTGCATATGGAATGAACCTTTAAAGACTTGAATTAGTGCATAAACTCATTACTTTAACCAATCTAAATTTAGTGTAGCCAAGGTGTTCGATAAAATGTCAACACTAATAATTGAAATACAAATGCTAATTAGATTTCATATAAAAGAGGAACTTAATAAAATATGCAATAATAAATAGATTATTATACTTATATATATATACATATTCTAGAATCTTAATGTAAATAATGTTTATATTGTGAAATAAAAACTAGTATGAAAATGAGGAAGTTAAATAGTATAAAGGTAATTACTAGCATAATAATAAAGGAAATGTTATTCAGATAGTGGTAGTAAAATAAGCGTACGAAGAAAGAACAAACCTATAAATCTTTTGATTTAATTTTCAATACTGAATCAGAGAAAGATGTGTATAAATTTAGTAATATATAAAATTGATAATAAGGATTTGTTAAATGTCATTTGCTTACTTTCAATTCTTAATTTCTATTCTATTATGAAAAGAAGTTCACTCCCTTGTGGTTTAACATTTTAGGTGATGCTTGGAGATGCATGGAACCAGAGTTTTAAAATGTTGAAGGTCTAAAGGAAAGTGCTCCATTATACAATTATTGATTCCATGTTGTAAATCCAAAATTTTAAACGTATATGTTAAAATTTTCAAACTTTTAATCAATGAAAATTTATATTATATTTTCTTTATTAAATTGGGATGTTACAATATGGTATCCGAGCAGTTCTTTCCTTTCGGCCTGGGGAAATGGTTCTGATTCCATTGTGAAACTCCAGTTCTAGTCTCTTCATACACAAGGGAGTGAAATATATAATTATATGTTGCAGAATAAAATGTTGAGTTTAAGAGAGTCAAAATGGATCTAGCACCATAAGGAAATGAAAAATGTGTTGGTTAATGCTAAGGGTTCAAAATGAAAGGAATAAAAATATCACTAAAAGACGTAAAAGAAAAAGATCTTTGTCATTACGAGAGAAATAAAATACATGCAGAAGGACGAGGGGAAAAGTGAAGAAAGGAAAGTTGTGAAATTTATTGGGCGTGGTCGGGGGGACACCTCGGATGTTGTCGACTGATGTGTTGTCGGGGTCCGCCGAGGATAACGTAGCTGACCAGTGTCAAGATATTGTTGTATGAGACAATGAGAGTGACATATGGAGGGAGAAAAGATCAGGTGAATAAAATGTTGAATGGTGCATAATGAATTCATTCACGTCATGGGAAAGGAAAGAAATATTTTATGTATTAACTTATTTTGTTTATACAAAAACGGTTTAGAAACTAAATTGAAAGTGAATGAATTTTGAGACCGATTCCTTTCCAATGGCTATAATAATGAGATGGTGTTAAGAAAATATATTATCTTTTCAATGGGACTTGAATGAGGAGAAAAGTTGATTTTGCAAAATGTGAAAATTTTATAGTAGATTCAAGTCCCTTTGAGAATCAAATGCATTATGCACCACAACATGAGTGATAAGTGGATACTTTACTAAGACCAATGAAAAGGAAAATACTTGTAAACCAATGTTTTGAATTAAATCACATGTTTTCTTTAAGGAAATTGGATTGTTTTCAAAGTTTCAAAGAATTGATGTGTAATTTTCCTTTTCAATGATCTTGGTACAATAAACTATGTAGACAGGGTACATTCTCAATCTAATTTATGATACAAATGAATTTTTGGAAAATAATGTCATTTAGAATTACTCAATTAATTTGAAAACCCATTCGATAATATATGATTTATGAAAATGAAAAAGTAGGATTCTAGATCAATTGAGTTATTCAATTTGAGAAGAGTCATAAGTTAAAATAAAAAACAATTGAGAATGTAAACTGCCGTACATAGAAGCGAATGTAAAGAAGTTATAAGGTGGACGATGAGAAAGTTGGGAAAGACATACGCGGAGGCACGTGAATGATATGTGATTAGGAGTTATCGTGGGTGGAACTTTGATCTCCTAGGAGGGCATGGACTAGCCACCCATGTCGGGGGATTGGTTCCGCGTTAACTACGGTAATTCTATTGGTCACAGAGTCATTTCGGGACCGGTTGAGGGTGGTTCCCTGCTATAGCCAACTTGGGCCTTCAACCCAAGTTGTACTGGACTGAAAATGGGTGTCCAGTACCGTGCAAGCAGTGGTAGAGGGACACTTACTCCCGGTTGGTCTTTCCCTGGAGAGGAGGGTGAAGTGAGGAAATCAAATGGAATGCAATAAATAATGAATGTCTCATACAACAATACAAAGAATGAGAGTGAATGAATGAGAAAAGTGAAAGAGAGGTAAATAAGAAAAGAGTAATTGCAAAATGTTGAAAATTAAGAATGTGACTAGAAAAGAGTGAATGAAGGAATGAATGATTTGTGAAAATCTGAAAGAGACAGAGAACCCTTAGTATTAAACCAACAAAATAGGAAAGCGGAAATGTTTATGTGAAGAAATTATTTGGATAATGAGAACTCTTACCACCAATGGAATGTGAAATTGGGACTGATCACCCCAATGCTTGCATTCATTGGGCGATAAAAGTTATCGAAAATTTGAAAGTCTAAATCTTGATGTAAAAGGGAAAAATGATTTATTGGTAACAATTGGTGCTGATCCTTTTAACCCTCTATGTCCTTTAATACTTGATACACATTAAGGCGTGAAGGGAATGAGAGGAATGATGTAAAAGTAAGAAAAAGGAAAGATGTTGAGATGGTGTTTCAGAAGTTAAACATATGGGTAAGATTAAAAGGTGGAAATAATGATAGACTTCCTAATTAATTTCCATTTCTAAAGATTCTGAATAGTAAGTGGAAAAGTAGACGAGTATAATGTTTCTTGAAATAATCTAAATTTCCAATAAGAAGTTATGAATATATTGATAGAGTGTACTATGGAACTATGAGTATCGAGTAATGGTTTCATCAATAAGAATAAGAACTCTATTAGAAGAAATATGAAATGGATTAAAATAAAATCCTTAGTATACAAAGTGAATATGAGATAGATAGATAGACAGATCAAATCAAAAAATGACGAAATTTGACGAAAAAATTAAAGAGGATAGTATGATCATTTGAATGGCTGTTAAAAAACTCCCTAAATGAACTTGAAAATTAAAGTATGAATACCAAATTAATAATTGATAAAATGAAATGTAGAACAGAAAATTTAGAGTAAGTTGTAAACATCAATGGGTAGATTGGATGATATGAACCACAGGATTGAGAATGTTAAGTGCTTGACTAAATCGTAGAAAAGGATCTAATTAATTGTTTAAAATCTATTGATACATTTGAGTCTTTAATAGGAGTATAATGAATTCATTGGACTTAAAATTCACATATATATATATATATATATAGATATATGTATATATATACCTTATAAGTTATGACCATCCTATCCTTGAGTATGTTATTGAAATGTATAAAATGAGGATGTATTGAATACATAAGTGAACCCAAACTTTGTGATAATAGCTTAATATGTTATAGTAAATATTGAAGTGTATTGAGTTTTAAGAAGGAAATTGTTAATTGAGATTTACATAAGTACAATAAGGAATATGATACTATTCTCAAAATTTCAATCTATGATTGAACTGAATATGAGTTAAAATTATGACGACCCTTTACTATATATGTAATTGTTTAAAATTATGTAAATGTTAATGCGAACTTGATGCTGGGTTAGGGTATAAAACAATAATGATGAGTTAATTGTAATAAATGAAATTTTTTTTTTAAATGAAAGAACATTAGAAAATAGGAAAAGAATCTTAAATAATTTCTTAGAATGGAAAATTACGAATACATTCCTAATTCTCAGTATACATATATGTATATAAGATTTGATAGAGAAATTTATTCTAAAGAGTCTAATGAATTATTATGTATTAAAGGAAACCAAATGAAAGAAGATGAAATAATTGTAAATGCTACAAAGATATAAGAAAGTAAGATTGAGAGTCCGATATGAATGATAATGTTTAGATGTTAAGATCTCCCGAAAAGAAACTAAGGATTGTAGTATGGATACTAAATGAAAAGTGAGGAAATAAAGTGTTGAATAATAGTAAATGAAAAGTGAGGAAGGGTATGAAGAATTTAAAGGTTTGCTTGAAGAAAATGTAATTGAACAATGAATAATAGGAAATCATTCATATGCACGGTTTGGTCAAATAATTATTTGTCTGATGAATGGTTCTCTAAAAATAAGAATCGAATGAATTATATAGTAGGTTAGGACAAATGGTTAAGTGTAAACTATAATCAAAGAGTAGAGGAAGATAATATCAACCATATTGGATAGGATGATGAGATGACTTTAACGTTAAATTAGATCGTATAGATTGGTCGTATTGTCTTGGTATGAATGAATAAATATCAGTTTGTTAATTGATATTAATCACCTTAAAAAGAATACCAGGAAACTACCAATAAACGAGTAAAGGTCTCATAGTTGTAAAGAGTAGTAAAGAACTAAGTGGGGGGAGAGAACACCGCAATCCAGATTCGTAATTAAAATTTTCAAACTTTGAAAGATTGCGTTTGATTTAAAAAGAAAAGGTTCGAAAGAATTGGAAAAGTATCAGCATACCCCACTTTAGTCTTTCAAAAGACTAAGATTCAACCGAATTTCGAGGACGAAATTCTTGCAAGTGGGGGAGTATTGTAACAACCCGAATTTCCTTAACTTGATAATTATAAATGTATTTGATTCATGTGGAAGAATCGAGTGAATTGATCATAAATGAATAATTAAAATGAATAATTAGATCGTGTACATTGTTGTCTCGATTCGATCTAGAATTATCAAGTATGAAATGAAAACATAAGTAATAAGAATTTGAGGGTACTCTGATATTGTGAGAAGATACTCATCATAGGTTAAGAAATCAAAAAGTCGAAGAGCGTTAGATGTGAAGAAATTCCTTAAAATAGTGTGTGAACCAAAGTAAGTCTCAGAGATTCGACTATTACCCGACTGCTCGATCACTTCCCAAAGGTTAGGAGTGTGGAGGAAGGAGTAAGAAAGTTACCCTAAGTCATGTGAGTAAGGAAGGGAAATTATCAAAGTGATTTCAGAGGTTCGTTTATAGGAATTTCGGGTTTGTGTTTTAATAAGCGTGTGGTTAATGGAGAGCAACAGGATTTTTATGAATTAGAATGTAATTTGATGTTAAATGTATTTAATTTAGTGATAGGGATGTTAAAACCCATTAAATCGGATTAAAAATACGAAAATCGGCGTTACGGGACGAGCCGGTGCGCCAAGACGCACCGATGCAGAAAATTTGGCCCCCACAGAGTTGCGCGCGCCCAGGCGGCAGAGCTGGTGCGCCCAGGCGTGGGCTGGCGCCAAGGGATGAGTTTGATGTGTCTCGCGCGCGCCAGAAATTTCTTAACGATGCTAGAAGATTCCAGAACAGTGGCGCGCCCAGGCGCACGGGACTCGCGTCCAGGCGCGCGGTGCCAATATATAGGCATCAGTACTAGAAAATGGCGCCCAAACTTCTAGCCACTCGCACCATTCCACCCAGCTCGCACCAGAACTTGATTTTCATCCACCAAAACTGATTTTTATGCACCAACCAACCTAAATACATTCCAATCCAACCTCAACACTATAGATTAACATCACTAATCATCTTCCTATCAATTCTAATCCTTGATTTCATATTTCCATATCAAACCCCATTTCTTTTTATTCCTCTTCCTTCCAAGAGCCTTCATTCCTCCATACTCTTGGAGGAATTCCATCAACCAAATCACAAGGAGTTTAAAGTTTGGAAAGGAGTATGGATAAGCTAGAGGAAGACTTTGGAATTGGGTTTTCTTCTCCCTTGACGTAAGGGATGAACTCTTTTCTTTTAGAATAGAACTTAGGTTTTGGAATTAGTAAATGCTTACTGAATGTCATAAATTAAACCCTAGGATAGTTGATTCTGTTATACCATATGCCTGTGCATATGGAATGAACCTTTAAAGACTTGAATTAGTGCATAAACTCATTACTTTAACCAATCTAAATTTAGTGTAGCCAAGGTGTTCGATAAAATGTCAACACTAATAATTGAAATACAAATGCTAATTAGATTTCATATAAAAGAGCAACTTAATAAAATATGCAATAATAAATAGATTATTATACTTATATACATATATATATTCTAGAATCTTAATGTAAATAATGTTTATATTGTGAAATAAAAACTAGTATGAAAGTGAGGAAGTTAAATAGTATAAAGGTAATTACTAGCATAATAATAAAGGAAATGTTATTCAGATAGTGGTAGTAAAATAAGCGTACGAAGAAAGAACAAACCTATAAATCTTTTGATTTAATTTTCAATACTGAATCAGAGAAAGATGTGTATAAATTTAGTAATGTATAAAATTGATAATAAGGATTCGTTAAATGTCATTTGCTTACTTTCAATTCTTAATTTCTATTCTATTATGAAAAGATGTTCACTCCCTTGTGGTTTAACATTTTAGGTGATGCTTGGAGACCCATGGAACCAGAGTTTTAAAATGTTGAAGGTCTAAAGGAAAGTGCTCCATTATACAATTATTGATTCCATGTTGTAAATCCCAAATTTTAAACGTATATGTTAAAATTTTCAAACTTTTAATCAATGAAAATTTATATTATATTTTCTTTATTAAATTGGGATGTTACAGCTTCTATTTATAACTAAGAAATTTTGGTCATCCCACCCTAATCCTAAAGTGGTCTCACGAATGGAATAGGCTTGGTGACCAAGTTCGGAATTTTTTTTCTACTTGGTAATAGCTTGTGAACCTAGTTGTTTGCGGTGGATCATTAATGATTCATATAAAACCTATGCAAATTCAAATTAATGCAAAGAATTATATGCTGAAGATGAATGAATCCTACCTCATGCTGACTCATATGGGACGATTTTCTTTGGCTAAAGGGAGAAGAATCTTTGGCTTTTACTCATACAATAACTCACCATTCATGCAACCAATAAAAATCAAGTCTAAACAATTTAAATTTCAAAAATAAAATAAAAATACTGAGGTCTGGACAGTGAGCCAATCAGAGACTTCCAAAAATATATATTTTTATAACATAAATTATTTTTACGTCACATAAATAATTGAAGGTTCAAAAATAATTTTTCTAAGTTTAAAAACATAAAATTCGTCCACCTACTGTACAGATATAAAATTTTGGCAAACCTTCAAATAAAATTTTGAGCTTTATATTTTTGAAATCTACATTTCAATACGATCGTTTTGATATAAAGTTTGAAAATTTTTGGATTTACGGTTAAAAAGATATGAATTTTTGAAGTTATAATACTATAACCCTTCAAAAATTCTTCAATTCCAAATATAAATCCAATAACACTTTAATAATAAAATACTATACTTAATAAAATATTTTCATGCAAAAATCGATATTTAGAATTATTCAAGGAAAATATTTTATTACATACCTATATATATATATATATATCACGTATATATATATAATTAAATTCCATATATATATATAAAATTAAATTCCAATACTTTGAAAAGAAACCAAAGTACCATAAATCATTAATAAATTAATTATATTAAAAATAAAGATAGTATGTAACACCCCTAATTTTCGTCTTCCGGATAATAAGGAAATTAATAATAAAGTTTTATTATTAATTTATATAAATTTTTCCAAGTTTATATTTTGTATTTAATTAGCCTGAAATATAAAAATAAGTGGAAATATTTTTATATGGCAAATAAATGCAAAAATATAGATATTGCATTTTAGTCCTTGGTTTAGGACCTAAATGTAATATTGAAAAGGTTCTTGGAGGGAAAGATTTAAAAAGTATTAATTTTTAAATTTAGTACTGACCTAACCGGTTAGTAATGCCCTGTAACCGGTTAGACGATGAACTCAGAAACTGGGTTAGTGCGTTTTGATGAGTAATCACTTGATTAATCCCTGGAATCGCCACGAAATCAGCCTAAACTCAGTGGAGAACACGCATCGGCGTGCATGGCAAGGAAATCCCTCTATATAAGCCTGTGTTGTTGACGAATTTAGGGTTGATTTGCTGAGATTGAGTGTGGAGGCTCTGTTTAGGATTCCTGAATTCGTTGCTGAAATTCTTCATTGTCTTTGAGAGTGAGGCTGAGAGCTATACACCGTTGCAAAGCTTACATCTTGAGCTTTGTAAAGATACTAAGTTTGAGAGTTGAGGTTGAGTGTGGAATGAGTACGAAGCTTGTCAAGTTCAGTTCCAATTTCTCCAAAACCTGAGAAACTGATTTCTGGAGCTTGCTTTGAAGCTCGATTTTGGTAAGTACAGACAACTCATAAGTCTCAAATCACTCCTATCTCTTAGTGCATGTTACCAAGGTTGAGTTCTAATTGTTTTCCCCAATTTCTTTGGTCAATTTCTATGTCAAATTCTCTGGTCTTTGAACCCTGTTGATGGAAATCGTGGCTGAGAGCAGAACATAGGATTTGTGGGGAGATTGTGGATTTTCTTCAAGTTTCAGTGTTAATCTTCATCAAACACAACTTTGAGGTATGGGAGAAGTTTACCTTATACTACATTTAGACTAAAATCAAGTGATTTAGGATTTGAGTCAACATAGACTCAAAAGGGCATTATGTGTTTAAGGCAAAAAGGCTTGGAGGCCAAATTCTAGCTCAATTCTGTTTTGAGCAACTTTGTGTTGATGCATGCAAGTGATTTTGATGCTTGAATCATAATCTAAATGTTTATTATAAGTTTTATGGTATTGAATTGTGTTTATATGGGTTTTTATGCAATTTGATACATTAAACTTAATGAATGCAAGTTAAATGTGTTTCTGTGGTTAAACATGTTTGTTTTAAGGTATATGAACTCTTTTGAGTGTTGAAATTGGTTAGATTTGAGTAATGAAAAGAATGGTTTGTAAAATCTCATGTTTCAGTGTGCAGACTGCATAATCTAACCGGTTAATCGATATTTGTAACCGGTTAGATACTGTGTAATTTCAAAGAAAATGGATTTCTGAAATTGATCTTGTGTTCTTACCATTTTTACTCAAATCTAGACCTTAATTTCACTTGAACTCAATCTGAAAATAAGTTGAATAATACTGTTATGGTTCAGATTGAAATTGAGAGTTAATACCTTAGTGTAATGAGATAATTTCAAGAGGAAATTGTGCTCATTTGGAAATTGGAATGTGATTTAGATTTTTGAATGACGAAAATAGTGGATTTGAGGTATAAAATAATGTTGAAATTTGTTTATGGATTGGGTAGAGAATTCAAGAAAAAGGGTTTTCTGAATTTCAATGGTAAACCAGTTCAGGTTTGTAATTCTAACCGGTTAGCCTGAGACTGTAACCGGTTAGTACCTAAAACTGAAAAATAAAAGCTAAGTCTTTTAAGTGAAAATGAATACCATTGGTTAAGTTTTTCCCAATCTAAGCCTAATGGCATGTTTTTGAGTTAACTCAAGAGTGAATTTTTGCGTCAAGGATTATACCTCAAATTAATCATTCAAAAGGGAAATTGAAATATTTCTAAATCGCAAGTAATTAAAGTAAAGATAAAACCAACCTTAATAACTGTGCATTCATGCATAGAGAATGGAAGTTTGGTTGGTAGGAACGTTTATCATATTCTGGGAATATGAGGAGGGTACTCCGGGAGTACCAAATTGTAACCTACTTGATGACATATTCTTGGAATGTGGCCAGTGTCCGGGACCTGGTTTTTATGCGTTTTGGGAACGTGATGCACACTTTGGGAGTGATGCTTATTATCCAAGTATGGTTTGGCATTACGTTCTGGGAACGAATGTTAGTGTTCCGGGAACGCAATGGTGTATTGGATGGACGTCCAAGATGGACTTTTAGAGGCCTCAGTTGTGGATAGAAGATCATGCATCATGCCACTTGCATTATAAGAGATATAATGTTGAAAATTGGTGTGCTCATATGTAATTGCATTGTTGTCTGTCCATGACATATTTGTGTTTGTAATTTTAGTCTTTATCAATTATGTATATGTGTATACTTACTCCCTATGCCCTGTTTAGGTGATGGCCAGATATCTAGCCTGCATCGAGATACGCCCTATCCCTAGTGGTATATGGACGTACGAGGAGCACCGTGCCACTTTTGAGGGGGAGGTGGAGATCACTCTCTACCACCCTAACCCTCTGGTTCGGGTGCGACCTCGTCGATTTAGGATCCCTTTAGTCTATACTATGCATGTTCCACCCTTTTATACATATAGAGGACCACCCCCAGCTCGACCCGTGCGTCGATTCCATAGTTTTCGTTTTAGAGCTGCCACTCGTTCTCATCCTTCCTCCCACAGAGTTGTCACTGAGGAAACTCCTGCTCCTGGTCCGACTGACTTTGATAGGACTGCTTCCGCAGATCCTAGACCCAGTGGTGAGGTCTCTGCACAGTCGGGTGAGGTCAAGGAGGACCCTGTGGAGGATGAGGACGAGGAGGTGCATGTCGAGCCTACTGTTTCTGCTAGAGGTGGACCTGCTGGTTCCTAGGAGCCTGCATAGCATAGATGTTTTGGATCCTAGGTCCTAGGGATAGAGCTGAGGAGGATCAGAGGAGCTGCTGAGGACATGGATGACCTGCTCTGGGACTTCTATTTTTGGATATTGTGATATATTGTATATATTTTGAGAGGTCTTAGAGTGAGGTTTATTTTTATGCAGCTGGTTTGTATATATTTGACCAAGATTTGCTTTCTCGACTTTTGCTACTTGCTAATGATGATACTGGTGGGGTTTTATGTTATGATATATATATATATATATATATATGTTATGTTTTTCCTTACCTCAGCAGTGCCCCACAAGTATTACTTTTACTTCCGCATACTCTGATTCTGATTCAAAAAGGATTCGGCAATAAGTTTATATTTTATACATTCGATCAAACTCGAGATACAAATAATATATTTTAATAAGGTCTACGAAGATGTTTTATTATGTTTAAAAGACATTGTCTCGAGAGCCTTTTCGTAATTAAAATAATATTAAGCGGAATTCAATTTATTTGTCCAGGAAAGAAGGATTTATAATTAAGCAAGTAAACATTGAAAAGGGAAAAAATTTTCAGTCCCGACTTTTGATAGCAAGTATTCAATATTTGGAAATATTAATTATTTTCAAGATATAAAATGAGGGTGTCACACGTTGGTGGTATCAGAGCTTTGGTCCTGTCCCTCATGGCCCTGATGATGCAGCTTAGTATGGTATTCAATGTTATTTGAATATGTTTGAGTAAGCTAGTAGTGCTTATGCTTTAAAGACCTTTTAGTGACTCGAAGCCCATAGTGCAGGTCTTTCTATGGCAACCAGAAATAGAAATTATACGAACGAAATGTTAGAACGTATTACAACTGTGCTGGAAGGTATGCAGCAGCAGTAGCAGCCACCTCAAGGACAAGCTGGTAATCCACATGCTGGTAATGTGGTGAACCATGATGCTAAGACTCTGTCGGAATTCAAGAAGTGCAATCCACCAAGGTTTGATGGAGGATACAAACCTGATGAGGCAAACAAGTGGTTGTACGAGATCAACAAGATTTTCAGAACTTTAGATTGTTCTGATGAGCAAAAGGTAACCTATGCAGTTTACATGCTCCATGGGGAAGCTGAAAACTGGTGGGATCACACTGTTCAATTTCTAAATTTTGAAAGGAGAGCAATCAACTGGGGAGTGTTTATGGAGAAATTTCTTAATAAATACTTTCCAGAAGATTTAAGGAGAAAGAAGGAGGTAGAATTCATGCAATTGAAGCAGGGGGATATAAGTGTAGGAGAATATGCTGCCAGATTTGAGGAGCTGATGAAATATTCTCCCTACTACTTGAATAACCCTGATGAAAGGAGTAAGTGTGTTAAGTTTGAAGGTGGACTGAGACCGGAGCTGAAGTCTATTTTCAGTTATCAGAGGATTCAGAGTTTTCCTGCACTTGTGGATATGTGCAGAATGTATGAGGATGACAAGAAGGCTGAGCTGATAGGAAGTCAAGGAAAGGGGATTGGACAGAACTATGGACCACAGAGGAAGAAGAAATTTGATCATCGGAATAATGGTCCATATTCTCAGAAGAACAAGGGCAAGGGAAAAGCTGTGATGGATAACAAGAACGAGTCTCGCAATAATGCTCCTTATTGTGAGAAGTGTAGGCGTTATCATCATGGTCAATTCTGCTGGTCCACAGGAGGATGTTTCAAATGTGGAAAGCAAGGTCATTTTGCTCGTGATTGCAGAGAGTCTGCAAAAGGTGATGCAAAAGGATCTGCTGGCAAGCCTGTGGTGCAAGGAAGAGTGTTTACCCAGAGTGGTAATGAAGCAACCCAAACCCCGAATCTCGTGCAAGGTAACTTTTTGCTTAATGCTCAACCTTGCCAGATCATGTTTGATTCTGCAGCTACACATTCTTTTGTTTCTCTTGAATGTGTGAGTAGGTTGAATCTTGTTGTTTCTGATTCGCCTTGCTATCTTAGTATAGATACCCCTACTGGGATACCTATCTTTACCTCTAAGGTTTGTTTAGGGTGTGATGTTGAAATCTTGGGTCGTGTCTCTAAAGTAGATTTGGTTTGTCTCCCTAAGTTACAATTAGATGTGATCTTGGGTATGGATTGGTTGATGAAGAACCAAGTGATCATCAATTGTGAGAGAAAGACAATCCAATATAGAACCCTTGAACCTGAAGGTTATATGTGTTTATTCTCTGCTACCGGGGAAGAAGAGTCCATGCCGATAGAAGAGATTCCTGTGGTGAGGGAATTTCCGGATGTATTTCCTGAGGAGATACCAGGATTACCTGCGAAGCGAGAAATAGAGTTTGGGATTGATTTGGTTCCTGGAGCGGGCCCCATCTCTATTGCTCCGGATAGAATGGCACCACCGGAAATGGCAGAAATGAAAAAGCAAATAGAGGAATTGCTGCAGAAGCAGATGATCAGGCCAAGCGTTTCACCTTGGGGCGCTCCATTACTGTTTGTAAAGAAGAAGGATGGTAGTATGAGAATGTGTGTGGACTACAGACAGTTGAATAAGGTCACTATTAAGAATAAGTACCCTTTGCCAAGGATTGATGACCCTATGGATCAAGTTAGGGGAGCTGCAGTATTTTCCAAGATTGATCTGAGATCGGGCTATCATCAGATCAGGATAAAGGAGGAAGATATACCCAAGACTGCATTTCGATCTCGATACGGTCATTATGAGTATGTTGTGATGCCGTTCGGATTGACTAATGCACCTGCCATTTTTATGGATTATATGAACCGGATCTTTAGACCATACCTGAATTTATTCGTAGTGATGTTTATAGATGATATTCTGGTCTATTCTAAGAGTCCGGAGGAGCATGAAGAACATCTCAGGATAGTATTAAAAGTCCTGAAGGAGAAGCAGTTATACGCCAAACTTACAAAATGTGAGTTTTGGTTGAATGAAGTGAAGTTTCTGGGGCACGTAATCTCTAAGGAAGGAATTGCGGTGGATCCAGCAAAAGTAAGTTCAGTGTTAAGCTGGGAACAGCCTAAGACTGTGACTGAGGTGAGAAATTTCTTAGGGCTGGCTGGATACTATCGTAGGTTTATTGAAGGATTTTCCAAGATTGCGTTGCCTTTGACGAAGTTGACTCGGAATGATCAACCGTTCGTGTGGGACGATAGGTGTGAAAGTAGTTTCCGAGAGTTGAAGGAAAGGTTAACATCGTCTCCTGTGTTAATCTTACCTGATCCTCACAAGAGCTTTGAAGTGTACTGTGATGCATCTAAGCAAGGACTGGGGTGTGTATTGATGCAAGAAGGAAGAGTAGTGGCTTATGCATCACGATAGTTGAAGAATCATGAGGCGAATTACCCGACACACGATTTGGAATTGGCTGCAATCGTGTTTGCCTTAAAGATATGGAGACATCATCTCTATGGCACTACTTTTCAAGTATTTAGTGACCATAAGAGTTTGAAATATTTGTTTGACCAAAAAGAGTTGAACATGAGGCAAAGAAGGTGGATGGAGTTTTTGAAGGATTATGACTTTAAACTCCATTATCATCCGGGTAAAGCAAATGTGGTTGCAGATGCTTTGAGTCGGAAAGCAATCCACATAAGTGCGATGATGGTGAAGGAAGCAGCGTTGATTGAGGAATTCAGAGACTTGAGCTTGTTGACGCAAGTGGAACCATCAAGTATCAAGTTGGGAATGTTGCAGATCACAAATGTGTTCTTAGAAAGAATTCGGGAGTTGCAACAAGCGGGTGGAGAGTTGATTGAAAAGATGAGATTAGGTTCAGAAGGGAAGGAACCTGATTTCAAGATTGGGTTGGATGGAATCCTTCGTTTCAGAACAAGGATTTGCATACCAAGAGATCAGGAGGTTAGAAGACTGATTCTTAATGAAACACATAAGAGCCGGATGAGTATGCATCCTGGATCAACCAAAATGTATCAGGATCTGAAGAAAATGTTTTGGTGGTCTGGTTTGAAAAAGGATGTTGCGGAGTATGTGGCTTCATGCTTAATTTGCCAAAACGCTAAGGTAGAGCATCAGAAACCCGGAGGACAGTTGCAACCCTTAAGTATCCCTCAATGGAAATGGGATAGTATCTCAATGGATTTTGTATCTGGTTTGCCAAGGACAGTAGCAAATCATGATGCAATCTGGGTGATTGTGGATAGGTTGACTAAGTCGGCGCATTTTATTCCGATAAATATGTGCTACCCTTTGAATAAGCTTACCCAGATCTACATTAAGGAGGTAGTTCGTCTTCACGGAGTGCCTTCGAGTATTGTGTCGGATCGAGATCCCAGATTTTCTTCGCAGTTCTGGAAGAGTCTGCATGATGCTATGGGAAAAAGATTAAAATTGAGTTCTGCATATCATCCACAGACGGATGGTCAGACGGAGAGAACTATTCAGTCTCTGGAAGATGTGTTGAGGGCTTGTGCACTTGAAGAACAAGGAAGTTGGGATCAAGTGTTACCTCTTGCAGAATTCACGTACAACAACAGCTATCATGCGAGCATTGGGATGGCACCGTTTGAGGCTTTGTATGGAAGGAAGTGTCAAACCCCGCTATGCTGGTTTCAAGTGGGGGAGAATTTAGTGGTTGGACCGGAAATAGTGCAGCAGACAATTGAGAAAATCAGAATGGTTCAGGAAAAGATGAGAGCGGCTCAAAGTCGGCAGAAGAGTTATGCTGACAAGAGAAGGAAACCAATAGATTTTTCAGAGGGCGACCATGTGTTTCTTCGGATAGTTCCGATGAAAAGAATCAGTAGAGCCTTGAGAACCCGAAAGCTTTCACCTAAGTGTATAGGTCCATACCAAATCCTTAAGAGAGTTGGTCCCGTTGCTTATCAACTAGCTTTACCACCCTCTCTATCCAATTTGCACAATTTCTTTCATGTTTCTCAATTGAAGAAGTATGTGCATGACCCATCGATTATTTTGGAAATCCAACCTGATGATCTAGCTTTGAAGGAGAACCTTACCTTTGAAGTCAAACCGTTCCGAATAGAAGATCGTGAAGTTAAGTAGCTCAGGGGAAAGGAGATACCTTTAGTCAAGGTTATATGGGAAAATGCTGACGTGTCTGAAGCTACAAGGGAATTAGAGGAGAAGATGCGTCAAGAGCATCCTGAGTTGTTTATGTAAGCTAGAATTTCGGGGACGAAATTCCTTTTAAGTGGAGGAGTAGTGTAACACCCCTAATTTTCGTCTTCCGGATAATAAGGAAATTAATAATAAAGTTTTATTATTAATTTACATAAAATTTTCCAAGTTTATATTTTGTATTTAATTAGCCTGAAATATAAAAATAAGTGGAAATATTTTTATATGGCAAATAAATGCAAAAATATAGATATTGCATTTTAGTCCTTGGTTTAGGACCTAAATGTAATATTGAAAAGGTTCTTGAAGGGAAAGATTTAAAAAGTATTAATTTTTAAATTTTGTACTGACCTAACCGGTTAGTAATGCCCTATAACCGGTTAGACGATGAACCCAGAAACTGGGTTAGTGCGTTTTGATGAGTAAACACTTGATTAATCCCTGGAATCGCCACGAAATCAGCCAAAACTCAGTGGAGAACACGCGTCGGCGTGCATGGCAAGGAAATCCCTCTATATAAGCCCGTGTTGTTGACGAATTTAGGGTTGATTTGCTGAGATTGAGTGTGGAGGCTCTGTTTAGGGTTCCTGAATTCGTTGCTGAAATTCTTCATTGTCTTTGAGAGTGAGGTTGAGACCTATACACCGTTGCAAAGCTTACATCTTGAGCTTTGTAAAGATACTAAGTTTGAGAGTTGAGGTTGAGTGTGGAAGGAGTACGAAGCTTGTCAAGTTCAGTTCCAATTTCTGCAAAACCTGAGAAACTGATTTCTGGAGCTTGCTTTGAAGCTCGAATTTGGTAAGTACAGGCAACTCTTAAGTCTCAAATCACTCCTATCTCTTAGTGCATGTTATCTAGTTTGAGTTCTAATTGTTTTCCCCAATTTCTTTGGTCAATTTCTATGTCAAATTCTTTGGTCTTTGAACCCTGTTGATGGAAATCGTGGCTGAGAGCAGAACATAGGATTTGTGGGGAGATTGTGGATTTTCTTCAAGTTTCAGTGTTAATCTTCATCAAACACAACTTTGAGGTATGGGAGAAGTTTACCTTATACTAGATTTAGACTAAAATCAAGTGATTTAGGATTTGAGTCAACATAGACTCAAAAGGGCATTATGTGTTTAAGGCAAAAAGGCTTGGAGGCCAAATTCTAGCTCAATTCTTTTTTGAGCAACTTTGTATGCATGCAAGTGATTTTGATGCTTGAATCATAATCTAAATGATTATTATAAGTTTTTTGGTATTGAATTGTGTTTATATGGGTTTTTATGCAATTTGATACATAATTTTAATGCATGCAAGTTAAATGTGTTTCTGTGGTTAAACATGTTTGTTTTAAGGTATATGAACTCTTTTGAGTGTTGAAATTGGTTAGATTTGAGTAATGAAAAGAATGGTTTGTAAAATCTCATGTTTCAGTGTGCAGACTGCATAATCTAACCGGTTATTCGATATTTGTAACCGGTTAGATACTGTGTAATTTCAAAGAAAATGGATTTCTGAAATTGATCTTGTGTTCTTACCATTTTTACTCAAATCTAGACCTTAATACTGTTATGGTTCAGATTGAAATTGAGAGTTAACACCTTAGTGTAATGAGATAATTTCAAGAGGAAATTGTGCTGATTTGGAAATTGGAATGTGATTTAGATTTTTGAATGATGAAAATAGTGGATTTGAGGTAATAAATAATGTTGAAATTTGTTTATGGATTGGGTAGAGAATTCAAGAAAAACGGTTTTCTGAATTTCAATGGTAAACCAGTTCAGGTCTGTAATTCTAACCGGTTAGCCTGAGACTGTAACCGGTTAGTACCTGAAACTGAAAAATAAAAGCTAAGTCTTTTAAGTGAAAATGAATACCATTGGTTAAGTTTTTCCCAATCTAAGCCTAATGGCATGTTTTTGAGTTAACTCAAGAGTGAATTTTTGTGCCAAGGATTATACGTCAAATTAATCATTCAAAAGGGAAATTGAAATATTTCTAAATCGCAAGTAATTAAAGTAAAGATAAAACCAACCTTAATAACTGTGCATTCATGCATATAGAATGGAAGTTTGGTTGGTAGGAACGTTTATCATATTCTGGGAATATGATGAGGGTACTCCGGGAGTACCAAATTGTAACCTACTTGATGACATATTCTGGGAATGTGGCCAGTGTCCGGGACCTGGTTTTATGCGTTCCGGGAATGTATGCGTTCTGGGAACGTGATGCACACTCTGGGAGTGATGCTTATTATCCAAGTATGGTTTGGCATTACGTTCTGGGAACAAATGTCAGTGTTCCGGGAACACAATGGTGTATTGGATGGACGTCCAAGATGGACTTTTAGAGGCCTCAGTTGTGGATAGAAGATCATGCATCATGCCACTTGCATTATAAGAAATATAATGTTGAAAATTGGTGTGCTCATATGTACTTGCATTGTTGTCTGTCCATGACATATTTGTGTTTGTAATTTTAGTCTTTATCAATTATGTATATGTGTATACTTACTCCCTATGCCCTGTTTAGGTGATGGTCAGATATCTAGCCTGCATCGAGATACGCCCTATCTCTAGTGGTATATGGACGTACGAGGAGCATCGTGCCACTTTTGAGGGGGAGGTGGAGATCACTCTCTACCACCCTAACCCTCTGGTTCGGGTGCGACCTCGTCGATTTAGGATCCCTTTAGTCTATACTATGCATGTTCCACCCTTTTATACATATAGAGGACCACCCCCGGCTCGACCCGTGCGTCGATTCCATAGTTTTCGTTTTAGAGCTGCCACTCGTTCTCATCCTTCCTCCCACAGAGTTGTCACTGAGGAGACTCCTTCTCCTGGTCCGACTGACTTTGATAGGACTGCTTCAGCAGATCCTAGACCCAGTGGTGAGGTCTCTGCACAGTTGGGCGAGGTCGAGGAGGACCCTGTGGAGGATGAGGACGAGGAGGAGGTGCATGTCGAGCCTACTGTTTCTGCTAGAGGTGGACCTGCTGGTTCCTAGGAACCTGCATAGCATAGATGTTTTGGATCCTAGGTCCTAGGGATAGAGTTGCGGAGGCACAGAGGAGCTGTTGAGGACATGGATGACCTGCTCTGGGACTTCTATTTTTGGATATTGTGATATATTGTATATATTTTGAGAGGTCTTAGAGTGAGGTTTATTTTTATGCAGCTGGTTTGTATATATTTCACAAAACTTGCTATCTCGACTTTTGCTACTTGCTACTGATGATACTGGTGGGATTTTATGTTATGATATATATATATATATATATATATATATATGTTATGTTTTTCCTTACCTCAGTAGTGCCCCACAAGTATTACTTTTACTTCCGCATACTCTGATTCTGATTCAAAAAGGATTCGGCAATAAGTTTATATTTTATACATTCGATCAAACTCGAGATACAAATAATATATTTTAATAAGGTCTACGAAGATGTTTTATTATGTTTAAAAGACATTGTCTCGAGAGCCTTTTCGTAATTAAAATAATATTAAGCGGAATTCAATTTATTTGTCCAGGAAAGAAGGATTTATAATTAAGCAAGTAAACATTGAAAAGGGAAAAAATTTTCAGTCCCGACTTTTGATAGCAAGTATTCAATATTTGGAAATATTAATTATTTTCAAGATATAAAATGAGGGTGTCACATAGTAATACAAATAAATTGGGCCTAAATTGAGGGTCTCACATTTAGCATAATTTTCATTTTTCTAATCTTACTATTATTCTAATTATCCTTGGAATTAAAATTCGGGATGTTACCAAATACTTTAATCCCGTGCATCGCACGGGTCTAATAGGCAATCAAAACTAACTAGATAACTAATTAGTCGATAAAGATAAACATTTGCTAATCCAAATCTTACATTACGAGCAATTAGGCAATCAAAACTATCTTATTATATAGATATATTATATTTCCATAATTAATCAATAATTGATCCGTGCAATATGACTTATTAGTTATCTAATTTTTATCTTCACAATTGATTAACGATTTACCTATGCATCGCGACTCTCTTATTTTGAAATTTAAAAAAAAATAAAAGTTGAATGTTTTACATGGATATTTTGATTTGATTTTTCGAAAGTGATTAGATTTTTAAATGGATAAATTCACCATAATCATAATTAAGAAACCATCATACAAGTTATGGAATAATAAGATAAAGAAACTATTTAAAAATTAGATTGTGATATGTATATATATATTATTCCATAGTAATTAATTAACAATTAACTCGTGCCACACGGGTCTATTAGCTAGTAGGTTAAATAATAGTATATTATTAAGGGGTGTTACGGTGTAACTTCAGCTTCTATCAAAAAGAACTAAATGCAATTTATGACTTTTCATAAATAAAACAGATTGTAATTTGTCGTTAAGTTTATCTGTTTTTTTTTAAGTCGTCGCTTGCCTAGTGTAACTTCGGTTTCCATAAAATGGAATTTAACATGTCATCGTGTGTCAACCTCGTAAAAAAATCCTTGTCATCGTTTGATTAGGATTCCGATGTTACATGTCACCAAAATTGGCCATAATTGATAGTAGGGGTATATGACAAACTCAGAAGTAACTTCGAGGAGTCAGACATTGAAAAATAAAGAATAAGGGCATTTGGAAAAAGTACCCCAAACTTTATAGACTTGTGATATAATTAAACCAACCTAAAACTAAAACATGGAAAAAAGATGAAGTACTGATTTGGGTCTAATATATAGTGTTTTGAGCATTGATTTGACTCCCTTTTACTATATGTTTAGCTTGTTTCTCAAGTATTTTGTAGGACTTTTTGTTAATTCTTAGAAATAGTTCTTAGTTTTGAACCCTTTGAACGTTTTGATCCTTTTTGGGTATGTTTCAGGTACTTATGGAGCTTAAATGAAATATATTTGGATAGAGGATGAAAAGAGCTTCGAAACGGTCCAAGAACGGAGTAAAACGGAGTCCGGAGCAGTCCGTAGCGCCCAAAACAGTCCGGGGCGCGCGTGCTGAAACTGTGCAAAACCCGTGCGCGCCCGGGGCGCCCGAGCCCATGCGCGTGGGGAGAGAATACGTATTTCAGGCCCGTTTTGGGCCGGGTTTGATGCATTTTGATGGGGATTCAATTGGGAATCAATTATGGTTTGTTTTAGGCATTAAATACTAGGTTTTTCAACAGTTTTTGTAATCTTTTAGAGAGGGAGATTACATAGTTTAGAGAGAGCTTTGGAAGGGAGAAGATTGGAGATTGAAGAATTGAAGATCTCTCTTGTAGGTAATCCTTATTGTCTATGATAATGGATTCCTCTTCTATTTCTTCTCTTGTTCTTCATTGTTTATCATGTAACTAAAACCCTTTGTTAGGAATTGGTGAATTTGTATGGATTAGTTTATGTAGTTATTGAATTAATGTTTTTCCGTTTCTAAATCATGTGTTTGATTGTGATTTAATTGTTATGCATGAATCTGACCAACTTATGTTTTGGATTTCTAATCCCCAAATTGAGAGATTTAGGGTTTAGATAGGCCTTTCCAATCAAAAAATATAATTAATCCAGGGGTAGAGATACAATTGGGTAATTATAATACTTTTATGAAATCCATTGTTCTTAACTATTATTCAATGAATTAATAACTTGAGAGATTGGGGGTTATGAATTGAATAAGAAATGGTAACTAAACATGAGAGATCTGATAGTTACTAATTTAGGGATTTGTTCATGATTTAGGGGAAGACAATAATTTATAATTAGATAAACGAAACATACAATGAAACCACGTTCCTAACAATCCTTCTCTACCTGCTCACAACTTCTTTTAATTTTCAGGATTTAATTAGTTTTAGTTTTTAATCTCAAATCTGTTTTAATCAAATCTGAATTTTAATTATAGGATTTACTTTTAGTTGCATTAAGGTAAAAGTAGACTGAACATTCTCACAAACTCCCTGTGGGACGATATCTGGTCTTCCTGAGACTATATTACACGTTGACCCAGTACACTTGCTGGCATCTCAACAAGTTTTTGGCGCCGTTGTCGGGGAGTTTAGAATTGTTCAATTTATTTTTGGTACTTAGTGTAATTTTTAGTGAGTTCTATTTTTTTTTAGTTAGTTTTTAGTTTTATTTTTCTTTTTATTTTAGTTAGTTTCTTGTCTCAACAGGTGTTGCGTAATCTTTTTGTTGTTTTTGTGCTCGCAGGTAATTTTATCTATTTGAGTGCAACAAAAGATAAGTAGAACAAGGGAAGAGGACACTTAGAAGATGACTCAAGGGGGAGGATCTGACGGATCCATTCCGCCTCCTCCTTCCCGTATGACTCTGAGCGACTATGCAACCGTGAGTATGGACATGTTTGCCTCAAGCATGGTCCATCCACCAATCTCAGCACCCGCCTTCAAAATTGATCCCAATTACATAAACCTCATCAAACAGGATCAATTTGAGGGTGTGGCATATCAAGACCCGCGGGAGCATATCGCCAATTTCCTGAGCCTCCTCGACTTATTCAAAATTGAGGGTGCTTCGGATGAGGCCATTCGGATGAGATTGTTCCACTTCTCACTGAGAGGCGAGGCAAGGACATGGTTGCACAATCAGGCTCCTGAGAGTCTTTCCAGTTGGAAAGTGCTTGTCTCCAAATTCATTGACAAGTTCCTTCCAGCTGTAGAGCAAGCAAAGCTGAGGCAAGACATCAATTCCTTCAAGCAAGAAGAAGATGAGCCACTACATGAGGCCTGGGAACACTACAACCAGCTGTTGAGGAAGAACCCATACCATATGCCAGAATACCAGGAGATTACTCTATTTTACAATGGGCTCAAAGGGCATGACCAGACTATGATTGATGCAGCAGCAGGTGGAGCATTGAGGAAGAAAACTGTTGAAGAGGCCAGAGAAATCATCACCAATTTGGTATTCAGCAGTAGTCAGGCTGTTAGAGGGAAAAGCATTCAGAATAATAAAGGTTCAGACTCTTCTTTAATCCAGGCCCTCATCCAGCAAAATAAGGAGATGCAACAATAGCTAAAAGCATTGGTGAAGCAAGTTGCATCCCAGTCTCTCAAGTGCAATTTTTGTGGAGGAAGTCACCGGAATGGTGAGTGTGCTTATGAAATTAGAAAGGGTCCAACCACCATTGAGGAACAAGCGAACCAAGTCAATTCCTCATGGTCCAAGCCGGCACTCAATCAACCTCAATCACAAAAGCAAAACTGGGAGAAGGTAATTGAAGCATTAGCTGCATCAACTCAGAGCTTCATGGAAAGAACTTCAAGCTACATGGCCAAAACTGACATAACTCTCAGTAATCAGCAAGCCAGCATTCAGAACTTGGAGGTGCGAATGGACCAAATAGTAAATCAAATATCAGAGATAGCAACCCACACCAAGGAAAGATGCATGGCAGTCACCCTTCGAAGTGGCAAGTCATATGAGGAGCCACAGAAAAAGGGTGATGCAACTGAGAGGGAGCCTGAAAAGAGGGAAGAGCCCAAGCCATCAGCTGAGCAAGAGGAGCCTGAAGCACCAAAGCGCAGGGTCCACCTACGCATCTCAATCAAGGCACACCCAAACCAGCACCACTACCTTTGAGGGTACCTTTTCCTCAGAGGTTGAAGAAGGATGAAGACCAGAAGCAGTTTTCCAAGTTCCTGGAGATGCTACGGAAGCTGCACATCAACATCCCGTTTGCTGAGGCACTTGCACAAATGCCTCAGTACGCGAGATTCATGAAGGAGTTGCTAACAAAGAAGAAGCGGATGCTATTGAATGAGGAGACATTCCCAATAGCAGAGAAGTGCAGCAACATCATCAAGCGAAACCTTCCACCAAAGCTAAAGGACCCAGGTAGCTTCAACATTTCAGTTAGCATAGGCAAGGAGTATTCAGGTAAGGCTCTCTGTGACTTAGGAGCTAGTGTTAATGTTATGCCCTTGTCGGTGTTTGAAAAATTGAAAATAGAAAAGATTGAGCCTACCTGGGCGACACTTGAATTAGTTGATAAATCCATCCTCCGCCCTTATTGAGTGGTGGAAGACCTTCTGGTAAAGGTGAATGATTTTATCCTGCCCCTTGACTTTATGGTACTTGATATAGAAGAGGATAAGAACATTCCTCTAATTTTCGGAAGGCCATTCTTGGCCACAGCAGGGGCAGTGATTGATGTGCCTAGGGGAGAAGTGATTCTCCGAGTGAATGGTGAGCAATCCACTATAAAAATTTTTCCAAAACCACCAGTCACCGCGGAGACCTTTGCTCCTCTTAAATTTATTCAGCACTCTAATGGAGGGAGTGTTGGAAAAAGGTGGAGTGACCACGCAAAAGTGTTTCCATTGAAAGGGTCATGGCAACCACCTTGACCTCTAAAAAGAGGTGACCCGTCAGGCTCGTGACTTTAAACAAGCGCTTGTTGGGAGGCAACCCAATGTTAGGTAATTCCCTCTTAGGATAGTTTAGTTGTAGGTAGTTTAAAAAAAAATTAGAGGTACAGACCTCGTGCGCCCCAGGCGCATGCGTTCGCGCGCCTCAGGAGCGCCGGGCTGTGAAAGACCCTGTTTGGGGGAATTTCACTCCTACTTGATTCTCCTTAGTTTCCAACTTCCCATTCTAGCCCTTGTATCTCACAAAAATATTGTCCAGCTTTCTTAGGTAGTTTTAATTTTTATTTTGTAGTGTAGGCTAGATTAGTTTGCTTGAGGACAAGCCAACACCTAAGTTTGGGGGAGTATATACAAAATAAAAAAATTTTCAGATCTGAATTTTTCTCTCATATTGGTATTGGTTTGTGTTCTTAACAAGAGTAGGTAATTTTTCTAACCTTAGGACTTTTTCTCTGATGATGCATGTACATACTTAGTTTAGGACTGAGACTCATTGACTTTTGACTCTGTTTGATTGAGCTGTAAATACTGTTGTGAACTGGTTATTTTGACAAATGCTTTCAGAACTTGTGATTAGTGAACTGACTTTAGCCCTGTGAGGTTTTGAGCCTTATATTGAGGGGTATGTGATTATTGATTTATTCTAATTTTGAGACTCCTATTCTTTCATGAGTGTGTTCACTTTGTTATTGTTGTTCTAGAACTTGACCTGTGACCATTTCAAGATTGATTTTTGTTTGCATGCATGAAGATGATTAAGGCACTTAGGATGTGTTTTTAAGGCCTTCAGATGTTTCGCATTGATACCTTTTCCCTTAGTTGCCCACTTTGAGCCTAATGATATTATATGATTTTTCTTTGGTACCCTGCATTGATTGCATTGTTCTTTGTGAGTACCTTAGGAATTTTGGATGAGCAATTAAGTGGAATGTGATACAAAAGAAAAGAAAAAAAAAGTAAAGTGTTATGTGCCTACTTCTCTTCCAAAAAAAAAAGAAAATTGAAAAAGAATGAAAATTATGAAAAGGAAGAGAGTAGAGGAATTGAAAAGTGAAAAGTGAAGAAGAATAAAAGTTGTGATTGAGTTGAGTTTCATTGTGATATACTTAGTGCTCATTCATGATTCTGGGGGAATTTTGCTTTGCATTTAGCCCTTAGTTTTATCTCTTCTTTCTTTTATCCCACCTAACACTTTAGCCAGGCCCCATTACAACCAAAAATAAGACCTTTTGATTTGTGCATACTTTCAATAATTTTAGTGGCGATTTTGGTCTATGGTCAAGCATATGGTAACACTTTGTCATTGTTGAACTTGTGTGCATTATTGAAATATGACCCTGATACACTGGAGAGAGATACACTGAGAGGTTGAGAGTGTTCACTAGTCTTGAGTTCTGATTGGGTTTGTTACTCTAACTAGTTTGTGATTGTGTAAATAGTTTGTGATAATATGTGTTGCAGTCATGAGTCGAAGTCTTAGATGAGGTGCATATATGTTGATTTAGGGAGTTTGTCTTTTGTTTAGAATTTTATTTTACTTTTGCCTGGGACATGCAAAATGCTAAGTTTAGGGGAGTGATTTGGGTCTAATATATAGTGTTTTGAACATTGATTTGACTCCCTTTTACTATATGTTTAGCTTGTTTCTCAAGTATTTTGTAGAACTTTTTGTTAATTCTTAGAAATAGTTCTAGTTTTGAACCCTTTGAATGTTTTGATCCTTTTTGGGTATGTTTCAAGTACTTTTGGAGCTTAAATGCAAAATATATTGATGAACTTGGATAGAGAATGAAAAGAGCTTCGAAACGGTCCAAGAACGGAGTAAAACGGAGTCCGGAGCAGTCCGTAGCGCCCAAAACAGTCCGGGGCGCGCGTGCTGAAATTGTGCAGTACCCGTGCGCGCCCGGGGCACCGAGCCCATGCACCTGGGGCGCGAATACGTATTTCAGGCCCGTTTTGGGCCGGGTTTGATGCATTTTGATGGGGATTCAATTGGGAATCAATTAGGGTTTGTTTTAGGCATTAAATACTAGGTTTTTCAGCAGTTTTTGTAATCTTTTAGAGAGGGAGATTACATAGTTTAGAGAGAGCTTTGGAAGGGAGAAGATTGGAGATTGAAGAATTGAAGATCTCTCTTGTAGGTAATCCTTATTGTCTATGATAATAGATTCCTCTTCTATTTCTTCTCTTGTTCTTAATTGTTTATCATGTAACTAAAACCCTTTGTTAGGAATTGGTGAATTTGTATGGATTAGTTTATGTAGTTATTGAATTAATGTTTTTCCGTTTCTAAATCATGTGTTTGATTGTGATTTAATTGTTATGCATGAATATGGCCAATTTATGTTTTGGATTTCTAATCCCAATTGAGAGATTTAGGGTTTAGATAGGCCTTTCCAATCAAACGATATAATTAATCCAGGGGTAGAGATACAATTGGGTAATTATATAACTTTTATGAAATCCATTGTTCTTAACTATTATTCAATGAATTAATCACTTGAGAGATTGAGGGTTATGAATTGAATAAGAAACGGTAACTAAACATGAGAGATCTGATAGTTACTAATTTAGGGATTTGTTCATGATTTAGGGGAAGACAATAATTTATAATTAGATAAACGAAACATACAATGAAACCACGTTCCTAACAATCCTTCTCTACCTGCTCACAACTTCTTTTAATTTTCAGGATTTAATTAGTTTTAGTTTTTAATCTCAAATCTATTTTAATCAATTCTGAATTTTAATTATAGGATTTACTTTTAGTTGCATTAAGGTAAAAGTAGACTGAACATTCTCACAAACTCCCTGTGGGACGATATTTGGTCTTCCTGAGACTATATTACACGTTGACCCAGTACACTTGCTGGCATCTCAACAAGTACCAATTTAAAAAAAAAACCACTAAGTTGAAGGATTTTTTAAAAACATTGACTTAAAAATTAAAAATCTAAAAGATACTCCCTCCGGCTCGAGTTATAAGCAAATCCAACCACTTTTGCGCTTATTAAGGAGATTAGTTGATTGTATTTAATTTTCTCAAATTTATAGAAAATAGAGGTATTTTAGGAAAGTAGTATTGAGAATGAAACAAAAATTAATTAAGATTACAATTTTCTAGAAATGTTTTAGGAAAGTGGTATCGAGAATGAAACAAAATTTAATAAAGTTAGTTAATTTTGCTAATATTTTAAACCAAGAGAAGTATGTTTTTTTTTTTGATAATCAACGGGGCACTAGCCCCGAAAAAACAAATTATACAATACTACGAGGGAATGCAATTCCGTAAGCATCCTCACAAATAATACTAAAAAGCTCCGGAGGAATATCAGAAATGAGAGTGACCTCATTAGAACCAGAGTGCCCAATATTGGCTAAGAAATCCGCACCACGGTTAGCTTCTCTATAAACATGTCGAATGCTACACCCAGGTAACTGCGACAACAGCTTCTTAATCTCGCAGATCATAGCAAAGCAGTGGTGATTAGGTTTATAACAACCCTTAACCATATCAACTGTAACAAGCGAATCAAGCTCAATCTCCAGATGATGAAATCCCATAGAAAGAGCTTGTTTAATACCCAACAGAAGGCCCCAACATTCAGCAAGAAGAGACGAACAAGCACCTAAATAACAATGAAAGCCTACAACAAACTTACCTGTGGAATCACGGAATAAGCCTCCACAAGAAGCAGTATTAGACTCACATCTGAAGGATCCATCCACATTAAGCTTCAAACTACCTTCCTTAGGAGCCTCCCAAGAAATCAATTCTTCATGCTTCATCACATAGTTAAGCAAAGGACAGCGAGCACATAACATAATATGATTAGCAAAACTCGAAGTTCGAAAGAGAAAAGCCGAGTTAAGTAAACCTGTATTATTAAAAACCAACTCATTTCTCTCCTTCCAAAAACTCCAAATAAGAACAGCAAAAAACACCCTCCAATCCATATCATCACGACCCAAATCTCGCTTGAGAAGGTTGAAACAAATCCAATCATGAAGGTTCAAAGAGAAGAAATTATTAAGATGGTCATGTCGGAGAAGCCGCACCCAAATTCTGCTCACATCCTCACAGTCACGAAGCAAGTGAAGCAAAGATTCAGGAGCACTCAAACACCTAGGACAAGTGTTAGAAGAAGCCATACCTCTACGACATCTCTCCACATTAGTCAGCAATCTATCATGACCCACCTTCCATAAAAAAACCTCTAATACGTTGAGGACCAGGCCATCTCCAAATGTGCTCAAACATAGGAGAGGGGATGTGTTGCACAGAAGAAAAAAAACCACTAGATAAAGCAGTAACTGCAGATTTAACAGAAAAGACACCTGAAGCCTCTAACCCCCAAGCTAAAGAGTCATCACCCTTATCAATACATGGCGGAATAACACCTCTTATAGCAAGAACCACATCAGCAGGCAAAATATCATTCAAAAGATCCCAATCCCAACCTCCATCACGAACAAAGCTAGCAACCGAAAAATTACAGCACCAATCCGGAACCTGGATACCATCAATAGCATTCAGCGAAGGGAAACCCAGAGTCCATCTATCTTGCCAGAACCTTGCACTGAGGTCGTTCCCCACAATCCAGAAAGTAGCATTTGAAACCTTAGGAAACATCTTGACAATGCCTCTCCAAGTAGCAGTACCATTCCGTCTAACAGTAGACGAGAGACTACGAACATCAACAAAATTATACTTAGCCTTGAGAACACGAACCCACAGAGAATCCGGCTCAAGCATAATCCTCCAAGCAAGCTTCATAATAAAAGCTTCGTTAATCAAACGAAGACTCCTGAAACCCAACCCGCCCTCAGCGTTGGGTTTACAAATCCTCTCCCATGACACAAGGTGACACTTCTTAGCTTCATTAGAACTTTCCCAAATAAATCCTCGGCAAATCTTTTCAATTTCATCACATATAGCCAAAGGAACCACAGTCGCTTGCATAACATAATTAGGAAGAGCCATAATGACAGACTGGGCCAACATAACACGACCTGCAAAGGATAAGGTACGACATTTCCAACCAGACAATTTATTCCTCACTTTATCAACAAGAAAGGAAAAGGAGGGGATAGTGGACCTAGCACATTTCATGGGGATCCCTAAATACTTGCTGAAATCACTAGAAACAGAGATTCCCAAGATAGAGCTAATATCTAAAGATACACCAGCAGTTACATTCTTTGAGAAATAAACAGAGGATTTAGGCAAACTCACCTTATGACCTGAGGCACTACAAAATATATCAAGGATAGCATTAATTTCCTCTGCTTGTTCCATAGAAGCTTCCCCCAACAAAATAATATCATCAGCAAATAACATATGAGATAGCTTAGGACCACATCTACCCATAGAAATAGGCTTCCATGTTCCTCTATCCATAGCATCATGAATCAGATGAGACAACCGTTCCATACAAAGAACAAAAATATAAGGAGAAAGCGGATCTCCTTGCCGCAATCCACGATGAGGAAGAAAGGAGGCAGAATGAGACCCATCCCAATTAACACACATACTGGAACTAGATACACAAGCCATCACAATATCAATAAATTTACTATCCAGTCCTGCATTAAAAAGAGTATCATGAACAAAGCTCCATCTCAATCTGTCATAAGCCTTCTCAAGATCCAGCTTAATAGCCATAAATCCTTTGCGACCTTTAGTAGCGTTGAACGTATGAATGACTTCCTGTAAAATGATGGCATTATCAATGCCTTGGCGACCAGGAACAAAACTACATTGATTCTCTGAAATCAGCGAACTCATCAAAGGCTGCAATCTATTAGCCAAAACCTTCGTAACCACCTTGTAAATAACATTGCATAAAGAAATTGGGCGAAAGTCTGTCATCCTTGTCGGAGCTATGCCTTTTGGAATGAGAGTAATCAAAGTTTGGTTCACAGTTCCAATATGCGCAGGATTACTAAAAACATCCTGGACAAAACGAACTATAAAATGTTGCATAAACTCCCACTGGGACTTGAAAAAAACAGCATGCATACCATCCGGACCAGGAGCCTTAAAGTTACCCATACTAAAGAGAGCATCTTTAACCTCATCCACAGAAACATACGAACCAAGGGACCTACAAACCTCATCATCAACAGCAGGGAAACCGCTAATGGTAGTGAGGGCATCACAATAGTCATCATTATCCGAGAACAAAGAGACGAAATAATCAATAGCCATATTCTGGAGCTGGACAGAATTAGTAATCCAAGCCCCACCATCATCCATCAGAGCATCAATGCTATTTCTACTACGTCGCATAAGAGTCGATTGGTGAAAAAATTTAGTG
Source organism: Crotalaria pallida (assembly GCA_037953625.1). Classification (NCBI taxonomy): domain Eukaryota; kingdom Viridiplantae; phylum Streptophyta; class Magnoliopsida; order Fabales; family Fabaceae; genus Crotalaria; species Crotalaria pallida. Next base: position 71,268,962 of record CM075649.1, on the reverse strand, counting down.
TTCCTATCTCCCATAGAAATCCACTTCGACCTTGCTTGATGGAACCAATAAGCCTCCTCATGCAGAAGAATTTGATTATACTCATCCCAGAGATTTTGACGAAGATCAATCAAATAAGGATTATAAGACAAAGCAATAGAGCGTTGAATGCCATCCAACCGATTCAAAATTCTCCTCTTCTTCTTAAAAATATTCCCAAACACATCTCTATTCCAAGCATAAATATTCTCAGTGAAACGACCCATATTATCAACCCAACTGCTGGAGCCAAGCCAAGAATGCTTGACCTGCTCAGGAAAATCCGGATGCGTAAGCCAAGGAGAAAGAAACTTAAAATACCTTGTAGGAGCAAACCGATTAACATCTAATCTGAGCCACAAGGCAGCATGATCAGAAGATGGCAAAGGCAAATTAATCATAGAAAAGTTTGGAAAGGAGAACAGCCAACTAGAATTTGCCACAACTCTATCAAGCCGAACCATTAACTCACCGCGGTGCCAAGTAAACGGGGGATCTTTAAAGCCAACATCCTGCAACCCACAATCATCAAGGCAAGAAGCATGTTTTTTGTTGCTTATAATTCGAGTGGGAGGAAGCAAACATTACAGTCCAATATCCCAAATCTCAGCGTCATAGAGAAATCCCAATTGATTAGGTTAGTTGTCAAATCTCTCTCGACGCTGCGTTTTCAAACCGACTCGCTTCTGCTTCATTCTTCATATATCACATTCTTCACTGCAAACCCTAAAAACTAAATTTGAAGGGAAGGTGAGAGACAATGGATGAAGGTGAGAGCGGGGATCAGTTCCACCGTAACGAAGCTATCTCCGCTGTTGCCGACGACGGCTTCTTGGCCGAGGAAGACGACGATTACGATGACCTTTACAATGATGTTAATGTCGGCGAAGGGTTCCTTCAATCCATGCGCAAGAACGATGATTTAGGGTTTAGAAACGATGACGTTAAGTCACAATCAGCATCCGTGCCCCAAGGTGTTGGTGTGGTCCCTGATAGAGTTGAAGGGTTTCAGAATCAAGTTTCAGTTGGAAGCGGATCGGGTGGGATAAGGGTTGAATTAGGTCAGCCATCTGTGAAATTGAATCAAGTCGAGGAGGACCGGATTGCTAATGATACTAGTGTTGCTGTGCAACAACCAATTGGTGAAGTTGTTGGTAGTGTGGGAAATGAGGATTTGGTGAGACAAGGTGGTGGTGGCGGTGGAAATCTTAATAGGGTTGGTGGAAATGGGACCGGGAATAGTGTGAATGTGGTTACTAGTGTTAATGTTGGAGGAGGTGGTGGTGGAGCTGCCGGGGGTGGGACTATATTGTTTGTGGGTGATTTGCATTGGTGGACCACTGATGCTGAGCTGGAAGCTGTGCTTTGTAAGTATGGGCCTGTCAAGGAGGTCAAGTTTTATGACGAGAAAGCAAGTGGGAAATCCAAAGGCTATTGCCAGGTTGAGTTTTTTGAACCTTATGCTGCAACTGCTTGTAAGGAAGGGATGAATGGGTATGTGTTTAATGGAAGGCCGTGCGTTGTTGCTTACGCATCGCCCTTCACTGTTAAGAAAATGGGAGAAGCTCAGGTGAATAGGAATCAGCAGAATACTCAATCTGTTGCTGCTTCCCAGCAGGTAAGGAGGGGGCCTGCTGCTGATTTAGGGCCCAAGCCGGGTGGTGGTAGCAATATTGCAACAGGGGGGAACTACCAAGGTGGAGATGGGAATAATAGAGGGTATGGAAGAGGTAACTGGGGAAGAGGGAGCAATCCTGGGATGGGGAATAGGGGGCCTGTTAATCCCATGAGGAATAGGGGCGGTGGGATGGGTGGTAGAGGTTTGATGGGAAATGGTGGAAATGGCTTTGGACAGGGTATGGGGGCTACCCCACCTCTGATGCATCCTCAGTCCATGATGAATCAGGGTTTTGATCCTGCATTTGCTGGTCCCATGGGTAGAATGGGTGGCTATGGAGGCTTTCCTGGTGGTCCCACACCTCCGTTTTCTGGGATTATGCCTTCATTCCCTGGTGTTGGATTGCCTGGAGTAGCACCTCATGTTAATCCAGCCTTTTTCGGAAGAGGGATGCCTATGAATGGTATGGGGATGATGCCCGCGGCAGGTATGGATGGCCCTAATATGGGAATGTGGTCTGATCCAAGCATGGGTGGCTGGGGTGGTGAAGAGCCTGGTGGTGGCAAGGCTGGAGAATCAAGTTATGGGGAGGAAGCTGCATCCGACCATCAGTATGGTGAGGCGAGTCATGATAGGACTGGGCGGACTAATGCTATGAGGGAAAAAGATAGAGGGTCAGAAAGGGACTGGTCTGGTACTTCTGAGCGAAGGCATAGGGATGATAGAGATCAAGGATATGAGAGAGATGGACCTAGAGAGACAGATAACAGCCATGACCATGAATGGCCTGAAAGAAGGCATCGTGATGATAGAGAAATGAGCCGAGAACGAGACAGGGGCCGTGAACAATCTCGAGACCGTGATCGTGGTCGAGAAAGGGACAGGGATCGAGAGCGTGACAGGTACAAGGAAGATAGGGACAGATATGCAGATCATCATAGGCACAGAGACCGTGAAGCTGAGCATGAGGATGAGTGGGAAAGGGGACGGTCATCTAGAGCTCGCAGCAAATCACGGCTATCACAAGAGGAGGAACACCACTCTAGGTCAAGAGATGCTGATTATGGGAAGAGGAGGCGGCTTACTTCTGAGTGACTCTATATACTAGTTATTTATATGAGAATACTTTCCGTTGAGGAAGAAAAGAACGGTAACTTAAAAGTTCGGATTTGCCATGATTGTTTGGATTCTCAGGTTCTGCTCGTCTGGGCCAGTAGTTGTTTAGCAGCTGTTTTATTCCAATCACTTGTTCTGGTTGCTTCTTGTCAGGAGCATGGTTTTGTTCATCTGCGAGAAAGGTTAGTTTTAAGATTTCAATTATTTTTTATGCTTGGGTTGTTTGTTATTATTATATCGTATGTATATTACTTGATTTGTGATAATTGCCTGCTAGCTGCTGTGCTTATTATGATGAATATTACTAAACGCTTCTCTTTATATTCTTCTTTCAGTGAACTTTTTTTTATTGATACAGAATTAATTGCAAGTCGAGACTTGTATTTCACCATAAATGACTAGTTTGATAGCCAGTTCGTGCTGATGTCATCCCCTCACTACACCTTTTGTTAGTAATGTAACTGTCTAAATGTGTAATCACAATGATCTAATATGTGATAGATCTAACCCTGTTGAACAAGTGTCATATTTAAGTATTCACAAGTGGCTATATTTATTTGTGGTTCCATAGATTAATGGCTGCATTTTTATTAAGTATAAGAAATTACTTACTATGATTTTTGTATGCATATAATATATAAAGACTAATGTTTTTTATTATCTGTAACTTAATAGCATACCAGAGGTGGTAGACCTTGTTAACCTTCCATCATGGGTGGTTCCTTGTGGAAAGCAATTCCGTGTAGCTAAATTACTCAAGTAAAATTGTGTAGTTTGGTTTACCCCACAGCCCCTCATGCTCCCCCTCCATAATTTGTAAATTTTCTTATGTGCGGTTTAACAGAAGTTAGACAGTATTCTTTTCTTTTTATTATATTTGCTACTGATTCTTCATTATGTTAATGTCTTCTGAATTTCAACTTTTTTGGTCATGGGCTTCTGTGTTATGTAGGTACTATTGTTTTGAGATAGGACACTGTTCATTCAAACTCTGGTTTGTTTCGAGGATCAAATGCCTTCAGCATTGGATTAGATTGGAGATCCGAGTCATGACTATCATTTTCATATTTGGAACATTTGCTGTGAAGTTACTAGCTTTTGATTTATATTTATCTTTCAGTTATTAGCACATGATTAAACCACCATTGTTGTTGTAATGAGTTTTAACTTTGAAGTCTGAAATGTGGCCAACTGTTTAGAACTTAATGTTTGAATGATGTAGTAGGATTTAGCAGAGGATGTTGATAATGTGTTGTTTCTGTTTGGCTCGCTGTTGTATCATTTTTTTCACTTTTTTTTTTTTTTGGGGGTGTTTTGTAGCTCACATTTTGTTAGTATTGACTATAGCGGTTTAGCATGCAAATATTGTGCATGATATAGAGAGCTAACCATTCAATTACTGTAATCATTCAAGGCTGGAGAATTGTATATCTTGTCATGTATATATTGATATTTAATATTCTGGCAAAGGTGAAATCTGTTTCCACTTATGTTGTGATGAAATCTGTCTCCACTTTTGTTGTGGTCTTTGTCTTGTGAATAACTAGTAAAATAGAGAATCCATGTTTTGAGAATTGGAGATCTTTTTGCGTTGATCTCTCTGGTCTCTTCTTGTTGTGTCTGGAATGCTTATAGGGTGTTTAGTTTCTTCTGTTTTCAATTTTAGTTGATAGGTTTGTCTAATAATTACAACATAGTCACTTTGTTTTATTTTGGTTTCTGTCTTTAAGATTTTGTGAAGAAAATGAAGACAATAATATTTTGTTGTGTTTCTCGTTTCCTTCTTAAAATCTTGATAACAGGTAACATGTATTAAGTAATTACCATTATTGTAATTAAATTTGAATAAGTAATAAATAGGTTGACTTAGGCAAGAAACTCCTAGTTAGTGTGATCTATAGCAGGGTAGATGTATGCATCAAAGATTTTTTTGGGATTTGAACACTTAGCTTTTTTTAATACAGGAGGATGCCAGCTTTTTCCCCGCCTCACAAAAAAATAGCCAGGTTTAAGAAATGTATTTTACTATTATTATTATTAGTAGTAGTCGTCTTGCTTAGGACACTTGTTAAAGTTTAAGGAAAAAACAATCATAATTAGCATTTATTCTTCTCTCGAAAATATTAAAAAATGCATTTTCCTATACTTTTTATCTACTTTAAGTTGTGGACACTTGTTAGCATTTACCTTATTATTATTATTTGCTTCTTTTCCCTTGCCTTATTTTACTATCGAAATAAGGATCGAACTCTCCACAAACCCTTGAAAAGATTTACTGCCCTACTTATTAGCTTCCCTTTGATTGAATATAAAGTTTATGAATAGTGAAGATCCATTTTATTATATCTCTTTTCTTCTCCTTCTTATCTAGAATGATCGATTTGAAGGTATGTTGACAAGTATATGTTCTCCAATATTTGGTTATCTTTGGTGATTATTTCGTTTCCCATGTATGTTTATGACCTGGTTGACTGAGTTTTATGTGTACACTATTCTTGTATAAGGGAAGGGTTTTAACTTTAAAGAGAGCAAATGAAGTGATTACTGCTTAGATACATCATACATGGTTTGTATGTTCTGCAACATGCTTTTGTTGTTGGCTCCTAGATTGGTTATGCCTTATTTAGCCATGCCCTTTATTAGGAAGCATAATTTGTTTATGGAGTATTCTGTTACGGATGTATGAACCATGATATACGGATTGGATCAGGTTTCTTGAAAGCAAAGATGATTTTATTCCTAGGAACCCAACCGCTACGGCAGATTGCCTCATTTCTATTTGTGCATTTCTTTTAACCTGATTAACTTGGATTTAGCAGCATTATGACCAATAATAACAACCCTAGCCTTTTGGCGTTCTCGTCTTTTTCATTTCCCTCTCCATTCATTTTCATTTTAGGGTTCATAAGAGTGTAAAGTATAAATTAGCCTATGGAGGTCATGAGTTAGCATTTATATAAAAACTAGTTTTTAACCTGTGTTCTTAACCCGTGCAATTCATGGGTTGTTTGAATTTTTTTAATTATATTAATTATTATTAATAATGTTCCTCTTATAATGTGGCTGGTTCAATGCATGATATATATCAATGTTGTATTTTTTTTATTTAAAGTGAAATAGTTCATAAAAATGAAATACATTCAAGTTTGCATTTAAAAAATACATCAAATTAAATTCATGATAGTTTAGACAGATTTTATTGCATACAAAATTTGAAGCATGTTTTTTTTGCTTTCTCGACTCTTGATTGTCTTCAAGGTCTTGTTAGCTAAGTTTTGGACGTCATGCTCGATATTTTGATATTGTTCTACATTTCTACCTCTCTTTTTGTTATAGTTTTCAATTTAAGAGTGGAAACTAATTCATCATTTTCACTTGTATTTGAACAATCATCCTAAAAGAACAATTGATATCTTTTAAGTTTTATTTTCCAAACATTTATAGAACCTTTTATTTTAAATTTAATTTAAAGGCACAATGTAATTAAAATTCCAATAATGCTTACAGATTCAACATATTCATGTTGCATCGTGCTGGTGCATTTTTTTATAAAAAAAATAGTTTATACACTAACAGTGTAAAAATCAGCACATCATCCACCATCCAAGGGTTTGTTATTGACTTCTAAATAAAAGTAACGCAAATGAACTGTGGATGATGTACTGACAGTGTAAAAAACTTTACACTGACAGTGCACACATATTAAGTTAATAGTCACATAGATCCCCGAAAGATACTCGTTGAATCAGTTAGTTCCCTGAAAGATTTGTGGAATCTCTTAAACCCCAAAGATCATTTTGGAATCAGTTAGGTCCCTGAAAGATTATTTGTAGAATCTAGTAAACCTCCCAAAGATCAATTTGGCATCACGTTAGTTCCCATGAGGGACCTAACGGAATTCTACATGGCACATTAAATGCTTTGTTGGCCCAAACGTTAGGTCCCTTATGGGGGGACTAACGTGATGCCAAATTGATCTTTGAGGATTTTAAGAGATTCCACAAATCTTTCAAGGACATAACTGATTCCACGTGTATCTTTCGAAGACCTATGTGACTATTAATTCTTTTTATAAATATATCATGGCGCTTAAAGTCCTAAAATCACAACTTCAATATATGAGATCATGTTTCGATTCATCTCTACCTACTAATAAGTATTCATAAACTGGAAACATATAGTTTGACACTTGCTTGACTTCTGCTTCAGATAAAAAAAAAACTATTTCTTCATCATTGTCACTGATTTTTGAGTGTCACAAAATTTTTCATTTTTCATGTTTGTTTTCTGTCTTTAGTTTGAACAGTAAAATTCTTTGTAATAAAATATCCAATAATGTGACACCCTTTTATATCTTTGAAAATAATAAATATTTCCAAATATTTAATACTTGCTATCAAAAATTAGAACTCTATTTCTCGCTTCGGAGGTAATCCTGTATCTCTTTAGGAAGTACTTCGGGAAATTCCCTCACCACAGGAATCTCTTCTATCGGCATTGACTCTTCTTCTCCAGTAGCAGAGAATAAACACATATAACCTTCGGGTTCAAGGGTTCTATATTGGATTGTCTTTTTCTCACAATTGATGATCACTTGGTTCTTCATCAACCAATCCATACCCAAGATCACATCAAATTGTAACTTAGGGAGACAAACCAAATCTACTTTAGAGACATGACCCAATATTTCAACATCACACCCTAAGCAAACCTTAGAGGTAAAGATGGGTATCCCAGTAGGGGTATCTATACTAAGATAGTAAGGCGAATCAGAAACAACAAGATTCAACCTACTCACACATTCAGGAGAAACAAAAGAATGTGTAGCTCCAGAATCAAACATAATCTTGCAAGGTTGATCATTAAGCAAAAAGTTACCTTGCACGAGATTCGGGGTTTGGGTTGCTTCAGTACCACTCAGGGTAAACACTTTGCCCTGCACCACAGACTTGCCAGCAGATCCTTTAGCATCACCTTTTGCGGGCTCTCTGCAATCACAGGCAAAATGACCTTGCTTCCCACATTTGAAACACCCTCCTGTGGACCAGCAAAATTGACCATGATGATAACGCCTACACTTCTCACAATAAGGAGCATTATCACGAGACTTGTTCTCGTTATCCATCACAGCTTTGCCCTTGCCCTTGTTCTTCTGAGCATATGGACCATTATTTCGGTGATCGAATCTCTTCTTCCTCTGTGGTCCATAGTTCTTTCCACTACCCTTTCCTTGGCTTCCTACCAACTCAGCTTTCTTATCATCCTCATACATTCTGCACATATCCACAAGTGCAGGAAAACTCTGAATCCTCTGGTAACTGAAAATAGACTTCAGCTCCGGTCTCAGTCCACCTTCGAACTTAACACACTTACTCCTTTCATCAGGGTTATTCAAGTAGTAGGGAGAATATTTCATCAACTCCTCAAATTTGGCAGCATATTCTCCTACACTCATATCCCCCTGTTTCAATTGCATGAACTCTACCTCCTTCTTTCTCCTTAAATCTTCTGGAAAGTATTTATTAAGGAATTTCTCCATAAACACTCCCCAGTTGATTGCTCTTCTCTCAAAATTCAGCAATTGAACAGTATGATCCCACCAGTTCTCAGCTTCCCCATGAAGCATGTAAACTGCATAGGTTACCTTCTGCTCATCCGAACAGTCTAATGTTCTGAAAATCTTGTTGATCTCGTATAATAACTTGTTTGCCTCATCAGGTTTGTATCCTCCTTCAAACCTTGGTGGATTGCACTTCCTAAACTCCGACAGAGTCTTAGCATCATGATTCACCACATTGCCAACATGTGGATTACGAACTCGTCCTTGAGGTGGCTGCTGTTGCTGCTGCTGCTGCATACCCTCCAGCACAGTCGTAATACGTTCTAACATTTCATTCGTATAATTTCTATTTCTGGTTGCCATAGAAAGACCTGCACTATGGGCTTTGGGTCACTAAAAGGTCTTTAAAACATAAGCACTACTAGCTTACTGAACAATCTTACTCAAACATATTCAAATAACATTGAATTCCATACTTAGCTGCATCATCAGGGCCATGAGGGACAGGACCAATGCTCTGATACCACCAAAGATGTGACACCCTTTTTATATCTTTGAAAATAATAAATATTTCCAAATATTGAATACTTGCTATCAAAAATTGGGACTAGAAAATTTTTCCTTTTTAATTGGTACTTGCTCAATTATAAACACCTTTAACCTTGACGAATAATTTGAATTCGGCTTAATAATATCTTAATTACAAAAAGGCTCTCGAGACAATGTCTTTTTAGCACACTGAAACATATTCGTAATGTGATTTAAAAACATATTATTTGTCTCTTGAGTTTAATCGAACTTAAAGAATATAAACTTATCGCCAAATCCTTTTAAACCAAAATCAGAGTATGCGGAATTAAAAATAATACTTGTGGGGCATTGCTGAGGTAAAGAAAAGCATCATATATATATATATGATGGTAGAAACCCCCACCAGTATCATCAAGTAGCAAGTAGTAAAAGTCGAGATAGCAAGTTTTGATGAAACATATACAAAACCAACTGCTCAAAATAAACCTCACTCTAAGACCTCTCAAAATATGTACAATATATCACAATATCAAAATAGAAGTCTCAGAGCAGGTCATCCATGTCCGCATCAGCTCCTCTGATCCTCTGCAGCTCTATCCCTAGACCTAGGATCCAAAACATCTATGCTATGCAGGCTCCTAGGAACCAGCAGGTCCACCTCTAGCAGAAACAGTGGGCTCGACAGGCACCTCCTCCTCGTCCTCATCCTCCACAGGGTCCTCCTCGACCTCGCCCGTTTGTGAAGAGACCCCACCACTGGGTCTAGGATCTGCAGAAGCAGTCCTCTCAAAGTCAGTCGGACCAGGAGAAGGAGTCTCCTCAGTAACAACTCTATGGGATGAAGGGTGAGTACGAGTGGCAGCTCTAAAACGAAAACTATGAAATCGACGCACTGGTCGAGCCGGGGGTGGTCCTCTATATGAGTAAAAGGGTGGAACATGCATAGTATAGACTAAAGGGATCCTAAATCTACGAGGTTGCACCCGAACCAGAGGGTTAGGGTGGTAGAGAGTGATCTCCACCTCCCCCTCAAAGGTGGCTCGGTGCTCCTCGTACGTCCATATACCACTAGGGATAGGGCGTATCTCGATGCAGGCTAGGTATCTGGCCATCACCTAAATAGGGCATAGGGAGTAAGTATACACATATACATAATCAATCAAGACTAAAATACAAACACAAGTATATCATGGACAAACAATAATGCAAATACATATGAGCACACCAATTTTCAACATTATATCTCTTATAATGCAAGTGGCATGTTGCATGATTTCTATCCACAACTGAGGCCTCTAACAAAAGTCCATCTTGGACGTCCATCCAATACACCAGTGTGTTCCCGGAACACTACCATACGTTCCCAAAACGATGGTAAACCATACTTGGATATACAAGCATCACTCCCAGAGTGTGCATCACGTTCCCGGAACGCATAAAAACCATGTCCCAGACACTGGCCACATTCCCAGAATGTGTCATCAAGTAGGTTTCAAATTTGGTACTCCCGGAGTACCCTCCTCATATTCCCAGAATATGATAATCGTTTCCTACCAACCCATCTTCCATTCTCTATGCATGAATGCACAACTATTAAGGTTGGTTTTTATCTTTACTTTAATTATTGTGATTTAGAAATATCTCAATTTCTCTTTTGAATGATTAATTTGAGGTATAACCTTTGGCACAAAAATTCATTCTTGAATTAACTTAAAAACATGCCATTAGGCTTGGATTGGGAAAAACATAACCAATGGTATTCATTTTTCACTTAAAAGACTTAACTTTTATTTTTCAGTTTCAGGTACTAACCGGTTACAGTCTCAGGCTAACCAGTTAGAATTACAGATCTGAACTGGTTAACCATTGCAATTCAGAAAACCCTTTTTCTTGAATTCTCTACTCAATCCATAACAAGTTTGCAGCATTGTTTTATACCTCAAACTCACTGGTTTCATCATTGAAAAGTCTAAATCACAATCCAATTCCAAATGAGCACAATATCTTCTTGAAATTATCTCAAAACATTAAGGCATTAACTCCTCAAATTCAATATGAACCAAACAGTATTTATCAACATGTTTTCAGATTGAGTTCAAGTGAAATTAGAGTAGACTTGAGTAAAAATGGTAAGAACACAGGACCAATTTCAGAAATTCATTTTCTTTGAAAATTTACAGTATCTAACTGGTTACAAATATCGAATAACCGGTTAGATTATGCAGTCTGTACATTGAAAAATGAGGTTTTGCATACCATTCTTTCTAATACTCAAATCTAACCAGTTTCAACACTCAAAAGAGTTCACATACCTTAAAATAAACATGTTCAACCACAGAAACATATTTCATTTGCATGCATTCAATTTAGAGTATTAAATTGCATAAAAACCCACATAAACACAATTTAATACCACAAAACTCATACTAAGAATTTAGATTATGATTCAAGCATCAAAATAACTTGCATGCATCAAATCAAAACTGCTTAAAACAGAATTGAACTGTAAATTGGCCTCCAAGCCTTTTTAACCTTAAACACATAATGCCCTTTTGAGTCTTTGTTGACTCAAGTCCTAAATCACTTGATTTTAGTCTCAATCTAGTATAAGGTAAACTTCTCCCATAACTCAAAGTCGTGTTTGATGAGTATAATCACTGAAATTGAAGGAAATCCACAAACACCACAGAAATTCCAGGTTCTGCTCTCAGCCACGTTTTCCAGTAACAGGGTCCAAACACCAGGGAATTTGACATAGAGATTGGCCAAAGGAATTAGGGAAAACAATTAGGACTTGCTCTAGGTAACATGCACTAGCAAATCAAAGTGGTTTGAGAATCAAAGAGTGCTTGAGCTTACCTAAATTGGAGCTCAAAGACAGCTCCACGAACACAGAGACAGTGTTGATAGCTTCTCTTCTTGGATTGATTCCTCCTCACACAAGAACTCTTTGCTCACAATCTTTATATCAATACAAAGCCCTTGATTCAAGCTTTGTAGACGTGTATCACTCGATCTCTAACACTCAGAGAAGAAGAAAAATTACTCCAGACGATTTTGGAACCCTAACAGCACCTCTCACACCAAACTCAACAAAATCAACCCCAAATTATTCAACACACTGGCTTTTATAGAGGAATTAGATTAACATGCATACCGACGCGTGTTTTGCACTGATCTTAGGCTGATTTCGTGGCGAATTCGTGGATTAATCAAGTGATTACTCATCAAAACGCACTAACTCAGTTTCTGGGTTCATCGTGTAACCGGTTACAGGGCATTACTAATCGGTTAGGTCAGTACAAAATTTAAAAATTAATACTTTTTAAATCTTTCCCTCCAAGGACCTTTCTAATATTACATTTAGGTCCTAATCCAAGGACTGAAATGCAATATCCATCTTTTTGTATTTATTTGCCATATAAAAATATTTTCACCTATTTTTATATTTCAAGGCTAATTAAATACCAAATATAAACTTGGAAAAATTTATATAAATTAATAATAAAACTTTATTATTAATTTCCTTATTATCCGGGAGACGAAAAATAGGGGTGTTACAAATAATGTTAGTAATCTCGGCAAATCCTCAACCTTTAAATTTTTTTTTGCGTATTTGTCAATGATATTGAAAATCTGAAAATTTTATATTATACTTTTTTTCAAATTATTATATCATTATTGGGATTTTTATAAAATTAAACTATTTTTTAAAATTAATGCAAGTAAAGAGAGTAGGAAATTAGAGTAGAATATTATAATTAAAATTAGGCTTAATTATGTCACAGGTCCTCGAACTTTCGGGTACTTTTGCCAGATACCCTTATTCTTATTTTTTCAATGTCTGAATCGCCGAAGTTACTTCTAGGTTTGTCATATACCCCTACTACCAATTCAGACTAATTTTGCTGACATGTAACATCGAAATCCTGGTTAGATGGACGAGGTTAGGCACGTGGTGCTCCGTGGATGAAGATCCTTTTTTTCTTTAAATTAAAAAACTAAAAAACTTAATATTTTTATATTTTTAGTTAAATAAAAAAAAGTAAAAAAAGATTTAAGAGAGAGGTCGTCTTCGCGCACGTGACATCACGCGACATCATATGACCAACCTCCTGCGTCTGACCAGGATTCCAATGTTAGATGTTAGCAAAATTGGCCAAAATTGATAGTAGGGGTATATGACAAACCCAGAAGTAATTTCGGGGAGTCAGACATTGAAAAAATAAGAATAAGGGTATCTGACAAAAGTACCCCAAATTTCAGAGTCACATGGGTCCTATTTAAAGGATGGGAAAGTTTAATTTGGTAGTATATTATTGAAATTCACATAATACCCTTGAGATTTATTATTTCATCCGTATGAAAGCTAAACACGTACTCTCTTTGGTCTCTAATATATATATATATATATATATATATATATATAAACATATTTATCTTGGTCTAAATATAAGAAAATTAACTAACTTTTTAATTCCGATGCAATTATTTCTAAAATATTCATAGTAAGTGATTATCTCATTTAAAATATACAATTGTACATATATTATCACTAATGGAATTTCGTTAAGAGAATTTTGAAACTTGAAAAAAATGAAGAGTCAGAGGATGTACATTAGTGTGTGAGGTAGAATTTTTTCTTGTGCAATGAATTAGTGCAATTGATTAGGTGCATTAGTTTGTGTGTACAACTATATTACTTGACAATTAGGTGCTTAAATTTTTTTTCATGCACAGAAGTAGTGCAATGGATTTGATGCAGTGCATAAATATGTTTTTCTCTTTTTGTTGTTACTTTCAAAATGAACATGTGCTTTACTAAAAGGGTATCAAGATTAAAAAATTTTAGGCGATATTTTTTTTTAATTACATAATATATATCTGGAACACGTGGCACAGCCCATTGCGTTCCATTTTCTCAACTTTTTTTGTGAGAGTTTTGTTATGTGAGAAACTTTCTAGTAAGTTTGGACTCAAAAATATAACAGAGTTTGATTAGAGAAAAAATAACAATTTGGTCCTTCAAAATGTACAGTAACCACCAAATTTAATCCTTAAAAAAAGGTTTATTTATGTTTTTGATCCCTAAAAGTTCAGTGTGTTTTGGTTTTAGTCCCTAAAAGTTATTTTGATTGGGACCTCCTTTGTAGGGTTAACAAGTATTACCAGCAGTCTCAACTAGACGAACCAAGGCCGAACATGTGATCGGCGCATCATCAAAGATCACCTGGCCTCCGCACAGGTCGGAACTATGTCAGTTAACACGACCTCGGACGGATCATGACCGACTATCTCAAACCGACCTCCCACAGGTCGAGAGCATCTCATCCTCATTAGGTCGGACCCCCTACATGGTCGCCAACCGACCGTAAAACTGGGTTGATCCTAAACAATGCTTGGTGCCCCAAGGGACGTAAAGGATGAAGCAAGAGTCCTTGGAGGCTCTAACAAGTGTAGAATGGTTAAGAGAGAATTCTAAAGGCTAAAATGGTCTAGGAAGGTGTATTAGGACATATAAGAACCTTTAGAATGATCCTAAACAATGCTTGGTGCCCCAAGGGACGTAAAGGATGTAGCATGAGTCCTTGGAGGCTCTAACAAGTGTAGAATGGTTAAGAGAGTATTCTAAAGGCTTAGAACGTCTAGGAATGTGTATTAGGACATATAAGAACCCTCAGAATGATCCTAAACAATGCTTGGTTCCCCTAGGAACGTAGAGGGTGAATCATGAGTCCTTGGAGGCTTTAACAAGTGTAGAATGGTTAAGAGAGCATTCTAAAGACATAGAATGGTCTAGGCATGTGTATTAGGACATATAAGAACCTTTAGAATGAACCCAAAATATGCTTGGTGCCCCAAGGGACGTAGAGGATGCAGCATGACTGAGGCTCTAACAAGTGTAGAATGGTTATGAGAGTATACTAAAGGCTTATAAATATCTAGGAATGTGTATTAGGACATATAAGAACCTTTAGAACGATCCTAAACAATGCTTGGTGCCCCAAGGGTCGTAAAGGATGTAGCATGAGTCCTTGAAGGCTCTAAAAAGTGTAGAACGGTTAATAGCGTATTGTAATAGCTTAGAATGGTCTAGGAATGTGTATTAGGACATATAAGAACCTTTCGAATAATCCTAAACAATGCTTAGTGCCCCAAGGGACATAAAGAATGTAGCATGAGTGCTTGGAGGCTCTAACAAGTGTAGCATGGTTAAGAGAGTATTCTAAAGGCTTATAAATGTCTAGGAATGTGTATTAGGACATATAAAAACCTTTAGAATGATCCCAAACAATGCTTGGTGCCCCAAGGGACGTAAAAGATGTAGTATGAGTCCTTGGAGGCTCTAAAAAGTGTAGAATGGTTAAGAGAGTATTCTAAGGGCTTGGAATGGTCCACGAATGTGTATTAGGACATATAAGAACCTTTAGAATGATCCTAAACAATGCTTGGTGTCCCAAGGGATGTAAAGGATGTAGCATGAGTCCTTGGAGGCTCTAACAAGTTTAGAATGGTTAAGAGAGTATTTAAAAGGCTTAGAATGGTCTAGGAATGTGTATTAGTACATATAAGAACCCTCAGAATGATCCTAAACAATGTTTGGTTCCCCAAGGAACGTAAAGGATGAATCATGAGTCCTTGGAGGCTTTAACAAATGTAGAATGGTTAAGAGAGCATTCTAAAGACTTAGAATGGTCTAGGCATGTGTATTAGGAAATATAAGAACCTTTAGAATGATCCTAAACAATGCTTGGTGCCCCAAGGGACGTAGAGGATGTAGCATGAGTCCTTGGAGGCTCTAACAAGTGTAGAATGGTTAAGAGAGTATTCTAAAGGCTTATAAATGTCTACAAATGTGTATTAGGACATATAAAAACCTTTAGAATGATCCTAAACAATGCTAGGTGCCCCAAGGGACGTAAAGGATCTAGCATCAGTCCTTGGAGGCTTTAACAAGTGTAGAATGGTTAAGAGAGTATTCTAAAGGCTTAGAATGGTCTAGGATTGTGTATTAGTACATATAACAACCTTTAGAATGATCCTACACAATGCTTGGTGCCCCAAGGGACGTAAAGGATGTAGCATGAGTCCTTGGAGGCTCTAACAAGTGTAGAATGATTAACAGAGTTTTCTAAAGACTTATAATAGTCTAGGAATGTGTATTAGGACATATAAGAACCTTTAGAATTATTCTAAACAATTCTTGGTGCCCCAAAGGACGTAAAGGATGTAGCATGAGTCCTTGGAGGCTCTAACAAGTGTAGAATGGTTAATAGAGTATTCTAATGGCTTAGAATGGTCTAGTAATGTGTATTAGGACATATAAGAACCTTCAGAATGATCCTAAACTATGCTTGGTTCCCCTAGGAACGTAGAGGGTGAATCATGAGTCCTTGGAGGCTCTAACAAGTGTAGAATGGTTAAGAGAGTTTTCTAAATACTTAGAAAAGTCTAGGCATGTGTATTAGGACATATAAGAACCTTTAGAGTGATCCTAAACAATGCTTGGTGCCGCAAGGGACGCAAAGGATGTAGCATGAGTCCTTGGAGGCTCTAACAAGTGTAGAATGGTTAATAGACTATTCTAATGGCTTAGAATGGTCTAGCAATGTGTATTAGGACATATAAGAACCTTTAGAATGATCCTAAACAATGCTTGGGCCCCGAGGGATGTAAAGGATGTAGCATGAGTCCATGGAGGCTCTAACAAGTGTAGAATGGTTAAGAGAGTATTCTAAAGGCTTAGAATGGTCTAGGAATGTGTATTAGGACATATAAGAACCTTGAGAATGATCCTAAACAATTTTTGGTGCCCCAAGGGACGTAAAGGATGTAGCATGAGTCCTTGGAGGCTCTAACAAGTGTAGAATGGTTAAGAGGGTATTCTAAAGGCTTAAAATAGTCTAGGCATGTGTATTAGGACATATAAGAACCTTTAGAATGATCCTAAGCAATGCTTGGTGCCCCAAGGGACATAAAGGATGTAGCATGAGTCCTTGGAGGCTCTAACAAGTGTAGAATGGTTAATAGAGTATTCTAAAGACTTAAAATGGTCTAGGCATGTGTATTAGGACATATAAGAACCTTTAGAATGATCCTAAACAATACTTGGTGCCCCAAGGGACGTAGAGGATGTAGCATGAGTCATTGGAGGCTCTAAAAAGTGCAGAATGGTTAAGAGAGTATTCTAAAGGCTTAGAATGGTTTAGGAATGTGTATTAGGATATATAAGAACCTTTATAATGATCCTAAACAATACTTGGTGCCCCAAGGGACGTAAAGGATGTAGCATGAGTCCTTGGAGGCTCTAACAAGTGTAGAATGGTTAATAGAGTATTTTAAAGGCTTATAATTGTCTAGGAATGTGTATTAGGACATATAAGAACCTTCAGAATGATCCTAAACTATGCTTGGTTCCCCTAGCAACGTAGAGGGTGAATTATGAGTCCTTGGAGGCTCTAATAAGTGTAGAATGGTTAAGAGAGTTTTCTAAATACTTAGAATAGTCTAGGCATGTGTATTAGGACATATAAGAACCTTTAGAATGATCCTAAATAATGCTTGGTGCCCCAAGGGACGTAAAGGATGTAGCATGAGTCCTTAGAGGCTCTAACAAGTGTAGAATGCTTGATAGAGTATTCTAAATGATGGAAGTCAAGCTTTCCCAAGGACTTCAAGGTAAATATATTATATGGTTTTGATGATAACAAACTCAAGATTCTCAAGTTCATATCAAGTGCAATCACAAGATCTTCATCCTTCAAGTCCAAGCTTCAAGTTGAGGAATCAAGCAAATGAAGTTGAAGATTCAAGCAAATGAAGACCTTTTAGCCCTTTCCCTTAGGACATTATGTAAGGTAATGAAGTCAAGGTTTATATTATGTTAAAAGGCCAATATAAGTTTTTCTAAATATATTTTTTCATAAATAAGGAGAAGAAAAAGAAGTTTTGTGAAAATCAGTTTTTATATCTTAGTTTTGGTGAAAATAATTGATGTTACAAAACTCTGAATATTTTTATGTTATGCAAGAAGGAGTAATCGATTACTTGCCTAATTTAATCGATTAACTATGTTGCATCATAGAAAAATCAGAGAGCTTGTAATCGATTAAGTGAACTTTGCTAATCCATTACTTTCTTATGAGAGTAATCGATTACATAGCTCAAGTAATCGATTAAAATTGTTGCATCATATATTTTCCTGAGACAAAGT
Organism: Crotalaria pallida; assembly: GCA_037953625.1. NCBI lineage: Eukaryota > Viridiplantae > Streptophyta > Magnoliopsida > Fabales > Fabaceae > Crotalaria > Crotalaria pallida. Next base: position 71,250,905 of record CM075649.1, on the reverse strand, counting down.
AATCGATTATTGCTTTGAGATAATCAATTACATGATGTTGCATCATATGCAAACCAGAGGCTCAGTAATCGATTATTAGATAAGTGGTAATCGATTATATGAGTTGCATCATATATTAAACAGAAGTGATGTAATCGATTACATGCATGTGATAATCGATTACTGGTTTTTACAATGAATTTCAAAGTTTCTATTTTTAAAGGGATAATCGATTACCTCCCTGAAGTAATCGATTACCTCAAGTTTTATTGAAAAACGTGTCAGAATCATTTTGATTTATTTCCAGATTTGTTTTTACTTAATTGATTCTGATTTATGTTCAAAATTCGAATTTGATTTTATTTTTGGAAATATTCCTTATTTGTTTTAAGAATCAAATCTTTGTTTTATTTTTTAAATCTTTTTTATTTGTTTTTGATTTTAAAACTTAAATTATTTTATTTCCAAAATCGTTTTGATTTGATTCTGATTCTATTTTCAAATTCAAAATTCAAAATTCAAATCTTTGGTTTTAATTCTTAAATCTTTTATTTTATCTTTTGATTTGTTTTGATTTCAAAACTAACTCTATTTATTTGTTTTTCAAAAATCAGTTCCACTTCTACATTAAACAATTCTGATCATTCACGTTCTTTTCTCTTCTTCTCCTATTCTTCAGGTTTTCACGTTCATTCATTTTTGAAGGAAAACTAAACCTTATTTTGGCCTTGTAAAAACCTTATCTAGACTTCATTATCATTAGAGCTATATTGTTGTATCTGTGTTGCTTAGAACACATAATTGTTAGAGTGACCTATTATTGTTGTATCCGCACTATCAAGAGTGCAATATAGGTCTTGTACCCAATCAATCATACCTTAACCAGTGTTGTAAGGGGTGTGTAACCCTTAGTGACTAGGGAGTGAATCTCCTAGTGCGGACGTGTTGCGTTCGTGGTTGTAGGGTGAGGAACCCTTTGTGTTGGGTAGTGCTAGACGAACGGTGGGTCACCTAGTAGTTAGGCTATCTGGAAATCTAGGAAAGGTTTTCCTAGTGGTTTATCGAGGTCCCTGGCGAAAGGAGGTTCCTAGTAGCTTGCGGGGCGCTCTGGTTGTACTTGGGGACGCGAGGCGTCTTTGGTTTAGTGAAAGCTCAAGCGGGTCGCTTGGGGACTGGAGTAGGCCGGGTTTGCCGAACCAGGATAAAATCTCCGGTGCAATCTCTTCTATCCCTTATCTCTTTATTTTTCCGCTGTTATATTTATTTGTTGCGCATCATAACATCTATTTTCATAATAATCTATTTTAAGAGAATTTAAAATAATAAGCGCGGTAACGATTTTCATTGTTCTTATTTTTTGTGTATCCGCGCATATTAGTTTTTCTATTATTATTAATATTATTCGCTTAAGCGCAATCGATTTTCAACATTATATTGTTTTCCGCTGCATAATCTCTTTAAGTTTGTTGAAAAAGTTTTAAATCGAATATTTTCCAATGTTTTCATAAACACCCAATTCACCCCCCTCTTGGGTGACGGCTGCCAATCCTATCAATAATTCTAACAATTGGTATCAGAGCTTCGTGCTCTGGTAAAGGCCTAACAGCCTGAGTTAAAGATCCGTTGTAGATTGGAAGTGTTGGGATATGTGTATTACTAAAGGCTTAGAAGGGTCTAGGAATTTGTATTACTACATATAAGAACCTTTAGAATGATCCTAAACAATGCTTGGGCCCCAAGGGACGTAAAGGATGTAGCATAAGTCCATGGAGGCTCTAACAAGTGTAGAATGGTTAAGAGAGTATTCTAAAGGCTTAGAATCGTCTAGGAATGTGTATTAGGACATTTAAGAACCTTTAGAAAGATCCTAAACAATGCTTGCTGCCCCAAGGGACGTAAAGGAAGTAGCATGAGTCCTTGGAGGCACTAACAAGTGTAAAATGGTTAATAGAGTATTATAAAGGCTTAGAATGGTCTAGGAATGTGTATTAGGACATATAAGAACCTTTAGAATGATGCGAAACAATGCTTGGTTCCCCAAGGGACGTATAGGATGTAGCATGAGTCCTTGGAGGCTCTAAAAAGTGTAATATGGTTAATAGAGTTTTCTAAAGGCTTAGAATGGTCTAGGATTGTGTATTAGGACATATAAGAACCTTTAGAATGATTCTAAACAATGCTTGGTACCCCAAGGGACATTGAGGATGTAGCATGAGTCCGTGGAGGCTCTAACAAGTGTAGAAAGGTTAAGAGGGTATTCTAAAGGCTTAGAATGGTCTAGGAATGTGTATTAGGACATATAAGAACCTTTAGAATGATCCTAAACAATGCTTGGTGCCCCAAGGGACGTAAAGGATGTAGCATGAGTCCTTGGATGCACTAATAAGTGTAGAATGGTTAAGAGGGTATTCTAAAGGCTTAGTATAGTCTAGGCATGTCTATTAGGACATATAAGAACCTTTAGAAAGATCCTACACAATGCTTGGTGCCCCAAGGGACGTAAAGGATGTAGCATAAGTCATTGGAGGCTCTAACAAGTGTAATATGGTTAATAGAGTTTTCTAAAGTCTTAGAATGGTCTAGGAATGTGTATTAGGACATATAAGAACCTTTAGAATGATCCTAAACAATTCTTGGTGCCCCAAGGAACGTAAAGGATGTAGCATGAGTCCTTGGAGGCTCTAACAAGAGTAGAATGGTTAAGAGAGTATTCTAAAGTCTTAGAATGGTCTAGGAATGTGTATTAGGACATATAAGAACCTTTAGAATGATCCTAAACAATGCTTGGGCCCCAAGGGACGTAAAAGATGTAGCATAAGTCCATGGAGGCTCTAACAAGTGTAGAATGGTTAAGAGAGTATTCTAAAGGCTTAGAATCGTCTAGGAATGTGTATTAGGACCTATAAGAACCTTTAGAAATATCCTAAACAATGCTTGCTGCCCCACGGTACGTAAAGGAAGTAGCATGAGTCCTTGGAGGCTCTAACAAGTGTTAAATGGTTAAGAGAGTATTTTAAAGGCTTAGAATAGTCTAGGAATGTGTATTAGGACATATAAGAACCTTCAGAATGATCCTAAATAATGCTTGGTGCCCCGAGGGACGTAAAGGATGTAGCATGAGTCCTTGGAGGCTCTAACAAATGTAGAATGGTTAAGAGAGTATTCTAAAGGCTTAGAAAGGTCTAGGAATGCATATTAGGACATATAAGAACCATGAGAATGATCCTAAACAATGCTTGGTGCCCCAAGGGACGTAAAGGATGTAGCATGAATCCTTGGACGCTCTAACAAGTGTATAATGGTTAAGAGGGTATTCTAAAGGCTTAGTATAATCTAGGCATGTGTATTTGGACATATAAGAACCTTTAGAATGATCCTAAACAATGCTTGGTGCCCCAAGGGACGTAAAGGATGTAGCATGAGTCCTTGGAGGCTCTAACAAGAGTAGAATGGTTAAGAGAGTATTCTAAAGTCTTAGAATGGTCTAGGAATGTGTATTAGGACATATAAGAACCTTTAGAATGATCCTAAACAATGCTTGGGCCCCAAGGGACGTAAAAGATGTAGCATAAGTCCATGGAGGCTCTAACAAGTGTAGAATGGTTAAGAGAGTATTCTAAAGGCTAAGAATCGTCTAGGAATGTGTATTAGGACCTATAAGAACCTTTAGAAATATCCTAAACAATGCTTGCTGCCCCACGGGACGTAAAGGAAGTAGCATGAGTCCTTGGAGGCTCTAACAAGTGTTAAATGGTTAAGAAAGTATTTTAAAGGCTTAGAATAGTCTAGGAATGTGTATTAGGACATATAAGAACCTTCAGATTGATCCTAAATAATGCTTGGTGCCCCGAGGGACGTAAAGGATGTAGCATGAGTCCTTGGAGGCTCTAACAAATGTAGAATGGTTAAGAGAGTATTATAAAGGCTTAGAAAGGTCTAGGAATGCATATTAGGACATATAAGAACCATGAGAATGATCCTAAACAATGCTTGGTGCCCCAAGGGACGTAAAGGATGTAGCACGAATCCTTGGACGCTCTAACAAGTGTATAATGGTTAAGAGGGTATTCTAAAGGCTTAGTATAGTCTAGGCATGTGTATTAGGACATATAAGAACCTTTAGAATGATCCTAAACAATGCTTGCTGCCCCAAGGGACGTAAAGGAAGTAGCATGAGTCCTTGGAGGCACTAACAAGTGTAAAATGGTTAATAGAGTATTATAAAGGCTTAGAATGGTCTAGGAATGTGTATTAGGACATATAAGAACCTTTAGAATGATGCGAAACAATGCTTGGTTCCCCAAGGGACGTATAGGATGTAGCATGAGTCCTTGGAGGCTCTAAAAAGTGTAATATGGTTAATAGAGTTTTCTAAAGGCTTAGAATGGTCTAGGATTGTGTATTAGGACATATAAGAACCTTTAGAATGATTCTAAACAATGCTTGGTACCCCAAGGGACATTGAGGATGTAGCATGAGTCCGTGGAGGCTCTAACAAGTGTAGAAAGGTTAAGAGGGTATTCTAAAGGCTTAGAATGGTCTAGGAATGTGTATTAGGACATATAAGAACCTTTAGAATGATCCTAAACAATGCTTGGTGCCCCAAGGGACGTAAAGGATGTAGCATGAGTCCTTGGATGCACTAATAAGTGTAGAATGGTTAAGAGGGTATTCTAAAGGCTTAGTATAGTCTAGGCATGTCTATTAGGACATATAAGAACCTTTAGAAAGATCCTACACAATGCTTGGTGCCCCAAGGGACGTAAAGGATGTAGCATAAGTCATTGGAGGCTCTAACAAGTGTAATATGGTTAATAGAGTTTTCTAAAGTCTTAGAATGGTCTAGGAATGTGTATTAGGACATATAAGAACCTTTAGAATGATCCTAAACAATTCTTGGTGCCCCAAGGAACGTAAAGGATGTAGCATGAGTCCTTGGAGGCTCTAACAAGAGTAGAATGGTTAAGAGAGTATTCTAAAGTCTTAGAATGGTCTAGGAATGTGTATTAGGACATATAAGAACCTTTAGAATGATCCTAAACAATGCTTGGGCCCCAAGGGACGTAAAAGATGTAGCATAAGTCCATGGAGGCTCTAACAAGTGTAGAATGGTTAAGAGAGTATTCTAAAGGCTTAGAATCGTCTAGGAATGTGTATTAGGACCTATAAGAACCTTTAGAAATATCCTAAACAATGCTTGCTGCCCCACGGTACGTAAAGGAAGTAGCATGAGTCCTTGGAGGCTCTAACAAGTGTTAAATGGTTAAGAGAGTATTTTAAAGGCTTAGAATAGTCTAGGAATGTGTATTAGGACATATAAGAACCTTCAGAATGATCCTAAATAATGCTTGGTGCCCCGAGGGACGTAAAGGATGTAGCATGAGTCCTTGGAGGCTCTAACAAATGTAGAATGGTTAAGAGAGTATTCTAAAGGCTTAGAAAGGTCTAGGAATGCATATTAGGACATATAAGAACCATGAGAATGATCCTAAACAATGCTTGGTGCCCCAAGGGACGTAAAGGATGTAGCATGAATCCTTGGACGCTCTAACAAGTGTATAATGGTTAAGAGGGTATTCTAAAGGCTTAGTATAATCTAGGCATGTGTATTTGGACATATAAGAACCTTTAGAATGATCCTAAACAATGCTTGGTGCCCCAAGGGACGTAAAGGATGTAGCATGAGTCCTTGGAGGCTCTAACAAGAGTAGAATGGTTAAGAGAGTATTCTAAAGTCTTAGAATGGTCTAGGAATGTGTATTAGGACATATAAGAACCTTTAGAATGATCCTAAACAATGCTTGGGCCCCAAGGGACGTAAAAGATGTAGCATAAGTCCATGGAGGCTCTAACAAGTGTAGAATGGTTAAGAGAGTATTCTAAAGGCTAAGAATCGTCTAGGAATGTGTATTAGGACCTATAAGAACCTTTAGAAATATCCTAAACAATGCTTGCTGCCCCACGGGACGTAAAGGAAGTAGCATGAGTCCTTGGAGGCTCTAACAAGTGTTAAATGGTTAAGAAAGTATTTTAAAGGCTTAGAATAGTCTAGGAATGTGTATTAGGACATATAAGAACCTTCAGATTGATCCTAAATAATGCTTGGTGCCCCGAGGGACGTAAAGGATGTAGCATGAGTCCTTGGAGGCTCTAACAAATGTAGAATGGTTAAGAGAGTATTATAAAGGCTTAGAAAGGTCTAGGAATGCATATTAGGACATATAAGAACCATGAGAATGATCCTAAACAATGCTTGGTGCCCCAAGGGACGTAAAGGATGTAGCACGAATCCTTGGACGCTCTAACAAGTGTATAATGGTTAAGAGGGTATTCTAAAGGCTTAGTATAGTCTAGGCATGTGTATTAGGACATATAAGAACCTTTAGAATGATCCTAAACAATGCTTGGTGCCCCAAGGGACGTAAAGGATGTAACATGAGTCCTTGGAGGCTCTAACAAGTGTAGAATGGTTAATAGAGTATTCTAAAGGCATAGAATGGTCTAGGAATGTGTATTAGGACATATAAGAACCTTTAGAATGATCCTAAACAATGCTTGGTCCCCAAGGGACGTAAAGGATGTAGCATGAGTCCATGGAGGCTCTAATAAGTGTAGAATGATTAAGAGAGTATTCTAAAGGCTTAGAATCGTCTAGGAATGTGTATTAGGACATATAAGAACCTTTAGAAAGATCCTAAACAATGCTTGTTACCCCAAGTGACGTAAAGGAAGTAGCATGAGTCCTTGGAGGCTCCAACAAGTGTAAAATGGTTATTAGAGTATTATAAAAGCTTAGAATGGTCTAGGAATGTGTATTAGGACATATAAGAACCTTTAGAATAATGCTAAACAATGCTTGGTGCCCCAAGGGATGTATAGGATGTAGCATGAGTCCTTGGAGGCTCTAACAAGTGTAATATGGTTAATAGAGTTTTCTAAAGGCTTAGATGAGGAAACCGCAATTGGTGGTTGGAGAGACTTAGGAACCCTAGGAAAACACCTAGAAGGGGTTGAATAGGTGTTGAAGCTACCTTGAAAGATTTTCGAACGAAACAAATCGAAACAATCAAAACAAATGATTTTTGCAAATTCTACAGTACTTAATCGATTAACCTGCAATTTACTCGAGTAGTACTCGATTAAACTTGAACTTAATCGATTAAATATGACAGAAAACAGAAAAATCAATTTTTCATTCGAATACGAAAATCAATCAATTCACATGCAAGATCAGAGATTCAGCAGAAATGATTAACACCTATATTCTTATTGATTAACCTAGTTATGAAAATGATTTTCCCTTTATCAATTTGAACAATTAAAGATTCAATTCAATCAATTATGAAAATCAATCTTTCTAGGTTTTCAACCAAGAACGCAATCAAATGACTTGAATATAAAGAGTAAGGGTTTAGAGATACGACACAGTGATTTATCCTGGTTCACTTTCATCCACTTGAAAGCTACATCCAGTCCCCTCTTCAACCAAGAGAGATTCTTCACTATGAGGAATTAGAGTTCTCAAATTACAAGTGATTGCCTCACAAGACTCCCTTCTTGCTAGCTTACAAGAGATAACCGACACCCTTGCCTTGTAATCCTATTGATCTTCTCTCTAATCTAACCTCTACCCCTTGTTGATAATCGACACAACAAGTCTTCAATTGCTTGATGATAAACCACACACCAAGGCTTCACTTGCTTGATTCACAACCAAGACTTCTTCTTCTTCTTCAATAAGAATGCACTTGCTTGATGATAAAATCGACACACCAAGGCTTCTTGTTTGTTGTAGTGGCTTGCCTTCTTGCAAAGATTACAAAACAATAGAAAACACAAAACAATCCTATGAATCTCAATCAAGAGTTATGACAATTCACCATAAGAGATTCAAAGGTTCTTGATCAAAGAATATGAAAATATGAGAACTTTGATCTTTAGAAAATGAGAGAGAATAGAGTGGCTTGATTCTTTGTAAAACTTGTATGAAAATGATTCTAATTGATCACAAATAATAGGAAAAGGTTTATAAAGAATACCCAAAAGTTGTAGCACTTGAAAACTGATTTTGAGAAGTGAAAAACGTATTTTAAAAATCAGTTCAGCAGTACTTAATCGATTAAGCAAGTCGTGTACTCGAGTAGTACTCGATTAAGTTAATCACTTAATCGATTAAGTTGGTACTGCACATGTTCAAAACTTGTTTTCTCAAAATCCAACCTTTCCTTTAAAACCTTTAAGCCACCTATTGATTCTAGGTTAAGTGAAAACTCAAATTATGATTAAATCATGACTTATGAATGAGATTCACTACCCTCTATAATAATCTACCCAAATAAAAAACCTATGAAGCTTGAGAGGCAAAAGATAAAAGAAATACAAATACACTCAAACTTAGGTCTTCATGAGCTTGCTTTCTCTCTTCTTCATTTGATGTTTGTTGTTGCTTGTTGAGCTTGAAACTTGATCAACACATGTAGCTTGTTCAAAAACACTTTGTCATTATCAAAACATTCATCATGTTCATCATGGAACTAACATTAGAATGGTCTAGGAATATGTATTAGGACATATAAGAACCTTTAGAATGATTCTAAACAATGCTTGGTGCCCAAGGGACATTGAGGATGTAGCATGAGTCCTTGGAGGCTCTAACACGTGTAGAAAGGTTAAGAGAGTATTCTAAATGCTTAGAATGGTCTAGGAATGTGTATTTGGAGATATAAGAACCTTTAGAATGATCCTAAACAATGCTTGGTACCCCAAGGGACGTAAAGGATTTAGCATGAGTCCTTGGATGCTCTTACAAGTGTAGAATGGTTAAGAGGGTATTCTAAAGGCTTAGTATTGTCTAGGCATGTGTATTAGGACATATAAGAACCTTTAGAATGATCCTAAACAAAGCTTGGTGCCCCAAGGGACGTAAAGGATGTAGCATGAGTCCTTGGAGGCTCTAACAAGTGTAAAATGGTTAATAGAGTATTCTAAAGGCTTAGAATGCTCTAGGAATGTGTATTAGGAAATATAAGAAACTTTACAATGATCCTAAACAATGCTTGGTGCCGCATGGGACGTATAGGATGTAGCATGAATCCTTGGATGCTCTAACAAGTGTAAAATGGTTAATAGAGTATTACAAAGGCTTAGAATGGTCTAGGAATGTGTATTAGGACATATAAGAACCATTAGAATGATCCTAAACAATGCTTGCTGCCCCAATGGACGTAAAGGAAGTAGCATGAGTCCTTGGAGGCTTTAACAAGTGTAAAATGGTTAATAGAGTATTATAAAGGCTTAGAATGGTCTAGGATTGTGTATTAGGACATATAAGAACCTTTAGAATGATGCTAAACAATGCTTGGTGCCCCAAGGGATGTAAAGGATGTAGCATGAGTCCTTGGAGGCTCTAACAAGTGTAATATGGTTAATAGAGTTTTCTAAAAGCTTAGAATGGTCTAGGAATGTGTATTAGGACGTATAAAAACCTTTAGAATGATCCTAAACAATGCTTGGTGCCCCAAGGAACGTAAAGGATTTAGCATGAGTCCTTGGACGCTCTAACAAGTGTAGAATGGTTAAGAGGGTATTCTAAAGGCTTAGTATAGTCTAGGAATGTGTATTAGGACATATAAGAACCTTTAGAATGATCCTAAACAAAGCTTGGTGCCCCAAGGGATGTAAAGGATGTAGCATGAGTCCTTGGAGGCTCTAACAAGTGTAGAATGGTTAATAGAGTATTCTAAAGGCTTAGAATGGTCTAGGAATGTGTATTAGGACATATAAGAACCTTTAGAATGATGCTAAACAATGCTTGGTGCCCCATGGGACGTAAAGGATGTAGCATGAGTCCTTAGAGGCTCTAACAAGTGTAGAATGGTTAATAGAGTTTTCTAAAGGCTTAGAATGGTCTAGGAATGTGTATTAGGACATATAAGAACCTTTAGAATGATCCTAAACAATGCTTGCTGCCCCAGGGGACGTAAAGGATGTATCATGAGTCCTTGGAGGCTCTAACAAGAGTAGAATGGTTAAGAGACTATTTTAAAGTCTTAGAATGGTCTAGGAATTTGTATTAGGACATATAAGAAACTTTAGAATGATCCTGAACAATGCTTGGGCCCCAAGGGACGTAAAAGATGTAGCATGAGTCCATGGAGGCTCTAACAAGTGTAGAATGGTTAATAGAGTATTCTAAAGGCGTAGAATGGTCTAGGAATGTGTATAAGGATATATAAGAACCTTTCGAATGATCCTAAACAATGCTTGGGCCCTAAGGGACGTAAAGGATGTAGCATGAGTCCAAGGAGGCTCAAACAAGTGTAATATGGTTAATAGAGTTTTCTAAAGGCTTAGAATGGTCTAGGAATGTGTATTAGGAGATATAAGAACCTTTAGAATGATCCTAAACAATGCTTGGTGCCCCAAGATACGTAAAGGATGTAGCATGAGTCCTTGGACGCTCTAACAAGTGTAGAATTGTTAAGAGGGTATTCTAAAGGCTTAGTATTGTCTAGGCAGGTGTATTAGGACATATAAGAACCTTTAGAATGATCCTAAACAAAGCTTGGTGCCCCAAGGGACGTAAAGGATGTAGCATGAGTCCTTGGAGGCTCTAACAAGTGTAAAATGGTTAATAGAGTATTCTAAAGGCTTAGAATGCTCTAGGAATGTGTATTAGGAAATATAAGAACCTTTACAATGATCCTAAACAATGCTTGGTGCCGCAAGGGACGTAAAGGATGTAGCATGAATCCTTGGAGGCTCTAACAAGTGTAAAATGGTTAATAGAGTATTACAAAGGCTTAGAATGGTCTAGGAATGTGTATTAGGACATATAAGAACCATTAGAAAGATCCTAAACAATGCTTGCTGCCCCAAGGGACGTAAAGGAAGTAGCATGAGTCCTTGGAGGCTTTAACAAGTGTAAAATGGTTAATAGAGTATTATAAAGGCTTAGAATGGTCTAGGATTGTGTATTAGGACATATAAGAACCTTTAGAATGATGCTAAACAATGCTTGGTGCCCCAAGGGACGTAAAGGATGTAGCATGAGTCCTTGGAGGCTCTAACAAGTGTAATATGGTTAATAGAGTTTTCTAAAAGCTTAGAATGGTCTAGGAATGTGTATTAGGACATATAAAAACCTTTAGAATGATCCTAAACAATGCTTGGTGCCCTAAGGAACGTAAAGGATTTAGCATGAGTCCTTGGACGCTCTAACAAGTGTAGAATGGTTAAGAGGGTATTCTAAAGGCTTAGTATAGTATAGGCATGTGTATTAGGACATATAAGAACCTTTAGAATGATCCTAAACAAAGCTTGGTGCCCCAAGGGACGTAAAGGATGTAGCATGAGTCCTTGGAGGCTCTAACAAGTGTAGAATGGTTAATAGAGTATTCTAAAGGCTTAGAATGGTCTAGGAATGTGTATTAGGACATATAAGAACCTTTAGAATGATGCTAAACAATGCTTGGTGCCCCAAGGGACGTAAAGGATGTAGCATGAGTCCTTGGAGGCTCTAACAAGTGTAGAATGGTTAATAGAGTTTTCTAAAGGCTTAGAATGGTCTAGGAATGTGTATTAGGACATATAAGAACCTTTAGAATGATCCTAAACAATGCTTGCTGCCCCAGGAGACGTAAAGGATGTAGCATGAGTCCTTGGAGGCTCTAACAAGAGTAGAATGGTTAAGAGAGTATTCTAAAGTCTTAGAATGGTCTAGGAATTCTTATTAGGACATATAAGAAACTTTAGAATGATCCTGAACAATGCTTGGTGCCCCAAGGGACGTAAAGGATGTAGCATGAATCCTTGGACGCTCTAACAAGTGTAGAATGGTGAAGAGTGTATTCTAAAGGCTTAGTATAGTCTAGGCATGTGTATTAGGACATATAAGAACCTTTAGAATGATCCTACACAATGCTTGGTGCCCTAAGGGACGTAAAGGATGTAGCATGAGTCCTTGGAGGCTCTAATAAGTGTAGAATGGTTAATAGAGTATTCTAAAGGCATAGAATGGTCTAGGAATGTGTATTAGGATATATAAGAACCTTTCGAATGATCCTAAACATTACTTGGGCCCCAAGGGACGTAAAGGATGTAGCATGAGTCCAAGGAGGCTCTAACAAGTGTAATATGGTTAATAGAGTTTTCTAAAGGCTTAGAATGGTCTAGGAATGTGTATTAGGACACATAAGAACCTTTAGAATGATCCTAAACAATGGTTGGTGCCCCAAGATACGTAAAGGATGTAGCATGAGTCCTTGGACGCTCTAACAAGTGTAGAATGGTTAAGAGGGTATTCTAAAGGCGTAGTATAGTCTAGGCATGTGTATTAGGACATATAAGAACCGTTAGAATGATCCTAAACAATGCTTGGGCCCTAAGGGACGTAAAGGATGTAGCATGAGTCCAAGGAGGCTCAAACAAGTGTAATATGGTTAATAGAGTTTTCTAAAGGCTTAGAATGGTCTAGGAATGTGTATTAGGACATATAAGAACCTTTAGAATGATCCTAAACAATGCTTGGTGCCCCAAGATACGTAAAGGATGTAGCATGAGTCCTTGGACGCTCTAACAAGTGTAGAATTGTTAAGAGGGTATTCTAAAGGCTTAGTATTGTCTAGGCAGGTGTATTAGGACATATAAGAACCTTTAGAATGATCCTAAACAAAGCTTGGTGCCCCAAGGGACGTAAAGGATGTAGCATGAGTCCTTGGAGGCTCTAACAAGTGTAAAATGGTTAATAGAGTATTCTAAAGGCTTAGAATGCTCTAGGAATGTGTATTAGGAAATATAAGAACCTTTACAATGATCCTAAACAATGCTTGGTGCCGCAAGGGACGTAAAGGATGTAGCATGAATCCTTGGAGGCTCTAACAAGTGTAAAATGGTTAATAGAGTATTACAAAGGCTTAGAATGGTCTAGGAATGTGTATTAGGACATATAAGAACCATTAGAAAGATCCTAAACAATGCTTGCTGCCCCAAGGGACGTAAAGGAAGTAGCATGAGTCCTTGGAGGCTTTAACAAGTGTAAAATGGTTAATAGAGTATTATAAAGGCTTAGAATGGTCTAGGATTGTGTATTAGGACATATAAGAACCTTTAGAATGATGCTAAACAATGCTTGGTGCCCCAAGGGACGTAAAGGATGTAGCATGAGTCCTTGGACGCTCTAACAAGTGTAGAATGGTTAAGAGGGTATTCTAAAGGCTTAGTATAGTATAGGCATGTGTATTAGGACATATAAGAACCTTTAGAATGATCCTAAACAAAGCTTGGTGCCCCAAGGGACGTAAAGGATGTAGCATGAGTCCTTGGAGGCTCTAACAAGTGTAGAATGGTTAATAGAGTATTCTAAAGGCTTAGAATGGTCTAGGAATGTGTATTAGGACATATAAGAACCTTTAAAATGATGCTAAACAATGCTTGGTGCCCCAAGGGACGTAAAGGATGTAGCATGAGTCCTTGGAGGCTCTAACAAGTGTAGAATGGTTAATAGAGTTTTCTAAAGGCTTAGAATGGTCTAGGAATGTGTATTAGGACATATAAGAACCTTTAGAATGATCCTAAACAATGCTTGCTGCCCCAGGAGACGTAAAGGATGTAGCATGAGTCCTTGGAGGCTCTAACAAGAGTAGAATGGTTAAGAGAGTATTCTAAAGTCTTAGAATGGTCTAGGAATTCTTATTAGGACATATAAGAAACTTTAGAATGATCCTGAACAATGCTTGGTGCCCCAAGGGACGTAAAGGATGTAGCATGAATCCTTGGACGCTCTAACAAGTGTAGAATGGTGAAGAGTGTATTCTAAAGGCTTAGTATAGTCTAGGCATGTGTATTAGGACATATAAGAACCTTTAGAATGATCCTACACAATGCTTGGTGCCCTAAGGGACGTAAAGGATGTAGCATGAGTCCTTGGAGGCTCTAATAAGTGTAGAATGGTTAATAGAGTATTCTAAAGGCATAGAATGGTCTAGGAATGTGTATTAGGATATATAAGAACCTTTCGAATGATCCTAAACATTACTTGGGCCCCAAGGGACGTAAAGGATGTAGCATGAGTCCAAGGAGGCTCTAACAAGTGTAATATGGTTAATAGAGTTTTCTAAAGGCTTAGAATGGTCTAGGAATGTGTATTAGGACACATAAGAACCTTTAGAATGATCCTAAACAATGGTTGGTGCCCCAAGATACGTAAAGGATGTAGCATGAGTCCTTGGACGCTCTAACAAGTGTAGAATGGTTAAGAGGGTATTCTAAAGGCGTAGTATAGTCTAGGCATGTGTATTAGGACATATAAGAACCGTTAGAATGATCCTAAACAATGCTTGGGCCCTAAGGGACGTAAAGGATGTAGCATGAGTCCAAGGAGGCTCAAACAAGTGTAATATGGTTAATAGAGTTTTCTAAAGGCTTAGAATGGTCTAGGAATGTGTATTAGGACATATAAGAACCTTTAGAATGATCCTAAACAATGCTTGGTGCCCCAAGATACGTAAAGGATGTAGCATGAGTCCTTGGACGCTCTAACAAGTGTAGAATTGTTAAGAGGGTATTCTAAAGGCTTAGTATTGTCTAGGCAGGTGTATTAGGACATATAAGAACCTTTAGAATGATCCTAAACAAAGCTTGGTGCCCCAAGGGACGTAAAGGATGTAGCATGAGTCCTTGGAGGCTCTAACAAGTGTAAAATGGTTAATAGAGTATTCTAAAGGCTTAGAATGCTCTAGGAATGTGTATTAGGAAATATAAGAACCTTTACAATGATCCTAAACAATGCTTGGTGCCGCAAGGGACGTAAAGGATGTAGCATGAATCCTTGGAGGCTCTAACAAGTGTAAAATGGTTAATAGAGTATTACAAAGGCTTAGAATGGTCTAGGAATGTGTATTAGGACATATAAGAACCATTAGAAAGATCCTAAACAATGCTTGCTGCCCCAAGGGACGTAAAGGAAGTAGCATGAGTCCTTGGAGGCTTTAACAAGTGTAAAATGGTTAATAGAGTATTATAAAGGCTTAGAATGGTCTAGGATTGTGTATTAGGACATATAAGAACCTTTAGAATGATGCTAAACAATGCTTGGTGCCCCAAGGGACGTAAAGGATGTAGCATGAGTCCTTGGAGGCTCTAACAAGTGTAATATGGTTAATAGAGTTTTCTAAAAGCTTAGAATGGTCTAGGAATGTGTATTAGGACATATAAAAACCTTTAGAATGATCCTAAACAATGCTTGGTGCCCCAAGGAACGTAAAGGATTTAGCATGAGTCCTTGGACGCTCTAACAAGTGTAGAATGGTTAAGAGGGTATTCTAAAGGCTTAGTATAGTATAGGCATGTGTATTAGGACATATAAGAACCTTTAGAATGATCCTAAACAAAGCTTGGTGCCCCAAGGGACGTAAAGGATGTAGCATGAGTCCTTGGAGGCTCTAACAAGTGTAGAATGGTTAATAGAGTATTCTAAAGGCTTAGAATGGTCTAGGAATGTGTATTAGGACATATAAGAACCTTTAGAATGATGCTAAACAATGCTTGGTGCCCCAAGGGACGTAAAGGATGTAGCATGAGTCCTTGGAGGCTCTAACAAGTGTAGAATGGTTAATAGAGTTTTCTAAAGGCTTAGAATGGTCTAGGAATGTGTATTAGGACATATAAGAACCTTTAGAATGATCCTAAACAATGCTTGCTGCCCCAGGAGACGTAAAGGATGTAGCATGAGTCCTTGGAGGCTCTAACAAGAGTAGAATGGTTAAGAGAGTATTCTAAAGTCTTAGAATGGTCTAGGAATTTTTATTAGGACATATAAGAAACTTTAGAATGATCCTGAACAATGCTTGGTGCCCCAAGGGACGTAAAGGATGTAGCATGAATCATTGGACGCTCTAACAAGTGTAGAATGGTGAAGAGTGTATTCTAAAGGCTTAGTATAGTCTAGGCATGTGTATTAGGACATATAAGAACCTTTAGAATGATCCTACACAATGCTTGGTGCCCTAAGGGACGTAAAGGATGTAGCATGAGTCCTTGGAGGCTCTAATAAGTGTAGAATGGTTAATAGAGTATTCTAAAGGCATAGAATGGTCTAGGAATGTGTATTAGGATATATAAGAACCTTTCGAATGATCCTAAACAATACTTGGGCCCCAAGGGACGTAAAGGATGTAGCATGAGTCCAAGGAGGCTCTAACAAGTGTAATATGGTTAATAGAGTTTTCTAAAGGCTTAGAATGGTCTAGGAATGTGTATTAGGACACATAAGAACCTTTAGAATGATCCTAAACAATGCTTGGTGCCCCAAGATACGTAAAGGATGTAGCATGAGTCCTTGGACGCTCTAACAAGTGTAGAATGGTTAAGAGGGTATTCTAAAGGCGTAGTATAGTCTAGGCATGTGTATTAGGACATATAAGAACCTTTCGAATGATCCTAAACAAAGCTTGGTGCCCCAAGGGACGTAAACGATGTAGCATGAGTCCTTGGAGGCTCTAACAAGTGTAGAATGGTTAATAGAGTATTCTTAAGGTTTAGAATGGTCTAGGAATGTGTATTAGGACATATAAGAACCTTTACAATGATCCTAAACAATGCTTGGTGCCGCAAGGGACATAAAGAATGTAGCATGAATCTTTGGAGGCTCTAACAAGTGTAAAATGATTAATAGAGTATTATAAAGGATTAGAATGGTCTAACAATGTGTATTAGGACATATAAGAACCATTAGAGAGATCCTAAACAATGCTTGCTGCCCCAAGGGACGTAAAGGAAGTAGCATGAGTCCTTGGAGGCTCTAACAACTGTAAAATGGTTAATAGAGTATTCTAAAGGCTTAAAATGGTCTAGGAATGTGTATTAGGGAATATAAGAACCTTTAGAATGATCCTAAACAATGCTTGGTGCCCCAAGGGACGTAAAGGATGTAGCATGAATCCTTGGAGGCTCTAACAAGTGTAGAATGGTTAATAGAGTTTTCTAAAGGCTTAGAATGGTCTAGGAATGTGTATTAGGACATATAAGAACCTTTAGAATGATCCTAAACAATGCTTGGTGCCCCAAGGAACGTAAAGGATGTAGCATGAGTCCTTGGAGGCTCTAACACGACTAGAATGGTTAAGAGAGTATTCTAAAGTCTTTGAATGGTCAAGGAATTTGTATTAGGACATATAAGAAACTTTAGAATGATCCTGAACAATGCTTGGGCCCCAAGGGATGTAAAAGATGTAGCTTAAGTCCATTGAGGCTCTAACAAGTGTAGAATGGTTAAGAGAGTATTCTAAAGGCTTAGAATCGTCTAGGAATGTGTATTAGGACATATAAGAACCTTTAGAAAGATCCTAAACAATGCTTGGTGCCCCAAGGGACGTAAAGGATGTAGCATGAGTCCTTGCAGGCTCTAACAAATGTAGAATGGTTAAGAGAGTATTCTAAAGGCTTAGAATGGTCTAGGAATGCATATTAGGACATATAAGAACCATGAGAATGATCCTAAACAATGCTTGGTGCCCCAAGGGACGTAAAGGATGTAGCATGAGTCCTTGCAGGCTCTAACAAATGTAGAATGGTTAAGAGAGTATTCTAAAGGCTTAGAATGGTCTAGGAATGCATATTAGGACATATAAGAACCATGAGAATGATCCTAAACAATGCTTGGTGCCCCAAGGGACGTAAAGGATGTAGCATGAATCCGTAGAGGCTCTAACAAGTGTAGAATGGTTAATAGAGTATTCTAAAGGCATAGAATGGTCTAGGAATGTGTATTAAGATATATAAGAACCTTTCGAATGATCCTAAACAATGCTTGGGTCCCAAGGGACGTAAAGGATGTAGCATGAGTCCATGGAGGCTCTAACAAGTGTAGAATGGTTAAGAGAGTATTCTAAAGGCTTAGAATCGTCTAGGAATGTGTATTTGGGATATAAGAACCTTTAGAATGATCCTAAACAATGCTTGGTGCCCAAAGAGACGTAAAGGATGTAGCATGAGTCCTTGGAGGCTCTAACAAGTGTAGAATGGTTAATAGAGTTTTCTAAATTCTTGTAATGGTCTAGGAATGTGTATTAGGACATATAAGAACCTTTAGAATGATCCTAAACAATGCTTGGTGCCCCAAGGAACGTAAAGGATGTAGAATGAGTCCTTGGAGGCTCTAACAAGAGTAGAATGGTTAAGAGAGTATTCTAAAGTCTTAGTATGGTCTAGGAATTTGTATTAGGACATATTAGAAACTTTAGAATGATCCTAAACAATGCTTGGGCCCCAAGAGACGTAAAAGATGTAGCATAAGTCCATGGAGGCTCTAACAAGTGTAGAATGGTTAAGATAGTATTCTAAAGGCTTAGAATCGTATAGGAATGTGTATTAGGACATATAAGAACCTTTAGAAAGATCTTAAACAATGCTTTCTGCCCCAAGGGACGTAACGGAAGTAGCATGAGTCCTTGGAGGCTCTAACAAGTGTAAAATGGTTAAGAGAATATTCTAAAGGCTTAGAATAGTCTAGGAATGTGTATTAGGACATATAAGAACCTTCAGAATGATTCTAAACAATGCTTGGTGCCCCAAGGGACGTAAAGGATGTAGCATGAGTCCTTGCAGGCTCTAACAAATGTAGAATGGTTAAGAGAGTATTCTAAAGGCTTAGAATGGTCTAGGAATGCATATTAGGACATATAAGAACCATGAGAATGATCCTAAACAATGCTTGGTGCCCCAAGGGATGTAAAGGATGTAGCATGAATCCTTGGACGCTCTAACAAGTGTAGAATGGTTAAGAGGGTATTCTAAAGGCTTAGAATAGTCTAGGCATATGTATTAGGACATATATAAACCTTTAGAATGATCGTAAACAATGCTTGGGGCCCTAAGGGACGTAAAGGATGTAGCATGAGTCCTTGGAGGCTCTAACAAGTGTAGAATGGTTAATAGAGTATTCTAAAGGCATAGAATGGTCTAGGAATGTGTATTAGGATATATAAGAACCTTTCGAATGATCCTAAACAATGCTTGGGCCCCAAGGGACGTAAAGGATGTAGCATGAGTCCATGGAGGCTCTAACAAGTGTAGAATGGTTAAGAGAGTATTCTAAAGGCTTAGAATCGTCTAGGAATGTGTATTAGAACATGCAAGAACCTTTAGAAAGATCCTAAACAATGCTTGCTGCCCCAAGGGATGTAAAGGAAGTAGCATGAGTCCTTGGAGGCTCTAACAAGTATAATATGGTTAATAGAGTTTTCTAAAGGCTTAGAATGGTCTAGGAATATGTATTAGGACATATAAGAACCTTTAGAATGATTCTAAACAATGCTTGGTGCCCCAAGGGACATTGAGGATGTAGCATGAGTCCTTGGAGGCTCTAACCCGTGTAGAAAGGTTAAGAGAGTATTCTAAATGCTTAGAATGGTCTAGGAATGTGTATTTGGACATATAAGAAACTTTAGAATGATCCTAAACAATGCTTGGTGCCCCAAGGGACGTAAAAGATTTAGCATGAGTCCTTGGAGGCTCTAACAACTGTAAAATGGTTAACAGAGTATTCTAAAGGCTTAAAATGGTCTAGGAATGTGTATTAGGGAATATAAGAACCTTTAGAATGATCCTAAACAATGCTTGGTGCCCCAAGGGACGTAAAGGATGTAGCATGAATCCTTGGAGGCTCTAACAAATGTAAATGGTTAATAGAGTATTATAAAGGCTTAGAATGGTCTAGGAATGTGTATTAGGACATATAAGAACCATTAGAAAGATCCTAAACAATGCTTGCTGCCCCAAGGTACGTATAGGATGTAGCATGAGTCCTTGGAGGCTATAACAAGTGTAATATGGTTAATAGAGTTTTCTAAATGCTTGGAATGGTCTAGGAATGTGTATTAGGATATATAAGAACATTTAGAATGATCCTAAACAATGCTTGGTGCCCCAAAGAACGTAAATGATGTAGCATGAGTCCTTCGAGGCTCTAACAAGAGTAGAATGGTTAAGAGAGTATTCTAAAGTCTCAGAATGGTCTAGGAATATGTATTAGGACATATAATAACCTTTAGAATGATCCTAAATAATGCCCCAAGGGACGTAAAAGATGTAGCATATGTCCATGGAGGCTCTAACAAGTGTAGAATGGTTAAAAGAGTATTCTAAAGGCTTAGAATCGTCAAGGAATGTGTATTAGGACATATAAGAACCTTTAGAAAGATCCTAAATAATGCTTGCTGCCCCAAGGGACGTAAAGGAAGTAGCATGAGTCCTTGGAGGCTCTAACAAGTATAAAATGGTTAAGAGAGTATTCTAAAGGCTTAGAATAGTCTAGGAAAGTGTATTAGGACATATAAGAACCTTTAGAATGATGCTAAACAATGCTTGGTGCCCCAAGGGACGTAAAGGATGTAGCATGAGTCCTTGGAGGCTTTAACAAGTGTAGAATGGTTAATAGAGTTTTCTAAAGGCTTAGAATGGTCTAGGAATGTGTATTAGGACATATAAGAACCTTTCGAATGATCCTAAACAATGCTTGGTGCCCAAAGGAACATAAAGGATGTAGCATGAGTCCTTGGAGGCTCTAACAAGTGTAAAATGATTAATAGAGTATTCTAAAGGCTAAGAATAGTCTAGGAATGTGTATTAGGACATGTAAAGGATGTAGCATGAATCCTTTGACGCTCTAACAAGTGTAGAATGGTTAAGAGGGTATTCTAAAGGCTTAGTATAGTCTAGGCATGTTTATTAGGACATATAAGAACCTTTAGAATGATCCTAAACAATGCTTGGTGCCCTAATGGACGTAAAGGATGTAGCATGAGTCCTTGGAGGCTCTAACAAGTGTAAAATGGTTAATAGAGTATTCTAAAGGCATAGAATGGTCTAGGAATGTGTATTAGGACAAATAAGAACCTTTAGAATGATCCTAAACAATGCTTGGGCCCCAAGGGTCGTAAAGGATGTAGCATGAGTCCATGGAGGCTCTAACAAGTGTAGAACGGTTAAGAGAGTATTCTAAAGGCTTAGAATCGTCTAGGAATGTGTATTAGGACATATAAGAACCTTTAGAAAGATCCTAAACAATGCTTGTTGCCCCAAGGGACGTAAAGGAAGTAGCATGAGTCCTTGGAGGCTCTAACAAGTGTAAAATGGTTATTAGAGTATTATAAAGGCTTAGAATGGTCTAGGAATGTGTATTAGGACATATAAGAACCTTTAGAATAATTCTAAACAATGCTTGGTGCCCCAAGGGACGTATAGGATGTAGCATGAGTCCTTGGAGGCTCTAACAAGTGTAATATGGTTAATAGAGTTTTCTAAAGGCTTGGAATGGTCTAGGAATATGTATTAGGACATATAAGAACC
Source organism: Crotalaria pallida (assembly GCA_037953625.1). Lineage (NCBI taxonomy): Eukaryota > Viridiplantae > Streptophyta > Magnoliopsida > Fabales > Fabaceae > Crotalaria > Crotalaria pallida. Next base: position 71,229,581 of record CM075649.1, on the reverse strand, counting down.
TTTAGAATGATTCTAAACAATGCTTGGTGCCCCAAGGGACAATTAGGATGTAGCATCAGTCCTTGGAGACTCTAACAAGTGTAGAAAGGTTAAGAGAGTATTCTAAATGCTTAGAATGGTCTAGGGATGTGTATTTGGACATATAAGAACCTTTAGAATGATCCTAAACAATGCTTGGTGCCCTAAGGGACGTAAAGGATTTAGCATGAGTCCTTAGAGGCTCTAACAAGTGTAAAATGGTTAATAGAGTATTCTAAAGGCTTAAAATGGTCTAGGAATGTGTATTAGGGAATATAAGAACCTTTAGAATGATCCTAAACAATGCTTGGTGCCCCAAGTGACGTAAAGGATGTAGCATGAATCCTTGGAGGCTCTAAAAAGTGTAAAATGGTTAATAGAGTATTATAAAGGCTTAGAATGGTCTAGGAATGTGTATTAGGACATATAAGAACCATTAAAAAGATCCTAAACAATGTTTGCTGCCCCAAGGGACGTAAAGGAAATAGCATGAGTCCTTGGAGGCTCTAACAAGTGTAAAATGGTTAATAGAGTATTATAAAGGCTTAGAATGGTCTAGTAATGTGTATTAGGACATATAAGAAACTTTAGAATGATGCTAAACAATGCTTGGTGCCCCAAGGGACGTATAGGATGTTGCATGAGTCCTTGGAGGCTCTAACAAGTGTAATATGGTTAATAGAGTTTTCTAAAGGCTTAGAATGGTCTAGGAATGTGTATTAGGACATATAAGAACCTTTAGAATGATCCTAAACAATGCTTGTTGCCCCAAGGGACGTAAAGGAAGTAGCATGAGTCCTTGGAGGCTCTATCAAGTGTAAAATGGTTATTAGAGTATTATAAAGGCTTAGAATGGTCTAGGTATGTGTGTTAGGACATATAAGAATCTTTAGAATAATGCTAAACAATGCTTGGTGCCCCAAGGGACGTATAGGATGTAGCATGAGTCCTTGGAGGCTCTAACAAGTGTAATATGGTTAATAGAGTTTTCTAAAGGCTTAGAATGGTCTAGGAATATGTATTAGGACATATAAGAACCTTTAGAATGATTCAAAACAATGCTTGGTGCCCCAAGGGACATTTAGGATGTAGCATGAGTCCTTGGAGGCTCTAACACGTGTAGAAAGGTTAAAAGAGTATTTTAAATGCTTAGAATGGTCTAGGAATGTGTATTTGGACATATAAGAACCTTTAGAATGCTCCTAAACAATGCTTGGTGCCCCAAGGGACGTAAAGGATTTAGCATGAGTCCTTGGACGCTCTAACAAGTGTAGAATGGTTAAGAGGGTATTCTAAAGGCTTAGTATAGTCTAGGCATGTGTATTAGGACATATAAGAACCTTTAGAATGATCCTAAACAAAGCTTGGTGCCCCAAGGGACGTAAAGGATGTAGCATGAGTCCTTGGAGGCTCTAACAAGTGTAAAATGGTTAATAGAGTATTCTAAAGGCTTAGAATGGTCTAGGAATGTGTATTAGGAAATATAAGAACCTTTACAATGATCCTAAACAATGCTTGGTGCCGCAAGGGACGTAAAGGATGTAGCATGAATCCTTGGAGGTTCTAACAAGTGTAAAATGGTTGATAGAGTATTATAAAGGCTTAGAATGGTCTAGGAATGTGTATTAGGACATATAAGAACCATTAGAAAGATCCTAAACAATGCTTGCTGCCCCAAGGGACGTAAAGGAAGTAGCATGAGTCCTTGGAGGCTCTAACAAGTGTAAAATGGTTAATAGAGTATTATAAAGGCTTATAATGGTCTAGGAATGTGTATTAGGACATATAAGAACCTTTGGAATGATGCTAAACAATGCTTGGTGCCCCAAGGGACGTATAGGATGTAGCATGAGTCCTTGGAGGCTCTAACAAGTGTAATATGGTTAATAGAGTTTTCTAAAGGCTTAGAATGGTCTAGGAATATGTATTAGGACATATAAGAACCTTTAGAATGATTCAAAACAATGCTTGGTGCCCCAAGGGACATTGAGGATGTAGCATGAGTCCTTGGAGGCTCTAACACGTGTAGAAAGGTTAAAAGAGTATTTTAAATGCTTAGAATGGTCTAGGAATGTGTATTTGGACATATAAGAACCTTTAGAATGCTCCTAAACAATGCTTGGTGCCCCAAGGGACGTAAAGGATTTAGCATGAGTCCTTGGACGCTCTAACAAGTGTAGAATGGTTAAGAGGGTATTCTAAAGGCTTAGTATAGTCTAGGCATGTGTATTAGGACATATAAGAACCTTTAGAATGATCCTAAACAAAGCTTGGTGCCCCAAGGGACGTAAAGGATGTAGCATGAGTCCTTGGAGGCTCTAACAAGTGTAAAATGGTTAATAGAGTATTCTAAAGGCTTAGAATGGTCTAGGAATGTGTATTAGGAAATATAAGAACCTTTACAATGATCCTAAACAATGCTTGGTGCCGCAAGGGACGTAAAGGATGTAGCATGAATCCTTGGAGGTTCTAACAAGTGTAAAATGGTTGATAGAGTATTATAAAGGCTTAGAATGGTCTAGGAATGTGTATTAGGACATATAAGAACCATTAGAAAGATCCTAAACAATGCTTGCTTCCCCAAGGGACGTAAAGGAAGTAGCATGAGTCCTTGGAGGCTCTAACAAGTGTAAAATGGTTAATAGAGTATTATAAAGGCTTATAATGGTCTAGGAATGTGTATTAGGACATATAAGAACCTTTGGAATGATGCTAAACAATGCTTGGTGCCCCAAGGGACGTAAAGGATGTAGCATGAGTCCTTGGAGGCTCTAACAAGTGTAGAATGGTTAATAGAGTTTTCTAAAGGCTTAGAATGGTCTAGGAATGTGTATTAGGACATATAAGAACCTTTAGAATGATCCTAAACAATGCTTGCTGCCCCAAGGGACGTAAAGGAAGTAGCATGAGTCCTTGGAGGCTCTAACAAGTGTAAAATGGTTATTAGAGTATTATAAAGGCTTAGAATGGTCTAGGTATGTGTATTAGGACATATAAGAATCTTTAAAATAATGCTAAACAATGCTTGGTGCCCCAAGGGACGTATAGGATGTAGCATGAGTCCTTGGAGACTCTAACAAGTGTAATATGGTTAATAGAGTTTTCTAAAGGCTTAGAATGGTCTAGGAATGTGTATTAGGACATATAAGAACCTTTAGAATAATTCTAAACAATGCTTGGTGCCCCAAGGGACGTATAGGATGTAGCATGAGTCCTTGGAGGCTCTAACAAGTGTAATATGGTTAATAGAGTTTTCTAAAGGCTTAGAATGGTCTAGGAATATGTATTAGGACATATAAGAACCTTTAGAATGATTCTAAACAATGCTTGGTGCCCCAAGGGACAATTAGGACGTAGCATCAGTCCTTGGAGACTCTAACAAGTGTAGAAAGGTTAAGAGAGTATTCTAAATGCTTAGAATGGTCTAGGAATGTGTATTTGGACATATAAGAACCTTTAGAATGATCCTAAACAATGCTTGGTGCCCTAAGGGACGTAAAGGATTTAGCATGAGTCCTTGGAGGCTCTAACAAGTGTAAAATGGTTAATAGAGTATTATTCTAAAGGCTTAAAATGGTCTAGGAATGTGTATTAGGGAATATAAGAACCTTTAGAATGATCCTAAACAATGCTTGGTGCCCCAAGTGACGTAAAGGATGTAGCATGAATCCTTGGAGGCTCTAACAAGTGTAAAATGGTTAATAGAGTATTATAAAGGCTTAGAATGGTCTAGGAATGTGTATTAGGACATATAAGAACCTTTAAAAAGATCCTAAACAATGCTTGCTGCCCCAAGGGACGTAAAGGAAATAGCATGAGTCCTTGGAGGCTCTAACAAGTGTAAAATGGTTAATAGAGTATTATAAAGGCTTAGAATGGTCTAGTAATGTGTATTAGGACATATAAGAACCTTTAGAATGATGCTAAACAATGTTTGGTGCCCCAAGGGACGTATAGGATGTTGCATGAGTCCTTGGAGGCTCTAACAAGTGTAATATGGTTAATAGAGTTTTTAAAGGCTTAGAATGGTCTAGGAATGTGTATTAGGACATATAAGAACCTTTAGAATGATCCTAAACAATGCTTGTTGCCCCAAGGGACGTAAAGGAAGTAGTATGAGTCCTTGGAGGCTCTATCAAGTGTAAAATGGTTATTAGAGTATTATAAAGGCTTAGAATGGTCTAGGTATGTGTATTAGGACATATAAGAATCTTTAGAGTAATGCTAAACAATGCATGGTGCCCCAAGGGACGTATAGGATGTAGCATGAGTCCTTGGAGGCTCTAACAAGTGTAATATGGTTAATAGAGTTTTCTAAAGGCTTAGAATGGTCTAGGAATATGTATTAGGACATATAAGAACCTTTAGAATGATTCAAAACAATGCTTGGTGCCCCAAGGGACATTGAGGATGTAGCATGAGTCCTTGGAGGTTCTAACAAGTGTAGAAAGGTTAAGAGAGTATTCTAAATGCTTAGAATGGTCTAGGAATGTGTATTTGGACATATAAGAACCATTAGAATGATTCTAAACAATGCTTGGTGCCCTAAGGGACGTAAAGGATTTAGCATGAGTCCTTGGAGGCTCTAACAAGTGTAAAATGGTTAATAGAGTATTCTAAAGGCTTAAAATGGTCTAGGAATGTGTATTAGGGAATATAAGAACCTTTAGAATGATCCTAAACAATGCTTGGTGCCCCAAGTGACGTAAAGGATGTAGCATGAATCCTTGGAGGCTCTAACAAGTGTAAAATGGTTAATAGAGTATTATAAAGGCTTAGAATGGTCTAGGAATGTGTATTAGGACATATAAGAACCATTAAAAAGATCCTAAACAATGCTTGCTGCCCCAAGGGACGTAAAGGAAATAGCATGAGTCCTTGGAGGCTCTAACAAGTGTAAAATGGTTAATAGAGTATTATAAAGGCTTAGAATGGTCTAGTAATGTGTATTAGGACATATAAGAACCTTTAGAATGATGCTAAACAATGCTTGGTGCCCCAAGGGACGTATAGGATGTTGCATGAGTCCTTGGAGGCTCTAACAAGTGTAATATGGTTAATAGAGTTTTCTAAAGGCTTAGAATGGTCTAGGAATGTGTATTAGGACATATAAGAACCTTTAGAATGATCCTAAACAATGCTTGTTGCCCCAAGGGACGTAAAGGAAGTAGCATGAGTCCTTGGAGGCTCTATCAAGTGTAAAATGGTTATTAGAGTATTATAAAGGCTTAGAATGGTCTAGGTATGTGTATTAGGACATATAAGAATCTTTAGAATAATGCTAAACATTGCTTGGTGCCCCAAGGGACGTATAGGATGTAGCATGAGTCCTTGGAGGCTCTAACAAGTGTAATATGGTTAATAGACTTTTCTAAAGGCTTAGAATGGTCTAGGAATATGTATTAGGACATATAAGAACCTTTAGAATGATTCAAAACAATGCTTGGAGCCCCAAGGGACATTGAGGATGTAGCATGAGTCCTTGGAGGCTCTAACACGTGTAGAAAGGTTAAAAGAGTATTTTAAATGCTTAGAATGGTCTAGGAATGTGTATTTGGACATATAAGAACCTTTAGAATGCTCCTAAACAATGCTTGGTGCCCCAAGGGACGTAAAGGATTTAGCATGAGTCCTTGGACGCTCTAACAAGTGTAGAATGGTTAAGAGGGTATTCTAAAGGCTTAGTATAGTCTAGGCATGTGTATTAGGACATATAAGAACCTTTAGAATGATCCTAAACAAAGCTTGGTGCCCCAAGGGACGTAAAGGATGTAGCATGAGTCCTTGGAGGCTCTAACAAGTGTAGAATGGTTAATAGAGTATTCTAAAGGCTTAGAATGGTCTAGGAATGTGTATTAGGAAATATAAGAACCTTTACAATGATCCTAAACAATGCTTGGTGCCGCAAGGGACGTAAAGGATGTAGCATGAATCATTGGAGGTTCTAACAAGTGTAAAATGGTTGATAGAGTATTATAAAGGCTTAGAATGGTCTAGGAATGTGTATTAGGACATATAAGAACCATTAGAAAGATCCTAAACAATGCTTGCTACCCCAAGGGACGTAAAGGAAGTAGCATGAGTCCTTGGAGGCTCTAACAAGTGTAAAATGGTTAATAGAGTATTATAAAGGCTTATAATGGTCTAGGAATGTGTATTAGGACATATAAGAACCTTAAGAATGATCTTAAACAATTCTTGGAGCCCTAAGGAACGTAAAGGATGTAGCATGAGTCCTTGGAGGCTCTAGCAAGTGTAGAATGGTTAATAGTGTATTCTAAGGGCTTAGAATGGTCTAGAATTGTGTATTTGGACATATAAGAACCATGAGAATGATCCTAAACAATGCTTGGTGCCCCAAGGGACGTAAAGGATTTAGCATGAGTCCTTGGAGGCTCTAACAAATTTAGAATGGTTATGAGAGTATTCCAAAGGCTTAGAATGGTCTAGGAATGCATATTAGGACATATAAAAACCATGAGAATGATCCTAAACAATGCTTGGTGCCCCAAGGGACGTAAAGGATGTAGCATGAATCCTTGGATGCTCTAACTAGTGTAGAATGGTTAAGAGGGTATACTAAAGGCTTAGTATAGTCTAGGCTTGTGTATTAGGACATATAAGAACCTTTAGAATGATCCTAAACAATGCTTGGTGCCCCAAGGGACGTAAAGGATGTAGCATGAGTCCTTGGAGGCTCTAACAAGTGTAGAATGGTTAATAGAGTATTCCAAAGGCATAGAATGGTCTAGGAATGTGTATTAGGACATATAAGAACCTTTAGAATGATCCTAAACAATGCTTTGGCCCCAAGGGACGTAAAGGATGTAGCTTGAGTCCATGGAGGCTCTAACAAGTGTAGAATGGTTAAGAGAGTATTCTAAAGGCTTAGAATCATCTAGGAATGTGTATTAGGACATATAAGAACCTTCAGAAAGATCCTAAACAATGCTTGCTGCCCCAAAGGACGTAAATGAAGTAGCATGAGTCCTTGGAGGCTCTAACAAGTGTAATATGGTTAATAGAGTTTCTAAAGGCTTAGAATGGTCGAGGAATATGTATTAGGACATATAAGAACCTTTAGAATGATTCTAAACAATGCTTGGTGCCCCAAGGGACATTGAGGATGTAGCATGAGTCCTTGGAGGCTCTAACACGTGTAGAAAGGTTAAGAGAGTATTTTAAATGATTAGAATGGTCTAGGAATGTGTATTTGGACATATAAGAACCTTTAGAATGATCCTAAACAATGCTTGGAGCCCCAAGGGACGTAAAGGATTTAGCATGAGTCCTTGGACGCTCTAACAAGTGTAGAATGGTTAAGAGGGTATTCTAAAGGCTTAGTATAGCCTAGGCATGTGTATTAGGACATATAAGAACCTTTAGAATGATCCTAAACAAAGCTTGGTGCCCCAAGGGACGTAAAGGATGTAGCATGAGTCCTTGGAGGCTCTAACAAGTGTAAAATGGTTAATAGAGTATTATAAAGGCTTAGAATGGTCTAGTAATGTGTATTAGGACATATAAGAACCTTTAGAATAATGCTAAACAATGCTTGGTGCCCCAAGGGACGTATAGGATGTTGCATGAGTCCTTGGAGGCTCTAACAAGTGTAATATGGTTAATAGTGTTTCTAAAGGCTTAGAATGGTCTAGGAATGTGTATTAGAACATATAAGAACCTTTAGAATGATCCTAAACAATGCTTGTTGCCCCAAGGGACGTAAAGGAAGTAGCATGAGTCCTTGGAGGCTCTATCAAGTGTAAAATGGTTATTAGAGTATTATAAAGGCTTAGAATGGTCTAGGTATGTGTATTAGGACGTATAAGAATCTTTAGAATAATGCTAAACAATGCTTGGTGCCCCAAGGGACGTATAGGATGTAGCATGAGTCCTTGGAGGCTCTAACAAGTGTAATATGGTTAATAGAGTTTTCTAAAGGCTTAGAATGGTCTAGGAATATGTATTAGGACATATAAGAACCTTTAGAATGATTCAAAACAATGCTTGGTGCCCCAAGGGACATTGAGGATGTAGCATGAGTCCTTGGAGGCTCTAACACGTGTAGAAAGGTTAAGAGAGTATTTTAAATGCTTAGAATGCTCTAGGAATGTGTATTTGGACATATAAGAACCTTTAGAATGCTCCTAAACAATGCTTGGTGCCCCAAGGGACGTAAAGGATTTAGCATGAGTCCTTGGACGCTCTAACAAGTGTAGAATGGTTAAGAGGGTATTCTAAAGGCTTAGTATAGTCTAGGCATGTGTATTAGGACATATAAGAACCTTTAGAATGATCCTAAACAAAGCTTGGTGCCCCAAGGGACGTAAAGGATGTAGCATGAGTCCTTGGAGGCTCTAACAAGTGTAAAATGGTTAATAGAGTATTCTAAAGGCTTAGAATGGTCTAGGAATGTGTATTAGGAAATATAAGAACCTTTACAATGATCCTAAACAATGCTTGGTGCCGCAAGGGACGTAAAGGATGTAGCATGAATCCTTGGAGGTTCTAACAAGTGTAAAATGGTTGATAGAGTATTATAAAGGCTTAGAATGGTCTAGGAATGTGTATTAGGACATATAAGAACCATTAGAAAGATCCTAAACAATGCTTGCTGCCCCAAGGAACGTAAAGGAAGTAGCATGAGTCCTTGGAGGCTCTAACAAGTGTAAAATGGTTAATAAAGTATTATAAAGGCTTATAATGGTCTAGGAATGTGTATTAGGACATATAAGAACCTTTGGAATGATGCTAAACAATGCTTGGTGCCCCAAGGGACGTAAAGGATGTAGCATGAGTCCTTGGAGGCTCTAACAAGTGTAGAATGGTTAATAGAGTTTTCTAAAGGCTTAGAATGGTCTAGGAATGTGTATTAGGACATATAAGAACCTTTAGAATGATCCTAAACAATGCTTGCTGCCCCAAGGGACGTAAAGGAAGTAGCATGAGTGCTTGGAGGCTCTAACAAGTGTAAAATGGTTAAGAGAGTATTATAAAGGCTTAGAATGGTCTAGTAATGTGTATTAGGACATATAAGAACCTTTAGAATGATGCTAAACAATGCTTGGTGCCCCAAGGGATGTATAGGATGTAGCATGAGTCCTTGGAGGCTCTAACAAGTGTAATATGGTTAATAGAGTTTTCTAAAGGCTTAGAATGGTCGAGGAATATGTATTAGGACATATAAGAACCTTTAGAATGATTCTAAACAATGCTTGGTGCCCCAAGGGACATTGAGGATGTAGCATGAGTCCTTGGAGGCTCTAACACGTGTAGAAACGTTAAGAGAGTATTTTAAATGATTAGAATGGTCTAGGAATGTGTATTTGGACATATAAGAACCTTTAGAATGATCCTAAACAATGCTTGGAGCCCCAAGGGACGTAAAGGATTTAGCATGAGTCCTTGGACGCTCTAACAAGTGTAGAATGGTTAAGAGGGTATTCTAAAGGCTTAGTATAGTCTAGGCATGTGTATTAGGACATATAAGAACCTTTAGAATGATCCTAAACAAAGCTTGGTGCCCCAAGGGACGTAAAGGATGTAGCATGAGTCCTTGGAGGCTCTAACAAGTGTAAAATGGTTAATAGAGTATTATAAAGGCTTAGAATGGTCTAGTAATGTGTATTAGGACATATAAGAACCTTTAGAATGATGCTAAACAATGCTTGGTGCCCCAAGGGACGTATAGGATGTTGCATGAGTCCTTGGAGGCTCTAACAAGTGTAATATGGTTAATAGAGTTTCTAAAGGCTTAGAATGGTCTAGGAATGTGTATTAGAACATATAAGAACCTTTAGAATGATCCTAAACAATGCTTGTTGCCCCAAGGGACGTAAAGGAAGTAGCATGAGTCCTTGGAGGCTCTATCAAGTGTAAAATGGTTATTAGAGTATTATAAAGGCTTAGAATGGTCTAGGTATGTGTATTAGGACATATAAGAATCTTTAGAATAATGCTAAACAATGCTTGGTGCCCCAAGGGACGTATAGGATGTAGCATGAGTCCTTGGAGGCTCTAACAAGTGTAATATGGTTAATAGAGTTTTCTAAAGGCTTAGAATGGTCTAGGAATATGTATTAGGACATATAAGAACCTTTAGAATGATTCAAAACAATGCTTGGTGCCCCAAGGGACATTGAGGATGTAGCATGAGTCCTTGGAGGCTCTAACACGTGTAGAAAGGTTAAGAGAGTATTTTAAATGCTTAGAATGCTCTAGGAATGTGTATTTGGACATATAAGAACCTTTAGAATGCTCCTAAACAATGCTTGGTGCCCCAAGGGACGTAAAGGATTTAGCATGAGTCCTTGGACGCTCTAACAAGTGTAGAATGGTTAAGAGGGTATTCTAAAGGCTTAGTATAGTCTAGGCATGTGTATTAGGACATATAAGAACCTTTAGAATGATCCTAAACAAAGCTTGGTGCCCCAAGGGACGTAAAGGATGTAGCATGAGTCCTTGGAGGCTCTAACAAGTGTAAAATGGTTAATAGAGTATTCTAAAGGCTTAGAATGGTCTAGGAATGTGTATTAGGAAATATAAGAACCTTTACAATGATCCTAAACAATGCTTGGTGCCGCAAGGGACGTAAAGGATGTAGCATGAATCCTTGGAGGTTCTAACAAGTGTAAAATGGTTGATAGAGTATTATAAAGGCTTAGAATGGTCTAGGAATGTGTATTAGGACATATAAGAACCATTAGAAAGATCCTAAACAATGCTTGCTGCCCCAAGGGACGTAAAGGAAGTAGCATGAGTCCTTGGAGGCTCTAACAAGTGTAAAATGGTTAATAGAGTATTATAAAGGCTTAGAATGGTCTAGGAATGTGTATTAGGACATATAAGAACCTTTGGAATGATGCTAAACAATGCTTGGTGCTGCAAGGGACGTAAAGGATGTAGCATGAGTCCTTGGAGGCTCTAACAAGTGTAGAATGGTTAATAGAGTATTCTAAAGGCATAGAATGGTCTAGGAATGTGTATTTTGACATATAAGAACCTTTAGAATGATCCTAAACAATGCTTGGTGCCCCAAGGGACGTAAAGCATGTAGCATGAGTCTTTGGAGGCTCTAACAAGTGTAAAATGGTCAATAGAGTATTCTAAAGGCTTAAAATGGTCTAGGAATGTGTATTAGGGAATATAAGAACCTTTAGAATGATCCTAAACAATGCTTGGTGCCCCAAGGGACCTAAAGGATGTAGCACGAATTCTTGGAGGCTCTAACAAGTGTAAAATTGTTAATAGAGTATTATAAAGGCTTAGAATGGTCTAGGAATGTGTATTAGGACATATAAGAACCTTTAGAATGATCCTAAACAATGCTTTGGCCCCAAGGGACGTAAAGGAAGTAGCATGAGTGCTTGGAGGCTCTAACAAGTGTAAAATGGTTAAGAGAGTATTCTATAGGCTTAGAATAGTCTAGGAATGTGTATTAGGACATATAAGAAGCTTAAGAATGATCCTAAACAATTCTTGGTGCCCTAAGGAACGTAAAGGATGTAGCATGAGTCCCTGGAGGCTCTAACAAGTGTAGAATGGTTAATAGTGTATTCTAAAGGCTTAGAATCGTCTAGAATTGTGTATTTGGACATATAAGAACCATGAGAATGATCCTAAACAATGCTTGGTGCCCCAAGGGACGTAAAGGATGTAGCATGAGTCCTTGGAGGCTCTAACAAATGTAGAATGGTTAAGAGAGTATTCCAAAGGCTTAGAATGGTCTAGGAATGCATATTAGGACATATAAAAACCATGAGAATGATCATAAACAATGCTTGGTGCCCCAAGGGACGTAAAGGATGTAGCATGAATCCTTGGACGCTCTAACAAGTGTAGAATGGTTAAGAGGGTATACTAAAGGCTTAGTATAGTCTAGGCATGTGCATTAGGACATATAAGAACCTTTAGAATGATCCTAAACAATGCTTGGTGCCCCAAGGGACGTAAAGGATGTAGCATGAGTCCTTGGAGGCTCTAACAAGTGTAATATGGTTAATAGAGTTTTCTAAAGGCTTAGAATGGTCTAGGAATATGTATTAGGACATATAAGAACCTTTAGAATGATTCTAAACAATGCTTGGTGCCCCAAGGGACATTGAGGATGTAGCATGAGTCCTTGGAGGCTCTAACACGTGTAGAAAGGTTAAGAGAGTATTCTAAATGCTTAGAATGGTCTAGGAATGTGTATTTGGACATATAAGAACCTTTAGAATGATCCTAAACAATGCTAGGTGCCCCAAGGGACGTAAAGGATTTAGCATGAGTCCTTGGACGCTCTAACAATTGTAGAATGGTTAAGAGGGTATTCTAAAGGCTTAGTATAGTTTAGGCATGTGTATTAGGACATATAAGAACCTTTAGAATTATCCTAAACAAAGCTTGGTGCCCCAAGGGACGTAAAGGATGTAGCATGAGTCTTTGGAGGCTCTAACAAGTGTAAAATGGTTAATAGAGTATTGTAAAGGCTTAAAATTTTCTAGGAATGTGTATTAGGACATATAAGAACCTTTAGAATGATCCTAAACAATGCTTGGTGCCCCAAGGGACGTAAAGGATGTAGCATGAGTCCTTGGAGGCTCTAACAAGTGTAGGATGGTTAATAGAGTGTTCTAAAGGCATAGAATGGTCTAGGAATGTGTATTAGGACATATAAGAATCTTTAGAATGATCCTAAACAATGCTTTGGCCCCAAGGGACGTAAAGGATGTAGTATGAGTCCATGGAGGCTCTAACAAGTGTAGAATGGTTAAGAGAGTATTCTAAAGGCTTAGAATGGTCTAGGAATGTGTATTAGGACATATAAGAACCTTTAGAATGATCCTAAACAATGCTTGGTGCCCCAAGGGACGTAAAGGATGTAGCATGAGTCCTTGGAGGCTCTAACAAGTGTAGGATGGTTAATAGAGTATTCTAAAGGCATAGAATGGTCCAGGAATGTGTATTTGGACATATAAGAACCTTTAGAATGATCCTAAACAATGCTTGGTGCCCCAAGGGACATTGAGGATGTAGCATGAGTCCTTGGAGGCTCTAACACGTGTAGAAAGGTTAAGAGAGTATACTAAATGCTTAGAATGGTCTAGGAATGTGTATTTGGACATATAAGAACCATGAGAATGATCCGAAACAATGCTTGGTACCCTAAGGGACGTAAAGGTTGTAGCATGAATCCTTGGATGCTCTAACAAGTGTAGAATGGTTAAGAGGGTATTCTAAAGGCTTAGTATAGTTTAGGCATGTGTATTAGGACATATAAGAACCTTTAGAATTATCCTAAACAAAGCTTGGTGCCCCAAGGGACGTAAAGGATGTAGCATGAGTCTTTGGAGGCTCTAACAAGTGTAAAATGGTTAATAGAGTATTCTAAAGGCTTAAAATGGTCTAGGAATGTGTATTAGGGAATATAAGAACCTTTAGAATGATCCTAAACAATGCTTGGTGCCCCAAGGGACGTAAAGGATGTAGCACGAATTCTTGGAGGCTCTAACAAGTGTAAAATGGTTAATAGAGTATTATAAAGGCTTAGAATGGTCTAGGAATGTGTATTAGGACATATAAGAACCATTAGAATGATCCTAAACAATGCTTGCTGCCCCAAGGGACGTAAAGGAAGTAGCATGAGTGCTTGGAGGCTCTAACAAGTGTAAAATGGTTAAGAGAGTATTCTAATGGCTTAGAATAGTCTAGGAATGTGTATTAGGACATATAAGAACCTTAAGAATGATCCTAAACAATTCTTGGTGCCCGAAGGAACGTAAAGGATGTAGCATGAGTCCCTGGAGGCTCTAACAAGTGTAGAATGGTTAATAGTGTATTCTAAAGGCTTAGAATCGTCTAGAATTGTGTATTTGGACATATAAGAACCATGAGAATGATCCTAAACAATGCTTGGTGCCCCAAGGGACGTAAAGGATGTAGCATGAGTCCTTGGAGGCTCTAACAAATGTAGAATGGTTAAGAGAGTATTCCAAAGGCTTAGAATGGTCTAGGAATGCATATTAGGACATATAAAAACCATGAGAATGATCCTAAACAATGCTTGGTGCCCCAAGGGACGTAAAGGATGTAGCATGAATCCTTGGACGCTCTAACAAGTGTAGAATGGTTAAGAGGGTATACTAAAGGCTTAGTATAGTCTAGGCATGTGTATTAGGACATATAAGAACGTTTAGAATGATCCTAAACAATGCTTGGTGCCCCAAGGGACGTAAAGGATGTAGCATGATTCCTTGGAGGCTCTAACAAGTGTAGGATGGTTAATAGAGTATTCTAAAGGCATAGAATGGTCTAGGAATGTGTATTAGGACATATAAGAACCTTTAGAATCATGCTAAACAATGCTTGGTGCCCCAAGGGACGTAAAGGATGTAGCATGAGTCCTTGCAGGATCTAACAAGTGTAGAATGGTTAATAGAGTATTCTAATGGCATAGAATGGTCTAGGAATGTGTATTAGGACATATAAGAACCTTTAGAATGATCCTAAACAATGCTTTCGCCCCAAGGGACGTAAAGGATGTAGTATGAGTCCATGGAGGCTCTAACAAGTGTAGAATGGTTAAGAGAGTATTCTAAAGGCTTAGAATCGTCTAGGAATGTGTATTAGGACATATAAGAACCTTTAGAAAGATCCTAAACAATGCTTGCTGCCCCAAGGGACGTAAAGGAAGTAGCATGAGTCCTTGGAGGCTCTAACAAGTGTAAAATGGTTAATAGAGTATTATAAAGGCTTAGAATGGTCTAGGAATGTGTATTAGGACATATAAGAACCTTTAGAATAATGCTAAACAATGCTTGGTGCCCCAAGGGACGTATAGGATGTAGCATGAGTCCTTGGAGGCTCTAACAAGTGTAATATGGTTAATAGAGTTTTCTAAAGGCTTAGAATGGTCTAGGAATATGTATTAGGACATATAAGAACCTTTAGAATGATCCTAAACAATGCTTGGTGCCCAAAGGGACATTGAGGATGTAGCATGAGTCCTTGGAGGCTCTAACACGTGTAGAAAGGTTAAGAGAGTATACTAAATGCTTAGAATGGTCTAGGAATGTGTATTTGGACATATAAGAACCATGAGAATGATCCGAAACAATGCTTGGTACCCCAAGGGACTTAAAGGTTGTAGCATGAATCCTTGGACGCTCTAACAAGTGTAGAATGGTTAAGAGGGTATTCTAAAGGCTTAGTATAGTTTAGGCATGTGTAATAGGACATATAAGAACCTTTAGAATGATCCTAAACAATGCTTTCGCCCCAAGGGACGTAAAGGATGTAGCATGAGTCTTTGAAGGCTCTAACAAGTGTAAAATGGTTAATAGAGTATTCTAAAGGCTTAAAATGGTCTAGGAATGTGTATTAGGGAATATAAGAACCTTTAGAATGATCCTAAACAATGCTTGGTGCCCCAAGGGACGTAAAGGATGTAGCACGAATTCTTGGAGGCTCTAACAAGTGTAAAATGGTTAATAGAGTATTATAAAGGCTTAGAATGGTCTAGGAATGTGTATTAGGACATATAAGAACCATTAGAATGATCCTAAACAATGCTTGCTGCCCCAAGGGACGTAAAGGAAGTAGCATGAGTGCTTGGAGGCTCTAACAAGTGTAAAATGGTTAAGAGAGTATTCTAAAGGCTTAGAATAGTCTAGGAATGTGTATTAGGACATATAAGAACCTTAAGAATGATCCTAAACAATTCTTGGTGCCCTAAGGAACGTAAAGGATGTAGCATGAGTCCCTGGAGGCTCTAACAAGTGTAGAATGGTTAATAGTGTATTCTAAAGGCTTAGAATCGTCTCGAATTGTGTATTTGGACATATAAGAACCATGAGAATGATCCTAAACAATGCTTGGTGCCCCAAGGGACGTAAAGGATGTAGCATGAGTCCTTGGAGGCTCTAACAAATGTAGAATGGTTAAGAGAGTATTCCAAAGGCTTAGAATGGTCTAGGAATGCATATTAGGACATATAAAAACCAGGAGAATGATCCTAAACAATGCTTGGTGCCCCAAGGGAAGTAAAGGATGTAGCATGAATCCTTGGACGCTCTAACAAGTGTAGAATGGTTAAGAGGGTATACTAAAGGCTTAGTATAGTCTAGGCATGTGTATTAGGACATATAAGAACCTTTAGAATGATCCTAAACAATGCTTGGTGCCCCAAGGGACGTAAAGTATGTAGCATGAGTCCTTGGAGGATCTAACAAGTGTAGAATGGTTAATAGAAAATTCTAAAGGCATAGAATGGTCTAGGAATGTGTATGAGGACATATAAGAACCTTTAGAATGATCCTAAACAATGCTTTGGCCCCAAGCGACGTAAAGGATGTAGCATGAGTCCATGGAGGCTCTAACAAGTGTTGAATGGTTAAGAGAGTATTCTAAAGGCTTAGAATCGTCTAGGAATGTGTATTAGGACATATAAGAACCTTTAGAAAGATCTTAAACAATGCTTGATGCCCCAAGGGACGTAAAGGAAGTAGCATGAGCCCTTGTAGGCTGTAACAAGTGTAAAATGGTTAATAGAGTATTATAAAGACTTAGAATGGTCTAGGAATGTGTATTAGGACATATAAGAACCTTTAGAATAATGCTAAACAATGCTTGGTTCCCCAAGGGACGTATAGGATGTAGCATGAGTCCTTGGAGGCTCTAACAAGTGTAATATGGTTAATAGAGTTTTCTAAAGGCTTAGAATGGTCTAGGAATAGGTATTAGGACATATAAGAACCTTTAGAATGATCCTAAACAATTCTTGGTGCCCCAAGGGACATTGAGGATGTAGCATGAGTCCTTGGAGGCTCTAACACGTGTAGAAAGGTTAAGAGAGTATACTAAATGCTTAGAATGGTCTAGGAATGTGTATTTGGACATATAAGAACCATGAGAATGATCCTAAACAATGCTTGGTACCCCAAGGGACGTAAAGGTTGTAGCATGAATCCTTGGACGCTCTAACATGTGTAGAATGGTTAAGAGGGTACTCTAAAGGCTTAGTATAGTCTAGGCATGTGTATTAGGACATATAAGAACCTTTATAATGATCCTAAACAATGCTTGGTGCCCCAAGGGACATAAAGGATGTAGCATGAGTCCTTGGAGGCTCTAACAAGTGTAGAATGGTTAATAGGGTATTCTAAAGGCATAGAATGGTCTAGGAATGTGTATTAGGACATATAAGAACCTTTCGAATGATCCTAAACAATGCTTGGGCCCCAATGGACGTAAAGGATGTAGCATGAGTCCATGGAGGCTCTAACAAGTGTAGAATGGTTAAGAGAGTATTCTAAAGGCTTAGAATCGTCTAGGAATGTGTATTAGAACATATAAGAACTTTTAGAAAGATCCTAAACAATGCTTGCTGCCCCGAGGGACGTAAAGGAAGTAGCATGAGTCCTTGGAGGTTCTAAAAAGTGTAAAATGGTTAATAGAGTATTATAAAGGCTTAGAATGGTCTAGGAATGTGTATTAGGACATATAAGAACCATTAGAATGATCCTAAACAATGCTTGCTGCCCCAAGGGACGTAAAGGAAGTAGCATGAGTGCTTGGAGGCTCTAACAAGTGTAAAATGGTTAAGAGAGTATTCTAAAGGCTTAGAATAGTCTAGGAATGTGTATTAGGACATATAAGAACCTTAAGAATGATCCTAAACAATTCTTGGTGCCCTAAGGAACGTAAAGGATGTAGCATGAGTCCCTGGAGGCTCTAACAAGTGTAGAATGGTTAATAGTGTATTCTAAAGGCTTAGAATCGTCTCGAATTGTGTATTTGGACATATAAGAACCATGAGAATGATCCTAAACAATGCTTGGTGCCCCAAGGGACGTAAAGGATGTAGCATGAGTCCTTGGAGGCTCTAACAAATGTAGAATGGTTAAGAGAGTATTCCAAAGGCTTAGAATGGTCTAGGAATGCATATTAGGACATATAAAAACCAGGAGAATGATCCTAAACAATGCTTGGTGCCCCAAGGGAAGTAAAGGATGTAGCATGAATCCTTGGACGCTCTAACAAGTGTAGAATGGTTAAGAGGGTATACTAAAGGCTTAGTATAGTCTAGGCATGTGTATTAGGACATATAAGAACCTTTAGAATGATCCTAAACAATGCTTGGTGCCCCAAGGGACGTAAAGTATGTAGCATGAGTCCTTGGAGGATCTAACAAGTGTAGAATGGTTAATAGAAAATTCTAAAGGCATAGAATGGTCTAGGAATGTGTATGAGGACATATAAGAACCTTTAGAATGATCCTAAACAATGCTTTGGCCCCAAGCGACGTAAAGGATGTAGCATGAGTCCATGGAGGCTCTAACAAGTGTTGAATGGTTAAGAGAGTATTCTAAAGGCTTAGAATCGTCTAGGAATGTGTATTAGGACATATAAGAACCTTTAGAAAGATCTTAAACAATGCTTGATGCCCCAAGGGACGTAAAGGAAGTAGCATGAGCCCTTGTAGGCTGTAACAAGTGTAAAATGGTTAATAGAGTATTATAAAGACTTAGAATGGTCTAGGAATGTGTATTAGGACATATAAGAACCTTTAGAATAATGCTAAACAATGCTTGGTTCCCCAAGGGACGTATAGGATGTAGCATGAGTCCTTGGAGGCTCTAACAAGTGTAATATGGTTAATAGAGTTTTCTAAAGGCTTAGAATGGTCTAGGAATAGGTATTAGGACATATAAGAACCTTTAGAATGATCCTAAACAATTCTTGGTGCCCCAAGGGACATTGAGGATGTAGCATGAGTCCTTGGAGGCTCTAACACGTGTAGAAAGGTTAAGAGAGTATACTAAATGCTTAGAATGGTCTAGGAATGTGTATTTGGACATATAAGAACCATGAGAATGATCCTAAACAATGCTTGGTACCCCAAGGGACGTAAAGGTTGTAGCATGAATCCTTGGACGCTCTAACATGTGTAGAATGGTTAAGAGGGTACTCTAAAGGCTTAGTATAGTCTAGGCATGTGTATTAGGACATATAAGAACCTTTATAATGATCCTAAACAATGCTTGGTGCCCCAAGGGACATAAAGGATGTAGCATGAGTCCTTGGAGGCTCTAACAAGTGTAGAATGGTTAATAGGGTATTCTAAAGGCATAGAATGGTCTAGGAATGTGTATTAGGACATATAAGAACCTTTCGAATGATCCTAAACAATGCTTGGGCCCCAATGGACGTAAAGGATGTAGCATGAGTCCATGGAGGCTCTAACAAGTGTAGAATGGTTAAGAGAGTATTCTAAAGGCTTAGAATCGTCTAGGAATGTGTATTAGAACATATAAGAACTTTTAGAAAGATCCTAAACAATGCTTGCTGCCCCGAGGGACGTAAAGGAAGTAGCATGAGTCCTTGGAGGTTCTAAAAAGTGTAAAATGGTTAATAGAGTATTATAAAGGCTTAGAATGGTCTAGGAATGTGTATTAGGACATATAAGAACCATTAGAATAATGCTAAACAATGCTTGGTGCCCCAAGGGACGTTAGGATGTAGCATGAGTCCTTGGAGCCTCTAACAAGAGTAAAATGGTTAATAGAGTATTTTAAAGGCTTAGAATGGTCTAGGAATGTGTATTAGGATATATAAGAACCATGAGAATGATCCTAAACAATGCTTGGTGCCCAAAGGGACGTAAAGGTTGTAGCATGAATCCTTGGACGCTCTAATAAGTGTAGAATGGTTAAGAGGGTACTCTAAAGGCTTAGTATAGTCTAGGCATGTGTATTAGGACAGATAAGAACCTTTAGAATGTTCCTAAACAATGCTTGGTGCCCCAAGGGACGTAAAGGATGTAGCATGAGTCCTTGGAGGCTCTAACAAGTGTAGAATGGTTAATAGAGTATTCTAAAGGCATAGAATGGTCTAGGAATGTGTATTAGGACATATAAGAACCTTTCGAATGATCCTAAACAATGCTTGGGCCCCAAGGGACGTAAAGGATGTAGCATGAGTCCATGGAGGCTCTAACAAGTGTAGAATGGTTAAGAGAGTATTATAAAGGCTTAGAATGGTCTAGGAAGGTGTATTAGGACATATAAGAACCATGAGAATGATCCTAAACAATGCTTGGTGCCCCAAGGGACGTAAAGGTTGTAGTATGAATCCTTGGACGCTCTAACAAGTGTAGAATGGTTAAGAGGGTACTCTAAAGGCTTAGTATAGTCTAGGCATGTGTATTAGGACATATAAGAACCTTTAGAATGATCCTAAACAATGCTTGGTGCCCCAAGGGACGTAAAGGATGTAGCATGTAACAACCTATTTTATTTTACTTATTTCGAAAATATGGATTTAAAAATTTCTTTTAATTAAAATACTTATTATAATTTTTCCCGAAAATTGGACAGAGTTTCCTCTGTCTCTGTTTTATGGACATTCCCAAAAATTCTCTTTGACCTGTAACCTGTTCAAAACTGTTTCAACAACAACCAGGCATCCAGATAAAATATACATATATAATTTAATTCTTCTCCCATTATCCTGGGATAAAATACTAAGATGAAAATGCTTAGATTTCAGAGGAACCAAATAAAGAGCCCGGGCCACCAAATATACAACTGATATTAAAAACACAATTATTAAATAATTCTTAAAAATACATAGTAATCCATAATATGGCCCGGTACGACTCAACAATAATAAAAATAAATTACTCACACTTCCCGTGGGGAAGTGTGCTCCTGCTCGGCCCAAATAACAGCTATGCTCCTGACCTGTACCTGTGGTGGTTGTAAGGGTGAGAATTGCACAGCTAGTAAAGCATAATACGAGCCAAGTCATTCACATTTAGCAATTAGTCAAATAATACATCATAATCACACCCAAGCACCTATTCACTACAAACACAATCGTCTCCGATTATTAGCACCTTCTGACACATGTCCTTACCTAATCTATTTCGCCACTTACCTATTTACACTAAAATCTCACTCTCTACACCTTACCCCAAATCTCTAATTTTCTCTTCTATCCTCTCTATCCTTCTCACTTACACCTATTCTACTCATTTTTCTCACATCTCCTTTACTCCCCCGTCCATCCTCTTATTTCCTTATATTTATTTATTTATCCTTTTTATTATTTTTCCTTTATGTTTTAGGGCGTCATGGGACTCCTGCCACTGCGTATCCTCCGTCTACTTAGGGATACGTCTTACCGATGCGCCAGGCTCTGTCTGGTCGTCTTACTCAACCAATGCGTGCGGGTTCCAACTACCACACGTCTTCTAAGGTCCAGTACCCATAGACCCCGGAGTCGTGGGGCTCCTGCCACTGCGTTCCCCGTCTGTCGAGGATACGACTTACCGAAGCGTACGGATCCCCAAAGGCCGCACGTCTTACTCAACCCATGCGTGCGGGTTCCAACTACCACACGTCTTCTAGGGTCCAGTACCCACCAACCCCTTCTCTTTTATTATCTTTCATGTTCCTTTTATAGTGTCGTGGGGCTCCCGCCACTGCGTTCCCCGTCTGTCGAGGATACGACTTACCGATGCGTATGGATCCCCAAAGGCCGCATGTCTTACTCAACCCATGCGTGCGGGTTCCAACTACCACACGTCTTCTAGGGCCCAGTACCCACCGACATAGAAATGGGTGATGCGAATACCCCACTGCGCTCTGTCGAGGATACGACTTACCGATACGTACGGATCCCCAAAGGCCGCACGTCTTACTCAATCCGTGCATACGGCCCGCCTGTCATCGTCATGACACCAGCCATACGTCTAATAGGATCGATATTCGCATACCCGAGTGCTTTCTTTATTCTCTTTTCATTTCTCTTTTATTTTATGTCTTTTTCCTTTTTATCAATTTTAGTCCACCCTCGCCTAACACCTTTTTCTTCTACTCTCATTTTTCCTCCTTTTCTCCCTAAACTTTCCTCTATGTTCTATTCTCTTCCTAACTTAGCACCTACGCAAACCAAACTCACTTTACCTCTTTGAACACAACAAACATATAAATTACAATCATAAATTAAATATTTCGTTAACAAATACAATTCTTATTTAATTATCATGCATATAATCCTTAACATCAAATAACACTTTCTCAGGTACTTATACATATATACATAAAATTAACATATGATTCAAAGAATTCATCATTTAAGCATTTAACACATTTCAGATAGCATTTATCTCATATTATCTCATTAAAATAAATTCTAAATTCCCTAATCACACATAAGCAATTAACCTTGATCCAGATTATACAGTACTAGTATCTCACCCACCGAGACGACAAATAAACCCCTTACCTTGGGGGTTCTACCAGAACCTGTTTCGAGGCACAACGAGGAGATCCTGTTTCTACTCACAGCATTCCGCGGTTCGTTGCTCGCATTTTAGCTGGTCCTAATGTCCTTCATCGTCTGACTATATTTATTAAATCGAATAGAAATCAATTTATTGCGCCAAAAGCGACTCAATTTAAAATCTCGGTATATACTTATCATATATCAAAGTAGAGTATTTTCGTAAGTTTTTCCAAATCAATAAATCATTTAACTATAATTTACAAACCAAAATAACATAGGATTTCAAATTAAGATCATTGTCTTTTTCATAAAATAGTATAGCTTTTATTGAAAATACACTAACTTTCGAAACTAGCATAATCACCAAAAATTCATTAAGGTTAATTAGCTTTAGTTTTGAAACCACAAAATCAAAGGTTTTTATTTGACACTATTAATTTCAAACTAAAAGAAAGTGTTCGTGATTAAAAAATAAGCCCAATTCATAATTATAACATTAAAACAGTTTCACTTCCCTTCAGTTTGAAATTAAGGTTCAACGTCCTAACTCGAATTAACATTATGCCGAGTATATCAAATTCCTAATTAACTGACATATCGTTTAGCCCAGGGACAACTCAACCAAGCTAAACGACAGCTCACTTACTTAGGAAACCAACACATTTTTCAAAACATTTTTAAAAAAACTCATTGCTCAGCATAATGGTCAACTCAGTATAATACAAATTAACATAACTAATTAAAATTATTAAGCAATACTAATTAAAATCAACACTACATCATACTATCATTCATTTTTCAAAACAACAATAAAATTCCAAAATAATTTAACAATATGTTTATCACTAATTAAAATTAAAATTACAATTATTATTATTAATATTATTGTCATTAAGAAAGTGTTAGAGATTTACCCACAAATCTGATTTTGAAGAATAAAGGCAACCCAACGGATTCGTTTCAGACCCGTTCAACGCCCCAATCGGTCCGAACCGGTTGAAATCAATTGTACCATCAACAGAACTGCAGCAACGAGGGTCGAGGAGACAAGCCGGTCCTTCACGACAACCTTACCGGCAAGGGTTTGATCTGAACCCACATTAGGAACCAACATTGCAAGGCGGAGACGGTGGCCGGCGAAGCACGACAGCACCCAAAGCGCGACGGTCCAGTGGAGAGAGAGACGCGAGCACGGGAAAGAGAGAAGAGCTCTGCAGCAACAACGGCGGTGGCTGGTTCGCGTCACGGTGGCGGCGCAAGGAGAAGGGACGGAGGGAAGCAGCGTTGGAACGGCGGCGGCGGCGCGAGCAGTGGGGGCGGCGGCTTCGCGATCTGCATAGGGAGGGAGTCGCGATTCGCGACCCAGTGAGAGAGAGGGAAAGCGCGAGGTGGAGAAGAGAGAACGGGACAGGTGGTGTGGCTGCTCCAAGGCGGCACCGGCGGGCTTGAGGCAGTGGAGGCTGGAACTGGGAGGAGGGAAGGTTAGGGCCGGCGGCCCTTTGTTTTGAGAAGAAGGAGGAGTTGGAGTTCTTCGAGAACCCCTTCTCTTTTTATTTTATTTACTTTTTTTTTATTAATATTATTTTTATTATTATTATTATTATTAGTATTATGTACTAATAAACTTTTTTTTAAACATATATACTAATACACACTTTTATTTATTTATTTATTTTATTTTATTTATTCTTTTATTTTAAAACTCAAAATACCAATAATCAATTTTAAATACTAGAATAAAAATTATAAAGTAAGAAACTTATAAATATTTCCAATAAAATATTTTCACATGGAATATATCAAAATAAAGTAAAACACATAAAGTATATTTTTGATATAGGATAACTATTTTAAATGAATTTACTTTATAACATAAAAGAAATGAAATATATTTTCGTAATTAACATAATATATTTTTATAAAAATACACAACTAAATAATTGATTTTTAAGAAACATTTATTTAAGTCAATACAACTTATAAATATATTAGGGATTAAAATTTGTGATGTTACATAGCATGAGTCCTTAGAGGCTCTAACAAGTGTAGAATGGTTAATAGAGTATTCTAAAAGCATAGAATGGTCTAGGAATGTGTATTAGGACATATAAGAACCTTTCGAATGATCCTAAACAATGCTTGGACCCCAAGGGACGTAAAGGATGTAGCATGAGTCCATGGAGGCTCTAACATGGGTAGAATGGTTAAGAGAGTATTCTAAAGGCTTAGAATCGTCTAGGAATGTGTATTAGAACATATAAGAACTTTTAGAAAGATCCTAAACAATGCTTGCTGCCCCAAGGGACGTAAAGGAAGTAGCATGAGTCCTTGGAGGCTCTAACAAGTGTAAAATGGTTAATAGAGTATTATAAAGGCTTAGAATGGTTTAGGAATGTGTATTAGGACATATAAGAACCATTAGAATAATGCTAAACAATGCTTGGTGCCCCAAGGGACGTATAGGATGTAGCATGAGTCCTTGGAGGCTCTAACAAGTGTAAAATGGTTAATAGAGTATTATAAAGGCTTAGAATGGTCTAGGAATGTGTATTAGGACATATAAGAACCATGAGAATGATCCTAAACAATGCTTGGTGCCCCAAGGGACGTAAAGGTTGTAGCATGAATCCTTGGACGCTCTAACAAGTGTAGAATGGTTAAGAGGGTACTCTAAAGGCTTAGTATAGTCTAGGCATGTGTATTAGGACATATGTTTCGGACCGCTTTATGCGATAAGTATATGATTAATGAGGAGATAATGGGTTCGTAAACTTAGTGAAGCTTTAGGCTTTCATTATATTGAATGAGACACAGAGAGGTAAATACAGAGGAATGGCTTCCATATTTGTGGTATTTTTACAAAGGGAGGAGTGTGCGCTTTGGCCTTACACTCTCTTTTATGCTGCTAAGCTTAAATTTCAGAGGGGGGCTTCCATTCCTTTTTCCTTATTGTACGCTCTCTGTGTTGTGACTGTTGTTGGTTGTTGTGTTTTGGGCATTCTGATCACCCTTGTCCCGGTCCTGACGGCAGTTGTCGGAGGTGCACGCTCTCCGGCTTTTCCTCCTTTTCTGGGCCTCCTTCTCTCTTGTTCCGTCTCTTGTTTCTCTTCGGTGCCCCTTCTCAGAAAGTGTTTCCAGGAGAGGAGTGGTGTTCCCTGTGTTTTTGTGTTGCTCTCCTCCATCGAGTTCCTCTTTTCTTCTCGTTCTTCCTCTAAGTTTCAGAGGGGAAAACCTTGCATTTTGTACATCTTGTTATTGTTGCTCTGGTGTGTTGTTTTTCTCCCTTTTTTTCCATCCCCCCTCTTTCGGAAGGAGAAATACCTCCTATTTATAACGGTCCAAAGGACCAGTGGTCGTTGACTATTTATCTTTGTCTGCTGGTGAATAACCCTTTGCATCATGTGCTCAGGGTATCTTTTCAGTAGCTTTGTCTTCTTTACCATTCTTGGCTTTGGCATTGATGATTATAAGGAAGAAGAGGGGTTCAAGTCTTACTACCCTCGGCTTTGTCTTGGGTAGCCCAAAGATTCCCTCTTGGCTTCCTCTGCAAGCCGTTGGAGTCTTGGACAGTTGTGTCGCCTTCGCCTAGTCATGTGTGCGCCTTCCACAAGCCTTACTCCCTGTTCGCTCTCATTTATCATGACTTTCTCCCCAAGTTTCCATGACACCTGGGGCGCTTTGGGAGGACATGTTGTGCTCACTGCCATCAGTACGCTTTGCTCTTTCTCCCGGGCGCCTTATCAGAATGTGTCGCCTTGATGACCGTCGCTTTGGGCATGTGTCACCTTGGGCAATTCTTGGACCTTGCACGCCTTTCTTGGTGCCTTTCGTTACTTTGTTTCTATTTGGCGATTCTTGGGCCTTCATATAATCTGGGCCTTATAGTTTGGGCTACCAAATATTGAGGTATCAACAATTGCCCCCTTTGCAATGAGAGGGGAAAGAATTTCCCTTTCAGTGCAAATCCTATTTCTTGCGCTTTCCTTGCTTGCTTCTCCTCTTCTCAACTCTTTATTCTTAGCCCTTCACTTTCTTTGTTACTCCTTCCGATGTCGCTTTGATTTTCTGGGGAAGGCGTACAGGAAGAGACGCCTTCGCACTACAGGTATCCGTCTCATACTTCCCCTAGTTTATTGGTCGCCTTGGAGTTTCAGCTTTTGAACTTTGCCATTTGGTCGGGTCTTGTCAATGGGCCATCTACTCGTGAGTTTTTACTTTCTCTTTCTTCTCATTCTTCTGCTGCACTCCACGTGTCACCAGGGGGAGGAGGCAACATCCTTCAGTCTCTAGTACTTGCACGTTTCCCCACGTTCCCTCCTTTACTCATACTTTCAAAACTTCCTCAAACTTTTCAGTTTCTTCTTTACTCCAACTCGTTCTCTCTCTTGTTGTGTCTGAAACTTCTTCCTTTCATCTTCTCAAGACCGAAAACCTTTTCTTGTTGTCTCTTTGCTCTTCTTTTTCTTGATCTCCTCTATTTACCTTTCGCCCATTTCCACATTTACTATGTCGAAATCGAAGGCTGCTGCCCCTTCTGTGGTTGAAAACGCTTCCTCAAGCTCTGAGGAAGAGATTCAGCTTCCTGGCCCCATCTCCTACTGCTTTCTGCAACGACTTCCCTGCCCTCGTTCTAGTCCTGTTGAACCAGGCTATCGCCGCTGGGCTTCGGAAGTGAAGGCGAACTCGCCCTTTGGTCCCGACTCGGGCGATTTCCTTGTTGGTTCGTCTTCCAAGGCCATAGTGGTTTCCGAGGATGCCGCCGAACTTATTTCCTCACCTTCCTACAACAAGGACCATTGTGCATTGGGTCCTTCGTTGCTCCGTTCTTGTCTTCATCGCTCAGAGTTTCCTTGGGTGGATGTGAACTTCAACGTCCGCGTGGGAGGCACCAGTGGTTGGCAAGAATGGGTTGATCACGTGTTTGCCACTGACACTGCTTTTGTGGCCATCCTGGAAAAGGTGGGCATTGCTGCTGCCGTCAAAGCGTCTCCTCGGCTTGGTGCTAACCGCAAGCTTGATGATTTGTTGATGTTAGTGCAGCGTTGGTGTTCCTCTACCCATACTTTCTTGACATCGTGGGGGGAGTTTACTCCAACACTTGAGGATGTGGTTGTACTTCTCCAACTTCCTTCTTTTGGAGATGAGGACCTTGACGTGGAGAATGTTGATGAACGTTTTTCTGAATTATCGGTGAAGTTGAAAGCCGCCTCAGCCCTTAGTGCCAAGTATTCTCGGGATCTCTTCAAGCGAAGGCGTGTTTCCTACGCAAGGGGTTCTTCTTCTCAACGATTAAGGGGTACCGAGAACTTAGTTCCTAGAAGTCGAAGGGCGAATCAGCGCTCCTCCCTCAAGTATACCTTTGCGAGTTGGGTTAGGTACTTCTTCGGCGATTTCCATGACGGTGAATTCCAGGCTGGGCCCGTCACAGATTCACGCCTCTGTCGTGCCGCCTTCGTTGCTTTTTGGCTGAGTAGGTACATGTTTCCTGGACCTCCGTGGGAGTCTGTGAGCCCATGTGTTTTTCTTTTTGCTTGCTCTTTGGCAGAAGGTATACACCTTCCTCTTGCTTCATTCTATTTAGGCGGCCTATATGCTCGCCTAGACCAAGTGGCAGAACAGATGCGCATTTCTCATGGGCGCTTTGCGATCAATTCTTACATTGATCTGACTTTCCTTTAGTACTTCCTGTTTGAGCGCTTTCCGGATTATGGCCCTGTTAGGCTCCCCCTTTCGACTGATGCTACCGGCTTAGAGCTTCGTTCCTGGTGTTGGACGAGAGGATTTCCGAGAGCATCTTTGGTTTCTCTCATTGATTCAGAGGATAAATTTGTGTTTCGTCCTTACTCGGACCTCCTGCATCCTCTTTATGATGAGGAAGCTTTTACCACAAGAAACGATGCCGCTACCCATTTTGAGGGGATTTATGACCTGTGGAAGTTGATTTTATCAGTTCGTTGTTTGCCTGGATTTGTTCCTTTAGACAGCAAGAGTGCTCACGGCGGAGCTCTTTGGCCTTGCGTTTATCGCCCTGATCGAGTGGCTAGGCAATTCGGGCGTGATCAAGCCCCTTGTGTTCTTGATATTGAGCAGGCCCCTGTAGAAGACTTGGTCAAAGCGCTTCTTTTTGGTGCAACTCCTGAAATTTCTGATATCGCTTGTGTTTATGTTTCCCCCTCCCGCGTCGAAGGTGTTTTGCGTACTTGGCTCATTTCTCATGAGGACATTCTTCAGCATCTTCAGGATTTTGAGGTTTCTTCATCGCGTTCGACTCCTTCTTTGCTGCCCATAGTCTACAATGACCCTTATTTTTGCACCTTTATGAAGAAAGTTAAGGGTAAACATCTTGGCCATTTCCTGTTTTTGCCGCTTTCTTCTTTTTCTTGTTTTGCATTAACTTTTGCTCGGCTTTGTTTTCAGCTGAGGAGGATTCGCCCAATCGTAGGGTTGCTGCGTCTCACTCTCAAGGTCCCTCCGTTTCCAAATCTCCTGCCAAGGGCGGTGGTAGTGGCGCCACCAAGTCTCGCAAGAAGAGAAAGGCAACTACAGCTGCTCCTACTCGCCGATCCAGTCGTCTGCGCGCTTTTGGTATTCGTATTGCTCCTTCCTCTCCTGTTCATGTTGACTTGGTCCAGGATGACGCCAATGAGACCGGTACAGATGATTCCTTCCTGTCTTACCATGATGGTTCCGCCGAAAGCGGCGGCGCTGAAGAACATTCCCCATGTTTCATTTCCTACTCTTCTCATTTTTCTCTGGCTTTTTCGCCTTGTTTTACTTGGGCAATTTTTGTAACATTGCTGATTCTCCTCTTCTTTTGAGTGCAGGTGATTCCGGTGGTCATTCATCAGCGTCGCCCTCATCCCAGTTTCCTGAGAACGTTCCTGTTGCTCCGCCTGTTTCTGGTCATGAAGACCTCATGGACTTCTTTCATCAATCTTCTGCTGGTGGGGGTGTTGCCCCTTCTGCTACTTCCGAATCCGCTGCTAGTGAGGACTTTGATTCTTTGATGTCTCCTGTTAGCGTTTCTAAAAGTGTTCCTGTTTCCCCTAAGGGTGTGCCTTTAGAGGCCTCTTCAAGTGCTGCTGACATTATTTATGAGCTTGTTTCGGATACTCCAAGATTTGGAAGCATGTTTAGCGGGGCAAGTGCTGAGGTTGATGCCTCTGTTCCTTCGGAGAGCCGAATCGCTGTTACTGCTGAGACCCCGACTGGAGAGCACCTCGCCCCCGGAGGCAACACAGGTCTTGTTCCTTTAGCAGATAAGGGTAAGGCTCCTGTTGAGGTGGCTGAAGCCCCCCGGAATGTTATTGACCCTTCTGGCGGGCGCTCTGTGCGCGAAACTTCTCATTTTAGGACTCCACTGGTAAGGGCAAGTCACGCCTCCGCCTCTCCAGGGTCTTCTTCGGTTTGTAAGTGTTTTCTTTCTTCTCCTACCCTGAGTTAGACTTCTCTCTTTTTGTGTTCTTGTCTCATTATTTCTGCATGTATTGTTATGTGCTTTTGCAGCTCCATTTTCTGCAGATGATCAGGCTTTGATTGACTCATTCCTTCGTGCTCGCACTTCTTTGATACCTCCTCGTGCTTCGCTTCCTCGTCTTTTCAGAGAGTCTGGTTCTCGTACCTTGTTACGGATGTTGCATTTGGTTCGCTCGGTGGATGTGGATGCCTTGCCATGGGGAGACAAGGCGGAGATTCTGGATTGCCTGTACACGCTCCGATTTCAGCATTACTCCGGTTTTTGGCTTGAGCGTGCTATCGCTGGTTTTGAGAGCTTACGTCCTCCATTTGACGATGCTGAGTTGGCCGAGACTGAACGCTCATTGCAAGAACGCCGTGCTCCTTTGGTATCCCGCATCAAGGAACTTTCCTCTCAGCTTGACCAAGCGACCTCCGAGTTAGAGAGTCTTGACCAGGAAATCAGAGATTTGGCTACCATGAAGTATTCTTATGAAGAAGTTTGCAGGACCACTTCCTTGAATTCTCTCTTTATCATTTAGGCACTATTTCCGCCACATGTGTTGCTACTTTTGCCATTCTGCTTTTCGGACTATGGTTTCAGTCGCTGCTTTCTTTTAGCTTCGTAATCTGTATGACTTTGTTCGGATTTGACCTCTGTCATTTTTATTGCTTTTGAACTTGTACTCTGGGATTTATTCCGCCGAACTTCGAAGTTGCTCTTTCAAGTTTTGACTCTACTTTGTATGCTTGTTGCTACCTTGACGATGTTCCTGTACGTGTTGTCTTTTATTTCTTTGTTCGCCTTGCGCCTAGGCTTGCATTTGGATTTTACACTTTTGGCTCTTGTGCGCTTTCGCTGGCTTTGTCGCTTTGGCGATTGTGGCTTGAACTTCATCTTGTAAACGTAGCTTTATTTGTGCTCATTACTGTACTTGCGCTTGTTTTTATTCTTGCATGCTCTTGTCAGTTTGGTGTTTTTTCTTGATGACACATATCTCTTCTCTTCTATTTTATTTTCATTCTTGTATGCTCTTCTTAGTTTGGTGCCTTATGTCATTGACGCCCAAGGGAAGTGTTCTTTTCTCCTCCCCTCTCCCCCTTTTTTTTTTGGAGCGCGCTCTGGGCGCTTCAAACTTGCTGCGGATTTTAATAGCCCCTCATGTCATTGGTGCTAAGATTTTTTTTTCTTCGAGGTGCACGTTGGGCACGCTCCACAGATTTTGCCGCTTTGGGCCTTTTCCTTCAGTTATCGCTTTGGACTTTTTCAGTTTGCCGCTTTGGGGTTTTTCTTTTCAGTTGTCACTTTGGACTTTTCAGTTTGCCGCTTTTGGGCTTTTCTTCTCAGTTGCCTCTTTGGGCTTTTCTTTTCGATTGTCGCTTTGGACTTTTCAGTTTGCCGCTTTGGGCTTCATAAACTAACGGATCGCCTTGGATCTTACGTTAGCCAACCTCTTTTACAGTTTTTTCCGCCCGCGTTTAAGACTAGAGCCCTTGTTTCCCGGGACCTTTTCTAGTCTCACGATATGGCGTACTTCGCCCGCGTCTGTCCCGGAAATTTCTCTTTTTTGAGGAGGTCTATCCGGGTACCGCGATAAGGCGCTTGTGCCCGCGGTACGGTTCAACACTATTCTTTTTTCTTTTCTTTTTCTTCTTTTCTTCCTTTTCCTTTTTCTTCTTTTTTTTTTCAAAAAAAAAAGGTGTTGAACCTCGCGTTTTGGCATTGTTGACCCTGTTTGAGGGCGTTTGCTACAATAATACCTCATGTCATCAGTATCATTTGTGCTCTCTCCGTGGACACCTTATGTCATCGGTGTCGTTTTACGCTTCTATTGTAGGCACCTCTTGTCATAGGCACTATCTTGCTTCTGATTGATTGTTTGACTCTGATTGCTTGCGCTTCGTAACTCCCCTTGTCGTTGGTGCTGCCTTTCTTTTGGCTCTTCTTGCAATTATCAGTGTGCAAATGCTTGGATTTCTTAATTGTGCCGGCCTTGTGCTTATGCTTGTTTTTGCATGATCTGCTTTGACGTATGAATAAGCTCAGATGCGCCTTACTTCAGAGGCTTGTTACTATTATCGATCTCTTGGTTTCTCTTGCGTCAAGGCTTGCTTATGAGAGCAGACCGGGATGACCTCTTGATTTCGTTAGACCACCAGGTAGACTGAGTTTGCTTTGGTTATGTTATGTTTGGAACAGTTTTGAGCCAGCCACTTGTACACTTCTGGCTTGCTTTCATCTTGCACCTTGCTCTTGTATATGATTTTATGCTTCAGTGTTCTAAGTATTCCTTTAAGTAACATACTTTTCGGGATCTTGTACTCGTATTGGTCGTTACGAAGCTTGCATTCGCCTTCACGTAGCATGTACACCTTTTTGTGTACGCCTTTGTAATTGTGCTCGCATACAGTCGCCTTTAAGGTTCGCCTTCGACTTTTTGCTCGCTTTTTGCTTGGGAATAACTTCTGCTCCCTTCTTATTTGCTCCTGGGTTTAGTTGTGTCAGCTTTTGCATATGTGCTTGCTTTCGTTCTTCAGTTACTTCTCTTGCACGCTTCTGTTTTGAAGTCGCCCTCGTCTTTCTGGCTTCTCATATAACCTTGCTTTTAGATTTTCGACCTGCTATTAGTAACATTCTATTTTTGATTTACGTCGGGATTTCTAGCCTCGACACTGTTTATTCCTTCCTTATGCGCCTTGGATTCATTTTTTGTGGTTTCACATGAGGCCTTCTGATTCAATCTTGCCTTTTGCTCGTCCCGCCTTCCATCTTGTCAATTAGTTTACACTAACTGCATGGTTACCCTTGCCTGCGAGGCTGACACGTGTCTTGCCACCATGACTCTTATGTTCGCTTTCTGGTACCTCACTTTCTGATTGCCCTCATGAGGGTGCGCCTTTGTTGACTGACTTTGTTGATTGTGTTTTATAACTGCGCAAGGAGATGCTTTCCAAAGGGCGCGCCTTCAGACCGTTGGGGCTGAACTGAGGACGCCTTCAGATGGGTGATTCCGGGCAGAGCGTCGTCTTTTAGTATGATTTTTTCTTCTTGGTTCCGGTTTGCTTGATCGTCATTGCTCTTTCTGCCCTTTCTTGAAACTTCATTTTTCGTCTCATCGCTTGTTGCTTGATACTTCATCATTTTTTTTTGGACTGGACTGCCTTCTTTGACTGGGCGAGATGTGGAATACTTTTCTGCTTTAGACAGGCCATGTGCTTATTGCCTGGAGTGGAGGAAGCGATCCTCCTATGGCATTGAGCATCTCTAAAACTTGACAGATTACAGCTTGAGAGTGTACTTAGGACTTTTCAAATCCTAGAAAGGGGGTCACTTTTGTTCCTACATAAACAAATTTTATTCTTAGGATATTTTCATGCTACCCATATCCGCTTTGTTGGTTATTTCTAGTATTGTGTACTAAATAAATCATGCATCATCATATAATATTACCAAGATTGCGTTCACGGTTTTCAGAAGCAAGCCTTCTCAACATTCAAGTTATACAATTTATAACAAGAAACATTGTGTTTGCAAGGTGGAATTATAAAAACAATTTCTCCACGTCACGCTATAGTTGAGTCAAGAGAAATCAACAGATCATGGCAAGAATGACTAGTATGATATACTACTTTTAGTTCTATAGCAAACATTCAAATGTACAGAGTTATCTAATCATTGCTTTTCTAGCCAAATGTTTGATATATATTAGAGCGACAACACTCATGATTGCGATCATATATGTGCGATTCTCAGCCATGGCAAACTTAGAGTCACACCCTCCCCACAACATATCATAACAGTGTTATTCCAGACAAAGTAAAATTAAATCATCATCATCGGGATAACCTTGGACATGAAACTAACTACGCAGAGCATGATATCACATGAAAGCGATACTACCGAAAGCATATTAGGACACAGAGGCACGAAATGAGCGTACAGTAGTTATTTATTATTATTATTATTTTTTTTTTTAAGACTACTCATACAGCGACTGACACGTGGTTGGATACAATACACTTTTCATTTGGTCATGATTCATATATATTATAATTAAATTCATGAAAAAGGCACACTAGCATATGAATGATAAACCAGACTGAGTCAAGGGTTGTGTGTACTTAGCTTATAGTGCAGCGAGTTTTCCATAAAACTTTCTGGTTGCGCCTTTGCTCCTGAGTTTCTACTTTCTGTAATGCTTCGCCTTCATCAGTGAGAGCGTACTTTGTGTGACGCCTTCGTTAGTGAGAGCGTACTTTCGCCCTTTCAGTCGTGTGACCGCTTTCTGGGAGGCTAGGCAGAGCCCTTCTAGACAGTTGGGCTCGCAAAGATCTAGGTCGCCTCTTGGACGAGTCTCGCTGCCCTTTGGAAAGCTTGCATCAAAGCGAGCCTGGTCGCCCTCGGTGAGCGCGCCCTCTGAGGAGATCGCTCTCTGAGGAGTTCCTTTTAGAGAGCTCGTCTTTTGAGAGTAGGCCGCTTTCTGAGGAGGTCGCTTTTGGACTGAAAGATCACCTCATCGCTGCAACGCTTCTTCAGTCGGAGACTGTTGATAACAGTGGAGTGCCCCCGGGAGCTGTCTCCTGAGCAGCGTTTCTAGGAGCATTTTCTTCGAGGCTGGGAGCCATAGCTTCCCCAGCGAAGTTGCCAATTGTTTCGGACCGCTTTGTGCGATAAGTATATGATTAATGAGGAGACAATGGGTTCGTAAACTTAGTGAAGCTTTAGGCTTTCATTATATTGAATGAGACACATAGAGGTAAATACAGAGGAATGGCTTCCATATTTGTGGTATTTTTACAGAGGGAGGAGTGTGCGCTTTGGCCTTACACTCTCTTTTATGCTGCTAAGCTTAAATTTCAGAGGGGGGCTTCCATTCCTTTTTCCTTATTGTACGCTCTCTGTGTTGTGACTGTTGTTGGTTGTTGTGTTTTGGGCATTCTAATCACCCTTGTCCCGGTCCTGACGGCAATTGTCGGAGGTGCACGCTCTCCGGCTTTTCCTCCTTTTCTGGGCCTCCTTCTCTCTTGTTCCGTCTCTTGTTTCTATTCAGTGCCCCTTCTCAGAAAGTGTTTCCAGGAGAGGAGTGGTGTTCCCTGTGTTTTTGTGTTGCTCTCCTCCATCGAGTTCCTCTTTTCTTCTCGTTCTTCCTCTAAGTTTCAGAGGGGAAAACCTTGCGTTTTGTACATCTTGTTATTGTTGCTCTGGTGTGTTGTTTTTCTCCCTTTTTTTCCATCCCCCCCTCTTTCGGAAGGAGAAATACCTCCTATTTATAACGGTCCTTTGGACCAGTGGTCGTTGACTATTTATCTTTGTCTGCTGGTGAATAACCCTTTGCATCATGTGCTTAGGGTATCTTTTCAGTAGCTTTGTCTTCTTTACCATTCTTGGCTTTGGCATTGATGATTATAAGGAAGAAGAGGGGTTCAAGTCTTACTACCCTCGGCTTTGTCTTGGGTAGCCCAAAGATTCCCTCTTGGCTTCCTATGCAAGCCGTTGGAGTCATGGACAGTTGTGTCGCCTTCGCCTAGTCATGTGTGCGCCTTCCACAAGCCTTACTCCCTGTTCGCTCTCATTTATCATGACTTCCTCCCCAAGTTTCCATGACACCTGGCGCTTTGGGAGGACATGTTGTGCTCACTGCCATCAGTATGCTTTGCTCTTTCTCCCGGGCGCCTTATCAGAATGTGTCGCCTTGATGACCGTCGCTTTGGGCATGTGTCACCTTGGGCAATTCTTGGACCTTTCACGCCTTTCTTGGTGCCTTTCGTTACTTTGTTTATGTTTGGCGATTCTTGGGTCTTCATATAATCTGGGCCTTATAGTTTGGGCTACCAAATATTGAGGTATCAACAACATATAAGAACCTTTAGAATGATCCTAAATAATGCTTGGTGCCCCAAGGGACGTAAAGGATGTAGCATGAGTCCTTGGAGGCTCTAACAAGTGTAGAATGGTTAATAGCGTATTCTAAAGGCATAGAATGGTCTAGGCATGTGTATTAGGACATATAAGAACCTTTCGAATGATCCTAAACAATGTTTGGGCCCCAAGGGACGTAAAGGATGTAGCATGAGTCCATGGAGGCTCTAACAAGTGTAGAATGGTTAAGAGAGTATTCTAAAGGCTTAGAATGGTCTAGGAATGTGTATTAGGACATATAAGAACCATTAGAATAATGCTAAACAATGCTTGGTGCCCCAAGGGACGTATAGAATGTAGCATGAGTCCTTGGAGGCTCTAACAAGTGTAGAATGGTTAAGAGGGTATTATAAAGGCTTAGAATAGTCTAGGAATGTGTATTAGGACATATAAGAACCATGAGAATGATCCTAAACAATGCTTGGTGCCCCAAGGGACGTAAAGGTTGTAGCATGAATCCTTGGACGCTCTAACAAGTGTATAATGGTTAAGAGGGTACTCTAAGGGCTTAGTATAGTCTAGGCAAGTGTATTAGGACAAATAAGAACCTTTAGCATGATCCTAAACAATGCTTGGTGCCCCAAGGGACGTAAAGGATGTAGCATGAGTCCTTGGAGGCTCTAACAAGTGTAGAATGGTTAATAGAGTATTCTAAAGGCATAGAACGGTCTAGGAATGTGTATTAGGACATATAAGAACCTTTCGAATGATCCTAAACAATGCTTGGGCCCCAAGGGACGTAAAGGATGTAGCACGAGTCCATGGAGGCTCTAACAAGTGTAAAATGGTTAAGAGAGTATTCTAAAGGCTTAGAATCGTCAAGGAATGTGTATTAGAACATATAAGAACTTTTAGAAAGATCCTAAAAATGCTTGCTGCCCCAAGGGACGTAAAGGAAGTAACATGAGTCCTTGGAGGCTCTAACAAGTGTAAAATGGTTAATAGAGTATTATAAAGGCTTAGAATGGTCTAGGAATGTGTATTAGGACATATAAGAACCATTAGAATAATGCTAAACAATGCTTGGTGCCCCAAGGGACGTACAGGATGTAGCATGAGTCCTTGGAGGCTCTAACAAGTGTAAAATGGTTAATAGAGTATTATAAAGGCTTAGAATGGTCTAGGAATGTGTATTAGGACATATAAGAACCATGAGAATGATCCTAAACAATGCTTGGTGCCCCAAGGGACGTAAAGGTTGTACCATGAATCCTTGGAGGCTCTAACAAGTGTAAAATGGTTAATAGAGTATTATAAAGGCTTAGAATGGTCTAGGAATGTGTATTAGGACATATAAGAACCATTAGAATAATGCTAAACAATGCTTGGTGCCCCAAGGGACGTATAGGATGTAGGATAAGTCCTTGGAGGCTCTAACAAGTGTAAAATGGTTAATAGAGTATTACAAAGGCTTAGAATGGTCTAGGAATGTGTATTAGGACAAATAAGAACCATAAGAATGATCCTAAACAATGCTTGGTGCCCCAAGGGACGTAAAGGTTGTAGCATGAATCCTTGGACGCTCTAACATGTGTAGAATGGTTAAGAGGGTACTCTAAAGGCTTAGTATAGTCTAGGCATGTGTATTAGGACATATAAGAACCTTTAGAATGATCCTAAACAATGCTCGGTGCCCCAAGGGACGTAAAGGATGTAGCATGAGTCCTTGGAGGCTCTAACAAGTGTAAAATGGTTAATAGAGTATTCTAAAGGCTTAGAATGGTCTAGGAATATGTATTAGGACATATAAGAACCATGAGAATGATCCTAAACAATGCTTGGTGCCCCAAGGGACGTAAAGGTTGTAGCAAGAATCCTTGGACGCTCTAACAAGTGTAGAATTGTTAAGAGGGTACTCTAAAGGCTTAGTATAGTCTAGGCATGTGTCTTAGGACATGTAAGAACCTTTAGAATGATCCTAAACAATGCTTGGTGCCCCAAGGGACGTAAAGGATGTAGCGTGAGTCCTTGGAGGCTCTAACAAGTGTAGAATGGTTAATAGAGTATTCTAAAGGCATAGAAAGGTCTAGGAATGTGTATTAGGACATATAAGAACCTTTCGAATGATGCTAAACAATGCTTGGGCCCCAAGGGACGTAAAGGATGTAGCATGAGTCCATGGAGGCTCTAACAAGTGTAGAATGGTTAAGAGAGTATTCTAAAGGCTTAGAATCGTCTAGGAATGTGTATTAGAACATATAAGAACTTTTAGAAAGATCCTAAACAATGCTTGCTGCCCCAAGGGACGTAAAGGAAGTAGCATGAGTCCTTGGAGGCTCTAACAAGTGTAAAATGGTTAATAGAGTATTATAAAGGCTTAGAATGGTCTAGGAATGTGTATTAGGACATATAAGAACCATTAGAATAATGCTAAACAATGCTTGGTGCCCCAAGGGACGTATAGGATGTAGCATGAGTCCTTGGAGGCTCTAACAAGTGTAAAATGGTTAATAGAGTATTCTAAAGGCTTAGAATGGTCTAGGAATGTGTATTAGGACATATAAGAACCTTCAGAATGATCCTAAACAATGCTTGGTGCCCCAAGGGACGTAAAGGATGTAGCATGAATCCTTGGACGCTCTAACATGTGTAGAATGGTTAAGAGGGTACTCTAAAGGCTTAGTATAGTCTAGGCATGTGTCTTAGGACATATAAGAACCTTTAGAATGATCCTAAACAATGCTTGGTGCCCCAAGGGACGTAAAGGATGTAGCGTAAGTCCTTGGAGGCTCTAACAAGTGTAGAATGGTTAATAGAGTATTCTAAAGGCATAGAAAGGTCTAGGAATGTGTATTAGGACAAATAAGAACCATGAGAATGATCCTAAACAATGCTTGGTGCCCCAAGGGACGTAAAGGTTGTAGCATGAATCCTTGGACGCTCTAACATGTGTAGAATGGTTAAGAGGGTACTCTAAAGGCTTAGTAAAGTCTAGGCATGTGTATTAGGACATATAAGAACCTTTAGAATGATCCTAAACAATGCTTGGTGCCCCAAGGGACGTAAAGGATGTAGCATGAGTCCTTGGAGGCTCTAACAAGTGTAAAATGGTTAATAGAGTATTCTAAAGGCTTAGAATGGTCTAGGAATGTGTATTAGGACATATAAGAACCTTCAGAATGATCCTAAACAATGCTTGGTGCCCGAAGGGACGTAAAGGATGTAGCATGAGTCCTTGGAGGCTCTAACAAGTGTAGAATGGTTAATAGAGTATTCTAAAGGCATAGAACGGTCTAGGAATGTGTATTAGGACATATAAGAACCTTTCGAATGATCCAAAACAATGCTTGGGCCCTAAGGGACGTAAAGGATGTAGCATGAGTCCAAGGAGGCTCTAACAAGTGTAGAATGGTTAAGAGAGTATTCTAAAGGCTTAGAATCGTCTAGGAATGTGTATTAGAACATATAAGAACTTTTAGAAAGATCCTTAACAATGCTTGCTGCCCCAAGGGACATAAAGGAAGTAGCATGAGTCCTTGGAGGATCTAACAAGTGTAAAATGGTTAATAGAGTATTATAAAGGCTTAGAATGGTCTAGGAATGTGTATTAGGACATATAAGAACCATTAGAATAATGCTAAACGATGCTTGGTGCCCCAAGGGACGTATAGGATGTAGCATGAGTCCTTGGAGGCTCTAACAAGTGTAAAATGGTTAATAGAGTATTCTAAAGGCTTAGAATGGTCTAGGAATGTGTATTAGGACATATAAGAACCTTCAGAATGATCCTAAACAATGCTTGGTGCCCCAAGGGACGTAAAGGATGTAGCATGAATCCTTGGACGCTCTAACATGTGTAGAATGGTTAAGAGGGTACTCTAAAGGCTTAGTATAGTCTAGGCATGTGTATTAGGACATATAAGAACCTTTAGAATGATCCTAAACAATGCTCGGTGCCCCAAGGGACGTAAAGGATGTAGCGTGAGTCCTTGGAGGCTCTAACAAGTGTAGAATGGTTAATAGAGTATTCTAAAGGCATAGAAAGGTCTAGGAATGTGTATTAGGACAAATAAGAACCATGAGAATGATCCTAAACAATGGTTGGTGCCCCAAGGGACGTAAAGGTTGTAGCATGAATCCTTGGACGCTCTAACATGTGTAGAATGGTTAAGAGGGTACTCTAAAGGCTTAGTATAGTCTAGGCATGTGTATTAGGACATATAAGAACCTTTAGAATGATCCTAAACAATGCTTGGTGCCCCAAGGGACGTAAAGGATGTAGCATGAGTCCTTGGAGGCTCTAACAAGTGTAGAATGGTTAATAGAGTATTTTAAAGGCATAGAACGGTCTAGGAATGTGTATTAGGACATATAAGAACCTTTCGAATGATCCAAAACAATGCTTGGGCCCCATGGGACGTAAAGGATGTAGCATGAGTCCAAGGAGGCTCTAACAAGTGTAGAATGGTTAAGAGAGTATTCTAAAGGCTTAGAATCGTCTAGGAATGTGTATTAGAACATATAAGAACTTTTAGAAAGATCCTTAACAATGCTTGCTGCCCCAAGGGACATAAAGGAAGTAGCATGAGTCCTTGGAGGATCTAACAAGTGTAAAATGGTTAATAGAGTATTATAAAGGCTTAGAATGGTCTAGGAATGTGTATTAGGACATATAAGAACCATTAGAATAATGCTAAACGATGCTTGGTGCCCCAAGGGACGTATAGGATGTAGCATGAGTCCTTGTGGGCTCTAACAAGTGTAAAATGGTTAATAGAGTATTCTAAAGGCTTAGAATGGTCTAGGAATGTGTATTAGGACATATAAGAACCTTCAGAATGATCCTAAACAATGCTTGGTGCCCCAAGGGACGTAAAGGATGTAGCATGAATCCTTGGACGCTCTAACATGTGTAGAATGGTTAAGAGG
Source organism: Crotalaria pallida (assembly GCA_037953625.1). Taxonomy (NCBI): domain Eukaryota; kingdom Viridiplantae; phylum Streptophyta; class Magnoliopsida; order Fabales; family Fabaceae; genus Crotalaria; species Crotalaria pallida. The sequence goes on along the minus strand of CM075649.1, from coordinate 71,189,047 downwards.
GTACTCTAAAGGCTTAGTATAGTCTAGGCATGTGTATTAGGACATATAAGAACCTTTAGAATGATCCTAAACAATGCTCGGTGCCCCAAGGGACGTAAAGGATGTAGCGTGAGTCCTTGGAGGCTCTAACAAGTGTAGAATGGTTAATAGAGTATTCTAAAGGCATAGAAAGGTCTAGGAATGTGTATTAGGACAAATAAGAACCATGAGAATGATCCTAAACAATGCTTGGTGCCCCAAGGGACGTAAAGGTTGTAGCATGAATCCTTGGACGCTCTAACATGTGTAGAATGGTTAAGAGGGTACTCTAAAGGCTTAGTATAGTCTAGGCATGTGTATTAGGACATATAAGAACCTTTAGAATGATCCTAAACAATGCTTGGTGCCCCAAGGGACGTAAAGGATGTAGCATGAGTCCTTGGAGGCTCTAACAAGTGTAAAATGGTTAATAGAGTATTCTAAAGGCTTAGAATGGTCTAGGAATGTGTATTAGGACATATAAGAACCTTCAGAATGATCCTAAACAATGCTTGGTGCCCCAAGGGACGTAAAGGATGTAGCATGAGTCCTTGGAGGCTCTAACAAGTGTAGAATGGTTAATAGAGTATTCTAAAGGCTTAGAATCGTCTAGGAATGTGTATTAGAACATATAAGAACTTTTAGAAAGATCCTAAACAATGCTTGCTGCCCCAAGGGACGTAAAGGAAGTAGCATGAGTCCTTGGAGGCTCTAACAAGTGTAAAATGGTTAATAGAGTATTATAAAGGCTTAGAATGGTCTAGGAATGTGTATTAGGACATATAAGAACCATTAGAATAATGCTAAACAATGCTTGGTGCCCCAAGGGACGTATAGGATGTAGCATGAGTCCTTGGAGGCTTTAACAAGTGTAAAATGGTTAATAGAGTATTCTAAAGGCTTAGAATGGTCTAGGAATGTGTATTAGGACATATAAGAACCTTCAGAATGATCCTAAACAATGCTTGGTGCCCCAAGGGACGTAAAGGATGTAGCATGAATCCTTGGACGCTCTAACATGTGTAGAATGGTTAAGAGGGTACTCTAAAGGCTTAGTATAGTCTAGGCATGTGTATTAGGACATATAAGAACCTTTAGAATGATCCTAAACAATGCTCGGTGCCCCAAGGGACGTAAAGGATGTAGCGTGAGTCCTTGGAGGCTCTAACAAGTGTAGAATGGTTAATAGAGTATTCTAAAGGCATAGAAAGGTCTAGGAATGTGTATTAGGACAAATAAGAACCATGAGAATGATCCTAAACAATGGTTGGTGCCCCAAGGGACGTAAAGGTTGTAGCATGAATCCTTGGACGCTCTAACATGTGTAGAATGGTTAAGAGGGTACTCTAAAGGCTTAGTATAGTCTAGGCATGTGTATTAGGACATATAAGAACCTTTAGAATGATCCTAAACAATGCTTGGTGCCCCAAGGGACGTAAAGGATGTAGCATGAGTCCTTGGAGGCTCTAACAAGTGTAGAATGGTTAATAGAGTATTTTAAAGGCATAGAACGGTCTAGGAATGTGTATTAGGACATATAAGAACCTTTCAAATGATCCAAAACAATGCTTGGGCCCCATGGGACGTAAAGGATGTAGCATGAGTCCAAGGAGGCTCTAACAAGTGTAGAATGGTTAAGAGAGTATTCTAAAGGCTTAGAATCGTCTAGGAATGTGTATTAGAACATATAAGAACTTTTAGAAAGATCCTTAACAATGCTTGCTGCCCCAAGGGACATAAAGGAAGTAGCATGAGTCCTTGGAGGATCTAACAAGTGTAAAATGGTTAATAGAGTATTATAAAGGCTTAGAATGGTCTAGGAATGTGTATTAGGACATATAAGAACCATTAGAATAATGCTAAACGATGCTTGGTGCCCCAAGGGACGTATAGGATGTAGCATGAGTCCTTGTGGGCTCTAACAAGTGTAAAATGGTTAATAGAGTATTCTAAAGGCTTAGAATGGTCTAGGAATGTGTATTAGGACATATAAGAACCTTCAGAATGATCCTAAACAATGCTTGGTGCCCCAAGGGACGTAAAGGATGTAGCATGAATCCTTGGACGCTCTAACATGTGTAGAATGGTTAAGAGGGTACTCTAAAGGCTTAGTATAGTCTAGGCATGTGTATTAGGACATATAAGAACCTTTAGAATGATCCTAAACAATGCTCGGTGCCCCAAGGGACGTAAAGGATGTAGCGTGAGTCCTTGGAGGCTCTAACAAGTGTAGAATGGTTAATAGAGTATTCTAAAGGCATAGAAAGGTCTAGGAATGTGTATTAGGACAAATAAGAACCATGAGAATGATCCTAAACAATGCTTGGTGCCCCAAGGGACGTAAAGGTTGTAGCATGAATCCTTGGACGCTCTAACATGTGTAGAATGGTTAAGAGGGTACTCTAAAGGCTTAGTATAGTCTAGGCATGTGTATTAGGACATATAAGAACCTTTAGAATGATCCTAAACAATGCTTGGTGCCCCAAGGGACGTAAAGGATGTAGCATGAGTCCTTGGAGGCTCTAACAAGTGTAAAATGGTTAATAGAGTATTCTAAAGGCTTAGAATGGTCTAGGAATGTGTATTAGGACATATAAGAACCTTCAGAATGATCCTAAACAATGCTTGGTGCCCCAAGGGACGTAAAGGATGTAGCATGAGTCCTTGGAGGCTCTAACAAGTGTAGAATGGTTAATAGAGTATTCTAAAGGCTTAGAATCGTCTAGGAATGTGTATTAGAACATATAAGAACTTTTAGAAAGATCCTAAACAATGCTTGCTGCCCCAAGGGACGTAAAGGAAGTAGCATGAGTCCTTGGAGGCTCTAACAAGTGTAAAATGGTTAATAGAGTATTATAAAGGCTTAGAATGGTCTAGGAATGTGTATTAGGACATATAAGAACCATTAGAATAATGCTAAACAATGCTTGGTGCCCCAAGGGACGTATAGGATGTAGCATGAGTCCTTGGAGGCTTTAACAAGTGTAAAATGGTTAATAGAGTATTCTAAAGGCTTAGAATGGTCTAGGAATGTGTATTAGGACATATAAGAACCTTCAGAATGATCCTAAACAATGCTTGGTGCCCCAAGGGACGTAAAGGATGTAGCATGAATCCTTGGACGCTCTAACATGTGTAGAATGGTTAAGAGGGTACTCTAAAGGCTTAGTATAGTCTAGGCATGTGTATTAGGACATATAAGAACCTTTAGAATGATCCTAAACAATGCTCGGTGCCCCAAGGGACGTAAAGGATGTAGCGTGAGTCCTTGGAGGCTCTAACAAGTGTAGAATGGTTAATAGAGTATTCTAAAGGCATAGAAAGGTCTAGGAATGTGTATTAGGACAAATAAGAACCATGAGAATGATCCTAAACAATGGTTGGTGCCCCAAGGGACGTAAAGGTTGTAGCATGAATCCTTGGACGCTCTAACATGTGTAGAATGGTTAAGAGGGTACTCTAAAGGCTTAGTATAGTCTAGGCATGTGTATTAGGACATATAAGAACCTTTAGAATGATCCTAAACAATGCTTGGTGCCCCAAGGGACGTAAAGGATGTAGCATGAGTCCTTGGAGGCTCTAACAAGTGTAAAATGGTTAATAGAGTATTCTAAAGGCTTAGAATGGTCTAGGAATGTGTATTAGGACATATAAGAACCTTCAGAATGATCCTAAACAATGCTTGGTGCCCCAAGGGACGTAAAGGATGTAGCATGAGTCCTTGGAGGCTCTAACAAGTGTAGAATGGTTAATAGAGTATTCTAAAGGCTTAGAATCGTCTAGGAATGTGTATTAGAACATATAAGAACTTTTAGAAAGATCCTAAACAATGCTTGCTGCCCCAAGGGACGTAAAGGAAGTAGCATGAGTCCTTGGAGGCTCTAACAAGTGTAAAATGGTTAATAGAGTATTATAAAGGCTTAGAATGGTCTAGGAATGTGTATTAGGACATATAAGAACCATTAGAATAATGGTAAACAATGCTTGGTGCCCCAAGGGACGTATAGGATGTAGCATGAGTCCTTGGAGGCTATAACAAGTGTAAAATGGTTAATAGAGTATTCTAAAGGCTTAGAATGGTCTAGGAATGTGTATTAGGACATATAAGAACCTTCAGAATGATCCTAAACAATGCTTGGTGCCCCAAGGGACGTAAAGGATGTAGCATGAATCCTTGGACGCTCTAACATGTGTAGAATGGTTAAGAGGGTACTCTAAAGGCTTAGTATAGTCTAGGCATGTGTCTTAGGACATATAAGAACCTTTAGAATGATCCTAAACATTGCTTGGTGCCCCAAGGGACGTAAAGGATGTAGCATGAGTCCTTGGAGGCTCTAACAAGTGTAGAATGGTTAATAGAGTATTCTAAAGGCATAGAAAGGTCTAGGAATGTGTATTAGGACAAATAAGAACCATGAGAATGATCCTAAACAATGCTTGGTGCCCCAAGGGACGTAAAGGTTGTAGCATGAATCCTTGGACGCTCTAACATGTGTAGAATGGTTAAGAGGGTACTCTAAAGGCTTAGTATAGTCTAGGCATGTGTATTAGGACATATAAGAACCTTCAGAATGATCCTAAACAATGCTTGGTGCCCCAAGGGACGTAAAGGATGTAGCATGAGTCCTTGGAGGCTCTAACAAGTGTAGAATGGTTAATAGAGTATTCTAAAGGCATAGAACGGTCTAGGAATGTGTATTAGGACATATAAGAACCTTTCGAATGATCCAAAACAATGCTTGGGCCCCAAGGGACGTAAAGGATGTAGCATGAGTCCAAGGAGGCTCTAACAAGTGTAGAATGGTTAAGAGAGTATTCTAAAGGCTTAGAATCGTCTAGGAATGTGTATTAGAACATATAAGAACTTTTAGAAAGATCCTTAACAATGCTTGCTGCCCCAAGGGACATAAAGGAAGTAGCATGAGTCCTTGGAGGATCTAACAAGTGTAAAATGGTTAATAGAGTATTATAAAGGCTTAGAATGGTCTAGGAATGTGTATTAGGACATATAAGAACCATTAGAATAATGCTAAACGATGCTTGGTGCCCCAAGGGACGTATAGGATGTAGCATGAGTCCTTGGAGGCTCTAACAAGTGTGAAATGGTTAATAGAGTATTATAAAGGCTTAGAATGGTCTAGGAATGTGTATTAGGACATATAAGAACCATGAGAATGATCCTAAACAATGCTTGGTGCCCCAAGGGACGTAAAGGTTGTAGCATGAATCCTTGGACGCTCTAACAAGTGTAGAATCGTTAAGAGGGTACTCTAAAGGCTTAGTATAGTCTAGGCATGTGTATTAGGACATATAAGAACCTTTCGAATGATCCTAAACAATGCTTGGGCCCCAAGGGATGTAAAGGATGTAGCATGAGTCCATGGAGGCTCTAACAAGTGAAGAATGTTTAAGAGAGTATTCTAAAGGCTTAGAATCGTCTAGGAATCTGTATTAGGACATATAAGAACCATTAGAATAATGCTAAACAATGCTTGGTGCCCCATGGGACGTATAGGATGTAGCATGAGTCCTTGGAGGCTCTAACAACTGTAAAATGGTTAATAGAGTATTCTAAAGGCTTAGAATGGTCTAGGAATGTGTATTAGGACATATAAGAACCTTCAGAATGATCCTAAACAATGCTTGGAGCCCCAAGGGACGTAAAGGATGTAGCATGAATCCTTGGAGGCTATAACAAGTGTAAAATAGTTAATAGAGTATTATAAAGGCTTAGAATGGTCTAGGAATGTGTATTAGGACATATAAGAACCATGAGAATGATCCTAAACAATGCTTGGTGCCCCAAGGGACGTAAAGGTTGTAGCAAGAATCCTTGGACGCTCTAACAAGTGTAGAATGGTTAAGAGGGTACTCTAAAGGCTTAGTATAGTCTAGGCATGTGTCTTAGGACATATAACAACCTTTAGAATGATCCTAAACAATGCTTGGTGCCCCAAGGGACGTAAAGGATGTAGCGTGAGTCCTTGGAGGCTCTAACAAGTGTAGAATGGTTAATAGAGTATTCTAAAGGCATAGAAAGGTCTAGGAATGTGTATTAGGACATATAAGAACCTTTCGAATGATGCTAAACAATGCTTGGGCCCCAAGGGACGTAAAGGATGTAGCATGAGTCCATGGAGGCTCTAACAAGTGTAGAATGGTTAAGAGAGTATTCTAAAGGCTTAGAATCGTCTAGGAATGTGTATTAGAACATATAAGAACTTTTAGAAAGATCCTAAACAATGCATGCTGCCCCAAGGGACGTAAAGGAAGCAGCATGAGTCCTTGGAGGATCTAACAAGTGTAAAATGGTTAATAGAGTATTATAAAGGCTTAGAATGGTCTAGGAATGTGTATTAGGACATATAAGAACCATTAGAATAATGCTAAACGATGCTTGGTGCCCCAAGGGACGTATAGGATGTTGCATGAGTCCTTGGAGGCTCTAACAAGTGTAAAATGGTTAATAGAGTATTATAAAGGCTTAGAATGGACAAGGAATGTGTATTAGGACATATAAGAACCATAAGAATGATCCTAAACAATGCTTGGTGCCCCAAGGGACGTAAAGGTTGTAGCATGAATCCTTGGAGGCTCTAACAAGTGTGAAATGGTTAATAGAGTATTATAAAGGCTTAGAATGGTCTAGGAATGTGTATTAGGACATATAAGAACCATGAGAATGGTCCTACACAATGCTTGCTGCCCCAACGGACGTAAAGAATGTAGCTTGAGTCCTTGGAGGCTCTAACAGGTGTAGAATGGTAAAAAGAGTATTCTAAAGGCTTAAAATGGTCTAGGAATGTGTATTAGGACATATAAGAACCTTTAGAACCATCCTAAACAATGCTTGGTGCCCAAAGGGACGTAAAGGATGTAGCATGAGTCCATGGAGGCTCTAACAAGTGTAGAATGGTTAATAGAGTATTATAAAGGCTTAGAATGGTCTAGGAATGTGTATTAGGACATATAAGAACTTTTAGAAAGATCCTAAACAATGCTTGCTGCCCCAGGGGACGTAAAGGAAGTAGCATGAGTCCTTGGAGGCTCTAACAAGTGTAAAATGGTTAATAGAGTATTATAAAGGCTTAGAATGGTCTAGGAATGTGTATTAGGACATATAAGAACCATTAGAATAATGCTAAACAATGCTTGGTGCCCCAAGGGACGTAAAGGTTGTAGCATGAATCCTTGGAGGCTCTAACAAGTGTAAAATGGTTAATAGAGTAATATAAAGGCTTAGAATGGTCTAGGAATGTGTATTAGGACATATAAGAACCATGAGAATGATCCTAAACAATGCATGGTGCCCTAAGGGATGTAAAGGTTGTAGCATGAATCCTTGGACGCTCTAACAAGTGTAGAATGGTTAAGAGGGTACTCTAAAGGCTTAGTATAGTCTAGGCATGTGTATTAGGACATATAAGAACCTTTAGAATGATCCTAAACAATGCTTGGTGCCCCAACGGACGTAAAGGATGTAGCATGAGTCCTTGGAGGCTCTAACAAGTGTAGAATGGTTAATAGAGTATTCTAAAGGCATAGAATGGTCTAGGTATGTGTATTAGGACATATAAGAACCTTTCGAATGATCCTAAACAATGCTTGGGCCCCAAGGGACGTAAAGGATGTAGCATGAGTCCATGGAGGCTCTAACAAGTGTAGAATGGTTAACAGAGTATTATAAAGGCTTAGAATGGTCTAGGAATGTGTATTAGGACATATAAGAACCATGAGAATGATCCTAAACCATGCTTCGTGCCCCAAGGGACGTAAAGGTTGTAGCATGAATCCTTGGACGCTCTAACAAGTGTAGAATGGTTAAGAGGGTACTCTAAAGGCTTAGTATAGTCTAGGCATTTGTATTAGGAAATATAAGAACCTTTAGAATGATCCTAAACAATGCTTAGTGCCCCAAGGGACGTAAAGGATGTAGCATGAGTCCTTGGAGGATCTAACAGGTGTAGAATGGTTAATAGAGTATTCTAAAGGCATAGAATGGTCTAGGTATGTGTATTAGGACATATAAGAACCTTTCGAATGATCCTAAACAATGCTTGGGCCCCAAAGGACGTAAAGGATGTAGCATGAGTCCATGGAGGCTCTAACAAGTGTAGAATGGTTAACAGAGTATTATAAAGGCTTAGAATGGTCTAGGAATGTGTATTAGGACATATAAGAACCATGAGAATGATCCTAAACCATGCTTGGTGCCCCAAGGGACGTAAAGGTTGTAGCAAGAATCCTTGGACGCTCTAACAAGTGTAGAATGGTTAAGAGGGTACTCTAAAGGCTTAGTATAGTCTAGGCATGTGTCTTAGGACATATAACAACCTTTAGAATGATCCTAAACAATGCTTGGTGCCCCAAGGGACGTAAAGGATGTAGCGTGAGTCCTTGGAGGCTCTAACAAGTGTAGAATGGTTAATAGAGTATTCTAAAGGCATAGAAAGGTCTAGGAATGTGTATTAGGACATATAAGAACCTTTCGAATGATGCTAAACAATGCTTGGGCCCCAAGGGACGTAAAGGATGTAGCATGAGTCCATGGAGGCTCTAACAAGTGTAGAATGGTTAAGAGAGTATTCTAAAGGCTTAGAATCGTCTAGGAATGTGTATTAGAACATATAAGAACTTTTAGAAAGATCCTAAACAATGCATGCTGCCCCAAGGGACGTAAAGGAAGCAGCATGAGTCCTTGGAGGATCTAACAAGTGTAAAATGGTTAATAGAGTATTATAAAGGCTTAGAATGGTCTAGGAATGTGTATTAGGACATATAAGAACCATTAGAATATTGCTAAACGATGCTTGGTGCCCCAAGGGACGTATAGGATGTTGCATGAGTCCTTGGAGGCTCTAACAAGTGTAAAATGGTTAATAGAGTATTATAAAGGCTTAGAATGGACAAGGAATGTGTATTAGGACATATAAGAACCATAAGAATGATCCTAAACAATGCTTGGTGCCCCAAGGGACGTAAAGGTTGTAGCATGAATCCTTGGAGGCTCTAACAAGTGTGAAATGGTTAATAGAGTATTATAAAGGCTTAGAATGGTCTAGGAATGTGTATTAGGACATATAAGAACCATGAGAATGGTCCTACACAATGCTTGCTGCCCCAACGGACGTAAAGAATGTAGCTTGAGTCCTTGGAGGCTCTAACAGGTGTAGAATGGTAAAAAGAGTATTCTAAAGGCTTAAAATGGTCTAGGAATGTGTATTAGGACATATAAGAACCTTTAGAACCATCCTAAACAATGCTTGGTGCCCAAAGGGACGTAAAGGATGTAGCATGAGTCCATGGAGGCTCTAACAAGTGTAGAATGGTTAATAGAGTATTATAAAGGCTTAGAATGGTCTAGGAATGTGTATTAGGACATATAAGAACTTTTAGAAAGATCCTAAACAATGCTTGCTGCCCCAGGGGACGTAAAGGAAGTAGCATGAGTCCTTGGAGGCTCTAACAAGTGTAAAATGGTTAATAGAGTATTATAAAGGCTTAGAATGGTCTAGGAATGTGTATTAGGACATATAAGAACCATTAGAATAATGCTAAACAATGCTTGGTGCCCCAAGGGACGTAAAGGTTGTAGCATGAATCCTTGGAGGCTCTAACAAGTGTAAAATGGTTAATAGAGTAATATAAAGGCTTAGAATGGTCTAGGAATGTGTATTAGGACATATAAGAACCATGAGAATGATCCTAAACAATGCATGGTGCCCTAAGGGATGTAAAGGTTGTAGCATGAATCCTTGGACGCTCTAACAAGTGTAGAATGGTTAAGAGGGTACTCTAAAGGCTTAGTATAGTCTAGGCATGTGTATTAGGACATATAAGAACCTTTAGAATGATCCTAAACAATGCTTGGTGCCCCAACGGACGTAAAGGATGTAGCATGAGTCCTTGGAGGCTCTAACAAGTGTAGAATGGTTAATAGAGTATTCTAAAGGCATAGAATGGTCTAGGTATGTGTATTAGGACATATAAGAACCTTTCGAATGATCCTAAACAATGCTTGGGCCCCAAGGGACGTAAAGGATGTAGCATGAGTCCATGGAGGCTCTAACAAGTGTAGAATGGTTAACAGAGTATTATAAAGGCTTAGAATGGTCTAGGAATGTGTATTAGGACATATAAGAACCATGAGAATGATCCTAAACCATGCTTCGTGCCCCAAGGGACGTAAAGGTTGTAGCATGAATCCTTGGACGCTCTAACAAGTGTAGAATGGTTAAGAGGGTACTCTAAAGGCTTAGTATAGTCTAGGCATTTGTATTAGGACATATAAGAACCTTTAGAATGATCCTAAACAATGCTTAGTGCCCCAAGGGACGTAAAGGATGTAGCATGAGTCCTTGGAGGATCTAACAGGTGTAGAATGGTTAATAGAGTATTCTAAAGGCATAGAATGGTCTAGGTATGTGTATTAGGACATATAAGAACCTTTCGAATGATCCTAAACAATGCTTGGGCCCCAAAGGACGTAAAGGATGTAGCATGAGTCCATGGAGGCTCTAACAAGTGTAGAATGGTTAACAGAGTATTATAAAGGCTTAGAATGGTCTAGGAATGTGTATTAGGACATATAAGAACCATGAGAATGATCCTAAACCATGCTTCGTGCCCCAAGGGACGTAAAGGTTGTAGCATGAATCCTTGGACGCTCTAACAAGTGTAGAATGGTTAAGAGGGTACTCTAAAGGCTTAGTATAGTCTAGGCATTTGTATTAGGACATATAAGAACCTTTAGAATGATCCTAAACAATGCTTAGTGCCCCAAGGGACGTAAAGGATGTAGCATGAGTCCTTGGAGGATCTAACAGGTGTAGAATGGTTAATAGAGTATTCTAAAGGCATAGAATGGTCTAGGTATGTGTATTAGGACATATAAGAACCTTTCGAATGATCCTAAACAATGCTTGGGCCCCAAAGGACGTAAAGGATGTAGCATGAGTCCATGGAGGCTCTAACAAGTGTAGAATGGTTAACAGAGTATTATAAAGGCTTAGAATGGTCTAGGAATGTGTATTAGGACATATAAGAACCATGAGAATGATCCTAAACCATGCTTCGTGCCCCAAGGGACGTAAAGGTTGTAGCATGAATCCTTGGACGCTCTAACAAGTGTAGAATGGTTAAGAGGGTACTCTAAAGGCTTAGTATAGTCTAGGCATTTGTATTAGGACATATAAGAACCTTTAGAATGATCCTAAACAATGCTTAGTGCCCCAAGGGACGTAAAGGATGTAGCATGAGTCCTTGGAGGATCTAACAGGTGTAGAATGGTTAATAGAGTATTCTAAAGGCATAGAATGGTCTAGGTATGTGTATTAGGACATATAAGAACCTTTCGAATGATCCTAAACAATGCTTGGGCCCCAAAGGACGTAAAGGATGTAGCATGAGTCCATGGAGGCTCTAACAAGTTTAGAATGGTTAATAGAGTATTCTAAAGGCATAGAATGGTCTAGGTATGTGTATTAGGACATATAAGAACCTTTCGAATGACCCTAAACAATGCTTGGGCCCCAAGGGACGTAAAGGATGTAGCATGAGTCCATGGAGGCTCTAACAAGTGTAGAATGGTTAACAGAGTATTATAAAGGCTTAGAATGGTCTAGGAATGTGTATTAGGACATATAAGAACCATGAGAATGATCCTAAACCATGCTTCGTGCCCCAAGGGACGTAAAGGTTGTAGCATGAATCCTTGGACGCTCTAACAAGTGTAGAATGGTTAAGAGGGTACTCTAAAGGCTTAGTATAGTCTAGGCATTTGTATTAGGACATATAAGAACCATGAGAATGATCCTAAACAATGCTTGGTGCCCCAAGGGACGTAAAGGTTGTAGCATGAATCCTTGGACGCTCTAACAAGTGTAGAATGGTTAAGAGGGTACTCTAAAGGCTTAGTATAGTCTAGGCATGTGTATTAGGACATATAAGAACCTTTAGAATGATCCTAAACAATGCTTGGTGCCCCAACGGACGTAAAGGATGTAGCATGAGTCCTTGGAGGCTCTAACAAGTGTAGAATGGTTAATAGAGTATTCTAAAGGCATAGAATGGTCTAGGTATGTGTATTAGGACATATAAGAACCTTTCGAATGATCCTAAACAATGCTTGGGCCCCAAGGGACGTAAAGGATGTAGCATTAGTCCATGGAGGCTCTAACAAGTGTAGAATGGTTAACAGAGTATTATAAAGGCTTAGAATGGTCTAGGAATGTGTATTAGGACATATAACAACCATGAGAATGATCCTAAACCATGCTTCGTGCCCCAAGGGACGTAAAGGTTGTAGCATGAATCCTTGGACGCTCTAACAAGTGTAGAATGGTTAAGAGGGTACTCTAAAGGCTTAGTATAGTCTAGGCATGTGTATTAGGACATATAAGAACCTTTAGAATGATCCTAAACAATGCTTGGTGCCCCAAGGGACGTAAAGGATGTAGCATGAGTCCTTGGAGGCTCTAAAAAGTGTAGAATGGTTAATAGAGTATTCTAAAGGCATAGAACGGTTTAGGAATGTGTATTAGGACATATAAGAACTTTTAGAAAGATCCTAAACAATGCTTGGTGCCCCAAGGGACGTAAAGGAAGTAGCATGTGTCCTTGGAGGCTCTAATAAGTGTAAAATGGTTAATAGAGTATTATAAAGGCTTAGAATGGTCTAGGAATGTGTATTAGGACATATAAGAACTTTTAGAAAGATCCTAAACAATGCTTGCTGCCCCAAGGGACGTAAAAGAAGTAGCATGATTCCTTGGAGGCTCTAACAAGTGTAAAATGGTTAATAGAGTATTATAAAGGCTTAGAATGGTATAGGAATGTGTATTAGGACATATAAGAACCTTTAGAATGATGCTAAACAATGCTTGGTTCCCCAAGGGACGTAAATGATGTAGCATGAGTCCTTGGAGGCTCTAACAAGTGTAAAATGGTTAATAGAGTATTTTAAAGGCTTAGAATGGTCTAGGAATGTGTATTAGGAAATATAAGAACCATGAGAATGATCCTAAACAATGCTTGGCGCCCCAAGGGACGTAAAGGTTGTAGCATGAATCCTTGGACGCTCTAACAAGTGCAGAATGGTTAAGAGGGTACTCTAAAGGCTTAGTATAGTGTAGGCATGTGTATTAGGACATATAAGAACCTTTCGAATGATCCTAAACAATGCTTGGGCCCCAAGGGACGTAAAGGATGTAGCATGAGTCCTTGGAGGCTCTAACAAGTGTAGAATGGTTAATAGAGTATTCTAAAGGCATAGAATGGTCTAGGAATGTGTATTAGGACATAGAAGAACCTTTCGAATGATCCTAAACAATGCTTGGGCCCTAAGGGACGTAAAGGATGTAGCATGACTCCATGGAGGCTCTAACAAGTGTAGAATGGTTAAGAGAGTATTCTAAAGGCTTAGAATCGTCTAGGAATGTGTATTAGGACATATAAGAACCATTAGAATAATGCTAAACAATGCTTGGTGCCCCAAGGGACGTATAGGATGTAGCATGAGTCCTTGGAGGCTCTAACTAGTGTAAAATGGTTAATAGAGTATTATAAAGGCTTAGAATGGTCTAGGAATGTGTATTAGGACATATAAGAACCATGAGAATAATCCTAAACAATGCTTGGTGCCCCAAGGGACGTAAATGTTGTAGCGTGAATCCTTGGACTCTCTAACAAGTGTATAATGGTTAAGAGGGTACTCTAAAGGCTTAGTATAGTCTAGGCATGTGTATTAGGACATATAAGAACCTTTAGAATGATCCTAAACAATGCTTGGTGCCCCAAGGGACGTAAAGGATGTAGCATGAGTCCTTGGAGGCTCTAACAAGTGTAAAATGGTTAATAGAGTATTCTAAAGGCTTAGAATGGTCTAGGAATGTGTATTAGGACATATAAGAACATTCAGAATGATCCTAAACAATGCTTGGTGCCCCAACGGACGTAAAGGATGTAGCATGAATCCTTGGAGGCTCTAACAAGTGTAAAATGGTTAATAGAGTATTATAAAGGCTTAGAATGGTCTAGGAATGTGTATTAGGACATATAAGAACCATGAGAATGATCCTAAACAATGCTTGGTGCCCCAAGGGATGTAAAGGTTGTAGCATGAATCCTTGGACGCTCTAACAATTGTAGAATGGTTAAGAGGGTACTCTAAAGGCTTAGTATAGTCTAGGCATGTGTATTAGGACATATAAGAACCTTTAGAATGATCCTAAACAATGCTTGGTGCCCCAAAGGACGTAAAGGATGTAGCATGAGTCCTTGGAAGCTCTAACAAGTGTAGAATGTTTAATAGAGTATTCTAAAGGCATAGAACGGTCTAGGAATGTGTATTAGGACATATAAGAACCTTTCGAATGATCCTAAACAATGCTTGGGCCCCAAGGGACGTAAAGGATGTAGCATGAGTCCTTCTCTAACAAGTGTAAAATGGTTAATAGAGTATTCTAAAGGCTTAGAATGGTCTAGGAATGTGTATTATGACATATAAGAACCTTCAGAATGATCCTAAACAATGCTTGGTGCCCCAAGGGACGTAAAGGATGTAGCATGAATCCTTGGAGGCTCTAACAAGTGTAAAATGGTTAAGAGAGTATTATAAAGGCTTAGAATGGTCTAGGAATGTGTATTAGGACATATAAGAACAATGAGAATGATCCTAAACAATGCTTGGTGCCCCAAGGGATGTAAAGGTTGTAGCATGAATCCTTGGACGCTCTAACAAGTGTAGAATGGTTAAGTGGGTACTCTAAAGGCTTAGTATAGTCTAGGTATGTGTATTAGGACATATAAGAACCTTTAGAATGATCCTAAACAATGCTTGGTGCCCCAAGGGACGTAAAGGATGTAGCATGAGTCCTTGGAGGCTCTAACAAGTGTAGAATGGTTAATAGAGTATTTTAAAGGCATAGAACGGTCTAGGAATGTGTATTAGGACATATAAGAACCTTTCGAATGATCCTAAACAATGCTTGGGCCCCAAGGGACGTAAAGGATGTAGCATGAGTCCATGGAGGCTCTAACAAGTGTAGAATGGTTAAGGGAGTATTCTAAAGGCTTAGAATCGTCTAGGAATGTGTATTAGAACATATAAGAACTTTTAGAAAGATCCTAAACAATGCTTGCTGCCCCAAGGGACGTAAAGGAAGTAGCATGAGTCCTTGGAGGCTCTAACAAGTGTAAAATGGTTAATAGAGTATTATAAAGGCTTAGAATGGTATAGGAATGTGTATTAGGACATATAAGAACCTTTAGAATGATCCTAAACAATGCTTGGTTCCCCAAGGGACGTAAAGGATGTAGCATGAGTCCTTGGAGGCTCTAACAAGTGTAAAATGGGTAATAGAGTATTCTAAAGGCTTAGAATGGTCTAGTAATGTGTATTAGGAAATATAAGAACCATGAGAATGATCCTAAACAATGCTTGGTGCCCCAAGGGATGTAAAGGTTGTAGCATGAATCCTTGGACGCTCTAACAAGTGTAGAATGGTTAAGAGGGTACTCTAAAGGCTTAGTATAGTCTAGGCATGTGTATTAGGACATATAAGAACCTTTAGAATGATCCTAAACAATGCTTGGTGCCCCAAAGGACGTAAAGGATGTAGCATGAGTCCTTGGAAGCTCTAACAAGTGTAGAATGTTTAATACAGTATTCTAAAGGCATAGAACGGTCTAGGAATGTGTATTAGGACATATAAGAACCTTTCGAATGATCCTAAACAATGCTTGGGCCCCAAGGGACGTAAAGGATGTAGCACGAGTCCTTCTCTAACAAGTGTAAAATGGTTAATAGAGTATTCTAAAGGCTTAGAATGGTCTAGGAATGTGTATTATGACATATAAGAACCTTCAGAATGATCCTAAACAATGCTTGGTGCCCCAAGGGACGTAAAGGATGTAGCATGAATCCTTGGAGGCTCTAACAAGTGTAAAATGGTTAAGAGAGTATTATAAAGGCTTAGAATGGTCTAGGAATGTGTATTAGGACATATAAGAACAATGAGAATGATCCTAAACAATGCTTGGTGCCCCAAGGGATGTAAAGGTTGTAGCATGAATCCTTGGACGCTCTAACAAGTGTAGAATGGTTAAGTGGGTACTCTAAAGGCTTAGTATAGTCTAGGTATGTGTATTAGGACATATAAGAACCTTTAGAATGATCCTAAACAATGCTTGGTGCCCCAAGGGACGTAAAGGATGTAGCATGAGTCCTTGGAGGCTCTAACAAGTGTAGAATGGTTAATAGAGTATTTTAAAGGCATAGAACGGTCTAGGAATGTGTATTAGGACATATAAGAACCTTTCGAATGATCCTAAACAATGCTTGGGCCCCAAGGGACGTAAAGGATGTAGCATGAGTCCATGGAGGCTCTAACAAGTGTAGAATGGTTAAGGGAGTATTCTAAAGGCTTAGAATCGTCTAGGAATGTGTATTAGAACATATAAGAACTTTTAGAAAGATCCTAAACAATGCTTTCTGCCCCAAGGGACGTAAAGGAAGTAGCATGAGTCCTTGGAGGCTCTAACAAGTGTAAAATGGTTAATAAAGTATTATAAAGGCTTAGAATGGTATAGGAATGTGTATTAGGACATATAAGAACCTTTAGAATGATCCTAAACAATGCTTGGTTCCCCAAGGGACATAAAGGATGTAGCATGAGTCCTTGGAGGCTCTAACAAGTGTAAAATGGTTAATAGAGTATTCTAAAGGCTTAGAATGGTCTAGTAATGTGTATTAGGAAATATAAGAACCATGAGAATGATCCTAAACAATGCTTGGTGCCCCAAGGGACGTAAAGGTTGTAGCATGAATCCTTGCACGCTCTAACAAGTGTAGAATGGTTAAGAGGGTACTCTAAAGGCTTAGTATAGTCTAGGCATGTGTATTAGGGCATATAAGAACCTTTAGAATGATCCTAAACAATGCTTGGTGCCCCAAGGGACGTAAAGGATGTAGCATGAGTCCTTGGAGGCTCTAACAAGTGTAGAATGGTTAATAGAATATTCTAAAGGCATAGAATGGTCTAGGAATGTGTATTAGGACATATAAGAACCATGAGAATAATCCTAAACAATGCTTGGTGCCCCAAGGGAAGTAAAGGATGTAGCATGAGTCCATGGAGGCTCTAACAAGTGTAGAATGGTTAAGGGAGTATTCTAAAGGCTTTGAATCGTCTAGGAATGTGTATTAGAACATATAAGAACTTTTAGAAAGATCCTAAACAATGCTTTCTGCCCCAAGGGACGTAAAGGAAGTAGCATGAGTCCTTGGAGGCTCTAACAAGTGTAAAATGGTTAATAAAGTATTATAAAGGCTTAGAATGGTATAGGAATGTGTATTAGGACATATAAGAACCTTTAGAATGATCCTAAACAATGTTTGGTGCCCCAAGGGACGTATAGGATGTAGCATGAGTCCTTGGAGGCTCTAACAAGTGTAAAATGGTTAATAGAGTATTATAAAGGCTTAGAATGGTCTAGGAATGTGTATTAGGACATATAAGAACCATGAGAATAATCCTAAACAATGCTTGGTGCCCCAAGGGACGTAAATGTTGTAGTGTGAATCCTTGGACTCTCTAACAAGTGTATAATGGTTAAGAGGGTACTCTAAAGGCTTAGTATAGTCTAGGCATGTGTATTAGGACATATAAGAACCTTTAGAATGATCCTAAACAATGCTTGGTGCCCCAAGGGACGTACAGGATGTAGCATGAGTCCTTGGAGGCTCTAACAAGTGTAAAATGGTTAATAGAGTATTCTAAAGGCTTAGAATGGTCTAGGAATGTGTATTAGGACATATAAGAACATTCAGAATGATCCTAAACAATGCTTGGTGCCCCAACGGACGTAAAGGATGTAGCATGAATCCTTGGAGGCTCTAACAAGTGTAAAATGGTTAATAGAGTATTATAAAGGCTTAGAATGGTCTAGGAATGTGTATTAGGACATATAAGAACCATGAGAATGATCCTAAACAATGCTTGGTGCCCCAAGGGATGTAAAGGTTGTAGCATGAATCCTTGGACGCTCTAACAAGTGTAGAATGGTTAAGAGGGTACTCTAAAGGCTTAGTATAGTCTAGGCATGTGTATTAGGACATATAAGAACCTTTAGAATGATCCTAAACAATGCTTGGTGCCCCAAAGGACGTAAAGGATGTAGCATGAGTCTTTGGAAGCTCTAACAAGTGTAGAATGTTTAATAGAGTATTCTAAAGGCATAGAACGGTCTAGGAATGTGTATTAGGACATATAAGAACCTTTCGAATGATCCTAAACAATGCTTGGGCCCCAAGGGACGTAAAGGATGTAGCATGAGTCCTTCTCTAACAAGTGTAAAATGGTTAATAGAGTATTCTAAAGGCTTAGAATGGTCTAGGAATGTGTATTATGACATATAAGAACCTTCAGAATGATCCTAAACAATGCTTGGTGCCCCAAGGCACGTAAAGGATGTAGCATGAATCCTTGGAGGCTCTAACAAGTGTAAAATGGTTAAGAGAGTATTATAAAGGCTTAGAATGGTCTAGGAATGTGTATTAGGACATATAAGAACAATGAGAATGATCCTAAACAATGCTTGGTGCCCCAAGGGATGTAAAGGTTGTAGCATGAATCCTTGGACGCTCTAACAAGTGTAGAATGGTTAAGTGGGTACTCTAAAGGCTTAGTATAGTCTAGGTATGTGTATTAGGACATATAAGAACCTTTAGAATGATCCTAAAAAATGCTTGGTGCCCCAAGGGACGTAAAGGATGTAGCATGAGTCCTTGGAGGCTCTAACAAGTGTAGAATGGTTAATAGAGTATTTTAAAGGCATAGAACGGTCTAGGAATGTGTATTAGGACATATAAGAACCTTTCGAATGATCCTAAACAATGCTTGGGCCCCAAGGGACGTAAAGAATGTAGCATGAGTCCATGGAGGCTCTAACAAGTGTAGAATGGTTAAGGGAGTATTCTAAAGGCTTAGAATCGTCTAGGAATGTGTATTAGAACATATAAGAACTTTTAGAAAGATCCTAAACAATGCTTGCTGCCCCAAGGGACGTAAAGGAAGTAGCATGAGTCCTTGGAGGCTCTAACAAGTGTAAAATGGTTAATAGAGTATTATAAAGGCTTAGAATGGTATAGGAATGTGTATTAGGACATATAAGAACCTTTAGAATGATCCTAAACAATGCTTGGTTCCCCAAGGGACGTAAAGGATGTAGCATGAGTCCTTGGAGGCTCTAACAAGTGTAAAATGGGTAATAGAGTATTCTAAAGGCTTAGAATGGTCTAGTAATGTGTATTAGGAAATATAAGAACCATGAGAATGATCCTAAACAATGCTTGGTGCCCCAAGGGACGTAAAGGTTGTAGCATGAATCCTTGCACGCTCTAACAAGTGTAGAATGGTTAAGAGGGTACTCTAAAGGCTTAGTATTGTCTAGGCATGTGTATTAGGGCATATAAGAACCTTTAGAATGATCCTAAACAATGCTTGGTGCCCCAAGGGACGTAAAGGATGTAGCATGAGTCCTTGGAGGCTCTAACAAGTGTAGAATGGTTAATAGAATATTCTAAAGGCATAGAATGGTCTAGGAATGTGTATTAGGACATATAAGAACCATGAGAATAATCCTAAACAATGCTTGGTGCCCCAAGGGAAGTAAAGGATGTAGCATGAGTCCATGGAGGCTCTAACAAGTGTAGAATGGTTAAGGGAGTATTCTAAAGGCTTTGAATCGTCTAGGAATGTGTATTAGAACATATAAGAACTTTTAGAAAGATCCTAAACAATGCTTTCTGCCCCAAGGGACGTAAAGGAAGTAGCATGAGTCCTTGGAGGCTCTAACAAGTGTAAAATGGTTAATAAAGTATTATAAAGGCTTAGAATGGTATAGGAATGTGTATTAGGACATATAAGAACCTTTAGAATGATCCTAAACAATGCTTGGTTCCCCAAGGGACATAAAGGATGTAGCATGAGTCCTTGGAGGCTCTAACAAGTGTAAAATGGTTAATAGAGTATTCTAAAGGCTTAGAATGGTCTAGTAATGTGTATTAGGAAATATAAGAACCATGAGAATGATCCTAAACAATGCTTGGTGCCCCAAGGGACGTAAAGGTTGTAGCATGAATCCTTGCACGCTCTAACAAGTGTAGAATGGTTAAGAGGGTACTCTAAAGGCTTAGTATAGTCTAGGCATGTGTATTAGGGCATATAAGAACCTTTAGAATGATCCTAAACAATGCTTGGTGCCCCAAGGGACGTAAAGGATGTAGCATGAGTCCTTGGAGGCTCTAACAAGTGTAGAATGGTTAATAGAATATTCTAAAGGCATATAATGGTCTAGGAATGTGTATTAGGACATATAAGAACCATGAGAATAATCCTAAACAATGCTTGGTGCCCCAAGGGACGTAAAGGATGTAGCATGAGTCCATGGAGGCTCTAACAAGTGTAGAATGGTTAAGGGAGTATTCTAAAGGCTTTGAATCGTCTAGGAATGTGTATTAGAACATATAAGAACTTTTAGAAAGATCCTAAACAATGCTTTCTGCCCCAAGGGACGTAAAGGAAGTAGCATGAGTCCTTGGAGGCTCTAACAAGTGTAAAATGGTTAATAAAGTATTATAAAGGCTTAGAATGGTATAGGAATGTGTATTAGGACATATAAGAACCTTTAGAATGATCCTAAACAATGCTTGGTTCCCCAAGGGACATAAAGGATGTAGCATGAGTCCTTGGAGGCTCTAACAAGTGTAAAATGGTTAATAGAGTATTCTAAAGGCTTAGAATGGTCTAGTAATGTGTATTAGGAAATATAAGAACCATGAGAATGATCCTAAACAATGCTTGGTGCCCCAAGGGACGTAAAGGTTGTAGCATGAATCCTTGCACGCTCTAACAAGTGTAGAATGGTTAAGAGGGTACTCTAAAGGCTTAGTATAGTCTAGGCATGTGTATTAGGGCATATAAGAACCTTTAGAATGATCCTAAACAATGCTTGGTGCCCCAAGGGACGTAAAGGATGTAGCATGAGTCCTTGGAGGCTCTAACAAGTGTAGAATGGTTAATAGAATATTCTAAAGGCATATAATGGTCTAGGAATGTGTATTAGGACATATAAGAACCATGAGAATAATCCTAAACAATGCTTGGTGCCCCAAGGGACGTAAAGGATGTAGCATGAGTCCATGGAGGCTCTAACAAGTGTAGAATGGTTAAGGGAGTATTCTAAAGGCTTTGAATCGTCTAGGAATGTGTATTAGAACATATAAGAACTTTTAGAAAGATCTTAAACAATGCTTTCTGCCCCAAGGGACGTAAAGGAAGTAGCATGAGTCCTTGGAGGCTCTAACAAGTGTAAAATGGTTAATAAAGTATTATAAAGGCTTAGAATGGTATAGGAATGTGTATTAGGACATATAAGAACCTTTAGAATGATCCTAAACAATGCTTGGTTCCCCAAGGGACGTAAAGGATGTAGCATGAGTCCTTGCAGGCTCTAACAAGTGTAAAATGGTTAATAGAGTATTCTAAAGGCTTAGTGTAACAGGGTCAATCGGGGTCCTATCAAATGCACAGGGTCCCAAAAGACTGAGATTATCACTTGCGGTGTTCCGACATAACGTCTGGATTGAGATTCCACTTCGCGACTTCACTTTTATCCCGTTCACCTTCTACTCTTTCAAGTGAGTCTAGCAAAGTCCATTTTAGAATCAATCTTCACCACGTTCGCATTCTACTCCGATGCTACTTCATTCTCATTCGTTTGACAATTCCAATTCGGTTAAAGGATTCCTAGAGATCGATTCCACTTGAGGGTCAAGGTCAAGGTCTAGTTTTTCCTCTGGTTTAACCCTTATTCGATCATTCGCAGAGCGTTTGGAATTATCTATTTGGTAGTCCTATAGCCTTTGGTATGGTTACGAGTTATTGTCGCTCGGATAGGATCCGAATCAAGTTGTCAAGTCTCCCCCACTTATTATCAACATACCTGAGTAAGTCGAAGGCAGGGAGGAAACTGAGTTGACTCCAGGGATAGATGAGCTGGGTGCTTAATTGGTTGGAGAGGTGGTACATGGATTTAAGTTGACCGTTAATCGGTCTAATCGGTGTGGTTTCGAATTTTCTATGATATGACGACTCTTCATACCTACGCATGCGGCTAATTCTCATACGAGTTAGAAGGGTGGTTCAATTACTGAGTTGAATGTTCTCAGTGGAAATACAGAATAAGAGTGTCTTGAATGGGGTTGGTTTGTGAATCACTGTTCATGAGTCTTAGGAAAGATCCTATAGGATTAAAGTTTAATTGGGCTTTCGACAGGGATAGAATTCCTCGATGGTTGTTTCTGATTTTTCAACTAGATGATTGCAATAATATAGTATGTCAATAAACGCGAAGACCAAGGTGGTCAGTCCCAATCTCACATTTATTAACTGTACATCATTGCATTATTGAATAATAGCATTATCTTTTAATAGGTGCAAGAGAAAGGATGACCAATCCTGACCTTACACTCTATTAGAGGACGACACTATCACAATTGAGCTTGGTGAAATTTCTAACTAAGGTTTTAACACTTATCGACTCCTTCTAGATTGCACTACTCACACTTATTCTAGGCAAAGACGCTAAAGTAATCAGTTGATGCAACATTAACATGAAAAGTACCTTGGATAAGTTCATTCCTCGTTCTACGTGACCATAGGACAGTTTGCAGCACGGTGTCCGGGTTGCCCGCATTGGAAGCAGAGACCTTCCTTTCTACGTTGTTCAAGCATCCAACACATACGAGTATGGGATCCTCCACAATGTGGACATGGTGGCCTTGTCCTTGGAGCGGTCGCACTCTGTCCCGCATTCTCTGGCACTACTGCTCTGGTGCGGTTAACAGCGTACGGACCTGATCCTTGAGCCAGTCCCTTACCCTTGTTGAGACCTACTTCATTTGGTATATTCTTGCTCCTTTCCTCTACTTCCTGCTGATTCAAACTCTTCTCATAAGCGCTAGTCATATTCACCAGCTGAGAGAGGTTAGCTATACCCTGGTGCACAAAGATAGTCTGAATTCTGGCATTGAGACCTGTTTCAAATTTAATACACTTGGTGCGTTCGTCTGCGTCCCGATAACTGCCAGAATAGCGAATCAGATCTTCAAATTGAGCCGCATACTCACCGACATTCATACTTCCCTGCTCCAGCTGCAGAAAAGCGATCTCCTTTTCCCTACGAACATCCTCAGGAAAATACTTCCCCAGGAAGTGAGCCTTAAACAGATCAAAAGTGATATCCTGATTGGCTGCCTCCAATTCTCTTCGCACTCGTTCCCACCAATACTCTGCTTCATCAGTCAACATATACTGTGCTAGCAACACAGTTTGTTCAACAGGTGGCGCCATGGTGCGAAGGATCTTCTCAATTTCCTTGAGCCATCGCTGAGCTCCATCAGGATTATACCCTCCTTCGAACCTAGGCGGTTCGCATTTCCTAAATCGAGCCATCCAGTCAATTTCGACAGGAATGGGTGGTGGATTCAATGCTGCTGCTGCTGCTGCTGCGGCTGCTGCGATGTTTTCAGCTTGGTTCTGTTGCATTCGGGCTTGATTCTGATTCATTTGAATCAGATTCTCTAATATGGCAGCCATCCGCTCATTTAAAGACTGAATACTTAATCAATAACCTAATTATCCTAATCCTAGACTTAGACTCTTACTAAACAAATCAGTTACTCGCTTGGTGAGTAACCATCGGAGATGTGAGTCCACACTCCAAAGGCCGAGGAAAAACTGCTCTGATACCAAAATGTAACACTCTCATTTTTATTAGTAATTTTTAGGTTTTAATAAAAATCGGAGTTTGAAAATTTCTTTTTAACACCTAAATTCCTTTAAAAGGTTTTACGAAAATCCGGCAGAGTTTCCTCTGTTTTCCGAACTTCCCAAAAATTTTCTTCGAAAAACCTGCCAGTCCAGAATTGTTTAAAAAACATAAACAACAACAGATTAAAAGTCATAACAAATCCTAATGCCCAATTTGTACAAGTTTCAGGGCAAGTTACTAATTCATATTATAAATTACATTAAATAATTATCCACTCAAAATATGTAAAATACATTCCACGTAGTGGAACTTAAAATCCTGCTCGGCCAGCACTGGTGTAAGCTCCACTTGTGTACCTGAAAAATATTAACCACACAGAGGAAGCATCACACAGAACTTAAAAGAGAGATTTCTAAGCAGATATATACAACACACCAAGACCATTCAAGCCTATTCTATACTACTTAATTCATGTTCTTCTTTATTTTCACTCTAACCTTTTTACTCCTTTTTTATTTCCTCTAGTTCCTATATCAATTCCATTGTTTACCTTCTTATTTCCCATTCCAATGTCCATTCTATTATTTATTTTTCCTATCTATTACCATTCTCATTGCCCTTTTCCATTAATATATATATATATATATATACATATACATAATACGAACTTATCCATTTCCATTAACCCTTTTTATTTTTCCTAAATCCTTTCCATTATTTTGTTCATTATTCTTTCCCTTTAATTCCCTTACCCTTTTCCATTTTTATTTCCTTTTTCCCTTATTATTGTGTGTAACCCCAAACAGAGATCTACACACCGGGTTTGCAACCACAAACAGTGATCTGCAAACGCTCTGTATGCAACCACAAACAGTGATCTGCATACGTATGCAACCACAAACAGTGATCTGCATACGTGTATACAACCACAAACAGTGATCTGTATACACCCATATCGTTTATGTAACCTCAAACAGAGATCTACATAAACTTCCCTTACCTTTTTATTACTTGGCCACAGGGTCAATACAACCACCTGCGCCGTGCCACAGGGTCAATACAACCACCTGTGACGAGTACCATTTTATTAGGCCACAGGGTCAATACAACCACCTGCGCCGTGCCACAGGGTCAATACAACCACCTGCGACATTTACCATTCTATTAGGCCACAGGGTCAATACAACCACCTGCGCCGTGCCACAGGGTCAATACAACCACCTGCGACATTTACCATTCTATTAGGCCACAAGGTCAATACAACCACCTGCGCCGTGCCACAGGGTCAATACAACCACCTGCGACATTTACCCTTTTTATTTGGCCACAGGGTCAATACAACCACCTGTGCCATTTAACATTTAGTTCTCACTACTAACTCGTTTTAGTCCTTTCCCTTTTACTTTTAGTCCCTTAATTCTCTTAATTCTTTTAATTTCTTTTACTTACTTCCCTATTCCCTTTCTCTTCTTTTTCTTTTTCTCTTCCTTTTCCTTTTTCCTTTTACTAATTATTCAAGTTTACATCCAATTCCACTTAGCGTTAGTATAGTCGTTATATTTTAATTCCCTTTTCTAACTCTTAATTATTTCTATAATTTCTCTCATTGATTCATTTCTAAATTTATTTCCCTATTCACCATTTCTATTCTTTTACCACACCCTACCAATGTAATTAATTAGTTATTCTGATACTTACCTTTTTATTCATCACTATTGGTTTCCCCATATTTACTCCATCTATCTTTCTTCATTATTAGCAGGTTACCCTAAGGTTCGTTAGCAATTAACATTTCCCCCGATCCTAGCGATAGATATAACTACCCAGAAATACACCCCTTAAGGACTGGTAATGAAACCCCTTACCTCGGGTGACGAAGGTAAAAAGAGAGAACCTCAACTCCGAATAGGGAGCGGCGATCCGTGAAGCTTTAGCGATCCGGGCGATGAACGGGTCGACGGGGATCGACGCCGGTGGTGAGAATAATCCCGGCTGAACCTAGGCAAGAGCTCCAAGCTTTGGCGCACCCGACACGAGCCCAGCACGGTCACGAGTCGGTAACGGCGCCAGTGTTGCTCTCAAGAGAGAGGAAGGAAAGGGTGATCTGAGGAGGAGGAGAGGGGCTATGGCAGGGAGAGAGAGGCGGTGGTGGTTCGTGGCAGTGGCGGCCGGAGGTGGGTGGCTCTCGGTGGTGGTGGTGGCAGCAGCAGTGGCCGGAGGAAGGGAGGAGGGAAGAGCGAGAAAGAGATCCAGAGGGAGGAGAGGGAAAGAGAGGATCTATGGGAAGAAGGAAGGACAAGGAGGTGGGGTGGCGGCCATGAGCTCCGGTGGTGGTGGTTGGAGGAGGTGCTGGGCGGAGAGAGAGAGAAAGAGGGGTTGAAATGGGGGTTTCAGCCCCCAAAACACGATTTTAAAGCTGCAGGTAGCAGAATACTCGAGTATTTCTGTACATACTCGAGTTTTTTGACAAAATACTCGAGTATTTCACAAAATACTCGACTAAAATGACCAGATACTGCTAGTTTGCTTTTCTATTTTTCAACTATTTTCTCCCAACTTCAAATAGCCATAACTTCTTCGTTCACCGTCGGATCTTGCTCAAATTTGACGAGTAACTTCCTAAAAATCACACCTTCATATCCAACGGTGGGAATTGTGTTTTGAGTCTTAAATCTTTTATTTTGAATTTCCTAACGTCGGGTGTTTTTAACACCGAAAAATCGATTTTTAACACTCGTTTGGTCTTCTTTAAATTTGCTTTTCGATGCCAATGCTCCTTGACTCCTCTATGGCACTCAAAGAACTCCTAATCCATAATTTTAAATCCCTTCTAGGATAATCCTTACTTCCAAATCTTACTATTATTCTAATATTTATTAGAATTAAAATTCGGGATGTTACATTTCTCCCCCACTTATTAGAATTTCGTCCCCGAAATTCCGTTTGGTTCCTTAAATGGAGAACCATCCCATTGGTAAACTCCGGACTACGGTTTTTACTTCCCTTCGGTTTTTATTTCCCGCTCTAGGTGTGGCTAGGTCCATGCCTATTTCATGGCGGGTCTTCTAATACTACGTATTATCTCTGCCTACACAGGAGCGTCAGCTTCCTTATTATTAAAGTTCCATCTCCCATTTCTTGGATTGAAATCCTCCTCCACTTAGCATCGACACACTTGATTATATCAATGCTAGGGGGTATGCTCGTTCGTTTCTCATAATAGAGTACGCAAGTTCCTTACCGGTATCCAAGGTTGAGAAGAGGACACGTGGGTGACTATCTATCGGTAAGCATAGAACTACGCCGGGTTTCTACGACTTGGCAATTTCTCACCTTTGCATCTGAGATGCTTGAAGCTTGAAGAGAGTGAAGATGAAAAGAAGAAACATGAAGCACTCAAGAATGAGTCTCATGGTCTTTGCAAGATAACCCAGGATGGACTGGATACATGTCAAGCAAGAAGACAATGGAGATTATCCCCAAAGTATGCATTTTCAGCAGAGAGTCGCCGAAGGATGCGCTTTTATGGATCTGCGACTAACTGGTTGGTCTCGGTCAATCGGGGTCCTATCAAATGCACAGGGTCCCAAAAGACTGAGATTATCACTTGCGGTGTTCCGACATAACGTCTGGATTGAGATTCCACTTCGCGACTTCACTTTTATCCCGTTCACCTTCTACTCTTTCAAGTGAGTCTAGCAAAGTCCATTTTAGAATCAATCTTCACCACGTTCGCATTCTACTCCGATGCTACTTCATTCTCATTCGTTTGACAATTCCAATTCGGTTAAAGGATTCCTAGAGATCGATTCCACTTGAGGGTCAAGGTCAAGGTCTAGTTTTTCCTCTGGTTTAACCCTTATTCGATCATTCGCAGAGCGTTTGGAATTATCTATTTGGTAGTCCTATAGCCTTTGGTATGGTTACGAGTTATTGTCGCTCGGATAGGATCCGAATCAAGTTGTCAAGTCTCCCCCACTTATTATCAACATACCTGAGTAAGTCGAAGGCAGGGAGGAAACTGAGTTGACTCCAGGGATAGATGAGCTGGGTGCTTAATTGGTTGGAGAGGTGGTACATGGATTTAAGTTGACCGTTAATCGGTCTAATCGGTGTGGTTTCGAATTTTCTATGATATGACGACTCTTCATACCTACGCATGCGGCTAATTCTCATACGAGTTAGAAGGGTGGTTCAATTACTGAGTTGAATGTTCTCAGTGGAAATACAGAATAAGAGTGTCTTGAATGGGGTTGGTTTGTGAATCACTGTTCATGAGTCTTAGGAAAGATCCTATAGGATTAAAGTTTAATTGGGCTTTCGACAGGGATAGAATTCCTCAATGGTTGTTTCTGATTTTTCAACTAGATGATTGCAATAATATAGTATGTCAATAAACGCGAAGACCAAGGTGGTCAGTCCCAATCTCACATTTATTAACTGTACATCATTGCATTATTGAATAATAGCATTATCTTTTAATAGGTGCAAGAGAAAGGATGACCAATCCTGACCTTACACTCTATTAGAGGACGACACTATCACAATTGAGCTTGGTGAAATTTCTAACTAAGGTTTTAACACTTATCGACTCCTTCTAGATTGCACTACTCACACTTATTCTAGGCAAAGACGCTAAAGTAATCAGTTGATGCAACATTAACATGAAAAGTACCTTGGATAAGTTCATTCCTCGTTCTACGTGACCATAGGGCAGTTTGCAGCACGGTGTCCGGGTTGCCCGCATTGGAAGCAGAGACCTTCCTTTCTACGCTGTTCAAGCATCCAACACATACGAGTATGGGATCCTCCACAATGTGGACATGGTGGCCTTGTCCTTGGAGCGGTCGCACTCTGTCCCGCATTCTCTGGCACTACTGCTCTGGTGCGGTTAACAGCGTACGGACCTGATCCTTGAGCCAGTCCCTTACCCTGGTTGAGACCTACTTCATTTGGTATATTCTTGCTCCTTTCCTCTACTTCCTGCTGATTCAAACTCTTCTCATAAGCGCTAGTCATATTCACCAGCTGAGAGAGGTTAGCTATACCCTGGTGCACAAAGATAGTCCGAATTCTGGCATTGAGACCTGTTTCAAATTTAATACACTTGGTGCGTTCGTCTGCGTCCCGATAACTGCCAGAATAGCGAATCAGATCTTCAAATTGAGCCGCATACTCACCGACATTCATACTTCCCTGCTCCAGCTGCAGAAAAGCGATCTCCTTTTCCCTACGAACATCCTCAGGAAAATACTTCCCCAGGAAGTGAGCCTTAAACAGATCAAAAGTGATATCCTGATTGGCTGCCTCCAATTCTCTTCGCACTCGTTCCCACCAATACTCTGCTTCATCAGTCAACATATACTGTGCTAGCAACACAGTTTGTTCAACAGGTGGCGCCATGGTGAGAAGGATCTTCTCAATTTCCTTGAGCCATCGCTGAGCTCCATCAGGATTATACCCTCCTTCGAACCTAGGCGGTTCGCATTTCCTAAATCGAGCCATCCAGTCAATTTCGACAGGAATGGGTGGTGGATTCAATGCTGCTGCTGCTGCTGCTGCGGCTGCTGCGATGTTTTCAGCTTGGTTCTGTTGCATTCGGGCCTGATTCTGATTCATTTGAATCAGATTCTCCAATATGGCAGCCATCCGCTCATTTTCGGCACGTCGTCCAGCCATACTGTTAGGTCATGAAGGGAACAGCCAATTAAAGACTGAATACTTAATCAATAACCTAATTATCCTAATCCTAGACTTAGACTCTTACTAAACAAATCAGTTACTCGCTTGGTGAGTAACCATCGGAGATGTGAGTCCACACTCCAAAGGCCGAGGAAAAACTGCTCTGATACCAAAATGTAACACTCTCATTTTTATTAGTAATTTTTAGGTTTTAATAAAAATCGGAGTTTGAAAATTTCTTTTTAACACCTAAATTCCTTTAAAAGGTTTTACGAAAATCCGGCAGAGTTTCCTCTGTTTTCCGGACTTCCCAAAAATTTTCTTCGAAAAACCTGTCAGTCCAGAATTGTTTAAAAAACATAAACAACAACAGATTAAAAGTCATAACAAATCCTAATGCCCAATTTGTACAAGTTTCAGGGCAAGTTACTAATTCATATTATAAATTACATTAAATAATTATCCACTCAAAATATGTAAAATACATTCCACGTAGTGGAACTTAAAATCCTGCTCGGCCAGCACTGGTGTAAGCTCCACTTGTGTACCTGAAAAATATTAACCACACAGGGGAAGCATCACACAGAACTTAAAAGAGAGATTTCTAAGCAGATATATACAACACACCAAGACCATTCAAGCCTATTCTATACTACTTAATTCATGTTCTTCTTTATTTTCACTCTAACCTTTTTACTCCTTTTTTATTTCCTCTAGTTCCTATATCAATTCCATTGTTTACCTTCTTATTTCCCATTCCAATGTCCATTCTATTATTTATTTTTCCTATCTATTACCATTCTCATTGCCCTTTTCCATTAATATATATATATATATATATACATATACATAATACGAACTTATCCATTTCCATTAACCCTTTTTATTTTTCCTAAATCCTTTCCATTATTTTGTTCATTATTCTTTCCCTTTAATTCCCTTACCCTTTTCCATTTTTATTTCCTTTTTCCCTTATTATTGTGTGTAACCCCAAACAGAGATCTACACACCGGGTTTGCAACCACAAACAGTGATCTGCAAACGCTCTGTATGCAACCACAAACAGTGATCTGCATACGTATGCAACCACAAACAGTGATCTGCATACGTGTATACAACCACAAACAGTGATCTGTATACACCCATATCGTTTATGTAACCTCAAACAGAGATCTACATAAACTTCCCTTACCTTTTTATTACTTGGCCACAGGGTCAATACAACCACCTGCGCCGTGCCACAGGGTCAATACAACCACCTGTGACGAGTACCATTTTATTAGGCCACAGGGTCAATACAACCACCTGTGACGAGTACCATTTTATTAGGCCACAGGGTCAATACAACCACCTGCGCCGTGCCACAGGGTCAATACAACCACCTGCGACATTTACCATTCTATTAGGCCACAGGGTCAATACAACCACCTGCGCCGTGCCACAGGGTCAATACAACCACCTGCGACATTTACCATTCTATTAGGCCACAAGGTCAATACAACCACCTGCGCCGTGCCACAGGGTCAATACAACCACCTGCGACATTTACCCTTTTTATTTGGCCACAGGGTCAATACAACCACCTGTGCCATTTAACATTTAGTTCTCACTACTAACTCGTTTTAGTCCTTTCCCTTTTACTTTTATTCCCTTAATTCTCTTAATTCTTTTAATTTCTTTTACTTACTTCCCTATTCCCTTTCTCTTCTTTTTCTTTTTCTCTTCCTTTTCCTTTTTCCTTTTACTAATTATTCAAGTTTACATCCAATTCCACTTAGCGTTAGTATAGTCGTTATATTTTAATTCCCTTTTCTAACTCTTAATTATTTCTATAATTTCTCTCATTGATTCATTTCTAAATTTATTTCCCTATTCACCATTTCTATTCTTTTACCACACCCTACCAATGTAATTAATTAGTTATTCTCATACTTACCTTTTTATTCATCACTTTTGGTTTCCCCATATTTACTCCATCTATCTTTCTTCATTATTAGCAGGTTACCCTAAGGTTCGTTAGCAATTAACATTTCCCCCGATCCTAGCGATAGATATAACTACCCAGAAATACACCCCTTAAGGACTGGTAATGAAACCCCTTACCTCGGGTGACGAAGGTAAAAAGAGAGAACCTCAACTCCGAATAGGGAGCGGCGATCCGTGAAGCTTTAGCGATCCGGGCGATGAACGGGTCGACGGGGATCGACGCCGGTGGTGAGAATAATCCCGGCTGAACCTAGGCAAGAGCTCCAAGCTTTGGCGCACCCGACACGAGCCCAGCACGGTCACGAGTCGGTAACGGCGCCAGTGTTGCTCTCAAGAGAGAGGAAGGAAAGGGTGATCTGAGGAGGAGGAGAGGGGCTATGGCAGGGAGAGAGAGGCGGTGGTGGTTCGTGGCAGTGGCGGCCGGAGGTGGGTGGCTCTCGGTGGTGGTGGTGGCAGCAGCAGTGGCCGGAGGAAGGGAGGAGGGAAGAGCGAGAAAGAGATCTAGAGGGAGGAGAGGGAAAGAGAGGATCTATGGGAAGAAGGAAGGACAAGGAGGTGGGGTGGCGGCCATGAGCTCCGGTGGTGGTGGTTGGAGGAGGTGCTGGGCGGAGAGAGAGAAAGAGGGGTTGAAATGGGGGTTTCAGCCCCCAAAACACGATTTTAAAGCTGCAGGTAGCAGAATACTCGAGTATTTCTGTAAATACTCGAGTTTTTTGACAAAATACTCGAGTATTTCACAAAATACTAGACTAAAATGACCAGATACTGCTAGTTTGCTTTTCTATTTTTCAACTATTTTCTCCCAACTTCAAATAGCCATAACTTCTTCGTTCACCGTCGGATCTTGCTCAAATTTGACGAGTAACTTCCTAAAAATCATACCTTCATATCCAACGGTGGGAATTGTGTTTTGAGTCTTAAATCTTTTATTTTGAATTTCCTAACGTCGGGTGTTTTTAACACCGAAAAATCGATTTTTAACACTCGTTTGGTCTTCTTTAAATTTGCTTTTCGATGCCAATGCTCCTTGACTCCTCTATGGCACTCAAAGAACTCCTAATCCATAATTTTAAATCCCTTCTAGGATAATCCTTACTTCCAAATCTTACAATTATTCTAATATTTATTAGAATTAAAATTCGGGATGTTACACTTAGAATGGTCTAGTAATGTGTATTAGGAAATATAAGAACCATGAGAATGATCCTAAACAATGCTTGGTGCCCCAAGGGACGTAAAGGTTGTAGCATGAATCCTTGCACGCTCTAACAAGTGTAGAATGGTTAAGAGGGTACTCTAAAGGCTTAGTATAGTCTAGGCATGTGTATTAGGGCATATAAGAACCTTTAGAATGATCCTAAACAATGCTTGGTGCCCCAAGGGACGTAAAGGATGTAGCATGAGTCCTTGGAGGCTCTAACAAGTGTAGAATGGTTAATAGAATATTCTATAGGCATAGAATGGTCTAGGAATGTGTATTAGGACATATAAGAACCATGAGAATAATCCTAAACAATGCTTGGTGCCCCAAGGGACGTAAAGGATGTAGCATGAGTCCATGGAGGCTCTAACAAGTGTAGAATGGTTAAGGGAGTTTTCTAAAGGCTTTGAATCGTCTAGGAATGTGTATTAGAACATATAAGAACTTTTAGAAAGATCCTAAACAATGCTTGCTTCCCCAAGGGACGTAAAGGAAGTAGCATGAGTCCTTGGAGGCTCTAACAAGTGTAAAATGGTTAATAGAGTATTATAAAGGCTTAGAATGGTATAGGAATGTGTATTAGGACATATAAGAACCTTTAGAATGATCCTAAACAATGCTTGGTTCCCCAAGGGACGTAAAGGATGTAGCATGAGTCCTTGGAGGCTCTAACAAGTGTAAAATGGTTAATAGAGTATTCTAAAGGCTTAGAATGGTCTAGTAATGTGTATTAGGAAATATAAGAACCATCAGAATGATCCTAAACAATGCTTGGTGCCCCAAGGGACGTAAAGGTTGTAGCATGAATCCTTGCACGCTCTAACAAGTGTAGAATGGTTAAGAGGGTACTCTAAAGGCTTAGTATAGTCTAGGCATGTGTATTAGGGCATATAAGAACCTTTAGAATGATCCTAAACAATGCTTGGTGCCCCAAGGGACGTAAAGGATGTAGCATGAGTCCTTGGAGGCTCTAACAAGTGTAGAATGGTTAATAGAATATTCTATAGGCATAGAATGGTCTAGGAATGTGTATTAGGACATATAAGAACCATGAGAATAATCCTAAACAATGCTTGGTGCCCCAAGGGACGTAAAGGATGTAGCATGAGTCCATGGAGGCTCTAACAAGTGTAGAATGGTTAAGGGAGTTTTCTAAAGGCTTTGAATCGTCTAGGAATGTGTATTAGAACATATAAGAACTTTTAGAAAGATCCTAAACAATGCTTGCTGCCCCAAGGGACGTAAAGGAAGTAGCATGAGTCCTTGGAGGCTCTAACAAGTGTAAAATGGTTAATAGAGTATTATAAAGGCTTAGAATGGTATAGGAATGTGTATTAGGACATATAAGAACCTTTAGAATGATCCTAAACAATGCTTGGTTCCCCAAGGGACGTAAAGGATGTAGCATGAGTCCTTGGAGGCTCTAACAAGTGTAAAATGGTTAATAGAGTATTCTAAAGGCTTAGAATGGTCTAGTAATGTGTATTAGGAAATATAAGAACCATGAGAATGATCCTAAACAATGCTTGGTGCCCCAAGGGACGTAAAGGTTGTAGCATGAATCCTTGCACGCTCTAACAAGTGTAGAATGGTTAAGAGGGTACTCTAAAGGCTTAGTATAGTCTAGGCATGTGTATTAGGGCATATAAGAACCTTTAGAATGATCCTAAACAATGCTTGGTGCCCCAAGGGACGTAAAGGATGTAGCATGAGTCCTTGGAGGCTCTAACAAGTGTAGAATGGTTAATAGAATATTCTAAAGGCATAGAATGGTCTAGGAATGTGTATTAGGACATATAAGAACCTTTCGAATGATCCTAAACAATGCTTGGGCCCCAAGGGACGTAAAGGATGTAGCATGAGTCCATGGAGGCTCTAACAAGTGTAGAATGGTTAAGGGAGTATTCTAAAGGCTAAGAATCGTCTAGGAATGTGTATTAGAACATATAAGAACTTTTAGAAAGATCCTAAACAATGCTTGCTGCCCCAAGGGACGTAAAGGAAGTAGCATGAGTCCTTGGAGGCTCTAACAAGTGTAAAATGGTTAATAGAGTATTATAAAGGCTTAGAATGGTATAGGAATGTGTATTAGGACATATAAGAACCTTTAGAATGATCCTAAACAATGCTTGGTTCCCCAAGGGACGTAAAGGATGTAGCATGAGTCCTTGGAGGCTCTAACAAGTGTAAAATGGTTAATAGAGTATTCTAAAGGCTTAGAATGGTCTAGTAATGTGTATTAGGAAATATAAGAACCATGAGAATGATCCTAAACAATGCTTGGTGCCCCAAGGGACGTAAAGGTTGTAGCATGAATCCTTGCACGCTCTAACAAGTGTAGAATGGTTAAGAGGGTACTCTAAAGGCGTTGTATAGTCTAGGCATGTGTATTAGGGCATATAAGAACCTTTAGAATGATCCTAAACAATGCTTGGTGCCCCAAGGGACGTAAAGGATGTAGCATGAGTCCTTGGAGGCTCTAACAAGTGTAGAATGGTTAATAGAATATTCTATAGGCATAAAATGGTCTAGGAATGTGTATTAGGACATATAAGAACCATGAGAATAATCCTAAACAATGCTTGGTGCCCCAAGGGACGTAAAGGATGTAGCATGAGTCCATGGAGGCTCTAACAAGTGTAGAATGGTTAAGGGAGTTTCCTAAAGGCTTTGAATCGTCTAGGAATGTGTATTAGAACATATAAGAACTTTTAGAAAGATCCTAAACAATGCTTGCTGCCCCAAGGGACGTAAAGGAAGTAGCATGAGTCCTTGGAGGCTCTAACAAGTGTAAAATGGTTAATAGAGTATTATAAAGGCTTAGAATGGTATAGGAATGTGTATTAGGACATATAAGAACCTTTAGAATGATCCTAAACAATGCTTGGTTCCCCAAGGGACGTAAAGGATGTAGCATGAGTCCTTGGAGGCTCTAACAAGTGTAAAATGGTTAATAGAGTATTCTAAAGGCTTAGAATGGTCTAGTAATGTGTATTAGGAAATATAAGAACCATGAGAATGATCCTAAACAATGCTTGGTGCCCCAAGGGACGTAAAGGTTGTAGCATGAATCCTTGCACGCTCTAACAAGTGTAGAATGGTTAAGAGGGTACTCTAATGGCTTAGTATAGTCTAGGCATGTGTATTAGGGCATATAAGAACCTTTAGAATGATCCTAAACAATGCTTGGTGCCCCAAGGGACGTAAAGGATGTAGCATGAGTCCTTGGAGGCTCTAACAAGTGTAGAATGGTTAATAGAATATTCTAAAGGCATAGAATGGTCTAGGAATGTGTATTAGGACATATAAGAACCTTTCGAATGATCCTAAACAATGCTTGGGCCCCAAGGGACGTAAAGGATGTAGCATGAGTCCATGGAGGCTCTAACAAGTGTAGAATGGTTAAGGGAGTATTCTAAAGGCTTAGAATCGTCTAGGAATGTGTATTAGAACATATAAGAACTTTTAGAAAGATCCTAAACAATGCTTGCTGCCCCAAGGGACGTAAAGGAAGTAGCATGAGTCCTTGGAGGCTCTAACAAGTGTAAAATGGTTAATAGAGTATTATAAAGGCTTAGAATGGTATAGGAATGTGTATTAGGACATATAAGAACCTTTAGAATGATCCTAAACAATGCTTGGTTCCCCAAGGGACGTAAAGGATGTAGCATGAGTCCTTGGAGGCTCTAACAAGTGCAAAATGGTTAATAGAGTATTCTAAAGGCTTAGAATGGTCTAGTAATGTGTATTAGGAAATATAAGAACCATGAGAATGATCCTAAACAATGCTTGGTGCCCCAAGGGACGTAAAGGTTGTAGCATGAATCCTTGCACGCTCTAACAAGTGTAGAATGGTTAAGAGGGTACTCTAAAGGCGTAGTATAGTCTAGGCATGTGTATTAGGGCATATAAGAACCTTTAGAATGATCCTAAACAATGCTTGGTGCCCCAAGGGACGTAAAGGATGTAGCATGAGTCCTTGGAGGCTCTAACAAGTGTAGAATGGTTAATAGAATATTCTATAGGCATAGAATGGTCTAGGAATGTGTATTAGGACATATAAGAACCATGAGAATAATCCTAAACAATGCTTGGTGCCCCAAGGGACGTAAAGGATGTAGCATGAGTCCATGGAGGCTCTAACAAGTGTAGAATGGTTAAGGGAGTTTCCTAAAGGCTTTGAATCGTCTAGGAATGTGTATTAGAACATATAAGAACTTTTAGAAAGATCCTAAACAATGCTTGCTGCCCCAAGGGACGTAAAGGAAGTAGCATGAGTCCTTGGAGGCTCTAACAAGTGTAAAATGGTTAATAGAGTATTATAAAGGCTTAGAATGGTATAGGAATGTGTATTAGGACATATAAGAACCTTTAGAATGATCCTAAACAATGCTTGGTTCCCCAAGGGACGTAAAGGATGTAGCATGAGTCCTTGGAGGCTCTAACAAGTGTAAAATGGTTAATAGAGTATTCTAAAGGCTTAGAATGGTCTAGTAATGTGTATTAGGAAATATAAGAACCATGAGAATGATCCTAAACAATGCTTGGTGCCCCAAGGGACGTAAAGGTTGTAGCATGAATCCTTGCACGCTCTAACAAGTGTAGAATGGTTAAGAGGGTACTCTAATGGCTTAGTATAGTCTAGGCATGTGTATTAGGGCATATAAGAACCTTTAGAATGATCCTAAACAATGCTTGGTGCCCCAAGGGACGTAAAGGATGTAGCATGAGTCCTTGGAGGCTCTAACAAGTGTAGAATGGTTAATAGAATATTCTAAAGGCATAGAATGGTCTAGGAATGTGTATTAGGACATATAAGAACCTTTCGAATGATCCTAAACAATGCTTGGGCCCCAAGGGACGTAAAGGATGTAGCATGAGTCCATGGAGGCTCTAACAAGTGTAGAATGGTTAAGGGAGTATTCTAAAGGCTTAGAATCGTCTAGGAATGTGTATTAGAACATATAAGAACTTTTAGAAAGATCCTAAACAATGCTTGCTGCCCCAAGGGACGTAAAGGAAGTAGTATGAGTCCTTGGAGGCTCTAACAAGTGTAAAATGGTTAATAGAGTATTATAAAGGCTTAGAATGGTATAGGAATGTGTATTAGGACATATAAGAACCTTTAGAATGATCCTAAACAATGCTTGGTTCCCCAAGGGACGTAAAGGATGTAGCATGAGTCCTTGGAGGCTCTAACAAGTGTAAAATGGTTAATAGAGTATTCTAAAGGCTTAGAATGGTCTAGTAATGTGTATTAGGAAATATAAGAACCATGAGAATGATCCTAAACAATGCTTGGTGCCCCAAGGGACGTAAAGGTTGTAGCATGAATCCTTGCACGCTCTAACAAGTGTAGAATGGTTAAGAGGGTACTCTAAAGGCTTAGTATAGTCTAGGCATGTGTATTAGGGCATATAAGAACCTTTAGAATGATCCTAAACAATGCTTGGTGCCCCAAGGGACGTAAAGGATGTAGCATGAGTCCTTGGAGGCTCTAACAAGTGTAGAATGGTTAATAGAATATTCTAAAGGCATAGAATGGTCTAGGAATGTGTATTAGGACATATAAGAACCTTTCTGATGCGCCCTGGAATTGAGACCATCGATTCCAACTCTTTTATCCAAGGAAAGATCAAATGATCTTTGACTCAAACTCTAAAAGAGACTCAAATTGAGAAACACTCT
This sequence comes from Crotalaria pallida, assembly GCA_037953625.1. NCBI lineage: Eukaryota > Viridiplantae > Streptophyta > Magnoliopsida > Fabales > Fabaceae > Crotalaria > Crotalaria pallida. The sequence continues at coordinate 71,150,637 of CM075649.1, read as the reverse complement.
CAATCACACAAAGAAGAACCACGATTTGTTCTTCACAAAAGACTCAAGAAACTAAGAAGAAACACCAAAAACAAGACTCACTCAAACACTCAATGATCATCTCGTTTTGATCATCAAGAACAACAACTCAATACTCTACTCTTTTTGGTATTTTGTAATATGAACACACCTATGTGTTCTTAGACTCAAAAACAAAAAGAAAGACTCAACACAAGGATAGGAAGATGGCGCCCCATTCAAAGAAAGAAAGGAGACCACCTTGCTTCACATAGAATCACTCCATGGAAGACTTGTTTGATTCATTCACTGAATCGTCAAGAGCATCTCACCCTTGAGAAGAAGAAAAGGCATCACGCCTTAAAGGCCTAAGCCACACGAAATTTGCACAAAGTTTCAACCTCCTTTCATTCATGCTAAACATTACAATATATAGAAGTTTTACATTGTTCTCATGGTGCTTTCTTCCTAATGCACGTGAGATACTATCACTAGCCTAGCCATGATGACAAATTAAAACCCAATTAATGTCCACTAATTTCCAAGTGTAACCATTCGGCCATTCAGTGCTACAATCATTACAAGAATGTAACTCCTCCTTGCTCTTTAATGCTTGGCCGCACCTTTGATGATTGCCTCATGAATTTGGAATTCAATGTGAGATTCCCTTGGCTTGATTATTTGGCCGTACACTTTGATGGTCAATTGAATGTGATCTTCAATTTGTAACTTCCATCAATTATTCCCTAATGAATATGGCTGCACATGATGGTCTTGGAAATGAATCCTCTCTCATTCTTGATTGCTAGGCCGTGAGCTTCATTGCTCAATTTGAAGTGCAAATTTTAACTTCGTTGGCTTGAATGCTTCATGAATGAAATCTTCTTCAAATTTATTCTTCTTATCATCCCTTGCACGAATCCCTCTTCATGAAGGAAAGAGAGAATCTTTCTTTCATCTCAAAACATGATTGATTCTTTATAATGTCATTAATGAGCTTGTGGTTACAAAACTTTAATAATGAATTAAGTTTTTGTAACGTTCAATTAATGACATTTAATTGACAATCAATTTCCCATTTAAATCCTTCATTAGATTCCTTGCTTTCCATGAAGCCAAATTCGTGCACCAACTTGGCCTCCACTTTAGTGGCCTTATTTCATGATTAAAAGTGTCTTTATTAAGGGTATGTGTCCTCCATAAGGGCACCTTTAAGGGCAGCCCCTTTAAATTCTTCAATTTTTGAGCTTATTGTTTTAGGATTGCATTTGAGTCACCATGGTCCTTCCAGAGGAGGATATCACTTTCGAAGGATCCTAAACAATGCTTGGGCCCCAAGGGACGCAAAGGATGTAGCATGAGTCCATGGAGGCTCTAACAAGTGTAGAATGGTTAAGAGAGTATTCTAAAGGCTTAGAATCGTCTAGGAATGTGTATTAGAACATATAAGAACTTTTAGAAAGATCCTAAACAATGTTTGCTGCCCCAAGGGACGTAAAGGAAGTAGCATGAGTCCTTGGAGTCTCTAACACATGTAGAAAGGTTAAGAGAGTATTCTAAAGTCTTAGAATGGTCTAGGAATTTATATTAGGACATATAAGAACCTTTAGAATGATCCTAAACAATGCTTGGGCCCCAAGGGACATAAAAGATGTAGCATGAGTCCTTGGAGGCTCTAACAAGTGTATAATGGTTAAGAGAGTATTCTGAAGGATTAGAATGGACCAGGAATGTGTATTAGGACATATAAGGTGTAACATCCTGATTTTTTCTTTTGCATTATAAATTGAGTTTTACGAAATTAAATAATTAATCCTTTAAATTTATCAGTTAGCGTTGAGTATTTTTAAAATATCCTATGGTATTTACGAAAAGTATATTTTAATTATATATTTGTAAGTAGATTCATTTGAAATAACTACTTATTTAAAAGAAAATATTTTCTATCCTTGCTTTGATTTTAATATATTCAATAGTAAATTATGTTTAACACTTCCTAGGTTTTAACTCTATGATTTTCTTATATGTATTTATTTGATAATTTAGTTTTATTGCAAGTATTTTCCTGAATTAAAAACAAACTAATAAATAGTACTATGTGTATTAAGTAATTGAGGTGCAGAAACCCTAAAATCAATTTCTTTTCCCTTCTCCTTCCTGTGGCAGCCGCCGGCCTCACCCTGTAAACTCTCTTCTCCTCATCTTCTCCTTCATGTAGCCCTTCTCTTCCTCTCCCTGTAAACTCTCTCTCTCTTCCCCTCGTCGGTTTCTCCCTCCGCCTCGGTATCTCTCTCTTCCTCCGGACTGCTGCGCCACCACGAACCGCCGCCGCCGCCTCGCGATTTCTCTCCCTCCAGTCGCGAAGCGCGACTCTCCTTCCCCGTCACCACGCGCCAACGCCGCGGTCGTGCTCTCCTCCTCCAAGTCGCAAATCGCGACTTCCCCCTTTCAGATTGGACCACGATCTCTGCCTCCTCCAGTCGCCGGTGTCCGTTGCGGATTCGAACCGAACCGAACCGCCACCTTGACGCGAACCAGCCACCGTTGTTGTTGCTGCAGCGCTCTTCTCTCTTTTCCGTGCTCGCGTTTCTCTCTCTCCACTGTACCGCCGCGTTTTGGGTACTACTATGCTTTGCCGGCCATCGTCTCCGCCTTGCATTCTTGGTTCCTAATGTGGGTTCAGATCAAACCCTTTCCGGTAAGGTTGTTGTGATGGACCGGTTTGTCTCCTCGGTCCTCGTTGCTGCTGTATTGTTGATGGTACGATCGATTTCAACCGGTTCAGATCGATTGTGCTTTGAACGGGTCTGAAACGAATCCATTGGGTTGCCTTTATTCTTCAAAATCAGATTTTGAGGACGACAAATGACTTTAGGACCAGGCATGATGCGAGCAATGAACCACGTGACGTTGAGGTTATCTCTTTATTTTCGTCAATGGAGGTAAGGGGTGTTTTACCTTGCTTTAGAGAGTATTATCTAGTGAGTTATAATACCTGCTAAGAATATATGGGTATGTTTGTGATTGAATCTTAAGGTAATTAATCGAGACTAAAAGTAAAGGAGGAAATAAACAAAAGAAAATTTGATTGGATAGTGTGATTTGAAATATGTGTTTTAAATGCAAAATGTAAATATGGATTATCGCCTGTTATAGGTTATGATGTATGCTTGCTATTTGATTATATATATATGCGCAAGGTTAAAATGCTATTGTGTATGGTGATTGGGAAAATTTAAATATGCTTGGATTGTACTTAGGTTGATGGTAGATGATGATGATGTGTTGAATGATGAAAAGAGATGCTTAATAAAGATAAAAAAAAAGGAATTGAATTTTATGAGGAAATGTAAAAAAATCAATTATGCGTTTGGGTATTTTATTTGTAAATTTCTTTGATGAATATGAATTGATTAATGGTATTGATTGTTTTATTGATTATTGGATGATATCTAATTGGTATTTGATTACGGAGTGAAAAATATAAAATTGCTTATGAATTGATTATTTGTATTGATTATTTTTAGTGATTATTGGATGACATATGGTTGGTATTTTCTTATGAAGTAAGAATTTGATTGCTGCATGTTAGTGTGAATCAAGTATGTTTGAATTAAACTGGACTGGATTATCGTTGGAATAAACGAAGAAAATAAAGGTAGCAGCTATTGATCGCGTGTCGGGTATCCGTACCCATTAGGTGCCCTGTTAGGATAGAGCCTATTTTAAGGAATAGACTCGAATCCCCAATAGGTGAAGTCCTCACTCAGGTAAGTAAATCCCATAGATCCAAAGTCTCATTAGGTGTTGGGACTCGTGCGAGATCAATAGCTGCCAGGTAAATTGATAAAGTAAGTGGTGAAACATGTAAGAAGGCACGAAAGAAAAGAACAAGGAAAATGCCCTAATGAGCTAAAGGTCTATGCGGTAAGAAAATCCTGGGTGAAGGTAAGAAATTCCTATTGGGTGAAGACACCATCCTAACAGGTGCATCCTAATGGTAGAGTATAAGAAAAGACAAGAAAGAAAAGGAATGAATAAAGGAAAGAGAAAAGATGAGAAAAACAAAGAAGAAAGAAAAGGAATGAATAAAGGAAAGAGAAAAGATGAGAAAAACTAAAAAAAAAAATATATTAAGAAAAGTGATATGAATGATAGACGAAAGAAAAGATTATAGATGCGTATGAATTTGAATTGTTTGGATTTGCTATGTTTTGAAGTACTAGAAATATTTGTGTTTGACTTAGTAGGTTATTATGTCTAGTTAGAAACTACTTCTCTACTATATGTGTAAAGCTCACCCTTGCAACCATTTTTCAGGTTCAAAGTTTGAGCAGACACTGTTTCAGGCCGAGCAGGAATAACACTCCACTACGTGGAGTGTAAACTAGTCACGAGTGAATTATAATAAAGATTTGTGTAGTTAATGTAGTTTAATTTTGTTAAGCCCGCAACATGTATTATTTTGTAGACAGGGCATTGGTATGTGCAGGATGTTATGTAAAGTTAAGTTGAGGATTTATTATTCTCTGGATTGACAGGTTAAACAGGAATTTTTTGGAAAGTCCAAAAAACAGAGGAAACTCTGCCGGATTTTCGTATGAATTTTTAGAAGTAATTAAGTTTTAAAAGAAATTTTCAATACCCAATTAAGTTAAATCCTATTTTATCTAATTAAAAGTGAGGATGTTACATTTTGGTATCAGAGCAGTTTTTCCTCGGCCTATTGGAGTTGTGAGTTACTCCTGCTGTGTTACTCACCAAGCGAGTAACTGATAGATAGCTTAGTATCTAAGTTAGATGAATAGAGTAATAAGATGCTAGCCTTATATTAGGATTTTGTAATGATGCAGATAGTGTTTGATTAAATCTTAATTAATTCTGGTTTATGTGTCTCAAGTTTTGTATGAATAAACACGATTTTTTTTTTCTAGAAAATGAACGTTGTCGTATTTAGAAAATGGAGGAAATCCGAGATTAAGGAAAGTGAAAGAACCCCAACGGGCCAGAGCACGTAATTGCTACCCCAACAGGAAGGAACGATCCTTGGTTTCGAAGTAAGTATGCCAATTTTTAAATGTGACAATGCAACAATATATTTTTGGTGTCTTTTTGAATTTCATTTCTGAAACTTAGGAAGGACGAAGTGATCTTACCACCAAGGTAATGTATAATCGAGACTGGCCATCTCGAGGACTACATTTGTTGGAATGTGAAATCATCAAGCCCCCGAGTTTCATAATATCTCTTTAAGTTTTGTAATGTCTGAAGACATAAGGGAAATGATTTGTTTTAGTTCAACTCTATATAATCTTAAGTACACTCAAATCAGAGAGCGTAGCGGAAGTAACCAAAAAAAAAATCTTTTCAAATATTTCGTCAGCTTTGATCACTAAAATTTTATTTTAGATGAATTCCCTCTTAAATGTTTGAATGATTGTCTTTTTAGCCGAACAGTGTTTTTCTGAATCTTCATAAGTGTTCCCTTCCTCCAATGAGAGTTTCATTGAATGGTCACTTAAGGAAATTCTTTATAAAGTACAGTATATGATTTACGAAAGCCTAATTTATACAGATGTTTTTCTTTTTCCAAAACATTTGTTTATAATTTTTGCTTTGGCGAAGTGTCAGATATTCGATTTTATCGAATACAATTTTATTCGATTATGGTCTTCTAAGATTGGTTACTTTTACGTTCTTTAATTTACTACCTTGCTCCCAATTCACCTGAAAGAATACGTTTGATGAGATGATAATTTTTTTTTTATTTGTCAAAGATTTATCTCTTAAACTTTCGTATAGTTAGCTTTTCTTATTTTTGGATTCCTTTTGTTTCAGTCGTTATGAACTAAATTTTATGGATTTTTGTTTTAGAGTTTATGTAAAGTGCAAGCTAGAATTGTTGACTTTTTAATTTAAATGAATTTAAATGAATTTGTTTTCTGATTTTGCATGACTGCATGCACACGCATTTGAAAATGATGAATTTTGGATTTTTAACCATTGATTATATCCTTTTGAACGAAAATTGCCAAATGAGTTTCAATAAATAGTTTTTCTTGCTTAGCATATTGCTCATAAGTATTTTATATTAGTATTGGCCTATGTCAACCTATTATGTTACTTAGTTTACTTCAAGAAGTTTTCCAAAACTATCATGTCAGGGAAAAGGTTTTGAGCACTAGTTTAACGAATTTTTAATTCTCTTCAGGTTGCAGTTTTCTCCTTGTAATTTAAACTGACATTCATTTAAGTTAATGGCACCCTATTGGTTGAGTCATGATTATTAACTTTTACTTTTGGGATCTTGATTTTTGCATAGATTTTATTACATGTTTTATTTCTTGTAAAAAAAAAAAAAAACGGGGGTGTCACCTTTCCTGTTTCAAGCTGTTATAAAATTAATACCGCATTCGAATGTGTAAGTGAATTATGTTTTCTTTCAAAAATAGTTTTTTAGCAAGGTTTACAAATATTTTATTGTTTTAGGTGTTAAACATGTTTCCGAACTCAAACCGTATGCATAATGCTAATTATGTTTAGTCCAGTTGTTTTTTTTTCAAAGTCAGGACTTTGCATTATATTTTATGTTGCCTCTTTGAGATTTGAATTCGTTTTACATTATGACAAAGAGTTAACATATCCTTTCAATATCTATCATCTGCTAAATGTTAAAATTATTTTCCAGTTTTGAGAATTGAGATGATTTTGCGTGAAACCGACTTAACTGTAGTTGCTATTTTATACACCAAGTGACGATTTTTCTATTTGGCATTGTTATGAAAGATGATTTCTTCTTTGATTGAATTTGAGAACCTTTTTACTTTACCAGTCATCGAAATTCGTTTTACTACAATTATACTTTTATTACCAATAAGGTTTCATTTTCTTGTTAAAAAATGATTTTTGAAGATACTCATGCTATTTGTAGTGCTGGTTTTATTTGTATTTGCTTAAGTTTATTAGCATGATGGTCAAGGATTCTTAAAATACTAACCTTGCGGTTTTCTCTAATCAAATTTCGAGGACGAAATTTCTTTTTGGGGGGAAGAATTGTAACATCCTGATTTTTTCTTTTGCATTATAAATTGAGTTTTACGAAATTAAATAATTAATCCTTTAAATTTATCAGTTAGCGTTGAGTATTTTTAAAATATCCTATGGTATTTACGAAAAGTATATTTTAATTATATATTTGTAAGTAGATTCATTTGAAATAACTACTTATTTAAAAGAAAATATTTTCTATCCTTGCTTTGATTTTAATATATTCAATAGTAAATTATGTTTAACACTTCCTAGGTTTTAACTCTATGATTTTCTTATATGTATTTATTTGATAATTTAGTTTTATTGCAAGTATTTTCCTGAATTAAAAACAAACTAATAAATAGTACTATGTGTATTAAGTAATTGAGGTGCAGAAACCCTAAAATCAATTTCTTTTCCCTTCTCCTTCCTGTGGCAGCCGCCGGCCTCACCCCCACCACCATATTCCTTCTTCAACCTCATCTTCTCCTTCATGTAGCCCTTCTCTTCCTCTCCCTGTAAACTCTCTCTCTCTTCCCCTCGTCGGTTTCTCCCTCCGCCTCGGTATCTCTCTCTTCCTCCGGACTGCTGCGCCACCACGAACCGCCGCCGCCGCCTCGCGATTTCTCTCCCTCCAGTCGCGAAGCGCGACTCTCCTTCCCCGTCACCACGCGCCAACGCCGCGGTCGTGCTCTCCTCCTCCAAGTCGCAAATCGCGACTTCCCCCTTTCAGATTGGACCACGATCTCTGCCTCCTCCAGTCGCCGGTGTCCGTTGCGGATTCGAACCGAACCGAACCGCCACCTTGACGCGAACCAGCCACCGTTGTTGTTGCTGCAGCGCTCTTCTCTCTTTTCCGTGCTCGCGTTTCTCTCTCTCCACTGGACCGCCGCGTTTTGGGTACTACTATGCTTTGCCGGCCATCGTCTCCGCCTTGCATTCTTGGTTCCTAATGTGGGTTCAGATCAAACCCTTTCCGGTAAGGTTGTTGTGATGGACCGGTTTGTCTCCTCGGTCCTCGTTGCTGCTGTATTGTTGATGGTACGATCGATTTCAACCGGTTCAGATCGATTGTGCTTTGAACGGGTCTGAAACGAATCCATTGGGTTGCCTTTATTCTTCAAAATCAGATTTTGAGGACGACAAATGACTTTAGGACCAGGCATGATGCGAGCAATGAACCACGTGACGTTGAGGTTATCTCTTTATTTTCGTCAATGGAGGTAAGGGGTGTTTTACCTTGCTTTAGAGAGTATTATCTAGTGAGTTATAATACCTGCTAAGAATATATGGGTATGTTTGTGATTGAATCTTAAGGTAATTAATCGAGACTAAAAGTAAAGGAGGAAATAAACAAAAGAAAATTTGATTGGATAGTGTGATTTGAAATATGTGTTTTAAATGCAAAATGTAAATATGGATTATCGCCTGTTATAGGTTATGATGTATGCTTGCTATTTGATTATATATATATGCGCAAGGTTAAAATGCTATTGTGTATGGTGATTGGGAAAATTTAAATATGCTTGGATTGTACTTAGGTTGATGGTAGATGATGATGATGTGTTGAATGATGAAAAGAGATGCTTAATAAAGATAAAAAAAAAAGGAATTGAATTTTATGAGGAAATGTAAAAAAATCAATTATGCGTTTGGGTATTTTATTTGTAAATTTCTTTGATGAATATGAATTGATTAATGGTATTGATTGTTTTATTGATTATTGGATGATATCTAATTGGTATTTGATTACGGAGTGAAAAATATAAAATTGCTTATGAATTGATTATTTGTATTGATTATTTTTAGTGATTATTGGATGACATATGGTTGGTATTTTCTTATGAAGTAAGAATTTGATTGCTGCATGTTAGTGTGAATCAAGTATGTTTGAATTAAACTGGACTGGATTATCGTTGGAATAAACGAAGAAAATAAAGGTAGCAGCTATTGATCGCGTGTCGGGTATCCGTACCCATTAGGTGCCCTGTTAGGATAGAGCCTATTTTAAGGAATAGACTCGAATCCCCAATAGGTGAAGTCCTCACTCAGGTAAGTAAATCCCATAGATCCAAAGTCTCATTAGGTGTTGGGACTCGTGCGAGATCAATAGCTGCCAGGTAAATTGATAAAGTAAGTGGTGAAACATGTAAGAAGGCACGAAAGAAAAGAACAAGGAAAATGCCCTAATGAGCTAAAGGTCTATGCGGTAAGAAAATCCTGGGTGAAGGTAAGAAATTCCTATTGGGTGAAGACACCATCCTAACAGGTGCATCCTAATGGTAGAGTATAAGAAAAGACAAGAAAGAAAAGGAATGAATAAAGGAAAGAGAAAAGATGAGAAAAACAAAGAAGAAAGAAAAGGAATGAATAAAGGAAAGAGAAAAGATGAGAAAAACTAAAAAAAAAATATATTAAGAAAAGTGATATGAATGATAGACGAAAGAAAAGATTATAGATGCGTATGAATTTGAATTGTTTGGATTTGCTATGTTTTGAAGTACTAGAAATATTTGTGTTTGACTTAGTAGGTTATTATGTCTAGTTAGAAACTACTTCTCTACTATATGTGTAAAGCTCACCCTTGCAACCATTTTTCAGGTTCAAAGTTTGAGCAGACACTGTTTCAGGCCGAGCAGGAATAACACTCCACTACGTGGAGTGTAAACTAGTCACGAGTGAATTATAATAAAGATTTGTGTAGTTAATGTAGTTTAATTTTGTTAAGCCCGCAACATGTATTATTTTGTAGACAGGGCATTGGTATGTGCAGGATGTTATGTAAAGTTAAGTTGAGGATTTATTATTCTCTGGATTGACAGGTTAAACAGGAATTTTTTGGAAAGTCCAAAAAACAGAGGAAACTCTGCCGGATTTTCGTATGAATTTTTAGAAGTAATTAAGTTTTAAAAGTAATTTTCAATACCCAATTAAGTTAAATCCTATTTTATCTAATTAAAAGTGAGGATGTTACATTTTGGTATCAGAGCAGTTTTTCCTCGGCCTATTGGAGTTGTGAGTTACTCCTGCTGTGTTACTCACCAAGCGAGTAACTGATAGATAGCTTAGTATCTAAGTTAGATGAATAGAGTAATAAGATGCTAGCCTTATATTAGGATTTTGTAATGATGCAGATAGTGTTTGATTAAATCTTAATTAATTCTGGTTTATGTGTCTCAAGTTTTGTATGAATAAACACGATTTTTTTTTTCTAGAAAATGAACGTTGTCGTATTTAGAAAATGGAGGAAATCCGAGATTAAGGAAAGTGAAAGAACCCCAACGGGCCAGAGCACGTAATTGCTACCCCAACGAGAAGGAACGATCCTTGGTTTCGAAGTAAGTATGCCAATTTTTAAATGTGACAATGCAACAATATATTTTTGGTGTCTTTTTGAATTTCATTTCTGAAACTTAGGAAGGACGAAGTGATCTTACCACCAAGGTAATGTATAATCGAGACTGGCCATCTCGAGGACTACATTTGTTGGAATGTGAAATCATCAAGCCCCCGAGTTTCATAATATCTCTTTAAGTTTTGTAATGTCTGAAGACATAAGGGAAATGATTTGTTTTAGTTCAACTCTATATAATCTTAAGTACACTCAAATCAGAGAGCGTAGCGGAAGTAACCAAAAAAAAAAATCTTTTCAAATATTTCGTCAGCTTTGATCACTAAAATTTTATTTTAGATGAATTCCCTCTTAAATGCTTGAATGATTGTCTTTTTAGCCGAACAGTGTTTTTCTGAATCTTCATAAGTGTTCCCTTCCTCCAATGAGAGTTTCATTGAATGGTCACTTAAGGAAATTCTTTATAAAGTACAGTATATGATTTACGAAAGCCTAATTTATACAGATGTTTTTCTTTTTCCAAAACATTTGTTTATAATTTTTGCTTTGGCGAAGTGTCAGATATTCGATTTTATCGAATACAATTTTATTCGATTATGGTCTTCTAAGATTGGTTACTTTTACGTTCTTTAATTTACTACCTTGCTCCCAATTCACCTGAAAGAATACGTTTGATGAGATGATAATTTTTTTTTATTTGTCAAAGATTTATCTCTTAAACTTTCGTATAGTTAGCTTTTCTTATTTTTGGATTCCTTTTGTTTCAGTCGTTATGAACTAAATTTTATGGATTTTTGTTTTAGAGTTTATGTAAAGTGCAAGCTAGAATTGTTGACTTTTTAATTTAAATGAATTTAAATGAATTTTTTTTCTGATTTTGCATGACTGCATGCACACGCATTTGAAAATGATGAATTTTGGATTTTTAACCATTGATTATATCCTTTTGAACGAAAATTGCCAAATGAGTTTCAATAAATAGTTTTTCTTGCTTAGCATATTGCTCATAAGTATTTTATATTAGTATTGGCCTATGTCAACCTATTATGTTACTTAGTTTACTTCAAGAAGTTTTCCAAAACTATCATGTCAGGGAAAAGGTTTTGAGCACTAGTTTAACGAATTTTTAATTCTCTTCAGGTTGCAGTTTTCTCCTTGTAATTTAAACTGACATTCATTTAAGTTAATGGCACCCTATTGGTTGAGTCATGATTATTAACTTTTACTTTTGGGATCTTGATTTTTGCATAGATTTTATTACATGTTTTATTTCTTGTAAAAAAAAAAAAACGGGGATGTCACCTTTCCTGTTTCAAGCTGTTATAAAATTAATACCGCATTCAAATGTGTAAGTGAATTATGTTTTCTTTCAAAAATAGTTTTTTAGCAAGGTTTACAAATATTTTATTGTTTTAGGTGTTAAACATGTTTCCGAACTCAAACCGTATGCATAATGCTAATTATGTTTAGTCCAGTTGTTTTTTTTTCAAAGTCAGGACTTTGCATTATATTTTATGTTGCCTCTTTGAGATTTGAATTCGTTTTACATTATGACAAAGAGTTAACATATCCTTTCAATATCTATCATCTGCTAAATGTTAAAATTATTTTCCAGTTTTGAGAATTGAGATGATTTTGCGTGAAACCGACTTAACTGTAGTTGCTATTTTATACACCAAGTGACGATTTTTCTATTTGGCATTGTTATGAAAGATGATTTCTTCTTTGATTGAATTTGAGAACCTTTTTACTTTACCAGTCATCGAAATTCGTTTTACTACAATTATACTTTTATTACCAATAAGGTTTCATTTTCTTGTTAAATAATGATTTTTGAAGATACTCATGCTATTTGTAGTGCTGGTTTTATTTGTATTTGCTTAAGTTTATTAGCATGATGGTCAAGGATTCTTAAAATACTAACCTTGCGGTTTTCTCTAATCAAATTTCGAGGACGAAATTTCTTTTTGGGGGGAAGAATTGTAACATCCTGATTTTTTCTTTTGCATTATAAATTGAGTTTTACGAAATTAAATAATTAATCCTTTAAATTTATCAGTTAGCGTTGAGTATTTTTAAAATATCCTATGGTATTTACGAAAAGTATATTTTAATTATATATTTGTAAGTAGATTCATTTGAAATAACTACTTATTTAAAAGAAAATATTTTCTATCCTTGCTTTGATTTTAATATATTCAATAGTAAATTATGTTTAACACTTCCTAGGTTTTAACTCTATGATTTTCTTATATGTATTTATTTGATAATTTAGTTTTATTGCAAGTATTTTCCTGAATTAAAAACAAACTAATAAATAGTACTATGTGTATTAAGTAATTGAGGTGCAGAAACCCTAAAATCAATTTCTTTTCCCTTCTCCTTCCTGTGGCAGCCGCCGGCCTCACCCCCACCACCATATTCCTTCTTCAACCTCATCTTCTCCTTCATGTAGCCCTTCTCTTCCTCTCCCTGTAAACTCTCTCTCTCTTCCCCTCGTCGGTTTCTCCCTCCGCCTCGGTATCTCTCTCTTCCTCCGGACTGCTGCGCCACCACGAACCGCCGCCGCCGCCTCGCGATTTCTCTCCCTCCAGTCGCGAAGCGCGACTCTCCTTCCCCATCACCACGCGCCAACGCCGCGATCATGCTCTCCTCCTCCAAGTCACAAATCGCGACTTCCCCCTTTCAGATTGGACCACGATCTCTGCCTCCTCCAGTCGCCGGTGTCCGTTGCGGATTCGAACCGAACCGAACCGCCACCTTGACGCGAACCAGCCACCGTTGTTGTTGCTGCAGCGCTCTTCTCTCTTTTCCGTGCTCGCGTTTCTCTCTCTCCACTGGACCGCCGCGTTTTGGGTACTACTATGCTTTGCCGGCCATCGTCTCCGCCTTGCATTCTTGGTTCCTAATGTGGGTTCAGATCAAACCCTTTCCGGTAAGGTTGTTGTGATGGACCGGTTTGTCTCCTCGGTCCTCGTTGCTGCTGTATTGTTGATGGTACGATCGATTTCAACCGGTTCAGATCGATTGTGCTTTGAACGGGTCTGAAACGAATCCATTGGGTTGCCTTTATTCTTCAAAATCAGATTTTGAGGACGACAAATGACTTTAGGACCAGGCATGATGCGAGCAATGAACCACGTGACGTTGAGGTTATCTCTTTATTTTCGTCAATGGAGGTAAGGGGTGTTTTACCTTGCTTTAGAGAGTATTATCTAGTGAGTTATAATACCTGCTAAGAATATATGGGTATGTTTGTGATTGAATCTTAAGGTAATTAATCGAGACTAAAAGTAAAGGAGGAAATAAACAAAACAAAATTTGATTGGATAGTGTGATTTGAAATATGTGTTTTAAATGCAAAATGTAAATATGGATTATCGCCTGTTATAGGTTATGATGTATGCTTGCTATTTGATTATATATATATGCGCAAGGTTAAAATGCTATTGTGTATGGTGATTGGGAAAATTTAAATATGCTTGGATTGTACTTAGGTTGATGGTAGATGATGATGATGTGTTGAATGATGAAAAGAGATGCTTAATAAAGATAAAAAAAAAGGAATTGAATTTTATGAGGAAATGTAAAAAAATCAATTATGCGTTTGGGTATTTTATTTGTAAATTTCTTTGATGAATATGAATTGATTAATGGTATTGATTGTTTTATTGATTATTGGATGATATCTAATTGGTATTTGATTACGGAGTGAAAAATATAAAATTGCTTATGAATTGATTATTTGTATTGATTATTTTTAGTGATTATTGGATGACATATGGTTGGTATTTTCTTATGAAGTAAGAATTTGATTGCTGCATGTTAGTGTGAATCAAGTATGTTTGAATTAAACTGGACTGGATTATCGTTGGAATAAACAAAGAAAATAAAGGTAGCAGCTATTGATCGCGTGTCGGGTATCCGTACCCATTAGGTGCCCTGTTAGGATAGAGCCTATTTTAAGGAATAGACTCGAATCCCCAATAGGTGAAGTCCTCACTCAGGTAAGTAAATCCCATAGATCCAAAGTCTCATTAGGTGTTGGGACTCGTGCGAGATCAATAGCTGCCAGGTAAATTGATAAAGTAAGTGGTGAAACATGTAAGAAGGCACGAAAGAAAAGAACAAGGAAAATGCCCTAATGAGCTAAAGGTCTATGCGGTAAGAAAATCCTGGGTGAAGGTAAGAAATTCCTATTGGGTGAAGACACCATCCTAACAGGTGCATCCTAATGGTAGAGAGTATAAGAAAAGACAAGAAAGAAAAGGAATGAATAAAGGAAAGAGAAAAGATGAGAAAAACAAAGAAGAAAGAAAAGGAATGAATAAAGGAAAGAGAAAAGATGAGAAAAACTAAAAAAAAATATATTAAGAAAAGTGATATGAATGATAGACGAAAGAAAAGATTATAGATGCGTATGAATTTGAATTGTTTGGATTTGCTATGTTTTGAAGTACTAGAAATATTTGTGTTTGACTTAGTAGGTTATTATGTCTAGTTAGAAACTACTTCTCTACTATATGTGTAAAGCTCACCCTTGCAACCATTTTTCAGGTTCAAAGTTTGAGCAGACACTGTTTCAGGCCGAGCAGGAATAACACTCCACTACGTGGAGTGTAAACTAGTCACGAGTGAATTATAATAAAGATTTGTGTAGTTAATGTAGTTTAATTTTGTTAAGCCCGCAACATGTATTATTTTGTAGACAGGGCATTGGTATGTGCAGGATGTTATGTAAAGTTAAGTTGAGGATTTATTATTCTCTGGATTGACAGGTTAAACAGGAATTTTTTGGAAAGTCCAAAAAACAGAGGAAACTCTGCCGGATTTTCGTATGAATTTTTAGAAGTAATTAAGTTTTAAAAGAAATTTTCAATACCCAATTAAGTTAAATCCTATTTTATCTAATTAAAAGTGAGGATGTTACATAAGGACCTTTAAAAAAGATCCTAAACAATACTTGCTGCCCCAAGGGACGTAAAGGAAGTAGCATGAGTCCTTGGAGGCTCTAACAAGTGTAAAATGGTTAAGAGAGTATTCTAAAGGCTTAGAATAGTTTAGGAATGTGTATTACGACATATAAGAACCTTTAGAATGATCCTAAACAATGATTGGTGCCCCAAGGGACGTATAGGATGTAGCATGAGTCCTTGGAGGCTCTAACAAGTGTAATATGGTTAATAGAGTTTTCTAAAGGCTTAGAATGGTCTAGGAATGTGTATTAGGACATATAAGAACCTTTAGAATGATCCTAAACAATGCTTGCTGCCCCAAGGGACGTAAAGGAAGTAGCATGAGTCCTTGGAGGCTCTAACAAGTGTAATATGGTTAATAGAGTTTTCTAAAGGCTTAGAATGGTCTAGGAATGTGTATTAGGACATATAAGAACCTTTAGAAAGATCCTAAACAATGCTTGCTGCCCCATGGGATGTAAAGGAAGTAGCATGAGTGCTTGGAGGCTCTAATAAGTGTAAAATGGTTAAGAGAGTATTCTAAAGGCTTAGAATAGTCTAGGAATGTGTATTAGGACATATAAGAACCTTAAGAATGATCCTAGACAATTCTTGGTGCCCGAAGGAACCTAAAGGATGTAGCATGATTCCTTGGAGGCTCTAACAAGTGTAGGATGGTTAATAGAGTATTCTAAAGGCTTAGAATGGTCTGGGAATGTGTATTTGGACATATAAGAACCATGAGAATGATCCTAAACAATGCTTGGTGCCCCAAGGGACGTAAAGGATGTAGCATGAGTCCTTGGACGCTATAACAAGTGTAGAATGGTTAATAGACTATTCTAAATTCTTAGAATGGTCTAGGAATGTGTATTTGGACATATAAGAACCAGGAGAATGATCCTAAACAATGCTAGGTGCCCGAAGGGACGTAAAGGATGTAGCATGAGTCCTTGGACGCTCTAACAAGTGTAGAATGGTTAAGAGGGTATTCTAAAGGCTTAGTATAGTCTAGGCATGTATATTAGGACATATATGAACCTTTAGAATGATCCTAAACAATGTTTGGTAACCCAAGGGACGTAAAAGATGTAGCATGAGTCCATGGAGGCTCTAATAAGTGTAAAATGGTTAATAAAGTATTCTAAAGGCTTAGAATGGTCTAGGAATGTGTATTAGGACATATAAGAACCTTCATAATGATCCTAAACAATGCTTAGGCCCCAAGGGACTTAAAAGATGTAGCATGAGTCCATGGAGGGTGTAACAAGTGTAGAATGGTTAAGAGAGTATTCTAACGTGTTAGAATGGTCTAGGAATGTGTATTAGGACATATAAGAACCTTTAGAATGATCCTAAATAATGCTTGGTGCCCCAAGGAACTTAAAGGATGTAGCATGAGTCCTTGGAGGCTCTAACAAGTGTAGAATGGTTAATAGACTATTCTAAAGGCTTAGAATGGTCTAGGAATGTATATTTGGACATATAAGAACCATGAGAATGATCCTAAACAATGCTTGGTGCCCCAAGGGTTGTAAAGGATGTAGCATGAGTCCTTGGACGCTCTAACAAGTGTAGAATGTAACACCCCGCATTTTTCCCGTATGTACGTAAACAAATTTGTTTAAAATAAACCTTGAGTTTTGCTTTCAAAAGGATTTTTCTAAAAAGAATTATTTATGATTTTATTCAAGAATGATTTCTTTATGGAAAGAACTTGCATTCTGATTGATGAACTTTGAGAATGCAATTTTTTTTAGAATTTTCTGGATTTATTTACAAACTGTTTTTCTGGAAATTTTGGAAGATGAATTTTTATAAAACCATGATTTCTGGAAAGCTGATGACTTTAAATAAAATTATCTTTTGGAAATTTTCTATTTGTACGAAAAACTTGATTTTTAAGGATTTCTAATTATGTGTTTTGTGTAAATGATTGTTTCACTTTGAAAGAATTTAAGTTTTTTCTAGGATAATGATGTGTTCTCGTAGGAGATTAAATCAATTGCCATGACATAGAATTAATTGATGATATGTGCTCATTGTGATATGTGTTTGGTTTAATATGTGCATATTATTTGAAAATAAACATGTGTGCATATGTGTGTAAATGTGTTACGGTTTTGGGCATATAGGTGTGTATGTGACTTTTGAAAATGTTGCATAAATCACATGAACTAATGACCATGATGCCTTGAATAATTAAGAATAGGAAATAAAAATGAAAATGCATGAGGTGTGGGCATATGTGTGTGCCACGGTGATGGGTGTGTGTGTGTGTAGGTTAGAACTTTGATTCTTGGGTAGAAAAGAAAGGATTGGAAGTGACCATGCATGATGAAGTCTAGCCCTAGCCTAGGCACTTTGTCTCTTTGATTTAACCCTTTCCATGCAAATTTTTAGAAACCTAAATTTGCCCTTCCTTTTGGTGCCTTCGCCGAACCTCAACTTAAGGGCAAAGGAGGCAAATTCGGTGGCCCTTAAATCTATCTTGCCTTAGTTCATTTCTCACATTTCATTCCCATTTCCTTCACTCACATATCCAAACACTTTCTAATGGATCATCACACCCTTATAAAAGAAAAGAGAGCAAGAGAAAGAAGGTGTGGCCGTAGGAAATAAGAAGGAAGAAGAAGGAGAATTAGACCAAGACTTTGAGTTTCCTTGAAGATCAAGAACCTTAGGAGTTAGAAAACCAACTTTCTTGGTAGGTTATGTGAAGATCAAGAGAAAACCATGATAGTTAGATTTTCTTTTGGATTTGTAACTTTTCTTTCCTTTTTCCCTTTCATTGCATGTTTGTCTTTATGGCATGAAAGATGAGTGCAAGTATGTTTTAGCCTTAACTATGGACTTTTTAAATTGGTTTGTAATATGTGGACTCATGGACTCTTTAAGCTTTGGCTATGGCATCACTAGGTAGATCATGATGATTTTCTAAACAAGCTTCTAAAGGATCTAACTTATTTTGAGAAAACTAAAATGAAAACTTCATCCATGTTGAATTTATCCTCTTAAAATCGTGAACCGTGAGGTTTTTATGAAAAAGTTTAGTAAATAATTTATGATCTAGGTTTGATTTGTGACAAAGTGAAGAATTTGTGTCTTGCATGATGATTTCTTGTGCTCAAATCGTGACCTATGTGTATGTATGTGAATGTTTGATTAACAATTTCATGATCTAAGTTTATTTGAGAAGAAAATAGGGATTTTTTTTAGTTTTGCATGTTGACTTGTGATGATTCTGGTTGACCTTTGTATGTGCATGCATTAATCCATGTTTGTTGATTAAAAGTCAGGACTTTGAGGCTTTGCATGTCAAGTTTCAAATGAAAAAGGTTATGTTTCCCTTTGTGTATGTCTCGGCCTAGTAGAAATAAATAGGATAACGGACTTTAAAATGATTTTTCTTCTTATGAGCATGATTTGATTTAAAGACTTGTTTTATATTTGTGGTGTTGATATGAAGGCCATTCGGCCATGAGTGCTAAAAATGTTTTGGTGCATGATTTTTAGGTGCATGTATGTATTAGGAATTGATTTAGTGGTCTTAAGTCCATGCATGCCATTCTTTTTAGAAGTCCAAGCTATAATTCAAATTTCTATCAAAAGGTCTAAAGAAAACCTCATAATGGCTCATGCACGTTGGTGTGATTAAATGGTGATGTGTGATCTATAGGATTTGCTTTGATTAATTATCTTTAGTATGTCAAAAAGTAAACTAAGATTCTTGCCTCATGTGTGATGATATTCGACCTTGAGGTAGGAGAATAGGGAAGTGTGTTTAATCATCATTTCGGATGTACATAGACCTTAGATTAAGATTAGCTTAATTTAGGAGCATAAAGGTGCATGTAGGAAATAACCAATTTAAAGGAAAATAAAATAAATCTTTGAAATGATTTGTAGCTTTAATTGTTGTTTGAATTAAAGTGAAGAAAATGAAATTGAAGTTGTCCAATTTCCCTATGATGCTCATGGTTTCAATCTTTGAAGGCATGGAATAATTTCATTTTTGCTTTGGTTGTGTGATATGTCATTGCAAGATCTCATTTAAATGTTCTGGTTAATACATGTTTAGATGATTAGAAGAATTTCTTTTAAGTGAATAATGAGAGTGATTATATGCTACGTTTATGCTATTATCTGTTTGATGAAATGATTTCTTTTCTTCTTTTCGGATTTTAGGACTAGAAATAAATAAATTGATTTCAAGGTCTGGAAATTATTTGTAGTTAGGAAATGTCAATCCTAGGTAATTCGGTTTTGTCATGATTTAGCTAAGGGGTTAAGCTTGAATTGTTTTCTCATGCATGATTAGTTTGTGTGTCAACGTTATAAATTAATTTAATGTAACTTTAGAATTTCATCTTTTAAATCTTGTTATTCTGTTGAATGTTTCCATACCCCAAACGTTTTAAAGCAAGTTTTAATGAGGAAAGAAAGTTTATTTGACTAAAAGAGTATTTCCAAATTGTTTTCAAAAGTTTTTCTCAAAAACCGTCTTAATCATGAATATTGAATTGAATTTGAAAAACATTGGACAATGATAACAAGTTTTTAAAAGAGAAATTGTTTTCAAAACGAATTCACCAAATGTATCGAACTCGTTTCTAATGCACGGGAAAATGTCTTAGTTGAGCGATGGACGAGAGGATAAGAGGCGAGGAGAGATGATCGGGAAACCTTGGAAAGCTATAGGACGTTTGTCATCAAGGTGAGAGAGGGGCTTTCCCTTAAGACGCCGTGGTAATTAGGTACATATTAAGGCGTCCAATCATCTCAAAGATTGGACTCCAATCTCATTTAGCGTAGTGGTGTATGTGATAGCTCTTGTTTGATTGATTTAGCTATCCACCCGGACGACTGAGATTGGTTTATAAAAATGATGATATGTTTTATAATTATTCATGTTGTGCTATTTAATTATTTTGTGATGTGTTTATTTGTTACTTAATATGATATGGATGGGAACCGTGTGGGTAAACAATAAACACTAAGACTATAGAGTAGTAATCGAAGAAATAAGAGACGAAAACGATAAATGTGAAAGACGTGATTAGTCGAGGAAGAATGGTGACGAGGAGATGATGCTAAGATGACTATGAGAAATGTTCGACAAAACGAGCGGGAGCGTGGTGATGATGATTGGAAATTTGGAAAGAACGAGAGAAGTTGCGGATACTGCTGAACCCGAATTGGCGAGAAGAGACACCAGTGATGCTGCTGAGTTACAATTGGCTAAGAGGACAGTGACGGCGTGCTAAGTGGCGAGTTGATCTGAAATAGTAATGCTAATGTTGATGAGAGCATTGTTGATGTGATGTGAGAAAGAGAAAGATGATGCAATGATGATTGTGATGATTCAAGTGATGCTATGCGAGTTTTAGGGGGAATTAGATGCGAACGATTAGCGATCGGGTCTCATTGAAGGGATGTACCAAGGATGAGCCGATCATTAGGACTAAACCGTAATTAAAACTCTTTAAAAGATTTTAAAAGACATTAACAATTGCGGTGAGGTATGAGTATCGTATCGAAGTAGTGGAGAGGAAGGAACCATAGGTATCTACAGATACTTAGGAGGAGATTGCATTTGGGGAGGACGATGACGGTGATACGTCAAGAAGTCTAGAGCATGTTTCTAGGCGGAACGAACTCCACATGTGGCGCACTAACGTGGTGGGGACTGGGTCCAATGCCGTGGTAAAGTTCTGCAGGCCTACTAGAAACATATTGTCGCCCCCTAGATTGCAAATCGAGAACAGTGAGAGGGACTGGAACGGGGCATTGTGTTTGCCACTGCGTGGACAGTGAGCCTTGCTATTATTGATTTGATTTGAGGACGAGATCCTCCTAGTCTGGGACCATTTATGTGTTGTGACAGCTGTCGTGCCCGCGTGGTAAAGGTCCTGTACTCCTGTTTGCTTCCGACTAGGATGGGTGGTTGTCCGAGGAGATGTAGGCGTGTGTGAGCTCAATGATGTCTCCCCCTCATCATTGATGCTAACCGAAATGATAAGACTTAAATAACCAAGATGCTCCAAAGACACGGGTAATGATAGTAATAACGAAAATAATATTGATAATGATGTTAACCCCAAATGATGGATAAGATTTATGAGTGGTAAGTGATATGTGTACCTTTGAAGTAGTTGAGGAGTATGAGGATGAGAAAGGAACGGAAGTCTCATGGTGAAGACAGTAAGGTCAAAGAATCTTGAAAATATTATCTTGTATGATGTAATACGCTTATATTCTGTTAATAAATATTTGATGTCTTGATTTACTTTATGTTATGGTTGGATTTGTTTACTTATATTTGTTTGGTCTTAGTATTTACCTAATGTAATCCCACATAGTCGGCATTGCCGTTTTGGGTAGCTCACTCTCTCTTTCTCCTACAATTCTATTATGTGTTGCAAAAAAACTGTGCGGATCCTAGATGGACAACATTGCAAGATATCAGTTGATCAGGGAGATAGGAGCCCCACATATGAGAGGAGATAACAACACCATGTCGGCCTACGTGGTGTTCTTTCTAAGGATTCAGCGCAGAAGCGTAGAGCTAGCCGAAAGAGTTACTCCTTTGGATATAGAGATTAAGAGTGCGTCGGATGACTCTACGGTAGAAATCACGGAGGAGGCAGAGGAGGAGGATCCCGACCCTCGGATTGAGGCTGATACAGATGAGTGTCTAAGCGATGAGGATTGGAGCCCAAGCCCTGAGGATCTTTCAATAGAGGAGGAGGACGAGTGATAAAGCAATATTATGTGGCAAGTGTTGGTGGAATCCGACGACTAGAGATTAGGTAATTCCCTTTTGAGTATTGTATTCCACTTCAAGTTATTAGACACCTGGCTCTAATATGTTGTAACCCCAAACAAGATTATGTTAAGTACAGATGTTTTGAAATCAAATCAAACGGGGTAACTTGTTTGAATTAGGTTTTGGGAAACGAGTTTCAAAGTGCGATGTCCCGTGACATCTCGGTTTGGAACTTGAAGGGTGGCATGCCTTTGAGAACGTATGTTTCATAACTCAGTTTCAAATTGAAAATGTTCTCATGAGCGTGTAACTCTTGTAAAAAAAAATGGCCCCTAATTTTCATTTAAAATGATTATGGTTTTCAAGTTGCCAAATCGGGGTGTTACATAGAATGGTTAATAGGGTATTCTAAAGGCTTAGTATAGTCTAGGCATGTGTATTAGGACATATAAGAACCTTTAGAAAGATCCTAAACAATGCTTGCTGCCCCAAGGGACGTAAAGGAAGTAGCATGAGTCCTTGGAGGCTCTAACAAGTGTAAAATGGTTAAGAGAGTATTCTAAAGGCTTAGATTAGTGTAGGAATGTGTATTAGGACATAAAAGAACCTTTAGAATGATCCTAAACAATGCTTGGTGCCCCAAGGGACGTAAAGGATGTAACATGAGTCCTTGGAGGCTCTAATAAGTGTAAAATGGTTACTAAAGTATTCTAAAGGCTTAGAATAGTCTACGCATGTATATTAGGACATATAAGAACCATAAGAATGATCCTAAACAATGCTTGGTTCCCCAAGGGACGTATAGGATGTAGCATGAGTCCTTGGAGGCTCTAACAAATGTAGAATGGTTAAGAGAGTATTCTAAAGACTTAGAATGGTCTAGGAATGTGTATTAGAACATATAAGAACCCTCAGAATGATCCTAAACTATACTTGGTTACGTAGAGGTTGAATCATGAGTCCTTGGAGGCTTTAACAAGTGTAGAATGGTTAAGAGAGTATTCTAAAGACTTAGAATGGTCTAGGCATGTGTAGTAGGACATATAGGAACCTTTAGAATGATCCTAAACAATGCTTGGTGCCCCAAGGGACATAGAGGATGTAGCATGAGTCCTTGGAGGCTTTAACAAGTGTAGAATGGTTAAGAGAGTACTCTAAAGACTTAGAATGGTCAAGGAATGTGTATTAGGACATATAAGAACCTTTAGAATGATCCTACACAATGCTTGGTGCCCCAAGGGACGTAAAGGATGTAGCATGAGTCCTTGGAGGCTCTAACAGGTGTAGAATGGTTAAAAGAGTATTCTAAAGGCTTAGAATGGTCTAGGAATGTGTATTAGGACATATAAGAACCTTTAGAAAGATCCTAAACAATGCTTGGTGCCCCAAGGAACGTAAAGGATGTAGCATGAGTCCTTGGAGGGTCTAACAAGTGTAGAATGGTTAAGAGAGTATTCTAAAGGCTTAAAATCGTCTAGGAATGTGTATTAGGACATATAAGAACCTTAGAAAGGTGCTAAACAATGCTTGTTGCCCCAACGGACGTAAAGGAAGTAGCATGAGTCCTTGGAGGCTCTAACAAGTGTAAAATGGTTAATAGAGTATTATAAAGGCTTAGAATGGTCTAGGAATGTGTACTATGACATATAAGAACCTTTAGAATGATCCTAAACAATGCTTGGTGTCCCAAGGGACGTATAGGATGTAGCATGAGTCCTTGGAGGTTCTAACAAGTGTAGAATGGTTAAGAGAGTATTCTAAAGACTTAGAATGGTCTAGGAATGTGTATCAGGACATATAAGAACCTGTAGAATGATCCTAAATAATGCTTGGTGCCCCAAGGGACGTATAGGATATAGCATGAGTCCTTGGAGGCTCTAATAAGTGTACAATGGTTAAGAGAGTGTTCTGAAGGCTTAAAATCGTCTAGGAATGTGTATTAGGACATATAATAACCTTTAAATGATCCTAAACAATGCATGGTTCCCCTAGGAACGTAGAGGGTGAATCATGAGTCCTTGGAGGCTCTATCAAGTGTAGAATGGTTAAGAGAATTTTCTAAAAGACTTAGAATAGTCTAGGCATGTGTATTAGGACATATAAGAACGTTTAGAATGATCCTAAACAATGCTTGGTGCCCAAGGGACGTATAGGATGTAGCATGAGTCCTTGGAGGCTCTAACAAGTGTAGAATGGTTAAGAGAGTACTCTAAAGACTTAGAATGGTCTAGGAATGTGTATTAGGACATATAAGAACCTTTAGAATGATCCTACACAATGCTTGGTGCCCCAAGGGACGTAAAGGATGTAGCATGAGTCCTTGGAGGCTCTAACAGGTGTAGAATGGTTAAAAGAGTATTCTAAAGGCTTAGAATGGTCTAGGAATGTGTATTAGGACATATAAGAACCTTTAGAATCATCCTAAACAATGCTTGGTGCCCAAAGGGACGTAAAGGATGTAGAATGAGTCCTTGGAGGCTCTAACAAGTGTAGAATGGTTAAGAGAGTATTCTAAAGGCTTAGAATCGTCTAGGAATGTGTATTAGGACATATAAGAACCTTTAGAAAGATCCTAAACAATGCTTGCTGCCCCAAAGGATGTAAAGGAAGTAGCATGAGTCCTTGGAGGCTCTAACATGTGTAAAATGGTTAATAGAGTATTATAAAGGCTTAGAATGGTCTAGGAATGTGTATTAGGACATATAAGAACCTTTAGAATGATACTAAACAATGCTTGGTGCCCCAAGGGACGTATAGGATGTAGCATGAGTCCTTGGAGGCTCTAACAAGTGTAATATGGTTAATAGAGTTTTCTACAGGCTTAGAATGGTCTAGGAATGTGTATTAGGACATATAAGAACCTTTAAAATGATTCTAAACAATGCTTGGTGCCCCAAGGGACATGAGGATATAGCGTGAGTCCTTGGAGGCTCTAACAAGTGTAGAAAGGTTAAGAGAGTATTCTAAAGGCTTAAAATGGTCTAGGAATGTGTATTAGGACATATAAGAACCTTTAGAATGATCCTAAATAATGCTTGGTGTGCCAAGGTACGTAGAGGATGTAGCATGTGTCCAAGGAGGCTCTAACAGGTGTAGAATGGTTAAAAGAGTATTCTAAAGGCTTAGAATGGTCTAGGAATGTGTGTTAGGACATATAAGAACCCTCAGAATGATCCTAAACAAAGCTTGGTGCCCCAAGGGACGTAAAGGAAGTAGCTTGAGTCCTTGGAGGCTCTAACAAGTGTAGACTGGTTAAGAGAGTATTCTAAGGCTTAGAATCGTCTAGGAATGTGTAATAGGACATATAAGAACCTTTTGAAAGATCCTAAACAATGCTTGGTGCCCTAAGGGACGTAATGGAAATAGCATGAGTCTTGGAGGCTCTAACAAGTGTAAAATGGTTAATAGAGTATTATAAATGTTTACAATGGTCTAGGATTGTGTATTAGGACATATAAAAACCTTCAGAATGACCTTAACTATGCTTGGTTCCCCAAAGAACGTAGAGGGTGAATCATGAGTCGTTGGAGGCTCTAACAAGTGTAGAATGGTTAAGACAGTATTCTAAAGGCTTAGTATAGTCTAGGCATGTATATTAGGACATATAAGAACCCTCAAAATGATCCTAAACAATGCTTGGTGCCCCAAGGGATGTAGAGGATATATATCATGAGTCCTTGGAGGCTCTAACAAGTGTAGAATGGATAATAGAGTATTATAAAGGCTTAGAATGGTCTAGGAATGTGTATCAGGACATATAAGAACCTTTAGAATGATCCTAAACAAATGCTTGTTGCCCCAAGGGACGTAAAGGATGTAGCCTAAGTCCTTGCAAGCTCTAACAAGTGTAAAATGGTTAATAGAGTATTATAAAGGCTTAGAATGGTCTAGGAATGTGTATAAGGACATATAAGAACCCTCAGAATGATCCTAAACTATACTTGGTTACGTAGAGGGTGAATCATGAGTCCTTGGAGGCTTTAACAAGTGTAGAATGGTTAAGAGCGCATTCTAAAGACTTAGAATGGTCTAGGCACGTGTATTAGGACATATAGGAACCTTTAGAATGATCCTAAACAATGCATGGTGCCCCATGGGATGTAGAGGATGTAGCATGAGTCCTTGGAGGCTTTAACAAGTGTAGAATGGTTAAGAGAGTACTCTAAAGACTTAGAATGGTCTAGGAATGTGTATTAGGACATATAAGAACCTTTAGAATGATCCTACACAATGCTTGGTGCCCCAAGGGACGTAAAGGATGTAGCATGAGTCCTTGGAGGCTCTAACAGGTGTAGAATGGTTAAAAGAGTATTCTAAAGGCTTAGAATGGTCTAGGAATGTGTATTAGGACATATAAGAACCTTTAGAATGATCCTAAACAATGCTTGGTGCCCCATGGAACGTAAAGGATGTAGCATGAGTCCTTGGAGGCTCTAACAAGTGTAGAATGGTTAAGAGAGTATTCTAAAGGCTTAGAATCGTCTAGGAATGTGTATTAGGACATATAAGAACTTTTAGAAAGATCTTAAACAATGCTTGGTGCCCCAAGGGACGTAAAGGAAGTAGCATGAGTCCTTGGAGGCTCTAACAAGTGTAAAATGGTTAATAGAGTATTATAAAGGCTTAGAATGGTCTAGGAATGTGTACTATGACATATAAGAACCTTTAGAATGATCCTAAACAATGCTTGGTGTCCCAAGGGACGTATAGAATGTAGCATGAGTCCTTGGAGGCTCTAACAAGTGCAGAATGGTTAAGAGAGTATTCTAAAGACTTAGAATGGTCTAGGAATGTGTATTAGGACATATAAGAACCTGTAGAATGATCCAAAATAATGCTTGGTGCCCCAAGGGACGTATAGGATGTAGCATGAGTCCTTGGAGGCTCTAATAAGTGTACAATGGTTAAGAGAGTGTTCTGAAGGCTTAGAATCGTCTAGGAATGTGTATTAGGACATATAAGAACCTTTAAATGATCCTAAACAATTCATGGTTCCCCTAGGAACGTAGAGGGTGAATCATGACTCCTTGGAGGCTCTATCAAGTGTAGAATGGTTAAGAGAATTTTCTAAAAGACTTAGAATAGTCTAGGCATGTGTATTAGAAAATATAAGAACCTCTAGAATGATCCTAAACAATGCTTGGTGCCCAAGGGACGTATAGGATGTAGCATGAGTCCTTAGAGGCTCTAACAAGTGTAGAATGGTTAAGAGAGTACTCTAAAGACTTAGAATGGTCTAGGAATGTGCATTAGGACATGTAAGAATCTTTAGAATGATCCTACACAATGCTTGTTGCCCCAAGGGATGTACAGAATGTAGCATGAGTCCTTGGAGGCTCTAACAGGTGTAGAATGGTAAAAAAAGTATTCTAAAGGCTTAAAATGGTCTAGGAATGTGTATTAGGACATATAAGAACCTTTAGAACCATCCTAAACAATGCTTGGTGCCCAAAGGGACGTAAAGGATGTAGCATGAGTCCTTGGAGGCTCTAACAAGTGTAGAATGGTTAAGAGAGTATTCTAAAGGCTTAGAATCGTCTAGGAATGTGTATTAGGACATATAAGAACCTTTAGAAAGATCCTAAACAATGCTTGCTGCCCCAAGGGACGTATAGGATGTAGCATGAGTCCTTGGAGGCTCTAACAAGTGTAATATGGTTAATAGTGTTTTCTAAAGGCTTAGAATGGTCTAGGAATGTGTATTAGGACATATAAGAACCTTTAGAATGATTCTAAACAATGCTTGGTGCCCCAAGGGACATAGAGGACGTAGCATGAGTCCTTGGAGGCTCTAACAAGTGTAGAATGGTTAAGAGAGTATTCTAGAGGCTTAGAATAGTGTAGGCATGTATATTAGGACATATAAGAACCCTCAGAATGATCCTAAACAATGCTTGGTGCCCCAATGGATGTAGAGGATATATCATGAGTCCTTGGAGGCTCTAACAAGTGTAGAATGGACAATAGAGTATTATAAAGGCATAGAATGGTCTAGGAATGTATATTAGGACATATAAGAACCTTTAGAATGATCCTAAACAAATGCTTGGTGCCCCATGGGACGTAAAGCATGTAGCCTGAATCCTTACAAGCTCTAACAAGTGTAAAATGGTTAATAGAGTATTATAAAGGCATGTATATTAGGACATATAAGAACCCTCAGAATGATCCTAAACTATACTTGGTTACGTAGAGGATGAATCATGAGTCCTTGGAGGCTTTAACAAGTGTAGAATGGTTAAGAGAGTATTCTAAAGACTTAGAATGGTCTAGGCACGTGTATTAGGACATATAGGAACCTTTAGAATGATCCTGAACAATGCATGGTGCCCCAAGGGACGTAGAGGATGTAGCATGAGTCCTTGCAGGCTTTAACAAGTGTAGAATGGTTAAGAGAGTACTCTAAAGACTTAGAATGGTCTAGGAATGTGTATTAGGACATATAAGAACCTTTAGAATGATCCTACACAATGCTTGGTGCCCCAAGGGACGTAAAGGATGTAGCATGAGTCCTTGGAGGCTCTAATAGGTGTAGAATGGTTAAAAGAGTATTCTAAAGGCTTAGAATGGTCTAGGAATGTGTATTAGGACATATAAGAACCTTTAGAATGATCCTAAACAATGCTTGGTGCCCCAAGGAACGTAAAGGATGTAGCATGAGTCGTTGGAGGATCTAACAAGTGTAGAATGGTTAAAAGAGTATTCTAAAGGCTTAGAATCGTCTAGGAATGTGTATTAGGACATATAAGAACCTTTAGAATGATCCTAAACAATGCTTGGTGCCCAAAGGGACGTATAGGATGTAGCATGAGTCCTTAGAGGCTCTAACAAGTGTAAAATGGTTAATAGAGTATTATAAAGGATTAGAATGGTCTAGGAATGTGAACCTTTAGAATGATCCAAAACAATGCTTGGTGTCCCAAGGGACGTATAGGATGTAGCATGAGTCCTTGAAGTCTCTAACAAGTGTAGAATGGTTAAGAGAGTATTCGAAACACTTAGAATGGTCTAGGAATGTGTATTAGGACATATAAGAACCCTCAGAATGATCCTAAACTATGCTTGGTTCCCCTAAGAACCTTTAACAAGTGTAGAATGGTTAAGAGAATATTCTAAAGACTTAGAATGGTCTAGGCATGTGTATTAGGACATATAAGAACCTTTAGAATGATCCTAAATAATGCTTGGTGCCCAAGGGACGTATAGGATGTAGCATGAGTACTTGGAGGCTCTAATAAGTGTACAATGGTTAAGAGAGTGTTCTAAAGGCTTAGAATCGTCTAGGAATGTGTATTAGGACATATAAGAACCTTTAAATGATCCTAAACAATGCTTGGTTCCCCTAGGAGCGTAGAAGGTGAATCATGCGTCATTGGAGGCTCTATCAAGTGTAGAATGGTAAAGACAGTTTTCTAAAAGACTTAGAATAGTCTAGGCATGTGTATTAGGACATATAAGAACCTTAAGAAAGATCCTAAACAATGTTTGGTGCCCCAAGGGACGTATAGGATGTATCATGAGTCTTTGGAGGCTCTAACAAGTGTAGAATGGTTAAGAGAGTACTCTAAAGACTTAGAATGGTCTAGGAATGTGTATTAGGACATGTAAGAACCTTTAGAATGATCCTACACAATGCTTGGTGCCCCAAGGGACGTAAAGGATGTAGCATGAGTCCTTGGAGGCTCTAACAGGTGTAGAATGGTTAAAAGAGTATTCTAAAGGCTTAGAATGGTCTAGGAATGTGTATTAGGACATATAAGAACCTTTAGAATGATCCTAAACAGTGCTTGGTGCCCAAAGGGACGTATAGGATGTAGCATGAGTCCTTGGAGGCTCTAACAAGTGTAGAATGGTTAAAAGAGTATTCTAAAGGCTTAGAATCGTCTAGGAATGTGTATTAGGACATATAAGAACCTTTAGAAAGATCCTAAACAATGCTTGCTGCCCCAAGGGACGTAATGGAAGTAGCATGAGTCCTTGGAGGCTCTAACAAGTGTAAAATGGATAATAGAGTATTATAAAGGCTTAGAATGGTCTAGGAATGTGTATTAAAACATATAAGAACCTTTACAATGATACTAAACAATGCTTGGTGCCCCAAGGGACGTATAGGATGTAGCATGAGTCCTTGGAGGCTCAAACAAGTGTAATATGGTTAATAGAGTTTTCTAAAGGCTTAGAATGGTCTAGGAATGTGTATTAGGACATATAAGAACCTTTAGAATGATTCTAAACAATGCTTTGTGCCCCAAGGGACATTGAGGATGTAGCATGAGTCCTTGGAGGCTCTAACAAGTGTAGAAAGGTTAAGAGAGTATTCTAAAGGCTTAGAATGGTCTAGGAATGTGTATTAGGACATATAAGAACCGTTAGAATGATCCTAAACAATGTTTGGTGTCCCAAGGTACGTAGAGGATGTAGCATGTGTCCATGGAGGCTCTAACAGGTGTAGAATGGTTAAATGAGTATTCTAAAGGTTTAGAATGGTCTAGGAATGTGTATTAGGACATATAAGAACTGTCAGAATGATCCTAAACAATGCTTGGTGCCCCAAGGGACGTAAAGGATGTAGCATGAGTCCTTGGAGGCTATAACAAGTGTAGACTGGTTAAGAGAGTATTCTAAAGGCTTAGAATCGTCAAGGAATGGGTATTAGGACATATAAGAACCCTAAGAATGATCCTAAACAATGCTTGGTGCCCCAAGGGACGTAATGGAAATAGCATGATTCATGGAGGCTCTAACAAGTGTAAAATGGTTAATAGAGTATTATAAAGGTTTAAAAAGGTCTAGGAATGTGTATTAGGACATATAAAAACCTTCAGAATGATCCTAAACTATGCTTGGTTCCCCAAAGAACGTAGAGGGTGAATCATGAGTCATTGGAGGCTCTAACAAGTGTAGAATGGTTAAGAGAGTATTCTAAAGGTTTAGAATAGTCTAGGCATGTATATTAGGACATATAAGAACCCTCAGAATGATCCTAAACAATACTTGGTGCCCCAAGGGATGTAGAGGATATATCATGAGTCCTTGGAGGCTCTAACAAGTGTAGAATGGATAATAGAGTATTATAAAGGCTTAGAATGGTCTAGGAATGTGTATTAGGACATATAAGAACCTTTAGAATGATCCTAAACAAATGCTTGGTGCCCCAAGGGACGTAAAGGATGTAGCCTGAGTCCTTGGAAGCTCTAACAAGTGTAAAATGGTTAATAGAGTATTATAAAGGCTTAGAATGGTCTAGGAAAGTGTATTAGGACATATAAGAACCTTTAGAATGATCCTAAACAATGCTTGGTTCCCCAAGGGACGTAAAAGATGTAGCATGAATCCATGGAGGCTCTATTAAGTGCAAAATGGTTAATAGAGTATTCTAAAGGCTTAGAATTGTCTAGGAATGTGTATTAGGACATATAAGAACCTTTAGAATGATCCTAAACAATGCTTGGGCCCCAAGGGACGTAAAAGATGTAGCATAAGTCCATGGAGTATCTAACAAGTGTAGAATGGTTAAGAGAGTATTCTAAAGGCTTAGAATCGTCTAGGAATGTGTATTAGGACATATAAGAACCATTAGAAAGATCCTAAACAATGTTTGCTGCCCCAAGGGACGTAAAGGAAGTAGCATGAGTCCTTGGAGGCTCTAACAAGTGTAAAATGGTTAAGAGAGTATTCTAAGGGCTTAGAATTGTTTAGGAATGTGTGTTAGGACATATAAGAACCTTTAGAATGATCCTAAACAATGCTTGGTGCCCAAAGGGACGTAAAGGATGTAGAATGAGTCCTTGGAGGCTCTAACATGTGTAGAATGGTTAAGAGAGTATTCTAAAGGCTTAGAATCGTCTAGGAATGTGTATTAGGACATATAAGAACCTTAGAATGATCCTACACAATGCTTGGTGCCCCAAGGGACGTAAAGGATGTAGCATGAGTCCTTCGAGGCTCTAACAGGTGTAGAATGGTTAAAAGAGTATTCTAAATGCTTAGAATGGTCTAGGAATGTGTATTAGGAGATATAAGAACCTTTAGAATGATCCTAAACAATGCTTGGTGCCTAAAGGGACGTAAAGGATGTAGAATGAGTCTTTGGAGGCTCTAACAAGTGTAGAATGGTTAAAAGAGTATTCTAAAGGCTTAGAATGGTCTAGGAATGTGTATTAGGACATATAAGAACCTTGAGAATGATCCTAAACAATGCTTGGTGCCCAAAGGGACGTAAAGGATGTAGAATGAGTGCTTGGAGGCTCTAACATGTGTAGAATGGTTAAGAGAGTATACTAAAGGCTTAGAATCGTCTAGGAATGTGTATTAGGACATATAAGAACCTTTAGAAAGATCCTAAACAATGCTTGGTGCCCCAAGGGACGTAGAGGAAGTAGCATGAGTCCTTGGAGGCTCTAACAAGTGTAATATGGTTAGTAGAGTTTTCTAATGGCTTAGAATGGTCTCTGAATGTGTATTAGGACATATAAGAACCTTTAGAATGATTCTAAACAATGCTTGGTGCCCCAAGGGACATTGAGGATGTAGCATGAGTTCTTGGAGGCTCTATTAAGTGTAAAATGGTTAATAGAGTATTCTAAAGGCTTAGAATTGTCTAGGAATGTGTATTAGGACATATAAGAACATTTAGAATGATCCTAAACAATGCTTGGGCCCCAAGGGACGTAAAAGGTGTAGCATAAGTCCATGGAGTATCTAACAAGTGTAGAATGGTTAAGAGAGTATTCTAAAGGCTTAGAATCGTCTAGGAATTTGTATTAGGACATATAAGAACCATTAGAAAGATCCTAAACAATGTTTGCTGCCCCAAGGGACGTAAAGGAAGTAGCATGAGTCCTTGGAGGCTCTAACAAGTGTAAAATGGTTAAGAGAGTATTCTAAAGGCTTAGAATCGTCTAGGAATGTGTGTTAGGACATATAAGAACCTTTAGAATGATCCTAAACAATGCTTGGTGCCCCAAGGGACGTAAAGGATGTAGCACAAGTCCTTGGACGCTCTAACAAGTGTAGAATGGTTAAGAGGGTATTCTAAAGGCTTAGTATAGTCTAGGCATGTGTATTATGACATATAAGAACCTTTAGAATGATCCTAAACAATGCTTGGGGCCCCAAGGGACGTAAAAGATGTAGCATGAGTCCATGGAGGCTCTAACAAGTGTAGAATGGTTGAGAGAGTACTCTTAAGACTTAGAATGGTCTAGGAATGTGTATTAGGACATGTAAGAACCTTAGAATGATCCTACACAATGCTTGGTGCCCCAAGGGACGTAAAGGATGTAGCATGAGTCCTTCGAGGCTCTAACAGGTGTAGAATGGTTAAAAGAGTATTCTAAAGGCTTAGAATGGTCTAGGAATGTGTATTAGGAGATATAAGAACCTTTAGAATGATCCTAAACAATGCTTGGTGCCCAAAGGGACGTAAAGGATGTAGAATGAGTCTTTGGAGGCTCTAACAAGTGTAGAATGGTTAAAAGAGTATTTTAAAGGCTTAGAATGGTCTAGGAATGTGTATTAGGACATATAAGAACCTTTAGAATGATCCTAAACAATGCTTTGTGCCCAAAGGGACGTAAAGGATGTAGAATGAGTCCTTGGAGGGTCTAACATGTGTAGAATGGTTAAAAGAGTATTCTAAAGGCTTAGAATCGTCTAGGAATGTGTATTAGGACATATAAGAACCTTTAGAAAGATCCTAAACAATGCTTGGTGCCCCAAGGGACGTAGAGAATGTAGCATGAGTCCTTGGAGGCTCTAACAAGTGTAATATGGTTAATAGAGTTTTCTAATGGCTTAGAATGATCTCTGAATGTGTATTAGGACATATAAGAACCTTTAGAATGATTCTAAACAATGCTTGGTGCCCCAAGGGACATTGAGGATGTAGCATGAGTCCTTGGAGGCTCTAACAAGTGTAGAAAGGTTAAGAGAGTATTCTAAAGGCTTAGAATGGTCTAGGAATGTGTATTAGGACATATAAGAGCCTTTAGAATGATCCTAAACAATGCTTGGTGTCCCAACGTACGTAGAGGATCTAGCATGTGTCCATGGAGGCTCTAACAGGTGTAGAATGGTTAAAAGTGTATTCTAAAGGTTTAGAATGGTCTAGGAATGTGTATTAGGACATATAAGAACCTTTAGAATGATTCTAAACAATGCTTGGTGCCCAAAGGGATGTAAAGGATGTAGCATGAGACCTTGGAGGCTCTAACAAGTGTAGAATGGTTAAGAGAGTATTCTAAAGGCTTAGAATTGTTTAGGAATGTGTATTAGGACATATAAGAACCTTTAGAAAGATCCTAAACAATGCTTGCTGCCCCAAGGGACGTAAAGGAAGTAACATGAATTCTTGGAGACTCTAACAAGTGTAATATGGTTAATAGAGTATTATAAAGGCTTAGAATGGTCTAGGAATGTGTATTAGGACATATAAGAACCTTTAGAATGATACTAAACAATGCATGGAGCCCAAAGGGACATATAGGATGTAGCATGAGTCCTTGGAGGCTCTAACAAGTGTAATATGGTTAATAGAGTTTTCTAAAGTCTTAGAATGGTCTAGGAATGTGTATTAGGACATATAAGAACCTTTAGAATGATTATAAACAATGCTTGGTGCCCCAAGGGACATTGAGGATGTAGCATGAGTCCATGGAGGCTCTAACAAGTGTAGAAAGGTTAAGAGAGTATTCTAAAGGCTTAGAATGGTCTAGGAATGTGTATTAGGACATATAAGAGCCTTTAGAATGATCCTAAACAATGCTTGGTGTCCCAACGTACGTAGAGGATCTAGCATGTGTCCATGGAGGCTCTAACAGGTGTAGAATGGTTAAAAGTGTATTCTAAAGGTTTAGAATGGTCTAGGAATGTGTATTAGGACATATAAGAACCTTTAGAATGATTCTAAACAATGCTTGGTGCCCAAAGGGATGTAAAGGATGTAGCATGAGACCTTGGAGGCTCTAACAAGTGTAGAATGGTTAAGAGAGTATTCTAAAGGCTTAGAATTGTTTAGGAATGTGTATTAGGACATATAAGAACCTTTAGAAAGATCCTAAACAATGCTTGCTGCCCCAAGGGACGTAAAGGAAGTAACATGAATTCTTGGAGACTCTAACAAGTGTAATATGGTTAATAGAGTATTATAAAGGCTTAGAATGGTCTAGGAATGTGTATTAGGACATATAAGAACCTTTAGAATGATACTAAACAATGCATGGAGCCCAAAGGGACATATAGGATGTAGCATGAGTCCTTGGAGGCTCTAACAAGTGTAATATGGTTAATAGAGTTTTCTAAAGTCTTAGAATGGTCTAGGAATGTGTATTAGGACATATAAGAACCTTTAGAATGATTATAAACAATGCTTGGTGCCCCAAGGGACATTGAGGATGTAGCATGAGTCCTTGGAGGCTCTAACAAGTGTAGAAAGGTTAAGAGAGTATTCTAAAGGCTTAGAATGGTCTAGGAATGTGTATTAGGACATATAAGAACCTTTAGAATGATACTAAACAATGCATGGAGCCCCAAGGGACATATAGGATGTAGCATGTGTCCTTGGAGGCTCTAAGAAGTGTAATATGGTTAATAGAGTTTTCTAAAGTCTTAGAATGGTCTAGGAATGTGTATTAGGACATATAAGAACCTTTAGAATGATTATAAACAATGCTTGGTGCCCCAAGGGACTTTGAGGATGTAGCATGAGTCCTTGGAGGCTCTAACAAGTGTAGAAAGGTTAAGAGAGTATTCTAAAGGCTTAGAATGGTCTAGGAATGTGTATTAGGACATATAAGAACATTTAGAATGATCCTAAACAATGCTTGGTGTCCCAAGGTACGTAGAGGATGTAGCATGTGTCCATGGAGGCTCTAACAGGTGTAGAATGGTTAAAAGAGTATTCTAAAGGTTTAGAATGGTCTAGAAATGTGTATTAGGACATATAAAAACATTCAGAATGATCCTAAACTATGCTTGGTTCCCCAAAGAACGTAGAGGGTGAATCATGAGTCATTGGAGGCTCTAACAAGTGTAGAATGGTTAAGAGAGTATTCTAAAGGCTTAGAATCGTCTAGGAATGTGTATTAGGACATATAAAAACCCTCAGAATGATCCTAAACGATGCTAGGTGCCCCAAGGGATGTAGAGGATATATCATGAGTCCTTGGAGGCTCTAACAAGTGTAGAATGGATAATAGAGTATTATAAAGGCTTAAAATGGTCTAGGAATGTGTATTAGGACATATAAGAACCTTTAGAATGATCCTAAACAAATGCTTGGTGCCCCAAGGGACGTAAAGGATGTAGCCTGAGTCCTCGGAAGCTCTAACAAGTGTAAAATGGTTAATAGAGTATTATAAAGGCTTAGAATGGTCTAGGAATGTGTATTAGGACATATAAGAACCTTTAGAATGATCCTAAACAATGCTTGGTGCCCCAAGGGACGTATAGGATGTAGCATGAGTCCTTGGAGGCTCTAACAAGTGTAGAATGGTAAAGAGAGTACTCTAAAGACTTAGAATGGTCTAGGAATGTGTATTAGGAAATATAAGAACCTTTAGAATGATCCTAAACAATGCTTGGTGCCCCAAGGGACGTAAAGTATGTCGCATGAGTCCTTAGAGGCTCTAACAAGTGTAAAATGGTTAATAGAGTATGCTAAAGGCTTAGAATAGTCTAGGCCTATATATTAGGACATATAAGAACCTTTAGAATGATCCTAAACAATGCTTGGTTCCCCAAGGGACGTAGAGGATATAGCATGAGTCCTTGGAGACTCTTACAAGTGTAGAATCAATAATAGAGTGTTCTAAAGGCTTATAAATGTCTAGGAATGTGTATTAGTACATATAAAAACTTTAGAATGATCCTAAACAATGCTTGGTGCCCCACGGGACGTATATTAAGTAGCATGAGTCCTTGGAGGCTCTAACAAGTGTAGAATGATTCAGAGAGTATTCTAAAGTCTTAGAATGATCTAGGCATGTGTATTAGGACATATAAGAACCTTTAGAATGATCCTAAACAATGCTTGGTGCCCCAAGGGACGTATAGGATGTAGCATGAGTCCTTAGAGGCTCTAACAAGTGTAGAATGGTAAAGAGAGTACTCTAAAGACTTAGAATGGTCTAGGAATGTGTATTAGGAAATATAAGAACCTTTAGAATGATCCTAAACAATGCTTGGTGCCCCAAGGGACGTAAAGGATGTCGCATGAGTCCTTGGAGGCTCTAACAAGTGTAGAATGGTTAATAGAGTATGCTAAAGGCTTAGAATAGTCTAGGCCTGTATATTAGGACATATAAGAACCTTCAGTATGATCCTAAACAATGCTTGGTGCCCCAAGGGACGTAAAGAATGTAGCATGAGTCCTTGGAGGCTCTAACAAGTGTAGAATGGTTAAGAGAGTATTCTAAAGCCTTAGAATAGTCAAGGCATGTCTATTAGGACATAAAAGAACCTTTAGAATGATCCTAAACG
The DNA here is from genome assembly GCA_037953625.1 of Crotalaria pallida. Lineage (NCBI taxonomy): Eukaryota > Viridiplantae > Streptophyta > Magnoliopsida > Fabales > Fabaceae > Crotalaria > Crotalaria pallida. The sequence continues at coordinate 71,113,055 of CM075649.1, read as the reverse complement.
ATGCTTGGTGCCCCAAGGGACGTAGAGGATATAGCATGAGTCCTTGGAGGCTCTTACAAGTGTAGAATCAATAATAGAGTGTTCTAAAGGCTTATAAATGTCTAGGAATGTGTATTAGTACATATAAAAACTTTAGAATGATCCTAAACAATGCTTGGTGCCCCACGGGACGTATATTAAGTAGCATGAGTCCTTGGAGGCTCTAACAAGTGTAGAATGATTCAGAGAGTATTCTAAAGTCTTAGAATGATCTAGGCATGTGTATTAGGACATATAAGAACCTTTAGAATGATCCTAAACAATGCTTGGTGCCCCAAGGGACGTATAGGATGTAGCATGAGTCCTTAGAGGCTCTAACAAGTGTAGAATGGTAAAGAGAGTACTCTAAAGACTTAGAATGGTCTAGGAATGTGTATTATGAAATATAAGAACCTTTAGAATGATCCTAAACAATGCTTGGTGCCCCAAGGGACGTAAAGGATGTCGCATGAGTCCTTGGAGGCTCTAACAAGTGTAGAATGGTTAATAGAGTATGCTAAAGGCTTAGAATAGTCTAGGCCTGTATATTAGGACATATAAGAACCTTCAGTATGATCCTAAACAATGCTTGGTGCCCCAAGGGACGTAAAGAATGTAGCATGAGTCCTTGGAGGCTCTAACAAGTGTAGAATGGTTAAGAGAGTATTCTAAAGCCTTAGAATAGTCAAGGCATGTCTATTAGGACATAAAAGAACCTTTAGAATGATCCTAAACAATGCTTGGTGCCCCAAGGGACGTAGAGGATATAGCATGAGTCCTTGGAGGCTCTTACAAGTGTAGAATCAATAATAGAGTGTTCTAAAGGCTTATAAATGTCTAGGAATGTGTATTAGTACATATAAAAACTTTAGAATGATCCTAAACAATGCTTGGTGCCCCACGGGACGTATATTAAGTAGCATGAGTCCTTGGAGGCTCTAACAAGTGTAGAATGGTTCAGAGAGTATTCTAAAGTCTTAGAATGGTCTAGGCATGTGTATTAGGACATATAAGAACCTTTAGAATGATCGTAAACAATGCTTTGTGCTCCAAGGGACGTAGAGGATGTAGCATGAGTCCTTGGAGGCTCTAACAAGTGTAGAATGGTTAAGAGAGTATTCTAAAGGCTTAGAATGGTCTAGGAATGTGTATTAGGACATATAAGAACCTTTAGAATGATCCTAAACAATGGTTGGTTCCCCAAGAGACGTAGATTTTGTAGCATGAGTCCTTGGAGGCTCTAACAAGTGTAGAATGGTTAAGAGAGTATTCTAACGGCTTAGAATTTTCTAGGCATGTGTATTAGGACAAATAAGAACCTTTAGAATGATCCTAAACAATGCTTGGAGCCCCAAGGGACGTAAAGGTTGTAGCATGAGTCCTTGGAGGCTCTAACAAGTGTAAAATGGTTAATAGAGTATGCTAAAGGCTTAGAATAGTCTACACCTGTATATTAGGACATATAAGAACCTTCAGAATGATCCTAAACAATGCTTGGTGCCCCAAGGGACGTAGAGGATGTAGCATGAGTCCTTGGAGGCTCTAACAAGTGTAGAATGGTTAAGAGAGTATTCTAAAGCCTTAGAATAGTCAAGGCATGTATATTAGGACATAAAAGAACCTTTAGAATGATCCTAAACTATTCTTGGTTCCCCTAGGAACGTAGAGGATATAGCATGAGTCCTTGGAGGCTCTAACAAGTGTAGAATCGATAATAGAGTGTTCTAAATTCTTATCAATGTCTAGGAACGTGTATTAGGACATATAAAAACTTTAGAATGATCCTAAACAATGCTTGGTGCCCCACGGGACGTATATTAAGTAGCATGAGTCCTTGGAGGCTCTAACAAGTGTAGAATGGTTCAGAGAGTATTCTAAAGTCTTAGAATGGTCTAGGCATGTGTATTAGGACATATAAGAACCTTTAGAATGATCGTAAACAATGCTTTGTGCTCCAAGGGACGTAGAGGATGTAGCATGAGTCCTTGGAGGCTCTAACAAGTGTAGAATGGTTAAGAGAGTATTCTAAAGGCTTAGAATGGTCTAGGAATGTGTATTAGGACATATAAGAACCTTTAGAATGTTCCTAAACAATGCTTGGTTCCCCAAGGGACGTAGATTTTGTAGCATGAGTCCTTGGAGGCTCTAACAAGTGTAGAATGTTCAGAGAGTATTCTAAAGTCTTAGAATGATCTAGGCATGTGTATTAGGACATATAAGAACCTTTAGAATGATCCTAAACAATGCTTGGTGCCCCAAGGGACGTATAGGATGTAGAATGAGTCCTTGGAGGCTCTAACAAGTGTAGAATGGTAAAGAGAGTACTCTAAAGACTTAGAATGGTATAGGAATGTGTATTAGGAAATATAAGAACCTTTAGAATGATCTTAAACAATGCTTGGTGCACCAAGGGACGTAAAGGATGTCGCATGAGTCCTTGGAGGCTCTAACAAGTGTAGAATGGTTAATAGAGTATGCTAAAGGGTTAGAATAGTCTAGGCCTGTATATTAGGACATATAAGAACCTTCAGTATGATCCTAAACAATGCTTGCTGCCCCGAGGGACGTAAAGGATGTAGCATGAGTCCTTGGAGGCTCTAACAAGTGTAGAATGGTTAAGAGAGTATTCTAAAGCCTTAGAATAGTCAAGGCATGTCTATTAGGACATAAAAGAACCTTTAGAATGATCCTAAACAATGCTTGGTGCCCCAAGGGACGTAGAGGATATAGCATGAGTCCTTGGAGGCTCTTACAAGTGTAGAATCAATAATAGAGTGTTCTAAAGGCTTATAAATGTCTAGGAATGTGTATTAGTACATATAAAAACTTTAGAATGATCCTAAACAATGCTTGGTGCCCCACGGGACGTATATTAAGTAGCATGAGTCCTTGGAGGCTCTAACAAGTGTAGAATGGTTCAGAGAGTATTCTAAAGTCTTAGAATGGTCTAGGCATGTGTATTAGGACATATAAGAACCTTTAGAATGATCGTAAACAATGCTTTGTGCTCCAAGGGACGTAGAGGATGTAGCATGAGTCCTTGGAGGCTCTAACAAGTGTAGAATGGTTAAGAGAGTATTCTAAAGGCTTAGAATGGTCTAGGAATGTGTATTAGGACATATAAGAACCTTTAGAATGATCCTAAACAATGGTTGGTTCCCCTAGAGACGTAGATTTTGTAGCATGAGTCCTTGGAGGCTCTAACAAGTGTAGAATGGTTAAGAGAGTATTCTAACGGCTTAGAATTTTCTAGGCATGTGTATTAGGACATATAAGAACCTTTAGAATGATCCTAAACAATGCTTGGAGCCCCAAGGGACGTAAAGGGTGTAGCATGAGTCCTTGGAGGCTCTAACAAGTGTAAAATGGTTAATAGAGTATGCTAAAGGCTTAGAATAGTCTACACCTGTATATTAGGACATATAAGAACCTTCAGAATGATCCTAAACAATGCTTGGTGCCCTAAGGGACGTAAAGGATGTAGCATGAGTCCTTGGAGGCTCTAACAAGTGTAGAATGGTTAAGAGAGTATTCTAAAGCCTTAGAATAGTCAAGGCATGTCTATTAGGACATAAAAGAACCTTTAGAATGATCCTAAACAATGCTTGGTGCCCCAAGGGACGTAGAGGATATAGCATGAGTCCTTGGAGGCTCTTACAAGTGTAGAATGGTTAAGAGAGTATTCTAAAGGCTTAGAATGGTCTAGGAATGTGTATTAGGACATATAAGAACCTTTAGAATGATCCTAAACAATGGTTGGTTCCCCAAGAGACGTAGATTTTGTAGCATGAGTCCTTGGAGGCTCTAACAAGTGTAGAATGGTTAAGAGAGTATTCTAACGGCTTAGAATTTTCTAGGCATGTGTATTAGGACAAATAAGAACCTTTAGAATGATCCTAAACAATGCTTGGAGCCCCAAGGGACGTAAAGGTTGTAGCATGAGTCCTTGGAGGCTCTAACAAGTGTAAAATGGTTAATAGAGTATGCTAAAGGCTTAGAATAGTCTACACCTGTATATTAGGACATATAAGAACCTTCAGAATGATCCTAAACAATGCTTGGTGCCCCAAGGGACGTAGAGGATGTAGCATGAGTCCTTGGAGGCTCTAACAAGTGTAGAATGGTTAAGAGAGTATTCTAAAGCCTTAGAATAGTCAAGGCATGTATATTAGGACATAAAAGAACCTTTAGAATGATCCTAAACTATTCTTGGTTCCCCTAGGAACGTAGAGGATATAGCATGAGTCCTTGGAGGCTCTAACAAGTGTAGAATCGATAATAGAGTGTTCTAAATTCTTATCAATGTCTAGGAACGTGTATTAGGACATATAAAAACTTTAGAATGATCCTAAACAATGCTTGGTGCCCCACGGGACGTATATTAAGTAGCATGAGTCCTTGGAGGCTCTAACAAGTGTAGAATGGTTCAGAGAGTATTCTAAAGTCTTAGAATGGTCTAGGCATGTGTATTAGGACATATAAGAACCTTTAGAATGATCGTAAACAATGCTTTGTGCTCCAAGGGACGTAGAGGATGTAGCATGAGTCCTTGGAGGCTCTAACAAGTGTAGAATGGTTAAGAGAGTATTCTAAAGGCTTAGAATGGTCTAGGAATGTGTATTAGGACATATAAGAACCTTTAGAATGTTCCTAAACAATGCTTGGTTCCCCAAGGGACGTAGATTTTGTAGCATGAGTCCTTGGAGGCTCTAACAAGTGTAGAATGTTCAGAGAGTATTCTAAAGTCTTAGAATGATCTAGGCATGTGTATTAGGACATATAAGAACCTTTAGAATGATCCTAAACAATGCTTGGTGCCCCAAGGGACGTATAGGATGTAGAATGAGTCCTTGGAGGCTCTAACAAGTGTAGAATGGTAAAGAGAGTACTCTAAAGACTTAGAATGGTATAGGAATGTGTATTAGGAAATATAAGAACCTTTAGAATGATCTTAAACAATGCTTGGTGCACCAAGGGACGTAAAGGATGTCGCATGAGTCCTTGGAGGCTCTAACAAGTGTAGAATGGTTAATAGAGTATGCTAAAGGGTTAGAATAGTCTAGGCCTGTATATTAGGACATATAAGAACCTTCAGTATGATCCTAAACAATGCTTGCTGCCCCGAGGGACGTAAAGGATGTAGCATGAGTCCTTGGAGGCTCTAACAAGTGTAGAATGGTTAAGAGAGTATTCTAAAGCCTTAGAATAGTCAAGGCATGTCTATTAGGACATAAAAGAACCTTTAGAATGATCCTAAACAATGCTTGGTGCCCCAAGGGACGTAGAGGATATAGCATGAGTCCTTGGAGGCTCTTACAAGTGTAGAATCAATAATAGAGTGTTCTAAAGGCTTATAAATGTCTAGGAATGTGTATTAGTACATATAAAAACTTTAGAATGATCCTAAACAATGCTTGGTGCCCCACGGGACGTATATTAAGTAGCATGAGTCCTTGGAGGCTCTAACAAGTGTAGAATGGTTCAGAGAGTATTCTAAAGTCTTAGAATGGTCTAGGCATGTGTATTAGGACATATAAGAACCTTTAGAATGATCGTAAACAATGCTTTGTGCTCCAAGGGACGTAGAGGATGTAGCATGAGTCCTTGGAGGCTCTAACAAGTGTAGAATGGTTAAGAGAGTATTCTAAAGGCTTAGAATGGTCTAGGAATGTGTATTAGGACATATAAGAACCTTTAGAATGATCCTAAACAATGGTTGGTTCCCCAAGAGACGTAGATTTTGTAGCATGAGTCCTTGGAGGCTCTAACAAGTGTAGAATGGTTAAGAGAGTATTCTAACGGCTTAGAATTTTCTAGGCATGTGTATTAGGACATATAAGAACCTTTAGAATGATCCTAAACAATGCTTGGAGCCCCAAGGGACGTAAAGGGTGTAGCATGAGTCCTTGGAGGCTCTAACAAGTGTAAAATGGTTAATAGAGTATGCTAAAGGCTTAGAATAGTCTACACCTGTATATTAGGACATATAAGAACCTTCAGAATGATCCTAAACAATGCTTGGTGCCCTAAGGGACGTAAAGGATGTAGCATGAGTCCTTGGAGGCTCTAACAAGTGTAGAATGGTTAAGAGAGTATTCTAAAGCCTTAGAATAGTCAAGGCATGTCTATTAGGACATAAAAGAACCTTTAGAATGATCCTAAACAATGCTTGGTGCCCCAAGGGACGTAGAGGATATAGCATGAGTCCTTGGAGGCTCTTACAAGTGTAGAATCAATAATAGAGTGTTCTAAAGGCTTATAAATGTCTAGGAATGTGTATTAGTACATATAAAAACTTTAGAATGATCCTAAACAATGCTTGGTGCCCCACAGGACGTATATTAAGTAGCATGAGTCCTTGGAGGCTCTAACAAGTGTAGAATGATTCAGAGAGTATTCTAAAGTCTTAGAATGATCTAGGCATGTGTATTAGGACATATAAGAACCTTTAGAATGATCCTAAACAATGCTTGGTGCCCCAAGGGACGTATAGGATGTAGCATGAGTCCTTAGAGGCTCTAACAAGTGTAGAATGGTAAAGAGAGTACTCTAAAGACTTAGAATGGTCTAGGAATGTGTATTATGAAATATAAGAACCTTTAGAATGATCCTAAACAATGCTTGGTGCCCCAAGGGACGTAAAGGATGTCGCATGAGTCCTTGGAGGCTCTAACAAGTGTAGAATGGTTAATAGAGTATACTAAAGGCTTAGAATAGTCAAGGCATGTATATTAGGACATAAAAGAACCTTTAGAATGATCCTAAACTATTCTTGGTTCCCCTAGGAACGTAGAGGATATAGCATGAGTCCTTGGAGGCTCTAACAAGTGTAGAATCGATAATAGAGTGTTCTAAATTCTTATCAATGTCTAGGAACGTGTATTAGGACATATAAAAACTTTAGAATGATCCTAAACAATGCTTGGTGCCCCACGGGACGTATATTAAGTAGCATGAGTCCTTGGAGGCTCTAACAAGTGTAGAATGGTTCAGAGAGTATTCTAAAGTCTTAGAATGGTCTAGGCATGTGTATTAGGACATATAAGAACCTTTAGAATGATCGTAAACAATGCTTTGTGCTCCAAGGGACGTAGAGGATGTAGCATGAGTCCTTGGAGGCTCTAACAAGTGTAGAATGGTTAAGAGAGTATTCTAAAGGCTTAGAATGGTCTAGGAATGTGTATTAGGACATATAAGAACCTTTAGAATGTTCCTAAACAATGCTTGGTTCCCCAAGGGACGTAGATTTTGTAGCATGAGTCCTTGGAGGCTCTAACAAGTGTAGAATGTTCAGAGAGTATTCTAAAGTCTTAGAATGATCTAGGCATGTGTATTAGGACATATAAGAACCTTTAGAATGATCCTAAACAATGCTTGGTGCCCCAAGGGACGTATAGGATGTAGAATGAGTCCTTGGAGGCTCTAACAAGTGTAGAATGGTAAAGAGAGTACTCTAAAGACTTAGAATGGTATAGGAATGTGTATTAGGAAATATAAGAACCTTTAGAATGATCTTAAACAATGCTTGGTGCACCAAGGGACGTAAAGGATGTCGCATGAGTCCTTGGAGGCTCTAACAAGTGTAGAATGGTTAATAGAGTATGCTAAAGGGTTAGAATAGTCTAGGCCTGTATATTAGGACATATAAGAACCTTCAGTATGATCCTAAACAATGCTTGCTGCCCCGAGGGACGTAAAGGATGTAGCATGAGTCCTTGGAGGCTCTAACAAGTGTAGAATGGTTAAGAGAGTATTCTAAAGGCTTAGAATAGTCAAGGCATGTCTATTAGGACATAAAAGAACCTTTAGAATGATCCTAAACAATGCTTGGTGCCCCAAGGGACGTAGAGGATATAGCATGAGTCCTTGGAGGCTCTTACAAGTGTAGAATCAATAATAGAGTGTTCTAAAGGCTTATAAATGTCTAGGAATGTGTATTAGTACATATAAAAACTTTAGAATGATCCTAAACAATGCTTGGTGCCCCACGGGACGTATATTAAGTAGCATGAGTCCTTGGAGGCTCTAACAAGTGTAGAATGGTTCAGAGAGTATTCTAAAGTCTTAGAATGGTCTAGGCATGTGTATTAGGACATATAAGAACCTTTAGAATGATCGTAAACAATGCTTTGTGCTCCAAGGGACGTAGAGGATGTAGCATGAGTCCTTGGAGGCTCTAACAAGTGTAGAATGGTTAAGAGAGTATTCTAAAGGCTTAGAATGGTCTAGGAATGTGTATTAGGACATATAAGAACCTTTAGAATGATCCTAAACAATGGTTGGTTCCCCAAGAGACGTAGATTTTGTAGCATGAGTCCTTGGAGGCTCTAACAAGTGTAGAATGGTTAAGAGAGTATTCTAACGGCTTAGAATTTTCTAGGCATGTGTATTAGGACATATAAGAACCTTTAGAATGATCCTAAACAATGCTTGGAGCCCCAAGGGACGTAAAGGGTGTAGCATGAGTCCTTGGAGGCTCTAACAAGTGTAAAATGGTTAATAGAGTATGCTAAAGGCTTAGAATAGTCTACACCTGTATATTAGGACATATAAGAACCTTCAGAATGATCCTAAACAATGCTTGGTGCCCTAAGGGACGTAAAGGATGTAGCATGAGTCCTTGGAGGCTCTAACAAGTGTAGAATGGTTAAGAGAGTATTCTAAAGCCTTAGAATAGTCAAGGCATGTCTATTAGGACATAAAAGAACCTTTAGAATGATCCTAAACAATGCTTGGTGCCCCAAGGGACGTAGAGGATATAGCATGAGTCCTTGGAGGCTCTTACAAGTGTAGAATGGTTAAGAGAGTATTCTAAAGGCTTAGAATGGTCTAGGAATGTGTATTAGGACATATAAGAACCTTTAGAATGATCCTAAACAATGGTTGGTTCCCCAAGAGACGTAGATTTTGTAGCATGAGTCCTTGGAGGCTCTAACAAGTGTAGAATGGTTAAGAGAGTATTCTAACGGCTTAGAATTTTCTAGGCATGTGTATTAGGACAAATAAGAACCTTTAGAATGATCCTAAACAATGCTTGGAGCCCCAAGGGACGTAAAGGTTGTAGCATGAGTCCTTGGAGGCTCTAACAAGTGTAAAATGGTTAATAGAGTATGCTAAAGGCTTAGAATAGTCTACACCTGTATATTAGGACATATAAGAACCTTCAGAATGATCCTAAACAATGCTTGGTGCCCCAAGGGACGTAGAGGATGTAGCATGAGTCCTTGGAGGCTCTAACAAGTGTAGAATGGTTAAGAGAGTATTCTAAAGCCTTAGAATAGTCAAGGCATGTATATTAGGACATAAAAGAACCTTTAGAATGATCCTAAACTATTCTTGGTTCCCCTAGGAACGTAGAGGATATAGCATGAGTCCTTGGAGGCTCTAACAAGTGTAGAATCGATAATAGAGTGTTCTAAATTCTTATCAATGTCTAGGAACGTGTATTAGGACATATAAAAACTTTAGAATGATCCTAAACAATGCTTGGTGCCCCACGGGACGTATATTAAGTAGCATGAGTCCTTGGAGGCTCTAACAAGTGTAGAATGGTTCAGAGAGTATTCTAAAGTCTTAGAATGGTCTAGGCATGTGTATTAGGACATATAAGAACCTTTAGAATGATCGTAAACAATGCTTTGTGCTCCAAGGGACGTAGAGGATGTAGCATGAGTCCTTGGAGGCTCTAACAAGTGTAGAATGGTTAAGAGAGTATTCTAAAGGCTTAGAATGGTCTAGGAATGTGTATTAGGACATATAAGAACCTTTAGAATGTTCCTAAACAATGCTTGGTTCCCCAAGGGACGTAGATTTTGTAGCATGAGTCCTTGGAGGCTCTAACAAGTGTAGAATGTTCAGAGAGTATTCTAAAGTCTTAGAATGATCTAGGCATGTGTATTAGGACATATAAGAACCTTTAGAATGATCCTAAACAATGCTTGGTGCCCCAAGGGACGTATAGGATGTAGAATGAGTCCTTGGAGGCTCTAACAAGTGTAGAATGGTAAAGAGAGTACTCTAAAGACTTAGAATGGTATAGGAATGTGTATTAGGAAATATAAGAACCTTTAGAATGATCTTAAACAATGCTTGGTGCACCAAGGGACGTAAAGGATGTCGCATGAGTCCTTGGAGGCTCTAACAAGTGTAGAATGGTTAATAGAGTATGCTAAAGGGTTAGAATAGTCTAGGCCTGTATATTAGGACATATAAGAACCTTCAGTATGATCCTAAACAATGCTTGCTGCCCCGAGGGACGTAAAGGATGTAGCATGAGTCCTTGGAGGCTCTAACAAGTGTAGAATGGTTAAGAGAGTATTCTAAAGCCTTAGAATAGTCAAGGCATGTCTATTAGGACATAAAAGAACCTTTAGAATGATCCTAAACAATGCTTGGTGCCCCAAGGGACGTAGAGGATATAGCATGAGTCCTTGGAGGCTCTTACAAGTGTAGAATCAATAATAGAGTGTTCTAAAGGCTTATAAATGTCTAGGAATGTGTATTAGTACATATAAAAACTTTAGAATGATCCTAAACAATGCTTGGTGCCCCACGGGACGTATATTAAGTAGCATGAGTCCTTGGAGGCTCTAACAAGTGTAGAATGGTTCAGAGAGTATTCTAAAGTCTTAGAATGGTCTAGGCATGTGTATTAGGACATATAAGAACCTTTAGAATGATCGTAAACAATGCTTTGTGCTCCAAGGGACGTAGAGGATGTAGCATGAGTCCTTGGAGGCTCTAACAAGTGTAGAATGGTTAAGAGAGTATTCTAAAGGCTTAGAATGGTCTAGGAATGTGTATTAGGACATATAAGAACCTTTAGAATGATCCTAAACAATGGTTGGTTCCCCAAGAGACGTAGATTTTGTAGCATGAGTCCTTGGAGGCTCTAACAAGTGTAGAATGGTTAAGAGAGTATTCTAACGGCTTAGAATTTTCTAGGCATGTGTATTAGGACATATAAGAACCTTTAGAATGATCCTAAACAATGCTTGGAGCCCCAAGGGACGTAAAGGGTGTAGCATGAGTCCTTGGAGGCTCTAACAAGTGTAAAATGGTTAATAGAGTATGCTAAAGGCTTAGAATAGTCTACACCTGTATATTAGGACATATAAGAACCTTCAGAATGATCCTAAACAATGCTTGGTGCCCTAAGGGACGTAAAGGATGTAGCATGAGTCCTTGGAGGCTCTAACAAGTGTAGAATGGTTAAGAGAGTATTCTAAAGCCTTAGAATAGTCAAGGCATGTCTATTAGGACATAAAAGAACCTTTAGAATGATCCTAAACAATGCTTGGTGCCCCAAGGGACGTAGAGGATATAGCATGAGTCCTTGGAGGCTCTTACAAGTGTAGAATCAATAATAGAGTGTTCTAAAGGCTTATAAATGTCTAGGAATGTGTATTAGTACATATAAAAACTTTAGAATGATCCTAAACAATGCTTGGTGCCCCACAGGACGTATATTAAGTAGCATGAGTCCTTGGAGGCTCTAACAAGTGTAGAATGATTCAGAGAGTATTCTAAAGTCTTAGAATGATCTAGGCATGTGTATTAGGACATATAAGAACCTTTAGAATGATCCTAAACAATGCTTGGTGCCCCAAGGGACGTATAGGATGTAGCATGAGTCCTTAGAGGCTCTAACAAGTGTAGAATGGTAAAGAGAGTACTCTAAAGACTTAGAATGGTCTAGGAATGTGTATTATGAAATATAAGAACCTTTAGAATGATCCTAAACAATGCTTGGTGCCCCAAGGGACGTAAAGGATGTCGCATGAGTCCTTGGAGGCTCTAACAAGTGTAGAATGGTTAATAGAGTATGCTAAAGGCTTAGAATAGTCTAGGCCTGTATATTAGGACATATAAGAACCTTCAGTATGATCCTAAACAATGCTTGGTGCCCCAAGGGACGTAAAGAATGTAGCATGAGTCCTTGGAGGCTCTAACAAGTGTAGAATGGTTAAGAGAGTATTCTAAAGCCTTAGAATAGTCAAGGCATGTCTATTAGGACATAAAAGAACCTTTAGAATGATCCTAAACAATGCTTGGTGCCCCAAGGGACGTAGAGGATATAGCATGAGTCCTTGGAGGCTCTTACAAGTGTAGAATCAATAATAGAGTGTTCTAAAGGCTTATAAATGTCTAGGAATGTGTATTAGTACATATAAAAACTTTAGAATGATCCTAAACAATGCTTGGTGCCCCACGGGACGTATATTAAGTAGCATGAGTCCTTGGAGGCTCTAACAAGTGTAGAATGGTTCAGAGAGTATTCTAAAGTCTTAGAATGGTCTAGGCATGTGTATTAGGACATATAAGAACCTTTAGAATGATCGTAAACAATGCTTTGTGCTCCAAGGGACGTAGAGGATGTAGCATGAGTCCTTGGAGGCTCTAACAAGTGTAGAATGGTTAAGAGAGTATTCTAAAGGCTTAGAATGGTCTAGGAATGTGTATTAGGACATATAAGAACCTTTAGAATGATCCTAAACAATGGTTGGTTCCCCAAGAGACGTAGATTTTGTAGCATGAGTCCTTGGAGGCTCTAACAAGTGTAGAATGGTTAAGAGAGTATTCTAACGGCTTAGAATTTTCTAGGCATGTGTATTAGGACAAATAAGAACCTTTAGAATGATCCTAAACAATGCTTGGAGCCCCAAGGGACGTAAAGGTTGTAGCATGAGTCCTTGGAGGCTCTAACAAGTGTAAAATGGTTAATAGAGTATGCTAAAGGCTTAGAATAGTCTACACCTGTATATTAGGACATATAAGAACCTTCAGAATGATCCTAAACAATGCTTGGTGCCCCAAGGGACGTAGAGGATGTAGCATGAGTCCTTGGAGGCTCTAACAAGTGTAGAATGGTTAAGAGAGTATTCTAAAGCCTTAGAATAGTCAAGGCATGTATATTAGGACATAAAAGAACCTTTAGAATGATCCTAAACTATTCTTGGTTCCCCTAGGAACGTAGAGGATATAGCATGAGTCCTTGGAGGCTCTAACAAGTGTAGAATCGATAATAGAGTGTTCTAAATTCTTATCAATGTCTAGGAACGTGTATTAGGACATATAAAAACTTTAGAATGATCCTAAACAATGCTTGGTGCCCCACGGGACGTATATTAAGTAGCATGAGTCCTTGGAGGCTCTAACAAGTGTAGAATGGTTCAGAGAGTATTCTAAAGTCTTAGAATGGTCTAGGCATGTGTATTAGGACATATAAGAACCTTTAGAATGATCGTAAACAATGCTTTGTGCTCCAAGGGACGTAGAGGATGTAGCATGAGTCCTTGGAGGCTCTAACAAGTGTAGAATGGTTAAGAGAGTATTCTAAAGGCTTAGAATGGTCTAGGAATGTGTATTAGGACATATAAGAACCTTTAGAATGTTCCTAAACAATGCTTGGTGCCCCACGGGACGTATATTAAGTAGCATGAGTCCTTGGAGGCTCTAACAAGTGTAGAATGGTTCAGAGAGTATTCTAAAGTCTTAGAATGGTCTAGGCATGTGTATTAGGACATATAAGAACCTTTAGAATGATCGTAAACAATGCTTTGTGCTCCAAGGGACGTAGAGGATGTAGCATGAGTCCTTGGAGGCTCTAACAAGTGTAGAATGGTTAAGAGAGTATTCTAAAGCCTTAGAATGGTCTAGGAATGTGTATTAGGACATATAAGAACCTTTAGAATGATCCTAAACAATGGTTGGTTCCCCAAGAGACGTAGATTTTGTAGCATGAGTCCTTGGAGGCTCTAACAAGTGTAGAATGGTTAAGAGAGTATTCTAACGGCTTAGAATTTTCTAGGCATGTGTATTAGGACATATAAGAACCTTTAGAATGATCCTAAACAATGCTTGGAGCCCCAAGGGACGTAAAGGGTGTAGCATGAGTCCTTGGAGGCTCTAACAAGTGTAAAATGGTTAATAGAGTATGCTAAAGGCTTAGAATAGTCTACACCTGTATATTAGGACATATAAGAACCTTCAGAATGATCCTAAACAATGCTTGGTGCCCTAAGGGACGTAAAGGATGTAGCATGAGTCCTTGGAGGCTCTAACAAGTGTAGAATGGTTAAGAGAGTATTCTAAAGCCTTAGAATAGTCAAGGCATGTATATTAGGACATAAAAGAACCTTTAGAATGATCCTAAACAATGCTTGGTGACCCAAGGGACGTAGAGGATATAGCATGAGTCCTTGGAGGGTCTAACAAGTGTAGAATCGATAATAGAGTGTTCTAAAGGCTTATAAATGTCTAGGAACGTGTATTTGGACATATAAAAACTTTAGAATGATCCTAAACAATGCTTGGTGCCCCACGGGACGTATATTAAGTAGCATGAGTCCTTGGAGGCTCTAACAAGTGTAGAATGGTTCAGAGAGTATTCTAAAGTCTTAGAATGGTCTAGGCATGTGTATTAGGACATATAAGAACCTTTTGAATGATCGTAAACAATGCTTTGTGCTCCAAGGGACGTAGAGGATGTAGCATGAGTCCTTGGAGGCTCTAACAAGTGTAGAATGGTTAAGAGAGTATTCTAAAGGCTTAGAATGGTCTAGGAATGTGTATTAGGACATATAAGAACCTTTAGAATGATCCTAAACAATGCTTGGTTCCCCAAGGGACGTAGATTTTGTAGCATGAGTCCTTGGAGGCTCTAACAAGTGTAGAATGGTTAAGAGAGTATTCTAACGGCTTAGAATTGTCTAGGCATGTGTATTAGGACATATAAGAACCTTTAGAATGATCCTAAACAATGCTTGGAGCCACAAGGGACGTAAAGGATGTAGCATGAGTCCTTGGAGGCTCTAACAAGTGTAAAATGGTTAATAGAGTATGCTAAAGGCTTAGAATAGTCTACACCTGTATATTAGGACATATAAGAACCTTCAGAATGATCCTAAACAATGGTTGGTTCCCCAAGAGACGTAGATTTTGTAGCATGAGTCCTTGGAGGCTCTAACAAGTGTAGAATGGTTAAGAGAGTATTCTAACGGCTTAGAATTTTCTAGGCATGTGTATTAGGACATATAAGAACCTTTAGAATGATCCTAAACAATGCTTGGAGCCCCAAGGGACGTAAAGGGTGTAGCATGAGTCCTTGGAGGCTCTAACAAGTGTAAAATGGTTAATAGAGTATGCTAAAGGCTTAGAATAGTCTACACCTGTATATTAGGACATATAAGAACCTTCAGAATGATCCTAAACAATGCTTGGTGCCCTAAGGGACGTAAAGGATGTAGCATGAGTCCTTGGAGGCTCTAACAAGTGTAGAATGGTTAAGAGAGTATTCTAAAGCCTTAGAATAGTCAAGGCATGTCTATTAAGACATAAAAGAACCTTTAGAATGATCCTAAACAATGCTTGGTGCCACAAGGGACGTAGAGGATATAGCATGAGTCCTTGGAGGCTCTTACAAGTGTAGAATCAATAATAGAGTGTTCTAAAGGCTTATAAATGTCTAGGAATGTGTATTAGTACATATAAAAACTTTAGAATGATCCTAAACAATGCTTGGTGCCCCACAGGACGTATATTAAGTAGCATGAGTCCTTGGAGGCTCTAACAAGTGTAGAATGATTCAGAGAGTATTCTAAAGTCTTAGAATGATCTAGGCATGTGTATTAGGACATATAAGAACCTTTAGAATGATCCTAAACAATGCTTGGTGCCCCAAGGGACGTATAGGATGTAGCATGAGTCCTTAGAGGCTCTAACAAGTGTAGAATGGTAAAGAGAGTACTCTAAAGACTTAGAATGGTCTAGGAATGTGTATTATGAAATATAAGAACCTTTAGAATGATCCTAAACAATGCTTGGTGCCCCAAGGGACGTAAAGGATGTCGCATGAGTCCTTGGAGGCTCTAACAAGTGTAGAATGGTTAATAGAGTATGCTAAAGGCTTAGAATAGTCTAGGCCTGTATATTAGGACATATAAGAACCTTCAGTATGATCCTAAACAATGCTTGGTGCCCCAAGGGACGTAAAGAATGTAGCATGAGTCCTTGGAGGCTCTAACAAGTGTAGAATGGTTAAGAGAGTATTCTAAAGCCTTAGAATAGTCAAGGCATGTCTATTAGGACATAAAAGAACCTTTAGAATGATCCTAAACAATGCTTGGTGCCCCAAGGGACGTAGAGGATATAGCATGAGTCCTTAGAGGCTCTTACAAGTGTAGAATCAATAATAGAGTGTTCTAAAGGCTTATAAATGTCTAGGAATGTGTATTAGTACATATAAAAACTTTAGAATGATCCTAAACAATGCTTGGTGCCCCACGGGACGTATATTAAGTAGCATGAGTCCTTGGAGGCTCTAACAAGTGTAGAATGGTTCAGAGAGTATTCTAAAGTCTTAGAATGGTCTAGGCATGTGTATTAGGACATATAAGAACCTTTAGAATGATCGTAAACAATGCTTTGTGCTCCAAGGGACGTAGAGGATGTAGCATGAGTCCTTGGAGGCTCTAACAAGTGTAGAATGGTTAAGAGAGTATTCTAAAGGCTTAGAATGGTCTAGGAATGTGTATTAGGACATATAAGAACCTTTAGAATGATCCTAAACAATGGTTGGTTCCCCAAGAGACGTAGATTTTGTAGCATGAGTCCTTGGAGGCTCTAACAAGTGTAGAATGGTTAAGAGAGTATTCTAACGGCTTAGAATTTTCTAGGCATGTGTATTAGGACAAATAAGAACCTTTAGAATGATCCTAAACAATGCTTGGAGCCCCAAGGGACGTAAAGGTTGTAGCATGAGTCCTTGGAGGCTCTAACAAGTGTAAAATGGTTAATAGAGTATGCTAAAGGCTTAGAATAGTCTACACCTGTATATTAGGACATATAAGAACCTTCAGAATGATCCTAAACAATGCTTGGTGCCCCAAGGGACGTAGAGGATGTAGCATGAGTCCTTGGAGGCTCTAACAAGTGTAGAATGGTTAAGAGAGTATTCTAAAGCCTTAGAATAGTCAAGGCATGTATATTAGCACATAAAAGAACCTTTAGAATGATCCTAAACTATTCTTGGTTCCCCTAGGAACGTAGAGGATATAGCATGAGTCCTTGGAGGCTCTAACAAGTGTAGAATCGATAATAGAGTGTTCTAAATTCTTATCAATGTCTAGGAACGTGTATTAGGACATATAAAAACTTTAGAATGATCCTAAACAATGCTTGGTGCCCCACGGGACGTACATTAAGTAGCATGAGTCCTTGGAGGCTCTAACAAGTGTAGAATGGTTCAGAGAGTATTCTAAAGTCTTAGAATGGTCTAGGCATGAGTATTAGGACATATAAGAACCTTTAGAATGATCGTAAACAATGCTTTGTGCTCCAAGGGACGTAGAGGATGTAGCATGAGTCCTTGGAGGCTCTAACAAGTGTAGAATGGTTAAGAGAGTATTCTAAAGGCTTAGAATGGTCTAGGAATGTGTATTAGGACATATAAGAACCTTTAGAATGTTCCTAAACAATGCTTGGTTCCCCAAGGGACGTAGATTTTGTAGCATGAGTCCTTGGAGGCTCTAACAAGTGTAGAATGGTTAAGAGAGTATTCTAACGGCTTAGAATTTTCTAGGCATGTGTATTAGGACATATAAGAACCTTTAGAATGATCCTAAACAATGCTTGGTGCCCCAAGGGACGTATAGGATGTAGAATGAGTCCTTGGAGGCTCTAACAAGTGTAGAATGGTAAAGAGAGTACTCTAAAGACTTAGAATGGTATAGGAATGTGTATTAGGAAATATAAGAACCTTTAGAATGATCCTAAACAATGCTTGGTGCCCCAAGGGACGTAAAGGATGTTGCATGAGTCCTTGGAGGCTCTAACAAGTGTAGAATGGTTAATAGAGTATGCTAAAGGGTTAGAATAGTCTAGGCCTGTATATTAGGACATATAAGAACCTTCAGTATGATCCTAAACAATGCTTGCTGCCCCGAGGGACGTAAAGGATGTAGCATGAGTCCTTGGAGGCTCTAACAAGTGTAGAATGGTTAAGAGAGTATTCTAAAGCCTTAGAATAGTCAAGGCATGTCTATTAGGACATAAAAGAACCTTTAGAATGATCCTAAACAATGCTTGGTGCCCCAAGGGACGTAGAGGATATAGCATGAGTCCTTGGAGGCTCTTACAAGTGTAGAATCAATAATAGAGTGTTCTAAAGGCTTATAAATGTCTAGGAATGTGTATTAGTACATATAAAAACTTTAGAATGATCCTAAACAATGCTTGGTGCCCCACGGGACGTATATTAAGTAGCATGAGTCCTTGGAGGCTCTAACAAGTGTAGAATGGTTCAGAGAGTATTCTAAAGTCTTAGAATGGTCTAGGCATGTGTATTAGGACATATAAGAACCTTTAGAATGATCGTAAACAATGCTTTGTGCTCCAAGGGACGTAGAGGATGTAGCATGAGTCCTTGGAGGCTCTAACAAGTGTAGAATGGTTAAGAGAGTATTCTAAAGGCTTAGAATGGTCTAGGAATGTGTATTAGGACATATAAGAACCTTTAGAATGATCCTAAACAATGGTTGGTTCCCCAAGAGACGTAGATTTTGTAGCATGAGTCCTTGGAGGCTCTAACAAGTGTAGAATGGTTAAGAGAGTATTCTAACGGCTTAGAATTTTCTAGGCATGTGTATTAGGACAAATAAGAACCTTTAGAATGATCCTAAACAATGCTTGGAGCCCCAAGGGACGTAAAGGTTGTAGCATGAGTCCTTGGAGGCTCTAACAAGTGTAAAATGGTTAATAGAGTATGCTAAAGGCTTAGAATAGTCTACACCTGTATATTAGGACATATAAGAACCTTCAGAATGATCCTAAACAATGCTTGGTGCCCCAAGGGACGTAGAGGATGTAGCATGAGTCCTTGGAGGCTCTAACAAGTGTAGAATGGTTAAGAGAGTATTCTAAAGCCTTAGAATAGTCAAGGCATGTATATTAGCACATAAAAGAACCTTTAGAATGATCCTAAACTATTCTTGGTTCCCCTAGGAACGTAGAGGATATAGCATGAGTCCTTGGAGGCTCTAACAAGTGTAGAATCGATAATAGAGTGTTCTAAATTCTTATCAATGTCTAGGAACGTGTATTAGGACATATAAAAACTTTAGAATGATCCTAAACAATGCTTGGTGCCCCACGGGACGTACATTAAGTAGCATGAGTCCTTGGAGGCTCTAACAAGTGTAGAATGGTTCAGAGAGTATTCTAAAGTCTTAGAATGGTCTAGGCATGAGTATTAGGACATATAAGAACCTTTAGAATGATCGTAAACAATGCTTTGTGCTCCAAGGGACGTAGAGGATGTAGCATGAGTCCTTGGAGGCTCTAACAAGTGTAGAATGGTTAAGAGAGTATTCTAAAGGCTTAGAATGGTCTAGGAATGTGTATTAGGACATATAAGAACCTTTAGAATGTTCCTAAACAATGCTTGGTTCCCCAAGGGACGTAGATTTTGTAGCATGAGTCCTTGGAGGCTCTAACAAGTGTAGAATGGTTAAGAGAGTATTCTAACGGCTTAGAATTTTCTAGGCATGTGTATTAGGACATATAAGAACCTTTAGAATGATCCTAAACAATGCTTGGTGCCCCAAGGGACGTATAGGATGTAGAATGAGTCCTTGGAGGCTCTAACAAGTGTAGAATGGTAAAGAGAGTACTCTAAAGACTTAGAATGGTATAGGAATGTGTATTAGGAAATATAAGAACCTTTAGAATGATCCTAAACAATGCTTGGTGCCCCAAGGGACGTAAAGGATGTTGCATGAGTCCTTGGAGGCTCTAACAAGTGTAGAATGGTTAATAGAGTATGCTAAAGGGTTAGAATAGTCTAGGCCTGTATATTAGGACATATAAGAACCTTCAGTATGATCCTAAACAATGCTTGCTGCCCCGAGGGACGTAAAGGATGTAGCATGAGTCCTTGGAGGCTCTAACAAGTGTAGAATGGTTAAGAGAGTATTCTAAAGCCTTAGAATAGTCAAGGCATGTCTATTAGGACATAAAAGAACCTTTAGAATGATCCTAAACAATGCTTGGTGCCCCAAGGGACGTAGAGGATATAGCATGAGTCCTTGGAGGCTCTTACAAGTGTAGAATCAATAATAGAGTGTTCTAAAGGCTTATAAATGTCTAGGAATGTGTATTAGTACATATAAAAACTTTAGAATGATCCTAAACAATGCTTGGTTCCCCACGGGACGTATATTAAGTAGCATGAGTCCTTGGAGGCTCTAACAAGTGTAGAATGGTTCAGAGAGTATTCTAAAGTCTTAGAATGGTCTAGGCATGTGTATTAGGACATATAAGAACCTTTAGAATGATCGTAAACAATGCTTTGTGCTCCAAGGGACGTAGAGGATGTAGCATGAGTCCTTGGAGGCTCTAACAAGTGTAGAATGGTTAAGAGAGTATTCTAAAGCCTTAGAATGGTCTAGGAATGTGTATTAGGACATATAAGAACCTTTAGAATGATCCTAAACAATGGTTGGTTCCCCAAGAGACGTAGATTTTGTAGCATGAGTCCTTGGAGGCTCTAACAAGTGTAGAATGGTTAAGAGAGTATTCTAACGGCTTAGAATTTTCTAGGCATGTGTATTAGGACATATAAGAACCTTTAGAATGATCCTAAACAATGCTTGGAGCCCCAAGGGACGTAAAGGGTGTAGCATGAGTCCTTGGAGGCTCTAACAAGTGTAAAATGGTTAATAGAGTATGCTAAAGGCTTAGAATAGTCTACACCTGTATATTAGGACATATAAGAACCTTCAGAATGATCCTAAACAATGCTTGGTGCCCTAAGGGACGTAAAGGATGTAGCATGAGTCCTTGGAGGCTCTAACAAGTGTAGAATGGTTAAGAGAGTATTCTAAAGCCTTAGAATAGTCAAGGCATGTATATTAGGACATAAAAGAACCTTTAGAATGATCCTAAACAATGCTTGGTGCCCCAAGGGACGTAGAGGATATAGCATGAGTCCTTGGAGGGTCTAACAAGTGTAGAATCGATAATAGAGTGTTCTAAAGGCTTATAAATGTCTAGGAACGTGTATTTGGACATATAAAAACTTTAGAATGATCCTAAACAATGCTTGGTGCCCCACGGGACGTATATTAAGTAGCATGAGTCCTTGGAGGCTCTAACAAGTGTAGAATGGTTCAGAGAGTATTCTAAAGTCTTAGAATGGTCTAGGCATGTGTATTAGGACATATAAGAACCTTTTGAATGATCGTAAACAATGCTTTGTGCTCCAAGGGACGTAGAGGATGTAGCATGAGTCCTTGGAGGCTCTAACAAGTGTAGAATGGTTAAGAGAGTATTCTAAAGGCTTAGAATGGTCTAGGAATGTGTATTAGGACATATAAGAACCTTTAGAATGATCCTAAACAATGCTTGGTTCCCCAAGGGACGTAGATTTTGTAGCATGAGTCCTTGGAGGCTCTAACAAGTGTAGAATGGTTAAGAGGGTATTCTAACGGCTTAGAATTGTCTAGGCATGTGTATTAGGACATATAAGAACCTTTAGAATGATCCTAAACAATGCTTGGAGCCACAAGGGACGTAAAGGATGTAGCATGAGTCCTTGGAGGCTCTAACAAGTGTAAAATGGTTAATAGAGTATGCTAAAGGCTTAGAATAGTCTACACCTGTATATTAGGACATATAAGAACCTTCAGAATGATCCTAAACAATGGTTGGTTCCCCAAGAGACGTAGATTTTGTAGCATGAGTCCTTGGAGGCTCTAACAAGTGTAGAATGGTTAAGAGAGTATTCTAACGGCTTAGAATTTTCTAGGCATGTGTATTAGGACATATAAGAACCTTTAGAATGATCCTAAACAATGCTTGGAGCCCCAAGGGACGTAAAGGGTGTAGCATGAGTCCTTGGAGGCTCTAACAAGTGTAAAATGGTTAATAGAGTATGCTAAAGGCTTAGAATAGTCTACACCTGTATATTAGGACATATAAGAACCTTCAGAATGATCCTAAACAATGCTTGGTGCCCTAAGGGACGTAAAGGATGTAGCATGAGTCCTTCGAGGCTCTAACAAGTGTAGAATGGTTAAGAGAGTATTCTAAAGCCTTAGAATAGTCAAGGCATGTCTATTAGGACATAAAAGAACCTTTAGAATGATCCTAAACAATGCTTGGTGCCACAAGGGACGTAGAGGATATAGCATGAGTCCTTGGAGGCTCTTACAAGTGTAGAATCAATAATAGAGTGTTCTAAAGGCTTATAAATGTCTAGGAATGTGTATTAGTACATATAAAAACTTTAGAATGATCCTAAACAATGCTTGGTTCCCCACAGGACGTATATTAAGTAGCATGAGTCCTTGGAGGCTCTAACAAGTGTAGAATGATTCAGAGAGTATTCTAAAGTCTTAGAATGATCTAGGCATGTGTATTAGGACATATAAGAACCTTTAGAATGATCCTAAACAATGCTTGGTGCCCCAAGGGACGTATAGGATGTAGCATGAGTCCTTAGAGGCTCTAACAAGTGTAGAATGGTAAAGAGAGTACTCTAAAGACTTAGAATGGTCTAGGAATGTGTATTATGAAATATAAGAACCTTTAGAATGATCCTAAACAATGCTTGGTGCCCCAAGGGACGTAAAGGATGTCGCATGAGTCCTTGGAGGCTCTAACAAGTGTAGAATGGTTAATAGAGTATGCTAAAGGCTTAGAATAGTCTAGGCCTGTATATTAGGACATATAAGAACCTTCAGTATGATCCTAAACAATGCTTGGTGCCCCAAGGGACGTAAAGAATGTAGCATGAGTCCTTGGAGGCTCTAACAAGTGTAGAATGGTTAAGAGAGTATTCTAAAGCCTTAGAATAGTCAAGGCATGTCTATTAGGACATAAAAGAACCTTTAGAATGATCCTAAACAATGCTTGGTGCCCCAAGGGACGTAGAGGATATAGCATGAGTCCTTGGAGGCTCTTACAAGTGTAGAATCAATAATAGAGTGTTCTAAAGGCTTATAAATGTCTAGGAATGTGTATTAGTACATATAAAAACTTTAGAATGATCCTAAACAATGCTTGGTGCCCCACGGGACGTATATTAAGTAGCATGAGTCCTTGGAGGCTCTAACAAGTGTAGAATGGTTCAGAGAGTATTCTAAAGTCTTAGAATGGTCTAGGCATGTGTATTAGGACATATAAGAACCTTTAGGATGATCGTAAACAATGCTTTGTGCTCCAAGGGACGTAGAGGATGTAGCATGAGTCCTTGGAGGCTCTAACAAGTGTAGAATGGTTAAGAGAGTATTCTAAAGGCTTAGAATGGTCTAGGAATGTGTATTAGGACATATAAGAACCTTTAAAATGATCCTAAACAATGGTTGGTTCCCCAAGAGACGTAGATTTTGTAGCATGAGTCTTTGGAGGCTCTAACAAGTGTAGAATGGTTAAGAGAGTATTCTAACGGCTTAGAATTTTCTAGGCATGTGTATTAGGACAAATAAGAACCTTTAGAATGATCCTAAACAATGCTTGGAGCCCCAAGGGACGTAAAGGTTGTAGCATGAGTCCTTGGAGGCTCTAACAAGTGTAAAATGGTTAATAGAGTATGCTAAAGGCTTAGAATAGTCTACACCTGTATATTAGGACATATAAGAACCTTCAGAATGATCCTAAACAATGCTTGGTGCCCCAAGGGACGTAGAGGATGTAGCATGAGTCCTTGGAGGCTCTAACAAGTGTAGAATGGTTAAGAGAGTATTCTAAAGCCTTAGAATAGTCAAGGCATGTATATTAGGACATAAAAGAACCTTTAGAATGATCCTAAACTATTCTTGGTTCCCCTAGGAACGTAGAGGATATAGCATGAGTCCTTGGAGGCTCTAACAAGTGTAGAATCGATAATAGAGTGTTCTAAATTCTTATCAATGTCTAGGAACGTGTATTAGGACATATAAAAACTTTAGAATGATCCTAAACAATGCTTGGTGCCCCACGGGACGTATATTAAGTAGCATGAGTCCTTGGAGGCTCTAACAAGTGTAGAATGGTTCAAAGAGTATTCTAAAGTCTTAGAATGGTCTAGGCATGTGTATTAGGACATATAAGAACCTTTAGAATGATCGTAAACAATGCTTTGTGCTCCAAGGGACGTAGAGGATGTAGCATGAGTCCTTGGAGGCTCTAACAAGTGTAGAATGGTTAAGAGAGTATTCTAAAGGCTTAGAATGGTCTAGGAATGTGTATTAGGACATATAAGAACCTTTAGAATGTTCCTAAACAATGCTTGGTTCCCCAAGGGACGTAGATTTTGTAGCATGAGTCCTTGGAGGCTCTAACAAGTGTAGAATGGTTAAGAGAGTATTCTAACGGCTTAGAATTTTCTAGGCATGTGTATTAGGACATATAAGAACCTTTAGAATGATCCTAAACAATGCTTGGTGCCCCAAGGGACGTATTGGATGTAGAATGAGTCCTTGGAGGCTCTAACAAGTGTAGAATGGTAAAGAGAGTACTCTAAAGACTTAGAATGGTATAGGAATGTGTATTAGGAAATATAAGAACCTTTAGAATGATCCTAAACAATGCTTGGTGCCCCAAGGGACGTAAAGGATGTCGCATGAGTCCTTGTAGGCTCTAACAAGTGTAGAATGGTTAATAGAGTATGCTAAAGGGTTAGAATAGTCTAGGCCTGTATATTAGGACATATAAGAACCTTCAGTATGATCCTAAACAATGCTTGCTGCCCCGAGGGACGTAAAGGATGTAGCATGAGTCCTTGGAGGCTCTAACAAGTGTAGAATGGTTAAGAGAGTATTCTAAAGCCTTAGAATAGTCAAGGCATGTCTATTAGGACATAAAAGAACCTTTAGAATGATCCTAAACAATGCTTGGTGCCCCAAGGGACGTAGAGGATATAGCATGAGTCCTTGGAGGCTCTTACAAGTGTAGAATCAATAATAGAGTGTTCTAAAGGCTTATAAATGTCTAGGAATGTGTATTAGTACATATAAAAACTTTAGAATGATCCTAAACAATGCTTGGTGCCCCACGGGACGTATATTAAGTAGCATGAGTCCTTGGAGGCTCTAACAAGTGTAGAATGGTTCAGAGAGTATTCTAAAGTCTTAGAATGGTCTAGGCATGTGTATTAGGACATATAAGAACCTTTAGAATGATCGTAAACAATGCTTTGTGCTCCAAGGGACGTAGAGGATGTAGCATGAGTCCTTGGAGGCTCTAACAAGTGTAGAATGGTTAAGAGAGTATTCTAAAGGCTTAGAATGGTCTAGGAATGTGTATTAGGACATATAAGAACCTTTAGAATGATCCTAAACAATGGTTGGTTCCCCAAGAGACGTAGATTTTGTAGCATGAGTCCTTGGAGGCTCTAACAAGTGTAGAATGGTTAAGAGAGTATTCTAACGGCTTAGAATTTTCTAGGCATGTGTATTAGGACATATAAGAACCTTTAGAATGATCCTAAACAATGCTTGGAGCCCCAAGGGACGTAAAGGGTGTAGCATGAGTCCTTGGAGGCTCTAACAAGTGTAAAATGGTTAATAGAGTATGCTAAAGGCTTAGAATAGTCTACACCTGTATATTAGGACATATAAGAACCTTCAGAATGATCCTAAACAATGCTTGGTGCCCTAAGGGACGTAAAGGATGTAGCATGAGTCCTTGGAGGCTCTAACAAGTGTAGAATGGTTAAGAGAGTATTCTAAAGCCTTAGAATAGTCAAGGCATGTATATTAGGACATAAAAGAACCTTTAGAATGATCCTAAACAATGCTTGGTGCCCCAAGGGACGTAGAGGATATAGCATGAGTCCTTGGAGGGTCTAACAAGTGTAGAATCGATAATAGAGTGTTCTAAAGGCTTATAAATGTCTAGGAACGTGTACTTGGACATATAAAAACTTTAGAATGATCCTAAACAATGCTTGGTGCCCCACGGGACGTATATTAAGTAGCATGAGTCCTTGGAGGCTCTAACAAGTGTAGAATGGTTCAGAGAGTATTCTAAAGTCTTAGAATGGTCTAGGCATGTGTATTAGGACATATAAGAACCTTTTGAATGATCGTAAACAATGCTTTGTGCTCCAAGGGACGTAGAGGATGTAGCATGAGTCCTTGGAGGCTCTAACAAGTGTAGAATGGTTAAGAGAGTATTCTAAAGGCTTAGAATGGTCTAGGAATGTGTATTAGGACATATAAGAACCTTTAGAATGATCCTAAACAATGCTTGGTTCCCCAAGGGACGTAGATTTTGTAGCATGAGTCCTTGGAGGCTCTAACAAGTGTAGAATGGTTAAGAGAGTATTCTAACGGCTTAGAATTGTCTGGGCATGTGTATTAGGACATATAAGAACCTTTAGAATGATCCTAAACAATGCTTGGAGCCACAAGGGACGTAAAGGATGAATCATGAGTCCTTGGAGGCTCTAAGAAGTGTAGAATGGTTAAGAGAGTTTTCTAAAGACTTAGAATAGTCTAGGCATGTGTATTAGGACATATAAGAACCTTTAGAATGATCCTAAACTATGCTTGGTGCCCCAAGGGACGTATAGGATGTAGCATGAGTCCTTGGAGGCTCTAACAAGTGTAGAATGGTTAAGAGAGTATTCTAAAGGCTTAGAATCATCTAGGAGTGTGTATTAGGACATATAAGAACCTTTAGATGATCATAAACAATGCTTGGTGCCCCTAGGAACGTAGAGGATGTAGCATGAGTCCTTGGAGGCTCTAACAGGTGTAGAATGGTTAAAAGAGTATTCTAAAGGCTTTGAATGGTCTAGGAATGTGTATTATGACATATAAGAACCTTTAGAATGATTCTAAACAATTCTTGGTGCCCCAAGGGACGTTGAGGATTTAGCATGAGTCCTTGGATGCTCTAACTGGTGTAGAAAGGTGAAGAGAGTATTCTAAAGTCTTAGAATGGTCTAGGAATGTGTATTAGGACATATAAGAACCTTTAGAATGATCCTAAACAATGCTTGGTGCCCCTTGGGACGTACAGGATGCAGCACGAGTCCTTGGAGGTCTAACAAGTGTAGAATGGTTAAAAGAGTATTCTAAAGGCTTAGAATGGTCTAGGAATGTGTGTTAGGACATATAAGAACCTTTAGAATGATCGTAAACAATGATTGGTGCCCCAAGGGAAGTGTAGAATGGTTCAGAGAGTATTCTAAAGGCTTAGAATGGTCTTGGCATGTGTATTAGGACATATAAGAACCTTTAGAATGATCGTAAACAATGCTTTGTGCTCCAAGGGACGTAGAGGATGTAGCATGAGTCGTTGGAGGCTCTAACAACTATAGAATGGTTAATAGAGTATTCTAAAGGCATAGAATGGTCTAGGAATGTGTATTATTACATATAAGAACCTTCAGAATGATCCTAAACTATGCTTGGTGCCCCAAGGAACGTAGAAGGTGAATCATGAATCCTTTGAGGCTCGAACAAGTGTAGAATGGTTAAACTTTCTGTGATTGGTTTTAATGATTTTAGGGTGCTGAAAAAAATAAATAAAAAAATTTTGTTGCCTATTTTGGTCTTGCATGTCCGTTGACGGTGTTCTGTTTAGTGCATGACTAGGGGTAACCCAAGCTACTTGCATCCCTACAACCCTGAAATTGATAGGACTTATCGCAGATTAGTTAGACAAAGTAGGAACGGAATTAGAGAAAATCTGGACCCCAAAATCCTTCGTTTACTATTTTTTTTTATTTTACAAGTTTTATTTTGAGTCTTTTTTGTGATACTTTTAATTGTTTGACATGGTTCCCTTTTGGATTTTGTCCTCAAACTTTCTATGACTGGTTTTCATGATTTTAGGGTGCTGAAAAAAATAAAGAAAAAAATTTACTTTATGTGATTGGCTTTCATGATTTTAGGGTGCTGAAAAAATAAAGAAAAAAATTTGTTGCCTATTTTTGTCATGCATGTCTGTTGATGATGTTCTGTTTAGTGCATGACTAGGGGTAACCCAAGCTACTTGCATCCCTATAACCCTGAAATTGATAGGACTTATCACAGATTAGTTAGACAAAATAGGAACGGAATTAGAGAAAATCTGGACCGCAAAATCTTTCGTATACTATTTTTTATTATTTTAGAAGTTTTATTTTGAGTCTTTTTTGTGATATTTTTAGTTGTTTGACTTGGTTCCCTTTTGGATTTTGTCCTCAAAATTTATGTGATTAGTTTTCTTGATTTTAGGGTGCTGAAATAAAAAAAGAAAAAAATTTACTTTCTGTGATTGGTTTTCATGATTTTAAGGTCCTGAAAAAATAAAGAAAAAAATTTTGAAAAATAAAAAAATATTGTTGCCTATTTTGGTCATGCATGTCTGTTGATGGTGTTCTGTTTAGTGCATGACTAGGGGTAACCCAAGCTACTTGCATCCCTACAACCCTATGATTGATAGGACATCAACAGATTAGTTAGACAAAATAGGAACGAAATTAGCGAAAATCTGGATCCCAAAATCCTTCGTTTACTATTTTTCTTATTTTACAAGTTTTATTGAGTCTTTTTTGTGATATTTTTAGTTGTTTGACTTAGTTCCCTTTTGAATTTTGTCCTCAAACTTTCTGTGATTGGTTTTCATGATTTTAGGGTGCTGAAAAAAATAAAGAAAAAAATTTTAAAAAATAAAAAATTTTTGTTGCCTATTTTGGTCATGCATGTTTGTTGATGGTGTTCTGTTTAGTGCATGACTAGGGGTAACCCAAGCTACTTGCATCCCTACAACCCTGAAATTGATAGGACTTATCACAGATTAGTTAGACAAAATAGGAACAAAATTAGAGAAAATCTGGACCCCAAAATCCTTCGTTTACTCTTTTTTTTTATTTTACAAGTTTTATTTTGAGTCTTTTTTGTGATATTTTTAGTTGTTTGACTTGGTTCCCTTTTGAATTTTATCCTCAAACTTTATGTGATTGGTTTTCATGATTTTAGGGTGCTGAAAAAAATAAATAAAAAAATTTTAAAAAATAAAAAAATTTTGTTGCCTATTTTGGTCATGCATGTCTGTTGATGCATGGTGTTCTGTTTAGTGCATGACTCGGGGTAACCCAAGCTACATGCATCCCTACAACCCTAAAATTGATAGGACTTATCACAGATTAGTTAGGCAAAATAGGAACGGAATTACAGAAAATCTGGACCCCAAAATCCTTTGTTTACTATTTTTTTTTTATTTTACAAGTTTTATTTTGAGTCTTTTTTGTGATATTTTTAGTTGTTTGACATGGTTCCCTTTTGAATTTTGTCCTCGAACTTTCTGTGATTGGTTTTCATGATTTTATAGTGCTGAAAAAAATAAAGAAAAAAATATTAAAAAAAATAAAATTTTGTTGCCTATTTTTGTCATGCATGTCTGTTGATGGTGTTCTGTTTTGTTCATGACTAGGGGTAACCTAAGCTACTTGCATCCCTACAACCCTGAAATTGATAGGACTTATCATAGATTAGTTATACAAAATAGGAACGAAATTAGAGAAAATCTGGACCCCAAAATCCTTCGCTTACTATTTTTTTTTTATTTTACAAGTTTTATTTCACTACAAGAAAAACCATTTATTGCAACGACATTTTGCAACGACTTATAAAAGTCGTTGCTAAAAACGGGTGTTTTGCAGCGATTTAAAAATGTCGTTGCAGAAAACAGGTGTTTTGCAACGACTTAAAAATGTCGTTGCAAAAAAGTGTCTTAAGCAACGATGTATTAAAGTCGTTACAAAAACATTTCTCTTATGCAACGACATTTTTAATTCGTTGCAAAACACTTATTTTTAGCAACGACGCCAAAAAAGTTAAATAACATTTTTAAAAAATAATAAACATAACCTACCCTTTTAATACATTGTGCCGAGAAATTCCCAAACAAATTTTAGATGCATAGAGAACCAAGTGCAGAGAGAAGTCCCGAGAAAGAAGAGAAGAAGAAATAGAAAGCCCTAAGCGGCAGCGGTGCCAACACCAACGCCAACGCCAACGCGTTCCTCCTCCTCCCCTTTCTCTTCCACCGTCTCACCTGTCAGTCCATCACCGTCCAGCCACACCACCTAGCCCCATCGTTCTCTCTCACAAACCCTACCTCGACGCCTCCTCTGTGCCCTCTTCGCTCTTCCCCTAAGATTTGGGATCACCATCGCCGCTGCCATCTTCAGCCATTCCAATTAACCATCATCATAGGCCTCTCCTCATCACCCCCACCGTACTCGATCTCTCTGCCAACACCGAACACCGAACATCGCTACTGTTAGGAAATAGGATGCGACAAACGCAGCGGAAAAAAAAAATAAATCCTATTTCCATCAAGGATCCATGTGAAAGCATGATTTGAGATAGGGAATAAAATTTACCTTTTGCAGGGAAGAGGAGACCAACGAATCTTATCACGAACGCTTCGTCAATCACGAGCACATCAATGTGTTGTTCCTCTATTGGTATCCACACGAACAAATTCCCAATTGGAGTCACGTCTCTCTTCTCAATGCTAGTAGAGAAGAGAGAGTCTGTGTATCACTCACTGTCTGATATGACGGCTAGGGTTGTCGTTCTGTGTCTCACACATATTTTTCCCTTAAAGCTAATAATATTATATTTATAATATTATCAGACCAACTGGTTGGGCTTTTAGGAGATAAATTCGAATTCTATCTTATATGTAGAAGATAAAATCAAATTTATATCTTATACATAAAGATAAAACGAATCATATCTTAATCATATCAGAAAGATTTAATTTTATAAAAAATACAACTATTTTATTTTTATCAAATGTGATATCTCCAATTTTACCTGCTCTTAGTGTGTGACCCTATAGGTTCCTGTAACGTTGGCAGTAATGTTAAAATCACATTTTAACTTTACAAGCAATGAGCGGTATCTAGCAACACATCATTGCTACCCAAGTGACAGGAATGTCTGTGATTTGGCTAAACCTTTTACTGTGACCAATGAACATGTGTAAGTTTAATCCCTTTGTCCAAATATCATAGTTACACTCATGGCATGGAACGTGTCACCCATGAATAGTGTAACCTATGGTTTCTTGATCCCTGAGTAGACACGTCTAAACAAGTCTCGTCAATATCTCATATTGACTGTCTTGAGTATGGCCATACATTTCACCGTCTCACTCAATCAAGGGGCCCAGAGATATAATTCCTATTGATAAGGAAGGACAAATCCCATCTACGTCACTCACATCCCTCTACATGATTTGTCATATACCCGACTACAACCGTTATAATCACCTGGCTAAAGATGACGTTTGATTGCGTGAAAGCATATAATTCCTCATGTTGGGAACCGTAGCGACTTCAGGTCGAAGGACCATGTACACCATTGTCACTATGAGAATCTCTTATGACACTCACTTAATAACCCATGTAGCATTCTCATGGCGGGTCAATCCAGTACACAAATATCCCAATGTGTACTTACGTGAAGACTTGATATCCCATATCCATGACTGGTGAGATACAGTCATCAGTCTGCCACATACTAGTCTCGACGTATTATAGTTGTCCTTATTAACTATAATACTCGACTAGGGAATCTTTAAGTATAATTATCAATCAATAAGATCTCACTATCAAGTCATGTACTTGATATTCTTATGACATTGAACTTATAATCCTAAGGACTTTATTACATCTATTTTAATTAAACAATTAAAGCATAAATATAATAAATGAAATGCCTCATTATTATTAATAGTAATAATCCATAAACATGAAATAAGTACAAGTAAAAGAGAAAATACGATTGCCTCTAGGGCACGCTCCAACAATCTCCCACTTGCACTAGTGCCAATCGTTCATGTATCTAATACCATAAGCCCTAACATGTCCCTCATGCTTTTTTATGGCAAGAGGTTTAGTCAGTGGATCAGCAATATTATCATCTGTTGAAACTCTGCATATCTTCACATCTCCTCTGTCAATTATCTCTCGAATGATGTGAAAACGCCGAAGTGTATGTTTGGATTTCTGGTGAGATCTCGGTTCCTTAGCTTGCGCAATGGCTCCATTGTTGTCACAATAGAGGTCCACTGGAAACTCAATACTAGGAACAACATCAAGTTCAGTTATGAACTTCTTAATCAAAACCGCTTCCTTTGCTGCTTCTGATGCAGCTATATACTCAGCTTCTGTTGTAGAATCGGCTACAGTCTCTTGCTTTGAACTCTTCCAGCATATAGCCCCACCATTCAAACAAAATACAAATCCAAATTGTGATCTGAAATTGTCCTTATCAGTCTGGAAGCTAGCGTCGGTGTAACCATTTACAACCAGCTCATCTTCACCTCCATATACCAAGAAAGCATCCTTAGTTCTTCTTAAATACTTTAGGATATTCTTGACTGCTGTCCAGTGACCTTCACCTGGATCTGACTGGTATCTGCTCGTCATGCTCAAAGCATACGAAACATCAAGTCGAGTACATATCATGGCATACATGATAGATCCAATTGCAGATGCATATGGAATTCTATCCATGTGTTCCCTTTCTTCCTTAGTGGAAGGACACTGTTCCTTTGACAAGGTTATACCATGTGACATTGGCAAAGATCCCCTTTTGGAATCCTGCATGTTGAACCGTTTCAACACTTTGTCTATGTACGAACTTTGACTTAGGCCAAGCAATTTCCTTGATCTATCTCTATAAATCTTGATGCCTAATATATAGGTTGCTTCACCCAAATCCTTCATAGAAAAGCAATTCCCTAACCAAGTCTTAACATACTGTAAGGTAGGAATGTCATTCCCGATGAGTAGTATGTCATCCACATACAACACAAGAAAGACAATTGCGCTCCCACTAACCTTCTTATATACACAAGACTCTTCTTCGTTCTTGATGAAACCAAATTGTTTGATTGCATCATCGAATCGAATATTCCAACTCCTAGAAGCTTGTTTCAATCCATAAATGGATCGTTGCAGCTTACAAACCTTTCCAGCATCCTTTGGATCAACAAAACCTTGAGGTTGTGTCATATACACATCCTCTAAAAGATTTCCATTAAGGAAAGCAGTTTTGACATCCATCTGCCAGATTTCATAATCATGAAATGCTGCAATAGCAAGCAAGATCCTAATGGATTTAAGCATGGCAACTGGTGAAAAAGTTTCATCATAGTCAATACCATGAACTTGTTTGAAACCTTTAGCAATCAATCGTCCTTTAAAGGTATGTACATTACCATCCATGTCAGTCTTCTTCTTGAAAACCCATTTGCACCCAATTGGTTTTACCCCATCAGATAGATCAACCAAGATCCAAACTTGGTTGGTGTGCATGGACTCCATCTCAGATCTCATGGCTTGAAGCCATTTCTCAAAGTCAGGGCTGTTTATAGCCTCTTGGTAAGTAGTAGGTTCATCTTGATCAAAAATCATAATGTCATCCTCTTGAGTCAAGAGAAATCCATATCTCTCTGGCTGAAGAGGAATCCTACTTGACCTACACAAAACTTGTGTAACTTGAGCAGTTTGTACATCCACAACATCTTGTGGAACTTGCTCAACATCCATCGCTTGGTCTTGGCTACTTTGGGATTCTTGAATCTCATCAAGATCTATTTTCCTCCCACTATTTCCTTTAGAGAGAAATTCTCTTTCAAGAAATACGCCTGTGCGAGCGACAAACACTTTGCCTTCTATGGGATTGTAGAAATAGTATCCCTTAGTTTCTTTGGGATATCCTACAAAGTAGAATTTGTCAGATTTGGGACTGAGTTTATCAGAAAGTAGACGTTTCACATAAACATCACAACCCCAAATCCTGAGAAAAGACATACTAGGACGCCTCCCAGTCCATATCTCATATGGTGTCTTTTCAACCGCTTTCGATGGAGATCGGTTAAGTGTAAAAGCAGCTGTAAGTAGAGCATGTCCCCAAAAAGAGATTGGAAGGTCCGATTGACTCATCATACACCTAACCATGTCCAACAAGGTTCGGTTTCTCCTTTCTGAAACACCATTCCACTGGGGCGTTCCAAGAGGAGTGAGTTGAGATACTATACCACACTCTTTTAGATAGTCATCGAACTCTTGGCTAAGGTATTCACCACCTCGATCAGATCGAAGGGCTTTAATACTTTTGCCAAGTTGATTTTGTACTTCATTCTTGAATTCCTTGAATTTTTCAAAGGTTTCATGTTTGTATTTCATTAGATATGCATACCCATATCTACTAAAATCATCAGTAAATGTGACGAAGTACGGGTAACCTCCTCTAGCATTTGAACTCATAGGCCCACATACATCTGTATGTATGAGTCCCAAAAGTTCATTAGCCCGTTCACTGCTGCCAGTAAATGGGCCCTTTGTCATCTTGCCCAACAAACAAGACTCACATGTCTCATAAGATTCAAAATCAAATGAGTCTAAGAATCCATCTTTATGAAGCTTAGAAATGCGTTTCTCATTTATATGGCCCAAACGACAATGCCAAAGAAAAGTTTGGTTTGTATCATTTGATTTAAACCTTTTAGCATTAATGTTATAGACTGGATGATCAAGATCTAACAAATAAAGACCATTTATTAATTGTGCACTGCCAAAAAACATCTCATTCAAATAAATGGAACAACACTTGTTCCTTATTGAAAACGAAAAACCTACTTTGTCTAAACATGAAACTGAAATAATATTCCTACGAATAGCAGGTAAACAATAAACATCCTCTAGTTCTAAAACTAATCCACTAGGTAAGGTTAAACTACAAGTTCCAACAGCAATGGCGACAACTCTTGCTCCATTTCCAACTCGCAGTTCGACTTCACCTTTAGCTAATCTTCTACTCCTTTTTAGATCCTGCACATTAACACAAATGTGAGATCCACATCCAGTATCTAATACCCATGATGTTGAAGCAGAAAAATTAACTTCTATAACAAAAATACCTGAAGAAGAGTCTCCACTTTTCTTCATTTCCATCTCTTTAAGGTACTGTGGGCAATTCCTCTTCCAATGTCCCTTCCTTTTGCAATGGAAGCACTCTCCCTCTTTAGACATCCCACCCTTAGGCTTAAGAGCCTTAGCTACATTAGCTTTGCCCTTACCCTTAGATTTTTTGACTTTCCCTTTGGCCTTACCTTTGCCCTTCTCATCTTGAACCAACAAGACAATTTTTCCCTTGTTGATATCATGCTCAGCAGTTTTCAACTTCCCTAACAATTCAGTTAGAGTGCTGTCAATGTTGTTCATGTTGTAATTCATGACAAACTGACTAAAGCTCTGTGGTAAGGAATGCAGAACTAAGTCAACGGCCAACTCTTGACCTAGTGGAAAACCCAACCTCTCAATATTCTCAATATAACCAATCATTTTGATAACATGATGGCTGACTGGGCTTCCCTCTGTCATCTTAGAAGTGAAAAGGGACTTAGTGGCCTCAAAACGCTCATGCCTTGCTTGCCCTTGATAGAGCTCCTTAAGGTGTACGATCATATCGTACGCACTCATGTTCTCATGAACCTTCTGAAGGTCAGGGGTCATAGTGACAAGCATGAGAGTTCCAACCTCCAATGCATCATCTTGATGCCTTCGGAAAGCATTCCGCTCAGCAGCCGGTGCATTAGCGGGGGGTGCTTCAGGGAGCGGTTGCTCTAGCACATATAGCTTTTTCTCATTCCTAAGGACAATCCTTAGGTTTCGATACCAGTCTAGGAAATTAATTCCCGTCAGTTTGTCCTTCTCAAGGACCGATCGCAGTGATAAGTTATTTGAATTGTTTGAAGTCATGGTGATCTAACAACAAAATAAAAGCAGAATTAAAATCATGTTTATTAAATATTTAATAAGGACTTTCATTAAATATTACTCCCACTATTTTCCTCAAATCAATAACCTCAATATTGACTCGGAAAATCTCAGCGCAAGATTTTCTAGTGGGACCAAGATCCATATTTCATCTTATCATGAGTCAACTTTAGCTGATCACCCACAATTAGATTATTTAGGTAAGGAACCCTTTCCCAATCACATCTCATGTGACTCTTGGATCAATTGGGTGAATAACATTTATTCAAAATTAACTTATTAATTTATACCCAATTCTTTTGCCTATAGATCTTCAATCCTATTGAACCATCCATTTAAGTTAGACCCAATGGTTGACATAATGAATATTACATTTATTCTTTCGCGTCTGACCAATGTAGATAAACGTACTCTACTTTAGCAGACCCACATTCAAAACGACATCAATCAAGACGAGTGTCAAGCATTGGAAGGCATATAACTTAATATTTCAGTTTGAGGGGTTTTATATTTAAGTGATCTCACCTATTTTATCTTACATTAACATACATTATAACGATAACATGCATCACATACATACTATAATTATAAACTACGTGATATGGTCATGGCCTAGAAAAACTAATTCACCCAAGCCAATGAGTGAATTAATACAAAGATCCTAAACGCATAGCTTCTTCTCCAAGAGCATTCCTTGAATGTATGCACCGGTCATTCTCCAAGAGCCTTCCTTAAATCTCCTTTCCTTTTTTTATCTTCAAGTCTTTCGCAATTTTAATAAAAATATTACAAATAGAAACCTCGTTCATGAGGGGATTTAGATGAGAAAAGATATACATATTGAATATAGAGAGAGACACGACACGCAGGCCGTATTTAAAATAAACCAAAAGAAAATAAAACATACACAAGGCGCGAAACGATCTAAGAGGCCATGACCATTCACCATACAACAAACAACATATTAAATAAAATACATTATTATTTTATTAAAAATTATGTTTGTTACGAATTATATAAAAAAAATTATATTTTATCAACTCTTGATAAAATAATAACGTATCAACTCTTGATTAAAAAAAATATATAATATGGCCAGCCAAGGAATCAAATTCCTATTTGCCTTGGCCAAGGAATCAAATTCCAATTCTTGTGCTGTGAATACCAATCAAATGACACGTGAATCAATTGGATTACACTGCCAACGTTTTGAACATGAGGCGCAACAATTTCAAGAGGCTTCAGTTCATGCGGCGCAACGTTTTGGATTATACTTGAAATCAACTCTTGACAAGTTCATTTGGTGAAATTGATTCATGCGGATTATCAAAAAAAAATTGATTCATGCGGCACAATGGATTCTTGCGGCACTATTTGTTTCATGCGGCACAATTGATTCATGCGGCACTTTTGCAGTTCTTTTTTTTAATTTTAATTTTCTATTAATAGCATATTATAATCATATTAAAACATATTTAATCAAAAATAATCAAATCATGGTTTCGCAAGTGGCTCTGATAACACTGTTAGGAAATAGGATGCGACAAACGCAGCGGAAAAAAAAATAAATAAATCCTATTTCCATCCAGGATCCATGTGAAAGCATAATTTGAGATAGGGAATAAAATTTACCTTTTGCAGGGAAGAGGAGACCAACGAATCTTATCACGAACGCTTCGTCAATTACGAGCACATCAATGTGTTGTGCCTCTATTGGTATCCACACGAACAAATTCCCAATTGGAGTCACGTCTCTCTTCTCAATGCTAGTAGAGAAGAGAGAGTCTGTGTATCACTCACTGTCTGATATGACGGCTAGGGTTGTCGTTCTGTGTCTCACACATATTTTTCCCTTAAAGCTAATAATATTATATTTATAATATTATCAGACCAACTGGTTGGGCTTTTAGGAGATAAATTCGAATTCTATCTTATATGTAGAAGATAAAATCAAATTTATATCTTATACATAAAGATAAAACGAATCATATCTTAATCATATCAGAAAGATTTAATTTTATAAAAAATACAACTATTGTATTTTTATCAAATGTGATATCTCCAATTTTATCTGCTCTTAGTGTGTGACCCTATAGGTTCCTGTAACGTTGGCAGTAATGTTAAAATCTCATTTTAACTTTACAAGCAATGAGCGGTATCTAACAACACATCATTGCTACCCAAGTGACAGGAATGTCTGTGATTTGACTAAACCTTTTACTGTGACCAATGAACATGTGTAAGTTTAATCCCTTTGTCCAAATATCATAGTTACACTCATGGCATGGAACGTGTCACCCATGAATAGTGTAACCTATGGTTTCTTGATCCCTGAGTAGACGCGTCTAAACAAGTCTCGTCAATATCTCATATTGACTGTCTTGAGTATGGCCATACATTTCACCGTCTCACTCAATCAAGGGGCCCAGAGATATAATTCCTATTGATAAGGAAGGACAAATCCCATCTACGTCACTCACATCCCTCTACATGATTTGTCATATACCCGACTACAACTGTTAAGATCACCTGGTTAAATATGACGTTTGATTGCGTGAAAGCATATAATTCCTCATGTTGGGAACCGTAGCGACTTCAGGTCGAAGGACCATGTACATCATTGTCACTATGAGAATCGCTTATGACACTCACTTAATAACCCATGTAGCATTCTCATTGCGGGTCAATCCAGTACACAAATGTCCCAATGTGTACTTACGTGAAGACTTGATATCCCATATCCATGACCGGTGAGATACAGTCATCAGTCTGCCACATACTAGTCTCGACGTATTATAGTTGTCCTTATTAACTATAATACTCGACTAGGGAATCTTTAAGGATAATTATCAATCAATAAGATCTCACTATCAAGTCATGTACTTGATATTCTTATGACATTGAACTTATAATCCTAAGGACTTTATTACATCTATTTTAATTAAACAATTAAAGCATAAATATAATAAATGAAATGCCTCATTATTATTAATAGTAATAATCCATAAACATGAAATAAGTACAAGTAAAAGAGAAAATACGATTGCCTCTAGGGCACGCTCCAACAGCTACTGCTCCAACACACTCTTTATCCTCTTATTCTCTCACAAACCTAAAACCAAAAACATAGAAAACCATCACCTTCATTCGAAGCAGAGAGAAAACAGAAAAGAAGAAGAAAACAGAGAGAAAAATAAAGGGAAAACCCTCATTCGTGAAGTAGAAATGGGGTTCTATTTGGTGAGTTTGATTTCACTCTTCATTCTTTTTTATTTGGGGTTCTGTTTGATTCCGTCCTTATTCACTTTTGATTTAGGGTTCTATTCGATTTAGGGTTCTGTTTGATTTGGGTTTGATTTCACTCTCATTTTGGGGTTATTTTGATCTAATCGTCCTTGCTATGACTTGCCGTGTTGATTTTTTTCCTTCAGCTTCTAGTTCTCGTTTTGGGTTCTATATTTATCCTCTCATTGTTTTCTGTTTTTTTACTTTTTGTTGCTTAATTATGAACTCTTTCTTATTAAACCTATATTTGTTTGTCATTTTTTGCTGTTTTTAGTTTGAAAATAAAAAGATAAATGCTAATAGGGTGATAGAGTAAATAGGAATAAAATGGAAGAGGGAGAAAGCAAAGAAAACCTTTTGTTGCTTCTCTGTATCCTATTTGGCTCATTTATTTCTTTATGTTTAAATGATGAATGAGTGAACTATTTTTCTGTGTGTCCATTTTGTGTTCTGTTCAAAATGATATCATTAGGTTTGCAGCTGGTCTTCATCTTTTAGTCTCATTAGTCATGGCCAATGTAAGGTGTTAAAAAGGCTAAATGTTTTGTTTTCATTTTCAGTCAAAGGTGAATCCTAAGGAATAGAATCCGTATCTGAAGGATAATGGAAGTGGCTATCCAGAAGAAAGTGGTGATACTAAAGTTGGTGCAGAGAAACTTTTGTCATCTTCCCTTGTTGGGGATGAGGTTGAAAGATGGAGACTTAAAGCTTTAATGCGTGCACAAGAGCCAGCAACTCGAGAAGGAAAAAAAACTCATGAGGTTCTGTGTGTTGTTTTTCAAATTTACTTTATTTCTACTTAAAAAAATAGATTCTCTTTTCATCTTGTAAACATTTTGCTCTTTGCTATTCATGACATTGATATTTACAGGTCGTAAAAGAAAGGTGGGGTTCTCTTGGTGAGTTGGCTGCATCTATTGCATCAAATGCAGCTACCCCTTCTTGTGCTCATCTACATGCTATAAAAAATAGACAGAGAGGGAAAACGGAAGGAAATTTTCCAGATTCCGACAAGCATAGTCGAAGGAAGTCTAAAAGGGTAACTTTGAGAACAGATAAAGAACTATTGCATATTTCTTTCCTATTTCTTAAATGGATTCTATCTTCAATATTATGATGACAATCTTGCTTTTCTAGTTTTCTAGAATTCGGAAGTATTTTTCGTTTCACTTTACTAATAATCTGGGTAATGAAACACTAGCAGGACTTAAAGGATGTTTCTGTCTGGCACCGTGAGATGAAAGCACATAAAGTTCAAGATTTTTTGCATTGGGGGAAGCGAAAAAGGCAACATGCTGTAGCTAGGGGTGCCGGGGTCATCTCTATTGCAGCATCTAGGCTAAATAAGTTTGCTAATGATGGAAGCTTCATGGGTGATTGGGGTTTTCAATAGGTAAATCAGGGATTTTATTGAAGATCAGTATTTGTTGTGTGAATCAGCAATCTTCGTGACTAAGTGACATGGCTTACTAGTCTTTGCTTACTGATATATCTTTATATGCTAGTCATCATCAGTTTTCTTGGCTCTAGGTTTATTGAATTTTTTGAATTTGTGATGATTTCAGTTTTGATTATATACCCATGCATATTTCCCTTTTTGTGGCTTTTTATTGTTCAGACAAGTCTAGATGTGCAATCAAGATATTTCCCTTCAAATGATGCTAATGCTTCAGTTTTAATCTTTCTTCCCCCATTTTTTCTTCTATATATATTTTTTGAACATTCTACATTTTTACTTTCATCAAATCAAATTGGGCTTAGTCCAGAAGAAGTCATTTCAAAGATTGTGGCCAATCCAGATGTTGCAATGGCATTTCAAAATCCTAGAGTTCAAGCAGCTATCATGGATGTATGGATGTATGTTCTAATTTAAGTATTTTCTTTATTGTTAGTATTTCATATCAAAACACTGAATGTATATTGTTGTGGTTGCAGCGTTCACAGAATCCGCTAAATATTGCAAAATATCAAAATGACAAGGAGGTAAGCTGCTTTGACTTCAATTTTGTCTTACTTTGAAGCATTTACATCATTGAAATTTATCTCTCCTTATGTTTTCTGTTGTGTGATTGTAGGCTTTCTATTATACCACTCTACATTTATATCCAGATTTTTGATCTAGTTCGTAGTTGTAGTCAATTTTATGTTTATAACTTTATATTAGGTGAAAAAAATATTTGCTTTTATAGTAGATTTGCATGTGGTGGTAATGTCCTAGCAAGTCATTTAGATTTGATTAAGAACTTATCTAAAGAAAAAGGTCATATTTTGCTTCCTGCTTTTAGCTTCTTAAAATTTGTCAAAGTCAAAACTTTATGTTGCTAGATTCATAAAATCAAACAATTGGGTTATGACATATGGACAAAATAAAATTAAATAATCATTTTTTTCTTTCTCCTTATGAATTGATATTGAGAGAAGAGGGTGAGAGAATACTCTCTTTGTAATTTAGAATGTGGAAAAGAGAATTTTGCATTTTGGGGTTTACTAGATTGTCCTCCCCTGATTTTAGTGCTTAACTACTTATTAAGTAACACCTTTCTTGCTCAGAGAATTACACTCTCATTTGAGTCACATCAAACCATAAGTTTCTTGTTCTTGAACCTCTCTATTTTAAGAAATTACACATACATGATCCCTGATTGAAAATAAGCTGTATTTTTTCTCTCATTGCTCTTTCCTAGATCCCTCAAGGTTCATTTGTAATTAGGAGAACATGTAATTCTTATCTAGAACCTAGCTTGTTCTTTGGGGTCCATGTTTCAGCAACACCCTTAGATTAATAGCTTGTTCACATACTCTAAAGTTCACATACCACAACACTAGTTTGTTCTTTGGGGTCCATGTTTCAGCAACACCCTTAGATCTGTCCTATTCAAAAATTGTCATTGCTTCAAGGATGTAAGATCTATGAATGATACTATAGTTTATTTGTTAAGTACTTAACTAAGAGTATAAGTCCCTCTGAACTTAAGCTTGATGGTAAAGTGATCAAGATATCAAGATACCAAGCTGGATAAGGTGACACTTCTTCAGGTTGATTTTCAATTCAGGTTATTGTCTGCATACTTTTTTTTTTCTAGTTAATGAAGTAAATTATTTTTGAAAAAGAATTTATGTACACACTCTCCTAGTCCTAGTTTTTGATGTGTGTAACTTCTTCTGAAAGTTGGTATCAAACTTATTGTTAAGGCCTGGAGCTCTTGAGACCTTTATACCTCTCTTTTATATCTTCTTCTTGATCTATGTCATTATTAGTAAATAAAAAGCCTGTTGGTTTTGAAGTTGTAATCCTTCTCCTTCCTTAATTGTTGTGAGCATTAGATTCCTCTTTGTTCGTTTTCTTTCTTTTTTCAAGGCTTTCATTTTGCTTTTGTTGATTTAACACATTTTTGTTCAGCATTATTTTTTGGTTTTTTGTGGATGATAAGGTTGAAATTTATGGTGCTTTCTTGATACCTCATTCGTGTCACTCTTGATTGTTTATGATTTTCATTTTCATGCACAAATAATGTTCCATATGCCACTGATTGCTTCATATACCAGATTATTGAAGACTTGACAAAGGCACTAGAGTTTGAATACAACTCGGCAGATATTTTACATGAGATAGGTATCTTGTTTGACACTTAATTTTTTCATTTTGTTATTCGGATAATTAACTGACTGCGATGAGCAAAATGTTTCCTTAAACAAAATGTTTCCTTGAAGAGCTTAAGTTCTCACTAAAAACATGTTGAACATATGTTTCCTTGAAGAGCTTAAGTTCTCACTAAAAAACATGTTGAACATTTCCCAGTTTCAGCTCCTCCTGTTCTTTCTGCTGATCAGACTAATGACATTGAAGGTTTGAACTTTATACTTGGTTTTCCTTATAAAATGTGG
Organism: Crotalaria pallida; assembly: GCA_037953625.1. Lineage (NCBI taxonomy): Eukaryota > Viridiplantae > Streptophyta > Magnoliopsida > Fabales > Fabaceae > Crotalaria > Crotalaria pallida. The sequence goes on along the minus strand of CM075649.1, from coordinate 71,070,091 downwards.
AATGCTATCATAAGGGGAGAAACTATAGTTCTAATGATTCTTCCATTCTATTTATGAAAGCACAGTCATCCTTTTCCTAGCAAAGGAAATTACAAGAGATCAAAGGCAAGAATGCTATTCTTTGATTGTTAAGATATTTGGGAATCAGAGATGTCCCAAGTTGGTAGGTGATTTTATTGTGGTGGTTTTTTATTTTATTTTTTGCTCTAGTATTCTAAGTTTAAAACTGCATTGAGAAAAGATGTTTGAATTAAGACTTGTTATTCTTTAATGGCGATTGATTTATAAAAATGTTTTGATTGTGGTTTGCAGTCCAACTTTTAACCTTCTAGACTGTTAGCAATCTAGTGGTTTATAGCAGTAATTTATTACACAGGCAAAGCTTATAGAAAGAGAAGAAATTATTCTCTGTTTACGTAATATTTTATTTTCTATTAGATTTTGAGATGTTACATTTTCAGATTCACTTATTTATATATATGATATGATATATTTAAATTGAGAATGAAAATGGAACATTACAACTTCAAGTGTTACTCTTAGTTAACTTGTCTGCTACAATTGAAGATTATTTTACATATACTCTTCATCCTCTTCTTTTGTTGTTATAAATATTTAATATGATTATTTAGTACTCTTAGTTAACAGACTATTGCGAGTTTTAAGTTTTAGTACGATTAGATTTAGAGCTTTAGAATTTTCTTAGCTATGTTTATATGTGTGTATGTATATATTAACTATAATTATAACTTGATTGCACTTATCAATTTCAGGTTCTGAGCATGCAAAAAATCAAGCAAAGATGAATACTTGGCGTTGCTTGAGGAGGTGGATTATATACAAATAAAGGATATGAGAGATCATAATTTTTTATATCATATATGTTCTTATTTTGCGTCTTGTACTCTTGTAATAAACACGATTTACAATAATTGAATAAGATTTTGTTTAATGTATGTGTTATAAATTTAGAAGTTCTCTAACCCTATTAAAAAATATTTCAAAATTTGAAGCATAAAAAAGATTTATTTGGTTAAATATTTTTTATTAAGCAAAGGCTATTGCAACGACAATTGTGTTGTTAAAGAGGAAAATGTGTTATTGCAACGACATTGTTGTTGCAGAAGCCAAAAGGTTTTTGCAACGACAATGTCGTTGCGAAACAGATTACCTGTACATAGCTTAACAGCCCTGTTTAGCAACGACATCTCTTATGCAACGACACATGTCGTTGCTGAAAATCGTTATTTATAACAACGAAGAAAGTCGTTGCTATACCCTTTTGTAAAGCTTTACCGCAACGACAAAAGTCGTTGCAGAAAATATTTTTTGAAATGACTCTAGGTTTTTTGCAACGACTGCAATAAAGGGTTTTTCTTGTAGTGTTTTGAGTCTTTTTTGTAATATTTTTAGTTGTTTGACTTGGTTCCCTTTTGAATTTTGTCCTCAAACTTTCTGTGATTGGTTTTCATGATTTTAGGGTGCTGAAAAAAATAAAGAAAAAAATTTTAAAAAATAAAAAAAGTTTTGTTGCCTATTTTCGTCATGCATGTCTGTTGATGGTGTTCTGTTTAGTGAATGACTAGGGGTAACCCAAGCTACTTGCATCCCTACAACCCTGAAATTGATAGGACTTATCACAGATTAGTTAGACAAAATAGGAACGGAATTAGAGAAAATCTGGACCCCAAAATCCTTCGTTTACTATTTTTTTAATTTTACAAGTTTTATTGAGTCTTTTTTGTGATATTTTTAGTTGTTTGACTTGATTCCCTTTTGAATTTTGTCCTCAAACTTTCTGTGATTGGTTTTCATGATTTTAGGGTGCTGAAAAAAATAAATAAAAAAATTTTAAAAAATAAAAAAATTTTGTTGCGTATTTTGGTCATGCATGTCTGTTGATGGTGTTCTGTTTAGTGCATGACTAGGGGTAACCCAAGCTACTTGCATCCCTACAACCCTGAAATTGATAGGACTTATCACAGATTAGTTAGACAAAATAGGAACGGAATTAGAGAAAATCTGGACCCCAAAATCCTTCGTTTACTATTTTTTTATTTTACAAGTTTTATTTTGAGTCTTTTTTGTGATATTTTTTGTTGTTTGACTTGGTTCCCTTTTGAATTTTGTCCTCAAACTTTCTTTGATTGGTTTTCATGATTTTAGGGTGCTGAAAAAAATAATGTAAAAAATTTTAAAAAATAAAAAAAATTTGTTACCTATTTTCGTCATGCATGTCTGTTGATGGTGTTCTGTTTAGTGAATGACTAGGGGTAACCCAAGCTACTTGCATCCCTACAACCCTGAAATTGATAGGACTTATCACAGATTAGTTAGACAAAATAGGAACGAAATTAGAGAAAATCTGGACCCCAAAATCCTTCGTTTACTATTTTTTTTATTTTACAAGTTTTATTTTGAGTCTTTTTTGTGATATTTTTAGTTGTTTGACTTGGTTCCCTTTTGAATTTTGTCCTCAAACTTTCTGTGATTGGTTTTCATGATTTTAGGGTGCTGAAAAAATAAAGAAAAAATTTAAAAAATAAAAAAATTTTGTTGCGTATTTTGGTCATGCATGTTTGTTGATGGTATTCTGTTTAGTGCATGACTAGGGGTAACCCAAGCTACTTGCATCCCTACAACCCTGAAATTGATAGGACTTATCACAAATTAGTAAGACAAAATAGGAACAGAATTAGAGAAAATCTGGACCCCAAAATCCTTCGTTTACTATTTTTTTTAATTTTACAAGTTTTATTTTGAGTCTTTTTTGTGATATTTTTAGTTGTTTGACTTGGTTTCCTTTTGAATTTTGTCCTCAAATTTTTTGTGATTGACTTTCATGATTTTAGGGTGCTGAAAAAATAAAGAAAAAAATTTTAAAAAATAAAAAAAAAATTGTTGCCTATTTTGGTCATGCATGTCTGTTGATGATGTTCTGTTTAGTGCATGACTAGGGGTAACCCAAGCTACTTGCATCCCTACAACCCTGAAATTGATAGGACTTATCACAGATTAGTTAGACAAAATAGGAACGGAATTAGAGAAAATCTGGACCCCAAAATCCTTCGTTTACTATTTTTTTTTATTTTACAAGTTTTATTTTGAGTCTTTTTTGCGATATTTTTAGTTATTTGACTTGGTTCCCTTTTGAATTTTGTCCTCAAACTTTCTGTTATTGGTTTTCATGATTTTAGGGTGCTGAAAAAAATAAAGAAAAAAATTTAAAAAAATAAAAAAAATTTGTTGCCTATTTTGGTCATGCATGTCTGTTGATGGTGTTCTGTTTAGTGCATGACTAGGGGTAACCCAAGCTACTTGCATCCCTACAACTAAGGGTGTTCATGGTTCGGTTTTATATAAATGAGTAAAACAGTTCGGTTTTGAAAAACCTAATTGAGGGTTCTAAAAAATGGTTCATAAACCGGTTCTTAAATGGTTGTGAACCTGTTCATTTGGTGAACCGGTTGCTGAACCGTTTTATCAATAAAAACCGGTTTTAATTTTTGAACCGGTTTAAAACCGGTTTTTTAATACGGTTTTTGAACCGGTTTTTTTAAAACGATTTTTTAATCGGTTTTTCGAAATGGTTTTTTGACCCGGTTTATATAAATGGTTTTTTGAACTGCTTTTCTGGAATGGTTTTTTGACCCGGTTTCTAGAAATTCTTTAGAATTGTGTTTTAGGGCCTTAAGAGGTATCAGAAGAAGTTGAACATGGGGCAACCAAGTTTTTCAACGCAGGTACTAGAGAATTCTTCAAAATAACTTAAGTATCTTGAACTTGGACCAACTGCTTAATCATAATAATATGACTTCATTAAGCACATGTTATTCCCTTTCAAAGAAAAGGACTATGCACGCGTCATTTAATCAGTTCAACACTTGAGTGATAAATTATCATACCCAATCCAAATGAAAAGGATCTCAATACAAGCTAATGTTAGAGCAAGAACTTTCTCGTGTGCACAATACAGTTCCAAGTGCCAACTCAACGTGATAAGTTCAAATATGTTGGAATCTCCCAAAGTTCCAAGTAATAACTAATAGGTTACCTCACCAATGTTTTTAATAAAAAAAAAAGTAAGTTTTATAAAGGAAGCAATGTTGAATATTACTATATAGAAGCATAAATTTAAGAATTCAGGAGATGTTCTTTCAGATAGTCTGGTAAGTTATACTGCAGATGTTGCAGCTGATAAATTCTTGGTTAATAGAATTAGATTCCTGCCTTAAAGATGAAACCTCATACACCTGAGGATTTGAAGAAACAATCATCATCTTCAGAAAGTAAAAACAGAAGAAATGGACACATCATAATAAGAATGAAAAACATTCATTGTAATGAATTGACAGAACAGAGATTCAAATGAATCAAGTTTAGGATAAAAGCTAAAGTGCAAAACAAACATCAAGGTCATCATCTCTACAAAATACTAAAGCAATTTGCCATCATATCAGTGGCACCAGATACCTACTGTATCAAGATTTTTCCAAGGTAAACATGAAAACCTTCGGATTCTCTGAAACCTCCTCATATTTGGCAAGGGGGGTAGGATATGCACGAAAACTCGAAGCAGGAACTGGAACTGCCTCTTTCATAGTTAACAGACTCTTACTGGCACAAGATGTTGATGCCATTAATAACTTAGGAATTTCAGACTTCAATATCCTCCTGCTCCACCATCAACAACCTTACTATTTAGTAACACTGCAGAAGCAAAAGGGAAACTGAAATTACAATATGGAAAGGAAAAAGGTAAAGCATAAAAGCCAACAAGTTTAAAAAGCACCAAGTATTTGTAGATATGAAAAGGAAAAGTAGTAAAAGAGATGAAATGGCCACATACATGCAGACAACAAAAAGAAAATGAAAAGAGACAAAAGGAAGAAAAGAAACAGACAAGTCTAGTGGATAAGAAGTGAGAAACTGTTGTTGTCCCATGAAATGAAAAAGAGAGAGAGGAAAAAAAACACCAGTAAAATCAAATCACCATGCAGCATCAGCAGAAGAAACAGAACTGAAAAAACCCAGGAGGAGGGTGATAAGATAGAAAAGCTTCTCCAAGGAAGGTGAAATAACTGGCAGTAACAAGGGAGATACAAAGCCCAAGAAAAGGCTATGATACAGAAAAGCAGTGTCATAACCATGAATTCCTCCAGATTCCCAAGAATGTAACAGCATGAACCCATCAAAAAGCTCAGGGTTCAAGCCTTTTGATACATACAGAACGGTAACAGGGTCAGGCTAAGCAAGAAAGAGAGACCCTTTTGAAGCTATGGTAATAAAGACACACCCTTTCTCATAAACCTCCGCCACTGTTCACAGAGACCTAGTAGCCTGACATTGGTGATGGTATAGCTATAACATATAATAGCATAGGTTGATATCTTGAGAATAATGGGTACCACACCATTTTTAACATTAATACTTGTATGCTTAAAGCAAGTCCCTACTTTTATTGATCTTTCTCTATATAATCTGACACTGTTTCAGGATTAAAAAAATCCATCATGCCCAAGTACCCAAAATTTCACCTTTACTTGAAAATAATAAAATTCAATTCAGATTTGTTACCCTTGCATTCTATGATAAGGTTATTGAAGATGCATCAACCATGATAAAGTATGTACTATTTTGTCCTCATATCAACACTCACGAATCAAAATACATAATGACAACATATACAAAGACCCCAAATCCTCTCTCATTGCAATCCCAACACTAAAACCATGTACAAATAAATCATGAAAGGATTTATATTTTTAATAGCCTATCAACTAAAACCAGAAATATTATAGGACAACACTACCCCACAGTTCAGCCATGACATAGAACAAACAGAAGTTAAAATGTTACCTTTTTCAAGGTCTAACAATCTCCAAGAGAAATAGCATCTGAAGATGCAACATCATGACGAGAGATGATTTCTGTGACGGGAACGAGAAACATGTCATTATTTAATATATCATAGGTAAAACAAAATAATTGTAAAGCTTTAGAATAAGTTACCTTTTTCAAGTCCTTTAATTTCCTCTAGGTCCACTTCTGAAAGAAAGGACGACGATGTTCCCTTTAGCCAATCCTGGGTGCAAATAAGTGTCTCCACTGTTGTTGCTGACAATGAACTTCGATACGGATCAAGTACCCTTCCTCTGGTACTAAATGCTGACTCAAAGGCAACGGTAGACACAGGTATTGCTAGTAACTCTCGAGCAATATTGGAAAGAATCGGAAAACGACATGAGTTGACTTTCCACCATAGCAAGATGTCAAAATCCAAACCGCTGTCGTCGGGTTCTTCCTTTAAATACTTCTCAAGCTCCGATTTATTCCTTGACCTCTTCCTAGTCGATTGTCTATATCGATTCAAACCACACACATCATCAGGTACATTTGCTCGTGTTGGTTGGGAATCACATTGAGAATCATTAGGATCACTGTATTCATCAAAAAGGGACTTCAAACAAATATCCAGCTTTGACATCAACTGTGATGCCTCGTACTCACCATAAATATCCTTCATTGTAAACTCTAGATATCCCATCTTATATCTGGGATCTAAGACAACAGCAATCAATAACATTCAAATCCTTAGGAACTCCCCAATACTTATTATATTTCCCCATCATTCTTTTAGCCATCAAATATATGCTACTTTCTTCATCATTGGACACAAGTATATGGTTTATCCCAATCCATATTACTATCACTTCCAACATGTACTTGTTGCTTGTAACATAGGAAGTTCCAGATATGCACAGAGTAGCATCATAAAAGATCTTTAAGAAGGGCAAGACAGTCTCAATGTAATCCCAATCCGCCAAAGTAGGCACACCCCATGTAACACCCCGATTTGGAAAACTCGAAACAAACACTTTTAAATTACTAATTAATTCTTTCATGAAAAACAGGGATTTTTTTTTTGAAACAATATAAAACTCATCGGTCAAGTTTCCCAAAACAAGGTATTACTTTTAAAACCTCTATCTCAAAAATGTTTGCCCAAGTTTCTAAAAATAGTTTAATATTGGAACTTACTTTCAACAGATAGGTAAAACATTTCACTTATAGAAAACATGATTGATTTACTTAAAACGGTTATCTGTCTGATTACGACAGTCTTTCGGAAAACAGTTTAGAAACAAGTCTTAAAAGTTCTTTAAAAAGTGGTCACCATAGATCAGCGGTGCCATTCTTACATAACATTTACCTTGCCAAAACATTACAAAAGAAAAGGGGTACACTTGATATACATATCATGCAAGGGTCCATCGGGAACCTAATTACAACTACTAAGCAGCGTCCCCTTCTCGATCCGGAACGTAAGTCTTCAAAAGCAATCTCCGTCGTCCAGCAGTAGCCCTCTCGTCAGCGCATCACGATCAGCAAGTCCTTCTTCCAGGAGAAGTCACACCAGCTCCATCGTCTTTTAGAATCGGAGATTCATAGTCACATGTGCACAAGAAGTTGAGAGAGTAAGTTATCCGAATGGAATTACTCCCATCGACTTCTTGGATTTACACTAGCGACGCATACAAGAACATAACAAACAATACAAGCAAGCAATACAGCAGATAATTATGCAATATGAGGATGCAATGCAATCGTCGCATTATCTAACACTTAATCCTTATCTTAAGGGAATCTCTTGATCGATCGCCTCGCAAGGTCGAATCTCTTTAACAGCTTATCTCGCAAAGTCGAAGTCTCTTTGTCCACGTATCTCGAGTCCATAACTTCGGAAATTCGGGTTTTATGGTCTTGGGTTCAGGTCTACATCTCCTCGGATTCCATCCACCTAGTCGAAAGCAATCAGAAGTACAGGATCTCTAACCACATCGGCTCCTGGAGACAACACCAAAATATAACATAATATAAAATGCCTGGGAAAAAGTGTCATGACAAGGGGTTTCTACCTCCGCTGTGTTCAAGTATCCCTCTTCTGATCCTGATTTAGTCAAGGGGGTGTCAGTCATCCATCTAGTGATCATGCAGTACTTCAGCTACGACACCAGACTACCTACCTAACCTCGGATGGTCAACCCAGGTCACTGTAGCTTTTTCCCGCCTAGACAGACTCCTCTTAGGCTTCTTGACGAGTCACCGTCATTGCCCTCCCCTATCCTAATCATCAAGTGATTACCACGCAGGTAAACACCGTGTCTTCCTCTCCACTACTTCGGGTAAGGGTTTTAAGTCGTGGGATTATACTCGTTCGTCCTAACGTCGACCCATCCTAAGTCATCTCCGTCATATAGCTCCAACCATATGCGGATTACTTCTGTGGGACTCGACCACTATGTTTGACGGGCTCCGACCCATCCTGAATCGTTCTCGGCATATGGCTCCGACCATATGCAGAACATCAGTAACTATTCTGAAGGGCTCCGACCCACTCAGAATCATTCTCGGCATATGGCTCCGACCATATGCAGGATATCCACAATCTCTCTGATGGGCTACAACCCATTCAGGATTACCATCGACATATAGCTACAACTATAGTCGGAATATCAATCATCATTCTGACGGGCTACGACCCACTCAGAATCACCATCGGCATATGGCTCCGACCATATGCGGGATATCCATCAATCATTGATAGATAGGCTCCGACCTATCTCAACTCGCTCTCAACATATGGCTATGACCATATGGAGATCATCTCAACACATGGCTACGACCATGTGGAAACACTCTCAACACATGGCTACGACCATGTGGAAACACTCTTTGTAGAAATCCACAGTCATTGCGTCCACGTTCAAAGCATCGTCGTCATAGTCACATCGTCAGCTCGATCCACATACTCGGCGTATTAGCATCATCCGGTTCCGTAGTGCGTGTTCCATCCCTTAGAATCTCGCTCTAATCGTCAGGGAATTCCTTATAGTTTTCTATGTCTTTTCTATTCTTATCTTACATCGCGGGATGATGCATTATGCTCATGCAATGACAATATAACAACAATATGTATATCAACATAAACAAATATATCAATCAATCAATACCATGTAATGGTATAGGTCTGAGTCTTCGTATACCACGATACAAACAAGCACACAATTTATCGGGTATACTACTAGCTACAATAGACCTTTACTCCGACTTTGAGAGAGTACGGAGTGTCCTAGCATACTCACTAGACACCAAAGCGTCTTAGGGTAACTTCTCTCTCACCTGAGTTCGTAGTTACCGAGTCTACGGTCCCGAGCGATCTGCTCCCTTCCTAGTCTGCCCGACTCCAACTTCTTTCAAGTCCCAAAAGATAGTCATATGAGTATTAAAACTTTATTTAGTATTACTCTTAACTTTATTCTCAAGATAACTTCAGAAAATCCAAACTTTTGTCTTCGTTTAAAATCAAAACATCAATTCTTTTACTCAAACTTGTCCAAAATTCAAACACTAACTTTTATACTTTAAAACCATTAGAAAACAATTAAATAAATCAATTTAAGTTAAAGGTTTCTTTGCTGGTCCCTCTTGGACAGCATTGAATTTAACTTTGAAAACACCGAAAAATCGCACTTTTCAAACCAACTTTGTCTTAGCTCAAATACCCATGAGAACTAATCTTTAAAACACTTTGAAAACACTTTAAAACAAGAAATATAGCTTAGAAAATTCTGGACAGCATCACGTCCTAAGTTTTAAATTCATTTTCCATTGTTCACAATCAACTCAAATCCATACACAAATCAAGCATCTTGAGAACAATCAAATAAACACTCAAACCAACACTTTCTCAAGTTTCAAACGCTTAAAACCAAATGTGGACAGCGTGCTACTCAAATAAATTAAATCATTTAATCATTCTTACTTTACGCAAGAATCTTAAACAAACATACTTTCATTTCAAGCATCACATAATCACAAGCCATCAAGTTAAGTCAAACATAAACATGTTTACATATTTGTTCATGTATAAATCTCAATCAAATAAGGTAATCACACTTGTGAACACATACACAACCGAATCATGCATCACATAAGCACTCAAACATAATTTCATTTAACTTCCACTTAATCACTTTCCATCTTAACAAAACTTCATCTTATCACACTTTAACATGTCCAAACCGTATGCACCATTAGCTTTTCAAAAAAAAATATTTTCTCAAAGAATGGCTTCACAAATCAACACATAATTTCATGACATGAACACTTATACATTCAAGGAAATTTAACTCAAAGTCTAAGGTCCAAACCGTGACCTTGACTAGATTTTCTCAAAAATGTTTTCAAAGTCTCAAGACTTAAAAACAACTCCAAACTCAACAACGATTTCACATAATTCCTCAAACAAGTAAAAACATAATCCTAGCATGCATTTCCTACATGAAACCGTGAGCATCACCCAAGTCTCTAATCAATTTAGATTTCTCATTTAACACATAAAATCAACTCAAAGCTCATGGAGATCATGTATTCATTATCTAAACTCAAAAAAATCTTAATCCTTTTCTACTAAGCATACAAACAGTGGCTCATCACACAAAAATCACAACATTACATAAATTTTTATTCATTTAAGGCATCACTAAACTTCAAGATTATGACATGCAAGAAATCAAACAAAGAAAATCAAACTTTCAATTACATCATCATCAAACCGCGACTAACATAAAGGAAATCATCAAGAAGGTTCAATTATTTCAAAAGTCTTTATATCACAACTCAAACATCAAGTTCATCATAGATCAAGCATAGATCTTGCCATGCATGAAGTCAAAAACACTAGATCAAACATAAAAGTAAACATGCATCAACATTTCTTCAAACAAAAATCAAAGTCTTAGAAGAAAAGTGTGAAAACGAAAATGCATCAAAGAAAAGGTTTAAAACTTTTAAGATCATGAAACAAAATCCTTACTTAATCAAAAGTTTTCAAGAATCAAGTCCAATTCTTTGATTTCCCTTCCTATTCCTCACGGTTTACTCACTCTTCCTCCTAGTCCATGGTTTTCTCCTTTTCTTCTTCACTATCTTGGCTTGATTTCACTTAGATTGTGAAGAGTTTGGGTTGGTTCTTCCTCTCTTACAATTCAGCCACTCTCTTTCTTTCTCTCTCACCAAGAGCTTGATGTAGCTCTTTGGTGTTGTGTTTAGTTTGGAAAAGCAATGAAGGTGATGAAGAGAAGTGTGTTGATCATCCTCTCTTGGCTTCACTCCTCACGGTTTTGAGGGTGTTTGGTGGTGTGTGTTGTTGTTGTTGTTGATGAGAAGAAATGGTGAAGAATGAAGAATGAAGAATGAAACAACTCACTCTCTTCTTCACACGGTTTTGGTCCCTTCTTTATTCTTCTTCATTTTTCTTATTTGCCATCAAGGGCTTGCATGGGTGGCTTCTTTGCAACTACTTGGGGACTAAGTTACAAAACTTGGAGGCCAAGTCTTGCTCTCAAGTCCCTCACGGCTCCCTCCTTCCTTTCCCTTCTTTTTCCTCTCTTATGTCATGCTTTGGTCATCTTGATGATGTCACTAGTTTGACTATAAGGCATGCAACTTGGTGACTAAGCAAAGCTACTTGGTGGCCAAGTAATGCACCAAGGCATTCGGCCATAGGTGATTAGGGTAGGATTAGATTAGCTTAATTAGGTTTAGGGTGATAATTAAGCTCTAATCATGATTAGGGTAGGATTAGGAAAATTAATTTAGGTTTAGTCCACTAATCCTTAGAGATTAGGGTTTAATCAAGGATTAAGGTGCTAATCTAAACTTAATCTTTTCTAACATAGGTTTATGGAAACTAATTCTAGATTAGCTAACTAACCTTGAGGGTTTAGGGTTTAAGAGAGTGATTAAGTTCTTAATCAAGGATTAAGAACTCGATTAGGGTTTAATCAAAGATTAGGATACTAATTAGGGTTTCTAGAATCGATTCTTAATCAAGATGATTTGGACTTTGATTCTTTGAAACTTTAAGTTAAAATAAATTTCCATCATAAACCACAAAATTACATGCAACAAAATCTCAATTAAAACTTTAAGCAATCAAACACAAAATCACAGCATAAGTAAATCAAGCATATAAATCCATTATGAAATCAAACTCTTTTTAAATCAATTCTTAATTCAATTAGGTTAAAATAATCTCTTAATTAGGGACTTGTAGAAGAAGTGAGTCAAAAGGCAGATGTTACATCCTCCCCAACTTAGAAATTTCTCATCCTCGAGAAATCACGTACCTGTTTCAAAGAAATGAGGGTACGAATCCCTCATGCTACTCTCACGCTCCCACGTAGCGTTCTCACCATTCACAGAATCCCAAATAACCTTAACTAGAGGAATATCCTTTCCTCGAAGAGTCTTTACACTTCGACCGTCTATCCTTAAGGGCAAAGTCTCGTACGTTAGATTTCCCTTGAGTTAAATAGAATCGGGTTCGATGATGTGAGAAGAATCACTAATGTACTTCCTAAGTTGCGACACTTGAAAGACATTGTGTAGGTTGGAAAACATTGGGGGTAAGGCTATCTCGTAAGCTACTGGTCCTATGTAACACCCCAATTTGGACTTAGAAATTTCACTAAAAATTTGCGCCATTTTTTTATAACATTATCAAAACTAATTCAGTTTAATTCTTTTACAAAAGGTTTTCATAAATACAATTTGATTCATTTAGTTTACAAAAATGTTTTGGTGCTTAGACTCGCGTCATAAAATTCTATTTCCAAAAAGAGATGTTACCATCCAACACATTTCCAAAAACTCATTTTCTCAATGTCATACTTAGTCGATGGTTAACTTGCGGAAAAATAGTTTAATTACTTTATGAACATAATATATAACAAAAGAAACTTCTTTTATTTCATTTCAAATAATCATTTATTACAACAGGGGTTACATTCGGGATAGAGTAATCATGTCCTATCCATCCAAAGATGGAATACAAAATAAGAACTTAGACTACTAATCTTCATCACAAGTATCTGAAAGATTCCTCGGCATGTCGCTTTTGCATCCTCCTCATAAATATACTTCATCTCACGATCATCTTCCAACTTAAGCAACCATCACTTGAAATGCTACATGATCTGACATCTGTGAACATTGTCCCCAATGTCCACAGGGAAAGGAAAGAAGAAAGAGAGTCAACGATCCGGACGAAATAGTCGTCGACGGCATGGACTTACTCTAAGGGATCACATTAGAACTTACACACATACAACTTTAACAAAGCATAAGCTTTACATTATAACATTATCCCATTAACACCTCATAGTTATCATGGGTTCACCATAATCATAACATTACAACGTTATCCTTATCATATCATCAAAATTTAATCTCATTATTCAAGTGTTCCATACTCATAACTTTCCACTAAGTCTTTTCACAACCATCAATGATTTAGGGAGGGAAATCATTGAGGTAAGGGTAGATTAGCACACACGATACATCTCCTCCTTCAATATCCAACCGCAACCTAGTTCAGAAAGCAGATGGGACGCACAGGAATCCTAACCACACAGGCATCGAAGTCAAAGGGTACGTACCAGCTGAAACCACGCAAGTTGGCCAGCAAACAAAACATAGTAAACAACTTGAGATCCGCCATGTTGGAACCATCAATATGGCCAACCACCATGATCGTCGTAAAAAAATCAGTGACTTTTAGCCTTGTTCGGATTCCCTCTACACCATCTAAGATTTGCTCAAGGGGGCGACAGCTCTATCCCTAGTTGTACGTGCAGTCCTCGCTACGATCAACGCCCAGCAACGCCCAGCAGGTGACCTTGATCATTGTAACATCGTCCCGCCTAGGGAAGCGCTCATAGGCTTCTTGACGAGTCACCGTCATTACCCTCCCCTATCACAATCCCCACTTGGAGGAATGCCCGACCTCCAAGTATACGGTATATTTCCTCTCCACTACTTCACTCTCAACGTAGTTAGAAAGGATTGGGTCCTAAAGTCTTTTAAGTCTTTATTATCCTAAGTTGGTCGACCCATTCTAAGCCGCGCTTCTAACGGGTCTCGACCTCTAAGGGACCACAGCAAACACCTCCCTATAGTACAGTGGATTCCATAAGACATGAAACCACGGCAAAATCATTCACGTGGCCAGTCACTTAAGGGGATATAATAAAGTCATTGTGCCGCTTGCACCATCACTGTACACTAACAACGATCATCAAATTTCCACAAGATTCAAAGAATCATTTCTCATAATTTCTTTTCATAGGAACAACAATTCAATATATATTGAGCATCCTTCCATAGGGTAAATTATTATCTCAAAAATAATCCCAACATATTTGTGATCTCAACACTTATCACTTTATCATTTCCAAATCATTAAGGCAATATACCATATACAACTTCAGGATATACAACATGATATAACAATTATTAACCGACATACAATTAATATTGAGGAATCGTATTTTTCGTAAGGACGGCGGAACACACATACATTTGCCGTCTTACTACTCAACCTATAGATTCCTAGTTCCGATCTTTGAGATGATACGGAACGTCCTAATGCTACCTCAGTGCCATTATGTCTTAGGAAAGTTGCTCTCTTACCTGAGCTCCACGCTTACTCTGGTTTCAACCTTTTGCGTTCAACTCTGGTTTCAACCTTTTGCGTTCACAGCTCCAGCAGCTCGTTTACTTTTAATTCCTTTTATTTCTTAAATGATGAACGACATACAATCAATATCAATAAATACCTTATACCATCTACCTACTTAAGTAAAAACTAAACCCAAAGCACCAAAGTTCCTTAAAACCGAAATTCTTTTTAAAACAGAAGTCCTTTTTAAGGCATAAGGTAATTTAAAATAATTCCTTTTTGGAAAACACACTTCTAACAAATACCACTTTCTTAAATAACCTTTGAAATCAAAAGACTTTGTATTAGGATATACAACACTTGAAAAGTAAATCATTCCTTTTCCGAAACTCAAGGCCTCTGAAACATTACTAAATAAAATCTTTAAAACCAATCATTAAATCAAAATCACTTTTCAAAAATATACAACCATTTACACATCCTAAGATCTATAAATTAAATACAAAATTTAGAACTTAATCAATTAAATCAAAAGAGACTATTTCTACTTTCATTAACTCATAATTCAGTTCCAAATGCTTATATAACGACTACCATTATAAGCCACTTAAACAAATAACTTAAACTTGATATAATCTTTTAATCATTTGGTCAGCCAGGAAAACATTTTTAAAAATCAATACAAACACTTAACACATCAACAATCATTCTAAAATATGAACTTATTCACTTATCAAGTCAAAACAAGTTCTATTTTAAATATCATGCAACTATATGAAAATCTTTTCTGGACAGCAGCACGAAATAAAGTTGCATTACTTCACAGTTACCCAAAAATTCATTCTTTTCAATTTCCTACTAAAAGATTCACATCCAAATTCTAAAAATGAAATTAAGCTTAAGAAAGTAATGTTTTTCCACACTTATTCAATTATGGGCAGCACTTAAATTATTTCAATTCACCTTAAATCTTATAGACATACTACTAAGGTCAATATAAAACAAATCTGGACAGCCACTCAAACAAATTGCACTTACTCACAATTTTCATCAAATTAAAGTTCTAACCTCTATTTTCAAAGAACTAAGAATTATAACTCAAAAATACTTATAACTTATAAAAATAGTTACATATAGATTATTTAGAGAAGTATCGTATCATTTAGACAACAATATTCATAGCATACACTTATTTATCTAGTGAAGTACTATAACTTGGCTAAAACTCTTAACATTATACTTTTATATCAAAACACAACCCACTTCTTATTTACTAAATTCAAACAATATGATAACCATACCCAAACACACACACACATACATAAAAATCATTTTTATAATTACTTAAATCAATTTATCAAATTTGGACAGCATGTATAATACAAACTCAAAAATCACTTTTACAAGACATTCCACAATTATCATACAAGCATCAGTAAGACAACAATTTAGTAAACAACTAGAACATTAAGGCATACATTTACAAAGTCACTTTTATATTTCCTTTTTAACTCTATATATAAAAAGTCTTAGCATAAAATTCACATATTGATTTAATCCAAAACAATTTCTATCATTGATGCAACTAATTTAGAATTTTGGACAGCATACATACCTAAACTTAAATATTCATTTTTTCTTAAACAGAAAATCAAAAACACATGTCATTTCTTCCTAAATTCTTATTACAACTTCTACTATAATAAAATGACAAAATTAAACAAAATAAAATAGTTGCATCTGCTGTACAGCCACAGAAAAGTTGCATTACTTCAATAAGTTCAAGTAAAACAATCCAAACAATCCAAACAATCATACACAATTATGCACAATTCCTACTTATGCTACAAAACTTTAAAACACTAATATTTCAAATAAAATATTACTTTTTCATTATTTATAATTTCTGGACAGCAACTTAATATTTTCTATAAAATCAAATTAATCAATCAAAAACACTCATTTCTATTTGTTTCTACATTATATTTGCACATACAACAAAGTATCACTAATACCCTTAAAAATAATCATTTGGGGTCTTGACTAATTATTTTTATTTTTTTAGAATAAAACTTAAATTTCCAGAATTAAAATTAGACTTTCAAAATTAATCTTTTCCATAAAAACAAGTAATACATTCCATAAACATACTAAAGCAATCATCAAATCAATTAGAAAATTTTAATTAGTTTAATTCCTTTTTCTCTAAAATTCGGCTAGCATATAAAAATATCAGAAAAATATTTTTAATTCCTAAAGCATCTATACAATATAATTGCATCCTTTTGTATACTAAAAATAAGAGTTTTAATCATTAAAAAAATATAAAATAGATCTCTTTTAGAAAATAATTCTTTTTTTTTCAACAACTAACATTTTTAAACACATCAACCACATACTCATACAATTAATCAAAAATACATGTTCTTATAAGTTTATAACAACTATCATTTGTTCCTATTTCTTTTAAACGATTAACTATAATTTAACTACACATCAAACAACAAACAAATTACAAAAATTACTTTAAAATAAGGATCATAGGCCTCACGGCCTACTTATATTTATTATATTTCCAGAAATTTCATTTTTGTTTATTATCCTAATTCATTGTTCTTATTTAACTTAAATCCAATCAAAAGAAAATCAATTAAAATCAAACAATAACAATTACATAAAAATTTCATAAAATATAATTCCATACACTCTAAGAACATCAAAAATTTCCAGAATTTATTTTATTCCTAAAAATCATTTTTAATTCCTTTAAATCATTTTCATTTCATTTCTACTTTAAGGAAAAATACTTATTTGTTTTCATTCTTTTTAGGGACTTAATTATAACTCAAATACACATGAAATAACAACAATTATCATACAATGTATATGTATGTATACACGATCCAGAAAAGAAGAAGAAAATAAAAGCAAAAATAAAAAATCCATTTTAATCTTTTTTTTATTCATTTCCATTCTCTTTTATTTTATTAAACAACAATACAATACACATACTAAAATACACAAATCAATCCTCAACATGATATAGGTCACGGTCCATATATATATATATATATATATATATATATATATATTAGAAATTATTATTTTTCCATTGCTATTTACTTATTTCTTTTTATTCCTTAAAACAAAGAAACAAAAACAATTAAAAGACAAAGGATAAAAACTTGTTCATTTATACAAAAATTCTCTATAATTCATATAGTCTAAAAAATAAAGTAAACTCAGAAAATAAAATGATTGTACTCATCAATAATTTTTAGCCATCTAAAGAATTAAAGAAAAGGGGAGATAAATCCCTTTAAACACCCTTTTTGTGTCCTTTTTCTCATTCTTAATTCATATGACTTAAGAACAACTTCACATATTCAAAAATAACTTTAAAAATGAAAAAGGAAATTTTAGAACTTAGCTATAGAAGAATTTAGAAGGTTTACTCAAGAATATAAATAAAACAACTTAAAAATAGCTTAAATGAATAAGTGATTTTGGGTTACCTCTACTCCTTAAGATTTTTAGAAAACTTCAAGCAACAAAGCAATTCCTCCCTCCTTCCTAACTTACTCGTCCCTCTCTCTCAATTTTTTCTCTTCAAATTTTATTTTTTTTCTCTTGTGAAACTATCAAGGTTTGTGTGTGAAAATGTGAGAACTAAGACCAACTATTTATAGGTGTTGAAGAATGAATTTACCCCTAAAATACCATGATATTCACGCCTAAGAAAGTGAGAAATGTGGTCAAGAACTTCAATTTTTTTCACTTAAGATATCTAGGAACATGTATCTTCATTTAAGACAATTTTTCCAATTTCTATGAACTTAAACTCAAGATGCTAAATTCAGAAAAATATTCCCCTATTAATGTATGCACTTGGACGGTGGAGACTAGTCAGAAATGGGGAAAAGAAATTGCATTTAACTCACTTGAATCCACCTCTTTTGGGTTCAAAAAAATGTTCTTATATTATAATAAATTCGTATATATTGCTACAGATATAAAATTTCGAAGAACACTTCATAAAATTACAATTTTTATATTTTTGGAATCTACATCTCAATACAATCGTTTTCATATTAAGTTTATACTTTTTGGACTTACGGTTTGAAAGTTATGAATTTTTGAAGTCCTAAGGTCATTTCCTTCAAAATACACTTCCTAAGTTTTTCAAATAATTTAAAATAAGAAAAAAATACGAAAATACACTTTATTTAAATGATAGTACATTATACCACTTCAGAAATTTAAAATAACATATACTTGAGTCAAAAGGTTATTTAATGCATTAAAACCATACATTCATTCTTAAAACTCAAAAATTCGTTTACTATTATAGCAGTGATAAAATTTCGAAAACTATAAAATAAAAATCTAAGTTTTACATTTTCATAATCTAGATTTCGATACAATCATTTTGACATATCATTTGTAATTTTTCGACTTACCGTTTAAAAGATATGGATTTTCTAAGTTAAAACACTATAACTTGAAAAATGCACATTTCTATCAAAACACTAATAAAATTACCTCAAAATTATTTTTTATAAGATAAAAATATATTTACTTAATTATTTCTATCCCAAAAATAATTTTCTTATAAAAATTTATAATTATATGCATATATACATATATGTATTAACGCCACACATATATAATTATATAACCAAAACCAATTTTTAATAACAAATACCATTAAATTATTCTTAAAATAAATATCACCAAATAAAATAAAAGCAAAAATATAAATATTATAATTTAAATAAATTGGATAAAATTGCGGGTCTCACAATCCTCCCCAACTTAGAGATTTCTCGTCCCCGAGAAATACAAACAAAAACAAGCAAGGAAACACATAAGGTTATTCAAACATTCTCACGACTCTTCACTTGTCATTTACTTCTTTCGAGGATATATCCTTCCTTCGATGTCTTCGTTGATCACTACTCTTTTACTGGTCAGTCTTTGACGTAACGCCGCGTGGGAGCTGAATTGAGTCAAGTTCAAGGGTAGGCAACAAACAATCATTGTGTCTCAAAAATTTTGTTTGACCAAATTAGAAGCATTAAAGGTAAGTGGGTACGAATCATTTATAAGGAAATTTGGTATTTACATATTGGGTTTGGTAAGGAGAGTTTGTTATTTTCAAACTTGGTGCCAATCCAGAAGTAATTTCTTGTATGCATATCAAACCATAATCACCAGCTGAATTACTGCTCACTTCCACACTACTTACGCTACACGGGTACTCGTCACTACACTAACATAGAGTCTACTTACCCTTTTTCTCCCCAACTTTGATCGAACTTATACCATCTATCACACAACCTTATATACAAGTCCACCTTAAGACTATGGTTACCTTCTAACTACTCGACTTTTCACTCACTATTTTCTTCCTTAGCGCCACTTAGGGACCGACTCTAAACCAATATTTCCAAAACTCCTACACTTATACCATCCCTTTGTCCCTTCAGCCTCCTAAAATTCATGTGTTATGCATACAAGTGTTACTTCTTTCATAACTTTATGTGGTAAGGTCACGTTTTGGTCACGAATATTCGAGAAAAGAACTTTGAATTTTACTGAAATTTGGCACTTGGTCGAATAAATTGACGGTATGTGGTCATTAGGCTGGGTATTTTCTGACAAAAAGAAAGTCTTTTTAGTTTTTGGAGAGTCGGTTATCGCAAAATGCGTAAATCAAGCTCAACAATTAGATGAGAGGGTAATTGAGTTTTCACAAAAACTGAAAATGATGTAGGGTAATGCCTTGACTCGAACCCAATTCTCCTCTGACAATAATACTGTACCTTTTTCCAAAAACTGGCGTCCCCATTCACACGAGAAGTTCTACACATCGTACTTAAGCATAAACATTCATCGAGCTCACAAAGATCTCAGCACTATTATATCTTAGGAAAAGCAAAAGAAGGAATAATCCTTCAAAATAACCAGTCAAGAGACAAATTATCACGAATCCACACAAAAGAAGCAAACACAACTAGTGAATACTCCACTTCGTTCAAACAACTCAAACCTAAGAACGACTAGCAGCATTAACATCCTCATTCCCAATCATAGCGAACACTCTTCCGTTTCACTTTGGTTTATCATAACCCTTTTCACGCTTTGGATCCCAGCAGTTCCTCGCAGTGTGTCCTGGTTGGTTGCAGTTGAAGCCGTTCGGATTCTCATAAGGGCGATTTGGTCCATAATAGTTATTGTTGCAGCGACCACATAGCGGGATTACACCTCCTTGACCTTTTTCACCATTCCCATTACCTCGAGCACCACCATTACTGATGTTATTACCATTCCACGTTCTCTGATTCCCACCATTGTTGTTGTTGTTGTTTCCACCTTGATGTTGATTATTTCCAAAACCACCGGGGATCCATGGACTTCCAACTTGATTCTTTTCCACTCCTACGATTTTGCTGATGAAGACCACGATACCTCTGATTCCTCCTACCATGCACCTTGTTGTGTCAAAACTTCCTAGTGAAGCCATGCTTAGCAGAGTAATTGACCGGTTTCGCCTTTGCATCTCCTGTCAGAGATTCCCCTACCAACCAGTTGCTCGGTCCTCTTTCCTGTCCAAACTTGGGAAACTCCAAATGTGGAAAAGCTATTTGTAGTCCTAACCTCAGATCTCTTTCGAATTCAGGGTTTGCGTCATTGCTGCTACTGCCTTGACTAGCCAGACTTGCAGAACATCCATGCATCTTCATTTCCGCGCCAATCCTAACTCTTAGTTTACTCTAAGACTAAAACTACCGCAACCCAGACACAAACAAACACAACCAGAGTCACACAAGGAAAGCATATAAGGCTATGCTTAAGGCCACTAAGGACAACCATCGCTCTGATACCACTAAATGTAACACCCCAATTTGGACTTAGAAATTTCACTAAAACTTTGCGCCATTTTTTTTATAACATTATCAAAACCAATTCAGTTTAATTCTTTTACAAAAGGTTTTCATAAATACAATTTGATTCATTTGGTTTACAAAAATGTTTGGGTGCTTAGACTCGCGTCATAAAATTCTATTTCCAAAAAGAGATGTTACCATCCAACACATTTCCAAAAACTCATTTTCTCAATGTCATACTTAGTCGATGGTTAACTTGCGGAAAAATAGTTTAATTACTTTATGAACATAATATATAACAAAAGAAACTTCTTTTATTTCATTTCAAATAATCATTTATTACAACAGGGGTTACATTCGGGATAGAGTAATCATGTCCTATCCATCAAAAGATGGAATACAAAATAAGAACTTAGACTACTAATCTTCATCACAAGTATCTGAAAGATTCCTCGGCTTGTCGCTTTTGCATCCTCCTCATAAATATACTTCATCTCACGATCATCTTCCAACTTAAGCAACCATCACTTGAAATGCTACATGATCTGACATCTGTGAACATTGTCCCCAATGTCCACAGGGAAAGGAAAGAAGAAAGAGAGTCAACGATCCGGACGAAATAGTCGTCGACGGCATGGACTTACTCTAAGGGATCACATTAGAACTTACACACATACAACTTTAACAAAGCATAAGCTTTACATTATAACATTATCCCATTAACACCTCATAGTTATCATGGGTTCACCATAATCATAACATTACAACGTTATCCTTATCATATCATCAAAATTTAATCTCATTATTCAAGTGTTCCATACTCATAACTTTCCACTAAGTCTTTTCACAACCATCAATGATTTAGGGAGGGAAATCATTGAGGTAAGGGTAGATTAGCACACACGATACATCTCCTCCTTCAATATCCAACCGCAACCTAGTTCGGAAAGCAGATGGGACACACAGGAATCCTAACCACACAGGCATCGAAGTCAAAGGGTACGTACCAGCTGAAACCACGCAAGTTGGCCAGCAAACAAAACATAGTAAACAACTTGAGATCCGCCATGTTGGAACCATCAATATGGCCAACCGCCATGATCGTCGTAAAAAAATCAGTGACTTTTAGCCTTGTTCGGATTCCCTCTACACCATCTAAGATTTGCTCAAGGGGGCGACAACTGTATCCCTAGTTGTACGTGCAGTCCTCGCTACGATCAACGCCCAGTAGGTGACCTTGATCATTGTAACATCGTCCTGCCTAGGGAAGCGCTCATAGGCTTCTTGACGAGTCACCGTCATTACCCTCCCCTATCACAATCACCACTTGGAGGAATGCCCGACCTCCAAGTATACGGTATCTTTCCTCTCCACTACTTCACTCTCAACGTAGTTAGAAAGGATTGGGTCCTAAAGTCTTTTAAGTCTTTATTATCCTAAGTTGGTCGACCCATTCTAAGCCGCGCTTCTAATGGGTCTCGACCTCTAAGGGACCACAGCAAACACCTCCCTATAGTACAGTGGATTCCATAAGACATGAAACCACGGCAAAATCATTCACGTGGCCAGTCACTTAAGGGGATATAATAAAGTCATTGTGCCGCTTGCACCATCACTGTACACTAACAACGATCATCAAATTTCCACAAGATTCAAAGAATCATTTCTCATAATTTCTTTTCATAGGAACAACAATTCAATATACATTGAGCATCCTTTCATAGGGTAAATTATTATCTCAAAAATAATCCCAACATATTTGTGATCTCAACACTTATCACTTTATCATTTCCAAATCATTAAGGCAATATACCATATACAACTTCAGGATATAGAACATGATATAACAATTATTAACCGACATACAATTAATATTGAGGAATCGTATTTTTCGTAAGGACGGCGGAACACACATACATTTGCCGTCTTACTACTCAACCTATAGATTCCTAGTTCCGACCTTTGAGATGATACGGAACGTCCTAATGCTACCTCAGTGCCATTATGTCTTAGGAAAGTTGCTCTCTTACCTGAGCTCCACGCTTACTCTGGTTTCAACCTTTTGCGTTCAACTCTGGTTTCAACCTTTTGCGTTCACAGCTCCAGCTGCTCGTTTACTTTTAATTCCTTTTATTTCTTAAATGATGAACGACATACAATCAATATCAATAAATACCTTATACCATCTACCTACTTAAGTAAAAACTAAACCCAAAGCACCAAAGTTCCTTAAAATCGAAATTCTTTTTAAAACAGAAGTCCTTTTTAAGGCATAAGGTAATTTAAAATAATTCCTTTTTGGAAAACACACTTCTAACAAATACCACTTTCTTAAATAACCTTTGAAATCAAAAGACTTTGTATTAGGATATACAACACTTGAGAAGTAAATCATTCAATTCCTTTTCCGAAACTCAAGGCCTCTTAAACATTACTAAATAAAATCTTTAAAACCAATCATTAAATCAAAATCACTTTTCAAAAATATACAACCATTTACACATCCTAAGATCTATAAATTAAATACAAAATTTAGAACTTAATCAATTAAATCAAAAGAGACTACTTCTACTTTCATTAACTCATAATTCAGTTCCAAATGCTTATATAACGACTACCATTATAAGCCACTTAAACAAATAACTTAAACTTGATATAATCTTTTAATCATTTGGTCAGCCAGGAAACACATTTTTAAAAATCAATACAAACACTTAACACATCAACAATCATTCTAAAATATGAACTTATTCACTTATCAAGTCAAAACAAGTTCTATTTTAAATATCATGCAACTATATGAAAATCTTTTCTGGACAGCAGCACGAAATAAAGTTGCATTACTTCACAGTTACCCAAAAATTCATTCTTTTCAATTTCCTACTAAAAGATTCACATCCAAATTCTAAAAATGAAATTAAGCTTAAGAAAGTAATGTTTTTCCACACTTATTCAATTATGGGCAACACTTAAATTATTTCAATTCACCTTAAATCTTATAGACATACTACTAAGGTCAATATAAAACAAATCTGGACAGCCACTCAAACAAATTGCACTTACTCACCATTTTCATCAAATTAAAGTTCTAACCTCTATTTTCAAAGAACTAAGAATTATAACTCAAAAATACTTATAACTTATAAAAATAGTTACATATAGATTATTTAGAGAAGTATCATATCATTTAGACAACAATATTCATAGCATACACTTATTTATCTAATGAAGTACTATAACTTGCCTAAAACTCTTAACATTATATTTTTATATCAAAACACAACCCACTTCTTATTTACTAAATTCAAACAATATGATAACCATACCCAAACACACACACACATACATAAAAATCATTTTTATAATTACTTAAATCAATTTATCAAATTTGGACAGCATGTATAATACAAACTCAAAAATCACTTTTACAAGACATTCCACAATTATCATACAAGCATCAGTAAGACAACAATTTAGTAAACAACTAGAACATTAAGGCATACATTTACAAAGTCACTTTTATATTTCCTTTTTAACTCTATATATAAAAAGTCTTAGCATAAACTTCACATATTGATTTAATCCAAAACAATTTCTATCATTGATGTAACTAATTTAGAATTTTGGACAGCATACATACCTAAACTTAAAAATTCATTTTTTCTTAAACAGAAAATCGAAAACACATGCCATTTCTTCCTAAATTCTTATTACAACTTCTACTATAATAAAATGACAAAATTAAACAAAATAAAATAGTTGCATCTGCTGTACAGCCACAGAAAAGTTGCATTACTTCAATAAGTTCAAGTAAAACAATCCAAACAATCATACACAATTATGCACAATTCCTACTTATGCTACAAAACTTTAAAACACTAATATTTCAAATAAAATATTACTTTTTCATTATTTATAATTTGTGGACAGCAACTTAATATTTTCTATAAAATCAAATTAATCAATCAAAAACACTCATTTCTATTTGTTTCTACATTATATTTGCACATACAACAAAGTATCACTAATACCCTTAAAAATAATCATATGGGGTCTTGACTAATTATTATTATTTTTTTTTAGAATAAAACTTAAATTTCCAGAATTAAAATTAGACTTTCAAAATTAATCTTTTCCATAAAAACAAGTAATACATTCCATAAACATACTAAAGCAATCATCAAATCAATTAGAAAATTTTAATTAGTTTAATTCCTTTTTCTCTAAAATTCGGCTAGCATATAAAAATATCATAAAAATATTTTTAATTCCTAAAGCATCTATATAATTTAATTACATCCTTTTGTATACTAAAAATAAGAGTTTTAATCATTAACAAAATATAAAATAGATCTCTTTTAGAAAATAATTCTTTTTTTTTTCCAGCAACTAACATTTTTAAACACATCAACCACATACTCATACAATTAATCAAAAATACATGTTCTTATAAGTTTATAACAACTACCATTTGTTCCTATTTCTTTTAAACGATTAACTATAATTTAACTACACATCAAACAACAAACAAATTACAAAAATTACTTTAAAATAAGGATCATAGGCCTCACGGCCTACTTATATTTATTATATTTCCAGAAATTTCATTTTTGTTTATTATCCTAATTCATTGTTCTTATTTAACTTAAATCCAATCAAAAGAAAATCAATTAAAATCAAACAATAACAATTACATAAAAATTTCATAAAATATAATTCCATACACTCTAAGAACATCAAAAATTTCCAGAATTTATTTTATTTCTAAAAATCATTTTTAGTTCCTTTAAATCATTTTCATTTCATTTCTACTTTAAGGAAAAATACTTATTTGTTTTCATTCTTTTTAGGGACTTAATTATAACTCAAATACACATGAAATAACAACAATTATCATACAATATATATGTATGTATACACGATCCAGAAAAAAAGAATAAAAGAAAAGAAAAAATAAAAAATCCATTTTAATCTTTTTTTTATTCATTTCCATTCTCTTTTATTTTATTAAACAACAATACAATACACATACTAAAATACACAAATCAATACTCAACTTGATATATATATATATTAGAAATTATTATTTTTCCATTGCTATTTACTTATTTCTTTTTATTCCTTAAAACAAAGAAACAAAAACAATTAAAAGACAAAGGATAAAAACTTGTTCATTTATACAAAAATCCTCTATAATTCATAT
Source organism: Crotalaria pallida (assembly GCA_037953625.1). Lineage (NCBI taxonomy): Eukaryota > Viridiplantae > Streptophyta > Magnoliopsida > Fabales > Fabaceae > Crotalaria > Crotalaria pallida. The sequence continues at coordinate 71,043,471 of CM075649.1, read as the reverse complement.
AGTCTAAAAAATAAAGTAAACTCAGAAAATAAAATGATTGTACTCATCAATAATTTTTAGCCATCTAAAGAATTAAAGAAAAGGGGAGATAAATCCCTTTAAACACCCTTTTTGTGTCCCTTTTCTCATTCTTAATTCATATGACTTAAGAACAACTTCACATATTCAAAAATAACTTTAAAAATGAAAAAGGAAATTTTAAAACTTAGCTATAGAAGAATTTAGAAGGTTTACTCAAGAATATAAATAAAACAACTTAAAAATAGCTTAAATGAATAAGTGATTTTGGGTTACCTCTACTCCTTAAGCTTTTTAAAAAACTTCAAGCAACAAAGCAATTCCTCCCTCCTTCCTATCTTACTCGTCCCTCCCTCTCAATTTGTTTCTCTTAAAATTTTATTTTTTTTCTCTTGTGAAACTATCAAGGTTTGTGTGTGAAAATGTGGGAACTAAGGCCAACTATTTATAGGTGTTGAAGAATGAATTTACCCCTAAAATACCATGATATTCACGCCTAAGAAAGTGAGAAATGTGGTCAAGAACTTCAATTTTTTTCACTTAAGATATCTAGGAACATGTGTCTTCATTTAAGACAATTTTTCCAATTTCTATGAACTTAAACTCAAGATGCTAAATTCAGAAAAATATTCCCCTATTAATCTATGCACTTGGACGGTGGAGACTAGTCAGAAATGGGGAAAAGAAATTGCATTTAACTCACTTGAATCCACTTCTTTTGGGTTCAAAAAAATGTTCTTATATTATAATAAATTCGTATATATTGCTACAGATATAAAATTTCGAAGAACACTTCATAAAATTAAAATTTTTATATTTTTGGAATCTACATCTCAATACGATCGTTTTCATATAAAGTTTATAATTTTTGGACTTACGATTTGAAAGTTATGAATTTTTGAAGTCATAAGGTCATTTCCTTCAAAATACACATCCTAAGTTTTTCAAATAATTTAAAATAAGAAAAAAATATGAAAATACACTTTATTTAAATGATAGTACATTATACCGCTTCAGAAATGTAAAATAACATATACTTGAGTCAAAAGGTTATTTAATGCATTAAAACCATACATTCATTCTTAAAACTCAAAAATTCGTTTACTATTATAGCAGTGATAAAATTTCGAAAACTATAAAAAAAAATCAAAGTTTTACATTTTCATAATCTAGATTTCGATACGATCGTTTTGACATATCATTTGTAATTTTTCGACGTACGGTTTAAAAGATATGGATTTTCTAAGTTAAAACACTATAACTTGAAAAATGCACATTTCTATCAAAACACTAATAAAATTACCTCAAAATTATTTTTTATAAGATAAAAATATATTTACTTAATTATTTCTATCCCAAAAATAATTTTCTTATAAAAATTTATAATTATATGCACATATATATGTATTAACGCCACACATATATAATTATATAACTAAAACCAATTTTTAATAACAAATACCATTAAATTATTCTTAAAATAAATATCACCAAATAAAATAAAAGCAAAAATATAAATATTATAATTTAAATAAATTGGGTAAAATTGCGGGTCTCACATCCTACACGTTTCAGGATTTGGTAAGGTCCTATGAATTTTGGGGTAAGTTTTCGGGTCTTAAACACTCTGCCAATCCCAGTAGTGGGTACTACTCGCATGAATACATGGTCACCTTCCTTAAACTCGATAGGAGTCCTCCTCTGATCATAGTAACTTTTCTGCTGGCTTTGAGCACTTCTCATCTTCTCCTGAATCATCTTAATCTTTTCCGTTGTTTGCTGGACCATTTCCGGACCTAGATTAAGATTCTCCCTAGTTTCAAACCAACATAACGGCGTTCTGCACTTCCTTCCATACAAAGCCTCATCAGGAGCCATTCCTATGCTCGAGTGATAACTGTTGTTGTACGTGAACTCAATCAGTGGCAAAAGAGTATCCCATTCTCCTGCTTGTTCCAAAACACAAGCTCTGAGAAGATCCTCTAGTGATTGAATGGTCCTTTCTGATTGTCTCTCTGTCTGAGATGATGCTTGTTGGCACTCCATGAAGTCTCACTACCTCGTTGACATATATGGTTGCCAATTTCTCCAACGGATACTTCACATTGACAGGTAGGAAATGAGCGCTCTTGGTTAATCGATCAACAATTACCCAAATAGCGTCAAATCCTCTTCGGGTCTTAGGCAAAGCAGTTACAAAATCCATGGAAATACTATCCCATTTCCAACTTGGAATTTCCAATGGTTGTAACACTCCACCAGGTTTCTTGTGCTCAATCTTGACTTTCTGACATACCAGACATCTCGACACATACTCCGCTACTTCTCTTTTCATACCAGGCCACCAAAACACCTTCTTCAAGTCTTGGTACATCTTAGTTGCTCCGGGATGGATACTCAGCTTACTCTTATGAGCTTCTTCCAAAATCATCTCCCTGATTGCCTTGTCTTGTGGCACGCAAATTCGATCCTTATGCTTCAATACTCCATCAGTTCCTACTTGGAACTCAGTCTCTCTCCCTTCCGAAACCAACTGCTTCCTTGTTTGTAACTCTGGGTCGTTCAATTGACCTTCCTTGACTTGTTCCATAAACTCGCTCGATACGACCAACATTCCCAAAATCATACTTCGTGGATTTATCCGGACTTCCAAGTTCATATCTCTGAATCTCTCGATTAACTCCATCTCTTTCACCATCATCGCAGACACATGAAGAGATTTCCTACTCAAAGCGTCTGCTACCACGTTCGCTTTCCCCGGGTGGTACTGTAGCTCGAAGTCGTAGTCCTTCAAAAATTCCATCCATCGCCTTTGTCTCATGTTTAACTCCTTTTGATCAAAGAGGTACTTAAGACTCTTGTGATCACTAAATACCTCGATCCTCGCGCCATAGAGGTAATGTCGCCATATCTTTAGAGCAAAAACCACTGCAGCTAACTCCAAGTCGTGAGTTGGGTAATTTTGCTCGTGAACCTTCAGTTGTCTAGAGGCATAAGCCACAACCTTTCGCTCTTGCATCAGAACACATCCCAAACCTTGCTTCGACGCATCACAGTAAACACTAAAACTCTTCTCTGGATCAGGCAAAACAAGCACTGGGGCTGTAGTTAGCCTCCTCTTTAACTCCTGAAAACTTTCTTCGCACTTCGTGGTCCACACAAACGGCTGTCCCTTCCTGGTTAACTTCGTCATTGGCAAGGATAATCTTGAAAATCCTTCGATAAAACGCCTATAGTATCCTGCCAAACCGAGAAAACTTCGAATTTCTGTCACCGTTATCGGTACTTTCCAATCCAAAACCGCCTCTACCTTGGCCGGATCTACTACTATTCCTTCCTTCGAGATTACGTGACCCAAGAAATTCACTTCCTCTAACCAAAATTCGCACTTTGAGAGTTTCGCATACAACTACTTCTCCTTCAAAATCTGCAGAACTATCCTCAAATGTTCCCCATGTTCCTTCTTGTTCTTGGAATAAATGAGGATATCGTCTATGAATACTACCACGAACGAATCTAAGTAGGGTTGAAAGATTCTGTTCATGTAGTCCATAAACACTGCAGGAGCATTAGTCACTCCGAAAGGCATGACTAAGTACTCGAAATGTCCATATCGGGTCCTAAATGCAGTCTTCGGAATATCATCTTCCTTCACTCGAATCTGGTGATAGCCCGATCGAAGATCGATCTTTGAAAACACCGCAGATCCTCTCAACTGATCCATTAGGTCGTCTATCCGCGGCAGAGGATACTTGTTCTTGATCGTCACCTTATTCAATTGGCGATAGTCGACACACAACCTCATACTACCGTCCTTCTTCTTTACTAGCAAAACTGGAGCTCCCCAAGGTGACACACTTGGCCTGATGAGTTGCTTTTTCGCTAACTCCTCGATTTGCTTTTTCAGTTCAGCTAACTCCACTGGTGCCATTCGGTAGGGCGCTCTAGAAATTGGTCCAGTCCCCGGTATCACATCGATTGAAAACTCGACCTCTCGAACAGGTGGTAATCTAGGAATATCGTCAAGGAATACTTCTGGGAAGTCTCGGACTACGAGCAGTTCTTGAATGTGATTGTCCACATCGACGTCCAAAGAAGTTGAGATCATGTATACATGAGCTCCCTCTCTAAGAGAAGCCATGACTTGATTGGCAGTTACATGCTTTGGTAAGGATTCGTCAGGGTTTTCAAAAGTTAGGGTCTTAGTGAAACAATTCAACTGAACATGGTTAGCGGATAACCAGTCCATTCCTAAGATAACATCAATTTGGGATAAGAGTAATGTTATCAGGTCTGTGGGAAAAGTCCTATCATTTATCACTACAGGGCACTTAGGGCAAAAAGTTGAAATTGTGACTGGGTCACTTGTAGGGGTAAACACAATCAAATCATATGGTAGAGAAGCTACCATTAAGTGCAACCTACTCACAACATCATTCGATATAAAAGAGTGTGTGGCACTCGAATCATACAACACATTTAAGGAATTCTCGCGTATAAGACATGTACCTTGGATGAGACCATCGTGGTTTGAAGCCTCTACACCACTCATCGTAAAAACTCTTCCCTTCTCCTGAGGCTTAGCAGCAGTCGAAACATTCCTCTCTTGCCTTGGATTAGTGCACTGGTTTGCATAATGGCCGGTCTGTTGGCAGTTAAAGCAGACCAACTTGGGGCGACATTGACCGAAGTGGTGCCGACGACACTGAGTACAGAAGGGAGGTGATGTTTCAGAGTTCCTATCAGTATTATTGGGACGATTCCTACTTCCATTGTTGCTCCAAGTGTTGGCGTTCCTATTACCCCGGTTGCCATTATTGCGATTGTTGCTCCTTTGGAATCTCGACCCTCCATAGCGATTGTCCCTTCGTCCTCCGAATCGATCGTAGGGTCCTCGCCCATGCTGGGTTCCTTGCCTCACATTCTGGTAGTTGGGGGTATTCCTCATTGGTCCATGGGAACTTGAGGGTACAGCAGTCTTATTGCCTATGTTCTTCGCCTTGAGTCCATCCTCATAGATTCTGCATCTGCTCACTAAGAGCGGAAAGCTCTCGATCCCCATATGTATAAAAGCCATCTTAATCTCAGTCTTAAGTCCATCGAGAAACTTCGTGCACTTCGACTGGTCGTTTTCGGGTTGATTATAGTGCGGTACGTACTTCACTAGCTCCTCAAACTTCGCAGTATACTCGCCGACCGACATATTCCCTTGAGTCAAGTGCATGAATTCGATTTCCTTCTTCAGTTTCATATTGATAGGAAAATACTTCTCTAAGAACCTTTGCTTAAAAGAGTCCCAAGTAACAGCTTGTTGTTGAACCTCCATGACTTGCCTAGTGTTCTCCCACCAGTCAGACGCCTCCTTAGTTAGCATGTAGACCGCGTAGGTGACTCTCTGAGCATCAGTGCACTGCATCGCTGTGAAGATTTCTAACTCCCTAATCCACTCATTAGCATTCTCCGAGGCATATCCACCGGCGAATTCTTTAGGGTTCCTCTTACAAAACTCATCTAAAACCCTATATTCCTGAGGTCCTAAGTTTTGGTTTTGGTTGTTCTGCTGGGCCTGCTGATGCATCATATTGAGATTCTCACTCATACCCAGGACAACGGCAGTCAGATCGTGTAGCATGTCCTCGGTGTTCCGAGCTGCTTCAGGAGCATGCCTACCTCTTCCTCTTCCAGACATCGTAAGCTATATTCATTAACGCACTAATAGTTTAATAGACCTACTAACACATCTAAGCACGCAACCTAACATATCTAAAGATCACACAACAGAGAACATGTAAGGCCATGTTCAGGCCACATGGACAACCATTGCTCTGATACCACCAAGTGTAACACCCCGATTTGGAAAACTCGAAACAAACACTTTTAAATTACTAATTAATTCTTTCATGAAAAACAGGGATTTTTTTTTAAACAATATAAAACTCATCGGTCAAGTTTCCCAAAACAAGGTATTACTTTTAAAACCTCTATCTCAAAAACGTTTGCCCAAGTTTCTAAAAATAGTTTAATATTGGAACTTACTTTCAACAGATAGGTAAAACATTTCACTTATAGAAAACATGATTGATTTACTTAAAACGGTTATCTGTCTGATTACGACAGTCTTTCGGAAAACAGTTTAGAAACAAGTCTTAAAAGTTCTTTCAAAAGTGGTCACCATAGATCAGCGGTGCCATTCTTACATAACATTTACCTTGCCAAAACATTACAAAATAAAAGGGGTACACTTGATTTACATATCATGCAAGGGTCCATCGGGAACCTAATTACAACTACTAAGCAACGTCCCCTTCTCGATCCGGAACGTAAGTCTTCAAAAGCAATCTCCGTCGTCCCGCAGTAGCCCTCTCGTCAGCGCATCACGATCAGCAAGTCCTTCTTCCAGGAGAAGTCACACCAGCTCCATCGTCTTTTAGAATCGGAGATTCATAGTCACATGTGCACAAGAAGTTGAGAGAGTAAGTTATCCGAATGGAATTACTCCCATCGACTTCTTGGATTTACACTAGCGACGCATACCAGAACATAACAAACAATACAAGCAAACAATACAGCAGATAATTATGCAATATGAGGATGCAATGCAATCGTCGCATTATCTAACACTTAATCCTTATCTTAAGGGAATCTCTTGATCGATCACCTCGCAAGGTCGAATCTCTTTAACAGCTTATCTCGCAAAGTCGAAGTCTCTTTGTCCACGTATCTCGAGTCCATAACTTCGGAAATTCGGGTTTTATGGTCTTGGGTTCAGGTCTACATCTCCTCGGGTTCCATCCACCTAGTCGGAAGCAATCAGAAGTACAGGATCTCTAACCACACCGGCTCCTGGAGACAACACCAAAATATAACACAATATAAAATGCCCGGGAAAAAGTGTCATGACAAGGGGTGTCTACCTCTGCCGTGTTCAAGTATCCCTCTTCTGATCCTGATTTAGTCAAGTGGGTGTCAGTCATCCATCTAGTGATCATGCAGTACTTCAGCTACGACACCAGACTACCTACCCAACCTCGGATGGTCAACCCAGGTCACTATAGCTTTTTCCCGCCTAGACAGACTCCTCTTAGGCTTCTTGACGAGTCACCGTCATTGCCCTCCCCTATCCTAATCATCAAGTGATTACCACGCAGGTAAACACCGTGTCTTCCTCTCCACTACTTCGGGTAAGGGTTTTAAGTCGTGGGATTATACTCGTTCGTCCTAACGTCGACCCATCCTAAGTCATCTCCGTCATATAGCTCCAACCATATGCGGATTACTTCTGTGGGACTCGACCACTATGTTTGACGGGCTCCGACCCATCCTGAATCGTTCTCGGCATATGGCTCCGACCATATGCAGAACATCAGTAACTATTCCGAAGGGCTCCGACCCACTCAGAATCATTCTCGGCATAAGGCTCCGACCATATGCAGGATATCCACAATCTCTCTGACGGGCTACAACCCATTCAGGATTACCATTGACATATAGCTACAACTATAGTCGGAATATCAATCATCATTCTGACGGGCTACGACCCACTCAGAATCACCATCGGCATATGGCTCCGACCATATGCGGGATATCCATCAATCATTGATAGATAGGCTCCGACCTATCTCATCTCGCTCTCAACACATGGCTACGACCATATGGAGATCATCTCAACACATGGCTACGACCATGTGGAAACACTCTCAACACATGGCTACGACCATGTGGAAACACTCTTTGTAGAAATCCACAGTCATTGCGTCCACGTTCAAAGCATCGTTGTCATAGTCACATCGTCAGCTCGATCCACATACTCGGCGTATCAGCATCATCCGGTTCCGTAGTGCGTGTTCCATCCCTTAGAATCTCGCTCTAATCGTCGGGGAATTCCTTATAGTTTTCTATGTCTTTTCTATTCTTATCTTACATCGCGGGATAATGCATTATGCTCATGCAATGACAATATAACAACAATATGTATATCAACATAAACAAATATATCAATCAATCAATACCATGTAATGGTATAGGTCTGAGTCTTCGTATACCACGATACAAACAAGCACACAATTTATCGGGTATACTACTAGCTACAATAGACCTTTACTCCGACTTTGAGAGAGTACGGAGTGTCCTAGCATACTCACTAGACACCAAAGCGTCTTAGGATAACTTCTCTCTCACCCGAGTTCGTAGTTACCGAGTCTACAGTCCCGAGCGATCTGCTCCCTTCCTAGTCTGCCCGACTTCAACTTCTTTCAAGTCCCAAAAGATAGTCATATGAGTATTAAAACTTTATTTAGTATTACTCTTAACTTTATTCTCAAGATAACTTAAGAAAATCCAAACTTTTGTCTTCGTTTAAAATCAAAACATCAATTCTTTTACTCAAACTTGTCCAAAATCAAACACTAACTTTTATACTTTAAAACCATGAGAAAACAATTAAATAAATCAATTTAAGTTAAAGGTTTCTTTTCTGGTCCCTCTTGGACAGCATTGAATTTAACTTGTAAAACACCAAAAAATCGCATTTTTCAAACCAACTTTGTCTTAGCTCAAATACCCATGAGAACTAATCTTTAAAACACTTTGAAAACACTTTAAAACAAGAAATATAGCTTAGAAAATTCTGGACAGCATCACGTCCTAAGTTTTAAATTCATTTTCCTTGTTCACAATCAACTCAAATCCATACACAAATCAAGCATCTTGAGAACAATCAAATAAACACTCAAACCAACACTTTCTCAAGTTTCAAACGCTTAAAACCAAATGTGGACAGCATGCTACTCAAATAAATTAAATCATTTAATCATTCTTACTTTACGCAAGAATCTTAAACAAACATACTTTCATTTCAAGCATCACATAATCACAAGCCATCAAGTTAAGTCAAACATAAACATGTTTACATATTTGTTCATGTATAAATCTCAATCAAATAAGGTAATCACACTTGTGAACACATACACAACTGAATCATGCATCACATAAGCACTCAAACATAATTTCATTTAACTTCCACTTAATCACTTTCCATCTTAACAAAACTTCATCTTATCACACTTTAACATGTTCAAACCGTATGCACCATTAGCTTTTCAAAAAAAATTATTTTCTCAAAGAATGGCTTCACAAATCAACACATAATTTCATGACATGAACACTTATACATTCAAGGAAATTTAACTCAAAGTCTAAGGTCCAAACCGTGACCTTGACTAGATTTTCTCAAAAATGTTTTCAAAGTCTCAAGACTTAAAAACAACTCCAAACTCAACAACGATTTCACATAATTCCTCAAACAAGTAAAACCATAATCCTAGCATGCATTTCCTACATGAAACCGTGAGCATCACCCAAGTCTCTAATCAATTTAGATTTCTCATTTAACACATAAAATCAACTCAAAGCTCATGGAGATCATGTATTCATTATCTAAACTCAATAAAATCTTAATCCTTTTCTACTAAGCATACAAACCGTGGCTCATCACACAAAAATCACAACATTACATAAATTTTTATTCATTTAAGGCATCACTAAACTTCAAGATTATGACATGCAAGAAATCAAACAAAGAAAATCAAACTTTCAATTACATCATCATCAAACCGTGACTAACATAAAGGAAATCATCAAGAAGGTTCAATTATTTCAAAAGTCTTTATATCACAACTCAAACATCAAGTTCATCATAGATCAAGCATAGATCTTGCCATGCATGAAGTCAAAAACACTAGATCAAACATAAAAGTAAACATGCATCAACATTTCTTCAAACAAAAATCAAAGTCTTAGAAGAAAAGTGTGAAAACGAAAATGCATCAAAGAAAAGGTTTAAAACTTTTAAGATCATGAAACAAAATCCTTACTTAATCAAAAGTTTTCAAGAATCAAGTCCAATTCTTTGATTTCCCTTCCTATTCCTCACGATTTACTCACTCTTCCTCCTAGTCCATGGTTTTCTCCTTTTCTTCTTCACTATCTTGGCTTGATTTCACTTAGATTGTGAAGAGTTTGGGTTGGTTCTTCCTCTCTTACAATTCGGCCACTCTCTTTCTTTCTCTCTCACCAAGAGCTTGATGTAGCTCTTTGGTGTTGTGTTTAGTTTGGAAAAGAAATGAAGGTGATGAAGAGAAGTGTGTTGATCATCCTCTCTTGGCTTCACTCCTCACGGTTTTGAGGGTGTTTGGTGGTGTGTGTTGTTGTTGTTGTTGATGAGAAGAAATGGTGAAGAATGAAGAATGAAGAATGAAACAACTCACTCTCTTCTTCACACGTTTTTGGTCCCTTCTTTATTCTTCTTCATTTTTCTTATTTGTCATCAAGGGCTTGCATGGGTGGCTTCTTTGCAACTACTTGGGGACTAAGTTAAAAAACTTGGAGGCCAAGTCTTGCTCTCAAGTCCCTCACGGCTCCCTCCTTCCTTTCCCTTCTTTTTCCTCTCTTATGTCATGCTTTGGTCATCTTGATGATGTCACTAGTTTGACTATAAGGCATGCAACTTGGTGACTAAGCAAAGCTACTTGATGGCCAAGTATTGCACCTAGGCATTCGGCCATAGGTGATTAGGGTAGGATTAGATTAGCTTAATTAGGTTTAGGGTGATAATTAAGCTCTAATCATGATTAGGGTAGGATTAGGAAAATTAATTTAGGTTTAGTCCACTAATCCTTAGAGATTAGGGTTTAATCAAGGATTAAGGTGCTAATCTAAACTTAATCTTTTCTAACATAGGTTTATGGAAACTAATTCTAGATTAGCTCACTAACCTTGAGGGTTAGGGTTTAAGAGAGTGATTAAGTTCTTAATCAAGGATTAAGAACTCGATTAGGGTTTAATCAAAGATTAGGATACTAATTAGGGTTTCTAGAATCGATTCTTAATCAAGATGATTTGGACTTTGATTCTTTGAAACTTTAAGTTAAAATAAATTTCCATCATAAACCACAAAATCACATGCAACCAAATCTCAATTAAAACTTTAAGCAATCAAACACAAAATCACAGCATAAGTAAATCAAGCATATAAATCCATTATGAAATCAAACTCTTTTTAAATCAATTCTTAATTCAATTAGGTTAAAATAATCTCTTAATGAGGGACTTGTAGAAGAAGTGAGTCAAAAGGCAAATGTTACACCCCTCAACTTTTGTAAATCCTTTGCATACTTCCCATCGTGCCACTCAAGCTCCAGAAATGCCTCCTTGCATTTTACGGCTGCATTCAACATCAGGAATGTTGAATTCCATCTATTTTCAAAATCTAAAAAGATATGACCTTTATATTCTACACCCTGTTTTTCAATGCATTCCTCAAATTTCATGTACCTGTTGGAAGAAAAGGTGATGTATCTTACTGCATCACGGATCTTAAGAATAGATTCATCCACCTCTTTCAACCCCTCCTTCACAATTAAATTCAAGATATGCGCACAACAGCGCATGTGAATGTAATCTCCACCTAAAACCAGACAATTCCAAGAATTCAATCTCTTTTTCAACTGTGTGATCCCTGCATCGTTTGAAGTCGCGTTATCAACAGTAAGACTTAAAACACGACTCAAGCTCCAATCACTCAAACACGACTCGACAAACTTAGACATCACCTCTCCCGAATGACCTTTTACTTGACGAAAATTAATAATTTTTTTATGAAGCCTCCAGTCATTATCAATAAAATGAGCAGTTAAACACATAAAGCTCTTCCTCGACAATGAAGTCCAAGCATCTGTAGTGAGACAAACTCTATGACAATGTAGTGAAAGAATCTTTTTCAAGTTTGACTTCTCCATATCGTACAGCTTCAAAATGTCACGTACTAAGGTACTGCGTGAAGGAGGACGAAACCTTGGTTGCAATGCATACGAGTACCCCCGAAAACCCTCATGCTCCACAACGCGAAAAGGAAGCTCAACAGTTACAAATAAACGAGCAAGTTCTTTTCGACAGTTATCTTGATCAAATCTAGCAACGGAAGGAGAGGTCACATCCCCACATGCAGCAGCGCTTAAGGTCGATCCTGACTTTTGCTTCTTCTTGTTTGCATTGTCTGAGTTGTCTTTTCATCTTGCAATATGATTATGCATTGTAGTTGTTCCATTATTACCAATTAAGGTACCGCAATAGTTGCATTTTGCCTTTTTTTATCACCAGGCTCTACAGTATAATGATTCCAAACATCTAAGCGGTTTCTACGCCCATCAAGGCGAGGAGGTAGAACACTAGCAGAATGAGAGGTGGTTGGGGGAGTACAAGCCATATTCTCCCCTATGTCTGGAATTGAGAAATTCTCGGGATCACCCATCTAAATTCTGAAATACCAAGAAACATGAAGGATGTAATGACACAGATGACATCAAACTAGTGCAAACCCAACATATTTCCAAACACCTTTAGCAAACAAATAATTATGGAATTTTATCAAAAATGACATACAACTATGCATGTTCAATTGGATTATGTAATGGCTATACAAAAAATGGCAAGAAAGTTGAGGAACCATAAAGATCCCCCAGAGCAGACCGACATGTCCAATAATAAAATGGTGAAGTCGACAAAATTAAAGCTGCCTCACAAGATATCAGTGATACAGAACTTAGAAAAGATTCTTAGAAAGATCAGTCCTATTCATCACTAGAGAAACCTACCAAGGTCATACAGTCGTACTAACTAATCATTATGCTATGATTGCAATGAGCACTGCTTGGTAATAAGTTAGTGAATTGAGACCACAACCATATTTTAAGGGTGAATCTGTCTGTAATATGGTAGTTGAGAAGAACCAATTTTGATGGTTCGTCATTTGCATAATTAATAGAGCAGAAAACCTTTTTTGTAAGTCAAGTCTAAACTTCAAAAGTGCTCAACTAGGAGAGAAGGGCCACTTACTAGGATAAGTAGAGCTATGCTACACTGACTTAAAAATATATATCATTCTGTTACAATAAGCTTTTCTGAAATAAGCTAAACTTATTTTTCATAAACTTTACAGATAAGATTATTCAAATAAGCTAAACAAATCCCACATGAAGGTCAAATAAGCTAAACAAGTTATTTGATCTTGATGCATATTTGCCATTAAAGTACGTTCATTTATCAAATGACAAGACAATTTAGGTGCACCAAAAACAAAAGGTTATCAAACATGCATGAGGATCTAAGAGCATAGCATAATGACAACATCCAGAAAAGTAAAAATAAAAATATGCAAAAACGAAAATAAGAATATCAGATCAGACTCATGAATGAACATCCACAAAAGCACCAACTTACTTTCCCCTTCTGCAGAGTTCCAGCAGAGGATATATCGCTATCAGATATATCAACAATGTTTGACTGACTCCAGGTGGAAACTACGATAAGCTTATCCAATTGATGATTTTGCTTTCCTTTCTTTTATACTTTTATCTTATTTCTCTTATAGTCTTAGCTACAAGCCTACAACCAAACCAAACCTATATCCATGTGACAGGTAACAAACTCTTAGTACAGATCCTCTCCTATTGATATTGTTTGCTATAACTCACAAGTCTGATGTAATCAACAAAATAGCTAGGCAGAAACATATATTAGGTAAAACTTATATTCCTCTCATTTTCTGCAACCTGAATAATGCAAAGTGCAAACAAACATTGCTGCACCTTATATCAAGTTTTAATTTATAGGATAATTATATGAAAAACACACGAACTCACCATAATTCATACTCAAATTAAAATTTATATCTATGAACTTAATCAACTGATTTAATTTCATGAAACATATTCAGCATTGTTTTATCAGTAAAATAATTATATGAAAAATTGAGCACTGTGAATACTTAAATCCATTTATTACAATAACATTATCGCATAAATGGGTGCAAAATATAAAACATAACTAAAAGGTGATGTGATTCAAATGATACATGCCTCGATTTTTCATCATTCAGATTGCATTATTCAGGTTGTAGAACCAAGCTAATCTCGAATTTAAAACTTATATTCAAATGATAACCAAGCTAATCTCGAATTTAGTTCACCAAACAAACCCCAACGACAGAAAATGAAACATATTAGCAGAAACATATTAGCATGGCATTCAAACAAATTAACTAAGACCCACAAAGGGAAACACCCAAAAATGACAGAAATTGAAGGTACCTGTGCTGTGTTATTCTTCTTCTATGTCTGCTTCGTCTAGGTTGAGAGAAAGTGAATCGCGATTCGCAGAGAAGAGAAGATGCAAGGAGAATCGCGATTCATGATTCGCAGAGAAGTGAGGGAGACTCGTGATTCATAGAGAAGAGGAATCGTGATTCGCAGAGAAGAGAAGATGCAAGGAGAATCGCGATTTGTGATTCGTAGAGAAGTGAGGGAGAATCGCGATTCGCAGAGAAGAGGAATCGTGATTCGCAGAGAAGAGAAGAGGAATTCGAAGATTCGCAGTGAATAGAAGAGGAATTCGCGATTCATTGGGAATGAAATTAGGTACTCATGTGAAATTAGGGTTCATGGTTTGGGAGAATATTGAATTTGGGAAGTAGGGTTCATCGTTTGGCTGTAAGGGAATGAAATGAATCAGAACACATCAGCTGAAAATGAATATGGTTTTGTGAAAGTGGTTCATATGGTTTTTAGTGATATGGTTCAGATTTAAAAACCGAACCATTTCCTACATAAATTTGGTTTGGTTCAAAAAACCAGTTTTTAAAATGTGGTTCATTTGGTTATGGTTTGGTTCGGTTTGTAATATAGTTCGGTTCTTTTGGTTTTTTTGAACACCCTTGCCTACAACCCTGAAATTGATAGGCCTATGAGAATTCCAAGTTCTACAAAGAGAAGACCAAGAAGCTTCATGATAGCTCAATTTCCATAAAGGAGTTCTTGGTTGGTCAAAAAGTGTTGCTCTACAACTCTAGGCTTGGACTCATGAGTGGAAAGCTCCACTCTAAGTGGATCGGACCGTTTGTAGTCACCCAGGTGTTTCCTTATGGTACTGTGGAGATCAAGAGTGAGTCCACGGACAAGAGCTTCAAAGTCAATGGCCACCGACTCAAGCCTTTCCTAACCACTCCTACTTTGGATGATGCACCTGTGGAGGAAGCCTCTTTGGTCGAACCCACCTTTGACCCACCATGACTTAGGGAGTTTTCTTTTCTCCTTCTTTACTACTTTTATTACACTTGTCTATATCTGTCTGATTCTGCTATTTGTGTTCCATTGAGGACAATGTGTGATTTAAGTGTGGGGGGAGAGTAGTTTAGGTTGCATATTTTTTCTTTGATTTTTTAGGTTTTGCTAAGTATTGGGCATTTTCTTGCATGGTTTTGCTTCATTTTAGTAGAGTCTTGGTATCTTGTGTCTGAATTCATGCATTTTTGTGTGTAAAGTTGCTTTTAATAATTAAGAGGTGGTAACACTGTGATAGAATTGTCCCTTTTGTGAGGATTTGAGCCTTAATTGTGGGTGGATTGCTATATACGCCACCTAATTTTCTTTCATGTGTGATTGCACTCTGGATTACTTGCACTCTAGAACTTGACTTGACTCTTGTTGATACTTGATATTCCCATGCACATTTTGAAATGATTTAGGCATTGTTTTTCTTGAATAAGCCACTAGCCATATGAGCCTACCTTGAATGAATTTATCCTTTGATAGCCCCTTTGAGTCTTTTTATCCCTTTTCTTTGTTCTTAAGCTCATTACAAGCCTATGACTGAAAAACCATGATTGTCCTAACCTTAGGGAATTTTGGAGCTTTGGAATTGTTTTGGGAATGGGTATTAAGTAAGTGAGGGTGCTTTGTTCTTCATCTCTTGTGAGTTCTTGGTTTTGCCTCTATGGTTGGTGTTGTAATTATGGCTTTATCTCATTATGCCATTTTTGGTTTTTTTCTTCTCTTTCGTTCATGAAGTTCTCCAATGCAAAAAAAAAATAGAAAAAAAGAAGAAAAAAATATAAATGAAAAGAAAAAAAAGAGACAATAAAAGGTTGATTGAGGCACAGAGGATTGGAATTAGAGGTTGTTGTTATGTTTATCATTTCATTCTGGGGTGGATTGTGCTTACTTTTTACTTATTCCCCATTGCTCCTCTATTCCCTTGGTTTTAGCTACATTTCCCATATTTTACCCCACCTTGTCCTTGGCCCCATGACAACCCTGAAAAGACCTTTTTATCTTAATGTGCATGTGCGTTGATTGTTGATGTTAGAGGCTTGTCAAGCTTATGGTTGTGTTTGTTATTCATGATGTGCCTTGAGTGTAAACACTGATTAACCCTAAACACTTGAGTGTAAACACTTTTGAGTGATTCTTGTGAATTTTTATCATCTTTGTGACTACCCACTTGATGTCATTGGTTTTCTTTGCATATTTGAAATAATTGGATGATGTTCATGGATGCCTTGATTCTTTGGTCCTTATTCTTTTCGTGTGCTCGATTTTGCCCATTTCTTTGCATTTCCTAGCATTCATTGTGAAGTATGCAATCTCTTAGATTTTGCATTTTCTTAGTTTTTAGTATTTTTCATTACATGATTCACTTTGGTGCATATTAATCTTCTTAGTCCTATTTCTTAGTTTTGCCCAGGAGTGCAAAAGGATAAGTGTGGGGGTATTTGATGAGCATTATATTTCCCATTATTCATGGCCTTATTTTGCTCTCATTGATGATTTTTGGTGCCTACTTGACATTGTTTAGAATGATTTAGTATTTTAGACTTTATTAGCCTATTATTCCGGATTTTAATTAATTTGGATTATTTAGCCTAATTTAATCTGAAAATAATAATAGATTAAATTAGGCTAAATAATCGAAATTAATTAAAATCCGGAATAAAAGCCTACTAAAGTGTAAAATACTAAATCATTCTAAACAATGTCAAGTAGGCACCAAAAATCATCAATGAGAGAAAAATAAGGCTATGAATAATGGGAAATATAATGCTCATCACATGTGTCCTTGGAGGTTCTAACAAGTGTAGAATGGTTAAAAGAGTATTCTAAAGGCTTAGAATGGTCGAGGAATGTGTATTAGGACTTATAAGAACCATTAGAATGATCCTAAACAATGCTTGGTGCCCCATGGGACATAGAGGGTGTAGCATGAGTCCTTAGAGGTTCTAAAAAGTGTAGAATGGTTAAGACAGCATTCTGAAGGCTTAGAATGGTCTATGAATGTGTATTAGGACTTATAAGAACCATTAGAATGATCCTAAACAATGCTTGAGTCCCCAAGGGACGTAGAGAGGTGTAGCATGAGTCCTTGGAGGTTCTAACAAGTGTAGAATGGTTAAGAGAGTATTCTCAAGGCTTAGAATGGTCTAGGAATGTGTATTAGGACTTATAAGAACCATTAGAATGATCCTAAACATTACTTTGTACCCCATGGGACGTAGATGGTGTAGCATGAGTCCTTGGAGGTTCTAACAAGTGTAGAATGGTTAAGAGAGTATTCTAAAGGCTTAGAACGGTCTAGGAATGTGTATTAGGACTAATAAGAACCATTAGAATGTTCCTAAACATTGCTTGGTAACCCAAGGGACGTATAGGGTGTAGCATGTGTCCTTGGAGGTTCTAACTTGTGTAGAATGGTTAAGAGAGTATTCTAAAGGCTTAGAATGGTCTAGGAATGTGTATTAGGACTTATAAGAACCATTAGAATGATCCTAAACAATGCTAGAGTCCCCAAGGGACGTAGAGGGTGTAGAATGAGTCCTTGGAGGTTCTAACAAGTGTAGAATGGTTAAGAGAGTATTCTAAAGACTTAGAATTGTCTAGGAATGTGTATTAGGACTTATAAGAACCATTAGAATGATCTTAAACATTGCTTGGTACCCAAAGGACATAGAGGGTGTAGCATGAGTCCTTTGAGGTTCTAACAAGTGTAGAATGGTTAAGACAGTATTCTAAAGGCTTAGAATGGTCTATGAATGTGTATTAGGACTTATAAGAACCATTAGAATGATCCTAAACAATGCTTGAGTCCCCAAGGGACGTAGAGGGTGTAGCATGAGTCCTTGGAGGTTCTAACAAGTGTAGAATGGTTAAGAGAGTATTCTAAAGGCTTAGAATGGTCTAGGAATGTGTATTAGGACTTATAAGAACCATTAGAATGATCCTAAACATTGCTTGGTACCCCATGGGACGTAGATGGTGTAGCATGAGTCCTTTGAGGTTCTAACAAGTGTAGAATGGTTAAGAGAGTATTCTAAAGGCTTAGAATAGCCTAGGAATGTGTATTAGGACTTATAAGAACCATTAGAATGATCCTAAACAATGCTTGAGTCGCCAAGGGACGTAGAGTGTGTAGCATGAGTCCTTGGAGGTTCTAACAAGTGTGGAATGGTTAAGAGAGTATTATAAAGGCTTTGAATGGTATAGGAATGCGCATTAGGACTTATAAGAACCATTAGAATGATCCTAAACATTGGTTGGTACCCCAAGGGACATAGAGGGTGTATGTTGAGTCCATGGAGGTTCTAACAAGTGTAGAATGGTTAAGAGAGTATTCTAAAGACTTAGAATTTCCTAAGAATGTGTATTAGGACTTATAAGAACCATTAGAATGATCCTAAACATTGCTTGTTACCCAAAGGACGTAGAGGGTGTAGCATGAGTCCTTGGAGGTTCTAACAAGTGTAGAATGGTTAAGACAGTATTCTAAAGGCTTAGAATGGTCTAGGAATGTGTCTTAGGACATATACGAACCTTTAGAATGATCCTAAACATTGCTTGGTACCCCAAGGGACGTAGAGGGTGTAGCATGAGTCCTTGGAGGTTCTAACAAGTGTAGAATGGTTAAGAGAGTATTCTAAAGGCTTAGAATGGTCTAGGAATGTGTATTAGGACTTATAAGAACCATTAGAATGATCCTAAACAATGCTTGAGTCCCCAAGGGACGTAGAGGGTGTAGCATGAGTCCTTGGAGGTTCTAATAAGTGTAGAATGGTTAAGAGAGTGTTCTAAAGGCTTTGAATGGTATAGTAATGTGTATTAGGACTTATAAGAACCTTTAGAATGATCCTAAACATTGCTTGGTACCCCAAGGGACGTTGAGGGTGTAGCATCAGTCCTTGGAGGTTCTAACATGTTTAGAATGGTTAAGAGAGTATTCTAAAGGCTTAGAATTGGCTAGGAATGTGTATTAGGACTAATAAGAACCATTAGAATGTTCCTAAACAATGCTTGGTAACCCAAGGGACGTAGAGTGTGTAGCATGTGTCCTTGTGATGTGTGCGTAGCATGCATATTACTTTCCTATTAGTTTGTATTTATTTTAATATTTATTTAAGTATTTTATTTTAATTTAGCATGCATTTATTTCATATTTCACTTGGGACAGGTTTTTGGTGTTTTTGATGTGCAGGTTACAATTTGGAGGTTTGGAGCTTTGGAAAGTAAAGAATTTATCATTGACAAAATATTAAAGACCTTTTGGGAGCAATTGTATAGAAGAAAAGAGATTTGGGGGCTTTGAGAAGGAAGATAAGTCATTGGGCCTAATTAATCAATTTGGGTCCGAATTTGGAAAAAGTAGCTGATAATTTGTAAAAGATAGAAACTCTTGTAGATAGATTTGATTTAGAAGATTAGATTTGATGAGAAGATATATAATTAGAAAACAAGGATTGAAGACAGAACACAACATATTTCTCTCAAGGAAGATCTGGTAGGCGATTGAAGACAGAAGAAATTCTCCTCCTCTCAACTTTTGGTTATTCCTAATTTAGTATGTCTTATTCTTATTTTTTAATTTGTATCATGAACATGAGTAGTGAGTAGTTCCCTTTTTCTGAGGATTAGGATTAGCCCATGGAGGCATTGACATGAGGATTTAATATTTTATCTTTTATTTATGCTAGATTCTATTTTTATTTAATTTTGGTGTGCTTAATGCTTTTGGTTGTGTAGAGCTCCACAATTACATGATCCCATATATTAAGGGAAGTACCGAAAGGTGAACCTTAGTATTAGAAAATACCAAAATTGAACTTAGGAACTTAAATTACGAAAGTAGTTTTAATTCCTGAGGGGATTCCCTGAATTATCATAGAACTTAATGGATTTAATGTACCCTAATTACCACGAAAGTAGGAATTAGGCCTCATTAGGTACGTTGCTAAGACTCTGAAAGGAGCTAGTATTCTACATTAGGATAATTCACCCTAAAAATAAATCTAGCTAAATAAAAGAGATATCAATAAAGATTGTCAATGCGGATATGTGGTGAAACTAATCCTTGGAAATTTCCCAATCCAAATCTCAATCCAATCTTTTAGATTTTATTTTATTTTATTTTTCCAAAAATCAATCTCTAAATTTTATTTTAAATTTTCTACTAATCCGGTTTAGATAATTGGTGCTTATAATTTGTTGGTACTTAACAACAAAATCCCTGTGGATACGATACTTTTTATTACTACGATAACCTGTGCGCTTGTGGGGCTATCAAGTTTTTGGCGCCGTTGCCTGAGATTTTGCTTTGTTAATATTAACTGTTATTATAAGTTGATTAGACTAAACCTCCTTTTCTAGATTGTTTTGTTTTCTCTTTTTTCACACTTGTTCAAGCAGATCCTGAGATTGAGAGGACTTTTCATAGAAGAAGGAATAGAAGAAGGAGACAACAAGGACCTGAAAATCTAACAATGGCGCAGAATGAAAATCACACGCCATTGAAGGATTATGGGACCCCTTCCATCAAAGGGCTACAATCAAGTGTGGTCGTCCCACCCATTGAAGCCAACAACTTTGAGATCAAGATGAGCTTGATTAATGCGGTCCAGTAGAATCAATTTGGAGGCTCACCTGCAGAAGATCCTACTATCCATGTTGACAACTTCCTCCGATATTGTGACACTGTGAAGGCCAATGGAGTCTCATCTGACCATATCAGACTGAAGCTGTTCATATTTTCACTAAAAGGTGATGCACTTTCTTGGTTGGAGGCTTTTCCACAAGGTTACTTCACCGAATGGGACAAGTTGGCAGAGTACTTCCTTACCCAATATTTTCCACCTGTGAAGACTGCGGAGTACAGAGGCCAAATCATGTCCTTCATGCAAAAAGAAGGAGAGACTCTTTATGATGCTTGGGAGCGATTTAAGATTCCACTGCGGGAGTGTCCTCATCATAAGTTTCCCAGACCTCTTTTGGTGCAAACTTTCTACAATGGTTTGACACCAGAATCTCAGATGAATCTTGACTCCGTCACTAATGGTTCGTTCATGGATAAGAATGCAGATGAGGCATTTGATTTGCTTGAGTGTGTTGGCTGGTAAAGTTGATATTTTAACTAAGAAAATTGATATGTTGAATGTGAATGCTGTGAATGTGGCAAGTGCTATTTGTGAGATATGTGGTATTGCTGGTCATGTTGCTCAACATTCTCTATTGGTTCAACCTGTTCCTCAAGAACAGCCGACAGAAACAGTTGATTATGTCAACAATTTCAACCAGAGGACACATCCAAATCTTTCTTACAGAAGCAACAATGTTCTCAATCCTTCTGTCATTCCTAGACAACAGCCTCCTGGTTTCCCTCAAAGGGCTATCAATCCACTGGCTCCTCAAAAGTCCAACTTGGAGATCATGCTTGAGAATTTTTTGATCAACCAAGAGAAGGCAAATAATGATTTCAGAGCCAGGTTTGATTCTCAAGAGAAGCAATTTGCACAACAAGCAGCTCACAACAAGATGATAGAAACTCAAATTGCACAATTAGCAGCCTCATCTACAAGAGCTCCAGGCACACTTCCAGGCCAACCAGAGACAAATCCTAGTGAGCATTGCAAGGCAATAACTCTAAGGAGCGGAAAAGTTCTTGAAAGGCCAAGCAATGAAGATGCAGTGAAAGAAGAGCTATCCCAGAAGAGAGAAGGAAAAGGTGTGGTTGATGAAAAATCTGAGGAGTCCACTTATACTCCTCCTGCCCCTTACAAGCCACCTATTCCTTTCCCTCAAAGATTGGCTAAATATATAGAAGATGTGTTCCTGAAGAAGAAGTGAAGAATATCCTTTTCCACTGTCATGCCTCTGTGTATGGTGGACATGCCAGCACCTCAAAAACATCTGCAAAGGTCCTTCAATCTGGATTCTATTGGCCATCATTGTTCAAGGACGCAAGGAAGTTTGCGCTCTCATGCGATGCTTGTCAAAGGACTGGTAATATCTCCAGAAGAAATGAAATGCCTCTGAACAACATTCTTGAAGTGGAGATATTTGATGTTTGGGGAGTTGACTATATGGGACCATTCCCATCTTCATGCAACAACAAGTACATTCTCGTGGCAGTTGATTATGTGTCCAAGTGGGTGGAGGCAATTGCATCTCCGACCAATGATGCCAAGATTGTGATCAAGCTCTTCAAGAGAGTCATCTTCCCCAGATTTGGAGTTCCTAGAGCAGTTATCAGTGATGGAGGCTCACACTTTATTGAAAAACAATTTGAGAGTCTCCTGAAGAAGTATGGGGTAACCCATAAGGTTGCTACTCTTTATCACCCTCAGACCAGTGGCCAAGTGGAGGTTTCCAATAGAGAAATCAAGAGTATTTTGGAGAGAACAGTGGCTAAATCCCGCAAGGATTGGTCTTTGAAGCTTGATGATGCTCTTTGGGCATACCGCACTGCTTATAAAACTCCTATTGGTATGACCCCATTTCGGTTGATCTATGGAAAGCCTTGCCACCTTCCTGTTGAGTTGGAGCACAAAGCTTTGTGGGCAATAAAGTTTCTCAACTTTGACTTGAAAGAAGCTGGTGAGAAGAGGAAGCTTCATCTTAATGAGTTGGAGGAGTTAAGGCTTGATGCATATGAGAATGCCAAGATTTACAAGGAGAATACAAAGCGTTGGCATGACAAGAGAATCCTTCGAAGAAAGTTCAAAGAGGGTGACTCTGTGTTACTCTTTAACTCTTGTTTGAAGCTCTTCCCAGGCAAGCTTAGTTCCAGATGGTCAGGACCATTCCGAGTTAAGCAAGTCTACCCTTATGGTGCTATAGAGGTGTGGAGTGAAGCAACTGGAGCTTTCAAAGTCAATGGACAAAGATTGAAGCACTACTTGATTGGAGAACCTATTGAGGATGGGAACACACAGTCCCTTCTCAATCCATCTATTTCAGAGTGATCCCAGTGAGAGGTCAAGCTTAGGACCTTAAATAAGCGCTTCTTGGGAGGCAACCCAAGTTTTAAATCGCTTTCGTGCTTTATTTAGTTGATTTTTAAGATTTTACTATGTTATATTACTGGGGTTTCGTCTTTGTTTTGTAGGATTATAAGAGGTTGCAGCAAAAAGGAGTTGATTTGGAGCGTAAAAGTGTTGATTTGGGAAGAAAAAGAATTAATTTGAAGAACCGTGGGGAGGCCACGGCGCATACCATGGCCACGGGGCTCTGAAAAAAAAAAGTTTCAGTGCGCCACGGGCAGGCCGTGGTAGGTACCACGCCCGTGGTAGGTACCACGCCCGTGGCACATCTCACAGAAAGCTCCACGGGCAGGCCGTGGCAGATACCACGCCCGTGGAGCTTGGCCTTGCATCCCCAGGTTGCCACGGGCAAGCCGTGGCGTATGCCACACCCGTGGTAGCGTTACTCGTAGCTCGTGTTGTTCTCCAGGGCGCCACGGGCAAGCCGTGGTACTTGCCACGCCCGTGGTGCGTACAATTCAAAAAAAAATCAAATTGAAATCAGACCCCTCCCCCCAAAACCCTAACCCGCCGCCCCCAACCCTTTCCCCTCCTCTTCTTCTTCTTTCTTTCCCCCATACCACCAAACCCCTTTTCTCTCTCCCATAAGCCACTGCCACCACCCTACGCCACCACCTTCTTCTCTCTTTTCTCCCTATCTTTCCACCACCCTCTGCCGCCACCCTCAAACCCTAACCATAGCCGCCGCCCCGAACCGCGACCCGCAACCCTCCCTTCTCCAGTCACAACACCTCCAACCCGCAACCCCTCTCCTTCTCCCTTCTCCCGTCGCGCCACCAGCACCCTTCTGCCGTCCCCGCCGCACCTTCCCTTCTTCTCCCTCACCACAGCACCGTCCTCCCTCACCACCCATAGAGACCCGACCCAACAACCTCACGCCCACTCCAACCCAACTCCAGCCAGCCCTCCCACCGCCACCGATCCAACCCAGCCCCCATAACCCTTAGTCCCAGATTCGGTTTTCTGACCCAGAAATAACAAATAAAGAATACAAATCCTCCACTGCTGCCATATTAAAAAAAAAAGAAAAGAAAAGAGTACCAGTGTCCAGCAATGTCATCCAAAAGAACAAGGAGCAATGCAGCACCGGCCGGTCGTGGTTCATCGTCCAGAGCTTCATCCTCCCGCTCTAGAGGTAATAGAGTTCCTCCTCCCTCTACTAATCCCTATGGCATTATTTTTTATTCTAACATTATTTTCCAAGAGGCTAGGTATACTACGTTAGTGCAAAGGTCCATTGTGCCTACGTGCTACATGGATGAAAATACCTTAGCAACTTTAGGGATTTTAGAGGATGTGCAGTGGATGGTTGATAGGGTAGGTTGGACTAGTTTTGTCACTAAGAAGAGTTTTACTTATCACCGAATTACCTTAGAATTTTTAAGCTCTGTGGATGTGAATGTGTTGTATGGTATAGGGTGCAACAAGGGTAAGATTAGCTTTCGATTATTTAACATTAATTATGTCTTCACCCTCGCGGAGTTTAATCAACTCCTGCAGTTGCCTATTGGTGGTGAGCGCCGTTATCCTTCCGGATTTAATGAGCGCAATTTTTGGCAGTAAATAGCTTATACTGAATTTGACCCTAACACCACCAAAGCCACTCTCCTTCGCAACCCCTGTCTTAGGTATGTGCACAGATTGTTATCATACACTCTTTTCGGACGTGGTGAACCCGGTGGGGTTCGATCCGATGAGTTGTTATTTCTTTGGGGTATGCTCTATGGCGCGTCTCTTGATACCGGCTATTATCTTGTTCGCCACCTTGAGAAGGTTGGAAAAGCGCCAAAGGGAGACATTGTGGTTGGTGGTTTTATTACCACTATTGCTCTTGCCCTTGGTCTTGATGTTTCTGGCCTAGTTCTGGTCCCTGGAGGCACTCGTTTTGATCTAGCCACTTGCCTTCGTATGAATATGCTTGTAAAGCAAGGCGATGTTTATTGTCTTCGCCTCCATGGTGACCCTGTTGCTTATCCTCTTCCTGATCCTGCTCGCACCACTGTGCGAATCTCAGCCAATTGGCGCTTTCCCACTCCTGTGGCGCCACTTTCTATGACGGAGGAGTTCTTGATAGATCCCAAGCCTTTGGCTGAGGAGGCCCCTGAGGATACCCCTGGCCCCTCTAGCTCTTCTCCACCTCCTCCTTCTCGCGCTGAGTTCACCGAACTTCGCTCTGATTTAGCAAGGATTGCCTCTATGGTTGAGGAATCCAATAGGATGCAGCGAGCCATGTATGACTGGCACATTTCTCAGGGTCACTTCCCTGATCCCACACTATGACCCTTTCCTATTCTTGAGTTTATGTTCCACACTGGGGACAATGTAGAATTTAAGCTTGGGGGGGTGCATTGCATTTTGCATATTAGTTTAGGACCATGTAGTGTTCTCATTCATTTATCATGCATTTTTTTATTTCACATGCATATATATTAAAAAAAATCATTCATTTTTCATGCATTTGGCTGACTCATTATATAGGCAATTTGACTTATATCTGTTTTGGCTAGCACTGAATGTGTTTCCTTAAGAATATTATTTTTGAAAAATGACTTAGCCTGTGATGATCTGCTTGTCTGGAATGATGGTTGCATGAATAATCATTAGAATACTTATAATTAGCTGAAACTTATTGTGATTCTTGCTCTTCATTAAATTAGCTACTAAAAATGTGAGTTTTTGAGCCTAACAGGGGTAACACATAATAAATATTTTTTAAACCCCTCTTCTTTCTTGATATTGAGTGATGTTCACTTTGATTGTGAATTCTAGAACTTGACCTATGACCATCTTGAGACTGATAATTGTTTGCATGCATGAATATGATAAAGGCACTTAGGACTGTTTTTCTGGCCTTCAACAATTTTGATAAACACTTTCCCATAGTTGCCATTTTGAGCCTAATGAATTAATTGTTTTCCTTGGTACCCTTTCATAATGTTACATCTTTTTGGTACCCTTTGGATTGTGAATGGTGCAATTGAGAAAGTAGTTCTTTGGATGAGATGATATAGTGTTGGTATCGAGCTTAAAGCATTATTCTCTTTATCTCTCTTATGAAAAAAAATAAGGAAAAAAATATATATAGAAAGGAAGAGAATAGAGAGAAGTGAGAAGTGAAAAAGAAAAAAAAAAGAGAATGAAAGGTCACAAATTTTTGGAGTTGATGTGTAACTACAGTGATTATATGCTCCATTCATAATTCAATGGGATATTGTGTTTATGGTTACATTATTATAGCCCTTTGTGTGATCCTTTGTTTCTTATACCCCACCTGACATCTTTAGCCATGGCCTCATTACAACCTAATTAAGACCTTTTGATTCTTGCATGCATTCAATAGTTTCAGTGGAGATTTTGGTCTATGGTCAAACTTATGGTAATTCACTTTCATTGATGAACTTGGGTGATATATGTCTTTACCCTCTTATACACATTGAGAGAAGGTGAGTGGAGTGACCCCTTTAGTGATGAGCAAGGTTGTGATAAGTTTAAGGTTCTAATTGGGTAGACTTTTGATTATTTCATGATTGGTTAGTGGATGTTAGTTTGGGAGAATTACAGGTTATGTCATTTGATAGAATTTGTTTTGAGGAAGTTGTGTTTTTGTGCATGTCATTATTGGATTGTGAGTTTTGTTGCCTGGATGATGAGTTAGTTTGCATTCATATAGGATTCATTCATTGCATTGCATGTTTTACTTGGGGACAAGCAAAGGTTCAAGCTTGGGGGAATTTGATGTGTGCGTAGCATGCATATTATTTTCCTATTAGTTTGTATTTATTTTAATATTTATTTAAGTATTTTATTTTAATTTAGCATGCATTTAGTTCATATTTCACTTGGGAAAGGTTTTTGGTGTTTTTGATGTGCAGGTTACAATTTGGAGGCTTGGAGCTTTGGAAAGTAAAGAATTTATCATTGACAAAATATTAAAGAGCTTTTGGGAGCAATTGTATAGAAGAAAAGAGAATTGGGGGCTTTGAGAAGGAAGATAAATCATTGGGCCTAATTAATCAATTTGGGCCCGAATTTGGAAAAAGTAGTAAATAACTTGTAAAAGATAGAAACCCTTGTAGATAGATTTGATTTAGAAGATTAGATTTTATGAGAAGATATATAATTAGAAAACAAGGATTGAAGACAGAACACAACATATTTCTCTCAAGGAAGATCTGGTAGGCGATTGAAGACAGAAGAAATTCTCCTCCTCTCAACTTTTGGTTATTCCTAATTTAGTATGTCTTATTCTTATTTTTTAATTTGTATCATGAACATGAGCAGTGAGTAGTTCCCTTTTTCTGAGGATTAGGATTAGCCCATGGAGGCATTGACATGAGGATTTAATATTTTATCTTTTATTTATGATAGATTCTATTTTATTTAATTTTGGTGTGCTTAATGCTTTTGGTTGTGTAGAGCTCCACAATTACATGATCCCATATATTAAGGGAAGTACCGAAAGGTGAACCTTAGTATTAGAAAATACCAAAATTGAACTTAGGAACTTAAATCATGAAAGTAGTTTTAATTCCTGAGGGGACTCCCTGAATTATCATAGAACTTAATGAATTTAATGTACCCTAATTACCACGAAAGTAGGAATTAGGCCACATTAGGTACGTTGCTAAGACTCTGAAAGGAGCTAGTATTATACATTAGGATAATTCACCCTAAAAATAAATCTAGCTAAATAAAAGAGATATCAATAAAGATTGTCAATGCGGATATGTGGTGAAACTAATCCTTGGAAATTTCCCAATCCAAATCTCAATCCAATCTTTTAGATTTTATTTTATTTTATTTTTCCAAAAATCAATCTCTAAATTTTATTTTAAATTTCTACTAATCCGGTTTAGATAATTGGTGCTTATAATTTGTTGGTACTTAACAACAAAATCCCTGCGGATACGATACTTTTTATTACTACGATAACCTGTGCGCTTGCGGGGCTATCACCTTGGCGGTTCTAACTTGTGTAGAATGGTTAAGAGAGTATTCTAAAGGCTTAGAATGGTCGAGCAATGTGTATTAGGACATATAAGAACCATTAGAATGATCCTAAACAATGCATGAGTCCCCAAGAGACGTAGAGGGTGTAGAATGAGTCCTTGGAGGTTCTAACAAGTGTAGAATGGTTAAGAGAGTATTCTAAAGGCGTAGAATGGTCTAGGAATGTGTATTAGGACTTATAAGAACCATTAGAATGATCCAAAACAATGGTTGAGTCCCCAAGGGACGTAGAGGGTGTCGCATGAGTCCTTGTAGGCTCTAACAAGTGTAGAATGGTTAAGAGAGTATTCTAAAGGCTTAGAATGGTCTAGGAATGTGTATTAGGACTTAAAAGAACCATTAGAATGATCCTAAACAATGCTTGAGTCCCCAAGAGACGTAGAGGGTGTACAATGTGTCCTTAGAGGTTCTAACAAATGTAGAATGGTTAAGAGAGTATTCTAAAGACTTAGAATTGTCTAGGAATGTGTATTAGGACTTATAAGAACCATTAGAATGATCATAAACATTGCTTGGTACCCAAAGGACGTAGAGGGTGTAGCATGAGTCCTTGGAGGTTCTAACAAGTGTAGAATGATTAAGACAGTGTTCTAAAGGCTTAGAATGGTCTATGAATGTGTATGAGGACTTATAAGAACCATTAGAATGATCCTAAACAATGCTTGAGTTCCCAAGGGACGTAGAGGGTGTAGCATGAGTCCTTGGAGGTTCTAACAAGTGTAGAATGGTTAAGAGAGTATTCTAAAGGCTCAGAATGGACTAGGAATGTGTATTAGGACTTATAAGAACCATTAGAATGATCCTAAACATTGCTTGGTACCCCATGGGACGTAGATGGTGTAGCATGAGTCCTTGGAGGTTCTAACAAGTGTAGAATGGTTAAGAGAGTATTCTAAAGGCTTAGAATGGTCTAGGAATGTGTATTAAGACTTATAAGAACCAATAGAATGATCCTAAACAATGCTTGAGTCCCCACGGGACGTAGAGGGTGTAGCATGAGTCCATGGAGGTTCAAACAAGTGTAGAATAGTTAAGAGAGTATTCTAAAGGCTTAGAATTGTCTAGGAATGCATATTAGGACTTATAAGAACCTTTAGAATGATCCTAAACATTGCTTGGTACCCCAAGGGACGTAGAGGGTGTTGCTTGAGTCCTTGGAGGTTCTAAAAAGTGTAGAATGGTTAAGTGAGTATACTAAAGACTTAGAATTTTCTAGGAATGTGTATTAGGACTTATAAGAACCATTAGAATGATCCTAAACATTGCTTGGTACCCAAAGGACGTAGAGGGTGTAGCATGAGTCCTTGGAGGTTCTAACAAGTGTAGAATGGCTAAGACAGTATTCTAAAGGCTTAGAATGGTCTAGGAATGTGTTTTAGGACATATATGAACCTTTAAAATGATCCTAAACATTGCTTGGTACCCCAAGGGACATAGAGGGTGTAGCTTGAGTCCATGGAGGTTCTAACAAGTGTAGAATGGTTTATAGAGTATTCTAAAGACTTAGAATTGTCTAGGAATGTGTATTAGGACTTATAAGAACCATTAGAATGATCTTAAACAGTGCTTGGTACCAAATGACGTAGAGGGTGTAGCATGAGTCCTTGGAGGTTCTAACAAGTGTAGAATGGTTAAGAGAGTATTTTAAAGACTTAGAATTGTCTAAGAATGTGTATTAGGACTTATAAGAATCATTAGAATGGTCCAAAACATTGTTTGGTACCCCAAGGGACGTAGAGGGTGTAGCATGTGTCCTTGGAGGTTCTAACATGTGTAGAATGGTTAAGAGAGTATTTTAAAGGCTTAGAATGGTCTAGGAATGTGTATTAGGACTTATAAGAACCATTAGAATAATCCTAAACAATGCTTGAGTCCCTAAGTGACGAGGGTGTAGAATGAATCCTTGGAGGTTCTAACAAGTGTAGAATGGTTAAGAGAGTATTCTAAAGGCTTTGAATGGTATAGGAATGTGTAATAGGACTTATAAGAACCACTAGAATGATCCTAAACAGTGCTTGGTACCTCAAGGGACGTAGAGGGTGTAGCATGAGTCCTTGGAGGTTCTAAAAAGTGTAGAATGGATAAGAGAGTGTTCTAAAGGCTTAGAATGGTCTAGGAATGTATATTAGGACTTATAAGAACCATTAGAATGATCCTAAACATTGCTTGTTACCCCATGGGACGTAGATGGTGTAGCATGAGTCCTTGGAGGTTCTAACAAGTGTAGAATGGTTAAGAGAGTATTCTAAAGGCTTAGAATGGTCTAGGAATGTGTATTAGGACTTATAAGAACCATTAGAATGATCCTAAACAATGCTTGAGTCCCCAAGGGACGTAGAGGGTGTAGCATGAGTCCTTGGAGGTTCTAACAAGTGTAGAATGGTATATGAATGCGTATTAGGACTTATAAGAACCTTTAGAATGATCCTAAACATTGCTTGGTACCCCAAGGGACGTAGAGGAAGTAGCTTGAGTCTATGGTGGTTCTAATAAGTGTAGAATGGTTAAGACAATATTCTAAAGGCTTAGAATGGTCTAGGAATGTGTATTAGGACATATACGAATCTTTAGAATGATCCTAAACATTGCTATGTACCCCAAGGGACATAGAGGGTGTAACATGATTCCTTGGAGGTTCTAACTAGTGTATAATGGTTAAGAGGGTATTCTAAAGGCTTTTGAATGGTATAGGAATGCGTATTAGGACTTATAAGAACCTTTAGAATGATCCTAAACATTGCTTGGTACTCCAAGGGACGTAGAGGGTGCAGCTTGAGTGCATGGAGATTCTAACAAGTGTAGAATGGTTAAGACAATATTCTAAAGGCTTAGAATGGTCTTGGAATGTGTATTAGGACATATACGAACCTTTAGAATGATCCTAAACATTGCTTGGTACCCCAAGGGACGTAGAGGGTGTAGCATGAGTCCTTGGAGGTTCTAACAAGTGTAGAATGCTTAAGAGAGTATTCTAATGGCTTTGAATGGTATAGGAATGCGTATTAATACTTATAAGAACCTTTAGAATGATCCCAAACATTGATTGGTATTCCAATGATGTATAGGGTGTAGCTTGAGTCCTTGGAGGTTCTAACAAGTGTAGAATGGTTAAGAGAGTATTCTAAAGACTTAGAATTATCTAGGAATGTGTATTAGGACTTATAAGAACCATTAGAATTGTCCAAAACATTGCTTGGTACCCAAGGGACGTAAAGGGTGAAGCATGAGTCCTTGGAGGTTCTAACAAGTGTAGAATGGTTAAGACAATATTCAAAAGGCTTAGAATGGTCTAGGAATGTGTCTTAGGACATATACGAACCTTTAGAATGATCCTAAACATTGCTTGGTACCCCGAGGGACGTAGAGGGTGTAGCATGAGTCCTTGGAGGTTCTAACAAGTGTAGAATGGTTAAGAGAGTATTCTAAAGGCTTAAAATTGTCTAGGAATGTGTATTAGGACTTATAAGAACCATTAGAATGATCCTAAACAATGCTTGAGTCCCCAAGCGACGTAGAGGGTGTAACATGAGTCCTTGGAGGTTCTTAAAAGTGTAGAATGGTTAAGAGAGTATTCTAAAGGCTTAGAATGGTCTTGGAATGTGTATTAGGACTTATAAGAACCATTAGAATGATCCTAAACATTGCTTGGTACCCCATGGGACGTAGATGGTGTAGCATGAGTCCTTGGAGGTTCTAACAAGTGTAGAATGGTTAAGTGAGTATTCTAAAGGCTTAGAATGGTCTAGGAATGTGTATTAGGACTTATAAGAACCATTAGAATGATCCTAAACATCTCTTGGTACCCCTAGGGACGTAGAGGGTGTAGCATGAGTCCTTGGAGGTTCTAACAATTTAGAATGGTTAAGAGAGTATTCTAAAGGCGTAGAATGGTATAGGAATACGTATTAGGACTTATAAGAACCTTTAGAATGATCCTAAACATTGCTTGGTACCCCAAGGGACATAGAGGGTGTAGCTTGAGTCCTTGGAGGTTCTAACAAGTGTAGAATGGTTAAGAGAGTATTCTAAAGGCTTAGAATTGTCTAGGAATGTGTATTAGGACTAATAAGAACCATTAGAATGTTCCTAAACATTGCTTGGTAACCCAAGGGACGTAGAGGATATAGCATGTGTCCTTGGAGGTTCTAACATGTGTATAATTGTTAAGAGAGTATTCTCAAGACTTAGAATGGTCTAGGAATGTGTATTAGGACTTATAAGAACCATTAGAATGATCCGAAACAGTGCTTGAGTCCCGAAGAGATGTAGAGGGTGTAGAATGAGTCCTTGGAGTTTCTAACAAGTGTAGAATGGTTAAGAGAGTATTCTAAAGGCTTTGAATGGTATAGGAATGTGTATTAGGACTTATAAAAACCACTAGAATGATCCTAAACAATGCTTGGTACCTCAAGGGACGTAGAGGGTGTAGCATGAGTCCTTGGAGGTTCTAACAAGTGTAGAATGGTTAAGTTAGTATTCTAAAGGCTTTGAATTGTATAGGAATGTGTATTAGGACTTATAAGAACCATTTGAATGATCCTAAACAATGCTTGAGTCCCCAAGGGACGTAGAGGGTGTAGCATGAGTCCTTGGAGGTTCTAACAATTGTAGAATGGTTAAAAGAATATTCTAAACGCTTTAAATGGTATAGGAATGTGTATTAGAACTTATAAGAACCAGTAGAATGATCCTAAACAATGCTAGGTACCTCACGGGATGTAGAGGGTGTAGGATGAGTCCTCGGAGGTTCTAACAAGTGTAGAATGGTTAAGAGAGTATTCTAAAGGCTTTGAATGGTATAGGAATGTGTATTAGGACTTATAAGAACCATTAGTATGCTCCTAAACAATGCTTGAGTCCCCAAGGGACGTAGAGGATGTAGCATGAGTCCTTGGAGGTTCTAACAAGTGTAGAATGGTTAAGAGAGTATTCTAAAGCCTTTGAATGGTATAGGAATGCGTATTACGACTTATAAGAACCTTTAGAATGATCCTAAACATTGCTTGGTACCACAAGGGACGTAGAGGGTGTTGCTTGAGTCCATGGAGGTTCTAACAAGTGTAGAATGGTTAAGAGAGTATTCTAATGACTTAGAATTGTCTAGAAATGTGTATTATGACTTATAAGAACCATTAGAATGATCGTAAACGTTGCTTGATACCCAAAGGACGTAGAGGCTGTAGCATGAGTCCTTGAAGGTTCTAACAAGTGTAGAATGGATAAGACAGTATTCTAAAGGCTTAGAATGGTCTATGAATGTGTATTAGGACTTATAAGAACCATTAGAATGATCCTAAACAATGCTTGAGTCCCCAAGGGACGTAGAGGGTGTAGCATGAGTCCTTGGAGGTTCTAACAAGTGTAGAATGGTTAAGAGAGTATTCTAAAGGCTTTGAATGGTATAGGAATGCGTATTAGGACTTATAAAAAACCTTTAGAATGATCCTAAACTTTACTTGGTACACCAAGGGACGTAGTGGGTGTAGCATGAGTCGTTGCAGGTTCTAACATGTGTAGAATGGTTAAGTGAGTATTCTAAAGGCTTAGAATTGTCTAGGAATGTGTATTTGGACTATTAAGAACTGTTAGAATTTTCCTAAACATTGCTTGGTACCCCAAGGGACGTAGAGGGTGTAGCATGAGTCCTTGGAGTTTCTTACAAGTGTAGAATGGTTAAGAGAGTATCCTAAAGGCTTAGAATGGTCTAGGAATGTGTATTAGGACTTATAAGAACCATTAGAATGATCCTAAACAATGCTTGAGTCCCCAAGAAACGTAAGGGTGTAGCATGAGTCCTTGGAGGTTCTAACAAGTGTAGAATGGTTAAGAGAATATTCTAAAGGCTTTGAATGGTATAGGAATGCGTATTAGGACTTATAAGAACCATTTGAATGATCCTAAACAATGCTTGAGCCCCCAAGGGACGTAGACGGTGTAGCATGAGTCCTTGGAGGTTCTAACAAGTGTAGAATGGTTAAAAGAGTATTCGAAATGCTTTAAATGGTATAGGAATGTGTATTAGAACTTATAAGAACCAGTAGAATGATCCTAAACAATGCTACGTACCTCAAGAGATGTAGAGGGTGTAGTATGAGTCCTTGGAGGTTCTAACAAGTGTAGAATGGTTAAGAGAGTATTCTAAAGGCTTTGAATGGTATAGGAATGTGTATTAGGACTTATAAGAACCATTAGTATGATCCTAAACAATGATTGGTACCCCATGGGACGTAGATGGTGTAGCATGAGTCCTTGGAGGTTCTAACAAGTGTAGAATAGTTAAGAGAGTATTCTAAAGGCTTAGAATGGTCTAGGAATGGGTATTAGGACTTATAAGAACCATTAGAATGATCCTAAACAATGCTTGAGTCCCCAAGGGACGTAGAGGGTGTAGCATGAGTCCTTGGAGGTTCTAACTAGTGTAGAATGGTTAAGAGAGTATTCTAAAGGCTTTGAATGGTATAGGAATGCGTATTTGGACTTATAAGAACCTTTACAATGATCCTAAACATTGCTTGGTACCCCAAGGGACGTAGAGGGTGTAGCTTGAGCCCATGGAGGTTCTAACAAGTGTAGGGTGATTAGGAGAGTATTCTAAAGACTTAGAATTGTCTAGGAATGTTTATTAGGACTTATAAGAACCATTAGAATGATCCTAAACAATGCTTGAGTCCCCAAGGGACGTAGAGGGTGTAGCTTGAGTCCTTGGAGGTTCTAACAAGTGTAGAATGGTTAAGAGAGTATTCTAAAGGCTTTGAATGGTATAGGAATGTGTATTAGGACTTATAAGAACCATTAGTATGATCCTAAACAATGCTTGAGTCCCCAAAGGACGTAGAGGGT
Source organism: Crotalaria pallida (assembly GCA_037953625.1). Classification (NCBI taxonomy): domain Eukaryota; kingdom Viridiplantae; phylum Streptophyta; class Magnoliopsida; order Fabales; family Fabaceae; genus Crotalaria; species Crotalaria pallida. The sequence continues at coordinate 71,008,412 of CM075649.1, read as the reverse complement.
GTTGCATGAGTCATTTGAGGTTCTAACAAGTGTAGAATTGTTAAGAGAGTATTCTAAAGGCATAGAGTGGTCTAGGAATGTGTATTATGACTTATAAGAACCATTAGAATGATCCTGAACAATGCTTGAGTCCCCAAGGGACGTAGAGGGTGTAGCATGAGTCCTTGGAGGTTCTAACAAGTTTAGAATGGTAAAGAGAGTATTCTAAAGGCTTTGAATGGTATAGGAATGCGTATTAGGACTTATAAAAAATCTTTAGAATAATCCTAAACTTTACTTGGTACACCAAGGGACGTAGAGGGTGTAGCATGAGTCGTTGGAGGTTCTAACATGTGTAGAATGGTTAAGTGAGTATTCTAAAGGCTTAGAATTGTCTAGGAATATGTATTTGGATTAATAAGAACCGTAAGAATTTTCCTAAACATTGCTTGGTACCCCAAGGGACGTAGAGGGTGTAGCGTGAGTCCTTGGAGGTTCTTACAAGTGTAGAATGGTTAAGAGAGTATCCTAAAGGCTTAGAATGGTCTAGGAATGTGTATTAGGACTTATAAGTACCATTAGAATGATCCTAAACAATGCTTGAGTCCCCAAGAAACGTAAGTGTGTAGCATGAGTCCTTGGAGGTTCTAACAAGTGTAGAATGGTTAAGAGAATATTCTAAAGGCTTTGAATGGTATAGGAATGCGTATTAGGACTTATAAGAACCTTTAGAATGATCATAAACATTGATTGGTATTCCAAGGGATGTAGAGGGTGTAGCTTGAGTCCTTGGAGGTTCTTACTGTTGGAGAGTGCCCTAGTGGCAATCGTATTTTCTCTTTTACTTGTACTTATTTCATGTTTATGGATTATTACTATTAATAATAATGAGGCATTTCATTTATTATATTTATGCTTTAATTGTTTAATTAAAATAGATGTAATAAAGTCCTTAGGATTATAAGTTCAATGTCATAAGAATATCAAGTTCATGACTTGATAGTGAGATCTTATTGATTGATAATTATCCTTAAAGATTCCCTAGTCGAGTATTATAGTTAATAAGGACAACTATAATACATCGAGACTAGTATGTGGCAGACTGATGACTGTATCTCACCGGTCATGGATATGGGATATCAAGTCTTCACGTGAGTACACATTGGGACAATTGTGTACTGGATTGACCCGCCATGAGAATGCTACATGGGTTATTAAGTGAGTGTCATAAGCGATTCTCATAGTGACAATGGTGTACATGGTCCTTCGACCTGAAGTCGCTACGGTTCCCAACATGAGGAATTATATGCTTTCACGCAATCAAACGTCATCTTTAACCAGGTGATCATAACGGTTGTAGTCGGGTATATGACAAATCATGTAGAGGGATGTGAGTGACGTAGATGGGATTTGTCCTTCCTTATCGATAGGAATTATATCTCTAGGCCCCTTGATTGAGTGAGACGTTGAAATGTATGGCCATACTCAAGATAGTCAATATGAGATATTGACGAGACTTGTTTAGACGCGTCTACTCAGGGATCAAGAAACCATAGGTTACACTATTCATGGGTGACACGTTCCATGCCATGAGTGTAACTATGATATTTGGACAAAGGGATTAAACTTACACATGTTCATTGGTCACAGTAAAAGGTTTAGTCAAATCACAGACATTCCTGTCAATTGGGTAGCAATGATGTGTTGCTAGACACCGCTCATTGCTTGTAAAGTTAAAATGTGATTTTAACATTACTGCCAACGTTACAGGAACCTATAGGGTCACACACTAAGAACAAATAAAATTGGAGATATCACATTTGATAAAAATACAATAGTTGTATTTTTATAAAATTAAATCTTTATGATATGATTAAGATATGATTCGTTTTATCTTTATGTATAAGATATAAATTTGATTTTATTTTCTACATATAAAATAGAATTCGAATTTATTATCTTCTAAAAGCCCAACCAGTTTGTCTGATAATATTATAAATATAATATTATTAGCTTTAGGGGTTTTGAGATGTGTGAGACACAGAACGGCAACCCTAGCCGTCATATCAGAGAGTGAGTGATACACATACTCTCTCTTCTCTACTAGCATTGAGAAGAGACGTGACTCCAATTGGGAATTTATTCGTGTGGATACCAATAGAGGCACAACACATTGATGTGCTCGTGATTGACGAAGCGTTCGTGATAAGATTCGTTTGTCTCCTCTTCCCTGCAAAAGGTAATTTAATTCCCTATCTCAAATCATGTTTTCACATGGATCCTGGATGGAAATAGGATTTATTTATTTTTTTTTTTCGCTGCGTTTGTCGCATCCTATTTCCTAATAGTGGTATCAGAGCCACCTGTGAAACCATAATTTGATTATTTTTGATTAAACATGTTTTAATATGATTATGATGTGTTGGGATTAATAAAAAATTTTAAAAAAAAAACCGTAGCCGCTGTGATGTTCATGCGGCACAATCTTTCAGCTCTTGTGGATCAATTGATATATATCAATTGATGATTCAGTTCATGCGGCTATCAATTCATGCGGCTATCTAATGCAAAAGTTCATGCAATTTTTAATAATTCGATACCACTTCATAATCATCAATTATGTCAACCAAAAAACTGACATATATCCTTATATTGTGCAACTGACTTGAAAAAGAATGGAATACACCGCATGCAATTTGTGCCGCATATATCTCATATGATAAGAATTCATAGAATTGTGCCGTGAATTATTTTATCAAGAGTTGATAAAATATAATTTTTTTTAATTCGTAACAAACATAATTTTAATAAAATAATAATGTATTTTATTTAATATGTTGTTTGTTGTATGGTGAATGGTCATGGCCTCTTAGATCGTTTTGCGCCTTGTGTATGTTTTATTTTCTTTTGGTTTATTTTTAAATACGGCCTGCGTGTCGTGCCTCTCTCTATATTCAATATGTATTTCTTTTCTCATCTAAATCCCCTCATGAACGAGGTTTCTATTTGTAATATTTTTATTAAAAAAAAATTGCAAAAGACTTGAAGATGAAAAGGAAAGGAGATTTAAGGAAGGCTCTTGGAGAAGGACCGGTGCATACATTCAAGGAATGCTCTTGGAGAAGAAGCTATGCGCTTAGGATCTTTGTATTAATTCACTCATTGGCTTGGGTGAATTAGTTTTTCTAGGCCATGACCATATCACGTAGTTTATAATTATAGTACGTATGTGATGCATGTTATCGTTATAATGTATGTTAATGTAAGATAAAATAGGTGAGATCACTTAAATATAAAACCCCTCAAACTGAAATATTAAGTTATATGCCTTCCAATGCTTGACACTCGTCTTGATTGATGTCGTTTTGAATGTGGGTCTGCTAAAGTAGAGTACGTTTAACTACATTGGTCAGACGCGAAGGAATAAATGTAATATTCGTTATGTCAACCATTGGGTCTAACTTAAATGGATGGTTCAATAGGATTGAAGATCTATAGGCAAAAGAATTGGGTATAAATTAATAAGTTAATTTTGAATAAATGTTATTCACCCAATTGATCCAAGAGTCACATGAGATGTGATTGGGAAAGGGTTCCTTACCTAAATAATCTAATTGTGGGTGATCAGCTAAAGTTGACTCATGATAAGATGAAATATGGATCTTGGTCCCACTAGAAAATCTTGCGCTGAGATTTTCCGAGTCAATCTTAAGGGTTATTGATTTGAGGAAAATAGTGGGAGTAATATTTAATGAAAGTCCTTATTAAATATTTAATAAACATGATTTTAATTCTGCTTTTATTTTGTTGTTAGATCACCATGGCTTCAAACAATTCAAATATCACGTATCAAATATCATGATTTTAATGATTTTAATACTTATCACTGCGATCGGTCCTTGAGAAGGACAAGCTGGCGGGAATTAATTTCCTGGACTGGTATCGAAACCTAAGGATTGTCCTTAGGAATGAGAAAAAGTTGTATGTGCTAGAGCAACCGCTCCCTGAAGCACCCCCTGCTAATGCACTGACTGCTGAGCGGAATGCTTTCCGTAGGCATCAAGATGATGCCTTAGAAGTTGCAACTCTCATGCTTGTCACTATGACCCCTGACCTTCAGAAGGTTCACGAGAACATGAGTGCGTACGTTATGATCGTACACCTTAAGGAGCTCTATCAAGGGCAAGCAAGGCATGAGCGTTTTGAGGTCACAAGGTCTCTTTTCACTTGTAAGATGACAGAGGGAAGCCCAGTTAGTCATCATGTAATCAAGATGATTGGTTATATTGAGAACATTGAGAGGATGGGTTTCCCACTAGGTCAAGAGTTGGCCATTGACTTAGTTCTGCATTCCTTACCACAGAGCTTTAGTCAGTTTGTCATGAATTACAACATGAACAACATTGACAGCACTCTAACTGAATTGTTAGGGAAGTTGAAAACTGCTGAGCATGATATCAACAAGGGAAAAACTGTATTGTTGGTTCAAAATGGAAAGGGCAAAGGTAAGGCCAAAGGGAAAGCACAAAAACCTAAGGATAAGGGCAAAGCTAGAGTAGCTAAGGCTCTTAAGCCTAAAGGTGGGGTGGCTAAGGAGGGAAATTGCTTCCATTGTAACAAGGAGGGACACTGGAAGAGGAATTGCCCAGATTACCTAAAAGAGAAAGAAATGAAGAAAAGCGGAGCCTCTTCTTCAGGTATTTTTGTTATAGAAGTTAATTTTTCTGCTTCAACATCATGGGTATTAGATACTGGATGTGGATCTCACATTTGTGTTAATGTGCAGGATCTAAAAAGGAGTAGAAGATTAGCTAAAGGTGAAGTCGAACTGCGAGTTGGAAATGGAGCAAGAGTTGCCGCCATTGTTGTTGCAACTTGTAGTTTAACCTTACCTAGTGGATTAGTTTTAGAACTAGAGGATGTTTATTGTTTACCTGCTATTCGTAGGAATATTATTTCAGTTTCATGTTTAGACAAAGTAGGTTTTTCGTTTTCAATAAGGAACAAGTGTTGTTCCATTTATTTGAATGAGATGTTTTTTGGCAGTGCACAATTAATAAATGGTCTTTATTTGTTAGATCTTGATCATCCAGTCTATAACATTAATGCTAAAAGGTTTAAATCAAATGATACAAACCAAACTTTTCTTTGGCATTGTCGTTTGGGCCATATAAATGAGAAACACATTTCTAAGCTTCATAAAGATGGATTCTTAGACTCATTTGATTTTGAATCTTATGAGACATGTGAGTCTTGTTTGTTGGGCAAGATGACAAAGGGCCCATTTACTGGCAGCAGTGAACGGGCTAATGAACTTTTGGGACTCATACATACAGATGTATGTGGGACTATGAGTTCAAATGCTAGAGGAGGTTACCCGTACTTCGTCACATTTACTGATTATTTTAGTAGATATGGGTATGTATATCTAATGAAATACAAACATGAAACCTTTGAAAAGTTCAAGGAATTCAAGAATGAAGTACAAAATCAACTTGGCAAAAGTATTAAAGCCCTTCGATCTGATTGAGGTGGTGAATACCTTAGCCAATAGTTCGATGACTATCTAAAAGAGTGTGGTATAGTATCTCAACTCACTCCTCCTGGAACGCCCTAGTGGAATGGTGTTTCAGAAAGGAGAAACCGAACCTTGTTGGACATGGTTAGGTGTATGATGAGTCAATCGGACCTTCCTATCTCTTTTTGGGGACATGCTTTGCTTACAGCTGCTTTTACACTTAACCGATCTCCATCGAAAGCGGTTGAAAAGACACCATATGAGATATGGACTGGGAGGCGTCCTAGTATGTCTTTTCTCAGGATTTGGGGTTGTGATGTTTATGTGAAACGTCTACTTTCTGATAAACTTAGTCCCAAATCTGAAAAATGCTACTTTGTAGGATATCCCAAAGAAACTAAGGGATACTATTTCTACAATCCCACAGAAGGCAAAGTGTTTGTCGCTCGCACAGGCGTGTTTCTTGAAAGAGAATTTCTCTCTAAAGGAAATAGTGGGAGGAAAATAGATCTTGATGAGATTCAAGAATCCCAAAGTAGCCAAGACCAAGCGGTGGATGTTGAGCAAGTTCCACAAGATGTTGTGGATGTACAACCTGCTCAAGTTACACAAGTTTTGCGTAGGTCAAGTAGGACTCCTCTTCAGCCAGAGAGATATGGATTTCTCTTGACTCAAGAGGATGACATTATGATTTTTGATCAAGATGAACCTACTACTTACCATGAGGCTATAAACAGCCCTGACTCTGAGAAATGGCTTCAAGCCATGAGATCTGAGATGGAGTCCATGCACACCAACCAAGTTTGGATCTTGGTTGATCTACCTGATGAGGTAAAACCAATTGGGTGCAAATGGGTTTTCAAGAAGAAGACTGACATGGATGGTAATGTACATACCTTTAAAGGACGATTGGTTGCTAAACGTTTCAAACAAGTTCATTGTATTGACTATGATGAAACTTTTTCACCGGTTGCCATGCTTAAATCCATTAGGATCTTGCTTGCTATTGCAGCATTTCATGATTAAGAAATCTGGCAGATGGATGTCAAAACTGCTTTCCTTAATGGAAATCTTTTAGAGGATGTGTATATGACACAACCTGAAGGTTTTGTTGATCCAAAGCATGCTGGAAAGGTTTGTAAGCTGCAACGATCCATTTATGGATTGAAACAAGCTTCTAGGAGTTTGAATATTCGATTCGATGATGCAATCAAACAATTTGGTTTCATCAAGAACGAAGAAGAGTCTTGTGTATATAAGAAGGTTAGTGGGAGCGCAATTGTCTTTCTTGTGTTGTATGTGGATGACATACTACTCATCGGGAATGACATTCCTACCTTACAGTCTGTTAAGACTTGGTTAGGGAATTGCTTTTCTATGAAGGATTTGGGTGAAGCAACCTATATATTAGGCATCAAGATTTATAGAGATAGATCAAGGAGATTTTTTTGCCTAAGTCAAAGTTCGTACATAGACAAAGTGTTGAAACCGTTCAACATGCAGGATTCCAAAAGGGGATCTTTGCCAATGTCACATGGTATAACCTTGTCAAAGGAACAGTGTCCTTCCACTAAGGAAGAAAGGGAACGCATGGATAGAATTCCATATGCATCTGCAATTGGATCTATCATGTATGCCATGATATGTACTCGACTTGATGTTTCGTATGCTTTGAGCATGACGAGCAGATACCAGTCAGATCCAGGTGAAGGTCACTGGACAGCAGTCAAGAATATCCTAAAGTACTTAAGAAGAACTAAGGATACTTTCTTGGTATATGGAGGTGAAGATGAGCTGGTTGTAAAGGGTTACACCGACGCTAGCTTCCAGACTGATAAGGACAATTTCAGATCACAATCTGGATTTGTATTTTGTTTGAATGGTGGGGCTATATGCTGGAAGAGTTCAAAGCAAGAGACTGTAGCTGATTCTACAACAGAAGCTGAGTATATAGATGCATCAGAAGCAGCAAAGGAAGCGGTTTGGATTAAGAAGTTCATAACTGAACTTGATGTTGTTCCTAGTATTGAGTTTCCAGTGGACCTCTATTGTGACAACAATGGAGCCATTGCGCAAGCTAAGGAACAGAGATCTCACCAGAAATCCAAACATATACTTCGGCGTTTTCACATCATTCGAGAGATAATTGACAGAGGAGATGTGAAGATATGCAGAGTTTCAACAGATGATAATATTGCTGATCCACTGACTAAACCTCTTGCCATAAAAAGGCATGAGGGACATGTTAGGGCTTATGGTATTAGATACATGAACGATTGGCACTAGTGCAAGTGGGAGATTGTTGGAGAGAGCCCTAGTGACAATCGTATTTTCTCTTTTACTTGTACTTATTTCATGTTTATGGATTATTACTATTAATAATAATGAGGCATTTCATTTATTATATTTATGCTTTAATTGTTTAATTAAAATAGATGTAATAAAGTCCTTAGGATTATAAGTTCAATGTCATAAGAATATCAAGTACATGACTTGATAGTGAGATCTTATTGATTGATAATTATCCTTAAAGATTCTCTAGTCGAGTATTATAGTTAATAAGGACAACTATAATACATCGAGACTAGTATGTGGCAGACTGATGACTGTATCTCACCGGTCATGGATATGGGATATCAAGTCTTCACGTAAGTACACATTGGGACAATTGTGTACTGGATTGACCCGCCATGAGAATGCTACATGGGTTATTAAGTGAGTGTCATAAGCGATTCTCATAGTGACAATGGTGTACATGGTCCTTCGACCTGAAGTCGCTACGGTTCCCAACATGAGTAATTATATGCTTTCACGCAATCAAACGTCATCTTTAACCAGGTGATCATAACGGTTGTAGTCGGGTATATAACAAATCATGTAGAGGGATGTGAGTGACGTAGATGGGATTTGTCCTTCCTTATCAATAGGAATTATATCTATGGGCCCCTTGATTGAGTGAGACGTTGAAATGTATGGCCATACTCAAGACAGTCAATATGAGATATTGACGAGACTTGTTTAGACGCGTCTACTCAGGGATCAAGAAACCATAGGTTACACTATTCATGGGTGACACGTTCCATGCCGTGAGTGTAACTATGATATTTGGACAAAGGGATTAAACTTACACATGTTCATTGGTCACAGTAAAAGGTTTAGTCAAATCACAGACATTTCTGTCACTTGGGTAGCAATGATGTGTTGCTAGACACCGCTCATTGCTTGTAAAGTTAAAATGTGATTTTAACATTACTGCCAACGTTACAGGAACCTATAGGGTCACACACTAAGAACAGATAAAATTGGAGATATCACATTTGATAAAAATACAATAGTTGTATTTTTATAAAATTAAATCTTTCTGATATGATTAAGATATGATTCGTTTTATCTTTATGTATAAGATATAAATTTGATTTTATCTTCTACATATAAGATAGAATTCGAATTTATCTTTTAAAAGCCCAACCAGTTGGTCTGATAATATTATAAATATAATATTATTAGCTTTAGGGGTTTTGAGATGTGTGAGACACAGAACGGCAACCCTAGCCGTCATATCAGAGAGTGAGTGATACACAGACTCTCTCTTCTCTACTAGCATTGAGAAGAGAGACGTGACTCCAATTGGGAATTTGTTCGTGTGGATACCAATAGAGGCACAACACATTGATGTGCTCGTGATTGACGAAGCGTTCGTGATAAGATTCGTTTGTCTCCTCTTCCCTGCAAAAGGTAATTTAATTCCCTATCTCAAATCATGCTTTCACAAGGATCCTGGATGGAAATAGGATTTATTTTTTTTTTCCGCTGCGTTTGTCGCATCCTATTTCCTAACACTTACAAGTGTAGAATGGTTAAGAGAGTATTCTAAAGGCTTAGAATGGTCTAGGAATGTGTATTAGGACTTATATGAACCATTAGAATGATCCAAAACATTGCTTGGTACCCAAAGTACGTAGAGGGTGAAGCTTGAGTCTTTGGAGGTTCTAACAAGTATAGAATGGTTATGACAATATTCTAAAGGCTTAGAATTGTCAAGGAATGTGTCTTAGGACATATACGAACCTTTAGAATGATCCTAAACATTGCTTGGTACCCCAAGGGACGTAGAGGGTGTAGCATGAGTCCTTGGAGGTTCTAACAAGTGTACACTGGTTAAGAGAGTATTCTAAAGGCTTAAAATTATCTAGGAATGTGTATTAGGACTTATAAGAACCATTAGAATGATCCTAAACAATGGTTGAGTCCCCAAGGGACGTAGAGGGTGTAGCATGAGTCCTTGGAGGTTCTAACAAGTGTAAAATGGTTAAAGAGTATTCTAAAGGCATGGAATCGTCTAGGAATGTGTATTAGGACTAATAAGAACCATTAGAATGATCCTAAACATTGCATGGTACCCCAAGGGACGTAAAGGGTGTAGCATGAGTCCTTGGAGGTTCTAACAAGTGTAGAATGGTTAAGAGAGTATTCTAAAGGCTTAGAATGGTCTAGGAATGTGTATTAGGACTTATAAGAACCATTAGAATAATCCTAAACAATGCTTGAGTCCCCAAGGGACGTAAAGTGTGTAGTATGAGTCCTTGGAGGTTCTAACAAGTGTAGAATGGTTAAGAGAGTATTCTAAAGGCTTTGAATGGTATAGGAATGTGTATTAGGACTTATAAGAACCACTAGAATGATCCTAAACAATGCTTGGTACCTCAACGGACGTAGAGGATGTAGTATGAGTCCTTGGAGGATCTAACAAGTGTAGAATGGTTAAGAGAGTATTCTAAAGGCTTTGAATTGTATTGGAATGTGTATTAGGACTGATAAGAACCTTTAGAATGATCCTAAACTTTGCATTGTACCCCAAGGGACGTAGAGGGTGTGGCATGAGTCCTTGGAGGTTCTAACATGTGTAGAATGGTTAAGAGAGTATTCTAAAGGCTTAGAATTGTCTAGGAATGTGTATTAGGTCTAATAAGAACCATTAGAATGTTCCTAAACGTCGCTTGGTAACCCAAGGGATGTAGAGGGTGTAGCATGAGTCCTTGCAGGTTCTAACAAGTGTAGAATGGTTATGAGAGTATTCTAAAGGCTTAAAATGGTCTAGGATTGTGTATTAGGACTTATAAAAACCACTAGAATGATCCTAAACAATGCTTGGTACCTCAAGGGACGTAGAGGGTGTAGCATGATTCCTTGGAGGTTCTAATAAGTGTAGAATGGTTAAGTGAGTATTCTAGAGGGTTTGAATGGTATAGGAATGTGTATTAGGACTTATAAGAACCATTAGAATGATCCTAAACAATGCTTGAGTCCCCAAGGGACGTAGAGGGTGTAGCATGAGTCCTTGGATGTTCTCTAAAGTGTAGAATGGTTAAGAGAGTATTCTAAAGGCTTTGAATGGTATAGGAATGCGTATTAGGAGTTATAAGAACCTTTAGAATGATCCTAAACATTGCTTGGTACCCAGGGGACGTAGAGGGTGTAGCTTGAGCCCTTGGAGGTTCTAACAAGTGTAGAATGGTTTAGAGAGTATTCTAAAGGCTTGGAATGGTCTAGTAATGTGTATTAGGACTAATAAGAACCATTAGTATGATGCTAAACATTGCTTGGTACCCCAAGGGATGTAGAGGGTGTAGCATGAGACCTTGGAGGTTCTAATAAGTGTAGAATGGTTAAGAGAGTATTCTAAAGGCTTAGAATGGTCTAGGAATGTGTATTAGGACTTATAAGAAACACATAGAATGATCCTAAACAATGCTTGAGTCCCCAAGGGACGTAGAGGGTGTAGCATGAGTCCTTGGTGGTTCTAACAAGTGTAGAATGGTTAAGAGTGTATTCTAAAGGCTTTGAATGGCATAGAATGCGTATTAGGACTTATAAGAACCTTTAGAATGATCCTAAACATTGCTTGGTACCCCAAGGGAGGTAGAGGGTGTAGCTTGAGTCCTTGAAGGTTCTAACAAGTGTAGAATGGTTAGGAGAGTATTCTAAAGGCTTGGAATGGTCTAGGAATGTGTATTAGGACTAATAAGAACCATTAGAATGATCCTAAACAATGCTTGGTACCCCAAGGGACGTAGAGGGTGTAGCATGAGTCCTTGGAGGTTCTAACAAGTATAGAATGGTTAAGAGAGTATTCTAAAGGCTTAGAATGGTCTAGGAATGTGTATTAGGACTTATAAAAACCATTAGAATGATCCTAAACAATGCTTGAGTCCCCAAGGGACGTAGAGGGTGTAGCATGAGTCCTTGGAGGTTCTAACAAGTGTAAAATGGTTAAAGAGTAATCCAAAGGCATGGAATGGTCTAGGAATGTGTATTAGGACTAATAAGAACCATTAGAATGATCCTAAACATTGCTTGGTACCCCAAGGGACGTAGAGGGTGTAGCATGAGTCCTTGGAGGTTCGAACAAGTGTAGAACGGTTAAGAGAGTATTCTAAAGGCTTAGAATGGTCTAGGAATGTGTATAAGGACTTATAAGAACCATTAGAATAATCCTAAACAATGCATGAGTCCCCAAGGGACGTAGAGGGTGTAGCATGAGTCCTTGGAGGTTCTAACAAGTGTAGAATGGTTAAGAGAGTATTCTAAAGGCTTTGAATGGTATAGAATGCGTATTAGGACTTATAAGAACCTTTAGAATGATCCTAAACATTGCTTGGTACCCCAAGGGAGGTAGAGGGTGTAGCTTGAGTCCTTGGAGGTTCTAACAAGTGTAGAATGGTTAGGAGAGTATTCTAAAGGCTTGGAATGGTCTAGGAATGTGTATTAGGACTAATAAGAACCATTAGAATGATGCTAAACATTGCTTGGTACCCCAAGGGATGTAGAGGGTGTAGCATGAGACCTTGGAGGTTCTAATAAGTGTAGAATGGTTAAGAGAGTATTCTAAAGGCTTAGAATGGTCTAGGAATGTGTATTAGGACTTATAAGAAACACATAGAATGATCCTAAACAATGCTTGAGTCCCCAAGGGACGTAGAGGGTGTAGCATGAGTCCTTGGTGGTTCTAACAAGTGTAGAATGGTTAAGAGAGTATTCTAAAGGCTTTGAATGGCATAGAATGCGTATTAGGACTTATAAGAACCTTTAGAATGATCCTAAACATTGCTTGGTACCCCAAGGGAGGTAGAGGGTGTAGCTTGAGTCCTTGAAGGTTCTAACAAGTGTAGAATGGTTAGGAGAGTATTCTAAAGGCTTGGAATGGTCTAGGAATGTGTATTAGGACTAATAAGAACCATTAGAATGATCCTAAACAATGCTTGGTACCCCAAGGGACGTAGAGGGTGTAGCATGAGTCCTTGGAGGTTCTAACAAGTATAGAATGGTTAAGAGAGTATTCTAAAGGCTTAGAATGGTCTAGGAATGTGTATTAGTACTTATAAAAACCATTAGAATGATCCTAAACAATGCTTGAGTCCCCAAGGGACGTAGAGGGTGTAGCATGAGTCCTTGGAGGTTCTAACAAGTGTAAAATGGTTAAAGAGTAATCCAAAGGCATGGAATGGTCTAGGAATGTGTATTAGGACTAATAAGAACCATTAGAATGATCCTAAACATTGCATGGTACCCCAAGGGACGTAAAGGGTGTAGCATGAGTCCTTGGAGGTTCGAACAAGTGTAGAACGGTTAAGAGAGTATTCTAAAGGCTTAGAATGGTCTAGGAATGTGTATTAGGACTTATAAGAACCATTAGAATAATCCTAAACAATGCATGAGTCCCCAAGGGACGTAGAGGGTGTAGCATGAGTCCTTGGAGGTTCTAACAAGTGTAGAATGGTTAAGAGAGTATTCTAAAGGCTTTGAATGGTATAGAATGCGTATTAGGACTTATAAGAACCTTTAGAATGATCCTAAACATTGCTTGGTACCCCAAGGGAGGTAGAGGGTGTAGCTTGAGTCCTTGGAGGTTCTAACAAGTGTAGAATGGTTAGGAGAGTATTCTAAAGGCTTGGAATGGTCTAGGAATGTGTATTAGGACTAATAAGAACCATTAGAATGATCCTAAACAATGCTTGGTACCCCAAGGGACGTAGAGGGTGTAGCATGAGTCCTTGGAGGTTCTAACAAGTGTAGAATGGTTAAGAGAGTATTCTAAAGGCTTAGAATGGTCTAGGAATGTGTATTAGGACTTATAAGAACCATTAGAATGATCCTAAACAATGCTTGAGTCCCCAAGGGACGTAGAGGGTGTAGCATGAGTCCTTGGAGGTTCTAACAAGTGTAAAATGGTTAAAGAGTAATCCAAAGGCATGGAATGGTATAGGAATGTGTATTAGGACTAATAAGAACCATTAGAATGATCCTAAACATTGCATGGTACCCCAAGGGACGTAAAGGGTGTAGCATGAGTCCTTGGAGGTTCTAACAAATGTAGAACGATTAAGAGAGTATTCTAAAGGCTTAGAATGGTCTAGGAATGTGTATTAGGACTTGTAAGAACCATTAGAATAATCCTAAACAATGCTTGAGTCCCCAAGGGACGTAGAGTGTGTAGTATGAGTCCTTGGAGGTTCTAACAAGTGTAGAATGGTTAAGAGAGTATTCTAAAGGCTTTGAATGGTATAGTAATGTGTATTAGGACTTATAAGAACCACTAGAATGATCCTAAACAATGCTTGGACCTCAAGGGACGTAGAGGGTGTAGTATGTGTCCTTGGAGGTTCTAACAAGTGTAGAATGGTTAAGAGAGTACTCTAAAGGCTTTGAATTGTATAGGAATGTGTATTAGGACTGATAAGACCCTTTAGAATGATCCTAAACATTGCTTTGTACCCCAAGGGACGTAGAGGGTGTAGCATGAGTCCTTGGAGGTTCTAACATGTATAGAATGGTTAAGAGAGTATTCTAAAGGCTTAGAATTGTCTAGGAATGTGTATTAGGTCTAACAAGAACCATTAGAATGTTCCTAAATGTCGCTTGGTAACCCAAGGGACGTAGAGGGTGTAGCATGAGTCCTTGGAGGTTCTAACAAGTGTAGAATGGTTATGAGAGTATTCTAACGGCTTAGAATGGTCTAGGATTGTGTATTAGGACTTATAAGAACGACTAGAATGATCCTAAACAATGCTTGGTACCTCAAGGGACGTAGAGGGTGTAGCATGAGTCCTTGGAGGTTCTAACAAGTGTAGAATGGTTAAGTGAGTATTCCAAAGGCTTTGAATGGTATAGGAATGTGTATTAGGACTTATAAGAACCATTAGAATGATCCTAAACAATGCTTGAGTCCCCAAGGGACGTAGAGGGTGTAGCATGAGTCCTTGTAGGTTCTAACAAGTGTAGAATGGTTAAGAGAGTATTCTAAAGGCTTTGAATGGTATAGGAATGTGTATAAGGACTTATGAGAACCACTAGAATGATCCTAAACAATGCTTGGTACCTCAAGGGACGTAGAGGGTGTAGTATGAGTCCTTGGAGGTTCTAACAAGTGTAGAATGGTTAAGAGAGTATTCTAAAGGCTTTGAATTGTATAGGAATGTGTATTAGGACTGATAAGAACCTTTAGAATGATCCTAAACATTGCTTTGTACCCCAAGGGACGTAGAGGGTGTAGCATGAGTCCTTGGAGGTTCTAACATGTGTAGAATGGTTAAGAGAGTATTCTAAAGGCTTTGAATGGTATAGGAATGTGTATTAGGACTTATAAGAACCATTAGAATGATCCTAAACAATGCTTGTGTCCCCAAGGGACGTAGAGGGTGTAGCATGAGTCCTTGTAGGTTCTAACAAGTGTAGAATGGTTAAGAGAGTGTTCTAAAGGCTTTGAATGGTATAGGAATGTGTATTAGGACTTATAAGAACCACTAGAATGATCCTAAACAATGCTTGGTACCTCAAGGGACGTAGAGGGTGTAGTATGAGTCCTTGGAGGTTCTAACAAGTGTAGAATGGTTAAGAGAGTATTCTAAAGGCTTTGAATTGTATAGGAATGTGTATTAGGACTGATAAGAACCTTTAGAATGATCCTAAACGTCGCTTGGTAACCCAAGGGACGTAGAGGGTGTAGCATGAGTCCTTGGAGGTTCTAACAAGTGTAGAATGGTTATGAGAGTATTCTAAAGGCTTAGAATGGTCTAGGATTGTGTATTAGGACTTATAAGAACCACTAGAATGATCCTAAACAATGCTTGGACCTCAAGGGACGTAGAGGGTGTAGTATGTGTCCTTGGAGGTTCTAACAAGTGTAGAATGGTTAAGAGAATACTCTAAAGGCTTTGAATTGTATAGGAATGTGTATTAGGACTGATAAGACCCTTTAGAATGATCCTAAACATTGCTTTGTACCCCAAGGGACGTAGAGGGTGTAGCATGAGTCCTTGGAGGTTCTAACATGTGTAGAATGGTTAAGAGAGTATTCTAAAGGCTTAAAATTGTCTAGGAATGTGTATTAGGTCTAACAAGAACCATTAGAATGTTCCTAAATGTCGCTTGGTAACCCAAGGGACGTAGAGGGTGTAGCATGAGTCCTTGGAGGTTCTAACAAGTGTAGAATGGTTATGAGAGTATTCTAACGGCTTAGAATGGTCTAGGATTGTGTATTAGGACTTATAAGAACCACTAGAATGATCCTAAACAATGCTTGGTACCTCAAGGGACGTAGAGGGTGTAGCATGAGTCCTTGGAGGTTCTAACAAGTGTAGAATGGTTAAGTGAGTATTCCAAAGGCTTTGAATGGTATAGGAATGTGTATTAGGACTTATAAGAACCATTAGAATGATCCTAAACAATGCTTGAGTCCCCAAGGGACGTAGAGGGTGTAGCATGAGTCCTTGTAGGTTCTAACAAGTGTAGAATGGTTAAGAGAGTATTCTAAAGGCTTTGAATGGTATAGGAATGTGTATTAGGACTTACAAGAACCACTAGAATGATCCTAAACAATGCTTGGTACCTCAAGGGACGTAGAGGGTGTAGTATGAGTCCTTGGAGGTTCTAACAAGTGTAGAATGGTTAAGAGAGTATTCTAAAGGCTTTGAATGGTATAGAATGCGTATTAGGACTTATAAGAACCTTTAGAATGATCCTAAACATTGCTTGGTACCCCAAGAGAGGTATAGGGTGTAGCTTGAGTCCTTGGAGGTTCTAACAAGTGTAGAATGGTTAAGAGAGTATTCTAAAGGCTTTGAATGGTATAGAATGCGTATTAGGACTTATAAGAACCTTTAGAATGATCCTAAACATTGCTTGGTACCCCAAGGGAGGTAGAGGGTGTAGCTTGAGTCCTTGGAGGTTCTAACAAGTGTAGAATGGTTAAGAGAGTATTCTAAAGGCTTGGAATTGTCTAGGAATGTGTATTAGGACTAATAAGAACCATTAGAATGATCCTAAACAATGCCTGAGTCCCCAAGGGACGTAGAGGGTGTAGCATGAGTCCTTGGAGGTTCTAACAAGTGTAGAATGGTTAAGAGAGTATTCTAAAGGCTTAGAATGGTGTCGGAATGTGTATAAGGACTTATAAGAACCACTAGAATGATCCTAAACAATGCTTGGTACCTCAAGGGACGCAGAGGGTGTAGAATGAGTCCTTGGAGGTTCTAAGAAGTGTAGAATGGTTAAGAGAGTACTCTAAAGGCTTTGAATGGTATTGGAATGTGTATTAACACTGATAAGAACCTTTAGAATGATCCTAAACAATGCTTGGTACCCCAAGGGACGTAGAGGGTGTGGCATGAGTCCTTGGAGGTTCTAACATGTGTAGAATGGTTAAGTGAGTATTCTAAAGGCTTTGAATGGTATAGGAATGTGTATTAGGACTTATAAGTACCATTAGAATGATCCTAAACAATGCTTGAGTCCCCAAGGGACGTAGAGGGTGTAGCATGAGTCCTTGGAGGTTCTAACAAGTGTAGAATGGTTAAGAGAGTATTCTAAAGGCTTTGAATGGTATAGGAATGCGTATTAGGAGTTATAAGAACCTTTAGAATGATCCTAAACATTGCTTGGTACCCAGGGGACGTAGAGGGTGTAGCTTGAGTCCTTGGAGGTTCTAACATGTGTAGAATGGTTTAGAGAGTATTCTAAAGACTTGGAATGGTCTTGTAATGTGTATTAGGACTAATAAGAACCATTAGAATGATCCTAAACATTGCTTGGTACCCCAAGGGAAGTAGAGGATGTAGCATGAGTCCTTGGAGGTTCTAATAAGTGTAGAATGGTTAAGAGAGTATTCTAAAGGCTTAGAATGGTCTAGGAATGTGTATTAGGACTTATAAGAAACACATAGAAAGATCCAAAACAATGCTTGAGTCCCCAAGGGACGTAGAGGATGTAGCATGAGTCCTTGGAGGTTCTAACAAGTGTAGAATGGTTAAGAGAGTATTCTAAAGGCTTTGAATGGTATAGAATGCGTATTAGGACTTATAAGAACCTTTAGAATGATCCTAAACATTGCTTGGTACCCCAAGGGAGGTAGAGGGTGTAGCTTGAGTCCTTGGAGGTTCTAACAAGTGTAGAATGGTTAAGAGAGTATTCTAAAGGCTTGGAATTGTCTAGGAATGTGTATTAGGACTAATAAGAACCATTAGAATGATCCTAAACAATGCCTGAGTCCCCAAGGGACGTAGAGGGTGTAGCATGAGTCCTTGGAGGTTCTAACAAGTGTAGAATGGTTAAGAGAGTATTCTAAAGGCTTAGAATGGTGTCGGAATGTGTATAAGGACTTATAAGAACCACTAGAATGATCCTAAACAATGCTTGGTACCTCAAGGGACGCAGAGGGTGTAGAATGAGTCCTTGGAGGTTCTAAGAAGTGTAGAATGGTTAAGAGAGTACTCTAAAGGCTTTGAATGGTATTGGAATGTGTATTAACACTGATAAGAACCTTTAGAATGATCCTAAACAATGCTTGGTACCCCAAGGGACGTAGAGGGTGTGGCATGAGTCCTTGGAGGTTCTAACATGTGTAGAATGGTTAAGTGAGTATTCTAAAGGCTTTGAATGGTATAGGAATGTGTATTAGGACTTATAAGTACCATTAGAATGATCTTAAACATTGCTTGAGTCCCCAAGGGATGTAGAGGGTGTAGCATGAGACCTTGGAGGTTCTAATAAGTGTAGAATGGTTAAGAGAGTATTCTAAAGGCTTAGAATGGTCTAGGAATGTGTATTAGGACTTATAAGAAACACATAGAATGATCCTAAACAATGCTTGAGTCCCCAAGGGACGTAGAGGGTGTAGCATGAGTCCTTGGTGGTTCTAACAAGTGTAGAATGGTTAAGAGAGTATTCTAAAGGCTTTGAATGGCATAGAATGCGTATTAGGACTTATAAGAACCTTTAGAATGATCCTAAACATTGCTTGGTACCCCAAGGGAGGTAGAGGGTGTAGCTTGAGTCCTTGAAGGTTCTAACTAGTGTAGAATGGTTAGGAGAGTATTCTAAAGGCTTGGAATGGTCTAGGAATGTGTATTAGGACTGATAAGAACCTTTAGAATGATCCTAAATATTGCTTGGTACCCCAAGGGACGTAGAGGGTGTGGCATGAGTCCTTGGAGGTTCTAACAAGTATAGAATGGTTAAGAGAGTATTCTAAAGGCTTAGAATGGTCTAGGAATGTGTATTAGGACTTATAAAAACCATTAGAATGATCCTAAACAATGCTTGAGTCCCCAAGGGACGTAGAGGGTGTAGCATGAGTCCTTGGAGGTTCTAACAAGTGTAAAATGGTTAAAGAGTAATCCAAAGGCATGGAATGGTCTAGGAATGTGTATTAGGACTAATAAGAACCATTAGAATGATCCTAAACATTGCATGGTATCCCAAGGGACGTAAAGGGTGTAGCATGAGTCTTTGGAGGTTCGAACAAGTGTAGAACGGTTAAGAGAGTATTCTAAAGGCTTAGAATGGTCTAGGAATGTGTATTAGGACTTATAAGAACCATTAGAATAATCCTAAACAATGCATGAGTCCCCAAGGGACGTAGAGGGTGTAGCATGAGTCCTTGGAGGTTCTAACAAGTGTAGAATGGTTAAGAGAGTATTCTAAAGGCTTTGAATGGTATAGAATGCGTATTAGGACTTATAAGAACCTTTAGAATGATCCTAAACATTGCTTGGTACCCCAAGGGATGTAGAGGGTGTAGCATGAGACCTTGGAGGTTCTAATAAGTGTAGAATGGTTAAGAGAGTATTCTAAAGGCTTAGAATGGTCTAGGAATGTGTATTAGGACTTATAAGAAACACATAGAATGATCCTAAACAATGCTTGAGTCCCCAAGGGACGTAGAGGGTGTAGCATGAGTCCTTGGTGGTTCTAACAAGTGTAGAATGGTTAAGAGAGTATTCTAAAGGCTTTGAATGGCATAGAATGCGTATTAGGACTTATAAGAACCTTTAGAATGATCCTAAACATTGCTTGGTACCCCAAGGGAGGTAGAGGGTGTAGCTTGAGTCCTTGAAGGTTCTAACAAGTGTAGAATGGTTAGGAGAGTATTCTAAAGGCTTGGAATGGTCTAGGAATGTGTATTAGGACTAATAAGAACCATTAGAATGATCCTAAACAATGCTTGGTACCCCAAGGGACGTAGAGGGTGTAGCATGAGTCCTTGGAGGTTCTAACAAGTATAGAATGGTTAAGAGAGTATTCTAAAGGCTTAGAATGGTCTAGGAATGTGTATTAGGACTTATAAAAACCATTAGAATGATCCTAAACAATGCTTGAGTCCCCAAGGGACGTAGAGGGTGTAGCATGAGTCCTTGGAGGTTCTAACAAGTGTAAAATGGTTAAAGAGTAATCCAAAGGCATGGAATGGTCTAGGAATGTGTATTAGGACTAATAAGAACCATTAGAATGATCCTAAACATTGCATGGTACCCCAAGGGACGTAAAGGGTGTAGCATGAGTCCTTGGAGGTTCGAACAAGTGTAGAACGGTTAAGAGAGTATTCTAAAGGCTTAGAATGGTCTAGGAATGTGTATTAGGACTTATAAGAACCATTAGAATAATCCTAAACAATGCATGAGTCCCCAAGGGACGTAGAGGGTGTAGCATGAGTCCTTGGAGGTTCTAACAAGTGTAGAATGGTTAAGAGAGTATTCTAAAGGCTTTGAATGGTATAGAATGCGTATTATGATTTATAAGAACCTTTAGAATGATCCTAAACATTGCTTGGTACCCCAAGGGAGGTAGAGGGTGTAGCTTGAGTCCTTGGAGGTTCTAACAAGTGTAGAATGGTTAGGAGAGTATTCTAAAGGCTTGGAATGGTCTAGGAATGTGTATTAGGACTAATAAGAACCATTAGAATGATCCTAAACAATGCTTGGTACCCCAAGGGACGTAGAGGGTGTAGCATGAGTCCTTGGAGGTTCTAACAAGTTTAGAATGGTTAAGAGAGTATTCTAAAGGCTTAGAATGGTCTAGGAATGTGTATTAGGACTTATAAGAACCATTAGAATGATCCTAAACAATGCTTGAGTCCCCAAGGGACGTAGAGGGTGTAGCATGAGTCCTTGGAGGTTCTAACAAGTGTAAAATGGTTAAAGAGTAATCCAAAGGCATGGAATGGTCTAGGAATGTGTATTAGGACTAATAAGAACCATTAGAATGATCCTAAACATTGCATGGTACCCCAAGGGACGTAAAGGGTGTAGCATGAGTCCTTGGAGGTTCTAACAAATGTAGAACGATTAAGAGAGTATTCTAAAGGCTTAGAATGGTCTAGGAATGTGTATTAGGACTTGTAAGAACCATTAGAATAATCCTAAACAATGCTTGAGTCCCCAAGGGACGTAGAGTGTGTAGTATGAGTCCTTGGAGGTTCTAACAAGTGTAGAATGGTTAAGAGAGTATTCTAAAGGCTTTGAATGGTATAGTAATGTGTATTAGGACTTATAAGAACCACTAGAATGATCCTAAACAATGCTTGGACCTCAAGGGACGTAGAGGGTGTAGTATGTGTCCTTGGAGGTTCTAACAAGTGTAGAATGGTTAAGAGAGTACTCTAAAGGCTTTGAATTGTATAGGAATGTGTATTAGGACTGATAAGACCCTTTAGAATGATCCTAAACATTGCTTTGTACCCCAAGGGACGTAGAGGGTGTAGCATGAGTCCTTGGAGGTTCTAACATGTATAGAATGGTTAAGAGAGTATTCTAAAGGCTTAGAATTGTCTAGGAATGTGTATTAGGTCTAATAAGAACCATTAGAATGTTCCTAAATGTCGCTTGGTAACCCAAGGGACGTAGAGGGTGTAGCATGAGTCCTTGGAGGTTCTAACAAGTGTAGAATGGTTATGAGAGTATTCTAACGGCTTAGAATGGTCTAGGATTGTGTATTAGGACTTATAAGAACCACTAGAATGATCCTAAACAATGCTTGGTACCTCAAGGGACGTAGAGGGTGTAGCATGAGTCCTTGGAGGTTCTAACAAGTGTAGAATGGTTAAGTGAGTATTCCAAAGGCTTTGAATGGTATAGGAATGTGTATTAGGACTTATAAGAACCATTAGAATGATCCTAAACAATGCTTGAGTCCCCAAGGGACGTAGAGGGTGTAGCATGAGTCCTTGTAGGTTCTAACAGGTGTAGAATGGTTAAGAGAGTATTCTAAAGGCTTTGAATGGTATAGGAATGTGTATAAGGACTTATGAGAACCACTAGAATGATCCTAAACAATGCTTGGTACCTCAAGGGACGTAGAGGGTGTAGTATGAGTCCTTGGAGGTTCTAACAAGTGTAGAATGGTTAAGAGAGTATTCTAAAGGCTTTGAATTGTATAGGAATGTGTATTAGGACTGATAAGAACCTTTAGAATGATCCTAAACATTGCTTTGTACCTCAAGGGACGTAGAGGGTGTAGCATGAGTCCTTGGAGGTTCTAACATGTGTAGAATGGTTAAGAGAGTATTCTAAAGGCTTTGAATGGTATAGGAATGTGTATTAGGACTTATAAGAACCACTAGAATGATCCTAAACAATGCTTGGACCTCAAGGGACGTAGAGGGTGTAGTATGTGTCCTTGGAGGTTCTAACAAGTGTAGAATGGTTAAGAGAGTACTCTAAAGGCTTTGAATTGTATAGGAATGTGTATTAGGACTGATAAGACCCTTTAGAATGATCCTAAACATTGCTTTGTACCCCAAGGGACGTAGAGGGTGTAGCATGAGTCCTTGGAGGTTCTAACATGTGTAGAATGGTTAAGAGAGTATTCTAAAGGCTTAGAATTGTCTAGGAATGTGTATTAGGTCTAACAAGAACCATTAGAATGTTCCTAAATGTCGCTTGGTAACCCAAGGGACGTAGAGGGTGTAGCATGAGTCCTTGGAGGTTCTAACAAGTGTAGAATGGTTATGAGAGTATTCTAACGGCTTAGAATGGTCTAGGATTGTGTATTAGGACTTATAAGAACCACTAGAATGATCCTAAACAATGCTTGGTACCTCAAGGGACGTAGAGGGTGTAGCATGAGTCCTTGGAGGTTCTAACAAGTGTAGAATGGTTAAGTGAGTATTCCAAAGGCTTTGAATGGTATAGGAATGTGTATTAGGACTTATAAGAACCATTAGAATGATCCTAAACAATGCTTGAGTCCCCAAGGGACGTAGAGGGTGTAGCATGAGTCCTTGTAGGTTCTAACAAGTGTAGAATGGTTAAGAGAGTATTCTAAAGGCTTTGAATGGTATAGGAATGTGTATTAGGACTTACAAGAACCACTAGAATGATCCTAAACAATGCTTGGTACCTCAAGGGACGTAGAGGGTGTAGTATGAGTCCTTGGAGGTTCTAACAAGTGTAGAATGGTTAAGAGAGTATTCTAAAGGCTTTGAATGGTATAGAATGCGTATTAGGACTTATAAGAACCTTTAGAATGATCCTAAACATTGCTTGGTACCCCAAGAGAGGTATAGGGTGTAGCTTGAGTCCTTGGAGGTTCTAACAAGTGTAGAATGGTTAAGAGAGTATTCTAAAGGCTTGGAATGGTCTAGGAATGTGAATTAGGACTAATAAGAACCATTAGAATGATCTTAAACAATGCTTGGTACCCCAATGGATGTAGAGGGTGTAGCATGAGTCCTTGGAGATTCTAACAAGTGTAGAATGGTTAAGAGAGTATTCTAAAGGCTTAGAATGGTCTAGGAATGTGTATTAGGACTTATAAGAACCATTAGAATGATCCTAAACAATGCTTGAGTCCCCAAGGGACGTAGAGGGTGTAGCATGAGTCCTTGGAGGTTCTAACAAGTGTAGAATGGTTAAGAGAGTATTCTAAAGGCTTAGAATGGTATAGAATGCGTATTAGGACTTATAAGAACCATTAGAATGTTCCTAAACATTGCTTGGTAACCCAAGGGACGTAGAGGGTGTAGCATGAGTCCTTGGAGGTTCTAACAAGTGTAGAATGGTTAAGTGAGTATTCTAAAGGCTTTGAATGGTATAGGAATGTGTATTAGGACTTATAAGAACCATTAGAATGATCCTAAACAATGCTTGAGTCCCCAAGGGACGTAGAGGGTGTAGCATGAGTCCTTGGAGGTTCTAACAAGTGTAGAATGGTTAAGAGAGTATTCTAAAGGCTTTGAATGGTATAGGAATGCGTATTAGGAGTTATAAGAACCTTTAGAATGATCCTAAACATTGCTTGGTACCCAGGGGACGTAGAGGGTGTAGCTTGAGTCCTTGGAGGTTCTAACATGTGTAGAATGGTTTAGAGAGTATTCTAAAGACTTGGAATGGTCTTGTAATGTGTATTAGGACTAATAAGAACCATTAGAATGATCCTAAACATTGCTTGGTACCCCAAGGGAAGTAGAGGGTGTAGCATGAGTCCTTGGAGGTTCTAATAAGTGTAGAATGGTTAAGAGAGTATTCTAAAGGCTTAGAATGGTCTAGGAATGTGTATTAGGACTTATAAGAAACACATAGAAAGATCCTAAACAATGCTTGAGTCCCCAAGGGACGTAGAGGATGTAGCATGAGTCCTTGGAGGTTCTAACAAGTGTAGAATGGTTAAGAG
The DNA here is from genome assembly GCA_037953625.1 of Crotalaria pallida. Taxonomy (NCBI): domain Eukaryota; kingdom Viridiplantae; phylum Streptophyta; class Magnoliopsida; order Fabales; family Fabaceae; genus Crotalaria; species Crotalaria pallida. Next base: position 70,983,973 of record CM075649.1, on the reverse strand, counting down.
AGTATTCTAAAGGCTTTGAATGGTATAGAATGCGTATTAGGACTTATAAGAACCTTTAGAATGATCCTAAACATTGCTTGGTACCCCAAGGGAGGTAGAGGGTGTAGCTTGAGTCCTTGGAGGTTCTAACAAGTGTAGAATGGTTAAGAGAGTATTCTAAAGGCTTGGAATTGTCTAGGAATGTGTATTAGGACTAATAAGAACCATTAGAATGATCCTAAACAATGCTTGAGTCCCCAAGGGACGTAGAGGGTGTAGCATGAGTCCTTGGAGGTTCTAACAAGTGTAGAATGGTTAAGAGAGTATTCTAAAGGCTTAGAATGGTGTCGGAATGTGTATAAGGACTTATAAGAACCACTAGAATGATCCTAAACAATGCTTGGTACCTCAAGGGACGCAGAGGGTGTAGAATGAGTCCTTGGAGGTTCTAAGAAGTGTAGAATGGTTAAGAGAGTACTCTAAAGGCTTTGAATGGTATTGGAATGTGTATTAACACTGATAAGAACCTTTAGAATGATCCTAAACAATGCTTGGTACCCCAAGGGACGTAGAGGGTGTGGCATGAGTCCTTGGAGGTTCTAACATGTGTAGAATGGTTAAGTGAGTATTCTAAAGGCTTTGAATGGTATAGGAATGTGTATTAGGACTTATAAGTACCATTAGAATGATCCTAAACAATGCTTGAGTCCCCAAGGGACGTAGAGGGTGTAGCATGAGTCCTTGGAGGTTCTAACAAGTGTAGAATGGTTAAGAGAGTATTCTAAAGGCTTTGAATGGTATAGAATGCGTATTAGGACTTATAAGAACCTTTAGAATGATCCTAAACATTGCTTGGTACCCCAAGAGAGGTATAGGGTGTAGCTTGAGTCCTTGGAGGTTCTAACAAGTGTAGAATGGTTAAGAGAGTATTCTAAAGGCTTGGAATGGTCTAGGAATGTGTATTAGGACTAATAAGAACCATTAGAATGATCCTAAACAATGCTTGGTACCCCAAGGGACGTAGAGGGTGTAGCATGAGTCCTTGGAGATTCTAACAAGTGTAGAATGGTTAAGAGAGTATTCTAAAGGCTTAGAATGGTCTAGGAATGTGTATTAGGACTTATAAGAACCATTAGAATGATCCTAAACAATGCTTGAGTCCCCAAGGGACGTAGAGGGTGTAGCATGAGTCCTTGGAGGTTCTAACAAGTGTAGAATGGTTAAGAGAGTATTCTAAAGGCTTAGAATGGTGTCGGAATGTGTATAAGGACGTATAAGAACCACTAGAATGATCCTACACAATGCTTGGTACCTAAAGGGATGTAGAGGGTGTAGTATGAGTCCTTGGAGGTTCTAACAAGTGTAGAATGGTTAAGAGAGTATTCTAAAGGCTTTGAATGGTATTGGAATGTGTATTAACACTGATAAGAACCTTTAGAATGATCCTAAATATTGCTTGGTACCCCAAGGGACGTAGAGGGTGTGGCATGAGTCCTTGGAGGTTCTAACATGTGTAGAATGGTTAAGTGAGTATTCTAAAGGCTTTGAATGGTATAGGAATGTGTATTAGGAATTATAAGTACCATTAGAATGATCCTAAACAATGCTTGAGTCCCCAAGGGACGTAGAGGGTGTAGCATGAGTCCTTGGAGGTTCTAACAAGTGTAGAATGGTTAAGAGAGTATTCTAAAGGCTTTGAATGGTATAGGAATGCGTATTAGGACTTATAAGAACCACTAGAATGATCCTAAACAATGCTTGGTACCTCAAGGGACGTAGAGGGTGTAACATGAGTCCTTGGAGGTTCTAACAAGTGTAGAATGGTTAAATGAGTATTCTAAAGGCTTTGAATGGTATAGGAATGTGTATTAGGACTTATAAGAACCATTAGAATGATCCTAAACAATGCTTGGTACCTCAAGGGACGTAGAGGGTGTAGTATGAGTCCTTGGAGATTCTAACAAGTGTAGAATGGTTAAGAGAGTATTCTAAAGGCTTTGAATGGTATTGGAATGTGTATTAACAATGATAAGAACCATTAGAATGATCCTAAATATTGCTTGGTACCCCAAGGGACGTAGAGGGTGTGGCATGAGTCCTTGGAGGTTCTAACATGTGTAGAATGGTTAAGTGAGTATTCTAAAGGCTTTGAATGGTATAGGAATGTGTATTAGGACTTATAAGTACCATTAGAATGATCCTAAACAATGCTTGAGTCCCCAAGGGACGTAGAGGGTGTAGCATGAGTCCTTGGAGGTTCTAACATGTGTAGAATGGTTAAGTGAGTATTCTAAAGGCTTTTAATGGTATAGGAATGTGTATTAGGACTTATAAGTACCATTAGAATGATCCCAAACAATGCTTGAGTCCCCAAGGGACGTAGAGGGTGTAGCATGAGTCCTTGGAGGTTCTAACAAGTGTAGAATGGTTAAAGAGTATTCCAGAGGCATGGAATGGTCTAGGAATGTGTATTAGGACTAATAAGAACCATTAGAATGATCCTAAACATTGCATGATACCCCAAGGGACGTAAAGGGTGTAGCATGAGTCCTTGGAGGTTCTAACAAGTGTAGAATGGTTAAGAGAGTATTCTAAAGGCTTAGAATGGTCTCGGAATGTGTATTAGGACTTATAAGAACCATTAGAATAATCCTAAACAATGCTTGAGTCCCCAAGGGACGTAGAGTGTGTAGTATGAGTCCTTGGAGGTTCTAACAAGTGTAGAATGGTTAAGAGAGTATTTTAAAGGCTTTGAATGGTATAGGAATGTGTATTAGGACTTATAAGAACCACTAGAATGATCCTAAACAATGCTTGGTACCTCAAGGGACGTAGAGGGTGTAGTATGAGTCCTTGGAGGTTCTAACAAGTGTAGAATGGTTAAGAGAGTATTCTAAAGGCTTTGAATTGTATAGGAATGTGTATTAGGACTGATAAGAACCTTTAGAATGATCCTAAACATTGCTTTGTACCCCAAGGGATGTAGAGGGTGTAGCATGAGTCCTTGGAGGTTCTAACATGTGTAGAATGGTTTAGAGAGTATTCTAAAGGCTTGGAATGGTCTAGTAATGTGTATTAGGACTAATAAGAACCATTAAAATGATCCTAAACATTGCTTGGTAGCCCAAGGGATGTAGAGGGTGTAGCATGAGTCCTTGGAGGTTCTAGTAAGTGTAGAATGGTTAAGAGAGTATTCTAAAGGCTTAGAATGGTCTAGGAATGTGTATTAGGACTTATAAGAAACACATAGAATGATCCTAAACAATGCTTGAGTCCCCAAGGGACGTAGAGGGTGTAGCATGAGTCCTTGGAGGTTCTAACAAGTGTAGAATGGTTAAGAGAGTATTCTAAAGGCTTAGAATGGACTAGGATTGTGTATTAGGACTTATAAGAACCACTGGAATGTTCCTAAAAAATGCTTGAGTCCCCAAGGGACGTAGAGGGTGTAGTATGAGTCCTTGGAGGTTCTAACAAGTGTAGAATGGTTAAGAGAGTATTCTAAAGGCTTTGAATTGTATAGGAATGTGTATTAGGACTGATAAGAAACTTTAGAATGATCCTAAACATTGCTTTGTACCCCAAGGGATGTAGAGGGTGTAGCATGAGTCCTTGGAGGTTCTAACATGTGTAGAATGGTTTAGAGAGTATTCTAAAGGCTTAGAATTGTCTAGGAATGTGTATTAGGTCTAATAAGAACCATCAGAATGTTCCTAAACGTCGCTTGGTAACCCAAGGGACGTAGAGGGTGTAGCATGAGTCCTTGGAGGTTCTAACAAGTGTAGAATGGTTATGAGAGTATTCTAAAGGCTTAGAATGGTCTAGGATTGTGTATTAGGACTTATAAGAACCACTGGAATGATCCTAAACAATGCTTCAGTCTCCAAGGGACGTAGAGGGTGTAGAATGAGTCCTTGGAGGTTCTAACAAGTGTAGAATGGTTAAGTGAGTATTCTAAATGCTTTGAATGGTATAGGAATGTGTATTAGGACTTATAAGAACCACTAGAATGATCCTAAACAATGCTTGGTACCTCAAGGGACGTAGAGGGTGTAGTATGAGTCCTTGGAGGTTCTAACAAGTGTAGAATGGTTAAGAGAGTATTCTAAAGGCTTTGAATTGTATAGGAATGTGTATTAGGACTGATAAGAACCTTTAGAATGATCCTAAACATTGCTTTGTACCCCAAGGGATGTAGAGGGTGTAGCATGAGTCCTTGGAGGTTCTAACATGTGTAGAATGGTTTAGAGAGTATTCTAAAGGCTTGGAATGGTCTAGTAATGTGTATTAGGACTAATAAGAACCATTAAAATGATCCTAAACATTGCTTGGTACCCCAAGGGATGTAGAGGGTGTAGCATGAGTCCTTGGAGGTTCTAATAAGTGTAGAATGGTTAAGAGAGTATTCTAAAGGCTTAGAATGGTCTAGGAATGTGTATTAGGACTTATAAGAAACACATAGAATGATCCTAAACAATGCTTGAGTCCCCAAGGGACGTAGAGGGTGTAGCATGAGTCCTTGGAGGTTCTAACAAGTGTAGAATGGTTAAGAGAGTATTCTAAAGGCTTAGAATGGACTAGGATTGTGTATTAGGACTTATAAGAACCACTGGAATGTTCCTAAAAAATGCTTGAGTCCCCAAGGGACGTAGAGGGTGTAGTATGAGTCCTTGGAGGTTCTAACAAGTGTAGAATGGTTAAGAGAGTATTCTAAAGGCTTTGAATTGTATAGGAATGTGTATTAGGACTGATAAGAAACTTTAGAATGATCCTAAACATTGCTTTGTACCCCAAGGGATGTAGAGGGTGTAGCATGAGTCCTTGGAGGTTCTAACATGTGTAGAATGGTTTAGAGAGTATTCTAAAGGCTTAGAATTGTCTAGGAATGTGTATTAGGTCTAATAAGAACCATCAGAATGTTCCTAAACGTCGCTTGGTAACCCAAGGGACGTAGAGGGTGTAGCATGAGTCCTTGGAGGTTCTAACAAGTGTAGAATGGTTATGAGAGTATTCTAAAGGCTTAGAATGGTCTAGGATTGTGTATTAGGACTTATAAGAACCACTGGAATGATCCTAAACAATGCTTGAGTCTCCAAGGGACGTAGAGGGTGTAGAATGAGTCCTTGGAGGTTCTAACAAGTGTAGAATGGTTAAGTGAGTATTCTAAATGCTTTGAATGGTATAGGAATGTGTATTAGGACTTATAAGAACCACTAGAATGATCCTAAACAATGCTTGGTACCTCAAGGGACGTAGAGGGTGTAGTATGAGTCCTTGGAGGTTCTAACAAGTGTAGAATGGTTAAGAGAGTATTCTAAAGGCTTTGAATTGTATAGGAATGTGTATTAGGACTGATAAGAACCTTTAGAATGATCCTAAACATTGCTTTGTACCCCAAGGGATGTAGAGGGTGTAGCATGAGTCCTTGGAGGTTCTAACATGTGTAGAATGGTTTAGAGAGTATTCTAAAGGCTTGGAATGGTCTAGTAATGTGTATTAGGACTAATAAGAACCATTAAAATGATCCTAAACATTGCTTTGTACCCCAAGGGATGTAGAGGGTGTAGCATGAGTCCTTGGAGGTTCTAATAAGTGTAGAATGGTTAAGAGAGTATTCTAAAGGCTTAGAATGGTCTAGGAATGTGTATTATGACTTATAAGAAACACATAGAATGATCCTAAACAATGCTTGAGTCCCCAAGGGACGTAGAGGGTGTAGCATGAGTCCTTGGAGGTTCTAACAAGTGTAGAATGGTTAAGAGAGTATTCTAAAGGCTTTGAATGGTATAGAATGCGTATTAGGACTTATAAGAACCTTTAGAATGATCCTAAACATTGCTTGGTACCCCAAGAGAGGTATAGGGTGTAGCTTGAGTCCTTGGAGGTTCTAACAAGTGTAGAATGGTTAAGAGAGTATTCTAAAGGCTTGGAATGGTCTAGGAATGTGTATTAGGACTAATAAGAACCATTAGAATGATCCTAAACAATGCTTGGTACCCCAAGGGACGTAGAGGGTGTAGCATGAGTCCTTGGAGATTCTAACAAGTGTAGAATGGTTAAGAGAGTATTCTAAAGGCTTAGAATGGTCTAGGAATGTGTATTAGGACTTATAAGAACCATTAGAATGATCCTAAACAATGCTTGAGTCCCCAAGGGACGTAGAGGGTGTAGCATGAGTCCTTGGAGGTTCTAACAAGTGTAGAATGGTTAAGAGAGTATTCTAAAGGCTTAGAATGGTCTAGGAATGTGTATTAGGACTTATAAGAACCATTAGAATGATCCTAAACAATGCTTGAGTCCCCAAGGGACGTAGAGGGTGTAGCATGAGTCCTTGGAGGTTCTAACAAGTGTAGAATGGTTAAGAGAGTATTCTAAAGGCTTAGAATGGTGTCGGAATGTGTATAAGGACGTATAAGAACCACTAGAATGATCCTACACAATGCTTGGTACCTAAAGGGATGTAGAGGGTGTAGTATGAGTCCTTGGAGGTTCTAACAAGTGTAGAATGGTTAAGAGAGTATTCTAAAGGCTTTGAATGGTATTGGAATGTGTATTAACACTGATAAGAACCTTTAGAATGATCCTAAATATTGCTTGGTACCCCAAGGGACGTAGAGGGTGTGGCATGAGTCCTTGGAGGTTCTAACATGTGTAGAATGGTTAAGTGAGTATTCTAAAGGCTTTGAATGGTATAGGAATGTGTATTAGGACTTATAAGTACCATTAGAATGATCCTAAACAATGCTTGAGTCCCCAAGGGACGTAGAGGGTGTAGCATGAGTCCTTGGAGGTTCTAACAAGTGTAGAATGGTTAAGAGAGTATTCTAAAGGCTTTGAATGGTATAGGAATGCGTATTAGGACTTATAAGAACCACTAGAATGATCCTAAACAATGCTTGGTACCTCAAGGGACGTAGAGGGTGTAACATGAGTCCTTGGAGGTTCTAACAAGTGTAGAATGGTTAAGTGAGTATTCTAAAGGCTTTGAATGGTATAGGAATGTGTATTAGGACTTATAAGAACCATTAGAATGATCCTAAACAATGCTTGGTACCTCAAGGGACGTAGAGGGTGTAGTATGAGTCCTTGGAGATTCTAACAAGTGTAGAATGGCTAAGAGAGTATTCTAAAGGCTTTGAATGGTATTGGAATGTGTATTAACAATGATAAGAACCATTAGAATGATCCTAAATATTGCTTGGTACCCCAAGGGACGTAGAGGGTGTGGCATGAGTCCTTGGAGGTTCTAACATGTGTAGAATGGTTAAGTGAGTATTCTAAAGGCTTTGAATGGTATAGGAATGTGTATTAGGAATTATAAGTACCATTAGAATGATCCTAAACAATGCTTGAGTCCCCAAGGGACGTAGAGGGTGTAGCATGAGTCCTTGGAGGTTCTAACATGTGTAGAATGGTTAAGTGAGTATTCTAAAGGCTTTTAATGGTATAGGAATGTGTATTAGGACTTATAAGTACCATTAGAATGATCCCAAACAATGCTTGAGTCCCCAAGGGACGTAGAGGGTGTAGCATGAGTCCTTGGAGGTTCTAACAAGTGTAGAATGGTTAAAGAGTATTCCAAAGGCATGGAATAGTCTAGGAATGTGTATTAGGACTAATAAGAACCATTAGAATGATCCTAAACATTGCATGGTACCCCAAGGGACGTAAAGGGTGTAGCATGAGTCCTTGGAGGTTCTAACAAGTGTAGAATGGTTAAGAGAGTATTCTAAAGGCTTAGAATGGTCTCGGAATGTGTATTAGGACTTATAAGAACCATTAGAATAATCCTAAACAATGCTTGAGTCCCCAAGGGACGTAGAGTGTGTAGTATGAGTCCTTGGAGGTTCTAACAAGTGTAGAATGGTTAAGAGAGTATTTTAAAGGCTTTGAATGGTATAGGAATGTGTATTAGGACTTATAAGAACCACTAGAATGATCCTAAACAATGCTTGGTACCTCAAGGGACGTAGAGGGTGTAGTATGAGTCCTTGGAGGTTCTAACAAGTGTAGAATGGTTAAGAGAGTATTCTAAAGGCTTTGAATTGTATAGGAATGTGTATTAGGACTGATAAGAACCTTTAGAATGATCCTAAACATTGCTTTGTACCCCAAGGGATGTAGAGGGTGTAGCATGAGTCCTTGGAGGTTCTAACATGTGTAGAATGGTTTAGAGAGTATTCTAAAGGCTTGGAATGGTCTAGTAATGTGTATTAGGACTAATAAGAACCATTAAAATGATCCTAAACATTGCTTGGTACCCCAAGGGATGTAGAGGGTGTAGCATGAGTCCTTGGAGGTTTTAATAAGTGTAGAATGGTTAAGAGAGTATTCTAAAGGCTTAGAATGGTCTAGGAATGTGTATTAGGACTTATAAGAAACACATAGAATGATCCTAAACAATGCTTGAGTCCCCAAGGGACGTAGAGGGTGTAGCATGAGTCCTTGGAGTTTCTAACAAGTGTAGAATGGTTAAGAGAGTATTCTAAAGGCTTAGAATGGTCTAGGATTGTGTATTAGGACTTATAAGAACCACGGGAATGATCCTAAAAAATGCTTGAGTCCCCAAGGGACGTAGAGGGTGTAGTATGAGTCCTTGGAGGTTCTAACAAGTGTAGAATGGTTAAGAGAGTATTCTAAAGGCTTTGAATTGTATAGGAATGTGTATTAGGACTGATAAGAAACTTTAGAATGATCCTAAACATTGCTTTGTACCCCAAGGGATGTAGAGGGTGTAGCATGAGTCCTTGGAGGTTCTAACATGTGTAGAATGGTTTAGAGAGTATTCTAAAGGCTTAGAATTGTCTAGGAATTTGTATTAGGTCTAATAAGAACCATCAGAATGTTCCTAAACGTCGCTTGGTAACCCAAGGGACGTAGAGGGTGTAGCATGAGTCCTTGGAGGTTCTAACAAGTGTAGAATGGTTATGAGAGTATTCTAAAGGCTTAGAATGGTCTAGGATTGTGTATTAGGACTTATAAGAACCATTGGAATGATCCTAAACAATGCTTGAGTCTCCAAGGGACGTAGAGGGTGTAGAATGAGTCCTTGGAGGTTCTAACAAGTGTAGAATGGTTATGTGAGTATTCTAAATGCTTTGAATGGTATAGGAATGTGTATTAGGACTTATAAGAACCATTAGAATGATCCTAAACAATGCTTGAGTCCCCAAGGGACGTAGAGGGTGTAGCATGAGTCCTTGGAGGTTCTAACAAGTGTAGAATGGTTAAGAAAGTATTCTAAAGCCTTTGAATGGTATAGGAATGCGTATTAGGAGTTATAAGAACCTTTAGAATGATCCTAAACATTGCTTGGTACCCAGGGGACGTAGAGGGTGTAGCTTGAGTCCTTGGAGGTTCTAACAAGTGTAGAATGGTTTAGAGAGTATTCTAAAGGCTTGGAATGGTCTAGTAATGTGTATTAGGAATAATAGGAACCATTAAAATGATCCTAAACATTGCTTGGTACCCCAAGGGATGTAGAGGGTGTAGCATGAGTCCTAGGAGGTTCTAATAAGTGTAGAATGGTTAAGAGAGTATTCTAAAGGATTAGAATGGTCTAGGAATGTGTATTAGGACTTATAAGAAACACATAGAATGATCCTAAACAATGCTTGAGTCCCCAAGGGACGTAGAGGGTGTAGCATGAGTCCTTGGAGGTTCTAACAAGTGTAGAATGGTTAAGAGAGTATTCTAAAGGCTTGGAATGGTCTAGGAATGTGTATTAGGACTAATAAGAACCATTAGAATGATCCTAAACAATGCTTGGTACCCCAAGGGACGTAGAGGGTGTAGCATGATTCCTTGGAGGTTCTAACAAGTGTAGAATGGTTAAGAGAGTATTCTAAAGGCTTTGAATGGTATAGAATGCGTATTAGAACTTATAAGAACCTTTAGAATGATCCTAAACATTGCTTGGTACCCCAAGGGAGGTAGAGGGTGTAGCTTGAGTCCTTGGAGGTTCTAACAAGTGTAGAATGGTTAAGAGAGTATTCTAAAGGCTTGGAATGGTCTAGAATGTGTATTAGGACTAATAAGAACCATTAGAATGATCCTAAACAATGCTTGGTACCCCAAGGGACGTAGAGGGTGTAGCATGAGTCCTTGGAGGTTCTAACAAGTGTAGAATTGTTAAGAGAGTATTCTAAAGGCTTAGAATGGTCTAGGAATGTGTATTAGGACTTATAAGAACCATTAGAATGATCCTAAACAATGCTTGAGTCCCCAAGGGACGTAGAGGGTGTAGCATGAGTCCTTGGAGGTTCTAACAAGTGTAGAATGGTTAAGAGAGTATTCTAAAGGCTTAGAATGGTGTCGGAATGTGTATATGGATGTATAAGAACCACTAGAATGATCCTACACATTGCTTGGTACCTAAAGGGACGTAGAGGGTGTAGTATGAGTCCTTGGAGGTTCTAACAAGTGTAGAATGGTTAAGAGAGTATTCTAAAGGCTTTGAATGGTATTGGAATGTGTATTAACACCGATAAGAACCTTTAGAATGATCCTAAATATTGCTTGGTACCCCAAGGGACGTAGAGGGTGTGGCATGAGTCCTTGGAGGTTCTAACATGTGTAGAATGGTTAAGTGAGTATTCTAAAGGCTTTGAATGGTATAGGAATCTGTATTAGGACTTATAAGTACCATTAGAATGATCCTAAACAATGATTGAGTCCCCAAGGGACGTAGAGGGTGTAGCATGAGTCCTTGGAGGTTCTAACAAGTGTAGAATGGTTAAGAGAGTATTCTAAAGGCTTTGAATGGTATAGGAATGCGTATTAGGACTTATAAGAACCTTTAGAATGATCCTAAACATTGCTTGGTACCCAAGGGACGTAGAGGGTGTAGCTTGAGTCCTTGGAGGTTCTAACAAGTGTAGAATGGTTAAGAGAGTATTCTAAAGGCTTGGAATGGTCTAGGAATGTGTATTAGGACTAATAAGAACCATTAGAATGATCCTAAACAATGCTTGGTACCCCAAGGGACGTAGAGGGTGTAGCATGATTCCTTGGAGGTTCTAACAAGTGTAGAATGGTTAAGAGAGTATTCTAAAGGCTTAGAATGGTCTAGGAATGTGTATTAGGACTTACAAGAACCATTAGAATGATCCTAAACAATGCTTGAGTTCCCAAGGGACGTAGAGGGTGTAGCATGAGTCCTTGGAGGTTCTAAAAAGTGTAGAATGGTTAAGAGAGTATTCTAAAGGCTTTGAATGGTATATAATGCGTATTAGGACTTATAAGAACCTTTAGAATGATCCTAAACATTGCTTGGTACCCCAAGGGAGGTAGAGGGTGTAGCTTGAGTCCTTGGAGGTTCTAACAAGTGTAGAATGGTTAAGACAGTATTCTAAAGGCTTGGAATGGTCTAGGAATGTATATTAGGACTAATAAGAACCATTAGAATGATCCTAAACAATGCTTGGTACCCCAAGGGACGTAGAGGGTGTAGCATGAGTCCTTGGAGGTTCTAACAAGTGTAGAATGGTTAAGAGAGTATTCTAAAGGCTTAGAATGGTCTAGGAATGTGTATTAGGACTTATAAGAACCATTAGAATGATCCTAAACAATGCTTGAGTCCCCAAGGGACGTAGAGGGTGTAGCATGAGTCCTTGGAGGTTCTAACAAGTGTAGAATGGTTAAGAGAGTATTCTAAAGGCTTTGAATGGTATAGGAATGTGTATTAGGACTTATAAGAACCACTAGAATGATCATAAACAATGCTTGGTACCTCAAGGGACGTAGAGGGTGTAGTATGAGTCCTTGGAGGTTCTAACAAGTGTAGAATGGTTAAGAGAGTATTCTAAAGGCTTTGAATTGTATAGGAATGTGTATTAGGACTGATAAGAACCTTTAGAATGATCCTAAACATTGCTTTGTACCCCAAGGGACGTAGAGGGTGTAGCATGAGTCCTTGGAGGGTCTAACATGTGTAGAATGGTTAAGAGAGTATTCTAAAGGCTTAGAAATTTCTAGGAATGTGTATTAGGTCTAATAAGAATCATTAGAATGTTCCTAAACGTCGCTTGGTAACCCAAGGGACGTAGAGGGTGTAGCATGAGTCCTTGGAGGTTCTAACAAGTGTAGAATGGTTATGAGAGTATTCTAAAGGCTTAGAATGGTCTAGGATAGTGTATTAGGACTTATAAGAACCACTGGAATGATCCTAAACAATGCTTGAGTCCCCAAGGGACGTAGAGGGTGTAGCATGAGTCCTTGGAGGTTCTAACAAGTGTAGAATGGTTAAGTGAGTATTCTAAAGGCTTTGAATGGTATAGGAATGTGTATTAGGACTTATAAGAACCATTAGAATGATCCTAAACAATGCTTGAGTCCCCAAGGGACGTAGAGGGTGTAGCATGAGTCCTTGGAGGTTCTAACAAGTGTAGAATGGTTAAGAGAGTATTCTAAAGGCTTTGAATGGTATAGGAATGCGTATTAGGAGTTATAAGAACCTTTAGAATGATTCTAAACATTGCTTGGTACCCAGGGGACGTAGAGGGTGTAGCTTGAGTCCTTGGAGGTTCTAACAAGTGTAGAATGGTTTAGAGAGTATTCTAAAGGCTTGGAATGGTCTAGTAATGTGTATTAGGACTAATAGGAACCATTAAAATGATCCTAAACATTGCTTGGTACCCCAAGGGATGTAGAGGGTGTAGCATGAGTCCTTGGAGGTTCTAATAAGTGTAGAATGGTTAAGAGAGTATTCTAAAGGATTAGAATGGTCTAGGAATGTGTATTAGGACTTATAAGAAACACATAGAATGATCCTAAACAATGCTTGAGTCCCCAAGGGACGTAGAGGGTGTAGCATGAGTCCTTGGAGGTTCTAACAAGTGTAGAATGGTTAAGAGAGTATTCTAAAGGCTTGGAATGGTCTAGGAATGTGTATTAGGACTAATAAGAACCATTAGAATGATCCTAAACAATGCTTGGTACCCCAAGGTACGTAGAGGGTGTAGCATGATTCCTTGGAGGTTCGAACAAGTGTAGAATGGTTAAGAGAGTATTCTAAAGGCTTTGAATGGTATAGAATGCGTATTAGAACTTATAAGAACCTTTAGAATGATCCTAAACATTGCTTGGTACCCCAAGGGAGGTAGAGGGTGTAGCTTGAGTCCTTGGAGGTTCTAACAAGTGTAGAATGGTTAAGAGAGTATTCTAAAGGCTTGGAATGGTCTAGGAATGTGTATTAGGACTAATAAGAACCATTAGAATGATCCTAAACAATTCTTGGTACCCCAAGGGACGTAGAGGGTGTAGCATGAGTCCTTGGAGGTTCTAACAAGTGTAGAATGGTTAAGAGAGTATTCTAAAGGCTTAGAATGGTCTAGGAATGTGTATTAGGACTTATAAGAACCATTAGAATGATCCTAAACAATGCTTGAGTCCCCAAGGGACGTAGAGGGTGTAGCATGAGTCCTTGGAGGTTCTAACAAGTGTAGAATGGTTAAGAGAGTATTCTAAAGGCTTAGAATGGTGTCGGAATGTGTATATGGATGTATAAGAACCACTAGAATGATCCTACACAATGCTTGGTACCTAAAGGGACGTAGAGGGTGTAGTATGAGTCCTTGGAGGTTCTAACAAGTGTAGAATGGTTAAGAGAGTATTCTAAAGGCTTTGAATGGTATTGGAATGTGTATTAACACCGATAAGAACCTTTAGAATGATCCTAAATATTGCTTGGTACCCCAAGGGACGTAGAGGGTGTGGCATGAGTCCTTGGAGGTTCTAACATGTGTAGAATGGTTAAGTGAGTATTCTAAAGGCTTTGAATGGTATAGGAATCTGTATTAGGACTTATAAGTACCATTAGAATGATCCTAAACAATGATTGAGTCCCCAAGGGACGTAGAGGGTGTAGCATGAGTCCTTGGAGGTTCTAACAAGTGTAGAATGGTTAAGAGAGTATTCTAAAGGCTTTGAATGGTATAGGAATGCGTATTAGGACTTATAAGAACCTTTAGAATGATCCTAAACATTGCTTGGTACCCAAGGGACGTAGAGGGTGTAGCTTGAGTCCTTGGAGGTTCTAACAAGTGTAGAATGGTTAAGAGAGTATTCTAAAGGCTTGGAATGGTCTAGGAATGTGTATTAGGACTAATAAGAACCATTAGAATGATCCTAAACAATGCTTGGTACCCCAAGGGACGTAGAGGGTGTAGCATGATTCCTTGGAGGTTCTAACAAGTGTAGAATGGTTAAGAGAGTATTCTAAAGGCTTAGAATGGTCTAGGAATGTGTATTAGGACTTACAAGAACCATTAGAATGATCCTAAACAATGCTTGAGTTCCCAAGGGACGTAGAGGGTGTAGCATGAGTCCTTGGAGGTTCTAAAAAGTGTAGAATGGTTAAGAGAGTATTCTAAAGGCTTTGAATGGTATATAATGCGTATTAGGACTTATAAGAACCTTTAGAATGATCCTAAACATTGCTTGGTACCCCAAGGGAGGTAGAGGGTGTAGCTTGAGTCCTTGGAGGTTCTAACAAGTGTAGAATGGTTAAGACAGTATTCTAAAGGCTTGGAATGGTCTAGGAATGTATATTAGGACTAATAAGAACCATTAGAATGATCCTAAACAATGCTTGGTACCCCAAGGGACGTAGAGGGTGTAGCATGAGTCCTTGGAGGTTCTAACAAGTGTAGAATGGTTAAGAGAGTATTCTAAAGGCTTAGAATGGTCTAGGAATGTGTATTAGGACTTATAAGAACCATTAGAATGATCCTAAACAATGCTTGAGTCCCCAAGGGACGTAGAGGGTGTAGCATGAGTCCTTGGAGGTTCTAACAAGTGTAGAATGGTTAAGAGAGTATTCTAAAGGCTTTGAATGGTATAGGAATGTGTATTAGGACTTATAAGAACCACTAGAATGATCATAAACAATGCTTGGTACCTCAAGGGACGTAGAGGGTGTAGTATGAGTCCTTGGAGGTTCTAACAAGTGTAGAATGGTTAAGAGAGTATTCTAAAGGCTTTGAATTGTATAGGAATGTGTATTAGGACTGATAAGAACCTTTAGAATGATCCTAAACATTGCTTTGTACCCCAAGGGACGTAGAGGGTGTAGCATGAGTCCTTGGAGGGTCTAACATGTGTAGAATGGTTAAGAGAGTATTCTAAAGGCTTAGAAATTTCTAGGAATGTGTATTAGGTCTAATAAGAATCATTAGAATGTTCCTAAACGTCGCTTGGTAACCCAAGGGACGTAGAGGGTGTAGCATGAGTCCTTGGAGGTTCTAACAAGTGTAGAATGGTTATGAGAGTATTCTAAAGGCTTAGAATGGTCTAGGATAGTGTATTAGGACTTATAAGAACCACTGGAATGATCCTAAACAATGCTTGAGTCCCCAAGGGACGTAGAGGGTGTAGCATGAGTCCTTGGAGGTTCTAACAAGTGTAGAATGGTTAAGTGAGTATTCTAAAGGCTTTGAATGGTATAGGAATGTGTATTAGGACTTATAAGAACCATTAGAATGATCCTAAACAATGCTTGAGTCCCCAAGGGACGTAGAGGGTGTAGCATGAGTCCTTGGAGGTTCTAACAAGTGTAGAATGGTTAAGAGAGTATTCTAAAGGCTTTGAATGGTATAGGAATGCGTATTAGGAGTTATAAGAACCTTTAGAATGATTCTAAACATTGCTTGGTACCCAGGGGACGTAGAGGGTGTAGCTTGAGTCCTTGGAGGTTCTAACAAGTGTAGAATGGTTTAGAGAGTATTCTAAAGGCTTGGAATGGTCTAGTAATGTGTATTAGGACTAATAGGAACCATTAAAATGATCCTAAACATTGCTTGGTACCCCAAGGGATGTAGAGGGTGTAGCATGAGTCCTTGGAGGTTCTAATAAGTGTAGAATGGTTAAGAGAGTATTCTAAAGGATTAGAATGGTCTAGGAATGTGTATTAGGACTTATAAGAAACACATAGAATGATCCTAAACAATGCTTGAGTCCCCAAGGGACGTAGAGGGTGTAGCATGAGTCCTTGGAGGTTCTAACAAGTGTAGAATGGTTAAGAGAGTATTCTAAAGGCTTGGAATGGTCTAGGAATGTGTATTAGGACTAATAAGAACCATTAGAATGATCCTAAACAATGCTTGGTACCCCAAGGTACGTAGAGGGTGTAGCATGATTCCTTGGAGGTTCGAACAAGTGTAGAATGGTTAAGAGAGTATTCTAAAGGCTTTGAATGGTATAGAATGCGTATTAGAACTTATAAGAACCTTTAGAATGATCCTAAACATTGCTTGGTACCCCAAGGGAGGTAGAGGGTGTAGCTTGAGTCCTTGGAGGTTCTAACAAGTGTAGAATGGTTAAGAGAGTATTCTAAAGGCTTGGAATGGTCTAGGAATGTGTATTTGGACTAATAAGAACCATTAGAATGATCCTAAACAATTCTTGGTACCCCAAGGGACGTAGAGGGTGTAGCATGAGTCCTTGGAGGTTCTAACAAGTGTAGAATGGTTAAGAGAGTATTCTAAAGGCTTAGAATGGTCTAGGAATGTGTATTAGGACTTATAAGAACCATTAGAATGATCCTAAACAATGCTTGAGTCCCCAAGGGACGTAGAGGGTGTAGCATGAGTCCTTGGAGGTTCTAACAAGTGTAGAATGGTTAAGAGAGTATTCTAAAGGCTTAGAATGGTGTCGGAATGTGTATATGGATGTATAAGAACCACTAGAATGATCCTTCACAATGCTTGGTACCTAAAGGGACGTAGAGGGTGTAGTATGAGTCCTTGCAGGTTCTAACAAGTGTAGAATGGTTAAGAGAGTATTCTAAAGGCTTTGAATGGTATTGGAATGTGTATTAACACTGATAAGAACCTTTAGAATGATCCTAAATATTGCTTGGTACCCCAAGGGACGTAGAGGGTGTGGCATGAGTCCTTGGAGGTTCTAACATGTGTAGAATGGTTAAGTGAGTATTCTAAAGGCTTTGAATGGTATAGGAATCTGTATTTGGACTTATAAGTACCATTAGAATGATCCTAAACAATGATTGAGTCCCCAAGGGACGTAGAGGGTGTAGCATGAGTCCTTGGAGGTTCTAACAAGTGTAGAATGGTTAAGAGAGTATTCTAAAGGCTTTGAATGGTATAGGAATGCGTATTAGGACTTATAAGAACCTTTAGAATGATCCTAAACATTGCTTGGTACCCAAGGGACGTAGAGGGTGTAGCTTGAGTCCTTGGAGGTTCTAACAAGTGTAGAATGGTTAAGAGAGTATTCTAAAGGCTTGGAATGGTCTAGGAATGTGTATTAGGACTAATAAGAACCATTAGAATGATCCTAAACAATGCTTGGTACCCCAAGGGACGTAGAGGGTGTAGCATGATTCCTTGGAGGTTCTAACAAGTGTAGAATGGTTAAGAGAGTATTCTAAAGGCTTAGAATGGTCTAGGAATGTGTATTAGGACTTACAAGAACCATTAGAATGATCCTAAACAATGCTTGAGTTCCCAAGGGACGTAGAGGGTGTAGCATGAGTCCTTGGAGGTTCTAAAAAGTGTAGAATGGTTAAGAGAGTATTCTAAAGGCTTTGAATGGTATATAATGCGTATTAGGACTTATAAGAACCTTTAGAATGATCCTAAACATTTCTTGGTACCCCAAGGGAGGTAGAGGGTGTAGCTTGAGTCCTTGGACGTTCTAACAAGTGTAGAATGGTTAAGAGAGTATTCTAAAGGCTTGGAATGGTCTAGGAATGTGTATTAGGACTAATAAGAACCATTAGAATGATCCTAAACAATGCTTGGTACCCCAAGGGACGTAGAGGGTGTAGCATGAGTCCTTGGAGGTTCTAACAAGTGTAGAATGGTTAAGAGAGTATTCTAAAGGCTTAGAATGGTCTAGGAATGTGTATTAGGACTTATAAGAACCATTAGAATGATCCTAAACAATGCTTGAGTCCCCAAGGGACGTAGAGGGTGTAGCATGAGTCCTTGGAGGTTCTAACAAGTGTAAAATGGTTAAGAGAGTATTCTAAAGGCTTTGAATGGTATAGGAATGTGTATTAGGACTTATAAGAACCACTAGAATGATCCTAAACAATGCTTGGTACCTCAAGGGACGTAGAGGGTGTAGTATGAGTCCTTGGAGGTTCTAACAAGTGTAGAATGGTTAAGAGAGTATTCTAAAGGCTTTGAATTGTATAGGAATGTGTATTAGGACTGATAAGAACCTTTAGAATGATCCTAAACATTGCTTTGTACCCCAAGGGACGTAGAGGGTGTAGCATGAGTCCTTGGAGGGTCTAACATGTGTAGAATGGTTAAGAGAGTATTCTAAAGGCTTAGAAATTTCTAGGAATGTGTATTAGGTCTAATAAGAATCATTAGAATGTTCCTAAACGTCGCTTGGTAACCCAAGGGACGTAGAGGGTGTAGCATGAGTCCTTGGAGGTTCTAACAAGTGTAGAATGGTTATGAGAGTATTCTAAACGCTTAGAATGGTCTAGGATAGTGTATTAGGACTTATAAGAACCACTGGAATGATCCTAAACAATGCTTGAGTCCCCAAGGGACGTAGAGGGTGTAGCATGAGTCCTTGGAGGTTCTAACAAGTGTAGAATGGTTAAGTGAGTATTCTAAAGGCTTTGAATGGTATAGGAATGTGTATTAGGACTTATAAGAACCATTAGAATGATCCTAAACAATGCTTGAGTCCCCAAGGGACGTAGAGGGTGTAGCATGAGTCCTTGGAGGTTCTAACAAGTGTAGAATGGTTAAGAGAGTATTCTAAAGGCTTTGAATGGTATAGGAATGCGTATTAGGAGTTATAAGAACCTTTAGAATGATTCTAAACATTGCTTGGTACCCAGGGGACGTAGAGGGTGTAGCTTGAGTCCTTGGAGGTTCTAACAAGTGTAGAATGGTTTAGAGAGTATTCTAAAGGCTTGGAATGGTCTAGTAATGTGTATTAGGACTAATAAGAACCATTAGAATGATCCTAAACATTGCTTGGTACCCCAAGGGATGTAGAGGGTGTAGCATGAGCCCTTGGAGGTTCTAATAAGTGTAGAATGGTTAAGAGAGTATTCTAAAGGCTTAGAATGGTCTAGGAATGTGTATTAGGACTTATAAGAAACACATAGAATGATCCTAAACAATGCTTGAGTCCCCACGGGACGTAGAGGGTGTAGCATGAGTCCTTGTAGGTTCTAACAAGTGTAGAATGGTTAAGAGAGTATTCTAAAGGCTTTTAATGGTATAGAATGTGTATTAGGACTTATAAGAACCTTTAGAATGATCCTAAACATTGCTTGGTACCCCAAGGGAGGTAGAGGGTGTGGCTTGAGTCCTTGGAGGTTCTAACAAGTGTAGAATGGTTAAGAGAGTATTCTAAAGGCTTGGAATGGTCTAGGAATGTGTATTAGGACTAATAAGAACCATTAGAATGATCCTAAACAATGCTTGGTACCCCAAGGGACGTAGAGGGTGTAGCATGAGTCCTTGGAGGTTCTAACAAGTGTAGAATGGTTAAGAGAGTATTCTAAAGGCTTAGAATGGTCTAGGAATGTGTATTAGGACTTATAAGAACTATTAGAATGATCCTAAACAATGCTTGAGTCCCCAAGGGACGTAGAGGGTGTAACATGAGTCCTTGGAGGTTCTAACAAGTGTAGAATGGTTAAGAGAGTATTCTAAAGGCTTAGAATGGTCTAGGAATGTGTATTAGGACTTATAAGAACCATTAGAATGATCCTAAACAATGCTTGAGTCCCCAAGGGACGTAGAGGGTGTAGCATGAGTCCTTGGAGGTTCTAACAAGTGTAGAATGGTTAAGAGAGTATTCTAAAGGCTTAGAATGGTGTCGGAATGTGTATAAGGACTTATAAGAACCACTAGAATGTTCCTAAACAATGCTTGGTACCTCAAGGGACGTAGAGGGTGTAGTATGAGTTCTTGGAGGTTCTAACAAGTGTAGAATGGTTAAGAGAGTATTCTAAAGGCTTTGAATGGTATTTGAATGTGTATTAACACTGATAAGAACCTTTAGAATGATCCTAAATATTGCTTGGTACCCCAAGGGACGTAGAGGGTGTGGCATGAGTCCTTGGAGGTTCTAACATGTGTAGAATGGTTAAGTGAGTATTCTAAAGGCTTTGAATGGTATAGTAATGTGTATTAGGACTTATAAGTACCATTAGAATGATCCTAAACAATGCTTGAGTCCCCAAGGGACGTAGAGGGTGTAGCATGAGTCCTTGGAGGTTCTAACAAGTGTAGAATGGTTAAGAGAGTATTCTAAAGGCTTAGAATGGTGTCGGAATGAGTATAAGGACTTATAAGAACCACTAGAATGATCCTAAACAATGCTTGGTACCTCAAGGGACGTAGAGGGTGTAGTATGAGTCCTTGGAGGTTCTAACAAGTGTAGAATGGTTAAGAGAGTATTCTAAAGGCTTTGAATGGTATTGGAATGTGTATTAACACTGATAAGAACCTTTAGAATGATCCTAAATATTGCTTGGTACCCCAAGGGACGTAGAGGGTGTGGCATGAGTCCTTGGAGGTTCTAACATGTGTAGAATGGTTAAGTGAGTATTCTAAAGGCTTTGAATGGTATAGGAATGTGTATTAGGACTTATAAGTACCATTAGAATGATCCTAAACAATGCTTGAGTCCCCAAGGGACGTAGAGGGTGTAGCATGAGTCCTTGGAGGTTCTAACAAGTGTAGAATGGTTAAGAGAGTATTCTAAAGGCTTTGAATGGTATAGGAATGCGTATTAGGACTTATTAGGACCTTTAGAATGATCCTAAACATTGCTTGGTACCCCAAGGGACGTAGAGGGTGTAGCTTGGGTCCTTGGAAGTTCTAACAAGTGTAGAATGGTTAAAAGAGTATATTCTAAAGACTTTGAATGGTTATAATGTGTATTACGCTTTATAAGAACCATTAGAATGATCTTAAACATAGCTTGGTACCCTAAGGGACGTAGAGGGTGTAGAATGAGTCCTTGGAGGTCCTAACAAGTCTAGAATGGTTAAGAGAGTATTCTAAAGGCTTAGAATGGTCTAGGAATGTGTATTAGGACTTATAAAAACCATTAGAATGATCCTAAACATTGCTTGGTACCCCAAGGGACATAGAGGGTGTAGCATGTGTCCTTGGAGGTCCTAACAAGTGTAGAATGGTTAAGAGAGTATGTGTGACACCTTCTTGTAATACCAAGTAATTAATATACTAATTAAACTATTACTCGGATAAGATATGGACTTGTTAATGTTTAGAAAATGTGGAAATCAAAAACTTTCTTTTCATTTTCTATCAGGCGGGTGCACAAACCAAAACATGGTATTCTTGGAGTATATAATTTATATCGTTTTAAACATTGTATTGAATTCGGCATTTGCTAAGACAATAAAATCTTTTCATAATTCAGATAGCATCGATACTTTTGAAAACGTATTTACATAGTAGGATTAAGCGATACTATCCATTTGTTTCTTTTGCGGAACTGATACCATTTTCAAATAACGTAACCGAATTCCTTAAATAACCTTTATCAGAGTAAGCGGAAATTATAGGACTAAATAACCAATAGAAACATGAACATAGATTTTATATATTTATATATCAAGAGTCATGTGATACATAGTCCATACATAAAAGTCTCCGAGACCCCAGTACAAGTCCATAATATAATATATGCATCAAAAGTAGACCACCGCTCCAAAGTTCTCAAAAGATATATCTACAATATATACATATCAAAATATAAACTCTAGAGGTGGTCACATAGATCTGATAACTGTGACACCCTAAGTTTTATTATACGATTAAACAAAGATTTTATGAGTTTTCTTTGCTTAATTAATTTCTAACTCCATTATCAGAGTGGGGAAGCCTAAATTCATTATTAAAATAGTGGTCTAGAATTTTTCTTTTCCTAACTTTTACAAACAAAGGGGTACACATGTGGAATTACTTAATTACCCTTATTTAGAAAATATATTTAGTAGTATTTAGTTATAGAAAATTTTTAGGAAAAATCCGACAGAGTCTCCTCTGTTTATCGGATATTTTCCATATTTCTTGAAAACCTGCTACCTGCGTGAAAGTTAAAAATACATTTTCCAGTTCAGTTCCTTTTACTTATGTGCGGTGCTAGGGTGTTTCCCCAGCTCATTCTATAGCCCCGCACTCATTTAGTTTTGCAACATTACATAGGTATTATTTACAACAACAATATGCACGGAACGTCCCCGTCATAGCGGAGGAAATCCGGCCCAAAGGTGCT
Source organism: Crotalaria pallida (assembly GCA_037953625.1). Classification (NCBI taxonomy): domain Eukaryota; kingdom Viridiplantae; phylum Streptophyta; class Magnoliopsida; order Fabales; family Fabaceae; genus Crotalaria; species Crotalaria pallida. The sequence goes on along the minus strand of CM075649.1, from coordinate 70,961,746 downwards.
CACACATTGCACCACAAAAATATACTAAGTCATAAGGAAAGTTTAAACTAAGTTTTTATATAAAATCTCAAAATAACTAAATCCAAAACTAGTAGAATAAAAGTATGAACCACTACTGTCCCTAGTTGGGAGAGTGATCCTGCTCGGCTGGGACCTCGGAATCTAACTCTGAACCTGAAAAATGGGCGTAAGGGGTGAGAAATCCACGAACCCAGAAATGCTATTTTAAAGAGGCATAAGAACAACTAAGGCATGCAACAATCAATTCATACACATACATAAATCATGCTTCATTGCATACCTTATTGGTTCGAAATTAAATCATATATATATATATATATATATATCAATGATAAACACTCTTGGTTTTTCTTCAACTTTAAACATGACTTTTACTTTCACAAGCTTTTAACTTTTGTATCTGAACTTTGCTTGCATTATGAATTCCATTAGGTATTCTTGCTGCACAATTGGTTAGGATGGTATCTTCACCCAATAGGACTTCTTCTCACTCAGGACTTCTTGACCCATAAGACCTTTCCCTCGTTAGGGCCTTTTCTTTATTTTCTTTTCTTCACTCTCTTTCATATATTCTTTTTTATTCATATTTCATGATTATATTTGGTAATGCAGCTATTAATCATCGCATAGGATCCACGTAACCTAACGAGCCTTTGATCTTATGGGGATTTTTCCTGAGCGAGCTTTGTACCTATTGGGGCTAATTCGGGCCTACTTTGCTAGTAGGACCCTGTCCTAACCGTGTGCACCTAATGGGTGTGGATCCCAAAACGCGATTAATAGCTGCAGACCTTCTTATTTTTTTTCCTTACTTTGCATTACCACTTTATTTCTTTCATTTCTCATACTCATAATTTGCAAAGTAACACTTCTCATTTCCAATTCATATAAACTTTTCAAAACATCTCATTTTTTTACTTGAAGTTACATAATTACATATTTACTAACATAAACAATTTCTTACTCCTTATTCTCATAAATTCCTTTTTCAACTTATTACTTACAATGTCCATAAATTCCTCAACTAATTGCAAGGTAAACAACTAATACAAAACAAACCACAAATACAACTAATAATCATGCTTATTTCATGTAGCAAATAGGGTCAAGCAATTTCATGAACAATAACATATATATTAAAGAGAGAAAATCATATTATCTAACCCTAAACTTAATCATAATTATACACACCCAAAATTCAACTCCCAAGCCCATGAATCAACCCCCTTACCTTGATTTTGAAGATTAAAGATAGAAAATACCAATTTGAGCTAAAACCCTCTTGCTGGATGAGAGAGAAAAACGTGGAGAGAGGGAGAGAGAGAGCTTCCAATCCTTGATCTTGAGAGATTGATAGAAGATTAAAGGTTTGTGGGTGATGGGGATTGATTTTTAGTGATTATTCATGGGTTTAAGTGATGATTTGAAGGTGAAATCATGGAGAGAAGGGAGAGAAGTTCGGCCCCTAGTAGAGAGAGAAAGCCATGGAAGAATGTGTGAAGAAAAAGGCCAAAACGCTGTTTTATGGGCTGAAAAACTCGACTTAATCGATTAATACTCGATTAAAATGGCAGTTAATCGATTAATACTCGATTAACCACTGCTAATTGTCTTTTCTATTTTTCTTCTATTTTCATCGTGTTTTCAAATCACCATAACTTCTTCGTTAACCGTCGGATCTTGCTCAAATTTTAAAGCAAGGTTCCTAAAAATCCATACTCCATATCCAACGGTGGAAATCTTGATTGGAGTTGTAATTATTTAATTACAATTTTCCAAACTAGGGTTGTTGGAAAGGTGATTTAACTTAGCTAAAATTGCACTTTTTAACCCGATTCAATTCCGATTTCGATTCTCCCCTTTCTAACTCCTTTCTAACACCTCACATACTCGTTGGATTAATTATCTTAATTTTTCTTAATTAACTCTAATATATTTTGATAACAACTAATTAAATAAATTAACTGGAAATTAAATTGAGGACGTTACAATCCTCTCCCACTTACCAGAATTTCGTCCCCAAAATTCGCTAGGTGTTGAATAATTGTGGATATGACTCCCTCATTTTGTCCTCTATCTCCCACGTTGCTTCTTCAACATTATTGCGATGCCAGATAACCTTTACCAAAGGAATCTGTTTGCCTCGAAGTTGCTTAATCCGACGATCTTCAATCCGAATGGGATGGATTTCAAAAGTCAGATTTTCTTTCAAAGGTACATTATCCACATCGATTATATGCGAAGGGTCATGCACGTACTTCCGAAGTTGTGATACATGGAATACGTCATGCAACTTAGCTAGATGAGGAGGCAATGCAATTCGATACGCCAAAGGTCCAACCTTCTCAATTATCTGGTAGGGACCAATAAACCTGGGAGAGAGCTTCCGGTACTTGATTGCACGACCGATACCGGTGGTAGGACTTACCCTTAAGAACACATGATCACCACTATCGAATTCTAAGGGCCGTCTACGCTTATCTGCATAGCTCTTTTGGCGATCCTGAGATGCCTTCATCTTTTGCTGAATCATTTTGATCTTTTCTGTGGTTTCTTGCACAATGTCTGGACCAAGGAGCAGATTTTCACCGATTTGGAACCAGCACAGTGGAGTCCGGCATTTTCTGCCATATAGAGCTTCAAAAGGAGCCATCCCAATACTGGAATGGAAGTTGTTGTTATAAGTAAACTCAATTAGTGGCAGAAGATGTTCCCAACTATCTGATTGCTCAATAACGCAAGTCCTTAGCAAATCCTCCAATGATTGAATGGTGCGCTCTGTTTGCCCATCCTTTTGGGGATGATATGCTGTGCTGAACTTGAGTTTTGTGCCCAAAGCCTGTTGAAGACTTTGCCAAAAACGAGAGAGGAATCTGGAATCACGGTCAGAGATAATACTTGAAGGGATTCCATGTAATCTCACAATATTTTGAATGTATAGCTGTGTCAACTTCTTCATACTATACTTCATATTCATCGGAATAAAGTGAGCACATTTAGTAAGTCGATCGACTACTACCCAGATAGCTTCATAGCCGGAAGGGGTTCTTGGAAGACCAGATACAAAATCCATAGAGATGCTATCCCATTTCCACTCGGGAATCTCTAAAGGCCTTAACAAGCCTCCGGGCTTTTGGTGTTCAATCTTGGCCTTTTGGCATACTAGGCAGTGGGATACAAAATCTGCAATCGCCTTCTTCATTCCAGGCCACCAAAATAGCCTTTTAAGGTCTTGGTACATCTTTGTGGTACCTGGGTGGATACTTAATTTAATCTTATGTGCCTCATGAAGAATGTCCCTTTGAACTTCAAAATCTTTAGGAACACATACTCTGCCTCGAAATCGGATGATTCCGTCCGAACCCTTGATGAAATCGGGCTCTTCTCCATCAGGAGCTCTTTCAAAGAGCTTCTGCAATTCTGGGTCCTCTGCCTGCCTTTCTTTTATCAGGTCGATGAATTCATTATGCACCTGCAACATTTCCAGAATAATACTCTTTTCTTGCACCTGCACACCCAACATGAGATTACTAAATTCCTGCATCAATTGCATCTCCTTTATCATCATATTGCTAACGTGAAGTGTCTTGCGGCTTAGAGCATCCGCCACTACATTTGCTTTGCCTGGATGATATTGAAGACTGAAGTCGTAATCTTTAAGAAATTCCATCCACCTCCTTTGTCTCATGTTCAGCTCCTTCTGATCAAATAGATACTTGAGGCTCTTATGATCGCTGAACACCTCGAATCGACTGCCGTACAAGTAGTGCCTCCAAATTTTCAATGCAAATACCATGGCTGCCAATTCGAGATCATGGGTAGGATAATTCTGTTCATGTGGGCGAAGTTGCCGAGAAGCATATGCAACAACTTTGCCTTGTTGCATTAGCACGCATCCTAATCCTTGTTTCGATGCATCACAATGAACGTCGAAGGGTTGAGATGGAGCTGGCAAAATTAAGACGGGTGAGCTAGTGAGTCGCTTCTTTAATTCTTCAAAACTATGCTCACACTCCTCTGTCCATTGATAGGGTACCTCCTTACGAGTTAATTTGGTTAGCGGAAGTGCTAACTTAGAAAAACCCTGAATGAATCTCCTATAATAGCCGGCCATGCCTAGAAAGCTTCTGATCTCTGTGACTGTAGTGGGTCTCTCCCACTTGAGTACTGCTTCTACCTTCGATGGATCAACTGCCACTCCTTTTTCTGAAATGACATGACCCAGAAAGTACACTTCATTTAACTAGAAACTACATTTGGCAAGCTTAGCATACAATTGTTTCTCCCTGAGGATCTGCAACACCATCCGCAAGTGCTCAGCATGCTCACTTGGAGTTTTAGAATATACAAGAATATCGTCGATGAAGACAACGACGAAATAATCCAAAAAGGGTCTGAATATCCGGTTCATGTAGTCCATGAAGATTGCCGGTGCGTTAGTAAGGCCGAAGGGCATGACAACGTATTCAAAATGCCCATAACGGGTGCGAAAAGCTGTTTTGGGAATGTCGACCTCTTTAATTCGGATTTGATGATAGCCTGATCGAAGATCAATCTTAGAGAATATGGACGCTCCCCTCAGTTGATCTAACAAATCGTCAATTCGGGGAAGTGGATACTTGTTCTTGATTGTTACCGCATTCAACTGGCGGTAATCAATACACATTCTTGAACTGCCGTCCTTCTTTTTAACAAATAATACCGGGGCTCCCCATGGTGACACACTAGGCCGAATGAATTGTTTAGCAAACAACCCTTCGATGTGCTTCTTTAGCTCGGCCAATTCAGGCGGGGCCATCCGATACGGGGCAATTGATATTGGTCCAGCACCGGGAACCAAATCAATGCTAAATTCTACTTCTCTATGTGGCGGTAAACCAGGAATATCATCCGGGAATCCCTGCACAACAGGAATCTTGCTTACATCTGATTCTATTTCAATCTCTAGATTTGACACGGTTGCATTAGGAAAGATGACGGCCTTGCTGTGGCAATCAATAAGAACTCTATTCTTCGCCATCCAATCCATGCCGAGGATGACATCGAGCCCCTTGAGAGGTAAGCAAATAAGATTCAAGTCAAATTCTCTCGCAAGTACTCGAAGAGAACAATTTGGACACACAAGAGACGTATACACTGCGGTACTAGTAGGTGTTGACACCGCGAGCACATACGGCATCACCACTGTAGGCACTCCTATTCTCTTGACGCATGATGATGAAATAAAGGAATGCGATGCACCACTATCAAACAATATTTTACAAGGGAGATTATTTAAAGTACCAGTACCTCGAATAAGTTCATCACCATTCTCTATCTCCTCTCCATCCATAGTATACACTTTACCCTTCTGAACAGGTTTCTTTCCCTTGACTGGTTGCGCCTGAGTCGTATTAACTTCTTGTTTCACATTCTTCTTCGGGCATTGATAATAGAAATGACCAGGTTGTCCACAAGTAAAGCAAACTCTGGGTTTTGAGTCTTGATTCTTAAACCAACATTCACCAAGATGACGCTTTCCGCAATGAGTGCATGAAGGATAACTAGGAAAAGCAGCTCCTGTGGGACCAGATTTGGATTGCTGAGGGCCTCTGTTGCCACTAACAGAATAAGGACCAGATTTATGCATAGGTGCTTTACCCTTGATCGGGCCTCCAGACTTCTGCACAGCTTTCCCCCGATCAGTCACTTGCGCATTCTGCAAGCTCTTTTCATACGCACTAGTCATATTAATCAGTTGAGACAAACTGGCGATAGTCTGATATTCAAACAGCACCTTGATCTCAGAGCGTAAACCACTTTCAAATTTGATACATTTTGCCCTCTCCTCAACATCTCTGTAACCAAGTGAATAGCGCATCAACTCCCGGAACTTCGCAGCATACTCTCCAACATTCATGTTGCCCTGAACAAGATTCAGAAATTGCAGCTCTTTCTCTCTGCGTTCATTCTCTGGGAAATACTTGTCCAAGAAAGTAGTGCGGAAAAGCTCCCAAGTGATCTCCCGATTTGCCGCTTCAAGATCGCGACGTTCCTGCTGCCACCAATATTGGGCCTCACCGATCAGCATGAATTCAGCAAGACGAACCCGTTGATCCTGTGGAGGCTGAAGAGAAGCAAATATTTTCTCAATATCCTGGAGCCAATCTTGGGCTCCATCAGGATTGTGTCCCCCTTCAAACCTCAGAGGATCCTGCTTCTTAAACCTTGAAAGCCAATCAATAGCAGGAGCGGCGGGTTGGGGTGGTTGCATAGCAGCAACAGCAGCAGTGACAGCGTTTGCAATATTCTGAGCCTGATTCTGGTTGGCTTGAACCAGATTCTCTAGAATAGCTGTAAGACGATCATTCTCGTTTTGTCGACGATCCATGAAGGGTATCTACCTTGTTGAAGATCACAACTAAATTAGTATGCCAAGAAGAATTTAAAGAAGAAAGACTTAAAGGAAATTATTTAAGGATTACTAAAGATGAACCTAAACATTGACATTTGAACAATTTCTCGCTTGATGAGAAATCAAGGAGTAATGAAACTCCATAGCCGAGGACAAAACTGCTCTGATACCATGAATGTGACACCCTAAGTTTTATTATACGATTAAACAAAGATTTTATGAGTTTTCTTTGCTTAATTAATTTCTAACTCCATTATCAGAGTGGGGAAGCCTAAATTCATTATTAAAATAGTGGTCTAGAATTTTTCTTTTCCTAACTTTTACAAACAAAGGGGTACACATGTGGAATTACTTAATTACCCTTATTTAGAAAATATATTTAGTAGTATTTAGTTATAGAAAATTTTTAGGAAAAATTCGACAGAGTCTCCTCTGTTTATCGGATATTTTCCATATTTCTTGAAAACCTGCTACCTGCGTGAAAGTTAAAAATACATTTTCCAGTTCAGTTCCTTTTACTTATGTGCGGTGCTAGGGTGTTTCCCCAGCTCATTCTATAGCCCCGCACTCATTTAGTTTTGCAACATTACATAGGTATTATTTACAACAAAAATATGCACGGAACGTCCCCGTCATAGCGGAGGAAATCCGGCCCAAAGGTGCTCACACATTGCACCACAAAAATAGACTAAGTCATAATGAAAGTTTAAACTAAGTTTTTATATAAAATCTCAAAATAACTAAATCCAAAACTAGTAGAATAAAAGTATGAACCACTACTCTCCCTAGTTGGGAGAGTGATCCTGCTCGGCTGGGACCTCGGAATCTAACTCTGAACCTGAAAAATGGGCGTAAGGGGTGAGAGATCCACGAACCCAGAAATGTCATTTTAAAGAGGCATAAGAACAACTAAGGCATGCAACAATCAATTCATACACATACATAAATCATGCTTCATTGCATACCTTATTGGTTCGAAATTAAATTATATATATATCAATGATAAACACTCTTGGTTTTTCTTCAACTTTAAACATGACTTTTACTTTCACAAGCTTTTAACTTTTGTATCTTAACTTTGCTTGCATTATGAATTCCATTAGGTATTCTTGCTGCACAATTGGTTAGGATGGTATCTTCACCCAATAGGACTTCTTCTCACTCAGGACTTCTTGACCCATAAGACCTTTCCCTCGTTAGGGCCTTTTCTTTATTTTCTTTTCTTCACTCTCTTTCATATATTCTCATTTATTCATATTTCATGATTATATTTGGTAATGCAGCTATTAATCATCGCGTAGGATCCACGTAACCTAACGAGCCTTTGATCTTATGGGGATTTTTCCTGAGCGAGCTTTGTACCTATTGGGGCTAATTCGGGCCTACTTTGCTAGTAGGACCCTGTCCTAACGGTGTGCACCTAATGGGTGTGGATCCCAAAACGCGATTAATAGCTGCAGACCTTCTTATTTTTTTTTCCTTACTTTGCATTACCACTTTATTTCTTTCATTTCTCATACTCATAATTTGCAAAGTAACACTTCTCATTTCCAATTCATATAAACTTTTCAAAACATCTCATTTTTTTACTTGAAGTTACATAATTACATATTTACTAACATAAACAATTTCTTACTCCTTATTCTCATAAATTCCTTTTTCAACTTATTACTTACAATGTCCATAAATTCCTCAACTAATTGCAAGGTAAACAACTAATACAAAACAAACCACAAATACAACTAATAATCATGCTTATTTCATGTAGCAAATAGGGTCAAGCAATTTCATGAACAATAACATATATATTAAAGAGAGAAAATCATATTATCTAACCCTAAACTTAATCATAATTATACACACCCAAAATTCAACTCCCAAGCCCATGAATCAACCCCCTTACCTTGATTTTGAAGATTAAAGATAGAAAATACCAATTTGAGCTAAAACCCTCTTGCTGGATGAGAGAGAAAAACGTGGAGAGAGGGAGAGAGAGAGCTTCCAATCCTTGATCTTGAGAGATTGATAGAAGATTAAAGGTTTGTGGGTGATGGGGATTGATTTTTAGTGATTATTCATGGGTTTAAGTGATGATTTGAAGGTGAAATCATGGAGAGAAGGGAGAGAAGTTCGGCCCCTAGTAGAGAGAGAAAGCCATGGAAGAATGTGTGAAGAAAAAGGCCAAAACGCTGTTTTATGGGCTGAAAAACTCGACTTAATCGATTAATACTCGATTAAAATGGCAGTTAATCGATTAATACTCGATTAACCACTGCTAATTGTCTTTTCTATTTTTCTTCTATTTTCATCGTGTTTTCAAATCACCATAACTTCTTCGTTAACCGTCGGATCTTGCTCAAATTTTAAAGCAAGGTTCCTAAAAATCCATACTCCATATCCAACGGTGGAAATCTTGATTGGAGTTGTAATTATTTAATTACAATTTTCCAAACTAGGGTTGTTGGAAAGGTGATTTAACTTAGCTAAAATTGCACTTTTTAACCCGATTCAATTCCGATTTCGATTCTCCCCTTCCTAACTCCTTTCTAACACCTCACATACTCGTTGGATTAATTATCTTAATTTTTCTTAATTAACTCTAATATATTTTGATAACAATTAATTAAATAAATTAACTGGAAATTAAATTGAGGACGTTACAATAACAGCAGTGGTAGTTGTAGTAGTAGTCTCCAGATAGCAGAAGTAGTAATCATCATCGGACATCATCAACAGCAGCAGCAGCGGTATCTCCTCCACAACATCCCCACACCGAATCCCCTGATCCTCATCATTTACCATACGCACGTACCTAGGGATCATCGTCCCTCCACTGGCTCCCGGTAGAATGTACAACTGGCTCGCCTCCGCTCTCGTCCTCCACAGGGTCCTCCTCGATCTCATCAGATGGAGTGGGTACCCTACCACTGGGTACCGGGTCAGGAGATGGTGAGACCCTAACAGGGCTCCTCGGATTAGATGGAGGAGTCTCCTCGTGGACGACTCTCGAAGAAAAAGGGTGTGAGCGGGTAGGTCGAAAACGGAAACTGTGATACGAGCGAGCTGGTCGTGTGGGAGGTGGTCCTTGATATGTGTAAAAAGGTGGTACGTGCATAGTGTATATGATGGGAATCCTAAACCTACGAGGACGGAACCGGATCAGCGGATTCGGGTGATAGAAGGTAACCTCTACCTCTCCCTCGAACACCGCGCGGTGGTCCTCGTAGATCCATGTGCCACTAGGAAGTGGCCGGATCTCGATGCAAGCGATGTAACGTGACATCACCTACAAGGGCATAGGGGTAAGCAATTCTATACACATAATCAATAGAGCATAAATATATGTACAATATGAAGGTATATACATGCAACAATAAACAACAATCACACTTAGAATTTAGCAGATATTGAATGCAAGTAAGATGCTCAAACTTGTTTAATTTATCAACTTTAGATTAAATGAGTGGCATGATGTATGAACTTAGCTCTCAAGCCTATCTCCATCATTCTATGTCACTCTCTGACGTCCATCCTTTACTTCGTCCAGCATTCAACAGTGCGTTGTACTCCTAGGTGTACACCATTCGTACATTCACCAAGAATGTACACGACAAGCTTGGAATACGTGCCACCCGAGCAACGTCCCGTCATCCAAACGGTATAACCATACTATCAGCATCTCACTATGCCGACCACATCGTCAACCATAACGTGTCATCAAGCGAGCCGTCAATTGGCACTCCCAGAGGCCCTCCTCATGTTACCAAAACATGATAAACGATCTATCATCCAAACTCCAGAATGAATGCATTATCTTTCACTTAAAGGAATTGATTGGTGTTTTTCTTTCTAGTAATACCTAACGTGCCACCCGAGCAACGTCTCGTTATCCAAAAGAAATTACCATATCATCAATCAATTTCTTTTAAGTCTTAGATCACTTGGATTATTGTGTTGATGTGCCAGCAAGTGGTCTAGGTCAACGAGTAATATAGTCTGGAAGACCGAATATCGTCCCACAGAGAGTTGTGTTTTTAGTAAATTTCCACCTTAGTATAATTAATTAATAAATCCTATAAACTAAAAAGTTGATTAAATTAAAATTCAGATTTAAAAATTATAATTAACTAAACTACTAAGTTGCTGAAATTAAATTAAAACTTGAGAACAATGGAGGGAAAAGTGGTTAGGAACATTGGTTTCATTGTAGGTTTCACTTATTCAATTATAATTCAGATTTTACTTTAATTATCCTTCAAATCATGGACTATTCCTCTCAATTAGCAATAGTTAGACGTCTCTAACATTACCCTTATTTTCCTTGATCCCTCAACAAATTACAATATAAGAAAATATCTATTCAGAACAAGGGAATTATAAAGTCATATAATCATCCAATTATATCCCTATATTTTGGACTGATTATATCATTATTTGCATGGCCTATTCAAAATCCCAACTCCCGTTGCGAATTAAGAAATCCAAAACATAAATTGATCAGGTTTATGTATATAATAAAAACACAATTAATGCATGAATTGAAAACAGCAAAATCCTAAATCATAAATTGAAATAAGCTACGCCATACAAATTCACCTTGTTCCTAACACGAGGGTTTTAGTTACACATAGAAATATGAAGAAGAAAAGACATAATAGGGAAATTCATAGACAAATTACCCCAAATCCTTCAATCTTCAAATGCTCCAAATCAATGCAATCTCCCTCTTCAAATCTAAATTCTGTTTTCTCCTCTGAATTGGCTGCTTAACCTAATTCTAAATCACTAATTTATAATTACAAACTATCTCTAAGTAGAATCCCAATCAATTTCTGAAGTTTTGGCCCAATTGGGCTTTTTCTGATGCTCGCGCGCCCCAGGCGCACACGATAACGCGCCCCAAGCGCGCGCCACTGCTGCTGATCGAGGCCGTACCCGATACAAATAAAAACAGTTTAAGTATAGTACTAGGAAGTGACTCCTAGGTCGTCTCCCAAGGAATATCTTATCAAGCAAAAGGTCGAACACATAGTATGCATAGAAAACAGGGGGTTTTTTTTTGTATTGAATATTGAATAATTGAAATCAAAACAGAATTAAATCAAAACGAAGAAACAGATAAGGAAAAGCGGATAAACCCCTTTGGCTCGCGTTCACAACTCTATCATCGGTCACAAAAGATCAATTTCTTTCCTCTTCACTGTCCAACTCGTGAGAATTAAATACTAAGCGAAAATTCAATTCTCACCCCAAAACCCAAACCTCTAATTAAGCATTAAAAGCCAAAGCATGGAGTTTTTACGAGTTTGCATAAATTAAGCATTCATACACATGGATTATCTCTATAGAATGGAACTAAGCGAACCATAACATATCAATAAGCATGAAAACAGTGAATAAAAACGAAATAGCATTAAGAACAAAACCTCAAGAGTATGTGATACATTACCAAAGGGATTTAACCTAAGAGTTTAGCCTTCCATGAAGAAAAAATACCAAAAAACGTGTAGAAAAGGGAAGAGAGAGAAACCCTAGCAGCCACCACAAGCTTGGAGAGCAAAACTAAGCCTTCTCTATGAGAGAGAATGTAAAAAATGTGAATGGAAGGTCTCTCCCAAGGGTTTACACGAATTTGGCTTTTTAAATCACAAAACGGGCCTAAATCATGGGCCCAAATCCTAAGGAAAGCTTATCTCTAAATTAAATCTAAAAATATCTTATAGATAAAATCTAAATCATAAAAGATATAACTAAATCTCAACTAATTCTAAAGATAGATTACAATCTTCACTTCATCATATATCTTCTCTTCCAATATTAAATCTTCATTCCCAAAATGTCCAAAAAGCCCTTGTGCCAAATATGACCTGAAAATAGAAATAGAATTAATTAGGCTAAATAATCCCAAATTAAACAATATTCAGAATAATAGTCCAATAAACCCTAAATCACTAAATCAAGCTAAACAATGTCAAATAGGCAACAAGTATCAATAATAGGAGTAAAATAATGCAAGGAAAAATGGGAAATAAAATGCTCATCAAATACCCCCACACTTATCCTTTTGCACTCCTGGGCAAAACTAAGAATTAGGACTGAGAAGATCAATATGCACCAAAGTGAATCATGCAACAAGATTACTACAACTAATGAATGCAAACCTAAGAGATTACATACTTCACAATGAATTTTAGGAAATGCAAAGAAATGGGCAAAATCGAGCACACGAAGAAAATAAGGACCAAAGAATCAAGGCATTCATGAACATCATCCAATTATTTCAAATATGCAAAGAAAACCAATGACATCAAGAGGGTAGTCACAAAGATGGTAGAAACTCACAAGGATCACTCAATAGTGTTTACACTCAAGTGTTTAAGGTTAATCAGTGTTTACACTCAAGGCACATCATGAAAAACAAACACAACCATAGGCTTGACAAGCCTCTAACATCAACAATCAACACACATGCACATTAAGATCAAAAGGTCTTTTCAGGGTTGTAATGGGGCCAAGGACAAGGTAGGATAAAAATATGGGAAATGTAGCTAAAACCCAGGGAATAGAGGAGCAATGGGGAACAAGTAAAAAAATAAGCACAATCCACCCCAGAATGAAATGGTAAACATAACAACAACCTCTAATTCCAAACCTCCATGCCTCAATCAACCTTTTATTCTTTTTTTTTTCTTCTTTCTTTCTTTTTTTTTCATCATTCATTTTTTCAATTTTTTTTTCATTGCAGAACTTCATGAACGAAAGGAAAGAAGAAACAACAAAAATGGCATAATGAGATAAAGCCATAATTACTTCACCGACCATAGAGGCAAAACCCAGAGCTCACAAGAGATGAAGAACAAAGCACCCTCGCTTACTTAATACCCATTCCCAAAACAATTCCAAAGCTCCAACATTCCCTAAGGTTAGGACAATCATGGTTTTTCAGTCATAGGCTTGTAATGAGCTAAAGAACAAAGAAAAGGGATATAAAGGCTCAAAGTGGCTATCAAAGGATAAATTCATTCAAGGTAGGCTCATATGGCTAGTGGCTTATTCAAGAAAAAAACAATGCCTAAATCATTTCAAAATGTGCATGGGAATATCAAGTATCAACAAGAGTCAAGTCAAGTTCTAGAGTGCAAGTAATCCAGAGTGCAATCACACATGAAAGAAAAATTAGGTGGCATATATAGCAATCCACCCACAATTAAGGCTCAAATCCTCACAAAAGGGACAATTCTATCACAGTGTTACCACCTCTTAATTATCAAAAGCAACTTTACACACAGAAATGCATGAATTCAGACACAAGATACCAAGACTCTACTAAAATGAAGCAAAAACATGCAAGAAAATGCCCAAAACTTAGCAAAACCTAAAAAATCAAAGCAAAAATATGCAACCTAAACTACTCTCCCCCCCACACTTAAATCACACATTGTCCTCAATGTAAAACAAATAGTAGAATCAGACAGATATAGACAAGTGGAATAAAAGTAGTAAAGAAGGAGAAAAGAAGACTCCCTAAATCATGGTGGGTCAAAAATGGGGTCGGCCAATGAGGCTTCCTCCACAGGTGCATCATCCAAAGAAGGGGTAGTGAGGAAAGGCTTGAGTCGGTGGCCATTGACTTTGAAGCTCTTGTCTGTGGACTCACTCTTGATCTCCACAGTGCCATAAGGAAACACCTGGGTGACTACAAACGGTCCAATCCATTTAGAGCGGAGCTTTCCACTCATGATTCCAACCCTAGAGTTGTAGAGCAACACTTTTTGACCAACCAAGAACTCCTTTCTGCAAATTGAGCTATCATGGAGCTTCTTGGTCTTCTCTTTGTAGAACTTGGAATTCTCATAGGCCTCCAAACGGATCTCATCTAGCTCACTCAACTGCAGCTTCCTCTCCTCACCCGCTTGATCAAGAGCTAAGTTACATTGCTTCACAGCCCAATATGCACGGTGCTCTATCTCCACAGGCAGGTGGCATGCCTTACCAAAGACAACCCGATAGGGTGACATCCCTATGGGTGCCTTGTAAGCAGTCCGATGGGCCCATAGAGCATCCTCCAATCGTGTGCTCCAATCCTTTCTATTAGGCTTCACCATCTTCTCCAAAATCCGCTTGATCTCTCTGTTTGAAATCTCAGCTTGCCCATTGGTTTGGGGTGATATGGTGTAGAAACTTTGTGCACAACCCCATACTTCATGAGCAAAGCTTGCATGGATCTATTGCAGAAGTGTGTGCCTTGATCACTGACTATGGCTCTAGGTATGCCAAACCTGCAAAGGATATTAGACCTGACAAAATCTACAACAACCTGAGCATCATTAGTCCTGGTGGCCTTAGCTTCCACCCATTTGGATACATAATCCACAGCAAGTAAGATATAATAAAAACCAAAAGAAACAGGAAAGGGACCCATGAAATCTATACCCCAGACATCAAACACCTCACAGAACAACATAGGTTGTTGCGGCATCTGTTGCCTCCAAGATAGGGTGCCTCCTGCCCTTTGACATTGCTCACATGAGCTGCAGATTTTGCTTGCATCCTTGAAGATGGTAGGCCAATAAAATCCAGAATCCAGCACCTTTCGTGCTGTCCTTTGAGTGCCAAGGTGGCCTCCCACTGGTGAAGCATGGCAAAATTGGAGAACCGATTGGATCTCATGATCTGGAATGCACCTGCGAATGACCTGATCACTGCAAAAACGCCACAAATAGGGGTCATCCCATACATAATACTTGGCATCGCTCTTCAATTTGTCTCTTTGAGCTTTGGATGCCAAGGGTGGAAAAACAGATGCAACTATATAATTTACAATATCAGCAAACCAAGGAGTAAGGGGAGGGGGATGTGAAACATGCAAAACTAAAAGCTGCTCATCCGGGAAGTCATCCCGGATAGGAAATGCATCCTCCTCTCTCTCTATTCTACTCAAGTGGTCTGCGACAAGGTTATGTGCACCACTCCGATCCTGAATCTCAAGATCAAACTCTTGGAGGAGCAACATCCATCTAATCAACCTAGGTTTGGAATCTGTCTTTTTCAAAAGATACTTCAGAGCAGCATGATCAGTATACACCACAACTTAGAACCTAATAGATATGATCTAAACTTATCAAGTGCAAAGACAATGGCTAACAACTCTTTTTCAGTTGTGGTGTAATTAACTTGTGCTGAATCTAAAGTCCTAGATGCATAATAAATCACATGAGACATCTTACCAACCCTTTGGGAGAGAACTGCTCCCAAAGCATAATTCGAGGCATCGGTCATGAGCTCAAATGGGAGAGTCCAGTCAGGTGGTTGGATGATGGGAGTGGTGGTGAGTGCTCTCTTTAACTCATCAAATGCTTTCTTGCATTGGTCTCCAAACTCAAATGCGGTATCCTTTTGAAGCAAGTTGGATAGTGGAAGGGCTATCTTGCTAAAGTTCTGAATAAACCTGCGATAGAAACCTGCATGGCCAAGAAAAGAACGCACCTCTCGCACGCAAGAGGGGTAAGGCAAATGTGATATTACATGCAGCTTAGCAGGGTCAACCTCTATGCCCTTATGCGAAATAATGTGCCCTAAGACTATGCCTTGTTCT
The DNA here is from genome assembly GCA_037953625.1 of Crotalaria pallida. NCBI lineage: Eukaryota > Viridiplantae > Streptophyta > Magnoliopsida > Fabales > Fabaceae > Crotalaria > Crotalaria pallida. Next base: position 70,945,736 of record CM075649.1, on the reverse strand, counting down.
ACCATAAAATGACATTTTTCAAAATTCAAGACAAGGTTAGTCTCAATGCACCTATTAAGCACCTTAGACAAACTATCAAGACATGCATCAAAAGAGGAACCATATACACTAAAATCATCCATGAAGACCTCTATGCAATGCTCAAGTAAGTCATTAAAAATACTCATCATACATCTTTGAAAAGTGTCAGGAGCATTGCATAGGCCAAAAGGCATCTTCCTATAAGCAAATGTACCAAAAGGACAGGTAAATGTAGTCTTATGTTGGTCCTCTGGTGCAATACAGATTTGGAAATAACCAGAGAAACCATCTAAGAAGCAATAGTGAGATTTACCTGCCAGGCGCTCCAACATCTGATCAATGAAGGGAAGAGGAAAGTGATCCTTGCGGGTCGCCTGGTTGAGCTTCCTATAATCAATGCAGACTCTCCAACTGTTCTGCACTCTAGTGGGAATCAGCTCATCCTTCTCATTTTTGACAACTGTCACCCCAGACTTCTTGGGAACTACTTGAACCGGGCTTACCCAAGTGCTGTCTGAAATGGGGTAGATAATGCCAGCTTGCAGCAGCTTGGTGACCTCTTTCTTCACCACATCAAGAATCTGGGGGTTCAATCGTCTCTGGGGTTGTCTCACTGGTTTAGCCCCATCCTCCAATAAAATCCGATGCATGCACATGGAGGGGCTAATACCAGGTATGTCTGCCAAAGTCCATCCTATTGCCCTTTTGTTTGCTCTAATCACATCCACCAGCTTCTTCTCTTGATCAACAGAAAGGGAGGTAGAGATGATCACTGGAAGTTTCTGCTCAGCCTCCAAGTAAGCATATTTGAGATGAGGAGGAAGGGGCTTTAGGTCCAATAAAGGTGCCTGCATCACAGATGGAACTAAAGGAGCAGCATAATTGGATTCTGCCGCCTGCACCTGAACAAATGGATTACACTCATGCATAACAGAAATGGGGTTAGCATGATCTGAATCTATATCATATGAATCAACAGATGCAGTAGCAGAATTTAAAAACTGGTCAATTTCAATGCATGCAGTGCACATTTCGGAATCAGAACATGCAGAACAAGTAAATGAGCTAGTGAAAGATGGCAAATCATAATCATGCAAAAAGTCTAGAACATGCTCATCAATCAGATCATCAATCAAGTCAACATGAAAAACAGAGTGGTCATCAGAAAAATGTTTCATAGCATCAAAAATATTGAATCGAACCACACTGTCATCAAATTCCATGGAAAGTGTACCTGCATGCACATCTATCTTGGTTCGGGCTGTTTTCAAAAATGGTCTCCCTAATATGATAGGGACAGCACTACGAGAGGTGTCCTCTTCCATATCAAGAATATAAAAATCAGCAGGAAAGATAAGCTCTTCAACCCGAACCAGGACATCCTCTATCAAACCTGCGGGGTAGGCAGTAGATCTATTTGCCAAGTGAATAACCACACCCGTAGGTTGAAGAGGTCCAAGTGAAAGAGACTTGAAAACAGACATAGGCATAACATTAATAGATGCTCCTAAATCTAGCAAAGCATTCTCAAATTTAGTATTACCTATGATACAAGGCACAGAGAAAGTTCTAGGATCCTTACACTTTTCAGGAATATGAGGGACGGGTTTACCTATAAGAGCAGAGACATTTCTTCCCATGCTGATCCTCTCATTGCCCTTGAGCTTCCGTTTGTGTGTGCATAGATCCTTCAAGAACTTTGCATACCTTGGAATCCACTTGATTGCATCAAGAAGGGGTATGTTGACTTCCACCTTCCTGAATGTGTCAAGTATCTCTTTGTCAATCTCTTCCATTTTCTTGCTTTGAGTCACCCCCCTTGGTGGGAAAGGAAGAGGAATGGGGGGTGGTTGTTGGGCAGCAGCAGGTGTTGTGCTTGTGGAAGGCTGACCTGGATGGGATTTTCTGGTACTTGTGTTCTCACTCTCCTCGACCATTTGGCTCTTCTTGTTGGTTGAAACTAGATCATCTTTGTTGAGGTCAGATTCTGGTGTGGGTGTGACAATCTGCTTCCCTGACCTTAGACTAATGGCATTCACATTCTGGTTTGGATTGATCACTGTTTGGGATGGCAACTTGTTAGAATTCTGAGATTGCATAGTGTTGATTGTTGTTGCCATCTGTCCCATCTGATTGGTCAAAGATTGAATGGAGGCCTCTTGTCTTTGAATGGATGCTCTAGTTTCCTGTTGGAATTGGAGGTTTTGCATGGTCATCTGTTTCATCAGCTCTTCCAATGAAGGCTGCTGCTCAGTACTAGGAGCTGGTGGTGCAGAATTAGCCTGTTGTTGTCAATGTTGCTGGACTGGAGGAGGTACATATGGTGGTCTAGAATTGTTCTGAAATTGAACCTGTGAAGTTTGCTGCTGATCAGACCATCTCAGGTTGGGATGGTTCCTCCAACCAGGGTTGTATCTATTGGTAGAGAGATCAAAGTTTTGTGGCTGCTGATTTCTACTGTTGAAGATGTTGGCGGCATATGCCTCAGGTTGGTCAGCACCAGTTGTTGGTTGCTGCTGCTGCACAGAAGGGCATGCATCTGTGGGGTGCTCAGCGGATGTGCATATGCCACATAATCTAGCAGGCAGGGACAACTTCTTCTGGTTGATGGCCAATTGAGTGACCAAAGTTGTAAGTGAATCTATCTTCTGTTCAAGCTTCTCAACCTTACCAGAACTTGTGCCAACATCATTCACTCCTCTCACTATGATTGCATCGCTGTTGCCCCTTGCATGGAATTGTTGACAATTGGAAGCCATCTTCTCGATCTTGACTCTGGCTTCTAAAGGTGTCATGTCTCCTAGGGCACCACCACTTGCAGCATCAAGCATGTTTCTCTCCATGAGGTTGAGACCTTCATAGAAATATTGAATAAGCAGCTGCTCTGAGATCTGATGGTGGGGGCAGCTCGCACACAGTCTCTTGAATCTCTCCCAATACTCATAGAGACTTTCTCCACTTTGTTGCCTGATGCCTGATATATCCTTTCGGATTGCTGTTGTTCTGCATGCAGGGAAGAATTTCTCCAAAAATGCCCTCTTCAGGTCATCCCAGACTGTGATAGAACCAGGGGCCAGATCGTACAACCAATCCTTGGCTAGCCCCTCTAGGGAGTGTGGGAATGCCTTAAGACAAACATGATCCTCTTGCACATCATGTGGTTTCATAGTAGCACAGACAATATGGAACTGCTTGAGATGTTTATGAGGATCCTCACCTGCAAGACCATTAAACTTGGGCAACAAATGAATTAGTCCAGACCTTAGCTCATACGGGTCATCGGGATACTGGATGCACAAATCTTCAATAGTGAAATCAGGTGCAGCCAGCTCCCTCAATGTCCTCTCACGTGGTGGAGGTTGAGCCATATTTTCAGAATAATCAGAATAAGAATCAGAATTTATAGGAATAGAAGAAAAAGAAGCAGACTCACTATGTAAAGACTCAATAGACTCACTACCTATGGACTGGTTCCTATTTTGTCTAACTAGTCTGTGATAAGTTCTATCAATTTCAGGGTTATATGGATGCAAGTAGCTTGGGTTGCCCCTAGTCATGTACTGAACAGAACACCATGTAGCATAGCAAACTGTCACTAATATACATGACCAAAATAGGCAACAAAATTTTTTATTTTTTTTAAAATTTTTTCTTTATTTTTTTCAGCACCCTAAAATCATGAAAACATACCACAAAAAGGTTGAGGACAAAATTCAAAAGGGAACCAAGGCAAACAATTAAATCAGAGACCAAAAACTAAGAAAATAAAACTTGTAAAATAAAAAAGAAATAGTAAAACGGCTTTTTCAGGATCCAGAGGAAGGAGTTTTCTGACGAAGTGAGAAAAATCAGATTATTCATAAAATTCCCTTCGATTTGATATAAAATTCGTCAAATTCCGAGTTACGGGTCAAAAGTTGCGACGATTTGAAGAAAGTGCTGCTAAAACTTGGAAAATTTTTCTGGAACTCACAACCAGTGATGATCTGAGTGATCGTGGTGCCTCGAAACCTTTTTATATGATAAAAGTAGTGTGGATATAAATTTTCGTGCAAAAATTCCACCCACAACTATGTGAACTAGCAACCACAGAATCAATCAAATACACTAATTGCAACAAAATAGCAAAACAGCAAACAGTGCAACTTCAACCGGTTATCAGAATTGACTACTAGACCCTAAATCAGACATGACACACTATAATAACTATACTAACTACGACACTAACTAGCTACTAATGACCTTTGGCAAGAACCGATAATCCCCGGCAACGGCGCCAAATTTGATCGAGGCCGTACCCGATACAAATAAAAACAGTTTAAGTATAGTACTAGGAAGTGACTCCTAGGTCGTCTCCCAAGGAATATCTTATCAAGCAAAAGGTCGAACACATAGTATGCATAGAAAACAGGGGTTTTTTTTGTATTGAATATTGAATAATTGAAATCAAAACAGAATTAAATCAAAACGAAGAAACAGATAAGGAAAAGCGGATAAACCCCTTTGGCTCGCGTTCACCACTCTATCATCGGTCACAAAAGATCAATTTCTTTCCTCTTCACTGTCCAACTCGTGAGAATTAAATACTAAGCGAAAATTCAATTCTCACCCCAAAACCCAAACCTCTAATTAAGCATTAAAAGCCAAAGCATGGAGTTTTTACGAGTTTGCATAAATTAAGCATTCATACACATGGATTATCTCTATAGAATGGAACTAAGCGAACCATAACATATCAATAAGCATGAAAACAGTGAATAAAAACGAAATAGCATTAAGAACAAAACCTCAAGAGTATGTGATACATTACCAAAGGGATTTAACCTAAGAGTTTAGCCTTCCATGAAGAAAAAATACCAAAAAACGTGTAGAAAAGGGAAGAGAGAGAAACCCTAGCAGCCACCACAAGCTTGGAGAGCAAAACTAAGCCTTCTCTATGAGAGAGAATGTAAAAAACGTGAATGGAAGGTCTCTCCCAAGGGTTTACACGAATTTGGCTTTTTAAATCACAAAACGGGCCTAAATCATGGGCCCAAATCCTAAGGAAAGCTTATCTCTAAATTAAATCTAAAAATATCTTATAGATAAAATCTAAATCATAAAAGATATAACTAAATCTCAACTAATCCTAAAGATAGATTACAATCTTCACTTCATCATATATCTTCTCTTCCAACATTAAATCTTCATTCCCAAAATGTCCAAAAAGCCCTTGTGCCAAATATGACCTGAAAATAGAAATAGAATTAATTAGGCTAAATAATCCCAAATTAAACAATATTCAGAATAATAGTCCAATAAACTCTAAATCACTAAATCAAGCTAAACAATGTCAAATAGGCAACAAGTATCAATAATAGGAGTAAAATAATGCAAGGAAAAATGGGAAATAAAATGCTCATCAGCTGCTGATGCTGTTTCTTCAACTGGCGCGCCTCAGGCGCACCCGTCCATGCGCCCCAGGCGCGTGGACCTGCTTCCGGCTCCGATTTTCTCCGTTCTTTTTCCTATTTCAAGGTCTTTGAATGCTCTTTCCAATTCCATAATTATTTTTCGCAATTGAGCTCCAAAATCACCTGAAACACTGAACAAACGATCAAAAAGTTCATGGGAAACTACAACTACTAAAATTCCTAAAAACTAATAAAAAGGTCCTAAGTTTGCTATGAAAACAAGCTAAATCAAAGTAAAAGAGGATAAAATGAAGTCCAAAAAGTATATATATCAGACCCAAATCACTCCCCCAAACTTAGCATTTTGCATGTCCCAGGCAAAAGTAAAATAAAAATTCTAAATAAAAAGACAAACTCCCTAGATCAACATGAACACACCTAATCTATGACTACGACTCATCACTTCGACACATATTATCATAAACTATTTACACAATTACATACTAGTTAACATGACAATCCCATTCAGAACTCAGAGCTAATGAACACTCTCAACCTCTCAATTGTTTCTCTCAAAAGTGTATAAGGGTCATATTTTCAATTCACTCAAGTTCAACAATGATAATGTGTTACCATAGGCTTGACCATAGACCAAAATCGCCACTGAAATTATTGAAAGTATGCAAAAATCAAAAGGTCTTATTTTTGGTTGTAATGGGGCCATGGCTAAATGTGTTCGGTGGGATAAAAGAAAGAAGGGATAAAACTAAGGGCTAAAATGCAAAGCAAATTTCCCCCATAATCATGAATGAGCAATGAATACAATAAAGACTCACACTCACATCAGGAACATTTTATTCTTCCTTTCTTTTCCAAATTTTTCTTCTATTCTATTCTTCTATTCTCTTCCTTTCACATTCATTTGTTTTCATTTTTTTTATTTTATTTTTTCACACGGAAGAGAAATAGAACTCATACACTTTTCACCAATTACTTTCACTTTTCATATTCATTCTTCTCAATTGCTCATTCAAAATTTCCAAGGTACTATCAAAGAATATTTCAATAAATGCAGGGTACCAAAGAAAAATCATATATCATTATAAGGCTCAAAATGGACAACTAAGGGAATATTTTCAATGCAAATCATCTGAAGGCCACAAAAACACATCCTAGGTGCCTTAATCATCTTAATGCATGCAATCAATTATCAATTTTGAAATGGTCACAGGTCAAGTTCTAGAAGACAACATCAAAGTGAACACACTCATGAAAAAATAGGGGTCTCAATATCAGAATATTTCAACAAAATTCATACCCCTCAATATAAGGCTCAAAATCTCACATATGGCTAAAGTCAGTTCACTAATCACAAGTTCTGAAAGCATTTGTCGAAATAACTCAGTCACCATAATCATATTTACAGTTCAATCAAATAGAGTCGAATACCAATGAGTCTAAGTCCTAAACTAAATATACACATGCATCAAAAGAGAAAAAGTCCTAAATCTAGAATAATCACCTACTTTCACTAGAGACACAAACCAATACCAAATATGGGGAAACAATTCAATTCCTGAAAAATCAATTTTTATTTTGTATACTCCCCCAAACTTAGATGTTGGCTTGTCCTCAAGCAAACTACTCTACCTAAAAACTACAAAATAAAAATTAAAACCCTATACTAAAAAAACTAACCAAAAATGACAAGGATAAGATTAAGAATACTACCTATCACATCCACATAAATAGAATTAATCACAAGAGCAATGTTGCTCCCCCAAACTTAATACCTGCAAAGGTTAGTACTAGTGCAAAAAGCACCACCAAAGGGAGGAGACAACACTCACGCCTGCATAAAACTCAGGAATACAAATGTAACAGATAATAATCAAAATAAATATCCATGCATTAAAAATAAATTAAATCCTAAAGAAGGCAAACTCAGATAATGTCACAGGTACAGAGCGGGGTGGGGAAAATACATCAGATTAATCAAAATAAAACAACCCCTAACTAGTCTTCATCCATCCCTCTATCATCAGGCTCAGGCACATCCACTGGATAGTCCAACAGACTCCTCTCATAGTCCGAATAAGGGGGCAGATAAAAAGCATAACCCTGATCAACACTCCAGGCCCTCATAATATCATCGCGGACCTCGTCCCTGCGTAACTGTACACGCTGGAACTCGGCCTGCTGCCTCAAATATCACCCCTGTAGTGCCTGCTCTCTCATCATGGACTGCATCATAACCCTCAGGTCTTCCACACCATCCGACGACTGTGCCGGTCGGCGAGAAGATCCTGCTCTATCCTGGACTGGTGGGTGTGGGTCAAGAATAATGGGTGGGTGTCTATCCTCCCTAGCTGTCTTAATAGCAAGAAAAACATAGATATCCCAGACAGCTTTGGTCAGCATGGTGGCTCTCTTAATCTCCCTCTCCTCATCATTCCCAGGCACCACCCCCACAGCAGAACACAATTGGTGTATTACCCAAGGGAATCCCACATATCCCTTGTCACTCAAGGCAAAACGGTGCAACTGATCAGAAATCAGCGACGCCGCATCAACTACGACACAGGATTTAAGGGCATACACTAGACGACATATAGCTGGGGAAATCTCAGTGTCATGGGAATGGGGGTACAAGTTGTGCATGATGAACCTAACCCAAAACCGGGCAGCTCCCTGCATATGCTTCTGAGACACATGTTTTGGCCTTTGATTAATATTTAAATTCCACGATTTTCCAGCCAAAAACAAATGTCTCTGAAGCATATCTAGAGAATACATGCCATCATCCTCATAACTATCCGTGTTGAACAAAGCGGGGGCCATATGAGGAGAATAGCTAGGAAGGCGTAGGACACGTGCTATAGTAGCAGCATCATACGGGACCTCCTTGCCCCTCACATAAGCAACCCTCTTGTTCTCCACTGTTCCATGCAACAACTCCTCTTTCTTCTCTAACTGTGCACGCCACCACGCATGCGAATAGAACTCCCAAACCAGTTTCTGACTCAAATAATCCGGGGGACCTCTAACCCAGGATTCCCATTTGTTCACTCTAATCACCTCCATCACGTCCTCCACACCTCTCAAACCAACCACCTGCTGATCGGAAACGGTCTCATCAAGGACCATGCCTATTTCCGGTTGCACTCTCCTCTTAATCATCTTGCCATCATGAAATTCAGCGACTTTCGGATTCTCAAAAGTCGTTCCAATCTCTCCACTACTGTCCACCATTGGCCTCTTTCCCCTTCTCAACATGTTTTAGTTCAAAAATTTCAAAAGGCAATATATCGAACACCTGGCAGGAAGCACAAAACCTTCAAAATTTCAAAGAGAGAACTCAATCCTAACCTTCCAAATCCAAACAAATCAGACCAGAGAAGGATAGAGAAGAGATTCTTACCTCAAAACAATGAAAAATTCGTGTTCCCTAGCCCCTTTTTTGAAAAACCGAATTGAGAAGAGAATGGAGGGTAATGGGGTTTTTGAAAATTTTGAATGAAAAAGAAGAGAGATTGATGATGAGAATGATGATTAATGGAGTTGTAAGTGATTAATTTGATGAAATATGAATGAATTTGATGGAATTTATGAATTGGGGATGAATTTGGGGGTTAGGGTTCTTAACTTTTCTAATTGGGGATGAAAGGGATTTGAGGGGAATTGAGTGACTCCCCCCAGGCGTGGCTGCGATATTGGCACCAGACGTACCCCGCGCGCCCCAGGCGCGTCAGGCCATGCGCCCCAGGCGCGCCTGGTCTGTACCCATATTTTTTTTTTATTTTTTTTAAATAAAATTGCAGAAAAGAAAAGAAAAGAAAAAAAATAATCTACCTAAACTATCCTACTAAAAAAAATCTTCTATCCTAAAGTTCCTATCCTAAGGGAGAATTACTTAAAATTGGGTTGCCTCCCAACAAGCGCTTGTTTAATGTCACGAGCCTGACTCATCGCCCCTAGAAGGGGCTTAAGGGCAGTTGTTTTCAGAAGGGTGTACAAACTCTAAATCATTACATTGTTCATTAGAGCTTGCAACACAATTTATTTGGAAAAATAATCCGCCGTGCATGGTGGTTTTTCAAAAATATTTATCACAGCTTGCTCACCATTCACACGGAGAATAACTTCTCCTCTTGGAACATCTATGATTACCCCCGCTGTGGCCAAGAAAGGCCTTCCAAAAATTAGAGGAATGTTATCATCCTCTTCTATGTCAAGTACCATGAAATCAAGGGGTAATATAAAATCCTTTACTTTCACCAAAATGTCTTCCACCACTCCATAAGGGCGGAGGGCGGTGTTATCAGCTAGTTGTAATAGAATCGGGGTCGGCTTAATCTCTCCTATTCCTAACTTATTAAAAAGTGACAAAGGCATTATATTGACACTAGCACCAAGGTCACGAAGGGCCTTACCTGTATAATCCTTGCCGATGCTTATAGGTAGATTGAAGCTTCCTGGATCCTTCAACTTCGGTGGCCGATTGGACTTTATGATTCTGCTACACTTCTCAGCAATTGGAAATGTCTCTCCAGTGAGCATCCCCTTCTTCTTGGTCAGAAGATCCTTCATAAATCTCGAATACAAAGGCATTTGTTCAAGAGCCTCTGCAAATGGGATATTAATCTGGATCTTTCTGATCATGTCCAGAAACTTTTGAAAGTTCCTCTTGTCTTCATCCTTCTTCAACCTTTGGGGAAAAGGCACCCTCAAAGGTAAAGGAGCTAGCTTGGGCTGAACCGGATTGTGATCCGCAGGTGGACCCTGCGTACTCGATGCTCCAACTTCACTCTCCTTCTTCTTTGATGTTGCATTACCCTTAGGCTCCTTCTCTTTGCTTGAATTTTCATTGGTGGCACTCCCCTTGGCAGTTGGTTCATCATATGTTGTGCCACTTCGGAGTGTCACCTTCATGCACCTCTCCTTGGGATTAGCTATGGTGTCACTAGGAAAAGTTCCCACTGACCTCTCAGAAATCTGCTTGGCAATCTGACCAACTTGCACCTCCAAATTACGAATGCTAGCCCCCTGATTAGCAAACTGGGCTCTAATCTCCTCAATGAAAGATTGGGTGGAGTTGTTCAATTTGTCAAGTGCTATCTCCCAGGAAGGTTTCTGCTGTTGTTGTGGCTGATTCAGTGCTGGGCTGTGCCATGAGAAATTTGGGTGGTTGCGATATGCTGGATTGTAGGTGTTGGAGTACATGTTGTTTCTATTTCCTCCACGACCCACATATTTTTCTTGCTCCTCAATAGTCGCTGCCTTCTCCATTTCATTGGCACATTCCCCATTCCTATGGTTCCCAATGCAAAAGTCGCACACAAGTGTGCTACTCACTGCTCCCAACTGAGTTTGACCCATCCTCTTCATTAATGTGGTGATCTGATCATGCATCTCCTTATTCTGCTGAATGAGAGTCTGCATCTGGGTAGTGCTCAGTTCTGGATTCTTCAAGATAGTCTTGTCAGCAAGGGCTTGACTACTGTTGTAGGCCATTGTCTCAATTATTTCTTTTGCCTCTTCCACAGACTTCTTAATCAAGGACCCTCCAGCTGCTGCATCAATCATGAATTTGTTTGTGCTCCTCAACCCATCATAGAATAAACGGATTTGCATCCAATCTGGTATAGCATGTGTCGGGCACTTCTTCAACAGCTGGTTGTATCTCTCCCATGCATCATGTAACAGCTTCCCCTCTGCTTGAACAAAAGAGTTGACATCTTGGCGGAGCTTGGCTTGCTTTCCAGCTGGAAGGAACTGGGCCATGAATTTCTTGACCAGAACATCCCAACTGGAAAGGCTTCCAGGAGGCTGATTCCTCATCCATGTAAAGGCCTTGTCCCTCAAAGAAAGAGGAAACATACGCATGTGAATCGCCTCATCTGATGCACCTTCTATCTTGAAAAAGTCCAACATCTGGAGGAAGTTGGCTATGTGTTCAGTAGGATCCTGGGTAGGTGCACCTGAGAATTGATCCTGTTTGATGAGATGAATATATTGAGGATCAATCTCAAATGCAGCTGCTGTAATTGCTGGACGGACTACACTGGATGTGCAGACATCTGGATCCACTGTGGTGTAATCAGCCAAAGTCTTCCTTGTGAGTTGGGGTGTTCCACCAGAACCATGTGATTCAGCCATCTTTTTTGCTTGCTTTGCATGCTTTTTCAACCGTTTCACACTAAGCTCCAATTCGGGATCAAGTTGCACAAGACCTCGATTACCAGTAGAACGTAACAGCATAAAAACGGTTAAGCAGCACCTGTTAAATTAAAACTAAATTAAACTAATTAAAAACAGAAAAATAAAAAGAAAAATAGAATTTACTAATAACTAAACTAAGTACCGAAAATAAACTAAAGAATACTACTCCCCGGCAACGGCGCCAAAAACTTGTTGATGTGCCAGCAAGTGGACTGGGTCAACGAGTAATATAGTCTGGAAGACCGAATATCGTCCCACAGGGAGTTGTGTTTTTAGTAAATTTCCACCTTAGTATAATTAATTAATAAATCCTATAAACTAAAAAGTTGATTAAATTAAAATTCAGATTTAAAAATTATAATTAACTAAACTACTAAGTTGCTGAAATTAAATTAAAACTTGAGAACAATGGAGGGAAAAGTGGTTAGGAACATTGGTTTCATTGTAGGTTTCACTTATTCAATTATAATTCAGATTTTACTTTAATTATCCTTCAATTCATGGACTATTCCTCTCAATTAGCAATAGTTAGATGTGACACCCTCAAAATAAACCAAGTAATTAATACAAATAAATGATATAACTTGAGTATATATGGACTTGTTGAGTTGTTAGAAAATACTGGATTTAAAATTTTTCCTTTTTAGTTTCTAAAAAGTCGGGTGCACAAACCAAAGCATAGGATATTTGGAGAATAATTTACATATTACTTTTTGAAACGACTTCGACATTTGCTTTGCTCAGAAAATAGTTTTGCAAATCTTAGATGGCATCCTTTTTGAAGATAGAATTTCGTATAACAGAACTTAAGTAATGCCATCCAGTTTTTCATCTAACCAACTGATACCATTTCAAAATGTCATAGCCGAATTCTTTTGTCCAATCAAAATCAGAGTAAGCGGAATTAACAGGACTATGTGATAAACTATAATATAAACATGGATCTTATATATATATACCAAAAGATACGTAATACATAGTCCAGCGATAAAGAACTCCAAAATCCCAGAACAAGTTCATAAGGCTATGTAAATATATGAACATCGAAATAGACCATAACTCTAGAGTTTTCAAAAGGAATATCCCCATAACCACAGTATCAAAACCCCAAAGCTGGTCTCATAGCACTGGTAGCAGCAGTAGTAGTAGAAGTCTCCAAGAAGTAACAGCAATCATCGTTCAACATCATCATCAGCAGCAAATCTCCTCCACAGCAACCATCACACCGGATCCCTGATTCTCATCATTTACCTTATGCATGTACTTAGGAATTATCGTTCCTTTCCATTGACTCCCGATAGAATGAACGACAGGCTCGCCTCCGCTCTCGTCTTCGATAGGATCCTCCTTCATCTTATTTGAAGGAGTAGGTACCCTACCACTGGGTACAAGGTCTGATGAAGACGTGACCTTAATATAACTCCTTGAAATAGATGGGAGAGTCTCCTCTCGAATGACTCTAAAAGAAAAAGGGTATGAGCGGGTAAGTCCGAATTAAAAACTGTGTTACAAGCGAGCTGGTCGAATGGGAGTTGATCCATGATAAGTATAAAAAGTTGGTACATGCATAATGTATATGATGGGAATCCTAAACCTACGAGGATGTAACCGAACCAGTGGGTTAGGGTGATAAGAGGTAACCACTACCTCACCCTCAAACCCCACTCGACAATCCTCGCAGATCCATGTGCCACTAAGAAGTGGACGGATCTCGATGCAAGCGATGTAACTTGACATCACCTACAAGGGCATAGGGGTAAGCAAATCTATACACATAATCAATAGAGCATAAATGTTGAAGTAACATGATTATGCACAGATAACCCCAAAACAGTTAACAGCCATGGTTAACACTTAGAAAACACTTAATGCAAATAAGATGTTCATACTCATTCTTAATATCAAACCTTAACCTTATTAAGGGTATGATGCCTGACATTCTTCTTTTCCTGAGATTTCCCTCTCTAATGTCCTCACAGACGTCAATTCAGCACAACAGTGCATCCCCAAATCACGAATACGTTACCAAAACGTACGACGTACTAGCTCGGAAGTGATAAAAACGTCACACTACCTGGTGAACGTCACGTCACCCAAGGACGCAAACCTATCACTTTTCACCATACAACGGGTGTGATAAAAAACGTCACCACCTCTGATGAACGTCACGTCGCCTACGGACGTAAACCTTATCACTTGTGATACACAACAGAGGTGATAAACAACGTCACCATGTCTGATGGACGTCACGTCGCCTACGGACGTAAACCTTACCACTTGTGTGCAACACACCGTTGAAACATTCAATCAACAGTATACCACATATTGCCCACATTATCCTCCTTAATGTGTCATCGAGCTAGTAGCAACTCTTAGCAATTCCAGAGGTCCTACTTAGGTCATCCGAACATGAGTAAACAATCCGGCACTCAAGCTCTTAACTTAAAGAAATTGATCGGTCTACCTCAATTGATACTACATAACGGGCCACCCGAGCAACGTTATGACGTGCCACCCGAGCAACGTCCCGTCATCCAAACGGAATACTCATCTCATAAATCAATTTCCTTTAAGTCTTAGATCGATTGGATTATTGTCATTTAAGTATTAACCAAATGGTCTAGGATTGGAAATGATATTTCTAATATTCTAGGTAAAACTACTCGGGTGTTCTTCATTTTCCAGAAATTCATGTTTCAGTTTTCACCAAAATACTCGAGTGTTTTACATAGTCACTCGAGTGTTCCTCAGATTTTACCAAATTACTCGAGTGTTCTTATGATTACTCGAGTGTTCTTCATTTGTTACCAAATTACTCGAGTTCTCTTCAGGATACTCGAGTATTCTTTATTTTCCAGAAATTCATGTTTCAGTTTTGGTCGAATACTCGAGTATCAATCCCCAATACTCGAGTGTTTTCAGACAGATAACACTGTAATTTGCATTTTAACATACCATTTCCAATTCTAGCCAATTCTAATCCAATCCAATGATCAAAAGAGCTTACATTATACATATTAAACATGTTCCAACACAAAAACAACAACTTATTACACTGAATTGAATCTGAGCAACAATTTTGCATAAAAACACATTTTCAACAACTTAACATACCAAATTCAGTTCCACACACTTTTGACATGAAAACAACTTACATATAGCTCACATGCAACATATATAACTTGCTCAGAACAATTTTAGAGTGCAGGTTGGTCTCCAAACCAATTTCCCTATTCAAACTAAGCCCTTAGAGCCTCTTGGTGGCTCTCTAATCAAATGTCTGCAATTTAAACTCTATCTAGTGAATAGAGAGCTTCCCCCTTACCTCTTAGACGTGAATCAACAGAGACTTTACCCAAAATTTAGCTTCCAAGTTGAATCCCCCAAACTCCACACTGAAACAGAGCAGTTTCAGC
The DNA here is from genome assembly GCA_037953625.1 of Crotalaria pallida. Lineage (NCBI taxonomy): Eukaryota > Viridiplantae > Streptophyta > Magnoliopsida > Fabales > Fabaceae > Crotalaria > Crotalaria pallida. Next base: position 70,930,684 of record CM075649.1, on the reverse strand, counting down.
AGAGCACCAAGATTGAATTGGTTGATGCATGAAACAACCATGAAAATTGGGGAAATTAGTCTCTATAAACTCTCTACAATACGTACTAGCTAAAGAAAGAAGATTTACATGGAAAGGTTTCCAGAGCTTACCAAAATCGAGCTCCAAAGTAAGCTCCAGGAAACCTTACACAGCAAACGGACTCCAACTTCGAAGCTTCGATTCTTTCAAACTACGAACTCTCAGCTCACAATCTTGGTATACTTGTGAAGCCCTGAATGTGAGCTTCACAATGGTGTATGATTTATAGTTCGAATCAACCCAGAGAGGGAGAATCGATTGAATCAATTCAGAAACCCTAACTCAAGCAAAACTCACGAATTGAGCAAAGGGGTTGATTAATTCATCAACCATGGCTTAAATAGCCATTCATGGAGCTCATGCAGCTCGACACGAAAGCCATGGACGTGTTGAAGGCTCGATTTCGTGTCAAACGGCGGTGACTCGTTGGTGGTGACTCACCAAACGCACTCACTCGTCAACTCTGACCAAAATACTCGAGTACTCCCAAAAACACTCGAGTATTTTGCCCAGTTTTTGAAAAATATTAATTTTATTTTCTTTCCCTCCAAAATCTTTCTAAAATTACTTCAAGGACCCAAACAAGGATTAATGTTCAAAATACTTATTTTCTCACATTAAAACTCTCTAATATCATCATTCATAATAAATTACTTTGAAACCAAGAATAAAAATGATTAATTATAAATGAGCTTTATAATTATCCTTTTATTAATCAGGGGTTAAAAATCTGGGATGTTACACTCTTCCCCACTTAAAAGGAATTTCGACCCCGAAATTCTTCTTGAAAATTCTACAATTTCCAAAGTTACACAAAAAATTGTTCGGGTGTTATACATTTTCAAAATATAATTTGGGAGAGCCCTTCCCCACTTAAAAGGATTTTTCTTATACTTCTTCAAATTCTCATGCTTAAAATGTTGTACATACTATTTCAAATAAACTTTTCTCAAATAACACCTTTTGCTTTCAAAAGCATATTTCAATCCCTTTTTCTCATAAAAGGGTTTGTCTTAAATTTCCTCAAAATTATCTTGTAATTCCTTCAAATGAAATCTTTTGACTAAAAACTTTTCGAATAATACCTTTAAAATATATATATATATATATACTCCTCAATTAAAACATTTTCCAAAGATCTTTTTAAGGAAAAACCTCGTCCCGTTGCATACTCTGATCACTCGGCACGAGTAGGGAAATATTCGTATGACTTCATTTCTTAATAGTTGTAAACATCAGGGTGATCAGTCCTAATATTTAAACTATCAGTAATGAAATCATCCCTTTCAGATATAATCTTTCTCAAGAAAGACTATACGATTTACCTTTAAGTTAGATGAACTTAAAGATTAAGAGTATTATTGTCACTATCAGACTTATTCAGATAGCCAAGTTCTAGAGAAACTTCCGTTGGGGAAACAAATATTTGTCCTATCCCGGTGGTTCTTAATCTCTCTAGTCTTAACTGATCTTCCTCTTTCTCTAGTGCCCAAAGACATTTATCACATCCAATTGTGATAAGGGTTCTGATCACAAAAATTCAAGTTAAAGTCTTGTTCAGATATACCAATTACAAAACGATTTAATTAACGCAGTCGAAAGCATTTGGCCACATTAATTCGAATCGACAAAGGGATAACTCAGACTACCTATCTCCGAATCTAATCACGCATCCTAACAGGATGGAAAACTCTCCCATTCATGATTTGCTAGTTGACCATTCCCTTCTCGTATTTCTCCTTCAAGCAATCCGGCGAATAAGACTTCATTTTCTTGTGACCGAAATCAAATATTCCTTTCCGTTCATCACTATTCAATCCATGGTGATGCACCTTACCTTCTCAAATAATTTCTTTCCATCGGCTTTTCAGTTACTTTCATGCGATGGAGGTTTCCTTAATTCCTTATGAAATTCCGATCCCCATAATTGATTCACTCATAAGCTTCCCGTGCTTATAAGATTCATGTGCTTTCCTCATTATCCATACCAATTCTACACATGCTTGCTAATGTCAGGAATCCTCTATTCCTCAATGATTGACAGCTGGTTTGAAGTTCAACCATAATTCTTTTCGGACTCCGCATGTTTGAATCTTCTATCAAAATTGCAACGAAACATACTTCTCCGATCCTTTGAACTTGGCAACGTTTTCCCCGAGATTCATATTGCCCTACCTTATTTCCAACAATTTAATCTCCTTTCTCTAATCTTTCAAAAATTTCATCCTTGAGTAATTCCCAAGTGTCATGCCAATCCTTTGCTTTCAATATCAAATTTACATAGTTCCACTATGTCTTAGTTTCATCATTTATCGTATAAGTGGTTTAACCTTTACTCATCCATTTTGCTTAATCCCATAACTAACCTTCAACTTCCAAATCGTCTGGGATCCAAATTTTTACCCTTGAAATATCCCCTATGGAACATAGGTTTCTTCCCTTTCGAAATCAATCTCTTATTGGTCCTTACTTCTTCGGTTCTTTGTTGCAATTCACGAATTCGAGTTAGGAATTCTATTGTGATTTGCAACCTCCCCTCCTTACTTCTCGTCGGTCTACTTGTATCTCCAAGCTCGAATTTATTAGACTTCTTAAAACCACTTCCTTAAACTCCATAGAGTTCACATGAATCGCCTTTCAGCCCCTTGTGTTTGCTTCCTCATTTGCATTGTCGTAATGACGACAGAGTCTCCGGTCATGAGCTTTTAAAATACTGTCCGTCAACGTTGTCCCTTGTTCAACTCCTCCTCTCGGCTGAATAATTACTTCGATTCTCCAGGGTCATTAACACTTAAAGCGTAGTGACACGGGAAAAAGGCCTCGAGCCCTCAAAGCAACCTTGATCGTTGCAAAACTCAAGTCATGTGCCAAGTGTATCACCTTGTGTATTCAATCCCTTTGATGCATACTCATCTACCTTCCTTTCTTAAAGTTACCTCCTTTCAAGTCATGGCCTCGACGCATGAAAATATGCTCCAATACTTTGGCGTGAATCGAGTAGGGTAGCACAGGAGGAAATGCTATTCTTCCCTTCAATGACTGAAAGTTCTTGTTGTTCTTCTTATTTCATGTAGAAGACTACTTCTCCTGGGTTATCTTGGTTGAAGATTTTTGACTTTAGAAAGTCCACTTAACAATAGGATTCGATCAATCTTTTCCCAAAATCACATTCAAATGGGACAAAGGATAATAGATCGAATTTAACTTAGTGCCTCGATCAAATATCTCGACACTATAATCTAAACAAACTTTTAGAAACAAATTTGGGTAGTTTCATGGGGTCTCAAATTTTAAAACAGTTAGGGAAATTTGACTTCAACCTACTTACACATATATAAATTGAACAAAAGAATGGGTAACTCCCGAATCGGACACAACCATGCAAAGTTGGTTTTAAAATAAATGGTTACCTTGCACGAGATCAGGAGATTGATTAGCTTCTACTCCATTCCGAGTAAACACTTTGCCTTGAGTCTTAGGTTTTCTAGCAAGTCGGATGTGGTTACTTTTCACAGGTTTTCTGCAATAACGTGCAACATGACCCTGCTTTCCACAATTGAAGCAATTACTCGTTGCCCAACAGATCCTTCCATAATGATGATGCTTACACTTCTCACAGTAAGGGGCATTACTGCGAGGCTTAACTCCATCCATAACTTTAGCTCTTCCTTTGCCTCGGTTTTGTTCACAATATGGACCCTTATTCCGAAGATCAAATCTTTTCTTTCTTTGTGGTCCATAATTCTGCTGGTTACTCTTTGTCTGATCAGCCAATACTTCAGCCTTCTTATCATCCTCATACATTCGACACTTATCTACTGACGTAGAAAAACTTTGAATCTTCTAACGGATTTCAGTTCGGGTCTCAGACCACCTTCAAACTTGATGCATTTGCTCCTCTCATCAAGATTGTTTTGATAGTATGGAGAGTACTTCATCAGTTCCTCGAACTTAGCCGCGTACTCACCCACACTCATGTCTCCTTGCTTTAATTGCAGAAACTCAATTTCCTTCTTCCTTCTTAAGTCTTCCGGGAAGTATTTATTGAGAAACTTCTCCATAAATACATCCCAATTATATCCCTTCCTTCATAGTGCAGAAGCTGAACTGTGTGATTCCACCAGTTCTCAGCCTCGTCCTCTAACATATAAACTGCATACGCCACCTTCTGAGCCTCAGTGCAGTCTAATGTTCTAAAGATCTTATCCATAGTACGAATCCACTTATTAGCCTCCTCAGGCTTAAACCCTCCTTCGAACTTAGGTGGATTACAACTTCTAAAATCCGCCAAACTCTTGGCTTCAGAATTACCAACACTATATTGGTAGGGTGGTTGTTGAGATTGTTGTTGTTGCCATTGATGCATAGATTCCAACACCACGGTGATTCTTTCTAATATCGCGTCGGTGCGATTTTGGTTTCTAGTCGTCATAATAGACCTGCGCTATAACTTATGGTCACGTATGATGAACTACAAAAACATTCTCCCCACAATCTATACTAAGGTTCTAACAATAGCTTTCAACATTGTATTCAATTTCTATATTATATCAATTGCTCAATTCGAGCAAGATACTAGTATTCCAAACAATAAGTATGCCCTGTGGATACCTGCTTGATGTTGATGACTGCCTTTCTGGAGCTACTTCCACTACTACAGGATCTGACTTTTGCTCTGATACCACTCAGTGTGACACCCTCAAAATAACCCAAGTAATTAATACAAATAAATGATATAACTTGAGTATATATGGACTTGTTGAGTTGTTAGAAAATACTGGATTTAAAATTTTTCCTTTTTAGTTTCTAAAAAGTCGGGTGCACAAACCAAAGCATAGGATATTTGGAGAATAATTTACATATTACTTTTTGAAACGACTTCGACATTTGCTTTGCTCAGAAAATAGTTTTGCAAATCTTAGATGGCATCCTTTTTGAAGATAGAATTTCGTATAACAAAACTTAAGTAATGCCATCCAGTTTTTCATCTAACCAACTGATACCATTTCAAAATGTCATAGCCGAATTCTTTTGTCCAATCAAAATCAGAGTAAGCGGAATTAACAGGACTATGTAATAAACTATAATATAAACATGGATCTTATATATATATATATACCAAAAGATACGTAATACATAGTCCAGCGATAAAGAACTCCAAAATCCCAGAACAAGTCCATAAGGCTATGTAAATATATGAACATCGAAATAGACCATAACTCCAGAGTTTTTAAAAGGAATATCCCCATAACCACAGTATCAAAACCCCAAAGCTGGTCTCATAGCACTGGTAGCAGCAGTAGTAGTAGAAGTCTCCAAGAAGTAACAACAATCATCGTTCAACATCATCATCAGCAGCAAATCTCCTCCACAGCAACCATCACACCGGATCCCTGATTCTCATCATTTACCTTATGCATGTACTTAGGAATTATCGTTCCTTTCCATTGACTCCCGATAGAATGAACGACAGGCTCGCCTCCGCTCTCGTCTTCGATAGGATCCTCCTTGATCTTATTTGAAGGAGTAGGTACCCTACCACTGGGTACAAGGTCTGATGAAGACGTGACCTTAATATAACTCCTTGAAATAGATGGGAGAGTCTCCTCTCGAATGACTCTAAAAGAAAAAAGGGTATGAGCGGGTAAGTCCGAATTAAAAACTGTGTTACAAGCGAGCTGGTCGAATGGGAGTTGATCCATGATAAGTATAAAAAGTTGGTACAGGCATAATGTATATGATGGGAATCCTAAACCTACGAGGATGTAACCGAACCAGTGGGTTAGGGTGATAAGAGGTAACCACTACCTCACCCTCAAACCCCACTCGGCAATCCTCGCAGATCCATGTGCCACTAAGAAGTGGACGGATCTCGATGCAAGCGATGTAACTTGACATCACCTACAAGGGCATAGGGGTAAGCAAATCTATACACATAATCAATAGAGCATAAATGTTGAAGTAACATGATTATGCACAGATAACCCCAAAACAGTTAACAGCCATGGTTAACACTTAGAAAACACTTAATGCAAATAAGATGTTCATACTCATTCTTAATATCAAACCTTAACCTTATTAAGGGTATGATGCCTGACATTCTTCTTTTCCTGAGATTTCCCTCTCTAATGTCCTCACAGACGTCAATTCAGCACAACAGAGCATCCCCAAATCACGAATACGTTACCAAAACGTACGACGTACTAGCTCAGAAGTGATAAAAACATCACACTACCTGGTGAACGTCACGTCACCCAAGGACGCAAACCTATCACTTTTCAACATACAACGGGTGTGATAAAAAACGTCACCACCTCTGATGAACGTCACGTCGCCTACGGACGTAAACCTTATCACTTGTGATACACAACAGAGGTGATAAACAACGTCACCATGTCTGATGGACGTCACGTCGCCTACGGACGTAAACCTTACCACTTGTGTGCAACACACCGTTGAAACATTCAATCAATAGTATACCACATACTGCCCACATTATCCTCCTTAATCTGTCATCGAGCTAGTAGCAACTCTTAGCAATTCCAGAGGTCCTACTCAGGTCATCCGAACATGAGTAAACAATCCGGCACTCAAGCTCTTAACTTAAAGAAATTGATCGGTCTACCTCAATTGATACTACATAACGGGCCACCCGAGCAACGTTATGACGTGCCACCCGAGCAACGTCCCGTCATCCAAACGGAATACTCATCTCATAAATCAATTTCCTTTAAGTCTTAGATCGATTGGATTATTGTCATTTAAGTATTAACCAATTGGTCTAGGATTGGAAATGATATTTCTAATATTCTAGGTAAAACTACTCGGGTGTTCTTCATTTTCCAGAAATTCATGTTTCAGTTTTCACCAAAATACTCGAGTGTTTTACATAGTCACTCGAGTGTTCCTCAGATTTAACCAAATTACTCGAGTGTTCTTATGATTACTCGAGTGTTCTTCATTTGTTACCAAATTACTCGAGTTCTCTTCAGGATACTCGAGTATTCTTTATTTTCCAGAAATTCATGTTTCAGTTTTGGTCAAGTACTCGAGTATCAATCCCCAATACTCGAGTGTTTTCAGACAGATAACACTGAAATTTGCATTTTAACATACCATTTCCAATTCTAGCCAATTCTAATCCAATCCAATGATCAAAAGAGCTTACATTATACATATTAAACATGTTCAAACACAAAAACAACAACTTATTACACTGAATTGAATCTGAGCAACAATTTTGCATAAAAACACATTTTCAACAACTTAATATACCAAATTCAGTTCCACACACTTTTGACATGAAAACAACTTGCATATAGCTCACATGCAACATATATAACTTGCTCAGAACAATTTTAGAGTGCAGGTTGGTCTCCAAACCAATTTCCCTATTCAAACTAAGCCCATAGAGCCTCTTGGTGGCTCTCTAATCAAATGTCTGCAATTTAAACTCTATCTAGTGAATAGAGAGCTTCCCCCTTACCTCTTAGACGTGAATCAACAGAGACTTTACCCAAAATTTAGCTTCCAAGTTGAATCCCCCAAACTCCACACTGAAACAGAGCAGTTTCAGCAGAGCACCAAGATTGAATTGGTTGATGCATGAAACAGCCATGAAAATTGGGGAAATTAGTCTCTATAAACTCTCTACAATACGTACTAGCTAAAGAAAGAAGATTTACATGGAAAGGTTGCCTGAGCTTACCAAAATCGAGCTCCAAAGTAAGCTCCAGGAAACCTTACACAGCAAACGGACTCCAACTTCCAAGCTTCGATTCTTTCAAACTACGAACTCTCAGCTCACAATCTTGGTATACTTGTGAAGCCCTGAATGTGAGCTTCACAATGGTGTATGATTTATAGTTCGAATCAACCCAGAGAGGGAGAATCGATTGAATCAATTCAGAAACCCTAACTCAAGCAAAACTCACGAATTGAGCAAAGGGGTTGATTGATTCATCAACCATGGCTTAAATAGCCATTCATGGAGCTCATGCAGCTCGACACGAAAGCCATGGACGTGTTGAAGGCTCGATTTCGTGTCAAACGGCGGTGACTCGTTGGTGGTGACTCACCAAACGCACTCACTCGTCAACTCTGACCAAAATACTCGAGTACTCCCAAAAACACTCGAGTATTTTGCCCAGTTTTTGAAAAATATTAATTTTATTTTCTTTCCCTCCAAAATCTTTCTAAAATTACTTCAAGGTCCCAAACAGGGATTAATGTGCAAAATACTTATTTTCTCATATTAAAACTCTCTAATATCATCATTCATAATAAATTACTTTGAAACCAAGAATAAAAATGATTAATTATAAATGAGCTTTATAATTATCCTTTTATTAATCAGGGGTTAAAAATCTGGGATGTTACATTAGACGTCTCTAACATCACCCTTATTTTCTATATATTTAATCGTTGATCCCTCAACAAATTACAATATAAGAAAATATCTATTCAGCACAAGGGAATTATAAAGTCATATAATCATCCAATTATATCCCTATATTTTGGACTGATTATACCATTAATTGCATGGCCTATTCAAAATCCCAACTCCCGTTGCGAATTAAGAAATCCAAAACATAAATTGATCAGGTTTATGTATATAATAAAAACACAATTAATGCATGAATTGAAAACAGCAAAATCCTAAATCATAAATTGAAATAAGCTACGCCATACAAATTCACCTTGTTCCTAACACGAGGGTTTTAGTTACACATAGAAATATGAAGAAGAAAAGACATAATAGGGAAATTCATAGACAAATTACCCCAAATCCTTCAATCTTTAAATGCTCCAAATCAATGCAATCTCCCTCTTCAAATCTAAATTCTGTTTTCTCCTCTGAATTGGTTGCTTAACCTAATTTTAAATCACTAATTTATAATTACAAACTATCTCTAAGTAGAATCCCAATCAATTTCTGAAGTTTTGGCCCAATTGGGCTTTTTCTGATGCTCGCGCGCCCCAGGCGCACGCGATAACGCGCCCCAGGCGCGCGCCACTGCTGCTGATGTTGTTTCTTCAACTGGCGCGCCTCAGGCGCACCCGTCCATGCGCCCCAGGCGCGTGGACCTGCTTCCGACTCCGATTTTCTCCTTTCTTTTTCCTATTTCAAGGTCTTTGAATGCTCTTTCCAATTCCATAATTATTTTTCGCAATTGAGCTCCAAAATCACCTGAAACACTGAACAAACGATCAAAAAGTTCATGGGAAACTACAACTACTAAAATTCCTAAAAACTAATAAAAGTTTGCTATGAAAACAAGCTAAATCAAAGTAAAAGAGGATAAAATGAAGTCCAAAAAGTATATATATCAGACCCAAATCATATTGTCATTTAAGTATTACACAAATGATTCAGAATTAGAAATGGTATTTTTAATATTCTGGTAAAACTACTCGAGTGTTCTTCAGAATACTCGAGTGGTTCTTCAGTTTTTTCCAGATTACTCGAGTGGTTCTTGGCTACTCGAGTCGTTCATGCTTTCAGGAAGTTCAAATTCCAGATTCTCAAAAATTACTCGAGTAGTTCATGAGTACTCGAGTGTTCTTCATCAAATCCAGAATACTCGAGTGTCTCATGCATTACTCGAGTGGTTTATCAGAACATGTTTTCGAGCATCAGTTGATACTCGAGTTCTGGGCCTGGTACTCGAGTGTTCTAACACAAAAATACACTGTTTTATCAAAATTTAATCGAGTATTAAGCCAAGTACTCGAGTCTTTTCTTACAGAACAGACTGGAAACTTGGTTTTAACATACCATTTTCAATTCTAACCTTTTCTAGTTCAATCCAATGATCAACAGTGTTCATATATCACATATTGAACATGCTCAAACACTTAAAACACATCAATTTACATATTTGACAAAGAATCAAGAGATTATGCATAAAACATGCAAATTCACAACTTAACATATCAAATTGCAATATACCCAATAAACTTGTGAATTTGAGCTTAAAACAGCTTGCATGCATCATATGGAACTTGCTCAAAACAACAATAGAGCATCAGTTGGTCTCCAAACCAAATTCCCTATTCAATCTAAGCCCTTAGAGCCTCTTGGTGGCTCTCTAATTAAATTCATGAAATTTAAACTCTATCTAGTGAATAGAAAGCTTTCCCCTTACCTCACTGACTTGAAACAACAGAAGATTTGCAAAAGAAAACTCCACAGCACCAAGAACCTCTTCAAGCATCACATGCAGGACAGTTTGAGTGGAGTACCAAGATTGAATTGGTTGACATAGGAAACAGAGATAGAAATTGGGGAAATTAGTATTTCTAAACTCTATGCAACATCTACTAACTATAGAAACCAATTTGAGACTCAGGGAACTCGTGAGCTTACCAAAATTCGAATCCAAAGTAAGTTCCAGAAAAAGGTTTGACAGCTACAAGCTCCACTTCCAAGCTTCAATTCTTCCTCCACATTCACTCTCAGCTCACGAATTTGGTGTCTATACAAAGCTCAAGATGTGAGCTTTGTATTGGTGTATAATTTGTGACTCGAATCGAAACACAGAGGGAGAATCGATTACTCAAACTCAGGAACCCTAACTTAAGCAACAAACCCAAATTCGATCAAATGCCTCAACAATTCGAGTTTAGATGGCTTAAATAGAATGGTTGAAGGCTCATGCACAGTGACACGACAGCCATGGGCGTGGGAGGGTTGTGTTTTCGTGTCAATGGAGGGGAATCGTTGGTGGTGACTCACCAAACGCACTAACTCGTGCAACTCTGACCAGAACACTCGAGTCTTTTCAGAAACACTCGAGTGTTTTGACCAGTTTTTGAAAAATAATAATTTTATTTACTTTCCCTCCTAAACCTTTCCTATAATTACCTCTAGGTCCCAACTCACGGACTAATATGTAAAATACTTATTTTATGCATAAATATACTTACAAAATAAATTCATACATCCACTAATAGCATATGTAGGATTCTCATGTTTTGATGCTAACAATCTCTCTCCAAGCAACAACATTGGCAACAAGCAAGCTACACCACATGAAGATTAGAATTAGGATTTTTATTAATTCTATTTCAATGTAATCTTTATTTTATGCAATGCATCTCATTGGTGTGGGTAGCTTAGGTGATTTTAAGAATATTTAAATAATGTTTGATTAAGAGTGAAGATACTTTAAATCTTGATTAAATAGCTTGTGAAAATCATTTTAGAAAAACTTTGTTTTTATTCAGATTCTGATCAGTTTACTCGAGTAATAAGTACTGGATCACTCGAGTAATTTATGTCATGACAGGTTAATCGAGTAATGGTTTACACATCACTCGAGTAACTTAATCTGACATGTTTCACTCGAGTGACGTTGTTTGGTTTACTCGAGTAATTCAATCAGTGTTGGGAAAATTTTAAAAGGACTTAATTTTCTCTTTCATAAATATATACTTTCATTCTTACAATTTTATAATACACTTTTCAAAAGCAATCCAAGAGCTATTTTACATCTTTCAAGAGCTATCAAGATTCAACAAGAAATTTTTCTTCTTCACTCTATTTTCTATCATTGTTCAAATATTCTTGAGATCATATTTTTGTTCTTAGTGGTTGTTGAAGATTTGCAATTTGTGATTGCATTATTGAAGTTTCAACACAAGTGAAGAATCTCACAAGGAAGACTTTGAGGATCAAATCAAAGCAAGAAAAGAGGATTGGTTGGAAGCATCTTCAATCAATTAGCAAGGAAATCTAGAATTCTCAAAAGGGGTAGATTAGATCAAAGTGTTTGGTACACACTTTGAGTTGGGTTTTAAGATAGGAGAACTAAGAATCTAGTTGCATCTTAAAACATTGTAAAATCTACATTTGAAGATTTCTAGTGAAGAATCTCTCTTGATTTAAGAGGGGACTGGAGTAGCTTTCAAGTGGGTGAAAGTGAACCAGGATAAATCCTTGTGTCTCTTTTATTTTCATTCCTTGTATTTCATTAATTCATTAACAATTGCATTTTTTAGGTTAGAATTGGGGGTTTCTTAATTCTACTCAATTGATCTAAAATTGCATGTTAATATTACTTGAAATTGTTCATATTAATCATTCATAATTTGTTGAATCATCATAGCATTGTTATTCTTGAAGAACTCCATTGAAAACTCAGTTTTTAATTGAATTTTACCCAGTTTACTCGAGTAAAGTTCTTGTCACTCGAGTAATCTGCTTTCAGTTTTTGAACAATACTCGAGTAGGTTTTCTGTTACTCGAGTGATTTAAAAAATAGATTTCGTAATACTCGAGTGATTTGCTGAATACTCGAGTGAAATTATTTTTGCTTGCGTATTACTCGAGTGAAGACTTGAGTTACTCGAGTAATCTGAACTGAATTTTTAGAAAACTTATTTTTCATAAAACCATTCTCTTAGTTGGACGAAAAATCTATAATAAGGCTTCAATATTCTATTCACCCCCCCTCTAGACTATATTGAGCCGCTTGCTGGTTTCCAACAAGTGGTATCAGAGCTTGGACGAAAAATCCGAGCCTTAAAAAGCTTTTTCGAAAAGATCTTTTTTACTTGGAAACAATGGGCTCAATTTCAAATCCTTTTGGTGGTGAAGGAACTTCCATTAATCGTCCTCCACTATTCAGTGGTGAGGGTTACGCTTATTGGAAGGTCCGCATGAAAATTTTTATTCAAGCCATAGATATGGAAATTTGGAACGCCATAGAGAATGGACCTTTTGTTCCTCAAACGAAAGTAAATGATGTTGTTTCGATTAAACCTCAATCGAGTTGGGACAATGATGATAAGAAGAAAGTTGCATTTGATTTAAAAGCTAAAAATATCATCACGTCCGCTCTTTCTTATGATGAGTTCTTTCGAGTATCTCAATGTGTTGATGCTAAACAAATGTGGGACACATTACAAGTCACACATGAGGGCACTTCGGAGGTTAGAAGGGCTAGGCTAAATACACTCATGCATGAATATGAACTCTTTCGTATGTTACCTAATGAAAATATAGGTGACATGCAAAAGCGGTTCACTCATATCATTAATCATCTTTCTGCACTTGGAAAAGTTATAACTAATGGTGAAGTTGTTAATAAGATTTTGAGATGTCTTAGCAGGGAATGGCAACCTAAAGTGACGGCCATTATGGAAGCTAGAGACGTGGATCAAATTGACTTAGCAACTCTATTCGGAAAGCTTCAAGAGCATGAAATGGAGCTTGGACGGTTATCCATGAATGAAGATGCCGATAGAAAGAAAAAGGGGATTGCTCTTAAATCAACTTCAAAATCCCTTAAGGCACAAGAGGAAAACTTTCAAGTGGATGACTCGGACTCCGATATAGATGATGAGACCCTTGGCTTGCTAGTTAAAAAGCTTGGTAGGTTCCTTAAGAAAAAGGGGAACTTTAATAGAAATAGACAAAGAGATTCTAAGGACTCACAACCAAGAAATAAGACTAACAAGGATCACATCAAGTGTCATGGGTGTGGAAAGCTTGGTCACTATCGATCGAATTGTCCAACTAATTCTAAGAAGTCGGAAGGTGACAACTCAAAGTTCAATTCATCTAAAGGAAAAAGGGCTTACATAGTATGGGATGAAGTAGAGAGTCAATCAACATCTAGCTCGTCGGATGATGAAGAACTTGCAAATCTATGTTTAATGACAAAGCTTGATGAAGAGGAATCTTCGAGCATTAAATCAAGTGAGAACGTCAATGAGGTAGATTATCTTTCCGATGCTAGCTCAAGTTCTAATTCTCCTTCATTCAATGAATTGTACAATGTGTATGTAGAGATGCATAAAGAGTTGAAGAAACTTGCTAAAATAAATGTTGAAAGAAAGAATTTCATAATGAAGCAACATGAAAAGATAATTGAACTTCAAAAAGATTTAGAAGAACTTAAGCTTCAAAATGAAACTCTTGAACTCATTTATGCAAACTCTACATGCAATTGTGAATTGAAATCAAATGAGACTCCATCTTGTGAAAATTGCAAGTCTTTGGAAAAAGAAGTTTTTAATTTGAATGATCGACTTGCAAGGCTCATGAAAGGAGATACTTCTTTAGATCATTTGCTTTCAACTCAAAGGAACAATAGCAATAGATCCGGTCTTGGCTATACCAAACCTAAGAAACGCAATTATCGCAAAGTTGGTGGATTTTCAAAGAATAAGATTTCTAAAAACCCAACTTGCCATTATTGTGGAATCTTTGGGCATACCACGAATAAATGTAATATAAAGAAATTTGGTATACCAAGCGGAGAATATATTTGGATTGTTAAGGGGACTTCTCCTCATGCTAACAACAAAGGACCCAAAACCACTTGGGTACCTAAGTCAACCAAATGATATCTTTCTTGTAGGTGTGTCTTCGAACAAAAGAGCGAAAATGGTACTTGGATAGTGGTTGTTCGAGACACATGACGGGAGACAAAACGCACTTCATGGAACTTACTCCGAAAAGTGGTGGATTTGTGACATACGGCGACAACAACAAGGGCAAAATTCTAGGAGTTGGGAAGATCGGTAATGTATCTAACCTTGTCATAGAAAATGTCCTATACGTAGAAGGCTTAGAACACAACTTGCTTAGTATAAGCCAACTATGCGATATGGGCAATTATGTAACTTTTACTCCGGAATTATGCTTCATTAAGTCTTCTATAGATGATAGTGTTAAGTTTGTTGGTCGTCGCTCTAATAACACTTACTTAATTGATTTGGATGAGATAACTTCACTATTTTCAAAATGTTTCAAATCTTTTGATGATGAAATTCGTCTTTGGCATAGACGAATTGCTCATGTGAATGTGAATCAATTAAACAAACTTTTACGAAAAGATTTAGTGATTGGTTTGCCTAAACTAAACTTTAAGCTTGATGGCATTTGTGACTCTTGTCAAAAGTGCAAGCAAGTTAAAAGTTCTTTTAAACCTAAAAATGTGATAAGCACAAGAAAGCCTTTGGAGTTAATCCATATGGATTTGTTTGGACCTTCACAAATTAAAAGTTTAGGTGGCAATTACTATGGATTTGTTTTAGTAGATGATTTTACTAGATTCACATGGACTTTATTTTTATCCGCAAAAAGTGAAGTTTATAAATGTTTTAAAAAATTTGCAAAACTCATCCAAAATCAACTAAGTTTTAAAATTGTGTCTATTAGAAGTGACCATGGAGGTGAGTTTGAAAACACTAGGATTGATGCGTTTTGTGATAAGTTTGGTATTGATCATCAATTTTCGGCCCCTAGGACTCCGGAGCAAAACGGAGTTGTAGAAAGGAAAAATAGAATGTTAGTGGAACTTGCTCGTACTATGTTGAAAGAATCAAATGTTCCTAAATATTTTTGGGCCGATGCGGTAAACACCGCTTGCTATGTGCTTAATAGGGTTCTTATTCGTCCGCATTTAATTAAAACACCTTATGAACTTTTAAAAGGGCGAAAACCAAATATTTCACATTTTCATGTTTTTGGGTGTAAGGTGTTTGTTTTAAATAACGGAAAGGAACCGGTCGGCAAGTTTGACTCTAAAGCCGACGAAGGCATATTCATAGGTTATTCAACTCATAGCAAAGCATATAGAGTCTACAATAAAAGAACATTAACCGTTGAGGAATCCGTGCATGTTGTATTTGATGAATCTTCGAAAGGAGATTGTGTTGTTTCTTGTGATGATAATATAGGTACATTTTTGGATCATGAGAATTCAACACCACAACAAATGGAAGAGAATCAAAATGAAGATAGAGAGGTGCAAGCACAAGATAAAGACTTAGCACAAGAGATTCAACCTCAATTACCAATAGCTTGGAAGTCCAACAAAAATCATCCGATTTCTAATATCTTAGGTGACATTGCGAAGGGAGTGGTAACCCGACGCACTTTAAATAATTTTTGTTATTATGTTGCCTTTGTATCTCAAATAGAACCTAAGAATATCAAAGAGGCTCTTCAAGATGATCATTGGATTATGGCCATGCAAGAAGAATTAAATCAATTTGAAAGAAACCAAGTTTGGGAGCTTGTGCCAAAACCCGATGATCGTCCTGAAATTGGTACTCGGTGGGTCTATAGGAATAAGTTAGATGAATCGGGTATTATTGTTAGGAATAAAGCTAGGTTGGTAGCACAAGGTTATAGTCAAGAAGAAGGAATCGATTACGATGAGACATATGCTCCCGTTGCTAGACTAGAAGCTATTCGTATTCTTCTCGCTTTTGCTTCAATTATGAATTTTAAATTGTTTCAAATGGATGTTAAGAGCGCCTTTCTTAACGGATACATTCAAGAGGAAGTTTATGTGTCACAACCTCCCGGATTCGAGAGTTTTGAGCATCCGGACTACGTTTTCAAACTAAAAAAGGCTTTGTACGGTTTGAAACAAGCTCCTAGAGCTTGGTACGATCGACTAAGCAATTTTTTATTACAAAAAGGTTTTAAACGAGGCACTGTTGACACTACTCTTTTTATTGAACGTTCCGGTAAGGATATTTTATTGGTTCAAATATATGTTGACGATATTATATTTGGTGCTACTAACGATAACTTGTGTAAAAAGTTTTCAGAATTGATGCAAAGTGAATTCGAGATGTCAATGATGGGAGAGCTTACATTCTTTCTTGGCCTTCAAATAAAGCAGCTTAATGATGGCATTTATATTCATCAAAGTAAATATTGTAGAGAGCTTATCAAACGTTTTGGAATGGATTCGTGCAAATCCGCTTCTACACCAATGAGCGTTGCATGCTACCTAGATCAAGATGAGGCTGGAAAAGCGGTAGAGGTAACGAAGTATCGTGGTATTATTGGTAGTTTGTTATACTTAACTGCATCTAGGCCTGACATCATGTTTAGTGTATGTATGTGTGCACGTTTTCAAGCAAAACCGAAAGAGTCGCATCTAACTGCTGTCAAAAGAATAATGAAATACTTAAAGGGTACAACAAATACTGGACTTTATTATCCTAGGGATGCTTTTCTAAAAGTTATAGGTTATTCGGACTCTGACTTTGCCGGTTGTAAAGTTGAGCGAAAAAGTACAAGCGGAACATGCCATTTAATTGGTAGTTCACTTGTATCGTGGTTTTCCAAAAAGCAAAATTGTGTAGCTTTATCAACCGCCGAGGCCGAATACATAGCTGCAGGTAGTTGTTGTGCTCAAATTTTATGGATGAAGCAACAATTATCTGACTTTGGTTTAAATTTGACAAAAATCCCTATAAAGTGTGATAACACTTCGGCAATTAATTTGACTAAAAATCCAGTATTACACTCAAGGACAAAGCATATTGAAATTAGGCATCACTTTTTGAGAGACCATGTTCAAAAAGGTGATTGTGTTATTGAGTTTGTTCAAACTTCAGATCAATTAGCTGATATTTTTACAAAACCATTACCAAGGGACACATTTTATAAGATTCGAAGAGAACTTGGTATTTTTGATGAATCAACTATTAGCTAATTGTATTTGATGCTTTTTTGAAATCACCTTCAAGCCTATTTCAATGTGATTTGTATTTTGAGTTGTTGTATCTTATTAAAGTGTTTCTTAACTTTTTGATATGTAGTCATGTGTGTATGTGTTCTATAATATGCTAATTGCTTTATTTGTATGTGTGCTTCTTGCAAAATGCTAAGTGTTTCTCTGTGTTTGTGCATGAAAAATGTTTTTGCATGAAAAATTGAAATTTTTAAAAATCTGGACAGTTCACTCGAGTAACAGATTTTTTCACTCGAGTAATTTTAAAATCTCTTTCGTATTACTCGAGTAATTCTGTCTGTCACTCGATTAATTTTAAAATGACTTTCGTATCACTCGATTAAGTTCATCCATCACTCGAGTAATTTTTTTTTTTTTATCTTTCGGCATACTCGAGTAACATTCTTTTTCACTCGAGTACTGCTCGAATCACTCGAGTGACGTATGAACATTACTCGAGTAACTTACGTGATTTTAAAAGCTGAACTGTTGAAATCTGCATCATTTTCACGACTTTTTCTCTCTCTTGTTCGTCTTTCTCTCTTCTCTCTCATACGGGTCTTCATCAAATCATCATTTTTCAGCCACAAAAACTCACAAATCATACAAATTTTTTCCATATTTCCTCATTATATCATCATTTCTACTCATTTCATTCATCAATTTCACCAATTTTATCCAAAAATCCGAAAACCCCAAATCAAAACCCTAACCCCCAAAACCGAATCTGCACTTTCTGAATCAATGGCTTCTTCCTCTCACTATCAACCTCCTCAAAAGAAAGCAAAGCAAGGAGCAGGTCGTAATGATCCTTGGTTTTCTGGAATCAACCGAGATTTGCGGGAACCGGCATTTATCAATCGCTCTTTTGGTCTTACAAGGTATGTTAAGTTTGCTTGGTTGCGTAAGGAGCAATTTCCGTTTGTAGAGGATTTAGAATTTCAGAATTTGAAGAGGTTTTTGGAATTTGAGACTCATTATTACCCTAGGCTTGTCAGACAATTTTATCAGAATTTTACTAAGCTAGATGGTGAGTATCAAACAATGGTTAGAGGACATCATTTTGTTATAAAGCCTGCGGATTTGACTATGATGTTTGGTTTAGAAAACAAGGGAACTTTTATTGGTGATACTGGATGTCTGGATTTGAATGTGGATACTACTCAGATTTATACTGATTTGTTGCGTACTGGTGAATCTTGGGGTGATAGGACTACTAGAACTGTATCACCTTTGCATGCTGTGGATAGGGTGCTCATGTACATTGTCTCTTATTGTTTGATTCCTAAATGCAATCAAAATTATGCTCAATTGGGAGATGATGATCTTACTTTGTTTCATGGGATTAAAAAGAGGTATGAGATGAATTGGAATAAAATGTTTTTAGCTCGTATGGAAGCTGCTGCTCAATCTCCTCCTACCCAATTCTTGCCATATCCTATGCATGTCACCAAGATCATGAGGTATTATCGTGTTCCAATCCCTGATGATGAGCCAGCTGAAATGGAAAAGAAAAATAACTGGTGTCTTAATGATTCGCACATTAGTTATATGAAAATTGCTTGGCATAGGGAAAGTCGCACTTGGTTATGGAAATCACAGATTAAGGAAATGGCTGAAGCTGCAAAGGCTGCAAGAGTTTCAGGTTCTAGAAAAAGGAATTTACTTGCTGATAGGGCTGGTGCATCTTCTTCTGTTCCTCCTTCTTCTACTGATCCGATGGATACCGATCGTGTTGAGGACTATATCGATTTGGATAATCTTGGTACTCCATTTGATGCACAGGCTGCTCATGAGTCATTGGTTGAGCACATCAATGCTCAATTCACTCAGTTGGAGATGAGACAGGATGTGAAGAATATTGCCATGGAGCATCGTTTGATGGATTACATGTCTGGACTCTTTTCTCATCATTTCCCTTCTCCTCCACCTGATTCCTAGACCTGTTGATGCTGATGATGTTTGATGTTGCTTTCTGTTGCATGTTTCATTTGCATATTTCTGGTTATTTTTCTGTCTCATGTTTCTGACTCTGTTGCTACTATTTTTTTTCAGACCTTGCGTATGGTCTCGTTTGGTTAGTTTCGTTTTGTTTATCTGCTATGATTTGCTGCATAGTGTGATACTCTGATATTATGGTGCTATATTCGTTGTGCGTTTATATTCGTTGTTTATATTCGTTGTGGCACTATTGTGGTTTATTTTGGTATTGTCTTTATTGCTATATATTTTATATACCATTGTGAACTACTTACCTTCAACTTTTGGCAAAGGATTTTTCTCAAAAATTTTATCTTTTTAATGATGCCAAAAGGGGGAGAATATTTTTTGTTGATGTTGTTCTTGTAGGTTTAGTTTTATTATATTTTTCCTAGATGTTTTACATTTAGGGGGAGTATGTTAAAACTTAGTGCTTAATTTGAAAGGAGGTTTGTCATCATCAAAAAGGGGGAGTTTGTAGGATTCTCATGTTTTGATGCTAACAATCTCTCTCCAAGCAACAACATTGGCAACAAGCAAGCTACACCACATGAAGATTAGAATTAGGATTTTTATTAATTCTATTTCAATGTAATCTTTATTTTATGCAATGCATCTCATTGGTGTGGGTAGCTTAGGTGATTTTAAGAATATTTAAATAATGTTTGATTAAGAGTGAAGATACTTTAAATCTTGATTAAATAGCTTGTGAAAATCATTTTAGAAAAACTTTGTTTTTATTCAGATTCTGATCAGTTTACTCGAGTAATAAGTACTGGATCACTCGAGTAATTTATGTCATGACAGGTTAATCGAGTAATGGTTTACACATCACTCGAGTAACTTAATCTGACATGTTTCACTCGAGTGACGTTGTTTGGTTTACTCGAGTAATTCAATCAGTGTTGGGAAAATTTTAAAAGGACTTAATTTTCTCTTTCATAAATATATACTTTCATTCTTACAATTTTATAATACACTTTTCAAAAGCAATCCAAGAGCTATTTTACATCTTTCAAGAGCTATCAAGATTCAACAAGAAATTTTTCTTCTTCACTCTATTTTCTATCATTGTTCAAATATTCTTGAGATCATATTTTTGTTCTTAGTGGTTGTTGAAGATTTGCAATTTGTGATTGCATTATTGAAGTTTCAACACAAGTGAAGAATCTCACAAGGAAGACTTTGAGGATCAAATCAAAGCAAGAAAAGAGGATTGGTTGGAAGCATCTTCAATCAATTAGCAAGGAAATCTAGAATTCTCAAAAGGGGTAGATTAGATCAAAGTGTTTGGTACACACTTTGAGTTGGGTTTTAAGATAGGAGAACTAAGAATCTAGTTGCATCTTAAAACATTGTAAAATATACATTTGAAGATTTCTAGTGAAGAATCTCTCTTGATTTAAGAGGGGACTGGAGTAGCTTTCAAGTGGGTGAAAGTGAACCAGGATAAATCCTTGTGTCTCTTTTATTTTCATTCCTTGTATTTCATTAATTCATTAACAATTGCATTTTTTAGGTTAGAATTGGGGGTTTCTTAATTCTACTCAATTGATCTAAAATTGCATGTTAATATTACTTGAAATTGTTCATATTAATCATTCATAATTTGTTGAATCATCATAGCATTGTTATTCTTGAAGAACTCCATTGAAAACTCAGTTTTTAATTGAATTTTACCCACTTTACTCGAGTAAAGTTCTTGTCACTCGAGTAATCTGCTTTCAGTTTTTGAACAATACTCGAGTAGGTTTTCTGTTACTCGAGTGATTTAAAAAATAGATTTCGTAATACTCGAGTGATTTGCTGAATACTCGAGTGAAATTATTTTTGCTTGCGTATTACTCGAGTGAAGACTTGAGTTACTCGAGTAATCTGAACTGAATTTTTAGAAAACTTATTTTTCATAAAACCATTCTCTTAGTTGGACGAAAAATCTATAATAAGGCTTCAATATTCTATTCACCCCCCCTCTAGACTATATTGAGCCGCTTGCTGGTTTCCAACAGCATAATCAAAGATTAAAAATAGAAATAACTAATTATAATAAATTTTATAATTAACTTTCCGTTAATCAGATATTAAAATTTTGGGGTGTTAAAGTATTCTAAAGGCTTAGAATGGTGTAGGAATGTGTATTAGGACTTATAAGAACCACTAGAATGATCCTAAACAATGCTTGGTACCTCAAGGGACGTATAGGGTGTAGTATGAGTCCATGGAGGTTCTAACAAGTATAGAATGGTTAAGAGAGTATTCTAAAGGCTTTGAATGGTATAGGAATGTGTATTAGGAATGATAAGAACCTTTAGAATGATCCTAAACATTGCTTGGTACCCCAAGGGACGTAGAGGGTGTAGCATGACTCCTTGGAGGTTCTAACATGTGTAGAATGGTTAAGAGAGTATTCTAAAGGCTTAGAATTGTCTAGGAATGTGTATTAGGACTAATAAGAATTATTAGAATGTTCCTAAACATTTCTTGGTAACCCAAGGCACGTAGAGGGTGTAGCATGAGTCCTTGGAGATTCTAACAAGTGTAGAATGGTTAAGAAAGTATTCTAAAGGCTTAGAATGATCTAGTAATGTGTATTAGGACTTAAAAGAACCATTAGAATGATCCTAAACAATGCTTGAGTCCCCAAGGGACGTAGAGGGTGTAGCATGAGTCCTTGGAGGTTCTAACAAGTGTAGAATGGTTAAGAGAGTATTCTAAAGGCTTAGAATGGTGTAGGAATGTGTATTAGGACTTATAAGAACCTTTAGAATGATCCTAAACATTGCTTGGTACCCCAAGGGACGTAGAGGGTGTAGCATGAGTCCTTGGAGGTTCTAACATGTGTAGAATGGTTAAGAGAGTATTCTAAAGGCTTAGAATGGTTTAGGAATGTGTATTAGGACTTATAAGAACCATTAGAATGATCCTAAACAATGCTTGAGTCACCAAGAGACATAGAGGGTGTAGCATGAGTCCTCGGAGGTTCTAACAAGTGTAGAATAGTTAAGAGAGTATTCAAAAGGCTTTGAATGGTATAGGAATGTGTATTAGGACTTATAAGAACCACTAGAATGATCCTAAACAATGCTAGGTACCTTAAGGGACGTAGAGGGTGTAATATGAGTCCTAGGAGGTTCTAACAAGTGTAGAATGGTTAATTGAGTATTCTAAAGGTTTTGATTGGTATAGGAATGTGTAATAGGACTAATAAGAACCATTAGAATGATCCTAAACAATGCTTGAGTTCCCAAGGGACGTAGAGGGTGTAGCATGAGTCCTTGGAGGTTCTAACAAGTGTAGAATGGTTGAGAGAGTATTCTAAAGGCTTAGAATGGTCTAGGAATGTGTATTAGGACTTATAAGAACCATTAGAATGATCCTAAACATTGCTTGGTTCCCCAAGGGATGTAGTTTGTGTAGCATGAGTCCTTGGAGGTTCTAACAAGTGTAGAATTCTTAAGAGAGTATTCTAAAGGCTTAGAATGGTCTAGTAATGTGTATTAGGACTTATAAGAACCTTTAGAATGATCCTAAACAATGCTTGAGTCCCAAAGGGACGTAGAGGGTGTTGCATGAGTCCGTGGAGGTTCTAACAAGTGTAGAATGGTGAAGAGAGTATTCTAAAGGCTTTGAATGGTATAGGAATGCGTATTAGGACTTATAAGAACCTTTAGAATGATCCTAAACATTGCATGGTACCCCAAGGGACGTAGAGGGTGTAGCTTGAGTCCTTGGAGGTTCTAATAAGTGTAGAATGGTTAAGAGAGTATTCTAAAGACTTAGAATTGTCTAGGAATGTGTATTAGGACTTATAAGAACCATTAGAATGATCCTAAACATTGCTTGGAACCCAAATGATGTAGAGGGTGTAGCATGAGTCATTAGAGGTTCTAACAAGTGTAGAATGGTTAAGAGAGTATTCTAAAGGCTTAGAATGCTCTAGGAGTGTGTATTAGGACTTATAAGAACCATTAGAATGATCCTAAACAATGGTTGAGTCCCCAAGGGACGTAGAGGGTGTAGCATGAGTCATTGGAGGTTCCACCCTCTACTTCCCTTGGGGCCTCAAGCATTGTTTAGGATCATTCTAAAGGTTCTTATATGTCCTAATACACATTCCTAGACCATTCTAAGCCTTTAGAATACTCGCTTAACCATTGTACACTAGTTAGAACCTCCACGGATTCATTATAAAACCCTCTACGTCCCTTGGGGCCTCAAACATTGTTTAGGATCATTCTAAAGGTTATTGTATGTCCTAATACACATTCCTGGACCATTTGAAGCCTTTAGAATACTCGCTTAACCCTTCTACACTTGTTAGAACCTCCACAGACTCATTATACACCCTCTACGTCCCTTGGGGCCTCAAGCATTGTTTAGGATCATTCGAAAGGTTCTTATATGTCCTAATACACATTCCTAGACCATTCTAAGCCTTTAGAATACTCCCTTAACCATTCTACACTTGTTAGAACCTCTACGGGCTCATTATAAAACCATACACGTCCCTTAGGGCCTCAAACATTGTTTAGGATCATTCTAAAGATTCTTATATGTCCTAATACACATTCCTAGACCATTCTAAGCCTTTAAATTTATAATACATGCTTAACCATTCAACACTTTCAGAACCTCCACGGACTCATTATACACCATCTACGTCCCTTGGGGCCTCAAGCATTGTTTAGAATCATTCGAATGGTTCTTATATGTCCTATTACACATTCCTTGACCATTCTAAGCGTTTAGAATACTTGCTTAACCATTTAACACTTCTCACAACCTCCACGGACTTATTATACACCCTCTACGTCCCTTGGGGCCTCAAGCATTGTTTAGGATCATTCTAAAGGTTCTTATATGTCCTAATACACATTCCTAGACCATTCTAAGCATTTATATTTATAATACACGCTTAACCTTTCAACACTTGTCAGAACCTTCACGGACTCATTATACACCATCTACGTCCCTTGGGGCCTCAAGCATTGTTTAGGATCATTCGAAAGGTTCTTATATGTCCTAATACACATTCCTTGACCATTCTAAGCCTTTAGAATACTTGCTTAACCATTTAACACTACTCAGAACCTCCACGGACTTATTATACACCCTCAACGTCCCTTGGGGCCTCAACTATTGTTTAGGATCATTCGAAAGGTTCTTATATGTCCTAATAGACATTCCTGGACCATTCTAAGCCTTTAGAATACTCACTTAACCATTTAACACTTCTCAGAACCTCCATGGACTCATTATACACCCTCTACGTCCCTTGGGGCCTCAAGCATTGCTTAGGATCATTTCAAAGGTTCTTATATGTCCTAATACACATTCTTAGACCATTCTAAGCCTTTAGAATACTCGCTTAACCATTCTACACTTGTGAGAACCTCAACGGGCTCATTATACACCCTCTACGTCCGTTGGGGCCTCAAACATTGATTAGGATCATTCTAAAGGTTCTTATATGTCCTAATACACATTCCTAGACCATTCTAAGCCTTTAGAATACTCACTTAACCATTCTACACATGTTAGAACCTCTACGGACTCATTATAAAACCATATACGTCCCTTAGGGCCTCAAACATTGTTTAGGATCATTCTAAAGGTTCTTATATGTCCTCATACACATTCCTAGACCATTCTAAGCCTTTAAATTTATAATACATGCTTAACCATTCAACACTTGTCAGAACCTCCACGGACTCATCATACACCCTCTACGTCCCTTGGGGCCTCAAGCATTGTTTAGGATCATTCTAAACGTTCTTCTATGTCCTAATACACATTCCTAGACCATTCTAAGCCTTTAAATTTATAATACACGCTTAACCATTTAACACTTGTCAGAGCCTCCACGGACTCATTATACACCCTCTACGTCCCTTGGGGCCTCAAGCAATGTTTAGGATCATTCGAAAGGTTCTTATATGTCCTAATACACATTCCTGGACCATTCTAAGCCTTTAGAATACATGCTTAACCATTCAACACTTGTCAGAATCTCCACGGACTCATTATACACCCTCTACGTCCCTTGGGTCCTCAAGAATTGCTTAGGATCATTCGAAAGGTTCGTATATGTCCTAATACACATTCTTAGATCATTCTAAGCCTTTAGAATACTCGCTTAACCATTCAACACTTGTTAGAACCTCCACGGGCTCATTATACACCCTCTACGTCCGTTGGGGCCTCAAACATTGTTTAGGATCATTCTAAAGGTTCTTATATGTCCTAATACACATTCCTAGACCATTCTAAGCCTTTAGAACACTCACTTAACCATTCTACACTTGTTAGAACCTCTACGGACTTATTATAAAACCATCTACGTCCCTTAGGGCCTCAAACATTGTTTAGGATCATTCTAAAGGTTCTTATATGTTCTAATACACATTCCTAGACCATTCTAAGCATTAAAATTTATAATACACGCTTAACCATTCAACAATTGTCAGAACCTCCACGGACTCATTATACACCCTCTACGTCCCTTGGGGCCTCAAGCATTTCTTAGGATCATTCGAAAAGTTCTTATATGTCCTAATACACATTCCTAGACCATTCTAAGCCTTTAGAATACTCGCTTAACCACTCTACACTTGTTAGAACCTCCGCGGACTCGTTATACACCCTCTACGTCCCTTGGGGCCTCAAGCATTCTTTATGATAATTCTAAAGGTTCTTATATGTCCAAATACACAATCCTAGACCATTCGAAGCCTTTAGAATACTCGCTTAACCATTCTACACTTGTTAAAACCTCCACGGACTCATTATACACCCTCGACGTCGCTTGGGGCCTCAAGCATTGTTTAGGATCATTCTAAAGGTTCTTATATGTCCAAATACACACTCCTAGATCATTCGAAGCCTTTAGAATACTCGGTTAACCATTCTACTCTTGTTAGAACCTCCATGGACTCATTATACACCCTCTACGTCTCTTGTGGCCTCAAGCATTGTTTAGGATCATTCGAAAGGTTCTTATATGTCCTAATACACATTCCTGGACCATTCTAAGCCTTTAGAATACTCGCTTAACCATTTAACACTTCTCAGAAACTCCACGGACTCATTATACACCCTCTACGTCCCTTGGGGCCTCAAGCATTGTTTAGGATCATTCGAAAAGTTCTTATATGTCCTAATACACATTCCTAGACAATTCTAAGCCTTTATATTTATAATACACGGTTAACCATTCAACACGTGTCAGAACCTCCACGGACTCATTATACATCCTCTACGTCCCTTGGGGCCTCAAGCATTGTTTAGGATCATTCGAAAGGTTCTTATATGTCCAAATACACATTCCTGGACAATTCTAAGCCTTTAGAATACTCGCTTAACCATTCTACACTTCTCAGAACCTCCATGGACTCATTATAAACCCTTTACGTCCCTTGGGGCATCAAGCATTGTTTAGGATCATTCTAAAGGTTCTTATATGTCCTAATACACATTCCTAGACCATTCTAAGCCTTTAGAATACTCTCTTAACCATTCTACACTTGTTAGAACCTCCACAGACTCATTATACACCCTCTACGTCCCTTGGGGCCTCAAGCATTGTTTAGGATCATTCAAAAGGTTCTTATATGTCCTAATACACATTCCTAGACCATTCTAAGCCTTTAGAATACTCCCTTAACCATTCTACACTTGTTAGAACTTCTACGGACTCATTATAAAACCATATACGTCCCTTAGGGCCTCAAACATTGTTTAGGATCATTCTAAAGATTCTTATATGTCCTAATACACATTCCTAGACCATTCTAAGCCTTTAAATTTATAATACATGCTTAACCATTTAACACTTTCAGAACCTCCACGGACTCATTATACACCATCTACGTCCCTTGGGGCCTCAAGCATTGTTTAGAATCATTCGAATGGTTCTTATATGTCCTATTACACATTCCTTGACCATTCTAAGCGTTTAGAATACTTGCTTAACCATTTAACACTTCTGACAACCTCCACGGACTTATTATAAACCCTCTACGTCCCTTGGGGCCTCAAGCATTGTTTAGGATCATTTTAAAGGTTCTTATATGTCCTAATACACATTCCTAGACCATTCTAAGCATTTATATTTATAATACACGCTTAACCTTTCAACACTTGTCAGAACCTTCACGGACTCATTATACACCATCTACGTCCCTTGGGGCCTCAAGCATTGTTTAGGATCATTCGAAAGGTTCTTATATGTCCTAATACACATTCCTTGACCATTCTAAGCCTTTAGAATACTTGCTTAACCATTTAACACTTCTCAGAACCTCCACAGACTTATTATACACCCTCTACGTCCCTTGGGGCCTTAACCATTGTTTAGGATCATTCGAAAGGTTCTTATATGTCCTAATACACATTCCTGGACCATTCTAAGCCTTTAGAATACTCGCTTAACCATTTAACACTTCTTAGAACCTCCATGGACTCATTATACACCCTCTACGTCCGTTGGGGCCTCAAGCATTGATTAGGATCATTCTAAAGGTTCTTATATGTCCTAATACACATTCCTAGACCATTCTAAGCCTTTAGAATACTCACTTAACCATTCTACACATGTTAGAACCTCTACGGACTCATTATAAAACCATATACGTCCCTTAGGGCCTCAAACATTGTTTAGGATCATTCTAAAGGTTCTTATATGTCCTAATACACATTCCTAGACCATTCTAAGCCTTTAAATTTATAATACATGCTTAACCATACAACACTTGTCAGAACCTCCACGGACTCATCATACACCCTCTACGTCCCTTGGGGCCTCAAGCATTGTTTAGGATCATTCTAAAGGTTCTTATATGTCCAAATACACAATCCTAGACCATTCGAAGCCTTTAGAATACTCGCTTAACCATTCTACACTTGTTAAAACCTCCACGGACTCATTATACACCCTCGACGTCGCTTGGGGCCTCCAGCATTGTTTAGGATCATGGTAAAGGTTCTTATATGTCCAAATACACATTCCTAGATCATTCGAAGCCTTTAGAATACTCGGTTAACCATTCTACTCTTGTTAGAACCTCCACGGACTCATTATACACCCTCTACGTCTCTTGTGGCCTCAAGCATTGTTTAGGATCATTCGAAAGGTTCTTATATGTCCTAATACACATTCCTGGACCATTCTAAGCCTTTAGAATACTCGCTTAACCATTTAACACTTCTCAGAACCTCCACGGACTCATTATACACCCTCTATGTCCCTTGGGGTCTCAAGCATTGTTTAGGATCATTCGAAAAGTTCTTATATGTCCTAATACACATTCCTAGACAATTCTAAGCCTTTATATTTATAATACACGGTTAACCATTCAACACGTGTCAGAACCTCCACGGACTCATTATACACCCTCTACGTCCCTTGGGGCCTCAAGCATTGTTTAGGATCATTCGAAAGGTTCTTATATGTCCTAATACACATTCCTGGACCATTCTAAGCCTTTAGAATACTCGCTTAACCATTTAACACTTCTCAGAACCTCCACGGACTCATTATACACCCTCTACATCCCTTGGGGTCTCAAGAATTATTTAGGATCATTCGAAAAGTTCATATATGTCCTAATACACATTCCTAGACAATTCTAAGCCTTTATATTTATAATACACGGTTAACCATTCAACACGTGTCAGAACCTCCACGGACTCATTATACACCCTCTACGTCCTTTGGGGCCTCAAGCATTGCTTAGGATCATTTGAAAGGTTCTTATATTTCCTAATACACAATCTTAGACCATTCTAAGACTTTAGAATACTCGCTTAACCATTCTACACTTGTGAGAACCTCAACGGGCTCATTATACACCCTCTACGTCCGTTGGGGCCTCAAGCATTGATTAGGATCATTCTAAAGGTTCTTATATGTCCTAATACACATTCCTAGACCATTCTAACCCTTTAGAATACTCACTTAACCATTCTACACATGTTAGAACCTCTACGGACTCATTATAAAACCATATACGTCCCTTAGGGCCTCAAACATTGTTTAGGATCATTCTAAAGGTTCTTATATGTCCTAATACACAATCCTAGACCATTCTAAGCCTTTAAATTTATAATACATGCATAACCATTCAACACTTGTCAGAACCTCCACGGACTCATCATACACCCTCGACGTCGCTTGGGGCCTCAAGCATTGTTTAGGATCATTCTAAAGGTTCTTATATGTCCAAATACACATTCCTAGATCATTCGAAGCCTTTAGAATACTCGGTTAACCATTCTACTCTTGTTAGAACCTCCACGGACTCATTATACACCCTCTACGTCTCTTGTGGCCTCAAGCATTGTTTAGGATCATTCGAAAGGTTCTTATATGTCCTAATACACATTCCTGGACCATTCTAAGCCTTTAGAATACTCGCTTAACCATTTAACACTTCTCAGAACTTCCACGGACTCATTATACACCCTCTACGTCCCTTGGGGTCTCAAGCATTGTTTAGGATCATTCGAAAAGTTCTTATATGTCCTAATACACATTCCTAGACAATTCTAAGCCTTTATATTTATAATACACGGTTAACCATTCAACACGTGTCAGAACCTCCACGGACTCATTATACACCCTCTACGTCCCTTGGGGCCTCAAGCATTGTTTAGGATCATTCGAAAGGTTCTTATATGTCCTAATACACATTCCTGGACCATTCTAAGCCTTTAGAATACTCGCTTAACCATTCTACACTTCTCAGAACCTCCATGGACTCATTATAAACCCTTTACGTCCCTTGGGGCCTCGAGCATTGTTTAGGATCATTCTAAAGGTTCTTATATGTCCTAATACACTTTCCTAGACCATTTTAAGCCTTTAGAATACTCTCTTAACCATTCTACACTTGTTAGAACCTCCACAGACTCATTATACACCCTCTACGTCCCTTGGGGCCTCAAGCATTGTTTAGGATCATTCGAAAGGTTCTTATATGTCCTAATACACATTTCTAGACCATTCTAAGCCTTTAGAATACTCCCTTAACCATTCTACACTTGTTAGAACCTCTACGGACTCATTATAAAACCATATACGTCCCTTAGGGCCTCAAACATTGTTTAGGATCATTCTAAAGATTCTTATATGTCCTAATACACATTCCTAGACCATTCTAAGCCTTTAAATTTATAATACATGCTTAACCATTCAACACTTTCAGAACATCCACGGACTCATTATACACCATCTATGTCCCTTGGGGCCTCAAGCATTGTTTAGAATCATTCGAATGGTTCTTATATGTCCTATTACACATTCCTTGACCATTCTAAGCGTTTAGAATACTTGCTTAACCATTTAACACTTCTCAGAACCTCCACAGACTTATTATACACCCTCTACGTCCCTTGGGGCCTCGAGCATTGTTTAGGATCATTCTAAAGGTTCTTATATGTCCTAATACACTTTCCTAGACAATTTTAAGCCTTTAGAATACTCCTTTAACCATTCTACACTTGTTAGAACCTCTACGGACTCATTATAAAACCATATACGTCCCTTAGGGCCTCAAACATTGTTTAGGATCATTCTAAAGATTCTTATATGTCCTAATACACATTCCTAGACCATTCTAAGCCTTTATATTTATAATACACGCTTAACCTTTCAACACTTGTCAGAACCTTCACAGACTCATTATACACCATCTACATCCCTTGGGGCCTCAAGCATTGTTTTGGATCATTCGAAAGGTTCTTATATGTCCTAATACACATTCCTTGACCATTCTAAGCCTTTAGAGTACTTGCTTAACCATTTAACACTTCTCAGAACCTCCACAGACTTATTATACACCCTCTACGTCCCTTGGGGCCTCAACCATTGTTTAGGATCATTCGAAAGGTTCTTATATGTCCTAATACACATTCCTGGACCATTCTAAGCCTTTAGAATTCTCGCTTAACCATTTAGCAATTGTCAGAGCCTCCACGGACTCATTATACACCCTCTACGTCCCTTGGGGCCTCAAGCATTGTTTAGGATCATTCGAAAGGTTCTTATATGTCCTAATACACATTCCTGGACCATTCTAAGCCTTTAGAATACACGCTTAACCATTCAACACTTGTCAGAACCTCCACGGACTCATTATACACCCTCTACGTCCCTTGGGTCCTCAAGCATTGTTTAGGATCATTCGAAAGGTTCTTATATGTCCTAATACACATTCCTAGACCATTCTAAGCCTTTAGAATACTCACTTAACCATTCTACACTTGTTAGAACCTCTACGGACTTATTATAAAACCATCTACGTCCCTTAGGGCCTCAAACATTGTTTAGGATCATTCTAAAGGTTCTTATATGTCCTAATACACATTCCTAGACCATTCTAAGCATTAAAATTTATAATACACGCTTAACCATTGCTTGGTACCTCAAGGGACGTTGAGGGTGTAGCATGAGTCCTTGGAGGTTGTAACAAGTGTAGAATGGTTAAGTGTGTATTCTAAAGGCTTTGAATGGTATAGGAATGTGTATTAGGACGTATAAGAACCACTAGAATGATCCTAAACAATGCTTGGTACCTCAAGGGATGTAGAGGGTGTAGCATGTGTCCTTGGAGGTTCTAACAAGTGTAGAATGGTTAAGAGAGTATTCTAAAGGCTTTGAATGGTATAGGAATGCGTATTAGGACTTATAAGAACCTTTACAATGATCCTAAACATTGCTTGGTACCCCAAGGGACGTAGAGGGTGCAGCTTGAGTCCTTGGAGGTTCTAAAAAGTGTAGAATGGTTAAGAGAGTATTCTAAAGGCTTAGAATGGTCTAGGAATGTTTATTACGCTTTATAAGAACCATTAGAATGATCTTAAACATTGCTCGGTACCCTGAGGGACGTAGAGGGTGTAGCATGAGTCCATGGAGGTTTTAACAAGTGTAGAATGGTTAAGAGAGTATTCTAAAGGCTTAGAATGGTCTAAGAATGTGTATTAGGACTTATAAAAACCATTAGTATGATCCTAAACATTGCTTCGTACCCCAAGGGACGTAGAGGGTGTAGCATGAGTCCTTGGATGTACTAACAAGTGTAGAATGGTTAAGACAATATTCTAAAGGCTTAGAATGGTTTAGGAATGTGTCTTAGGACATATATGAACCTTTAGAATGATCTTAAACATTGCTTGGTACCCCAAGGGACGTAGAGGGTGTAGCATGAGTTCTTGGTGGTTCTATCAAGTGTAGAATGGTTAAGAGACTATTCTAAAGGCTTAAAACTGTCTAGGAATCTGTATTAGGACTTATAAGAACAATTAGAATGATCCTAAACAATGCTCGAGTCCCCAAGGGACGTACAGGGTGTAGCATGAGTCCTTGGAGGTTCTAACAAGTGTATAATGGTTAAGAGAGTATTCTAAAGGCTTGGAATGGTCTAGGAATGTGTATTAGGACTAATAAGCACCATTAGAAGGATCCTAAACATTGCTTGGTACCCCAAGGGAAGTAGAGGGTGTAGCATGAGTCCTTGAGGTTCTAAACAGTGTAGAATGGTTAGGAGAGTATTCTAAAGGCTTAGAATGGTCTAGGAATGTGTATTAGAACTTATAAGAACCATTAGAATGATCCTAAACAATGCTTGAGTCCCCAAGGGACGTAGAGGGTGTAGCATGAGTCCTTGGACTTTCTAACAGGTGTTGAATGGTTAAGAGAGTATTCTAAAGGCTTTGAATGGTATAGGAATGCGTATTAGGACATATAAAAACCTTTAGAATGATCCAAAACATTGCTTGGTACCTCAAGGGGCATAGAGGGTGTAGCTTGAGTCCTTGGAGGTTCTAATAAGTGTAGAATGGTTAAGAGAGTATTCTAAAGACTTAGAATTGTCTAGGAATGTGTATTAGGACCTATAAGAACCATTAGAATGATCCTCAACATTTCTTGGAACCCAAAGGATGTAGAGGGTGTAGCATGAGTCCTTCGAGGTTCTAACAAGTGTAGAATGGTTAAGAGAGTATTCTAAAGGCTTAGAATGGTCTAGGAATGTGTATTAGGACTTATAAGGACCATTAGAATGATCCTAAACAATGGTTGAGTCCCCAAGGGACGTAGAGGGTGTAGCATGAGTCTTTGAAGGTTCTAACAAGTGTAGAATGGTTAAGAGAGTATTTTAAAGGCGTTGAATGGTATAGGAATGCGTATTAGGACTTATACGAACCTTTAGAATGATCCTAAATATTGCTTGGTACCCCAAGGGACGTAGAGGGTGTAGCATGAGTCGTTGGAGGTTCTAACAAGTGTAGAATGGTTAAGAGAGTATTCTAAAGACTTGTAATGGTCTAGGAATGTGTATTAGGACTAATAAGCACCATTAGAATGATCCTAAACATTGCTTGGTACCCCAAGAGACGTAGAGGGTGTAGCATGAGTCCTTGAGGTTCTAACATGTGTAGAATGGTTAAGAGAGTATTCTAAAGGCTTAGAATGGTCCAGGAATGTGTATTAGGACTTATAAGAACCATTAGAATGATCCTAAATATTGCATGAGTCTCCAAGAGACGTAGAGGGTGTAGCATGAGTCCTTGGAGGTTCTAAAAAGTGTAGAATGGTTAAGAGAGTATTCTAAAGGCTTTGAATTGTATAGGATTGTGTATTAGGACTTATAAGAACCATTAGAATTTTCCTAAACATTGCTTGGTACCCCAAGGGACGTAGAGGGTGTAGCATGAGTCCTTGGAGGTTCTAACAAGTGTAGAATGGTTAAGAGAGTATTCTAAAGGCTTAGAATGGTCTAGGAATGTGTCTTAGAACTTATAAGAACCATTAGAATGATCCTAAACATTGCTTGGTACCCCAAGGGATGTAGATGGTGTAGCATGAGTCCTTGGAGGTTCTCACAAGTGTAGAATTGTTAAGAGAGTATTCTAAAGGCTTTGAATGGTCTAGAAATGTGTATTAGGACTTATAAGAACCATTAGAATTATTCTAAACAATGCTTGAGTCTCCAAGGGACGTAGAGGGTGTAGCATGAGTCCCAGGAGGTTCTAACAGGTGTAGAATGGTTAAGAGAGTATTCTAAAGGCTTTGAATGGTATAGGAATGCGTATTAGGACTTATAAGAACCTTTAGAATGATCCTAAACATTGCTTGGTACCCCAAGAGACGTAGAGGGTGTAGCATGAGTCCTTGAGGTTCTAACATGTGTAGAATGGTTAAGAGAGTATTCTAAAGGCTTAGAATGGTCCAGGAATGTGTATTAGGACTTATAAGAACCATTAGAATGATCCTAAATATTGCATGAGTCTCCAAGAGACGTAGAGGGTGTAGCATGAGTCCTTGGAGGTTCTAAAAAGTGTAGAATGGTTAAGAGAGTATTCTAAAGGCTTTGAATTGTATAGGATTGTGTATTAGGACTTATAAGAACCATTAGAATTTTCCTAAACATTGCTTGGTACCCCAAGGGACGTAGAGGGTGTAGCATGAGTCCTTGGAGGTTCTAACAAGTGTAGAATGGTTAAGAGAGTATTCTAAAGGCTTAGAATGGTCTAGGAATGTGTCTTAGAACTTATAAGAACCATTAGAATGATCCTAAACATTGCTTGGTACCCCAAGGGATGTAGATGGTGTAGCATGAGTCCTTGGAGGTTCTCACAAGTGTAGAATTGTTAAGAGAGTATTCTAAAGGCTTTGAATGGTCTAGAAATGTGTATTAGGACTTATAAGAACCATTAGAATTATTCTAAACAATGCTTGAGTCTCCAAGGGACGTAGAGGGTGTAGCATGAGTCCCAGGAGGTTCTAACAGGTGTAGAATGGTTAAGAGAGTATTCTAAAGGCTTTGAATGGTATAGGAATGCGTATTAGGACTTATAAGAACCTTTAGAATGATCCTAAACATTGCTTGGTACCCCAAGGGACGTAGAGGGTGGAGCTCGAGTCCTTGGAGTTTCTAATAAGTGTAGAATGGTTAAGAGAGTATTCTAAAGACTTAGAACTGTCTAGGAATGTGTATTAGGACCTATAAGAACCATTAGAATGATCCTCAACATTGCTTGGAACCCAAAGGATGTAGAGGGTGTAGCATGAGTCCTTGGAGGTTCTAACAAGTGTAGAATGGTTAAGAGAGTATTCTAAATGCATAGAATGGTCTAGGAATATGTATTAGGACTTATAAGAACCATTAGAATGATCCTAAACAATGTTCGAGTCCCCAAGGGACGTAGAGGGTGTAGCTTGAGTCCTTGGAGGTTCTAACATGTGTAGAATGGTTAAGAGAGTATTTTAAAGGCTTAGAATGGTCTAGGAATGTGTATTAGGACATATAAAAACCATTTGAATGATCCTAAACATTGCATCGTACCCCAAGGGACGTAGAGGGTGTAGCATGAGTCCTTGGAGGTTCTAACAAGTGTAGAATAGTTAAGAGAATATTCTAAAGGCTTAATATGGTTTGGAATGTGTATTAGGACTTATAAGAACCTTTAGAATGATCCTAAACATTGCTTGGTACCCCAAGGGACGTAGAGGGTGTAGCATGAGTCCTTGGAGGTTCTAACATGTGTAGTATGGTTAAGAGAGTATTCCAAACGCTTAGAATTGTCTAGGAATGTGTATTAGGACTAATAAGAACCATTAGAATGCTCCTAAACATTGCTTGGTACCCCAAGGGACGTAGAGGGTGTAGCATGAGTCCTTGGAGGTTCTAACAAGTGTAGAATGGATAAGAGATATTCTAAAGGCTTTGAATGGTATAGGAATGTGTATTAGGACTTATAAGAACCACTAGAATGATCCTAAACAATGCTAGGTACGTTAAGGGACGTAGAGGGTGTAGCATGAGTCCTTGGAGGTTCTAATATGTGTAGAATGGTTAAGTGAGTATTCTAAAGGCTTTGATTGGTATGGGAATGTGTATTAGGACTTATAAGAACCATTAGAATGATCCTAAACAATGCTTGAGTTCCCAAGGGACGTAGAGGGTGTAGCATGAGTCCTTGGAGGTTCTAACAAGTGTAGAATGGTTAAGAGAGTATTCTAAAGGCTTAGAATGGTCTAGGAATGTGTCTTAGAACTTATAAGAACCATTAGAATGATCCTATATATTGCATGGTACCCCAAGGGATGTAGATGGTGTAGCATGAGTCCTTGGAGGTTCTCACAAGTGTAGAATTGTTAAGAGAGTTTTCTAAAGGCTTTGAATGGTCTAGGAATGTGTATTAGGACTTATAAGAACCATTAGAATGATTCTAAACAATGCTTGAGTCCCCAAGGGACGTAGAGGGTGTAGCATGAGTCCTTGGAGGTTCTAACAGGTGTAGAATGGTTAAGAGAGTATTCTAAAGGCTTTGAATGGTATAGGAATGCATATTAGGACTTATAAGAACCTTTAGAATGATCCTAAACATTGCTTGGTACCCCAAGGGACGTAGAGGGTGTAGCTTGAGTCCTTGGAGTTTCTAATAAGTGTAGAATGGTTAAGAGAGTATTCTAAAGACTTAGAACTTTCTAGGAATGTGTATTAGGACCTATAAGAACCATTAGAATGATCCTCAACATTGCTTGGAACCCAAAGGATGTAGAGGGTGTAGCATGAGTCCTTGGAGGTTCTAACAAGTGTAGAATGGTAAAGAGAGTATTCTAAAGGCTTAGAATGGTCTAGGAATATGTATTAGGACTTATAAGAACCATTAGAATGATCCTAAACAATGTTCGAGTCCCCAAGGGACGTAGAGGGTGTAGCTTGAGTCCTTGGAGTTTCTAATAAGTGTAGAATGGTTAAGAGAGTATTCTAAAGACTTAGAACTATCTAGGAATGTGTATTAGGACCTATAAGAACCATTAGAATGATCCTCAACATTGCTTGGAACCCAAAGGATGTAGAGGGTGTAGCATGAGTCCTTGGAGGTTCTAACAAGTGTAGAATGGTTAAGAGAGTATTCTAAAGGCATTGAATGGTATAGGAATGTGTATTAGGACTTATAAGAACTTTAGAATGATCCTAAATATTGCTTGGTACCCCAAGGGATGTAGAGGGTGTAGCATGAGTCGTTGGAGGTTCTAACATGTGTAGAATGGTTAAGAGAGTATCCTAAAGGCTTAGAATTGTCTAGGAATGTGTATTTGGACTAATAAGAACCATTAGAATTTTCTTAAACATTGCTTGGAACCCCAAGGGACGTAGAGAGTGTAACATGAGTCCTTGGAGGTTCTAACAAGTGTAGAATGGTTAAAAGAGTTTTCTAAAGGCTTAGTATGGTCTAGGAATGTGTATCAGGACTTATAAGACCCATTAGAATGATCCTAAACAATGCTTGAGTCCCTAAGAGACGTAGAGTGTGTAGCATGAGTCCTTGGACATTCTAACAAGTGTAGAATGGTTAAGAGATTATTCTAAAGGTTTTGAATGGTATAGGAATGTGTATTAGGACTTATAAGAACCTTTAGAATGATCCTAAACATTGATTGGTATTCCAAGGGACGTACAGGGTGTAGCTTGAGTCCTTGGAAGTTCTAACAAGTATAGAATGGTTAAGAGAGTATTCTAAAGGCTTAGAATGGTCTAGGAATTTGTATTAGGACTTATAAGAACCATTAGAATCATCCTAAACATTGCTTGGTACCCCAAGTGATGTAGATATTGTAGCATGAGTCCTTGGAGGTTCTAACAAGTGTAGAATTGTTAAGAGAGTATTCTAAAGGCTTAGAGTGGTCTAGGAATGTGTATTAGGACTTATAAGAACCATTAGAATGTTCCTAAACATTGCTTGGTACCCTAAGGGACGTAGAGAGTGTACCTTGAGTCCTTGGAGGTTCTAATAAGTGTAGAATGGTTAAGAGAGTATTCTAAAGACTTAGAATTGTCTAGGAATGTGTATTAGGACTTATAAGAACCATTAGAATGATCCTAAACAATGCTTGAGTCCCCAAGAGACGTAGAATGTGTAGCATGAGTCCTTGGAGGTTCTAACAAGTGTAGAATGGTTAAGAGAGTATTCTAAAGGCTTTGAATGGTACAGGAATGCGTATTAGGACTTATAAGAACCTTTAGAATGATCCTAAACATTGATTGGTATTCCAAGGGACGTAAAGGGTGTAGCTTGAGTCCTTGGAGGTTCTAACAAGTGTAGAATGGTTAAGAGAGTATTCTAAAGACTTAGAATTATCTAGGAATGTGTATTAGGACTTCTAAGAACCATTAGAATGATCCAAAACATTGCTTGGTACCGAAAGGACGTAGAGGGTGTAGCATGAGTCCTTGAAGGTTCTAACAAGTGTAGAATTGTTAAGAGAGTATTCTAAAGGCTTAGAGTGGTCTAGGAATGTGTATTAGGACTTATAAGAACCATTAGAATGTTCCTAAACATTGCTTGGTACCCTAAGGGACGTAGAGGGTGTAGCTTGAGTCCTTGGAGGTTCTAATAAGTGTAGAATGGTTAAGAGAGTATTCTAAAGACTTAGAATTGTCTAGGAATGTGTATTAGGACTTATAAGAACCATTAGAATGATCCTAAACAATGCTTGAGTCCCCAAGAGACGTAGAATGTGTAGCATGAGTCCTTGGAGGTTCTAACAAGTGTAGAATGGTTAAGAGAGTATTCTAAAGGCTTTGAATGGTACAGGAATGCGTATTAGGACTTATAAGAACCTTTAGAATGATCCTAAACATTGATTGGTATTCCAAGGGACGTAAAGGGTGTAGCTTGAGTCCTTGGAGGTTCTAACAAGTGTAGAATGGTTGAGAGAGTATTCTAAAGACTTAGAATTATCTAGGAATGTGTATTAGGACTTCTAAGAACCATTAGAATGATCCAAAACATTGCTTGGTACCGAAAGGACGTAGAGGGTGTAGCATGAGTCCTTGGAGATTCTAACAAGTGTAGAATGGTTAAGACAATATTCTAAAGGCTTAGAATGGTCTAGGAATGTATCTTAGGACATATACAAACCTTTAGAATGATCCTAAACATTGCTTGACTCCCTAAGGGACGTAGAGGGTGTAGCATGAGTCCTTGGAGGTCCTAACAAGTGTAGAATGGTTAAGAGAGTATTCTAAAGGCTTAAAACTGTCTAGGAAAGTGTATTAGGACTTATAAGAACCATTAGAATGATCTTAAACAATGCTTGAGTCCCCAAGGGACGTTGAGGGTGTAGCATGTAACACCCCGATTTGGACTTAGAATTTTCACTAAAAATTTGCGCCATTTTTTTTATAACATTATCAAATTCCATTCAGTTTAATTCTTTTACAAAAAGGATTTCATAAATACAATTTGGTTCATTTGGTTTACAAAAAATGTTTTGGTACTTAGACTCACGTCATAAAATTCTATTTCCAAAAAGAGATGTTATCATCCAACATATTTCCAAAAAACTTATTTTATCAATATCATATTTAGTCGATGGTTAATTTGCGGAAAATAGTTTAATTACTTTAAATGAATTTCACACATAATCAAAAAGAACTTTTATTCCATTTAAAATAATCCATATTACAACTGGGGTTACATTCGGGACAGATTAATCATGTCCTAATCACCTTAAGATAGGATACAAAGCAAAGACTATCCTATCTTATACTACAAGTCTTCAGTGCTATCTCCCATCACAAATGTCTAGAAGATTCCTCGATTGTCGCTTCTGCTTCCTCCTTGTATGTGCGTCATCTCATGATCCTCTTCCGGTCTTAAGCTACCACTCCTTGATCTGCCATCTGTGGACATGGTTCCCCAATGTCCACAGGAAAGGGAAATAGAGAGAGTAAGCACTTCCGAACGATGTTAACGTCGACGGCGTGGGCTTACCATAGGGGAATATTAAGACCACACAAAATGTACATCATTATTATCATTATCTTATTGTACCATAAAATCTTTTCCCACTAAATGGGTATACCTCTTAAAAACTATAGCCGTTATATTTAATTATCTTTAGTCTCTAAGTTTCATACCATCGGTAAATCAAAAGGGTTACCATTACCGAGGTTCAGGGTATGGATATCACTCACGTTACATCTCCTCCACAAGTCCAACCATATCCTAGTTCGGAAAGCAGATGGGATGCACAGGAACCTAGCCACACTGGCATCGAAGTCGGTAAACGAAAAGGCTATACCATCGCCAGTGATCAGTAAGATATAAAAATTCATGTGACCAACACCGGCGGTCAACAAGATTCATTTCATAAAAGTTTCCAAAAACCCAACCCTTACCGAACTTCTAGCCCCGTTCAGGTTCCCTCTCACCATCTATGATTTGCTCAAGGGGGCGACAGCACTATCTCCAGTTGGCCTGCAGTCCTCGCTACGACGAAAGCCCAGACTCCTGCGTGAACCTTGTCATTGTAGTCCCGTCCCGCCTAGAGAAGTACTCGAGGCTTCTTGACGTTTCACCGTCCTTGCCCTCCCCTATTGCAATCATCACTTGAAGAACTCCTATCTCCAAGCATACCTGAGTATCCATAGATAAACAGGGTGTCTTTCCTCTCCACTACTTCACTCTCAACGCAAGGTTTAAAATAAAGGGTTCCTATGTCTTTTAAGTTATCGAAGAGCTTTTACAAAGTTTAACATTCCTAGTTGTGGTCGACCCATTCTAAACCTTGCTTCTAACGGGTCTCGACCTCTAAGGGATTATCTTCTCATGGACACTTCCAGGTCACAGGGGATTCAACACTTAAAGATCAAGCATGTCATCATAACAATGCGATCCGGGGGTAGTATTATAACTTTCATAACCTCTGTCAAGGTTCCACATTAATTCCTTAACCATAAAGCCTTTAATCAATTCCCAAAAATTATCCACTATGACATCTTATGAATCAATTATTTTTCAATAATAAGTTGATATATCATATTCACCAGACATGTTATCATTAATAATTTTGATAGATCCAACATCATAATAAAACAAGATATACAACACATACAATTATATCTGAGGGATCGTGTTTTCGTATGAACGGCGGGACATACACACACAATTGCCGTTCTACTACTCACTCGATAGATCCCTAGTTCCGACCTTTGAGATGATACGGAACGTCCTAATATTGCACTACATGCCACTATGTCTTAAGAAGGCTTCTCTCTCACCTGAGCTCCACGCTTACTCTGTTTTCAACCCTTTTGCGTCTACAACTCCAGCAGCTCGTTCACTTTTGATTCCTTTATTCTTGAATGATGAACGACATACAATTAATATCTAATTGAGTACCTTATACTACCTTTACGTAAAGACTAACCCAAAGTCCCTTAAAATAAAAATCCTCTTTAAAACATAAATCCTTTTTAAGACATCAGATATTCTTAAAATAATTCCTTTTTTAAAATTCAAGAAATCCTCTTTACAAAACATAATTTAAAACTCACTTCAATATTTGAAAACCTTTAAGAATACATTTTTATTTTCATAAAAACCACACTACATTGCTTATATAACAACTACCATGTTCAAACTAGCATGACTTTAAGGTATTTTTCTTTTGATGCAAATCTTAATCAGATCAAGCAGTAAACCAGTTTTGCAACAAACCATGTTATAAGCATATATACTAAATAAGAAAGTAAACTCAAGCATTCAAGGTTTAAAATACTTTTTCTATCATAAATTAGATTAAGTTACAGACCACAATCAGATTATAGAAAATTCACTCTCAAACATCAGTACATTAAAAATAACCTTTACAGATATTCACACCAACTTAACAGTAATTAACCAAATATATACTCTTTGAAAACATTAATTCCTCAAAGTCCTTGAAGTTTTGGGATCATGTAAATACCTAAAAAAAATCAATCATTCTTTACATTAAGTACAAACAATATTTCATTTAACACATACACCACCTTAATTATAATTATTCTAAATTTACTTTTAAAAATTCATTTTCTAATCCTAAGCACTTATATTTCCAGATTAACATAAAATCTACATATCTAGTCATTCAAGAACAAGTCATAACATAAATACTACACATTTCTCATTTTTGGACAGCATGCATACACAAACTTAAAAATTCAATTTCTCTTAAACAGAACATCGAAAACACATGCCGATTCTTCCTAAATTCTTATTACAACTTCTACTATAATAAAATAACTAAAACTAAACAAAATAAAATAGTTGCATGTGCTGTACAGCCACAGAAAAGTTGTATCAATTCAAAAAGTTCAAGTAACAATCCAAAACAATTTAGATACAATTCCTACTTATGCCAAAGACTTATAAATACAATTATTTCTAATAAAATATAACTTTCTCATTAATTCTAAATTCTGGACAGCAGCTTAATATTTTTAATTTAAGTTATCCTAATCACTCAAAATACTTATTTCTATTGATTTCTATATCACATTTGCACATATAAACAAGGTATCACTAACATTCTAAAATAGTCATTTGGGATCTTAAATAAATAAATTTTTCAGATTTAAAAATAAATTTCCAGAATAAAAATGAAACTTTCAAAATTAATCTTTTCCATATAAACATGTAATATATTCCATAAACATACTAAAGCAATCATCAAATAAATTAGAAAAGTTCAATAAATTTAATTTCTTTTCTCCTGAAATTCGACTAACATATAGACAAATTATTAAAAAATAGTTTTAATTCCTAAAGCATTTATATAACATAATTATATCATTTTGTATATTAAAAATAAGAGGTTTAATCATTAACAAAATATAAAATAAATCTCTTTTAGAAAATAATTCACTTTTTCCAGCAACTAACATTTACAAACATATCAACCACATACTCATATAATTAATCAAAAATATATGTTCTTATAGGTTAATAACAACTACCATTTGTTCCTATTTCTTGTAAACAATTAACTATAACTTAACTACACATCAACAATCAAACAAATTACAAAAATAATTTCAAAATAATATAATAGACCTCACGGTCCAATCTTTATTTTTTTTCAAGAAATTAAATTTTTATTCCTTTACTCATTGTTCTCTTTTTAACTTAAATCAAACAAAAGGAAATAACATAAAATCAAGCAATAACAATTAAACCAATTTCCTATAAACTATAATTTCACACACTTCAAGAACATTAAAAATTTCCAGAATTCATTTTATTTCCAAAAATCATTTTTAGTTCCTTTAAATCATTTTCATTTCATTTTTACTTAAAGAAAATACTTATTTGTTTTCATTCTTTTTAGAGACTTAATTATAACTCAAATATACATGAAATAACAACAATTATCACACAATATACATACATACACGGTCCAGAGAAAGAAAAGAAAATAAAAACCAAAAATAAAAATCCATTTTAAATCTTTTATTCATTTCTATTCTCTTTTATTATATTAAACAACAACATAATACACATATTAAAATACACAATCAATCCTCAATTTTTCTAATATATCACATGGTTTATATATATATATATATTAGAAATTATTATTTTTCCATTGTTATTTACTTATTATTTTTTTTTTCATTCCTTAAAACAAAAAACAAAACAATTAAAAGACAATGAATAAAAACTTATTTGTTCATACAAAATTCTCTATAATTCTTATGTTCTAAAAATTAAAATAAACCCAGAGTTTAATTTATTCAAACTCATCAAAACTTTTAGCCGTCTTAAGAACTAAAGAAAAGGGGAGATAAATCCCTTTAAACACCCTTTTTGTGTCCCTTTTCTCATTCTTAATTCATATGACTTAAGAACAATTTCATATATTCAAAAATAACTTTAAAATGAAAAGGAAAATTTAGAACTTGACCATATAAGAAATTTAGAAGTTTTAAACAAAAATATAAGCAAAACAACTTAAAAATAACTTAAATAAATAAGTGATTGTGGGTTACCTCTACTCCTTAAGTTTTTTAGAAAACTTCAAGCCACAAAGCAATTCCTCCTTCTTCCTATAGCAATTTCGTCCCTCTCTCTCTCTATTTTTCTCTTAGAATTTTATTTTTTTCCTCTTGTAAAACTATCAAAGATTGTGTGTGAAAAATGTGAGAACTAGTGCCCTCTATTTATAGGTGAGATTGATGAAGAATTTTCAGAAAATAAGAGGGAGATACACGTCCCCTTCCTCATGTTTTCCACCAAAAATTTAATTTTTCCATTCAACTATGCCTAGGTACATGTTTTAGCATTAATGAGTATTTTTTTTTGTAACCTACATGACTTTAATTCAAGAGATAACTCTCCAATTTTCAGAAAATGATTCCCTCTCTCCTTTAAAGGTTTGGACGGTGCATACTAGTCAATATGGGGGAAGGAAATTTGCATTTACTCACTTGAATTTATCTCACTTTGGTCCAATCAAAACAAGACTTTAATAAATCAAAAATCAGAAATAAAAAGAAAATATGAATATCTGAA
This sequence comes from Crotalaria pallida, assembly GCA_037953625.1. Lineage (NCBI taxonomy): Eukaryota > Viridiplantae > Streptophyta > Magnoliopsida > Fabales > Fabaceae > Crotalaria > Crotalaria pallida. The sequence goes on along the minus strand of CM075649.1, from coordinate 70,885,808 downwards.
TGGTGCAGCCTATCACAGGCCTCTAAAATGTATATTTTTCAAATAAAATTTATTCTTAGCACATATAAATATTTATAGGCTTTAAAATAATTTTTCCAAGCTTTAAAACACAAAATTTCGTTTTACCTACTGTACAGATATTTTTTTTTGTAGATGTCAAAATAAAATCAAAACTTTATTCAAACTCATCAAAACTTTTAGCCGTCTTAAGAACTAAAGAAAAGGGGAGATAAATCCCTTTAAACACCCTTTTTGTGTCCCTTTTCTCATTCTTAATTCATATGACTTAAGAACAATTTCATATATTCAAAAATAACTTTAAAATGAAAAGGAAAATTTAGAACTTGACCATATAAGAAATTTAGAAGTTTTAAACAAAAATATAAGCAAAACAACTTAAAAATAACTTAAATAAATAAGTGATTGTGGGTTACCTCTACTCCTTAAGTTTTTTAGAAAACTTCAAGCCACAAAGCAATTCCTCCTTCTTCCTATAGCAATTTCGTCCCTCTCTCTCTCTATTTTTCTCTTAGAATTTTATTTTTTTCCTCTTGTAAAACTATCAAAGATTGTGTGTGAAAAATGTGAGAACTAGTGCCCTCTATTTATAGGTGAGATTGATGAAGAATTTTCAGAAAATAAGAGGGAGATACACGTCCCCTTCCTCATGTTTTCCACCAAAAATTTAATTTTTCCATTCAACTATGCCTAGGTACATGTTTTAGCATTAATGAGTATTTTTTTTTGTAACCTACATGACTTTAATTCAAGAGATAACTCTCCAATTTTCAGAAAATGATTCCCTCTCTCCTTTAAAGGTTTGGACGGTGCATACTAGTCAATATGGGGGAAGGAAATTTGCATTTACTCACTTGAATTTATCTCACTTTGGTCCAATCAAAACAAGACTTTAATAAATCAAAAATCAGAAATAAAAAGAAAATATGAATATCTGAATGGTGCAGCCTATCATAGGCCTCTAAAATGTATATTTTTCAAATAAAATTTATTCTTAGCACATATAAATATTTATAGGCTTTAAAATAATTTTTCCATGCTTTAAAACACAAAATTTCGTTTTACCTACTGTACAGATATTTTTTTTTGTAGATGTCAAAATAAAATCAAAACTTTATTCAAACTCATCAAAACTTTTAGCCGTCTTAAGAACTAAAGAAAAGGGGAGATAAATCCCTTTAAACACCCTTTTTGTGTCCCTTTTCTCATTCTTAATTCATATGACTTAAGAACAATTTCATATATTCAAAAATAACTTTAAAATGAAAAGGAAAATTTAGAACTTGACCATATAAGAAATTTAGAAGTTTTAAACAAAAATATAAGCAAAACAACTTAAAAATAACTTAAATAAATAAGTGATTGTGGGTTACCTCTACTCCTTAAGTTTTTTAGAAAACTTCAAGCCACAAAGCAATTCCTCCTTCTTCCTATAGCAATTTCGTCCCTCTCTCTCTCTATTTTTCTCTTAGAATTTTATTTTTTTCCTCTTGTAAAACTATCAAAGATTGTGTGTGAAAATGTGAGAACTAGTGCCCTCTATTTATAGGTGAGATTGATGAAGAATTTTCAGAAAATAAGAGGGAGATACACGTCCCCTTCCTCATGTTTTCCACCAAAAATTTAATTTTTCCATTCAACTATGCCTAGGTACATGTTTTAGCATTAATGAGTATTTTTTTTTGTAACCTACATGACTTTAATTCAAGAGATAACTCTCCAATTTTCAGAAAATGATTCCCTCTCTCCTTTAAAGGTTTGGACGGTGCATACTAGTCAATATGGGGGAAGGAAATTTGCATTTACTCACTTGAATTTATCTCACTTTGGTCCAATCAAAACAAGACTTTAATAAATCAAAAATCAGAAATAAAAAGAAAATATGAATATCTGAATGGTGCAGCCTATCATAGGCCTCTAAAATGTATATTTTTCAAATAAAATTTATTCTTAGCACATATAAATATTTATAGGCTTTAAAATAATTTTTCCAAGCTTTAAAACACAAAATTTCGTTTTACCTACTGTACAGATATTTTTTTTTGTAGATGTCAAAATAAAATCAAAACTTTATTCAAACTCATCAAAACTTTTAGCCGTCTTAAGAACTAAAGAAAAGGGGAGATAAATCCCTTTAAACACCCTTTTTGTGTCCCTTTTCTCATTCTTAATTCATATGACTTAAGAACAATTTCATATATTCAAAAATAACTTTAAAATGAAAAGGAAAATTTAGAACTTGACCATATAAGAAATTTAGAAGTTTTAAACAAAAATATAAGCAAAACAACTTAAAAATAACTTAAATAAATAAGTGATTGTGGGTTACCTCTACTCCTTAAGTTTTTTAGAAAACTTCAAGCCACAAAGCAATTCTTCCTTCTTCCTATAGCAATTTCGTCCCTCTCTCTCTCTATTTTTCTCTTAGAATTTTATTTTTTTCCTCTTGTAAAACTATCAAAGATTGTGTGTGAAAAATGTGAGAACTAGTGCCCTCTATTTATAGGTGAGATTGATGAATAATTTTCGGAAAATAAGAGGGAGATACACGTCCCCTTCCTCATGTTTTCCACCAAAAATTTAATTTTTCCATTCAACTATGCCTAGGTACATGTTTTAGCATTAATGAGTATTTTTTTTTGTAACCTACATGACTTTAATTCAAGAGATAACTCTCCAATTTTCAGAAAATGATTCCCTCTCTCCTTTAAAGGTTTGGACGGTGCATACTAGTCAATATGGGGGAAGGAAATTTGCATTTACTCACTTGAATTTATCTCACTTTGATCCAATCAAAACAAGACTTTAATAAATCAAAAATCAGAAATAAAAAGAAAATATGAATATCTGAATGGTGCAGCCTATCATAGGCCTCTAAAATGTATATTTTTCAAATAAAATTTATTCTTAGCACATATAAATATTTATAGGCTTTAAAATAATTTTTCCAAGCTTTAAAACACAAAATTTCGTTTTACCTACTGTACAGATATTTTTTTTTGTAGATGTCAAAATAAAATTTTATTTTTACATATTCAAATACTACATTTCAATACGATCGTTTTCATATAAAGTTTATAATTTTTGGACTTACGGTTTGAAAGTTATGAATTTTTGAAGTCCTAAGATTATTTCCTTCAAAAATACACTTTCTAAGCTTTCAAATAATTTAAACTAAGAATAAATACGAAAATACATTTTATTTAAATAATAGTACCATATATAACTTCAGAAATGTCTTCTCATTTTCAAAATAAAATATGCTTGAGTCAAAAGACTATTTAATGCATTAAAACCATACATTAATTCTTAAAACTCAAAAATTCGTTTACTAATGTAGCAGGTATAAAATTTCGAAAACTCTAAAATAAAAATCAAAGCTTTACATTTTCATAACCTAGATTTCGATACGATCGTTTTGACATATCATTTGTAATTTTTCGACGTATGGTTTAAAAGATATGAATTTTTGAAGTTAAAAACATTATAACTTGAAAATTCACATTTTTGTCCAAACATTAATAAAATCACTCCAAAATTATTTTTCTAAGATAAAAATATACTTACTAATTATTTCTATCCCAAGAATAATTTTCTCTTTTATTAATTAGAAATTTATAATTATATGCATATATATATATATAATTATATAACCAAAACCAACTTTTTACTAACAAATTTCATTAAATTATCCTTAAAATAAATACTACTAAATAAAATAAAGCAAAAATACAATTATTATAATTTCATTAAATTGGGTAAAATTGCGGGTCTCACATAGCGTGAGTCTTTAGAGGTTCTAACAAGTGTAGAATGGTTAAGAGAGTATTCTAAAGGCTTGGAATGGTCTAGGAATGTGTATTAGGACTAATAAGAACCATTAGAATGATCCTAAACATTGCTTGGTACCCCAAGGGACTTAAAGGATGTAGCATGAGTCCTTGGAGGCTCTAACAAGTGTAGAATGATTAATAGGGTATTCTAAAGGCTTTGAATGGTCTAGGAATGTGTATTAAGACATATAAGAACCTTTAGAATGATCCTATACAATGCTTGGTGCCCCAAGGGACTTAAAGGATGTAGCATGAGTCCTTGGATGCTCTAACAAGTGTAGAATGGTTAAGAGAGTATTCTAAAGGCTTAGAATGGTCTAGGAATGTGTATTAGGACTTATAAGAACCATTAGAATGATCCTAAACAATGCTTGAGTCCCCATGAGACGTAGAGGGTGTAGCATGAGCCCTTGGAGGTTCTAACTAGTGTAGAATGGTTAAGAGAGTATTCTAAAGGCTTTGAATGGTATAGGAATGCGTATTAGGACTTATAAGAACCTTTAGAATGATCCTAAACATTGATTGGTATTCCAAGGGACGTAGAGGGTGTAACTTGCATCCTTGGAGGTTCTAACAAATGTAGAATGGTTAAGAGAGTATTCTAAAGACTTAGAATTGTCTAGGAATGTGTATTCGGACTTATAAGAACCATTAGACTTATCCAAAACATTGCTTGGTGTAACACCCCTAATTTCGTCTTCCGAATAAATATGTTAGTATAATGGTTTTATAAATAAATAATAATTCCATGTTTGATTTTTGGTTTGCATTATATGTATATCTATATATATTATGTGAAAATATTTTATGATGAGGTTTTTGCATAAAATATTAAATTTTGCAATTAAGTCCTTGGGAAGGACCTAAAAACAATAATGGAAGGTCTTTTGGAGTTAAAATAAATTAAACAAAGTTTTTAGTGAAAACTGGCCAAAATACTCGAGTATTTGGCTTAATACTCGAGTATTATGGAGCAGACTGCACTTGCTCTACAGCTGTCCAACCTTGAATCTGGGTGTTGACACGATTTCAACCTCCAGCCACGTCCATGGATGCGTGTCCTCCTTGTATGAAACTCCAATCTTCTTCCTTAAGGATGGTGAACCGATTTATAAGCCAAAGACATAAGTTCTCAAGGAAGAATGCAAGTTTTAGGGTTCTAAACTTTCAGAACAAAATTCGTTTTCGTCTCTGAGTCTTAACACATAAATCATACACCGTTTGAAGCTCACATCCAGAGCTTTGAAAAGAGTGTTAAATCGCGAGCTAAGTTTGAGTGTGGTGAGAGTGATGAGCTTTGCAAGATAGAGCTTCAAATCTGCCAAAAACCAGAACTCTGTTTAGATTCGTCAACTTCTTGCCTTCGATTCTCTCTCCTCCTTGAGAGTTACCTCACGCCTGATATACCATTGGAAAACTCTTTCAACGAGCTTCGATTTGATACCAAATTTGTGAGATTTGAGTTCCTGGATGAAAAGTTATGGGCCTGCGAAGTTAGGTGTTGAAATCTGCCAAACTAGATTTCAGATTCAGAGAGCCGACTTTGAGCTTCGATTGTGGTAAGCTCAAGCCTTCTCTTGGTATGAAACTTATTGGTTTTCAAAGTTCATGTTACAGAGAACATAATCTAACCAATTGACCTAATTTTTATGCATGATTGGAATGCCAAATAATGAGGTTTTGAACTCTGCTGAAACCGTCATGCAAGTTCGGGTTGGAAGTGGTTAGAGCATTTGGTTGCTGTTCTCTGTGGAGTTTTGTTCAAGAACGACCCTAAGGTGTGGGGGAGGCTTACCATTTGCTAGAATAAGAGTAAATTGCATTAGAAAGTAGGAGGAGTCACCATGAGACTCTAAGGGCATAGATTGAAATAGGAATATGGCTTGGAGGCCAATCTGAGGCATGCTACATGCTAAGGCAAGTTTATTTGGTTGTATGTGAGCTCAATCAATGCTGAAATTATGCCAAAAATGAGTAGAATTGAAATTGGTACTTTAAGTTGCATAATATGTGATTTTCATGCATAATTGATGAATGATTATGATTTTCTGTGAATTGATGCGATCTTTGTGTTGAGACAAGTTTTAAATGTGTAAACAAAGTTCTGTTGATCATTGGCTTAAGTTAGAATTGGTTAGAATTGAAAATGGTATGTTAAAACTAAGTTGTAGTGTATCTGGTGTCAGAAATACTCGAGTATTTGGTAAAATACTCGAGTATTGTCTGATGCCAGTTTCCCAGATGATCCTGAAATACTCGAGTATTTCAATACTCGAGTATTCTGGGCTGAAATACTCAAGTATTCTGAACTGTAAACTACTCGAGTATTTTGTGAAATACTCGAGTATTCTGGGAAGTCTGATACACAGTTTCAGGAAATTGAAGAACTACTCGAGTATTGAAGCTACTACTAGAGTCTTTTTATTAAAATGTGGAGAAAACACCATTTTTAATCTAACCACTTCCATTTAAACCTAATGACATTTAAAGGGAATAATGTGATACTTCCTTTAATAAATCTCATCATCCTAAGCATGGAAATTGATATATCTCATTGATGAATTCATTACATATGGTATATAATGAGATTAATGAATAATCTTAAGGGAATACTTGCATGCATTCATGCACAGTGAATGGTGATGAATTATCGTTGTGTCATGTTCATGGAACATGAGGAGGGTCTCTGGGATTGCCAAATGTTACTGCTTGCTCGATGACACATTAAGGTGGACAATGTGGGCAGTATGTGGAATATTGTTGGTTTGATGGTTCAACGGTGTGTTGGACACAAGTGGTAAGGTTTACGTTTTGGCGACGTGACGTTCATCAGACATGATGACGTTGTTTATCACCTCTGTTGTGTATCACAAGTGATAAGGTTTACGTCCTTAGGCGACGTGACGTTCATCAGATGTGGTGACGTTTTTTATCACACCCGTTGTATGTTGAGAAGTGATAGGTTTACGTCCTTGGGCGACGTGACGTTCACCAGATAGTGTGACGTTTTTATCACTTCCGAGCAAGTACGCCATACGTTTGATAACGTATTATTTGTATTCTGGGAATACCATGGTGTTATGGAAGGACGTTCATCTGAGTGATTAGTTGAAGAATCTCAGGATTCGAGGGATGGGAAGCATGCCTCATTCCACCTATTTGGAAAGAGAAATAAATGAAATGGCGGGTGCTCATGTTTATGCATTTCTATCATGATGGGTGCTTACTTGTGGATGTTAGGACTTTATTCTTATTTGATAATGCGAATGCATAAGCTAACCCCTGCCCTTAATAGGTTTTGACCAGGTACCTAGACTGCCTAGAGATTAAAGGAATTGGATGACCCTTAAGTTCATGAAGTACTAAGTCATCATGGGATAGAGACTCTTTTGTACAACTCTGAGAACTCAACCAGATGAACGAATGGATGAAGAACCAATGACCAGCTCTGGAACGTCTCTATTTTTTATAATGGAAACAATGTATATATTTTGAGAAATGTATCCAAGAGGGAACCTAGTTTTCATACTTTAATTTAATTGTGGTACACATCGAATTTATATACCTGATTTTATGAGACAATGAACTATTTTAATATATTCCGCTCACTCTGATTTTATCGTTCGGCACGACGGAAGTATTGTTAAAGTTGGTTTCCTGGAATGACCTAATAACTAAGTTATTTTCGAAAGCTATTTTGTACTACAAAGGTTATCTCAAAAGGATTCTAAAATGTTCAGCAAATAATTACTCCTTCTACCGAATTTAGTTCCAATACATGGCTTAAATTTGAGTACCACATTCAAGGAAAAATTTTCATACTCAGACTTTTCCAACACGTTTCAATAATTTGTGAAATTCTTTTTAAGAAACGAGGGATGTTACATTTTATGGTATCAGAGCAATGGTCCTGACTCTTGGTCCTTGGGTGTGTGGTTCAATACGCTGGTCCTCAAGAATTGTAGAGTTTCTTGTGAAGTATGCTCTTACATACTTCTAATTGGAGTAAAAGGTTCTATCCCTTGACCCTGGGTATGTGACCAAGTATCTGTCTATAGTGTTTAAAGTAGCCTAAGTTGAAGTATGATAGTGATGTACTTCTTTTAGGTCAATTCCAACCTTAAGCTCATAGTGCTGATCCATTATGGCATCAAAGAATCAACAAGGGGTGATTCCAAAGGATCTAAAGGCGAGCTAATATCCTCTAGGGAGGGTATTTTCTTCTAGAATGAAAACTAAAAAACCTTCGGAGTTAGTACTAGGAGGTTATTTTTCCTAGTGGTTTGCTTTGCAGAGTTGTAACTTTGAAGTTAACTAACCCTTGGTGAGGACGAGAATCGATTGCGTTTTCTTGTGTTTGATCCACCCTGCTACCTCAAGATCGAACTCCTACAAGTTTCCTTGTAGTTGTTTCTCTCGTATGCTTGAGCTATATTCTATTGAGCTATCTCTTCAGAGTAAACTTGGTCTACTCATTTTTCACAATTAGGTGTGATCTTGGACTTGGATCGGATACCCAAGAATCAAGTGATAACTAATTGTGATAGAGAGGCGAGAATCTGAAACCCAATATGTTTGATTGTTGTTCTCATAGTGGGGTAAAGGAAGAGGGGAATCAAAGAGGTCATGGTTACGAAGAATCTCCCGGATATTCTCTCATGAAGTGTCGGGTTCGTTAGAGCAAAAGTCAGATCCTGTAATAGCTAAAGTAGTTCTAGAAAGGTAGTTATCAGCATCAAGCAAAGTATCCACAGGATGAGATTTATATTAGTATTCTACTTTGATCAAGTAATAGATATGAGTTGGATGTACCGTTTGAAGCTACAGCTTTAGTATAAGTTGTGTGATGAGTGTTTCTTAAGTCCACCATATATGACCAGAAGTCCATAGTGCAGATCTCATATGACGACAAGAAACCGAAATCATACTGATGCTATGCTGGAGAGGATCACGGCTGTGTTGGAATTAATGCAGCAATGGCAACAGCAACAACATCAGCAACCACCACAACCAGTTAATCCGCCACATCAATGTAATGTCGGTAATGTCGAGGCTAAAAGTTTAACGGATTTTCGAAGTTGTAATCCACCTCAGTTTGAATGAGGATTTAAGCCAGAGGAGGCTAACAAGTGGATTCATACTATGGATAAGATTTTTAGAACATTAGACTGCACGGAAGCTCAAAAGGTGGTATATGAAGTTTATATGTTAGAAGGAGAGGCTGAGAATTGGTGGAATCACACGGTTCAGCTTTTACACTATGAGGGAAAGGACGTCAATTAGGAGATGTTTATGGAAACGTTTCTCAATAAATATTTCCCAGAAGACTTGAGAAGGAGGAAGGAAGTTGAATTCCTACAATTAAAACAAGGAGATATGAGTGTGGGCGAGTACGCAGCTAAGTTTGAGGAATTGATGAAGTACTCTCCATACTATCAAAACAATCCGGATGAGAGAAGCAAATGCATCAAATTTGAAGTGGCCTGAGACCTGAACTGAAATCTGTTTTCAGTTATCAGAAGATCCAAAGTTTTCCTATGTTGGTTGACATGTGTCGGATGTATGAGGATGACAAGAAGGATGAAGTAGCAGCTGATCAGGCAAAGAGTAACCAGCAGAGTTATGGACCACAAAGAAAGAAAGGATTTAATCATCGGAAAACAGATCCATATTTCAACCAGAAACGAGGCAAAGGTAGAGTTGAAGACGGGAATGGGGTTAAGATTCACAGCAATGCCCCTTACTGTGAGAAGTGCAAACATCATCATTATGGAAGAATCTGCTGGGCAACAAGCACTTGCTTCAACTGTGGGAAGCAAGGTCATATTGCACGTTATTGCAGAAAATCTGGGAAAAGTAACCACATCGGACTTGCTAGCAAACCAATGACTCAAGGAAAAGTGTTTACCCTAAATAGAATAGAAGTTAACCAATCGCCTGATCTCGCGCAAGGTAACCATTTACCTCAAAACCAACTTTGCATGATTGAGTTCGATTCGGGAGTTACCCATTCTTTTGTTTATTGTAAATGTGTGAATAGGTTGAAGTCGGATTCACCTAATTGTTTTAAAATTCGAGACCCTATGAAATTACCCAAATTTGTTTCTAAAGTCTGTTTAGATTATAGTGTCTAGATATTTGATCACGACACTAAGTTAAATTTGATCTATTATCCCTTATCACGCTTGAATGTGATTTTGGGAAGGGATTGATTGAATTCTATTGGGGGTGTTTAAGTGGACTTTCTAAAGTCAAATATTTTTTAACCAAGGTAACCCGGAAGGAATAGCTTTTTTTTATGGAATCAGAAGAACAACAAGAATTTTCAGTCATTGAAGGAAAGGTTAACATTCCCTCCTGTGTTACTCCTACTCGATTCATGCAAAAGTATTAAAGTGCATTTTCATATGTCGAGGCCAGGACTTGGAAAGAGGTAGTTTTAAGAAAGGAAGGTAGATGTATATGCATCAAAGTGATGGAATACACACAAGGTGATTCACTCGACGCATGACTTGAGCTTTGTAACGATCATGGTTGCTCTGAGGGCTTGAGGCCTTTTTCCCATGTCTCTATGCTTTAAGTGTTAATGACCATGGAGAGTCGAAGTAATTGTTCAATCAGAAGGAGTTGAACAAGGGACAACGCCGACAGACATAATTCTAAAGGCTCGTGATTGGAAACTCTGTCATCGTCGTGACGAAGCGGAAGACGAAAGCAATTACAATGGGCCTAAAGGCAATTTATGTGAGCTCTACGGGGATTAAGGAAGTGATTTTAAGAAGTCTAATAGATACGAGTTTGATGATACAAGTAGACCGACGAGAAGTAAGAAGGGAAGGTTGCAATTCACAATAGAATTCCTAATTCGAATTCATGAATTGCAACAAAGAGCTGAAGAGCTAAGGACAAATAAGAGATTGATTTCGAAAGGGAAGAAACATAGGTTCCATAGGGGACGTTTTAGGGACAAGAATTTGGAGTACGGATGATTTGGAAATTGAAGGTTAATTATGGAATTAAGCTAAATGGATGAGTAAAGGTTATACCCTAATATGCTAAGTGGTGAAGCTAAAACATAGTGGAACTATGTAAATCTGATATTGGAAGCAAAGGAATGGCATGTCACTTGAGAATTATTCAAGGATGAAATCTTTGAAAAATTAGAGAAAGGAGATTGAATTTTTGTAAATAAGGTAGGGTAATATGAATCTTGGGGGAAAACATTACCAAGTTCAAAAGATTGAGGAAGTATATTTCATTGCAATTTTGATGGAAGGTTCAAACATGCAGAGTCCAGAATGAATAATGTCTGAATTCCAAACCAGATATCAACTATTGAGGAATAAGTGAACTAACTATGGGGACCAGAATTTCATGCATAAAGGGTTAAAGAAATCTCAATTGCATGAAAGTAACTGAAAAGCCGATGGAAAGAAATCATTTGTCAATTTTAAGGGGGGAAGGTGAGGCGCATCATCATGGATTGAGTGGTGATATCTGAAAGGGATATTTGATTTCAGTCGCAAGAAAATTAAGTTTTATTCGCCGGATTAATTGAAGAAGAAATGCAAGAAGGGAATGGTCAACCAGCAAATCAAGAGTAGAAGAGTTTTCCATCCTGCTAGAATGCGAGTTAGATTCGGATATAGGTAATCTGAGTTTATCCTTCCTCTAATCTAAATTAACGTAATCAATGATTTCGATTGCGTTAATTAAATCGTTCTGTGATCTGAGAATCTAAGCAGGTGTTTCTGTGATCAAAACCCTTATCACAGTTGGATGTGATAAATGTCTTTTGGGCGCTACAGAAAAGGAAAGATCAGTTAAGACTGGAGAGATTAACAACCACCGGGATAGGACGAACATTTGTCTCCCCAACGGAAATGTCTCTAGAACTTGACAATCTGACTAAGTCTGATGGCGACGATAAAGTTCCTTATCTTTCAGTTCATCTAACTTAAAGATAAATCGTATAGTCTTTCTTGAGAAAGATTATATCTGAAAGGGATGATTTTATTGCTAATAGTTTAAATGTTAGGATTGATCACCCTGATATTTATACTGTTAAGGAATAAAGTCATATAGATAATTCCTTACTCGTGCTCGAGTGATCTGAGTGCGCAGCGGAGGAAGTTTTCTTTGAAAGGTTTGTTGCAAATGTTTCAATATGTACTTGGGGCATGGGTTTTAGAAAAGTTTTAATAAAAGGGTTTCATTGTGAAATAATTTCAAGAAAGCATAAGGCAAACCTTTTTGAAGGATTTTGATGTGTGTTGGAAACCCAAAAGTTTATCCGAGAAAGTTTCATTTGAAAAATTTTATGTGACATTTTGGGGGCAGAAAGTTTAAAAGAAAAATATGTATATAAGAAAATTCCTTTTAAGTGGGGGAGAGTCCTCCCTAATTATGTTTTGCAAAATAGTAACATCAAAACAATTTGTTATGAAAATGTGGAATTTTAAAAGAATGAATTTCGGGGACGAAATTCCTTTTAAGTGGGGGAGTAGTGTAACACCCCTAATTTCGTCTTCCGAATAAATATGTTAGTATAATGGTTTTATAAATAAATAATAATTCCATGTTTGATTTTTGGTTTGCATTATATGTATATCTATATATATTATGTGAAAATATTTTATGATGAGGTTTTTCCATAAAATATTAAATTTTGCAATTAAGTCCTTGGGAAAGACCTAAAAACAATAATGGAAGGTCTTTTGGAGTTAAAATTAATTAAACAAAGTTTTTAGTGAAAACTGGCCAAAATACTCGAGTATTTGGCTTAATACTCGAGTATTATGGAGCAGACTGCACTTGCTCTACAGCTGTCCAGCCTTGAATCTGGGTGTTGACACGATTTCAACCTCCAGCCACGTCCATGGATGCGTGTCCTCCTTGTATGAAACTCCAATCTTCTTCCTTAAGGATGGTGAACCGATTTATAAGCCAAAGTCATAAGTACTCAAGGAAGAATGCAAGTTTTAGGGTTCTAAACTTTCAGAACAAAATTCATTTTCGTCTCTGAGTCTTAAGACATAAATCATACACCATTTTGAAGGTCACATCAAGAGCTTTGAAAAGAGTCTTAAATCGCGAGCTAAGTTTGAGTGTGGTGAGAGTGATGAGCTTTGCAAGATAGAGCTTCAAATCTTCCAAAAACCAGAACTCTGTTTAGATTCGTCAACTTCTTGCCTTCGATTCTCTCTCCTCCTTGAGAGTTACCTCACGCCTGATATACCATTGGAAATCTCTTTCAACGAGCTTCGATTTGATACCAAATTTGTGAGATTTGAGTTCCTGGATGAAAAGTTATGGGCCTGCGAAATTAGGTGTTGAAATCTGCCAAACTAGATTTCAGATTCAGAGAGCCGACTTTGAGCTTCGATTGTGGTAAGCTCAAGCCTTCTCTTGGTCTGAAACTTATTGGTTTTCAAAGTTCATGCTAAAGAGAACATAATCTAACCAATTGACCTAATTTTTATGCATGATTGGAATGCCAAATAATGAGGTTTTGAACTCTGCTGAAACCGTCATGCAAGTTCGGGTTGGAAGTGGTTAGAGCATTTGGTTGTTGTTCTCTGTGGAGTTTTGTTCAAGAACGACCCTAAGGTATGGGGGAGGCTTACCATTTGCTAGAATAAGAGTAAATTGCATTAGAAAGTAGGAGGAGTCACCATGAGACTCTAAGGGCATAGATTGAAATAAGAATATGGCTTGGAGGCCAATCTAAGGCATGCTACATGCTAAGGCAAGTTTATTTGGTTGTATGTGAGCTCAATCAAGCTGAAATTATGCCAAAAATGAGTAGAATTGAAATTGGTACTTTAAGTTGCATAATATGTGATTTTCATGCATAATTGATGAATGATTATGATTTTCTGTGAATTGATGCGATCTCTGTGTTGAGACAAGTTTTAAATGTGTAAACAAAGTTCTGTTGATCATTGGCTTAAGTTAGAATTGGTTAGAATTGAAAATGGTATGTTAAAAATAAGTTGTAGTGCATCTGCTGTCAGAAATACTCGAGTATTTGGTAAAATACTCGAGTATTGTCTGATGCCAGTTTCCCAGATGATCCTGAAATACTCGAGTATTTTGTGAAATACACGAGTATTCTGGGCTGAAATACTCAAGTATTCTGAACTGTAAACTACTCGAGTACTTTGTGAAATACTCAAGTATTCTGGGCAGTCTGATACACAGTTTCAGGAAATTGAAGAACTACTCGAGTATTGAAGCTACTACTCGAGTCTTTTTATTAAAATGTGGAGAAAACACCATTTTTAATCTAACCACTTCCATTTAAACCTAATGACATTTAAAGGGAATAATGTGATACTTCCTTTAATAAATCTCATCATCCTAAGCAATGAAATTGATATATCTCATTGATGAATTCATTACATATGGTATATAATGAGATTAATGAATAATCTTAAGGGAATACTTGCATGCATTCATGCACAGTGAACGGTGATGAATTATCGTTGTGTCATGTTCATGGAACATGAGGAGGGTCTCTGGGATTGCCAAACGTTACTGCTTGCTTGATGACACATTAAGGTGGACAATGTGGGCAGTATGTGGAATACTGTTGGTTTGATGGTTCAATGGTGTGTTGCACACAAGTGGTAAGGTTTACGTTTAGGCGACGTGACGTTCATCAGAAATGATGACGTTGTTTATCACCTCTATTGTGTATCACAAGTGATAAGGTTTACGTCCTTAGGCGACGTGACGTTCATCAGATGTGGTGACGTTTTTTATCACACCCGTTGTATGTTGAGAAGTGATAGGTTTATGTCCTTGGGCGACGTGACGTTCACCAGATAGTGTGACGTTTTTATCACTTCCGAGCAAGTACGCCATACGTTTGATAACGTATTATTTGTATTATGGGAATACCATGGTGTTATGGAAGGACGTTCATCTGAGTGGTTGGTTGAAGAATCTCAAGATTTGAGAGATGGGAAGCATGCCTCATTCCACCTATATGGAAAGAGAAATAAATGAAATGGCGGGTGCTCATGTTTATGCATTTCTATCATGATGGGTGCTTACTTGTGGATGTTAGGACTTTATTCTTATTTGATAATGCGAATGCATAAGCTAACCCCTGCCCTTAATAGGTTTTGACCAGGTACCTAGACTGCCTAGAGATTAAAGGAATTGGATGACCCTTAAGTTCATGAAGTACTAAGTCATCATGGGATAGAGACTCTTTTGTACAACTCTGAGAACTCAACCAGATGAACGAATGGATGAAGAACCAATGACCAGCTCTGGAACGTCTCTATTTTTTATAATGGAAACAATGTATATATTTTGAGAAATGTATCCAAGAGGGAACCTAGTTTTCATACTTTAATTTAATTGTGGTACACATCGAATTTATATACCTGATTTTATGAGACAATGAACTATTTTAATATATTCCGCTCACTCTGATTTTATCGTTCGGCACGACGGAAGTATTGTTAAAGTTGGTTTCCTGGAATGACCTAATAACTAAGTTATTTTCGAAAGCTATTTTGTACTACAAAGGTTATCTCAAAAGGATTCTAAAATGTTCAGCAAATAATTACTCCTTCTACCGAATTTAGTTCCAATACATGGCTTAAATTTGAGTACCACATTCAAGGAAAAATTTTCATACTCAGACTTTTCCAACACGTTTCAATAATTTGTGAAATTCTTTTTAAGAAACGAGGGATGTTACATTTTATGGTATCAGAGCAATGGTCCTGACTCTTGGTCCTTGGGTGTGTGGTTCAATACGTTGGTCCTCAAGATTTGTAGAGTTTCTTGTGAAGTATGCTCTTACATACTTCTAATTGGAGTAAAAGGTTCTATCCCTTGACCCTGGGTATGTGACCAAGTATCTGTCTATAGTGTTTAAAGTAGCCTAAGTTGAAGTATGATAGTGATGTACTTTTTTTAGGTCAATTCCAACCTTAAGCTCATAGTGCTGATCCATTATGGCATCAAAGAATCAACAAGGGGTGATTCCAAAGGATCTAAAGGCGAGCTAATATCCTCTAGGGAGGGTATTTTCTTCTAGAATGAAAAGTAACAAACCCTCGGAGTTAGTACTAGGAGGTTATTTTTCCTAGTGGTTTGCTTTGCAGAGTTGTAACTTTGAAGTTAACTAACCCTTGGTGAGGACGAGAATCGATTGTGTTTTCTTGTGTTTGATCCACCCTGCTACCTCAAGATCGAACTCCTACAAGTTTCCTTGTAGTTGTTTCTCTCGTATGCTTGAGCTATATTCTATTGAGCTATCTCTTCAGAGTAAACTTGGCCTACTCATTTTTCACAATTAGGTGTGATCTTGGACTTGGATTGGATACCCAAGAATCAAGTGATAACTAATTGTGATAGAGAGGCGAGAATCCGAAACCCAAGATGTTTGATTGTTGTTCTCATAGTGGGGTAAAGGAAGAGGGGAATTAAAGAGGTCATGGTTACGAAGAATCTCCCGGATATTCTCTCATGAAGTGTCGGGTTCGTTAGAGCAAAAGTCAGATCCTGTAATAGCTAAAGTAGTTCTAGAAAGGTAGTTATCAGCATCAAGCAAAGTATCCACAGGATGAGATTTATATTAGTATTCTACTTTGATCAAGTAACAGATACGAGTTGGATGTACCGTTTGAAGCTACAGCTTTAGTATAAGTTGTGTGATGAGTGTTTCTTAAGTCCACCATATATGACCACAAGTCCATAGTGCAGGTCTAATATGACGACAAGAAACCGAAATCATACTGATGCGATGCTGGAGAGGATCACGGCTGTGTTGGAATCAATGCAGCAATGGCAACAGCAACAACATCAGCAACCACCACAACCAGTTAATCCGCCACATCAATGTAATGTCGGTAATGTCGAGGCTAAAAGTTTAACGGATTTTCGAAGTTGTAATCCACCTCAGTTTGAAGGAGGATTTAAGCCAGAGGAGGCTAACAAGTGGATTCATACTATGGATAAGATTTTTAGAACATTAGACTGCACGGAAGCTCAAAAGGTGGTATATGAAGTTTATATGTTAGAAGGAGAGGCTGAGAATTGGTGGAATCACACGGTTCAGCTTTTACACTATGAGGGAAAGGACGTCAATTGGGAGATGTTTATGGAAACGTTTCTCAATAAATATTTCCCAGAAGACTTGAGAAGGAGGAAGGAAGTTGAATTCCTACAATTAAAACAAGGAGATATGAGTGTGGGCGAGTACGCAGCTAAGTTTGAGGAATTGATGAAGTACTCTCCATACTATCAAAACAATCCGGATGAGAGAAGCAAATGCATCAAATTTGAAGTGGCCTGAGACCTGAACTGAAATCTGTTTTCAGTTATCAGAAGATCCAAAGTTTTCCTACGTTGGTTGACATGTGTCGGATGTATGAGGACGACAAGAAGGCTGAAGTAGCAGCTGATCAGGCAAAGAGTAACCAGCAGAGTTATGGACCACAAAGAAAGAAAGGATTTAATCATCGGAAAACAGATCCATATTTCAACCAGAAACGAGG
Organism: Crotalaria pallida; assembly: GCA_037953625.1. Classification (NCBI taxonomy): domain Eukaryota; kingdom Viridiplantae; phylum Streptophyta; class Magnoliopsida; order Fabales; family Fabaceae; genus Crotalaria; species Crotalaria pallida. Next base: position 70,868,434 of record CM075649.1, on the reverse strand, counting down.
CAAAGGTAGAGTTGAAGACGGGAATGGGGTTAAGATTCGCAGCAATGCCCCTTACTGTGAGAAGTGCAAACATCATCATTATGGAAGAATCTGCTGGGCAACAAGCACTTGTGTAACACCCTATTTATAATTACCCTTAATTACCCAATAATAAAATTAGTGACTTAAAATTTCTTTTTAAGACTATTGCACTTATAAAAATCTCCGTGCAAAACGGACGGAGTTTCCCCTTTTTTATTAACTTTCCAAAAATTTAATTTTCCTGTTAATCTGTGCAAATTAAAATATTCGCTAATTTCAAAAGCCAGCATGGCCAATATATATATTTGTGCATCAGGCACCACCACATCAGAGTGCGACTACATCACAAATAACAATAAATATGAACAAGTTAGAAGTTGTTAAAGTTTTCCCCAAAATATACATCCTATCCATAGGAAGAGGTCCTGGCTAACCCAAAAGAGTAATACTTTACCATTGCATTCACAAAACCAGAATAGCTTGTACAAATCCCTAGTATATTCAAAACTACCCAAAAACCCCTAATTCCCATAACCTACTCTCCCTGCGAGGGAGAGTGCACCTGCTCGGCCGGGGGTTGTTCAAGCTCAATCTCATTACCTGTAAAAATATAGCAAGAGGGTGAGCATTACACAAGAAGTAGGAAGCAGTTTCTAATTAGACATACTAACCCACTAAGTCATACACAGATTAGACATATAGCATTTATACATTCATTCAAGCCTTCACAGTCATACTCATGCAATTTCCTCATTTTAGTTTTCTTTCTCTTTAGTCCATTATAGATCAATTATCCAATAGTCTTTTCATCATACAATTACTCATTTCTATATATTTGTATCACTAGGAATTGGTTGCTCCTGCTAGGGCGTTTGTACACCCATTAGGGACTTTATACACCCATCAGGACTATCACCCACTAGGCCTCACCCGTTAGGACTAATACATATAATCTTATACTCATCCTTATCACTTTCATTAACATATTCAATTTACAAACTTTAGTCTTTTTCACATTTTCCATTCTTTTAGTTTTCGATGAATTGATCATTTCGGGACATTGACTCCTAACGGGGCATTTTCACCTAATGGGGCGTTTTAGCCTGATGGGGCGTTTGGCCCTCATGGGGAGTTTGTACACCTAGCAGGAACACCTAGTGTCCCAATGTCCCCAATGATCAATTCAACAATCCGTTTTCTTTACTTCATTTTATTGCTCGTTTCAATTAGTCATACACTCAAATCAATTAGTCCAGTCCTAGCATATCAAATCAAACATAGCTACCACTATACATGTAATTCAATTAGCAATTAACATCAAGTAACAAATGCCTATATTCATACACATATTACACTTAATCATTCACAAATTTATGACTAACAACAATTATCCACATTTTTGCAAATATACAAACATTAACATTTAGGGTTCATCCTTGTCTTATTCATAGTATTTTCAGTGTTCACTATCCCTAAGGTTCCTAACATAACACTAAACACATAACCTTAGCAAGTCACTATATACTAGTTAGGAACTAATTCCTAAACCAAGGTAACACACACCCCCTTACCTTAATCAAGAAGAGAGTGGATAAACCTTTGTCAATCCTAGCCTTAGCTTTTTGCCCTAGATACCCTTTAAGCCTCCAACAAGGAGTTCCCAAATAAAGTGAGTGAAAGGAAGAGAGAGCTTGATTCCTACAAGCCACAAAATATAGAAAGGCATGAACATGTGGTTCTTCCCCATGGGAGGTTCGAAATCTTCCATGGAAGAGAGGAAGAGAAAGAAATTCGTATGACAAGGAGGAAGAGAGGAAAGAATGGGATTTACCTTGTATTTGAGGGAAAGAAAGTGAGATTGATGATGGATCTTGATGATGATTGAGATTGAAGCCCTTAAACCTTAAGGAAGAGGAAGAACAAGACTTGTTCTTGGAGAGAGAGAAAATGGATGCTCATGAGGAAGAAATATGAAGAGGAGATGAAACTTGATCTTGAATCCATAGCCTTGATGATTATTGATGAGCTTGAAGAGGAAGAAGAAAACAACTTGGTCTAGGTGGAGGAGGGAGTGAAACTCGCGTGGGAGGAGAGAAAGGGAGAAGACGAGTTGTTGTTGGAGAAGGAAAGAATGAGAGTGAGTGTTTTATTTTGTTTGGGAAATGAATATGTGGCTATGGATTAAATTGGAAAAGGGAAAGATTCCCTTTGTGTGGTTCAAAAGTGCATCACGTGCACTCTATTTCTCTCTCTTTTTTTTTCTGCATCAGACTTGAAGTAATCGATTACTTGCCTAAAGTAATCCATTACTTTGCCAAAATAATCGATTACTTCCTCCAATTAATCGATTATGTTTGCAGCATCATACAGTCACTAGAGCACTGGTAATCGATTACTTTGCCTGAGTAATCCATTACTTTGCCCAAGTAATCCATTACTTTTAATGCAACTTTTGTGTGATTTTCCAGAGAGCAAGTAATCGATTACACCCTTCAAGGTAATCGATTACCTTGCTGAAAACCTTAATTTTGATGGTTTTCTAACTCCAATCCACTTCCTTATGTTCCCATATTCATCTATGCTTGAATTACTACTCCAAATCCTTCCTCTAAACTTGGTATTTCTCCTAATTACTTGGCATAATTCATGTTATGCTTAAATTGAATTTAAGGATGTTACAACTTGCTTCAACTGTGGGAAGCAGGGTCATATTGCACGTTATTGCAGAAAATCTGGGAAAAGTAACCACATCGGACTTGCTAGCAAACCAATGACTCAAGGAAAAGTGTTTACCCTGAATAGAGTAGAAGTTAACCAATCACCTGATCTCGCGCAAGGTAACCATTTACCTCAAAACCAACTTTGCATGATTGAGTTCGATTCGGGAGTTACCCATTCTTTTGTTTATTGTAAATGTGTGAATAGGTTGAAGTCGGATTCACCTAATTGTTTTAAAATTCGAGACCCTATGAAATTACCCAAATTTGTTTCTAAAGTCTGTTTAGATTATAGTGTCTAGATATTTGATCACGACACTAAGTTAAATTTGATCTATTATCCCTTATCACGCTTGAATGTGATTTTGGGAAGGGATTGATTGAATTCTATTGGGGGTGTTTAAGTGGACTTTCTAAAGTCAAATATTTTTTAACCAAGGTAACCCGGAAGGAATAGCTTTTTTTTATGGAATCAGAAGAACAACAAGAATTTTCAGTCATTGAAGGAAAGGTTAACATTCCCTCCTGTGTTACTCCTACTCGATTCATGCAAAAGTATTAAAGTGCATTTTCATATGTCGAGGCCAGGACTTGGAAAGAGGTAGTTTTAAGAAAGGAAGGTAGATGTATATGCATCAAAGTGATGGAATACACACAAGGTGATTCACTCGACGCATGACTTGAGCTTTGTAACGATCATGGTTGCTCTGAGGGCTTGAGGCCTTTTTCCCATGTCTCTATGCTTTAAGTGTTAATGACCATGGAGAGTCGAAGTAATTGTTCAATCAGAAGGAGTTGAACAAGGGACAACGCCGACAGACATAATTCTAAAGGCTCGTGATTGGAAACTCTGTCATCGTCGTGACGAAGCGGAAGACGAAAGCAATTACAATGGGCCTAAAGGCAATTTATGTGAGCTCTACGGGGATTAAGGAAGTGATTTTAAGAAGTCTAATAGATACGAGTTTGATGATACAAGTAGACCGACGAGAAGTAAGAAGGGAAGGTTGCAATTCACAATAGAATTCCTAATTCGAATTCATGAATTGCAACAAAGAGCTGAAGAGCTAAGGACAAATAAGAGATTGATTTCGAAAGGGAAGAAACATAGGTTCCATAGGGGACGTTTTAGGGACAAGAATTTGGAGTACGGATGATTTGGAAATTGAAGGTTAATTATGGAATTAAGCTAAATGGATGAGTAAAGGTTATACCCTAATATGCTAAGTGGTGAAGCTAAAACATAGTGGAACTATGTAAATCTGATATTGGAAGCAAAGGAATGACATGTCACTTGAGAATTATTCAAGGATGAAATCTTTGAAAAATTAGAGAAAGGAGATTGAATTTTTGTAAATAAGGTAGGGTAATATGAATCTTGGGGGAAAACATTACCAAGTTCAAAAGATTGAGGAAGTATATTTCATTGCAATTTTGATGGAAGGTTCAAACATGCAGAGTCCAGAATGAATAATGTCTGAATTCCAAACCAGATATCAACTATTGAGGAATAAGTGAACTAACTATGGGGACCAGAATTTCATGCATAAAGGGTTAAAGAAATCTCAATTGCATGAAAGTAACTGAAAAGCCAATGGAAAGAAATCATTTGTCAATTTTAAGGGGGGAAGGTGAGGCGCATCATCATGGATTGAGTGGTGATATCTGAAAGGGATATTTGATTTCAGTCGCAAGAAAATTAAGTCTTATTCGCCGGATTAATTGAAGAAGAAATGCAAGAAGGGAATGGTCAACCAGCAAATCAAGAGTAGAAGAGTTTTCCATCCTGCTAGAATGCGAGTTAGATTCGGATATAGGTAATCTGAGTTTATCCTTCCTCTAATCTGAATTAACGTAATCAATGATTTCGATTGCGTTAATTAAATCGTTCTGTGATCTGAGAATCTGAGCAGGTGTTTTTGTGATCAAAACCCTTATCACAGTTGGATGTGATAAATGTCTTTGGGCGTTACAGAAAAGGAAAGATCAGTTAAGACTGGAGAGATTAACAACCACCGGGATAGGACGAGCATTTGTCTCCCCAACGGAAATGTCTCTAGAACTGGAAAATCTGACTAAGTCTGATGGCGACGATAAAGGTCCTTATCTTTGAGTTCATCTAACTTAAAGATAAATCGTATAGTCTTTCTTGAGAAAGATTATATCTGAAAGGGATGATTTTATTGCTAATAGTTTAAATGTTAGGACTGATCACCCTGATATTTATACTGTTAAGGAATAGTCATATAGATAATTCCTTACTCGTGCTCGAGTGATCTGAGTGCGCAGCGGAGGAAGTTTTCTTTGAAAGGTTTGTTGCAAATGTTTCAGTATGTACTTGGGGCATGGGTTTTATAAAAGTTTTAATAAAAGGGTTTCATTGTGAAATAATTTCAAGAAAGCATAAGGCAAACCTTTTTGAAGGATTTTGATGTGTGTTGGAAACGCAAAAGTTTATCCGAGAAAGTTTCATTTGAAAAATTTTATGTGACATTTTGGGGGCAGAAAGTTTAAAAGAAAAATATGTATATAAGAAAATTCCTTTTAAGTGGGGGAGAGTCCTTCCTAATTATGTTTTGCAAAATAGTAACATCAAAACAATTTGTTATGAAAATGTGGAATTTTAAAAGAATGAATTTCGGGGACGAAATTCCTTTTAAGTGGGGGAGTAGTGTAATGCAACACTCCTTGTATATCATCTTACTTTATAAGAAAAGTAATAAGTTTAAGAATACTTGGACTTGTTATCGTTGGAGAAAGATCTGAAAATATGAAATTATCCCTTCCCTGGAAAATTTATTTTCACAAACACTTGATTAATAATGAAGGTGACTAGTAAAATCAGAGTTTGCGGAAACATAGTAAAATCACCATATTAACCTCCCAAAATATATCAAGTGTAACAAGTCCACTATTATCAAATAAGTATTATGATGAAACTGAATTCCTTTTATGATACCTTTTTTCCAAAATATGTATCATATAAATTCTATTAAAAATAGAAATGTCATAGAGCTGGTCACTGGTCCCTTGTCCAAACATCCTTCTGGTCGGATCCTCGATATCTGCACAACGGGTTCCCAACCCACACTCTCTACACTCTGCATGCACCTAAGGGACATCTTCCCTTACTGATTCTTGTGCAAGCTAGATGCACGATCAATACCTAATAAGGGCATGGGGGTTAGCTATACATATTCGCATAATCAAATGAGAATAAAACTAACATCCACAAGTCAACATGTAGCAAATCATGATGCATAACCATATGAGCACACCCGGTTAATCATAATAATTCTTTCAATGCAGGTGGCATGATGCATGATTTCCTTCCACAGCTGAGGCCTCTAACAAAGTCCATCTCGGACGTCCATCCAATACACCGTTGTGTTCCCGGAACACTGACATTCGTTCCCAGAACGTAATGCCAAACCATACTTGGATGATAAGAATTCACTCCCAGAGTGTGCATCACGTTCCCAGAACGTGTAGCAAACCATACTTGGATAAATAAGCATCACTCCCAGAGTGTGCATCACGTTCCCAGAACGCATACGTTCCCAGAACGTATAAAAAACCAGGTCCCGGACACTGGCCACATATCTATAATGTGTCATCCAGTAGGTTGCTTATCAAAGTGTTCCCAGAACACCAACATACGTTCCCAGAACGTATAAAACCAGGTCGCAGACACTGGCCACATATCTATAATGTGTCATCAAGTAGGTTATAATTTGGTACTCCCGGAGTACCCTCCTCATATTCCAAGAATATGATAATCGTTCCTACCAACCAAACTTCCATTCTATATGAATGCACAATCATCAAGGTTGGTTTTATCTTTAATTCAATTATTATACCAATGTGTTCCAAAACACTAACATACGTTCCCAGAACGTATCGCAAACCATACTTGGAATAAAATCAAGCACCACTCCCAGAGTGTGCATCACGTTCCCAGAACGTGTCCAAGAAACCATGTCCCAGACAATGGCCACATTCCCGAAATGTGTCATCAAGTAGGTTGCATCAGTTTAGTACTCCTAGAGTACAGGGTCAAGTACCCGAACATCACAAACTATCCTTGCCAACCTATTTCATTACCTTTCTCTATGCATGCATTGCATACATAATTACTAAGGTTGGTCTTTCCATTAATTACTGTGATTTAGAAATATTCTAATTTCTCTTTTGAATGATTTATTTGAGGTATAATCTTTGACACAAAATTCTCCTTTGAATTATCCCAAAACATGTCATGAAACTTAGATTGGGTAAAACAAAGTCAATGGTATTCAAAAACTTAACTTTTTATTTTTCAGATTCAGGTACTAACCGGTTACAGTTCCAGGCTAACCGGTTAGAATTACAGACCTGAACTGTTTACCATTGTAATTCAGAAAACCCTTTTTCTTAAATTCCCTACCCAATCCATAAACCAGTTTAACAATGTTTATACCTCAAAACCAATGTTTATATCATTCAAAAGTCTAAATCACATTTCATTGTCCAATGAGCATAATTTCCTCTTGAAACTATCTCATTACCTTAAGGTATTAACTCTCAATTTTCAATCTGAATTATTACAATAAAATCAACTTATTTTCAGATTGTTTTCCATGAAATTAAGGCCTAGATTTGAGTAGGATTTATAAGACCAAAATGCTGATTTTATAAACTTATTTTCTTTTTCATTTTAACAGGGTCTAACCGGTTACGAATATCGAGTAACCGGTTAGATTATGCAGTCTGATACTAAAACATGAGTTTTAACAAACCATTCTCTTCACTACTCAAATCTAACCAAATTTCAACCTTTAACAGAGTACATATACCTTAAATAAGTGTGTTTAAACATAGAAACATATCTATCTTGCATGCATTCAATTTGGATACACCAATTGCACATAATTGCACATATTTCACAACTTAATGCATCAATTCACATAATATTCAATTAAGTCATGAAATCAACATCAACATAGCTTGCATGCATCCAGATAACATTGCTCAAAACAACAATTGAGCTCAAGTTGGCCTCCAAGCCATTTAACCATTTCAACTTATGCCCTTTGAGTCTCTTGGTGACTCATCCTATATTCTACCACAATTTATTCTCATTCTAACAAATAGTAAGCTTCCCCCTTACCTTAGGTTCGTGCTTGATCCAAAACTTTGCAGAAAGAAAGGTTCCAACACAGATTTCCATTAAATCCACAGTTCTGCTCTCAGTCACGATTTTTATCAACAGGGTCCAAAGACCAGAAGATTTGACATAGCAATTGGCCAAAGAAATTGGGGAAAACAATTAGGACTCAATATAGGTAACATGCACTAGAGCAAAGAGGTTTGAGACTTAAAGGTTAACTATGCTTACCAAAATCGAATCTGGAATTCAACTTCCAGAACCAGAACAATAGAGAACTCAGACTCAAACTCTTAGCTTCCAAGCTTGATTCCTCCACCCACACGAACACTCAACTTACAAGGTGTATATCACTGGAAAGCTCTTGATTTAAGCTTTCCAGAAAGGTGTGTTTCACTCTCTAACTCTCAAAGAAGAAGACGAATTGCTCAGAACGAATTTGGAACCCTAATTACCCTTCTTCAACAAGAATTGCAGCAATCAACCCTTGATCTTCAGCAATTCCACTATTTATAGAGAAATTGGCCTCTCATGCATAGCGACACGCGTCTCCCACCATGAATCGAGTGGGATTCGTGACGAATTCTGGGTTAAACCGCGTGATTACTCATCAAACACACTAACCCAGTTTTTTGAGTTCATCGTGTAACCGGTTACAAAGCCCTTCTAACCGGTTACATGCTGATAAAATTCAAAAATTAATAATTTAATTACTCTTTCTTCAAAAACCTTTTTAATATTGCAATTAGGTCCCAACCCAAGGACTGAATTAAAATATTCATATTTTTGTACAAAATAACCATATAAAAATATTTCTCATATTTTTATATATAAAAACACACAATGTACAAAAACTAAAACTTTACAAACCAATATAAATCAATTATAAAATAATTGTTATAATTAATTTCTTGGTTATTTGGGAGACAAAAATTAGGGGTGTTACAGTGTAACACCCCTAATTTCGTCTTCCGAATAAATATGTTAGTATAATGGTTTTATAAATAAATAATAATTCCATGTTTGATTTTTGGTTTGCATTATATGTATATCTATATATATTATGTGAAAATATTTTATGATGAGGTTTTTCCATAAAATATTAAATTTTGCAATTAAGTCCTTGGGAAGGACCTAAAAACAATAATGGAAGGTCTTTTGGAGTTAAAATTAATTAAACAAAGTTTTTAGTGAAAACTGGCCAAAATACTAGAGTATTTGGCTTAATACTCGAGTATTATGGAGCAGATTGCACTTGCTCTACAGCTGTCCAGCCTTGAATCTGGGTGTTGACACGATTTCAACCTCCTGCCACGTCCATGGATGCGTGTCCTCCTTGTATGAAACTCCAATCTTCTTCCTTAAGGATGGTGAACCGATTTATAAGCCAAAGACATAAGTTCTCAAGGAAGAATGCAAGTTTTAGGGTTCTAAACATTCAGAACAAAATTCATTTTCGTCTCTGAGTCTTAACACATAAATCATACACCGTTTCGAATCTCACATCCAGAGCTTTGAAAAGAGTCTTAAATCGCGTGCTAAGATTGAGTGTGGTGAGAGTGATGAGCTTTGCAAGATAGAGCTTCAAATCTGCCAAAAACCAGAACTCTGTTTAGATTCGTCAACTTCTTGCCTTCGATTCTCTCTCCTCATTGAGAGTTACCTCACGCCTGATATACCATTGGAAAGCTCTTTCAACGAGCTTCGATTTGATACCAAGTTTGTGAGATTTGAGTTCCTGGATGAAAAGTTATGGGCCTGCGAAATTAGGTGTTGAAATCTGCCAAACTAGATTTCAGATTCAGAGAGCCGACTTTGAGCTTCGATTGGGGTAAGATCAAGCCTTCTCTTGGTCTGAAACTTATTGGTTTTCAAAGTTCATGTTACAGAGAACATAATCTAACCAATTGGCCTAATTTTTATGCATGATTGGAATGCCAAATAATGAGGTTTTGAACTCTGCTGAAACCGTCATGCAAGTTCGGGTTGGAAGTGGTTAGAGCATTTGGTTGCTGTTCTCTGTGGAGTTTTGTTCAAGAACGAACCTAAGGTATGGGGGAGGCTTACCATTTGCTAGAATAAGAGTAAATTGCATTAGAAAGTGGGAGGAGTCATCATGAGACTCTAAGGGCATAGATTGAAAAAGGAATATGGCTTGGAGGCCAATCTGAGGCATGCTACATGCTAAGGCAAGTTTATTTGGTTGTATGTGAGCTTAATCAATGCTGAAATTATGCCAAAAATGAGTAGAATTGAAATTGGTACTTTAAGTTGCATAATATGTGATTTTCATGCATAATTGATGAATGATTATGATTTTCTGTGAATTGATGCGATCTCTGTGTTGAGACAAGTTTTAAATGTGTAAACAAAGTTCTGTTGATCATTGGCTTAAGTTAGAATTGGTTAGAATTGAAAATGGTATGTTAAAACTAAGTTGTAGTGTATCTGCTGTCAGAAATACTCGAGTATTTGGTAAAATACTCGAGTATTGTCTGATGCCAGTTTCCCAGATGATCCTGAAATACTCGAGTATTTTGTGAAATACTCGAGTATTCTGGGCTGAAATACTCAAGTATTCTAAACTGTAAACTACTCGAGTATTTTGTGAAATACTCGAGTATTCCGGGCAGTCTGATACACAGTTTCAGGAAATTGAAGAACTACTCGAGTATTGAAGCTACTACTCGAGTCTTTTTATTAAAATGTGGAGAAAACACCATTTTTAATCTAACCACTTCCATTTAAACCTAATGACATTTAAAGGGAATAATGTGATACTTCCTTTAATAAATCTCATCATCCTAAGCATGGAAATTGATATATCTCATTGATGAATTCATTACATATGATATATAATGAGATTAATGAATAATCTTAAGGGAATACTTGCATGCATTCATGCACAGTGAACGGTGATGAATTATCGTTGTGTCATGTTCATGGAACATGAGAGGGTCTCTGGGATTGCCAATTGTTACTGCTTGCTCGATGACACATTAAGGTGGACAATGTGGGCAGTATGTGGAATACTGTTGGTTTGATGGTTCAACGGTGTGTTGCACACAAGTGGTAAGGTTTACGTTTTGGCGACGTGACGTTCATCAGACATGATGACGTTGTTTATCACCTCTGTTGTGTATCACAAGTGATAAGGTTTACGTCCTTAGGCGACGTGACGTTCATCAGATGTGGTGACGTTTTTTATCACACCCGTTGTATGTTGAGAAGTGATAGGTTTACGTCCTTGGGCGACGTGACGTTCACCAGATAGTGTGACGTTTTTATCACTTCTGAGCAAGTACGCCATACGTTTGATAACATATTATTTGTATGCTGGGAATACCATGGTGTTATGGAAGGACGTTCATCTGAGTGATTAGTTGAAGAATCTCAGGATTCGAGAGATGGGAAGCATGCATCATTCCACCTATTTGGAAAGAGAAATAAATGAAATGGCGGGTGCTCATGTTTATGCATTTCTATCATGATGGGTTCTTACTTGTGGATGTTAGGACTTTATTCTTATTTGATAATGCGAATGCATAAGCTAACCCCTGCCCTTAATAGGTTTTGACCAGGTACCTAGACTGCCTAGAGATTAAAGGAATTGGATGACCCTTAAGTTCATGAAGTACTAAGTCATCATGGGATAGAGACTCTTTTGTACAACTCTGAGAACTCAACCAGATGAACGAATGGATGAAGAACCAGTGACAAGCTCTGGAACGTCTCTATTTTTGATAATGGAAACAATGTATATATTTTGAGAAATGTATCCAAGAGGGAACCTAGTTTTCATACTTTAATTTAATTATGGTACACATCGAATTTATATACCTGATTTTATGAGACAATGAATTATTTTAATATATTCCGCTCACTCTGATTTTATCGTTCGACACGAAGGAAGTATTGTTAAAGTGGGTTTCCTGGAATGACCTAATAACTAAGTTATTTTCGAAAGCTATTTTGTACTACAAAGGTTATCTCAAAAGGATTCTAAAATGTTCAACAAATAATTACTCCTTCTACCGAATTTAGTTCCAATACATGGCTTAAATTTGAGTACCACATTCAAGGAAAAATTTTCATACTCAGACTTTTCCAACACGTTTCAATAATTTGTGAAATTCTTTTTAAGAAACGAGGGATGTTACACGAAGCATTGTTTACAATCATTCTAAAGGTTCTTATATGTCCCAATACATATTCCTAGACAATACTAAACCTTTAGAGCACCCTATTAACCATTCTACACTTGTTAGAGCCTCCAAGGACTCATGCTACATACTATACGTCCCTTGGGGCACCAAGCATTGTTTAGGATCATTCTAAAGGTTCTTATATGTCCTAATACACATTCCTAGGCCATTCTAAGGCTTTAGAATACCCTATTAACCATTCTACATTTGTTAGAGCCTCCAAGGACTCATGCTACATCCTCTACGTCCCTTGGGGCACTAAGCATTGTTTAGGATCATTCTAAAGGTTCTTATATGTCCCAATACATATTCCTAGACGATACTAAGCCTTTAGAATACCCTATTAACCATTCTACACTTGTTAGAGCCTCCAAGGACTCATACTACATCCTATACGTCCCTTGGGGCACCAAGCATTGTTTAGGGTCATTCTAAAGGTTCTTATATGTCCCAATACACATTCCTAGACCATTCTAAGCCTTTAGAATACTCTATTAACTATTTTATACTTGTTAGAGCCTCCAAGGACTCATGCTACATCCTCTATGTCCCTCAGGGTACCAAGCATTGTTTAGGATCATTCTTAAGGTTCTTATATGTCCTAATACACATTCCTATACCATTCTAAGCCTTTAGAATACTCTATTAACTATTTTACACTTGTTAGAGCCTCCAAGGACTCATGCTACATCCTATACGTCCCTTGGGGCACCAAGCATTGTTTAGGATCATTCTAAAGGTTCTTATATGTCCTAATACACATTCCTAGACCATGCTAAGCCATTAGAATACTCTATTAACCATTCTAGACTTGTTAGAGCCTCCAAGGACTCATGCTACATCCTATACTTCCCTTGGGGCACCAAGCATTGTTTAAGATCATTCTAAAGGTTCTTATATATATCCTAATACACATTCCTAGACTATTCTAAGCCTTCAGAATACTCTATTAATCATTCTACACTTGTTAGAGCCTCCAAGGACTCATGCTACATCCTTTACGTCCCTTGTGGCACCAAGTGTAGCCACCCAATTTTGTCCGGGGTCAAAAATTAATTTTTTAAATATTTTGGTTAATTAGATTTTTATCCTCAAGTTGTTATAATTGATTTTTTTAAATAAAATAAAAAAAGAGTTTATTTGGACCCGTTATTTTCTAATTCAGGTGTATTAAGTTATTTTTGGCATTTATTTATAAAAAATAAAAAAATAAAATAAAAAAAAGGTTTGCATTGAAATTTTCAAAATAAGAATTAATTGAAAAGTTCATGTTGAAATTTTGAGGACTCAATTAAAAAAAATTTATGATCAATGAAGGAAGATTGAAGATCAATTTGAATTTAGTTGATGATATGTTTTATTTGGAAGAGATTATCAACTTGTTTTTGAAAAAGATTGAAAATTAGTTCAAAAATAAATTGAGAATTGTTTGCAAATCAAGTAATTTTTTTTAAATCAATTGGATTGAGTTGAGATTTTTTCCATTGAAAACTTTTTATTTCAAATAAAAAAATTATTTGGAAAGGATTATCCTCTTTTGAAATGATTGAAAATCAATTCAAATTTTGACAATCAATTCAAAAGATTGAATTTTTTTTTCAAAAGATTGAAAATCATTTTTTTTTTAAAAAAAGGAAAGATTTTGAGAATTGATTAAAAATTAATTTAGAAAATCTAGAGAATCATTTTAAAAAAAATTTGAAAATCAATTAGATGATTGAAAATCAATTTGATTGGGTTGAGAATATTTCTTTATCAATTGAAAACTTTTTATTTCAAATCAAAAAATTATTTGGAAAGGATTATCCTCTTTTTGAAATGATTGAAAATCAATTCAAATTTTGACAATCAATTCAAAAGATTGAATTTTTTTTCAAAAGATTGAAAATCATTTTTTTTTTAAAAAAAAAGAAAGATTTTGAGAATTGATTAAAAATCAATTTAGAAAATCTTGAGAATCATTTTTAAAAAAATTTTGAAAATCAATTAGACGATTGAAAATCAATTTGATTGGGTTGAGAATATTTCTTTTTCAATTGAAAACTTTTTATTTCAAATCAAAAAATTATTTGGAAAGGATTATCCTCTTTTTGAAATGATTGAAAATCAATTCAAATTTTGACAATCAATTCAAAAGATTGAAAATCGTTTTTTTTAGAATCAATTCAAGATCAATTTAAATATAAAATATCAATTGAGGATCAATTTGATTCAATCGAGAATTTTCTTTTAAAATAAAAAATATTTGAAAAGATATTATCATTATTTTGAAAAGATTTAAAATTGATTTTTAATGATTTTTTCTTAACTTAACTTCTACTATAAATAGAAGTCCCTTCATCACTTTGTAGGGAGGAGGAAAATCTTGTGAAGAGAGGAGAAAATTTTTAAGAGAGGCGCACAGAAAAAATACAAAAATTGAAGAGAGGTGCACATTAAAAAAAAAACACTTGTGCCCAGTTAGACTCGTACGTGGTACTCCATTTCCGCCGCGTCCGGTTTGTTTTGTTTTGTTTTTTCCTTCTTTCGGTTTCCGTGCTAAGCACTCAAATTCAAAGTCTGTTGCACAACTCCCTCTGTTGCAGCATCAGGTTTGTTTGTTTTTTTATTATTATTTTTATTTACTTATTACTCTTTTTTTCTTTTAAATTAATATTTTTATTTAAAAATAATTAAATAATAATAATTTAAAGTGTAGTCATTTTTTTCTATTGTTATATAAAATTGGTTGTGTTTTAGTGAATCAATTTTTCTCACCCAACTTTAATATTTGTGGTAAGATCCTTTGGACTTCTTCTCCACACCCAAAATAAACATATATAAAATAATTTTCTTTAAAATAATAATAAATTAAAAATGTAGATTTTTCTAGTTGTTTTAAAAATTTGTTGCGTTTTGGTAAGTCGATTTTTCTCTCCCAAATTCAATGGAGAGATCTCTCGAACTTCCTCTCTGCACAAAAATATGTACGCATAAATTTTTTTTTATATAAATAAATTATAAACATTAAAAGACAAAAACATTTTTTAAGTAAAATTAAATAGTTTTTTTTAATTAAATATTAACGATGTGCGATTTGGAAATCCACTTTTTTTTGGCTAAATGTCGAAGTCTTGTGTATATTTCCTCTTCACATCAAACAATTTTTAAAAAAAAAATATAATAATTAAAATTAAAAGTTAATTCAGAACTACGTAGCCTTGATTCCTCATTTTATGAGGGTACGTAGGACCAAGGGCAACCTTGTCAGGCACAACAATAAAAAACAAATATTTTTTGGCAAACCAATTAATTAGGTCTTTTAATTAAAATTAATCAAAGGTACCATTTACGAATGGGCGAACGGGGTGCTAATACCTTCCCCGGCTCGTAACCGACTCCTGAACTCGGAATTTATCTAGTTCGAGACCAATGTTTTATCTCTTTTAATTAATTATTACTTTTCCGCGTTTTTGCGACAAAATGCGGTGGCAACTCCATATTGGGTCAGTTGACCCCCACTCGTAAGCGAGGCCTCGAGGGCGACCTGGGACCCCGGCCGCGACAGCTGGCGACTCCACTGGGGACAAAACTAAATAAGAGAGTCAGGCCTAAATGATTGATTATTTCTAATAGACCTATTTTTTTTCTAATTGGTTTGCCTTTAATTAATTGTTTATTGTATATATCTATTTAATTTTATTTTATTTTATTTTTGCTATATTATATATTTTTTCTTTATTGTAATCTCTTTTGTTTTTTTATTATTATTTTAAAAGAAAAGGTTGTATGCCCCCGAAATAGGTTTTTTTTCCACGGACCTTTGCACACACGGAAACCCTATACCCGGGTACTATTATTTAAACCCTAAGTTTAGGGGTGCTTTTGTCCTACCATTGACTTACCAAGTGTTTGGTCTCTTGTAGTGTACGAAAGTACCACTCGGATTGTGAACCATTTCTCGTGAACACGACCTTTGGAGATGCGTCCTACCTAATTTTGGAGGCGTAACCAACCTCTTGTCGACCATTTACGAAATGGGTCCTCACCTTAAAGAGTGAGGGCGATCCGATGGCCTTTAGAGATTTAGAGCCACCATTGAGTGCACTTTATGTAGCATTCTATTTTAAAACTTGAATAAGTCAGTCATGGTTCCCCTTCATTCACTATCAAAGATTAAGAGGTGTCAAAACAGTTATTCTGTTACCTACTTAACCTTCGAAAAAGCTGTGGGGATTGTGGCAATCAAAAAATATATACTCTTTTTAAAGTTATCAAATTAGAGTGTTACACATTAGTTATACCTTAGAACAAAGTCTCTTATAGGATTTACCATAGGGGCATATTCTATCTCTTATCACATTTTGTTTAATGAAAATCGGGATCACCATCCCACATAAGTGTGGTGACCTACCGTCATCCAAGCCAGAATGATGTAAGGGGCACCATTGCACTTTGGTAACCTTATGCCATGAGGAAGGCCTTTTCTTTGCATTCACATTAAACCCGCAATAGGGCCCATCGCCCTAAGGGTAAATTTCATTTTCACATCCATCATTTCACTTGGGATGGATAATCCTTCGTTGTTCCAAGTGGGCCCGAACTATATGGTTATTGTCAATTCATTATGGCATTCCGTATTTTGTAATGAAGGCTTAATTGCCCCAAATAGGGTCACTTACCCTAGGGGCATGCATTTGAATTTGTATCATAATATTTCATTTCAATAAGACAAATAAAAATTTTGGAGCGATCCATCGTCGTTTTGAAATTGGCCAGAACTATATGAATGCTATCAATCCATCATGATACCTCATATTGGTAATGAAGGCTTAATCGCCCCCAAATAGGATCTTTTGGATTCTAAGGGCATTGCATCATACATTTTTGCATCATCATATAGTCATATTCATATGCATCATTAATAAAGAAAAAAATTAAAAAATTTGAACAAGCCAAGGTTTCATCACTATTGCTCTCACATACCTTTACCGGACCATACTTAGAACCAGGACTATGGCAGATGTGAGTGACCAAGATGAGCCAATCATTCAACCAGAGGAACAAGATCTGTCAAATGCTAGAACTGATGATGAAGGATAACAATGAAAGGGGTGAATGACCCATCACATTTCTTGGAAGTTTAACCCTTATTGTTTTGCCTAAGACTATAGGGTTACTTAATAGTGGGCAACCATGCTTTCCATTCTCTCTTCAATAAATGCGAGCCATGTTTGACATCTCAAAATGAAATTTTCATTTTTCGTTGCACATCTCTTTAACAATTATCTACTAATGTTTTGATCATGTGAATAAATCATCTCACCGCACTTAATAAAAAATTGATTCCTGCATTAACTTGAGATATTTGATTCAAATTTGAAATTAAAGGAAGGATGATGCAAATGTAAGACCCAAAATAGTGTGGACACTCAAGCAAGTCCTTCCAGTGATACAAGGCTTCGTTGAATTCCCAAACATTAAGGAGATACCCCTAGTCACCCCGTTGAGCCTAGACATTTTGAAGTGGAGATCATTTCTCTCAAACCAACAACATGTGATAAACCGGGATGGGTAGTTTTCAACAGTTTTTGTCAACATGTGAATATCAAGAAGGATTACTTTTTCTTTCATAAACCCAACACATATCATCCATTGTTCACCCCATTGGGCCTCAACAGAAAAACTTTCTTCTTTTAAACCCAAAAAATATTTTGCCCGAGTATTAGTGAGAATCAAATCAAGAAAGGCAATTTCCATGGTCAAAAGTGCAATCACAAAAAAATAAAAAAAATGGATGTAGGCAAGCACAAAAAAAATTAGCAAAAAGTGAGTGTGCTTGTCTAAATAAGGAAAAGCCCATGAATCCATTATGTGATGAAAAAAAATTTTCTGAATGAAAGATTCTCATTTAAAACTCAACATAAATTTTGGGCCTTTATATCCATTTTTTCATTTGCCACATTATTACCCCCAGACCATGTTACAACCTTTTGGAAAATCCTCTTGATGATTTGAGTGTTGTGCAAAATCTGTTGAAAAATAGGGAATTGAAGAGAAAGGAGAAAGGAAGGGAAGGTAAATAAAAATTTGAGCCTTATACCTTTTATTGTCAACCCTTAGCCAGGCCACATTACAAGCTTTAAAAGACCTCGTTGAGGATTGGTTGGCTTGAGTTACACACTAGAGCGGAGAAATGTTGACTTCATTAAACCTGCTAATTGAAATTTTGATGAAATATATCTCATTTTTTAATGGATGAATTAATTACCCCCATCATACAAATATTTTCCATTTTCATATGATCATTACATTAGTATTTCTTGTTAAGAAGTTATGTGAGAAAAAGAAGTTGAAAGGAACTTGATCGGCCGAATATAGTTGTTGGAAAGCGTCCGGTCGCAATAGAAAAATGATGAGGGCTCATGCTAAAGCGATTATGGCCTTGAGATTTCCAGAGGATAAGGTTGTCTTCAAATGATTGTTCTTCAACAGAAACTGATGGTCTCTGAATTATGAGAGTTCTTTTGTTCTTTGAGGAAGTCCTAACCTTGAGCAAGATGAAGGAAGAAGATTTGCAATTTTCAATCAATTCAAAACCAATTAAGAAATGTTGTGTTTGAAAAAAATTGAAAAAAGAGCTCGCTAGGTTGAAAATCCTGAAAAAAGGACGACCTAGGCAAAATTTAGAGCGATCCGCTAAGTCGTAAAACTCGAAAGAGGCGGCTTAGGCAAAAATTAGGATCATAAAATAAAAAACCGCTAGGAACCTACATTGGGTTTCCTAGGCAAAATTTAGAGCAAAAAAAAAATCATCAAATATAAACCAGTTTGTTTTTAACAAAGAAATATTGGAAATTGCAAATAGAACCAGAAAAGAAGTCCTGAAGGTTGACATTGGGACAATTTTGAAGATTCCCTACCCTCGGTGAAACATTGCCCAAACTAGGGCAGTTTTGAAAAGTTTTGTTGCTAGCCAAGCAAATTAGGGCAGTTTTGGAAATTTTTAACAAGCCCTAGAAGGAAATACAAGGGCAGTTTTGAAGAGAGGTCAAGCGGATTGTTCGTTCCTTTGCAAATATTGCTAATATAGTCAGCTCGGGCAGTTTTGGAAAATTTTGGTGAATAAATCCCTAGAATGAGATACTGGGGCAGTTTTTGAAGAGATAATTTGAAGCATTGATCATTCCCTTGCATTTGTTGGTCAGACAATAAACTGGGGTAGTTTTTGAAGAGATTAATTATTGAGCTCTAGATGAAAGATATTGGGGCATTACTTTGATTCCCCAATAATTGTTTTTAGCACAATGCACTGGGGCAGATTTTGGACAACTTCAGGTTGTTTGAAGATGATTGATTAATGACAAATGTTTGATTGTTGAGCTGTCAAAAGATGTTGTTAAAGAAAAATGTTGTCAAAGATTCACTCGTGCCTCTCTTGATCAGATTTTGGTATGGCCCGGTATTGGTTTTCAAGAGCAATAGAGTTGAGACCTGTTTATCTTGTTCTTAAAAAAAACACAAAAAAAAATTTTGCGTTTTAGACCCATTAATTCTTGATGGGTTTACATTAGAAAAAAGTTAGAGTTGCATTGTTAATTCCAAATCATATTCATTTCATTGTCATTCACATCATTTGTATTGAGTTCATTTTGCATTATGCATTTTTGACATCATTTGCACCAGTTACATTATCCATTGCATTATACGAGTTGCAACATACCAGTTTTTCATTAACCATATCATTTGCATTGATTGCATTCTATTCATTACTATTTTCATTGTTTGCATCACCAGATCTTGATTATTCAAAGATAATAATTCTAAAAGAATCATCTTGGGTCCTTTGACGTCCGGCACAAATGCCGAAAGTCATTTTGATGTTGGTTAGGCTTTCGTGATATCCCGACAGAAATGTCGAAGCATCATCGCTGTTATTAGGCTTTCGAGATATCCTGACAGAAATGTCGAAGAATCATCGTTGTTATTAGGCTATCGTGATATCCTGACAGAAATGTCGAAGAATCATCGTTATTATTAGGCTTTATATGATATCCTAGCGAAAACGCTGAAGAATCATAGTTGTTATTGGGCTTTTTGATGCCCTGGCAGAAATGTCAAAAATCATTTTGGGTCTTTTGACACCCGGCATAAACGCTGAAGTCATTTTGGGTCTTTTGACACCCGACACAAACGCTAAAGTCATTTTGGGTCTTTTGACACCCGACACAAACGCTAAAGTCATTTTGATGTTGGTTGGGCTTTTTGATGCCCCGACAGAAATGTCGAAAATCATTTTGGGTCTTTTGACGCCCGACACAAACGCTAAAGTCATTTTGATGTTGGTTGGGCTTTTTGATGCCTCGACAGAGTTGTCGAAAATCATTTTGGGTCTTTTGACGCCCGACATAAACGCTAAAGTCATTTTGATGTTGATTGGGCTTTTTGATGCCTCGGCAGAAATGTCGAAAATCATTTTGGGTCTTTTGACGCCCGGCATAAACGCTAAAGTCATTTTGATGTTAAATGGGCTTTTTGATGCCCCGACAGAGATGTCGAAAATCATTTTGGGTCTTTTGACGCCCGGCATAAACGCTAAAGTCATTTTGATGTTGGTTGGGCTTTTTGATGCCCCGACAGAAATGTCGAAAATCATTTTGGGTCTTTTGACGCCCGACATAAACGCTGAAGTCATTTTGGGTCTTTTGACACCCGGCACAAACGCTGAAGTCATTTTGGGTCTTTTGACACCCGACACAAACGCTAAAGTCATTTTGATGTTGGTTGGGCTTTTTGATGCCCCGACAGAAATTTCGAAAATCATTTTGGGTCTTTTGACGCCCGGCACAAACGCTGAAGTCATTTTGATGTTGGTTGGGCTTTTTGATGCCCCGGCAGAAATGTCGAAAATCATTTTGGGTCTTTTGACGCCCGGCACAAACGCCGAAAGTCATTTTGATGTTGGTTAGGCTTTCGTGATATCCTGAATGTCGAAGAATCTTGTTGTTATTAGGCTTTCGTGATAACCTGACAGAAAAGTCGAAAAATCTTGTTGTTATTAAGCTTTCGTGATATCTTGACAAAAATGTCAAAAAATCTCGTTGTTATTAGGCTTTCGTGATATCCTGACCGAAATGTCGAAGAATCTCGTTGTTATTAGGCTTTTGTGATATCCTGACAGAAATGTCGAAGAATCATCATTAATATAAGGCTTTTCATGATATCCTGACAGAAATGCTAAAGAATCATCATCAACCAGTTCTGTTTCTATCAAACTTCCAGATCATGTATGTTTCTTGTTTCTTCCCGAACAAAATCAGTGTCTATTTCTTTACTCGTTCCTTACCATGATATCATGCAAACCCTGGTTTGCCTGCTCTCTGTTAAGAAACAAGTAAAGAGGGGCAGCTGTAGCCACCCAATTTTGTCCGGGGTCAAAAATTAATTTTGTAAATATTTTGGTTAATTAGATTTTTATCCTCAAGTTGTTATAATTGATTTTTTTAAATAAAATAAAAAAAGAGTTTATTTGGACCCATTATTTTCTAATTCAGGTGTATTAAGTTATTTTTGGCATTTATTTATAAAAAATAAAAAAATAAAATAAAAAAAAGGTTTGCATTGAAATTTTCAAAATAAGAATTAATTGAAAAGTTTATGTTGAAATTTTGAGGACTCAATTAAAAAAATTATGATCAATGAAGGAAGATTGAAAATCAATTTGAATTTAGTTGATGATATGTTTTATTTGGAAGAGATTATCAACTTGTTTTTGAAAAAGATTGAAAATTAGTTCAAAAATAAATTGAGAATCGTTTGCAAATCAAGTAATTTTTTTAAATCAATTAAAGAGGATTGAGAATCAATTGGATTGAGTTGAGATTTTTTCCATTGAAAACTTTTTATTTCAAATAAAAAAATTATTTGGAAAGGATTATCCTCTTTTGAAATGATTGAAAATCAATTCAAATTTTGACAATCAATTCAAAAGATTGAATTTTTTTTTCAAAAGATTGAAAATCAATTTTTTTTAAAAAAAAGGAAAGATTTTGAGAATTGATTAAAAATCAATTTAGAAAATCTTGAGAATCATTTTAAAAAAAATTTGAAAATCAATTAGAGGATTGAAAATCAATTTGATTGGGTTGAGAATATTTCTTTATCAATTGAAACTTTTTATTTCAAATCAAAAAATTATTTGGAAAGTGGGGTGGACTCGGCCTAGCCGAGGTCCTCAGACCCCTTGCCTAAGGCCTCACGGCCCTATAAGAAGCCCTCTGTGTGCTGGGCCAAGCTCAAGGCTTAACGGCCGAACAGATACCAGATACGGGCCGACCTCACACTCCTACCCAGGTCCAACTTCCCTGTCCGACACCTCCCAGGGCCCGACACCTCCCAGAGTCCGACACCTACCAGAGTCCGACACCAAGGACAGGATGACGTGTCTCACCTTATCCACAAGGACAGCTCATCCACTCATAGCTCAGTACAGGCTGGCCCTACTTGGGCCTAAAGCAAGCCCATTAGGGCAACCAGCTCCCCCCTATAAGTAGCTCCGTACTACATGGGGCTCAGGTACGTCCTCTAACCCTAATTGTCACTCTCACACACCAGTGATTAGGGTTACTTCCTGGCTCTCTTCCTTAGCCACTTGAGGACTCCCACCAAACATCACATAGAAACCCTAGACTGAGGCTCCTTTGAAGGTCTTCTCCTATACCCTTGGAGGACCTCACCGTCTAGGACATCACATTGGCGCCGTCTGTGGGGAAAGATACACTTCATTCCCATGAACACTACCATGTCTGAAGCACAACCAGATCAGAAGAGGAGGAGGGAGCGCCCAGGGAGAATCCCGTCAACTGAGGACCTGCGATCACACCTTGAGGCTAACAGGGCAGCAAGGTCGCCACCACCCCCCCTCCTCACCCACCATCACTATCGTCGCATCAGAGATTGCCCGTGCGGCATCCCGCCGAACGAGCCACCGTTCAAGCCTCAGCCCCCGATGGGTCCCAACAACAACCAAGAAATTTTGTTGTACAAGATCTGTTTAAGACACCGAAAAATTTCCGGGTGGAAACTATCTCTGGAGGTTTCGCCGGTGGCGGCGAGAAGAAGTTGGAAAGAAAAAAGTACGTTCAGCAAGTATTAGCTGTTCGCCACAAGCCTATTGGTAAAAAACCATCTCGGAACATCCCAATCAGTTTTTCTGATCAGGATCTAGGAGATATCATCCCGGATCACAATGACCCAATGGTGATCGCGGCGATGATCGGCAACTTCGAAATCGCCCGAGTTCTCGTCGACCAAGGAAGCTCGGCCGACATTCTTTTTCTCCACACATTTCAAGCACTGAAACTAAGGTCCGCCGACCTCGTACATTTTGAAGGGCATCTTATCAGCTTCACGGGCGAGGCAATACGCCCCCTTGGAGCCATCCTCCTCCCGGTGACCTTGGGCAAACTGCCTTCGGCCCGAACGAAGATTATCAAGTTTTTAGTGGTTGATTCTGAATCCCCATACAATGTGATACTGGGACGAACCTGCCTGCAAGCCTTCGGGGCAGTGGTCTCAACAGTTCACTTAGCAATGAAATTCGTCGGTTCTGATGACAACCTTGTCACCGTCAAAGCCGACCAGCTCAAAGCCCGACTCTGCTATAACGCGAGTCTACGGGAAACTAGGAAAAAGCAAGAAGAAATCTCTGGTCCAACATTAGCCAAAGGGAAGGTCCTTTTGGCCGAATTGGATGTCCGGGCCGAACAAGATGATCTCAAACCGTCTCCTCAAGGAGAATGGTTGGTAATTCCCATTGATCCTGATGACTCCAGCAGAACTGTCAAAGTGGGTGCCGACCTCCCTAAGGAGATCCAGGATGAGATCATCGCACTGTTGCGAGCTAATTTGGATCTGTTTGCTTGGACCTCGGCCGATATGCCGGGGATCGACCCGAACTTTATCTGTCACAAGCTCAGTGTAGACCTGAAGGCAAGGCCAGTAGCACAGAAGATGAGACGGGTTGGGACCGAGAAAGCAAAAGTCATCCAGGAAAAGGTGTCCGAGTTGCTCGAAGCCGGGTTTATAAAAGAAGTCTCATACGCCGAATGGGTTGCAAACACTGTTTTGGTTAAAAAGGCAAACGGCAGTTGGAGGATGTGTGTGGATTACACCAACCTCAACAAAGCTTGCCCCAAGGACCAGTATCCGCTGCCGATTATTGACCAGCTCGTCGATAATTCGGCAGGCTACCAGTTGTTGTCATTCACTGATGCATATTCGGGATACAATAAGATCCCTATGTATCCCCCTGATCAAGACAAGACCACATTCACGGCCGGAAAGGCAACTTACTGTTACACTATCATGCCTTTCGGCCTAAAGAATGCTGGCGCAACCTATCAAAGGATGATGAATAAAGTTTTTGATGGGATCATTGGTACCACCATGGAGGTCTATATCGATGACATGATTACAAAGAGCAAGAAAAAGGAAGACCATGTCCAAGATCTGACCATGGTTCTGGAGAGGGTAAGAGCACATAGGATGAGGTTGAATCCGGAGAAGTGTACCTTCGGGGTCCCAGCTGGTGCTTTCCTCGGATTCATGCTCTCCGAGAGAGGAATCGAAGCAAACCCCGACAAATGCCGTGCTATATTAGAAATGAAGAGCCCTACCGACCTCAGAGGGGTGCAACAATTAACTGGCAGGATGGCGGCACTGTCTAGATTCCTTCCTCAAGCTGCTAAGAAGGCCTTACCTTGGTACCAACTTTTGAAAAAGGGTACAACTTTTAACTGGGATCAGAACTGTGAAGCCTCTTTCCTTGCGCTTAAGGAATATCTCTCTTCCCCTCCAGTTCTCTCCAGCCCTCGTGTGGGGGATAATCTTTTCATTTATCTTTCCGTAGGGGATTCCGCCCTCAGCTCGGTGTTGGTCCGAGACGAGGGCCGAAGTGAGTTCCCCGTTTATTTCATAAGCCGAGCTCTCCAAGGTCTCGAGCTTCGGTATTCCAAGATTGAGAAATTCGCATTCTGTCTCATCCTGGCTGCACGGCGGCTACGACAATATTTCCAAAGCCACCCTATTGTCGTAAGAACCGCCCAGCCCATTAAACAAGTTCTGCAAAAGCCCGACCTCGCAGGGAGAATGATGGCCTGGGCAATCGAACTATCCGAGTTCGACATCTCCTACGAACCGAGGAAGGCAATCAAGTCACAAGTATTGGCAAATTTTGTGTCCGAGTTCACAGAGCCCCACCAAAGCTCTAGCTCGGATACTTGGGTGATATATGTTGATGGTTCGAGCAATCAAAAGGGTGCAGGAGCTGGTGTTATTTTGGAAAATGCGGAAGGACTCAGCATCGAATACTCCCTGAAATTCGAGTTTTTAACCTCGAACAATCAGGCCGAGTACGAAGCAGTCATTGCCGGCCTCCGCTTGGCTAAGGAGCTCGGTGCAACTGAAGTCCAAATTATGAGCGATTCCCAGTTGGTGGTTTCCCAAGTCGTTGGAGACTACCAAGCCAAAGAGCCCATCCTGCAGAAATACCTTGATAAAGTTAAATCCCTGGCTCTTGATTTTGCCAAATTTTCCATCATCCATATCCCCCGCAGTTCAAACTCCCGAGTCGATGTGCTTTCCAAGTTGGCAAGCACGAAAGGCGGAGGGAACAATAAAAGCCTCATTCAAGAACAAATCTCGACCCCAAGCGTAGTAAAGGCAATTTCAGTACTGCCGAACTGGATGCATCCGATAAGGGCATACCTCGAACATGGAATACTCCCTGCCGATCAAAAGGAAGCAAAGAAACTTAAGAGAAAGGCGGCTGAGTATGTCATTATGGATGGAGTCCTTTATAGAAGAGGAATGTCTTCCCCACTCCTCCGATGTCTTACCTCCGAGGAAGCTCAAGAGACCTTGAACGAGGTCCATGGAGGAATGGGGAGCCACCATGTCGGAGGAAAATCCTTGGCAAGGAAGATACTAAGGGCTGGATATTTCTGGCCGACCTTAGTTATGGATTCCATTGACCATGTTCGACAATGTCCTCAATGCCAATTCTTCAGCGATGTTTATCAGAAACCCTCCGAGGAGCTCCACTCTCTAGCTTCCCGTTGGCCTTTCAGCATGTGGGGAATGGACATTGTGGGACAGTTCCCAATGGCTCCAGGCCAGCTAAAATTCATCGTGGTAGCAATAGACTACTTCACCAAATGGATCGAAGCTGAGCCCCTAGCAACCATCACTTCGGCAAGGATCCAGAAATTTTTTATGAAACAAGTCATCTCCCGTTTTGGCCTTCCACTCACATTAATCACCGACAATGGTAGTCAGTTTGCTGCCAACAACTTCCAGATATTAGCTGAGAATCTCGGGATCTCTCATCGGTTTTCTTCGGTAGAGCACCCCCAGACTAATGGCCAAGCCGAGGCCGCCAACCGAGCTATTGTTGACGGCCTCAAGAAGAGAATCACGCAGGCCAAAGGAGCATGGGCCGATCTTCTACCCGAGGTCCTCTGGTCAATCAGGACCACGGTTCAGTCCTCAACCGGAGAGACCCCCTTCAGACTCACCTATGGTTGTGATGCGGTCATCCCCATCGAACGAAGGATTCATACTTTCCGAATGAGGGACAGACCCGAGGAAGAGAACGGAAATTTGATCAAAGAAAACTTGTTACTGGCCGAAGAGATCCGGGACGCCGCCTCTGCTCGGGAAAATAAAGCAAAAGAAAGGCAAGCCAAGCAGTATAACAAAACAGTACAACCCAGGTCTTTTGAGGTCGGAGATCTCGTTCTCAGGAGAGCTGACATCGGTCTTAAAAACCGAAGAGATGGGAAATTTGCTCAAAATTGGGAAGGCCCCTACAGAGTCATTTCAAAAACACACTCTGGGGCATACAGACTGGAGACTCTTGAAGGAGCCGAACTCAAAAATTCTTGGAACGTTGCAAAACTGAGAACCTACTTCAGCTAGGTTTACCTCAGATGTTATCAGCCGCCCCAACTAAAAAGTTTAAGTTCTATCTTCATTTCTGTTAACATTTTACACTTACTTCCCCTAGTCATGCTCGTATTTTCCACTTTGGGATATACCCACCTCTTTAATTCATAGGCAATGTACTCATGTTTATAATTAATAAAAAAGTACAAACTTGCCCATTACTCAAGTGCTACAGTTTTATATACGTACGTACTAGCTTCTCATTTAGCACTAGCCACCTAAATGTTGCATGGCGCTATGCACAACCAACGTCTTGTAAAGGAGATCGGCTCATATGCACAGTGTACAAGGGACACCCGATAAAGAATAGACTGCTGTGAAATGTTTCCACATAGCTTCACTCAGCATTCTCTTTTACATCGGGGACGAGGACACCCACCTCGGCTAAGGCGGGTAGATCCGAGTTCCCTACCGTATGCACTTATATACAGTACCTTTATTCAGAGGAAAACTTATAAGATTACTGCACTCACTGAGTCATCCGAGTTTATCCAAGTTATTAATACGAGATTTTAAACACCAATGTCTTGGGTACAAGTTTTTTAGGTCCGATCAGGCCGGAATACAACAAGTTGGTAAAGGACTTGTATTCTCAAAAGTAGTTTTACTTAGTTATTTAAAAACGACCTCGGACACAGTATATATGCAACAAGTTAAAACAAGAACTTGCATAAAAGTTACAATATGCGACAAGTCTCAAACTCTTGCATTCTTTTTTAAAAAGCCTTCTTGGTGACTACCTAACTGATCGCAGTTCGGATCCGAGGACGAACGAGTAAACATGCAACGAGTTGGTAAAACTCGCATTCATGCAACAAGTTAAAGAAAAGGCTTGCATAACTCCGACCTCAGACATAGTACATATGCAACAAGTTAGAATAAAAACTTGCATAAATATAACAGCATGCAACAAGTTAAAACTAGAAAGAACTTGCATAAAAACAAAATGTTGTACACAATAAAGCAAAATACAACCCAACATTGTCAAACATGTTACAAAAAACATAGATAAATCGCAAGCTGCCCAGCATAAGGGACTTATGCTGCTTCATCTTCAACATCGGACAGGACAACCGAGCTTGGGTTGAACTCCTCATCCGGTTTCTCCACCAAAGGATTGGGTAGATTCTCCTCGGGCTGGTCAAGGTCAACCTCGAGCCCATCCTTGTCGAAATTGACCATCTTCCCGTCCTCCACCCCGAACCCAGCAGAAGCGCCGACATACCGAATTCGGAGCCCTTGGTTCAGGTGAAGAATCTGCTCTACCGCACTGGTAAAAATTTTACTTGCCGCCTTCTCAAGATTGAAATCCGATTCTTATGCGGCTACCTTGTGTTTAAGAGCTTGAGCGGCTCTTCTCTTCAGCAATGTCCTCACCTTCTCCACCTCGGCCAGGCCTTCCTGCCGACCAGCCTCCCCTGCATCCGCCTTCGCTTGGGCCAGGGCCTCCTCCTGACTTTTCCGAAGCTCCTCCATCTGCTGACGGTGCTTCTCTTCTAACTCGGCCAACTTTTGCTCGGCAGAGTTTTTACTATTCCTCAGCTCCGCCACCTCCGCTGCCATATCAGATCGGGCCCTCTTCTTGGCTGGCGACACGCCTTCCGCAACGTCATCAGCAACTTCGGCCAACACATTGAAAATATTTGTTGATCTCTTCAAGTGATAGGCCAACCCTTCGGCCATTTTCTTTCACTCGGCTCCCGACATCTTTACGAGAGCATCTTTGACCGAGGCCCTAGTAGTGGGGGTCGCCGGCCTTGGGGTACCGGATGCATTGACGAGCTCGGTACTTGGAGACGGAGAGCGAGGAGGAGGTGGGGCAATGATCGCTGTAGGTGGAGTAAGGTGGGGAGGAGCGGAGTCGGTCGACGTTGTATCAGCGGTCGCGGCCTCATTGGAAGTACTCTCCGGCCTCTTTCTTTTGCGGCCCAACGCAGCCTTCAGTGCCTTAGACGACATTGTCGACCAATATTCCTCTGCAAACAAAAAGATAAAGAAAAATTAGTAAGAGAATTAAAAGAAAATGACAAGAGTATAAGTGCGAGGTTAACTACCAATTTTGGCTAAAACTTCGTTGTCAGAACACTTCATGAAAACTCCAACATCAAGTTGGAATTTCCAAGCCTGATATTCAGTTTGGAAATGGTGGACTGTGACGGCCTCGTCGGCATCAAGAGTCGCGCCCGACCACCTTTGTGGCGTGCCAAGGTGGCGATCGAAGAACTCCGGGGTCCACTCCAAGGGAAACCTCGGACCCGTCTCGTCCCGGAACCAAGGTCGATTAGTGCCCACGAACTTGTACTTGAAGAATCTGGGCTTAAAATGCTTCCAAGATTCCGTAAACATTCCGAACAGCCCACAGCGAGCTCGGGCTTTGGCCGATACCCAAAGTCGACCAGTAACCCCGTCTTTGTTACTGACGAACGGGTTGTACATCCACAGAAAGAGCCGAACTGTGCATACCAACCTTTTGGCCCCGCAATACTTTTGAAACGCCCTCAGGAACGACCAGGTGTTGGGATGAAGTTGCGAAGGGGCCAGTCCGAGCTCTTTCAGAACCCTCATCTCCAGGTCGGTGAACGGAAAGGTCACGCCGAGGTTGTGGATCAAGTCGGCATAATAAAAAAGGAGTTGTCATCAGTCCTGGTGCATATTCTGTCATTCGCCGAACAAGGGAGAACTTCATAAGAAGTACCAGCGGCATCTCCCGAACAGGGTAGTACAGCTCTCTTCACGTCGGAGAGCTTATCCTCGGAATCTAAACTAGATTGCACTCCCTTCGGCTCCACGTCGACCCATTGATATTGGTCGGCATCGGTGGGCGCAGGGTACAGCTCAGGTCGGATGACGCATTTCTTGGGCGGCATGGTACCTGTGGAAGAACAGGGGAGCTCGATGTTAGTCCTACGGGTTACAAAGAATAACCCCCCAAAAAACCCCCTCGAAGTCGTTCCGAGGGGCGAGCACCTCCCCTCTACCACAGGCACCCCCCATTCATATCCTCTTCCCTCCCCCATCTTCTCGAGATCGGCACAGCCCCCACCACCAATAAACTCGGCCCAGGCGTATTGCCAAACCCACTCTTTCCTCTCCTCCCAATCCCGAGGATAGACAACCTCAACGGGATCAACCTCTAGAACCTGTTCCTCATATTCCTCGTCGACCTCCAGGGAGGAACAGGATGAGGAAGAGGAACCGTCCTCTTCCTCGTTACTGCTACAGGATAGGGAGATCACTCTAGACCATTTCCTAACCCATTCCCTACTCATATTGAACCCAGTATATTCCTTTGATTTTTTGAAAAATGAAAGCAAAAACCCTCCAACAAATCCTAAAATGCTCCAAACCCATAAACATTATAAGCCACCAATTTCATTCCCCAAAGAGACTAACACAAAACCCGACAGCCAGAAAAAACCACCCCTCACTATAGAAACAAAGCCTTTAAAATCCTAAATCCTGCCCAGGCAAACCAGAACAGAGAAGAAGAAAAGGCAAAAACAAAAAAGATGGAGTAAGAGAATACCTTAAGTATGCGACCGTAAAGAATGAATGGGAGGGAGAGAGTAACTTGCTGTTGATCTTCTGCTGAGAAGGAAGGTAAGAGGAGCACAGTTCCAAAAAGCAGTTTCGAAGGGAAGAGGAAGAATGGGACTGGTGTGAGTGAATGAAAGAGCAACCGTTTGGTAGAGAGAAGAAGAGGAACGGTTTTTGTCAAAATAGGAGAAGAGAAACCATCTTCCCTCCATTTTCGAAGTTTGGGGCCTAGCCCAAGAGGCCCAACCCAGCGTGCAGCCACACATACCGGGACACGTGGCACATAACAGCTGGAATCACGAACCTCGAGCAACGTCACAGTAATGGCGACGCTTCGTTAGGTGGAATCTCTGACACGTGTCAGGTGCGAGAATGCAAGCGTCACTTCGGAGCAGGTGATAGGACAGCTCTCAGACCTGCTCCATCATGATGAAAGGACATTTCAGAGACAGCTGGATCCAGCTCTCGGCAGTTCGTCGTCCGAACTCCCTAGAACCTCGGAACAAGGCTCAAATGGCCTTGACCGAGCTGGGGGGCTTATGTGGTGAGCTCGGCTCTTATGTGGTGGATTTGGGAAAAGGACCTAAACCAGGAGCTCGGAACAAGGCTTAGATAGCCTTGACCGAGCTGGGGGGCTTATGTGGTGGACTCGGCCTAGCCGAGGTCCTCAGAACCCTTGCCTAAGGCCTCACGGCCCTATAAGAAGCCCTCTGTGTGCTGGGCCGAGCTCAAGGCTCAACGGCCGAACAGATACCAGATACGGGCCGACCTCACACTCCTACCCAGGTCCGACTTCCCTGTCCGACACCTCCCAGGGCCCGACACCTCCCAGAGTCCGACACCTACCAGAGTCCGACACCAAGGACAGGATGACGTGTCTCACCTTATCCACAAGGACAGTTCATCCACTCATAGCTCAGTACAGGCTGGCCCTACTTGGGCCTAAAGCAAGCCCATTAGTGCAACCAGCGCCCCCCTATAAGTAGCTCCGTACTACATGGGGCTCAGGTACGTCCTCTAACCCTAATTGTCACTCTCACACACCAGTGATTAGGGTTACTTCCTGGCTTTCTTCCTTAGCCACTTGAGGACTCCCACCAAACATCATATAGAAACCCTAGACTGAGGCTCCTTTGAAGGTCTTCTCCTATACCCTTGAGGACCTCACCGTCTAGGACATCACAGAAAGGATTATCCTCTTTTTGAAATGATTGAAAATCAATTCAAATTTTGACAATCAATTCAAAAGATTGAATTTTTTTTCAAAAGATTGAAAATCATTTTTTTTAAAAAAAGAAAGATTTTGAGAATTGATTAAAAATCAATTTAGAAAATCTTGAGAATCATTTTAAAAAAAAATTTTAAAAACAATTAGACGATTGAAAATCAATTTGATTGGGTTGAGAATATTTCTTTTTCAATTGAAAACTTTTTATTTCAAATCAAAAAATTATTTGTAAAGGATTATCCTCTGTTTGAAATGATTGAAAATCAATTCAAATTTTGACAATCAGTTCAAAAGATTGAAAATCGTTTTTTTAGAATCAATTCAAGATCAATTTAAATATAAAAAATCAATTGAGGATCAATTTGATTCAATCGAGAATTTTCTTTTAAAATCAAAAATATTTGAAAAGATATTATCATTATTTTGAAAAGATTTAAAATTGATTTTTAATGATTTTTTCTTAACTTAACTTCTACTATAAATAGAAGTCCCTTCATCACTTTGTAGGGAGGAGGAAAATCTTGTGAAGAGAGGAGAAAATTTTTGAAGAGAGGCGCACAGAAAAAATACAAAAATTGAAGAGAGGTGCACATTAAAAAAAAAAACACTTGTGCCCAGTTAGACTCGTACGTGGTACTCCATTTCCGTCGCGTCCGGTTTGTTTTGTTTTGTTTTTTCCTTCTTTTGGTTTCCGTGCTAAGCACTCAAATTCAAAGTCTGTTGCACAACTCCCTCTGTTGCAGCATCAGGTTTGTTTGTTTGTTTGTTTTATTATTATTTTTATTTACTTATTACTCTTTTTTTCTTTTAAATTTATATTTTTATTTTAAAATAATTAAATAATAATAATTTAAAGTGTAGTCATTTTTTTCTATTGTTATCTAAAATTGTTTGTGTTTTAGTGAATCAATTTTTCTCACCCAACTTTAATATTTGTGGTAAGATCCTTTGGACTTCTTCTCCACACCCAAAATAAACATATATAAAATAATTTTCTTTAAAATAATAATAAATTAAAAATGTAGACTTTTCTAGTTGTTTTAAAAATTTATTTGTTGCACAATTTAAGGATCAAAATCATATATACAGATAATAAGAGCAAAAAAACCCTAGCAGAGCAACCCTTTTCTCTTCCCCTCATGGTGGCTCACAAGCCGCCGCCTGTGCCATTATGGCAAAGAAAAAAGGAAGGCCCCCTGCCTCCCCTTCTCCTGCTGGGAAACAAAAATCTGATCTTGATCCTTTTCTGGACTTCTCGAATGTAGATGAAGAAGACCTTGCAAAGTTGGAAAACTTGAGCGCCAAGCAATCTGAGGACCTGTTGAAAAGCCTTGATCTGATCAGATCAAAAATCAAAGGAAAAACAATAGAGAAAGATAGTGCGATTGATAAAGATGTTGAGAATAATGGTACTACTGCAGCCAATCCCTCTATGTCTAATCATGAAAGGAGAGCATCTGTATGGGATTCCTTTGATATCACAAAGCTACGGAACTCAGGTGAAAAACTCTCTTTTATTCAGCCAGAATTAAAGGAGGGTGTGTCCATTGGGAAAATTGAGTCAGTTGATGT
Organism: Crotalaria pallida; assembly: GCA_037953625.1. NCBI lineage: Eukaryota > Viridiplantae > Streptophyta > Magnoliopsida > Fabales > Fabaceae > Crotalaria > Crotalaria pallida. The sequence continues at coordinate 70,835,023 of CM075649.1, read as the reverse complement.
TGAACCGGAACTAAAATACTGGGAGTCTGCCCTAACGTGTTATGTGTTGGGTGCTAGGCCCCCCTACTCAGTAATTAGTGGTTTTATTAAAAAGGCATGGGGTCAATATGGCATTGATAAAATTCTTATGAATGGTGATGGGACAATTGTTGTTAGATTTAATTCTATTGAGGCAAGGAATACTGTTCTAGAAATAGGGGTCTATCACTTTGATAAAAAACCCATAATTCTGGCCCCGTGGACTGGTAGGACTATGTCAAAGAGCTTTATTGACCGTGTGCCTATTTGGATTCAATTCCCTAATCTAAGCCCTAGGTTCTGGGGTGCTGGGGCTCTTAGCAAGATAGCAAGTTTGGTGGGAAGCCCTATTATGGTTGACGAAATTACTTAGGAAAGAAATAGAATAAATTTTGCCAAAGTGCTAGTGGAGGTTGACCCTGCAGTTTTACCTGAAGAAATCTTCTTTGAAGATGATAAAGGTAATATTATTACTCAAGGGGTAACTTATGAATGGAAACCAGTATTATGTTCTAAGTTTTCTATGTATGGACATGATGGTAAGATGTGTAGAAGGAATATGAAGAAGCAATGGGTGGAGAAAAAGAAGCCATCAAGAGAAGAAATTGAGGAAGTGGATGATAGGCTTAAGCTCCAAGCTCAAATGACTGAAGTGGACACTGAGGAGAATATGGGAGGAAATATTGTCCAACCAGAGGAGGCAGTGGGTGCAGTACTTGCTAACTCTAAAGGTAAGAACATTGCTGAAGATTCAGGGGATGCTGGCAAGTCAGGACCAGGAAGCATGGGTGAAGCTGAAGGGAGTCAATTGCAGATGGTGACCAATGGCAGTAATTCAAAGACTAGCATGAATAGTGGAGGTAACAATTCTAAATCTAATTCAGAGAGTGATCAGGGAGGTCCTTGGACTCCAGTAAAAACAAGAAGCAGGACACAGCTGAGCGGTGAGGGTTCTCATGTAACATCCTCACTTTTAAATGTTAATTTTAGATTTAATAAAATCAGAGTTTAAAAATTCCTTTTAGATTTTATTTACTTATGAAAATCCTTTGGAAAATCCGGCAGAGTTTCCTCTGTTTTTCAGACTTCCCAAAAATTTCTTCTTATAAACCTGTCAGTCCAGAATTACTTAAAAACATAAACACAACAGATTAAAAACCAGTTCAGATCCTAAAGCCCAAATAATACAAATTCAGGGCATACAATTTCTACGCATATTAAATTGCAAAAATAACAGTTTTTAATATAATTAAAATGAAATCCGCTCGTGGTATCACAATTTCACTCCACGTAGTGGAGAGTTCCCAGTTCGGCCCGCAACAGTGTAAGCTCCGCTCCCGTACCTGTAAAATGATATCAAGAAGGGTAGCATTACACAGAACTTAAAAAGATAAATTCTAAAAGAAGACATAGCAACAACTAAGCCTACTTAATTATTCATATACTTTATCCATAATTATTAATATAATTAATCTCTTTTAAATTTTCACTTATTCTCGCATTCTTTAATTATTGATTCTCTAACAATTCTCTGATCATTTCTACTTTTTCTTTTCTTTTCTTTTCTTTTCTTTTCTTTTTCTCTTCCTTTTACTTTTCTTTTTCTTTTCTTTATCTTTTTCTTTTTTCCTGGTGACTGAGTCCAACAGACCATCAGCCCTTTATCTTTATCATAACTGAGTCCAAAAGACCATCAGCCGTTTTCCTTTTCTATATGACTGAGTCCAACAGACCATCAGCCGTTTTCCTTTAGGTGACTGAGTCCAAAAGACCATCAGCCCTTTTTCCATTATATGACTGAGTCCAACAGACCATCAGCCGCTTCCCTTTCTTATGACTGAGTCCAACAGACCATCAGCCGTTTTCTTTTAACATGACTGAGTCCAACAGACCATCAGCCGTTATCTTTTATCATGACTGAGTCCAAAAGACCATCAGTCGTTCATCTTTTATTATGACTGAGTCCAACAGACCATCAGCCGTTCATCTTTTCTTTATGACTGAGTCCAACAGACCATCAGCCGTTCTCTTTTATTCTTTCTTAATTATTTCTCTTTTCTCTTCTTATAATTTAAGTATTTCTTTTATACTGTCTCAATCTTATGGATCTTTATTCTCGTTCATAGCTTATCTCATTTTCTACATTTTCTACTTTACTCTTTTCTTTTAGTTAATTTCCCTCGATTTTATCCAACTCTACTTAGCTTTAATATAGTCATTATATTTTAATTCCCGCTTGCAAATTCTTCCTTGTTTCTATGATTTCTCTCTCTTATCCTATTATTTACTTATTTACTTATTTTCCCTTGAGTAATACTCTACTCTATTTATCTCCCACTATTACACTCCATTTTCTTGTATTATTATCTTTTCATTAGATTCTTTACTTATTACCTACTTATATTTAGTATTTAGTTTAGTCTTTTATTCCTACTCCATTATTATCCGACAACCCTTAACTAATTCCTCCCCGTATTCCTTTATGGTTTTCATATTTTAACTCCTCATTTACCTTATACTTAATTGTAATAATCCTCCTCTCCTCGACTACCACATTTACCCGATATCCTTTTACTCTCTCGTTCCATTGGTTCTCTCTAACAATTCCCTTGGTTTTATTTTGTGCTTTCCTATATTTTCATTCTATATTAACTCTACTAGTATTCTAAATACATTCATTCTTTCCCAACTTTATTCTTCGCGCATACATTCTATTCGCTAGGGTGTGGTTTCTATTAATAATTTTGTTTACTTTATTTCTATCAACGGGGTACCCTAAGGTTCATTAACATACTTTTTATTTCTCTATTCCTAGCTACCACTATATAATCCTAGAATTTACTTCTTAAGCAAAGGTAACGCGAACCCTCTTACCTCGGGCTTTTTAAATAGAACCTGGTTTTGCGGCTCGTCAGAGAGGTCCTGCTTCGGTTCTCAACACTCCGGTTTCCCGATCCAATGTGCGGTTGCACCGTCCTAACCCGGTTCAGATCCTAGACTCCATTAACACCTGGTTCAAAGCACAACAAAGGGGCCAGCCACGATAACGGCCACGGTGCCGGTTTGACTCTTCAATAGAGATGGTGATGGCGGTTCGGTTCGCTGCACATGGGTCCGAACGGTTTGGACCATCAACCCAGTGATCATGGCAAGGGAAGGACTGGTGGTTTGGTTGAGGGTGGCTGGGGCGGTCTGGTCCGGTTCTGGATCTGCAACAGGGGGACGATGGGTCTGGTTGTGATGGAGGAGGTGTAGGGAGAAACGGTGGCGGCTGGTGGGTGGGTGGGAGAAGGCGGCGGCGAGGCGGAGCAGTGAGAAGGGCTTGGCTGTTGCAGCTTCACACACGGCGGCGGCGATTCGCGAGCTCCATGGCTACGGATCGCGAATCGCGACAGGAAGAGAGGGGAGGCTCAACCGTGGCGGCTGCGTGGCGATCCAGGAAGAAAGAGGGAGACGGTGTCGGTGGCTGGCGGCGGCGAGAGAGAGCAAGGGACGGAGGGAGGCGGCGCTGTGTGGGGGGAGAGAAGGGAGGGTTAGGGCCGGCGGTGGAACCCCTTGAGGAGGAAGAGGGAGTTGGGGAGGGGAGGGTTTCGAACCCCCCTTCCTCTGTTTTATTTTTTTTTATATTTTTTTTTCATATTATCCTTATTATTATTATTATTATTATTATTATTATTATTATTATTATTACTACTACTATTATTATTATTATTATTTTTCTTTTAATTTTTATTATTATTAGTATTATTATTATTAGTATTATTACTATCATTATTATTTTTCTTTTTATTTTTCTTATGCTAAAATACTTATTTTAAATACCTATTTATGGTTTATTATTATTATTATTATTAGTATATGTTAGTATCATTTTAAAAGTACTAAACATATATACTAATACACACTTTTATTTATTTATTTATTTAATTTTATTTATTCTTTTATTTTAAAACTCAAAATACCAATAATCAATTTAAATAATAAAATAAAGTTATAAAGTAAGAAACTTATAAATATTTTCAATAAAATATTTCCATATAAAATATATCAAAATAAAGTAAAACAAATAAAGTATATTTTTGATATAGGATAACTATTTTAAATGAATTTACTTTAGAACATAAAAGAAATGAATTATATTTTCGTAATTAACATAATGTATTTTATAAAAATACACAACTAAATAATTGATTTTTAAGAAACATTTATTTAAGACAATACAACTTGTAAATATATTAGGGATTAAAATTAGGGATGTTACATTTCTCCCCCACTTATTGAAATTTCGTCCTCGAAATTCCAGTTGTCACTTATCTTGGAGGAGCATCCCTTGGCATAGTTTCCAACCATGTCATTTCAATTCCTTCGGTTCCAATCTTCCCTTTTAGGAATTTCTAAGTTAAGGGGTCTGCGGTATAATTATTCGCCTCAGGTATGGTTTATCTCAGTCACTCAGAAATCCGCGTAATACACAGAGTCTTAAGAGACTGAGACAATTATTTGCGGTGCTCCGTCATAACTTCTTAAGTGAAACTCCACTTCGCGACTCCACTCTTTCCCTTTTCGTTTCTTACTCCTTCAAGTGAGTCTAGTGAGGTCGCCCATCGAATCCACCTTAGCTATATCTGTATTCTGCTCCGGTGGTACTTCCTTTCTGTTCGTTTAACGATTTCAATTTGGTATAGGGGTTCCTATGGGTCGATTTCACTTAAGGGTCGAGTTCAGGGTCTAGATTTATTTCCCAATTATCTGATAGTCCGAGAAGGTATTGATTGATTCTTAGTTTAATTCTCGTTCCATTCTTCGCGAACCTCTTCGACAGTTAATGCGGAGCGTGTGGGGTGAGTTATTCATAGCCCCACGGGTTATGGTATGATCATCGGACATTGAGTCTGTGGACACTCGATGTATATTAACAAATTATGAGACATTCTCAAAATATAGCTTTATTTATATTAAATAAAGAAAGCTGGAATATATAATAAATGTTATTCGTATAGGAACTTTATGGAAAAACTTTTTCTTTCTATACACCAAGTTCCATATCCGAAAGCTTTGATTCGAAAACACATTTCTTTCAAAAATGAACGGTTGAGTACCTGTTTGTACTTTCAGCGGAAACGATTTTCAAAATGATTACTGCAGTTGTAATTGAAATAATTTTAAGGATCATAATAATTATACAACCATGGCCCATATATATATAAAAACTCAGGTACCCAAGTATCAGAAATAAAAGTCGAGGTAGCAAAATATAAGGATATAGACCAGCAGATATAAAATAACAGCTCTCATAGACCCTCTCAACTATATACAATATAACACAAATCAAAATAAAAGAGTTTTCGAAAGCTGAGCCATGATCCACCCACACTGATGTCTGATCCCTGGTCTTCCAAAAGCTAAACACCACATCCTACCACGGTCCCCATACTGCACATACTCTCAGAAAAGACACCACATCACTGACTGTCCGCAGCTGGCCCATCCACGTCCTCTACGGGGTCCTCCTCCTCCTCATCCGACACAACCGGGATAGCAGTGCGACGCACTGGCTCAGGTGAGGGTGCAGAACGTACCCTGGTGGTCGGACCGGGACGAGGAGTGGCCGTAGCAGTAGCCTCATCAGAAGTAGAGGGACGTGTACGGGTGGCTGGGCGTCGGACATGTAGATTATAAAAGCGACGTCCATGATGTGGGGGTGGAGAACCAAAACGATAAGTGTAAGCTGGTGGAATGTGCAGTATGTAGATCATGGGGATGCGAAGCCTACGAGGTCGCACTCGAGAAAAGGGGTTAGGATGACGAAAGATCACGTCAACCTCACCCTCGAACACCGCTCGGTGCTCCTCGTAGTCCCACACTCCTCTACGGAGCGGGCGTAACTCCACGTATGTCAGGTAACGAGCCATCACCTGCAAGGGCATAGGGAGTTAGCAAATACTAACGCATAATAAAATAGACAGGGTAAAGTTTTAATCAATTAATACTGTATCTCATACAATTAACAATTCATCATACATGTTAAACACCAACATCCAGACTTAACTATAAATCAATAGCATATGCAGTCATGATGTATCTAATCTTATCAATGCATGATTGTTGGCCAACTACAACAAATAGGCTTCCGTGGCACCTTAAAATAAACATGCCCGATACCCACACGGAGTATCTCATCGAACTCGGCCCGCAAATAAATCAACACCTCTAGAGCTCTTAGAAATGTTGCCGACGTATCCCGTAGGACTACGCCTCATCGAGTCCGGCACCAAATGACATGCCCACACGCACGTGTGTATTTCCGGAAACAGAAGGTGCAACCCCGGTCACCGACACTCCCCCGTGAACCCTTTGGAGCAGACACCCTGGTCCCTCGAGTTCAACCGAAAGGATATGCCCACGCCTCTCGGACGTGTCTCCACACATGTGGGAATCCAAATAATGCAGATGCTATGCATGGCTTTGACTACCCATACTATTCAATGTCATTTAAGTTGTTCGAAGCTGGGACTTGGCATAATTAAACTTCATTAAATTCTGATCCTTTTACAACAATTCAGTCACTAATAGATTAACAGCGTCTATTAATCGAGTATTGCATTAGATTACTCGAGTAATATTTTTGCACCTTTCGCATTACTCGAGTGACAGCTCGAATTACTCGAGTAATATTTTTGCACCTTTCGCATTACTCGAGTGACAGCTCGAATTACTCGAGTAATATTTTTGCACCTTTCGTATTACTCGAGTGACAGCTCGAATTACTCGAGTAATATTTTTGCACCTTTCGCATTACACGATTAACAGATCTATTACTCGAGTAGTACTGCATATATTTCAAATTATTCAAAGTTTTAAGGTGTTACTCGATTAATACTTCAGATTAATCGAGTAATCCTCTTGCACTCATCAGATAAATCAGAATTTTCACACATTACTCGAGTGACAGCTCGAATTACTCGAGTAAATTATGCAGTAAAACACTGCTGAACTGGTTTTTATATGTCAAACTCATGCCAATCCAATTTTTACCAAAGTTAAGCTTCAAACCAACTTAAATACATTACATTAAACTTGTTCATAGCATCAATTTCAAGCATTAACACCAAAATCACAGAATCATAACAATTTCCCCCAATTTTGACCTAAAACACAACCTCACATACCAATTCCTTAATTACCCAATTTCAGATCAAATTCAAGGTTCAATTAGCTTTAGATATCAAAATCTAACATGTTCCAATTCAGTTTTAAGATCAAATTGGCCTCCAAGCCATTGTCCCCTAACCTAGTGCCCTTTGAACCTCATGGTGGTTCAACCAATATTCAAATCAATTCCTCAATCTATTCTAGCATTAGTAAAGCTTCTCCCTTACCTCAATGAAGCTTTTTAAATGCAAAGGCAGCAAAGAAACTCACAGAATCCACAAACTCCAAATGCTCTGTTTTTGGTTCCAAAACAGGTTCAGCAGAGCAAGTTCGGGTGATGATTTGACAAACCAAACGTACATGAAAATGAGTAATCTTGGTCAATATAGAAACTAGACATTGCAAACTCTAAATAGAAATCAAAATGGCACGATTTGAGACCCTCTACCTACCAAAATCGAAAGCTTGAACTTGGCTTCTCAAAACTGAAACTGCAACTTTCAGTTTCTTGATCCCAGCTTCAAGCAATTCGTTCTCCTTGCTCCAGCCACCAAAACACACGATTCTTATCTCAAATTAAAGGTCTTGTGACAAACTTGAAGAAGGTATCAAGCTCATCAAATGTGTATGGGTAGGGATTAAGAACGAAGATAAAGAACAGAGAGGGTTCAAACAAGATTTCAACAGAGTTTCCCCTTCTTTTTCTCAATTTCCACCAAATTCATCAACCAAATCCATCAATTTATAGCCTAAATCCTTCTCCATGCATGCTAACACGTGTTTCCAACTAATCCAGTCGGTGCTAGGTGTTAAAATTTGAATTACCCAAATTGTTGAATCATCAAACGCACTATCTTCAGCTTCAGCACCACTGTTACTCGAGTAAATTGATCGGCTACTCGAGTAACGCACTCAGATTTTCAAAAATTATTATTTTATTCACTTTCCCTCCAAATATCTTTCCAATATTACCTCTTAGGTCCTTTCCAAGGACTAAACTGCAAAAATCCTTATTTTTAGAACCCAAATTATTTTCTCTTTTTTTTCCTTGGATCATTCTTTTAATATAACAATAAATTAATAAATAAAACTAACTAATTCCATATAATTAGTTTTATTTAAATATTCCTTTTATTTATTTGGGAACAAAAATTGGGGTATTACAGAGTCCGGCTTGATGCAATCTTCCTTACGCTTCGTTACCCTTCTGCATTCCACCTTGTTACTCGGATAGGATCCACAATTTTCTTGTTGTTAAAGTTCCATCTTCCATTCCTTGGATTGAAATCCTCCCCCACTTAGCATCGACATGGTTATATCAATGCCGAGGGAGTAGGTTCGGTCGCTATCAAAAGTTGGTCGTTTCGATTCCCAAATATATTATTTTGAGATTGGAAATGACACGGGGTTTTACTAATGGTTAGTGAATATTGAGTTAGGTTAAGTTCCTGTAGTCTTGGCGAATGCTCCAGAGTGTATCCAAATCTTTTCACGAAGTATCTGAAGCTTGAAGAGAGTGAAGATGAAAAGAAGAATTATGCAAGGAGGGTTTAATGGTCTCCATGAGGTGACCAAGGATGTTTTAGGCGACAAGGTTGAGAAATTGTGAGGTAAGGCCATGTCGTTGTTCTTCTGTTGGATATATTATATTTGACGAATACGAGTGGATTTTCGGCATGAAAGTGTCATGCACGCACAGGTATCGCCGGGTAACAACATGACTGAGTACATGTCCAGCAAGAAGACAACAGAGGTTATTCTAGAGATTGCATCTTCAATGAAGAATCATCGAAAACGCATTTTCTACAAATTAATGATCGACTTGATTGGTCTTAATATGAATGGCTGTGGATGGATATCTGTCGGATTCTCTGGCAACTATTTAAGAGTCTGAATAGATACTTAGGGAGTTTTGAGTTTTTGAATATCTTGTTTGGTTTTCAAAGGGTCTCAGGTGACCACTATAGAGTTCGCGAGGTCCTATTGGGGTTCTATGTCTAATGGTGTTTACCTTAGACGAGGGTGATATCTTAAGGCTTTCATCTACTAAGTTCTGGCGTTAGGTTCGCTCTCGTTGCAAGGGTTGGTTTGTCTACCTTTTCGATTAGTTAGCACGGTAAGATTTAAGACCATGTTGACTACTTGTCCGTGCTATCATATATGTAATAAATTTTCTAAGGTATGGAAATCGCACATACTTACATCTCTCCGAGCTCTTGCACCAAGTGAAAAAGTAGGTCGGTGTTTCTACCGAGCTGAGTTAAATGGAAGTAATTGAAGATGTTGTCAGGAATTGATATGTCTAACTAATGGATGTTTATGAATTCTAACAGGTTCCTAAGGAGCGGGAGTTCGATTTGGTCCTACGGGGTTGAAATTTCCTATGTTGGTTGTTCTAATTAAATTGGAAATTGCAATGATATCATCTGTTAGTAAACGCAAAGACTGGGGTAGCTAATCCCAATCTCACCTCTACTAAGAGCAATATCACTGTCGGGTCTGTCGATAACATTATCTCCTAACAGATGTAAAAGTTAGAGTGATCAGTTCTAACCTTACTCTCCATTAGTGACAATATCATCAATGCGATTGGTGGGTCTCTAACTAGAATATTAGCGCTCGTCTTTTCTTTCTAAACTGAATTGGACAAGTTTGTCTTATATAACTGAATCGGGATGAAGACTTGAGGTTCTGATGTAATTTCCTATCTTAGGGACATAATATGCCTCTACACTTCTCGTCTGGATTCCCTTCGTCCTTTTCAACCATAAGATACATTCCTCCTTTTTGAGTTGGGCCAGGAACCAGCATATACCCCGATGAGATCTCCCACATCATGGGCATAGTGGTGTAGCACATGAAACGACAATCGCCTCTATTTGACTTAAGTCCATCTGAACTAAGTCCCTTAGGATTGACACAAACTTAGCTCTATTACTAGATGTGTCTCGCATAATACTAGAGTTTAGTAATAGAAACAAGTTAAGGCACGAATAGTCGGATATTCCTAGAATTAATTAAGTACGATATCATAGGTATGTAAATATAGTAACTAACTATGGCTGGATTCGACAACAACTTTGGTCACTCGCTTGGTGAGTTTACCAATGGAGTAACTCATAACTCCGAGGCCGAGGGAAACTGCTCTGATACCATAAATGTAACATCCTCACTTTTAAATGTTAATTTTAGATTTAATAAAATCAGAGTTTAAAAATTCCTTTTAGATTTTATTTACTTATGAAAATCCTTTGGAAAATCCGGCAGAGTTTCCTCTGTTTTTCGGACTTCCCAAAAATTTCTTCTTATAAACCTGTCAGTCCAGAATTACTTAAAAACATAAACACAACAGATTAAAAACCAGTTCAGATCCTAAAGCCCAAATAATACAAATTCAGGGCATACAATTTCTAAGCATATTAAATTGCAAAAATAACAGTTTTTAATATAATTAAAATGAAATCCGCTCGTGGTATCACAATTTCACTCCACGTAGTGGAGAGTTCCCAGTTCGGCCCGCAACAGTGTAAGCTCCGCTCCCATACCTGTAAAATGATATCAAGAAGGGTAGCATTACACAGAACATAAAAAGATAAATTCTAAAAGAAGACATAGCAACAACTAAGCCTACTTAATTATTCATATACTTTATCCATAATTATTAATATAATTAATCTCTTTTAAATTTTCACTTATTCTCGCATTCTTTAATTATTGATTCTCTAACAATTCTCTGATCATTTCTACTTTTTCTTTTCTTTTCTTTTTCTCTTCCTTTTACTTTTCTTTTTCATTTCTTTATCTTTTTCTTTTTTCCTGGTGACTGAGTCCAACAGACCATCAGCCCTTTATCTTTATCATAACTGAGTCCAAAAGACCATCAGCCGTTTTCCTTTTCTATATGACTGAGTCCAATAGACCATCAGCCGTTTTCCTTTAGGTGACTGAGTCCAAAAGACCATCAGCCCTTTTTCCTTTATATGACTGAGTCCAACAGACCATCAGCCGCTTCCCTTTCTTATGACTGAGTCCAACAGACCATCAGCCGTTATCTTTTATCATGACTGAGTCCAAAAGACCATCAGTCGTTCATCTTTTATTATGACTGAGTCCAACAGACCATCAGCCGTTCATCTTTTCTTTATGACTGAGTCCAACAGACCATCAGCCGTTCTCTTTTATTCTTTCTTAATTATTTCTCTTTTCTCTTCTTATAATTTAAGTATTTCTTTTATACTGTCTCAATCTTATGGATCTTTATTCTCGTTCATAGCTTATCTCATTTTCTACATTTTCTACTTTACTCTTTTCTTTTAGTTAATTTCCCTCGATTTTATCCAACTCTACCTAGCTTTAATATAGTCATTATATTTTAATTCCCGCTTGCAAATTCTTCCTTGTTTCTATGATTTCTCTCTCTTATCCTATTATTTACTTATTTACTTATTTTCCCTTGAGTAATACTCTACTCCATTTATCTCCCACTATTACACTCCATTTTCTTGTATTATTATCTTTTCATTAGATTCTTTACTTATTACCTACTTATATTTAGTATTTAGTTTAGTCTTTTATTCCTACTCCATTATTATCCGACAACCCTTAACTAATTCCTCCCCGTATTCCTTTATGGTTTTCATATTTTAACTCCTCATTTACCTTATACTTAATTGTAATAATCCTCCTCTCCTCGACTACCACATTTACCCGATATCCTTTTACTCTCTCGTTCCATTGGTTCTCTCTAACAATTCCCTTGGTTTTATTTTGTGCTTTCCTATTTTTTCATTCTATATTAACTCTACTAGTATTCTAAATACATTCATTCTTTCCCAACTTTATTCTTCGCGCATACATTCTATTCGCTAGGGTGTGGTTTCTATTAATAATTTTGTTTACTTTATTTCTATCAACGGGGTACCCTAAGGTTCATTAACATACTTTTTATTTCTCTATTCCTAGCTACCACTATATAATCCTAGAATTTACTTCTTAAGCAAAGGTAACGCGAACCCTCTTACCTCGGGCTTTTTAAATAGAACCTGGTTTTGCGGCTCGTCAGATAGGTCCTGCTTCGGTTCTCAACGCTCCGGTTTCCCGATCCAATGTGCGGTTGCACCGTCCTAACCCGGTTCAGATCCTAGACTCCATTAACACCTGGTTCAAAGCACAACAAAGGGGCCAGCCACGATAACGGCCACGGTGCCGGTTGTTGGAAATCAACAAGCGGGCTAAGCAAATACTAGAGGGGGGTGAATAGTATTTTGAAGCACTAATACCAAATATTTCGATTGATAATTGAAGAATGGAGCTAAGACTGAATTTTCTGGAATCAGACACAAAAGACTCGAGTCTTTTGTGAAATACTCGAGTTTTTCAGTGATGAACAACTCGAGTCTTTTCTTAAATACTCGAGTTTTTCCTATCAGATAGCAGAAAAACCAGAAACGAAAATTCAGCAATTTAACTCAAATCAATTCAATAATAAACAGGAACTTATCCAACAGAATAGCAAGCAATCTAAATAACTTTTAAACACAAAGATTCCTTGAACTTGCTACCTAATTGTATAAATCCTAATTGATTGAAATGACTTAAGTCTATTGAGCTAGAAAGTAGATTAAAAGCAATAAATCAACACTCAAGCAATTTTATCCTGGTTCACTCCAACACTGAGCTACATCCAGTCCTCCTAATCACTTAGGAGTTTCTACTAATAATCAAATTGTTAGAAATTACAAAGGATTGCTTGAGAATGGCCTCACTCAACCTAACCCTTTCAAGAGTGTACCAAACTCTTGATTTCTACCCCAATTTGATTCCGGTGATTGAAGAACTCTTCACAAAGCTTCCTTGAACTCCCTTCAAGAAACTCCACCGGGCTAGGAACCTCCTAGTCTTGTGCTTGAGAACCTCTCAAGACTTCCAACACCCTAAGCCACTTAGGGTTTGCTTGGGAACAATCCAAGACTTTGAATAATCAAGCTTTTTGTATGTGTATTACTAATCTCACAATGGATTAGCACAAATAAGCACAGCTCAATGTAAGAATTGAGGCCTAAAAACTCAACTTGGAATAAAATGACAATATGAGTGAGAAGTTGAGCTTTTTGGGAATTAACACTTGAGAAGAGGAAATTAAGAAAGCTTGAATCAATGATGTGTTGTTGTCTTGTTTGTTCTTGCACAAATTCAAAGAGCAATTTTACAATAAGGTTCAGAATTCTCTCTTGGGGTTGGATGAGACTCAAATGCCCTCAATTGAGTTTTTGAGTCTCTCCAACGTTCATTTTTGCTGACTGGACAAAAATACTCGAGTCTTTTGGTAAATACTCGAGTCTTTTTGGTCGGTCACGAGTGAATTGGTGCACGAACAAGACTAACGGTCATAATTGCTGACCTGGCACAAATACTCGAGTTTTTCTATAAATACTCGAGTATATACTCGAGTCTTTATCAAAATACTCGAGTATTTTGATCAGATATGGGAAAATTATTTTTCAATTTTATTTTTCCTCTCAAGTATTAATTTTTGGTCAATCTCAACTTAATAAACATATAAAAATTTATTCCTAGAAGAGACTAACTATTTCTACCCACTCTCAACCACTCTCAACATAAATTAGAAATTTACAATTAATATTTGATTGAGAATGATTGGGCACTTGTCTTCTTTTCTTGACTTCTTGTTGATGTTGATGTTGCAATATCTTCAAGGCATGATTTGTTAATTATTTTGTCATCATCAAAACATAATCCACATAATTAGGAGCATTGAATTCACACCGGTTTGACTCTTCAATAGAGATGGTGATGGCGGTTCGGTTCGCTGCACATGGGTCCGAACGGTTTGGACCATCAACCCAGTGATCATGGCAAGGGAAGGACTGGTGGTTCGGTTGAGGGTGGCTGGGGCGGTCTGGTCCGGTTCTGGATCTGGATCTGCAACAGGGGGACGATGGGTCTGGTTGTGATGGAGGAGGTGTAGGGAGAAACGGTGGCGGCTGGTGGGTGGCTGGGAGAAGGCGGCGGCGAGGCGGAGCAGTGAGAAGGGCTTGGCTGTTGCAGCTTCACACACGGCGACGGCGATTCGCGAGCTCCATGGCTACGGATCGCGAATCGCGACAGGAAGAGAGGGGAGGCTCAACCGTGACGGCTGCGTGGCGATCCAGGAAGAAAGAGGGAGACGGTGTCGGTGGCTGGCGGCGGCGAGAGAGAGCAAGGGACGGAGGGAGGCGGCGCTGTGTGGGGTGAGAGAAGGGAGGGTTAGGGCCGACGGTGGAACCCCTTGAGGAGGAAGAGGGAGTTGGGGAGGGGAGGGTTTCGAACCCCCCTTCCTCTGTTTTATTTTTTTTATATTTTTTTTCATATTATCCTTATTATTATTATTATTATTATTATTATTATTATTATTATTATTATTATTATTACTACTACTATTATTATTATTATTATTATTTTTCTTTTTATTTTTATTATTATTAGTATTATTATTATTAGTATTATTACTATCATTATTATTTTTCTTTTTATTTTTCTTATGCTAAAATACTTATTTTAAATACCTATTTATGGTTTATTATTATTATTATTAGTATATGTTAGTATCATTTTAAAAGTACTAAACATATATACTAATACACACTTTTATTTATTTATTTATTTTATTTTATTTATTCTTTTATTTTAAAACTCAAAATACCAATAATCAATTTAAATAATAAAATAAAGTTATAAAGTAAGAAACTTATAAATATTTTCAATAAAATATTTCCATATAAAATATATCAAAATAAAGTAAAACACATAAAGTATATTTTTGATATAGGATAACTATTTTAAATGAATTTACTTTAGAACATAAAAGAAATGAATTATATTTTCGTAATTAACATAATGTATTTTATAAAAATACACAACTAAATAATTGATTTTTAAGAAACATTTATTTAAGACAATACAACTTGTAAATATATTAGGGATTAAAATTAGGGATGTTACATCTCACCTACACCACCATGGATAAAATTGCTAGTTGGAATATTAGAGGGCTTAATGGGCCCTCTAAACAGAAGGAAGTGAGGAACTTCCATAAGATGCATAAGGTAGGACTACTAGGAATTTTGGAAAATAAACTAAGGAGTGATGCTATTGATTATGTGATGGGGAATATTGCACCAGGTTGGGGTTTCTTTGCAGACTCTGATATTTGTGCTATAGGGAGGATTCTGGTGATGTGGAGGAAAGACATGTTTAATGTCTTGGTGATGGCTAGATCTGGGCAATATACTCACTGTTTGATAACTGAGAGAATTGCTAACAGATCTTTTTTTGCAACATTCATTTATGCTTCAAATGAACAATTAGAAAGGAAGGAGCTATGGGAGGTTCTAAAAGGAGTTGAAAGATTTGTGGATTTACCATGGATTATTCTTGGTGATTTTAATACAATGCTTCAGCCTGAGGAAAAGTTTGGGGGAATCCCTTTGGATGTGAGCCAGTATGAAGATCTTAGGGACTGTTTAAATGAGTGCAACTTGGTGGATCTGAAGTCTAGAGGGCATTATTTTACTTGGTGTAATAAACAGGATGGTACTAACAGAATTTATTGTAAGCTAGACAGGATGGTGGTAAATCAAAGATGGATTGATGCTTGGCCAGGATCAGAAGCTAACTTTCTGAATCCAGGTCTATCTGATCATTGTCCTATTGTACTTGAGTGGAACCAGAATGTTGATGTTACAAGATCAAAGTTCAAGTTCTTTAATATGTGGGCTGAGGATGTAAACTTCTTAGCTATTGTCCAGGCTGGGTGGAATAAGCATGTTACAGGCTATCCTATGGTGCAAATCATGAAGAAGTTATCCTTATTAAGGAAGGATTTTCTTAATCTCAATAAAACAAACTATGCTGACATTGTCAATAAAGAAAAGGAGCTTAGAGAAAGATTAGAGGTTGTTCAGTCCCTATTGAGTGCAGATCCAACAAATGTTAACTTACAGCATGAAGAAAAGGAAGTTATTAATTTGAACAGAAGAGCCAACTTAGCAGCCTTTTCCTTCCTAAAGCAGAAGGCTAAAATTAGTTGGATTCAAGAAGGGGATCAGAATACTGCCTTATTTCATCAGGCTATCAGACAGAGGACTTATAGGAATCGAATCATTTCAATTTCTGATGAGAGAGGCAATCTATTTTCTGGGCAGAAAGAAATATTGGAGCAATTCACTAACTATTATTCTAATCTATTCACAAGGAAGCAGTTTTATCAGTGGAATGATGGGATTGTTGATTGTGGACCCATTCTATCTACTGAGCAACAGTTATATCTTCTGAAGCCTTTCTCTCATGAGGAAATTAAGGAGGTGGTTTTCTCTGTTCATAAGGATAAAGCACCAGGACCTGATGGCTATGGTGCTGGTTTCTATAGAAATGCTTGGGATATTGTGGGTGAGGATTGCATCAAGGCTATTATTGAGTTTTTCAGAACTTCTATAATGCCTAAAAGCCTTAATGCTACAAACTTGGTGATGGTTCCAAAGGTGGATAGCCCTACTCAGGTTAAGGACTTCAGACCTATTGCCTGCTGTAACTTCCTTTATAAATGTATCTCTAAGCTTTTATGCTTGAGGTTGAGTGTGGTTTTACCTAGCATTATCCAGGAGAATCAGACTGCTTTTATTAAGGAAAGAAGTATTATTCATAATATTTTGATTACACAGGAGCTATTAAGGTTGTATGGTAGGAAAAATAGCTCTCCTAGATGCCTAATGAAAATAGACATCAGGAAAGCTTATGACACGCTTGATTGGAACTTTATTGAAGATATGCTAATAGCTTTCAAGTTCCCTATGCAATTTAGGAGATGGGTGATGGTTTGCATTACTATTGCTTCCTATTCAATTTGCTTAAATGGGCAGAGTTCAGAGGTTTTTAAGGGGTCTAGAGGGATAAGACAAGGTGATCCATTGTCTCCTCTTCTTTTTGTTTTAGCAATGGAGGTGCTAACTAGAGGTTTACAGAAGGCTTCTTTCCATAGGAATTTTAGATTCCACCCTTTGTGCAAAACCCATAGATTACTCAGCCTTGCTTTTGCTGATGATCTGATGGTATTTTGTAAAGGTCATCCAGCCAGTGTGAACATTTTATGGTCAGCAATTAAGGATTTTGCTGACAGCTCAGGATTGCAGCCTAGTAGTGACAAATCCCAAATTTTCATGGCAGGGGTTCATCAAGCTAGGGAGAGTGAGATTCTTAATATCACTGGATTCCAGAAAGGGAGTTTTCCATTCAGATATCTAGGTATCCCTATCTCAGCTAAGAAGTGGTCTAATGCTACATGCTCTATCCTAATTGACAAAATCAGTATCAGGATCAACTCTTGGAGGTCTAAAAACCTCTCTTATCAGGCAAGGTGCACCTTAATTAATTCTGTGCTTATGTCTTTGCATACTTATTGGGCCTCTATTTTTATTATTCCTAAAGCAGTGCTTAAGGGAGTGGAGAAGAAGTGTAGGGAATTCTTATGGCGTGAGGACTCAGAAGGGCAGTATCATGCCTCAGTGGCTTGGGAATCAGTGTGTAGGCCTAAGAAGAATGGAGGATTGGGTTTTAAAAATGCTATTTTGTGGAATTTGGCTGCTGTTGGGAAACAAGTTTGGCATATTGGTGCTAAAAAGGAGTACCTTTGGGTTAAATGGATAAGCTCCATTTACTTAAGGGACAGAGATTTTTGGCAGATTGACTCAAGGCAAGGGGACAGTTGGAACTGGAAACAAATTGTTAAGGCGAAGAATAAGCTAGCTTCTGGATTTTCTGGTGATTGTTGGAATGCTAATGCTACAGGGATCTATACTATCAAGAGTGGCTATCTATTCTTACTAGGATCTGTTCCTAACTTCTATTTACACCGATTTGTTTGGAATTCTTCCTCGATTCCTAAACATATGTTTATTTCGTGGCTAGCTGTGCAAAATAAATTAAAAACAAAAGACAGATTGTTTATGCAAGACCGTACCTGTGTGCTCTGTAATGGAAACGATGAGACTCGAAATCACCTCTTCTTCGAGTGTCCATGGTCTCAAGCTCTCTTGGAATTAGCTTGTCTGTGGATAGGGATCAGCAATTGGCCTTATAAGTTTACGAATTGGAGCAGATGGATTACTCATGCATTCAAGGATAAATCAAGGAGGAAGTGTATGTTTACCGTGTATTCAGCTGTTCTTTATGTAGTCTGGACTGAGAGGAATAAGCGAATCTTCATGGGTGCAAGCAGATCGATGGCTGTGGTGTTGCATGCATTGAGGAAGGAGACGGCGTGGAGGTTGTCGTTTTTCTTTCCCAAATTCCGAACTTGGAAAGACAGAGCTCTTGTTGATAGAATTGTGTCTGAACTATAGTTGCCTTTTTTCTTAGTCATTTTGGGTTGAATTGTATTTGGGCTGGCTGTGTTCTGTATGCCGGTCTTTTTTCTTTTTGTTGGTTTAATCCTCTTGGTCTGGTGAACCCTTCCTAGAAGGTGGCACTTGGACCATGGAGTGATTTGTTTGATTCATTTTTTTTTGCTTGTGGTTTAATAAAATTATTTATTTTACCAAAAAAAATAAAAATTTGTTGCTTTTTGGTAAGTCGATTTTTCTCTCCCAAATTCAATGGAGAGATCTCTCGAACTTCCTCTCCGCACAAAAATATGTACGCATAAATTTTTTTTATATAAATAAATTATAAACATTAAAAGACAAAAACATTTTTTAAGTAAAATTAAATAGTTTTTTTTAATTAAATATTAAAGATGTGCGATTTGGAAATCCACTTTTTTTGGCTAAATGTCGAAGTCTTGTGTATATTTCCTCTTCACATCAAACAATTTTTTTTTAAAAAAATATAATAATAAAAATTAAAAGTTAATTCACAACTACGTAGCCTTGATTCCTCATTTTATGAGGGTACGTAGGACCAAGGGCAACCTTGTCAGGCACAACAATAAAAAACAAATATTTTTTGGCAAACCAATTAATTAGGTCTTTTAATTAAAATTAATCAAAGGTACCATTTACGAATGGGCGTACGGGGTGCTAATACATTCCCCAGCTCGTAACCGACTCCCGAACTCGGAATTTATCTAGTTCGAGACCAATGTTTTATCTCTTTTAATTAATTATTACTTTTCCGCGTTTTTACAACAAAATGCGGTGGCGACTCCATATTGAGTCAGTTGACCCCCACTCGTAGGCGAGGCCCCGAGGGCGACCCGGGACCCCGGCCGCGACACCAAGCATTGTTTAGAATTACTCTAAAGATTCTTATATGTCCTAATACACATTCCTAGACCATTCTAAGCCTTTATAATACTCTATTCACCATTCTACCCTTGTTAGAGCCTCCAAGGACTCATGCTACATCCTATACGTCCCTTGGGGCACCAAGCATTGTTTAGGATCATTCTAAAGGTTCTTATATGTCCCAATACACATTCCTAGACAATTCTAAGCCTTTCGAATACTCTATTAACTACTTTACACTTGTTAGAGCCTCCAAGGACTCATGCTACATCCTCTATGTCCCTTGGGGCACCAAGCATTATTTAGGATCAATCTAAAGGTTCTTAAATGTCCTAATACACATTCCTAGACCATTATAATCCTTTAGAATACTCTATTAACCATTCTACACTTGTTGGAGCCTCCAAGGACTCATGCTACATCCTATACTTCCCTTGGGGCACCAGGCATTGTTTAGGATCATTCTAAAGGTTCTTATATGTCCTAATACACAGTCCTAGACGATTCTAAGCCTCTAGAATACTCTCATAACCATTCTACACTGGTTAGAGCCTCCAAGAACTCATGCTACATCCTCTACGTCCCTTGGGCCACCAAGCTTTATTTAGAATCATTCTAAAGGTTCATATATGTCCTAATACACATTCCAAGACCATTCTAAGCCTTTAGAATACCCTATTAACCATTCTACACTTGTTAGAGCCTCCAAGGACTCATGCTACATCCTCTACGTCCCTTGGGGAACTAAGCATTGTTTAGGATCTTTCTAAAGGTTCTTATATGTCCTAATACACATTCCTAGACCATTCTAAGCCTTTAGAATACTCTATTAACTATTTTACACTTGTTAGAGCCTCCAAGGACTCATGCTACATCCTATACGTCCCTTGGGGCACCAAGCATTGTTTAGGATCATTCTAAAGGTTCTTATATGTCCTAATACACATTCCTAGACCATTCTAAGCCTTCAGAATACTCTATTAACCATTCTACACTTGTTAGAGCCTCCAAGGTCTCATGCTACATCCTTTACGTCCCTTGGGGCACTATGCATTGTTTAGGATCATTCTGAAGGTTCTTATATGTCCTAATACACATTCCTAGACCATTCTTAGCCTTCAGAATACTCTATTAAACCATTCTACACTTGTTAGAGCCTCCAAGGACTCATGCTACATCCTTTAAGTCCCTTGGGGCACCAAGCATTGTTTAGGATTATTCTAAAGGTTCTTATATGTCCTAATACACATTCCTAGACCATTCTAAGCCTTTATAATACTCTCTTCACCATTCTACACTTGTTAGAGCCTGAAAGGATTCATGCTACATCCTATATGTCCCTTGGGGCACCAAGCATTGTTTAGGATCATTCTAAAGGTTCTTATATGTCCTAATACACATTTCTAGACCATTCTAAGCCTTTAGAATACCCTATTAACCATTCTACACTTGTTAGAGCCTCCAAGGACTCATGCTACATCCTCTACGTCCCTTGGGGCACGAAGCATTGTTTAGGGTCATTCTAAAGGTTCTAATATGTCCCAATACATATTCGTAGACGATACTAAGCCATTAGAATACCCTATTAACCATTCTACACTTGTTAGAGCCTCCAAGGACTCATGCTACATTCTATAGGTCCATTGGGGCACCAAGCATTGTTTAGGATCATTCTAAAGATTCTTATATGTCCCAATACACATTCCTAGACCATTCTAAGCCTTTAGAATACTCTATTAACTATTTTACATTTGTTAGAGCCTCCAAGGACTCATGCTACATCCTATACGTCCCTTGGGGCACCATGCATTGTTTAGGATCATTCTAAAGGTTCTTATATGTCCTAATACACATTCCTATACCATTCTAAGCCTTTAGAATACTCTATTAATCATTCTACACTTGTTAGAGCCTCCAAGGACTCATGCTACATCCTATACGTTCCTTGGGGCACCAAGCATTGTTTAGGATCATTCTAAAGGTTCATATATGTCCTAATACACATTCCTAGGCAATTCTAAGCCTTTATAATACCCTATTAACCATTCTACACTTGTTAGAGCCTCCAAGAACTCATGCTACATCCTATACGTCCCTTGGGGCACCAAGCATTATTTAGGATCATTCTAAAGGTTCTTATATGTCCCAATACATATTCCTAGACCATTCTAAGCCTTTAGAATACTCTATTAACTATTTTACACTTGTTAGAGCCTCCAAGGACTCATGCTACATCCTATACGTCCCTTGGGGCACCATGCATTGTTTAGGATCATTCTAAAGGTTCTTATATGTCCTAATACACATTCCTAGACCATTCTAAGCCTTTAGAATACCCTATTAACTATTTTACACTTGTTAGAGCCTCCAAGGACTCATGCTACATCATATACGTTCCTTGGGGCACCAAGCATTGTTTAGGATCATTCTAAAGGTTCATATATGTCCTAATACACATTCCTAGGCCATTCTAAGCCTTTAGAATACCCTATTAACCATTCTACACTTGTTAGAGCCTCCAAGGACTCATGCAAAATCCTCTACATCACTTGGGGCACTAAGCATTGTTTAGGATCATTCTAAAGGTTCTTATATGTCCTAATACACATTCCAAGACCATTCTAAGCCATTAGAATACTCTATTAACTATTTTAAACTTGTTAGAGCCTCCAAGGACTCATGCTACATCATATACGTTCCTTGGGGCACCAAGCATTGTTTAGGATCATTCTAAAGGTTCATGTATGTCCTAATACACATTCCTAGACTATTCTAAGCCTTCAGAATACTCTATTAACCATTCTACACTTGTTAGAGCCTCCAAGGTCTCATGCTACATCCTTTACGTCCCTTGGGGCACTAAGCATTGTTTAGGATCATTCTAAAGGTTCTTAAATGTCCTAATACACATTCCTAGACCATTCTTAGCCTTCAGAATACTCTATTAAACCATTCTACACTTGTTAGAGCCTCCAAAGACTCATGCTACATCCTTTACGTCCCTTGGGGCACCAAGCATTGTTTAGGATCATTCTAAAGGTTCTTATATGTCCCAATACACATTCCTAGACCATTCTAAGCCTTTATAATACTCTCTTCACCATTCTACACTTGTTAGAGCCTCAAAGGACTCATGCTACATCCTATACGTCCCTTGGGGCACCAAGCATTGTTTAGGATCATTCTAAAGGTTCTTATATGTCCTAATACACATTCCTAGACGATTCTAAGCCTCTAGAACACTCTCTTAACCATTCTGCAGTTGCTAGAGCCTCAAAGAACTCATGATACATCCTCTACGTCCCTTGGGCACGAAGCATTGTTTTGGATCATTCTAAAGATTCTTATATGTTCCAATACATATTCCTAGACGATACTAAGCCTTTAGAATACCCTATTAACCATTCTACACTTGTTAGAGCCTCCAAGGACTCATGCTACATCCTATACGTCCCTTGGTGCACCAAGAATTGTTTAAGATCATTCTAAAGGTTCTTATATGTCCTTATACACATTCCTAGACAATTCTAAGCCTCTAGAATACTCTCTTAACCATTCTACACTTGTAAGAGCCTCAAAGAACTCATGCTACATCCTCTACGTCCCTTGGCCCACCAAGCATTGTTTAGGATCATTCTAAAGGTTCTTATATGTCCTAATACACATTCCAAGACCATTCTAAGCCTTTAGAATACCCTATTAACCATTCTACACTTGTTAGAGCCTCCAAGGACTCATGCTACATCCTCTACGTCCCTTGGGGAACTAAGCATTGTTTAGGATCATTCTAAAGGTTCTTATATTTCCTAATACACATTCCTAGACCATTCTAAGCCTTTAGAATACTCTATTAACTATTTTACACTTGTTAGAGCCTCCAAGGACTCATGCTACATCCTATACGTCCCTTGGGGCACCAAGCATTGTTTAGGATCATTCTAAAGGTTCATATATGTCCTAATACACATTCCAAGACCATTCTAAGCCTTTAGAATACCCTATTAACCATTCTACACTTGTTAGAGCCTCCAAGGACTCATGCTACATCCTCTACGTCCCTTGGGGAACTAAGTATTGTTTAGGATCATTCTAAAGGTTCTTATATTTCATAATACACATTCCTAGACCATTCTAAGCCTTTAGAATACTCTATTAACTATTTTACACTTGTTAGAGCCTCCAAGGACTCATGCTACATCCTATACTTCCCTTGGGGCACCAAGCATTGTTTAGGATCATTCTAAGGGTTCATATATGTCCTAATACACATTCCTAGACCATTCTAAGCCTTCAGAATACTCTATTAACCATTCTACACTTGTTAGAGCCTCCAAGGTCTCATGCTACATCCTTTACGTCCCTTGGGGCACTAAGCATTGTTTAGGATCATTCTAAAGGTTCTTATATGTCCTAATACACATTCCTAGACCATTCTTAGCCTACAGAATACTCTATTAAACCATTCTACACTTGTTAGAGCCTCCAAGGACTCATGCCACATCCTCTACGTCTGTTGGGGCACGAAGCATTGTTTACGATCATTCTAAAGGTTCTTAAATGTCCCAATACAATTCCTAGACAATTCTAAGCCTTTAGAATACCCTATTGACCATTCTACACTTGTTAGAGCCTCCAAGGACTCATGCTACATCCTCTACATCCCTTGGGGCACTAAGCATTGTTTAGGATCATTCTAAAGGTTCATATATGTCCTAATACACATTCCTAGACCATTCTTAGCCTTCAGAATACTCTATTAAACCATTCTACACTTGTTCGAGACTCAAAGGACTCATGCTACATCCTATACGTCCCTTGGGGCACCATGCATTGTTTAGGATCGTTCTAAAGGTTCTTATATGTCCTAATACACATTTCTAGACCATTCTAAGCCTTTAGAATACCCTATTAACCATTCTACACTTGTTAGAGCCTCCAAGGACTCATGCTACATCCTCTACGTCCCTTGGGGAAATAAGCATTGTTTAGGATCATTCTAAAGGTTCTTATATGTCCCAATACATATTCCTAGACGATACTAAGCCTTTAGAATACCCTATTAACCATTCTACACTTATTAGAGCCTCCAAGGACTCATGCTACATCCTTTACGTCCCTTGGGGCACCAAGCATTGTTTAGGATCATTCTAAAGGTTCTTATATTTTCCAATACACATTCCTAGACAATTCTAAGCCTTTAGAATACCCTATTAACCATTCTACACTTGTTAGAGCCTTCAAGGACTCATGCTACATCCTCTACGTCCCTTGGGGAACTAAGCATTGTTTAGGATCATTCTAAAGGTTCTTATATTTCCTAATACAAATTCCTAGACCATTCTAAGCCTTTAGAATACTCTATTAACTATTTTACACTTGTTAGAGCCTCCAAGGACTCATGCTACATCCTATACGTCCCTTGGGGCACCAAGCATTGTTTAGGATCATTCTAAAGGTTCATATATGTCCTAATACACATTCCTAGGCCATTCTAAGCCTTTAGAATACCCTATTAACCATTCTACACTTGTTAGAGCCTCCAAGGACTCATGCTACATCCTCTACATCCCTTGGGGCACTAAGCATTGTTTAGGATCATTCTAAAGGTTCATATATGTCCTAATACACATTCCTAGACCATTCATAGCCTTTAGAATACTCTATTAACTATTTTACACTTGTTAGAGCCTCCAAGGACTCATGATACATCATATACGTTCCTTGGGGCACAAAGCATTGTTTAGGATCATTCTAAAGGTTCATATATGTCCTAATACACATTCCTAGGCCATTCTAAGCCTTTAGAATACTCTTTTAACCATTATACACTTGTTAGAGTCTCCAAGGACTCATGCCACATCCTCTACGTCTGTTGGGGCACGAAGCATTGTTTACGATCATTCTAAAGGTTCTTAAATGTCCCAATACAATTCCTAGACAATTCTAAGCCTTTAGAATACCCTATTGACCATTCTACACTTGTTAGAGCCTCCAAGGACTCATGCTACATCCTCTACGTCCCTTGGGGCACGAAGCATTGTTTAGGATCATTCTAAAGGTTCTTATATTTCCTAATACACATTCCTAGACCATTCTAAGCCTTTAGAATACTCTATTAACTATTTTACACTTGTTAGAGCCTCCAAGGACTCATGCTACATCCTATACGTCCCTTGGGGCACCAAGCATTGTTTAGGATCATTCTAAAGGTTCATATATGTCCTAATACACATTCCAAGACCATTCTAAGCCTTTAGAATACCCTATTAACCATTCTACACTTGTTAGAGCCTCCAAGGACTCATGCTACATCCTCTACGTCCCTTGGGGAACTAAGTATTGTTTAGGATCATTCTAAAGGTTCTTATATTTCATAATACACATTCCTAGACCATTCTAAGCCTTTAGAATACTCTATTAACTATTTTACACTTGTTAGAGCCTCCAAGGACTCATGCTACATCCTATACTTCCCTTGGGGCACCAAGCATTGTTTAGGATCATTCTAAGGGTTCATATATGTCCTAATACACATTCCTAGACCATTCTAAGCCTTCAGAATACTCTATTAACCATTCTACACTTGTTAGAGCCTCCAAGGTCTCATGCTACATCCTTTACGTCCCTTGGGGCACTAAGCATTGTTTAGGATCATTCTAAAGGTTCTTATATGTCCTAATACACATTCCTAGACCATTCTTAGCCTACAGAATACTCTATTAAACCATTCTACACTTGTTAGAGCCTCCAAGGACTCATGCCACATCCTCTACGTCTGTTGGGGCACGAAGCATTGTTTACGATCATTCTAAAGGTTCTTAAATGTCCCAATACAATTCCTAGACAATTCTAAGCCTTTAGAATACCCTATTGACCATTCTACACTTGTTAGAGCCTCCAAGGACTCATGCTACATCCTCTACATCCCTTGGGGCACTAAGCATTGTTTAGGATCATTCTAAAGGTTCATATATGTCCTAATACACATTCCTAGACCATTCTTAGCCTTCAGAATACTCTATTAAACCATTCTACACTTGTTCGAGACTCAAAGGACTCATGCTACATCCTATACGTCCCTTGGGGCACCATGCATTGTTTAGGATCGTTCTAAAGGTTCTTATATGTCCTAATACACATTTCTAGACCATTCTAAGCCTTTAGAATACCCTATTAACCATTCTACACTTGTTAGAGCCTCCAAGGACTCATGCTACATCCTCTACGTCCCTTGGGGAAATAAGCATTGTTTAGGATCATTCTAAAGGTTCTTATATGTCCCAATACATATTCCTAGACGATACTAAGCCTTTAGAATACCCTATTAACCATTCTACACTTATTAGAGCCTCCAAGGACTCATGCTACATCCTTTACGTCCCTTGGGGCACCAAGCATTGTTTAGGATCATTCTAAAGGTTCTTATATTTTCCAATACACATTCCTAGACAATTCTAAGCCTTTAGAATACCCTATTAACCATTCTACACTTGTTAGAGCCTCCAAGGTCTCATGCTACATCCTTTACGTCCCTTGGGGCACTAAGCATTGTTTAGGATCATTCTAAAGGTTCTTATATGTCCTAATACACATTCCTAGACCATTCTTAGCCTTCAGAATACTCTATTAAACCATTTTACACTTGTTAGAGCCTCCAAGGACTCATGCTACATCCTTTACGTCCCTTGGGGCACCAAGCATTGTTTAGGATTATTCTAAAGGTTCTTATATGTCCTAATACACATTCCTAGACCATTCGAAGCCTTTATAATACTCTCTTCACCATTCTACACTTGTTAGAGCCTCAAAGGACTCATGCTACATCCTATACGTCCCTTGGGGTACCAAGCATTGTTTAGAATCATTCTAAAGGTTCTTATATGTCCTAATACAAATTTCTAGATCATTCTAAGCCTTTAGAATACCCTATTAACCATTCTACACTTGTTAGAGCCTCCAAGGACTCATGCTACATCCTCTACGTTTCTTGGGGCACGAAGCATTGTTTAGGATCATTCTAAAGGTTCTTATATGTCCCAATACATATTCCTAGACGATACTAAGCCATTAGAATACCCTATTAACCATTCTACACTTGTTAGAGACTCCAAGGACTCATGCTACATCCTATACGTCCCTTGGGGCACCAAGCATTGTTTAGGATCATTCTAAAGGTTCTTATATGTCCTAATACACATTCCTAGACCATTCTAAGCCTTCAGAATACTCTATTAACCATTCTACACTTGTTAGAGCCTCCAAGGTCTCATGCTACATCCTCTATGTCCCTTGGGCCACCAAGCATTGTTTAGGATCATTCTAAAGGTTCTTATATGTCCTAATACACATTCCTAGACCATTCTATGCCTTTAGAATACTCTTTTAACCATTTTACACTTGTTAGAGCCTCCAAGGACTCATAATACATCATATACGTTCCTTGGGGCACCAAGCATTGTTTGGGATCATTCTAAAGGTTCATATATGTCCTAATACACATTCCTAGACCATTCTAAGCCTTCAGAATACTCTATTAACCATTCTACACTTGTTAGAGCCTCCAAGGTCTCATGCTACATCCTTTACGTCCCTTGGGGCACTAAGCATTGTTTAGGATCATTCTAAAGGTTCTTATATGTCCTAATACACATTCCAAGACCATTCTTAGCCTTCAGAATACTCTATTAAACCATTCTACACTTTTTAGAGCCTCCAAGGACTCATGCCACATCCTCTACGTCTGGTTGGGCACGAAGTATTGTTTACGATCATTCTAAAGGTTCTTAAATGTCCCAATACAATTCCTAGACAGTTCTAAGCCTTTAGAATACCCTATTGACTATTCTACACTTGTTAGAGCCTCTAAGGACTCATGCTACATCCTCTACATCCCTTGGGGCACGAAGCATTGTTTAGGATCATTCTAAAGGTTCTTATATTTCCTAAAACACATTCCTAGACCATTCTAAGCCTTTAGAATACCCTATTGACCATTCTACACTTGTTAGAGCCTCCAAGGACTCATGCTACATCCCCCACATCCCTTGGGGCACCTAGCATTGTTTAGGATCATTATAAAGGTTCTTATATGTCCTAATACACACTCCTAGACCATTCTTAGCCTTCAAAATACTCTATTAAACCATTCTACACTTGTTAGAGCCTCCAAGGACTCATGCCACATCCTCTACGTCTGTTGGGGCACGAAGCACTGTTTACGATCATTCTAAAGGTTCTTAAATGTCCCGATACAATTCCTAGACAATTCTAAGCCTTTAGAATACCCTATTGACCATTCTACACTTGTTAGAGCCTCCAAGGACTCATGCTACATCCTCTACGTTTCTTGGGGCACTAAGCATTGTTTAGGATCATTCTAAAGGTTCTTATAAGTCCTAATACACATTCCTAGACCATTCTAAGCCTTTAGAATACTCTATTAACTATTTTACACTTGTTAGAGCCTCCAAGGACTCATGCTACATCATATACGTTTCTTGGGGCACGAAGCATTGTTTAGGATCATTCTAAAGGTTCTTATATGTCCCAATACATATTCCTAGACGATACTAAGCCATTAGAATACCCTATTAACCATTCTACACTTGTTAGAGCCTCCAAGGACTCATGCTACATCCTATACGTCCCTTGGGGCACCAAGCATTGTTTAGGATCATTCTAAAGGTTATTATATGTCCTAATACACATTCCTAGACCATTCTAAGCCTTTAGAATACTCTTTTAACAATTATACACTTGTTAGAGCCTCCAAGGACTCATGCCACATCCTCTACGTCTGTTGGGGCACGAAGCATTGTTTACGATCATTCTAAAGGTTCTTAAATGTCCCAATACAATTCCTAGACAATTCTAAGCCTTTAGAATACCCTATTGACCATTCTACACTTGTTAGAGCCTCCAAGGACTCATGCTACATCCTCTACGTCCCTTGGGGCACGAAGCATTGTTTAGGATCATTCTAAAGGTTCTTATATGTCCTAATACACATTCCTAGACCATTCTAAGCCTTTAGAATACCCTATTGACCATTCTACACTTGTTAGAGCCTCCAAGGACTCATGGTACATCCTCTACATCCCTTGGGGCAACAAGCATTGTTTAGGATCATTCTAAAGGTTCTTATATGTCCTAATACACATTCCTAGACCATTCTAAGCCTTTAGAATACCCTATTGACCATTCTACACTCGTTAGAGCCTTTAAGGACTCATGCGACATCCTCTACATCCCTTGGGGCACCAAGCATTGTTTAGGATCATTCTAAAGGTTATTATATGTCCTAATACACATTCCTAGACCATTCTAAGCCTTTAGAATACTCTTTTAACCATTATACACTTGTTAGAGCCTCCAAGGACTCATGCCACATCCTCTACGTCTGTTGGGGCACGAAGCATTGTTTACGATCATTCTAAAGGTTCTTAAATGTCCCAATACAATTCCTAGACAATTCTAAGCCTTTAGAATACCCTATTGACCATTCTACACTTGTTAGAGCCTCCAAGGACTCATGCTACATCATCTACGTCCCTTGGGGCACGATGCATTGTTTAGGATCATTCTAAAGGTTCTTATATGTCCTAATACACATTCCTAGACCATTCTAAGCCTTTAGAATACACTACTGACCATTCTACACTTGTTAGAGCCTCCAAGGACTCATGCTACATCCTCTACATCCCTTGGGGCACCAAGCATTGTTTAGGATCATTCTAAAGGTTCTAATATGTCCTAATACACATTCCTAGACCATTCTAAGCCTTTAGAATACCCTATTGACCATTCTACACTTGTTAGAGCCTCCAAGGACTCATGCTACTTCCTCTACATCCCTTGGGGCACCAAGCATTGTTTAGGATCATTCTAAAGGTTATTATATGTCCTAATACACATTCCTAGACCATTCTAAGCCTTTAGAATACTCTTTTAACTATTATACACTTGTTAGAGCCTCCAAGGACTCATGCCACATCCTCTACGTCTGTTGGGGCACGAAGCATTGTTTACGATCATTCTAAAGGTTCTTAAATGTCCCAATACAATTCCTAGACAATTCTAAGCCTTTAGAATACCCTATTGACCATTCTACACTTGTTAGAGCCTCCAAGGACTCATGCTACATCCTCTACATCCCTTGGGGCACCAAGCATTGTTTAGGATCATTCTAAATGTTCTTATATGTCCTAAT
Source organism: Crotalaria pallida (assembly GCA_037953625.1). Classification (NCBI taxonomy): domain Eukaryota; kingdom Viridiplantae; phylum Streptophyta; class Magnoliopsida; order Fabales; family Fabaceae; genus Crotalaria; species Crotalaria pallida. Next base: position 70,804,366 of record CM075649.1, on the reverse strand, counting down.
ACACATTCCTAGACCATTCTAAGCCTTTAGAATACCCTATTGACCATTCTACACTTGTTAGAGCCTCCAAGGACTCATGGTACATCCTCTACATCCCTTGGGGCAACAAGCATTGTTTAGGATCATTCTAAAGGTTCTTATATGTCCTAATACACATTCCTAGACCATTCTAAGCCTTTAGAATACCCTATTGACCATTCTACACTCGTTAGAGCCTCCAAGGACTCATGCGACATCCTCTACATCCCTTGGGGCACCAAGCATTGTTTAGGATCATTCTAAAGGTTATTATATGTCCTAATACACATTCCTAGACCATTCTAAGCCTTTAGAATACTCTTTTAACCATTATACACTTGTTAGAGCCTCCAAGGACTCATGCCACATCCTCTACGTCTGTTGGGGCACGAAGCATTGTTTACGATCATTCTAAAGGTTCTTAAATGTCCCAATACAATTCCTAGACAATTCTAAGCCTTTAGAATACCCTATTGACCATTCTACACTTGTTAGAGCCTCCAAGGACTCATGCTACATCATCTACGTCCCTTGGGGCACGATGCATTGTTTAGGATCATTCTAAAGGTTCTTATATGTCCTAATACACATTCCTAGACCATTCTAAGCCTTTAGAATACACTATTGACCATTCTACACTTGTTAGAGCCTCCAAGGACTCATGCTACATCCTCTACATCCCTTGGGGCACCAAGCATTGTTTAGGATCATTCTAAAGGTTCTAATATGTCCTAATACACATTCCTAGACCATTCTAAGCCTTCAGAATACCCTATTGACCGTTCTACACTTCTTAGAGCCTCCAAGGACTCATGCTACTTCCTCTACATCCCTTGGGGCACCAAGCATTGTTTAGGATCATTCTAAAGGTTATTATATGTCCTAATACACATTCCTAGACCATTCTAAGCCTTTAGAATACTCTTTTAACTATTATACACTTGTTAGAGCCTCCAAGGACTCATGCCACATCCTCTACGTCTGTTGGGGCACGAAGCATTGTTTACGATCATTCTAAAGGTTTTAAATGTCCCAATACAATTCCTAGACAATTCTAAGCCTTTAGAATACCCTATTGACCATTCTACACTTGTTAGAGCCTCCAAGGACTCATGCTACATCATCTACGTCCCTTGGGGCACGATGCATTGTTTAGGATCATTCTAAAGGTTCTTATATGTCCTAATACACATTCCTAGACCATTCTAAGCCTTTAGAATACACTATTGACCATTCTACACTTGTTAGAGCCTCCAAGGACTCATGCTACATCCTCTACATCCCTTGGGGCACCAAGCATTGTTTAGGATCATTCTAAAGGTTCTAATATGTCCTAATACACATTCCTAGACCATTCTAAGCCTTTAGAATACCCTATTGACCATTCTACACTTGTTAGAGCCTCCAAGGACTCATGCTACATCCTATACGTCCCTTGGGGCACCAAGCATTGTTTAGGATCATTCTAAAGGTTCTTATATGTCCTAATACACATTCCTAGACCATTCTTAGCTTTCAGAATACTCTATTAAAACATTCTACACTTGTTAGAGCCTCCAAGGACTCATGCTACATCCTTTACGTCCCTTGGGGCACCAAGCATTGTTTAGGATTATTCTAAAGGTTCTTATATGTCCTAATACACATTCCTAGACCATTGTAAGCCTTTATAATACTCTCTTCACCATTCTACACTTGTTAGAGCCTCAAAGGACTCATGCTACATCCTATACGTCCCTTGGGGCACCAAGCATTGTTTAGGATCATTCCAAAGGTTCTTATATGTCCTAATACACATTTCTAGACCATTCTAAGCCTTTAGAATACCCTATTAACCATTCTACACTTGTTAGAGCCTCCAAGGACTCATGCTACATCCTCTACGTCCCTTGGGGCTCGAAGCATTGTTTAGGATCATTCTAAAGGTTCTTATATGTCCCAATACATATTCCTAGACGATACTAAGCCATTAGAATACCCTATTAACCATTCTACACTTGTTAGAGCCTCAAAGGACTCATGCTACATCCTATACGTCCATTGGGGCACCAAGCATTGTTTAGGATCATTCTAAAGATTCTTATATGTCCCAATACACATTCCTAGACCATTCTAAGCCTTTAGAATACTCTATTAACTATTTTACACTTGTTAGAGCCTCCAAGGACTCATGCTACATCCTCTACGTCCCTTGGGGCTCGAAGCATTGTTTAGGATCATTCTAAAGGTTCTTATATGTCCCAATACATATTCCTAGACGATACTAAGCCTTCAGAATACTCTATTAACCATTCTACACTTGTTAGAGCCTCCAAGGTCTCATGCTACATCCTTTACATCCCTTGGGGCACTAAGCATTGTTTAGGATCATTCTAAAGGTTCTTATATGTCCTAATACACATTCCTAGACCATTCTAAGCCTTTAGAATACCCTATTGACCATTCTACACTTGTTAGAGCCTCCAAGGACTCATGCTACTTCATCTACATCCCTTGGGGCACCAAGCATTGTTTAGGATCATTCTAAAGGTTATTATATGTCCTAATACACATTCCTAGACCATTCTAAGCCTTTAGAATACTCTTTTAACCATTATACACTTGTTAGAGCCTCCAAGGACTCATGCCACATCCTCTACGTCTGTTGGGGCACCAAGCATTGTTTAGGATCATTCTAAAGGTTCATATATGTCCTAATACACATTCCTAGACCATTCTAAGCCTTCAGAATACTCTATTAACCATTCTACACTTGTTAGAGCCTCCAAGGTCTCATGCTACATCCTATACGTCCCTTGGGGCACAAAGCATTGTTTAGGATCATTCTAAAGGTTCTTATATGTCCTAATACACATTCCTAGACCATTCTTAGCCTTCAGAATACTCTATTAAAACATTCTACAGTTGTTAGAGCCTCCAAGGACTCATGCTACATCCTTTACGTCCCTTGGGGCACCAAGCATTGTTTAGGATTATTCTAAAGGTTCTTATATGTCCTAATACACATTCCTAGACCATTCTAAGCCTTTAGAATACTCTATTAACTATTTTACACTTGTTAGAGCTTCAAAGGACTCATGCTACATCCTATACGTCCCTTGGGGCACCAAGCATTGTTTAGGATCATTCTAAAGGTTCTTATATGTCCTAATACACATTTCTAGACCATTCTAAGCCTTTAGAATACCCTATTAACCATTCTACACTTGTTAGAGCCTCCAAGGACTCATGCTACATCCTCTACGTCCCTTGGGGCTCGAAGCATTGTTTAGGATCATTCTAAAGGTTCTTATATGTCGCAATACATATTCCTAGACGATACTAAGCCATTAGAATACCCTATTAACCATTCTACACTTGTTAGAGCCTCAAAGGACTCATGCTACATCCTATACGTCCATTGGGGCACCAAGCATTGTTTAGGATCATTCTAAAGATTCTTATATGTCCCAATACACATTACTAGACCATTCTAAGCCTTTAGAATACTCTATTAACTATTTTACACTTGTTAGAGCCTCCAAGGACTCATGCTACATCCTGTACGTCCCTTGGGGCACCAAGCATTGTTTAGGATCATTCTAAAGTTCATATATGTCCTAATACACATTCCTAGACCATTCTAAGCCTTCAGAATACTCTATTAACCATTCTACACTTGTTAGAGCCTCCAAGGTCTCATGCTACATCCTTTACATCCCTTGGGGCACTAAGCATTGTTTAGGATCATTCTAAAGGTTCTTATATGTCCTAATACACATTCCTAGACCATTCTAAGCCTTTAGAATACCCTATTGACCATTCTACACTTGTTAGAGCCTCCAAGGACTCATGCTACTTCATCTACATCCCTTGGGGCACCAAGCATTGTTTAGGATCATTCTAAAGGTTATTATATGTCCTAATACACATTCCTAGACCATTCTAAGCCTTTAGAATACTCTTTTAACCATTATACACTTGTTAGAGCCTCCAAGGACTCATGCCACATCCTCTACGTCTGTTGGGGCACGAAGCATTGTTTACGATCATTCTAAAGGTTCTTAAATGTCCCAATACAATTCCTAGACAATTCTAAGCCTTTAGAATACCCTATTGACCATTCTACACTTGTTAGAGCCTCCAAGGACTCATGCTACATCCTCTACATCCCTTGGGGCACTAAGCATTGTTTAGGATCATTCTAAAGGTTCTTATATGTCCTAATACATATTCCTAGACGATACTAAGCAATTAGAATACCCTATTAACCATTCTACACTTGTTAGAGCCTCCAAGGACTCATGCTACATCCTCTACGTCCCTTGGGGCACGAAGCATTGTTTAGGATCATTCTAAAGGTTCTTATATGTCCTAATACACATTCCTAGACCATTCTAAGCCTTTAGAATACCCTATTGAACATTCTACACTTGTTAGAGCCTCCAAGGACTCATGCTACTTCCTCTACATCCCTTGGGGCACCAAGCATTGTTTAGGATCATTCTAAAGGTTATTATATGTCCTAATACACATTCCTAGACCATTCTAAGCCTTTAGAATACTCTTTTAACCATTATACACTTGTTAGAGCCTCCAAGGACTCATGCCACATCCTCTACGTCTGTTGGGGCACGAAGCATTGTTTACGATCATTCTAAAGGTTCTTAAATGTCCCAATACAATTCCTAGACAATTCTAAGCCTTTAGAATACCCTATTGACCATTCTACACTTGTTAGAGCCTCCAAGGACTCATGCTACATCCTCTACATCCCTTGGGGCACTAAGCATTGTTTAGGATCATTCTAAAGGTTCTTATATGTCCTAATACATATTCCTAGACGATACTAAGCAATTAGAATACCCTATTAACCATTCTACACTTGTTAGAGCCTCCAAGGACTCATGCTACATCCTCTACGTCCCTTGGGGCACGAAGCATTGTTTAGGATCATTCTAAAGGTTCTTATATGTCCTAATACACATTCCTAGACCATTCTAAGCCTTTAGAATACCCTATTGACCATTCTACACTTGTTAGAGCCTCCAAGGACTCATGCTACATCCTCTACATCCCTTGGGGCACCAAGCATTGTTTAGGATCATTCTAAAGGTTCTTATATGTCCTAATACACATTCCTAGACCATTCTAAGCCTTTAGAATACTCTTTTAACCATTATACACTTGTTAGAGCCTCCAAGGACTCGTGCCACATCCTCTATGTCTGTTGGGGCACGAAGCATTGTTTACGATCATTCTAAAGGTTCTTAAATGTCCCAATACAATTCCTAGACAATTCTAAGCCTTTAGAATACCCTATTGGCCATTCTACACTTGTTAGAGCCTCCAAGGACTCATGCTACATCCTCTACATCCCTTGGGGCACTAAGCATTGTTTAGGATCATTCTAAAGGTTCTTATATGTCCTAATACACATTCCTAGACCATTCTAAGCCTTTAGAATACTCTATTAACTATTTTACACTTGTTAGAGCCTCAAAGGACTCATGCTACATCCTATACATCCCTTGGGGCACCAAGCATTGTTTAGGATCATTCTAAAGGTTCTTATATGTCCTAATACACATTTCTAGACCATTCTAAGCCTTTAGAATACCATATTAACCATTCTACACTTGTTAGAGCCTCCAAGGACTCATGCTACATCCTCTACATCCCTTGGGGCACGAAGCATTGTTTAGGATCATTCTAAAGGTTCTTATATGTCCTAATACACATTCCTAGACCATTCTAAGCCTTTAGAATACCCTATTGACCATTCTACACTTGTTAGAGCCTCCAAGGACTCATGCTACATCCTCTACATCCCTTGGGGCACGAAGCATTGTTTAGGATCATTCTAAAGGTTCTTATATGTCCTAATACACATTCCTAGACCATTCTAAGCCTTTAGAATACCCTATTGACCATTCTACACTTGTTAGAGCCTCCAAGGACTCATGCTACATCTTCTACATCCCTTGGGGCACTAAGCATTGTTTAGGATCATTCTAAAGGTTCTTATATGTCCTAACACATATTCCTAGACGATACTAAGCAATTAGAATACCCTATTAACCATTCTACACTTGTTAGAGCCTCCAAGGACTCATGCTACATCCTCTACGTCCCTTGGGGCACGAAGCATTGTTTAGGATCATTCTAAAGGTTCTTATATGTCCTAATACACATTCCTAGACCATTCTAAGCCTTTAGAATACCCTATTGACCATTCTACACTTGTTAGAGCCTCCAAGGACTCATGCTACATCCTCTACATCCCTTGGGGCACCAAGCATTGTTTAGGATCATTCTAAAGGTTCTTATATGTCCTAATACACATTCCTAGACCATTCTAAGCCTTTAGAATACTCTTTTAACCATTATACACTTGTTAGAGCCTCCAAGGACTCATGCCACATCCTCTACGTCTGTTGGGGCACGAAGCATTGTTTACGATCATTCTAAAGGTTCTTAAATGTCCCAATACAATTCCTAGACAATTCTAAGCCTTTAGAATACCCTATTGGCCATTCTACACTTGTTAGAGCCTCCAAGGACTCATGCTACATCCTCTACATCCCTTGGGGCACTAAGCATTGTTTAGGATCATTCTAAAGGTTCTTATATGTGCTAATACACATTCCTAGACCATTCTAAGCCTTTAGAATACTCTATTATCTATTTTACACTTGTTAGAACCTCCAAGGACTCATGCTACATCATATACGTTCCTTGGGGCACCAAGCAATGTTTAGGATCATTCTAAAGGTTCATATATGTCCTAATACACATTCCTAGGCCATTCTAAGCCTTTAGAATACCCTATTAACCATTCTACACTTGTTAGAGCCTCCAAGGACTCATGCAAAATCCTCTACGTCCCTTGGGGTACTAAGCATTGTTTAGGATCATTCTAAAGGTTCTTATATGTCCTAATACACATTCCTAGACCATTCTAAGCGTTTAGAATACTCTATTAACTATTTTACACTTGTTAGAGCCTCCAAGGACTTATGCTACATCCTATACGTCCCTTGGGGCACCAAGCATTGTTTAGGATCATTCTAAAGGTTCATATATGTCCTAATACACATTCCTAGACCATTCTAAGCCTTCAGAATACTCTATTAACCATTCTACACTTGTTAGAGCCTCCAAGGTCTCATGCTACATCCTTTACATCCCTTGGGGCACTAAGCATTGTTTAGGATCATTCTAAAGGTTCTTATATGTCCTAATACACATTCCTAGACCATTCTAAGCCTTTAGAATACCCTATTGACCATTCTACACTTGTTAGAGCCTCCAAGGACTCATGCTACTTCCTCTACATCCCTTGGGGCACCAAGCATTGTTTAGGATCATTCTAAAGATTCTTATATGTCCCAATACACATTCCTAGACCATTCTAAGCCTTTAGAATACTCTATTAACTATTTTACACTTGTTAGAGCCTCCAAGGACTCATGCTACATCCTGTACGTCCCTTGGGGCACCAAGCATTGTTTAGGATCATTCTAAAGGTTCATATATGTCCTAATACACATTCCTAGACCATTCTAAGCCTTCAGAATACTCTATTAACCATTCTACACTTGTTAGAGCCTCCAAGGTCTCATGCTACATCCTTTACATCCCTTGGGGCACTAAGCATTGTTTAGGATCATTCTAAAGGTTCTTATATGTCCTAATACACATTCCTAGACGATACTAAGCAATTAGAATACCCTATTAACCATTCTACACTTGTTAGAGCCTCCAAGGACTCATGCTACATCCTCTACGTCCCTTGGGGCACGAAGCATTGTTTAGGATCATTCTAAAGGTTCTTATATGTCCTAATACACATTCCTAGACCATTCTAAGCCTTTAGAATACCCTATTGACCATTCTACACTTGTTAGAGCCTCCAAGGACTCATGCTACATCCTCTACATCCCTTGGGGCACCAAGCATTGTTTAGGATCATTCTAAAGGTTCATATATGTCCTAATACACATTCCTAGACCATTCTAAGCCTTCAGAATACTCTATTAACTATTCTACACTTGTTAGAGCCTCCAAGGTCTCATGCTACATCCTTTACATCCCTTGGGGCACTAAGCATTGTTTAGGATCATTCTAAAGGTTCTTATATGTCCTAATACACATTCCTAGACCATTCTAAGCCTTTAGAATACCCTATTGACCATTCTACACTTGTTAGAGCCTCCAAGGACTCATGCTACTTCCTCTACATCCCTTGGGGCACCAAGCATTGTTTAGGATCATTCTAAAGATTCTTATATGTCCCAATACACATTCCTAGACCATTCTAAGCCTTTAGAATACTCTATTAACTATTTTACACTTGTTAGAGCCTCCAAGGACTCATGCTACATCCTGTACGTCCCTTGGGGCACCAAGCATTGTTTAGGATCATTCTAAAGGTTCATATATGTCCTAATACACATTCCTAGACCATTCTAAGCCTTCAGAATACTCTATTAACCATTCTACACTTGTTAGAGCCTCCAAGGTCTCATGCTACATCCTTTACATCCCTTGGGGCACGAAGCATTGTTTTGGATCATTCTAAAGGTTCTTATATGTCCTAATACACATTCCTAGACCATTCTAAGCCTTTAGAATACCCTATTGACCATTCTACACTTGTTAGAGCCTCCAAGGACTCATGCTACTTCCTCTACATCCCTTGGGGCACAAAGCATTGTTTAGGATCATTCTAAAGGTTATTATATGTCCTAATACACATTCCTAGACCATTCTAAGCCTTTAGAATACTCTATTAACTATTTTACACTTGTTAGAGCCTCCAAGGACTCATGCTACATCCTGTACGTCCCTTGGGGCACCAAGCATTGTTTAGGATCATTCTAAAGGTTCATATATGTCCTAATACACATTCCTAGACCATTCTAAGCCTTCAGAATACTCTATTAACCATTCTACACTTGTTAGAGCCTCCAAGGTCTCATGCTACATCCTTTACATCCCTTGGGGCACTAAGCATTGTTTAGGATCATTCTAAAGGTTCTTATATGTCCTAATACACATTCCTAGACCATTCTAAGCCTTTAGAATACCCTATTGACCATTCTACACTTGTTAGAGCCTCCAAGGACTCATGCTACTTCCTCTACATCCCTTGGGGCACCAAGCATTGTTTTGGATCATTCTAAAGGTTATTATATGTCCTAATACACATTCCTAGACCATTCTAAGCCTTTAGAATACTCTTTTAACCATTATACACTTGTTAGAGCCTCCAAGGACTCATGCCACATCCTCTACGTCTGTTGGGGCACGAAGCATTGTTTACGATCATTCTAAAGGTTCTTAAATGTCCCAATACAATTCCTAGACAATTCTAAGCCTTTAGAATACCCTATTGACCATTCTACACTTGTTAGAGCCTCCAAGGACTCATGCTACATCCTCTACATCCCTTGGGGCACTAAGCATTGTTTAGGATCATTCTAAAGGTTCTTATATGTCCTAATACATATTCCTAGACGATACTAAGCAATTAGAATACCATATTAACCATTCTACACTTGTTAGAGCCTCCAAGGACTCATGCTACATCCTCTACGTCCCTTGGGGCACGAAGCATTGTTTAGGATCATTCTAAAGGTTCTTATATGTCCTAATACACATTCCTAGACCATTCTAAGCCTTTAGAATACCCTATTGACCATTCTACACTTGTTAGAGCCTCCAAGGACTCATGCTACATCCTCTACATCCCTTGGGGCACCAAGCATTGTTTAGGATCATTCTAAAGGTTCTTATATGTCCTAATACACATTCCTAGACCATTCTAAGCCTTTAGAATACTCTTTTAACCATTATACACTTGTTAGAGCCTCCAAGGACTCATGCCACATCCTCTACGTCTGTTGGGGCACGAAGCATTGTTTACGATCATTCTAAAGGTTCTTAAATGTCCCAATACAATTCCTAGACAATTCTAAGCCTTTAGAATACCCTATTGGCCATTCTACACTTGTTAGAGCCTCCAAGGACTCATGCTACATCCTCTACATCCCTTGGGGCACTAAGCATTGTTTAGGATCATTCTAAAGGTTCTTATATGTGCTAATACACATTCCTAGACCATTCTAAGCCTTTAGAATACTCTATTATCTATTTTACACTTGTTAGAACCTCCAAGGACTCATGCTACATCATATACGTTCCTTGGGGCACCAAGCAATGTTTAGGATCATTCTAAAGGTTCATATATGTCCTAATACACATTCCTAGGCCATTCTAAGCCTTTAGAATACCCTATTAACCATTCTACACTTGTTAGAGCCTCCAAGGACTCATGCAAAATCCTCTACGTCCCTTGGGGTACTAAGCATTGTTTAGGATCATTCTAAAGGTTCTTATATGTCCTAATACACATTCCTAGACCATTCTAAGCGTTTAGAATACTCTATTAACTATTTTACACTTGTTAGAGCCTCCAAGGACTTATGCTACATCCTATACGTCCCTTGGGGCACCAAGCATTGTTTAGGATCATTCTAAAGGTTCATATATGTCCTAATACACATTCCTAGACCATTCTAAGCCTTCAGAATACTCTATTAACCATTCTACACTTGTTAGAGCCTCCAAGGTCTCATGCTACATCCTTTACATCCCTTGGGGCACTAAGCATTGTTTAGGATCATTCTAAAGGTTCTTATATGTCCTAATACACATTCCTAGACCATTCTAAGCCTTTAGAATACCCTATTGACCATTCTACACTTGTTAGAGCCTCCAAGGACTCATGCTACTTCCTCTACATCCCTTGGGGCACCAAGCATTGTTTAGGATCATTCTAATGATTCTTATATGTCCCAATACACATTCCTAGACCATTCTAAGCCTTTAGAATACTCTATTAACTATTTTACACTTGTTAGAGCCTCCAAGGACTCATGCTACATCCTGTACGTCCCTTGGGGCACCAAGCATTGTTTAGGATCATTCTAAAGGTTCATATATGTCCTAATACACATTCCTAGACCATTCTAAGCCTTCAGAATACTCTATTAACCATTCTACACTTGTTAGAGCCTCCAAGGTCTCATGCTACATCCTTTACATCCCTTGGGGCACTAAGCATTGTTTAGGATCATTCTAAAGGTTCTTATATGTCCTAATACACATTCCTAGACGATACTAAGCAATTAGAATACCCTATTAACCATTCTACACTTGTTAGAGCCTCCAAGGACTCATGCTACATCCTCTACGTCCCTTGGGGCACGAAGCATTGTTTAGGATCATTCTAAAGGTTCTTATATGTCCTAATACACATTACTAGACCATTCTAAGCCTTTAGAATACCCTATTGACCATTCTACACTTGTTAGAGCCTCCAAGGACTCATGCTACATCCTCTACATCCCTTGGGGCACCAAGCATTGTTTAGGATCATTCTAAAGGTTCATATATGTCCTAATACACATTCCTAGACCATTCTAAGCCTTCAGAATACTCTATTAACCATTCTACACTTGTTAGAGCCTCCAAGGTCTCATGCTACATCCTATACGTCCCTTGGGGCACCAAGCATTGTTTAGGATCATTCTAAAGGTTCTTATATGTCCTAATACACATTCCTAGACCATTCTTAGCCTTCAGAACACTCTATTAAACCATTCTACACTTGTTAGAGCCTCCAAGGACTCATGCTACATCCTTTACATCCCTTGGGGCACCAAGCATTGTTTAGGATTATTCTAAAGGTTCTTATATGTCCTAATACACATTCCTAGACCATTCTAAGCCTTTAGAATACTCTATTAACTATTTGACACTTGTTAGAGCCTCCAAGGACTCATGCTACATCCTATACGTCCCTTGGGGCACCATGCATTGTTTAGGATCATTCTAAAGGTTCATATATGTCCTAATACACATTCCTAGACCATTCTAAGCCTTCAGAATACTCTATTAACCATTCTACACTTGTTAGAGCCTCCAAGGTCTCATGCTACATCCTTTACATCCCTTGGGGCACTAAGCATTGTTTAGGATCATTCTAAAGGTTCTTATATGTCCTAATACATATTCCTAGACGATACTAAGCAATTAGAATACCCTATTAACCATTCTACACTTGTTAGAGCCTCCAAGGACTCATGCTACATCCTCTACGTCCCTTGGGGCACGAAGCATTGTTTAAGATCATTCTAAAGGTTCTTATATGTCCTAATACACATTCCTAGACCATTCTAAGCCTTTAGAATACCCTATTGACCATTCTACACTTGTTAGAGCCTCCAAGGACTCATGCTACATCCTCTACATCCCTTGGGGCACCAAGCATTGTTTAGGATCATTCTAAAGATTCTTATATGTCCCAATACACATTCCTATACCATTCTAAGCCTATAGAATACTCTATTAACTATTTGACACTTGTTAGAGCCTCCAAGGACTCATGCTACATCTTATACGTCCCTTGGGGCACCATGCATTGTTTAGGATCATTCTAAAGGTTCTTATATGTCCTAATACACATTCCTAGACCATTCTAAGCCTTCAGAATACTCTATTAACTATTTTACACTTGTTAGAGCCTCCAAGGTCTCATGCTACATCCTATACGTCCCTTGGGGCACCAAGCATTGTTTAGGATTATTCTAAAGGTTCTTATATGTCCTAATACACATTCCTAGACCATTCTAAGCCTTTATAATACTCTCTTCACCATTCTACACTTGTTAGAGCCTCAAAGGACTCATGCTACATCCTATACGTCCCTTGGGGCACCAAGCAATGTTTAGGATCATTCTAAAGATTCTTATATGTCCCAATACACATTCCTAGACCATTCTAAGCCTTCAGAATACTCTATTAACTATTTGACACTTGTTAGAGCCTCCAAGGACTCATGCTACATCCTATACGTCCCTTGGGGCACCATGCATTGTTTAGGATCATTCTAAAGGTTCTTATATGTCCTAATACACATTCCTAGACCATTCTAAGCGTTTAGAATACTCTATTAACTATTTTACACTTATTAGAGCCTCCAAGGACTCATGCTACATCCTTTACATCCCTTGGGGCACCAAGCATTGTTTAGGATTATTCTAAAGGTTCTTATATGTCCTAATACACATTCCTAGACCATTCTAAGCCTTCAGAATACCCTATTGACCATTCTACACTTGTTAGAGCCTCCAAGGGCTCATGCTACATCCTCTACATCCCTTGGGGCACCAAGCATTGTTTAGGATCATTCTAAAGATTCTTATATGTCCCAATACACATTCCTAGACCATTCTAAGCCTTTAGAATACTCTATTAACCATTCTACACTTGTTAGAGCCTCCAAGGACTCATGCTACATCCTATACGTCCCTTGGGGCACCATGCATTGTTTAGGATCATTCTAAAGATTCTTATATGTCCTAATACACATTCCTAGACCATTCTAAGCCTTTAGAATACTCTATTGATTATTTTACACTTGTTAGAGCCTCCAAGGACTCATGCTACATCCTGTACGTCCCTTGGGGCACCAAGCATTGTTTAGGATCATTCTAAAGATTCATATATGTCCTAATACACATTCCTAGACCATTCTAAGCCTTCAGAATACTCTATTAACCATTTTACACTTGTTAGAGCCTCCAAGGACTCATGCTACATCCTGTACGTCCCTTGGGGCACCAAGCATTGTTTAGGATCCTTCTAAAGGTTCATATATGTCCTAATACACATTCCTAGACCATTCTAAGCCTTCAGAATACTCTATTAACCGTTCTACACTTGTTAGAGCCTCCAAGGTCTCATGCTACATCCTTTACATCCCTTGGGGCACGAAGCATTGTTTAGGATCATTCTAAAGGTTCTTATATGTCCTAATACACATTCCTAGACCATTCTAAGCCTTTAGAATACCCTATTGACCATTCTACACTTGTTAGAGCCTCCAAGGACTCATGCTACTTCCTCTACATCCCTTGGGGCACAAAGCATTGTTTAGGATCATTCTAAAGGTTATTATATGTCCTAATACACATTCCTAGACCATTCTAAGCCTTTAGAATACTCTATTAACTATTTTACACTTGTTAGAGCCTCCAAGGACTCATGCTACATCCTGTACGTCCCTTGGGGCACCAAGCATTGTTTAGGATCATTCTAAAGGTTCATATATGTCCTAATACACATTCCTAGACCATTCTAAGCCTTCAGAATACTCTATTAACCATTCTACACTTGTTAGAGCCTCCAAGGTCTCATGCTACATCCTTTACATCCCTTGGGGCACTAAGCATTGTTTAGGATCATTCTAAAGGTTCTTATATGTCCTAATACACATTCCTAGACCATTCTAAGCCTTTAGAATACCCTATTGACCATTCTACACTTGTTAGAGCCTCCAAGGACTCATGCTACTTCCTCTACATCCCTTGGGGCACCAAGCATTGTTTTGGATCATTCTAAAGGTTATTATATGTCCTAATACACATTCCTAGACCATTCTAAGCCTTTAGAATACTCTTTTAACCATTATACACTTGTTAGAGCCTCCAAGGACTCATGCCACATCCTCTACGTCTGTTGGGGCACGAAGCATTGTTTACGATCATTCTAAAGGTTCTTAAATGTCCCAATACAATTCCTAGACAATTCTAAGCCTTTAGAATACCCTATTGACCATTCTACACTTGTTAGAGCCTCCAAGGACTCATGCTACATCCTCTACATCCCTTGGGGCACTAAGCATTGTTTAGGATCATTCTAAAGGTTCTTATATGTCCTAATACATATTCCTAGACGATACTAAGCAATTAGAATACCCTATTAACCATTCTACACTTGTTAGAGCCTCCAAGGACTCATGCTACATCCTCTACGTCCCTTGGGGCACGAAGCATTGTTTAGGATCATTCTAAAGGTTCTTATATGTCCTAATACACATTCCTAGACCATTCTAAGCCTTTAGAATACCCTATTGACCATTCTACACTTGTTAGAGCCTCCAAGGACTCATGCTACATCCTCTACATCCCTTGGGGCACCAAGCATTGTTTAGGATCATTCTAAAGGTTCTTATATGTCCTAATACACATTCCTAGACCATTCTAAGCCTTTAGAATACTCTTTTAACCATTATACACTTGTTAGAGCCTCCAAGGACTCATGCCACATCCTCTACGTCTGTTGGGGCACGAAGCATTGTTTACGATCATTCTAAAGGTTCTTAAATGTCCCAATACAATTCCTAGACAATTCTAAGCCTTTAGAATACCCTATTGGCCATTCTACACTTGTTAGAGCCTCCAAGGACTCATGCTACATCCTCTACATCCCTTGGGGCACTAAGCATTGTTTAGGATCATTCTAAAGGTTCTTATATGTGCTAATACACATTCCTAGACCATTCTAAGCCTTTAGAATACTCTATTATCTATTTTACACTTATTAGAACCTCCAAGGACTCATGCTACATCATATACGTTCCTTGGGGCACCAAGCAATGTTTAGGATCATTCTAAAGGTTCATATATGTCCTAATACACATTCCTAGGCCATTCTAAGCCTTTAGAATACCCTATTAACCATTCTACACTTGTTAGAGCCTCCAAGGACTCATGCAAAATCCTCTACGTCCCTTGGGGTACTAAGCATTGTTTAGGATCATTCTAAAGGTTCTTATATGTCCTAATACACATTCCTAGACCATTCTAAGCGTTTAGAATACTCTATTAACTATTTTACACTTGTTAGAGCCTCCAAGGACTTATGCTACATCCTATACGTCCCTTGGGGCACCAAGCATTGTTTAGGATCATTCTAAAGGTTCATATATGTCCTAATACACATTCCTAGACCATTCTAAGCCTTCAGAATACTCTATTAACCATTCTACACTTGTTAGAGCCTCCAAGGTCTCATGCTACATCCTTTACATCCCTTGGGGCACTAAGCATTGTTTAGGATCATTCTAAAGGTTCTTATATGTCCTAATACACATTCCTAGACCATTCTAAGCCTTTAGAATACCCTATTGACCATTCTACACTTGTTAGAGCCTCCAAGGACTCATGCTACTTCCTCTAAATCCCTTGGGGCACCAAGCATTGTTTAGGATCATTCTAAAGATTCTTATATGTCCCAATACACATTCCTAGACCATTCTAAGCCTTTAGAATACTCTATTAACTATTTTACACTTGTTAGAGCCTCCAAGGACTCATGCTACATCCTGTACGTCCCTTGGGGCACCAAGCATTGTTTAGGATCATTCTAAAGGTTCATATATGTCCTAATACACATTCCTAGACCATTCTAAGCCTTCAGAATACTCTATTAACCATTCTACACTTGTTAGAGCCTCCAAGGTCTCATGCTACATCCTTTACATCCCTTGGGGCACTAAGCATTGTTTAGGATCATTCTAAACGTTCTTATATGTCCTAATACACATTCCTAGACGATACTAAGCAATTAGAATACCCTATTAACCATTCTACACTTGTTAGAGCCTCCAAGGACTCATGCTACATCCTCTACGTCCCTTGGGGCACGAAGCATTGTTTAGGATCATTCTAAAGGTTCTTATATGTCCTAATACACATTCCTAGACCATTCTAAGCCTTTAGAATACCCTATTGACCATTCTACACTTGTTAGAGCCTCCAAGGACTCATGCTACATCCTCTACATCCCTTGGGGCACCAAGCATTGTTTAGGATCATTCTAAAGGTTCATATATGTCCTAATACACATTCCTAGACCATTCTAAGCCTTCAGAATACTCTATTAACCATTCTACACTTGTTAGAGCCTCCAAGGTCTCATGCTACATCCTATACGTCCCTTGGGGCACCAAGCATTGTTTAGGATCATTCTAAAGGCTCTTATATGTCCTAATACACATTCCTAGACCATTCTTAGCCTTCAGAATACTCTATTAAACCATTCTACACTTGTTAGAGCCTCCAAGGACTCATGCTACATCCTTTACATCCCTTGGGGCACCAAGCATTGTTTAGGATTATTCTAAAGGTTCTTATATGTCCTAATACACATTCCTAGACCATTCTAAGCCTTTAGAATACTCTATTAACTATTTGACACTTGTTAGAGCCTCCAAGGACTCATGCTACATCCTATACGTCCCTTGGGGCACCATGCATTGTTTAGGATCATTCTAAAGGTTCATATATGTCCTAATACACATTCCTAGACCATTCTAAGCCTTCAGAATACTCTATTAACCATTCTACACTTGTTAGAGCCTCCAAGGTCTCATGCTACATCCTTTACATCCCTTGGGGCACTAAGCATTGTTTAGGATCATTCTAAAGGTTCTTATATGTCCTAATACATATTCCTAGACGATACTAAGCAATTAGAATACCCTATTAACCATTCTACACTTGTTAGAGCCTCCAAGGACTCATGATACATCCTCTACGTCCCTTGGGGCACGAAGCATTGTTTAGGATCATTCTAAAGGTTCTTATATGTCCTAATACACATTCCTAGACCATTCTAAGCCTTTAGAATACCCTATTGACCATTCTACACTTGTTAGAGCCTCCAAGGACTCATGCTACATCCTCTACATCCCTTGGGGCACCAAGCATTGTTTAGGATCATTCTAAAGATTCTTATATGTCCCAATACACATTCCTAGACCATTCTAAGCCTTTAGAATACTCTATTAACTATTTGACACTTGTTAGAGCCTCCAAGGACTCATGCTACATCTTATACGTCCCTTGGGGCACCATGCATTGTTTAGGATCATTCTAAAGGTTCTTATATGTCCTAATACACATTCCTAGACCATTCTAAGCCTTCAGAATACTCTATTAACTATTTTACACTTGTTAGAGCCTCCAAGGTCTCATGCTACATCCTATACGTCCCTTGGGGCACCAAGCATTGTTTAGGATTATTCTAAAGGTTCTTATATGTCCTAATACACATTCCTAGACCATTCTAAGCCTTTATAATACTCTCTTCACCATTCTACACTTGTTAGAGCCTCAAAGGACTCATGCTACATCCTATACGTCCCTTGGGGCACCAAGCAATGTTTAGGATCATTCTAAAGATTCTTATATGTCCCAATACACATTCCTAGACCATTCTAAGCCTTCAGAATACTCTATTAACTATTTGACACTTGTTAGAGCCTCCAAGGACTCATGCTACATCCTATACGTCCCTTGGGGCACCATGCATTGTTTAGGATCATTCTAAAGGTTCTTATATGTCCTAATACACATTCCTAGACCATTCTAAGCGTTTAGAATACTCTATTAACTATTTTACACTTGTTAGAGCCTCCAAGGACTCATGCTACATCCTTTACATCCCTTGGGGCACCAAGCATTGTTTAGGATTATTCTAAAGGTTCTTATATGTCCTAATACACATTCCTAGACCATTCTAAGCCTTCAGAATACCCTATTGACCATTCTACACTTGTTAGAGCCTCCAAGGGCTCATGCTACATCCTCTACATCCCTTGGGGCACCAAGCATTGTTTAGGATCATTCTAAAGATTCTTATATGTCCCAATACACATTCCTAGGCCATTCTAAGCCTTTAGAATACTCTATTAACCATTCTACACTTGTTAGAGCCTCCAAGGACTCATGCTACATCCTATACGTCCCTTGGGGCACCATGCATTGTTTAGGATCATTCTAAAGATTCTTATATGTCCTAATACACATTCCTAGACCATTCTAAGCCTTTAGAATACTCTATTGATTATTTTACACTTGTTAGAGCCTCCAAGGACTCATGCTACATCCTGTACGTCCCTTGGGGCACCAAGCATTGTTTAGGATCATTCTAAAGATTCATATATGTCCTAATACACATTCCTAGACCATTCTAAGCCTTCAGAATACTCTATTAACCATTTTACACTTGTTAAAGCCTCCAAGGACTCATGCTACATCCTGTACGTCCCTTGGGGCACTAAGCATTGTTTAGGATCATTCTAAAGGTTCTTATATGTCCTAATACATATTCCTAGACGATACTAAGCAATTAGAATACCCTATTAACCATTCTACACTTGTTAGAGCCTCCAAGGACTCATGCTACATCCTCTACGTCCCTTGGGGCACGAAGCATTGTTTAGGATCATTCTAAAGGTTCTTATATGTCCTAATACACATTCCTAGACCATTCTAAGCCTTTAGAATACCCTATTGACCATTCTACACTTGTTAGAGCCTCCAAGGACTCATGCTACATCCTCTACATCCCTTGGGGCACCAAGCATTGTTTAGGATCATTCTAAAGATTCTTATATGTCCCAATACACATTCCTAGACCATTCTAAGCCTTTAGAATACTCTATTAACTATTTGACACTTGTTAGAGCCTCCAAGGACTCATGCTACATCCTATACGTCCCTTGGGGCACCATGCATTGTTTAGGATCATTCTAAAGGTTCTTATATGTCCTAATACACATTCCTAGACCATTCTAAGCGTTTAGAATACTCTATTAACTATTTTACACTTGTTAGAGCCTCCAAGGACTTATGCTACATCCTATACGTCCCTTGGGGCACCAAGCATTGTTTAGGATCATTCTAAAGGTTCATATATGTCCTAATACACATTCCTAGACCATTCTAAGCCTTCAGAATACTCTATTAACCATTCTACACTTGTTAGAGCCTCCAAGGTCTCATGCTACATCCTATACGTCCCTTGGGGCACCAAGCATTGTTTAGGATCATTCTAAAGGTTCTTATATGTCCTAATACACATTCCTAGACCATTCTTAGCCTTCAGAATACTCTATTCAACCATTCTACACTTGTTAGAGCCTCCAAGGACTCATGCTACATCCTTTACGTCCCTTGGGGCACCAAGAATTGTTTAGGATTATTCTAAAGGTTCTTATATGTCCTAATACACATTCCTAGACTATTCTAAGCCTTTATAATACTCTCTTCACCATTCTACACTTGCTAGAGCCTCAAAGGACTCATGCTACATCCTAGACATCCCTTGGGGCACCAAGCATTGTTTAGGATCATTCTAAAGGTTCTTATATGTCCTAATACACATTTCTAGACCGTTCTAAGCCTTTAGAATACCCTATTAACCATTCTACACTTGTTAGAGCCTCCAAGGACTCATGCTACATCCTCTACGTCCCTTGGGGCTCGAAGCATTGTTTAGGATCATTCTAAAGGTTCTTATATGTCCCAATACATATTCCTAGACGATACTAAGCCATTAGAATACCCTATTAACCATTCTACACTTGTTAGAGCCTCAAAGGACTCATGCTACATCCTATACGTCCATTGGGGCACCAAGCATTGTTTAGGATCATTCTAAAGATTCTTATATGTCCCAATACACATTCCTAGACCATTCTAAGCCTTTAGAATACTCTATTAACTATTTTACACTTGTTAGAGCCTCCAAGGACTCATGCCACATCCTGTACGTCCCTTGGGGCACCAAGCATTGTTTAGGATCATTCTAAAGGTTCATATATGTCCTAATACACATTCCTAGACAATTCTAAGCCTTTAGAATACCCTATTGACCATTCTACACTTGTTAGAGCCTCCAAGGTCTCATGCTACATCCTTTACATCCCTTGGGGCACTAAGCATTGTTTAGGATCATTCTAAAGGTTCTTATATGTCCTAATACACATTCCTAGACCATTCTAAGCCTTAGAAATACCCTATTGACCATTCTACACTTGTTAGAGCCTCCAAGGACTCATGCTACTTCCTCTACATCCCTTGGGGCACCAAGC
Source organism: Crotalaria pallida (assembly GCA_037953625.1). Classification (NCBI taxonomy): domain Eukaryota; kingdom Viridiplantae; phylum Streptophyta; class Magnoliopsida; order Fabales; family Fabaceae; genus Crotalaria; species Crotalaria pallida. Next base: position 70,783,575 of record CM075649.1, on the reverse strand, counting down.
ATTGTTTAGGATCATTCTAAAGGTTATTATATGTCCTAATACACATTCCTAGACTATTCTAAGCCTTTAGAATACTCTTTTAACCATTATACACTTGTTAGAGCCTCCAAGGACTCATGCCACATCCTCTACGTCTGTTGGGGCACGAAGCATTGCTTACGATCATTCTAAAGGTTCTTAAATGTCCCAATACAATTCCTAGACAATTCTAAGCCTTTAGAATACCCTATTGACCATTCTACACTTGTTAGAGCCTCCAAGGACTCATGCTACATCCTGTACATCCCTTGGGGCACTAAGCATTGTTTAGGATCATTCTAAAGGTTCTTATATGTCCTAATACATATTCCTAGACGATACTAAGCAATTAGAATACCCTATTAACCATTCTACACTTGTTAGAGCCTCCAAGGACTCATGCTACATCCTCTACGTCCCTTGGGGCACGAAGCATTGTTTAGGATCATTCTAAAGGTTCTTATATGTCCTAATACACATTCCTAGACCATTCTAAGCCTTTAGAATACCCTATTGACCATTCTACACTTGTTAGAGCCTCCAAGGACTCATGCTACATCCTCTACATCCCTTGGGGCACCAAGCATTGTTTAGGATCATTCGAAAGATTCTTATATGTCCCAATACACATTCCTAGACCATTCTAAGCCTTTAGAATACTCTATTAACTATTTTACACTTGTTAGAGCCTCCAAGGACTCATGCTACATCCTGTACGTCCCTTGGGGCACCAAGCATTGTTTAGGATCATTCTAAAGGTTCATATATGTCCTAATACACATTCCTAGACCATTCTAAGCCTTCAGAATACTCTATTAACCATTCTACACTTGTTAGAGCCTCCAAGGTCTCATGCTACATCCTTTACATCCCTTGGGGCACTAAGCATTGTTTAGGATCATTCTAAAGGTTCTTATATGTCCTAATACACATTCCTAGACCATTCTAAGCCTTAGAAATACCCTATTGACCATTCTACACTTGTTAGAGCCTCCAAGGACTCATGCTACTTCCTCTACATCCCTTGGGGCACCAAGCATTGTTTAGGATTATTCTAAAGGTTATTATATGTCCTAATACACATTCCTAGACCATTCTAAGCCTTTAGAATACTCTTTTAACCATTATACACTTGTTAGAGCCTCCAAGGACTCATGCCACATCCTCTACGTCTGTTGGGGCACGAAGCATTGTTTACGATCATTCTAAAGGTTCTTAAATGTCCCAATACAATTCCTAGACAATTCTAAGCCTTTAGAATACCCTATTGACCATTCTACACTTGTTAGAGCCTCCAAGGACTCATGCTACATCCTGTACATCCCTTGGGGCACTAAGCATTGTTTAGGATCATTCTAAAGGTTCTTATATGTCCTAATACATATTCCTAGACGATATTAAGCAATTAGAATACCCTATTAACCATTCTACACTTGTTAGAGCCTCCAAGGACTCATGCTACATCCTCTACGTCCCTTGGGGCACGAAGCATTGTTTAGGATCATTCTAAAGGTTCTTATATGTCCTAATACACATTCCTAGACCATTCTAAGCCTTTAGAATACCCTATTGACCATTCTACACTTGTTAGAGCCTCCAAGGACTCATGCTACATCCTCTACATCCCTTGGGGCACCAAGCATTGTTTAGGATCATTCGAAAGATTCTTATATGTCCCAATACACATTCCTAGACCATTCTAAGCCTTTAGAATACTCTATTAACTATTTTACACTTGTTAGAGCCTCCAAGGACTCATGCTACATCCTGTACGTCCCTTGGGGCACCAAGCATTGTTTAGGATCATTCTAAAGGTTCATATATGTCCTAATACACATTCCTAGACCATTCTAAGCCTTCAGAATACTCTATTAACCATTCTACACTTGTTAGAGCCTCCAAGGTCTCATGCTACATCCTTTACATCCCTTGGGGCACTAAGCATTGTTTAGGATCATTCTAAAGGTTCTTATATGTCCTAATAAACATTCCTAGACCATTCTAAGCCTTAGAAATACCCTATTGACCATTCTACACTTGTTAGAGCCTCGAAGGACTCATGCTACTTCCTCTACATCCCTTGGGGCACCAAGCATTGTTTAGGATCATTCTAAAGGTTATTATATGTCCTAATACACATTCCTAGACCATTCTAAGCCTTTAGAATACTCTTTTAACCATTATACACTTGTTAGAGCCTCCAAGGACTCATGCCACATCCTCTACGTCTGTTGGGGCACGAAGCATTGTTTACGATCATTCTAAAGGTTCTTAAATGTCCCAATACAATTCCTAGACAATTCTAAGCCTTTAGAATACCCTATTGACCATTCTACACTTGTTAGAGCCTCCAAGGACTCATGCTACATCCTATACATCCCTTGGGGCACTAAGCATTGTTTAGGATCATTCTAAAGGTTCTTATATGTCCTAATACATATTCCTAGACGATACTAAGCAATTAGAATACCCTATTAACCATTCTACACTTGTTAGAGCCTCCAAGGATTCATGCTACATCCTCTACGTCCCTTGGGGCACGAAGCATTGTTTAGGATCATTCTAAAGGTTCTTATATGTCCTAATACACATTCCTAGACCATTCTAAGCCTTTAGAATACCCTATTGACCATTCTACACTTGTTAGAGCCTCCAAGGACTCATGCTACATCCTCTACATCCCTTGGGGCACCAAGCATTGTTTAGGATCATTCTAAAGATTCTTATATGTCCCAATACACATTCCTAGACCATTCTAAGCCTTTAGAATACTCTATTAACTATTTGACACTTGTTAGAGCCTCCAAGGACTCATGCTACATCCTATACGTCCCTTGGGGCACCATGCATTGTTTAGGATCATTCTAAAGGTTCTTATATGTCCTAATACACATTCCTAGACCATTCTAAGCGTTTAGAATACTCTATTAACTATTTTACACTTGTTAGAGCCTCCAAGGACTTATGCTACATCCTATACATCCCTTGGGGCACCAAGCATTGTTTAGGATCATTCTAAAGGTTCATGTATGTCCTAATACACATTCCTAGACCATTCTAAGCCTTCAGAATACTCTATTAACCATTCTACACTTGTTAGAGCCTCCAAGGTCTCATGCTACATCCTATACGTCCCTTGGGGCACCAAGCATTGTTTAGGATCATTCTAAAGGTTCTTATATGTCCTAATACACATTCCTAGACCATTTTTAGCCTTCAGAATACTCTATTAAACCATTCTACACTTGTTAGAGCCTCCAAGGACTCATGCTACATCCTTTACGTCCCTTGGGGCACCAAGCATTGTTTAGGATTATTCTAAAGGTTCTTATATGTCCTAATACACATTCCTAGACTATTCTAACCCTTTATAATACTCTCTTCACCATTCTACACTTGCTAGAGCCTCAAAGGACTCATGCTACATCCTATACGTCCCTTGGGGCACCAAGCATTGTTTAGGATCATTCTAAAGGTTCTTATATGTCCTAATACACATTTCTAGACCATTCTAAGCCTTTAGAATACCCTATTGACCATTCTACACTTGTTAGAGCCTCCAAGGACTCATGCTACATCCTCTACGTCCCTTGGGGCACGAAGCATTGTTTAGGATCATTCTAAAGGTTCTTATATGTCCTAATACACATTCCTAGACCATTCTAAGCCATTAGAATACCCTATTGACCATTCTACACTTGTTAGAGCCTCCAAGGACTCATGCTACATCCTCTACATCCCTTGGGGCACCAAGCATTGTTTAGGATCATTCGAAAGATTCTTATATGTCCCAATACACATTCCTAGACCATTCTAAGCCTTTAGAATACTCTATTAACTATTTTACACTTGTTAGAGCCTCCAAGGACTCATGCTACATCCTGTACGTCCCTTGGGGCACCAAGCATTGTTTAGGATCATTCTAAAGGTTCATATATGTCCTAATACACATTCCTAGACCATTCTAAGCCTTCAGAATACTCTATTAACCATTCTACACTTGTTAGAGCCTCCAAGGTCTCATGCTACATCCTTTACATCCCTTGGGGCACTAAGCATTGTTTAGGATCATTCTAAAGGTTCTTATATGTCCTAATAAACATTCCTAGACCATTCTAAGCCTTAGAAATACCCTATTGATCATTCTACACTTGTTAGAGCCTCCAAGGACTCATGCTACTTCCTCTACATCCCTTGGGGCACCAAGCATTGTTTAGGATCATTCTAAAGGTTATTATATGTCCTAATACACATTCCTAGACCATTCTAAGCCTTTAGAATACTCTTTTAACCATTATACACTTGTTAGAGCCTCCAAGGACTCATGCCACATCCTCTACGTCTGTTGGGGCACGAAGCATTGTTTACGATCATTCTAAAGGTTCTTAAATGTCCCAATACAATTCCTAGACAATTCTAAGCCTTTAGAATACCCTATTGACCATTCTACACTTGTTAGAGCCTCCAAGGACTCATGCTACATCCTATACATCCCTTGGGGCACTAAGCATTGTTTAGGATCATTCTAAAGGTTCTTATATGTCCTAATACATATTCCTAGACGATACTAAGCAATTAGAATACCCTATTAACCATTCTACACTTGTTAGAGCCTCCAAGGATTCATGCTACATCCTCTACGTCCCTTGGGGCACGAAGCATTGTTTAGGATCATTCTAAAGGTTCTTATATGTCCTAATACACATTCCTAGACCATTCTAAGCCTTTAGAATACCCTATTGACCATTCTACACTTGTTAGAGCCTCCAAGGACTCATGCTACATCCTCTACATCCCTTGGGGCACCAAGCATTGTTTAGGATCATTCTAAAGATTCTTATATGTCCCAATACACATTCCTAGACCATTCTAAGCCTTTAGAATACTCTATTAACTATTTGACACTTGTTAGAGCCTCCAAGGACTCATGCTACATCCTATACGTCCCTTGGGGCACCATGCATTGTTTAGGATCATTCTAAAGGTTCTTATATGTCCTAATACACATTCCTAGACCATTCTAAGCATTTAGAATACTCTATTAACTATTTTACACTTGTTAGAGCCTCCAAGGACTTATGCTACATCCTATACATCCCTTGGGGCACCAAGCATTGTTTAGGATCATTCTAAAGGTTCATGTATGTCCTAATACACATTCCTAGACCATTCTAAGCCTTCAGAATACTCTATTAACCATTCTACACTTGTTAGAGCCTCCAAGGTCTCATGCTACATCCTATACGTCCCTTGGGGCACCAAGCATTGTTTAGGATCATTCTAAAGGTTCTTATATGTCCTAATACACATTCCTAGACCATTCTTAGCCTTCAGAATACTCTATTAAACCATTCTACACTTGTTAGAGCCTCCAAGGACTCATGCTACATCCTTTACGTCCCTTGGGGCACCAAGCATTGTTTAGGATTATTCTAAAGGTTCTTATATGTCCTAATACACATTCCTAGACTATTCTAACCCTTTATAATACTCTCTTCACCATTCTACACTTGCTAGAGCCTCAAAGGACTCATGCTACATCCTATACGTCCCTTGGGGCACCAAGCATTGTTTAGGATCATTCTAAAGGTTCTTATATGTCCTAATACACATTTCTAGACCATTCTAAGCCTTTAGAATACCCTATTGACCATTCTACACTTGTTAGAGCCTCCAAGGACTCATGCTACATCCTCTACGTCCCTTGGGGCTCGAAGCATTGTTTAGGATCATTCTAAAGGTTCTTATATGTCCCAATACATATTCCTAGACGATACTAAGCCATTAGAATACCCTATTAACCATTCTACACTTGTTAGAGCCTCAAAGGACTCATGCTACATCCTATACGTCCATTGGGGCACCAAGCATTGTTTAGGATCATTCGAAAGATTCTTATATGTCCCAATACACATTCCTAGACCATTCTAAGCCTTTAGAATACTCTATTAACTATTTTACACTTGTTAGAGCCTCCAAGGACTCATGCTACATCCTGTACGTCCCTTGGGGCACCAAGCATTGTTTAGGATCATTCTAAAGGTTCATATATGTCCTAATACACATTCTTAGACCATTCTAAGCCTTCAGAATACTCTATTAACCATTCTACACTTGTTAGAGCCTCCAAGGTCTCATGCTACATCCTTTACATCCCTTGGGGCACTAAGCATTGTTTAGGATCATTCTAAAGGTTATTATATGTCCTAATACACATTCCTAGACCATTCTAAGCCTTTAGAATACCCTATTGACCATTCTACACTTGTTAGAGCCTCCAAGGACTCATGCTACTTCCTCTACATCCCTTGGGGCACCAAGCATTGTTTAGGATCATTCTAAAGGTTATTATATGTCCTAATACACATTCCTAGACCATTCTAAGCCTTTAGAATACTCTTTTAACCATTATACACATGTTAGAGCCTCCAAGGACTCATGCCACATCCTCTACGTCTGTTGGGGCACGAAGCATTGTTTACGATCATTCTAAAGGTTCTTAAATGTCCCAATACAATTCCTAGACAATTATAAGCCTTTAGAATACCCTATTGACCATTCTACACTTGTTAGAGCCTCCAAGGACTCATGCTACATCCTCTACATCCCTTGGGGCACTAAGCATTGTTTAGGATCATTCTAAAGTTTCTTATATGTCCTAATACATATTCCTAGACGATACTAAGAAATTAGAATACCCTATTAACCATTCTACACTTGTCAGAGACTCCAAGGACTCATGCTACATCCTCTACGTCCCTTGGGGCACGAAGCATTGTTTAGGATCATTCTAAAGGTTCTTATATGTCCTAATACACATTCCTAGACCATTCTAAGCCTTTAGAATACTCTATTGACCATTCTACACTTGTTAGAGCCTCCAAGGACTCATGCTACATCCTCTACATCCCTTGGGGCACTAAGCATTGTTTAGGATCATTCTAAAGGTTCTTATATGTCCTAATACATATTCCTAGACGATACTAAGCAATTAGAATACCCTATTAACCATTCTACACTTGTTAGAGACTCCAAGGACTCATGCTACATCCTCTACGTCCCTTGGGGCACGAAGCATTGTTTAGGATCATTCTAAAGGTTCTTATATGTCCTAATACACATTCTTAGACCATTCTAAGCCTTTAGAATACCCTATTGACCATTCTACACTTGTTAGAGCCTCCAAGGACTCATGCTACATCCTCTACATCCCTTGGGGCACCAAGCATTGTTTAGGATCATTCTAAAGGTTCTTATATGTCCTAATACACATTCCTAGACCATTCTAAGCCTTTAGAATACTCTTTTAACCATTATACACTTGTTAGAGCCTCCAAGGACTCATGCCACATCCTCTACGTCTGTTGGGGCACGAAGCATTGTTTACGATCATTCTAAAGGTTCTTAAATATCCCAATACAATTCCTAGACAATTCTAAGCCTTTAGAATACCCTATTGGCCATTCTACACTTGTTAGAGCCTCCAAGGACTCATGCTACATCCTCTACATCCCTTGGGGCACTAAGCATTGTTTAGGATCATTCTAAAGGTTCTTATATGTGCTAATACACATTCCTAGACCATTCTAAGCCTTTAGAATACTCTATTAACTATTTTACACTTGTTAGAACCTCCAAGGACTCATGCTACATCATATACGTTCCTTGGGGCACCAAGCAATGTTTAGGATCATTCTAAAGGTTCATATATGTCCTAATACACATTCCTAGGCCATTCTAAGCCTTTAGAATACCCTATTAACCATTCTACACTTGTTAGAGCCTCCAAGGACTCATGCTACTTCCTCTACATCCCTTGGGGCACCAAGCATTGTTTAGGATCATTCTAAAGGTTCATATATGTCCTAATACACATTCCTAGACCATTCTAAGCCTTTAGAATACTCTTTTAACCATTATACACTTGTTGGAGCCTCCAAGGACTCATGCCACATCCTCTACGTCTGTTGGGGCACGAAGCATTGTTTACGATCATTCTAAAGGTTCTTAAATATCCCAATACAATTCCTAGACAATTCTAAGCCTTTAGAATACCCTATTGGCCATTCTACACTTGTTAGAGCCTCCAAGGACTCATGCTACATCCTCTACATCCCTTGGGGCACTAAGCATTGTTTAGGATCATTCTAAAGGTTCTTATATGTGCTAATACACATTCCTAGACCATTCTAAGCCTTTAGAATACTCTATTAACTATTTTACACTTGTTAGAACCTCCAAGGACTCATGCTACATCATATACGTTCCTTGGGGCAGCAAGCAATGTTTAGGATCATTCTAAAGGTTCATATATGTCCTAATACACATTCCTAGGCCATTCTAAGCCTTTAGAATACCCTATTAACCATTCTACACTTGTTAGAGCCTCCAAGGATTCATGCTACATCCTCTACGTCCCTTGGGGCACGAAGCATTGTTTAGGATCATTCTAAAGGTTCTTATATGTCCTAATACACATTCCTAGACCATTCTAAGCCTTTAGAATACCCTATTGACCATTCTACACTTGTTAGAGCCTCCAAGGACTCATGCTACTTCCTCTACATCCCTTGGGGCACCAAGCATTGTTTAGGATCATTCTAAAGGTTATTATATGTCCTAATACACATTCCTAGACCATTCTAAGCCTTTAGAATACCCTATTAACCATTCTACACTTGTTAGAGACTCCAAGGACTCATGCTACATCCTCTACGTCCCTTGGGGCACGAAGCATTGTTTAGGATCATTCTAAAGGTTCTTATATGTCCTAATACACATTCCTAGACCATTCTAAGCCTTTAGAATACTCTTTTAACCATTATACACTTGTTAGAGCCTCCAAGGACTCATGCCACATCCTCTACGTCTGTTGGGGCACGAAGCATTGTTTACGATCATTCTAAAGGTTCTTAAATATCCCAATACAATTCCTAGACAATTCTAAGCCTTTAGAATACCCTATTGGCCGTTCTACACTTGTTAGAGCCTCCAAGGACTCATGCTACATCCTCTACATCCCTTGGGGCACTAAGCATTGTTTAGGATCATTCTAAAGGTTCTTATATGTGCTAATACACATTCCTAGACCATTCTAAGCCTTTAGAATACCCTATTAACCATTCTACACTTGTTAGAGCCTCCCAGGATTCATGCTACATCCTCTACGTCCCTTGGGGCACGAAGCATTGTTTAGGATCATTCTAAAGGTTCTTATATGTCCTAATACACATTCCTAGACCATTCTAAGCCTTTAGAATACCCTATTGACCATTCTACACTTGTTAGAGCCTCCAAGGACTCATGCTACTTCCTCTACATCCCTTGGGGCACCAAGCATTGTTTAGGATCATTCTAAAGGTTATTATATGTCCTAATACACATTCCTAGACCATTCTAAGCCTTTAGAATACCCTATTAACCATTCTACACTTGTTAGAGACTCCAAGGACTCATGCTACATCCTCTACGTCCCTTGGGGCACGAAGCATTGTTTAGGATCATTCTAAAGGTTCATATATGTCCTAATACACATTCCTAGGCCATTCTAAGCCTTTAGAATACCCTATTAACCATTCTACACTTGTTAGAGCCTCCAAGGATTCATGCTACATCCTCTACGTCCCTTGGGGCACGAAGCATTGTTTAGGATCATTCTAAAGGTTCTTATATGTCCTAATACACATTCCTAGACCATTCTAAGCCTTTAGAATACCCTATTGACCATTCTACACTTGTTAGAGCCTCCAAGGACTCATGCTACTTCCTCTACATCCCTTGGGGCACCAAGCATTGTTTAGGATCATTCTAAAGGTTATTATATGTCCTAATACGCATTCCTAGACCATTCTAAGCCTTTAGAATACCCTATTAACCATTCTACACTTGTTAGAGACTCCAAGGACTCATGCTACATCCTCTACGTCCCTTGGGGCACGAAACATTGTTTAGGATCATTCTAAAGGTTCTTATATGTCCTAATACACATTCCTAGACCATTCTAAGCCTTTAGAATACTCTTTTAACCATTATACACTTGTTAGAGCCTCCAAGGACTCATGCCACATCCTCTACGTCTGTTGGGGCACGAAGCATTGTTTACGATCATTCTAAAGGTTCTTAAATATCCCAATACAATTCCTAGACAATTCTAAGCCTTTAGAATACCCTATTGGCCATTCTACACTTGTTAGAGCCTCCAAGGACTCATGCTACATCCTCTACATCCCTTGGGGCACTAAGCATTGTTTAGGATCATTCTAAAGGTTCTTATATGTGCTAATACACATTCCTAGACCATTCTAAGCCTTTAGAATACTCTATTAACTATTTTACACTTGTTAGAACCTCCAAGGACTCATGCTACATCATATACGTTCCTTGGGGCACCAAGCAATGTTTAGGATCATTCTAAAGGTTCATATATGTCCTAATACACATTCCTAGGCCATTCTAAGCCTTTAGAATACCCTATTAACCATTCTACACTTGTTAGAGCCTCCAAGGATTCATGCTACATCCTCTACGTCCCTTGGGGCACGAAGCATTGTTTAGGATCATTCTAAAGGTTCTTATATGTCCTAATACACATTCCTAGACCATTCTAAGCCTTTAGAATACCCTATTGACCATTCTACACTTGTTAGAGCCTCCAAGGACTCATGCTACTTCCTCTACATCCCTTGGGGCACCAAGCATTGTTTAGGATCATTCTAAAGGTTATTATATGTCCTAATACACATTCCTAGACCATTCTAAGCCTTTAGAATACCCTATTAACCATTCTACACTTGTTAGAGACTCCAAGGACTTATGCTACATCCTCTACGTCCCTTGGGGCACCAAGCATTGTTTAGGATCATTCTAAAGGTTCTTATATGTCCTAATACACATTCCTAGACCATTCTAAGCCTTTAGAATACCCTATTGACCATTCTACACTTGTTAGAGCCTCCAAGGACTCATGCTACATCCTCTACATCCCTTGGGGCACTAAGCATTGTTTAGGATCATTCTAAAGGTTCTTATATGTCCTAATACACATTCCTAGACCATTCTAAGCGTTTAGAATACTCTATTAACTATTTTACACTTGTTAGAGCCTCCAAGGACTTATGCTACGTCCTATACGTCCCTTGGGGCACCAAGCATTGTTTAGGATCATTCTAAAGGTTCATATATGTCCTAATACACATTCCTAGACCATTCTAAGCCTTCAGAATACTCTATTAACCATTCTACACTTGTTAAAGCCTCTAAGGTCTCATGCTACATCCTATACGCCCCTTGGGGCACCAAACATTGTTTAGGATCATTCTAAAGGTTCTTATATGTCCTAATACACATTCCTAGACCATTCTTAGCCTTCAGAATACTCTATTAAACCATTCTACACTTGTTAGAGCCTCCAAGGACTCAGGCTACATCCTTTACGTCCCTTGGGGCACCAAGCATTGTTTAGGATTATTCTAAAGGTTCTTATATGTCCTAATACACATTCCTAGACCATTCTAAGCCATTATAATACTCTCTTCACCATTCTACACTTGTTAGAGCCTCAAAGGACTCATGCTACATCCTATACGTCCCTTGGGGCACCAAGCATTGTTTAGGATCATTCTAAAGGTTCTTATATGTCCCAATACATATTCCGAGACGATACTAAGCCATTAGAATACACTATTAACCATTCTACACTTGTTAGAGCCTCCAAGGACTCATGCTACATCCTATACGTCCATTGGGGCACCAAGCATATGCAGTCATGATGTATCTAATCTTATCAATGCATGATTGTTGGCCAACTACAACAAATAGGCTTCCGTGGCACCTTAAAATAAACATACCCGATACCCACACGGAGTATCTCATCGAACTCGGCCCGCAAATAAATCAACACCTCTAGAGCTCTTAGAAATGTTGCCGACGTATCCCGTAGGACTACGCCTCATCGAGTCCGGCACCAAATGACATGCCCACACGCACGTGTGTATTTCCGGAAACAGAAGGTGCAACCCCGGTCACCGACACTCCCCCGTGAACCCTTTGGAGCAGACACCCAGGTCCCTCGAGTTCAACCGAAAGGATATGCCCACGCCTCTCGGATGTGTCTCCACACATGTGGGAATCCAAATAATGCAGATGCTATGCATGGCTTTGACTACCCATACTATTCAATGTCATTTAAGTTGTTCGAAGCTGGGACTTGGCATAATTAAACTTCATTCAATTCTGATCCTTTTACAACAATTCAGTCACTAATAGATTAACAGAGTCTATTAATCGAGTATTGCATTAGATTACTCGAGTAATATTTTTGCACCTTTCGCATTACTCGAGTGACAGCTCGAATTACTCGAGTAATATTTTTGCACCTTTCGCATTACTCGAGTGACAGCTCGAATTACTCGAGTAATATTTTTGCACCTTTCGCATTACTCGATTAACAGATCTATTACTCGAGTAGTACTGCATATATTTCAAATTATTCAAAGTTTTAAGGTGTTACTCGATTAATACTTCAGATTAATCGAGTAATCCTCTTGCACTCATCAGATAAATCAGAATTTTCACACATTACTCGAGTGACAGCTCGAATTACTCGAGTAAATTATGCAGTATAACACTGCTGAACTGGTTTTTATATGTCAAACTCATGCCAATCCAATTTTTACCAAAGTTAAGCTTCAAACCAACTTAAATACATTACATTAAACTTGTTCATAGCATCAATTTCAAGCATTAACACCAAAATCACAGAATCATAACAATTTCCCCCAATTTTAACCTAAAACACAACCTCACATACCAATTCCTTAATTACCCAATTTCAGATCAAATTAAAGGTTCAATTAGCTTTAGATATCAAAATCTAACATGTTCCAATTCAGTTTTAAGATCAAATTGGCCTCCAAGCCATTGTCCCCTAACCTAGTGCCCTTTGAACCTCATGGTGGTTCATCCAATATTCAAATCAATTCCTCAATCTATTCTAGCATTAGTAAAGCTTCTCCCTTACCTCAATGAATCTTTTTAAATGCAAAGGCAGCAAAGAAACTCACAGAATCCACAAACTCCAAATGCTCTGTTTTTGGTTCCAAAACAGGTTCAGCAGAGCAAGTTCGGGTGATGATTTGACAAACCAAACGTACATGAAAATGAGTAATCTTGGTCAATATAGAAACTAGACATTGCAAACTCTAAATAGAAATCAAAATGGCACGATTTGAGACCCTCTACCTACCAAAATCGAAAGCTTGAACTTGGCTTCTCAAAACTGAAACTGCAACCTTCAGTTTCTTGATCCCAACTTCAAGCAATTCGTTCTCCTTGCTCCAGCCACCAAAACACACGATTCTTGTCTCAAATTAAAGGTCTTGTGACAAGCTTGAAGAAGGTATCAAGCTCATCAAATGTGTTTAAGGGAGGGTGAAGAATGAAGGTTATGAACAAAGGGGGTTCAAAACCGAATTTGACAGAGTTTCCCTTCTTTTTTCTTAATTTCCACCAAATTCATCAACCAAATCCATCAATTTATAGCCAAAATCCTTCTCCATGCATGCTAACACGTGTTTCCAACTAATCCAGTCGGTGCTAGGTGTTAAAATTTGAATTACCCAAATTGTTGAATCATCAAACGCACTATCTTCAGCTTCAGCACCACTATTACTCGAGTAAATTGATCGGCTACTCGAGTAACGCACTCAGATTTTCAAAAATTATTATTTTATTCACTTTCCCTCCAAATATCTTTCCAATATTACCTCTTAGGTCCTTTCCAAGGACTAAACTGCAAAAATCCTTATTTTTAGAACCCAAATTATTTTCTCTTATTTTTCCTTGGATCATTCTTTTAATATAACAATAAATTAATAAATAAAACTAACTAATTCCATATAATTAGTTTTATTTAAATATTCCTTTTATTTATTTGGGAACAAAAATTGGGGTATTACAGTGCCAACTGACGGCTCGCTTGATGACACGTTATGGTAGACGACGTGGTCGGCTTAGTGAGATGCTGATATGGTTATACCGTTTGGATGACGGGCCGTTTGGATGACGGGACGTGCTCGGGTGGCATGGATTCCAAGCTTGTCGTGTACATTCTTGGCGAATATACGAATGTTGTACACCTAGGAGTACAACGCACTGTTGAGTGCTAGGGAGTAAAGGATGGACGTCAGAGAGTGTCATAGATTGATGAAGTTAGGCCTGAGAGTTAGGTTCATACATCATGCCACTCATTTAAACTAAGATTGATAAATGAAACAAGTATGAGCATCCTACTTGTATCCTATTTCTGCTAAATGCTAGATGTGTTTGTTGTTTATTGTTACATGTTTATATCTTTACATTGTACATACATTTATGCTCTATTGATTATGTGTGTAGAATTACTTACCCCTATGCCCTTGTAGGTGATGTCACGCTACATCGCTTGCATCGAGATCCGGCCACTTCCTAGTGGCACATGGATCTATGAGGACCATCGCGCGGTGTTCGAGGGAGAGGTAGAGATTACCTTCTACCACCCGAACCCGCTGATTCGATTTCGTCCTCGTAGATTTAGGATTCCCATCATATACACTATGCACGTACCCCCGTTCTACATATATCATGGACCACCTCCCACACGGCCAGCTTGCTCTTATCACAGTTATCGTTTTAGACCTACCCGCTCACACCCTTTTTCTTCGAGAGTCGTCCGCGAGGAGACTCCCCCTTCTGATCCGAGGAGCCCAGTTAGGGTCACACCATCTCCTGACCCTGTACCCAGTGGTAGGGTACCCTCTCCATCGGATGAGATCGAGGAGGATCCCGTGGAGGATGAGAGCGGAGGCGAGCCTGTCGTTCATTCTACTGGGAGTCAATGGATGGACGATGATCCCTAGGTGCGTGCATATGGTACATGATGAGGATCATGGGATCCGATGTGGGGATGTTGTGGAGGAGACTCTGCTGCTGCTGGTGTTGATGATGATGATGTTTGCTTTTGCTACCTGGAGACTGCTACTACTATCACTACTACTATTGTTGTTGCCGGATCTATGAGACCACCTCTAGAGTCTATATTTTTGAGATGTATATATTGTGGATATACTTTTGATTACTCTAGGGTTATGGTTTTATTTTGGACATAGATCTTTATGGACTTATATCTGGATCTTGGAGACTTATACTGGGACTATGTATCACCTGACTCTTTTTATCTATATATAAAATCTATGCTTATATTTCTATTAGCTACATAGTCCTATAATTTCTGCTTACTTTGATGAAGGTTATATGAAAGAATTCGGCTACGTTATTTGAAAATGGTATCAGTTCCGCGAAAGGAAAAAAATGGATAGTATCGCCTAATTTTACTATGAAAATGTCTTTTGCAAAAGTACCGATGCTATCTGAATTTATGAAAAGACTTTATTATCCTAGTAAACACCGAATTCAAAACAATGTTGAAAACGATACAAGTTATTCTCTCCAAGAGCTCCATGTTTCGGTTTGTGCACCCGCTTTGAAAGGAAAATTTTATTTCTACATTTTCTAAATACTTACAAGTCCATATATTATCCGATATAATAGTATAAGTAGTATATTAATTACTTGTAGAATGAGAAGGGTGTCACACTTAGGGCACCAAGCATTGTTTAGGATCATTCTAAAGGTTCTTATTTGTTCTAATACACATTCCTAGACCATTCTAAGCCTTTAGAATACCCTATTAACCATTCTACACTTGTTAGAGCCTCCAAGGACTCATGCTACATCCTATACATCCCTTGGTGCACCAAGCACTGTTTAGGATCATTCTAAAGGTTCTTATATGTCCTAATACACATTCCTAGACGATTCTAAGCCTCTAGAATACTCTCTTAACCATTCTTCACTTGTTAGAGCCTCAAAGAACTCATGCTACATCCTCTACGTCCCTTGGGCCACCAAGCATTGTTTAGGATCATTCTGAGTTTCAATTGTAATTCCACATTCAGAGTTTCAATATTTAGGATCATTCTAAAGGTTCTAATATGTCCTAATATACATTCCTAGCCTATTTTATGCCTTTAGAATACCCTATTAACCATTCTACACTTGTTAGAGCCTCCAAGGACTCATGTTACATCCTCTATGTCTCTTGGGGCACTAAGCATTGTTTAGGATCATTCTAAAGGTTCTTATAAGTCCTAATACACATTCCTAGACCATTCTAAGCCTTTAGAATACTCTATTAACTATTTTACACTTGTTAGAGCCTCCAAGGACTCATGCTACATCCAAGGACTCATTGATCCTTAACCATTTTGTGTGCTTGAGTTTGCCCATTTCTTTGCATTTCCTAGAATTCATTGTGAAGTATGTAATCTCTTAGGTTTGCATTTCTTAGTTGTAGTCATCTTGTTGCATGATTCACTTTGGTGCATATTGATCTTCATAGTCCTATCTTTTGGTTTTGCCCAGGAGTGCAAAAGGATAAGTGTGGGGGTATTTGATGAGCATTTTATTTCCCATTATTCCTTGCATTATTTTACTCCTATTATTGATACTTGTTGCCCATTTGACATTGATTAGCTTGATTTAGTGATTTAGAGTTTATTGGACTAATATTCCGAATATTGTTTAATTTGGAATTATTTAGCCTAATTAATTCTATTTCTATTTTCAGGTAATATTTGGCACAAGGACACTTTGGGAAGTTTGGAAATGAAGATTGAAGTATTGAAGTGAAGATTGTAATTTGAATTTAGGTCCCTTTTTAATTGTAATTTTCAGAATAGTGTTTCTTAGGATTTGGGCCCATGTTTTAGGCCCATTTTGTGTCTTAAGAAGGGAAATTTGTGTAAAGGGTTGGATACACTCCCATTTCAGATTTCACACTCTATCTCTAGGTTAGAACTTCTCTCTTGGCTCTCCTAAGTGGTGGTGGCTGCTAGGGTTTTGTTCTTCCCCATTTCTACTCGTTTTTCTTCATTTATGGCCATGGAAGGCTAGACTTCAAGGGTTAATCCCTTTGGTATTGTATTATCTACTCTTGAGCTCTTATTATTAATGCAATTTCATTTTCTCTTCTCTGTTTTCATGTTTATCAATGTGTAGTGGTTTGCTTAATTCCATTTCGTAGAGATAATACATGAATATAAATGCTTAATTTGTATTAACTCGTAAAAACTCCAATTCTGGTTTCTGATGCTTAATTAGAAATTAGGGTTTGGAGTGATAACTGAATTTTCGCTTAGTATTTGGTTATCACGAGTTGGACAGAGGAGAGGAGAGGAATCGATCTTTAGTGAGCTAGGATTGAGTAGTGTACGTAGGCAAAGGGGTTTGCCCGCTTTTGTTTCTGATATTGTTAGTTTTAATATTCTGTTTATGTTTTGTTCATCACAATTGTTACACACAAAAACCCCCCCAATTTACTGCACACTACGTGTTTGATACTTTGCCTAGACCGATATTCGCTGGGAAACGACCTAGGATCACCTTCCTAGTACTACAGAATTAAACCCCTTTTATTTTGAATGGGTACGGCCTCGATCAAAATTTGGCGCCGTTGCCGGGGATTATCGGTTCTTGCCAAAGATCATACAGTAGTTAGTTAGTTTAGTTAGTGTAGTTAGTGTAGTTAGTGTGTGAATAAGCATTCTGATAACTGATTGAAAGTTGCCCTGTTTGCTGATTTGCTGTTCTGCACAACTGATGCTATTTTAGTGATTCTGTGAGTGCCATTCAGCATAGCTGTGGGTGGAATTTTTGCACGAAAATTGGTATCCACACTTGTTTCATCATATATTAGTGTGTTGATGCATCACAGACACTCAGATAGGCACTGGTTGTGAGTTCCAGAAAAATTTTCCAAGTTTCAGCAGCACTTACTATAAATAGGCGTAACTTTTGATCCGTAACTCGGAATTTGACGAATTTTATATCAAATCTAAGGGAATTTTCTGAATAATCTGATTTTTCTCACATTGTCAGAAAACTCCTTCGTTTGGATCCCAAAAAAGCCTGTTTACTATTTCTTTTTTATTTTACAAGTTCTATTTTCTTAGTTTTTGGTCACTGTTTTAATTCTTTGACTTGGTTCCCTTTTGAATTTTGTCCTCAAACTTTCTGTGATATGTTTTCATGATTTTAGGGTGCTGAAAAAAATAAAGAAAAAAATTTTAAAAAAATAAAAAAATTTTGTTGCCGATTTTGGTCATGCATATCTGTTACAGTATGCTATGGTTGATGTTGTTCTGTTCAGTACATGACTAGGGGCAACCCAAGTTATTTGCATCCTTACAACCCTGAAATTGATAGAACTTATCACAGATTAGTTAGACAAAATAGGAATCAGTCATTAGATAGTGAGTCGGAGTCATCTTATAGTCCTTCTAATTCTGCTTCTATTTCTGCGTACTCTATTCCTTCTTCTTTTGTTCAATCTGATTTTGTACATTGTGATAACATGGCTCAACCCCCACCAAGGGAAAGAACACTTAGGGAACTGGCTGCACCTGACTTCACTATTGAAGACTCGTGTATCCGGTATCCTGATGAGGATGTTCCTTTTGAGCTTAGAACAGGACTAATCCATTTGTTGCCCAAGTTTCATGGTCTTACAGGTGAGGATCCTCATAAGCATCTCAAGAAATTCCATATAGTGTGCACCACAATGAAACCACATGATGTGCAAGAGGATCATGTCTGTCTCAGAGCATTCCCACATTCCTTAGAGGGTCTAGCACAAGATTGGTTGTCTGACTTGGCCCCTGGTTCCATCACAAGCTGGGATGACTTGAAGAGGGCATTTCTGGAAAAATTCTTCCCTGCAAATAGGACCACTGCAATCAGAAAGGAAATCTCTGGTATCAGGCAACAACATGGAGAGAGTCTCTATGAATATTGGGAGAGATTCAAGAGGTTGTGTGCTTCCTGCCCTCACCATCAGATCTCAGAGCAGCTTCTCATCCAGTACTTTTATGAGGGTCTCAACTTCATGGAGAGAAACATGGTAGATGCTGCAAGTGGTGGTACATTGGGAGATATGACACCCTTACAAGCCAGGAGAAAAATTGAGAAGATGGCTTCCAACTGTCAACAATTCCATGCAAGAAGCAACAGTGATGCAATAGTTGTGAGGGATGTAAATGATGTTGGTGCAGACTCGGGCAAGGTTGAGAAGCTTGAGCAGAAAATTGATTCACTTACAACATTGGTCACACAATTGGCTGTCAATCAGAAAAAGATGATACTTCCTGCTAGAGTGTGTGGCATATGCACATCCATTGAGCACCCCACAGATGCATGCCCTTCCCTTCAGCAGCAACAGCCGATGACCAGTGGTGACCAACCCGAGGCCTATGCAGCAAACATATACAACAATAGAGGCCCACAACAACACAATCATGACCTCTCTTCCAATAGATACAACCCTGGATGGAGGAACCATCCCAACTTGAAGTGGTCTGATCAACAACAGCAACCTTCTCCTAATGTTCCATTTCAGAACACCGCTGGACCAAGTAGACCACCATATGTACCTCCTCCCATCCAACAGCAAAGGCAACAACAACAGCAGCAAGTGGTTCATCCTGCACTATCAGCTCCTCCATCCAACCAACCTACCTTGGAGGAGTTGGTGAGGCAAATGACCATGCAAAATCTCCAATTTCAACAAGAAACTAGAGCATCCATTCAGAGACAAGAGGCATCCATTCAGACTTTGACAAATCAGATGGGTCAAATGGCAACTTCTCTCAACAACTTGCAATCTCAAAATTCTGACAAGTTGTCATCCCAAACTGTGATCAACCCTCAGAATCAGAATGTGAGTGCCATCAACTTGAGGTCAGGAAAGCAGATTGTCACACCCACACCACAACCTCACTTCAACAATGATGCTCTAGCTTCTTCCTCTAAAGGGAAGAGCCAAGTGGTAGATGAAGGTGAGCATGCTAGCACCAAGGAGAATCATCCAACTCAACCTTCCTCAACTTCAACCACAAGCCCTGCTATTTTCCTACAACCTCCTCATGTTCCTCTTCCATTCCCACCAAGAGTGCCTCAAAACAAAAGGGTGGAAGAGGTGGACAAGGACATTTTTGACACATTCAGGAAGGTGGAAGTCAACATACCCCTTCTTGATGCAATAAAACAGATTCCAAGGTATGCAAAGTTCCTTAAGGAGTTGTGCACTCATAAGAGAAGACTCAAGGGCAATGAGAGGATAAGCATGGGAAGGAATGTCTCCGCTCTCATAGGTAAACCTATCCCTCACATTCCTGAAAAATGTAAGGATCCTGGAACTTTCTCTATACCTTGCATCATAGGCAATGTTAAGTTTGAAAACGCTATGCTAGATTTAGGAGCATCCATAAATGTCATGCCTATGTCTGTTTTTAAGTCTCTTTCTCTTGGACCTCTTCAACCTACGGGTGTGGTGATTCAATTGGCAAATAGAAGTACTGCCCACCCCGCAGGTTTGATAGAGGATGTATTTGTTCGGGTTGAAGAGTTGATCTTCCCTGCTGATTTTTACATACTTGATATGGAAGATGACTCTCCCCGTAATGTTGTTCCTATTATTTTGGGGAGGCCATTTTTGAAAACAGCCCGAACCAAGATAGATGTGCATTCAGGTTCACTTTCCATGGAGATTGATGGTAGTGTGATCGGATTTGACATTTTCCATGCTATGAAACATTTTCCTGAGGATCACTTTGTTTTTCATGTGGACTTGCTTGATGATTTGATAGATGAGCATATGCTTGACTTTTTGCATCATGATTTTGAATTGCCATCTTTCACTGATTCATTTACTTGTCCATCATGCACTAACTCTGGATGGTGCACCGCATGCACTGAAATAGCCCAGTTTCTAGACTCTGCTACTGCATCTGATGATTCATATGTTATAGATTCAGATTATGCTAACCCTAACCCCATATCTGTTATGCATGAGTCTGATTCACTTGTTCAGGTGCAAGCAACATAATCCATTTCTGTTGTCCCTTTAGTTCCATCTATTATGCAGGCACCCTCATTGGACCTGAAGCCCCTCCCTCCTCATCTCAAATATGCTTACTTGAAGGATGAGCAGAAACTCCCAATGATCATCTCTACCTCACTTTCTGTTGATCAAGAGGAGAAACTGTTGGATGTGATAAGAAAGAACAAGAAGGCAATTGGATGGACTTTAGCAGATATTCCTGGAATTAGCCCCTCCATGTGCATGCACCGCATTTTGTTGGAGGATGGGGCTAAACCAGTGAGACAACCCCAAAGGCGGTTGAACCCCCAGATTCTTGATGTGGTTAAGAAAGAGGTCACCAAGCTGCTCCAAGCGGGTATCATCTACCCAATTTCAGATAGCACTTGGGTGAGCCCGGTGCAAGTTGTCCCCAAGAAGTCTGGTGTCATAGTTGTCAAAAATGAGAAGGATGAGCTGATTCCCACTAGAGTGCAGAACGGTTGGAGAGTCTGCATTGATTACAGAAAGCTCAACCAGGCGACTCGCAAGGATCATTTCCCTCTCCCCTTCATTGATCAGATGTTGGAGCGCCTGGCAGGTAAATCTCATTATTGCTTCTTAGATGGTTTCTCTGGTTATTTTCAAATTTGCATTGCACCAGAGGACCAACATAAGACCACATTTACCTGTCCTTTTGGCACATTTGCATATAGAAAGATGCCTTTTGGCCTATGCAATGCTCCTGCCACATTTCAAAGATGTATGATGAGTATTTTTGCTGACTTGCTCGAGCATTGCATAGAGGTCTTCATGGATGATTTTAGTGTTTATGGCTCCTCATTTGATGCATGTCTTGATAATTTGACTAAGGTGCTTAACAGGTGCATTGAGACTAACCTTGTCTTGAATTTTGAAAAATGCCACTTCATGGTAGAAGAAGGCATAGTCTTAGGGCACATTGTTATGCACAAGGGCATAGAAGTTGACCCTGCTAAGCTGCATGTAATATCACATTTGCCTTACCCCTCTTGCGTGCGAGAGGTGCGTTCTTTTCTTGGTCATGCAGGTTTCTATCGCAGGTTTATTCAGAACTTTAGCAACATTGCCCTTCCTCTATCCAAGCTGCTTCAAAAGGATGCCCCATGGGAATTTGGAGACCAATGCAAGAGGGCATTTGATGAATTGAAGAAAGCACTGACCACCACTCCCATCATCCAACCACCTGATTGGACCCTCCCATTTGAGCTCATGACTGATGCTTCAAATTATGCTTTGGGAGCAGTTCTCTCCCAAAGGGTTGGTAAGCTATCGCATGTGATTTATTATGCTTCTAAGACTTTAGATGCAACACAGGTTAATTACACAACAACTGAAAAAGAAATTTTGGCTATTGTTTTTGCACTTGACAAGTTTAGATCATATTTGCTTGGTTCTAAGGTTGTAGTGTACACTGATCATGCTGCTCTGAAGTATCTTTTGAAAAAGACAGATTCCAAACCTAGGTTGATTAGGTGGATGTTGCTCCTCCAAGAGTTTGATCTTGAGATTCAGGATCGGAGTGGTGCGCATAACCTTGTCGCAGACCACTTGAGCAGGATAGAGAGAGAGGAGGATACATTTCCTATCCGGGATGACTTCCCGGATGAGCAGCTTTTATCTTTACATGTTTCCCATCCCCCTCCCCAAACTCCTTGGTTTGCAAACATTGTTAATTATCTGGTTGCTTCTGTTTTTCCTGCCTTGGCATCCAAAGCTCAAAGAGACAAATTAAAGAGCGATGCCAAGTATTATGTATGGGATGACCCCTATCTGTGGCGTTTTTGCAGTGATCAGGTCATTCGCAGGTGCATTCTAGACCAGGAGATCCAATCGGTTCTCCAATTTTGCCATGCTTCACCAGTGGGAGGCCACCTTGGTACTCAAAAGATAGCACGAAAGGTGCTGGATTCTGGATTTTATTGGCCTACCATTTTCAAGGATGCGAGCAACATCTACAGCTCATGTGAGCAGTGTCAAAGAGCAGGAGGCGCCCTATCTTGGAGGCAACAGATGCTGCAACAACCTATGTTGTTCTGTGAGGTGTTCGATGTCTGGGGTATAGATTTCATGGGCCCCTTTCCTGTTTCTTTTGGTTTTTATTATATCTTACTGGTTGTGGATTACGTATCCAAATGGGTGGAAGCTAAGGCCACCAGGACTAATGATGCTCAGGTTGTTGTAGATTTTGTCAGGTCTAATATCCTTTGCAGGTTTGGCATACCTAGAGCCATAGTCAGTGACCAAGGCACACACTTCTGCAATAGATCCATGCAAACTTTGCTCAAGAAGTATGGGGTTGTGCACAAAGTTTCTACACCCTATCACCCCAAAACCAACGGGCAAGCTGAGATTTCAAATAGAGAGATCAAGCGGATTTTGGAGAAGATGGTGAAGCTTAATAGAAAGGATTGGAGCACACGATTGGAGGATGCTCTATGGGCCCATCGGACCGCTTACAAGGCACCCATAGGGATGTCACCCTATCGGGTTGTCTTTGGTAAGGCGTGCCACCTGCCTGTGGAGATAGAGCACCGTGCATATTGGGCTGCGAAGCAATGTAACTTAGCTCTTGATCAAGCGGGTGAGGAGAGGAAGCTGCAGTTGAGTGAGCTAGATGAGATCCGTTTGGAGTCCTATGAGAACTCCAAATTTTACAAAGAGAAGACCAAGAAGCTTCATGATAACTCCATTTCCAGAAAGGAGTTCTTGGTTGGTCAAAAAGTTTTGCTCTACAACTCTAGGCTTGGACTCATGAGTGGAAAGCTCCGCTCTAAATGGATTGGACCGTTTTTAGTCACCCAGGTGTTTCCTTATGGCACTGTGGAGATCAAGAGTGAGTCCACGAACAAGAGCTTCAAAGTCAATGGCCACCGACTCAAGCCTTTCCTAACCACCCCTTCTTTGGATGATGCACCTGTGGAGGAGGCCTCATTGGTCGACCCCACTTTTGAACAACCATGACTTAGGGAGTCTTCTTTTCTCCTTCCTTGCTCTTTTTATTACACTTGTCTATATCTGTCTGATTCTGCTATTTGTGTTCCATTGAGGACAATGTGTGATTTAAGTGTGGGGGGGAGAGTAGTTTAGGTTGCATATTTTGCTTTGATTTTTTTAGGTTTTGCTTAGTTTTGGGCATTTTCTTGCATGTTTTTGCTTCATTTTAGTAGAGTTTTGGTATCTTGTGTCTGAATTCATGCATTTCTGTGTGCAAAGTTGCTTTTGATAATTAAGAGGTAGTAACACTGTGATAGAATTGTCCCTTTTGTGAGGATTTGAGCCTTAATTGTGGGTGGATTTCTATATATGCCACCTAATTTTCTTCATGTGTGATTGCACTCTGGATTACTTGCACTCTAGAACTTGACTTGACTCTTGTTGATACTTGATTGCTCATGCACATTTTGAAATGATTTAGGCACTTTCTTTCTTGAATAAGCTACTAGCCATATGAACCTACCTTGAATGAATGTATCCTTTGCTAGCCCCTTTGAGCCTTTTTATCCCTTTCCTTGTTCTTTAGCTCATTACAAGCCTATGACCGAAAAACCATGATTGTCCTAACCTTAGGGAATTTTGGAGCTTTGGAATTGTTTTGGGAATGAGTATTAGGTAAGAAGTGTGCTCTATGCTTCAATTGGTTGAGTTCTTGGTTTTGCCTCTTTGGTTGTTATAGCTATGGCTTCATCTTCATGCCATTTGTGTTGTTTCTTCTTTTCTTTTTGTATATCTCTCAAAAACAAAAAATAGAAAAAAAATGCAAAAATAAAAAAAAAGAAGAAAAAAAAAGAAAAAAAAAGTGAATAAAAGGTTGTTGAGGCAAAGAGGATTGGAATTAGTGGTTGTTGATTTTGGGGTGGATTTTGCTTACTTTTTACTTATTCCCCATTGCTCCTCTATTCCCTTGGTTTTAACTACATTCCCATATTTTTATCCTACCTTGTCCTTGGCCCCATTACAACCCTTAAAAGACCTTTTGATCATTTTGTGCATGTGTGTTGATGGTTGATGTTAGAGGCTTGTCAAACTTATGGTTGTGTTTGTTTTTCATGATGTGCCTTGAGTGTAAATAATGATTAACCCCAAACACTTGAGTGTAAACACTTTTGAGTGATCCTTGTGAGTTTCTATCATCTTTGTGACTATCCTCTTGTTGTCATTGGTTTCTTTGCATACTTGAAGTAATTGGATGATGTTCACGGATGCTTTGACTCATTGATCCTTAACCATTTTGTGTGCTTGAGTTTGCCCATTTCTTTGCATTTCCTAGAATTCATTGTAAAGTATGTAATCTCTTAGGTTTGCATTTCTTAGTTGTAGTCATCTTGTTGCATGATTCACTTTGGTGCATATTGATCTTCATAGTCCTATCTTTTGGTTTTGCCCAGGAGTGCAAAAGGATAAGTGTGGGGGTATTTGATGAGCATTTTATTTCCCATTATTCCTTGCATTATTTTACTCCTATTATTGATACTTGTTGCCCATTTGACATTGATTAGCTTGATTTAGTGATTTAGAGTTTATTGGACTAATATTCCGAATATTGTTTAATTTGGAATTATTTAGCCTAATTAATTCTATTTCTATTTTCAGGTAATATTTGGCACAAGGACACTTTGGGAAGTTTGGAAATGAAGATTGAAGTATTGAAGTGAAGATTGTAATTTGCATTTAGGTCCCTTTTTAATTGTAATTTTCAGAATAGTGTTTCTTAGGATTTGGGCCCATGTTTTAGGCCCATTTTGTGTCTTAAGAAGGGAAATTAGTGTAAAGGGTTGGATACACTCCCATTTCAGATTTCACACTCTATCTCTAGGTTAGAACTTCTTTCTTGGCTCTCCTAAGTGGTGGTGGCTGCTAGGGTTTTGTTCTTCCCCGTTTCTACTCGTTTTTCTTCATTTATGGCCATGGAAGGCTAGACTTCAAGGGTTAATCCCTTTGGTATTGTATTATCTACTCTTGAGCTCTTGTTATTAATGCAATTTCGTTTTCTCTTCTCTGTTTTCATGTTTATCAATGTGTAGTGGTTTGCTTAATTCCATTTCGTAGAGATAATACATGAATATAAATGCTTAATTTGTATTAACTCGTAAAAACTCCAATTCTGGTTTCGGATGCTTAATTAGAAATTAGGGTTTGGAGTGATAACTGAATTTTCGCTTAGTATTTGGTTATCACGAGTTGGACAGAGGAGAGGAGAGGAATCGATCTTTAGTGAGCTAGGATTGAGTAGTGTACGTAGCCAAAGGGGTTTGCCCGCTTTTGTTTCTGATTTTGTTAGTTTTAATATTCTGTTTATGTTTTGTTCATAACAATTGTTACACACAAAAACCCCCCCAATGTACTGCACACTCTGTGTTTGATACTTTGCCTAGACCGATATTCGCTGGGTAACGACCTAGGATCACCTTCCTAGTACTACAGAATTAAACCCCTTTTATTTTGATCGGGTACGGCCTCGATCAACGTCCCTTGGGGCACTAAGCATTGTTTAGGATCATTCTAAAGGTTCTTATATGTCCTAATACACATTCCTAGACCATTCTAAGCCTTTAGAATACCCTATTAACCATTCTACACTTGTTAGAGCCTCCAAGGACTCATGCTACATCCAATACGTCCCATGGGGCACCAAGCATTGTTTAGGATCATTCTAAAGGTTCTTATATGTCCCAATACACATTCCGAGACCATTCTAAGCCTTTAGAATACTTTATTAACTATTCTACACATGTTAGAGCCTCCAAGGACTCAAGCTACATCCTCTACGTCCCTTGGGGCACTAAGCATTGTTTAGGATCATTCTAAAGGTTCTTATATGTCCTAATACACATTCCTAGACCATTCTAAGCCTTCAGAATAGTCTATTAACCATTCAACACTTGTTAGAACCTCCAAGGACTCATGCAACATCCTATACGTCCCTTGGGGCACCAAGCACTGTTTAGGATCATTCTAAAGGTTCTTATATGTCCTAATACACATTCCTATACCATTCTAAGCCTATAGAATACTCTATTAACCATTCTACACTTGTTAGAGCCTCCAAGGACTCATGCTACATCCTATACGTCCGTTGGGGCACCAAGCATTGTTTAGGATCATTCTAAAGGTTCTTATATGTCCTAATACACATTCCTATACCATTCTAAGCCTTTAGAATACTCTATTAACCATTCTACACTTGTTAGAGCCTCCAAGGACTCATGCTACATCCTATACGTCCATTGGGGCACCAAGCATTGTTTAGGATCATTCTAAAGGTTCTTATTTGTCCTAATACACATTCCTAGACCATTGTAAGCCTTTAGAATACCCTATTAACCATTCTACACTTGTTAGAGCCTCAAAGAACTCATGCTACATCCTCTACATCCCTTGGGCCACCAAACATTGTTTAGGATCATTCTGAGTTTCAATTGTAATTCCATATTTAGAATTTCAATGTTTAGGATCATTCTAAAGGTTCTAATATGTCCTAATACACATTCCTAGCCCATTCTATGCCTTTAGAATACCCTATTAACCATTCTACACTTGTTAGAGCCTCCAAGGACTCATGCTACATCCTCTACGTCCCTTGGGGCACGAAGCATTGTTTAGGATCATTCTAATGGTTCTTATATGTCCTAATACACATTCCTAGACCATTCTAAGCCTATAGAATACTCTTTTAACTATTTTACACTTGTTAGAGCCTCCAAGGACTCATGCAACATCCTATACGTCCCTTGGGGCACCAAGCATTGTTTAGGATCATTCTAAAGGTTCTTATATGTCCCAATACACATTCCTATACCATTCTAAGCCTTTAGAATACTCTATTAACTATTCTACACTTGTTAGAGCCTCCAAGGACTCAAGCTACATCCTCTACGTCCCTTGGGGCACTAAGCATTGTTTAGGATCATTCTAAAGGTTCTTATATGTCCTAATACACATTCCTAGACCATTCTAAGCCTTCAGAATACTCTATTAACCATTCTACACTTGTTAGAGCCTCCAAGGACTCATGCTACATCCTATACGTCCCTTGGGGCACCAAGCATTGTTTAGGATCATTCTAAAGGTTCTTATATGTCCTAATACACATTCCTAGACCATTCTAAGCCTTTAGAATACCCTATTAACCATTCTACACTTGTTAGAGCCTCCAAGGACTCAAGCTACATCCTCTACGTCCCTTGGGGCACTAAGCATTGTTTAGGATCATTCTAAAGGTTCTTATATGTCCCAATACATATTCCTAGATGATACTAAGCCTTTAGAATACCCTATTAACCATTCTACAATTGTTAGATCCTCCAAGGACTCATGCTACATCCAATACGTCCCTTGGGGCACCAAGCATTGTTTAGGATCATTCTAAAGGTTCTTATATGTCCCAATAAACATTCCTAGACCATTCTAAGCCTTTAGAATACTCTATTAACTATTTTACACTTGTTAGAGCCTCCAAGGACTCATGCTACATCCTATACGTCCATTGGGCCACCAAGCATTGTTTAGGATCATTCTAAAGGTTCTTATATGTCCTAATACACATGCCTATACCATTCTAAGCCTTTAGAATACTCTATTAACCATTCTACACTTGTTAGAGCCTCCAAGGACTCATGCGACATCCTATATGTCCATTGGGGCACCAAGCATTGTTTAGGATCATTCTAAAGGTTCTTATATGTCCTAATACACATTCCTATACCATTCTAAGCCTTTAGAATACTCTATTAACTATTTTACACTTGTTAGAGCCTCCAAGGACTCATGCTACATCCGATACGTCCCTTGGGCCACCAAGCATTGTTTAGGATCATTCTAAAGGTTCTTATATGTCCTAATACACATTCCTATACCATTCTAAGCCTTTAGAATACTCTATTAACCATTCTACACTTGTTAGAGCCTCCAAGGACTCATGCTACATCCAATACGTCCATTGGGGCACCAAGCATTGTTTAGGATCATTCTAAAGGTTCTTATATGTCCTAATACACATTCCTATACCATTCTAAGCCTTTAGAATACTCTATTAACCATTCTACACTTGTTAGAGCCTCCAAGGACTCATGCTACATCCCATACGTCCATTGGGGCACCAAGCATTGTTTAGGATCATTCTAAAGGTTCTTATTTGTCCTAATACACATTCCTAGACCATTGTAAGCCTTTAGAATACCCTATTAACCATTCTACACTTGTTAGAGCCTCAAAGAACTCATGCTACATCCTCTACGTCCCTTGGGCCAGCAAGCATTGTTTAGGATCATTCTGAGTTTCAATTGTAATTCCATATTTAGAGTTTCAATGTTTAGGATCATTCTAAAGGTTCTAATATGTCCTAATACACATTCCTAGCCCATTCTATGCCTTTAGAATACCCTATTAACCATTCTACACTTGTTAGAGCCTCCAAGGACTCATGCTACATCCTCTACGTCCCTTGGGGCACGAAGCATTGTATAGGATCATTCTAATGGTTCTTATATGTCCTAATACACATTCCTAGACCATTCTAAGCCTTTAGAATACACTATTAACTATTTTACACTTGTTAGAGCCTCCAAGGACTCATGCAACATCCTATACGTCCCTTGGGGCACCAAGCTTGTTTAGGATCATTCTAAAGGTTCTTATATGTCCCAATACACATTCCTATACCATTCTAAGCCTTTAGAATATGCTATTAACTATTCTACACTTGTTAGAGCCTCCAAGGACTCAAGCTATATCCTCTACGTCCCTTGGGGCACTAAGCATTGTTTATGATCATTCTAAAGGTTCTTATATGTCCTAATACACATTCCTAGACCATTCTAAGCCTTCAGAATACTCTATTAACCATTCTACACTTGTTAGAGCCTCCAAGGACTCATGCTACATCCTATACGTCCCTTGGGGCACCAAGCATTGTTTAGGATCATTCTAAAGGTTCTTATATGTCCTAATACACATTCCTAGACCATTCTAAGCCTTCAGAATACTCTATTAACCATTCTACACTTGTTAGAGCCTCCAAGGACTCATGCTACATCCTATACGTCCCTTGGGGCACCAACCATTGTTTAGGATCATTCTAAAGGTTCTTATATGTCCTAATACACATTCCTAGACCATTCTAAGCCTTTAGAATACCCTATTAACAATTCTACACTTGTTAGAGCCTCCAAGGACTCAAGCTACATCCTCTACGTCCCTTGGGGTACTAAGCATTGTTTAGGATCATTCTAAAGGTTCTTATATGTCCCAATACATATTCCTAGATGATACTAAGCCTTTAGAATACCCTATTAACCATTCTACAATTGTTAGATCCTCCAAGGGTTCATGCTACATCCAATACGTCCCTTGGGGCACCAAGCATTGTTTAGGATCATTCTAAAGGTTCTTATATGTCCCAAAACACATTCCTAGACCATTCTAAGCCTTTAGAATACTCTATTAACTATTTTACACTTGTTAGAGCCTCCAAGGACTCATGCTACATCCAATACGTCCCTTGGGGCACCAAGCATTGTTTAGGATTATTCTAAAGGTTCTTATATGTCCTAATACACATTCCTATACCATTCTAAGCCTTTAGAATACTCTATTAACCATTCTATACTTGTTAGAGCCTCCAAGGACTCATGCTACATCCTATACGTCCCTTGGGGCACCAAGCATTGTTTAGGATCATTTTAAAGGTTTATATATGTCCTAATACACATTCCTAGACCATTCTAAGCATTTAGAATACCCTATTAACCATTCTACACTTGTAAGAGCCTCCAAGAACTCATGCATTGTTTAGGATCATTCTAAAGGTTCTTATATGTCCCAATACATATTCCTAAACGATACTAAGCCTTTAGAATACCCTATTAACCATTCTACACTTGTTAGAGCCTCCAATGACTCATGCTACATCCAATACGTCCCTTGGGGCACCAAGCGATGTTTAGAATCATTCTAAAGGTTCTTATATGTCCCAATACACATTCCTAGACCATTCTAAGCCTTTAGAATACTATATAACTATTTAACACTTGTTAGAGCCTCCAAGGACTCATGCTACCTCCTATACGTCCCTTGGGGCACCAAGCATTGTTTAGGATCATTCTAAAGCTTCTTATATGTCCTAATACACAGTCCTAGACGATTCTAAGCCTCTAGAATACTCTCTTAACCATTCTACACTTGTTAGAGCCTCCAAGAACTCATGCTACATCCTCTATGTCCCTTGGGCCAACAAGCATTGTTTAGGATCATTCTAAAGGTTCTTATATGTCCTGATACACATTCCTAGACCATTTTAAGCCTTTAGAATACTCTTTTAACCATTCTACACTTATTAGAGCCTCCAAGGACTAATGCTACATCCTCTACATCCCTTGGGGCTCTAAGCATTGTTTACGATCATTCTAAAGGTTCTTATATGTCCCAATACATATTCCTACACAATACTAAGCCTTTAGAATACCCTATTAACCATTCTACACATGTTAGAGCCTCCAAGGACTCAAGCCACATCCTCTACGTCCCTTGGGGCACCAAGCATTGTTTAGGATCATTCTAAAGCTTCTTATATGTCCTAATACACAATCCTAGACGATTCTAAGCCTCTAGAATACTCTCTTAACCATTCTGCACTTGTTAGAGCCTCAAAGAAATCATGCTACATCCTATACGTCCCTTGGGGCACCAAGCATTGTTTAGGATCATTCTAATGGTTCTTATATGTCCCAATACATACTCCTAGACGATACCAAGCCTTTAGAATACCTTATTAACCATTCTACACTTGTTAGAGCCTCCAAGGACTCATGCTACATCCAATACGTCCCTTGGGGCACCAGGCATTGTTTAGGATCATTCTAAAGGTTCTTATATGTCCCAATACACATTCCTTGACCATTCTAAGCCTTTAGAATACTCTATTAACTATTTTACACTTGTTAGAGCCTCCAAGGACTCATGCTACATCCTATACGTCCCTTGGGGCAACAAGCATTGTTTAGGATCATTCTAAAGGTTCTTAAATGTCCTAATACACATTCCTATACCATTCTAAGCCTTAGAATACTCTATTAACCATTCTACACTTGTTAGGGCCTCCAAGGACTCATGCTACATCCTATACGTCCCTTGGGGCACCAAGCATTGTTTAGGAAATTCTAAAGGTTCATATATGTCCTAATACACATTCCTAGACCATTCTAAGCCTTTAGAATACCCTATTAACCATTCTACACTTGTTAGAGCCTCCAAGGACTCAAGCCACATCCTCTACGTCCCTTGGGGCACTAAGCATTGTTTAGGATCATTCTAAAGGTTCTTATATTTCCCAATACATATTCCTAGACGATACTTAGCCTTTAGAATACCCTATTTACCATTCTACACTTGTTAGAGCCTCCAATGACTCATGCTACATCCAATACGTTCCTTGGGGCACCAAGCATTATTTAGGATCATTCTAAAGGTTCTTATATGTCCTAATACACATTCCTAGACCATTCTAAGCCTGTATAATAAACTCTTCACTATTCTAAACTTGTTAGAGCCTCCAAGGACTCATGGTACAGCCTACACGTCCCTTGGGGTACCAAGCATTGTTTAGGATCATTCTAAAGGTTCTTATATGTCCCAATACACATTCCTAGACCATTCTAAGCCTTTAGAATACTCTATTAACTATTTTACACTTCTTAGAGCCTCCAAGCACTCATGCTACATCCTATACGTCCCTTGGGGCATCAAGCATTGTTTAGGATCATTCTAAAACTTCTTATATGTCCTAATACACAGTCCTAGATGATTCTAAGCCTCTTGAATACTCTCTTAACCATTCTACACTTGTTAGAGTCTCCAAGAACTCATGCATTGTTTAGGATCATTCTAAAGGTTCTTATATGTCCTAATACACATTCCTAGACAGTTCTAACCATTTTACACTTGTTAGAGCCTCCAACGACTCATGCTACATCCTCTACGTCCCTTGGGGCACTAAGCATTGTTTACGATAATTCTAAAGGTTCTTATATGTCCCAATACATATTCGTAGACAATACTAAGCCTTTAGAATACCCTATTAACCAATCTGCACTTGTTAGAGCCTCCAAGGACTCATGCTACATCCAATACATCCCTTGGGGCACCAAGCATTGTTTAGGATCATTCTAAAGGTTCTTATTTGTCCTAATACACATTCCTAGACCATTCTAAGCCTTTAGAATACCCTATTAACCATTCTACACTTGTTAGAGACTCCAAGGACTCATACTACATCCTATACATCCCTTGGTGCACCATGCATTGTTTAGGATCATTCTAAAGGTTCTTATATGTCCTAATACACATTCCTAGACGATTCTAAGTCTCTAGAATCTGCATTCCGTCAAATCAAGAACTAAGGAGAGCTATACTAGAAGAAGCCCACAAAGCAAGTTGAGTATGCATCCTGGATCAACTAAGATGTATCAAGACCTGAAGAAGATGTTTTGGTGGTCCGGATTGAAGAAATACGTTGCGTCTTATGTTGCGTCTTGCCTTGTTTTCCAAAAGGCGAAGATTGAACATAAGAAGCCCGGAGGAGAATTGCAACCTTTGAGCATACCAGAATGGAAATGGGATGGAATAGCCATGGATTTTGTAAGTGGTTTTCCGAGAACGAGAGAGGGTTTCGATGCAATTTGGGTAGTAGTTGATC
This sequence comes from Crotalaria pallida, assembly GCA_037953625.1. NCBI lineage: Eukaryota > Viridiplantae > Streptophyta > Magnoliopsida > Fabales > Fabaceae > Crotalaria > Crotalaria pallida. The sequence goes on along the minus strand of CM075649.1, from coordinate 70,749,877 downwards.
GTTTAACGAAGTCAACTCATTTCATTCCCATCAACATACAATATCCGTCGGAGAAGCTTGCAAGATTGTACATCAAGGAGATCGTAAGATTGCATGGAATCCCCTCGAGTATCGTATCGGATCGTGATCCTCGTTTCGTATCTCGCTTCTGGCAGGGTTTGCATCGAGCGTTAGGAACGCAGTTAAGAATGAGTTCGGCTTATCACCCGCAAACGGATGGTCAATCGGAGAGAATGATTTAATCTCTGGAAGATTTACTCCGTTCTTGTGTTTTAGAGTACCAAGAAAGTTGGGACCGTTTGTTGCCGCTTGTGGAGTTCACCTACAATAATAGTTACCACACAAGCATTGATATGGCTCCGTACGAAGCCCTCTATGGAAGGAAATGTAGAACCCCACTATGTTGGTTCCAAGTGGGGGAGAACGCTCTCATTGGACCTGAGTTAGTTTAGGAAACGACCGAGAAGATCAAGGTTATCCAGGAAAAGATGAAAATTGCATAGAGTCGTCAGAAGAGCTATGCCGATCAGCGTAGAACCAAGCTCGAATTTCAAGAAGGAGATCATGTATTTCTGCGAATAGTGCCAAGAACTGGTATCAGGAGAGTGATGAAGCCGAGGAAACTGACACCAAAGTTTATTGGCCCTTATCAGATCCTAAAGCGAGTCGGTCCCGTCGCTTATCAGATCGCGTTACCACCTTCTTTAGCTAATCTCCATGATGTATTCCACGTCTCTCAGCTTCGCAAATTTATTCAAGACCCGTCTTCAATTATCCAGTTGCAGCCAGACGAAATACCTTTAAAGGAGAATCTGACATTTGAAGTCGGACCAGTGCGAATTGAAGATCGTCAAATCAGAAAGCTGCGAGGAAAAGAGATTCCTTTAGTGAGAGTTCTTTGGAATCAAAAAGGAGTGTCAGAATCAACATGGGAATTAGAATCTAAGATGAGAGAAGAGTACCCACATTTGTTTATTTAGTCGGAATTTCGGGGACGAAATTCTATTTAAGTGGGGGAGGATGTAAGATCCTATATTTTAAATATATGAAATAAAAGTATTTTATCAATATTAGTATCATTAAAATAGTCAATTTTTCCTATTTTAGCAAAAACACTCGAGTATTTTAGGAAAAACTCGAGTATTTTAAGTAGCTGTTTGGAAATTTGAATTTTTAAATAAAAACTCGAGTATTTGGGAAAAAACTCGAGTATTTCGTACAGACCTGAAAGTGTATAAGTCGGTTTTTATTTAATTTTCGCACCAAAACGCGGTTTCTTGAAATGACAAGCATAGAGCTGGACTTTACTTTGACCTGAAGTATTCTTAAGCTATAAATTGATGCTTGGTTGAATCATTCAACACCTCTAATCACCCAAAACCCGAATTTCAGTTTTTGACTCTCAGTTTTTCAGAGCATACTTTGATCTCTGATTTCTCCTTCGTTTCTCAACCAAATCATTTGAAACCAAAACACAACTCAAGGTTCTATTTCCATCTTTGAATTAGAATCAAGAATCACATCAAATAAGCCCTGTAGTTCGAGTTCTAGCTCATCAAAGTTTGAGGTTCAAAGCTGTGAAAACAGAGTAGTTTTCAGCATCAAGTATTCATCTTCATTGAAGTCGTTTGGTAATCTCAGGGATCCTTTTTGTGTCAAACTTGTTTCTGATTGAAGTTAGTATATCCTAGTTTGTTAAACTAACTTGTTTCGTTCTTTTTCATGCCAAATCCGTGGTGAAATCTGTGGCCAAAGTCAGCCTGTTCAACCCATTTTTCACAAAGTCCATAAATTGGATTTTTTGGATCCAGCCAAGTTTCTTGTTATTTAATCTGTTGTTTAGCTTCTCTAAGGTAAGGGAGGAGTTATCTAATTGCTAGAATGAGTAATCTCAAGCTAGAAATGTAGGAACCTCACAAGGTTCATCAAGGGATGAAGTTGGAATTGGGAATATGACATGGAGGTCATAAACACAAGGTTTTCTAAGTCAAACAAGTTTAAATGGACCTTATAATGCTCACTGGATTGATTTTCGAAGTTAAAACCAAGTGGAAATGAATTTCATATCTTGAAATGGTTATTTTCCAAGTTTATGTTGATTCTATGATTTGATGTTGATTTATGTTATTATGTACTTGTTTATCTGTTCTAACTTGTTTCTTATATGTGTGTATGCCTCTGTTTTGCATAAGAATGGAGAAACAATGAATGGAATTCGAATTGGTGCTTAAAGTGCAGAAACTGGTGCTGTTGCAGTAAAAACACTCGAGTCTTTTGATAAATACTCGAGTATTCTGGGAAAATGAAGAACAACTCGAGTCTTTCTTTAAGGACTTCAAGTATTCTGGAAAAAATGAAGAACACTCGAGTATTTTATAATATACTCGAGTATTTTGACCAAAACTGAAGAAAACACTTATTTTCTTAAGAATATTAAATACCTAATTCTTATACGTTTATCCATTGGTTGATTATTATCCTGAAAGAGTCCTACTGGAATTTCATCCAGTGGTTGATATGTTCGGACAGGAGTCCCAATGGACAAATGTATAAGTTTACTTGATTCCCATTGGTTGATTTTATCTTGGATGAGTCCTACTGGAATTTCATTCCGTGGTTGACATATTCGGACAGGATGTCCCAATGGAAGTGCGTACACCCATTTGGTTGATTATTTTCCCACGTCCCAGTGGAAGTCTTTACCCACTTGGTTGATATTTTGGGAGTCCTAAATGGGGTCGTTGCAATAATTAAATAATAAAACGATTAATTCCTATTGTATAAAACCATCACAAAGTGGCTGGGCCGCTGATGGAATTTTCAGTAAGCACTAGCACCAGTTAATGCTAAAAGAAAAGATGAAATTGTGATTAAGAAGGATTATGAACTTTGGGTCTCTATATTGGAGACATGATGTTCAAGGATGTGATTTAATAAAAGAAAGAAGATAAAAAGTTTTTGTGACATTATGCATGGAGAAGGAATTGCTCCGATCTAGATTCGGAACTTCGGTAAAGTTAAATCAGAATATCCCTAGCACAAGGATGCTAGGAAGACCGATTTTCCAATCGACATTATCATGCATGGAGGAGGAGTTGCTCCGATCCAGATTCGGAACTTCGGTAAAGTTAAATCAGAATATCCCTAGCACAAGGATGCTAGGAAGACCGAGTTCCCAATCGATCGTGAAGCTTGAATATGAATCGCTCCGGTTTGATGACCATAGGATTGAGAATATCCCGAGATTGAGATACTCGGATGCCAAACCGTGTAGCATGAATGAGGAGTAGGCATGCATCACGACACTAATCGAGATATTATAAAAGACAGTTTGAGCATATACATATGCATTTATTATTGCTACATGATAACTTGTGTTTGTTATTTCTAGCCGCTGTTATACTCATTTGTTATTGCTTTTAGCTATGACTCACTCCCAGTCCCTTGTGTAGGTGACGGCAAGAAACATGTTCTGCGTGGAGATGAGGCCGCTCCCTAATGGGGAGTGGAATTTTGAGGACCATAGGGCGACATATGAGGAGGGATGTGGAAGTTATCTTCCGCCATCCTAACCCATATTCCCGTATGCGATCGCTTAGATCGAGAATCCCAATGGTTTCTCTTATCTATACTATGTTATATTTTGAGTCATGAACCATATGCTCTAGGTTATTATGATTTTGTTGTAATATATGTAATATAAGGTAATGACCTAGAGTGTTAAGTCAAGTAATTATGTATTTTGTTTAAATGAAGAATGTGGTATGTAACCTTTTTAATATGAATGAAATATGATGTTACATCACTTGTCTTCATGACTCGATGTTTATATAATTCCGCAAGATTTGATAATGGATGATGACTGACTTTTAGTTTCAAAGAAAAGAAAAAAAAAATGGTCGTATTTTCTAAATATAAATATTTTACTTTGGAATAAAAGTTGGGTCGTCACATTTAGTGGTATCAGAGCAATGGCTCGACTCTCAGCCTTGGAGTGTGGCCTTACACACTAACCATTGCATATCATGACATGATTTTTTTGATGTTTGTAGTATAAGACTAGAATTAGCAGAATCTAATTAAGTTTCCCCTTTGGATTCTGTAGGACTAGATGGCCGGAAGAAATAACGCTAACATTGCGGAGGCTTTGACCCGGATGGCTGCAGTTCTGGAGAATATGCAGCACAACCATCCTCCAAGCAATGGAACCCCAGCAGAGTTCCAAGGCTTAGATTCCTTTAGAAAGTGCAAACCCCCTAGCTTCTCGGGTGGTCGTCGTCCCGAGCAAGCTCAGTTCTGGCTTGATGAGATGAATAAAATCTTTAGGACGTTGACTCTTTCGGAATCGCAAAAGGTCACGTTTGCTACTTACGTGCTCACTGGTGAAGCTGCTACATGGTGGAAAGGCTGGCCACATCGCTCGCCTTTGTCATCAGCCCCAGCGTCAGGACAACCAAGGTTCGGGAAGCAAGCCATGGGTGAACGGGAAAGTTTTTACCATGTCCAGATCAGAAGCGGAGCAGGCAGACAATCTCGTGCAAGGTAACCATCTTCTCAATGGCATGCCTTGTCGCTTTCTATTCGATTCTGGTGCTACGCATTCTTTCATCTTTGAGGAATGCGTTAAGCGTTTGTGTTTACCCGTTTCGGAGACACCGTTTAGACTTAAGGTGTGTACTCCTTCGAATGTGCCGGTGACTACGTCAAGAGCATGTTTTGGATGTTCTGTTAATATAGGAAGTTTGTCCTCTAGGGTAGATTTAATCTGTCTACCTTTATCCCAACTCGATGTTATTTTGGGGATGGATTGGTTAGAAACTAACCAAGTGGTGATCGATTGTAAGACTCGAACGGTTGTTTTTCCCGGTAAAAAGTTGCCTGAGGTGCAACCTGAAGGGTACGTTTGTGTGTTTTCTGCAGTCGTAGCAGAAAAGAAAGATGAGCCGAAGATTGAGGAAATCCCGATTATTCGAGATTTTCCCGAAGTATTTTCTGATGAAGTTCCCGGTTTGCCACCGCATCGAGAAATAGAATTCAGTATCGATCTAATTCCTGGTACTGGTCCTATTTCTATTGCTCCTTATCGTATGGCTCCAACTGAATTAGCTGAACTGAAGAAGCAAGTGGAAGACTTGTTAGAGAAGCAGTTCATCAGACCAAGTGTGTCGCCTTGGGGAGCGCCAGTTTTGTTCGTAAAGAAGAAGGATGGATCCATGAGGATGTGCATTGATTACAGACAACTTAATAAGGTTACTATCAAGAATAAGTATCCGTTGCCTAGAATAGATGACCTGATGGACCAAGTTAGAGGAGCCTCCGTGTTTTCGAAGATTGATTTGAGATCGGGATATCATCAAATCAGAGTAAGAGAGGAAGATATTCCGAAGACAGCTTTCAGATCAAGGTATGGACACTACGAGTATGTGGTGATGCCATTCGGTTTAACCAATGCTCCCGCCATATTCATGGATTACATGAATAGAGTGTTCCGACCTTATTTGGACTCCTTTGTTGTGGTGTTTATAGATGATATACTCGTCTATTCAAAGACCCCAGAAGAGCATGCCAATCATATAAAGATTGTCTTGGAGACTTTGAAGGAAAAGAAATTATATGCCAAGTTAGCCAAGTGTGAATTTTGGCTTGGAAAAGTCAATTTCTTGGGGCATGTGATTTCAAGAGATGGTGTTGCTGTAGACCCAGCTAAAGTAGAAGCAGTGCTGAAATGGGAGAAGCCTAAGTCTGTTACTGAAGTTAGAAGTTTTCTTGGCCTAGCTGGTTACTATCGGAAGTTCATCGAAGGATTTTCTAAGTTGGCTCTTCCTTTAACCCGCCTGACTAGGAAGGAGCAACCTTTTGTTTGGAATGAGAAGTGTGAAGTTAGTTTCCAAACTTTAAAGGACAGGTTAACATCGTCTCTAGTGTTAACTCTGCCCGATCCCCAGAAAAATTTTGATGTTTACTGTGATGCATCAAAACAGGGTCTAGGTTGTGTTCTGATGCAAGAAGGAAGGGTTATTGCTTATGCGTCACGACATTTGAAGGTGCATGAGGAGAATTATCCTACCCATGATTTGGAGTTGGCTGCTATTGTCTTTGCTTTAAAAATATGGAGGCATTACCTGTATGGTAATACGTTCCAAGTATTCAGTGACCATAAAAGTCTAAAGTATCTTTTTAACCAAAAGGAGCTGAATATGAGGCAACGTAGGTGGATGGAATTCTTAAAGGATTACGACTTTGAATTGCATTACCACCCCGGCAAAGCCAATATCGTAGCTGATGCGTTGAGTAGAAAGACTTTGCATATGAGATAGATGATGGTGAAAGAAGCTGAATTAATTGAAGAATTCCAAAACTTGAATTTGGTAGTTCAGTTCAAACCAAATTGCATCAAATTAGGAATATTACAAATCACAAATGAGTTTGTGGGTCAAGTCCGAAACCTGCAACAAGTGGATGAAGAGCTCCTAAAGAAGAAAAGACTAGGGATAGAAGGAGTAGAACCAGATTTCCAATTAGGATCGTATGGCATTTTGAGATTTAAGGATCGAATCTGCATTCCGTCAAATCAAGAACTAAGGAGAGCTATACTAGAAGAAGCCCACAAAAGCAAGGTGAGTATGCATCCTGGATCAACTAAGATGTATCAAGACCTGAAGAAGATGTTTTGGTGGTCCGGATTGAAGAAAGACGTTGCGTCTTATGTTGCGTCTTGCCTTGTTTTCCAAAAGGCGAAGATTGAACATAAGAAGCCCGGAGGAGAATTGCAACCTTTGAGCATACCAGAATGGAAATGGGATGGAATAGCCATGGATTTTGTAAGTGGTTTTCCGAGAACGAGAGAGGGTTTCGATGCAATTTGGGTAGTAGTTGATCGTTTAACGAAGTCAGCTCATTTCATTCCCATCAACATGCAATATCCGTTGGAGAAGCTTGCAAGATTGTACATCAAGGAGATCGTAAGATTGCATGGAATCCCCTCGAGTATCGTATCGGATCGTGATCCTCGTTTCGTATCTCGCTTCTGGCAGGGTTTGCATCGAGCGTTAGGAACGCAGTTAAGAATGAGTTCGGCTTATCACCCGCAAACGGATGGTCAATCGGAGAGAATGATTTAATCTCTGGAAGATTTACTCCGTGCTTGCGTTTTAGAGTACCAAGAAAGTTGGGACCGTTTGTTGCCGCTTGTGGAGTTCACCTACAATAATAGTTACCACATGATGAGCATTTTATTTCCCATTATTCCTTGCATTATTTTACTCCTATTATTGATACTTGTTGCCCATTTGACATTGATTAGCTTGATTTATTGATTTAGAGTTTATTGGACTAATATTCCGAATATTGTTTAATTTGGAATTATTTAGCCTAATTAATTCTATTTCTATTTTCAGGTAATATTTGGCACAAGGACACTTTGGGAAGTTTGGAAATGAAGATTGAAGTATTGAAGTGAAGATTGTAATTTGCATTTAGGTCCCTTTTTAATTGTAATTTTCAGAATAGTGTTTCTTAGGATTTGGGCCCATGTTTTAGGCCCATTTTGTGTCTTAAGAGGGGAAATTCGTGTAACCCCCAAGAACATACTTTCATTTCAGATTTCTCACTCTCTCTCTAGGTTAGAACTTCTCTCTTGGCTCTCCCAAGTGGTGGTGGCTGCTAGGGTTTTGTTCTTCCCCATTTCTACTCGTTTTTCTTCATTTATGGCCATGGAAGGCTAGACTTCAAGGGTTAATCCCTTTGGTATTGTATTATCTACTCTTGAGCTCTTGTTATTAATGCAATTTCGTTTTCTCTTCTCTGTTTTCATGTTTATCGATGTGTAGTGGTTTGCTTAATTCCATTTCGTAGAGATAATACATGAATATAAATGCTTAATTTGTATTAACTCGTAAAAACTCCAATTCTGGTTTCTGATGCTTAATTAGAAGTTAGGGTTTGGAGTGATAACTGAATTTTCGCATAGTATTTGGTTATCACGAGTTGGACAGAGGAGAGGAGAGGAATCGATCTTTAGTGAGCTAGGATTGAGTAGTGTACGTAGCCAAAGGGGTTTGCCCGCTTTTGTTTCTGATTTTTCTTAGTTTTTATATTCTGTTTATGTTATGTTCTTCACATTTGTCACACACAAAAACCCCCCCATTTTACTGCACACTACGTGTTTGATACTTTGCCTAGACCGATATTCGCTGGGAAACGACCTAGGATCACCTTCCTAGTACTACAGAATAAACACCTTTTATTTTGATCGGGTACGGCCTCGATCAAAATTTGGCGCCGTCGCCGGGGATTATCGGTTCTTGCCAAAGATCATACAGTAGTTAGTTAGATTAGTTAGTGTAGTTAGTGTGTGAATAAGCATTCTGATAACTAATTGAAAGTTGCCCTGTTTGCTGATTTGCTGTTCTGCACAACTGATGCTATTCTAGTGATTCTGTGAGTGCCATTCAACATAGCTGTGGGTGGAATTTTTGCACGAAAATTGGTATCCACACTTGTTTCATCATATATTAGTGTGTTGATGCATCACAGACACTCAGATAGGCACTGGTTGTGAGTTCCAGAAAAATTTTCCAAGTTTCAGCAGTACTTACTATAAATAGGCGTAACTTTTGATCCGTAAGTCGGAATTTGACGAATTTTATATCAAATCGAAGGGAATTTTCTGAATAATCTGATTTTTCTCACTTCGTCAGAAAACCACTTCGTTTGGATCCCGAAAAAGCCTGTTTACTATTTCTTTTTTATTTTACAAGTTCTATTTTCTTAGTTTTTGGTCACTGTTTTAATTCTTTGACTTGGTTCCCTTTTGAATTTTGTCCTCAAACTTTCTGTGATATGTTTTCATGATTTTAGGGTGCTGAAAAAAATAAAGAAAAAAATTTTAAAAAAATAAAAAAATTTTGTTGCCGATTTTGGTTATGCATATCTGTTACAGTATGCTATGGTTGATGCTGTTCTGTTCAGTACATGACTAGGGGCAACCCAAGTTATTTGCATCCTTACAACCCTGAAATTGATAGAACTTATCACAGATTAGTTAGACAAAATAGGAATCAGTCATTAGGTAGTGAGTCAGAGTCATCTTATAGTCCATCTAATTCTGATTCTGTTTCTATTTCTTCTATTCCTTCTACTTTTATTCAATCTGATTCTATACATTGTGATAACATGGCTCAACCCCCACTAAGGGAAAGGACACTTAGGGAGCTGGCTGCACCTGACTTCACTATTGAAGACTCGTGTATCCGGTATCCTGATGAGGATGTTCCTTTTGAGCTTAGAACATGACTAATCCATTTGTTGCCCAAATTTCATGGTCTTGCAGGTGAGGATCCTCATAAGCATCTCAAGAAATTCCATATAGTGTGCACCACAATGAAACCACATGATGTGCAAGAGGATCATGTCTGTCTTAGAGCATTTCCACATTCCTTAGAGGGTCTAGCACAAGATTGGTTATCTGACTTGGCCCCTGGTTCCATCACAAGCTGGGATGACTTGAAGAGGGCATTTCTGGAAAAATTCTTCCCTGCAAATAGGACCACTGAAATCAGAAAGGAAATTTCTGGTATCAGGCAACAACATGGAGAGAGTCTCTATGATTATTGGGAGAGATTCAAGAGGTTGTGTGCTTCCTGCCCTCACCATCAGATCTCAGAGCAGCTTCTCATCCAGTACTTTTATGAAGGTCTCAACTTCATGGAAAGAAACATGGTAGATGCTGCAAGTGGTGGTACATTGGGAGATATGACACCCTTACAAGCCAGGAGCAAAATTGAGAAGATGGCTTCAAACTGTCAACAATTCCATGCAAGAAGCAACAGTGATGCAATAGTTGTGAGGGATGTAAATGATGTTGGTGCAGACTCGGGCAAGGTTGAGAAGCTTGAGCAGAAAATTGATTCTCTCACAACATTGGTCACACAATTGGCTGTCAATCAGAAAAAGATGATACTTCCTGCTAGAGTGTGTGGCATATGCACATCCATTGAGCACCCCACAGATGCATGCCCTTCCCTTCAGCAGCAACAGTCGATGACCAGTGGTGACCAACCCGAGGCCTATGCAGCAAACATATACAACAATAGAGGCCCACAACAACACAATCATGACCTCTCTTCCAATAGATACAACCCTGGATGGAGGAACCATCCCAATCTGAAGTGGTCTGATCAACAACAACAACCTCCTCCTAATGTTCCATTTCAGAACACCGCTGGACCGAGTAGACCACCATATGTACCTCCTCCAATCCAGCAGCAAAGGCAACAACAACAGCAGCAAGTGGTTCATCCTGCACCATCAGCCCCTCCATCCAACCAACCTACCTTGGAGGAGTTGGTGAGGCAAATGACCATGAAAAACCTCCAATTTCAACAAGAGACTAGAGCATCCATTCAGAGACAAGAGGCATCCATTCAGACTTTGACAAATCAGATGGGTCAAATGGCAACTTCTCTCAACAACTTGCAATCTCAAAATTCTGACAAGTTGCCATCCCAAACTGTGATCAACCCTCAGAATCAGAATGTGAGTGCCATCAACCTGAGGTCGGGAAAGCAGATTGTCACACCCACACCACAACCTCACCTCAACAATGATGCTCTAGCTTCCTCTAAAGGGAAGAGCCAAGTGGTAGATGAAGGTGAGCATGCTAGCACCAAAGAGAATCATCTAACTCAACCCTCCTCAACTTCAACCACAAGCCCTGCTGTTGTCCTACAACCTCCTCCTATTCCTCTTCCATTCCCACCAAGAGTGCCTCAAAACAAAAGGGTGGAAGAGGTGGACAAGGACATTCTTGACACATTCAGGAAGGTGGAAGTCAACATACCCCTTCTTGATGCAATAAAACAGATTCCAAGGTATGCGAAGTTCCTTAAGGAGTTGTGCACTCATAAGAGAAGGCTCAAGGGCAATGAGAGGATAAGCATGGGAAGGAATGTCTCCGCTCTCATAGGTAAACCTATCCCTCACATTCCTGAAAAATGTAAGGATCCTGGAACTTTCTCTATACCTTGCATCATAGGCAATGTTAAGTTTGAAAATGCTATGCTAGATTTAGGAGCATCCATAAATGTCATGCCTATGTCTGTTTTTAAGTCTCTTTCTCTTGGACCTCTTCAACCTACGGGTGTGGTGATTCAATTGGCAAATAGAAGTACTGCCCACCCCGCAGGTTTGATAGAGGATGTCTTGGTTCGGGTTGAAGAGTTGATCTTCCCTGCTGATTTTTACATACTTGATATGGAAGATGACTCTCCCCGTAATGTTGTTCCTATTATTTTGGGGAGGCCATTTTTGAAAACAGCCCGAACCAAGATAGATGTGCATTCAGGTTCACTTTCCATGGAGTTTGATGGCAGTGTGATCCGATTTGACATTTTCCATGCTATGAAACATTTTCCTGAGGATCACTCTTTTTCCATGTGGACTTGCTTGATGATTTGATAGATGAGCATATGCTTGACTTTTTGCATCATGATTTTGAATTGCCATCTTTCACTGATTCATTTACTTGTCCATCATGCACTAACTCTGGATGGTGCACCGCATGCACTGAAATAGCTCAGTTTCTAGACTCTGTCACTGCATCTGATGATTCATATGTTATAGATTCAGATTATGCTAACCCTAACCCCATATCTGTTATGCATGAGTCTGATTCACTTGTTCAGGTGCAGGCAGCAGAATCCATTTCTGCTGTCCCTTTAGTTCCATCTATTATGCAGGCACCCTCATTGGACTTGAAGCCCCTCCCTCCTCATCTCAAATATGCTTACTTGGAGGATGAGCAGAAACTCCCAGTGATCATCTCTACCTCACTTTCTGTTGATCAAGAGGAGAAACTGCTGGATGTGATAAGAAAGAACAAGAGGGCAATTGGATGGACTTTAGCGGATATTCCTGGAATTAGCCCCTCCATGTGCATGCACCGCATTTTGTTGGAGGATGGGGCTAAACCAGTGAGACAACCCCAAAGACGATTGAACCCCCAGATTCTTGATGTGGTTAAGAAAGAGGTCACCAAGCTGCTCCAAGCGGGTATCATCTACCCAATTTCAGATAGCACTTGGGTGAGCCCGGTGCAAGTTGTCCCCAAGAAGTCTGGTGTCACAGTTGTCAAAAATGAGAAGGATGAGCTGATTCCCACTAGAGTGCAGAACAGTTGGAGAGTCTGCATTGATTACAGGAAGCTCAACCAGGCGACTCACAAGGATCATTTCCCTCTCCCCTTCATTGATCAGATGTTGGAGCGCCTGGCAGGTAAATCTCATTATTGCTTCTTAGATGGATTCTCTGGTTATTTTCAAATTTGCATTGCACCAGAGGACCAACATAAGACCACATTTACCTGTCCTTTTGGCACATTTGCATATAGAAAGATGCCTTTTGGCCTATGCAATGCTCCTGCCACATTTCAAAGATGTATGATGAGTATTTTCGCTGACTTGCTCGAGCATTGCATAGAGGTCTTCATGGATGATTTTAGTGTTTATGGCTCCTCATTTGATGCATGTCTTGATAATTTGACTAAGGTGCTTAACAGGTGCATTGAGACTAACCTTGTCTTGAGTTTTGAAAAATGCCACTTCATGGTAGAACAAGGCATAGTCTTAGGGCACATTGTTTCGCACAAGGGCATAGAAGTTGACCCTGCTAAGCTGCATGTAATATCACATTTGCCTTACCCCTCTTGCGTGCGAGAGGTGCGTTCTTTTCTTGGTCATGCAGGTTTCTATTGTAGGTTTATTCAGAACTTTAGCAACATTGCCCTTCCTCTTTCCAAGTTGCTTCAAAAGGATGCCCCATGGGAATTTGGAGACCAATGCAAGAGGGCATTTGATGAATTGAAGAAAGCACTAACCACCACTCCCATCATCCAACCACCTGATTGGACCCTCCCATTTGAGCTCATGACTGATGCTTCAAATTATGCTTTGGGAGCAGTTCTCTCCCAAAGGGTTGGTAAGCTGTCGCATGTGATTTATTATGCTTCTAGGACTTTAGATGCAGCACAGGTTAATTACACAACAACTGAAAAAGAACTTTTGGCTATTGTTTTTGCACTTGACAAGTTTAGATCATATTTGCTTGGTTCTAAGGTTGTAGTGTACACTGATCATGCTGCTCTGAAGTATCTTTTGAAAAAGACAGATTCCAAACCTAGGTTGATTAGGTGGATGTTGATCCTCCAGGAGTTTGATCTTGAGATTCAGGATCGGAGTGGTGCGCATAACCTTGTCGCAGACCACTTGAGCAGGATAGAGAGAGAGGAGGATGCATTTCCTATCCGGGATGACTTCCCGGATGAGCAGCTTTTATCTTTACATGTTTCCCATCCCCTTCCCCAAACTCCTTGGTTTGCAGACATTGTTAATTATGTGGTTGCTTCTGTTTTTCCTGCCTTGGCATCCAAAGCTCAAAGAGACAAATTAAAGAGCGATGCCAAGCATTATGTATGGGATGACCCCTATTTATGGCGTTTTTGCAGTGATCAGGTCATTCGCAGGTGCATTCCAGACCAGGAGACCCAATCGGTTCTCCAATTTTGCCATGCTTCACCAGTGGGAGGCCACCTTGGTACTCAAAGGATAGCACGAAAGGTGCTGGATTCTGGATTTTATTGGCCTACCATTTTCAAGGATGCGAGCAACATCTGCAGCTCGTGTGAGCAGTGTCAAAGAGCAGGAGGCGCCGTATCTTGGAGGCAACAGATGCCGCAACAACCTATGTTGTTTTGTGAGGTGTTTGACGTCTGGGGTATAGATTTCATGGGCCCCTTTCCTGTTTCTTTTGGTTTTTATTATATCTTACTTGCTGTGGATTACGTATCCAAATGGGTGGAAGCTAAGGCCACCAGGACTAATGATGCTCAGGTTGTTGTAGATTTTGTCAGGTCTAATATCCTTTGCAGGTTTGGCATACCTAGAGCCATAGTCAGTGACCAAGGCACACACTTCTGCAATAGATCCATGCAAGCTTTGCTCAAGAAGTATGGGGTTGTGCACAAAGTTTCTACACCCTATCACCCCCAAACCAACGGGCAAGCTGAGATTTCAAATAGAGAGATCAAGCGGATTTTGGAGAAGATGGTGAAGCCTAATAGAAAGGATTGGAGCACACGATTGGAGGATGCTCTGTGGGCCCATCGGACCGCTTACAAGGCACCCATAGGGATGTCACCCTATCGGGTTGTCTTTGGTAAGGCGTGCCACCTGCCTGTGGAGATAGTGCACCGTGCATATTGGGCTGTGAAGCAATGTAACTTAGCTCTTGATCAAGCGGGTGAGGAGAGGAAGCTGCAGTTGAGTGAGCTAGATGAAATCCGCTTGGAGGCCTATGAGAACTCCAAATTCTACAAAGAGAAGACCAAGAAGCTTCATGATAACTCCATTTCCAGAAAGGAGTTCTTGGTTGGTCAAAAAGTTTTGCTCTACAACTCTAGGCTTGGACTCATGAGTGGAAAGCTCCGCTCTAAATGGATTGGACCGTTTGTAGTCACCCAAGTGTTTCCTTATGGCATTGTGGAGATCAAGAGTGAGTCCACGAACAAGAGCTTCAAAGTCAATGGCCACCGACTCAAGCCTTTCCTAACCACCCCTTCTTTGGATGATGCACCTGTGGAGGAGGCCTCATTGGTCGACCCCACTTTTGAACAACCATGACTTAGGGAGTCTCCTTTTCTCCTTCCTTACTCTTTTTATTACACTTGTCTATATCTGTCTGATTCTGCTATTTGTGTTCCATTGAGGACAATGTGTGATTTAAGTGTGGGGGGAGAGTAGTTTAGGTTGCATATTTTGCTTTGATTTTTTTTTAGGTTTTGCTTAGTTTTGGGCATTTTCTTGCATGTTTTTGCTTCATTTTAGTAGAGTTTTGGTATCTTGTGTCTGAATTCATGCATTTCTGTGTGTAAAGTTGCTTTTGATAATTAAGAGGTGGTAACACTGTGATAGAATTGTCCCTTTTGTGAGGATTTGAGCCTTAATTGTGGGTGGATTGCTATATATGCCACCTAATTTTCTTTCTTGTGTGATTGCACTCTGGATTACTTGCACTCTAGAACTTGACTTGACTCTTGTTGATACTTGATTGCTCATGCACATTTTGAAATGATTTAGGCACTTTCTTTCTTGAATAAGCTACTAGCCATATGAGCCTACCTTGAATGAATGTATCCTTTGCTAGCCCCTTTGAGCCTTTTTATCCCTTTCCTTGTTCTTTAGCTCATTACAAGCCTATGACTGAAAAACCATGATTGTCCTAACCTTAGGGAATTTTGGAGCTTTGGAATTGTTTTGGGAATGGGTATTAGGTAAGAAGTGTGCTTTATGCTTTAATTGGTTGAGTTCTTGGTTTTGCCTCATTGGTTGTTATAGTTATGGCTTCATCTTCATGCCATTTGTGTTGTTTCTTCTTTTCTTTTTGTATATCTCTCAAAAACAAAAAAAAATAGAAGACAAAAAAAATGCAAAAATAAAAAGAAAAAAAAAAGAAAAAAAAGTGAATAAAAGGTTGTTGAGGCAAAGAGGATTGGAATTAGTGGTTGTTGATTTTGGGGTGGATTTTGCTTACTTTTTACTTATTCCCCATTGCTCCTCTATTCCCTTGGTTTTAGCTACATTCCCATATTTTTATCCTACCTTGTCCTTGGCCCCATTACAACCCTTAAAAGACCTTTTGATCATTTTGTGCATGTGTGTTGATGGTTGATGTTAGAGGCTTGTCAAGCTTATGGTTGTGTTTGTTTTTCATGATGTGCCTTGAGTGTAAATAATGATTAACCCCAAACACTTGAGTGTAAACACTTTTGAGTGATCCTTGTGAGTTTCTATCATCTTTGTGACTATCCTCTTGATGTCATTGGTTTCTTTGCATACTTGAAGTAATTGGATGATGTTCGCGGATGCTTTGACTCTTTGATCCTTAACCATTTTGTGTGCTTGAGTTTGCCCATTTCTTTGCATTTCCTAGAATTCATTGTGAAGTATGTAATCTCTTAGGTTTGCATTTCTTAGTTGTAGTCATCTTGTTGCATGATTCACTTTGGTGCATATTGATCTTCATAGTCCTATCTTTTGGTTTTGCCCAGGAGTGCAAAAGGATAAGTGTGGGGGTATTTGATGAGCATTTTATTTCCCAAATTCCTTGCATTATTTTACTCCTATTATTGATACTTGTTGCCCATTTGACATTGATTAGCTTGATTTAATGATTTAGAGTTTATTGGACTAATATTCCGAATATTGTTTAATTTGGAATTATTTAGCCTAATTAATTCTATTTCTATTTTCAGGTAATATTTGGTACAAGGACACTTTGGGAAGTTTGGAAATGAAGATTGAAGTATTGAAGTGAAGACTGTAATTTGCATTTAGGTCCCTTTTTAATTGTAATTTTCAGAATAGTGTTTCTTAGGATTTGGGCCCATGTTTTAGGCCCATTTTGTGTCTTAAGAGGGGAAATTCGTGTAACCCCCAAGAACATACTTTCATTTCAGATTTCTCACTCTCTCTCTAGGTTAGAACTTCTCTCTTGGCTCTCCCAAGTGGTGGTGGCTGCTAGGGTTTTGTTCTTCCCCATTTCTACTCGTTTTTCTTCATTTATGGCCATGGAAGGCTAGACTTCAAGGGTTAATCCCTTTGGTATTGTATTATCTACTCTTGATCTCTTGTTATTAATGCAATTTCGTTTTCTCTTCTCTGTTTTCATATTTATCGATGTGTAGTGGTTTGCTTAATTCCATTTCGTAGAGATAATACATGAATATAAATGCTTAATTTGTATTAACTCGTAAAAACTCCAATTCTGGTTTCTGATGCTTAATTAGAAGTTAGGGTTTGGAGTGATAACTGAATTTTCGCTTAGTATTTGGTTATCACGAGTTGGACAGAGGAGAGGAGAGGAATCGATCTTTAGTGAGCTAGGATTGAGTACTGTACGTAGCCAAAGGGGTTTGCCCGCTTTTGTTTCTGATTTTTCTTAGTTTTTATATTCTGTTTATGTTTTGTTCTTCACATTTGTCACACACAAACACCCCCCCCCCATTTTACTGCACACTACGTGTTTGATACTTTGCCTAGACCGATATTCGCTGGGAAACGACCTAGGATCACCTTCCTAGTACTACAGAATAAACACCTTTTATTTTGATCGGGTACGGCCTCGATCACCTCACAAGCATTGATATGGCTCCGTACGAAGCCCTCTATGGAAGGAAATGTAGAACCCCACTATGTTGGTTCCAAGTGGGGGAGAACGCTCTCATTGGACCTGAGTTAGTTTAGGAAACGACCGAGAAGATCAAGGTTATCCAGGAAAAGATGAAAATTGCATAGAGTCGTCAGAAGAGCTATGCCGATCAGCGTAGAACCAAGCTCGAATTTCAAGAAGGAGATCATGTATTTCTGCGAATAGTGCCAAGAACTGGTATCGGGAGAGTGATGAAGCCGAGGAAACTGACACCAAAGTTTATTGGCCCTTATCAGATCCTAAAGCGAGTCGGTCCCGTCGCTTATCAGATCGCGTTACCACCTTCTTTAGCTAATCTCCATGATGTATTCCACATCTCTCAGCTTCGCAAATTTATTCAAGACCCGTCTTCAATTATCCAGTTGCAGCCAGACGAAATACCTTTAAAGGAGAATCTGACATTTGAAGTCGGACCAGTGCGAATTGAAGATCGTCAAATCAGAAAGCTGCGAGGAAAAGAGATTCCTTTAGTGAGAGTTCTTTGGAATCAAAAAGGAGTGTCAGAATCAACATGGGAATTAGAATCTAAGATGAGAGAAGAGTACCCACATTTGTTTATTTAGTCGGAATTTCGGGGACGAAATTCTATTTAAGTGGGGGAGGATGTAAGATCCTATATTTTAAATATATGAAATAAAAGTATTTTATCAATATTAGTATCATTAAAATAGTCAATTTTTCCTATTTTAGCAAAAACACTCGAGTATTTTAGGAAAAACTCGAGTATTTTAAGTAGCTGTTTGGAAATTTGAATTTTTAAATAAAAACTCGAGTATTTGGGAAAAAACTCGAGTATTTCGTACAGACCTGAAAGTGTATAAGTCGGTTTTTATTTAATTTTCGCACCAAAACGCGGTTTCTTGAAATGACAAGCATAGAGCTGGACTTTACTTTGACCTGAAGTATTCTTAAGCTATAAATTGATGCTTGGTTGAATCATTCAACACCTCTAATCACCCAAAACCCGAATTTCAGTTTTTGACTCTCAGTTTTTCAGAGCATACTTTGATCTCTGATTTCTCCTTCGTTTCTCAACCAAATCATTCGAAACCAAAACACAACTCAAGGTTCTAGTTCCATCTTTGAATTAGAATCAAGAATCACATCAAATAAGCCCTGTAGTTCGAGTTCTAGCTCATCAAAGTTTGAGGTTCAAAGCTGTGAAAACAGAGTAGTTTTCAGCATCAAGTATTCATCTTCATTGAAGTCGTTTGGTAATCTCAGGGATCCTTTTTGTGTCAAACTTGTTTCTGATTGAAGTTAGTATATCCTAGTTTGTTAAACTAACTTGTTTCGTTCTTTTTCATGCCAAATCCGTGGTGAAATCTGTGGCCAAAGTCAGCCTGTTCAACCCCTTTTTCACAAAGTCCATAAATTGGATTTTTTGGATCCAGCCAAGTTTCTTGTTATTTAATCTGTTGTTTAGCTTCTCTAAGGTAAGGGAGGAGTTATCTAATTGCTAGAATGAGTAATCTCAAGCTAGAAATGTAGGAACCTCACAAGGTTCATCAAGGGATGAAGTTGGAATTGGGAATATGACATGGAGGTCATAAACACAAGGTTTTCTAAGTCAAACAAGTTTAAATGGACCTAATAATGCTCACTGGATTGATTTTCGAAGTTAAAACCAAGTGGAAATGAATTTCATATCTTGAAATGGTTATTTTCCAAGTTTATGTTGATTCTGTGATTTGATGTTGATTTATGTTATTATGTACTTGTTTATCTGTTCTAACTTGTTTCTTATATGTGTGTATGCCTCTGTTTTGCATAAGAATGGAGAAACAATGAATGGAATTCGAATTGGTGCTTAAAGTGCAGAAACTGGTGCTGTTGCAGTAAAAACGCTCGAGTCTTTTGAGAAATACTCGAGTATTCTGGGAAAATGAAGAACAACTCGAGTCTTTCTTCAAGGACTTCAAGTATTCTGGAAAAAATGAAGAACACTCGAGTATTTTATAATATACTCGAGTATTTTGACCAAAACTGAAGAAAACACTTATTTTCTTAAGAATATTAAATACCTAATTCTTATACGTTTATCCATTGGTCGATTATTATCCTGAAAGAGTCCTACTGGAATTTCATCCAGTGGTTGATATGTTCGGACAGGAGTCCCAATGGACAAATGTATAAGTTTACTTGATTCCCATTGGTTGATTTTATCCTGAATGAGTCCTACTGGAATTTCATTCAGTGGTTGACATATTCGGACAGGATGTCCCAATGGAAGTGCGTACACCCATTTGGTTGATTATTTTCCCACGTCCCAGTGGAAGTCTTTACCCACTTGGTTGATATTTTGGGAGTCCTAAATGGGGTCGTTGCAATAATTAAATAATAAAACGATTAATTCCTATTGTATAAAACCATCACAAAGTGGCTGGGCCGCTGATGGAATTTTCAGTAAGCACTAGCACCAGTTAATGCTAAAAGAAAAGATGAAATTGTGATTAAGAATGATTATGAACTTTGGGTCTCTATATTGGAGACATGATGTTCAAGGATGTGATTTAATAAAAGAAAGAAGATAAAAAGTTTGTGTGACATTATGCATGGAGAAGGAATTGCTCCGATCTAGATTCGGAACTTCGGTAAAGTTAAATCAGAATATCCCTAGCACAAGGATGCTAGGAAGACCGATTTTCCAATCGACATTATCATGCATGGAGGAGGAGTTGCTCCGATCCAGATTCGGAACTTCGGTAAAGTTAAATCAGAATATCCCTAGCACAAGGATGCTAGGAAGACCGAGTTCCCAATCGATCGTGAAGCTTGAATATGAATCGCTCCGGTTTGATGACCATAGGATTGAGAATATCCCGAGATTGAGATACTCGGATGCCAAACCGTGTAGCATGAATGAGGAGTAGGCATGCATCACGACACTAATCGAGATATTATAAAAGACAGTTTGAGCATATACATATGCATTTATTATTGCTACATGATAACTTGTGTTTGTTATTTCTAGCCGCTGTTATACTCATTTGTTATTGCTTTTAGCTATGACTCACTCCCAGTCCCTTGTGTAGGTGACGGCAAGAAACATGTTCTGCGTGGAGATGAGGCCGCTCCCTAATGGGGAGTGGAATTTTGAGGACCATAGGGCGACATATGAGGAGGGATGTGGAAGTTATCTTCCGCCATCCTAACCCATATTCCCGTATGCGATCGCTTAGATCGAGAATCCCAATGGTTTCTCTTATCTATACTATGTTATATTTTGAGTCATGAACCATATGCTCTAGGTTATTATGATTTTGTTGTAATATATGTAATATAAGGTAATGACCTAGAGTGTTAAGTCAAGTAATTATGTATTTTGTTTAAATGAAGAATGTGGTATGTAACCTTTTTAATATGAATGAAATATGATGTTACATCACATGTCTTCATGACTCGATGTTTATATAATTCCGCAAGATTTCATAATGGATGATGACTGACTTTTAGTTTCAAAGAAAAGAAAAAAAAAACGGTCGTATTTTCTAAATATAAATATTTTACTTTGGAATAAAAGTTGGGTCGTCACAGTTAGAGCTTCCAAGGACTCATGCTACATCCTATACGTCCCTTGGGGCACCAAGCATTGTTTAGGATCATTCTAAAGGTTCTTCATTCCTAGATCATTCTAAGCCTTTAGAATACTCTATTAACTATTTTACACTTGTTAGAGCCTCCAAGGACTCATGCTACATCCTATACGTCCCTTGGGGCACCAAGCATTGTTTAGGATCATTCTAAAGGTTCATATATGTCCTAATACACATTCCTAGACCATTCTAAGCCTTTAGAATACCCTATTAACCATTCTACACTTGTTAGAGCCTCCAAGGACTCAAGCTACATCCTCTACGTCCCTTGGGGCACTAAGCATTGTTTAGGATCATTCTAAAGGTTCTTATATGTCCCAATACATATTCCTAGACGATACTATGCCTTTAGAATACCCTATTAACCATTCTACACTTGTTAGAGCCTCCAATGACTCATGCTACATCCAATACGTCCCTTGGGGCACCCAGCATTGTTTAGGATCATTCTAAAGGTTCTTATATGTCCCAATACACATTCCTAGACCATTCTAAGCCTTTAGAATACTCTATTAACTATTTTAAGCTTGTTAGAGCCTCGAAGGACTCATGCTACATCCTATACGTCCCTTGGGGCACCAGGCATTGTTTAGGATCATTCTAAAGGTCCATATATGTCCTAATACACATTCCTAGACCATTCTAAGCCTTTAGAATACCCTATTAACCATTCTACACTTGTTAGAGCCTCCAAGGACTCAAGCTACATCCTCTACGTCCCTTGGGGCACTAAGCAATGTTTAGGATCATTCTAAAGGTTCTTATATGTCCTAATACACATTCCTATACCATTCTAAGCCTTAGAATACTCTATTAACCATTCTACACTTCTTAGAGCCTCCAAGGACTCATGCTACATCCTATACGTCCCTTGGGGCACTAGGTATTGTTTAGGATCATTCTAAAGGTTCATATATGTCCTAATACACATTCCTAGACCCTTCTAAGCCTTTAGAATACCCTATTAACCATTCTACACTTGTTAGAGCCTCCAAGGACTCAAGCTACATCCTCTACGTCCCTTGGGGCACTAAGCATTGTTTAGAATCATTCTAAAGGTTCTTATATGTCCCAATACATATTCCTAGACGATACTTAGCCTTTAGAATACCCTATTAACCATTCTACACTTGTTAGAGCCTCCAATGACTCATGCTACATCCAATACGTTCCTTGGGGCACCAAGCATTGTTTAGGATCATTCTAAAGGTTCTTATATGTCCTAATACACATTCCTAGACCATTCTAAGCCTTTATAATACACTCTTCACTATTCTACACTTGTTAGAGCCACCAAGGACTCATGCTACATCCTACACGTCCCTTGGTCCACCAAGCATTGTTTAGGATCATTCTAAAGGTTCTTACATGTCCCAATACACATTCCTAGACCATTCTAAGCCTTTAGAATACTATATTAACTATTTTGCACTTGTTAGAGCCTCCAAGGACTCATGCTACATCCTATACGCCCCTTGGGGCACCAAGCATTGTTTAGGATCATTCTAAAACTTCTTATATGTCCTAATACACAGTCCTAGATGATTCTAAGCCTCTTGAATACTCTCTTAACCATTCTACACTTGTTAGAGCCTCCAAGAACTCATGCATTGTTTAGGATCATTCTAAAGGTTCTTATATGTCCTAATACACATTCCTAGACAGTTCTAAGCCTTTAGAATACTCTTTTAACCATTCTACACTTGTTAGAACCTCCAACGACTCATGCTACATCCTCTACGTCCCTTGGGGCACTAAGCATTATTTACGATCATTCTAAAGGTTCTTATATGTCCCAATACATATTCCTAGCAATACTAAGCCTTTAGAATACCCTATTAACCAATCTACACTTGTTAGAGCCTCCAAGGACTCATGCTACATCCAATACGTCCCTTGGGGCACCAAGCATTGTTTAGGATCATTCTAAAGGTTCTTATTTGTCCTAATACACATTCCTAGACCATTCTAAGCCTTTAGAATACCCTATTAACCATTCTACACTAATTAGAGACTCCAAGGACTCATGCTACATCCTATACATCCCTTGTGCACCAAGCATTGTTTAGGATCATTCTAAAGGTTCTTATATGTCCTAATACACATTCCTAGACGATTCTAAGCCTCTAGAATACTCTCTTAACCATTCTGCACTTGTTAGAGCCTCAAAGAACTCATGCTACATCCTCTACGTCCCTTGGGGCACTAAGCATTGTTTAGGATCATTCTAAAGGTTCTTATATGTCCCAATACATATTCCTAGACGATACTAAGCCTTTAGAATACCCTATTAACCATTCTACACTTGTTAGAGCCTCCAATGACTCATGCTACATCCTATACGTCCCTCGGGGCACCAAGCATTGTTTAGGATCATTCTAAAGGTTCTTCATTCCTAGACCATTCTAAGCCTTTAGAATACACTTTTAACAATTCTACACTTGTTAGAGCCTCCAAGGACATATACTACATCCTATACGTCCCTTGGGGCACCAAGCATTGTTTAGGATCATTCTAAAGGTTCATATATGTCCTAATACACATTCCTTGACCATTCTACACCATTAGAATACCCTATTAACCATTCTACACTTGTTAGAGCCTCCAAGGACTCAAGCTACATCCTCTACGTCCCTTGGGGCACTAAGCATTGTTTAGGATCATTCTAAAGGTTCTTATATGTCTCAATACATATTCCTAGACGATACTAAGCCTTTAGAATACCCTATTAACCATTCTACACTGGTTAGAGCCTCCAATAACTCATGCTACATCCAATACGTTCCTTGGGGCACCAAGCGATGTTTAGGATCATTCTAAAGGTTCTTATATGTCCTAATACATATTCCTAGACGATACTAAGCCTTTAGAATACGCTATTAACCATTCTACACTGGTTAGAGCCTCCAATAACTCATGCTACATCCAATACGTTCCTTGGGGCACCAAGCGATGTTTAGGATCATTCTAAAGGTCCTTAAATGTCCCAATACACATTCCAAGACCATTCTAAGCCTTTATAATACTCTATTAACCATTTTACACTTGTTATAGCCTCCAAGGATTCATGCTACATCCTTTACGTCCCTTGGGGCACCAAGCATTGTTTAGGATCATTCTGAAGGTTCTTATATGTCCTAATACATATTCCTAGACGATACTAAGCCTTTAGAATACGCTATTAACCATTCTACACAGGTTAGAGCCTCCAATAACTCATGCTACATCCAATACGTTCCTTGGGGCACCAAGCGATGTTTAGGATCATTCTAAAGGTTCTTATATGTCCTAGTACATATTCCTAGACGATACTAAGCCTTTAGAATACGCTATTAACAATTCTACACTGGTTAGAGCCTCCAATAACTCATGCTACATCCAATACGTTCCTTGGGGCACCAAGCGATGTTTAGGATCATTCTAAAGGTCCTTAAATGTCCCAATACACATTCGAAGACCATTCTAAGCCTTTATAATACTCTATTAACCATTTTACACTTGTTATAGCCTCCAAGGATTCATGCTACATCCTTTACGTCCCTTGGGGCACCAAGCATTGTTTAGGATCATTCTGAAGGTTCTTATATGTCCTAATACACATTCGTAGACCATTCTAAGCCTTTAGAATACTCTATAAACCATTTTACACTTGTTAGAGCCTCCAAGGACTCATGCTACATCCTTTACGTCCCTTGGGGCACCAAGCATTGTTTAGGATCATTCTAAAGGTTCTTATATGTCCTAATACACTTGCCTAGACTATACTAAGCCTTTAGAGTACCCTCTTAACCATTATACACTTGTTAGAGCGTCCAAGGATTCATGCTACAACCTTTACGTCCCTTGGGGCACCAAGCATTGTTTAGGATCATTCTCATGGTTCTTATATGTCCTAATACACATTCCTAGACCATTCTAAGCCTTTATAATACTCTATTAACCATTTTACACTTGTTAGAGCCTCCAAGGACTCATGCTACAATCCTATACGTCCCTCGGGGCACCAAGCATTGTTTAGCATTATTCTAATGGTTCTTATATGTCCTAATACAAATTCCTAGACGATTCTAAGCCTTTAGAATACTCTCTTAAACATTCTTCACTTGTTAGAGCCTCCATGGACTCATGCTACATGCTTTACGTCCCTTGGAGCCCAAGCATTGTTTAGGATCATTCGAAAGGTTCTTATATGTCCTAATACACATTCCTAGACCATTCTATGCCTTTAGAATACTCTATTAACCATTCTACACTTGTTAGAGCCTCCAAGGACTCTTGCTACATCCTTTATGTCCCTTGGGGCACCAAGCATTGTTTAGGATCATTCTAAAGGTTCTTATATGTCCCAATACACATTCCTAAACCATTCTAAGCCTTTAGAATACTCTATTAACTATTTTACACTTGTTAGAGCCTCCAAGGACTCATGCTACATCCTTTACGTCCCATGGGGCACCAAGCATTGTTTAGGATCATTCTCAAGCTTCTTATATGTCCTAATACACAGTCCTAGACGATTCTAAGCCTCTAGAATACTTTCTTAACCATTCTACACTTGTTAGAGCCTCCAAGAACTCATGCTACATCCTCTACGTCCCTTGGGCCACCAAGCATTGTTTAGGATCATTCTAAAGGTTCTTATATGTCCCAATACATATTCGTAGACGATACTAAGCCTTTAGAATACTCTTTTAACCATTTTACACTTGTTAGAGCCTCCAAGGACTCATGCTATATCCTCTACGTCCCTTGGGGCACTAAGCATTGTTTACGATCATTCTAAAGGTTCTTATATGTCCCAATACATATTCCTACACAATACTAAGCCTTTAGAATACCCTATTAACCAATCTACACTTGTTAGAGCCTCTAAGGACTCATGCTACATCCTATACGTCCCTTGGGACACCAAGCATTGTTTAGGATCATTCTAAAGGTTCTTATTTGTCCTAATACACATTCCTAGACGATTCTAAGCCTCTAGAATACTCTCTTAACCATTCTGCACTTGTGAGAGCCTCAAAGAACTCATGCTACATCCTCTACGTCCCTTGGGCCACCACGCATTGTTTAGGATCATTCTAAAGGTTCTTATATGTCCCAATACATATTCCTTAACCATTCTAAGCCTTTAGAATACCCTATTAACCATTCTACACTTGTTAGAGCCTCCAAGGACTCATGCTACATCCTCTACGTCCCTTGGGGCACCAAGCATTGTTTAGGATCATTCTAAAGGTTCTTATATGTCCTAATACACATTCCTAGACCATTCTAATCCTTTAGAATACTCTTTTAACCATTTTACACTTGTTAGAGCCTCCAAGGACTCATGCTACATCCTCTACGTCCCTTGGGCACTAAGCATTGTTTACGATCATTCTAAAGGTTCTTATATGTCCCAATACATATTCCTACACAATACTAAGCCTTTAGAATACCCTATTAACCAATCTACACTTGTTAGAGCCTCCAAGGACTCATGCTACATCCTATACATCCCTTGGTGCACCAAGCATTGTTTAGGATCATTCTAAAGGTTCTTATATGTCCTAATACACATTCCTATACGATTCTAAGCCTTTAGAATACTCTCTTAACCATTCTGCACTTGTTAGAGCCTCAAAGAACTCATGCTACATCCTCTACGTCCCTTGGGTCAGTAAGCATTGTTTAGGATCATTCTAAAGGTTTTTATATGTCCTAATACACATTCCTAGACCATTCTAAGCCTTTAGAATACCCTATTAACTATTCTACACTTGATAGAGCCTCCAAGGACTCATGCTAAATCCTCTACGTCCGTTGGGGCACTAAGCAATGTTTAAGATAATTCTAAAGGTTCTTATATGTCGTAATACACATTCCTAGACTATTCTAAGCCTTTAGAATACTCTATTAACTAGTTTACACTTGTTAGAGCTTCCAAGGACTCATGCTACATCCTATACGTCCCTTGGGGCACCAAGCATTGTTTAGGATCATTCTAAAGGTTCTTAATTCCTACACCATTCTAAGCCTTTAGAATACACTTTTAACAATTCTACACTTGTTTGAGCCTCCAAGGACTTATGCTACATCCTATACGTCCCTTGGGGCACCAAGCATTGTTTAGGATCATTCTAAAGGTTCATATATGTCCTAATACACATTCCTAGACCATTCTAAGCCTTTAGAATACCCTATTAACCATTCTACACTTGTTAGAGCCTCCAAGGACTCAAGCTACATCCTCTACGTCCCTTGTGGCACTAAGCATTGTTTAGGATCATTCTAAAGGTTCTTATATGTCCCAATACATATTCCTTGACGATACTAAGCCTTTAGAATACCCTATTAACCATTCTACACTTGTTAGAGCCTCCAATGACTCATGCTACATCCAATACGTCCCTTGTGTAACAGCCCGATTTGGAAAACTCGAAATAACCACTATCAAATACTAATTAATTCTTTTATGAAAAATAGGGTGAAATTTTTTTTTCTTTTTTTTTTCACAAGCATAAAACTCAACGGTCAAGCTTTCCAAAACAAGGTATTACTTTTAAATCCTTTCTCTTAAAAACGTTTACTGAATTTTCTAAAATTAATTTGATATTGGTAACTTATTTTCAACGGATAAGTAAAACATTTTACATATAGAAAACATAATTGGTTTAGTTAAAATGGTTTGTCTGTCTGATTACGAAAGTCCTTTTGAAAACAGTTCGGAAACAGATCATAAAGATTCTTTCAAAAGTGGCCACCATAGTTCATCGGTGCCATTCTTACATAAGCATTTACCTTATCAAAACATTTCAAAAGAGGAGGGGTACACTTGATATACATATCATGCAAGGGTCCATTGGAACCTAATTATAACTACTAAGCAGCGTCTCCTTCTCGATCCGGAACATAAGTTCCCAAAAGCAGCCTCCGTCGTCCAACAGTAGCCCTCTCGTCAGCGCATCACGATCAGTAAGTGTTCCTTCCAGGAGAAGCATCACCGGCTCCATCATCTTTTAGAACCAGAGGTTCACAGTCACATGTGCACAAGAAGTTGAGAGAGTTAGTTATCCGAATGGAATTACTCCCATCGACTTCTTGGATTTACACTAGCGACGTATACCAGAACATAACAAACAATACAAACAATATAACAGATAATCATGTAAGATGCATGAGGATGCAATGCAATCGTCGCATTGTCTAACGTCTTATTTTTCACTTAAGGGAATCTCTTGAATCAACTCATCTCGCAAAGTCAAAGTCTCTTGTCCATGTGTCACGAGTCCATAACATCGGAAAAATTCAGGGTTTATGGGTTTGGGTCTACATCTCCTCGGAATCCAACCACCTAGTTCGGAAGCAATCAGGAGTACAGGATCTCTAACCACACCGGCTTTTACTGGATGGCAAAACAAATGAATATATAAAATGTCCCGGGAAATAAGCACATCCGGCCATGTTCGAGCA
The DNA here is from genome assembly GCA_037953625.1 of Crotalaria pallida. Lineage (NCBI taxonomy): Eukaryota > Viridiplantae > Streptophyta > Magnoliopsida > Fabales > Fabaceae > Crotalaria > Crotalaria pallida. The sequence continues at coordinate 70,721,564 of CM075649.1, read as the reverse complement.
TCCCTCTCACTGAACAAGATTTGGTCAAGGGGGTGTCAGTCCTCTGTCTAGTGATCATGTGGTACTTCGTCCACACCATTGAGTGACCAGCTCCGACCGGTTCAGCCAGGGCCCCTATGGTTTTTCCCCCCTAGACAGACTTCTCAAGGCTTCTTGACGAATCACCGTCATTGTCGTCCCCTATCTCAATCATCCAGCTGAACACCACGAGGGTAATTCAGGTGTATCTTCCTCTCCACTACTTCGGGTTAGGGTTTTAAGTCGTGAGGTTATACTCGTTTGTCCTAACGTCGACCCATCCTAAGTCATCTCCGTCATATAGCTCCGACCATATGCGGAATGCTTCTGTGGGACTCGACCACTATGTCTGACGGGCTCCGACCCATCCTAAATCATTTTCGGCATACGGCTCCGACCATATGCGGGATATCCATAATCTTTCTGACGGGCTACGACCCATTCAGAACCAACCTCGGCATATAGCTCCATCTATATGCGGAATATCAATCATCATTCTGACGGGCTCCGACCCACTCAGAATCACCTCTGGCATATAGCTACGACTATATGCGGGATATCCATCAATCTTAATAGATAGGCTCCTACCTATCTTAAATCATTCTCAACATATGGCTACGACCATATGGAGACTATCTCTGGAGAATTCTGCAATCATTGCGTCCACGTCCAAAGCATCGTCGTCATCGTCATATCGTCAGCTCGATCCACGTACTCGGCGTACCAGCATCATCCGGTTCCATCGCGTGTTCCATCCCTAGAGTTTCGCTCTATTCTTTGGGGGATTTTCTTATAGTTTCTAATGTCTTTGCTATTCTAATCTTATCACGCGGAATGATGCATTATGCTCATGCAATGACAATATAAGCAATATATCTCAACATAAATAAATATATCAATCAATCAATACCATGTGATGGTATAGGTCTGAGTCTTCGTATACCGCGATACAAACAAGGCACACAATTTATCGGGTATACTACTAGCTACAATAGACCTTTACTCTGACTTTGAGAGAGTACGGAGTGTCCTAGCATACTCACTAGACACCAAAGTGTCTTAGGATAACTTCTCTCTCACCTGGGTTCGCAGTTACCGATTCCACTAGTTTCGAACGATTCGCCTCCTTCCTAGTCTGCCCGACTCCAACTTCTTTCAAGTCCCATAAGATAGATACGTGAGTATTAAACTTTATTCAAATATTACTCTTAAAATCATTTCCAAAGTAACTTAGGAAAATCCAAACTTTGTCTCCATTTAAAACCAAAACATCAGTTCTTTTTGCTCAAGCTTGTCCAAAATCAAACACTAACTTTTATACTTTAAAACCATGAGAAAACAATCAAATAAATTAATTTAAATCAAAAGTTTCTTTGCTGGTCTCTCTTGGACAGCAATGAACTCAACTTCGAAAACACCGAAAAATTGCACTTTTCAAACCAATTTTATCTTATGTTAAATACTCATAAAAACTAAACTTTAAAACACTTTGAAAACATTTTTTTAAAACAAGAAATACAACTTAGAAAATTCTAGACAGCATTATATCCTAAGCTTTAAATTCATTTTCCATTGTTCAAAACCAATTCAAATCCATAAACAAACTAAGAATCTTGAAAACAATTCAATAAACACTTTGATCAACACTTTTTCAAGTTCAAACACTTAAAACCAAATGTGGACAGCATAATACTTAAACAAATTAAACCATTTAAACACCTTCATGCATTCTAAAAGTCATTCCTACTTTACTTAAGAACCTTAAACAAACATTCATTCGTTTCAAACATCATATAATCGCAAGTCATCAAATCAAGTCAAACATAAACATGTTCACATACTTATTCATGCATATATCTTAATCAAATAAAGGAATCAAACTCTTAAGCACATACAAACCGAATCATGCTTCACACAAACACTTAGACCAATTTTCATTTAACTTATGCTTTATCGATTTTATCTTAGCAAAACTTCATCTTATCACATTTACTCACACTAAAACCGTATGCTTCATTAGTTGTTCAAAAATTATTTCCTCAAAGAATAACTCCACAAATCCACACATAGTCTCATGATATCAACACACATATATTCAAGAAAATTTAACTCAAAAGCTAAGGTCCAAACCGTGACCTTGGCTAGGTTTCTCAAAAACATTTTCAAGGATTCAAGACTTCTAAAACAACTCTAAATCCAACAACAATTTCACATAATTCATCAAACAAGTAAAAATATAATCCTAGCATACTATTCATTCATCAAACCGTGAGCACAATCAAGTCTTTAGACAATTTTTATTTCACATTTAACACACAATCAACTTAAAGTTCATGGAAATCACATATTCATCATTTAGACCTGAGAAAATCTTAATCTTTTCAATCAAGCATGCAAACCGTGGCTATCATAGAAAAATCACAAGAAAAGTTCAATCATTTCAAAGATCTTTACATTAAAATTCAAGCAAAGTATATCATAGTTCAAGCATGGATCTTGTCATGCATGCAAACAAAAACACTAGATCTTTGAAAAATCCTTTATGAAAACTCAAGAATCAAATTCTTTTCAAAACCCATTCAAGAAGTCAAGAAGAAAACTCAAGATCATGAGAGAAAACACTTTCTTAACAAAAACTTCAAGATCAAGTTTTGAAACCAACATGCATGTGAGTAAAAACTCTAGATCTAACATAAAAACCAACATGCATTAACATTTTTCAAACCAAATCAAAGCTTTAGAAAGAAATCATGAAAAACCGAAAATGAATCAAAGAAAATAGGTTTAAAACTTTTAAGATCATGAAATAAAATGCTTACTTAATTAAAAACTTCAAAATCAAGTCCAAATCTTTGGATTGTTCTTTGGTTTTCTCTTCCCTCTCCTCACGGTTCACTCACTTTTCTCCCTAAGTCCATGGTTTCTCCTTTTCCTCTTCACTATCTTGGCTTGATTTCACTTAGATTGTGTAGGAGATTTGTGTTGAGGTTTGGTTCATCTTCTCCTCTTCTCTCACGAATTCCCTCTCTCTCTCTCTCACTAAGAGCTTGGTTTTTACTCTTAGTGTTGTGTTTGGTTTGGAATGAATGGAAATGAAGAAGAGAAATCAAATGAAAGGTGTATATGGGTGCTTATATTCACACATGACATTGGGTTTGGGCTATGTTTCTTTCCTCCTCCCCACGGCTCACTCTCTTTTCTTTTCTATTTCCCTTTTTATTTTCCTCCTTATGTCATGCTTAGGTCATTAGGATGATGTCATAGACTTAACCATGAAGCAAAGCAACTAGGAGACCAAGTAAACAAACTTGGTGGCCAAGTAATGCACTTAGCATTCGGCCTTAGGGGTTTAGGGTAGATTAGGTTGGCTAATTTGGGTTTAAGGTGCTAATTAGGGTCTAATCACGATTAGGGTAGGATTAGGAAAACTAATTTAGGTTTAGTCCACTAATCCTTAGAGATTAGGGCTTAATTAAGGATTAAGGTACTAATCAAAAACTTAACCCATACTAGCATAAGTTTAGGGAAAACTAATTCTAGATTAGTTCACTAACCTTGATGATTTAGGGTTTAGGAAAGTGATTAAGCACTTAATCAAGGATTAAGAGCTCGATTAAGGTTTAATCAAAGATTAGGATACTAATTAGGGTTTCTACAGTTAATTCTAGATCAAGATAATTGGACTTTGATTTTTGAAACTTAAAATAATATAATTTTCCATCTTAAAACCATAAAATCATGTGAATTCAATTAAGAAGGTAAAATCTTAATTAAAACCTTAAGCAATATGATTCATTGAAAACCATAGAAAATCAAACACATAAAATCATAACACAAGTGAATAAAATTTCAAAGCGTAAAAATTCATCATGAAAACAAAACTCTATAAATCAATTCTTAAATCAATTAGGTTAACACAATTTCTTGATTAGGGACTTGTAGAAGTAGAGAGTCAAAAGGCAGATGTTACACCTTGGGGCACCAAGCATTGTTTAGGATCATTCTAAAGGTTCTTATATGTCCCAATACACATTCCTAGACCATTCTAAGCCTTTAGAATACCCAATTAACCATTCTACACTTGTTAGAGACTCCAAGGACTGATGCTACATCGTATACATCCCTTGGTGCACCAAGCATTGTTTAGGATCATTCTAAAGGTTCTTATATATCCTAATACACATTCCTAGACGATTCTAAGCCTCTAGAATACTCTCTTAACCATTCTGCACTTGTTAGAGCATCAAAGAACTCATGCTACATCCTCTACGTCCCTTGGGCCACCAAGCATTGTTTAGGATCATTCTAAAGGTTCATATATGTCCAAATACACATTCCTAGACCATTCTAAGCCTTTAGAATACCCTATTAACCATTCTACACTTGTTAGAGCCTCCAAGGACTCATGCTACATCCAATACGTCCCTTGGGGCACCAAGCATTGTTTAGGATCATTCTAAAGGTTCTTATATGTCCCAATACACATTCCTAGACCATTCTAAGCCTTTAGAATACTCTATTAACTATTTTACACTTGTTAGAGCCTCCAAGGACTCATGCTACATCCTATACATCCCTTGGTGCACCAAGCATTGTTTAGGATCATTCTAAAGGTTCTTATATGTCCTAATACACATTCCTAGACAATTCTTAGCCTCTAGAATACTCTCTTAACCATTCTGCACTTGTTAGAGCCTCAAAGAACTCATGCTACATCCTCTACGTCCCTTGGTCCACCAAGCATTGTTTAGGATCATTCTAAAGGTTCATATATGTCCTAATACACATTCCTAGACCATTCTAAGCCTTTAGAATACCCTATTAACCATTCTACACTTGTTAGAGCCTCCAAGGACTCATGCTACATCCTATACGTCCCTTGGGGCACCAAGCATTGTTTAGGATCATTCTAAAGGTTCTTATATGTCCCAATACATATTCCTAGACAATACTAAGCCTTTAGAATACCCTATTAACCATTCTACACTTGTTAGAGCCTCCAAGGACTCATGCAACACCCAAGACGTCCCTTGGGGCACCAAGCATTGTTTAGGATCATTCTAAAGGTTATTATATGTTCCAATACACATTCCTAGACCATTCTAAGCCTTTAGAATACTCTATTAACTATTTTACACTTGTTAGAGCCTCCATGGACTCATGCTACATCCTATACGACACTTGGGGCACCAAGCATTGTTTAGGATCATTCTAAATGTTCTTATATGTCCTAATACACATTCATATACCATTCTAAGCCTTTAGAATACTCTATTAACAATTCTACACTTGTTAGAGCCTCCAAGGACTCATTCTACATCATATACGTCCCATGGGGCACCAAGCATTGTTTAGGATCATTCTAAAGGTTCATATATGTCCTAATACACATTCCTAGACCATTCTAAGCCTTTAGAATACCCTATTAACCATTCTACACTTGTTAGAGCCTCCAAGGACTCAAGCTACATCCTCTACGTCCCTTGGGGCACTAAGCATTGTTTAGGATCATTCTAAAGGTTCTTATATGTCCCAATACACATTCCTAGACCATTCTAAGCCTTTAGAATACTCTTTTAACTATTTTACACTTGTTAGAGCCTCCAAGGACTCATGCTACATCCTATACATCCCTTGGTGCACCATGCATTGTTTAGGATCATTCTAAAGGTTCTTATATGTCCTAATACACATTCCTAGACCATTCTAAGCCTTTAAAATACTCTATTACTATTTTACACTTGTTAGAGCCTCCAAGGACTCATGCTACATCCAATACGTCCCTTGGTCCACCAAGCATTGTTTAGGATCATTCTAAAGGTTCTTATATGTCCTAATACACATTCCTAGACCATTCTAAGCCTTTAAAATACTCTATTACTATTTTACACTTGTTAGAGCCTCCAAGGACTCATGCTACATCCAATACGTCCCTTGGTCCACCAAGCATTGTTTAGGATCATTCTAAAGGTTCTTATATGTCCTAATACACATTCATATACCATTCTAAGCCTTTACAATACTCTATTAACCATTCTACACTTGTTAGAGCCTCCAAGGACTCATTCTACATCATATACGTCCCTTGGGGCACCAAGCATTGTTTAGGATCATTCTAAAGGTTCATATATGTTCCAATACACATTCCTAGACCATTCTAAGCCTTTAGAATACCCTATTAACCATTCTACACTTGTTAGAGCCTCCAAGGACTCAAGCTAAATCCTCTACGTCCCATGGGGCACTGTGCATTGTTTAGGATCATTCTAAAGGTTCTTATATGTCCCAATACATATTCCTAGACCATTCTAAGCCTTTAGAATACTCTTTTAACTATTTTACACTTGTTAGAGCTTCCAAGGACTCATGCTACATCCTATACATCCCTTGGTGCACCAAGCATTGTTTAGGATCATTCTAAAGGTTCTTATATGTGCTAATAGACATTCCAAGACCATTCTAAGCCTTTAGTATACTCTATTAACCATTCTACACTTGTTAGAGCCTCAAAGGACTCATGCTACATCATATACGTCCCTTAGGGCACCGAGCATTGTTTAGGATCATTCTAAAGGTTCATATATGTCCTAATAGACATTCCTAGACCATTCTATGCCTTTAAAATACCCTATTAACCATTCTACACTTGTTAGAGCCTCCAAGGACTCATGCTACATCCAATACATCCCTTGGGGCACCAAGCATTGTTTAGGATCATTCTAAAGGTTCTGATATGTCTCAATACACATTCCTAGACCATTCTAAGCCTTTAGAATACTCTATTAACCATATTACACTTGTTAGAGCCTCCAAGGACTCATGCTACATCCTATACGTCCCTTCGGGCACCAACCATTGTTTAGGATCATTCTAAAGGTTCTTATATGTCCTAATACACATTCCTATACCATTCTAAACCTTTAGAATACTCTATTAACCATTCTACACTTGTTAGAGCCTCCAAGGACTCATGCTACATCCTATACGTCCCTTGGGGCACCAAGCATTGTTTAGGATCATTCTAAAGGTTCATATATGTCCTAATACACATTCCTAGACCATTCTAAGCCTTTAGAATACCCTATTAACCATTCTACACTTGTTAGAGCCTCCAAGGACTCAAGCTACATCTTCTACATCCCTTGGGGCACTAAGCATTGTTTAGGATCATTCTAAAGGTTCTTATATGTCCCAATACATATTCCTAGACGATACTAAGCCTTTAGATTACCCTATTAACCATTCTACACTTGTTAGAGCCTCCAATGACTCATGCTACATCCAATACGTTCCTTGGGGAACCAAGCGATGTTTAGGATCATTCTAAAGGTTCTTATATGTCCCAATACACATTCCTAGACCATTCTAAGCCTTTAGAATACTCTATTAACTATATTACACTTGTTAGAGCCTCCAAGGACTCATGCTACATCCTATATGTCCCTTGGGGCACCAAGCATTGTTTAGGATCATTCTAAAGGTTCTTATATGTCCTAATACACATTCCTAGACGATTCTAAGCCTTTAGAATACTCTTTTAACTATTTTACACTTGTTAGAGCCTCCAAGGACTCATGCTACATCCTATACACCCCTTGTTGCACCAAGCATTGTTTAGGATCATTCTAAAGGTTCATATATGTTCCAATACACATTCCTAGACCATTCTAAGCCTTTAGAATACTCTATTAACTATTTTACACTTGTTAGAGCCTCCAAGGACTCATGCTACATCCAATACGTCCCTTGGGCCACCAAGCATTATTTAGGATCATTCTAAAGGTTCTTATATGTCCTAATAGACATTCCAAGACCATTCTAAGCCTTTAGTATACTCTATTAACCATTCTACACTTGTTAGAGCCTCAAAGGACTCATGCTACATCATATACGTCCCTTAGGGCACCGAGCATTGTTTAGGATCATTCTAAAGGTTCATATATGTCCAAATACACATTCCCAGACCATTCTAAGCCTTTAGAATACTCTATTAACTATATTACACTTGTTAGAGCCTCCAATGACTCATGCTACATCCAATACGTTCCTTGGGGCACCAAGCGATGTTTAGGATCATTCTAAAGGTTCTTATATGTCCCAATACACATTCCTAGACCATTCTAAGCCTTTAGAATACTCTATTAACTATATAAACTTGTTAGAGCCTCCAAGGACTCATGCTACATCCTATACGTCCCTTGGGGCACCAAGCAATGTTTAGGATCATTCTAAAGGTTCTTATATGTCCTAATACACATTCCTAGACGATTCTAAGCCTTTAGAATACTTTCTTAACCATTCTACACTTGTTAGAGCCTCCAAGGACTCATGCTACATCCTATACGTCCCTTGGGGCACCAAGCATTGTTTACGATCATTCTAAAGGTTCTTATATATCCCAATACATATTCCTAGACAATACTAAGCCTTTAGATTACCCTATTAACCAACTACACTTGTTAGAGCCTCCAAGGACTCATGCTACATCCTATACATCCCTTGGTGCACCAAGCATTGTTTACGATCATTCTAAAGGTTCTTATATGTCCTAATACACATTCAGATACCATTCTAAGACTTTAGAATACTCTATTAACCATTCTACACTTGTTAGAGCCTCCAAGGACTCATGCTACATCCTATACGTCCCTTGGGGCACCAAGCATTGTTTAGGATCATTCTAAAGGTTCATATATGTCCTAATACACATTCCTAGACCATTCTAAGCCTTTAGAATACCCTATTAACCATTCTACACTTGTTAGAGCCTCCAATGACTCATGCTACATCCAATACGTTCCTTGGGGCACCAAGCGATGTTTAGGATCATTCTAAAGGTTCTTATATGTCCCAATACACATTCCTAGACCATTCTAAGCCTTTAGAATACTCTATTAACTATATTACACTTGTTAGAGCCTCCAAGGACTCATGCTACATCCTATACGTCCCTTGGGGCACCAAGCAATGTTTAGGATCATTCTAAAGGTTCTTATATGTCCTAATACACATTCCTAGACGATTCTAAGCCTTTAGAATACTTTCTTAACCATTCTACACTTGTTAGAGCCTCCAAGGACTCATGCTACATCCTATACGTCCCTTGGGGCACCAAGCATTGTTTACGATCATTCTAAAGGTTCTTATATGTCCCAATACACATTCCTAGACCATTCTAAGCCTTTAGAATACTCTATTAACAATATTACACTTGTTAGAGCCTCCAAGGACTCATGCTACATCCTATACGTCCCTTGGGGCACCCACCATTGTTTAGGATCATTCTAAAGGTTCTTATATGTCCTAATACACATTCAGATACCATTCTAAGACTTTAGAATACTCTATTAACCATTCTACACTTGTTAGAGCCTCCAAGGACTCATGCTACATCCTATACGTCCCTTGGGGCACCAAGCATTGTTTAGGATCATTCTAAAGGTTCATATATGTCCTAATACACATTCCTAGACCATTCTAAGCCTTTAGAATACCCTATTAACCATTCTACACTTGTTAGAGCCTCCAATGACTCATGCTACATCCAATACGTTCCTTGGGGCACCAAGCGATGTTTAGGATCATTCTAAAGGTTCTTATATGTCCCAATACACATTCCTAGACCATTCTAAGCCTTTAGAATACTCTATTAACAATATTACACTTGTTAGAGCCTCCAAGGACTCATGCTACATCCTATACGTCCCTTGGGGCACCAACCATTTTTAGGATCATTCTAAAGGTTCTTATATGTCCTAATACACATTCAGATACCATTCTAAGCCTTTAGAATACTCTATTAACCATTCTACACTTGTTAGAGCCTCCAAGGACTCATGCTACATCCTATACGTCCCTTGGGGCACCAAGCATTGTTTAGGATCATTCTAAAGTTTCATATATGTCCTAATACACATTCCTAGACCATTCTAAGCCTTTAGAATACTCTATTAACAATATTACACTTGTTAGAGCCTCCAAGGACTCATGCTACATCCTATACGTCCCTTGGGGCACCAACCATTGTTTAGGATCATTCTAAAGGTTCTTATATGTCCTAATACACATTCAGATACCATTCTAAGACTTTAGAATACTCTATTAACCATTCTACACTTGTTAGAGCCTCCAAGGACTCATGCTACATCCTATACGTCCCTTGGGGCACCAAGCATTGTTTAGGATCATTCTAAAGGTTCTTATATGTCCTAATACACATTCATATACCATTCTAAGCCTTTACAATACTCTATTAACCATTCTACACTTGTTAGAGCCTCCAAGGACTCATTCTACATCATATACGTCCCTTGGGGCACCAAGCATTGTTTAGGATCATTCTAAAGGTTCATATATGTTCCAATACACATTCCTAGACCATTCTAAGCCTTTAGAATACTCTATTAACTATTTTACACTTGTTAGAGCCTCCAAGGACTCATGCTACATCCAATACGTCCCTTGGGCCACCAAGCATTATTTAGGATCATTCTAAAGGTTCTTATATGTCCTAATAGACATTCCAAGACCATTCTAAGCCTTTAGTATACTCTATTAACCATTCTACACTTGTTAGATCCTCAAAGGACTCATGCTACATCATATACGTCCCTTAGGGCACCGAGCATTGTTTAGGATCATTCTAAAGGTTCATATATGTCCAAATACACATTCCTAGACCATTCTATGCCTTTAAAATACCCTATTAACCATTCTACACTTGTTAGAGCCTCCAAGGACTCATGCTACATCCAATACGTCCCTTGGGGCACCAAGCATTGTTTAGGATCATTCTAAAGGTTCTTATATGTCCCAATACACATTCCTAGACCATTCTAAGCCTTTAGAATACTCTATTAACAATATTACACTTGTTAGAGCCTCCAAGGACTCATGCTACATCCTATACGTCCCTTGGGGCACCAAGCATTGTTTAGGATCATTCTAAAGGTTCATATATGTCCTAATACACATTCCTAGACCATTCCAAGCCTTTAGAATACCCTATTAACCATTCTACACTTGTTAGAGCCTCCAATGACTCATGCTACATCCAATACGTTCCTTGGGGCACCAAGCGATGTTTAGGATCATTCTAAAGGTTCTTATATGTCCCAATACACATTCCTAGACCATTCTAAGCCTTTAGAATACTCTATTAACTATATTACACTTGTTAGAGCCTCCAAGGACTCATGCTACATCCTATACGTCCCTTGGGGCACCAAGCAATGTTTAGGATCATTCTAAAGGTTCTTATATGTCCTAATACACATTCCTAGACGATTCTAAGCCTTTAGAATACTTTCTTAACCATTCTACACTTGTTAGAGCCTCCAAGGACTCATGCTACATCCTATACGTCCCTTGGGGCACCAAGCATTGTTTACGATCATTCTAAAGGTTCTTATATGTCCCAATACACATTCCTAGACCATTCTAAGCCTTTAGAATACTCTATTAACAATATTACACTTGTTAGAGCCTCCAAGGACTCATGCTACATCCTATACGTCCCTTGGGGCACCAACCATTGTTTAGGATCATTCTAAAGGTTCTTATATGTCCTAATACACATTCAGATACCATTCTAAGACTTTAGAATACTCTATTAACCATTCTACACTTGTTAGAGCCTCCAAGGACTCATGCTACATCCTATACGTCCCTTGGGGCACCAAGCATTGTTTAGGATCATTCTAAAGGTTCTTATATGTCCTAATACACATTCATATACCATTCTAAGCCTTTACAATACTCTATTAACCATTCTACACTTGTTAGAGCCTCCAAGGACTCATTCTACATCATATACGTCCCTTGGGGCACCAAGCATTGTTTAGGATCATTCTAAAGGTTCATATATGTTCCAATACACATTCCTAGACCATTCTAAGCCTTTAGAATACTCTATTAACTATTTTACACTTGTTAGAGCCTCCAAGGACTCATGCTACATCCAATACGTCCCTTGGGCCACCAAGCATTATTTAGGATCATTCTAAAGGTTCTTATATGTCCTAATAGACATTCCAAGACCATTCTAAGCCTTTAGTATACTCTATTAACCATTCTACACTTGTTAGAGCCTCAAAGGACTCATGCTACATCATATACGTCCCTTAGGGCACCGAGCATTGTTTAGGATCATTCTAAAGGTTCATATATGTCCAAATACACATTCCTAGACCATTCTATGCCTTTAAAATACCCTATTAACCATTCTACACTTGTTAGAGCCTCCAAGGACTCATGCTACATCCAATACGTCCCTTGGGGCACCAAGCATTGTTTAGGATCATTCTAAAGGTTCTTATATGTCCCAATACACATTCCTAGACCATTCTAAGCCTTTAGAATACTCTATTAACAATATTACACTTGTTAGAGCCTCCAAGGACTCATGCTACATCCTATACGTCCCTTGGGGCACCAAGCATTGTTTAGGATCATTCTAAAGGTTCTTATATGTCCTGATACACATTCATATACCATTCTAAGCCTTTACAATACTCTATTAACCATTCTACACTTGTTAGAGCCTCCAAGGACTCATTCTACATCATATACGTCCCTTGGGGCACCAAGCATTGTTTAGGATCATTCTAAAGGTTCATATATGTTCCAATACACATTCCTAGACCATTCTAAGCCTTTAGAATACTCTATTAACTATTTTACACTTGTTAGAGCCTCCAAGGACTCATGCTACATCCAATACGTCCCTTGGGCCACCAAGCATTATTTAGGATCATTCTAAAGGTTCTTATATGTCCTAATAGACATTCCAAGACCATTCTAAGCCTTTAGTATACTCTATTAACCATTCTACACTTGTTAGAGCCTCAAAGGACTCATGCTACATCATATACGTCCCTTAGGGCACCGAGCATTGTTTAGGATCATTCTAAAGGTTCATATATGTCCAAATACACATTCCCAGACCATTCTATGCCTTTAAAATACCCTATTAACCATTCTACACTTGTTAGAGCCTCCAAGGACTCATGCTACATCCAATATGTCCCTTGGGGCACCAAGCATTGTTTAGGATCATTCTAAAGGTTCTTATATGTCCCAATACACATTCCTAGACCATTCTAAGCCTTTAGAATACTCTATTAACAATATTACACTTGTTAGAGCCTCCAAGTACTCATGCTACATCCTATACGTCCCTTGGGGCACCAACCATTGTTTAGGATCATTCTAAAGGTTCTTATATGTCCTAATACACATTCAGATACCATTCTAAGACTTTAGAATACTCTATTAACCATTCTACACTTGTTAGAGCCTCCAAGGACTCATGCTACATCCTATACGTCCCTTGGGGCACCAAGCATTGTTTAGGATCATTCTAAAGGTTCATATATGTCCTAATACACATTCCTAGACCATTCTAAGCCTTTAGAATACCCTATTAACCATTCTACACTTGTTAGAGCCTCCAATGACTCATGCTACATCCAATACGTTCCTTGGGGCACCAAGCGATGTTTAGGATCATTCTAAAGGTTCTTATATGTCCCAATACACATTCCTAGACCATTCTAAGCCTTTAGAATACTCTATTAACTATATTACACTTGTTAGAGCCTCCAAGGACTCATGCTACATCCTATACGTCCCTTGGGGCACCAAGCAATGTTTAGGATCATTCTAAAGGTTCTTATATGTCCTAATACACATTCCTAGACGATTCTAAGCCTTTAGAATACTTTCTTAACCATTCTACACTTGTTAGAGCCTCCAAGGACTCATGCTACATCCTATACGTCCCTTGGGGCACCAAGCATTGTTTACGATCATTCTAAAGGTTCTTATATATCCCAATACATATTCCTAGACAATACTAAGCCTTTAGAATACCCTATTAACCAACTACACTTGTTAGAGCCTCCAAGGACTCATGCTACATCCTATACATCCCTTGGTGCACCAAGCATTGTTTAGGATCATTCTAAAGGTTCTTATATGTCCTAATACACATTCCTAGACGATTCTAAGCCTCTAGAATACTCTCTTAACCATTCTGCACTTGTTAGAGCCTCAAAGAACTCATGCTACATCCTCTACGTCCCTTGGGCCACCAAGCATTGTTTAGGATCATTCTAAAGGTTCATATATGTCCTAATACACATTCCTAGACCATTCTAAGCCTTTAGAATACCCTATTAACCATTCTACACTTGTTAGAGCCTCCAAGGACTCATGCTACATCCTATACGTCCCTTGGGGCACCAAGCATTGTTTATTATCATTCTAAAGGTTCTTATATGTCCCAATACATATTCCTAGACAATACTAAGCCTTCAGAATACCCTATTAACCATTCTACACTTGTTAGAGCCTCCAAGGACTCATGCTACATCCAATACGTCCCTTGGGGCACCAAGCATTGTTTAGGATCATTCTAAAGGTTATTATATGTCCCAATACACATTCCTAGACCATTCTAAGCCTTTAGAATACTCTATTAACTATTTTACACTTGTTAGATCCTCCATGGACTCATGCTACATCCTATACGTCCCTTAGGGCACCAAGCATTGTTTAGGATCATTCTAAAGGTTCTTATATGTCCTAATACACATTCATATACCATTCTAAGCCTTTACAATACTCTATTAACCATTCTACACTTGTTAGAGCCTCCAAGGACTCATTCTACATCATATACGTCCCTTGGGGCACCAAGCATTGTTTAGGATCATTCTAAAGGTTCATATATGTTCCAATACACATTCCTAGACCATTCTAAGCCTTTAGAATACCCTATTAACCATTCTACACTTGTTAGAGCCTCCAAGGACTCAAGCTAAATCCTCTACGTCCCTTGGGGCACTAAGCATTGTTTAGGATCATTCTAAAGGTTCTTATATGTCCCAATACACATTCCTAGACCATTCTAAGCCTTTAGAATACTCTTTTAACTATTTTACACTTGTTAGAGCCTCCAAGGACTCATGCTACATCCTATACATCCCTTGTTGCACCAAGCATTGTTTAGGATCATTCTAAAGGTTCTTATATGTCCTAATACACATTCCTAGACCATTCTAAGCCTTTAAAATACTCTATTACTATTTTACACTTGTTAGAGCCTCCAAGGACTCATGCTACATCCAATACGTCCCTTGGTGCACCAAGCATTGTTTAGGATCATTCTAAAGGTTCTTATATGTCCCAATACACATTCCTAGACCATTCTAAGCCTTTAGAATACTCTATTAACTATATTACACTTGTTAGAGCGTCCAAGGACTCATGCTACATCCAATACGTCCCTTGGGCCACTAAGCATTATTTAGGATCATTCTAAAGGTTCTTATATGTCCTAATAGACATTCCAAGACCATTCTAAGCCTTTAGTATACTCTATTAACCATTCTACACTTGTTAGAGCCTCCAAGGACTCATGCTACATCATATACGTCCCTTGGGGCACCAAGCACTGTTTAGGATCATTCTAAAGGTTCATATATGTCCTAATACACATTCCTAGACCATTCTATGCCTTTAGAATACCCTATTAACCATTCTACACTTGTTAGAGCCTCCAAGGACTCATGCTACATCCAATACGTCCCTTGGGGCACCAAGCATTGTTTAGGATCATTCTAAAGGTTCTTATATGTCCTAATACACATTCCTATACCATTCTAAGCCTTTAGAATACTCTATTAACCATTCTACACTTGTTAGAGCCTCCAAGGACTCATGCTACATCCTATACGTCCCTTGGGGCACCAAGCATTATTTAGGATCATTCTAAAGGTTCTTATATGTCCTAATAGACTTTCCAAGACCATTCTAAGCCTTTAGTATACTCTATTAACCATTCTACACTTGTTAGAGCCTCAAAGGACTCATGCTACATCATATACGTCCTTTAGGGCACCGAGCATTGTTTGGGATCATTCTAAAGGTTCATATATGTCCAAATACACATTCCTAGACCATTCTATGCCTTTAAAATACCCTATTAACCATTCTACACTTGTTAGAGCCTCCAAGGACTCATGCTACATCCAATACGTCCCGTGGGGCACCAAGCATTGTTTAGGATCATTCTAAAGGTTCTTATATGTCCCAATACACATTCCTAGACCATTCTAAGCCTTTAGAATACTCTATTAACAATATTACACTTGTTAGAGCCTCCAAGGACTCATGCTACATCCTATACGTCCCTTGGGGCACCAACCATTGTTTAGGATCATTCTAAAGGTTCTTATATGTCCTAATACACATTCAGATACCATTCTAAGCCTTTAGAATACTCTATTAACCATTCTACACTTGTTAGAGCCTCCAAGGACTCATGCTACATCCTATACGTCCCTTGGGGCACCAAGCATTGTTTAGGATCATTCTAAAGTTTCATATATGTCCTAATACACATTCCTAGACCATTCTAAGCCTTTAGAATACCCTATTAACCATTCTACACTTGTTAGAGCCTCCAATGACTCATGCTACATCCAATACGTTCCTTGGGGCACCAAGCGATGTTTAGGATCATTCTAAAGGTTCTTATATGTCCCAATACACATTCCTAGACCATTCTAAGCCTTTAGAATACTCTATTAACTATATTACACTTGTTAGAGCCTCCAAGGACTCATGCTACATCCTATACGTCCCTTGGGGCACCAAGCATTGTTTAGGATCATTCTAAAGGTTCTTATATGTCCTAATACACATTCATATACCATTCTAAGCCTTTACAATACTCTATTAACCATTCTACACTTGTTAGAGCCTCCAAGGACTCATTCTACATCATATACGTCCCTTGGGGCACCAAGCATTGTTTAGGATCATTCTAAAGGTTCATATATGTTCCAATACACATTCCTAGACCATTCTTAGCCTTTAGAATACTCTATTAACTATTTTACACTTGTTAGAGCCTCCAAGGACTCATGCTACATCCAATACGTCCCTTGGGCCACCAAGCATTATTTAGGATCATTCTAAAGGTTCTTATATGTCCTAATAGACATTCCAAGACCATTCTAAGCCTTTAGTATACTCTATTAACCATTCTACACTTGTTAGAGCCTCAAAGGACTCATGCTACATCCAATACGTCCCTTAGGGCACCGAGCATTGTTTAGGATCATTCTAAAGGTTCATATATGTCCAAATACACATTCCTAGACCATTCTATGCCTTTAAAATACCCTATTAACCATTCTACACTTGTTAGAGCCTCCAAGGACTCATGCTACATCCAATACGTCCCTTGGGGCACCAAGCATTGTTTAGGATCATTCTAAAGGTTCTTATATGTCCCAATACACATTCCTAGACCATTCTAAGCCTTTAGAATACTCTATTAACAATATTACACTTGTTAGAGCCTCCAAGGACTCATGCTACATCCTATACGTCCCTTGGGCCACCAAGCATTATTTAGGATCATTCTAAAGGTTCTTATATGTCCTAATAGACATTCCAAGACCATTCTAAGCCTTTAGTATACTCTATTAACCATTCTACACTTGTTAGAGCCTCCAAGGACTCATGCTACATCCTATACGTCCCTTGGGGCACCAAGCATTGTTTAGGATCATTCTAAAGGTTCTTATATGTCCTAATACACATTCATATACCATTCTAAGCCTTTACAATACTCTATTAACCATTCTACACTTGTTAGAGCCTCCAAGGACTCATTCTACATCATATACGTCCCTTGGGGCACCAAGCATTGTTTAGGATCATTCTAAAGGTTCATATATGTTCCAATACACATTCCTAGACCATTCTAAGCCTTTAGAATACTCTATTAACTATTTTACACTTGTTAGAGCCTCCAAGGACTCATGCTACATCCAATACATCCCTTGGGCCACCAAGCATTATTTAGGATCATTCTAAAGGTTCTTATATGTCCTAATAGACATTCCAAGACCATTCTAAGCCTTTAGTATACTCTATTAACCATTCTACACTTGTTAGAGCCTCAAAGGACTCATGCTACATCATATACGTCCCTTAGGGCACCGAGCATTGTTTAGGATCATTCTAAAGGTTCATATATGTCCAAATACACATTCCCAGACCATTCTATGCCTTTAAAATACCCTATTAACCATTCTACACTTGTTAGAGCCTCCAAGGACTCATGCTACATCCAATACGTCCCTTGGGGCACCAAGCATTGTTTAGGATCATTCTAAAGGTTCTTATATGTCCCAATACACATTCCTAGACCATTCTAAGCCTTTAGAATACTCTATTAACAATATTACACTTGTTAGAGCCTCCAAGGACTCATGCTACATCCTATACGTCCCTTGGGGCACCAACCATTGTTTAGGATCATTCTAAAGGTTCTTCTATGTCCTAATACACATTCAGATACCATTCTAAGCCTTTAGAATACTCTATTAACCATTCTACACTTGTTAGAGCCTCCAAGGACTCATGCTACATCCTATACGTCCCTTGGGGCACCAAGCATTGTTTAGGATCATTCTAAAGGTTCATATATGTCCTAATACACATTCCTAGACCATTCTAAGCCTTTAGAATACCCTATTAACCATTCTACACTTGTTAGAGCCTCCAATGACTCATGCTACATCCAATACGTTCCTTGGGGCACCAAGCGATGTTTAGGATCATTCTAAAGGTTCTTATATGTCCCAATACACATTCCTAGACCATTCTAAGCCTTTAGAATACTCTATTAACTATATTACACTTGTTAGAGCCTCCAAGGACTCATGCTACATCCTATACGTCCCTTGGGGCACCAAGCAATGTTTAGGATCATTCTAAAGGTTCTTATATGTCCTAATACACATTCCTAGACGATTCTAAGCCTTTAGAATACTTTCTTAACCATTCTACACTTGTTAGAGCCTCCAAGGACTCATGCTACATCCTATACGTCCCTTGGGGCACCAAGCATTGTTTACGATCATTCTAAAGGTTCTTATATATCCCAATACATATTCCTAGACAATACTAAGCCTTTAGAATACCCTATTAACCAACTACACTTGTTAGAGCCTCCAAGGACTCATGCTACATCCTATACATCCCTTGGTGCACCAAGCATTTTTTAGGATCATTCTAAAGGTTCTTATATGTCCTAATACACATTCCTAGACGATTCTAAGCCTTTAGAATACTCTCTTAACCATTCTGCACTTGTTAGAGCCTCAAAGAAGTCATGCTACATCCTCTACGTCCCTTGGGCCACCAAGCATTGTTTAGGATCATTCTAAAGGTTCATATATGTCCTAATACACATTCCTAGACCATTCTAAGCCTTTAGAATACCCTATTAACCATTCTACACTTGTTAGAGCCTCCAAGGACTCATGCTACATCCTATACGTCCCTTGGGGCACCAAGCATTGTTTATTATCATTCTAAAGGTTCTTATATGTTCCAATACATATTCCTAGACAATACTAAGCCTTCAGAATACCCTATTAACCATTCTACACTTGTTAGAGCCTCCAAGGACTCATGCTACATCCAATACGTCCCTTGGGGCACCAAGCATTGTTTAGGATCATTCTAAAGGTTATTATATGTCCCAATACACATTCCTAGACCATTCTAAGCCTTTAGAATACTCTATTAACTATTTTACACTTGTTAGATCCTCCATGGACTCATGCTACATCCTATACGTCCCTTAGGGCACCAAGCATTGTTTAGGATCATTCTAAAGGTTCTTATATGTCCTAATACACATTCATATACCATTCTATGCCTTTACAATACTCTATTAACCATTCTACACTTGTTAGAGCCTCCAAGGACTCATTCTACATCATATACGTCCCTTGGGGCACCAAGCATTGTTTAGGATCATTCTAAAGGTTCATATATGTTCCAATACACATTCCTAGACCATTCTAAGCCTTTAGAATACCCTATTAACCATTCTACACTTGTTAGAGCCTCCAAGGACTCAAGCTAAATCCTCTACGTCCCTTGGGGCACTAAGCATTGTTTAGGATCATTCTAAAGGTTCTTATATGTCCCAATACACATTCCTAGACCATTCTAAGCCGTTAGAATACTCTTTTAACTATTTTACACTTGTTAGAGCCTCCAAGGACTCATGCTACATCCTATACATCCCTTGTTGCACCAAGCATTGTTTAGGATCATTCTAAAGGTTCTTATATGTCCCAATACACATTCCTAGACCATTCTAAGCCTTTAGAATACTCTATTAACTATTTTACACTTGTTAGAGCCTCCAAGGACTCATGCTACATCCAATACGTCCCTTGGGCCACTAAGCATTATTTAGGATCATTCTAAAGGTTCTTATATGTCCTAATAGACATTCCAAGACCATTCTAAGCCTTTAGTATACTCTATTAACCATTCTACACTTGTTAGAGCCTCCAAGGACTCAGGCTACATCATATACGTCCCTTGGGGCACCAAGCACTGTTTAGGATCATTCTAAAGGTTCATATATGTCCTAATACACATTCCTAGACCATTCTATGCCTTTAGAATACCCTATTAACCATTCTACACTTGTTAGAGCCTCCAATGACTCATGCTACATCCAATACGTTCCTTGGGGCACCAAGCGATGTTTAGGATCATTCTAAAGGTTCTTATATGTCCCAATACACATTCCTAGACCATTCTAAGCCTTTAGAATACTCTATTAACTATATTACACTTGTTAGAGCCTCCAAGGACTCATGCTACATCCTATACGTCCCTTGGGGCACCAAGCAATGTTTAGGATCATTCTAAAGGTTCTTATATGTCCTAATACACATTCCTAGACGATTCTAAGCCTTTAGAATACTTTCTTAACCATTCTACACTTGTTAGAGCCTCCAAGGACTCATGCTACATCCTATACGTCCCTTGGGGCACCAAGCATTGTTTACGATCATTCTAAAGGTTCTTATATATCCCAATACATATTCCTAGACAATACTAAGCCTTTAGAATACCCTATTAACCAACTACACTTGTTAGAGCCTCCAAGGACTCATGCTACATCCTATACATCCCTTGGTGCACCAAGCATTGTTTAGGATCATTCTAAAGGTTCTTATATGTCCTAATACACATTCCTAGACGATTCTAAGCCTCTAGAATACTCTCTTAACCATTCTGCACTTGTTAGAGCCTCAAAGAACTCATGCTACATCCTCTACGTCCCTTGGGCCACCAAGCATTGTTTAGGATCATTCTAAAGGTTCATATATGTCCTAATACACATTCCTAGACCATTCTAAGCCTTTAGAATACCCTATTAACCATTCTACACTTGTTAGAGCCTCCAAGGACTCAAGCTACATCTTCTACATCCCTTGGGGCACTACGCATTGTTTAGGATCATTCTAAAGGTTCTTATATGTCCCAATACATATTCCTAGACGATACTAAGCCTTTAGAATACCCTATTAACTACTCTACACTTGTTAGAGCCTCCAAGGACTCATGCTACATCCTATACATCCCTTGTTGCACCAAGCATTGTTTAGGATCATTCTAAAGGTTCTTATATGTCCTAATACACATTCCTAGACCATTCTAAGCCTTTAAAATACTCTATTACTATTTTACACTTGTTAGAGCCTCCAAGGACTCATGCTACATCCAATACGTCCCTTTGTGCACCAAGCATTGTTTAGGATCATTCTAAAGGTTCTTATATGTCCCAATACACATTCCTAGACCATTCTAAGCCTTTAGAATACTCTATTAACTATTTTACACTTGTTAGAGCCTCCAAGGACTCATGCTACATCCAATACGTCCCTTGGGCCACTAAGCATTATTTAGGATCATTCTAAAGGTTCTTATATGTCCTAATAGACATTCCAAGACCATTCTAAGCCTTTAGTATACTCTATTAACCATTCTACACTTGTTAGAGCCTCCAAGGACTCATGCTACATCATATACGTCCCTTGGGGCACCAAGCACTGTTTAGGATTATTCTAAAGGTTCATATATGTCCTAATACACATTCCTAGACCATTCTATGCCTTTAGAATACTCTATTAACCATTCTACACTTGTTAGAGCCTCCAAGGACTCAAGCTACATCTTCTACATCCCTTGGGGCACTACGCATTGTTTAGGATCATTCTAAAGGTTCTTATATGTCCCAATACATATTCCTAGACGATACTAAGCCTTTAGAATACCCTATTAACTATTCTACACTTGTTAGAGCCTCCAATGACTCATGCTACATCCAATACGTTCCTTGGGGCACCAAGCGATGTTTAGGATCATTCTAAAGGTTCTTATATGTCCCAATACACATTCCTAGACCATTCTAAGCCTTTAGAATACTCTATTAACCATATTACACTTGTTAGAGCCTCCAAGGACTCATGCTACATCCTATACGTCCCTTGGGGCACCAAGCATTGTTTAGGATCATTCTAAAGCTTCTTATATGTCCTAATACACAGTCCTAGACGATTCTAAGCCTTTAGAATACTTTCTTAACCATTCTACACTTGTTAGAGCCTCCAAGGACTCATGCTACATCCTATACGTCCCTTGGGGCACCAAGCATTGTTTACGATCATTCTAAAGGTTCTTATATGTCCCAATACATATTCCTAGACAATACTAAGCCTTTAGAATACCCTATTAACCAACTACACATGTTAGAGCCTCCAAGGACTCATGCTACATCCTATACATCCCTTGGTGCACCAAGCATTGTTTAGGATCATTCTAAAGGGTCTTATATGTCCTAATACACATTCCTAGACGATTCTAAGCCTCTAGAATACTCTCTTAACCATTCTGCACTTGTTAGAGCCTCAAAGAACTCATGCTACATCCTCTACGTCCTTTGGGCCACCAAGCATTGTTTAGGATCATTCTAAAGGTTCATATATGTCCTAATACACATTCCAAGACCATTCTAATCCTTTAGAATACCCTATTAACCATTCTACACTTGTTAGAGCCTCCAAGGACTCATGCTACATCCTATACGTCCCTTGGGGCACCAAGCATTGCTTAGGATCATTCTAAAGGTTCTTATATGTCCTAATACACATTCCTATACCATTCTAAGCCTTTAGAATACTCTATTAACCATTCTACACTTGTTAGAGCCTCCAAGGACTCATGCTACATCCTATACGTCCCTTGGGGCACCAAGCATTGTTTAGGATCATTCTAAAGGTTCATATATGTCCTAATACATATTCCTAGACGATACTAAGCCTTTAGAATACTCTATTAACTATTTTACACTTGTTAGAGCCTCCAAGGACTCATGCTACATCCAATACGTCCCTTGGGCCACCAAGCATTATTTAGGATCATTCTAAAGGTTCTTATATGTCCTAATAGACATTCCAAGACCATTCTAAGCCTTTAGTATACTCTATTAACCATTCTACACTTGTTAGAGCCTCCAAGGACTCATGCTACATCATATACGTCTCTTGG
This sequence comes from Crotalaria pallida, assembly GCA_037953625.1. NCBI lineage: Eukaryota > Viridiplantae > Streptophyta > Magnoliopsida > Fabales > Fabaceae > Crotalaria > Crotalaria pallida. The sequence continues at coordinate 70,698,101 of CM075649.1, read as the reverse complement.
GGCACCAAGCATTGTTTAGGATCATTCTAAAGGTTCATATACGTCCTAATACACATTCCTAGACCATTCTAAGACTTTAGAATACCCTATTAACCATTCTACACTTGTTAGAGCCTCCAAGGACTCATGCTACATCATATACGTCCCTTGGGGCACCAAGCATTGTTTACGATCATTCTAAAGGTTCTTATATGTCCCAATACATAATCCTAGACAATACTAAGCCTTTAGAATACCCTATTAACCATTCTACACTTGTTAGAGCCTCCAAGGACTCATGCTACATCCAATACGTCCCTTGGGGCACCAAGCATTGTTTAGGATCATTCTAAAGGTTATTATATGTCCCAATACACATTCCTAGACCATTCTAAGCCTTTAGAATACTCTATTAACTATTTTACACTTGTTAGATCCTCCATGGACTCATGCTACATCCTATACGTCCCTTAGGGCACCAAGCATTGTTTAGGATCATTCTAAAGGTTTTTATATGTCCTAATACACATTCATATACCATTCTAACCCTTTACAATACTCTATTAACCATTCTACACTTGTTAGAGCCTCCAAGGACTCATTCTACATCATATACGTCCCTTGGGGCACCAAGCATTGTTTAGGATCATTCTAAAGGTTCATATATGTTCCAATACACATTCCTAGACCATTCTAAGCCTTTAGAATACCCTATTAACCATTCTACACTTGTTAGAGCCTCCAAGGACTCAAGCTAAATCCTCTACGTCCCTTGGGGCACTAAGCATTGTTTAGGATCATTCTAAAGGTTCTTATATGTCCCAATACACATTCCTAGACCATTCTAAGCCTTTAGAATACTCTTTTAACTATTTTACACTTGTTAGAGCCTCCAAGGACTCATGCTACATACTATACATCCCTTGTTGCACCAAGCATTGTTTAGGATCATTCTAAAGGTTCTTATATGTCCTAATACACATTCCTAGACCATTCTAAGCCTTTAAAATACTCTATTACTATTTTACACTTGTTAGAGCCTCCAAGGACTCATGCTACATCCAATACGTCCCTTGGTGCACCAAGCATTGTTTAGGATCATTCTAAAGGTTCTTATATGTCCCAATACACATTCCTAGACCATTCTAAGCCTTTAGAATACTCTATTAACTATTTTACACTTGTTAGAGCCTCCAAGGACTCATGCTACATCCAATACGTCCCTTGGGCCACTAAGCATTATTTAGGATCATTCTAAAGGTTCTTATATGTCCTAATAGACATTCCAAGACCATTCTAAGCCTTTAGTATACTCTATTAACCATTCTACACTTGTTAGAGCCTCCAAGGACTCATGCTACATCATATACGTCCCTTAGGGAACCAAGCACTGTTTAGGATCATTCTAAAGGTTCATATATGTCCTAATACACATTCCTAGACCATTCTATGCCTTTAGAATACCCTATTAACCATTCTACACTTGTTAGAGCCTCCAAGGACTCATGCTACATCCAATACGTCCCTTGGGGCACCAAGCATTGTTTAGGATCATTCTAAAGGTTCTTATATGTCCCAATACACATTCCTAGACCATTCTAAGCCTTTAGAATACTCTATTAACCATATTACACTTGTTAGAGCCTCCAAGGACTCATGCTACATCCTATACGTCCCTTGGGGCACCAAGCATTGTTTAGGATCATTCTAAAGGTTCTTATATGTCCTAATACACATTCCTATACCATTCTAAGCCTTTAGAATACTCTATTAACCATTCTACACTTGTTAGAGCCTCCAAGGACTCATGCTACATCCTATACGTCCCTTGGGGCACCAAGCATTGTTTAGGATCATTCTAAAGGTTCATATATGTCCTAATACACATTCCTAGACCATTCTAAGCCTTTAGAATACGCTATTAACCATTCTACACTTGTTAGAGCCTCCAAGGACTCAAGCTACATCTTCTACATCCCTTGGGGCACTACGCATTGTTTAGGATCATTCTAAAGGTTCTTATATGTCCCAATACATATTCCTAGACGATACTAAGCCTTTAGAATACCCTATTAACTACTCTACACTTGTTAGAGCCTCCAATGACTCATGCTACATCCAATACGTTCCTTGGGGCACCAAGCGATGTTTAGGATCATTCTAATGGTTCTTATATGTCCCAATACACATTCCTAGACCATTCTAAGCCTTTAGAATACTCTATTAACCATATTACAATTGTTAGAGCCTCCAAGGACTCATGCTACATCCAATACGTCCCTTGGGGCCCTAAGCATTGTTTAGGATCATTCTAAAGGTTCTTATATGTCCTAATACACATTCCTAGACCATTCTAAGCCTTTAGAATACTCTATTAACTATTTTACACTTGTTAGAGCCTCCAAGGACTCATGCTACATCCAATACGTCCCTTGGGCCACCAAGCATTATTTAGGATCATTCTAAAGGTTCTTATATGTCCTAATAGACATTCCAAGACCATTCTAAGCCTTTAGTATACTCTATTAACCATTCTACACTTGTTAGAGCCTCCAAGGACTCATGCTACATCATATACGTCTCTTGGGGCACCAAGCATTGTTTAGGATCATTCTAAAGGTTCATATACGTCCTAATACACATTCCTAGACCATTCTAAGACTTTAGAATACCCTATTAACCATTCTACACTTGTTAGAGCCTCCAAGGACTCATGCTACATCATATACGTCCCTTGGGGCACCAAGCATTGTTTACGATCATTCTAAAGGTTCTTATATGTCCCAATACATAATCCTAGACAATACTAAGCCTTTAGAATACCCTATTAACCATTCTACACTTGTTAGAGCCTCCAAGGACTCATGCTACATCCAATACGTCCCTTGGGGCACCAAGCATTGTTTAGGATCATTCTAAAGGTTATTATATGTCCCAATACACATTCCTAGACCATTCTAAGCCTTTAGAATACTCTATTAACTATTTTACACTTGTTAGATCCTCCATGGACTCATGCTACATCCTATACGTCCCTTAGGGCACCAAGCATTGTTTAGGATCATTCTAAAGGTTTTTATATGTCCTAATACACATTCATATACCATTCTAACCCTTTACAATACTCTATTAACCATTCTACACTTGTTAGAGCCTCCAAGGACTCATTCTACATCATATACGTCCCTTGGGGCACCAAGCATTGTTTAGGATCATTCTAAAGGTTCATATATGTTCCAATACACATTCCTAGACCATTCTAAGCCTTTAGAATACCCTATTAACCATTCTACACTTGTTAGAGCCTCCAAGGACTCAAGCTAAATCCTCTACGTCCCTTGGGGCACTAAGCATTGTTTAGGATCATTCTAAAGGTTCTTATATGTCCCAATACACATTCCTAGACCATTCTAAGCCTTTAGAATACTCTTTTAACTATTTTACACTTGTTAGAGCCTCCAAGGACTCATGCTACATACTATACATCCCTTGTTGCACCAAGCATTGTTTAGGATCATTCTAAAGGTTCTTATATGTCCTAATACACATTCCTAGACCATTCTAAGCCTTTAAAATACTCTATTACTATTTTACACTTGTTAGAGCCTCCAAGGACTCATGCTACATCCAATACGTCCCTTGGTGCACCAAGCATTGTTTAGGATCATTCTAAAGGTTCTTATATGTCCCAATACACATTCCTAGACCATTCTAAGCCTTTAGAATACTCTATTAACTATTTTACACTTGTTAGAGCCTCCAAGGACTCATGCTACATCCAATACGTCCCTTGGGCCACTAAGCATTATTTAGGATCATTCTAAAGGTTCTTATATGTCCTAATAGACATTCCAAGACCATTCTAAGCCTTTAGTATACTCTATTAACCATTCTACACTTGTTAGAGCCTCCAAGGACTCATGCTACATCATATACGTCCCTTGGGGAACCAAGCACTGTTTAGGATCATTCTAAAGGTTCATATATGTCCTAATACACATTCCTAGACCATTCTATGCCTTTAGAATACCCTATTAACCATTCTACACTTGTTAGAGCCTCCAAGGACTCATGCTACATCCAATACGTCCCTTGGTGCACCAAGCATTGTTTAGGATCATTCTAAAGGTTCTTATATGTCCCAATACACATTCCTAGACCATTCTAAGCCTTTAGAATACTCTATTAACTATTTTACACTTGTTAGAGCCTCCAAGGACTCATGCTACATCCAATACGTCCCTTGGGCCACTAAGCATTATTTAGGATCATTCTAAAGGTTCTTATATGTCCTAATAGACATTCCAAGACCATTCTAAGCCTTTAGTATACTCTATTAACCATTCTACACTTGTTAGAGCCTCCAAGGACTCATGCTACATCATATACGTCCCTTAGGGAACCAAGCACTGTTTAGGATCATTCTAAAGGTTCATATATGTCCTAATACACATTCCTAGACCATTCTATGCCTTTAGAATACCCTATTAACCATTCTACACTTGTTAGAGCCTCCAAGGACTCATGCTACATCCAATACGTCCCTTGGGGCACCAAGCATTGTTTAGGATCATTCTAAAGGTTCTTATATGTCCCAATACACATTCCTAGACCATTCTAAGCCTTTAGAATACTCTATTAACCATATTACACTTGTTAGAGCCTCCAAGGACTCATGCTACATCCTATACGTCCCTTGGGGCACCAAGCATTGTTTAGGATCATTCTAAAGGTTCTTATATGTCCTAATACACATTCCTATACCATTCTAAGCCTTTAGAATACTCTATTAACCATTCTACACTTGTTAGAGCCTCCAAGGACTCATGCTACATCCTATACGTCCCTTGGGGCACCAAGCATTGTTTAGGATCATTCTAAAGGTTCATATATGTCCTAATACACATTCCTAGACCATTCTAAGCCTTTAGAATACGCTATTAACCATTCTACACTTGTTAGAGCCTCCAAGGACTCAAGCTACATCTTCTACATCCCTTGGGGCACTACGCATTGTTTAGGATCATTCTAAAGGTTCTTATATGTCCCAATACATATTCCTAGACGATACTAAGCCTTTAGAATACCCTATTAACTACTCTACACTTGTTAGAGCCTCCAATGACTCATGCTACATCCAATACGTTCCTTGGGGCACCAAGCGATGTTTAGGATCATTCTAATGGTTCTTATATGTCCCAATACACATTCCTAGACCATTCTAAGCCTTTAGAATACTCTATTAACCATATTACAATTGTTAGAGCCTCCAAGGACTCATGCTACATCCAATACGTCCCTTGGGGCCCTAAGCATTGTTTAGGATCATTCTAAAGGTTCTTATATGTCCTAATACACATTCCTAGACCATTCTAAGCCTTTAGAATACTCTATTAACTATTTTACACTTGTTAGAGCCTCCAAGGACTCATGCTACATCCAATACGTCCCTTGGGCCACCAAGCATTATTTAGGATCATTCTAAAGGTTCTTATATGTCCTAATAGACATTCCAAGACCATTCTAAGCCTTTAGTATACTCTATTAACCATTCTACACTTGTTAGAGCCTCCAAGGACTCATGCTACATCATATACGTCTCTTGGGGCACCAAGCATTGTTTAGGATCATTCTAAAGGTTCATATACGTCCTAATACACATTCCTAGACCATTCTAAGACTTTAGAATACCCTATTAACCATTCTACACTTGTTAGAGCCTCCAAGGACTCATGCTACATCATATACGTCCCTTGGGGCACCAAGCATTGTTTACGATCATTCTAAAGGTTCTTATATGTCCCAATACATAATCCTAGACAATACTAAGCCTTTAGAATACCCTATTAACCATTCTACACTTGTTAGAGCCTCCAAGGACTCATGCTACATCCAATACGTCCCTTGGGGCACCAAGCATTGTTTAGGATCATTCTAAAGGTTATTATATGTCCCAATACACATTCCTAGACCATTCTAAGCCTTTAGAATACTCTATTAACTATTTTACACTTGTTAGATCCTCCATGGACTCATGCTACATCCTATACGTCCCTTAGGGCACCAAGCATTGTTTAGGATCATTCTAAAGGTTTTTATATGTCCTAATACACATTCATATACCATTCTAACCCTTTACAATACTCTATTAACCATTCTACACTTGTTAGAGCCTCCAAGGACTCATTCTACATCATATACGTCCCTTGGGGCACCAAGCATTGTTTAGGATCATTCTAAAGGTTCATATATGTTCCAATACACATTCCTAGACCATTCTAAGCCTTTAGAATACCCTATTAACCATTCTACACTTGTTAGAGCCTCCAAGGACTCAAGCTAAATCCTCTACGTCCCTTGGGGCACTAAGCATTGTTTAGGATCATTCTAAAGGTTCTTATATGTCCCAATACACATTCCTAGACCATTCTAAGCCTTTAGAATACTCTTTTAACTATTTTACACTTGTTAGAGCCTCCAAGGACTCATGCTACATACTATACATCCCTTGTTGCACCAAGCATTGTTTAGGATCATTCTAAAGGTTCTTATATGTCCTAATACACATTCCTAGACCATTCTAAGCCTTTAAAATACTCTATTACTATTTTACACTTGTTAGAGCCTCCAAGGACTCATGCTACATCCAATACGTCCCTTGGTGCACCAAGCATTGTTTAGGATCATTCTAAAGGTTCTTATATGTCCCAATACACATTCCTAGACCATTCTAAGCCTTTAGAATACTCTATTAACTATTTTACACTTGTTAGAGCCTCCAAGGACTCATGCTACATCCAATACGTCCCTTGGGCCACTAAGCATTATTTAGGATCATTCTAAAGGTTCTTATATGTCCTAATAGACATTCCAAGACCATTCTAAGCCTTTAGTATACTCTATTAACCATTCTACACTTGTTAGAGCCTCCAAGGACTCATGCTACATCATATACGTCCCTTGGGGAACCAAGCACTGTTTAGGATCATTCTAAAGGTTCATATATGTCCTAATACACATTCCTAGACCATTCTATGCCTTTAGAATACCCTATTAACCATTCTACACTTGTTAGAGCCTCCAAGGACTCATGCTACATCCAATACGTCCCTTGGGGCACCAAGCATTGTTTAGGATCATTCTAAAGGTTCTTATATGTCCCAATACACATTCCTAGACCATTCTAAGCCTTTAGAATACTCTATTAACCATATTACACTTGTTAGAGCCTCCAAGGACTCATGCTACATCCTATACGTCCCTTGGGGCACCAAGCATTGTTTAGGATCATTCTAAAGGTTCTTATATGTCCTAATACACATTCCTATACCATTCTAAGCCTTTAGAATACTCTATTAACCATTCTACACTTGTTAGAGCCTCCAAGGACTCATGCTACATCCTATACGTCCCTTGGGGCACCAAGCATTGTTTAGGATCATTCTAAAGGTTCATAAATGTCCTAATACACATTCCTAGACCATTCTAAGCCTTTAGAATACGCTATTAACCATTCTACACTTGTTAGAGCCTCCAAGGACTCAAGCTACATCTTCTACATCCCTTGGGGCACTACGCATTGTTTAGGATCATTCTAAAGGTTCTTATATGTCCCAATACATATTCCTAGACGATACTAAGCCTTTAGAATACCCTATTAACTACTCTACACTTGTTAGAGCCTCCAATGACTCATGCTACATCCAATACGTTCCTTGGGGCACCAAGCGATGTTTAGGATCATTCTAATGGTTCTTATATGTCCCAATACACATTCCTAGACCATTCTAAGCCTTTAGGATACTCTATTAACCATATTACACTTGTTAGAGCCTCCAAGGACTCATGCTACATCCTATACGTCCCTTGGGGCACCAAGCATTGTTTAGGATCATTCTAAAGCTTCTTATATGTCCTAATACACAGTGCTAGACGATTCTAAGCCTTTAGAATACTTTCTTAACCATTCTACACTTGTTAGAGCCTCCAAGGACTCATGCTACATCCTATACGTCCCTTGGGGCACCAAGCATTGTTTACGATCATTCTAAAGGTTCTTATATGTCCCAATACATATTCCTAGACAATACTAAGCCTTTAGAATACCCTATTAACCAACTACACTTGTTAAAGCCTCCAAGGACTCATGCTACATACTATACATCCCTTGGTGCACCAAGCATTGTTTAGGATCATTCTAAAGGGTCTTATATGTCCTAATACACATTCCTAGACGATTCTAAGCCTCTAGAATACTCTCTTAACCATTCTGCACTTGTTAGAGCCTCAAAGAACTCATGCTACATCCTCTACGTCCTTTGGGCCACCAAGCATTGTTTAGGATCATTCTAAAGGTTCATATATGTCCTAATACACATTCCAAGACCATTCTAATCCTTTAGAATACCCTATTAACCATTCTACACTTGTTAGAGCCTCCAAGGACTCATGCTACATCCTATACGTCCCTTGGGGCACCAAGCATTATTTAGGATCATTCTAAAGGTTCTTATATGTCCTAATAGACATTCCAAGACCATTCTAAGCCTTTAGTATACTCTATTAACCATTCTACACTTGTTAGAGCCTCCAAGGACTCATGCTACATCATATACGTCTCTTGGGGCACCAAGCATTGTTTAGGATCATTCTAAAGGTTCATATACGTCCTAATACACATTCCTAGACCATTCTAAGACTTTAGAATACCCTATTAACCATTCTACACTTGTTAGAGCCTCCAAGGACTCATGCTACATCCTATACGTCCCTTGGGGCACCAAGCATTGCTTAGGATCATTCTAAAGGTTCTTATATGTCCCAATACATATTTCTAGACGATACTAAGCCTTTAGAATACCCTATTAACCATTCTACACTTGTTAGAGCCTCCAAGGACTCATGCTACATCCAATACGTCCTTTGGGGCACCAAGCATTGTTTAGGATCATTCTAAAGGTTCTTATATGTCCCAATACACATTCCTAGACCATTCTTAGCCTTTAGAATACTCTATTAACTATTTTACACTTGTTAGAGCCACCATGGACTCATGCTACATCCTATACGTCCCTTGGGGCACCAAGAATTGTTTAGGATCATTCTACAGGTTCTTATATGTCCTAATACACATTCATATACCATTCTAAGCCTTTAGAATACTCTATTAACCATTCTACACTTGTTAGAGCCTCCAAGGACTCATGCTACATCATATACGTCCCTTGGGGCACCAAGCATTGTTTAGGATCATTCTAAAGGTTCATATATGTCCTAATACACATTCCTAGACCATTCTAAGCCTTTAGAATACCCTATTAACCATTCTACACTTGTTAGAGCCTCCAAGGACTCAAGCTACATCCTCTATGTCCCTTGGGGCACTAAGCATTGTTTATGATCATTCTAAAGGTTCTTATATGTCCCAATACATATTCCTAGACGACACTAAGCTTTTAGAATACCCTATTAACCATTCTACACTTGTTAGAGCCTCCAACGACTCATGCTACATCCAATACGTCCCTTGGGGCACCAAGCATTGTTAAGGATCATTCTAATGGTTCTTATATGTCCCAATACACATTCCTAGACAATTCTAACCCTTTAAAATACTCTATTACTATTTTACAATTGTTAGAGCCTCCAAGGACTCATGCTTCATCCAATACATCCCTTGGGGCCCTAAGCATTGTTTAGGATCATTCCAAAGTTCTTATATGTCCTAATACACATTCCTAGACCATTCTAAGCCTTTAGAATACTTCTTAACCATTCTACACTTGTTAGAGCCTCCAAGGACTCATGCTACATCCTCTACGTCCCTTGGGCCACCAAGCATTATTTAGGATCATTCTAAAGGTTCTTATATGTCCTAATAGACATTCCTAGACCATTCTATGCCTTTAGAATACTCTTTTAACCATTCTACACTTGTTAGAGCCTCCAACGACTCATGCTACATCCTCTACGTCCCTTGGGGCACTAAGCAATGTTTACGATCATTCTAAAGGTTCTTATATGTCCTAATTCACATTCCGAGACGATTCTGAGTCTCTAGAATACTCTCTTAACCATTCTGTACTTGTTAGAGCCTCCAAGGACTCATGCTACATCCTCTACGTCCCTCAGGGCACCAAGCATTGTTTAGGATCATTATAAAGGTTCTTATATGTCCTAATACACATTCCTAGACCATTCTAAGCCTTTAGAATACTCTATTAACTATTTTACACTTGTTAGAGCCTCCAAGGACTCATGCTACATCCTATACGTCCCTTGGGGCACCAAGCATTGTTTAGGATCATTCTAAAGGTTCTGCATTCTAGACCATTCTAAGCCTTTAGAATACTCTTTTAACAATTCTACACTTGTTAGAGCCTCCAAGGACTTATGCTACATCCTATACGTCCCTTGGGTCACCAAGCATTGTTTAGGATCATTCTAAAGTTCTTATATGTCCTAATACACATTCCTAGACCATTCTAAGCCTTCAGAATACTCTATTAACCATTCTACACTTGTTAGAGCCTCCAAGGACTCATGCTACATCCTATATGTCCCTTGGGGCACCAAGCATTGTTTACGATCATTCTAAAGGTTCTTATATGTCCCAATACATATTCCTAGACAATACTAAGCCTTTAGAATACCCTATTAACCAACTACACTTGTTAGAGCCTCCAAGGACTCATGCTACATCCAATACGTCCCTTGGGGCCCTAAGCATTGTTTAGGATCATTCTAAAGGTTCATATATGTCCTAATACACATTCCTAGACCATTCTAAGCCTTTAGAATACACTATTAACCATTCTACACTTGTTAGAGCCTCCAAGGACTCAAGCTACATCTTCTACATCCTTGGGGCACTACGCATTGTTTAGGATCATTCTAAAGGTTCTTATATGTCCCAATACATATTCCTAGACGATACTAAGCCTTTAGAATACCCTATTAACCATTCTACACTTGTTAGAGCCTCCAATGACTCATGCTACATCCAATACGTTCCTTGGGGCACCAAGCGATGTTTAGGATCATTCTAAAGGTTCTTATATGTCCCAATACACATTCCTAGACCATTCTAAGCCTTTAGAATACTCTATTAACTATATTACACTTGTTAGAGCCTCCAAGGACTCATGCTACATCCTATACGTCCCTTGGGGCACCAAGCATTGTTTAGGATCATTCTAAAGCTTCTTATTTGTCCTAATACACAGTCCTAGATGATTCTAAGCCTTTAGAATACTTCTTAACCATTCTACACTTGTTAGAGCCTCCAAGGACTCATGCTACATCCTACACGTCCCTTGGGGCACCAAGCATTGTTTACGATCATTCTAAAGGTTCTTATATGTCCCAATACATATTCCTAGACAATACTAAGCCTTTAGAATACCCTATTAACCAACTACACTTGTTAGAGCCTCCAAGGACTCATGCTACATCCTATACATCCCTTGGCCACCAAGCATTATTTAGGATCATTCTAAAGGTTCTTATATGTCCTAATACACATTCCTAGACGATTCTAAGCCTCTAGAATACTCTCTTAACCATTCTGCACTTGTTAGACCCTCAAAGAACTCATGCTATATCCTCTACGTCCCTTGGGCCACCAAGCATTGTTTAGGATCATTCTAAAGGTTCATATATGTCCTAATACACATTCCTAGACCATTCTAATCCTTTAGAATACCCTATTAACCATTCTACACTTGTTAGAGCCTCCAAGGACTCATGCTACATCCTATACGTCCCTTGGGGCACCAAGCATTGCTTAGGATCATTCTAAAGGTTCTTATATGTCCCAATACATATTCCTAGACGATACTATGCCTTTAGAATACTCTATTAACTATTTTACACTTGTTAGAGCCTCCAAGGACTCATGCTACATCCAATACGTCCCTTGGGCCACCAAGCATTATTTAGGATCATTCTAAAGGTTCTTATATGTCCTAATAGACATTCCAAGACCATTCTAAGCCTTTAGTATACCCTATTAACCATTCTACACTTGTTAGAGCCTCCAAGGACTCATGCTACATCATATACGTCTCTTGGGGCACCAAGCATTGTTTAGGATCATTCTAAAGGTTCATATATGTCCTAATACACATTCCTAGACCATTCTAAGCCTTTAGAATACCCTATTAACCATTCTACACTTGTTAGAGCCTCCAAGGACTCATGCTACATCCAATACGTCCCTTGGGGCACCAAGCATTGCTTAGGATCATTCTAAAGGTTCTTATATGTCCCAATACATATTCCTAGACGATACTAAGCCTTTAGAATACCCTATTAACCATTCTACACTTGTTAGAGCCTCCAAGGACTCATGCTACATCATATACGTCCCTTGGGGCACCAAGCATTGTTTAGGATCATTCTAAAGGTTCATATATTTCCTAATACACATTCCTAGACCATTCTAAGCCTTTAGAATACCCTATTAACCATTCTACACTTGTTAGAGCCTCCAAGGACTCAAGCTACATCCTCTATGTCCCTTGGGGCACTAAGCATTGTTTAGGATCATTCTAAAGGTTCTTATATGTCCCAATACATATTCCTAGACGACACTAAGCTTTTAGAATACCCTATTAACCATTCTACACTTGTTAGAGCCTCCAACGACTCATGCTACATCCAATACGTCCCTTGGGGCACCAAGCATTGTTAAGGATCATTCTAATGGTTCTTATATGTCCCAATACACATTCCTAGACAATTCTAAGCCTTTAAAATACTCTATTACTATTTTACAATTGTTAGAGCCTCCAAGGACTCATGCTACATCCAATACGTCCCTTGGGGCACCAAGCATTGCTTAGGATCATTCTAAAGGTTCTTATATGTCCCAATACATATTCCTAGACGATACTAAGCCTTTAGAATACCCTATTAACCATTCTACACTTGTTAGAGCCTCCAAGGACTCATGCTACATCCAATACGTCCTTTGGGGCACCAAGCATTGTTTAGGATCATTCTAAAGGTTCTTATATGTCCCAATACACATTCCTAGACCATTCTTAGCCTTTAGAATACTCTATTAACTATTCTACACTTGTTAGAGCCTCCAAGGACTCATGCTACATCATATACGTCCCTTGGGGCACCAAGCATTGTTTAGGATCATTCTAAAGGTTCATATATTTCCTAATACACATTCCTAGACCATTCTAAGCCTTTAGAATACCCTATTAACCATTCTACACTTGTTAGAGCCTCCAACGACTCATGCTACATCCTCTATGTCCCTTGGGGCACTAAGCATTGTTTATGATCATTCTAAAGGTTCTTATATGTCCCAATACATATTCCTAGACGACACTAAGCTTTTAGAATACCCTATTAACCATTCTACACTTGTTAGAGCCTCCAACGACTCATGCTACATCCAATACGTCCCTTGGGGCACCAAGCATTGTTAAGGATCATTCTAATGGTTCTTATATGTCCCAATACACATTCCTAGACAATTCTAAGCCTTTAAAATACTCTATTACTATTTTACAATTGTTAGAGCCTCCAAGGACTCATGCTACATCCAATACGTCCCTTGGGGCCCTAAGCATTGTTTAGGATCATTCTAAAGGTTCTTATATGTCCTAGTACACATTCCTAGACCATTCTAAGCCTTTAGAATACTCTATTAACTATTTTACACTTGTTAGAGCCTCCAAGGACTCATGCTACATCCTCTACGTCCCTTGGGCCACCAAGCATTATTTAGGATCATTCTAAAGGTTCTTATATGTCCTAATAGACATTCCTAGACCATTCTAAGCCTTTAGAATACTCTTTTAACCATTCTACACTTGTTAGAGCCTCCAAGGACTCATGCTACATCCTCTACGTCCCTTGGGGCACCAAGCATTGTTAAGGATCATTCTAATGGTTCTTATATGTCCCAATACACATTCCTAGACAATTCAAAGCCTTTAAAATACTCTATTACTATTTTACAATTGTTAGAGCCTCCAAGGACTCATGATACATCCAATACGTCCCATGGGGCCCTAAGCATTGTTTAGGATCATTCTAAAGGTTCTTATATGTCCTAATACACATTCCTAGACCATTCTATGCCTTTAGAATACTCTATTAACTATTTTACACTTGTTAGAGCCTCCAAGGACTCATGCTACATCCTCTACGTCCCTTGGGCCACCAAGCATTGTTTAGGATCATTATAAAGGTTCTTATATGTCCTAATACACATTCCTAGACCATTCTAAGCCTTTAGAATACTCTATTAACTATTTTACACTTGTTAGAGCCTCCAAGGACTCATGCTACATCCTATACGTCCCTTGGGGCACCAAGCATTGTTTAGGATCATTCTAAAGGTTCTTCATTCCTAGACCATTCTAAGCCTTTAGAATACTCTTTTAACAATTCTACACTTGTTAGAGCCTCCAAGGACTTATGCTACATCCTATACGTCCCTTGGGGCTCCAAGCATTGTTTAGGATCATTCTAAAGTTCTTATATGTCCTAATACACATTCCTAGACCATTCTAAGCCTTTATAATACTCTCTTCATCATTCTACACTTGTTAGAGCCTCCAAGGACTCATGCTACATCCTATACTCCCGTTGGGGCAACAAGCATTGTTTAGGATCATTCTAAAGGTTCTTATATGTCCTAATACACATGCCAAGACCAATCTAAGTCTTTAGAATACTCTATTAACCATTCTACACTTGTTAGAGCCTCCAAGGACTCATGCTACATCCAATACGTCCCTTGGGGCACCAAGCATTGTTTAGGATCATTCTAAAGGTTCATATATGTCCTAATACACATTCCTAGACCATTCTAAGCCTTTAGAATACTCTATTAACCATTCTAAACTTGTTAGAGCCTCCAAGGACTCATGATTCGCCCTTTATGTTCCTATGGGAACCAAGCATTGTTTAGGATCATTCTGAGGGTTCTTATATGTCCTAATACACACTCCTAGACCATTCTAAGCCTTTAGAATACTCTTTTAACCATTCTACACTTGTTAGAGCCTCCAAGGACTCATGCTACATCCTTTACGTTCCTTGGGGCACAAAGCATTGTTTAGGATTATTGTATAGGTACTTATATGTCCTAATACACATTACTAGACTATTCTAAGCCTTTAGAATACTCTATTAACTATTTTACACTTGTTAGAGCCTCCAATGACTCATGCTACATCCAATACGTTCCTTGGGGCACCAAGCGATGTTTAGGATCATTCTAAAGGTTCTTATATGTCCCAATACACATTCCTAGAGCATTCTAAGCCTTTAGAAGACTCTATTAACTATATTACACTTGTTAGAGCCTCCAAGGACTCATGCTACATCCTATACGTCCCTTGGGGCACCAAGCATTGTTTAGGATCATTGTAAAGCTTCTTATATGTCCTAATACACAGTCCTAGACGATTCTAAGCCTTTAGAATACTTCTTAACCATTCTACACTTGTTAGAGCCTCCAAGGACTCATGCTACATCCTATACGTCCCTTCGGGCACCAAGCATTGTTTACGATCATTCTAAAGGTTCTTATATGTTCCAATACATATTCCTAGACAATACTAAGCCTTTAGAATACCCTATTAACCAACTACACTTGTTAGAGCCTCCAAGGACTCATGCTACATCCTATACATCCCTTGGTGCACCAAGCATTGTTTAGGATCATTCTAAAGGTTCTTATATGTCCTAATACACATTCCTAGACGATTCTAAGCCTCTAGAATACTCTCTTAACCATTCTGCACTTGTTAGAGCCTCCAAGAACTCATGCTATATCCTCTACGTCCCTTGGGCCACCAAGCATTGTTTAGGATCATTCTAAAGGTTCATATATGTCCTAATACACATTCCTAGACCATTCTAAGCCTTTAGAATACACTATTAACCATTCTACACTTGTTAGAGCCTCCAAGGACTCAAGCTACATCTTCTACATCCCTTGGGGCACTACGCATTGTTTAGGATCATTCTAAAGGTTCTTATATGTCCCAATATATATTCCAAGACGATACTAAGCCTTTAGAATACCCTATTAACCATTCTACACTTGTTAGAGCCTCCAATGACTCATGCTACATCCAATACGTTCCTTGGGGCACCAAGCGATGTTTAGGATCATTCTAAAGGTTCTTATATGTCCCAATACACATTCCTAGACCATTCTAAGCCTTTAGAATACTCTATTAACTATATTACACTTGTTAGAGCCTCCAAGGACTCATGCTACATCCTATACGTCCCTTGGGGCACCAAGCATTGTTTAGGATCATTCTAAAGCTTCTTATTTGTCCAAATACACAGTCCTAGATGATTCTAAGCCTTTAGAATACTTCTTAACCATTCTACACTTGTTAGAGCCTCCAAGGACTCATGCTACATCCTATACGTCCCTTGGGGCACCAAGCATTGTTTACGATCATTCTAAAGGTTCTTATATGTCCCAATACATATTCCTAGACAATACTAAGCCTTTAGAATACCCTATTAACCAACTACACTTGTTAGAGCCTCCAAGGACTCATGCTACATCCTATACATCCCTTGGCGCACCAAGCATTGTTTAGGATCATTCTAAAGGTTCTTATATGTCCTAATACACATTCCTAGACGATTCTAAGCCTCTAGAATACTCTCTTAACCATTCTGCACTTGTTAGAGCCTCAAAGAACTCATGCTATATCCTCTACGTCCCTTGGGCCACCAAGCATTGTTTAGGATCATTCTAAAGGTTCATATATGTCCTAATACACATTCCTAGACCATTCTAATCCTTTAGAATACCCTATTAACTATTCTACACTTGTTAGAGCCTCCAAGGACTCATGCTACATCCTATACGTCCCTTGGGGCACCAAGCATTGCTTAGGATCATTCTAAAGGTTCTTATATGTCCCAATACATATTCCTAGACGATACTATGCCTTTAGAATACTCTATTAACTATTTTACACTTGTTAGAGCCTCCAAGGACTCATGCTACATCCAATACGTCCCTTGGGCCACCAAGCATTATTTAGGATCATTCTAAAGGTTCTTATATGTCCTAATAGACATTCCAAGACCATTCTAAGCCTTTAGTATATTCTATTATCCATTCTACACTTGTTAGAGCCTCCAAGGACTCATGCTACATCATATACGTCTCTTGGGGCACCAAGCATTGTTTAGGATCATTCTAAAGGTTCATATATGTCCTAATACACATTCCTAGACCATTCTAAGCCTTTAGAATACCCTATTAACCATTCTACACTTGTTAGAGCCTCCAAGGACTCATGCTACATCCAATACGTCCCTTGGGGCACCAAGCATTGCTTAGGATCATTCTAAAGTTTCTTATATGTCCCAATACATATTCCTAGACGATACTAAGCCTTTAGAATACCCTATTAACCATTCTACACTTGTTAGAGCCTCCAAGGACTCATGCTGCATCCAATACGTCCTTTGGGGCACCAAGCATTGTTTAGGGTCATTCTAAAGGTTCTTATATGTCCCAATACACATTCCTAGACCATTCTTAGCCTTTAGAATACTCTATTAACCATTCTACACTTGTTAGAGCCTCCAAGGACTCATGCTACATCATATAAGTCCCTTGGGGCACCAAGCATTGTTTAGGATCATTCTAAAGGTTCATATATGTCCTAATACACATTCCTAGACCATTCTAAGCCTTTAGAATACCCTATTAACCATTCTACACTTGTTAGAGCCTCCAAGGACTCAAGCTACATCCTCTATGTCCCTTGGGGCACTAAGCATTGTTTATGATCATTCTAAAGTTTCTTATATGTCCCAATACATATTCCTAGACGACACTAAGCTTTTAGAATACCCTATTAACCATTCTACACTTGTTAGAGCCTCCAACGACTCATGCTACATCCAATACGTCCCTTGGGGCACCAAGCATTGTTAAGGATCATTCTAATGGTTCTTATATGTCCCAATACACATTCCTAGACAATTCTAAGCCTTTAAAATACTCTATTACTATTTTACAATTGTTAGAGCCTCCAAGGACTCATGCTACATCCAATACGTCCCTTGGGGCCCTAAGCATTGTTTAGGATCATTCTAAAGGTTCTTATATGTCCTAATACACATTCCTAGACCATTCTAAGCCTTTAGAATACTCTATTAACTATTTTACACTTGTTAGAGCCTCCAAGGACTCATGCTACATCCTCTACGTCCCTTGGGCCACCAAGCATTGTTTAGGATCATTATAAAGGTTCTTATATGTCCTAATACACATTCCTAGACCATTCTAAGCCTTTAGAATACTCTATTAACTATTTTACACTTGTTAGAGCCTCCAAGGACTCATGCTACATCCTATACGTCCCTTGGGGCACCAAGCATTGTTTAGGATCATTCTAAAGGTTCTTCATTCCTAGACCATTCTAAGCCTTTAGAATACTCTTTTAACAATTCTACACTTGTTAGAGCCTCCAAGGACTTATGCTACATCCTATACGTCCCTTGGGGCTCCAAGCATTGTTTAGGATCATTCTAAAGTTCTTATATGTCCTAATACACATTCCTAGACCATTCTAAGCCTTTATAATACTCTCTTCATCATTCTACACTTGTTAGAGCCTCCAAGGACTCATGCTACATCCTATACTCCCGTTGGGGCAACAAGCATTGTTTAGGATCATTCTAAAGGTTCTTATATGTCCTAATACACATGCCAAGACCAATCTAAGTCTTTAGAATACTCTATTAACCATTCTACACTTGTTAGAGCCTCCAAGGACTCATGCTACATCCAATACGTCCCTTGGGGCACCAAGCATTGTTTAGGATCATTCTAAAGGTTCATATATGTCCTAATACACATTCCTAGACCATTCTAAGCCTTTAGAATACTCTATTAACCATTCTAAACTTGTTAGAGCCTCCAAGGACTCATGATTCGCCCTTTATGTTCCTATGGGAACCAAGCATTGTTTAGGATCATTCTGAGGGTTCTTATATGTCCTAATACACACTCCTAGACCATTCTAAGCCTTTAGAATACTCTTTTAACCATTCTACACTTGTTAGAGCCTCCAAGGACTCATGCTACATCCTTTACGTTCCTTGGGGCACAAAGCATTGTTTAGGATTATTGTATAGGTACTTATATGTCCTAATACACATTACTAGACTATTCTAAGCCTTTAGAATACTCTATTAACTATTTTACACTTGTTAGAGCCTCCAATGACTCATGCTACATCCAATACGTTCCTTGGGGCACCAAGCGATGTTTAGGATCATTCTAAAGGTTCTTATATGTCCCAATACACATTCCTAGACCATTCTAAGCCTTTAGAATACTCTATTAACTATATTACACTTGTTAGAGCCTCCAAGGACTCATGCTACATCCTATACGTCCCTTGGGGCACCAAGCATTGTTTAGGATCATTCTAAAGCTTCTTATATGTCCTAATACACAGTCCTAGACGATTCTAAGCCTTTAGAATACTTCTTAACCATTCTACACTTGTTAGAGCCTCCAAGGACTCATGCTACATCCTATACGTCCCTTCGGGCACCAAGCATTGTTTACGATCATTCTAAAGGTTCTTATATGTCCCAATACATATTCCTAGACAATACTAAGCCTTTAGAATACCCTATTAACCAACTACACTTGTTAGAGCCTCCAAGGACTCATGCTACATCCTATACATCCCTTGGTGCACCAAGCATTGTTTAGGATCATTCTAAAGGTTCTTATATGTCCTAATACACATTCCTAGACGATTCTAAGCCTCTAGAATACTCTCTTAACCATTCTGCACTTGTTAGAGCCTCCAAGAACTCATGCTATATCCTCTACGTCCCTTGGGCCACCAAGCATTGTTTAGGATCATTCTAAAGGTTCATATATGTCCTAATACACATTCCTAGACCATTCTAATCCTTTAGAATACCCTATTAACCATTCTACACTTGTTAGAGCCTCCAAGGACTCATGCTACATCCTATACGTCCGTTGGGGCACCAAGCATTGCTTAGGATCATTCTAAAGGTTCTTATATGTCCCAATACATATTCCTAGACGATACTAAGCCTTTAGAATACTCTATTAACTATTTTACACTTGTTAGAGCCTCCAAGGACTCATGCTACATCCAATACGTCCCTTGGGCCACCAAGCATTATTTAGGATCATTCTAAAGGTTCTTATATGTCCTAATAGACATTCCAAGACCATTCTAAGCCTTTAGTATACTCTATTAACCATTCTACACTTGTTAGAGCCTCCAAGGACTCATGCTACATCATATACGTCTCTTGGGGCACCAAGCATTGTTTAGGATCATTCTAAAGGTTCATATATGTCCTAATACACATTCCTAGACCATTCTAAGCCTTTAGAATACCCTATTAACCATTCTACACTTGTTAGAGCCTCCAAGGACTCATGCTACATCCAATACGTCCCTTGGGGCACCAAGCATTGCTTAGGATCATTCTAAAGGTTCTTATATGTCCCAATACATATTCCTAGACGATACTAAGCCTTTAGAATACCCTATTAACCATTCTACACTTGTTAGAGCCTCCAAGGACTCATGCTACATCCAATACGTCCTTTGGGGCACCAAGCATTGTTTAGGATCATTCTAAAGGTTCTTATATGTCCCAATACACATTCCTAGACCATTCTTAGCCTTTAGAATACTCTATTAACCATTCTACACTTGTTAGAGCCTCCAAGGACTCATGCTACATCATATACGTCCCTTGGGGCACCAAGCATTGTTTAGGATCATTCTAAAGGTTCATATATGTCCTAATACACATTCCTAGACCATTCTAAGCCTTTAGAATACCCTATTAACCATTCTACACTTGTTAGAGCCTCCAAGGACTCAAGCTACATCCTCTATGTCCCTTGGGGCACTAAGCATTGTTTATGATCATTCTAAAGTTTCTTATATGTCCCAATACATATTCCTAGACGACACTAAGCTTTTAGAATACCCTATTAACCATTCTACACTTGTTAGAGCCTCCAACGACTCATGCTACATCCAATACGTCCCTTGGGGCACCAAGCATTGTTAAGGATCATTCTAATGGTTCTTATATGTCCCAATACACATTCCTAGACAATTCTAAGCCTTTAAAATACTCTATTACTATTTTACAATTGTTAGAGCCTCCAAGGACTCATGCTACATCCAATACGTCCCTTGGGGCCCTAAGCATTGTTTAGGATCATTCTAAAGGTTCTTATATGTCCTAATACACATTCCTAGACCATTCTAAGCCTTTAGAATACTCTATTAACTATTTTACACTTGTTAGAGCCTCCAAGGACTCATGCTACATCCTCTACGTCCCTTGGGCCACCAAGCATTGTTTAGGATCATTATAAAGGTTCTTATATGTCCTAATACACATTCCTAGACCATTCTAAGCCTTTAGAATACTCTATTAACTATTTTACACTTGTTAGAGCCTCCAAGGACTCATGCTACATCCTATACGTCCCTTGGGGCACCAAGCATTGTTTAGGATCATTCTAAAGGTTCTTCATTCCTAGACCATTCTAAGCCTTTAGAATACTCTTTTAACAATTCTACACTTGTTAGAGCCTCCAAGGACTTATGCTACATCCTATACGTCCCTTGGGGCTCCAAGCATTGTTTAGGATCATTCTAAAGTTCTTATATGTCCTAATACACATTCCTAGACCATTCTAAGCCTTTATAATACTCTCTTCATCATTCTACACTTGTTAGAGCCTCCAAGGACTCATGCTACATCCTATACTCCCGTTGGGGCAACAAGCATTGTTTAGGATCATTCTAAAGGTTCTTATATGTCCTAATACACATGCCAAGACCAATCTAAGTCTTTAGAATACTCTATTAACCATTCTACACTTGTTAGAGCCTCCAAGGACTCATGCTACATCCAATACGTCCCTTGGGGCACCAAGCATTGTTTAGGATCATTCTAAAGGTTCATATATGTCCTAATACACATTCCTAGACCATTCTAAGCCTTTAGAATACTCTATTAACCATTCTAAACTTGTTAGAGCCTCCAAGGACTCATGATTCGCCCTTTATGTTCCTATGGGAACCAAGCATTGTTTAGGATCATTCTGAGGGTTCTTATATGTCCTAATACACACTCCTAGACCATTCTAAGCCTTTAGAATACTCTTTTAACCATTCTACACTTGTTAGAGCCTCCAAGGACTCATGCTACATCCTTTACGTTCCTTGGGGCACAAAGCATTGTTTAGGATTATTGTATAGGTACTTATATGTCCTAATACACATTACTAGACTATTCTAAGCCTTTAGAATACTCTATTAACTATTTTACACTTGTTAGAGCCTCCAATGACTCATGCTACATCCAATACGTTCCTTGGGGCACCAAGCGATGTTTAGGATCATTCTAAAGGTTCTTATATGTCCCAATACACATTCCTAGACCATTCTAAGCCTTTAGAATACTCTATTAACTATATTACACTTGTTAGAGCCTCCAAGGACTCATGCTACATCCTATACGTCCCTTGGGGCACCAAGCATTGTTTAGGATCATTCTAAAGCTTCTTATATGTCCTAATACACAGTCCTAGACGATTCTAAGCCTTTAGAATACTTCTTAACCATTCTACACTTGTTAGAGCCTCCAAGGACTCATGCTACATCCTATACGTCCCTTCGGGCACCAAGCATTGTTTACGATCATTCTAAAGGTTCTTATATGTCCCAATACATATTCCTAGACAATACTAAGCCTTTAGAATACCCTATTAACCAACTACACTTGTTAGAGCCTCCAAGGACTCATGCTACATCCTATACATCCCTTGGTGCACCAAGCATTGTTTAGGATCATTCTAAAGGTTCTTATATGTCCTAATACACATTCCTAGACGATTCTAAGCCTCTAGAATACTCTCTTAACCATTCTGCACTTGTTAGAGCCTCCAAGAACTCATGCTATATCCTCTACGTCCCTTGGGCCACCAAGCATTGTTTAGGATCATTCTAAAGGTTCATATATGTCCTAATACACATTCCTAGACCATTCTAATCCTTTAGAATACCCTATTAACCATTCTACACTTGTTAGAGCCTCCAAGGACTCATGCTACATCCTATACGTCCGTTGGGGCACCAAGCATTGCTTAGGATCATTCTAAAGGTTCTTATATGTCCCAATACATATTCCTAGACGATACTAAGCCTTTAGAATACTCTATTAACTATTTTACACTTGTTAGAGCCTCCAAGGACTCATGCTACATCCAATACGTCCCTTGGGCCACCAAGCATTATTTAGGATCATTCTAAAGGTTCTTATATGTCCTAATAGACATTCCAAGACCATTCTAAGCCTTTAGTATACTCTATTAACCATTCTACACTTGTTAGAGCCTCCAAGGACTCATGCTACATCATATACGTCTCTTGGGGCACCAAGCATTGTTTAGGATCATTCTAAAGGTTCATATATGTCCTAATACACATTCCTAGACCATTCTAAGCCTTTAGAATACCCTATTAACCATTCTACACTTGTTAGAGCCTCCAAGGACTCATGCTACATCCAATACGTCCCTTGGGGCACCAAGCATTGCTTAGGATCATTCTAAAGGTTCTTATATGTCCCAATACATATTCCTAGACGATACTAAGCCTTTAGAATACCCTATTAACCATTCTACACTTGTTAGAGCCTCCAAGGACTCATGCTACATCCAATACGTCCTTTGGGGCACCAAGCATTGTTTAGGATCATTCTAAAGGTTCTTATATGTCCCAATACACATTCCTAGACCATTCTTAGCCTTTAGAATACTCTATTAACCATTCTACACTTGTTAGAGCCTCCAAGGACTCATGCTACATCATATACGTCCCTTGGGGCACCAAGCATTGTTTAGGATCATTCTAAAGGTTCATATATGTCCTAATACACATTCCTAGACCATTCTAAGCCTTTAGAATACCCTATTAACCATTCTACACTTGTTAAAGCCTCCAAGGACTCAAGCTACATCCTCTATGTCCCTTGGGGCACTAAGCATTGTTTATGATCATTCTAAAGGTTCTTATATGTCCCAATACATATTCCTAGACGACACTAAGCTTTTAGAATACCCTATTAACCATTCTACACTTGTTAGAGCCTCCAACGACTCATGCTACATCCAATACGTCCCTTGGGGCACCAAGCATTGTTAAGGATCATTCTAATGGTTCTTATATGTCCCAATACACATTCCTAGACAATTCTAAGCCTTTAAAATACTCTATTACTATTTTACAATTGTTAGAGCCTCCAAGGACTCATGCTACATCCAATACGTCCCTTGGGGCCCTAAGCATTGTTTAGGATCATTCTAAAGGTTCTTATATGTCCTAATACACATTCCTAGACCATTCTAAGCCTTTAGAATACTCTATTAACTATTTTACACTTGTTAGAGCCTCCAAGGACTCATGCTACATCCTCTACGTCCCTTGGGCCACCAAGCATTGTTTAGGATCATTATAAAGGTTCTTATATGTCCTAATACACATTCCTAGACCATTCTAAGCCTTTAGAATACTCTATTAACTATTTTACACTTGTTAGAGCCTCCAAGGACTCATGCTACATCCTATACGTCCCTTGGGGCACCAAGCATTGTTTAGGATCATTCTAAAGGTTCTTCATTCCTAGACCATTCTAAGCCTT
This sequence comes from Crotalaria pallida, assembly GCA_037953625.1. Taxonomy (NCBI): domain Eukaryota; kingdom Viridiplantae; phylum Streptophyta; class Magnoliopsida; order Fabales; family Fabaceae; genus Crotalaria; species Crotalaria pallida. The sequence goes on along the minus strand of CM075649.1, from coordinate 70,673,366 downwards.
TAGAATACTCTTTTAACAATTCTACACTTGTTAGAGCCTCCAAGGACTTATGCTACATCCTATACGTCCCTTGGGGCTCCAAGCATTGTTTAGGATCATTCTAAAGTTCTTATATGTCCTAATACACATTCCTAGACCATTCTAAGCCTTTATAATACTCTCTTCATCATTCTACACTTGTTAGAGCCTCCAAGGACTCATGCTACATCCTATACTCCCGTTGGGGCAACAAGCATTGTTTAGGATCATTCTAAAGGTTCTTATATGTCCTAATACACATGCCAAGACCAATCTAAGTCTTTAGAATACTCTATTAACCATTCTACACTTGTTAGAGCCTCCAAGGACTCATGCTACATCCAATACGTCCCTTGGGGCACCAAGCATTGTTTAGGATCATTCTAAAGGTTCATATATGTCCTAATACACATTCCTAGACCATTCTAAGCCTTTAGAATACTCTATTAACCATTCTAAACTTGTTAGAGCCTCCAAGGACTCATGATTCGCCCTTTATGTTCCTATGGGAACCAAGCATTGTTTAGGATCATTCTGAGGGTTCTTATATGTGCTAATACACACTCCTAGACCATTCTAAGCCTTTAGAATACTCTTTTAACCATTCTACACTTGTTAGAGCCTCCAAGGACTCATGCTACATCCTTTACGTTCCTTGGGGCACAAAGCATTGTTTAGGATTATTGTATAGGTACTTATATGTCCTAATACACATTACTAGACTATTCTAAGCCTTTAGAATACTCTATTAACTATTTTACACTTGTTAGAGCCTCCAATGACTCATGCTACATCCAATACGTTCCTTGGGGCACCAAGCGATGTTTAGGATCATTCTAAAGGTTCTTATATGTCCCAATACACATTCCTAGACCATTCTAAGCCTTTAGAATACTCTATTAACTATATTACACTTGTTAGAGCCTCCAAGGACTCATGCTACATCCTATACGTCCCTTGGGGCACCAAGCATTGTTTAGGATCATTCTAAAGCTTCTTATATGTCCTAATACACAGTCCTAGACGATTCTAAGCCTTTAGAATACTTCTTAACCATTCTACACTTGTTAGAGCCTCCAAGGACTCATGCTACATCCTATACGTCCCTTCGGGCACCAAGCATTGTTTACGATCATTCTAAAGGTTCTTATATGTCCCAATACATATTCCTAGACAATACTAAGCCTTTAGAATACCCTATTAACCAACTACACTTGTTAGAGCCTCCAAGGACTCATGCTACATCCTATACATCCCTTGGTGCACCAAGCATTGTTTAGGATCATTCTAAAGGTTCTTATATGTCCTAATAGACATTCCAAGACCATTCTAAGCCTTTAGTATACTCTATTAACCATTCTACACTTGTTAGAGCCTCCAAGGACTCATGCTACATCATATACGTCTCTTGGGGCACCAAGCATTGTTTAGGATCATTCTAAAGGTTCATATATGTCCTAATACACATTCCTAGACCATTCTAAGCCTTTAGAATACCCTATTAACCATTCTACACTTGTTAGAGCCTCCAAGGACTCATGCTACATCATATACGTCTCTTGGGGCACCAAGCATTGTTTAGGATCATTCTAAAGGTTCATATATGTCCTAATACACATTCCTAGACCATTCTAAGCCTTTAGAATACCCTATTAACCATTCTACACTTGTTAGAGCCTCCAAGGACTCATGCTACATCCAATACGTCCCTTGGGGCACCAAGCATTGCTTAGGATCATTCTAAGGGTTCTTATATGTCCCAATACATATTCCTAGACGATACTAAGCCTTTAGAATACCCTATTAACCATTCTACACTTGTTAGAGCCTCCAAGGACTCATGCTACATCCAATACGTCCTTTGGGGCACCAAGCATTGTTTAGGATCATTCTAAAGGTTCTTATATGTCCCAATACACATTCCTAGACCATTCTTAGCCTTTAGAATACTCTATTAACCATTCTACACTTGTTAGAGCCTCCAAGGACTCATGCTACATCATATACGTCCCTTGGGGCACCAAGCATTGTTTAGGATCATTCTAAAGGTTCATATATGTCCTAATACACATTCCTAGACCATTCTAAGCCTTTAGAATACCCTATTAACCATTCTACACTTGTTAAAGCCTCCAAGGACTCAAGCTACATCCTCTATGTCCCTTGGGGCACTAAGCATTGTTTATGATCATTCTAAAGGTTCTTATATGTCCCAATACATATTCCTAGACGACACTAAGCTTTTAGAATACCCTATTAACCATTCTACACTTGTTACAGCCTCCAACGACTCATGCTACATCCAATACGTCCCTTGGGGCACCAAGCATTGTTAAGGATCATTCTAATGGTTCTTATATGTCCCAATACACATTCCTAGACAATTCTAAGCCTTTAAAATACTCTATTACTATTTTACAATTGTTAGAGCCTCCAAGGACTCATGCTACATCCAATACGTCCCTTGGGGCCCTAAGCATTGTTTAGGATCATTCTAAAGGTTCTTATATGTCCTAATACACATTCCTAGACCATTCTAAGCCTTTAGAATACTCTATTAACTATTTTACACTTGTTAGAGCCTCCAAGGACTCATGCTACATCCTCTACGTCCCTTGGGCCACCAAGCATTGTTTAGGATCATTATAAAGGTTCTTATATGTCCTAATACACATTCCTAGACCATTCTAAGCCTTTAGAATACTCTATTAACTATTTTACACTTGTTAGAGCCTCCAAGGACTCATGCTACATCCTATACGTCCCTTGGGGCACCAAGCATTGTTTAGGATCATTCTAAAGGTTCTTATATGTCCTAATAGACATTCCAAGACCATTCTAAGCCTTTAGTATACTCTATTAACCATTCTACACTTGTTAGAGCCTCCAAGGACTCATGCTACATCATATACGTCTCTTGGGGCACCAAGCATTGTTTAGGATCATTCTAAAGGTTCATATATGTCCTAATACACATTCCTAGACCATTCTAAGCCTTTAGAATACCCTATTAACCATTCTACACTTGTTAGAGCCTCCAAGGACTCATGCTACATCCAATACGTCCCTTGGGGCACCAAGCATTGCTTAGGATCATTCTAAAGGTTCTTATATGTCCCAATACATATTCCTAGACGATACTAAGCCTTTAGAATACCCTATTAACCATTCTACACTTGTTAGAGCCTCCAAGGACTCATGCTACATCCAATACGTCCTTTGGGGCACCAAGCATTGTTTAGGATCATTCTAAAGGTTCTTATATGTCCCAATACACATTCCTAGACCATTCTTAGCCTTTAGAATACTCTATTAACCATTCTACACTTGTTAGAGCCTCCAAGGACTCATGCTACATCATATACGTCCCTTGGGGCACCAAGCATTGTTTAGGATCATTCTAAAGGTTCATATATGTCCTAATACACATTCCTAGACCATTCTAAGCCTTTAGAATACCCTATTAACCATTCTACACTTGTTAAAGCCTCCAAGGACTCAAGCTACATCCTCTATGTCCCTTGGGGCACTAAGCATTGTTTATGATCATTCTAAAGGTTCTTATATGTCCCAATACATATTCCTAGACGACACTAAGCTTTTAGAATACCCTATTAACCATTCTACACTTGTTAGAGCCTCCAACGACTCATGCTACATCCAATACGTCCCTTGGGGCACCAAGCATTGTTAAGGATCATTCTAATGGTTCTTATATGTCCCAATACACATTCCTAGACAATTCTAAGCCTTTAAAATACTCTATTACTATTTTACAATTGTTAGAGCCTCCAAGGACTCATGCTACATCCAATACGTCCCTTGGGGCCCTAAGCATTGTTTAGGATCATTCTAAAGGTTCTTATATGTCCTAATACACATTCCTAGACCATTCTAAGCCTTTAGAATACTCTATTAACTATTTTACACTTGTTAGAGCCTCCAAGGACTCATGCTACATCCTCTACGTCCCTTGGGCCACCAAGCATTGTTTAGGATCATTATAAAGGTTCTTATATGTCCTAATACACATTCCTAGACCATTCTAAGCCTTTAGAATACTCTATTAACTATTTTACACTTGTTAGAGCCTCCAAGGACTCATGCTACATCCTATACGTCCTTTGGGGCACCAAGCATTGTTTAGGATCATTCTAAAGTTCTTATATGTCCTAATACACATTCCTAGACCATTCTAAGCCTTTATAATACTCTCTTCATCATTCTACACTTGTTAGAGCCTCCAAGGACTCATGCTACATCCTATACTCCCGTTGGGGCAACAAGCATTGTTTAGGATCATTCTAAAGGTTCTTATATGTCCTAATACACATGCCAAGACCAATCTAAGTCTTTAGAATACTCTATTAACCATTCTACACTTGTTAGAGCCTCCAAGGACTCATGCTACATCCAATACGTCCCTTGGGGCACCAAGCATTGTTTAGGATCATTCTAAAGGTTCATATATGTCCTAATACACATTCCTAGACCATTCTAAGCCTTTAGAATACTCTATTAACCATTCTAAACTTGTTTGAGCCTCCAAGGACTCATGATTCGCCCTTTATGTTCCTATGGGAACCAAGCATTGTTTAGGATCATTCTGAGGGTTCTTATATGTCCTAATACACACTCCTAGACCATTCTAAGCCTTTAGAATACTCTTTTAACCATTCTACACTTGTTAGAGCCTCCAAGGACTCATGCTACATCCTTTACGTTCCTTGGGGCACAAAGCATTGTTTAGGATTATTGTATAGGTACTTATATGTCCTAATACACATTACTAGACTATTCTAAGCCTTTAGAATACTCTATTAACTATTTTACACTTGTTAGAGCCTCCAAGGACTCATGCTACATCCAATACGTTCCTTGGGGCACCAAGCGATGTTTAGGATCATTCTAAAGGTTCTTATATGTCCCAACACACATTCCTAGACCATTCTAAGCCTTTAGAATACTCTATTAACTATATTACACTTGTTAGAGCCTCCAAGGACTCATGCTACATCCTATACGTCCCTTGGGGCACCAAGCATTGTTTAGGATCATTCTAAAGCTTCTTATATGTCCTAATACACAGTCCTAGACGATTCTAAGCCTTTAGAATACTTCTTAACCATTCTACACTTGTTAGAGCCTCCAAGGACTCATGCTACATCCTATACGTCCCTTCGGGCACCAAGCATGGTTTAAGATCATTCTAAAGGTTCTTATATTTCCCAATACATATTCCTAGACAATACTAAGCCTTTAGAATACCCTATTAACCAACTACACTTGTTAGAGCCTCCAAGGACTCATGCTACATCCTATACATCCCTTGGTGCACCAAGCATTGTTTAGGATCATTCTAAAGGTTCTTATATGTCCTAATACACATTCCTAGACGATTCTAAGCCTCTAGAATACTCTCTTAACCATTCTGCACTTGTTAGAGCCTCCAAGAACTCATGCTATATCCTCTACGTCCCTTGGGCCACCAAGCATTGTTTAGGATCATTCTAAAGGTTCATATATGTCCTAATACACATTCCTAGACCATTCTAATCCTTTAGAATACCCTATTAACCATTCTACACTTGTTAGAGCCTCCAAGGACTCATGCTACATCCTATACGTCCGTTGGGGCACCAAGCATTGCTTAGGATCATTCTAAAGGTTCTTATATGTCCCAATACATATTCCTAGACGATACTAAGCCTTTAGAATACTCTATTAACTATTTTACACTTGTTAGAGCCTCCAAGGACTCATGCTACATCCAATACGTCCATTGGGCCACCAAGCATTATTTAGGATCATTCTAAAGGTTCTTATATGTCCTAATAGACATTCCAAGACCATTCTAAGCCTTTAGTATACTCTATTAACCATTCTACACTTGTTAGAGCCTCCAAGGACTCATGCTACATCATATACGTCTCTTGGGGCAGAAAGCATTGTTTAGGATCTTTCTAAAGGTTCATATATGTCCTAATACACATTCCTAGACCATTCTAAGCCTTTAGAATACCCTATTAACCATTCTACACTTGTTAGAGCCTCCAAGGACTCATGCTACATCCTATACGTCCCTTGGGGCACCAAGCATTGCTTAGGATCATTCTAAAGGTTCTTATATGTCCCAATACATATTCCTAGACGATACTAAGCCTTTAGAATACCCTATTAACCATTCGACACTTGTTAGAGCCTCCAAGGACTCATGCTACATCCAATACGTCCCTTGGTGCACCAAGCATTGTTTAGGATCATTCTAAAGGTTCTTATATGTCCCAATACACATTCCTAGACCATTCTAAGCCTTTAGAATACTCTATTAACTATTTTACACTTGTTAGAGCCTCCAAGGACTCATGTGTTGGAAACCAACAAGCGGGCTAAGCAAATACTAGAGGGGGGGTGAATAGTATTTTGAAGCACTAATACCAAATATTTCGATTGATAATTGAAGAATGGAGCTAAGACTGAATTTTCTGCAATCAGACACAAAATACTCGAGTCTTTTGTGAAATACTCGAGTTTTTCAGTGATGAACAACTCGAGTCTTTTCTGAAATACTCGAGTTTTTCCTATCAGAATGGGAAAAACCAGAAACGAAAATTCAGCAATTTAACTCAAATCAATTCAATAATAAACAGGAACTTATCCAACAGAATAGCAAGCAATCTAAATAACTTTTAAACACAAAGATTCCTTGAACTTGCTACCTAATTGTATAAATCCTAATTGATTGAAATGACTTAAGTCTATTGAGCTAGAAAGTAGATTAAAAGCAATAAACCAACACTCAAGCAATTTTATCCTGGTTCACTCCAACAATGAGCTACATCCAGTCCTCCTAATCACTTAGGAGTTTCTACTAATAATCAAATTGTTAGAAATTACAAAGGATTGCTTGAGAATGGCCTCACTCAACCTAACCCTTTCAAGAGTGTACCAAACTCTTGATTTCTACCCCAATTTGATTCCGGTGATTGAAGAACTCTTCACAAAGCTTCCTTGAACTCCCTTCAAGAAACTCCACCGGGCTAGGAACCTCCTAGTCTTGTGCTTGAGAACCTCTCAAGACTTCCAACACCCTAAGCCACTTAGGGTTTGCTTGGGAACAATCCAAGACTTTGAATAATCAAGCTTTTTGTATGTGTATTACTAATCTCACAATGGATTAGCACAAATAAGCACAGCTCAATGTAAGAATTGAGGCCTAAAACTCAACTTGGAATAAAGTGACAATATGATTGAGAAGTTGAGCTTTTTGGAAATTAACACTTGAGAAAAGGAAATTATGAAAGCTTGTAATCAATGATGTGTTGTTGTCTTGTTTGTTCTTGCACAAATTCAAAGAGAAATTTTACAATAAGGTTCTGAATTCTCTCTTGGGGTTGGATGAGACTCAAATGCCCTCAATTGGGTTTTTGAGTTTCTCCAACGTTCATTTTTGCTGACTGGACAAAAATACTCGAGTCTTTTGGTAAAAACTCGAGTCTTTTTGGTCGGTCACGAGTGAATTGGTGCACGAACAAGACTAACGGTCATAATTGCTGACCTGGCACAAATACTCGAGTTTTTCTACAAATACTCGAGTGTATACTCGAGTCTTTTTCAAAATACTCGAGTATTTTGATCAGATATGGGAAAAATTATTTTTCAATTTTATTTTTCCTCTCAAGTATTAATTTTTGGTCAATCTCAACTTAATAAACATATAAAAATTTATTCCTAGAAGAGACTAACTAATTCTACCCACTCTCAACCACTCTCAACATAAATTAGAAATTTACAATTAATATTTGATTGAGAATGATTGGGCACTTGTCTTCTTTTCTTGACTTCTTGCTGATGTTGATGTTGCAATATCTTCAAGGCATGATTTGTTAATTATTTTGTCATCATCAAAACATAATCCACATAATTAGGAGCATTGAATTCACAATCTCCCCCTTTTTGGTGATGACAAAATAATTAACACTTGATCCATTTGTTAAGCTTGATCCACTTGGAGATGCAACTCCCCCTCACTATATGATACTTTTCACCTATCTAAAAATTCAGCTTGAGCAAGATGTTATGACAATTTAATTTTAGCACCAAGCCTATGGTATTAGAGAATTTAACAATTATCAGAGTATATACCATAATTAGAGATTTTAGGTGCAACAATATCAAGACAAGACAAGTGTAATATCTCTCCCCCTTTTTGTCATACGCCAAAAAGATGTAACAATTTAGAAAAAGATCAAGGGAGGAGAGGTGCATAATCGGAAAACCCCATAACCAACTATGCAAATAAAACGGAGATATAATAACGATAAAGAGCTCCCCCTGAAGCTTTGCACAAACATCATAATGAAGACCAAATTCATTAACATAAAAACATCATAAAAGGTCCAAATCAAAGGTGCAATAAGAAACCCAAAGTCTCAAAACACCAAGTTCTCAAAATACAGAAAATGTAACAAAGACCAATATGATAAAAACAGAATGAAAACTAAGATAAAATCCAAAGGTCAACATCATCAAAACATCGAAGGAGCTGGAGCATCTGGAGGAGGATAAAACCGAGAGAAGAGTTTAGAGGATGAAAAACTAGTAAGATTTGACAAAACTTTGAGGAAAATCTTAGTTTTGAGGAGAGAGATATGAGAAAACCGAGAGAGAAGAGGGTCGCAAAAACTTGAGTCTGAGAGTATATATAAACAGTTCAAAATACTCGAATATATTCATAAATACTAGAGTTGTTCTTTAGGATAAACTCGAGTTTTTGAAAATATATTCGAGTCGGTCGTGACTCAGCCCAGATTTCCCCAGAAAAGTCGAGTAAAAATTGAAGAACTCGAGTTTGGTCCGAAAGATCAAATTTCAGGAAAAACGCAAAATACTCGAGTTTTTGGAAAATACTCGAGTTTGGTCTGAAAGTTCAAAAATTGGGGGTTTCTAAAGACTCGAGTGTTTTTATTTTAATAAAGACTCGAGTGTTTTTAGAAACACTCGAGTATTTTTATCAGACCCTGATTAAAAACTTTTTCAATTTAAAACTGATTTAATTTTGAATTAAAATACTCGAGTGTTTTTGGAAAAACTCGAGTATTTTGACAGAACAGAAAGTAAAAACTCAGTTTTAAAAGACCAAACACAAATCAAACACAAATGCTTCACTACCAACTTGGAATACAGTACAGAATCACACACAATTAACATATACAATTTCAAATATCATCAAGGACAATTTAACTAAGAATCAATAACACATTAGAGTAAGACTAATATGGTGATTTTCCAAAAATGACACACAATGCAATTAGCCTATATTAGCTTCATCTAAAATACCAAGTTCTCTCCTAATATGATAAAAGGTGTCCCTTGGTAGAGGTTTTGTAAAAATGTCGGCTAATTGATTTGTGGTACTAACAAATTCAATTGTGCAATCACCCTTTTGTACATGATCTCTTAAAAAATGATGTCTTATTTCAATGTGTTTAGTTCTTGAGTGATACACCGGATTCTTAGTCAAATTGATTGCACTCGTGTTATCGCATCTAATCGGAATATTTTCAAGTTTCAAACCAAAATCCGATAATTGTTGTTTCATCCATAACAGTTGAGCACAACAACTACCGGCTGCGATATATTCCGCTTCGGCGGTAGAAAGAGCGACACAAGCTTGCTTTTTAGAAAACCATGACACCAATGAACTTCCCAAGAAATGGCAAGTACCACTGGTGCTTTTGCGATCAAGCTTGCATCCCGCGAAGTCGGAATCCGAGTAACCAACTAAACAAAGATTGGCATCAGCAGGATACCATAAACCAGTGTTAATTGTTCCTTTTAGATACTTAAATATATGTTTAACTGCGGATAGGTGAGATTCTTTAGGATTAGCTTGAAATCTAGCACACATGCATACACTAAACATAACATCCGGTCTAGATGCAGTGAGATATAGGAGACTACCTATCATACCCCTATACTTACTAACATCAACCGGTGTACCTTGTTCATCCTTGTCTAGGTAGCATGATGTGCTCATTGGAGTGTAGGCTTCCTTGCACTTGTCCAATCCGAATTTTTCAAGGAGCTCTTTGCAATATTTCCCTTGATGCACAAATATCCCCTCCTTGACTTGCTTTATTTGTAAGCCTAGGAAGAACTTGAGTTCTCCCATCATTGACATTTCAAATTCCTTTTTCATCAAATTTGAAAACTTTCTACAAAGAGACACGTTAGTAGCACCGAAAATGATATCATCAACATAGATTTGTACTAACAAAATGTCATCCTTGGTTTTATAAATAAATAATGTATTATCAACCTTCCCTCTTTGAAACTTGTTTTCTAATAGAAAGGAACTCAATCGATCATACCAAGCTCTAGGAGCTTGTTTCAATCCATAGAGTGCCTTTTTCAATTTATAAACATGGTTTGGAAATTCACTATTTTCAAAACCGGGGGGTTGTTTGACATACACTTCTTCATTTATAAACCCATTCAAGAAAGCACTTTTAACATCCATTTGATATAAAGTGAATTTCATGATTGAAGCATAAGCAAGTAAAATTCGGATTGCTTCAAGACGTGCAACCGGAGCAAAGGTCTCATCATAATCGATACCTTCCTCTTGGTTGTACCCTTGAGCTACTAGTCTAGCTTTGTTTCTTATAATCAACCCGGATTCATCAAGTTTGTTTCTATAAATCCATTTAGTACCAATTATGGTATGATCATCGGGTTTAGGGACTAGATCCCAAACTTCATTTCTTTCAAATTGGTTTAATTCTTCTTGCATAGCAAGAACCCAATGATCATCCTCAATGGCCTTTTTAATTGAATCGGGTTCAATTTGAGAAACAAATGAGACATAGTGGCAAATGTTTTGAATGGACCTACGAGTAAGTACTCCCTTTGACATATCTCCTATGACTTTGTCTATAGGATGAGCCTTGACCGATTTCCAAGTTGGAGGAAGTTCTTCCCTTACTTCTCCTTCATCAATTTTTGAATTCTCTCTCTCTTTTTCTTCTTTTGAAAAGACAATGCCATCTTCACTAGCATCACATAAAACACTATCTTCTTTTGAAGACTCATTAAAAACCACATGAATTGATTCCTCAATAGTTAAAGTTCTTTTATTGAAAATTCTATAAGCTTTACTATGAGAAGAATAGCCTAAAAATATGCCTTCATCGGATTTGGAATCAAACTTGCCAAGGTGTTCTTTTCCATTATTTAAAACAAAAACTTGGCATCCGAAGACATGAAAATGAGATATATTTGGCTTTCTTCCCTTGTAAAGTTCATAGGGGGTTTTATCCAAAGAGGGCCTTATCAAAATACGATTTAAAACATAACAAGCCGTATTGACGGCATCGGCCCAAAAATATTGAAGTACTTGAGAATCATTTAACATGGTTCTAGCAAGTTCCTCTAGCACCCTATTTTTCCGCTCTACCACTCCGTTTTGTTCCGGAGTTCTTGGTGCGGAGAATTGGTGCTCAATACCATTTTTAGCACAAAATCTATCAAATTTGTGGTTTTCGAATTCACCACCATGATCGGTTCGAATAATAATTACTTTTTGATTTACTTGGTTTTGCAAAAGTTTGACATGATGTTTAAAAGATTTGTAGGTCTCACTCTTAGTAGTTAAAAATAAAGTCCAAGTAAACCTAGAGAAGTCATCAACAATCACCAATGCATAATAGTTGCCACCAAAGCTTTTTACTTGTGATGGTCCAAACAAGTCCATATGAAGCATTTCTAATGGCCTTGATGTGGACATCACCATTTTTGATCCAAAGGTGGTTTTTAGTTTGTTTACATTTCTTGCAAGGAGAACAAACACCTTCAATAGAAAAATTTAGCTTTGGTAAACCAACTACTAGATCTTTAGATTGTATTTTCTTCAATTGGTTTACATTAATATGAGCGGTCCTACGATGCCATAACCAAGTGTCATTTTCTTTGCTCACTAAACAAGTAGAGACCAAAGAAGTGACTTTGTTCAAATCAACTAAGTAAGTATTATTTGACCTTCTACCAACAAATTTGATTGATTCATCTTTGTCACTTTTAATGAGGCAATGGGTAGAGGTAAAAACTACATGATTACCAACATCACATAATTGGCTTATGCTCAAGAGATTATGTTCTAATCCTTGAACATAGAGCACATTATCAATAATCAAGTTTGAAGAGTTTCCTATTTTACCAATACCAAGGATTTTGCCTTTGTTGTTGTCCCCATAAGTGACATAACCCTTTTCCTTTGGAGTAAGCTCAATGAAGTGCCGCTTATCTCCCGTCATGTGCTTCGAACATCCACTATCAAGATACCACAATTGTTTTCCCGTTCGAAGGCACACCTACAATATGAAATCACTTGTTCACTTTGGGTACCCAAACAATGTTGGGTCCCTTAGGGTTAGTGTTGGGACTTTCTCCCTTCTTAATCCACATATAAGTGCCCTTTTTCATTTCAAACTTCTTAATGTGGCACTCAATGTTGATATGTCCAACTTTTCCACAATAAGTACAAGTTGGTCTCTTTGATGAATTTTTCTTAGAAAATGTTCCAACCACCTTGTACTTTTTGTCCTTTTTATGAACATATCCTAAACCGGTTTTGTTGTGATTATGTCTTTGAGAGTTCAACAACCGGTTGAGGTTTCTATCACTATGTGAGATTGTGAGTTTGTTTTTCAACTCTTTCACTTCTTTTTCAAGATCATCACATCTCTCACATGAAGTGATAATTTCCTCATGATTTGCACAATCACTTTGATGACTAGAATTAATAAGTTCCAAGGATTCATTTTGAAGTTTCAACTCATTTATAGATTTTTGCAATTCATCAATTTCATGTTGAAACTCCAAAATTTTCTTTCCTTTTTCCTTATTAATTTTAGCAAGCCTTTTAAATTGAATTAACATTTCATTGTAGGCTTCTTGCAAATCATCATATGAAATGGAGTTTGAAGAGGAACAAGAAGAACTAGAGGTTACCTCATCATCACTTTCACTCATGCCATGATTAGCTCTTGATGAGGACTCATGATTGTTCTTGGCCATGAGACAAAGGTTTGCATTTTCATCACCGGAGCTACTTGAAGATGATTCATTTCTCTTCTCCGGTGCATCCCAAACAATGTATGCACGCTTCCCTTTGGTCTCTTGGGTCTTCTTGTCATTCTTCTTCAAGAATGTGGCACATTCCATTCTTATGTGACCAACCCCTCCACATTCATGACACTTAACTCCATCATTGGTACTCTTTTCTCTTTGTTTGGAGTCTTTGGTTCTCTTGAAATTGGATGAAGATCCACCTTTCTTCCCTTTGAAGAATTTGTTGAATCTTTTCACAAACATCCCAAATTCTTCTTGATTTGGTTCACCATCGGAATCTCCACTTGTAGAGCATTCTTCAACTTCTTTTGTAGCTTTGGTTGAAGCTTTGAGTGCTATGCTCTTTTTCTTTTTGTCCGATTCCTCATGCATCCCAAGTCTTGTAAGCTCTATCTCATGCTCTTGGAGTTTGCCAAACAAAGTGGCTAAGTCCATGCTATTTATGTCTCTTGATTCCTTGATGGCGGTTACCTTGGGTTGCCAACTCCTATCAAGACATCTTAGAATTTTATTAGTAGTTTCACCATTGCGAAATACTTTTCCCAAGGAAATCAAATGATTAACAATGTGAGAGAATCGCTTTTGCAAGTCACTAATGGTTTCATTTGGCAACATGTGGAACAATTCATATTCGTGAGTTAGAGAATTCAATCTTGCATCTCTAACCTCACTTGTTCCCTCATGTGTGACTTGCAAAGTATCCCACATTTCTTTTGCCGATTTACATTGGGAAACTCTATAAAATTCATCATGGGATAGAGCCGAAAAGATGATGTTTTTAGCTTTTAAATCAAATGAGACTTTTCTCTTTTCATCATCATTCCAACTACTCCTTGGAATTTCAACAATTTCATCATTTATTTTCTTTTTGGGAATGAAAGGACCATTTTCAATTGCATCCCAAATATCCATATCAATTGCTTCAATAAAAACTTTCATGCGAGTTTTCCAATAAACATATCCTTCACCATTAAATAGTGGAGGACGGTTTATTGAAGCTCCTTCTCCACCAAAGTTATTGCTAGAGCCCATTTAGTTTCCAAAAGGACCTTTTTCGAAAAAGTTGTTACACTCGATCTTTCGACCGAGCTCTGATACCACTTGTTGGAAACCAACAAGCGGGCTAAGCAAATACTAGAGGGGGGGTGAATAGTATTTTGAAGCACTAATACCAAATATTTCGATTGATAATTGAAGAATGGAGCTAAGACTGAATTTTCTGCAATCAGACACAAAATACTCGAGTCTTTTGTTAAATACTCGAGTTTTTCAGTGATGAACAACTCGAGTCTTTTCTGAAATACTCGAGTTTTTCCTATCAGATATGGGAAAAACCAGAAACGAAAATTCAGCAATTTAACTCAAATCAATTCAATAATAAACAGGAACTTATCCAACAGAATAGCAAGCAATCTAAATAAATTTTAAACACAAAGATTCCTTGAACTTGCTACCTAATTGTATAAATCCTAATTGATTGAAATGACTTAAGTCTATTGAGCTAGAAAGTAGATTAAAAGCAATAAACCAACACTCAAGCAATTTTATCCTGGTTCACTCCAACAATGAGCTACATCCAGTCCTCCTAATCACTTAGGAGTTTCTACTAATAATCAAATTGTTAGAAATTACAAAGGATTGCTTGAGAATGGCCTCACTCAACCTAACCCTTTCAAGAGTGTACCAAACTCTTGATTTCTACCCCAATTTGATTCCGGTGATTGAAGAACTCTTCACAAAGCTTCCTTGAACTCCCTTCAAGAAACTCCACCGGGCTAGGAACCTCCTAGTCTTGTGCTTGAGAACCTCTCAAGACTTCCAACACCCTAAGCCACTTAGGGTTTGCTTGGGAACAATCCAAGACTTTGAATAATCAAGCTTTTTGTATGTGTATTACTAATCTCACAATGGATTAGCACAAATAAGCACAGCTCAATGTAAGAATTGAGGCCTAAAACTCAACTTGGAATAAAGTGACAATATGATTGAGAAGTTGAGCTTTTTGGAAATTAACACTTGAGAAAAGGAAATTATGAAAGCTTGTAATCAATGATGTGTTGTTGTCTTGTTTGTTCTTGCACAAATTCAAAGAGAAATTTTACAATAAGGTTCTGAATTCTCTCTTGGGGTTGGATGAGACTCAAATGCCCTCAATTGGGTTTTTGAGTTTCTCCAACGTTCATTTTTGCTGACTGGACAAAAATACTCGAGTCTTTTGGTAAAAACTCGAGTCTTTTTGGTCGGTCACGAGTGAATTGGTGCACGAACAAGACTAACGGTCATAATTGCTGACCTGGCACAAATACTCGAGTTTTTCTACAAATACTCGAGTGTATACTCGAGTCTTTTTCAAAATACTCGAGTATTTTGATCAGATATGGGAAAAATTATTTTTCAATTTTATTTTTCCTCTCAAGTATTAATTTTTGGTCAATCTCAACTTAATAAACATATAAAAATTTATTCCTAGAAGAGACTAACTAATTCTACCCACTCTCAACCACTCTCAACATAAATTAGAAATTTACAATTAATATTTGATTGAGAATGATTGGGCACTTGTCTTCTTTTCTTGACTTCTTGTTGATGTTGATGTTGCAATATCTTCAAGGCATGATTTGTTAATTATTTTGTCATCATCAAAACATAATCCACATAATTAGGAGCATTGAATTCACATCATGCTACATCCAATACGTCCCTTGGGCCACTAAGCATTATTTAGGATCATTCTAAAGGTTCTTATATGACCTAATAGACATTCCAAGACCATTCTAAGCCTTTTGTATACTCTATTAACCATTCTACACTTGTTAGAGCCTCCAAGGACTCATGCTACATCATATACGTCCCTTGGGGCACCAAGCACTGTTTAGGATCATTCTAAAGGTTCATATATGTCCTAATACACATTCCTAGACCATTCTATGCCTTTAGAATACCCTATTAACCATTCTACACTTGTTAGAGCCTCCAAGGACTCATGCTACATCCAATACGTCCCTTGGGGTACCAAGCATTGTTTAGGATCATTCTAAAGGTTCTTATATGTCCCAATACACATTCCTAGACCATTCTTTGCCTTTAGAATACTCTATTAACCATATTACACTTGTTAGAGCCTCCAAGGACTCATGCTACATCCTATACGTCCCTTGGGGCACCAAGCATTGTTTAGGATCATTCTAAAGGTTCTTATATGTCCTAATACACATTCCTATACCATTCTAAGCCTTTAGAATACTCTATTAACCATTCTACACTTGTTAGAGCCTCCAAGGACTCATGCTACATCCTATACGTCCCTTGGGGCACCAAGCATTGCTTAGGATCATTCTAAAGGTTCTTATATGTCCCAATACATATTCCTAGACGATACTAAGCCTTTAGAATACCCTATTAACCATTCTACACTTGTTAGAGCCTCCAAGGACTCATGCTACATCCAAAACGTCCTTTGGGGCACCAAGCATTGTTTAGGATCATTCTAAAGGTTCTTATATGTCCCAATACACATTCCTAGACCATTCTTAGCCTTTAGAATACTCCATTAACTATTTTACACTTGTTAGAGCCACCATGGACTCATGCTACATCCTATACGTCCCTTGGGGCACCAAGAATTGTTTAGGATCATTCTAAAGGTTATTATATGTCCTAATACACATTCATATACCATTCTAAGCCTTTAGAATACTCTATTAACCATTCTACACTTGTTAGAGCCTCCAAGGACTCATGCTACATCATATACGTCCCTTGAGGCACCAAGCATTGTTTAGGATCATTCTAAAGGTTCATATATGTCCTAATACACATTCCTAGACCATTCTAAGCCTTTAGAATACCCTATTAACCATTCTACACTTGTTAGAGCCTCCAAGGACTCAAGCTACATCCTCTATGTCCCTTGGGGCACTAAGCATTGTTTATGATCATTCTAAAGGTTCTTATATGTCCCAATACATATTCCTAGACGACACTAAGCTTTTAGAATACCCTATTAACCATTCTACACTTGTTAGAGCCTCCAACGACTCATGCTACATCCAATACGTCCCTTGGGGCACCAAGCATTGTTAAGGACCATTCTAATGGTTCTTATATGTCCCAATACACATTCCTAGACAATTCTAAGCCTTTAAAATACTCTATTATTATTTTACAATTGTTAGAGCCTCCAAGGACTCATGCTACATCCAATACGTCCCTTGGGGCCCTAAGCATTGTTTAGGATGATTCTAAAGGTTCTTATATGTCCTAATACCCATTCCTAGACCATTCTAAGCCTTTAGAATACTCTTTTAACCATTCTACACTTGTTAGAGCCTCCAACGACTCATGCTACATTTACGATCATTCTAAAGGTTCTTATATGTCCTAATTCACATTCCTAGACGATTCTGAGTCTCTAGAATACTCTCTTAACCATTCTGTACTTGTTAGAGCCTCCAAGGACTCATGCTACATCCTCTACGTCCCTTGGGGCACCAAGCATTGTTTAGGATCATTATAAAGGTTCTTATATGTCCTAATACACATTCCTAGACCATTCTAAGCCTTTAGAATACTCTATTAACTATTTTACACTTGTTAGAGCCTCCAAGGACTCATGCGACATCCTATACGTCCCTTGGGGCACCAAGCATTGTTTAGGATCATTCTAAAGGTTCTTCATTCCTAGACCATTCTAAGCCTTTAGAATACTCTTTTAACTATTCTACACTTGTTAGAGCCTCCAAGCACTTATGCTACATCCTATACGTCCCTTGGGGCACCAAGCATTGTTTAGGATCATTCTAAAGTTCTTATATGTCCTAATACACATTCCTAGACCATTCTAAGCCTTCATAATACTCTATTAACCATTCTACACTTGTTAGAGCCTCCAAGGACTCATGCTACATCATTTACGTCCCTTGGGGCACCAAGCATTGTTTAGGATTATTCTAAAGGTTCTTATATGTCCTAATACACATTCCTAGACCATTCTAAGCCTTTATAATACTCTCTTCATCATTCTACACTTGTTAGAGCCTCCAAGCACTTATGCTACATCTAATACGTCCCTTGGGGCACCAAGCATTGTTTAGGATCATTCTAAAGGTTCATATATGTCCTAATACACATTCCTAGACCATTCTAAGCCTTTAGAATACTCTATTAACCATTCTACACTTGTTAGAGCCTCCAAGGACTCATGATTCGCCCTTTATGTTCCTAGGGGAACCAAGCATTGTTTAGGATCATTCTGAGGGTTCTTATATGTCCTAATACACACTCCTAGACCATTCTAAGCCTTTAGAATACTCTTTTAACCATTCTACACATGTTAGAGCCTCCAAGGACTCATGCTACATCCTTTACGTTCCTTGGGGCACAAAGCATTGTTTAGGATTATTGTATAGGTACTTATATGTCCTAATACACATTTCTAGACTATTCTAAGCTTTTAGAATACTCTCTTAACAATTCTACACTTGTTAGAGCCTCCAAGGACTCATGCTACATCTTCTACGTCCCTTGGGGCACCAAGCATTGTTTAGGATCATTATAAAGGTTCTTATTTGTCCTAATACACATTCCTAGACCATTCTAAGCCATTAGAATACTCTTTTAACCATTCTACACTTGTTAGAGCCTCCAAGGACTCATGATACATCCTTTACGTTCCTTGGGGCACAAAGCATTGTTTAGGATTATTGTATAGGTTCTTATATGTTCTAATACACATTTCTAGACTATTTTAAGCTTTTAGAATACTCTCTTAACAATTCTACACTTGTTAGAGACTCCAAGGACTCATGCTACATCTTCTACGTCCCTTGGGGCACCAAGCATTGTTTAGGATCATTATAAAGTTTCTTATTTGTCCTAATACACATTCCTAGACCATTCTAAGCCTTTAGAATACCCTATTAACCATTCTACACTTGTTAGAGACTCCAAGGACTCATGCTACATCCTATACGTCCCTTGGTGCACCAAGCATTGTTTAGGATCATACTAAAGGTTCTTATATGTCCAAATTCACATTCCTAGACGATTCTAAGTCTCTAGAATACTCTCGTAACCATTCTGCACTTGTTAGAGCCTCAAAGAACTCATGCTACATCCTCTACGTCCCTTGGGCCACCAAGCATTGTTTAGGATCATTCTAAAGGTTCTTATATGTCCTAATACACATTCCTAGACCATTCTTAGCCTTTAGAATACCCTATTAACCATTCTAAACTTGTTAGAGCCTCCAAGGACTCATGCTACATCCTCTACGTCCCTTGGGGCACTAAGCATTGTTTAGGATCATTCTTAAGTTTCTTATATGTCCTAATACACATTCCTAGGCTATTCTAAGCCTTTAGAATACTCTATTATCTATTTTACACTTGTTAGAGCCTCCAAGGACTCATGCTACATCCTATACGTCCCTTGGGGCACCAAGCATTGTTTAGGATCATTCTAATGGTTCTTCATTCCTAGACCATTCTAAGCCTTTAGAATACTCTTTTAACAATTCTACACTTGTTAGACCCTCCAAGGACTTATGCTACATCCTATACGTCCCTTGGGGCACCAAGCATTGTTTAGGATCATTCTAAAGTTCTTATATGTCCTAATACACATTCCTAGACCATTCTAAGCCTTCAGAATACTCTATTAACCATTCTACACTTGTTAGAGCCTCCAAGGACTCATGCTACATCATATACGTCCCTTGGGGCACCAAGCATTGTTTAGGATCATTCTAAAGGTTCATATATGTCCTAATACACATTCCTAGACCATTCTAAGCCTTTAGAATACCCTATTAACCATTCTACACTTGTTAGAGCCTCCAAGGACTCATGCTACATCATTTACGTCCCTTGGGGCACCAAGCATTGTTTAGGATTATTCTAGAGGTTCTTATATGTCCTAATACACATTCCTAGACCATTCTAAGCCTTTATAATACTCTCTTCACCATTCTACACTTGTTAGAGCCTCCAAGGACTCATGCTACATCCTATACGTCCCTTGGGGCACCAAGCATTGTTTAGGATCATTCTAAAGGTTCTTATATGTCCTAATACACATGCCAAGACCAATCTAAGCCTTTAGAATACCCTATTAACCATTCTACACTTGTTAGGGACTCCAAGGACTCTTGCTACATCCAATACGTCCCTTGGGGCACCAAGCATTGTTTTGGATCATTCTAAAGGTTCATATATGTCCTAATACACATTCCTAGACCATTCTAAGCCTTTAGAATACTCTATTAACCATTCTACACTTGTTAGAGCCTCCAAGGACTCATGATTCGCCCTTTATGTTCCTAGGGGAACCAAGCATTGTTTAGGATCATTCTGAGGGTTCTTATATGTCCTAATACACACTCCTAGACCATTCTAAGCCTTTAGCATACTCTTTTAACAATTCTACACTTGTTAGAGCCTCCAAGGACTCATGCTACATCCTTTACGTTCCTTGGGGCACAAAGCATTGTTTAGAATTATTGTATAGGTTCTTATATGTCCTAATACACATTTCTAGACTATTCTAAGCTTTTAGAATACTCTCTTAACAATTCAACACTTGTTAGAGCCTCCAAGGACTCATGCTACATCTTCTACGTCCCTTGCGGCACCAAGCATTGTTTAGGATCATTCTAAAGGTTCTTATATGTCCTAATACACATACTAGACCATTCTAAGCCTTTAGAATAGTCTATTAACCTTTCTACACTTGTTAGAGCCTCTAAGGACTCATGATTCGCCCTCTACGTTCCTAGGAGAACCAAGTATTGTTTAGGATCATTCTGAGGGTTCTTATATGTCCTAATACACACTCCTAGACCATTTTAAGCCTTTAGAATACTCTTTTAACCATTCTACACTTGTTAGAGCCTCAAAGGACTTATGATACATCCTTTACGTCCCTTGGGGCACAAAGCATTGTTTAGGATTATTGTATAGGTTCTTATATGTCCTAATACTCATTTCTAGACTATTCTAAGCTTTTAGAATACTCTCTTAACAATTCTACACTTGTTAGAGCCTCCAAGGACTCATGCTACATCTTCTACGTCCCTTGGGGCACCAAGCATTGTTTAGGATAATTCTAAAGGTTCTTACATGTCCTAATACACATTCCTTGACGATTCTAAGCCTTTAGAATCGATACACCCAGGAAATGAGACCATTGATTCCAATTCTTTTCTCCAAGGAAAGATCAAATGATCTTAGACTCTCACTCAAAAAGAGACTCAAATTGAGAAAACACCCTCAATTACTCAAAGTAAATGATCATGACTTGATCATCCAAGAACAAGACTCAACTAAGTAACAAAAAAAGAAGGACACCCTCAAACACTCAACAATGATCACGATGTTGATCATCCAAAACAAAACTCAAACTCAAACTCTTTTTGTATTTTAATAGATTGAACACACATGTGTTCTTGGACCCAAAGACAAAAAGAAAGAAAGACTCAAACAAGGATAGGAAGATGGCATCTACCAAGAAGGAAAGAAACCACCTTGCTTGACATAACATCTCACCATGGAAGACTTAGTCATGATTCAATCACTGAATCATTCAAGAGAATCACTCCCTTGAGAAGAAGAAGGCATCACGCCTAGAATGCACAAGGCACACGATTTTCAGAAAGGCCAAAAGCTCCCTTTCATTCATGCAAAATATTACAATTTATAGAGTTACATTCTTCTCAAGGCTGCCTTCATCCTATACACGTGATATGCTAAATATAAGCTAGCCTTGATGAGCACTTATGACATACTAATGAGGAATAAAAACAATATGTAACCTATTCGCCATTCATAGCTCTATTGAATAAAAAATGTAACTTCCTTCCTCTTGTCATAACTTGTCCGTCCAACAATAATGGCTTCATGATGATATGGTTTTCAATTTGTAACCTTCCTCATCAATATGGCCGTGAGGTATTTGATTGCCCCATTGAATTGGCATTTCAATTTGTAACTTCTATCATTGATTGGTCGTGTGCTCATAATGGACTCATGAATGAGCACTTTAATTGGTAACCTTCACACCATTCATGGCCTAATAATGATGATTATGGCTACTCAATGCTCATGATGGTTTGGAAGTACAACTCCTTCCTTTCTTGAATGCTAGGCCGCCCAAATAATGGCCTCATAATTGTGAGCTTCAATTTGTAACTCCCTTGGCATGAATGCTTCACGAATGATAAGCAACTTCTTTATCCTTTATTCTTCTTGTCTTGGACGAATTTGTATGATGACCGGGGCTTGAGAGAAGTGTTTCATCTTCATCAATTGTAATCATGAATGACTTTGAATGTCACTTATGATTGTGGTTACCATTTATTAATTAAGGGGTTACAAAACACTAATGTCAAGTTTAAAACTATTAATGGTTTTGTAACGTTCAATTAATTTCAATTGAATACCACCTTATGTGCAATTAACACACCTCTCTCTTGCATCATTGTCATTCGATTTGTGCATCACTTATTGTTCCATGAATGACCTTAAATTCATGGGACAAGTGTCTTTATTAAGGGCATGTGTCCTCCATAAGGGCACCTTTAAGGGCAACCCCTTAAATTCTTAAATCTTTGGGCTTATTGTTTTAGGATTGTATTTGAGTTTCCATGGTCCCTCTAGAGGAGGATATCAAGAATACTCTATTAACATTTCTACAATTGTTAGAGCCTCCAAGGACTCATGCTACATCCTCTACGTCCCTTGGGGCACCAAGCATTGTTTAGGATTATTCTAAAGGTTCTTATATGTCCTAATACACATTCCTAGACGATTCTAAGCCTTTAGAATACTCTCTTAA
The DNA here is from genome assembly GCA_037953625.1 of Crotalaria pallida. Classification (NCBI taxonomy): domain Eukaryota; kingdom Viridiplantae; phylum Streptophyta; class Magnoliopsida; order Fabales; family Fabaceae; genus Crotalaria; species Crotalaria pallida. The sequence continues at coordinate 70,650,386 of CM075649.1, read as the reverse complement.
CCATTCTAAACTTGATAGAGCCTCCAAGGACTCATGCTACATCCTTTACGTCCCTTGGGGCACCAAACATTGTTTAGGATTATTCTAAAGGTTCTTATATGTCCTAATACACATTCCTAAACGATTCTGAGCCTTTAGAATACTCTCTTAACCATCCTACACTTGTTAGAGCCTCCAACGACTCATGCTACATCCTTTAAGTCCCTTGGGGAACCAAGCATTGTTTAGGATCATTCTAAAGGTTCTTATATGTCCTAATACACATACTAGACCATTCTAAGCCTTTAGAATACTCTATTAACAATTCTACACTTGTTAAAGCCTCCAAGGACTCATACTACATCCTGTACGTCCCTTGGGGCACCAAGCATTGTTTAGGATCATTCTAAAGGTTCTTATATGTCCTAATACACATTCCTATACCATTCTAAGCCTTTAGAATACTCTATTAACCATTCTACACTTGTTAGAGCCTCCAAGGACTCATGCTACATCCTATACGTCCCTTGGGGCACCAAGCATTGTTTAGGATCATTCTAAAGCTTCTTATATGTTCTAATACACAGTCCTAGACGATTCTAAGCCTCTAGAATACTCTCTTAACCATTCTACACTTAATAGAGCCTCCAAGAACTCATGCTACATCCTCTACATCCCTTGGGCCACCAAGCATTGTTTAGGATCATTCGAAAGGTTCTTACATATCCTAATACACATTCCTAGACTATTCTAAGCCTTTAGAATACTCTTTTAACCATTCTACACTTGTTAGAGCCTCCAAGGACACATGCTACATCCTCTACGTCCCTTGGGGCACTAAGCATTGTTTATGATCATTCTAAAGGTTTTTATATGTCCCAATACATATTCTTAGACAATACTAAGCCTTTAGAATACCCTATTTACCATTCTACACTGGTTAGAGCCTCCAAGGACTCGTGCTACATCTTCTACGTCCCTTGGGGCACGAAGCAGTGTTTAGGATCATTCTAAAGATTCTTATATGTCCTAATATACATTCCTAGACCATTCTATGCCTTTAGAATACTCTATTAACCATTTTACACTTGTTAGAGCCTCCAAGAACTCATGCTACATCCTATACGTCCCTTGGGGCACCAAGCATTGTTTAGGATCATTCTAAAGGTTATTATATGTCCTAATACACATTCCTAGACCATTCTAAGCCTTCAGAATACTCTATTAACCATTCTACACTTGTTAGAGCCTCCAAGGAGTCATGCTACATCCTCTACGTCCCTTGGGGCACTAAGCATTGTTTACGATCAATCTAAAGGTTCTTATATGTCCCAATACATATTCCTAGACAATACTAAGCCTTTAGAATACCTATTAACCATTCATCACTTGTTAGAGCCTCCAAGGACTCATGCTACATCCTATACGTCCCTTGGGGCACCAAGCATTGTTTAGGATAATTCTAAAGGTTCTTATTTGTCCTAATACACATTCCTAGACCATTCTAAGCCTTTAGAATACCATATTAACCATTCTACACTTGTTAGAGCCTCCAAGGACTCATGCTACATCCTATACATCCCTTGGTGCACCAAGCATTGTTTAGGATCATTCTAAAGGTTCTTATATGTCCTAATACACATTCCTAGACGATTCTAAGCCTCTAGAATACTCTCTTAACCATTTTGCACTTGTTAGAGCCTCAAAGAACTCATGCTACATCCTCTACGTCCCTTGGGCCACCAAGCATTGTTTAGGATCATTCTAAAGGTTCTTATATGTCCTAATACATATTCCTAGACCTTTCTAAGCCTTTAGAATACCCTATTAACCATTCTACACTTGTTAGAGCTTCCAAGGACTCATGCTACATCCTTCAGAATACCCTATTAACCATTCTACACTTGTTAGAGCTTCCAAGGACTCATGCTACATCCTCTACGTCCCTTGGGGAACTAAGCATTGTTTAGGATCATTCTAAAGGTTCTTCTATGTCCTAATACACATTCCTAGACCATTCTAAGCCTGTAGAATTCTCTATTAACTATTTTGCACTTGTTAGAGCCTCCAAGGAGTCATGCTACATCCTATACGTCCCTTGGGGCACCAAGCATTGTTTAGGATCATTCTACAAGTTCTTATATGTCCTAATACACAGTCCTAGATGATTCTAAGCCTCTAGAATACTCTCTTAACCATTCTACACTTGTTAGAGCCTCCAAGAACTCATGCTACATCCTCTACGTCCCTTGGGTCACCAAGCTTTGTTTAGGATCATTCTAAAGGTTCTTATATGTCCGAATACACTTTCCTAGACCATTCTAAGCCTTTAGAATACTCTTTTAACCATTCTACACTTGTTAGAGCCTCCAAGGACTCATGCTACATCCTCTACGTCCCTTGGGGCACTAAGCATTGTTTACGATCAATCGAAAGGTTCTTATATGTCCCAATACATATTCCTAGACAATACTAAGCCTTTAGAATATCTATTAACCATTCTTCACTTGTTAGAGCCTCCAAGGACTCATGCTACATCCTATACGTCCCTTGGGGCACCAAGCATTGTTTAGGATAATTCTAAAGGTTCTTTTATGTCGTAATACACATACTAGACCATTCTAAGCGTTTAGAATACTCTATTAACAATTCTACACTTGTTAAAGCCTCCAAGGACTCATGCTACATCCTGTACGTCCCATGGGGCGCCAAGCATTGTTTAGGATCATTCTAAAGGTTCTTATATATCCTAATACACATTCCTAGACGATTTTAAGCCTCTAGAATACTCTCTTAACCATTCTACACTTGTTAGAGCCTCCAAGGACTCATGCTACATCCTGTACATCCGTTGGGGCACCAAGCATTGTTTAGGATCATTCTAAAGGTTCTTATATGTCCTAATACATATTCCTAGACCATTCTAAGCCTTTAGAATACCCTATTAACCATTCTACACTTGTTAGAGCCTCCAAGGACTCATGCTACATCCTCTACGTCCCTTGGGGAACTAAGCATTGTTTAGGATCATTCTAAAGGTTCTTCTATGTCCTAATACACATTCCTAGACTATACTAAGCCTTTAGAATTCTCTATTAACTATTTTACACTTGTTAGAGCCTCCAAGGACTCATGCTACATCCTACACGTCCCTTGGGGCACCAAGCATTGTTTAGGATCATTCTACAAGTTCTTATATGTCCGAATACACATTCCTAGACCATTCTAAGCCTTCAGAATACTCTATTAACCATTCTACTCTTGTTAGAGCCTCCAAGGACTCATGCTACATCCTTTACATCCCTTGGGGCACCAAGCATTGTTTAGGATTATTCTAAAGGTTCTTATATGTCCTAATACACATTCCTAGATGATTTTAAGCCTTTAGAGTACTCTCTTAACCATTCTACACTTGTTAGAGCCTCCAAGGACTCATGATACATCCTTTAAGTCCCTTGAGGCACCAAGGATTGTTTAGTATCATTCTAAAAGTTCTTATATGTCGTAATACACATACTAGACCATTCTAAGCCTTTAGAATACTCTATTAACAATTCTACACTTGTTAAAGCCTCAAAGAACTCATGCTACATCCTCTACGTCCCTTGGGCCACCAAGCATTGTTTAGGATCATTCTAAAGGTTCTTATATGTCCTAATACATATTCCTAGACCATTCTAATCCTTTAGAATACCCTATTAACCATTCTACACTTGTTAGAGCTTCCAAGGACTCATGCTACATCCTTTAGAATACCCTATTAACCATTCTACACTTGTTACAGCTTCCAAGGACTCATGCTACATCCTCTACGTCCCTTGGGGAACTAAGCATTGTTTAGGATCATTCTAAAGGTTCTTCTATGTCCTAATACACATTCCTTGACCATTCTAAGCCTGTAGAATTCTCTATTAACTATTTTGCAATTGTTAGAGCCTCCAAGGAGTCATGCTACATCCTATACGTCCCTTGGGGCACCAAGCATTGTTTAGGATCATTCTACAAGTTTTTATATGTCCTAATACACAGTCCTAGATGATTCTAAGCCTCTAGAATACTCTCTTAACCATTCTACACTTGTTAGAGCCTCCAAGAACTCATGCTACATCCTCTACGTCCCTTGGGTCACCATGCATTGTTTAGGATCATTCTACAAGTTCTTATATGTCCTAATACACTTTCTTAGACCATTCTAAGCCTTTAGAATACTCTTTTAACCATTCTACACTTGTTAGAGCCTCCAAGGACTCATGCTACATCCTCTACGTCCCTTGGGGCACTAAGCATTGTTTATGATCAATCGAAAGGTTCTTATATGTCCCAATACATATTCCTAGACAATACTAAGCCTTTAGAATATCTATTAACCATTCTTCACTTGTTAGAGCCTCCAAGGACTCATGCTACATCCTATACGTCCCTTGGGGCACCAAGCATTGTTTAGGATAATTCTAAAGGTTCTTATTTGTCCTAATACACATTCCTAGACCATTCTAAGCCTTTAGAATACCATATTAACCATTCTACACTTGTTAGAGCCTCCAAGGACTCATGATACAACCCTTGGTGCACCAAGCATTGTTTAGGATCATTCTAAAGGTTCTTATATGTCCTAATACACTTTCCTAGTCCATTCTAAGCCTTTAGAATACTCTTTTAACCATTCTACACTTGTTAGAGCCTCCAAGGACTCGTGCTACATCCTCTACGTCCCTTGGGGCACTAAGCATTGTTTACGATCAATCTAAATGTTCTTATATGTCCCAATACATATTCCTAGACAATACTAAGCCTTTAGAATACCTATTAACCATTCTTCACTTGTTAGAGCCTCCAAGGAGTCATGCTACATACTATACGTCCCTTGGGGCACCAAGCATTGTTTAGGATCATTCTAAAGGTTCTTATTTGTCCTAATACACATTCCTAGACCATTCTAAGCCTTTAGAATACCCTATTAACCATTCTACACATGTTAGAACCTTCAAAGACTCATGCTACACCCTCTACTTCCCTTGGGGCACTAAGCATTGTTTAGGATCATTCTTAAGGTTCTTATATGTCCTAATACACATTCCTAGGCCATTCTAAGCCTTTAGAATACTCTATTAACTATTTTACACTTGTTAGAGCCTCCAAGGACTCATGCTACATCCTATATGTCCCTTGGGGCACCAAGCATTGTTTAGGATCATTCTAAAGGTTCTTCATTCCAAGACCATTCTAAGCCTTTAGAATACTCTTTTAACAATTCTACACTTGTTAGAGCCTTCAAGGACTTATGCTACATCCTATACGTCCCTTGGGGCACCAAGCATTGTTTAGGATCATTCTAAAGGTTCTTATATGTCCTAATACACATTCCTAGACCATTCTAAGCCTTCAGAATACTCTATTAACCATTCTACACTTAATAGAGCCTCCAAGGACTCATGCTACATCATTTACGTCCCTCGGGGCACCAAGCATTGTTTAGGATTATTCTAGAGGTTCTTATATGTCCTAATACACATTCCTAGACCATTCTAAGCCTTTATAATACTCTCTTCACCATTCTACACTTGTTAGAGCCTCAAGGACTCATGCTACATCCTATACGTCCCTTGGGGCACCAAGCATTGTTTAGGATAATTCTAAAGGTTCTTATATGTCCTAATACACATGCCAACACCAATCTAAGCCTTTAGAACACTCTATTAACCATTCTACACTTGTTAGAGCCTCCATGGACTCATGCTACATCCAATACGTCCCTTGGGGCACCAAGCATTATTTAGGATCATTCTAAAGGTTCATATATGTCCTAATACACATTCCTAGACCATTCTAAGCCTTTAGAATACTCTTTTAACCATTCTACACTTGTTAGAGCCTCCAAGGACTCATGCTACATCCTTTACGTTCCTTGGGGCACAAAGCATTGTTTAGGATTATTGTATAGGTTCTTATATGTCCTAATACACATTTCTAGACTATTCTAAGCTTTTAGAATACTCTCTTAAAAATTCTACACTTGTTAGAGCCTCCGAGGACTCATGCTACATCTTCTACGTCCCTTGGGGCACCAAGCATTGTTTAGGATCATTATAAAGGTTCTTATTTGTCCTAATACACATTCCTAGACCATTCTAAGCCTTTAGAATACCTATTAACCATTCTCCACTTGTTAGAGCCTCAAAGGACTCATGCCACACCCTCTACGTCCCTTGGGGCACCAAGCATTGTTTAGGATCATTCTAAAGGTTCTTATATGTCCTAATACACATGCCAAGACCAATCTAAGCCTTTAGAATACTCTATTAACCATTCTACACTTGTTAGAGCCTCCAAGGACTCATGCTACATACAATACGTCCCTTGGGGCACCAAGCATTGTTTAGGATCATTCTAAAGGTTCTTATATGTCCTAATACACATACTGGACCATTCTAAGCCTTCAGAATACTCTTTTAACCATTCTACACATGTTAGAGCCTCTAAGGACTCATGATTCGCCCTCTTCGTTCCTAGGAGAACCAAGCATTGTTTAGGATCATTCTGAGGGTTCTTATATGTCCTAATACACACTCCTAGACCATTCAAAGCCTTTAGAATACTCTTTTAACCATTCTACACTTGTTAGAGCCTCAAAGGACTTATGCTACATCCTTTACGCCCCTTGGGGCACAAAGCATTGTTTAGGATTATTGTATAGGTTCTTATATGTCCTAATACTCATTTCTAGACTATTCTAAGCTTTTAGAATACTCTCTTAACAATTATACACTTGTTAGAGCCTCCAAGGACTCATGCTACATCTTCTACGTCCCTTGGGGCACCAAGCATTGTTTAGGATAATTCTAAAGGTTCTTACATGTCCTAATACACATTCCTAGACGATTCTAAGCCTTTAGAATCGATACACCCAGGAAATGAGACCATTGATTCCAATTCTTTTCTCCAAGGAAAGATCAAATGATCTTAGACTCTCACTCAAAAAGAGACTCAAATTGAGAAAACATCCTCAATTACTCAAAGTAAATGATCATGACTTGATCATCCAAGAACAAGACTCAACTAAGAAACAACAAAAGAAGGACACCCTCAAACACTCAATGATGATCACGGTGTTGATCATCCAAAACAAAACTCAAACTCAAACTCTTTTTGTATTTTAATAGATCTAACACACATGTGTTCTTGGACCCAAAGACAAAAAGAAAGAAAGACTCAAACAAGGATAGGAAGATGGCATCTACCAAGAAGGAAAGAAACCACCTTGCTTGACATAACATCTCACCATGGAAGACTTAGTCATGATTCAATCACTGAATCATTCAAGAGAATCACTCCCTTGAGAAGAAGAAGGCATCACGCCTAGAATGCACAAGGCACACGATTTTCAGAAAGGCCAAAAGCTCCCTTTCATTCATGCAAAATATTACAATTTATAGAGTTACATTCTTCTCAAGGCTGCCTTCATCCTATACACGTGATATGCTAAAGATAAGCTAGCCTTGATGAGCACTTATGACATACTAATGAGGAATAAAAACAATATGTAACCTATTCGCCATTCATAGTTCTATTGAATAAAAAATGTAACTTCCTTCCTCTTGTCATAACTTGGCCGTCCAACAATAATGGCTTCATGATGATATGGTTTTCAATTTGTAACCTTCCTCATCAATATGGCCGTGAGGTAATTGATTGCCCCATTGAATTGGCAATTCAATTTGTAACTTCTATCATTGATTGGTCGTGTGCTCATAATGGACTCATGAATGAGCACTTTAATTGGTAACCTTCACACCATTCATGGCCTAATAATGATGATTATGGCTACTCAATGCTCATGATGGTTTGGAAGTACAACTCCTTCCTTTCTTGAATGCTAGGCCGCCCAAATAATGGCCTCATAATTGTGAGCTTCAATTTGTAACTCCCTTGGCATGAATGCTTCACGAATGATAAGCAACTTCTTTATCCTTTATTCTTCTTGTCTTGGACGAATTTGTATGATGACTGGGGCTTGAGAGAAGTGTTTCATCTTCATCAATTGTAATCATGAATGACTTTGAATGTCACTTATGATTGTGGTTACCATTTATTAATTAAGGGATTACAAAACATTAATGTCAAGTTTAAAACTATTAATGGTTTTGTAACGTTCAATTAATTTCAATTGAATACCACCTTATGTGCAATTAACACACCTCTCTCTTGCATCATTGTCATTCGATTCGTGCATCACTTATTGTTCCATGAATGACCTTAAATTCATGGGACAAGTGTCTTTATTAAGGGCATGCGTCCTCCATAAGGGCACCTTTAAGGGCAACCCCATAAATTCTTCAATCTTTGTGCTTATTGTTTTAGGATTGTATTTGAGTTTCCATGGTCCCTCTAGAGGAGGATATCAAGAATACTCTATTAACATTTCTACAATTGTTAGAGCCTCCAAGGACTCATGCTACATCCTCTACGTCCCTTGGGGCACCAAGCATTGTTTAGGATTATTCTAAAGGTTCTTATATGTCCTAATACACATTCCTAGACGATTATAAGCCTTTAGAATACTCTCTTAACCATTCAACACTTGTTAGAGCCTCCAAGGACTCATGCTACATCCTTTACGTCCCTTGGGGCACCAAACATTGTTTAGGATTATTCTAAAGGTTCTTATATGTCCTAATACACATTCCTAGACGATTATGAGCCTTTAGAATACTCTCTTAACCATCCTACACTTGTTAGAGCCTCCAAGGACTCATGCTACATCCTTTACGTCCCTTGGGGCACCAAGCATTGTTTAGGATTATTCTAAAGGTTCTTATATGTCCTAATACACATTCCTAGACGATTTTAAGCCTTTAGAGTACTCTCTTAACCATTCTACACTTGTTAGAGCCTCCAAGGACTCATGCTACATCCTTTAAGTCCCTTGGGGAACCAAGCATTGTTTAGGATCATTCTAAAGGTTCTTATATGTCCTAATACACATTCCTATACCATTCTATGCCTTTAGAATACTCTATTAACCATTCTACACTTGTTAGAGCCTCCAAGGACTCATGCTACATCCTATACGTCCCTTGGGGCACAAAGCATTGTTTAGGATCATTCTAACGCTTCTTATATGTCCTAATACACAGTCCTAGACGATTCTAAGCCTCTAGAATACTCTCTTAACAATTCTACACTTGTTAGAGCCTCCAAGAACTCATGCTACATCCTCTACATCCCTTGGGCCACCAAGCATTGTTTAGGATCATTCGAAAGGTTCTTACATATCCTAATACACATTCCTAGACTATTCTAAGCCTTTAGAATACTCTTTTAACCATTCTACACTTGTTAGAGCCTCCAAGGACTCATGCTACATCCTCTACGTCCCTTGGGGCAGTAAGCATTGTTTATGATCATTCCAAAGGTTCTTATATGTCCCAATACATATTCCTAGACAATACTAAGCCTTTAGAATACCCTATTTACCATTCTACACTTGTTAGAGCCTCCAAGGACTCATGCTACATCTTCTACGTCCCTTGGGGCACGAAGCATTGTTTAGGATCATTCTAAAGATTCTTATACGTCCTAATACACATTCCTAGACCATTCTAAGCCTTTAGAATACTCTATTAACTATTTTACACTTGTTAGAGCCTCAAGGACTCATGCTACATCCTATACGTCCCTTGGGGCACCAAGCATTGTTTATGATCATTCTAAAGGTTCTTCATTCCTAGACCATTCTAAGACTTTAGAATACTCTTTTAACCATTCTACACTTGTTAGAGACTCCAAGGACTCATGCTACATCCTTTACGTTCCTTTGGGCACAAAGCATTGTTTAGGATTATTGTATAGGTTCTTATATGTCCTAATACACATTTCTAGACTATTCTAAGCTTTTAGAATACTCTCTTAACAATTCTACACTTGTTAGAGCCTCCAAGAACTCATGCTACATCTTCTACGTCCCTTGGGGCACCAAGCATTGTTTAGGATCATTATAAAGGTTCTTATTTGTCCTAATACACATTCCTTGAGCATTCTAAGCCTTTAGAATACCTATTAACCATTCTACACTTGTTAGAGCCTCAAAGGACTTATGCTACATCCTTTACGTCCCTTGGGGCACAAAGCATTGTTTAGGATTATTGTATAGGTTCTTATATGTCCTAATACTCATTTCTAGACTATTCTAAGCTTTTAGAATACTCTCTTAACAATTCTACACTTGTTAGAGCCTCCAAGGACTCATGCTACATCTTCTACGTCCCTTGGGGCACCAAGCATTGTTTAGGATAATTCTAAAGGTTCTTACATGTCCTAATACACATTCCTAGACGATTCTAAGCCTTTAGAATCGATACACCCAGGAAATGAGACCATTGATTCCAATTCTTTTCTCCAAGGAAAGATCAAATGATCTTAGACTCTCACTCAAAAAGAGACTCAAATTGAGAAAACACCCTCAATTACTCAAAGTAAATGATCATGACTTGATCATCCAAGAAAAAGACTCAACTAAGAAACAAAAAAAGAAGAAGAAGGAATCACGCCTAGAATGCACAAGGCACACGATTTTCAGAAAGGCCAAAAGCTCCCTTTCATTCATGCAAAATATTACAATATATAGAGTTACATTCTTCTCAAGGCTGCCTTCATCCTATACACGTGATATGCTAAAGATAAGCTAGCCTTGATGAGCACTTATGACATACTAATGAGGAATAAAAACAATATGTAACCTATTCGCCATTCATAGCTCTATTGAATAAAAAATGTAACTTCCTTCCTCTTGTCATAACTTGGCCGTCCAACAATAATGGCTTCATGATGATATGGTTTTCAATTTGTAACCTTCCTCATCAATATGGCCGTGAGGTATTTGATTGCCCCATTGAATTGGCAATTCAATTTGTAACTTCTATCATTGATTGGTCGTGTGCTCATAATGGACTCATGAATGAGCACTTTAATTGGTAACCTTCACACCATTCATGGCCGAATAATGATGATTATGGCTACTCAATGCTCATGATGGTTTGGAAGTACAACTCCTTCCTTTCTTGAATGCTAGGCCGCCTAAATAATGGCCTCGTAATTGTGAGCTTCAATTTGTAACTCCCTTGGCATGAATGCTTCACGAATGATAAGCAACTTCTTTATCCTTTATTCTTCTTGTCTTGGACGAATTTGTATGATGACTGGGGCTTGAGAGAAGTGTTTCATCTTCATCAATTGTAATCATGAATGACTTTGAATGTCACTTATGATTGTGGTTACCATTTATTAATTAAGGGGTTACAAAACATTAATGTCAAGTTTAAAACTATTAATGGTTTTGTAACGTTCAATTAATTTCAATTGAATACCACCTTATGTGCAATTAACACACCTCTCTCTTGCATCATTGTCATTCGATTCGTGCATCACTTATTGTTCCATGAATGACCTTAAATTCATGGGACAAGTGTCTTTATTAAGGGCATGCGTCCTCCATAAGGGCACCTTTAAGGGCAACCCCTTAAATTCTTCAATCTTTGTGCTTATTGTTTTAGGATTGTATTTGAGTTTCCATGGTCCCTCTAGAGGAGGATATCAAAAATACTCTATTAACATTTCTACAATTGTTAGAGCCTTCAAGGACTCATGCTACATCCTCTACGTCCCTTGGGGCACCAAGCATTGTTTAGGATTATTCTAAAGGTTCTTATATGTCCTAATACACATTCCTAGACGATTATAAGCCTTTAGAATACTCTCTTAACCATTCTACACTTGTTAGAGCCTCCAAGGACTCATGCTACATCCTTTACATCCCTTGGGGCACCAAACATTGTTTAGGATTATTCTAAAGGTTCTTATATGTCCTAATACACATTCCTCGACGATTCTGAGCCTTTAGAATACTCTCTTAACCATCCTACACTTGTTAGAGCCTCCAAGGACTCATGCTACATCCTTTACGTCCCTTGGGGCACCAAGCATTGTTTAGGATTATTCTTAAGGTTCTTATATGTCCTAATACACATTCCTAGATGATTTTAAGCCATTAGAGTACTCTCTTAACCATTCTACACTTGTTAGAGCCTCCAAGGACTCATGATACATCCTTTAAGTCCCTTGGGGCACCAAGCATTGTTTAGGATCATTCTAAAGGTTCTTATATGTCGTAATACACATACTAGACCATTCTAAGCCTTTAGAATACTCTATTAACAATTCTACACTTGTTAAAGCCTCCAAGGACTCATGCTACATCCTGTACGTCCCATGGGGCGCCAAGCATTGTTTTGGATCACTCTAAAGGTTCTTATATGTCCAAATACACATTCCTATACCATTCTAAGCCTTTAGAATACTCTGTTAACCATTCTACTCTTGTTAGAGCCTCCAAGGACTCATGCTACATCCTATACGTCCCTTGGGGCACCAAGCACTGTTTAGGATAATTCTAAAGGTTCTTATTTGTCCTAATACACATTCCTAGACCATTCTAAGCCTTTAGAATACCATATTAACCATTCTACGCTTGTTAGAGCCTCCCAGGACTCATGCTACATCCTATACATCCCTTGGTGCACCAAGCATTGTTTAGGATCATTCTAAAGGTTCTTATATGTCCTAATACACATTCCTAGACGATTCTAAGCCTCTAGAATACTCCCTTAACCATTTTGCACTTGTTAGAGCCTCAAAGAACTCATGCTACATCCTCTACGTCCCTTGGGCCACCAAGCATTGTTTAGGATCATTCTAAAGGTTCTTATATGTCCTAATACATATTCCTAGACCATTCTAAGCCTTTAGAATACCCTATTAACCATTCTACACTTGTTAGAGCCTCCAAGGACTCATGCTACATCCTCTACGTCCCTTGGGGAACGAAGCATTGTTTAGGATCATTCTAAAGGTTCTTCTATGTCCTAAAACACATTCCTAGACCATTCTAAGCCTGTAGAATTCTCTATTAACTATTTTGCACTTGTTAGAGCCTCCAAGGACTCATGCTACATCCTATACGTCCCTTGGGGCACCAAGCATTGTTTGGGATCATTCTACAAGTTCTTATATGTCCTAATACACAGTCCTAGATGATTCTAAGCCTCTAGAATACTCTCTTAACCATTCTACACTTGTTAGAGCCTCCAAGAACTCATGCTACATCCTCTACGTCCCTTGGGTCACCAAGCATTGTTTAGGATCATTCTAAAGGTTCTTATATGTCCTAATACACTTTCCTAGACCATTCTAAGCCTTTAGAATACTCTTTTAACCATTCTACACTTGTTAGAGCCTCCAAGGACTCATGCTACATCCTCTACGTCCCTTGGGGCACTAAGCATTGTTTACGATCAATCTAAAGGTTCTTATATGTCCCAATACATATTCCTAGACAATACTAAGCCTTTAGAATACCTATTAACCATTCTTCACTTGTTAGAGCCTCCAAGGACTCATGCTGCATCCTATACGTCCCTTGGGGCACCAAGCATTGTTTAGGATAATTCTAAAGGTTCTTATTTGTCCTAATACACATTCCTAGACCATTCTAAGCCTTTAGAATACCATATTAACCATTCTACACTGGTTAGAGCCTCCAAGGACTCATGCTACATCCTATACATCCCTTGGTGCACTAAGCATTGTTTAGGATCATTCTAAAGGTTCTTATATGTCCTAATACAAATTCCTAGATGATTCTAAGCCTCTAGAATACTCTCTTAACCATTTTGCACTTGTTAGAGCCTCAAATAACTCATGTTACATCCTCTACGTCCCTTGGGCCACCAAGCATTGTTTAGGATCATTCTAAAGGTTCTTATATGTCCTAATACATATTCCTAGACCATTCTAAGCCTTTAGAATACCCTATTAACCATTCTACACTTGTTAGAGCCTCCAAGGACTCGTGCTACATCCTCTACGTCCCTTGGGGAACGAAGCATTGTTTAGGATCATTCTAAAGGTTATTCTATGTCCTAATACACATTCCTAGACCATTGTAAGCCTGTAGAATTCTCTATTAACTATTTTGCACTTGTTAGAGCCTCCAAGGACTCATGCTCATCCTATACGTCCCTTGGGGCACCAAGCATTGTTTAGGATCATTCTACAAGTTCTTATATGTCCTAATACACAGTCCTAGATGATTCTAAGCCTCTAGAATACTCTCTTAACCATTCTACACTTGTTAGAGCGTCCATGAACTCATGCTATATCCTCTACGTCCCTTGGGTCACCAAGCATTGTTTAGGATCATTCTAAAGGTTCTTATATGTCCTAATACACTTTCCTAGACCATTCTAAGCCTTAAGAATACTCTTTTAACCATTCTACACTTGTTAGAGCCTCCAAGGACTCATGCTACATCCTCTACGTCCCTTGGGGCACTAAGCATTGTTTACGATCAATCTAAAGGTTCTTATATGTCCCAATACATATTCCTAGACAATACTAAGCCTATAGAATACCTATTAACCATTCTTCACTTGTTAGAGCCTCCAAGGACTCATGCTACATCCTATACGTCCCTTGGGGCACCAAGCATTGTTTAGGATAATTCTAAAGGTTCTTATTTTTCCTAATACACATTCCTAGACCATTCTAAGCCTTTAGAATACCATATTAACCATTCTACACTTGTTAGAGCCTCCAAGGACTCATGCTACATCCTATACATCCCTTGGTGCACCAAGCATTGTTTAGGATCATTCTAAAGGTTCTTATATGTTCTAATACACATTCCTAGACGATTCTAAGCCTCTAGAATACTCTCTTAACCATTTTTCACTTGTTAGAGCCTCAAAGAACTCATGCTACATCCTCTACGTCCCTTGGGCCACCAAGCATTGTTTAGGATCATTCTAAAGGTTCTTATATGTCCTAATACATATTCCTAGACCATTCTAAGCCTTTAAAATACTCTATTAACCATTCTACACTTGTTAGAGCCTCCAAGGACTCATGCTACATCTTCTACGTCCCTTGGGGAACGAAGCATTGTTTTGGATCATTCTAAAGGTTCTTCTATGTCCTAATACACATTCCTAGACCATTGTAAGCCTGTAGAATTCTCTATTAACTATTTTGCACTTGTTAGAGCCTCTAAGGACTCATGCTACATCCTATACGTCCCTTGGGGCACCAAGCATTGTTTAGGATCATTCTACAAGTTCTTATATGTCCTAATACACAGTCCTAGATGATTCTAAGCCTCTAGAATACTCTCTTAACCATTCTACACTTGTTAAAGCCTCCAAGAACTCATGCTATATCCTCTACGTCCCTTGGGTCACCAAGCATTGTTTAGGATCATTCTAAAGGTTCTTATATGTCCTAATACTCTTTCCTAGACCATTCTAAGCCTTAAGAATACTCTTTTAACCATTCTACACTTGTTAGAGCCTCCAAGGACTCATGCTACATCCTCTACGTCACTTGGGGCACTAAGCATTGTTTACGATCAATCTAAAGGTTCTTATATGTCCCAATACATATTCCTAGACAATACTAAGCCTTTAGAATACCTATTAACCATTCTTCACTTGTTAGAGCCTCCAAGGACTCATGCTACATCCTATATGTCCCTTAGGGCACCAAGCATTGTTTAGGATAATTCTAAAGGTTCTTATTTTTCCTAATACACATTCCTAGACCATTCTAAGCCTTTAGAATACCATATTAACCATTCTACACTTGTTAGAGCCTCCAAGGACTCATGCTACATCCTATACATCCCTTGGTGCACCAAGCATTGTTTAGGATCATTCTAAAGGTTCTTATATGTTCTAATACACATTCCTAGACGATTCTAAGCCTCTAGAATACTCTCTTAACCATTTTGCACTTGTTAGAGCCTCAAAGAACTCATGCTACATCCTCTACGTCCCTTGGGCCACCAAGCATTGTTTAGGATCATTCTAAAGGTTCTTATATGTCCTAATACATATTCCTAGACCATTCTAAGCCTTTAAAATACTCTATTAACCATTCTACACTTGTTAGAGCCTCCAAGGACTCATGCTACATCTTCTACGTCCCTTGGGGAACGAAGCATTGTTTTGGATCATTCTAAAGGTTCTTCTATGTCCTAATACACATTCCTAGACCATTGTAAGCCTGTAGAATTCTCTATTAACTATTTTGCACTTGTTAGAGCCTCTAAGGACTCATGCTACATCCTATACGTCCCTTGGGGCACCAAGCATTGTTTAGGATCATTCTACAAGTTCTTATATGTCCTAATACACAGTCCTAGATGATTCTAAGCCTCTAGAATACTCTCTTAACCATTCTACACTTGTTAAAGCCTCCAAGAACTCATGCTATATCCTCTACGTCCCTTGGGTCACCAAGCATTGTTTAGGATCATTCTAAAGGTTCTTATATGTCCTAATACTCTTTCCTAGACCATTCTAAGCCTTAAGAATACTCTTTTAACCATTCTACACTTGTTAGAGCCTCCAAGGACTCATGCTACATCCTCTACGTCACTTGGGGCACTAAGCATTGTTTACGATCAATCTAAAGGTTCTTATATGTCCCAATACATATTCCTAGACAATACTAAGCCTTTAGAATACCTATTAACCATTCTTCACTTGTTAGAGCCTCCAAGGACTCATGCTACATCCTATATGTCCCTTAGGGCACCAAGCATTGTTTAGGATAATTCTAAAGGTTCTTATTTTTCCTAATACACATTCCTAGACCATTCTAAGCCTTTAGAATACCATATTAACCATTCTACACTTGTTAGAGCCTCCAAGGACTCATGCTACATCCTGTACATCCCATGGTGCACCAAGCATTGTTTAGGATCATTCTAAAGGTTCTTATATGTCCTAATACACATTCTTAGACGATTCTAAGCCTCAAGAATACTCTCTTAACCATTTTGCACTTGTTAGAGCCTCAAAGAACTCATGCTACATCCTCTACGTCCCTTGGGCCACCAAGCATTGTTTAGGATCATTCTAAAGGTTCTTATATGTCCTAATACATATTCCTAGACCATTCTAAGCCTTTAGAATACCGTATTAACCATTCTACACTTGTTAGAGCCTCCAAGGACTAATGCTACATCCTCTACGTCCCTTGGGGAACTAAGCATTGTTTAGGATCATTCTAAAGGTTCTTCTATGTCCTAATACACATTCCTAGACCATTCTAAGCCTTTAGAATTCTCTATTAACTATTTTACACTTGTTAGAGCCTCCAAGGACTAATGCTACATCATATACGTCCCTTGGGGCAGCAAGCATTGTTTAGGATCATTCTACAAGTTCTTGTATGTCCGAATACACATTCCTAGACCATTCTAAGCCTTCAGAATACTCTATTAACCATTCTACTCTTGTTAGAGCCTCCAAGGACTCATCTACATCCTTTACATCCCTTGGGGCACCAAGCATTGTTTAGGATTATTCTAAAGGTTCTTATATGTCCTAATACACATTCCTAGACGATTTTAAGCCTTTAGAGTACTCTCTTAACCATTCTACACTTGTTAGAGCCTCCAAGGACTCATGATACATCCTTAAAGTCCCTTGGGGCACCAAGCATTGTTTAGGATCATTCTAAAGGTTCTTATATGTCGTAATACACATACTAGACCATTCTAAGCCTTTAGAATACTCTATTAACAATTCTACACTTGTTAAAGCCTCCAAGGACTCATGCTACATCCTGTACGTCCCATGGGGCGCCAAGCATTGTTTAGGATCATTCTAAAGGTTCTTATACGTCTTAATACACATTCCTATACCATTCTAAGCCTTTAGAATACTCTATTAACCATTCTACACTTGTTAGAGCCTCCAAGGACTCATGCTATATCCTATACGTCCCTTGGGGCACCAAGCATTGTTTAGGATCATTCTAAAGCTTCTTATATGTCCTAATACACAGTCCTAGATGATTCTAAGCCTCTAGAATACTCTCTTAACCATACTACACTTGTTAGAGCCTCCAAGAAATCATGCTACATCCTCTACGTCCCTTGGGTCACCAAGCATTGTTTAGGATCATTCTAAAGGTTCTTATATGTCCTAATACACTTTCCTAGACCATTCTAAGCCTTAGAATACTCTTTTAACCATTCTACACTTGTTAGAGCCTCCAAGGACTAATGCTACATCCTATACGTCCCTTGGGGCACCAAGCATTGTTTAGGATCATTCTAAAACTTCTTATATGTCCTAATACACTTTCCTAGACCATTCTAAGCCTTAGAATACTCTTTTAACCATTCTACACTTGTTAGAGCCTCCAAGGACTCATGCTACATCCTATACATCCCTTGGTGCACCAAGCATTGTTTAGGATCATTCTAAAGGTTCTTATATGTTCTAATACACATTCCTAGACGATTCTAAGCCTCTAGAATACTCTCTTAACCATTTTGCACTTGTTAGAGCCTCAAAGAACTCATGCTACATCCTCTACGTCCCTTGGGCCACCAAGCATTGTTTAGGATCATACTAAAGGTTCTTATATGTCCTAATACATATTCCTAGACCATTCTAAGCCTTTAAAATACTCTATTAACCATTCTACACTTGTTAGAGCCTCCAAGGACTCATGCTACATCTTCTACGTCCCTTGGGGAACGAAGCATTGTTTTGGATCATTCTAAAGGTTCTTCTATGTCCTAATACACATTCCTAGACCATTGTAAGCCTGTAGAATTCTCTATTAACTATTTTGCACTTGTTAGAGCCTCCAAGGACTCATGCTACATCCTATACGTCCCTTGGGGCACCAAGCATTGTTTAGGATCATTCTACAAGTTCTTATATGTCCTAATACACAGTCCTAGATGATTCTAAGCCTCTAGAATACTCTCTTAACCATTCTACACTTGTTAAAGCCTCCAAGAACTCATGCTACATCCTCTACGTCCCTTGGGTCACCAAGCATTGTTTAGGATCATTCTAAAGGTTCTTATATGTCCTAATACTCTTTCCTAGACCATTCTAAGCCTTAAGAATACTCTTTTAACCATTCTACACTTGTTAGAGCCTCCAAGGACTCATGCTACATCCTCTACGTCACTTGGGGCACTAAGCATTGTTTACGATCAATCTAAAGGTTCTTATATGTCCCAATACATATTCCTAGACAATACTAAGCCTTTAGAATACCTATTAACCATTCTTCACTTGTTAGAGCCTCCAAGGACTCATGCTACATCCTATATGTCCCTTAGGGCACCAAGCATTGTTTAGGATAATTCTAAAGGTTCTTATTTATCCTAATACACATTCCTAGACCATTCTAAGCCTTTAGAATACCATATTAACCATTCTACACTTGTTAGAGCCTCCAAGGACTCATGCTACATCCTGTACATCCCATGGTGCACCAAGCATTGTTTAGGATCATTCTAAAGGTTCTTATATGTCCTAATACACATTCTTTGACGATTCTAAGCCTCTAGAATACTCTCTTAACCATTTTGCACTTGTTAGAGCCTCAAAGAACTCATGCTACATCCTCTACGTCCCTTGGGCCACCAAGCATTGTTTAGGATCATTCTAAAGGTTCTTATATGTCCTAATACATATTCCTAGACCATTCTAAGCCTTTAGAATACCGTATTAACCATTCTACACTTGTTAGAGCCTCCAAGGACTAATGCTACATCCTCTACGTCCCTTGGGGAACTAAGCATTGTTTAGGATCATTCTAAAGGTTCTTCTATGTCCTAATACACATTCCTAGACCATTCTAAGCCTTTAGAATTCTCTATTAACTATTTTACACTTGTTAGAGCCTCCAAGGACTAATGCTACATCATATACGTCCCTTGGGGCAGCAAGCATTGTTTAGGATCATTCTACAAGTTCTTGTATGTCCGAATACACATTCCTAGACCATTCTAAGCCTTCCGAATACTCTATTAACCATTCTACTCTTGTTAGTGCCTCCAAGGACTCATCTACATCCTTTACATCCCTTGGGGCACCAAGCATTGTTTAGGATTATTCTAAAGGTTCTTATATGTCCTAATACACATTCCTAGACGATTTTAAGCCTTTAGAGTACTCTCTTAACCATTCTACACTTGTTAGAGCCTCCAAGGACTCATGATACATCCTTAAAGTCCCTTGGGGCACCAAGCATTGTTTAGGATCATTCTAAAGGTTCTTATATGTCGTAATACACATACTAGACCATTCTAAGCCTTTAGAATACTCTATTAACAATTCTACACTTGTTAAAGCCTCCAAGGACTCATGCTACATCCTGTACGTCCCATGGGGCGCCAAGCATTGTTTAGGATCATTCTAAAGGTTCTTATACGTCTTAATACACATTCCTATACCATTCTAAGCCTTTAGAATACTCTATTAACCATTCTACACTTGTTAGAGCCTCCAAGGACTCATGCTATATCCTATACGTCCCTTGGGGCACCAAGCATTGTTTAGGATCATTCTAAAGCTTCTTATATGTCCTAATACACAGTCCTAGATGATTCTAAGCCTCTAGAATACTCTCTTAACCATACTACACTTGTTAGAGCCTCCAAGAAATCATGCTACATCCTCTACGTCCCTTGGGTCACCAAGCATTGTTTAGGATCATTCTAAAGGTTCTTATATGTCCTAATACACTTTCCTAGACCATTCTAAGCCTTAGAATACTCTTTTAACCATTCTACACTTGTTAGAGCCTCCAAGGACTAATGCTACATCCTATACGTCCCTTGGGGCACCAAGCATTGTTTAGGATCATTCTAAAACTTCTTATATGTCCTAATACACTTTCCTAGACCATTCTAAGCCTTAGAATACTCTTTTAACCATTCTACACTTGTTAGAGCCTCCAAGGACTCATGCTACATCCTATACATCCCTTGGTGCACCAAGCATTGTTTAGGATCATTCTAAAGGTTCTTATATGTTCTAATACACATTCCTAGACGATTCTAAGCCTCTAGAATACTCTCTTAACCATTTTGCACTTGTTAGAGCCTCAAAGAACTCATGCTACATCCTCTACGTCCCTTGGGCCACCAAGCATTGTTTAGGATCATTCTAAAGGTTCTTATATGTCCTAATACATATTCCTAGACCATTCTAAGCCTTTAAAATACTCTATTAACCATTCTACACTTGTTAGAGCCTCCAAGGACTCATGCTACATCTTCTACGTCCCTTGGGGAACGAAGCATTGTTTTGGATCATTCTAAAGGTTCTTCTATGTCCTAATACACATTCCTAGACCATTGTAAGCCTGTAGAATTCTCTATTAACTATTTTGCACTTGTTAGAGCCTCCAAGGACTCATGCTACATCCTATACGTCCCTTGGGGCACCAAGCATTGTTTAGGATCATTCTACAAGTTCTTATATGTCCTAATACACAGTCCTAGATGATTCTAAGCCTCTAGAATACTCTCTTAACCATTCTACACTTGTTAAAGCCTCCAAGAACTCATGCTATATCCTCTACGTCCCTTGGGTCACCAAGCATTGTTTAGGATCATTCTAAAGGTTCTTATATGTCCTAATACTCTTTCCTAGACCATTCTAAGCCTTAAGAATACTCTTTTAACCATTCTACACTTGTTAGAGCCTCCAAGGACTCATGCTACATCCTCTACGTCACTTGGGGCACTAAGCATTGTTTACGATCAATCTAAAGGTTCTTATATGTCCCAATACATATTCCTAGACAATACTAAGCCTTTAGAATACCTATTAACCATTCTTCACTTGTTAGAGCCTCCAAGGACTCATGCTACATCCTATATGTCCCTTAGGGCACCAAGCATTGTTTAGGATAATTCTAAAGGTTCTTATTTATCCTAATACACATTCCTAGACCATTGTAAGCCTTTAGAATACCATATTAACCATTCTACACTTGTTAGAGCCTCAAAGAACTCATGCTACATCCTCTACGTCCCTTGGGCCACCAAGCATTGTTTAGGATCATTCTAAAGGTTCTTATATGTCCTAATACATATTCCTAGACCATTCTAAGCCTTTAGAATACCGTATTAACCATTCTACAGTTGTTAGAGCCTCCAAGGACTAATGCTACATCCTCTACGTCCCTTGGGGAACTAAGCATTGTTTAGGATCATTCTAAAGGTTCTTCTATGTCCTAATACACATTCCTAGACCATTCTAAGCCTTTAGAATTCACTATTAACTATTTTACACTTGTTAGAGCCTCCAAGGACTAATGCTACATCCTATACGTCCCTTGGGGCAGCAAGCATTGTTTAGGATCATTCTACAAGTTCTTGTATGTCCGAATACACATTCCTAGACCATTCTAAGCCTTCAGAATACTCTATTAACCATTCTACTCTTGTTAGAGCCTCCAAGGACTCATCTACATCCTTTACATCCCTTGGGGCACCAAGCATTGTTTAGGATTATTCTAAAGGTTCTTATATGTCCTAATACACATTCCTAGACGATTTTAAGCCTTTAGAGTACAATCTTAACCATTCTACACTTGTTAGAGCCTCCAAGGACTCATGATACATCCTTAAAGTCCCTTGGGGCACCAAGCATTGTTTAGGATCATTCTAAAGGTTCTTATATGTCGTAATACACATACTAGACCATTCTAAGCCTTTAGAATACTCTATTAACAATTCTACACTTGTTAAAGCCTCCAAGGACTCATGCTACATCCTGTACGTCCCATGGGGCGCCAAGCATTGTTTAGGATCATTCTAAAGGTTCTTATACGTCTTAATACACATTCCTATACCATTCTAAGCCTTTAGAATACTCTATTAACCATTCTACACTTGTTAGAGCCTCCAAGGACTCATGCTATATCCTATACGTCCCTTGGGGCACCAAGCATTGTTTAGGATCATTCTAAAGCTTCTTATATGTCCTAATACACAGTCCTAGATGATTCTAAGCCTCTAGAATACTCTCTTAACCATACTACACTTGTTAGAGCCTCCAAAAAATCATGCTACATCCTCTACGTCCCTTGGGTCACCAAGCATTGTTTAGGATCATTCTAAAGGTTCTTATATGTCCTAATACACTTTCCTAGACCATTCTAAGCCTTAGAATACTCTTTTAACCATTCTACACTTGTTAGAGCCTCCAAGGACTCATGCTACATCCTATACGTCCCTTGGGGCACCAAGCATTGTTTAGGATCATTCTAAAACTTCTTATATGTCCTAATACACAGTCCTAGATGATTCTAAGCCTCTAGAATACTCTCTTAACCATACTACACTTGTTAGAGCCTCCAAGAAATCATGCTACATCCTCTACGTCCCTTGGG
This sequence comes from Crotalaria pallida, assembly GCA_037953625.1. NCBI lineage: Eukaryota > Viridiplantae > Streptophyta > Magnoliopsida > Fabales > Fabaceae > Crotalaria > Crotalaria pallida. The sequence goes on along the minus strand of CM075649.1, from coordinate 70,627,133 downwards.
TCACCAAGCATTGTTTAGGATCATTCTAAAGGTTCTTATATGTCATAATACACTTTCCTAGACCATTCTAAGCCTTAGAATACTCTTTTAACCATTCTACACTTGTTAGAGCCTCCAAGGACTCATGCTACATCCTCTACGTCCCTTGGGTCACCAAGCATTGTTTAGGATCATTCTAAAGGTTCTTATATGTCCTAATACACTTTCCTAGACCATTCTAAGCCTTTAGAATACTCTTTTAAGCATTCTACACTTGTTAGAGCCTCCAAGGACTCGTGCTACATCCTCTACATCCCTTGGGGCACTAAGCATTGTTTACGATCAATCTAAAGGTTCTTATATGTCCCAATACATATTCCTAGACAATACTAAGCCTTTAGAATACCTATTAACCATTCTTCACTTGTTAGAGCCTCCAAGGACATGCTACATACTATACGTCCCTTGGGGCACCAAGCATTGTTTAGGATCATTCTAAAGGTTTTTATTTGTCCTAATACACATTCCTAGACCATTCTAAGCCTTTAGAATACCCTATTAACCATTCTACACATGTTAGAACCTTCAAAGACTCATTCTACACCCTCTACGTCCCTTGGGGAACTAAGCATTGTTTAGGATCATTCTTAAGGTTCTTATATGTCCTAATACACATTCCTAGGCCATTCTAAGCCTTTAGAATACTCTATTAACTATTTTACACTTGTTAGAGCCTCCAAGGACTCATGCTACATCCTATACGTCCCTTGGGGCACCAAGCATTGTTTAGGATCATTCTAAAGGTTCTTCATTCCTAGACCATTCTAAGCCTTTAGAATACTCTTTTAACAATTCTACACTTGTTAGAGCCTCCAAGGACTTATGCTACATCCTATACGTCCCTTGGGGCACCAAGCATTGTTTAGGATCATTATAAAGTTTTTATATGTCCTAATACACATTCCTAGACCATTCTAAGCCTTCAGAATACCCTATTAACCATTCTACACTTGTTAGAGCCTCCATGGACTCATGCTACATCATTTACGTCCCTTGGGGCACCAAGCATTGTTTAGGATTATTCTAGAGTTTCTTATATGTCCTAATACACATTCCTAGACCATTCTAAGCCTTTATAATACTCTCTTCACCATTCTACACTTGTTAGAGCCTCAAGGACTCATGCTACGTCCTATACGTCCCTTGGGGCACCAAGCATTGTTTAGGATCATTCTAAAGGTTCTTATATGTCCTAATACACATGCCAAGACCAATCTAAGCCTTTAGAATACTCTATTAACCATTCTACACTTGTTAGAGCCTCCAAGGACTCATGCTACATCCTATACGTCCCTTGGGGCACCAAGCATTGTTTAGGATCATTCTAAAACTTCTTATATGTCCTAATACACAGTCCTAGATGATTCTAAGCCTAAAGAATACTCTCTTAACCATTCTACACTTGTTAGAGCCTCCAAGAAATCATGCTACATCCTCTATGTCCCTTAGGTCACCAAGCATTGTTTAGGATCATTCTAAAGGTTCTTATATGTCCTAATAGACTTTCCTAGACCATTCTAAGCCTTAGAATACTCTTTTAACCATTCTACACTTGTTAGAGCCTCCAAGGACTCATGCTACATCCTATACGTCCCTTGGGGCACCAAGCATTGTTTAGGATCATTCTAAAACTTCTTATATGTCCTTATACACAGTCCTAGATGATTCTAAGCCTCTAGAATACTCTCTTAACCATTCTACACTTTTTAGAGCCTCCAAGAACTCATGCTACATCCTCTACGTCCCTTGGGTCACCAAGCATTGTTTAGGATCATTCTAAAGGTTCTTATATGTCCTAATACACATTCCTAGACCATTCTAAGCCTTTAGAATACCATATTAACCATTCTACACTTGTTAGAGCCTCCAAGGACTCATGCTACATCCTATACATCCCTTGGTGCACCAAGCATTGTTTAGGATCATTCTAAAGGTTCTTATATGTCCTAATACACATTCCTAGACGATTCTAAGCCTCTAGAATACTTTCTTAACCATTTTGCACTTGTTAGAGCCTCAAAGAACTCATGCTACATCCTCTACGTCCCTTGGGCCACCAAGCATTGTTTAGGATCATTCTAAAGGTTCTTATATGTCCTAATACATATTCCTAGACCATTCTAAGCCTTTAGAATACCCTATTAACCATTCTACACCTGTTAGAGCCTCCAAGGACTCATGCTACATCCTCTATGTCCCGTGGGAACGAAGCATTGTTTAGGATCATTCTAAAGGTTCTTCTATGTCCTAATACACATTCCTAGACCATTGTAAGCCTGTAGAATTCTCTATTAACTATTTTGCACTTGTTAGATCCTCTAAGGACTCATGCTACATCCTATACGTCCCTTGGGGCACAAAGCAATGTTTAGGATCATTCTACAAGTTCTTATATGTCCTAATACACAGTCCTAGATGATTCTAAGCCTCTAGAATACTCTCTTAACCATTCTACACTTGTTAGAGCCTCCAAGAACTCATGCTATATCCTCTACGTCCCTTGGGTCACCAAGCATTGTTTAGGATCATTCTAAAGGTTCTTCTATGTCCTAATACACATTCCTAGACAATACTAAGCCTTTAGAATACCTATTAACCATTCTTCACTTGTTAGATCCTCTAAGGACTCATGCTACATCCTATACGTCCCTTGGGGCACCAAGCATTGTTTAGGATCATTCTACAAGTTCTTATATGTCCTAATACACAGTCCTAGATGATTCTAAGCCTCTAGAATACTCTCTTAACCATTCTACACTTGTTAGAGCCTCCAAGAAATCATGCTATATCCTCTACGTCCCTTGGGTCACCAAGCATTGTTTAGGATCATTCTAAAGGTTCTTATATGTCCTAATACACTTTCCTAGACCATTCTAAGCCTTAAGAATACTCTTTTAACCATTCTACACTTGTTAGAGCCTCCAAGGACTCATGCTACATCCTATACGTCCCTTGGGGCACCAAGCATTGTTTAGGATAATTCTAAAGGTTCTTATTTGTCCAAATACACATTCCTAGACCATTCTAAGCCTTTAGAATACCATATTAACCATTCTACACTTGTTAGAGCCTCCAAGGACTCATGCTACATCCTATACAACCCTTGGTGCACCAAGCATTGTTTAGGATCATTCTAAAGGTTCTTATATGTCCTAATACACATTCCTAGACGATTCTAAGCCTCTAGAATACTCACTTAACCATTTTGCACTTGTTAGAGCCTCAAAGAACTCATGCTACATCCTCTACGTCCCTTGGGCCACCAAGCATTGTTTAGGATCATTCTAATGGTTCTTATATGTCCTAATACATATTCCTAGACCATTCTAAGCCTTTAGAATACCCTATTAACCATTCTACACTTGTTAGAGACTCCAAGGACTCATGCTACATCCTCTACGTCCCTTGGGAAACGAAGCATTGTTTTGGATCATTCTAAAGGTTCTTCTATGTCCTAATACACATTCCTAGACCATTGTAAGCCTGTAGAATTCTCTATTAACTATTTTGCACTTGTTAGAGCCTCTAAGGACTCATGCTACATCCTATACGTCCCTTGGGGCACCAAGCATTGTTTAGGATCATTCTACAAGTTCTTATATGTCCTAATACACAGTCCTAGATGATTCTATGCCTCTAGAATACTCTCTTAACCATTCTACACTTGTTAGAGCCTCCAAGAACTCATTCTATATCCTCTACGTCCCTTGGGTCACCAAGCATTGTTTAGGATCATTCTAAAGGTTCTTATATGTCCTAATACACTTTCCTAGACCATTCTAAGCCTTAAGAATACTCTTTTAACCATTCTACACTTGTTAGAGCCTCCAAGCACTCATGCTACATCCTCTACGTCCCTTGGGGCACTAAGCATTGTTTACGATCAATCTAAAGGTTCTTATATGTCCCAATACATATTCCTAGACAATACTAAGCCTTTAGAATACCTATTAACCATTCTTCACTTGTTAGAGCCTCCAAGGACTCATGCTATATCCTATATGTCCCTTGGGGCACCAAGCATTGTTTAGGATAATTCTAAACGTTCTTATTTGTCGTAATACACATTCCTAGACCATTCTAAGCCTTTAGAATACCATATTAACCATTCTACACTTGTTAGAGCCTCCAAGGACTCATGCTACATCCTGTACATCCCTTGGTGCACCAAGCATTGTTTAGGATCATTCTAAAGGTTCTTATATCTCCTAATACACATTCCTAGACGATTCTAAGCCTCTAGAATACTCTCTTAACCATTTTGCACTTGTTAGAGCCTCAAAGAACTCATGCTACATCCTCTACGTCCCTTGGGCCACCAAGCATTGTTTAGGATCATTCTAAAGGTTCTTATATGTCCTAATACATATTCCTAGACCATTCTAAGCCTTTAGAATACCGTATTAACCATTCTACACTTGTTAGAGCCTCCAAGGACTCATGCTACATCCTCTACGTCCCTTGGGGAACTAAGCATTGTTTAGGATCATTCTAAAGGTTCTTCTATGTCCTAATACACATTCCTAGACCATTCTAAGCCTTTAGAATTCTCTATTAACTATTTTACACTTGTTAGAGCCTCCAAGGACTAATGCTACATCCTATACGTCCCTTGGGGCAGCAAGCATTGTTTAGGATCATTCTAAAACTTCTTATATGTCCGAATACACATTCCTAGACCATTCTAAGCCTTCAGAATACTCTATTAACCATTCTACTCTTGTTAGAGCCTCCAAGGACTCATGCTACATCCTTTACATCCCTTGGGGCATCAAGCATTGTTTAGGATTATTCTAAAGGTTCTTATATGACCTAATACACTTTCCTAGACCATTCTAAGCCTTAAGAATACTCTTTTAACCATTCTACACTTGTTAGAGCCTCCAAGCACTCATGCTACATCCTCTACGTCCCTTGGGGCACTAAGCATTGTTTACGATCAATCTAAAGGTTCTTATATGTCCCAATACATATTCCTAGACAATACTAAGCCTTTAGAATACCTATTAACCATTCTTCACTTGTTAGAGCCTCCAAGGACTCATGCTATATCCTATATGTCCCTTGGGGCACCAAGCATTGTTTAGGATAATTCTAAACGTTCTTATTTGTCGTAATACACATTCCTAGACCATTCTAAGCCTTTAGAATACCATATTAACCATTCTACACTTGTTAGAGGCTCCAAGGACTCATGATACATCCTTTAAGTCCCTTGGGGCACCAAGCATTGTTTAGGATCATTCTAAAAGTTCTTATATGTCGTAATACACATACTAGACCATTCTAAGCCTTTAGAATACTCTATTAACAATTCTACACTTGTTAAAGCCTAAAAGAACTCATGCTACATCCTCTACGTCCCTTGGGCCACCAAGCATTGTTTAGGATCATTCTAAAGGTTCTTATATGTCCTAATACATATTCCTAGACCATTCTAAGCCTTTAGAATACCCTATTAACCATTCTACACTTGTTAGAGCCTCCAAGGACTCATGCTACATCCTGTACGTCCCATGGGGCGCCAAGCATTGTTTAGGATAATTCTAAAGGTTCTTATTTGTCCTAATACACATTCCTAGACCATTCTAAGCCTTTAGAATACCATATTAACCATTCTACACATGTTAGAACCTTCAAAGACTCATGCTACACCCTCTACGTCCCTTGGGGCACTAAGCATTGTTTAGGATTATTATAAAGTTTTTATATGTCCTAATACACATTCCTAGACCATTCTAAGCCTTCAGAATACCCTATTAACCATTCTACACTTGTTAGAGCCTCCATGGACTCATGCTACATCATTTACGTCCCTTGGGGCACCAAGCATTGTTTAGGATTATTCTAGAGGTTCTTATATGTCCTAATACACATTCCTAGACCATTCTAAGCCTTTATAATACTCTCTTCACCATTCTACACTTGTTAGAGCCTCAAAGACTCATGCTACGTCCTATACGTCCCTTGGGGCACCAAGCATTGTTTAGGATCATTCTAAAGGTTCTTATATGTCCTAATACACATGCCAAGACCAATCTAAGCCTTTAGAATACTCTATTAACCATTCTACACTTGTTAGAGCCTCCAAGGACTCATGCTACATCCTATACGTCCCTTGGGGCACCAAGCATTGTTTAGAATCATTCTAAAACTTCTTATATGTCCTAATACACAGTCCTAGATGATTCTAAGCCTAAAGAATACTCTCTTAACCATTCTACACTTGTTAGAGCCTCCAAGAACTCATGCTACATCCTCTACGTCCCTTGGGTCACCAAGCATTGTTTAGGATCATTCTAAAGGTTCTTATATGTCCTAATACACTTTCCTAGACCATTCTAAGCCTTAGAATACTCTTTTAACCATTCTACACTTGTTAGAGCCTCCAAGGACTCATGCTACATCCTATACGTCCCTTGGGGCACCAAGCATTGTTTAGGATCATTCTAAAGGTTCTTATATGTCCTAATACACATGCCAAGACCAATCTAAGCCTTTAGAATACTCTATTAACCATTCTACACTTGTTAGAGCCTCCAAGGACTCATGCTACATCCTATACGTCCCTTGGGGCACCAAGCATTGTTTAGGATCATTCTAAAACTTCTTATATGTCCTAATACACAGTCCTAGATGATTCTAAGCCTAAAGAATACTCTCTTAACCATTCTACACTTGTTAGAGCCTCCAAGAACTCATGCTACATCCTCTACGTCCCTTGGGTCACCAAGCATTGTTTAGGATCATTATAAAGGTTCTTATATGTCCTAATACACTTTCCTAGACCATTCTAAGCCTTTAGAATACTCTTTTAACCATTCTACACTTGTTAGAGCCTCCAAGGACTCGTGCTACATCCTCTACGTCCCTTGGGGCACTAAGCATTGTTTACGATCAATCTAAAGGTTCTTATATGTCCCAATACATATTCCTATACAATACTAAGCCTTTAGAATACCCTATTAACCATTCTTCACTTGTTAGAGCCTCCAAGGACTCATGCTACATACTATACGTCCCTTGGGGCACCAAGCATTGTTTAGGATCATTCTAAAGGTTCTTATTTGTCCTAATACAAATTCCTAGACCATTCTAAGCCTTTAGAATACTCTCTTAACCATTCTACACTTGTTAGAACCTTCAAAGACTCATGCTACACCCTCTACGTCCCTTGGGGCACTAAGCATTGTTTAGGATAATCCTTAAGGTTCTTATATGTCCTAATACACATTCCTAGGCCATTCTAAGCCTTTAGAATACTCTATTAACTATTTTACACTTGTTAGAGCCTCCAAGGACTCATGCTACATCCTATACGTCCCTTGGGGCACCAAGTATTGTTTAGGATCATTCTAAAGGTTCTTCATTCCTAGACCATTCTAAGCCTTTAGAATACTCTTTTAACAATTCTACACTTGTTAGAGCCTCCAAGGACTTATGCTACATCCTATACGTCCCTTGGGGCACCAAGCATTGTTTAGGATCATTCTAAAGTTCTTATATGTCCTAATACACATGCCAAGACCAATCTAAGCCTTTAGAATACTCTATTAACCATTCTATACTTGTTAGAGCCTCCAAGGACTCATGCTACATCCTATACGTCCCTTGGGGCACCAAGCATTGTTTAGGATCATTCTAAAGGTTCTTCATTCCTAGACCATTCTAAGCCTTTAGAATACTCTTTTAACAATTCTACACTTGTTAGACCCTCCAAGGACTTATGCTACATCCTATACGTCCCTTGGGGCACCAAGCATTGTTTAGGATCATTCTAAAGTTCTTATATGTCCTACTACACATTCCTAGACCATTCTAAGCCTTCAAAATATTCTATTAACCATTCTACACTTGTTAGAGCCTCCAAGTATCATGCTACATCATTTACGTCCCTTGGGGCACGAAGCATTGTTTAGGATTATTCTAAAGGTTCTTATATGTCCTAATACACATTCCTAGACCATTCTAAGCCTTTATAATACTCTCTTCACCATTCTACACTTGTTAGAGCCTCCAAGGATTCATGCTACATCCTATACGTCCCTTGGGGCACCAAGCATTGTTTAGGATCATTCTGAAGGTTCTTATATGTCCTAATACACAGGCCAAGACCAATCTAAGCCTTTAGAATACCCTATTAACCATTATACACTTGTTAGAGACTCCAAGGACTCATGCTACATCCAATACGTCCCTTGGGGCACCAAGCATTGTTTAGGATCATTCTAAAGGTTCATATATGTCCTAATACACATTCCTAGACCATTCTAAGCCTTTAGAATACTCTATTAACCATTCTACACTTGTTAGAGCCTCCAAGGACTCATGATTCGCCCTTTATGTTCCTAGGGGAACCAAGCATTGTTTAGGATCATTCTGAGGGTTCTTATATGTCCTAATACACACTCCTAGACCATTCTAAGCCTTTAGAATACTCTTTTAACCATTCTACACTTGTTAGAGCCTCCAAGGACTCATGCTACATCCTTTACGTTCCTTGGGGCACAAAGCATTGTTTAGGATTATTGTATAAGTTCTTATATGTCCTAATACACATTTCTAGACTATTCTAAGCTTTTAGAATACTCTCTTAACAATTCTACACTTGTTAGAGCCTCCAAGGACTCATGCTACATCTTCTACGTCCCTTGGGGCACCAAGCATTGTTTAGGATCATTCTAAAGGTTCTTATATGTCCTAATACACATACTAGACCATTCTAAGCCTTTAGAATACTCTATTAACCATTCTACACTTGTTAGAGCCTCTAAGGACTCATGATTCGCCCTCTACGTTCCTAGGAGAACCAGGCATTGTTTAGGATCATTCTGAGGGTTCTTATATGTCCTAATACACACTCCTAGACCATTCTAAGCCTTTAGAATACTCTTTTAACCATTCTACACTTGTTAGAGCCTCAAAGGACTTATGTTACATCCTTTACGTCCCTTGGGGCACAAAGCATTGTTTAGGATTATTGTATAGGTTCTTATATGTCCTAATACTCATTTCTAGACTATTCTAAGCCTTTAGAATCGATACACCTAGGAAATGAGACCATTGATTCCAATTCTTTTCTCCAAGGAAAGATCAAATGATCTTAGACTCTCACTCAAAAAGAGACTCAAATTGAGAAAACACCCTCAATTACTCAAAGTAAATGATCATGACTTGATCATCCAAGAACAAGACTCAACTAAGAAACAAAAAAAGAAGGACACCCTCAAACACTCAACGATGATCACGGTGTTGATCATCCAAAACAAAACTCAAACTCAAACTCTTTTTGTGTTTTAATAGATTGAACACACATGTGTTCTTGGACCCAAAGACAAAAAGAAAGAAAGACTCAAACAAGGATAGGAAGATGGCATCTACCAAGAAGGAAATAAACCACCTTTCTTGACATAACATCTCACCATGGAAGACTTAGTCATGATTCAATCACTGAATCATTCAAGAGAATCACTCCCTTGAGAAGAAGAAGACATCACGCCTAGAATGCACAAGGCACACGATTTTCAGAAAGGCCAAAAGCTCCCTTTCATTCATGCAAAATATAACAATTTATAGAGTTACATTCTTCTCAAGGCTGCCTTCATCCTATACACGTGATATGCTAAAGATAAGCTAGCCTTGATGAGCACTTATGACATAGTAATGAGGAATAAAAACAATATGTAACCTATTCGCCATTCATAGCTCTATTGAATAAAAAATGTAACTTCCTTCCTCTTGTCATAACTTGGCCGTCCAACAATAATGGCTTCATGATGATATGGTTTTCAATTTGTAACCTTCCTCATCAATATGGCCGTGAGGTATTTGATTGCCCCATTGAATTGGCAATTCAATTTGTAACTTCTATCATTGATTGGTCGTGTGCTCATAATGGACTCATGAATGAGCACTTTAATTGGTAACCTTCACACCATTCATGGCCTAATAATGATGATTATGGCTACTCAATGTTCATGATGGTTTGGAAGTGTAATGTCCTAGACACAATGTTCAGAGTATAACCCTAGCTCAAGGGTATGGAAGACCTAAGAGCTAGAATACGGTCTGATGTTATTGTGTGATTTTGTTGGTATGCTAGCTATCCAGTTGGGATAACTAGGGTTTCCCTAATCACGAGTGTGTGCTAGTGTATGATTAGGGAGAAAAAACGTACCTGAGCCCTTAGCTGGAGACAGCTATTTATAGGGGGAGCGGTGTTGTACCCTATGGGCCTGTACGGAGGTCCAATAGGGCTGACGTGTCCCTTTATAGGATAAGGGATGAGTCATTCATCCTTATCCTGTTAGCGGTTAGTCTTATCTGGTTGGCGAGCTAGGCTCACGCGCCCTTAGCTTGGACTCTTTAAGGGAAGAGGTCCCTGTACTCGGTCCAGAGTCGTTAGGGTGGGTCCTATGGCATGTGCTCGGCCCAAAGATGCGTGACCCGGCAGAATGAGAATTCTGGTCGGCCAGTGAGTATTCTAGTCGGCCGAGGGCGTTTTAGGGTAGACCGAGGGTCGGTCTACCACATAAGCCCCTTAGCTCGGTAAGACTTTTCGAGTCTTGAGCCGAGCTGAGAGTTCTTCGTATGTGACCTTCAAGGTGTCGAGGGTTAAGCTCGGTAGGGGATAATGAGTTCAGGACATCTCACCCTGCCTCGCTGTCCCATTGACTGACTGAAAGGACGTTTGGATGTCCTTCTATGACACGTGCTGCCTTGTGTCAGAGGGGTCATTATGGTGCATGCTGCCTTTTGGGTTTTCGAGATGCTTCTTTCCATTAGTTGTGCGCCACGTGTCCTTTTAGTGGCGCGATGTAGGCTGTTGGGCTTTTGTGATTAGGCCCAAATTTTCAAACGTGGGGGGAAACCACCCCTTCAACTACTCTTTTCCTCCTTTTTTCATACTTTCCTTCAAACTCAGACTTCTGGCACTCCTCTTCTCTCTGAAGTTCGTCTCATTAGCTTTTGGATTATAATTTCCCTACGCCATTATTCTTCTGTTCTTGATTCCCTAGTTCGTTCGTGCCAGTTCTCATCTCCAATTCTCAGGTATTTTGATTTTCTTCTTCTGTTCCTGTTTTTCGCTTTTCTTTCCTTCTCTGCTGAATCATATTCTCCGTAGGTTCTGGGTTTTTGGTTGCAGATTTTGTTCCTGTGTTTTAGTTTTCTGGGCTTATTTCTGGGTAAGTTTAGATTTCATTATGAGTATTAATTGGCTTCAGTATGAGGAGTGGTCTAGGATTCTGGGTTTGAGTGATCTTGAGGATTCTTCCTCTTCTTCTTCTTCTTCTTCGTCTTCCGATCTAGAGGTGCTGGACTTTCTGCCCTCACCCTTCCGCCATCGCATGGTAGATCCGATGGCCGAAGTACCACTATCAGTGGATTACCCTCGGAACCCCGAGGAGGAGGAAGGTAGAAAACTGTTGTATCAAGCGGCGGAAGAGCGGGCCCAACTATCCCGCCGCCCTTCGAACCGTTCCTGGGAGAAACCCTTCTGGGGAAAAGCTGTTAGGGTTAGGGGAAGGTGTAGCAGGCTCGGCTATAGGACTAATAAACCTAGGGCTAGGTTGTTTAAAAATCTTGATTTTATAGATTCTGACGCCGAGTATTCCCTTTCCCCAGGTATGGTTCGAAGGTGCATCACACATCCTCAGGAGTTCCTTGTGCCTCCGAACTCCGTAGATTATGACTGGGTTGATTTGGAGGTGCTTGGAACCCCGTCGGCTTTGGTCAACAGTAATCTAAGTCATATCCAAGCCCACATACTCCCCTGCCCCACGGATAAAACTGGGACATCTTATGCAATAAGCTCACCGGCAGCCAACGACCGAGTGTGTACGGCGATCGCCGCGGATCGCAAAGAGTTTTTCATGTATGAAGAAGTTGTCATTCGGCTGGGGGTGAAGTTGCCCTTTACTGAAATAGAAATAGAGCTGTTGCGTCGGTTACGCTTGGCTCCTACCCAACTACATCCTAGCGGTTGGGCCTTCATCCGAGCCTTTCAAAAGTTTTGCGAAGCTCAAAAGTTGACTTGCTCGCTCCGAGCGTTTCTATGGTTGTATATACCGCAAGTGAACATCTTCGAGAAGGGGTCGCGCCAAAGATTGTGGGTGTCGTTGAAAGCACGCAACGGACATGCCCTCTTCGATAAATTCACAGATTCATGGAAGACTTTTAAGCCTTTATACTTTAAGTATCAATTCGTCGGAAACGGGGACTGTTGGTTTATGGAGGGTGATCAGCCTCGGTTTCCGTTGTCTTGGTCACCCGAGTTTTTTAACCGCAATCCCAAACTTTATCAGTATCAATACGAGTCCGAGCTATCTGTAGCCGATAGGATCACTTGTGATACCTTCTTTTCCTATCTTAGACGGAATGGTCCAGTAGATACCAAGAAGATCATTCTTTTTCCCCAGGAGCTTATAAAAGCCGAGCTTGGTAAATTTTTTTTTTTTTTTTTTTTTTAACATTTGGATTCTTGGTTTTGCAGAAAAAATGGCTAAGGAAAACAAGGCTGTTGCTCGTATAAAGGAACTTGCTAAAGCAAAGGCGGCTGCTGGGTCAAGTGGTTCTCGGAGTGGAGACATGTCCTCGGAAGCCACTCGCTCGGTGACTGTCGCCGAAACTTGTCCCTCCGAGGTCGAGGTGGTGCAGGTTGTTCGTCCTTCACCGACAAAGGGGGGCGAAATAGCTACTGGAATCCCGCTGGTGCAAGTGGAAGGAAAGGAGGATGAAGAGGATCGGGTGCCTCTTGCCAAAAGGGCTAAGTTGGATAAAGGCAAAGGCAAGGCTGTGGAGGTGGTGAAGGCGAAGGTTGCCGACCTTCAAAGGACCAATCTGTGGTTCGATTTGTCTGACCCGGACGAGGAGAGTGTTTGGGCTAGGAAGCTAAATGAGAAATTCATCGGCTTGGTTTATACGCCGAACGATGAAAAAAGGTTGTCGGATCAGACGGCAAGCACCTTAAGGTGCCATTGTGACCTTTTGGGCCGAAACATGCTGAGGGCCGCCAGCTATATGTTTCATTTAAGCAAAAATGCGGAAGACATCAGTGCCACCCTCTCGTCGGCTGAGAAAGAGAAGAGGAAAGCTGCTGCTGCTGAAACTAAGAATCTGCTAAGCCAAGTGAGGGAAAGTGAGTCAAATCTCCGAGCTCTAACGGAGGCAAACGCCGAGCTTCAAAGAAGATTTGACGCTTCGGAGAGAGCTCGGGAGACTGCTCTAAAGGCTCTGGAGGATACGGTTGGAAAGGATGCTGAGAAAGGAAGGTTGCTGCAGGCGGCCCAGGCGAAGCTGACTGAAGCTTGTCAAAGGGTTAACGAGCTAGAAGGTGTTGCTGGTCGTTTGACGAGGTCGGAGGCGGAAGTGACTAGGTTACAAGGGGAACTGGGTGAAGTGCAGAGGGAGTTGATCAAAACTCGTCGGAAGGCTTTGAAGCATAAGGTACTGGCTTGCAAGAACCACTTCAACTGGGATCATGGTGCTGTCGACTCTTTTGTGAATGCTGTCAAACAGTTAATGCTCTTGAACCCTGGAATCCGAGTGGTTGGGACTAGCCCATATTATGGGGTTGATGGTGATCGGATGATCGATTATCGTGATGATGCTGAAGTGGATTTATCAGCACCTAACCTGCCGAACCCCCTGGAGTTGGAGCAAAGTGAAGAAGACTTTGATGGGTCATCCATTGCCTTGTCCGAAGACGAGGATTAACTCCCTGGAGATGTATTTTGCTGTATTTTGCTGTGTAATTTGGTAATTTGAACTTATTCTGTTCTTGTAAGAAGACTTTTTTTTTTTTATTTTGCAACATTGTTCTTGTAAGAAGCGAATCTTATTCTGTTCTTTATGATCTAGTATTGTGTTTTATCTCGTTATAAACTGTTGTTTTAGATTTCGAATCTCCGACCTATGGCCTAGGTGGGATCCTCGGTCCTCGGCACTACGAAACTGTTTTTAGTTTTTGGCCGGGCATCTCATTAAAGTACTTGCAATTGTTAGTTTATATGTCCTTGTTAGAAGGTCATGCATAAACATCCAAGTTCGCCTCGGTGGCGAGCCGAGGGGAAATGGATAGTACGTTAACAGTAAGAGAATACGAGAATTTAAAAGCTTCATCGAATTTCCTTGATCCGTTTGTAAACAGGAGTCAAATACAAAAAAAGGATAATTAAGATCATGTTAAAGATAAATGACAGGAATTTAAAATGATAAAATTTCATCTTTGCAGACAGTGTTGTGGCTCCCATTTAGCTATAGTATGGTTTGAGCTTGGTGGCGTTCCAGGAGTTGTTCAACTATTGGTTGGTTAGTGTTTCAAGTCTGTAGGCCCCCGAGCCTGTCTTCGAGATCACTCGGTAGGGACCTTCCCAGTTCTTAGCCAACTTCCCTTCTCTTGAATTTTTCAATCCAATGTCAGCTCGTCTAAGGACCAGGTCTCCCACAGCAAAACTCCTCGGAACCACCCATTTGTTGTACTCTCGGGGTTGTCTTTCCTTAGCTTTTTTCTCTCGTTCCGAGGCTAGGGATCGGATTTCCTCGCTGAGGGTTAATTCTTCCTTTAACAAATCATCGTTTACTTCTATTGGTCGCTCGGATATACGGAAGGTAGGGATCCGAGTTTCAATAGGTAACAAAGCGTCACAACCGTAGGTTAGTCGGAACGGGGTTTCTCCTGTTGAGGTGTGTATGGTCGTTCTGATTGACCATAATACCTCGGGAAGGAGGTCAGCCCATGAACCCTCGGCATCCAACAATCTTTTCTTCAAACCGTCGATGATGGTTTTGTTCGCAGCTTCAGCCTGTCCATTGGTTTGCAGATGCTCGACGGATGAGAAGTGATGGGTAATATGGAAGTGGTTGACAAGTTCTTGGAAAACCTTAGCAGTGAATTGGGTACCGTTGTCGGTGACCAGGGTGTGTGGGACACCGAAACGGGTGATGATTTGTCTGAGAAAGAACTTTTGAATTTTGGCGGAGGAGATTGTAGCCAACGCCTCGGCCTCATTCCACTTTGTGAAATAGTCAACTGCGACCACTACAAATTTTAGCTGCCCCGGGGCTGTTTTGAATTTTCCTATGATGTCCATGCCCCACTGATAGAAGGGCCATGGTGCAATCATGGAATGTAGCTCCGTTGGGGGGCGTTGAAAAACATTTCCATGGAACTGACAGGAATCGCACTTTTTAACATGTTCCGAGGCGTCGCTGAGGAGTGTAGGCCAGTAGTAGCCCGCTCGGAGCACTTTGCGAGCCAATGCCTTCGCACCCATATGGTGGCTCGAGATTCCTTCATGAACCTCGGCTAGTACCACATCAGCTTCCGCTCGGTCCAGACACCTTAGCATTGGGGAGTCTATTCCCCGTTTGTACAAAATGTTGCCGACCATGGTGTATTGAGCCGCTTGTCTTACTACCTTCTTTCCTTGGGAGGAGTCGGTAGGTAGGATTTGGAACTGGAGATACTGCTTAATGGGGTCCATCCAGCTGGTGGTTAGAGACACAACCAAGATAACACTCGGCTGGTGAACAGTTTCTTGGATTAGGGTTTTGTTGTTCTCTGGTCCTTTAGTACTGGCGAGCTTTGACAGGATATCTGCAGGGCTGTTAGAAGACCTAGGGATGTGGGTGATGGAGAATTGGGGAAAAAGATCTGTGAGAGCTTTGACTTGTTCTAGATATCTCTGAAGGATTGGCTCTTTGGCTTGGAATTCACCTTTGATTTGAGATACAACTAGCTGGGAATCACTGAAAACTTCAATTTCTGACGCCCCCATTTGATGGGCCATGCGCAAGCCGGCTATCACCGCTTCGTACTCTGCTTGGTTGTTCGAGGTGGGGAAGTCGAACTTGAGGGAGTACTCCACACAAATGTCAGCTGCGTTTTCAAGGATTATCCCTGCTCCTGCCCCCTTATTGTGGCTGGAGCCATCAACATAAATTTTCCATGGCTGGGAGGGGTTGGAATAAGTAGAATTTGATAGCTCTGAAACAAAATCTGCTAAAATCTGGGACTTGAGAGTTTTTCTTGGCTCGTAGGTGATGTCGAACTCAGATAGTTCAACAGACCACGACACCATCCTTCCAGCCAAGTCTGGTCGGTTGAGGACCTGCCTGATTGGCTGAGTTGTTCTGAGTACTACGGGGTGGTTCTGAAAGTACTGCCGGAGTCTCCTAGCAGCAATCACCAAAGCAAAGGCGAGTTTTTCAATTCTGGAATATCTTATCTCAGGCCCCTGGAGGGCCTTGCTGACAAAGTAGATGGGACGCTCGGTTCCCGAGTCGTCTCTGACCAAAACCGAGCTAACAGATGTTTCACTTACGGACAAATACAAAAACAAAGTTTCCCCTTCCCGAGGACTGGTGAGGACGGGAGGGGCCGAGAGGTATTGCTTGAGCTCTGTAAACGCTTGTTCGCAAGAGTCGTTCCAATGGAAGTTCTTGTTTTTTCTGAGTAACAGGTACCATGGTAAAGCTTTCTTGGCTACTTGAGGGAGAAATCTGGAGAGGGCCGCCATCCGACCAGTTAGCCTTTGAACTTCTTTGACATTAGATGGGCTATGCATGTTCAGGATAGCTTGACATTTCTCCGGGTTGGCCTCGATCCCCCTCTCCGAGAGCATGAAACCTAAAAAGGTCCCGGCTGGGACCCCAAAGGTACACTTATCAGGGTTCAGGCGCATGTTAACTTTTCTGATTCTATCAAAAATAGCCACGAGGTCCCGAGGATGGTCCTCCTTCTTCTTACTCTTAGCTATCATATCATCAATGTACACCTCAAGAGTAGGTCCGATCATTCCCGAGAAGACCTTGTTCATCATACGCTGGTAGGTTGCGCCAGCGTTTTTCAACCCGAAAGGCATTACCGTGTAGCAGTAAGTTGCCCTTTCAGTGATGAAGGCCGTTTTCTCCTGATCAGGAGGGTACATCGGGATTTGATTATATCCTGAGTATGCATCCATGAAAGATAAGAGTTGGTAGCCAGATGAGTTGTCCACTAATTTGTCAATGATGGGGAGGGGGTACTGGTCCTTTGGGCATGCTTTGTTCAAATCGGTATAGTCGACGCACATGCGCCACTTCCCATTCGATTTCTTGACCAGAACGGTGTTGGAGAGCCATTCCGAGTAGCTAACCTCCCTTATGAACCCGGCGGAAAGGAGCTCGGATACCTTTTGCTCTATCACTACCGCCTTTTCGGTGCCAACCCTTCTCTTCTTTTGGGCGACCGGTTTGGCGGTCGGATAAACACTGAGCCGATGACAGATCAAGTTCAGATCAATCCCCGGCATGTCTGCCGAGGTCCAAGCGAAAAGATCTTTATTCTTCTTTAAAAGCTCGAGCATTTCTGCTCGTATTTCTTCTGGAAGGTTGGTTCCTAGTTTCACTCTTCTGTCTGGTAGTTTTTCATCCAAAACAATGAACTCCCACTCTCCTTCAGGGGTAGGTCTTGAATCATCCAAATCGGACCTAACATCTAGATCCGTCAAGAGTACACTTCCCTTGTTCAAACTTAACGTTGGCTGGATTTGTTCTGGAATCTTGATCTTTGCCAAACTGGCATTGTAACACAGTCGAGCCTTCTCCTGCTCGGCTCGGATGGTAACTACAGTCCTGTCAGTACCTTCAAACTTCATAGCCAGATGGACCGTTGACACGACCGCGCCGAAGGCCTGCAAGCATGTCCTGCCGAGGATGGCATTGTATGCTGAAGGGCAATCGACTACAAGGAACTTGATAATCTCGGTTCTCGCCGAAGGGTGGTTCCCGAGGGTCACTGGCAGCTGGATGTGTCCCTTGGGAACCACTGCATCCCTAGTAAAGCTGATCAGCTTTCCCTCGAAGGGGGTCAGGTCCGAGTTTTTTAATTTTAGTGCTTCGAAAAGGTTTAGGAACATGATATCTGCCGAGCTACCCTGATCGACGAATACCCTGGCAACCTCGTAATTACCGATCAAAGCAGTGATGACCATAGGGTCGTTATGACTCGGGATCACCCCTTCAAGATCATCATCAGAAAAGCTAATGGGAATACTTCTTGTGGTTCTCTTTCGGATTGGATGGTTGTGAACTGCAAGGACTTGATTGATATATTTCTTTCTGTCGGACCGTTTCTCTCCTCCTCCCGCAAAACCTCTAGCAATGGTGTTGACTCGTAGGTTTTGCGGGGATTGATTCGTCGTGGCAACCTCTACCATGGCCACTCGCTGCTGATTGGTTGGTTGTTGTTGGTTGGTGTTTTGATCGGCTTGCCTGGTTGACGGCCGACCATTCCTGTCAGGGGATGGAGTTCTTCTTCGAGTATGTCGGTCAAGTGCTTCCCGGACATACTGCTGTAACTTGCCGTCCCTGATTAACTGCTCGATCACATCCCTGAGCCAAGTGCATTCATCTGTCGTGTGCCCATACCCACCATGATACGAGCAAAATTTGGAGCGATCTTGCCGCTGGCTTCTCTTCAAGGGGGGTGGTCTTTCTATTGCTCGGAGGTCAGTCTGCATTGTTTCCTGCAGAATTTGGCTTCTTAGGACTGTGAGAGGGGTGTATTGCTCGAATTTCCCTCGGGGAGGTCCAAATCTCCTTTCCCCCCGGGGTCCCCTCCTTTGATCTTCCTTCGGTCATCCCTTCTCTCGTCTCTTCTTGATCTCCCCTGGGAGGATGGCTCTCCCCGCTCGCCTCTGTCTCTGTTTCTTTGCCATTTGCTGAATTCTTCTAAGTTTATGAACTTAGTAGATCGATGTCTTAGCTCCGCCATATCCCTCGGCGGTTTGCCCACAAGTGAATTTTTGAAATCTCCGTTTCGGAGACCCTGAGTGAAGAGAAAGACTGCAAATCTTGGTTCTAAGTTAGGCACGGTCCCTGCCTCCGAATGGAAACGTGAGAGATATTCCCGTAACGGCTCTTCGGTCTGCTGCATAACGCCCGCTAGCGCGTGGTCGGACTTCGGCTGGACGCAACTAGCGGTGTACCTGTTCAGAAAAACTCTCTTCATCTCTGCCCAGGAGTTAATAGAGTTCCTGGGCAAGGCTGAGTACCACCTTAAGACGGGTGGTTGGAGAGTCATGGAAAAAGCTCTGCATTTCACCATGTCTCCACCGTCGTAAAAGTTCATAGCTCCTTCAAAAGACAAGATATGCTCCAAAGGGTCGGTTAACCCGTTATATTTGGAAACACTCGTTGGGCCGAGAAAGGCTGAGGGTGTCTCGTATGCCATGATTCTCGGAGTGAAGGGATGGCCAGGATGAGCAGTGTGGTCGGTTTCATATGTGTCCTCTAAGATTGGGTTTATGGGGGGTGGTGGAGGTAGAGTGGTGGTTGGGTGGGGGATCAGCTGAGTTGCTAACACCCCTCCGGCCACCGCCTGCATATGGAGCTATTGGAGATCGGCGATGGCCTTTCCCTGTTGTTCTAGGATCTTAGCTTGTTGCTTAATGATTTCTTCCAACTGGCTCTCCCTTTGACCACGGGAGTGATCTCTATCATCTCCAGAAACACGGGCGTCGATGGATCGGCCTGATCCATGGTTTTGGGCATGATTGGGGTTAAGAGAATTTTGGTTCTGGGGGTTTGTTTGCCTGGAATGGACGGTGTAAGGACCACTGTGCGTGCGAGCTGGAACGGAGTGGTGGCTCCGGGCTGGAATTTGTCTTACTGATGGCATGCTGGGATGTGGAGGGTTTCTCCCATCGAGATCTCCGCCGTTGTCGCCACTGCCTTCTTGCAAATTCTGATGGTTTCGCCCTGCATGGCGGTTTGCGCCACGCGATGTTGCGTTTCCTTGCGTTTCTACCATTTTGGGGTGGGAATAGCAGTTTACGGTTTCCCACAGACGGCGCCAATGTAATGTCCTAGACACAATGTTCAGAGTATAACCCTAGCTCAAGGGTATGGAAGACCTAAGAGCTAGAATACGGTCTGATGTTACTGTGTGATTTTGTTGGTATGCTAGCTATCCAGTTGGGATAACTAGGGTTTCCCTAATCACGAGTGTGTGCTAGTGTATGATTAGGGAGAAAAAACGTACCTGAGCCCCTAGCTGGAGACAGCTATTTATAGGGGGAGCGGTGTTGTACCCTATGGGCCTGTACGGAGGTCCAGTAGGGCTGACGTGTCCCTTTATAGGATAAGGGATGAGTCATTCATCCTTATCCTGTTAGCGATTAGTCTTATCTGGTTGGCGAGCTAGGCTCACGCGCCCTTAGCTTGGACTCTTTAAGGGAAGAGGTCCCTGTACTCGGTCCAGAGTCGTTAGGGTGGGTCCTATGGCATGTGCTCGGCCCAAAGATGCGTGACCCGGCAGAATGAGAATTCTGGTCGGCCAGTGAGTATTCTAGTCGGCCGAGGGCGTTTTAGGGTAGACCGAGGGTCGGTCTACCACAGGAAGTACAACTCCTTCCTTTCTTGAATGCTAGGCCGCCCAAATAATGGCCTCATAATTGTGAGCTTCAATTTGTAACTCCCTTGGCATGAATGCTTCACGAATGATAAGCAACTTCTTTATCCTTTATTCTTCTTGTCTTGGACGAATTTGTATGATGACTGGGGCTTGAGAGAAGTGTTTCATCTTCATCAATTGTAATCATGAATGACTTTGAATGTCACTTATGATTGTGGTTACCATTTATTAATTAAGGGGTTACAAAACATTAATGTCAAGTTTAAAACTATTAATGGTTTTGTAACGTTCAATTAATTTCAATTGAATACCACATTATGTGCAATTAACACACCTCTCTCTTGCATCATTGTCATTCGATTCGTGCATCACTTATTGTTCCATGAATGACCTTAAATTCATGGGACAAGTGTCTTTATTAAGGGCATGTGTCCTCCATAAGGGCACCTTTAAGGGCAACCCCTTAAATTCTTCAATCTTTGTGCTTATTGTTTTAGGATTGTATTTGAGTTTCCATGGTCCCTCTAGAGGAGGATATCAAGAATACTCTATTACCATTTCTACAATTGTTAGAGCCTCCAAGGACTCATGCTACATCCTCTACGTCCCTTGGGGCATCAAGCATTGTTTAGGATCATTCTAAAGGTTCTTATATGTCGTAATACACATACTAGACCATTCTAAGCCTTTAGAATACTCTATTAACAATTCTACACTTGTTAAAGCCTCCAAGGACTCATGCTACATCCTGTACGTCCCATGGGGCGCCAAGCATTGTTTAGGATCATTCTAAAGGTTCTTATACGTCCTAATACACATTCCTATACCATTCTAAGCCTTTAGAGTACTCTCTTAACCATTCTACACTTGTTAGAGCCTTCAAGGACTCATGCTACATCCTATACGTCCCTTGGGGCACCAAGCATTGTTTAGGATTATTCTAAAGCTTCTTATGTGTCCTAATACACAGTCCTAGACGATTCTAAGCCTCTAGAATACTCTTTTAACCATTCTACACTTGTTAGAGCGTCCAAGGACTCATGCTACATCCTCTACGTCCCTTGGGCACTAAGCATTGTTTATGATCATTCTAAAGGTTCTTATATGTCTCAATACATATTCCTAGACAATACAAAGCCTTTAGAATACCCTATATACCATTCTACACTTGTTAGAGCCTCCAAGGACTCATGCTACATCTTCTACGTCCCTTGGGGCACGAAGCATTGTTTAGGATCATTCTAAAGGTTCTTATATGTCCTAATACACATTCCTAGACGATTTTAAGCCTTTAGAGTACTCTCTTAACCATTCTACACTTGTTAGAGCCTCCAAGGACTCATGATACATCCTTAAAGTCCCTTGGGGCACCAAGCATTGTTTAGGATCATTCTAAAGGTTCTTATATGTCGTAATACACATACTAGACCATTCTAAGCCTTTAGAATACTCTATTAACAATTCTACACTTGTTAAAGCCTCCAAGGACTCATGCTACATCCTGTACATCCCATGGGGCGCCAAGCATTGTTTAGGATCATTCTAAAGGTTCTTATACGTCTTAATACACATTCCTATACCATTCTAAGCCTTTAGAATACTCTATTAACCATTCTACACTTGTTAGAGCCTCCAAGGACTCATGCTATATCCTATACGTCCCTTGGGGCACCAAGCATTGTTTAGGATCATTCTAAAGCTTCTTATATGTCCTAATACACAGTCCTAGATGATTCTAAGCCTCTAGAATACTCTCTTAACCATACTACACTTGCTAGAGCCTCTAAGAAATCATGCTACATCCTCTACGTCCCTTGGGTCACCAAGCATTGTTTAGGATCATTCTAAAGGTTCTTATATGTCCTAATACACTTTCCTAGACCATTCTAAGCCTTAGAATACTCTTTTAACCATTCTACACTTGTTAGAGCCTCCAAGGACTCATGCTACATCCTATACGTCCCTTGGGGCACCAAGCATTGTTTAGGATCATTCTAAAACTTCTTATATGTCCTAATACACAGTCCTAGATGATTCTAAGCCTCTAGAATACTCTCTTAACCATACTACACTTGTTAGAGCCTCCAAGAAATCATGCTACATCCTCTACGTCCCTTGGGTCACCAAGCATTGTTTAGTATCATTCTAAAGGTTCTTATATGTCATAATACACTTTCCTAGACCATTCTAAGCCTTAGAATACTCTTTTAACCATTCTACACTTGTTAGAGCCTCCAAGGACTCATGCTACATCCTCTACGTCCCTTGGGTCACCAAACATTGTTTAGGATCATTCTAAAGGTTCTTATATGTCCTAATACACTTTCCTAGACCATTCTAAGCCTTTAGAATACTCTTTTAAGCATTCTACACTTGTTAGAGCCTCCAAGGACTCGTGCTACATCCTCTACATCCCTTGGGGCACTAAGCATTGTTTACGATCAATCTAAAGGTTCTTATATGTCCCAATACATATTCCTAGACAATACTAAGCCTTTACAATACCTATTAACCATTCTTCACTTGTTAGAGCCTCCAAGGACATGCTACATACTATACGTCCCTTGGGGCACCAAGCATTGTTTAGGATCATTCTAAAGGTTTTTATTTGTCCTAATACACATTCCTAGACCATTCTAAGCCTTTAGAATACCCTATTAACCATTCTACACATGTTAGAACCTTCAAAGACTCATTCTACACCCTCTACGTCCCTTGGGGCACTAAGCATTGTTTAGGATCATTTTTAAGGTTCTTATATGTCCTAATACACATTCCTAGGCCATTCTAAGCCTTTAGAATACTCTATTAACTATTTTACACTTGTTAGAGCCTCCAAGGACTCATGCTACATCCTATACGTCCCTTGGGGCACCAAGCATTGTTTAGGATCATTCTAAAGGTTCTTCATTCCTAGACCATTCTAAGCCTTTAGAATACTCTTTTAACAATTCTACACTTGTTAGAGCCTCCAAGGACTTATGCTACATCCTATACGTCCCTTGGGGCACCAAGCATTGTTTAGGATCATTATAAAGTTTTTATATGTCCTAATACACATTCCTAGACCATTCTAAGCCTTCAGAATACCCTATTAACCATTCTACACTTGTTAGAGCCTCCATGGACTCATGCTACATCATTTACGTCCCTTGGGGCACCAAGCATTGTGTAGGATTATTCTAGAGGTTCTTATATGTCCTAATACACATTCCTAGACCATTCTAAGCCTTTATAATACTCTCTTCACCATTCTACACTTGTTAGAGCCTCAAGGACTCATGCTACGTCCTATACGTCCCTTGGGGCACCAAGCATTGTTTAGGATCATTCTAAAGGTTCTTATATGTCCTAATACACATGCCAAGACCAATCTAAGCCTTTAGAATACTCTATTAACCATTCTACACTTGTTAGAGCCTCCAAGGACTCATGCTACATCCTATACGTCCCTTGGGGCACCAAGCATTGTTTAGGATCATTCTACAAGTTCTTATATGTCCTAATACACAGTCCTAGATGATTCTAAGCCTCTAGAATACTCTCTTAACCATTCTACACTTGTTAGAGCCTCCAAGAAATCATGCTACATCCTCTACGTCCCTTGGGTCACCAAGCATTGTTTAGGATCATTCTAAAGGTTCTTATATGTCCTAATACACATTCCTAAACCATTCTAAGCCTTTAGAATACCATATTAACCATTCTACACTTGTTAGAGCCTCCAAGGACTCATGCTACATCCTATACATCCCTTGGTGCACCAAGCATTGTTTAGGATCATTCTAAAGGTTCTTATATGTCCTAATACACATTCCTAGACGATTCTAAGCCTCTAGAATACTTTCTTAACCATTTTGCACTTGTTAGAGCCTCAAAGAACTCATGCTACATCCTCTACGTCCCTTGGGCCACCAAGCATTGTTTAGGATCATTCTAAAGGTTCTTATATGTCCTAATACATATTCCTAGACCATTCTAAGCCTTTAGAATACCCTATTAACCATTCTACACATGTTAGAGCCTCCAAGGACTCATGCTACATCCTCTATGTCCCTTGGGGAACGAAGCATTGTTTAGGATCATTCTAAAGGTTCTTCTATGTCCTAATACACATTCCTAGACCATTGTAAGCCTGTAGAATTCTCTATTAACTATTTTGCACTTGTTAGATCCTCTAAGGACTCATGCTACATCCTATACGTCCCTTGGGGCACCAAGCAATGTTTAGGATCATTCTACAAGTTCTTATATGTCCTAATACACAGTCCTAGATGATTCTAAGCCTCTAGAATACTCTCTTAACCATTCTACACTTGTTAGAGCCTCCAAGAACTCATGCTATATCCTCTACGTCCCTTGGGTCACCAAGCATTGTTTAGGATCATTCTAAAGGTTCTTCTATGTCCTAATACACATTCCTAGACAATACTAAGCCTTTAGAATACCTATTAACCATTCTTCACTTGTTAGATCCTCTAAGGACTCATGCTACATCCTATACGTCCCTTGGGGCACCAAGCATTGTTTAGGATCATTCTACAAGTTCTTATATGTCCTAATACACAGTCCTAGATGATTCTAAGCCACTAGAATACTCTCTTAACCATTCTACACTTGTTAGAGCCTCCAAGAAATCATGCTACATCCTCTACGTCCCTTGGGTCACCAAGCATTGTTTAGGATCATTCTAAAGGTTCTTATATGTCCTAATAGACTTTCCTAGACCATTCTAAGCCTTAGAATACTCTTTTAACCATTCTACACTTGTTAGAGCCTCCAAGGACTCATGCTACATCCTATACGTCCCTTGGGGCACCAAGCATTGTTTAGGATCATTCTAAAACTTCTTATATGTCCTAATACACAGTCCTAGGTGATTCTAAGCCTCTAGAATACCCTCTTAACCATTCTACACTTGTTAGAGCCTCCAAGAACTCATGCTACATCCTCTACGTCCCTTGGGTCACCAAGCATTGTGTAGGATCATTCTAAAGGTTCTTATATGTCCTAATACACATTCCTAGACCATTCTAAGCCTTTAGAATACCATATTAACCATTCTACACTTGTTAGAGCCTCCAAGGACTCATGCTACATCCTATACATCCCTTGGTGCACCAAGCATTGTTTAGGATCATTCTAAAGGTTCTTATATGTCCTAATACACATTCCTAGACGATTCTAAGCCTCTAGAATACTTTCTTAACCATTTTGCACTTGTTAGAGCCTCAAAGAACTCATGCTACATCCTCTACGTCCCTTGGGCCACCAAGCATTGTTTAGGATCATTCTAAAGGTTCTTATATGTCCTAATACATATTCCTAGACCATTCTAAGCCTTTAGAATACCCTATTAACCATTCTACACTTGTTAGAGCCTCCAAGGACTCATGCTACATCCTCTATGTCCCTTGGGGAACGAAGCATTGTTTAGGATCATTCTAAAGGTTCTTCTATGTCCTAATACACATTCCTAGACCATTGTAAGCCTGTAGAATTCTCTATTAACTATTTTGCACTTGTTAGATCCTCTAAGGACTCATGCTACATCCTATACGTCCCTTGGGGCACCAAGCAATGTTTAGGATCATTCTACAAGTTCTTATATGTCCTAATACACAGTCCTAGATGATTCTAAGCCTCTAGAATACTCTCTTAACCATTCTACACTTGTTAGAGCCTCCAAGAACTCATGCTATATCCTCTACGTCCCTTGGGTCACCAAGCATTGTTTAGGATCATTCTAAAGGTTCTTCTATGTCCTAATACACATTCCTAGACAATACTAAGCCTTTAGAATACCTATTAACCATTCTTCACTTGTTAGATCCTCTAAGGACTCATGCTACATCCTATACGTCCCTTGGGGCACCAAGCATTGTTTAGGATCATTCTACAAGTTCTTATATGTCCTAATACACAGTCCTAGATGATTCTAAGCCTCTAGAATACTCTCTTAACCATTCTACACTTGTTAGAGCCTCCAAGAACTCATGCTATATCCTCTACGTCCCTTGGGTCACCAAGCATTGTTTAGGATCATTCTAAAGGTTCTTATATGTCCTAATACACTTTCCTAGACCATTCTAAGCCTTAAGAATACTCTTTTAACCATTCTACACTTGTTAGAGCCTCCAAGGACTCATGCTACATCCTATACGTCCCTTGGGGCACCAAGCATTGTTTAGGATAATTCTAAAGGTTCTTATTTGTCCAAATACACATTCCTAGACCATTCTAAGCCTTTAGAATACCATATTAACCATTCTACACTTGTTAGAGCCTCCAAGGACTCATGCTACATCCTATACAACCCTTGGTGCACCAAGCATTGTTTAGGATCATTCTAAAGGTTCTTATATGTCCTAATACACATTCCTAGACGATTCTAAGCCTCTAGAATACTCACTTAACCATTTTGCACTTGTTAGAGCCTCAAAGAACTCATGCTACATCCTCTACGTCCCTTGGGCCACCAAGCATTGTTTAGGATCATTCTAAAGGTTCTTATATGTCCTAATACATATTCCTAGACCATTCTAAGCCTTTAGAATACCCTATTAACCATTCTACACTTGTTAGAGACTCCAAGGACTCATGCTACATCCTCTACGTCCCTTGGGGAACGAAGCATTGTTTTGGATCATTCTAAAGGTTCTTCTATGTCCTAATACACATTCCTAGACCATTGTAAGCCTGTAGAATTCTCTATTAACTATTTTGCACTTGTTAGAGCCTCCAAGGACTCATGCTACATCCTATACGTCCCTTGGGGCACCAAGCATTGTTTAGGATCATTCTACAAGTTCTTATA
The DNA here is from genome assembly GCA_037953625.1 of Crotalaria pallida. Lineage (NCBI taxonomy): Eukaryota > Viridiplantae > Streptophyta > Magnoliopsida > Fabales > Fabaceae > Crotalaria > Crotalaria pallida. The sequence goes on along the minus strand of CM075649.1, from coordinate 70,599,879 downwards.
TGTCCTAATACACAGTCCTAGATGATTCTATGCCTCTAGAATACTCTCTTAACCATTCTACACTTGTTAGAGCCTCCAAGAACTCATTCTATATCCTCTACGTCCCTTGGGTCACCAAGCATTGTTTAGGATCATTCTAAAGGTTCTTATATGTCCTAATACACTTTCCTAGACCATTCTAAGCCTTAAGAATACTCTTTTAACCATTCTACACTTGTTAGAGCCTCCAAGCACTCATGCTACATCCTCTACGTCCCTTGGGGCACTAAGCATTGTTTACGATCAATCTAAAGGTTCTTATATGTCCCAATACATATTCCTAGACAATACTAAGCCTTTAGAATACCTATTAACCATTCTTCACTTGTTAGAGCCTCCAAGGACTCATGCTATATCCTATATGTCCCTTGGGGCACCAAGCATTGTTTAGGATAATTCTAAACGTTCTTATTTGTCGTAATACACATTCCTAGACCATTCTAAGCCTTTAGAATACCATATTAACCATTCTACACTTGTTAGAGCCTCCAAGGACTCATGCTACATCCTGTACATCCCTTGGTGCACCAAGCATTGTTTAGGATCATTCTAAAGGTTCTTATATGTCCTAATACACATTCCTAGACGATTCTAAGCCTCTAGAATACTCTCTTAACCATTTTGCACTTGTTAGAGCCTCAAAGAACTCATGCTACATCCTCTACGTCCCTTGGGCCACCAAGCATTGTTTAGGATCATTCTAAAGGTTCTTATATGTCCTAATACATATTCCTAGACCATTCTAAGCCTTTAGAATACCGTATTAACCATTCTACACTTGTTAGAGCCTCCAAGGACTCATGCTACATCCTCTACGTCCCTTGGGGAACTAAGCATTGTTTAGGATCATTCTAAAGGTTCTTCTATGTCCTAATACACATTCCTAGACCATTCTAAGCCTTTAGAATTCTCTATTAACTATTTTACACTTGTTAGAGCCTCCAAGGACTAATGCTACATCCTATACGTCCCTTGGGGCAGCAAGCATTGTTTAGGATCATTCTACAAGTTCTTGTATGTCCGAATACACATTCCTAGACCATTCTAAGCCTTCAGAATACTCTATTAACCATTCTACTCTTGTTAGAGCCTCCAAGGACTCATGCTACATCCTTTACATCCCTTGGGGCACCAAGCATTGTTTAGGATTATTCTAAAGGTTCTTATATGACCTAATACACATTCCTAGATGATTTTAAGCCTTTAGAGTACTCTCTTAACCATTCTACACTTGTTAGAGCCTCCAAGGACTCATGATACATCCTTTAAGTCCCTTGGGGCACCAAGCATTGTTTAGGATCATTCTAAAAGTTCTTATATGTCGTAATACACATACTAGACCATTCTAAGCCTTTAGAATACTCTATTAACAATTCTACACTTGTTAAAGCCTAAAAGAACTCATGCTACATCCTCTACGTCCCTTGGGCCACCAAGCATTGTTTAGGATCATTCTAAAGGTTCTTATATGTCCTAATACATATTCCTAGACCATTCTAAGCCTTTAGAATACCCTATTAACCATTCTACACTTGTTAGAGCCTCCAAGGACTCATGCTACATCCTGTACGTCCCATGGGGCGCCAAGCATTGTTTAGGATAATTCTAAAGGTTCTTATTTGTCCTAATACACATTCCTAGACCATTCTAAGCCTTTAGAATACCATATTAACCATTCTACACATGTTAGAACCTTCAAAGACTCATGCTACACCCTCTACGTCCCTTGGGGCACTAAGCATTGTTTAGGATTATTATAAAGTTTTTATATGTCCTAATACACATTCCTAGACCATTCTAAGCCTTCAGAATACCCTATTAACCATTCTACACTTGTTAGAGCCTCCATGGACTCATGCTACATCATTTACGTCCCTTGGGGCACCAAGCATTGTTTAGGATCATTCTAAAGTTCTTATATGTCCTAATACACATGCCAAGACCAGTCTAAGCCTTTAGAATACTCTATTAACCATTCTATACTTGTTAGAGCCTCCAAGGACTCATGCTACATCCTTTACGTTCCTTGGGGCACAAAGCATTGTTTAGGATTATTGTATAGGTTCTTATATGTCCTAATACACATTTCTAGACTATTCTAAGCTTTTAGAATACTCTCTTAACAATTCTAAACTTGTGAGAACCTCCAAGGACTCATGCTACATCCTATACGTCCCTTGGGGCACCAAGCATTGTTTAGGATCATTCTAAAGTTCTTATATGTCCTACTACACATTCCTAGACCATTCTAAGCCTTCAAAATACTCTATTAACCATTCTACACTTGTTAGAGCCTCCAAGTATCATGCTACATCATTTACGTCCCTTGGGGCACCAAGCATTGTTTAGGATTATTCTAAAGGTTCTTATATGTCCTAATACACATTCCTAGACCATTCTAAGCCTTTATAATACTCTCTTCACCATTCTACACTTGTTAGAGCCTCCAAGGATTCATGCTACATCCTATACGTCCCTTGGGGCACCAAGCATTGTTTAGGATCATTCTGAAGGTTCTTATATGTCCTAATACACAGGCCAAGACCAATCTAAGCCTTTAGAATACCCTATTAACCATTCTACACTTGTTAGAGACTCCAAGGACTCATGCTACATCCAATACGTCCCTTGGGGCACCAAGCATTGTTTAGGATCATTCTAAAGGTTCATATATGTCCTAATACACATTCCTAGACCATTCTAAGCCTTTAGAATACTCTATTAACCATTCTACACTTGTTAGAGCCTCCAAGGACTCATGATTCGCCCTTTATGTTCCTAGGGGAACCAAGCATTGTTTAGGATCATTCTGAGGGTTCTTATATGTCCTAATACACACTCCTAGACCATTCTAAGCCTTTAGAATACTCTTTTAACCATTCTACACTTGTTAGAGCCTCCAAGGACTCATGCTACATCCTTTACGTTCCTTGGGGCACAAAGCATTGTTTAGGATTATTGTATAGGTTCTTATATGTCCTAATACACATTTCTAGACTATTCTAAGCTTTTAGAATACTCTCTTAACAATTCTAAACTTGGGAGAACCTCCAAGGACTCATGCTACATCCTATACGTCCCTTGGGGCACCAAGCATTGTTTAGGATCATTCTAAAGTTCTTATATGTCCTACTACACATTCCTAGACCATTCTAAGCCTTCAAAATACTCTATTAACCATTCTACACTTGTTAGAGCCTCCAAGTATCATGCTACATCATTTACGTCCCTTGGGGCACCAAGCATTGTTTAGGATTATTCTAAAGGTTCTTATATGTCCTAATACACATTCCTAGACCATTCTAAGCCTTTATAATACTCTCTTCACCATTCTACACTTGTTAGAGCCTCCAAGGATTCATGGTACATCCTATACGTCCCTTGGGGCACCAAGCATTGTTTAGGATCATTTTGAAGGTTCTTATATGTCCTAATACACAGGCCAAGACCAATCTAAGCCTTTAGAATACCCTATTAACCATTCTACACTTGTTAGAGACTCCAAGGACTCATGCTACATCCAATACGTCCCTTGGGGCACCAAGCATTGTTTTGGATCATTCTAAAGGTTCATATATGTCCTAATACACATTCCTAGACCATTCTAAGCCTTTAGAATACTCTATTAACCATTCTACACTTGTTAGAGCCTCCAAGGACTCATGATTCGCCCTTTATGTTCCTAGGGGAACCAAGCATTGTTTAGGATCATTCTGAGGGTTCTTATATGTCCTAATACACACTCCTAGACCATTCTAAGCCTTTAGAATACTCTTTTAACCATTCTACACTTGTTAGAGCCTCCAAGGACTCATGCTACATCCTTTACGTTCCTTGGGGCACAAAGCATTGTTTAGGATTATTGTATAGGTTCTTATATGTCCTAATACACATTTCTAGACTATTCTAAGCTTTTAGAATACTCTCTTAACAATTCTAAACTTGGGAGAACCTCCAAGGACTCATGCTACATCCTATACGTCCCTTGGGGCACCAAGCATTGTTTAGGATCATTCTAAAGTTCTTATATGTCCTACTACACATTCCTAGACCATTCTAAGCCTTCAAAATACTCTATTAACCATTCTACACTTGTTAGAGCCTCCAAGTATCATGCTACATCATTTACGTCCCTTGGGGCACCAAGCATTGTTTAGGATTATTCTAAAGGTTCTTATATGTCCTAATACACATTCCTAGACCATTCTAAGCCTTTATAATACTCTCTTCACCATTCTACACTTGTTAGAGCCTCCAAGGATTCATGTTACATCCTATACGTCCCTTGGGGCACCAAGCATTGTTTAGGATCATTTTGAAGGTTCTTATATGTCCTAATACACAGGCCAAGACCAATCTAAGCCTTTAGAATACCCTATTAACCATTCTACACTTGTTAGAGACTCCAAGGACTCATGCTACATCCAATACGTCCCTTGGGGCACCAAGCATTGTTTAGGATCATTCTAAAGGTTCATATATGTCCTAATACACATTCCTAGACCATTCTAAGCCTTTAGAATACTCTATTAACCATTCTACACTTGTTAGAGCCTCCAAGGACTCATGATTCGCCCTTTATGTTCCTAGGGGAACCAAGCATTGTTTAGGATCATTCTGAGGGTTCTTATATGTCCTAATACACACTCCTAGACCATTCTAAGCCTTTAGAATACTCTTTTAACCATTCTACACTTGTTAGAGCCTCCAAGGACTCATGCTACATCCTTTACGTTCCTTGGGGCACAAAGCATTGTTTAGGATTATTGTATAGGTTCTTATATGTCCTAATACACATTTCTAGACTATTCTAAGCTTTTAGAATACTCTCTTAACAATTCTAAACTTGTGAGAACCTCCAAGGACTCATGCTACATCCTATACGTCCCTTGGGGCACCAAGCATTGTTTAGGATCATTCTAAAGTTCTTATATGTCCTACTACACATTCCTAGACCATTCTAAGCCTTCAAAATACTCTATTAACCATTCTACACTTGTTAGAGCCTCCAAGTATCATGCTACATCATTTACGTCCCTTGGGGCACCAAGCATTGTTTAGGATTATTCTAAAGGTTCTTATATGTCCTAATACACATTCCTAGACCATTCTAAGCCTTTATAATACTCTCTTCACCATTCTACACTTGTTAGAGCCTCCAAGGATTCATGCTACATCCTATACGTCCCTTGGGGCACCAAGCATTGTTTAGGATCATTCTGAAGGTTCTTATATGTCCTAATACACAGGCCAAGACCAATCTAAGCCTTTAGAATACCCTATTAACCATTCTACACTTGTTAGAGACTCCAAGGACTCATGCTACATCCAATACGTCCCTTGGGGCACCAAGCATTGTTTAGGATCATTCTAAAGGTTCATATATGTCCTAATACACATTCCTAGACCATTCTAAGCCTTTAGAATACTCTATTAACCATTCTACACTTGTTAGAGCCTCCAAGGACTCATGATTCGCCCTTTATGTTCCTAGGGGAACCAAGCATTGTTTAGGATCATTCTGAGGGTTCTTATATGTCCTAATACACACTCCTAGACCATTCTAAGCCTTTAGAATACTCTTTTAACCATTCTACACTTGTTAGAGCCTCCAAGGACTCATGCTACATCCTTTACGTTCCTTGGGGCACAAAGCATTGTTTAGGATTATTGTATAGGTTCTTATATGTCCTAATACACATTTCTAGACTATTCTAAGCTTTTAGAATACTCTCTTAACAATTCTAAACTTGGGAGAACCTCCAAGGACTCATGCTACATCCTATACGTCCCTTGGGGCACCAAGCATTGTTTAGGATCATTCTAAAGTTCTTATATGTCCTACTACACATTCCTAGACCATTCTAAGCCTTCAAAATACTCTATTAACCATTCTACACTTGTTAGAGCCTCCAAGTATCATGCTACATCATTTACGTCCCTTGGGGCACCAAGCATTGTTTAGGATTATTCTAAAGGTTCTTATATGTCCTAATACACATTCCTAGACCATTCTAAGCCTTTATAATACTCTCTTCACCATTCTACACTTGTTAGAGCCTCCAAGGATTCATGGTACATCCTATACGTCCCTTGGGGCACCAAGCATTGTTTAGGATCATTTTGAAGGTTCTTATATGTCCTAATACACAGGCCAAGACCAATCTAAGCCTTTAGAATACCCTATTAACCATTCTACACTTGTTAGAGACTCCAAGGACTCATGCTACATCCAATACGTCCCTTGGGGCACCAAGCATTGTTTAGGATCATTCTAAAGGTTCATATATGTCCTAATACACATTCCTAGACCATTCTAAGCCTTTAGAATACTCTATTAACCATTCTACACTTGTTAGAGCCTCCAAGGACTCATGATTCGCCCTTTATGTTCCTAGGGGAACCAAGCATTGTTTAGGATCATTCTGAGGGTTCTTATATGTCCTAATACACACTCCTAGACCATTCTAAGCCTTTAGAATACTCTTTTAACCATTCTACACTTGTTAGAGCCTCCAAGGACTCATGCTACATCCTTTACGTTCCTTGGGGCACAAAGCATTGTTTAGGATTATTGTATAGGTTCTTATATGTCCTAATACACATTTCTAGACTATTCTAAGCTTTTAGAATACTCTCTTAACAATTCTAAACTTGGGAGAACCTCCAAGGACTCATGCTACATCCTATACGTCCCTTGGGGCACCAAGCATTGTTTAGGATCATTCTAAAGTTCTTATATGTCCTACTACACATTCCTAGACCATTCTAAGCCTTCAAAATACTCTATTAACCATTCTACACTTGTTAGAGCCTCCAAGTATCATGCTACATCATTTACGTCCCTTGGGGCACCAAGCATTGTTTAGGATTATTCTAAAGGTTCTTATATGTCCTAATACACATTCCTAGACCATTCTAAGCCTTTATAATACTCTCTTCACCATTCTACACTTGTTAGAGCCTCCAAGGATTCATGTTACATCCTATACGTCCCTTGGGGCACCAAGCATTGTTTAGGATCATTTTGAAGGTTCTTATATGTCCTAATACACAGGCCAAGACCAATCTAAGCCTTTAGAATACCCTATTAACCATTCTACACTTGTTAGAGACTCCAAGGACTCATGCTACATCCAATACGTCCCTTGGGGCACCAAGCATTGTTTAGGATCATTCTAAAGGTTCATATATGTCCTAATACACATTCCTAGACCATTCTAAGCCTTTAGAATACTCTATTAACCATTCTACACTTGTTAGAGCCTCCAAGGACTCATGATTCGCCCTTTATGTTCCTAGGGGAACCAAGCATTGTTTAGGATCATTCTGAGGGTTCTTATATGTCCTAATACACACTCCTAGACCATTCTAAGCCTTTAGAATACTCTTTTAACCATTCTACACTTGTTAGAGCCTCCAAGGACTCATGCTACATCCTTTACGTTCCTTGGGGCACAAAGCATTGTTTAGGATTATTGTATAGGTTCTTATATGTCCTAATACACATTTCTAGACTATTCTAAGCTTTTAGAATACTCTCTTAACAATTCTAAACTTGTGAGAACCTCCAAGGACTCATGCTACATCCTATACGTCCCTTGGGGCACCAAGCATTGTTTAGGATCATTCTAAAGTTCTTATATGTCCTACTACACATTCCTAGACCATTCTAAGCCTTCAAAATACTCTATTAATCATTCTACACTTGTTAGAGCCTCCAAGTATCATGCTACATCATTTACGTCCCTTGGGGCACCAAGCATTGTTTAGGATTATTCTAAAGGTTCTTATATGTCCTAATACACATTCCTAGACCATTCTAAGCCTTTATAATACTCTCTTCACCATTCTACACTTGTTAGAGCCTCCAAGGATTCATGTTACATCCTATACGTCCCTTGGAGCACCAAGCATTGTTTAGGATCATTTTGAAGGTTCTTATATGTCCTAATACACAGGCCAAGACCAATCTTAGCCTTTAGAATACCCTATTAACCATTCTACACTTGTTAGAGACTCCAAGGACTCATGCTACATCCAATACGTCCCTTGGGGCACCAAGCATTGTTTAGGATCATTCTAAAGGTTCATATATGTCCTAATACACATTCCTAGACCATTCTAAGCCTTTAGAATACTCTATTAACCATTCTACACTTGTTAGAGCCTCCAAGGACTCATGATTCGCCCTTTATGTTCCTAGGGGAACCAAGCATTGTTTAGGATCATTCTGAGGGTTCTTATATGTCCTAATACACACTCCTAGACCATTCTAAGCCTTTAGAATACTCTTTTAACCATTCTACACTTGTTAGAGCCTCCAAGGACTCATGCTACATCCTTTACGTTCCTTGGGGCACAAAGCATTGTTTAAGATTATTGTATAGGTTCTTATATGTCCTAATACACATTTCTAGACTATTCTAAGCTTTTAGAATACTCTCTTAACAATTCTACACTTGTTAGAGCCTCCAAGGACTCATGCTACATCCTATACGTCCCTTGGGGCACCAAGCATTGTTTAGGATAATTCTAAAGGTTCTTATTTGTCCAAATACACATTCCTAGACCATTCTAAGCCTTTAGAATACCATATTAACCATTCTACACTTGTTAGAGCCTCCAAGGACTCATGCTACATCCTATACAACCCTTGGTGCACCAAGCATTGTTTAGGATCATTCTAAAGGTTCTTATATGTCCTAATACACATTCCTAGACGATTCTAAGCCTCTAGAATACTCACTTAACCATTTTGCACTTGTTAGAGCCTCAAAGAACTCATGCTACATCCTCTACGTCCCTTGGGGCACTAAGCATTGTTTACGATCATTGTAAAGGTTCTTATATGTCCTAATACACTTTCCTAGACCATTCTAAGCCTTAAGAATACTCTTTTAACCATTCTACACTTGTTAGAGCCTCCAAGGACTCATGCTACATCCTCTACGTCCCTTGGGGCACAAAGCATTGTTTACGATCAATCTAAAGGTTCTTATATGTCCCAATACATATTCCTAGACAATACTAAGCCTTTAGAATACGTATTAACCATTCTTCACTTGTTAGAGCCTCCAAGGACTCATGCTATATCCTCTATGTCCCTTGGGGCACCAAGCATTGTTTAGGATAATTCTAAAGGTTCTTATTTGTCCTAATACACATTCCTAGACCATTCTAAGCCTTTAGAATACCATATTAACCATTCTACACTTGTTAGAGCCTCCAAGGACTCATGCTACATCCTGTACATCCCTTGGTGCACCAAGCATTGTTTAGGATCATTCTAAAGGTTCTTATATGTCCTAATACACATTCCTAGACGATTCTAAGCCTCTAGAATACTCTCTTAACCATTTTGCACTTGTTAGAGCCTCAAAGAACTCATGCTACATCCTCTACGTCCCTTGGGCCACCAAGCATTGTTTAGGATCATTCTAAAGGTTCTTATATGTCCTAATACATATTCCTAGACCATTCTAAGCCTTTAGAATACCGTATTAACCATTCTACACTTGTTAGAGCCTCCAAGGACTCATGCTACATCCTCTACGTCCCTTGGGGAACTAAGCATTGTTTAGGATCATTCTAAAGGTTCTTCTATGTCCTAATACACATTCCTAGACCATTCTAAGCCTTTAGAATTCTCTATTAACTATTTTACACTTGTTAGAGCCTCCAAGGACTAAAGCTACATCCTATACGTCCCTTGGGGCAGCAAGCATTGTTTAGGATCATTCTACAAGTTCTTGTATGTCCGAATACACATTCCTAGACCATTTTAAGCCTTCAGAATACTCTATTAACCATTCTACTCTTGTTAGAGCCTCCAAGGACTCATGCTACATCCTTTACATCCCTTGGGGCACCAAGCATTGTTTAGGATTATTCTAAAGGTTCTTATATGACCTAATACACATTCCTAGATGATTTTAAGCCTTTAGAGTACTCTCTTAACCATTCTACACTTGTTAGAGCCTCCAAGGACTCATGATACATCCTTTAAGTCCCTTGGGGCACCAAGCATTGTTTAGGATCATTCTAAAAGTTCTTATATGTCGTAATACACATACTAGACCATTCTAAGCCTTTAGAATACTCTATTAACAATTCTACACTTGTTAAAGCCTAAAAGAACTCATGCTACATCCTCTACGTCCCTTGGGCCACCAAGCATTGTTTAGGATCATTCTAAAGGTTCTTATATGTCCTAATACATATTCCTAGACCATTCTAAGCCTTTAGAATACCCTATTAACCATTCTACACTTGTTAGAGACTCCAAGGACTCATGCTACATCCTCTACGTCCCTTGGGGAACGAAGCATTGTTTAGGATCATTCTAAAGGTTCTTATATGTCCTAATACACTTTCCTAGACCATTCTAAGCCTTAAGAATACTCTTTTAACCATTCTACACTTGTTAGAGCCTCCAAGGACTCATGCTACATCCTCTACGTCCCTTGGGGCACTAAGCATTGTTTACGATCAATCTAAAGGTTCTTATATGTCCCAATACATATTCCTAGACAATACTAAGCCTTTAGAATACGTATTAACCATTCTTCACTTGTTAGAGCCTCCAAGGACTCATGCTATATCCTATATGTCCCTTGGGGCACCAAGCATTGTTTAGGATAATTCTAAAGGTTCTTATTTGTCCTAATACACATTCCTAGACCATTCTAAGCCTTTAGAATACCATATTAACCATTCTACACTTGTTAGAGCCTCCAAGGACTCATGCTACATCCTGTACATCCCTTGGTGCACCAAGCATTGTTTAGGATCATTCTAAAGGTTCTTATATGTCCTAATACACATTCCTAGACGATTCTAAGCCTCTAGAATACTCTCTTAACCATTTTGCACTTGTTAGAGCCTCAAAGAACTCATGCTACATCCTCTACGTCCCTTGGGCCACCAAGCATTGTTTAGGATCATTCTAAAGGTTCTTATATGTCCTAATACATATTCCTAGACCATTCTAAGCCTTTAGAATACCGTATTAACCATTCTACACTTGTTAGAGCCTCCAAGGACTCATGCTACATCCTCTACGTCCCTTGGGGAACTAAGCATTGTTTAGGATCATTCTAAAGGTTCTTCTATGTCCTAATACACATTCCTAGACCATTCTAAGCCTTTAGAATTCTCTATTAACTATTTTACACTTGTTAGAGCCTCCAAGGACTAAAGCTACATCCTATACGTCCCTTGGGGCAGCAAGCATTGTTTAGGATCATTCTACAAGTTCTTGTATGTCCGAATACACATTCCTAGACCATTTTAAGCCTTCAGAATACTCTATTAACCATTCTACTCTTGTTAGAGCCTCCAAGGACTCATGCTACATCCTTTACATCCCTTGGGGCACCAAGCATTGTTTAGGATTATTCTAAAGGTTCTTATATGACCTAATACACATTCCTAGATGATTTTAAGCCTTTAGAGTACTCTCTTAACCATTCTACACTTGTTAGAGCCTTCAAGGACTCATGATACATCCTTTAAGTCCCTTGGGGCACCAAGCATTGTTTAGGATCATTCTAAAAGTTCTTATATGTCGTAATACACATACTAGACCATTATAAGCCTTTAGAATACTCTATTAACAATTCTACACTTGTTAAAGCCTAAAAGAACTCATGCTACATCCTCTACGTCCCTTGGGCCACCAAGCATTGTTTAGGATCATTCTAAAGGTTCTTATATGTCCTAATACACATTCCTATACCATTCTAAGCCTTTAGAATACTCTATTAACCATTCTACACTTGTTAGAGCCTCCAAGGACTCATGCTATATCCTATACGTCCCTTGGGGCACCAAGCATTGTTTAGGATCATTCTAAAGCTTCTTATATGTCCTAATACACAGTCCTAGATGATTCTAAGCCTCTAGAATACTCTCTTAACCATACTACACTTGTTAGAGCCTCCAAGAACTCATGCTACATCCTCTACGTCCCTTGGGTCACCAAGCATTGTTTAGGATCATTCTAAAGGTTCTTATATGTCCTAATACACTTTCCTAGACCATTCTAAGCCTTTAGAATACTCTTTTAAGCATTCTACACTTGTTAGAGCCTCCAAGGACTCGTGCTACATCCTCTACATCCCTTGGGGCACTAAGCATTGTTTACAATCAATCTAAAGGTTCTTATATGTCCCAATACATATTCCTAGACAATACTAAGCCTTTAGAATACCTATTAACCATTCTTCACTTGTTAGAGCCTCCAAGGACTCATGCTACATCCTCTATGTCCCTTGGGGAACGAAGCATTGTTTTGGATCATTCTAAAGGTTCTTCTATGTCCTAATACACATTCCTAGACCATTGTAAGCCTGTAGAATTCTCTATTAACTATTTTGCACTTGTTAGAGCCTCCAAGGACTCATGCTACATCCTATACGTCCCTTGGGGCACCAAGCATTGTTTAGGATCATTCTACAAGTTCTTATATGTCCTAATACACAGTCCTAGATGATTCTATGCCTCTAGAATACTCTCTTAACCATTCTACACTTGTTAGAGCCTCCAAGAACTCATTCTACATCCTATATGTCCCTTGGGGCACCAAGCCTTGTTTAGGATAATTCTAAAGGTTCTTATTTGTCCTAATACACATTCCTAGACCATTCTAAGCCTTTAGAATACCATATTAACCATTCTACACATGTTAGAACCTTCAAAGACTCATGCTACACCCTCTACGTCCCTTGGGGCACTAAGCATTGTTTAGGATTATTATAAAGTTTTTATATGTCCTAATACACATTCCTAGACCATTCTAAGCCTTCAGAATACCCTATTAACCATTCTACACTTGTTAGAGCCTCCATGGACTCATGCTACATCATTTATGTCCCTTGGGGCACCAAGCATTGTTTAGGATTATTCTAGAGGTTCTTATATGTCCTAATACACATTCCTAGACCATTCTAAGCCTTTAGAATACTCTATTAACCATTCTACACTTGTTAGAGCCTCCAAGGACTCATGCTACATCCTATACGTCCCTTGGGGCACCAAGCATTGTTTAGGATCATTCTAAAACTTCTTATATGTCCTAATACACAGTCCTAGATGATTCTAAGCCTAAAGAATACTCTCTTAACCATTCTACACTTGTTAGAGCCTCCAAGAACTCATGCTACATCCTCTACGTCCCTTGGGTCACCAAGCATTGTTTAGGATCATTCTAAAGGTTCTTATATGTCCTAATACACTTTCCTAGACCATTCTAAGCCTTAGAATATTCTTTTAACCATTCTACACTTGTTAGAGCCTCCAAGGACTCATGCTACATCCTATACGTCCCTTGGGGCACCAAGCATTGTTTAGGATCATTCTAAAACTTCTTATATGTCCTAATACACAGTCCTAGATGATTCTAAGCCTCTAGAATACTCTCTTAACCATTCTACACTTGTTAGAGCCTCCAAGAACTCATGCTACATCCTCTACGTCCCTTGGGTCACCAAGCATTGTTTAGGATCATTATAAAGGTTCTTATATGTCCCAATACACTTTCCTAGACCATTCTAAGCCTTTAGAATACTCTTTTAACCATTCTACACTTGTTAGAGCCTCCAAGGACTCGTGCTACATCCTCTACGTCCCTTGGGGCACCAAGCATTGTTTAGGATCATTCTAAAGGTTCTTCATTCCTAGACCATTCTAAGCCTTTAGAATACTCTTTTAACAATTCTACACTTGTTAGACCCTCCAAGGACTTATGCTACATCCTATACGTCCCTTGGGGCACCAAGCATTGTTTAGGATCATTCTAAAGTTCTTATATGTCCTACTACACATTCCTAGACCATTCTAAGCCTTCAAAATACTCTATTAACCATTCTACACTTGTTAGAGCCTCCAAGTATCATGCTACATCATTTACGTCCCTTGGGGCACCAAGCATTGTTTAGGATTATTCTAAAGGTTCTTATATGTCCTAATACACATTCCTAGACCATTCTAAGCCTTTATAATACTCTCTTCACCATTCTACACTTGTTAGAGCCTCCAAGGATTCATGCTACATCCTATACGTCCCTTGGGGCACCAAGCATTGTTTAGGATCATTCTGAAGGTTCTTATATGTCCTAATACACAGGCCAAGACCAATCTAAGCCTTTAGAATACCCTATTAACCATTCTACACTTGTTAGAGACTCCAAGGACTCATGCTACATCCAATACGTCCCTTGGGGCACCAAGCATTGTTTAGGATCATTCTAAAGGTTCATATATGTCCTAATACACATTCCTAGACCATTCTAAGCCTTGAGAATACTCTATTAACCATTCTACACTTGTTAGAGCCTCCAAGGACTCATGATTCGCCCTTTATGTTCCTAGGGGAACCAAGCATTGTTTAGGATCATTCTGAGGGTTCTTATATGTCCTAATACACACTCCTAGACCATTCTAAGCCTTTAGAATACTCTTTTAACCATTCTACACTTGTTAGAGCCTCCAAGGACTCATGCTACATCCTTTACGTTCCTTGGGGCACAAAGCATTGTTTAGGATTATTGTATAAGTTCTTATATGTCCTAATACACATTTCTAGACTATTCTAAGCTTTTAGAATACTCTCTTAACAATTCTACACTTGTTAGAGCCTCCAAGGACTCATGCTACATCTTCTACGTCCCTTGGGACACCAAGCATTGTTTAGGATCATTCTAAAGGTTCTTATATGTCCTAATACACATACTAGACCATTCTAAGCCTTTAGAATACTCTATTAACCATTCTACACTTGTTAGAGCCTCTAAGGACTCATGATTCGCCCTCTACGTTCCTAGGAGAACCAAGCATTGTTTAGGATCATTCTGAGGGTTCTTATATGTCCTAATACACACTCCTAGACCATTCTAAGCCTTTAGAATACTCTTTTAACCATTCTACACTTGTTAGAGCCTCAAAGGACTTATGTTACATCCTTTACGTCCCTTGGGGCACAAAGCATTGTTTAGGATTATTGTATAGGTTCTTATATGTCCTAATACTCATTTCTAGACTATTCTAAGCCTTTAGAATCGATACACCTAGGAAATGAGACCATTGATTCCAATTCTTTTCTCCAAGGAAAGATCAAATGATCTTAGACTCTCACTCAAAAAGAGACTCAAATTGAGAAAACACCCTCAATTACTCAAAGTAAATGATCATGACTTGATCATCCAAGAACAAGACTCAACTAAGAAACAAAAAAAGAAGGACACCCTCAAACACTCAACGATGATCACGGTGTTGATCATCCAAAACAAAACTCAAACTCAAACTCTTTTTGTGTTTTAATAGATTGAACACACATGTGTTCTTGGACCCAAAGACAAAAAGAAAGAAAGACTCAAACAAGGATAGGAAGATGGCATCTACCAAGAAGGAAATAAACCACCTTTCTTGACATAACATCTCACCATGGAAGACTTAGTCATGATTCAATCACTGAATCATTCAAGAGAATCACTCCCTTGAGAAGAAGAAGACATCACGCCTAGAATGCACAAGGCACACGATTTTCAGAAAGGCCAAAAGCTCCCTTTCATTCATGCAAAATATAACAATTTATAGAGTTACATTCTTCTCAAGGCTGCCTTCATCCTATACACGTGATATGCTAAAGATAAGCTAGCCTTGATGAGCACTTATGACATAGTAATGAGGAATAAAAACAATATGTAACCTATTCGCCATTCATAGCTCTATTGAATAAAAAATGTAACTTCCTTCCTCTTGTCATAACTTGGCCGTCCAACAATAATGGCTTCATGATGATATGGTTTTCAATTTGTAACCTTCCTCATCAATATGGCCGTGAGGTATTTGATTGCCCCATTGAATTGGCAATTCAATTTGTAACTTCTATCATTGATTGGTCGTGTGCTCATAATGGACTCATGAATGAGCACTTTAATTGGTAACCTTCACACCATTCATGGCCTAATAATGATGATTATGGCTACTCAATGCTCATGATGGTTTGGAAGTGTAATGTCCTAGACACAATGTTCAGAGTATAACCCTAGCTCAAGGGTATGGAAGACCTAAGAGCTAGAATACGGTCTGATGTTATTGTGTGATTTTGTTGGTATGCTAGCTATCCAGTTGGGATAACTAGGGTTTCCCTAATCACGAGTGTGTGCTAGTGTATGATTAGGGAGAAAAAATGTACCTGAGCCCTTAGCTGGAGACAGCTATTTATAGGGGGAGCGGTGTTGTACCCTATGGGCCTGTACGGAGGTCCAATAGGGCTGACGTGTCCCTTTATAGGATAAGGGATGAGTCATTCATCCTTATCCTGTTAGCGGTTAGTCTTATCTGGTTGGCGAGCTAGGCTCACGCGCCCTTAGCTTGGACTCTTTAAGGGAAGAGGTCCCTGTACTCGGTCCAGAGTCGTTAGGGTGGGTCCTATGGCATGTGCTCGGCCCAAAGATGCGTGACCCGGCAGAATGAGAATTCTGGTCGGCCAGTGAGTATTCTAGTCGGCCGAGGGCGTTTTAGGGTAGACCGAGGGTCGGTCTACCACATAAGCCCCTTAGCTCGGTAAGACTTTTCGAGTCTTGAGCCGAGCTGAGAGTTCTTCGTATGTGACCTTCAAGGTGTCGAGGGTTAAGCTCGGTAGGGGATAATGAGTTCAGGACAGCTCACCCTGCCTCGCTGTCCCATTGACTGACTGAAAGGACGTTTGGATGTCCTTCTATGACACGTGCTGCCTTGTGTCAGAGGGGTCATTATGGTGCATGCTGCCTTTTGGGTTTTCGAGATGCTTCTTTCCATTAGTTGTGCGCCACGTGTCCTTTTAGTGGCGCGATGTAGGCTGTTGGGCTTTTGTGATTAGGCCCAAATTTTCAAACGTGGGGGGAAACCACCCCTTCAACTACTCTTTTCCTCCTTTTTTCATACTTTCCTTCAAACTCAGACTTCTGACACTCCTCTTCTCTCTGAAGTTCGTCTCATTAGCTTTTGGATTATAATTTCCCTACGCCATTATTCTTCTGTTCTTGATTCCCCAGTTCGTTCGTGCCAGTTCTCATCTCCAATTCTCAGGTATTTTGATTTTCTTCTTCTGTTCCTGTTTTTCGCTTTTCTTTCCTTCTCTGCTGAATCATATTCTCCGTAGGTTCTGGGTTTTTGGTTGCAGATTTTGTTCCTGTGTTTTAGTTTTCTGGGCTTATTTCTGGGTAAGTTTAGATTTCATTATGAGTATTAATTGGCTTCAGTATGAGGAGTGGTCTAGGATTCTGGGTTTGAGTGATCTTGAGGATTCTTCCTCTTCTTCTTCTTCTTCTTCGTCTTCCGATCTAGAGGTGCTGGACTTTCTGCCCTCACCCTTCCGCCATCGCATGGTAGATCCGATGGCCGAAGTACCACTATCAGTGGATTACCCTCGGAACCCCGAGGAGGAGGAAGGTAGGAAACTGTTGTATCAAGCGGCGGAAGAGCGGGCCCAACTATCCCGCCGCCCTTCGAACCGTTCCTGGGAGAAACCCTTCTGGGGAAAAGCTGTTAGGGTTAGGGGAAGGTGTAGCAGGCTCGGCTATAGGACTAATAAACCTAGGGCTAGGTTGTTTAAAAATCTTGATTTTATAGATTCTGACGCCGAGTATTCCCTTTCCCCAGGTATGGTTCGAAGGTGCATCACACATCCTCAGGAGTTCCTTGTGCCTCCGAACTCCGTAGATTATGACTGGGTTGATTTGGAGGTGCTTGGAACCCCGTCGGCTTTGGTCAACAGTAATCTAAGTCATATCCAAGCCCACATACTCCCCTGCCCCACGGATAAAACTGGGACATCTTATGCAATAAGCTCACCGGCAGCCAACGACCGAGTGTGTACGGCGATCGCCGCGGATCGCAAAGAGTTTTTCATGTATGAAGAAGTTGTCATTCGGCTGGGGGTGAAGTTGCCCTTTACTGAAATAGAAATAGAGCTGTTGCGTCGGTTACGCTTGGCTCCTACCCAACTACATCCTAGCGGTTGGGCCTTCATCCGAGCCTTTCAAAAGTTTTGCGAAGCTCAAAAGTTGACTTGCTCGCTCCGAGCGTTTCTATGGTTGTATATACCGCAAGTGAACATCTTCGAGAAGGGGTCGCGCCAAAGATTGTGGGTGTCGTTGAAAGCACGCAACGGACATGCCCTCTTCGATAAATTCACAGATTCATGGAAGACTTTTAAGCCTTTATACTTTAAGTATCAATTCGTCGGAAACGGGGACTGTTGGTTTATGGAGGGTGATCAGCCTCGGTTTCCGTTGTCTTGGTCACCCGAGTTTTTTAACCGCAATCCCAAACTTTATCAGTATCAATACGAGTCCGAGCTATCTGTAGCCGAGAGGATCACTTGTGATACCTTCTTTTCCTATCTTAGACGGAATGGTCCAGTAGATACCAAGAAGATCATTCTTTTTCCCCAGGAGCTTATAAAAGCCGAGCTTGGTAAATTTTTTTTTTTTTTTTTTTTTAACATTTGGATTCTTGGTTTTGCAGAAAAAATGGCTAAGGAAAACAAGGCTGTTGCTCGTATAAAGGAACTTGCTAAAGCAAAGGCGGCTGCTGGGTCAAGTGGTTCTCGGAGTGGAGACATGTCCTCGGAAGCCACTCGCTCGGTGACTATCGCCGAAACTTGTCCCTCCGAGGTCGAGGTGGTGCAGGTTGTTCGTCCTTCACCGACAAAGGGGGGCGAAATAGCTACTGGAATCCCGCTGGTGCAAGTGGAAGGAAAGGAGGATGAAGAGGATTGGGTGCCTCTTGCCAAAAGGGCTAAGTTGGATAAAGGCAAAGGCAAGGCTGTGGAGGTGGTGAAGGAGAAGGTTGCCGACCTTCAAAGGACCAATCTGTGGTTCGATTTGTCTGACCCGGACGAGGAGAGTGTTTGGGCTAGGAAGCTAAATGAGAAATTCATCGGCTTGGTTTATACGCCGAACGATGAAAAAAGGTTGTCGGATCAGACGGCAAGCACCTTAAGGTGCCATTGTGACCTTTTGGGCCGAAACATGCTGAGGGCCGCCAGCTATATGTTTCATTTAAGCAAAAATGCGGAAGACATCAGTGCCACCCTCTCGTCGGCTGAGAAAGAGAAGAGGAAAGCTGCTGCTGCTGAAACTAAGAATCTGCTAAGCCAAGTGAGGGAAAGTGAGTCAAATCTCCGAGCTCTAACGGAGGCAAACGCCGAGCTTCAAAGAAGATTTGACGCTTCGGAGAGAGCTCGGGAGACTGCTCTAAAGGCTCTGGAGGATACGGTTGGAAAGGATGCTGAGAAAGGAAGGTTGCTGTAGGCGGCCCAGGCGAAGCTGACTGAAGCTTGTCAAAGGGTTAACGAGCTAGAAGGTGTTGCTGGTCGTTTGACGAGGTCGGAGGCGGAAGTGACTAGGTTACAAGGGGAACTGGGTGAAGTGCAGAGGGAGTTGATCAAAACTCGTCGGAAGGCTTTGAAGCATAAGGTACTGGCTTGCAAGAACCACTTCAACTGGGATCATGGTGTTGTCGACTCTTTTGTGAATGCTGTCAAACAGTTAATGCTCTTGAACCCTGGAATCCGAGTGGTTGGGACTAGCCCATATTATGGGGTTGATGGTGATCGGATGATCGATTATCGTGATGATGCTGAAGTGGATTTATCAGCACCTAACCTGCCGAACCCCCTGGAGTTGGAGCAAAGTGAAGAAGACTTTGATGGGTCATCCATTGCCTTGTCCGAAGACGAGGATTAACTCCCTGGAGATGTATTTTGCTGTATTTTGCTGTGTAATTTGGTAATTTGAACTTATTCTGTTCTTGTAAGAAGACTTTTTTTTTATTTTGCAACATTGTTCTTGTAAGAAGCGAATCTTATTCTGTTCTTTATGATCTAGTATTGTGTTTTATCTCGTTATAAACTGTTGTTTTAGATTTCGAATCTCCGACCTATGGCCTAGGTGGGATCCTCGGTCCTCGGCACTACGAAACTGTTTTTAGTTTTTGGCCGGGCATCTCATTAAAGTACTTGCAATTGTTAGTTTATATGTCCTTGTTAGAAGGTCATGCATAAACATCCAAGTTCGCCTCGGTGGCGAGCCGAGGGGAAATGGATAGTACGTTAACAGTAAGAGAATACGAGAATTTAAAAGCTTCATCGAATTTCCTTGATCCGTTTGTAAACATGAGTCAAATACAAAAAAAGGATAATTAAGATCATGTTAAAGATAAATGACAGGAATTTAAAATGATAAAATTTCATCTTTGCAGACAGTGTTGTGGCTCCCATTTAGCTATAGTATGGTTTGAGCTTGGTGGCGTTCCAGGAGTTGTTCAACTATTGGTTGGTTAGTGTTTCAAGTCTGTAGGCCCCCGAGCCTGTCTTCGAGATCACTCGGTAGGGACCTTCCCAGTTCTTAGCCAACTTCCCTTCTCTTGAATTTTTCAATCCAATGTTAGCTCATCTAAGGACCAGGTCTCCCACAGCAAAACTCCTCGGAACCACCCATTTGTTGTACTCTCGGGGTTGTCTTTCCTTAGCTTTTTTCTCTCGTTCCGAGGCTAGGGATCGGATTTCCTCGCTGAGGGTTAATTCTTCCTTTAACAAATCATCGTTTACTTCTATTGGTCGCTCGGATATACGGAAGGTAGGGATCCGAGTTTCAATAGGTAACAAAGCGTCACAACCGTAGGTTAGTCGGAACGGGGTTTCTCCTGTTGAGGTGTGTATGGTCGTTCTGATTGACCATAATACCTCGGGAAGGAGGTCAGCCCATGAACCCTCGGCATCCAACAATCTTTTCTTCAAACCGTCGATGATGGTTTTGTTCGCAGCTTCAGCCTGTCCATTGGTTTGCAGATGCTCGACGGATGAGAAGTGATGGGTAATATGGAAGTGGTTGACAAGTTCTTGGAAAACCTTAGCAGTGAATTGGGTACCGTTGTCGGTGACCAGGGTGTGTGGGACACCGAAACGGGTGATGATTTGTCTGAGAAAGAACTTTTGAATTTTGGCGGAGGAGATTGTAGCCAACGCCTCGGCCTCAATCCACTTTGTGAAATAGTCAACTGCGACCACTACAAATTTTAGCTGCCCCGGGGCTGTTTTGAATTTTCCTATGATGTCCATGCCCCACTGATAGAAGGGCCATGGTGCAATCATGGAATGTAGCTCCGTTGGGGGCGTTGAAAAACATTTCCATGGAACTGACAGGAATCGCACTTTTTAACATGTTCCGAGGCGTCGCTGAGGAGTGTAGGCCAGTAGTAGCCCGCTCGGAGCACTTTGCGAGCCAATGCCTTCGCACCCATATGGTGGCTCGAGATTCCTTCATGAACCTCGACTAGTACCACATCAGCTTCCGCTCGGTCCAGACACCTTAGCATTGGGGAGTCTATTCCCGGTTTGTACAAAATGTTGCCGACCATGGTGTATTGAGCCGCTTGTCTTACTACCTTCTTTCCTTGGGAGGAGTCGGTAGGTAGGATTTGAAACTGGAGATACTGCTTAATGGGGTCCATCCAGCTGGTGGTTAGAGACACAGCCAAGATAACACTCGGCTGGTGAACAGTTTCTTGGATTAGGGTTTTGTTGTTCTCTGGTCCTTTAGTACTGGCGAGCTTTGACAGGATATCTGCACGGCTGTTAGAAGACCTAGGGATGTGGGTGATGGAGAATTGGGGAAAAAGATCTGTGAGAGCTTTGACTTGTTCTAGATATCTCTGAAGGATTGGCTCTTTGGCTTGGAATTCACCTTTGATTTGAGATACAACTAGCTGGGAATCACTGAAAACTTCAATTTCTGACGCCCCCATTTGATGGGCCATGCGCAAGCCGGCTATCACCGCTTCGTACTCTGCTTGGTTGTTCGAGGTGGGGAAGTCGAACTTGAGGGAGTACTCCACACAAATGCCAGCTGCGTTTTCAAGGATTATCCCTGCTCCTGCCCCCTTATTGTGGCTGGAGCCATCAACATAAATTTTCCATGGCTGGGAGGGGTTGGAATAAGTAGAATCTGATAGCTCTGAAACAAAATCTGCTAAAATCTGGGACTTGAGAGTTTTTCTTGGCTCGTAGGTGATGTCGAACTCAGATAGTTCAACAGACCACGACACCATCCTTCCAGCCAAGTCTGGTCGGTTGAGGACCTGCCTGATTGGCTGAGTTGTTCTGAGTACTACGGGGTGGTTCTGAAAGTACTGCCGGAGTCTCCTAGCAGCAATCACCAAAGCAAAGGCGAGTTTTTCAATTCTGGAATATCTTATCTCAGGCCCCTGGAGGGCCTTGCTGACAAAGTAGATGGGACGCTCGGTTCCCGAGTCGTCTCTGACCAAAACCGAGCTAACAGATGTTTCACTTACGGACAAATACAAAAACAAAGTTTCCCCTTCCCGAGGACTGGTGAGGACGGGAGGGGCCGAGAGGTATTGCTTGAGCTCTGTAAACGCTTGTTCGCAAGAGTCGTTCCAATGGAAGTTCTTGTTTTTTCTGAGTAACAGGTACCATGGTAAAGCTTTCTTGGCTACTTGAGGGAGAAATCTGGAGAGGGCCGCCATCCGACCAGTTAGCCTTTGAACTTCTTTGACATTAGATGGGCTATGCATGTTCAGGATAGCTTGACATTTCTCCGGGTTGGCCTCGATCCCCCTCTCCGAGAGCATGAAACCTAAAAAGGTCCCGGCTGGGACCCCAAAGGTACACTTATCAGGGTTCAGGCGCATGTTAACTTTTCTGATTCTATCAAAAATAGCCACGAGGTCCCGAGGATGGTCCTCCTTCTTCTTACTCTTAGCTATCATATCATCAATGTACACCTCAAGAGTAGGTCCGATCATTCCCGAGAAGACCTTGTTCATCATACGCTGGTAGGTTGCGCCAGCGTTTTTCAACCCGAAAGGCATTACCGTGTAGCAGTAAGTTGCCCTTTCAGTGATGAAGGCCGTTTTCTCCTGATCAGGAGGGTACATCGGGATTTGATTATATCCTGAGTATGCATCCATGAAAGATAAGAGTTGGTAGCCAGATGAGTTGTCCACTA
Source organism: Crotalaria pallida (assembly GCA_037953625.1). NCBI lineage: Eukaryota > Viridiplantae > Streptophyta > Magnoliopsida > Fabales > Fabaceae > Crotalaria > Crotalaria pallida. Next base: position 70,576,822 of record CM075649.1, on the reverse strand, counting down.
ATTTGTCAATGACGGGGAGGGGGTACTGGTCCTTTGGGCATGCTTTGTTCAAATCGGTATAGTCGACGCACATGCGCCACTTCCCATTCGATTTCTTGACCAGAACGGTGTTGGAGAGCCATTCCGAGTAGCTAACCTCCCTTATGAACCCGGCGGAAAGGAGCTCGGATACCTTTTGCTCTATCACTACCGCCTTTTCGGTGCCAACCCTTCTCTTCTTTTGGGCGACCGGTTTGGCGGTCGGATAAACACTGAGCCGATGACAGATCAAGTTCAGATCAATCCCCGGCATGTCTGCCGAGGTCCAAGCGAAAAGATCTTTATTCTTCTTTAAAAGCTCGAGCATTTCTGCTCGTATTTCTTCTGGAAGGTTGGTTCCTAGTTTCACTCTTCTGTCTGGTAGTTTTTCATCCAAAACAATGAACTCCCACTCTCCTTCAGGGGTAGGTCTTGAATCATCCAAATCGGACCTAACATCTAGATCCGTCAAGAGTACACTTCCCTTGTTCAAACTTAACGTTGGCTGGATTTGTTCTGGAATCTTGATCTTTGCCAAACTGGCATTGTAACACAGTCGAGCCTTCTCCTGCTCGGCTCGGATGGTAACTACAGTCCTGTCAGTACCTTCAAACTTCATAGCCAGATGGACCGTTGACACGACCGCGCCGAAGGCCTGCAAGCATGTCCTGCCGAGGATGGCATTGTATGCTGAAGGGCAATCGACTACAAGGAACTTGATAATCTCGGTTCTCGCCGAAGGGTGGTTCCCGAGGGTCACTGGCAGCTGGATGTGTCCCTTGGGAACCACTGCATCCCCAGTAAAGCTGATCAGCTTTCCCTCGAAGGGGGTCAGGTCCGAGTTTTTTAATTTTAGTGCTTCGAAAAGGTTTAGGAACATGATATCTGCCGAGCTACCCTGATCGACGAATACCCTGGCAACCTCGTAATTACCGATCAAAGCAGTGATGACCATAGGGTCGTTATGACCCGGGATCACCCCTTCAAGATCATCATCAGAAAAGCTAATGGGAATACTTCTTGTGGTTCTCTTTCGGATTGGATGGTTGTGAACTGCAAGGACTTGATTGATATATTTCTTTCTGTCGGACCGTTTCTCTCCTCCTCCCGCAAAACCTCTAGAAATGGTGTTGACTCGTAGGTTTTGCGGGGATTGATCCGTCGTGGCAACCTCTACCATGGCCACTCGCTGCTGATTGGTTGGTTGTTGTTGGTTGGTGTTTTGATCGGCTTGCCTGGTTGACGGCCGACCATTCCTGTCAGGGGATGGAGTTCTTCTTCGAGTATGTCGGTCAAGTGCTTCCCGGACATACTGCTGTAACTTGCCGTCCCTGATTAACTGCTCGATCACATCCCTGAGCCAAGTGCATTCATCTGTCGTGTGCCCATACCCACCATGATACGAGCAAAATTTGGAGCGATCTTGCCGCTGGCTTCTCTTCAAGGGGGGTGGTCTTTCTATTGCTCGGAGGTCAGTCTGCATTGTTTCCTGCAGAATTTGGCTTCTTGGGACTGTGAGAGGGGTGTATTGCTCGAATTTCCCTCGGGGAGGTCCAAATCTCCTTTCCCCCCGGGGTCCCCTCCTTTGATCTTCCTTCGGTCATCCCTTCTCTCGTCTCTTCTTGATCTCCCCTGGGAGGATGGCTCTCCCCGCTCGCCTCTGTCTCTGTTTCTTTGCCATTTGCTGAATTCTTCTAAGTTTATGAACTTAGTAGATCGATGTCTTAGCTCCGCCATATCCCTCGGCGGTTTGCCCACAAGTGAATTTTTGAAATCTCCGTTTCGGAGACCCTGAGTGAAGAGAAAGACTGCAAATCTTGGTTCTAAGTTAGGCACGGTCCCTGCCTCCGAATGGAAACGTGAGAGATATTCCCGTAACGGCTCTTCGGTCTGCTGCATAACGCCCGCTAGCGCGTGGTCGGACTTCGGCTGGACGCAACTAGCGGTGTACCTGTTCAGAAAAACTCTCTTCATCTCTGCCCAGGAGTTAATAGAGTTCCACCGTCGTAAAAGTTCATAGCTCCTTCAAAAGACAAGATATGCTCCAAAGGGTCGGTTAACCCGTTATATTTGGAAACACTCGTTGGGCCGAGAAAGGCTGAGGGTGTCTCGTATGCCATGATTCTCGGAGTGAAGGGATGGCCAGGATGAGCAGTGTGGTCGGTTTCATATGTGTCCTCTAAGATTGGGTTTATGGGGGGTGGTGGAGGTAGAGTGGTGGTTGGGTGGGGGATCAGCTGAGTTGCTAACACCCCTCCGGCCACCGCCTGCATATGGAGCTGTTGGAGATCGGCGATGGCCTTTCCCTGTTGTTCTAGGATCTTAGCTTGTTGCTTAATGATTTCTTCCAACTGGCTCTCCCTTTGACCACGGGAGTGATCTCTATCATCTCCAGAAACACGGGCGTCGATGGATCGGCCTGATCCATGGTTTTGGGCATGATTGGGGTTAAGAGAATTTTGGTTCTGGGGGTTTGTTTGCCTGGAATGGACGGTGTAAGGACCACTGTGCGTGCGAGCTGGAACGGAGTGGTGGCTCCGGGCTGGAATTTGTCTTACTGATGGCATGCTGGGATGTGGAGGGTTTCTCCCATCGAGATCTCCGCCGTTGTCGCCACTGCCTTCTTGCAAATTCTGATGGTTTCGCCCTGCATGGCGGTTTGCGCCACGCGATGTTGCGTTTCCTCGCGTTTCTACCATTTTGGGGTGGGAATAGCAGTTTACGGTTTTCCACAGACGGCGCCAATGTAATGTCCTAGACACAATGTTCAGAGTATAACCCTAGCTCAAGGGTATGGAAGACCTAAGAGCTAGAATACGGTCTGATGTTACTGTGTGATTTTGTTGGTATGCTAGCTATCCAGTTGGGATAACTAGGGTTTCCCTAATCACGAGTGTGTGCTAGTGTATGATTAGGGAGAAAAAACGTGCCTGAGCCCCTAGCTGGAGACAGCTATTTATAGGGGGAGCGGTGTTGTACCCTATGGGCCTGTACGGAGGTCCAGTAGGGCTGACGTGTCCCTTTATAGGATAAGGGATGAGTCATTCATCCTTATCCTGTTAGCGGTTAGTCTTATCTGGTTGGCGAGCTAGGCTCACGCGCCCTTAGCTTGGACTCTTTAAGGGAAGAGGTCCCTGTACTCGGTCCAGAGTCGTTAGGGTGGGTCCTATGGCATGTGCTCGGCCCAAAGATGCGTGACCCGGCAGAATGAGAATTCTGGTCGGCCAGTGAGTATTCTAGTCGGCCGAGGGCGTTTTAGGGTAGACCGAGGGTCGGTCTACCACAGGAAGTACAACTCCTTCCTTTCTTGAATGCTAGGCCGCCCAAATAATGGCCTCATAATTGTGAGCTTCAATTTGTAACTCCCTTGGCATGAATGCTTCACGAATGATAAGCAACTTCTTTATCCTTTATTCTTCTTGTCTTGGACGAATTTGTATGATGACTGGGGCTTGAGAGAAGTGTTTCATCTTCATCAATTGTAATCATGAATGACTTTGAATGTCACTTATGATTGTGGTTACCATTTATTAATTAAGGGGTTACAAAACATTAATGTCAAGTTTAAAACTATTAATGGTTTTGTAACGTTCAATTAATTTCAATTGAATACCACCTTATGTGCAATTAACACACCTCTCTCTTGCATCATTGTCATTCGATTCGTGCATCACTTATTGTTCCATGAATGACCTTAAATTCATGGGACAAGTGTCTTTATTAAGGGCATGCGTCCTCCATAAGGGCACCTTTAAGGGCAACCCCTTAAATTCTTCAATCTTTGTGCTTATTGTTTTAGGATTGTATTTGAGTTTCCATGGTCCCTCTAGAGGAGGATATCAAAAATACTCTATTAACATTTCTACAATTGTTAGAGCCTTCAAGGACTCATGCTACATCCTCTACGTCCCTTGGGGCACCAAGCATTGTTTAGGATTATTCTAAAGGTTCTTATATGTCCTAATACACATTCCTAGACGATTATAAGCCTTTAGAATACTCTCTTAACCATTCTACACTTGTTAGAGCCTCCAAGGACTCATGCTACATCCTTTACATCCCTTGGGGCACCAAACATTGTTTAGGATTATTCTAAAGGTTCTTATATGTCCTAATACACATTCCTAGACGATTCTAAGCCTTTAGAGTACTCTCTTAACCATTCTACACTTGTTAGAGCCTTCAAGGACTCATGCTACATCCTATACGTCCCTTGGGGCACCAAGCATTGTTTAGGATTATTCTAAAGCTTCTTATGTGTCCTAATACACAGTCCTAGACGATTCTAAGCCTCTAGAATACTCTTTTAACCATTCTACACTTGTTAGAGCCTCCAAGGACTCATGCTACATCCTCTACGTCCCTTGGGGCACTAAGCATTGTTTATGATCATTCTAAAGGTTCTTATATGTCTCAATACATATTCCTAGACAATACAAAGCCTTTAGAATACCCTATATACCATTCTACACTTGTTAGAGCCTCCAAGGACTCATGCTACACCTTCTACGTCCCTTGGGGCACGAAGCATTGTTTAGGATCATTCTAAAGATTCTTATATGTCCTCATACACATTCCTAGACCATTCTAAGCCTTTAGAATACTCTATTAACTATTTTACACTTGTTAGAGCCTCCAAGGACTCATGCTACATCCTATACGTCCCTTGGGGCACCAAGCATTGTTTAGGATCATTCTAAAGGTTCTTCATTCCTAGACTATTCTAAGCCTTTAGAATACTCTTTTAACCATTCTACACTTGTTAGAGCCTCCAAGGACTCATGCTACATCCTATACGTCCCTTGGGGCACCAAGCATTGTTTAGGATCATTCTAAAGGTTATTATATGTCCTAATACACATTCCTAGACCATTCTAAGCCTTCAGAATACTCTATTAACCATTCTACACTTGTTAGAGCCTCCAAGGACTCATGCTACATCCTATAAGTCCCTTGGGGAACGAAGCATTGTTTAGGATTATTCTAAAAGTTCTTATATGTCCTAATACACATTCCTAGACCATTCTAAGCCTTAATAATACTCTCTTCACCATTCTACACTTGTTAGAGCCTTCAAGAACTCATGCTACATCCCATACGTCCCTTGGGGCACCAAGCATTGTTTAGGATCATTCTAAAGGTCCTTATATGTCCTAATACACATTCCTAGACGATTCTAAGCCTTTAGAATACTTTCTTAACCATTCTACACTTGTTAGAGCCTCCAAGGACTCATGCTACATCCTTTACGTCCCTTGGGGCACCAAACATTGTTTAGGATTATTCTAAAGGTTCTTATATGTCCTAATACACATTCCTAGACGATTCTAAGCCTTTAGAATACTCTCCTAACTATTCTGCACTTGTTAGAGCCTCCAAGGACTCATGCTACATCCTTTACGTCCCTTGGGGCACCAAGCATTGTTTAGGATTATTCTAAAGGTTCTTATATGTCCTAATACACATTCCTAGACCATTTTAAGCCTTTAGAGTACTCTCTTAACCATTCTACACTTGTTAGAGCCTCCAAGGACTCATGATACATCCTTTAAGTCCCTTGGGGCACCAAGCATTGTTTAGGATCATTCTAAAGGTTCTTATATGTCGTAATACACATACTAGACCATTCTAAGCCTTTAGAATACTCTATTAACAATTCTACACTTGTTAAAGCCTCCAAGGACTCATGCTACATCCTGTACGTCCCATGGGGAACCAAGCATTGTTTAGGATCATTCTAAAGTTTCTTATATGTCCTAATACACATTCCTATACCATTCTAAGCCTTTAGAAAACTCTATTAACCATTCTACACTTGTTAGAGCCTCCAAGGACTCTTGCTACATCCTATACCTCCCGTGGTGCACCAAGCATTGTTTAGGATCATTCTAAAGGTTCTTATATGTCCCAATACATATTCCTAGACAATACTAAGCCTTTAGAATACCTATTAACCATTCTTCACTTGTTAGAGCCTCCAAGGACTCATGCTACATCCTATACGTCCCTTGGGCACCAAGCATTGTTTAGGATAATTCTAAAGGGTCTTATTTGTCCTAATACACATTCCTAGACCATTCTAAGCCTTTAGAATACCCTATTAACCATTCTACACTTGTTAGAGCCTCCAAGGACTCATGCTACATCCTCTACGTCCCTTGGGGAACGAAGCATTGTTTAGGATCATTCTAAAGGTTCTTCTATGTCCTAATACACATTCCTAGACCATTCTAAGCCTGTAGAATTCTCTATTAACTATTTTGCACTTGTTAGAGCCTCCAAGGACTCATACTACATCCTATACGTCCCTTGGGGAACCAAGCATTGTTTAGGATCATTCTACAAGTTCTTATATGTCCTAATACACAGTCCTAGATGATTCTAAGCCTCTAGAATACTCTCTTAACCATTCTACACTTTAGAGCCTCCAAGAACTCATGCTACATCCTCTACATCCCTTGGGTCACCAAGCATTGTTTAGGATCATTCTAAAGGTTCTTATATGTCCTAATACACATTCCTAGACGATTCTAAGCCTTTAGAATACTCTCTTAACCATCCTACACTTGTTAGAGCCTCCAAGGACGCATGCTACATCCTTTACGTCCCTTGGGGCACCAAGCATTGTTTAGGATTATTCTAAAGGTTCTTATATGTCCTAATACACATTCCTACACCATTTTAAGCCTTTAGAGTACTCTCTTAACCATCCTACACTTGTTAGAGCCTCCAAGGACGCATGCTACATCCTTTACGTCCCTTGGGGCACCAAGCATTGTTTAGGATTATTCTAAAGGTTCTTATATGTCCTAATACACATTCCTACACCATTTTAAGCCTTTAGAGTACTCTCTTAACCATTCTACACTTGTTAGAGCCTCCAAGGACTCATGTTACATCCTTTAAGTCCCTTGGGGAACCAAGCATTGTTTAGGGTCATTCTAAAGGTTCTTATATGTCCTAATACACATACTAGACCATTCTAATCCATTAGAATACTCTATTAACAATTCTACACAATTTAAAGCCTTCAAGGACTCATGCTACATCCTGTACGTCCCTTGGGGCACCAAGCATTGTTTAGGATCATTCTAAAGCTTCTTATGTGTCCTAATACACAGTCCTAGACGATTCTAAGCCTCTAGAATACTCTCTTAACCATTCTAAACTTGTTAGAGCCTCCAAGAACTCATGCTACATCCTCTACATCCCTTGGGCCACCAAGCATTGTTTAGGATCATTCGAAAGGTTCTTACATATCCTAATACACATTCCTAGACTATTCTAAGCCTTTAGAATACTCTTTTAACCATTCTACACTTGTTAGAGCCTCCAAGGACTCATGCTACATCCTCTACGGCCCTTGGGGCACTAAGCATTGTTTATGATCATTCTAAAGGTTCTTATATGTCCCAATACATATTCCTAGACAATACAAAGCCTTTAGAATACCCTATTTGCCATTCTACACTTGTTAGAGCCTCCAAGGACTCATGCTACATCTTCTACGTCCCTTGGGGCACGAAGCATTGTTTAGGATCATTTTAAAGATTCTTATATGTCCTAATACACATTCCTAGACCATTCTAAGCCTTTAGAATACTCTTTTAACCATTCTACACTTGTTAGAGCCTCCAAGGACTCATGCTACATCCTATACGTCCCTTGGGGCACCAAGCATTGTTTAGGATCATTCTAAAGGTTCTTTATTCCTAGACTATTCTAAGCCTTTAGAATACTCTTTTAACCATTCTACACTTGTTAGAGCCTCCAAGGACTCATGCTACATCCTATACAGCCCTTGGGGCACCAAGCATTGTTTAGGATCATTCTAAAGGTTATTCTATGTCCTATTACACATTCCTAGACCATTCTAAGCCTTCAGAATACTCTATTAACCATTCTACACTTGTTAGACCCTCCAAGGACTCATGCTACATCCTTTACGTCCCTTGGGGCACCAAGCATTGTTTAGGATTATTCTAAAAGTTCTTATATGTCCTAATACACATTCCTAGACCATTCTAAGCCTTAATAATACTCTCTTCACCATTCTACACTTGTTAGAGCCTTCAAGAACTCATGCTACATCCTATACGTCCCTTGGGGCACCAAGCATTGTTTAGGATCATTCTAAAGGTTCTTATATGTCCTAATACACATTCCTAGACGATTCTAAGCCTTTAGAATACTCTCTTAACCATTCTACACTTGTTAGAGCCTCCAAGGACTCATGCTACATCCTTTACGTCCCTTGGGGCACCAAACATTGTTTAGGATTATTCTAAAGGTTCTTATATGTCCTAATACACATTCTTAGACGATTCTAAGCCTTTAGAATACTCTCTTAACTATTCTGCACTTGTTAGAGCCTCCAAGGACTCTTGCTACATCCTTTACGTCCCTTGGGGCACCAAGCATTGTTTAGGATTATTCTAAAGGTTCTTATATGTCCTAATACACATTCCTAGACTATTTTAAGCCTTTAGAGTACTCTCTTAACCATTCTACACTTGTTAGAGCCTCCAAGGACTCATGATACATCCTTTAAGTCCCTTGGGGCACCAAGCATTGTTTAGGATCATTCTAAAGGTTCTTATATGTCGTAATACACATACTAGACCATTCTAAGCCTTTAGAATACTCTATTAACAATTCTACACTTGTTAAAGCCTCCAAGGACTCATGCTACATCCTGTACGTCCCATGGCGCGCCAAGCATTGTTTAGGATCATTCTAAAGGTTCTTATATGTCCTAATACACATTCCTATACCATTCTAAGCCTTTAGAAAACTCTATTAACCATTCTACACTTGTTAGAGCCTCCAAGGACTCATGCTACATCCTATACATCCCTTGGTGCACCAAGCATTGTTTAGGATCATTCTAAAGGTTCTTATATGTCCCAATACATATTCCTAGACAATACTAAGCCTTTAGAATACCCTATTAACCATTCTACATTTGTTAGAGCCTCCAAGGACTCATGCTACATCCTCTACGTCCCTTGGGGAACGAAGCATTGTTTAGGATCATTCTAAAGGTTAATACACATTCCTAGACCATTCTAAGCCTGTAGAATTCTCTATTAACTATTTTGCACTTGTTAGAGCCTCCAAGGACTCATGCTACATCCTATACGTCCCATGGGGCACCAAGCATTGTTTAGGATCATTCTACAAGTTCTTATATGTCCTAATACACAGTCCTAGATGATTCTAAGCCTCTAGAATACTCTCTTAACCATTCTACACTTTAGAGCCTCCAAGAACTCATGCTACATCCTCTACATCCCTTGGGTCACCAAGCATTGTTTAGGATCATTCTAAAGGTTCTTATATGTCCTAATACACTTTCCTAGACCATTCTAAGCCTTTAGAATACTCTTTTAACCATTCTACACTTGTTAGAGCCTCCAAGGACTCATGCTCCATCCTCTACGTCCCTTGGGGCACTAAGCTTTGTTTAAGATCAATCTAAAGGTTCTTATATGTCCCAATACATATTCCTAGACAATACTAAGCCTTTAGAATACCTATTAACCATTCTTCACTTGTTAGAGCCTCCAAGGACTCATGCTACATCCTATACGTCCCTTGGGGCACCAAGCATTGTTTAGGATAATTCTAAAGGTTCTTATTTGTCCTAATACACATTCCTAGACCATTCTAAGCCTTTAGAATACCATATTAACCATTCTACACTTGTTAGAGCCTCCAAGGACTCATGCTGCATCCTATACATCCCTTGGTGCACCAAGCATTGTTTAGGATCATTCTAAAGGTTCTTATATGTCCTAATACACATTCCTAGACGATTCTAAGCCTCTAGAATACTCTCTTAACCATTTTGAACTTGTTAGAGCCTCAAAGAACTCATGCTACATCCTCTACGTCCCTTGGGCCACCAAGCATTGTTTAGGATCATTCTAAAGGTTCTTATATGTCCTAATACATATTCCTAGACCATTCTAAGCCTTTAGAATACCCTATTAACCATTCTACACTTGTTAGAGCCTCCAAGGACTCATGCTACATCCTCTACGTCCCTTGGGGAACTAAGCATTGTTTAGGATCATTCTAAAGGTTCTTCTATGTCCTAATACACATTCCTAGACCATTCTAAGCCTATAGAATTCTCTATTAACTATTTTGCACTTTTTAGAGCCTCCAAGGACTCATGCTACATCCTATACGTCCCTTGGGGCACCAAGCATTGTTTAGGATCATTCTACACGTTCTTATATGTCCTAATACACAGTCCTAGATGATTCTAAGCCTCTAGAATACTGTCTTAACCATTCTACACTTGTTAGAGCCTCCAAGAACTCATGCTACATCCTCTACGTCCCTTGGGTCACCAAGCATTGTTTAGGATCATTCTAAAGGTTCTTATATGTCCTAATACACTTTCCTAGACCATTCCAAGCCTTAAGAATAGTCTTTTAACCATTCTACACTTGTTAGAGCCTCCAAGGACTCATGCTACATCCTCTACGTCCCTTGGGGCACCAAGCATTGTTTACGATCAATCTAAAGGTTCTTATATGTCCCAATACATATTCCTAGACAATACTAAGCCTTTAGAATACCTATTAACCATTCTTCACTTGTTAGAGCCTCCAAGGACTCATGCTACATCCTATACGTCCCTTGGGGCACCAAGCATTGTTTAGGATTATTCTAAAGGTTCTGATTTGTCCTAATACACATTCCTAGACCATTCTAAGCCTTTAGAATACCATATTAACCATTCTACACTTGTTAGAGCCTCCAAGGACTCATGCTACATCCTATACATCCCTTGGTGCACCAAGCATTGTTTAGGATTATTCTAAAGGTTCTTATATGTCCTAATACACATTCCTAGATGATTTTAAGCCTTTAGAGTACTCTCTTAACCATTCTACACTTGTTAGAGCCTCCAAGGACTCATGCTACATCCTTTACGTCCCTTGGGGCACCAAACACTGTTTAGGATTATTCTAAAGGTTCTTATATGTCCTAATACACATTCCTAGACGATTCTAAGCCTTTAGAATACTCTCTTAACCATTCTGCACTTGTTAGAGCCTCCAAGGACTCATGCTACATCCTTTACGTCCCTTGGGGCCCCAAGCATTGTTTCGGATTATTCTAAAGGTTCTTATATGTCCTAATACACATTCCTAGACGAGTTTAAGCCTTTAGAGTACTCTCTTAACCATTCTACACTTGTTAGAGCCTCCAAGGACTCATGATACATCCTTTAAGTCCCTTGGGGCACCAAGCATTGTTTAGGATCATTCTAAAGGTTCTTATATGTCGTAATACACATACTAGACCATTCTAAGCGTTTAGAATACTCTATTAACAATTCTACACTTGTTAAAGCCTCCAAGGACTCATGCTACATCCTATACGTCCCATGGGGTGCCAAGCATTGTTTAGGATCATTCTAAAGGTTCTTATATGTCCTAATACACATTCCTATACCATTCTAAGAATTTAGAATACTCTATTAACCATTCTACACTTGTTAGAGCCTCCAAGGACTCATGCTACATCCTATACGTCCATTTGGGCACCAAGCATTGTTTAGGATCATTCTAAAGCTTCTTATATGTCCTAATACACAGTCCTAGATGATTCTAAGCCTCTAGAATACTCTCTTAACCATTCTACACTTGTTAGAGCCTCCAAGAACTCATGCTACATCCTCTACGTTCCTTGGGTCACCAAGCATTGTTTAGGATCATTCTAAAGGTTCTTATATGTCCTAATACACTTTCCTAGACCATTCTAAGCCTTTAGAATACTCTTTTAACCATTCTACACTTGTTAGAGCCTCCAAGGACTCGTGCTACATGCTCTACGTCCCTTGGGGCACAAAGCATTGTTTACGATCAATCTAAAGGTTCTTATATGTCCCAATACATATTCCTAGACAATACTAAGCCTTTAGAATACCTATTAACCAGTCTTCACTTGTTAGAGCCTCCAAGGACTCATGCTACATACTATACGTCCCTTGGGGCACCAAGCATTGTTTAGGATCATTCTAAAGGTTCTTATTTGTCCAAATACACATTCCTAGACCATTCTAAGCCTTTAGAATACCCTATTAACCATTCTACACATGTTAGAGCCTCCAAGGACTCATGCTACATCCTATACATCCCTTGGTGCACCAAGCATTGTTCAGGATCATTCTAAAGGTTCTTATATGTCCTAATACACATTCCTAGATGATTCTAAGCCTCTAGAATACTCTCTTAACCATTTTGCACTTGTTAGAGCCTCAAAGAAATCATGCTACATCCTCTACGTCCCTTGGGCCACCAAGCATTGTTTAGGATCATTCTAAAGGTTCTTATATGTCCTAATACATATTCCTAGACCATTCTAAGCCTTTAGAATACCCTATTAACCATTCTACACTTGTTAGAGCCTCCATGGACTCATGCTACATCCTCTACGTCCCTGGGGAACTAAGCATTGTTTAGGATCATTCTAAAGGTTCTTCTATGTCCTAATATACATTCCTAGACCATTCTAAGCCTTTATAATTCTCTATTAACTATTTTACACTTGTTAGAGCCTCCAAGGACTCATGCTACATCCTATACGTCCCATGGGGTGCCAAGCATTGTTTAGGATCATTCTAAAGGTTCTTATATGTCCTAATACACATTCCTATACCATTCTAAGCCTTTAGAATACTCTATTATCCATTCAACACTTGTTAGAGCCTCCAAGGACTCATGCTACATCCTATACGTCCATTGGGGCACCAAGCATTGTTTAGGATCATTCTAAAGCTTCTTATATGTCCTAATACACAGTCCTAGATGATTCTAAGCCTCTAGAATACTCTCTTAATCATTCTACACTTGTTAGAGCCTCCAAGAACTCATGCTACATCCTCTACGTTCCTTGGGTCACCAAGCATTGTTTAGGATCATTCTAAAGGTTCTTATATGTCCTAATACACTTTCCTAGACCATTCTAAGCCTTTACAATACTCTTTTAACCATTCTACACTTGTTAGAGCCTCCAAGGACTCGTGCTACATGCTCTACGTCCCTTGGGGCACTAAGCATTGTTTACGATCAATCTAAAGGTTCTTATATGTCCCAATACATATTCCTAGACAATACTAAGCCTTTAGAATACCTATTAACCAGTCTTCACTTGTTAGAGCCTCCAAGGACTCATGCTACATACTATACGTCCCTTGGGGCACCAAGCATTGTTTAAGATCATTCTAAAGGTTCTTATTTGTCCAAATACACATTCCTAGACCATTCTAAGCCTTTAGAATACCCTATTAACCATTCTACACATGTTAGAGCCTCCAAGGACTCATGCTACATCCTATACATCCCTTGGTGCACCAAGCATTGTTCAGGATCATTCTAAAGGTTCTTATATGTCCTAATACACATTCCTAGATGATTCTAAGCCTCTAAAATACTCTCTTAACCATTTTGCACTTGTTAGAGCCTCAAAGAAATCATGCTACATCCTCTACGTCCCTTGGGCCACCAAGCATTGTTTAGGATCATTCTAAAGGTTCTTATATGTCCTAATACATATTCCTAGACCATTCTAAGCCTTTAGAATACCCTATTAACCATTCTACACTTGTTAGAGCCTCCATGGACTCATGCTACATCCTCTACGTCCCTGGGGAACTAAGCATTGTTTAGGATCATTCTAAAGGTTCTTCTATGTCCTAATATACATTCCTAGACCATTCTAAGCCTTTATAATTCTCTATTAACTATTTTACACTTGTTAGAGCCTCCAAGGATTCATGCTACATCCTATACGTCCCATGGGGTGCCAAGCATTGTTTAGGATCATTCTAAAGGTTCTTATATGTCCTAATACACATTCCTATACCATTCTAAGCCTTTAGAATACTCTATTATCCATTCTACACTTGTTAGAGCCTCCAAGGACTCATGCTACATCCTATACGTCCATTGGGGCACCAAGCATTGTTTAGGATCATTCTAAAGCTTCTTATATGTCCTAATACACAGTCCTAGATGATTCTAAGCCTCTAGAATACTCTCTTAACCATTCTACACTTGTTAGAGCCTCCAAGAACTCATGCTACATCCTCTACGTTCCTTGGGTCACCAAGCATTGTTTAGGATCATTCTAAAGGTTCTTATATGTCCTAATACACTTTCCTAGACCATTCTAAGCCTTTACAATACTCTTTTAACCATTCTACACTTGTTAGAGCCTCCAAGGACTCGTGCTACATGCTCTACGTCCCTTGGGGCACTAAGCATTGTTTACGATCAATCTAAAGGTTCTTATATGTCCCAATACATATTCCTAGACAATACTAAGCCTTTAGAATACCTATTAACCAGTCTTCACTTGTTAGAGCCTCCAAGGACTCATGCTACATACTATACGTCCCTTGGGGCACCAAGCATTGTTTAAGATCATTCTAAAGGTTCTTATTTGTCCAAATACACATTCCTAGACCATTCTAAGCCTTTAGAATACCCTATTAACCATTCTACACATGTTAGAGCCTCCAAGGACTCATGCTACATCCTATACATCCCTTGGTGCACCAAGCATTGTTCAGGATCATTCTAAAGGTTCTTATATGTCCTAATACACATTCCTAGATGATTCTAAGCCTCTAAAATACTCTCTTAACCATTTTGCACTTGTTAGAGCCTCAAAGAAATCATGCTACATCCTCTACGTCCCTTGGGCCACCAAGCATTGTTTAGGATCATTCTAAAGGTTCTTATATGTCCTAATACATATTCCTAGACCATTCTAAGCCTTTAGAATACCCTATTAACCATTCTACACTTGTTAGAGCCTCCATGGACTCATGCTACATCCTCTACGTCCCTGGGGAACTAAGCATTGTTTAGGATCATTCTAAAGGTTCTTCTATGTCCTAATATACATTCCTAGACCATTCTAAGCCTTTATAATTCTCTATTAACTATTTTACACTTGTTAGAGCCTCCAAGGACTCATGCTACATCCTATACGTCCCTTGGGGCACCAAGCATTGTTTAGGATCATTCTACAAGTTCTTATATGTCCGAATACACATTCCTAGACAATTCTAAGCCTTCAGAATACTCTATTAACCATTCTACTATTGTTAGAGCCTTCAAGGACTCATGCTACATCCTTTACGTCCCTTGGGGCACCAAGCATTGTTTAGGATTATTCTAAAGGTTCTTATATGTCCTAATACACATTCCTAGACGATTTTAAGCCTTTAGAGTACTCTCTTAACCATTCTACACTTGTTAGAGCCTCCAAGGACTCATGATACATCCTTTAAGTCCCTTGGGGCACCAAGCATTGTTTAGGATCATTCTAAAAGTTCTTATATGTCGTAATACACATACTAGACCATTCTAAGCCTTTAGAATACTCTATTAACAATTCTACACTTGTTAAAGCCTCAAAGAACTCATGCTACATCCAATACATCCCTTGGGGCACCAAGCATTGTTTAGGATCATTCTAAAGGTTCTTATATATCCTAATACACATTCCTAGACCATTCTAAGCCTTTAGAATACTCTATTAACCATTCTACACTTGTTAGAGCCTCCAAGGACTCATGATTCGCCCTCTACGTTCCTAGGGGAACTAAGCATTGTTTAGGCTCATTCTGAGGGTTCTTATATGTCCTAATACACACTCCTCGACCATTCTAAGCCTTTAGAATACTCTTTTAACCTTTATACACTTGTTAGAGCCTCCAAGGACTCATGCTACATCCTTTACGTCCCTTGGGGCACCAAGCATTGTTTAGGATTATTGTAAAGGTTCTTATATGTCCTAATACACATTTCTAGACGATTCTAAGCCTCTAGAATACTCTCTTAACAATTCTACACTTGTTAGAGTCTCCAAGGACTCATGCTACATCTTCTACGTCCCTTGGGGCACCGAGCATTGTTTAGGATCATTCTAAAGGTTCTTACATGTCCTAATACACATTCCTAGACGATTCTAAGCCTTTAGAATTGATACGCCCAGGAAATGAGAGCATCGATTCCAATTCTTTTCTCCAAGGAAAGATCAAATGATCTTAGCCTCTCACTCAAAAAGAGACTCAAATTGAGAAAACACCCTCAATTACTCAAAGTAAATGATCATGACTTGATCATCCAAGAACAAGACTCAACTAAGAAACAACAAAAGAAGGACACCCTCAAACACTCAATGATGATCACGGTTTTGATCATCCAAAACAAAACTCAAACTCAAACTCTTTTGGTATTTTAATAGAATGAACACACATGTGTTCTTGGACTCAAAGACAAAAAGAAAGGAAGACTCAAACAAGGATAGGAAGATGGCATCTACCAAGAAGGAAAGAAACCACCTTGCTTCACATAGCATCTCACCATGGAAGACTTAATCATGATTCAATCACTGAATCATTCAAGAGAATCACTCCCTTGAGAAGAAGAAGGCATCACGCCTAGAATGCACAAGGCACACGATTTTCACAAAGGCCAAAAGCTTCCTTTCATTCATGCAAAAGATTACAATTTACAGAGTTACATTCTTCTTAAGGTTGCCTTCATCCTATACACGTGATATGCTAAAGATAAGCTAGCCTTGATGAGCACTTATGACATACTAATGAGGAATAAAAACAATATGTAACCTATTCGCCATT
Organism: Crotalaria pallida; assembly: GCA_037953625.1. NCBI lineage: Eukaryota > Viridiplantae > Streptophyta > Magnoliopsida > Fabales > Fabaceae > Crotalaria > Crotalaria pallida. The sequence continues at coordinate 70,560,126 of CM075649.1, read as the reverse complement.
CATATCTCTATTGAATAAAAAATGTAACTTCCTTCCTCTTGTCATAACTTGGCCGTCCAACAATAATGGCTTCATGATGATATGGTTTTCAATTTGTAACCTTCCTCATCAATATGGCCGTGAGGTATTTGATTGCCCCATTGAATTGGCAATTCAATTTGTAACTTCTATCATTGATTGGTCATGTGCTCATAATGGACTCATGAATGAGCACTTTAATTCGTAACCTTCACACCATTCATGGCCTAATAATGATGATTATGGCTACTCAATGCTCATGATGGTTTGGAAGTACAACTCCTTCCTTTCTTGAATGCTAGGCCGCCCAAATAATGGCCTCATAATTGTGAGCTTCAATTTGTAACTCCCTTGGCATGAATGCTTAGAGAATGATGGACGAATTTGTATGATGACTGGGGCTTGAGAGAAATGTTTCATCTTCATCATTTGTAATCATGAATGACTTTCAATGTCACTTATGATTGTGGTTACCATTTATTAATTAAGGGGTTACAAAACATTAATGTCAAGTTTAAAACTATTAATGGTTTTGTAACGTTCAATTAATTTCAATTGATAACCACCTTATGTGCAATTAACACACTTCTCTCTTGCATCATTGTCATTCAATTCGTGCATCACTTATTGTTCCATGAATGACCTTAAATTCATGGGACAAGTGTCTTTATTAAGGGCATGTGTCCTCCATAAGGGCACCTTTAAGGGCAACCCCTTAAATTCTTCAATCTTTGTGCTTATTGTTTTAGGATTATATTTGAGTTTCCATGGTCCCTCTAGAGGAGGATATCAAGAATACTCTATTAACATTTCTACTATTGTTAGAGCCTAATACACATTCCTAGACCATTCTAAGCCTTTAGAATACTCTTTTAAACATTCTACACTTGTTAGAGTCTCCAAGGACTCATGCTACATCCTATACGTCCCTTGGGGTACCAAGCATTGTTTAGGATCATTCTAAAGGTTCTTATATGTCCTAATACACATTCCTAGACCATTCGAAGCCATCAGAATACTCTCTTAACCATTCCACACTTGTTAGAGACTCCAAGGACTCATGCTACATCCTTTACGTCCCTTGCAAAATCAAGCATTGTTTAGGATTATTGTAAAGGTTCTTATATGTCCTAATAAACATTCCTAGACGATTCTAACCCTTTAGAATACTCTCTTAACCATTCTACACTTGCTAGAGCCTCTAAGGACTCATGTTACATCTTCTACGTCCCTTGGGGAACCAAGCATTGTTTAGGATCATTCTAAAGGTTCTTATGTGTCCTAATACACATACAAGACCGTTCTAAGCCTTTAGAATACTCTATTAACCATTCTACACTTGTAAAAGCCTCCAAGGACTCATGCTACATCCTGTACGTCCCTTGGCGCACCAAGCATTGTTTAGGATCATTCTAAAGGTTCTTATATGTCCTAATACACATTCCTATACCATTCTAAACCTTTAGAATACTCTATTAACCATTCTACACTTGTTAGAGCCTCCAAGGACTCATGCTACATCCTATACGTCCCTTGGGGCACCAAGCATTGTTTAGGATCATTCTAAAGCTTCTTATATGTCCTAATACACAGCCTAGACGATTCTAAACCTCTAGAATACTCTCTTAACCATTCTACACTTGTTAGAGCCTCCAAGAACTCATGCTACATCCTATACGTCCCTTGGGGCACCAAGCATTGTTTAGGATCATTCTAAAGGTTCTTATATGTCCTAATACACATTCTTAGACTATTCTAAGCCTTTAGAATACTCTTTTAACCATTCTACACTTGTTAGAGCCTCCAAGGACTCATGCTACATCCTCTACGTCCCTTGGGGCACTAAGCATTATTTACGATCATTCTAAAGGTTCTTATATGTCCCAATACATATTCCTAGACAATACTAAGCCTTTAGAATACCTTATTAACCATTCTACACTTGTTAGAGCCTCCAAGGACTCATGCTACATCCTATACGTCCCTTGGGGCACCAAGCATTGTTTAGGATCATTCTAAAGTTTCTTATTTGTCCTAATACACATTCCTGGACCATTCTAAGCCTTTAGAATACCCTATTAACCATTCTACACTAGTTAGAGCCTCCAAGGACTCATGCTACATCCTATACATCCCTTGGTGCACCAAGCATTGTTCAGGATCATTCTAAAGGTTCTTATATGTCCTAATACACATTCCTAGACGATTCTAAATGCTACATCCTCTACGTCCCTTGGGCCACCAAGCATTGTTTAGGGTCATTCTAAAGGTTCTTATCTGTCCTAATACACATTCCTAGACCGTTCTAAGACTTCAGAATACTCTCTGAACCATTCTACACTTGTTAGAGCCTCCAAGGACTCATGCTACTTCCTTTACGTCCCTTGGGGCACCAAGCATTGTTTAGGATCATTCTAAAGGTTCTTATATGTCCTAATATACATTCCTAGACCATTCTAAGCCTTTAGAATACTCTATTAACTATTTTACACTTGTTAGAGCCTCGAAGGACTACGCTACATCATATACGTCCCTTGGGGCACCAAGCATTGTTTAGGATCATTCTAAAGGTTCTTATTTGTCCTAATACACATTCCTGGACCATTCAAAGCCTTTAGAATACCCTATTAACCATTCTACACTTGTTAGAGCCTCCAAGGACTCATGCTACATCCTAAACATCCCTTGGTGCACCAAGCATTGTTCAGGATCATTCTAAAGGTTCTTATATGTCCTAATACACATTCCTAGACGATTCTAAGCCTCTAGAATACTCTCTTAACCATTCTGAACTTGTTAGAGCCTCAAAGAACTCATGCTACATCCTCTACGTCCCTTGGGCCACCAAGCATTGTTTAGGATCATTCTAAAGGTTCTTATATGTCCTAATACACATTCCTAGACCATTCTAAGCCTTTAGAATACCCTATTAACCATTCTACACTTGTTAGAGCCTCCAAGGACTCATGCTACATCCTCTACGTCCCTTGGGGCACTAAGTATTGTTTAGGATTATTCTAAAGGTTCTTATATGTCCTAATACACATTCCTAGACCATTCTAAGCCTTTAGAATACTCTATTAACTATTTTACACTAATTAGAGCCTCCAAGGACTATGCTACATCCAATACGACCCTTGGGGCACCAAGCATTGTTTAGGATCATTCTAAAGGTTGTTATTTGTCCTAATACACATTCCTGGACCATTCTAAGCCTTTAGAATACCCTATTAACAATTCTACACTTGTTAGAGCCTCCAAGGATTCGTGCTACATCCTATACATCCCTTGGTGCACCAAGCATTGTTCAGGATCATTATAAAGGTTCTTATATGTCCTAATACACATTCCTAGACGATTCTAAGCCTCTAGAATACTCTCTTAACCATTCTGAACTTGTTAGAGCCTAAAAGAACTCATGCTACATCCTCTACGTCCCTTGGGGCACAAAGCATTGTTTAGGATCATTCTAAAGGTTCTTATATGTCCTAATACACATTCCTAGACCATTCTAAGACTTTAGAATACTCTATTAACTATTTTACACTTGTTAGAGCCTCCAAGGACGCATGCTACATCCTATACGTCCCTTGGGGCACCAAGCATATTTTAGGATCATTCTAAAGGTTCTTATATGTCCTAATACACATTCCTAGACCATTCTAAGCCTTTAGAATACTCTATTAATCATTCTACACTTGTTAGAGCCTTCAAGGACTCATGCTACATCCTTTACGTCCCTTGGGTTACCAAGCATTGTTTAGGATTATTCTAAAGGTTCTTATATGTCCTAATACACATTCCTAGACCATTCTAAGCCTTAATAATACTCTCTTCACCATTCTACACTTGTTAGAGCCTCCAAGGACTCATGCTACATCCTATACGTCCCTTGGGGCACCAAGCATTGTTTAGGATCATTCTAAAGGTTCTTATATGTCCTAATACACATGCCTAGACCAATTTAAGCCTTTAGAATACTCTATTAACAATTCTACACTTGTTAGAGCCTCCAAGGAGTCATGCTACATCCAATACGTCCCTTGGGGCACCAATCATTGTTTAGGATCACTCTAAAGGTTCTTATATGTCCTAATACACATTCCTAGACCATTCTAAGCCTTTAGAACACTCTATTAACCATTCTACACTTGTTGGAGCCTCCAAGGACTCAGGATTCACCCTCTACGTTCCTAGGGGAACCAAGCATTGTTTAGGATCATTCTGAGGGTTCTTATATGTCCTAATACACACTCCTAGACCATTCTAAGCCTTTAGAATACTCTTTTAATCATTCTACACTTGTTAGAGCTTCCAAGGACTCATGCTACATCCTTTACGTCCCTTGGGGCACCAAGCATTGTTTAGGATCATTCTAAAGGTTTTTATATGTCCTAATACACACTCCTAGACAATACTAAGCCTATAGAATACCCTATTAACCATTCTACACTTGTTAGAGCCTCCAAGGACTCATGATACAATGTATACGTCCCTTGGGGCACCATGCATTGTTTAGGATCATTCTAAAGGTTCTTATATGTCCAAATACACATTCCTAGACCATTCTAAGCCTTTAGAACACCCTATTAACCATTCTACACTTGTTATAGCCTCCAAGGACTCATGGTACATCCTCTACATCCCTTGGTGCACCAAGCATTGTTTAGGACCATTCTAAAGGTTATTATATGTCCTAATACACATTCCTAGACGATTCTAAGCCTCTAGAATACTCTCTTCACCATTCTACACTTGTTAGAGCCTCCAAGGACTCATGCTACATCCTGTACGTCCCTTGGGGCACCAAGCATTGTTTAGGATCATTCTAAAGGTTTTTATATGTCCTAATACACACTCCTAGACAATACTAAGCCTATAGAATACCCTATTAACCATTCTACACTTGTTAGAGCCTCCAAGGACTCATGATACAATGTATACGTCCCTTGGGGCACCATGCATTGTTTAGGATCATTCTAAAGGTTCTTATATGTCCAAATACACATTCCTAGACCATTCTAAGCCTTTAGAACACCCTATTAACCATTCTACACTTGTTATAGCCTCCAAGGACTCATGCTACATCCTCTACATCCCTTGGTGCACCAAGCATTGTTTAGGACCATTCTAAAGGTTATTATATGTCCTAATACACATTCCTAGACGATTCTAAGCCTCTAGAATAATCTCTTCACCATTCTACACTTGTTAGAACCTCCAAGGACTCATGCTACATCCTGTACGTCCCTTGGGGCACCAAGCATTGTTTAGGATCATTCTCAAGGTTCTTATATGTCCTAATACACATTCCTAGACCATTCTAAGCCTTCAAAATACTCAATTAACCATTCTACACTTGTTAGAGCCTCAAGGACTCATTCTACATCCTTTACGTCCCTTGGGGCACCAAGCATTGTTTAGGATTATTCTAAACGTTCTTATTTGTCCTAATACACATTCCTAGACGATTCTAATCCTTTAGAATACTCTATTAACCATTCTACACTTGTTAGAGCCTCCAAGGACTCATGATACATCCTATACGTCCCTTGGGGTACCAAGCATTGTTTAGGATCATTCTAAAGGTTCTTATATATCCTAATACACATTCCTAGTCCGATATAAACCTTTAGAGTACTCTATTAACCATTCTACACTTGTTAGAGCCTCCAAGGACTCATGCTACATCCTTTACGTCCCTTGGGGCACCAAGCATTGTTTAGGATTATTGTAAAGATTCTTATATGTCCTAATACACATTCCTAGACGATTCTAAGCCTTTAGAGTACTCTCTTAACCATTCTACACTTGCAAGAGCCTCCAAGGACTCATGTAACATCTTCTACGTCCATTGGGGCACCAAGCATTGTTTAGGATCATTCTAAAGGTTCTTACATGTCCTAATACACATTCCTAGACTATTCTAAGCCTTTAGAATACTCTTTTAACCATTATACACTTGTTAGAGCCTCCAAGGACTCATGCTACATCCTCTACGTCCCTTGGTGCACCAAGCATTGTTTAGGATCATTCTAAAGGTTCTTATATGTCGTAAAACACATTCCTAGACGATTCTAAGCCTTTAGAATACTCTCTTAATCTTTCTACACTTGCAAGAGCCTCCAAGGACTCATCTTACATCTTCTACGTCCCTTGGGGCACCAAGCATTGTTTAGGATCATTCTAAAGGTTCTTATATGTCCTTATACACATACAAGACAATTCTAAGCCTTTAGAATACTCTATTAACCATTTTACACTTGTTAAAGCCTCCAAGGACTCATGCTACATCCTCTACGTCCCTTGGGGCACCAAGCATTGTTTAGGATCATTCTAAAGGTTCTTATATGTCCTAATACACATTCCTAGACGATTCTAACCCTTTAGAATACTCTCTTAACATTTCTACAATTGTTAGAGCCTCCAAGGACTCATGCTACATCCTCTATGTCCCTTGGGGCACCAAGCATTGTTTAGGATTATTCTAAAGGCTCTTATATGTCCTAATACACATTCCTAGACCATTCTAAGCCTTTAGAATAATCTATTAACCATTCTACACTTGTTAAAGCCTCAAAGGACTCATGCTACATCCTTTACATCCCTTGGGGCACCACACATTGTTTAGGATCATTCTAAAGGTTCTTATATGTCCTAATACACATTCCTAGATCATTCTAAGTCTTTAAAATACTCTCTTAACCATTATACACTTGTTAGAGCCTCCAAGGACTCGTGCTACATCCACTACATCCCTTGGGGCACCACACATTGTTTAGGATCATTCTAAAGGTTCTTATATGTCCTAATACACATTCCTAGATCATTCTAAGTCTTTAAAATACTCTCTTAACCATTATACACTTGTTAGAGCCTCCAAGGACTCGTGCTACATCCACTACATCCCTTGGGGCACCAAGCATTGTTTAGGATCGTTCTAAAGGTTATTATATGTCCTAATACACATTCCTATACCATTCTAAGCCTTTAGAATACTCTATTAACTATTCTACACTTGTTAGAGCCTCCAAGGACTCGTGCTACATCCTATACGTCCCTTGGGGCACCAAGCATTGTTTAGGATCGTTCTAAAGGTTCTTATATGTCCTAATACACATTCCTAGACCATTCTAAGCCTTCATAATACTCTCTTCACCATTCTACACTTGTTAGAGCCTCCAAGGACTCATGATACATCCTATACGTCCCTTGGGGAACCAAGCATTTTTTTAGGATCATTCTAAAGGTTCTTATATGTCCTAATACACATTCCTAGACCATTCTAAGCCTTTAGAATACCCTATTAACCATTCTACGCTTGTTATAGCGTCCAAGGACTCATGCTACATCCTATACATCCCTTGGTGCACCAAGCATTGTTTAGGATCATTCTAAAGGTTCTTATATGTTCTAATACACCTTCCTAGACGATTCTAAGCCTCTAGAATACTCTCTTAACCATTGTACACTTGTAGAGCCTCAAAGAACTCATGCTATATCCTCTACGTCCCATGGGCCACCAAGCATTGTTTAGGATCATTCTAAAGGTTCTTATATGTCCTAATACACATTCCTAGACCATTCTAAGCCTTTAGAATACTCTGTTAACCATTCTACACTTGTAAGAGCCTCCAAGGACTCATGCTACATCCTCTATGTCCCTTGGGGCACCAAGCATTGTTTACAATCATTCTAAAGGTTCTTATATGTCCTAATACACATTCCTATACCCTTCTAAGCCTTTAGAATACTCTATTAACCATTCTACACTTGTTAGAGCCTCCAAGGACTCGTGCTACATCCTATACGTCCCTTGGGGCACCAAGCATTGTTTAGGATCATTCTAAAGGTTCTTGTATGTCCTAATACACAGTCCTAGACCATTCTAAGCCTCTAGAATACTCTCTTAACCGTTCTACACTTGTTAGAGCCTCCAAGAACGCACGCTACTTCCTCTACGTCCCTTAGGCCACCAAGCATTGTTTAGGATCATTCTGAGGGTTCTTATATGTCCTAATACACATACCTAGACCATTCTAAGCCTTTAAAATACTCTTTTAACCATTCTACACTTGTTTGAGCCTCCAAGGACTCATGCTACATCCTATACATCCCTTGGTGCACCAAGCATTGTTTAGGATCATTCAAAGGTTCTTATATGTCCTAATACACATTCCTAGACGATTCTAAGCCTGTAGAATACTCTCTTAATCTTTCTACACTTGCAAGAGCCTCCAAGGACTCATGTTACATCTTCTACGTCCCTTGGGGCACCAAGCATTGTTTAGGATCATTCTAAAGGTTCCTATATGTCCTTATACACATACTAGACCATTCTAAGCCTTTAGAATACTCTATTAACCATTTTACACTTGTAAAGCCTCTAAGGACTCATGCTACATCCTCTACGTCCCTTGAGGCACCAAGCATTGTTTAGGACTATTCTAAAGGCTCTTATATGTCCTAATACACATTCCTAGACCATTCTAAGCCTTTAGAATACTCTACTAACCATTCTACACTTGATAAAGCCTCAAAGGACTCATGCTACATCCTTTACATCCCTTGGGGCACCACGCATTGTTTAGGATCATTATAAAGGTTCTTATATGTCCTAATACACATTCCTAGATCATTCTAAGTCTTTAAAATACTCTCTTAACCATTCTACACTTGTTAGAGCCTCCAAGGACTTATGCTACATCCATTACGTCCCTTGGGGCACCAAGCATTGTTTAGGATCATTCTAAAGGTTCTTATATGTCCGAATACACATTCATATACCATTCTAAGCCTTTAGAATACTCTATTAACTATTCTACACTTGTTAGAGCCTCCAAGGACTCGTGCCACATCCTATACGTCCCTTGGGGCACCAAGCATTGTTTAGGATCGTTCTAAAGGTTCTTATATGTCCTAATACACATTCCTAGACCATTCTAAGCCTTCATAATACTCTCTTCACCATTCTACACTTGTTAGAGCCTCCAAGGAATCATGATACATCCTATACGTCCCTTGGGGAACCAAGCATTTTTTTAGGATCATTCTAAAGGTTCTTATATGTCCTAATACACATTCCAAGACAATTCTAAGCCTTTAGAATACCCTATTAACCATTCTACGCTTGTTATAGCCTCCAAGGACTCATGCTACATCCTATACATCCCTTCGTGCACCAAGCATTGTTTAGGATCATTCTAAAGGTTCTTATATGTCCTAATACACATTCCTAGACGATTCTAAGCCTCTAGAATACTCTCTTAACCATTTTACACTTGTAGAGCCTCAAAGAACTCATGATATATCCTCTACGGTCCATGGGCCACCAAGCATTGTTTACGATCATTCTAAAGGTTCTTATATGTCCCAATACATATTCCTAGACCATTCTAAGCCTTTAGAATTCCCTATTAACCATTGTAAACTTGTAAGAGCCTCCAAGGACTCATGCTACATCCTATACGTCCCTTGGGGCACCAAGCATTGTTTAGGATCATTCTAAAGGTTCTTATATGTCCTAATACACATTCCTAGACCATTCTAAGCCTTTAGAATACCATATTAACCATTCTACACTTGTTATAGCCTCCAAGGACTCATGCTACATCCTATACATCCCTTGGTGCACCAAGCATTGTTTAGGATCATTCTAAAGGTTCTTATATGTCCTAATACACATTCCTAGACGATTCTAAGCCTCTAGAATACTCTCTTAACCATTGTACACTTGTTAGAGCCTCAAAGAACTCATGCTACATCCTCTACATCCCATGGGCTACCAAGCATTGTTTAGGATCATTCTAAAGGTTCTTATATGTCCTAATACACATTCCTAGACGATTCTAAGCCTCTAGAATACTCTCTTAACCATTGTACACTTGTTAGAGCCTCAAAGAACTCATGCTACATCCTCTACATCCCATGGGCTACCAAGCATTGTTTAGGATCATTCTAAAGGTTCTTATATGTCCTAATACACATTCCTAGACCATTCTAAGCCTTTAGAATACTCTGTTAACCATTCTACACTTGTTAGAGCCTCCAAGGACTCATGCTACATCCTTTACGTCCCTTGGGGCACCTTGCATTGTTTAGGATCATTCTAAAGGTTCTTATATGTCCTAATACACATTCCTAGACCATTCTAAGCCTTTAGAATACTCTATTAACCATTCTACACCTGTTAGAGCCTCCAAGGACTCATGATTCTCCCTTTATGTTCCTAGGGGAACCAAGCATTGTTTAGGATCATTCTGAGGTTTCTTATATGTTCTAATACACATTCCTAGACCATTCTAAGCCTTTAGAATACTCTATTAACCATTCTACACTTGTTAGAGCCTCCATGGACTCATGATTCGCCCTTTATGTTACTAGGGGAACCATGCATTGTTTAGGATCATTCTAAAGGTTCTTATATGTCCTAATACACATTCCTAGACCATTCTAAGCCTTTAGAATACTCTGTTAACCATTCTACACTAGTTAGAGCCTCCAAGGACTAATGCTACATCCTATACGTCCCTTGGAGAACCAAGCATTGTTTAGGATCATTCTAAAGGTTCTTATATGTCCCAATACATATTCCTAGACAATACTAAGCCTTTAGAATACATTATTAACCATTCTACACTTGTTAGAGCCTCCAAGGACTCATGATACATCGTATACGTCCCTTAGGGGAACCAAGCATTGTTTAGGATCATTTTGAGGGTTCTTATATGTCCTAATACACACTCCTAAACCATTATAAGCCTTTAGAATACTCTTTTAACCATTCTACACTTGTTAGAGCCTCCAAGGACTCATGCTACATCCATCATGTCCCTTGGGGCACCAAGCATTATTTAGGATTATTGTAAAGGTTCTTATATGTCCTAATACACATTCCTAGACGATTCTAAGCCTTTAGAATACTCTCTTAACCATTCTACACTTGTTAGAGCCTCCAAGGACTCATGCTACATCCTCTATGTCCCTTGGGGCACCAAGCATTGTTTAGGATTATTGTAAAGGTTCTTATATGTCCTAATATACATTCCTAGACGATTCTAAGCCTTTAGAATACTCTCTTCACCTTTCTACACTTGCATGAGCCTCCAAGGACTCATGTTACATCTTCTACGTCCCTTGGGGCACCAAGCATTGTTTAGGATCATTATAAAGGCTCTTATATGTCCTAATACACAGTCCTAGACGATTCTAAGCCTCTAGAATACTCTCTTTACCGTTCTACACTTGGTAGAGTCTCCAAGAACGCTTGCTACATCCTCTACGTCCCTTGGGGCACAAAGCATTGTTTAGGATCATTCTAAAGGTTCTTATATGTCCTAATACACATTCCTAGACCATTCTAATCCTTTAGAATACTCTATTAACCATTCTACACTTATTAGAGCCTCCAAGGACTCGTGCTACATCCTATACGTCCCTTGGGGCACCAAGCATTGTTTAGGATCATTATAAAGACTCTTATATGTCCTAATACACAGTCCTAGACGATTCTAAGCCTCTAGAATACTCTCTTAACCGTTCTACACTTGTTAGAGCCTCCAAGAACGCATGCTACATCCTCTACGTACCTTGGGGCACAAAGCATTGTTTAGGATCATTCTAAAGGTTCTTATATGTCCTAATACACATTCCTAGACCATTCTAAGCCTTCATAATACTCTCTTCACCATTCTCCACTTGTATGAAAATTTGATTTGATAACTAGTTAATAGAAACTAATATAGTATTCTTTTTAAAATTACTTTTAGTAGGAGGTAAAAATAATCTTAGTCAAAAATCAATTTGAAATAATAAACAAAAGACTTGAAAGAATTTGGAAGTTGGGGAACTACCCAAAATCATAAGAAAAGGTACCTAAAAACGTTTGGACTTGACATATAGTCCTAATAAGTTTATAACTCGTAAACACATACATATAAAATTCCAGTGTTCGAAAACATTTGAAAACCGCTTCCTATATGCACATCTATATGCCTACACAACTATGTCCGAACTCTAGGACTCACTAAGATCGAACCTAGCTTCTATCATCCAGTCTATGAATGAAAACTATTGGGGTCTTACACTCAACCTAAGAGAACTCTACAATGTAAGACTTCAACTAATACTACACTTGTTATCTTCTTAAGGTTTAAGGTTTCCTAATTGGTTCCTTAGGCTTAAAGATTGCACAACTAAGACTTACCCTCAAATCCTAGTTGAGACTTTCCTATTACTAACTAGACTTTGGTGCTACGACCTCTATAATGGATGTTGAGACTAGAACTTGGACATTCACAAACTACATTTCATGGAAGAGTTAATGATGGTTTGAAATTAGTTGGCACATCCGGAATACAGTTTGTTCAATAAGTACAACAAATTCCTTGGAGTTCTATATGAACTTGAAGGAATAATGAATAACATCCATTACTATGGTTTGGCTCTAGACTAGACTTTAACTCTAGGGTAGTTACATTACCTTTAACTTACCTCACTTCCTTCGATTCACATTTTCCACTTCCACATTACAATAGAAACAATAAAGTACCAATTTCTATGTAAAAGGTTTGATACTTGGTGATAAAAGAGTTTTCAAGAATTTTCATTTTCTTTAAAACAAGGAAGAACACTTTATACCTTTGTAAATTCTTTTCATTTTGAAAACAAAATTATCGTCTAGAAAAAGACATGTCAAGCACTATAGTTCAAATTATTCATATAAGTTTTCAAAATCATTTCACACCCATTTGAAATTGATTCTGAAGCTTGAGGATTCCTTTGACAAGGAAAATAAGAATCCTCTATAGTCGTCAAACTCAAATAAAAGGAACAGATTTACGGTCAAAAGTTTAATGTCATTCACCTTTCCAAATTCTAGTGAATGCCTTTCCTTTTATTTTAGTTTGCAGGTTCGAATTGACTTATGTCGCTTTCATTGAATTCCTATCAATTGATAATCAGTGTGATTTAAAAGTAAACTACACTGTCATGCAATTAATTAGGAATTCGCCATGTGAGTAAAACTTTCTTGAAAATCAGTGTCGCGACATTCAATCAATTATCAGAGTTTGATCAATTCCATACTTTGAAAAATATCAAAACATTACTGTACTTGACATTCATTTCAAATCATAGTACTAATACTTTTCAAAAAAAATAATGTTGGGAAAAGGCCTGTTGCAAAAACACTTTCATATTTTTAAAAAATTCAGAATGCATTTATCACCAACATATGATGTGGAAATGTAGAAGGCAATTAGGTTTTACTAAGATGACACTTAGTAATCACAGTTAAAGGTAACTACAATGGGTTAACACCTATTCACTTCCACTACGCACTCTGATGAAGAATGCTCGGGATGTAGAAACTAGACAACTTCTAGTACCGATCCTATACTTAGACTTAGAAAATAAATCCAACAATTATTTGATTAGATTCAAGGACTCAGCGATTTCATCTGTCAATGAATACAAAATGCGAGGGATCTGTCTCGATTCTATATTGCATTGGAGACAAAATTGTTTTCGTGCTACTTGAGTTCCAATCAAATAAGAAAATGACTCATCTTCGATTCAAAAGGAGGCTTTGAAATTTCGTCTTAAAGCGAAATCTCAATTCCTTGTCATATTTAAAATAGACACAATTGACTCAAAACTAAGAGTCAGTCCTTCTCGTTGGGGTAGCAATTTCATGCTCTGTCCCGTTGGGAGTTTTCCTTTCCCTTAGTCTCTACTCTCTGTCCATTTCTAAATACAACAAAGTTATACTTTGAAAAATTTGGTTAGCCCACTTTAAATTGAAGATATACTCCTATGAATACTAAACTATGCCTCACCCTACTAAACCAGACTCATTCCTGCTTACGATGCATGCATGCATGAAACACTAGAGTGCAGTACTTATTCAACTACCTATTAGTTACTCTCATGTGGAGTAACTCATTGGGAGTATGAAAATCCATACTCCGGGCCGAGGATTGCAACCATTGCTCTGATACCATAATGTAACATCCTACATTTTTATACTTTGAGAAAATACTTTAATTTAATATTTATTTATGAAAATATTCGGGGTTTATAAAAATTTTGACAGAGTTTCCTTTATAAAATGGACTTTCCCCGAATAGAATTAAACCTGTCAGTCCAGAACAGTTTTCAATCCAGTAAAATATAACTTTCAGTTCAAAATGAATAATACTACTTCATACTTTAAAACTTGACAAAAATAAAGGATATACATATAAATTTACAATTTCACAAAAATACTTAAACAAAATAAAAATCATTAATTACAATTACATTTAAAAATCTACTTTTTACAAAATTAACCTATGAATGGTTGCCCTACTATTGGGACCGTAAGGTCACCCTAACAATACGCTCTCCGAAGGAGAGTATCACTTTCTCGGCCTTGATCTTCACATGTGCCTGTCTCCTTGGTGTACCTAATATGTCCACTGTAAGGGTGAGTACTTTGAAATCTAGATCAAAGAAAACGTTTAAAAACAGTAATAAATCATAAATAGGTATATTCGCACACAAACAATAACATTAGCACAATTCAATTAACAATTTACAGTCGAACAATCAACCTTATTCTATATATATAACTATGCATTCTTAGAGGATAACAATTTAATATAATATTATAATGCACAATCACATGGTTATGCTCTTCTAACGTCACACTTAGGTGGATTAACTCTCGAATCCAACATTGAACACTTTATTTCCTTTTAAACACTTTTTACACTTTTGTATTGGATTCGACGAATTAAAACACCTTCATAATGCATTCACACTTTCCCTTTCACTTTCACACTTTAACTCTATACACTTTATACACTTTAACGATTGGGTACATTGTGCTTCACATTCTCCCCGAAGGAGGGTTCCTCACACAATGTACCTATACACTTTTAACACTTTAACTTTTAACACTTTTAACAATTGGGTACATTGTGCTTCACATTCTCCCCGAAGGAGGGTTCCTCACACAATGTACCTATAACACTTTCCCTTTTCCATAACAATGATAACACAACCACCTAACAACCCCCCTCCACTCTGGGGAAAAACCGACCAGGAGTAAGCATTTCTCAACCTCTAGTTGGGTGCTTCACCTCCACTTAGGAAGGTCCCTCGCTCACCCGCTTGCACAACACTTCACCTCCACTTAGGAAGGTCCCTCATTCGATTTGGGTTGATTTGTCCAAATCGGGCTTTAGCAGAAATCACCCTCGACTGGCCCAAAGAAACCAAAGTAAATAGAATTATTATGGTTTGCATAGAACCAACCCCCAATACGGGAAGCAAACCCGTATCCTTTGCAGGATCAAAGTTCTCCATAATAATTCCTAACATTTACTCTTGTCCTCATCAATCGCAAAGCGACGTGTGTTTTTCCCCTACACCTAACGTCCACCTTTTCACCATGCATGATCCCATATCCTAAGTGTTTCTCAATTGAATTTAAGACTCTCTTTGTTCTTTAGAAAATGTCATTTAATTGGTTTAAACTCAATTGAGAAATACTTGGCCCAATTTGATGCATAACTATATGAATGTCATTTACAGTTTACTTATATACACTTTAATAATATTAATACAAACAATATCAATCAACAATCAGTCGACATACTCAGGTATGTCTCAGGGACTGTAATTTAAATCACCTTCCTAGGGTTCTTCACTTCCTACTTAACAATTTATAAAATCAATTAATATAAACATACATTAATAACATCTCACTAAAACTTAGGGTTCCTAACTATACTCTACCCTCCTACCCATCAACATAACCAATCAATAATATACCCAATCATAACTCTATTACTATAATTAAACCCTTCCTCTAATACTAGACCAAAGTACACCCCTTACCTCTTGAAGAGAAGAGGAGAATGTGAGAGATTGAGGGAGCATCCACACCGACTCTAATCCAAGCTCCTATGTGCTTCCTCTCTTGATTCCTATGGCTCCTCAAGCTCCTTGAACCAATTTGAGGCTCCGCTTGACCAATTACACACTTTGGGACTTAGGGTTAATTTGGGGTTTTGTGGGGAAAGAGAGGGAATTAGAAATTGAGAGAGGAAATCCATGAGGGAGTGATAGGGAAGTGATTTGGGTTGTTTAATTTGATTTTCTATGGTGGGAACTTGAAGAAATCAAAAGCCCTAGGGGAGGAAAAGAGAGAATTCGTGGAGAGGAGAGAGAAAATCCTGTGAAAAATGAGTTAAAAATGTGTTTTTAAGCTGATCTGACAGTGGTTAATCGATTAACCACTTTGGTTAATCGATTAACCCATGTAAATTTGGCTTAGAACAACATTCAGACCTTAATCGATTAACCACCTGCTTAATCGATTAAATCGTGAGCATCATTCGGTCTTAATCGATTAATGCTGCAAGGGGTGAAAATCTTAATCGATTAACTCAAGGCTTAATCGATTAACTGGTTTAGCCCACCAATCCTTTGAACTTCAAAGTGTCATAACGTTTTCGTTAACCGTCGGATCTTGCTCAAATTTTGAGGCAAGCTTCCTAAGACACTTATCTTAACATCCAACGGTGGAATTTGGGTTTAGAGCTATGGATATTTAATTCCTAATTTCCTAAGATCCTATGCTCTTAATCCTTAAATAACATTTCTAAACCACAATCTTAACCTAACACATTCCTTTCTCTACACTCTAAACCTATTCTAACTTATTTCTACTTCATACAAATCTACTCTTAGCTAAATGCTACACTCTAAACACTTAAGCACACACTAATTCTAATACCAATTAACGTTTTCGACTGAAAATCGAAACCTAAGAATGCTACGACACTGAGGGCAATTCTATTTGCTAAGGCATCTAAACACCTAGTAAATTTGGGGATGTTACAATTCTCCCCCACTTATAAGAATTTCGTCCCCGAAATTCGGCTCACTTCAAGGGAAGAGGAGATATGGAGCTATATGCTCGATTGAAGGAAAGGTCTTAACCTAGTTCAGGATAGACATAACTTTGGGGAATTCACTCCCCCACTTAGGATACGAATCCGGTTGGTTTTCTATTACTATATCTACTTGATTGCTATTGAGACCTTTACCATAAAGTCCCACTTAGTTCTTTAAGGTTCAAAACATGAAGTTCGAAGCCTAGGGGCAATACCTGTTACAACGGACCTACTTAGTCCTATAGCCAACACTACCTAACACTATTCAATAAAATCTAGACATTCAAACTTTCACAACACATACTCACACACGATACAGATAGAGACAATCAAAACACAAAACATTTATTATTTAAGAAAGGTCAATGTCACAAAATTATAATTCAAACATAAGTTAAAGGGGAAATCAAATACAAAAACAAAGCCTCAAAGTATTATGGTACATAAAGATTTTTATTTTAAAATCAAACATAAATTAAGTAAAAGAAACATCATTTGAATGTCATCAAAGAGTGTATTTCTTAAAAGAAACGCAAAACATCAATTCAATACAAAGTCAAGTAAAAACAATCCATGCACATCAAAAGGAGTTTTGCATTAAGGAGGAGAGAAGGGTTTGAAAAGTTTGCCAATAGCAAGACTCCCTTAGGATCACAGGGAATTATGATTGGCGCATGGATGAAAATAAGGTTTTGAAAGGAAATAGTTAAATGCATCGGCTTTCCAAAACAAATGTAAACATTCATTGAGAAACTTAAATAATTGAATACTATATATATGTATCCATAGTAAAATTGGAAATATGTTTAAGACATGTGATGGAAAAATACATTTTAATCATAGGTATAGAAAATAAGTAGTTTTTTTTCATTACAAGTTTGTCACTTGTAAGGTTTTCTCCAAAAAGGTTACTTTGAAAAATAGAGACATACTAGAGAAAGATATATAGAAATTCTAGATTACCATGTGAGGAAATACAAGGCAATTTAACTTTGAAAATTTGATTTGATAACTAGTTAATAGAAACTAATATAGTATTCTTTTTAAAATTACTTTTAGTAGGAGGTAAAAATAATCTTAGTCAAAAATCAATTTGAAATAATAAACAAAAGACTTGAAAGAATTTGGAAGTTGGGGAACTACCCAAAAT
Source organism: Crotalaria pallida (assembly GCA_037953625.1). Lineage (NCBI taxonomy): Eukaryota > Viridiplantae > Streptophyta > Magnoliopsida > Fabales > Fabaceae > Crotalaria > Crotalaria pallida. The sequence continues at coordinate 70,542,012 of CM075649.1, read as the reverse complement.
CATAAGAAAAGGTTCCTAAAAACGTTTGGACTTGACATATAGTCCTAATAAGTTTATAAATCGTAAACACAAATGTAACACCCTAAATAATTACCCTTAAATACCCATAATAAAATAGTGATTTTAAATTTTTCTGAGTAATACCATTTTAACTTATGAAAATCTCTGTCAAAACGGACAGAGTTTACTTTGTAATATGGACATTCCAAGAATTAGTTTTTCTTGCAAACCTGTTAATTTAATAATTTAAGTGAGATCAGAAAGCCATCAGGGTCAAACCATATATTAAAGCATTCATAATCAGAGTTTCAGTGCGGCGGAAAATTATAAACTAATACAAGTTTTAGCAGTTATTTAAATTCCATGAAATACTCCAAAATAACTCCCTTCCCACAAGGAGTGGTCCTGACTATACCCCAAAATGATGTTTTTCAGTACATACACATAATCATCATCATATACAAAAATCCCAAAAGTAGTCAGGACGGGACACACGACTCTACTAATATGACTTACTCTCCCTGTAAGGGAAAGTACTCCTGCTCGGCCGGGGGCTGTGCCAGCTCAATCTCAGTACCTGTGGAGATAGTAAGGAGTGAGCATTACACATAAAATGGGAAAGCAGTTTCCAATATGACATAATAACCGACTAAGTCACACACAATTACCACATAGTTCAATCAATTGCACAACAGTCACATTCATACCAATATGCATCAATATTCCGATTCCATTATTTTTCCTAGCTTATTGTTCATTTTTCCTATCCGACAAAACCACCTATGCTCCTATTTTCGCTTCCTTTTTACCCATTAATTACCTAACTCATTAATTCGTTTTACATACCTTATTGTCCTATTATTACTAGTACACTTCTTTACCATCCCAAATTATCTCGTTATGTCCTTCTACTAACCTTCCTATCTTATGTTTCGTGTATCTTTTTCTTTTCTCCATTTTCATTCTTCATTCCTTTCTTCCAATCCCTTTCATTTCCTTTATTTTTCCAATTTCTATTTGCGATGTATGTCACCTCAGGTCAAAGGCCCACATACATCCCAAGTTTACAAAGTATGTCACCTCAGGTCAAAGGCCAACATACTCACCCCATACATACATGATAAGTATGTCACCTCAGGTCAAAGGCCCACATACTTACCAACTTCACAAAGTATGTCACCTCAGGTCAAAGGCCAACATACTCACCCTATTCACACATGTTAAGTATGCCGCCTCAGGTCAAAGGCCCACATACTTACCATATTCACAAAGTATGTCACCTCAGGTCAAAGGCCAACATACTCACTACTTCCGAATAATCATAACAAACAACAAATATCAATATACCATAGTAAACACGCCATTCCTATCATCTCATATAAACCATCTAGTAAATAAACACAATTACAATTCACAACGCTTAAACACTTAGAGCAACAAATGAACAGTTCACAATAATTATCAAGAATACACCAAATATATATAATCATTAGCAACAACTCAGATAAGCACATAAAATATCCTACACATTAGCACTTAACAATTATTCTCAAGTAGCACCTATAATAACATATAGTAGCAAGATCATGCATTTAGCTAGTTCAATTTATTGGTTTGCCTAATCAATTTATTATTCCTATTCCCCATCGTAGAGTTACACTAGGTTCGTTTCTAGAATTTACCATCATTTTCTAACTTAGGTTTCCAATTCCTTATACTAACACCTATCTCTTAGCAAGCATTATATACATACTATAAACTATTCCCCAGAGTATGGTAATACTCACTAATACCCACTCCTTACCTCAACACTTAGAGATAAGGCGGTTACACTTGCTTTAAGCTTGAGAGCCTTGCCACCAATTGAGTTATGACCCAAGAGAGAAGTGAGGAACCTAATATAATAGCCATAACAAGAAGAGTTAGCATTTATGCCATAGCCTCTTGACAAAGCTCAAGAAAATGAGAAGCTTCCATGGCCTAGAGTTGAAAACCACCATGGAAGACAAGAGAGAGAAAGCTTCAAGCTTGGAGGAGAGAGAAAGTGATTCATGAACCAAAAGAAGTAAAATTAGTTAGAGACTATGGGGGAAATTCGTATAACATGAAGGAAATGAGGAGGAAAGCTTGAATTTCACTTACTTTGAGCTTGAAATTGTAGAAATCAAGAGTGGGTGTTGAAGCTCTTGAACCCTAACTCATACCCATGGCTTGAAAGAGAACAATAGGAGAGATTGATGGAAGAGATGATGTTGGTGAGTGATGGGGATTGGTTTTTAATGGTTTATCATGGGTGTATTTGATGATTTGAGATGAAATTTGAAGAGAGAATGGGAGCTTGTTCGTGACCTAGGAGAGAGAGTGAAGTTGAGTTATGAATGAGATTGTTGGCTGAAACACGTTTTTAAGGCTGTCTGCACAAAAAACTCGAGTGTTTTCCAAAAGACTCGAGTGTTTTCCTTAAAAATACTGGAGTCGTTTCAAAAAGACTCGAGTCTTTTCCAAAAGACTGGAGTCTTTTCCAAAAGACTCGAGTATTTTTGCCCAGTACCCCATTTATTCATTTTCCTATTTTCCTCCTATTTTCTTCCTTCTTCAATTCTAGATAACTTCTTCGTTCACCGTCGGATCTAGCTCAAATTTGACGAGTAACTTCCTAAAAATCATATCTTCATATCCAACGGTGGAATTTGTGTTTAGAGTTGTAAATCTTTTATTTTGAATTTCCTAATATCCTATGTTATTAATCCTAAATCAAGCCTTCAAACCACTATTTTTAACTCAATATCATTATTTCCTTCACTCTAGGCTTGACCCATCATCAATTATACTAGGGATTAAATTTGGGATGTTACAATTCTCCCCCACTTATTGGAATTTCGTCCCCGAAATTCCGTTAGGTTCTGTAAATGGAGAATCACCCCGGTGATAGGACTCGCGATTCCTATCTTTAATCCCCCTTTGGTTTCTTCCGTCAGTCCTTCGATTTTCCCTTACCTAGACAGAATTTAAATTAGGGTAGGAAGTGCTCCCCCACTTGGCATCAACATACCCAGTTACCGCTTTGCTAAAGGGTGTGGGATCGGGTTAATCCGCCTCCGATCGTCCTTCGGATAGATGCAAGACAGGAGTTGCATTAGCTAGATACGGGAAAACTCGAAATATTTAGCATTTCCAGAATAGTTTTAGAATCTTTCCCAGAATAGATACCCTGGGATCGAGGCATGCGAAGATTTTTGTAGGATAGAACGCCTTAGAGTTTATCTTCTCACCAGGATTGACTAGCACCGGTAAGGTTTAGGATCTTTCAAAAACACAATCATTCATGAACAAGAAGCACCCCAATGCTTAGTTGATTAGAGCATACACAATTCCTACTAAATGCCCCACAATCAACTTCTTCCATGAGTCGACTAAAAAGATTAGGAAGGAAGAAGTCCACATTAGTTCCAAGATTTACCCAACTACCAAATGTGAAGGGTACGACAACTTGCCGTTGGCTGAGTCAATTATTAAGATGTTTGGTCTCAACGCAGGGATTTTACAAATTCGGCAAAACCGGCTATTCTTATGAGTGGTTATCTAAGAACCGGGAAAAGATTCGAAGCAACTGTCAAATTGCTTCAAGATTGATTTAGTTAATATGATGGTTAAGAATAACTTCTGGAGAGCTGTCTTAACTCATCCAAGGGATTAGCACTTAGCTATACTACTTTGGAACAAGTAGCATATACCAAGAATTCTTTTCTTTAGAACTATTTTCTATCTACTCTCTAACTCTATATGAAGCTTTTGAACGAATGTTTCGGGGTAAGGTTGGCTTCACTTACAAGAATTATTTTCCTTGGATGTCACTTCTTTGGTTGTCTACTTTCACTTTAAAGGTTACAATGATAGCATTTATTGATAGATGCAAGAATTGAGGTGATCAATCTCATCCTCACGTCTACCAACAACACATCACTGTCGGGTTCTATCAGTAATGTCATCATTTAACAAATGCAAGGATTAGAGTGATCAATTCTAACCTTACATTACATCAAATAACAACATCACAACATAATATTGGTTACTTGATACTAGAATTCTCAAACTGAAGAATTCCTTATAAGGTCTTTCATACGTTCTCTATAAGAACAGGATTGTATTTGGAAAGGCAAATCCAAAGTATTTTAAACACTTCTATCCTAAAACATTACTAGTTCAATATTTAGCTAACAGAAGAGCAATCTAACTTCACAACTTCAAATTTAAAAGCACTTCGTATGGACTTGCCAAACGTTAGTTACCTGCAACAATATCATCTGCTTAGCCAGAGTGAACCGACCAATAAGACTCAAATACTAAGTAAATACATAGTACTATAATTATCTTATTATAATCCTAAACTATTACTATGAGCATCAATTACTCGCTAGGTGAGTAATCATTTGGAGTTTGTACAACTCCATGGCCGAGGAGAAACTGCTCTGATACCAAAATGTAACACCCTAAATAATTACCCTTAAATACCCATAATAAAATAGTGATTTTAAATTTTTCTGAGTAATACCATTTTAACTTATGAAAATCTCTGTCAAAACGGACAGAGTTTACTTTGTAATATGGACATTCCAAGAATTAGTTTTTCTTGCAAACCTGTTAATTTAATAATTTAAGTGAGATCAGAAAGCCATCAGGGTCAAACCATATATTAAAGCATTCATAATCAGAGTTTCAGTGCGGCGGAAAATTATAAACTAATACAAGTTTTAGCAGTTATTTAAATTCCATGAAATACTCCAAAATAACTCCCTTCCCACAAGGAGTGGTCCTGACTATACCCCAAAATGATGTTTTTCAGTACATACACATAATCATCATCATATACAAAAATCCCAAAAGTAGTCAGGACGGGACACACGACTCTACTAATATGACTTACTCTCCCTGTAAGGGAAAGTACTCCTGCTCGGCCGGGGGCTGTGCCAGCTCAATCTCAGTACCTGTGGAGATAGTAAGGAGTGAGCATTACACATAAAATGGGAAAGCAGTTTCCAATATGACATAATAACCGACTAAGTCACACACAATTACCACATAGTTCAATCAATTGCACAACAGTCACATTCATACCAATATGCATCAATATTCCGATTCCATTATTTTTCCTAGCTTATTGTTCATTTTTCCTATCCGACAAAACCACCTATGCTCCTATTTTCTCTTCCTTTTTACCCATTAATTACCTAACTCATTAATTCGTTTTACATACCTTATTGTCCTATTATTACTAGTACACTTCTTTACCATCCCAAATTATCTCGTTATGTCCTTCTACTAACCTTCCTATCTTATGTTTCGTGTATCTTTTTCTTTTCTCCATTTTCATTCTTCATTCCTTTCTTCCAATCCCTTTCATTTCCTTTATTTTTCCAATTTCTATTTGCGATGTATGTCACCTCAGGTCAAAGGCCCACATACATCCCTAGTTTACAAAGTATGTCACCTCAGGTCAAAGGCCAACATACTCACCCCATACATACATGATAAGTATGTCACCTCAGGTCAAAGGCCCACATACTTACCAACTTCACAAAGTATGTCACCTCAGGTCAAAGGCCAACATACTCACCCTATTCACACATGTTAAGTATGCCGCCTCAGGTCAAAGGCCCACATACTTACCATATTCACAAAGTATGTCACCTCAGGTCAAAGGCCAACATACTCACTACTTCCGAATAATCATAACAAACAACAAATATCAATATACCATAGTAAACACGCCATTCCTATCATCTCATATAAACCATCTAGTAAATAAACACAATTACAATTCACAACGCTTAAACACTTAGAGCAACAAATGAACAGTTCACAATAATTATCAAGAATACACCAAATATATATAATCATTAGCAACAACTCAGATAAGCACATAAAATATCCTACACATTAGCACTTAACAATTATTCTCAAGTAGCACCTATAATAACATATAGTAGCAAGATCATGCATTTAGCTAGTTCAATTTATTGGTTTGCCTAATCAATTTATTATTCCTATTCCCCATCGTAGAGTTACACTAGGTTCGTTTCTAGAATTTACCATCATTTTCTAACTTAGGTTTCCAATTCCTTATACTAACACCTATCTCTTAGCAAGAATTATATACATACTATAAACTATTCCCCAGAGTATGGTAATACTCACTAATACCCACTCCTTACCTCAACACTTAGAGATAAGGCGATTACACTTGCTTTAAGCTTGAGAGCCTTGCCACCAATTGAGTTATGACCCAAGAGAGAAGTGAGGAACCTAATATAATAGCCATAACAAGAAGAGTTAGCATTTATGCCATAGCCTCTTGACAAAGCTCAAGAAAATGAGAAGCTTCCATGGCCTAGAGTTGAAAACCACCATGGAAGACAAGAGAGAGAAAGCTTCAAGCTTGGAGGAGAGAGAAAGTGATTCATGAACCAAAAGAAGTAAAATTAGTTAGAGACTATGGGGGAAATTCGTATAACATGAAGGAAATGAGGAGGAAAGCTTGAATTTCACTTACTTTGAGCTTGAAATTGTAGAAATCAAGAGTGGGTGTTGAAGCTCTTGAACCCTAACTCATACCCATGGCTTGAAAGAGAACAATAGGAGAGATTGATGGAAGAGATGATGTTGGTGAGTGATGGGGATTGGTTTTTAATGGTTTATCATGGGTGTATTTGATGATTTGAGATGAAATTTGAAGAGAGAATGGGAGCTTGTTCGTGACCTAGGAGAGAGAGTGAAGTTGAGTTATGAATGAGATTGTTGGCTGAAACACGTTTTTAAGGCTGTCTGCACAAAAAACTCGAGTGTTTTCCAAAAGACTCGAGTGTTTTCCTTAAAAATACTGGAGTCGTTTCAAAAAGACTCGAGTCTTTTCCAAAAGACTCGAGTATTTTTGCCCAGTACCCCATTTATTCATTTTCCTATTTTCCTCCTATTTTCTTCCTTCTTCAATTCTAGATAACTTCTTCGTTCACCGTCGGATCTAGCTCAAATTTGACGAGTAACTTCCTAAAAATCATATCTTCATATCCAACGGTGGAATTTGTGTTTAGAGTTGTAAATCTTTTATTTTGAATTTCCTAATATCCTATGTTATTAATCCTAAATCAAGCCTTTAAACCACTATTTTTAACTCAATATCATTATTTCCTTCACTCTAGGCTTGACCCATCATCAATTATACTAGGGATTAAATTTGGGATGTTACAACATACATATAAAATTCCAGTGTTCGAAAACATTTGAAAACCGCTTCCTATATGCACATCTATATGCCTACACAACTATGTCCGAACTCTAGGACTCACTAAGATCGAACCTAGCTTCTATCATCCAGTCTATGAATGAAAACTATTGGGGTCTTACACTCAACCTAAGAGAACTCTACAATGCAAGACTTCAACTAATACTACACTTGTTATCTTCTTAAGGTTTAAGGTTTCCTAATTGGTTCCTTAGGCTTAAAGATTGCACAACTAAGACTTACCCTCAAATCCTAGTTGAGACTTTCCTATTACTAACTAGACTTTGGTGCTACGACCTCTATAATGGATGTTGAGACTAGAACTTGGACATTCACAAACTACATTCCATGGAAGAGTTAATGATGGTTTGAAATTAGTAGGCACATCCGGAATACAGTTTGTTCAATAAGTACAACAAATTCCTTGGAGTTCTATATGAACTTGAAGGAATAATGAATAACATCCACTACTATGGTTTGGCTCTAGACTAGACTTTAACTCTAGGGTAGTTACATTACCTTTAACTTACCTCACTTCCTTCGATTCACATTTTCCACTTCCACATTACAATAGAAACAATAAAGTACCAATTTCTGTGTAAAAGGTTTGGTACTTGGTGATAAAAGAGTTTTCAAGAATTTTCATTTTCTTTAAAACAAGGAAGAACACTTTATACCTTTGTAAATTCTTTTCATTTTGAAACTTAAACAAAATTGTCGTCTAGAAAAAGACATGTCAAGCACTATAGTTCAAATTATTCATATAAGTTTTCAAAATCATTTCACACCCATTTGAAATTGATTCTGAAGCTTGAGGATTCCTTTGACAAGGAAAATAAGAATCCTCTATAGTCGTCAAACTCAAATAAAAGGAACAGATTTACGGTCAAAAGTTTAATGTCATTCACCTTTCCAAATTCTAGTGAATGCCTTTCCTTTTATTTTAGTTTGCAGGTTCGAATTGACTTATGTCGCTTTCATTGAATTCCTATCAATTGATAATCAGTGTAATTTAAAAGTAAACTACACTGTCATGCAATTAATTAGGAATTCGCCATGTGAGTAAAACTTTCTTGAAAATCAGTGTCGCGACATTCAATCAATTATCAGAGTTTGATCAATTCCATACTTTGAAAAATATCAAAACATTACTGTACTTGACATTCATTTCAAATCATAGTACTAATACTTTTCAAAAAAAATAATGTTGGGAAAAGGCCTGTTGCAAAAACACTTTCATATTTTTAAAAAATTCAGAATGCATTTATCACCAACATATGATGTGGAAATGTAGAAGGCAATTAGGTTTAGAGCTCTCAAGAGCATATCTACAAAATATATACATATCAAAATATGAACTCTAGAGGTGGTCACATAGATCTGGCAGCATCAGTAGTAGTGGTGGTAATGGTAGTAGCAGTCTCCAGGTAGCAAAAGAAACATCCCCATCAACAGCAGCAGCAGTAGAATCTCCTCCATGGCATCTCCACATCGGATCCCCTGATCCTCATCATACACCCTATACACATACCTAGGGATCATCATCCCTCCACTGACTCCCGGTGGAATGAATGACAGGCTCGCCTCCGCTCTCATCCTCCACGGGATCCTCCTCGATCTCATCCGATGGAGAGTGTACCCTACCATTGGGTACGGGGTCAGAAGATGGTGTGACCCTGACTGGACTCCTCGGATCAGAAGGGGGAGTATCCTCGCGGACGACTCTCGAGGAAAAAGGGTGTGAGCGGGTAGGTCTGAAACGAAAACTATGATAAGAGCGAGCTGGCCGTGTGGGAGGTGGTCCATGATATGTGTAAAACGGGGGTACGTGCATAGTGTATATGATGGGAATCCTAAATCTACGAGGACGAAATCGAATCAGCGGGTTCGGGTGGTAGAAGGTAATCTCTACCTCTCCCTCGAACACCGCGCGATGGTCCTCATAGATCCATGTGTCACTAGGAAGTGGCCGGATCTCGATGCGAGCGATGTATCGAGACATCACCTACAAGGGCATAGGGGTAAGCAATTCTATACACATAATCAATAGAGCAGAAATGTACAATATGTAAATATGCAACCATGAACAACAATCACATTTAGCACTTAGCAGTTATTGAATGCAAGTAGGATGCTCACACTTGTTTCATTTATCACAGTTAATTTAAATGAATGGCATGATGCATGAATTTAGCTCTCAAACCTATCTCCGTCAATCTATGTCACTCTCTGACGTCCATCCCTGACAACCCAGCACTCACCAGTGCGTTGTATTCCTAGGTATACAACATTTCGTACATTCACCAAGAATGTACACGAAAAGCTTGGAATCCGTGCCACCCGAGCACATCCCGTCATCCAAACGGACCGTCATCCAAACGGTTTAACCATATCGGCATCCACTAAGCCGACCACGTCTTCAACGTGTCATCAAGCAAGCGTTTTGGCACTCCCAGAGGCCCTCCACATGTTACCAAAACATGATCAACGACCTACCATCCGAACTCCAAAATGAATGCATCATTTCTTTGCTTAAAGGAATTGATTGATGTTTTTCTTGTTAATAATACCCGACATGCCACCCGAGCAGCGTCTCCTCATTCCAATGAAAACTTTATCATATCATCAATCAGTTCCTTTTAAGTCTTTGATCACTTGGATTATTTTCACTTAAATATTATCAATGATTCAGAATTAAAAATGATATTTTAATTATTCTAGGTGAACTACTCGAGTGTTCTTCAGACTACTCGAGTGTTCTTCACTTATTTCCAGATTACTCGAGTGTTCCTCAGAATACTCGAGTGTTCAAGTCTTTCTGGGGATTTGGGTTTCAGATTCATAAAAATACTTGAGTGATTCATGAGTTACTCGAGTGTTCTTCATCACTTCCAGAATACTCGAGTGACCCCTGAATTACTCGAGTGGTTTACCTTAACATATCCCATGCATCACTCGATTACTCGAGTTCTGGGCGTGGTACTCGAGTGTTCTTGCTCAAAATACATTGTTTTACCAAAATTTCACTCGAGTAACCAGCCTAATACTCGAGTCTTTTGTTGCAGAACAGACTGAAATCTTGGTTTTAATACACCATTTTCAATTCTAACCATTTTTAGTCCAATCCAATGATCAACAGAGTTCATATACCATAAAATGAACATGTTACAATACTCAATTCATATCAAATTACAGATTTGACAGAGAATCAATCATTAATGCATAAAACACACAATTTCACAACTTAACACCTCAAATTGCAAAATAATCAACAAACTCATGAAATAGTGTTCACTACAGCTTGCATGCATCATATGAAACTTGCTCACAACAACCATAGAGCATGAATTGGTCTCCAAACCAAAGTTCCTATCCAATCTAAGCCCTTAGAGCCTCTTGGTGGCTCTCTAATGAAAATAATGAAATTCAAACTCTATCTAGTGCATAAAACAAATTCCCCTTACCTCTTAGACGTGCACTAACAGAGAATTCCCAAGAGAAAACTCTCCAACACCAAAGACAGCTTTAAGCACCAGATGCAAGACAGTTTTGAGTGCATCACCAAGATTGAATTGGTTTACATGGAAGACAGAGATAACCATTGGGGAAATTAGTATTTCTGTACTCTATGTAACCTCTACTAACTAAAGAAATTGAATTGAGGCTCAAAAGACTCGTGAGCTTACCAAAAATTGGAATCAAAGTGAGCTCCCAGAACCACTTGACAGAAAACAGCCCCAACTTCCAAGCTCCAATTCTTCCACCACACTCACTCAAACCTCACGATTTTAGTGTCTATACAAAGCTCGTGATGTGAGCTTTGTATTAGTGTATGATTTGTGGTTTGAATCGAAATACAGGGGGTGAATCGAAGGAAACGAGTTCAGAACCCTAACTTGAGCAACAACCCAAATTTTGGCCAAATACCCCACGAATTCGGTGTTGCTTAGCTTTTATAGGCTTCAATTGAGTGCATGCATGACGACACGACCTCCATGGACGTGGAAGGGTAGCGATTTCGTGTCAACGAAACGAAATCATTGACGATGACTCACCAAACGCACTAACTCGGGCAACTCTGTCCAAAATACTCGAGTATCCAGAATAATACTCGAGTGTTTTGCCCAGTTTTTGAAAAATAATAATTTTATTTACTTTTCCCTCCAAAACCTTTCCTATAATTGCTTCTAGGTCCCAACCCAGGGACTAATATGCAAAATAATTATTTCATGCATAATTATATTTATTAACTAAATTCAAACACATCTCCTAAATACATAACACAGAATTTTAATCAAGGATTAAAATAGAAATCATTAATTATAATTAATTTTATAATTAACATTTCATTAATCGGGGATTAAAATTTTGGGGTGTTACATTTAGGATTATTGTAAAGGTTCTTATATGTCCTAATACACATTCCTAGACGATTTTAAGCCTTTAGAATACTCTCTTAACCTTTCTACACTTGCAAGAGCCTCCAAGGACTCACGTTACATCTTCTACGTCCCTTGGGGCACCAAGCATTGTTTAGGATCATTCTAAAGGTTCTTATATGTCCTTATACACATACTAGACCATTCTAAGCCTTTAGAATACTCTATTAACCATTCTACACTTATTAAAGCCTCCAAGGACTCATGCTACATCCTGTACGTCCCTTGGGGCACCAAGCAATGTTTAGGATCATTCTAAAGGGTCTTATATGTCCTAATACACATTCCTAGACCATTCTAAGCCTTTAGAATACACTCTTAACCATTCCACACTTGCAAGAGCCTCCAAGGACTCATGTTACATCTTCTACGTCCCTTGGGGCACCAAGCATTGTTTAGGATCATTCTGAGGGTTCTTATATGTCCTAATAATACACATTCCTAAACAATTCTAAGCCTTTAGAATACTCTTTTAACCATTCTACATTTGTTAGAGCCTCCAAGGACTCGTGCTACATCCTTTATGTCCCTTGGGGCACCAGGCATTGTTTAGGATTATTGTAAACGTTCTTATATGTCCTAATACACATTCCTAGACGATTCTAAGACTTTAGAATACTCTCTTAACCTTTATACACTTGCAAGAGCTTCCAAGAACGCATGCTACATCCTCTACGTCCCTTGGGGCACCAAGCATTGTTTAGGATCATTCTAAAAGTTCTTATATGTCCTTATACACATACTAGACCATTCTAAGCCTTTAGAATACTCTATTAACAATTCTACACTTATTAAAGCCTCCAAGGACTCATGCTACATCCTGTACGTCCCTTGGGGCACCAAGCAATGTTTAGGATCATTCTAAAGGGTCTTATATGTCCTAATACACATTCCTAGACCATTCTAAGCCTTTAGAATACACTCTTAACCATTCCACACTTGCAAGAGCCTCCAAGGACTCATGTTACATCTTCTACGTCCCTTGGGGCACCAAGCGTTGTTTAGGATCATTCTGAGGGTTCTTATATGTCCTAATAATACACATTCCTAAACAATTCTAAGCCTTTAGAATACTCTTTTAACCATTCTACATTTGTTAGAGCCTCCAAGGACTCGTGCTACATCCTTTATGTCCCTTGGGGCACCAGGCATTGTTTAGGATTATTGTAAACGTTCTTATATGTCCTAATACACATTCCTAGACGATTCTAAGACTTTAGAATACTCTCTTAACCTTTATACACTTGCAAGAGCTTCCAAGAACGCATGCTACATCCTCTACGTCCCTTGGGGCACCAAGCATGTTTAGGATCATTCTAAAGGATCTTCTATGTCCTAATACACATTCCTAGACCATTCTAAGCCTTTAGAATACTCTTTTAACCATTCTACACTTGTTAGAGCCTCCAAGGACTCATGCTACATCCTCTACGTCCCTTGGGTCACTAAGAATTGTTTACGATCATTCTCAAGGTTCTTATATGTCCAAATACATATTCCTAGACAATAATAAGCCTTTAGAATACTCTATTAACCATTCTACACTTGTTAGAGCCTCCAAGGACTCATGATACATTGTATACGTCCCTTGGGGCACCAGGCATTGTTTAGGATCATTCTAAAGGTTCTTATATGTCCTAATACACATTCCTAGACCATTCTAAGCCTTCATAATACTCTCTTCACCATTCTACACTTGTTAGAGCCTCCAAGGACTCATGATTTGCCCTCTACATTCCTAGGGGAACCAAGCATTGTTTAGGATCATTCTGAGGGTTCATATACGTCCTAATACACACTCCTAGACCATTCTAAGCCTTTAGAATACTCTTTTAACCATTCTACACTTGTTAGAGCCTCCAAGGACTCATGCTACATCCTCTATGTCCCTTGGGGCACCAAGCATTGATTAATATCATTCTAAAGGTTCTTATATGTCCTAATACACATACTAGACCAGTCTAAGCCTTTAGAATACTCTATTAACCATTCTACACTTGTTAAAGCCTCCAAGGACTCATGCTATATCCTGTACGTCCCTTGGGGCACCAAGCATTGTTTAGGATCATTCTACTGGTTCTTACATGTCCTAATACACATTCCTAGACGATTCTAAGCCTTTAGAATACTCTATTAACATTTTACAATTGTTAGAGCCTCCAAGGACTCATGCTATATCCTGTACACCCCTTGGGGCACCAAGCATTGTTTAGGATCATTCTAAAGGTTCTTATATGTCCTAATACACATTCCTAGACGATTCTAAGCCTTTAGAATACTCTCTTAGCCATTCTACACTTGTTAGAGCCTCCAAGGACTCATGCTACATCCTTTACGTCCCTTGGGGAACCAAACAATTTTTAGGATTATTCTAAAGGTTCTTATATGTCCTAATACACATTCCTAGACGATTCTAAGCCTTTAGAATACTCTCTTAACCATTCTACACTTGTTAGAGCCTCCAAGGACTCATGCTACATCCTTTAAGTCCCTTGGGGCCCCAAGCATTGTTTAGGATCATTCTAAAGGTTCTTATATGTCCTAATACACATTCCTAGACCATTCTAAGCCTTCATAATACTCTCTTAACCATTCTACACTTGTTAGAGCCTCCAAGGACTCATGCTACATCCTTTACGTCCCTTGGGGAACCTAGCATTGTTTAGGATTATTGTAAAGGTTCTTATATGTCCTAATATAAATTCCTAGACAATTCTAAGCCTTTAGAATACTCTTTTAACCATTCTACACTTGCTAGAGCCTCCAAGGACTCATGCTACATCCTTTACGTCCCTTGGGGCACCAAGTATTGTTTAGGATCTTTCTAAAGGTTCTTATATGTCCTAACACACATTCCTAGATGATTCTAAGCCTTGAGAGTACTCTCTTAACCATTCTACATTTGTTAGAGCCTCCAAGGACTCATGCTACATCCTATACGTCCCTTGGGGCACCAATCATTGTTTAGGATAATTCTAAAGGTAATTATATGTCCTAATACAAATTCCTATACCATTCTAAGCCTTTAAAATACGCTATTAACCATTCTACACTTGTTAGAGCCTCCAAGGACTCATGCTACATCCTATACGTCCCTACGGGCACCAATCATTGTTTAGGATCATTCTAAAGGTTCTTATATGTCCTAATACACATACTAGACCATTCTAAGCCTTTAGAATACTCTATTAACCATTCTACACTTGTTAGAGCCTCCAAGGACTCATGCTACTTCCAATACGTCCCTACGGGCACCAATCATTGTTTAGGATCATTCTAAAGGTTCTTATATGTCCTAATACGCATTCCTAGACCATTCTAAGCCTTTAGAATACTCTATTAACCATTCTACACTTGTTAGAGCTTCCAAGGACTCATGCAACATCCTTTACGTCGCGTGGGGCACCAAGCAGTGTTTAGGATTATTCTAAAGGTTCTTATATGTCCTAATACACATTCCTAGACGATTCTAAGCCTTTAGAATACTCTCTTAGCCATTCTACACTTGTTAGAGCCTCCAAGGACTCATGCTACATCCTTTACGTCCCTTGGGGAACCAAACAATTTTTAGGATTATTCTAAAGGTTCTTATATGTCCTAATACACATTCCTAGACGATTCTAAGCCTTTAGAATACTCTCTTAACCATTCTACACTTGTTAGAGCCTCCAAGGACTCATGCTACATCCTTTAAGTCCCTTGGGGCCCCAAGCATTGTTTAGGATCATTCTAAAGGTTCTTATATGTCCTAATACACATTCCTAGACCATTCTAAGCCTTCATAATACTCTCTTCACCATTCTACACTTGTTAGAGCCTCCAAGGACACATGATACATCCTATACGTCCCTTGGGGGCACCAACCATTGTTTAGCTTCATTCTAAAGTACTTATATGTCCTAATAAACATACTAGACCATTCTAAGCCTTTAGAATACTCTATTAACCATTCTACACTTGTTAGAGCCTCCAAGGACTCATGCTACATCCAACACGTCCCTACGGGCACCAATCATTGTTTAGGATCATTCTAAAGGTTCTTATATGTCCTAATACACATTCCTAGACCATTCTAAGCCTTTAGAATACTCTATTAACCATTCTACACTTGTTAGAGCCTACAAGGACTCATGCTACATCCTTTACGTCCCTTGGGGCACCAAACAATTTTTAGGATTATTCTAAAGGTTCTTATATGTCCTAATACACATTCCTAGATGATTCTAAGCCTTGAGAGTACTCTCTTAACCATTCTACATTTGTTAGAGCCTCCAAGGACTCATGCTACATCCTATACGTCCCTTGGGGCACCAATCATTGTTTAGGATAATTCTAAAGGTAATTATATGTCCTAATACAAATTCCTATACCATTCTAAGCCTTTAAAATACGCTATTAACCATTCTACACTTGTTAGAGCCTCCAAGGACTCATGCTACATCCTATACGTCCCTACGGGCACCAATCATTGTTTAGGATCATTCTAAAGGTTCTTATATGTCCTAATACACATACTAGACCATTCTAAGCCTTTAGAATACTCTATTAATCATTCTACACTTGTTAGAGCCTCCAAGGACTCATGCTACTTCCAATACGTCCCTACGGGCACCAATCATTGTTTAGGATCATTCTAAAGGTTCTTATATGTCCTAATACGCATTCCTAGACCATTCTAAGCCTTTAGAATACTCTATTAACCATTCTACACTTGTTAGAGCTTCCAAGGACTCATGCAACATCCTTTACGTCGCGTGGGGCACCAAGCAGTGTTTAGGATTATTCTAAAGGTTCTTATATGTCCTAATACACATTCCTAGATGATTCTAAGCCTTTAGAATACTCTCTTAGCCATTCTACACTTGTTAGAGCCTCCAAGGACTCATGCTACATCCTTTACGTCCCTTGGGGCACCAAACAATTTTTAGGATTATTCTAAAGGTTCTTATATGTCCTAATACACATTCCTAGACGATTCTAAGCCTTTAGAATACTCTCTTAACCATTCTACACTTGTTAGAGCCTCCAAGGACTCATGCTACATCCTTTAAGTCCCTTGGGGCCCCAAGCATTGTTTAGGATCATTCTAAAGGTTCTTATATGTCCTAATACACATTCCTAGACCATTCTAAGCCTTCATAATACTCTCTTCACCATTCTACACTTGTTAGAGCCTCCAAGGACACATGATACATCCTATACGTCCCTTGGGGGCACCAACCATTGTTTAGCTTCATTCTAAAGGTTCTTATATGTCCTAATACACATACTAGACCATTCTAAGCCTTTAGAATACTCTATTAACCATTCTACACTTGTTAGAGCCTCCAAGGACTCATGCTACATCCTATACGTCCCTTGGGGCACCAAGCATTGTTTAGGATCATTCTAAAGGTTATTATATGTCCCAATACACATTCCTAGCCCATTCTAAGCCTTCAGAATACTCTATTAACCATTCTACACTTGTTTGATCCTCCAAGGACTCATGCTTCTTCATTTACGCCCTTGGGGCACCAAGCATTGTTTAGGATCATTCTAAAGGTTCTTATATGTCCTAATACACATTCCTAGACCATTCTAAGCCTTCATAATACTCTCTTCACCATTCTACACTTGTTAGAGCCTCCAAGGACACATGATACATCCTATACGTCCCTTGGGGCCACCAACCATTGTTTAGCTTCATTCTCAAGTACTTATATGTCCTAATACACATACTAGACCATTCTAAGCCTTTAGAATACTCTATTAACCATTCTACACTTGTTAGAGCCTCCAAGGACTCATGCTACATCCAACACGTCCCTACGGGCACCAATCATTGTTTAGGATCATTCTAAAGGTTCTTATATGTCCTAATACGCATTCCTAGACCATTCTAAGCCTTTAGAATACTCTATTAACCATTCTACACTTGTTAGAGCCTACAAGGACTCATGCTACATCCTTTACGTCCCTTGGGGCACCAAACAATTTTTAGGATTATTCTAAAGGTTCTTATATGTCCTAATACACATTCCTAGTTGATTCTAAGCCTTTAGAATACTCTCTTAACCATTCTACACTTGTTAGAGCCTCCAAGAACTCATGCTACATCCTTTACGTCCCTTGGGGCACCAAGTATTGTTTAGGATCATTTTGAGGGTTCATATATGTCCTAATACACACTCCTAGACCACTCTAAGCCTTTAGAATACTCTTTTAACCTTTCTACACTTGTTAGAGCCTCCAAGGACTCATGCTACATCCTTTACGTCGCTTGGGGCACCAAGCATTGTTTAGGATCATTCTAAAGGTTCTTATATGTCCTAATACACATACTAGACCTTTCTAAGCCTTTAGAATACTGTATTAACCATTCTACACTTGTTAGAGCCTCCAAGGACTCATGCTACATCCTTTACGTCCCTTGGGGCACCAAACAATTTTTAGGATTATTCTAAAGGTTCTTATATGTCCTAATACACATTCCTAGACGATTCTAAGCCTTTAGAATACTCTCTTAACCATTCTACACTTGTTAGAGCCTCCAAGGACTCATGCTACATCCTTTAAGTCCCTTGGGGCCCCAAGCATTGTTTAGGATCATTCTAAAGGTTCTTATATGTCCTAATACACATTCCTAGACGATTCTAAGCCTTTAGAATACTCTCTTAACCATTCTACACTTGTTAGAGCCTCCAAGGACTCATGCTACATCCTTTACGTCCCTTGGGGCACCAAACAATTTTTAGGATTATTCTAAAGGTTCTTATATGTCCTAATACACATTCCTAGTCGATTCTAAGCCTTTAGAATACTCTCTTAACCATTCTACACTTGTTAGAGCCACCAAGGACTCATGCTACATCCTTTACGTCCCTTGGGGCACCAAGCATTGTTTAGGATTATTCTAAAGATTCTTATATGTCCTAATACACATTCCTAGACGATTCTAAGCCTTTAGAGTACTTTCTTAACCATTCTACCCTTGTAAGAGCCTCCAAGGACTCATGCTACATCCTTTACGTCCCTTGGGGCACCAAGCATTGTTTAGGATCTTTCTAAAGGTTCTTATATGTCCTAATACACATTCCTAGATGATTCTAAGCCTTGAGAGTACTCTCGTAACCATTCTACACTTGTTAGAGCCTCCAAGGACTCATGCTACATCCTTTAAGTCCCTTGGGGCCCCAAGCATTGTTTAGGATCATTCTAAAGGTTCTTATATGTCCTAATACACATTCCTAGACCATTCTAAGCCTTTAGAATACTCTCTTAACCATTCTACACTTGTTAGAGCCTCAAAGGACTCATGCTACATCCTATACGTCCCTTGGGGCACCAAGCATTGTTTAGGATCATTCTAAAGGTTATTATATGTCCCAATACACATTCCTAGCCCATTCTAAGCCTTCAGAATACTCTATTAACCATTCTACACTTGTTACAGCCTCCAAGGACTCATGCTACTTCATTTACGTCCCTTGGGGCACCATGCATTGTTTAGGATCATTCTAAAGGTTCTTATATGTCCTAATACACATTCCTAGACCATTCTAAGCCTTCATAATACTCTCTTCACCATTCTACACTTGTTAGAGCCTCCAAGGACACATGATACATCCTATACGTCCCTTGGGGGCACCAAGCATTGTTTAGCTTCATTCTAAAGGTTCTTATATGTCCTAATACACATACTAGACCATTCTAAGCCTTTAGAATACTCTATTAACCATTCTACACTTGTTAGAGCCTCCAAGGACTCATGCTACATCCAATACGTCCCTACGGGCACCAATCATTGTTTATGATCATTCTAAAGGTTCTTATATGTCCTAATACGCATTCCTAGACCATTCTAAGCCTTTAGAATACTCTATTAACCATTCTACACTTTTTAGAGCCTCCAAGGACTCATGCTACATCCTATACGCCCCTTGGGGCACCAAGCATTGTATAGGATCATTCTAAAGGTTATTATATGTCCCAATACACATTCCTAGCCCATTCTAAGCCTTCAGAATACTCTATTAACCATTCTACACTTGTTTGAGCCTCCAAGGACTCATGCTTCTTCATTTACGTCCCTTGGGGCACCAAGCATTGTTTAGGATCATTCTAAAGGTTCTTATATGTCCTAATACACATTCCTAGACCATTCTAAGCCTTCATAATACTCTCTTCAACATTCTACACTTGTTAGAGCCTCCAAGGACACATGATACATCCTATACGTCCCTTGGGGGCACCAACCATTGTTTAGCTTCATTCTAAAGGTTCTTATATGTCCTAATACACATTCCTAGACGATTCTAAGCCTTTAGAATACTCTCTTAACCATTCTACACTTGTTAGAGCCTCCAAGGACTCATGCTACATCCTTTACGTCCCTTGGGGCACCAAGCTTTGTTTAGGATTATTCTAAAGGTTCTTATATGTCCTATTACACATTCCTAGACGATTCTAAGCCTTTAGAGTACTTTCTTAACCATTCTACCCTTGTAAGAGCCTCCAAGGACTCATGCTACATCCTTTACGTCCCTTGGGGCACCAAGCATTGTTTAGGATCTTTCTAAAGGTTCTTATATGTCCTAATACACACTCCTAGATGATTCTAAGCCTTAAGAGTACTCTCTTAACCATTCTACACTTGTTAGAGCCTCCAAGGACTCATGCTACATCCTTTAAGTCCCTTGGGGCCCCAAGCATTGTTTAGGATCATTCTACTGGTTCTTACATGTCCTAATACACATTCCTAGACGATTCTAAGCCTTTAGAATACTCTATTAACATTTCTACAATTGTTAGAGCCTCCACGGACTCATGCTACAACCTCTACGTCCCTTGGGGCACCAAGCATTGTTTAGGATTATTCTAAAGGTTCTTATATGTCCTAATACACATTCCTAGACGATTCTAAGCCTTTAGAATACTCTCTTAACCATTCTACACTTGTTAGAGCCTCCAAGGACTCATGCTACATCCAATACGTCCCTACGGGCACCAATCATTGTTTATGATCATTCTAAAGGTTCTTATATGTCCTAATACGCATTCCTAGACCATTCTAAGCCTTTAGAATACTCTATTAACCATTCTACACTTTTTAGAGCCTCCAAGGACTCATGCTACATCCTATACGCCCCTTGGGGCACCAAGCATTGTATAGGATCATTCTAAAGGTTATTATATGTCCCAATACACATTCCTAGCCCATTCTAAGCCTTCAGAATACTCTATTAACCATTCTACACTTGTTTGAGCCTCCAAGGACTCATGCTTCTTCATTTATGTCCCTTGGGGCACCAAGCATTGTTTAGGATCATTCTAAAGGTTCTTATATGTCCTAATACACATTCCTAGACCATTCTAAGCCTTCATAATACTCTCTTCAACATTCTACACTTGTTAGAGCCTCCAAGGACACATGATACATCCTATACGTCCCTTGGGGGCACCAACCATTGTTTAGCTTCATTCTAAAGGTTCTTATATGTCCTAATACACATTCCTAGACGATTCTAAGCCTTTAGAATACTCTCTTAACCATTCTACACTTGTTAGAGCCTCCAAGGACTCATGCTACATCCTTTACGTCCCTTGGGGCACCAAGCTTTGTTTAGGATTATTCTAAAGGTTCTTATATGTCCTATTACACATTCCTAGACGATTCTAAGCCTTTAGAGTACTTTCTTAACCATTCTACCCTTGTAAGAGCCTCCAAGGACTCATGCTACATCCTTTACGTCCCTTGGGGCACCAAGCATTGTTTAGGATCTTTCTAAAGGTTCTTATATGTCCTAATACACATTCCTAGATGATTCTAAGCCTTAAGAGTACTCTCTTAACCATTCTACACTTGTTAGAGCCTCCAAGGACTCATGCTACATCCTTTAAGTCCCTTGGGGCCCCAAGCATTGTTTAGGATCATTCTACTGGTTCTTACATGTCCTAATACACATTCCTAGACGATTCTAAGCCTTTAGAATACTCTATTAACATTTCTACAATTGTTAGAGCCTCCACGGACTCATGCTACAACCTCTACGTCCCTTGGGGCACCAAGCATTGTTTAGGATTATTCTAAAGGTTCTTATATGTCCTAATACACATTCCTAGACGATTCTAAGCCTTTAGAATACTCTCTTAACCATTCTACACTTGTTAGAGCCTCCAAGGACTCATGCTACATCCTTTACGTCCCTTGGGGCACCAAACAATTTTTAGGATTATTCTAAAGATTCTTATATGTCCTAATACACATTCCTAGACGATTCTAAGCCTTTAGAATACTCTCTTAGCCATTCTACACTTGTTAGAGCCTCCAAGGACTCATGCTACATCCTTTACGTCCCTTGGGGCACCAAACAATTTTTAGGATTATTCTAAAGGTTCTTATATGTCCTAATACACATTCCTAGACGATTCTAAGCCTTTAGAATACTCTCTTAACCATTCTACACTTGTTAGAGCCTCCAAGGACTCATGCTACATCCTTTACGTCCCTTGGGGCACCAAGCTTTGTTTAGGATTATTCTAAAGGTTCTTATATGTCCTAATACACATTCCTAGACGATTCTAAGCCTTTAGAGTACTTTCTTAACCATTCTACCCTTGTAAGAGCCTCCAAGGACTCATGCTACATCCTTTACGTCCCTTGGGGCACCAAGCATTGTTTAGGATCTTTCTAAAGGTTCTTATATATTCTAATACACATTCCTAGATGATTCTAAGCCTTAAGAGTACTCTCTTAACCATTCTACACTTGTTAGAGCCTCCAAGGACTCATGCTACATCCATTAAGTCCCTTGGGGCCCCAAGCATTGTTTAGGATCATTCTAAAGGTTCTTATATGTCCTAATACACATTCCTAGACCATTCTAAGCCTTCATAATACTCTCTTCACCATTCTACACTTGTTAGAGCCTCCAAGGACACATGATACATCCTATACGTCCCTTGGGGGCACCAACCATTGTTTAGCTTCATTCTAAAGGTTCTTATATGTCCTAATACACATACTAGACCATTCTAAGCCTTTAGAATACTCTATTAACCATTCTACACTTGTTAGAGCCTCCAAGGACTCATGCTACATCCTATACGTCCCTTGGGGCACCAAGCATTGTTTAGGATCATTCTAAAGGTTATTATATGTCCCAATACACATTCCTAGCCCATTCTAAGCCTTCAGAATACTCTATTAACCATTCTACACTTGTTTGAGCCTCCAAGGACTCATGCTTCTTCATTTACGTCCCTTGGGGCACCAAGCATTGTTTAGGATCATTCTAAAGGTTCTTATATGTCCTAATACACATTCCTAGACCATTCTAAGCCTTCATAATACTCTCTTCACCATTCTACACTTGTTAGAGCCTCCAAGGACACATGATACATCCTATACGTCCTTTGGGGGCACCAACCATTGTTTAGCTTCATTCTAAAGTACTTATATGTCCTAATACACATACTAGACCATTCTAAGCCTTTAGAATACTCTATTAACCATTCTACACTTGTTAGAGCCTCCAAGGACTCATGCTACATCCAACACGTCCCTACGGGCACCTATCATTGTTTAGGATCATTCTAAAGGTTCTTATATGTCCTAATACGCATTCCTAGACCATTCTAAGCCTTTAGAATACTCTATTAACCATTCTACACTTGTTAGAGCCTCCAAGGACTCATGCTACATCCTTTACGTCCCTTGGGGCACCAAGTATTGTTTAGGATCATTTTCAGTGTTCATATATGTCCTAATACACACTCCTAGACCATTCTAAGCCTTTAGAATACTCTTTTAACCTTTCTACACTTGTTAGAGCCTCCAAGGACTCATGCTACATCCTTTACGTCGCTTGGGGCACCAAGCATTGTTTAGGATTATTGTAAAGGTTCTTATATGTCCTAATACACATTCCAAGACGATTCTATGCCTTTAGAATACTCTCTTAACCATTCTACACTTGGTAGAGCCTCCAAGGACTCATGTAACATCTTCTACGTCCCTTGGGGCACCAAGCATTGTTTAGGATCATTCTAAAGGTTCTTATATGTCCTAATACACATACTAGACCTTTCTAAGCCTTTAGAATACTCTATTAACCATTCTACACTTGTTATAGCCTCCAAGGACTCATGCTACATCCTGTACGCCCCTTGGGGCACCAAGCATTGTTTAGGATCATTCTAAAGGTTATTATATGTCCTAATACACATTCCTAGACGATTCTAAGCCTTTAGAGTACTCTATTAACGTTTCTACAATTGTTAGAGCCTGCAAGGACTCATGCTACATCCTCTACATCCCTTGGGGCACCAAGCATTGTTTAGGATCATTCTAAAGGTTCTTATATGTCCTAATACACATACTAGACCATACTAAGCCTTTAGAATACTCTATTAACCATTCTACACTTGTTAAAGCCTCCAAGGACTCATGCTACATCCAACACGTCCCTTGGGGCACCTATCATTGTTTAGGATCATTCTAAAGGTTCTTATATGTCCTAATACGCATTCCTAGACCATTCTAAGCCTTTAGAATACTCTCTTAACCATTCTACAATTGTTAGAGCCTCCAAGGACTCATGCTACATCCTTTAAGTCCCTTGGGGCCCCAAGCATTGTTTAGGATCATTCTACTGGTTCTTACATGTCCTAATACACATTCCTAGACGATTCTAAGCCTTTAGAATACTCTATTAACATTTCTACACTTGTTAGAGCCTCCACAGACTCATGCTACATCCTCTACGTCCCTTGGGGCACCAAGCATTGTTTAGGATTATTCTAAAGGTTCTTATATGTCCTAATACACATTCCTAGACGATTCTAAGCCTTTAGAATACTCTCTTAACCATTCTACACTTGTTAGAGCCTCCAAGGACTCATGCTACATCCTTTACGTCCCTTGGGGCACCAAGCTTTGTTTAGGATTATTCTAAAGGTTCTTATATGTCCTATTACACATTCCTAGACGATTCTAAGCCTTTAGAGTACTTTCTTAACCATTCTACCCTTGTAAGAGCCTCCAAGGACTCATGCTACATCCTTTACGTCCCTTGGGGCACCAAGCATTGTTTAGGATCTTTCTAAAGGTTCTTATATGTCCTAATACACATTCCTAGATGATTCTAAGCCTTAAGAGTACTCTCTTAACCATTCTACACTTGTTAGAGCCTCCAAGGACTCATGCTACATCCATTAAGTCCCTTGGGGCCCCAAGCATTGTTTAGGATCATTCTAAAGGTTCTTATATGTCCTAATACACATTCCTAGACCATTCTAAGCCTTCATAATACTCTCTTCACCATTCTACACTTGTTAGAGCCTCCAAGGACACATGATACATCCTATACGTCCCTTGGGGGCACCAACCATTGTTTAGCTTCATTCTAAAGGTTCTTATATGTCCTAATACACATACTAGACCATTCTAAGCCTTTAGAATACTCTATTAACCATTCTACACTTGTTAGAGCCTCCAAGGACTCATGCTACATCCTATACGTCCCTTGGGGCACCAAGCATTGTTTAGGATCATTCTAAAGGTTATTATATGTCCCAATACACATTCCTAGCCCATTCTAAGCCTTCAGAATACTCTATTAACCATTCTACACTTGTTTGAGCCTCCAAGGACTCATGCTTCTTCATTTACGTCCCTTGGGGCACCAAGCATTGTTTAGGATCATTCTAAAGGTTCTTATATGTCCTAATACACATTCCTAGACCATTCTAAGCCTTCATAATACTCTCTTCACCATTCTACACTTGTTAGAGCCTCCAAGGACACATGATACATCCTATACGTCCTTTGGGGGCACCAACCATTGTTTAGCTTCATTCTAAAGTACTTATATGTCCTAATACACATACTAGACCATTCTAAGCCTTTAGAATACTCTATTAACCATTCTACACTTGTTAGAGCCTCCAAGGACTCATGCTACATCCAACACGTCCCTACGGGCACCTATCATTGTTTAGGATCATTCTAAAGGTTCTTATATGTCCTAATACGCATTCCTAGACCATTCTAAGCCTTTAGAATACTCTATTAACCATTCTACACTTGTTAGAGCCTCCAAGGACTCATGCTACATCCTTTACGTCCCTTGGGGCACCAAGTATTGTTTAGGATCATTTTCAGTGTTCATATATGTCCTAATACACACTCCTAGACCATTCTAAGCCTTTAGAATACTCTTTTAACCTTTCTACACTTGTTAGAGCCTCCAAGGACTCATGCTACATCCTTTACGTCGCTTGGGGCACCAAGCATTGTTTAGGATTATTGTAAAGGTTCTTATATGTCCTAATACACATTCCAAGACGATTCTATGCCTTTAGAATACTCTCTTAACCATTCTACACTTGGTAGAGCCTCCAAGGACTCATGTAACATCTTCTACGTCCCTTGGGGCACCAAGCATTGTTTAGGATCATTCTAAAGGTTCTTATATGTCCTAATACACATACTAGACCTTTCTAAGCCTTTAGAATACTCTATTAACCATTCTACACTTGTTATAGCCTCCAAGGACTCATGCTACATCCTGTACGCCCCTTGGGGCACCAAGCATTGTTTAGGATCATTCTAAAGGTTATTATATGTCCTAATACACATTCCTAGACGATTCTAAGCCTTTAGAGTACTCTATTAACGTTTCTACAATTGTTAGAGCCTGCAAGGACTCATGCTACATCCTCTACATCCCTTGGGGCACCAAGCATTGTTTAGGATCATTCTAAAGGTTCTTATATGTCCTAATACACATACTAGACCAT
The DNA here is from genome assembly GCA_037953625.1 of Crotalaria pallida. NCBI lineage: Eukaryota > Viridiplantae > Streptophyta > Magnoliopsida > Fabales > Fabaceae > Crotalaria > Crotalaria pallida. The sequence goes on along the minus strand of CM075649.1, from coordinate 70,515,510 downwards.
ACTAAGCCTTTAGAATACTCTATTAACCATTCTACACTTGTTAAAGCCTCCAAAGACTCATGCTACATCCTGTACGTCCCTTGGGGCACCAAGCATTGTTTAGGATCATTCTACTGGTTCTTACATGTCCTAATACACATTCCTAGACGATTCTAAGCCTTTAGAATACTCTATTAACATTTCTACAATTGTTAGAGCCCCCACGGACTCATGCTACAACCTCTACGTCCCTTGGGGCACCAAGCATTGTTTAGGATTATTCTAAAGGTTCTTATATGTCCTAATACACATTCCTAGACGATTCTAAGCCTTTAGAATACTCTCTTAACCATTCTACACTTGTTAGAGCCTCCAAGGACTCATGCTACATCCTTTACGTCCCTTGGGGCACCAAACAATTTTTAGGATTATTCTAAAGGTTCTTATATGTCCTAATACACATTCCTAGTCGATTCTAAGCCTTTAGAATACTCTCTTAACCATTCTACACTTGTTAGAGCCACCAAGGACTCATGCTACATCCTTTACGTCCCTTGGGGCACCAAGCATTGTTTAGGATTATTCTAAAGGTTCTTATATGTCCTAATACACATTCCTAGACCATTCTAAGCCTTCATAATACTCTCTTCACCATTCTACACTTGTTAGAGCCTCCAAGGACACATGATACATCCTATACGTCCCTTGGGGGCACCAAGCATTGTTTAGCTTCATTCTAAAGGTTCTTATATGTCCTAATACACATACTAGACCATTCTAAGCCTTTAGAATACTCTATTAACCATTCTACACTTGTTAGAGCCTCCAAGGACTCATGCTACATCCAATACGTCCCTACGGGCACCAATCATTGTTTATGATCATTCTAAAGGTTCTTATATGTCCTAATACGCATTCCTAGACCATTCTAAGCCTTTAGAATACTCTATTAACCATTCTACACTTGTTAGAGCCTCCAAGGACTCATGCTACATCCTATACGCCCCTTGGGGCACCAAGCATTGTATAGGATCATTCTAAAGGTTATTATATGTCCCAATACACATTCCTAGCCCATTCTAAGCCTTCAGAATACTCTATTAACCATTCTACACTTGTTTGAGCCTCCAAGGACTCATGCTTCTTCATTTACGTCCCCTGGGGCACCAAGCATTGTTTAGGATCATTCTACTGGTTCTTACATGTCCTAATACACATTCCTAGACGATTCTAAGCCTTTACAATACTCTATTAACATTTCTACAATTGTTAGAGCCTCCACGGACTCATGCTACAACCTCTACGTCCCTTGGGGCACCAAGCATTGTTTAGGATTATTCTAAAGGTTCTTATATGTCCTAATACACATTCCTAGACGATTCTAAGCCTTTAGAATACTCTCTTAACCATTCTACACTTGTTAGAGCCTCCAAGGACTCATGCTACATCCTTTACGTCCCTTGGGGCACCAAACAATTTTTAGGATTATTCTAAAGGTTCTTATATGTCCTAATACACATTCCTAGTCGATTCTAAGCCTTTAGAATACTCTCTTAACCATTCTACACTTGTTAGAGCCACCAAGGACTCATGCTACATCCTTTACGTCCCTTGGGGCACCAAGCATTGTTTAGGATTATTCTAAAGGTTCTTATATGTCCTAATACACATTCCTATACGATTCTAAGCCTTTAGAGTACTTTCTTAACCATTCTACCCTTGTAAGAGCCTCCAAGGTCTCATGCTACATCCTTTACGTCCCTTGGGGCACCAAGCATTGTTTAGGATCTTTCTAAAGGTTCTTATATGTCCTAATACACATTCCTAGATGATTCTAAGCCTTGAGAGTACTCTCTTAACCATTCTACACTTGTTAGAGCCTCCAAGGACTCATGCCACATCCTTTAAGTCCCTTGGGGCCCCAAGCATTGTTTAGGATCATTCTAAAGGTTCTTATATGTCCTAATACACATTCCTAGACCATTCTAAGCCTTTAGAATACTCTATTAACCATTCTACACTTGTTAAAGCCTCCAAGGACTCATGCTACATCCTGTACGCCCCTTGGGGCACCAAGCATTGTTTAGGATCATTCTAAAGGTTCTTATATGTCCTAATACACATTCCTAGACGATTCTAAGCCTTTAGAGTACTCTATTAACGTTTCCACAATCATAAGTGACATTCAAAGTCATTCATGATTACAATTGATGAAGATGAAACACTTCTCTCAAGCCCCAGTCATCATACAAATTCGTCCAAGACAAGAAGAATAAAGGATAAAGAAGTTGCTTATCATTCGTGAAGCATTCATGCCAAGGGAGTTACAAATTGAAGCTCACAATTATGAGGCCATTATTTGGGCGGCCTAGCATTCAAGAAAGGAAGGAGTTGTACTTCCTGTGGTAGACCGACCCTCGGTCTACCCTAAAACGCCCTCGGCCGACTAGAATACTCACTGGCCGACCAGAATTCTCATTCTGCCGGGTCACGCATCTTTGGGCCGAGCACATGCCAGAGGACCCACCCTAACGACTCTGGACCGAGTACAGGGACCTCTTCCCTTAAAGAGTCCAAGCTAAGGGCGCGTGAGCCTAGCTCGCCAACCAGATAAGACTAACCGCTAACAGGATAAGGATGAATGACTCATCCCTTATCCTATAAAGGGACACGTCAGCCCTACTGGACCTCCGTACAGGCCCATAGGGTACAACACCGCTCCCCCTATAAATAGCTGTCTCCAGCTAGGGGCTCAGGTACGTTTTTTCTCCCTAATCATACACTAGCACACACTCGTGATTAGGGAAACCCTAGTTATCCCAACTGGATAGCTAGCATACCAACAAAATCACACAGTAACATCAGATCGTATTCTAGCTCTTAGGTCTTCCATACCCTTGAGCTAGGGTTATACTCTGAACATTGTGTCTAGGACATTACATTGGCGCCGTCTGTGGGAAACCGTAAACTGCTATTCCCACCCCAAAATGGTAGAAACGCGAGGAAACGCAACATCGCGTGGCGCAAACCGCCATGCAGGGCGAAACCATCAGAATTTGCAAGAAGGCAGTGGCGACAACGGCGGAGATCTCGATGGGAGAAACCCTCCACATCCCAGCATGCCATCAGTAAGACAAATTCCAGCCCGGAGCCACCACTCCGTTCCAGCTCGCACGCACAGTGGTCCTTACACCGTCCATTCCAGGCAAACAAACCCCCAGAACCAAAATTCTCTTAACCCCAATCATGCCCAAAACCATGGATCAGGCCGATCCATCGACGCCCGTGTTTCTGGAGATGATAGAGATCACTCCCGTGGTCAAAGGGAGAGCCAGTTGGAAGAAATCATTAAGCAACAAGCTAAGATCCTAGAACAACAGGGAAAGGCCATCGCCGATCTCCAACAGCTCCATATGCAGGCGGTGGCCGGAGGGGTGTTAGCAACTCAGCTGATCCCCCACCCAACCACCACTCTACCTCCACCACCCCCCATAAACCCAATCTTAGAGGACACATATGAAACCGACCACACTGCTCATCCTGGCCATCCCTTCACTCCGAGAATCATGGCATACGAGACACCCTCAGCCTTTCTCGGCCCAACGAGTGTTTCCAAATATAACGGGTTAACCGACCCTTTGGAGCATATCTTGTCTTTTGAAGGAGCTATGAACTTTTACGACGGTGGAGACATGATGAAATGCAGAGCTTTTTCCATGACTCTCCAACCACCCGTCTTAAGGTGGTACTCAGCCTTGCCCAGGAACTCTATTAACTCCTGGGCAGAGATGAAGAGTTTTTCTGAACAGGTACACCGCTAGTTGCGTCCAGCCGAAGTCCGACCACGCGCTAGCGGGCGTTATGCAGCAGACCGAAGAGCCGTTACGGGAATATCTCTCACGTTTCCATTCGGAGGCAGGGACCGTGCCTAACTTAGAACCAAGCTTTGCAGTCTTTCTCTTCACTCAGGGTCTCCGAAACGGAGATTTCAAAAATTCACTTGTGGGCAAACCGCCGAGGGATATGGCGGAGCTAAGACATCGATCTACTAAGTTCATAAACTTAGAAGAATTCAGCAAATGGCAAAGAAACAGAGACAGAGGCGAGCGGGGAGAGCCATCCTCCCAGGGGAGATCAAGAAGAGACGAGAGAAGGGATGACCGAAGGGAAGATCAAAGGAGGGGACCCCGGGGGGAAAGGAGATTTGGACCTCCCCGAGGGAAATTCGAGCAATACACCCCTCTCACAGTCCCAAGAAGCCAAATTCTGCAGGAAACAATGCAGACTGACCTCCGAGCAATAGAAAGACCACCCCCCTTGAAGAGAAGCCAGCGGCAAGATCGCTCCAAATTTTGCTCGTATCATGGTGGTTATGGGCACACGATAGATGAATGCACTTGGCTCAGGGATGTGATCGAGCAGTTAATCAGGGACGGCAAGTTACAGCAGTATGTCCGGGAAGCACTTGACCGACATACTCGAAGAAGAACTCCATCCCCTGACAGGAATGGTCGGCCGTCAACCAGGCAAGCCGATCAAAACACCAACCAACAACAACCAACCAATCAGCAGCGAGTGGCCATGGTAGAGGTTGCCACGACGGATCAATCCCCGCAAAACCTACGAGTCAACACCATTGCTGGAGGTTTTGCGGGAGGAGGAGAGAAACGGTCCGACAGAAAGAAATATATCAATCAAGTCCTTGCAGTTCACAACCATCCAATCCGAAAGAGAACCACAAGAAGTATTCCCATTAGCTTTTCTGATGATGATCTTGAAGGGGTGATCCCGGGTCATAACGACCCTATGGTCATCACTGCTTTGATCGGTAATTACGAGGTTGCCAGGGTATTCGTCGATCAGGGTAGCTCGGCAGATATCATGTTCCTAAACCTTTTCGAAGCACTAAAATTAAAAAACTCGGACCTGACCCCCTTCGAGGGAAAGCTGATCAGCTTTACTGGGGATGCAGTGGTTCCCAAGGGACACATCCAGCTGCCAGTGACCCTCGGGAACCACCCTTCGGCGAGAACCGAGATTATCAAGTTCCTTGTAGTCGATTGCCCTTCAGCATACAATGCCATCCTCGGCAGGACATGCTTGCAGGCCTTCGGCGCGGTCGTGTCAACGGTCCATCTGGCTATGAAGTTTGAAGGTACTGACAGGACTGTAGTTACCATCCGAGCCGAGCAGGAGAAGGCTCGACTGTGTTACAATGCCAGTTTGGCAAAGATCAAGATTCCAGAACAAATCCAGCCAACGTTAAGTTTGAACAAGGGAAGTGTACTCTTGACGGATCTAGATGTTAGGTCCGATTTGGATGATTCAAGACCTACCCCTGAAGGAGAGTGGGAGTTCATTGTTTTGGATGAAAAACTACCAGACAGAAGAGTGAAACTAGGAACCAACCTTCCAGAAGAAATACGAGCAGAAATGCTCGAGCTTTTAAAGAAGAATAAAGATCTTTTCGCTTGGACCTCGGCAGACATGCCGGGGATTGATCCGAACTTGATCTGTCATCGGCTCAGTGTTTATCCGACCGCCAAACCGGTCGCCCAAAAGAAGAGAAGGGTTGGCACCGAAAAGGCGGTAGTGATAGAGCAAAAGGTATCCGAGCTCCTTTCCGCCGGGTTCATAAGGGAGGTTAGCTACTCGGAATGGCTCTCCAACACCGTTCTGGTCAAGAAATCGAATGGGAAGTGGCGCATGTGCGTCGACTATACCGATTTGAACAAAGCACGCCCAAAGGACCAGTACCCCCTCCCCATCATTGACAAATTAGTGGACAACTCATCTGGCTACCAACTCTTATCTTTCATGGATGCATACTCAGGATATAATCAAATCCCGATGTACCCTCCTGATCAGGAGAAAACGGCCTTCATCACTGAAAGGGCAACTTACTGCTACACGGTAATGCCTTTCGGGTTGAAAAACGCTGGCGCAACCTACCAGCGTATGATGAACAAGGTCTTCTCGGGAATGATCGGACCTACTCTTGAGGTGTACATTGATGATATGATATCTAAGAGTAAGAAGAAGGAGGACCATCCTCGGGACCTCGTGGCTATTTTTGATAGAATCAGAAAAGTTAACATGCGCCTGAACCCTGATAAGTGTACCTTTGGGGTCCCAGCCGGGACCTTTTTAGGTTTCATGCTCTCGGAGAGGGGGATCGAGGCCAACCCGGAGAAATGTCAAGCTATCCTGAACATGCACAGCCCATCTAATGTCAAAGAAGTTCAAAGGCTAACTGGTCGGATGGCGGCCCTCTCCAGATTTCTCCCTCAAGTAGCCAAGAAAGCTTTACCATGGTACCAGTTACTCAGAAAAAACAAGAACTTCCATTGGAACGACTGATGAGCATTTTATTTCCCATTATTCCTTGCATTATTTTACTCCTATTATTGATACTTGTTGCCCATTTGACATTGATTAGCTTGATTTAGTGATTTTGAGTTTATTGGACTAATATTCCGAATATTGTTTAATTTGGGATTATTTAGCCTAATTAATTCTATTTCTATTTTCAGGTAATATTTGGCACAAGGACACTTTGGAATGTTTGGAAATGAAGATTGAAGCATTGAAGTGAAGATTGTAATTTGCATTTAGGTACCTTTTTAATTGTAATTTTTAGAATAGTGTTTCTTAGGACTTGGGCCCATGTTTTAGGCCCATTTTCATGACTAAAGAGGGGAAATTCGTGTAACCCCCAAGACACACTCCCATTTCAGATTTCTCACTCTCTCTCTAGGTTAGAACTTCTCTCTTGGCTCTCCCAAGTGGTGGTGGCTGCTAGGGTTTTGTTCTTCCCCATTTCTACTCGTTTTTCTTCATTTATGGCCATGGAAGGCTAGACTTCAAGGGTTAATCCCTTTGGTATTGTATTATCTACTCTTGAGCTCTTGTTATTAATGCAATTTCATTTTCTCTTCTCTGTTTTCATGTTTATCGATGTGTAGTGGTTTGCTTAATTCCATTTCGTAGAGATAATACATGAATATAAATGCTTAATTTGTATTAACTCGTAAAAACTCCAATTCTGGTTTCTGATGCTTAATTAGAAGTTAGGGTTTGGAGTGATAACTGAATTTTCGCTTAGTATTTGGTTATCACGAGTTGGACAGAGGAGAGGAGAGGAATCGATCTTTAGTGAGCTAGGATTGAGTAGTGTACGTAGCCAAAGGGGTTTGCCCGCTTTTGTTTCTGATTTTCTTAGTTTTTATATTCTGTTTATGTTTTGTTCTTCACATTTGTCACACACAAAAACCCCCCCATTTTACTGCACACTACGTGTTTGATACTTTGCCTAGACCGATATTCGCTGGGAAACGACCTAGGATCACCTTCCTAGTACTACAGAATAAACACCTTTTATTTTGATCGGGTACGGCCTCGATCAAAATTTGGCGCCGTTGCCGGGGATTATCGGTTCTTGCCAAAGATCATACAGTAGTTAATTAGATTAGTTAGTGTAGTTAGTGTGTGAATAAGCATTCTGATAACTGATTGAAAGTTGCCCTGTTTGCTGATTTGCTGTTCTGCACAACTGATGCTATTCTAGTGATTCTGTGAGTGCCATTCAACATAGCTGCGGGTGGAATTTTTGCACGAAAATTGGTATCCACACTTGTTTCATCATATATTAGTGTGTTGATGCATCACAGACACTCAGATATGCACTGGTTGTGAGTTCCAGAAAAATTATCCATGTTTTAGCAGCACTTACTATAAATAGGCATAACTTTTGATCAGGTTGTCGGAATTGGACGAATTATATATCAAATCGAAGGGAAAAATTCAATAAAGAGATAATTTCGCCAACGGCGGAATTAGAGAAAATATTGACCCCAAAATCCTTCGTTTACTATTTCTTTTTTATTTTACAAGTTTTATTTTCTTAGTTTTTGGTCCCTATTTTAATTCTTTGACTTGGTTCCCTTTTGAATTTTGTCCTCAAACTTTCTGTGATATGTTTTCATGATTTTAGGGTGCTTAAAAAAATTAAAAAAAAAATTTTAAAAAAATAAAAAATTTTGTTGCCGATTTTGGTCATGCATATCTGTTACAGTATGCTATGGTTGATGTTGTTCTGTTCAATACATGACTAGGGGCAACCCAAGTTATTTGCATCCTTACAACCCTGAAATTGATAGAACTTATCACAGATTAGTTAGACAAAATAAGAATCAGTCATTAGGTAGTGAGTCAGAGTCATCTTATAGTCCATCTAATTCTGATTCTGTTTCTATTTCTTCTATTCCTTCTACTTTTATTCAATCTGATTCTATATATTGTGATAACATGGCTCAACCCCCACCAAGGGAAAGGACACTTAGGGAGCTGGCTGCACCTGACTTCACTATTGAAGACTCGTGTATCCGGTATCCTGATGAGGATGTTCCTTTTGAGCTTAGAACAGGACTAATCCATTTGTTGCCCAAGTTTCATGGTCTTGCAGGTGAGGATCCTCATAAGCATCTCAAGAAATTCCATATAGTGTGCACCACAATGAAACCACATGATGTGCAAGAGGATCATGTCTGTCTCAGAGCATTTCCACATTCCTTAGAGGGTCTAGCACAAGATTGGTTATCTGACTTGGCCCCTGGTTCCATCACAAGCTGGGATGACTTGAAGAGGGCATTTCTGGAAAAATTCTTCCCTGCAAATAGGACCACTGCAATCAGAAAGGAAATTTCTGGTATCAGGCAACAACATGGAGAGAGTCTCTATGATTATTGGGAGAGATTCAAGAGGTTGTGTGCTTCCTGCCCTCACCATCAGATCTTAGAGCAGCTTCTCATCCAGTACTTTTATGAAGGTCTCAACTTCATGGAAAGAAACATGGTAGATGCTGCAAGTGGTGGTACATTGGGAGATATGACACCCTTACAAGCCAGGAGCAAAATTGAGAAGATGGCTTCCAACTGTCAACAATTCCATGCAAGAAGCAACAGTGATGCAATAGTTGTGAGGGATGTAAATGATGTTGGTGCAGACTCGGGCAAGGTTGAGAAGCTTGAGCAGAAAATTGATTCTCTCACAACATTGGTCACACAATTGGCTGTCAATCAGAAAAAGATGATACTTCCTGCTAGAGTGTGTGGCATATGCACATCCATTGAGCACCCCACAGATGCATGCCCTTCCCTTCAGCAGCAACAGCCGATGACCAGTGGTGACCAACCCGAGGCCTATGCAGCAAACATATACAACAATAGAGGTCCACAACAACACAATCATGACCTCTCTTCCAATAGATACAACCCTGGATGGAGGAACCATCCCAATCTGAAGTGGTCTGATCAACAACAACCTCCTCCTAATGTTCCATTTCAGAACACCGCTGGACCGAGCAGACCACCATATGTACCTCCTCCAATCCAACAGCAAAGGCAACAACAGCAGCAAGTGGTTCATCCTTCACCATCAGCCCCTCCATCCAACCAACCTACCTTGGAGGAGTTGGTGAGGCAAATGACCATGCAAAACCTCCAATTTCAACAAGAGACTAGAGCATCCATTCAGAGACAAGAGGCATCCATTCAGACTTTGACAAATCAGATGGGTCAAATGGCAACTTCTCTCAACAACTTGCAATCTCAAAATTCTGACAAGTTGCCATCCCAAACTGTGATCAACCCTCAGAATCAGAATGTGAGTGCCATCAACCTGAGGTCGGGAAAGCAGATTGTCACACCCACACCACAACCTAACCTCAACAATGATGCTCTAGCTTCCTCTAAAGGGAAGAGCCAAGTGGTAGATGAAGGTGAGCATGCTAGCACCAAAAAGAATCATCCAACTCAACCCTCCTCAACTTCAACCACAAGCCCTGCTGTTGTCCTACAACCTCCTCCTGTTCCTCTTCCATTCCCACCAAGAGTGCCTCAAAACAAAAGGGTGGAAGAGGTGGACAAGGACATTCTTGACACATTCAGGAAGGTGGAAGTCAACATACCCCTTCTTGATGCAATAAAACAGATTCCAAGGTATGCGAAGTTCCTTAAGGAGTTGTGCACTCATAAGAGAAGACTCAAGGGCAATGAGAGGATAAGCATGGGAAGGAATGTCTCCGCTCTCATAGGTAAACCTATCCCTCACATTCCTGAAAAATGTAAGGATCCTGGAACTTTCTCTATACCTTGCATCATAGGCAATGTTAAGTTTGAAAATGCTATGCTAGATTTAGGAGCATCCATAAATGTCATGCCTATGTCTGTTTTTAAGTCTCTTTCTCTTGGACCTCTTCAACCTACGGGTGTAGTGATTCAATTGGCAAATAGAAGTACTGCCCACCCCGCAGGTTTGATAGAGGATGTCTTGGTTCGGGTTGAAGAGTTGATCTTCCCTGCTGATTTTTACATACTTGATATGGAAGATGACTCTCCCCGTAATGCTGTTCCTATTATTTTGGGGAGGCCATTTTTGAAAACAGCCCGAACCAAGATAGATGTGCATTCAGGTTCACTTTCCATGGAGTTTGATGGCAGTGTGATCCGATTTGACATTTTCCATGCTATGAAACATTTTCCTGAGGATCACTCTGTTTTCCATGTGGACTTGCTTGATGATTTGATAGATGAGCATATGCTTGACTTTTTGCATCATGATTTTGAATTGCCATCTTTCACTGATTCATTTACTTGTCCATCATGCACTAACTCTGGATGGTGCACCGCATGCACTGAAATAGCCCAGTTTTTAGACTCTGCTACTGCATCTGATGATTCATATGTTATAGATTCAGATTATGCTAACCCTAACCCCATATCTGTTATGCATGAGTCTGATTTACTTGTTCAGGTGCAGGCAGCAGAATCCATTTCTGCTGTCCCTTTAGTTCCATCTATTATGCAGGCACCCTCATTGGACCTGAAGCCCCTCCCTCCTCATCTCAAATATGCTTACTTGGAGGATGAGCAGAAACTCCCAGTGATCATCTCTACCTCACTTTCTGTTGATCAAGAGGAGAAACTGCTGGATGTGATAAGAAAGAACAAGAGGGCAATTGGATGGACTTTAGAGGATATTCCTGGAATTAGCCCCTCCATGTGCATGCACCGCATTTTGTTGGAGGATGGGGCTAAACCAGTGAGACAACCCCAAAGACGATTGAACCCCCAGATTCTTGATGTGGTTAAGAAAGAGGTCACCAAGCTGCTCCAAGCGGGTATCATCTACCCAATTTCAGATAGCACTTGGGTGAGCCCGGTGCAAGTTGTCCCCAAGAAGTCTGGTGTCACAGTTGTAAAAAATGAGAAGGGTGAGCTGATTCCCACTAGAGTGCAGAACAGTTGGAGAGTCTGCATTGATTACAGAAAGCTCAACCAGGCGACTCGCAAGGATCATTTCCCTCTCCCCTTCATTGATCAGATGTTGGAGCGCCTGGCAGGTAGATCTCATTATTGCTTCTTAGATGGATTCTCTGGTTATTTTCAAATTTGCATTGCACCAGAGGACCAACATAAGACCACATTTACCTGTCCTTTTGGCACATTTGCATATAGAAAGATGCCTTTTGGCCTATGCAATGCTCTTGCCACATTTCAAAGATGTATGATGAGTATTTTCGCTGACTTGCTCGAGCATTGCATAGAGGTCTTCATGGATGATTTTAGTGTTTATGGCTCCTCATTTGATGCATGTCTTGATAATTTGACTAAGGTGCTTAACAGGTGCATTGAGACTAACCTTGTCTTGAATTTTGAAAAATGCCACTTCATGGTAGAACAAGGCATAGTCTTAGGGCACATTGTTTCGCACAAGGGCATAGAAGTTGACCCTGCTAAGCTGCATGTAATATCACATTTGCCTTACCCCTCTTGCGTGCGAGAGGTGCGTTCTTTTCTTGGTCATGCAGGTTTCTATCGCAGGTTTATTCAGAACTTTAGCAACATTGCCCTTCCTCTTTCCAAGTTGCTTCAAAAGGATGCCCCATGGGAATTTGGAGACCAATGCAAGAGGGCATTTGATGAATTGAAGAAAGCACTGACCACCACTCCCATCATCCAACCACCTGATTGGACCCTCCCATTTGAGCTCATGACTGATGCTTCAAATTATGCTTTGGGAGCAGTTCTCTCCCAAAGGGTTGGTAAGCTGTCGCATGTGATTTATTATGCTTCTAGGACTTTAGATGCAGCACAGGTTAATTACACAACAACTGAAAAAGAACTTTTGGCTATTGTTTTTGCACTTGACAAGTTTAGATCATATTTGCTTGGTTCTAAGGTTGTAGTGTACACTGATCATGCTGCTCTGAAGTATCTTTTGAAAAAGACAGATTCCAAACCTAGGTTGATTAGGTGGATGTTGCTCCTCCAGGAGTTTGATCTTGAGATTCAGGATCGGAGTGGTGCGCATAACCTTGTCGCAGACCACTTGAGCAGGATAGAGAGAGAGGAGGATGCATTTCCTATCCGGGATGACTTCCCGGATGAGCAGCTTTTAACTTTACATGTTTCCCATCCCCTTCCCCAAACTCCTTGGTTTGCAGACATTGTTAATTATCTGGTTGCTTCTGTTTTTCCTGCCTTGGCATCCAAAGCTCAAAGAGACAAATTAAAGAGCGATGCCAAGCATTATGTATGGGATGACCCCTATTTATGGCGTTTTTGCAGTGATCAGGTCATTCGCAGGTGCATTCCAGACCAGGAGATCCAATCGGTTCTCCAATTTTGCCATGCTTCACCAGTGGGAGGCCACCTTGGTACTCAAAGGACAGCACGAAAGGTGCTGGATTCTGGATTTTATTGGCCTACCATTTTCAAGGATGCGAGCAACATCTGCAGCTCGTGTGAGCAGTGTCAAAGAGCAGGAGGCGCCCTATCTTGGAGGCAACAGATGCCGCAACAACCTATGTTGTTTTGTGAGGTGTTTGACGTCTGGGGTATAGATTTCATGGGCCCCTTTCCTGTTTCTTTTGGTTTTTATTATATCTTACTTGCTGTGGATTACGTATCCAAATGGGTGGAAGCTAAGGCCACCAGGACTAATGATGCTCAGGTTGTTGTAGATTTTGTCAGGTCTAATATCCTTTGCAGGTTTGGCATACCTAGAGCCATAGTCAGTGACCAAGGCACACACTTCTGCAATAGATCCATGCAAGCTTTGCTCAAGAAGTATGGAGTTGTGCACAAAGTTTCTACACCCTATCACCCCCAAACCAACGGGCAAGCTGAGATTTCAAATAGAGAGATCAAGCGGATTTTGGAGAAGATGGTGAAGCCTAATAGAAAGGATTGGAGCACACGATTGGAGGATGCTCTGTGGGCCCATCGTACCGCTTACAAGGCACCCATAGGGATGTCACCCTATCGGGTTGTCTTTGGTAAGGCGTGCCACCTGCCTGTGGAGATAGAGCACCGTGCATATTGGGCTGTGAAGCAATGTAACTTAGCTCTTGATCAAGCGGGTGAGGAGAGGAAGCTGCAGTTGAGTGAGCTAGATGAGATCCGCTTGGAGGCCTATGAGAACTCCAAATTCTACAAAGAGAAGACCAAGAAGCTTCATGATAACTCCATTTCCAGAAAGGAGTTCTTGGTTGGTCAAAAAGTTTTGCTCTACAACTCTAGGCTTGGACTCATGAGTGGAAAGCTCCGCTCTAAATGGATTGGACCGTTTGTAGTCACCCAGGTGTTTCCTTATGGCACTGTGGAGATCAAGAGTGAGTCCACGAACAAGAGCTTCAAAGTCAATGGCCACCGACTCAAGCCTTTCCTAACCACCCCTTCTTTGGATGATGCACCTGTGGAGGAGGCCTCATTGGTCGACCCCACTTTTGAACAACCATGACTTAGGGAGTCTCCTTTTCTCCTTCCTTATTTTTTTTATTACACTTGTCTATATCTGTCTGATTCTGCTATTTGTGTTCCATTGAGGACAATGTGTGATTTAAGTGTGGGGGGAGAGTAGTTTAGGTTGCATATTTTGCTTTGATTTTTTTTAGGTTTTGCTTAGTTTTGGGCATTTTCTTGCATGTTTTTGCTTCATTTTAGCAGAGTTTTGGTATCTCGTGTCTGAATTCATGCATTTCTGTGTGTAAAGTTGCTTTTGATAATTAAGAGGTGGTAACACTGTGATAGAATTGTCCCTTTTGTGAGGATTTGAGCCTTAATTGTGGGTGGATTGCTATATATGCCACCTAATTTTCTGTCATGTGTGATTGCACTCTGGATTACTTGCACTCTAGAACTTGACTTGACTCTTGTTGATACTTGATTGCTCATGCACATTTTGAAATGATTTAGGCACTTTCTTTCTTGAATAAGCTACTAGCCATATGAGCCTACCTTGAATGAATGTATCCTTTGCTAGCCCCTTTGAGCCTTTTTATCCCTTTCCTTGTTCTTTAGCTCATTACAAGCCTATGACTGAAAAACCATGATTGTCCTAACCTTAGGGAATTTTGGAGCTTTGGAATTGTTTTGGGAATGGGTATTAGGTAAGAAGTATGCTTTATGCTTTAATTGGTTGAGTTCTTGGTTTTGCCTCATTGGTTGTTATAGTTATGGCTTCATCTTCATGCCATTTGTGTTGTTTCTTCTTTTCTTTTTGTATATCTCTCAAAAACAAAAACAAAAAATAGAAGACAAAAATACAAAAAAATAAAAAAAATGCAAAAATAAAAAGAAAAAAAAAAGAAGAAAAAAAAAGAAAAAAAAGTGAATAAAAGGTTGTTGAGGCAAAGAGGATTGGAATTAGTGGTTGTTGATTTTGGGGTGGATTTTGCTTACTTTTTACTTATTCCCCATTGCTCCTCTATTCCCTTGGTTTTAGCTACATTCCCATATTTTTATCCTACCTTGTCCTTGGCCCCATTACAACCCTTAAAAGACCTTTTGATCATTTTGTGCATGTGTGTTGATGGTTGATGTTAGAGGCTTGTCAAGCTTATGGTTGTGTTTGTTTTTCATGATGTGCCTTGAGTGTAAATAATGATTAACCCCAAACACTTGAGTGTAAACACTTTTGAGTGATCCTTGTGAGTTTCTATCATCTTTGTGACTATCCTCTTGATGTCATTGGTTTCTTTGCATACTTGAAGTAATTGGATGATGTTCGCGGATGCTTTGACTCTTTGATCCTTAACCATTTTGTGTGCTTGAGTTTGCCCATTTCTTTGCATTTCCTAGAATTCATTGTGAAGTATGTAATCTCTTAGGTTAGCATTTCTTAGTTGTAGTCATCTTGTTGCATGATTCACTTTGGTGCATATTGATCTTCATAGTCCTATCTTTTGGTTTTGCCCAGGAGTGCAAAAGGATAAGTGTGGGGGTATTTGATGAGCATTTTATTTCCCATTATTCCTTGCATTATTTTACTCCTATTATTGATACTTGTTGCCCATTTGACATTGATTAGCTTGATTTAGTGATTTTGAGTTTATTGGACTAATATTCCGAATATTGTTTAATTTGGGATTATTTAGCCTAATTAATTCTATTTCTATTTTCAGGTAATATTTGGCACAAGGACACTTTGGAATGTTTGGAAATGAAGATTGAAGCATTGAAGTGAAGATTGTAATTTGCATTTAGGTCCCTTTTTAATTGTAATTTTTAGAATAGTGTTTCTTAGGACTTGGGCCCATGTTTTAGGCCCATTTTCATGACTAAAGAGGGGAAATTCGTGTAACCCCCAAGACACACTCCCATTTCAGATTTCTCACTCTCTCTCTAGGTTAGAACTTCTCTCTTGGCTCTCCCAAGTGGTGGTGGCTGCTAGGGTTTTGTTCTTCCCCATTTCTACTCGTTTTTCTTCATTTATGGCCATGGAAGGCTAGACTTCAAGGGTTAATCCCTTTGGTATTGTATTATCTACTCTTGAGCTCTTGTTATTAATGCAATTTCATTTTCTCTTCTCTGTTTTCATGTTTATCGATGTGTAGTGGTTTGCTTAATTCCATTTCGTAGAGATAATACATGAATATAAATGCTTAATTTGTATTAACTCGTAAAAACTCCAATTCTGGTTTCTGATGCTTAATTAGAAGTTAGGGTTTGGAGTGATAACTGAATTTTCGCTTAGTATTTGGTTATCACGAGTTGGACAGAGGAGAGGAGAGGAATCGATCTTTAGTGAGCTAGGATTGAGTAGTGTACGTAGCCAAAGGGGTTTGCCCGCTTTTGTTTCTGATTTTCTTAGTTTTTATATTCTGTTTATGTTTTGTTCTTCACATTTGTCACACACAAAAACCCCCCCATTTTACTGCACACTACGTGTTTGATACTTTGCCTAGACCGATATTCGCTGGGAAACGACCTAGGATCACCTTCCTAGTACTACAGAATAAACACCTTTTATTTTGATCGGGTACGGCCTCGATCAACGACTCTTGCGAACAAGCGTTTACAGAGCTCAAGCAATACCTCTCGGCCCCTCCCGTCCTCACCAGTCCTCGGGAAGGGGAAACTTTGTTTTTGTATTTGTCCGTAAGTGAAACATCTGTTAGCTCGGTTTTGGTCAGAGACGACTCGGGAACCGAGCGTCCCATCTACTTTGTCAGCAAGGCCCTCCAGGGGCCTGAGATAAGATATTCCAGAATTGAAAAACTCGCCTTTGCTTTGGTGATTGCTGCTAGGAGACTCCGGCAGTACTTTCAGAACCACCCCGTAGTACTCAGAACAACTCAGCCAATTAGGCAGGTCCTCAACCGACCAGACTTGGCTGGAAGGATGGTGTCGTGGTCTGTTGAACTATCTGAGTTCGACATCACCTACGAGCCATAAAAAACTCTCAAGTCCCAGATTTTAGCAGATTTTGTTTCAGAGCTATCAGATTCTACTTATTCCAACCCCTCCCAGCCATGGAAAATTTATGTTGATGGCTCCAGCCACAATAAGGGGGCAGGAGCAGGGATAATCCTTGAAAACGCAGCTGGCATTTGTGTGGAGTACTCCCTCAAGTTCGACTTCCCCACCTCGAACAACCAAGCAGAGTACGAAGCGGTGATAGCCGGCTTGCGCATGGCCCATCAAATGGGGGCGTCAGAAATTGAAGTTTTCAGTGATTCCCAGCTAGTTGTATCTCAAATCAAAGGTGAATTCCAAGCCAAAGAGCCAATCCTTCAGAGATATCTAGAACAAGTCAAAGCTCTCACAGATCTTTTTCCCCAATTCTCCATCACCCACATCCTTAGGTCTTCTAACAGCCGTGCAGATATCCTGTCAAAGCTCGCCAGTACTAAAGGACCAGAGAACAACAAAACCCTAATCCAAGAAACTGTTCACCAGCCGAGTGTTATCTTGGCTGTGTCTCTAACCACCAGCTGGATGGACCCCATTAAGCAGTATCTCCAGTTCCAAATCCTACCTACCGACTCCTCCCAAGGAAAGAAGGTAGTAAGACAAGCGGCTCAATACACCATGGTCGGCAACATTTTGTACAAACGGGGAACAGACTCCCCAATGCTAAGGTGTCTGGACCGAGCGGAAGCTGATCTGGTACTAGCCGAGGTTCATGAAGGAATCTCGAGCCACCATATGGGTGCGAAGGCATTGGCTCGCAAAGTGCTCCGAGCGGGCTACTACTGGCCTACACTCCTCAGCGACGCCTCGGAACATGTTAAAAAGTGCGATTCCTGTCAGTTCCATGGAAATGTTTTTCAACGCCCCCCAACGGAGCTACATTCCATGATTGCACCATGGCCCTTCTATCAGTGGGGCATGGACATCATAGGAAAATTCAAAACAGCCCCGGGGCAGCTAAAATTTGTAGTGGTCGCAGTTGACTATTTCACAAAGTGGATTGAGGCCGAGGCGTTGGCTACAATCTCCTCCGCCAAAATTCAAAAGTTCTTTCTCAGACAAATCATCACCCGTTTCGGTGTCCCACACACCCTGGTCACCGACAACGGTACCCAATTCACTGCTAAGGTTTTCCAAGAACTTGTCAACCACTTCCATATTACCCATCACTTCTCATCCGTCGAGCATCCGCAAACCAATGGACAGGCTGAAGCTGCAAACAAAACCATCATCGACGGTTTGAAGAAAAGATTGTTGGATGCCGAGGGTTCATGGGCTGACCTCCTTCCCGAGGTACTATGGTCAATCAGAACGACCATACACACCTCAGCAGGAGAAACCCCGTTCCGACTAACCTACGGTTGTGACGCTTTGTTACCTATTGAAACTCGGATCCCTACCTTCCGTATATCCGAGCGACCAATAGAAGTAAACGATGATTTGTTAAAGGAAGAATTAACCCTCAGCGAGGAAATCCGATCCCTAGCCTCGGAACGAGAGAAAAAAGCTAAGGAAAGACAATCCCGAGAGTACAACAAATGGGTGGTTCCGAGGAGTTTTGCTGTGGGAGACCTGGTCCTTAGACGAGCTGACATTGGATTGAAAAATTCAAGAGAAGGGAAGTTGGCTAAGAACTGGGAAGGTCCCTACCGAGTGATCTCGAAGACAGGCTCGGGGGCCTACAGACTTGAAACACTAACCAACCAACAGTTGAACAACTCCTGGAACGCCACCAAGCTCAAACCATACTATAGCTAAATGGGAGCCACAACACTGTCTGCAAAGATGAAATTTTATCATTTTAAATTCCTGTCATTTATCTTTAACATGATCTTAATTATCCTTTTTTTGTATTTGACTCCTGTTTACAAACGGATCAAGGAAATTCGATGAAGCTTTTAAATTCTCGTATTCTCTTACTGTTAACGTACTATCCATTTCCCCTCGGCTCGCCACCGAGGCGAACTTGGATGTTTATGCATGACCTTCTAACAAGGACATATAAACTAACAATTGCAAGTACTTTAATGAGATGCCCGGCCAAAAACTAAAAACAGTTTCGTAGTGCCGAGGACCGAGGATCCCACCTAGGCCATAGGTCGGAGATTCGAAATCTAAAACAACAGTTTATAACGAGATAAAACACAATACTAGATCATAAAGAACAGAATAAGATTCGCTTCTTACAAGAACAATGTTGCAAAATAAAAAAAAAAAGTCTTCTTACAAGAACAGAATAAGTTCAAATTACCAAATTACACAGCAAAATACAGCAAAATACATCTCCAGGGAGTTAATCCTCGTCTTCGGACAAGGCAATGGATGACCCATCAAAGTCTTCTTCAATTTGCTCCAACTCCAGGGGGTTCGGCAGGTTAGGTGCTGATAAATCCACTTCAGCATCATCACGATAATCGATCATCCGATCACCATCAACCCCATAATATGGGCTAGTCCCAACCACTCGGATTCCAGGGTTCAAGAGCATTAACTGTTTGACAGCATTCACAAAAGAGTCGACAGCACCATGATCCCAGTTGAAGTGGTTCTTGCAAGCCAGTACCTTATGCTTCAAAGCCTTCCGACGAGTTTTGATCAACTCCCTCTGCACTTCACCCAGTTCCCCTTGTAACCTAGTCACTTCCGCCTCCGACCTCGTCAAACGACCAGCAACACCTTCTAGCTCGTTAACCCTTTGACAAGCTTCAGTCAGCTTTGCCTGGGCCGCCTGCAGCAACCTTCCTTTCTCAGCATCCTTTCCAACCGTATCCTCCAGAGCCTTTAGAGCAGTCTCCCGAGCTCTCTCCGAAGCGTCAAATCTTCTTTGAAGCTCGGCGTTTGCCTCCGTTAGAGCTCGGAGATTTGCCTCACTTTCCCTCACTTGGCTTAGCAGATTCTTAGTTTCAGCAGCAGCAACTTTCTTCTTCTCTTTCTCAGCCGACGAGAGGGTGGCACTGATGTCTTCCGCATTTTTGCTTAAATGAAACATATAGCTGGCGGCCCTCAGCATGTTTCGGCCCAAAAGGTCACAATGGCACCTTAAGGTGCTTGCCGTCTGATCCGACAACCTTTTTTCATCGTTCGGCGTATAAACCAAGCTGATGAATTTCTCATTTAGCTTCCTAGCCCAAACACTCTCCTCGTCCGGGTCAGACAAATCGAACCACAGATTGGTCCTTTGAAGGTCGGCAACCTTCGCCTTCACCACCTCCACAGCCTTGCCTTTGCCTTTATCCAACTTAGCCCTTTTGGCAAGAGGCACCCGATCCTCTTCATCCTCCTTTCCTTCCACTTGCACCAGCGGGATTCCAGTAGCTATTTCCCCCCCCCCCTTTGTCGGTGAAGGACGAACAACCTGCACCACCTCGACCTCGGAGGGACAAGTTTCGGCGACAGTCACCGAGCGAGTGGCTTCCGAGGACATGTCTCCACTCCGAAACCACTTGACCCAGCAGCCGCCTTTGCTTTAGCAAGTTCCTTTATACGAGCAACAGCCTTGTTTTCCTTAGCCATTTTTTCTGCAAAACCAAGAATCCAAATGTTAAAAAAAAAAAAAAAAATTTACCAAGCTCGGCTTTTATAAGCTCCTGGGGAAAAAGAATGATCTTCTTGATATCTACTGGACCATTCCGTCTAAGATAGGAAAAGAAGGTATCACAAGTGATCCTCTCGGCTACAGATAGCTCGGACTCGTATTGATACTGATAAAGTTTGGGATTGCGGTTAAAAAACTCGGGTGACCAAGACAACGGAAACCGAGGCTGATCACCCTCCATAAACCAACAGTCCCCGTTTCCGACGAATTGATACTTAAAGTATAAAGGCTTAAAAGTCTTCCATGAATCTGTGAATTTATCGAAGAGGGCATGTCCGTTGCGTGCTTTCAACGACACCCACAATCTTTGGCGCGACCCCTTCTCGAAGATGTTCACTTGCGGTATATACAACCATAGAAACGCTCGGAGCGAGCAAGTCAACTTTTGAGCTTCGCAAAACTTTTGAAAGGCTCGGATGAAGGCCCAACCGCTAGGATGTAGTTGGGTAGGAGCCAAGCGTAACCGACGCAACAGCTCTATTTCTATTTCAGTAAAGGGCAACTTCACCCCCAGCCGAATGACAACTTCTTCATACATGAAAAACTCTTTGCGATCCGCGGCGATCGCCGTACACACTCGGTCGTTGGCTGCCGGTGAGCTTATTGCATAAGATGTCCCAGTTTTATCCGTGGGGCAGGGGAGTATGTGGGCTCGGATATGACTTAGATTACTGTTGACCAAAGCCGACGGGGTTCCAAGCACCTCCAAATCAACCCAGTCATAATCTACAGAGTTCGGAGGCACAAGGAACTCCTGAGGATGTGTGATGCACCTTCGAACCATACCTGGGGAAAGGGAATACTCGGCGTCAGAATCTATAAAATCAAGATTTTTAAACAACCTAGCCCTAGGTTTATTAGTCCTATAGCCGAGCCTGCTACACCTTCCCCTAACCCTAACAGCTTTTCCCCAGAAGGGTTTCTCCCAGGAACGGTTCGAAGGGCGGCGGGATAGTTGGGCCCGCTCTTCCGCCGCTTGATACAACAGTTTCCTACCTTCCTCCTCCTCGGGGTTCCGAGGGTAATCCACTGATAGTGGTACTTCGGCCATCGGATCTACCATGCGATGGCGGAAGGGTGAGGGCAGAAAGTCCAGCACCTCTAGATCGGAAGACGAAGAAGAAGAAGAAGAAGAGGAAGAATCCTCAAGATCACTCAAACCCAGAATCCTAGACCACTCCTCATACTGAAGCCAATTAATACTCATAATGAAATCTAAACTTACCCAGAAATAAGCCCAGAAAACTAAAACACAGGAACAAAATCTACAACCAAAAACCCAGAACCTACGGAGAATATGATTCAGCAGAGAAGGAAAGAAAAGCGAAAAACAGGAACAGAAGAAGAAAATCAAAATACCTGAGAATTGGAGATGAGAACTGGCACGAACGAACTGGGGAATCAAGAACAGAAGAATAATGGCGTAGGGAAATTATAATCCAAAAGCCAATGAGACGAACTTCAGAGAGAAGAGGAGTGTCAGAAGTCTGAGTTTGAAGGAAAGTATGAAAAAAGGAGGAAAAGAGTAGTTGAAGGGGTGGTTTCCCCCCACATTTGAAAATTTGGGCCTAATCACAAAAGCCCAACAGCCTACATCACGCCACTAAAAGGACACGTGGCGCACAACTAATGGAAAGAAGCATCTCGAAAACCCAAAAGGCAGCATGCACCATCATGACCCCTCTGACACAAGGCAGCACGTGTCATAGAAGGACATCCAAACGTCCTTTCAGTCAGTCAATGCGACAGCGAGGCAGGGTGAGCTGTCCTGAACTCATTATCCCCTACCGAGCTTAACCCTCGACACCTTGAAGGTCACATACGAAGAACTCTCAGCTCGGCTCAAGACTCGAAAAGTCTTACCGAGCTAAGGGGCTTATGTGGTAGACCGACCCTCGGTCTACCCTAAAACGCCCTCGGCCGACTAGAATACTCACTGGCCGACCAGAATTCTCATTCTGCCGGGTCACGCATCTTTGGGCCGAGCACATGCCATAGGACCCACCCTAACGACTCTGGACCGAGTACAGGGACCTCTTCCCTTAAAGAGTCCAAGCTAAGGGCGCGTGAGCCTAGCTCGCCAACCAGATAAGACTAACCGCTAACAGGATAAGGATGAATGACTCATCCCTTATCCTATAAAGGGACACGTCAGCCCTACTGGACCTCCGTACAGGCCCATAGGGTACAACACCGCTCCCCCTATAAATAGCTGTCTCCAGCTAGGGGCTCAGGTACGTTTTTTCTCCCTAATCATACACTAGCACACACTCGTGATTAGGGAAACCCTAGTTATCCCAACTGGATAGCTAGCATACCAACAAAATCACACAGTAACATCAGACCGTATTCTAGCTCTTAGGTCTTCCATACCCTTGAGCTAGGGTTATACTCTGAACATTGTGTCTAGGACATTACAATTCTAAAGGTTCTTATATGTCCTAATACACATTCCTAGACCATTCTAAGCCTTTAGAATACTCTGTTAACCATTCTACACTTGTTAGAGCCTCCAAGGACTCATGCTACATCCTATACGTCCCTTGGGGCACCAAGCATTGTTTAGGATCATTCTAAAGGTTATTATATGTCCTAATACACATTCCTAGACCATTCTAAGCTTTCAAAACACTCTTAACCATTCTACACTTGTTAGAGCCTCCAAGGACTCATGCTACTTCCTTTACGTCCCTTGGGGCACCAAGCATTGTTTAGGATCATTCTAAAGGTTCTTATATGTCCTAATACATATTCCTAGACCATTCTGTGTTCATAATACTCTCTTCACCATTCTACACTTGTTAGAGCCTCCAAGGACACATGATACATCCTATACGTCCCTTGGGGGCATCAAGCATTGTTTAGGATCATTCTAAAGGTTCTTATATGTCCTAATACACATACTAGACCATTCTAAGCCTTTAGAATACTCTATTAACCATTCTACACTTGTTAGAGCCTTCAGGGACTCATGCTACATCCAATACGTCCCTACGGGCACCAATCATTGTTTAGGATCATTCTAAAGGTTCTTATATGTCCTAATACGCATTCCTAGACCATTCTAAGCCTTTAGAATACACTATTAACCATTGTACACTTGTTAGAGCCTCCAAGGACTCATGATTCGCCCTCTACGTTCCTGGGGGAACCAAGCATTGTTTAGGATCATTCTGAGTGTTCATATATGTCCTAATACACACTCCTAGACCATTCTAAGCCTTTAGAATACTTTCTTAACCATTCTACACTTGTTAGAGCCTCCAAGGACTCATGCTACATCCTTTACGTCGCTTGGGGCACCAAGCATTGTTTAGGATTATTGTAAAGGTTCTTATATGTCCTAATACACATTCCAAGACGATTCTATGCCTTTAGAATACTCTCTTAACCATTCTACACTTGCTAGAGCCTCCAAGGACTCATGTTACATCTTCTACGTCCCTTGGGGCACCAAGAATTGTTTAGGATCATTCTGAAGGTTCTTATATGTCCTAATACACATACTAGACCTTTCTAAGCCTTTAGAATACTATATTAACCATTCTACACTTGTTAAAGCCTCCAAGGACTCATGCTACATCCTGTACGCCCCTTGGGGCACCAAGCATTGTTTATGATCATTCTAAAGGTTCTTATATGTCCTAATACACATTCCTAGACGATTCTAAGAATTTAGAGTACTCTATTAACGTTTCTACAATTGTTAGAGCCTCCAAGGACTCATGCTGCATCCTCTACGTCCCTTGGGGCACCAATCATTGTTTAGGATCATTCTAAAGGTTCTTATATGTCCTAATACACATACTAGACCATTCTAAGCCTTTAGAATACTCTATTAACCATTCTACACTTGTTAAAGCCTCCAAGGACTCATGCTACATCCTGTACGTCCCTTGGGGCACCAAGCATTGTTTAGGATCATTCTACTGGTTCTTACATGTCCTAATACACATTCCTAGACGATTCTAAGCCTTTAGAATACTCTATTAACATTTCTACAATTGTTAGAGCCTCCAATGACTCACGCTACAACCTCTACGTCCCTTGGGGCACCAAGCATTGTTTAGGATTATTCTAAAGGTTCTTATATGTCCTAATACACATTCCTAGACGATTATAAGCCTTTAGAATACTCTCTTAACCATTCTACACTTGTTAGAGCCTCCAAGGACTCATGCTACATCCTTTACGTCCCTTGGCGCACCAAACAATTTTTAGTATTATTCTAAAGGTTCTTATATGTCCTAATACACATTCCTAGACGATTCTAAGCCTTTAGAATACTCTCTTAACCATTCTACACTTGTTAGAGCCTCCAAGGACTTATGCTACATCCTTTACGTCCCTTGGTGCACCAAGCATTGTTTAGGATTATTCTAAAGGTTCTTATATGTCCTAATACACATTCCTAGATGATTCTAAGCCTTTAGAGTACTCTCTTAACCATTCTACCCTTGTAAGAGCCTCCAAGGACTCATGCTACATCCGTTACCTCCCTTGGGGCACCAAGAATTGTTTAGGATCTTTCTAAAGGTTCTTATATGTCCTAATACACATTCCTAGATGATTCTAAGCCTTGAGAGTACTCTCTTAACCATTCTACACTTGTTAGAGCCTCCAAGGACTCATGCTACATCCTTTAAGTCCCTTGGGGCCCCAAGCATTGTTTAATATCATTCTAAAGGTTCTTATATGTCCTAATATACATTCCTAGACCATTCTAAGCCTTTAGAATACTCTGTTAACCATTCTACACTTGTTAGAGTCTCTAAGGGCTCATGCTACATCCTATACGTCCCTTGGGGCACCAAGCATTGTTTAGGATCATTCTAAAGGTTATTATATGTCCTAATACACATTCCTAGACCATTCTAAGCTTTCAGAACACTCTATTAACCACTCTACACTTGTTAGAGCCTCCAAGGACTCATGCTACTTCATTTACGTCCCTAGGGGCACCAAGCATTGTTTAGGATCATTCTAAATGTTCTTATATGTCCTAATACACATTCCTAGACCATTCTAAGCCTTCATAATACTCTCTTCACCATTCTACACTTGTTAGAGCCTCCAAGGACACATGAAACATCCTATACGTCCCTTGGGGGCACCAAGCATTGTTTAGCTTCATTCTAAAGGTTCTTATATGTCCTAATACACATACTAGACCATTCTAAGCCTTTAGAATACTCTATTAACCATTCTACACTTGTTAGAGCCTCCAAGGACTCATGATTCTCCGTCTATGTTCCTAGGGGAACCAAGTATTGTTTAGGATCATTCTGAG
Organism: Crotalaria pallida; assembly: GCA_037953625.1. Taxonomy (NCBI): domain Eukaryota; kingdom Viridiplantae; phylum Streptophyta; class Magnoliopsida; order Fabales; family Fabaceae; genus Crotalaria; species Crotalaria pallida. Next base: position 70,489,889 of record CM075649.1, on the reverse strand, counting down.
GGTTCATATATGTCCTAATACACACTCCTAGACCATTCTAAGCCTTTAGAATACTCTCTTAACCATTCTACACTTGTTAGAGCCTCCAAGGACTCATGCTACATCCTTTACGTCGCTTGGGGCACCAAGCATTGTTTAGGATTATTGTAAAGGTTCTTAAATGTCCTAATACACATTCCAAGACGATTCTATGCGTTTAGAATACTCTCTTAACCATTCTACACTTGCTAGAGCCTCCAAGGACTCATGTTACATCTTCTACGTTCCTTGGGGCACCAAGAATTGTTTAGGATCATTCTAAAGGTTCTTATATGTCCTAATACACATACTAGACCTTTCTAAGCCTTTAGAATACTATATTAACCATTCTACACTTGTTAAAGCCTCCAAGGACTCATGCTACATCCTGTACGCCCCTTGGGGCACCAAGCATTGTTTATGATCATTCTAAAGGTTCTTATATGTCCTAATACACATTCCTAGGCGATTCTAAGCCTTTAGAGTACTCTATTAACGTTTCTACAATTGTTAGAGCCTCCAAGGACTCATGCTACATCCTCTACATCCCTTGGGGCACCAAGCATTGTTTAGGATCATTCTAAAGGTTCTTATATGTCCTAATACACATACTAGACCATTCTAAGCCTTTAGAATACTCTATTAACCATTCTACACTTGTTAAAGCCTCCAAGGACTCATGCTACATCCTGTACGTCCCTTGGGGCACCAAGCATTGTTTAGGATCATTCTACTGGTTCTTACATGTCCTAATACACATTCCTAGACGATTCTAAGCCTTTAGAATACTCTATTAACATTTCTACAATTGTTAGAGCCTCCAAGGACTCACGCTACAACCTCTACGTCCCTTGGGGCACCAAGCATTGTTTAGGATTATTCTAAAGGTTCTTATATGTCCTAATACACATTCCTAGACGATTCTAAGCCTTTAGAATACTCTCTTAACCATTCTACACTTGTTAGAGCCTCCAAGGACTCATGCTACATCCTTTACGTCCCTTGGGGCACCAAACAATTTTTAGTATTATTCTAAAGGTTCTTATATGTCCTAATACACATTCCTAGACGATACTAAGCCTTTAGAATACTCTCTTAACCATTCTACACTTGTTAGAGCCTCCAAGGACTCATGCTACATCCTTTACGTCCCTTGGTGCACCAAGCATTGTTTAGGAATATTCTAAAGGTTCTTATATGTCCTAATACACATTCCTAGACGATTCTATGCCTTTAGAATACTCTCTTAACCATTCTACACTTGCTAGAGCCTCCAAGGACTCATGTTACATCTTCTACGTCCCTTGGGGCAACAAGCATTGTTTAGGATCATTCTAAAGGTTCTTATATGTCCTAATACACATTCCTAGACGATTCTAAGCCTTTAGAATACTCTCTTAACCATTCTACACTTGTTAGAGCCTCCAAGGACTCATGCTACATCCTTTACGTCCCTTGGGGCACCAAACAATTTTTAGTATTATTCTAAAGGTTCTTATATGTCCTAATACACATTCCTAGACGATACTAAGCCTTTAGAATACTCTCTTAACCATTCTACACTTGTTAGAGCCTCCAAGGACTCATGCTACATCCTTTACGTCCCTTGGTGCACCAAGCATTGTTTAGGAATATTCTAAAGGTTCTTATATGTCCTAATACACATTCCTAGACGATTCTAAGCCTTTAGTGTACTCTCTTAACCATTCTACCCTTGTAAGAGCCACCATGGACTCATGCTACATCCGTTACCTCCCTTGGGGCACCAAGCATTGTTTAGGATCTTTCTAAAGGTTCTTATAAGTCCTAATACACACTCCTAGACCATTCTAAGCCTTGAGAGTACTCGCTTAATCATTCTACACTTGTTAGAGCCTCCAAGGACTCATGCTACATCCTTTACGTCGCTTAGGGCACCAAGCATTGTTTAGGATTATTGTAAAGGTTCTTAAATGTCCTAATACACATTCCAAGACGATTCTATGCGTTTAGAATACTCTCTTAACCATTCTACACTTGCTAGAGCCTCCAAGGACTCATGTTACATCTTCTACGTCCCTTGGGGCACCAAGAATTGTTTAGGATCATTCTAAAGGTTCTTATATGTCCTAATACACATACTAGACCTTTCTAAGCCTTTAGAATACTATATTAACCATTCTACACTTGTTAAAGCCTCCAAGGACTCATGCTACATCCTGTACGCCCCTTGGGGCACCAAGCATTGTTTATGATCATTCTAAAGGTTCTTATATGTCCTAATACACATTCCTAGGCGATTCTAAGCCTTTAGAGTACTCTATTAACGTTTCTACAATTGTTAGAGCCTCCAAGGACTCATGCTACATCCTCTACATCCCTTGGGGCACCAAGCATTGTTTAGGATCATTCTAAAGGTTCTTATATGTCCTAATACACATACTAGACCATTCTAAGCCTTTAGAATACTCTATTAACCATTCTACACTTGTTAAAGCCTCCAAGGACTCATGCTACATCCTGTACGTCCCTTGGGGCACCAAGCATTGTTTAGGATCATTCTACTGGTTCTTACATGTCCTAATACACATTCCTAGACGATTCTAAGCCTTTAGAATACTCTATTAACATTTCTACAATTGTTAGAGCCTCCAAGGACTCACGCTACAACCTCTACGTCCCTTGGGGCACCAAGCATTGTTTAGGATTATTCTAAAGGTTCTTATATGTCCTAATACACATACTAGACCATTCTAAGCCTTTAGAATACTCTATTAACCATTCTACACTTGTTAGAGCCTCCAAGGACTCATGTTACATCCAATACGTCCCTACGGGCACCAATCATTGTTTAGGATCATTCTAAAGGTTCTTATATGTCCTAATACGCATTCCTAGACCATTCTAAGCCTTTAGAATACTCTATTAACCATTCTACACTTGTTAGAGCCTCCAAGGACTCATGATTCTCACTCTACGTTCCTAGGGGAACCAAGTATTGTTTAGGATCATTCTGAGGGTTCATATATGTCCTAATACACACTCCTAGACCATTCTAAGCCTTTAGAATACTCTTTTAACCATTCTACACTGGTTAGAGCCTCCAAGGACTCATGCTACATCCTTTACGTCGCTTGGGGCACCAAGCATTGTTTAGGATTATTGTAAAGGTTCTTATATGTCCTAATACACATTCCAAGACGATTCTATGCCTTTAGAATACTCTCTTAACCATTCTACACTTGGTAGAGCCTCCAAGGACTCATGTTACATCTTCTACGTCCCTTGGGATACCAAGCATTGTTTAGGATCATTCTAAAGGTTTTTATATGTCCTAATACACATACTAGACCTTTCTAAGCCTTTAGAATACTCTATTAACCATTCTACACTTGTTAAAGCCTCCAAGGACTCATGCTACATCCTGTATGCCCCTTGGGGCACCAAGCATTGTTTAGGATCATTCTAAAGGTTCTTATATGTCCTAATACACATTCCTAGGCGATTCTAAGCCTTTAGAGTACTTTATTAACGTTTCTACAATTGTTAGAGCCACCAAGGACTCATGCTACATCCTCTACATCCCTTGGGGCACCAAGCATTGTTTAGGATCATTCTAAAGGTTCTTATATGTCCTAATACACATACTAGACCATACTAAGCCTTTAGAATACTCTATTAACCATTCTACACTTGTTAAAGCCTCCAAAGACTCATGCTACATCCTGTACGTCCCTTGGGGCACCAAGCATTATTTAGGATCATTCTACTGGTTCTTACATGTCCTAATACACATTCCTAGACGATTCTAAGCCTTTAGAATACTCTATTAACATTTCTACAATTGTTAGAGCCTCCAAGGACTCATACTACAACCTCTACGTCACTTGGGGCACCAAGCATTGTTTAGGATTATGCTAAAGGTTCTTATATGTCCTAATACACATTCCTAGACGATTCTAAGCCTTTAGAATACTCTCTTAACCATTCTACACTTGTTAGAGCCTCCAAGGACTCATGCTACATCCTTTACGTCCCTTGGGGCACCAAACAATTTTTAGGATTATTCTAAAGGTTCTTATATGTCCTAATACACATTCCTAGACGATTCTAAGCCTTTAAAATACTCTCTTAACCATTCTACACTTGTTAGAGCCTCCAAGGACTCATGCTACATCCTTTACGTCCCTTGGGGCACCAAGCATTGTTTAGGATTATTCTAAAGGTTCTTATATGTCCTAATACACATTCCAAGACGATTCTAAGCCTTTAGAGTACTCTCTTAACCATTCTACCCTTGTAAGAGCCTCCAAGGACTCATGCTACATCCTTTACGTCCCTTGGGGCACCAAGCATTGTTTAGGATCTTTCTAAAGGTTCTTATATGTCCTAATACACATTCCTAGATGATTCTAAGCCTTGAGAGTACTCTCTTAACCATTCTACACTTGTTAGAGCCTCCAAGGACTCATGCTTCATCCTTTAAGTCCCTTGGGGCCCCAAGCATTGTTTAGGATCATTCTAAAGGTTCTTATGTGTCCTAATACACATTCCTAGACCATTCTAAGCCTTTAGAATACTTTGTTAACCATTCTACACTTGTTAGAGCCTCCAAGGACTCATGCTACATCCTATACGTCCCTTGGGGCACCAAGCATTGTTTAGGATCATTCTAAAGGTTATTATATGTCCTAATACACATTCCTAGACCATTCTAAGCTTTCAGAACACTCTATTAACCATTCTACACTTGTTAGATCCTCCAAGGACTCATGCTACTTCCTTTACGTCCCTTGGGGCACCAAGCATTGTTTAAGATCATTCTAAAGGTTCTTATATGTCCTAATACACATTCCTAGACCATTCTAAGCGTTCATAATACTCTCTTCACCATTCTACACTTGTTAGAGCCTCCAAGGACACATGATACATCCTATACGTCCCTTGGGGGCATCAAGCATTGTTTAGGATCATTCTAAAGGTTCTTATATGTCCTAATACTCATACTAGACCATTCTAAGCCTTTAGAATACTCTATTAACCATTCTACACTTGTTAGAGCCTTCAAGGACTCATGCTACATCCAATATGTCCCTACGGGCACCAATCATTGTTTAGGATCATTCTAAAGGTTCTTATATGTCCTAATACACATTCCTAGACCATTCTAAGCCTTTAGAATACTCTATTAACCATTCTTCACTTGTTAGAGCCTCCAAGGACTCATGATTCGCCCTCTACGTTCCTAGGGGAACCAAGCATTGTTTAGGATCATTCTGAGGGTTCATATATGTCCTAATACACACTCCTAGACCATTCTAAGCCTTTAGAATACTCTCTTAACCATTCTACACTGGTTAGAGCCTCCAAGGACTCATGCTACATCCTTTACGTCGCTTGGGGCACCAAGCATTGTTTAGGATTATTGTAAAGGTTCTTATATGTCCTAATACACATTCCAAGACGATTCTATGACTTTAGAATACTCTCTTAACCATTCTACACTTGGTAGAGCCTCCAAGGACTCATGTTACATCTTCTACGTCCCTTGGGGCACCAAGCATTGTTTAGGATCATTCTAAAGGTTCTTATATGTCCTAATACACATACTACACCTTTCTAAGCCTTTAGAATACTCTATTAACCATTCTACACTTGTTAAAGCCTCCAAGGACTCATGCTACATCCTGTATGCCCCTTGGGGCACCAAGCATTGTTTAGGATCATTCTAAAGGTTCTTATATGTCCTAATACACATTCCTAGGCGATTCTAAGCCTTTAGAGTACTCTATTAACGTTTCTACAATTGTTAGAGCCTCCAAGGACTCATGCTACATCCTCTACATCCCTTGGGGCACCAAGCATTGTTTAGGATAATTCTAAAGGTTCTAATATGTCCTAATACACATACTACACCTTTCTAAGCCTTTAGAATACTCTATTAACCATTCTACACTTGTTAAAGCCTCCAAGGACTCATGCTACATCCTGTATGCCCCTTGGGGCACCAAGCATTGTTTAGGATCATTCTAAAGGTTCTTATATGTCCTAATACACATTCCTAGACCATTCTAAGCCTTCATAATACTCTCTTCACCATTCTACACTTGTTAGAGCCTCCAAGGACACATGATACATCCTATACGTCCCTTGGGGGCACCAAGCATTGTTTAGCTTCATTCTAAAGGTTCTTATATGTCCTAATACACATACTAGACCATTCTAAGCCTTTAGAATACTCTATTAACCATTCTACACTTGTTAGAGCCTCCAAGGACTCATGTTACATCCAATACGTCCCTACAGGCACCAATCATTGTTTAGGATCATTCTAAAGGTTCTTATATGTCCTAATACGCATTCCTAGACCATTCTAAGCCTTTAGAATACTCTATTAACCATTCTACACTTGTTAGAGCCTCCAAGGACTCATGATTCTCACTCTACGTTCCTAGGGGAACCAAGTATTGTTTAGGATCATTCTGAGGGTTCATATATGTCCTAATACACACTCCTAGACCATTCTAAGCCTTTAGAATACTCTTTTAACCATTCTACACTGGTTAGAGCCTCCAAGGACTCATGCTACATCCTTTACGTCGCTTGGGGCACCAAGCATTGTTTAGGATTATTGTAAAGGTTCTTATATGTCCTAATACACATTCCAAGACGATTCTATGCCTTTAGAATACTCTCTTAACCATTCTACACTTGGTAGAGCCTCCAAGGACTCATGTTACATCTTCTACGTCCCTTGGGATACCAAGCATTGTTTAGGATCATTCTAAAGGTTCTTATATGTCCTAATACACATACTAGACCTTTCTAAGCCTTTAGAATACTCTATTAACCATTCTACACTTGTTAAAGCCTCCAAGGACTCATGCTACATCCTGTATGCCCCTTGGGGCACCAAGCATTGTTTAGGATCATTCTAAAGGTTCTTATATGTCCTAATACACATTCCTAGGCGATTCTAAGCCTTTAGAGTACTTTATTAACGTTTCTACAATTGTTAGAGCCACCAAGGACTCATGCTACATCCTCTACATCCCTTGGGGCACCAAGCATTGTTTAGGATCATTCTAAAGGTTCTTATATGTCCTAATACACATACTAGACCATACTAAGCCTTTAGAATACTCTATTAACCATTCTACACTTGTTAAAGCCTCCAAAGACTCATGCTACATCCTGTACGTCCCTTGGGGCACCAAGCATTATTTAGGATCATTCTACTGGTTCTTACATGTCCTAATACACATTCCTAGACGATTCTAAGCCTTTAGAATACTCTATTAACATTTCTACAATTTTTAGAGCCTCCAAGGACTCATACTACAACCTCTACGTCACTTGGGGCACCAAGCATTGTTTAGGATTATTCTAAAGGTTCTTATATGTCCTAATACACATTCCTAGACGATTCTAAGCCTTTAGAATACTCTCTTAACCATTCTACACTTGTTAGAGCCTCCAAGGACTCATGCTACATCCTTTACGTCCCTTGGGGCACCAAACAATTTTTAGGATTATTCTAAAGGTTCTTATATGTCCTAATACACATTCCTAGACGATTCTAAGCCTTTAAAATACTCTCTTAACCATTCTACACTTGTTAGAGCCTCCAAGGACTCATGCTACATCCTTTACGTCCCTTGGGGCACCAAGCATTGTTTAGGATTATTCTAAAGGTTCTTATATGTCCTAATACACATTCCAAGACGATTCTAAGCCTTTAGAGTACTCTCTTAACCATTCTACCCTTGTAAGAGCCTCCAAGGACTCATGCTACATCCTTTACGTCCCTTGGGGCACCAAGCATTGTTTAGGATCTTTCTAAAGGTTCTTATATGTCCTAATACACATTCCTAGATGATTCTAAGCCTTGAGAGTACTCTCTTAACCATTCTACACTTGTTAGAGCCTCCAAGGACTCATGCTTCATCCTTTAAGTCCCTTGGGGCCCCAAGCATTGTTTAGGATCATTCTAAAGGTTCTTATGTGTCCTAATACACATTCCTAGACCATTCTAAGCCTTTAGAATACTTTGTTAACCATTCTACACTTGTTAGAGCCTCCAAGGACTCATGCTACATCCTATACGTCCCTTGGGGCACCAAGCATTGTTTAGGATCATTCTAAAGGTTATTATATGTCCTAATACACATTCCTAGACCATTCTAAGCTTTCAGAACACTCTATTAACCATTCTACACTTGTTAGATCCTCCAAGGACTCATGCTACTTCCTTTACGTCCCTTGGGGCACCAAGCATTGTTTAAGATCATTCTAAAGGTTCTTATATGTCCTAATACACATTCCTAGACCATTCTAAGCGTTCATAATACTCTCTTCACCATTCTACACTTGTTAGAGCCTCCAAGGACACATGATACATCCTATACGTCCCTTGGGGGCATCAAGCATTGTTTAGGATCATTCTAAAGGTTCTTATATGTCCTAATACTCATACTAGACCATTCTAAGCCTTTAGAATACTCTATTAACCATTCTACACTTGTTAGAGCCTTCAAGGACTCATGCTACATCCAATACGTCCCTACGGGCACCAATCATTGTTTAGGATCATTCTAAAGGTTATTATATGTCCTAATACACATTCCTAGACCATTCTAAGCCTTTAGAATACTCTATTAACCATTCTTCACTTGTTAGAGCCTCCAAGGACTCATGATTCGCCCTCTACGTTCCTAGGGGAACCAAGCATTGTTTAGGATCATTCTGAGGGTTCATATATGTCCTAATACACACTCCTAGACCATTCTAAGCCTTTAGAATACTCTCTTAACCATTCTACACTGGTTAGAGCCTCCAAGGACTCATGCTACATCCTTTACGTCGCTTGGGGCACCAAGCATTGTTTAGGATTATTGTAAAGGTTCTTATATGTCCTAATACACATTCCAAGACGATTCTATGACTTTAGAATACTCTCTTAACCATTCTACACTTGGTAGAGCCTCCAAGGACTCATGTTACATCTTCTACGTCCCTTGGGGCACCAAGCATTGTTTAGGATCATTCTAAAGGTTCTTATATGTCCTAATACACATACTACACCTTTCTAAGCCTTTAGAATACTCTATTAACCATTCTACACTTGTTAAAGCCTCCAAGGACTCATGCTACATCCTGTATGCCCCTTGGGGCACCAAGCATTGTTTAGGATCATTCTAAAGGTTCTTATATGTCCTAATACACATTCCTAGGCGATTCTAAGCCTTTAGAGTACTCTATTAACGTTTCTACAATTGTTAGAGCCTCCAAGGACTCATGCTACATCCTCTACATCCCTTGGGGCACCAAGCATTGTTTAGGATAATTCTAAAGGTTCTTATATGTCCTAATACACATACTACACCTTTCTAAGCCTTTAGAATACTCTATTAACCATTCTACACTTGTTAAAGCCTCCAAGGACTCATGCTACATCCTGTATGCCCCTTGGGGCACCAAGCATTGTTTAGGATCATTCTAAAGGTTCTTATATGTCCTAATACACATTCCTAGGCGATTCTAAGCCTTTAGAGTACTCTATTAACGTTTCTACAATTGTTAGAGCCTCCAAGGACTCATGCTACATCCTCTACATCCCTTGGGGCACCAAGCATTGTTTAGGATAATTCTAAAGGTTCTTATATGTCCTAATACACATACTAGACCATACTAAGCCTTTAGAATACTCTATTAACCATTCTACACTTGTTAAAGCCTCCAAAGACTCATGCTACATCCTGTACGTCCCTTGGGGCACCAAGCATTATTTAGGATCATTCTACAGGTTCTTACATGTCCTAATACACATTTCTAGACCATTCTAAGCCTTTAGAATACTCTGTTAACCATTCTACACTTGTTAGAGCCTCCAAGGACTCATGCTACATCCTATACGTCCCTTGGGGCACCAAGCATTGTTTAGGATCATTCTAAAGGTTATTATATGTCCTAATACACATTCCTAGACCATTCTAAGCTTTCAGAACACTCTATTAACCATTCTACACTTGTTAGATCCTCCAAGGACTCATGCTACTTCCTTTACGTCCCTTGGGGCACCAAGCATTGTTTAGGATCATTCTAAAGGTTCTTATATGTCCTAATACACATTCCTAGACCATTCTAAGCGTTCATAATACTCTCTTCACCATTCTACACTTGTTAGAGCCTCCAAGGACACATGATACATCCTATACGTCCCTTGGGGGCATCAAGCATTGTTTAGGATCATTCTAAAGGTTCTTATATGTCCTAATACTCATACTAGACCATTCTAAGCCTTTAGAATACTCTATTAACCATTCTACACTTGTTAGAGCCTTCAAGGACTCATGCTACATCCAATATGTCCCTACGGGCACCAATCATTGTTTAGGATCATTCTAAAGGTTCTTATATGTCCTAATACACATTCCTAGACCATTCTAAGCCTTTAAAATACTCTATTAACCATTCTACACTTGTTAGAGCCTCCGAGGACTCATGATTCGCCCTCTACGTTCCTAGGGGAACCAAGCATTGTTTAGGATCATTCTGAGGGTTCATATATGTCCTAATACACACTCCTAGACCATTCTAAGCCTTTAGAATACTCTCTTAACCATTCTACACTTGTTAGAGCCTCCAAGGACTCATGCTACATCCTTTACGTCGCTTGGGGCACCAAGCATTGTTTAGGATTATTGTAAAGGTTCTTATATGTCCTAATACACATTCCAAGACGATTCTATGCCTTTAGAATACTCTCTTAACCATTCTACACTTGGTAGAGCCTCCAAGGACTCATGTTACATCTTCTACGTCCCTTGGGGCACCAAGCATTGTTTAGGATCATTCTAAAGGTTCTTATATGTCCTAATACACATACTAGACCTTTCTAAGCCTTTAGAATACTCTATTAACCATTCTACACTTGTTAAAGCCTCCAAGGACTCATGCTACATCCTGTATGCCCCTTGGGGCACCAAGCATTGTTTAGGATCATTCTAAAGGTTCTTATATGTCCTAATACACATTCCTAGGCGATTCTAAGCCTTTAGAGTACTCTATTAACGTTTCTACAATTGTTAGAGCCACCAAGGACTCATGCTACATCCTCTACATCCCTTGGGGCACCAAGCATTGTTTAGGATCATTCTAAAGGTTCTTATATGTCCTAATACACATACTAGACCATACTAAGCCTTTAGAATACTATATTAACCATTCTACACTTGTTAAAGCCTCCAAAGACTCATGCTACATCCTGTACGTCCCTTGGGGCACCAAGCATTATTTAGGATCATTCTACTGGTTCTTACATGTCCTAATACACATTCCTAGACGATTCTAAGCCTTTAGAATACTCTATTAACATTTCTACAATTGTTAGTGCCTCCAAGGACTCATGCTACAACCTCTACGTCCCTTGGGGCACCAAGCATTGTTTAGGATTATTCTAAAGGTTCTTATATGTCCTAATACACATTCCTAGACGATTCTAAGCCTTTAGAATACTCTCTTAACCATTCTACACTTGTTAGAGCCTCCAAGGACTCCTGCTACATCCTTTACGTCCCGACGGGCACCAATCATTGTTTAGGATCATTCTAAAGGTTCTTATATGTCCTAATACACATTCCTAGACCATTCTAAGCCTTTAGAATACTCTATTAACCATTCTACACTTGTTAGAGCCTCCAAGGACTCATGATTCGCCCTCTACGTTCCTAGGGGAACCAAGCATTGTTTAGGATCATTCTGAGGGTTCATATATGTCCTAATACACACTCCTAGACCATTCTAAGCCTTTAGAATACTCTCTTAACCATTCTACACTTGTTAGAGCCTCCGAGGACTCATGCTACATCCTTTACGTCGCTTGGGGCACCAAGCATTGTTTAGGATTATTGTAAAGGTTCTTATATGTCCTAATACACATTCCAAGACGATTCTATGCCTTTAGAATACTCTCTTAACCATTCTACACTTGCTAGAGCCTCCAAGGACTCTGTTACATCTTCTACGTCCCTTGGGGCACCAAGAATTGTTTAGGATCATTCTAAAGGTTCTTATATGTCCTAATACACATACTAGACCTTTCTAAGCCTTTAGAATACTATATTAACCATTCAACACTTGTTAAAGCCTCCAAGGACTCATGCTACATCCTGTACGCCCCTTGGGGCACCAAGCATTGTTTATGATCATTCTAAAGGTTCTTATATGTCCTAATACACATTCCTAGACGATTCTAAGAATTTAGAGTACTCTATTAACGTTTCTACAATTGTTAGAGCCTCCAAGGACTCATGCTACATCCTCTACGTCCCTTGGGGCACCAAGCATTGTTTAGGATCATTCTAAAGGTTCTTAAATGTCCTAATACACATACTAGACCATTCTAAGCCTTTAGAATACTCTATTAACCATTCTACACTTGTTAAAGCCTCCAAGGACTCATGCTACATCCTGTACGTCCCTTGGGGCACCAAGCATTGTTTAGGATCATTCTACTGGTTCTTACCTGTCCTAATACACATTCCTAGACGATTCTAAGCCTTTAGAATACTCTATTAACATTTCTACAATTGTTAGAGCCTCCAAGGACTCACGCTACAACCTCTACGTCCCTTGGGGCACCAAGCATTGTTTAGGATTATTCTAAAGGTTCTTATATGTCCTAATACACATTCCTAGACTATTCTAAGCCTTTAGAATACACTCTTAACCATTCTACACTTGTTAGAGCCTCCAAGGACTCATGCTACATACTTTACGTCCCTTGGGGCACCAAACAATTTTTAGTATTATTCTACTGGTTCTTATATGTCATAATACACATTCCAAGACGATTCTATGCCTTTAGAATACTCTTTTAACCATTCTACACTTGTTAGAGCCTCCAAGGACTCATGCTACATCCTTTACGTCCCTTGGGGCACCAAGCATTGTTTAGGATCATTCTAAAGGTTCTTATATGTCCTAATACACATTCCTAGACGATTCTAAGCCTTTAGAATACTCTCTTAACCATTCTACACTTGTTAGAGCCTCCAAGGACTCATGCTACATCCTTTACTTCCCTTGGGGCACCAAACAATTTTTAGTATTATTCTAAAGGTTCTTATATGTCCTAATACACATTCCTAGACGATTCTAAGCCTTTAGAATACTCTCTTAACCATTCTACACTTGTTAGAGCCTCCAAGGACTCATGCTACATCCTTTACGTCCCTTGGTGCACCAAGCATTGTTTAGGATTATTCTAAAGGTTCTTATATGTCCTAATACACATTCCTAGACGATTCTAAGCCTTTAGAGTACTCTCTTAACCATTCTACCCTTGTAAGAGCCTCCATGGACTCATGCTACATTCGTTACCTCCCTTGGTGCACCAAGCATTGTTTAGGATCTTTCTAAAGGTTCTTATATGTCCTAATACACACTCCTAGACCATTCTAAGCCTTGAGAGTACTCGCTTAACCATTCTACACTTGTTAGAGCCTCCAAGGACTCATGCTACATCCTTTAAGTCCCTTGGGGCCCCAAGCATTGTTTAATATCATTCTAAAGGTTCTTATATGTCCTAATATACATTCCTAGACCATTCTAAGCCTTTAGAATACTCTGTTAACCATTCTACACTTGTTAGAGCCTCCAAGGACTCATGCTACATCCTATACGTCCCTTGGGGCACCAAGCATTATTTTGGATCATTCTAAAGGTTATTATATGTCCTAATACACATTCCTAGACCATTCTAAGCTTTCAGAACACTCTATTAACCATTCTACACTTGTTAGAGCCTCCAAGGACTCATGCTACTTCCTTTACGTCCCTTGGGGCACCAAGCATTGTTTAGGATCATTCTAAAGGTTCTTATATGTCCTAATACACATTCCTAGACCATTCTAAGCCTTCATAATACTCTCTTCACCATTCTACACTTGTTAGAGCCTCCAAGGACACATGATACATCCTAGACGTCCTTTGGGGGCATCAAGCATTGTTTAGGATCATTCTAAAGGTTCTTATATGTCCTAATACACATTCCTAGACCATTCTAAGCCTTTAGAATACTCTATTAACCATTCTACACTTGTTAGAGCCTCCAAGGACTCATGATTCGCCCTCTACGTTCCTAGGGGAACCAAGCATTGTTTAGGATCATTCTGAGGGTTCATATATGTCCTAATACACACTCCTAGACCATTATAAGCCTTTAGAATACTCTCTTAACCATTCTACACTTGTTAGAGCCTCCAAGGACTCATGCTACATCCTTTACGTCGCTTGGGGCACCAAGCATTGTTTAGGATTATTGTAAAGGTTCTTATATGTCCTAATACACATTCCAAGACGATTCTATGCCTTTAGAATACTCTCTTAACCATTCTACACTTGGTAGAGCCTCCAAGGACTCATGTTACATCTTCTACGTCCCTTGGGGCACCAAGCATTGATTAGGATCATTCTAAAGGTTCTTATATGTCCTAATACACATACTAGACCTTTCTAAGCCTTTAGAATACTATATTAACCATTCAACACTTGTTAAAGCCTCCAAGGACTCATGCTACATCCTGTACGCCCCTTGGGGCACCAAGCATTGTTTATGATCATTCTAAAGGTTCTTATATGTCCTAATACACATTCCTAGACGATTCTAAGAATTTAGAGTACTCTATTAACGTTTCTACAATTGTTAGAGCCTCCAAGGACTCATGCTACATCCTCTACGTCCCTTGGGGCACCAAGCATTGTTTAGGATCATTCTAAAGGTTCTTAAATGTCCTAATACACATACTAGACCATTCTAAGCCTTTAGAATACTCTATTAACCATTCTACACTTGTTAAAGCCTCCAAGGACTCATGCTACATCCTGTACGTCCCTTGGGGCACCAAGCATTGTTTAGGATCATTCTACTGGTTCTTACCTGTCCTAATACACATTCCTAGACGATTCTAAGCCTTTAGAATACTCTATTAACATTTCTACAATTGTTAGAGCCTCCAAGGACTCACGCTACAACCTCTACGTCCCTTGGGGCACCAAGCATTGTTTAGGATTATTCTAAAGGTTCTTATATGTCCTAATACACATTCCTAGACTATTCTAAGCCTTTAGAATACACTCTTAACCATTCTACACTTGTTAGAGCCTCCAAGGACTCATGCTACATACTTTACGTCCCTTAGGGCACCAAACAATTTTTAGTATTATTCTACTGGTTCTTATATGTCATAATACACATTCCAAGACGATTCTATGCCTTTAGAATACTCTTTTAACCATTCTACACTTGTTAGAGCCTCCAAGGACTCATGCTACATCCTTTACGTCCCTTGGGGCACCAAGCATTGTTTAGGATCATTCTAAAGGTTCTTATATGTCCTAATACACATTCCTAGACGATTCTAAGCCTTTAGAATACTCTCTTAACCATTCTACACTTGTTAGAGCCTCCAAGGACTCATGCTACATCCTTTACTTCCCTTGGGGCACCAAACAATTTTTAGTATTATTCTAAAGGTTCTTATATGTCCTAATACACATTCCTAGACGATTCTAAGCCTTTAGAATACTCTCTTAACCATTCTACACTTGTTAGAGCCTCCAAGGACTCATGCTACATCCTTTACGTCCCTTGGTGCACCAAGCATTGTTTAGGATTATTCTAAAGGTTCTTATATGTCCTAATACACATTCCTAGACGATTCTAAGCCTTTAGAGTACTCTCTTAACCATTCTACCCTTGTAAGAGCCTCCATGGACTCATGCTACATTCGTTACCTCCCTTGGTGCACCAAGCATTGTTTAGGATCTTTCTAAAGGTTCTTATATGTCCTAATACACACTCCTAGACCATTCTAAGCCTTGAGAGTACTCGCTTAACCATTCTACACTTGTTAGAGCCTCCAAGGACTCATGCTACATCCTTTAAGTCCCTTGGGGCCCCAAGCATTGTTTAATATCATTCTAAAGGTTCTTATATGTCCTAATATACATTCCTAGACCATTCTAAGCCTTTAGAATACTCTGTTAACCATTCTACACTTGTTAGAGCCTCCAAGGACTCATGCTACATCCTATACGTCCCTTGGGGCACCAAGCATTGTTTTGGATCATTCTAAAGGTTATTATATGTCCTAATACACATTCCTAGACCATTCTAAGCTTTCAGAACACTCTATTAACCATTCTACACTTGTTAGAGCCTCCAAGGACTCATGCTACTTCCTTTACGTCCCTTGGGGCACCAAGCATTGTTTAGGATCATTCTAAAGGTTCTTATATGTCCTAATACACATTCCTAGACCATTCTAAGCCTTCATAATACTCTCTTCACCATTCTACACTTGTTAGAGCCTCCAAGGACACATGATACATCCTAGACGTCCTTTGGGGGCATCAAGCATTGTTTAGGATCATTCTAAAGGTTCTTATATGTCCTAATACACATTCCTAGACCATTCTAAGCCTTTAGAATACTCTATTAACCATTCTACACTTGTTAGAGCCTCCAAGGACTCATGATTCGCCCTCTACGTTCCTAGGGGAACCAAGCATTGTTTAGGATCATTCTGAGGGTTCATATATGTCCTAATACACACTCCTAGACCATTATAAGCCTTTAGAATACTCTCTTAACCATTCTACACTTGTTAGAGCCTCCAAGGACTCATGCTACATCCTTTACGTCGCTTGGGGCACCAAGCATTGTTTAGGATTATTGTAAAGGTTCTTATATGTCCTAATACACATTCCAAGACGATTCTATGCCTTTAGAATACTCTCTTAACCATTCTACACTTGGTAGAGCCTCCAAGGACTCATGTTACATCTTCTACGTCCCTTGGGGCACCAAGCATTGATTAGGATCATTCTAAAGGTTCTTATATGTCCTAATACACATACTAGACCTTTCTAAGCCTTTAGAATACTCTATTAACCATTCTACACTTGTTAAAGCCTCCAAGGACTCATGCTACATCCTGTTTGCCCCTTGGGGCACCAAGCATTGTTTAGGATCATTCTAAAGGTTCTTATATGTCCTAATACACATTCCTAGGCGATTCTAAGCCTTTAGAGTACTCTATTAACGTTTCTACAATTATTAGAGCCTCCAAGGACTCATGCTACATCCTCTACATCCCTTGGGGCACCAAGCATTGTTTAGGATCATTCTAAAGGTTCTTATATGTCCTAATACACATACTAGACCATACAAAGCCTTTAGAATACTATATTAACCATTCTACACTTTTTAAAGCCTCCAAAGACTCATGCTACATCCTGTACGTCCCTTGGGGCACCAAGCATTATTTAGGATCATTCTACTGGTTCTTACATGTCCTAATACACATTCCTAGACGATTCTAAGCCTTTAGAATACTCTATTAACATTTCTACAATTGTTAGAGCCTCCAAGGACTCATGCTACAACCTCTACGTCCCTTGGGGCACCAAGCATTGTTTAGGATTATTCTAAAGGTTCTTATATGTCCTAATACACATTCCTAGACGATTCTAAGCCTTTAGAATACTCTCTTAACCATTCTACACTTGTTAGAGCCTCCAAGGACTCATGCTACATCCTTTACGTCCCTTGGGGCACCAAACAATTTTTAGGATTATTCTAAAGGTTCTTATATGTCCTAATACACATTCCTAGACGATTCTAAGCCTTTAGAATACTCTCTTAACCATTCTACACTTGTTAGAGCCTCCAAGGACTCCTGCTACATCCTTTACGTCCCTTGGGGCACCATGCATTGTTTAGGATTATTCTAAAGGTTTTTATATGTCCTAATACACATTCCAAGATGATTCTAAGCCTTTAGAGTACTCTCTTAACCATTCTACCCTTGTAAGAGCCTCCAAGGACTCATGCTACATCCTTTACGTCCCTTGGGGCACCAAGCATTGTTTAGGATCTTTCTAAAGGTTCTTATATGTCCTAATACACATTCCTAGATGATTCTAAGCCTTGAGAGTACTCTCTTAACCATTCTACACTTGTTAGAGCCTCCAAGGACTCATGCTTCATCCTTTAAGTCCCTTGGGGCCCCAAGCATTGTTTAGGATCATTCTAAAGGTTCTTATATGTCCTAATACACATTCCTAGACCATTCTAAGCCTTTAGAATACTCTGTTAACCATTCTACACTTGTTAGAGCCTCCAAGGACTCATGCTACATCCTATACGTCCCTTGGGGCACCAAGCATTGTTTAGGATCATTCTAAAGGTTATTATATGTCCTAATACACATTCCTAGACCATTCTAAGCTTTCAGAACACTCTATTAACCATTCTACACTTGTTAGATCCTCCAAGGACTCATGCTACTTCCTTTACGTCCCTTGGGGCACCAAGCATTGTTTAGGATCATTCTAAAGGTTCTTATATGTCCTAATACACATTCCTAGACCATTCTAAGCGTTCATAATACTCTCTTCACCATTCTACACTTGTTAGAGCCTCCAAGGACACATGATACATCCTATACGTCCCTTGGGGGCATCAAGCATTGTTTAGGATCATTCTAAAGGTTCTTATATGTCCTAATACTCATACTAGACCATTCTAAGCCTTTAGAATACTCTATTAACCATTCTACACTTGTTAGAGCCTTCAAGGACTCATGCTACATCCAATACGTCCCTACGGGCACTAATCATTGTTTAGGATCATTCTAAAGGTTCTTATATGTCCTAATACACATTCCTAGACCATTCTAAGCCTTTAGAATACTCTATTAACCATTCTACACTTGTTAGAGCCTCCAAGGACTCATGATTCGCCCTCTACGTTCCTAGGGGAACCAAGCATTGTTTAGGATCATTCTAAGGGTTCATATATGTCCTAATACACACTCCTAGCCCATTCTAAGCCTTTAGAATACTCTCTTAACCATTCTACACTTGTTAGAGCCTCCAAGGACTCATGCTACATCCTTTACGTCGCTTGGGGCACCAAGCATTGTTTAGGATTATTGTAAAGGTTCTTATATGTCCTAATACACATTCCAAGACGATTCTATGCCTTTAGAATACTCTCTTAACCATTCTACACTTGCTAGAGCCTCCAAGGACTCATGTTACATCTTCTACGTCCCTTGGGGCACCAAGAATTGTTTAGGATCATTCTAAAGGTTCTTATATGTCCTAATACACATACTAGACCTTTCTAAGCCTTTAGAATACTATATTAACCATTCTACACTTGTTAAAGCCTCCAAGGACTCATGCTACATCCTGTACGCCCCTTGGGGCACCAAGCATTGTTTATGATCATTCTAAAGGTTCTTATATGTCCTAATACACATTCCTAGACGATTCTAAGAATTTAGAGTACTCTATTAACGTTTCTACAATTGTTAGAGCCTCCAAGGACTCATGCTACATCCTCTACGTCCCTTGGGGCACCAAGCATTGTTTAGGATCATTCTAAAGGTTCTTAAATGTCCTAATACACATACTAGACCATTCTAAGCCTTTAGAATACTCTATTAAAAATTCTACACTTGTTAAAGCCTCCAAGGACTCATGCTACATCCTGTACGTCCCTTGGGGCACCAAGCATTGTTTAGGATCGTTCTACTGGTTCTTACTTGTCCTAATACACATTCCTAGACGATTCTAAGCCGTTAGAATACTCTATTAACATTTCTACAATTGTTAGAGCCTCCAAGGACTCACGCTACAACCTCTACGTCCCTTGGGGCACCAAGCATTGTTTAGGATTATTCTAAAGGTTCTTATATGTCCTAATACACATTCCTAGACTATTCTAAGCCTTTAGAATACTCTCTTAACCATTCTACACTTGTTAGAGCCTCCAAGGACTCATGCTACATACTTTACGTCCCTTGGGGCACCAAACAATTTTTAGTATTATTCTACTGGTTCTTATATGTCATAATACACATTCCAAGACGATTCTCTGCCTTTAGAATACTCTTTTAACCATTCTACACTTGTTAGAGTCTCCAAGGACTCATGCTACATCCTTTACGTCCCTTGGGGCACCAAGCATTGTTTAGGATTATTGTAAAGGTTCTTATATGTCCTAATACACATTCCAAGACGATTCTATGCCTTTAGAATACTCTCTTAACCATTCTACACTTGCTAGAGCCTCCAAGGACTCATGTTACATCTTCTACGTCCCTTGGGGCAACAAGCATTGTTTAGGATCATTCTAAAGGTTCTTATATGTCCTAATACACATTCCAAGACGATTCTAAGCCTTTAGAATACTCTCTTAACCATTCTACACTTGTTAGAGCCTCCAAGGACTCATGCTACATCCTTTACGTCCCTTGGGGCACCAAACAATTTTTAGTATTATTCTAAAGGTTCTTATATGTCCTAATACACATTCCTAGACGATTCTAAGCCTTTAGAATACTCTCTTAACCATTCTACACTTGTTAGAGCCTCCAAGGACTCATGCTACATCCTTTACGTCCCTTGGTGCACCAAGCATTGTTTAGGATTATTCTAAAGGTTCTTATATGTCCTTATACACATTCCTAGACGATTCTAAGCCTTTAGAGTACTCTCTTAACCATTCTACCCTTGTAAGAACCTCCATGGACTCATGCTACATCCGTTACCTCCCTTGGTGCACCAAGCATTGTTTAGGATCTTTCTAAAGGTTCTTATATGTCCTAATACACACTCCTAGACCATTCTAAGCCTTGAGAGTACTCGCTTAACCATTCTACACTTGTTAGAGCCTCCAAGGACTCATGCTACATCCTTTAAGTCCCTTGGGGCCCCAAGCATTGTTTAATATCATTCTAAAGGTTCTTATATGTCCTAATATACATTCCTAGACCATTCTAAGCCTTTAGAATACTCTGTTAACCATTCTACACTTGTTAGAGCCTCCAAGGACTCATGCTACATCCTATACGTCCCTTGGGGCACCAAGCATTGTTTTGGATCATTCTAAAGGTTATTATATGTCCTAATACACATTCCTAGACCATTCTAAGCTTTCAGAACACTCTATTAACCATTCTACACTTGTTAGAGCCTCCAAGGACTCATGCTACTTCCTTTACGTCCCTTGGGGCACCAAGCATTGTTTAGGATCATTCTAAAGGTTCTTATATGTCCTAATACACATTCCTAGACCATTCTAAGCCTTCATAATACTCTCTTCACCATTCTACACTTATTAGAGCCTCCAAGGACACATGATACATCCTAGACGTCCTTTGGGGGCATCAAGCATTGTTTAGGATCATTCTAAAGGTTCTTATATGTCCTAATACACATTCCTAGACCATTCTAAGCCTTTAGAATACTCTATTAACCATTCTACACTTGTTAGATCCTCCAAGGACTCATGATTCGCCCTCTACGTTCCTAGGGGAACCAAGCATTGTTTAGGATCATTCTGAGGGTTCATATATGTCCTAATACACACTCCTAGACCATTCTAAGCCTTTAGAATACTCTTTTAACCATTCTACACTTGTTAGAGCCTCCAAGGACTCATGCTACATCCTTTACGTCGCTTGGGGCACCAAGCATTGTTTAGGATTATTGTAAAGGTTCTTATATGTCCTAATACACATTCAAAGACGATTCAACGCCTTTAGAATACTCTCTTAACCATTCTACACATGCTAGAGCCTCCAAGGACTCATGTTACATCTTCTACGTCCCTTGGGGCACCAAGCATTGTTTAAGATCATTCTAAAGGTTCTTATATGTCCTAATACACATTCCTAGACAATTCTAAGCCTTTAGAGTACTCTATTAACGTTTCTACAATTGTTAGAGCCTCCAAGGACTCATGCTACATCCTCTACGTCGCTTCGGGCACCAAGCATTGTTTAGGATCATTCTAAAGGTTCTTATATGTCCTAATACACATACTAGACCATTCTAAGCCTTTAGAATACTCTATTAACCATTCTACACTTGTTAAAGCCTCCAAGGACTCATGCTACATCCTGTACGCCCCTTGGGACACCAAGCATTGTTTAGGATCATTCTAAAGGTTCTTATATGTCCTAATACACATTCCTAGACGATTCTAAGCCTTTAGAGTACTCTATTAACGTTTCTACAATTGTTAGAGCCTCCAAGGACTCATGCTATATCCTCTACGTCGCTTCGGGCACCAAGCATTGTTCAGGATCATTCTAAAGGTTCTTATATGTCCTAATACACATACTAGACCATTCTAAGCCTTTAGAATACTCTATTAACCATTCTACACTTGTTAAAGCCTCCAAGGACTCATGCTACATCCTGTACGTCCCTTGGGGCACCAAGCATTGTTTAGGATCATTCTACTGGTTCTTACATGTCCTAATACACATTCCTAGACGATTATAAGCCTTTAGAATACCCTATTAACATTTCTACAATTGTTAGAGCCTCCAAGGACTCACGCTACAACCTCTACGTCCCTTGGGGCACCAAGCATTGTTTAGGATTATTCTAAAGGTTCTTATATGTCCTAATACACATTCCTAGACGATTCTAAGCCTTTAGAATACTCTCTTAACCATTCTACACTTGTTAGAGCCTCCAAGGACTCATGCTACATCCTTTACGTCCCTTGGGGCACCAAACAATTTTTAGTATTATTCTACTGGTTCTTATATGTCCTAATACACATTCCAAGACGATTCTATGCCTTTAGAATACTCTTTTAACCATTCTACACTTGTTAGAGCCTCCAAAGACTCATGCTACATCCTTTACGTCCCTTGGGGCACCAAGCATTGTTTAGAATTATTGAAAGGTTCTTATATGTCCTAATACACATTCCAAGACGATTCTATGCCTTTAGAATACTCTCCTAACCATTCTACACTTGCTAGAGCCTCCAAGGACTCATGTTACATCTTCTACGTCCCTTGGGGCACCAAGCATTGTTTAGGATCATTCTAAAGGTTCTTATATGTCCTAATACACATACTAGACCATTCTAAGCCTTTAGAATACTCTATTAACCATTCTACACTTGTTAAATCCTCCAAGGACTCATGCTACATCCTGTACGCCCCTTGGGGCACCAAGCATTGTTTAGGATCATTCTAAAGGTTCTTATATGTCCTAATACACATTCCTAGACCATTCTAAGCTTTCAGAACACTCTATTAACCATTCTACACTTGTTAGAGCCTCCAAGGACTCATGCTACTTCCTTTACGTCCCTTGGGGCACCAAGCATTGTTTAGGATCATTCTAAAGGTTCTTATATGTCCTAATACACATTCCTAGACCATTCTAAGCCTTCATAATACTCTCTTCACCATTCTACACTTGTTAGAGCCTCCAAGGACACATGATACATCCTAGACGTCCTTTGGGGGCATCAAGCATTGTTTAGGATCATTCTAAAGTTTCTTATATGTCCTAATACGCATTCCTAGACCATTCTAAGCCTTTAGAATACTCTATTAACCATTCTACACTTGTTAGATCCTCCAAGGACTCATGATTCGCCCTCTACGTTCCTAGGGGAACCAACCATTGTTTAGGATCATTCTGAGGGTTCATATATGTCCTAATACACCCTCCTAGACCATTCTAAGCCTTTAGAATACTCTTTTAACCATTCTACACTTGTTAGAGCCTCCAAGGACTCATGCTACATCCTTTACGTCGCTTGGGGCACCAAGCATTGTTTAGGATTATTGTAAAGGTTCTTATATGTCCTAATACACATTCCAAGACGATTCAACGCCTTTAGAATACTCTCTTAACCATTCTACACATGCTAGAGCCTCCAAGGACTCATGTTACATCTTCTACGTCCCTTGGGGCACCAAGCATTGTTTAGGATCATTCTAAAGGTTCTTATATGTCCTAATACACATTCCTAGACGATTCTAAGCCTTTAGAGTACTCTATTAACGTTTCTACAATTGTTAGAGCCTCCAAGGACTCATGCTACATCCTCTACGTCGCTTCGGGCACCAAGCATTGTTTAGGATCATTCTAAAGGTTCTTATATGTCCTAATACACATACTAGACCATTCTAAGCCTTTAGAATACTCTATTAACCATTCTACACTTGTTAAAGCCTCCAAGGACTCATGCTACATCCTGTACGCCCCTTGGGGCACCAAGCATTGTTTAGGATCATTCTAAAGGTTCTTATATGTCCTAATACACATTCCTAGACGATTCTAAGCCTTTAGAGTACTCTATTAACGTTTCTACAATTGTTAGAGCCTCCAAGGACTCATGCTACATCCTCTACGTCGCTTCGGGCACCAAGCATTGTTTAGGATCATTCTAAAGGTTCTTATATGTCCTAATACACATACTAGACCATTCTAAGCCTTTAGAATACTCTATTAACCATTCTACACTTGTTAAAGCCTCCAAGGACTCATGCTACATCCTGTACGTCCCGTGGGGCACCAAGCATTGTTTAGGATCATTCTACTAGTTCTTACATGTCCTAATACACATTCCTAGACGATTATAAGCCTTTAGAATACCCTATTAACATTTCTACAATTGTTAGAGCCTCCAAGGACTCACGCTACAACCTCTACGTCCCTTGGGGCACCAAGCATTGTTTAGGATTATTCTAAAGGTTCTTATATGTCCTAATACACATTCCTAGACGATTCTAAGCCTTTAGAATACTCTCTTAACCATTCTACACTTGTTAGAGCCTCCAAGGACTCATGCTACATCCTTTACGTCCCTTGGGGCACCAAACAATTTTTAGTATTATTCTACTGGTTCTTATATGTCCTAATACACATTCCAAGACGATTCTATGCCTTTAGAATACTCTTTTAACCATTCTACACTTGTTAGAGCCTCCAAAGACTCATGCTACATCCTTTACGTCCCTTGGGGCACCAAGCATTGTTTAGAATTATTGAAAGGTTCTTATATGTCCTAATACACATTCCAAGACGATTCTATGCCTTTAGAATACTCTCCTAACCATTCTACACTTGCTAGAGCCTCCATGGACTCATGTTACATCTTCTACGTCCCTTGGGGCACCAAGCATTGTTTAGGATCATTCTAAAGGTTCTTATATGTCCTAATACACATACTAGACCATTCTAAGCCTTTAGAATACTCTATTAACCATTCTACACTTGTTAAATCCTCCAAGGACTCATGCTACATCCTGTACGCCCCTTGGGGCACCAAGCATTGTTTAGGATCATTCTAAAGGTTCTTATATGTCCTAATACACATTCCTAGACGATTCTAAGCCTTTAGAGTACTGTATTAACGTTTCTACACTTGTTAGAGCCTCCAAGGACTCATGCTACATCCTCTACGTCCCTTGGGGCACCAAGCATTGTTTAGGATCATTCTAAAAGTTCTTATATGTCCTAATACACATTCCTAGACCATTCTAAGCCTTCATAACACTCTCTTCACCATTCTACACTTGTTAGAGCCTCCAAGGACACATGATACATCCTAGACGTCCTTTGGGGGCATCAAGCATTGTTTAGGATCATTCTAAAGGTTCTTATATGTCCTAATACGCATTCCTAGACCATTCTAAGCCTTTAGAATACTCTATTAACCATTCTACACTTGTTAGATCCTCCAAGGACTCATGATTCGCCCTCTACGTTCCTAGGGGAACCAACCATTGTTTAGGATCATTCTGAGGGTTCATATATGTCCTAATACACCCTCCTAGACCATTCTAAGCCTTTAGAATACTCTTTTAACCATTCTACACTTGTTAGAGCCTCCAAGGACTCATGCTACATCCTTTACGTCGCTTGGGGCACCAAGCATTGTTTAGGATTATTGTAAAGGTTCTTATATGTCCTAATACACATTCCAAGACGATTCAACGCCTTTAGAATACTCTCTTAACCATTCTACAGATGCTAGAGCCTCCAAGGACTCATGTTACATCTTCTACGTCCCTTGGGGCACCAAGCATTGTTTAGGATCATTCTAAAGGTTCTTATATGTCCTAATACACATTCCTAGACGATTCTAAGCCTTTAGAGTACTCTATTAACGTTTCTACAATTGTTAGAGCCTCCAAGGACTCATGCTACATCCTCTACGTCGCTTCGGGCACCAAGCATTGTTTAGGATCATTCTAAAGGTTCTTATATGTCCTAATACACATACTAGACCATTCTAAGCCTTTAGAATACTCTATTAACCATTCTACACTTGTTAAAGCCTCCAAGGACTCATGCTACATCCTGTACGCCCCTTGGGGCACCGAGCATTGTTTAGGATCATTCTAAAGGTTCTTATATGTCCTAATACACATTCCTAGACGATTCTAAGCCTTTAGAGTACTCTATTAACGTTTCTACAATTGTTAGAGCCTTCAAGGACTCATGCTACATCCTCTACGTCGCTTCGGGCACCAAGCATTGTTTAGGATCATTCTAAAGGTTCTTATATGTCCTAATACACATACTAGACCATTCTAAGCCTTTAGAATACTCTATTAACCATTCTACACTTGTTAAAGCCTCCAAGGACTCATGCTACATCCTGTACGTCCCGTGGGGCACCAAGCATTGTTTAGGATCATTCTACTGGTTCTTACATGTCCTAATACACATTCCTAGACGATTATAAGCCTTTAGAATACCCTATTAACATTTCTACAATTGTTAGAGCCTCCAAGGACTCACGCTACAACCTCTACGTCCCTTGGGGCACCAAGCATTGTTTAGGATTATTCTAAAGGTTCTTATATGTCCTAATACACATTCCTAGACGATTCTAAGCCTTTAGAATACTCTCTTAACCATTCTACACTTGTTAGAGCCTCCAAGGACTCATGCTACATCCTTTACGTCCCTTGGGGCACCAAACAATTTTTAGTATTATTCTACTGGTTCTTATATGTCCTAATACACATTCCAAGACGATTCTATGCCTTTAGAATACTCTTTTAACCATTCTACACTTGTTAGAGCCTCCAAAGACTCATGCTACATCCTTTACGTCCCTTGGGGCACCAAGCATTGTTTAGAATTATTGAAAGGTTCTTATATGTCCTAATACACATTCCAAGACGATTCTATGCCTTTAGAATACTCTCCTAACCATTCTACACTTGCTAGAGCCTCCATGGACTCATGTTACATCTTCTACGTCCCTTGGGGCACCAAGCATTGTTTAGGATCATTCTAAAGGTTCTTATATGTCCTAATACACATACTAGACCATTCTAAGCCTTTAGAATACTCTATTAACCATTCTACACTTGTTAAATCCTCCAAGGACTCATGCTACATCCTGTACGCCCCTTGGGGCACCAAGCATTGTTTAGGATCATTCTAAAGGTTCTTATATGTCCTAATACACATTCCTAGACGATTCTAAGCCTTTAGAGTACTGTATTAACGTTTCTACACTTGTTAGAGCCTCCAAGGACTCATGCTACATCCTCTACGTCCCTTGGGGCACCAAGCATTGTTTAGGATCATTCTAAAAGTTCTTATATGTCCTAATACACATTCCTAGACGATTCTAAGCCTTTAGAGTACTCTCTTAACCATTCTACACTTGTTAGAGCCTCCAAGGACTCATGCTACATCCTATACGTCCCTTGGGGTACCAAGCATTGTTTAGGATCATTCTAAAGGTTCATATATGTCCTAATACACATTCCTAGACCGTTCTATGCCTTCAAAATACTCTCTTAACCATTCTACACTTGTTAGATCCTCCAAGGACTCATGCTACATCCTTTACGTCCCTTGGGGAACCATGCATTGTTTAGGATTATTGTAAAGGTTCTTATATGTCCTAATACACATTCCTAGACGATTCTATGCCTTTAGAATACTCTTTTAACCATTCTACACTTGCTAGAGCCTCCAAGGACTCATGTTACATCCTTTACGTCCCTTAGGGCACCAAGAATTGTTTAGGATCATTCTAAAGGTTCTTATATGTCCTAATACACATACAAGACCGTTCTAAGCCTTTGGAATACTCTATGAACCACTCTACACCTGTTACAGCCTCCAAGGACTCATGCTACATCCTATACGTCCCTTGGGGCACCAATCATTGTATAGGATCATGCTAAAGGTAATTATATGTCCTAATACACATTCATATACCATTCTAAGCCTTTAGACTACTCTATTAACCATTCTACACTTGTTAGGGCCTCCAAGGACTCATGCTACATCCTATACGTCCCTTGGGGCACCAAGCATTGTTTAGGATCATTCTAAAGCTTCTTATATGTCCTAATACACATTCCAAGACGATTCTAAGCCTCTAGAAAACTCTCTTAACCTTTCTACACTTGTTAGAGCCTCCAAGGACTCATGCTATGTCCTTTACGTCCCTTGGGGCACCAAGCATTGTTTAGGATTATTGTAAAGTTTCTTATATGTCCTAATACACATTCCAAGACGATTCTAAGCCTTTAGAATACTCTCTTAACCATTCTACACTTGCTAGCACCTCCAAGGACTCATGCTACATCCTTTACGTCCCTTGGGGCACCAAGCATTGTTTAGGATCATTCTAAAGGTTCTTATATGTCCTAATACACATTCCTAGACGATTCTATGCCTTTAGAATACTCTTTTAACCATTCTACACTTGCTAGAGCCTCCAAGGACTCATGTTACATCCTTTACGTCCCTTAGGGCACCAAGCATTGTTTAGGATCATTCTAAAGGTTCTTATATGTCCTAATACACATACAAGACCGTTCTAAGCCTTTGGAATACTCTATGAACCATTCTACACTTGTTAAAGCCTCCAAGGACTCATGCTACATCCTGTACGCCCCTTGGGGCACCAAGCATTGTTTAGGATCATTCTAAAGGTTCTTATATGTCCTAAAACACATTCCTAGACGATTCTAAGCCTTTAGAGTACTCTATTAACGTTTCTACAATTGTTAGAGCCTCCAAGGACTCATGCTACATCCTCTACGTCGCTTCGGGCACCAAGCATTGTTTAGGATCATTCTAAAGGTTCTTATATGTCCTAATACACATACTAGACCATTCTAAGCCTTTAGAATACTCTATTAACCATTCTACACTTGTTAAAGCCTCCAAGGACTCATGCTACATCCTGTACGTCCCTTGGGGCACTAAGCATTGTTTAGGATCATTCTACTGGTTCTTACATGTTCTAATACACATTCCTAGACGATTATAAGCCTTTAGAATACCCTATTAACATTTCTACAATTGTTAGAGCCTCCAAGGACTCACGCTACAACCTCTACGTCCCTTGGGGCACCAAGCATTGTTTAGGATTATTCTAAAGGTTCTTATATGTCCTAATACACATTCCTAGACGATTCTAAGCCTTTAGAATACTCTCTTAACCATTCTACACTTGTTAGAGCCTCCAAGGACTCATGCTACATCCTTTACGTCCCTTGGGGCACCAAACAATTTTTAGTATTATTCTACTGGTTCTTATATGTCCTAATACACATTCCAAGACGATTCTATGCCTTTAGAATACTCTTTTAACCATTCTACACTTGTTAGAGCCTCCAAAGACTCATGCTACATCCTTTACGTCCCTTGGGGCACCAAGCATTGTTTAGAATTATTGAAAGGTTCTTATATGTCCTAATACACATTCCAAGACGATTCTATGCCTTTAGAATACTCTCCTAACCATTCTACACTTGCTAGAGCCTCCATGGACTCATGTTACATCTTCTACGTCCCTTGGGGCACCAAGCATTGTTTAGGATCATTCTAAAGGTTCTTATATGTCCTAATACACATACTAGACCATTCTAAGCCTTTAGAATACTCTATTAACCATTCTACACTTGTTAAATCCTCCAAGGACTCATGCTACATCCTGTACGCCCCTTGGGGCACCAAGCATTGTTTAGGATCATTCTAAAGGTTCTTATATGTCCTAATACACATTCCTAGACGATTCTAAGCCTTTAGAGTACTGTATTAACGTTTCTACACTTGTTAGAGCCTCCAAGGACTCATGCTACATCCTCTACGTCCCTTGGGGCACCAAGCATTGTTTAGGATCATTCTAAAAGTTCTTATATGTCCTAATACACATTCCTAGACGATTCTAAGCCTTTAGAGTACTCTCTTAACCATTCTACACTTGTTAGAGCCTCCAAGGACTCATGCTACATCCTATACGTCCCTTGGGGTACCAAGCATTGTTTAGGATCATTCTAAAGGTTCATATATGTCCTAATACACATTCCTAGACCGTTCTAAGCCTTCAAAATACTCTCTTAACCATTCTACACTTGTTAGATCCTCCAAGGACTCATGCTACATCCTTTACGTCCCTTGGGGAACCATGCATTGTTTAGGATTATTGTAAAGGTTCTTATATGTCCTAATACACATTCCTAGACGATTCTATGCCTTTAGAATACTCTTTTAACCATTCTACACTTGCTAGAGCCTCCAAGGACTCATGTTACATCCTTTACGTCCCTTAGGGCACCAAGCATTGTTTAGGATCATTCTAAAGGTTCTTATATGTCCTAATACACATTCCTAGACGATTCTAAGCCTTTAGAGTACTGTATTAACGTTTCTACACTTGTTAGAGCCTCCAAGGACTCATGCTACATCCTCTACGTCCCTTGGGGCACCAAGCATTGTTTAGGATCATTCTAAAGGTTCTTATATGTCCTAATACACATTCCTAGACGATTCTAAGCCTTTAGAGTACTCTCTTAACCATTCTACACTTGTTAGAGCCTCCAAGGACTCATGCTACATCCTATACGTCCCTTGGGGTACCAAGCATTGTTTAGGATCATTCTAAAGGTTCATATCTGTCCTAATACACATTCCTAGACCGTTCTAAGCCTTCAGAATACTCTCTTAACCATTCTACACTTGTTAGATCCTCCAAGGACTCATGCTACATCCTTTACGTCCCTTGGGGAACCATGCATTGTTTAGGATTATTGTAAAGGTTCTTATATGTCCTAATACACATTCCTAGACGATTCTATGCCTTTAGAATACTCTTTTAACCATTCTACACTTGCTAGAGCCTCCAAGGACTCATTTTACATCCTTTACGTCCCTTAGGGCACCAAGCATTGTTTAGGATCATTCTAAAGGTTCTTATATGTCCTAATACACATACAAGACCGTTCTAAGCCTTTGGAATACTCTATGAACCACTCTACACCTGTTACAGCCTCCAAGGACTCATGCTACATCCTATACGTCCCTTGGGGCACCAATCATTGTTTAGGATCATTCTAAAGGTAATTATATGTCCTAATACACATTCATATACCATTCTAAGCCTTTAGAGTACTCAATTAACCATTCTACACTTGTTAGGGCCTCCAAGGACTTATGCTACATCCTATACGTCCCTTGGGGCACCAAGCATTGTTTAGGATCATTCTAAAGCTTCTTATATGTCCTAATACACATTCCAAGACGATTCTAAGCCTCTAGAAAACTCTCTTAACCTTTCTACACTTGTTAGAGCCTTCAAGGACTCATGCTATATCCTTTACGTCCCTTGGGGAACCAAGCATTGTTTAGGATTATTGTAAAGTTTCTTATATGTCCTAATACACATTCCAAGACGATTCTAAGCCTTTAGAATACTCTCTTAACCATTCTACACTTGCTAGCACCTCCAAGGACTCATGCTACATCCTTTACGTCCCTTGGGGCACCAAGCATTGTTTAGGATCATTCTAAAGGTTCTTATATGTCCTAATACACATTCCTAGACGATTCTATGCCTTTAGAATACTCTTTTAACCATTCTACACTTGCTAGAGCCTCCAAGGACTCATGTTACATCCTTTCCGTCCCTTAGGGCACCAAGCATTGTTTAGGATCATTCTAAAGGTTCTTATATGTCCTAATACACATACAAGACCGTTCTAAGCCTTTGGAATACTCTATGAACCATTCTACACTTGTTAAAGCCTCCAAGGACTCATGCTACATCCTGTACGCCCCTTGGGGCACCAAGCATTGTTTAGGATCATTCTAAAGGTTCTTATATGTCCTAATACACATTCCTAGACGATTCTAAGCCTTTAGAGTACTCTATTAACGTTTCTACAATTGTTAGAGCCTCCAAGGACTCATGCTACATCCTCTACGTCGCTTCGGGCACCAAGCATTGTTTAGGATCATTCTAAAGGTTCTTATATGTCCTAATACACATACTAGACCATTCTAAGCCTTTAGAATACTCTATTAACCATTCTACACTTGTTAAAGCCTCCAAGGACTCATGCTACATCCTGTACGTCCCTTGGGGCACCAAGCATTGTTTAGGATCATTCTACTGGTTCTTACATGTCCTAATACACATTCCTAGACGATTATAAGCCTTTAGAATACCCTATTAACATTTCTACAATTGTTAGAGCCTCCAAGGACTCATGCTACATCCTTTACGTCCCTTGGGGAACCATGCATTGTTTAGGATTATTCTAAAGGTTCTTATATGTCCTAATACACATTCCTAGACGATTCTATGCCTTTAGAATACTCTCTTAACCATTCTACACTTGCTAGAGCCTCCAAGGACTCATGCTACATCCTTTACGTCCCATGGGGCACCAAGCATTGTTTAGGATTATTGTAAAGGTTCTTATATGTCCTAATACACATTCCAAGACGATTCTATGCCTTTAGAATACTCTCCTAACCATTCTACACTTGCTAGAGCCTCCAAGGACTCATGTTACATCTTCTACGTCCCTTGGGGCACCAAGCATTGTTTAGGATCATTCTAAAGGTTCTTATATGTCCTAATACACATACTAAACCATTCTAAGCCTTTAGAATACTCTATTAACCATTCTACACTTGTTAAATCCTCCAAGGACTCATGCTACATCCTGTACGCCCCATGGGGCACCAAGCATTGTTTAGGATCATTCTAAAGGTTCTTATATGTCCTAATACAAATTCCTAGACGATTTTAAGCCTTTAGAGTACTCTATTAACGTTTCTACACTTGTTAGAGCCTCCAAGGACTCATGCTACATCCTCTACGTCCCTTGGGGCACCAAGCATTGTTTAGGATCATTCTAAAGGTTCTTATATGTCCTAATACACATTCCTAGACCGTTCTAAGCCTTCAAAATACTCTCTTAACCATTCTACATTTGTTAGATCCTCCAAGGACTCATGCTACATCCTTTACGTCCCTTGGGGAACCATGCATTGTTTAGGATTATTGTAAAGGTTCTTATATGTCCTAATACACATTCCTAGACGATTCTATGCCTTTAGAATACTCTTTTAACCATTCTACACTTGCTAGAGCCTCCAAGGACTCATGTTACATCCTCTACGTCCCTTAGGGCACCAAGCATTGTTTAGGATCATTCTAAAGGTTCTTATATGTCCTAATACACATACAAGACCGTTCTAAGCCTTTGGAATACTCTATGAACCACTCTACACCTGTTACAGCCTCCAAGGACTCATGCTACATCCTATACGTCCCTTGGGGCACCAATCATTGTTTAGGATCATTCTAAAGGTAATTATATGTCCTACTACACATTCATATACCATTCTAAGCCTTTAGAGTACTCAATTAACCATTCTACACTTGTTAGGGCCTCTAAGGACTCATGCTACATCCTATACGTCCCTCGGGGCACCAAGCATTGTTTAGGATCATTCTAAAGGTTCTTATATGTCCTAATACACATTCCTAGACCGTTCTAAGCCTTCAGAATACTCTCTTAACCATTCTACACTTGTTAGAGCCTCCAAGGACTCATGCTACATCCTTTACGTCCCTTGGGGCACCAAGCATTGTTTAGGATTATTGTAAAGGTTCTTATATGTCCTAATACACATTCCAAGACGATTCTAAGCCTTTAGAATACTCTCTTTACCATTCTACACTTGCTAGAGCCTCCAAGGACTCATCTTACATCTTCTACGTCCCTTGGGGCACCAGGCATTGTTTAGGATCAATCTAAAGGTTCTTATATGTCCTAATACACATACTAGACCATTCTAAGCCTTTAGAATACTCTATTAATCATTCTACACTTGTTAAAGCCTCCAAGGACTCGTGCTACATCTTGTACGCCCCTTGGGGCACCAAGCATTGTTTAGGATCATTCTAAAGGTTCTTATATGTCCTTATACACATTTCTAGACGATTCTAAGCCTTTAGAGTACTCTATTAACATTTCTACAAATGTTAGAGCCTCCAAGGACTCATTGTACATCCTCTACGTCCCTTGGGGCACCAAGCATTGTTTAGGATCATTCTTAAGGTTCTTATATGTCCTAATACACATTCCTAGACGATTCTAAGCCTTTAGAGTACTCTCTTAACCATTCTACACTTGTTAGAGCCTGCAAGGACTCATGCTACATCCTATACGTCCCTTGGGGCACCAGGCATTGTTTAGGATCATTCTAAAGGTTCTTTTATGTCCTAATACACATACTAGACCATTCTAAGCCTTTAGAATACACGATTAACCATTCTACACTTTTAGAGCCTCCAAGGACTCATGCTACATCCTATACGTCCCTTGGGACACCAATCATTGTTTAGGATCATTCTAAAGGTAATTATATGTCCTAATACACATTCCTATACCATTCTAAGCCTTTAGAATATTGTATTAACCATTCTACACTTGTTAGAGCCTCCAAGGACTCATGCTACATCCTATACGTCCCTTGGGGCACCAAGCATTGTTTAGGATCCTTCTAAAGCTTCTTATATGTCCTAATACACATTCCTAGACGATTCTAAGCCTTCAGAATACTCTATTAACCATTCTACACTTGTTAGAGCCTTCAAGGACTCATGCTACATCCTTTACGTCCCTTGGGGCACCAAGCATTGTTTAGGATTATTCTAAAGGTTCTTATATGTCCTAATACACATTCCTAGACGATTCTAAGTGTAACACCCCGCAAATTCCTCGTATTAAATTAAAATACTAAAGGGATTTATTTCTGAGAAAAGTGTTTTTGAAAGAATATCTCTTAAATAAATTTTCCAATTAACGTTTTAGGGAAAGGAGTAACTTTAAGAAAATGGTTTTCATAAAATAATGTCATGAGTTTTAAAGTGGATTTTGAGAACTAATTATATGTTGGACGATTTTATGCCTTAAAGAAAAGGTGATTTTTTTTAAAACAAGGGTATTCTCATAAGAAAGAGATTGTTTTCTAAATATATGTGTTAGTTGATATGTATTTGATGTGTGATAATGCATGAATGATAGAATATGTGTGTGATAAGTGTAGGTGTGCATGTATGTGTGTGCCACGTGTGGGAGTGGGTGTATGATGAATATGTATGCATGAGTTTATGCTATGTGATCAACATGAAAATAAATTGCATAAGTGTATGTGTGTGCTAGTGTGTATGGTTCGGCTATGTGAGGAGTAGAAAACCAAGTAAGAGCCATTTCCTTAAACATTAAGAAAATAGAAATTTAAGTGGCAAACAAGAGGAGACCTAGAGTGATGACTAATGAAGCCTAAGGGAGACTTTTCTTCCCTCCTTGTCCCCCCACGAGAAAGAGACCCCCCATGCAACATTTGGAGTGGACCAATTTGCCCTTAAGTTAGCACCTTGAACAGAGGGTAGAAAAGGAAAATTTCCATTCCCTTGCCTTTGCATATAGAACCGTGTGTGTGTGGGTGTGTTAGGCTAGTTGATTCATTTTCTCACTTCTTTCATTCATTTCCTTCACATTCTCACATCAACATAAACACTTTTAGTCCAAGAGCAACACAAAAGCTCTTGAGACCTTAGAAAGAGAGTTAGGCCGAGAGAAGAGAAGAGAAAATAAGATTGAGAATCCCAAACCTCTCAACCCCAAATACCTTTGGTTCCTTCTTTCACCCACACTTTCCTTCAAAAACCTAAGAAGAAAATCACCAACAACCCCAAAAAGGAAGATGGCCGAAGCAAACTTTAGAAAAAGAAGAAACAGTCCAACTCCAAAAACCTAGGCTTCCCTCTTTAAGATCAAGTCTAGAAGGTTGAAAACCATCTCTTTTCTTTGGTGATTCGAAGATCCTAGAGTTGATAGGGTAGTTGTAATATCTAAAGCCTTGTAATTCTCACCTCTTTTCTTGCATGTCTCTTTTTATGTTTGATCTATAATTGCATGTAACTTCTAAGCTTTGATCTTGAGTTTTCAAGAGCTAAACAAACTTGTAGGACCCTCAACCATGGGCTATGTAATTCGGCAATGCCTAGAAAACTAGGTTATGATGCTTTTATTTTGGTTCAAATTCCTGCATGTTAAACCTTCTTTGTTCAAACCATGAATCATGATGTTTTAAGGAATAATTTAATGAACAAATTTATGACCTCAACTTGTTTGATGGTGATCTTGATGTTTGATGTACATGCATGTGTTATTTGTGTCTTGATCTTGAATTTTTGAAAATAAATAAACTTATAAAACCCTAGATCAAGAGCCCAATGATTCGACCTTGACTAGATTTATCGATCTTAATGCTTTTTAATTTGATCTAAGTCATTGCATGTTAATTTTATGATTAGGAAAGTTGATTTGAGTGTTTGAAAGTGTTTAATTTTAACTTGATCTTGATAAAGTCTTGATTTTGGTTTTAATCTTTAACTTGTCCTTGAAAAAGTTGGATTTTTGGTGCATGCATGTTGTTTTACACCAAAAGAATTAATCTTCATTTCATGACACGGTTTTGACTTCCTTTACTCGAAATGTTTTTCATCTTTGATTGGTGCCATCATAATGGATTTCATGACTTAATCTATGATACCTAGGTGCATGCATGTCATTTTAAGTGAAAATTTTTTGATCTTTTCTAAAGGCCATCTCGGTTTTACAAATCAAGGAGACAAGTTTTGGAAAAATGATTTTTAACTTGATTCATGCTATGTGATCTTACATGTGAAAGATTTGAAGTGGAACCTTAAATTTTGGTGATAAGGCATTCGGCCTAGGCTTAGAGATCAAGGAGTCATGTTTTGATTTTCATAAAAGATACATGCATGATTTTCTTGATTCAAAGATTTTGATGCATGCATGAAAATAAAATTAAAATGAAAACTTGGTTTAAGGAAATCATATTTTTAGAGTTTTGTGTGAAAAGGGTGCATGGTTTGATTCATGACCTTTGATGTTTGCATGTTGAAAAAGTGGACTAAAAACCTTGTTTTTGGGTCAATGTAGGGTTCGGTCTACGTACGCAAGCTAGGCTAGGTTCTTTTTCAATAAAATGACACAAAAACAATGAGTGTGTTTTGTGAAATAATGCTAAAATATATTGTTTAAAATTGAGTTGTGAATGTTTATTTTTCCAATCGGTTTTTGATCTTAAAATAAAGGAGATGAATGAACTAAACGATTTTAGGGAAGGTATTGTGTGTGTGCGTGTGTATTCGGTTTAGAGGGAAAGGAAGAGAAATGAGATTGTTGCATAAGGAAGGAAATAGAATTTTTAAGTACTTGAAATGAATTAAGTTGATTTATGAGTTTTAAATTTGTGATCCTTAAATTGTTTCTTTTGAGGTCGTTCGGTCATGTGGAGAAAATAAATTTAGGAAGCTTAGTTGCATAAAATAAAATGTACATGTTTGGTT
This sequence comes from Crotalaria pallida, assembly GCA_037953625.1. Classification (NCBI taxonomy): domain Eukaryota; kingdom Viridiplantae; phylum Streptophyta; class Magnoliopsida; order Fabales; family Fabaceae; genus Crotalaria; species Crotalaria pallida. The sequence continues at coordinate 70,452,328 of CM075649.1, read as the reverse complement.
TGTATCTTGTAAGTGGGTGGATGCCTAAGTGTTTTGTGAATAAGTGTTTGATTCATAATCAAGTTAAATAATTTATTTTGTGTTGTTTGTTCCTTATGTGTTAGTTGATGTTTGTACAATATATGCAGGTGTAATTGGTTGAGTTCAAATGTTTATTTGTGATTTATAACTAAGTAAAACGATTGGTTTTGAAATTAATTGAATTTGGATTAAAATGATTTCTCATGAAGTAATCCTTTGCTGTCCCGAATTAAATAAAATTGTTTCTTAATTATAAAAGGTGTTTTCATGTGATTCAAATAAAGTTTTTAAAGGGTAATTGATTTAAGGAAAACCCGGATTGGAAACGGTTATGTTTTTAAGTCTTTCGACGAGGAATGAGAGGTGTCTAAATTTAAAAAAAAAGAATTTCCTAAATACAAGATAATAACATAAGTATATTTTATTTAGTACGAGGAATAAACTTAAAGACGAGGGATTGGGGCAGCCGGCAGCACAAAGGATCCGAAGCGACGGTACGCACTTAATAGCTGGACCTCAGGTGAGAGAGAAGCTATCCTAAGACACTGTGGTGTTTAGGTGATTTATTAGGACGTCCCGCATCATCTCAAAGATCGGGACTACGTGGTTGGAGTCAGTAGTATAAGTGGCAATTGTTTGCCCTGTGTGGCCACTTATACGAAGGAGACGAAGACCATACTGTTATTGTGTGATGTTGTGTGTTGATAGCATGATTTTATTTAATTATGTTTGATAATGCTTATTGTTATTGGTTATGATGAGTAAACTATTGATGGATGTCTGTTACGTCTTGAATGAGAATGAAAACGAAAGAAATAAGTTAAGAAGATAATGGGATTGAAAGTAAAGACACAATAAGATATGGAATAGAAAAGAAATAAAGAGTGGAGATTGGGGAATGAAAGATAATATAGAGGACGAGCCAAAGCTGGGAAGAGTGATATTGATAAGAAATGTGTTGTTGATGGGATGTGATCTGAGCGGAGCTGGGCTCCTTTTTGTTTTTGGTTTTAGTCTGGGACTAGTGTTGAGTTGAGCTTGCTCCTCCATTAGCGCCCAGCAAAGTTGGAAAACTAGGTTATGATGCTTTTATTTGGGCTCAAATTCCTGCATGTTAAACCTTCTTTGTTCAAACCATGAATCATGATGTTTTAAGGAATAATTTAATGAACAAATTTATGACCTCAACTTGTTTGATGGTGATCTTGATGTTTGATGTACATGCATGTGTTATTTGTGTCTTGATCTTGAATTTTTGAGAATAAATAAACTTATAAAACCCTAGATCAAGAGCCCAATGATTCGGCCTTGACTAGATTTATCGATCTTAATGCTTTTTAATTTGATCTAAGTCATTGCATGTTAATTTTATGATTAGGAAAGTTGATTTGAGTGTTTGAAAGTGTTTAATTTTAACTTGATCTTGATAAAGTCTTGATTTTGGTTTTAATCTTTAACTTGTCCTTGAAAAAGTTGGATTTTTGGTGCATGCATGTTGTTTTACACCAAAAGAATTAATCTTTCTTCATTTCATGACACGGTTTTGACTTCCTCTACTCAAAATGATTTTCATCTTTGATTGGTGCCATCATAATGGATTTCATGACTTAATCTATGATACCTAGGTGCATGCATGTCATTTTAAGTGAAAAATATTTGATCTTTTCTAAAGGCCATCTCGGTTTTACAAATCAAGGAGACAAGTTTTGGAAAAATGATTTTTAACTTGATTCATGCTATGTGATCTTACATGTGAAAGATTTGAAGTGGAACCTTAAATTTTGGTGATAAGGCATTCGGCCTAGGCTTAGAGATCAAGGAGTCATGTTTTGATTTTCATAAAAGATACGTGCATGATTTTCTTGATTCAAAGATTTTGATGCATGCATGAAAATAAAATTAAAATGAAAACTTGGTTTAAGGAAATCATATTTTTAGAGTTTTGTGTGAAAAGGGTGCATGGTTTGATTCATGACCTTTGATGTTTGCATGTTGAAAAAGTGGACTAAAAACCTTGTTTTTGGGTCAATGTAGGGTTCGGTCTACGTACGCAAGCTAGGCTAGGTTCTTTTTCAATAAAATGACACAAAAACAATGAGTGTGTTTTGTGAAATAATGCTAAAATAAATTGTTTAAAATTGAGTTGTGAATGTTTATTTTTCCAATCGGTTTTTGATCTTAAAATAATGGAGATGAATGAACTAAACGATTTTAGGGAAGGTATTGTGTGTGTGCGTGTGTATTCGGTTTAGAGGGAAAGGAAGAGAAATGAGATTGTTGCATAAGGAAGGAAATAGAATTTTTAAGTACTTGAAATGAATTAAGTTGATTTATGAGTTTTAATTTTGTGATCCTTAAATTGTTTCTTTTGAGGTCGTTCGGTCATGTGGAGAAAATAAATTTAGGAAGCTTAGTTGCATAAAATAAAATGTACATGTTTGGTTTGTATCTTGTAAGTGGGTGGATGCCTAAGTGTTTTGTGAATAAGTGTTTGATTCATAATCAAGTTAAATAATTTATTTTGTGTTGTTTGTTCCTTATGTGTTAGTTGATGTTTGAACAATATATGCAGGTGTAATTGGTTGAGTTCAAATGTTTATTTGTGATTTATAACTAAGTAAAACGATTGGTTTTGAAATTAATTGAATTTGGATTAAAATGATTTCTCATGAAGTAATCCTTTGCTGTCCCGAATTAAATAAAATTGTTTCTTAATTATAAAAGGTGTTTTCATGTGATTCAAATAAAATTTTTAAATGGTAATTGATTTAAGGAAAACCCGGATTGGAAACGGTTATGTTTTTAAGTCTTTCGACGAGGAATGAGAGGTGTCTAAATTTAAAAAAAAAAGAATTTCCTAAATACAAGATAATAACATAAGTATATTTTATTTAGTACGAGGAATAAACTTAAAGACGAGGGATTGGGGCAGCCGGCAGCACAAAGGATCCGAAGCGACGGTACGCACTTAATAGCTGGACCTCAGGTGAGAGAGAAGCTATCCTAAGACACTGTGGTGTTTAGGTGATTTATTAGGACGTCCCGCATCATCTCAAAGATCGGGACTACGTGGTTGGAGTCAGTAGTATAAGTGGCAATTGTTTGCCCTGTGTGGCCACTTATACGAAGGAGACGAAGACCACACTGTTATTGTGTGATGTTGTGTGTTGATAGCATGTTTTTATTTAATTATGTTTGATAATGCTTATTGTTATTGGTTATGATGAGTAAACTATTGATGGATGTCTGTTACGTCCTGAATGAGAATGAAAACGAAAGAAATAAGTTAAGAAGATATTGGGATTGAAAGTAAAGACACAATAAGATATGGAATAGAAAAGAAATAAAGAGTGGAGATTGGGGAATGAAAGATAATATAGAGAACGAGCCAAAGCTGGGAAGAGTGATATTGATAAGAAATGTGTTGTTGATGGGATGTGATCTGAGCGGAGCTGGGCTCCTTTTTGTTTTTGGTTTTAGTCTGGGACTAGTGTTGAGTTGAGCTTGCTCCTCCATTAGCGCCCAGCAAAGTTGGAAGTTTTCAAAAAGGTTTTTGAAAAGCAGTTTTCGAAAAGAGATTTTTGGTGAAGAACTGTGAAAGGGAATGTTTGAAAAAGGTTTGTGGAAATAGGTTTTGGGGAAAAAGGTATTTACAGAAAAGCTTCTGAAATGAAACTTTGTGAAAAGTTTTGAAAGGAGATTTTATAAGCTTTGAAAAAAGAAATTGTTGAGAAAACTTTGGAAGAAAGATTTTCAGTAAGTTTGCGAAATCAGATTTTTGAGAAAGTGGTGTGGAATGTTATTTTGAGAAAGAGTTTGTGAAAACACTATTTTGAACAGTTGTGAAACTAGATTTTTGAGAAAATTTATGAAAGGGAATTTTATGAAAATGAGGTCTTGTGAAAGCTTATAAAATGGTGTTTTGATGATGTTTGTGAAAAGATTGCGGAATGAGGTTGAGAGAGAGATGGTGATTGGTATTTTGTGAAATGAGATATCAGCCGAATGTTTAGTGATGTGATCCCAGCTCTGTGCTATGCGAGAAATGATGAGAGAAAGGTTGTGCAAAGTTAATGGTCGGGACTCATTGAAGGGTTGTACGAAGGATGGGCCGACCTTAGGATAATTAAAAGATAAAAGACTTAAAAGACACACGCGGTGAGGTATGAGTGTGCGAAGTAGTGGAGAGGAAGAAACGATAAGTATCTGCGGATACTTAGGACGAGATTGCATTAGGGGTGGACGATGACGGTGAAACGTCAAGAAGTCTAGAGTATGTTTCTAGGCAGAACGAACTCCACATGTGGCGCACTAACGTGGTGGGGACTGGGTCTAATGCCGTGGCAAGTTCTGCGGGCCCACTAGAAACATACTGTCGCCCCCTAGATTGCAAATCGAGAACAGTGAGAGGGACTGGAGTGGGGCATCTTGTTTGCCACTACGAGGCAGTGTGCCATGATTGTTATGAATTGATATTATTGAGGCCGAGTGCTCCTGGTCTGGGACCATTTGTGTTGACAGCTGTCGTGCCCGCACGGTAAAGGTCCTGTACTCCTGTTTGCTTCCGACTAGGATGGATGGATGACCGAGGAGATGTAGACGTGAGTGATAGCCGAGAACAGAAGAAATGTTACGATGATGTTTTATAATTCCCCAGAGTAAGAGAAGGATGTGAGTCGATAAGACTGAATAAGAAGAAGATATGAGTGTGAGAAGGAAAAGAATTAAGTTTGGAAAGATAAGGAAGAATAATATAATGAAAGACGATAATGATAATGATGTTAATAATATGCTTGATTGTCATATGTTTGTATGTTGTATTGTATGTTTGTATGGTCCTGTTATTTTGCCTATCGTAATTCCACACCGTCGACGATGCGTCGTTCGGATCGCTTACTCTCTCCTGTTCGTTGGCATATCGGTGCTGCTGATATCTCAACGGGCAGACGGAGTATCCCGTGGAGATCATCGTTCTAGACAAGCTGGAGCTGGAGCTTATCGACAACAGGAAAATAAGGATAGAGGTGACTTCATGTTCGGTGATGAAGAAAGGGCGCAAGAAGAGAAAGGGAATTTCATTCGATGGTCTTCATCAGAGTAGTGCAGTGGAAGCGGAAGTAGAAAACTTAGTTTAAGTTTAGAATGTGTAAATTGAGTCAAGGATTACCAAGCAATGTGCCACTCATGTATTCAATCCAAGCTTTTACCTTCTGTATTGAGGTCTACTTTATTTCTGGAAAATCGAATAATGTAATCTTTTAGAAAATATCATACTAATTTGGAAACAAGTCTTTTTATGAAAATACATGTTTTAGTAACAACTCGGTTTTCAAGTAAAGGATGTTAAGGTGTACCAAGGACACTTCAACATCGTTTAAAAAAAAGGCCTCATTTTTACAACATTAGTAAATAAAGTCAGTTATTTTTGGTTTACGAAAATCGGGCTGTTACAGAATGGTATCAGAGCTATGGTAATCCTTAGTGGCCTTAAGCATGGGCTTACATGCTTTGCTTGTGTGTGACTCTGTGTGTTTGCTAGCATAAGTATAGGATCATAGGTTTAGGTTCTCATCCTTCAGGGATGTAAAGCTTTGTTTGCGACTTAGTATCGACCATGTTAGTTTGAGAAACCTATTGGTTCTGAAGCTTGAAGGAGTAGACAGTGAATAGATTCTAAGATTAAGACCCCATACCCTTTGACGTCCCATTAGTGTTGCAAGGCTTAAGTCTGTCAACCTTAGCATACTTTTATACAGGGATAGTTATTACCCTTGGAGAGATAGATTGTGATCTCTGGGTTTCCCTGTTTGTTGAATTGCTTCAACAAAACAATTAGTATTATTGGAATTTGAACCTTCCCTTCATGAGCCTTGTTACCAACCTATAACCTTATCGACCCTATTTAAGACTTATTAGCCCAAATTGTGGACTTAGGAGTGCCATAGTTAAATGGATAGTTTAGGCTTGAACAATTAAGGAAGGGTTAGTAGTATAAATTAAGTAAGGTTGTAAGACCACAACGAATTTAGTTATAAGTTTGATTAAAGTTGGGGAGTTACAAGGAAGGAAAGGATTGTATGTTACCAGTTGATGGAGGGAATTATGAGAAGAGATTGAGGACTAGGATTGCCATGCACCGTAATAAGAGGTTTAGACGGTGGAAGCGATAGGCTTGACCAATGCTCAGGATGAGTCTAAGGAGAAAGGTGGGGATGTTGAGGAGGTAAATAGACCCAAGATTGTAATAGGATTCCCTTGAGTTAGAGGAATGGAAAATGAAAAGTCTTAGAGTTAGAAGGAAAATTGAAAGAAGGAGTGATTGTTTGAATTAGCGAGAACCCAAGGTTGTAGGAAGCAGTGAGTATCTGAGGGTTTTAGGTGGAACCCCATGTTTTTGGAGATGTATGAAATTTTGTTTGTTTGATTTTCCTTAAGTCCGTACCTATGGTTGGACTTTCTGTGATGACGATCAGCTAAGAGAGCGACGCCTTCTTCGGTTAGTCCGTTGGACTTGACCAGAAACGACACGCGAGCAAGAGTGCGAGTGCGGTTTCTTCGTCTGAAAGCAACAAACAGGGAACACGGCAAGGCGAATTAGACCAGTGAAAAGGAAATACGACCACGAAGCCAGAGGAAAGTATTCTTATGAAAGACAATGTGATGTAGAATTTTGTGCCCTGCTGCCCAATTCGTAACTAATTTCTCGGGGACGAGAAATCTTTAAGTTGGGGAGAATGTAACACCCTGCAAATTCCTCGTATTAAATTAAAATACTAAAGGGATTTATTTCTGAGAAAAGTGTTTTTGAAAGAATATCTCTTAAATAAATTTTCCAATTAACGTTTTAGGGAAAGGAGTAACTTTAAGAAAATGGTTTTCATAAAATAATGTCATGAGTTTTAAAGTGGATTTTGAGAACTAATTATATGTTGGACGATTTTATGCCTTAAAGAAAAGGTGATTTTTTTAAAAAACAAGGGTATTCTCATAAGAAAGAGATTGTTTTCTAAATATATGTGTTAGTTGATATGTATTTGATGTGTGATAATGCATGAATGATAGAATATGTGTGTGATAAGTGTAGGTGTGCATGTATGTGTGTGCCACGTGTGCTAGTGGGTGTATGATGAATATGTATGCATGAGTTTATGCTATGTGATCAACATGAAAATAAATTGCATAAGTGTATGTGTGTGCTAGTGTGTATGGTTCGGCTATGTGAGGAGTAAAAAACCAAGTAAGAGCCATTTCCTTAAACATTAAGAAAATAGAAATTTAAGTGGCAAACAAGAGGAGACCTAGAGTGATGACTAATGAAGCCTAAGGGAGACTTTTCTTCCCTCCTTGTCCCCCCACGAGAAAGAGACCCCCCATGCAACATTTGGAGTGGACCAATTTGCCCTTAAGTTAGAACCTTGAACCGAGGGTAGAAAAGGAAAATTTCCATTCCCTTGCCTTTGCATATAGAACCGTGTGTGTGTGGGTGTGTTAGGCTAGTTGATTCATTTTCTCACTTCTTTCATTCATTTCCTTCACATTCTCACATCAACATAAACACTTTTAGTCCAAGAGCAACACAAAAGCTCTTGAGACCTTAGAAAGAGAGTTAGGCCAAGAGAAGAGAAGAGAAAATAAGATTGAGAATCCCAAACCTCTCAACCCCAAATACCTTTGGTTCCTTCTTTCACCCACACTTTCCTTCAAAAACCTAAGAAGAAAATCACCAACAACCCCAAAAAGGAAGATGGCCGAAGCAAACTTTAGAAAAAGAAGAAAGAGTCCAACTCCAAAAACCTAGGCTTCCCTCTTGAAGATCAAGTCTAGAAGGTTGAAAACCATCTCTTTTCTTTGGTGATTCGAAGATCCTAGAGTTGATAGGGTAGTTTTAATATCTAAAGCCTTGTAATTCTCACCTCTTTTCTTGCATGTCTCTTTTTATGTTTGATCTATAATTGCATGTAACTTCTAAGATTTGATCTTGAGTTTTCAAGAGATAAACAAACTTGTAGGACCCTCAACCATGGGCTATGTAATTCGGCCATGCCTAGAAAACTAGGTTATGATGCTTTTATTTGGGCTCAAATTCCTGCATGTTAAACCTTCTTTGTTCAAACCATGAATCATGATGTTTTAAGGAATAATTTAATGAACAAATTTATGACCTCAACTTGTTTGATGGTGATCTTGATGTTTGATGTACATGCATGTGTTATTTGTGTCTTGATCTTGAATTTTTGAGAATAAATAAACTTATAAAACCCTAGATCAAGAGCCCAATGATTCGGCCTTGACTAGATTTATCGATCTTAATGCTTTTTAATTTGATCTAAGTCATTGCATGTTAATTTTATGATTAGGAAAGTTGATTTGAGTGTTTGAAAGTGTTTAATTTTAACTTGATCTTGATAAAGTCTTGATTTTGGTTTTAATCTTTAACTTGTCCTTGAAAAAGTTGGATTTTTGGTGCATGCATGTTGTTTTACACCAAAAGAATTAATCTTTCTTCATTTCATGACACGGTTTTGACTTCCTCTACTCAAAATGATTTTCATCTTTGATTGGTGCCATCATAATGGATTTCATGACTTAATCTATGATACCTAGGTGCATGCATGTCATTTTAAGTGAAAAATATTTGATCTTTTCTAAAGGTCATCTCGGTTTTACAAATCAAGGAGACAAGTTTTGGAAAAATGATTTTTAACTTGATTCATGCTATGTGATCTTACATGTGAAAGATTTGAAGTGGAACCTTAAATTTTGGTGATAAGGCATTCGGCCTAGGCTTAGAGATCAAGGAGTCATGTTTTGATTTTCATAAAAGATACGTGCATGATTTTCTTGATTCAAAGATTTTGATGCATGCATGAAAATAAAATTAAAATGAAAACTTGGTTTAAGGAAATCATATTTTTAGAGTTTTGTGTGAAAAGGGTGCATGGTTTGATTCATGACCTTTGATGTTTGCATGTTGAAAAAGTGGACTAAAAACCTTGTTTTTGGGTCAATGTAGGGTTCGGTCTACGTACGCAAGCTAGGCTAGGTTCTTTTTCAATAAAATGACACAAAAACAATGAGTGTGTTTTGTGAAATAATGCTAAAATAAATTGTTTAAAATTGAGTTGTGAATGTTTATTTTTCCAATCGGTTTTTGATCTTAAAATAATGGAGATGAATGAACTAAACGATTTTAGGGAAGGTATTGTGTGTGTGCGTGTGTATTCGGTTTAGAGGGAAAGGAAGAGAAATGAGATTGTTGCATAAGGAAGGAAATAGAATTTTTAAGTACTTGAAATGAATTAAGTTGATTTATGAGTTTTAAATTTGTGATCCTTAAATTGTTTCTTTTGAGGTCGTTCGGTCATGTGGAGAAAATAAATTTAGGAAGCTTAGTTGCATAAAATAAAATGTACATGTTTGGTTTGTATCTTGTAAGTGGGTGGATGCCTAAGTGTTTTGTGAATAAGTGTTTGATTCATAATCAAGTTAAATAATTTATTTTGTGTTGTTTGTTCCTTATGTGTTAGTTGATGTTTGAACAATATATGCAGGTGTAATTGGTTGAGTTCAAATGTTTATTTGTGATTTATAACTAAGTAAAACGATTGGTTTTGAAATTAATTGAATTTGGATTAAAATGATTTCTCATGAAGTAATCCTTTGCTGTCCCGAATTAAATAAAATTGTTTCTTAATTATAAAAGGTGTTTTCATGTGATTCAAATAAAATTTTTAAATGGTAATTGATTTAAGGAAAACCCGGATTGGAAACGGTTATGTTTTTAAGTCTTTCGACGAGGAATGAGAGGTGTCTAAATTTAAAAAAAAAAGAATTTCCTAAATACAAGATAATAACATAAGTATATTTTATTTAGTACGAGGAATAAACTTAAAGACGAGGGATTGGGGCAGCCGGCAGCACAAAGGATCCGAAGCGACGGTACGCACTTAATAGCTGGACCTCAGGTGAGAGAGAAGCTATCCTAAGACACTGTGGTGTTTAGGTGATTTATTAGGACGTCCCGCATCATCTCAAAGATCGGGACTACGTGGTTGGAGTCAGTAGTATAAGTGGCAATTGTTTGCCCTGTGTGGCCACTTATACGAAGGAGACGAAGACCACACTGTTATTGTGTGATGTTGTGTGTTGATAGCATGTTTTTATTTAATTATGTTTGATAATGCTTATTGTTATTGGTTATGATGAGTAAACTATTGATGGATGTCTGTTACGTCCTGAATGAGAATGAAAACGAAAGAAATAAGTTAAGAAGATATTGGGATTGAAAGTAAAGACACAATAAGATATGGAATAGAAAAGAAATAAAGAGTGGAGATTGGGGAATGAAAGATAATATAGAGAACGAGCCAAAGCTGGGAAGAGTGATATTGATAAGAAATGTGTTGTTGATGGGATGTGATCTGAGCGGAGCTGGGCTCCTTTTTGTTTTTGGTTTTAGTCTGGGACTAGTGTTGAGTTGAGCTTGCTCCTCCATTAGCGCCCAGCAAAGTTGGAAGTTTTCAAAAAGGTTTTTGAAAAGCAGTTTTCGAAAAGAGATTTTTGGTGAAGAACTGTGAAAGGGAATGTTTGAAAAAGGTTTGTGGAAATAGGTTTTGGGGAAAAAGGTATTTACAGAAAAGCTTCTGAAATGAAACTTTGTGAAAAGTTTTGAAAGGAGATTTTATAAGCTTTGAAAAAAGAAATTGTTGAGAAAACTTTGGAAGAAAGATTTTCAGTAACTTTGCGAAATCAGATTTTTGAGAAAGTGGTGTGGAATGTTATTTTGAGAAAGAGTTTGTGAAAACACTATTTTGAACAGTTGTGAAACTAGATTTTTGAGAAAATTTATGAAAGGGAATTTTATAAGCCTTTAGAGTACTCTCTTAACCATTTTACCCTTCTAAGAGCCTCCAAGGACTCATGCTACATCGTTTACGTCCCTTGGGGCACCAAGCATTGTTTAGGATCATTTTAAAGGTTCTTATATGTCCTAATTCACATTCCAAGACGATTCTAAGCCTTTAGAGTACTCTCTTAACCATTCTACACTTGTTAGAGCCTCCAAGGACTCATGCTACATCCTATACGTCCCTTGGGGTACCAATCATTGTTTAGGATCATTCTAAAGGTAATTATATGTCCTAATACATATTCTTATACAATTCTAAGCCTTTAGAATACTCTATTAACCATTTCTACACTTGTTAGAGCCTCCAAGGAATCATGCTACATCCTATACGTCCCTTGGGGCACCAAGCATTGTTTAGGATCATTCTAAAGCTTCTTATATGTCCTAATACACAGCCTAGACGATTCTAAGCCTCTAGAAAACTCTCTTAACCTTTCTACACTTGTTAGAGCCTCCAAGAACTTATGCTACATCCTCTACGTCCCTTGGGCCACCAAGCATTGTTTAGGATCATTCTAAAGGTTCTTATATGTCCTAATACACATTCCTAGACGATTCTAAGCCTTGAGAGTACTCTCTTAACCATTCTACACTTGTTAGAGCCTCCAAGGACTCATGCTACATCCTCTAAGTCCCTTGGGCCCCCAAGCATTGTTTAGGATCATTCTAAAGGTTCTTATATGTCCTAATACACATTCCTAGACCATTCTAAGCCTTTAGAATACTCTGTTAACCATTCTACACTTGTTAGAGCCTCCAAGGACTCATGCTACATCCTATACGTCCCTTGGGGCACCAAGCATTGTTTAGGATCATTCTAAAGGTTATTATATGTCCTAATACACATTCCTAGACCATTCTAAGCCTTCAGAATACTCTATTAACCATTCTACACTTGTTAGAGCCTCCAAGGACTCATGCTACATCCTTTACGTCCCTTGGGGCACCAAGCATTGTTTAGGATCATTCTAAAGGTTCTTAATGTCCTAATACACATTCCTAGACCATTCTAAGCCGTCATAATATTCTCTTCACCATTCTACATTTGTTAGAGCCTCCAAGGACACATGATACATCCTATACGTCCCTTGGGGGCACCAAGCATTGTTTAGGATCATTCTAAAGGTTCTTATATGTCCTAATACACATTCCTAGACCGATATAAAGCTTTAGAATACTCTATTAACCATTCTACACTTGTTAGAGCCTCCAAGGTCTCATGCTACATCCAATACGTCCCTACGGGCACCAATCATTGTTTAGGATCATTCTAAAGGTTCTTATATGTCCTAATACACATTCCTAGAGCATTATAAGCCTTTAAAATACTCTATTAACCATTCTACACTTGTTAGAGCCTCCAAGGACTTATGATTCGCCATCTACGTTCCTAGGGGAACCAAGCATTGTTTAGGATCATTCTAAGGGTTCATATTTGTCCTAATACACACTCCTACACCATTCTAAGCCTTTAGAATACTCTTTTAACCATTCTACACTTGTTAGAGCCTCCAAGGACTCATGCTACATCCTTTACATCCCTTGGGGCACCAAGCATTGTTTAGGATTATTGTAAAGGTTCTTATATGTCCTAATACACATTCCAAGACGATTTTAAGCCTTTAGAATACTCTCTTAACCACTCTACACTTGCTAGAGCCTCCAAGGACTCATGTTACATCTTCTATGTCCCTTGGGGCACCAGGCATTGTTTAGGATCAATCTAAAGGTTCTTATATGTCCTAATACACATACTAGACCATTCTAAGCCTATAGAATACTCTATTAACCATTCTACACTTGTTAAAGCCTCCAAGGACTCATGCTACATCCTGTACACCCCTTCGGGCACCAAGCATTGTTTAGGATCATTCTAAAGTTTCTTATATGTCCTAATACACATTCCTAGATGTTTCTAAGCCTTTAGAGTACTCTATTAAATTTCTACAATTGTTAGAGCCTCCAAGGACTCATGCTTCATCCTCTACGTCTCTTGGGGCACCAAGCATTGTTTAGGGTCATTCTAAAGATTCTTATATGTCCTAATACACATTCTTAGACGATTCCAAGCCTTTAGAGTACTCTCTTAACCATTCTACACTTGTTAGATCCTCCAGGGACTCATGCTACATCCTATACGTCCCTTGGGGTACCAAACATTGTTTAGGATCATTCTAAAGGTTCTTATATGTCCTAATACACATTCCTAAACCGTTCTAAGCCTTCAGAATACTCTCTTAACCATTCTACACTTTTAGAGCCTCCAAGGACTCATGCTACATCCTATACGTCCCTTGGGGCACCAATCATTGTTTAGGATCATTCTAAAGGTAATTATATGTCCTAATACACATTCCTATACCATTCTAAGCCTTTACAATACTCTATTAACCATTCTACACTTGTTAGTGCCTCCAAGGACTCATGCTACATCCTATACGTCCCTTGGGGCACCAAGCATTGTTTAAGATCATTCTAATGCTTCTTATATGTCCTAATAACATTCCTAGACCATTCTAAGCCTTTAGAATACTCTGTTAACCATTCTACACTTGTTAGAGCCTCCAAGGACTCATGCTACATCCTCTATGTCCCTTGGGGCACCAAGCATTGTTTAGGATCATTCTAAAGGTTCTTATATGTCCTAATACACATTCCTAGACCATTCTAAGCCTTGAGAGTACTCTCTTAACCATTCTACACTTGTTAGAGCCTCCAAGGACACATGCTACATCCTTTAAGTCCCTTGGGGCCCCAAGCATTGTTTAGGATCATTCTAAAGGTTCTTATATGTCCTAATACACATTCCTAGACCATTCTAAGCCTTTAGAATACTCTGTTAACCATTCTACACTTGTTAGAGCCTCCAAGGACTCATGCTACATCCTATACGTCCCTTGGGGCACCAAGCATTGTTTAGAATCATTCTAAAGGTTATTATATGTAATAATACACATTCCTAGACCATTCTAAGCCTTCAGAATACTCTATTAACCATTCTACACTTGTTAGAGCCTCCAAGGACTCATGCTACATCCTTTATGTCCCTTGGGGCACCAAGCATTGTTTAGGATCATTCTAAAGGTTCTTATTTGTCCTAATACACATTCCTGGACCATTCTAAGCCTTTAGAATACCCTATTAACCATTCTACACTTGGTAGATACTCCAAGGACTCATGCTACATCCTATACATCCCTTGGTGCACCAAGCATTGTTTAGGATCATTCTAAAGGTTCTTATATATCCTAATACACATTCCTAGACGATTCCAAGCCTCTAGAATACTCTCTTAACCATTCTGAACTTGTTAGAGCCTCAAAGAACTCATGCTACATCCTCTACGTCCCTTGGGCCACCAAGCATTGTTTAGGGTCATTCTAAAGCTTCTTATATGTCCTAATACACAGCCTAGACGATTCTAAGCCTCTAGAAAACTCTCTTAACCTTTCTACACTTGTTAGATCCTCCAAGGACTCATGCTACATCCTATACGTCCCTTGGGGTACCAAACATTGTTTAGGATCATTCTAAAGGTTCTTATATGTCCTAATACACATTCCTAAACCGTTCTAAGCCTTCAGAATACTCTCTTAACCATTCTACACTTTTAGAGCCTCCAAGGACTCATGCTACATCCTATACGTCCCTTGGGGCACCAATCATTGTTTAGGATCATTCTAAAGGTAATTATATGTCCTAATACACATTCCTATACCATTCTAAGCCTTTAGAATACTCTATTAACCATTCTACACTTGTTAGTGCCTCCAAGGACTCATGCTACATCCTATACGTCCCTTGGGGCACCAAGCATTGTTTAAGATCATTCTAATGCTTCTTATATGTCCTAATACACAGCCTAGACGATTCTAAGCCTATAGAAAACTCTCTTAACCTTTCAACACTTGTTAGATCCTCCAAGAACTCATGCTACATCCTCTACGTCCCTTGGGCCACCAAGCATTGTTTAGGATCATTCTAAAGGTTCTTATATGTCCTAATACACAGTCCTAGACGATTCTAAGCCTTGAGAGTACTCTCTTAACCATTCTACACTTGTTAGAGCCTCCAAGGACTCATGCTACATCCTTTAAGTCCCTTGGGGCCCCAAGCATTGTTTAGGATCATTCTAAAGGTTCTTATATGTCCTAATACACATTCCTAGACCATTCTAAGCCTTTAGAATACTCTGTTAACCATTCTACACTTGTTAGAGCCTCCAAGGACTCATGCTACATCCTATACGTCCCTTGGGGCACCAAGCATTGTTTAGAATCATTCTAAAGGTTATTATATGTCCTAATACACATTCCTAGACCATTCTAAGCCTTCAGAATACTCTATTAACCATTTTACACTTGTTAGAGCCTCCAAGGACTCATGCTACATCCTTTATGTCCCTTGGGGCACCAAGCATTGTTTAGGATCATTCTAAAGGTTCTTATTTGTCCTAATACACATTCCTGGACCATTCTAAGCCTTTAGAATACCCTATTAACCATTCTACACTTGGTAGATACTCCAAGGACTCATGCTACATCCTATACATCCCTTGGTGCACCAAGCATTGTTTAGGATCATTCTAAAGGTTCTTATATATCCTAATACACATTCCTAGACGATTCCAAGCCTCTAGAATACTCTCTTAACCATTCTGAACTTGTTAGAGCCTCAAAGAACTCATGCTACATCCTCTACGTCCCTTGGGCCACCAAGCATTGTTTAGGGTCATTCTAAAGGTTCTTATATTTCCTAATACACATTCCTAGACCATTCTAAGCCTTTAGAATACTCTTTTAAAAATTTTACACTTGTTAGAGCCTCGAGGGACTCATGCTACATCCTCTATGTCACTTGGGGCACTAAGCATTGTTTACGATCATTCTAAAGGTTTTTATATGTCCCAATACATATTCCTAGACAATACTAAGCCTTTAGAATACCCTATTAACCATTCTAGACTTGTTAGAGCCTCCAATTTTACATTTGTTAGAGCCTCCAGAACTCATGCTACATCCTATACGTCCCTTGGGGCACCAAGAATTGTTTAGGATCATTCTAAAGGTTCTTGTATGTCCTAATACACATTTCTGGACCATGCTAAGCTTTTTGTATACCCTATTAACCATTCTACACCTTTTAGAGACTCCAAAGACTCATGTTACATCTTTACATCCCTTGGGGCACGAAGCATTGTTTAGGATCATTCTGAAGATTCTTATATGTCCTAATACACATTCCTAGACGATTCCAAGCCTCTAGAATACTCTCTTAACCATTCTGAACTTGCTAGAGCCTCCAAGGACTCATGCTACATCCTCTACGTCCCTTGGGCCACCAAGCATTGTTTAGGTTCATTCTAAAGGTTCTTATATGTCCTAATACACATTCCTAGACCATTCTAAGCCTTTAGAATACCCTATTAACCATTCTACACCTGTTAGAGCCTCCAAGGACTCATGCTACATCCTCTTCATCCCTTGGGGCAGGAAGCATTGTTTAGGATCATTCTAAAGGTTCTTATATGTCCTAATACACATTCCTAGACGATTCTAAGCCTTTAGAGTACTCTATTAACATTTCTACAATTGTTAGAGCCTCCAAGGACTCATGCTACATCCTCTACGTCCCTTGGGGCACCAAACATTGTTTAGGATCATTCTAAAGGTTCTTATATGTCCTAATAAACATTCCTAGACGATTCTAAGCCTTTAGAGTACTCTCTTAACCATTCTACACTTGTTAGAGCCTCCAAGGACTCATGCTACATCCTATACGTCCCTTGGGGTACCAATCATTGTTTCGGATCATTCTAAAGGTTCTTATATGTCCTAATACACATTCCTAGACCGTTCTAAGCCTTCAGAATACTCTCTTAACCATTCTACACTTGTTAGAGCCACCAAGGTCTCACGCTACATCCTTTACGTCCCTTGGGGAACCAAGCATTGTTTAGGATTATTGTAAAGGTTCTTATATGTCCAAATACACTTTCCTAGACGATTCTAAGCCTTTAGAATACTCTTTTAACCATTCTACACTTGTTAGAGCCTCCAAGGACTCATGTTACATCTTCTACGTCCCTTGGGGCACCAAGCATTGTTTAGGATCATTCTAAAGGTTCTTATATGTCCTAATACACATACAAGACAATTCTAAGCCTTTAGAATACTCTATTAACCATTCTACACTTGTTACGGCCACCAAGGACTCATGCTACATCCTATACGCCCCTTGGGGCACCAATCATTGTTTAGGATCATTCTAAAGGTAATTATATGTCCTAATACAGATTCCTATACCATTCTAAGCCTTTAGAATACTCTATTAACCATTCTACACTTGTTAGAGCCTCCAAGGACTCATGCTACATCCTCTACGTACCTTGGGCCACCAAGTATTGTTTAGGATCATTCTAAAGGTTCTTATATGTCCTAATACACATTCCTAGACTATTCTAAGCCTTTAGAATACTCTTTTAACAATTCTACACTTGTTAGAGCCTCCAAGGACTCATGCTACATCCTCTACGTCCCTTGGGGCACTAAGCATTGTTTACGATCATTCTAAAGGTTCTTATATGTCCCAATGCATATTCCTAGACAATACTAAGCCTTTAGAATACCCTATTAACCATTCTACACTTGTTAGAGCCTCCAAGGACTCATGCTACATCCTATACGTCCCTTGGGGCACCAAGAATTGTTTAGGATCATTCTAAAGGTTCTTATTTGTCCTAATACACATTCCTGGACCATTCTAAGCCTTTAAAATACCCTATTAACCATTCTACACTTGTTAAAGACTCCAAGGACTCATGCTACATCCAATACATCCCTTGGTGCACCAAGCATTGTTTAGGATCATTCTAAAGGTTCTTATATGTCCTAATACACATTCCTAGACCATTCTAAGCCTTTAGAATACTCTATTAACTATTTTACATTTGTTAGATATTCCAAGGACTCATGCTACATCCTATACGTCCCTTGGGTTACCAAGCATTGCTTAGGATCATTCTAAAGGTTCTTATATGTCCTAATACACATTCCTAGACCATGCTAAGCTTTTAGTATACCCTATTAACCATTCTACACCTGTTAGAGACTCCAAGGACTCATGTTACATCCTCTACGTCCCATGGGGCACGAAGCATTGTTTAGGATCATTCTGAAGGTTCTTATATGTCCTAATACACATTCCTAGACGATTCCAAGCCTCTAGAATACTCTCTTAACCATTATGAACTTGTTAGAGCGTCAAAGAACTCATGCTACATCCTCTACGTCCCTTGGGCCACCAAGCATTGTTTAGGGTCATTCTAAAGGTTCTTATATGTCCTAGTACACATTCCTAGACCATTCTAAGCCTTTAGAATACCCTATTAACCATTCTACACCTGTTAGAGCCTCCAAGGACTCATGCTACATCCTGTACATCCCTTGGGGCACTAAGCATTGTTTAGGATCATTCTAAAGGTTCTTATATGTCCTAATACACATTCCTAGACCATTCTAAGCCTTTAGAATACTCTATTAACTATTTTACATTTGTTAGATATTCCAAGGACTCATGCTACATCCTATACGTCCCTTGGGTTACCAAGCATTGCTTAGGATCATTCTAAAGGCTCTTATATGTCCTAATACACATTCCTAGACCATTCCAATCCTTCAGAATACTATATTAACCATTCTACACTTGTTAGAGCCTTCAAGGACTCATGCTACATCCTTTACGTCCCTTGGGGCACAAAGCATTGTCTAGGAATATTCTAAAGGTTCTTATATGTCCAAATACACATTCTAGACCATTCTAAGCCTTTATAAAACTCTCTTCACCATTCTACACTTGTTAGAGCATCCAAGGAGTCATGCTACAGCCTATAAATCCCTTGGGGCACCAAACATTGTTTAGGATCATTCAAAAGGTTCTTATATGTCCTAATAGAATACTCTATTAACCATTCTACACTTGTTAGAGCCTCCAAGGACTCGTGCTACATCTTCTACGTCCCATGGGGCACCAAGCATTGTTTAGGATCATTCTAAAGGTTCTTATATGTCCTAATACACATTCCTAGACGATTCTAAGCCTTTAGAATACTCTATTAACATTTCTACAATTGTTAGAGCCTCCAAGGACTCATGCTACAGCCTATACGTCCCTTGGGGCACCAAGCATTGTATAGGATTATTATAAAGGTTCTTATATGTCCCAATACACATTCCTAGACCATGCTAAGCCTTTAGAACACTCTATTAAACATTCTACACTTGTTAGAGCCTCCGAGGACTCATGATTCGCCCTCGACGTTCCTAGGGGAACCAAGCATTGTTTAGGATCATTCTAAAGGTTCTTATATGTCGTAATACACATTCCTAGACCATTCTAAGCCTTTATAATACTCTCTTTACCATTCCACACTTGTTAGAGCCTCAGAGGACTCATGCTACATCCTATACGTCCCTTGGGGCACCATGCATTGTTTAGGATCATTCTAAAGTTTCTTATAAGTCCTAATACACATGCCTAGACCAATCTAAGCCTTTAGAATACTCTATTAACCATTCTACACTTGTTAGAGCCTCCAAGGACTCATGCTACATCCAATACGTCCCTTGGGGCACCAAGCATTGTTTAGGATCATTCTAAAGGTTCTTATATGTCCTAATACACATTCCTAGACCATTCTAAGCCTTTAGAACACTCTATTAACCATTCTACACTTGTTAGAGCCTCCAAGGACTCATGCTACATCCTTTACGTCCCTTGGGGCACCAATCATTGTTTAGGATTATTGTAAAGGTTCTTATATGTCCTAATACACATTCCTAGACGATTCTAAGCCTTTAGAATACTCTCTTAACCATTTTACATTTGCTAGAGCCTCCAAGGACTCATGTTACATATTCTACGTCCCTTGGGGCAGCAAGCATTGTTTAGGATCATTCTAAAGGTTCTTATATGTCCTAATACACAGCCTAGACGATTCTAAGCCTCTAGAAAACTCTCTTAACCTTTCTACACTTGTTAGAGCCTCCAAGAACTTATGCTACATCCTCTACGTCCCTTGGGCCACCAAGCATTGTTTAGGATCATTCTAAAGGTTCTTATATGTCCTAATACACATTCCTAGACGATTCTAAGCCTTGAGAGTACTCTCTTAACCATTCTACACTTGTTAGAGCCTCCAAGGACTCATGCTACATCCTCTAAGTCCCTTGGGGCCCCAAGCATTGTTTAGGATCATTCTAAAGGTTCTTATATGTCCTAATACACATTCCTAGACCATTCTAAGCCTTTAGAATACTCTGTTAACCATTCTACACTTGTTCGAGCCTCCAAGGACTCATGCTACATCCTGTACGTCCCTTGGGGCACCAAGCATTGTTTAGGATCATTCTAAAGGTTCTTATATGTCCTAATACACATTCCTAGACGATTCTAAGCCTTTAGAATACTCTGTTAACATTTCTACAATTGTTAGAGCCTCCAAGGACTCATGCTACATCCTCTACGTCCCTTGGGGCACCAAGCATTGTTTAGGATTATTCTAAAGGTTCTTATATGTCATAATACACATTCCTAGACCATTCTAAGCCTTTATAATACTCTCTTCACCATTCCACACTTGTTAGAGCCTCAGAGGACTCATGCTACATCCTATAAGTCCCTTGGGGCACCAAGCATTGTTTAGGATCATTCTAAAGGTTCTTATATGTCCGAATACACATGCCTAGACCAATCTAAGCCTTTAGAATACTCTATTAACTATTCTAAACTTGTTAGAGCCTCCAAGGACTCATGCTACATCATATATATCCCTTGGGGCACCAAGCATTGTTTAGGATCATTCTAAAGGTTCTTATATGTCTCTATTAACCATTCTACACTTGTTACAGCCTCCAAGGACATATACGAACCATTAGAATGATCCTAAACATTACTTGAGGTTCTAACAAGTATAGAATGGTTAAGAGAGTATTCTAAAGGCTTAGAATGGTCTAGGAATGTGTCTTAGGACTTATAAGAACCATTCGAATGATCCTAAACATTGCTTCGTACCCCAAGGGACGTAGAGGGTGTAGCACGAGTCCTTGGAGGTTCTTACAAGTGTAGAATGGTTAAGAGAGTCTTCTTAAGGTTTAGAATGGTCTAGTAATGTGTATTAGGACTTATAAGAACCATTAGAATGATCCTAAACATTGCTTGGTACCCAAGGGACGTAGAGGGTGTAGCAAGAGTCCTTGGAGGTTCTAAAAAGTGTAGAATGGTTAAGAGAGTATTCTAAAGGCTTAGAATGGTCTAGGAATGTGTATTAGGACTTATAAGAACCTTTAGAATGATCCTAAATATTTATTGGTACCCAAGGGACGTAGAGGGTGTAGCATGAGTCCTTGGAGGTTCTAACAAGTGTAGAATGGTTAAGAGAGTATTCTAAAGGCTTAGAATGGTATAGGAATGTGTATTAGGACTTATAAGAACCATTAGAATGATCCAAAACAATGATTGAGTCCCCGAGGGACGTAGAGGGTGTAGCATGAGTCCTTGGAGGTTCTAACAAGTGTAGAATGGTTAAGAGAGTATTCGAAAGGCTTAGAATGGTCTAGGAATGTGTCTTAGGACATATACGAACATTTAGAATGATCCTAAATAGTGCTTGGTACCCCAAGGGATGTAGAGGGTGTAGCATGAGTCCTTAGAGGTTCTAAAAGTGTTGAATGGTTAAGAGAGTATTCTAAAGGCTTAGAATGGTCTAGGAATGTGTATTTGGACTTATAAGAACCATTAGAATGATCCTAAACAATGCTTGAATCCCCAAGGGACGTAGAGGGTGTTGAAAGAGTCCTTGGAGGTTCTAACTAGTGTAGAATGGTTTAGAGAGTGTTCTAAAGGCTTTGAATGGTCTACGAATGTGTATTAGGACTTATAAGAACCTTTAGAATGATCCTAAAAGTTGCTTGGTACCCCAAGGGACGTAGAGGGTGTAGCATGAGTCCTTGGAGGTTCTAACAAGTGTAGAATGGTTAAGAGAGTATTCTAAAGGCTTAGAATGGTCTAGGAATGTGTATTAGGACTTATAAGAACCATTAGAATGAACCTAAACATTGCTTGGTACTCAAGGGACGTAGAGGGTGTAGCATGGGTCCTTGGAGGTTCTAACAAGTGTAGAATGGTTAAGAGAGTATTCGAAAGGCTTAGAATGGTCTAGGAATGTGTCTTAGGACATATACGAACCTTTAGAATGATCCTAAACATTGCTTGGTTACCCAAGGGACGTAGAGGGTGTAGCATGAGTCCTTGGAGGTTCTAACAAGTGTAGAATGGTTAAGGGAGTATTCTAAAGGCTTAGAATGGTCTAGGAATGTGTATTAGGAGTTGTAAGAACCATTAGAATGATCTTAAACAATGCTTGGTACCCCAAGGGACGTAGAGGGTGTATCATGAGTACTTTGAGGCTCTAACAAGTGTAGAATGGTTAAGAGAGTATTCTTAAGGTTTAGAATGGTCTAGGAATGTGTATTAGGACTTATAAAAACCATTAGAATGTTCCTAAACAATGCTAGAGTCCCTAAGGGACGTAGAGGGTGTAGCATGAGTCCTTAGAGGTTCTAACAAGTGTAGAATGGTTAAGAGAGTATTCTAAAGGCTTAGAATGGTCTAGGAATGTGTATTAGGACTTGTTAGAACCATTAGAATGATCCTAAACATTGCTTGAGTCCCCAAGGGACGTAGAGGGTGTAGCATGAGTCCTTGGAGGTTCTAACAAGTGTAGAATGGTTAAGAGAGTATTCTAAAGGCTTAGAATGGTCTAGGGATATGTATAAGGACTTATAAGAACCATTAGAATGATCCTAAACAATGCTTAGTACCCCATGGGAAGTAGAGGGTGTAGCAAGAGTCCTTGGAGGTTCTAACAAGTGTAGAATGGTTAAGAGAGTATTCTAAAGGCTTTGAATGGTCTAGGAATGTGTATTAGGACTTATAAGAACCATTAGAATGATCCTAAACATGGATTGGTACGCCAAGGGACGTAGAGGATGTAGCATGAGTCCTTGGAGGTTCTAACAAGTGTAGAATGGTTAAGAAAGTATTCTAAGGGCTTAGAATGGTATAGGAATGTGTATTAGGACTTATAAGAACCATTAGAATGATCCAAAACAATGCTTGAGTCCCCGAGGGACGTAGAGGGTGTAGCATGAGTCCTTGGAGGTTCTAACAAGTGTAGAATGGTTAAGAGAGTATTCTAAAGGCTTTGAATGGTCTACGAATGTGTATTAGGACTTATAAGAACCTTTAGAATGATCCTAAAAGTTGCTTGGTACCCCAAGGGACGTAGAGGGTGTAGCATGAGTCCTTGGAGGTTCTAACAAGTGTAGAATGGTTAAGAGAGTATTCTAAAGGCTTAGAATGGTCTAGGAATGTGTATTAGGACTTATAAGAACCATTAGAATTATCCTAAACATTGCTTGGTACTCAAGGGACGTAGAGGGTGTAGCATGGGTCCTTGGAGGTTCTAACAAGTGTAGAATGGTTAAGAGAGTATTCGAAAGGCTTAGAATGGTCTAGGAATGTGTCTTAGGACATATACGAACCTTTAGAATGATCCTAAACATTGCTTGGTTACCCAAGGGACGTAGAGGGTGTAGCATGAGTCCTTGGAGGTTCTAACAAGTGTAGAATGGTTAAGAGAGTATTCTAAAGGCTTAGAATGGTCTAGGAATGTGTATTAGGAGTTATAAGAACCATTAGAATGATCTTAAACAATGCTTGGTACCCCAAGGGACGTAGAGGGTGTATCATGAGTACTTTGAGGCTCTAACAAGTGTAGAATGGTTAAGAGAGTATTCTTAAGGTTTAGAATGGTCTAGGAATGTGTATTAGGACTTATAAAAACCATTAAAATGTTCCTAAACAATGCTAGAGTCCCCAAGGGACGTAGAGGGTGTAGCAAGAGTCCTTAGAGGTTCTAACAAGTGTAGAATGGTTAAGAGAGTATTCTAAAGGCTTAGAATGGTCTAGGAATGTGTATTAAGACTTGTTAGAACCATTAGAATGATCCTAAACATTGCTTGAGTCCCCAAGGGACGTAGAGGGTGTAGCATGAGTCCTTGGAGGTTCTAACAAGTGTAGAATGGTTAAGAGAGTATTCTAAAGGCTTAGAATGGTCTAGGGATATGTATAAGGACTTATAAGAACCATTAGAATGATCCTAAACAATGCTTAGTACCCCAAGGGAAGTAGAGGGTGTAGCAAGAGTCCTTGGAGGTTCTAACAAGTGTAGAATGGTTAAGAGAGTATTCTAAAGGCTTTGAATGGTCTAGGAATGTGTATTAAGACTTATAAGAACCATTAGAATGATCCTAAACATGGATTGGTACGCCAAGGGACGTAGAGGATGTAGAATGAGTCCTTGGAGGTTCTAACAAGTGTAGAATGGTTAAGAAAGTATTCTAAGGGCTTAGAATGGTATAAGAATGTGTATTAGGACTTATAAGAACCATTAGAATGATCCAAAACAATGCTTGAGTCCCCGAGGGACGTAGAGGGTGTAGCATGAGTCCTTGGAGGTTCTAACAAGTGTAGAATGGTTAAGAGAGTATTCGAAAGGCTTAGAATGGTCTAGGAATGTGTCTTAGGACATATACGAACATTTAGAATGATCCTAAATAGTGCTTGGTACCCCAAGGGATGTAGAGGGTGTAGCATGAGTATTTAGAGGTTCTAAAAGTGTAGAATGGTTAAGAGAGTATTCTAAAGGCTTAGAATGGTCTAGGAATGTATATTAGGACTTATAAGAACCTTTAGAATGATCCTAAACATTGCTTGGTACCCAAGGGACGTAGAGGGTGTAGCATGGGTCCTTGGAGGTTCTAACAAGTGTAGAATGGTTAAGAGAGTATTCGAAAGGCTTAGAATGGTCTAGGAATGTGTCTTAGGACATATACGAACATTTAGAATGATCCTAAATAGTGCTTGGTACCCCAAGGGATGTAGAGGGTGTAGCATGAGTCCTTAGAGGTTCTAAAAGTGTAGAATGGTTAAGAGAGTATTCTAAAGGCTTAGAATGGTCTAGGAATGTATATTAGGACTTATAAGAACCTTTAGAATGATCCTAAACATTGCTTGGTACCCAAGGGACGTAGAGGGTGTAGCATGGGTCCTTGGAGGTTCTAACAAGTGTAGAATGGTTAAGACAGTATTCGAAAGGCTTAGAATGGTCTAGGAATGTGTCTTAGGACATATACGAACCTTTAGAATGATCCTAAACATTGCTTGGTTACCCAAGGGACGTAGAGGGTGTAACATGAGTCCTTGGAGGTTCTAACAAGTGTAGAATGGTTAAGAGAGTATTCTAAAGGCTTAGAATGGTCTAGGAATGTGTATTAGGAGTTATAAGAACCATTATAATGATCCTAAACAATGCTTGGTACCCCAAGGAACGTAGAGGGTGTATCATGAGTCCTCTGAGGCTCTAACAAGTGTAGTATGGTTAAGAGAGTATTCTTAATGTTTAGAATGGTCTAGGAATGTGTATTAGGACTTATAAAAACCATTAGAATGTTCCTAAACAATGCTAGAGTCCCCAAGGGACGTAGAAGGTGTTGCATGAGTCCTTGGAGGTTCTTACAAGTGTAGAATGGTTAAGAGTGTATTCTAAAGGCTTAGAATGGTCTAGGAATATGTATTAGGACTTATAAGAACCATTAGAATGATCATAAACAATGCTTGGTAGCCCAAGGGACGTAGAGGGTGTAGCTAGAGTCCTAGGAGGTTCTAACAAGTGTAGAATGGTTAAGAGAGTGTTCTAAAGGCTTTGAATGGTCTACGAATGTGTATTAGGACTTATAAGAACCTTTCGAATGATCCTAAACATTGCTCGGTACCCCAGGGGACATAGAGGGTGTAGCATGAGTCCTTGGAGGTTCTAACAAGTGTAGAATGGTTAAGAGAGTACTCTGAAGGCTTAGAATGGTCTAGGAATGTGTATTAGGAATTATAAGAACCATTAGAATGATCCAAAACAATGCTTGAGTCCCCAAGGGACGTAGAGGGTGTAACATGAGTCCTTGGAGGTTCTAACAAGTGTAGAATGGTTAAGAGAGTATTCTAAAGGCTTAGAATGTCCTAGGAATGTGTATTAGGACTTATAAGAACCATTAAAATGATCTTAAACATTGCTGGGTACCTAAGGGACGTAGAGGGTGTAGCATGAGTCCTTGGAGGTTCTTAGTAGTGTATAATGGTTAAGAGAGTATTCGAAAGGCTTAGAATGGTCTAGGAATGTGTCTTAGGACATATACGAACCTTTAGAATGATCCTAAAATTGTTTCCTACCCAAGGGACGTAGAGGGTGTAGCATGAGTCCTTGGAGGTTCTCACAAGTGTAGAATGGTTAAGAGAGTATTCTAAAGGCTTAGAATGGTCTAGGAATGTGTATTTGGACTTATAAGAACCATAAGAATGATCCTAAACATTGCTTGGTACCCAAGGGACGTAGAGGGTGTAGCATGAGTACTTGGAGGTTCTAACAAGTGTAGAATGGTTAAGAGAGTATTCTAAAGGCTTAGAATGGTCTAGGAATCTGTATTTTTACTTATAAGAACCCTTAGAATGATCCAAAACAAAGCTTGAGTCCCCAAGGGACGTAGAGGGTGTAGCATGAGTCCTTGGAGGTTCTAAAAAGTGTAGAATGGTAAAGAGAGTATTCTAAAGGCTTAGAATGGTCTAGGAATGTGTATTAGGACTTATAAGAACCATTAGAATGATCCTAAACATTGCTTGGTACCTAAGGGACGTAGAGGGTGTAGCATGAGTCCTTGGAGGTTCGAACAAGTGTAGAATGGTTAAGAGAGTATTCGAAAGGCTTAGAATGGTCTAGGAATGTGTCTTAGGACATATACGAACCTTTACAATGATCCTAAACATTGCTTGGTACCCAAGGGACGTAGAGGGTGTAGCATGAGTCCTTGGAGGTTCTGACAAGTGTAGAATGGTTAAGAGAGTATTCGAAAGGCTTAGAATGGTCTAGGAATGTGTCTTAGGACATATACGAACCTTTAGAATGATCCTAAACATTGCGTGGTACCCCAAGGGACGTAGAGGGTGTAGCATGAGTCCTTGGAGGTTCTAACAAGTGTAGAATGGTTAAGAGAGTATTCTAAAGGCTTAGAATGGTCTAGGAATGTGTATTAGGACTTATAAGAACCATTAGAATGATCCTAAACAAAGTTTGAGTCCCCAAGGAACATAGAGGGTGTAGCAGGAGTCCATGGAGCTTCTAACAAGTGTAGAAAAGAGTATTCTAAAGGCTTAGAATGGTCTAGGAATGTGTATTAGGACTTATAAGAACCATTAGAATGATCCTAAACAATGCTTGAGTCCCCAAGGGACGTAGAGGGTGTAGCATGAGTCCTTGGAGGTTCTAACAAGTGTACAATGGTTAAGAGAGTATTCTAAAGGCTTAGAATGGTCTAGGAATGTGTCTTAGGACATATAAGAACCTTTAGAATGATCCTAAACATTGCTTGGTACCTAAGGGACGTAGAGGGTGTAGCATGAGTCCTTGTAGATTCTAACAAATGTAGAATGGATAAGAGAGTATTCTAAAGGCTTAGAATGGTCTAGGATTGTGTATTAGGACTTATAAGAACCATTAGAATGATCCTAAACATTGCTTCGTACCCCAAGGGACGTAGAGGATGTAGCACGAGTCCTTGGAGGTTCTAACAAGTGTAGAATGGTTAAGAGAGTATTCGAAAGGCTTAGAATGGTCTAGGAATCTGTATTTGGACTTATAAGAACCATTAGAATGATCCTAAAGATTGCTTGGTACCTAAGGGACGTAGAGGGTGTAGCATGAGTCCTTGGAGGTTCTAACAAGTGAAGAATGGTTAAGAGAGTATTCGAAAGGCTTAGAATGGTCTAGGAATGTGTCTTAGGACTTATAAGAACCTTTAGAATGAACCAAAACATTGCTTGGTACCCCAAGGGACGTAGAGGGTGTATCATGAGTCCATGGAGGCTCCAACAAGTGTAGAATGGTTAAGAGAGTATTCTTAAGGTTTAGAATGGTCTAGGAATGTGTATTAGGACTTATAAGAACCATTAGAATGTTCCTAAACAATGCTAGAGTCCCCATGGGACGTCGAGGGTGTAGCAAGAGTCCTCAATGGTTCTAACAAGTGTAGAGTGGTTAAGAGAGTATTCTAAAGGCTTAGAATGGTCTAGGAATGTGTATTAGGACTTATAAGAACCATTAGAATGATCCTAAACATTGCTTGGTACCCCAAGGGACGTAGAGGGTGTAGCATGAGTCCTTGGATGTTCTAACAACTGTAGAATGGTTAAGAGAGTATTCTAAAGGCTTAGAATGGTCTAGGAATGTGTATTAGGACTTATAAGAACCATTAGAATGATCCTAAACAATGTTTGAGTCCCCAAGGGACATAGAGGGTGCAGCAAGAGTCCATGAAGGTTCTAACAAGTGTAGAAAAGAGTATTCTAAAGGCTTAGAATGGTCTAGGAATGTGTATTAGGACTTATAAGAACCATTAGAATGATCCTAAACAATGCTTGAGTCCCCAAGGGACGTAGAGGGTGTAGCATGAGTCCTTGGAGGTTCTAACAAGTGTAGAATGGTTAAGAGAGTATTCTTAAGGCTTAGAATGGTCTAGGAATGTGTCTTAGGACATATAAGAACCTTTAGAATGATCCTAAACATTGCTTGGTACCTAAGGGACGTAGAGGGTGTAGCATGAGTCCTTGTAGATTCTAACAAATGTAGAATGGATAAGAGAGTATTCTAAAGGCTTAGAATGGTCTAGGAATGTGTATTAGGACTCATAAGAACCATTAGAATTATCCTAAACATTGCTTCGTACCCCAAGGGACGTAGAAGATGTAGCACGAGTCCTTGGAGGTTCTAACAAGTGTAGAATGGTTAAGAGAGTATTCGAAAGGCTTAGAATGGTCTAGGAATGTGTCTTAGGACATATACGAACCTTTACAATGATCCTAAACATTGCTTGGTACCCAAGGGACGTAGAGGGTGTAGCATGAGTCCTTGGAGGTTCTGACAAGTGTAGAATGGTTAAGAGAGTATTCGAAAGGCTTAGAATGGTCTTTGAATGTGTCTTAGGACATATACGAACCTTTAGAATGATCCACCACATTGCTTGGTACCCCAAGGGACGTAGAGGGTGTAGCATGAGTCCTTGGAGGTTCTAACAACTGTAGAATGGTTAAGAGAGTATTCTAAAGTATTAGAATGGTCTAGGAATGTGTATTAGGACTTATAAGAACCATTAGAATGATCCTAAACAATGTTTGAGTCCCCAAGGGACATAGAGGGTGTAGCAAGAGTCCATGGAGGTTCTAACAAGTGTAGAAAAGAGTATTCTAAAGGCTTAGAATGGTCTAGGAATGTGTATTAGGACTTATAAGAACCATTAGAATGATCCTAAACAATGCTTGAGTCCCCAAGGGACGTAGAGGGTGTAGCATGAGTCCTTGGAGGTTCTAACAAATGTAGAATGGATAAGAGAGTATTCTAAAGGCTTAGAATGGTCTAGGAATGTGTATTAGGACTTATAAGAACCATTAGAATGATCCTAAACATTGCTTCGTACCCCAAGGGACGTAGAGGATGTAGCACGAGTCCTTGGAGGTTCTAACAAGTGTAGAATGGTTAAGAGAGTATTCGAAAGGCTTAGAATGGTCTAGGAATGTGTCTTAGGACATATACGAACCTTTACAATGATCCTAAACATTGCTTGGTACCCAAGGGCGTAGAGGGTGTAGCATGAGTCCTTGGAGGTTCTGACAAGTGTAAAATGGTTAAGAGAGTATTCGAAAGGCTTAGAATGGTCTAGGAATGTGTTTTAGGACATATACGAACCTTTACAATGATCCGAAACATTGCATGGTACCCCAAGGGACGTAGAGGGTGTAGCATGAGTCCTTGGAGGTTCTAACAACTGTAGAATGGTTAAGAGAGTATTCTAAAGGATTAGAATGGTCTAGGAGTGTGTATTAGGACTTATAAGAACCATTAGAATGATCCTAAACAATGTTTGAGTCCCCAAGGGACAGAGAGGGTGTAGCAAGAGTCCATGGAGGTTCTAACAAGTGTAGAAAAGACTATTCTAAAGGCTTAGAATGGTCTAGGAATGTGTATTAGGACTTATAAGAACCATTAGAATGATCCTAAACAGTGTTTGAGTCCCCAAGGGACATAGAGGGTGTAGCAAGAGTCCATGGAGGTTCTAACAAGTGTAGAAAAGAGTATTCTAAAGGCTTAGAATGGTCTAGGAATGTGTATTAGGACTTATAAGAACCATTAGAATGATCCTAAACAATGCTTGAGTCCCCAAGGGACGTAGAGGGTGTAGCATGAGTCCTTGGAGGTTCTAACAAATGTAGAATGGATAAGAGAGTATTCTAAAGGCTTAGAATGGTCTAGGAATGTGTATTAGGACTTATAAGAACCATTAGAATGATCCTAAACATTGCTTCGTACCCCAAGGGACGTAGAGGATGTAGCACGAGTCCTTGGAGGTTCTAACAAGTGTAGAATGGTTAAGAGAGTATTCGAAAGGCTTATAATGGTCTAGGAATGTGTCTTAGGACATATACGAACCTTTACAATGATCCTAAACATTGCTTGGTACCCAAGGGCGTAGAGGGTGTAGCATGAGTCCTTGGAGGTTCTGACAAGTGTAGAATGGTTAAGAGAGTATTCGAAAGGCTTAGAATGGTCTAGGAATGTGTCTTAGGACATATACGAACCTTTAGAATGATCCGAAACATTGAATGGTACCCCAAGGGACGTAGAGGGTGTAGCATGAGTCCTTGGAGGTTCTAACAACTGTAGAATGGTTAAGAGATTATTCGAGAGGCTTAGAATGGTCTAGGAATCTGTATTTGGACTTATAAGAACCATTAGAATGATCCTAAACATTGCTTGGTACCTAAGGGACGTAGAGGGTGTAGCATGAGTCCTTGGAGGTTCTAACAAGTGTAGAATGGTTAAGAGAGTATTCGAAAGGCTTAGAATGGTCTAGGAATGTGTCTTAGGACTTATAAGAACCTTTAGAATGAACCAAAACATTGCTTGGTACCCCAAGGGACGTAGAGGGTGTATCATGAGTCCATGGAGGCTCCAACAAGTTTAGAATGGTTAAGAGAGTATTCTTAAGGTTTAGAATGGTCTAGGAAGGTGTATTAGGACTTATAAGAACCATTAGAATGATCCTAAACATTACTTGGTACACCAAGGGACGTAGAGGGTGTAGCATGAGTACTTGGAGGTTCTAACAAGTGTAGAATGGTTAAGAGAGTATTCTAAAGGCTTAGAATGGTCTAGGAATCTGTATTTGGACTTATAAGAACCATTAGAATGATCCTTAACAATGCTTGAGTCCCCAAGGGACGTAGAGGGTGTAGCATGAGTCCTTGGAGGTTCTAACAAATGTAGAATGGTTAAGAGAGTATTCTAAAGGCTTAGAATGGTCTAGGAATGTGTATTAGGACTTATAAAAACCATTAGAATGATCCTAAACATTGCTTCGTACCCCAAGGGACGTAGAGGATGTAGCACGAGTCCTTGGAGGTTCTAACAAGTGTAGAATAGTTAAGAGAGTATTTGAAAGGCTTAGAATGGACTACGAATGTGTCTTAGGACATATACGAACCTTTACAATGATCCTAAACATGGCTTGGTACCCAAGGGACGTAGAGGGTGTAGTATGAGTCCTTGGAGGTTCTGACAAGTGTAGAATGGTTAAGAGAGTATTCGAAAGGCTTAGAATGGTCTAGGAATGTGTCTTAGGACATATACGAACCTTTAGAATGATCCGAAACCTTGCTTGGTACCCCAAGGGACGTAGAGGGTGTAGCATGAGTCCTTGGAGGTTCTAACAACTGTAGAATGGTTAAGAGAGTATTCTAAAGGATTAGAATAGTCTAGGAATGTGTATTAGGACTTATAAAAACCATTAGAATGATCCTAAACAATGTTTGAGTCCCCAAGGGACATAGAGGGTGTAGCAAGAGTCCATGGAGGTTCTAACAAATGTAGAAAAGAGTATTCTAAAGGCTTAGAATGGTCTAGGAATGTGTATTAGGACTTATAAGAACCATTAGAATGATCCTAAACAATGCTTGAGTCCCCAAGGGACGTAGAGGGTGTAGCATGAGTCCTTGGAGGTTCTAACAAGTGTAGAATGGTTAAGAGAGTATTCTAAAGGCTTAGAATGGTCTAGGAATGTGTCTTAGGACATAAAAGAACCTTTAGAATGATCCTAAACATTGCTTGGTACCTAAGGGACGTAGAGGGTGTAGCATGAGTCCTTGGAGGTTCTAACAAATGTAGAATGGATAAGAGAGTATTCTAAAGGCTTAGAATGGTCTAGGAATGTGTATTAGGACTTATAAGAACCATTAGAATGATCCTAAACATTGCTTCGTACCCCAAGGGACGTAGAGGATGTAGCACGAGTCCTTTGAAGTTCTAACAAGTGTAGAATGGTTAAAAGAGTATTCGAAAGGCTTAGAATGGTCTAGGAATGTGTCTTAGGACATATACGAACCTTTACAATGATCCTAAACATTGCTTGGTACCCAAGGGACGTAGAGGGTGTAGCATGAGTCCTTGGAGGTTCTGACAAGTGTAGAATGGTTAAGAGAGTATTCGAAAGGCTTAGAATGGTCTAGGAATGTGTCTTAGGACATATACGAACCTTTAGAATGATCTGAAACATTGCTTGGTACCCCAAGGGACGTAGAGGGTGTAGCATGAGTCCTTGGAGGTTCTAACAACTGTAGAATGGTTAAGAGAGTATTCTAAAGGATTAGAATGGTCTAGGAATGTGTATTAGGACTTATAAGAACCATTAGAATGATCCTAAACAATGTTTGAGTCCCCAAGGGACATAGAGGGTGTAGCAAGAGTCCATGGAGGTTCTAACAAGTGTAGAAAAGAGTATTCTAAAGGCTTAGAATGGTCTAGGAATGTGTATAAGGACTTATAAGAACCATTAGAATGATCCTAAACAATGCTTGAGTCCCCAAGGGACGTAGAGGGTGTAGCATGAGTCCTTGGAGGTTCTAACAAGTGTAGAATGGTTAAGAGAGTATTCTAAAGGCTTAGAATGGTCTAGGAATGTGTCTTAGGACATATAAGAACCTTTAGAATGATCCTAAACATTGCTTGGTACCTAAGGGACGTAGAGGGTGTAGCATGAGTCCTTGGAGGTTCTAACAAATGTAGAATGGTTAAGAGAGTATTCTAAAGGCTTAGAATGGTCTAGGAATGTGTATTAGGACTTATAAGAACCATTAGAATGATCCTAAACATTGCTTCGTACCCCAAGGGACGTAGAGGATGTAGCACGAGTCCTTGGAAGTTCTAACAAGTGCAGAATGGTTAAAAGAGTATTCGAAAGGCTTAGAATGGTCTAGGAATGTGTCTTAGGACATATACGAACCTTTACAATGATCCTAAACATTGCTTGGTACCCAAGGGACGTAGAGGGTGTAGCATGAGTCCTTGGAGGTTCTGACAAGTGTAGAATGGTTAAGAGAGTATTCGAAAGGCTTAGAATGGTCTAGGAATGTGTCTTAGGACATATACGAACCTTTAGAATGATCTGAAACATTGCTTGGTACCCCAAGGGACGTAGAGGGTGTAGCATGAGTCCTTGGAGGTTCTAAAAACTGTAGAATGGTTAAGAGAGTATTCTAAAGGATTAGAATAGTCTAGGAATGTGTATTAGGACTTATAAGAACCATTAGAATGATCCTAAACAATGTTTGAGTCCCCAAGGGACATAGAGGGTGTAGCAAGAGTCCATGGAGGTTCTAACAAATGTAGAAAAGAGTATTCTAAAGGCTTAGAATGGTCTAGGAATGTGTATTAGGACTTATAAGAACCATTAGAATGATCCTAAACAATGCTTGAGTCCCCAAGGGACGTAGAGGGTGTAGCATGAGTCCTTGGAGGTTCTAACAAGTGTAGAATGGTTAAGAGAGTATTCTAAAGGCTTAGAATGGTCTAGGAATGTGTCTTAGGACATATAAGAACCTTTAGAATGATCCTAAACATTGCTTGGTACCTAAGGGACGTAGAGGGTGTAGCATGAGTCCTTGGAGGTTCTAACAAATGTAGAATGGTTAAGAGAGTATTCTAAAGGCTTAGAATGGTCTAGGAATGTGTATTGGACTTATAAGAACCATTAGAATGATCCTAAACATTGCTTCGTACCCCAAGGGACGTAGAGGATGTAGCACGAGTCCTTGGAAGTTCTAACAAGTGCAGAATGGTTAAAAGAGTATTCGAAAGGCTTAGAATGGTCTAGGAATGTGTCTTAGGACATATACGAACCTTTACAATGATCCTAAACATTGCTTGGTACCCAAGGGACGTAGAGGGTGTAGCATGAGTCCTTGGAGGTTCTGACAAGTGTAGAATGGTTAAGAGAGTATTCGAAAGGCTTAGAATGGTCTAGGAATGTGTCTTAGGACATATACGAACCTTTAGAATGATCTGAAACATTGCTTGGTACCCCAAGGGACGTAGAGGGTGTAGCATGAGTCCTTGGAGGTTCTAAAAACTGTAGAATGGTTAAGAGAGTATTCTAAAGGATTAGAATAGTCTAGGAATGTGTATTAGGACTTATAAGAACCATTAGAATGATCCTAAACAATGTTTGAGTCCCCAAGGGACATAGAGGGTGTAGCAAGAGTCCATGGAGGTTCTAACAAATGTAGAAAAGAGTATTCTAAAGGCTTAGAATGGTCTAGGAATGTGTATTAGGACTTATAAGAACCATTAGAATGATCCTAAACATTGCTTCGTACCCCAAGGGACGTAGAGGATGTAGCACGAGTCCTTGGAAGTTCTAACAAGTGCAGAATGGTTAAAAGAGTATTCGAAAGGCTTAGAATGGTCTAGGAATGTGTCTTAGGACATATACGAACCTTTACAATGATCCTAAACATTGCTTGGTACCCAAGGGACGTAGAGGGTGTAGCATGAGTCCTTGGAGGTTCTGACAAGTGTAGAATGGTTAAGAGAGTATTCGAAAGGCTTAGAATGGTCTAGGAATGTGTCTTAGGACATATACGAACCTTTAGAATGATCCGAAACATTGCTTGGTACCCCAAGGGACGTAGAGGGTGTAGCATGAGTACTTGGAGGTTCTAACAAGTGTAGAATGGTTAAGAGAGTATTCTAAAGGCTTAGAATGGTCTAGGAATCTGTATTTGGACTTATAAGAACCATTAGAATGATCCAAAATAATGCTTGAGTCCCCAAGGGACGTAGAGGGTGTAGCATGAGTCCTTGGAGGTTCTAAGAAGTGTATAATGGTTAAGAGAGTATTCTAAAGGCTTAGAATGGTCTGGGAATGTGTATTAGGACTTATAACAACCATTAGAATGATCCTGAACATTGCTTGGTACCCAAGGGACGTAGAGGGTGTAGCATGAGTCCTTGGAGGTTCTAACAAGTGTAGAATGGTTAAGAGAGTATTCGAAAGGCTTAGAATGGTCTTGGAATGTGTCTTAGGACATATACGAACCTTTAGAATGATCATAAACATTGCTTGGTACCCAACGGACGTAGAGGGTGTAGCATGAGTCCTTGGAGGTTCTGACAAGTGTAGAATGGTTAAGAGAGTATTCGAAAGGCTTAGAATGGTCTAGGAATGTGTCTTAGGACATATAAGAACCTTTAGTATGATCCTAAACATTGCTTGGTACCCTAAGGGACGTAAAGGGTGTAGCATGAGTCCTTGGAGGTTCTTACAAGTGTAGAATGGTTAAGAGTGTATTCTAAAGGCTTAGAATGGTCTAGCAATATGTATTAGGACTTATAAGAACCTTTAGAATGATCCTAAACATTGTTTAATACCCAAGGGACGTAGAGGGTGTAGCATGAGTCCTTGGAGGTTCTAACAAGTGTAGAATGGTTAAGAGAGTATTCTAAAGGCTTAGAATGGTCTAGGAATGTGTATTAGGACTTATAAGAACCATTAGAATGAACCTAAACAATGTTTGAGTCCCCAAGGGACATAGAGGGTGTAGCAAGAGTCCATGGAGGTTCTAACAAGAGTAGAAAAGAGTATTCTAAAGGTTTAGAATGGTCTAGGAATGTGTATTAGGACTTATAAGAACCATTAGAATGATCCTAAACAATGCTTGAGTCCCCAAGGGACGTAGAGGGTGTAGCATGAGTCCTTTGAGGCTCTAACAAGTGTAGAATTGTTAAGAGAGTATTCTAAAGGCTTAGAATGGTATAGGAATGTGTATTAGGACTTATAAGAACCATTAGAATGTTCCTAAACAATGCTAGAGTCCCCAAGGGACGTAGAGTGTGTAGCAAGAGTCCTTAGAGGTTCTAACAAGTGTAGAATGGTTAAGAGAGTATTCTAAAGGCTTAGAATGATCTAGGAATGTGTATTAGGACTTATTAGAACCATTAGAATGATCCTAAACATTGCTTGAGTCCATAAGGGACGTAGAGGGTGTAGCATGAGTCCTTGGAGGTTCTTACAAGTGTAGAATGGTTAAGAGAGTATTCGAAAGGCTTAGAATGGTCTAGGAATGTGTCTTAGGACATATATGAACCTTTAGAATGATCCTAAACATTGCTTGGTACCCCAAGGGACGTAAAGGGTGTAGCATGAGTCCTTGGAGGTTCTAACAAGTGTAGAATGGTTAAGAGAGTATTCTAAAGGCTTAGAATGGTCTAGGAATGTGTATTAGGACTTATAAGAACCATTACAATTATCCTAAACATTGCTTCGTACCCCAAGGGACGTAGAGGATGTAGCACGACTACTTGGAGGTTCTTACAAGTGTAAAATGGTTAAGAGAGTATTTTAAAGGCTTAGAATGGTCTAGGAATATGTATTAGTACTTATAAGAACCATTAGAATGATCCTAAACAATGCTTGAGTCCCCAAGGGACGTAGAGGGTGTAGAAAGAGTCCTTGGAGGTTTTTAAAAGTGTAGAATGGTTAAGAGAGTATTCTAACGGCTTAGAATGGTCTAGGAATGTGTATTTGGACTTATAAGAACCATAAGAATGATCCTAAACATTGCTTGGTACCCAAGGGACGTAGAGGATGTAGCATGAGTACTTGGAGGTTCTAACAAGCGTAGAATGGTTAAGAGAGTATTCTAAAGGCTTAGAATGATCTAGGAATGTGTATTAGGACTTATTAGAACCATTAGAATGATCCTAAACATTGCTTGAGTCCATAAGGGACGTAGAGGGTGTAGCATGAGTCCTTGGAGGTTCTTACATGTGTAGAATGGTTAAGAGAGTATTCGAAAGGTTCAGAATGCTCTAGGAATGTGTCTTAGGACATATATGAACCTTTAGAATGATCCTAAACATTGCTTGGTACCATAAGGGACGTAAAGGGTGTAGCATGAGTCCTTGGAGGTTCTAACAAGTGTAGAATGGTTAAGAGAGTATTCTAAAGGCTTAGAATGGTCTAGGAATGTGTATTAGGACTTATAAGAACCATTAGAATTATCCTAAACATTGCTTCGTACCCCAAGGGACGTAGAGGATGTAGCACGACTACTTGGAGGTTTTTACAAGTGTAAAATGGTTAAGAGAGTATTTTAAAGGCTTAGAATGGTCTAGGAATATGTATTAGTACTTATAAGAACCATTAGAATGATCCTAAACAATGCTTGGGTCCCCAAGGGACGTAGAGGGTGTAGAAAGAGTCCTTGGAGGTTTTTAAAAGTGTAGAATGGTTAAGAGAGTATTCTAAAGGCTTAGAATGGTCTAGGAATGTGTATTTGGACTTTTAAGAACCATAAGAATGATCCTAAACATTGCTTGGTACCCAAGGGACGTAGAGGGTGTAGCATGAGTACTTGGAGGTTCTAACAAGCATAGAATGGTTAAGAGAGTATTCTAAAGGCTTAGAATGGTCTAGGAATCTATATTTGGACTTATAAGAACCTTTAGAATGATCCAAAACAATGCTTGAGTCCCCAAGGGAGGTAGAGGGTGTAGCATGAGTCCTTGGAGGTTCTTACAAGTGTAGAATGGTTAAGAGAGTATTCTAAAGGCTTAGAATGGTCTAGGAATGTGTATTTGGACTTATAAGAACCATAAGAATGATCCTAAACATTGCTTGGCACCCAAGGGACGTAGAGGGTGTAGCATGAGTACTTGGAGGTTCTAACAAGTGTAGAATGGTTAAGAGAGTATTCTAAAGGCTTAGAATGGTCTAGGAATCTGTATTTGGAATTATAAGAACCATTAGAATGATCCAAAACAATGCTTGAGTCCCCAAGGTACGTAGAGGGTGTAGCATGAGTCCTTGGAGGTTCTAACAAGTGTAGAATGGTTAAGAGAGTATTCTAAAGGCTTAGAATGGTCTAGGAATGTGTATTTGGACTTATCAGAACCATAAGAATGATCCTAAACATTGCTTGGTACCCAAGGGACGTAGAGGGTGTAGCATGAGTACTTGGAGGTTCTGACAGGTGTAGAATGGTTAAGAGAGTATTCGAAAGGCTTAGAATGGTCTAGGAATGTGTCTTAGGACATATACGAACCTTTAGAATGATCCTAAACATTGCTTGGTACCCCAAGGGACGTAAAGGGTGTAGCATGAGTCCTCTGAGGTTCTAACAAGTGTAGAATGGTTAAGAGAGTATTCTAAAGGCTTAGAATGGTCTAGGAATGTGTATTAGGACTTATAAGAACCATTAGAATGATCCTAAACAATGTTTGAGTCCCCAAGGGACGTAGAGGGTGTAGCAAGAGTCCATGGAGGTTCTAACAAGTGTAGAAAAGAGTATTCTAAAGGCTTAGAATGGTCTAGGAATGTGTATTTGGACTTATAAGAACCATTAGAATGATCCTAAACAATGCTTGAGTCCCCAAGGGACGTAGAGGGTGTAGCATGAGTCCTTGGAGGTTCTAACAAGTGTAGAATGGTTAAGAGAGTATTCAAAAGGCTTAGAATGGTCTAGGAATGTATATTAGAACTTATAAGAACCTTTAGGATGATCCTAAACATTGCTTGGTACCCCAAGGGACGTAGAGGGTGTATCATGAGTCCTTGGAGGTTCTAACAAGTGTAGAATGGTTAAGAGAGTATTCTAAAGGCTTAGAATGGTCTAGGAATGTGTATTAGGACTTATAAGAACCATTAGAATTATCCTAAACATTGCTTCGTACCCCAAGGGACGTAGAGGATGTAGCACGACTACTTGGAGGTTCTTACAAGTGTAAAATGGTTAAGAGAGTATTTTAAAGGCTTAGAATGGTCTAGGAATATGTATTAGTACTTATAAGAACCATTAGAATGATCCTAAACAATGCTTGAGTCCCCAAGGGACGTAGAGGGTGTTGAAAGAGTCCTTGGAGGTTTTTAAAAGTGTAGAATGGTTAAGAGAGTATTCTAAAGGCTTAGAATGGTCTAGGAATCTATATTTGGACTTATAAGAACCATTAGAATGTTCCTAAACAATTCTAGTGTAACGCCCCGATTCGGCAACTTGAAAACTTCTGTTACTTAAGTTAAATATAGTAAAATTTACGGCCAATTTTTTTTTTATAAACAAGTGTTACACGAGATGAGAACACTTAGATTTTTCAAAACATAGTTACAATTAAAAACTCGTGTTCTCACATAGCATAACACCTTTCAAGTTCCAAACCGAGATGTCACTGATGAGCATTTTATTTCCCATTATTCTTTGCATTATTTTACTACTATTATTGATACTTGTTGCCCATTTGACATTGATTAGCTTGATTTAGTGATTTAGAGTTTATTGGACTAATATTCCGAATATTGTTTAATTTGGAATTATTTAGCCTAATTAATTCTATTTTTATTTTCAGGTAATATTTGGCACAAGGGCACTTTGGGAAGTTTGGAAATGAAGATTGAAGCATTGAAGTAAAGATTGTAATTTGCATTTAGGTCCCTTTTTAATTGTAATTTTCAGAATAGTGTTTCTTAGGACTTGGGCCCATGTTTTAGGCCCATTTTCATGACTAAAGAGGGGAAATTCGTGTAACCCCCATGAACACACTCCCATTTCAGATTTCTCACACTCTCTCTCTTGGTTAGAACTTCTCTCTTGGCTCTCCATAGCATTTGGTGGCTGCTAGGGTTTTGTTCTTCCCCCTTTTCTACACGTTTTTCTTGATTTATGACCATGGAAGGCTAACTTCAAGGGTTAATCCCTTTGGTATTGTATTATCTACTCTTGAGCTCTTGTTATTAATGCAATTTCGTTTTCTCTCCTCTGCTTTCATGTTTATCAATGTGTAGTGGTTTGCTTAATTCCATTTCGTAGAGATAATACATGAATATAAATGCTTAATTTGTATTAACTCGTAAAAACTCCAATTCTAGTTTCTGATGCTTAATTAGAAGTTAGGGTTTGGAGTGACAACTAGATTTTCGCTTAGTATTTGGTTGTCACGAGTTGGACAGAGGAGAGGAGAGGAATCTATCTTTAGTGAGCTAGGATTGAGTAGTGTACGTAGCCAAAGGGGTTTGCCCGCTTTTGTTTCTG
Organism: Crotalaria pallida; assembly: GCA_037953625.1. NCBI lineage: Eukaryota > Viridiplantae > Streptophyta > Magnoliopsida > Fabales > Fabaceae > Crotalaria > Crotalaria pallida. The sequence goes on along the minus strand of CM075649.1, from coordinate 70,411,821 downwards.
ATTTTCTTAGTTTTTATATTCTGTTTATGTTTTGTTCTTCACATTTGTCACACACAAACCCCCCCCCCCCCAATTTACTGCACACTACGTGTTTGATACTTTGCCTAGACCGATATTCGCTGGGAAACGACCTAGGATCACCTTCCTAGTACTACAGAATTAAACCCCTTTTATTTTGATCGGGTACGGCCTCAATCAAAATTTGGCGCCGTTGCCGGGGATTATCGGTTCTTGCCAAAGATCATACAGTAGTTAGTTAGTTTAGTTAGTGTAGTTAGTGTGTGAATAAGCATTCTGATAACTGATTGAAAGCTGCCCTATTTGCTGATTTGCTGTTCTGCACAACTGATGCTATTTTAGTGATTCTGTGAGTGCCATTCGACATAGCTGTGGGTGGAATTTTTGCACGAAAATTGGTATTCACACTTGTTTCATCATATATTAGTGTGTTGATGCATCACAGACACTCAGATAGGCACTGGTTGTGAGTTCCAGAAAAATTTTCCAAGTTTCAGCAGCACTTACTATAAATAGGCGTAACTTTTGATCAGTAACTCGGAATTTGACGAATTTTATATCAAATCGAAGGGAATTTTCTGAATAATCAGATTTTTCTTACTTCGTCAGAAACACCCTTCGTTTGGATCTTGAAAAAGCCTGTTTACTATTTCTTTTTTATTTTACAAGTTCTATTTTCTTAGTTTTTGGTCACTGTTTTAATTCTTTGACTTGGTTCCCTTTTGAATTTTGTCCTCAAACTTTCTGTGATATGTTTTCATGATTTTAGGGTGCTTAAAAAATAAATAAAAAATTTTAAAAAAATAAAAAAATTTTGTTGCCGATTTTGGTCATGCATATCTGTTACAGTATGCTATGGTTGATGCTGTTCTGTTCAGTACATGACTAGGGGCAACCCAAGTTATTTGCATCCTTACAACCCTGAAATTGATAGAACTTATCACAGATTAGTTAGACAAAATAGGAATCAATCATTAGATAGTGAGTCAGAGTCATCTTATAGTCCTTCTAATTCTGCTTCTGTTTCTGCTTACTCTATTCCTTCTTTTGTAAACAGAAAATTGATTCACTTACAACATTGGTCACACAATTGGCTGTCAATCAAAAAAAGTTGATACTTCCTGCTAGAGTGTGTGGCATATGCACATCCATTGAGCACCCCACAGATGCATGCCCTTCCCTTCAGAAGCAACAGCCGATGACCAGTGGTGACCAACCCGAGGCCTATGCAGCAAACATATACAACAATAGAGGCCCACAACAACACAATCATGACCTCTCTTCCAATAGATACAACCCTGGATGGAGGAACCATCCCAATCTGAAGTGGTCTAATCAACAACAGCAACTTTCTCCTAATGTTCCATTTCAGAACACCGCTGGACCGAGTAGACCACCATATGTACCTCCTCCCATCCAGCAGCAAAGGCAACAACAACAGCAGCAAGTGGTTCATCCTGCACCATCAGCCCCTCCATCCAACCAACCTGTAACACCTCGATTTGGAACTTAGAATTTTTACCAAAAATTTGCGCCATTTTTTTTTTATAATAAACGTTTCCAAAGTCAGTTCATTTTAATTCTTTTACCAAAAAGGTTTTTATAAAACAATTTGATTCACTGGGTTTCAAATTATTTGATTCATAAACTTGCAACATAAAATTCCTTTCCAAAAAGAGATGTTACTAACTTATTTCCAAAAAAACTCCTTTTTGTGATCCCAAATTTATTCGATGGTTAACTTGCGGAAAAACATTTAATTATATAAATGAACTTCATACATAATCAAAAAGAACCTCTTTTATTTCATTTAAAATAATCCATATTACAACTGGGGTTACATTCGAGACAGATTAATCATGTCCTAATCACCTTAAGATAGGATACAAAGCAAAGACTATCCTATCTTATACTACAAGTCTTCATTGCTATCTCCCATCACAAGTGTCTATAAGATTCCTCGATTGCTGCTTCTGCTTCCTCCTTGTGTGTGCGTCATCTCATGATCCTCTTCCTGTCTTAAGCTACCACTCCTTGATCTGCCATATGTGGACATCGTTCCCCAATGTCCACAGGAAAGGGAAATAGAGAGAGTAAGCACTTCCGAACGATATTATCGTCGACGACGTGGGCTTACCATAGGGGAATATTAATACCACACAAACATGTACATCATTATTACCATTACTTTATTGCATTTGTTACCATAAAATCTTTTCCCGAGGAGGTTATACCTCTTAAAAACCATAGCCGTTATATTTAATTATCTTTAGTCTCTAAGTTTCATACCATCGGTAAATCGAAAAGGGGGTACCATTACCGAGGTTCAAGATATGGATATCACACACGTTACATCTCCTCCACAAGTCCAACCATATCCTAGTTCGGAAAGCAAATGGGACGCACAGGAACCTTAGCCACACTGGCATCGAAGTCGGTAAACGAAAAGGCTATACCATCGCCAGTGGTCAGTAAGATATAAAAATTCATGTGACCAACACCGGCGGTCAACAAGATTCATTTCATAAAAGTTACCACAAACCCAATCCTTACCGAACTTCTAGCCCCGTTCAGGTTCCCTCTCACCATCTATGATTTGCTCAAGGGGGCGACAACACTATCTCCAGTTGGCCTGCAGTCCTCGCTACGACGAAAGCCCAGCCTCCTGCGTGAACCTTGTCATTGTAGTCCCGTCCCGCCTAGAGAAGTACTCGAGGCTTCTTGACGTTTCACCGTCCTTGCCCTCCCCTATTGCAATCATCACTTGAAGAACTCCTATCTCCAAGCATACATGAGTATCCGTAGATAATCAGGGTGTCTTTCCTCTCCACTATTTCACTCTCAACGCAAGGTTTAAAATAAAGGGTTCCTATGTCTTTTAAGTCTTTTAAATCATCGAAGGGTTTTACTAAGTTGAACATTCCTAATTGTGGTCGACCCATTCTAAGCCACACTTCTAACGGGTCTCGACCTCTAAGGGATTAACCTATCACAGGCGCTTCCACATCACAGCGAATTCCAAACCGAGCTCACAACCACGGCGTTCCATTCACGTGGCCGGCAAAACTTAATGATCAAGCACGTCACCATGACAGTGCGATCAGGGGATAACATTATAAAGTTTCATAAATTTCCGTAACGATTCCATACCAATTTCTTAAACCATAAAGCCTTTTAATCATTCCCCAAAAATTTTCCAACATATCATCATATGAATCAATTTTCCAATAACAGGTTTATATAACATATACGCCAGACATGTTATCATTAACAATTTAATATTATAATCGATTCAACATCATAATTAAACAGAATATCCAACACATACAATTATATTTGAGGGATCGTTGTTTTCGTATGAACGGCAGAACACACACACAATTGCCGTTTACTACTCACCCGATAGATCCCTAGTTCCGACCTTTGAGATGATACGGAACGTCCTAACATTACCCTACATGCCACTATGTCTTAAGAAGGCTTCTCTCTCACCTTGAGTTGAAGCTACAAAATTAGTGTCCTCTTGCTTTGAAGTCACGTCATCCCAAATCCGAACGAAAGCCTTTACCAAATAATATTTACAAAATAATTTCATAAATAACTACTCAATTAAAATTAAACAAACCACAAGACATATACCCTTAACAACAATTTCCTTTATCACTTTTAGGAATCAAGAAGACTTGAACCAAAACTTCCAATACTTAAAATAAATCATACTTTACATAATCAAAACCTTTAAAACGTCAATGGAAATTTTTGGAACTAATTATTAAATCAAAAGAGATTATTTCATACTTTTCATTAACTCTGAAAATCAATAACAACTACCGCTCAAGGATTAACATAAAACAAACAACTTAAACTTGATGCAACCTTTTTAATCATTTGGACAGCCCAGAAACACCTTCTTTAAAAATCAATTTTAACATTTACCAAAAACACCTAACACATCAACAATCATTCTAAAATATAACTTCATTCACTTTATCAAGACATTCCATAATTATCATACAAGCACCAGTAAGACAATAATTTAGTAAACAATTAGAGCATTAAGGCATACATTTACAAAGTTACTTTTATAATTCATTTTTACTTCTAAACACTTATACTAGAAATCTTAGCATGAAATTTACATATTAATTTATTTAAAAACAATTTCTACCATTGATGCCACACATTTTAGATTTTTGGACAGCATACGTAAGCATTCTTTAAAATTCATTTTCTCATAAACAGAAAGTCGAAAACACATGCCGTTTTTCCTAAATTCTTATTACAACTTCTACTATAATAAAATGACAAAATTAAACAAAATAAAATAGTTGCATCTGCTGTACAGCCACAGAAAAGTTGCATTACTTCAATAAGTTCAAGTAAAACAATCCAAACAATCATACACAATTATGCACAATTCCTACTTATGCTACAAACTTTAAAACACTATTATTTCAAATAAAATATTACTTTTTCATTATTTATAATTTCTGGACAGCAAATTATATTTTCTATAAAATCAAATTAATCAATCAAAAACACTCATTTCTATTTGTTTCTACATTATAATTGCACATACAGACAAAGTATCATTAATACCCTTAAAAATAATCATTTGGAGTCTTGAATAATTAATTTAATTTTTTTTAGAATAAAACTTAAATTTCCAGAATTAAAATTAGACTTTCAAAATTAATCTTTTCCATAAAAACGTGTAATACATTCCATAAACATACTAAAGCAATCATCAAATCAATTAGAAAAATTTAATTAATTTAATTCCTTTTTCTCTAAAATTCGACTAGCATATAAAAATATCAGAAAAATATTTTTAATTCCTAAAGCATCTATATAATATAATTACATCATTTTGTATACTAAAAATAAGAGTTTTAATCATTAACAAAATATAAAATAGATCTCTTTTAGAAAATAATTCTTTTTTTCAAGCAACTAACATTTTTAAACACATCAACCACATACTCATACAATTAATCAAAAATACATGTTCTTATAAGTTTATAACAACTACCATTTGTTCCTATTTCTTTTAAACAATCAACTACAATTTAACTACACATCAAATAACAAACACATTACAAAAATTACTTTAAAATAAGGATCATAGGCCTCACGGCCTACTTATATTTATTATATTTCCAGAAATTTCATTTTTGTTTATTATCCTAATTCATTGTTCTTATTTAACTTAAATCCAAACAAAAGAAAATCAATTAAAATAAAACAATAACAATTACATAAAAATTTCATAAAATATAATTCCATACACTCTAAGAACATCAAAAATTTCCAGAATTTATTTTATTTCTAAAAATTATTTTTAGTTCCTTTAAATCATTTTCATTTCATTTCTACTTTAAGGAAAAATACTTATTTGTTTTCATTCTTTTTAGGGACTTAACTATAACTCAAATACACATGAACTAACAACAATTACCATTCAATATATAATTATATATATATATATTCACACATGGTCCAGAAAAAGAAAAATAAAATAAAAATTCATTTTAATTCTTTTATTTATTTTCATTCCCTTTTATTTTATTAAACAACAATACAATTCATATATCAAAGATACACAACTCAATCCTCAACTTCTTAATATATGTCACGGTCCATATATATATATATATATATATACCAGAAATTATATTATTTTTCCATTGCTATGTACTTATTTATTTCTTAATACAAAGAACAGAAACACTTTAAAAGACAAAGAATAAAAACTTATTCAATTATGCAAAATTCTCTATAATTCATTTAGTCTAAGAAATAACATAAACCCAGAATTTTAATTATTCAAACTCATCAAAACTTTTAGCCATCTTAAGGATTAAAGAAAAGGGAGATAAATCCCTTTAAACACCCTTTTTGTGTCCCTTTTCTCATCCTTAATTCATATGACTCAAGAACAATATCACATATTCAACAATAACTTTGAAATGAAAAGGAAAATTTAGAACTTGACTATAGAAGAAGTTAGAAGTTTTTATTCAATAATAACAACAAAACAACTTAAAAAGAGATTAAATAAATAAGTGATTTTGGGTTACCTCTACTCCTTAAGCTTAAGAAAACTTCAAGTTGACAAAGCAATTCCTCCCTCCTTCCTAGCCAATTCGCCCCTCTCTCTCTCTATTTTCTCTTAGGATTTTATTTTTTTTCTCTTGTAAAACTACCAAGAATTGTGTGTGTGAAAAATGTGAGGACTAGTGCCATCTATTTATAGGTGAAAAAATGCAGCATATTCCCTCCAACCCTCTAGAAAATTCGGTCCCCTTAGTCTAGGTCTAGTCATCCACATTGATTTTTTTACTTGAAACCAAACAAGCATTAAATGGAGTTTTGCAAAAACTATGATACATTTACTTGGGACAATTTTCATAAAATTATCTTCTCTCCTTCTCCTAATTTCTGGACGGTGGGGATAAGAAAATAATAAAAGAAATTTTGTTTCATTGGTTCATTTGAATTTTGCCTCCCAAAACAACCAATCATATTAAACTCTTATTTTAATTAAATCAGAAAATAATTAGGAAAATACTTAGATATGGACTGTGCAGTAAATTATTTTATAGTTCACTAAATTATTTCATGCCCCAAAATAATTTTTCCTAATTAAAAATACCAAAATTCGATTTTACCTACTGTACAGATATTTTTTCGTAAATATTAAAATAAAAATTTTATTTTTATATATTAATATACTAAATTTCAATACGATTGTTTTCATATAAAGTTTATAATTTTTGGACTTACGGTTTGAAAGTTATGAATTTTTGAAGTCCTAATATTATTTCCTTCAAAAATACACTTCCTAAGTTTTCAAATAAGAAAATACGAAAATACACTTTATTTGAATGGTAGTACAATATACAATTTCGTAAATGTACTTTTATTTTCAAAATAAAATATACTTGAGTCAAAAGGTTATTTAATGCATTAAAACCATACATTCATACTTAAAACTCAAAAATTCGTTTAACATTGTAGCAGGGATAAAATTTCGAAAATTCTAAAATAAAAATCAACAATTTACATTTTCATAACCTAGATTTCGATACGATCGTTTTGACATATCATTTGTAATTTTTCGGCGTACGGTTTAAAAGATATGAATTTTTGAAGTTAAAAACATTATAACTTGAAAATTCTCATTTTTGTCCAAACATTAATAAAATCACTCCAAAATTATTTTTCTAAGATAAAAATATACTTACTAATTATTTCTATCCCAAGAATAATTTTCTCTTTTATTAATTAGAAATTTATAATTATATGCATATATATATATATATATGTATTAACGCTACATATATATAATTATATACCCAAAACCAACTTTTTACTAACAAATTTCATTAAATTATCCTTAAAATAAATACTACTAAATAAAATAAAGCAAAAATACAATTATTATAATTTAATTAAATTGGGTAAAATTGCGGGTCTCACACAACCTACCTTGGAGGAGTTGGTGAGGCAAATGACCATGCAAAATCTCCAATTTCAACAAGAAACTAGAGCATCCATTCAGAGACAAGAGGCATCCATTCAGACTTTGACAAATCAGATGGGTCAAATGGCAACTTCTCTCAACAACTTGCAATCTCAAAATTCTGACAAGTTGCCATCCCAAACTGTGATCAATCCTCAGAATCAGAATGTGAGTGTCATCAACTTGAGGTCGGGAAAGCAGATTGTCACACCCACACCACAACCTCACTTCAACAATGATGCTTTAGCTTCTTCCTCTAAAGGGAAGATCCAAGTGGTAGATGAAGGTGAGCATGCTAGCACCAAGGAGAATCATCCAACTCAACCTTCCTCAACTTCAACCACAAGCCCTGCTGTTGTCCTACAACCTCCTCCTGTTCCTCTTCCATTCCCACCAAGAGTGCCTCAAAACAAAAGGGTGGAAGAGGTGGACAAGGACATTCTTGACACATTCAGGAAGGTGGAAGTCAACCTACCCCTTCTTGATGCAATAAAATAGATTCCAAGGTATGCAAAGTTCCTTAAGGAGTTGTGCACTCATAAGAGAAGACTCAAGGGCAATGAGAGGATAAGCATGGGAAGGAATGTCTCCGTTCTCATAGGTAAACCTATCCCTCACATTCCTGAAAAATGTAAGGATCCTGGAACTTTCTCTATACCTTGCATCATAGGCAATGTTAAGTTTGAAAATGCTATGCTAGATTTAGGAGCATCCATAAATGTCATGCCTATGTCTGTTTTTAAGTCTCTTTCTCTTGGACCTCTTCAACCTACGGGTGTGGTGATTCAATTGGCAAATAGAAGTACTGCCCACCCCGCAGGTTTGATAGAGGATGTCTTGGTTCGGGTTGAAGAGTTGATCTTCCCTGCTGATTTTTACATACTTGATATGGAAGATGACTCCTCCCGTAATGTTGTTCCTATTATTTTGGGGAGGCCATTTTTGAAAACAGCCCGAACCAAGATAGATGTGCATTCAGGTTCACTTTCCATGGAGTTTGATGGTAGTGTGATCCGATTTGACATTTTCCATGCTATGAAACATTTTCCTGAGGATCACTCTATTTTCCATGTGGACTTGCTTGATGGTTTGATAGATGAGCATATGCTTGACTTTTTGCATCATGATTTTGAATTGCCATCTTTCACTGATTCATTTACTTGTCCATCATGCACTAACTCTGGATGGTGCACCGCATGCATTGAAATAGCCCAGTTTCTAGACTCTGCTACTGCATCTGATGATTCATATGTTATAGATTCAGATTATGCTAACCCTAACCCCATATCTGTTATGCATGAGTCTGATTCACTTGTTCAGATGCAGGCAGCAGAATCCATTTCTGCTGTCCCTTTAGTTCCATCTATTATGCAGGCACCCTCATTGGACCTGAAGCCCCTCCCTCCTCATCTCAAATATGCTTACTTGGAGGATGAGCAGAAACTCCCAGTGATCATCTCTACCTCACTTTCTGTTGATCAAGAGGAGAAACTGCTGGATGTGATAAGAAAGAACAAGAGGGCAATTGGATGGACTTTAGCGGATATTCCTGGAATTAGCCCCTCCATGTGCATGCACCGCATTTTGTTGGAGGATGGGGCTAAACCAGTGAGACAACCCCAAAGGCGGTTGAACCCCCAGATTCTTGATGTGGTTAAGAAAGAGGTCACCAAGCTGCTCCAAGCGGGTATCATCTACCCAATTTCAGATAGCACTTGGGTGAGCCCGGTGCAAGTTGTCCCCAAGAAATCTGGTGTCACAGTTGTCAAAAATGAGAAGGATGAGCTGATTCCCACTAGAGTGCAGAACAGTTGGAGAGTCTGCATTGATTACAGAAAGCTCAACCAGGCGACTCGCAAGGATCATTTCCCTCTCCCCTTCATTGATCAGATGTTGGAGCGCCTGGCAGGTAAATCTCATTATTGCTTCTTAGATGGTTTCTCTGGTTATTTTCAAATTTGCATTGCACCAGAGGACCAACATAAGACCACATTTACCTGTCCTTTTGGTACATTTGCATATGGAAAGATGCCTTTTGGCCTAAGCAATGCTCCTGCCACATTTCAAAGATGTATGATCAGTATTTTTGCTGACTTGCTCGAGCATTGCATAGAGGTCTTCATGGATGATTTTAGTGTTTATGGCTCCTCATTTGATGCATGTCTTGATAATTTGACTAAGGTGCTTAACAGGTGCATTGAGACTAACCTTGTCTTGAATTTTGAAAAATGCCACTTTATGGTAGAACAAGGCATAGTCTTAGGGCACATTGTTTCGCACAAGGGCATAGAAGTTGACCCTGCTAAGCTGCATGTAATATCACATTTGCCTTACCCCTCTTGCGTGCGAGAGGTGCGTTCTTTTCTTGGTCATGCAAGTTTCTATCGCAGGTTTATTCAGAACTTTAGCAACATTGCCCTTCCTCTATCCAAGCTGCTTCAAAAGGATACCCCATGGAAATTTGGAGACCAATGCAAGAGGGCATTTGCTGAATTGAAGAAAGCACTGGCCACCACTCCCATCATCCAACCACCTGATTGGACCCTCCCATTTGAGCTCATGACTGATGCTTCAAATTATGCTTTGGGAGCAGTTCTCTCCCAAAGGGTTGGTAAGCTGTCGCATGTGATTTATTATGCTTCTAGGACTTTAGATGCAGCACAGGTTAATTACACAACAACTGAAAAAGAACTTTTGGCTATTGTTTTTGCACTTGACAAGTTTAGATCATATTTGCTTGGTTCTAAGGTTGTAGTGTACACTGATCATGCTGCTCTGAAGTATCTTTTGAAAAAGACAGATTCCAAACCTAGGTTGATTAGGTGGATGTTGCTCCTCCAGGAGTTTGATCTTGAGATTCAGGATTGGAGTGGTGCGCATAACCTTGTCGCAGACCACTTGAGCAGGATAGAGAGAGAGGAGGATGCATTTCCTATCCGGGATGACTTCCCGGATGAGCAGCTTTTATCTTTACATGTTTCCCATCCCCCTCCCCAAACTCCTTGGTTTGCAAACATTGTTAATTATCTGGTTGCTTCTGTTTTTCCTGCCTTGGCATCCAAAGCTTAAAGAGACAAATTAAAGAGCGATGCCAAGTATTATGTATGGGATGACCCCTATCTGTGGCGTTTTTGCAGCGATCAGGTCATTCGCAGGTGCATTCCAGACCAGGAGATCCAATCGGTTCTCCAATTTTGCCATGCTTCACCAGTGGGAGGCCACCTTGGGACTCAAAGGACAGCACGAAAGGTGCTGGATTCTGGATTTTATTAGCCTACCATATTCAAGGATGCAAGCAACGTCTGCAGCTCATGTGAGCAGTGTCAAAGAGGAGGAGGCGCCCTATCTTGGAGACAACAGATGCCGCAACAACCTATGTTGTTCTGTGAGGTGTTTGACGTCTGGGGTATAGATTTCATGGGGCCCTTTCCTGTTTCTTTTGGTTTTTATTATATCTTACTTGCTGTGGATTATGTATCCAAATGGGTGGAAGCTAAGGCCACCAGGACTAATGATGCTCAGGTTGTTGTAGATTTTGTCAGGTCTAATATCCTTTGCAGGTTTGGCATACCTAGAGCCATAGTCAGTGATCAAGGCGCACACTTCTGCAATAGATCCATGCAAGCTTTGCTCAAGAAGTATGGGGTTGTGGACAAAGTTTCTACACCTTATCACCCCCAAACCAACGGGCAAGCTGAGATTTCAAATAGAGAGATCAAGCGGATTCTGGAGAAGATGGTGAAGCCTAATAGAAAGGATTGGAGCACACGATTGGAGGATGCTTTGTGGGCCCATCGGACCGCTTACAAGGCACCCATAGGGATGTCACCCTATCGGGTTGTCTTTGGTAAGGCGTGCCACCTGCCTGTGGAGATAGAGCACCGTGCATATTGGGCTGTGAAGCAATGTAACTTAGCTCTTGATCAAGCGGGTGAGGGGAGGAAGCTGCAGTTGAGTGAGCTAGATGAGATCCGTTTGGAGGCCTCTGAGAACTCCAAATTTTACAAAGAGAAGACCAAGAAGCTTCATGATAACTCCATTTCCAGAAAGGAGTTCTTGGTTGGTCAAAAAGTTTTGCTCTACAACTCTAGGCTTGGACTCATGAGTGGAAAGCTCCGCTCTAAATGGATTGGACCGTTTGTAGTCACCCAGATGTTTCCTTATGGCACTGTGGAGATCAAGAGTGAGTCCATGAACAAGAGCTTCAAAGTCAATGGCCACCGACTCAAGCCTTTCCTAACCACCCCTTCTTTGGATGATGCACCTATGGAGGAGGCCTCATTGGTCGACCCCACTTTTGAACAACCATGACTTAGGGAGTCTTCTTTTCTCCTTCCTTACTCTTTTTATTACACTTGTCTATATCTGTCTGATTCTGCTATTTGTGTTCCATCGAGGACAATGTGTGATTTAAGTGTGGGGGGGGGGAGAGTAGTTTAGGTTGCATATTTTTGCTTTGATTTTTTTTTAGGTTTTGCTTAGTTTTGGGCATTTTCTTGCATGTTTTTGCTTCATTTTATTAGAGTTTTGGTATCTTGTGTCTGAATTCATGCATTTCTGTGTGCAAAGTTGCTTTTGATAATTAAGAGGTAGTAACACTGTGATAGAATTGTCCCTTTTGTGAGGATTTGAGCCTTAATTGTGGGTGGATTGCTATATATGCCACCTAATTTTCTTTCATGTGTGATTGCACTCTGGATTACTTGCACTCTAGAACTTGACTTGACTCTTGTTGATACTTGATTGCTCATGCACATTTTGAAATGATTTAGGCACTTTCTTTCTTGAATAAGCTACTAGCCAAATAAGCCTACCTTGAATGAATGTATCCTTTGTTAGCCCCTTTGAGCCTTTTTATCCCTTTCCTTGTTCTTTAGCTCATTACAAGCCTATGACTGAAAAACCATGATTGTCCTAACCTTAGGGAATTTTGGAGCTTTGGAATTGTTTTGGGAATGGGTATTAGGTAAGTAAGTGGGCTCTATGCTTCAATTGGTTGAGTTCTTGGTTTTGCCTCATTAGTTATTGTAGTTATGGCTTCATTTTCATGCCATTTGTGTTGTTTCTTCTTTTCTTTTTGTATATCTCTCAAAAACAAAAAAATAGAAGAAAAAAAAATGCAAAAATAAAAATAAAAAAAAAGAAGAAAAAAAAATGAATAAAAGGTTGTTGAGGCAAAGAGGATTGGAATTAGTGGTTGTTGATTTTGGGGTGGATTTTGCTTACTTTTTACTTATTCCCCATTGCTCCTCTATTCCCTTGGTTTTAGCTACATTCCCATATTTTTATCCTACCTTGTCCTTGGCCCCATTACAACCCTTAAAAGACCTTTTGATCATTTTGTGCATGTGTGTTGATAGTTGATATTAGAGGCTTGTCAAGCTTATGGTTGTGTTTGTTTTACATGATGTGCCTTGAGTGTAAATAATGATTAACCCCAAACACTTGAGTGTAAACACTTTTGAGTGATCCTTGTGAGTTTCTATCATCTTTGTGACTATCCTCTTGATGTCATTGGTTTCTTTGCATACTTGAAGTAATTGGATGATGTTCACGGATGCTTTGACTCTTTGATCCTTAACCATTTTGTGTGCTTGAGTTTGCCCATTTCTTTGCATTTCCTAGAATTCATTGTGAAGTATGTAATCTCTTAGGTTTGCATTTCTTAGTTGTAGTCATCTTGTTGCATGATTCACTTTGGTGCATGTTGATCTTCATAGTCCTATCTTTTGGTTTTGCCCAGGAGTGCAAAAGGATAAGTGTGGGGGTATTTGGTGAGCATTTTATTTCCCATTATTCCTTGCATTATTTTACTCCTATTATTGATACTTGTTGCCCATTTGACATTGATTAGCTTGATTTAGTGATTTAGAGTTTATTGGACTAATATTCCGAATATTGTTTAATTTGGAATTATTTAGCCTAATTAATTCTATTTCTATTTTCAGGTAATATTTGGCACAAGGGCACTTTGGGAAGTTTGGAAATGAAGATTGAAGCATTGAAGTGAAGATTGTAATTTGCATTTAGGTCCCTTTTTAATTGTAATTTTCAGAATAGTGTTTCTTAGGACTTGGGCTCATGTTTTAGGCCCATTTTCATGACTAAAGAGGGGAAATTCGTGTAACCCCCATGAACACACTCCCATTTCAGATTTCTCACTCTCTCTCTAGGTTAGAACTTCTCTCTTGGCTCTCCATAGCATTTGGTGGCTGCTAGGGTTTTGTTCTTCCCCCTTTCTACACGTTTTTCTTGATTTATGACCATGGAAGGCTAACTTCAAGGGTTAATCCCTTTGGTATTGTATTATCTACTCTTGAGCTCTTGTTGTAACACCCCAAAATTTTAATCCCCGATTAATGAAATGTTAATTATAAATTAATTATAATTAATTATTTCTATATTAATCCTTGATTAAAATATGTGTTCATATAGTTAGTATATGTGTGTGAATTGATTTAATAAATATAATAATGCATAAAATCAATATTTTGCATATTAGTCCCTGGATTAGGACCTAGAGGTAATTATAGGAAAGGTTTTGGAGGGAAAGAAAATAAAATAATTATTTTTCAAAAATTGGGCAAAATACTCGAGTATTCTGGACAGAGTTGCACGAGTTAGTGCGTTTGGTGAGTCACCACCATCGATTCCCCTTTGTTGACACGAAATCACCACCATGCCAACACCATGGATGTCGTGTCGACCTGCATGAGCCCTCTCCCTTTCTATTTAAGCTCATCAACATCATTTGGCTGAGAATTTTGATCAATCTTGCAATAGTTGTTGAAGTTAGGGTTCCGAACTCGTTTCCTTCGATTCTCCTTCTCTGTTCAGATTCAAAACACAAACTATACACGAATACAAAGCTCACATCTCGAGCTTTGTATAGAGAGTAAAATCGTGAGGATTGAGTGAGTGTGTTGGGAGAATTGGAGATTGGAAGTGAAGCTGTTTCTGGTCAAGCCTTGGTCTGGAGCTTACTTTGGGTTCAATTTCTGGTAAGCTCATGAATCCCTGAGTCCCAAATTCGGTTTCCTTAGTTAGTTTATGTTGCATAGAGTTTAGAAAATCTAATTTCCCCAATTTTATTCTCTGTTTCATGTGTGAACCAATTCCATTTTGGTGTTGCACCCAAAACTACTCTGCATGTCATGCTCTAAAGGATTTCTGGATTTCTGGTGTTGGAGAGCCTTCTTTGGAATTTCTCTGTTTGATTCAAGTCTGAGAGGTAAGGGGAAGTAATTTCTTACACTAGATAGAGTTTAAATTTCATTAATTGTGTTAGAGAGCCACCAAGAGGCTCTAAGGGCTTAGTTTGAATAGGAACTTTGGTTTGGAGACCAATCCATGCTCTATGACTGTGATGAGCAAGTTCTAAATCATGCATGCAAGCTTAAATGAACATTATTTCATGAGTATTGTGTTTATTTTGCAATTTGAGGTGTTGAATTGCTAAATTGTGTATTTTATGCATAAATGATTGATTCTCTGTCAAATTTGTTATTTGATATGAAATGAGTACGGTAACATGTTCAATATATGGTATATGAACTATTGTGATCATTGGTTTGGGTTAAAAATGTTTAGAAATTGAAATGGTATGTAAAAAACCAAGTTTTCAGTCTGTTCTGTCTGCAAATACTCGAGTATATGGCTTAACACTCGAGTATTTCGTGGTGCACCAGTGTGAAGATTGGCGCACCAACTTGAGAATCAGGCTTGACACTCGAGTATTTCAGATGCAATAAGAGTAGAAACTGATGAACAACTCGAGTAATATATGAACTACTCGAGTATTCTGGGTAATGAACTACTCGAGTATCTCATGAATTACTCGAGTACATTTATAAAGATCTGAAAACTTAAATCTCTAAAAAGACATGAACGACTCGAGTATAATTATGAACTACTTGAGTAAAATCTGGAAACTGATAAACTACTCGAGTATTATGGAAAACACTCGAGTATTTTTAGTCAGAAACTTAAAATACCATTTTCAATTCTAAGTCATTTTGTAACACTTAAAGGACAATAAACCAAGTGATCCTGGACTTAAAGGAAATTGATTGACGTTATGATGTTTTCATTTGAATAATGATACGTTGCTCGGGAGGCACGTAATGTATTAATAAAAGGATAAAACATCAATCGATTCCTTTTAAGTAAAGTAATGCATTCATTCTGGAGTTTGGATGGTAGGACGTATATCATGTTTTTGGTAAACATGTGGAGGGCCTCTGGGAGTGCCAATACGCTTGCTTGATGACACGTCGTTGACGTGGTCGGCTGAGTGGATGCCGATATGGTTATACCGTTTGGATGACGGTCCGTTTGGATGACGGGATATGCTCGGGTGGCATGGATTCCAAGCTTGTCGTGTACATTCTAGGTGAATGTACGAATTGTTGTATACCTAGGAATACAACGCACTGTTGAGTGCTGGGTTGTCAGGGATGGACGTCAGAGAGTGACATAGAATGATGGAGATAGGCTTGAGAGCTAAATTCATGCATCATGCCAGTCATTTGCATTAATTGTGATAAATGAAACAAGTGTGAGCATCCTACTTGCATTCAATACTTGCTAAGTGTTAAATGTGATTGTTATTTATGATTGCATATTTACATATTCACATTGTACAATTTATTCTCTGTTGATTATGTGTATAGACATGCTTACCCCTATGCCCTTGTAGGTGATGTCTCGTTACATTGCTTGCATCGAGATCCGGCCACTTCCTAGTGGCACATGGATCTATGAGGACCATCGCGCGGTGTTCGAGGGAGAGGTAGAGATTACCTTCTACCACCCGAACCCGTTGATTCGATTCCGTCCTCGTAGATTTAGGATTCCCATCATATACACTATGCATGTACCCCCGTTTTACACATACCATGGACCACCTCCCACACGACCAGCTCGCTCTTATCACAGTTTCCGTTTTCGACCTACCCGCTCACACCCTTTTTCTTCTAGAGTCGTCCGCGAGGAGACTCCCCCTTCTGATCCGAGAAGCCCAGTCAGGGTCTCACCATCACCCGACCCTGTACCTAGTGGTAGGGTACACTCTCCCTCGGATGAGATCGAGGAGGATCCGGTGGAGGACGAGAGCGGAGGCGAGCCTGTCGTGCATTCTACTGGGAGCGATTGGAGGGATGATGATCCCTAGGTATATGTATATGGTGTATGATGTGGATGGAGGATCCGATGTGGAGTTTCTATGGAGAATACTTTGCTGCTGCTGCTGTATTGATGATGATGCTACTACCTTACTACTTTTGCTTCTTGGAGACTACTGCTATCACTACTACTACATCTGATGGTGCCAGATCTATGTGACCACCCTTAGAGTTATATTTTGGTTATGTATACATGTTGTAGATATACTTTTGGAGTACTCTAGGGTTTTGGTTACACTGCTATGTAGATCTGTTTATGGACTTGTATATTTTGGAACTTTGGAGACTCTGATGTTGGGCTATGTACTTATGACTTCCCTATACATAAAACCTATGTTTATATTCCTATCCATGGCATAGTCCAATAATTTCCGCTTACTCTGATTTAATCTATTGAGAGTTTGGCTGTAAAAACTATTCGATGGTATCAGTTTTATCAAATAAAGCAAGGGTAACTTCAGTTGTTTTCTATGATATAAATACGATTTCAAAAGACGAATGTTACCCAGTTTCTGAAAGGGTTTTAGAAATCGCCGAATTTGATACAACTGTTTCGAAATGCTTTAGAGTTTATTCTCCAAGAATTCCGAGTGTTGATTTGTGCACCCGCTTTAAAAAGAAAAATTTCACTTACATATTTTCTAATACTCACAAGTCCATATATTATCTAATATAATAGCTTGAGTACTATATTATACTTGGGGAATTCGGAAGGGTGTCACACTGAGTGGTATCAGAGCAAAAGTCAGATCCTGTAGTAGTAGAAGTAGTACCAGAAAGGTAGCCATCAACATCAAGCAGGTATCTCCAGGGCATGTACATTATTTTGAATGTTATTATTTTGCTTATTGAGCTTTAGATACCCTTGATTTGTTTGTATCTTGTCTCTTTTGAGTACAAGACGCAATTGATTGTAGATTTAAGAGTTTAAAATATAGCCCTAGTATAGGTGGTGTAATTGAAGTTTCTGTAGTTCAACATATGTGACCATAAAAGCCTATAGCGCAGGTCTAATATGGCAACTAGAAACCAAAATCACACCAATGCGATGTTAGAAAAGATCCCCACGGTGTTGGAGGCATTGCAGCGACAGTCTCAACAATCATCTCAACCGGTTAACCCGCCTCATCAGTGTAATGTGGGTAACGCTGAGGCGAAGACTCTGGCTGATTTTAGAAGTTGCAATCCGCCAAAGTTTGAAGGAGGATTTAAATCGGAAGAGGCCAATAAGTGGATTCACACCATGGATAAGATTCTGAGAACGTTGGAGTGTTCTGATGCTCAAAAGGTTGCGTATGCAGCCTACATGTTGGAGGATGAAGCTGAGAATTGGTGGAATCACACGGTGCAACTTTTGCAATATGAAGGAAGAGAGGTAAGCTGGGGAGTATTTATGGAAAAATTTCTCAACAAATATTTCCCTGTGGATCTAAGGAGGAAGAAGGAGGTGGAGTTCTTGCAGCTGAAGCAAGGGAATATGAGTGTGGGTGAGTACGTAGCCAAGTTTGAGGAGCTGATGAAGTACTCTTCGTACTATCAGAACAACCCGGATGAAAGAAGCAAGTGCATAAAGTTTGAAGGAGGCTTGAGGCCCAAGTTGAAGTCAATCTTCAGCTACCAGCGAATCCAAAGCTTTCCTGCACTGGTGGACATGTGTAGGATGTATGAAGACGACACAAAGGCTGAGGAGGTGCAAGCCTCAGAGAGGAAGGACAATCAGAGCTATGGACCCCAGAGGCGTAAAGGTTTCAATAACAGAGGCAAAGGTCCGTATGATCGCCGAGAGAAAGGCAAGGGAAAAGCTGGTGGTTCGGATGGAAGGAATTTTCGGAGCGAGGCTCCATTCTGCGACAAGTGCAAGCGCAACCACTATGGCCGTGTTTGCTGGGGAACAAGTGGTTGTTTTAATTGTGGGAAGCCGGGACATTTTGCAAGGGACTGCAAGGAGCCGGTTAAAGCCAATACAAGAGGAGCTGCTGATAGACCTATGGCTCAAGGAAGGGTTTTCACCCTTAGTGGTGTGGATGCAAACCGATCCTCTGATCTGGTGCAAGGTAAATACTTGCTTAATGGTCAGCCTTGTCTTGTTTTGTTTGATTCTGGTGCAATGCATTCATTTGTTTCATATGAATGTGTAGATCGTTTGGGTTTGATTATGTCTGAGATGCCCTGTACCCTCAAAGTAGAAACCCCTACTAATGCTCCTGTAGTTGTTTCTAGAGCATGTCTTAACTGTTGTATAGAAGTGTTAGGACGAACCTCTAAAGTGGATTTGATCTGCTTACCCTTGGCACAATTAGATGTGATCTTGGGAATGGACTGGTTAAGTCAAAACCAAGTAATCATTGATTGTAATAGAAAAGTAGTGACCTATAGAAATTCAAAACCCTCCGACTACGTGTGCCTGTTCAACTCTGAAGTGGAGGAGAATGGTCCAAGGATGGAAGAGATCCCTATTGTCAGAGACTTTCCGGAAGTTTTTGCTGATGAGATCCCTGGTTTGCCACCAAGAAGAGAGATTGAATTTGGTATTGATCTAGTTTCGGGAGCCGGTCCTATTTCTATCGCTCCCTATAGAATGGCACCACCGGAAATGGCGGAAATGAAGAAATAGATTGAGGAATTGTTGCAGAAGCAGATGATCCGACCAAGTGTGTCACCTTGGGGTGCTCCGGTATTGTTTGTCAAGAAGAAAGATGGTAGTATGAGGATGTGCATCGACTACCGGCAGTTGAATAAGGTCACCATCAAGAACAAGTATCCATTGCCGAGGATAGATGACCTTATGGATCAAGTTCGTGGAGCTTCAATATTTTCCAAGATTGATTTAAGGTCAGGATACCATCAGATCAGGATAAGAGAAGAGGATATCTCTAAGACTGCATTTCGATCTCGATACGGACATTATGAGTATGTCGTAATGCCGTTCGGATTGACTAATGCACCAGCTATCTTTATGAACTACATGAATCGAATCTTTAGACCTTATTTAGATTCATTCGTGGTTGTGTTCATAGATGATATCCTTATCTATTCCAAGAGCCCGGAGGAGCATGCTGAACACTTGAGGATAGTGTTGAGCATCTTAAAGGAGAAGCAGTTGTATGCCAAACTTACAAAGTGTGAGTTTTGGCTGAAGGAGGTTAAATTCTTGGGACATGTGATTTCGGACAAAGGAATAGCCGTTGACCCGACGAAAGTAAGCTCAGTTTTGCAATGGGAGCAACCAAAGTCGGTCACGGAGGTGAGAAGCTTTCTGGGTTTGGCTGGTTACTGCAGAAGATTCATTGAAGGTTTCTCGAAGATTGCACTGCCTCTGACGAAATTGACTCAGAAAGATCAACCATTCCTATGGGATGAGAAATGTGAAAGGAGTTTTCAAGAGTTGAAGGAAAGGTTGACATCGTCTCCTGTATTGATTCTGCCCGATACACAGAAGAGTTTCGATGTGTATTGTGACGCATCGAAACAAGGTCTTGGGAGTGTTTTGATGCAAGAAGGGCAAGTCGTCGCCTATGCCTCGAGACAGCTAAAAGTTCATGAAATGAACTATCCAACCCATGATCTGGAGCTGGCAGCTGTGGTGTTTGCGTTAAAGATCTGGAGGCACTATCTCTATGGCACTACGTTCCGGGTATTTAGTGACCATAAGAGCTTAAAGTATCTCTTTGATCAGAAAGAGTTGAATATGAGGCAGCGCCGATGGATGGAGTTTTTGAAGGATTATGAGTTCGAGCTCTATTACCATCCTGGGAAGGCAAATGTTGTGGCGGATGCACTGAGTAGAAAGGCAATGCACATCAGTGCAATGATGGTCAGAGAAGCTATATTAATAGAGGAGTTCCGGGATTTAAGCCTGACGATGCAAGTGGAGCCGGCAAGTATTAAGATGGGGATGCTGCAGATTGCTAACGAGTTTCTGCAAAGGATTCGGGAATTGCAACACAAGGATGGGAAACTCATGGAAAAGAGGAAGTTGATGGAAGAAGGCAAGGAATTGGAGTTTCAAGAAGGGAAGGATGGAATCCTTCGCTTTAAAACAAGGATTTGTGTGCCTGATGATTTAGAAGTAAGAAGGATGATTCTGGATGAAGCGCATAAGAGTAAGATGAGTATGCATCCGGGAGCTACCAAAATGTACCAGGACTTAAAGAAGCTATTTTGGTGGC
This sequence comes from Crotalaria pallida, assembly GCA_037953625.1. Lineage (NCBI taxonomy): Eukaryota > Viridiplantae > Streptophyta > Magnoliopsida > Fabales > Fabaceae > Crotalaria > Crotalaria pallida. The sequence goes on along the minus strand of CM075649.1, from coordinate 70,390,927 downwards.
CTGGTTTGAAGAGAGACGTAGCTGAGTATGTGGCATGTTGTTTGGTATGTCAGAAGGCCAAGGTGGAACATCAAAGGCCAGGAGGAGAGTTACTTCCTTTGGAGATTCCGTTGTTTAAATGGGATAACATCTCGATGGATTTTGTGTCGGGATTGCCAAGGACAGTCACTGGTCATGATGCAATTTGGGTGATCGTAGATCGTCTCACCAAGTCGGCGCATTTTATTCCTGTTAACATGCGCTACTCTTTGGAAAAGCTCACCCAGTTGTACATCAAGGAAGTTGTTCGTCTGCATGGGGTACCATCAAGCATTGTGTTAGATCGCGATCCGAGGTTTACATCGAAGTTTTGGGAAGATCTGCATAGAGCCTTGGGTTCAAGACTGAAGCTGAGTTCTGCATACCACCCTCAGACTAATGGTCAAACGGAGAGGACTATTCAGTCATTGGAGGACATCCTACGAGCCTGTGTTTTGGAAGGTCAAGGGAACTGGGAACAGATGTTGCCACTCGTGGAGTTTACTTATAACAACAGTTACCACACGAGTATTGGAACGGCACCATTTGAAGCTTTATATGGAAGAAAATGTCAGACGCCGTTATGCTGGTTTCAAGTGGGGGAGAACTCTCTGGTTGGGCCAGATTTTGTGCAAGAGACGATTGAGAAGATCAAGATGGTACAAGAGAAGATGAGGGCAGCTCAAAGTAGGCAGAAAAGCTATGCTGATAAAAAGAAGAAAACCTTTAGAGTTCGCCGAAGGAGACCATGTATTCATTAGAATAGTACCAACCAAAGGTGTTAGTAGAGCCCTGAAAACCCAGAAACTATCACCTAAGTTTATTGGTCCCTATCAAATCCTCAAAAGAGTCAGCCCAGTAGCTTATCAGTTAGCCCTGCCTCCGTCGCTAGCTAACCTTCATAATGTATTCCATGTGTCTCAACTGAAAAGATATGTCCATGACCCCACCATTGTCCTTAGAATCCAACCGGATGACTTAGAAATTCATGAGAACCTAACCTTTAAAGCTATGCCAGTTCGCATTGAAGACCGAAGAGTCAAACAGCTTAGAGGGAAGGACATTTGTCTGGTCAAAGTCGTCTGGGTTTGTGGTAATGTGATAGAAGCATCTTGGGAATTAGAGGATAAGATGCGTCAGGATTATCCTGACTTGTTTGTATAAGTTGAATTTCGGGGACGAAATTCCTTGTAAGTGGGGGAGTAGTGTAACACCCCAAAATTTTAATCCCCGATTAATGAAATGTTAATTATAAATTAATTATAATTAATTATTTCTATATTAATCCTTGATTAAAATATGTGTTCATATAGTTAGTATATGTGTGTGAATTGATTTAATAAATATAATAATGCATAAAATAAATATTTTGCATATTAGTCCCTGGATTAGGACCTAGAGGTAATTATAGGAAAGGTTTTGGAGGGAAAGAAAATAAAATAATTATTTTTCAAAAATTGGGCAAAATACTCGAGTATTTTCTGAAATACTCGAGTATTCTGGACAGAGTTGCACGAGTTAGTGCGTTTGGTGAGTCACCACCACCGATTCCCCTTTGTTGACATGAAATCACCACCATGCCAACACCATGGATGTCGTGTCGACCTGCATGAGCCCTCTCCCTTTCTATTTAAGCTCATCAACATCATTTGGCTGAGAATTTTGATCAATCTTGCAATAGTTGTTGAAGTTAGGGTTCCGAACTCGTTTCCTTCGATTCTCCTTCTCTGTTCAGATTCAAAACACAAACTATACACGAATACAATGCTCACATCTCGAGCTTTGTATAGAGAGTAAAATCGTGAGGATTGAGTGAGTGTGTTGGGAGAATTGGAGATTGGAAGTGAAGCTGTTTCTGGTCAAGCCTTGGTCTGGAGCTTACTTTGGGTTCAATTTCTGGTAAGCTCATTAATCCCTGAGTCCCAAATTCGGTTTCCTTAGTTAGTTTATGTTGCATGGAGTTTAGAAAATCTAATTTCCCCAATTTTATTCTCTGTTTCATGTGTGAACCAATTCCATTTTGGTGTTGCACCCAAAACTACTCTGCATGTCATGCTCTAAAGGATTTCTGGATTTCTGGTGTTGGAGAGCCTTCTTTGGAATTTCTCTGTTTGATTCAAGTCTGAGAGGTAAGGGGAAGTAATTTCTTACACTAGATAGAGTTTAAATTTCATTAATTGTGTTAGAGAGCCACCAAGAGGCTCTAAGGGCTTAGTTTGAATAGGAACTTTGGTTTGGAGACCAATCCATGCTCTATGACTGTGATGAGCAAGTTCTAAATCATGCATGCAAGCTTAAATGAACATTATTTCATGAGTATTGTGTTTATTTTGCAATTTGAGGTGTTGAATTGCTAAATTGTGTATTTTATGCATAAATGATTGATTCTCTGTCAAATTTGTTATTTGATATGAAATGAGTACGGTAACATGTTCAATATATGGTATATGAACTATTGTGATCATTGGTTTGGGTTAAAAATGTTTAGAAATTGAAATGGTATGTAAAAAACCAAGTTTTCAGTCTGTTCTGTCTGCAAATACTCGAGTATATGGCTTAACACTCGAGTATTTCGTGGTGCACCAGTGTGAAGATTGGCGCACCAACTTGAGAATCAGGCTTGGCACTCGATTATTTCAGATGCAATAAGAGTAAAAACTGATGAACAACTCGAGTAATATATGAACTACTCGAGTATCTCATGAATTACTCGAGTACATTTATAAAGATCTGAAAACTTAAATCTCTAAAAAGACATGAACGACTCGAGTATAATTATGAACTACTCGAGTAAAATCTGGAAACTGATAAACTACTCAAGTATTATGGAAAACACTCGAGTATTTTTAGTCAGAAACTTAAAATACCATTTTCAATTCTAAGTCATTTTGTAACACTTAAAGGACAATAAACCAAGTGATCCTGGACTTAAAGGAAATTGATTGACGTTATGATGTTTTCATTTGAATAATGATACGTTGCTCGGGAGGCACGTAATGTATTAATAAAAGGATAAAACATCAATCAATTCCTTTTAAGTAAAGTAATGCATTCATTCTGGAGTTTGGATGGTAGGACGTATATCATGTTTTTGGTAAACATGTGGAGGGCCTCTGGGAGTGCCAATACGCTTGCTTGATGACACGTCGTTGACGTGGTCGGCTGAGTGGATGCCGATATGGTTATACCGTTTGGATGACGGTCCGTTTGGATGACGGGATATGCTCGGGTGGCATGGATTCCAAGCTTGTCGTGTACATTCTAGGTGAATGTACGAATTGTTGTATACCTAGGAATACAACGCACTGTTGAGTGCTGGGTTGTCAGGGATGGACGTCAGAGAGTGACATAGAATGATGGAGATAGGCTTGAGAGCTAAATTCATGCATCATGCCAGTCATTTGCATTAATTGTGATAAATGAAACAAGTGTGAGCATCCTACTTGCATTCAATACTTGCTAAGTGTTAAATGTGATTGTTATTTATGATTGCATATTTACATATTCACATTGTACAATTTATTCTCTGTTGATTATGTGTATAGACATGCTTACCCCTATGCCCTTGTAGGTGATGTCTCGTTACATTGCTTGCATCGAGATCCGGCCACTTCCTAGTGGCACATGGATCTATGAGGACCATCGCGCGGTGTTCGAGGGAGAGGTAGAGATTACCTTCTACCATCCGAACCCGTTGATTCGATTCCGTCCTCGTAGATTTAGGATTCCCATCATATACACTATGCATGTACCCCTGTTTTACACATACCATGGACCACCTCCCACACGACCAGCTCGCTCTTATCACAGTTTCCGTTTTCGACCTACCCGCTCACACCCTTTTTCTTCTAGAGTCGTCCGCGAGGAGACTCCCCCTTCTGATCCGAGAAGCCCAGTCAGGGTTTCACCATCACCCAACCCTGTACCCAGTGGTAGGGTACACTCTCCCTCGGATGAGATCGAGGAGGATCCGGTGGAGGACGAGAGCGGAGGCGAGCCTGTCGTGCATTCTACTGGGAGCGATTGGAGGGATGATGATCCCTAGGTATATGTATATGGTGTATGATGTGGATGGAGGATCCGATGTGGAGTTGCTGTGGAGAATACTTTGCTGCTGCTGCTGTATTGATGATGATGCTACTACCTTACTACTTTTGCTTCTTGGAGACTACTGCTATCACTACTACTACATCTGATGGTGCCAGATCTACGTGACCACCCTTAGAGTTATATTTTGGTTATGTATACATGTTGTAGATATACTTTTGGAGTACTCTAGGGTTTTGGTTACACTGCTATGTAGATCTGTTTATGGACTTGTATATTTTGGAACTTTGGAGACTCTGATGTTGGGCTATTTACTTATGACTTTCCTATATATAAAACCTATGTTTATATTCCTATCCATGGCATAGTCCAATAATTTCCGCTTACTCTGATTTAATCTATTGAGAGTTCGGCTGTAAAAACTATTCGATGGTATCAGTTTTATCAAATAAAGCAAGGGTAACTTCAGTTGTTTTCTATGATATAAATACGATTTCAAAAGACGAATGTTACCCAGTTTCTGAAATGGTTTTAGAAATCGCCGAATTCGATACAACTGTTTCGAAATGCTTTAGAGTTTATTCTCCAAGAATTCCGAGTGTTGATTTGTGCACCCGCTTTAAAAAGAAAAATTTCACTTACATATTTTCTAATACTCACAAGTCCATATATTATCTAATATAATAGCTTGAGTACTATATTATACTTGGGGAATTCGGAAGGGTGTTACACTTGTTATTAATGCAACTTCGTTTTCTCTCCTCTGTTTTCATGTTTATCAATGTGTAGTGGTTTGCTTAATTCCATTTCGTAGAGATAATACATGAATATAAAGGCTTAATTTGTATTAACTCGAAAAAACTCCAATTCTAGTTTCTGATGCTTAATTAGAAGTTAGGGTTTGGAGTGACAACTAGATTTTCGCTTAGTATTTGGTTGTCACGAGTTGGACAGAGGAGAGGATAGGAATCTATCTTTAGTGAGCTAGGATTGAGTAGTGTACGTAGCCAAAGGGGTTTGCCCGCTTTTGTTTCTGATTTTCTTAGTTTTTATATTCTGTTTATATTTTGTTCTTCACATTTGTCACACACAAACCCCCCCCCCCCCCCCCAATTTACTGCACACTACGTGTTTGATACTTTGCCTAGACCGATATTCGCTGGGAAATGACCTAGGATCACCTTCCTAGTACTACAGAATTAAACCCCTTTGAAACTCATCTAAGTGTTTTCATCTCGTAGTAAGAATATTTGAGATGAGGTAGAGGGTAGAGCGTGTAAAGGCTTAGAATGGTCTAGGAATGTGTATTAGGACTTATATGAACCTTTAGAATGAACCTAAACATTGCTTGGTACCCCAAGGGACGTAGAGGGTGTAGTATGAGTCCTTGGAGGTTCTTACAAGTGTAGAATGATTAAGAGAGTATTCTAAAGGCTTAGAATGGTCTAGGAAAGTGTAGTAGGCCTTATAAGAACCATTAGAATGATCCTAAACATTGCTTCGTACCCCAAGGGACGTAGAGGATGTAGCACGAGTCCTTGGAGCTTCTTACAAGTGTAGAATGGGTAAGAGAGTATTTTAAAGGCTTAGAATGGTCTAGGAATATGTATTAGTACTTATAAGAACCATTAGAATGATCCTAAACAATGCTTGAGTCCCCAAGGGACGTAGAGGGTGTAGAAAGAGTCCTTGGAGGTTCTAACAAGTGAAGAATGGTTAAGAGAGTATTCTAAAGTCTTAGAATGGTCTAGGAATCTATATTTGGACTTATAAGAACCATTAGAATGATCCAAAACAATGCTTGAGTCCCCAAGGGACGTAGAGGGTGTAGCATGTGTCCTTGGAGGTTCTGACAAGTGTAGAATGGTTAAAAGAGTATTCGAAAGGCTTAGAATGGTCTAGGAATGTGTCTTAGGACATATACGAACCGTTAGAATGATCCTACACATTGCTTGGTACCCCAAGGGACGTAGAGGGTGTAGCATGAGTCCTTGGAGGTTCTAACAAGTGTAGAATGGTTAAGAGAGTATTCTAAAGGCTTAGAATGGTCTAGGAATGTGTATTAGGACTTATAAGAACCATTAGAATGATCCTAAACAATGTTTGAGTCCCCAAGGGACGTAGAGGGTGTAGCAAGAGTCCATGGAGGTTCTAACAAGTGTAGAAAAGAGTATTCTAAAGGCATAGAATGGTCTAGGAATGTGTATTAGGACTTATAAGAACCATTAGAATGATCCTAAACAATGCTTGAGTCCCCAAGGGACGTAGAGGGTGTAGCATGAGTCCTTGGAGGTTCTAACAAGTGTAGAATGGTTAAGAGAGTATTCAAAACGCTTAGAATGGTCTAGGAATGTATATTATGACTAATAAGAACCTTTAGAATGATCCTAAACATTGCTTCGTACCCCAAGGGACGTAGAGGGTGTAACATGAGTCCTTGGAGGTTCTAACAAGTGTAGAATGGTTAAGATAGTATTCTATAGGCTTAGAATGGTCTAGGAATGTGTATTAGGACTTATAAGAACCATTAGAATGATCCTAAACATTGCTTCGTACCCCAAGGGACGTAGAGGATGTAGCACGAGTACTTGGAGGTTCTTACAAGTGTAGAATGGTTAAGAGAGTATTTTAAAGGCTTAGAATGGTCTAGGAATATGTATTAGTACTTATAAGAACCATTAGAATGATCCTAAACAATGCATGAGTCCCCAAGGGACGTAGAGGGTGTAGAAAGAGTCCTTGGAGGTTCTAAAAAGTGTAGAATGGTTAAGAGAGTATTCTAAAGGCTTAGAATGGTCTAGGAATCTGTATTTGGACTTATAAGAACCTTTAGAATGATGCAAAACAATGCTTGAGTCCCCAAGGGACGTAGAGGGTGTAGCATGAGTCCTTGGAGGTTCTAACAAGTGTATAATGGATAAGAGAGTATTCTAAAGGCTTAGAATGGTCTAGGAATGTGTATTAGGACTTATAAGAACCTTTAGAATGATCCTAAACATTGCTTGGTACCCCAAGGGACGTAGAGGGTGTAGCATGAGTCCTTAGAAGTTCTAACAAGTGTAGAATGGTTAAGAGAGTATTCAAAAGGCTTAGAATGGTCTAGGAATGTATATTAGGACTTATAAGAACCTTTAGAATGATCCTAAACATTGCTTGGTAACCCAAGGGACGTAGAGGGTTTAGCATGAGTCCTTGGAGGTTCTAAAAGTATAGAATGGTTAAGAGAGTATTCTAAAGGCTTAGAATGGTCTAGGAAAGTGTATTAGGACTTATAAGAACCATTAGAATGATCCTAAACATTGCTTCGTACCCCAAGGGACGTAGAGGATGTACCACGAGTCCTTGGAGGTTTTTACAAGTGTAGAATGGTTAGGAGAGTATTTTAAAGGCTTAGAATGGTCTAGGAATATGTATTAGTACTTATAAGAACCATTAGAATGATCCTAAACAATGCTTGAGTCCCCAAGGGACGTAGAGGGTGTAGAAAGAGTCCTTGGAGGTTCTAACAAGTGTAGAATGGTTAAGAGAGTATTCTAAAGTCTTAGAATGGTCTAGGAATCTGTATTTGGACTTATAAGAACCATTAGAATGATCCTAAACAATGCTTGAGTCCCCAAGGGACGTAGAGGGTGTAGCATGAGTCCTTGGAGGTTCTGATAAGTGTAGAATGGTTAAGAGAGTATTCGAAAGGCTTAGAATGGTCTAGGAATGTGTATTAGGACATATACGAACCGCTAGAATGATCCTAAACATTGCCTGGTACCCCAAGGGACGTAGAGGGTGTAGCATGAGTCCTGTGAGGTTCTAACAAGTGTAGAATGGTTAAGAGAGTATTCTAAAGGCTTAGAATGGTCTAGGAATGTGTATTAGGACTTATAAGAACCATTAGAATGATCCTAAACAATGTTTGAGTCCCCAAGGGACGTAGAGGGTGTAGCAAGAGTCCATGGAGGTTCTAACAAGTGTAGAAAAGAGTATTCTAAAGGCATAGAATGGTGTAGGAATGTGTATTAGGACTTATAAGAACCATTAGTATGATCCTAAACAATGCTTGAGTCCCCAAGGGACGTAGAGGGTGTAGCATGAGTCCTTGGAGGTTCTAACAAGTGTAGAATGGTTAAGAGAGTATTCAAAACGCTTAGAATGGTCTAGGAATGTATATTAGGACTAATAAGAACCTTTAGAATGATCCTAAACATTGCTTGGTACCCCAAGGGACGTAGAGGGTGTAGCATGAGTCCTTGGAGGTTCTAACAAGTGTAGAATGGTTAAGAGAGTATTCTAAAGGATTAGAATGGTCTAGGAATGTGTATTAGGACTTATAAGAACCATTAGAATGATCCTAAACAATGTTTGAGTCCCCAAGGGACGTAGAGGGTGTAGCAAGAGTCCATGGAGGTTCTAACAAGTGTAGAAAAGAGTGTTCTAAAGGCATAGAATGGTCTAGGAATGTGTATTAGGACTTATAAGAACCATTAGTATGATCCTAAACAATGCTTGAGTCCCCAAGGGACGTAGAGGGTGTAGCATGAGTCCTTGGAGGTTCTAACAAGTGTAGAATGGTTAAGAGAGTATTCTAAAGGCTTAGAATGGTCTAGGAATGTGTATTAGGACTTATAAGAACCTTTAGAATGAACCTAAACATAGCTTGGTAACCCAAGGGGCGTAGAGGTTGTAGCAAGAGTCCTCAGAGGTTCTAAAAAGTGTAGAATGGTTAAGAGAGTATTCTAAAGGCTTAGAATGGTCTTAGAATGTGTATTAGGACTTATTAGAACCATTAGAATGATCCTAAACATTGCTTGAGTCCCCAAGGGACGTAGAGGCTGTAGAAAGAGTCCTTGGAGGTTCTAAAAAGTGTAGAATGGTTAAGAGAGTATTCTAAAGGCTTAGAATGGTCTTGGAATCTGTATTTGGACTTATAAGAACCTTTAGAATGATGCAAAACAATGCTTGAGTCCCCAAGGGACGTAGAGGGTGTAGCATGAGTCCATGGACGTTCTAACAAGTGTATAATGGATAAGAGAGTATTCTAAAGGCTCAGAATGGTCTAGGAATGTGTATTAGGACTTATAAGAACCTTTAGATTGATCCTAAACATTGCTTGGTACCCCAAGGGACGTAGAGGGTGTAGCATGAGTCCTTAGAAGTTCTAACAAGTGTAGAATGGTTAAGAGAGTATTCAAAAGGCTTAGAATGGTCTAGGTATGTATATTAGGACTTATGAGAACCTTTAGAATGATCCTAAACTTTGCTTGGTAACCCAAGGGACGTAGAGGGTTTAGCATGAGTCCTTGGAGGTTCTAAAAGTATAGAATGGTTAAGAGAGTATTCTAAAGGATTAGAATGGTCTAGGAATCTGTATTTGGACTTATAAGAACCATTAGAATGATCCAAAACAATGCTTGAGTCCCCAAGGGACGTAGAGGGTGTAGCATGAGTCCTTGGAGGTTCTGACAAGTGTAGAATGGTTAAGAGAGTATTCGAAAGGCTTAGAATGGTCTAGGAATGTGTCTTAGGACATATACGAACCGTTAGAATGATCCTAAACATTGCTTGGTACCCCAAGGGACGTAGAGGGTGTACCATGAGTCCTTGCAGGTTCTAACAAGTGTAGAATGGTGAAGAGAGTATTCTAAAGGCTTAGAATGGTCTAGGAATGTGTATTAGGACGTATAAGAACCATTAGAATGATCCTAAACAATGTTTGAGTCCCCAAGGGACGTAGAGGGTGTAGCAAGAGTCCATCGAGGTTCTAACAAGTGTAGAAAAGAGTATTCTAAAGGCATAGAATGGTCTAGGAATGTGTATTTGGACTTATAAGAACCATTAGAATGATCCTAAACAATGCTTGAGTCCCCAAGGGACTTAGAGGGTGTAGCATGAGTCCTTGGAGGTTCTAACAAGTGTAGAATGGTTAAGAGAGTATTCAAAAGGCTTAGAATGGTCTAGGAATGTGTCTTAGGACATATACGAACCGTTAGAATGATCCTAAACATTGCTTGGTACCCCAAGGGACGTAGAGGGTGTAGCATGAGTCCTTGCAGGTTCTAACAAGTGTAGAATGGTGAAGAGAGTATTCTAAAGGCTTAGAATGGTCTAGGAATGTGTATTAGGACGTATAAGAACCATTAGAATGATCCTAAACAATGTTTGAGTCCCCAAGGGACGTAGAGGGTGTAGCAAGAGTCCATGGAGGTTCTAACAAGTGTAGAAAAGAGTGTTCTAAAGGCATAGAATGGTCTAGGAATGTGTATTAGGACTTATAAGAACCATTAGTATGATCCTAAACAATGCTTGAGTCCCCAAGGGACGTAGAGGGTGTAGCATGAGTCCTTGGAGGTTCTAACAAGTGTAGAATGGTTAAGAGAGTATTCTAAAGGCTTAGAATGGTCTAGGAATGTGTATTAGGACTTATAAGAACCTTTAGAATGAACCTAAACATAGCTTGGTAACCCAAGGGGCGTAGAGGTTGTAGCAAGAGTCCTCAGAGGTTCTAAAAAGTGTAGAATGGTTAAGAGAGTATTCTAAAGGCTTAGAATGGTCTTAGAATGTGTATTAGGACTTATTAGAACCATTAGAATGATCCTAAACATTGCTTGAGTCCCCAAGGGACGTAGAGGCTGTAGAAAGAGTCCTTGGAGGTTCTAAAAAGTGTAGAATGGTTAAGAGAGTATTCTAAAGGCTTAGAATGGTCTTGGAATCTGTATTTGGACTTATAAGAACCTTTAGAATGATGCAAAACAATGCTTGAGTCCCCAAGGGACGTAGAGGGTGTAGCATGAGTCCATGGACGTTCTAACAAGTGTATAATGGATAAGAGAGTATTCTAAAGGCTCAGAATGATCTAGGAATGTGTATTAGGACTTATAAGAACCTTTAGATTGATCCTAAACATTGCTTGGTACCCCAAGGGACGTAGAGGGTGTAGCATGAGTCCTTAGAAGTTCTAACAAGTGTAGAATGGTTAAGAGAGTATTCAAAAGGCTTAGAATGGTCTAGGTATGTATATTAGGACTTATGAGAACCTTTAGAATGATCCTAAACATTGCTTGGTAACCCAAGGGACGTAGAGGGTTTAGCATGAGTCCTTGGAGGTTCTAAAAGTATAGAATGGTTAAGAGAGTATTCTAAAGGATTAGAATGGTCTAGGAATCTGTATTTGGACTTATAAGAACCATTAGAATGATCCAAAACAATGCTTGAGTCCCCAAGGGACGTAGAGGGTGTAGCATGAGTCCTTGGAGGTTCTGACAAGTGTAGAATGGTTAAGAGAGTATTCGAAAGGCTTAGAATGGTCTAGGAATGTGTCTTAGGACATATACGAACCGTTAGAATGATCCTAAACATTGCTTGGTACCCCAAGGGACGTAGAGGGTGTACCATGAGTCCTTGCAGGTTCTAACAAGTGTAGAATGGTGAAGAGAGTATTCTAAAGGCTTAGAATGGTCTAGGAATGTGTATTAGGACGTATAAGAACCATTAGAATGATCCTAAACAATGTTTGAGTCCCCAAGGGACGTAGAGGGTGTAGCAAGAATCCATCGAGGTTCTTACAAGTGTAGAAAAGAGTATTCTAAAGGCATAGAATGGTCTAGGAATGTGTATTTGGACTTATAAGAACCATTAGAATGATCCTAAACAATGCTTGAGTCCCCAAGGGACTTAGAGGGTGTAGCATGAGTCCTTGGAGGTTCTAACAAGTGTAGAATGGTTAAGAGAGTATTCAAAAGGCTTAGAATGGTCTAGGAATGTGTCTTAGGACATATACGAACCGTTAGAATGATCCTAAACATTGCTTGGTACCCCAAGGGACGTAGAGGGTGTAGCATGAGTCCTTGCAGGTTCTAACAAGTGTAGAATGGTGAAGAGAGTATTCTAAAGGCTTAGAATGGTCTAGGAATGTGTATTAGGACGTATAAGAACCATTAGAATGATCCTAAACAATGTTTGAGTCCCCAAGGGACGTAGAGGGTGTAGCAAGAGTCCATCGAGGTTCTAACAAGTGTAGAAAAGAGTATTCTAAAGGCATAGAATGGTCTAGGAATGTGTATTTGGACTTATAAGAACCATTAGAATGATCCTAAACAATGCTTGAGTCCCCAAGGGACTTAGAGGGTGTAGCATGAGTCCTTGGAGGTTCTAACAAGTGTAGAATGGTTAAGAGAGTATTCAAAAGGCTTAGAATGGTCTACGAATGTATATTAGGACTTATAAGAACCTTTATAATGATCCTAAACATTGCTTGGTACCCCAAGGGACGTAGAGGGTGTAGCATGAGTCCTTGGAGGTTCTAACAAGTGTAGAATGGTTAAGAGAGTATTCTAAAGGCTTAGAATGGTCTAGGAATGGGTATTAGGACTTATAAGAACCATTAGAATGATCCTAAACATTGCTTCGTACCCCAAGGGACGAAGAGGATTTAGCACGAGTACTTAGAGGTTCTTACAAGTGTAGAATGGTTAAGAGAGTATTTTAAACGCTTAGAATGGTCTAGGAATATGTATTAGGACTTATAAGAACCATTAGAATGATCCTAAACAATGCTTGAGTCCCCAAGGGACGTAGAGGGTGTGGAAAGAGTCCTTGGAGGTTCTAAAAAGTGTAGAATGGTTAAGAGAGTATTCTAAAGGCTTAAAATGGTCTAGGAATCTGTATTTGGACTAATAAGAACCATTAGAATGTTCCTAAACAATGCTAGCGTCCCCAAGGGACGTAGAGGGTGTAGCAGGAGTCCTTAGAAGTTCTAACAAGTGTAGAATGGTTAAGAGAGTATTCTAAAGGCTTAGAATGGTCTAGGAATGTGTATTAGGACTTATAAGAACCTTTAGAATGAACCTAAACATAGCTTGGTAACCCAAGGGGCATAGAGGTTGTAGCATGAGTCCTTGGAGGCTTTAACAAGTGTAGAATGGTTAAGAGAGTATTCTTAAGGTTTAGAATGGTCTAGGAATGTGTATTAAGACTTATAAGAATCATTAGAATGTTCCTAAACAATGCTAGAGTCCCCAAGGGACGTAGAGGGTGTAGCAAGAGTCCTCAGAGGTTCTAAAAAGTGTAGAATGGTTAAGAAAGTATTCTAAAGGCTTAGAATGGTCTTAGAATGTGTATTAGGACTAATTAGAACCATTAGAATGATCCTAAACATTTCTTGAGTCCCCAAGGGACGTAGAGGCTATAGAAAGAGTTATTGGAGGTTCTAAAAATTGTAGAAGGGTTAAGAGAGTATTCTAAAGGCTTAGAATGGTCTAGGAATCTGTATTTGGACTTATAAGAACCTTTAGAATGATGCAAAACAATGCTTGAGTCCCCAAGGGACGTAGAGGGTGTAGCATGAGTCCTTGGACGTTCTAACAAGTGTATAATGGATAAGAGAGTATTCTAAAGGCTTAGAATGGTCTAGGAATGTGTTTTAGGACTTATAAGAACCTTTAGAATGATCCTAAACATTGCTCGGTACCCCAAGGGACGTAGAGGGTGTAGCATGAGTCCTTAGAAGTTCTAACAAGTGTAGAATGGTTAAGAGAGTATTCAAAAGGCTTTGAATGGTCTAGGAATGTATATTAGGACTTATGAGAACCTTTAGAATGATCCTAAACATTGCTTGGTAACCCAAGGGACGTAGAGGGTTTAGCATGAGTCCTTGGAGGTTCTAAAAGTATAGAATGGTTAAGAGAGTATTCTAAAGGCTTAGAGTGGTCTAGGAATCTGTATTTGCACTTATAAGAACCATTAGAATGATCCAAAACAATGCTTGAGTCCCCAAGGGACGTAGAGGGTGTAGCATGAGTCCTTGGAGGTTCTGACAAGTGTAGAATGGTTAAGAGAGTATTCGAAAGGCTTAGAATGGTCTAGGAATGTGTCTTAGGACATATACGAACCGTTAGAATGATCCTAAACATTGCTTGGTACCCCAAGGGACGTAGAGGGTGTAGCATGAGTCCTTGCAGGTTCTAACAAGTGTAGAATGGTGAAGAGAGTATTCTAAAGGCTTAGAATGGTCTAGGAATGTGTATTAGGACGTATAAGAACCATTAGAATGATCCTAAACAATGTTTGAGTCCCCAAGGGACGTAGAGGGTGTAGCAAGAGTCCATCGAGGTTCTAACAAGTGTAGAAAAGAGTATTCTAAAGGCATAGAATGGTCTAGGAATGTGTATTTGGACTTATAAGAACCATTAGAATGATCCTAAACAATGCTTGAGTCCCCAAGGGACGTAGAGGGTGTAGCATGAGTCCTTGGAGGTTCTAACAAGTGTAGAATGGTTAAGAGAGTATTCAAAAGGCTTAGAATGGTCTACGAATGTATATTAGGACTTATAAGAACCTTTATAATGATCCTAAACATTGCTTGGTACCCCAAGGGACGTAGAGGGTGTAGCATGAGTCCTTGGAGGTTCTAACAAGTGTAGAATGGTTAAGAGAGTATTCTAAAGGCTTAGAATGGTCTAGGAATGTGTATTAGGACTTATAAGAACCATTAGAATGATCCTAAACATTGCTTCGTACCCCAAGGGACGTAGAGGATCTAGGACGAGTACTTAGAGGTTCTTACAAGTGTAGAATGGTTAAGAGAGTATTTTAAACGCTTAGAATGGTCTAGGAATATGTATTAGGACTTATAAGAACCATTAGAATGATCCTAAACAATGCTCGAGTCCCCAAGGGACGTAGAGGGTGTGGAAAGAGTCCTTGGAGGTTCTAAAAAGTGTAGAATGGTTAAGAGAGTATTCTAAAGGCTTAAAATGGTCTAGGAATCTGTATTTGGACTAATAAGAACCATTAGAATGTTCCTAAACAATGCTAGCGTCCCCAAGGGACGTAGAGGGTGTAGCAGGAGTCCTTAGAAGTTCTAACAAGTGTAGAATGGTTAAGAGAGTATTCTAAAGGCTTAGAATGGTCTAGGAATGTGTATTAGGACTTATAAGAACCTTTAGAATGAACCTAAACATTGCTTGGTAACCCAAGGGACGTAGAGGTTGTAGCATGAGTCTTTGGAGGCTCTAACAAGTGTAGAATGGTTAAGAGAGTATTCTTAAGGTTTAGAATGGTCTAGGAATGTGTATTAGGACTTATAAGAACTAGTAGAATGTTCCTAAACAATTCTAGAGTCCCCAAGGGACGTAGAGGGTGTAGCAAGAGTCCTCAGAGGTTCTAACAAGTGTAGAATGGTTAAGAGAGTATTTTAAAGGCTTAGAATGGTCTAAGAATGTGTATTAGGACTTATTAGAACCATTAGAATGATCCTAAACATTGCTTGAGTCCCCAAGGGACGTAGAGGGTGTAGCATGAGTCCTCGGAGGTTCTAACAAGTGTAGAATGGTTAAGAGAGTATTCAAAAGGCTTAGAATGGTCTAGGAATGTATATTAGGACTTATAAGAACCTTTAGAATGATCCTAAACATTGCTTGGTAACCCAAGGGACGTAGAGGGTGTAGCATGAGTCCTTGGAGGTTCTAACAAGTATAGAATGGTCAAGAGTGTATTCTAAAGGTTTAGAATGGTCTAGGAATGTGTATTAGGACTTATAAGAACCATTAGAATGATCCTAAACATTGCTTCGTACCCCAAGGGACATAGAGGATGTAGCAGGAGTCCTTCGAGGTTCTTACAAGTGTAGAATGGTTAAGAGAGTATTTTAAAGGCTTAGAATGGTCTAGGAATATGTATTAGGACTTATAAGAACCATTAGAATGATCCTAAACAATGCTTGAGTCCCCAAGGGACGTAGAGGGTGTAGAAAGAGTCCTTGGAGGTTCTAAAAAGTATAGAATGGTTAAGAGAGTATTCTAAAGGCTTAAAATGGTCTAGGAATCTGTATTTCGACTTATAAGAACCATTAGAATGTTCCTAAACATTGCTTGGTACCCAATGGACGTAGAGGGTGTAGCATGAGTCCTTGGAGGTTCTAACAAGTGTAGAATGGTTAAGAGAGTAGTCGAAAGGCTTAGAATGGTCTAGGAATGTGTCTTAGGACATATACGAACCGTTAGAATGATCCTAAACATTGTTTGGTACCCAAGGAACGTAGAGGGTGTAGCATGAGTCCTTGGAGGTTCTGACAAGTGTAGAATGGTTAAGAGAGTATTCTAAATGCTTAGAATGGTCTCGGAATATGTATTTGGACTTATAAGAACCATAAGAATGATCCTAAACATTGCTTGGTACCCAAGGGACGTAGAGGGTGTAGCATGAGTACTTGGAGGTTCTAACAAGTGTAGAATGGTTAAGAGAGTATTATAAAGTCTTAGAATGGTCTAGGAATCTGTATTTGGACTTATACGAACCCTTAGAATGATCCAAAAAATTGCTTGAGTCCCCAAGGGACGTAGAGGGTGTAGCATGAGTCCTTGGAGGTTCTAACAAGTGTAGAATGGTTAAGAGAGTATTCTAAAGGCTTAGAATGGTCTAGGAATGTGTATTAGGACTTATAAGAACCATTAGAATGATCTTAAACATTGCTTGGTACTCAAGGGACATAGAGGGTGTAGCATGAGTCCTTGGAGGTTCTAACAAGTGTAGAATGGTTAAGAGAGTATTCGAAAGGCTTAGAGTGGTCTAGGAATGTGTCTTAGGACATATACGAAGCTTTAGAATGATCCTAAACATTGTTTGGTACCCAAGGGACGTAGAGGGTGTAGCATGAGTCCTTGGAGGTTCTGACAAGTGTAGAATGGTTAAGAGAGTATTCGAAAGGCTTAGAATGGTCTAGGAATGTGTCTTAGGACATATATGAACCTTTAGAACGATCCTAAACATTGCTAGGTACCCAACGGACGTAGAGGGTGTAGCACGAGTCCTTGGAGGTTCTAACAAGTGTAGAATGGTTAAGAGAGTATTCGAAAGGCTTAGAATGGTCTAGGAATGTGTCTTAGGACTTATACGAACCTTTAGAATGATCCTAAACATTGCTTGGTACCCCAAGGGACGTAGAGGGTGTAGCATGAGTCCTTGGAGGTTCTGACAAGTGTAGAATGGTTAAAAGAGTATTCGAAAGGCTTAGAATGGTCTAGGAATGTGTCTTAGGGCATATACGAACCTTTAGAATGATCCTAAACATTGCTTGGTACCCAAGGGACGTAGAGGGTGTAGCATGAGTCCTTGGAGGTTCTGACAAGTGTAGAATGGTTATGAGAGTATTCTAAAGGCTTAGAATGGTCTCGGAATGTGTATTTGGACTTATAAGAACCATAAGAATGATCCTAAACATTGCTTGGTACCCAAGGGACGTAGAGGGTGTAGCATGAGTACTTGGAGGTTCTAACAAGTGTAGAATGGTTAAGAGAGTATTCTAAAGGCTTTGAATGGTCTACGAATGTGTATTAGGACTTATAAGAACCTTTAGAATGATCCTAAACATTGCTTGGTACCCCAAGGGACGTAGAGGGTGTAGCATGAGTCCTGGGAGGTTCTAACTACTGTAGAATGGTTAAGAGAGTACTCTAAAAGCTTAGAATGGTATAGGAATGTGTATTAGGACTTATAAGAACCATTATAATGATCCAAAACAATGCTTGATTCCCCAAGGGACGTAGAGGGTGTAGCATGAGCCCTTGGAGGTTGTGACAAGTGAAGAATGGTTAAGAGAGTATTCTAAAGGCTTAGAATGGTCTAGGAATGTGTATTTGGACTTATAAGAACCATAAGAATGATCCTAAACATGGCTTGGTACCCAAGGGATGTAGAGGGTGTAGCATGAGTACTTGGAGGTTCTAACAAGTGTAGAAGGGTTAAGAGAGTATTCTAAAGGCTTAGAATG
Organism: Crotalaria pallida; assembly: GCA_037953625.1. Classification (NCBI taxonomy): domain Eukaryota; kingdom Viridiplantae; phylum Streptophyta; class Magnoliopsida; order Fabales; family Fabaceae; genus Crotalaria; species Crotalaria pallida. The sequence goes on along the minus strand of CM075649.1, from coordinate 70,373,106 downwards.
GTCTAGGAATCTGTATTTGGACTTATAAGAACCTTTAGAATGATCCAAAACAATGCTTGAGTCCCCAAGGGACGTAGAGGGTGTAGCATGAGTCCTTGGAGGTTCTAACAAGTGTAGAATGGTTAAGAGAGTATTCTAAAGGCTTAGAATGGTCTAGGAATGTGTATTTGGACTTATAAGAACCATAAGAATGATCCTAAACATTGCTTGGTACCCAAGGGACGTAGAGGGTGTAGCATCAGTACTAGGAGGTTCTAACAAGTGTAGAAGGGTTAAGAGAGTATTCTAAAGGCTTAGAATGGTCTAGGAATCTGTATTTGAACTTATAAGAATGATCCTAAACATTGCTTGGTACCCAAGGAACGTAGAGGGTATAGCATGAGTCCTTGGAGGTTCTGACAAGTGTAGAATGGTTAAGTGAGTATTTGAAAGGCTTAGAATGGTCTAGTAATGTGTTTTAGGACATATACAAACCTTTAGAATGATCCTAAACATTGCTTGGTACCCCAAGGGACGTAGAGGGTGTAGCATGAGTCCTTGGAGGTTCTAACAAGTGTAGAATGGTTAAGAGAGTATTCTAAAGGCTTAGAATGGTCTAGGAATGTGTATTAGGACTTATAAAAACCATTAGACTGATCCTAAACAATGTTTGAGTCCCCAACGGACGTAGAGGGTGTAGCAAGAGTCCATGGAGGTTCTAACGAGTCTAGAAAAGAGTATTCTAAAGGCTTAGAATGGTCTAGGAATGTGTATTAGGACTTATAAGAATCTTTAGAATGATCCTAAACATTGCTTGGTACCCCAAGGGACGTAGAGGGTGTAGCATGAGTCCTTGGAGTTTCTAACAAGTGTAGAATGGTTAAGAGAGTATTCGAAAGGCTTAGAATGGTCTAGGAATGTGTATTGGGACTAATAAGAACCTTTAGAATGAACCTAAACATTGCTTCGTACCCCAAGGGACGTAGAGGGTGTAGCATGAGTCCTTGGAGGTTCTTACAAGAATAAAATAGTTAAGAGAGTATTCTAAAGGCTTAGAATGGTCTAGGAATGTGTATTAGGACTTATAAGAACCATTTGAATGATCCTAAACAATGCTTGAGTTCCCAAGGGACGTAGAGGGTGTAGCATGAGTCCTTGGAGGTTTTAACAAGTGTAGAATGGTTAAGAGAGTATTCTAAAGGCTTAGAATGGTCTAGGAATGTGTATTAGGACTTATAAGAACCTTTAGAATAATCCTAAACATTGCTTTGTACCCCAAGGGACGTAGAGGGTGTAGCATGAGTCCTTGGAGTTTCTAACAAGTGTAGAATGGTTAAGAGAGTATTCGAAAGGCTTAGAATGGTCTAGGAATGTGTATTGGGACTAATAAGAACCTTTAGAATGAACCTAAACATTGCTTCGTACCCCAAGAGACGTAGAGGGTGTAGCATGAGTCCTTGGAGGTTCTTACAAGAATAAAATAGTTAAGAGAGTATTCTAAAGGCTTAGAATGGTCTAGGAATGTGTATTAGGACTTATAAGAACCATTTGAATGATCCTAAACAATGCTTGAGTTCCCAAGGGACGTTGAGGGTGGAGCATGAGTCCTTGGATGTTCTAACAATTGTAGAATGGTTAAGAGAGTATTCTAAAGGTTTATAATGGTCTAGGAATGTGTATTAGGACTTATAAGAACCATTAAAATGATCCTAAACAATGCTTGAGTCCCGAAGGGACGTAGAGGGTGTAGCATGAGTCCATGGAGGTTCTAACAAGTGTAGAATGGTTAAGAGAGTATTCTAAAGGCTTAGAATGGTCTAGGAATGTGTATTAGGACTTATAACAACCATTAGAATAAACCAAAACAATGCTTGAGTCCCCAAGGGACGTAGAGGCTGTAGCAAGATCCATTAGAATGATCCTAAAAATGCTTGAGTCCCCAAGGGACGTAGAGGGTGTACCATGAGTCCTTGGAGGTTCTAACAAGTGTAGAACGGTTAAGAGAGTATTCTAAAGGCTTAGAATGATCTAGGAATGTGTATTAGGACTTATAAGAACATTTAGAATGATCCTAAACATTGCTTGGTAACCCAAGGGACGTAGAGGGTGTAGCATGAGTCCTTGGAGGTTCTAACAAGTGTAGAATGGTTAAGAGAGTATTCTAAAGGCATAGAATGGTCTAGGAATGTGTATTAGGACCTATAAGAACCTTTAGAATGATCCTAAACATTGCTTGGTACCCCAAGGGACGCAGAGGGTGTAGCATGAGTCCTTGGAGTTTCTAACAAGTGTAGAATGGTTAAGAGAGTATTCGAAAGGCTTAGAATGGTCTAGGAATGTGTATTGGGACTAATAAGAACCTTTAGAATGAACCTAAACATTTCTTCGTACCCCAAGGGACGTAGAGGGTGTGGCATGAGTCCTTGGAGATTCTAAAAAGTGTAGAATGGTTAAGAGAGTATTTTAAAGGCTTAGAATGGTCTATGAATATGTATTAGTACTTATAAGAACCATTATAATGATCCTAAACAATGCTTGAGTCCGCAAGGGACGTAGAGGGTGTAGAAAGAGTCCTTGGAGGTTCTAAAAAGTGTAGAATGGTTAAGAGAGTATTCTAAAGGCTTAGAATGGTCTAGGAATCTGTTTTTGGACTTATAAGAACCATTAGAATGTTCCTAAACAATGCTAAAGTCTCCAAGGGACGTAGAGGGTGTAGCATGAGTCCTTAGAAGTTCTAACAAGTGTAGAATGGTTAAGATAGTATTCTAAAGCGTTAGAATGGTCTAGGAATATGTATTAGGACTTATAAGAACCTTTAGAATGATCCTAAACATTGCTTGGTACCCCAAGGGACGCAGAGGGTGTAGCATGAGTCCTTGGAGGTTCTAACAAGTGTAGAATGGTTAAGAGAGTATTCTAAAGGCTTAGAATGGTCTAGGAATTTGTATTAGGACTTATAAGAACCTTTAGAATAATCCTAAACATTGCTTGGTACCCCAAGGGACGTAGAGGGTGTAGCATGAGTCCTTGGAGTTTCTAAAAAGTGTAGAATGGTTAAGAGAGTATTCGAAAGGCTTAGAATGGTCTAGGAATGTGTATTGGGACTTATAAGAAGCTTTAGAATGAACCTAAACATTGCTTGGTACCCCAAGGGACGTAGAGGGTGTAGCATGAGTCCTTGGAGGTTCTTACAAGTGTAGAATGGTTAAGAGAGTATTCTAAAGGCTTAGAATGGTCTAGGAATGTGTATTAGGACTTATATGAACCATTAGAATGATCCTAAACATTGCTTCGTACCCCAAGGGACATAGAGGATGTAGCACGAGTCCTTCGAGGTTCTTACAAGTGTAGAATGGTTAAGAGAGTATTTTAAAGGCTTAGAATGGTCTAGGAATATGTATTAGTACTTATAAGAACCATTAGAATGATCCTAAACAATGCTTGAGTCCGCAAGGGACGTAGAGGGTGTAGAAAGAGTCCTTGCAGGTTCTAAAAAGTGTAGAATGGTTAAGAGAGTATTCTAAAGGCTTAGAATGGTCTAGAAATCTGTTTTTGGACTTATAAGAACCATTAGAATGTTCCTTAACAATGCTAGAGTCTCCAAGGGACGTAGAGGGTGTACATTGAGTCCTTAGAAGTTCTAACAAGTGTAGAATGGTTAAGAGAGCATTCTAAAGGCTTAGAATGGTCCAGGAATGTGTATTAGGACTTATAAGAACCATTAGAATGAACCAAAACAATGCTTCAGTCCCCAAGGGACGTAGAGGGTGTAGCAAGATCCATTAGAATGATCCTAAATAATGTTTGAGTCCCCAAGGGACGTAGAGGGTGTAGCATGAGTCCTTGGAGGTTCTAACAAGAGTAGAACGGTTAGGAGAGTATTCTAAAGGCTTAGAATGGTCTAGGAATGTGTAATAGGACTTATAAGAACCATTAGAATGATCCTAAACAATGCTTGAGTCCCCAAGGGACGTTGAGGGTGTAGCATGAGTCCTTGGAGGTTCTTACAAGTGTAGAATGGTTAAGAGAGTATTCTAAAGGCTTAGAATGGTCTAGGAATGTGTATTAGGACTTATAAGAACCTTTAGAATGATCCTAAACATTGCTTGGTACCCCAAGGGACGTAGAGGGTGTAGCATGAGTCCTTGGAGGTTCTAACAAGTGTAGAATGGTTAAGAGAGTATTCTAAAGGCATAGAATGATCTAGGAATGTGTATTAGGACCTATAAGAACCTTTAGAATGATCCTAAACATTGCTTGGTACCCCAAGGGACGTTGAGGGTGTAGCATGAGTCCTTGGAGTTTCTAACAAGTGTAGAATGGTTAAGAGAGTATTCGAAAGGCTTAGAATGGTCTAGGAATGTGTATTGGGACTAATAAGAACCTTTAGAATGAACCTAAACATTGCTTCGTACCCCAAAGGACGTAGAGGGTGTAGCATGAGTCCTTTGAGGTTCTTACAAGTATAGAATAGTTAAGAGAGTATTCTAAAGGCTTAGAATGGTCTAGGAATGTGTATTAGGACTTATAAGAACCATTTGAATGATCCTAAACAATGCTTGAGTCCCCAAGGGACGTTGAGGGTGGAGCATGAGTCCTTGGATGTTCTAACAAGTGTAGAATGGTTAAGAGAGTATTCTAAAGGTTTATAATAGTCTAGGAATGTGTATTAGGACTTATAAGAACCATTAGAATGATCCTAAACAATGCTTGAGTCCCGAAGGGACGTAGAGGGTGTAGCATGAGTTCATGGAGGTTCTAACAAGTGTAGAATGGTTAAGAGAGTATTCTAAAGGCTTAGAATGATCTAGGAATGTGTATTAGGACTTATAAGAACCATTAGAATGAACCAAAACAATGCTTGAGTCCCCAAGGGACGTAGAGGCTGTAGCAAGATCCATTAGAATGATCCTATACAATGCTTGAGTCCCCAAGGGACGTAGAGGGTGTAGAGGATGTCCTTGGAGGGTCTAACAAGTGTAGAACGGTTAAGAGAGTATTCTAAAGGCTTAGAATGGTCTAGGAATGTGTATTAGGACTTATAAGAACCATTAGAATGATGCTAAACATTGCTTGAGTCCCCAAGGGACGTTGAGGTTGTAGCATGAGTCCTTGGAGGTTCTTACAAGTGTAGAATGGTTAAGAGAGTATTCTAAAGGCTTAGAATGGTCTAGGAATGTGTATTAGGACTTATAAGAACCTTTAGAATGATCCAAAACATTTCTTGGTACCCCAAGGGACGTAGAGGATGTAGCATGAGTCCTTGGAGGTTCTAACAAGTGTAGACTGGTTAATAGAGTATTCTAAAGGCATCAAATGGTCTAGGAATGTGTATTAGGACCTATAAGAACCTTTAGAATGATCCTAAACATTGCTTGGTACCCCAAGGGACGCAGAGGGTGTAGCATGAGTCCTTGGAGTTTCTAACAAGTGTAGAATGGTTAAGAGAGTACTCGAAAGGCTTAGAATGGTCTAGGAATGTGTATTGGGACTAATAAGAACCTTTAGAATGAACCTAAATATTGCTTCGTACCCCAAGGGACGTAGAGGGTGTGGCATGAGTCCTTGGAGATTCTAAAAAGTGTAGAATGGTTAAGAGAGTATTTTAAAGGCTTAGAATGGTCTATGAATATGTATTAGTACTTATAAGAACCATTATAATGATCCTAAACAATGCTTGAGTCCGCAAGGGACGTAGAGGGTGTAGAAAGAGTCCTTGGAGGTTCTAAAAAGTGTAGAATCGTTAAGAGAGTATTCTAAAGGCTTAGAATGGTCTAGGAATCTGTTTTTGGACTTATAAGAACCATTAGAATGTTCCTAAACAATGCTAAAGTCTCCAAGGGACGTAGAGGGTGTAGCATGAGTCCTTAGAAGTTCTAACAAGTGTAGAATGGTTAAGAGAGTATTCTAAAGGGTTAGAATGGTCTAGGAATATGTATTAGGACTTATAAGAACCTTTAGAATGATCCTAAACATTGCTTGGTACCCCAAGGGACGCAGAGGGTGTAGCATGAGTCCTTGGAGGTTCTAACAAGTGTAGAATGGTTAAGAGAGTATTCTAAAGGCTTAGAATGGTCTAGGAATTTGTATTAGGACTTATAAGAACCTTTAGAATAATCCTAAACATTGCTTGGTACCCCAAGGGACGCAGAGGGTGTAGCATGAGTGCTTGGAGGTTCTAACAAGTGTAGAATGGTTAAGAGAGTATTCTAAAGGCATAGAATGATCTAGGAATGTGTATTAGGACCTATAAGAACCTTTAGAATGATCCTAAACATTGCTTGGTACCCCAAGGGACGTTGAGGGTGTAGCATGAGTCCTTGGAGTTTATAACAAGTGTAGAATGGTTAAGAGAGTATTCGAAAGGCTTAGAATGGTCTAGGAATGTGTATTGGGACTAATAAGAACCTTTAGAATGAACCTAAACATTGCTTCGTACCCCAAAGGACGTAGAGGGTGTAGCATGAGTCCTTGGAGGTTCTTACAAGTATAGAATAGTTAAGAGAGTATTCTAAAGGCTTAGAATGGTCTAGGAATGTGTATTAGGACTTATAAGAACCATTTGAATGATCCTAAACAATGCTTGAGTCCCCAAGGGACGTTGAGGGTGGAGCATGAGTCCTTGGATGTTCTAACAAGTGTAGAATGGTTAAGAGAGTATTCTAAAGGTTTATAATAGTCTAGGAATGTGTATTAGGACTTATAAGAACCATTAGAATGATCCTAAACAATGCTTGAGTCCCGAAGGGACGTAGAGGGTGTAGCATGAGTTCATGGAGGTTCTAACAAGTGTAGAATGGTTAAGAGAGTATTCTAAAGGCTTAGAATGATCTAGGAATGTGTATTAGGACTTATAAGAACCATTAGAATGAACCAAAACAATGCTTGAGTCCCCAAGGGACGTAGAGGCTGTAGCAAGATCCATTAGAATGATCCTAAACAATGCTTGAGTCCCCAAGGGACGTAGAGGGTGTAGAGGATGTCCTTGGAGGGTCTAACAAGTGTAGAACGGTTAAGAGAGTATTCTAAAGGCTTAGAATGGTCTAGGAATGTGTATTAGGACTTATAAGAACCATTAGAATGATGCTAAACATTGCTTGAGTCCCCAAGGGACGTTGAGGTTGTAGCATGAGTCCTTGGAGGTTCTTACAAGTGTAGAATGGTTAAGAGAGTATTCTAAAGGCTTAGAATGGTCTAGGAATGTGTATTAGGACTTATAAGAACCTTTAGAATGATCCAAAACATTTCTTGGTACCCCAAGGGACGTAGAGGATGTAGCATGAGTCCTTGGAGGTTCTAACAAGTGTAGACTGGTTAATAGAGTATTCTAAAGGCATCAAATGGTCTAGGAATGTGTATTAGGACCTATAAGAACCTTTAGAATGATCCTAAACATTGCTTGGTACCCCAAGGGATGCAGAGGGTGTAGCATGAGTCCTTGGAGTTTCTAACAAGTGTAGAATGGTTAAGAGAGTATTCGAAAGGCTTAGAATGGTCTAGGAATGTGTATTGGGACTAATAAGAACCTTTAGAATGAACCTAAACATTGCTTCGTACCCCAAGGGACGTAGAGGGTGTGGCATGAGTCCTTGGAGATTCTAAAAAGTGTAGAATGGTTAAGAGAGTATTTTAAAGGCTTAGAATGGTCTATGAATATGTATTAGTACTTATAAGAACCATTATAATGATCCTAAACAATGCTTGAGTCCGCAAGGGACGTAGAGGGTGTAGAAAGAGTCCTTGGAGGTTCTAAAAAGTGTAGAATCGTTAAGAGAGTATTCTAAAGGCTTAGAATGGTCTAGGAATCTGTTTTTGGACTTATAAGAACCATTAGAATGTTCCTAAACAATGCTAAAGTCTCCAAGGGACGTAGAGGGTGTAGCATGAGTCCTTGGAGGTTCTAACAAGTGTAGAATGGTTAAGAGAGTATTCTAAAGGCTTAGAATGGTCTAGGAATTTGTATTAGGACTTATAAGAACCTTTAGAATAATCCTAAACATTGCTTGGTACCCCAAGGGACGCAGAGGGTGTAGCATGAGTCCTTGGAGGTTCTAACAAGTGTAGAATGGTTAAGAGAGTATTCTAAAGGCATAGAATGATCTAGGAATGTGTATTAGGACCTATAAGAACCTTTAGAATGATCCTAAACATTGCTTGGTACCCCAAGGGACGTTGAGGGTGTAGCATGAGTCCTTGGAGTTTATAACAAGTGTAGAATGGTTAAGAGAGTATTCGAAAGGCTTAGAATGGTCTAGGAATGTGTATTGGGACTAATAAGAACCTTTAGAATGAACCTAAACATTGCTTCGTACCCCAAAGGACGTAGAGGGTGTAGCATGAGTCCTTGGAGGTTCTTACAAGTATAGAATAGTTAAGAGAGTATTCTAAAGGCTTAGAATGGTCTAGGAATGTGTATTAGGACTTATAAGAACCATTTGAATGATCCTAAACAATGCTTGAGTCCCCAAGGGACGTTGAGGGTGGAGCATGAGTCCTTGGATGTTCTAACAAGTGTAGAATGGTTAAGAGAGTATTCTAAAGGTTTATAATAGTCTAGGAATGTGTATTAGGACTTATAAGAACCATTAGAATGATCCTAAACAATGCTTGAGTCCCGAAGGGACGTAGAGGGTGTAGCATGAGTTCATGGAGGTTCTAACAAGTGTAGAATGGTTAAGAGAGTATTCTAAAGGCTTAGAATGATCTAGGAATGTGTATTAGGACTTATAAGAACCATTAGAATGAACCAAAACAATGCTTGAGTCCCCAAGGGACGTAGAGGCTGTAGCAAGATCCATTAGAATGATCCTAAACAATGCTTGAGTCCCCAAGGGACGTAGAGGGTGTAGAGGATGTCCTTGGAGGGTCTAACAAGTGTAGAACGGTTAAGAGAGTATTCTAAAGGCTTAGAATGGTCTAGGAATGTGTATTAGGACTTATAAGAACCATTAGAATGATGCTAAACATTGCTTGAGTCCCCAAGGGACGTTGAGGTTGTAGCATGAGTCCTTGGAGGTTCTTACAAGTGTAGAATGGTTAAGAGAGTATTCTAAAGGCTTAGAATGGTCTAGGAATGTGTATTAGGACTTATAAGAACCTTTAGAATGATCCAAAACATTTCTTGGTACCCCAAGGGACGTAGAGGATGTAGCATGAGTCCTTGGAGGTTCTAACAAGTGTAGACTGGTTAATAGAGTATTCTAAAGGCATCAAATGGTCTAGGAATGTGTATTAGGACCTATAAGAACCTTTAGAATGATCCTAAACATTGCTTGGTACCCCAAGGGATGCAGAGGGTGTAGCATGAGTCCTTGGAGTTTCTAACAAGTGTAGAATGGTTAAGAGAGTATTCGAAAGGCTTAGAATGGTCTAGGAATGTGTATTGGGACTAATAAGAACCTTTAGAATGAACCTAAACATTGCTTCGTACCCCAAGGGACGTAGAGGGTGTGGCATGAGTCCTTGGAGATTCTAAAAAGTGTAGAATGGTTAAGAGAGTATTTTAAAGGCTTAGAATGGTCTATGAATATGTATTAGTACTTATAAGAACCATTATAATGATCCTAAACAATGCTTGAGTCCGCAAGGGACGTAGAGGGTGTAGAAAGAGTCCTTGGAGGTTCTAAAAAGTGTAGAATCGTTAAGAGAGTATTCTAAAGGCTTAGAATGGTCTAGGAATCTGTTTTTGGACTTATAAGAACCATTAGAATGTTCCTAAACAATGCTAAAGTCTCCAAGGGACGTAGAGGGTGTAGCATGAGTCCTTAGAAGTTCTAACAAGTGTAGAATGGTTAAGAGAGTATTCTAAAGGGTTAGAATGGTCTAGGAATATGTATTAGGACTTATAAGAACCTTTAGAATGATCCTAAACATTGCTTGGTACCCCAAGGGACGCAGAGGGTGTAGCATGAGTCCTTGGAGGTTCTAACAAGTGTAGAATGGTTAAGAGAGTATTCTAAAGGCTTAGAATGGTCTAGGAATTTGTATTAGGACTTATAAGAACCTTTAGAATAATCCTAAACATTGCTTGGTACCCCAAGGGACGCAGAGGGTGTAGCATGAGTCCTTGGAGTTTCTAAAAAGTGTAGAATGGTTAAGAGAGTATTCGAAAGGCTTAGAATGGTCTAGGAATGTGTATTGGGACTTATAAGAAGCTTTAGAATGAACCTAAACATTGCTTGGTACCCCAAGGGACGTAGAGGGTGTAGCATGAGTCCTTGGAGGTTCTTACAAGTGTAGAATGGTCAAGAGAGTATTCTAAAGGCTTAGAATGGTCTAGGAATGTGTATTAGGACTTATATGAACCATTAGAATGATCCTAAACATTGCTTCGTACCCCAAGGGACATAGAGGATGTAGCACGAGTCCTTCGAGGTTCTTACAAGTGTAGAATGGTTAAGAGAGTATTTTAAAGGCTTAGAATGGTCTAGGAATATGTATTAGTACTTATAAGAACCATTAGAATGATCCTAAACAATGCTTGAGTCCGCAAGAGACGTAGAGGGTGTAGAAAGAGTCCTTGCAGGTTCTAAAAAGTGTAGAATGGTTAAGAGAGTATTCTAAAGGCTTAGAATGGTCTAGAAATCTGTTTTTGGACTTATAAGAACCATTAGAATGTTCCTAAACAATGCTAGAGTCTCCAAGGGACGTAGAGGGTGTACATTGAGTCCTTAGAAGTTCTAACAAGTGTAGAATGGTTAAGAGAGCATTCTAAAGGCTTAGAATGGTCTAGGAATGTGTATTAGGACTTATAAGAACCATTAGAATGATCCAAAAGAATGCTTCAGTCCCCAAGGGACGTAGAGGGTGTAGCAAGATCCATTAGAATGATCCTAAACAATGCTTGAGTCCCCAAGGGACGTAGAGGGTGTAGCATGAGTCCTTGGAGGTTCTAACAAGAGTAGAACGGTTAGGAGAGTATTCTAAAGGCTTAGAATGGTCTAGGAATGTGTATTAGGACCTATAAGAACCTTTAGAATGATCCTAAACATTGCTTGGTACCCCAAGGGACGTTGAGGGTGTAGCATGAGTCCTTGGAGTTTCTAACAAGTGTAGAATGGTTAAGAGAGTATTCGAAAGGCTTAGAATGGTCTAGGAATGTGTATTGGGACTAATAAGAACCTTTAGAATGAACCTAAACATTGCTTCGTACCCCAAAGGACGTAGAGGGTGTAGCATGAGTCCTTGGAGGTGCTTACAAGTATAGAATAGTTAAGAGAGTATTCTAAAGGCTTAGAATGGTCTAGGAATGTGTATTAGGACTTATAAGAACCATTTGAATGATCCTAAACAATGCTTGAGTCCCCAAGGGACGTTGAGGGTGGAGCATGAGTCCTTGGATGTTCTAACAAGTGTAGAATGGTTAAGAGAGTATTCTAAAGGTTTATAATGGTCTAGGAATGTGTATTAGGACTTATAAGAACCATTAGAATGATCCTAAACAATGCTTGAGTCCCGAAGGGACGTAGAGGGTGTAGCATGAGTTCATGGAGGTTCTAACAAGTGTAGAATGGTTAAGAGAGTATTCTAAAGGCTTAGAATGATCTAGGAATGTGTATTAGGACTTATAAGAACCATTAGAATGAACCAAAACAATGCTTGAGTCCCCAAGGGACGTAGAGGCTGTAGCAAGATCCATTAGAATGATCCTAAACAATGCTTGAGTCCCCAAGGGACGTAGAGGGTGTAGAGGATGTCCTTGGAGGTTCTAACAAGTGTAGAACGGTTAAGAGAGTATTCTAAAGGCTTAAAATGGTCTAGGAATGTGTATTAGGACTTATAAGAACCATTAGAATGATGCTAAACATTGCTTGAGTCCCCAAGGGACGTTGAGGTTGTAGCATGAGTCCTTGGAGGTTCTTACAAGTGTAGAATGGTTAAGAGAGTATTCTAAAGGCTTAGAATGGTCTAGGAATGTGTATTCGGACTTATAAGAACCTTTAGAATGATCCTAAACATTTCTTGGCACCCCAAGGGACGTAGAGGATGTAGCATGAGTCCTTGGAGGTTCTAACAAGTGTAGAATGGTTAAGAGAGTATTCTAAAGGCATCAAATGGTCTTGGAATGTGTATTAGGACCCATAAGAACCTTTAGAATGATCCTAAACATTGCTTGGTACCCCAAGGGACGCAGAGGGTGTAGCATGAGTCCTTGGAGTTTCTAACAAGTGTAGAATGGTTAAGAGAGTATTCGAAAGGCTTAGAATGGTCTAGGAATGTGTATTGGGGCTAATAAGAACCTTTAGAATGAACCTAAACATTGGTTCGTACCCCAAGGGACGTAGAGGGTGTAGCATGAGTCCTTGGAGGTTGTTACAAGTGTAGAATAGTTAAGAGAGTAATCTAAAGGCTTAGAATGGTCTAGGAATGTGTATTAGGACTTATAAGAACCATTAGAATGAACCAAAACAATGCTTGAGTCCCCAAGGGACGTAGAGGGTGTAGCAAGATCCATTAGAATGATCCTAAACAATGCTTGAGTCCCCAAGGGACGCAGAGGGTGTAGCATGAGTCCTTGGAGTTTCTAACAAGTGTAGAATGGTTAAGAGAGTATTCGAAAGGCTTAGAATGGTCTAGGAATGTGTATTGGGGCTAATAAGAACCTTTAGAATGAACCTAAACATTGGTTCGTACCCCAAGGGACGTAGAGGGTGTAGCATGAGTCCTTGGAGGTTGTTACAAGTGTAGAATAGTTAAGAGAGTAATCTAAAGGCTTAGAATGGTCTAGGAATGTGTATTAGGAATTATAAGAACCGTTAGAATGATCCTAAACAATGCTTGAGTCCCGAAGGGACGTAGAGGGTGTAGCATGAGTCCATGGAGGTTATTACAAGTGTAGAATGGTTAAGAGAGTATTCTAAAGGCTTAGAATGGTCTAGGAATGTGTATTAGGACTTATAAGAACCATTAGAATGATCCTAAACAATGCTTGAGTCCCGAAGGGACGTAGAGGGTGTAGCATGAGTCCATGGAGGTTCTTACAAGTGTAGAATGGTTAAGAGAGTATTCTAAAGGCTTAGAATGGTCTAGGAATGTGTATTAGGACTTACAAGAACCTTTAGAATGATCCTAAACATTGCTTGGTACCCCAAGGGACGTAGAGGATGTAGCATGAGTCCTTGGAGGTTTTAACAAGTGTAGAACGGTTAAGAGAGTATTCTAAAGGCTTAGAATGGTCTAGAAATCTGTTTTTGGACTTATAAGAACCATTAGAATGTTCCTAAACAATGCTAGAGTCACCAAGGGACGTAGAGGGTGTAGCATGAGTCCTTCGAAGTTCTAAAAAGTGTAGAATGGTTAAGAGAGTATTCTAAAGGCTTAGAATGGTCTAGGAATGTGTATTAGGACTTATAAGAACCATTAGAATGAACCAAAACAATGCTTGAGTCCCCAAGGGACGTAGAGGGTGTAGCAAGATCCATTAGAATGATCCTAAACAATGCTTGAGTCCCCAAGGGACGCAGAGGGTGTAGCATGAGTCCTTGGAGTTTCAAACAAGTGTAGAATGGTTAAGAGAGTATTCGAAAGGCTTAGAATGGTCTAGGAATGTGTATTTGGACTTATAAGAAGCTTTAGAATGAACCTAAACATTGCTTGGTACCCCAAGGGACGTAGAGGGTGTAGCATGAGTCCTTGGAGGTTCTTACAAGTGTAGAATGGTTAAAAGAGTATTCTAAAGGCTTAGAATGGTCTAGGAATGTGTATTAGGACTTATATGAACCATTAGAATGAACCAAAACAATGCTTGAGTCCGCAAGGGACGTAGAGGGTGTAGAAAGAGTCCTTGGAGGTTCTAAAAAGTGTAGAATGGTTAAGAGAGTATTCTAAAGGCTTAGAATGGTCTAGAAATCTGTTTCTGGACTTATAAGAACCATTAGAATGTTCCTAAACAATGCTAGAATCACCAAGGGACGTAGAGGGTGTAGCATGAGTCCTTAGAAGTTCTAACAAGTGTAGAATGGTTAAGAGAGCATTCTAAAGGCTTAGAATGGTCTAGGAATGTGTATTAGGACTTATAAGAACCATTAGAATGAACCAAAACAATGCTTCAGTCCCCAAGGGACGTAGAGGGTGTAGCAAGATCCATTAGAATGATCCTAAACAATGCTTGAGTCCCCAAGGGACGTAGAGGGTGTAGCATGAGTCCTTGGAGGTTCTAACAAGTGTAGAACGGTTAAGAGAGTATTCTAAAGGCTTAGATTGGTCTAGGAATGTGTATTAGGACTTATAAGAACCATTAGAATGATCCTAAACAATGTTTGAGTCCCCAAGGGACGTTGAGGGTGTAGCATGAGTCCTTGGAGGTTCTTACAAGTGTAGAATGGTTAAGAGAGTATTCTAAAGGCTTAGAATGGTCTAGGAATGTGTATTAGGACTTATATGAACCATTAGAATGATCCTAAACATTGCTTCGTACCCCAAGGGACATAGAGGATGTAGCACGAGTCCTTCGAGGTTCTTACCAGTGTAGAATGGTTAAGAGAGTATTTTAAAGGCTTAGAATGGTCTAGGAATATGTATTAGTACTTATAAGAACCATTAGTATGATCCTAAACAATGCTTGAGTCCCCAAGGGACGTTGAGGGTGTAGCATGAGTCCTTGGAGTTTCTAACAAGTGTAGAATGGTTAAGAGAGTATTCGAAAGGCTTAGAATGGTCTAGGAATGTGTATTGGGACTAATAAGAACCTTTAGAATGATCCTAAACATTGCTTGGTACCCCAAGGGACGTAGAGGATGTAGCATGAGTCCTTGGAGGTTCTAACAAGTGTAGAATGGTTAAGAGAATATTCTAAAGGCTTAGAATGGTCTAGGAATGTGTATTAGGACTTATATGAACCATTAGAATGAACCAAAACAATGCTTGAGTCCGCAAGGGACGTAGAGGGTGTAGAAAGAGTCCTTGGAGGTTCTAAAAAGTGTAGAATGGTTAAGAGAGTATTCTAAAGGCTTAGAATGGTCTAGAAATCTGTTTCTGGACTTATAAGAACCATTAGAATGTTCCTAAACAATGCTAGAATCACCAAGGGACGTAGAGGGTGTAGCATGAGTCCTTAGAAGTTCTAACAAGTGTAGAATGGTTAAGAGAGCATTCTAAAGGCTTAGAATGGTCTAGGAATGTGTATTAGGACTTATAAGAACCATTAGAATGAACCAAAACAATGCTTCAGTCCCCAAGGGACGTAGAGGGTGTAGCAAGATCCATTAGAATGATCCTAAACAATGCTTGAGTCCCCAAGGGACGTAGAGGGTGTAGCATGAGTCCTTGGAGGTTCTAACAAGTGTAGAACGGTTAAGAGAGTATTCTAAAGGCTTAGATTGGTCTAGGAATGTGTATTAGGACTTATAAGAACCATTAGAATGATCCTAAACAATGTTTGAGTCCCCAAGGGACGTTGAGGGTGTAGCATGAGTCCTTGGAGGTTCTTACAAGTGTAGAATGGTTAAGAGAGTATTCTAAAGGCTTAGAATGGTCTAGGAATGTGTATTAGGACTTATATGAACCATTAGAATGATCCTAAACATTGCTTCGTACCCCAAGGGACATAGAGGATGTAGCACGAGTCCTTCGAGGTTCTTACCAGTGTAGAATGGTTAAGAGAGTATTTTAAAGGCTTAGAATGGTCTAGGAATATGTATTAGTACTTATAAGAACCATTAGAATTATCCTAAACAATACTTGAGTCCGCAAGGGACGTAGAGGGTGTAGAAAGAGTCCTTGGAGGTTCTAAAAAGTGTAGAATGGTTAAGAGAGTATTCTAAAGGCTTAGAATGGTCTAGAAATCTGTTTTTGGACTTATAAGAACCATTAGAATGTTCCTAAACAATGCTAGAGTCCCAAAGGGACGTTGAGGGTGTAGCATGAGTCCTTGGAGGTTCTTACAAGTGTAGAATGGTTAAGAGAGTATTCTAAAGGCTTAGAATGGTCTAGGAATGTGTATTAGGACTTACAAGAACCTTTAGAATGATCCTAAACATTGCTTGGTACCCCAAGGGACGTAGAGGGTGTAGCATGAGTCCTTGGAGGTTCTAACAAGTGTAGTATGGTTAAGAGAGTATTCTAAAGGCATAAAATGGTCTAGGAATGTGTATTAGGACCTATAAGAACCTTTAGAATGATCCTAAACATTGCTTGGTACCCCAAGGGACGCAGAGGGTGTAGCATGAATCCTTGGAGTTTCTAACAAGTGTAGAATGGTTAAGAGAGTATTCGAAAGGCTTAGAATGGTCTAGGAATGTGTATTGGGACTAATAAGAACCTTTAGAATGAACCTAAACATTGGTTCGTACCCCAAGGGACGTAGAGGGTGTAGCATGAGTCCTTGGAGGTTCTTACAAGAGTAGAATAGTTAAGAGAGTATTCTAAAGGCTTAGAATGGTCTAGGAATGTGTATTAGGAATTATAAGAACCATTAGAATGATCCTAAACAATGCTTGAGTCCCGAAGGGACGTAGAGGGTGTAGCATGAGTCCATGGAGGTTCTTACAAGTGTAGAATGGTTAAGAGAGTATTCTAAAGGCTTAGAATGGTCT
Organism: Crotalaria pallida; assembly: GCA_037953625.1. Lineage (NCBI taxonomy): Eukaryota > Viridiplantae > Streptophyta > Magnoliopsida > Fabales > Fabaceae > Crotalaria > Crotalaria pallida. Next base: position 70,356,595 of record CM075649.1, on the reverse strand, counting down.
AGGAATGTGTATTAGGACTTACAAGAACCTTTAGAATGATCCTAAACATTGCTTGGTACCCCAAGGGACGTAGAGGGTGTAGCATGAGTCCATGGAGGTTCTAACAAGTGTAGAATGGTTAAGAGAGTATTCTAAAGGCTTAGAATGGTCTAGGAATGTGTATTAGGACTTATAAGAACCATTAGAATGAACCAAAACAATGCTTGAGTCCCCAAGGGGCGTAGAGGCTGTAGCAAGATCCATTAGAATGATCCTAAACAATGCTCGAGTCCCCAAGGGACGTAGAGGGTGTAGAGGATGTCCTTGGAGGTTCTAACAAGTGTAGAACGGTTAAGAGAGTATTCTAAAGGCTTAGAATGGTCTAGGAATGTGTATTAGGACTTATAAGAACCATTAGAATGATCCTAAACATTGCATGAGTCCCCAAGGGACGTTGAGGGTGTAGCATGAGTCCTTGGAGGTTCTTACAAGTGTAGAATGGTTAAGAGAGTATTCTAAAGGCTTATAATGGTCTAGGAATGTGTATTAGGAATTATAAGAACCTTTAGAATGATCCTAAACATTGCTTGGTACCCCAAGGGACGTAGAGGGTGTAGCATGAGTCCTTGGAGGTTCTAACAAGTGTAGAATGGTTAAGAGAGTATTCTAAAGGCATAGAATGGTCTAGGAATGTGTATTAGGACCTATAAGAACCTTTAGAATGATCCTAAACATTGCTTGGTACCCCAAGGGTCGTTGAGGGTGTAGCATGAGTCCTTGGAGTTTCTAACAATTGTAGAATGGTTAAGAGAGTATTCGAAAGGCTTAGAATGGTCTAGGAATGTGTATTGGGACTAATAAGAACCTTTAGAATGAACCTAAACATTGCTTCGTACCCCAAGGGACGTAGAGGGTGTAGCATGAGTCCTTGGAGGTTCTAAAAAGTGTAGAATGGTTAAGAGAGTATTTTAAAGGCTTAGAATGGTCTATTAATATGTATTAGTACTTATAAGAACCATTAGAATGATCCTAAACAATGCTTGAGTCCGCAAGGGACGTAGAGGGTGTAGAAAGAGTCCTTGGAGGTTCTAAAAAGTGTAGAATGGTTAAGAGAGTATTCTAAAGCTTAGAATGGTCTAGGAATCTGTTTTTGGACTTATAAGAACCATTATAATGTTCCTAAACAATGCTAAAGTCTCCAAGGGACGTAGAGGGTGTAGCATGAGTCCTTAGAAGTTCTAACAAGTGTAGAATGGTTAAGAGAGCATTCTAAAGGCTTAGAATGGTCTAGGAATGTGTATTAGGACTTATAAGAACCATTAGAATGAACCAAAACAATGTTTCAGTCCCCAAGGGACGTAGAGGGTGTAGCAAGATCCATTAGAATGATCCTAAACAATGCTTGAGTCCCCAAGGGACGTAGAGGGTGTAGCACGAGTCCTTGGAGGTTCTAACACGTGTAGAACGGTTAAGAGAGTATTCTAAAGGCTTAAAATGGTCTAGGAATGTGTATTAGGACTTATAAGAACCATTAGAATGATCCTAAACAATGTTTGAGTCCCCAAGGGACGTTGAGGGTGTAGCATGAGTCCTTGGAGGTTCTTACAAGTGTAGAATGGTTAAGAGAGTATTCTAAAGGCTTAGAATGGTCTAGGAATGTGTATTAGGACTTATAAGAACCTTTAGAATGATCCTAAACATTGCTTGGTACCCCAAGGGACGTAGAGGGTGTAGCATGAGTCCTTGGAGGTTCTAACAAGTGTAGAGTGGTTAAGAGAGTATTCTAAAGGCATAAAATGGTCTAGGAATGTGTATTAGGACCTATAAGAACCTTTAGAATGATCCTAAACATTGCTTGGTACCCCAAGGGACGTAGAGGGTGTAGCATGAGTCCTTGGAGTTTCTAACAAGTGTAGAATGGTTAAGAGAGTATTCTAAAGGCTTAGAATGGTCTAGGAATGTGTATTAGGAATTATAAGAACCATTAGAATGATCCTAAACAATGCTTGAGTCCCGAAGGGACGTAAAGGGTGTAGCATGAGTCCATGGAGGTTCTTACAAGTGTAGAATGGTTAAGAGAGTATTCTAAAGGCTTAGAATGGTCTAGGAATGTGTATTAGGACTTACAAGAACCTTTAGAATGATCCTAAACATTGCTTGGTACCCCAAGGGACGTAGAGGGTGTAGCATGAGTCCATGGAGGTTCTAACAAGTGTAGAATGGTTAAGAGAGTATTCTAAAGGCTTAGAATGGTCTAGGAATGTGTATTAGGACTTATAAGAACCATTAGAATGAACCAAAACAATGCTTAAGTCCCCAAGGGGTGTAGAGGCTGTAGCAAGATCCATTAGAATGATCCTAAACAATGCTCGAGTCCCCAAGGGACGTAGAGGGTGTAGAGGATGTCCTTGGAGGTTCTAACAAGTGTAGAACGGTTAAGAGAGTATTCTAAAGGCTTAGAATGGTCTAGGAATGTGTATTAGGACTTATAAGAACCATTAGAATGATCCTAAACATTGCATGAGTCCCCAAGGGACGTTGAGGGTGTAGCATGAGTCCTTGGAGGTTCTTACAAGTGTAGAATGGTTAAGAGAGTATTCTAAAGGCTTATAATGGTCTAGGAATGTGTATTAGGAATTATAAGAACCTTTAGAATGATCCTAAACATTGCTTGGTACCCCAAGGGACGTAGAGGGTGTAGCATGAGTCCTTGGAGGTTCTAACAAGTGTAGAATGGTTAAGAGAGTATTCTAAAGGCTTAGAATGGTCTAGGAATGTGTATTATTACTTATAAGAACCTTTAGAATAATCCTAAACATTGCTTGGTACCTCAAGGGACGCAGAGGGTGTAGCATGAGTCCTTGGAGTTTCTAACAAGTGTAGAATGGTTAAGAGAGTATTCGAAAGGCTTAGAATGCTCTAGTAATGTGTATTTGGACTTATAAGAAGCTTTAGAATGAACCTAAACATTGCTTGGTACCCCAAGGGACGTAGAGGGTGTAGCATGAGTCCTTGGAGGTTCTTACAAGTGTAGAATGGTTAAAAGAGTATTCTAAAGGCTTAGAATGGTCTAGGAATGTGTATTGGGACTAATAAGAACCTTTAGAATGAACCTAAACATTGGTTCGTACCCCAAGGGACGTAGAGGGTGTAGCATGAGTCCTTGGAGGTTCTTACAAGTGTAGAATAGTTAAGAGAGTATTCTAAAGGCTTAGAATGGTCAAGGAATGTGTATTAGGAATTATAAGAACCATTAGAATGATCCTAAACAATGCTTGAGTCCCGCAGGGACGTAGAGGGTGTAGCATGAGTTCATGGAGGTTCTGACAAGTGTAGAATGGTTAAGAGAGTATTCTAAATGCTTAGAATGGTCTAGGAATGTGTATTAGGACTTATAAGAACCATTAGAATGAACAAAAACAATGCTTGAGTCCCCAAGGGACGTAGAGGGTGTAGAAGATCCATTAGAATGATCCTAAACAATGCTTGAGTCCCCAAGGGACGTAGAGGGTGTAGCATGAGTCCTTGGAGGTTCTAACAAGTGTAGAACGGTTAAGAGAGTATTCTAAAGGCTTAGAATGGTCTAGGAATGTGTATTAGGACTTATAAGAACCATTAGAATGATCCTAAACAATGCTTGAGTCCCCAAGGGACGTTGAGGGTGTAGCATGAGTCCTTGGAGGTTCTTACAAGTGTAGAATGGTTAAGAGAGTATTCTAAAGGCTTAGAATGGTCTAGGAATGTGTATCAGGACTTATAAGAACCTTTAGAATGATCCTAAACATTGCTTGGTACCCCAAGGGACGTAGAGGATGTAGCATGAGTCCTTGGAGGTTCTAACAAGTGTAGAATGGTTAAGAGAATATTCTAAAGGCTTATAATGGTCTAGGAATGTGTATTAGGACTTATAAGAACAATTAGAATGATCCTAAATATTGCTTCCTACCCCAATGGATGTAGAGGATGTAGCACGAGTCCTTGGAGGTTCATACAAGTGTAGAATGGTTAAGAGAGTATTTTAAAGGATTAGAATGGTCTATGAATATGTATTAGTACTTATAAGAACCATTAGTATGATCCTAAACAATGCTTGAGTCCCCAAGGGACGTAGAGGGTGTAGCATGAGTCCTTGGAGGTTCTAACAAGTGTAGAACGGTTAAGAGAGTATTCTAAAGGCTTAGAATGGTCTAGGAATGTGTATTAGGACTTATAAGAACCATTAGAATGATCCTAAACATTGCTTGGTACCCCAAGGGACGTTGAGGGTGTAGCATGAGTCCTTGGAGGTTCTTACAAGCGTAGAATGGTTAAGAGAGTATTCTAAAGGCTTATAATGGTCTAGGAATGTGTATTAGGACTGATAAGAACCTTTAGAATGATCCTAAACATTGCTTGGTACCCCAAGGGACGCAGAGGGTGTAGCACGAGTCCTTGGAGGTTCTAACAAGTGTAGAATGGTTAAGAGAGTATTCGAAAGGCTTAGAATGGTCTAGGAATGTGTATTGGGACTTATAAGAACCTTTAGAATGAACCTAAACATTGCTTGGTACCCCAATGGATGTAAAGGGTGTAGCATGAGTCCTTGGAGGTTCTTACAAGTGTAGAATGGTTAAGAGAGTATTCTAAAGGCTTAGGATGGTCTAGGAATGTGTATTAGGACTTATAAGAACCATTAGAATGATCCTAAACATTGCTTCGTACCCCAAGGGACGTAGAGGATGTAGGACGAGTCCTTCGAGGTTCTTACAAGTGTAGAATGGTTAAGAGAGTATTTTAAAGGCTTAGAATGGTCTAGGAATATGTATTAGGACTTATAATAACCATTAGAATAATCCTAAACAATGCTTGAGTCCCCAAGGGACGTAGAGGGTGTGGAAAGAGTCCTTGGAGGTTCTAAAAAGTGTAGAATGGTTAAGAGAGTATTCTAAAGGCTTAAAATGGTCTAGGAATCTGTAGTTGGACTTATAAGAACCATTAGAATGTTCCTAAACAATGCTAGAGTCCCCAAGGGACGTAGAGGGTGTAGCATGAGTCCTTGGAAGTTCTAACAAGTGTAGAATGGTTAAGAGAGTATTCTAAAGGTTTAGAATGGTCTACGAATGTGTATTAGGACTTATAAGAACCATTAGAATGATCCTAAACAATGCTTGAGTCCCGAAGGGACGTTGAGGGTGTAGTATGAGTCCTTGGAGGTTCTAACAAGTGTAGAATGGTTAAGAAAGTATTCTATAGGCTTAGAATGGTCTAGGAATGTGTATTAAGACTTATAAGAACCATTAGAATGAACCAAAACAATGCTTGAGTCCCCAAGGGACATAGAGGGTGTAGCAAGATCCATTAGAATGATCCTAAACAATGCTTGAGTCCCCAAGGGACGTAGAGGGTGTAGCATGAGTCCTTGGAGGTTCTAACAAGTGTAGAACGGTTAAGAGAGTATTCTAAAGGCTTAGAATGGTCTAGGAATGTGTATTAGGACTTATAAGAACCATTAGAATGATCCTAAACAATGATTGAGTCCCCAAGGGACGTTGAGGGTGTAGCATGAGTCCTTGGAGGTTCTTACAAGGGTAGAATGGTTAAGAGAGTATTCTAAAGGCTTATAATGGTCTAGGAATGTGTATTAGGACTGATAAGAACCTTTAGAATGATCCTAAACATTGCTTGGTACCCCAAGGGACGCAGAGGGTGTAGCACGAGTCCTTGGAGGTTCTAACAAGTGTAGAATGGTTAAGAGAGTATTCGAAAGGCTTAGAATGGTCTAGGAATGTGTATTGGGACTTATAAGAACCTTTAGAATGAACCTAAACATTGCTTGGTACCCCAAGGGATGTAAAGGGTGTAGCATGAGTCCTTGGAGGTTCTTACAAGTGTAGAATGGTTAAGAGAGTATTCTAAAGGCTTAGGATGGTCTAGGAATGTGTATTAGGACTTATAAGAACCATTAGAATGATCCTAAACATTGCTTCGTACCCCAAGGGACGTAGAGGATGTAGGACGAGTCCTTCGAGGTTCTTACAAGTGTAGAATGGTTAAGAGAGTATTTTAAAGGCTTAGAATGGTCTAGGAATATGTATTAGGACTTATAATAACCATTAGAATGATCCTAAACAATGCTTGAGTCCCCAAGGGACGTAGAGGGTGTGGAAAGAGTCCTTGGAGGTTCTAAAAAGTGTAGAATGGTTAAGAGAGTATTCTAAAGGCTTAAAATGGTCTAGGAATCTGTAGTTGGACTTATAAGAACCATTAGAATGTTCCTAAACAATGCTAGAGTCCCCAAGGGACGTAGAGGGTGTAGCATGAGTCCTTGGAAGTTCTAACAAGTGTAGAATGGTTAAGAGAGTATTCTAAAGGTTTAGAATGGTCTAGGAATGTGTATTAGGACTTATAAGAACCATTAGAATGATCCTAAACAATGCTTGAGTCCCGAAGGGACGTTGAGGGTGTAGTATGAGTCCTTGGAGGTTCTAACAAGTGTAGAATGGTTAAGAAAGTATTCTATAGGCTTAGAATGGTCTAGGAATGTGTATTAAGACTTATAAGAACCATTAGAATGAACCAAAACAATGCTTGAGTCCCCAAGGGACATAGAGGGTGTAGCAAGATCCATTAGAATGATCCTAAACAATGCTTGAGTCCCCAAGGGACGTAGAGGGTGTAGCATGAGTCCTTGGAGGTTCTAACAAGTGTAGAACGGTTAAGAGAGTATTCTAAAGGCTTAGAATGGTCTAAGAATGTGTATTAGGACTTATAAGAACCATTAGAATGATCCTAAACAATGATTGAGTCCCCAAGGGACGTTGAGGGTGTAGCATGAGTCCTTGGAGGTTCTTACAAGGGTAGAATGGTTAAGAGAGTATTCTAAAGGCTTATAATGGTCTAGGAATGTGTATTAGGACTGATAAGAACCTTTAGAATGATCCTAAACATTGCTTGGTACCCCAAGGGACGCAGAGGGTGTAGCATGAGTCCTTAGAGGTTCTAACAAGTGTAGAATGGTTAAGAGAGTATTCGAAAGGCTTAGAATGGTCTAGGAATGTGTATTGGGACTTATAAGAACCTTTAGAATGAACCTCAACATTGCTTGGTACCCCAAGGGACGTAGAGGGTGTAGCATGAGTCCTTGGAGGTTCTTACAAGTGTAGAATGGTTAAGAGAGTATTCTAAAGGCTTAGAATGGTCTAGGAATGTGTATTAGGACTTATAAGAACCATTAGAATTATCCTAAACATTGCTTCGTACCCCAAGGGACGTAGAGGATGTAGAACGAGTCCTTCGAGGTTCTTACAAGTGTAGAATGGTTAAGAGAGTATTTTAAAGGCTTAGAATGGTCTAGGAATATGTATTAGGACTTATAATAACCATTAGAATGATCCTAAACAATGCTTTAGTCCCCAAGGGACGTAGAGGGTGTGGAAAGAGTCCTTGGAGGTTCTAAAAAGTGTAGATTGGTTAAGAGAGTATTCTAAAGGCTTAAAATGGTCTAGGAATCTGTATTTGGACTTATAAGAACCATTAGAATGTTCCTAAACAATGCTAGAGTCCCCAAGGGACATAGAGGGTGTAGCATGAGTCCTTGGAAGTTCTAACAAGTGTAGAATGGTTAAGAGAGTATTCTAAAGGTTTAGAATGGTCTAGGAATGTGTATTAGGACTTATAAGAACCATTAGAATGATCCTAAACAATGCTTGAGTCCCGAAGGGACGTTGAGGGTGTAGCATGAGTCCTTGGAGGTTCTAACAAGTGTAGAATGGTTAAGAAAGTATTCTATAGGCTTAGAATGGTCTAGGAATGTGTATTAGGACTTATAAGAACCATTAGAATGAACCAAAACAATGCTTGAGTCCCCAAGGGACGTAGAGGGTGTAGCAAGATCCATTAGAATGATCCTAAACAATGCTTGAGTCCCCAAGGGACGTAGAGGGTGTAGCATGAGTCCTTGGAGGTTCTAACAAGTGTAGAATGGTTAAGAGAGTATTCTAAAGGCTTAGAATGGTATAGGAATATGTATTAGGACTTATAAGAACCATTAGAATGATCCTAAACAATGATTGAGTCCCCAAGGGACGTTGAGGGTGTAGCATGAGTCCTTGGAGGTTCTTACAAGTGTAGAATGGTTAAGAGAGTATTCTAAAGGCTTATAATGGTCTAGGAATGTGTATTAGGACTGATAAGAACCTTTAGAATGATCCTAAACATTGCTTGGTACCCCAAGGGACGCAGAGGGTGTCGCATGAGTCCTTGGAGGTTCTAACAAGTGTAGAATGGTTAAGAGAGTATTCGAAAGGCTTAGAATGGTCTAGGAATGTGTATTGGGACTTATAAGAACCTTTAGAATGAACCTAAACATTGCTTGGTACCCCAAGGGACGTAGAGGGTGTAGCATGAGTCCTTGGAGGTTCTTACAAGTGTAGAATGGTTAAGAGAGTATTCTAAAGGCTTAGAATGGTCTAGGAATGTGTATTAGGACTTATAAGAACCATTAGAATGATCCTAAACATTGCTTCGTACCCCAAGGGACGTAGAGGATGTAGAACGAGTCCTTCGAGGTTCTTACAAGTGTAGAATGGTTAAGAGAGTGTTTTAAAGGCTTAGAATGGTCTAGGAATATGTATTAGGACTTATAATAACCATTAGAATGATCCTAAACAATGCTTGAGTCCCCAAGGGACGTAGAGGGTGTGGAAAGAGTCCTTGGAGGTTCTAAAAAGTGTAGAATGGTTAAGAGAGTATTCTAAAGGCTTAAAATGGTCTAGGAATCTGTATTTGGACTTATAAGAACCATTAGAATGTTCCTAAACAATGCTAGAGTCCCCAAGGGACGTAGAGGGTGTAGCATGAGTCCTTGGAAGTTCTAACTAGTGTAGAATGGTTAAGAGAGTATTCTAAAGGTTTAGAATGGTCTAGGAATGTGTATTAGGACTTATAAGAACCATTAGAATGATCCTAAACAATGCTTGAGTCCCGAAGGGACGTTGAGGGTGTAGCATGAGTCCTTGGAGGTTCTAACAAGTGTAGAATGGTTAAGAAAGTATTCTATAGGCTTAGAATGGTCTAGGAATGTGTATTAAGACTTATAAGAACCATTAGAATGAACCAAAACAATGCTTGAGTCCCCAAGGGACGTAGAGGGTGTAGCAAGATCCATTAGAATGATCCTAAACAATGCTTGAGTCCCCAAGGGACGTAGAGGGTGTAGCATGAGTCCTTGGAGGTTCTAACAAGTGTAGAACGGTTAAGAGAGTATTCTAAAGGCTTAGAATGGTCTAGGAATGTGTATTAGCACTTATAAGAACCATTTTAAGTCCTAATACACATTCCTAGACCATTCTAAATGCTAGCAGAGAAGAGAGAGTCTGTGTATCACTCACTCTCTAATATGACGGCTAGGGTTGCCGTTCTGTGTCTCACACATCTGTTTCCCTTAAAGCTAATAATATTATATTTATAATATTATCAGACCAACTGGTTGGGCTTTTTAGGAGATATATTCGAATTCTATCTTATATGTAGAAGATAAAATCAAATTTATATCTTATACATAAAGATAAAACGAATCATATCTTAATCATATTAGAAAGATTTAATTTTATAAAAATACAACTATTGTATTTTTATCAAATGTGATATCTCCAATTTTATCTGTTCTTAGTGTGTGACCCTATAGGTTCCTGTAACGTTGGCAGTAATGTTAAAATCACATTTTAACTTTACAAGCAATGAGCGGTGTCTAGCAACACATCATTGTTACCCAAGTGACAGGAATGTCTGTGATTTGACTAAACCTTTTACTGTGACCAATGAACATGTGCAAGTTTAATCCCTTTGTCCAAATATCATAGTTACACTCATGGCATGGAACGTGTCACCCATGAATAATGTAACCTATGGTTTCTTGATTCCTGAGTAGACGCGTCTAAACAAGTCTCGTCAATATCTCATATTGACTGTCTTGAGTATGGCCATACATTTCAACGTCTCACTCAATCAAGGGGCCCAGAGATATAATTCCTATTAATAAGGAAGGACAAATCCCATCTACGTCACTCACATCCCTCTACATGATTTGTCATATACCCGACTACAACCGTTATGATCACCTGGTTAAAGATGACGTTTGATTGCGTGAAAGTATATAATTCCTCATGTTGGGAACCGTAGCGACTTCAGGTCGAAGGACCATGTACACCATTGTCACTATGAGAATCGCTTATGACACTCACTTAATAACCCATGCAGCATTCTCATGGCGGGTCAATCCAGTACACAATTGTCCCAATGTGTACTTACGTGAAGACTTAATATCCCATATCCATGACCGGTGAGATACAGTCATCAGTCTGCCACATACTAGTCTCGATGTATTATAGTTGTCCTTATTAACTATAATACTCGACTAGGGAATCTTTAAGGATAATTATCAATCAATAAGATCTCACTATCAAGTCATGTACTTGATATTCTTATGACATTGAACTTATAATCCTAAGAACTTTATTACATCTATTTTAATTAAACAATTAAAGCATAAATATAATAAATGAAATGCCTCATTATTATTAATAGTAATAATCCATAAACATGAAATAAGTACAAGTAAAAGAGAAAATACGATTGCCACTAGGGCACTCTCCAACAATCTCCCACTTGCACTAGAGCCAATCGTTCATGTATCTAATACCTTAAGCCCTAACATGTCCCTCATGCTTTTTTATAGCAAGAGGTTTAGTCAGTGGATCAGCAATATTATCATCTGTTGAAACTCTGCATATCTTCACATCTCCTCTGTCAATTATCTCTCGAATGATGTGAAAACGCCGAAGTATATGTTTGGATTTCTGGTGAGATCTTGGTTCCTTAGCTTGCGCAATGGCTCCATTGTTGTCACAATAGATGTCCACTGGAAACTCAATACTAGGAACAACATCAAGTTCAGTTATGAACTTCTTAATCCAAACCGCTTCCTTTGCTGCTTCTGATGCAGCTATATACTCAGCTTCTGTTGTAGAATCGGCTACAGTCTCTTGCTTTGAACTCTTCCAGCATATAGCCCCACCATTCAAACAAAATACAAATCCAGATTGTGATCTGAAATTGTCCTTATCAGTCTGGAAGCTAGCGTCGGTGTAACCCTTTACAACCAGCTCATCTTCACCTCCATATACCAAGAAAGCATCCTTAGTTCTTCTTAAGTACTTTAGGATATTCTTGACTGCTGTCCAGTGACCTTCACCTGGATCTGACTGGTATTTGCTCGTCATGCTCAAAGCATACGAAACATCAAGTCGAGTACATATCATGGCATACATGATAGATCCAATTGCATATGCATATGGAATTCTATCCATGCGTTCCCTTTCTTCCTTAGTGGAAGGACACTGTTCCTTTGACAAGGTTATACCATGTGACATTGGCAAAGATCCCCTTTTGGAATCCTGCATGTTGAACCGTTTCAACACTTTGTCTATGTACGAACTTTGACTTAGGCCAAGCAATCTCCTTGATCTATCTCTATAAATCTTGATCCCTAATATATAGGTTGATTCACCCAAATCCTTCATAGAAAAGCAATTCCCTAACCAAGTCTTAACAGACTGTAAGGTAGGAATGTCATTCCCGATGAGTAGTATGTCATCCACATACAACACAAGAAAGACAATTGCGCTCCCACTAACCTTCTTATATACACAAGACTCTTCTTCGTTCTTGATGAAACCAAATTGTTTGATTGCATCATCGAATCGAATATTCCAACTCCTAGAAGCTTGTTTCAATCCATAAATGGATCGTTGCAGCTTACAAACCTTTCCAGCATGCTTTGGATCAACAAAACCTTCAGGCTGTGTCATATACACATCCTCTAAAAGATTTCCATTAAGGAAATCAGTTTTGACATCCATCTGCCAGACTTCATAATCATGAAATGCTGCAATAGCAAGCAAGATCCTAATGGATTTAAGCATGGCAACTGGTGAAAAAGTTTCATCATAGTCAATACCATGAACTTGTTTGAAACCTTTAGCAACCAATCGTCCTTTAAAGGTATGTACATTACCATCCATGTCAGTCTTCTTCTTGAAAACCCATTTGCACCCAATTGGTTTTACCCCATCAGGTAGATCAACCAAGATCCAAACTTGGTTGGTGTGCATGGACTCCATCTCAGATCTCATGGCTTGAAGCCATTTCTCAGAGTCAGGGCTGTTTATAGACTCTTGGTAAGTAGTAGGTTCATCTTGATCAAAAATCATAATGTCATCCTCTTGAGTCAAGAGAAATCCATATCTCTCTGGCTGAAGAGGAATCCTACTTGACCTACGCAAAACTTGTGTAACTTGAGCAGGTTGTACATCCACAACATCTTGTGGAACTTGCTCAACATCCATCGCTTGGTCTTGGCTACTTTGGGATTCTTGAATCTCATCAAGATCTATTTTCCTCCCACTATTTCCTTTAGAGAGAAATTCTCTTTCAAGAAACACGCCTGTGCGAGCGACAAACACTTTGCCTTCTGTGGGATTGTAGAAATAGTATCCCTTAGTTTCTTTGGGATATCCTACAAAGTAGCATTTGTTAGATTTGGGACTAAGTTTATCAGAAAGTAGACGTTTCACATAAACATCACAACCCCAAATCCTGAGAAAAGACATACTAGGACGCCTCCCAGTCCATATCTCATATGGTGTCTTTTCAACCGCTTTCGATGGGGATCGGTTAAGTGTAAAAGCAGCTGTAAGTAGAGCATGTCCCCAAAAAGAGATTGGAAGGTCCGATTGACTCATCATACACCTAACCATGTCCAACAAGGTTCGGTTTCTCCTTTCTGAAACACCATTCCATTGGGGCGTTCCAGGAGGAGTGAGTTCAGATACTATACCATACTCTTTTAGATAGTCATCGAACTCTTGGCTAAGGTACTCACCACCTCGATCAGATCGAAGGGCTTTAATACTTTTGCCAAGTTGATTTTGTACTTCATTCTTGAATTCCTTGAACTTTTCAAAGGTTTCATGTTTGTATTTCATCAGATATACATACCCATATCTACTAAAATCATCAGTAAATGTGACGAAGTACGGGTAACCTCCTCTAGCATTTGAACTCATAGGCCCACATACATCTATATGTATGAGTCCCAAAAGTTCATTAGCCCGTTCACTGCTGCCAGTAAATGGGCCCTTTGTCATCTTGCCCAACAAACAAGACTCACATGTCTCATAAGATTCAAAATAAAATGAGTCTAAGAATCCATCTTTATGAAGCTTAGAAATGCCTTTCTCATTTATATGGCCCAAACGACAATGCCAAAGAAAAGTTTGGTTTGTATCATTTGATTTAAACCTTTTAGCATTAATGTTATAGACTGGATGATCAAGATCTAACAAATAAAGACCATTTATTAATTGTGGCTATTGTGCACTGCCATAAAACATCCCATTCAAATAAATGGAAAAACACTTGTTCCTCATTGAAAACGAAAAACCTACTTTGTCTAAACATGAAACTGAAATAATATTCCTACGAATAGCAGGTACACAATAAACATCCTCTAGTTCTAAAACTAATCCACTAGGTATGGTTAAACTACAAGTTCCAACAGCAATGGCGGCAACTCTTGCTCCATTTCCAACTCGCAGTTCGACTTCACCTTTAGCTAATCTTCTACTCCTTTTTAGATCCTGCACATTAACACAAATGTGAGATGCACATCCAGTATCTAATACCCATGATGTTGAAGCAGAAAAATTAACTTCTATAACAAAAATACCTGAAGAAGAGTCTTCACTTTTCTTCATTTCAATCTCTTTAAGGTACTGTGGGCAATTCCTCTTCCAATGTCCCTTCTTTTTGCAATGGAAGCACTCTCCCTCTTTAGACACCCCATCCTTAGGCTTAAGAGCCTTAGCTACATTAGCTTTGCCCTTACCCTTAGGTTTTTTGGCTTTCCCTTTGGCCTTACCTTTGCCCTTCTCATCTTGAACCAACAAGACAATTTTTCCCTTGTTGATATCATGCTCAGCAGTTTTCAACTTCCCTAACAATTCAGTTAGAGTGCTGTCAATGTTGTTCATGTTGTAATTCATGACAAACTGACTAAAGCTCTGTGGAAAGGAATGCAGAACTAAGTCAACGGCCAACTCTTGACCTAGTGGAAAAACCAAACCTCTCAATATTCTCAATACAACCAATCATTTTGATAACATGATGGCTGACTGGGCTTCCCTCTGTCATCTTACAAGTGAAAAGGGACTTTGTGGCCTCAAAACGCTCATGCCTTGCTTGCTCTTGATAGAGCTCCTTCAGGTGTACGATCATATCGTACGCACTCATGTTCTCATGAACTTTCTGAAGCTCAGAGGTCATGGTGACAAGCATGAGAGTTCCAACCTCCAATGCATCATCTTGATGCCTTCGGAAAGCATTCCGCTCAGCAGCCGGTGCATTAGCGGGGGGTGCTTCAGGGAGCGGTTGCTCTAGCACATACAGCTTTTTCTCATTCCTAAGGACAATCCTTAGGTTTCGATACTAGTCTAGGAAATTAATTCCCGTCAGTTTGTCCTTCTCAAGGACCGATCATAGTGATAAGTTATTTGAATTGTTTGAAGCAATGGTGATCTAACAACAAAATAAAAGAATTAAAATCATGTTTATTAAATATTTAATAAGGACTTTCATTAAATATTACTCCCACTATTTTCCTCAAATCAATAACCCTCAATATTGACTCGGAAAATCTCAGCGCAAGATTTTCTAGTGGGACCAAGATCCATATTTCATCTTATCATGAGTCAACTTTAGCTGATCACCCACAATTAGATTATTTAGGTAAGGAACCCTTTCCCAATCACATCTCATGTGAATCTTGGATCAATTGGGTGAATAACATTTATTCAAAATTAACTTATTAATTTATACCCAATTCTTTTGCCTATAGATCTTCAATCCTATTGAACCATCCATTTAAGTTAGACCCAATGGTTGACATAACGAATATTACATTTATTCCTTCGCGTCTGACCAATGTAGATAAACGTACTCTACTTTAGCAGACCCACATTCAAAACGACATCAATCAAGACGAGTGTCAAGCATTGGAAGGCATATAACTTAATATTTCAGTTTGAGGGGTTTTATATTTAAGTGATCTCACCTATTTTATCTTACATTAACATACATTATAACGGTAACATGCATCACATACATACTATAATTATAAACTACGTGATATGGTCATGGCCTAGAAAAACTAATTCACCCAAGCCAATGAGTGAATTAATACAAAGATCCTAAACGCATAGCTTCTTCTCCAAGAGCATTCCTTGAATGTATGCACCGGTCCTTCTCCAAGAGCCTTCCTTAAATCTCCTTTCTTTTTTATCTTCAAGTCTTTCGCAATTTTTAATAAAAATATTACAAATAGAAACCTCGTTCATGAGGGGATTTAGATGAGAAAAGAAATACATATTGAATATAGAGAGAGGCACGACACGCAGGCCGTATTTTAAAAATAAATCAAAAGAAAATAAAACATACACAGGGCGCGAAACGATCTAAGAGGCCATGACCATTCACCATACAACAAACAACATATTAAATAAAATAAATTATTATTTTATTAAAAATTATGTTTGTTACGAATTAAAAAAAAATTATATTTTATCAACTCTTGATAAAATAATAAGTATCATGTGGCGCATTGTGCAATTGATTCATGCGGCACAGTACTATACACGTAACAATTGATATTCACGTTGATCCATTAATCTATAATTAATACTAGTAAGCAAGCCCGTGCGATGCACGAGGCCATTACGCGAAGCCCCTAATTTGAACATGAAATTATTAAAAGTTTAATATCATGACTTAAATTTGATTAACAAACAATTGATTTAAATTTATTATCATGACTTAAATTTTATATTTTAAAAATAACTATTTTTTTTGTTTTTTTAAGATAAATTTTATATCCAAAAATAATAATTTCTCTTTGATTTTTTCTAATCTTCCAAATTCCTTCCTTTTTCTAATATTCCGCAAACCCACCCCAAATAAATATAGTGATTGACAATAATTTGAATAGAGTACATGATGCAACACCAGAAAACAATAAAGCACATGGTGCAACAGCACCATTCAAGTTCAAAATACTCCAACATTGCATATAGCAATCTTGAAAATTCATCACTAACTTGTGAACATATGACACTACTACAGGACACTACTCTATAACTGCAATAGTAAGAATGTCAGCACAGGACACTACTCCATAACACTTTTCACTATTAACTTGGTCTTTCTTTTATTCTAAAAGCCCCTTCATCTTCCACTCCTTGGTTGCCTTATCTATCAACTCCACAACACTTTTCACGATCAATTGTTCTATGCTTATCTAGGTAATTAAGGAACCTGCAGAATCAAAGATGTGATAAAACCATTCACATGTCTTCGCCTAATAGCTTAATCTTTTGGAAAATTTGTTATTGATAAAACCTGCATTGCTATTTTTGCTGTTTCAGTCTTCCCTGCTCCGCTCTCACCACTGAATATGTACATGATACAAATTATTATAGGTTCTGATTCAAACACAATAAGAGGTCCAACACAAGGTTAAGAAAAACCAAGGTGATCTTCACATTAACAATAAAAGGTTCAGACGGGGCATGAAGTTTGAATAATACTTAACCAGACCCCCCTTTAATCTTGAGAGATTAAAACTTAAGGCCAGTGTTCATGTAATACTTGCACATGTTGCAATTAAAATAGAACTTAGACTGGAGCATCTTATAGAACCCCAATAGCTTGTGATTACCAGTAGCTCATTAAAGGAGAGTTCATCAAACAATACTCACCTTATAATAATAGATTGATTAACTTCATCTGGAAAACAAAGCAATAGTCAGCGTCTCAGCATAAGAAGCTATCACTTAAAAACTGAAAGTGGACGTAACTTCTAAAACTTACCCCGTATCATTTTCTCGCATGGCTGTGTCTGTTATGGCATATACATGAGGGCTTTCTATGGCTTTACGCTTGTAAGGTTTATTTATATTCATTACCATACAGAGGAACTTTCTTAAAGGGATTTATGGCAACCAAAACAGGCCCTGCTTTTATCTGAATTGTACACGGATTATTCACATAAGATGTTACAATTAGAAAAGAAATTTATGAAAAAACTTCAGAAATATTTGACTTACATAAATCATATTTTGATTGTATTTATACTGTAGGTTGTATAAAACCGACGGTTCGTTAAATAACTAAGTTGCATGAGGTCATCCACTCCATCTAGAATATCAGGATTTGCTGGGACCAAACTTTCATCTTTAACCTTTGAAACCTATGATTTAAAGGGGGAGAGTAGAATTAAACAGCCAAAAATAGGGGCAACATTCTTGAGAAATGCTAAAACAACTTATCTTACTTTCCCATCAGACAATGAAATGACAGATTCAGAGGCAAAAGTTGTTATTATCTTCACCAGCTCCCAATTCCCATTTGAAAGTTGAAACCAAGACTGAAGCTTCTGAAATAGTGAACTTCAGAAGTAAGGGAAAGAAGTAGCAAACTTTAACTGTCGATTAATGATGAGAAGTCAGATAAAGTAAAAAACAAAGGTCTAGAATTGTTTAATATCTTATCAACACAACGAAGAATACAATGCATCCCCTCTCCAGTAAAATACATGCACAATTTCACAAACAACCATTAAATAAAGAAGAAAGAAGAAAAGTGCACATGCTTTTATATTCATGAGTTTGACCTTTTTTCAGGACACTGTCATCAGAACAGAAATGCAAAGAAATGAGTCCATGAAAAGAAGAAATCCCAAAGCAATGAATAAAGGCCCTGCTTTAGAAAAATTTGATATGACCAATATTAATCTTTGGCAGATACATTCAAGCTAAAGGTGAAACCTGGGAAGACATACCTTCTCCGTTTGATCAATGCTGCACTCAATGATGAACTCTTCTTCAACATTGCAAACCACACCCTCACAGTAGTTGATGTAGATGCAATTTATGTTAAACCATTTGAGACTAACACTATTCTAATCACACCTGGACAAACCTCTAATGTTCTTCTTAAAACAAAATCCTACTACCCCAATGCCACATTCCTCATGAGTGCTAGACCCTATGTAACAGGTCAGGGCACTTTTATGAGTAAAATTCCTATTCCTTCTACAAATTCAAGTAAAATACCATAAAAACCAATGACATGCTCATTTATGTAACATATATAAAACAAATATAATAAAATGCTAGTCTAAAGAACAAAGGCAACTTAATTAAGCACCTTTTGAATTGGGACATCAGCTCTGTTTTCACTGTTGCCAGAAGCTTGATTTCCATCCTTGGAAAAACTTCCTGCCTCGGTTGACATGATAAGTGGGAAAATGGACTAAAGATAACTGCAACACAAACTTGAGCTGAAAAATGTAAATTCAGATAACTGTGCTGTTTAATTTGCAGGAAAGGTGTAATCAACCTTCCCTTACGTGAAAGAGAGACAAACTGAAATTAAAAGAAAACTTACTTGAATTTGGTAAAGAGGATCACTTCCCCATGTTTAGTCAAAATGGGCTAGTTGACATAAATTGAATCTGGATTTATATATAGTATTGATTACAACACACAACAAAATGATATTCAATATTGTCTACTCTCCAAGCCCAAAGGGCTTCTACACAAGGGGCATTTTAGAAATATAAATTGTTCCCGAGCCTCAACCTAAATGCTTGAGCTTTCAAGAGAATTGGATTGTGAGAAAACCAAATAGGAGACCGGAAAAGTTAGACGACATTAGCAAGAAAATGCATAAATACTGAGCAAAAAGCAAGGATAGTATTCTTAGCTATAAAAAGATAACTATTCTTTAATGGCCCCACCAAGGACACACACATAGATATCCCAAAACTCAAGAGGGTTGCAGGCCATCAAAAATAAATTTCTCTTCTTAATCACTCTCTTTTAATATCACCATATATGTTAGCCAGAAGCCATAAAATGCAAAAATATGAAATGCTGCTCTATTCAGATGAACATGCAGCATTAGTTTAATATAAATGTAAGCCGGAACAATAGAAGAATCAAGAGCATGAATCAAATTTATGCTTAGTTGAAAATATCTCAAATCTTGCAAGAATAGGAAGCTCACCATGCCAAGTAGAAGCACCTACCCTTAGAGCAGTAGAATCAGCTTGGTGAAGTGCAAAGATTCATAATAATGCAGAATACATCAATTAGAAATATATGTGATATATCCATCTCATTTTTTTCATTAGAAACAAATTCCAAACACGAACCTTTATCTCTCATTGACGGTATTGAGCTCAAAATAGTTTTTCCAGGTTGCAGCATCTGTAAAGATGTTGGCGTCACCATTTTAGCTGATTCGCAGGACCTCCCTTCAGCATTTTCATTACAACTTTCATCTGAAATGATGGTTTCGTATGGAGGTTTCGAGTACTTCATTGCAGGTTTCGTATGCCTTTTAGCATTAGAATTCTAATTTGCTAATAATAACTTCAAGGAAATGAAAAAAAAAGAACTAAATTAAACACTATTTCCAAATTGAAAAGGCAAAAATTAATAAGATGCACTGTACATCCCACCACATACACATCATATAACAACTCCAGCCACCTAAGCTTAATAGTTCAACAACCATCTCCATTGCTACATCTACTTGCACCGCCACCTAAGTTTAATAGTTCAACAACCTACTTTCACTTATGGTACAAATATTTTAGCATCGAAGAATTAAATCTAAGGGAAAAAGATGTCAATTAACACCTCCTAAGTCCCAGCAAGGTATCATCCATGTAGTAACTACCACCTACCTTTTTGTTTTCTATGACTATCAGATTTTCCTCAATTCAAAGATGATATACACAGTAAAAACAAATAAATCGACTTGCAAAATAAATCGAACGGTGGAAGAATTTGTAAATAATAAAAAATGAACAAATATCATAAAAAATGTAAAGCGTTACCTTCACCTTCTTCTTCCCTTCGCTGACGCGGTCTGAGGTTTGACAAATGAGCTTCCACTACCTTATTCCAAATTCACAAAGAAGACTAAGAGACACTGAATGAAACTGAGATTTTAGAGGAGTATCTCAGCAGCATCATGTCTGAAGCTTGGAGTGGTAAGTTTGTGACCTTTTACTTTCCCAACTTCCCTCCAAAAATGAAGGTAACAATATTTGGGCCATTTCTTATTTTCAATCCCTTCTCCTTCACCACCTCAGATCTTTATTCTATCACATAGACAATCAGGTACGCGGTTCCTTCTTCTTCCTCTTTAATGCCTCCCGTTTTCAATTCATTGTTCCTCTTCTTCTTCTTCTCAATAGATATGAATAACATAAATGCATGTAGTTTTGTTGTCTGAGTTTGAGAGATAAGAGTGAGAATATGGAGAGAGAAAGGGAGGGTGAGATTGATGAGAGAAGAAGGAGATGAGAAATGATAGAAGAGGGATACGGAGAGTTGGTTTTTTTTCCTTCTCAAAGAAGCTTGGTGCATCAATGTTGCATCTGTTGGCTTATCCGAGAAGCCATTTTGGGGTATGTGACTCTTTACTTTTTTTTTCGAGGTGGACTTTTCACTTTATGTTAGTACACTTATTAATGAGTTAATTGGGAAACTAATAAGTGCAGTTAATGACTGATTAGGCAGGAAATCATGTTTCCTTATGTATAAACCATTCTGGATTTATATATAGTATAGATTACCCATTATGGTACACGTTGATCCAGTTTTGCGGCTTCAGTTCATGCGCAACTAATTTTTGCAATGATATACACGGCACAAACAAACAATATGTATATCAATTGATGAGTATCAATAACAAATTGTGCCGCAGCAAACTCTTGATAATTTCATGCGGCCACATCAATCCTTTTGCACACAGCGAATTTTTTTTTATTAAATTTTTGATTAATCCCAACACATCATAATCATATTAAAACATGTTTAATCAAAAATAATCAAATCATGGTTTCGCAAGTGGCTCTGATACCACTGTTAAGAAATAGGATGCGACAAACGCAGCAGAAAAAAAAAATAAATCCTATTTCCATCCAGGATCCATGTGAAAGCATGATTTGAGATAGGGAATAAAATTACCTTTTGCAGGGAAGAGGAGACCAATAAATCTTATCACGAACGCTTCGTCAATCACGAGCACATCAATGTGTTGTGCCTCTATTGGTATCCACACGAACAATGAGTCCTTGGAGGTTCTAGCAAGTGTAAAATGGTTAAGAGAGTATTCTAAAGGCTTAGAATAGTCTTCGAATGTGTATTAGGACTTATAAGAACCATTTGAATGATCCTAAACAATGCTTGAGACCCTAAGGGACGTTGAGGGTGGAGCATGAGTCCTTGGAGGTTCTAACAAGTGTAGAATGGTTAAGAGAGTATTCTAAAGGTTTAGAATGGTCTAGGAATGTGTATTAGGACTTATAAGAACCATTAGAATGATCCTAAACAATGCTTGAGTCCCCAAGGGACATAGAGGGTGTAGCATGAGTCCATGGAGGTTCTAACAAGTGTAGAATGGTTAAGAGAGTATTCTAAAGGCTTAGAATGGTCTAGGAATGTGTATTAGGACTTATAAGAACCATTGGAATGAACCAAAACAATGCTTGAGTCCCCAAGGAACGTAGAGGGTGTAGCAAGAACCATTAGATTGATACTAAACAATGCTTGAGTCCCCAAGGGACGTAGAGGGTGTAGCATGAGTCCTTGGAGGTTCTAACAAGGGTAGAATGGTTAAGAGAGTATTCTAAAGGCTTAGAATGGTCTAGGAATGTGTATTAGGACATATAAGAACCATTTGAATGATCCTAAACATTGCTTGAGTCCCCAAGGGACGTAAAGGGTGTAGCATGAGTCCTTGGAGGTTCTAACAAGTGTAGAATGGTTAAGAGAGTATTCTAAAGGCTTAGAATGGTCTAGGAATGTGTATTAGGACATATAAGAACCATTAGAATGATCCTAAACAATGCTTGAGACCCTAAGGGACGTTGAGGGTGGAGCATGAGTCCTTGGAGGTTCTAACAAGGGTAGAATGGTTAAGAGAGTATTCTAAAGGCTTAGAATGGTCTAGGAATGTGTATTAGGACATATAAGAACCATTTGAATGATCCTAAACATTGCTTGAGTCCCCAAGGGACGTAAAGGGTGTAGCATGAGTCCTTGGAGGTTCTAACAAGTGTAGAATGGTTAAGAGAGTATTCTAAAGGTTTAGAATGGTCTAGGAATGTGTATTAGGACTTATAAGAACCATTAGAATGATCCTAAACAATGCTTGAGTCCCGAAGGGACGTTGAGGGTGTAGCATGAGTCCTTGGAGGTTCTAACAAGTGTAGAATGGTTAAGAGAGTATTCTAAAGGCTTAGAATGGTCTAGGAATGTGTATTAGGACTTATAAGAACCATTAGAATGAACCAAAACAATGCTTGAGTCCCCAAGGGACGTAGAGGGTGTAGCATGAGTCCTTGGAGGTTCAAACAAAGGTAGAATGGTTAAGAGAGTATTCTAAAGGCTTAGAATGGTCTAGGAATGTGTATTAGGACATATAAGAACCATTTGAATGATCCTAAACATTGCTTGAGTCCCCAAGGGACGTAGAGGGTGTAGCATGAGTCCTTGTAGGTTCTAACTAGTCTAGAATGATTAAGAGAGTATTCTAAAGGCTTAGAATGGACTAGGAATGTGTATTAGGACTTATAAGAACAATTAGAATGATCCTAAACAATACTTGGTACCCCATGGGACGTAGAGGGTGTAGCATGAGTCCTTGGAGGTTCTAACAAGTGTATAATGGTTAACAGAGTATTCTAAAGGCTTAGAATGGTCTAGGAATGTGTATTAGGACTTATAAGAACCTTTAGAATGATCCTAAACATTGCTTGGTACCCCAAGGGACGTACAGGGTGTAGCACGAGCCCTTGGAGGTTCTAACAAGTGTAGAATGGTTAAGAGAGTATTCTAAAGGCTTAGAATGGTCTAAGAATGTGTATTAGGACTTATAAGAACCTTTAGAATGATCCTAAACATTGTTTGGAACCCCAATGGACGTAGAGGGTGTAGCTTGAGTCCTTGGAGTTTCTAACAAGTGCAGAATGGTTATGAGAGTATTCGAAAGGCTTAGAATGGTCTAGGAATGTGTCTTAGGACATATACGGACCTTTAGAATGATCCTAAACATTGCTTGGTACCCCAAGGGACGTAGAGGGTGTAGCACGAGTCCTTGGAGGTTCTAACAAGTTTAGAATGGATAAGAGAGTATTCTAAAGGCTTTGAATGGTCTACGAATGTGTATTAGGACTTACAAGAACCTTTAGAATGATCCTAAACATTGCTTGGTACCCCAAGGGACGTAGAGGGTGTAGCATGAGTCCTTGGAGGTTCTAACAAGTGTAGAATGGTTAAGAGAGTATTCTAAAGGCATAGAATGGTCTAGGAATGTGTATTAGGACTTATAAGAACCATTTGAATGATCCTAAACAATGCTTGAGTCCCCAAGGGACGTAGAGGGTGTAGCATGAGTCCTTGTAGGTTCTAACTAGTGTAGAATGATTAAGAGAGTATTCTAAAGGCTTAGAATGGACTAGGAATGTGTATTAGGACTTATAAGAATCATTAGAATGATCCTAAACAATGCTTGGTACCCCAAGGGACTAGAGGTTGTAGCATGAGTCCTTGGAGGTTCTAACAAGTGTCTAATGGTTAACAGAGTATTCTAAAGGCTTAGAATGGTCTAGGAATGTGTATTAGGACTTATAGGAACCTTTAGAATGATCCTAAACATTGCTTGGTACCCCAAGGGACGTACAGGGTGTAGCACGAGTCCTTGGAGGTTCTAACAAGTGTAGAATGGTTAAGAGAGTATTCTAAAGGCTTAGAATGGTCTAAGAATGTGTATTAGGACTTATAAGAACCTTTAGAATGATCCTAAACATTGCTTGGAACCCCAATGGACGTAGAGGGTGTAGCTTGAGTCCTCGGAGTTTCTAACAAGTGCAGAATGGTTATGAGAGTATTCGAAAGGCATAGAATGGTCTAGGAATGTGTCTTAGGACATATACAAACCTTTAGAATGATCCTAAACATTGCTTGGTACCCCATGGGACGTAGAGGGTGTAGCACGAGTCCTTGGAGGTTCTAACAAGTTTAGAATGTTTAAGAGAGTATTCTAAAGGCTTTGAATGGTCTACGAATGTGTATTAGGACTTATAAGAACCATTAGAATGAACCTAAACAATGCTTGAGTCCCCAAGGGACGTAGAGGGTTGAGCAAGAGTCCTTCGAGGTTCTAACAAGTGTAGAATGGTTAAGAGAGTATTCTAAAGGCATAGAATGGTCTAGGAATGTGTATTAGGACTTATAAGAACCATTAGAATGATCCTAAACAATGCTTGAGTCCCCAAGGGACGTAGAGGGTGTAGCATGAGTCCTTGGAGGTTCTAACAAGTGCATAATGGTTAAAAGAGTATTCTAAAGGCTTTGAATGGTCTACGAATGTGTATTACGACTTATACGAACCTTTAGAATGATCCTAAACAATGCTTGAGTCCCCAAGGGACGTAGAGGGTGTAGCATGAGTCCTTGGAGGTTCTAACAAGTGTAGAATGGTTAAGAGAGTATTCTAAAGGCTTAGAATGGTCTAGGAATGTGTATTAGGACTTTTAAGAACCATTAGAATGATCCTAAACAATGCTTGGTACCCCAAGGGACGTAGAGGTTGTGGAATGAGTCCTTTGAGGCTCTAACAAGTGTAGAATGGTTAAGAGAGTATTCTAAAGGCTTAGAATGGTCTAGGAATGTGTATTAGGACTTACAAGAACCTTTAGAATGATCCTAAACATTGCTTGGTACCCCAAGGGACGTAGAGGGTGTAGCATGAGTCCTTGGAGGTTCTAAAAAGTGTAGAATGGTTAAGAGAGTATTCTAGAGGCTTAGAATGGTCTAGGAATGTGTATTAGGACTTTTAAGAACCATTAGAATGATCCTAAACAATGCTTGGTACCCCAAGGGACGTAGAGGGTGTGGAATGAGTCCTTTGAGGCTCTAACAAGTGTAGAATGGTTAAGAGAGTATTCTAAAGGCTTAGAATGGTCGAGGAATGTGTATTAGGACTTATATGAACCATTAGAATTATCCTAAACAATGCTTGAGTCCCAAAGGGACGTAGAGGGTGTAGCATGAGTCCTTGGAGGTTCTAACACGTGTAGAATGGTTAAGAGAGTATTCTAAAGGCTTTGAATGGTCTACGAATGTGTATTAGGACTTATACGAACCATTAGAATGATCCTAACAATGCTTGAGTCCCCAAGGGACGTAGAGGATGTAGAAAGAGTCCTTGGAGGTTTTAACAAGTGTAGAATAGTTAAGAGAGTATTCTAAAGGCTTTGAATGGTCTACGAATGTGTATTAGGACTTATAAGAACCTTTGGAATGATCCTAAACATTGCTTGGTACCCCAAGGGACGTAGAGGATGTAGCAAGAGTCCTTGGAGGTTCTAACAAGTGTAGAATGGTTAAGAGAGTATTCTAAAGGCTTAGAATGGTCTAGGAATGTGTATTAGGACTTATAAGAACCTTTAGAATGATCCTAAACATTGCTTGGTACCCAAGGGACGTAGAGGGTGTAGCATGAGTCCTTGGAGGTTCTAACAAGTGTAGAATGGTTAAGAGAGTATTCTAAAGGCTTAGAATGGTTTAGGAATGTGTATTAGAACTTATAAGAACCTTTAGAATGATCCTAAACATTGCTTGGTACCCAAGGGACGTAGAGGGTGTAGCATGAGTCCTTGGAGGTTCTAACAAGTGTAGAATGGTTAAGAGAGTATTCTAAAGGCTTAGAATTGTCTAGGAATATGTATTAGGACTTATAAGAACCATTAGAATGATCCTAAACAATGCTTAAGTCCCCAAGGGACGTAGAGGGTGTAGCATGAGTCCTTGGAGGTTCTAACAAGTGTAGAATGGTTAAGAGAGTATTCTAAAGGCTTAGAATGGTCTAGGAATGTGTATTAGGACTTTTAAGAACCATTAGAATGATCCTAAACAATGCTTGGTACCCCAAGGGACGTAGAGGTTGTGGAATGAGTCCTTTGAGGCTCTAACAAGTGTAGAATGGTTAAGAGAGTATTCTAAAGGCTTAGAATGGTCTAGGAATGTGTATTAGGACTTACAAGAACCTTTAGAATGATCCTAAACCTTGCTTGGTACCCCAAGGGACGTAGAGGGTGTAGCATGAATCCTTGGAGGTTCTAAAAAGTGTAGAATGGTTAAGAGAGTATTCTAGAGGCTTAGAATGGTCTAGGAATGTGTATTAGGACTTTTAAGAACCATTAGAATGATCCTAAACAATGCTTGGTACCCCAAGGGACGTACAGGGTGTAGCACGAGTCCTTGGAGGTTCTAACAAGTGTAGAATGGTTAAGAGAGTATTCTAAAGGCTTAGAATGGTCTAAGAATGTGTATTAGGACTTATAAGAACCTTTAGAATGATCCTAAACATTGCTTGGAACCCCAATGGACGTAGAGGGTGTAGCATGAGTCATTGGAGGTTCTAACAAGTGTAGTATGGTTAAGAGAGTATTCTAAAGGCTTAGAATGGTCTAGGAATGTGTAGGATCGTTCTAATGGTTCTTATAAGTCCTAATACACCTTCCTAGACCATTCTAAGCCTTTAGATTACTCTCTTCACCATTCTACACTTGTTAGAACCTCCAAGGACTCATGCTACACCCTCTACGTCCCTTGGGGACTCAAGCATTGTTTAGGATCATTCTAATGGTTCTTATAAGTCCAAATACATATCCCTAGACCATTCTAAGCCATTAGAATACTCTCTTAACCATTCTACACTTGTTAGAACCTCCAAGGACTCGTGCTACACCCTCTACGTCCCTTTAGGACTCAAGCATTCTAATGGTTCTTATAAGTCGAAATACATATTCCTAGACCATTCTAAGCCTTTAGAATACTCTCTTAACCATTCTACACTTGTTAGAATCTCCAAGGACTCGTGCTACACCCTATACGTCCCTTGGGGACTCAAGCATTGTTTACGATCATTCTAATGGTTCTTATAAATCCAAATACATAATCCTAGACCATTCTAAGCCTTTAGAATACTCTCTTAACCATTCTACACTTGTTAGAACCTCCAAGGACTCGTGCTACACCCTCTACGTCCTTTGGGGTACCAAGCAATGTTTAGGATCATTCTAATGGTTCTTGTAAGTCCTAATACACATTCCTAGACCATTCTAAGCCTTTAGAATACTCTCTTAACCATTCTACACTTGTTAGAACCTCCAAGGACTCATGCTACACGCTCTACGTCCCTCGGGGACTCAAGCATTGTTTAGGACCATTCTAATGGTTCTTATAAGTCCTAATACACATTCGTAGACCATTCTAGGCCTTTAGAATACTCTCTTAACCATTCTACACTTATTAGAACATCCAAGGACTCATGCTACACGCTCTACGTCCCTTGGGGACTCAAGCATTGTTTAGGATCATTCTAATGGTTCTTATAAGTCCAAATACATATTCCTAGACCATTCTAAGCCCTTAGAATACTCTCTTAATCATTCTACACTTGTTAGAACCTCCAAGGACTCGTGCTACACCCTCTACGTCACTTGGGGTACCGAGCAATGTTTAGGATCATTCTAATGGTTCTTATAAGTCCTAATACACCTTCCTAGACCATTCTAAGCCTTTAGAATACTCTCTTCACCATTCTACACTTGTTAGAACCTATAAGGACTCATGCTACACGCTCTACGTCCCTTGGGGACTCAAGCATTGTTTAGGATCATTCTAATGGTTCTTATAAGTCCAAATACATATTCCTAGACCATTCTAAGCCTTTAGAATACTCTCTTAACCATTCTACACTTGTTAGAACCTCCAAGGACTCGTGCTACACCCTCTACGTCACTTGGGGTACCGAGCAATGTTTAGGATCATTCTAATGGTTCTTATAAGTCCTAATACACATTCCTAGACCACTCTAAGCCTTTAGAATACTCTCTTAACAATTCTACACTTGTTCGAACCTCCAAGGACTCATGATACACGTTCTACGTCCCATGGGGACTCAAGCATTGTTTAGGATCATTCTAATGGTTCTTATAAGTCCAAATACATATTCCTAGACCATTCTAAGCCTTTAAAATACTCTCTTAACCATTCTACACTTGTTAGAACCTCCAAGGACTCGTGCTACACCCTCTACGTCACTTGGGGTATCGAGCAATGTTTAGGATCATTCTAATGGTTCTTCTAAGTCCTAATACACATTCCTAGACCATTCTAAGCCTTTAGAATACTCTCTTAACCATTCTACACTTGTTAAAACCTCCAAGGACTCATGCTACACCCTCTACGTCCCTTGAGGACTCAAGTATTGTTTAGGATCATTCTAATGGTTCTTATAAGTCCTAATACACATTCCTAGACCATTCTAAGCCTTTAGAATACTCTCTTAACCATTCTACACTTGTTAGAACATCCAAGGAATCGTGCTACACCCTCTACGTCCCTTGGTGTACCAAGCAATGTTTAGGAACATTCTAATGGTTCTTATAAGTCCTAATACACCTTCCTAGACCATTCTAAGCCTTTAGAATACTCTCTTCACCATTCTACACTTGTTAGAACCTCCAAGGACTCATGCTACACCCTCTACGTCCTTTGGGGACTCAAGCATTGTTTAGGATCTTTCTAATGGTTCTTATAAGTCCAAATACATATTCCTAGACCATTCTAAGCCTTTAGAATACTCTCTTAACCATTCTACACCTTTTAGAACCTCCAAGGACTCGTGCTACACCCTCTACGTCCTTTGGGGTACCAAGCAATGTTTAGGATCATTCTAATGGTTCTTATAAGTCCTAATACACATTCCTAGACCATTCTAAGCCTTTAGAATACTCTCTTAACCATTATACACTTGTTAAAACATCCAAGGACTCATGCTACACCCTCTACGTCCCTTGAGGACTCAAGTATTGTTTAGGATCATTCTAATGGTTCTTATAAGTCCTAATACACATTCCTAGACCATTCTAAGCCTTTAGAATACTCTCTTAACCATTCTACACTTGTTAGAACATCCAAGGACTCGTGCTACACCCTCTACGTCCCTTGGTGTACCAAGCAATGTTTAGGATCATTCTAATGGTTCTTATAAGTCCTAATACACCTTCCTAGACCATTCTAAGCCTTTAGATTACTCTCTTCACCATTCTACACTTGTTAGAACCTCCAAGGACTCATGCTACACCCTCTACGTCCCTTGGGGACTCAAGCATTGTTTAGGATCATTCTAATGGTTCTTATAAGTCCAAATACATATCCCTAGACCATTCTAAGCCATTAGAATACTCTCTTAACCATTCTACACTTGTTAGAACCTCCAAGGACTCGTGCTACACCCTCTACGTCCCTTTAGGACTCAAGCATTCTAATGGTTCTTATAAGTCGAAATACATATTCCTAGACCATTCTAAGCCTTTAGAATACTCTCTTAACCATTCTACACTTGTTAGAACCTCCAAGGACTCGTGCTACACCCTATACGTCCCATGGGGACTCAAGCATTGTTTACGATCATTCTAATGGTTCTTATAAATCCAAATACATAATCCTAGACCATTCTAAGCCTTTAGAATACTCTCTTAACCATTCTACACTTGTTAGAACCTCCAAGGACTCGTGCTACACCCTCTACGTCCTTTGGGGTACCAAGCAATGTTTAGGATCATTCTAATGGTTCTTGTAAGTCCTAATACACATTCCTAGACCATTCTAAGCCTTTAGAATACTCTCTTAACCATTCTACACTTGTTAGAACCTCCAAGGACTCATACTACACGCTCTACGTCCCTCGGGGACTCAAGCATTGTTTAGGATCATTCTAATGGTTCTTATAAGTCCTAATACACATTCGTAGACCATTATAGGCCTTTAGAATACTCTCTTAACCATTCTACACTTATTAGAACATCCAAGGACTCATGCTACACCCTCTACGTCCCTTGGTTTACCAAGCAATGTTTAGGATCATTCTAATGGTTCTTATAAGTCCTAATACACCTTCCTAGACCATTCTAAGCCTTTAGAATACTCTCTTCACCATTCTACACTTGTTAGAACCTCCAAGGACTCATGCTACACCCTCTACGTCCTTTGGGGACTCAAGCATTGTTTAGGATCTTTCTAATGGTTCTTATAAGTCCAAATACATATTCCTAGACCATTCTAAGCCTTTAGAATACTCTCTTAACCATTCTACACCTTTTAGAACCTCCAAGGACTCGTGCTACACCCTCTACGTCCCTTGGGGACTCAAGCATTGTTTAGGATCATTCTAATGGTTCTTATAAGTCCAAATACATATTCCTAGACCATTCTAAGTCTTTAGAATACTCTCTTAACCATTCTACACTTGTTAGAACCTCCAAGGACTCGTGCTACACCCTATACGTCCCTTGGGGACTCAAGCATTGTTTACGATCATTCTAATGGTTCTTATAAGTCCAAATACATAATCCTAGACCATTCTAAGCCTTTAGAATACTCTCTTAACCATTCTACACTTGTTAGAACATCCAAGGACTCGTGCTACACCCTCTACGTCCCTTGGTGTACCAAGCAATGTTTAGGATCATTCTAATGGTTCTTATAAGTCCTAATACACCTTCCTAGACCATTCTAAGCCTTTAGATTACTCTCTTCACCATTCTACACTTGTTAGAACCTCCAAGGACTCATGCTACACCCTCTACGTCCCTTGGGGACTCAAGCATTGTTTAGGATCATTCTAATGGTTCTTAAAAGTCCAAATACATATCCCTAGACCATTCTAAGCCATTAGAATACTCTCTTAACCATTCTACACTTGTTAGAACCTCCAAGGACTCGTTTTACACCCTCTACGTCCCTTTAGGACTCAAGCATTCTAATGGTTCTTATAAGTCGAAATACATATTCCTAGACCATTCTAAGCCTTTAGAATACTCTCTTAACCATTCTACACTTGTTAGAACCTCCAAGGACTCGTGCTACACCCTCTACGTCCCTTTAGGACTCAAGCATTCTAATGGTTCTTATAAGTCGAAATACATATTCCTAGACCATTCTAAGCCTTTAGAATACTCTCTTAACCATTCTACACTTGTTAGAACCTCCAAGGACTCGTGCTACACCCTATACGTCCCTTGGGGACTCAAGCATTGTTTACGATCATTCTAATGGTTCTTATAAATCCAAATACATAATCCTAGACCATTCTAAGCCTTTAGAATACTCTCTTAACCATTCTACACTTGTTAGAACCTCCAAGGACTCGTGCTACACCCTCTACGTCCTTTGGGGTACCAAGCAATGTTTAGGATCATTCTAATGGTTCTTGTAAGTCCTAATACACATTCCTAGACCATTCTAAGCCTTTAGAATACTCTCTTAACCATTCTACACTTGTTAGAACCTCCAAGGACTCATGCTACACGCTCTACGTCCCTCGGGGACTCAAGCATTGTTTAGGATCATTCTAATGGTTCTTATAAGTCCTAATACACATTCGTAGACCATTCTAGGCCTTTAGAATACTCTCTTAACCATTCTACACTTATTAGAACATCCAAGGACTCGTGCTACACCCTCTACGTCCCTTGGTTTACCAAGCAATGTTTAGGATCATTCTAATGGTTCTTATAAGTCCTAATACACCTTCCTAGACCATTCTAAGCCTTTAGAATACTCTCTTC
This sequence comes from Crotalaria pallida, assembly GCA_037953625.1. NCBI lineage: Eukaryota > Viridiplantae > Streptophyta > Magnoliopsida > Fabales > Fabaceae > Crotalaria > Crotalaria pallida. The sequence goes on along the minus strand of CM075649.1, from coordinate 70,324,806 downwards.
ACCATTCTACACTTGTTAGAACCTCCAAGGACTCATGCTACACCCTCTACGTCCTTTGGGGACTCAAGCATTGTTTAGGATCTTTCTAATGGTTCTTATAAGTCCAAATACATATTCCTAGACCATTCTAAGCCTTTAGAATACTCTCTTAACCATTCTACACCTTTTAGAACCTCCAAGGACTCGTGCTACACCCTCTACGTCCCTTGGGGACTCAAGCATTGTTTAGGATCATTCTAATGGTTCTTATAAGTCCAAATACATATTCCTAGACCATTCTAAGTCTTTAGAATACTCTCTTAACCATTCTACACTTGTTAGAACCTCCAAGGACTCGTGCTACACCCTATACGTCCCTTGGGGACTCAAGCATTGTTTACGATCATTCTAATGGTTCTTATAAGTCCAAATACATAATCCTAGACCATTCTAAGCCTTTAGAATACTCTCTTAACCATTCTACACTTGTTCGAACCTCCAAGGACTCGTGCTACACCCTCTACGTCCTTTGGGGTACCAAGCAATGTTTAGGATCATTCTAATGGTTCTTGTAAGTCCTAATACACATTCCTAGACCATTCTAAGCCTTTAGAATACTCTCTTAACCATTCTACACTTGTTAGAACCTCCAAGGACTCATGCTACACGCTCTACGTCCCTCGGGGACTCAAGCATTGTTTAGGATCATTCTAATGGTTCTTATAAATCCTAATACACATTCCTAGACCATTCTAAGCCTTTAGAATACTCTCATAACCATTCTACACTTGTTAGAACATCCAAGGACTCGTGCTACACCCTCTACGTCCCTTGGTGTACCAAGCAATGTTTAGGATCATTCTAATGGTTCTTATAAGTCCTAATACACCTTCCAATACCATTCTAAGCCTTTAGAATACTCTCTTCACCATTCTACACTTGTTAGAACCTCCAAGGACTCATGCTACACGCTCTACGTCCCTCGGGGACTCAAGCATTGTTTAGGATCATTCTAATTGTTCTTATAAGTCCTAATACACATTCCTAGACAATTCTAAGCTTTTAGAATACTCTCTTAACCATTCTACACTTGTTAGAACATCCAAGGACTCGTGCTACACCCTCTACGTCCCTTGGTGTACCAAGCAATGTTTAGGGTCATTCTAATGGTTCTTATAAGTCCTAATACACCTTCCTAGACCATTCTAAGCCTTTAGAATACTATCTTCACCATTCTACACTTGTTAGAACCTCCAAGGACTCATGCTACACCCTCTACGTCCTTTGGGGACTCAAGCATTGTTTAGGATCTTTCTAATGGTTCTTATAAGTCCAAATACATATTCCTAGACCATTCTAAGCCTTTAGAATACTCTCTTAACAATTCTACACCTTTTAGAACCTCCAAGGACTCGTGCTACACCCTCTACGTCCTTTGGGGTACCAAGCAATGTTTAGGATCATTCTAATGGTTCTTATAAGTCCTAATACACATTCCTATACCATTCTAAGCCTTCAGAATACTCTCTTAACCATTCTACACTTGTTAGAACATCCAAGGACTCGTGCTACACCCTCTACGTCCCTTGGTGTACCAAGCAATGTTTTGGATCATTCTAATGGTTCTTATAAGTCCTAATACACATTCCTAGACCATTCTAAGCCTTTAGAATACTCTCTTAACCATTATACACTTGTTAAAACCTCCAAGGACTCGTGCTACACCTTCTACGTCCCTTGAGGACTCAAGTATTGTTTAGGATCATTCTAATGGTTCTTATAAGTCCTAATACACATTCCTAGACCATTCTAAGCCTTTAGAATACTCTCTTAACCATTCTACACTTGTTAGAACATCCAAAGACTCGTGCTACACCCTCTACGTCCCTTGGTGTATTAAGCAATGTTTAGGATCATTCTAATGGTTCTTATAAGTCCTAATACACATTCCTAGACCATTCTAAGCCTTTAGAATACTCTCTTAACCATTATACACTTGTTAGAACCTCCAAGGACTCGTGCTACACGCTCTACGTCCCTCGGGGACTCAAGCATTGTTTAGGATCATTCTAATTGTTCTTATAAGTCCTAATACACATTCCTAGACCATTCTAAGCCTTTAGAATACTCTCTTAACCATTCTACACTTGTTAGAACATCCAAGGACTCGTGCTACACCCTCTACGTCCCTTGGTGTACCAAGCAATGTTTAGGGTCATTCTAATGGTTCTTATAAGTCCTAATACACCTTCCTAGACCATTCTAAGCCTTTAGAATACTCTCTTCACCATTCTACACTTGTTAGAACCTCCAAGGACTCATGCTACACCCTCTACGTCCTTTGGGGACTCAAGCATTGTTTAGGATCTTTCTAATGGTTCTTATAAGTCCAAATACATATTCCTAGACCATTCTAAGCCTTTAGAATACTCTCTTAACCATTCTACACCTTTTAGAACCTCCAAGGACTCGTGCTACACCCTCTACGTCCCTTGGGGACTCAAGCATTGTTTAGGATCATTCTAATGGTTCTTATAAGTCCAAATACATATTCCTAGACCATTCTAAGTCTTTAGAATACTCTCTTAACCATTCTACACTTGTTAGAACCTCCAAGGACTCGTGCTACACCCTATACGTCCCTGGGGGACTCAAGCATTGTTTACGATCATTCTAATGGTTCTTATAAGTCCAAATACATAATCCTAGACCATTCTAAGCCTTTAGAATACTCTCTTAACCATTCTACACTTGTTCGAACCTCCAAGGACTCGTGCTACACCCTCTACGTCCTTTGGGGTACCAAGCAATGTTTAGGATCATTCTAATGGTTCTTGTAAGTCCTAATACACATTCCTAGACCATTCTAAGCCTTTAGAATACTCTCTTAACCATTCTACACTTGTTAGAACCTCCAAGGACTCATGCTACACGCTCTACGTCCCTCGGGGACTCAAGCATTGTTTAGGATCATTCTAATGGTTCTTATAAATCCTAATACACATTCCTAGACCATTCTAAGCCTTTAGAATACTCTCATAACCATTCTACACTTGTTAGAACATCCAAGGACTCGTGCTACACCCTCTACGTCCCTTGGTGTACCAAGCAATGTTTAGGATCATTCTAATGGTTCTTATAAGTCCTAATACACCTTCCAATACCATTCTAAGCCTTTAGAATACTCTCTTCACCATTCTACACTTGTTAGAACCTCCAAGGACTCATGCTACACGCTCTACGTCCCTCGGGGACTCAAGCATTGTTTAGGATCATTCTAATTGTTCTTATAAGTCCTAATACACATTCCTAGACAATTCTAAGCTTTTAGAATACTCTCTTAACCATTCTACACTTGTTAGAACATCCAAGGACTCGTGCTACACCCTCTACGTCCCTTGGTGTACCAAGCAATGTTTAGGGTCATTCTAATGGTTCTTATAAGTCCTAATACACCTTCCTAGACCATTCTAAGCCTTTAGAATACTATCTTCACCATTCTACACTTGTTAGAACCTCCAAGGACTCCTGCTACACCCTCTACGTCCTTTGGGGACTCAAGCATTGTTTAGGATCTTTCTAATGGTTCTTATAAGTCCAAATACATATTCCTAGACCATTCTAAGCCTTTAGAATACTCTCTTAACAATTCTACACCTTTTAGAACCTCCAAGGACTCGTGCTACACCCTCTACGTCCTTTGGGGTACCAAGCAATGTTTAGGATCATTCTAATGGTTCTTATAAGTCCTAATACACATTCCTATACCATTCTAAGCCTTCAGAATACTCTCTTAACCATTCTACACTTGTTAGAACATCCAAGGACTCGTGCTACACCCTCTACGTCCCTTGGTGTACCAAGCAATGTTTTGGATCATTCTAATGGTTCTTATAAGTCCTAATACACATTCCTAGACCATTCTAAGCCTTTAGAATACTCTCTTAACCATTATACACTTGTTAAAACCTCCAAGGACTCGTGCTACACCTTCTACGTCCCTTGAGGACTCAAGTATTGTTTAGGATCATTCTAATGGTTCTTATAAGTCCTAATACACATTCCTAGACCATTCTAAGCCTTTAGAATACTCTCTTAACCATTCTACACTTGTTAGAACATCCAAAGACTCGTGCTACACCCTCTACGTCCCTTGGTGTATTAAGCAATGTTTAGGATCATTCTAATGGTTCTTATAAGTCCTAATACACATTCCTAGACCATTCTAAGCCTTTAGAATACTCTCTTAACCATTATACACTTGTTAGAACCTCCAAGGACTCGTGCTACACGCTCTACGTCCCTCGGGGACTCAAGCATTGTTTAGGATCATTCTAATTGTTCTTATAAGTCCTAATACACATTCCTAGACCATTCTAAGCCTTTAGAATACTCTCTTAACCATTCTACACTTGTTAGAACATCCAAGGACTCGTGCTACACCCTCTACGTCCCTTGGTGTACCAAGCAATGTTTAGGGTCATTCTAATGGTTCTTATAAGTCCTAATACACCTTCCTAGACCAATCTAAGCCTTTAGAATACTCTCTTCACCATTCTACACTTGTTAGAACCTCCAAGGACTCATGCTACACGCTCTACGTCCCTTGAAGACTCAAGTATTGTTTAGGATCATTCTAATGGTTCTTATAAGTCCAAATACATATTCCTAGACCATTCTAAGCCTTTAGAATACTCTATTAACCATTCTACACTTGTTAGAACCTCCAAGGACTCGTGCTACACCCTATACGTTCCTTGGGGACTCAAGCAATATTTAGGATCATTCTAATGGTTCTTATAAGTCCAAATACATATTCCTAGACCATTCTAAGCCTTTAGAATACTCTCTTAACCATTCTACACTTGTTAGAACCTCCAAGGACTCGTGCTACACCCTCTATGTCCCTTGGGGACTCAAGCATTGTTTAGGATCATTCTAATGGTTCTTATCAGTCCAAATACATATTCCTAGACCATTCTAAGCCTTTAGAATACTCTCTTAACCATTCTACACTTGTTAGAATCTCCAAGGACTCGTGCTACACCCTATACGTCCCTTGGGGACTCAAGCATTGTTTACGATCCTTCTAATGGTTCTTATAAGTCCAAATACATATTCCTAGACCATTCTAAGCCTTTAGAATACTCTTTTAACCATTCCACACTTGTTAAAACCTCCAAGGACTTCTGCTACATGCTCTACGTCCCTCGGGGACTCTAGCATTGTTTTGGATCATTCTAATGGTTCTTATAAGTCCCAATACACATTCCTAGACCATTCTAAGCCTTTAGAATACTCTCTTAACCATTATACACTTGTTAGAACATCCAAGGACTTCTGCTACACCCTCTACGTCCCTTGGTGTACGAAGCAATGTTTAGGATCATTCTAATGGTTCTTATAAGTCCTAATACACCTTCCTAGACCATTCTAAGCCTTTAGAATACTCTCTTAACCATTCTACACTTGTTAGAACCTCCAAGGACTCATGCTACACGCTCTACGTCCCTTGAGGACTCAAGTATTGTTTAGGATCATTCTAATGGTTCTTATAAGTCCTAATACACATTCCTTGACCATTCTAAGCCTTTAGAATACTCTCTTAACCATTCTACACTTGTTAGAACATCCAAGGACTCGTGCTACACCCTCTACGTCCCTTGGTGTACCAAGCAATGTTTAGGATCATTCTAATGGTTCTTATAAGTCCTAATACACCTTCCAATACCATTCTAAGCCATTAGAATACTCTCTTCACCATTCTACACTTGTTAGAACCTCGAAGGACTCATGCTACACGCTCAACGTCCCTCGGGGACTCAAGCATTGTTTAGGATCATTCTAATTGTTCTTATAAGTCCTAATACACATTCCTAGACCATTCTAAGCCTTTAGAATACTCTCTTAACCATTCTACACTTGTTAGAACATCCAAGGACTCGTGCTACACCCTCTACGTCCCTTGGTGTACCAAGCAATGTTTAGGGTCATTGTAATGGTTCTTATAAGTCCTAATACACCTTCCTAGACCATTCTAAGCCTTTAGAATACTCTCTTCACCATTCTACACTTGTTAGAACCTCTAAGGACTCATGCTACATGCTCTACGTCCCTTGGGGACTCAAGCATTGTTTAGGATCATTCTAATGGTTCTTATAAGTCCAAATACATATTCCTAGACCATTCTAAGCCTTTAGAATACTCTCTTAACCATTCTACACTTGTTAGAACCTCCAAGGACTCGTGCTACACCCTCTACGTCACTTGGGGTACCGAGCAATGTTTAGGATCATTCTAATGGTTCTTATAAGTCCTAATACACATTCCTAGACCACTCTAAGCCTTTAGAATACTCTCTTAACCATTCTAGACTTGTTCGAACCTCAAAGGACTCATGATACACGTTCTACGTCCCATGGGGACTCAAGCATTGTTTAGGATCATTCTAATGGTTCTTATAAGTCCAAATACATATTCCTAGACCATTCTAAGCCTTTAAAATACTCTCTTAACCATTCTACACTTGTTAGAACCTCCAAGGACTCGTGCTACACCCTCTACATCACTTGGGGTACCGAGCAATGTTTAGGATCATTCTAATGGTTCTTCTAAGTCCTAATACACATTCCTAGACCATTCTAAGCCTTTAGAATACTCTCTTAACCATTCTACACTTGTTAAAACCTCCAAGGACTCATGCTACACCCTCTACGTCCCTTGAGGACTCAAGTATTGTTTAGGATCATGCTAATGGTTCTTATAAGTCCTAATACACATTCCTAGACCATTCTAAGCCTTTAGAATACTCTCTTAACCATTCTACACTTGTTAGAACATCCAAGGAATCGTGCTACACCCTCTACGTTCCTTGGTGTACCAAGCAATGTTTAGGATCATTCTAATGGTTCTTATAAGTCCTAATACACCTTCCTAGACCATTCTAAGCCTTTAGAATACTCTCTTCACCATTCTACACTTGTTAGAACCTCCAAGGACTCATGCTACACCCACTACGTCCTTTGGGGACTCAAGCATTGTTTAGGATCTTTCTAATGGTTCTTATAAGTCCAAATACATATTCCTAGACCATTCTAAGCCTTTAGAATACTCTCTTAACCATTCTACACCTTTTAGAACCTCCAAGGACTCGTGCTACACCCTCTACGTCCTTTGGGGTACCAAGCAAGGTTTAGGATCATTCTAATGGTTCTTATAAGTCCTAATACACATTCCTAGACCATTCTAAGCCTTTAGAATACTCTCTTAACCATTCTACACTTGTTAGAACATCCAAGGACTCGTGCTACACCCTCCACGTCCCTTGGTGTACCAAGGAATGTTTTGGATCATTCTAATGGTTCTTATAAGTCCTAATACACATTCCTAGACCATTCTAAGCCTTTAGAATACTCTCTTAACCATTATACACTTGTTAAAACCTCCAAGGACTCAAGCTACACCCTCTACGTCCCTTGAGGACTCAAGTATTGTTTAGGATCATTCTAATGGTTCTTATAAGTCCTAATACACATTCCTAGACCATTCTAAGCCTTTAGAATACTCTCTTAACCATTCTACACTTGTTAGAACATCCAAGGACTCGTGCTACACCCTCTACGTCCCTTGGTGTACCAAGCAATGTTTAGGATCATTCTAATGGTTGTTGTAAGTCCTAATACACATTCCTAGACCATTCTAAGCCTTTAGATTACTCTCTTAACCATTCTACACTTGTTAGAACCTCCAAGGACTCATGCTACACGCTCTACGTCCCTCGGGGACTCAAGCATTGTTTAGGATCATTCTAATGGTTCTTATAAGTCCAAATACATATTCCTAGACCATTCTAAGCCTCTAGAATACTCTCTTAACCATTCTACACTTGTTAGAACATCCAAGGACTCGTGCTACACCCTCTACGTCCCTTGGTGTACCAAGCAATGTTTAGGGTCATTGTAATGGTTCTTATAAGTCCTAATACACATTCCTAGACCACTCTAAGCCTTTAGAATACTCTCTTAACCATTCTAGACTTGTTCGAACCTCAAAGGACTCATGATACACGTTCTACGTCCCATGGGGACTCAAGCATTGTTTAGGATCATTCTAATGGTTCTTATAAGTCCAAATACATATTCCTAGACCATTCTAAGCCTTTAAAATACTCTCTTAACCATTCTACACTTGTTAGAACATCCAAGGACTCGTGCTACACCCTCCACGTCCCTTGGTGTACCAAGGAATGTTTTGGATCATTCTAATGGTTCTTATAAGTCCTAATACACATTCCTAGACCATTCTAAGCCTTTAGAATACTCTCTTAACCATTATACACTTGTTAAAACCACCAAGGACTCAAGCTACACCCTCTACGTCCCTTGAGGACTCAAGTATTGTTTAGGATCATTCTAATGGTTCTTATAAGTCCTAATACACATTCCTAGACCATTCTAAGCCTTTAGAATACTCTCTTAACCATTCTACACTTGTTAGAACATCCAAGGACTCGTGCTACACCCTCTACGTCCCTTGGTGTACCAAGCAATGTTTAGGATCATTCTAATGGTTCTTATAAGTCCTAATACACCTTCCTAGACCATTCTAAGCCTTTAGATTACTCTCTTCACCATTCTACACTTGTTAGAACCTCCAAGGACTCATGCTACACCCTCTACATCCCTTGGGGACTCAAGCATTGTTTAGGATCATTCTAATGGTTCTTATAAGTCCAAATACATATTCCTAGACCATTCTAAGCCATTAGAATACTCTCTTAACCATTCTACACTTGTTAGAACCTCCAAGGACTCGTGCTACACCCTCTACGTCCCTTTAGGACTCAAGCATTCTAATGGTTCTTATAAGTCGAAATACATATTACTAGACCATTCTAAGCCTTTAGAATACTCTCTTAACCATTCTACACTTGTTAGAACCTCCAAGGACTCGTGCTACACCCTCTACGTCCCTTGGGGACTCAAGCATTGTTTAGGATCATTCTAATGGTTCTTATAAGTCCAAATACATAATCCTAGACCATTCTAAGCCTTTAGAATACTCTCTTAACCATTCTACACTTGTTAGAACCTCCAAGGACTCGTGCTACACCCTCTACGTCCCTTGGTGTACCAAGCAATGTTTAGGATCATTCTAATGGTTCTTGTAAGTCCTAATACACATTCCTAGACCATTCTAAGCCTTTAGATTACTCTCTTAACCATTCTACACTTGTTAGAACCTCCAAGGACTCATGCTACACGCTCTACGTCCCTCGGGGACTCAAGCATTGTTTAGGATCATTCTAATGGTTCTTATAAGTCCAAATACATATTCCTAGACCATTCTAAGCCATTAGAATACTCTCTTAACCATTCTACACTTGTTAGAACCTCCAAGGACTCGTGCTACACCCTCTACGTCCCTTTAGGACTCAAGCATTCTAATGGTTCTTATAAGTCGAAATACATATTACTAGACCATTCTAAGCCTTTAGAATACTCTCTTAACCATTCTACACTTGTTAGAACCTCCAAGGACTCGTGCTACACCCTCTACGTCCCTTGGGGACTCAAGCATTGTTTAGGATCATTCTAATGGTTCTTATAAGTCCAAATACATAATCCTAGACCATTCTAAGCCTTTAGAATACTCTCTTAACCATTCTACACTTGTTAGAACCTCCAAGGACTCGTGCTACACCCTCTACGTCCCTTGGTGTACCAAGCAATGTTTAGGATCATTCTAATGGTTCTTGTAAGTCCTAATACACATTCCTAGACCATTCTAAGCCTTTAGATTACTCTCTTAACCATTCTACACTTGTTAGAACCTCCAAGGACTCATGCTACACGCTCTACGTCCCTCGGGGACTCAAGCATTGTTTAGGATCATTCTAATGGTTCTTATAAGTCCTAATACACATTCGTAGACCACTCTAGGCCTTTAGAATACTCTCTTAACCATTCTACACTTATTAGAACATCCAAGGACTCGTGATACACCCTCTACGTCCCTTGGTTTACCAAGCAATGTTTAGGATCATTCTAATGGTTCTTATAAGTCCTAATACACCTTCCTAGACCATTCTAAGCCTTTAGAATACTCTCTTCACCATTCTACACTTGTTAGAACCTCCAAGGACTCATGCTACACGCTCTACGTCCCTCGGGGACTCAAGCATTGTTTAGGATCATTCTAATGGTTCTTATAAGTCCAAATACATATTCCTAGACCATTCTAAGCCATTAGAATACTCTCTTAACCATTCTACACTTGTTAGAACCTCCAAGGACTCGTGCTACACCCTCTACGTCCCTTTAGGACTCAAGCATTCTAATGGTTCTTATAAGTCGAAATACATATTACTAGACCATTCTAAGCCTTTAGAATACTCTCTTAACCATTCTACACTTGTTAGAACCTCCAAGGACTCGTGCTACACCCTCTACGTCCCTTGGGGACTCAAGCATTGTTTAGGTTCATTCTAATGGTTCTTATAAGTCCAAATACATAATCCTAGACCATTCTAAGCCTTTAGAATACTCTCTTAACCATTCTACACTTGTTACAACCTCCAAGGACTCGTGCTACACCCTCTACGTCCCTTGGTGTACCAAGCAATGTTTAGGATCATTCTAATGGTTCTTGTAAGTCCTAATACACATTCCTAGACCATTCTAAGCCTTTAGATTACTCTCTTAACCATTCTACACTTGTTAGAACCTCCAAGGACTCATGCTACACGCTCTACGTCCCTCGGGGACTCAAGCATTGTTTAGGATCATTCTAATGGTTCTTATAAGTCCAAATACATATTCCTAGACCATTCTAAGCCATTAGAATACTCTCTTAACCATTCTACACTTGTTAGAACCTCCAAGGACTCGTGCTACACCCTCTACGTCCCTTTAGGACTCAAGCATTCTAATGGTTCTTATAAGTCGAAATACATATTACTAGACCATTCTAAGCCTTTAGAATACTCTCTTAACCATTCTACACTTGTTAGAACCTCCAAGGACTCGTGCTACACCCTATACGTCCCTTGGGGACTCAAGCATTGTTTACGATCATTCTAATGGTTCTTATAAATCCAAATACATAATCCTAGACCATTCTAAGCCTTTAGAATACTCTCTTAACCATTCTACACTTGTTAGAACCTCCAAGGACTCGTGCTACACCCTCTACGTCCTTTGGGGTACCAAGCGATGTTTAGGATCATTCTAATGGTTCTTGTAAGTCCTAATACACATTCCTAGACCATTCTAAGCCTTTAGAATACTCTCTTAACCATTCTACACTTGTTAGAACCTCCAAGGACTCATGCTACACGCTCTACGTCCCTTGAGGACTCAAGTATTGTTTAGGATCATTCTAATGGTTCTTATAAGTCCTAATACACATTCCTTGACCATTCTAAGCCTTTAGAATACTCTCTTAACCATTCTACACTTGTTAGAACATCCAAGGACTCGTGCTACACCCTCTACATCCCTTGGTGTACCAAGCAATGTTTAGGATCATTCTAATGGTTCTTATAAGTCCTAATACACCTTCCAATACCATTCTAAGCCATTAGAATACTCTCTTCACCATTCTACACTTGTTAGAACCTCGAAGGACTCATGCTACACGCTCAACGTCCCACGGGGACTCAAGCATTGTTTAGGATCATTCTAATTGTTCTTATAAGTCCTAATACACATTCCTAGACCATTCTAAGCCTTTAGAATACTCTCTTAACCATTCTACACTTGTTAGAACATCCAAGGACTCGTGCTACACCCTCTACGTCCCTTGGTGTACCAAGCAATGTTTAGGGTCATTGTAATGGTTCTTATAAGTCCTAATACACCTTCCAATACCATTCTAAGCCATTAGAATACTCTCTTCACCATTCTACACTTGTTAGAACCTCGAAGGACTCATGCTACACGCTCAACGTCCCACGGGGACTCAAGCAATGTTTAGGGTCATTGTAATGGTTCTTATAAGTCCTAATACACATTCGTAGACCACTCTAGGCCTTTAGAATACTCTCTTAACCATTCTACACTTATTAGAACATCCAAGGACTCGTGATACACCCTCTACGTCCCTTGGTTTACCAAGCAATGTTTAGGATCATTCTAATGGTTCTTATAAGTCCTAATACACCTTCCTAGACCATTCTAAGCCTTTAGAATACTCTCTTCACCATTCTACACTTGTTAGAACCTCCAAGGACTCATGCTACACCCTCTACGTCCTTTGGGGACTCAAGCATTGTTTAGGATCTTTCTAATGGTTCTTATAAGTCCAAATACATATTCCTAGACCATTCTAAGCCTTTAGAATACTCTCTTAACCATTCTACACCTTTTAGAACCTCCAAGGACTCGTGCTACACCCTCTACGTCCTTTGGGATACCAAGCAATGTTTAGGATCAGTCTAATGGTTCTTATAAGTCCTAATACACATTCCTAGACCATTCTAAGCCTTTAGAATACTCTTTTAACCATTCTACACTTGTTAGAACATCCAAGGACTCGTGCTACACCCTCCACATCCCTTGGTGTACCAAGGAATGTTTTGGATCATTCTAATGGTTCTTATAAGTCCTAATACACATTCCTAGACCATTCTAAGCCTTTAGAATACTCTCTTAACCATTATACACTTGTTAAAACCTCCAAGGACTCATGCTACACCCTCTACGTCCCTTGAGGACTCAAGTATTGTTTAGGATCATTCTAATGGTTCTTATAAGTCCTAATACACATTTCTAGACCATTCTAAGCCTTTAGAATACTCTCTTAACCATTCTACACTTGTTAGAACATCCAAGGACTCGTGCTACACCCTCTACGTCCCTTGGTTTACCAAGCAATGTTTAGGATCATTCTAATGGTTCTTATAAGTCCTAATACACCTTCCTAGACCATTCTAAGCCTTTAGATTACTCTCTTCACCATTCTACACTTGTTAGAACCTCCAAGGACTCATGCTACACCCTCTACGTCCCTTGGTGTACCAAGCAATGTTTTGGATCATTCTAATGGTTCTTATAAGTCCTAATACACATTCCTAGACCATTCTAAGCCTTTAGAATACTCTCTTAACCATTATACACTTGTTAAAACCTCCAAGGACTCGTGCTACACCTTCTACGTCCCTTGAGGACTCAAGTATTGTTTAGGATCATTCTAATGGTTCTTATAAGTCCTAATACACATTCCTAGACCATTCTAAGCCTTTAGAATACTCTCTTAACCATTCTACACTTGTTAGAACATCCAAAGACTCGTGCTACACCCTCTACGTCCCTTGGTGTATTAAGCAATGTTTAGGATCATTCTAATGGTTCTTATAAGTCCTAATACACATTCCTAGACCATTCTAAGCCTTTAGAATACTCTCTTAACCATTATACACTTGTTAGAACCTCCAAGGACTCGTGCTACACGCTCTACGTCCCTCGGGGACTCAAGCATTGTTTAGGATCATTCTAATTGTTCTTATAAGTCCTAATACACATTCCTAGACCATTCTAAGCCTTTAGAATACTCTCTTAACCATTCTACACTTGTTAGAACATCCAAGGACTCGTGCTACACCCTCTACGTCCCTTGGTGTACCAAGCAATGTTTAGGGTCATTCTAATGGTTCTTATAAGTCCTAATACACCTTCCTAGACCATTCTAAGCCTTTAGAATACTCTCTTCACCATTCTACACTTGTTAGAACCTCCAAGGACTCATGCTACACGCTCTACGTCCCTTGAAGACTCAAGTATTGTTTAGGATCATTCTAATGGTTCTTATAAGTCCAAATACATATTCCTAGACCATTCTAAGCCTTTAGAATACTCTATTAACCATTCTACACTTGTTAGAACCTCCAAGGACTCGTGCTACACCCTATACGTTCCTTGGGGACTCAAGCAATATTTAGGATCATTCTAATGGTTCTTATAAGTCCAAATACATATTCCTAGACCATTCTAAGCCTTTAGAATACTCTCTTAACCATTCTACACTTGTTAGAACCTCCAAGGACTCGTGCTACACCCTCTATGTCCCTTGGGGACTCAAGCATTGTTTAGGATCATTCTAATGGTTCTTATCAGTCCAAATACATATTCCTAGACCATTCTAAGCCTTTAGAATACTCTCTTAACCATTCTACACTTGTTAGAATCTCCAAGGACTCGTGCTACACCCTATACGTCCCTTGGGGACTCAAGCATTGTTTACGATCCTTCTAATGGTTCTTATAAGTCCAAATACATATTCCTAGACCATTCTAAGCCTTTAGAATACTCTTTTAACCATTCCACACTTGTTAAAACCTCCAAGGACTTCTGCTACATGCTCTACGTCCCTCGGGGACTCAAGCATTGTTTTGGATCATTCTAATGGTTCTTATAAGTCCCAATACACATTCCTAGACCATTCTAAGCCTTTAGAATACTCTCTTAACCATTATACACTTGTTAGAACATCCAAGGACTTCTGCTACACCCTCTACGTCCCTTGGTGTACGAAGCAATGTTTAGGATCATTCTAATGGTTCTTATAAGTCCTAATACACCTTCCTAGACCATTCTAAGCCTTTAGAATACTCTCTTAACCATTCTACACTTGTTAGAACCTCCAAGGACTCATGCTACACGCTCTACGTCCCTTGAGGACTCAAGTATTGTTTAGGATCATTCTAATGGTTCTTATAAGTCCTAATACACATTCTTTGACCATTCTAAGCCTTTAGAATACTCTCTTAACCATTCTACACTTGTTAGAACATCCAAGGACTCGTGCTACACCCTCTACGTCCCTTGGTGTACCAAGCAATGTTTAGGATCATTCTAATGGTTCTTATAAGTCCTAATACACCTTCCAATACCATTCTAAGCCATTAGAATACTCTCTTCACCATTCTACACTTGTTAGAACCTCGAAGGACTCATGCTACACGCTCAACGTCCCACGGGGACTCAAGCATTGTTTAGGATCATTCTAATTGTTCTTATAAGTCCTAATACACATTCCTAGACCATTCTAAGCCTTTAGAATACTCTCTTAACCATTCTACACTTGTTAGAACATCCAAGGACTCGTGCTACACCCTCTACGTCCCTTGGTGTACCAAGCAATGTTTAGGGTCATTGTAATGGTTCTTATAAGTCCTAATACACCTTCCTAGACCATTCTAAGCCTTTAGAATACTCTCTTCACCATTCTACACTTGTTAGAACCTCTAAGGACTCATGCTACACGCTCTACGTCCCTTGGGGACTCAAGCATTGTTTAGGATCATTCTAATGGTTCTTATAAGTCCAAATACATATTCCTAGACCATTCTAAGCCTTTAGAATACTCTCTTAACCATTCTACACTTGTTAGAACCTCCAAGGACTCGTGCTACACCCTCTACGTCACTTGGGGTACCGAGCAATGTTTAGGATCATTCTAATGGTTCTTATAAGTCCTAATACACATTCCTAGACCACTCTAAGCCTTTAGAATACTCTCTTAACCATTCTAGACTTGTTCGAACCTCAAAGGACTCATGATACACGTTCTACGTCCCATGGGGACTCAAGCATTGTTTAGGATCATTCTAATGGTTCTTATAAGTCCAAATACATATTCCTAGACCATTCTAAGCCTTTAAAATACTCTCTTAACCATTCTACACTTGTTAGAACCTCCAAGGACTCGTGCTACACCCTCTACATCACTTGGGGTATCGAGCAATGTTTAGGATCATTCTAATGGTTCTTCTAAGTCCTAATACACATTCCTAGACCATTCTAAGCCTTTAGAATACTCTCTTAACCATTCTACACTTGTTAAAACCTCCAAGGACTCATGCTACACCCTCTACGTCCCTTGAGGACTCAAGTATTGTTTAGGATCATGCTAATGGTTCTTATAAGTCCTAATACACATTCCTAGACCATTCTAAGCCTTTAGAATACTCTCTTAACCATTCTACACTTGTTAGAACATCCAAGGAATCGTGCTACACCCTCTACGTTCCTTGGTGTACCAAGCAATGTTTAGGATCATTCTAATGGTTCTTATAAGTCCTAATACACCTTCCTAGACCATTCTAAGCCTTTAGAATACTCTCTTCACCATTCTACACTTGTTAGAACCTCCAAGGACTCATGCTACACCCTCTACGTCCTTTGGGGACTCAAGCATTGTTTAGGATCTTTCTAATGGTTCTTATAAGTCCAAATACATATTCCTAGACCATTCTAAGCCTTTAGAATACTCTCTTAACCATTCTACACCTTTTAGAACCTCCAAGGACTCGTGCTACACCCTCTACGTCCTTTGGGGTACCAAGCAATGTTTAGGATCATTCTAATGGTTCTTATAAGTCCTAATACACATTCCTAGACCATTCTAAGCCTTTAGAATACTCTCTTAACCATTCTACACTTGTTAGAACATCCAAGGACTCGTGCTACACCCTCCACGTCCCTTGGTGTACCAAGGAATGTTTTGGATCATTCTAATGGTTCTTATAAGTCCTAATACACATTCCTAGACCATTCTAAGCCTTTAGAATACTCTCTTAACCATTATACACTTGTTAAAACCTCCAAGGACTCAAGCTACACCCTCTACGTCCCTTGAGGACTCAAGTATTGTTTAGGATCATTCTAATGGTTCTTATAAGTCCTAATACACATTCCTAGACCATTCTAAGCCTTTAGAATACTCTCTTAACCATTCTACACTTGTTAGAACATCCAAGGACTCGTGCTACACCCTCTACGTCCCTTGGTGTACCAAGCAATGTTTAGGATCATTCTAATGGTTCTTATAAGTCCTAATACACCTTCCTAGACCATTCTAAGCCTTTAGATTACTCTCTTCACCATTCTACACTTGTTAGAACCTCCAAGGACTCATGCTACACCCTCTACATCCCTTGGGGACTCAAGCATTGTTTAGGATCATTCTAATGGTTCTTATAAGTCCAAATACATATTCCTAGACCATTCTAAGCCATTAGAATACTCTCTTAACCATTCTACACTTGTTAGAACCTCCAAGGACTCGTGCTACACCCTCTACGTCCCTTTAGGACTCAAGCATTCTAATGGTTCTTATAAGTCGAAATACATATTACTAGACCATTCTAAGCCTTTAGAATACTCTCTTAACCATTCTACACTTGTTAGAACCTCCAAGGACTCGTGCTACACCCTATACGTCCCTTGGGGACTCAAGCATTGTTTACGATCATTCTAATGGTTCTTATAAATCCAAATACATAATCCTAGACCATTCTAAGCCTTTAGAATACTCTCTTAACCATTATACACTTGTTAAAACCTCCAAGGACTCAAGCTACACCCTCTACGTCCCTTGAGGACTCAAGTATTGTTTAGGATCATTCTAATGGTTCTTATAAGTCCTAATACACATTCCTAGACCATTCTAAGCCTTTAGAATACTCTCTTAACCATTCTACACTTGTTAGAACATCCAAGGACTCGTGCTACACCCTCTACGTCCCTTGGTGTACCAAGCAATGTTTAGGATCATTCTAATGGTTCTTATAAGTCCTAATACACCTTCCTAGACCATTCTAAGCCTTTAGATTACTCTCTTCACCATTCTACACTTGTTAGAACCTCCAAGGACTCATGCTACACCCTCTACATCCCTTGGGGACTCAAGCATTGTTTAGGATCATTCTAATGGTTCTTATAAGTCGAAATACATATTACTAGACCATTCTAAGCCTTTAGAATACTCTCTTAACCATTCTACACTTGTTAGAACCTCCAAGGACTCGTGCTACACCCTCTACGTCCCTTGGGGACTCAAGCATTGTTTAGGATCATTCTAATGGTTCTTATAAGTCCAAATACATAATCCTAGACCATTCTAAGCCTTTAGAATACTCTCTTAACCATTCTACACTTGTTAGAACCTCCAAGGACTCGTGCTACACCCTCTACGTCCCTTGGTGTACCAAGCAATGTTTAGGATCATTCTAATGGTTCTTGTAAGTCCTAATACACATTCCTAGACCATTCTAAGCCTTTAGATTACTCTCTTAACCATTCTACACTTGTTAGAACCTCCAAGGACTCATGCTACACGCTCTACGTCCCTCGGGGACTCAAGCATTGTTTAGGATCATTCTAATGGTTCTTATAAGTCCAAATACATATTCCTAGACCATTCTAAGCCATTAGAATACTCTCTTAACCATTCTACACTTGTTAGAACCTCCAAGGACTCGTGCTACACCCTCTACGTCCCTTTAGGACTCAAGCATTCTAATGGTTCTTATAAGTCGAAATACATATTACTAGACCATTCTAAGCCTTTAGAATACTCTCTTAACCATTCTACACTTGTTAGAACCTCCAAGGACTCGTGCTACACCCTATACGTCCCTTGGGGACTCAAGCATTGTTTACGATCATTCTAATGGTTCTTATAAATCCAAATACATAATCCTAGACCATTCTAAGCCTTTAGAATACTCTCTTAACCATTCTACACTTGTTAGAACCTCCAAGGACTCGTGCTACACCCTCTACGTCCTTTGGGGTACCAAGCAATGTTTAGGATCATTCTAATGGTTCTTGTAAGTCCTAATACACATTCCTAGACCATTCTAAGCCTTTAGAATACTCTCTTAACCATTCTACACTTGTTAGAACCTCCAAGGACTCATGCTACACGCTCTACGTCCCTCGGGGACTCAAGCATTGTTTAGGATCATTCTAATGGTTCTTATAAGTCCTAATACACATTCGTAGACCACTCTAGGCCTTTAGAATACTCTCTTAACCATTCTACACTTATTAGAACATCCAAGGACTCGTGCTACACCCTCTACGTCCCTTGGTTTACCAAGCAATGTTTAGGATCATTCTAATGGTTCTTATAAGTCCTAATACACCTTCCTAGACCATTCTAAGCCTTTAGAATACTCTCTTCACCATTCTACACTTGTTAGAACCTCCAAGGACTCATGCTACACCCTCTACGTCCTTTGGGGACTCAAGCATTGTTTAGGATCTTTCTAATGGTTCTTATAAGTCCAAATACATATTCCTAGACCATTCTAAGCCTTTAGAATACTCTCTTAACCATTCTACACCTTTTAGAACCTCCAAGGACTCGTGCTACACCCTCTACGTCCTTTGGGATACCAAGCAATGTTTAGGATCAGTCTAATGGTTCTTCTAAGTCCTAATACACATTCCTAGACCATTCTAAGCCTTTAGAATACTCTTTTAACCATTCTACACTTGTTAGAACATCCAAGGACTCGTGCTACACCCTCCACATCCCTTGGTGTACCAAGGAATGTTTTGGATCATTCTAATGGTTCTTATAAGTCCTAATACACATTCCTAGACCATTCTAAGCCTTTAGAATACTCTCTTAACCATTATACACTTGTTAAAACCTCCAAGGACTCCTGCTACACCCTCTACGTCCCTTGAGGACTCAAGTATTGTTTAGGATCATTCTAATGGTTCTTATAAGTCCTAATACACATTCCTAGACCATTCTAAGCCTTTAGAATACTCTCTTAACCATTCTACACTTGTTAGAACATCCAAGGACTCGTGCTACACCCTCTACGTCCCTTGGTTTACCAAGCAATGTTTAGGATCATTCTAATGGTTCTTATAAGTCCTAATACACCTTCCTAGACCATTCTAAGCCTTTAGATTACTCTCTTCACCATTCTACACTTGTTAGAACCTCCAAGGACTCATGCTACACCCTCTACGTCCCTTGGGGACTCAAGCATTGTTTAGGATCATTCTAATGGTTCTTATAAGTCCAAATACATATTCCTAGACCATTCTAAGCCATTAGAATACTCACTTAACCATTCTACACTTGTTAGAACCTCCAAGGACTCGTGCTACACCCTCTACGTCCCTTTAGGACTCAAGCATTCTAATGGTTCTTATAAGTCGAAATACATATTACTAGACCATTCTAAGCCTTTAGAATACTCTCTTAACCATTCTACACTTGTTAGAACCTCCAAGGACTCGTGCTACACCCTATACATCCCTTGGGGACTCAAGCATTGTTTACGATCATTCTAATGGTTCTTATAAATCCAAATACATAATCCTAGACCACTCTAAGCCTTTAGAATACTCTCTTAACCATTCTACACTTGTTAGAACCTCCAAGGACTCGTGCTACACCCTATACGTCCCTTGGGGACTCAAGCATTGTTTACGATCATTCTAATGGTTCTTATAAATCCAAATACATAATCCTAGACCATTCTAAGCCTTTAGAATACTCTCTTAACCATTCTACACTTGTTAGAACCTCCAAGGACTCGTGCTACACCCTCTACGTCCTTTGGGGTACCAAGCAATGTTTAGGATCATTCTAATGGTTCTTGTAAGTCCTAATACACATTCCTAGACCATTCTAAGCCTTTAGAATACTCTCTTAACCATTCTACACTTGTTAGAACCTCCAAGGACTCATGCTACACGCTCTACGTCCCTCGGGGACTCAAGCATTGTTTAGGATCATTCTAATGGTTCTTATAAGTCCTAATACACATTCGTAGACCACTCTAGGCCTTTAGAATACTCTCTTAACCATTCTACACTTATTAGAACATCCAAGGACTCGTGCTACACCCTCTACGTCCCTTGGTTTACCAAGCAATGTTTAGGATCATTCTAATGGTTCTTATAAGTCCTAATACACCTTCCTAGACCATTCTAAGCCTTTAGAATACTCTCTTCACCATTCTACACTTGTTAGAACCTCCAAGGACTCATGCTACACCCTCTACGTCCTTTGGGGACTCAAGCATTGTTTAGGATCTTTCTAATGGTTCTTATAAGTCCAAATACATATTCCTAGACCATTCTAAGCCTTTAGAATACTCTCTTAACCATTCTACACCTTTTAGAACCTCCAAGGACTCGTGCTACACCCTCTACGTCCTTTGGGATACCAAGCAATGTTTAGGATCAGTCTAATGGTTCTTCTAAGTCCTAATACACATTCCTAGACCATTCTAAGCCTTTAGAATACTCTTTTAACCATTCTACACTTGTTAGAACATCCAAGGACTCGTGCTACACCCTCCACATCCCTTGGTGTACCAAGGAATGTTTTGGATCATTCTAATGGTTCTTATAAGTCCTAATACACATTCCTAGACCATTCTAAGCCTTTAGAATACTCTCTTAACCATTATACACTTGTTAAAACCTCCAAGGACTCCTGCTACACCCTCTACGTCCCTTGAGGACTCAAGTATTGTTTAGGATCATTCTAATGGTTCTTATAAGTCCTAATACACATTCCTAGACCATTCTAAGCCTTTAGAATACTCTCTTAACCATTCTACACTTGTTAGAACATCCAAGGACTCGTGCTACACCCTCTACGTCCCTTGGTTTACCAAGCAATGTTTAGGATCATTCTAATGGTTCTTATAAGTCCTAATACACCTTCCTAGACCATTCTAAGCCTTTAGATTACTCTCTTCACCATTCTACACTTGTTAGAACCTCCAAGGACTCATGCTACACCCTCTACGTCCCTTGGGGACTCAAGCATTGTTTAGGATCATTCTAATGGTTCTTATAAGTCCAAATACATATTCCTAGACCATTCTAAGCCATTAGAATACTCACTTAACCATTCTACACTTGTTAGAACCTCCAAGGACTCGTGCTACACCCTCTACGTCCCTTTAGGACTCAAGCATTCTAATGGTTCTTATAAGTCGAAATACATATTACTAGACCATTCTAAGCCTTTAGAATACTCTCTTAACCATTCTACACTTGTTAGAACCTCCAAGGACTCGTGCTACACCCTATACATCCCTTGGGGACTCAAGCATTGTTTACGATCATTCTAATGGTTCTTATAAATCCAAATACATAATCCTAGACCACTCTAAGCCTTTAGAATACTCTCTTAACCATTCTACACTTGTTAGAACCTCCAAGGACTCGTGCTACACCCTATACGTCCCTTGGGGACTCAAGCATTGTTTACGATCATTCTAATGGTTCTTATAAATCCAAATACATAATCCTAGACCATTCTAAGCCTTTAGAATACTCTCTTAACCATTCTACACTTGTTAGAACCTCCAAGGACTCGTGCTACACCCTCTACGTCCTTTGGGGTACCAAGCAATGTTTAGGATCATTCTAATGGTTCTTGTAAGTCCTAATACACATTCCTAGACCATTCTAAGCCTTTAGAATACTCTCTTAACCATTCTACACTTGTTAGAACCTCCAAGGACTCATGCTACACGCTCTACGTCCCTCGGGGACTCAAGCATTGTTTAGGATCATTCTAATGGTTCTTATAAGTCCTAATACACATTCGTAGACCACTCTAGGCCTTTAGAATACTCTCTTAACCATTCTACACTTATTAGAACATCCAAGGACTCGTGCTACACCCTCTACGTCCCTTGGTTTACCAAGCAATGTTTAGGATCATTCTAATGGTTCTTATAAGTCCTAATACACCTTCCTAGACCATTCTAAGCCTTTAGAATACTCTCTTCACCATTCTACACTTGTTAGAACCTCCAAGGACTCATGCTACACCCTCTACGTCCTTTGGGGACTCAAGCATTGTTTAGGATCTTTCTAATGGTTCTTATAAGTCCAAATACATATTCCTAGACCATTCTAAGCCTTTAGAATACTCTATTAACCATTCTACACCTTTTAGAACCTCCAAGGACTCGTGCTACACCCTCTACGTCCTTTGGGATACCAAGCAATGTTTAGGATCAGTCTAATGGTTCTTATAAGTCCTAATACACATTCCTAGACCATTCTAAGCCTTTAGAATACTCTTTTAACCATTCTACACTTGTTAGAACATCCAAGGACTCGTGCTACACCCTCCACATCCCTTGGTGTACCAAGGAATGTTTTGGATCATTCTAATGGTTCTTATAAGTCCTAATACACATTCCTAGACCATTCTAAGCCTTTAGAATACTCTCTTAACCATTATACACTTGTTAAAACCTCCAAGGACTCATGCTACACCCTCTACGTCCCTTGAGGACTCAAGTATTGTTTAGGATCATTCTAATGGTTCTTATAAGTCCTAATACACATTCCTAGACCATTCTAAGCCTTTAGAATACTCTCTTAACCATTCTACACTTGTTAGAACATCCAAGGACTCGTGCTACACCCTCTACGTCCCTTGGTTTACCAAGCAATGTTTAGGATCATTCTAATGGTTCTTATAAGTCCTAATACACCTTCCTAGACCATTCTAAGCCTTTAGATTACTCTCTTCACCATTCTACACTTGTTAGAACCTCCAAGGACTCATGCTACACCCTCTACGTCCCTTGGGGACTCAAGCATTGTTTAGGATCATTCTAATGGTTCTTATAAGTCCAAATACATATTCCTAGACCAGTCTAAGCCATTAGAATACTCACTTAACCATTCTACACTTGTTAGAACCTCCAAGGACTCGTGCTACACCCTCTACGTCCCTTTAGGACTCAAGCATTCTAATGGTTCTTATAAGTCGAAATACATATTACTAGACCATTCTAAGCCTTTAGAATACTCTCTTAACCATTCTACACTTGTTAGAACCTCCAAGGACTCGTGCTACACCCTATACGTCCCTTGGGGACTCAAGCATTGTTTACGATCATTCTAATGGTTCTTATAAATCCAAATACATAATCCTAGACCATTCTAAGCCTTTAGAATACTCTCTTAACCATTCTACACTTGTTAGAACCTCCAAGGACTCGTGCTACACCCTCTACGTCCTTTGGGGTACCAAGCAATGTTTAGGATCATTCTAATGGTTCTTGTAAGTCCTAATACACATTCCTAGACCATTCTAAGCCTTTAGAATACTCTCTTAACCATTCTACACTTGTTAGAACCTCCAAGGACTCATGCTACACGCTCTACGTCCCTCGGGGACTCAAGCATTGTTTAGGATCATTCTAATGGTTCTTATAAGTCCTAATACACATTCGTAGACCACTCTAGGCCTTTAGAATACTCTCTTAACCATTCTACACTTATTAGAACATCCAAGGACTCGTGCTACACCCTCTACGTCCCTTGGTTTACCAAGCAATGTTTAGGATCATTCCAATGGTTCTTATAAGTCCTAATACACCTTCCTAGACCATTCTAAGCCTTTAGAATACTCTCTTCACCATTCTACACTTGTTAGAACCTCCAAGGACTCATGCTACACCCTCTACGTCCTTTGGGGACTCAAGCATTGTTTAGAATCTTTCTAATGGTTCTTATAAGTCCAAATACATATTCCTAGACCATTCTAAGCCTTTAGAATACTCTGTTAACCATTCTACACCTTTTAGAACCTCCAAGGACTCGTGCTACACCCTCTACGTCCCTTGGCGTACCAAGCAATGTTTAGGGTCATTCTAATGGTTCTTATAAGTCCTAATACACCTTCCTAGACCATTCTAAGCCTTTAGAATACTCTCTTCACCATTCTACACTTGTTAGAACCTCCAAGGACTCATGCTACACCCTCTACGTCCATTGGGGACTCAAGAATTGTTTAGGATCTTTCTAATGGTTCTTATAAGTCCAAATACATATTCCTAGACCATTCTAAGCCTTTAGAATACTCTATTAACCATTCTACACTTGTTAGAACCTCCAAGGACTCGTGCTACACCCTATACGTCCCTTGGGGACTCAAGCATTGTTTACGATCATTCTAATGGTTCTTATAAGTCCAAATACATAATCCTAGACCATTCTAAGCCTTTAGAATACTCTCTTAACCACTCTACACTTGTTAGAACATCCAAGGACTCGTGCTACACCCTCTACGTCCTTTGGGGTACCAAGCAATGTTTAGGATCATTCTAATGGTTCTTGTAAGTCCTAATACACATTCCTAGACCATTCTAAGCCTTTAGAATACTCTCTTAACCATTCTACACTTGTTAGAACATCCAAGGACTCGTGTTACACCCTCTACGTCCCTTGGTGTACGATCATTCTAATGGTTCTTATAAGTCCTAATACACCTTCCTAGACCATTCTAAGCCGTTAGAATACTATCTTCACCATTCTACACTTGTTAGAACCTCCAAGGACTCATGCTACACCCTGTACGTCCTTTGGGGTACCAAAAATTGTTTAGGATCATTCTAATGGTTCTTATAAGTCCTAATACACATTCCTAGACCATTCTAAGCCTTTAGAATACTCTCTAAACCATTCTACACTTGTTAGAACCTCCAAGGACTGATGCTACACGCTCTACGGCCATTGGGGACTCAAGCATTGTTTAGGATCATACTAATGGTTCTTATAAGTCCAAATACATATTCCTAGACCATTCTAAGCCTTTAGAATACTCTCTTAACCATTCTACACTTGTTAGAACCTCCAAGGACTCATGCTACACACTCTACGTCCCTCGGGGACTCAAGCATTGTTTAGGATCATTCTAATGGTTCTTATAAGTCCTAATACACATTCCTAGACCATTCTAAGCCTTTAGAATACTCATTCTATACTTGTTAGAACATCCAAGGACACGTGCTACACCCTATACGTCCTTTGGGGTACCAAGCAATGTTTAGGATCATTCTAATGGTTCTTATAAGTCCTAATACACATTCCTAGACCATTCTAAGCCTTTAGAATACTCTCTTCACCATTCTACACTTGTTAGAACCTCCAAGGACTCGTGCTACACCCTCTACGTCCCTTGGTGTACCAAGCAATGTTTAGGATCATTCTAATGGTTCTTATAAGTCCTAATACACCTTCCTAGACCATTCTAAGCCTTTAGAAAACTCTCTTCACCATTCTACACTTGTTAGAACCTCCAAGGACTCATGCTACACCCTGTACGTCCTTTGGGGACTCAAGCATTGTTTAGAATCTTTCTAATGGTTCTTATAAGTCCAAATACATATTCCTAGACCATTCTAAGCCTTTAGAATACTCTGTTAACCATTCTACACTTGTTAGAACCTCCAAGGATTCGTGCTACACCCTAAACGTCCCTTGGGGACTCAAGCATTGTTTACGATCATTCTAATGGTTCTTATAAGTCCAAATACATAATCCTAGACCATTCTAAGCCTTTAGAATACTCTCTTAACCACTCTACACTTGTTAGAACATCCAAGGACTCGTGCTACACCCTCTACGTCCTTTGGGGTACCAAGCAATGTTTAGGATCATTCTAATGGTTCTTGTAAGTCCTAATACACATTCCTAGACCATACTAAGCCTTTAGAATACTCTCTTAACCATTCTACACTTGTTAGAACATCCAAGGACTCGTGTTACACCCTCTACGTCCCTTGGTGTACGATCATTCTAATGGTTCTTATAAGTCCTAATACACCTTCCTAGACCATTCTAAGCCTTTAGAATACTCTCTTCACCATTCTACACTTGTTAGAACCTCCAAGGACTCATGCTACACCCTGTACGTCCTTTGGGGTACCAAAAATTGTTTAGGATCATTCTAATGGTTCTTGTAAGTCCTAATACTCATTCCTAGACCATTCTAAGCCTTTAGAATACTCTCTAAACCATTCTACACTTGTTAGAACCTCCAAGGACTCATGCTACACGCTCTACGGCCCTTGAGGACTCAAGCATTGTTTAGGATCATACTAATGGTTCTTATAAGTCCAAATACATATTCCTAGACCATTCTAAGCCTTTAGAATACTCTCTTAACCATTCTACACTTGTTAGAACCTCCAAGGACTCATGCTACACGCTCTACGTCCCTCGGGGACTCAAGCATTGTTTAGGATCATTCTAATGGTTCTTATAAGTCCTAATACACATTCCTAGACCATTCTAAGCCTTTAGAGTACTCATTCTATACTTGTTAGAACATCCAAGGACACGTGCTACACCCTATACGTCCTTTGGGGTACCAAGCAATGTTTAGGATCATTCTAATGGTTCTTATAAGTCCTAATACACATTCCTAGACCATTCTAAGCCTTTAGAATACTCTCTTCACCATTCTACACTTGTTAGAACCTCCAAGGACTTGTGCTACACCCTCTACGTCCCTTGGTGTACCAAGCAATGTTTAGGATCATTCTAATGGTTCTTATAAGTCCTAATACACCTTCCTAGACCATTCTAAGCCTTTAGAATACTCTCTTAACCATTCTACACTTGTTAGAACATCCAAGGACTCGTGCTACACCCTCTACGTCCCTTGGTGTACCAAGCAATGTTTCGGATCATTCTAATGGTTCTTATAAGTCCTTATACACCTTCCTAGACCATTCTAAGCCTTTAGAATAATCTCTTAACCATTCCACACTTGTTAAAACCTCCAAGGACTCCTGCTACATGCTCTACGTCCCTCGGGGACTCAAGCATTGTTTTGGATCATTCTAATGGTTCTTATAAGTCCTAATACACATTCCTAGACCATTCTAAGCCTTTAGAATACTCTCTTAACCATTCTACACTTGTTACAACATCCAAGGACTTCTGCTACACCCTCTACGTCCCTTGGTGTACCAAGCAATGTTTAGGATCATTCTAATGGTTCTTATAATTCCTAATACACCTTCCTAGACCATTCTAAGCCTTTAGAATACTCTCTTAACCATTCTAAGCCTTTAGAATACTCTCTTAACCATTCTACACTTGTTAGAACCTCCAAGGACTCGTGCTACACCCTATACGTCCCTTGGGGACTCAAGCATTGTTTACGATCATTCTAATGGTTCTTATAAGTCCAAATACATAATCCTAGACCATTCTAAGCCTTTAGAATACTCTCTTAACCATTCTACACTTGTTAGAACCTCCAAGGACTCGTGCTACACCCTTTACGTCCTTTGGGGTACCAAGCAATGTTTAGGATCATTCTAATGGTTCTTGTAAGTCCTAATTCACATTCCTAGACGATTCTAAGCCTTTAGAATACTCTCTTAACCATTCTACACTTGTTAGAACATCCAAGGACTCGCGCTACACCCTCTACGTCCCTTGGTGTACCAAGCAATGTTTAGCACCATTCTAATGGTTCTTATAAGTCCTTATACATCTTCCTAGACCATTCTAAGCCTTTAGAATACTCTCTTCACCATTCTACACTTGGTAGAACCTCGAAGGACTCATGCTACACCCTGTACGTCCTTTGGGGCACGAAGAAATGTTTAGGATCATTCTAATGGTTCTTGTAAGTCCTAATACACATTCCTAGACCATTCTAAGCCTTTAGAATACTCTCTTAACCATTCTACACTTGTTAGAACCTCCAAGGACTCATGCTACACGCTCTACGTCACTTGGGGACTCAAGCATTGTTTAGGATCATACTAATGGTTCTTATAAGTCCAAATACATATTCCTAGACCATTCTAAGCCTTTAGAATACTCTCTTAACCATTCTACACTTGTTAGAACCTCCAAGGACTCATGCTACACGCTCTACGTCCCTCGGGGACTCAAGCATTGTTTAGGATCATTCTAATGGTTCTTATAAGTCCTAATACACATTCCTAGACCATTCTAAGCCTTTAGAATACTCATTCTATACTTGTTAGAACATCCAAGGACACGTGCTACACCCTATACGTCCTTTGGGGTACCAAGCAATGTTTAGGATCATTCTAATGGTTCTTATAAGTCCTAATACACATTACTAGACCATTCTAAGCCTTTAGAATACTCTCTTCACCATTCTACACTTGTTAGAACCTCCAAGGACTCGTGCTACACCCTCTACGTCCCTTGGTGTACCAAGCAATGTTTAGGATCATTCTAATGGTTCTTATAAGTCCTAATACACCTTCCTAGACCATTCTAAGCCTTTAGAATACTCTCTTCACCATTCTACACTTGTTAGAACCTCCAAGGACTCATGCTACACCCTGTACGTCCTTTGGGGCACCAAGAAATGTTTAGGATCATTCTAATGGTTCTTGTAAGTCCTAATACACATTCCTAGACCATTCTAAGCCTTTAGAATACTCTATTAACCATTCCACACTTGTTAGAACCTCCAAGGACTCGTGCTACACCCTATACGTCCCTTGGGGACTCAAGCATTGTTTTCGATCATTCTAATGGTTCTTATAAGTCCAAATACATAATCCTAGACCATTCTAAGCCTTTAGAATACTCTCTTAACCACTCTACACTTGTTAGAACATCCAAGGACTCGTGCTACACCCTCTACGTCCTTTGGGGTACCAAGCAATGTTTAGGATCATTCTAATGGTTCTTGTAAGTCCTAATACACATTCCTAGACCATTCTAAGCCTTTAGAATACTCTCTTAAGCATTCTACACTTGTTAGAACATCCAAGGACTCGTGTTACACCCTCTACGTCCCTTGGTGTACGATCATTCTAATGGTTCTTATAAGTCCTAATACACCTTCCTAGACCATTCTAAGCCTTTAGAATACTCTCTTCACCATTCTACACTTGTTAGAACCTCCAAGGACTCATGCTACACCCTGTACGTCCTTTGGGGTACCAAAAATTGTTTAGGATCATTCTAATGGTTCTTGTAAGTCCTAATACACATTCCTAGACCATTCTAAGCCTTTAGAATACTCTCTAAACCATTCTACACTAGTTAGAACCTCCAAGGACTCATGCTACACGCTCTACGTCCCTTGGGGACTCAAGCATTGTTTAGGATCATACTAATGGTTCTTATAAGTCCAAATACATATTCCTAGACCATTCTAAGCCTTTAGAATACTCTCTTAACCATTCTACACTTGTTAGAACCTCCAAGGACTCATGCTACACGCTCTACGTCCCTCGGGGACTCAAGCATTGTTTAGGATCATTCTAATGGTTCTTATAAGTCCTAATACACATTCCTAGACCATTCTAAGCCTTTAGAATACTCTCCTAACCATTCTACACTAGTTAGAACCTCCAAGGACTCATGCTACACCCTCTACGTCCCTTGGGGACTCAAGCATTGTTTAGGATCATTCTAATGGTTCTTATAAGTCCTAATACACATTCCTAGACCATTCTAAGCCTTTAGAATACTCTCCTAACCATTCTACACTTGTTAGAACATCCAAGGACTCGTGCTATACCCTCTACGTCACTTGGTGTACCAAACCATTGTTTAGGATCATTCTAATGGTTCTTATAAGTCCAAATACATATTCCTAGACCATTCTAAGCCTTTAGAATACTCTCTTAACCATTCTACACTTGTTAGAACCTCCAAGGACTCGTGCTACACCCTATACGTCCCTTGGGGACTCAAGCATTGTTTACGATCATTCTAATGGTTCTTATAAGTCCAAATACATAATCCTAGACCATTCTAAGCCTTTGGAATACTCTCTTAACCATTCTACACTTGTTAGAACCTCCAAGGACTCGTGCTACACCCTCTACGTCCTTTGGGGTACCAAGCAATGTTTAGGATCATTCTAATGGTTCTTGTAAGTCCTAATTCACATTCCTAGACGATTCTAAGCCTTTAGAATACTCTCTTAACCATTCTACACTTGTTAGAACATCCAAGGACTCGCGCTACACCCTCTACGTCCCTTGGTGTACCAAGCAATGTTTAGGATCATTCTAATGGTTCTTATAAGTCCTTATACACCTTCCTAGACCATTCTAAGCCTTTAGAATACTCTCGTCACCATTCTACACTTGGTAGAACCTCGAAGGACTCATGCTACACCCTGTACGTCCTTTGGGGCACCAAGAAATGTTTAGGATCATTCTAATGGTTCTTGTAAGTCCTAATACACATTCCTAGACCATTCTAAGCCTTTAGAATACTCTCTTAACCATTCTACACTTGTTAGAACCTCCAAGGACTCATGCTACACGCTCTACGTCCCTTGGGGACTCAAGCATTGTTTAGGATCATACTAATGGTTCTTATAAGTCCAAATACATATTCCTAGACCATTCTAAGCCTTTAGAATACTCTCTTAACCATTCTACACTTGTTAGAACCTCCAAGGACTCATGCTACACGCTCTACGTCCCTCGGGGACTCAAGCATTGTTTAGGATCATTGTAATGGTTCTTATAAGTCCTAATACACATTCCTAGACCATTCTAAGCCTTTAGAATACTCATTCTATACTTGTTAGAACATCCAAGGACACGTGCTACACCCTATACGTCCTTTGGGGTACCAAGCAATGTTTAGGATCATTCTACTGGTTCTTATCAGTCCTAATACACATTACTAGACCATTCTAAGCCTTTAGAATACTCTCTTCACCATTCTACACTTGTTAGAACCTCCAAGGACTCGTGCTACACCCTCTACGTCCCTTGGTGTACCAAGCAATGTTTAGGATCATTCTAATGGTTCTTATAAGTCCTAATACACCTTCCTAGACCATTCTAAGCCTTTAGAATACTCTCTTCACCATTCTACACTTGTTAGAACCTCCAAGGACTCATGCTACACCCTGTACGTCCTTTGGGGCACCAAGAAATGATTAGGATCATTCTAATGGTTCTTGTAAGTCCTAATACACATTCCTAGACCATTCTAAGCCTTTAGAATACTCTATTAACCATTCCACACTTGTTAGAACCTCCAAGGACTCGTGCTACACCCTATACGTCCCTTGGGGACTCAAGCATTGTTTACGATCATTCTAATGGTTCTTATAAGTCCAAATACATAATCCTAGACCATTCTAAGCCTTTAGAATACTCTCTTAACCACTCTACACTTGTTAGAACATCCAAGGACTCGTGCTACACCCTCTACGTCCTTTGGGGTACCAAGCAATGTTTAGGATCATTCTAATGGTTCTTGTAAGTCCTAATACACATTCCTAGACCATTCTAAGCCTTTAGAATACTCTCTTAACCATTCTACACTTGTTAGAACATCCAAGGACTCGTGTTACACCCTCTACGTCCCTTGGTGTACGATCATTCTAATGGTTCTTATAAGTCCTAATACACCTTCCTAGACCATTCTAAGCCTTTAGAATACTCTCTTCACCATTCTACACTTGTTAGAACCTCCAAGGACTCATGCTACACCCTGTACGTCCTTTGGGGTACCAAAAATTGTTTAGGATCATTCTAATGGTTCTTGTAAGTCCTAATACACATTCCTAGACCATTCTAAGCCTTTAGAATACTCTCTTAACCATTCCACACTTGTTAGAACCTCCAAGGACTCGTGCTACACGCTCTACGTCCCTTGGGGACTCAAGCATTGTTTACGATCATACTAATGGTTCTTATAAGTCCAAATACATATTCCTAGACCATTCTAAGCCTTTAGAATACTCTCTTAACCATTCTACACTTGTTAGAACCTCCAAGGACTCATGCTACACGCTCTACGTCCCTCGGGGACTCAAGCATTGTTTAGGATCATTCTAATGGTTCTTATAAGTCCTAATACACATTCCTAGACCATTCTAAGCCTTTAGAATACTCTCCTAACCATTCTACACTAGTTAGAACCTCCAAGGACTCATGCTACACCCTCTACGTCCCTTGGGGACTCAAGCATTGTTTAGGATCATTCTAATGGTTCTTATAAGTCCTAATACACATTCCTAGACCATTCTAAGCCTTTAGAATACTCTCCTAACCATTCTACACTTGTTAGAACATCCAAGGACTCGTGCTATACCCTCTACGTCCCTTGGTGTACCAAAGCATTGTTTAGGATCATTCTAATGGTTCTTATAAGTCCAAATACATATTCCTAGACCATTCTAATC
This sequence comes from Crotalaria pallida, assembly GCA_037953625.1. Lineage (NCBI taxonomy): Eukaryota > Viridiplantae > Streptophyta > Magnoliopsida > Fabales > Fabaceae > Crotalaria > Crotalaria pallida. Next base: position 70,292,079 of record CM075649.1, on the reverse strand, counting down.
CTTTAGAATACTCTCTTAACCATTCTACACTTGTTAGAACCTCCAAGGACTCATGCTACACCCTCTACGTCCCTTGGGGACTCAAGCATTGTTTTGGTTCATTCTAATGGTTCTTATAAGTCATAATACACATACCTAGACCATTCTAAACCTTTAGAATACTCTCCTAACCATTCTACACTAGTTAGAACCTCCAAGGACTCATGCTACACCCTCTACGTCCCTTGGGGACTCAAGCATTGTTTAGGATCATTCTAATGGTTCTTATAAGTCCAAATACATATTCCTAGACCATTCTAAGCCTTTAGAATGCTCTCTTAACCATTCTACACTTGTTAGAACCTCCAAGGACTCGTGCTACACGCTCTACGTCCCTTGGGGACTCAAGCATTGTTTACGATCATACTAATGGTTCTTATAAGTCCAAATACATATTCCTAGACCATTCTAAGCCTTTAGAATACTCTCCTAACCATTCTACACTAGTTAGAACCTCCAAGGACTCATGCTACACCCTCTACGTCCCTTGGGGACTCAAGCATTGTTTAGGATCATTCTAATGGTTCTTATAAGTCCAAATACATATTCCTAGACCATTCTAAGCCTTTAGAATGCTCTCTTAACCATTCTACACTTGTTAGAACCTCCAAGGACTCGTGCTACACCCTCTACGTCACTTGGGGTACCGAGCAATGTTTAGGATCATTCTAATGGTTCTTATAAGTCCTAATACACATTCCTAGACCATTCTAAGCCTTTAGAATACTCTCTTAACCATTCTACACTAGTTAGAACCTCCAAGGACTCATGCTACACCCTCTACGTCCCTTGGGGACTCAAGCATTGTTTAGGATCATTCTAATGGTTCTTATAAGTCCAAATACATATTCCTAGACCATTCTAAGCCTTTAGAATGCTCTCTTAACCATTCTACACTTGTTAGAACCTCCAAGGACTCGTGCTACACCCTCTACGTCACTTGGGGTACCGAGCAATGTTTAGGATCATTCTAATGGTTCTTGTAAGTCCTAATACACATTCCTAGACCATTCTAAGCCTTTAGAATACTCTCTTAACCATTCTACACTTGTTAGAACCTCCAAGGACTCGTGCTACACGCTCTACGTCCCTTGGGGACTCAAGCATTGTTTACGATCATACTAATGGTTCTTATAAGTCCAAATACATATTCCTAGACCATTCTAAGCCTTTAGAATACTCTCTTAACCATTCTACACTTGTTAGAACCTCCAAGGACTCATGCTACACGCTCTACGTCCCTTGGGGACTCAAGCATTGTTTTGGTTCATTCTAATGGTTCTTATAAGTCATAATACACATACCTAGACCATTCTAAGCCTTTAGAATACTCTCCTAACCATTCTACACTAGTTAGAACCTCCAAGGACTCATGCTACACCCTCTACGTCCCTTGGGGACTCAAGCATTGTTTAGGATCATTCTAATGGTTCTTATAAGTCCAAATACATATTCCTAGACCATTCTAAGCCTTTAGAATGCTCTCTTAACCATTCTACACTTGTTAGAACCTCCAAGGACTCGTGCTACACCCTCTACGTCACTTGGGGTACAGAGCAATGTTTAGGATCATTCTAATGGTTCTTATAAGTCCTAATACACATTCCTAGACCATTCTAAGCCTTTAGAATACTCTCTTAACCATTCTACACTAGTTAGAACCTCCAAGGACTCATGCTACACCCTCTACGTCCCTTGGGGACAAAAGCATTGTTTAGGATCATTCTAATGCTTCTTATAAGTCCTAATACACATTCCTAGACCATTCTAAGCCTTTAGAATACTCTCCTAACCATTCTACACTTGTTAGAACATCCAAGGACTCGTGCTATACCCTCTACGTCCCTTGGTGTACCAAAGCATTGTTTAGGATCATTCTAATGGTTCTTATAAGTCCAAATATATATTCCTAGACCATTCTAAGCCTTTAGAATACTCTCTTAACCATTCTACACTTGTTAGAACCTCCAAGGACTCATGCTACACCATCTACATCCCTTGGGGACTCAAGCATTGTTTTGGTTCATTCTAATGGTTCTTAAAAGTCCTAATACACATACCTAGACCATTCTAAGCCTTTAGAATACTCTCCTAACCATTCTACACTAGTTAGAACCTCCAAGGACTCATGCTACACCCTCTACGTCCCTTGGGGACTCAAGCATTGTTTAGGATCATTCTAATGGTTCTTATAAGTCCTAATACACATTCCTAGACCATTCTAAGCCTTTAGAATACTCTCCTAACCATTCTACACTTGTTAGAACATCCAAGGACTCGTGCTATACCCTCTACGTCCCTTGGTGTACCAAAGCATTGTTTAGGATCATTCTAATGGTTCTTATAAGTCCAAATACATATTCCTAGACCATTCTAATCCTTTAGAATACTCTCTTAACCATTCTACACTTGTTAGAACCTCCAAGGACTCATGCTACACCCTCTACGTCCCTTGGGGACTCAAGCATTGTTTTGGTTCATTCTAATGGTTCTTATAAGTCCTAATACACATACCTAGACCATTCTAAGCCTTTAGAATACTCTCCTAACCATTCTACACTAGTTAGAACCTCCAAGGACTCATGCTACACCCTCTACGTCCCTTGGGGACTCAAGCATTGTTTAGGATCATTCTAATGGTTCTTATAAGTCCAAATACATATTCCTAGACCATTTTAAGCCTTTAGAATGCTCTCTTAACCATTCTACACTTGTTAGAACCTCCAAGGACTCGTGCTACACCCTCTACGTCACTTGGGGTACCGATCAATGTTTAGGATCATTCTAATGGTTCTTATAAGTCCTAATACACATTCCTAGACCATTCTAAGCCTTTAGAATACTCTCTTAACCATTCTACACTAGTTAGAACCTCCAAGGACTCATGCTACACCCTCTACGTCCCTTGGGGACTCAAGCATTGTTTAGGATCATTCTAATGGTTCTTATAAGTCCTAATACACATTCCTAGACCATTCTAAGCCTTTAGAATACTCTCCTAACCATTCTACACTTGTTAGAACATCCAAGGACTCGTGCTATACCCTCTACGTCCCTTGGTGTACCAAAGCATTGTTTAGGATCATTCTAATGGTTCTTATAAGTCCAAATACATATTCCTAGACCATTCTAAGCCTTTAGAATACTCTCTTAACCATTCTACACTTGTTAGAACCTCCAAGGACTCATGCTACACCATCTACGTCCCTTGGGGACTCAAGCATTGTTTTGGTTCATTCTAATGGTTCTTAAAAGTCCTAATACACATACCTAGACCATTCTAAGCCTTTAGAATACTCTCCTAACCATTCTACACTAGTTAGAACCTCCAAGGACTCATGCTACACCCTCTACGTCCCTTGGGGACCCAAGCATTGTTTAGGATCATTCTAATGGTTCTTATAAGTCCTAATACACATTCCTAGACCATTCTAAGACTTTAGAATAATCTCCTAACCATTCTACACTTGTTAGAACATCCAAGGACTCGTGCTATACCCTCTACGTCCCTTGGTGTACCAAAGCATTGTTTAGGATCATTCTAATGGTTCTTATAAGTCCAAATACATATTCCTAGACCATTCTAATCCTTTAGAATACTCTCTTAACCATTCTACACTTGTTAGAACCTCCAAGGACTCATGCTACACCCTCTACGTCCCTTGGGGACTCAAGCATTGTTTAGGATCATTCTAATGGTTCTTATAAGTCCTAATACACATTCCTAGACCATTCTAAGCCTTTAGAATACTCTCTTAACCATTCTACACTTGTTAGAACCTCCAAGGACTCATGCTACACCATCTACATCCCTTGGGGACTCAAGCATTGTTTTGGTTCATTCTAATGGTTCTTAAAAGTCCTAATACACATACCTAGACCATTCTAAGCCTTTAGAATACTCTCCTAACCATTCTACACTAGTTAGAACCTCCAAGGACTCATGCTACACCCTCTACGTCCCTTGGGGACTCAAGCATTGTTTAGGATCATTCTAATGGTTCTTATAAGTCCAAATACATATTCCTAGACCATTCTAAGCCTTTAGAATGCTCTCTTAACCATTCTACACTTGTTAGAACCTCCAAGGACTCGTGCTACACCCTCTACGTCACTTGGGGTACAGAGCAATGTTTAGGATCATTCTAATGGTTCTTATAAGTCCTAATACACATTCCTAGACCATTCTAAGCCTTTAGAATACTCTCTTAACCATTCTACACTAGTTAGAACCTCCAAGGACTCATGCTACACCCTCTACGTCCCTTGGGGACAAAAGCATTGTTTAGGATCATTCTAATGCTTCTTATAAGTCCTAATACACATTCCTAGACCATTCTAAGCCTTTAGAATACTCTCCTAACCATTCTACACTTGTTAGAACATCCAAGGACTCGTGCTATACCCTCTACGTCCCTTGGTGTACCAAAGCATTGTTTAGGATCATTCTAATGGTTCTTATAAGTCCAAATATATATTCCTAGACCATTCTAAGCCTTTAGAATACTCTCTTAACCATTCTACACTTGTTAGAACCTCCAAGGACTCATGCTACACCATCTACATCCCTTGGGGACTCAAGCATTGTTTTGGTTCATTCTAATGGTTCTTAAAAGTCCTAATACACATACCTAGACCATTCTAAGCCTTTAGAATACTCTCCTAACCATTCTACACTAGTTAGAACCTCCAAGGACTCATGCTACACCCTCTACGTCCCTTGGGGACTCAAGCATTGTTTAGGATCATTCTAATGGTTCTTATAAGTCCTAATACACATTCCTAGACCATTCTAAGCCTTTAGAATACTCTCCTAACCATTCTACACTTGTTAGAACATCCAAGGACTCGTGCTATACCCTCTACGTCCCTTGGTGTACCAAAGCATTGTTTAGGATCATTCTAATGGTTCTTATAAGTCCAAATACATATTCCTAGACCATTCTAATCCTTTAGAATACTCTCTTAACCATTCTACACTTGTTAGAACCTCCAAGGACTCATGCTACACCCTCTACGTCCCTTGGGGACTCAAGCATTGTTTTGGTTCATTCTAATGGTTCTTATAAGTCCTAATACACATACCTAGACCATTCTAAGCCTTTAGAATACTCTCCTAACCATTCTACACTAGTTAGAACCTCCAAGGACTCATGCTACACCCTCTACGTCCCTTGGGGACTCAAGCATTGTTTAGGATCATTCTAATGGTTCTTATAAGTCCAAATACATATTCCTAGACCATTTTAAGCCTTTAGAATGCTCTCTTAACCATTCTACACTTGTTAGAACCTCCAAGGACTCGTGCTACACCCTCTACGTCACTTGGGGTACCGATCAATGTTTAGGATCATTCTAATGGTTCTTATAAGTCCTAATACACATTCCTAGACCATTCTAAGCCTTTAGAATACTCTCTTAACCATTCTACACTAGTTAGAACCTCCAAGGACTCATGCTACACCCTCTACGTCCCTTGGGGACTCAAGCATTGTTTAGGATCATTCTAATGGTTCTTATAAGTCCTAATACACATTCCTAGACCATTCTAAGCCTTTAGAATACTCTCCTAACCATTCTACACTTGTTAGAACATCCAAGGACTCGTGCTATACCCTCTACGTCCCTTGGTGTACCAAAGCATTGTTTAGGATCATTCTAATGGTTCTTATAAGTCCAAATACATATTCCTAGACCATTCTAAGCCTTTAGAATACTCTCTTAACCATTCTACACTTGTTAGAACCTCCAAGGACTCATGCTACACCATCTACGTCCCTTGGGGACTCAAGCATTGTTTTGGTTCATTCTAATGGTTCTTAAAAGTCCTAATACACATACCTAGACCATTCTAAGCCTTTAGAATACTCTCCTAACCATTCTACACTAGTTAGAACCTCCAAGGACTCATGCTACACCCTCTACGTCCCTTGGGGACCCAAGCATTGTTTAGGATCATTCTAATGGTTCTTATAAGTCCTAATACACATTCCTAGACCATTCTAAGACTTTAGAATAATCTCCTAACCATTCTACACTTGTTAGAACATCCAAGGACTCGTGCTATACCCTCTACGTCCCTTGGTGTACCAAAGCATTGTTTAGGATCATTCTAATGGTTCTTATAAGTCCAAATACATATTCCTAGACCATTCTAATCCTTTAGAATACTCTCTTAACCATTCTACACTTGTTAGAACCTCCAAGGACTCATGCTACACCCTCTACGTCCCTTGGGGACTCAAGCATTGTTTAGGATCATTCTAATGGTTCTTATAAGTCCTAATACACATTCCTAGACCATTCTAAGCCTTTAGAATACTCTCTTAACCATTCTACACTTGTTAGAACCTCCAAGGACTCATGCTACACCATCTACATCCCTTGGGGACTCAAGCATTGTTTTGGTTCATTCTAATGGTTCTTAAAAGTCCTAATACACATACCTAGACCATTCTAAGCCTTTAGAATACTCTCCTAACCATTCTACACTAGTTAGAACCTCCAAGGACTCATGCTACACCCTCTACGTCCCTTGGGGACTCAAGCATTGTTTAGGATCATTCTAATGGTTCTTATAAGTCCTAATACACATTCCTAGACCATTCTAAGACTTTAGAATACTCTCCTAACCATTCTACACTTGTTAGAACATCCAAGGACTCGTGCTATACCCTCTACGTCCCTTGGTGTACCAAAGCATTGTTTAGGATCATTCTAATGGTTCTTATAAGTCCAAATACATATTCCTAGACCATTCTAATCGTTTAGAGTACTCTCTTAACCATTCTACACTTGTTAGAACCTCCAAGGACTCATGCTACACCCTCTACGTCCCTTGGGGACTCAAGCATTGTTTTGGTTCATTCTAATGGTTCTTATAAGTCCTAATACACATACCTAGACCATTCTAAGCCTTTAGAATACTCTCCTAACCATTCTACACTAGTTAGAACCTCCAAGGACTCATGCTACACCCTCTACGTCCCTTGGGGACTCAAGCATTGTTTAGGATCATTCTAATGGTTCTTATAAGTCCAAATACATATTCCTAGACCATTCTAAGCCTTTAGAATGCTCTCTTAACCATTCTACACTTGTTAGAACCTCCAAGGACTCGTGCTACACCCTCTACGTCACTTGGGGTACCGAGCAATGTTTAGGATCATTCTAATGGTTCTTATAAGTCCTAATACACATTCCTAGACCATTCTAAGCCTTTAGAATACTCTCTTAACCATTCTACACTAGTTAGAACCTCCAAGGACTCATGCTACACCCTCTACGTCCCTTGGGGACTCAAGCATTGTTTAGGATCATTCTAATGGTTCTTATAAGTCCTAATACACATTCCTAGACCATTCTAATCCTTTAGAATACTCTCCTAACCATTCTACACTTGTTAGAACATCCAAGGACTCGTGCTATACCCTCTACGTCCCTTGGTGTACCAAAGCATTGTTTAGGATCATTCTAATGGTTCTTATAAGTCCAAATACATATTCCTAGACCATTCTAAGCCTTTAGAATACTCTCTTAACCATTCTACACTTGTTAGAACCTCCAAGGACTCATGCTACACCATCTACGTCCCTTGGGGACTCAAGCATTGTTTTGGTTCATTCTAATGGTTCTTAAAAGTCCTAATACACATACCTAGACCATTCTAAGCCTTTAGAATACTCTCCTAACCATTCTACACTAGTTAGAACCTCCAAGGACTCATGCTACACCCTCTACGTCCCTTGGGGACCCAAGCATTGTTTAGGATCATTCTAATGGTTCTTATAAGTCCTAATACACATTCCTAGACCATTCTAAGACTTTAGAATAATCTCCTAACCATTCTACACTTGTTAGAACATCCAAGGACTCGTGCTATACCCTCTACGTCCCTTGGTGTACCAAAGCATTGTTTAGGATCATTCTAATGGTTCTTATAAGTCCAAATACATATTCCTAGACCATTCTAATCCTTTAGAATACTCTCTTAACCATTCTACACTTGTTAGAACCTCCAAGGACTCATGCTACACCCTCTACGTCCCTTGGGGACTCAAGCATTGTTTAGGATCATTCTAATGGTTCTTATAAGTCCTAATACACATTCCTAGACCATTCTAAGCCTTTAGAATACTCTCCTAACCATTCTACACTTGTTAGAACATCCAAGGACTCGTGCTATACCCTCTACGTCCCTTGGTGTACCAAAGCATTGTTTAGGATCATTCTAATGGTTCTTATAAGTCCAAATACATATTCCTAGACCATTCTAATCCTTTAGAATACTCTCTTAACCATTCTACACTTGTTAGAACCTCCAAGGACTCATGCTACACCATCTACGTCCCTTGGGGACTCAAGCATTGTTTTGGTTCATTCTAATGGTTCTTAAAAGTCCTAATACACATACCTAGACCATTCTAAGCCTTTAGAATACTCTCCTAACCATTCTACACTAGTTAGAACCTCCAAGGACTCATGCTACACCCTCTACGTCCCTTGGGGACCCAAGCATTGTTTAGGATCATTCTAATGGTTCTTATAAGTCCTAATACACATTCCTAGACCATTCTAAGACTTTAGAATAATCTCCTAACCATTCTACACTTGTTAGAACATCCAAGGACTCGTGCTATACCCTCTACGTCCCTTGGTGTACCAAAGCATTGTTTAGGATCATTCTAATGGTTCTTATAAGTCCTAATACACATTCCTAGACCATTCTAAGCCTTTAGAATACTCTCTTAACCATTCTACACTTGTTAGAACCTCCAAGGACTCATGCTACACCATCTACATCCCTTGGGGACTCAAGCATTGTTTTGGTTCATTCTAATGGTTCTTAAAAGTCCTAATACACATACCTAGACCATTCTAAGCCTTTAGAATACTCTCCTAACCATTCTACACTAGTTAGAACCTCCAAGGACTCATGCTACACCCTCTACGTCCCTTGGGGACTCAAGCATTGTTTAGGATCATTCTAATGGTTCTTATAAGTCCTAATACACATTCCTAGACCATTCTAAGCCTTTAGAATACTCTCCTAACCATTCTACACTTGTTAGAACATCCAAGGACTCGTGCTATACCCTCTACATCCCTTGGTGTACCAAAGCATTGTTTAGGATCATTCTAATGGTTCTTATAAGTCCAAATACATATTCCTAGACCATTCTAATCGTTTAGAATACTCTCTTAACCATTCTACACTTGTTAGAACCTCCAAGGACTCATGCTACACCCTCTACGTCCCTTGGGGACTCAAGCATTGTTTTGGTTCATTCTAATGGTTCTTATAAGTCCTAATACACATACCTAGACCATTCTAAGCCTTTAGAATACTCTCCTAACCATTCTACACTAGTTAGAACCTCCAAGGACTCATGCTACACCCTCTACGTCCCTTGGGGACTCAAGCATTGTTTAGGATCATTCTAATGGTTCTTATAAGTCCAAATACATATTCCTAGACCATTCTAAGCCTTTAGAATGCTCTCTTAACCATTCTACACTTGTTAGAACCTCCAAGGACTCGTGCTACACCCTCTACGTCACTTGGGGTACCGAGCAATGTTTAGGATCATTCTAATGGTTCTTATAAGTCCTAATACACATTCCTAGACCATTCTAAGCCTTTAGAATACTCTCTTAACCATTCTACACTAGTTAGAACCTCCAAGGACTCATGCTACACCCTCTACGTCCCTTGGGGACTCAAGCATTGTTTAGGATCATTCTAATGGTTCTTATAAGTCCTAATACACATTCCTAGACCATTCTAAGCCTTTAGAATACTCTCCTAACCATTCTACACTTGTTAGAACATCCAAGGACTCGTGCTATACCCTCTACGTCCCTTGGTGTACCAAAGCATTGTTTAGGATCATTCTAATGGTTCTTATAAGTCCAAATACATATTCCTAGACCATTCTAAGCCTTTAGAATACTCTCTTAACCATTCTACACTTGTTAGAACCTCCAAGGACTCATGCTACACCATCTACGTCCCTTGGGGACTCAAGCATTGTTTTGGTTCATTCTAATGGTTCTTAAAAGTCCTAATACACATACCTAGACCATTCTAAGCCTTTAGAATACTCTCCTAACCATTCTACACTAGTTAGAACCTCCAAGGACTCATGCTACACCCTCTACGTCCCTTGGGGACCCAAGCATTGTTTAGGATCATTCTAATGGTTCTTATAAGTCCTAATACACATTCCTAGACCATTCTAAGACTTTAGAATAATCTCCTAACCATTCTACACTTGTTAGAACATCCAAGGACTCGTGCTATACCCTCTACGTCCCTTGGTGTACCAAAGCATTGTTTAGGATCATTCTAATGGTTCTTATAAGTCCAAATACATATTCCTAGACCATTCTAATCCTTTAGAATACTCTCTTAACCATTCTACACTTGTTAGAACCTCCAAGGACTCATGCTACACCCTCTACGTCCCTTGGGGACTCAAGCATTGTTTAGGATCATTCTAATGGTTCTTATAAGTCCTAATACACATTCCTAGACCATTCTAAGCCTTTAGAATACTCTCCTAACCATTCTACACTTGTTAGAACATCCAAGGACTCGTGCTATACCCTCTACGTCCCTTGGTGTACCAAAGCATTGTTTAGGATCATTCTAATGGTTCTTATAAGTCCAAATACATATTCCTAGACCATTCTAATCCTTTAGAATACTCTCTTAACCATTCTACACTTGTTAGAACCTCCAAGGACTCATGCTACACCATCTACGTCCCTTGGGGACTCAAGCATTGTTTTGGTTCATTCTAATGGTTCTTAAAAGTCCTAATACACATACCTAGACCATTCTAAGCCTTTAGAATACTCTCCTAACCATTCTACACTAGTTAGAACCTCCAAGGACTCATGCTACACCCTCTACGTCCCTTGGGGACCCAAGCATTGTTTAGGATCATTCTAATGGTTCTTATAAGTCCTAATACACATTCCTAGACCATTCTAAGACTTTAGAATAATCTCCTAACCATTCTACACTTGTTAGAACATCCAAGGACTCGTGCTATACCCTCTACGTCCCTTGGTGTACCAAAGCATTGTTTAGGATCATTCTAATGGTTCTTATAAGTCCAAATACATATTCCTAGACCATTCTAATCCTTTAGAATACTCTCTTAACCATTCTACACTTGTTAGAACCTCCAAGGACTCATGCTACACCCTCTACGTCCCTTGGGGACTCAAGCATTGTTTTGGTTCATTCTAATGGTTCTTATAAGTCATAATACACATACCTAGACCATTCTAAGCCTTTAGAATACTCTCCTAACCATTCTACACTAGTTAGAACCTCCAAGGACTCATGCTACACCCTCTACGTCCCTTGGGGACTCAAGCATTGTTTAGGATCATTCTAATGGTTCTTGTAAGTCCAAATACATATTCCTAGACCATTCTAAGCCTTTAGAATGCTCTCTTAACCATTCTACACTTGTTAGAACCTCCAAGGACTCGTGCTACACCCTCTACGTCACTTGGGGTACCGAGCAATGTTTAGGATCATTCTAATGGTTCTTATAAGTCCTAATACACATTCCTAGACCATTCTAAGCCTTTAGAATACTCTCTTAACCATTCTACACTAGTTAGAACCTCCAAGGACTCATGCTACACCCTCTACGTCCCTTGGGGACAAAAGCATTGTTTAGGATCATTCTAATGCTTCTTATAAGTCCTAATACACATTCCTAGACCATTCTAAGCCTTTAGAATACTCTCCTAACCATTCTACACTTGTTAGAACATCCAAGGACTCGTGCTATACCCTCTACGTCCCTTGGTGTACCAAAGCATTGTTTAGGATCATTCTAATGGTTCTTATAAGTCCAAATATATATTCCTAGACCATTCTAAGCCTTTAGAATACTCTCTTAACCATTCTACACTTGTTAGAACCTCCAAGGACTCATGCTACACCATCTACATCCCTTGGGGACTCAAGCATTGTTTTGGTTCATTCTAATGGTTCTTAAAAGTCCTAATACACATACCTAGACCATTCTAAGCCTTTAGAATACTCTCCTAACCATTCTACACTAGTTAGAACCTCCAAGGACTCATGCTACACCCTCTACGTCCCTTGGGGACTCAAGCATTGTTTAGGATCATTCTAATGGTTCTTATAAGTCCTAATACACATTCCTAGACCATTCTAAGCCTTTAGAATACTCTCCTAACCATTCTACACTTGTTAGAACATCCAAGGACTCGTGCTATACCCTCTACGTCCCTTGGTGTACCAAAGCATTGTTTAGGATCATTCTAATGGTTCTTATAAGTCCAAATACATATTCCTAGACCATTCTAAGCCTTTAGAATACTCTCTTAACCATTCTACACTTGTTAGAACCTCCAAGGACTCATGCTACACCATCTACGTCCCTTGGGGACTCAAGCATTGTTTTGGTTCATTCTAATGGTTCTTAAAAGTCCTAATACACATACCTAGACCATTCTAAGCCTTTAGAATACTCTCCTAACCATTCTACACTAGTTAGAACCTCCAAGGACTCATGCTACACCCTCAACGTCCCTTGGGGACTCAAGCATTGTTTTGGTTCATGCTAATGGTTCTTATAAGTCCTAATACACATACCTAGACCATTCTAAGCCTTTAGAATACTCTCCTAACCATTCTACACTAGTTAGAACCTCCAAGGACTCATGCTACACCCTCTACGTCCCTTGGGGACTCAAGCATTGTTTAGGATCATTCTAATGGTTCTTATAAGTCCAAATACATATTCCTAGACCATTCTAAGCCTTTAGAATGCTCTCTTAACCATTCTACACTTGTTAGAACCTCCAAGGACTCGTGCTACACCCTCTACGTCACTTGGGGTACCGAGCAATGTTTAGGATCATTCTAATGGTTCTTATAAGTCCTAATACACATTCCTAGACCATTCTAAGCCTTTAGAATACTCTCTTAACCATTCTACACTAGTTAGAACCTCCAAGGACTCATGCTACACCCTCTACGTCCCTTGGGGACTCAAGCATTGTTTAGGATCATTCTAATGGTTCTTATAAGTCCTAATACACATTCCTAGACCATTCTAAGCCTTTAGAATACTCTCCTAACCATTCTACACTTGTTAGAACATCCAAGGACTCGTGCTACACCCTCTACGTCCCTTGGCGTACCAAGAAATGTTTAGGATCATTCTAATGGTTCTTATAAGTCCTAATACACATTCCTAGACCATTCTAAGCCTTTAGAATACTCTCTTAACCATTATACACTTGTTAGAACCTCCAAGGACTCGTGCTACACCCTCTACGTCCCTTAGGGACTCAAGCATTGTTTTGGTTCATTCTAATGGTTCTTATAAGTCCTAATACACATTCCTAGACCATTCTAAGCCTTTAGAATACTCTCTTAACCATTCTACATTTGTTAGAACATCCAAGGACTCGTGCTACACCCTCTACGTCCCTTGGTGACTCAAGCATTGTTTAGGATCATTCTAATGGTTCTTATAAGTCCTAATACACATTCCTAGACCATTCTAAGCCTTTAGAATACTCTCCTAACCATTCTACACTAGTTAGAACCTCCAAGGACTCATGCTACACCCTCTACGTCCCTTGGGGACTCAAGCATTGTTTAGGATCATTCTAATGGTTCTTATAAGTCCTAATACACATTCCTAGACCATTCTAAGCCTTTAGAATACTCTCTTAACCATTCTACATTTGTTAGAACATCCAAGGACTCGTGCTACACCCTCTACGTCCCTTGGTGACTCAAGCATTGTTTAGGATCATTCTAATGGTTCTTATAAGTCCTAATACACATTCCTAGACCATTCTAAGCCTTTAGAATACTCTCCTAACCATTCTACACTTGTTAGAACATCCAAGGACTCGTGCTATACCCTCTACGTCCCTTGGTGTACCAAAGCATTGTTTAGGATCATTCTAATGGTTCTTATAAGTCCAAATACATATTCCTAGACCATTCTAAGCATTTAGAAAACTCTCTTAACCATTCTACACTTGTTAGAACCTCCAAGGACTCATGCTACACCATCTACGTCCCTTGGGGACTCAAGCATTGTTTTGGTTCATTCTAATGGTTCTTATAAGTCCTAATACACATTCCTAGACCATTCTAAGCCTTTAGAATACTCTCCTAACCATTCTACACTTGTTAGAACATCCAAGGACTCGTGCTATACCCTCTACGTCCCTTGGTGTACCAAAGCATTGTTTAGGATCATTCTAATGGTTCTTATAAGTCCAAATACATATTCCTAGACCATTCTAAGCCTTTAGAAAACTCTCTTAACCATTCTACACTTGTTAGAACCTCCAAGGACTCATGCTACACCATCTACGTCCCTTGGGGACTCAAGCATTGTTTTGGTTCATTCTAATGGTTCTTAAAAGTCCTAATACACATACCTAGACCATTCTAAGCCTTTAGAATACTCTCCTAACCATTCTACACTAGTTAGAACCTCCAAGGACTCATGCTACACCCTCTACGTCCCTTGGGGACTCAAGCATTGTTTAGGATCATTCTAATGGTTCTTATAAGTCCTAATACACATTCCTAGACCATTCTAAGCCTTTAGAATACTCTCCTAACCATTCTACACTTGTTAGAACATCCAAGGACTCGTGCTATACCCTCTACGTCCCTTGGTGTACCAAAGCATTGTTTAGGATCATTCTAATGGTTCTTATAAGTCCAAATACATATTCCTAGACCATTCTAATCCTTTAGAATACTCTCTTAACCATTCTACACTTGTTAGAACCTCCAAGGACTCATGCTACACCCTCTACGTCCCTTGGGGACTCAAGCATTGTTTTGGTTCATTCTAATGGTTCTTATAAATCCTAATACACATACCTAGACCATTCTAAGCCTTTAGAATACTCTCCTAACCATTCTACACTAGTTAGAACCTCCAAGGACTCATGCTACACCCTCTACGTCCCTTGGGGACTCAAGCATTGTTTAGGATCATTCTAATGGTTCTTATAAGTCCAAATACATATTCCTAGACCATTCTAAGCCTTTAGAATGCTCTCTTAACCATTCTACACTTGTTAGAACCTCCAAGGACTCGTGCTACACCCTCTACGTCACTTGGGGTACCGAGCAATGTTTAGGATCATTCTAATGGTTCTTATAAGTCCTAATACACATTCCTAGACCATTCTAAGCCTTTAGAATACTCTCTTAACCATTCTACACTAGTTAGAACCTCCAAGGACTCATGCTACACCCTCTACGTCCCTTGGGGACTCAAGCATTGTTTAGGATCATTCTAATGGTTCTTATAAGTCCTAATACACATTCCTAGACCATTCTAAGCCTTTAGAATACTCTCCTAACCATTCTACACTTGTTAGAACATCCAAGGACTCGTGCTATACCCTCTACGTCCCTTGGTGTACCAAAGCATTGTTTAGGATCATTCTAATGGTTCTTATAAGTCCAAATACATATTCCTAGACCATTCTAAGCCTTTAGAATACTCTCTTAACCATTCTACACTTGTTAGAACCTCCAAGGACTCATGCTACACCATCTACGTCCCTTGGGGACTCAAGCATTGTTTTGGTTCATTCTAATGGTTCTTAAAAGTCCTAATACACATACCTAGACCATTCTAAGCCTTTAGAATACTCTCCTAACCATTCTACACTAGTTAGAACCTCCAAGGACTCATGCTACACCCTCT
Organism: Crotalaria pallida; assembly: GCA_037953625.1. Classification (NCBI taxonomy): domain Eukaryota; kingdom Viridiplantae; phylum Streptophyta; class Magnoliopsida; order Fabales; family Fabaceae; genus Crotalaria; species Crotalaria pallida. The sequence goes on along the minus strand of CM075649.1, from coordinate 70,276,285 downwards.
ACGTCCCTTGGGGACTCAAGCATTGTTTAGGATCATTCTAAAGGTTCTTATAAGTCCTAATACACATTCCTAGACCATTCTAAGCCTTTAGAATACTCTCTTAACCATTCTACATTTGTTAGAACATCCAAGGACTCGTGCTACACCCTCTACGTCCCTTGGTGACTCAAGCATTGTTTAGGATCATTCTAATGGTTCTTATAAGTCCTAATACACATTCCTAGACCATTCTAAGCCTTTAGAATACTCTCCTAACCATTCTACACTTGTTAGAACATCCAAGGACTCGTGCTATACCCTCTACGTCCCTTGGTGTACCAAAGCATTGTTTAGGATCATTCTAATGGTTCTTATAAGTCCAAATACATATTCCTAGACCATTCTAAGCATTTAGAAAACTCTCTTAACCATTCTACACTTGTTAGAACCTCCAAGGACTCATGCTACACCATCTACGTCCCTTGGGGACTCAAGCATTGTTTTGGTTCATTCTAATGGTTCTTATAAGTCCTAATACACATTCCTAGACCATTCTAAGCCTTTAGAATACTCTCCTAACCATTCTACACTTGTTAGAACATCCAAGGACTCGTGCTATACCCTCTACGTCCCTTGGTGTACCAAAGCATTGTTTAGGATCATTCTAATGGTTCTTATAAGTCCAAATACATATTCCTAGACCATTCTAAGCCTTTAGAAAACTCTCTTAACCATTCTACACTTGTTAGAACCTCCAAGGACTCATGCTACACCATCTACGTCCCTTGGGGACTCAAGCATTGTTTTGGTTCATTCTAATGGTTCTTATAAGTCCTAATACACATTCCTAGACCATTCTAAGCCTTTAGAATACTCTCCTAACCATTCTACACTTGTTAGAACATCCAAGGACTCGTGCTATACCCTCTACGTCCCTTGGTGTACCAAAGCATTGTTTAGGATCATTCTAATGGTTCTTATAAGTCCAAATACATATTCCTAGACCATTCTAAGCCTTTAGAAAACTCTCTTAACCATTCTACACTTGTTAGAACCTCCAAGGACTCATGCTACACCATCTACGTCCCTTGGGGACTCAAGCATTGTTTTGGTTCATTCTAATGGTTCTTAAAAGTCCTAATACACATACCTAGACCATTCTAAGCCTTTAGAATACTCTCCTAACCATTCTACACTAGTTAGAACCTCCAAGGACTCATGCTACACCCTCTACGTCCCTTGGGGACTCAAGCATTGTTTAGGATCATTCTAATGGTTCTTATAAGTCCTAATACACATTCCTAGACCATTCTAAGCCTTTAGAATACTCTCCTAACCATTCTACACTTGTTAGAACATCCAAGGACTCGTGCTATACCCTCTACGTCCCTTGGTGTACCAAAGCATTGTTTAGGATCATTCTAATGGTTCTTATAAGTCCAAATACATATTCCTAGACCATTCTAATCCTTTAGAATACTCTCTTAACCATTCTACACTTGTTAGAACCTCCAAGGACTCATGCTACACCCTCTACGTCCCTTGGGGACTCAAGCATTGTTTTGGTTCATTCTAATGGTTCTTATAAATCCTAATACACATACCTAGACCATTCTAAGCCTTTAGAATACTCTCCTAACCATTCTACACTAGTTAGAACCTCCAAGGACTCATGCTACACCCTCTACGTCCCTTGGGGACTCAAGCATTGTTTAGGATCATTCTAATGGTTCTTATAAGTCCAAATACATATTCCTAGACCATTCTAAGCCTTTAGAATGCTCTCTTAACCATTCTACACTTGTTAGAACCTCCAAGGACTCGTGCTACACCCTCTACGTCACTTGGGGTACCGAGCAATGTTTAGGATCATTCTAATGGTTCTTATAAGTCCTAATACACATTCCTAGACCATTCTAAGCCTTTAGAATACTCTCTTAACCATTCTACACTAGTTAGAACCTCCAAGGACTCATGCTACACCCTCTACGTCCCTTGGGGACTCAAGCATTGTTTAGGATCATTCTAATGGTTCTTATAAGTCCTAATACACATTCCTAGACCATTCTAAGCCTTTAGAATACTCTCCTAACCATTCTACACTTGTTAGAACATCCAAGGACTCGTGCTATACCCTCTACGTCCCTTGGTGTACCAAAGCATTGTTTAGGATCATTCTAATGGTTCTTATAAGTCCAAATACATATTCCTAGACCATTCTAAGCCTTTAGAATACTCTCTTAACCATTCTACACTTGTTAGAACCTCCAAGGACTCATGCTACACCATCTACGTCCCTTGGGGACTCAAGCATTGTTTTGGTTCATTCTAATGGTTCTTAAAAGTCCTAATACACATACCTAGACCATTCTAAGCCTTTAGAATACTCTCCTAACCATTCTACACTAGTTAGAACCTCCAAGGACTCATGCTACACCCTCTACGTCCCTTGGGGACTCAAGCATTGTTTAGGATCATTCTAAAGGTTCTTATAAGTCCTAATACACATTCCTAGACCATTCTAAGCCTTTAGAATACTCTCTTAACCATTCTACATTTGTTAGAACATCCAAGGACTCGTGCTACACCCTCTACGTCCCTTGGTGACTCAAGCATTGTTTAGGATCATTCTAATGGTTCTTATAAGTCCTAATACACATTCCTAGACCATTCTAAGCCTTTAGAATACTCTCCTAACCATTCTACACTTGTTAGAACATCCAAGGACTCGTGCTATACCCTCTACGTCCCTTGGTGTACCAAAGCATTGTTTAGGATCATTCTAATGGTTCTTATAAGTCCAAATACATATTCCTAGACCATTCTAAGCATTTAGAAAACTCTCTTAACCATTCTACACTTGTTAGAACCTCCAAGGACTCATGCTACACCATCTACGTCCCTTGGGGACTCAAGCATTGTTTTGGTTCATTCTAATGGTTCTTATAAGTCCTAATACACATTCCTAGACCATTCTAAGCCTTTAGAATACTCTCCTAACCATTCTACACTTGTTAGAACATCCAAGGACTCGTGCTATACCCTCTACGTCCCTTGGTGTACCAAAGCATTGTTTAGGATCATTCTAATGGTTCTTATAAGTCCAAATACATATTCCTAGACCATTCTAAGCCTTTAGAAAACTCTCTTAACCATTCTACACTTGTTAGAACCTCCAAGGACTCATGCTACACCATCTACGTCCCTTGGGGACTCAAGCATTGTTTTGGTTCATTCTAATGGTTCTTAAAAGTCCTAATACACATACCTAGACCATTCTAAGCCTTTAGAATACTCTCCTAACCATTCTACACTAGTTAGAACCTCCAAGGACTCATGCTACACCCTCTACGTCCCTTGGGGACTCAAGCATTGTTTAGGATCATTCTAATGGTTCTTATAAGTCCTAATACACATTCCTAGACCATTCTAAGCCTTTAGAATACTCTCCTAACCATTCTACACTTGTTAGAACATCCAAGGACTCGTGCTATACCCTCTACGTCCCTTGGTGTACCAAAGCATTGTTTAGGATCATTCTAATGGTTCTTATAAGTCCAAATACATATTCCTAGACCATTCTAATCCTTTAGAATACTCTCTTAACCATTCTACACTTGTTAGAACCTCCAAGGACTCATGCTACACCCTCTACGTCCCTTGGGGACTCAAGCATTGTTTTGGTTCATTCTAATGGTTCTTATAAATCCTAATACACATACCTAGACCATTCTAAGCCTTTAGAATACTCTCCTAACCATTCTACACTAGTTAGAACCTCCAAGGACTCATGCTACACCCTCTACGTCCCTTGGGGACTCAAGCATTGTTTAGGATCATTCTAATGGTTCTTATAAGTCCAAATACATATTCCTAGACCATTCTAAGCCTTTAGAATGCTCTCTTAACCATTCTACACTTGTTAGAACCTCCAAGGACTCGTGCTACACCCTCTACGTCACTTGGGGTACCGAGCAATGTTTAGGATCATTCTAATGGTTCTTATAAGTCCTAATACACATTCCTAGACCATTCTAAGCCTTTAGAATACTCTCGTAACCATTCTACACTAGTTAGAACCTCCAAGGACTCATGCTACACCCTCTACGTCCCTTGGGGACTCAAGCATTGTTTAGGATCATTCTAATGGTTCTTATAAGTCCTAATACACATTCCTAGACCATTCTAAGCCTTTAGAATACTCTCCTAACCATTCTACACTTGTTAGAACATCCAAGGACTCGTGCTATACCCTCTACGTCCCTTGGTGTACCAAAGCATTGTTTAGGATCATTCTAATGGTTCTTATAAGTCCAAATACATATTCCTAGACCATTCTAAGCCTTTAGAATACTCTCTTAACCATTCTACACTTGTTAGAACCTCCAAGGACTCATGCTACACCATCTACGTCCCTTGGGGACTCAAGCATTGTTTTGGTTCATTCTAATGGTTCTTATAAGTCCTAATACACATTCCTAGACCATTCTAAGCCTTTAGAATACTCTCCTAACCATTCTACACTTGTTAGAACATCCAAGGACTCGTGCTATACCCTCTACGTCCCTTGGTGTACCAAAGCATTGTTTAGGATCATTCTAATGGTTCTTATAAGTCCAAATACATATTCCTAGACCATTCTAATCCTTTAGAATACTCTCTTAACCATTCTACACTTGTTAGAACCTCCAAGGACTCATGCTACACCCTCTACGTCCCTTAGGGACTCAACATTGTTTTGGTTCATTCTAATGGTTCTTATAAGTCCTAATACACATTCCTAGACCATTCTAAGCCTTTAGAATACTCTCCTAACCATTCTACACTTGTTAGAACATCCAAGGACTCGTGCTATACCCTCTACGTCCCTTGGTGTACCAAAGCATTGTTTAGGATCATTCTAATGGTTCTTATAAGTCCAAATACATATTCCTAGACCATTCTAAGCATTTAGAAAACTCTCTTAACCATTCTACACTTGTTAGAACCTCCAAGGACTCATGCTACACCATCTACGTCCCTTGGGGACTCAAGCATTGTTTTGGTTCATTCTAATGGTTCTTATAAGTCCTAATACACATTCCTAGACCATTCTAAGCCTTTAGAATACTCTCCTAACCTTTCTACACTTGTTAGAACATCCAAGGACTCGTGCTATACCCTCTACGTCCCTTGGTGTACCAAAGCATTGTTTAGGATCATTCTAATGGTTCTTATAAGTCCAAATACATATTCCTAGACCATTCTAAGCCTTTAGAAAACTCTCTTAACCATTCTACACTTGTTAGAACCTCCAAGGACTCATGCTACACCATCTACGTCCCTTGGGGACTCAAGCATTGTTTTGGTTCATTCTAATGGTTCTTAAAAGTCCTAATACACATACCTAGACCATTCTAAGCCTTTAGAATACTCTCCTAACCATTCTACACTAGTTAGAACCTCCAAGGACTCATGCTACACCCTCTACGTCCCTTGGGGACTCAAGCATTGTTTAGGATCATTCTAATGGTTCTTATAAGTCCTAATACACATTCCTAGACCATTCTAAGCCTTTAGAATACTCTCCTAACCATTCTACACTTGTTAGAACATCCAAGGACTCGTGCTATACCCTCTACGTCCCTTGGTGTACCAAAGCATTGTTTAGGATCATTCTAATGGTTCTTATAAGTCCAAATACATATTCCTAGACCATTCTAATCCTTTAGAATACTCTCTTAACCATTCTACACTTGTTAGAACCTCCAAGGACTCATGCTACACCCTCTACGTCCCTTGGGGACTCAAGCATTGTTTTGGATCATTCTAATGGTTCTTATAAGTCCTAATACACATACCTAGACCATTCTAAGCCTTTAGAATACTCTCCTAACCATTCTACACTAGTTAGAACCTCCAAGGACTCATGCTACACCCTCTACGTCCCTTGGGGACTCAAGCATTGTTTAGGATCATTCTAATGGTTCTTATAAGTCCAAATACATATTCCTAGACCATTCTAAGCCTTTAGAATGCTCTCTTAACCATTCTACACTTGTTAGAACCTCCAAGGACTCGTGCTACACCCTCTACGTCACTTGGGGTACCGAGCAATGTTTAGGATCATTCTAATGGTTCTTATAAGTCCTAATACACATTCCTAGACCATTCTAAGCCTTTAGAATACTCTCTTAACCATTCTACACTAGTTAGAACCTCCAAGGACTCATGCTACACCCTCTACGTCCCTTGGGGACTCAAGCATTGTTTAGGATCATTCTAATGGTTCTTCTAAGTCCTAATACACATTCCTAGACCATTCTAAGCCTTTAGAATACTCTCCTAACCATTCTACACTTGTTAGAACATCCAAGGACTCGTGCTATACCCTCTACGTCCCTTGGTGTACCAAAGCATTGTTTAGGATCATTCTAATGGTTCTTATAAGTCCAAATACATATTCCTAGACCATTCTAAGCCTTTAGAATACTCTCTTAACCATTCTACACTTGTTAGAACCTCCAAGGACTCATGCTACACCATCTACGTCCCTTGGGGACTCAAGCATTGTTTTGGTTCATTCTAATGGTTCTTAAAAGTCCTAATACACATACCTAGACCATTCTAAGCCTTTAGAATACTCTCCTAACCATTCTACACTAGTTAGAACCTCCAAGGACTCATGCTACACCCTCTACGTCCCTTGGGGACTCAAGCATTGTTTAGGATCATTCTAATGGTTCTTATAAGTCCTAATACACATTCCTAGACCATTCTAAGCCTTTAGAATACTCTCCTAACCATTCTACACTTGTTAGAACATCCAAGGACTCGTGCTATACCCTCTACGACCCTTGGTGTACCAAAGCATTGTTTAGGATCATTCTAATGGTTCTTATAAGTCAAATACATATTCCTAGACCATTCTAATCCTTTAGAATACTCTCTTAACCATTCTACACTTGTTAGAACCTCCAAGGACTCATGCTACACCCTCTACGTCCCTTAGGGACTCAACATTGTTTTGGTTCATTCTAATGGTTCTTATAAGTCCTAATACACATTCCTAGACCATTCTAAGCCTTTAGAATACTCTCTTAACCATTCTACATTTGTTAGAACATCCAAGGACTCGTGCTACACCCTCTACGTCCCTTGGTGACTCAAGCATTGTTTAGGATCATTCTAATGGTTCTTATAAGTCCTAATACACATTCCTAGACCATTCTAAGCCTTTAGAATACTCTCCTAACCATTCTACACTTGTTAGAACATCCAAGGACTCGTGCTATACCCTCTACGTCCCTTGGTGTACCAAAGCATTGTTTAGGATCATTCTAATGGTTCTTATAAGTCCAAATACATATTCCTAGACCATTCTAAGCATTTAGAAAACTCTCTTAACCATTCTACACTTGTTAGAACCTCCAAGGACTCATGCTACACCATCTACGTCCCTTGGTGACTCAAGCATTGTTTAGGATCATTCTAATGGTTCTTATAAGTCCTAATACACATTCCTAGACCATTCTAAGCCTTTAGAATACTCTCCTAACCATTCTACACTTGTTAGAACATCCAAGGACTCGTGCTATACCCTCTACGTCCCTTGGTGTACCAAAGCATTGTTTAGGATCATTCTAATGGTTCTTATAAGTCCAAATACATATTCCTAGACCATTCTAATCCTTTAGAATACTCTCTTAACCATTCTACACTTGTTAGAACCTCCAAGGACTCATGCTACACCCTCTACGTCCCTTAGGGACTCAACATTGTTTTGGTTCATTCTAATGGTTCTTATAAGTCCTAATACACATTCCTAGACCATTCTAAGCCTTTAGAATACTCTCTTAACCATTCTACATTTGTTAGAACATCCAAGGACTCGTGCTACACCCTCTACGTCCCTTGGTGACTCAAGCATTGTTTAGGATCATTCTAATGGTTCTTATAAGTCCTAATACACATTCCTAGACCATTCTAAGCCTTTAGAATACTCTCCTAACCATTCTACACTTGTTAGAACATCCAAGGACTCGTGCTATACCCTCTACGTCCCTTGGTGTACCAAAGCATTGTTTAGGATCATTCTAATGGTTCTTATAAGTCCAAATACATATTCCTAGACCATTCTAAGCATTTAGAAAACTCTCTTAACCATTCTACACTTGTTAGAACCTCCAAGGACTCATGCTACACCATCTACGTCCCTTGGGGACTCAAGCATTGTTTTGGTTCATTCTAATGGTTCTTATAAGTCCTAATACACATTCCTAGACCATTCTAAGCCTTTAGAATACTCTCCTAACCATTCTACACTTGTTAGAACATCCAAGGACTCGTGCTATACCCTCTACGTCCCTTGGTGTACCAAAGCATTGTTTAGGATCATTCTAATGGTTCTTATAAGTCCAAATACATATTCCTAGACCATTCTAAGCCTTTAGAAAACTCTCTTAACCATTCTACACTTGTTAGAACCTCCAAGGACTCATGCTACACCATCTACGTCCCTTGGGGACTCAAGCATTGTTTTGGTTCATTCTAATGGTTCTTAAAAGTCCTAATACACATACCTAGACCATTCTAAGCCTTTAGAATACTCTCCTAACCATTCTACACTAGTTAGAACCTCCAAGGACTCATGCTACACCCTCTACGTCCCTTGGGGACTCAAGCATTGTTTAGGATCATTCTAATGGTTCTTATAAGTCCTAATACACATTCCTAGACCATTCTAAGCCTTTAGAATACTCTCCTAACCTTTCTACACTTGTTAGAACATCCAAGGACTCGTGCTATACCCTCTACGTCCCTTGGTGTACCAAAGCATTGTTTAGGATCATTCTAATGGTTCTTATAAGTCCAAATACATATTCCTAGACCATTCTAATCCTTTAGAATACTCTCTTAACCATTCTACACTTGTTAGAACCTCCAAGGACTCATGCTACACCCTCTACGTCCCTTGGGGACTCAAGCATTGTTTTGGTTCATTCTAATGGTTCTTATAAGTCCTAATACACATACCTAGACCATTCTAAGCCTTTAGAATACTCTCCTAACCATTCTACACTAGTTAGAACCTCCAAGGACTCATGCTACACCCTCTACGTCCCTTGGGGACTCAAGCATTGTTTAGGATCATTCTAATGGTTCTTATAAGTCCAAATACATATTCCTAGACCATTCTAAGCCTTTAGAATGCTCTCTTAACCATTCTACACTTGTTAGAACCTCCAAGGACTCGTGCTACACCCTCTACGTCACTTGGGGTACCGAGCAATGTTTAGGATCATTCTAATGGTTCTTATAAGTCCTAATACACATTCCTAGACCATTCTAAGCCTTTAGAATACTCTCTTAACCATTCTACACTAGTTAGAACCTCCAAGGACTCATGCTACACCCTCTACGTCCCTTGGGGACTCAAGCATTGTTTAGGATCATTCTAATGGTTCTTATAAGTCCTAATACACATTCCTAGACCATTCTAAGCCTTTAGAATACTCTCCTAACCATTCTACACTTGTTAGAACATCCAAGGACTCGTGCTATACCCTCTACGTCCCTTGGTGTACCAAAGCATTGTTTAGGATCATTCTAATGGTTCTTATAAGTCCAAATACATATTCCTAGACCATTCTAAGCCTTTAGAATACTCTCTTAACCATTCTACACTTGTTAGAACCTCCAAGGACTCATGCTACACCATCTACGTCCCTTGGGGACTCAAGCATTGTTTTGGTTCATTCTAATGGTTCTTAAAAGTCCTAATACACATACCTAGACCATTCTAAGCCTTTAGAATACTCTCCTAACCATTCTACACTAGTTAGAACCTCCAAGGACTCATGCTACACCCTCTACGTCCCTTGGGGACTCAAGCATTGTTTAGGATCATTCTAATGGTTCTTATAAGTCCTAATACACATTCCTAGACCATTCTAAGCCTTTAGAATACTCTCCTAACCATTCTACACTTGTTAGAACATCCAAGGACTCGTGCTATACCCTCTACGTCCCTTGGTGTACCAAAGCATTATTTAGGATCATTCTAATGGTTCTTATAAGTCCAAATACATATTCCTAGACCATTCTAATCCTTTAGAATACTCTCTTAACCATTCTACACTTGTTAGAACCTCCAAGGACTCATGCTACACCCTCTACGTCCCTTGGGGACTCAAGCATTGTTTTGGTTCATTCTTATGGTTCTTATAAGTCATAATACACATACCTAGACCATTCTAAGCCTTTAGAATACTCTCCTAACCATTCTACACTAGTTAGAACCTCCAAGGACTCATGCTACACCCTCTACGTCCCTTGGGGACTCAAGCATTGTTTAGGATCATTCTAATGGTTCTTATAAGTCCAAATACATATTCCTAGACCATTCTAAGCCTTTAGAATGCTCTCTTAACCATTCTACACTTGTTAGAACCTCCAAGGACTCGTGCTACACCCTCTACGTCACTTGGGGTACCGAGCAATGTTTAGGATCATTCTAATGGTTCTTATAAGTCCTAATACACATTCCTAGACCATTCTAAGCCTTTAGAATACTCTCTTAACCATTCTACACTAGTTAGAACCTCCAAGGACTCATGCTACACCCTCTACGTCCCCTGGGGACAAAAGCATTGTTTAGGATCATTCTAATGCTTCTTATAAGTCCTAATACACATTCCTAGACCATTCTAAGCCTTTAGAATACTCTCCTAACCATTCTACACTTGTTAGAACATCCAAGGACTCGTGCTATACCCTCTACGTCCCTTGGTGTACCAAAGCATTGTTTAGGATCATTCTAATGGTTCTTATAATTCCAAATATATATTCCTAGACCATTCTAAGCCTTTAGAATACTCTCTTAACCATTCTACACTTGTTAGAACCTCCAAGGACTCATGCTACACCATCTACATCCCTTGGGGACTCAAGCATTGTTTTGGTTCATTCTAATGGTTCTTAAAAGTCCTAATACACATACCTAGACCATTCTAAGCCTTTAGAATACTCTCCTAACCATTCTACACTAGTTAGAACCTCCAAGGACTCATGCTACACCCTCTACGTCCCTTGGGGACTCAAGCATTGTTTAGGATCATTCTAATGGTTCTTATAAGTCCTAATACACATTCCTAGACCATTCTAAGCCTTTAGAATACTCTCCTAACCATTCTACACTTGTTAGAACATCCAAGGACTCGTGCTATACCCTCTACGTCCCTTGGTGTACCAAAGCATTGTTTAGGATCATTCTAATGGTTCTTATAAGTCCAAATACATATTCCTAGACCATTCTAATCCTTTAGAATACTCTCTTAACCATTCTACACTTGTTAGAACCTCCAAGGACTCGTGCTATACCCTCTACGTCCCTTGGTGTACCAAAGCATTGTTTTGGTTCATTCTAATGGTTCTTATAAGTCCTAATACACATACCTAGACCATTCTAAGCCTTTAGAATACTCTCCTAACCATTCTACACTAGTTAGAACCTCCAAGGACTCATGCTACACCCTCTACGTCCCTTGGGGACTCAAGCATTGTTTAGGATCATTCTAATGGTTCTTATAAGTCCAAATACATATTCCTAGACCATTCTAAGCCTTTAGAATGCTCTCTTAACCATTCTACACTTGTTAGAACCTCCAAGGACTCATGCTACACCCTCTACGTCCCTTGGGGACTCAAGCATTGTTTAGGATCATTCTAATGGTTCTTATAAGTCCTAATACACATTCCTAGACCATTCTAAGCCTTTAGAATACTCTCTTAACCATTCTACACTAGTTAGAACCTCCAAGGACTCATGCTACACCCTCTACGTCCCTTGGGGACTCAAGCATTGTTTAGGATCATTCTAATGGTTCTTATAAGTCCTAATACACATTCCTAGACCATTCTAAGCCTTTAGAATACTCTCCTAACCATTCTACACTTGTTAGAACATCCAAGGACTCGTGCTATACCCTCTACGTCCCTTGGTGTACCAAAGCATTGTTTAGGATCATTCTAATGGTTCTTATAAGTCCAAATACATATTCCTAGACCATTCTAAGCCTTTAGAATACTCGCTTAACCATTCTACACTTGTTAGAACCTCCAAGGACTCATGCTACACCATCTACGTCCCTTGGGGACTCAAGCATTGTTTTGGTTCATTCTAATGGTTCTTAAAAGTCCTAATACACATACCTAGACCATTCTAAGCCTTTAGAATACTCTCCTAACCATTCTACACTAGTTAGAACCTCCAAGGACTCATGCTACACCCTCTACGTCCCTTGGGGACCCAAGCATTGTTTAGGATCATTCTAATGGTTCTTATAAGTCCTAATACACATTCCTAGACCATTCTAAGACTTTAGAATAATCTCCTAACCATTCTACACTTGTTAGAACATCCAAGGACTCGTGCTATACCCTCTACGTCCCTTGGTGTACCAAAGCATTGTTTAGGATCATTCTAATGGTTCTTATAAGTCCAAATACATATTCCTAGACCATTCTAATCCTTTAGAATACTCTCTTAACCATTCTACACTTGTTAGAACCTCCAAGGACTCATGCTACACCCTCTACGTCCCTTGGGGACTCAAGCATTGTTTTGGTTCATTCTAATGGTTCTTATAAGTCATAATACACATACCTAGACCATTCTAAGCCTTTAGAATACTCTCCTAACCATTCTACACTAGTTAGAACCTCCAAGGACTCATGCTACACCCTCTACGTCCCTTGGGGACTCAAACATTGTTTAGGATCATTCTAATGGTTCTTATAAGTCCAAATACATATTCCTAGACCATTCTAAGCCTTTAGAATGCTCTCTTAACCATTCTACACTTGTTAGAACCTCCAAGGACTCGTGCTACACCCTCTACGTCACTTGGGGTACCGAGCAATGTTTAGGATCATTCTAATGGTTCTTATAAGTCCTAATACACATTCCTAGACCATTCTAAGCCTTTAGAATACTCTCTTAACCATTCTACACTAGTTAGAACCTCCAAGGACTCATGCTACACCCTCTACGTCCCTTGGGGACAAAAGCATTGTTTAGGATCATTCTAATGCTTCTTATAAGTCCTAATACACATTCCTAGACCATTCTAAGCCTTTAGAATACTCTCCTAACCATTCTACACTTGTTAGAACATCCAAGGACTCGTGCTATACCCTCTACGTCCCTTGGTGTACCAAAGCATTGTTTAGGATCATTCTAATGGTTCTTATAAGTCCAAATATATATTCCTAGACCATTCTAAGCCTTTAGAATACTCTCTTAACCATTCTACACTTGTTAGAACCTCCAAGGACTCATGCTACACCATCTACATCCCTTGGGGACTCAAGCATTGTTTTGGTTCATTCTAATGGTTCTTAAAAGTCCTAATACACATACCTAGACCATTCTAAGCCTTTAGAATACTCTCCTAACCATTCTACACTTGTTAGAACCTCCAAGGACTCATGCTACACCCTCTACGTCCCTTGGGGACTCAAGCATTGTTTAGGATCATTCTAATGGTTCTTATAAGTCCTAATACACATTCCTAGACCATTCTAAGCCTTTAGAATACCCTCCTAACCATTCTACACTAGTTAGAACCTCCAAGGACTCATGCTACACCCTCTACGTCCCTTGGGGACTCAAACATTGTTTAGGATCATTCTAATGGTTCTTATAAGTCCAAATACATATTCCTAGACCATTCTAAGCCTTTAGAATGCTCTCTTAACCATTCTACACTTGTTAGAACCTCCAAGGACTCGTGCTACACCCTCTACGTCACTTGGGGTACCGAGCAATGTTTAGGATCATTCTAATGGTTCTTATAAGTCCTAATACACATTCCTAGACCATTCTAAGCCTTTAGAATACTCTCTTAACCATTCTACACTAGTTAGAACCTCCAAGGACTCATGCTACACCCTCTACGTCCCTTGGGGACAAAAGCATTGTTTAGGATCATTCTAATGCTTCTTATAAGTCCTAATACACATTCCTAGACCATTCTAAGCCTTTAGAATACTCTCCTAACCATTCTACACTTGTTAGAACATCCAAGGACTCGTGCTATACCCTCTACGTCCCTTGGTGTACCAAAGCATTGTTTAGGATCATTCTAATGGTTCTTATAAGTCCAAATATATATTCCTAGACCATTCTAAGCCTTTAGAATACTCTCTTAACCATTCTACACTTGTTAGAACCTCCAAGGACTCATGCTACACCATCTACATCCCTTGGGGACTCAAGCATTGTTTTGGTTCATTCTAATGGTTCTTAAAAGTCCTAATACACATACCTAGACCATTCTAAGCCTTTAGAATACTCTCCTAACCATTCTACACTAGTTAGAACCTCCAAGGACTCATGCTACACCCTCTACGTCCCTTGGGGACTCAAGCATTGTTTAGGATCATTCTAATGGTTCTTATAAGTCCTAATACACATTCCTAGACCATTCTAAGCCTTTAGAATACTCTCCTAACCATTCTACACTTGTTAGAACATCCAAGGACTCGTGCTATACCCTCTACGTCCCTTGGGGACTCAAGCATTGTTTAGGATCATTCTAATGGTTCTTATAAGTCCAAATACATATTCCTAGACCATTCTAAACCTTTAGAATGCTCTCTTAACCATTCTACACTTGTTAGAACCTCCAAGGACTCGTGCTACACCCTCTACGTCACTTGGGGTACCGAGCAATGTTTAGGATCATTCTAATGGTTCTTATAAGTCCTAATACACATTCCTAGACCATTCTAAGCCTTTAGAATACTCTCTTAACCATTCTACACTAGTTAGAACCTCCAAGGACTCATGCTACACCCTCTACGTCCCTTGGGGACTCAAGCATTGTTTAGGATCATTCTAATGGTTCTTATAAGTCCTAATACACATTCCTAGACCATTCTAAGCCTTTAGAATACTCTCCTAACCATTCTACACTTGTTAGAACATCCAAGGACTCGTGCTATACCCTCTACGTCCCTTGGTGTACCAAAGCATTGTTTAGGATCATTCTAATGGTTCTTATAAGTCCAAATACATATTCCTAGACCATTCTAAGCCTTTAGAATACTCTCTTAACCATTCTACACTTGTTAGAACCTCCAAGGACTCATGCTACACCATCTACGTCCCTTGGGGACTCAAGCATTGTTTTGGTTCATTCTAATGGTTCTTAAAAGTCCTAATACACATACCTAGACCATTCTAAGCCTTTAGAATACTCTCCTAACCATTCTACACTAGTTAGAACCTCCAAGGACTCATGCTACACCCTCTACGTCCCTTGGGGACTCAAGCATTGTTTAGGATCATTCTAATGGTTCTTATAAGTCCTAATACACATTCCTAGACCATTCTAAGCCTTTAGAATACTCTCCTAACCATTCTACACTAGTTAGAACCTCCAAGGACTCATGCTACACCCTCTACGTCCCTTGGGGACTCAAGCATTGTTTAGGATCATTCTAATGGTTCTTATAAGTCCAAATACATATTCCTAGACCATTCTAAGCCTTTAGAATACTCTCCTAACCATTCTACACTTGTTAGAACATCCAAGGACTCGTGCTATACCCTCTACGTCCCTTGGTGTACCAAAGCATTGTTTAGGATCATTCTAATGGTTCTTATAAGTCCAAATACATATTCCTAGACCATTCTAAGCCTTTAGAATACTCTCTTAACCATTCTACACTTGTTAGAACCTCCAAGGACTCATGCTACACCATCTACGTCCCTTGGGGACTCAAGCATTGTTTAGGATCATTCTAATGGTTCTTATAAGTCCAAATACATATTCCTAGACCATTCTAATCCTTTAGAATACTCTCTTAACCATTCTACACTTGTTAGAACCTCCAAGGACTCATGCTACACCCTCTACGTCCCTTGGGGACTCAAGCATTGTTTTGGTTCATTCTAATGGTTCTTATAAGTCCAAATACATATTCCTAGACCATTCTAAGCCTTTAGAATACTCTCTTAACCATTCTACACTTGTTAGAACCTCCAAGGACTCATGCTACACCATCTACGTCCCTTGGGGACTCAAGCATTGTTTAGGATCATTCTAATGGTTCTTATAAGTCCAAATACATATTCCTAGACCATTCTAAGACTTTAGAATACTCTCTTAACCATTCTACACTAGTTAGAACCTCCAAGGACTCATGCTACACCCTCTACGTCCCTTGGGGACTCAAGCATTGTTTTGGTTCATTCTAATGGTTCTTATAAGTCCTAATACACATTCCTAGACCATTCTAAGCCTTTAGAATACTCTCCTAACCATTCTACACTTGTTAGAACATCCAAGGACTCGTGCTATACCCTCTACGTCCCTTGGTGTACCAAAGCATTGTTTAGGATCATTCTAATGGTTCTTATAAGTCCAAATACATATTCCTAGACCATTCTAAGCCTTTAGAATACTCTCTTAACCATTCTACACTTGTTAGAACCTCCAAGGACTCATGCTACACCATCTACGTCCCTTGGGGACTCAAGCATTGTTTAGGATCATTCTAATGGTTCTTATAAGTCCAAATACATATTCCTAGACCATTCTAAGCCTTTAGAATACTCTCTTACCCATTCTACACTTGTTAGAACCTCCAAGGACTCATGCTACACCATCTACGTCCCTTGGGGACTCAAGCATTGTTTTGGTTCATTCTAATGGTTCTTAAAAGTCCTAATACACATACCTAGACCATTCTAAGCCTTTAGAATACTCTCCTAACCATTCTACACTAGTTAGAACCTCCAAGGACTCATGCTACACCCTCTACGTCCCTTGGGGACCCAAGCATTGTTTAGGATCATTCTAATGGTTCTTATAAGTCCTAATACACATTCCTAGACCATTCTAAGACTTTAGAATAATCTCCTAACCATTCCACACTTGTTAGAACATCCAAGGACTCGTGCTATACCCTCTACGTCCCTTGGTGTACCAAAGCATTGTTTAGGATCATTCTAATGGTTCTTATAAGTCCAAATACATATTCCTAGACCATTCTAATCCTTTAGAATACTCTCTTAACCATTCTACACTTGTTAGAACCTCCAAGGACTCATGCTACACCCTCTACGTCCCTTGGGGACTCAAGCATTGTTTTGCTTCATTCTAATGGTTCTTATAAGTCATAATACACATACCTAGACCATTCTAAGCCTTTAGAATACTCTCCTAACCATTCTACACTAGTTAGAACCTCTAAGGACTCATGCTACACCCTCTACGTCCCTTGGGGACTCAAGCATTGTTTAGGATCATTCTAATGGTTCTTATAAGTCCAAATACATATTCCTAGACCATTCTAAGCCTTTAGAATGCTCTCTTAACCATTCTACACTTGTTAGAACCTCCAAGGACTCGTGCTACACCCTCTACGTCACTTGGGGTACCGAGCAATGTTTAGGATCATTCTAATGGTTCTTATAAGTCCTAATACACATTCCTAGACCATTCTAAGCCTTTAGAATACTCTCTTAACCATTCTACACTAGTTAGAACCTCCAAGGACTCATGCTACACCCTCTACGTCCCTTGGTGTACCAAGCAATGTTTTGGATCATTCTAATGGTTCTTAAAAGTCCTAATACATATTCCTAGACCATTCTAAGCCTTTAGAATACTCGCTTAACCATTATACACTAGTTAGAACATCCAAGGACTCGTGCTACACCCTCTACGTCCCTTGGGGACTCAAGCATTGTTTTGGTTCATTCTAATGGTTCTTATAAGTCCTAATACACATACCTAGACCATTCTAAGCCTTTAGAATACTCTCCTAACCATTCTACACTAGTTAGAACCTCCAAGGACTCATGCTACACCCTCTACGTCCCTTGGGGACTCAAGCATTGTTTAGGATCATTCTAATGGTTCTTATAAGTCCAAATACATATTCCTAGACCATTGTAAGCCTTTAGAATGTTCTCTTAACCATTCTACACTTGTTAGAACCTCCAAGGACTCGTGCTACACCCTCTACGTCACTTGGGGTACCGAGCAATGTTTAGGATCATTCTAATGGTTCTTATAAGTCCTAATACACATTCCTAGACCATTCTAAGCCTTTAGAATACTCTCCTAACCATTCTACACTTGTTAGAACATCCAAGGACTCGTGCTACACCCTCTACGTCCCTTGGTGTACCAAGCAATGTTTTGGATCATTCTAATGGTTCTTAAAAGTCCTAATACATATTCCTAGACCATTCTAAGCCTTTAGAATACTCGCTTAACCATTATACACTTGTTAGAACATCCAAGGACTCGTGCTACACCCTCTACGTCCCTTGGCGTACCAAGAAATGTTTAGGATCATTCTAATGGTTCTTATAAGTCCTAATACACATTCCTAGACCATTCTAAGCCTTTAGAATACTCTCTTAACCATTATACACTTGTTAGAACCTCCAAGGACTCATGCTACACCCTCTACGTCCCTTGGGGACTCAAGCATTGTTTTGGTTCATTCTAATGGTTCTTATAAGTCCTAATACACATACCTAGACCATTCTAAGCCTTTAGAATACTCTCTTAACCATTCTACACTTGTTAGAACCTCCAAGGACTCATGCTACACCATCTACGTCCCTTGGGGACTCAAGCATTGTTTAGGATCATTCTAATGGTTCTTATAAGTCCAAATACATATTCCTAGACCATTCTAAGCCTTTAGAATACTCTCTTACCCATTCTACACTTGTTAGAACCTCCAAGGACTCATGCTACACCATCTACGTCCCTTGGGGACTCAAGCATTGTTTTGGTTCATTCTAATGGTTCTTAAAAGTCCTAATACACATACCTAGACCATTCTAAGCCTTTAGAATACTCTCCTAACCATTCTACACTAGTTAGAACCTCCAAGGACTCATGCTACACCCTCTACGTCCCTTGGGGACCCAAGCATTGTTTAGGATCATTCTAATGGTTCTTATAAGTCCTAATACACATTCCTAGACCATTCTAAGACTTTAGAATAATCTCCTAACCATTCCACACTTGTTAGAACATCCAAGGACTCGTGCTATACCCTCTACGTCCCTTGGTGTACCAAAGCATTGTTTAGGATCATTCTAATGGTTCTTATAAGTCCAAATACATATTCCTAGACCATTCTAATCCTTTAGAATACTCTCTTAACCATTCTACACTTGTTAGAACCTCCAAGGACTCATGCTACACCCTCTACGTCCCTTGGGGACTCAAGCATTGTTTTGCTTCATTCTAATGGTTCTTATAAGTCATAATACACATACCTAGACCATTCTAAGCCTTTAGAATACTCTCCTAACCATTCTACACTAGTTAGAACCTCTAAGGACTCATGCTACACCCTCTACGTCCCTTGGGGACTCAAGCATTGTTTAGGATCATTCTAATGGTTCTTATAAGTCCAAATACATATTCCTAGACCATTCTAAGCCTTTAGAATGCTCTCTTAACCATTCTACACTTGTTAGAACCTCCAAGGACTCGTGCTACACCCTCTACGTCACTTGGGGTACCGAGCAATGTTTAGGATCATTCTAATGGTTCTTATAAGTCCTAATACACATTCCTAGACCATTCTAAGCCTTTAGAATACTCTCTTAACCATTCTACACTAGTTAGAACCTCCAAGGACTCATGCTACACCCTCTACGTCCCTTGGTGTACCAAGCAATGTTTTGGATCATTCTAATGGTTCTTAAAAGTCCTAATACATATTCCTAGACCATTCTAAGCCTTTAGAATACTCGCTTAACCATTATACACTAGTTAGAACATCCAAGGACTCGTGCTACACCCTCTACGTCCCTTGGGGACTCAAGCATTGTTTTGGTTCATTCTAATGGTTCTTATAAGTCCTAATACACATACCTAGACCATTCTAAGCCTTTAGAATACTCTCCTAACCATTCTACACTAGTTAGAACCTCCAAGGACTCATGCTACACCCTCTACGTCCCTTGGGGACTCAAGCATTGTTTAGGATCATTCTAATGGTTCTTATAAGTCCAAATACATATTCCTAGACCATTGTAAGCCTTTAGAATGTTCTCTTAACCATTCTACACTTGTTAGAACCTCCAAGGACTCGTGCTACACCCTCTACGTCACTTGGGGTACCGAGCAATGTTTAGGATCATTCTAATGGTTCTTATAAGTCCTAATACACATTCCTAGACCATTCTAAGCCTTTAGAATACTCTCCTAACCATTCTACACTTGTTAGAACATCCAAGGACTCGTGCTACACCCTCTACGTCCCTTGGTGTACCAAGCAATGTTTTGGATCATTCTAATGGTTCTTAAAAGTCCTAATACATATTCCTAGACCATTCTAAGCCTTTAGAATACTCGCTTAACCATTATACACTTGTTAGAACATCCAAGGACTCGTGCTACACCCTCTACGTCCCTTGGCGTACCAAGAAATGTTTAGGATCATTCTAATGGTTCTTATAAGTCCTAATACACATTCCTAGACCATTCTAAGCCTTTAGAATACTCTCTTAACCATTATACACTTGTTAGAACCTCCAAGGACTCATGCTACACCCTCTACGTCCCTTGGGGACTCAAGCATTGTTTTGGTTCATTCTAATGGTTCTTATAAGTCCTAATACACATTCCTAGACCATTCTATGCCTTTAGAATACTCTCTTAACCATTCTACACTTGTTAGAACATCCAAGGACTCGTGCTACACCCTCTACGTCCCTTGGCGTACCAAGAAATGTTTAGGATCATTCTAATGGTTCTTATAAGTCCTAATACACATTCCTAGACCATTCTAAGCCTTTAGAATACTCTCTTAACCATTATACACTTGTTAGAACCTCCAAGGACTCATGCTACACCCTCTACATCCCTTGGGGACTCAAGCATTGTTTTGGTTCATTCTAATAGTTCTTATAAGTCCTAATACACATTCCTAGACCATTCTAAGCCTTTAGAATACTCTCTTAACCATTCTACACTTGTTAGAACATCCAAGGACTCGTGCTACACCCTCTACGTCCCTTGGGGACTCAAGCATTGTTTAGGATCATTCTAATGGTTCTTATAAGTCCTAATACACATTCCTAGACCATTCTAAGCCTTTAGAATACTCTCCTAACCATTCTTCACTAGTTAGAACCTCCAAGGACTCATGCTACACCCTCTACGTCCCTTGGGGACTCAAGCATTGTTTAGGATCATTCTAATGGTTCTTATAAGTCCTAATACACATTCCTAGACCATTCTAAGCCTTTAGAATACTATCCTAACCATTCTACACTAGTTAGAACCTCCAAGGACTCATGCTACACCCTCTACGTCCCTTGGGGACTCAAGCATTGTTTAGGATCATTCTAATGATTCTTATAAGTCCTAACACACATTCCTAGACCATTCTAAGCCTTTAGAATACTCTCCTAACCATTCTACACTTGTTAGAACATCCAAGGACTCGTGCTATACCCTCTACGTCCCTTGGTGTACCAAAGCATTGTTTAGGATCATTCTAATGGTTCTTATAAGTCCAAATACATATTCCTAGACCATTCTAAGCCTTTAGAATACTCTCTTAACCATTCTACACTTGTTAGAACCTCCAAGGACTCATGCTACACCATCTACGTCCCTTGGGGACTCAAGCATTGTTTTGGTTCATTCTAATGGTTCTTAAAAGTCCTAATACACATACCTAGACCATTCTAAGCCTTTAGAATACTCTCCTAACCATTCTACACTAGTTAGAACCTCCAAGGACTCATGCTACACCCTCTACGTCCCTTGGGGACTCAAGCATTGTTTAGGATCATTCTAATGGTTCTTATAAGTCCTAATACACATTCCTAGACCATTCTAAGCCTTTAGAATACTCTCCTAACCATTCTACACTTGTTAGAACATCCAAGGGCTCGTGCTATACCCTCTACGTCCCTTGGTGTACCAAAGCATTGTTTAGGATCATTCTAATGGTTCTTATAAGTCCAAATACATATTCGTAGACCATTCTAATCCTTTAGAATACTCTCTTAACCATTCTACACTTGTTAGAACCTCCAAGGACTCATGCTACACCCTCTACGTCCCTTGGGGACTCAAGCATTGTTTTGGTTCATTCTAATGGTTCTTAAAAGTCCTAATACACATACCTAGACCATTCTAAGCCTTTAGAATACTCTCCTAACCATTCTACACTTGTTCGAACATCCAAGGACTCGTGCTATACCCTCTACGTCCCTTGGTGTACCAAAGCATTGTTTAGGATCATTCTAATGGTTCTTATAAGTCCAAATATATATTCCTAGACCATTCTAAGCCTTTAGAATACTCTCTTAACCATTCTACACTTGTTAGAACATCCAAGGACTCGTGCTATACCCTCTACGTCCCTTGGTGTACCAAAGCATTGTTTAGGATCATTCTAATGGTTCATATAAGTCCAAATACATATTCGTAGACCATTCTAATCCTTTAGAATACTCTCTTAACCATTCTACACTTGTTAGAACCTCCAAGGACTCATGCTACACCATCTACGTCCCTTGGGGACTCAAGCATTGTTTTGGTTCATTCTAATGGTTCTTAAAAGTCCTAATACACATACCTAGACCATTCTAAGCCTTTAGAATACTCTCCTAACCATTCTACACTAGTTAGAACCTCCAAGGACTCATGCTACACCCTCTACGTCCCTTGGGGACTCAAGCATTGTTTAGGATCATTCTAATGGTTCTTATAAGTCCTAATACACATTCCTAGACCATTCTAAGCCTTTAGAATACTCTCCTAACCATTCTACACTTGTTAGAACATCCAAGGGCTCGTGCTATACCCTCTACGTCCCTTGGTGTACCAAAGCATTGTTTAGGATCATTCTAATGGTTCTTATAAGTCCAAATACATATTCGTAGACCATTCTAATCCTTTAGAATACTCTCTTAACCATTCTACACTTGTTAGAACCTCCAAGGACTCATGCTACACCCTCTACGTCCCTTGGGGACTCAAGCATTGTTTTGGTTCATTCTAATGGTTCTTAAAAGTCCTAATACACATACCTAGACCATTCTAAGCCTTTAGAATACTCTCCTAACCATTCTACACTAGTTAGAACCTCCAAGGACTCATGCTACACCCTCTACGTCCCTTGGGGACTCAAGCATTGTTTAGGATCATTCTAATGGTTCTTATAAGTCCTAATACACATTCCTAGACCATTCTAAGCCTTTAGAATACTCTCCTAACCATTCTACACTTGTTCGAACATCCAAGGACTCGTGCTATACCCTCTACGTCCCTTGGTGTACCAAAGCATTGTTTAGGATCATTCTAATGGTTCTTATAAGTCCAAATATATATTCCTAGACCATTCTAAGCCTTTAGAATACTCTCTTAACCATTCTACACTTGTTAGAACATCCAAGGACTCGTGCTATACCCTCTACGTCCCTTGGTGTACCAAAGCATTGTTTAGGATCATTCTAATGGTTCATATAAGTCCAAATACATATTCGTAGACCATTCTAATCCTTTAGAATACTCTCTTAACCATTCTACACTTGTTAGAACCTCCAAGGACTCATGCTACACCATCTACGTCCCTTGGGGACTCAAGCATTGTTTTGGTTCATTCTAATGGTTCTTAAAAGTCCTAATACACATACCTAGACCATTCTAAGCCTTTAGAATACTCTCCTAACCATTCTACACTAGTTAGAACCTCCAAGGACTCATGCTACACCCTCTACGTCCCTTGGGGACTCAAGCATTGTTTAGGATCATTCTAATGGTTCTTATAAGTCCTAATACACATTCCTAGACCATTCTAAGCCTTTAGAATACTCTCCTAACCATTATACACTTGTTAGAACATCCAAGGACTCGTGCTACACCCTCTACGTCCCTTGGCGTACCAAGAAATGTTTAGGATCATTCTAATGGTTCTTATAAGTCCTAATACACATTCCTAGACCATTCTAAGCCTTTAGAATACTCTCCTAACCATTCTACACTTGTTAGAACATCCATGGACTCGTGCTATACCCTCTACGTCCCTTGGTGTACCAAAGCATTGTTTAGGATCATTCTAATGGTTCTTATAAGTCCAAATACATATTCCTAGACCATTCTAAGCCTTTAGAATACTCTCTTAACCATTCTACACTTGTTAGAACTTCCAAGGACTCATGCTACACCATCTACGTCCCTTGGGGACTCAAGCATTGTTTTGGTTAATTCTAATGGTTCTTAAAAGTCCTAATACACATACCTAGACCATTCTAAGCCTTTAGAATACTCTCCTAACCATTCTACACTAGTTAGAACCTCCAAGGACTCATGCTACACCCTCTACGTCCCTTGGGGACTCAAGCATTGTTTAGGATCATTCTAATGGTTCTTATAAGTCCTAATACACATTCCTAGACCATTCTAAGCCTTTAGAATACTCTCCTAACCATTCTACACTTGTTAGAACATCCAAGGGCTCGTGCTATACCCTCTACGTCCCTTGGTGTACCAAAGCATTGTTTAGGATCATTCTAATGGTTCTTATAAGTCCAAATACATATTCGTAGACCATTCTAATCCTTTAGAATACTCTCTTAACCATTCTACACTTGTTAGAACCTCCAAGGACTCATGCTACACCCTCTACGTCCCTTGGGGACTCAAGCATTGTTTTGGTTCATTCTAATGGTTCTTATAAGTCCTAATACACATACCTAGACCATTCTAAGCCTTTAGAATACTCTCCTAACCATTCTACACTAGTTAGAACCTCCAAGGACTCATGCTACACCCTCTACGTCCCTTGGGGACTCAAGCATTGTTTAGGATCATTCTAATGGTTCTTATAAGTCCAAATACATATTCCTAGACCATTCTAAGCCTTTAGAATGCTCTCTTAACCATTCTACACTTGTTAGAACCTCCAAGGACTCGTGCTACACCCTCTACGTCACTTGGGGTACCGAGCAATGTTTAGGATCATTCTAATGGTTCTTATAAGTCCTAATACACATTCCTAGACCATTCTAAGCCTTTAGAATACTCTCTTAACCATTCTACACTTGTTAGAACATCCAAGGACTCGTGCTATACCCTCTACGTCCCTTGGTGTACCAAAGCTGTTTAGGATCATTCTAATGGTTCTTATAAGTCCAAATACATATTCGTAGACCATTCTAATCCTTTAGAATACTCTCTTAACCATTCTACACTTGTTAGAACCTCCAAGGACTCATGCTACACCATCTACGTCCCTTGGGGACTCAAGCATTGTTTTGGTTCATTCTAGTGGTTCTTAAAAGTCCTAATACACATACCTAGACCATTCTAAGCCTTTAGAATACTCTCCTAACCATTCTACACTAGTTAGAACCTCCAAGGACTCATGCTACACCCTCTACGTCCCTTGGGGACTCAAGCATTGTTTAGGATCATTCTAATGGTTCTTATAAGTCCTAATACACATTCCTAGACCATTCTAAGCCTTTAGAATACTCTCCTAACCATTCTACACTTGTTAGAACATCCAAGGACTCGTGCTATACCCTCTACGTCCCTTGGTGTACCAAAGCATTGTTTAGGATCATTCTAATGGTTCTTATAAGTCCAAATATATATTCCTAGACCATTCTAAACCTTTAGAATACTCTCTTAACCATTCTACACTTGTTAGAACATCCAAGGACTCGTGCTATACCCTCTACGTCCCTTGGTGTACCAAAGCATTGTTTAGGATCATTCTAATGGTTCTTATAAGTCCAAATACATATTCCTAGACCATTCTAAGCCTTTAGAATACTCTCTTAACCATTCTACACTTGTTAGATCCTCCAAGGACTCATGCTACACCATCTACGTCCCTTGGGGACTCAAGCATTGTTTTGGTTCATTCTAATGGTTCTTAAAAGTCCTAATACACATACCTAGACCATTCTAAGCCTTTAGAATACTCTCCTAACCATTCTACATTAGTTAGAACCTCCAAGGACTCATGCTACACCCTCTACGTCCCTTGGGGACTCAAGCATTGTTTAGGATCATTCTAATGGTTCTTATAAGTCCTAATACACATTCCTAGACCATTCTAAGCCTTTAGAATACTCTCCTAACCATTCTACACTAGTTAGAACCTCCAAGGACTCATGCTACACCCTCTACGTCCCTTGGGGACTCAAGCATTGTTTAGGATCATTCTAATGGTTCTTATAAGTCCTAATACACATTCCTAGACCATTCTAAGCCTTTAGAATACTCTCCTAACCATTATACACTTGTTAGAACATCCAAGGACTCGTGCTACACCCTCTACGTCCCTTGGCGTACCAAGAAATGTTTAGGATCATTCTAATGGTTCTTATAAGTCCTAATACACATTCCTAGACCATTCTAAGCCTTTAGAATACTCTCCTAACCATTCTACACTTGTTAGAACATCCAAGGACTCGTGCTATACCCTCTACGTCCCTTGGTGTACCAAAGCATTGTTTAGGATCATTCTAATGGTTCTTATAAGTCCAAATACATATTCCTAGACCATTCTAAGCCTTTAGAATACTCTCTTAACCATTCTACACTTGTTAGAACCTCCAAGGACTCATGCTACACCATCTACGTCCCTTGGGGACTCAAGCATTGTTTTGGTTCATTCTAATGGTTCTTAAAAGTCCTAATACACATACCTAGACCATTCTAAGCCTTTAGAATACTCTCCTAACCATTCTACACTAGTTAGAACCTCTAAGGACTCATGCTACACCCTCTACGTCCCTTGGGGACTCAAGCATTGTTTAGGATCATTCTAATGGTTCTTATAAGTCCTAATACACATTCCTAGACCATTCTAAGCCTTTAGAATACTCTCCTAACCATTCTACACTTGTTAGAACATCCAAGGGCTCGTGCTATACCCTCTACGTCCCTTGGTGTACCAAAGCATTGTTTAGGATCATTCTAATGGTTCTTATAAGTCCAAATACATATTCGTAGACCATTCTAATCCTTTAGAATACTCTCTTAACCATTCTATACTTGTTAGAACCTCCAAGGACTCATGCTACACCCTCTACGTCCCTTGGGGACTCAAGCATTGTTTTGGTTCATTCTAATGGTTCTTATAAGTTCTAATACACATACCTAGACCATTCTAAGCCTTTAGAATACTCTCCTAACCATTCTACACTAGTTAGAACCTCCAAGGACTCATGCTACACCCTCTACGTCCCTTGGGGACTCAAGCATTGTTTAGGATCATTCTAATGGTTCTTATAAGTCCAAATACATATTCCTAGACCATTCTAAGCCTTTAGAATGCTCTCTTAACCATTCTACACTTGTTAGAACCTCCAAGGACTCGTGCTACACCCTCTACGTCACTTGGGGTACCGAGCAATGTTTAGGATCATTCTAATGGTTCTTATAAGTCCTAATACACATTCCTAGACCATTCTAAGCCTTTAGAATACTCTCCTAACCATTCTACACTTGTTAGAACATCCATGGACTCGTGCTATACCCTCTACGTCCCTTGGTGTACCAAAGCATTGTTTAGGATCATTCTAATGGTTCTTATAAGTCCAAATACATATTCCTAGACCATTCTAAGCCTTTAGAATACTCTCTTAACCATTCTACACTTGTTAGAACCTCCAAGGACTCATGCTACACCATCTACGTCCCTTGGGGACTCAAGCATTGTTTTGGTTAATTCTAATGGTTCTTAAAAGTCCTAATACACATACCTAGACCATTCTAAGCCTTTAGAATACTCTCCTAACCATTCTACACTAGTTAGAACCTCCAAGGACTCATGCTACACCCTCTACGTCCCTTGGGGACTCAAGCATTGTTTAGGATCATTCTAATGGTTCTTATAAGTCCTAATACACATTCCTAGACCATTCTAAGCCTTTAGAATACTCTCCTAACCATTCTACACTTGTTAGAACATCCAAGGGCTCGTGCTATACCCTCTACGTCCCTTGGTGTACCAAAGCATTGTTTAGGATCATTCTAATGGTTCTTATAAGTCCAAATACATATTCGTAGACCATTCTAATCCTTTAGAATACTCTCTTAACCATTCTACACTTGTTAGAACCTCCAAGGACTCATGCTACACCCTCTACGTCCCTTGGGGAATCAAGCATTGTTTTGGTTCATTCTAATGGTTCTTATAAGTCTTAATACACATACCTAGACCATTCTAAGCCTTTAGAATACTCTCCTAACCATTCTACACTAGTTAGAACCTCCAAGGACTCATGCTACACCCTCTACGTCCCTTGGGGACTCAAGCATTGTTTAGGATCATTCTAATGGTTCTTATAAGTCCAAATACATATTCCTAGACCATTCTAAGCCTTTAGAATGCTCTCTTAACCATTCTACACTTGTTAGAACCTCCAAGGACTCGTGCTACACCCTCTACGTCACTTGGGGTACCGAGCAATGTTTAGGATCATTCTAATGGTTCTTATAAGTCCTAATACACATTCCTAGACCATTCTAAGCCTTTAGAATACTCTCTTAACCATTCTACACTTGTTAGAACATCCAAGGACTCGTGCTATACCCTCTACGTCCCTTGGTGTACCAAAGCTGTTTAGGATCATTCTAATGGTTCTTATAAGTCCAAATACATATTCGTAGACCATTCTAATCCTTTAGAATACTCTCTTAACCATTCTACACTTGTTAGAACCTCCAAGGACTCATGCTACACCATCTACGTCCCTTGGGGACTCAAGCATTGTTTTGGTTCATTCTAGTGGTTCTTAAAAGTCCTAATACACATACCTAGACCATTCTAAGCCTTTAGAATACTCTCCTAACCATTCTACACTAGTTAGAACCTCCAAGGACTCATGCTACACCCTCTACGTCCCTTGGGGACTCAAGCATTGTTTAGGATCATTCTAATGGTTCTTATAAGTCCTAATACACATTCCTAGACCATTCTAAGCCTTTAGAATACTCTCCTAACCATTCTACACTTGTTAGAACATCCAAGGACTCGTGCTATACCCTCTACGTCCCTTGGTGTACCAAAGCATTGTTTAGGATCATTCTAATGGTTCTTATAAGTCCAAATATATATTCCTAGACCATTCTAAACCTTTAGAATACTCTCTTAACCATTCTACACTTGTTAGAACATCCAAGGACTCGTGCTATACCCTCTACGTCCCTTGGTGTACCAAAGCATTGTTTAGGATCATTCTAATGGTTCTTATAAGTCCAAATACATATTCCTAGACCATTCTAAGCCTTTAGAATACTCTCTTAACCATTCTACACTTGTTAGAACCTCCAAGGACTCATGCTACACCATCTACGTCCCTTGGGGACTCAAGCATTGTTTTGGTTCATTCTCATGGTTCTTAAAAGTCCTAATACACATACCTAGACCATTCTAAGCCTTTAGAATACTCTCCTAACCATTCTACATTAGTTAGAACCTCCAAGGACTCATGCTACACCCTCTACGTCCCTTGGGGACTCAAGCATTGTTTAGGATCATTCTAATGGTTCTTATAAGTCCTAATACACATTCCTAGACCATTCTAAGCCTTTAGAATACTCTCCTAACCATTCTACACTAGTTAGAACCTCCAAGGACTCATGCTACACCCTCTACGTCCCTTGGGGACTCAAGCATTGTTTAGGATCATTCTAATGGTTCTTATAAGTCCTAATACACATTCCTAGACCATTCTAAGCCTTTAGAATACTCTCCTAACCATTATACACTTGTTAGAACATCCAAGGACTCGTGCTACACCCTCTACGTCCCTTGGCGTACCAAGAAATGTTTAGGATCATTCTAATGGTTCTTATAAGTCCTAATACACATTCCTAGACCATTCTAAGCCTTTAGAATACTCTCCTAACCATTCTACACTTGTTAGAACATCCAAGGACTCGTGCTATACCCTCTACGTCCCTTGGTGTACCAAAGCATTGTTTAGGATCATTCTAATGGTTCTTATAAGTCCAAATACATATTCCTAGACCATTCTAAGCCTTTAGAATACTCTCTTAACCATTCTACACTTGTTAGAACCTCCAAGGACTCATGCTACACCATCTACGTCCCTTGGGGACTCAAGCATTGTTTTGGTTCATTCTAATGGTTCTTAAAAGTCCTAATACACATACCTAGACCATTCTAAGCCTTTAGAATACTCTCCTAACCATTCTACACTAGTTAGAACCTCTAAGGCCTCATGCTACACCCTCTACGTCCCTTGGGGACTCAAGCATTGTTTAGGATCATTCTAATGGTTCTTATAAGTCCTAATACACATTCCTAGACCATTCTAAGCCTTTAGAATACTCTCCTAACCATTCTACACTTGTTAGAACATCCAAGGGCTCGTGCTATACCCTCTACGTCCCTTGGTGTACCAAAGCATTGTTTAGGATCATTCTAATGGTTCTTATAAGTCCAAATACATATTCGTAGACCATTCTAATCCTTTAGAATACTCTCTTAACCATTCTATACTTGTTAGAACCTCCAAGGACTCATGCTACACCCTCTACGTCCCTTGGGGACTCAAGCATTGTTTTGGTTCATTCTAATGGTTCTTATAAGTTCTAATACACATACCTAGACCATTCTAAGCCTTTAGAATACTCTCCTAACCATTCTACACTAGTTAGAACCTCCAAGGACTCATGCTACACCCTCTACGTCCCTTGGGGACTCAAGCATTGTTTAGGATCATTCTAATGGTTCTTATAAGTCCAAATACATATTCCTAGACCATTCTAAGCCTTTAGAATGCTCTCTTAACCATTCTACACTTGTTAGAACCTCCAAGGACTCGTGCTACACCCTCTACGTCACTTGGGGTACCGAGCAATGTTTAGGATCATTCTAATGGTTCTTATAAGTCCTAATACACATTCCTAGACCATTCTAAGCCTTTAGAATACTCTCTTAACCATTCTACACTTGTTAGAACATCCAAGGACTCGTGCTATACCCTCTACGTCCCTTGGTGTACCAAAGCATTGTTTAGGATCATTCTAATGGTTCTTATAAGTCCAAATACATATTCGTAGACCATTCTAATCCTTTAGAATACTCTCTTAACCATTCTACACTTGTTAGAACCTCCAAGGACTCATGCTACACCATCTACGTCCCTTGGGGACTCAAGCATTGTTTTGGTTCATTCTAATGGTTCTTAAAAGTCCTAATACACATACCTAGACCATTCTAAGCCTTTAGAATACTCTCCTAACCATTCTACACTAGTTAGAACCTCCAAGGACTCATGCTACACCCTCTACGTCCCTTGGGGACTCAAGCATTGTTTAGGATCATTCTAATGGTTCTTATAAGTCCTAATACACATTCCTAGACCATTCTAAGCCTTTAGAATACTCTCCTAACCATTCTACACTTGTTAGAACATCCAAGGACTCGTGCTATACCCTCTACGTCCCTTGGTGTACCAAAGCATTGTTTAGGATCATTCTAATGGTTCTTATAAGTCCAAATACATATTCCTAGACCATTCTAAGCCTTTAGAATACTCTCTTAACCATTCTACACTTGTTAGAACATCCAAGGACTCGTGCTATACCCTCTACGTCCCTTGGTGTACCAAAGCATTGTTTAGGATCATTCTAATGGTTCTTATAAGTCCAAATACATATTCCTAGACCATTCTAAGCCTTTAGAATACTCTCTTAACCATTCTACACTTGTTAGAACCTCCAAGGACTCATGCTACACCATCTACGTCCCTTGGGGACTCAAGCATTGTTTTGGTTCATTCTAATGGTTCTTAAAAGTCCTAATACACATACCTAGACCATTCTAAGCCTTTAGAATACTCTCCTAACCATTCTACATTAGTTAGAACCTCCAAGGACTCATGCTACACCCTCTACGTCCCTTGGGGACTCAAGCATTGTTTAGGATCATTCTAATGGTTCTTATAAGTCCTAATACACATTCCTAGACCATTCTAAGCCTTTAGAATACTCTCTTAACCATTCTACACTTGTTAGAACATCCAAGGACTCGTGCTATACCCTCTACGTCCCTTGGTGTACCAAAGCATTGTTTAGGATCATTCTAATGGTTCTTATAAGTCCAAATACATATTCCTAGACCATTCTAAGCCTTTAGAATACTCTCTTAACCATTCTACACTTGTTAGAACCTCCAAGGACTCATGCTACACCATCTACGTCCCTTGGGGACTCAAGCATTGTTTTGGTTCATTCTAATGGTTCTTAAAAGTCCTAATACACATACCTAGACCATTCTAAGCCTTTAGAATACTCTCCTAACCATTCTACATTAGTTAGAACCTCCAAGGACTCATGCTACACCCTCTACGTCCCTTGGGGACTCAAGCATTGTTTAGGATCATTCTAATGGTTCTTATAAGTCCTAATACACATTCCTAGACCATTCTAAGCCTTTAGAATACTCTCCTAACCATTCTACACTAGTTAGAACCTCCAAGGACTCACGCTACACCCTCTACGTCCCTTGGGGACTCAAGCATTGTTTAGGATCATTCTAATGGTTCTTATAAGTCCTAATACACATTCCTAGACCATTCTAAGCCTTTAGAATACTCTCCTAACCATTATACACTTGTTAGAACATCCAAGGACTCGTGCTACACCCTCTACGTCCCTTGGCGTACCAAGAAATGTTTAGGACCATTCTAATGGTTCTTATAAGTCCTAATACACATTCCTAGACCATTCTAAGCCTTTAGAATACTCTCCTAACCATTCTACACTTGTTAGAACATCCAAGGACTCGTGCTATACCCTCTACGTCCCTTGGTGTACCAAAGCATTGTTTAGGATCATTCTAATGGTTCTTATAAGTCCAAATACATATTCCTAGACCATTCTAAGCCTTTAGAATACTCTCTTAACCATTCTACACTTGTTAGAACCTCCAAGGACTCATGCTACACCATCTACGTCCCTTGGGGACTCAAGCATTGTTTTGGTTCATTCTAATGGTTCTTAAAAGTCCTAATACACATACCTAGACCATTCTAAGCCTTTAGAATACTCTCCTAACCATTCTACACTAGTTAGAACCTCCAAGGACTCATGCTACACCCTCTACGTCCCTTGGGGACTCAAGCATTGTTTAGGATCATTCTAATGGTTCTTATAAGTCCTAATACACATTCCTAGACCATTCTAAGCCTTTAGAATACTCTCCTAACCATTCTACACATGTTAGAACATCCAAGGACTCGTGCTATACCCTCTACGTCCCTTGGTGTACCAAAGCATTGTTTAGGATCATTCTAATGGTTCTTATAAGTCCAAATACATATTCCTAGACCATTCTAATCCTTTAGAATACTCTCTTAACCATTCTACACTTGTTAGAACCTCCAAGGACTCATGCTACACCCTCTACGTCCCTTGGGGACTCAAGCATTGTTTTGGTTCATTCTAATGGTTCTTAAAAGTCCTAATACACATACCTAGACCATTCTAAGCCTTTAGAATACTCTCCTAACCATTCTACATTAGTTAGAACCTCCAAGGACTCATGCTACACCCTCTACGTCCCTTGGGGACTCAAGCATTGTTTAGGATCATTCTAATGGTTCTTATAAGTCCTAATACACATTCCTAGACCATTCTAAGCCTTTAGAATACTCTCCTAACCATTCTACACTAGTTAGAACCTCCAAGGACTCACGCTACACCCTCTACGTCCCTTGGGGACTCAAGCATTGTTTAGGATCATTCTAATGGTTCTTATAAGTCCTAATACACATTCCTAGACCATTCTAAGCCTTTAGAATACTCTCCTAACCATTATACACTTGTTAGAACATCCAAGGACTCGTGCTACACCCTCTACGTCCCTTGGCGTACCAAGAAATGTTTAGGACCATTCTAATGGTTCTTATAAGTCCTAATACACATTCCTAGACCATTCTAAGCCTTTAGAATACTCTCCTAACCATTCTACACTTGTTAGAACATCCAAGGACTCGTGCTATACCCTCTACGTCCCTTGGTGTACCAAAGCATTGTTTAGGATCATTCTAATGGTTCTTATAAGTCCAAATACATATTCCTAGACCATTCTAAGCCTTTAGAATACTCTCTTAACCATTCTACACTTGTTAGAACCTCCAAGGACTCATGCTACACCATCTACGTCCCTTGGGGACTCAAGCATTGTTTTGGTTCATTCTAATGGTTCTTAAAAGTCCTAATACACATACCTAGACCATTCTAAGCCTTTAGAATACTCTCCTAACCATTCTACACTAGTTAGAACCTCCAAGGACTCATGCTACACCCTCTACGTCCCTTGGGGACTCAAGCATTGTTTAGGATCATTCTAATGGTTCTTATAAGTCCTAATACACATTCCTAGACCATTCTAAGCCTTTAGAATACTCTCCTAACCATTCTACACATGTTAGAACATCCAAGGACTCGTGCTATACCCTCTACGTCCCTTGGTGTACCAAAGCATTGTTTAGGATCATTCTAATGGTTCTTATAAGTCCAAATACATATTCCTAGACCATTCTAATCCTTTAGAATACTCTCTTAACCATTCTACACTTGTTAGAACCTCCAAGGACTCATGCTACACCCTCTACGTCCCTTGGGGACTCAAGCATTGTTTTGGTTCATTCTAATGGTTCTTATAAGTCCTAATACACATACCTAGACCATTCTAAGCCTTTAGAATACTCTCCTAACCATTCTACACTAGTTAGAACCTCCAAGGACTCATGCTACACCCTCTACGTCCCTTGGGGACTCAAGCATTGTTTAGGATCATTCTAATGGTTCTTATAAGTCCAAATACATATTCCTAGACCATTCTAAGCCTTTAGAATGCTCTCTTAACCATTCTACATTTGTTAGAACCTCCACGGACTCGTGCTACACCCTCTACGTCACTTGGGGTACCGAGCAATGTTTAGGATCATTCTAATGGTTCTTATAAGTCCTAATACACATTCCTAGACCATTCTAAGCCTTTAGAATACTCTCTTAACCATTCTACACTTGTTAGAACATCCAAGGACTCGTGCTATACCCTCTACGTCCCTTGGTGTACCAAAGCATTGTTTAGGATCATTCTAATGGTTCTTATAAGTCCAAATACATATTCCTAGACCATTCTAAGCCTTTAGAATACTCTCTTAACCATTCTACACTTGTTAGAACCTCCAAGGACTCATGCTACACCATCTACGTCCCTTGGGGACTCAAGCATTGTTTTGGTTCATTCTAATGGTTCTTAAAAGTCCTAATACACATACCTAGACCATTCTAAGCCTTTAGAATACTCTCCTAACCATTCTACACTAGTTAGAACCTCCAAGGACTCATGCTACACCCTCTACGTCCCTTGGGGACTCAAGCATTGTTTAGGATCATTCTAATGGTTCTTATAAGTCCTAATACACATTCCTAGACCATTCTAAGCCTTTAGAATACTCTCCTAACCATTCTACACTTGTTAGAACATCCAAGGACTCGTGCTATACCCTCTATGTCCCTTGGTGTACCAAAGCATTGTTTAGGATCATTCTAATGGTTCTTATAAGTCCAAATACATATTCCTAGACCATTCTAATCCTTTAGAATACTCTCTTAACCATTCTACACTTGTTAGAACCTCCAAGGACTCATGCTACACCCTCTACGTCCCTTGGGGACTCAAGCATTGTTTTGGTTCATTCTAATGGTTCTTATAAGTCCTAATACACATACCTAGACCATTCTAAGCCTTTAGAATACTCTCCTAACCATTCTACACTAGTTAGAACCTCCAAGGACTCATGCTACACCCTCTACGACCCTTGGGGACTCAAGCATTGTTTAGGACCATTCTAATGGTTCTTTTAAGTCCAAATACATATTCCTAGACCATTCTAAGCCTTTAGAATGCTCTCTTAATCATTCTACACTTGTTAGAACCTCCAAGGACTCGTGCTACACCCTCTACGTCACTTGGGGTACCGAGCAATGTTTAGGATCATTCTAATGGTTCTTATAAATCCTAATACACATTCCTAGACCATTCTAAGCCTTTAGAATACTCTCCTAACCATTCTACACTTGTTAGAACATCCAAGGACTCGTGCTACACCCTCTACGTCCCTTGGTGTACCAAGCAATGTTTTGGATCATTCTAATGGTTCTTAAAAGTCCTAATACATATTCCTAGACCATTCTAAGCCTTTAGAATACTCGCTTAACCATTATACACTTGTTAGAACATCCAAGGACTCGTGCTACACCCTCTACATCCCTTGGCGTACCAAGAAATGTTTAGGATCATTCTAATGGTTCTTATAAGTCCTAATACACATTCCTAGACCATTCTAAGCCTTTAGAATACTCTCTTAACCATTATACACTTGTTAGAACCTCCAAGGACTCATGCTACACCCTCTACGTCCCTTGGGGACTCAAGCATTATTTTGGTTCATTCTAATGGTTCTTATAAGTCCTAATACACATTCCTAGACCATTCTAAGCCTTTAGAATACTCTCCTAACCATTCTACACTTGTTAGAACATCCAAGGGCTCGTGCTATACCCTCTACGTCCCTTGGTGTACCAAAGCATTGTTTAGGATCATTCTAATGGTTCTTATAAGTCCAAATACATATTCGTAGACCATTCTAATCCTTTAGAATACTCTCTTAACCATTCTATACTTGTTAGAACCTCCAAGGACTCATGCTACACCCTCTACGTCCCTTGGGGACTCAAGCATTGTTTTGGTTCATTCTAATGGTTCTTATAAGTTCTAATACACATACCTAGACCATTCTAAGCCTTTAGAATACTCTCCTAACCATTCTACACTAGTTAGAACCTCCAAGGACTCATGCTACACCCTCTACGTCCCTTGGGGACTCAAGCATTGTTTAGGATCATTCTAATGGTTCTTATAAGTCCAAATACATATTCCTAGACCATTCTAAGCCTTTAGAATGCTCTCTTAACCATTCTACACTTGTTAGAACCTCCAAGGACTCGTGCTACACCCTCTACGTCACTTGGGGTACCGAGCAATGTTTAGGATCATTCTAATGGTTCTTATAAGTCCTAATACACATTCCTAGACCATTCTAAGCCTTTAGAATACTCTCTTAACCATTCTACACTTGTTAGAACATCCAAGGACTCGTGCTATACCCTCTACGTCCCTTGGTGTACCAAAGCATTGTTTAGGATCATTCTAATGGTTCTTATAAGTCCAAATACATATTCGTAGACCATTCTAATCCTTTAGAATACTCTCTTAACCATTCTACACTTGTTAGAACCTCCAAGGACTCATGCTACACCATCTACGTCCCTTGGGGACTCAAGCATTGTTTTGGTTCATTCTAATGGTTCTTAAAAGTCCTAATACACATACCTAGACCATTCTAAGCCTTTAGAATACTCTCCTAACCATTCTACACTAGTTAGAACCTCCAAGGACTCATGCTACACCCTCTACGTCCCTTGGGGACTCAAGCATTGTTTAGGATCATTCTAATGGTTCTTATAAGTCCTAATACACATTCCTAGACCATTCTAAGCCTTTAGAATACTCTCCTAACCATTCTACACTTGTTAGAACATCCAAGGACTCGTGCTATACCCTCTACGTCCCTTGGTGTACCAAAGCATTGTTTAGGATCATTCTAATGGTTCTTATAAGTCCAAATATATATTCCTAGACCATTCTAAACCTTTAGAATACTCTCTTAACCATTCTACACTTGTTAGAACATCCAAGGACTCGTGCTATACCCTCTACGTCCCTTGGTGTACCAAAGCATTGTTTAGGATCATTCTAATGGTTCTTATAAGTCCAAATACATATTCCTAGACCATTCTAAGCCTTTAGAATACTCTCTTAACCATTCTACACTTGTTAGAACCTCCAAGGACTCATGCTACACCATCTACGTCCCTTGGGGACTCAAGCATTGTTTTGGTTCATTCTAATGGTTCTAAAAAGTCCTAATACACATACCTAGACCATTCTAAGCCTTTAGAATACTCTCCTAACCATTCTACATTAGTTAGAACCTCCAAGGACTCATGCTACACCCTCTACGTCCCTTGGGGACTCAAGCATTGTTTAGGATCATTCTAATGGTTCTTATAAGTCCTAATACACATTCCTAGACCATTCTAAGCCTTTAGAATACTCTCTTAACCATTCTACACTTGTTAGAACATCCAAGGACTCGTGCTATACCCTCTACGTCCCTTGGTGTACCAAAGCATTGTTTAGGATCATTCTAATGGTTCTTATAAGTCCAAATACATATTCCTAGACCATTCTAAGCCTTTAGAATACTCTCTTAACCATTCTACACTTGTTAGAACCTCCAAGGACTCATGCTACACCATCTACGTCCCTTGGGGACTCAAGCATTGTTTTGGTTCATTCTAATGGTTCTTAAAAGTCCTAATACACATACCTAGACCATTCTAAGCCTTTAGAATACTCTCCTAACCATTCTACATTAGTTAGAACCTCCAAGGACTCATGCTACACCCTCTACGTCCCTTGGGGACTCAAGCATTGTTTAGGATCATTCTAATGGTTCTTATAAGTCCTAATACACATTCCTAGACCATTCTAAGCCTTTAGAATACTCTCCTAACCATTCTACACTAGTTAGAACCTCCAAGGACTCACGCTACACCCTCTACGTCCCTTGGGGACTCAAGCATTGTTTAGGATCATTCTAATGGTTCTTATAAGTCCTAATACACATTCCTAGACCATTCTAAGCCTTTAGAATACTCTCCTAACCATTATACACTTGTTAGAACATCCAAGGACTCGTGCTACACCCTCTACGTCCCTTGGCGTACCAAGAAATGTTTAGGACCATTCTAATGGTTCTTATAAGTCCTAATACACATTCCTAGACCATTCTAAGCCTTTAGAATACTCTCCTAACCATTCTACACTTGTTAGAACATCCAAGGACTCGTGCTATACCCTCTACGTCCCTTGGTGTACCAAAGCATTGTTTAGGATCATTCTAATGGTTCTTATAAGTCCAAATACATATTCCTAGACCATTCTAAGCCTTTAGAATACTCTCTTAACCATTCTACACTTGTTAGAACCTCCAAGGACTCATGCTACACCATCTACGTCCCTTGGGGACTCAAGCATTGTTTTGGTTCATTCTAATGGTTCTTAAAAGTCCTAATACACATACCTAGACCATTCTAAGCCTTTAGAATACTCTCCTAACCATTCTACACTAGTTAGAACCTCCAAGGACTCATGCTACACCCTCTACGTCCCTTGGGGACTCAAGCATTGTTTAGGATCATTCTAATGGTTCTTATAAGTCCTAATACACATTCCTAGACCATTCTAAGCCTTTAGAATACTCTCCTAACCATTCTACACATGTTAGAACATCCAAGGACTCGTGCTATACCCTCTACGTCCCTTGGTGTACCAAAGCATTGTTTAGGATCATTCTAATGGTTCTTATAAGTCCAAATACATATTCCTAGACCATTCTAATCCTTTAGAATACTCTCTTAACCATTCTACACTTGTTAGAACCTCCAAGGACTCATGCTACACCCTCTACGTCCCTTGGGGACTCAAGCATTGTTTTGGTTCATTCTAATGGTTCTTATAAGTCCTAATACACATACCTAGACCATTCTAAGCCTTTAGAATACTCTCCTAACCATTCTACACTAGTTAGAACCTCCAAGGACTCATGCTACACCCTCTACGTCCCTTGGGGACTCAAGCATTGTTTAGGATCATTCTAATGGTTCTTATAAGTCCAAATACATATTCCTAGACCATTCTAAGCCTTTAGAATGCTCTCTTAACCATTCTACATTTGTTAGAACCTCCACGGACTCGTGCTACACCCTCTACGTCACTTGGGGTACCGAGCAATGTTTAGGATCATTCTAATGGTTCTTATAAGTCCTAATACACATTCCTAGACCATTCTAAGCCTTTAGAATACTCTCTTAACCATTCTACACTTGTTAGAACATCCAAGGACTCGTGCTATACCCTCTACGTCCCTTGGTGTACCAAAGCATTGTTTAGGATCATTCTAATGGTTCTTATAAGTCCAAATACATATTCCTAGACCATTCTAAGCCTTTAGAATACTCTCTTAACCATTCTACACTTGTTAGAACCTCCAAGGACTCATGCTACACCATCTACGTCCCTTGGGGACTCAAGCATTGTTTTGGTTCATTCTAATGGTTCTTAAAAGTCCTAATACACATACCTAGACCATTCTAAGCCTTTAGAATACTCTCCTAACCATTCTACACTAGTTAGAACCTCCAAGGACTCATGCTACACCCTCTACGTCCCTTGGGGACTCAAGCATTGTTTAGGATCATTCTAATGGTTCTTATAAGTCCTAATACACATTCCTAGACCATTCTAAGCCTTTAGAATACTCTCCTAACCATTCTACACTTGTTAGAACATCCAAGGACTCGTGCTATACCCTCTACGTCCCTTGGTGTACCAAAGCATTGTTTAGGATCATTCTAATGGTTCTTATAAGTCCAAATACATATTCCTAGACCATTCTAATCCTTTAGAATACTCTCTTAACCATTCTACACTTGTTAGAACCTCCAAGGACTCATGCTACACCCTCTACGTCCCTTGGGGACTCAAGCATTGTTTTGGTTCATTCTAATGGTTCTTATAAGTCCTAATACACATACCTAGACCATTCTAAGCCTTTAGAATACTCTCCTAACCATTCTACACTAGTTAGAACCTCCAAGGACTCATGCTACACCCTCTACGACCCTTGGGGACTCAAGCATTGTTTAGGACCATTCTAATGGTTCTTTTAAGTCCAAATACATATTCCTAGACCATTCTAAGCCTTTAGAATGCTCTCTTAATCATTCTACACTTGTTAGAACCTCCAAGGACTCGTGCTACACCCTCTACGTCACTTGGGGTACCGAGCAATGTTTAGGATCATTCTAATGGTTCTTATAAGTCCTAATACACATTCCTAGACCATTCTAAGCCTTTAGAATACTCTCCTAACCATTCTACACTTGTTAGAACATCCAAGGACTCGTGCTACACCCTCTACGTCCCTTGGTGTACCAAGCAATGTTTTGGATCATTCTAATGGTTCTTAAAAGTCCTAATACATATTCCTAGACCATTCTAAGCCTTTAGAATACTCGCTTAACCATTATACACTTGTTAGAACATCCAAGGACTCGTGCTACACCCTCTACATCCCTTGGCGTACCAAGAAATGTTTAGGATCATTCTAATGGTTCTTATAAGTCCTAATACACATTCCTAGACCATTCTAAGCCTTTAGAATACTCTCTTAACCATTATACACTTGTTAGAACCTCCAAGGACTCATGCTACACCCTCTACTTCCCTTGGGGACTCAAGCATTATTTTGGTTCATTCTAATGGTTCTTATAAGTCCTAATACACATTCCTAGACCATTCTATGCCTTTAGA
Source organism: Crotalaria pallida (assembly GCA_037953625.1). Classification (NCBI taxonomy): domain Eukaryota; kingdom Viridiplantae; phylum Streptophyta; class Magnoliopsida; order Fabales; family Fabaceae; genus Crotalaria; species Crotalaria pallida. The sequence continues at coordinate 70,234,753 of CM075649.1, read as the reverse complement.
ATACTCTCTTAACCATTCTACACTTGTTAGAACATCCAAGGACTCGTGCTACACCCTCTACGTCCCTTGGTGTACCAAGCAATGTTTAGGATCATTCTAATGGTTCTTAAAAGTCCTAATACATATTCCTAGACCATTCTAAGCCTTTAGAATACTCGCTTAACCATTATACACTTGTTAGAACATCCAAGGACTCGTGCTACACCCTCTACGTCCCTTGGCGTACCAAGAAATGTTTAGGATCATTCTAATGGTTCTTATAAGTCCTAATACACATTCCTAGACCATTCTAAGCCTTTAGAATACTCTCTTAACCATTATACACTTGTTAGAACCTCCAAGGACTCATGCTACACCCTCTACGTCCCTTGGGGACTCAAGCATTGTTTTGGTTTATTCTAATGGTTCTTATAAGTCCTAATACACATTCCTAGACCATTCTAAGCCTTTAGAATACTCTCTTAACCATTCTACACTTGTTAGAACATCCAAGGACTCGTGCTACACCCTCTACGTCCCTTGGGGACTCAAGCATTGTTTAGGATCATTCTAATGGTTCTTATAAGTCCTAATACACATTCCTAGACCATTCTAAGCCTTTAGAATACTCTCCTAACCATTCTACACTAGTTAGAACCTCCAAGGACTCATGCTACACCCTCTACGTCCCTTGGGGACTCAAGCATTGTTTAGGATCATTTTAATGGTTCTTATAAGTCCTAATACACATTCCTAGACCATTCTAAGCCTTTAGAATACTCTCCTAACCATTCTACACTTGTTAGAACATCCAAGGACTCGTGCTATACCCTCTACGTCCCTTGGTGTACCAAAGCATTGTTTAGGATCATTCTAATGGTTCTTATAAGTCCAAATACATATTCGTAGACCATTCTAATCCTTTAGAATACTCTCTTAACCATTCTACACTTGTTAGAACCTCCAAGGACTCATGCTACACCCTCTACGTCCCTTGGGGACTCAAGCATTGTTTTGGTTCATTCTAATGGTTCTTATAAGTCCTAATACACATACCTAGACCATTCTAAGCCTTTAGAATACTCTCCTAACCATTCTACACTAGTTAGAACCTCCAAGGACTCATGCTACACCCTCTACGTCCCTTGGGGACTCAAGCATTGTTTAGGATCATTCTAATGGTTCTTATAAGTCCAAATACATATTCCTAGACCATTCTAAGCCTTTAGAATGCTCTCTTAACCATTCTACACTTGTTAGAACCTCCAAGGACTCGTGCTACACCCTCTACGTCACTTGGGGTACCGAGAAATGTTTAGGATCATTCTAATGGTTCTTATAAGTCCTAATACACATTCCTAGACCATTCTAAACCTTTAGAATACTCTCTTAACTATTCTACACTTGTTAGAACATCCAAGGACTCGTGCTACACCCTCTACGTCCCTTGGTGTACCAAGCAATGTTTTGGATCATTCTAATGGTTCTTAAAAGTCCTAATACATATTCCTAGACCATTCTAAGCCTTTAGAATACTCGCTTAACCATTATACACTTGTTAGAACATCCAAGGACTCGTGCTACACCCTCTACGTCCCTTGGCGTACCAAGAAATGTTTAGGATCATTCTAATGGTTCTTATAAGTCCTAATACACATTCCTAGACCATTCTAAGCCTTTAGAATACTCTCTTAACCATTATACACTTGTTAGAACCTCCAAGGACTCATGCTACACCCTCTACGTCCCTTGGGGACTCAAGCATTGTTTTGGTTCATTCTAATGGTTCTTATAAGTCCTAATACACATTCCTAGACCATTCTAAGCCTTTAGAATACTCTCTTAACCATTCTACACTTGTTATAACATCCAAGGACTCGTGCTACACCCTCTACGTCCCTTGGGGACTCAAGCATTGTTTAGGATCATTCTAATGGTTCTTATAAGTCCTAATATACATTCCTAGACCATTCTAAGCCTTTAGAATACTCTCCTAACCATTCTACACTAGTTAGAACCTCCAAGGACTCATGCTACACCCTCTACGTCCCTTGGGGACTCAAGCATTGTTTAGGATCATTCTAATGGTTCTTGTAAGTCCTAATACACATTCCTAGACCATTCTAAGCCTTTAGAATACTCTCTAAACCATTCTACACTTGTTAGAACCTCCAAGGACTCATGCTACATGCTCTACGTCCCTTGGGGACTCAAGCATTGTTTAGGATCATACTAATGGTTCTTATAAGTCCAAATACAAATTCCTAGACCATTCTAAGCCTTTAGAATACTCTCCTAACCATTCTACACTTGTTAGAGCCTCAAAGGACTCATTCCACACCCTCTACCTCCCTTGGGGTACCAAGCATTGTTTAGGATCATTCTAATGGTTCTTATAAGTCCAAATACATATTCCTAGACCATTCTAAGCCTTTAGAATACTCTCTTAACCATTCTACACTTGTTAGAACATCCAAGGACTCGTGCTACACCCTATACGTCCCTTGGTGTACCAAGAAATGTTTAGGATCATTCTAATGGTTCTTATAAGTCCTAATACACATTCCTAGACCATTCTAAGCCTTTAGAATATTCTCTTAACCATTCTACACTTGTTAGAACCTCCAAGGGCTCATGCTACACGCTCTACGTCCCTTGGGGACTCAAGCATTGTTTAGGATCATTCTAATGGTTCTTATAAGTCCTAATACACATTCCTAGACCATTCTAAGCCTTTAGGATACTCTCCTAACCATTCTACACTTGTTAGAGCCTCAAAGGACTCATTCCACACACTCTACGTCCCTTGGGGTACCAAGCATTGTTTAGGATCATTCTAATGGTTCTTATAAGTCCAAATACATATTCCTAGACCATTCTAATCCTTTAGAATACTCTCTTAACCATTCTACACTTGTTAGAACCTCCAAGGACTCATGCTACACGCTCTACGTCCCTCGGGGACTCAAGCATTGTTTAGGATCATTCTAATGGTTCTTATAAGTCCTAATACACATTCCTAGACCATTCTAAGCCTTTAGAATACTCTCCTAACCATTCTACACTAGTTAGAACCTCCAAGGACTCATGCGACACCCTCTACGTCCCTTGGGGACTCAAGCATTGTTTAGGATCATTCTAATGGTTCTTATAAGTCCTAATACACATTCCTAGACCATTCTAAGCCTTTAGAATAATCTCCTAACCATTCTACACTTGTTAGAAAATCCAAGGACTCGTGCTATACCCTCTACGTCCCTTGGTGTACCAAAGCATTGTTTAGGATCATTCTAATGGTTCTTATAAGTCCAAATACATATTCCTAGACCATTCTAATCCTTTAGAATACTCTCTTAACCATTCTACACTTGTTAGAACCTCCAAGGACTCATGCTACACCCTCTACGTCCCTTGGGGACTCAAGCATTGTTTTGGTTCATTCTAATGGTTCTTATAAGTCCTAATACACATACCTAGACCATTCTAAGCCTTTAGAATACTCTCCTAACCATTCTACACTAGTTAGAACCTCCAAGGACTCATGCTACACCCTCTACGTCCCTTGGGGACTCAAGCATTGTTTAGGATCATTCTAATGGTTCTTATAAGTCCAAATACATATTCCTAGACCATTCTAAGCCTTTAGAATGCTCTCTTAACCATTCTACACTTGTTAGAACCTCCAAGGACTCGTGCTACACCCTCTACGTCCCTTGGGGTACCGAGCAATGTTTAGGATCATTCTAATGCTTCTTATAAGTCCAAATACATATTCCTAGACCATTCTAAGCCTTTAGAATACTCTCTTAACCATTCTACACTAGTTAGAACCTCCAAGGACTCATGCTACACCCTATACGTCCCTTGGTGTACCAAGAAATGTTTAGGATCATTCTAATGGTTCTTATAAGTCCTAATACACATTCCAAGACCATTCTAAGCCTTTAGAATATTCTCTTAACCATTCTACACTTGTTAGAACCTCCAAGGACTCATGCTACACGCTCTACGTCCCTTGGGGACTCAAGCATTGTTCAGGATCATTCTAATGGTTCTTATAAGTCCAATTACATATTCCTAGACCATTCTAAGCCTTTATATACTCTCTTAACCATTCTACACTTGTTAGAACCTCCAAGGACTCATGCTACACCCTCTACGTCCCATGGGGACTCAAGCATTGTTTTGGTTCATTCTAATGGTTCTTCTAAGTCCTAATACACATTCCTAGACCATTCTAAGCCTTTAGAATACTCTCTTAACCATTCTACACTTGTTAGAACCTCCAAGGACTCATGCGACACCCTCTACGTCCCTTTGGGACTCAAGCATTGTTTAGGATTATTCTAATGGTTCTTATAAGTCCTAATACACATTCCTAGACCATTCTAAGCCTTTAGGATACTCTCCTAACCATTCTACACTTGTTAGAGCCTCAAAGGACTCATGCCACACCCTCTACGTCCCTTGGGGTACCAAGCATTGTTTAGGATCATTCTAATGGTTCTTATAAGTCCAAATACATATTCCTAGACCATTCTAAGCCTTTAGAATACTCTCTTAACCATTCTACACTTGTTAGAACCTCCAAGGACTCATGCTACACCCTCTACGTCCCTTGGGGACTCAAGCATAATTTTGGTTCATTCTAATGGTTCTTATAAGTCCTAATACACATTCCTAGACCATTCTAAGCCTTTAGAATACTCTCTTAACCATTCTACACTTGTTAGAACCCCCAAGGACTCATGCTACACCCTCTACGTCCCTTGGGGACTCAAGCATTGTTTAGGATCATTCTAATGGTTCTTATACGTCCTAATACACATTCCTAGACCATTCTAAGCCTTTAGAATACTCTCCTAACCATTCTACACTTGTTAGAGCCTCAAAGGACTCATTCCACACCCTCTACCTCCCTTGGGGTACCAAGCATTGTTTAGGATCATTCTAATGGTTCTTATAAGTCCAAATACATATTCCTAGACCATTCTAAGCCTTTAGAATACTCTCTTAACCATTCTACACTTGTTAGAACATCCAAGGACTCGTGCTACACCCTATACGTCCCTTGGTGTACCAAGAAATGTTTAGGATCATTCTAATGGTTCTTATAAGTCCTAATACACATTCCTAGACCATTCTAAGCCTTTAGAATATTCTCTTAACCATTCTACACTTGTTAGAACCTCCAAGGGCTCATGCTACACGCTCTACGTCCCTTGGGGACTCAAGCATTGTTTAGGATCATTCTAATGGTTCTTATAAGTCCTAATACACATTCCTAGACCATTCTAAGCCTTTAGGATACTCTCCTAACCATTCTACACTTGTTAGAGCCTCAAAGGACTCATTCCACACACTCTACGTCCCTTGGGGTACCAAGCATTGTTTAGGATCATTCTAATGGTTCTTATAAGTCCAAATACATATTCCTAGACTATTCTAAGCCTTTAGAATACTCTCTTAACCATTCTACACTTGTTAGAACATCCAAGGACTCGTGCTACACCCTCTACGTCCCTTGGGGACTCAAGCATTGTTTAGGATCATTCTAATGGTTCTTATAAGTCCTAATACACATTCCTAGACCATTCTAAGCCTTTAGAATACTCTTCTAACCATTCTACACTTGTTAGAGCCTAAAAGGACTCATGCCACACCCTCTACGTCCCTTGGGGTACCAAGCATTGTTTAGGATCATTCTAATGGTTCTTATAAGTCCAAATACATATTCCTAGACCATTCTAAGCCTTTAGAATACTCTCTTAACCATTCTACACTTGTTAGAACATCCAAGGACTCGTGCTACACCCTCTATGTCCCTTGGGGACTCAAGCATTGTTTAGGATCATTCTAATGGTTCTTATAAGTCCTAATACACATTCCTAGACCATTCTAAGCCTTTAGAATACTCTTCTAACCATTCTACACTTGTTAGAGCCTAAAAGGACTCATGCCACACCCTCTACGTCCCTTGGGGTACCAAGCATTGTTTAGGATCATTCTAATGGTTCTTATAAGTCCAAATACATATTCCTAGACCATTCTAAGCCTTTAGAATACTCTCCTAACCATTCTACACTAGTTAGAACCTCCAAGGACTCATGCTACACCCTCTACGTCCCTTGGGGACTCAAGCATTGTTTAGGATCATTCTAATGGTTCTTATAAGTCCTAATACACATTCCTAGACCACTCTAAGCCTTTAGAATACTCTCCTAACCATTCTACACTTGTTAGAACATCCAAGGACTCGTGCTATACCCTCTACGTCCCTTGGTGTACCAAAGCAATGTTTATGATCATTCTAATGGTTCTTATAAGTCCTAATACACATTCCTAGACCATTCTAAGCCTTTAGAATACTCTCCTAACCATTCTACACTTGTTAGAGCCTCAAAGGACTCATTCCACACCCTCTACGTCCCTTGGGGTACCAAGCATTGTTTAGGATCATTCTAATGGTTCTTATAAGTCCAAATACATATTCCTAGACCATTCTAAGCCTTTAGAATACTCTCTTAACCATTTTACACTTGTTAGAACCTCCAAGGACTCATGCTACACCCTCTACGTCCCTTGGGAACTCAAGCATAATTTTGGTTCATTCTAATGGTTCTTATAAGTCCTAATACACATTCCTAGACCATTCTAAGCCTTTAGAATACTCTCTTAACCATTCTACACTTGTTAGAACCCCGAAGGACTCATGCTACACCCTCTACGTCCCTTGGGGACTCAAGCATTGTTTAGGATCATTCTAATGGTTCTTATAAGTCCTAATACACATTCCTAGACCATTCTAAGCCTTTAGAATACTCTCCTAACCATTCTACACTTGTTAGAGCCTCAAAGGACTCATTCCACACCCTCTACCTCCCTTGGGGTACCAAGCATTGTTTAGGATCGTTCTAATGGTTCTTATAAGTCCAAATACATATTCCTAGACCATTCTTAGCCTTTAGAATACTCTCTTAACCATTCTACACTTGTTAGAACATCCAAGGACTCGTGCTACACCCTATACGTCCCTTGGTGTACCAAGCAATGTTTAGGATCATTCTAATGGTTCTTATAAGTCCTAATACACATCCTAATACACATTCCTAGACCATTCTAAGCCTTTAGAATACTCTCCTAACCATTCTACACTTGTTAGAGCCTCAAAGGACTCATTCCACACCCTCTACGTCCCTTGGGGTACCAAGCATTGTTTAGGATCATTCTAATGGTTCTTATAAGTCCAAATACATATTCCTAGACCATTCTAAGCCTTTAGAATACTCTCTTAACCATTTTACACTTGTTAGAACCTCCAAGGACTCATGCTACACCCTCTACGTCCCTTGGGAACTCAAGCATAATTTTGGTTCATTCTAATGGTTCTTATAAGTCCTAATACACATTCCTAGACCATTCTAAGCCTTTAGAATACTCTCTTAACCATTCTACACTTGTTAGAACCCCGAAGGACTCATGCTACACCCTCTACGTCCCTTGGGGACTCAAGCATTGTTTAGGATCATTCTAATGGTTCTTATAAGTCCTAATACACATTCCTAGACCATTCTAAGCCTTTAGAATACTCTCCTAACCATTCTACACTTGTTAGAGCCTCAAAGGACTCATTCCACACCCTCTACCTCCCTTGGGGTACCAAGCATTGTTTAGGATCGTTCTAATGGTTCTTATAAGTCCAAATACATATTCCTAGACCATTCTTAGCCTTTAGAATACTCTCTTAACCATTCTACACTTGTTAGAACATCCAAGGACTCGTGCTACACCCTATACGTCCCTTGGTGTACCAAGCAATGTTTAGGATCATTCTAATGGTTCTTATAAGTCCTAATACACATCCTAATACACATTCCTAGACCATTCTAAGCCTTTAGGATACTCTCCTATCCATTCTACACTTGTTAGAGCTTCAAAGGACTCATGCCACACCCTCTACGTCCCTTGGGGTACCAAGCATTGTTTAGGATCATTCTAATGGTTCTTATAAGTCCAAATACATATTCCTAGACCATTCTAAGCCTTTAGAATACTCTCTTAACCATTCTACATTTGTTAGAACCTCCAAGGACTCATGCTACACCCTCTACGTCCCTTGGAGACTCAAGCATTGTTTTGGCTCATTCTAATGATTCTTATAAGTCCTAATACACATACCTAGACCTTTCTAAGCCTTTAGAATACTCTCTTAACCAATCTACACTTGTTAGAACATCCAAGGACTCGTGCTACACCCTATACGTCCCTTGGTGTTCCAAGCAATGTTTACGATCATTCTAATGGTTCTTATAAGTCCTAATACACATTCCTAGACCATTCTAAGACTTTAGAATATTCTCTTAACCATTCTACACTTGTTAGAACCTCCAAGGACTCATGCTACACCCTCTACATCCCATGGGGTACCAAGCATTGTTTAGGATCATTCTAATGGTTCTTATAAGTCCAAATACATATTCCTAGACCATTCTAAGCCTTTAGAATACTCTCTTAACCATTCTACACTTGTTAGAACATCCAAGGACTCGTGCTACACCCTATACGTCCCTTGGTGTTCCAAGCAATGTTTACGATCATTCTAATGGTTCTTATAAGTCCTAATACACATTCCTAGACCATTCTAAGCCTTTAGAATATTCTCTTAACCATTCTACACTTGTTAGAACCTCCAAGGACTCATGCTACACCCTCTACGTCCCTTGGGGACTCAAGCATTATTTAGGATCATTCTAATGGTTCTTATAAGTCCAAATACATATTCCTAGACCATTCTAAGCCTTTAGAATACTCACTTAACCATTCTACACTTGTTATCCAAGGACTCGTGCTACACCCTCTACGTCCCTTGGTGTACCAAGCAATGTTTAGGATCATTCTAATGTTTCTTATAAGTCCTAATACACATTCCTAGACCATTCTAAGCCTTTAGAATACTCTCTTAACCATTATACACTTGTTAAAACCTCCAAGGACTCATGCTACACCCTCTACGTCCCTTGGGGACTCAAGCATTGTTTTGGTTCATTCTAATGGCTCTTATAAGTCCTAATACACATTCCTAGACCATTCTAAGCCTTTAGAATACTCTCTTAACCATTCTACACTAGTTAGAACCTCCAAGGACTCATGCTACACCCTCTACGTCCCTTGGGGACTCAAGCATTGTTTAGGATCATTCTAATGGTTCTTATAAGTCCTAATACACATTCCTAGACCATTCTAAGCCTTTAGAATACTCTCCTAACCATTCTACACTTGTTAGAGCCTCAAAGGACTCATTCCACACCCTCTACGTCCCTTGGGGACTCAAGCATTGTTTAGGATCATTCTAATGGTTCTTATAAGTCCAAATACATATTCCTAGACCATTTTAAGCCTTTAGAATACTCTCTTAACCATTCTACACTTGTTAGAACCTCCAAGGACTCATGCTACACCCTCTACGTCCCTTGGGGACTCAAGCATTGTTTAGGATCATTCTAATGGTTCTTATAAGTCCAAATACATATTCCTAGACCATTCTAAGCCTTTAGAATACTCTCTTAACCATTCTACACTTGTTAGAACCTCCAAGGACTCGTGCTACACCCTCTACGTCACTTGGGGTACCGAGCAATGTTTAGGATCATTGTAATGGTTCCTATAAGTCCTAATACACGTTCCTAGACCATTCTAATCCTTTAGAATACTCTCTTAACCATTCTACACTTGTTAGAACCTCCACGGACTCATGCTACACGCTCTACGTCCCTTGGGGACTCGAGCATTGCTTAGGATCATTCTAATGGTTCTTATAAGTCCAAATACATATTCCTTGACCATTCTAAGCCTTTAGAATACTCTCTTAACCATTCTACACTTGTTAGAAGGTCCAAGGACTCGTGCTACACCCTCTACGTCACTTGGGGTACCGAGCAATGTTTAGGATCATTCTAGTGGTTCTTATAAGTCCTAATACACATTCCTAGACCATTCTAAGCCTTTAGAATACTCTCTTAACCATTCTACACTAGTTAGAACCTCCAAGGACTCGTGCTACACCCTCTACGTCACTTGGGGTACCGAGCAATGTTTAGGATCATTGTAATGGTTCTTATAAGTCCTAATACACGTTCCTAGACTATTCTAAGCCTTTAGAATACTCTCTGAACCATTCTACACTTGTTAGAACCTCCAAGGACTCATGCTACACGCTCTACGTCCCTTGGGGACTCAAGCATTGCTTAGGATCATTCTAATGGTTCGTATAAGTCCAAATACATATTCCTAGATCATTCTAAGCCTTTAGAATACTCTCTTAACCATTCTACACTTGTTAGAACCTCCAAGGACTCGTGCTACACCCTCTACGTCCCTTGGTGTACCAAAGCAATGTTTAGGATCATTCTAATGGTTCTTATAAGTCCTAATACACATTCCTAGACCATTCTAAGCCTTTAGAATACTCTCTTAACCATTCTACACTTGTTAGAACCTCCAAGGACTCATGCTACACCCTCTACGTCCCTTGGGGACTCAAGCATTGCTTAGGATCATTCTAATGGTTCTTATAAGTCCAAATACATATTCCTAGACCATTCTAAGCCTTTAGAATACTCTCTTAACCATTCTACACTAGTTAGAACCTCCAAGGACTCGTGCTACTCCCTCTACGTCACTTGGGGTATCGAGCAATGCTTAGGATCATTCTAATGCTTCTTATAAGTCCAAATACACATTCCTAGACCATTCTAAGCCTTTAGAATACTCTCTTAACCATTCTGCACTTGTTAGAACATCCAAGGACTCGTGCTACACCCTCTACGTCCCTTGGTGTACCAAGCAATGTTTAGGATCATTCTAATGGTTCTTATAAGTCCTAGTACACCTTCCTAGACCATTCTAAGCCTTTAGAATACGCTCTTAACCATTCTACACTTGTTAGAACCTCCAAGGACTCATGCTACACCCTCTACGTCCCTTGGGGACTCAAGCATTGCTTAGGATCATTCTAATGGTTCTTATAAGTCCAAATACATATTCCTAGACCATTCTAAGCCTTTAGAATACTCTCTTAACCATTCTACACTTGTTAGAACCTCCAAGGACTCGTCCTACACCCTCTACGTCACTTGGGGTATCGAGCAATGTTTAGGATCATTCTAATGCTTCTTATAAGTCCTAATACACATTCCTAGACCATTCTAAGCCTTTAGAATACTCTCTTAACCATTCTGCACTTGTTAGAACATCCAAGGACTCGTGCTACACCCTCTACGTCCCTTGGTGTACCAAAGCAATGTTTAGGATCATTCTAATGGTTCTTATAAGTCCTAATACACATTCCTAGACCATTCTAAGCCTTTAGAATATTCTCTTAACCATTCTACACTTGTTAGAACCTCCAAGGACTCATGCTACACCCTCTACGTCCCTTGGGGACTCAAGCATTGCTTAGGATCATTCTAATGGTTCTTATAAGTCCAAATACATATTCCTAGACCATTCTAAGCCTTTAGAATACTCTCTTAACCATTCTACACTTGTTAGAACCTCCAAGGACTCGTCCTACACCCTCTACGTCACTTGGGGTATCGAGCAATGTTTAGGATCATTCTAATGCTTCTTATAAGTCCTAATACACATTCCTAGACCATTCTAAGCCTTTAGAATACTCTCTTAACCATTCTACACTAGTTAGAACCTCCAAGGACTCGTGCTACTCCCTCTACGTCACTTGGGGTATCGAGCAATGCTTAGGATCATTCTAATGCTTCTTATAAGTCCTAATACACATTCCTAGACCATTCTAAGCCTTTAGAATACTCTCTTAACCATTCTGCACTTGTTAGAACATCCAAGGACTCGTGCTACACCCTCTACGTCCCTTGGTGTACCAAAGCAATGTTTAGGATCATTCTAATGGTTCTTATAAGTCCTAATACACATTCCTAGACCATTCTAAGCCTTTAGAATACTCTCTTAACAATTATACACTTGTTAAAACCTCCAAGGACTCATGCTACACCCTCTACTTCCCTTGAGGACTCAAGTATTGTTTAGGATCATTCTAATGGTTCTTATAAGTCCTAATACACATTCCTAGACCATTCTAAGCCTTTAGAATACTCTCTTAACCATTCTACACTTGTTAGAACATCCAAGGACTCGTGCTACACCCTCTACGTCCCTTGGTGTACCAAGCAATGTTTTGGATCATTCTAATGGATCTTATAAGTCCTAATACACATTCCTAGACCATTCAAAGCCTTTAGAATACTCTCTTAACCATTATACACTTGTTAAAACCTCCAAGGACTCATGCTACACCCTCTACGTCCCTTGAGGACTCAAGTATTGTTTAGGATCATTCTAATGGTTATTATAAGTCCTAATACACAGTCCTAGACCATTCTAAGCCTTTAGAATACTCTCTTAACTATTCTACACTTGTTAGAACATCCAAGGACTCGTGCTACACCCTCTACGTCCCTTGGTGTACCGTGCAAAGTTTTGGATCATTCTAATGGTTCTTATAAGTCCTAATACACATTCCTAGACCATTCTAAGCCTTTAGAATACTCTCTTAACCATTCTACACTTGTTAGAACATCCAAGGACTCGTGCTACACGCTCTACGTCCCTTGGGGACTCAAGCATTGTTTAGGATCATTCTAATGGTTCTTATAAGTCCAAATACATATTCCTAGACCATTCTAAGCCTTTAGAATACTCTCTTAACCATTCTACACTTGTTAGAACCTTCATGGACTCATGCTACACCCTCTACGTCCTTTGGGGTACCAAGCAATGTTTAGGATCATTCTAATGGTTCTTATAAGTCCTAATACACATTCCTAGACCATTCTAAGCCTTTAGAATACTCTCTTAACCATTCTACACTTGTTAGAACATCCAAGGACTCGTGCTACACCCTCTACGTCCCTTGGTGTACCAAGCAATGTTTTGGATCATTCTAATGGCTCTTATAAGTCCTAATACACATTCCTAGACCATTCTAAGCCTTTAGAATACTCTCTTAACCATTATACACTTGTTAAAACCTCCAAGGACTCATGCTACACCCTCTACGTCCCTTGAGGGCTCAAGCATTGTTTAGGATCAATCTAACGGTTCTTATAAGTCCTAATACACATTCCTAGACCATTCTAAGCCTTTAGAATACTCTCTTAACCATTCTACACTAGTTAGAACCTCCAAGGACTCCTGCTACACGCTCTACGTCCCTTGGGGACTCAAGCATTGTTTAGGATCATTCTAATGGTTCTTATAAGTCCAAATACATATTCCCAGACTATTCTAAGCCTTTAGAATACTCTCTTAACCATTCTACACTTGTTAGAACCTCCAAGGACTCGTGCTACACCCTCTACGTCCCTTGGGGTACCGAGCAGTGTTTAGGATCATTCTAATGGTTCTTATAAGTCCTAATACACATTCCTAGGCCATTCTAAGCCTTTAGAATACTCTCTTAACCATTCTACACTAGTTAGAACCTCCAAGGACTCCTGCTACACCCTCTACGTCCCTTGAGGACTCAAGTATTGTTTAGGATCATTCTAATGGTTCTTATAAGTCCTAATACACATTCCTAGACCATTCTAAGCCTTTAGAATACTCTCTTAACCATTCTACACTTGTTAGAACATCCAAGGACTCGTGCTACACCCTCTACGTCCCTTGGTGTACCAAGCAATGTTTAGGATCATTCTAATGGTTCTTATAAGTCCTAGTACACCTTCCTAGACCATTCTAAGCCTTTAGAATACGCTCTTAACCATTCTACACTTGTTAGAACCTCCAAGGACTCATGCTACACCCTCTACGTCCCTTGGGGACTCAAGCATTGCTTAGGATCATTCTAATGGTTCTTATAAGTCCAAATACATATTCCTAGACCATTCTAAGCCTTTAGAATACTCTCTTAACCATTCTACACTTGTTAGAACCTCCAAGGACTCGTCCTACACCCTCTACGTCACTTGGGGTATCGAGCAATGTTTAGGATCATTCTAATGCTTCTTATAAGTCCTAATACACATTCCTAGACCATTCTAAGCCTTTAGAATACTCTCTTAACCATTCTGCACTTGTTAGAACATCCAAGGACTCGTGCTACACCCTCTACGTCCCTTGGTGTACCAAAGCAATGTTTAGGATCATTCTAATGGTTCTTATAAGTCCTAATACACATTCCTAGACCATTCTAAGCCTTTAGAATACTCTCTTAACAATTATACACTTGTTAAAACCTCCAAGGACTCATGCTACACCCTCTACTTCCCTTGAGGACTCAAGTATTGTTTAGGATCATTCTAATGGTTCTTATAAGTCCTAATACACATTCCTAGACCATTCTAAGCCTTTAGAATACTCTCTTAACCATTCTACACTTGTTAGAACATCCAAGGACTCGTGCTACACCCTCTACGTCCCTTGGTGTACCAAGCAATGTTTTGGATCATTCTAATGGATCTTATAAGTCCTAATACACATTCCTAGACCATTCAAAGCATTTAGAATACTCTCTTAACCATTATACACTTGTTAAAACCTCCAAGGACTCATGCTACACCCTCTACGTCCCTTGAGGACTCAAGTATTGTTTAGGATCATTCTAATGGTTATTATAAGTCCTAATACACATTCCTAGACCATTCTAAGCCTTTAGAATACTCTCTTAACTATTCTACACTTGTTAGAACATCCAAGGACTCGTGTTACACCCTCTACGTCCCTTGGTGTACCGTGCAAAGTTTTGGATCATTCTAATGGTTCTTATAAGTCCTAATACACATTCCTAGACCATTCTAAGCCTTTAGAATACTCTCTTAACCATTCTACACTTGTTAGAACATCCAAGGACTCGTGCTACACGCTCTACGTCCCTTGGGGACTCAAGCATTGTTTAGGATCATTCTAATGGTTCTTATAAGTCCAAATACATATTCCTAGACCATTCTAAGCCTTTAGAATACTCTCTTAACCATTCTACACTTGTTAGAACCTTCAAGGATTCATGCTACACCCTCTACGTCCTTTGGGGTACCAAGCAATGTTTAGGATCATTCTAATGGTTCTTATAAGTCCTAATACACATTTCTAGACCATTCTAAGCCTTTAGAATACTCTCTTAACCATTCTACACTTGTTAGAACCTCCAAGGACTCGTGCTACACCCTCTACGTCCCTTGGTGTACCAAGCAATGTTTAGGATCATTCTAATAGTTCTTATAAGTCCTAATACACCTTCCTTGACCATTCTAAGCCTTTAGAATACTCTCTTCACCATTCTACACTTGTTAGAACCTCCAAGGACTCATGCTACACCCTCTACGTCCCTTGGGGACTCAAGCATTGTTTAGGATCATTCTAATGGTTCTTATAAGTCCAAATACATATTCCCAGACTATTCTAAGCCTTTAGAATACTCTCTTAACCATTCTACACTTGTTAGAACCTCCAAGGACTCGTGCTACACCCTCTACGTCCCTTGGGGTACCGAGCAGTGTTTAGGATCATTCTAATGGTTCTTATAAGTCCTAATACACATTCCTAGGCCATTCTAAGCCTTTAGAATACTCTCTTAACCATTCTACACTAGTTAGAACCTCCAAGGACTCCTGCTACACCCTCTACGTCCCTTGAGGACTCAAGTATTGTTTAGGATCATTCTAATGGTTCTTATAAGTCCTAATACACATTCCAAGACCATTCTAAGCCTTTAGAATACTCTCTTAACCATTCTACACTTGTTAGAACATCCAAGGACTCGTGCTACACCCTCTACGTCCCTTGGTGTACCAAGCAATGTTTAGGATCATTCTAATGGTTCTTATAAGTCCTAGTACACCTTCCTAGACCATTCTAAGCCTTTAGAATACTCTCTTCACCATTCTATACTTGTTAGAACCTCCAAGGACTCATGCTACACCCTCTACGTCCCTTGGGGACTCAAGCAATGTTTAGGATCATTCTACTGGTTCTTATAAGTCCAAATACATATTCCTAGACCATTCTAAGCCTTTAGAATACTCTCTTAACCATTCACCACTTGTTAGAGCCTCCAAGGACTCGTGCTACACCCTCAACGTCCTTTGGGGTACCAAGGAAAGTTTAGGATCAATCTAACGGTTCTTATAAGTCCTAATACACATTCCTAGACCATTCTAAGCCTTTAGAATACTCTGTTAACCATTCTACACTAGTTAGAACCTCCAAGGACTCCTGCTACACGCTCTACGTCCCTTGGGGACTCAAGCATTGTTTAGGATCATTCTAATGGTTCTTATAAGTCCTAATACACATTCCTAGACCATTCTAAGCCTTTAGAATACTCTCTTAACCATTCTACACTAGTTAGAACCTCCAAGGACTCCTGCTACACCCTCTACGTCCCTTGAGGACTCAAGTATTGTTTAGGATCATTCTAATGGTTCTTATAAGTCCTAATACACATTCCTAGACCATTCTAAGCGTTTAGAATACTCTCTTAACCATTCTACACTTGTTAGAACCTCCAAGGACTCCTGCTACACCCTCTACGTCCCTTGGGGTACCGAGCAGTGTTTAGGATCATTCTAATGGTTCTTATAAGTCCTAATACACATTCCTAGGCCATTCTAAGCCTTTAGAATACTCTCTTAACCATTCTACACTAGTTAGAACCTCCAAGGACTCCTGCTACACCCTCTACGTCCCTTGAGGACTCAAGTATTGTTTAGGATCATTCTAATGGTTCTTATAAGTCCTAATACACATTCCTAGACCATTCTAAGCCTTTAGAATACTCTCTTAACCATTCTACACTAGTTAGAACCTCCAAGGACTCCTGCTACACGCTCTACGTCCCTTGGGGACTCAAGCATTGTTTAGGATCATTCTAATGGTTCTTATAAGTCCTAATACACATTCCTAGACCATTCTAAGCCTTTAGAATACTCTCTTAACCATTCTGCACTAGTTAGAACCTCCAAGGACTCCTGCTACACGCTCTACGTCCCTTGGGGACTCAAGCATTGTTTAGGATCATTCTAATGGTTCTTATAAGTCCTAATCCACATTCCTAGACCATTCTAAGCCTTTAGAATACTCTCTTAACCATTCTACACTAGTTAGAACCTCCAAGGACTCCTGCTACACGCTCTACGTCCCTTGGGGACTCAAGCATTGTTTAGGATCATACTAATGGTTCTTATAAGTCCAAATACATATTCCTAGACCATTCTAAGCCTTTAGAATACTCTCTTAACCATTCTACACTTGTTAGAACCTCCAAGGACTCCTGCTACACCCTCTACTTCCCTTGAGGACTCAAGTATTGTTTAGGATCATTCTAATGGTTCTTATAAGTCCTAATACACATTCCTAGAGCATTCTAAGCGTTTAGAATACTCTCTTAACCATTCTACACTTGTTAGAACATCCAAGGACTCGTGCTAAACCCTCTACGTCCCTTGGTGTACCAAGCAATGTTTTGGATCATTCTAATGTCTCTTATAAGTCCTAATACACATTCCTAGACCATTCTAAGCGTTTAGAATACTCTCTTAACCATTCTACACTTTTTAGAACATCCAAGGACTCGTGCTACACCCTCTACGTCCCTTGGTGTACCAAGCAATGTTTAGGATCATTCTAATGGTTCTTTTAAGTCCTAATACACCTTCCTTGACCATTCTAAGCCTTTAGAATACTCTCTTCACCATTCTACACTTGTTAGAACCTCCAAGGACTCATGCTACACCCTCTACGTCCCTTGGGGACTCAAGCATTGTTTAGGATCATTCTAATGGTTCTTATAAGTCCAAATACATATTCCTAGACCATTCTAAGCCTTTAGAATACTCTCTTAACCATTCTACACTTGTTAGAACCTCCAAGGACTCATGCTACACCCTCTACGTCCTTTGTGGTACCAAGCAATGTTTAGGATCATTCTAATGGTTCTTATAAGTCCTAATACACATTCCTAGACCATTCTAAGCCTTTAGAATACTCTCTTAACCATTCTACACTTGTTAGAACCTCCAAGGACTCGTGCTACACCCTCTACGTCCCTTGGTGTACCAAGCAATGTTTAGGATCATTCTAATAGTTCTTATAAGTCCTAATACACCTTCCTTGACCATTCTAAGCCTTTAGAATACTCTCTTCACCATTCTACACTTGTTAGAACCTCCAAGGACTCATGCTACACCCTCTACGTCCCTTGGGGACTCAAGCATTGTTTAGGATCATTCTAATGGTTCTTATAAGTCCAAATACATATTCCTAGACCATTCTAAGCCTTTAGAATACTCTCTTAACCATTCTACACTTGTTAGAACCTCCAAGGACTCATGCTACACCCTCTACGTCCCTTGGGGACTCTAGCATTGTTTTGGTTCATTCTAATGGTTCTTATAAGTCCTAATACACATTCCTAGACCATTCTAAGCCTTTAGAATACTCTCTTAACCATTCTGCACTTGTTAGAACATCCAAGGACTCGTGCTACACCCTCTACGTCCCTTGGTGTACCAAGCAATGTTTAGGATCATTCTAATGGTTCTTATAAGTCCTAATACACATTCCTAGACCATTCTAAGCCTTTAAAATACTCTCTTAACCATTATACAATTGTTAAAACCTCCAAGGACTCATGCTACACCCTCTACTTCCCTTGAGGACTCAAGTATTGTTTAGGATCATTCTAATGGTTCTTATAAGTCCTAATACACATTCCTAGACCATTCTAAGCCTTTAGAATACTCTCTTAACCATTCTACACTTGTTAGAACATCCAAGGACTCGTGCTACACCCTCTACGTCCCTTGGTGTACCAAGCAATGTTTAGGATCATTCTAATGGTTCTTATAAGTCCTAATACACATTCCTAGACCATTCTAAGCGTTTAGAATACTCTCTTAACCATTCTACACTTGTTAGAACCTCCAAGGACTACTGCTACACCCTCTACGTCCCTTGGGGTACCGAGCAGTGTTTAGGATCATTCTAATGGTTCTTATAAGTCCTAATACACATTCCTAGGCCATTCTAAGCCTTTAGAATACTCTCTTAACCATTCTACACTAGTTAGAACCTCCAAGGACTCCTGCTACACCCTCTACGTCCCTTGAGGACTCAAGTATTGTTTAGGATCATTCTAATGGTTCTTATAAGTCCTAATACACATTCCTAGACCATTCTAAGCCTTTAGAATACTCTCTTAACCATTCTACACTTGTTAGAACCTCCAAGGACTCATGCTACACCCTCTACGTCCCTTGGGGACTCTAGCATTGTTTTGGTTCATTCTAATGGTTCTTATAAGTCCTAATACACATTCCTAGACCATTCTAAGCCTTTAGAATACTCTCTTAACCATTCTGCACTTGTTAGAACATCCAAGGACTCGTGCTACACCCTCTACGTCCCTTGGTGTACCAAAGCAATGTTTAGGATCATTCTAATGGTTCTTATAAGTCCTAATACACATTCCTAGACCATTCTAAGCCTTTAGAATACTCTCTTAACAATTATACACTTGTTAAAACCTCCAACGACTCATGCTACACCCTCTACTTCCCTTGAGGACTCAAGTATTGTTTAGGATCATTCTAATGGTTCTTATAAGTCCTAATACACATTCCTAGACCATTCTAAGCCTTTAGAATACTCTCTTAACCATTCTACACTTGTTAGAACATCCAAGGACTCGTGCTACACCCTCTACGTCCCTTGGTGTACCAAGCAATGTTTTGGATCATTCTAATGGATCTTATAAGTCCTAATACACATTCCTAGACCATTCAAAGCATTTAGAATACTCTCTTAACCATTATACACTTGTTAAAACCTCCAAGGACTCATGCTACACCCTCAACGTCCCTTGAGGACTCAAGTATTGTTTAGGATCATTCTAATGGTTATTATAAGTCCTAATACACATTCCTAGACCATTCTAAGCCTTTAGAATACTCTCTTAACTATTCTACACTTGTTAGAACATCCAAGGACTCGTGCTACACCCTCTACGTCCCTTGGTGTACCGTGCAAAGTTTTGGATCATTCTAATGGTTCTTATAAGTCCTAATACACATTCCTAGACCATTCTAAGCCTTTAGAATACTCTCTTAACCATTCTACACTTGTTAGAACATCCAAGGACTCGTGCTACACGCTCTACGTCCCTTGGGGACTCAAGCATTGTTTAGGATCATTCTAATGGTTCTTATAAGTCCAAATACATATTCCTAGACCATTCTAAGCCTTTAGAATACTCTCTTAACCATTCTACACTTGTTAGAACCTTCAAGGACTCATGCTACACCCTCTACGTCCTTTGGGGTACCAAGCAATGTTTAGGATCATTCTAATGGTTCTTATAAGTCCTAATACACATTCCTAGACCATTCTAAGCCTTTAGAATACTCTCTTAACCATTCTACACTTGTTAGAACATCCAAGGACTCGTGCTACACCCTCTACGTCCCTTGGTGTACCAAGCAATGTTTTGGATCATTCTAATGGCTCTTATAAGTCCTAATACACATTCCTAGACCATTCTAAGCCTTTAGAATACTCTCTTAACCATTCTACACTTGTTAGAACATCCAAGGACTCATGCTACACCCTCTACGTCCCTTGAGGACTCAAGCACTGTTTAGGATCAATCTAACGGTTCTTATAAGTCCTAATACACATTCCTAGACCATTCTAAGCCTTTAGAATACTCTCTTAACCATTCTACACTAGTTAGAACCTCCAAGGACTCCTGCTACACGCTCTACGTCCCTTGGGGACTCAAGCATTGTTTAGGATCATTCTAATGGTTCTTATAAGTCCAAATACATATTCCCAGACTATTCTAAGCCTTTAGAATACTCTCTTAACCATTCTACACTTGTTAGAACCTCCAAGGACTCGTGCTACACCCTCTACGTCCCTTGGGGTACCGAGCAGTGTTTAGGATCATTCTAATGGTTCTTATAAGTCCTAATACACATTCCTAGGCCATTCTAAGCCTTTAGAATACTCTCTTAACCATTCTACACTAGTTAGAACCTCCAAGGACTCCTGCTACACCCTCTACGTCCCTTGAGGACTCAAGTATTGTTTAGGATCATTCTAATGGTTCTTATAAGTCCTAATACACATTCCTAGACCATTCTAAGCCTTTAGAATACTCTCTTAACCATTCTACACTTTTTTGAACATCCAAGGACTCGTGCTACACCCTCTACGTCCCTTGGTGTACCAAGAAATGTTTAGGATCATTCTAATGGTTCTTATAAGTCCTAGTACACCTTCCTAGACCATTCTAAGCCTTTAGAATACTCTCTTCACCATTCTATACTTGTTAGAACCTCCAAGGACTCATGCTACACCCTCTACGTCCCTTGGGGACTCAAGCAATGTTTAGGATCATTCTACTGGTTCTTATAAGTCCAAATACATATTCCTAGACCATTCTAAGCCTTTAGAATACTCTCTTAAGCATTCTACACTTGTTAGAGCCTCCAAGGACTCGTGCTACACCCTCAACGTCCTTTGGGGTACCAAGGAAAGTTTAGGATCAATCTAACGGTTCTTATAAGTCCTAATACACATTCCTAGACCATTCTAAGCCTTTAGAATACTCTCTTAACCATTCTACACTAGTTAGAACCTCCAAGGACTCCTGCTACACGCTCTACGTCCCTTGGGGACTCAAGCATTGTTTAGGATCATTCTAATGGTTCTTATAAGTCCTAATACACATTCCTAGACCATTCTAAGCCTTTAGAATACTCTCTTAACCATTCTACACTAGTTAGAACCTCCAAGGACTCCTGCTACACCCTCTACGTCCCTTGAGGACTCAAGTATTGTTTAGGATCATTCTAATGGTTCTTATAAGTCCTAATACACATTCCTAGACCATTCTAAGCGTTTAGAATACTCTCTTAACCATTCTACACTTGTTAGAACCTCCAAGGACTCCTGCTACACCCTCTACGTCCCTTGGGGTACCGAGCAGTGTTTAGGATCATTCTAATGGTTCTTATAAGTCCTAATACACATTCCTAGGCCATTCTAAGCCTTTAGAATACTCTCTTAACCATTCTACACTAGTTAGAACCTCCAAGGACTCCTGCTACACCCTCTACGTCCCTTGAGGACTCAAGTACTGTTTAGGATCATTCTAATGGTTCTTATAAGTCCTAATACACATTCCTAGACCATTCTAAGCCTTTAGAATACTCTCTTAACCATTCTACACTAGTTAGAACCTCCAAGGACTCCTGCTACACGCTCTACGTCCCTTGGGGACTCAAGCATTGTTTAGGATCATTCTAATGGTTCTTATAAGTCCTAATACACATTCCTAGACCATTCTAAGCCTTTAGAATACTCTCTTAACCATTCTACACTAGTTAGAACCTCCAAGGACTCCTGCTACACGCTCTACGTCCCTTGGGGACTCAAGCATTGTTTAGGATCATTCTAATAGTTCTTATAAGTCCTAATACACATTCCTAGACCATTCTAAGCCTTTAGAATACTCTCTTAACCATTCTACACTAGTTAGAACCTCCAAGGACTCCTGCTACACGCTCTACGTCCCTTGGGGACTCAAGCATTGTTTAGGATCATTCTAATGGTTCTTATAAGTCCAAATACATATTCCTAGACCATTCTAAGCCTTTAGAATACTCTCTTAACCATTCTACACTTGTTAGAACCTCCAAGGACTCCTGCTACACCCTCTACTTCCCTTGAGGACTCAAGTATTGTTTAGGATCATTCTAATGGTTCTTATAAGTCCTAATACACATTCCTAGAGCATTCTAAGCGTTTAGAATACTCTCTTAACCATTCTACACTTGTTAGAACATCCAAGGACTCGTGCTAAACCCTCTACGTCCCTTGGTGTACCAAGCAATGTTTTGGATCATTCTAATGTCTCTTATAAGTCCTAATACACATTCCTAGACCATTCTAAGCGTTTAGAATACTCTCTTAACCAGTCTACACTTTTTAGAACATCCAAGGACTCGTGCTACACCCTCTACGTCCCTTGGTGTACCAAGAAATGTTTAGGATCATTCTAATGGTTCTTTTAAGTCCTAATACACCTTCCTTGACCATTCTAAGCCTTTAGAATACTCTCTTCACCATTCTACACTTGTTAGAACCTCCAAGGACTCATGCTACACCCTCTACGTCCCTTGGGGACTCAAGCAATGTTTAGGATCATTCTACTGGTTCTTATAAGTCCAAATACATATTCCTAGACCATTCTAAGCCTTTAGAATACTCTCTTAAGCATTCTACACTTGTTAGAGCCTCCAAGGACTCGTGCTACACCCTCAACGTCCTTTGGGGTACCAAGGAAAGTTTAGGATCAATCTAACGGTTCTTATAAGTCCTAATACACATTCCTAGACCATTCTAAGCCTTTAGAATACTCTCTTAACCATTCTACACTAGTTAGAACCTCCAAGGACTCCTGCTACACGCTCTACGTCCCTTGGGGACTCAAGCATTGTTTAGGATCATTCTAATGGTTCTTATAAGTCCTAATACACATTCCTAGACCATTCTAAGCCTTTAGAATACTCTCTTAACCATTCTACACTAGTTAGAACCTCCAAGGACTCCTGCTACACCCTCTACGTCCCTTGAGGACTCAAGTATTGTTTAGGATCATTCTAATGGTTCTTATAAGTCCTAATACACATTCCTAGACCATTCTAAGCGTTTAGAATACTCTCTTAACCATTCTACACTTGTTAGAACCTCCAAGGACTCCTGCTACACCCTCTACGTCCCTTGGGGTACCGAGCAGTGTTTAGGATCATTCTAATGGTTCTTATAAGTCCTAATACACATTCCTAGGCCATTCTAAGCCTTTAGAATACTCTCTTAACCATTCTACACTAGTTAGAACCTCCAAGGACTCCTGCTACACCCTCTACGTCCCTTGAGGACTCAAGTACTGTTTAGGATCATTCTAATGGTTCTTATAAGTCCTAATACACATTCCTAGACCATTCTAAGCCTTTAGAATACTCTCTTAACCATTCTACACTAGTTAGAACCTCCAAGGACTCCTGCTACACGCTCTACGTCCCTTGGGGACTCAAGCATTGTTTAGGATCATTCTAATGGTTCTTATAAGTCCTAATACACATTCCTAGACCATTCTAAGCCTTTAGAATACTCTCTTAACCATTCTACACTAGTTAGAACCTCCAAGGACTCCTGCTACACGCTCTACGTCCCTTGGGGACTCAAGCATTGTTTAGGATCATTCTAATAGTTCTTATAAGTCCTAATACACATTCCTAGACCATTCTAAGCCTTTAGAATACTCTCTTAACCATTCTACACTAGTTAGAACCTCCAAGGACTCCTGCTACACGCTCTACGTCCCTTGGGGACTCAAGCATTGTTTAGGATCATTCTAATGGTTCTTATAAGTCCAAATACATATTCCTAGACCATTCTAAGCCTTTAGAATACTCTCTTAACCATTCTACACTTGTTAGAACCTCCAAGGACTCCTGCTACACCCTCTACTTCCCTTGAGGACTCAAGTATTGTTTAGGATCATTCTAATGGTTCTTATAAGTCCTAATACACATTCCTAGAGCATTCTAAGCGTTTAGAATACTCTCTTAACCATTCTACACTTGTTAGAACATCCAAGGACTCGTGCTAAACCCTCTACGTCCCTTGGTGTACCAAGCAATGTTTTGGATCATTCTA
Organism: Crotalaria pallida; assembly: GCA_037953625.1. Classification (NCBI taxonomy): domain Eukaryota; kingdom Viridiplantae; phylum Streptophyta; class Magnoliopsida; order Fabales; family Fabaceae; genus Crotalaria; species Crotalaria pallida. The sequence continues at coordinate 70,210,015 of CM075649.1, read as the reverse complement.
ATGTCTCTTATAAGTCCTAATACACATTCCTAGACCATTCTAAGCGTTTAGAATACTCTCTTAACCAGTCTACACTTTTTAGAACATCCAAGGACTCGTGCTACACCCTCTACGTCCCTTGGTGTACCAAGAAATGTTTAGGATCATTCTAATGGTTCTTTTAAGTCCTAATACACCTTCCTTGACCATTCTAAGCCTTTAGAATACTCTCTTCACCATTCTACACTTGTTAGAACCTCCAAGGACTCATGCTACACCCTCTACGTCCCTTGGGGACTCAAGCATTGTTTAGGATCATTCTAATGGTTCTTATAAGTCCAAATACATATTCCTAGAACATTCTAAGCCTTTAGAATACTCTCTTAACCATTCTACACTTGTTAGAACCTCCAAGGACTCATGCTACACCCTCTACGTCCTTTGTGGTACCAAGCAATGTTTAGGATCATTCTAATGGTTCTTATAAGTCCTAATACACATTCCTAGACCATTCTAAGCCTTTAGAATACTCTCTTAACCATTCTACACTTGTTAGAACCTCCAAGGACTCGTGCTACACCCTCTACGTCCCTTGGTGTACCAAGCAATGTTTAGGATCATTCTAATAGTTCTTATAAGTCCTAATACACCTTCCTTGACCATTCTAAGCCTTTAGAATACTCTCTTCACCATTCTACACTTGTTAGAACCTCCAAGGACTCATGCTACACCCTCTACGTCCCTTGGGGACTCAAGCATTGTTTAGGATCATTCTAATGGTTCTTATAAGTCCAAATACATATTCCTAGACCATTCTAAGCCTTTAGAATACTCTCTTAACCATTCTACACTTGTTAGAACCTCCAAGGACTCATGCTACACATTCTACGTCCCTTGGGGACTCTAGCATTGTTTTGGTTCATTCTAATGGTTCTTATAAGTCCTAATACACATTCCTAGACCATTCTAAGCCTTTAGAATACTCTCTTAACCATTCTGCACTTGTTAGAACATCCAAGGACTCGTGCTACACCCTCTACGTCCCTTGGTGTACCAAGCAATGTTTAGGATCATTCTAATGGTTCTTATAAGTCCTAATACACATTCCTAGACCATTCTAAGCCTTTAAAATACTCTCTTAACCATTATACAATTGTTAAAACCTCCAAGGACTCATGCTACACCCTCTACTTCCCTTGAGGACTCAAGTATTGTTTAGGATCATTCTAATGGTTCTTATAAGTCCTAATACACATTCCTAGACCATTCTAAGCCTTTAGAATACTCTCTTAACCATTCTACACTTGTTAGAACATCCAAGGACTCGTGCTACACCCTCTACGTCCCTTGGTGTACCAAGCAATGTTTAGGATCATTCTAATGGTTCTTATAAGTCCTAATACACATTCCTAGACCATTCTAAGCGTTTAGAATACTCTCTTAACCATTCTACACTTGTTAGAACCTCCAAGGACTACTGCTACACCCTCTACGTCCCTTGGGGTACCGAGCAGTGTTTAGGATCATTCTAATGGTTCTTATAAGTCCTAATACACATTCCTAGGCCATTCTAAGCCTTTAGAATACTCTCTTAACCATTCTACACTAGTTAGAACCTCCAAGGACTCCTGCTACACCCTCTACGTCCCTTGAGGACTCAAGTATTGTTTAGGATCATTCTAATGGTTCTTATAAGTCCTAATACACATTCCTAGACCATTCTAAGCCTTTAGAATACTCTCTTAACCATTCTACACTTGTTAGAACCTCCAAGGACTCATGCTACACCCTCTACGTCCCTTGGGGACTCTAGCCTTGTTTTGGTTCATTCTAATGGTTCTTATAAGTCCTAATACACATTCCTAGACCATTCTAAGCCTTTAGAATACTCTCTTAACCATTCTGCACTTGTTAGAACATCCAAGGACTCGTGCTACACCCTCTACGTCCCTTGGTGTACCAAGCAATGTTTAGGATCATTCTAATGGTTCTTATAAGTCCTAATACACATTCCTATACCATTCTAAGCCTTTAAAATACTCTCTTAACCATTATACAATTGTTAAAACCTCCAAGGACTCATGCTACACCCTCTACTTCCCTTGAGGACTCAAGAATTGTTTAGGATCATTCTAATGGTTCTTATAAGTCCTAATACACATTCCTAGACCATTCTAAGCCTTTAGAATACTCTCTTAACCATTCTACACTTGTTAGAACATCCAAGGACTCGTGCTACACCCTCTACGTCCCTTGGTGTACCAAGCAATGTTTAGGATCATTCTAATGGTTCTTATAAGTCCTAATACACATTCCTAGACCATTCTAAGCGTTTAGAATACTCTCTTAACCATTCTACACTTGTTAGAACCTCCAAGGACTCCTGCTACACCCTCTACGTCCCTTGGGGTACCGAGCAGTGTTTAGGATCATTCTAATGGTTCTTATAAGTCCTAATACACATTCCTAGGCCATTCTAAGCCTTTAGAATACTCTCTTAACCATTCTACACTAGTTAGAACCTCCAAGGACTCCTGCTACACCCTCTACGTCCCTTGAGGACTCAAGTATTGTTTAGGATCATTCTAATGGTTCTTATAAGTCCTAATACACATTCCTAGACCATTCTAAGCCTTTAGAATACTCTCTTAACCATTCTACACTAGTTAGAACCTCCAAGGACTCCTGCTACACGCTCTACGTCCCTTGGGGACTCAAGCATTGTTTAGGATCATTCTAATGGTTCTTATAAGTCCTAATACACATTCCTAGACCATTCTAAGCCTTTTGAATACTCTCTTAACCATTCTACACTAGTTAGAACCTCCAAGGACTCCTGCTACACGCTCTACGTCCCTTGAGGACTCAAGCATTGTTTAGGATCATTCTAATGGTTCTTATAAGTCCTAATACACATTCCTAGACCATTCTAAGCCTTTAGAATACTCTCTTAACCATTCTACACTAGTTAGAACCTCCAAGGACTCCTGCTACACGCTCTACGTCCCTTGGGGACTCAAGCATTGTTTAGGATCATTCTAATGGTTCTTATAAGTCCAAATACATATTCCTAGACCATTCTAAGCCTTTAGAATACTCTCTTAACCATTCTACACTTGTTAGAACCTCCAAGGACTCCTGCTACACCCTCTACTTCCCTTGAGGACTCAAGTATTGTTTAGGATCATTCTAATGGTTCTTATAAGTCCTAATACACATTCCTAGAGCATTCTAAGCGTTTAGAATACTCTCTTAACCATTCTACACTTGTTAGAACATCCAAGGACTCGTGCTAAACCCTCTACGTCCCTTGGTGTACCAAGCAATGTTTTGGATCATTCTAATGTCTCTTATATGTCCTAATACACATTCCTAGACCATTCTAAGCGTTTAGAATACTCTCTTAACCATTCTACACTTTTTAGAACATCCAAGGACTCGTGCTACACCCTCTACGTCCCTTGGTGTACCAAGCAATGTTTAGGATCATTCTAATGGTTCTTTTAAGTCCTAATACACCTTCCTTGACCATTCTAAGCCTTTAGAATACTCTCTTCACCATTCTACACTTGTTAGAACCTCCAAGGACTCATGCTACACCCTCTACGTCCCTTGGGGACTCAAGCATTGTTTAGGATCATTCTAATGGTTCTTATAAGTCCAAATACATATTCCTAGACCATTCTAAGCCTTTAGAATACTCTCTTAACCATTCTACACTTGTTAGAACCTCCAAGGACTCATGCTACACCCTCTACGTCCTTTGTGGTACCAAGCAATGTTTACGATCATTCTAATGGTTCTTATAAGTCCTAATACACATTCCTAGACCATTCTAAGCCTTTAGAATACTCTCTTAACCATTCTACACTTGTTAGAACCTCCAAGGACTCGTGCTACACCCTCTACGTCCCTTGGTGTACCAAGCAATGTTTAGGATTATTTTAATAGTTCTTATAAGTCCTAATACACCTTCCTTGACCATTCTAAGCCTTTAGAATACTCTCTTCACCATTCTACACTTGTTAGAACCTCCAAGGACTCATGCTACACCCTCTACGTCCCTTGGGGACTCAAGCATTGTTTAGGATCATTCTAATGGTTCTTATAAGTCCAAATACATATTCCTAGACCATTCTAAGCCTTTAGAATACTCTCTTAACCATTCTACACTTGTTAGAACCTCCAAGGACTCATGCTACACCCTCTACGTCCTTTGTGGTACCAAGCAATGTTTAGGATCATTCTAATGGTTCTTATAAGTCCTAATACACATTCCTAGACCATTCTAAGCCTTTAGAATACTCTCTTAACCATTCTACACTTGTTAGAACCTCCAAGGACTCGTGCTACACCCTCTACGTCCCTTGGTGTACCAAGCAATGTTTTGGATCATTCTAATGGCTCTTATAAGTCCTAATACACATTCCTAGACCATTCTAAGCCTTTAGAATACTCTCTTAACCATTATACACTTGTTAAAACCTCCAAGGACTCATGCTACACCCTCTACGTCCGTTGAGGACTCAAGCATTGTTTAGGATCATTCTAATGGTCATTATAAGTCCTAATACACATTCCTAGACCATTCTAAGCCTTTAGAATACTCTCTTAATTATTCTACACTTGTTAGAACTTCCAAGGACTCATGCTACACCCTCTACGTCCCTTGGGGACTCAAGCATTGCTTAGGATCATTCTAATGGTTCTTATAAGTCCTAATACACATTCCTAGACCATTCTAAGCGTTTAGAATACTCTCTTAACCATTCTACACTTGTTAGAACATCCAAGGACTCGTGCTAAACCCTCTACGTCCCTTGGTGTACCAAGCAATGTTTTGGATCATTCTAATGTCTATTATAAGTCCTAATACACATTCCTAGACCATTCTAAGCCTTTAGAATACTCTCTTAACCATTATACACTTATTAAAACCTCCAAGGACTCATGCTACACCCTCTACGTCCCTTGAGGACTCAAGTATTGTTTAGGATCATTCTAATGGTTATTATAAGTCCTAATACACATTCCTAGACCATTCTAAGCCTTTAGAATACTCTCTTAACCATTCTACACTTGTTAGAACCTCCAAGGACTCATGCTACACCCTCTACGTCCCTTGGGGACTCTAGCATTGTTTTGGTTCATTCTAATGGTTCTTATAAGTCCTAATACACATTCCTAGACCATTCTAAGCCTTTAGAATACTCTCTTAACCATTCTGCACTTGTTAGAACATCCAAGGACTCGTGCTACACCCTCTACGTCCCTTGGTGTACCAAGCAATGTTTAGGATCATTCTAATGGTTCTTATAAGTCCTAATACACATTCCTAGACCATTCTAAGCCTTTAAAATACTCTCTTAACCACTATACAATTGTTAAAACCTCCAAGGACTCATGCTACACCCTCTACTTCCCTTGAGGACTCAAGTATTGTTTAGGATCATTCTAATGGTTCTTATAAGTCCTAATACACATTCCTAGACCATTCTAAGCCTTTAGAATACTCTCTTAACCATTCTACACTTGTTAGAACATCCAAGGACTCGTGCTACACCCTCTACGTCCCTTGGAGTACCAAGCAATGTTTAGGATCATTCTAATGGTTCTTATAAGTCCTAATACACCTTCCTAGACCATTCTAAGCCTTTAGAATACTCTCCTCACCATTCTACACTTGTTAGAACCTCCAAGGACTCATGCTACACCCTCTACGTCCCTTGGAGACTCAAGCATTGTTTAGGATCTTTCTACTGTTTATTATAAGTCCAAATACATATTCCTAGAGCATTCTAAGCCTTTAGAATACTCTCTTAACCATTCTACACTTGTTAGAGCCTCCAAGGACTCGTGCTACACCCTCAACGTCCTTTGGGGTACCTAGGAAAGTTTAGGATCAATCTAATGGTTCTTATAAGTCCTAATACACATTCCTAGACCATTCTAAGCCTTTAGAATACTCTCTTAACCATTCTACACTAGTTAGAACCTCCAAGGACTCCTGCTACACGCTCTACGTCCCTTGGGGACTCAAGCATTGTTTAGGATCATTCTAATGGTTCTTATAAGCCCAAATACATATTCCTAGACCATTCTAAGCCTTTAGAATACTCTCTTAACCATTCTACACATTTTAGAACCTCCAAGGACTCGTGCAACACCCTCTACGTCACTTGGGGTACCAAGCAATGTTTAGGATCATTCTAATGGTTCTTATAAGTCCTAATACACATTCCTAGACCATTCTAAGCCTTTAGAATACTCTCTGAACCATTCTACACTTGTTAGAACATCCAAGGACTCGTGCTACACCCTCTACGTCCCTTGGTGTACCAAGCAATATTTACGATCATTCTAATGGTTCTTATAAGTCCTAATACACATTCCTAGACCATTCTAAGCCTTTAGAATACTCTCCTAACCATTCTACACTTGTTAGAACCTCCAAGGACTCATGCTACACGCTCTACGTCCCTTGGAGACTCAAGCATTGTTTAGGATCATTCTAATGGTTCTTATAAGTCCAAATACAAATTCCTAGACCATTCTAAGCCTTTAGAATACTCTCTTAACCATTCTACACTTGTTAGAACCTCCAAGGACTCGTGCTACACCCTCTACGTCACTTGGGGTATCGAGCGATGTATAGGATCATTCTAATGGTTCTTATAAGTCCTAATACACATTCCTAGACCATTCTAAGCCTTTATAATACTCTCTGAACCATTCCACACTTGTTAGAATATCCAAGGACTCGTGCTACACCCTCTACGTCCCTTGGTGTACCAAGCAATATTTACGATCATTCTAATGGTTCTTATAAGTCCTAATACACATTCCTAGACCATTCTAAGCCTTTAGAATACTCTCCTCACCATTCTACACTTGTTAGAACCTCCAAGGACTCATGCTACACCCTCTACGTCCCTTGGGGACTCAAGCATTGTTTAGGATCATTCTAATGGTTCTTATAAGTCCAAATACATATTCCTAGACCATTCTAAGCCTTTAGAATACTCTCTTAACCATTCTACACTTGTTAGAACCTCCAAGGACTCATGCTACACCCTCTACGTCCTTTGGGGTACCAAGCAATGTTTAGGATCATTCTAATGGTTCTTATAAGTCCTAATACACATTCCTAGACCATTCTAAGCCTTTAGAATACTATCTTAACCATTCTACACTTGTTAGAACCTCCAAGGACTCGTGCTACACCCTCTACGTCCCTTGGTGTACCAAGCAATGTTTTGGATCATTCTAATGGCTCTTATAAGTCCTAATACACATTCCTAGACCATTCTAAGCCTTTAGAATACTCTCTTAACCATTCTACACTAGTTAGAACCTCCAAGGACTCCTGCTACACGCTCTACGTCCCTTGGGGACTCAAGCATTGTTTAGGATCATTCTAATGGTTCTTATAAGTCCTAATACACATTCCTAGACCATTCTAAGCCTTTAGAATACTCTCTTAACCATTCTACACTAGTTAGAACCTCCAAGGACTCCTGCTACACGCTCTACGTCCCTTGGGGACTCAAGCATTGTTTAGGATCATTATAATGGTTCTTATAAGTCCAAATACATATTCCTAGACTATTCTAAGCCTTTAGAATACTCTCTTAACCATTCTACACTAGTTAGAACCTCCAAGGACTCCTGCTACACCCTCTACGTCCCTTGGGGACTCAAGCATTGTCTAGGATCATTCTAATGGTTCTTATTAGTCCAAATACACATTCCTAGACCATTCTAAGCCTTTAGAATACTCTCTTAACCATTCTACACTTGTTAGAACCTCCAAGGACTCGTGCTACACCCTCTACGTCCTTTGGGGTACTAAGCAATGTTTAGGATCATTCTAATGGTTCTTATAAGTCCTAATACACATTCCTAGACCATTCTAAGCCTTTAGAATACTCTCTTAACCATTCTACACTTGTTAGAACATCCAAGGACTCGTGCTACACCCTCTACGTCCCTTGGTGTACCAAGCAATGTTTAGGATCATTCTAATGGTTCTTATAAGTCCTAATACACCTTCCTAGACCATTCTAAGCCTTTAGAATACTCTCTTAACCATTCTACACTAGTTAGAACCTCCAAGGACTCATGCTACACCCTCTACGTCCCTTGGGGACTCAAGCATTGTTTAGGATCATTCTACTGTTTCTTATAAGTCCAAATACATATTCCTAGACCATTCTAAGCCTTTAGAATACTCTCTTAACCATTCTACACTTGTTAGAGCCTCGAAGGACTCGTGCTACACCCTCTACGTCCCTTGGTGTACCAAGCAATATTTACGATCATTCTAATGGTTCTTATAAGTCCTAATACACATTCCAAGAGCATTCTAAGCCTTTAGAATACTCTCCTAACCATTCTACACTTGTTAGAACCTCCAAGGACTCATGCTACACGCTCTACGTCCCTTGGAGACTCAAGCATTGTTTAGGATCATTCTAATGGTTCTTATAAGTCCAAATACAAATTCCTAGACCATTCTAAGCCTTTAGAATACTCTCTGAACCATTCTACACTTGTTAGAACATCCAAGGACTCGTGCTACACCCTCTACTTCCTTTGGTGTACCAAGCAATGTTTAGGATCATTCTAATGGTTCTTATAGGTCCTAATACACCTTCCTTGACCATTCTAAGCCTTTAGAATACTCTCTTCACCATTCTACACTTGTTAGAACCTCCAAGGACTCATGCTACACGCTCTACATCCCTTGGGGACTCAAGCATTGTTTAGGATCATTCTAATGGTTCTTATAAGTCCAAATACATATTCCTAGACCATTCTAAGCCTTTAGAATACTCTCTTAACCATTCCACACTTGTTAGAACCTCCAAGGACTCGTGCTACACCCTCTACTTCCTTTGGGGTACCAAGCAATGTTTAGGATCATTCTAATGGTTCTTATAAGTCTTAATACACATTCCTAGACCATTCTAAGCCTTTTCATTACTCTCTTAATCATTCTACACTTGTTAGAACATCCAAGGACTCGTGCTACACCCTCTACGTCCCTTGGTGTACCAAGCAATGTTTAGGATCATTCTAATGGTTCTTATAAGTCCTAATACACCTTCCTAGACCATTCTAAGCCTTTAGAATACTCTCTTAACCATTCTACACTAGTTAGAACCTCCAAGGACTCATGCTACACCCTCTACGTCCCATGGGGACTCAAGCATTGTTTAGGATCATTCTACTGTTTCTTATAAGTCCAAATACATATTCCTAGACCATTCTAAGCCTTTAGAATACTCTCTTAACCATTCTACACTTGTTAGAGCCTCGAAGGACTCGTGCTACACCCTCTACGTCCCTTGGTGTACCAAGCAATATTTACGATCATTCTAATGGTTCTTATAAGTCCTAATACACATTCCAAGAGCATTCTAAGCCTTTAGAATACTCTCCTAACCATTCTACACTTGTTAGAACCTCCAAGGACTCATGCTACACGCTCTACGTCCCTTGGAGACTCAAGCATTGTTTAGGATCATTCTAATGGTTCTTATAAGTCCAAATACAAATTCCTATACCATTCTAAGCCTTTAGAATACTCTCTTGACCATTCTACACTTGTTAGAACCTCCAAGGACTCGTGCTACACCCTCTACGTCCCTTGGTGTACCAAGCAATGTTTAGGATCATTCTAATGGTTCTTATAAGTCCTAATACACATTCCTAGACAATTCTAAGCCTTTAGAATACTCTCTTATCCATTCTACACTTGTTAGAAAATCCAAGGACTCGTGCTACACCCTCTACGTCCCTTGGTGTACCAAGCAATGTTTAGGATCATTGTAATGGTTCTTATAAGTCCTAATACACCTTCCTAGACCATTCTAAGCCTTTAGAATACTCTCTTCACCATTCTACACTTGTTAGAACCTCCAAGGACTCATGCTACACGCTCTACATCCCTTGCGGACTCAAGCATTGTTTAGGATCATTCTAATGGTTCTTATAAGTCCAAATACATATTCCTAGACCATTCTAAGCCTTTAGAATACTCTCTTCACCATTCTACACTTGTTAGAACATCCAAGGACTCGTGCTACACCCTCTACTTCCTTTGGTGTACCAAGCAATGTTTAGGATCATTCTAATGGTTCTTATAAGTCCTAATACACCTTCCTAGACCATTCTAAGCCTTTAGAATACTCTCTTAACCATTCTACACTAGTTAGAACCTCCAAGGACTCATGCTACACCCTCTACGTCCCTTGGGGACTCAAGCATTGTTTAGGATCATTCTACTGTTTCTTATAAGTCCAAATACATATTCCTAGACCATTCTAAGCCTTTAGAATACTCTCTTGACCATTCTACACTTGTTAGAGCCTCGAAGGACTCGTGCTACACCCTCTACGTCACTTGGGGTATTGAGCGATGTTTAGGATCATTCTAATGGTTTTTATAAGTCCTAATACACATTCCTAGACCATTCTAAGCCTTTAGAATACTCTCTTAACCATTCTACACTTGTTAGAACATCCAAGGACTCGTGCTACACCCTCTACGTCCCTTGGTGTACCAAGCAATGTTTAGGATCATTCTAATGGTTCTTATAAGTCCTAATACACATTCCTAGACAATTCTAAGCCTTTAGAATACTCTCTTATCCATTCTACACTTGTTAGAAAATCCAAGGACTCGTGCTACACCCTCTACTTCCTTTGGTGTACCAAGCAATGTTTAGGATCATTCTAATGGTTCTTATAGGTCCTAATACACCTTCCTTGACCATTCTAAGCCTTTAGAATACTCTCTTCACCATTCTACACTTGTTAGAACCTCCAAGGACTCATGCTACACGCTCTACATCCCTTGGGGACTCAAGCATTGTTTAGGATCATTCTAATGGTTCTTATAAGTCCAAATACATATTCCTAGACCATTCTAAGCCTTTAGAATACTCTCTTAACCATTCCACACTTGTTAGAACCTCCAAGGACTCGTGCTACACCCTCTACTTCCTTTGGGGTACCAAGCAATGTTTAGGATCATTCTAATGGTTCTTATAAGTCTTAATACACATTCCTAGACCATTCTAAGCCTTTTCATTACTCTCTTAATCATTCTACACTTGTTAGAACATCCAAGGACTCGTGCTACACCCTCTACGTCCCTTGGTGTACCAAGCAATGTTTAGGATCATTCTAATGGTTCTTATAAGTCCTAATACACCTTCCTAGACCATTCTAAGCCTTTAGAATACTCTCTTAACCATTCTACACTAGTTAGAACCTCCAAGGACTCATGCTACACCCTCTACGTCCCATGGGGACTCAAGCATTGTTTAGGATCATTCTACTGTTTCTTATAAGTCCAAATACATATTCCTAGACCATTCTAAGCCTTTAGAATACTCTCTTAACCATTCTACACTTGTTAGAGCCTCGAAGGACTCGTGCTACACCCTCTACGTCCCTTGGTGTACCAAGCAATATTTACGATCATTCTAATGGTTCTTATAAGTCCTAATACACATTCCAAGAGCATTCTAAGCCTTTAGAATACTCTCTTCACCATTCTACACTTGTTAGAACCTCCAAGGACTCATGCTACACGCTCTACATCCCTTGCGGACTCAAGCATTGTTTAGGATCATTCTAATGGTTCTTATAAGTCCAAATACATATTCCTAGACCATTCTAAGCCTTTAGAATACTCTCTTCACCATTCTACACTTGTTAGAACATCCAAGGACTCGTGCTACACCCTCTACTTCCGTTGGTGTACCAAGCAATGTTTAGGATCATTCTAATGGTTCTTATAGGTCCTAATACACCTTCCTTGACCATTCTAAGCCTTTAGAATACTCTCTTCACCATTCTACACTTGTTAGAACCTCCAAGGACTCATGCTACACGCTCTACATCCCTTGGGGACTCAAGCATTGTTTAGGATCATTCTAATGGTTCTTATAAGTCCATATACATATTCCTAAACCATTCTAAGCCTTTAGAATACTCTCTTCACCATTCTACACTTGTTAGAACCTCCAAGGACTCATGCTACACCCTCTACGTCCATTGGGGACTCAAGCATTGTTTAGGATCATTCTAATGGTTATTATAAGTCCTAATACACATTCCTAGACCATTCTAAGCCTTTAGAATACTCTCTTCACCATTCTACACTTGTTAGAACATCCAAGGACTCGTGCTACACCCTCTACTTCCTTTGGTGTACCAAGCAATGTTTAGGATCATTGTAATGGTTCTTATAGGTCCTAATACACCTTCCTTGACCATTCTAAGCCTTTAGAATACTCTCTTCACCATTCTACACTTGTTAGAACCTCCAAGGACTCATGCTACACGCTCTACATCCCTTGGGGACTCAAGTATTGTTTAGGATCATTCTAATGGTTCTTATAAGTCCAAATACATATTCCTAGACCATTCTAAGCCTTTAGAATACTCTCTTGACCATTCTACACTTGTTAGAACCTCCAAGGACTCGTGCTACACCCTCTACGTCACTTGGGGTATTGAGCGATGTTTAGGATCATTCTAATGGTTTTTATAAGTCCTAATACACATTCCTAGACCATTCTAAGCCTTTAGAATACTCTCTTAACCATTCTACACTTGTTAGAACATCCAAGGACTCGTGCTACACCCTCTACGTCCCTTGGTGTACCAAGCAATGTTTAGGATCATTCTAATGGTTCTTATAAGTCCTAATACACCTTCCTAGACCATTCTAAGCCTTTAGAATACTCTCTTAACCATTCTACACTAGTTAGAACCTCCAAGGACTCCTGCTACACCCTCTACGTCCCTTGGGGACTCAAGCATTGTCTAGGATCATTCTAATGGTTCTTATTAGTCCAAATACACATTCCTAGACCATTCTAAGCCTTTAGAATACTCTCTTAACCATTCTACACTTGTTAGAACCTCCAAGGACTCGTGCTACACCCTCTACGTCCTTTGGGGTACTAAGCAATGTTTAGGATCATTCTAATGGTTCTTATAAGTCCTAATACACATTCCTAGACCATTCTAAGCCTTTAGAATACTCTCTTAACCATTCTACACTTGTTAGAACATCCAAGGACTCGTGCTACACCCTCTACGTCCCTTGGTGTACCAAGCAATGTTTAGGATCATTCTAATGGTTCTTATAAGTCCTAATACACCTTCCTAGACCATTCTAAGCCTTTAGAATACTCTCTTAACCATTCTACACTAGTTAGAACCTCCAAGGACTCATGCTACACCCTCTACGTCCCTTGGGGACTCAAGCATTGTTTAGGATCATTCTACTGTTTCTTATAAGTCCAAATACATATTCCTAGACCATTCTAAGCCTTTAGAATACTCTCTTAACCATTCTACACTTGTTAGAGCCTCGAAGGACTCGTGCTACACCCTCTACGTCCCTTGGTGTACCAAGCAATATTTACGATCATTCTAATGGTTCTTATAAGTCCTAATACACATTCCAAGAGCATTCTAAGCCTTTAGAATACTCTCCTAACCATTCTACACTTGTTAGAACCTCCAAGGACTCATGCTACACGCTCTACGTCCCTTGGAGACTCAAGCATTGTTTAGGATCATTCTAATGGTTCTTATAAGTCCAAATACAAATTCCTAGACCATTCTAAGCCTTTAGAATACTCTCTGAACCATTCTACACTTGTTAGAACATCCAAGGACTCGTGCTACACCCTCTACTTCCTTTGGTGTACCAAGCAATGTTTAGGATCATTCTAATGGTTCTTATAGGTCCTAATACACCTTCCTTGACCGTTCTAAGCCTTTAGAATACTCTCTTCACCATTCTACACTTGTTAGAACCTCCAAGGACTCATGCTACACGCTCTACATCCCTTGGGGACTCAAGCATTGTTTAGGATCATTCTAATGGTTCTTATAAGTCCAAATACATATTCCTAGACCATTCTAAGCCTTTAGAATACTCTCTTAACCATTCCACACTTGTTAGAACCTCCAAGGACTCGTGCTACACCCTCTACTTCCTTTGGGGTACCAAGCAATGTTTAGGATCATTCTAATGGTTCTTATAAGTCTTAATACACATTCCTAGACCATTCTAAGCCTTTTCATTACTCTCTTAATCATTCTACACTTGTTAGAACATCCAAGGACTCGTGCTACACCCTCTACGTCCCTTGGTGTACCAAGCAATGTTTAGGATCATTCTAATGGTTCTTATAAGTCCTAATACACCTTCCTAGACCATTCTAAGCCTTTAGAATACTCTCTTCACCATTCTACACTAGTTAGAACCTCCAAGGACTCATGCTACACCCTCTACGTCCCATGGGGACTCAAGCATTGTTTAGGATCATTCTACTGTTTCTTATAAGTCCAAATACATATTCCTAGACCATTCTAAGCCTTTAGAATACTCTCTTAACCATTCTACACTTGTTAGAGCCTCGAAGGACTCGTGCTACACCCTCTACGTCCCTTGGTGTACCAAGCAATATTTACGATCATTCTAATGGTTCTTATAAGTCCTAATACACATTCCAAGAGCATTCTAAGCCTTTAGAATACTCTCCTAACCATTCTACACTTGTTAGAACCTCCAAGGACTCATGCTACACGCTCTACGTCCCTTGGAGACTCAAGCATTGTTTAGGATCATTCTAATGGTTCTTATAAGTCCAAATACAAATTCCTAGACCATTCTAAGCCTTTAGAATACTCTCTTGACCATTCTACACTTGTTAGAACCTCCAAGGACTCGTGCTACACCCTCTACGTCCCTTGGTGTACCAAGCAATGTTTAGGATCATTCTAATGGTTCTTATAAGTCCTAATACACATTCCTAGACAATTCTAAGCCTTTAGAATACTCTCTTATCCATTCTACACTTGTTAGAAAATCCAAGGACTCGTGCTACACCCTCTACGTCCCTTGGTGTACCAAGCAATGTTTAGGATCATTCTAATGGTTCTTATAAGTCCTAATACACCTTCCTAGACCATTCTAAGCCTTTAGAATACTCTCTTCACCATTCTACACTTGTTAGAACCTCCAAGGACTCATGCTACACGCTCTACATCCCTTGCGGACTCAAGCATTGTTTAGGATCATTCTAATGGTTCTTATAAGTCCAAATACATATTCCTAGACCATTCTAAGCCTTTAGAATACTCTCTTCACCATTCTACACTTGTTAGAACATCCAAGGACTCGTGCTACACCCTCTACTTCCGTTGGTGTACCAAGCAATGTTTAGGATCATTCTAATGGTTCTTATAGGTCCTAATACACCTTCCTTGACCATTCTAAGCCTTTAGAATACTCTCTTCACCATTCTACACTTGTTAGAACCTCCAAGGACTCATGCTACACGCTCTACATCCCTTGGGGACTCAAGCATTGTTTAGGATCATTCTAATGGTTCTTATAAGTCCATATACATATTCCTAAACCATTCTAAGCCTTTAGAATACTCTCTTCACCATTCTACACTTGTTAGAACCTCCAAGGACTCATGCTACACCCTCTACGTCCATTGGGGACTCAAGCATTGTTTAGGATCATTCTAATGGTTATTATAAGTCCTAATACACATTCCTAGACCATTCTAAGCCTTTAGAATACTCTCTTAACCATTCTACACTTGTTAGAACATCCAAGGACTCGTGCTACACCCTCTACGTCCCTTGATGTACCAAGCAATGTTTAGGATCATTCTAGTGGTTCTTATAAGTCCTAATACACATTCCTAGACCATTCTAAGCCTTTAGAATACTCTCTTAACCATTATACACTTGTTAAAACCTCCAAGGACTCATGCTACACCCTCTACTTCATTTGGGGTACCAAGCAATGTTTAGGATCATTCTAATGGTTCTTATAAGTCTTAATACACATTCCTAGACCATTCTAAGCCATTACATTACTCTCTTAATCATTCTACACTTGTTAGAACCTCCAAGGACTCATGCTACACGCTCTACATCCCTTGCGGACTCAAGCATTGTTTAGGATCATTCTAATGGTTCTTATAAGTCCAAATACATATTCCTAGACCATTCTAAGCCTTTAGAATACTTTCTTCACCATTCTACACTTGTTAGAACATCCAAGGACTCGTGCTACACCCTCTACGTCCCTTGGTGTACCAAGCAATGTTTAGGATCATTCTAATGGTTATTATAAGTCCTAATACACATTCCTAGACCATTCTAAGCCTTTAGAATACTCTCTTAACCATTCTACACTTGTTAGAACATCCAAGGACTCGTGCTACACCCTCTACGTCCCTTGGTGTACCAAGCAATGTTTAGGATCATTCTAATGGTTCTTACAGGTCCTAATACACCTTCCTTGACCATTCTAAGCCTTTAGAATACTCTCTTCACCATTCTACACTTGTTAGAACCTCCAAGGACTCATGCTACACGCTCTACATCCCTTGGGGACTCAAGCATTGTTTAGGATCATTCTAATGGTTCTTATAAGTCCAAATACATATTCCTAGACCATTCTAAGCCTTTAGAATACTCTCTTAACCATTCTACACTTGTTAGAACCTCCAAGGACTCGTGCTACACCCTCTACTTCCTTAGGGGTACCAAGCAATGTTTAGGATCATTCTAATGGTTCTTATAAGTCTTAATACACATTCCTAGACCATTCTAAGCCTTTACATTACTCTCTTAATCATTCTACACTTGTTAGAACCTCCAAGGACTCATGCTACACGCTCTACATCCCCTGGGAACTCAAGCATTGTTTAGGATCATTCTAATGGTTCTTATAAGTCCAAATACATATTCCTAGACCATTCTAAGCCTTTAGAATACTCTCTTCACCATTCTACACTTGTTAGAACCTCCAAGGACTCATGCTACACCCTCTACGTCCATTGGGGACTCAAGCATTGTTTAGGATCATTCTAATGGTTCTTATAAGTCCAAATACATATTCCTAGACCATTCTAAGCCTTTAGAATACTCTCTTAACCATTCTACACTTGTTAGAACATCCAAGGACTTGTGCTACACCCGCTACGTCCCTTGATGTACCAAGCAATGTTTAGGATCATTCTAGTGGTTCTTATAAGTCCTAATACACATTCCTAGACCACTCTAAGTCTTTAGAATACTCTCTTAACCATTATACACTTGTTAAAACCTCCAAGGACTCATGCTACACCCTCTACGGCCCTTGAGGACTCAAGTATTGTATAGGATCATTCTAATGGTTCTTATAAGTCCTAATACACATTCCTAGACCATTCTAAGCCTTTAGAATACTCTCTTATCCATTCTACACTTGTTAGAAAATCCAAGGACTCATGCTACACGCTCTACATCCCTTGCGGACTCAAGCATTGTTTAGGATCATTCTAATGGTTCTTATAAGTCCAAATACATATTCCTAGACCATTCTAAGCCTTTAGAATACTTTCTTCACCATTCTACACTTGTTAGAACATCCAAGGACTCGTGCTACACCCTCTACGTCCCTTGGTGTACCAAGCAATGTTTAGGATCATTCTAATGGTTATTATAAGTCCTAATACACATTCCTAGACCATTCTAAGCCTTTAGAATACTCTCTTAACCATTCTACACTTGTTAGAACATCCAAGGACTCGTGCTACACCCTCTACGTCCCTTTACGACTCAAGTATTGTTTAGGATCATTCAAATGGTTCTTATAAGTCCTAATACACATTCCTGGACCATTCTAAGCCTTTAGAATACTCTCTTATCCATTCTACACTTGTTCGAAAATCCAAGGACTCGTGCTACACCCTCTACGTCCCCTGGTGTACCAAGCAATGTTTAGGATCATTCTAATGGTTCTTATAAGTCCTAATACACCTTCCTAGACCATTCTAAGCCTTTAGAATACTCTCTTCACCATTCTACACTTGTTAGAACCTCCAAGGACTCATGCTACACGCTCTACATCCCTTGCGGACTCAAGCATTGTTTAGGATCATTCTAATGGTTCTTATCAGTCCAAATACATATTCCTAAACCATTCTAAGCCTTTAGAATACTCTCTTCACCATTCTACACTTGTTAGAACCTCCAAGGACTCATGCTACACCCTCTACGTCCATTGGGGACTCAAGCATTGTTTAGGATCATTCTAATGGTTATTATAAGTCCTAATACACATTCCTAGACCATTCTAAGCCTTTAGAATACTCTCTTAACCATTCTACACTTGTTAGAACATCCAAGGACTCGTGCTACACCCTCTACGTCCCTTGATGTACCAAGCAATGTTTAGGATCATTCTAGTGGTTCTTATAAGTCCTAATACACATTCCTAGACCATTCTAAGCCTTTAGAATACTCTCTTAACCATTATACACTTGTTAAAACCTCCAAGGACTCATGCTACACCCTCTACGGCCCTTGAGGACTCAAGCATTGTTTAGGATCATTCTAATGGTTCTTATAAGTCCTAATACACATTCCTAGACCATTCTAAGCCTTTAGAATACTCTCTTATCCATTCTACACTTGTTAGAAAATCCAAGGACTCGTGCTACACCCTCTACGTCCCTTGGTGTACCAAGCAATGTTTAGGATCATTCTAATGGTTCTTATAAGTCCTAATACACCTTCCTAGACCATTCTAAGCCTTTAGAATACTCTCTTCACCATTCTACACTTGTTAGAACCTCCAAGGACTCATGCTACACGCTCTACATCCCTTGCGGACTCAAGCATTGTTTAGGATCATTCTAATGGTTCTTATAAGTCCAAATACATATTCCTAGACCATTCTAAGCCTTTAGAAAACTTTCTTCACCATTCTACACTTGTTAGAACATCCAAGGACTCGTGCTACACCCTCTACGTCCCTTGGTGTACCAAGCAATGTTTAGGATCATTCTAATGGTTATTATAAGTCCTAATACACATTCCTAGACCATTCTAAGCCTTTAGAATACTCTCTTAACCATTCTACACTTGTTAGAACATCCAAGGACTCGTGCTACACCCTCTACGTCCCTTGGTGTACCAAGCAATGTTTAGGATCATTCTAATGGTTCTTACAGGTCCTAATACACCTTCCTTGACCATTCTAAGCCTTTAGAATACTCTCTTCACCATTCTACACTTGTTAGAACCTCCAAGGACTCATGCTACACGCTCTACATCCCTTGGGGACTCAAGCATTGTTTAGGATCATTCTAATGGTTCTTATAAGTCCAAATACATATTCCTAGACCATTCTAAGCCTTTAGAATACTCTCTTAACCATTCTACACTTGTTAGAACCTCCAAGGACTCGTGCTACACCCTCTACTTCCTTAGGGGTACCAAGCAATGTTTAGGATCATTCTAATGGTTCTTATAAGTCTTAATACACATTCCTAGACCATTCTAAGCCTTTACATTACTCTCTTAATCATTCTACACTTGTTAGAACCTCCAAGGACTCATGCTACACGCTCTACATCCCCTGGGAACTCAAGCATTGTTTAGGATCATTCTAATGGTTCTTATAAGTCCAAATACATATTCCTAGACCATTCTAAGCCTTTAGAATACTCTCTTCACCATTCTACACTTGTTAGAACCTCCAAGGACTCATGCTACACCCTCTACGTCCATTGGGGACTCAAGCATTGTTTAGGATCATTCTAATGGTTCTTATAAGTCCAAATACATATTCCTAGACCATTCTAAGCCTTTAGAATACTCTCTTAACCATTCTACACTTGTTAGAACATCCAAGGACTTGTGCTACACCCGCTACGTCCCTTGATGTACCAAGCAATGTTTAGGATCATTCTAGTGGTTCTTATAAGTCCTAATACACATTCCTAGACCACTCTAAGTCTTTAGAATACTCTCTTAACCATTATACACTTGTTAAAACCTCCAAGGACTCATGCTACACCCTCTACGGCCCTTGAGGACTCAAGTATTGTTTAGGATCATTCTAATGGTTCTTATAAGTCCTAATACACATTCCTAGACCATTCTAAGCCTTTAGAATACTCTCTTATCCATTCTACACTTGTTAGAAAATCCAAGGACTCATGCTACACGCTCTACATCCCTTGCGGACTCAAGCATTGTTTAGGATCATTCTAATGGTTCTTATAAGTCCAAATACATATTCCTAGACCATTCTAAGCCTTTAGAATACTTTCTTCACCATTCTACACTTGTTAGAACATCCAAGGACTCGTGCTACACCCTCTACGTCCCTTGGTGTACCAAGCAATGTTTAGGATCATTCTAATGGTTATTATAAGTCCTAATACACATTCCTAGACCATTCTAAGCCTTTAGAATACTCTCTTAACCATTCTACACTTGTTAGAACATCCAAGGACTCGTGCTACACCCTCTACGTCCCTTGGTGTACCAAGCAATGTTTAGGATCATTCTAATGGTTCTTACAGGTCCTAATACACCTTCCTTGACCATTCTAAGCCTTTAGAATACTCTCTTCACCATTCTACACTTGTTAGAACCTCCAAGGACTCATGCTACACGCTCTACATCCCTTGGGGACTCAAGCATTGTTTAGGATCATTCTAATGGTTCTTATAAGTCCAAATACATATTCCTAGACCATTCTAAGCCTTTAGAATACTCTCTTCACCATTCTACACTTGTTAGAACCTCCAAGGACTCATGCTACACCCTCTACGTCCATTGGGGACTCAAGCATTGTTTAGGATCATTCTAATGGTTCTTATAAGTCCAAATACATATTCCTAGACCATTCTAAGCCTTTAGAATACTCTCTTAACCATTCTACACTTGTTAGAACATCCAAGGACTCGTGCTACACCCTCTACGTCCCTTGGTGTACCAAGCAATGTTTTGGATCATTCTAATGGTTCTTATAAGTCCTAATACACATTCCTAGACCATTCTAAGCCTTTAGATTACTCTCTTAACCATTCTACACTTGTTAGAACCTCCAAGGACTCATGCTACACGCTCTACATCCCTTGGGGACTCAAGCATTATTTAGGATCATTCTAATGGTTCTTATAAGTCCAAATACATATTCCTAGACCATTCTAAGCCTTTAGAATACTCTCTTAACCATTCTACACTTGTTAGAACATCAAGGACTCGTGCTTCACCCTCTACGTCCCTTGGTGTACCAAGCAATGTTTAGGATCATTCTAATGGTTCTTATAAGTCCTAATACACCTTCCTTGACCATTCTAAGCCTTTAGAATACTCTCTTCACCATTCTACACTTGTTAGAACCTCCAAGGACTCATGCTACACCCTCTACGTCCCTTGGGGACTCAAGCATTGTTTAGGATCATTCTAATGGTTCTTATAAGTCCAAATACATATTTCTAGACCATTCTAAGCCTTTAGAATACTCTCTTAACCATTCTACACTTGTTAGAACCTCCAAGGACTCGTGCTACACCCTCTAAGTCCTTTGGGGTACCAAGCAATGTTTAGGATCATTCTAATGGTTCTTATAAGTCCTAATACACATTCCTAGACCATTCTAAGCCTTTAGAATACTCTCTTAACCATTCTACACTTGTTAGAACATCCAAGGACTCGTGCTACACCCTCTACGTTCCTTGGTGTACCAAGCAATGTTTAGGATCATTCTAATGGTTCTTATAAGTCCTAATACACCTTCCTTGACCATTCTAAGCCTTTAGAATACTCTCTTAACCATTCTACACTTGTTAGAACCTCCAAGGACTCATGCTACACGCTCTACATCCCTTGGGGACTCAAGCATTGTTTAGGATCATTCTAATGGTTCTTATAAGTCCAAATACATATTCCTAGACCATTCTAAGCCTTTAGAATACTCTCTTAACCATTCTACACTTGTTAGAACATCAAGGACTCGTGCTTCACCCTCTACGTCCCTTGGTGTACCAAGCAATGTTTAGGATCATTCTAATGGTTCTTATAAGTCCTAATACACCTTCCTTGACCATTCTAAGCCTTTAGAATACTCTCTTCACCATTCTACACTTGTTAGAACCTCCAAGGACTCATGCTACACCCTCTACGTCCCTTGGGGACTCAAGCATTGTTTAGGATCATTCTAATGGTTCTTATAAGTCCAAATACATATTTCTAGACCATTCTAAGCCTTTAGAATACTCTCTTAACCATTCTACACTTGTTAGAACCTCCAAGGACTCGTGCTACACCCTCTAAGTCCTTTGGGGTACCAAGCAATGTTTAGGATCATTCTAATGGTTCTTATAAGTCCTAATACACATTCCTAGACCATTCTAAGCCTTTAGAATACTCTCTTAACCATTCTACACTTGTTAGAACATCCAAGGACTCGTGCTACACCCTCTACGTTCCTTGGTGTACCAAGCAATGTTTAGGATCATTGTAATGGTTCTTATAAGTCCTGATACACATTCCTAGACCATTCTAAGCCTTTAGATTACTCTCTTAACCATTATACACTTGTTAAAACCTCCAAGGACTCATGCTACACCCTCTACGACCTTTGAGGACTCAAGTGTTGTTTAGGATCATTCTAATGGTTCTTATAAGTCCAAATACATATTCCTAGACCATTCTAAGCCTTTAGAATACTCTCTTAACCATTCTACACTTGTTAGAACATCCAAGGACTCGTGCTACACCCCTCTACGTCCCTTGGTGTACCAAGCAATGTTTAGGATCATTCTAATGGTTCTTATAAGTCCTAATACACATTCCTAGCCCATTCTAAGCCTTTAGAATACTCTCTTAACCATTCTACACTTGTTAGAGCCTCCAAGGACTCGTGCTACACCCTCAACGTCCTTTAGGGTACCAAGTAAAGTTTAGAATCAATCTAATGGTTCTTATAAGTCCTGATACACATTCCTAGACCATTCTAAGCCTTTAGAATACTCTCTTAACCATTCTACACTAGTTTGAACCTCCAAGGACTCATGTTACACCCTCTACGTCCCTTGGGGACTCAAGCATTGTTTAGGATCATTCTAATGGTTCTTATAAGTCCTTATACATATTCCTAGAACATTCTAAGCCTTTAGAATACTCTCTTAAGCATTCTACACTTGTTAGAACATCCAAGGACTCGTGCTACACCCTCTACGTCCCTTGGTGTACCAAGCAATGTTTTGGATCATTCTAATGGCTCTTATAAGTCCTAATACACATTCCTAGACCATTCTAAGCCTTTAGAATACTCTCTTAACCATTCTACACTTGTTAGAACCTCCAAGGACTCATGCTACACCCTCTACGTCCCTTGGGGACTCAAGCATTGTTTAGGATCATTCTAATGGTTCTTATAACTCCTAATACATATTCCTAGACCATTCTAAGCCTTTAGAATACTCTCTTAACCATTCTACACTTGTTAGAACATCCAAGGACTCTTGCTACACCCTCTACGTCCCTTGGTGTACCAAGCAATGTTTTGGATCATTCTAATGGCTCTTATAAGTCCTAATACACATTCCTAGACCATTCTAAGCCTTTAGAATACTCTCTTAACCATTATACACTTGTTAAAACCTCCAAGGACTCATGCTACAACCTCTACGTCCCTTGAGGACTCAAGTGTTGTTTAGGATCATTCTAATGGTTATTATAAGTCCTAATACACATTCCTAGACCATTCTAAGCCTTTAGAATACTCTCTTAACCATTCTACACTTGTTAGAACATCCAAGGACTCGTGCTACACCCTCTACATCCCTTGGTGTACCAAGCAATGTTTAGGATCATTCTAGTGGTTCTTATAAGTCCTAATACACATTCCTAGACCATTCTAAGCCTTTAGAATACTCTCTTAACCATTATACACTTGTTAAAACCTCCAAGGACTCATGCTACACCCTCTACGTCCCTTGAGGACTCAAGTATTGTTTAGGATCATTCTAATGGTTCTTATAAGTCCTAATACACATTCCTAGACCATTCTCAGCCTTTAGAATACTCTCTTATCCATTCTACACTTGTTAGAAAATCCAAGGACTCGTGCTACACCCTCTACGTCCCTTGGTGTACCAAGCAATGTTTAGGATCATTCTAATGGTTATTATAAGTCCTAATACACATTCCTAGACCATTCTAAGCCTTTAGAATACTCTCTTAACCATTCTACACTTGTTAGAACATCCAAGGACTCGTGCTACACCCTCTACGTCCCTTGGTGTACCAAGCAATGTTTAGGATCATTCTAATGGTTCTTATAGGTCCTAATACACCTTCCTTGACCATTCTAAGCCTTTAGAATACTCTCTTCACCATTCTACACTTGTTACAACCTCCAAGGACTCATGCTACACGCTTTACATCCCTTGGGGACTCAAGCATTGTTTAGGATCATTCTAATGGTTCTTATAAGTCCATATACATATTCCTAGACCATTCTAAGCCTTTAGAATACTCTCTTAACCATTCTACACTTGTTAGAACATCCAAGGACTTGTGCTACACCCTCTACGTCCCTTGATGTACCAAGCAATGTTTAGGATCATTCTAGTGGTTCTTATAAGTCCTTGGGGACTCAAGCATTGTTTAGGATCATTCTAATGGTTCTTATAAGTCCAAATACATATTCCTAGACCATTCTAAGCCTTTAGAATACTCTCTTCACCATTCTACACTTGTTAGAACCTCCAAGGACTCATGCTACACCCTCTACGTCCATTGGGGACTCAAGCATTGTTTAGGATCATTCTAATGGTTCTTATAAGTCCAAATACATATTCCTAGACCATTCTAAGCCTTTAGAATACTCTCTTCACCATTCTACACTTGTTAGAACATCCAAGGACTCGTGCTACACCATCTACGTCCCTTGGTGTACCAAGCAATGTTTAGGATCATTCTAATGGTTATTATAAGTCCTAATACACATTCCTAGACCATTCTAAGCCTTTAGAATACTCTCTTAACCTTTCTACACTTGTTAGAACATCCAAGGACTCGTGCTACACCCTCTACGTCCCATGGTGTACCAAGCAATGTTTAGGATCATTCTAATGGTTCTTATAGGTCCTAATACACCTTCCTTGACCATTCTAAGCCTTTAGAATACTCTCTTCACCATTCTACACTTGTTAGAACCTCCAAGGACTCATGCTACACGCTCTACATCCCTTGGGGACTCAAGCATTGTTTAGGATCATTCTAATGGTTCTTATAAGTCCATATACATATTCCTAGACCATTCTAAGCCTTTAGAATACTCTCTTAACCATTCTACACTTGTTAGAACCTCCAAGGACTCGTGCTTCACCCTCTACGTCCCTTGGTGTACCAAGCAATGTTTAGGATCATTCTAATGGTTCTTATAAGTCCTAATACACCTTCCTTGACCATTCTAAGCCTTTAGAATACTCTCTTCACCATTCTACACTTGTTAGAACCTCCAAGGACTCATGCTACACCCTCTACGTCCCTTGGGGACTCAAGCATTGTTTAGGATCATTCTAATGGTTCTTATAAGTCCAAATACATATTTCTAGACCATTCTAAGCCTTTAGAATACTCTCTTAACCATTCTACACTTGTTAGAACCTCCAAGGACTCGTGCTACACCCTCTAAGTCCTTTGGGGTACCAAGCAATGTTTAGGATCATTCTAATGGTTCTTATAAGTCCTAATACACATTCCTAGACCATTCTAAGCCTTTAGAATACTCTCTTAACCATTCTACACTTGTTAGAACATCCAAGGACTCGTGCTACACCCTCTACGTTCCTTGGTGTACCAAGCAATGTTTAGGATCATTGTAATGGTTCTTATAAGTCCTGATACACCTTCCTTGACCAATCTAAGCCTTTAGAATACTCTCTTCACCATTCTACACTTGTTAGAACCTCCAAGGACTCATGCTACACGCTCTACATCCCTTGCGGACTCAAGCATTGTTTAGGATCATTCTAATGGTTCTTATAAGTCCAAATACATATTCCTAGACCATTCTAAGCCTTTAGAATACTCTCTTCACCATTCTACACTTGTTAGAACCTCCAAGGACTCATGCTACACCCTCTACGTCCATTGGGGACTCAAGCATTGTTTAGGATCATTCTAATGGTTATTATAAGTCCTAATACACATTCCTAGACCATTCTAAGCCTTTAGAATACTCTCTTAACCATTCTACACTTGTTTGAACATCCAAGGACTCGTGCTACACCCTCTACGTCCCTTGATGTACCAAGCAATGTTTAGGATCATTCTAGTGGTTCTTATAAGTCCTAATACACATTCCTAGACCATTCTAAGCCTTTAGAATACTCTCTTAACCATTATACACTTGTTAAAACCTCCAAGGACTCATGTTACACCCTCTACGTCCCTTGGGGACTCAAGCATTGTTTAGGATCATTCTAATGGTTCTTATAAGTCCAAATACATATTCCTAGACCATTCTAAGCCTTTAGAATACTCTCTTCACCATTCTACACTTGTTAGAACCTCCAAGGACTCATGCTACACCCTCTACGTCCATTGGGGACTCAAGCATTGTTTAGGATCATTCTAATGGTTCTTATAAGTCCAAATACATATTCCTAGACCATTCTAAGCCTTTAGAATACTCTCTTCACCATTCTACACTTGTTAGAACATCCAAGGACTCGTGCTACACCATCTACGTCCCTTGGTGTACCAAGCAATGTTTAGGATCATTCTAATGGTTATTATAAGTCCTAATACACATTCCTAGACCATTCTAAGCCTTTAGAATACTCTCTTCACCATTCTACACTTGTTAGAACATCCAAGGACTCGTGCTACACCATCTACGTCCCTTGGTGTACCAAGCAATGTTTAGGATCATTCTAATGGTTATTATAAGTCCTAATACACATTCCTAGACCATTCTAAGCCTTTAGAATACTCTCTTAACCATTCTACACTTGTTAGAACATCCAAGGACTCGTGCTACACCCTCTACGTCCCTTGGTGTACCAAGCAATGTTTAGGATCATTCTAATGGTTCTTATAGGTCCTAATACACCTTCCTTGACCATTCTAAGCCTTTAGAATACTCTCTTCACCATTCTACACTTGTTAGAACCTCCAAGGACTCATGCTACACGCTCTACATCCCTTGGGGACTCAAGCATTGTTTAGGATCATTCTAATGGTTCTTATAAGTCCATATACATATTCCTAGACCATTCTAAGCCTTTAGAATACTCTCTTAACCATTCTACACTTGTTAGAACATCCAAGGACTCGTGCTACACCCTCTACGTCCCTTGGTGTACCAAGCAATGTTTAGGATCATTCTAATGGTTCTTATAAGTCCTAATACACCTTCCTTGACCATTCTAAGCCTTTAGAATACTCTCTTCACCATTCTACACTTGTTAGAACCTCCAAGGACTCATGCTACACCCTCTACGTCCCTTGGGGACTCAAGCATTGTTTAGGATCATTCTAATGGTTCTTATAAGTCCAAATACATATTTCTAGACCATTCTAAGCCTTTAGAATACTCTCTTAACCATTCTACACTTGTTAGAACCTCCAAGGACTCGTGCTACACCCTCTAAGTCCTTTGGGGTACCAAGCAATGTTTAGGATCATTCTAATGGTTCTTATAAGTCCTAATACACATTCCTAGACCATTCTAAGCCTTTAGAATACTCTCTTAACCATTCTACACTTGTTAGAACATCCAAGGACTCGTGCTACACCCTCTACGTTCCTTGGTGTACCAAGCAATGTTTAGGATCATTGTAATGGTTCTTATAAGTCCTGATACACCTTCCTTGACCAATCTAAGCCTTTAGAATACTCTCTTAACCATTATACACTTGTTAAAACCTCCAAGGACTCATGTTACACCCTCTACGTCCCTTGGGGACTCAAGCATTGTTTAGGATCATTCTAATGGTTCTTATAAGTCCAAATACATATTCCTAGACCATTCTAAGCCTTTAGAATACTCTCTTCACCATTCTACACTTGTTAGAACCTCCAAGGACTCATGCTACACCCTCTACGTCCATTGGGGACTCAAGCATTGTTTAGGATCATTCTAATGGTTCTTATAAGTCCAAATACATATTCCTAGACCATTCTAAGCCTTTAGAATACTCTCTTCACCATTCTACACTTGTTAGAACATCCAAGGACTCGTGCTACACCATCTACGTCCCTTGGTGTACCAAGCAATGTTTAGGATCATTCTAATGGTTATTATAAGTCCTAATACACATTCCTAGACCATTCTAAGCCTTTAGAATACTCTCTTAACCATTCTACACTTGTTAGAACATCCAAGGACTCGTGCTACACCCTCTACGTCCCTTGGTGTACCAAGCAATGTTTAGGATCATTCTAATGGTTCTTATAGGTCCTAATACACCTTCCTTGACCATTCTAAGCCTTTAGAATACTCTCTTCACCATTCTACACTTGTTAGAACCTCCAAGGACTCATGCTACACGCTCTACATCCCTTGGGGACTCAAGCATTGTTTAGGATCATTCTAATGGTTCTTATAAGTCCATATACATATTCCTAGACCATTCTAAGCCTTTAGAATACTCTCTTAACCATTCTACACTTGTTAGAACATCCAAGGACTCGTGCTACACCCTCTACGTCCCTTGGTGTACCAAGCAATGTTTTGGATCATTCTAATGGTTCTTATAGGTCCTAATACACCTTCCTTGACCATTCTAAGCCTTTAGAATACTCTCTTCACCATTCTACACTTGTTAGAACCTCCAAGGACTCATGCTACACGCTCTACATCCCTTGGGGACTCAAGCATTGTTTAGGATCATTCTAATGGTTCTTATAAGTCCTTATACATATTCCTAGAACATTCTAAGCCTTTAGAATACTCTCTTAAGCATTCTACACTTGTTAGAACATCCAAGGACTCGTGCTACACCCTCTACGTCCCTTGGTGTACCAAGCAATGTTTAGGATCATTCTAATGGTTCTTATAAGTCCTAATACACCTTCCTTGACCATTCTAAGCCTTTAGAATACTCTCTTCACCATTCTACACTTGTTAGAACCTCCAAGGACTCATGCTACACCCTCTACGTCCCTTGGGGACTCAAGCATTGTTTAGGATCATTCTAATGGTTCTTATAAGTCCAAATACATATTTCTAGACCATTCTAAGCCTTTAGAATACTCTCTTAACCATTCTACACTTGTTAGAACCTCCAAGGACTCGTGCTACACCCTCTAAGTCCTTTGGGGTACCAAGCAATGTTTAGGATCATTCTAATGGTTCTTATAAGTCCTAATACACATTCCTAGACCATTCTAAGCCTTTAGAATACTCTCTTAACCATTCTACACTTGTTAGAACATCCAAGGACTCGTGCTACACCCTCTACGTTCCTTGGTGTACCAAGCAATGTTTAGGATCATTGTAATGGTTCTTATAAGTCCTGATACACATTCCTAGACCATTCTAAGCCTTTAGATTACTCTCTTAACCATTATACACTTGTTAAAACCTCCAAGGACTCATGCTACACCCTCTACGACCTTTGAGGACTCAAGTGTTGTTTAGGATCATTCTAATGGTTCTTATAAGTCCAAATACATATTCCTAGACCATTCTAAGCCTTTAGAATACTCTCTTAACCATTCTACACTTGTTAGAACATCGAAGGACTCGTGCTACACCCCTCTACGTCCCTTGGTGTACCAAGCAATGTTTAGGATCATTCTAATGGTTATTATAAGTCCTAATACACATTCCTAGACCATTCTAAGCCTTTAGAATACTCTCTTCACCATTCTACACTTGTTAGAACCTCCAAGGACTCATGCTACACCCTCTACGTCCCTTGGGGACTCAAGCATTGTTTAGGATCATTCTAATGGTTCTTATAAGTCCAAATACATATTTCTAGACCATTCTAAGCCTTTAGAATACTCTCTTAACCATTCTACACTTGTTAGAACCTCCAAGGACTCGTGCTACACCCTCTAAGTCCTTTGGGGTACCAAGCAATGTTTAGGATCATTCTAATGGTTCTTATAAGTCCTAATACACATTCCTAGACCATTCTAAGCCTTTAGAATACTCTCTTAACCATTCTACACTTGTTAGAACATCCAAGGACTCGTGCTACACCCTCTACATTCCTTGGTGTACCAAGCAATGTTTAGGATCATTGTAATGGTTCTTATAAGTCCTGATACACCTTCCTTGACCAATCTAAGCCTTTAGAATACTCTCTTAACCATTATACACTTGTTAAAACCTCCAAGGACTCATGTTACACCCTCTACGTCCCTTGGGGACTCAAGCATTGTTTAGGATCATTCTAATGGTTCTTATAAGTCCAAATACATATTCCTAGACCATTCTAAGCCTTTAGAATACTCTCTTCACCATTCTACACTTGTTAGAACCTCCAAGGACTCATGCTACACCCTCTACGTCCATTGGGGACTCAAGCATTGTTTAGGATCATTCTAATGGTTCTTATAAGTCCAAATACATATTCCTAGACCATTCTAAGCCTTTAGAATACTCTCTTCACCATTCTACACTTGTTAGAACATCCAAGGACTCGTGCTACACCATCTACGTCCCTTGGTGTACCAAGCAATGTTTAGGATCATTCTAATGGTTATTATAAGTCCTAATACACATTCCTAGACCATTCTAAGCCTTTAGAATACTCTCTTAACCATTCTACACTTGTTAGAACATCCAAGGACTCGTGCTACACCCTCTACGTCCCTTGGTGTACCAAGCAATGTTTAGGATCATTCTAATGGTTCTTATAGGTCCTAATACACCTTCCTTGACCATTCTAAGCCTTTAGAATACTCTCTTCACCATTCTACACTTGTTAGAACCTCCAAGGACTCATGCTACACGCTCTACATCCCTTGGGGACTCAAGCATTGTTTAGGATCATTCTAATGGTTCTTATAAGTCCATATACATATTCCTAGACCATTCTAAGCCTTTAGAATACTCTCTTAACCATTCTACACTTGTTAGAACATCCAAGGACTCGTGCTACACCCTCTACGTCCCTTGGTGTACCAAGCAATGTTTTGGATCATTCTAATGGTTCTTATAGGTCCTAATACACCTTCCTTGACCATTCTAAGCCTTTAGAATACTCTCTTCACCATTCTACACTTGTTAGAACCTCCAAGGACTCATGCTACACGCTCTACATCCCTTGGGGACTCAAGCATTGTTTAGGATCATTCTAATGGTTCTTATAAGTCCTTATACATATTCCTAGAACATTCTAAGCCTTTAGAATACTCTCTTAAGCATTCTACACTTGTTAGAACATCCAAGGACTCGTGCTACACCCTCTACGTCCCTTGGTGTACCAAGCAATGTTTAGGATCATTCTAATGGTTCTTATAAGTCCTAATACACCTTCCTTGACCATTCTAAGCCTTTAGAATACTCTCTTCACCATTCTACACTTGTTAGAACCTCCAAGGACTCATGCTACACCCTCTACGTCCCTTGGGGACTCAAGCATTGTTTAGGATCATTCTAATGGTTCTTATAAGTCCAAATACATATTTCTAGACCATTCTAAGCCTTTAGAATACTCTCTTAACCATTCTACACTTGTTAGAACCTCCAAGGACTCGTGCTACACCCTCTAAGTCCTTTGGGGTACCAAGCAATGTTTAGGATCATTCTAATGGTTCTTATAAGTCCTAATACACATTCCTAGACCATTCTAAGCCTTTAGAATACTCTCTTAACCATTCTACACTTGTTAGAACATCCAAGGACTCGTGCTACACCCTCTACGTTCCTTGGTGTACCAAGCAATGTTTAGGATCATTGTAATGGTTCTTATAAGTCCTGATACACATTCCTAGACCATTCTAAGCCTTTAGATTACTCTCTTAACCATTATACACTTGTTAAAACCTCCAAGGACTCATGCTACACCCTCTACGACCTTTGAGGACTCAAGTGTTGTTTAGGATCATTCTAATGGTTCTTATAAGTCCAAATACATATTCCTAGACCATTCTAAGCCTTTAGAATACTCTCTTAACCATTCTACACTTGTTAGAACATCCAAGGACTCGTGCTACACCCCTCTACGTCCCTTGGTGTACCAAGCAATGTTTAGGATCATTCTAATGGTTCTTATAAGTCCTAATACACATTCCTAGCCCATTCTAAGCCTTTAGAATACTCTCTTAACCATTCTACACTTGTTAGAGCCTCCAAGGACTCGTGCTACACCCTCAACGTCCTTGAGGGTACCAAGTAAAGTTTAGAATCAATCTAATGGTTCTTATAAGTCCTGATACACATTCCTAGACCATTCTAAGCCTTTAGAATACTCTCTTAACCATTCTACACTAGTTTGAACCTCCAAGGACTCATGTTACACCCTCTACGTCCCTTGGGGACTCAAGCATTGTTTAGGATCATTCTAATGGTTCTTATAAGTCCTTATACATATTCCTAGAACATTCTAAGCCTTTAGAATACTCTCTTAAGCATTCTACACTTGTTAGAACATCCAAGGACTCGTGCTACACCCTCTACGTCCCTTGGTGTACCAAGCAATGTTTTGGATCATTCTAATGGTTCTTATAGGTCCTAATACACCTTCCTTGACCATTCTAAGCCTTTAGAATACTCTCTTCACCATTCTACACTTGTTAGAACCTCCAAGGACTCATTCTACACGCTCTACATCCCTTGGGGACTCAAGCATTGTTTAGGATCATTCTAATGGTTCTTATAAGTCCATATACATATTCCTAGACCATTCTAAGCCTTTAGAATACTCTCTTAACCATTCTACACTTGTTAGAACATCCAAGGACTTGTGCTACACCCTCTACGTCCCTTGATGTACCAAGCAATGTTTAGGATCATTCTAGTGGTTCTTATAAGTCCTTGGGGACTCAAGCATTGTTTAGGATCATTCTAATGGTTCTTATAAGTCCAAATACATATTCCTAGACCATTCTAAGCCTTTAGAATACTCTCTTCACCATTCTACACTTGTTAGAACCTCCAAGGACTCATGCTACACCCTCTACGTCCATTGGGGACTCAAGCATTGTTTAGGATCATTCTAATGGTTCTTATAAGTCCAAATACATATTCCTAGACCATTCTAAGCCTTTAGAATACTCTCTTCACCATTCTACACTTGTTAGAACATCCAAGGACTCGTGCTACACCATCTACGTCCCTTGGTGTACCAAGCAATGTTTAGGATCATTCTAATGGTTATTATAAGTCCTAATACACATTCCTAGACCATTCTAAGCCTTTAGAATACTCTCTTAACCATTCTACACTTGTTAGAACATCCAAGGACTCGTGCTACACCCTCTAAGTCCCTTGGTGTACCAAGCAATGTTTAGGATCATTCTAATGGTTCTTATAGGTCCTAATACACCTTCCTTGACCATTCTAAGCCTTTAGAATACTCTCTTCACCATTCTACACTTGTTAGAACCTCCAAGGACTCATGCTACACGCTCTACATCCCTTGGGGACTCAAGCATTGTTTAGGATCATTCTAATGGTTCTTATAAGTCCATATACATATTCCTAGACCATTCTAAGCCTTTAGAATACTCTCTTAACCATTCTACACTTGTTAGAACCTCCAAGGACTCGTGCTTCACCCTCTACGTCCCTTGGTGTACCAAGCAATGTTTAGGATCATTCTAATGGTTCTTATAAGTCCTAATACACCTTCCTTGACCATTCTAAGCCTTTAGAATACTCTCTTCACCATTCTACACTTGTTAGAACCTCCAAGGACTCATGCTACACCCTCTACGTCCCTTGGGGACTCAAGCATTGTTTAGGATCATTCTAATGGTTCTTATAAGTCCAAATACATATTTCTAGACCATTCTAAGCCTTTAGAATACTCTCTTAACCATTCTACACTTGTTAGAACCTCCAAGGACTCGTGCTACACCCTCTAAGTCCTTTGGGGTACCAAGCAATGTTTAGGATCATTCTAATGGTTCTTATAAGTCCTAATACACATTCCTAGACCATTCTAAGCCTTTAGAATACTCTCTTAACCATTCTACACTTGTTAGAACATCCAAGGACTCGTGCTACACCCTCTACGTTCCTTGGTGTACCAAGCAATGTTTAGGATCATTGTAATGGTTCTTATAAGTCCTGATACACATTCCTAGACCATTCTAAGCCTTTAGATTACTCTCTTAACCATTATACACTTGTTAAAACCTCCAAGGACTCATGCTACACCCTCTACGACCTTTGAGGACTCAAGTGTTGTTTAGGATCATTCTAATGGTTCTTATAAGTCCAAATACATATTCCTAGACCATTCTAAGCCTTTAGAATACTCTCTTAACCATTCTACACTTGTTAGAACATCCAAGGACTCGTGTTACACCCCTCTACGTCCCTTGGTGTACCAAGCAATGTTTAGGATCATTCTAATGGTTCTTATAAGTCCTAATACACATTCCTAGCCCATTCTAAGCCTTTAGAATACTCTCTTAACCATTCTACACTTGTTAGAGCCTCCAAGGACTCGTGCTACACCCTCAACGTCCTTTAGGGTACCAAGTAAAGTTTAGAATCAATCTAATGGTTCTTATAAGTCCTGATACACATTCCTAGACCATTCTAAGCCTTTAGAATACTCTCTTAACCATTCTACACTAGTTTGAACCTCCAAGGACTCATGTTACACCCTCTACGTCCCTTGGGGACTCAAGCATTGTTTAGGATCATTCTAATGGTTCTTATAAGTCCTTATACATATTCCTAGAACATTCTAAGCCTTTAGAATACTCTCTTAAGCATTCTACACTTGTTAGAACATCCAAGGACTCGTGCTACACCCTCTACGTCCCTTGGTGTACCAAGCAATGTTTTGGATCATTCTAATGGCTCTTATTAGTCCTAATACACATTCCTAGACCATTCTAAGCCTTTAGAATACTCTCTTAACCATTCTACACTTGTTAGAACCTCCAAGGACTCATGCTACACCCTCTACGTCCCTTGGGGACTCAAGCATTGTTTAGGATCATTCTAATGGTTCTTATAACTCCTAATACATATTCCTAGACCATTCTAAGCCTTTAGAATAATCTCTTAACCATTCTACACTTGTTAGAACATCCAAGGACTCTTGCTACACCCTCTACGTCCCTTGGTGTACCAAGCAATGTTTTGGATCATTCTAATGGCTCTTATAAGTCCTAATACACATTCCTAGACCATTCTAAGCCTTTAGAATACTCTCTTAACCATTATACACTTGTTAAAACCTCCAAGGACTCATGCTACAACCTCTACGTCCCTTGAGGACTCAAGTGTTGTTTAGGATCATTCTAATGGTTATTATAAGTCCTAATACACATTCCTAGACCATTCTAAGCCTTTAGAATACTCTCTTAACCATTCTACACTTGTTAGAACATCCAAGGACTCGTGCTACACCCTCTACGTCCCTTGGTGTACCAAGCAATGTTTAGGATCATTCTACTGGTTCTTATAAGTCCTAATACACATTCCTAGACCATTCTAAGCCTTTAGAATACTCTCTTAACCATTATACACTTGTTAAAACCTCCAAGGACTCATGCTACACCCTCTACGTCCCTTGAGGACTCAAGTATTGTTTAGGATCATTCTAATGGTTCTTATAAGTCCTAATACACATTCCTAGACCATTCTAAGCCTTTAGAATACTCTCTTATCCATTCTACACTTGTTAGAAAATCCAAGGACTCGTGCTACACCCTCTACGTCCCTTGGTGTACCAAGCAATGTTTAGGATCATTCTAATGGTTATTATAAGTCCTAATACACATTCCTAGACCATTCTAAGCCTTTAGAATACTCTCTTAACCATTCTACACTTGTTAGAACATCCAAGGACTCGTGCTACACCCTCTACGTCCCTTGGTGTACCAAGCAATGTTTAGGATCATTCTAATGGTTCTTATAGGTCCTAATACACCTTCCTTGACCATTCTAAGCCTTTAGAATACTCTTTTCACCATTCTACACTTGTTAGAACCTCCAAGGACTCATGCTACACGCTCTACATCCCTTGGGGACTCAAGCATTGTTTAGGATCATTCTAATGGTTCTTATAAGTCCATATACATATTCCTAGACCATTCTAAGCCTTTAGAATACTCTCTTAACCATTCTACACTTGTTAGAACATCCAAGGACTTGTGCTACACCCTCTACGTCCCTTGATGTACCAAGCAATGTTTAGGATCATTCTAGTGGTTCTTATAGGTCCTAATACACCTTCCTTGACCATTCTAAGCCTTTAGAATACTCTCTTCACCATTCTACACTTGTTAGAACCTCCAAGGACTCATGCTACACGCTCTACATCCCTTGGGGACTCAAGCATTGTTTAGGATCATTCTAATGGTTCTTATAAGTCCATATACATATTCCTAGACCATTCTAAGCCTTTAGAATACTCTCTTAACCATTCTACACTAGTTTGAACCTCCAAGGACTCATGTTACACCCTCTACGTCCCTTGGGGACTCAAGCATTGTTTAGGATCATTCTAATGGTTATTATAAGTCCTAATACACATTCCTAGACCATTCTAAGCCTTTAGAATACTCTCTTAACCATTCTACACTTGTTAGAACATCCAAGGACTCGTGCTACACCCTCTACGTCCCTTGGTGTACCAAGCAATGTTTAGGATCATTCTAATGGTTCTTATAGGTCCTAATACACCTTCTTTGACCATTCTAAGCCTTTAGAATACTCTCTTCACCATTCTACACTTGTTAGAACCTCCAAGGACTCATGCTACACGCTCTACATCCCTTGGGGACTCAAGCATTGTTTAGGATCATTCTAATGGTTCTTATAAGTCCATATACATATTCCTAGACCATTCTAAGCCTTTAGAATACTCTCTTAACCATTCTACACTTGTTAGAACCTCCAAGGACTCGTGCTACACCCTCTACTTCCTTTGGGGTACCAAGCAATGTTTAGGATCATTCTAATGGTTCTTATAAGTCTTAATACACATTCCTAGACCATTCTAAGCCTTTACATTACTCTCTTAATCATTCTACACTTGTTAGAACCTCCAAGGACTCATGCTACATGCTCTACATCCCCTGGGAACTCAAGCATTGTTTAGGATCATTCTAATGGTTCTTATAAGTCCAAATACATATTCCTAGACCATTCTAAGCCTTTAGAATACTCTCTTCACCATTCTACACTTGTTAGAACCTCCAAGGACTCATGCTACACCCTCTACGTCCATTGGGGACTCAAGCATTGTTTAGGATCATTCTAATGGTTCTTATAAGTCCAAATACATATTCCTAGACCATTCTAAGCCTTTAGAATACTCTCTTAACCATTCTACACTTGTTAGAACATCCAAGGACTTGTGCTACACCCGCTACGTCCCTTGATGTACCAAGCAATGTTTTGGATCATTCTAATGGTTCTTATAGGTCCTAATACACCTTCCTTGACCATTCTAAGCCTTTAGAATACTCTCTTCACCATTCTACACTTGTTAGAACCTCCAAGGACTCATGCTACACGCTCTACATCCCTTGGGGACTCAAGCATTGTTTAGGATCATTCTAATGGTTCTTATAAGTCCATATACATATTCCTAGACCATTCTAAGCCTTTAGAATACTCTCTTAACCATTCTACACTTGTTAGAACATCCAAGGACTTGTGCTACACCCTCTACGTCCCTTGATGTACCAAGCAATGTTTAGGATCATTCTAGTGGTTCTTATAAGTCCTTGGGGACTCAAGCATTGTTTAGGATCATTCTAATGGTTCTTATAAGTCCAAATACATATTCCTAGACCATTCTAAGCCTTTAGAATACTCTCTTCACCATTCTACACTTGTTAGAACCTCCAAGGACTCATGCTACACCCTCTACGTCCATTGGGGACTCAAGCATTGTTTAGGATCATTCTAATGGTTCTTATAAGTCCAAATACATATTCCTAGACCATTCTAAGCCTTTAGAATACTCTCTTCACCATTCTACACTTGTTAGAACATCCAAGGACTCGTGCTACACCATCTACGTCCCTTGGTGTACCAAGCAATGTTTAGGATCATTCTAATGGTTATTATAAGTCCTAATACACATTCCTAGACCATTCTAAGCCTTTAGAATACTCTCTTAACCATTCTACACTTGTTAGAACATCCAAGGACTCGTGCTACACCCTCTACGTCCCTTGGTGTACCAAGCAATGTTTAGGATCATTCTAATGGTTATTATAAGTCCTAATACACATTCCTAGACCATTCTAAGCCTTTAGAATACTCTCTTAACCATTCTACACTTGTTAGAACATCCAAGGACTCGTGCTACACCCTCTACGTCCCTTGGTGTACCAAGCAATGTTTAGGATCATTCTAATGGTTCTTATAGGTCCTAATACACCTTCCTTGACCATTCTAAGCTTTTAGAATACTCTTTTCACCATTCTACACTTGTTAGAACCTCCAAGGACTCATGCTACACGCTCTACATCCCTTGGGGACTCAAGCATTGTTTAGGATCATTCTAATGGTTCTTATAAGTCCATATACATATTCCTAGACCATTCTAAGCCTTTAGAATACTCTCTTAACCATTCTACACTTGTTAGAACATCCAAGGACTTGTGCTACACCCTCTACGTCCCTTGATGTACCAAGCAATGTTTAGGATCATTCTAGTGGTTCTTATAAGTCCTTGGGGACTCAAGCATTGTTTAGGATCATTCTAATGGTTCTTATAAGTCCAAATACATATTCCTAGACCATTCTAAGCCTTTAGAATACTCTCTTCACCATTCTACACTTGTTAGAACCTCCAAGGACTCATGCTACACCCTCTACGTCCATTGGGGACTCAAGCATTGTTTAGGATCATTCTAATGGTTCTTATAAGTCCATATACATATTCCTAGACCATTCTAAGCCTTTAGAATACTCTCTTAACCATTCTACACTTGTTAGAACCTCCAAGGACTCGTGCTACACCCTCTACTTCCTTTGGGGTACCAAGCAATGTTTAGGATCATTCTAATGGTTCTTATAAGTCTTAATACACATTCCTAGACCATTCTAAGCCTTTACATTACTCTCTTAATCATTCTACACTTGTTAGAACCTCCAAGGACTCATGCTACACGCTCTACATCCCCTGGGAACTCAAGCATTGTTTAGGATCATTCTAATGGTTCTTATAAGTCCAAATACATATTCCTAGACCATTCTAAGCCTTTAGAATACTCTCTTCACCATTCTACACTTGTTAGAACCTCCAAGGACTCATGCTACACCCTCTACGTCCATTGGGGACTCAAGCATTGTTTAGGATCATTCTAATGGTTCTTATAAGTCCAAATACATATTCCTAGACCATTCTAAGCCTTTAGAATACTCTCTTAACCATTCTACACTTGTTAGAACATCCAAGGACTTGTGCTACACCCGCTACGTCCCTTGATGTACCAAGCAATGTTTTGGATCATTCTAATGGTTCTTATAGGTCCTAATACACCTTCCTTGACCATTCTAAGCCTTTAGAATACTCTCTTCACCATTCTACACTTGTTAGAACCTCCAAGGACTCATGCTACACGCTCTACATCCCTTGGGGACTCAAGCATTGTTTAGGATCATTCTAATGGTTCTTATAAGTCCATATACATATTCCTAGACTATTCTAAGCCTTTAGAATACTCTCTTAACCATTCTACACTTGTTAGAACATCCAAGGACTTGTGCTACACCCTCTACGTCCCTTGATGTACCAAGCAATGTTTAGGATCATTCTAGTGGTTCTTATAAGTCCTTGGGGACTCAAGCATTGTTTAGGATCATTCTAATGGTTCTTATAAGTCCAAATACATATTCCTAGACCATTCTAAGCCTTTAGAATACTCTCTTCACCATTCTACACTTGTTAGAACCTCCAAGGACTCATGCTACACCCTCTACGTCCATTGGGGACTCAAGCATTGTTTAGGATCATTCTAATGGTTCTTATAAGTCCAAATACATATTCCTAGACCATTCTAAGCCTTTAGAATACTCTCTTCACCATTCTACACTTGTTAGAACATCCAAGGACTCGTGCTACACCATCTACGTCCCTTGGTGTACCAAGCAATGTTTAGGATCATTCTAATGGTTATTATAAGTCCTAATACACATTCCTAGACCATTCTAAGCCTTTAGAATACTCTCTTAACCATTCTACACTTGTTAGAAAATCCAAGGACTCGTGCTACACCATCTACGTCCCTTGGTGTACCAAGCAATGTTTAGGATCATTCTAATGGTTATTATAAGTCCTAATACACATTCCTAGACCATTCTAAGCCTTTAGAATACTCTCTTAACCATTCTACACTTGTTAGAACATCCAAGGACTCGTGCTACACCCTCTACGTCCCTTGGTGTACCAAGCAATGTTTAGGATCATTCTAATGGTTCTTATAGGTCCTAATACACCTTCCTTGACCATTCTAAGCCTTTAGAATACTCTCTTCACCATTCTACACTTGTTAGAACCTCCAAGGACTCATGCTACACGCTCTACATCCCTTGGGGACTCAAGCATTGTTTAGGATCATTCTAATGGTTCTTATAAGTCCATATACATATTCCTAGACCATTCTAAGCCTTTAGAATACTCTCTTAACCATTCTACACTTGTTAGAACATCCAAGGACTTGTGCTACACCCTCTACGTCCCTTGATGTACCAAGCAATGTTTAGGATCATTCTAGTGGTTCTTATAAGTCCTTGGGGACTCAAGCATTGTTTAGGATCATTCTAATGGTTCTTATAAGTCCAAATACATATTCCTAGACCATTCTAAGCCTTTAGAATACTCTCTTCACCATTCTACACTTGTTAGAACCTCCAAGGACTCATGCTACACCCTCTACGTCCATTGGGGACTCAAGCATTGTTTAGGATCATTCTAATGGTTCTTATAAGTCCAAATACATATTCCTAGACCATTCTAAGCCTTTAGAATACTCTCTTCACCATTCTACACTTGTTAGAACCTCCAAGGACTCATGCTACACCCTCTACGTCCATTGGGGACTCAAGCATTGTTTACGATCATTCTAATGGTTCTTATAAGTCCAAATACATATTCCTAGACCATTCTAAGCCTTTAGAATACTCTCTTAACCATTCTACACTTGTTAGAACATCCAAGGACTTGTGCTACACCCGCTACGTCCCTTGATGTACCAAGCAATGTTTAGGATCATTCTAGTGGTTCTTATAAGTCCTAATACACATTCCTAGACCATTCTAAGCCTTTAGAATACTCTCTTAACCATTATACAATTGTTAAAACCTCCAAGGACTCATGCTACACCCTCTACGGCCCTTGAGGACTCAAGTGTTGTTTAGGATCATTCTAATGGTTATTATAAGTCCTAATACACATTCCTAGACCATTCTAAGCCTTTAGAATACTCTCTTAACCATTCTACACTTGTTAGAACATCCAAGGACTCGTGCTTCACCCTCTACGTCCCTTGGTGTACCAAGCAATGTTTAGGATCATTCTAATGGTTCTTATAAGTCCTAATACACCTTCCTTGACCATTCTAAGCCTTTAGAATACTCTCTTCACCATTCTACACTTGTTAGAACCTCCAAGGACTCATGCTACACCCTCTACGTCCCTTGGGGACTCAAGCATTGTTTAGGATCATTGTAATGGTTCTTATAAGTCCTAATACACATTCCTAGACCATTCTAAGCCTTTAGAATACTCTCTTAACCATTCTACACTTGTTAGAGCCTCCAAGGACTCGTGCTACACCCTCAACGTCCTTTAGGGTACCAAGTAAAGTTTAGAATCAATCTAATGGTTCTTATAAGTCCTAATACACATTCCTAGACCATTCTAAGCCTTTAGAATACTCTCTTAACCATTCTACACTAGTTTGAACCTCCAAGGACTCATGCTACACCCTCTACGTCCCTTGGGGACTCACGCATCGTTTAGGATCATTCTAATGGTTCTTATAAGTCCTAATACATATTCCTAGACCATTCTAAGCCTTTAGAATACTCTCTTAACCATTCTACACTTGTTAGAACCTCCAAGGACTCATTCTACACCCTCTACGTCACTTGGGGTACCGAGCAATGTTTAGGATCATTCTAATGGTTCTTATAAGTCCTAATACATATTCCTAGACCATTCTAAGCCTTTAGAATACTCTCTTAACCATTCTACACTTGTTAGAACCTCCACGGACTCATGCTACACCCTCTACGTCCATTGGGGACTCAAGCATTGTTTACGATCATTCTAATGGTTCTTATAAGTCCAAATACATATTCCTAGACCATTCTAAGCCTTTAGAATACTCTCTTAACCATTCTACACTTGTTAGAACATCCAAGGACTTGTGCTACACCCGCTACGTCCCTTGATGTACCAAGCAATGTTTAGGATCATTCTAGTGGTTCTTATAAGTCCTAATACACATTCCTAGACCATTCTAAGCCTTTAGTATACTCTCTTAACCATTATACAATTGTTAAAACCTCCAAGGACTCATGCTACACCCTCTACGGCCCTTGAGGACTCAAGTGTTGTTTAGGATCATTCTAATGGTTATTATAAGTCCTAATACACATTCCTAGACCATTCTAAGCCTTTAGAATACTCTCTTAACCATTCTACACTTGTTAGAACATCCAAGGACTCGTGCTTCACCCTCTACGTCCCTTGGTGTACCAAGCAATGTTTAGGATCATTCTAATGGTTCTTATAAGTCCTAATACACCTTCCTTGACCATTCTAAGCCTTTAGAATACTCTCTTCACCATTCTACACTTGTTAGAACCTCCAAGGACTCATGCTACACCCTCTACGTCCCTTGGGGACTCAAGCATTGTTTAGGATCATTGTAATGGTTCTTATAAGTCCTAATACACATTCCTAGACCATTCTAAGCCTTTAGAATACTCTCTTAACCATTCTACACTTGTTAGAGCCTCCAAGGACTCGTGCTACACCCTCAACATCCTTTAGGGTACCAAGTAAAGTTTAGAATCAATCTAATGGTTCTTATAAGTCCTAATACACATTCCTAGACCATTCTAAGCCTTTAGAATACTCTCTTAACCATTCTACACTAGTTTGAACCTCCAAGGACTCATGCTACACCCTCTACGTCCCTTGGGGACTCACGCATCGTTTAGGATCATTCTAATGGTTCTTATAAGTCCTAATACATATTCCTAGACCATTCTAAGCCTTTAGAATACTCTCTTAACCATTCTACACTTGTTAGAACCTCCAAGGACTCATTCTACACCCTCTACGTCACTTGGGGTACCGAGCAATGTTTAGGATCATTCTAATGGTTCTTATAAGTCCTAATACATATTCCTAGACCATTCTAAGCCTTTAGAATACTCTCTTAACCATTCTACACTTGTTAGAAACTCCAAGGACTCGTGCTACACCCTCTATGTCCTTTGGGGTACCAAGCAATGTTTAGGATCACTCTAATGGTTCTTATAAGTCCTAATACACATTCCTAGACCTTTAGAATACTCTCCTAACCATTCACACTTGTTAGAGCCTCAAAGGACTCATTCCACACCCTATACGTCCCTTGGGGTACCAACCATAGTGTAGAATGAGTATTCTAAAGGCTTAGAATGTACTAGGAAGGTGTATTAGGAAAGACCATTCTAAGGCTTTAGAATACTCTCTTAACCATTATACACTTGTTAGAACATCCAAGGACTCGTGCTACACCCTATACGTGCCTTGGTGTACGAAGCAATGTTTAGGATCATTCTAATGGTTCTTATAAGTCCTAATACACCTTCCTAGACCATTCTAAGCCTTTAGAATACTCATTCTACACTTGTTAGAACATCCAAGGACTCGTGCTACACCCTATACGTCC
The DNA here is from genome assembly GCA_037953625.1 of Crotalaria pallida. NCBI lineage: Eukaryota > Viridiplantae > Streptophyta > Magnoliopsida > Fabales > Fabaceae > Crotalaria > Crotalaria pallida. Next base: position 70,166,120 of record CM075649.1, on the reverse strand, counting down.
TTTGGGATACGAAGCAATGTTTAGGATCATTCTAATGGTTCTTATAAGTCCTAATACACCTTCCTAGACCATTCTAAGCCTTTAGAATACTCATTCTACACTTGTTAGAACCTCCAAGGACTCGTGCTACACCCTATACGTCCCTTGGTGTATGAAGCAATGTTTAGGATCATTCTAATGGTTCTTATAAGTCCTAATACACCTTCCTTGACCATTCTAAGCCTTTAGAATACTTTCTTAACCATTCTACACTTGTTAGAACATTGAAGGACTCGTGCTACACCCTCTACGTCCCTTGGTGTACCAAGCAATGTTTAGGATCATTCTAATGGTTCTTATAAGTCCTAATACACATTCCTAGACCATTCTAAGCCTTTAGAATACTCTCTTAACCATTATACACTTGTTGAAACCTCCAAGGACTCATGCTACACCCTCTACGTCCCTTGAGGACTCAAGTATTGTTTAGGATCATTCTAATGGTTCTTATAAGTCCTAATACACATTCCTAGACCATTCTAAGCCTTTAAAATACTCTCTTAACCATTCTACACTTGTTAGAACATCCATGGACTCGTTGATATCCTCCTATGGTAGGACCATGGTGACTCAAATTGCAATCCGAAAACAATAAGCTCAAAGATTGAAGAATTTAAGGGGCTGCCCTTAAAGGTGCCCTTATGGAGGAGACATACCCTTAATAAAGACACTTTGGAACATGGAAATAAGGCCACTAATGTGGAGGCCAAGGAGGTGCACGAATTTGGTTCCATGAAGCAAAGAATCAAGTTGAGAGTAGAAGTTAAATGAGAATTGAATGACCATTAAATGCCATTAATTGAACGTTACAAAACTTAAATTCAATTAATGAAGTTCTGTAACCACAAAATCATTTAGTGACATTAAGGACATTCATGATTGAATTGAATGCAAGATATTCTCTTCTTCAGGGAAAAGAAATAAAGTGAAGGAAGATTCTTCTCATTCATGAAGACATTAAAGATAAGGGAGTTACAATTTGAATTGCAAATTCAAATGAAGAGCAATTAAGCTCACGGCCTTACATTCAAGAATGAAAGAAGAGTCATTTCCAAGACCATCATGTGCAGTCATATTCAATAGGTAATGATTGATGGAAGTTACAAATTGAAGACCACATTCAAATGGCATCAATGTACACGGCCAAGTCATGATGAGGGAGTTATGAATTGAATTTCATATTCATGAGGCTATTAAGAAGCTCATAACCATGACCATGAAGCATCATCAAGAGCTTGGACGTTTTCCATCATCAATAGGCCATAATGGGTCGTATATGTTACACTTGGAGGTTGAAACTTTGAGTAAAAATCGTGTGGCTTAGGCCTTAGGCGTGATGCCTTCTTATTCTCAAGGGAGTGATTCTCTTGAAGGTTCAGCGATTGAACCAACTCAAGACTTCCATGGTGTGAAGCTATGTGAAGCAAGGTGGCTTCTTTTCTTCTAAGAATGAGTCGCCATCTTCCTATCCCTTTTGAGTCTTTGTTGTTTTGTTTTTTTTTTTAATTTTCTTTGAGTCTTGAGTTTGTGCAATTCATGGTGGTTTCATCCATGGTTGAGTCTTTGTTTCTATTTTTGAGTCTTGTTTTGAAGGAGGAATTGTTTCTTTGAGTCTCTTTTCCAATTCAGTTCTGTACAACTTGTTGGTTGCATCAATCCCCAATTCGAGATCCTTGTTGAAGGTCCTTTAGATTTCCTTCATCAACTCTTAAAAAGATATAATAAAATGAACCTTGAATTTTTAAGATTGTTGCCTAAGGCATGATTTGAAGAAAACCGAGTTGCTTTTTGTGATTGAGTCAAGGATCATTTGATCTTTTTGTGCCAGACGCCGTTATGCTGGTTTCAAGTGGGGGAGAGTTCTCTGGTTGGGCCAGATTTTGTGCAAGAGACCACGGAACAGATCAAGATGATACAAGAGAAGATAAAGATGGCTCAGAGTAGGCAGAAAAGCTATGCTGATAGGAGAAGAAAACCTTTAGAGTTTGCTGAAGGAGACCATGTGTTCATTAGAATAGTACCAACAAAAGGTGTTAGTAGATCCTTAAAAACCCAGAAACTATCACCTAAGTTTATTGGTCCCTATCAAATCCTCAAAAGAGTTGGCCCAGTAGCTTATCAGTTAGCCCTGCCTCCGTCGCTAGCTAACCTTCATAATGTATTCCATGTGTCTCAACTGAAAAGATATGTCCATGACCCCACCATTGTCCTTAGAATCCAACCGGATGACTTAGAAATTCATGAGAACCTAACCTTTAAAGCTATGCCAGTTCGCATTGAAGACCGAAGAGTCAAACAGCTTAGAGGGAAGGACATTTGTGTGGTCAAAGTCGTCTAGGTTTGTGGCGACGTAATGGAAGCATCTTGGGAATTAGAGGATAAGATGCGTCAGGATTATCCTGACTTGTTTGTATAAGTTGAATTTCGGGGACGAAATTCCTTGTAAGTGGGGGAGTAGTGTAACACCCCAAAATTTTAATCCCCGATTAATGAAATGTTAATTATAAATTAATTATAATTAATTATTTCTATATTAATCCTTGATTAAAATATGTGTTCATATAGTTAGTATATGTGTGTGAATTGATTTAATAAATATAATAATGCATAAAATAAATATTTTGCATATTAGTCCCTGGATTAGGACCTAGAGGTAATTATAGGAAAGGTTTTGGAGGGAAAGAAAATAAAATAATTATTTTTCAAAAATTGGGCAAAATACTCGAGTATTTTCTGAAATACTCGAGTATTCTGGACAGAGTTGCACGAGTTAGTGCGTTTGGTGAGTCAGCACCAACGATTTCGTGTTGGTGACACGAAATCATCTCCATTCACGTCCAGGGAGGTCGTGTCGACCTGCATGAGCATTCTCCCATCCTATTTAAGTCAACCAATACCAAATTGTTGAGATTCTTTGTCAAATTCGAAGTTGAGTGTTGAGTTAGGGTTCCTGAGTTCAAGAGATCAATTCTCCGTCTCTGTGTCAAATTGAAACACAAATCATACACCAATACAAAGCTCACATCACGAGCTTTGTATAGATATAAGGATTGTGAGCTGAGAGTAAGTGTGCTGTTAGAATCAAAGCTGAGAAGTTGAGGTTGGGTTGCTGTTTTCAGTTCTGGGAGCTTACTTCAATTTCGATTTCTGGTAAGCTCATGAATCCATGAGTCTTAAATTCGGTTCCTTTAGTTAGTTGATGTTGCATAGAGTCTAGAAAATCTAATTTCCCCAATTTTATTCTCTGTTTCATGTGTGAACCAATTCCATTTTGGTGTTGCGCTCAAACTGCTCTGCATGTGATGCTTGAAGTTGTTCTGGGAGTTGTGGAGCCTTTTCTTTGTCAATCCTTTGTTGATTCACGTCTGAGAGGTAAGGGGAAGTAATTTCTTACACTAGATAGAGTTTAAATTTCATTAATTGTGTTAGAGAGCCACCAAGAGGCTCTAAGGGCTTAGTTTGAATAGGAACTTTGGTTTGGAGACCAATCCATGCTCTATGACTGTGATGAGCAAGTTCTAAATCATGCATGCAAGCTTAAATGAACATTATTTAATGAGTATTGTGTTTATTTTGCAATTTGAGGTGTTGAATTGCTAAATTGTGTATTTTATGCATAAATGATTGATTCTCTGTCAAATTTGTTATTTGATATGAAATGAGTATGGTAACATGTTCAATATATGGTATATGAACTATTGTGATCATTGGTTTGGGTTAAAAATGTTTAGAAATTGAAATGGTATGTAAAAACCAAGTTTTTAGCCTGTTCTGTCTGCAAATACTCGAGTATATGGCTTAACACTCGAGTATTTCGTGGTGCACCAGTGTGAAGATTGGCGCACCAACTTGAGAATCAGGCTTGGCACTCGAGTATTTCAGATGCAATAAGAGTAAAAACTGATGAACAACTCGAGTAATATATGAGCTACTCGAGTATTCTGGGTAATGAACTACTCGAGTATCTCATGAATTACTCAAGTATATTTATGAAGATCTGAAAACTTAAATCTCTAAAAAGACATGAACGACTCGAGTATAATTATGAACTACTCGAGTAAAATCTGGAAACTGATAAACTACTCGAGTATTATGGGAAACACTCGAGTATTTTTAGTCAGAAACTTAAAATACCATTTTCAATTCTAAGTCATTTTGTAACACTTAAAGGACAATAAACCAAGTGATCCTGGACTTAAAGGAAATTGATTGACGTTATGATGTTTTCATTTGAATAATGATACGTTGCTCGGGAGGCACGTAATGTATTAATAAAAGGATGAAACATCAATTGATTCCTTTTAAGTAAAGTAATGCATTCATTCTGGAGTTTGGATGGTAGGACGTATATCATGTTTTTGGTAAACATGTGGAGGGCCTCTGGGAGTGCCAATACGCTTGCTTGATGACACGTCGTTGACGTGGTCGGCTGAGTGGATGCCGATATGGTTATACCGTTTGGATGACGGTCCGTTTGGATGATGGGATATGCTCGGGTGGCATGGATTCCAAGCTTGTCGTGTACATTCTAGGTGAATGTACGAATTGTTGTATACCTAGGAATACAACGCACTGTTGAGTGCTGGGTTGTCAGGGATGGACGTCAGAGAGTGACATAGAATGATGGAGATAGGCTTGAGAGCTAAATTCATGCATCATGCCAGTCATTTGCATTAATTGTGATAAATGAAACAAGTGTGAGCATCCTACTTGCATTCAATACTTGCTAAGTGTTAAATGTGATTGTTATTTATGATTGCATATTTACATATTCACATTGTACAATTTATTCTCTGTTGATTATGTGTATAGACATGCTTACCCCTATGCCCTTGTAGGTGATGTCTCGTTACATTGCTTGCATCGAGATCCGGCCACTTCCTAGTGGCACATGGATCTATGAGGACCATCGCGCGGTGTTCGAGGGAGAGGTAGAGATTACCTTCTACCACCCGAACCCGTTGATTCGATTCCGTCCTCGTAGATTTAGGATTCCCATCATATACACTATGCATGTACCCCCGTTTTACACATACCATGGACCACCTCCCACACGACCAGCTCGCTCTTATCACAGTTTCCGTTTTCGACCTACCCGCTCACACCCTTTTTCTTCTAGAGTCGTCCACGAGGAGACTCCCCCTTCTGATCCGAGGAGCCCAGTCAGGATCTCACCATCACCCGACCCTGTACCCAGTGGTAGGGTACACTCTCCCTCGGATGAGATCGAGGAGGATCCGGTGGAGGACGAGAGCAGAGGCGAGCCTGTCGTGCATTCTACTGGGAGCGATTGGAGGGATGATGATCCCTAGGTATATGTATATGGTGTATGATGTGGATGGAGGATCCGATGTGGAGTTGCTGTGGAGGATACTTTGTTGCTGCTGCTGTGTTGATGATGATGCTACTACCATACTACTTTTGCTTCTTGGAGACTGCTGCTATCACTACTACTACATCTGATGCTACCGGATCTACGTGATCACCCTTGGAGTTTATATTTTGATTATGTATATATATTGTAGATATACTTTTGGAGTACTCTAGGGTTTGGTTACATTACTATGTAGATCTGCCTATGGACTTGTATTTCTGGATCTTGGAGACTTAATGATGAGACTATGTACTTCTGACTCTTTTATATATAAAACCTATGTTTATATTACCATCAATTGCATAGTCCGATAATTTTCCGCTTACTCTGATTTAATCTATTTAAGAGTCCGGCTGAGAAAAGTATTCGATGGTATCAGTTTTATCAAATCAAGCAAGGGTAGCTTCGTTTACTTTTCATTAAACAAATTCGATTTCAAAAGACGAATGTTACTCAATCCTTGAAAAGGTTGTAGAAATCGCCGAAGTCGAAACAACTGTTTGAAATGATTTAGTGTTTATTCTCCAAGAATTCCAAGTGTCGATTTGTGCACCCGCATTCAAGGAAAATTTTATTTCCATATTTTCTTAACACTCGCAAGTCCATATATTATCCAATATTATAGCTTAAGTACTATATTATATTTGGATAATCCAGAAGGGTGTCACACTCTTAACCATTCTACACTTGTTAGAACCTCCAAGGACTCATGCTACACGCTCTACGTCCCTTGGGGACTCAAGCATTGATTAGGATCATTCTAATGGTTCTTATAAGTCCAAATACATATTCATAGACCATTCTAAGCCTTTAGAATACTCTCTTAATCATTCTACACTTGTTAGAACCTCCAAGGACTCGTGCTACACCCTCTACGTCACTTGGGGTACCAAGCAATGTTTAGGATCATTCTAATGGTTCTTATAAATCCTAATACACATTCCTAGACCATTCTAAGCCTTTAGAATACTCTCTTAACCATTCTACACTTGTTAGAACCTCCAAGGACTCGTGCTACACCCTCTACGTCCTTTGGGGTACCAAGCAATGTTTAGGATCATTCTAATGGTTCTTATAAGTCCTAATACAGATTCCTAGACCATTCTAAGCCTTTAGAATACTCTCTTAACCATTCTACACTTGTTAGAACCTCCAAGGACTCATGCTACACGCTCTACGTCCCTTGGGGACTCAAGCATTGTTAAGGATCATTCTAATGGTTCTTATAAGTCCTAATACACATTCCTAGACCATTCTAAGCCTTTAGAATACTCTCTTAACCATTCTACACTTGTTAGAACCTCCAAGGACTCATGCTACACCCTCTACGTCCCTTGGGCACTCAATCATTGTTTAGGATCATTCTAATGGTTCTTATAAGTCCTAATACAGATTCCTAGACCATTCTAAGCCTTTAGAATACTCTCTTAACCATTCTACACTTGTTAGAACATCCAAGCACTCGTTCTACACCCTCTACGTCCCTTGGGGACTCAAGCATTGTTAAGGATCATTCTAATGGTTCTTATAAGTCCTAATACACATTCCTAGACCATTCTAAGCCTTTAGAATAATCTCTTAACCATTCTACACTTGTTAGAACATCCAAGGACTCGTGCTACACCCTCTACGTCCCTTGGTGTACCAAGCAAGTTTTAGGATCATTCTAATGGTTCTTATAAGTCCTAATACACCTTCCTAGACCATTCTAAGCCTTTAGAATACTCTCTTAACCATTCTACACTTGTTAGAACCTCCAAGGACTCATGTTACGCACTCCACGTCCCTTGGGGACTCAAGCATTGTTTAGGATCATTCTAATGGTTCTTATAAGTCCAAATACATATTCCTAGACCATTCTAAGCCTTTAGAATACTCTCTTAACCATTCTACACTTGTTAGAACCACCAAGGACTCATGCTACACCCTCTACGTCCTTTGGAGTACCAAGCAATGTTGAGGATCATTCTAATGGTTCTTATAAGTCCTAATACACATTCCTAGACCATTCTAAGCCTTTAGAATACTCTCTTAACCATTCTACACTTGTTAGAACCTCCAAGGACTCATGCTACACGTTCTACGTCCCTTGGGGACTCAAGCATTGTTTAGGATCATTCTAATGGTTTTTATAAGTCCTATTACACATTCCTAGACCATTCTAAGCCTTTAGAATACTCTCTTAACCATTCTGCACTTGTTAGAACATCCAAGGACTCTTGCTACACCCTCTACGTCCCTTGGTGTACCAAGCAATGTTTAGGATCATTCTACACTTGTTAGAACCTCCAAGGACTGGTGCTACACCCTCTACGTCCTTTGGGGTACCGAGCAATGTTTAGGATCATTCTAATGGTTCTTATATGTCCTAATACACATTCCTAGACTATTCTAAGCCTTTAGAATACTCTCTTAACCATTCTACACTTGTTAGAACCTCCAAGGACTCATGCTACAGCTCTACGTCCATTGGGGACTCAAGCATTGTTTAGGATCATTCTAATGGTTCTTATAAGTCCAAATACATATTCCTAGACCATTCTAAGCCTTTAGAATACTCTCTTGACCATTCTACACTTGTTAGAACCTCCAAGGACTCGTGCTACACCCTCTACGTCCCTTGGGGTACAAAGCAATGTTTAGGATCATTCTAATGGTTCTTATAAGTCCTAATACACATTCCTAGACCATTCTAAGCCTTTAGAATACTCTCTTAACCATTATACACTTGTTAAAACCTCCAAGGACTCGTGTTACACCCTCTACGTCACTTGGGGTACCGAGCAATGTTTAGGATTATTCTAATGGTTCTTATAAGTCCTAATACACATTCCTATACCAATCTAAGCCTTTAGAATACTCTCTTAACCATTCTACACTTGTTAGAACATCCAAGCACTCGTTCTACACCCTCTACGTCACTCGGGGAGCCGAGCAATATTTAGGATCATTCTAATGGTTCTTATAAGTCCTAATACACATTCCTAGACCATTCTAAGCCTTTAGAATACTCTCTTAACCATTCTACACTTGTAAGAACCTACAAGGACCTGTGCTACACCCTCTACGTCCTTTGGGGTACCAAACAATGTTTAGGATCATTCTAATGGTTCTTATAAGTCCAAATACACATTCCTAGACCATTCTAAGCCTTTAGAATACTCTCTTAACCATTCTACACTTGTTAGAACCTCCAAGGACTCGTGCTACACCCTCTACGTCACTTGGGGTACCAAGCAATGTTTAGTATCATTCTAATGGTTCTTATAAATCCTAATACACATTCCTAGACCATTCTAAGCCTTTAGAATACTCTCTTAACCATTCTACACTTGTTAGAACATCCAAGGACTCGTGCTACACCCTCTACGTCCCTTGGTGTACCAAGAAAAGTTTGGGATCATTCTAATGGTTCTTATAAGTCCTACTACACATTCCTAGACCATTCTAAGCCTTTAGAATACTCTCTTAACCATTCTACACTTGTTTGAACCTCCAAGGACTCATGTTACACCCTCTACGTCCCTTGGGGACTCAAGCATTGTTTAGGATCATTCTATTGGTTCTTATAAGTCCAAATACATATTCCTAGACCATTCTAAGCCTTTAGAATACTCTCTTAACCATTCTACACTTGTTAGAACCACCAAGGACTCGTGCTACACCCTCTACATCCTTTGGGGTACCAAGCAATGTTTAGGATCATTCTAATGGTTCTTATAAGTCCTAATACACATTCCTAGACCATTCTAAGCCTTTAGAATACTCTCTTAACCATTCTACACTTGTTAGAACCTCCAAGGACTCATGCTACACGCTCTACGTCCCTTGGGGACTCAAGCATTGTTTAGGATCATTCTAATGGTTCTTATAAGTCCTATTACACATTCCTAGACCATTCTAAGCCTTTAGAATACTCTCTTAACCATTCTACACTTGTTAGAACATCCAAGGACTCTTGCTACACCCTCTACGTCCCTTGCTGTACCAAGCAATGTTTAGGATCATTCTACACTTGTTAGAACCTCCAAGGACTGGAGCTACACCCTCTACGACCTTTGGGGTACCGAGCAATGTTTAGGATCATTCTAATGGTTCTTATATGTCCTAATACACATTCCTAGTCTATTCTAAGCCTTTAGAATACTCACTTAACCATTCTACACTTGTTAGAACCTCCAAGGACTCATGCTACAGCTCTACGTCCATTGGGGACTCAAGCATTGTTTAGGATCATTCTAATGGTTCTTATAAGTCCAAATACATATTCCTAGACCATTCTAAGCCTTTAGAATACTCTCTTGACCATTCTACACTTGTTAGAACCTCCAAGGACTCGTGCTACACCCTCTACGTCACTTAGGGTACAAAGCAATGTTTAGGATCATTCTAATGGTTCTTATAAGTCCTAATACACATTCCTAGACCATTCTAAGCCTTTAGAATACTCTCTTAACCATTCTACACTTGTTAGAACATCCAAGCACTCGTTCTACACCCTCTACGTCACTTGGGGAACCGAACAATATTTAGGATCATTCTAATGGTTCTTATAAGTCCTAATACACATTCCTAGACCATTCTAAGCCTTTAGAATACTCTCTTAACCATTCTACACTTGTAAGAACCTACAAGGACCTGTGCTACACCCTCTACGTCCTTTGGGGTACCAAACAATGTTTAGGATCATTCTAATGGTTCTTATAAGTCCTAATACACATTCCTAGACCATTCTAAGCCTTTAGAATACTCTCTTAACCATTCTACACTTGTTAGAAACTCCAAGGACTCGTGCTACACCCTCTACGTCACTTGGGGTACCAAGCAATGTTTAGTATCATTCTAATGGTTCTTATAAATCCTAATACACATTCCTAGACCATTCTAAGCCTTTAGAATACTCTCTTAACCATTCTACACTTGTTAGAACATCCAAGGACTCGTGCTACACCCTCTACGTCCCTTGGTGTACCAAGCAAAGTTTGGGATCATTCTAATGGTTCTTATAAGTCCTAATACACATTCCTAGACCATTCTAAGCCTTTAGAATACTCTCTTAACCATTCTACACTTGTTTGAACCTCCAAGGATTCATGTTACACACTCTACGTCCCTTGGGGACTCAAGCATTGTTTAGGATCATTCTAATGGTTCTTATAAGTACAAATACATATTCCTAGTCCATTCTAAGCTTTTAGAATACTCTCTTAACCATTCTACACTTGTTAGAACCACCAAGGACTCGTGCTACACCCTCTACGTTCTTTGGGGTACCAAGCAATGTTTAGGATCATTCTAATGGTTCTTATAAGTCCTAATACACATTCCTAGACCATTCTAAGCCTTTAGAATACTCTCTTAACCATTCTACACTTGTTAGAACCTCCAAGGACTCATGCTACACGCTCTACGTCCCTTGGGGACTCAAGCATTGTTTAGGATCATTCTAATGGTTCTTATAAGTCCTATTACACATTCCTAGACCATTCTAAGCCTTTAGAATACTCTCTTAACCATTCTACACTTGTTAGAACATCCAAAGACTCTTGCTACACCCTCTACGTCCCTTGGTGTACCAAGCAATGTTTAGGATCATTCTACACTTGTTAGAACCTCCAAGGACTGGTGCTACACCCTCTACGTCCTTTGGGGTACCGAGCAATGTTAAGGATCATTCTAATGGTTCTTATATGTCCTAATACACATTCCTAGACTATTCTAAGCCTTTAGAATACTCTCTTAACCATTCTACACTTGTTAGAACATCCAAGGACTCTTGCTACACCCTCAACGTCCCTTGGTGTACCAAGCAAAGTTTGGGATCATTCTAATGGTTCTTATAAGTCCTAATACACATTCCTAGACCATTCTAAGCTTTAGAATACTCTCTTAACCATTCTACACTTGTTTGAACCTCCAAGGACTCATGTTACACACTCTACGTCCCTTGGGGACTCAAGCATTGTTTAGGATCATTCTAATGGTTCTTATAAGTCCAAATACATATTCCGAGACCATTCTAAGCCTTTAGAATACTCTCTTAACCATTCTACACTTGTTAGAACCACCAAGGACTCGTGCTACACCCTCTACGTCCTTTGGGGTACCAAGCAATGTTTAGGATCATTCTAATGGTTCTTATAAGTCCTAATACACATTCCTAGACCATTTTAAGCCTTTAGAATACTCTCTTAACAATTCTACACTTGTTAGAACCTCCAAGGACTCATGCTACACGCTCTACGTCCCTTGGGGACTCAAGCATTGTTTAGGATCATTCTAATGGTTCTTATAAGTCCTATTACACATTCCTAGACCATTCTAAGCCTTTAGAATACTCTCTTAACCATTCTACACTTGTTAGAACATCCAAGGACTCTTGCTACAACCTCTACGTCCCTTGGTGTACCAAGCAATGTTTAGGATCATTCTACACTTGTTAGAACCTCCAAGGACTGGTGCTACACCCTCTACGTCCTTTTGGGTACCGAGCAATGTTTAGGATCATTCTAATGGTTCTTATATGTCCTAATACACATTCCTAGACTATTCTAAGCCTTTAGAATACTCTCTTAACCATTCTACACTTGTTAGAACCTCCAAGGACTCATGCTACAGCTCTACGTCCATTGGGGACTCAAGCATTGTTTAGGATCATTCTAATGGTTCTTATAAGTCCAAATACATATTCCTAGACCATTCTAAGCCTTTAGAATACTCTCTTGACCATTCTACACTTGTTAGAACCTCCAAGGACTCGTGCTACACCCTCTACGTCACTTAGGGTACAAAGCAATGTTTAGGATCATTCTAATGGTTCTTATAAGTCCTAATACACATTCCAAGACCATTCTAAGCCTTTAGAATACTCTCTTAACCATTATACACTTGTTAAAACCTCCAAGGACTCGTGCTACACCCTCTACGTCACTTGGGGAACCGAGCAATGTTTAGGATCATTCTAATGGTTCTTATAAGTCCTAATACACATTCCTAGACCATTCTAAGCCTTTAGAATACTCTCTTAACCATTCTACACTTGTTAGAACATCGAAGCACTCGTTCTACACCCTCTACGTCACTTGGGGAACCGAGCAATATTTAGGATCATTCTAATGGTTCTTATAAGTCCTAATACACATTCCTAGACCATTCTAAGCCTTTAGAATACTCTCTTAACCATTCTACACTTGTAAGAACCTACAAGGACCTGTGCTACACCCTCTACGTCCTTTGGGGTACCAAACAATGTTTAGGATCATTCTAATGGTTCTTATAAGTCCTAATACACATTCCTAGACCATTCTAAGCCTTTAGAATACTATCTTAACCATTCTACACTTGTTAGAACCTCCAAGGACTCATGCTACACGCTCTACGTCCCTTGGGGACTCAAGCATTGTTTAGGATCATTCTAATGGTTCTTATAAGTCCAAATACATATTCCTAGACCATTCTAAGCCTTTAGAATACTCTCTTAACCATTCTACACTTGTTAGAACCTCCAAGGACTCGTGCTACACCCTCTACGTCACTTGGGGTACCGAGCAATGAGTAGGATCATTCTAATGGTTCTTATAACTCCTAATACACATTGCTAGACCATTCTAAGCCTTTAGAATACTCTCTTAACCATTCTACATTTGTTAGATCATCCAAGGACTCGTGTTACACCCTCTACGTCCCTTGGTGTACCAATTAATGTTTAGGATCATTCTACACTTGTTAGAACCTCCAAGGACTGGTGCTTCACCCTCTACGTCACTTGGGGTACCGAGCAATGTTTAGGATCATTCTAATGGTTCTTATAAGTCCTAATACACATTCCTAGACTATTCTAAGCCTTTAGAATACTCTCTTAACCATTCTACACTTGTTAGAACCTCCAAGGACTCATGCTACATGCTCTACGTCCCTTGGGGACTCAAGCATTGTTTAGGATCATTCCAATGGTTCTTATAAGTCCAAATAAATATTCCTAGACCATTCTAAACATTTAGAATACTCTCTTAACCATTCTACACTTGGGGTACCTCCGAGGACTCGTGTTACACCCTCTACGTCACTTGGGGTACCGAGCAATGTTTAGGATCATTCCAATGGTTCTTATAAGTCCAAATACACATTCCTAGACCATTCTAAGCCTTTAGAATACTCTCTTAACCATTCTACACTTGTTAGAACATCCAAGGACTCGTGCTACACCCTCTACGTCCCTTGGTGTACCAAGCAATGTTTAGGATCATTCTAATGGTTCTTATAAGTCCAAATACATATTCCTAGACCATTCTAAGCCTTTAGAATACTCTCTTAACCATTCTACACTTGTTAGAACCTCCAAGGACTCGTGCTATACCCTCTACGTCACTTGGGGTACCGAGCAATGTTTAGGATCATTCTAATGGTTCTTATAAGTCCTAATACACATTCCTAGATTATTCTAAGCCTTTAGAATACTCTCTTAACCATTCTACACTAGTTAGAACCTCCAAGGACTCATGCTACACGCTCTACGTCCCTTGGGGACTCAAGCATTGTTTAGGATCATTCTAATGGTTCTTATAAGTACAAATACATATTCCTAGACCATTCTAAGCCTTTAGAATACTCTCTTAACCATTCTACACTTGTTAGAACATCCAAGGATTCGTGCTACACCCTCTACGTCCCTTGGTGTACCAAGCAAAGTTTGGGATCATTCTAATGGTTCTTATAAGTCCTAATACACATTCCTAGACCATTCTAAGCGTTTAGAATACTCTCTTAACCATTATACACTTGTTAAAACCTCCAAGGACTCGTGTTACACCCTCTACGTCACTTGGGGTACCGAGCAATGTTTAGGATTATTCTAATGGTTCTTATAAGTCCTAATACACATTCCTAGACCAATCTAAGCCTTTAGAATACTCTCTTAACCATTCTACACTTGTTAGAACATCGAAGCACTCGTTCTACACCCTCTACGTCACTTGGGGAACCGAGCAATATTTAGGATCATTCTAATGGTTCTTATAAGTCCTAATACACATTCCTAGACCATTCTAAGCCTTTAGAATACTCTCTTAACCATTCTACACTTGTAAGAACCTACAAGGACCTGTGCTACACCCTCTACGTCCTTTGGGGTACCAAACAATGTTTAGGATCATTCTAATGGTTCTTATAAGTCCAAATACACATTCCTAGACCATTCTAAGCCTTTAGAATACTCTCTTAACCATTCTACACTTGTTAGAACCTCCAAGGACTCGTGCTACACCCTCTACGTCACTTGGGGTACCAAGCAATGTTTAGTATCATTCTAATGGTTCTTATAAATCCTAATACACATTCCTAGACCATTCTAAGCCTTTAGAATACTCTCTTAACCATTCTACACTTGTTAGAACATCCAAGGACTCGTGCTACACCCTCTACGTCCCTTGGTGTACCAAGCAAAGTTTGGGATCATTCTAATGGTTCTTATAAGTCCTAATACACATTCCTAGACCATTCTAAGCCTTTAGAATACTCTCTTAACCATTCTACACTTGTTAGAACCTCCAAGGACTCATGCTACACGCTCTACGTCCCTTGGGGACTCAAGCATTGTTTAGGATCATTCTAATGGTTCTTATAAGTCCTATTACACATTCCTAGACCATTCTAAGCCTTTAGAATACTCTCTTAACCATTCTACACTTGTTAGAACATCCAAGGACTCTTGCTACACCCTCTACGTCCCTTGGTGTACCAAGCAATGTTTAGGATCATTCTACACTTGTTAGAACCTCCAAGGACTGGTGCTACACCCTCTACGTCCTTTGGGGTACCGAGCAATGTTTAGGATCATTCTAATGGTTCTTATATGTCCTAATACACATTCCTAGACTATTCTAAGCCTTTAGAATACTCTCTTAACCATTCTACACTTGTTAGAACCTCCAAGGACTCATGCTACAGCTCTACGTCCATTGGGGACTCAAGCATTGTTTAGGATCATTCTAATGGTTCTTATAAGTCCAAATACATATTCCTAGACCATTCTAAGCCTTTAGAATACTCTCTTGACCATTCTACACTTGTTAGAACCTCCAAGGACTCGTGCTACACCCTCTACGTCACTTAGGGTACAAAGCAATGTTTAGGATCATTCTAATGGTTCTTATAAGTCCTAATACACATTCCAAGACCATTCTAAGCCTTTAGAATACTCTCTTAACCATTATACACTTGTTAAAACCTCCAAGGACTCGTGCTACACCCTCTACGTCACTTGGGGAACCGAGCAATGTTTAGGATCATTCTAATGGTTCTTATAAGTCCTAATACACATTCCTAGACCATTCTAAGCCTTTAGAATACTCTCTTAACCATTCTACACTTGTTAGAACATCGAAGCACTCGTTCTACACCCTCTACGTCACTTGGGGAACCGAGCAATATTTAGGATCATTCTAATGGTTCTTATAAGTCCTAATACACATTCCTAGACCATTCTAAGCCTTTAGAATACTCTCTTAACCATTCTACACTTGTAAGAACCTACAAGGACCTGTGCTACACCCTCTACGTCCTTTGGGGTACCAAACAATGTTTAGGATCATTCTAATGGTTCTTATAAGTCCTAATACACATTCCTAGACCATTCTAAGCCTTTAGAATACTCTCTTAACCATTCTACACTTGTTAGAACCTCCAAGGACTCATGCTACACGCTCTACGTCCCTTGGGGACTCAAGCATTGTTTAGGATCATTCTAATGGTTCTTATAAGTCCAAATACATATTCCTAGACCATTCTAAGCCTTTAGAATACTCTCTTAACAATTCTACACTTGTTAGAACCTCCAAGGACTCGTGCTACACCCTCTACGTCACTTGGGGTACCGAGCAATGAGTAGGATCATTCTAATGGTTCTTATAACTCCAAATACACATTGCTAGACCATTCTAAGCCTTTAGAATACTCTCTTAACCATTCTACATTTGTTAGATCATCCAAGGACTCGTGCTACACCCTCTACGTCCCTTGGTGTACCAATTAATGTTTAGGATCATTCTACACTTGTTAGAACCTCCAAGGACTGGTGCTTCACCCTCTACGTCACTTGGGGTACCGAGCAATGTTTAGGATCATTCTAATGGTTCTTATAAGTCCTAATACACATTCCTAGACTATTCTAAGCCTTTAGAATACTCTCTTAACCATTCTACACTTGTTAGAACCTCCAAGGACTCATGCTACATGCTCTACGTCCCTTGGGGACTCAAGCATTGTTTAGGATCATTCTAATGGTTCTTATAAGTCCAAATAAATATTCCTAGACCATTCTAAACATTTAGAATACTCTCTTAACCATTCTACACTTGGGGTACCTCCGAGGACTCGTGTTACACCCTCTACGTCACTTGGGGTACCGAGCAATGTTTAGGATCATTCCAATGGTTCTTATAAGTCCAAATACACATTCCTAGACCATTCTAAGCCTTTAGAATACTCTCTTAACCATTCTACACTTGTTAGAACATCCAAGGACTCGTGCTACACCCTCTACGTCCCTTGGTGTACCAAGCAATGTTTAGGATCATTCTAATGGTTCTTATAAGTCCAAATACATATTCCTAGACCATTCTAAGCCTTTAGAATACTCTCTTAACCATTCTACACTTGTTAGAACCTCCAAGGACTCGTGCTATACCCTCTACGTCACTTGGGGTACCGAGCAATGTTTAGGATCATTCTAATGGTTCTTATAAGTCCTAATACACATTCCTAGATTATTCTAAGCCTTTAGAATACTCTCTTAACCATTCTACACTAGTTAGAACCTCCAAGGACTCATGCTACACGCTCTACGTCCCTTGGGGACTCAAGCATTGTTTAGGATCATTCTAATGGTTCTTATAAGTACAAATACATATTCCTAGACCATTCTAAGCCTTTAGAATACTCTCTTAACCATTCTACACTTGTTAGAACATCCAAGGACTCGTGCTACACCCTCTACGTCCCTTGGTGTACCAAGCAATGTTTAGGATCGTTCTAATGGTTCTTATAAGTCCTAATACACATTCCTAGACCATTCTAAGCCTATAGAATACTCTCTTAACAATTCTACACTTGTTAGAACCTCAAGGACTCATGCTACACGCTCTACGTCCCTCGGGGACTCAAGCATTGTTTAGGATCATTCTAATGGTTCTTATAAGTCGTAATACACCTTCCTAGACCATTCTAAGCCTTTAGAATACTCTCTTAACCATTCTACACTTGTTAGAACATCCAAGGACTCGTGCTACACCCTCTACGTCCCTTGGTGTACCAAGCAATGTTTAGGATCATTCTACACTTGTTAGAACCTCCAACGACTGGTGCTACACCCTCTACGTCACTTGGGGTACCGAGCAATGTTTAGGATCATTCTAATGGTTCTTATAAGTCCTAATACACATTCCTAGACTATTCTAAGCCTTTAGAATACTCTCTTAACCATTCTACACTTGTTAGAACCTCCAAGGACTCATGCTACAAGGTCTACGTCCCTTGGGGACTCAAGCATTGTTTAGGATCATTCTAATGGTTCTTATAAGTCCAAATAAATATTCCTAGACCATTCTAAGCATTTAGAATACTCTCTTAACCATTCTACACTTGGGGTACCTCCAAGGACTCGTGCTACACCCTCTACGTCACTTGGGGTACCGAGCAATGTTTAGGATCATCCTAATGGTTCTTATAAGTCCTAATACACATTCCTAGACCATTCTAAGCCTTTAGAATACTCTCTTAACCATTCTACACTTGTTAGAACCTCCAAGGACTCGTGCTACACCCTCTACGTCCCTTGGTGTACCAAGCAATGTTTATGATCATTCTAATGGTTCTTATAAGTCCTAATACACATTCCTAGACCATTCTAAGCCTTTAGAATACTCTCTTAACCATTCTACACTTGTTAGAACCTCCAAGGACTCATGCTACACCCTCTACGTCCCTTGGGGTACCATGCAATGTTTAGGATCATTCTAATGGTTATGATAAGTCCTTATACACATTCCTAGACCATTCTAAACATTTAGAATACTCTCTTAACCATTCTACACTTGGGGTACCTCCAAGGACTCGTGCTACACCCTCTACGTCCCTTGGTGTACCAAGCAAAGTTTGGGATCATTCTAATGGTTCTTATAAGTCCTAATACACATTCCTAGACCATTCTAAGCCTTTAGAATACTCTCTTAACCATTCTACACTTGTTTGAACCTCCAAGGACTCATGTTATACACTCTACGTCCCTTGGGGACTCAAGCATTGTTTAGGATCATTCTAATGGTTCTTATAAGTCCAAATACATATTCCTAGACCATTCTAATCCTTTAGAATACTCTCTTAACCATTCTACACTTGTTAGAACCTCCAAGGACTCGTGCTACACCCTCTACGTCACTTGGGGTACCGAGCAATGTTTAGAATCATTCTAATGGTTCTTATAAGTACAAATACATATTCTTAGACCATTCTAAGCCTTTAGAATACTCTCTTAACCATTCTACACTTGTTAGATCATCCAAGCACTCGTTCTACACCCTCTACGTCACTTGGGGAACCGAGCAATATTTAGGATCAACCTAATGGTTCTTATAAGTCCTAATACACATTCCTAGACCATTCTAAGCCTTTAGAATACTCTCTTAACCATTCTACACTTGTTAGAACATCCAAGGACTCGTGCTACACCCTCTACGTCCCTTGGTTTACCAAGCAATGTTTAGGATCATTCTAATGGTTCTTATAAGTCCTAATAGACATTCCTAGTCCATTCTAAGCCTTTAGAATACTCTCTTAACCATTATACACTTGTTAGAACCTCCAAGGACTCCTGCTGCACGCTCTACGTCCCTTGGGGACTCAAGCATTGTTTAGGATCATTCTAATGGTTCTTATAAGTCCAAATACATATTCCTAGACCATTCTAAGCCTTTAGAATACTCTCTTAACCATTCTACACTTGTTAGAACCTCCAAGAACTCGTGCTACACCCTCTATGTCACTTGGGGTACCGAGCAATGTTTAGGATCATTCTAATGGTTCTTATAAGTACAAATACATATTCCTAGACCATTCTAAGCCTTTAGAATACTCTCTTAACCATTCTACACTAGTTAGATCATCCAAGCACTCGTTCTACACCCTCTACGTCACTTGGGGAACCGAGCAATATTTAGGATCAATCTAATGGTTCTTATAAGTCCTAATACACATTCCTAGACCATTCTAAGCCTTTAGAATACTCTCTTAACCATTCTACACTTGTTAGAACATCCAAGGACTCGTGCTACACCCTCTACGTCCCTTGGTGTACCAAGCAATGTTTAGGATCATTCTAATGGTTCTTATAAGTCCTAATACACATTCCTAGTCCATTCTAAGCCTTTAGAATACTCTCTTAACCATTATACACTTGTTAGAACCTCCAAGGACTCCTGCTACACGCTTTACGTCCCTTGGGGACTCAAGCATTGTTTAGGATCATTCTAATGGTTCTTATAAGTCCAAATACATATTCCTAGTCCATTCTAAGCCTTTAGAATACTCTCTTAACCTTTCTACACTTGTTAGAACCTCCAAGGACTCGTGCTACACCCTCTACGTCACTTGGGGTACCGAGCAATGTTTAGGATCATTCTAATGGTTCTTATAAGTCCTAATACACATTCCTAGATTATTCTAAGCCTTTAGAATACTCACTTAACCATTCTACACTTGTTAGAACCTCCAAGGACTCATGCTACACGCTCTACGTCCCTTGGGGACTCAAGCATTGTTTAGGATCATTCTAATGGTTCTTATAAGTCCTAATACACATTCCTAGACCATTCTAAGCCTTTAGAATACTCTCTTAACCATTCTACACTTGTTAGAACCTCCAAGGACTCATGCTACACGCTCTACGTCCCTCGGGGACTCAAGCATTGTTTAGGATCATTCTAATGGTTCTTATAAGTCCAAATAAATATTCCTAGACCATTCTAAGCATTTAGAATACTCTCTTAACCATTCTACACTTGGGGTACCTCCAAGGACTCGTGCTACACCCTCTACGTCACTTGAGGTACCGAGCAATGTTTAGGATCATCCTAATGGTTCTTATAAGTCCTAATACACATTCCTAGACCATTCTAAGCCTTTAGAATACTCTCTTAACTATTCTACACTTGTTAGAACCTCCAAGGACTCATGCTGCACGCTCTACGTCCCTTGGGGACTCAAGCATTGTTTAGGATCATTCTAATGGTTCTTATAAGTCCAAATACATATTCCTAGACCATTCTAAGCCTTTAGAATACTCTCTTAACCATTCTACACTTGTTAGAACCTCCAAGGACTCGTGCTACACCCTCTACGTCACTTGGGGTACCGAGCAATGTTTAGGATCATTCTAATGGTTCTTATAAGTACAAATACATATTCCTAGACCATTCTAAGCCTTTAGAATACTCTCTTAACTATTCTACACTTGTTAGAACCTCCAAGGACTCATGCTGCACGCTCTACGTCCCTTGGGGACTCAAGCATTGTTTAGGATCATTCTAATGGTTCTTATAAGTCCAAATACATATTCCTAGACCATTCTAAGCCTTTAGAATACTCTCTTAACCATTCTACACTTGTTAGAACCTCCAAGTACTCGTGCTACACCCTCTACGTCACTTGGGGTACCGAGCAATGTTTAGGATCATTCTAATGGTTCTTATAAGTACAAATACATATTCCTAGACCATTCTAAGCCTTTAGAAGACTCTCTTAACCATTCTACACTTGTTAGAACATCCAAGGACTCGTGCTACACCCTCTACGTCCCTTGGTGTACCAAGCAATGTTTAGGATCATTCTAATGGTTCTTATAAGTCCAAATACATATTCCTAGACAATTCTAAGCCTTTAGAATACTCTCTTAACCATTCTACACTTGTTAGAACATCCAAGGACTCGTGCTACACCCTCTACGTCCCTTGGTGTACCAAGCAATGTTTAGGATCATTCTAATGGTTCTTATAAGTCCTAATACACATTCCTAGTCCATTCTAAGCCTTTAGAATACTCTCTTAACCATTCTACACTTGTTAGAACATCCAAGGACTCGTGCTACACCCTTTACGTCCCTTGGGGACTCAAGCAATGTTTAGGATCATTCTAATGGTTCTTATAAGTCCAAATACAGTTTCCTAGATTCTATGCCTTTAGAATACTCTCTTAACAATTCTACATTTGCTAGAACCTCCAAGGACTCATGCTACACGCTCAACGTCCCTCGGGGACTCAAGCATTGTTTAGGATCATTCTAATGGTTCTTCTAAGTCCTAATACACCTTCCTAGACCATTCTAAGCCTTTAGAATACTCTCTTAACCATTCTACACTTGTTAGAACCTCCAAGGACTCGTGCTATACCCTCTACGTCACATGGTGTACCGAGCAATGTTTAGGATTATTCTAATGGTTCTTATAAGTCCTAATACACATTCCTAGATTATTCTAAGCCTTTAGAATACTCTCTTAACCATTCTACACTTGTTGGAACCTCCAAGGACTCATGCTACACGCTCTACGTCCCTTGGGGACTCAATCATTGTTTAGGATCATTCTAATGGTTCTTATAAGTACAAATACATATTCCTAGACCATTCTAAGCCTTTAGAATACTCTCTTAACCATTCTACACTTGTTAGAACATCCAAGGACTCGTGCTACACCCTCTACGTCCCTTGGTGTACCAAGCAATGTTTAGGATCGTTCTAATGGTTCTTATAAGTCCTAATACACATTCCTAGACCATTCTAAGCCTATAGAATACTCTCTTAACAATTCTACACTTGTTAGAACCTCCAAGGACTCATGCTACACGCTCTACGTCCCTCGGGGACTCAAGCATTGTTTAGGATCATTCTAATGGTTCTTATAAGTCGTAATACACCTTCCTAGACCATTCTAAGCCTTTAGAATACTCTCTTAACAATTCTACACTTGTTAGAACATCCAAGGACTCGTGCTACACCCTCTACGTCCCTTGGTGTACCAAGCAATGTTTAGGATCGTTCTACACTTGTTAGAACCTCCAAGGACTGGTGCTACACCCTCTACGTCACTTGGGGTACCAAGCAATGTTTAGGATCATTCTAATGGTTCTTATAAGTCCTAATACACATTCCTAGACTATTCTAAGCCTTTAGAATACTCTCTTAACCATTCTACACTTGTTAGAACCTCCAAGGACTCATGCTACAAGGTCTACGTCCCTTGGGGACTCAAGCATTGTTTAGGATCATTCTAATGGTTCTTATAAGTCCAAATAAATATTCCTAGACCATTCTAAGCATTTAGAATACTCTCTTAACCATTCTACACTTGGGGTACCTCCAAGGACTCGTGCTACACCCTCTACGTCACTTGGGGTACCGAGCAATGTTTAGGATCATCCTAATGGTTCTTATAAGTCCTAATACACATTCCTAGACCATTCTAAGCCTTTAGAATACTCTCTTAACCATTCTACACTTGTTAGAACCTCCAAGGACTCGTGCTACACCCTCTACGTCCCTTGGTGTACCAAGCAATGTTTATGATCATTCTAATGGTTCTTATAAGTCCTAATACACATTCCTAGACCATTCTAAGCCTTTAGAATACTCTCTTAACCATTCTACACTTGTTAGAACCTCCAAGGACTCATGCTACACCCTCTACGTCCCTTGGGGTACCATGCAATGTTTAGGATCATTCTAATGGTTATGATAAGTCCTTATACACATTCCTAGACCATTCTAAACATTTAGAATACTCTCTTAACCATTCTACACTTGGGGTACCTCCAAGGACTCGTGCTACACCCTCTACGTCCCTTGGTGTACCAAGCAAAGTTTGGGATCATTCTAATGGTTCTTATAAGTCCTAATACACATTCCTAGACCATTCTAAGCCTTTAGAATACTCTCTTAACCATTCTACACTTGTTTGAACCTCCAAGGACTCATGTTATACACTCTACGTCCCTTGGGGACTCAAGCATTGTTTAGGATCATTCTAATGGTTCTTATAAGTCCAAATACATATTCCTAGACCATTCTAATCCTTTAGAATACTCTCTTAACCATTCTACACTTGTTAGAACCTCCAAGGACTCGTGCTACACCCTCTACGTCACTTGGGGTACCGAGCAATGTTTAGGATCATTCTAATGGTTCTTATAAGTACAAATACATATTCCTAGACCATTCTAAGCCTTTAGAATACTCTCTTAACCATTCTACACTTGTTAGATCATCCAAGCACTCGTTCTACACCCTCTACGTCACTTGGGGAACCGAGCAATATTTAGGATCAATCTAATGGTTCTTATAAGTCCTAATACACATTCCTAGACCATTCTAAGCCTTTAGAATACTCTCTTAACCATTCTACACTTGTTAGAACATCCAAGGACTCGTGCTACACCCTCTACGTCCCTTGGTTTACCAAGCAATGTTTAGGATCATTCTAATGGTTCTTATAAGTCCTAATAGACATTCCTAGTCCATTCTAAGCCTTTAGAATACTCTCTTAACCATTATACACTTGTTAGAACCTCCAAGGACTCCTGCTACACGCTTTACGTCCCTTGGGGACTCAAGCATTGTTTAGGATCATTCTAATGGTTCTTATAAGTCCAAATACATATTCCTAGTCCATTCTAAGCCTTTAGAATACTCTCTTAACCATTCTACACTTGTTAGAACCTCCAAGGACTCGTGCTACACCCTCTACGTCACTTGGGGTACCGAGCAATGTTTAGGATCATTCTAATGGTTCTTATAAGTCCTAATACAGATTCCTAGATTATTCTAAGCCTTTAGAATACTCTCTTAACCATTCTACACTTGTTAGAACCTCCAAGGACTCATGCTACACGCTCTACGTCCCTTGGGGACTCAAGCATTGTTTAGGATCATTCTAATGGTTCTTATAAGTCCTAATACACATTCCTAGACCATTTTAAGCCTTTAGAATACTCTCTTAACCATTCTACACTTTTTAGAACCTCCAAGGACTCATGCTACACGCTCTACGTCCCTCGGGGACTCAAGCATTGTTTAGGATCATTCTAATGGTTCTTATAAGTCCAAATAAATATTCCTAGACCATTCTAAGCATTTAGAATACTCTCTTAACCATTCTACACTTGGGGTACCTCCAAGGACTCTTGCTCCACCCTCTACGTCACTTGGGGTACCGAGCAATATTTAGGATCATTCTAATGGTTCTTATATGTCCTAATACACATTCCTAGACCATTCTAAGCCTTTAGAATACTCTCTTAACCATTCTACACTTGTAAGAACCTCCAAGGACTCGTGCTACATCCTCTACGTCCTTTGGGGTACCAAGCAATGTTTAGGATCATTGTAATGGTTCTTATAAGTCCTAATACACATTCCTAGACCATTCTAAGCCTTTAGAATACTCTCTTAACCATTCTACACTTGTTAGAACCTCCAAGGACTCATGCTGCACGCTCTACGTCCCTTGGGGACTCAAGCATTGTTTAGGATCATTCTAATGGTTCTTATAAGTCCAAATACATATTCCTAGACCATTCTAAGCCTTTAGAATACTCTCTTAACCATTCTACACTTGTTAGAACCTCCAAGGACTCGTGCTACACCCTCTACGTCACTTGGGGTACCGAGCAATGTTTAGGATCATTCTAATGGTTCTTATAAGTACAAATACATATTCCTAGACCATTCTAAGCCTTTAGAATACTCTCTTAACTATTCTACACTTGTTAGAACCTCCAAGGACTCATGCTGCACGCTCTACGTCCCTTGGGGACTCAAGCATTGTTTAGGATCATTCTAATGGTTCTTATAAGTCCAAATACATATTCCTAGACCATTCTAAGCCTTTAGAATACTCTCTTAACCATTCTGCACTTGTTAGAACCTCCAAGTACTCGTGCTACACCCTCTACGTCACTTGGGGTACCGAGCAATGTTTAGGATCATTCTAATGGTTCTTATAAGTACAAATACATATTCCTAGACCATTCTAAGCCTTTAGAATACTCTCTTAACCATTCTACACTTGTTAGAACATCCAAGGACTCGTGCTACACCCTCTACGTCCCTTGGTGTACCAAGCAATGTTTAGGATCATTCTAATGGTTCTTATAAGTCCAAATACATATTCCTAGACAATTCTAAGCCTTTAGAATACTCTCTTAACCATTCTACACTTGTTAGAACATCCAAGGACTCGTGCTACACCCTCTACGTCCCTTGGTGTACCAAGCAATGTTTAGGATCATTCTAATGGTTCTTATAAGTCCTAATACACATTCCTAGTCCATTCTAAGCCTTTAGAATACTCTCTTAACCATTATACACTTGTTAGAACCTCCAAGGACTCCTGCTACACGCTTTACGTCCCTTGGGGACTCAAGCATTGTTTAGGATCATTCTAATGGTTCTTATAAGTCCAAATACATATTCCTAGTCCATTCTAAGCCTTTAGAATACTCTCTTAACCATTCTACACTTGTTAGAACCTCCAAGGACTCGTGCTACACCCTCTACGTCACTTGGGGTACCGAGCAATGTTTAGCATCATTCTAATGGTTCTTATAAGTCCTAATACACCTTCCTAGACCATTCTAAGCCTTTAGAATACTCTCTTCACCATTCTACACTTGTTAGAACCTCCAAGGACTCATGCTACACCCTCTACGTCCCTTGGGGACTCAAGCATTGTTTAGGATCATTCTAATGGTTCTTATAAGTCCTAATACACATTCCTAGACCATTCTAAGCCTTTAGAATACACTCTTAACCATTCTACACTTTTTAGAACCTCCAAGGACTCATGCTACACGCTCTACGTCCCTCGGGGACTCAAGCATTGTTTAGGATCATTCTAATGGTTCTTATAAGTCCAAATAAATATTCCTAGACCATTCTAAGCATTTAGAATACTCTCTTAACCATTCTACACTTGGGGTACCTCCAAGGACTCGTGCTACACCCTCTACGTCACTTGAGGTACCGAGCAATGTTTAGGATCATCCTAATGGTTCTTATAAGTCCTAATACACATTCCTAGACCATTCTAAGTCTTTAGAATACTCTCTTAACCATTCTACACTTGTTAGAACATCCAAGGACTCGTGCTACACCCTCTACGTCCCTTGGTGTACCAAGCAATGTTTAGGATCATTCTAATGGTTCTTATAAGTCCAAATACATATTCCTAGACAATTCTAAGCCTTTAGAATACTCTCTTAACCATTCTACACTTGTTAGAACCTCCAAGGACTCTTGCTCCACCCTCTACGTCACTTGGGGTACCGAGCAATATTTAGGATCATTCTAATGGTTCTTATATGTCCTAATACACATTCCTAGACCATTCTAAGCCTTTAGAATACTCTCTTAACCATTCTACACTTGTAAGAACCTCCAAGGACTCGTGCTACATCCTCTACGTCCTTTGGGGTACCAAGCAATGTTTAGGATCATTCTAATGGTTCTTATAAGTCCTAATACACATTCCTAGACCATTCTAAGCCTTTAGAATACTCTCTTAACCATTCTACACTTGTTAGAACCTCCAAGGACTCATGCTGCACGCTCTACGTCCCTTGGGGACTCAAGCATTGTTTAGGATCATTCTAATGGTTCTTATAAGTCCAAATACATATTCCTAGACCATTCTAAGCCTTTAGAATACTCTCTTAACCATTCTACACTTGTTAGAACCTCCAAGGACTCGTGCTACACCCTCTACGTCACTTGGGGTACCGAGCAATGTTTAGGATCATTCTAATGGTTCTTATAAGTACAAATACATATTCCTAGACCATTCTAAGCCTTTAGAATACTCTCTTAACCATTCTACACTTGTTAGATCATCCAAGCACTCGTTCTACACCCTCTACGTCACTTGGGGAACCGAGCAATATTTAGGATCAATCTAATGGTTCTTATAAGTCCTAATACACATTCCTAGACCATTCTAAGCCTTTAGAATACTCTCTTAACCATTCTACACTTGTTAGAACATCCAAGGACTCGTGCTACACCCTCTACGTCCCTTGGTGTACCAAGCAATGTTTAGGATCATTCTAATGGTTCTTATAAGTCCTAATACACATTCCTAGTCCATTCTAAGCCTTTAGAATACTCTCTTAACCATTATACACTTGTTAGAACCTCCAAGGACTCCTGCTACACGCTTTACGTCCCTTGGGGACTCAAGCATTGTTTAGGATCATTCTAATAGTTCTTATAAGTCCAAATACATATTCCTAGTCCATTCTAAGCCTTTAGAATACTCTCTTAACCATTCTACACTTGTTAGAACCTCCAAGGACTCGTGCTACACCCTCTACGTCACTTGGGGTACCGAGCAATGTATAGGATCATTCTAATGGTTCTTATAAGTCCAAATACACATTCCTAGACCATTCTAAGCCTTTAGAATACTCTCTTAACCATTCTACACTTGTTAGAACTTCCAAGGACTCGTGCTACACCCTCTACGTCCCTTGGTGTACCAAGCAATGTTTAGGATCATTCTACACTTGTTAGAACCTCCAAGGACTGGTGCTACACCCTCTACGTCACTTGGGGTACCGAGCAATGTTTAGGATCATTCTAATGGTTCTTATAAGTCCTAATACACATTCCTAGATTATTCTAAGCCTTTAGAATACTCTCTTAACCATTCTACACTTGTTAGAACCTCCAAGGACTCATGCTACACGCTCTACGTCCCTTGGGGACTCAAGCATTGTTTAGGATCATTCTAATGGTTCTTATAAGTACAAATACATATTCCTAGACCATTCTAAGCCTTTAGAATACTCTCTTAACCATTCTACACTTGTTAGAACATCCAAGGACTCGTGCTACACCCTCTACGTCCCTTGGTGTACCAAGCAATGTTTAGGATCATTCTAATGGTTCTTATAAGTCCAAATACATATTTCTAGACCATTCTAAGCCTTTAGAATACTCTCTTAACCATTCTACACTTGTTAGAACCTCCAAGGACTTGTGCTACACCCTCTACGTCACTTGGGGTACCGAGCAATGTTTAGGATCATTCTAATGGTTCTTATAAGTCCTAATACACATTCCTAGATTATTCTAAGCCTTTAGAATACTCTCTTAACCATTCTACACTTGTTAGAACCTCCAAGGACTCATGCTACACGTTCTACGTCCCATGGGGACTCAAGCATTGTTTAGGATCATTCTAATGGTTCTTATAAGTCCAAATACATATTCCTAGACCATTCTAAGCCTTTAGAATACTCTCTTAACCATTCTACACTTGTTAGAACATCCAAGGACTCGTGCTACACCCTCTAAGAGTGTATTCTAAGAGTAGAATGGTTAAGAGTGTATTCTAAACGCTTAGAGTGGTCTAGGAATATGTATTTGGACTTATAAGAACCATTAGAATGATCCTAAACAATGCTTGAGTCCCCAAGGGAAGTAGAGCGTGTAGCAGGAGTCCTTGGATGTTCTAACAAGTGTAGAATGGTTAAGAGAGTATTCTAAAGGCTTAGAATAGTTTAGGAAGTTGTATTAGGACATAGAAGAACCATTAGAATGATCCTAAACAATGCTTGAGTCCCCGAGGGACGTAGAGCGTGTAGCATGAGTCCTTG
This sequence comes from Crotalaria pallida, assembly GCA_037953625.1. Classification (NCBI taxonomy): domain Eukaryota; kingdom Viridiplantae; phylum Streptophyta; class Magnoliopsida; order Fabales; family Fabaceae; genus Crotalaria; species Crotalaria pallida. Next base: position 70,137,013 of record CM075649.1, on the reverse strand, counting down.
GAGGTTCTAGCAAATGTAGAATTGTTAAGAGAGTATTCTAAAGGCTTAGAATGGTCTAGGAATGTGTATTAGGACTTATAAGAACCATTAGAATGATCCTAAACATTGCTTGGTACACCAGGGGACGTAGAGGGTGTAGCACGAGTCCTTGGATGTTCTAACAAGTGTAGAATGGTTAAGAGAGTATTCTAAAGGCTTAGAATGGTCTAGGAAGATGTATTAGGACTTAGAAGAACCATTAGAATGATCCTAAACAATGCTTCAGTCCCCGAGGGACGTAGAGCGTGTAGCATGAGTCCTGGAGGTTCTAGCAAATGTAGAATTGCTAAGAGAGTATTCTAAAGGCTTAGAATGGTCTAGGAATGTGTATTAGGACTTATAAGAACCATTAGAATGATCCTAAACATTGCTTGGTACCCCAAACGACGTAGAGGGTGTAGCACGAGTCCTTGGAGGTTCTTACAAGTGTAGAATGGTTAAGAGAGTATTCTAAAGGCTTAGAATGGTCTAGGAATGTGTATTAGGACTTATAAGAACCATTAGAATGATCCTAAATATTGCACGGTTCCCCAAGTGACGTAGAGGGTGTAGAACGAGTGCTTGGATGATCTAACAAGTGTAGAATGGTTAAGAGAGTATTCTAAAGGCTTAGAATGGTCTAGGAATATGTATTTGTACTTATAAGAACCATTAGAATGATCCTAAACATTGCTCGGTACCCCAAGTGACGTAGAGGGTGTAGCACGAGTCCTTGGAGGTTCTTACAGGTGTAGAATGGTTAAGAGAGTATTCTAAAGGCTTAGAATGGTCTAGGAATGTGTATTAGGACATATAAGAACCATTAGAATGATCCTAAATATTGCTCGGTACCCCAAGTGACGTAGAGGGTGTAGCAAGAGTCCTTGGAGGTTCTAACAAGTGTAGAATGGTTAAGAGAGTATTCTAAAGGCTTAGAATTGTCTAGGAATATGTATTTGGACTTATAAGAACCATTTGAATGATCCTAAACATTGCTTGGTACACCAAGGGACGTAGAGGGTGTAGCACGAGTCCTTGGATGTTCTAACAAGTGTAGAATGGTTAAGAGAGTAATCTAAAGGCTTAGAATAGTCTAGGAATGTGTATTAGGACTTATAAGAACTACTAGAATGATCCTAAACATTGCTTGGTACCCCAAGTGACATAGAGGGTGTAGCACTAGTCCTTGGAGGTTCTAACAAGTGTAGAATGATCCTAAACATTGCTTGGTACACCAAGGGACGTAGAGGGTGTAGCACGAGTCCTTGGATTTTCTAACAAGTGTAGAATGGTTAAGAGAGTATTCTAAAGGCTTAGAATGGTCTAGGAAGGTGTATTACGACTTATAAGAACCATTAGAATGATCCTAAACAATGCTTGAGTCCCCGAGGGACGTAGAGCGTGTAGCATGAGTCCTTGGAGGTTCTAACAAGTGTAGAATGGTTAAGAGAGTATTCTAAAGGCTTAGAATGGTCTAGGAATGTGTATTAGGACTTATAAGAACCATTAGAATGATCCTAAACATTGCTTGGTACACCAAGGGACGTAGAGGGTGTAGCACGAGTCCTTGGATGTTCTAACAAGTGTAGAATGGTTAAGAGAGTATTCTAAAGGCTTAGAATGGTCTAGGAATATGTATTTGTACTTATAAGAACCATTAGAATGATCCTAAACAATGCTTGAGTCCCCAAGGGACGTAGAGCGTGTAGCATGAGTCCTTGGAGGTTCTAACAAGTGTAGAATGGTTAAGAGAGTATTCTAAAGGCTTAGAATAATCTAGGAATGTGTATTAGGACTTATAAGAACCATTAGAATGATCCTAAACATTGCACAGTACCCCAAGTGACGTAGAGGGTGTAGCACGAGTCCTTGGAGGTTCTAACAAGTGTAGAATGGTTAAGAGAGTATTCTAAAGGCTTAGAATGGTTTAGGAATATGTATTTGGACTTATAAGAACCATTAGAATGATCCTCAACATTGCTTGGTACACAAAGGGACGTAGAGGGTGTAGCACGAGTCCTTGGATGTTCTAACAAGTGTAGAATGGTTAAGAGAGTATTCTAAAGGCTTAGAATGGTCTAGGAAGGTGTGTTAGGACTTAGAAGAACCATTAGAATGATCCTAAACAATGCTTGAGTCCCCGAGGGACGTAGAGCGTGTAGCATGAGTCCTTGGAGGTTCTAGCAAATGTAGAATGGTTAAAAGAGTATTCTAAAGACTTAGAATGGTCTAGGAATGTGTATTAGGACTTATAAGAACCATTAGGATGATCCTAAACATTGCTCGGTACCCCAAGTGACGTAGAGGGTGTAGCACGAGTGCTTGGATGATCTAACAAGTGTAGAATGGTTAAGAGAGTATTCTAAAGGCTTAGAATGGTTTAGGAATATGTATTTGGACTTATAAGAACCATTAGAATGATCCTAAACATTGCTTGGTACACCAAGGGACGTAGAGGGTGTAGCACGAGTCCTTGAACGTTCTAACAAGTGTAGAATGGTTAAGAGAGTATTCTAAAGGCTTAGAATGGTCTAGGAATGTGTATTAGGACTTATAAGAACCAATAGAATGATCCTAAACATTGCACAGTACCCCAAGTGACGTAGAGGGTGTAGCACGAGTCCTTGGAGGTTCTAACAAGTGTAGAATGGTTAAGAGAGTATTCTAAAGGCTTAGAATGGTTTAGGAATATGTCTTTGGACTTATAAGAACCATTAGAATGATCCTAAACATTGCTTGGTACACCAAGGGACGTAGAGGGTGTAGCACGAGTCCTTGGATGTTCTAACAAGTGTAGAATGATTAAGAGAGTATTCTAAAGGCTTAGAATGGTCTAGGAATGTGTATTAGGACTTATAAGAACCATTAGAATGATCCTAAACATTGCTCGGTACCCCAAGTGACGTAGAGGGTGTAGCACGAATCCTTGGAGGTACCCCAAGTGTAGAATGGTTAAGAGAGTATTCTAAATGTTTAGAATGGTCTAGGAATATTTATTTGGACTTATAAGAACCATTAGAATGATAAACAATGCTTGAGTCCCCAAGGGACGTAGAGCATGTAGCATGAGTCCTTGGAGGTTCTAACAAGTGTAGAATGGTTAAGAGAGTATTCTAAAGGCTTAGAATAGTCTAGGAATGTGTATTAGGACTTATAAGAACCATTAGAATGATCCTAAACATTGCTCGGTACCCCAAGTGACGTAGAGGGTGTAGCACCAGTCCTTGGAGGTTCTAACAAGTGTAGAATGATCCTAAACATTGCTTGGTACACCAAGGGACGTAGAGGGTGTAGCACGAGTCCTTGGATGTTCTAACAAGTGTAGAATGGTTAAGAGAGTATTCTAAAGGCTTAGAATGGTCTAGGAAGGTGTATTAGGACTTAGAAGAACCATAAGAATGATCCTAAACAATGCTTGAGTCCCCGGGGGACGTAGAGCGTGTAGCATGAGTCCTTGGAGGTTCTAGCAAATGTAGAATGGTTAAGAGAGTATTCTAAAGACTTAGAATGGTCTAGGAATGTGTATTAGGACTTATAAGAACCATTAGGATGATCCTAAACATTGCTCGGTACCCCAAGTGACGTAGAGGGTGTAGCACGAGTCCTTGGAGGTACCCCAAGTGTAGAATGGTTAAGAGAGTATTCTAAATGCTTAGAATGGTCTAGGAATATTTATTTGGACTTATAAGAACCATTAGAATGATCCTAAACAATGCTTGAGTCCCCAAGGGACGTAGACCATGTAGCATGAGTCCTAGGAGGTTCTAACAAGTGTAGAATGGTTAAGAGAGTAATCTAAAGGCTTAGAATAGTCTAGGAATGTGTATTAGGACTTATAAGAACTATTAGAATGATCCTAAACATTGCTTGGTACCCCAAGTGACGTAGAGGGTGTAGCACTAGTCCTTGGAGGTTCTAACAAGTGTAGAATGATCCTAAACATTGCTTGGTACACCAAGGGACGTAGAGGGTGTAGCATGAGTCCTTGGATGTTCTAACAAGTGTAGAATGGTTAAGAGAGTATTCTAAAGGCTTAGAATGGTCTAGGAAGGTGTATTACGACTTATAAGAACCATTGGAATGATCCTAAAAATTGCTTGAGTCCCCGAGGGACGTAGAGCGTGTAGCATGAGTCCTTGGAGGTTCTAACAAGTGTAGAATGGTTAAGAGAGTATTCTAAAGGCTTAGAATGGTCTAGGAATGTGTATTAGGACTTATAAGAACCATTAGAATGATCCTAAACATTGCTTGGTACACCAAGGGACGTAGAGGGTGTAGCACGAGTCCTTGGATGTTCTAACAAGTGTAGAATGGTTAAGAGAGTATTCTAAATGCTTAGAATGGTCTAGGAATATTTATTTGGACTTATAAGAACCATTAGAATGATCCTAAACAATGCTTGAGTCCCCAAGGGACGTAGACCATGTAGCATGAGTCCTAGGAGGTTCTAACAAGTGTAGAATGGTTAAGAGAGTAATCTAAAGGCTTAGAATAGTCTAGGAATGTGTATTAGGACTTATAAGAACTATTAGAATGATCCTAAACATTGCTTGGTACCCCAAGTGACGTAGAGGGTGTAGCACTAGTCCTTGGAGGTTCTAACAAGTGTAGAATGATCCTAAACATTGCTTGGTATACCAAGGGACGTAGAGGGTGTAGCATGAGTCCTTGGATGTTCTAACAAGTGTAGAATGGTTAAGAGAGTATTCTAAAGGCTTAGAATGGTCTAGGAAGGTGTATTACGACTTATAAGAACCATTGGAATGATCCTAAAAATTGCTTGAGTCCCCGAGGGACGTAGAGCGTGTAGCATGAGTCCTTGGAGGTTCTAACAAGTGTAGAATGGTTAAGAGAGTATTCTAAAGGCTTAGAATGGTCTAGGAATGTGTATTAGGACTTATAAGAACCATTAGAATGATCCTAAACATTGCTTGGTACACCAAGGGACGTAGAGGGTGTAGCACGAGTCCTTGGATGTTCTAACAAGTGTAGAATGGTTAAGAGAGTATTCTAAAGGCTTAGAATGGTTTAGGAATATGTATTTGGACTTATAAGAACCATTAGAATGATCCTAAACATTGCTTGGTACACCAAGGGACGTAGAGGGTGTAGCACGAGTCCTTGAATGTTCTAACAAGTGTAGAATGGTTAAGAATGGTGTAGGAATATTTATTTGGACTTATAAGAACCATTAGAATGATAAACAATGCTTGAGTCCCCAAGGGACGTAGAGCATGTAGCATGAGTCCTTGGAGGTTCTAACAAGTGTAGAATGGTTAAGAGAGTATTCTAAAGGCTTAGAATAGTCTAGGAATGTGTATTAGGACTTATAAGAACCATTAGAATGATCCTAAACATTGCTCGGTACCCCAAGTGACGTAGAGGGTGTAGCACCAGTCCTTGGAGGTTCTAACAAGTGTAGAATGATCCTAAACATTGCTTGGTACACCAAGGGACGTAGAGGGTGTAGCACGAGTCCTTGGATGTTCTAACAAGTGTAGAATGGTTAAGAGAGTATTCTAAAGGCTTAGAATGGTCTAGGAATATGTATTTGTACTTATAAGAACCATTAGAATGATCCTAAACAATGCTTGAGTCCCCAAGGGACGTAGAGCGTGTAGCATGAGTCCTTGGAGGTTCTAACAAGTGTAGAATGGTTAAGAGAGTATTCTAAAGGCTTAGAATAATCTAGGAATGTGTATTAGGACTTATAAGAACCATTAGAATGATCCTAAACATTGCACAGTACCCCAAGTGACGTAGAGGGTGTAGCACGAGTCCTTGGAGGTTCTAACAAGTGTAGAATGGTTAAGAGAGTATTCTAAAGGCTTAGAATGGTTTAGGAATATGTATTTGGACTTATAAGAACCATTAGAATGATCCTCAACATTGCTTGGTACACAAAGGGACGTAGAGGGTGTAGCACGAGTCCTTGGATGTTCTAACAAGTGTAGAATGGTTAAGAGAGTATTCTAAAGGCTTAGAATGGTCTAGGAAGGTGTGTTAGGACTTAGAAGAACCATTAGAATGATCCTAAACAATGCTTGAGTCCCCGAGGGACGTAGAGCGTGTAGCATGAGTCCTTGGAGGTTCTAGCAAATGTAGAATGGTTAAAAGAGTATTCTAAAGACTTAGAATGGTCTAGGAATGTGTATTAGGACTTATAAGAACCATTAGGATGATCCTAAACATTGCTCGGTACCCCAAGTGACGTAGAGGGTGTAGCACGAGTGCTTGGATGATCTAACAAGTGTAGAATGGTTAAGAGAGTATTCTAAAGGCTTAGAATGGTTTAGGAATATGTATTTGGACTTATAAGAACCATTAGAATGATCCTAAACATTGCTTGGTACACCAAGGGACGTAGAGGGTGTAGCACGAGTCCTTGAACGTTCTAACAAGTGTAGAATGGTTAAGAGAGTATTCTAAAGGCTTAGAATGGTCTAGGAATGTGTATTAGGACTTATAAGAACCAATAGAATGATCCTAAACATTGCACAGTACCCCAAGTGACGTAGAGGGTGTAGCACGAGTCCTTGGAGGTTCTAACAAGTGTAGAATGGTTAAGAGAGTATTCTAAAGGCTTAGAATGGTTTAGGAATATGTCTTTGGACTTATAAGAACCATTAGAATGATCCTAAACATTGCTTGGTACACCAAGGGACGTAGAGGGTGTAGCACGAGTCCTTGGATGTTCTAACAAGTGTAGAATGATTAAGAGAGTATTCTAAAGGCTTAGAATGGTCTAGGAATGTGTATTAGGACTTATAAGAACCATTAGAATGATCCTAAACATTGCTCGGTACCCCAAGTGACGTAGAGGGTGTAGCACGAATCCTTGGAGGTACCCCAAGTGTAGAATGGTTAAGAGAGTATTCTAAATGTTTAGAATGGTCTAGGAATATTTATTTGGACTTATAAGAACCATTAGAATGATAAACAATGCTTGAGTCCCCAAGGGACGTAGAGCATGTAGCATGAGTCCTTGGAGGTTCTAACAAGTGTAGAATGGTTAAGAGAGTATTCTAAAGGCTTAGAATAGTCTAGGAATGTGTATTAGGACTTATAAGAACCATTAGAATGATCCTAAACATTGCTCGGTACCCCAAGTGACGTAGAGGGTGTAGCACCAGTCCTTGGAGGTTCTAACAAGTGTAGAATGATCCTAAACATTGCTTGGTACACCAAGGGACGTAGAGGGTGTAGCACGAGTCCTTGGATGTTCTAACAAGTGTAGAATGGTTAAGAGAGTATTCTAAAGGCTTAGAATGGTCTAGGAAGGTGTATTAGGACTTAGAAGAACCATTAGAATGATCCTAAACAATGCTTGAGTCCCCGGGGGACGTAGAGCGTGTAGCATGAGTCCTTGGAGGTTCTAGCAAATGTAGAATGGTTAAGAGAGTATTCTAAAGACTTAGAATGGTCTAGGAATGTGTATTAGGACTTATAAGAACCATTAGGATGATCCTAAACATTGCTCGGTACCCCAAGTGACGTAGAGGGTGTAGCACGAGTCCTTGGAGGTACCCCAAGTGTAGAATGGTTAAGAGAGTATTCTAAATGCTTAGAATGGTCTAGGAATATTTATTTGGACTTATAAGAACCATTAGAATGATCCTAAACAATGCTTGAGTCCCCAAGGGACGTAGACCATGTAGCATGAGTCCTAGGAGGTTCTAACAAGTGTAGAATGGTTAAGAGAGTAATCTAAAGGCTTAGAATAGTCTAGGAATGTGTATTAGGACTTATAAGAACTATTAGAATGATCCTAAACATTGCTTGGTACCCCAAGTGACGTAGAGGGTGTAGCACTAGTCCTTGGAGGTTCTAACAAGTGTAGAATGATCCTAAACATTGCTTGGTACACCAAGGGACGTAGAGGGTGTAGCATGAGTCCTTGGATGTTCTAACAAGTGTAGAATGGTTAAGAGAGTATTCTAAAGGCTTAGAATGGTCTAGGAAGGTGTATTACGACTTATAAGAACCATTGGAATGATCCTAAAAATTGCTTGAGTCCCCGAGGGACGTAGAGCGTGTAGCATGAGTCCTTGGAGGTTCTAACAAGTGTAGAATGGTTAAGAGAGTATTCTAAAGGCTTAGAATGGTCTAGGAATGTGTATTAGGACTTATAAGAACCATTAGAATGATCCTAAACATTGCTTGGTACACCAAGGGACGTAGAGGGTGTAGCACGAGTCCTTGGATGTTCTAACAAGTGTAGAATGGTTAAGAGAGTATTCTAAATGCTTAGAATGGTCTAGGAATATTTATTTGGACTTATAAGAACCATTAGAATGATCCTAAACAATGCTTGAGTCCCCAAGGGACGTAGACCATGTAGCATGAGTCCTAGGAGGTTCTAACAAGTGTAGAATGGTTAAGAGAGTAATCTAAAGGCTTAGAATAGTCTAGGAATGTGTATTAGGACTTATAAGAACTATTAGAATGATCCTAAACATTGCTTGGTACCCCAAGTGACGTAGAGGGTGTAGCACTAGTCCTTGGAGGTTCTAACAAGTGTAGAATGATCCTAAACATTGCTTGGTATACCAAGGGACGTAGAGGGTGTAGCATGAGTCCTTGGATGTTCTAACAAGTGTAGAATGGTTAAGAGAGTATTCTAAAGGCTTAGAATGGTCTAGGAAGGTGTATTACGACTTATAAGAACCATTGGAATGATCCTAAAAATTGCTTGAGTCCCCGAGGGACGTAGAGCGTGTAGCATGAGTCCTTGGAGGTTCTAACAAGTGTAGAATGGTTAAGAGAGTATTCTAAAGGCTTAGAATGGTCTAGGAATGTGTATTAGGACTTATAAGAACCATTAGAATGATCCTAAACATTGCTTGGTACACCAAGGGACGTAGAGGGTGTAGCACGAGTCCTTGGATGTTCTAACAAGTGTAGAATGGTTAAGAGAGTATTCTAAAGGCTTAGAATGGTTTAGGAATATGTATTTGGACTTATAAGAACCATTAGAATGATCCTAAACATTGCTTGGTACACCAAGGGACGTAGAGGGTGTAGCACGAGTCCTTGAATGTTCTAACAAGTGTAGAATGGTTAAGAATGGTGTAGGAATATTTATTTGGACTTATAAGAACCATTAGAATGATAAACAATGCTTGAGTCCCCAAGGGACGTAGAGCATGTAGCATGAGTCCTTGGAGGTTCTAACAAGTGTAGAATGGTTAAGAGAGTATTCTAAAGGCTTAGAATAGTCTAGGAATGTGTATTAGGACTTATAAGAACCATTAGAATGATCCTAAACATTGCTCGGTACCCCAAGTGACGTAGAGGGTGTAGCACCAGTCCTTGGAGGTTCTAACAAGTGTAGAATGATCCTAAACATTGCTTGGTACACCAAGGGACGTAGAGGGTGTAGCACGAGTCCTTGGATGTTCTAACAAGTGTAGAATGGTTAAGAGAGTATTCTAAAGGCTTAGAATGGTCTAGGAAGGTGTATTAGGACTTAGAAGAACCATTAGAATGATCCTAAACAATGCTTGAGTCCCCGAGGGACGTAGAGCGTGTAGCATGAGTCCTTGGAGGTTCTAGCAAATGTAGAATTGTTAAGAGAGTATTCTAAAGGCTTAGAATGGTCTAGAAATGTGTATTAGGACTTATAAGAACCATTAGAATGATCCTAAACATTGCTTGGTACCCCAAAGGACGTAGAGGGTGTAGCACGAGTCCTTGGAGGTTCTTACAAGTGTAGAATGGTTAAGAGAGTATTCTAAAGGCTTAGAATGGTCTAGGAATGTGTATTAGGACTTATAAGAACCATTAGAATGATCCTAAATATTGCACGGTTCCCCAAGTGACGTAGAGGGTGTAGAACGAGTGCTTGGATGATCTAACAAGTGTAGAATGGTTAAGAGAGTATTCTAAAGGCTTAGAATGGTCTAGGAATATGTATTTGTACTTATAAGAACCATTAGAATGATCCTAAACATTGCTCGGTACCCCAAGTGACGTAGAGGGTGTAGCACGAGTCCTTGGAGGTTCTAACAAGTGTAGAATGGTTAAGAGAGTATTCTAAAGGCTTAGAATGGTCTAGGAATATGTATTTGGACTTATAAGAACCATTAGAATGATCCTAAACAATGCTTGAGTCCCCAAGGGACGTAGAGCGTGCAGCATGAGTCCTTGGAGGTTCTAACAAGTGTAGAATGGTTAAGAGAGTATTCTAAAGGCTTAGAATGGTCTAGGAATGTGTATTAGGACTTATAAGAACCATTAGAATGATTCTAAACATTGCTTGGGACCCCAAAGGACGTAGAGGGTTTAGCATGAGTCCTTGGAGGTTCTTACAAGTGTAGAATGGTTAAGAGAGTATTCTAAACGCTTAGAATGGTCTAGGAATGTGTATTAGGACATATAAGAACCATTAGAATGATCCTAAATATTGCTCGGTACCCCAAGTGACGTAGAGGGTGTAGCAAGAGTCCTTGGAGGTTCTAACAAGTGTAGAATGGTTAAGAGAGTATTCTAAAGGCTTAGAATTGTCTAGGACTATGTATTTGGACTTATAAGAACCATTAGAATGATCCTAAACATTGCTTGGTACACCAAGGGACGTAGAGGGTGTAGCACGAGTCCTTTTATGTTCTAACAAGTGTAGAATGGTTAAGAGAGTATTCTAAAGACTTAGAATGGTCTAGGAATGTGTATTAGGACTTATAAGAACCATTAGCATGATCCTAAACATTGCTCGGTACCCCAAGTGACGTAGAGGGTGTAGCACGAGTCCTTGGAGGTACCCCAAGTGTAGAATGGTTAAGAGAGTATTCTAAATGCTTAGAATGGTCTAGGAATATTTATTTGGACTTATAAGAACCATTAGAATGATCCTAAACAATGCTTGAGTCCCCAAGGGACGTAGACCATGTAGCATGAGTCCTTGGAGGTTCTAACAAGTGTAGAATGGTTAAGAGAGTAATCTAAAGGTTTAGAATAGACTAGGAATGTGTATTAGGACTTATAAGAACTATTAGAATGATCCTAAACATTGCTTGGTACCCCAAGTGACGTAGAGGGTGTAGCACTAGTCCTTGGAGGTTCTAACAAGTGTAGAATGATCCTAAACATTGCTTGGTACACCAAGGGACGTAGAGGGTGTAGCACGAGTCCTTGGATGTTCTAACAAGTGTAGAATGGTTAAGAGAGTATTCTAAAGGCTTAGAATGGTCTAGGAAGGTGTATTACGACTTATAAGAACCATTAGAATGATCCTAAACAATACTTGAGTCCCCGAGGGACGTAGAGCGTGTAGCATGAGTCCTTGGAGGTTCTAACAAGTGTAGAATGGTTAAGAGAGTATTCTAAAGGATTAGAATGGTCTAGGAATGTGTATTAGGACTTATAAGAACCATTAGAATGATCCTAAACATTGCTTGGTACAGCAAGGGACGTAGAGGGTGTAGCACGAGTCCTTGGATGTTCTAACAAGTGTAGAATGGTTAAGAGAGTATTCTAAAGGCTTAGAATGGTCTAGGAATATGTATTTGTACTTATAAGAACCATTAGAATGATCCTAAACAATGCTTGAGTCCCCAAGGGACGTAGAGCGTGTAGCATGAGTCCTTGGAGGTTCTAACAAGTGTAGAATGGTTAAGAGAGTATTCTAAAGGCTTAGAATGGTCTAGGAAGGTGTATTAGGACTTAGAAGAACCATTAGAATGATCCTAAACAATGCTTCAGTCCACGAGGGACGTAGAGCGTGTAGCATGAGTCCTTGGAGGTACCCCAAGTGTAGAATGGTTAAGAGAGTATTCTAAATGTTTAGAATGGTCTAGGAATATTTATTTGGACTTATAAGAACCATTAGAATGATAAACAATGCTAGAGTCCCCAAGGGACGTAGAGCATGTAGCATGATTCCTTGGAGGTTCTAACAAGTGTAGAATGGTTAAGAGAGTATTCTAAAGGCTTAGAATATTCTAGGAATGTGTATTAGGACTTATAAGAACCATTAGAATGATCCTAAACATTGCTCGGTACTCCAAGTGGCGTAGAGGGTGTAGCACCAGTCCTTGGAGGTTCTAACAAGTGTAGAATGATCCTAAACATTGCTTGGTACACCAAGGGACGTAGAGGGTGTAGCACGAGTCCTTGGATGTTCTAACAAGTGTAGAATGGTTAAGAGAGTATTCTAAAGGCTTAGAATGGTCTAGGAAGGTGTATTAGGACTTAGAAGAACCATTAGAATGATCCTAAACAATGCTTGAGTCCCCGAGGGACGTAGAGCGTGTAGCATGAGTCCTTGGAGGTTCTAGCAAATGTAGAATTGTTAAGAGAGTATTCTAAAGGCTTAGAATGGTCTAGGAATATGTATTTGGACTTATAAGAACCATTAGAATGATCCTAAACATTGCTTGGTACACCAAGGGACGTAGAGGGTGTAGCACGAGTCCATGGATGTTCTAACAAGTGTAGAATGGTTAAGAGAGTATTCTAAAGGCTTAGAATGGTCTAGGAATGTGTATTTGGACTTATAAGAACCATTAGAATGATCCTAAATATTGCTCGGTACCCCATGTGACGTAGAGGGTGTAGCACGAGTCCTTGGAGGTTCTAACAAGTGTAGAATGGTTAAGAGAGTATTCTAAAGGCTTAGAATGGTCTAGGAATGTGTATTTGGACTTATAAGAACCATTAGAATGATCCTAAACATTGCTTGAGTCCCCAAGGGACGTAAAGGGTGTAGCACGAGTCCTTGGATGTTCTAACAAGTGTAGAATGGTTAAGAGAGTATTCTAAAGGCTTAGAATGGTCTAGGAATGTGTATTAGGACTTATAAGAACCATTAGAATGATCCTAAATATTGCTCGGTACCCCATGTGACGTAGAGGGTGTAGCACGAGTCCTTGGAGGTTCTAACAAGTGTAGAATGGTTAAGAGAGTATTCTAAAGGCTTAGAATGGTCTAGGAATATGTATTTGGACTTATAAGAACCATTAGAATGATCCTAAACAATGCTTGAGTCCCCAAGGGACGTAGAGCGTGTAGCATGAGTCCTTGGAGGTTCTAACAAGTGTAGAATGGTTAAGAGAGTATTCTAAAGGCTTAGAATAGTCTAGGAATGTGTATTAGGACTTATAAGAACCATTAGAATGATCCTAAACATTGCTCGGTACCCCAAGTGACGTAGAGGGTGTAGCACCAGTCCTTGGAGGTTCTAACAAGTGTAGAATCATCCTAAACATTGCTTGGTACACCAAGGGACGTAGAGGGTGTAGCACGAGTCCTTGGATGTTCTAACAAGTGTAGAATGGTTAAGAGAGTATTCTAAAGGCTTAGAATGGTCTAGGAAGGTGTATTACGACTTATAAGAACCATTAGAATGATCCTAAACAATGCTTGAGTCCCCGAGGGACGTAGAGGGTATAGCACGAGTCCTTGGAGGTTCTAACAAGTGTAGAATGGTTAAGAGAGTATTCTAAAGGCTTAGAATGGTCTAGGAATATGTATTTGGACTTATAAGAACCATTAGAATGATCCTAAACATTGCTTGGTACACCAAGGGACGTAGAGGGTGTAGCACGAGTCCATGGATGTTCTAACAAGTGTAGAATGGTTAAGAGAGTATTCTAAAGGCTTAGAATGGTCTAGGAATGTGTATTTGGACTTATAAGAACCATTGGAATGATCCTAAACATTGCTCGGTACCCCAAGTGACGTAGAGGGTGTAACACGAGTCCTTGGAGGTACCCCAAGTGTAGAATGGTTAAGAGAGTATTCTAAATGTTTAGAATGGTCTAGGAGTATTTATTTGGACTTATAAGAACCATTAGAATGATCCTAAACAATGCTTGAGTCCCCAAGGGACGTAGAGCATGTAGCATGAGTCCTTGGAGGTTCTAACAAGTGTAGAATGGATAAGAGAGTATTCTAAAGGCTTAGAATAGTCTAGGAATGTGTATTAGGACTTATAAGAACCATTAGAATGATCCTAAACATTGCACGGTACCCCAAGTGACGTAGAGGGTGTAGCACCAGTCCTTGGAGGTTCTAACAAGTGTAGAATGATCCTAAACATTGCTTGGTACACCAAGGGACGTAGAGGGTGTAGCACGAGTCCTTGGATGTTCTAACAAGTGTAGAATGGTTAAGAGAGTATTCTAAAGGCTTAGAATGGTCTAGCAATGTGTATTAGGACTTATAAGAACCATTAGAATGATCCTACACATTGCTCGGTACCCCAAGTGACGTAGAGGGTGTAGCACGAGTCCTTGGAGGTTCTAACAAGTGTAGAATGGTTAAGAGAGTATTCTAAAGGCTTAGAATGGTCTAGGAATATGTATTTGGACTTACAAGAACCATTAGAATGTTCCTAAACAATGCTTGAGTCCCCAAGGGACGTAGAGCGTGTAGCATGAGTCCTTGGAGGTTCTAACAAGTGTAGAATGGTTAAGATAGTATTCTAAAGGCTTAGAATGATCTAGGAATGTGTATTAGGACTTATAAGAACCATTAGAATGATCCTAAACATTGTTTGGTACCCCAAAGGACGTAGAGGGTGTAGCACAGGTCCTTGTAGGTTCTTACAAGTGTAGAATGGTTAAGAGAGTATTCTAAAGGCTAAGAATGGTCTAGAAATATGTATTAGGACTTATAAGAACCATTAGAATGATCCTAAATATTGCTCGGTTCCCCAAGTGACGTAGAGGGTGTAGAACGAGTGCTTGGATGTTCTAACAAGTGTAGAATGATTAAGAGAGTATTCTAAAGGCTTAGAATGGTCTAGGAATGTGTATTAGGACTTATAAGAACCATTAGAATGATCCTAAACATTGCTCGGTACCCCAAGTGACGTAGAGGGTGTAGCACGAGTCCTTGGAGGTTTTAACAAGTGTATAATGGTTAAGAGAGTATTCTAAATGCTTAGAATGGTCTAGGAATGTGTATTAGGACTTATAAGAACCATTAGAATGATCCTAAACATTGCTTTGTACCCTAAGTGACGTAGAGGGTGTAGCACGAGTCCTTGGAGGTTCTAACAAGTGTAGAATGGTCAAGAGAGTATTCTAATGGCTTAGAATGGTCTAGGAATATGTATTTGGACTTATAAGAACCATTAGAATGATCCTAAACAATGCTTGAGTCCCCAAGGGACGTAGAGTGTGTAACATGAGTCCTTGGAGGTTCAAACAAGAGTAGAATGGTTAAGAGAGTATTCTAAAGGGTTAGAATGGTCTAGGAATGTGTATTAGGACTTATAAGAACCATTAAAATGATCCCAAACTTTGCTTGGTACACCAAGGGACGTAGAGGGTGTAGCACGAGTCCTTGGATGTTCTAACAAGTGTAGAATGGTTAAGAGAGTATTCTAAAGGCTTAGAATGGTCTAGGAATGTGTATTAGGATTTATAAGAACCATTAGAATGATACTAAACATTGCTTGGTACCCCAAGTGACGTAGAGGGTGTAGCACGAGTCCTTGGAGGTTCTAACAAGTGTAGAATGGTTAAGAGAGTATTCTAAAGGCTTAGAATGGTCTAGGAATTGTATTTGGACTTATAAGAACGATTAGAATGATCCTAAACAATGCTTGGTACACCAAGGGACGTAGAGGGTGTAGCACGAGTCCTTGGATGTTCTAACAAGTGTAGAATGGTTAAGAGAGTATTCTAAAGGCTTAGAATGGTCTAGGAATGTGTATTAGGACTTATAAGAACCATTAGAATGATCCTAAACATTGCTCGGTACCCCAAGTGACGTAGAGGGTGTAGCACGAGTCCTTGGAGGTTCTAACAAGTGTAGAATGATTAAGAGAGTATTCTAAAGGCTTAGAATGGTCTAGGAATATGTATTTGGACTTATAAGAACCATTAGAATGATCCTAAACAATGCTTGAGTCCCCAAGGGACGTAGAGCGTGTAGCATGAGTCTTTGGAGGTTCTAACAAGTGTAGAATGGTTAAGAGAGTATTCTAAAGGCTTAGAATGGTCTAGGAATGTGTATTAGGACCTATAAGAACCATTAGAATGATCCTAAACATTGCTTGGTACCCCAAAGGACGTAGAGGGTGTAGCACAAGTCCTTGGAGGTTCTAACAAGTGTAGAATGGTTAAGAGAGTATTCTAAAGGCTTAGAATGGTCTAGGAATATGTATTTGGACTTATAAGAACCATTGGAATGATCCTAAACAATGCTTGAGTCCCCAAGGGACGTAGAGAGTGTAGCATGAGTCCTTGGAGGTTCTAACAAGTGTAGAATGGTTAAGAGAGTATTCTAAAGGCTTAGAATAGTCTAGGAATGTGTATTAGGACTTATAAGAACCATTAGAATGATCCTAAACATTGCTCGGTACCCCAAGTGACGTAGAGGGTGTAGCACCAGTCCTTGGAGGTTCTAACAAGTGTAGAATCATCCTAAACATTGCTTGGTACACCAAGGGACGTAGAGGGTGTAGCACGAGTCCTTGGATGTTCTAACAAGTGTAGAATGGTTAAGAGAGTATTCTAAAGGCTTAGAATGGTCTAGGAAGGTGTATTACGACTTATAAGAACCATTAGAATGATCCTAAACAATGCTTGAGTCCCCGAGGGACGTAGAGGGTATAGCACGAGTCCTTGGAGGTTCTAACAAGTGTAGAATGGTTAAGAGAGTATTCTAAAGGCTTAGAATGGTCTAGGAATATGTATTTGGACTTATAAGAACCATTAGAATGATCCTAAACATTGCTTGGTACACCAAGGGACGTAGAGGGTGTAGCACGAGTCCATGGATGTTCTAACAAGTGTAGAATGGTTAAGAGAGTATTCTAAAGGCTTAGAATGGTCTAGGAATGTGTATTTGGACTTATAAGAACCATTGGAATGATCCTAAACATTGCTCGGTACCCCAAGTGACGTAGAGGGTGTAACACGAGTCCTTGGAGGTACCCCAAGTGTAGAATGGTTAAGAGAGTATTCTAAATGTTTAGAATGGTCTAGGAGTATTTATTTGGACTTATAAGAACCATTAGAATGATCCTAAACAATGCTTGAGTCCCCAAGGGACGTAGAGCATGTAGCATGAGTCCTTGGAGGTTCTAACAAGTGTAGAATGGATAAGAGAGTATTCTAAAGGCTTAGAATAGTCTAGGAATGTGTATTAGGACTTATAAGAACCATTAGAATGATCCTAAACATTGCACGGTACCCCAAGTGACGTAGAGGGTGTAGCACCAGTCCTTGGAGGTTCTAACAAGTGTAGAATGATCCTAAACATTGCTTGGTACACCAAGGGACGTAGAGGGTGTAGCACGAGTCCTTGGATGTTCTAACAAGTGTAGAATGGTTAAGAGAGTATTCTAAAGGCTTAGAATGGTCTAGCAATGTGTATTAGGACTTATAAGAACCATTAGAATGATCCTACACATTGCTCGGTACCCCAAGTGACGTAGAGGGTGTAGCACGAGTCCTTGGAGGTTCTAACAAGTGTAGAATGGTTAAGAGAGTATTCTAAAGGCTTAGAATGGTCTAGGAATATGTATTTGGACTTACAAGAACCATTAGAATGTTCCTAAACAATGCTTGAGTCCCCAAGGGACGTAGAGCGTGTAGCATGAGTCCTTGGAGGTTCTAACAAGTGTAGAATGGTTAAGATAGTATTCTAAAGGCTTAGAATGATCTAGGAATGTGTATTAGGACTTATAAGAACCATTAGAATGATCCTAAACATTGTTTGGTACCCCAAAGGACGTAGAGGGTGTAGCACAGGTCCTTGTAGGTTCTTACAAGTGTAGAATGGTTAAGAGAGTATTCTAAAGGCTAAGAATGGTCTAGAAATATGTATTAGGACTTATAAGAACCATTAGAATGATCCTAAATATTGCTCGGTTCCCCAAGTGACGTAGAGGGTGTAGAACGAGTGCTTGGATGTTCTAACAAGTGTAGAATGATTAAGAGAGTATTCTAAAGGCTTAGAATGGTCTAGGAATGTGTATTAGGACTTATAAGAACCATTAGAATGATCCTAAACATTGCTCGGTACCCCAAGTGACGTAGAGGGTGTAGCACGAGTCCTTGGAGGTTTTAACAAGTGTATAATGGTTAAGAGAGTATTCTAAATGCTTAGAATGGTCTAGGAATGTGTATTAGGACTTATAAGAACCATTAGAATGATCCTAAACATTGCTTTGTACCCGAAGTGACGTAGAGGGTGTAGCACGAGTCCTTGGAGGTTCTAACAAGTGTAGAATGGTCAAGAGAGTATTCTAATGGCTTAGAATGGTCTAGGAATATGTATTTGGACTTATAAGAACCATTAGAATGATCCTAAACAATGCTTGAGTCCCCAAGGGACGTAGAGTGTGTAACATGAGTCCTTGGAGGTTCAAACAAGAGTAGAATGGTTAAGAGAGTATTCTAAAGGGTTAGAATGGTCTAGGAATGTGTATTAGGACTTATAAGAACCATTAAAATGATCCCAAACTTTGCTTGGTACACCAAGGGACGTAGAGGGTGTAGCACGAGTCCTTGGATGTTCTAACAAGTGTAGAATGGTTAAGAGAGTATTCTAAAGGCTTAGAATGGTCTAGGAATGTGTATTAGGATTTATAAGAACCATTAGAATGATACTAAACATTGCTTGGTACCCCAAGTGACGTAGAGGGTGTAGCACGAGTCCTTGGAGGTTCTAACAAGTGTAGAATGGTTAAGAGAGTATTCTAAAGGCTTAGAATGGTCTAGGAATTGTATTTGGACTTATAAGAACGATTAGAATGATCCTAAACAATGCTTGGTACACCAAGGGACGTAGAGGGTGTAGCACGAGTCCTTGGATGTTCTAACAAGTGTAGAATGGTTAAGAGAGTATTCTAAAGGCTTAGAATGGTCTAGGAATGTGTATTAGGACTTATAAGAACCATTAGAATGATCCTAAACATTGCTCGGTACCCCAAGTGACGTAGAGGGTGTAGCACGAGTCCTTGGAGGTTCTAACAAGTGTAGAATGATTAAGAGAGTATTCTAAAGGCTTAGAATGGTCTAGGAATATGTATTTGGACTTATAAGAACCATTAGAATGATCCTAAACAATGCTTGAGTCCCCAAGGGACGTAGAGCGTGTAGCATGAGTCTTTGGAGGTTCTAACAAGTGTAGAATGGTTAAGAGAGTATTCTAAAGGCTTAGAATGGTCTAGGAATGTGTATTAGGACCTATAAGAACCATTAGAATGATCCTAAACATTGCTTGGTACCCCAAAGGACGTAGAGGGTGTAGCACAAGTCCTTGGAGGTTCTAACAAGTGTAGAATGGTTAAGAGAGTATTCTAAAGGCTTAGAATGGTCTAGGAATATGTATTTGGACTTATAAGAACCATTGGAATGATCCTAAACAATGCTTGAGTCCCCAAGGGACGTAGAGAGTGTAGCATGAGTCCTTGGAGGTTCTAACAAGTGTAGAATGGTTAAGAGAGTTTTCTAAAGGCTTAGAATGGTCTAGGAAGGTGTATTAGGACTTATAAGAACCATTAGCATGATCCTAAACATTGCTTGGTACACCAAGGGACGTAGAGGGTGTAGCACGAGTCCTTGGATGTTCTAACAAGTGTAGAATGGTTAACAGATTATTCTAAAGGCTTAGAATGGTCTAGGAATGTGTATTAGGACTTATAAGAACCATTAGAATGATCCTAAACAATACTTGAGTCCTCAAGGGACGTAGAGGGTGTAGCATGAGTCCTTGGAGGTTTTAACCAGTGTATAATGGTTAAGAGAGTATTCTAAAGGCTTAGAATGGTCTAGGAATGTGTATTAGGACTTATAAGAACCATTAGAATGATCCTAAACAATGATTGAGTACCCAAGGGACGTAGAGGGTGTAGCATGAGTCCTTGGAGGTTCTAACAAGTTTAGAATGGTTAAGAGTGTTTTCTAAAGGCTTAGAATGGTCTAGGAATGTGTATTAGGACTTATAAGAACCATTAGAATGATCCTAAACAATGCTTGAGTCCCCAAGGGACGTAGAGCGTGTAGCATGAGTCCTTGGAGGTTCTAACAAGTGTAGAATGGTTAAGAGAGTATTCTAAAGGCTTAGAATGGTCTAGGAATGTGTATTAGGACTTATAAAAACCATTAGAATGATCCTAAACATTGCTTGGTACCCCAAAGGACGTAGAGGGTGTAGCACGAGTCCTTGGAGGTTCTAACAAGTGTAGAATGGTTAAGAGAGTATTCTAAAGGCTTAGAATGGTCTAGGAATGTGTATTAAGACTTATAAGAACCATTCGGATGATCCTAAACATTGCTCGGTACCCCAAGTGACGTAGAGGGTGTAGCACGAGTCCTTGGAGGTACCCCAAGTGTAGAATGGTTAAGAGAGTATTCTAAATGCTTAGAATGGTCTAGGAATATTTATTTGGACTTATAAGAACCATTAGAATGATCCTAAACAATGCTTGAGTCCCCAAGGGACGTAGACCATGTAGCATCAGTCCTTAGAGGTTCTAACAAGTGTAAAATGGTTAAGAGAGTAATCTAAAGGCTTAGAATAGTCTAGGAATGTGTATTAGGACTTATAAGAACTATTAGAATGATCCTAAACATTGCTTGGTACCCCAAGTGACGTAGAGGGTGTAGCACTAGTCCTTGGAGGTTCTAACAAGTGTAGAATGATCCTAAACATTGCTTGGTACACCAAGGGACGTAGAGGGTGTAGCACGATTCCTTGGATGTTCTAACAAGTGTAGAATGGTTAAGAGAGTATTCTAAAGGCTTAGAATGGTCTAGTAATATGTAGTTGGACTTATAAGAACCATTAGAATGATCCTACACATTGCTCGGTACCCCAAGTGACGTAGAGGGTGTAGCACGAGTCCTTGGAGGTTCTAACAAGTGTAGAATGGTTAAGAGAGTATTCTAAAGGCTTAGAATGGTCTAGGAATATGTATTTGGACTTATAAGAACCATTAGAATGATCCTAAACAATGCTTGAGTCCCCAAGGGACGTAGAGCGTGTAGCATGAGTCCTTGGAGGTTCTAACAAGTGTAGAATGGTTAAGAGAGTATTCTAAAGGCTTAGAATAGTCTAGGAATGTGTATTAGGACTTATAAGAACCATTAGAATGATCCTAAACATTGCTCGGTACCCCAAGTGACGTAGAGGGTGTAGCACCAGTCCTTGGAGGTTCTAACAAGTGTAGAATGATCCTAAACATTGCTTGGTACACCAAGGGACGTAGAGGGTGTAGCACGAGTCCTTGGATGTTCTAACAAGTGTAGAATGGTTAAGAGAGTATTCTAAAGGCTTAGAATGGTCTAGCAATGTGTATTAGGACTTATAAGAACCATTAGAATGATCCTACACATTGCTCGGTACCCCAAGTGACGTAGAGGGTGTAGCACGAGTCCTTGGAGGTTCTAACAAGTGTAGAATGGTTAAGAGAGTATTCTAAAGGCTTAGAATGGTCTAGGAATATGTATTTGGACTTACAAGAACCATTAGAATGATCCTAAACAATGCTTGAGTCCCCAAGGGACGTAGAGCGTGTAGCATGAGTCCTTGGAGGTTCTAACAAGTGTAGAATGGTTAAGATAGTATTCTAAAGGCTTAGAATGATCTAGGAATGTGTATTAGGACTTATAAGAACCATTAGAATGATCCTAAACATTGTTTGGTACCCCAAAGGACGTAGAGGGTGTAGCACAGGTCCTTGTAGGTTCTTACAAGTGTAGAATGGTTAAGAGAGTATTCTAAAGGCTTAGAATGGTCTAGAAATGTGTATTAGCACTTATAAGAACCATTAGAATGATCCTAAATATTGCTCGGTTCCCCAAGTGACGTAGAGGGTGTAGAACGAGTGCTTGGATGTTCTAACAAGTGTAGAATGATTAAGAGAGTATTCTAAAGGCTTAGAATGGTCTAGGAATGTGTATTAGGACTTATAAGAACCATTAGAATGATCCTAAACATTGCTCGGTACCCCAAGTGACGTAGAGGGTGTAGCACGAGTCCTTGGAGGTTTTAACAAGTGTATAATGGTTAAGAGAGTATTCTAAATGCTTAGAATGGTCTAGGAATGTGTATTAGGACTTATAAGAACCATTAGAATGATCCTAAACATTGCTTTGTACCCTAAGTGACGTAGAGGGTGTAGCACGAGTCCTTGGAGGTTCTAACAAGTGTAGAATGGTTAAGAGAGTATTCTAAAGGCTTAGAATGGTCTAGGAATATGTATTTGGACTTACAAGAACCATTAGAATGATCCTAAACAATGCTTGAGTCCCCAAGGGACGTAGAGCGTGTAGCATGAGTCCTTGGAGGTTCTAACAAGTGTAGAATGGTTAAGATAGTATTCTAAAGGCTTAGAATGATCTAGGAATGTGTATTAGGACTTATAAGAACCATTAGAATGATCCTAAACATTGTTTGGTACCCCAAAGGACGTAGAGGGTGTAGCACAGGTCCTTGTAGGTTCTTACAAGTGTAGAATGGTTAAGAGAGTATTCTAAAGGCTTAGAATGGTCTAGAAATGTGTATTAGCACTTATAAGAACCATTAGAATGATCCTAAATATTGCTCGGTTCCCCAAGTGACGTAGAGGGTGTAGAACGAGTGCTTGGATGTTCTAACAAGTGTAGAATGATTAAGAGAGTATTCTAAAGGCTTAGAATGGTCTAGGAATGTGTATTAGGACTTATAAGAACCATTAGAATGATCCTAAACATTGCTCGGTACCCCAAGTGACGTAGAGGGTGTAGCACGAGTCCTTGGAGGTTTTAACAAGTGTATAATGGTTAAGAGAGTATTCTAAATGCTTAGAATGGTCTAGGAATGTGTATTAGGACTTATAAGAACCATTAGAATGATCCTAAACATTGCTTTGTACCCTAAGTGACGTAGAGGGTGTAGCACGAGTCCTTGGAGGTTCTAACAAGTGTAGAATGGTCAAGAGAGTATTCTAATGGCTTAGAATGGTCTAGGAATATGTATTTGGACTTATAAGAACCATTAGAATGATCCTAAACAATGCTTGAGTCCCCAAGGGACGTAGAGTGTGTAACATGAGTCCTTGGAGGTTCAAACAAGAGTAGAATGGTTAAGAGAGTATTCTAAAGGGTTAGAATGGTCTAGGAATGCGTATTAGGACTTATAAGAACCATTAGAATGATCCCAAACTTTGCTTGGTACACCAAGGGACGTAGAGGGTGTAGCACGAGTCCTTGGATGTTCTAACAAGTGTAGAATGGTTAAGAGAGTATTCTAAAGGCTTAGAATGGTCTAGGAATGTGTATTAGGATTTATAAGAACCATTAGAATGATACTAAACATTGCTTGGTACCCCAAGTGACGTAGAGGGTGTAGCACGAGTCCTTGGAGGTTCTAACAAGTGTAGAATGGTTAAGAGAGTATTCTAAAGGCTTAGAATGGTCTAGGAATTGTATTTGGACTTATAAGAACGATTAGAATGATCCTAAACAATGCTTGGTACACCAAGGGACGTAGAGGGTGTAGCACGAGTCCTTGGATGTTCTAACAAGTGTAGAATGGTTAAGAGAGTATTCTAAAGGCTTAGAATGGTCTAGGAATGTGTATTAGGACTTATAAGAACCATTAGAATGATCCTAAACATTGCTCGGTACCCCAAGTGACGTAGAGGGTGTAGCACGAGTCCTTGGAGGTTCTAACAAGTGTAGAATGATTAAGAGAGTATTCTAAAGGCTTAGAATGGTCTAGGAATATGTATTTGGACTTATAAGAACCATTAGAATGATCCTAAACAATGCTTGAGTCCCCAAGGGACGTAGAGCGTGTAGCATGAGTCTTTGGAGGTTCTAACAAGTGTAGAATGGTTAAGAGAGTATTCTAAAGGCTTAGAATGGTCTAGGAATGTGTATTAGGACCTATAAGAACCATTAGAATGATCCTAAACATTGCTTGGTACCCCAAAGGACGTAGAGGGTGTAGCACGAGTCCTTGGAGGTTCTAACAAGTGTAGAATGGTTAAGAGAGTATTCTAAAGGCTTAGAATGGTCTAGGAATATGTATTTGGACTTATAAGAACCATTGGAATGATCCTAAACAATGCTTGAGTCCCCAAGGGACGTAGAGAGTGTAGCATGAGTCCTTGGAGGTTCTAACAAGTGTAGAATGGTTAAGAGAGTTTTCTAAAGGCTTAGAATGGTCTAGGAAGGTGTATTAGGACTTATAAGAACCATTAGCATGATCCTAAACATTGCTTGGTACACCAAGGGACGTAGAGGGTGTAGCACGAGTCCTTGGATGTTCTAACAAGTGTAGAATGGTTAACAGATTATTCTAAAGGCTTAGAATGGTCTAGGAATGTGTATTAGGACTTATAAGAACCATTAGAATGATCC
The DNA here is from genome assembly GCA_037953625.1 of Crotalaria pallida. Classification (NCBI taxonomy): domain Eukaryota; kingdom Viridiplantae; phylum Streptophyta; class Magnoliopsida; order Fabales; family Fabaceae; genus Crotalaria; species Crotalaria pallida. Next base: position 70,112,687 of record CM075649.1, on the reverse strand, counting down.
TAAACAATACTTGAGTCCTCAAGGGACGTAGAGGGTGTAGCATGAGTCCTTGGAGGTTTTAACCAGTGTATAATGGTTAAGAGAGTATTCTAAAGGCTTAGAATGGTCTAGGAATGTGTATTAGGACTTATAAGAACCATTAGAATGATCCTAAACAATGATTGAGTACCCAAGGGACGTAGAGGGTGTAGCATGAGTCCTTGGAGGTTCTAACAAGTTTAGAATGGTTAAGAGTGTTTTCTAAAGGCTTAGAATGGTCTAGGAATGTGTATTAGGACTTATAAGAACCATTAGAATGATCCTAAACAATGCTTGAGTCCCCAAGGGACGTAGAGCGTGTAGCATGAGTCCTTGGAGGTTCTAACAAGTGTAGAATGGTTAAGAGAGTATTCTAAAGGCTTAGAATGGTCTAGGAATGTGTATTAGGACTTATAAGAACCATTAGAATGATCCTAAACATTGCTTGGTACCCCAAAGGACGTAGAGGGTGTAGCACGAGTCCTTGGAGGTTCTAACAAGTGTAGAATGGTTAAGAGAGTATTCTAAAGGCTTAGAATGGTCTAGGAATGTGTATTAAGACTTATAAGAACCATTCGGATGATCCTAAACATTGCTCGGTACCCCAAGTGACGTAGAGGGTGTAGCACGAGTCCTTGGAGGTACCCCAAGTGTAGAATGGTTAAGAGAGTATTCTAAATGCTTAGAATGGTCTAGGAATATTTATTTGGACTTATAAGAACCATTAGAATGATCCTAAACAATGCTTGAGTCCCCAAGGGACGTAGACCTTGTAGCATCAGTCCTTAGAGGTTCTAACAAGTGTAAAATGGTTAAGAGAGTAATCTAAAGGCTTAGAATAGTCTAGGAATGTGTATTAGGACTTATAAGAACTATTAGAATGATCCTAAACATTGCTTGGTACCCCAAGTGACGTAGAGGGTGTAGCACTATTCCTTGGAGGTTCTAACAAGTGTAGAATGATCCTAAACATTGCTTGGTACACCAAGGGACGTAGAGGGTGTAGCACGAGTCCTTGGATGTTCTAACAAGTGTAGAATGGTTAAGAGAGTATTCTAAAGGCTTAGAATGGTCTAGGAAGGTGTATTACGACTTATAAGAACCATTAGAATGATCCTAAACAATGCTTGAGTCCCCGAGGGACGTAGAGCGTGTAGCATGAGTCCTTGGAGGTTCTAACAAGTGTAGAATGGTTAAGAGAGTATTCTAAAGGCTTAGAATGGTCTAGGAATGTGTATTAGGACTTATAAGAACCATTCGGATGATCCTAAACATTGCTCGGTACCCCAAGTGACGTAGAGGGTGTAACACGAGTCCTTGGAGGTACCCCAAGTGTAGAATGGTTAAGAGAGTATTCTAAATGTTTAGAATGGTCTAGGAGTATTTATTTGGACTTATAAGAACCATTAGAATGATCCTAAACAATGCTTGAGTCCCCAAGGGACGTAGAGCATGTAGCATGAGTCCTTGGAGGTTCTAACAAGTGTAAAATGGTTAGGAGAGTAATCTAAAGGCTTAGAATAATCTAGGAATGTGTATTAGGACTTATAAGAACTATTAGAATGATCCTAAACATTGCTTGGTACCCCAAGTGACGTAGAGGGTGTAGCACTAGTCCTTGGAGGTTCTAACAAGTGTAGAATGATCCTAAACATTGCTTGGTACACCAAGGGACGTAGAGGGTGTAGCACGAGTCCTTGGATGTTCTAACAAGTGTAGAATGGTTAAGAGAGTATTCTAAAGGCTTAGAATGGTCTAGGAAGGTGTATTACGACTTATAAGAACCATTAGAATGATCCTGAACAATGCTTGAGTCCCCGAGGGACGTAGAGCGTGTAGCATGAGTCCTTGGAGGTTCTAACAAGTGTAGAATGGTTAAGAGAGTATTCTAAAGGCTTAGAATGGTCTAGGAATGTGTATTAGGACTTATAAGAACCATTAGAATGATCCTAAACATTGCTTGGTACCCCAAAGGACGTAGAGGGTGTAGCACGAGTCCTTGGAGGTTCTAACAAGTGTAGAATGGTTAAGAGAGTATTCTAAAGGCTTAGAATGGTCTAGGAATGTGTATTAAGACTTATAAGAACCATTCGGATGATCCTAAACATTGCTCGGTACCCCAAGTGACGTAGAGGGTGTAGCACGAGTCCTTGGAGGTACCCCAAGTGTAGAATGGTTAAGAGAGTATTCTAAATGCTTAGAATGGTCTAGGAATATTTATTTGGACTTATAAGAACCATTAGAATGATCCTAAACAATGCTTGAGTCCCCAAGGGACGTAGACCTTGTAGCATCAGTCCTTAGAGGTTCTAACAAGTGTAAAATGGTTAAGAGAGTAATCTAAAGGCTTAGAATAGTCTAGGAATGTGTATTAGGACTTATAAGAACTATTAGAATGATCCTAAACATTGCTTGGTACCCCAAGTGACGTAGAGGGTGTAGCACTAGTCCTTGGAGGTTCTAACAAGTGTAGAATGATCCTAAACATTGCTTGGTACACCAAGGGACGTAGAGGGTGTAGCACGAGTCCTTGGATGTTCTAACAAGTGTAGAATGGTTAAGAGAGTATTCTAAAGGCTTAGAATGGTCTAGGAAGGTGTATTACGACTTATAAGAACCATTAGAATGATCCTAAACAATGCTTGAGTCCCCGAGGGACGTAGAGCGTGTAGCATGAGTCCTTGGAGGTTCTAACAAGTGTAGAATGGTTAAGAGAGTATTCTAAAGGCTTAGAATGGTCTAGGAATGTGTATTAGGACTTATAAGAACCATTCGGATGATCCTAAACATTGCTCGGTACCCCAAGTGACGTAGAGGGTGTAACACGAGTCCTTGGAGGTACCCCAAGTGTAGAATGGTTAAGAGAGTATTCTAAATGTTTAGAATGGTCTAGGAGTATTTATTTGGACTTATAAGAACCATTAGAATGATCCTAAACAATGCTTGAGTCCCCAAGGGACGTAGAGCATGTAGCATGAGTCCTTGGAGGTTCTAACAAGTGTAAAATGGTTAGGAGAGTAATCTAAAGGCTTAGAATAATCTAGGAATGTGTATTAGGACTTATAAGAACTATTAGAATGATCCTAAACATTGCTTGGTACCCCAAGTGACGTAGAGGGTGTAGCACTAGTCCTTGGAGGTTCTAACAAGTGTAGAATGATCCTAAACATTGCTTGGTACACCAAGGGACGTAGAGGGTGTAGCACGAGTCCTTGGATGTTCTAACAAGTGTAGAATGGTTAAGAGAGTATTCTAAAGGCTTAGAATGGTCTAGGAAGGTGTATTACGACTTATAAGAACCATTAGAATGATCCTGAACAATGCTTGAGTCCCCGAGGGACGTAGAGCGTGTAGCATGAGTCCTTGGAGGTTCTAACAAGTGTAGAATGGTTAAGAGAGTATTCTAAAGGCTTAGAATGGTCTAGGAATGTGTATTAGGACTTATAAGAACCATTAGAATGATCCTAAACATTGCTTGGTACACCAAGGGACGTAGAGGGTGTAGCACGAGTCCTTGGATGTTCTAACAAGTGTAGAATGGTTAAGAGAGTATTCTAAAGGTTTAGAATGGTCTAGGAAGGTGTATTACGACTTATAAGAACCATTAGAATGATCCTAAACAATGCTTGAGTCCCCGAGGGACGTAGAGCGTGTAGCATGAGTCCTTGGAGGTTCTAACAAGTGTAGAATGGTTAAGAGAGTATTCTAAAGGCTTAGAATGGTCTAGGAATGTGTATTAGGACTTATAAGAACCATTAGAATGATCCTAAACATTGCTTGGTACACCAAGGGACGTAGAGGGTGTAGCACGAGTCCTTGGATGTTCTAAGAAGTGTAGAATGGTTAAGAGAGTATTCTAAAGGCTTAGAATGGTCAAGGAATATGTATTTGTACTTATAAGAACCATTAGAATGATCCTAAACAATGCTTGAGTCCCCGAGGGACGTAGAGCGTGTAGCATGAGTCCTTGGAGGTTCTAACAAGTGTAGAATGGTTAAGAGAGTATTCTAAAGGCTTAGAATGGTCTAGGAATGTGTATTAGGACTTATAAGAACCATAAGAATGATCCTAAACATTGCTTGGTACCCCAAAGGACGTAGAGGGTGTAGCACGAGTCCTTGGAGGTTCTAACAAGTGTAGAATGGTTAAGAGAGTATTCTAAAGGCTTAGAATGGTCTAGGAGTGTGTATTAGGACTTATAAGAACCATTCGGATGATCCTAAACATTGCTCGGTACCCCAAGTGACGTAGAGGGTGTAACACGAGTCCTTGGAGGTACCCCAAGTGTAGAATGGTTAAGAGAGTATTCTAAATGTTTAGAATGGTCTAGGAGTATTTATTTGGACTTATAAGAACCATTAGAATGATCCTAAACAATGCTTGAGTCCCCAAGGGACGTAGAGCATGTAGCATGAGTCCTTGGAGGTTCTAACAAGTGTAAAATGGTTAGGAGAGTAATCTAAAGGCTTAGAATAATCTAGGAATGTGTATTAGGACTTATAAGAACTATTAGAATGATCCTAAACATTGCTTGGTACCCCAAGTGACGTAGAGGGTGTAGCACTAGTCCTTGGAGGTTCTAACAAGTGTAGAATGATCCTAAACATTGCTTGGTACACCAAGGGACGTAGAGGGTGTAGCACGAGTCCTTGGATGTTCTAACAAGTGTAGAATGGTTAAGAGAGTATTCTAAAGGCTTAGAATGGTCTAGGAAGGTGTATTACGACTTATAAGAACCATTAGAATGATCCTGAACAATGCTTGAGTCCCCGAGGGACGTAGAGCGTGTAGCATGAGTCCTTGGAGGTTCTAACAAGTGTAGAATGGTTAAGAGAGTATTCTAAAGGCTTAGAATGGTCTAGGAATGTGTATTAGGACTTATAAGAACCATTAGAATGATCCTAAACATTGCTTGGTACACCAAGGGACGTAGAGGGTGTAGCACGAGTCCTTGGATGTTCTAACAAGTGTAGAATGGTTAAGAGAGTATTCTAAAGGTTTAGAATGGTCTAGGAAGGTGTATTACGACTTATAAGAACCATTAGAATGATCCTAAACAATGCTTGAGTCCCCGAGGGACGTAGAGCGTGTAGCATGAGTCCTTGGAGGTTCTAACAAGTGTAGAATGGTTAAGAGAGTATTCTAAAGGCTTAGAATGGTCTAGGAATGTGTATTAGGACTTATAAGAACCATTAGAATGATCCTAAACATTGCTTGGTACACCAAGGGACGTAGAGGGTGTAGCACGAGTCCTTGGATGTTCTAAGAAGTGTAGAATGGTTAAGAGAGTATTCTAAAGGCTTAGAATGGTCTAGGAATATGTATTTGTACTTATAAGAACCATTAGAATGATCCTAAACAATGCTTGAGTCCCCGAGGGACGTAGAGCGTGTAGCATGAGTCCTTGGAGGTTCTAACAAGTGTAGAATGGTTAAGAGAGTATTCTAAAGGCTTAGAATGGTCTAGGAATGTGTATTAGGACTTATAAGAACCATAAGAATGATCCTAAACATTGCTTGGTACCCCAAAGGACGTAGAGGGTGTAGCACGAGTCCTTGGAGGTTCTAACAAGTGTAGAATGGTTAAGAGAGTATTCTAAAGGCTTAGAATGGTCTAGGAGTGTGTATTAGGACTTATAAGAACCATTCGGATGATCCTAAACATTGCTCGGTACCCCAAGTGACGTAGAGGGTGTAACACGAGTCCTTGGAGGTACCCCAAGTGTAGAATGGTTAAGAGAGTATTCTAAATGTTTAGAATGGTCTAGGAGTATTTATTTGGACTTATAAGAACCATTAGAATGATCCTAAACAATGCTTGAGTCCCCAAGGGACGTAGAGCATGTAGCATGAGTCCTTGGAGGTTCTAACAAGTGTAAAATGGTTAGGAGAGTAATCTAAAGGCTTAGAATAATCTAGGAATGTGTATTAGGACTTATAAGAACTATTAGAATGATCCTAAACATTGCTTGGTACCCCAAGTGACGTAGAGGGTGTAGCACTAGTCCTTGGAGGTTCTAACAAGTGTAGAATGATCCTAAACATTGCTTGGTACACCAAGGGACGTAGAGGGTGTAGCACGAGTCCTTGGATGTTCTAACAAGTGTAGAATGGTTAAGAGAGTATTCTAAAGGCTTAGAATGGTCTAGGAAGGTGTATTACGACTTATAAGAACCATTAGAATGATCCTGAACAATGCTTGAGTCCCCGAGGGACGTAGAGCGTGTAGCATGAGTCCTTGGAGGTTCTAACAAGTGTAGAATGGTTAAGAGAGTATTCTAAAGGCTTAGAATGGTCTAGGAATGTGTATTAGGACTTATAAGAACCATTAGAATGATCCTAAACATTGCTTGGTACACCAAGGGACGTAGAGGGTGTAGCACGAGTCCTTGGATGTTCTAACAAGTGTAGAATGGTTAAGAGAGTATTCTAAAGGTTTAGAATGGTCTAGGAAGGTGTATTACGACTTATAAGAACCATTAGAATGATCCTAAACAATGCTTGAGTCCCCGAGGGACGTAGAGCGTGTAGCATGAGTCCTTGGAGGTTCTAACAAGTGTAGAATGGTTAAGAGAGTATTCTAAAGGCTTAGAATGGTCTAGGAATGTGTATTAGGACTTATAAGAACCATTAGAATGATCCTAAACATTGCTTGGTACACCAAGGGACGTAGAGGGTGTAGCACGAGTCCTTGGATGTTCTAAGAAGTGTAGAATGGTTAAGAGAGTATTCTAAAGGCTTAGAATGGTCTAGGAATATGTATTTGTACTTATAAGAACCATTAGAATGATCCTAAACAATGCTTGAGTCCCCGAGGGACGTAGAGCGTGTAGCATGAGTCCTTGGAGGTTCTAACAAGTGTAGAATGGTTAAGAGAGTATTCTAAAGGCTTAGAATGGTCTAGGAATGTGTATTAGGACTTATAAGAACCATTAGAATGATCCTAAACATTGCTTGGTACACCAAGGGACATAGAGGGTGTAGCACGAGTCCTTGGATGTACTAACAAGTGTAGAATGGTTAAGAGAGTATTCTAAAGGCTTAGAATGGTCTAGGAATATGTATTTGTACTTATAAGAACCATTAGAATGATCCTAAACAATGCTTGAGTCCCCGAGGGACGTAGAGCGTGTAGCATGAGTCCTTGGAGGTTCTAACAAGTGTAGAATGGTTAAGAGAGTATTCTAAAGGCTTAGAATGGTCTAGGAATGTGTATTAGGACTTATAAGAACCATTAGAATGATCCTAAACATTGCTTGGTACACCAAGGGACGTAGAGGGTGTAGCACGAGTCCTTGGATGTTCTAAGAAGTGTAGAATGGTTAAGAGAGTATTCTAAAGGCTTAGAATGGTGTAGGAATATGTATTTGTACTTATAAGAACCATTAGAATGATCCTAAACAATGCTTGAGTCCCCGAGGGACGTAGAGCGTGTAGCATGAGTCCTTGGAGGTTCTAACAAGTGTAGAATGGTTAAGAGAGTATTCTAAAGGCTTAGAATGGTCTAGGAATGTGTATTAGGACTTATAAGAACCATTAGAATGATCCTAAACATTGCTTGGTACACCAAGGGACATAGAGGGTGTAGCACGAGTCCTTGGATGTACTAACAAGTGTAGAATGGTTAAGAGAGTATTCTAAAGGCTTAGAATGGTCTAGGAATATGTATTTGTACTTATAAGAACCATTAGAATGATCCTAAACAATGCTTGAGTCCCCGAGGGACGTAGAGCGTGTAGCATGAGTCCTTGGAGGTTCTAACAAGTGTAGAATGGTTAAGAGAGTATTCTAAAGGCTTAGAATGGTCTAGGAATGTGTATTAGGACTTATAAGAACCATTAGAATGATCCTAAACATTGCTTGGTACACCAAGGGACGTAGAGGGTGTAGCACGAGTCCTTGGATGTTCTAAGAAGTGTAGAATGGTTAAGAGAGTATTCTAAAGGCTTAGAATGGTGTAGGAATATGTATTTGTACTTATAAGAACCATTAGAATGATCCTAAACAATGCTTGAGTCCCCGAGGGACGTAGAGCGTGTAGCATGAGTCCTTGGAGGTTCTAACAAGTGTAGAATGGTTAAGAGAGTATTCTAAAGGCTTAGAATGGTCTAGGAATGTGTATTAGGACTTATAAGAACCATAAGAATGATCCTAAACATTGCTTGGTACCCCAAAGGACGTAGAGGGTGTAGCACGAGTCCTTGGAGGTTCTAACAAGTGTAGAATGGTTAAGAGAGTATTCTAAAGGCTTAGAATGGTCTAAGAGTGTGTATTAGGACTTATAAGAACCATTCGGATGATCCTAAACATTGCTCGGTACCCCAAGTGACGTAGAGGGTGTAACACGAGTCCTTGGAGGTACCCCAAGTGTAGAATGGTTAAGAGAGTATTCTAAATGTTTAGAATGGTCTAGGAGTATTTATTTGGACTTATAAGAACCATTAGAATGATCCTAAACAATGCTTGAGTCCCCAAGGGACGTAGAGCATGTAGCATGAGTCCTTGGAGGTTCTAACATGTGTAAAATGGTTAGGAGAGTAATCTAAAGGCTTAGAATAGTCTAGGAATGTGTATTAGGACTTATAAGAACTATTAGAATGATCCTAAACATTGCTTGGTACCCCAAGTGACGTAGAGGGTGTAGCACTAGTCCTTGGAGGTTCTAACAAGTGTAGAATGATCCTAAACATTGCTTGGTACACCAAGGGACGTAGAGGGTGTAGCACGAGTCCTTGGATGTTCTAACAAGTGTAGAATGGTTAAGAGAGTATTCTAAAGGCTTAGAATGGTCTAGGAAGGTGTATTACGACTTATAAGAACCATTAGAATGATCCTAAACAATGCTTGAGTCCCCGAGGGACGTAGAGCGTGTAGCATGAGTCCTTGGAGGTTCTAACAAGTGTAGAATGGTTAAGAGAGTATTCTAAAGGCTTAGAATGGTCTAGGAATGTGTATTTGGACTTATAAGAACCATTAGAATGATCCTAAACATTGCTTGGTACACCAAGGGACGTAGAGGGTGTAGCACGAGTCCTTGGATGTTCTAAGAAGTGTAGAATGGTTAAGAGAGTATTCTAAAGGCTTAGAATGGTCTAGGAATATGTATTTGTACTTATCAGAACCATTAGAATGATCCTAAACAATGCTTGAGTCCCCGAGGGACGTAGAGCGTGTAGCATGAGTCCTTGGAGGTTCTAACAAGTGTAGAATGGTTAAGAGAGTATTCTAAAGGCTTAGAATGGTCTAGGAATGTGTATTAGGACTTATAAGAACCATTAGAATGATCCTAAACATTGCTTGGTACCCCAAAGGACGTAGAGGGTGTAGCACGAGTCCTTGGAGGTTCTAACAAGTGTAGAATGGTTAAGAGAGTATTCTAAAGGCTTAGAATGGTCTAGGAATGTGTATTAGGACTTATAAGAACCATTCGGATGATCCTAAACATTGCTCGGTACCCCAAGTGACGTAGAGGGTGTAGCACGAGTCCTTGGAGGTACCCCAAGTGTAGAATGGTTAAGAGAGTATTCTAAATGCTTAGAATGGTCTAGGAATATTTATTTGGACTTATAAGAACCATTAGAATGATCCTAAACAATGCTTGAGTCCCCAAAGGACGTAGACCTTGTAGCATCAGTCCTTAGAGGTTCTAACAAGTGTAAAATGGTTAAGAGAGTAATCTAAAGGCTTAGAATAATCTAGGAATGTGTATTAGGACTTATAAGAACTATTAGAATGATCCTAAACATTGCTTGGTACCCCAAGTGACGTAGAGGGTGTAGCACTAGTCCTTGGAGGTTCTAACAAGTGTAGAATGATCCTAAACATTGCTTGGTACACCAAGGGACGTAGAGGGTGTAGCACGAGTCCTTGGATGTTCTAACAAGTGTAGAATGGTTAAGAGAGTATTCTAAAGGCTTAGAATGGTCTAGGAAGGTGTATTACGACTTATAAGAACCATTAGAATGATCCTGAACAATGCTTGAGTCCCCGAGGGACGTAGAGCGTGTAGCATGAGTCCTTGGAGGTTCTAACAAGTGTAGAATGGTTAAGAGAGTATTCTAAAGGCTTAGAATGGTCTAGGAATGTGTATTAGGACTTATAAGAACCATTAGAATGATCCTAAACATTGCTTGGTACACCAAGGGACGTAGAGGGTGTAGCACGAGTCCTTGGATGTTCTAACAAGTGTAGAATGGTTAAGAGAGTATTCTAAAGGCTTAGAATGGTCTAGGAAGGTGTATTACGACTTATAAGAACCATTAGAATGATCCTAAACAATGCTTGAGTCCCCGAGGGACGTAGAGCGTGTAGCATGAGTCCTTGGAGGTTCTAACAAGTGTAGAATGGTTAAGAGAGTATTCTAAAGGCTTAGAATGGTCTAGGAATGTGTATTAGGACTTATAAGAACCATTAGAATGATCCTAAACATTGCTTGGTACACCAAGGGACGTAGAGGGTGTAGCACGAGTCCTTGGATGTTCTAAGAAGTGTAGAATGGTTAAGAGAGTATTCTAAAGGCTTAGAATGGTCTAGGAATATGTATTTGTACTTATAAGAACCATTAGAATGATCCTAAACAATGCTTGAGTCCCCGAGGGACGTAGAGCGTGTAGCATGAGTCCTTGGAGGTTCTAACAAGTGTAGAATGGTTAAGAGAGTATTCTAAAGGCTTAGAATGGTCTAGGAATGTGTATTAGGACTTATAAGAACCATTAGAATGATCCTAAACATTGCTTGGTACACCAAGGGACATAGAGGGTGTAGCACGAGTCCTTGGATGTACTAACAAGTGTAGAATGGTTAAGAGAGTATTCTAAAGGCTTAGAATGGTCTAGGAATATGTATTTGTACTTATAAGAACCATTAGAATGATCCTAAACAATGCTTGAGTCCCCGAGGGACGTAGAGCGTGTAGCATGAGTCCTTGGAGGTTCTAACAAGTGTAGAATGGTTAAGAGAGTATTCTAAAGGCTTAGAATAATCTAGGAATGTGTATTAGGACTTATAAGAACCATTAGAATGATCCTAAACATTGCTCAGTACCCCAAGTGACGTAGAGGGTGTAGCACGAGTCCTTGGAGGTTCTAACAATTGTAGAATGGTTAATAGAGTATTCTAAAGGCTTAGAATGGTTTAGGAATATGTATTTGGACTTATAAGAACCATTAGAATGATCCTAAACATTGCTTGGTACACCAAGGGACGTAGAGGGTGTAGCACGAGTCCTTGGATGTTCTAACAAGTGTAGAATGGTTAAGAGAGTATTCTAAAGGCTTAGAATGGTCTAGGAATGTGTATTAGGACTTATAAGAACCATTAGAATGATTCTAAACATTGCTCGGTACCCCAAGTGACGTAGAGGGTGTAGCACGAATCCTTGGAGGTACCCCAAGTGTAGAATGGTTAAGAGAGTATTCTAAATGTTTAGAATGGTCTAGGAATATTTATTTGGACTTATAAGAACCATTAGAATGATAAACAATGCTTGAGTCCCCAAGGGACGTAGAGCATGTAGCATGAGTCCTTGGAGGTTCTAACAAGTGTAGAATGGTTAAGAGAGTATTCTAAAGGCTTAGAATAGTCTAGGAATGTGTATTAGGACTTATAAGAACCATTAGAATGATCCTAAACATTGCTCGGTACCCCAAGTGACGTAGAGGGTGTAGCACCAGTCCTTGGAGGTTCTAACAAGTGTAGAATGATCCTAAACATTGCTTGGTACACCAAGGGACGTAGAGGGTGTAGGACGAGTCCTTGGATGTTCTAACAAGTGTAGAATGGTTAAGAGAGTATTCTAAAGGCTTAGAATGGTCTAGGAAGGTGTATTAGGACTTAGAAGAACCATTAGAATGATCCTAAACAATGCTTGAGTCCCCGAGGGACGTAGAGCGTGTAGCATGAGTCCTTGGAGGTTCTAGAAATGTAGGATTGTTAAGAGAGTATTCTAAAGGCTTAGAATGGTCTAGGAATGTGTATTAGGACTTATATGAACCATTAGAATGATCCTAAACATTGCTTGGTACCCCAAAGGACGTAGAGGGTGTAGCACGAGTCCTTGGAGGTTCTTACAAGTGTAGAATGGTTAAGAGAGTATTCTAAAGGCTTAGAATGGTCTAGGAATGTGTATTAGGACTTATAAGAACCATTAGAATGATCCTAAATATTGCACGGTTCCCCAAGTGACGTAGAGGGTGTAGAACGAGTGCTTGGATGATCTAACAAGTGTAGAATGGTTAAGAGAGTATTCTAAAGGCTTAGAATGGTCTAGGAATATGTATTTGTACTTATAAGAACCATTAGAATGATCCTAAACATTGCTCGATACCCCAAGTGACGTAGAGGGTGTAGCACGAGTCCTTGGAGGTTCTAACAAGTGTAGAATGGTTAAGAGAGTATTCTAAAGGCTTAGAATGGTCTAGGAATATGTATTTGGACTTATAAGAACCATTAGAAATATCCTAAACAATGCTTGAGTCCCCAAGGGACGTAGAACGTGCAGCATGAGTCCTTGGAGGTTCTAACAAGTGTAGAATGGTTAAGAGAGTATTCTAAAGGCTTAGAGTGGTCTAGGAATGTGTATTAGGACTTATAAGAACCATTAGAATGATCCTTAACATTGCTTGGTACCCCAAAGGACGTAGAGGGTGTAGCACGAGTCCTTGGAGGTTCTTACAAGTGTAGAATGGTTAAGAGAGTATTCTAAAGGCTTAGAATGGTCTAGGAATGTGTATTAGGACATATAAGAACCATTAGAATGATCCTAAATATTGCTCGGTACCCCAAATGACGTAGAGGGTGTAGCAAGAGTCCTTGGAGGTTCTAACAAGTGTAGAATGGTTAAGAGAGTATTCTAAAGGCTTAGAATTGTCTAGGAATATGTATTTGGACTTTTAAGAACCATTAGAATGATCCTAAACATTGCTTGGTACACCAAGGGACGTAGAGGGTGTAGCACGAGTCCTTGGATGTTCTAACAAGTGTAGCACCATTATTATATTTATTAAATCAATTCACACACATATACTAACTATATGAACACATATTTTAATCAAGGATTAATATAGAAATAATTAATTATAATTAATTTATAATTAACATTTCATTAATCAGGGATTAAAATTTTGGGTTGTTACACTACTCCCCCACTTACAAGGAATTTCGTCCCCGAAATTCAACTTATACAAACAAGTCAGGATAATCCTGACGCATCTTATCCTCTAATTCCCAAGATGCTTCCATTACGTCGCCACAAACCTAGACGACTTTGACCAGACAAATGTCCTTCCCTCTAAGCTGTTTGACTCTTCGGTCTTCAATGCGAACTGGCATAGCTTTAAAGGTTAGGTTCTCATGAATTTCTAAGTCATCCGGTTGGATTCTAAGGACAATGGTGGGGTCATGGACATATCTTTTCAGTTGAGACACATGGAATACATTATGAAGGTTAGCTAGCGACGGAGGCAGGGCTAACTGATAAGCTACTGGGCCAACTCTTTTGAGGATTTGATAGGGACCAATAAACTTAGGTGATAGTTTCTGGGTTTTTAAGGATCTACTAACACCTTTTGTTGGTACTATTCTAATGAACACATGGTCTCCTTCAGCAAACTCTAAAGGTTTTCTTCTCCTATCAGCATAGCTTTTCTGCCTACTCTGAGCCATCTTTATCTTCTCTTGTATCATCTTGATCTGTTCCGTGGTCTCTTGCACAAAATCTGGCCCAACCAGAGAACTCTCCCCCACTTGAAACCAGCATAACGACGTCTGGCACAAAAAGATCAAATGATCCTTGACTCAATCACAAAAAGCAACTCGGTTTTCTTCAAATCATGCCTTAGGCAACAATCTTAACAATTCAAGGTTCATTTTATTATATCTTTTTAAGAGTTGATGAAGGAAATCTAAAGGACCTTCAACAAGGATCTCGAATTGGGGATTGATGCAACCAACAAGTTGTACAGAACTGAATTGGAAAAGAGACTCAAAGAAACAATTCCTCCTTCAAAACAAGACTCAAAAATAGAAACAAAGACTCAACCATGGATGAAACCACCATGAGTTGCACAAACTCAAGACTCAAAGAAAATTAAAAAAAAAAACAAAACAACAAAGACTCAAAAGGGATAGGAAGATGGTGACTCATTCTTAGAAGAAAAGAAGCCACCTTGCTTCACATAGCTTCACACCATGGAAGTCTTGAGTTGGTTCAATCACTGAACCTTCAAGAGAATCACTCCCTTGAGAATAAGAAGGCATCACGCCTAAGGCCTAAGCCACACGATTTTTACTCAAAGTTTCAACCTCCAAGTGTAACATATACGACCCATTATGGCCTATTGATGATGGAAAACGTCCAAGCTCTTGATGATGCTTCATGGTCATGGTTATGAGCTTCTTAATAGCCTCATGAATATGAAATTCAATTCATAACTCCCTCATCATGACTTGGCCGTGTACATTGATGCCATTTGAATGTGGTCTTCAATTTGTAACTTCCATCAATCATTACCTATTGAATATGGCTGCACATGATGGTCTTGGAAATGACTCTTCTTTCATTCTTGAATGTAAGGCCGTGAGCTTAATTGCTCTTCATTTGAATTTGCAATTCAAATTGTAACTCCCTTATCTTTAATGTCTTCATGAATGAGAAGAATCTTCCTTCACTTTATTTCTTTTCCCTTGCACGAATTCCTTCCCTGAAGAAGAGAATATCTTGAATTCAATTCAATCATGAATGTCCTTAATGGCACTAAATGATTTTGTGGTTACAGAACTTCATTAATTGAATTTAAGTTTTGTAACGTTCAATTAATGGCATTTAATGGTCATTCAATTCTCATTTAACTTCTACTCTCAACTTGATTCTTTGCTTCATGGAACCAAATTTGTGCACCTCCTTGGCCTCCACATTAGTGGCCTTATTTCATGTTCCAAAGTGTCTTTTTTAAAGGTATGTCTCCTCCATAAGGGCACCTTTAAGGGCAGCCCCTTAAATTCTTCAATCTTTGAGCTTATTGTTTTAGGATTGCAATTTGAGTCACCATGGTCCTTCCATAGGAGGATATCAACGAGTCCATGGATGTTCTAACAAGTGTAGAATGGTTAAGAGAGTATTTTAAAGGCTTAGAATGGTCTAGGAATGTGTATTAGGACTTATAAGAACCATTAGAATGATCCTAAACAATACTTGAGTCCTCAAGGGACGTAGAGGGTGTAGCATGAGTCCTTGGAGGTTTCAACAAGTGTATAATGGTTAAGAGAGTATTCTAAAGGCTTAGAATGGTCTAGGAATGTGTATTAGGACTTATAAGAACCATTAGAATGATCCTAAACATTGCTTGGTACACCAAGGGACGTAGAGGGTGTAGCACGAGTCCTTGGAAGTTCTAACAAGTGTAGAATGGTTAAGAGAGTATTCTAAAGTCTTAGAATGGTCTAGGAATATGTATTTGGACTTATAAGAACCATTAGAATGATCCTAAACAATACTTGAGTCCCCAAGGGACGATGAGGGTGTAGCATGAGTCCTTGGAGGTTCTAGCAAGTGTAGAATGGTGAAGAGAGTATTCTAAAGGCTTAGAATGGTCAAGGAAGGTGTATTAGGACTTATAAGAACCATTAGAATGATCCTAAACATTGCTTGGTACACCAAGGGACGTAGAGGGTGAAGCACGAGTCCTTGGATGTTCTAACAAGTGCAGAATGGTTAAGAGAGTATTCTAAAGGCTTAGAATGGTCTAGGAATGTGTATTAGGACTTATAATAACCATTAGAATGATCCTAAACAACACTTGAGTCCTCAAGGGACGTAGAGGGTGTAGCATGAGTCCTTGGAGGTTTTAACAAGTGTATAATGGTTAAGAGAGTATTCTAAAGGCTTAGAATGGTCTAGGAATGTGTATTAGGACTTATAAGAGCCATTAGAATGATCCAAAACATTGCTTGGTACACCAAGGGACGTAGGGGGTGTAGCAAGAGTCCTTGGACGTTCTAACAAGTGTAGAATGGTTAAGAGAGTATTCTAAAGGCTTAGAATGGTCTAGGAATGTGTATTAGGACTTATAAGAACCATTAGAATGATCCAAAACAATGCTTGGTACACCAAGGGACGTAGAGGGTGTAGCACGAGTCCTTGGATGTTCTAACAAGTGTAGAATGGTTAAGAGAGTATTCTAAAGGCTTAGAATGGTCTAGGAATGTGTATTAGGACTTATAAGAACCATTCGAATGATCGTAAACATTGCTCGGTACCCCAAGAGACGTAGAGGGTGTTGCACGAGTCCTTGGAGGATCTAACAAGTGTAGAATGGTTAAGAGAGTATTCTAAAGTCTTAGAATGGTCTAGGAATATGTATTTGGACTTATAAGAACCATTAGAATGATCCTAAACAATGCTTGAGTCCCCAAGGGACTAAGAGGGATTAGCAAGAGTCCTTGGAGGTTCTAACAAGTGTAGAATGGTGAAGAGAGTATTCTAAAGGCTTAGAATGGTCAAGGAAGGTGTATTAGGACTTATAAGAACCATTAGAATGATCCTAAACATTGCTTGGTACACCAAGGGACGTAGAGGGTGAAGCACGAGTCCTTGGATGTTCTAACAAGTGCAGAATGGTTAAGAGAGTATTCTAAAGGCTTAGAATGGTCTAGGAATGTGTATTAGGACTTATAATAACCATTAGAATGATCCTAAACAACACTTGAGTCCTTAAGGGACGTAGAGGGTGTAGCATGAGTCCTTGGAGGTTTTAACAAGTGTATAATGGTTAAGAGAGTATTCTAAAGGCTTAGAATGGTCTAGGAATGTGTATTAGGACTTATAAGAGCCATTAGAATGATCCAAAACATTGCTTGGTACACCAAGGGACGTAGAGGGTGTAGCAAGAGTCCTTGGACGTTCTAACAAGTGTAGAATGGTGAAGAGAGTATTCTAAAGGCTTAGAATGGTCTAGGAATGTGTATTAGGACTTATAAGAACCATTAGAATGATCCAAAACAATGCTTGGTACACCAAGGGACGTAGAGGGTGTAGCACGAGTCCTTGGATGTTCTAACAAGTGTAGAATGGTTAAGAGAGTATTCTAAAGGCTTAGAATGGTCTAGGAATGTGTATTAGGACTTATAAGAACCATTCGAATGATCGTAAACATTGCTCGGTACCCCAAGAGACGTAGAGGGTGTTGCACGAGTCCTTGGAGGATCTAATAAGTGTAGAATGGTTAAGAGAGTATTCTAAAGGCTTAGAATGGTCTAGGAATATGTATTTGGACTTATAAGAACCATTAGAATGATCCTAAACATTGCTTGAGTCCCCAAGGGACGTAGAGCGTGTAGCATGAGTCCTTGGAGGTTCTAACAAGTGTAGAATGGTTAGAGAGTATTCTAAAGGCTTAGAATGGTCTAGGAATATGTATTTAGACTTATAAGAACCATTAGAATGATCCTAAACAATGCTTGAGTCCCCAAGGGACGTAGAGCGTGTAGCATGAGTCCTTGGAGGTTCTAACAAGTGTAGAATGGTTAGAGAGTATTCTAAAGGCTTAGAATGGTCTAGGAATGTGTATTAGGACTTATAAGAACCATTAGAATGATCCTAAACATTACTTGGTACCCCAAAGGACGTAGAGGGCTTAGCGCGAGTCCTTGGAGGTTCTAACAAGTGTCGAATGGTTAAGAGATTATTCTAAAGTCTTAGAATGGTCTAGGAATATGTATTTGGACTTATAAGAACCATTAGAATGATCCTAAACAATGCTTGAGTCCCCAAGGGACGAAGAGGGTGTAGCATGAGTCCTTGGAGGTTCTAACAAGTGTAGAATGGTGAAGAGAGTATTCTAAAGGCTTAGAATGGTCAAGGAAGGTGTATTAGGACTTATAAGAACCATTAGAATGATCCTAAACATTGCTTGGTACACCAAGGGACGTAGAGGGTGAAGCACGAGTCCTTGGATGTTCTAACAAGTGTAGAATGGTTAAGAGAGTATTCTAAAGGCTTAGAATGGTCTAGGAATGTGTATTAGGACTTATAATAATCATTAGAATGATCCTAAACAACACTTGAGTCCTCAAAGGACGTAGAGGGTGTAGCATGAGTCCTTGGAGGTTTTAACAAGTGTATAATGGTTAAGAGAGTATTCTAAAGGCTTAGAATGGTCTAGGAATGTGTATTAGGACTTATAAGAGCCATTAGAATGATCCAAAACATTGCTTGGTACACCAAGGGACGTAGAGGGTATAGCACGAGTCCTTGGAGGTTCTAAAAGGTGTAGAATGGTTAAGAGAGTATTCTAAAAGCTTAGAATGGTCTAGGAATATGTATTTGGACTTATAAGAACCATTAGAAAGATCCTAAACAATGCTTGAGTCCCCAATGGACGTAGAGGGTGTAGCATGAGTCCTTGGAGGTTCTAACAAGTGTAGAATGGTGAAGAGAGTATTCTAAAGGCTTAGAATGGTCTAGGAAGGTGTATTAGGACTTCTAAGAACCATTAGAATTATCCTAAACATTGCTTGGTACCCCAAGGGACATAGAGGGTGTAGCACGAGTCCTTGGAGGTTCTAACAAGTGTAGAATGGTTAAGAGAGTATTCTAAAGGCTTAGAATGGTCTAGGAATATGTATTTGGACTTATAAGAACCATTAGAATGATCCTAAACAATGCTTGAGTCCCCGAGGGACGTAGAGGGTGTAGCATGAGTCCTTGGAGGTTCTAACAAGTGTAGAATGGTGAAGAGAGTATTCTAAAGGCTTAGAATGGTCTAGGAAGGTGTATTAGGACTTATAAGAACCATTAGAATGATCCTAAACATTGCTTGGTACACCAAGGGACGTAGAGGGTGTAGCACGAGTCCTTGGATGTTCTAACAAGTGTAGAATGGTTAAGAGAGTATTCTAAAGGCTTAGAATGGTCTAGGAATGTGTATTAGGACTTATAAGAACCATTAGAATGATCCTAAACAATACTTAAGTCCTCAAGGGACGTATAGGGTGTAGCATGAGTCCTTGGAGGTTTTAACAAGTGTATAATGGTTAAGAGAGTATTCTAAAGGCTTAGAATGGTCTAGGAATGTGTATTAGGACTTATAAGAACCATTAGAATGATCCAAAACATTGCTTGGTACACCAAGGGACGTAGGGGGTGTAGCACGAGTCCTTGGATGTTCTAACAAGTGTAGAATGGTTAACAGAGTATTCTAAAGGCTTAGAAGGGTATAGGAATGTGTATTAGGACTTATAAGAACCATTAGAATGATCCTAAACATTGCTTGGTACCCCAAAGGACGTAGAGGGTATAGCACGAGTCCTTGGAGGTTCTAAAAGGTGTAGAATGGTTAAGAGAGTATTCTAAAGGCTTAGAATGGTCTAGGAATATGTATTTGGACTTATAAGAACCATTAGAAAGATCCTAAACAATGCTTGAGTCCCCAAGGGACGTAGAGGGTGTAGCATGAGTCCTTGGAGGTTCTAACAAGTGTAGAATGGTGAAGAGAGTATTCTAAAGGCTTAGAATGGTCTAGGAAGGTGTATTAGGACTTCTAAGAACCATTAGAATTATCCTAAACATTGCTTGGTACACCGAGGGACGTAGAGGGTGTAGCACGAGTCCTTGGATGTTCTAACAAGTGTAGAATGGTTAAGAGAGTATTCTAAAGGCTTAGAATGGTCTAGGAATGTGTATTAGGACTTATAAGAACCATTAGAATGATCCTAAACATTGCTTGGTACCCCAAGGGACGTAGAGGGTGTAGCACGAGTCCTTGGAGGTTCTAACAAGTGTAGAATGGTTAAGAGAGTATTCTAAAGGCTTAGATTGGTCTAGGAATATGTATTTGGACTTATAAGAACCATTAGAATGATCCTAAACAATGCTTGAGTCCCCGAGGGACGTAGAGGGTGTAGCATGAGTCCTTGGAGGTTCTAACAAGTGTAGAATGGTGAAGAGAGTATTCTAAAGGCTTAGAATGGTCTAGGAAGGTGTATTAGGACTTATAAGAACCATTAGAATGATCCTAAACATTGCTTGGTACACCAAGGGACGTAGAGGGTGTAGCACGAGTCCTTGGATGTTCTAACAAGTGTAGAATGGTTAAGAGAGTATTCTAAAGGATTAGAATGGTCTAGGAATGTGTATTAGGACTTATAAGAACCATTTGAATGATCCTAAACAATACTTAAGTCCTCAAGGGACGTATAAGGTATAGCATGAGTCCTTGGAGGTTTTAACAAGTGTATAATGGTTAAGAGAGTATTCTAAAGGCTTAGAATGGTCTAGGAATGTGTATTAGGACTTATAAGAACCATTAGAATGATCCAAAACATTGCTTGGTACACCAAGGGACGTAGAGGGTGTAGCACGAGTCCTTGGATGTTCTAACAAGTGTAGAATGGTTAAGAGAGTATTCTAAAGGCTTAGAAGGGTATATGAATGTGTATTAGGACTTATAAGAACCATTAGAATGATCCTAAACATTGCTTGGTACCCCAAAGGACGTAGAGGGTATAGCACGAGTCCTTGGAGGTTCTAAAAGGTGTAGAATGGTTAAGAGAGTATTCTAAAGGCTTAGAATGGTCTAGGAATATGTATTTGGACTTATAAGAACCATTAGAAAGATCCTAAACAATGCTTGAGTCCCCAAGGGACGTAGAGGGTGTAGCATGAGTCCTTGGAGGTTCTAACAAGTGTAGAATGGTGAAGAGAGTATTCTAAAGGCTTAGAATGGTCTAGGAAGGTGTATTAGGACTTCTAAGAACCATTAGAATTATCCTAAACATTGCTTGGTACACCGAGGGACGTAGAGGGTGTAGCACGAGTCCTTGGATGTTCTAACAAGTGTAGAATGGTTAAGAGAGTATTCTAAAGGCTTAGAATGGTCTAGGAATGTGTATTAGGACTTATAAGAACCATTAGAATGATCCTAAACATTGCTTGGTACCCCAAGGGACGTAGAGGGTGTAGCACGAGTCCTTGGAGGTTCTAACAAGTGTAGAATGGTTAAGAGAGTATTCTAAAGGCTTAGATTGGTCTAGGAATATGTATTTGGACTTATAAGAACCATTAGAATGATCCTAAACAATGCTTGAGTCCCCGAGGGACGTAGAGGGTGTAGCATGAGTCCTTGGAGGTTCTAACAAGTGTAGAATGGTGAAGAGAGTATTCTAAAGGCTTAGAATGGTCTAGGAAGGTGTATTAGGACTTATAAGAACCATTAGAATGATCCTAAACATTGCTTGGTACACCAAGGGACGTAGAGGGTGTAGCACGAGTCCTTGGATGTTCTAACAAGTGTAGAATGGTTAAGAGAGTATTCTAAAGGATTAGAATGGTCTAGGAATGTGTATTAGGACTTATAAGAACCATTTGAATGATCCTAAACAATACTTAAGTCCTCAAGGGACGTATAAGGTATAGCATGAGTCCTTGGAGGTTTTAACAAGTGTATAATGGTTAAGAGAGTATTCTAAAGGCTTAGAATGGTCTAGGAATGTGTATTAGGACTTATAAGAACCATTAGAATGATCCAAAACATTGCTTGGTACACCAAGGGACGTAGAGGGTGTAGCACGAGTCCTTGGATGTTCTAACAAGTGTAGAATGGTTAAGAGAGTATTCTAAAGGCTTAGAAGGGTATAGGAATGTGTATTAGGACTTATAAGAACCATTAGAATGATCCTAAACATTGCTTGGTACCCCAAAGGACGTAGAGGGTATAACACGAGTCCTTGGAGGTTCTAAAAGGTGTAGAATGGTTAAGAGAGTATTCTAAAGGCTTAGAATGGTCTAGGAATATGTATTTGGACTTATAAGAACCATTAGAATGATCCTAAACAATGCTTGAGTCCCCGAGGGACGTAGAGGGTGTAGCATGAGTCCTTGGAGGTTATAACAAGTGTAGAATGGTGAAGAGAGTATTCTAAAGGCTTAGAATGGTCTAGGAAGGTGTATTAGGACTTATAAGAACCATTAGAATGATCCTAAACATTGCTTGGTACACCAAGGGACGTAGAGGGTGTAGCACGAGTCCTTGGATGTTCTAACAAGTGTAGAATGGTTAAGAGAGTATTCTAAAGGCTTAGAATGGTCTAGGAATGTGTATTAGGACTTATAAGAACCATTAGAATGATCCTAAACAATACTTAAGTCCTCAAGGGACGTATAGGGTGTAGCATGAGTCCTTGGAGGTTTTAACAAGTGTATAATGGTTAAGAGAGTATTCTAAAGGCTTAGAATGGTCTAGGAATGTGTATTAGGACTTATAAGAACCATTAGAATGATCCAAAACATTGCTTGGTACACCAAGGGACGTAGAGGGTGTAGCACGAGTCCTTGGATGTTCTAACAAGTGTAGAATGGTTAAGAGAGTATTCTAAAGGCTTAGAAGGGTATAGGAATGTGTATTAGGACTTATAAGAACCATTAGAATGATCCTAAACATTGCTTGGTACCCCAAAGGACGTAGAGGGTATAGCACGAGTCCTTGGAGGTTCTAAAAGGTGTAGAATGGTTAAGAGAGTATTCTAAAGGCTTAGAATGGTCTAGGAATATGTATTTGGACTTATAAGAACCATTAGAAAGATCCTAAACAATGCTTGAGTCCCCAAGGGACGTAGAGGTGTAGCATGAGTCCTTGGAGGTTCTAACAAGTGTAGAATGGTGAAGAGAGTATTCTAAAGGCTTAGAATGGTCTAGGAAGGTGTATTAGGACTTCAAAGAACCATTAGAATTATCCTAAACATTGCTTGGTACACCGAGGGACGTAGAGGGTGTAGCACGAGTCCTTGGATGTTCTAACAAGTGTAGAATGGTTAAGAGAGTATTCTAAAGGCTTAGAATGGTCTAGGAATGTGTATTAGGACTTATAAGAGCCATTAGAATGATCCAAAACATTGCTTGGTACACCAAGGGACGTAGAGGGTGTAGCACGAGTCCTTGGATGTTCTAACAAGTGTAGAATGGTTAAGAGAGTATTCTAAAGGCTTAGAATGGTCTAGGAATGTGTATTAGGACTTATAAGAACCATTAGAATGATCCTAAACAATACTTAAGTCCTCAAGGGACGTATAGGGTGTAGCATGAGTCCTTGGAGGTTTTAACAAGTGTATAATGGTTAAGAGAGTATTCTGGTCTAGGAATGTGTATTAGGACTTATAAGAACCATTAGAATGATCCAAAACATTGCTTGGTACACCAAGGGACGTAGAGGGTGTAGCACGAGTCCTTGGATGTTCTAACAAGTGTAGAATGGTTAAGAGAGTATTCTAAAGGCTTAGAAGGGTATAGGAATGTGTATTAGGACTTATAAGAACCATTAGAATGATCCTAAACATTGCTTGGTACCCCAAAGGACGTAGAGGGTATAGCACGAGTCCTTGGAGGTTCTAAAAGGTGTAGAATGGTTAAGAGAGTATTTTAAAGGCTTAGAATGGTCTAGGAATATGTATTTGGACTTATAAGAACCATTAGAAAGATCCTAAACAATGCTTGAGTCCCCAAGGGACGTAGAGGGTGTAGCATGAGTCCTTGGAGGTTCTAACAAGTGTAGAATGGTGAAGAGAGTATTCTAAAGGCTTAGAATGGTCTAGGAAGGTGTATTAGGACTTCAAAGAACCATTAGAATTATCCTAAACATTGCTTGGTACACCGAGGGACGTAGAGGGTGTAGCACGAGTCCTTGGATGTTCTAACAAGTGTAGAATGGTTAAGAGAGTATTCTAAAGGCTTAGAATGGTCTAGGAATGTGTATTAGGACTTATAAGAACCATTAGAATGATCCTAAACAATGCTTGAGTCCCCGATGGACGTAGAGCGTGTAGCATGAGTCCTTGGATGTTCTAACAAGTGTAGAATGGTTAAGAGAGTATTCTAAAGGCTTAGAATGGTCTAGGAATGTGTATTAGGACTTATAAGAACCATTAGAATGATCCTAAACATTGCTTGGTACCCCAAAGGACGTAGAGGGTATAACACGAGTCCTTGGAGGTTCTAAAAGGTGTAGAATGGTTAAGAGAGTATTCTAAAGGCTTAGAATGGTCTAGGAATATGTATTTGGACTTATAAGAACCATTAGAAAGATCCTAAACAATGCTTGAGTCCCCAAGGGACGTAGAGGGTGTAGCATGAGTCCTTGGAGGTTCTAACAAGTGTAGAATGGTGAAGAGAGTATTCTAAAGGCTTAGAATGGTCTAGGAAGGTGTATTAGGACTTCTAAGAACCATTAGAATGATCCTAAACATTGCTTGGTACACCAAGGGACGTAGAGGGTGTAGCACGAGTCCTTGGATGTTCTGACAAGTGTAGAATGGTTAAGAGAGTATTCTAAAGGCTTAGAATGGTCTAGGAATGTGTATTAGGACTTATAAGAACCATTAGAATGATCCTAAACATTGCTCGATGTAACACCCCGATTTGGATTTAGAATTTTCACTAAAAATTTGCGCCATTTTTTTTTATTACTTTATCAAAATCAATTCCGTTTAATTCTTCTACCACAAGATTTTCATAAATACAATATGATTCATTTGGTTTACAAAAAATGTTTGGTACTTAGACTCACGTCATAAAATTCTATTTCCAAAAAGAGATGTTATCCTCCAACATATTTTCAAAAACTCATTTTATCAATGTCATATTTAGTCGATGGTTAATTTGCGGAAAGTAGTTTAATTACTTTAAATGAACTTCATACCTAATCAAAAAGAACTTCTTTTATTCCATTAAAATAATTCATATTACAACTGGGGTTACATTTGGGACAGATTAATCATGTCCTAATCACCTTAAGATAGGATACAAAGCAAAGACTATCCTATCTTATACTACAAGTCTTCATTGCTATCTCCCCTTGCAAGTGTCTAGAATATTCTTCGATTGCCGCATCTGCTTCCTCCTTGTATGATGCGTCATCCTATGATCCTCTTCCAACTTGAGCAACTACTACTCGAACTACTACTTGATCTGTCATCTGTGAACATTGTTCCCCAATGTCCACAGGAAAGGGAAACAGAGAGAGTAAGCACTTCCGAACGATATTATCGTCGACGGCGTGGGCTTACCATAGGGGAATATTAAGACCACACAAACATGTACATCATTATTATCGTTATCGATCTTATTGCATTTGTTACCATAAAATCTTTTCCCACTAAATGTTATACCTCTTAAAAACTATAGCCGTTATATTATCTTTAGTCTCTAAGTTTCATACCATCGGTAAATCAAAAAGGGGGTACCATTACCGAGGTGCAAGGTATGGATATCACACACGTTACATCTCCTCCACAAGTCCAACCATATCCTAGTTCGGAAAGCAGATGGGACGCACAGGAACCTTAGCCACACTAGCATCGAAGTCGGTAAACGAAAAGGCTATACCATCGCCAGTGGTCAGTAAGATATAAAAATTCATGTGACCAACACCGGCGGTCAACAAGATTAATTTCATAAAAGTTTCCAAAATCCCAACCCTTACCGAACTTCTAGCCCTGTTCAGGTTCCCTCTCACCATCTATGATTTGCTCAAGGGGGCGACAGCACTATCTCCAGTTGGCCTGCAGTCCTCGCTACGACGAAAGCCCAGACTCCTGCGTGAACCTTGTCATTGTAGTCCCGTCCCGCCTAGAGAAGTACTCGAGGCTTCTTGACGTTTCACCGTCCTTGCCCTCCCCTATTGCAATCATCACTTGAAGAACTCCTATCCCCAAGCATACCTGAGTATCCGTAGATAAACAGGGTGTCTTTCCTCTCCACTACTTCACTCTCAGCGCAAGGTTTAAAATAAAGGGTTCCTATGTCTTTTAAGCTATCGGAGAGTAAAAAGTTTAACATTCCTAGTTGTGGTCGACCCATTCTAAACCTTGTTTCTAACGGGTCTCGACCTCTAAGGGATTAGCTTTTCATGGACGCTTCCAAATTACAGCGAATTCCAAGCTGAGCTCATAACCACGGAGTTCCAGTCACGTGTCCGGCAAAACTTAATGATCAAGTACGTCACTTTAACAGTGCGATCAGGGAATAACATTACTAAATTTTATAAATTTCCATAAAGATTTCGTATCAATTCCTTAACCATAAAGCCTTTAATCAATTCTTAATATAACATCATATCAATCAATTATTTTCCAATAACAGGTTTATATAACATGTACGCCAGACATGTTATTATTAACAATTTAACAATATATATACCTCATAATATTAAAACCAACATCATAATAAATCAGAATCCATAACATATAAAATCATTATAAAGGGACGTGTTTTCGTAGGAACGGCGGGGGACTCACACACAATTGCCGTTCTACTACTCACCCGATAGATCCCTAGTTCCGACCTTTGAGATGATACGGAACGTCCTAATATTACCCTACATGTCACTATGTCTTAAGAAGGCTTCTCTCTCACCTGAGCTCCACGCTTATTCTGTTTTCAACCCTTTTGCGTCTACAACTCCAGCAGCTCGTTCACTTTTGATTCCTTATGATGAACGACATACAATTAATATCTAATTGAATACCTTATACTACCTTTACGTAAAGACTAACCCAAAGTCCCTTAAAATAAAAATCCTCTTTAAAACATAAATCCTTTTTAAGACATCAGATATTCTGTAAAATAATTCTTTTTTTTTTTAAATTCAATAAATCCTCTTTACAAAACATAATTTAAAACTCACTCCAATATTTGAAAACCTTTAAGAATACATTTTTATTTTCATAAAAACCACAATACATTGTTTATATAACAACTACCATGTTTAAACTAGCATGACTTTAAGGTATTTTTCTTTTGATGCAAGCAGTAAACCAGTTTTGCAAAAATCATGTTATATATATACTTAAATAAGAAGTAAACTCAAGCATTCAAGTCCAAAATACTTTTTCTATCATAAATTAGATTAAGTTAAGGACCACAACTAAATTACAGCAAATTCACTCTCAAATATCTGTATATTCACATAATTAATTTTTTTACAAAATAACTTTTACAGATATTCACACTTATTCCAAGCACATACAAAATCTTACTTACAAATACTTTTAAAAATCCACTTTTTGTCCTAAACATTCATACTTAAAAAAATTAACATATACTTAATCATTTAAGAACAACTCATAACATGAATTTCACACACTTTTCTTAGTTTTGGACAGCATACATACACAAACTTAAAAATTCAATTCCTCTTAAACATGAAATTTTTCTATTATTACTTACTTATTGCTTATTATTCATTAACACAAAGAAGTAAAACAATTAAAAAGACAATGAATAAAAACTTATTTAACCATTCAAAATTTCTATACTTCATATGATATTAGAACTAAAATAAACCCAGAAATAATTAAATTAAACTCATCAAAAACAATTAGCCATCTTAAGAATTTAAGAAAAGGGGAGATGAATCCCTTTAAACACTCTTTTTGGTGTCCCTTTTCTTATTCTTAATTCATATGACTTAAGAATAATTTCATATATTCAAGAACAACATTAAAATGAAAATAAAATTTTAGAACTTTAACTAAAGAAGAATTTGAGAAGGTTTAAACAAAATATAAACAAAACAACTTAAAATAGCTTAATTAAATAAGTGATTATGGGTTACCTCTACTCCTTAAGCTTTTTAGAAAACTTCAAGCAACAAAGCAACCAAACAAATTTCCTTCCTCCCTCCTAGCTTTACACGTCCCTCTCTCTCTCTCTTTCTCTCTTAGAATTTCATTTTTTCTCTTGTAAAACTATCAAGTGTTGGTGTGTGAAAAATATGGAACTAAGGCTCTCTATTTATAGGTGTTTGGAGATGCATTTCCCTTCATTTTTTTGACCTAATTTCGTGCCCCCTTCATCAAGTTCCATTCAAAAATTTTCAAATACTACTTGGAACATGAACTAGCATTAAATGTAACTTTGTTGATTCCTAAAGCATTTTAATTCAAGGATTATTCTCACAAACTTCAGAACTATTCTTCCCCTCTTTCCTCTAATTTTTTGGATGGTGCATATATTAAAAATAGGAGAGAAAATTTCTCATTGGTTCATTGTGGAGGTGCCTACATAATTACCCAATCACTTAATTATTTAAAATTTGATTTTCTACCTACTGTACAAAAATTTTTGCAAACAGCAAAATAAAAATTTTATTTTTACATATTAAGATTCTACATTTCAATACGATCATTTTCATATAAAGTTTGTAATTTTTGGACTTACGGTTTGAAAGTTATGAATTTTTGAAGTTCTAAGATCATTTCTTCAAAAAATACACTTTCTAAGTTTTCCAAAAATTTAAAAAATACTAAAAATACGAAAATACATTTTATTTAAATAATAGTACCATATACAACTTCAGAAATGTATTTTTCATTTTTAAAATAAAATAAACTATAGTCAAAAGGTTATTAAATGCATTAAAACCATACATTGGTTCTTAAAACTCAAAAATTCGTTTCTATTGCAGCAGTGATAAAATTTCTAAAACTCAAAAATAAAAATCAAAGCTTTCCATTTTCATAATCTACGTTTCGATACGATCGTTTTGACATATCATTTGTAATTTTTCGACGTACGGTTGAAAAGATATGAATTTCTAAAGATAGGATACTCTAATCCATCAAAATTCATTTCATCTTTTAAAATCATTTAAATCAAATACTTTACCTTAAAATATTTTATTTAAATAGGCTAGGGAAAACATTGGTATATAATATATATACCTATATATGTCACATGTATATATATAAATATATATATTTTTAATTAAATCCAGACATCAAAATCAAGCATAATTTCCTAATTTCAATTATAAAGTCACAAATAAATTGGGTAAAATTGCGGGTCTCACAATCCTCCCCAACTTAGAGATTTCTCATCCCCGAGAAATACTATGCTATGGAAAATAAGGCATAACATTCTTATGAAAATAACTGCATTCATGCATTGAATCTTAAAAATTCCAACTTAAAATATCCAAGTACGAGAAGGAAAACTCCTTCAAAACAAGTCAAGCAACAAAACAATCAAAAGACTTAGACAAGACGAGTGGATAAACCCACTTTGTTCAAACAACATTCAATACAAACATCAATCCTAAGAACGACTAGTAGCATTAGCATCCTCATTCCCAACCATAGCGAACACTCTTCCGTTTCCTTTTGGCCTATCAGAACCCTTTTCACGCTTTGGTTCCCAACAGTTCTTCGCAGTGTGTCCTGGTTTGTTGCAGTTGAAGCAATTGGGATTTTCATAAGGACAGTTGGGTCCATAGTGGTTCTTGTTACACTTGTTGCAAAGTGGAGGTGCAGTAATTTGTCCTCCGGCAGCATCCCCATTGTTACCACTAGCATTCCCATTGTTCCATCGGTTCCCACCATTGTTTTGATTATTCCGGTTGTTGCTACGATCATTCCCATGATTTCCACCACTACGATTGTTACT
This sequence comes from Crotalaria pallida, assembly GCA_037953625.1. NCBI lineage: Eukaryota > Viridiplantae > Streptophyta > Magnoliopsida > Fabales > Fabaceae > Crotalaria > Crotalaria pallida. The sequence continues at coordinate 70,083,242 of CM075649.1, read as the reverse complement.
TCCAGCCGAATTGTTGCCTCCAAGTCTGTTGTCTCTTTGTCCACTTCCCCGTCTATAGGGACCTTGATGTCGGGCTCCTCTATTTTGGTTTCCACTTCCTAGGGAGTGCCTCATAGGACCACCACTTGAAGCTTGTGCAGCTGACTTCTCTATCAGATTCCTCGACTTCAAACCATTTTCCACAATACTCCCTTTATTCACCAAGGTTGTAAACACATTTATCTCCAAAGGTGCTAGAGTTTGCTTAATTTCCGGCTTCAAACCATCTAGGAACTTTGCACACTTAGACCTCTCGTTCACAGCTTCTCCATAGTAAGGCATAAACCTTGCCAAGTTCTCAAATTTGGCAGCATACTCACCTACACTCATGTTGCCTTGCTCCAGTCGCAGGAATTCCAATTCCTTGGCTGTCTTCAGATGCTCCGGGAAATACTTCACCAAAAGCCTATCCTTGAATTGATTCCAAGTTATCACTCCAGCTTCTCCAGCTAAAGCTTGCTTCTCATTACGCCACCAATCGGCTGCTTCTCCTACCATCATATACCCAGCATAGGCCACCTTCTGTTCATCCGTGCACTGCACCATTCCTCCAAAAATCCTCTCCAGACCGGCTATCCACGCTTCAGCCTCTTCCGTTGCATAACTTCCAGCAAACTCCTTCGGATTTCTGCGGCAAAACTCATCAAGGCCTCTAATTCCTTGTCCACCAGCATTCGCATTCTGATTTTGTTGAAGTTGTTGAAGCATAAGATTCATGTTATCCCTTACTCCTGCCAAAACTGTAGCTGTCTGAGCCATCATAGAAGCTTGTTGTTGAGCGTTCATTGGTTCCTCATTTGCTTGTCGACGTGCCATTGCGATTCTTCTACACACGTGAAGTTTTAAGTCTTAGACTACGCAGAGGATCATACAAGAAAAGCATATAAGGCTATGCTTTAAGCCACAAAGGACATTCACCCTACATACTAACAAACAGAGTCACACAAGAAAGCTTGTAAGACTATGCTTAAGGCCACTAAGGACAACCATCGCTCTGATACCACTAAATGTAACACCCCGATTTGGATTTAGAATTTTCACTAAAAATTTGCTCCATTTTTTTTTATTACTTTATCAAAATCAATTCCGTTTAATTCTTCTACCACAAGATTTTCATAAATACAATATGATTCATTTGGTTTACAAAAAATGTTTGGTACTTAGACTCACGTCATAAAATTCTATTTCCAAAAAGAGATGTTATCCTCCAACATATTTTCAAAAACTCATTTTATCAATGTCATATTTAGTCGATGGTTAATTTGCGGAAAGTAGTTTAATTACTTTAAATGAACTTCATACCTAATCAAAAAGAACTTCTTTTATTCCATTAAAATAATTCATATTACAACTGGGGTTACATTTGGGACAGATTAATCATGTCCTAATCACCTTAAGATAGGATACAAAGCAAAGACTATCCTATCTTATACTACAAGTCTTCATTGCTATCTCCCCTTGCAAGTGTCTAGAATATTCCTCGATTGCCGCTTCTGCTTCCTCCTTGTATGATGCGTCATCCTATGATCCTCTTCCAACTTGAGCAACTACTACTCGAACTACTACTTGATCTGTCATCTGTGAACATTGTTCCCCAATGTCCACAGGAAAGGGAAACAGAGAGAGTAAGCACTTCCGAACGATATTATCGTCGACGGCGTGGGCTTACCATAGGGGAATATTAAGACCACACAAACATGTACATCATTATTATCGTTATCGATCTTATTGCATTTGTTACCATAAAATCTTTTCCCACTAAATGTTATACCTCTTAAAAACTATAGTCGTTATATTATCTTTAGTCTCTAAGTTTCATACCATCGGTAAATCAAAAAGGGGGTACCATTACCGAGGTGCAAGGTATGGATATCACACACGTTACATCTCCTCCACAAGTCCAACCATATCCTAGTTCGGAAAGCAGATGGGACGCACAGGAACCTTAGCCACACTAGCATCGAAGTCGGTAAACGAAAAGGCTATACCATCGCCAGTGGTCAGTAAGATATAAAAATTCATGTGACCAACACCGGCGGTCAACAAGATTAATTTCATAAAAGTTTCCAAAATCCCAACCCTTACCGAACTTCTAGCCCTGTTCAGGTTCCCTCTCACCATCTATGATTTGCTCAAGGGGGCGACAGCACTATCTCCAGTTGGCCTGCAGTCCTCGCTACGACGAAAGCCCAGACTCCTGCATGAACCTTGTCATTGTAGTCCCGTCCCGCCTAGAGAAGTACTCGAGGCTTCTTGACGTTTCACCGTCCTTGCCCTCCCCTATTGCAATCATCACTTGAAGAACTCCTATCCCCAAGCATACCTGAGTATCCGTAGATAAACAGGGTGTCTTTCCTCTCCACTACTTCACTCTCAGCGCAAGGTTTAAAATAAAGGGTTCCTATGTCTTTTAAGTTATCGAAGAGTAAAAAGTTTAACATTCCTAGTTGTGGTCGACCCATTCTAAACCTTGTTTCTAACGGGTCTCGACCTCTAAGGGATTAGCTTTTCATGGACGCTTCCAAATTACAGCGAATTCCAAGCTGAGCTCATAACCACGGAGTTCCAGTCACGTGTCCGGCAAAACTTAATGATCAAGTACGTCACTTTGACAGTGCGATCAGGGAATAACATTACTAAATTTTATAAATTTCCATAAAGATTTCGTATCAATTCCTTAACCATAAAGCCTTTAATCAATTCTTAATATAACATCATATCAATCAATTATTTTCCAATAACAGGTTTATATAACATGTACGCCAGACATGTTATTATTAACAATTTAACAATATATATACCTCATAATATTAAAACCAACATCATAATAAATCAGAATCCATAACATATAAAATCATTATAAAGGGACCGTGTTTTCGTAGGAACGGCGGGGGACTCACACAATTGCCGTTCTACTACTCACCCGATAGATCCCTAGTTCCGACCTTTGAGATGATACGGAACGTCCTAATATTACCCTACATGCCATTATGTCTTAAGAAGGCTTCTCTTTTTGATTCCTTATGATGAACGACATACAATTAATATCTAATTGAATACCTTATACTACCTTTACGTAAAGACTAACCCAAAGTCCCTTAAAATAAAAATCCTCTTTAAAACATAAATCCTTTTTAAGACATCAGATATTCTGTAAAATAATTCTTTTTTTTTTTTAAATTCAATAAATCCTCTTTACAAAACATAATTTAAAACTCATTCCAATATTTGAAAACCTTTAAGAATACATTTTTATTTTCATAAAAACCACAATACATTGCTTATATAACAACTACCATGTTTAAACTAGCATGACTTTAAGGTATTTTTCTTTTGATGCAAGCAGTAAACCAGTTTTGCAAAAATCATGTTATATATATACTTAAATAAGAAGTAAACTCAAGCATTCAAGTCCAAAATACTTTTTCTATCATAAATTAGATTAAGTTAAGGACCACAACTAAATTACAGCAAATTCACTCTCAAATATCCGTATATTCACATAATTAATTTTTTTACAAAATAACTTTTATAGATATTCACACTTATTCCAAGCACATACAAAATCTTACTTACAAATACTTTTAAAAATCCACTTTTTGTCCTAAACATTCATACTTAAAAAAATTAACATATACTTAATCATTTAAGAACAACTCATAACATGAATTTCATACACTTTTCTTAGTTTTGGACAGCATACATACACAAACTTAAAAATTCAATTCCTCTTAAACAGAACATCGAAAACACATGCCGATTTTTCCTAAATTCTTATTATTATTTCTACTATAATAAAATGACTAAATTCAAACAAAATAAAATAGTTGCATCTGCTGTACAGCCACAGAAAAGTTGCATCAATTCAAGAAGTTCAAGTAAACAATCCAAAACAATTATATACAATTATACATAATTCCTACTTATGCTACAAACTTTAAAAATACCAATATTTCAAATAAAATATTACTTTTCACTATTAAAAATTCTGGACAGCAACTTAATTTTTTTATATAATCAAAGTAATTAATCAAAAACACTTATTCTATTTGTTTCTACATTACATTTTTACATATAAACAAGGTATCACTAACATTCTCAAAAATAATTACTTGGGGTCTTAAATAAATAAATTTTTCAGAATAAAGATCAAATTTCCAGAATTAAAATAAAACTTCCAAGATTAATCTTTTCCATATAAACATATAATATATTCCATAAACATACTAAAGCAATCATCAAATCAATTAGAAAAATTCAATAAATTTAATTTCTATTTCTCTAAAATTCGACTAGCACTAGAAAATTAGGAAAAAACATTTTTAATTCCTAAAACATCTATATAATATAATTACATCACTTTATATACTCAAAACAAGAGTTTTAATCATTAACAAAATATAAAATAGATCTCTTTTAGAAAATAATTCACTTTTTCCAGCAACTAACATTTATAAACACATCAACCACATACTCATACAATTAATCAAAAATACATGTTCTTATAGGTTTATAACAACTACCATTTTTCCTATTTCTTTTAAACAGTCAACTATAATTTAACTACAAATCATGCAACAAATAAATTACAAAAATTTCTTAGAATAGTACAATAGACCTCGCGGTCTATAATTATTATTTTTCCAGAAAATTTTTTTTTTTTTCATATTCAATTACTAATTGTTCTTATCAAACTCAAGTCCAGACAACAGAAAATCAAATAAAATCAAACAATAACAATTACATAGAAAAATTCCATAACATATAATTCCATATACTTCATTTGCATTAATATTTTCCATAATATTATTTTATTTTCAAAAACCATTCTTAGTTCCATTAAATCACTTTAATTTTACTTCTACTTTAAGGAAAATACTCATTCTTTTTAGAGACTAACCAAAACTCAAGTACATATTCAATACAACATATAATATAATACATATACGTATATATATATATATATATATATATATATATATCACACGCCCAGAAAAAAGAAAATACAAAGTCCTTTTTAATTCTTTTACTTATTTTCTATTCCTTTTTATTTTAATAAACACAATATAATACACATACTAAAATACACAAATAAATCCTTAATTTTTTTAATATGTGCTACGGTCCATATATATACATAAATACCAGAAATTGAAATTTTTCTATTATTACTTACTTATTGCTTATTATTCATTAACACAAAGAAGTAAAACAATTAAAAAGACAATGAATAAAAACTTATTTAACCATTCAAAATTTCTATACTTCATATGATATTAGAACTAAAATAAACCCAGAAATAATTAAATTAAACTCATCAAAAACAATTAGCCATATTAAGAATTTAAGAAAAGGGGAGATAAATCCCTTTAAACACTCTTTTTGTGTCCCTTTTCTTATTCTTAATTCATATGACTTAAGAATAATTTCATATATTCAAGAACAACATTAAAATGAAAATAAAATTTTAGAACTTTAACTAAAGAAGAATTTGAGAAGGTTTAAACAAAATATAAACAAATTTAATTAAATAAGTGATTATGGGTTACCTCTACTCCTTAAGCTTTTTAGAAAACTTCAAGCAACAAAGCAACCAAGCAAATTTCCTTCCTCCCTCCTAGCTTTACACGTCCCTCTCTCTCTCTCTCTCTCTTTCTCTCTTAGAATTTCATTTTTTCTCTTGTAAAACTATCAAGTGTTGGTGTGTGAAAAATGTGGAACTAAGGCTCTCTATATATAGGTGTTTGGAGATGCATTTCCCTTCATTTTTCTGACCTAATTTCGTGCCCCCTTCATCAAGTTCCATTCAAAAATTTTCAAATACTACTTGGAACATGAACTAGCATTAAATGTAACTTTGTTGATTCCTAAAGCATTTTAATTCAAGGATTATTCTCACAAACTTCAGAACTATTCTTCCCCTCTTTCCTCTAATTTTTTGGATGGTGAATATATTAAAAATAGGAGAGAAAATTTCTCATTGGTTCATTGTGGAGGTGCCTACATAATTACCCAATCACTTAATTATTTAAAATTTGATTTTCTACCTACTGTACAAAAATTTTCGCAAACAGAAAAATAAAAATTTTATTTTTACATATTAAGATTCTACATTTCAATACGATCATTTTCATATAAATTTTGTAATTTTTGGATTTACGGTTTGAAAGTTATGAATTTTTGAAGTTCTAAGATCATTTCTTCAAAAAATACACTTTCTAAGTTTTCCAAAAATTTAAAAAATACTAAAAATACGAAAATACATTTTATTTAAATAATAGTACCATATACAACTTCAGAAATGTATTTTTCATTTTTAAAATAAAATAAACTATAGTCAAAAGGTTATTAAATGCATTAAAACCATACATTGGTTCTTAAAACTCAAAAATTCGTTTCTATTGCAGCAGTGATAAAATTTCTAAAACTCAAAAATAAAAATCAAAGCTTTCCATTTTCATAATCTACGTTTCGATACGATCGTTTTGACATATCATTTGTAATTTTTCGACGTACGGTTGAAAAGATATGAATTTCTAAAGATAGGATACTCTAATCCATCAAAATTCATTTCATCTTTTAAAATCATTTAAATCAAATACTTTACCTTAAAATAATTTATTTAAATAGGCTAGGGAAAACATTGGTATATAATATATATACCTATATATGTCACATGTATATATATAAATATATATATTTTTAATTAAATCCAGACATCAAAATCAAGCATAATTTCCTAATTTTAATTATAAAGTCACAAATAAATTGGGTAAAATTGCGGGTCTCACACTCGATACCCCAAGTGACGTAGAGGGTGTAGCACGAGTCCTTGGAGGTTCTAACAAGTGTAGAATGGTTAAGAGAGTATTCTAAAGGCTTAGAATGGTCTAGGAATATGTATTTGGACTTATAAGAACCATTAGAATGATCCTAAACAATGCTTGAGTCCGCAAGGGACGTAGAGCGTGTACCATGAGTCCTTGGAGGTTCTAACAAGTGTAGAATGGTTAAGAGAGTATTCTAAAGGCTTAGAATGGTCTAGGAATGTGTATTAGGACTTATAAGAACCATTAGAATGATCCTAAACATTGCTTGGTACCCCAAAGTACGTATAGGGTGTAGCACGAGTCCTTGGAGGTTCTAACAAGTGTTGAATGGTTAAGAGAGTATTCTAAAGGCTTAGAATGGTCTAGGAATATGTATTTGGACTTATAAGAACCATTAGAATGATCCTGAACAATGCTTCAGTCCCCAAGGGACGTAGAGGGTGTAGCATGAGTCCTTTTAGGTTTTAACAAGTGTATAATAGTTAAGAGAGTATTCTAAAGGCTTAGAATGGTCTAGGAATGTGTATTAGGACTTATAAGAACAATTAGAATGATCCAAAACATTGCTTGGTACACCAAGGGACGTAGAGGGTGTAGCACGAGTCCTTCGATGTTCTAACAAGTGTAGAATGGTTAAGAGAGTATTCTAAAGGCTTAGAATGGTCTAGGAATGTGTATTAGGACTTATAAGAACCATTAGAATGATCCTAAACATTGCTTGGTACCCCAAAGGACGTAGAGGGTGTAGCACGAGTCCTTGGAGGTTCTAAAAGGTGTAGAATGGTTAAGAGAGTATTCTAAAGGCTTAGAATGGTCTAGGAATATGTATTTGGACTTATAAGAACCATTAGAATGATCCTAAACATTGCTTGGTACCCCAAAGGACGTAGAGGGTGTAGCACGAGTCCTTGGATGTTCTAACTAGTGTAGAATGGTTAAGAGAGTATTCTAAAGGCTTAGAATGGTCTAGGAATGTGTATTTGGACTTATAAGAACCATTAGAATGATCCTAAACAATGCTTGAGTCCCCGAGGGACGTAGAGGGTGTAGCATGAGTCCTTGGAGGTTCTAACAAGTGTAGAATGGTGAAGAGAGTATTCTAAAGGCTTAGAATGGTCTAGGAAGGTGTATTAGGACTTATAAGAACCATTAGAATGATCCTAAACATTGCTTGGTACACCAAGGGACGTAGAGGGTGTAGCACGAGTCCTTGGATGTTCTAACAAGTGTAGAATGGTTAAGAGAGTATTCTAAAGGTTTAGAATGGTCTAGGAATGTGTATTAGGACTTATAAGAACCATTAGAATGATCCTAAACATTGCTTGGTACCCCAAAGGACGTAGAGGGTGTAGCACGAGTCCTTGGATGTTCTAACAAGTGTAGAATGGTTAAGAGAGTATTCTAAAGGCTTAGAATGGTCTAGGAATGTGTATTAGGACTTATAAGAACCATTAGAATGATCCTAAACAATGCTTGAGTCCCCGAGTGACGTAGAGCGTGTAGCATGAGTCCTTGGAGGTTCTAACAAGTGTAGAATGGTTAAGAGAGTATTCTAAAGGCATAGAATTGTCTAGGAATGTGTATTAGGACTTACAAGAACCATTAGAATGATCCTAAACAATACTTGAGTCCTCAAGGGACGTAGAGGGTGTAGCACGAGTCCTTGGATGTTCTAACAAGTGTAGAATGGTTAAGAGAGTATTCTAAAGGCTTAGAATGGTCTTGGAATGTGTATTAGGACTTATAAGAACCATTAGAATGATCCTAAACAATGCTTGAGTCCCCGAGGGATGTAGAGCGTGTAGCATGAGTCCTTGGAGGTTCTAACAAGTGTAGAATGGTTAAGAGAGTATTCTAAAGGCATAGAATTGTCTAGGAATGTGTATTAGGACTTACAAGAACCATTAGAATGATCCTAAACAATACTTGAGTCCTCAAGGGACGTAGAGGGTGTAGCATGAGTCCTTGGAGGTTCTAACAAGTGTAGAATGGTGAAGAGAGTATTCTAAAGGCTTAGAATGGTCTAGGAACGTGTATTAGGACTTATAAGAACCATTACAATGATCCTAAACATTGCTTGGTACCCTAAAGGACGTAGAGGGTGTAGCACGAGTCCTTGGATGTTCTAACAAGTGTAGAATGGTTAAGAGAGTATTCTAAAGGCTTAGAATGGTCTAGGAATGTGTATTAGGACTTATAAGAACCATTAGAATAATCCTAAACAATACTTGAGTCCTCAAGGGACGTAGAGGGTGTAGCATGAGTCCTTGGAGGTTCTAACAAGTGTAGAATGGTGAAGAGAGTATTCTAAAGGCTTAGAATGGTCTAGGAAGGTGTATTAAGACTTATAAGAACCATTAGAATGATCCTAAACATTGCTTGGTACACCAAGGGACGTAGAGGGTGTAGCACGAGTCCTTGGATGTTCTAACAAGTGTAGAATGGTTAAGAGAGTATTCTAAAGGCTTAGAATGGTCTAGGAATGTGTATTAGGACTTATAAGAACCATTAGAATGATCCTAAACATTGCTTGGTACCCCAAAGGACGTAGAGGGTGTAGCACGAGTCCTTGGATGTTCTAACAAGTGTAGAATAGTTAAGAGAGTATTCTAAAGGCTTAGAATGGTCTAGGAAGGTGTGTTAAGACTTATAAGAACCATTAGAATGATCCTAAACATTGCTTGGTACACCAAGGGACGTAGAGGGTACAGCACGAGTCCTTGGATGTTCTAACAAGTGTAGAATGGTTAAGAGAGTATTCTAAAGGCTTAGAATGGTCTAGGAATGTGTATTAGGACTTATAAGAACCATTAGAATGATCCTAAACAATACTTGAGTCCTCAAGGGACGTAGAGGGTGTAGCATGAGTCCTTGGAGGTTTTAACAAGTGTAGAATGGTGAAGAGAGTATTCTAAAGGCTTAGAATGGTCTAGGAAGGTGTGTTAAGACTTATAAGAACCATTAGAATGATCCTAAACATTGCTTGGTACACCAAGGGACGTAGAGGGTACAACACGAGTCCTTGGATGTTCTAACAAGTGTAGAATGGTTAAGAGAGTATTCTAAAGGCTTAGAATGGTCTAGGAATGTGTATTAGGACTTATAAGAACCATTAGAATGATCCTAAACAATACTTGAGTCCTCAAGGGACGTAGAGGGTGTAGCATGAGTCCTTGGAGGTTTTAACAAGTGTAGAATGGTGAAGAGAGTATTCTAAAGGCTTAGAATGGTCTAGGAAGGTGTATTAAGACTTATAAGAACCATTAGAATGATCCTAAACATTGCTTGGTACACCAAGGGACGTAGAGGGTGCAGCACGAGTCCTTGGATGTTCTAAGAAGTGTAGAATTGTTAAGAGAGTATTCTAAAGGCTTAGAATGGTCTAGGAATATGTATTTGGACTTATAAGAACCATTAGAATGATCCTAAACAATGCTTGAGTCCCCAAGGGACGTAGAGGGTGTAGCATGAGTCCTTGGAGGTTCTAACAAGTGTAGAATGGTGAAGAGAGTATTCTAAAGGCTTAGAATGGTCTAGGAAGGTGTATTAGGACTTATAAGAACCATTAGAATGATCCTAAACATTGCTTGGTACACCAAGGGACGTAGAGGGTGTAGCATGAGTCCTTGGAGGTTCTAAACCTGTAGAATGGTTAAGAGAGTATTCTAAAGGCTTAGAATGGTCTAGGAATATGTATTTGGACTTATAAGAACCATTAGTATGATCCTAAACAATGCTTGAGTCCCCAAGGGACGTAGAGGGTGTAGCATGAGTCCTTGGAGGTTCTAACAAGTGTAGAATGGTGAAGAGAGTATTCTAAAGGCTTAGAATGGTCTAGGAAGGTGTATTAAGACTTATAAGAACCATTAGAATGATCCTAAACATTGCTTGGTACACCAAGGGACGTAGAGGGTGCAGCACGAGTCCTTGGATGTTCTAAAAAGTGTAGAATAGTTAAGAGAGTATTCTAAAGGCTTAGAATGGTCTAGGAAAGTGTATTAGGACTTATAAGAACCATTAGAATGATCCTAAACAATACTTGAGTCCTCAAGGGACGTAGAGGGTGTAGCATGAGTCCTTGGAGGTTTTAACAAGTGTATAATGGTTAAAAGAGTATTCTAAAGGCTTAGAATGGGCTAGGAATGTGTATTAGGACTTATAAGAACCATTAGAATGATCCTAAACATTGCTTGGTACACCAAGGGATGTAGAGGGTGTAGCACGAGTCCTTGGATGTTCTAACAAGTGTAGAATGGTTAAGAGAGTATTCTAAAGGCTTAGAATGGTCTAGGAATGTGTATTAGGACTTATAAGAACCATTAGAATGATCCTAAACATTGCTTGGTACCCCAAAGGACGTAGAGGGTGTAGCACGAGTCCTTGGATGTTCTAACAAGTGTAGAATGGTTAAGAGAGTATTCTAAAGGCTTAGAATGGTCTAGGAATGTGTATTAGGACTTATAAGAACCATTAGAATGATCCTAAACAATGCTTGAGTCCCCGAGGGATGTAGAGCGTGTAGCATGAGTCCTTGGAGGTTCTAACAAGTGTAGAATGGTTAAGAGAGTATTCTAAAGGCTTAGAATTGTCTAGGAATGTGTATTAGGACTTACAAGAACCATTAGAATGATCCTAAACATTTCCTGGTGCCCCAAGGAACGTAGTGCGTATAGCATGAGTCCTTGGAGGTTCTAACAAGTGTAGAATGGTGAAGAGAGTATTCTAAAGGCTTAGAATGGTCTAGGAACGTGTATTAGGACTTATAAGAACCATTACAATGATCCTAAACATTGCTTGGTACCCCAAAGGACGTAGAGCGTGTAGCACGAGTCCTTGGATGTTCTAACAAGTGTAGAATGGTTAAGAGAGTATTCTAAAGGCTTAGAATGGTCTAGGAATGTGTATTAGGACTTATAAGAACCATTAGAATTATCCTAAACAATGCTTGAGTCCCCGAGGGACGTAGAGGGTGTAGCATGAGTCCTTGGAGGTTTTAACAAGTGTAGAATGGTTAAGAGAGTATTCTAAAGGCTTAGAATGGTCTAGGAAGGTGTATTAGGACTTATAAGAACCATTAGAATGATCCTAAACATTGCTCGGTACCCCAAGTGACGTAGAGGGTGTAGCACGAGTCCTTGGAGGTTCTAACAAGTGTAGAATGGTTAAGAGAGTATTCTAAAGGCATAGAATGGTCTAGGAATATGTATTTGGACTTATAAGAACCATTAAAATGATCCTAAACAATGCTTGAGTCCCCAAGGGACGTAGAGCGTGTAGCATGAGTCCTTGGAGGTTCTAACAAGTGTAGAATGGTTAAGAGAGTATTCTAAAGGCTTAGAATGTTCTAGGAATGTGTATTAGGACTTACAAGAACCATTAGAATGATCCTAAACAATTTTTGGTACCCCAAAGGACGTACAGGGTGTAGCTTGAGTCCTTGGAGGTTCTAACAAGTGTAGAATGGTTAAGAGAGTATTCTAAAGGCTTAGAATGGTTTAGGAATGTGTATTAGGACTTACAAGAACCATTAGAATGATCCTAAACATTGCTTGGTACCCCAAAGGACGTAGAGGGTGTAGCACGAGTCCTTGGAGGTTCTAACAAGTGTAGAATGGTTAAGAGAGTATTCTAAAGGCATAGAATGGTCTAGGAATATGTATTTGGACTTATAAGAACCATTAGAATGATCCTAAACAATGCTTGAGTCCCCAAGGGACGTAGAGCGTGTAGCATGAGTCCTTGGAGGTTCTAATAAGTGTAGAATGGTGTAGAGAGTATTCTAAAGGCTTAGAATGGTCTAGGAATGTGTATTAGGACTTATAAGAACCATTAGAATGATCCTAAACAATGCTTGAGTCCCCGAGGGACGTAGAGCGTGTAGCATGAGTCCTTGGAGGTTCTAACAAGTGTAGAATGGTTAAGAGAGTATTCTAAAGGCTTAGAATCGTCTAGGATTATGTATTTGGACTTATAAGAACCATTAGAATGATCGTAAACAATGCTTGAGTCCCCAAGGGACGTATAGGGTGTAGCACGAGTCCTTGGAGGTTCTAACAAGTGTAGAATGGTTAATATAGTATTCTAAAGGCTTAGAATGGTCTAGGAATGTGTATTAGGACTTACAAGAACCATTAGAATGATCCTAAACATTTCTTGGTACCCCAAAGGACGTACAGGGTGTAGCATGAGTCCTTGGAGGTTCTAACAAGTGTAGAATGGTGATGAGAGTATTCTAAAGGCTTAGAATGGTCTAGGAAGGTGTATTAGGACTTATAAGAACCATAAGAATGATCCTAAACATTGCTTGGTACACCAAGGGACGTAGAGCGTGTAGCACGAGTCCTTGGATGTTCTAACAAGTGTAGATTGGTTAAGAGAGTATTCTAAAGGCTTAGAATGGTCTAGGAATGTGAATTAGGACTTACAAGAACCATTAGAATGATCCTAAACATTGCTTGGTACCCCAAAGGACGTAGAGGGTGTAGCACGAGTCCTTGGAGGTTCTAACAAGTGTAGAATGGTTAAGAGAGTATTCTAAAGGCTTAGAATGGTCTACGATTATGTATTTGGACTTATAAGAACCATTAGAATGATCGTAAACAATGCTTGAGTCCCCAAGGGACGTATAGGGTGTAGCACGAGTCCTTGGAGGTTCTAACAAGTGTAGAATGGTTAATAGAGTATTCTAAAGGCTTAGAATGGTCTAGGAATATGTATTTGGACTTATAAGAACCATTAGAATGATCCTAAACAATACTTGAGTCCTCAAGGGACGTAGAGCGTGTAGCATGAGTCCTTGGAGGTTCTAACAAGTGTAGAATGGTTAAGAGAGTATTCTAAAGGCTTAGAATGGTCTAGGAAGGTGTATTAGGACTTATAAGAACCATTAGAATGATCCAAAACATTGCTCGGTACCCCAAGTGACGTAGAGGGTGTAGCACGAGTCCTTGGAGGTTCTAACAAGTGTAGAATGGTTAAGAGATTATTCTAAAGGCATAGAATGGTCTAGGAATATGTATTTGGACTTATAAGAACCATTAGAATGATCCTAAACAATGCTTGAGTCCCCAAGGGACGTAGAGCGTGTAGCATGAGTCCTTGGAGGTTCTAACAAGTGTAGAATGGTTAAGAGAGTATTCTAAAGGCTTAGAATGGTCTAGGAATGTGTATTAGGACTTATAAGAACCATTAGAATGATCCTAAACAATACTTGAGTCCTCAAGGGACGTAGAGGGTGTACCACGAGTCCTTGGAGGTTTTAACAAGTGTAGAATGGTTAAGAGAGTATTCTAAAGGCTTAGAATGGTCTAGGAAGGTGTATTAGGACTTATAAGAACCATTAGAATGATCCTAAACATTGCTCGGTACCCCAAGTGACGTAGAGGGTGTAGCACGAGTCCTTGGAGGTTCTAACAAGTGTAGAATGGTTAAGAGAGTATTCTAAAGGCATAGAATGGTCTAGGAATATGTATTTGGACTTATAAGAACCATTAGAATGATCCTAAACAATGCTTGAGTCCCCAAGGGACGTAGAGCGTGTAGCATGAGTCCTTGGAGGTTCTAACAAGTGTAGAATGGTGAAGAGAGTATTCTAAAGGCTTAGAATGGTCTAGGAAGGTGTATTAGGACTTATAAGAACCATTAGAATGATCCTAAACATTGCTTGTTACACCAAGGGACGTAGAGGGTGTAGCACGAGTCCTTGGATGTTCTAACAAGTGTAGAATGGTTAAGAGAGTATTCTAAAGGCTTAGAATGGTCTAGGAATGTGTATTAGGACTTATAAGAACCATTAGAATGATCCTAAACAATACTTGAGTCCTCAAGGGACGTAGAGGGTGTAGCATGAGTCCTTGGTGGTTTTAACAAGTGTATAATGGTTAAGAGAGTATTCTAAAGGCTTAGAATGGTCTAGGAATGTGTATTAGGACTTACAAGAACCATTAGAATGATCCTAAACATTGCTTGGTACCCCAAAGGACGTAGAGGGTGTAGCACGAGTCCTTGGAGGTTCTAACAAGTGTAGAATGGTTAAGAGAGTATTCTAAAGGCTTAGAATGGGCTAGGAATATGTATTTGGACTTATAAGAACCATTAGAATGATCCTAAACAATGCTTGAGTCCCCAAGGGACGTAGAGGGAGTAGCATGAGTCCTTGGTGGTTTTAACAAGTGTAGAATTGTTAAGAGAGTATTCTAAAGGCTTAGAATGGTCTAGGAAGGTGTATTAGGACTTATAAGAACCATTAGAATGATCCTAAACATTGCTTTGTACACCAAGGGACGTAGAGGGTGTAGCACGAGTCCTTGGATGTTCTAACAAGTGTAGAATGGTTAAGAGAGTATTCTAAAGGCTTAGAATGGTCTAGGAATGTGTATTAGGACTTATAAGAACCATTAGAATGATCCTAAACAATACTTGAGTCCTCAAGGGACGTAGAGGGTGTAGCATGAGTCCTTGGTGGTTTTAACAAGTGTAGAATTGTTAAGAGAGTATTCTAAAGGCTTAGAATGGTCTAGGAATGTGTATTAGGACTTATAAGAACCATTAGAATGATCCTAAACAATACTTGAGTCCTCAAGGGACGTAGAGGGTGTACCACGAGTCCTTGGAGGTTTTAACAAGTGTATAATGGTTAAGAGAGTATTCTAAAGGCTTAGAATGGTCTAGGAATGTGTATTAGGACTGATAAGAACCATTAGAATGATCCTAAACATTGCTCGGTACACCAAGGGACGTAGAGGGTGTAGCACGAGTCCTTGGAGGTTCTAACAAGTGTAGAATGGTTAAGAGAGTATTCTAAAGGCTTAGAATGGTCTAGGAATATGTATTTGGACTTATAAGAATCATTAGAAAGATCCTAAACAATGCTTGAGTCCCCAAGGGACGCAGAGCGTGTAGCATGAGTCCTTGGAGGTTCTAACAAGTGTAGAATGGTGAAGAGAGTATTCTAAAGGCTTAGAATGGTCTAGGAAGGTGTATTAGGACTTATAAGAACCATTAGAATGATCCTAAACATTGCTTGGTACACCAAGGGACGTAGAGGGTGTAGCACGAGTCCTTGGAGGTTCTAACAAGTGTATAATGGTTAAGAGAGTATTCTAAAGGCTTAGAATGGTCTACGAATGTGTATTAGGACTTATAAGAACCGTTAGAATGATCCTAAACAATGCTTGAGTCCCCGAGGGACGTAGAGCGTGTAGCATGAGTCCTTGGAGGTTCTAACAAGTGTAGAATGGTTAAGAGAGTATTCTGAAGGCTTAGAATGGTCTAGGAATGTGTATTAGGACTTACAAGAACTATTAGAATGATGCTAAACATTGCTTGGTACCCCAAAGGACGTAGAGGGTGTAGCACGAGTCCTTGGAGGTTCTAACAAGTGTAGAATGGTTAAGAGAGTATTCTAAAGGCTTAGAATGGTCTAGGAAGGTGTATTAGGACTTATAAGAACCATTAGAATGATCCTAAACATTGCTTGGTACACCAAGGGACGTAGAGGGAGTAGCACGAGTCCTTGGATGTTCTAACAAGTGTAGAATGGTTAAGAGAGTATTCTAAAGGCTTAGAATGGTCTAGGAATGTGTATTAGGACTTATAAGAACCATTAGAATGATCCTAAACAATACTTGAGTCCTCAAGGGACGTAGAGGGTGTAGCATGAGTCCGTGGAGGTTTTAACAAGTGTATAATGGTTAAGAGAGTATTCTAAAGGCTAAGAATGGTCTAGGAATGTGTATTAGGACTTATAAGAACCATTAGAATGATCCAAAACATTGCTTGGTACACCAAGGGACGTGGAGGGTGTAGCACGAGTCCTTGGATGTTCTAACAAGTGTAGAATGGTTAAGAGAGTATTCTAAAGGCTTAGAATGGTCTAGGAATGTGTATTAGGACTTACAAGAACCATTAGAATGATCCTAAACATTGCTTGGTACCCCAATGGACGTAGAGGGTGTAGCACGAGTCCTTGGAGGTTCTAACAAGTGTAGAATGGTTAAGAGAGTATTCTAAAGGCTTAGAATGGTCTAGGATTATGTATTTAGACTTATAAGAACCATTAGAATGATCGTAAACAATGCTTGAGTCCCCAAGGGACGTATAGGGTGTAGCACGAGTCCTTAGAGGTTCTAACAAGTGTAGAATGGTTAAGAGAGTATTCTAAAGGCATAGAATGGTCTAGGAATATGTATTTGGACTTATAAGAACCATTAGAATGATCCTAAACAATGCTTGAGTCCCCAAGGGACGTAGAGGGTGTAGCACGAGTCCTTGGAGGTTCTAAAAGGTGTAGAATGGTTAAGAGAGTATTCTAAAGGCTTAGAATGGTCTAGGAATGTGTATTTGGACTTATAAGAACCATTAGAAAGATCCTAAACAATGCTTGAGTCCCCAAAGGACGTAGAGGGTGTAGCATGAGTCCTTGGAGGTTCTAACAAGTGTAGAATGGTGAAGAGAGTATTCTAAAGGCTTAGAATGGTCTAGGAAGGTGTATTAGGACTTATAAGAACCATTAGAATGATCCTAAACATTGCTTGGTACACCAAGGGACGTAGAGGGTGTAGCACGAGTCCTTGGATGTTCTAACAAGTGTAGAATGGTTAAGAGAGTATTCTAAAGGCTTAGAATGGTCTAGGAATATGTATTTGGACTTATTAGAACCATTAGAATGATCCTAAACAATGCTTGAGTCCTCAAGGGACGTAGAGGGTGTAGCACGAGTCCTTGGAGGTTCTAAAAGGTGTAGAATGGTTAAGAGAGTATTCTAAAGGCTTAGAATGGTCTAGGAATATGTATTTGGACTTATAAGAACCATTAGAAAGATCCTAAACAATGCTTGAGTCCCCAAAGGACGTAGAGGGTGTAGCATGAGTCCTTGGAGGTTCTAACAAGTGTAGAATGGTGAAGAGAGTATTCTAAAGGCTTAGAATGGTCTAGGAAGGTGTATTAGGACTTATAAGAACCATTAGAATGATCCTAAACATTGCTTGGTACACCAAGGGACGTAGAGGGTGTAGCACGAGTCCTTGGATGTTCTAACAAGTGTAGAATTGTTAAGAGAGTATTCTAAAGGCTTAGAATGGTCTAGGAATGTGTATTAGGACTTATAAGAACCATTAGAATGATCCTAAACAATACTTGAGTCCTCAAGGGACGTAGAGGGTGTACCACGAGTCCTTGGAGGTTTTAACAAGTGTATAATGGTTAAGAGAGTATTCTAAAGGCTTAGAATGGTCTAGGAATGTGTATTAGGACTTATAAGAACCATTAGAATGATCCTAAACATTGCTCGGTACACCAAGGGACGTAGACAGTGTAGCACGAGTCCTTGGAGGTTCTAACAAGTGTAGAATGGTTAAGAGAGTATTCTAAAGGCTTAGAATTGTCTAGGAATATGTATTTGGACTTATAAGAATCATTAGAAAGATCCTAAACAATGCTTGAGTCCCCAAGGGACGCAGAGCGTGTAGCATGAGTCCTTGGAGGTTCTAACAAGTGTAGAATGGTGAAGAGAGTATTCTAAAGGCTTAGAATGGTCTAGGAAGGTGTATTAGGACATATAAGAACCATTAGAATGATCCTAAACATTGCTTTGTACACCAAGGGACGTAGAGGGTGTAGCACGAGTCCTTGGATGTTCTAACAAGTGTAGAATGGTTAAGAGAGTATTCTAAAGGCTTAGAATGGTCTACGAATGTGTATTAGGACTTATAAGAACCATTAGAATAATCCTAAACAATGCTTGAGTCCCCGAGGGACGTAGAGCGTGTAGCATGAGTCCTTGGAGGTTCTAACAAGTGTAGAATGGTTAAGAGAGTATTCTAAAGGCTTAGAATGGTCTAGGAATGTGTATTAGGACTTACAAGAACCATTAGAATGATCCTAAACATTGCTTGGTACCCCAAAGGACGTAGAGGGTGTAGCACGAGTCCTTGGAGGTTTTAACAAGTGTATAATGGTTAAGAGAGTATTCTAAAGGCTTAGAATGGTCTAGGAATGTGTATTAGGACTTACAAGAACCATTAGAATGATACTAAACATTGCTTGGTACCCCAAAGGACGTAGACGGTGTAGCACGAGTCCTTGGAGGTTCTAACAAGTGTAGAATGGTTAAGAGAGTATTCTAAAGGCTTAGAATGGTCTAGGAATATGTATTTGGACTTATAAGAACCATTAGAATGATCCTAAACAATGCTTGAGTCCCCAAGGGACGTAGAGGGTACAGCACGAGTCCTTGGAGGTTCTAAAAGGTGTAGAATGGTTAAGAGAGTATTCTAAAGGCTTAGAAATGTCTAGGAATATGTATTTGGACTCATAAGAACCATTAGAAAGATCCTAAACAATGCTTGAGTCCCCAAAGGACGTAGAGGGTGTAGCATGAGTCCTTGGAGGTTCTAACAAGTGTAGAATGGTGAAGAGAGTATTCTAAAGGCTTAGAATGGTCTAGGAAGGTGTATTAGGACTTATAAGAACCATTAGAATGATCCTAAACATTGCTTGGTACACCAAGGGACGTAGAGGGTGTAGCACGAGTCCTTGGATGTTCTAACAAGTGTAGAATGGTTAAGAGAGTATTCTAAAGGCTTAGAATGGTCTACGAATGTGTATTAGGACTTATAAGAACCATTAGAATGATCCTAAACAATTCTTGAGTCCCCGAGGGACGTAGAGCGTGTAGCATGAGTCCTTGGAGGTTCTAACAAGTGTAGAATGGTTAAGAGAGTATTCTAAAGGCTTAGAATGGTCTAGGAATGCGTATTAGGACTTAAAAGAACCATTAGAATGATCCTAAACATTGCTTGGTACCCCAAAGGACGTAGAGGGTGTAGCACGAGTCCTTGGAGGTTCTAACAAGTGTAGAATGGTGAAGAGAGTATTCTAAAGGCTTAGAATGGTCTAGGAAGGTGTATTAGGACTTATAAGAACCATTAGAATGATCCTAAACATTGCTTGGTACACCAAGGGACGTAGAGGGTGTAGCACGAGTCCTTGGATGTTCTAACAAGTGTAGAATGGTTAAGAGAGTTTTCTAAAGGCTTAGAATGGTCTAGGAATGTGTATTAGGACTTATAAGAACCATTAGAATGATCCTAAACAATACTTGAGTCCTCAAGGGACGTAGAGGGTGTAGCACGAGTCCTTGGAGGTTTTAACAAGTGTATAATGGTTAAGAGAGTATTCTAAAGGCTTAGAATGGTCTAGGAATGTGTATTAGGACTTACAAGAACCATTAGAATGATCCAAAACATTGCTTGGTACACCAAGGGACGTAGAGGGTGTAGCACAAGCCCTTGGAGGTTCTAACAAGTGTAGAATGGTTAAGAGAGTATTCTAATGGCTTAGAATGGTCTAGGAATATGTATTTGGACTTATAAGAACCATTAGAATGATCCTAAACAATGCTTGAGTCCCCAAGGGACGTAGAGGGTGTAGCATGAGTCCTTGGAGGTTCTAACAAGTGTAGAATGGTGAAGAGAGTATTCTAAAGGCTTAGAATGGTCTAGGAAGGTGTATTAGGACTTATAAGAACCATTAGAATAATCCTAAACATTCCTTGGTACACCAAGGGACGTAGAGGGTGTAGCACGAGTCCTTGGATGTTCTAACAAGTGTAGAATGGTTAAGAGAGTATTCTAAAGGCTTAGAATGGTCTAGGAATGTGTATTAGGACTTATAAGAACCATTAGAATGATCCTAAACAATACTTGAGTCCTCAAGGGACGTAGAGGGTGTAGCACGAGTCCTTGGAGGTTTTAACAAGTGTATAATGGTTAAGAGAGTATTCTAAAGGCTTAGAATGGTCTAGGAATGTGTATTAGGACTTACAAGAACCATTAAAATGATCCAAAACATTGCTTGGTACACCAAGGGACGTAGAGGGTGTAGCACGAGTCCTTGGAGGTTCTAACAAGTGTAGAATGGTGAAGAGAGTATTCTAAAGGCTTAGAATGGTCTAGGAAGGTGTATTAGGACTTATAAGAACCATTAGAATGATCCTAAACATTGCTTGGTACACCAAGGGACGTAGAGGGTGTAGCACGAGTCCTTGGATGTTCTAACAAGTGTAGAATGGTTAAGAGAGTTTTCTAAAGGCTTAGAATGGTCTAGGAATGTGTATTAGGACTTATAAGAACCATTAGAATGATCCTAAACAATACTTGAGTCCTCAAGGGACGTAGAGGGTGTAGCACGAGTCCTTGGAGGTTTTAACAAGTGTATAATGGTTAAGAGAGTATTCTAAAGGCTTAGAATGGTCTAGGAATGTGTATTAGGACTTACAAAAACCATTAGAATGATCCAAAACATTGCTTGGTACACCAAGGGACGTAGAGGGTGTAGCACAAGCCCTTGGAGGTTCTAACAAGTGTAGAATGGTTAAGAGAGTATTCTAATGGCTTAGAATGGTCTAGGAATATGTATTTGGACTTATAAGAACCATTAGAATGATCCTAAACAATGCTTGAGTCCCCAAGGGACGTAGAGGGTGTAGCATGAGTCCTTGGAGGTTCTAACAAGTGTAGAATGGTGAAGAGAGTATTCTAAAGGCTTAGAATGGTCTAGGAAGGTGTATTAGGACTTATAAGAACCATTAGAATAATCCTAAACATTCCTTGGTACACCAAGGGACGTAGAGGGTGTAGCACGAGTCCTTGGATGTTCTAACAAGTGTAGAATGGTTAAGAGAGTATTCTAAAGGCTTAGAATGGTCTAGGAATGTGTATTAGGACTTATAAGAACCATTAGAATGATCCTAAACAATACTTGAGTCCTCAAGGGACGTAAAGGGTGTAGCACGAGTCCTTGGAGGTTTTAACAAGTGTATAATGGTTAAGAGAGTATTCTAAAGGCTTAGAATGGTCTAGGAATGTGTATTAGGACTTACAAGAACCATTAGAATGATCCAAAACATTGCTTGGTACACCAAGGGACGTAGAGGGTGTAGCACGAGTCCTTGGATGTTCTAACAAGTGTAGAATGGTTAAGAGAGTATTCTAAAGGCTTAGAATGGTCTACGAATGTGTATTAGGACTTATAAGAACCATTAGAATGATCCTAAACAATGCTTGAGTCCCCGAGGGACATAGAGCGTGTAGCATGAGTCCTTGGAGGTTCTAACAAGTGTAGAATGGTTAAGAGAGTATTCTAAAGGCTTAGAATGGTCTAGGAATGTGTATTAGGACTTACAAGAACCATTAGAATGATCCTAAACATTGCTTGGTACCCCAAAGGAAGTAGAGGGTGTAGCACGAGTCCTTGGAGGTTTTAACAAGTGTATAATGGTTAAGAGAGTATTCTAAAGGCTTAGAATGGTCTAGGAATTTGTATTAGGACTTACAAGAACCATTAGAATGATCCTAAACATTGCTTGGTACCCCAAAGGACGTAGAGGGTGTAGCACGAGTCCTTGGAGGTTCTAACAAGTGTAGAATGGTTAAGAGAGTATTCTAAAGGCTTAGAATGGTCTAGGAATATGTATTTGGACTTATAAGAACCATTAGAATGATCCTAAACAATGCTTGAGTCCCCAAGGGACGTAGAGGGTGTAGCACGAGTCCTTGGAGGTTCTAAAATGTGTAGAATGGTTAAGAGAGTATTCTAAAGGCTTAGAAATGTCTAGGAATATGTATTTGGACTTATAAGAACCATTGGAAAGATCCTAAACAATGCTTGAGTCCCCAAAGGACGTAGCGGGTGTAGAATGAGTCCTTGGAGGTTCTAACAAGTGTAGAATGGTGAAGAGAGTATTCTAAAGGCTTAGAATGGTCTAGGAAGGTGTATTAGGACTTATAAGAACCATTAGAATGATCCTAAACATTGCTTGGTACACCAAGGGACGTAAAGGGTGTAGCACGAGTCCTTGGATGTTCTAACAAGTGTAGAATGGTTAAGAGTATTCTAAAGGCTTAGAATGGTCTAGGAATGTGTATTAGGACTTATAAGAACCATTAGAATGATCCTAAACAATTCTTGAGTCCCCGAGGGACGTAGAGCGTGTAGCATGAGTCCTTGGAGGTTCTAACAAGTGTAGAATGGTTAAGAGAGTATTCTAAAGGCTTAGAATGGTCTAGGAATGCGTATTAGGACTTAAAAGAACCATTAGAATGATCCTAAACATTGCTTGGTACCCCAAAGGACGTAGAGGGTGTAGCACGAGTCCTTGGAGGTTCTAACAAGTGTAGAATGGTTAAGAGAGTATTCTAAAGGCTTAGAATGGTCTAGGATTATGTATTTGGACTTATAAGAACCATTAGAATGATCGTAAACAATGCTTGAGTCCCCATTGGACGTATAGGGTGTAGCACGAGTCCTTGGAGGTTCTAACAAGTGTAGAATGGTTAAGAGAGTATTCTAAAGGCTTAGAATGGTCTAGGAATATGTATTTGGACTTATAAGAACCATTAGAATGATCCTAAACAATGCTTGAGTCCTCAAGGGACGTAGAGGGTGTAGCACAAGCCCTTGGAGGTTCTAACAAGTGTAGAATGGTTAAGAGAGTATTCTAATGGCTTAGAATGGTCTAGGAATATGTATTTGGACTTATAAGAACCATTAGAATGATGCTAAACAATGCTTGAGTCCCCAAGGGACGTAGAGGGTGTAGCACGAGTCCTTGGAGGTTCTAAAAGGTGTAGAATGGTTAAGAGAGTATTCTAAAGGCTTAGAAATGTCTAGAAATATGTATTTGGACTTATAAGAACCATTAGAAAGATCCTAAACAATGCTTGAGTCCCCAAAGGACGTAGAGGGTGTAGCATGAGTCCTTGGAGGTTCTAACAAGTGTAGAATGGTGAAGAGAGTATTCTAAAGGCTTAGAATGGTCTAGGAAGGTGTATAAGGACTTATAAGAACCATTAGAATGATCCTAAACATTGCTTTGTACACCAAGGGACGTAGAGGGTGTAGCACGAGTCCTTGGATGTTCTAACAAGTGTAGAATGGTTAAGAGAGTATTCTAATGGCTTAGAATGGTCTACGAATGTGTATTAGGACTTATAAGAACCATTAGAATGATCCTAAACAATTCTTGAGTCCCCGAGGGACGTAGAGCGTGTAGCATGAGTCCTTGGAGGTTCTAACAAGTGTAGAATGGTTAAGAGAGTATTCTAAAGGCTTAGAATGGTCTAGGAATGCGTATTAGGACTTAAAAGAACCATTAGAATGATCCTAAACATTGCTTGGTACCCCAAAGGACGTAGAGGGTGTAGCACGAGTCCTTGGAGGTTCTAACAAGTGTAGAATGGTTAAGAGAGTATTCTAAAGGCTTAGAATGGTCTAGGATTATGTATTTGGACTTATAAGAACCATTAGAATGATCGTAAACAATGCTTGAGTCCCCAAGGGACGTATAGGGTGTAGCACGAGTCCTTGGAGGTTCTAACAAGTGTAGAATGGTTAAGAGAGTATTCTAAAGGCTTAGAATGGTCTAGGAATATGTATTTGGACTTATAAGAACCATTAGAATGATCCTAAACAATGCTTGAGTCCTCAAGGGACGTAGAGGGTGTAGCACAAGCTCTTGGAGATTCTAACAAGTGTAGAATGGTTAAGAGAGTATTCTAATGGCTTAGAATGGTCTAGGAATATGTTTTTGGACTTATAAGAACCATTAGAATGATCCTAAACAATGCTTGAGTCCCCAAGGGACGTAGAGGGTGTAGCATGAGTCCATGGAGGTTCTAACAAGTGTAGAATGGTGAAGAGAGTATTCTAAAGGCTTAGAATGGTCTAGGAAGGTGTATTAGGACTTATAAGAACCATTAGAATGATCCTAAACATTGCTTGGTACACCAAGGGACGTAGAGGGTGTAGCACGAGTCCTTGGATGTTCTAACAAGTGTAGAATGGTTAAGAGAGTATTCTAAAGGCTTAGAATGGTCTAGGAATGTGTATTAGGACTTATAAGAACCTTTAGAATGATCCTAAACAATACTTTAGTCCTCAAGGGACGTAGAGGGTGTAGCACGAGTCCTTGGAGGTTTTAACAAGTGTATAATGGTTAAGAGAGTATTCTAAAGGCTTAGAATGGTCTAGGAATGTGTATTAGGACTTACAAGAACCATTAGAATGATTCAAAACATTGCTTGGTACACCAAGGGACGTAGAGAGTGTAGCACGAGTCCTTGGAGGTTCTAACAAGTGTAGAATGGTTAAGAGAGTATTCTAAAGGCTTAGAATGGTCTAGGATTATATATTTGGACTTATAAGAACCATTAGAATGATCCTAAACAATGCTTGAGTCCCCAAAGGACGTAGAGGGTGTAGCATGAGTCCTTGGAGGTTCTAACAAGTGTAGAATGGTGAAGAGAGTATTCTAAAGGCTTAGAATGGTCTAGGAAGGTGTATTAGGACTTATAAGAACCATTAGAATGATCCTAAACATTGCTTTGTACACCAAGGGACGTAGAGGGTGTAGCACGAGTCCTTGGATGTTCTAACAAGTGTAGAATGGTTAAGAGAGTATTCTAAAGGCTTAGAATGGTCTACGAATGTGTATTAGGACTTATAAGAAAAATTAGAATGATCCTAAACAATGCTTGAGTCCCCGAGGGACGTAGAGCGTGTAGCATGAGTCCTTGGAGGTTCTAACAAGTGTAGAATGGTTAAGAGAGTATTCTAAAGGCTTAGAATGGTCTAGGAATGTGTATTAGGACTTACAAGAACCATTAGAATGATCCTAAACATTGCTTGGTAACCCAAAGGACGTAGAGGGTGTAGCACGAGTCCTTGGAGGTTCTAACAAGTGTAGAATGGTTAAGAGAGTATTCTAAAGGCTTAGAATGGTCTAGGATTATGTATTTGGACTTATAAGAACCATTAGAATGATCCTAAACAATGCTTGAGTCCTCATGGGACGTAGAGGGTGTAGCACGAGTCCTTGGAGGTTTTAACAAGTGTATAATGGTTAAGAGAGTATTCTAAAGGCTTAGAATGGTCTAGGAATGTGTATTAGGACTTACAAGAACCATTAGAATGATCCAAAACATTGCTTGGTACACCAAGGGACGTAGAGGGTGTAGCACGAGTCCTTGGATGTTCTAACAAGTGTAGAATGGTTAAGAGAGTATTCTAAAGGCTTAGAATGGTCTAGGATTATGTATTTGGACTTATAAGAACCATTAGAATGATCGTAAACAATGCTTGAGTCCCCAAGGGACGTATAGGGTGTAGCACGAGTCCTTGGAGGTTCTAACAAGTGTAGAATGGTTAAGAGAGTATTCTAAAGGCTTAGAATGGTCTAGGAATATGTATTTGGACTTATAAGAACCATTAGAATGATCCTAAACAATGCTTGAGTCCTCAAGGGACGTAGAGGGTGTAGCACAAGCCCTTGGAGGTTCTAACAAGTGTAGAATGGTTAAGAGAGTATTCTAATGGCTTAGAATGGTCTAGGAATATGTATTTGGACTTATAAGAACCATTAGAATGATCCTAAACAATGCTTGAGTCCCCAAGGGACGTAGAGGGTGTAGCACGAGTCCTTGGAGGTTCTAAAAGGTGTAGAATGGTTAAGAGAGTATTCTAAAGGCTTAGAAATGTCTAGGAATATGTATTTGGACTTATAAGAACCATTAGAAAGATCCTAAACAATGCTTGAGTCCCCAAAGGACGTAGAGGGTGTAGCATGAGTCCTTGGAGGTTCTAACAAGTGTAGAATGGTGAAGAGAGTATTCTAAAGGCTTAGAATGGTCTAGGAAGGTGTATAAGGACTTATAAGAACCATTAGAATGATCCTAAACATTGCTTGGTACACCAAGGGACGTAGAGGGTGTAGCACGAGTCCTTGGATGTTCTAACAAGTGTAGAATGGTTAAGAGAGTATTCTAAAGGCTTAGAATGGTCTACGAATGTGTATTAGGACTTATAAGAAAAATTAGAATGATCCTAAACAATGCTTGAGTCCCCGAGGGACGTAGAGCGTGTAGCATGAGTCCTTGGAGGTTCTAACAAGTGTAGAATGGTTAAGAGAGTATTCTAATGGCTTAGAATGGTCTAGGAATATGTTTTTGGACTTATAAGAACCATTAGAATGATCCTAAACAATGCTTGAGTCCCCAAGGGACGTAGAGGGTGTAGCATGAGTCCTTGGAGGTTCTAACAAGTGTAGAATGGTGAAGAGAGTATTCTAAAGGCTTAGAATGGTCTAGGAAGGTGTATTAGGACTTATAAGAACCATTAGAATGATCCTAAACATTGCTTGGTACACCAAGGGACGTAGAGGGTGTAGCACGAGTCCTTGGATGTTCTAACAAGTGTAGAATGGTTAAGAGAGTATTCTAAAGGCTTAGAATGGTCTAGGAATGTGTATTAGGACTTATAAGAACCTTTAGAATGATCCTAAACAATACTTTAGTCCTCAAGGGACGTAGAGGGTGTAGCACGAGTCCTTGGAGGTTTTAACAAGTGTATAATGGTTAAGAGAGTATTCTAAAGGCTTAGAATGGTCAAGGAATGTGTATTAGGACTTACAAGAACCATTAGAATGATCCAAAACATTGCTTGGTACACCAAGGGACGTAGAGGGTGTAGCACGAGTCCTTGGAGGTTCTAACAAGTGTAGAATGGTTAAGAGAGTATTCTAAAGGCTTAGAATGGTCTAGGATTATATATTTGGACTTATAAGAACCATTAGAATGATCCTAAACAATGCTTGAGTCCCCAAAGGACGTAGAGGGTGTAGCATGAGTCCTTGGAGGTTCTAACAAGTGTAGAATGGTGAAGAGAGTATTCTAAAGGCTTAGAATGGTCTAGGAAGGTGTATTAGGACTTATAAGAACCATTAGAATGATCCTAAACATTGCTTTGTACACCAAGGGACGTAGAGGGTGTAGCACGAGTCCTTGGATGTTCTAACAAGTGTAGAATGGTTAAGAGAGTATTCTAAAGGCTTAGAATGGTCTACGAATGTGTATTAGGACTTATAAGAAAAATTAGAATGATCCTAAACAATGCTTGAGTCCCGGAGGGACGTAGAGCGTGTAGCATGAGTCCTTGGAGGTTCTAACAAGTGTAGAATGGTTAAGAGAGTATTCTAAAGGCTTAGAATGGTCTAGGAATGTGTATTAGGACTTACAAGAACCATTAGAATGATCCTAAACATTGCTTGGTACCCCAAAGGACGTAGAGGGTGTAGCACGAGTCCTTGGAGGTTCTAACAAGTGTAGAATGGTTAAGAGAGTATTCTAAAGGCTTAGAATGGTCTAGGATTATGTATTTGGACTTATAAGAACCATTAGAATGATCCTAAACAATGCTTGAGTCCTCATGGGACGTAGAGGGTGTAGCACGAGTCCTTGGAGGTTTTAACAAGTGTATAATGGTTAAGAGAGTATTCTAAAGGCTTAGAATGGTCTAGGAATGTGTATTAGGACTTACAAGAACCATTAGAATGATCCAAAACATTGCTTGGTACACCAAGGGACGTAGAGGGTGTAGCACGAGTCCTTGGATGTTCTAACAAGTGTAGAATGGTTAAGAGAGTATTCTAAAGGCTTAGAATGGTCTACGAATGTGTATTAGGACTTATAAGAAAAATTAGAATGATCCTAAACAATGCTTGAGTCCCCGAGGGACGTAGAGCGTGTAGCATGAGTCCTTGGAGGTTCTAACAAGTGTAGAATGGTTAAGAGAGTATTCTAAAGGCTTAGAATGGTCTAGGAATGTGTATTAGGACTTACAAGAACCATTAGAATGATCCTAAACATTGCTTGGTAACCCAAAGGACGTAGAGGGTGTAGCACGAGTCCTTGGAGGTTCTAACAAGTGTAGAATGGTTAAGAGAGTATTCTAAAGGCTTAGAATGGTCTAGGATTATGTATTTGGACTTATAAGAACCATTAGAATGATCCTAAACAATGCTTGAGTCCTCATGGGACGTAGAGGGTGTAGCACGAGTCCTTGGAGGTTTTAACAAGTGTATAATGGTTAAGAGAGTATTCTAAAGGCTTAGAATGGTCTAGGAATGTGTATTAGGACTTACAAGAACCATTAGAATGATCCAAAACATTGCTTGGTACACCAAGGGACGTAGAGGGTGTAGCACGAGTCCTTGGATGTTCTAACAAGTGTAGAATGGTTAAGAGAGTATTCTAAAGGCTTAGAATGGTCTACGAATGTCTATTAGGACTTATAAGAACCATTAGAATGATCCTAAACAATGCTTGAGTCTCCGAGTGACGTAGAGCGTGTGGCATGAGTCCTTGGAGGTTCTAACAAGTGTAGAATGGTTAACAGAGTATTCTAAAGGCTTAGAATGGTCTAGGAAGGTGTATAAGGACTTATAAGAACAATTAGAATGATCCTAAACATTGCTTGGTACCCCAAAGGACGTAGAGGGTGTAGCACGAGTCCTTGGAGGTTCTAACAAGTGTAGAATGGTTAAGAGAGTATTCTAAAGGCTTAGAATGGTCTAGGATTATGTATTTGGACTTATAAGAACCATTAGAATGATCGTAAACAATGCTTGAGTCCCCAAGGGACGTATAGGGTGTAGCACGAGTCCTTGGAGGTTCTAACAAGTGTAGAATGGTTAAGAGAGTATTCTAAAGGCTTAGAATGGTCTAGGAATATGTATTTGGACTTATAAGAACCATTAGAATGATCCTAAACAATGCTTGAGTCCTCAAGGGACGTAGAGGGTGTAGCACAAGCTCTTGGAGATTCTAACAAGTGTAGAATGGTTAAGAGAGTATTCTAATGGCTTAGAATGGTCTAGGAATATGTTTTTGGACTTATAAGAACCATTAGAATGATCCTAAACAATGCTTGAGTCCCCAAGGGACGTATAGGGTGTAGCACGAGTCCTTGGATGTTCTAACAAGTGTAGAATGGTGAAGAGAGTATTCTAAAGGCTTAGAATGGTCTAGGAAGGTGTATTAGGACTTATAAGAACCATTAGAATGATCCTAAACATTGCTTGGTACACCAAGGGACGTAGAGGGTGTAGCATGAGTCCTTGGAGGTTCTAACAAGTGTAGAATGGTGAAGAGAGTATTCTAAAGGCTTAGAATGGTCTAGGAAGGTGTATTAGGACTTATAAGAACCATTAGAATGATCCTAAACATTGCTTGGTACACCAAGGGACGTAGAGGGTGTAGCACGAGTCCTTGGATGTTCTAACAAGTGTAGAATGGTTAAGAGAGTATTCTAAAGGCTTAGAATGGTCTAGGAATGTGTATTAGGACTTATAAGAACCTTTAGAATGATCCTAAACAATACTTTAGTCCTCAAGGGACGTAGAGGGTGTAGCACGAGTCCTTGGAGGTTTTAACAAGTGTATAATGGTTAAGAGAGTATTCTAAAGGCTTAGAATGGTCAAGGAATGTGTATTAGGACTTACAAGAACCATTAGAATGATCCAAAACATTGCTTGGTACACCAAGGGACGTAGAGGGTGTAGCACGAGTCCTTGGAGGTTCTAACAAGTGTAGAATGGTTAAGAGAGTATTCTAAAGGCTTAGAATGGTCTAGGATTATATATTTGGACTTATAAGAACCATTAGAATGATCCTAAACAATGCTTGAGTCCCCAAAGGACGTAGAGGGTGTAGCATGAGTCCTTGGAGGTTCTAACAAGTGTAGAATGGTGAAGAGAGTATTCTAAAGGCTTAGAATGGTCTAGGAAGGTGTATTAGGACTTATAAGAACCATTAGAATGATCCTAAACATTGCTTTGTACACCAAGGGACGTAGAGGGTGTAGCACGAGTCCTTGGATGTTCTAACAAGTGTAGAATGGTTAAGAGAGTATTCTAAAGGCTTAGAATGGTCTACGAATGTGTATTAGGACTTATAAGAAAAATTAGAATGATCCTAAACAATGCTTGAGTCCCGGAGGGACGTAGAGCGTGTAGCATGAGTCCTTGGAGGTTCTAACAAGTGTAGAATGGTTAAGAGAGTATTCTAAAGGCTTAGAATGGTCTAGGAATGTGTATTAGGACTTACAAGAACCATTAGAATGATCCTAAACATTGCTTGGTACCCCAAAGGACGTAGAGGGTGTAGCACGAGTCCTTGGAGGTTCTAACAAGTGTAGAATGGTTAAGAGAGTATTCTAAAGGCTTAGAATGGTCTAGGATTATGTATTTGGACTTATAAGAACCATTAGAATGATCCTAAACAATGCTTGAGTCCTCATGGGACGTAGAGGGTGTAGCACGAGTCCTTGGAGGTTTTAACAAGTGTATAATGGTTAAGAGAGTATTCTAAAGGCTTAGAATGGTCTAGGAATGTGTATTAGGACTTACAAGAACCATTAGAATGATCCAAAACATTGCTTGGTACACCAAGGGACGTAGAGGGTGTAGCACGAGTCCTTGGATGTTCTAACAAGTGTAGAATGGTTAAGAGAGTATTCTAAAGGCTTAGAATGGTCTACGAATGTCTATTAGGACTTATAAGAACCATTAGAATGATCCTAAACAATGCTTGAGTCTCCGAGTGACGTAGAGCGTGTAGCATGAGTCCTTGGAGGTTCTAACAAGTGTAGAATGGTTAACAGAGTATTCTAAAGGCTTAGAATGGTCTAGGAATGTGTATTAGGACTTACAAGAACCATTAGAATGATCCTAAACATTGCTTGGTACCCCAAAGAACGTAGAGGGTGTAGCACGAGTCCTTGGAGGTTCTAACAAGTGTAGAATGGTTAAGAGAGTATTCTAAAGGCTTAGAATGGTCTAGGATTATGTATTTGGACTTATAAGAACCATTATAATGATCGTAAACAATGCTTGAGTCCCCAAGGGACGTATAGGGTGTAGCACGAGTTCTTGGAGGTTCTAACAAGTGTAGAATGGTTAAGAGAGTATTCTAAAGGCTTAGAATGGTCTAGGAATATGTATTTGGACTTATAAGAACCATTAGAATGATCCTAAACAATGCTTGAGTCCTCAAGGGATGTAGAGGGTGTAGGACGAGTCCTTGGAGGTTCTAACAAGTGTAGAATGGTTAAGAGAGTATTCTAATGACTTAGAATGGTCTAGGAATATGTATTTGGACTTATAAGAACCATTAGAATGATCCTAAACAATGCTTGAGTCCCCAAGGGACGTATAGGGTGTAGCACGAGTCCTTGGATGTTCTAACAAGTGTAGAATGGTTAAGAGAGTATTCTATAGGCTTAGAATGGTCTAGGAAGGTGTATTAGGACTTATAAGAACCATTAGAATGATCCTAAACATTGCTTGGTACACCAAGGGACGTAGAGGGTGTAGCACGAGTCCTTGGATGTTCTAACAAGTGTAGAATGGTTAAGAGAGTATTCTATAGGCTTAGAATGGTCTAGAAATGTGTATTAGGACTTATAAGAACCATTAGAATGATCCTAAACAATACTTGAGTCCTCAAGGGACGTAGAGGGTGTAGCATGTGTCCTTGGAGGTTTTAACAAGTGTATAATGGTTAAGAGAGTATTCTAAAGGCTTAGAATGGTCTAGGAATGTGTATTAGGACTTATAAGAACCATTACAATGATCCAAAACATTGCTTGGTACACCAAGGGACGTGGAGGGTGTAGCACGAGTCCTTGGATGTTCTAACAAGTGTAGAATGGTTAAGAGAGTATTCTAAAGGCTTAGAATGGTCTAGGAATGTGTATTTGGACTTATAAGAACCATTAGAAAGATCCTAAACAATGCTTGAGTCCCCAAGGGACGTAGAGGGTGTAGCATGAGTCCTTGGAGGTTCTAACAAGTGTAGAATGGTGAAGAGAGTATTCTAAAGGCTTAGAATGGTCTAGGAAGGTGTATTAGGACTTATAAGAACTATTAGAATGATCCTAAACATTGCTTGGTACACCAAGGGACGTAGAGGGTGTAGCACGAGTCCTTGGATGTTCTAACAAGTGTAGAATGGTTAAGAGAGTATTCTAAAGGCTTAGAATGGTATAGGAATGTGTATTAGGACTTATAAGAACCATTAGAAAGATCCTAAACAATGCTTGAGTCCCCAAGGGACGTAGAGGGTGTAGCATGAGTCCTTGGAGGTTCTAACAAGTGTAGAATGGTGAAGAGAGTATTCTAAAGGCTTAGAATGGTCTAGGAAGGTGTATTAGGACTTATAAGAACTATTAGAATGATCCTAAACATTGCTTGGTACACCAAGGGACGTAGAGGGTGTAGCACGAGTCCTTGGATGTTCTAACAAGTGTAGAATGGTTAAGAGAGTATTCTAAAGGCTGAGAATGGTCTAGGAATATGTATTTGGACTTATAAGAACCATTAGAAAGATCCTAAACAATGCTTGAGTCCCCATGGGACGTAGAGCGTGTAGCATGAGTCCTTGGAGGTTCTAACAAGTGTAGAATGGTGAAGAGAGTATTCTAAAGGCTTAGAATGGTCTAGGAATGTGTATTAGGACTTACAAGAACCATTAGAATGATCCAAAACATTGCTTGGTACCCCAAAGGACGTAGAGGGTGTAGCACGAGTCCTTGGAGGTTCTAACAAGTGTAGAATGGTGAAGAGAGTATTCTAAAGGCTTAGAATGGTCTAGGAAGGTGTATTAGGACTTATAAGAACCATTAGAATGATCCTAAACATTGCTTGGTACCCCAAAGGACGTAGAGGGTGTAGCACGAGTCCTTGGAGGTTCTAACAAGTGTAGAATGGTTAAGAGAGTATTCTAATGGCTTAGAATGGTCTAGGAATATGTATTTGGACTTATAAGAACCATTAGAATGATCCTAAACAATGCTTGAGTCCCCAAGGGACGTAGAGGGTGTAGCATGAGTCCTTGGAGGTTCTAACAAGTGTAGAATGGTGAAGAGAGTATTCTAAAGGCTTAGAATGGTCTTGGAATGTGTATTAGGACTTACAAGAACCATTAGAATGATCCAAAACATTGCTTGGTACCCCAAAGGACGTAGAGGGTGTAGCACGAGTCCTTGGAGGTTCTAACAAGTGTAGAATGGTTAAGAGAGTATTCTAATGGCTTAGAATGGTCTAGGAATATGTATTTGGACTTATAAGAACCATTAGAATGATCCTAAACAATGCTTGAGTCCCCAAGGGACGTAGAGGGTGTAGCATGAGTCCTTGGAGGTTCTAACAAGTGTAGAATGGTGAAGAGAGTATTCTAAAGGCTTAGAATGGTCTAGGAAGGTGTATTAGGACTTATAAGAACCATTAGAATGATCCTAAACATTGCTTGGTACACCAAGGGACGTAGAGGGTGAAGCACGAGTCCTTGGATGTTCTAACAAGTGTAGAATGGTTAAGAGAGTATTCTAAAGGCTTAGAATGGTCTAGGAATGTGTATTAGGACTTATATGAAACCATTAGAATGATCCTAAACAATACTTGAGTCCTCAAGGGACGTAGAGAGTGTAGCACGAGTCCTTGGAGGTTTTAACAAGTGTATAATGGTTAAGAGAGTATTCTAAAGGCTTAGGATGGTCTAGGAATGTGTATTAGGACTTACAAGAACCATTAGAATGATCCAAAACATTGCTTGGTACACCAAGAGACGTAGAGCGTGTAGCATGAGTCCTTGGAGGTTCTAACAAGTGTAGAATGGTTAAGAGAGTATTCTAAAGGCTTAGAATGGTCTAGGAATGCGTATTAGGACTTAAAAGAACCATTAGAATGATCCTAAACATTGCTTGGTACCCCAAAGGACGTAGAGGGTGTAGCATGAGTCCTTGGAGGTTCTAACAAGTGTAGAATGGTTAAGAGAGTATTCTAAAGGCTTAGAATGGTCTAGGAATGTGTATTAGGACTTACAAGAACCATTAGAATGATCCAAAACATTGCTTGGTACCCCAAAGGACGTAGAGGGTGTAGCACGAGTCCTTGGAGGTTCTAACAAGTGTAGAATGGTTAAGAGAGTATTCTAAAGGCTTAGAATGGTCTAGGATTATGTATTTGGACTTATAAGAACCATTAGAATGATCGTAAACAATGCTTGAGTCCCCAAGGGACGTAGAGGGTGTAGCATGAGTCCTTGGAGGTTTTAACAAGTGTATAATGGTTAAGAGAGTATTCTAAAGGCTTAGAATGGTCTAGGAATGTGTATTAGGACTTATAAGAACCATTACAATGATCCAAAACATTGCTTGGTACACCAAGGGACGTGGAGGGTGTAGCACGAGTCCTTGGATGTTCTAACAAGTGTAGAATGGTTAAGAGATTATTCTAAAGGCTTAGAATGGTCTAGGAATGTGTATTTGGACTTATAAGAACCATTAGAAAGATCCTAAACAATGCTTGAGTCCCCAAGGGACGTAGAGGGTGTAGCATGAGTCCTTGGAGGTTCTAACAAGTGTAGAATGGTGAAGAGAGTATTCCAAAGGCTTAGAATGGTCTAGGAAGGTGTATTAGGACTTATAAGAACCGTTAGAATGATCCTAAACATTGCTTGGTACACCAAGGGACGTAGAGGGTGTAGCACGAGTCCTTGGATGTTCTAACAAGTGTAGAATGGTTAAGAGAGTATTCTAAAGGCTTAGAATGGTCTAGGAATGTGTATTAGGACTTATAAGAACCATTAGAATGATCCTAAACAATACTTGAGTCCTCAAGGGACGTAGAGGGTGTAGCACGAGTCCTTGGAGGTTTTAACAAGTGTATAATGGTTAAGAGAGTATTCTAAAGGCTTAGAATGGTCTAGGAATGTGTATTAGGACTTACAAGAACCATTAGAATGATCCAAAACATTGCTTGGTACCCCAAAGAACGTAGAGGGTGTAGCACGAGTCCTTGGAGGTTCTAACAAGTGTAGAATGGT
Organism: Crotalaria pallida; assembly: GCA_037953625.1. Lineage (NCBI taxonomy): Eukaryota > Viridiplantae > Streptophyta > Magnoliopsida > Fabales > Fabaceae > Crotalaria > Crotalaria pallida. The sequence goes on along the minus strand of CM075649.1, from coordinate 70,047,655 downwards.
TAAGAGAGTATTCTAAAGGCTTAGAATGGTCTAGGATTATGTATTTGGACTTATAAGAACCATTAGAATGATCGTAAACAATGCTTGAGTCCCCAAGGGACGTATAGGGTGTAGCACGAGTTCTTGGAGGTTCTAACAAGTGTAGAATGGTTAAGAGAGTATTCTAAAGGCTTAGAATGGTCTAGGAATATGTATTTGGACTTATAAGAACCATTAGAATGATCCTAAACAATGCTTGAGTCCTCAAGGGACGTAGAGGGTGTAGGACGAGTCCTTGGAGGTTCTAACAAGTGTAGAATGGTTAAGAGAGTATTCTAATGACTTAGAATGGTCTAGGAATATGTATTTGGACTTATAAGAACCATTAGAATGATCCTAAACAATGCTTGAGTCCCCAAGGGACGTATAGGGTGTAGCACGAGTCCTTGGATGTTCTAACAAGTGTAGAATGGTTAAGAGAGTATTCTATAGGCTTAGAATGGTCTAGGAAGGTGTATTAGGACTTATAAGAACCATTAGAATGATCCTAAACATTGCTTGGTACACCAAGGGACGTAGAGGGTGTAGCACGAGTCCTTGGATGTTCTAACAAGTGTAGAATGGTTAAGAGAGTATTCTATAGGCTTAGAATGGTCTAGAAATGTGTATTAGGACTTATAAGAACCATTAGAATGATCCTAAACAATACTTGAGTCCTCAAGGGACGTAGAGGGTGTAGCATGAGTCCTTGGAGGTTTTAACAAGTGTATAATGGTTAAGAGAGTATTCTAAAGGCTTAGAATGGTCTAGGAATGTGTATTAGGACTTATAAGAACCATTACAATGATCTAAAACATTGCTTGGTACACCAAGGGACGTGGAGGGTGTAGCACGAGTCCTTGGATGTTCTAACAAGTGTAGAATGGTTAAGAGAGTATTCTAAAGGCTTAGAATGGTCTAGGAATGTGTATTTGGACTTATAAGAACCATTAGAAAGATCCTAAACAATGCTTGAGTCCCCAAGGGACGTAGAGGGTGTAGCATGAGTCCTTGGAGGTTCTAACAAGTGTAGAATGGTGAAGAGAGTATTCTAAAGGCTTAGAATGGTCTAGGAAGGTGTATTAGGACTTATAAGAACTATTAGAATGATCCTAAACATTGCTTGGTACACCAAGGGACGTAGAGGGTGTAGCACGAGTCCTTGGATGTTCTAACAAGTGTAGAATGGTTAAGAGAGTATTCTAAAGGCTTAGAATGGTCTAGGAATGTGTATTAGGACTTATAAGAACCATTAGAAAGATCCTAAACAATGCTTGAGTCCCCAAGGGACGTAGAGGGTGTAGCATGAGTCCTTGGAGGTTCTAACAAGTGTAGAATGGTGAAGAGAGTATTCTAAAGGCTTAGAATGGTCTAGGAAGGTGTATTAGGACTTATAAGAACTATTAGAATGATCCTAAACATTGCTTGGTACACCAAGGGACGTAGAGGGTGTAGCACGAGTCCTTGGATGTTCTAACAAGTGTAGAATGGTTAAGAGAGTATTCTAAAGGCTGAGAATGGTCTAGGAATATGTATTTGGACTTATAAGAACCATTAGAAAGATCCTAAACAATGCTTGAGTCCCCATGGGACGTAGAGCGTGTAGCATGAGTCCTTGGAGGTTCTAACAAGTGTAGAATGGTGAAGAGAGTATTCTAAAGGCTTAGAATGGTCTAGGAATGTGTATTAGGACTTACAAGAACCATTAGAATGATCCAAAACATTGCTTGGTACCCCAAAGGACGTAGAGGGTGTAGCACGAGTCCTTGGAGGTTCTAACAAGTGTAGAATGGTGAAGAGAGTATTCTAAAGGCTTAGAATGGTCTAGGAAGGTGTATTAGGACTTATAAGAACCATTAGAATGATCCTAAACATTGCTTGGTACCCCAAAGGACGTAGAGGGTGTAGCACGAGTCCTTGGAGGTTCTAACAAGTGTAGAATGGTTAAGAGAGTATTCTAATGGCTTAGAATGGTCTAGGAATATGTATTTGGACTTATAAGAACCATTAGAATGATCCTAAACAATGCTTGAGTCCCCAAGGGACGTAGAGGGTGTAGCATGAGTCCTTGGAGGTTCTAACAAGTGTAGAATGGTGAAGAGAGTATTCTAAAGGCTTAGAATGGTCTTGGAATGTGTATTAGGACTTACAAGAACCATTAGAATGATCCAAAACATTGCTTGGTACCCCAAAGGACGTAGAGGGTGTAGCACGAGTCCTTGGAGGTTCTAACAAGTGTAGAATGGTTAAGAGAGTATTCTAATGGCTTAGAATGGTCTAGGAATATGTATTTGGACTTATAAGAACCATTAGAATGATCCTAAACAATGCTTGAGTCCCCAAGGGACGTAGAGGGTGTAGCATGAGTCCTTGGAGGTTCTAACAAGTGTAGAATGGTGAAGAGAGTATTCTAAAGGCTTAGAATGGTCTAGGAAGGTGTATTAGGACTTATAAGAACCATTAGAATGATCCTAAACATTGCTTGGTACACCAAGGGACGTAGAGGGTGAAGCACGAGTCCTTGGATGTTCTAACAAGTGTAGAATGGTTAAGAGAGTATTCTAAAGGCTTAGAATGGTCTAGGAATGTGTATTAGGACTTATATGAAACCATTAGAATGATCCTAAACAATACTTGAGTCCTCAAGGGACGTAGAGAGTGTAGCACGAGTCCTTGGAGGTTTTAACAAGTGTATAATGGTTAAGAGAGTATTCTAAAGGCTTAGGATGGTCTAGGAATGTGTATTAGGACTTACAAGAACCATTAGAATGATCCAAAACATTGCTTGGTACACCAAGAGACGTAGAGCGTGTAGCATGAGTCCTTGGAGGTTCTAACAAGTGTAGAATGGTTAAGAGAGTATTCTAAAGGCTTAGAATGGTCTAGGAATGCGTATTAGGACTTAAAAGAACCATTAGAATGATCCTAAACATTGCTTGGTACCCCAAAGGACGTAGAGGGTGTAGCATGAGTCCTTGGAGGTTCTAACAAGTGTAGAATGGTTAAGAGAGTATTCTAAAGGCTTAGAATGGTCTAGGAATGTGTATTAGGACTTACAAGAACCATTAGAATGATCCAAAACATTGCTTGGTACCCCAAAGGACGTAGAGGGTGTAGCACGAGTCCTTGGAGGTTCTAACAAGTGTAGAATGGTTAAGAGAGTATTCTAAAGGCTTAGAATGGTCTAGGATTATGTATTTGGACTTATAAGAACCATTAGAATGATCGTAAACAATGCTTGAGTCCCCAAGGGACGTAGAGGGTGTAGCATGAGTCCTTGGAGGTTTTAACAAGTGTATAATGGTTAAGAGAGTATTCTAAAGGCTTAGAATGGTCTAGGAATGTGTATTAGGACTTATAAGAACCATTACAATGATCCAAAACATTGCTTGGTACACCAAGGGACGTGGAGGGTGTAGCACGAGTCCTTGGATGTTCTAACAAGTGTAGAATGGTTAAGAGATTATTCTAAAGGCTTAGAATGGTCTAGGAATGTGTATTTGGACTTATAAGAACCATTAGAAAGATCCTAAACAATGCTTGAGTCCCCAAGGGACGTAGAGGGTGTAGCATGAGTCCTTGGAGGTTCTAACAAGTGTAGAATGGTGAAGAGAGTATTCCAAAGGCTTAGAATGGTCTAGGAAGGTGTATTAGGACTTATAAGAACCGTTAGAATGATCCTAAACATTGCTTGGTACACCAAGGGACGTAGAGGGTGTAGCACGAGTCCTTGGATGTTCTAACAAGTGTAGAATGGTTAAGAGAGTATTCTAAAGGCTTAGAATGGTCTAGGAATGTGTATTAGGACTTATAAGAACCATTAGAATGATCCTAAACAATACTTGAGTCCTCAAGGGACGTAGAGGGTGTAGCACGAGTCCTTGGAGGTTTTAACAAGTGTATAATGGTTAAGAGAGTATTCTAAAGGCTTAGAATGGTCTAGGAATGTGTATTAGGACTTACAAGAACCATTAGAATGATCCAAAACATTGCTTGGTACACCAAGGGACGTAGAGGGTGTAGCACGAGTCCTTGGAGGTTCTAACAATTGTAGAATGGTTAAGAGAGTATTCTAAAGGCTTAGAATGGTCTAGGATTATGTATTTGGACTTATAAGAACCATTAGAATGATCGTAAACAATGCTTGAGTCCCCATGGGACGTATAGGGTGTAGCACGAGTCCTGGGAGGTTCTAACAAGTGTAGAATGGTTAAGAGAGTATTCTAAAGGCTTAGAATGGTCTAGGAATATGTATTTGGAATTATAACAACCATTAGAATGATCCTAAACAATGCTTGAGTCCTCAAGGGACGTAGAGGGTGTAGCACAAGCCCTTGGAGGTTCTAACAAGTGTAGAATGGTTAAGAGAGTATTCTAATGGCTTAGAATGGTCTAGGAATATTTATTTGGACTTATAAGAACCATTAGAATGATCCTAAACAATGCTTGAGTCCCCAAGGGACGTAGAGGGTGTAGCATGAGTCCTTGGAGGTTCTAACAAGTGTAGAATGGTGAACAGAGTATTCTAAAGGCTTAGAATGGTCTAGGAAGGTGTATTAGGACTTATAAGAACCATTAGAATGATCCTAAACATTGCTTGGTACACCAAGGGACGTAGAGGGTGTAGCACGAGTCCTTGGATGTTCTAACAAGTGTAGAATGGTTAAGAGAGTATTCTAAAGGCTTAGAATGGTCTAGGAATGTGTATTAGGACTTATAAGAACCATTAGAATGATCCTAAACAATACTTGAGTCCTCAAGGGACGTAGAGGGTGTAGCACGAGTCCTTGGAGGTTTTAACAAGTGTATAATGGTTAAGAGAGTATTCTAAAGGCTTAGAATGGTCTAGGAATGTGTATTAGGACTTACAAGAACCATTAGAATGATCCAAAACATTGCTTGGTACACCAAGGGACGTAGAGGGTGTAGCACGAGTCCTTGGAGGTTCTAACAAGTGTAGAATGGTTAAGAGAGTATTCTAAAGGCTTAGAATGGTCTAGGATTATATATTTGGACTTATAAGAACCATTGGAATGATCCTAAACAATGCTTGAGTCCCCAAAGGACGTAGAGGGTGTAGCATGAGTCCTTGGAGGTTCTAACAAGTGTAGAATGGTGAAGAGAGTATTCTAAAGGCTTAGAATGGTCTAGGAAGGTGTATTAGGAATTATAAGAACCATTAGAATGATCCTAAACATTGCTTTGTACACCAAGGGACGTAGAGGGTGTAGCACGAGTCCTTGGATGTTCTAACAAGTGTAGAATGGTTAAGAGAGTATTCTAAAGGCTTAGAATGGTCTACGAATGTGTATTAGGACGTATAAGAAAAATTAGAATGATCCTAAACAATGCTAGAGTCCCCGAGGGACGTAGAGCGTGTAGCATGAGTCCTTGGAGGTTCTAACAAGTGTAGAATGGTTAACAGAGTATTCTAAAGGCTTAGAATGGTCTAGGAATGTGTATTAGGACTTACAAGAACCATTAGAATGATCCTAAACATTGCTTGGTACCCCAAAGGACGTAGAGGGTGTAGCACGAGTCCTTGGAGGTTCTAACAAGTGTAGAATGGTTAAGAGAGTATTCTAAAGGCTTAGAATGGTCTAGGATTATGTATTTGGACTTATAAGAACCATTAGAATGATCCTAAACAATGCTTGAGTCCTCAAGGGACGTAGAGGGTGTAGCACGAGTCCTTGGAGGTTTTAACAAGTGTATAATGGTTAAGAGAGTATTCTAAAGGCTTAGAATGGTCTAGGAATGTGTATTAGGACTTACAAGAACCATTAGAATGATCCAAAACATTGCTTGGTACACCAAGGGACGTAGAGGGTGTAGCACGAGTCCTTGGAGGTTCTAACAAGTGTAGAATGGTTAAGAGAGTATTCTAAAGGCTTAGAATGGTCTAGGATTATGTATTTGGACTTATAAGAACCATTAGAATGATCGTAAACAATGCTTGAGTCCCCAAGGGACGTATAGGGTGTAGCACGAGTCCTTGGAGGTTCTAACAAGTGTAGAATGGTTAAGAGAGTATTCTAAAGGCTTAGAATGGTCTAGGAATATGTATTTGGACTTATAAGAACCATTAGAATGATCCTAAACAATGCTTGAGTCCTCAAGGGACGTAGAGGGTGTAGCACAAGCCCTTGGAGGTTCTAACAAGTGTAGAATGGTTAAGAGAGTATTCTAATGGCTTAGAATGGTCTAGGAATATGTATTTGGACTTATAAGAACCATTAGAATGATCCTAAACAATGCTTGAGTCCCCAAGGGACGTAGAGGGTGTAGCATGAGTCCTTGGAGGTTCTAACAAGTGTAGAATGGTGAAGAGAGTATTCTAAAGGCTTAGAATGGTCTAGGAAGGTGTATTAGGACTTATAAGAACCATTAGAATGATCCTAAACATTGCTTGGTACACCAAGGGACGTAGAGGGTGTAGCACGAGTCCTTGGATGTTCTAACAAGTGTAGAATGGTTAAGAGAGTATTCTAAAGGCTTAGAATGGTCTAGGAATGTGTATTAGGACTTATAAGAACCATTAGAATGATCCTAAACAATACTTGAGTCCTCAAGGGACGTAGAGGGTGTAGCACGAGTCCTTGGAGGTTTTAACAAGTGTATAATGGTTAAGAGAGTATTCTAAAGGCTTAGAATGGTCTAGGAATGTGTATTAGGACTTACAAGAACCATTAGAATGATCCAAAACATTGCTTGGTACACTAAGGGACGTAGAGGGTGTAGCACGAGTCCTTGGAGGTTCTAACAAGTGTAGAATGCTTAAGAGAGTATTCTAAAGGCTTAGAATGGTCTAGGAATATGTATTTGGAATTATAACAACCATTAGAATGATCCTAAACAATGCTTGAGTCCTCAAGGGACGTAGAGGGTGTAGCACAAGCCCTTGGAGGTTCTAACAAGTGTAGAATGGTTAAGAGAGTATTCTAATGGCTTAGAATGGTCTAGGAATATTTATTTGGATTTATAAGAACCATTAGAATGATCCTAAACAATGCTTGAGTCCCCAAGGGACGTAGAGGGTGTAGCATGAGTCCTTGGAGGTTCTAACAAGTGTAGAACGGTGAACAGAGTATTCTAAAGGCTTAGAATGGTCTAGGAAGGTGTATTAGGACTTATAAGAACCATTAGAATGATCCTAAACATTGCTTGGTACACCAAGGGACGTAGAGGGTGTAGCACGAGTCCTTGGATGTTCTAACAAGTGTAGAATGGTTAAGAGAGTATTCTAAAGGCTTAGAATGGTCTAGGATTATGTATTTGGACTTATAAGAACCATTAGAATGATCCTAAACAATGCTTGAGTCCTCAAGGGACGTAGAGGGTGTAGCACGAGTCCTTGGAGGTTTTAACAAGTGTATAATGGTTAAGAGAGTATTCTAAAGGCTTAGAATGGTCTAGGAATATGTATTAGGACTTACAAGAACCATTAGAATGATCCAAAACATTGCTTGGTACACCAAGGGACGTAGAGGGTGTAGCACGAGTCCTTGGAGGTTCTAACAAGTGTAGAATGGTTAAGAGAGTATTCTAAAGGCTTAGAATGGTCTAGGATTATGTATTTGGACTTATAAGAACCATTAGAATGATCGTAAACAATGCTTGAGTCCCCAAGGGACGTATAGGGTGTAGCACGAGTCCTTGGAGGTTCTAACAAGTGTAGAATGGTTAAGAGAGTATTCTAAAGGCTTAGAATGGTCTAGGAATATGTATTTGGACTTATAAGAACCATTAGAATGATCCTAAACAATGCTTGAGTCCTCAAGGGACGTAGAGGGTGTAGCACAAGCCCTTGGAGGTTCTAACAAGTGTAGAATGGTTAAGAGAGTATTCTAATGGCTTAGAATGGTCTAGGAATATGTATTTGGACTTATAAGAACCATTAGAATGATCCTAAACAATGCTTGAGTCCCCAAGGGACGTAGAGGGTGTAGCATGAGTCCTTGGAGGTTCTAACAAGTGTAGAATGGTGAAGAGAGTATTCTAAAGGCTTAGAATGGTCTAGGAAGGTGTATTAGGACTTATAAGAACCATTAGAATGATCCTAAACATTGCTTGGTACACCAAGGGACGTAGAGGGTGTAGCACGAGTCCTTGGATGTTCTAACAAGTGTAGAATGGTTAAGAGAGTATTCTAAAGGCTTAGAATGGTCTAGGAATGTGTATTAGGACTTATAAGAACCATTAGAATGATCCTAAACAATACTTGAGTCCTCAAGGGACGTAGAGGGTGTAGCACGAGTCCTTGGAGGTTTTAACAAGTGTATAATGGTTAAGAGAGTATTCTAAAGGCTTAGAATGGTCTAGGAATGTGTATTAGGACTTACAAGAACCATTAGAATGATCCAAAACATTGCTTGGTACACTAAGGGACGTAGAGGGTGTAGCACGAGTCCTTGGAGGTTCTAACAAGTGTAGAATGCTTAAGAGAGTATTCTAAAGGCTTAGAATGGTCTAGGAATATGTATTTGGAATTATAACAACCATTAGAATGATCCTAAACAATGCTTGAGTCCTCAAGGGACGTAGAGGGTGTAGCACAAGCCCTTGGAGGTTCTAACAAGTGTAGAATGGTTAAGAGAGTATTCTAATGGCTTAGAATGGTCTAGGAATATTTATTTGGATTTATAAGAACCATTAGAATGATCCTAAACAATGCTTGAGTCCCCAAGGGACGTAGAGGGTGTAGCATGAGTCCTTGGAGGTTCTAACAAGTGTAGAATGGTGAACAGAGTATTCTAAAGGCTTAGAATGGTCTAGGAAGGTGTATTAGGACTTATAAGAACCATTAGAATGATCCTAAACATTGCTTGGTACACCAAGGGACGTAGAGGGTGTAGCACGAGTCCTTGGATGTTCTAACAAGTGTAGAATGGTTAAGAGAGTATTCTAAAGGCTTAGAATGGTCTAGGAATGTGTATTAGGACCTATAAGAACCATTAGAATGATCCTAAACAATACTTGAGTCCTCAAGGGACGTAGAGGGTGTAGCACGAGTCCTTGGAGGTTTTAACAAGTGTATAATGGTTAAGAGAGTATTCTAAAGGCTTAGAATGGTCTAGGAATGTGTATTAGGACTTACAAGAACCATTAGAATGATCCAAAACATTGCTTGGTACACCAAGGGACGTAGAGGGTGTAGCACGAGTCCTTGGAGGTTCTAACAAGTGTAGAATGGTTAAGAGAGTATTCTAAAGGCTTAGAATGGTCTAGGATTATATATTTGGACTTATAAGAACCATTAGAATGATCCTAAACAATGCTTGAGTCCCCAAAGGACGTAGAGGGTGTAGCATGAGTCCTTGGAGGTTCTAACAAGTGTAGAATGGTGAAGAGAGTATTCTAAAGGCTTAGAATGGTCTAGGAAGGTGTATTAGGAATTATAAGAACCATTAGAATGATCCTAAACATTGCTTTGTACACCAAGGGACGTAGAGGGTGTAGCACGAGTCCTTGGATGTTCTAACAAGTGTAGAATGGTTAAGAGAGTATTCTAAAGGCTTAGAATGGTCTACGAATGTGTATTAGGACTTATAAGAAAAATTAGAATGATCCTAAACAATGCTTGAGTCCCCGAGGGACGTAGAGCGTGTAGCATGAGTCCTTGGAGGTTCTAACAAGTGTAGAATGGTTAACAGAGTATTCTAAAGGCTTAGAATGGTCTAGGAATGTGTATTAGGACTTACAAGAACCATTAGAATGATCCTAAACATTGCTTGGTACCCCAAAGGACGTAGAGGGTGTAACACGAGTCCTTGAGGTTCTAACAAGTGTAGAATGGTTAAGAGAGTATTCTAAAGGCTTAGAATGGTCTAGGATTATGTATTTGGACTTATAAGAACCATTAGAATGATCCTAAACAATGCTTGAGTCCTCAAGGGACGTAGAGGGTGTAGCACGAGTCCTTGGAGGTTTTAACAAGTGTATAATGGTTAAGAGAGTATTCTAAAGGCTTAGAATGGTCTAGGAATGTGTATTAGGACTTACAAGAACCATTAGAATGATCCAAAACATTGCTTGGTACACCAAGGGACGTAGAGGGTGTAGCACGAGTCCTTGGAGGTTCTAACAAGTGTAGAATGGTTAAGAGAGTATTCTAAAGGCTTAGAATGGTCTAGGATTATGTATTTGGACTTATAAGAACCATTAGAATGATCGTAAACAATGCTTGAGTCCCCAAGGGACGTATAGGGTGTAGCACGAGTCCTTGGAGGTTCTAACAAGTGTAGAATGGTTAAGAGAGTATTCTAAAGGCTTAGAATGGTCTAGGAATATGTATTTGGACTTATAAGAACCTTTAGAATGATCCTAAACAATGCTTGAGTCCTCAAGGGACGTAGAGGGTGTAGCACAAGCCCTTGGAGGTTCTAACAAGTGTAGAATGGTTAAGAGAGTATTCTAATGGCTTAGAATGGTCTAGGAATATGTATTTGGACTTATAAGAACCATTAGAATGATCCTAAACAATGCTTGAGTCCCCAAGGGACGTAGAGGGTGTAGCATGAGTCCTTGGAGGTTCTAACAAGTGTAGAATGGTGAAGAGAGTATTCTAAAGGCTTAGAATGGACTAGGAAGGTGTATTAGGACTTATAAGAACCATTAGAATGATCCTAAACATTGCTTGGTACACCAAGGGACGTAGAGGGTGTAGCACGAGTCCTTGGATGTTCTAACAAGTCTAGAATGGTTAAGAGAGTATTCTAAAGGCTTAGAATGGTCTAGGAATGTGTATTAGGACTTATAAGAACCATTAGAATTATCCTAAACATTTCTCAGTTCCCCAAGTGACGTAGAGGGTGTGGAAACGAGTGCTTGGATGTTCTAACAAGTGTAGAATGGTTAAGAGAGTATTCTAAAGGCTTAGAATGGTCTAGGAATGTGTATTAGGACTTATAAGAACCATTAGAATGATCCTAAACATTGCTCGGTATCCCAAGTGACGTAGAGGATGTAGCACGAGTCCTTGGAGGTTCTAACAAGTGTAGAATGGTTAAGAGAGTATTCTAAAGGCTTAGAATGGTCTAGGAATATGTATTAGGACTTATAAGAACCATTAGAATGATCCTTAACATTGCTTGGTACCCCAAAGGACGTATAGGATGTAGCACGAGTCCTTGGAGGTTCTAACAAGTGTAGAATGGTTAAGAGAGTATTCTAAAGGCTTAGAATGGTCTAGGAATATGTATTTGGACTTATAAGAACCATTAGAATGATCCTAAACAATGCTTGAGTCCCCGAGGGACGTAGAGCGTGTAGCATGAGTCCTTGGAGGTTCTAACAAGTGTAGAATGGTTAAGAGAGTATTCTAAAGGCTTAGAATGGTCTAGGAATGTGTATTAGGACTTACAAGAACCATTAGAATGATCCTAAACATTGCTTGGTACCCCAAAGGACGTAGAGGGTGTAGCACGAGTCCTTGGAGGTTCTAACAAGTGTAGAATGGTTAAGAAAGTATTCTAAAGGCTTAGAATGGTCTAGGAATGTGTATTAGGACTTATAAGAACCATTAGAATGATCCAAAACATTGCTTGGTACACCAAGGGACGTAGAGGGTGTAGCACGAGTCCTTGGAGGTTTTAACAAGTATATAATGGTTAAGTGAGTATTCGAAAGGCTTAGAATGGTCTAGGAATGTGTAATAGGACTTACAAGAACCATTAGAATGATCCTAAACATTGCTTGGTACCCCAAAGGACGTAGAGGGTGTAGCACGAGTCCTTGGAGGTTCTAACAAGTGTAGAATGGTTAAGAAAGTATTCTAAAGGCTTAGAATGGTCTAGGAATGTGTATTAGGACTTATAAGAACCATTAGAATGATCCAAAACATTGCTTGGTACACCAAGGGACGTAAAGGGTGTAGCACGAGTCCTTGGAGGTTTTAACAAGTGTATAATGGTTAAGAGAGTATTCCAAAGGCTTAGAATGGTCTAGGAATGTGTAATAGGACTTATAAGAACCATTAGAATGATCCTAAACATTGCTCGGTACACCAAGGGACGTAGAGGGTGTAGCACGAGTCCTTGGAGGTTCTAACAAGTGTAGAATGGTTAAGAGAGTATTCTAAAGGCTTAGAATGGTCTAGGAATGTGTATTAGGACTTACAAGAACCATTAGAATGATCCTAAACATTGCTTGGTACCCCAAAGGACGTAGAGGGTGTAGCACGAGTCCTTGGAGGTTCTAACAAGTGTAGAATGGTTAAGAAAGTATTCTAAAGGCTTAGAATGGTCTAGGAATGTGTATTAGGACTTATAAGAACCATTAGAATGATCCAAAACATTGCTTGGTACACCAAGGGACGTAGAGGGTGTAGCACGAGTCCTTGGAGGTTTTAACAAGTATATAATGGTTAAGTGAGTATTCTAAAGGCTTAGAATGGTCTAGGAATGTGTAATAGGACTTACAAGAACCATTAGAATGATCCTAAACATTGCTTGGTACCCCAAAGGACGTAGAGGGTGTAGCACGAGTCCTTGGAGGTTCTAACAAGTGTAGAATGGTTAAGAAAGTATTCTAAAGGCTTAGAATGGTCTAGGAATGTCTATTAGGACTTATAAGAACCATTAGAATGATCCAAAACATTGCTTGGTACACCAAGGGACGTAGAGGGTGTAGCACGAGTCCTTGGAGGTTTTAACAAGTGTATAATGGTTAAGAGAGTATTCTAAAGGCTTAGAATGGTCTAGGAATGTGTAATAGGACTTATAAGAACCATTAGAATGATCCTAAACATTGCTTGGTACCCCAAAGGACGTAGAGGGTGTAGCACGAGTCCTTGGAGGTTCTAACAAGTGTAGAATGATTAAGAAAGTATTCTAAAGGCTTAGAATGGTCTAGGAATGTGTATTAGGACTTATAAGAACCATTAGAATGATCCAAAACATTGCTTGGTACACCAAGGGACGTAAAGGGTGTAGCTCGAGTCCTTGGAGGTTTTAACAAGTGTATAATGGTTAAGAGAGTATTCCAAAGGCTTAGAATGGTCTAGGAATGTGTAATAGGACTTATAAGAACCATTAGAATGATCCTAAACATTGCTCGGTACACCAAGGGACGTAGAGGGTGTAGCACGAGTCCTTGGAGGTTCTAACAAGTGTAGAATGGTTAAGAGAGTATTCTAAAGGCTTAGAATGGTCTAGGAATATGTATTTGGACTTATAAGAACCATTAGAATGATCCTAAACATTGCTCGGTACACCAAGGGACGTAGAGGGTGTAGCACGAGTCCTTGGAGGTTCTAACAAGTGTAGAATGGTTAAGAGAGTATTCTAAAGGCTTAGAATGGTCTAGGAATATGTATTAGGACTTATAAGAACCATTAGAGTGATCCTAAACATTGCTTGGTACCCCAAAGGACGTATAGGGTGTAGCACGAGTCCTTGGAGGTTCTAACAAGTGTAGAATGATTAAGAAAGTATTCTAAAGGCTTAGAATGGTCTAGGAATGTGTATTAGGACTTATAAGAACCATTAGAATGATCCAAAACATTGCTTGGTACACCAAGGGACGTAAAGGGTGTAGCACGAGTCCATGGAGGTTTTAACAAGTGTATAATGGTTAAGAGAGTATTCCAAAGGCTTAGAATGGTCTAGGAATGTGTAATAGGACTTATAAGAACCATTAGAATGATCCTAAACATTGCTCGGTACACCAAGGGACGTAGAGGGTGTAGCACGAGTCCTTGGAGGTTCTAACAAGTGTAGAATGGTTAAGAGAGTATTCTAAAGGCTTAGAATGGTCTAGGAATATGTATTTGGACTTATAAGAACCATTAGAATGATCCTAAACATTGCTCGGTACACCAAGGGACGTAGAGGGTGTAGCACGAGTCCTTGGAGGTTCTAACAAGTGTAGAATGGTTAAGAGAGTATTCTAAAGGCTTAGAATGGTCTAGGAATATGTATTAGGACTTATAAGAACCATTAGAGTGATCCTAAACATTGCTTGGTACCCCAAAGGACGTATAGGGTGTAGCACGAGTCCTTGGAGGTTCTAACAAGTGTAGAATGATTAAGAAAGTATTCTAAAGGCTTAGAATGGTCTAGGAATGTGTATTAGGACTTATAAGAACCATTAGAATGATCCAAAACATTGCTTGGTACACCAAGGGACGTAAAGGGTGTAGCACGAGTCCATGGAGGTTTTAACAAGTGTATAATGGTTAAGAGAGTATTCCAAAGGCTTAGAATGGTCTAGGAATGTGTAATAGGACTTATAAGAACCATTAGAATGATCCTAAACATTGCTCGGTACACCAAGGGACGTAGAGGGTGTAGCACGAGTCCTTGGAGGTTCTAACAAGTGTAGAATGGTTAAGAGAGTATTCTAAAGGCTTAGAATGGTCTAGGAATATGTATTTGGACTTATAAGAACCATTAGAATGATCCTAAACATTGCTCGGTACACCAAGGGACGTAGAGGGTGTAGCACGAGTCCTTGGAGGTTCTAACAAGTGTAGAATGGTTAAGAGAGTATTCTAAAGGCTTAGAATGGTCTAGGAATATGTATTAGGACTTATAAGAACCATTAGAGTGATCCTAAACATTGCTTGGTACCCCAAAGGACGTATAGGGTGTAGCACGAGTCCTTGGAGGTTCTAACAAGTGTAGAATGGTTAAGAGAGTATTTTAAAGGCTTAGAATGGTCTAGGAATATGTATTTGGACTTATAAGAACCATTAGAAAGATCCTAAACAATGCTTGAGTCCCGAAAGGACGTAGAGGGTGTAGCATGAGTCCATGGAGGTTCTAACAAGTGTAGAATGGTGAAGAGAGTATTCTAAAGGCTTAGAATGGACTAGGAAGGTGTATTAGGACTTATAAGAACCATTAGAATGATCCTAAACATTGCTTGGTACACCAAGGGACGTAGAGGGTGTAGCACGAGTCCTTGGATGTTCTAACAAGTCTAGAATGGTTAAGAGAGTATTCTAAAGGCTTAGAATGGTCTAGGAATGTGTATTAGGACTTATAAGAACCATTAGAATTATCCTAAACATTTCTCAGTTCCCCAAGTGACGTAGAGGGTGTGGAAACGAGTGCTTGGATGTTCTAACAAGTGTAGAATGGTTAAGAGAGTATTCTAAAGGCTTAGAATGGTCTAGGAATGTGTATTAGGACTTATAAGAACCATTAGAATGATCCTAAACATTGCTCGGTATCCCAAGTGACGTAGAGGATGTAGCACGAGTCCTTGGAGGTTCTAACAAGTGTAGAATGGTTAAGAGAGTATTCTAAAGGCTTAGAATGGTCTAGGAATATGTATTAGGACTTATAAGAACCATTAGAATGATCCTTAACATTGCTTGGTACACCAAAGGACGTATAGGATGTAGCACGAGTCCTTGGAGGTTCTAACAAGTGTAGAATGGTTAAGAGAGTATTCTAAAGGCTTAGAATGGTCTAGGAATATGTATTTGGACTTATAAGAACCATTAGAATGATCCTAAACAATGCTTGAGTCCCCGAGGGACGTAGAGCGTGTAGCATGAGTCCTTGGAGGTTCTAACAAGTGTAGAATGGTTAAGAGAGTATTCTAAAGGCTTAGAATGGTCTAGGAATGTGTATTAGGACTTACAAGAACCATTAGAATGATCCTAAACATTGCTTGGTACCCCAAAGGACGTAGAGGGTGTAGCACGAGTCCTTGGAGGTTCTAACAAGTGTAGAATGGTTAAGAAAGTATTCTAAAGGCTTAGAATGGTCTAGGAATGTGTATTAGGACTTATAAGAACCATTAGAATGATCCAAAACATTGCTTGGTACACCAAGGGACGTAGAGGGTGTAGCACGAGTCCTTGGAGGTTTTAACAAGTGTATAATGGTTAAGAGAGTATTCTAAAGGCTTAGAATGATCTAGGAATGTGTAATAGGACTTATAAGAACCATTAGAATGACCCTAAACATTGCTCGGTACACCAAGGGACGTAGAGGGTGTAGCACGAGTCCTTGGAGGTTCTAACAAGTGTAGAATGGTTAAGAGAGTATTCTAAAGGCTTAGAATGGTCTAGGAATATGTATTTGGACTTATAAGAACCATTAGAATGATCCTAAACATTGCTCGGTACACCAAGGGACGTAGAGGGTGTAGCACGAGTCCTTGGAGGTTCTAACAAGTGTAGAATGGTTAAGAGAGTATTCTAAAGGCTTAGAATGGTCTAGGAATATGTATTTGGACTTATAAGAACCATTAGAGTGATCCTAAACATTGCTTGGTACCCCAAAGGACGTATAGGGTGTAGCACGAGTCCTTGGAGGTTCTAACAAGTGTAGAATGGTTAAGAGAGTATTCTAAAGGCTTAGAATGTCTAGGAATATGTATTTGGACTTATAAGAACCATTAGAAAGATCCTAAACAATGCTTGAGTCCCGAAAGGACGTAGAGGGTGTAGCATGAGTCCTTGGAGGTTCTAACAAGTGTAGAATGGTGAAGAGAGTATTCTAAAGGCTTAGAATGGACTAGGAAGGTGTATTAGGACTTATAAGAACCATTAGAATGATCCTAAACATTGCTTGGTACACCAAGGGACGTAGAGGGTGTAGCACGAGTCCTTGGATGTTCTAACAAGTCTAGAATGGTTAAGAGAGTATTCTAAAGGCTTAGAATGGTCTAGGAATGTGTATTAGGACTTATAAGAACCATTAGAATGATCGTAAACAATGGTTGAGTCCTCAAGGGACGTAGAGGGTGTAGCACGAGTCCTTGGAGGTTTTAACAAGTGTTTAGTGGTTAAGAGAGTATTCTAAAGGCTTAGAATGGTCTAGGAATGTGTATTAGGACTTATAAGAACCATTAGAATGATCCTAAACATTGCTCGGTACACCAAGGGACGTAGAGGGTGTAGCACGAGTCCTTGGAGGTTCTAACAAGTGTAGAATGGTTAAGAGAGTAATCTAAAGGCTTAGAATGGTCTAGGAATATGTATATGGACTTATAAGAACCATTAGAATGATCCTAAACATTGCTTGGTACCCCAAAGGACGTAGAGGGTGTAGCACGAGTCCTTGGAGGTTCTGACAAGTGTAGAATGGTTAAGAGAGTATTCTAAAGGCTTAGAATGGTCTAGGAATATGTATTTGGACTTATAAGAACCATTAGAGTGATCCTAAATATTGCTTGGTACCCCAAAGGACGTATAGGGTGTAGCACGAGTCCTTGGAGGTTCTAACAAGTGTAGAATGGTTAAGAGAGTATTCTAAAGGCTTAGAATGGTCTAGGAATATGTATTTGGACTTATAAGAACCATTAGAAAGATCCTAAACAATGCTTGAGTCCCGAAAGGACGTAGAGGGTGTAGCATGAGTCCTTGGAGGTTCTAACAAGTGTAGAATGGTGAAGAGAGTATTCTAAAGGCTTAGAATGGACTAGGAAGGTGTATTAGGACTTATAAGAACCATTAGAATGATCCTAAACATTGCTTGGTACACCAAGGGACGTAGAGGGTGTAGCACGAGTCCTTGGATGTTCTAACAAGTCTAGAATGGTTAAGAGAGTATTCTAAAGGCTTAGAATGGTCTAGGAATGTGTATTAGGACTTATAAGAACCATTAGAATGATCGTAAACAATGCTTGAGTCCTCAAGGGACGTAGAGGGTGTAGCACGAGTCCTTGGAGGTTTTAACAAGTGTTTAGTGGTTAAGAGAGTATTCTAAAGGCTTAGAATGGTCTAGGAATGTGTATTAGGACTTATAAGAACCATTAGAATGATCCTAAACATTGCTCGGTACACCAAGGGACGTAGAGGGTGTAGCACGAGTCCTTGGAGGTTCTAACAAGTGTAGAATGGTTAAGAGAGTAATCTAAAGGCTTAGAATGGTCTAGGAATATGTATTAGGACTTATAAGAACCATTAGAATGATCCTAAACATTGCTTGGTACCCCAAAGGACATATAGGGTGTAGCACGAGTCCTTGAAGGTTCTAACAAGTGTAGAATGGTTAAGAGAGTATTCTAAAGGCTTAGAATGGTCTAGTAATATGTATTTGGAATTATATGAACCGTTAGAATGATCCTAAACAATGCTTGAGTCCCCAAGGGAAGTAGAGCGTGTAGCATGAGTCCTTGAAGGTTCTAACAAGTGTAGAATGGGTAAGAGAGTATTCTAAAGGCTTAGAATGGTCTAGGAATGTGTATTAGGACTTATAAGAACCATTAGAATGATCCTAAACATTGCTCAGTTCCCCAAGTGACGTAGAGGGTGTGGAAACGAGTGCTTGGATGTTCTAACAAGTGTAGAATGGTTAAGAGAATATTCTAAAGGCTTAGAATGGTCTAGGAATATGTATTAGGACTTATAAGAACCATTAGAATGATCCTAAACATTGCTTGGTACCCCAAAGGATGTATAGGGTGTAGCACGAGTCCTTGGAGGTTCTAACAAGTGTAAAATGGTTAAGAGAGTATTCTAAAGGCTTAGAATGGTCTAGGAATATGTATTTGGACTTATAAGAACCATTAGAATGATCCTAAACAATGCTTGAGTCCCCGAGGGACGTAGAGCGTGTAGCATGAGTCCTTGGAGGTTCTAACAAGTGTAGAATGGTTAAGAGAGTATTCTAAAGGCTTAGAATGGTCTAGGAATGTGTATTAGGACTTACAAGAACCATTAGAATGATCCTAAACATTGCTTGGTACCCCAAAGGACGTAGAGGGTGTAGCACGAGTCCTTGGAGGTTCTAACAAGTGTAGAATGGTTAAGAAAGTATTCTAAAGGCTTAGAATGGTCTAGGAATGTGTATTAGGACTTATAAGAACCATTAGAATGATCCAAAACATTGCTTGGTACACCAAGGGACGTAGAGGGTGTAGCACGAGTCCTTGGAGGTTTTAACAAGTGTATAATGGTTAAGTGAGTATTCTAAAGGCTTAGAATGGTCTAGGAATGTGTAATAGGACTTACAAGAACCATTAGAATGATCCTAAACATTGCTTGGTACCCCAAAGGACGTAGAGGGTGTAGCACGAGTCCTTGGAGGTTCTAACAAGTGTAGAATGGTTAAGAAAGTATTCTAAAGGCTTAGAATGGTCTAGGAATGTCTATTAGGACTTATAAGAACCATTAGAATGATCCAAAACATTGCTTGGTACACCAAGGGACGTAGAGGGTGTAGCACGAGTCCTTGGAGGTTTTAACAAGTGTATAATGGTTAAGAGAGTATTCTAAAGGCTTAGAATGGTCTAGGAATGTGTAATAGGACTTATAAGAACCATTAGAATGACCCTAAACATTGCTCGGTACACCAAGGGACGTAGAGGGTGTAGCACGAGTCCTTGGAGGTTCTAACAAGTGTAGAATGGTTAAGAGAGTATTCTAAAGGCTTAGAATGGTCTAGGAATATGTATTTGGACTTATAAGAACCATTAGAATGATCCTAAACATTGCTCGGTACACCAAGGGACGTAGAGGGTGTAGCACGAGTCCTTGGAGGTTCTAACAAGTGTAGAATGGTTAAGAGAGTATTCTAAAGGCTTAGAATGGTCTAGGAATATGTATTTGGACTTATAAGAACCATTAGAGTGATCCTAAACATTGCTTGGTACCCCAAAGGACGTATAGGGTGTAGCACGAGTCCTTGGAGGTTCTAACAAGTGTAGAATGGTTAAGAGAGTATTCTAAAGGCTTAGAATGGTCTAGGAATATGTATTTGGACTTATAAGAACCATTAGAAAGATCCTAAACAATGCTTGAGTCCCGAAAGGACGTAGAGGGTGTAGCATGAGTCCTTGGAGGTTCTAACAAGTGTAGAATGGTGAAGAGAGTATTCTAAAGGCTTAGAATGGACTAGGAAGGTGTATTAGGACTTATAAGAACCATTAGAATGATCCTAAACATTGCTTGGTACACCAAGGGACGTAGAGGGTGTAGCACGAGTCCTTGGATGTTCTAACAAGTCTAGAATGGTTAAGAGAGTATTCGAAAGGCTTAGAATGGTCTAGGAATGTGTATTAGGACTTATAAGAACCATTAGAATGATCGTAAACAATGGTTGAGTCCTCAAGGGACGTAGAGGGTGTAGCACGAGTCCTTGGAGGTTTTAACAAGTGTTTAGTGGTTAAGAGAGTATTCTAAAGGCTTAGAATGGTCTAGGAATGTGTATTAGGACTTATAAGAACCATTAGAATGATCCTAAACATTGCTTGGTACCCCAAAGGACGTAGAGGGTGTAGCACGAGTCCTTGGAGGTTCTGACAAGTGTAGAATGGTTAAGAGAGTATTCTAAAGGCTTAGAATGGTCTAGGAATATGTATTTGGACTTATAAGAACCATTAGAGTGATCCTAAACATTGCTTGGTACCCCAAAGGACGTATAGGGTGTAGCACGAGTCCTTGGAGGTTCTAACAAGTGTAGAATGGTTAAGAGAGTATTCTAAAGGCTTAGAATGGTCTAGGAATATGTATTTGGACTTATAAGAACCATTAGAAAGATCCTAAACAATGCTTGAGTCCCGAAAGGACGTAGAGGGTGTAGCATGAGTCCTTGGAGGTTCTAACAAGTGTAGAATGGTGAAGAGAGTATTCTAAAGGCTTAGAATGGACTAGGAAGGTGTATTAGGACTTATAAGAACCATTAGAATGATCCTAAACATTGCTTGGTACACCAAGGGACGTAGAGGGTGTAGCACGAGTCCTTGGATGTTCTAACAAGTCTAGAATGGTTAAGAGAGTATTCTAAAGGCTTAGAATGGTCTAGGAATGTGTATTAGGACTTATAAGAACCATTAGAATGATCGTAAACAATGCTTGAGTCCTCAAGGGACGTAGAGGGTGTAGCACGAGTCCTTGGAGGTTTTAACAAGTGTTTAGTGGTTAAGAGAGTATTCTAAAGGCTTAGAATGGTCTAGGAATGTGTATTAGGACTTATAAGAACCATTAGAATGATCCTAAACATTGTTCGGTACACCAAGGGACGTAGAGGGTGTAGCACGAGTCCTTGGAGGTTCTAACAAGTGTAGAATGGTTAAGAGAGTAATCTAAAGGCTTAGAATGGTCTAGGAATATGTATTAGGACTTATAAGAACCATTAGAATGATCCTAAACATTGCTTGGTACCCCAAAGGACATATAGGGTGTAGCACGAGTCCTTGAAGGTTCTAACAAGTGTAGAATGGTTAAGAGAGTATTCTAAAGGCTTAGAATGGTCTAGTAATATGTATTTGGAATTATATGAACCGTTAGAATGATCCTAAACAATGCTTGAGTCCCCAAGGGAAGTAGAGCGTGTAGCATGAGTCCTTGAAGGTTCTAACAAGTGTAGAATGGGTAAGAGAGTATTCTAAAGGCTTAGAATGGTCTAGGAATGTGT
This sequence comes from Crotalaria pallida, assembly GCA_037953625.1. Lineage (NCBI taxonomy): Eukaryota > Viridiplantae > Streptophyta > Magnoliopsida > Fabales > Fabaceae > Crotalaria > Crotalaria pallida. The sequence continues at coordinate 70,026,320 of CM075649.1, read as the reverse complement.
ATTAGGACTTATAAGAACCATTAGAATGATCCTAAACATTGCTCAGTTCCCCAAGTGACGTAGAGGGTGTGGAAACGAGTGCTTGGATGTTCTAACAAGTGTAGAATGGTTAAGAGAATATTCTAAAGGCTTAGAATGGTCTAGGAATATGTATTAGGACTTATAAGAACCATTAGAATGATCCTAAACATTGCTTGGTACCCCAAAGGATGTATAGGGTGTAGCACGAGTCCTTGGAGGTTCTAACAAGTGTAAAATGGTTAAGAGAGTATTCTAAAGGCTTAGAATGGTCTAGGAATATGTATTTGGACTTATAAGAACCATTAGAATGATCCTAAACAATGCTTGAGTCCCCGAGGGACGTAGAGCGTGTAGCATGAGTCCTTGGAGGTTCTAACAAGTGTAGAATGGTTAAGAGAGTATTCTAAAGGCTTAGAATGGTCTAGGAATGTGTATTAGGACTTACAAGAACCATTAGAATGATCCTAAACATTGCTTGGTACCCCAAAGGACGTAGAGGGTGTAGCACGAGTCCTTGGAGGTTCTAACAAGTGTAGAATGGTTAAGAAAGTATTCTAAAGGCTTAGAATGGTCTAGGAATGTGTATTAGGACTTATAAGAACCATTAGAATGATCCAAAACATTGCTTGGTACACCAAGGGACGTAGAGGGTGTAGCACGAGTCCTTGGAGGTTTTAACAAGTGTATAATGGTTAAGTGAGTATTCTAAAGGCTTAGAATGGTCTAGGAATGTGTAATAGGACTTACAAGAACCATTAGAATGATCCTAAACATTGCTTGGTACCCCAAAGGACGTAGAGGGTGTAGCACGAGTCCTTGGAGGTTCTAACAAGTGTAGAATGGTTAAGAAAGTATTCTAAAGGCTTAGAATGGTCTAGGAATGTCTATTAGGACTTATAAGAACCATTAGAATGATCCAAAACATTGCTTGGTACACCAAGGGACGTAGAGGGTGTAGCACGAGTCCTTGGAGGTTTTAACAAGTGTATAATGGTTAAGAGAGTATTCTAAAGGCTTAGAATGGTCTAGGAATGTGTAATAGGACTTATAAGAACCATTAGAATGACCCTAAACATTGCTCGGTACACCAAGGGACGTAGAGGGTGTAGCACGAGTCCTTGGAGGTTCTAACAAGTGTAGAATGGTTAAGAGAGTATTCTAAAGGCTTAGAATGGTCTAGGAATATGTATTTGGACTTATAAGAACCATTAGAATGATCCTAAACATTGCTCGGTACACCAAGGGACGTAGAGGGTGTAGCACGAGTCCTTGGAGGTTCTAACAAGTGTAGAATGGTTAAGAGAGTATTCTAAAGGCTTAGAATGGTCTAGGAATATGTATTTGGACTTATAAGAACCATTAGAGTGATCCTAAACATTGCTTGGTACCCCAAAGGACGTATAGGGTGTAGCACGAGTCCTTGGAGGTTCTAACAAGTGTAGAATGGTTAAGAGAGTATTCTAAAGGCTTAGAATGGTCTAGGAATATGTATTTGGACTTATAAGAACCATTAGAAAGATCCTAAACAATGCTTGAGTCCCGAAAGGACGTAGAGGGTGTAGCATGAGTCCTTGGAGGTTCTAACAAGTGTAGAATGGTGAAGAGAGTATTCTAAAGGCTTAGAATGGACTAGGAAGGTGTATTAGGACTTATAAGAACCATTAGAATGATCCTAAACATTGCTTGGTACACCAAGGGACGTAGAGGGTGTAGCACGAGTCCTTGGATGTTCTAACAAGTCTAGAATGGTTAAGAGAGTATTCGAAAGGCTTAGAATGGTCTAGGAATGTGTATTAGGACTTATAAGAACCATTAGAATGATCGTAAACAATGGTTGAGTCCTCAAGGGACGTAGAGGGTGTAGCACGAGTCCTTGGAGGTTTTAACAAGTGTTTAGTGGTTAAGAGAGTATTCTAAAGGCTTAGAATGGTCTAGGAATGTGTATTAGGACTTATAAGAACCATTAGAATGATCCTAAACATTGCTCGGTACACCAAGGGACGTAGAGGGTGTAGCACGAGTCCTTGGAGGTTCTAACAAGTGTAGAATGGTTAAGAGAGTAATCTAAAGGCTTAGAATGGTCTAGGAATATGTATATGGACTTATAAGAACCATTAGAATGATCCTAAACATTGCTTGGTACCCCAAAGGACGTAGAGGGTGTAGCACGAGTCCTTGGAGGTTCTAACAAGTGTAGAATGGTTAAGAGAGTATTCTAAAGGCTTAGAATGGTCTAGGAATATGTATTTGGACTTATAAGAACCATTAGAGTGATCCTAAACATTGTTTGGTACCCCAAAGGACGTATAGGGTGTAGCACGAGTCCTTGGAGGTTCTAACAAGTGTAGAATGGTTAAGAGAGTATTCTAAAGGCTTAGAATGGTCTAGGAATATGTATTTGGACTTATAAGAACCATTAGAAAGATCCTAAACAATGCTTGAGTCCCGAAAGGACGTAGAGGGTGTAGCATGAGTCCTTGGAGGTTCTAACAAGTGTAGAATGGTTAAGAGAGTAATCTAAAGGCTTAGAATGGTCTAGGAATATGTATTAGGACTTATAAGAACCATTAGAATGATCCTAAACATTGCTTGGTACCCCAAAGGACATATAGGGTGTAGCACGAGTCCTTGAAGGTTCTAACAAGTGTAGAATGGTTAAGAGAGTATTCTAAAGGCTTAGAATGGTCTAGTAATATGTATTTGGAATTATATGAACCGTTAGAATGATCCTAAACAATGCTTGAGTCCCCAAGGGAAGTAGAGCGTGTAGCATGAGTCCTTGAAGGTTCTAACAAGTGTAGAATGGGTAAGAGAGTATTCTAAAGGCTTAGAATGGTCTAGGAATGTGTATTAGGACTTATAAGAACCATTAGAATGATCCTAAACATTGCTCAGTTCCCCAAGTGACGTAGAGGGTGTGGAAACGAGTGCTTGGATGTTCTAACAAGTGTAGAATGGTTAAGAGAATATTCTAAAGGCTTAGAATGGTCTAGGAATATGTATTAGGACTTATAAGAACCATTAGAATGATCCTAAACATTGCTTGGTACCCCAAAGGACGTATAGGGTGTAGCACGAGTCCTTGGAGGTTCTAACAAGTGTAAAATGGTTAAGAGAGTATTCTAAAGGCTTAGAATGGTCTAGGAATATGTATTTGGACTTATAAGAACCATTAGAATGATCCTAAACAATGCTTGAGTCCCCGAGGGACGTAGAGCGTGTAGTATGAGTCCTTGGAGGTTCTAACAAGTGTAGAATGGTTAAGAGAGTATTCTAAAGGCTTAGAATGGTCTAGGAATGTGTATTAGGACTTACAAGAACCATTAGAATGATCCTAAACATTGCTTGGTATCCCAAAGGACGTAGAGGGTGTAGCACGAGTCCTTGGAGGTTCTAACAAGTGTAGAATGGTTAAGAAAGTATTCTAAAGGCTTAGAATGGTCTAGGAATGTGTATTAGGACTTATAAGAACCATTAGAATGATCGTAAACAATACTTGAGTCCTCATGGGACGTAGAGGGTGTAGCACGAGTCCTTGGAGGTTTTAACAAGTGTATAATGGTTAAGAGAGTATTCTAAAGGCTTAGAATGGTCTAGGAATGTGTATTAGGACTTATAAGAACCATTAGAATGATCCTAAACATTGCTCGGTACACCAAGGGACGTAGAGAGTGTAGCACGAGTCCTTGGAGGTTCTAACAAGTGTAGAATGGTTAAGAGAGTATTCTACAGGCTTAGAATGGTCTAGGAATATGTATTAGGACTTATAAGAACCATTAGAATGATCCTAAGCATTGCTTGGTACCCCAAAGGACGTATAGGGTGTAGCACGAGTCCTTGGAGGTTGTAACAAGTGTAGAATGGTTAAGAGAGTATTCTAAAGGCTTAGAATGGTCTAGGAATGTGTATTAGGACTTATAAGAACCATTAGAATGATCCTAAACATTGCTCGGTACACCAAGGGACGTAGAGGGTGTAGCACGAGTCCTTGGAGGTTCTAACAAGTGTAGAATGGTTAAGAGAGTATTCTAAAGGCTTAGAATGGTCTAGGAATATGTATTTGGACTTATAAGAACCATTTGAATGATCCTAAACAATGCTTGAGTCCCCGAGGGACGTAGAGCGTGTAGCATGAGTCCTTGGAGGTTCTAACAAGTGTAGAATGGTTAAGAGAGTATTCTAAAGGCTTAGAATGGTCTAGGAATGTGTATTAGGACTTATAAGAACCATTAGAATGATCCTAAACAATACTTGAGTCCTCAAGGGACGTAGAGGGTGTAGCACGAGTCCTTGGAGGTTTTAACAAAGTGTATAATGGTTAAGAGAGTATTCTAAAGGCTTAGAATGGTCTAGGAATGTGTATTAGGACTTATAAGAACCATTAGAATGATCCTAAACATTGCTCGGTACACCAAGGGACGTAGAGGGTGTAGCACGAGTCCTTGGAGGTTCTAACAAGTGTAGAATGGTTAAGAGAGTATTCTAAAGGCTTAGAATGGTCTGGGAATATGTATTAGGACTTATAAGAACCATTAGAATGATCCTAAACATTGCTTGGTACCCCAAAGGACGTATAGGGTGTAGCACGAGTCCTTGGAGGTTCTAACAAGTGTAGAATGGTTAAGAGAGTATTCTAAAGGCTTAGAATGGTCTAGGATTATGTATTTGGACTTATAAGAACCATTTGAATGATCCTAAACAATACTTGAGTGCCCGAGGGACGTAGAGCGTGTAGCATGAGTCCTTGGAGGTTCTAACAAGTGTAGAATGGTTAAGAGAGTATTCTAAAGGCTTAGAATGGTCTAGGAATGTGTATTAGGACTTATAAGAACCATTAGAATGATCCTAAACAATACTTGAGTCCTCAAGGGACGTAGAGGGTGTAGCACGAGTCCTTGGAGGTTTTAACAAGTGTATAATGGTTAAGAAAGTATTCTAAAGGCTTAGAATGGTCTAGGAATGTGTATTAGGACTTATAAGAACCATTAGAATGATCCTAAACATTGCTCGGTACACCAAGGGACGTAGAGGGTGTAGCACGAGTCCTTGGAGGTTCTAACAAGTGTAGAATGGTTAAGAGAGTATTCTAAAGGCTTAGAATGGTCTGGGAATATGTATTAGGACTTATAAGAACCATTAGAATGATCCTAAACATTGCTCGGTACACCAAGGGACGTAGAGGGTGTAGCACGAGTCCTTGGAGGTTCTAACAAGTGTAGAATGGTTAAGAGAGTATTATAAAGGCTTAGAATGGTCTGGGAATATGTATTAGGACTTATAAGAACCATTAGAATGATCCTAAACATTGCTTGGTACCCCAAAGGACGTATAGGGTGTAGCACGAGTCCTTGGAGGTTCTAACAAGTGTAGAATGGTTAAGAGAGTATTCTAAAGGCTTAGAATGGTCTAGGATTATGTATTTGGACTTATAAGAACCATTTGAATGATCCTAAACAATACTTGAGTGCCCGAGGGACGTAGAGCGTGTAGCATGAGTCCTTGGAGGTTCTAACAAGTGTAGAATGGTTAAGAGAGTATTCTAAAGGCTTAGAATGGTCTAGGAATGTGTATTAGGACTTATAAGAACCATTAGAATGATCCTAAACATTGCTCGGTACACCAAGGGACGTAGAGGGTGTAGCACGAGTCCTTGGAGGTTCTAACAAGTGTAGAATGGTTAAGAGAGTATTCTAAAGGCTTAGAATGGTCTGGGAATATGTATTAGGACTTATAAGAACCATTAGAATGATCCTAAACATTGCTTGGTACCCCAAAGGACGTATAGGGTGTAGCACGAGTCCTTGGAGGTTCTAACAAGTGTAGAATGGTTAAGAGAGTATTCTAAAGGCTTAGAATGGTCTAGGATTATGTATTTGGACTTATAAGAACCATTTGAATGATCCTAAACAATACTTGAGTGCCCGAGGGACGTAGAGCGTGTAGCATGAGTCCTTGGAGGTTCTAACAAGTGTAGAATGGTTAAGAGAGTATTCTAAAGGCTTAGAATGGTCTAGGAATGTGTATTAGGACTTATAAGAACCATTAGAATGATCCTAAACAATACTTGAGTCCTCAAGGGACGTAGAGGGTGTAGCACGAGTCCTTGGAGGTTTTAACAAGTGTATAATGGTTAAGAGAGTATTCTAAAGGCTTAGAATGGTCTAGGAATGTGTATTAGGACTTATAAGAACCATTAGAATGATCCTAAACATTGCTCGGTACACCAAGGGACGTAGAGGGTGTAGCACGAGTCCTTGGAGGTTCTAACAAGTGTAGAATGGTTAAGAGAGTATTCTAAAGGCTTAGAATGGTCTGGGAATATGTATTAGGACTTATAAGAACCATTAGAATGATCCTAAACATTGCTTGGTACCCCAAAGGACGTATAGGGTGTAGCACGAGTCCTTGGAGGTTCTAACAAGTGTAGAATGGTTAAGAGAGTATTCTAAAGGCTTAGAATGGTCTAGGAATATGTATTTGGACTTATAAGAACCATTAGAATGATCCTAAACAATGCTTGAGTCCCCGAGGGACGTAGAGCGTGTAGGATGAGTCCTTGGAGGTTCTAACAAGTGTAGAATGGTTAAGAGAGTATTCTAAAGGCTTAGAATGGTCTAGGAATGTGTATTAGGACTTACAAGAACCATTAGAATGATCCTAAACATTGCTTGGTACCCCAAAGGACGTAGAGGGTGTAGCACGAGTCCTTGGAGGTTCTAACAAGTGTAGAATGGTTAAGAAAGTATTCTAAAGGCTTAGAATGGTCTAGGAATGTGTATTAGGACTTATAAGAACCATTAGAATGATCCAAAACATTGCTTGGTACACCAAGGGACGTAGAGGGTGTAGCACGAGTCCTTGGAGGTTTTAACAAGTGTATAATGGTTAAGAGAGTATTCTAAAGGCTTAGAATGGTCTAGGAATGTGTAATAGGACTTATAAGAACCATTAGAATGATCCTAAACATTGCTCGGTACACCAAGGGACGTAGAGGGTGTAGCACGAGTCCTTGGAGGTTCTAACAAGTGTAGAATGGTTAAGAGAGTATTCTAAAGGCTTAGAATGGTCTAGGAATATGTATTTGGACTTATAAGAACCATTAGAATGATCCTAAACAATGCTTGAGTCCCCGAGGGACGTAGAGCGTGTAGCATGAGTCCTTGGAGGTTCTAACAAGTGTAGAATGGTTAAGAGAGTATTCTAAAGGCTTAGAATGGTCTAGGAATGTGTATTAGGACTTATAAGAACCATTAGAATGATCCTAAACAATACTTGAGTCCTCAAGGGACGTAGAGGGTGTAGCACGAGTCCTTGGTGGTTTTAACAAGTGTATAATGGTTAAGAGAGTATTCTAAAGGCTTAGAATGGTCTAGGAATGTGTATTAGGACTTATAAGAACCATTAGAATGATCCTAAACATTGCTCGGTACACCAAGGGACGTAGAGAGTGTAGCACGAGTCCTTGGAGGTTCTAACAAGTGTAGAATGGTGAAGAGAGTATTCTAAAGGTTTAGAATGGACTAGGAAGGTGTATTAGGACTTATAAGAACCATTAGAATGATCCTAAACATTGCTTGGTACACCAAGGGACGTAGAGGGTGTAGCACAGGTCCTTGGATGTTCTAACAAGTCTAGAATGGTTAAGAGAGTATTCTAAAGGCTTAGAATGGTCTAGGAATGTGTATTAGGACTTATAAGAACCATTAGAATGATCGTCAACAATACTTGAGTCCTCAAGGGACGTAGAGGGTGTAGCACGAGTCCTTGGAGGTTTTAACAAGTGTATAATGGTTAAGAGAGTATTCTAAAGGCTTAGAATGGTCTAGGAATGTGTATTAGGACTTATAAGAACCATTAGAATGATCCTAAACATTGCTCGGTACACCAAGGGACGTAGAGAGTGTAGCACGAGTCCTTGGAGGTTCTAACAAGTGTAGAATGGTGAAGAGAGTATTCTAAAGGTTTAGAATGGACTAGGAAGGTGTATTAGGACTTATAAGAACCATTAGAATGATCCTAAACATTGCTTGGTACACCAAGGGACGTAGAGGGTGTAGCACGAGTCCTTGGATGTTCTAACAAGTCTAGAATGGTTAAGAGAGTATTCTAAAGGCTTAGAATGGTCTAGGAATGTGTATTAGGACTTATAAGAACCATTAGAATGATCGTAAACAATACTTGAGTCCTCATGGGACGTAGATGGTGTAGCACGAGTCCTTGGAGGTTTTAACAAGTGTATAATGGTTAAGAGAGTATTCTAAAGGCTTAGAATGGTCTAGGAATGTGTATTAGGACTTATAAGAACCATTAGAATGATCCTAAACATTGCTCGGTACACCAAGGGACTTAGAGAGTGTAGCACGAGTCCTTGGAGGTTCTAACAAGTGTAGAATGGTTAAGAGAGTATTCTAAAGGCTTAGAATGGTCTAGGAATGTGTATTAGGACTTATAAGAACCATTAGAATGATCCTAAACAATACTTGAGTCCTCAAGGGACGTAGAGGGTGTAGCACGAGTCCTTGGTGGTTTTAACAAGTGTATAATGGTTAAGAGAGTATTCTAAAGGCTTAGAATGGTCTAGGAATGTGTATTAGGACTTATAAGAACCATTAGAATGATCCTAAACATTGCTCGGTACACCAAGGGACGTAGAGAGTGTAGCACGAGTCCTTGGAGGTTCTAACAAGTGTAGAATGGTGAAGAGAGTATTCTAAAGGTTTAGAATGGACTAGGAAGGTGTATTAGGACTTATAAGAACCATTAGAATGATCCTAAACATTGCTTGGTACACCAAGGGACGTAGAGGGTGTAGCACAGGTCCTTGGATGTTCTAACAAGTCTAGAATGGTTAAGAGAGTATTCTAAAGGCTTAGAATGGTCTAGGAATGTGTATTAGGACTTATAAGAACCATTAGAATGATCGTCAACAATACTTGAGTCCTCAAGGGACGTAGAGGGTGTAGCACGAGTCCTTGGAGGTTTTAACAAGTGTATAATGGTTAAGAGAGTATTCTAAAGGCTTAGAATGGTCTAGGAATGTGTATTAGGACTTATAAGAACCATTAGAATGATCCTAAACATTGCTCGGTACACCAAGGGACGTAGAGAGTGTAGCACGAGTCCTTGGAGGTTCTAACAAGTGTAGAATGGTGAAGAGAGTATTCTAAAGGTTTAGAATGGACTAGGAAGGTGTATTAGGACTTATAAGAACCATTAGAATGATCCTAAACATTGCTTGGTACACCAAGGGACGTAGAGGGTGTAGCACGAGTCCTTGGATGTTCTAACAAGTCTAGAATGGTTAAGAGAGTATTCTAAAGGCTTAGAATGGTCTAGGAATGTGTATTAGGACTTATAAGAACCATTAGAATGATCGTAAACAATACTTGAGTCCTCATGGGACGTAGATGGTGTAGCACGAGTCCTTGGAGGTTTTAACAAGTGTATAATGGTTAAGAGAGTATTCTAAAGGCTTAGAATGGTCTAGGAATGTGTATTAGGACTTATAAGAACCATTAGAATGATCCTAAACATTGCTCGGTACACCAAGGGACGTAGAGAGTGTAGCACGAGTCCTTGGAGGTTCTAACAAGTGTAGAATGGTTAAGAGAGTATTCTAAAGGCTTAGAATGGTCTAGGAATATGTATTAGGACTTATAAGAACCATTAGAATGATCCTAAACATTGCTTGGTACCCCAAAGGACGTATAGGGTGTAGCACGAGTCCTTGGAGGTTGTAACAAGTGTAGAATGGTTAAGAGAGTATTCTAAAGGCTTAGAATGGTCTAGGAATGTGTATTAGGACTTATAAGAACCATTAGAATGATCGTAAACAATACTTGAGTCCTCATGGGACGTAGAGGGTGTAGCACGAGTCCTTGGAGGTTTTAACAAGTGTATAATGGTTAAGAGAGTATTCTAAAGGCTTAGAATGGTCTAGGAATGTGTATTAGGACTTATAAGAACCATTAGAATGATCCTAAACATTGCTCGGTACACCAAGGGACTTAGAGAGTGTAGCACGAGTCCTTGGAGGTTCTAACAAGTGTAGAATGGTTAAGAGAGTATTCTAAAGGCTTAGAATGGTCTAGGAATATGTATTAGGACTTATAAGAACCATTAGAATGATCCTAAACATTGCTTGGTACCCCAAAGGACGTATAGGGTGTAGCACGAGTCCTTGGAGGTTGTAACAAGTGTAGAATGGTTAAGAGAGTATTCTAAAGGCTTAGAATGGTCTAGGAATGTGTATTAGGACTTATAAGAACCATTAGAATGATCCTAAACATTGCTCGGTACACCAAGGGACGTAGAGGGTGTAGCACGAGTCCTTGGAGGTTCTAACAAGCGTAGAATGGTTAAGAGAGTATTCTAAAGGCTTAGAATGGTCTAGGAATATGTATTAGGACTTATAAGAACCATTAGAATGATCCTAAACAATGCTTGAGTCCCCGAGGGACGTAGAGCGTGTAGCATGAGTCCTTGGAGGTTCTAACAAGTGTAGAATGGTTAAGAGAGTATTCTAAAGGCTTAGAATGGTCTAGGAATGTGTATTAGGACTTACAAGAACCATTAGAATGATCCTAAACATTGCTTGGTACCCCAAAGGACGTATAGGGTGTAGCACGAGTCCTTGGAGGTTGTAACAAGTGTAGAATGGTTAAGAGAGTATTCTAAAGGCTTAGAATGGTCTAGGAATGTGTATTAGGACTTATAAGAACCATTAGAATGATCCTAAACATTGCTCGGTACACCAAGGGACGTAGAGGGTGTAGCACGAGTCCTTGGAGGTTGTAACAAGTGTAGAATGGTTAAGAGAGTATTCTAAAGGCTTAGAATGGTCTAGGAATGTGTATTAGGACTTATAAGAACCATTAGAATGATCCTAAACATTGCTCGGTACACCAAGGGACGTAGAGGGTGTAGCACGAGTCCTTGGAGGTTCTAACAAGTGTAGAATGGTTAAGAGAGTATTCTAAAGGCTTAGAATGGTCTGGGAATATGTATTAGGACTTATAAGAACCATTAGAATGATCCTAAACAATACTTGAGTCCTCAAGGGACGTAGAGGGTGTAGCACGAGTCCTTGGAGGTTTTAACAAGTGTATAATGGTTAAGAGAGTATTCTAAAGGCTTAGAATGGTCTAGGAATGTGTATTAGGACTTATAAGAACCATTAGAATGATCCTAAACATTGCTCGGTACACCAAGGGACGTAGAGAGTGTAGCACGAGTCCTTGGAGGTTCTAACAAGTGTAGAATGGTGAAGAGAGTATTCTAAAGGTTTAGAATGGACTAGGAAGGTGTATTAGGACTTATAAGAACCATTAGAATGATCCTAAACATTGCTTGGTACACCAAGGGACGTAGAGGGTGTAGCACGAGTCCTTGGATGTTCTAACAAGTCTAGAATGGTTAAGAGAGTATTCTAAAGGCTTAGAATGGTCTAGGAATGTGTATTAGGACTTATAAGAACCATTAGAAAGATCGTAAACAATACTTGAGTCCTCAAGGGACGTAGAGGGTGTAGCACGAGTCCTTGGAGGTTTTAACAAGTGTATAATGGTTAAGAGAGTATTCTAAAGGCTTAGAATGGTCTAGGAATGTGTATTAGGACTTATAAGAACCATTAGAATGATCCTAAACATTGCTCGGTACACCAAGGGACGTAGAGAGTGTAGCACGAGTCCTTGGAGGTTCTAACAAGTGTAGAATGGTGAAGAGAGTATTCTAAAGGTTTAGAATGGACTAGGAAGGTGTATTAGGACTTATAAGAACCATTAGAATGATCCTAAACATTGCTTGGTACACCAAGGGACGTAGAGGGTGTAGCACAGGTCCTTGGATGTTCTAACAAGTCTAGAATGGTTAAGAGAGTATTCTAAAGGCTTAGAATGGTCTAGGAATGTGTATTAGGACTTATAAGAACCATTAGAATGATCGTAAACAATACTTGAGTCCTCAAGGGACGTAGAGGGTGTAGCACGAGTCCTTGGAGGTTTTAACAAGTGTATAATGGTTAAGAGAGTATTCTAAAGGCTTAGAATGGTCTAGGAATGTGTATTAGGACTTATAAGAACCATTAGAATGATCCTAAACATTGCTCGGTACACCAAGGGACGTAGAGAGTGTAGCACGAGTCCTTGGAGGTTCTAACAAGTGTAGAATGGTGAAGAGAGTATTCTAAAGGTTTAGAATGGACTAGGAAGGTGTATTAGGACTTATAAGAACCATTGGTACACCAAGGGACGTAGAGGGTGTAGCACGAGTCCTTGGATGTTCTAACAAGTCTAGAATGGTTAAGAGAGTATTCTAAAGGCTTAGAATGGTCTAGGAATGTGTATTAGGACTTATAAGAACCATTAGAATGATCGTAAACAATACTTGAGTCCTCATGGGACGTAGAGGGTGTAGCACGAGTTCTTGGAGGTTTTAACAAGTGTATAATGGTTAAGAGAGTATTCTAAAGGCTTAGAATGGTCTAGGAATGTGTATTAGGACTTATAAGAACCATTAGAATGATCCTAAACATTGCTCGGTACACCAAGGGACGTATAGAGTGTAGCACGAGTCCTTGGAGGTTCTAACAAGTGTAGAATGGTTAAGAGAGTATTCTAAAGGCTTAGAATGGTCTAGGAATATGTATTAGGACTTATAAGAACCATTAGAATGATCCTAAACATTGCTTGGTACCCCAAAGGACGTATAGGGTGTAGCACGAGTCCTTGGAGGTTGTAACAAGTGTAGAATGGTTAAGAGAGTATTCTAAAGGCTTAGAATGGTCTAGGAATGTGTATTAGGACTTATAAGAACCATTAGAATGATCCTAAACATTGCTCGGTACACCAAGGGACGTAGAGGGTGTAGCACGAGTCCTTGGAGGTTCTAACAAGTGTAGAATGGTTAAGAGAGTATTCTAAAGGCTTAGAATGGTCTAGGAATATGTATTAGGACTTATAAGAACCATTAGAATGATCCTAAACAATGCTTGAGTCCCCGAGGGACGTAGAGCGTGTAGCATGAGTCCTTGGAGGTTCTAACAAGTGTAGAATGGTTAAGAGAGTATTCTAAAGGCTTAGAATGGTCTAGGAATGTGTATTAGGACTTACAAGAACCATTAGAATGATCCTAAACATTGCTTGGTACCCCAAAGGACGTATAGGGTGTAGCACGAGTCCTTGGAGGTTGTAACAAGTGTAGAATGGTTAAGAGAGTATTCTAAAGGCTTAGAATGGTCTAGGAATGTGTATTAGGACTTATAAGAACCATTAGAATGATCCTAAACATTGCTCGGTACACCAAGGGACGTAGAGGGTGTAGCACGAGTCCTTGGAGGTTGTAACAAGTGTAGAATGGTTAAGAGAGTATTCTAAAGGCTTAGAATGGTCTAGGAATGTGTATTAGGACTTATAAGAACCATTAGAATGATCCTAAACATTGCTCGGTACACCAAGGGACGTAGAGGGTGTAGCACGAGTCCTTGGAGGTTCTAACAAGTGTAGAATGGTTAAGAGAGTATTCTAAAGGCTTAGAATGGTCTAGGAATGTGTATTAGGACTTATAAGAACCATTAGAATGATCGTAAACAATACTTGAGTCCTCATGGGACGTAGAGGGTGTAGCACGAGTTCTTGGAGGTTTTAACAAGTGTATAATGGTTAAGAGAGTATTCTAAAGGCTTAGAATGGTCTAGGAATGTGTATTAGGACTTATAAGAACCATTAGAATGATCCTAAACATTGCTCGGTACACCAAGGGACGTATAGAGTGTAGCACGAGTCCTTGGAGGTTCTAACAAGTGTAGAATGGTTAAGAGAGTATTCTAAAGGCTTAGAATGGTCTAGGAATATGTATTAGGACTTATAAGAACCATTAGAATGATCCTAAACATTGCTTGGTACCCCAAAGGACGTATAGGGTGTAGCACGAGTCCTTGGAGGTTGTAACAAGTGTAGAATGGTTAAGAGAGTATTCTAAAGGCTTAGAATGGTCTAGGAATGTGTATTAGGACTTATAAGAACCATTAGAATGATCCTAAACATTGCTCGGTACACCAAGGGACGTAGAGGGTGTAGCACGAGTCCTTGGAGGTTCTAACAAGTGTAGAATGGTTAAGAGAGTATTCTAAAGGCTTAGAATGGTCTAGGAATATGTATTAGGACTTATAAGAACCATTAGAATGATCCTAAACAATGCTTGAGTCCCCGAGGGACGTAGAGCGTGTAGCATGAGTCCTTGGAGGTTCTAACAAGTGTAGAATGGTTAAGAGAGTATTCTAAAGGCTTAGAATGGTCTAGGAATGTGTATTAGGAGTTACAAGAACCATTAGAATGATCCTAAACATTGCTTGGTACCCCAAAGGACGTATAGGGTGTAGCACGAGTCCTTGGAGGTTGTAACAAGTGTAGAATGGTTAAGAGAGTATTCTAAAGGCTTAGAATGGTCTAGGAATGTGTATTAGGACTTATAAGAACCATTAGAATGATCCTAAACATTGCTCGGTACACCAAGGGACGTAGAGGGTGTAGCACGAGTCCTTGGAGGTTGTAACAAGTGTAGAATGGTTAAGAGAGTATTCTAAAGGCTTAGAATGGTCTAGGAATGTGTATTAGGACTTATAAGAACCATTAGAATGATCCTAAACATTGCTCGGTACACCAAGGGACGTAGAGGGTGTAGCACGAGTCCTTGGAGGTTCTAACAAGTGTAGAATGGTTAAGAGAGTATTCTAAAGGCTTAGAATGGTCTGGGAATATGTATTAGGACTTATAAGAACCATTAGAATGATCCTAAACAATACTTGAGTCCTCAAGGGACGTAGAGGGTGTAGCACGAGTCCTTGGAGGTTTTAACAAGTGTATAATGGTTAAGAGAGTATTCTAAAGGCTTAGAATGGTCTAGGAATGTGTATTAGGACTTATAAGAACCATTAGAATGATCCTAAACATTGCTCGGTACACCAAGGGACGTAGAGGGTGTAGCACGAGTCCTTGGAGGTTCTAACAAGTGTAGAATGGTTAAGAGAGTATTCTAAAGGCTTAGAATGGTCTGGGAATATGTATTAGGACTTATAAGAACCATTAGAATGATCCTAAACATTGCTTGGTACCCCAAAGGACGTATAGGGTGTAGCACGAGTCCTTGGAGGTTCTAACAAGTGTAGAATAGTTAAGAGAGTATTCTAAAGGCTTAGAATGGTCTAGGAATATGTATTTGGACTTATAAGAACCATTAGAATGATCCTAAACAATGCTTGAGTCCCCGAGGGACGTAGAGCGTGTAGCATGAGTCCTTGGAGGTTCTAACAAGTGTAGAATGGTTAAGAGAGTATTCTAAAGGCTTAGAATGGTCTAGGAATGTGTATTAGGACTTACAAGAACAATTAGAATGATCCTAAACATTGCTTGGTACTCCAAAGGACGTAGAGGGTGTAGCACGAGTCCTTGGAGGTTCTAACAAGTGTAGAATGGTTAAGAAAGTATTCTAAAGGCTTAGAATGGTCTAGGAATGTGTATTAGGACTTATAAGAACCATTAGAATGATCCAAAACATTGCTTGGTACACCAAGGGACGTAGAGGGTGTAGCACGAGTCCTTGGAGGTTGTAACAAGTGTAGAATGGTTAAGAGAGTATTCTAAAGGCTTAGAATGGTCTAGGAATGTGTATTAGGACTTATAAGAACCATTAGAATGATCCTAAACATTGCTCGGTACACCAAGGGACGTAGAGGGTGTAGCACGAGTCCTTGGAGGTTCTAACAAGTGTAGAATGGTTAAGAGAGTATTCTAAAGGCTTAGAATGGTCTAGGAATATGTATTTGGACTTATAAGAACCATTAGAATGATCCTAAACAATGATTGAGTCCCCGAGGGACGTAGAGCGTGTAGCATGAGTCCTTGGAGGTTCTAACAAGTGTAGAATGGTTAAGAGAGTATTCTAAAGGCTTAGAATGGTCTAGGAATGTGTATTAGGACTTATAAGAACCATTAGAATGATCCTAAACAATACTTGAGTCCTCAAGGGACGTAGAGGGTGTAGCACGAGTCCTTGGAGGTTTTAACAAGTGTATAATGGTTAAGAGAGTATTCTAAAGGCTTAGAAT
The DNA here is from genome assembly GCA_037953625.1 of Crotalaria pallida. NCBI lineage: Eukaryota > Viridiplantae > Streptophyta > Magnoliopsida > Fabales > Fabaceae > Crotalaria > Crotalaria pallida. Next base: position 70,010,197 of record CM075649.1, on the reverse strand, counting down.
GGTCTAGGAATGTGTATTAGGACTTATAAGAACCATTAGAATGATCCTAAACATTGATCGGTACACCAAGGGACGTAGAGGGTGTAGCACGAGTCCCTGGAGGTTCTAACAAGTGTAGAATGGTTAAGAGAGTATTCTAAAGGCTTAGAATGGTCTGGGAATATGTATTAGGACTTATAAGAACCATTAGAATGATCCTAAACATTGCATGGTACCCCAAAGGACGTATAGGGTGTAGCACGAGTCCTTGGAGGTTCTAACAAGTGTAGAATGGTTAAGAGAGTATTCTAAAGACTTAGAATGGTCTAGGAATATGTATTTGGACTTATAAGAACCATTAGAATGATCCTAAACAATGCTTGAGTCCCCGAGGGACGTAGAGCGTGTAGCATGAGTCCTTGGAGGTTCTAACAAGTGTAGAATGGTTAAGAGAGTATTCTAAAGGCTTAGAATGGTCTAGGAATGTGTATTAGGACTTACAAGAACCATTAGAATGATCCTAAACATTGCTTGGTACCCCAAAGGACGTAGAGGGTGTAGCACGAGTCCTTGGAGGTTCTAACAAGTGTAGAATGGTTAAGAGAGTATTCTAAAGGCCTAGAATGGTCTAGGAATATGTATTTGGACTTATAAGAACCATTAGAATGATCCTAAACAATGATTGAGTCCCCGAGGGACGTAGAGCGTGTAGCATGAGTCCTTGGAGGTTCTAACAAGTGTAGAATGGTTAAGAGAGTATTCTAAAGGCTTAGAATGGTCTAGGAATGTGTATTAGGACTTATAAGAACCATTAGAATGATCCTAAACAATACTTGAGTCCTCAAGGGACGTAGAGGGTGTAGCACGAGTCCTTGGAGGTTTTAACAAGTGTATAATGGTTAAGAGAGTATTCTAAAGGCTTAGAATGTTCTAGGAATGTGTATTAGGACTTATAAGAACCATTAGAATGATCCTAAACATTGCTCGGTACACCAAGGGACGTAGAGGGTGTAGCACGAGTCCTTGGAGGTTCTAACAAGTGTAGAATGGTTAAGAGAGTAATCTAAAGGCTTAGAATGGTCTAGGAATATGTATTAGGACTTATAAGGACCATTAGAATGATCCTAAACATTGCTCGGTACACCAAGGGACGTAGAGGGTGTAGCACGAGTCCTTCGAGGTTCTAACAAGTGTAGAATGGTTAAGAGAGTATTCTAAAGGCTTAGAATGGTCTAGGAATGTGTATTAGGAATTATAAGAACCATTAGAATGATCCTAAACATTTCTTGGTACCCCAAAGGACGTAGAGGGTGTAACACGAGTCCTTGGAGGTTCTAACAAGTGTAGAATGGTTAAGAGAGTATTCTAAAGGCTAAGAATGGTCTAGGAATATGTATTTGGACTTATATGAACCATTAGAATGAGCCTAAACATTGCTTGGTACCCCAAAGGACGTATAGGGTGTAGCACGAGTCCTTGGAGGTTGTAACAAGTGTAGAATGGTTAAGAGAGTATTCTAAAGGCTTAGAATGGTCTAGGAATGTGTATTAGGACTTATAAGAACCATTAGAATGATCCTAAACATTGCTCGGTACACCAAGGGACGTAGAGGGTGTAGCACGAGTCCTTGGAGGTTCTAACAAGTGTAGAATGGTTAAGAGAGTATTCTAAAGGCTTAGAATGGTCTAGGAATATGTATTAGGACTTATAAGAACCATTAGAATGATTCTAAACAATGCTTGAGTCCCCGAGGGACGTAGAGCGTGTAGCATGAGTCCTTGGAGGTTCTAACAAGTGTAGAATGGTTAAGAGAGTATTCTAAAGGCTTAGAATGGTCTAGGAATGTGTATTAGGACTTACAAGAACCATTAGAATGATCCTAAACATTGCTTGGTACCCCAAAGGACGTATAGGGTGTAGCACGAGTCCTTGGAGGTTGTAACAAGTGTAGAATGGTTAAGAGAGTATTCTAAAGGCTTAGAATGGTCTAGGAATGTGTATTAGGACTTATAAGAACCATTAGAATGATCCTAAACATTGCTCGGTACACCAAGGGACGTAGAGGGTGTAGCACGAGTCCTTGGAGGTTCTAACAAGTGTAGAATGGTTAAGAGAGTATTCTAAAGGCTTAGAATGGTCTAGGAATATGTATTTGGACTTATAAGAACCATTTGAATGATCCTAAACAATGCTTGAGTCCCCGAGGGACGTAGAGCGTGTAGCATGAGTCCTTGGAGGTTCTAACAAGTGTAGAATGGTTAAGAGAGTATTCTAAAGGCTTAGAATGGTCTAGGAATGTGTATTAGGACTTATAAGAACCATTATAATGATCCTAAACAATACTTGAGTCCTCAAGGGACGTAGAGGGTGTAGCACGAGTCCTTGGAGGTTTTAACAAGTGTATAATGGTTAAGAGAGTATTCTAAAGGCTTAGAATGGTCTAGGAATGTGTATTAGGACTTATAAGAACCATTAGAATGATCCTAAACATTGCTCGGTACACCAAGGGACGTAGAGGGTGTAGCACGAGTCCTTGGAGGTTCTAACAAGTGTAGAATGGTTAAGAGAGTATTCTAAAGGCTTAGAATGGTCTGGGAATATGTATTAGGACTTATAAGAACCATTAGAATGATCGTAAACATTGCTTGGTACCCCAAAGGACGTATAGGGTGTAGCACGAGTCCTTGGAGGTTCTAACAAGTGTAGAATGGTTAAGAGAGTATTCTAAAGGCTTAGAATGGTCTAGGAATATGTATTTGGACTTATAAGAACCATTAGAATGATCCTAAACATTGCTCGAGTCCCCAAGGGACGTAGAGGGTGCACCATGAGTCCTTGGAGGTTCTAAAAGTGTAGAATGGTTAAGAGAGTATTCTAAAGGCTTAGAATGGTCTAGGAATGTGTACTAGGACTTATAATAACCATTAGAATGATCCTAAACATTGCATGCTACCCCAAGGGACGTAGAGCGTGTAGCATGAGTCCTTGGAGGTTCTAACAAGTGTAGAATGGTTAAGAGAGTATTCTAAAGGCTTAGAATGGTCTAGGAATGTGTATTAGGACTTATAAGAACCATTAGAATGATCCTAAACAATACTTGAGTCCTCAAGGGACGTAGAGGGTGTAGCACGAGTCCTTGGAGGTTTTAACAAGTGTATAATGGTTAAGAGAGTATTCTAAAGGCTTAGAATGGTCTAGGAATGTGTATTAGGACTTATAAGAACCATTAGAATGATCCTAAACATTGCTCGGTACACCAAGGGACGTAGAGGGTGTAGCACGAGTCCTTGGAGGTTCTAACAAGTGTAGAATGGTTAAGAGAGTAATCTAAAGGCTTAGAATGGTCTAGGAATATGTATTAGGACTTATAAGGACCATTAGAATGATCCTAAACATTGCTCGGTACACCAAGGGACGTAGAGGGTGTAGCACGAGTCCTTCGAGGTTCTAACAAGTGTAGAATGGTTAAGAGAGTATTCTAAAGGCTTAGAATGGTCTAGGAATGTGTATTAGGAATTATAAGAACCATTAGAATGATCCTAAACATTTCTTGGTACCCCAAAGGACGTAGAGGGTGTAACACGAGTCCTTGGAGGTTCTAACAAGTGTAGAATGGTTAAGAGAGTATTCTAAAGGCTAAGAATGGTCTAGGAATATGTATTTGGACTTATATGAACCATTAGAATGAGCCTAAACATTGCTTGGTACCCCAAAGGACGTATAGGGTGTAGCACGAGTCCTTGGAGGTTGTAACAAGTGTAGAATGGTTAAGAGAGTATTCTAAAGGCTTAGAATGGTCTAGGAATGTGTATTAGGACTTATAAGAACCATTAGAATGATCCTAAACATTGCTCGGTACACCAAGGGACGTAGAGGGTGTAGCACGAGTCCTTGGAGGTTCTAACAAGTGTAGAATGGTTAAGAGAGTATTCTAAAGGCTTAGAATGGTCTAGGAATATGTATTAGGACTTATAAGAACCATTAGAATGATTCTAAACAATGCTTGAGTCCCCGAGGGACGTAGAGCGTGTAGCATGAGTCCTTGGAGGTTCTAACAAGTGTAGAATGGTTAAGAGAGTATTCTAAAGGCTTAGAATGGTCTAGGAATGTGTATTAGGACTTACAAGAACCATTAGAATGATCCTAAACATTGCTTGGTACCCCAAAGGACGTATAGGGTGTAGCACGAGTCCTTGGAGGTTGTAACAAGTGTAGAATGGTTAAGAGAGTATTCTAAAGGCTTAGAATGGTCTAGGAATGTGTATTAGGACTTATAAGAACCATTAGAATGATCCTAAACATTGCTCGGTACACCAAGGGACGTAGAGGGTGTAGCACGAGTCCTTGGAGGTTCTAACAAGTGTAGAATGGTTAAGAGAGTATTCTAAAGGCTTAGAATGGTCTAGGAATATGTATTTGGACTTATAAGAACCATTTGAATGATCCTAAACAATGCTTGAGTCCCCGAGGGACGTAGAGCGTGTAGCATGAGTCCTTGGAGGTTCTAACAAGTGTAGAATGGTTAAGAGAGTATTCTAAAGGCTTAGAATGGTCTAGGAATGTGTATTAGGACTTATAAGAACCATTAGAATGATCCTAAACAATACTTGAGTCCTCAAGGGACGTAGAGGGTGTAGCACGAGTCCTTGGAGGTTTTAACAAGTGTATAATGGTTAAGAGAGTATTCTAAAGGCTTAGAATGGTCTAGGAATGTGTATTAGGACTTATAAGAACCATTAGAATGATCCTAAACATTGCTCGGTACACCAAGGGACGTAGAGGGTGTAGCACGAGTCCTTGGAGGTTCTAACAAGTGTAGAATGGTTAAGAGAGTATTCTAAAGGCTTAGAATGGTCTGGGAATATGTATTAGGACTTATAAGAACCATTAGAATGATCGTAAACATTGCTTGGTACCCCAAAGGACGTATAGGGTGTAGCACGAGTCCTTGGAGGTTCTAACAAGTGTAGAATGGTTAAGAGAGTATTCTAAAGGCTTAGAATGGTCTAGGAATATGTATTTGGACTTATAAGAACCATTAGAATGATCCTAAACAATGCTTGAGTCCCCGAGGGACGTAGAGCGTGTAGCATGAGTCCTTGGAGGTTCTAACAAGTGTAGAATGGTTAAGAGAGTATTCTAAAGGCTTAGAATGGTCTAGGAATGTGTATTAGGACTTACAAGAACCATTAGAATGATCGTAAACATTGTTTGGTACCCCAAAGGACGTAGAGGGTGTAGCACGAGTCTTTGGAGGTTCTAACAAGTGTAGAATGGTTAAGAGAGTATTCTAAAGGCTTAGAATGGTCTAGGATTATGTATTTGGACTTATAAGAACCATTAGAATGATCGTAAACAATGCTTGAGTCCCCAAGGGACGTAGAGGGTGTAGCATGAGTCCTTGGAGGTTCTAACAAGTGTAGAATGGTGAAGAGAGTATTCTAAAGGCTTAGAATGGTCTAGGAAGGTGTATTAGGACTTATAAGAACCATTAGAATGATCCTAAACATTGCTTGGTACACCAAGGGACGTAGAGGGTGTAGCACGAGTCCTTGGATGTTCTAGCAAGTGTAGAATGGTTAAGAGAGTATTCTAAAGGCTTAGAATGGTCTAGGAATGTGTATTAGGACTTATAAGAACCATTAGAATGATCCTAAACAATGCTTGAGTCCCCGAGGGACGTAGAGCGTGTAGCATGAGTCCTTGGAGGTTCTAAAAAGTGTAGAATGGTTAAGAGAGTATTCTAAAGGCTTAGAATGGTCTAGGAATGTGTATTAGGCCTTACAAGAACCATTAGAATGATCCTAAACATTGCTTGGTACCCCAAAGGACGTAGAGGGTGTAGCACGAGTCCTTGGAGGTTCTAACAAGTGTAGAATGGTTAAGAGAGTATTCTAAAGGCTTAGAATGGTCTAGGATTATGTATTTGGACTTATAAGAACCATTAGAATGATCGTAAACAATGCTTGAGTCCCCAAGGGACGTATAGGGTGTAGCACGAGTCCTTGGAGGTTCTAACAAGTGTAGAATGGTGAAGAGAGTATTCTAAAGGCTTAGAATGGTCTAGGAAGGTGTATTAGGACTTATAAGAACCATTAGAATGATCCTAAACATTGCTTGGTACACCAAGGGACGTAGAGGGTGTAGCACGAGTCCTTGGATGTTCTAACAAGTGTAGAATGGTTAAGAGAGTATTCTAAAGGCTTAGAATGGTCTAGGAATGTGTATTAGGACTTATAAGAACCATTAGAATGATCCTAAACATTGCTTGGTACCCCAAAGGACGTAGAGGGTGTAGCACGAGTCCTTGGAGGTTCTAAAAGGTGTAGAATGGTGAAGAGAGTATTCTAAAGGCTTAGAATGGTCTAGGAAGGTGTATTAGGACTTATAAGAACCATTAGAATGATCCTAAACATTGCTTGGTACACCAAGGGACGTAGAGGGTGTAGCACGAGTCCTTGGATGTTCTAACAAGTGTAGAATGGTCTAGGAATGTGTATTAGGACTTATAAGAACCATTAGAATGATCCTAAACATTGCTTGGTACACCAAGGGACGTAGAGGGTGTAGCACGAGTCCTTGGATGTTCTAGCAAGTGTAGAATGGTTAAGAGAGTATTCTAAAGGCTTAGAATGGTCTAGGAATGTGTATTAGGACTTATAAGAACCATTAGAATGATCCTAAACAATGCTTGAGTCCCCGAGGGACGTAGAGCGTGTAGCATGAGTCCTTGGAGGTTCTAACAAGTGTAGAATGGTTAAGAGAGTATTCTAAAGGCTTAGAATGGTCTAGGAATGTGTATTAGGACTTACAAGAACCATTAGAATGATCCTAAACAATGCTTGGTACCCCAAAGGACGTAGAGGGTGTAGCACCAGTCCTTGGAGGTTCTAACAAGTGTAGAATGGTTAAGAGAGTATTCTAAAGGCTTAGAATGGTCTAGGATTATGTATTTCGACTTATAAGAACCATTAGAATGATCGTAAACAATGCTTGAGTCCCCAAGGGACGTATAGGGTGTAGCACGAGTCCTTGGAGGTTCTAACAAGTGTAGAATGGTGAAGAGAGTATTCTAAAGGCTTAGAATGGTCTAGGAAGGTGTATTAGGACTTATAAGAACCATTAGAATGATCCTAAACATTGCTTGGTACACCAAGGGACGTAGAGGGTGTAGCACGAGTCCTTGGATGTTCTAACAAGTGTAGAATGGTTAAGAGAGTATTCTAAAGGCTTAGAATGGTCTTGGAATGTGTATTAGGACTTATAAGAACCATTAGAATGATCCTAAACATTGCTTGGTACCCCAAAGGACGTAGAGGGTGTAGCACGAGTCCTTGGAGGTTCTAAAAGGTGTAGAATGGTGAAGAGAGTATTCTAAAGGCTTAGAATGGTCTAGGAAGGTGTATTAGGACTTATAAGAACCATTAGAATGATCCTAAACATTGCTTGGTACACCAAGGGACGTAGAGGGTGTAGCACGAGTCCTTGGATGTTCTAACAAGTGTAGAATGGTTAAGAGAGTATTCTAAAGGCTTAGAATGGTCTAGGAATGTGTATTAGGACTTATAAGAACCATTAGAATGATCCTAAACAATGCTTGAGTCCCCGAGGGACGTAGAGCGTGTAGCATGAGTCCTTGGAGGTTCTAACAAGTGTAGAATGGTTAAGAGAGTATTCTAAAGGCTTAGAATGGTCTAGGAATGTGTATTAGGACTTACAAGAACCATTAGAATGATCCTAAACATTGCTTGGTACCCCAAAGGACGTAGAAGGTGTAGCACGTGTCCTTGGAGGTTCTAACAAGTGTAGAATGGTTAAGAGAGTATTCTAAAGGCTTAGAATGGTCTAGGATTATGTATTTGGACTTATAAGAACCATTAGAATGATCGTAAACAATGCTTGAGTCCCCAAGGGACGTATAGGGTGTAGCACGAGTCCTTGGAGGTTCTAACAAGTGTAGAATGGTGAAGAGAGTATTGTAAAGGCTTAGAATGGTCTAGGAAGGTGTATTAGGACTGATAAGAACCATTAGAATGATCCTAAACATTGCTTGGTACACCAAGGGACGTAGAGGGTGTAGCACGAGTCCGTGGATGTTCTAACAAGTGTAGAATGGTTAAGAGAGTATTCTAAAGGCTTAGAATGGTCTAGGAATGTGTATTAGGACTTATAAGAACCATTAGAATGATCCTAAACAATGCTTGAGTTCCCGAGGGACGTAGAGGGTGTAGCACGAGTCCTTGGATGTTCTAACAAGTGTAGAATGGTTAAGAGAGTATTCTAAAGGCTTAGAATGGTCTAGGAATGTGTATTAGGACTTACAAGAACCATTAGAATGATCCTAAACATTGCTTGGTACCCCAAAGGACGTAGAGGGTGTAGCACGAGTCCTTGGAGGTTCTAACAAGTGTAGAATGGTTAAGAGAGTATTCTAAAGGCTTAGAATGGTCTAGGATTATGTATTTGGACTTATAAGAACCATTAGAATGATCGTAAACAATGCTTGAGTCCCCAAGGGACGTATAGGGTGTAGCACGAGTCCTTGGAGGTTCTAACAAGTGTAGAATGGTGAAGAGAGTATTCTAAAGGCTTAGAATGGTCTAGGAAGGTGTATTAGGACTTATAAGAACCATTAGAATGACCCTAAACATTGCTTGGTACACCAAGGGACGTAGAGGGTGTAGCACGAGTCCTTGGATATTCTAACAAGTGTAGAATGGTTAAGAGAGTATTCTAAAGGCTTAGAATGGTCTAGGAATGTGTATTAGGAGTTATAAGAACCATTAGAATGATCCTAAACATTGCTTGGTACCCCAAAGGACGTAGAGGGTGTAGCACGAGTCCTTGGAGGTTCTAAAAGGTGTAGAATGGTGAAGAGAGTATTCTAAAGGCTTAGAATGGTCTAGGAAGGTGTATTAGGACTTATAAGAACCATTAGAATGATCCTAAACATTGCTTGGTACACCAAGGGACGTAGAGGGTGTAGCACGAGTCCTTGGATGTTCTAACAAGTGTAGAATGGTCTAGGAATGTGTATTAGGACTTATAAGAACCATTAGAATGATCCTAAACATTGCTTGGTACACCAAGGGACGTAGAGGGTGTAGCACGAGTCCTTGGATGTTCTAGCAAGTGTAGAATGGTTAAGAGAGTATTCTAAAGGCTTAGAATGGTCTAGGAATGTGTATTAGGACTTATAAGAACCATTAGAATGATCCTAAACAATGCTTGAGTCCCCGAGGGACGTAGAGCGTGTAGCATGAGTCCTTGGAGGTTCTAACAAGTGTAGAATGGTTAAGAGAGTATTCTAAAGGCTTAGAATGGTCTAGGAATGTGTATTAGGACTTACAAGAACCATTAGAATGATCCTAAACAATGCTTGGTACCCCAAAGGACGTAGAGGGTGTAGCACGAGTCCTTGGAGGTTCTAACAAGTGTAGAATGGTTAAGAGAGTATTCTAAAGGCTTAGAATGGTCTAGGATTATGTATTTGGACTTATAAGAACCATTAGAATGATCGTAAACAATGCTTGAGTCCCCAAGGGACGTATAGGGTGTAGCACGAGTCCTTGGAGGTTCTAACAAGGGTAGAATGGTGAAGAGAGTATTCTAAAGGCTTAGAATGGTCTAGGAAGGTGTATTAGGACTTATAAGAACCATTAGAATGATCCTAAACATTGCTTGGTACACCAAGGGACGTAGAGGGTGTAGCACGAGTCCTTGGATGTTCTAACAAGTGTAGAATGGTTAAGAGAGTATTCTAAAGGCTTAGAATGGTCTAGGAATGTGTATTAGGACTTATAAGAACCATTAGAATGATCCTAAACATTGCTTGGTACCCCAAAGGACGTAGAGGGTGTAGCACGAGTCCTTGGAGGTTCTAAAAGGTGTAGAATGGTGAAGAGAGTATTCTAAAGGCTTAGAATGGTCTAGGAAGGTGTATTAGGACTTATAAGAACCATTAGAATGATCCTAAACATTGCTTGGTACACCAAGGGACGTAGAGGGTGTAGCACGAGTCCTTGGATGTTCTAACAAGTGTAGAATGGTTAAGAGAGTATTCTAAAGGCTTAGAATGGTCTAGGAATGTGTATTAGGACTTATAAGAACCATTAGAATGATCCTAAACAATGCTTGAGTCCCCGAGGGACGTAGAGCGTGTAGCATGAGTCCTTGGAGGTTCTAACAAGTGTAGAATGGTTAAGAGAGTATTCTAAAGGCTTAGAATGGTCTAGGAATGTGTATTAGGACTTACAAGAACCATTAGAATGATCCTAAACAATGCTTGGTACCCCAAAGGACGTAGAGGGTGTAGCACGAGTCCTTGGAGGTTCTAACAAGTGTAGAATGGTTAAGAGAGTATTCTAAAGGCTTAGAATGGTCTAGCATTATGTATTTGGACTTATAAGAACCATTAGAATGATCGTAAACAATGCTTGAGTCCCCAAGGGACGTATAGGGTGTAGCACGAGTCCTTGGAGGTTCTAACAAGTGTAGAATGGTTAAGAGAGTATTCTAAAGGCTTAGAATGGTCTAGGAATATGTATTTGGACTTATAAGAACCATTAGAATGATCCTAAACATTGCTTGGTACACCAAGGGACGTAGAGGGTGTAGCACGAGTCCTTGGATGTTCTAACAAGTGTAGAATGGTTAAGACAGTATTCTAAAGGCTTAGAATGGTCTAGGAATGTGTATTAGGACTTATAAGAACCATTAGAATGATCCTAAACATTGCTTGGTACCCCAAAGGACGTAGAGGGTGTAGCACGAGTCCTTGGAGGTTCTAAAAGGTGTAGAATGGTGAAGAGAGTATTCTAAAGGCTTAGAATGGTCTAGGAAGGTGTATTAGGACTTATAAGAACCATTAGAATGATCCTAAACATTGCTTGGTACACCAAGGGACGTAGAGGGTGTAGCACGAGTCCTTGGATGTTCTAACAAGTGTAGAATGGTTAAGAGAGTATTCTAAAGGCTTAGAATGGTCTAGGAATGTGTATTAGGACTTATAAGAACCATTAGAATGATCCTAAACAATGCTTGAGTCCCTGAGGGACGTAGAGCGTGTAGCATGAGTCCTTGGAGGTTCTAACAAGTGTAGAATGGTTAAGAGAGTATTCTAAAGGCTTAGAATGGTCTAGGAATGTGTATTAGGACTTACAAGAACCATTAGAATGATCCTAAACATTGCTTGGTACCCCAAAGGACGTAGAAGGTGTAGCACGAGTCCTTGGAGGTTCTAACAAGTGTAGAATGGTTAAGAGAGTATTCTAAAGGCTTAGAATGGTCTAGGATTATGTATTTGGACTTATAAGAACCATTAGAATGATCGTAAACAATGCTTGAGTCCCCAAGGGACGTATAGGGTGTAGCACGAGTCCTTGGAGGTTCTAACAAGTGTAGAATGGTGAAGAGAGTATTGTAAAGGCTTAGAATGGTCTAGGAAGGTGTATTAGGACTGATAAGAACCATTAGAATGATCCTAAACATTGCTTGGTACACCAAGGGACGTAGAGGGTGTAGCACGAGTCCGTGGATGTTCTAACAAGTGTAGAATGGTTAAGAGAGTATTCTAAAGGCTTAGAATGGTCTAGGAATGTGTATTAGGACTTATAAGAACCATTAGAATGATCCTAAACAATGCTTGAGTTCCCGAGGGACGTAGAGGGTGTAGCACGAGTCCTTGGATGTTCTAACAAGTGTAGAATGGTTAAGAGAGTATTCTAAAGGCTTAGAATGGTCTAGGAAGGTGTATTAGGACTTATAAGAACCATTAGAATGATCCTAAACATTGCTTGGTACACCAAGGGACGTAGAGGGTGTAGCACGAGTCCTTGGATGTTCTAACAAGTGTAGAATGGTTAAGAGAGTATTCTAAAGGCTTAGAATGGTCTACGAATGTGTATTAGGACTTATAAGAACCATTAGAATGATCCTAAACATTGCTTGGTACCCCAAAGGACGTAGAGGGTGTAGCACGAGTCCTTGGAGGTTCTAAAAGGTGTAGAATGGTGAAGAGAGTATTCTAAAGGCTTAGAATGGTCTAGGAAGGTGTATTAGGACTTATAAGAACCATTAGAATGATCCTAAACATTGCTTGGTACACCAAGGGACGTAGAGGGTGTAGCACGAGTCCTTGGATGTTCTAACAAGTGTAGAATGGTTAAGAGAGTATTCTAAAGGCTTAGAATGGTCTAGGAATGTGTATTAGGACTTATAAGAACCATTAGAATGATCCTAAACATTGCTTGGTACCCCAAAGGACGTAGAGGGTGTAGCACGAGTCCTTGGAGGTTCTAAAAGGTGTAGAATGGTGAAGAGAGTATTCTAAAGGCTTAGAATGGTCTAGGAAGGTGTATTAGGACTTATAAGAACCATTAGAATGATCCTAAACATTGCTTGGTACACCAAGGGACGTAGAGGGTGTAGCACGAGTCCTTGGATGTTCTAACAAGTGTAGAATGGTTAAGAGAGTATTCTAAAGGCTTAGAATGGTCTAGGAATGTGTATTAGGACTTATAAGAACCATTAGAATGATCCTAAACAATGCTTGAGTCCCCGAGGGACGTAGAGCGTGTAGCATGAGTCCTTGGAGGTTCTAACAAGTGTAGAATGGTTAAGAGAGTATTCTAAAGGCTTAGAATGGTCTAGGAATGTGTATTAGGACTTACAAGAACCATTAGAATGATCCTAAACATTGCTTGGTACCCCAAAGGACGTAGAAGGTGTAGCACGAGTCCTTGGAGGTTCTAACAAGTGTAGAATGGTTAAGAGAGTATTCTAAAGGCTTAGAATGGTCTAGGATTATGTATTTGGACTTATAAGAACCATTAGAATGATCGTAAACAATGCTTGAGTCCCCAAGGGACGTATAGGGTGTAGCACGAGTCCTTGGAGGTTCTAACAAGTGTAGAATGGTGAAGAGAGTATTGTAAAGGCTTAGAATGGTCTAGGAAGGTGTATTAGGACTGATAAGAACCATTAGAATGATCCTAAACATTGCTTGGTACACCAAGGGACGTAGAGGGTGTAGCACGAGTCCGTGGATGTTCTAACAAGTGTAGAATGGTTAAGAGAGTATTCTAAAGGCTTAGAATGGTCTAGGAATGTGTATTAGGACTTATAAGAACCATTAGAATGATCCTAAACAATGCTTGAGTTCCCGAGGGACGTAGAGGGTGTAGCACGAGTCCTTGGATGTTCTAACAAGTGTAGAATGGTTAAGAGAGTATTCTAAAGGCTTAGAATGGTCTAGGAAGGTGTATTAGGACTTATAAGAACCATTAGAATGATCCTAAACATTGCTTGGTACACCAAGGGACGTAGAGGGTGTAGCACGAGTCCTTGGATGTTCTAACAAGTGTAGAATGGTTAAGAGAGTATTCTAAAGGCTTAGAATGGTCTACGAATGTGTATTAGGACTTATAAGAACCATTAGAATGATCCTAAACATTGCTTGGTACCCCAAAGGACGTAGAGGGTGTAGCACGAGTCCTTGGAGGTTCTAAAAGGTGTAGAATGGTGAAGAGAGTATTCTAAAGGCTTAGAATGGTCTAGGAAGGTGTATTAGGACTTATAAGAACCATTAGAATGATCCTAAACATTGCTTGGTACACCAAGGGACGTAGAGGGTGTAGCACGAGTCCTTGGATGTTCTAACAAGTGTAGAATGGTTAAGAGAGTATTCTAAAGGCTTAGAATGGTCTAGGAATGTGTATTAGGACTTATAAGAACCATTAGAATGATCCTAAACAATGCTTGTCCCCGAGGGACGTAGAGCGTGTAGCATGAGTCCTTGGAGGTTCTAACAAGTGTAGAATGGTTAAGAGAGTATTCTAAAGGCTTAGAATGGTCTAGGAATGTGTATTAGGACTTACAAGAACCATTAGAATGATCCTAAACATTGCTTGGTACCCCAAAGGACGTAGAAGGTGTAGCACGAGTCCTTGGAGGTTCTAACAAGTGTAGAAAGGTTAAGAGAGTATTCTAAAAGCTTAGAATGGTCTAGGATTATGTATTTGGACTTATAAGAACCATTAGAATGATCGTAAACAATGCTTGAGTCCCCAAGGGACGTATAGGGTGTAGCACGAGTCCTTGGAGGTTCTAACAAGTGTAGAATGGTGAAGAGAGTATTGTAAAGGCTTAGAATGGTCTAGGAAGGTGTATTAGGACTTATAAGAACCATTAGAATGATCCTAAACATTGCTTGGTACACCAAGGGACGTAGAGGGTGTAGCACGAGTCCTTGGATGTTCTAACAAGTGTAGAATGGTTAAGAGAGTATTCTAAAGGCTTAGAATGGTCTAGGAATGTGTATTAGGACTTATAAGAACCATTAGAATGATCCTAAACATTGCTTGGTACCCCAAAGGACGTAGAGGGTGTAGCACGAGTCCTTGGAGGTTCTAAAAGGTGTAGAATGGTGAAGAGAGTATTCTAAAGGCTTAGAATGGTCTAGGAAGGTGTATTAGGACTTATAAGAACCATTAGAATGATCCTAAACATTGCTTGGTACACCAAGGGACGTAGAGGGTGTAGCACGAGTCCTTGGATGTTCTAACAAGTGTAGAATGGTCTAGGAATGTGTATTAGGACTTATAAGAACCATTAGAATGATCCTAAACATTGCTTGGTACACCAAGGGACGTAGAGGGTGTAGCACGAGTCCTTGGATGTTCTAGCAAGTGTAGAATGGTTAAGAGAGTATTCTAAAGGCTTAGAATGGTCTAGGAATGTGTATTAGGACTTATAAGAACCATTAGAATGATCCTAAACAATGCTTGAGTCCCCGAGGGACGTAGAGCGTGTAGCATGAGTCCTTGGAGGTTCTAACAAGTGTAGAATGGTTAAGAGAGTATTCTAAAGGCTTAGAATGGTCTAGGAATGTGTATTAGGACTTATAAGAACCATTAGAATGATCCTAAACAATGCTTGAGTCCCCGAGGGACGTAGAGCGTGTAGCATGAGTCCTTGGAGGTTCTAACAAGTGTAGAAAGGTTAAGAGAGTATTCTAAAAGCTTAGAATGGTCTAGGATTATGTATTTGGACTTATAAGAACCATTAGAATGATCGTAAACAATGCTTGAGTCCCCAAGGGACGTATAGGGTGTAGCACGAGTCCTTGGAGGTTCTAACAAGTGTAGAATGGTGAAGAGAGTATTCTAAAGGCTTAGAATGGTCTAGGAAGGTGTATTAGGACTTATAAGAACCATTAGAATGATCCTAAACATTGCTTGGTACACCAAGGGACGTAGAGGGTGTAGCACGAGTCCTTGGATGTTCTAACAAGTGTAGAATGGTCTAGGAATGTGTATTAGGACTTATAAGAACCATTAGAATGATCCTAAACATTGCTTGGTACACCAAGGGACGTAGAGGGTGTAGCACGAGTCCTTGGATGTTCTAGCAAGTGTAGAATGGTTAAGAGAGTATTCTAAAGGCTTAGAATGGTCTAGGAATGTGTATTAGGACTTATAAGAACCATTAGAATGATCCTAAACAATGCTTGAGTCCCCGAGGGACGTAGAGCGTGTAGCATGAGTCCTTGGAGGTTCTAACAAGTGTAGAATGGTTAAGAGAGTATTCTAAAGGCTTAGAATGGTCTATGAATGTGTATTAGGACTTATAAGAACCATTAGAATGATCCTAAACATTGCTTGGTACACCAAGGGACGTAGAGGGTGTAGCACGAGTCCTTGGATGTTCTAACAAGTGTAGAATGGTTAAGAGAGTATTCTAAAGGCTTAGAATGGTCTAGGAATGTGTATTAGGACTTATAAGAACCATTAGAATGATCCTAAACATTGCTTGGTACACCAAGGGACGTAGAGGGTGTAGCACGAGTCCTTGGATGTTCTAACAAGTGTAGAATGGTTAAGAGAGTATTCTAAAGGCTTAGAATGGTCTAGGAATGTGTATTAGGACTTATAAGAACCATTAGAATGATCCTAAACAATGCTTGAGTCCCCGAGGGACGTAGAGCGTGTAGCATGAGTCCTTGGAGGTTCTAACAAGTGTAGAAAGGTTAAGAGAGTATTCTAAAAGCTTAGAATGGTCTAGGATTATGTATTTGGACTTATAAGAACCATTAGAATGATCGTAAACAATGCTTGAGTCCCCAAGGGACGTATAGGGTGTAGCACGAGTCCTTGGAGGTTCTAACAAGTGTAGAATGGTGAAGAGAGTATTCTAAAGGCTTAGAATGGTCTAGGAAGGTGTATTAGGACTTATAAGAACCATTAGAATGATCCTAAACATTGCTTGGTACACCAAGGGACGTAGAGGGTGTAGCACGAGTCCTTGGATGTTCTAACAAGTGTAGAATGGTCTAGGAATGTGTATTAGGACTTATAAGAACCATTAGAATGATCCTAAACATTGCTTGGTACACCAAGGGACGTAGAGGGTGTAGCACGAGTCCTTGGATGTTCTAGCAAGTGTAGAATGGTTAAGAGAGTATTCTAAAGGCTTAGAATGGTCTAGGAATGTGTATTAGGACTTATAAGAACCATTAGAATGATCCTAAACAATGCTTGAGTCCCCGAGGGACGTAGAGCGTGTAGCATGAGTCCTTGGAGGTTCTAACAAGTGTAGAAAGGTTAAGAGAGTATTCTAAAAGCTTAGAATGGTCTAGGATTATGTATTTGGACTTATAAGAACCATTAGAATGATCGTAAACAATGCTTGAGTCCCCAAGGGACGCATAGGGTGTAGCACGAGTCCTTGGAGGTTCTAACAAGTGTAGAATGGTGAAGAGAGTATTCTAAAGGCTTAGAATGGTCTAGGAAGGTGTATTAGGACTTATAAGAACCATTAGAATGATCCTAAACATTGCTTGGTACACCAAGGGACGTAGAGGGTGTAGCACGAGTCCTTGGATGTTCTAACAAGTGTAGAATGGTCTAGGAATGTGTATTAGGACTTATAAGAACCATTAGAATGATCCTAAACATTGCTTGGTACACCAAGGGACGTAGAGGGTGTAGCACGAGTCCTTGGATGTTCTAGCAAGTGTAGAATGGTTAAGAGAGTATTCTAAAGGCTTAGAATGGTCTAGGAAGGTGTATTAGGACTTATAAGAACCATTAGAATGATCCTAAACATTGCTTGGTACACCAAGGGACGTAGAGGGTGTAGCACGAGTCCTTGGATGTTCTAACAAGTGTAGAATGGTTAAGAGAGTATTCTAAAGGCTTAGAATGGTCTAGGAATGTGTATTAGGACTTATAAGAACCATTAGAATGATCCTAAACAATGCTTGAGTCCCCGAGGGACGTAGAGCGTGTAGCATGAGTCCTTGGAGGTTCTAACAAGTGTAGAATGGTTAAGAGAGTATTCTAAAGGCTTAGAATGGTCTAGGAATGTGTATTAGGACTTACAAGAACCATTAGAATGATCCTAAACAATGCTTGGTACCCCAAAGGACGTAGAGGGTGTAGCACGAGTCCTTGGAGGTTCTAACAAGTGTAGAATGGTTAAGAGAGTATTCTAAAGGCTTAGAATGGTCTAGCATTATGTATTTGGACTTATAAGAACCATTAGAATGATCGTAAACAATGCTTGAGTCCCCAAGGGACGTATAGGGTGTAGCACGAGTCCTTGGAGGTTCTAACAAGTGTAGAATGGTTAAGAGAGTATTCTAAAGGCTTAGAATGGTCTAGGAATATGTATTTGGACTTATAAGAACCATTAGAATGATCCTAAACATTGCTTGGTACACCAAGGGACGTAGAGGGTGTAGCACGAGTCCTTGGATGTTCTAACAAGTGTAGAATGGTTAAGACAGTATTCTAAAGGCTTAGAATGGTCTAGGAATGTGTATTAGGACTTATAAGAACCATTAGAATGATCCTAAACATTGCTTGGTACCCCAAAGGACGTAGAGGGTGTAGCACGAGTCCTTGGAGGTTCTAAAAGGTGTAGAATGGTGAAGAGGGTATTCTAAAGGCTTAGAATGGTCTAGGAAGGTGTATTAGGACTTATAAGAACCATTAGAATGATCCTAAACATTGCTTGGTACACCAAGGGACGTAGAGGGTGTAGCACGAGTCCTTGGATGTTCTAACAAGTGTAGAATGGTTAAGAGAGTATTCTAAAGGCTTAGAATGGTCTAGGAATGTGTATTAGGACTTATAAGAACCATTAGAATGATCCTAAACAATGCTTGAGTCCCTGAGGGACGTAGAGCGTGTAGCATGAGTCCTTGGAGGTTCTAACAAGTGTAGAATGGTTAAGAGAGTATTCTAAAGGCTTAGAATGGTCTAGGAATGTGTATTAGGACTTACAAGAACCATTAGAATGATCCTAAACATTGCTTGGTACCCCAAAGGACGTAGAAGGTGTAGCACGAGTCCTTGGAGGTTCTAACAAGTGTAGAATGGTTAAGAGAGTATTCTAAAGGCTTAGAATGGTCTAGGATTATGTATTTGGACTTATAAGAACCATTAGAATGATCGTAAACAATGCTTGAGTCCCCAAGGGACGTATAGGGTGTAGCACGAGTCCTTGGAGGTTCTAACAAGTGTAGAATGGTGAAGAGAGTATTGTAAAGGCTTAGAATGGTCTAGGAAGGTGTATTAGGACTGATAAGAACCATTAGAATGATCCTAAACATTGCTTGGTACACCAAGGGACGTAGAGGGTGTAGCACGAGTCCGTGGATGTTCTAACAAGTGTAGAATGGTTAAGAGAGTATTCTAAAGGCTTAGAATGGTCTAGGAATGTGTATTAGGACTTATAAGAACCATTAGAATGATCCTAAACAATGCTTGAGTTCCCGAGGGACGTAGAGGGTGTAGCACGAGTCCTTGGATGTTCTAACAAGTGTAGAATGGTTAAGAGAGTATTCTAAAGGCTTAGAATGGTCTAGGAAGGTGTATTAGGACTTATAAGAACCATTAGAATGATCCTAAACATTGCTTGGTACACCAAGGGACGTAGAGGGTGTAGCACGAGTCCTTGGATGTTCTAACAAGTGTAGAATGGTTAAGAGAGTATTCTAAAGGCTTAGAATGGTCTACGAATGTGTATTAGGACTTATAAGAACCATTAGAATGATCCTAAACATTGCTTGGTACCCCAAAGGACGTAGAGGGTGTAGCACGAGTCCTTGGAGGTTCTAAAAGGTGTAGAATGGTGAAGAGAGTATTCTAAAGGCTTAGAATGGTCTAGGAAGGTGTATTAGGACTTATAAGAACCATTAGAATGATCCTAAACATTGCTTGGTACACCAAGGGACGTAGAGGGTGTAGCACGAGTCCTTGGATGTTCTAACAAGTGTAGAATGGTTAAGAGAGTATTCTAAAGGCTTAGAATGGTCTAGGAATGTGTATTAGGACTTATAAGAACCATTAGAATGATCCTAAACATTGCTTGGTACCCCAAAGGACGTAGAGGGTGTAGCACGAGTCCTTGGAGGTTCTAAAAGGTGTAGAATGGTGAAGAGAGTATTCTAAAGGCTTAGAATGGTCTAGGAAGGTGTATTAGGACTTATAAGAACCATTAGAATGATCCTAAACATTGCTTGGTACACCAAGGGACGTAGAGGGTGTAGCACGAGTCCTTGGATGTTCTAACAAGTGTAGAATGGTTAAGAGAGTATTCTAAAGGCTTAGAATGGTCTAGGAATGTGTATTAGGACTTATAAGAACCATTAGAATGATCCTAAACAATGCTTGAGTCCCCGAGGGACGTAGAGCGTGTAGCATGAGTCCTTGGAGGTTCTAACAAGTGTAGAATGGTTAAGAGAGTATTCTAAAGGCTTAGAATGGTCTAGGAATGTGTATTAGGACTTACAAGAACCATTAGAATGATCCTAAACATTGCTTGGTACCCCAAAGGACGTAGAAGGTGTAGCACGAGTCCTTGGAGGTTCTAACAAGTGTAGAATGGTTAAGAGAGTATTCTAAAGGCTTAGAATGGTCTAGGATTATGTATTTGGACTTATAAGAACCATTAGAATGATCGTAAACAATGCTTGAGTCCCCAAGGGACGTATAGGGTGTAGCACGAGTCCTTGGAGGTTCTAACAAGTGTAGAATGGTGAAGAGAGTATTGTAAAGGCTTAGAATGGTCTAGGAAGGTGTATTAGGACTGATAAGAACCATTAGAATGATCCTAAACATTGCTTGGTACACCAAGGGACGTAGAGGGTGTAGCACGAGTCCGTGGATGTTCTAACAAGTGTAGAATGGTTAAGAGAGTATTCTAAAGGCTTAGAATGGTCTAGGAATGTGTATTAGGACTTATAAGAACCATTAGAATGATCCTAAACAATGCTTGAGTTCCCGAGGGACGTAGAGGGTGTAGCACGAGTCCTTGGATGTTCTAACAAGTGTAGAATGGTTAAGAGAGTATTCTAAAGGCTTAGAATGGTCTAGGAAGGTGTATTAGGACTTATAAGAACCATTAGAATGATCCTAAACATTGCTTGGTACACCAAGGGACGTAGAGGGTGTAGCACGAGTCCTTGGATGTTCTAACAAGTGTAGAATGGTTAAGAGAGTATTCTAAAGGCTTAGAATGGTCTACGAATGTGTATTAGGACTTATAAGAACCATTAGAATGATCCTAAACATTGCTTGGTACCCCAAAGGACGTAGAGGGTGTAGCACGAGTCCTTGGAGGTTCTAAAAGGTGTAGAATGGTGAAGAGAGTATTCTAAAGGCTTAGAATGGTCTAGGAAGGTGTATTAGGACTTATAAGAACCATTAGAATGATCCTAAACATTGCTTGGTACACCAAGGGACGTAGAGGGTGTAGCACGAGTCCTTGGATGTTCTAACAAGTGTAGAATGGTTAAGAGAGTATTCTAAAGGCTTAGAATGGTCTAGGAATGTGTATTAGGACTTATAAGAACCATTAGAATGATCCTAAACAATGCTTGTCCCCGAGGGACGTAGAGCGTGTAGCATGAGTCCTTGGAGGTTCTAACAAGTGTAGAATGGTTAAGAGAGTATTCTAAAGGCTTAGAATGGTCTAGGAATGTGTATTAGGACTTACAAGAACCATTAGAATGATCCTAAACATTGCTTGGTACCCCAAAGGACGTAGAAGGTGTAGCACGAGTCCTTGGAGGTTCTAACAAGTGTAGAAAGGTTAAGAGAGTATTCTAAAAGCTTAGAATGGTCTAGGATTATGTATTTGGACTTATAAGAACCATTAGAATGATCGTAAACAATGCTTGAGTCCCCAAGGGACGTATAGGGTGTAGCACGAGTCCTTGGAGGTTCTAACAAGTGTAGAATGGTGAAGAGAGTATTGTAAAGGCTTAGAATGGTCTAGGAAGGTGTATTAGGACTGATAAGAACCATTAGAATGATCCTAAACATTGCTTGGTACACCAAGGGACGTAGAGGGTGTAGCACGAGTCCGTGGATGTTCTAACAAGTGTAGAATGGTTTAGAGAGTATTCTAAAGGCTTAGAATGGTCTAGGAATGTGTATTAGGACTTATAAGAACCATTAGAATGATTCTAAACAATGCTTGAGTCCCCGAGGGACGTAGAGGGTGTAGCACGAGTCCTTGGATGTTCTAACAAGTGTAGAATGGTTAAGAGAGTATTCTAAAGGCTTAGAATGGTCTAGGAAGGTGTATTAGGACTTATAAGAACCATTAGAATGATCCTAAACATTGCTTGGTACACCAAGGGACGTAGAGGGTGTATCACGAGTCCTTGGATGTTCTAACAAGTGTAGAATGGTTAAGAGAGTATTCTAAAGGCTTAGAATGGTCTAGGAATGTGTATTAGGACTTATAAGAACCATTAGAATGATCCTAAACATTGCTTGGTACACCAAGGGACGTAGAGGGTGTAGCACGAGTCCTTGGATGTTCTAACAAGTGTAGAATGGTTAAGAGAGTATTCTAAAGGCTTAGAATGGTCTAGGAATGTGTATTAGGACTTATAAGAACCATTGAATGATCCCAAACATTGCTTGGTACACCAAGGGACGTAGAGGGTGTAGCACGAGTCCTTGGATGTTCTAGCAAGTGTAGAATGGTTAAGAGAGTATTCTAAAGGCTTAGAATGGTCTAGGAATGTGTATTAGGACTTATAAGAACCATTAGAATGATCCTAAACAATGCTTGAGTCCCCGAGGGACGTAGAGCGTATAGCATGAGTCCTTGGAGGTTCTAACAAGTGTAGAATGGTTAAGAGAGTATTCTAAACGCTTAGAATGGTCTAGGAATGTGTATTAGGACTTACAAGAACCATTAGAATGATCCTAAACATTGCTTGGTACCCCAAAGGACGTAGAGGGTGTAGCACGAGTCCTTGGAGGTTCTAACAAGTGTAGAATGGTTAAGAGAGTATTCTAAAGGCTTAGAATGGTCTAGGATTATGTATTTGGACTTATAAGAACCATTAGAATGATCGTAAACAATGCTTGAGTCCCCAAGGGAGGTATAGGGTGTAGCACGAGTCCTTGGAGGTTCTAACAAGTGTAGAATGGTGAAGAGAGTATTCTAAAGGCTTAGAATGGTCTAGGAAGGTGTATTAGGACTTATAAGAACCATTAGAATAATCTTAAACATTGCTTGGTACACCAAGGGACGTAGAGGGTGTAGCACGAGTCCTTGGATCTTCTAACAAGTGTAGAATGGTTAAGAGAGTATTCTAAAGGCTTAGAATGGTCTAGGAATGTGTATTAGGACTTATAAGAACCATTAGAATGATCCTAAACATTGCTTGGTACCCCAAAGGACGTAGAGGGTGAGCACGAGTCCTTGGAGGTTCTAAAAGGTGTAGAATGGTGAAGAGAGTATTCTAAAGGCTTAGAATGGTCTAGGAAGGTGTATTAGGACTTATAAGAACCATTAGAATGATCCTAAACATTGCTTGGTACACCAAGGGACGTAGAGGGTGTAGCACGAGTCCTTGGATGTTCTAACAAGTGTAGAATGGTTAAGAGAGTATTCTAAAGGCTTAGAATGGTCTAGGAATGTGTATTAGGACTTATAAGAACCATTAGAATGATCCTAAACAATGCTTGAGTCCCCGAGGGACGTAGAGCGTGTAGCATGAGTCCTTGGAGGTTCTAACAAGTGTAGAATGGTTAAGAGAGTATTCTAAAGGCTTAGAATGGTCTAGGAATGTGTATTAGGACTTACAAGAACCATTAGAATGATCCTAAACATTGCTTGGTACCCCAAAGGACGTAGAAGGTGTAGCACGAGTCCTTGGAGGTTCTAACAAGTGTAGAATGGTTAAGAGAGTATTCTAAAGGCTTAGAATGGTCTAGGATTATGTATTTGGACTTATAAGAACCATTAGAATGATCGTAAACAATGCTTGAGTCCCCAAGGGACGTATAGGGTGTAGCACGAGTCCTTGGAGGTTCTAACAAGTGTAGAATGGTGAAGAGAGTATTGTAAAGGCTTAGAATGGTCTAGGAAGGTGTATTAGGACTGATAAGAACCATTAGAATGATCCTAAACATTGCTTGGTACACCAAGGGACGTAGAGGGTGTAGCACGAGTCCGTGGATGTTCTAACAAGTGTAGAATGGTTTAGAGAGTATTCTAAAGGCTTAGAATGGTCTAGGAATGTGTATTAGGACTTATAAGAACCATTAGAATGATCCTAAACAATGCTTGAGTCCCCGAGGGTCGTAGAGGGTGTAGCACGAGTCCTTGGATGTTCTAACAAGTGTAGAATGGTTAAGAGAGTATTCTAAAGGCTTAGAATGGTCTAGGAAGGTGTATTAGGACTTATAAGAACCATTAGAATGATCCTAAACATTGCTTGGTACACCAAGGGACGTAGAGGGTGTAGCACGAGTCCTTGGATGTTCTAACAAGTGTAGAATGGTTAAGAGAGTATTCTAAAGGCTTAGAATGGTCTAGGATTATGTATTTGGACTTATAAGAACCATTAGAATGATCGTAAACAATGCTTGAGTCCCCAAGGGACGTATAGGGTGTAGCACGAGTCCTTGGAGGTTCTAACAAGTGTAGAATGGTGAAGAGAGTATTGTAAAGGCTTAGAATGGTCTAGGAAGGTGTATTAGGACTGATAAGAACCATTAGAATGATCCTAAACATTGCTTGGTACACCAAGGGACGTAGAGGGTGTAGCACGAGTCCGTGGATGTTCTAACAAGTGTAGAATGGTTTAGAGAGTATTCTAAAGGCTTAGAATGGTCTAGGAATGTGTATTAGGACTTATAAGAACCATTAGAATGATCCTAAACAATGCTTGAGTCCCCGAGGGTCGTAGAGGGTGTAGCACGAGTCCTTGGATGTTCTAACAAGTGTAGAATGGTTAAGAGAGTATTCTAAAGGCTTAGAATGGTCTAGGAAGGTGTATTAGGACTTATAAGAACCATTAGAATGATCCTAAACATTACTTGGTACACCAAGGGACGTAGAGGGTGTAGCACGAGTCCTTGGATGTTCTAACAAGTGTAGAATGGTTAAGAGAGTATTCTAAAGGCTTAGAATGGTCTAGGAATGTGTATTAGGACTTATAAGAACCATTAGAATGATCCTAAACATTGCTTGGTACCCCAAAGGACGTAGAGGGTGTAGCACGAGTCCTTGGAGGTTCTAAAAGGTGTAGAATGGTGAAGAGAGTATTCTAAAGGCTTAGAATGGTCTAGGAAGGTGTATTAGGACTTATAAGAACCATTAGAATGATCCTAAACATTGCTTGGTACACCAAGGGACGTAGAGGGTGTAGCACGAGTCCGTGGATGTTCTAACAAGTGTAGAATGGTTTAGAGAGTATTCTAAAGGCTTAGAATGGTCTAGGAATGTGTATTAGGACTTATAAGAACCATTAGAATGATCCTAAACAATGCTTGAGTCCCCGAGGAACGTAGAGGGTGTAGCACGAGTCCTTGGAGGTTCTAACAAGTGTAGAATGGTGAAGTGAGTATTCTAAAGGCTTAGAATGGTCTAGGAAGGTGTATTAGGACTTGTAAGTACCATTAGAATGATCCTAAACATTGCTTGGTACACCAAGGGACGTAGAAGGTGTAGCACGAGTCCTTGGATGTTCTAACAAGTGTAGAATGGTGAAGAGAGTATTCTAAAGGCTTAGAATGGTCTAGGAAGGTGTATTAGGATTTATAAGAACCATTAGAATGATCCTAAACATTGCTTGGTACACCAAGGGACGTAGAGGGTGTAGCACGAGTCCTTGGATGTTCTAGCAAGTGTAGAATGGTTAAGAGAGTATTCTAAAGGCTTAGAATGGTCTAGGAATGTGTATTAGGACTTATAAGAACCATTAGAATGATCCTAAACAATGCTTGAGTCCCCGAGGGACGTAGAGCGTGTAGCACGAGTCCTTGGATGTTCTAGCAAGTTTAGAATGGTTAAGAGAGTATTCTAAAGGCTTAAAATGGTCTAGGAAGGTGTATTAGGACTTATAAGAACCATTAGAATGATCCTAAACAATACTTGAGTCCTCAAGGGACGTAGAGGGTGTAGCACGAGTCCTTGGATGTTCTAACAAGTGTAGAATGGTTAAGAGAGTATTCTAAAGGCTTAGAATGGTCTAGGAAGGTGTATTAGGACTTATAAGAACCATTAGAATGATCCTAAACATTGCTTGGTACACCAAGGGACGTAGAGGGTGTAGCACGAGTCCTTGGATGTTCTAACAAGTGTAGAATGGTTAAGAGAGTATTCTAAAGGCTTAGAATGGTCTACGAATGTGTATTAGGACTTATAAGAACCATTAGAATGATCCTAAACATTGCTTGGTACCCCAAAGGACGTAGAGGGTGTAGCACGAGTCCTTGGTGGTTCTAAAAGGTGTAGAATGGTGAAGAGAGTATTCTAAAGGCTTAGAATGGTCTAGGAAGGTGTATTAGGACTTATAAGAACCATTAGAATGATCCTAAACATTGCTTGGTACACCAAGGGACGTAGAGGGTGTAGCACGAGTCCTTGGATGTTCTAACAAGTGTAGAATGGTTAAGAGAGTATTCTAAAGGCTTAGAATGGTCTAGGAATGTGTATTAGGACTTATAAGAACCATTAGAATGATCCTAAACAATGCTTGTCCCCGAGGGACGTAGAGCGTGTAGCATGAGTCCTTGGAGGTTCTAACAAGTGTAGAATGGTTAAGAGAGTATTCTAAAGGCTTAGAATGGTCTAGGAATGTGTATTAGGACTTACAAGAACCATTAGAATGATCCTAAACATTGCTTGGTACCCCAAAGGACGTAGAAGGTGTAGCACGAGTCCTTGGAGGTTCTAACAAGTGTAGAAAGGTTAAGAGAGTATTCTAAAAGCTTAGAATGGTCTAGGATTATGTATTTGGACTTATAAGAACCATTAGAATGATCGTAAACAATGCTTGAGTCCCCAAGGGACGTATAGGGTGTAGCACGAGTCCTTGGAGGTTCTAACAAGTGTAGAATGGTGAAGAGAGTATTGTAAAGGCTTAGAATGGTCTAGGAAGGTGTATTAGGACTGATAAGAACCATTAGAATGATCCTAAACATTGCTTGGTACACCAAGGGACGTAGAGGGTGTAGCACGAGTCCGTGGATGTTCTAACAAGTGTAGAATGGTTTAGAGAGTATTCTAAAGGCTTAGAATGGTCTAGGAATGTGTATTAGGACTTATAAGAACCATTAGAATGATTCTAAACAATGCTTGAGTCCCCGAGGGACGTAGAGGGTGTAGCACGAGTCCTTGGATGTTCTAACAAGTGTAGAATGGTTAAGAGAGTATTCTAAAGGCTTAGAATGGTCTAGGAAGGTGTATTAGGACTTATAAGAACCATTAGAATGATCCTAAACATTGCTTGGTACACCAAGGGACGTAGAGGGTGTATCACGAGTCCTTGGATGTTCTAACAAGTGTAGAATGGTTAAGAGAGTATTCTAAAGGCTTAGAATGGTCTAGGAATGTGTATTAGGACTTATAAGAACCATTAGAATGATCCTAAACATTGCTTGGTACACCAAGGGACGTAGAGGGTGTAGCACGAGTCCTTGGATGTTCTAACAAGTGTAGAATGGTTAAGAGAGTATTCTAAAGGCTTAGAATGGTCTAGGAATGTGTATTAGGACTTATAAGAACCATTGAATGATCCCAAACATTGCTTGGTACACCAAGGGACGTAGAGGGTGTAGCACGAGTCCTTGGATGTTCTAGCAAGTGTAGAATGGTTAAGAGAGTATTCTAAAGGCTTAGAATGGTCTAGGAATGTGTATTAGGACTTATAAGAACCATTAGAATGATCCTAAACAATGCTTGAGTCCCCGAGGGACGTAGAGCGTGTAGCATGAGTCCTTGGAGGTTCTAACAAGTGTAGAATGGTTAAGAGAGTATTCTAAACGCTTAGAATGGTCTAGGAATGTGTATTAGGACTTACAAGAACCATTAGAATGATCCTAAACATTGCTTGGTACCCCAAAGGACGTAGAGGGTGTAGCACGAGTCCTTGGAGGTTCTAACAAGTGTAGAATGGTTAAGAGAGTATTCTAAAGGCTTAGAATGGTCTAGGATTATGTATTTGGACTTATAAGAACCATTAGAATGATCGTAAACAATGCTTGAGTCCCCAAGGGAGGTATAGGGTGTAGCACGAGTCCTTGGAGGTTCTAACAAGTGTAGAATGGTGAAGAGAGTATTCTAAAGGCTTAGAATGGTCTAGGAAGGTGTATTAGGACTTATAAGAACCATTAGAATAATCTTAAACATTGCTTGGTACACCAAGGGACGTAGAGGGTGTAGCACGAGTCCTTGGATCTTCTAACAAGTGTAGAATGGTTAAGAGAGTATTCTAAAGGCTTAGAATGGTCTAGGAATGTGTATTAGGACTTATAAGAACCATTAGAATGATCCTAAACATTGCTTGGTACCCCAAAGGACGTAGAGGGTGAGCACGAGTCCTTGGAGGTTCTAAAAGGTGTAGAATGGTGAAGAGAGTATTCTAAAGGCTTAGAATGGTCTAGGAAGGTGTATTAGGACTTATAAGAACCATTAGAATGATCCTAAACATTGCTTGGTACACCAAGGGACGTAGAGGGTGTAGCACGAGTCCTTGGATGTTCTAACAAGTGTAGAATGGTTAAGAGAGTATTCTAAAGGCTTAGAATGGTCTAGGAATGTGTATTAGGACTTATAAGAACCATTAGAATGATCCTAAACAATGCTTGAGTCCCCGAGGGACGTAGAGCGTGTAGCATGAGTCCTTGGAGGTTCTAACAAGTGTAGAATGGTTAAGAGAGTATTCTAAAGGCTTAGAATGGTCTAGGAATGTGTATTAGGACTTACAAGAACCATTAGAATGATCCTAAACATTGCTTGGTACCCCAAAGGACGTAGAAGGTGTAGCACGAGTCCTTGGAGGTTCTAACAAGTGTAGAATGGTTAAGAGAGTATTCTAAAGGCTTAGAATGGTCTAGGATTATGTATTTGGACTTATAAGAACCATTAGAATGATCGTAAACAATGCTTGAGTCCCCAAGGGACGTATAGGGTGTAGCACGAGTCCTTGGAGGTTCAAACAAGTGTAGAATGGTGAAGAGAGTATTGTAAAGGCTTAGAATGGTCTAGGAAGGTGTATTAGGACTGATAAGAACCATTAGAATGATCCTAAACATTGCTTGGTACACCAAGGGACGTAGAGGGTGTAGCACGAGTCCGTGGATGTTCTAACAAGTGTAGAATGGTTTAGAGAGTATTCTAAAGGCTTAGAATGGTCTAGGAATGTGTATTAGGACTTATAAGAACCATTAGAATGATCCTAAACAATGCTTGAGTCCCCGAGGGTCGTAGAGGGTGTAGCACGAGTCCTTGGATGTTCTAACAAGTGTAGAATGGTTAAGAGAGTATTCTAAAGGCTTAGAATGGTCTAGGAAGGTGTATTAGGACTTATAAGAACCATTAGAATGATCCTAAACATTGCTTGGTACACCAAGGGACGTAGAGGGTGTAGCACGAGTCCTTGGATGTTCTAACAAGTGTAGAATGGTTAAGAGAGTATTCTAAAGGCTTAGAATGGTCTAGGATTATGTATTTGGACTTATAAGAACCATTAGAATGATCGTAAACAATGCTTGAGTCCCCAAGGGACGTATAGGGTGTAGCACGAGTCCTTGGAGGTTCTAACAAGTGTAGAATGGTGAAGAGAGTATTGTAAAGGCTTAGAATGGTCTAGGAAGGTGTATTAGGACTGATAAGAACCATTAGAATGATCCTAAACATTGCTTGGTACACCAAGGGACGTAGAGGGTGTAGCACGAGTCCGTGGATGTTCTAACAAGTGTAGAATGGTTTAGAGAGTATTCTAAAGGCTTAGAATGGTCTAGGAATGTGTATTAGGACTTATAAGAACCATTAGAATGATCCTAAACAATGCTTGAGTCCCCGAGGGTCGTAGAGGGTGTAGCACGAGTCCTTGGATGTTCTAACAAGTGTAGAATGGTTAAGAGAGTATTCTAAAGGCTTAGAATGGTCTAGGAAGGTGTATTAGGACTTATAAGAACCATTAGAATGATCCTAAACATTGCTTGGTACACCAAGGGACGTAGAGGGTGTAGCACGAGTCCTTGGATGTTCTAACAAGTGTAGAATGGTTAAGAGAGTATTCTAAAGGCTTAGAATGGTCTAGGAATGTGTATTAGGACTTATAAGAACCATTAGAATGATCCTAAACATTGCTTGGTACCCCAAAGGACGTAGAGGGTGTAGCACGAGTCCTTGGAGGTTCTAAAAGGTGTAGAATGGTGAAGAGAGTATTCTAAAGGCTTAGAATGGTCTAGGAAGGTGTATTAGGACTTATAAGAACCATTAGAATGATCCTAAACATTGCTTGGTACACCAAGGGACGTAGAGGGTGTAGCACGAGTCCGTGGATGTTCTAACAAGTGTAGAATGGTTTAGAGAGTATTCTAAAGGCTTAGAATGGTCTAGGAATGTGTATTAGGACTTATAAGAACCATTAGAATGATCCTAAACAATGCTTGAGTCCCCGAGGAACGTAGAGGGTGTAGCACGAGTCCTTGGAGGTTCTAACAAGTGTAGAATGGTGAAGTGAGTATTCTAAAGGCTTAGAATGGTCTAGGAAGGTGTATTAGGACTTGTAAGTACCATTAGAATGATCCTAAACATTGCTTGGTACACCAAGGGACGTAGAAGGTGTAGCACGAGTCCTTGGATGTTCTAACAAGTGTAGAATGGTGAAGAGAGTATTCTAAAGGCTTAGAATGGTCTAGGAAGGTGTATTAGGATTTATAAGAACCATTAGAATGATCCTAAACATTGCTTGGTACACCAAGGGACGTAGAGGGTGTAGCACGAGTCCTTGGATGTTCTAGCAAGTGTAGAATGGTTAAGAGAGTATTCTAAAGGCTTAGAATGGTCTAGGAATGTGTATTAGGACTTATAAGAACCATTAGAATGATCCTAAACAATGCTTGAGTCCCCGAGGGACGTAGAGCGTGTAGCACGAGTCCTTGGATGTTCTAGCAAGTTTAGAATGGTTAAGAGAGTATTCTAAAGGCTTAAAATGGTCTAGGAAGGTGTATTAGGACTTATAAGAACCATTAGAATGATCCTAAACAATACTTGAGTCCTCAAGGGACGTAGAGGGTGTAGCACGAGTCCTTGGATGTTCTAACAAGTGTAGAATGGTTAAGAGAGTATTCTAAAGGCTTAGAATGGTCTAGGAATATGTATTAGGACTTATAAGAACCATTAGAATGATCCTAAACAATGCTTGAGTCCCCGAGGGACGTAGAGCGTGTAGCATGAGTCCTTGGAGGTTCTAACAAGTGTAGAATGGTTAAGAGAGTATTCTAAAGGCTTAGAATGGTCTAGGAATATGTATTAGGACTTATAAGAACCATTAGAATGATCCTAAACAATGCTTGAGTCCCCAAGGGAGGTAGAGGGTGTAGCATGAGTCATTGGAGGTTCTACCAAGTGTAGAATGGTGAAGAGAGTATTCTAAAGGCTTAGAATGGTCTAGGAAGGTGTATTAGGACTTATAAGAACCATTAGAATGATCCTAAACATTGCTTGGTACACCAAGGGACGTAGAGGGTGTAGCACGAGTCCTTGGATGTTCTAACAAGTGTAGAATGGTTAAGAGAGTATTCTAAAGGCTTAGAATGGTGTAGGAAGGTGTATTAGGACTTATAAGAACCATTAGAATGATCCTAAACATTGCTTGGTACACCAAGGGACGTAGAGGGTGTAGCACGAGTCCTTGGATGTTCTAACAAGTGTAGAATGGTGAAGAGAGTATTCTAAAGGCTTAGAATGGTCTAGGAAGGTGTATTAGGACTTATAAGAACCATTAGAATGATCCTAAACATTGCTTGGTACACCATGGGACGTAGAGGGTGTAGCACGAGTCCTTGGATGTTCTAGCAAGTGTAGAATGGTTAAGAGAGTATTCTAAAGGCTTAGAATGGTCTAGGAATGTGTATTAGGACTTATAAGAACCATTAGAATGATCCTAAACAATGCTTGAGTCCCCGAGGGACGTAGAGCGTGTAGCACGAGTCCTTGGATGTTCTAGCAAGTTTAGAATGGTTAAGAGAGTATTCTAAAGGCTTAAAATGGTCTAGGAAGGTGTATTAGGACTTATAAGAACCATTAGAATGATCCTAAACAATACTTGAGTCCTCAAGGGACGTAGAGGGTGTAGCACGAGTCCTTGGATGTTCTAACAAGTGTAGAATGGTTAAGAGAGTATTCTAAAGGCTTAGAATGGTCTAGGAATATGTATTAGGACTTATAAGAACCATTAGAATGATCCTAAACAATGCTTGAGTCCCCGAGGGACGTAGAGCGTGTAGCATGAGTCCTTGGAGGTTCTAACAAGTGTAGAATGGTTAAGAGAGTATTCTAAAGGCTTAGAATGGTCTAGGAATATGTATTAGGACTTATAAGAACCATTAGAATGATCCTAAACAATGCTTGAGTCCCCAAGGGAGGTAGAGGGTGTAGCACGAGTCATTGGAGGTTCTACCAAGTGTAGAATGGTGAAGAGAGTATTCTAAAGGCTTAGAATGGTCTAGGAAGGTGTATTAGGACTTATAAGAACCATTAGAATGATCCTAAACATTGCTTGGTACACCAAGGGACGTAGAGGGTGTAGCACGAGTCCTTGGATGTTCTAACAAGTGTAGAATGGTTAAGAGAGTATTCTAAAGGCTTAGAATGGTCTAGGAAGGTGTATTAGGACTTATAAGAACCATTAGAATGATCCTAAACATTGCTTGGTACACCAAGGGACGTAGAGGGTGTAGCACGAGTCCTTGGAGGTTCTAACAAGTGTAGAATGGTGAAGAGAGTATTCTAAAGGCTTAGAATGGTCTAGGAAGGTGTATTAGGACTTATAAGAACCATTAGAATGATCCTAAACATTGCTTGGTACACCAAGGGACGTAGAGGGTGTAGCACGAGTCCGTGGATGTTCTAACAAGTGTAGAATGGTGAAGAGAGTATTCTAAAGGCTTAGAATGGTCTAAGAAGGTGTATTAGGACTTATAAGAACCATTAGAATGATCCTAAACAATGCTTGAGTCCCCGAGGGACGTAGAGCGTGTAGCATGAGTCCTTGGAGGTTCTAAAAGGTGTAGAATGGTTAAGAGACTATTCTAAAGGCTTAGAATGGTCTTGGAATGTGTATTAGGACTTATAAGAACCATTAGAATGATCCTAAACAATACTTGAGTCCTCAAGGGACGTAGAGGGTGTAGCACGAGTACTTGGATGTTCTAACAAGTGTAGAATGGTTAAGAGAGTATTCTAAAGGCTTAGAATGGTCTAGGAATATGTATTTGGACTTATAAGAACCATTAGAATGATCCTAAACAATGCTTGAGTCCCCAAGGGACGTTGAGGGTGTAGCATGAGTCATTGGAGGTTCTACCAAGTGTAGAATGGTGAAGAGAGTATTCTAAAGGCTTAGAATGGTCTAGGAAGGTGTATTAGGACTTATAAGAACCATTAGAATGATCCTAAACATTGCTTGGTACACCAAGGGACGTAGAGGGTGTAGCACGAGTCCTTGGATGTTCTAACAAGTGTAGAATGGTTAAGAGAGTATTCTAAAGGCTTAGAATGGTCTAGGAAGGTGTATTAGGACTTATAAGAACCATTAGAATGATCCTAAACATTGCTTGGTACACCAAGGGACGTAGAGGGTGTAGCACGAGTCCTTGGAGGTTCTAACAAGTGTAGAATGGTGAAGAGAGTATTCTAAAGGCTTAGAATGGTCTAGGAAGGTGTATTAGGACTTATAAGAACCATTAGAATGATCCTAAACATTGCTTGGTACACCAAGGGACGTAGAGGGTGTAGCACGAGTCCGTGGATGTTCTAACAAGTGTAGAATGGTGAAGAGAGTATTCTAAAGGCTTAGAATGGTCTAAGAAGGTGTATTAGGACTTATAAGAACCATTAGAATGATCCTAAACAATGCTTGAGTCCCCGAGGGACGTAGAGCGTGTAGCATGAGTCCTTGGAGGTTCTAAAAGGTGTAGAATGGTTAAGAGAGTATTCTAAAGGCTTAGAATGGTCTTGGAATGTGTATTAGGACTTATAAGAACCATTAGAATGATCCTAAACAATACTTGAGTCCTCAAGGGACGTAGAGGGTGTAGCACGAGTCCTTGGATGTTCTAGCAAGTGTAGAATGGTTAAGAGAGTATTCTAAAGGCTTAAAATGGTCTAGGAATGTGTATTAGGACTTATAAGAACCATTAGAATGATCCTAAACAATACTTGAGTCCTCAAGGGACGTAGAGGGTGTAGCACGAGTCCTTGGATGTTCTAACAAGTGTAGAATGGTTAAGAGAGTATTCTAAAGGCTTAGAATGGTCTAGGAATATGTATTTGGACTTATAAGAACCATTAGAATGATCCTAAACAATGCTTGAGTCCCCAAGGGACGTTGAGGGTGTAGCATGAGTCATTGGAGGTTCTACCAAGTGTAGAATGGTGAAGAGAGTATTCTAAAGGCTTAGAATGGTCTAGGAAGGTGTATTAGGACTTATAAGAACCATTAGAATGATCCTAAACATTGCTTGGTACACCAAGGGACGTAGAGGGTGTAGCACGAGTCCTTGGATGTTCTAACAAGTGTAGAATGGTTAAGAGAGTATTCTAAAGGCTTAGAATGATCTAGGAAGGTGTATTAGGACTTATAAGAACCATTAGAATGATCCTAAACATTGCTTGGTACACCAAGGGACGTAGAGGGTGTAGCACGAGTCCTTGGAGGTTCTAACAAGTGTAGAATGGTGAAGAGAGTATTCTAAAGGCTTAGAATGGTCTAGGAAGGTGTATTAGGACTTATAAGAACCATTAGAATGATCCTAAACATTGCTTGGTACACCAAGGGACGTAGAGGGTGTAGCACGAGTCCTTGGATGTTTCTAACAAGTGTAGAATGGTTAAGAGAGTATTCTAAAGGCTTAGAATGGTCTAGGAATGTGTATTAGGACTTATAAGAACCATTAGAATGATCCTAAACATTGCTTGGTACCCCAAAGGACGTAGAGGGTGTAGCACGAGTCCTTGGAGGTTCTAAAAGGTGTAGAATGGTTAAGAGAGTATTCTAAAGGCTTAGAATGATCTAGGAATATGTATTTGGACTTATAAGAACTATTAGAATGATCCTAAACAATGCTTGAGTCCCCAAGGGACGTAGAGGGTGTAGCATGAGTCATTGGAGGTTCTACCAAGTGTAGAATGGTGAAGAGAGTATTCTAAAGGCTTAGAATGGTCTAGGAAGGTGTATTAGGACTTATAAGAACCATTAGAATGATCCTAAACATTGCTTGGTACACCAAGGGACGTAGAGGGTGTAGCACGAGTCCTTGGATGTTCTAACAAGTGTAGAATGGTTAAGAGAGTATTCTAAAGGCTTAGAATGGTCTAGGAAGGTGTATTAGGACTTTTAAGAACCATTAGAATGATCCTAAACATTGCTTGGTACACCAAGGGACGTAGAGGGTGTAGCACGAGTCCTTGGAGGTTCTAACAAGTGTAGAATGGTGAAGAGAGTATTCTAAAGGCTTAGAATGGTCTAGGAAGGTGTATTAGGACTTATAAGAACCATTAGAATGATCCTAAACATTGCTTGGTACACCAAGGGACGTAGAGGGTGTAGCACGAGTCCGTGGATGTTCTAACAAGTGTAGAATGGTGAAGAGAGTATTCTAAAGGCTTAGAATGGTCTAGGAAGGTGTATTAGGACTTATAAGAACCATTAGAATGATCCTAAACATTGCTTGGTACACCAAGGGACGTAGAGGGTGTAGCACGAGTCCGTGGATGTTCTAACAAGTGTAGAATGGTGAAGAGAGTATTCTAAAGGCTTAGAATTGTCTAAGAAGGTGTATTAGGACTTATAAGGACCATTAGAATGATCCTAAACAATGCTTGAGTCCCCGAGGGACGTAGAGCGTGTAGCATGAGTCCTTGGAGGTTCTAACAAGTGTAGAATGGTTAAGAGAGTATTCTAAAGGCTTAGAATGGTCTAGGAATGTGTATTAGGACTTATAAGAACCATTAGAATGATCCTAAACAATACTTGAGTCCTCAAGGGACGTAGAGGGTGTAGCACGAGTCCTTGGAGGTTCTAAAAGGTGTAGAATGGTTAAGAGAGTATTCTAAAGGCTTAGAGTGGTCTAGGAATGTGTATTAGGACTTATAAGAACCATTAGAATGATCCTAAACAATGCTTGAGTCCCCGAGGGACGTAGAGCGTGTAGCATGAGTCCTTGGAGGTTCTAACAAGTGTAGAATGGTTAAGAGAGTATTCTAAAGGCTTAGAATGGTCTAGGAATGTGTATTAGGACTTACAAGAACCATTAGAATGATCCTAAACATTGCTTGGTACCCCAAAGGACGTAGAGGGTGTAGCACGAGTCCTTGGAGGTTCTAAAAGGTGTAGAATGGTTAAGAGAGTATTCTAAAGGCTTAGAATGGTCTAGGAATATGTATTTGGACTTATAAGAACCATTAGAATGATCCTAAACAATGCTTGAGTCCCCAAGGGACGTAGAGGGTGTAGCATGAGTCCTTGGAGGTTCTAAAAGGTGTAGAATGGTTAAGAGAGTATTCTAAAGGCTTAGAATGGTCTAGGAATATGTATTTGGACTTATAAGAACCATTAGAATGATCCTAAACAATGCTTGAGTCCCCAAGGGACGTAGTGGGTGTAGCATGAGTCATTGGAGGTTCTAACAAGTGTAGAATGGTGAAGAGAGTATTCTAAAGGCTTAGAATGGTCTAGGAAGGTGTATTAGGACTTATAAGAACCATTAGAATGATCCTAAACATTGCTTGGTACACCAAGGGACGTAGAGGGTGTAGCACGAGTCCTTGGATGTTCTAGCAAGTGTAGAATGGTTAAGAGAGTATTCTAAAGGCTTAGAATGGTCTAGGAATGTGTATTAGGACTTATAAGAACCATTAGAATGATCCTAAACAATACTTGAGTCCTCAAGGGACGTAGAGGGTGTAGCACGAGTCCTTGGATGTTCTAACAAGTGTAGAATGGTTAAGAGAGTATTCTAAAGGCTTAGAATGGTCTAGGAATATGTATTTGGACTTATAAGAACCATTAGAATGATCCTAAACAATGCTTGAGTACCCAAGGGACGTTGAGGGTGTAGCATGAGTCATTGGAGGTTCTACCAAGTGTAGAATGGTGAAGAGAGTATTCTAAAGGCTTAGAATGGTCTAGGAAGGTGTATTAGGACTTATAAGAACCATTAGAATGATCCTAAACATTGCTTGGTACACCAAGGGACGTAGAGGGTGTAGCACGAGTTCTTGGATGTTCTAACAAGTGTAGAATGGTTAAGAGAGTATTCTAAAGGCTTAGAATGGTCTAGGAAGGTGTATTAGGACTTATAAGAACCATTAGAATGATCCTAAACATTGCTTGGTACACCAAGGGACGTAGAGGGTGTAGCACGAGTCCTTGGAGGTTCTAACAAGTGTAGAATGGTGAAGAGAGTATTCTAAAGGCTTAGAATGGTCTAGGAAGGTGTATTAGGACTTATAAGAACCATTAGAATGATCCTAAACATTGCTTGGTACACCAAGGGACGTAGAGGGTGTAGCACGCGTCCTTGGATGTTCTAACAAGTGTAGAATGGTTAAGAGAGTATTCTAAAGGCTTAGAATGGTCTAGGAATGTGTATTAGGACTTATAAGAACCATTAGAATGATCCTAAACATTGCTTCGTACCCCAAAGGACGTAGAGGGTGTAGCACGAGTCCTTGGAGGTTCTAAAAGGTGTAGAATGGTTAAGAGAGTATTCTAAAGGCTTAGAATGGTCTAGGAATATGTATTTGGACTTATAAGAACCATTAGAATGATCCTAAACAATACTTGAGTCCTCAAGGGACGTAGAGGGTGTAGCACGAGTCCTTGGATGTTCTAGCAAGTGTAGAATGGTTAAGAGAGTATTCTAAAGGCTTAAAATGGTCTAGGAATGTGTATTAGGACTTATAAGAACCATTAGAATGATCCTAAACAATACTTGAGTCCTCAAGGGATGTAGAGGGTGTAGCACGAGTCCTTGGATGTTCTAACAAGTGTAGAATGGTTAAGAGAGTATTCTAAAGGCTTAGAATGGTCTAGGAAGGTGTATTAGGACTTATAAGAACCATTAGAATGATCCTAAACATTGCTTGGTACACCAAGGGACGTAGAGGGTGTAGCACGAGTCCTTGGAGGTTCTAACAAGTGTAGAATGGTGAAGAGAGTATTCTAAAGGCTTAGAATGGTCTAGGAAGGTGTATTAGGACTTATAAGAACCATTAGAATGATCCTAAACATTGCTTGGTACACCAAGGGACGTAGAGGGTGTAGCACGAGTCCTTGGATGTTCTAACAAGTGTAGAATGGTTAAGAGAGTATTCTAAAGGCTTAGAATGGTCTAGGAATGTGTATTAGGACTTATAAGAACCATTAGAATGATCCTAAACATTGCTTGGTACCCAAAAGGACGTAGAGGGTGTAGCACGAGTCCTTGGAGGTTCTAAAAGGTGTAGAATGGTTAAGAGAGTATTCTAAAGGCTTAGAATGGTCTAGGAATATGTATTTGGACTTATAAGAACCATTAGAATGATCCTAAACAATGCTTGAGTCCCCAAGGGACGTAGAGGGTGTAGCATGAGTCCTTGGAGGTTCTAACAAGTGTAGAATGGTGAAGAGAGTATTCTAAAGGCTTAGAATGGTCTAGGAAGGTGTATTAGGACTTATAAGAACCATTAGAATGATCCTAAACAATACTTGAGTCCTCAAGGGACGTAGAGGGTGTAGCACGAGTCCTTGGATGTTCTAGCAAGTGTAGAATGGTTAAGAGAGTATTCTAAAGGCTTAGAATGGTCTAGGAAGGTGTATTAGGACTTATAAGAACCATTAGAATGATCCTAAACATTGCTTGGTACACCAAGGGACGTAGAGGGTGTAGCACGAGTCCTTGGAGGTTCTAACAAGTGTAGAATGGTGAAGAGAGTATTCTAAAGGCTTAGAATGGTCTAGGAAGGTGTATTAGGACTTATAAGAACCATTAGAATGATCCTAAACATTGCTTGGTACACCAAGGGACGTAGAGGGTGTAGCACGAGTCCTTGGATGTTCTAACAAGTGTAGAATGGTTAAGAGAGTATTCTAAAGGCTTAGAATGGTCTAGGAATGTGTATTAGGACTTATAAGAACCATTAGAATGATCCTAAACAATGCTTGAGTCCCCAAGGGACGTAGAGGGTGTAGCACGAGTCCTTGGAGGTTCTAAAAGGTGTAGAATGGTTAAGAGAGTATTCTAAAGGCTTAGAATGGTCTAGGAATGTGTATTAGGACTTACAAGAACCATTAGAATGATCCTAAACAATGCTTGAGTCCCCAAGGGACGTAGAGGGTGTAGCATGAGTCATTGGAGGTTCTAACAAGTGTAGAATGGTGAAGAGAGTATTCTAAAGGCTTAGAATGGTCTAGGAAGGTGTATTAGGACTTATAAGAACCATTAGAATGATCCTAAACATTGCTTGGTACACCAAGGGACGTAGAGGGTGTAGCACGAGTCCTTGGATGTTCTAGCAAGTGTAGAATGGTTAAGAGAGTATTCTAAAGGCTTAGAATGGTCTAGGAATGTGTATTAGGACTTATAAGAACCATTAGAATGATCCTAAACAATGCTTGAGTCCCCGAGGGACGTAGAGCGTGTAGCATGAGTCCTT
Source organism: Crotalaria pallida (assembly GCA_037953625.1). Lineage (NCBI taxonomy): Eukaryota > Viridiplantae > Streptophyta > Magnoliopsida > Fabales > Fabaceae > Crotalaria > Crotalaria pallida. The sequence continues at coordinate 69,971,029 of CM075649.1, read as the reverse complement.
GGAGGTTCTAACAAGTGTAGAATGGTGAAGAGAGTATTCTAAAGGCTTAGAATGGTCTAGGAAGGTGTATTAGGACTTATAAGAACCATTAGAATTATCCTAAACAATGCTTGAGTCCCCGAGGGACGTAGAGCGTGTAGCAGGAGTCCTTGGAGGTTCTAACAAGTGTAGAATGGTTAAGAGAGTATTCTAAAGGCTTAGAATGGTCTAGGAATGTGTATTAGGACTTACAAGAACCATTAGAATGATCCTAAACATTGCTTGGTACCCCAACGGACGTAGAGGGTGTAGCACGAGTCCTTGGAGGTTCTAACAAGTGTAGAATGGTTAAGAGAGTATTCTAAAGGCTTAGAATGGTCTAGGATTATGTATTTGGACTTATAAGAACCATTAGAATTATCCTAAGCAATGCTTGAGTCCCCAAGGGACGTATAGGGTGTAGCACGAGTCCTTGGAGGTTCTAACAAGTGTAGAATGGTTAAGAGAGTATTCTAAAGGCTTAGAATGGTCTAGGAATGTGTATTAGGACTTACAAGAACCATTAGAATGATCCTAAACATTGCTTGGTACCCCAAAGGACGTAGAGGGTGTAGCACGAGTCCTTGGAGGTTCTAACAAGTGTAGAATGGTTAAGAGAGTATTCTAAAGGCTTAGAATGGTCTAGGATTATGTATTAGGACTTATAAGAACCATTAGAATGATCCTAAACAATGCTTGAGTCCCCAAGGGACGTATAGGGTGTAGCACGAGTCCTTGGAGGTTCTAACAAGTGTAGAATGGTTAAGAGAGTATTCTAAAGGCTTAGAATGGTCTAGGAATGTGTATTAGGACTTACAAGAACCATTAGAATGATCCTAAACATTTCTTGGTACCCCAAGGGACGTAGAGCGTGTAGCAGGAGTCCTTGGAGGTTCTAACAAGTGTAGAATGGTTAAGAGAGTATTCTAAAGGCTTAGAATGGTCTAGGAATGTGTATTAGGACTTACAAGAACCATTAGAATGATCCTAAACATTGCTTGGTACCCCAACGGATGTAGAGGGTGTAGCACGAGTCCTTGGAGGTTCTAACAAGTGTAGAATGGTTAAGAGAGTATTCTAAAGGCTTAGAATGGTCTAGGATTATGTATTTGGACTTATAAGAACCATTAGAATGATCCTAAACAATACTTGAGTCCTCAAGGGACGTAGAGGGTGTAGCACGAGTCCTTGGATGTTCTAACAAGTGTAGAATGGTTAAGAGAGTATTCTAAAGGCTTAGAATGGTCTAGGAATGTGTATTAGGACTTACAAGAACCATTAGAATGATCCTAAACATTGCTTGGTACCCCAAAGGACGTAGAGGGTGTAGCACGAGTCCTTGGAGGTTCTAACAAGTGTAGAATGGTTAAGAGAGTATTCTAAAGGCTTAGAATGGTCTAGGATTATGTATTAGGACTTATAAGAACCATTAGAATGATCGTAAACAATGCTTGAGTCCCCAAGGGACGTATAGGGTGTAGCACGAGTCCTTGGAGGTTCTAACAAGTGTTGAATGGTTAAGAGAGTATTCTAAAGGCTTAGAATGGTCTAGGAATGTGTATTAGGACTTACAAGAACCATTAGAATGATCCTAAATATTTCTTGGTACCCCAAGGGACGTAGAGGGTGTAGCACGAGTCCTTGGAGGTTCTAACAAGTGTAGAATGGTTAAGAGAGTATTCTAAAGGCTTAAAATGGTCTAGGATTATGTATTAGGACTTATAAGAACCATTAGAATGATCCTAAACAATACTTGAGTCCTCAAGGGACGTAGAGCGTGTAGCACGAGTCCTTGGAGGTTCTAACAAGTGTAGAATGGTTAAGAGAGTATTCTAAAGGCTTAGAATGGTCTAGGAATGTGTATTAGGACTTATAAGAACCATTAGAATGATCCTAAACAATACTTGAGTCCTCAAGGGACGTAGAGGGTGTAGCACGAGTCCTTGGATGTTCTAGCAAGTGTAGAATGGTTAAGAGAGTATTCTAAAGGCTTAAAATGGTCTAGGAATGTGTATTAGGACTTATAAGAACCATTAGAATGATCCTAAACAATACTTGAGTCCTCAAGGGACGTAGAGGGTGTAGCACGAGTCCTTGGATGTTCTAACAAGTGTAGAATGGTTAAGAGAGTATTCTAAAGGCTTAGAATGGTCTAGGAATATGTATTTGGACTTATAAGAACCATTAGAATGATCCTAAACAATGCTTGAGTCCCCAAGGGACGTAGAGGGTGTAGCATGAGTCCTTGGAGGTTCTAACAAGTGTAGAATGGTGAAGAGAGTATTCTAAAGGCTTAGAATGGTCTAGGAAGGTGTATTAGGACTTATAAGAACCATTAGAATGATCCTAAACATTGCTTGGTACACCAAGGGACGTAGAGGGTGTAGCACGAGTCCTTGGATGTTCTAACAAGTGTAGAATGGTTAAGAGAGTATTCTAAAGGCTTAGAATGGTCTAGGATTATGTATTTGGATTTATAAGAACTATTAGAATGATCGTAAACAATGCTTGAGTCCCCAAGGGACGTATAGGGTGTAGCACGAGTCCTTGGAGGTTCTAACAAGTGTAGAATGGTTAAGAGAGTATTCTAAAGGCTTAGAATAGTCTAGGAATGTGTATTAGGACTTACAAGAACCATTAGAATGATCCTAAACATTGCTTGGTACACCAAGGGACGTAGAGGGTGTAGCACGAGTCCTTGGATGTTCTAACAAGTGTAGAATGGTTAAGAGAGTATTCTAAAGGTTTAGAATGGTCTAGGAATGTGTATTAGGACTGATAAGAACCATTAGAATGATCCTAAACATTGCTTGGTACCCCAAAGGACGTAGAGGGTGTAGCACGAGTCCTTGGATGTTCTAAAAGGTGTAGAATGGTTAAGAGAGTATTCTAAAGGCTTAGAATGGTCTAGGAATATGTATTTGGACTTATAAGAACCATTAGAATGATCCTAAACAATGCTTGAGTCCCCAAGGGAAGTAGAGGGTGTAGCATGAGTCCTTGGAGGTTCTAACAAGTGTAGAATGGTGAAGAGAGTATTCTAAAGGCTTAGAATGGTCTAGGAATGTGTATTAGGACTTATAAGAACCATTAGAATGATCCTAAACATTGCTTGGTACCCCAAAGGACGTAGAGGGTGTAGCACGAGTCCTTGGAGGTTCTAAAAGGTGTAGAATGGTTAAGAGAGTATTCTAAAGGCTTAGAATGGTCTAGGATTATGTATTTGGACTTATAAGAACTATTAGAATGATCGTAAACAATGCTTGAGTCCCCAAGGGACGTATAGGGTGTAGCACGAGTCCTTGGAGGTTCTACCAAGTGTAGAATGGTGAAGAGAGTATTATAAAGGCTTAGAATGGTCTAGGAAGGTGTATTAGGACTTATAAGAACCATTAGAATGATCCTAAACATTGCTTGGTACACCAAGGGACGTAGAGGGTGTAGCACGAGTTCTTGGATGTTCTAACAAGTGTAGAATGGTTAAGAGAGTATTCTAAAGGCTTAGAATGGTCTAGGAAGGTGTATTAGGACTTATAAGAACCATTAGAATGATCCTAAACATTGCTTGGTACACCAAGGGACGTAGAGGGTGTAGCACGAGTCCTTGGAGGTTCTAACAAGTGTAGAATGGTGAAGAGAGTATTCTAAAGGCTTAGAATGGTCTAGGAAGGTGTATTAGGACTTATAAGAACCATTAGAATGATCCTAAACATTGCTTGGTACACCAAGGGACGTAGAGGGTGTAGCTCGCGTCCTTGGATGTTCTAACAAGTGTAGAATGGTTAAGAGAGTATTCTAAAGGCTTAGAATGGTCTAGGAATGTGTATTAGGACTTATAAGAACCATTAGAATGATCCTAAACATTGCTTCGTACCCCAAAGGACGTAGAGGGTGTTGCACGAGTCCTTGGAGGTTCTAAAAGGTGTAGAATGGTTAAGAGAGTATTCTAAAGGCTTAGAATGGTCTAGGAATATGTATTTGGACTTATAAGAACCATTAGAATGATCCTAAACAATACTTGAGTCCTCAAGGGACGTAGAGGGTGTAGCACGAGTCCTTGGATGTTCTAGCAAGTGTAGAATGGTTAAGAGAGTATTCTAAAGGCTTAAAATGGTCTAGGAATGTGTATTAGGACTTATAAGAACCATTAGAATGATCCTAAACAATACTTGAGTCCTCAAGGGACGTAGAGGGTGTAGCACGAGTCCTTGGATGTTCTAACAAGTGTAGAATGGTTAAGAGAGTATTCTAAAGGCTTAGAATGGTCTAGGAAGGTGTATTAGGACTTATAAGAACCATTAGAATGATCCTAAACATTGCTTGGTACACCAAGGGACGTAGAGGGTGTAGCACGAGTCCTTGGAGGTTCTAACAAGTGTAGAATGGTGAAGAGAGTATTCTAAAGGCTTAGAATGGTCTAGGAAGGTGTATTAGGACTTATAAGAACCATTAGAATGATCCTAAACATTGCTTGGTACACCAAGGGACGTAGAGGGTGTAGCACGAGTCCTTGGATGTTCTAACAAGTGTAGAATGGTTAAGAGAGTATTCTAAAGGCTTAGAATGGTCTAGGAATGTGTATTAGGACTTATAAGAACCATTAGAATGATCCTAAACATTGCTTGGTACCCCAAAGGACGTAGAGGGTGTAGCACGAGTCCTTGGAGGTTCTAAAAGGTGTAGAATGGTTAAGAGAGTATTCTAAAGGCTTAGAATGGTCTAGGAATATGTATTTGGACTTATAAGAACCATTAGAATGATCCTAAACAATGCTTGAGTCCCCAAGGGACGTAGAGGGTGTAGCATGAGTCCTTGGAGGTTCTAACAAGTGTAGAATGGTGAAGAGAGTATTCTAAAGGCTTAGAATGGTCTAGGAAGGTGTATTAGGACTTATAAGAACCATTAGAATGATCCTAAACATTGCTTGGTACACCAAGGGACGTAGAGGGTGTAGCACGAGTCCTTGGATGTTCTAACAAGTGTAGAATGGTTAAGAGAGTATTCTAAAGGCTTAGAGTGGTCTAGGAATGTGTATTAGGACTTATAAGAACCATTAGAATGATCCTAAACAATGCTTGAGTCCCCGAGGGACGTAGAGCGTGTAGCATGAGTCCTTGGAGGTTCTAACAAGTGTAGAATGGTTAAGAGAGTATTCTAAAGGCTTAAAATGGTCTAGGAATGTGTATTAGGACTTACAAGAACCATTAGAATGATCCTAAACATTGCTTGGTACCCCAAAGGACGTAGAGGGTGTAGCACGAGTCCTTGGAGGTTCTAAAAGGTGTAGAATGGTTAAGAGAGTATTCTAAAGGCTTAGAATGGTCTAGGAATATGTATTTGGACTTATAAGAACCATTAGAATGATCCTAAACAATGCTTGAGTCCCCAAGGGACGTAGAGGGTGTAGCATGAGTCCTTGGAGGTTCTAAAAGGTGTAGAATGGTTAAGAGAGTATTCTAAAGGCTTAGAATGGTCTAGGAATGTGTATTAGGACTTACAAGAACCATTAGAATGATCCTAAACAATGCTTGAGTCCCCAAGGGACGTAGAGGGTGTAGCATGAGTCATTGGAGGTTCTAACAAGTGTAGAATGGTGAAGAGAGTATTCTAAAGGCTTAGAATGGTCTAGGAAGGTGTATTAGGACTTATAAGAACCATTAGAATGATCCTAAACATTGCTTGGTACACCAAGGGACGTAGAGGGTGTAGCACGAGTCCTTGGATGTTCTAGCAAGTGTAGAATGGTTAAGAGAGTATTCTAAAGGCTTAGAATGGTCTAGGAATGTGTATTAGGACTTATAAGAACCATTAGAATGATCCTAAACAATGCTTGAGTCCCCGAGGGACGTAGAGCGTGTAGCATGAGTCCTTGGAGGTTCTAACAAGTGTAGAATGGTGAAGAGAGTATTCTAAAGGCTTAGAATGGTCTAGGAAGGTGTATTAGGACTTATAAGAACCATTAGAATTATCCTAAACAATGCTTGAGTCCCCGAGGGACGTAGAGCGTGTAGCAGGAGTCCTTGGAGGTTCTAACAAGTGTAGAATGGTTAAGAGAGTATTCTAAAGGCTTAGAATGGTCTAGGAGTGTGTATTAGGACTTACAAGAACCATTAGAATGATCCTAAACATTGCTTGGTACCCCAACGGACGTAGAGGGTGTAGCACGAGTCCTTGGAGGTTCTAACAAGTGTAGAATGGTTAAGAGAGTATTCTAAAGGCTTAGAATGGTCTAGGATTATGTATTTGGACTTATAAGAACCATTAGAATTATCGTAAACAATGCTTGAGTCCCCAAGGGACGTATAGGGTGTAGCACGAGTCCTTGGAGGTTCTAACAAGTGTAGAATGGTTAAGAGAGTATTCTAAAGGCTTAGAATGGTCTAGGAATGTGTATTAGGACTTACAAGAACCATTAGAATGATCCTAAACATTGCTTGGTACCCCAAAGGACGTTGAGGGTGTAGCACGAGTCCTTGGAGGTTCTAACAAGTGTAGAATGGTTAAGAGAGTATTCTAAAGGCTTAGAATGGTCTAGGATTATGTATTAGGACTTATAAGAACCATTAGAATGATCGTAAACAATGCTTGAGTCCCCAAGGGACGTATAGGGTGTAGCACGAGTCCTTGGAGGTTCTAACAAGTGTAGAATGGTTAAGAGAGTATTCTAAAGGCTTATAATGGTCTAGGAATGTGTATTAGGACTTACAAGAACCATTAGAATGATCCTAAACATTTCTTGGTACCCCAAGGGACGTAGAGGGTGTAGCACGAGTCCTTGGAGGTTCTAACAAGTGTAGAATGGTTAAGAGAGTATTCTAAAGGCTTAGAATGGTCTAGGATTATGTATTAGGACTTATAAGAACCATTAGAATGATCCTAAACAATACTTGAGTCCTCAAGGGACGTAGAGGGTGTAGCACGAGTCCTTGGATGTTCTAACAAGTGTAGAATGGTTAAGAGAGTATTCTAAAGGCTTAAAATGGTCTAGGAATATGTATTAGGACTTATAAGAACCATTAGAATGATCCTAAACAATACTTGAGTCCTCAAGGGACGTAGAGGGTGTAGCACGAGTCCTTGGATGTTCTAACAAGTGTAGAATGGTTAAGAGAGTATTCTAAAGGCTTAGAATGGTCTAGGAATGTGTATTAGGACTTATAAGAACCATTAGAATGATCCTAAACAATCCTTGAGTCCTCAAGGGACGTAGAGGGTGTAGCACGACTCCTTGGATGTTCTAACAAGTTTAGAATGGTTAAGAGAGTATTCTAAAGGCTTAGAATGGTCTAGGAATATGTATTTGGACTTATAAGAACCATTAGAATGATCCTAAATAATGCTTGAGTCCCCAAGGGACGTAGAGGGTGTAGCATGAGTCCTTGGAGGTTCTAACAAGTGTAGAATGGTGAAGAGAGTATTCTAAAGGCTTAGAATGGTCTAAGAAGGTGTATTAGGACTTATAACAACCATTAGAATGATCCTAAACATTGCTTGGTACACCAAGGGACGTAGACTGTGTAGCACGAGTCCGTGGATGTTCTAACAAGTGTAGAATGGTGAAGAGAGTATTCTAAAGGCTTAGAATGGTCTAAGAAGGTGTATTAGGACTTATAAGAACCATTAGAATGATCCTAAACAATGCTTGAGTCCCCGAGGGACGTAGAGCGTGTAGCATGAGTCCTTGGAGGTTCTAACAAGTGTAGAATGGTTAAGAGAGTATTCTAAAGGCTTAGAATGGTCTAGGAATGTGTATTAGGACTTATAAGAACCATTAGAATGATCCTAAACAATACTTGAGTCCTCAAGGGACGTAGAGGGTGTAGCACGAGTCCTTGGATGTTCTAGCAAGTGTAGAATGGTTAAGAGAGTATTCTAAAGGCTTAAAATGGTCTAGGAATATGTATTAGGACTTATAAGAACCATTAGAATGATCCTAAACAATACTTGAGTCCTCAAGGGACGTAGAGGGTGTAGCACGAGTCCTTGGATGTTCTAGCAAGTGTAGAATGGTTAAGAGAGTATTCTAAAGGCTTAAAATGGTCTAGGAATGTGTATTAGGACTTATAAGAACCATTAGAATGATCCTAAACAATACTTGAGTCCTCAAGGGACGTAGAGGGTGTAGCACGAGTCCTTGGATGTTCTAACAAGTGTAGAATGGTTAAGAGAGTATTCTAAAGGCTTAGAATGGTCTAGGAATATGTATTTGGACTTAAAAGAACCATTAGAATGATCCTAAACAATGCTTGAGTCCCCAAGGGACGTAGAGGGTGTAGCATGAGTCCTTGGAGGTTCTAACAAGTGTAGAATGGTGAAGAGAGTATTCTAAAGGCTTAGAATGGTCTAGGAAGGTGTATTAGGACTTATAAGAACCATTAGAATGATCCTAAACAATACTTGAGTCCTCAAGGGACGTAGAGGGTGTAGCACGAGTCCTTGGATGTTCTAACAAGTGTAGAATGGTTAAGAGAGTATTCTAAAGGCTTAAAATGGTCTAGGAATATGTATTAGGACTTATAAGAACCATTAGAATGATCCTAAACAATACTTGAGTCCTCAAGGGACGTAGAGGGTGTAGCACGAGTCCTTGGATGTTCTAACAAGTGTAGAATGGTTAAGAGAGTATTCTAAAGGCTTAAAATGGTCTAGGAATATGTATTAGGACTTATAAGAACCATTAGAATGATCCTAAACAATACTTGAGTCCTCAAGGGACGTAGAGGGTGTAGCACGAGTCCTTGGATGTTCTAACAAGTGTAGAATGGTTAAGAGAGTATTCTAAAGGCTTAGAATGGTCTAGGAATGTGTATTAGGACTTATAAGAACCATTAGAATGATCCTAAACAATACTTGAGTCCTCAAGGGACGTAGAGGGTGTAGCACGAGTCCTTGGATGTTCTAACAAGTGTAGAATGGTTAAGAGAGTATTCTAAAGGCTTAGAATGGTCTAGGATTATGTATTTGGACTTATAAGAACCATTAGAATTATCGTAAACAATGCTTGAGTCCCCAAGGGACGTATAGGGTGTAGCACGAGTCCTTGGAGGTTCTAACAAGTGTAGAATGGTTAAGAGAGTATTCTAAAGGCTTAAAATGGTCTAGGAAGGTGTATTAGGACTTATAAGAACCATTAGAATGATCCTAAACAATACTTGAGTCCTCAAGGGACGTAGAGGGTGTAGCACGAGTCCTTGGATGTTCTAACAAGTGTAGAATGGTTAAGAGAGTATTCTAAAGGCTTAAAATGGTCTAGGAATATGTATTAGGACTTATAAGAACCATTAGAATGATCCTAAACAATACTTGAGTCCTCAAGGGACGTAGAGGGTGTAGCACGAGTCCTTGGATGTTCTAACAAGTGTAGAATGGTTAAGAGAGTATTCTAAAGGCTTAAAATGGTCTAGGAATGTGTATTAGGACTTACAAGAACCATTAGAATGATCCTAAACATTTCTTGGTACCCCAAGGGACGTAGAGGGTGTAGCACGAGTCCTTGGAGGTTCTAACAAGTGTAGAATGGTTAAGAGAGTATTCTAAAGGCTTAGAATGGTCTAGGATTATGTATTAGGACTTATAAGAACCATTAGAATGATCCTAAACAATACTTGAGTCCTCAAGGGACGTAGAGGGTGTAGCACGAGTCCTTGGATGTTCTAACAAGTGTAGAATGGTTAAGAGAGTATTCTAAAGGCTTAAAATGGTCTAGGAATATGTATTAGGACTTATAAGAACCATTAGAATGATCCTAAACAATACTTGAGTCCTCAAGGGACGTAGAGGGTGTAGCACGAGTCCTTGGATGTTCTAACAAGTGTGGAATGGTTAAGAGAGTATTCTAAAGGCTTAGAATGGTCTAGGAATGTGTATTAGGACTTATAAGAACCATTAGAATGATCCTAAACAATCCTTGAGTCCTCAAGGGACGTAGAGGGTGTAGCACGACTCCTTGGATGTTCTAACAAGTTTAGAATGGTTAAGAGAGTATTCTAAAGGCTTAGAATGGTCTAGGAATATGTATTTGGACTTATAAGAACCATTAGAATGATCCTAAATAATGCTTGAGTCCCCAAGGGACGTAGAGGGTGTAGCATGAGTCCTTGGAGGTTCTAACAAGTGTAGAATGGTGAAGAGAGTATTCTAAAGGCTTAGAATGGTCTAAGAAGGTGTATTAGGACTTATAACAACCATTAGAATGATCCTAAACATTGCTTGGTACACCAAGGGACGTAGACTGTGTAGCACGAGTCCGTGGATGTTCTAACAAGTGTAGAATGGTGAAGAGAGTATTCTAAAGGCTTAGAATGGTCTAAGAAGGTGTATTAGGACTTATAAGAACCATTAGAATGATCCTAAACAATGCTTGAGTCCCCGAGGGACGTAGAGCGTGTAGCATGAGTCCTTGGAGGTTCTAACAAGTGTAGAATGGTTAAGAGAGTATTCTAAAGGCTTAGAATGGTCTAGGAATGTGTATTAGGACTTATAAGAACCATTAGAATGATCCTAAACAATACTTGAGTCCTCAAGGGACGTAGAGGGTGTAGCACGAGTCCTTGGATGTTCTAGCAAGTGTAGAATGGTTAAGAGAGTATTCTAAAGGCTTAAAATGGTCTAGGAATATGTATTAGGACTTATAAGAACCATTAGAATGATCCTAAACAATACTTGAGTCCTCAAGGGACGTAGAGGGTGTAGCACGAGTCCTTGGATGTTCTAGCAAGTGTAGAATGGTTAAGAGAGTATTCTAAAGGCTTAAAATGGTCTAGGAATGTGTATTAGGACTTATAAGAACCATTAGAATGATCCTAAACAATACTTGAGTCCTCAAGGGACGTAGAGGGTGTAGCACGAGTCCTTGGATGTTCTAACAAGTGTAGAATGGTTAAGAGAGTATTCTAAAGGCTTAGAATGGTCTAGGAATATGTATTTGGACTTATAAGAACCATTAGAATGATCCTAAACAATGCTTGAGTCCCCAAGGGACGTAGAGGGTGTAGCATGAGTCCTTGGAGGTTCTAACAAGTGTAGAATGGTGAAGAGAGTATTCTAAAGGCTTAGAATGGTCTAGGAAGGTGTATTAGGACTTATAAGAACCATTAGAATGATCCTAAACATTGCTTGGTACACCAAGGGACGTAGAGGGTGTAGCACGAGTCCTTGGATGTTCTAACAAGTGTAGAATGGTTAAGAGAGTATTCTAAAGGCTTAGAATGGTCTAGGATTATGTATTTGGATTTATAAGAACTATTAGAATGATCGTAAACAATGCTTGAGTCCCCAAGGGACGTATAGGGTGTAGCACGAGTCCTTGGAGGTTCTAACAAGTGTAGAATGGTTAAGAGAGTATTCTAAAGGCTTAGAATAGTCTAGGAATGTGTATTAGGACTTACAAGAACCATTAGAATGATCCTAAACATTGCTTGGTACACCAAGGGACGTAGAGGGTGTAGCACGAGTCCTTGGATGTTCTAACAAGTGTAGAATGGTTAAGAGAGTATTCTAAAGGTTTAGAATGGTCTAGGAATGTGTATTAGGACTGATAAGAACCATTAGAATGATCCTAAACATTGCTTGGTACCCCAAAGGACGTAGAGGGTGTAGCATGAGTCCTTGGAGGTTCTAAAAGGTGTAGAATGGTTAAGAGAGTATTCTAAAGGCTTAGAATGGTCTAGGAATATGTATTTGGACTTATAAGAACCATTAGAATGATCCTAAACAATGCTTGAGTCCCCAAGGGAAGTAGAGGGTGTAGCATGAGTCCTTGGAGGTTCTAACAAGTGTAGAATGGTGAAGAGAGTATTCTAAAGGCTTAGAATGGTCTAGGAATGTGTATTAGGACTTATAAGAACCATTAGAATGATCCTAAACATTGCTTGGTACCCCAAAGGACGTAGAGGGTGTAGCAGGAGTCCTTGGAGGTTCTAAAAGGTGTAGAATGGTTAAGAGAGTATTCTAAAGGCTTAGAATGGTCTAGGAATATGTATTTGGACTTATAAGAACCATTAGAATGATCCTAAACAATGCTTGAGTCCCCAAGGGACGTAGAGGGTGTAGCATGAGTCCTTGGAGGTTCTAACAAGTGTAGAATGGTGAAGAGAGTATTCTAAAGGCTTAGAATGGTCTAGGAAGGTGTATTAGGACTTATAAGAACCATTAGAATGATCCTAAACATTGCTTGGTACACCAAGGGACGTAGAGGGTGTAGCACGAGTCCTTGGATGTTCTAACAAGTGTAGAATGGTTAAGAGAGTATTCTAAAGGCTTAGAATGGTCTAGGAAGGTGTATTAGGACTTATAAGAACCATTAGAATGATCCTAAACATTGCTTGGTACACCAAGGGACGTAGAGGGTGTAGCACGAGCCCTTGGATGTTCTAACAAGTGTAGAATGGTTAAGAGCGTATTCTAAAGGCTTAGAATGGTCTAGGATTATGTATTTGGATTTATAAGAACTATTAGAATGATCGTAAACAATGCTTGAGTCCCCAAGGGACGTATAGGGTGTAGCACGAGTCCTTGGAGGTTCTAACAAGTGTAGAATGGTTAAGAGAGTATTCTAAAGGCTTAGAATAGTCTAGGAATGTGTATTAGGACTTACAAGAACCATTAGAATGATCCTAAACATTGTTTGGTACACCAAGGGACGTAGAGGGTGTAGCACGAGTCCTTGGATGTTCTAACAAGTGTAGAATGGTTAAGAGAGTATTCTAAAGGCTTAGAATGGTCTAGGAATGTGTATTAGGACTTATAAGAACCATTAGAATGATCCTAAACATTGCTTGGTACCCCAAAGGACGTAGAGGGTGTAGCATGAGTCCTTGGAGGTTCTAAAAGGTGTAGAATGGTTAAGAGAGTATTCTAAAGGCTTAGAATGGTCTAGGAATATGTATTTGGACTTATAAGAACCATTAGAATGATCCTAAACAATGCTTGAGTCCCCAAGGGAAGTAGAGGGTGTAGCATGAGTCCTTGGAGGTTCTAACAAGTGTAGAATGGTGAAGAGAGTATTCTAAAGGCTTAGAATGGTCTAGGAAGGTGTATTAGGACTTATAAGAACCATTAGAATGATCCTAAACATTGCTTGAGTCTCCAAGGGACGTAGAGGGTGTAGCACGAGTCCTTGGAGGTTCTAACAAGTGTAGAATGGTTAAAAGAGTATTCTACAGGCTTAGAATGGTCTAGGAATATGTATTTGGACTTATAAGAACCATTAGAATGATCCTAAACAATGCTTGAGTCCCCAAGGGACGTAGAGGGTGTAACATGAGTCCTTGGAGGTTCTAACAAGTGTAGAATGGTGAAGAGAGTATTCTAAAGGCTTAGAATGGTCTAGGAAGGTGTATTAGGACTTATAAGAACCATTAGAATGATCCTAAACAATGCTTGGTACACCAAGGGACGTAGAGGGTGTAGCACGAGTCCTTGGATGTTCTAACAAGTGTAGAATGGTTAAGAGAGTATTCTAAAGGCTTAGAATGGTCTAGGAATGTGTATTAGGACTTATAAGAACCATTAGAATGATCCTAAACAATACTTGAGTCCTCAAGGGACGTAGAGGGTGTAGCATGAGTCCTTGGAGGTTTTAACAAGTGTATAATGGTTAAGAGAGTATTCTAAAGGCTTAGAATGGTCTAGGAATGTGTATTAGGACTTATAAGAACCATTAGAATGATCCAAAACATTGCCTGGTACACCAAGGGACGTGGAGGGTGTAGCACGAGTCCTTGGATGTTCTAACAAGTGTAGAATGGTTAAGAGAGTATTCTAAAGGCTTAGAATGGTCTAGGAATGTGTATTAGGACTTATAAGAACTATTAGAATGATCTTAAACATTGCTTGGTACCCCAAAGGACGTAGAGGGTGTAGCACGAGTCCTTGGAGGTTCTAAAAGGTGTAGAATGGTTAAGAGAGTATTCTAAAGGCTAAGAATGGTCTAGGAATATGTATTTGGACTTATAAGAACCATTAGAAAGATCCTAAACAATGCTTGAGTCCCCAAAGGACGTAGAGGGTGTAGCATGAGTCCTTGGAGGTTCTAACAAGTGTAGAATGGTGAAGAGAGTATTCTAAAGGCTTAGAATGGTCTAGGAAGGTGTATTAGGACTTATAAGAACCATTAGAATGATCCTAAACAATACTTGAGTCCTCAAGGGACGTAGAGGGTGTAGCACGAGTCCTTGGATGTTCTAACAAGTGTATAATGGTTAAGAGAGTATTCTAAAGGCTTAGAATGGTCTAGGAATGTGTATTAGGACTTATAAGAACCATTAGAATGATCCTAAACATTGCTCGATACCCCAAGTGACGTAGAGGGTGTAGCACGATTCCTTGGAGGTTCTAACAAGTGTAGAATGGTTAAGAGAGTATTCTAAAGGCTTAGAATGGTCTAGGAATATGTATTTGGACTTATAAGAACCATTAGAATGATCCTAAACAATGCTTGAGTCCCCAAGGGACGTAGAGCATGTAGCATGAGTCCTTGGAGGTTCTAACAAGTGTAGAATGGTTAAGAGAGTATTCTAAAGGCTTAGAATGGTCTAGGAAGGTGTATTAGGACTTATAAGAACCATTAGAATGATCCTAAACATTGCTTGGTACACCAAGGAACGTAGAGGGTGTAGCACGAGTCCTTGGATGTTCTAACAAGTGTAGAATGGTTAAGAGAGTATTCTAAAGGCTTAGAATGGTCTAGGAATATGTATTTGGACTTATAAGAACCATTAGAATGATCCTAAACAATGCTTGAGTCCCCAAGGGACGTAGAGCATGTAGCATGAGTCCTTGGAGGTTCTAACAAGTGTAGAATGGTTAAGAGAGTATTCTAAAGGCTTAGAATGGTCTAGGAAGGTGTATTAGGACTTATAAGAACCATTAGAATGATCCTAAACATTGCTTGGTACACCAAGGGACGTAGAGGGTGTAGCACGAGTCCTTGGATGTTCTAACAAGTGTAGAATGGTTAAGAGAGTATTCTAAAGGCTTAGAATGGTCTAGGAAGGTGTATTAGGACTTATAAGAACCATTAGAATGATCCTAAACATTGCTTGGTACACCAAGGGACGTAGAGGGTGTAGCACGAGCCCTTGGATGTTCTAACAAGTGTAGAATGGTTAAGAGCGTATTCTAAAGGCTTAGAATGGTCTAGGATTATGTATTTGGATTTATAAGAACTATTAGAATGATCGTAAACAATGCTTGAGTCCCCAAGGGACGTATAGGGTGTAGCACGAGTCCTTGGAGGTTCTAACAAGTGTAGAATGGTTAAGAGAGTATTCTAAAGGCTTAGAATAGTCTAGGAATGTGTATTAGGACTTACAAGAACCATTAGAATGATCCTAAACATTGTTTGGTACACCAAGGGACGTAGAGGGTGTAGCACGAGTCCTTGGATGTTCTAACAAGTGTAGAATGGTTAAGAGAGTATTCTAAAGGCTTAGAATGGTCTAGGAATGTGTATTAGGACTTATAAGAACCATTAGAATGATCCTAAACATTGCTTGGTACCCCAAAGGACGTAGAGGGTGTAGCATGAGTCCTTGGAGGTTCTAAAAGGTGTAGAATGGTTAAGAGAGTATTCTAAAGGCTTAGAATGGTCTAGGAATATGTATTTGGACTTATAAGAACCATTAGAATGATCCTAAACAATGCTTGAGTCCCCAAGGGAAGTAGAGGGTGTAGCATGAGTCCTTGGAGGTTCTAACAAGTGTAGAATGGTGAAGAGAGTATTCTAAAGGCTTAGAATGGTCTAGGAAGGTGTATTAGGACTTATAAGAACCATTAGAATGATCCTAAACATTGCTTGAGTCTCCAAGGGACGTAGAGGGTGTAGCACGAGTCCTTGGAGGTTCTAACAAGTGTAGAATGGTTAAAAGAGTATTCTACAGGCTTAGAATGGTCTAGGAATATGTATTTGGACTTATAAGAACCATTAGAATGATCCTAAACAATGCTTGAGTCCCCAAGGGACGTAGAGGGTGTAACATGAGTCCTTGGAGGTTCTAACAAGTGTAGAATGGTGAAGAGAGTATTCTAAAGGCTTAGAATGGTCTAGGAAGGTGTATTAGGACTTATAAGAACCATTAGAATGATCCTAAACAATGCTTGGTACACCAAGGGACGTAGAGGGTGTAGCACGAGTCCTTGGATGTTCTAACAAGTGTAGAATGGTTAAGAGAGTATTCTAAAGGCTTAGAATGGTCTAGGAATGTGTATTAGGACTTATAAGAACCATTAGAATGATCCTAAACAATACTTGAGTCCTCAAGGGACGTAGAGGGTGTAGCATGAGTCCTTGGAGGTTTTAACAAGTGTATAATGGTTAAGAGAGTATTCTAAAGGCTTAGAATGGTCTAGGAATGTGTATTAGGACTTATAAGAACCATTAGAATGATCCAAAACATTGCCTGGTACACCAAGGGACGTGGAGGGTGTAGCACGAGTCCTTGGATGTTCTAACAAGTGTAGAATGGTTAAGAGAGTATTCTAAAGGCTTAGAATGGTCTAGGAATGTGTATTAGGACTTATAAGAACTATTAGAATGATCTTAAACATTGCTTGGTACCCCAAAGGACGTAGAGGGTGTAGCACGAGTCCTTGGAGGTTCTAAAAGGTGTAGAATGGTTAAGAGAGTATTCTAAAGGCTAAGAATGGTCTAGGAATATGTATTTGGACTTATAAGAACCATTAGAAAGATCCTAAACAATGCTTGAGTCCCCAAAGGACGTAGAGGGTGTAGCATGAGTCCTTGGAGGTTCTAACAAGTGTAGAATGGTGAAGAGAGTATTCTAAAGGCTTAGAATGGTCTAGGAAGGTGTATTAGGACTTATAAGAACCATTAGAATGATCCTAAACAATACTTGAGTCCTCAAGGGACGTAGAGGGTGTAGCACGAGTCCTTGGATGTTCTAACAAGTGTATAATGGTTAAGAGAGTATTCTAAAGGCTTAGAATGGTCTAGGAATGTGTATTAGGACTTATAAGAACCATTAGAATGATCCTAAACATTGCTCGATACCCCAAGTGACGTAGAGGGTGTAGCACGATTCCTTGGAGGTTCTAACAAGTGTAGAATGGTTAAGAGAGTATTCTAAAGGCTTAGAATGGTCTAGGAATATGTATTTGGACTTATAAGAACCATTAGAATGATCCTAAACAATGCTTGAGTCCCCAAGGGACGTAGAGCATGTAGCATGAGTCCTTGGAGGTTCTAACAAGTGTAGAATGGTTAAGAGAGTATTCTAAAGGCTTAGAATGGTCTAGGAAGGTGTATTAGGACTTATAAGAACCATTAGAATGATCCTAAACATTGCTTGGTACACCAAGGAACGTAGAGGGTGTAGCACGAGTCCTTGGATGTTCTAACAAGTGTAGAATGGTTAAGAGAATATTCTAAAGGCTTAGAATGGTCTAGGAATGTGTATTAGGACTTATAAGTGTTGGAGAGTGCCCTAGTGGCAATCGTATTTTCTCTTTTACTTGTACTTATTTCATGTTTATGGATTATTACTATTAATAATAATGAGGCATTTCATTTATTATATTTATGCTTTAATTGGTTAATTAAAATAGATGTAATAAAGTCCTTAGGATTATAAGTTCAATGTCATAAGAATATCAAGTACATGACTTGATAGTGAGATCTTATTGATTGATAATTATCCTTAAAGATTCCCTAGTCGAGTATTATAGTTAATAAGGACAACTATAATACATCGAGACTAGTATGTGGCAGACTGATGACTGTATCTCACCGGTCATGGATATGGGATATCAAGTCTTCACGTAAGTACACATTGGGACAATTGTGTACTGGATTGACCCGCCATGAGAATGCTACATGGGTTATTAAGTGAGTGTCATAAGCGATTCTCATAGTGACAATGGTGTACATGGTCCTTCGACCTGAAGTCGCTACGGTTCCCAACATGAGGAATTATATGCTTTCACGCAATCAAACGTCATTTTTAACCAGGTGATCATAACGGTTGTAGTCGGGTATATGACAAATCATGTAGAGGGATGTGAGTGACGTAGATGGGATTTGTCCTTCCTTATCAATAGGAATTATATCTCTGGGCCCCTTGATTGAGTGAGACGGTGAAATGTATGGCCATACTCAAGACAGTCAATATGAGATATTGACGAGACTTGTTTAGACGCGTCTACTCAGGGATCAAGAAACCATAGGTTACACTATTCATGGGTGACACGTTCCATGCAATGAGTGTAACTATGATATTTGGACAAAGGGATTAAACTTACACATGTTCATTGGTCACAGTAAAAGGTTTAGTCAAATCACAGACATTCCTGTCACTTGGGTAGCAATAATGTGTTGCTAGATACCGCTCATTGCTTGTAAAGTTAAAATGTGATTTTAACATTACTGCCAACGTTACAGGAACCTATAGGGTCACACACTAAGAGCAGATAAAATTGGAGATATCACATTTGATAAAAATACAATAGTTGTATTTTTATAAAATTAGATCTTTCTGATATGATTAAGATATGATTCGTTTTATCTTTATGTATAAGATATAAATTTGATTTTATCTTCTACATATAAGATAGAATTCGAATCTATCTCCTAAAAAAAGCCCAACCAGTTGGTCTGATAATATTATAAATATAATATTATTAGCTTTAGGGGAGGTAGATGTGTGAGACACAGAACGGCAACCCTAGCCGTCATATTAGAGAGTGAGTGATACACAGACTCTCTCTTCTCTACTAGCATTGAGAAGAGAGACGTGACTCCAATTGGGAATTTGTTCGTGTGGATACCAATAGAGACACAACACATTGATGTGCTCGTGATTGACGAAGCGTTCGTGATAAGATTCGTTGGTCTTCTCTTCCCTACAAAAGGTAATTTTATTCCCTATTTCAAATCATGCTTTCACATGGATCCTGGATGGAAATATGATTTATTTTTTTTTTCGCTGCGTTTGTCGCGTCCTATTTCCTAACAGCGGTATCAGCGTATCAGAGCCACTTGCGAAACCATGATTTGATTATTTTTTATTAAACATGTTTTAATATGATTATGATGTGTTGGGATTAATAAAAATTAAATAAAAAAAAATCGCTGTGTGCAAAAGGATTGAAGTGGCCGCATGAAATTATCAAGTGTTTTCTGCGGCACAATTTGTTATTGATACTCATCAATTGATATACATATTGTTTGTTTGTGCCGTGTATATCACTGCAAAAGTTGCGCATGAACTTTAGGAATTCATGAATTCAATCGGCCACATTCAAAACAACAACTGATACATGATTTGTGCCTTGTGCCGTGAAACAAATTTGGCCGCGTGAAGTACTTGTGCCGCATGAACTGTGAATTCACGAGATTTACGTGAATCAATCGGTGAATTCTATGTTACCGATTTGTGATAATATCCGGTGAATTATTATTTTTTTAATCAAGAGTTGATACTTATTATTTTATCAAGAGTTGATAAAATATATATTTTTTTTAATTCGTAACAAACATAATTTTAATAAAATAATAATGTATTTTATTTAATATGTTGTTTGTTGTATGGTGAACGGTCATTGCCTTTTAGATCGTTTCGCGCCTTGTGTATGTTTTATTTTCTTTTGGTTTATTTTTAAATACGGCTTGCGTGTCGTGCCTCTCTCCATATTCAATATGTATTTCTTTTCTCATCTAAATCCCCTCATGAACGAGGTTTCTATTTGTAATATTTTTATTAAAATTGCGAAAGACTTGAAGATGAAAAAGAAAGGAGATTTAAGGAAGGCTCTTGGAGAAGGACCGGTGCATACATTCAAGGAATGCTCTTGGAGAAGAAGCTATACGTTTAGAATCTTTGTATTAATTCACTCATTGGCTTGGGTGAATTAGTTTTTCTAGGCCATGATCATATCACGTAGTTTATAATTATAGTATGTATATAGTATGTATGTGATGCATGTTATCGTTATAATGTATGTTAATGTAAGATAAAATAGGTGAGATCACTTAAATATAAAACCCCTCAAACTGAAATATTAAGTTATATGCCTTCCAATGCTTGACACTCGTCTTGATTGATGTCGTTTTGAATGTGGGTCTGCTAAAGTAGAGTACGTTTATCTACATTGGTCAGACGCGAAGGAATAAATGTAATATTCGTTATGTCAACCATTGGGTCTAACTTAAATGGATGGTTCAATAGGATTGAAGATCTATAGGCAAAAGAATTGGGTATAAATTAATAAGTTAATTTTGAATAAATGTTATTCACCCAATTGATCCAAGAGTCACATGAGATGTGATTGGGAAAGGGTTCCTTACCTAAATAATCTAATTGTGGGTGATCAGCTAAAGTTGACTCATGATAAGATGAAATATGGATCTTGGTCCCACTAGAAAATCTTGCGCTGAGATTTTCCGAGTCAATATTGAGGGTTATTGATTTGAGGAAAATAGTGGGAGTAATATTTAATGAAAGTCCTTATTAAATATTTAATAAACATGATTTTAATTCTGCTTTTATTTTGTTGTTAGATCACCATGGCTTCAAACAATTCAAATAACTTATCACTGCGATCGGTCCTTGAGAAGGACAAGCTGACGGGAATTAATTTCCTGGACTGGTATCGAAACCTAAGGATTGTCCTTAGGAATGAGAAAAAGCTGTATGTGCTAGAGCAACCGCTCCCTGAAGCACCCCCCGCTAATGCACCGGCTGCTGAGCGGAATGCTTTCCGTAGACATCAAGATGATTCCTTAGAGGTTGGAACTCTTATGCTTGTCACTATGACCCCTGACCTTCAGAAGGTTCATGAGAACATGAGTGCGTACGATATGATCGTACACCTTAAGGATCTCTATCAAGGGCAAGCAAGGCATGAGCGTTTTGAGGTCACAAGGTCCCTTTTCACTTGTAAGATGACAGAGGGAAGCCCAGTTAGTCATCATGTAATCAAGATGATTGGTTATATTGAGAACATTGAGAGGATGGGTTTCCCACTAGGTCAAGAGTTGGCCGTTGACTTAGTTCTGCATTCCTTACCACAGAGCTTTGGTCAGTTTGTCATGAATTACAACATGAACAACATTGACAGCACTCTAACTGAATTGTTAGGGAAGTTGAAAACTGCTGAGCATGATATCAACAAGGGAAAAACTGTATTGTTGGTTCAAAATGGAAAGGGCAAAGGTAAGGCCAAAGGGAAAGCACAAACACCTAAGGATAAGGGCAAAGCTAGAGTAGCTAAGGCTCTTAAGCCTAAAGGTGGGGTGGCTAAGGAGGGAAATTGCTTCCATTATAACAAGGAGGGACATTGGAAGAGGAATTGCCCAGATTACCTTAAAGAGAAAGAAATGAAGAAAAGCGGAGCCTCTTCTTCAGGTATTTTTGTTATAGAAGTTAATTTTTCTGCTTCAACATCATGGGTATTAGATACTGGATGTGGATCTCACATTTGTGTCAATGTGCAGGATCTAAAAAGGAGTAGAAGATTAGCTAAAGGTGAAGTCGAACTGCGAGTTGGAAATGGAGCAAGAGTTGCCGCCATTGCTGTTGGAACTTGTAGTTTAACCTTACTATAGAATAATAGAGATTGAGAATAGTAATCTTGTGTATCTAGAGTAGACAACACATATGATATTTATAGATGTAAAAATGATTACAATTAGGTAATACATTAATAGGTAATCAATCTATGATATAGCTAATCAATCTATGATATAGTCCTGATTTACTAAATATACACATGTGATAAATATGTTATTTTCTACACTCCCCCTCAAGCTGGAGCATACAAATCATATGCACCAAGCTTGTTACATATATATTCAATTCTGGACCCTTTGAGAGATTTGGTGAGCATGTCAGCAAGTTGATCACTGGAACAAACAAAGTCAGTTGAAATTTCGCCTGCAAGGACTTTTTCTCGAACAGAGTGACAGTCGATCTCTATGTGCTTGGTTCTCTCATGAAAGACTGGATTAGAGGCAATGTGGAGAGCAGCCTGGTTATCACAAATCAACTTCATCTCCTTGGCATCTCCTATCTTGAGTTGGAGAAGTAATTGTCGAAGCCATGTTAATTCACTAGTTGTGATTGCCATGGCACGGTATTCAGCCTCTGCACTGGATCGGGTTACGACTCTCTGTTTCTTACTTCTCCATGAGATTAAGTTCCCTCTTATAAGAACACAATAGCCCGATGTGGATCTTCTATCAAATGGAGATCCTGCCCAATCAGCATCTGAATAGCTCACAATCTTAGTATTGCCTTTATCCGCATAAACTAGCCCTTTACCAGGTGCATTTTTAATGTACCTAAGGATACGGATTACAGCGGCCCAATGAGCATCACAAGGGGCAGTCATGAATTGACTTACAACACTTACAGCAAAGGTAATATCAGGCCTGGTTACTGTAAGGTAATTTAGTCTGCCCACCAAGCGTCGGTATTGGCTCGGGTCTTTCAATGGCTCCCCCTGACCCGGGACCAACTTAACATTGGGATCCATAGGAGTATCACAAGGTTTGCACTCGATCATGCCTGTTTCAGCGAGAATGTCCAAAGCATATTTGCGTTGATTAAGAATAATGCCAGAAGCAGAGTGAGCAACCTCAATACCTAAGAAATATTTAAGAGGACCCATGTCTTTAGTTTGAAATTGACTAGAAAGATGCTGTTTGAGACGGAGAATGCCAGTATGATCACTTCCTGTGATAATGATGTCATCAACATACACTACCAGAAAAATGCTAGCTGTAGGGGATGAATGAAGAAAGAATACAGAATGATCAGCAGCACATCTCGTCATGCCAAAATGTTGGAGAGCTGAACTGAATCGGCTAAACCAAGCACGGGGAGATTGTTTTAGCCCATAGATGGAACGACGAAGGCGACAGACGAAGTTAGGAGAATCCTTGACAATGAATCCTAGAGGCTGATCCATGTAGACTTCTTTGTCCAACTCATCATGTAAAAAGGCATTTTTGATGTCAAGCTGATGAAGAGGCCAATGGTGGATAGCAGCAAGGGCAAGAAGCAGCCTGACCGAGGTGAGTTTGGCCACTGGAGAGAAAGTGTCATCATAGTCCAAGCCAAATATTTGGGTGTAGCCTTTAGCCACAAGACGAGCCTTCAACCTATCAATGCTCCCATCAGGTCCAACCTTTACAGTATAAACCCATCTACAACCAACAGTGGTCTTCCCCGGAGGTAAAGGAACAAGGTCCCAAGTGCCATTAGTGTGCATGGCTGCTATCTCATCAATCATAGCTTCCAGCCATCCTGGATGAGAGAAGGCCTCCCCTGGAGTCTTAGGAATAGATACAGAATCCAAAGAGGAAACAAAAACATAATATTTGGAAGATAATCGATGAGAAGAGAGGGCACAAGTATATTTAGGATTAGAGTTACGAGTGGACCTGGAGCCTTTACGTAAGGCAATTGGAAGTTCGGAGTCAGGCGGCGGAGCTGGAGAGACCGATGGAGTGGGTGATGAGTCCGGGGAATCACAAGTATCAATGGGAGGTTGTTCAGTTTGTATCGGTTGTGGTGCCTGTGAAGGACGAGGGCGTCGATGATAAGTGAGGAATGGCGGAATGGTGACAGGCATAGGAGCAATTGGTGAGGATGGACTTTGCTCTGGAAACAAGAAGCCATCTGGTGAAGAATCAGAGGATGGGAAGAAGGAGCGAGTCTCAAAGAACGTGACATCGGCAGATGTAATGTAGCGCTGCAAGGTAGGAGAGTAGCACCGATAGCCTTTCTGCAATCGGGAGTACCCCAGGAATAGACATTTGAGAGATTTAGCAGCCAACTTGTCTTTGCCAGGGGTGAGATCATGTACAAAACACGTGCATCCGAAGACTCTAAGTGGTAGAGAGTATAGATGTTGCTTGGGAAACAACAAGGAGTGAGGTATCTGGTTGTTGAGCACACTAGAGGGCATGCGGTTGATCAAATAGCATGAAGTTATGATAGCATCACCCCAAAAACGAAGTGGAACATGATTATGATGAAGCAGTGTCCGAGCTGTTTCTACTAAGTGACGATTCTTGCGCTCTGCAACACCATTTTGTTGAGGTGTGTGAGGGCAAGAGGATTGATGAAGAATCCCCTGCGAGTGCAAAAAAGCCTGAAATGGAGCAGACATGTATTCACGAGCATTATCACTGCGAAGAATCTTTATCGATAATCCAAACTGGGTGCGAATCTCCGAATAGAAACGTTGAAAAATAGACAAAAGTTCACTTCTATTCTTGATTAAAAATAACCAAGTACATCGAGAATAATCGTCAATGAATGTGACAAAATAACGATACCCCAAAGTAGAAGTAACACGACTCGGACCCCAAATATCAGAATGTACTAAAGCAAAGGGAGACGCAGCTCTCTCATTTATTCTATCAGGAAATGTGCTTCTAGTATGCTTTCCTAACTGACATGACTCACATTCAAGCGAAGATGTTTGCAAACTGGGAACCATAAGTCGAAGTTTCTGAAAACTGGGATGGCCTAGCCGCTGATGAAGGATATCGGGTGATTTCAACGCAATACTCGCGGTTGGTGAGGCTAGGTGATACAACCCCCGGGACTCATGACCTGCTCCAATCATCTGTCCAGTCCGTCGATCCTGAAGCAAAACAGAGTTGTCAGCAAATATGACAGAATAAGGTAGTGTACGAGTAAGTTTGCTAATAGAGACGAGATTAAAAGGGCAGCCAGGAACATAAAGCACAGAATCCAAAGATAGTGAGGGAAGGGGATTGGTATGACCAATGCCCTCAACTCTAGTTTGGGAACCATCCGCGAGAGTAACAGAAGGTAAGTTATCCATATAGGACAATGAAGTGAACAAAGATTTGTTACCAGACATATGATCGGATGCACCGGAATCAAGAATCCATGGGCCAAGAGAGGAATACTGAGAGACAAAAGCTGCAGGATTACCCGTATGAGCAACTGAAGCCACTGGCATAGAGGATTGCATGGCAGCTTTGAGTTGAATATATTCATTGTACTCGGTAGCTGAAACTTTGACCCCCTCTGGTGGAATAGGAGTGCTGGTCTGCGCTATATGAGCTGTCTGGTGCTGTTGGCGAGCCTTAGTTCGACATTCTGTCTCAACATGACCATACCGGTGGCAATAGGTGCAGCGTGTACGAGGACGGTTGCCACCACGACCACCCCCTCGGCCCCCACGATGAGAGGAGTTAGTGACAAGTGCTGTAGAGTCCACAGAAACAGAGAGTGGCAAAGTAGTAGATTGAGAAAGGCGCAACAATTGTTCACTAACTGCATCATAAGAAGGTACGAAAGGGCTGGATAATATCTGATTGCGCACAGAATCAAGCTCAGGTGGAAGGCCAGCCAAGGCAAGAACCATATAAAACTTGCTACGCTGCTCCGTGTGTTTCTCTGCATTATCAGTGAAAGGCATAAGAGCTTCAAATTCAGCAACGAAACTATCAAGCTTACCCAGGTATGTTTCCATGTCCATGTCATCCTTCTTCATGTGAACGAGATTTGAAACAACTGTGTAGAGATGATTAACATCATTGGAATACACCTTTTTAGCTTTGTTCCAAACCTCATAGCATGTCTGGAAGGCACGATATTGAACCTGCAGTTTGGCATCAAGGGAATACCACAAGACACCACATAAGGAGGCATCAATTTGTTTCCAACGAGCTTGGTCTTTGGAAGGTATGTCTTTGAGTTGCTTGATAAGGTGTTCCTCGCGTCCTTGCCCGGTGAACCAAAGCTGGACAGCGGCTGCCCAGGTGGCATAGTTGGCTGACCCAGTGAGTTTATCACAAGGAATGAGCGGGACGTTGGTAAAAGTGACTGTGGCAGCAGCGGAGGGATCAGAAGCCATGCTGAAAAGGGGCAGCGAACAGTGGGGATAAGGTCGACGGAGACTGCGGAGGGCGTCGGAAGTGTTGCCGGCAAATGGGTATGGCCGGATGTGGGTTCACGCGCTGGAAAGAGCACGCGCACTTGCTGGGCAGCAACAATGATGGCAGCAGCGACGGCTGTGCTGGGCTGCTGGGGCACACCGCGGAAGGAAGCGCGCGGTGGTGGGTTTTTTTTTTAATTAGGGTCGGCTGCACAACCTAAGATCGAACCCTATCTGATACCATATAGAATAATAGAGATTGAGAATAGTAATCTTGTGTATCTAGAGTAGACAACACATATGATATTTATAGATGTAAAAATGATTACAATTAGGTAATACATTAATAGGTAATCAATCTATGATATAGCTAATCAATCTATGATATAGTCCTGATTTACTAAATATACACATGTGATAAATATGTTATTTTCTACACTTACCTAGTGGATTAGTTTTAGAACTAGAGGATGTTTATTGAGTACCTGCTATTCGTAGGAATATTATTTCAGTTTCATGTTTAGACAAAGTAGGTTTTTCGTTCTCAATAAGGAACAAGTGTTGTTCCATTTATTTGAATGAGATGTTTTTTGGCAGTGCACAATTAATAAATGGTCTTTATTTGTTAGATCTTGATCATCCAGTCTATAACATTAATGCTAAAAGGTTTAAATCAAATGATACAAACCAAACTTTTCTTTGGCATTGTCGTTTGGGCCATATAAATGAGAAACTCATTTCTAAGCTTCATAAAGATGGATTCTTAGACTCATTTGATTTTGAATCTTATGAGACATGTAAGTCTTGTTTGTTGGGCAAGATGACAAAGGGCCCATTTACTTGCAGCAGTGAACGGGCTAATGAACTTTTGGGACTCATACATACAGATGTATGTGGGCCTATGAGTTCAAATGCTAGAGGAGGTTACCCGTACTTCGTCACATTTACTGATGATTTTAGTAGATATGGGTATGTATATCTGATGAAATACAAACATGAAACCTTTGAAAAGTTCAAGGAATTCAAGAATGAAGTACAAAATCAACTTGGCAAAAGTATTAAAGCCCTTCGATCTGATCGAGGTGGTGAATACCTTAGCCAAGAGTTTGATGACTATCTAAAAGAGTGTGGTATAGTATCTCAACTCACTCCTCCTGGAACGCCCCAGTGGAATGGTGTTTCAGAAAGGAGAAACCGAACCTTGTTGGACATGGTTAGGTGTATGATGAGTCAATCGGACCTTCCTATCTCTTTTTGGGGACATGCTCTGCTTACAGCTGCTTTTACACTTAACCGATCTCCATCGAAAGCGGTTGAAAAGACACCATATGAGATATGGACTGGGAGGCGTCCTAGTATGTCTTTTCTCAGGATTTGGGGTTGTGATGTTTATGTGAAACGTCCACTTTCTGATAAACTTAGTCCCAAATCTGACAAATGCTAATTTGTAGGATATCCCAAAGAAACTAAGGGATACTATTTCTACAATCCCACAGAAGGCAAAGTGTTTGTCGCTCGCACAGGCGTGTTTCTTGAAAGAGAATTTCTCTCTAAAGGAAATAGTGGGAGGAAAATAGATCTTGATGAGATTCAAGAATCCCAAAGTAGCCAAGACCAAGCGATGGATGTTGAGCAAGTTCCACAAGATGTTGTGGATCTACAACCTGCTCAAGTTACACAAGTCTTGCGTAGGTCAAGTAGGATTCCTCTTCAGCCAGAGAGATATGGATTTCTCTTGACTCAAGAGGATGACATTATGATTTTTGATCAAGATGAACCTACTACATACCAAGAGGCTATAAACAGCCCTGACTCTGAGAAATGGCTTCAAGCCATGAGATCTGAGATGGAGTCCATGCACACCAACCAAGTTTGGATCTTGGTTGATCTACCTGATGGGGTAAAACCAATTGGGTGCAAATGGGTTTTCAAGAAGAAGACTGACATGGATGGTAATGTACATACCTTTAAAGGACGATTGGTTGCTAAAGGTTTCAAACAAGTTCATGGTATTGACTATGATGAAACTTTTTCACCAGTTGCCATGCTTAAATCCATTAGGATCTTGCTTGCTATTGCAGCATTTCATGATTATGAAATCTGGCAGATGGATGTCAAAACTGCTTTCCTTAATGGAAATCTTTTAGAGGATGTGTATATGACACAACCTGAAGGTTTTGTTGATCCAAAGCATGCTGGAAAGTTTTGTAAGCTGCAACGATCCATTTATGGATTGAAACAAGCTTCTAGGAGTTGGAATATTCGATTCGATGATGCAATCAAACAATTTGGTTTCATCAAGAACGAAGAAGAGTCTTGTGTATATAAGAAGGTTAGTGGGAGCGCAATTGTCTTTCTTGTGTTGTATGTGGATGACATACTACTCATCGGGAATGACATTCCTACCTTACAGTCTGTTAAGACTTGGTTAGGGAATTGCTTTTCTATGAAGGATTTGGGTGAAGCAACCTATATATTAGGCATCAAGATTTATAGAGATAGATCAAGGAGATTGCTTGGCCTAAGTCAAAGTTCGTACATAGACAAAGTGTTGAAACGGTTCAACATGAAGGATTCCAAAAGGGGATCTTTGCCAATGTCACATGGTATAACCTTGTCAAAGGAACAGTGTCCTTCCACTAAGGAAGAAAGGGAACGCATGGATAGAATTCCATATGCATCTGCAATTGGATCTATCATGTATGCCATGATATGTACTCGGCTTGATGTTTCGTATGCTTTGAGCATGACGAGCAGATACCAGTAAGATCCAGGTGAAGTTCACTGGACAGCAGTCAAGAATATCCTAAAGTACTTAAGAACTAAGGATGCTTTCTTGGTATATGGAGGTGAAGATGAGCTGGTTGTAAAGGGTTACACCGACGCAAGCTTCCAGACTGATAAGGACAATTTCAGATCACAATCAAGATTTGTATTTTGTTTGAATGGTGGGGCTATATGCTGGAAGAGTTCAAAGCAAGAGACTGTAGCCCATTCTACAACAGAAGCTGAGTATATAGCTGCATCAGAAGCAGCAAAGGAAGCGGTTTGGATTAAGAAGTTCATAACTGAACTTGATGTTGTTCCTAGTATTGAGTTTCCAGTGGACATCTATTGTGACAACAATGGAGCCATTGCGCAAGCTAAGGAACCGAGATCTCACCAGAAATCCAAACATATACTTCGGCGTTTTCACATCATTCGAGAGATAATTGACAGAGGAGATGTGAAGATATGCAGAGTTTCAACAGATGATAATATTGCTGATCCACTGACTAAACCTCTTGCCATAAAAAAGCATGAGGGACATGTTAGGGCTTATGGTATTAGATACATGAACGATTGGCTCTAGTGCAAGTGGGAGATTGTTGGAGAGTGCCCTAGTGGCAATCGTATTTTCTATTTTACTTGTACTTATTTCATGTTTATGGATTATTACTATTAATAATAATGAGGCATTTCATTTATTATATTTATGCTTTAATTGTTTAATTAAAATAGATGTAATAAAGTCCTTAGGATTATAAGTTCAATGTCATAAGAATATCAAGTACATGACTTGATAGTGAGATCTTATTGATTGATAATTATCCTTAAAGATTCCCTAGTCGAGTATTATAGTTAATAAGGACAACTATAATACATCGAGACTAGTATGTGGCAGACTGATGACTGTATCTCACCGGTCATGGATATGGGATATCAAGTGTTCACGTAAGTACACATTGGGACAATTGTGTACTGGATCATGAGAATGCTACATGGGTTATTAAGTGAGTGTCATAAGCGATTCTCATAGTGACAATGGTGTACATGGTTCTTCGACCTGAAGTCGCTACGGTTCCCAACATGAGGAATTATATGCTTTCACGCAATCAAACGTCATTTTTAACCAGGTGATCATAACGGTTGTAGTCGGGTATATGACAAATCATGTAGAGGGATGTGAGTGACGTAGATGGGATTTGTCCTTCCTTATCAATAGGAATTATATCTCTGGGCCCCTTGATTGAGTGAGACGGTGAAATGTATGGCCATACTCAAGACAGTCAATATGAGATATTGACGAGACTTGTTTAGACGCGTCCACTCAGGGATCAAGAAACCATAGGTTACACTATTCATGGGTGACACGTTCCATGCCATGAGTGTAACTATGATATTTGGACAAAGGGATTAAACTTACACATGTTCATTGGTCACAGTAAAAGGTTTAGTCAAATCACAGACATTCCTGTCACTTGGGTAGCAATGATGTGTTGCTAGATACCGCTCATTGCTTGTAAAGTTAAAATGTGATTTTAACATTACTGCCAACGTTACAGGAACCTATAGGGTCACACACTAAGAGCAGATAAAATTGGAGATATCACATTTGATAAAAATACAATAGTTGTATTTTTATAAAATTAAATCTTTCTGATATGATTAAGATATGATTCGTTTTATCTTTATGTATAAGATATAAATTTGATTTTATCTTCTACATATAAGATAGAATTCGAATCTATCTCCTAAAAAAAGCCCAACCAGGTGGTCTGATAATATTATAAATATAATATTATTAGCTTTAGGGGAGGTAGATGTGTGAGACACAGAACGGCAACCCTAGCCGTCATATTAGAGAGTGAGTGATACACAGACTCTCTCTTCTCTACTAGCATTGAGAAGAGAGACGTGACTCCAATTGGGAATTTGTTCGTGTGGATACAAATAGAGGCACAACACATTGATGTGCTCGTGATTGACGAAGCGTTCGTGATAAGATTCGTTGGTCTCCTCTTCCCTGCAAAAGGTAATTTTATTCCCTATCTCAAATCATGCTTTCACATGGATCCTGGATGGAAATAGGATTTATTTATTTTTTTCCGCTGCGTTTGTCGCATCCTATTTCCTAACAATAAGAACCATTAGAATGATCCTAAACAATGCTTCAGTCCCCAAGGGACGTAGAGCGTGTAGCATGAGTCCTTGGAGGTTCTAACAAGTGTAGAATGGTTAAGATAGTATTCTAAAGGCTTAGAATGGTCTAGGAATGTGTATTAGGACTTATAAGTACCATTAGAATGATCCTAAACATTGCTCGGTACCCCAAGTGAGGTAGAGGGTGTAGCACGAGTCCTTGGAAGTTCTAACAAGTGTAGAATGGTTAAGAGAGTATTCTAAAGGCTTAGAATGGTCTAGGAATGTGTATTAGGACTTATAAGAACCATTAGAATGATCCTAAACATTGCTTGGTACCCCAAAGGATGTATAGGGTGTAGCACGAGTCCTTGGAGGTTCTAACAAGTGTTGAATGGTTAAGAGATTATTCTAAAGGCTTAGAATGGTCTAGGAATATGTATTTGGACTTATAAGAACCATTAGAATGATCCTAAACAATGCTTGAGTCCCCAAGGGACGTAGAGGGTGTAGCATGAGTCCTTGGAGGTTTTAACAAGTGTAGAATGGTTAAGAGAATATTCTAAAGGCTTAAAATGGTCTAGGAATGTGTATTAGGACTTATAAGAACCATTAGAATGATCGTAAACATTGCTTGGTACACCAAGGGACGTAGAGGGTGTAGCACGAGTCCTTGGATGTTCTAACAAGTGTAGAATGGTTAAGAGAGTATTCTAAAGGCTAAGAATGGTCTAGAAATGTGTATTAGGACTTATAAGAACCATTCGAATGATCCTAAACATTGCTCGGTACCCCAAGTGACGTAGAGGGTGTTGCACGATTCCTTGGAGGTTCTAATAAGTGTAGAATGGTTAAGAGAGTATTCTAAAGGCTTAGAATGGTCTAGGAATATGTATTTGGACTTATAAGAACCATTAGAATGATCCTAAACAATGCTTGAGTCCCCAAGGGACGTAGAGCGTGTAGCATGAGTCCTTGGAGGTTCTAACAAGTGTAGAATGGTTAAGGGAGTATTCTAAAGGCTGAGAATGGTCTAGGAATGTGTATTAGGAATTCTAAGAACCATTAGAATGATCCTAAACATTGCTTGGTACCCCAAAGGACGTAGAGGGTGTAGCACGAGTTCATGGAGGTTCTAACAAGTGTAGAATGGTTAAGAGAGTATTCTAAAGTCTTAGAATGGTCTAGGAATATGTATTTGGACTTATAAGAACCATTATAATGATCCTAAACAATGATTGAGTCCCCAAGGGACGTAGAGGGTGTAGTATGAGTGCTTGGAGGTTCTAACAAGTGTAGAATGGTGAAGAGAGTTTTCTAAAGGCTTAGAATGGTCTAGGAAGGTGTATTAGGACTTATAAGAACCATTAGAATGATCCTAAATATTGCTTGGTACACCAAGGGACGTAGAGGGTGTAGCACGAGTCCTTGGATGTTCTAAAAAGTGTAGAATGGTTAAGAGAGTATTCTAAAGGCTTAGAATGGTCTAGGAATGTTTATTAGGACTTATAAGAACCACTAGAATGATCCTAAACAATACGTGAGTCCTCAAGGGACGTAGAGGGTGTAGCATGAGTCCTTGGAGGTTTTAACAAGTGTATAATGGTTAGGAGAGTATTCTAAAGGTATAAGAACCATTAGAATGATCGTAAACATTGCTTGGTACACCAAGGGACGTAGAGGGTGTAGCACGAGTCCTTGGATGTTCTAACAAGTGTAGAATGGTTAAGAGAGTATTCTAAAGGCTTAGAATGGTCTAGGAATGTGTATTAGGACTTATAAGAACCATTAGAATGATCCTAAACAATACTTGAGTCCTCAAGGGACGTAGAGGGTGTAGCATGAGTCCTTGGAGGTTTTATCAAGTGTATAATGGTTAAGAGAGTATTCTAAAGACTTAGAATGGTGTAGGAATGTGTATTAGGACTTATAAGAACCATTAGAATGATCCTAAACATTGCTTGGTACACCAAGGGACGTAGAGGGTGTACCACGAGTCCTTGGATGTTCTAACAAGTGTAGAATGGTTAAGAGAGTATTCTAAAGGCTTAGAATGGTCTAGGAATGTGTATTAGGACTTATAAGTACCATTAGAATGATCCTAAACATTGCTCGGTACCCCAAGTGAGGTAGAGGGTCTAGCACGAGTCCTTGGAGGTTCTAACAAGTGTAGAATGGTTAAGAGAGTATTCTAAAGGCTTATAATGGTCTAGGAATATGTATTTGGACTTATGAGAACCATTAGAATGATCCTAAACAATGCTTCAGTCCCCAAGGGTCGTAGAGCGTTTAGCATGAGTCCTTGGAGGTTCTAACAAGTGCAGAATGGTTAAGATAGTATTCTAAAGGCTTAGAATGGTCTAGGAATGTGTATTAGGACTTATAAGAACCATTAGAATGATCCTAAACATTGCTTGGTACCCCAAAGGACGTAGAGGGTGTAGCACGAGTCCTTGGAGGTTCTAACAAGTGTAGAATGGTTAAGAGAGTATTTTAAAGGCTTAGAATGGTCTAGGAATATGTATTTGGACTTATAAGAACCATTAGAATGATCCTAAACAATGCTTGAGTCCTCAAGGGACGTAGAGGGTGTAGCATGAGTCCTTGGAGGTTCTAACAAGTGTAGGATGGTGAAGAGAGATTTCTAAAGGCTTAGAATGGTTTAGGAAGGTGTATTAGGACTTATAAGAACCATTAGAATGATCCTAAACATTGCTTGGTACACCAAGGGACGTAGAGGGTGTAGCACGAGTCCTTGGATGTTCTAACAAGTGTAGAATGGTTAAGAGAGTATTAGGACTTATAAGCCTTCAGAATACTCTCTTAACCATTATACACTTGTTAAAACCTCCAAGGACTCATGCTAAACCCTCTACGTCCCTTGAGGACTCAAGTATTGTTTAGGATCATTCTAATGGTTCTTATAAGTCCTAATGCACATTCCTAGACCATTCTAAGCCTTCAGAATACTCTCTTAACCATTCTACACATGTTAGAACCTCCAAGGACTCGTGCTACACCCTCTACGTCCCTTGGTGTACCAAGCAATGTTTAGGATCATTCTAATGGTTCTTATAAGTCCTAATACACCTTCCTAGACCATTCTAAGCCTTTAGAATACTCTCTTAACCATTCTCACTTGATAGAACCTCCAAGGACTCATGCTACACCCTCTACGTCCCTTGGGGACTCAAGCAATGTTAAGGATCATTCTAATGGTTCATATAAGTCCAAATACATATTCCTAGACCATTCTAAGCCTTTAGAATACTCTCTTAACCATTCTACACTTGTTAGAACCTCCAAGGACTCGTGCTACACCGTCTACGTCCTTTGGGATACCAAGCAATGTTTAGGATCATTCTAATGGTTCTTATAAGTCCTAATACACATTCCTAGACCATTCTAAGCCTTTAGAATACTCTCTTAACCATTCTACACTTGTTAGAACCTCCAAGGACTCCTGCTACACGCTCTACGTCCCTTGGGGACTCAAGCATTGTTTAGGATCATTCTAATGGTTCTTATAAGTCCAACTACATATTACTAGACCATTCTAAGCCGTTAGAATACTCTCTTAACCATTCTACACCTCTTAGAACCTCCAAGGACTCGTGCTACACCCTCTACGTCCCTTGGTGTACCAAGCAATGTTTAGGATCATTCTAATGGTTCTTATAAGTCCTAATACACATTCCTAGACCATTCTAAGCATTTAGAATACTCTCTTAACCATTCTACACATGTTAGAACCTCCAAGGACTCATGCTACACCCTCTACGTCCTTTAGGGTAATAAGCAATGTTTAGGATCATTCTAATGGTTCTTATAAGTCCTAATACACATTCCTAGACCATTCTAAGCCTTTAGAATACTCTCTTAACCATTCTACACATGTTAGAACCTCCAAGGACTCGTGCTACACCCTCTACGTCCCTTGGTGTACCAAGCAATGTTTAGGATCATTCTAATGGTTCTTATAAGTCCTAATACACCTTCCTAGACCATTCTAAGCCTTTAGAATACTCTCTTAACCATTCTACACTTGATAGAACCTCCAAGGACTCATGCTACACCCTCTACGTCCCTTGGGGACTCAAGCAATGTTTAGGATCATTCTAATGGTTCATATAAGTCCAAATACATATTCCTAGACCATTCTAAGCCTTTAGCCTTTAGAATACTCTCTTAACCATTCTACACTTGTTAGAACCTCCATGGACTCGTGCTACACCCTCTATGTCACTTGGGGTACCAAGCAATGTTTAGGATCATTCTAATGGTTCTTATAAGTCCTAATACACATTCCTAGACCATTCTAAGCCTTTAGAATACTCTCTTAACCATTCTACACTTGTTAGAACATCCAAGCACTCGTTCTACACCCTCTACGTCACTGGGGGAACCGAGCAATGTTTAGGATCATTCTAATGGTTCTTATAAGTCCTAATACACATTCATGGACCATTCTAAGCCTTTAGAATACTCTCTTAACCATTCTACACTTGTTAGATCCTCCAAGGACTCGTGCTACACACTCTACGTCCTTTGGCGTACCAAGCAATGTTTAGGATCATTCTAATGGTTCTTATAAGTCCTAATACACATTCCTAGACCATTCTAAGCCTTTAGAATATTCTCTTAACCATTCTACACTTGTTAGAACCTCCAAGGACTCATGCTACACCCTCTACGTCCCTTGGGGATTCAAGCATTGTTTAGGATCATTCTAATGGTTCATATAAGTCCAAATACATATTCCTAGACCATTCTAAGCCTTTAGAATACTCTCTTAACCATTCTACACTAGTTAGAACCTCCAAGGACTCGTGCTACACCCTCTACGTCCCTTGGTGTACCAAGCAATGTTTAGGATCATTCTAATGGTTCTTATAAATCCTAATACATATTCCTAGACCATTCTAAGCCTTTAGAATACTCTCTTAACCATTCTACACTTGTTAGAACCTCCAAGGACTCGTGCTACACCCTCTACGTCCTTTGGGGTAACAAGCAATGTTTAGGATCATTCTAATGGTTCTTATAAGTCCTAATACACATTCCTAGACCATTCTAAGCCTTTAGAATACTCTCTTAACCATTCTACACATGTTAGAACCTCCAAGGGCTCGTGCTACACCCTCTACGTCCCTTGGTGTACCAAGCAATGTTTAGGATCATTATAATGGTTCTTATAAGTCCTAATACACCATCCTACACCATTCTAAGCCTTCAGAATACTCTCTTAACCATTCTACACTTGTTAGAACCTCCAAGGACTCATGCTACACCCTCTACGTCCCTTGGGGACTCAAGCAATGTTAAGGATCATTCTAATGGTTCATATAAGTCCAAATACATATTCCTAGACCATTATAAGCCTTTAGAATACTCTCTTAACCATTCTACACTTGTTAGAACCTCCAAGGACTCGTGCTACACCGTCTACGTCCTTTGGGATACCAAGCAATGTTTAGGATCATTCTAATGGTTCTTATAAGTCCTAATACACATTCCTAGACCATTCTAAGCCTTTAGAATACTCTCTTAACCATTCTACACTTGTTAGAACCTCCAAGGACTCATGCTACACGCTCTACGTCGCTTGGGGACTCAAGCATTGTTTAGGATCATTCTAATGGTTCTTATAAGTCCAACTACATATTACTAGACCATTCTAAGCCTTTAGAATACTCTCTTAACCATTCTACACATGTTAGAACCTCCAAGGACTCGTGCTACACCTTCTACGTCCTTTGGGGTACCAAGCAATGTTTAGGATCAATCTAATGGTTCTTATAAGTCCTAATACACATTCCTAGACCATTCTAAGCCTTTAGAATACTCTCTTAACCATTCTACACTTGTTAGAACCTCCAAGGACTCATGCTACACACTCTACTTCCCTTGGGGACTCAAGCATTGTTTAGGATCATTCTAATGTTGCTTATAAGTCCAAATACATATTCCTAGACCATTCTAAGCCTTTAGAATACACTCTTAACCATTCTACACTTGTTAGAACCTACATGGACTCGTGCTACACCCTCTACGTCACTTGGGGTACCGAGCAATGTTTAGGATCATTCTAATGGTTCTTATAAGTCCTAATACACATTCCTAGACAATTCTAAGCGTTTAGAATACTCTCTTAACCATTCTACACTTGTTAGAACATCCAAGCACTCGTTCTACACCCTCTACGTCCCTTGGGGACTCAAGCATTGTTTAGGATCATTCTAATGGTTCATATAAGTCCAAATACATATTCCTAGACCATTCTAAGCCTTTAGAATACTCTCTTAACCATTCTACACATGTTAGAACCTCCAAGGACTCGTGCTACACCCTCTACGTCCCTTGGTGTACCAAGCAATGTTTAGGATCATTATAATGGTTCTTATAAGTCCTAATACACCTTCCTACACCATTCTAAGCCTTCAGAATACTCTCTTAACCATTCTACACTTGTTAGAACCTCCAAGGACTCATGCTACACCCTCTACGTCCCTTGGGGACTCAAGCAATGTTTAGGATCATTCTAATGGTTCATATAAGTCCAAATACATATTCCTATACCATTCTAAACCTTTAGAATACTCTCTTAACCATTCAACACTTGTTAGAACCTCCAAGGACTCGTGCAACACCCTCTACGTCACTTGGGGTACCGAGCAATGTTTAGGATCATTCGAATGGTTCTTATAAGTCCTAATACACATTCCTAGACCATTCTTAGCCTTTAGAATACTCTCTTAACCATTCTACACTTGTTAGAACATCCAAGGACTCGTGCTACACCCTCTACGTCCCTTGGTGTACCAAGCAATGTTTACGATCATTCTAATGGTTCTTATAAGTCCTAATACACATTCCTAGACCATTTTAAGCCTTTAGAATATTCTCTTAACCATTCTACACTTGTTAAAACCTCCAAGGACTCATGCTACACCCTCTACGTCCCTTGGGGACTCAAGCATTGTTTAGGATCATTCTAATGGTTCTTATAAGTCCAAATACATATTCCTAGACCATTCTAAGCCTTTAGAATAATCTCTTAACCATTCAACACTTGTTAGAACCTCCAAGGACTCGTGCTACACCCTATACATCCTTTGGGGTACCAAGCAATGTTTAGGATCATTCTAATGGTTCTTATAAGTCCTAATACACATTCCTAGACCATTCTAAGCCTTTAGAATACTCTCTTAACCATTCTACACTTGTTAGAACTTCCAAGGACTCGTGCTACACCCTCTACCTCACTTGGGGTACCGAGCAATGTTTAGGATCATTATAATGGTTCTTATAAGTCCTAATACACATTCCTAGACCATTCTAAGCCTTCAGAATACTATCTTAACCATTCTACACTTGTTAGAACCTCCAAGGACTCATGCTACACCCTCTACGTCCCTTGGGGACTGAAGCATTGTTTAGGATCATTCTAATGGTTCATATAAGTCCAAATACATATTCCTAGACCATTATAAGCCTTTAGAATACTCTCTTAACCATTCTACACTTGTTAGAACCTCCAAGGACTCGTGCTACACCGTCTACGTCCTTTGGGATACCAAGCAATGTTTAGGATCATTCTAATGGTTCTTATAAGTCCTAATACACATTCCTAGACCATTCTAAGCCTTTAGAATACTCTCTTAACCATTCTACACTTGTTAGAACCTCCAAGGACTCATGCTACACGCTCTACGTCCCTTGGGGACTCAAGCATTGTTTAGGATCATTCTAATGGTTCTTATAAGTCCAACTACATATTACTAGACCATTCTAAGCCTTTAGAATACTCTCTTAACCATTCTACACATGTTAGAACCTCCAAGGACTCGTGCTACACCTTCTACGTCCTTTGGGGTACCAAGCAATGTTTAGGATCAATCTAATGGTTCTTATAAGTCCTAATACACATTCCTAGACCATTCTAAGCCTTTAGAATACTCTCTTAACCATTCTACACTTGTTAGAACCTCCAAGGACTCATGCTACACACTCTACTTCCCTTGGGGACTCAAGCATTGTTTAGGATCATTCTAATGTTGCTTATAAGTCCAAATACATATTCCTAGACCATTCTAAGCCTTTAGAATACACTCTTAACCATTCTACACTTGTTAGAACCTCCATGGACTCGTGCTACACCCTCTACGTCACTTGGGGTACCGAGCAATGTTTAGGATCATTCTAATGGTTCTTATAAGTCCTAATACACATTCCTAGACAATTCTAAGCCTTTAGAATACTCTCTTAACCATTCTACACTTGTTAGAACATCCAAGCACTCGTTCTACACCCTCTACGTCCCTTGGGGACTCAAGCATTGTTTAGGATCATTCTAATGGTTCTTATAAGTCCAACTACATATTACTAGACCATTCTAAGCCTTTAGAATACTCTCTTAACCATTCTACACATGTTAGAACCTCCAAGGACTCGTGCTACACCTTCTACGTCCTTTGGGGTACCAAGCAATGTTTAGGATCAATCTAATGGTTCTTATAAGTCCTAATACACATTCCTAGACCATTCTAAGCCTTTAGAATACTCTCTTAACCATTCTACACTTGTTAGAACCTCCAAGGACTCATGCTACACACTCTACTTCCCTTGGGGACTCAAGCATTGTTTAGGATCATTCTAATGTTGCTTATAAGTCCAACTACATATTACTAGACCATTCTAAGCCTTTAGAATACTCTCTTAACCATTCTACACATTTAGAACCTCCAAGGAATCGTGCTACACCCTCTACGTCCCTTGGTGTACCATACAATGTTTAGGATCATTCTAATGGTTCTTATAAGTCCTAATACACCTTCCTAGACCATTCTAAGCCTTTAGAATACTCTCTTAACCATTCTACACTTGTTAGAACCTCCAAGGACTCATGCTACACCCTCTACGTCCCTTGGGGACTCAAGCAATGTTTAGGATCATTCTAATGGTTCATATAAGTCCAAATACATATTCCTAGACCATTCTAAGCCTTTAGAATACTCTCTTAACCATTCTACACTTGTTAGAACCTCCATGGACTCGTGCTACACCCTCTATGTCACTTGGGGTACCAAGCAATGTTTAGGATCATTCTAATGGTTCTTATAAGTCCTAATACACATTCCTAGACCATTCTAAGCCTTTAGAATACTCTCTTAACCATTCTACACTTGTTAGAACATCCAAGCACTCGTTCTACACCCTCTACGTCACTGGGGGAACCGAGCAATGTTTAGGATCATTCTAATGGTTCTTATAAGTCCTAATACACATTCATGGACCATTCTAAGCCTTTAGAATACTCTCTTAACCATTCTACACTTGTTAGATCCTCCAAGGACTCGTGCTACACACTCTACGTCCTTTGGCGTACCAAGCAATGTTTAGGATCATTCTAATGGTTCTTATAAGTCCTAATACACATTCCTAGACCATTCTAAGCCTTTAGAATATTCTCTTAACCATTCTACACTTGTTAGAACCTCCAAGGACTCATGCTACACCCTCTACGTCCCTTGGGGACTCAAGCATTGTTTAGGATCATTCTAATGGTTCATATAAGTCCAAATACATATTCCTAGACCATTCTAAGCCTTTAGAATACTCTCTTAACCATTCTACACTAGTTAGAACCTCCAAGGACTCGTGCTACACCCTCTACGTCCCTTGGTGTACCAAGCAATGTTTAGGATCATTCTAATGGTTCTTATAAGTCCTAATACATATTCCTAGACCATTCTAAGCCTTTAGAATACTCTCTTAACCATTCTACACTTGTTAGAACCTCCAAGGACTCGTGCTACACCCTCTACGTCCTTTGGGGTAACAAGCAATGTTTAGGATCATTCTAATGGTTCTTATAAGTCCTAATACACATTCCTAGACCATTCTAAGCCTTTAGAATACTCTCTTAACCATTCTACACATGTTAGAACCTCCAAGGACTCGTGCTACACCCTCTACGTCCCTTGGTGTACCAAGCAATGTTTAGGATCATTATAATGGTTCTTATAAGTCCTAATACACCATCCTACACCATTCTAAGCCTTCAGAATACTCTCTTAACCATTCTACACTTGTTAGAACCTCCAAGGACTCATGCTACACCCTCTACGTCCCTTGGGGACTCAAGCAATGTTAAGGATCATTCTAATGGTTCATATAAGTCCAAATACATATTCCTAGACCATTAAAAGCCTTTAGAATACTCTCTTAACCATTCTACACTTGTTAGAACCTCCAAGGACTCGTGCTACACCGTCTACGTCCTTTGGGATACCAAGCAATGTTTAGGATCATTCTAATGGTTCTTATAAGTCCTAATACACATTCCTAGACCATTCTAAGCCTTTAGAATACTCTCTTAACCATTCTACACTTGTTAGAACCTCCAAGGACTCATGCTACACGCTCTACGTCCCTTGGGGACTCAAGCATTGTTTAGGATCATTCTAATGGTTCTTATAAGTCCAACTACATATTACTAGACCATTCTAAGCCTTTAGAATACTCTCTTAACCATTCTACACATGTTAGAACCTCCAAGGACTCGTGCTACACCTTCTACGTCCTTTGGGGTACCAAGCAATGTTTAGGATCAATCTAATGGTTCTTATAAGTCCTAATACACATTCCTAGACCATTCTAAGCCTTTAGAATACTCTCTTAACCATTCTACACTTGTTAGAACCTCCAAGGACTCATGCTACACACTCTACTTCCCTTGGGGACTCAAGCATTGTTTAGGATCATTCTAATGTTGCTTATAAGTCCAAATACATATTCCTAGACCATTCTAAGCCTTTAGAATACACTCTTAACCATTCTACACTTGTTAGAACCTCCATGGACTCGTGCTACACCCTCTACGTCACTTGGGGTACCGAGCAATGTTTAGGATCATTCTAATGGTTCTTATAAGTCCTAATACACATTCCTAGACAATTCTAAGCCTTTAGAATACTCTCTTAACCATTCTACACTTGTTAGAACATCCAAGCACTCGTTCTACACCCTCTACGTCCCTT
Source organism: Crotalaria pallida (assembly GCA_037953625.1). Classification (NCBI taxonomy): domain Eukaryota; kingdom Viridiplantae; phylum Streptophyta; class Magnoliopsida; order Fabales; family Fabaceae; genus Crotalaria; species Crotalaria pallida. The sequence goes on along the minus strand of CM075649.1, from coordinate 69,929,189 downwards.
GGGGACTCAAGCATTGTTTAGGATCATTCTAATGGTTCATATAAGTCCAAATACATATTCCTAGACCATTCTAAGCCTTTAGAATACTCTCTTAACCATTCTACACATGTTAGAACCTCCAAGGACTCGTGCTACACCCTCTACGTCCCTTGGTGTACCAAGCAATGTTTAGGATCATTATAATGGTTCTTATAAGTCCTAATACACCTTCCTACACCATTCTAAGCCTTCAGAATACTCTCTTAACCATTCTACACTTGTTAGAACCTCCAAGGACTCATGCTACACCCTCTACGTCCCTTGGGGACTCAAGCAATGTTTAGGATCATTCTAATGGTTCATATAAGTCCAAATACATATTCCTAGACCATTCTAAACCTTTAGAATACTCTCTTAACCATTCAACACTTGTTAGAACCTCCAAGGACTCGTGCTACACCGTCTACGTCCTTTGGGATACCAAGCAATGTTTAGGATCATTCTAATGGTTCTTATAAGTCCTAATACACATTCCTAGACCATTCTAAGCCTTTAGAATACTCTCTTAACCATTCTACACTTGTTAGAACCTCCAAGGACTCATGCTACACGCTCTACGTCCCTTGGGGACTCAAGCATTGTTTAGGATCATTCTAATGGTTCTTATAAGTCCAACTACATATTACTAGACCATTCTAAGCCTTTAGAATACTCTCTTAACCATTCTACACATGTTAGAACCTCCAAGGACTCGTGCTACACCTTCTACGTCCTTTGGGGTACCAAGCAATGTTTAGGATCAATCTAATGGTTCTTATAAGTCCTAATACACATTCCTAGACCATTCTAAGCCTTTAGAATACTCTCTTAACCATTCTACACTTGTTAGAACCTCCAAGGACTCATGCTACACACTCTACTTCCCTTGGGGACTCAAGCATTGTTTAGGATCATTCTAATGTTGCTTATAAGTCCAAATACATATTCCTAGACCATTCTAAGCCTTTAGAATACACTCTTAACCATTCTACACTTGTTAGAACCTCCATGGACTCGTGCTACACCCTCTACGTCACTTGGGGTACCGAGCAATGTTTAGGATCATTCTAATGGTTCTTATAAGTCCTAATACACATTCCTAGACAATTCTAAGCCTTTAGAATACTCTCTTAACCATTCTACACTTGTTAGAACATCCAAGCACTCGTTCTACACCCTCTACGTCCCTTGGGGACTCAAGCATTGTTTAGGATCATTCTAATGGTTCATATAAGTCCAAATACATATTCCTAGACCATTCTAAGCCTTTAGAATACTCTCTTAACCATTCTACACATGTTAGAACCTCCAAGGACTCGTGCTACACCCTCTACGTCCCTTGGTGTACCAAGCAATGTTTAGGATCATTATAATGGTTCTTATAAGTCCTAATACACCTTCCTACACCATTCTAAGCCTTCAGAATACTCTCTTAACCATTCTACACTTGTTAGAACCTCCAAGGACTCATGCTACACCCTCTACGTCCCTTGGGGACTCAAGCAATGTTTAGGATCATTCTAATGGTTCATATAAGTCCAAATACATATTCCTAGACCATTCTAAACCTTTAGAATACTCTCTTAACCATTCAACACTTGTTAGAACCTCCAAGGACTCGTGCTACACCTTCTACGTCCTTTGGGCTACCAAGCAATGTTTAGGATCATTCTAATGGTTCTTATAAGTCCTAATACACATTCCTAGACCATTCTAAGCCTTTAGAATACTCTCTTAACCATTCTACACTTGTTAGAACCTCCAAGGACTCATGCTACACGCTCTACGTCCCTTGGGGACTGAAGCATTGTTTAGGATCATTCTAATGGTTCTTATAAGTCCAACTACATATTACTAGACCATTCTAAGTCTTTAGAATACTCTCTTAACCATTCTACACTTGTTAGAACCTCCAAGGACTCGTGCTACACCTTCTACGTCCTTTGGGGTACCAAGCAATGTTTAGGATCAATCTAATGGTTCTTATAAGTCCTAATACACATTCCTAGACCATTCTAAGCCTTTAGAATACTCTCTTAACCATTCTACACTTGTTAGAACCTCCAAGGACTCATGCTACACACTCTACTTCCATTGGGGACTCAAGCATTGTTTAGGATCATTCTAATGGTGCTTATAAGTCCAAATACATATTCCTAGACCATTCTAAGCCTTTAGAATACACTCTTAACCATTCTACACTTGTTAGAACCTCCATGGACTCGTGCTACACCCTCTACGTCCCTTGGTGTACCAAGCAATGTTTAGGATCATTCTAATGGTTCTTATAAGTCCTAATACACATTCCTAGACCATTCTAAGCCTTTAGAATACTCTCTTAACCATTCTACACATGTTAGAACCTCCAAGGACTCGTGCTACACCCTCTACGTCCTTTGGGGTAACAAGCAATGTTTAGGATCATTCTAATGGTTCTTATAAGTCCTAATACACATTCCTAGACCATTCTAAGCCTTTAGAATACTCTCTTAACCATTCTACACATGTTTGAACCTCCAAGGACTCGTGCTACACCCTCTACGTCCTTTGGGGTAACAAGCAATGTTTAGGATCATTCTAATGGTTCTTATAAGTCCTAATACACATTCCTAGACCATTCTAAGCCTTTAGAATACTCTCTTAACCATTCTACACATGTTAGAACCTCCAAGGACTCGTGCTACACCCTCTACGTCCCTTGGTGTACCAAGCAATGTTTAGGATCATTCTAATGGTTCTTATAAGTCCTAATACACATTCCTAGACCATTCTAAGCCTTTAGAATACTCTCTTAACCATTCTACACATGTTAGAACCTCCAAGGACTCGTGCTACACCCTCTACGTCCTTTGGGGTAACAAGCAATGTTTAGGATCATTCTAATGGTTCTTATAAGTCCTAATACACATTCCTAGACCATTCTAAGCCTTTAGAATACTCTCTTAACCATTCTACACATGTTAGAACCTCCAAGGACTCGTGCTACACCCTCTACGTCCCTTGGTGTACCAAGCAATGTTTAGGATCATTCTAATGGTTCTTATAAGTCCTAATACACCTTCCAAGACCATTCTAAGCCTTTAGAATACTCTCTTAACCATTCTACACTTGTTAGAACCTCCAAGGCCTCATGCTACACCCTCTACGTCCCTTGGGGACTCAAGCAATGTTTAGGATCATTCTAATGGTTCATATAAGTCCAAATACATATTCCTAGACCATTCTAAGCGTTTAGAATACTCTCTTAACCATTCTACAGTTGTTAGAACCTATAAGGACTCGTGCTACACACTCTACGTCCGTTGGGGTACCAAGCAATGTTTAGGATCATTCTAATGGTTCTTATAAGTCCTAATACACATTCCTAGACCATTCTAAGCCTTTAGAATATTCTCTTAACCATTCTACACTTTTTAGAACCTCCAAGGACTCGTGCTACACCCTCTACGTCCTTTGGGGTAACAAGCAATGTTTAGGATCATTCTAATGGTTCTTATAAGTCCTAATACACATTCCTAGACCATTCTAAGCCTTTAGAATACTCTCTTAACCATTCTACACATGTTAGAACCTCCAAGGACTCGTGCTACACCCTCTACGTCCCTTGGTGTACCAAGCAATGTTTAGGATCATTCTAATGGTTCTTATAAGTCCTAATACACCTTCCTAGACCATTCTAAGCCTTTAGAATACTCTCTTAACCATTCTACACTTGTTAGAACCTCCAAGGACTCATGTTACACCCTCTACGTCCCTTGGGGACTCAAGCAATGTTTAGGATCATTCTAATGGTTCATATAAGTCCAAATACATATTCCTAGACCATTCTAAGCCTTTAGAATACTCTCTTAACCATTCTATAGTTGTTAGAACCTATAAGGACTCGTGCTACACACTCTACGTCCCTTGGGGACTCAAGCAATGTTTAGGATCATTCTAATGGTTCATATAAGTCCAAATACATATTCCTAGACCATTCTAAGCCTTTAGAATACTCTCTTAACCATTCTACAGTTGTTAGAACCTATAAGGACTCGTGCTACACACTCTACGTCCGTTGGGGTACCAAGCAATGTTTAGGATCATTCTAATGGTTCTTATAAGTCCTAGTACACATTCCTAGACCATTCTAAGCCTTTAGAATACTCTCTTAACCATTCTACACATGTTAGAACCTCCAAGGACTCGTGCTACACGCTCTACGTCCTTTGGGGTAACAAGCAATGTTTAGGATCATTCTAATGGTTCTTATAAGTCCTAATACACATTCCTAGACCATTCTAAGCCTTTAGAATACTCTTTTAACCATTCTACACATGTTAGAACCTCCAAGGACTCGTGCTACACCCTCTACGTCCCTTGGTGTACCAAGCAATGTTTAGGATCATTCTAATGGTTCTTATAAGTCCTAATACACCTTCCTAGACCATTCTAAGCCTTTAGAATACTCTCTTAACCATTCTACACTTGTTAGAACCTCCAAGGACTCATGCTACACCCTCTACGTCCCTTGGTGTACCAAGCAATGTTTAGGATCATTCTAACGGTTCTTATAAGTCCTAATACACCTTCCTAGACCATTCTAAGCCTTTAGAATACTCTCTTAACCATTCTACACTTGTTAGAACCTCCAAGGACTCGTGCTACACGCTCTACGTCCTTTGGGGTAACAAGCAATGTTTAGGATCATTCTAATGGTTCTTATAAGTCCTAATACACATTCCTAGACCATTCTAAGCCTTTAGAATACTCTCTTAACCATTCTACACATGTTAGAACCTCCAAGGACTCGTGCTACACCCTCTACGTCCCTTGGTGTACCAAGCAATGTTTAGGATCATTCTAATGGTTCTTATAAGTCCTAATACACATTCCTAGACCATTCTAAGCCTTTAGAATACTCTCTTAACCATTCTACACATGTTAGAACCTCCAAGGACTCGTGCTACACCCTCTACGTCCTTTGGGGTAACAAGCAATGTTTAGGATCATTCTAATGGTTCTTATAAGTCCTAATACACATTCCTAGACCATTCTAAGCCTTTAGAATACTCTCTTAACCATTCTACACATGTTAGAACCTCCAAGGACTCGTGCTACACCCTCTACGTCCCTTGGTGTACCAAGCAATGTTTAGGATCATTCTAATGGTTCTTATAAGTCCTAATACACCTTCCTAGACCATTCTAAGCCTTTAGAATACTCTCTTAACCATTCTACACTTGTTAGAACCTCCAAGGCCTCATGCTACACCCTCTACGTCCCTTGGGGACTCAAGCAATGTTTAGGATCATTCTAATGGTTCATATAAGTCCAAATACATATTCCTAGACCATTCTAAGCCTTTAGAATACTCTCTTAACCATTCTACAGTTGTTAGAACCTATAAGGACTCGTGCTACACACTCTACGTCCGTTGGGGTACCAAGCAATGTTTAGGATCATTCTAATGGTTCTTATAAGTCCTAATACACATTCCTAGACCATTCTAAGCCTTTAGAATATTCTCTTAACCATTCTACACTTTTTAGAACCTCCAAGGACTCGTGCTACACCCTCTACGTCCTTTGGGGTAACAAGCAATGTTTAGGATCATTCTAATGGTTCTTATAAGTCCTAATACACATTCCTAGACCATTCTAAGCCTTTAGAATACTCTCTTAACCATTCTACACATGTTAGAACCTCCAAGGACTCGTGCTACACACTCTACGTCCCTTGGTGTACCAAGCAATGTTTAGGATCATTCTAATGGTTCTTATAAGTCCTAATACACCTTCCTAGACCATTCTAAGCCTTTAGAATACTCTCTTAACCATTCTACACTTGTTAGAACCTCCAAGGACTCATGTTACACCCTCTACGTCCCTTGGGGACTCAAGCAATGTTTAGGATCATTCTAATGGTTCATATAAGTCCAAATACATATTCCTAGACCATTCTAAGCCTTTAGAATACTCTCTTAACCATTCTACAGTTGTTAGAACCTATAAGGACTCGTGCTACACACTCTACGTCCCTTGGGGACTCAAGCAATGTTTAGGATCATTCTAATGGTTCATATAAGTCCAAATACATATTCCTAGACCATTCTAAGCCTTTAGAATACTCTCTTAACCATTCTACAGTTGTTAGAACCTATAAGGACTCGTGCTACACACTCTACGTCCGTTGGGGTACCAAGCAATGTTTAGGATCATTCTAATGGTTCTTATAAGTCCTAATACACATTCCTAGACCATTCTAAGCCTTTAGAATACTCTCTTAACCATTCTACACATGTTAGAACCTCCAAGGACTCGTGCTACACGCTCTACGTCCTTTGGGGTAACAAGCAATGTTTAGGATCATTCTAATGGTTCTTATAAGTCCTAATACACATTCCTAGACCATTCTAAGCCTTTAGAATACTCTTTTAACCATTCTACACATGTTAGAACCTCCAAGGACTCGTGCTACACCCTCTACGTCCCTTTGTGTACCAAGCAATGTTTAGGATCATTCTAATGGTTCTTATAAGTCCTAATACACCTTCCTAGACCATTCTAAGCCTTTAGAATACTCTCTTAACCATTCTACACTTGTTAGAACCTCCAAGGACTCATGCTACACCCTCTACGTCCCTTGGTGTACCAAGCAATGTTTAGGATCATTCTAACGGTTCTTATAAGTCCTAATACACCTTCCTAGACCATTCTAAGCCTTTAGAATACTCTCTTAACCATTCTACACTTGTTAGAACCTCCAAGGACTCATGCTACACCCTCTACGTCCCTTGGGGACTCAAGCAATGTTTAGGATCATTCTAATGGTTCATATAAGTCCAAATACATATTCCTAGACCATTCTAAGCCTTTAGAATACTCTCTTAACCATTCTACAGTTGTTAGAACCTATAAGGACTCGTGCTACACACTCTACGTCCGTTGGGGTACCAAGCAATGTTTAGGATCATTCTAATGGTTCTTATAAGTCCTAATACACATTCCTAGACCATTCTAAGCCTTTAGAATACTCTTTTAACCATTCTACACATGTTAGAACCTCCAAGGACTCGTGCTACACCCTCTACGTCCCTTGGTGTACCAAGCAATGTTTAGGATCATTCTAATGGTTCTTATAAGTCCTAATACACCTTCCTAGACCATTCTAAGCCTTTAGAATACTCTCTTAACCATTCTACACTTGTTAGAACCTCCAAGGACTCATGCTACACCCTCTACGTCCCTTGGTGTACCAAGCAATGTTTAGGATCATTCTAATGGTTCTTATAAGTCCTAATACACCTTCCTAGACCATTCTAAGCCTTTAGAATACTCGCTTAACCATTCTACACTTGTTAGAACCTCCAAGGACTCATGCTACACCCTCTACGTCCCTTGGGGACTCAAGCAATGTTTAGGATCATTCTAATGGTTCATATAAGTCCAAATACATATTCCTAGACCATTCTAAGCCTTTAGAATACTCTCTTAACCATTCTACAGTTGTTAGAACCTATAAGGACTCGTGCTACACACTCTACGTCCTTTGGGGTACCAAGCAATGTTTAGGATCATTCTAATGGTTCTTATAAGTCCTAATACACATTCCTAGACCATTCTAAGCCTTTAGATTATTCTCTTAACCATTCTACACTTTTTAGAACCTCCAAGGACTCATGCTACACCCTCTACGTCCCTTGGGGACTCATGCATTGTTTAGGATCATTCTAATGGTTCATATAAGTCCAAATACATATTCCTAGACCATTCTAAGCCTTTAGAATACTCTCTTAACCATTCTACACCTGTTAGAACCTCCAAAGACTCGTGCTACACCCTCTACGTTCCTTGGTGTACCAAGCAATGTTTAGGATCATTCTAATGGTTCTTATAAGTCCTAATACACATTCCTAGACCATTCTAAGCCTTTAGAATACTGTCTTAACCATTCTACACATGTTAGAACCTCCAAGGACTCGTGCTACACCCTCTACGTCCTTTGGGGTAACAAGCAATGTTTAGGATCATTCTAATGGTTCTTATAAGTCCTAATACACATTCCTAGACCATTCTAAGCCTTTAGAATACTCTCTTAACCATTCTTCACATGTTAGAACCTCCAAGGACTCGTGCTACACCCTCTACGTCCCTTGGTGTACCAAGCAATGTTTAGAATCATTCTAATGGTTCTTATAAGTCCTAATACACCTTCCTAGACCATTCTAAGCCTTTAGAATACTCTCTTAACCATTCTACACTTGTTAGAACCTCCAAGGACTCATGCAACACCCTCTACGTCCCTTGGGGACTCAATCAATGTTTAGGATCATTCTAATGGATCATATAAGTCCAAATACATATTCCTAGACCATTCTAAGCCTTTAGAATACTCTCTTAACCATACTACACTTGTTAGAACCTCCAAGGACTCGTGCTACACCCTCTACGTCACTTGGGGTACCAAGCAATGTTTAGGATCATTCTAATGGTTCTTATAAGTCCTAATACACATTCCTAGACCATTCTAAGCCTTTAGAATACTCTCTTAACCATTCTACACTTGTTAGAACATCCAAGCACTCGTTCTACACCCTCTACGTCACTTGGGGAACCGAGCAATGTTTAGGATCATTCTAATGGTTCTTATAAGTCCTAATACACATTCCTAGACCATTCTAAGCCTTTAGAATACTCTCTTAACCATTCTACACTTGTTAGAACCTCCAAGGACTCGTGCTACACACTCTACGTCCTTTGGGGTACCCAGCAATGTTTAGGATCATTCTAATGGTTCTTATAAGTCCTAATACACATTCCTAGACCATTCTAAGCGTTTAGAATACTCTCTTAACCATTCTACACATGTTAGAACCTCCAAGGACTCGTGCTACACCCTCTACGTCCCTTGCTGTACCAAGCAATGTTTAGGATCATTCTAATGGTTCTTATAAGTCCTAATACACCTTCCTAGACCATTCTAAGCCTTTAGAATATACTCTCTTAACCATTCTACACTTGTTAGAACCTCCAAGGACTCATGCTACACCCTCTACGTCCCTTGGGGACTCAAGCAATGTTTAGGATCATTCTAATGGTTCATATAAGTCCAAATACATATTCCTAGACCATTCTAAGCCTTTAGAATACTCTCTTAACCATTCTACACTTGTTAGAACCTCCAAGGACTCGTGCTACACCCTCTACGTCACTTGGGGTACCAAGCAATGTTTAGGATCAATCTAATGGTTCTTATAAGTCCTAATACACATTCCTAGACCATTCTAAACCTTTAGAATACTCTCTTAACCATTCTACACTGGTTAGAACCTCCAAGGACTCGTGCTACACACTCTACGTCCGTTGGGGTACCAAGCAATTTTAGGATCATTCTAATGGTTCTTATAAGTCCTAATACACATTCCTAGACCATTCTAAGCCTTTAGAATATTCTCTTAACCATTTCTACACTTGTTAGAACCTTCAAGGACTCATGCTACACCCTCTACGTTCCTTGGGGACTCCAGCATTGTTTAGGATCATTCTAATGGTTCATATAAGTCCAAATACATATTCCTAGACCATTCTAAGCCTTTAGAATACTCTCTTAACCATTCTACACTTGTTAGAACCTCCAAGGACTCGTGCTACACCCTCTACGTCCCTTGGTGTACCAAGCAATGTTTAGGATCATTCTAATGGTTCTTATAAGTCCTAATACACATTCCTAGACCATTCTAAGCCTTTAGAATACTCTCTTAACCATTCTACACATGTTAGAACCTCCAAGGACTCGTGCTACACCCTCTACGTCCTTTGGGGTAACAGGCAATGTTTAGGATCATTCTAATGGTTCTTATAAGTCCTAATACACATTCCTAGACCATTCTAAGCCTTTAGAATACTCTCTTAACCATTCTACACATGTTAGAACCTCCAAGGACTCGTGCTACACCCTCTACGTCCCTTGGTGTACCAAGCAATGTTTAGGATCATTCTAATGGTTCTTATAAGTCCTAATACACATTCCTAGACCATTCTAAGCCTTTAGAATACTGTCTTAACCATTCTACACATGTTAGAACCTCCAAGGACTCGTGCTACACCCTCTACGTCCTTTGGGGTAACAAGCAACGTTTAGGATCATTCTAATGGTTCTTATAAGTCCTAATACACCTTCCTAGACCATTCTAAGCCTTTAGAATACTCTCTTAACCATTCTACACTTGTTAGAACCTCCAAGGACTCGTGCTACACCCTCTACGTCCTTTGGGGTAACAAGCAACGTTTAGGATCATTCTAATGGTTCTTATAAGTCCTAATACACCTTCCTAGACCATTCTAAGCCTTTAGAATACTCTCTTAACCATTCTACACTTGTTAGAACCTCCAAGGACTCGTGCTACACCCTCTACGTCCCTTGGTGTACCAAGCAATGTTTAGGATCATTCTAATGGTTCTTATAAGTCCTAATACACATTCCTAGACCATTCTAAGCCTTTAGAATACTCTCTTAACCATTCTACACTTGTTAGAACCTCCAAGGACTCATGCTACACGCTCTACGTCCCTCGGGGACTCAAGCATTGTTTAGGATCATTCTAATGGTTCTTATAAGTCCTAATACACATTCCTAGACCATTCTAAGCCTTTAGAATACTCTCTTAACCATTCTACACTTGTTAGAACCTCCAAGGACTCATGCTACACGCTCTACGTCCCTTGGGGACTCAAGCATTGTTTAGGATCATTCTAATGGTTCTTATAAGTCCAAATACATATTACTAGACCATTCTAAGCCTTTAGAATACTCTCTTAACCATTCTACACTTGTTAGAACCTCCAAGGACTCGTGCTACACCTTCTACGTCCTTTGGGGTACCAAGCAATGTTTAGGATCAATCTAATGGTTCTTATAAGTCCTAATACACATTCCTAGACCATTCTAAGCCTTTAGAATACTCTATTAACCATTCTACACTTGTTAGAACCTCCAAGGACTCATGCTACACACTCTACTTCCCTTGGGGACTCAAGCATTGTTTAGGATCATTCTAATGGTGCTTATAAGTCCAAATACATATTCCTAGACCATTCTAAGCCTTTAGAATACACTCTTAACCATTCTACACTTGTTAGAACCTCCATGGACTAGTGCTACACCCTCTACGTCCCTTGGTGTACCAAGCAATGTTTAGGATCATTCTAATGGTTCTTAAAGTCCTAATACACATTCCTAGACCATTCTAAGCCTTTAGAATACTCTCTTAACCATTCTACACTTGTTAGAACCTCCAAGGACTCGTGCTACACACTCTACGTCCTTTGGGGTACCCAGCAATGTTTAGGATCATTCTAATGGTTCTTATAAGTCCTAATACACATTCCTAGACCATTCTAAGCATTTAGAATACTCTCTTAACCATTCTACACATGTTAGAACCTCCAAGGACTCGTGCTACACCCTCTACGTCCCTTGGTGTACCGAGCAATGTTTAGGATCATTCTAATGGTTCTTATAAGTCCTAATACACATTCCTAGACCATTCTAAGCCTTTAGAATACTCTCTTAACCATTCTACACTTGTTAGAACATCCAAGCACTCGTTCTACACACTCTACGTCACTTGGGGAACCGAGCAATGTTTAGGATCATTCTAATGGTTTTATAAGTCCTAATACACATTCCTAGACCATTCTAAACCTTTAGAATACTCTCTTAACCATTCTACACTGGTTAGAACCTCCAAGGACTCGTGCTACACACTCTACGTCCGTTGGGGTACCAAGCAATTTTAGGATCATTCTAATGGTTCTTATAAGTCCTAATACACATTCCTAGACCATTCTAAGCCTTTAGAATATTCTCTTAACCATTTCTACACTTGTTAGAACCTTCAAGGACTCATGCTACACCCTCTACGTTCCTTGGGGACTCCAGCATTGTTTAGGATCATTCTAATGGTTCATATAAGTCCAAATACATATTCCTAGACCATTCTAAGCCTTTAGAATACTCTCTTAACCATTCTACACTTGTTAGAACCTCCAAGGACTCGTGCTACACCCTCTACGTCACTTGGGGTACCAAGCAATGTTTAGGATCAATCTAATGGTTCTTATAAGTCCTAATACACATTCCTAGACCATTCTAAACCTTTAGAATACTCTCTTAACCATTCTACACTGGTTAGAACCTCCAAGGACTCGTGCTACACACTCTACGTCCGTTGGGGTACCAAGCAATTTTAGGATCATTCTAATGGTTCTTATAAGTCCTAATACACATTCCTAGACCATTCTAAGCCTTTAGAATATTCTCTTAACCATTTCTACACTTGTTAGAACCTTCAAGGACTCATGCTACACCCTCTACGTTCCTTGGGGACTCCAGCATTGTTTAGGATCATTCTAATGGTTCATATAAGTCCAAATACATATTCCTAGACCATTCTAAGCCTTTAGAATACTCTCTTAACCATTCTACACTTGTTAGAACCTCCAAGGACTCGTGCTACACCCTCTACGTCCCTTGGTGTACCAAGCAATGTTTAGGATCATTCTAATGGTTCTTATAAGTCCTAATACACATTCCTAGACCATTCTAAGCCTTTAGAATACTCTCTTAACCATTCTACACATGTTAGAACCTCCAAGGACTCGTGCTACACCCTCTACGTCCTTTGGGGTAACAGGCAATGTTTAGGATCATTCTAATGGTTCTTATAAGTCCTAATACACATTCCTAGACCATTCTAAGCCTTTAGAATACTCTCTTAACCATTCTACACATGTTAGAACCTCCAAGGACTCGTGCTACACCCTCTACGTCCCTTGGTGTACCAAGCAATGTTTAGGATCATTCTAATGGTTCTTATAAGTCCTAATACACATTCCTAGACCATTCTAAGCCTTTAGAATACTGTCTTAACCATTCTACACATGTTAGAACCTCCAAGGACTCGTGCTACACCCTCTACGTCCTTTGGGGTAACAAGCAACGTTTAGGATCATTCTAATGGTTCTTATAAGTCCTAATACACCTTCCTAGACCATTCTAAGCCTTTAGAATACTCTCTTAACCATTCTACACTTGTTAGAACCTCCAAGGACTCGTGCTACACCCTCTACGTCCTTTGGGGTAACAAGCAACGTTTAGGATCATTCTAATGGTTCTTATAAGTCCTAATACACCTTCCTAGACCATTCTAAGCCTTTAGAATACTCTCTTAACCATTCTACACTTGTTAGAACCTCCAAGGACTCGTGCTACACCCTCTACGTCCCTTGGTGTACCAAGCAATGTTTAGGATCATTCTAATGGTTCTTATAAGTCCTAATACACATTCCTAGACCATTCTAAGCCTTTAGAATACTCTCTTAACCATTCTACACTTGTTAGAACCTCCAAGGACTCATGCTACACGCTCTACGTCCCTCGGGGACTCAAGCATTGTTTAGGATCATTCTAATGGTTCTTATAAGTCCTAATACACATTCCTAGACCATTCTAAGCCTTTAGAATACTCTCTTAACCATTCTACACTTGTTAGAACCTCCAAGGACTCATGCTACACGCTCTACGTCCCTTGGGGACTCAAGCATTGTTTAGGATCATTCTAATGGTTCTTATAAGTCCAAATACATATTACTAGACCATTCTAAGCCTTTAGAATACTCTCTTAACCATTCTACACTTGTTAGAACCTCCAAGGACTCGTGCTACACCTTCTACGTCCTTTGGGGTACCAAGCAATGTTTAGGATCAATCTAATGGTTCTTATAAGTCCTAATACACATTCCTAGACCATTCTAAGCCTTTAGAATACTCTATTAACCATTCTACACTTGTTAGAACCTCCAAGGACTCATGCTACACACTCTACTTCCCTTGGGGACTCAAGCATTGTTTAGGATCATTCTAATGGTGCTTATAAGTCCAAATACATATTCCTAGACCATTCTAAGCCTTTAGAATACACTCTTAACCATTCTACACTTGTTAGAACCTCCATGGACTAGTGCTACACCCTCTACGTCCCTTGGTGTACCAAGCAATGTTTAGGATCATTCTAATGGTTCTTAAAGTCCTAATACACATTCCTAGACCATTCTAAGCCTTTAGAATACTCTCTTAACCATTCTACACTTGTTAGAACCTCCAAGGACTCGTGCTACACACTCTACGTCCTTTGGGGTACCCAGCAATGTTTAGGATCATTCTAATGGTTCTTATAAGTCCTAATACACATTCCTAGACCATTCTAAGCATTTAGAATACTCTCTTAACCATTCTACACATGTTAGAACCTCCAAGGACTCGTGCTACACCCTCTACGTCCCTTGGTGTACCGAGCAATGTTTAGGATCATTCTAATGGTTCTTATAAGTCCTAATACACATTCCTAGACCATTCTAAGCCTTTAGAATACTCTCTTAACCATTCTACACTTGTTAGAACATCCAAGCACTCGTTCTACACACTCTACGTCACTTGGGGAACCGAGCAATGTTTAGGATCATTCTAATGGTTTTATAAGTCCTAATACACATTCCTAGACCATTCTAAACCTTTAGAATACTCTCTTAACCATTCTACACTTGTTAGAACCTCCAAGGACTCGTGCTACACACTCTACGTTCGTTGGGGTACCAAGCAATTTTAGGATCATTCTAATGGTTCTTATAAGTCCTAATACACATTCCTAGACCATTCTAAGCCTTTAGAATATTCTCTTAACCATTTCTACACTTGTTAGAACCTCCAAGGACTCATGCTACACCCTCTACGTTCCTTGGGGACTCCAGCATTGTTTAGGATCATTCTAATGGTTCATATCAGTCCAAATACATATTCCTAGACCATTCTAAGCCTTTAGAATACTCTCTTAACCATTCTACACTTGTTAGAACCTCCAAGGACTCGTGCTACACCCTCTACGTCCCTTGGTGTACCAAGCAATGTTTAGGATCATTCTAATGGTTCTTATAAGTCCTAATACACATTCCTAGACCATTCTAAGCCTTTAGAATACTCTCTTAACCATTCTACACATGTTAGAACCTCCAAGGACTCGTGCTACACCCTCTACGTCCTTTGGGGTAACAGGCAATGTTTAGGATCATTCTAATGGTTCTTATAAGTCCTAATACACATTCCTAGACCATTCTAAGCCTTTAGAATACTCTCTTAACCATTCTACACATGTTAGAACCTCCAAGGACTCGTGCTACACCCTCTACGTCCCTTGGTGTACCAAGCAATGTTTAGGATCATTCTAATGGTTCTTATAAGTCCTAATACACATTCCTAGACCATTCTAAGCCTTTAGAATACTCTCTTAACCATTCTACACTTGTTAGAACCTCCAAGGACTCATGCTACACCCTCTACGTCCCTTGGGGACTCAAGCAATGTTTAGGATCATTCTAATGGTTCATATAAGTCCAAATACATATTCCTAGACCATTCTAAGCCTTTAGAATACTCTCTTAACCATTCTACAGTTGTTAGAACCTCCAAGGACTCGTGCTACACACTCTACGTCCGTTGGGGTACCAAGCAATGTTTAGGATCATTCTAATGGTTCTTATAAGTCCTAATACACATTCCTAGACCATTCTAAGCCTTTAGAATATTCTCTTAACCATTCTACACTTTTTAGAACCTCCAAGGACTCATGCTACACCCTCTACGTCCCTTGGGGACTCAATCATTGTTTAGGATCATTCTAATGGTTCCTATAAGTCCAAATACATATTCCTAGACCATTCTAAGCCTTTAGAATACTCTCTTAACCATTCTACACTTGTTAGAACCTCCAAGGACTCGTGCTACACCCTCTACGTCCCTTGGTGTACCAAGCAATGTTTAGGATCATTCTAATGGTTCTTATAAGTCCTAATACACATTCCTAGACCATTCTAAGCCTTTAGAATACTGTCTTAACCATTCTACACATGTTAGAACCTCCAAGGACTCGTGCTACACCCTCTACGTCCTTTGGGGTAACAAGCAATGTTTAGGATCATTCTAATGGTTCTTATAAGTCCTAATACACCTTCCTAGACCATTCTAAGCCTTTAGAATACTCTCTTAACCATTCTACACTTGTTAGAACCTCCAAGGACTCATGCTACACCCTCTACGTCCCTTGGGGACTCAAGCAATGTTTAGGATCATTCTAATGGTTCATATAAGTCCAAATACATATTCCTAGACCATTCTAAGCCTTTAGAATACTCTCTTAACCATTCTACACTTGTTAGAACCTCCATGGACTCGTGCTACACCCTCTACGTCACTTGGGGTACCGAGCAATGTTTAGGATCATTCTAATGGTTCTTATAAGTCCTAATACACATTCCTAGACCATTCTAAAGCCTTTAGAATACTCTGTTAACCATTCTACACTTGTTAGAACATCCAAGCACTCGTTTTACACCCTCTACGTCACTTAGGGAACCGAGCAATGTTTAGGATCATTCTAATGGTTCTTATAAGTCCTAATACACATTCCTAGACCATTCTAAGCCTTTAGAATACTCTCTTAACCATTCTACACTTGTTAGAACCTCCAAGGACTCGTGCTACACCCTCTACGTCACTTGGGGTACCAAGCAATGTTTAGGATCATTCTAATGGTTCTTATAAGTCCTAATACACATTCCTAGACCATTCTAAGCCTTTAGAATACTCTCTTAACCATTCTACACTTAATAGAACATCCAAGCACTCGTCCTACACCCTCTACGTCACTTGGGGAACCGAGCAATGTTTAGGATCATTCTAATGGTTCTTATAAGTCCTAATACACATTCGTAGACCATTCTAAGCCTTTAGAATACTCTCTTAACCATTCTACACTTGTTAGAACCTCCAAGGACTCGTGCTACACACTCTACGTCCTTTGGGGTACCAAGCAATGTTTAGGATCATTCTAATGGTTCTTATAAGTCCTAATACACATTCCTAGACCATTCTAAGCCTTTAGAATATTCTCTTAACCATTCTACACTTGTTAAAACCTCCAAGGACTCATGCTACACCCTCTACGTCCCTTGGGGACTCAAGCATTGTTTAGGATCATTCTAATGGTTCATATAAGTCCAAATACATATTCCTAGACCATTCTAAGCCTTTAGAATGCTCTCTTAACCATTCTACACTTGTTAGAACCTCCAAGGACTCGTGCTACACCCTCTACGTCACTTGGGGTACCAAGCAATGTTTAGGATCATTCTAATGGTTCTTATAAGTCCAAATACATATTACTAGACCATTCTAAGCCTTTAGATTACTCTCTTAACCATTCTACACTTGTTAGAACCTCCAAGGACTCGTGCTACACCCTCTACGTCCCTTGGTGTACCAAGCAATGTTTAGGATCATTCTAATGGTTCTTATAAGTCCTAATACACCTACCTAGACCATTCTAAGCCTTTAGAATACTCTCTTAACCATTCTACACTTGTTAGAACAACTAAGCACTCGTTCTACACCCTCTACGTCACTTGGGGAACCGAGCAATGTTTAGGATCATTCTAATGGTTCTTACAAGTCCTAATACACATTCCTAGACCATTCTAAGCCTTTAGAATACTCTCTTAACCATTCTACACTTGTTAGAACCTCCAAGGACTCGTGCTACACACTCTACGTCCTTTGGGGTACCAAGCAATGTTTAGGATCATTCTAATGGTTCTTATAAGTCCTAATACACATTCCTAGACCATTCTAAGCCTTTAGAATATTCTCTTAACCATTCTACACTTGTTAGAACCTCCAAGGACTCATGCTACACCCTCTACGTCCCTTGGGGACTCAAGCATTGTTTAGGATCATTCTAATGGTTCATATAAGTCCAAATACATATTCCTAGCCATTCTAAGCCTTTAGAATACTCTCTTAACCATTCTACACTTGTTAGAACCTCCAAGGACTCGTGCTACACCCTCTACGTCCCTTGGTGTACCAAGCAATGTTTAGGATCATTCTACTGGTTCTTATAAGTCCTAATACACATTCCTAGACCATTCTAAGCCTTTAGAATACTCTCTTAACCATTCTACACATGTTAGAACCTCCAAGGACTCGTGCTACACCCTCTACGTCCTTTGGGGTAACAAGCAATGTTTAGGATCATTCTAATGCTTCTTATAAGTCCTAATACACATTCCTAGACCATTCTAAGCCTTTAGAATACTCTCTTAACCATTCTACACATGTTAGAACCTCCAAGGACTCGTGCTACACCCTCTACGTCCCTTGGTGTACCAAGCAATGTTTAGGATCATTCTAATGGTTCTTATAAGTCCTAATACACCTTCCTACACCATTCTAAGCCTTTAGGATACTCTCTTAACCATTCTACACTTGTTAGAACCTCCAAGGACTCATGCTACACCCTCTACGTCCCTTGGGGACTCAAGGAATGTTTAGGATCATTCTAATGGTTCATATAAGTCCAAATACATATTCCTAGACCATTCTAAGCCTTTAGAATACTCTCTTAACCATTCTACACTTGTTTGAACCTCCAAGGACTCGTGCTACACCTTCTACGTCCTTTGGGGTACCAAGCAATGTTTAGGATCATTCTAATGGTACTTATAAGTCCTAATACACATTCCTAGACCATTCTAAGCCTTTAGAATACTCTCTTAACCATTCTACACTTGTTAGAACCTCCAAGGACTCATGCTACACGCTCTACGTCCCTTGGGGACTCAAGCAATGTTTAGGATCATTCTAATGGTTCATATAAGTCCAAATACATATTCCTAGACCATTCTAAGCCTTTAGAATACTCTCTTAACCATTCTACACTTGTTAGAACCTCCATGGACTCGTGCTACACCCTCTACGTCCCTTGGTGTACCAAGCAATGTTTAGGATCATTCTACTGGTTCTTATAAGTCCTAATACACATTCCTAGACCATTCTAAGCCTTTAGAATACTCTCTTAACCATTCTACACATGTTAGAACCTCCAAGGACTCGTGCTACACCCTCTACGTCCTTTGGGGTAACAAGCAATGTTTAGGATCATTCTAATGCTTCTTATAAGTCCTAATACACATTCCTAGACCATTCTAAGCCTTTAGAATACTCTCTTAACCATTCTACACATGTTAGAACCTCCAAGGACTCGTGCTACACCCTCTACGTCCCTTGGTGTACCAAGCAATGTTTAGGATCATTCTAATGGTTCTTATAAGTCCTAATACACC
Organism: Crotalaria pallida; assembly: GCA_037953625.1. Lineage (NCBI taxonomy): Eukaryota > Viridiplantae > Streptophyta > Magnoliopsida > Fabales > Fabaceae > Crotalaria > Crotalaria pallida. The sequence continues at coordinate 69,909,957 of CM075649.1, read as the reverse complement.
TTCCTACACCATTCTAAGCCTTTAGCATACTCTCTTAACCATTCTACACTTGTTAGAACCTCCAAGGACTCGTGCTACACACTCTACGTCCTTTGGGGTACCAAGCAATGTTTAGGATCATTCTAATGGTTCTTATAAGTCCTAATACACATTCCTAGACCATTCTAAGCCTTTAGAATATTCTCTTAACCATTCTACACTTGTTAAAACCTCCAAGGACTCATGCTACACCCTCTACGTCCCTTGGGGACTCAAGCATTGTTTAGGATCATTCTAATGGTTCATATAAGTCCAAATACATATTCCTAGACCATTCTAAGCCTTTAGAATGCTCTCTTAACCATTCTACACTTGTTAGAACCTCCAAGGACTCGTGCTACACCCTCTACGTCACTTGGGGTACCAAGCAATGTTTAGGATCATTCTAATGGTTCTTATAAGTCCAAATACATATTACTAGACCATTCTAAGCCTTTAGATTACTCTCTTAACCATTCTACACTTGTTAGAACCTCCAAGGACTCGTGCTACACCCTCTACGTCCCTTGGTGTACCAAGCAATGTTTAGGATCATTCTAATGGTTCTTATAAGTCCTAATACACCTACCTAGACCATTCTAAGCCTTTAGAATACTCTCTTAACCATTCTACACTTGTTAGAACAACTAAGCACTCGTTCTACACCCTCTACGTCACTTGGGGAACCGAGCAATGTTTAGGATCATTCTAATGGTTCTTACAAGTCCTAATACACATTCCTAGACCATTCTAAGCCTTTAGAATACTCTCTTAACCATTCTACACTTGTTAGAACCTCCAAGGACTCGTGCTACACACTCTACGTCCTTTGGGGTACCAAGCAATGTTTAGGATCATTCTAATGGTTCTTATAAGTCCTAATACACATTCCTAGACCATTCTAAGCCTTTAGAATATTCTCTTAACCATTCTACACTTGTTAGAACCTCCAAGGACTCATGCTACACCCTCTACGTCCCTTGGGGACTCAAGCATTGTTTAGGATCATTCTAATGGTTCATATAAGTCCAAATACATATTCCTAGCCATTCTAAGCCTTTAGAATACTCTCTTAACCATTCTACACTTGTTAGAACCTCCAAGGACTCGTGCTACACCCTCTACGTCCCTTGGTGTACCAAGCAATGTTTAGGATCATTCTACTGGTTCTTATAAGTCCTAATACACATTCCTAGACCATTCTAAGCCTTTAGAATACTCTCTTAACCATTCTACACATGTTAGAACCTCCAAGGACTCGTGCTACACCCTCTACGTCCTTTGGGGTAACAAGCAATGTTTAGGATCATTTTAATGCTTCTTATAAGTCCTAATACACATTCCTAGACCATTCTAAGCCTTTAGAATACTCTCTTAACCATTCTACACATGTTAGAACCTCCAAGGACTCGTGCTACACCCTCTACGTCCCTTGGTGTACCAAGCAATGTTTAGGATCATTCTAATGGTTCTTATAAGTCCTAATACACCTTCCTACACCATTCTAAGCCTTTAGCATACTCTCTTAACCATTCTACACTTGTTAGAACCTCCAAGGACTCATGCTACACCCTCTACGTCCCTTGGGGACTCAAGGAATGTTTAGGATCATTCTAATGGTTCATATAAGTCCAAATACATATTCCTAGACCATTCTAAGCCTTTAGAATACTCTCTTAACCATTCTACACTTGTTTGAACCTCCAAGGACTCGTGCTACACCTTCTACGTCCTTTGGGGTACCAAGCAATGTTTAGGATCATTCTAATGGTACTTATAAGTCCTAATACACATTCCTAGACCATTCTAAGCCTTTAGAATACTCTCTTAACCATTCTACACTTGTTAGAACCTCCAAGGACTCATGCTACACGCTCTACGTCCCTTGGGGACTCAAGCAATGTTTAGGATCATTCTAATGGTTCATATAAGTCCAAATACATATTCCTAGACCATTCTAAGCCTTTAGAATACTCTCTTAACCATTCTACACTTGTTAGAACCTCCATGGACTCGTGCTACACCCTCTACGTCCCTTGGTGTACCAAGCAATGTTTAGGATCATTCTACTGGTTCTTATAAGTCCTAATACACATTCCTAGACCATTCTAAGCCTTTAGAATACTCTCTTAACCATTCTACACATGTTAGAACCTCCAAGGACTCGTGCTACACCCTCTACGTCCTTTGGGGTAACAAGCAATGTTTAGGATCATTCTAATGCTTCTTATAAGTCCTAATACACATTCCTAGACCATTCTAAGCCTTTAGAATACTCTCTTAACCATTCTACACATGTTAGAACCTCCAAGGACTCGTGCTACACCCTCTACGTCCCTTGGTGTACCAAGCAATGTTTAGGATCATTCTAATGGTTCTTATAAGTCCTAATACACCTTCCTACACCATTCTAAGCCTTTAGCATACTCTCTTAACCATTCTACACTTGTTAGAACCTCCAAGGACTCGTGCTACACCCTCTACGTCCCTTGGGGACTCAATCATTGTTTAGGATCATTCTAATGGTTCATATAAGTCCAAATACATATTCCTAGACCATTCTAAGCCTTTAGAATACTCTCTTAACCATTCTACACTTGTTAGAACCTCCAAGGACTCGTGCTACACCCTCTACGTCCCTTGGTGTACCAAGCAATGTTTAGGATCATTCTAATGGTTCTTATAAGTCCTAATACACATTCCTAGACCACTCTAAGCCTTTAGAATACTGTCTTAACCATTCTACACATGTTAGAACCTCCAAGGACTCGTGCTACACCCTCTACGTCCTTTGGGGTAACAAGCAATGTTTAGGATCATTCTAATGGTTCTTATAAGTCCTAATACACCTTCCTAGACCATTCTAAGCCTTTAGAATACTCTCTTAACCATTCTACACTTGTTAGAACCTCCAAGGACTCATGCTACACCCTCTACGTCCCTTGGGGACTCAAGCAATGTTTAGGATCATTCTAATGGTTCATATAAGTCCAAATACATATTCCTAGACCATTCTAAGCCTTTAGAATACTCTCTTAACCATTCTACACTTGTTAGAACCTCCATGGACTCGTGCTACACCCTCTACGTCACTTGGGGTACCGAGCAATGTTTAGGATCATTCTAATGGTTCTTATAAGTCCTAATACACATTCCTAGACCATTCTAAAGCCTTTAGAATACTCTGTTAACCATTCTACACTTGTTAGAACATCCAAGCACTCGTTTTACACCCTCTACGTCACTTAGGGAACCGAGCAATGTTTAGGATCATTCTAATGGTTCTTATAAGTCCTAATACACATTTCTAGACCATTCTAAGCCTTTAGAATACTCTCTTAACCATTCTACACTTGTTAGAACCTCCAAGGACTCGTGCTACACCCTCTACGTCCTTTGGGGTAACAAGCAATGTTTAGGATCATTCTAATGGTTCTTATAAGTCCTAATACACATTCCTAGACCATTCTAAGCCTTTAGAATACTCTCTTAACATGTTAGAACCTCCAAGGACTCGTGCTACACCCTCTACGTCCCTTGGTGTACCAAGCAATGTTTAGGATCATTCTAATGGTTCTTATAAGTCCTAATACACCTCCCTAGACCATTCTAAGCCTTTAGAATACTCTCTTAACCATTCTACACTTGTTAGAACCTCCAAGGACTCATGCTACACCCTCTACGTCCCTTGGGGACTCAAGCAATGTTTAGGATCATTCTAATGGTTCATATAAGTCTAAATACATATTCCTAGACCATTCTAAGCCTTTAGAATACTCTCTTAACCATTCTACACTTGTTAGAACCTCCAAGGACTCGTGCTACACCCTCTACGTCACTTGGGGTACCAAGCAATGTTTAGGATCATTCTAATGGTTCTTATAAGTCCTAATACACATTCCTAGACCATTCTAAGCCTTTAGAATACTCTCTTAACCATTCTACACTTAATAGAACATCCAAGCACTCGTCCTACACCCTCTACGTCACTTGGGGAACCGAGCAATGTTTAGGATCATTCTAATGGTTCTTATAAGTCCTAATACACATTCGTAGACCATTCTAAGCCTTTAGAATACTCTCTTAACCATTCTACACTTGTTAGAACCTCCAAGGACTCGTGCTACACACTCTACGTCCTTTGGGGTACCAGGCAATGTTTAGGATCATTCTAATGGTTCTTATAAGTCCTAATACACATTCCTAGACCATTCTAAGCCTTTAGAATATTCTCTTAACCATTCTACACTTGTTAAAACCTCCAAGGACTCATGCTACACCCTCTACGTCCCTTGGGGACTCAAGCATTGTTTAGGATCATTCTAATGGTTCATATAAGTCCAAATACATATTCCTAGACCATTCTAAGCCTTTAGAATGCTCTCTTAACCATTCTACACTTGTTAGAACCTCCAAGGACTCGTGCTACACCCTCTACGTCACTTGGGGTACCAAGCAATGTTTAGGATCATTCTAATGGTTCTTATAAGTCCAAATACATATTACTAGACCATTCTAAGCCTTTAGATTACTCTCTTAACCATTCTACACTTGTTAGAACCTCCAAGGACTCGTGCTACACCCTCTACGTCATTTGGTGTACCAAGCAATGTTTAGGATCATTCTAATGGTTCTTATAAGTCCTAATACACCTACCTAGACCATTCTAAGCCTTTAGAATACTCTCTTAACCATTCTACACTTGTTAGAACAACTAAGCACTCGTTCTACACCCTCTACGTCACTTGGGGAACCGAGCAATGTTTAGGATCATTCTAATGGTTCTTACAAGTCCTAATACACATTCCTAGACCATTCTAAGCCTTTAGAATACTCTCTTAACCATTCTACACTTGTTAGAACCTCCAAGGACTCGTGCTACACACTCTACGTCCTTTGGGGTACCAAGCAATGTTTAGGATCATTCTAATGGTTCTTATAAGTCCTAATACACATTCCTAGACCATTCTAAGCCTTTAGAATATTCTCTTAACCATTCTACACTTGTTAGAACCTCCAAGGACTCATGCTACACCCTCTACGTCCCTTGGGGACTCAAGCATTGTTTAGGATCATTCTAATGGTTCATATAAGTCCAAATACATATTCCTAGCCATTCTAAGCCTTTAGAATACTCTCTTAACCATTCTACACTTGTTAGAACCTCCAAGGACTCGTGCTACACCCTCTACGTCACTTGGGGTACCAAGCAATGTTTAGGATCATTCTAATGGTTCTTATAAGTCCAAATACATATTACTAGACCATTCTAAGCCTTTAGATTACTCTCTTAACCATTCTACACTTGTTAGAACATCCAAGCACTCGTTTTACACCCTCTACGTCACTTAGGGAACCGAGCAATGTTTAGGATCATTCTAATGGTTCTTATAAGTCCTAATACACATTTCTAGACCATTCTAAGCCTTTAGAATACTCTCTTAACCATTCTACACTTGTTAGAACCTCCAAGGACTCGTGCTACACCCTCTACGTCCTTTGGGGTAACAAGCAATGTTTAGGATCATTCTAATGGTTCTTATAAGTCCTAATACACATTCCTAGACCATTCTAAGCCTTTAGAATACTCTCTTAACATGTTAGAACCTCCAAGGACTCGTGCTACACCCTCTACGTCCCTTGGTGTACCAAGCAATGTTTAGGATCATTCTAATGGTTCTTATAAGTCCTAATACACCTCCCTAGACCATTCTAAGCCTTTAGAATACTCTCTTAACCATTCTACACTTGTTAGAACCTCCAAGGACTCATGCTACACCCTCTACGTCCCTTGGGGACTCAAGCAATGTTTAGGATCATTCTAATGGTTCATATAAGTCTAAATACATATTCCTAGACCATTCTAAGCCTTTAGAATACTCTCTTAACCATTCTACACTTGTTAGAACCTCCAAGGACTCGTGCTACACCCTCTACGTCACTTGGGGTACCAAGCAATGTTTAGGATCATTCTAATGGTTCTTATAAGTCCTAATACACATTCCTAGACCATTCTAAGCCTTTAGAATACTCTCTTAACCATTCTACACTTAATAGAACATCCAAGCACTCGTCCTACACCCTCTACGTCACTTGGGGAACCGAGCAATGTTTAGGATCATTCTAATGGTTCTTATAAGTCCTAATACACATTCGTAGACCATTCTAAGCCTTTAGAATACTCTCTTAACCATTCTACACTTGTTAGAACCTCCAAGGACTCGTGCTACACACTCTACGTCCTTTGGGGTACCAAGCAATGTTTAGGATCATTCTAATGGTTCTTATAAGTCCTAATACACATTCCTAGACCATTCTAAGCCTTTAGAATATTCTCTTAACCATTCTACACTTGTTAAAACCTCCAAGGACTCATGCTACACCCTCTACGTCCCTTGGGGACTCAAGCATTGTTTAGGATCATTCTAATGGTTCATATAAGTCCAAATACATATTCCTAGACCATTCTAAGCCTTTAGAATGCTCTCTTAACCATTCTACACTTGTTAGAACCTCCAAGGACTCGTGCTACACCCTCTACGTCACTTGGGGTACCAAGCAATGTTTAGGATCATTCTAATGGTTCTTATAAGTCCAAATACATATTACTAGACCATTCTAAGCCTTTAGATTACTCTCTTAACCATTCTACACTTGTTAGAACCTCCAAGGACTCGTGCTACACCCTCTACGTCATTTGGTGTACCAAGCAATGTTTAGGATCATTCTAATGGTTCTTATAAGTCCTAATACACCTACCTAGACCATTCTAAGCCTTTAGAATACTCTCTTAACCATTCTACACTTGTTAGAACAACTAAGCACTCGTTCTACACCCTCTACGTCACTTGGGGAACCGAGCAATGTTTAGGATCATTCTAATGGTTCTTACAAGTCCTAATACACATTCCTAGACCATTCTAAGCCTTTAGAATACTCTCTTAACCATTCTACACTTGTTAGAACCTCCAAGGACTCGTGCTACACACTCTACGTCCTTTGGGGTACCAAGCAATGTTTAGGATCATTCTAATGGTTCTTATAAGTCCTAATACACATTCCTAGACCATTCTAAGCCTTTAGAATATTCTCTTAACCATTCTACACTTGTTAGAACCTCCAAGGACTCATGCTACACCCTCTACGTCCCTTGGGGACTCAAGCATTGTTTAGGATCATTCTAATGGTTCATATAAGTCCAAATACATATTCCTAGCCATTCTAAGCCTTTAGAATACTCTCTTAACCATTCTACACTTGTTAGAACCTCCAAGGACTCGTGCTACACCCTCTACGTCCCTTGGTGTACCAAGCAATGTTTAGGATCATACTACTGGTTCTTATAAGTCCTAATACACATTCCTAGACCATTCTAAGCCTTTAGAATACTCTCTTAACCATTCTACACATGTTAGAACCTCCAAGGACTCGTGCTACACCCTCTACGTCCTTTGGGGTAACAAGCAATGTTTAGGATCATTCTAATGCTTCTTATAAGTCCTAATACACATTCCTAGACCATTCTAAGCCTTTAGAATACTCTCTTAACCATTCTACACATGTTAGAACCTCCAAGGACTCGTGCTACACCCTCTACGTCCCTTGGTGTACCAAGCAATGTTTAGGATCATTCTAATGGTTCTTATAAGTCCTAATACACCTTCCTACACCATTCTAAGCCTTTAGCATACTCTCTTAACCATTCTACACTTGTTAGAACCTCCAAGGACTCATGCTACACCCTCTACGTCCCTTGGGGACTCAAGGAATGTTTAGGATCATTCTAATGGTTCATATAAGTCCAAATACATATTCCTAGACCATTCTAAGCCTTTAGAATACTCTCTTAACCATTCTACACTTGTTTGAACCTCCAAGGACTCGTGCTACACCTTCTACGTCCTTTGGGGTACCAAGCAATGTTTAGGATCATTCTAATGGTACTTATAAGTCCTAATACACATTCCTAGACCATTCTAAGCCTTTAGAATACTCTCTTAACCATTCTACACTTGTTAGAACCTCCAAGGACTCATGCTACACGCTCTACGTCCCTTGGGGACTCAAGCAATGTTTAGGATCATTCTAATGGTTCATATAAGTCCAAATACATATTCCTAGACCATTCTAAGCCTTTAGAATACTCTCTTAACCATTCTACACTTGTTTGAACCTCCAAGGACTCGTGCTACACCTTCTACGTCCTTTGGGGTACCAAGCAATGTTTAGGATCATTCTAATGGTACTTATAAGTCCTAATACACATTCCTAGACCATTCTAAGCCTTTAGAATACTCTCTTAACCATTCTACACTTGTTAGAACCTCCAAGGACTCATGCTACACGCTCTACGTCCCTTGGGGACTCAAGCAATGTTTAGGATCATTCTAATGGTTCATATAAGTCCAAATACATATTCGTAGACCATTCTAAGCCTTTAGAATACTCTCTTAACCATTCTACACTTGTTAGAACCTCCAAGGACTCGTGCTACACCCTCTACGTCCTTTGGGGTAACAAGCAATGTTTAGGATCATTCTAATGGTTCTTATAAGTCCTAATACACATTCCTAGACCATTCTAAGCCTTTAGAATACTCTCTTAACATGTTAGAACCTCCAAGGACTCGTGCTACACCCTCTACGTCCCTTGGTGTACCAAGCAATGTTTAGGATCATTCTAATGGTTCTTATAAGTCCTAATACACCTTCCTAGACCATTCTAAGCCTTTAGAATACTCTCTTGACCATTCTACACTTGTTAGAACCTCCAAGGACTCATGCTACACCCTCTACGTCCCTTGGGGACTCAAGCAATGTTTAGGATCATTCTAATGGTTCATATAAGTCTAAATACATATTCCCAGACCATTCTAAGCCTTTAGAATACTCTCTTAACCATTCTACACTTGTTAGAACCTCAAAGGACTCGTGCTACACCCTCTACGTCACTTGGGGTACCAAGCAATGTTTAGGATCATTCTAATGGTTCTTATAAGTCCTAATACACATTCCTAGACCATTCTAAGCCTTTAGAATACTCTCTTAACCATTCTACACTTAATAGAACATCCAAGCACTCGTCCTACACCCTCTACGTCACTTGGGGAACCGAGCAATGTTTAGGATCATTCTAATGGTTCTTATAAGTCCTAATACACATTCGTAGACCATTCTAAGCCTTTAGAATACTCTCTTAACCATTCTACACTTGTTAGAACCTCCAAGGACTCGTGCTACACACTCTACGTCCTTTGGGGTACCAAGCAATGTTTAGGATCATTCTAATGGTTCTTATAAGTCCAAATACATATTCCTAGACCATTCTAAGCCTTTAGAATACTCTCTTAACCATTCTACACTTGTTAGAACCTCCATGGACTCGTGCTACACCCTCTACGTCACTTGGGGTACCGAGCAATGTTTAGGATCATTCTAATGGTTCTTATAAGTCCTAATACACATTCCTAGACCATTCTAAGCCTTTAGAATACTCTCTTAACCATTCTACACTTGTTAGAACCTCCAAGGACTCGTGCTACACCCTCTACGTCCTTTGGGGTAACAAGCAATGTTTAGGATCATTCTAATGCTTCTTATAAGTCCTAATACACATTCCTAGACCATTCTAAGCCTTTAGAATACTCTCTTAACCATTCTACACTTGTTTGAACCTCCAAGGACTCGTGCTACACCTTCTACGTCCTTTGGGGTACCAAGCAATGTTTAGGATCATTCTAATGGTACTTATAAGTCCTAATACACATTCCTAGACCATTCTAAGCCTTTAGAATACTCTCTTAACCATTCTACACTTGTTAGAACCTCCAAGGACTCATGCTACACGCTCTACGTCCCTTGGGGACTCAAGCAATGTTTAGGATCATTCTAATGGTTCATATAAGTCCAAATACATATTCCTAGACCATTCTAAGCCTTTAGAATACTCTCTTAACCATTCTACACTTGTTAGAACCTCCATGGACTCGTGCTACACCCTCTACGTCACTTGGGGTACCGAGCAATGTTTAGGATCATTCTAATGGTTCTTATAAGTCCTAATACACATTCCTAGACCATTCTAAGCCTTTAGAATACTCTCTTAACCATTCTACACTTGTTAGAACCTCCAAGGACTCGTGCTACACCCTCTACGTCCTTTGGGGTAACAAGCAATGTTTAGGATCATTCTAATGCTTCTTATAAGTCCTAATACACATTCCTAGACCATTCTAAGCCTTTAGAATACTCTCTTAACCATTCTACACATGTTAGAACCTCCAAGGACTCGTGCTACACCCTCTACGTCCCTTGGTGTACCAAGCAATGTTTAGGATCATTCTAATGGTTCTTATAAGTCCTAATACACCTTCCTACACCATTCTAAGCCTTTAGCATACTCTCTTAACCATTCTACACTTGTTAGAACCTCCAAGGACTCATGCTACACCCTCTACGTCCCTTGGGGACTCAAGGAATGTTTAGGATCATTCTAATGGTTCATATAAGTCCAAATACATATTCCTAGACCATTCTAAGCCTTTAGAATACTCTCTTAACCATTCTACACTTGTTTGAACCTCCAAGGACTCGTGCTACAACTTCTACGTCCTTTGGGGTACCAAGCAATGTTTAGGATCATTCTAATGGTACTTATAAGTCCTAATACACATTCCTAGACCATTCTAAGCCTTTAGAATACTCTCTTAACCATTCTACACTTGTTAGAACCTCCAAGGACTCATGCTACACGCTCTACGTCCCTTGGGGACTCAAGCAATGTTTAGGATCATTCTAATGGTTCATATAAGTCCAAATACATATTCCTAGACCATTCTAAGCCTTTAGAATACTCTCTTAACCATTCTACACTTGTTAGAACCTCCATGGACTCGTGCTACACCCTCTACGTCACTTGGGGTACCGAGCAATGTTTAGGATCATTCTAATGGTTCTTATAAGTCCTAATACACATTCCTAGACCATTCTAAAGCCTTTAGAATACTCTCTTAACCATTCTACACTTGTTAGAACATCCAAGCACTCGTTTTACACCCTCTACGTCACTTGGGGAACCGAGCAATGTTTAGGATCATTCTAATGGTTCTTATAAGTCCTAATACACATTCCTAGACCATTCTAAGCCTTTAGAATACTCTCTTAACCATTCTACACTTGTTAGAACCTCCAAGGACTCGTGCTACACACTCTACGTCCTTTGGGGTACCAAGCAATGTTTAGGATCATTCTAATGGTTCTTATAAGTCCAAATACATATTCCTAGACCATTCTAAGCCTTTAGAATACTCTCTTAACCATTCTACACTTGTTAGAACCTCCATGGACTCGTGCTACACCCTCTACGTCACTTGGGGTACCGAGCAATGTTTAGGATCATTCTAATGGTTCTTATAAGTCCTAATACACATTCCTAGACCATTCTAAGCCTTTAGAATACTCTCTTAACCATTCTACACTTGTTAGAACCTCCAAGGACTCGTGCTACACCCTCTACGTCACTTGGGGTACCGAGCAATGTTTAGGATCATTCTAATGGTTCTTATAAGTCCTAATACACATTCCTAGACCATTCTAAAGCCTTTAGAATACTCTCTTAACCATTCTACACTTGTTAGAACATCCAAGCACTCGTTTTACACCCTCTACGTCACTTGGGGAACCGAGCAATGTTTAGGATCATTCTAATGGTTCTTATAAGTCCTAATACACATTCCTAGACCATTCTAAGCCTTTAGAATACTCTCTTAACCATTCTACACTTGTTAGAACCTCCAAGGACTCGTGCTACACCCTCTACGTCCCTTGGGGACTTAAGGAATGTTTAGGATCATTCTAATGGTTCATATAAGTCCAAATACATATTCCTAGACCATTCTAAGCCTTTAGAATACTCTCTTAACCATTCTACACTTGTTTGAACCTCCAAGGACTCGTGCTACACCTTCTACGTCCTTTGGGGTACCAAGCAATGTTTAGGATCATTCTAATGGTACTTATAAGTCCTAATACACATTCCTAGACCATTCTAAGCCTTTAGAATACTCTCTTAACCATTCTACACTTGTTAGAACCTCCAAGGACTCATGCTACACGCTCTACGTCCCTTGGGGACTCAAGCAATGTTTAGGATCATTCTAATGGTTCATATAAGTCCAAATACATATTCCTAGACCATTCTAAGCCTTTAGAATACTCTCTTAACCATTCTACACTTGTTAGAACCTCCATGGACTCGTGCTACACCCTCTACGTCACTTGGGGTACCGAGCAATGTTTAGGATCATTCTAATGGTTCTTATAAGTCCTAATACACATTCCTAGACCATTCTAAAGCCTTTAGAATACTCTCTTAACCATTCTACACTTGTTAGAACATCCAAGCACTCGTTTTACACCCTCTACGTCACTTGGGGAACCGAGCAATGTTTAGGATCATTCTAATGGTTCTTATAAGTCCTAATACACATTCCTAGACCATTCTAAGCCTTTAGAATACTCTCTTAACCATTCTACACTTGTTAGAACCTCCAAGGACTCGTGCTACACCCTCTACGTCCCTTGGGGACTCAAGCAATGTTTAGGATCATTCTAATGGTTCATATAAGTCTAAATACATATTCCCAGACCATTCTAAGCCTTTAGAATACTCTCTTAACCATTCTACACTTGTTTGAACCTCCAAGGACTCGTGCTACACCTTCTACGTCCTTTGGGGTACCAAGCAATGTTTAGGATCATTCTAATGGTACTTATAAGTCCTAATACACATTCCTAGACCATTCTAAGCCTTTAGAATACTCTCTTAACCATTCTACACTTGTTAGAACCTCCAAGGACTCATGCTACACGCTCTACGTCCCTTGGGGACTCAAGCAATGTTTAGGATCATTCTAATGGTTCATATAAGTCCAAATACATATTCCTAGACCATTCTAAGCCTTTAGAATACTCTCTTAACCATTCTACACTTGTTAGAACCTCCATGGACTCGTGCTACACCCTCTACGTCACTTGGGGTACCGAGCAATGTTTAGGATCATTCTAATGGTTCTTATAAGTCCTAATACACATTCCTAGACCATTCTAAAGCCTTTAGAATACTCTCTTAACCATTCTACACTTGTTAGAACATCCAAGCACTCGTTTTACACCCTCTACGTCACTTGGGGAACCGAGCAATGTTTAGGATCATTCTAATGGTTCTTATAAGTCCTAATACACATTCCTAGACCATTCTAAGCCTTTAGAATACTCTCTTAACCATTCTACACTTGTTAGAACCTCCAAGGACTCGTGCTACACCCTCTACGTCCCTTGGGGACTCAAGCAATGTTTAGGATCATTCTAATGGTTCATATAAGTCTAAATACATATTCCCAGACCATTCTAAGCCTTTAGAATACTCTCTTAACATGTTAGAACCTCCAAGGACTCGTGCTACACCCTCTACGTCCCTTGGTGTACCAAGCAATGTTTAGGATCATTCTAATGGTTCTTATAAGTCCTAATACACCTTCCTAGACCATTCTAAGCCTTTAGAATACTCTCTTAACCATTCTACACTTGTTAGAACCTCCAAGGACTCATGCTACACCCTCTACGTCCCTTGGGGACTCAAGCAATGTTTAGGATCATTCTAATGGTTCATATAAGTCTAAATACATATTCCCAGACCATTCTAAGCCTTTAGAATACTCTCTTAACCATTCTACACTTGTTAGAACCTCCAAGGACTCGTGCTACACCCTCTACGTCCCTTGGGGACTCAAGCAATGTTTAGGATCATTCTAATGGTTCATATAAGTCTAAATACATATTCCCAGACCATTCTAAGCCTTTAGAATACTCTCTTAACCATTCTACACTTGTTAGAACCTCCAAGGACTCGTGCTACACCCTCTACGTCACTTGGGGTACCAAGCAATGTTTAGGATCATTCTAATGGTTCTTATAAGTCCTAATACACATTCCTAGACCATTCTAAGCCTTTAGAATACTCTCTTAACCATTCTACACTTAATAGAACATCCAAGCACTCGTCCTACACCCTCTACGTCACTTGGGGAACCGAGCAATGTTTAGGATCATTCTAATGGTTCTTATAAGTCCTAATACACATTCGTAGACCATTCTAAGCCTTTAGAATACTCTCTTAACCATTCTACACTTGTTAGAACCTCCAAGGACTCGTGCTACACACTCTACGTCCTTTGGGGTACCAAGCAATGTTTAGGATCATTCTAATGGTTCTTATAAGTCCTAATACACATTCCTAGACCATTCTAAGCCTTTAGAATATTCTCTTAACCATTCTACACTTGTTAAAACCTCCAAGGACTCATGCTACACCCTCTACGTCCCTTGGGGACTCAAGCATTGTTTAGGATCATTCTAATGGTTCATATAAGTCCAAATACATATTCCTAGACCATTCTAAGCCTTTAGAATGCTCTCTTAACCATTCTACACTTGTTAGAACCTCTAAGGACTCGTGCTACACCCTCTACGTCACTTGGGGTACCAAGCAATGTTTAGGATCATTCTAATGGTTCTTATAAGTCCAAATACATATTACTAGACCATTCTAATCCTTTAGATTACTCTCTTAACCATTCTACACTTGTTAGAACCTCCAAGGACTCGTGCTACACCCTCTACGTCCCTTGGTGTACCAAGCAATGTTTAGGATCATTCTAATGGTTCTTATAAGTCCTAATATACCTACCTAGACCATTCTAAGCCTTTAGAATACTCTCTTAACCATTCTACACTTGTTAGAACAACTAAGCACTCGTTCTACACCCTCTACGTCACTTGGGGAACCGAGCAATGTTTAGGATCATTCTAATGGTTCTTACAAGTCCTAATACACATTCCTAGACCATTCTAAGCCTTTAGAATACTCTCTTAACCATTCTACACTTGTTAGAACCTCCAAGGACTCGTGCTACACACTCTACGTCCTTTGGGGTACCAAGCAATGTTTAGGATCATTCTAATGGTTCTTATAAGTCCTAATACACATTCCTAGACCATTCTAAGCCTTTAGAATATTCTCTTAACCATTCTACACTTGTTAGAACCTCCAAGGACTCATGCTACACCCTCTACGTCCCTTGGGGACTCAAGCATTGTTTAGGATCATTCTAATGGTTCATATAAGTCCAAATACATATTCCTAGCCATTCTAAGCCTTTAGAATACTCTCTTAACCATTCTACACTTGTTAGAACCTCCAAGGACTCGTGCTACACCCTCTACGTCCCTTGGTGTACCAAGCAATGTTTAGGATCATTCTACTGGTTCTTATAAGTCCTAATACACATTCCTAGACCATTCTAAGCCTTTAGAATACTCTCTTAACCATTCTACACATGTTAGAACCTCCAAGGACTCGTGCTACACCCTCTACGTCCCTTGCTGTACCAAGCAATGTTTAGGATCATTCTAATGGTTCTTATAAGTCCTAATACACCTTCCTACACCATTCTAAGCCTTTAGCATACTCTCTTAACCATTCTACACTTGTTAGAACCTCCAAGGACTCATGCTACACCCTCTACGTCCCTTGGGGACTCAAGGAATGTTTAGGATCATTCTAATGGTTCATATAAGTCCAAATACATATTCCTAGACCATTCTAAGCCTTTAGAATACTCTCTTAACCATTCTACACTTGTTAGAACCTCCAAGGACTCGTGCTACACCTTCTACGTCCTTTGGGGTACCAAGCAATGTTTAGGATCATTCTAATGGTACTTATAAGTCCTAATACACCTTCCTAGACCATTCTAAGCCTTTAGAATACTCTCTTAACCATTCTACACTTGTTAGAACCTCCAAGGACTCATGCTACACGCTCTACGTCCCTTGGGGACTCAAGCATTGTTTAGGATCATTCTAATGGTTCTTATAAGTCCAAATACATATTACTAAACCATTCTAAGCCTTTAGATTACTCTCTTAACCATTCTACACTTGTTAGAACCTCCAAGGACTCGTGCTACACCCTCTACGTCCCTTGGTGTACCAAGCAATGTTTAGGATCATTCTAATGGTTCTTATAAGTCCTAATACACCTACCTAGACCATTCTAAGCCTTTAGAATACTCTCTTAACCATTCTACACTTGTTAGAACAACTAAGCACTCGTTCTACACCCTCTACGTCACTTGGGGAACCGAGCAATGTTTAGGATCATTCTAATGGTTCTTACAAGCCCTAATACACATTCCTAGACCATTCTAAGCCTTTAGAATACTCTCTTAACCATTCTACACTTGTTAGAACCTCCAAGGACTCGTGCTACACACTCTACGTCCTTTGGGGTACCAAGCAATGTTTAGGATCATTCTAATGGTTCTTATAAGTCCTAATACACATTCCTAGACCATTCTAAGCCTTTAGAATATTCTCTTAACCATTCTACACTTGTTAGAACCTCCAAGGACTCATGCTACACCCTCTACGTCCCTTGGGGACTCAAGCATTGTTTAGGATCATTCTAATGGTTCACATAAGTCCAAATACATATTCCTAGCCATTCTAAGCCTTTAGAATACTCTCTTAACCATTCTACACTTGTTA
Organism: Crotalaria pallida; assembly: GCA_037953625.1. Lineage (NCBI taxonomy): Eukaryota > Viridiplantae > Streptophyta > Magnoliopsida > Fabales > Fabaceae > Crotalaria > Crotalaria pallida. The sequence goes on along the minus strand of CM075649.1, from coordinate 69,893,332 downwards.
GAACCTCCAAGGACTCGTGCTACACCCTCTACGTCCCTTGGTGTACCAAGCAATGTTTAGGATCATTCTACTGGTTCTTATAAGTCCTAATACACATTCCTAGACCATTCTAAGCCTTTAGAATACTCTCTTAACCATTCTACACATGTTAGAACCTCCAAGGACTCGTGCTACACCCTCTACGTCCTTTGGGGTAACAAGCAATGTTTAGGATCATTCTAATGCTTCTTATAAGTCCTAATACACATTCCTAGACCATTCTAAGCCTTTAGAATACTCTCTTAACCATTCTACACATGTTAGAACCTCCACGACTCGTGCTACACCCTCTACGTCCCTTGGTGTACCAAGCAATGTTTAGGATCATTCTAATGGTTCTTATAAGTCCTAATACACCTTCCTACACCATTCTAAGCCTTTAGCATACTCTCTTAACCATTCTACACTTGTTAGAACCTCCAAGGACTCATGCTACACCCTCTACGTCCCTTGGGGACTCAAGGAATGTTTAGGATCATTCTAATGGTTCATATAAGTCCAAATACATATTCCTAGACCATTCTAAGCCTTTAGAATACTCTCTTAACCATTCTACACTTGTTAGAACCTCCAAGGACTCGTGCTACACCTTCTACTTCCTTTGGGGTACCAAGCAATGTTTAGGATCATTCTAATGGTACTTATAAGTCCTAATACACATTCCTAGACCATTCTAAGCCTTTAGAATACTCTCTTAACCATTCTACACTTGTTAGAACCTCCAAGGACTCATGCTACACGCTCTACACCCCTTGGGGACTCAAGCATTGTTTAGGATCATTCTAATGGTTCTTATAAGTCCAAATACATATTACTAGACCATTCTAAGCCTTTAGATTACTCTCTTAACCATTCTACACTTGTTAGAATCTCCAAGGACTCGTGCTACACCTTCTACGTCCTTTGGGGTACCAAGCAATGTTTAGGATCAATCTAATGGTTCTTATAAGTCCTAATACACATTCCATACACTCTTAACCATTATACACTTGTTAGAACCTCCAAGGACTCGTGTTACACCCTCTACGTCACTTGGGGTACCGAGCAATGTTTAGGATCATTCTAATGTTTCTTATAAGTCCTAATACACATTCCTAGACCATTCTAAGCCTTTAGAATACTCTCTTAACCATTCTACACTTGTTAGAACATCCAAGCACTCGTTCTACACCCTCTACGTCACTTGGGGAACCGAGCAATGTTTAGGATGATTCTAATGGTTCTTATAAGTCCTAATACACATTCCTAGACCATTCTAAGCCTTTAGAATACTCTCTTAACCATTCTACACTTGTTAGAACATCCAAGCACTCGTTCTACACCCTCTACGTCACTTGGGGAACCGAGCAATGTTTAGGATCATTCTAATGGTTCTTACAAGTCCTAATACACATTCCTAGACCATTCTAAGCCTTTAGAATACTCTCTTAACCATTCTACACTTGTTAGAACCTCCAAGGACTCGTGCTACACACTCTACGTCCTTTGGGGTACCAAGCAATGTTTAGGATCATTCTAATGGTTCTTATAAGTTCTAATACACATTCCTAGACCATTCTAAGCCTTTAGAATATTCTCTTAACCATTCTACACTTGTTAGAACCTCCAAGGACTCGTGCTACACACTCTACGTCCTTTGGGGTACCAAGCAATGTTTAGGATCATTCTAATGGTTCTTATAAGTTCTAATACACATTCCTAGACCATTCTAAGCCTTTAGAATATTCTCTTAACCATTCTACACTTGTTAGAACCTCCAAGGACTCATGCTACACCCTCTACGTCCCTTGGGGACTCAAGCATTGTTTAGGATCATTCTAATGGTTCATATAAGTCCAAATACATATTCCTAGCCATTCTAAGCCTTTAGAATACTCTCTTAACCATTCTACACTTGTTAGAACCTCCAAGGACTCGTGCTACACCCTCTACGTCCCTTGGTGTACCAAGCAATGTTTAAGATCATTCTACTGGTTCTTATAAGTCCTAATACACATTCCTAGACCATTCTAAGCCTTTAGAATACTCTCTTAACCATTCTACACATGTTAGAACCTCCAAGGACTCGTTCTACACCCTCTACGTCCTTTGGGGTAACAAGCAATGTTTAGGATCATTCTAATGGTTCTTATAAGTCCTAATACACCTTCCTACACCATTCTAAGCCTTTAGCATACTCTCTTAACCATTCTACACTTGTTAGAACCTCCAAGGACTCATGCTACACCCTCTACGTCCCTTGGGGACTCAAGGAATGTTTAGGATCATTCTAATGGTTCATATAAGTCCAAATACATATTCCTAGACCATTCTAAGCCTTTAGAATACTCTCTTAACCATTCTACACTTGTTAGAACCTCCAAGGACTCGTGCTACACCTTCTACGTCCTTTGGGGTACCAAGCAATGTTTAGGATCATTCTAATGGTACTTATAAGTCCTAATACACCTTCCTAGACCATTCTAAGCCTTTAGAATACTCTCTTAACCATTCTACACTTGTTAGAACCTCCAAGGACTCATGCTACACCCTCTACGTCCTTTGGGGTAACAAGCAATGTTTAGGATCATTCTAATGCTTCTTATAAGTCCTAATACACATTCCTAGACCATTCTAAGCCTTTAGAATACTCTCTTAACCATTCTACACTTGTTAGAACATCCAAGCACTCGTTCTACACCCTCTACGTCACTTGGGGAACCGAGCAATGTTTAGGATGATTCTAATGGTTCTTATAAGTCCTAATACACATTCCTAGACCATTCTAAGCCTTTAGAATACTCTCTTAACCATTCTACACTTGTTAGAACATCCAAGCACTCGTTCTACACCCTCTACGTCACTTGGGGAACCGAGCAATGTTTAGGATCATTCTAATGGTTCTTACAAGTCCTAATACACCTTCCTACACCATTCTAAGCCTTTAGCATACTCTCTTAACCATTCTACACTTGTTAGAACCTCCAAGGACTCATGCTACACCCTCTACGTCCCTTGGGGACTCAAGGAATGTTTAGGATCATTCTAATGGTTCATATAAGTCCAAATACATATTCCTAGACCATTCTAAGCCTTTAGAATACTCTCTTAACCATTCTACACTTGTTAGAACCTCCAAGGACTCGTGCTACACCTTCTACGTCCTTTGGGGTACCAAGCAATGTTTAGGATCATTCTAATGGTACTTATAAGTCCTAATACACCTTCCTAGACCATTCTAAGCCTTTAGAATACTCTCTTAACCATTCTACACTTGTTAGAACCTCCAAGGACTCATGCTACACGCTCTACGTCCCTTGGGGACTCAAGCATTGTTTAGGATCATTCTAATGGTTCTTATAAGTCCAAATACATATTACTAGACCATTCTAAGCCTTTAGATTACTCTCTTAACCATTCTACACTTGTTAGAACCTCCAAGGACTCGTGCTACACCCTCTACGTCCCTTGGTGTACCAAGCAATGTTTAGGATCATTCTAATGGTTCTTATAAGTCCTAATACACCTACCTAGACCATTCTAAGCCTTTAGAATACTCTCTTAACCATTCTACACTTGTTAGAACAACTAAGCACTCGTTCTACACCCTCTACGTCACTTGGGGAACCGAGCAATGTTTAGGATCATTCTAATGGTTCTTACAAGCCCTAATACACATTCCTAGACCATTCTAAGCCTTTAGAATACTCTCTTAACCATTCTACACTTGTTAGAACCTCCAAGGACTCGTGCTACACACTCTACGTCCTTTGGGGTACCAAGCAATGTTTAGGATCATTCTAATGGTTCTTATAAGTCCTAATACACATTCCTAGACCATTCTAAGCCTTTAGAATATTCTCTTAACCATTCTACACTTGTTAGAACCTCCAAGGACTCATGCTACACCCTCTACGTCCCTTGGGGACTCAAGCATTGTTTAGGATCATTCTAATGGTTCACATAAGTCCAAATACATATTCCTAGCCATTCTAAGCCTTTAGAATACTCTCTTAACCATTCTACACTTGTTAGAACCTCCAAGGACTCGTGCTACACCCTCTACGTCCCTTGGTGTACCAAGCAATGTTTAGGATCATTCTACTGGTTCTTATAAGTCCTAATACACATTCCTAGACCATTCTAAGCCTTTAGAATACTCTCTTAACCATTCTACACATGTTAGAACCTCCAAGGACTCGTGCTACACCCTCTACGTCCTTTGGGGTAACAAGCAATGTTTAGGATCATTCTAATGCTTCTTATAAGTCCTAATACACATTCCTAGACCATTCTAAGCCTTTAGAATACTCTCTTAACCATTCTACACATGTTAGAACCTCCAAGGACTCGTGCTACACCCTCTACGTCCCTTGGTGTACCAAGCAATGTTTAGGATCATTCTAATGGTTCTTATAAGTCCTAATACACCTTCCTACACCATTCTAAGCCTTTAGCATACTCTCTTAACCATTCTACACTTGTTAGAACCTCCAAGGACTCATGCTACACCCTCTACGTCCCTTGGGGACTCAAGGAATGTTTAGGATCATTCTAATGGTTCATATAAGTCCAAATACATATTCCTAGACCATTCTAAGCCTTTAGAATACTCTCTTAACCATTCTACACTTGTTAGAACCTCCAAGGACTCGTGCTACACCTTCTACTTCCTTTGGGGTACCAAGCAATGTTTAGGATCATTCTAATGGTACTTATAAGTCCTAATACACATTCCTAGACCATTCTATGCCTTTAGAATACTCTCTTAACCATTCTACACTTGTTAGAACCTCCAAGGACTCATGCTACACGCTCTACACCCCTTGGGGACTCAAGCATTGTTTAGGATCATTCTAATGGTTCTTATAAGTCCAAATACATATTACTAGACCATTCTAAGCCTTTAGATTACTCTCTTAACCATTCTACACTTGTTAGAATCTCCAAGGACTCGTGCTACACCTTCTACGTCCTTTGGGGTACCAAGCAATGTTTAGGATCAATCTAATGGTTCTTATAAGTCCTAATACACATTCCATACACTCTTAACCATTATACACTTGTTAGAACCTCCAAGGACTCGTGTTACACCCTCTACGTCACTTGGGGTACCGAGCAATGTTTAGGATCATTCTAATGTTTCTTATAAGTCCTAATACACATTCCTAGACCATTCTAAGCCTTTAGAATACTCTCTTAACCATTCTACACTTGTTAGAACATCCAAGCACTCGTTCTACACCCTCTACGTCACTTGGGGAACCGAGCAATGTTTAGGATGATTCTAATGGTTCTTATAAGTCCTAATACACATTCCTAGACCATTCTAAGCCTTTAGAATACTCTCTTAACCATTCTACACTTGTTAGAACATCCAAGCACTCGTTCTACACCCTCTACGTCACTTGGGGAACCGAGCAATGTTTAGGATCATTCTAATGGTTCTTACAAGTCCTAATACACATTCCTAGACCATTCTAAGCCTTTAGAATACTCTCTTAACCATTCTACACTTGTTAGAACCTCCAAGGACTCCTGCTACACGCTCTACGTCCTTTGGGGTACCAAGCAATGTTTAGGATCATTCTAATGGTTCTTATAAGTTCTAATACACATTCCTAGACCATTCTAAGCCTTTAGAATATTCTCTTAACCATTCTACACTTGTTAGAACCTCCAAGGACTCATGCTACACCCTCTACGTCCCTTGGGGACTCAAGCATTGTTTAGGATCATTCTAATGGTTCATATAAGTCCAAATACATATTCCTAGCCATTCTAAGCCTTTAGAATACTCTCTTAACCATTCTACACTTGTTAGAACCTCCAAGGACTCGTGCTACACCCTCTACGTCCCTTGGTGTACCAAGCAATGTTTAGGATCATTCTACTGGTTCTTATAAGTCCTAATACACATTCCTAGACCATTCTAAGCCTTTAGAATACTCTCTTAACCATTCTACACATGTTAGAACCTCCAAGGACTCGTTCTACACCCTCTACGTCCTTTGGGGTAACAAGCAATGTTTAGGATCATTCTAATGGTTCTTACAAGTCCTAATACACATTCCTAGACCATTCTAAGCCTTTAGAATACTCTCTTAACCATTCTACACATGTTAGAACCTCCAAGGACTCGTGCTACACCCTCTACGTCCCTTGGTGTACCAAGCAATGTTTAGGATCATTCTAATGGTTCTTATAAGTCCTAATACACCTTTCTACACCATTCTAAGCCTTTAGAATACTCTCTTAACCATTCTACACTTGTTAGAACCTCCAAGGACTCATGCTACACCCTCTACATCCCTTGGGGACTCAAGTAATGTTTAGGATCATTCTAATGGTTCATATAAGTCCAAATACATATTCCTAGACCATTCTAAGCCTTTAGAATACTCTCTTAACCATTCTACACTTGTTAGAACCTCCAAGGACTCGTGCTACACCTTCTACGTCCTTTGGGGTACCAAGCAATGTTTAGGATCACTCTAATGGTACTTATAAGTCCTAATACACATTCCTAGACCATTCTAAGCCTTTAGAATACTCTCTTAACCATTCTACACTTGTTAGAACCTCCAAGGACTCCTGCTACACGCTCTACGTCCCTTGGGGACTCAAGCATTGTTTAGGATCAATCTAATGGTTCTTATAAGTCCAAATACATATTACTAGACCATTCTAAGCCTTTATATTACTCTCTTAACCATTCTACACTTGTTAGAACCTCCAAGGACTTGTGCTACACCTTCTACGTCCTTTGGGGTACCAAGCAATGTTTAGGATCAATCTAATGGTTCTTATAAGTCCTAATACACATTCCATACACTCTTAACCATTCTACACTTGTTAGAACCTCCAAGGACTCGTGCTACACCCTCTACGTCACTTGGGGTACCGAGCAATGTTTAGGATCATTCTAATGTTTCTTATAAGTCCTAATACACATTCCTAGACCATTCTAAGCCTTTAGAATACTCTCTTAACCATTCTACACTTGTTAGAACATCCAAGCACTCGTTCTACACCCTCTACGTCACTTGGGGAACCGAGCAATGTTTAGGATGATTCTAATGGTTCTTATAAGTCCTAATACACATTCCTAGACCATTCTAAGCCTTTAGAATACTCTCTTAACCATTCTACACTTGTTAGAACATCCAAGCACTCGTTCTACACCCTCTACGTCACTTGGGGAACCGAGCAATGTTTAGGATCATTCTAATGGTTCTTACAAGTCCTAATACACATTCCTAGACCATTCTAAGCCTTTAGAATACTCTCTTAACCATTCTACACTTGTTAGAACCTCCAAGGACTCGTGCTACACACTCTACGTCCTTTGGGGTACCAAGCAATGTTTAGGATCATTCTAATGGTTCTTATAAGTTCTAATACACATTCCTAGACCATTCTAAGCCTTTAGAATATTCTCTTAACCATTCTACACTTGTTAGAACCTCCAAGGACTCATGCTACACCCTCTACGTCCCTTGGGGACTCAAGCATTTTTTAGGATCATTCTAATGGTTCATATAAGTCCAAATACATATTCCTAGCCATTCTAAGCCTTTAGAATACTCTCTTAACCATTCTACACTTGTTAGAACCTCCAAGGACTCGTGCTACACCCTCTACGTCCCTTGGTGTACCAAGCAATGTTTAGGATCATTCTACTGGTTCTTATAAGTCCTAATACACATTCCTAGACCATTCTAAGCCTTTAGAATACTCTCTTAACCATTCTACACATGTTAGAACCTCCAAGGACTCGTTCTACACCCTCTACGTCCTTTGGGGTAACAAGCAATGTTTAGGATCATTCTAATGGTTCTTACAAGTCCTAATACACATTCCTAGACCATTCTAAGCCTTTAGAATACTCCCTTAACCATTCTACACATGTTAGAACCTCCAAGGACTCGTGCTACACCCTCTACGTCCCTTGGTGTACCAAGCAATGTTTAGGATCATTCTAATGGTTCTTATAAGTCCTAATACACCTTTCTACACCATTCTAAGCCTTTAGAATACTCTCTTAACCATTCTACACTTGTTAGAACCTCCAAGGACTCATGCTACACCCTCTACGTCCCTTGGGGACTCAAGTAATGTTTAGGATCATTCTAATGGTTCATATAAGTCCAAATACATATTCCTAGACCATTCTAAGCCTTTAGAATACTCTCTTAACCATTCTACACTTGTTAGAACCTCCAAGGACTCGTGCTACACCTTCTACGTCCTTTGGGGTACCAAGCAATGTTTAGGATCACTCTAATGGTACTTATAAGTCCTAATACACATTCCTAGACCATTCTAAGCCTTTAGAATACTCTCTTAACCATTCTACACTTGTTAGAACCTCCAAGGACTCCTGCTACACGCTCTACGTCCCTTGGGGACTCAAGCATTGTTTAGGATCATTCTAATGGTTCTTATAAGTCCAAATACATATTACTAGACCATTCTAAGCCTTTAGATTACTCTCTTAACCATTCTACACTTGTTAGAACCTCCAAGGACTTGTGCTACACCTTCTACGTCCTTTGGGGTACCAAGCAATGTTTAGGATCAATCTAATGGTTCTTATAAGTCCTAATACACATTCCATACACTCTTAACCATTCTACACTTGTTAGAACCTCCAAGGACTCGTGCTACACCCTCTACGTCACTTGGGGTACCGAGCAATGTTTAGGATCATTCTAATGTTTCTTATAAGTCCTAATACACATTCCTAGACCATTCTAAGCCTTTAGAATACTCTCTTAACCATTCTACACTTGTTAGAACATCCAAGCACTCGTTCTACACCCTCTACGTCACTTGGGGAACCGAGCAATGTTTAGGATGATTCTAATGGTTCTTATAAGTCCTAATACACATTCCTAGACCATTCTAAGCCTTTAGAATACTCTCTTAACCATTCTACACTTGTTAGAACATCCAAGCACTCGTTCTACACCCTCTACATCACTTGGGGAACCGAGCAATGTTTAGGATCATTCTAATGGTTCTTACAAGTCCTAATACACATTCCTAGACCATTCTAAGCCTTTAGAATACTCTCTTAACCATTCTACACTTGTTAGAACCTCCAAGGACTCGTGCTACACACTCTACGTCCTTTGGGGTACCAAGCAATGTTTAGGATCATTCTAATGGTTCTTATAAGTTCTAATACACATTCCTAGACCATTCTAAGCCTTTAGAATATTCTCTTAACCATTCTACACTTGTTAGAACCTCCAAGGACTCATGCTACACCCTCTACGTCCCTTGGGGACTCAAGCATTTTTTAGGATCATTCTAATGGTTCATATAAGTCCAAATACATATTCCTAGCCATTCTAAGCCTTTAGAATACTCTCTTAACCATTCTACACTTGTTAGAACCTCCAAGGACTCGTGCTACACCCTCTACGTCCCTTGGTGTACCAAGCAATGTTTAGGATCATTCTACTGGTTCTTATAAGTCCTAATACACATTCCTAGACCATTCTAAGCCTTTAGAATACTCTCTTAACCATTCTACACATGTTAGAACCTCCAAGGACTCGTTCTACACCCTCTACGTCCTTTGGGGTAACAAGCAATGTTTAGGATCATTCTAATGGTTCTTACAAGTCCTAATACACATTCCTAGACCATTCTAAGCCTTTAGAATACTCCCTTAACCATTCTACACATGTTAGAACCTCCAAGGACTCGTGCTACACCCTCTACGTCCCTTGGTGTACCAAGCAATGTTTAGGATCATTCTAATGGTTCTTATAAGTCCTAATACACCTTTCTACACCATTCTAAGCCTTTAGAATACTCTCTTAACCATTCTACACTTGTTAGAACCTCCAAGGACTCATGATACACCCTCTACGTCCCTTGGGGACTCAAGTAATGTTTAGGATCATTCTAATGGTTCATATAAGTCCAAATACATATTCCTAGACCATTCTAAGCCTTTAGAATACTCTCTTAACCATTCTACACTTGTTAGAACCTCCAAGGACTCGTGCTACACCTTCTACGTCCTTTGGGGTACCAAGCAATGTTTAGGATCACTCTAATGGTACTTATAAGTCCTAATACACATTCCTAGACCATTCTAAGCCTTTAGAATACTCTCTTAACCATTCTACACTTGTTAGAACCTCCAAGGACTCCTGCTACACGCTCTACGTCCCTTGGGGACTCAAGCATTGTTTAGGATCATTCTAATGGTTCTTATAAGTCCAAATACATATTACTAGACCATTCTAAGCCTTTAGATTACTCTCTTAACCATTCTACACTTGTTAGAACCTCCAAGGACTTGTGCTACACCTTCTACGTCCTTTGGGGTACCAAGCAATGTTTAGGATCAATCTAATGGTTCTTATAAGTCCTAATACACATTCCATACACTCTTAACCATTCTACACTTGTTAGAACCTCCAAGGACTCGTGCTACACCCTCTACGTCACTTGGGGTACCGAGCAATGTTTAGGATCATTCTAATGTTTCTTATAAGTCCTAATACACATTCCTAGACCATTCTAAGCCTTTAGAATACTCTCTTAACCATTCTACACTTGTTAGAACATCCAAGCACTCGTTCTACACCCTCTACGTCACTTGGGGAACCGAGCAATGTTTAGGATGATTCTAATGGTTCTTATAAGTCCTAATACACATTCCTAGACCATTGTAAGCCTTTAGAATACTCTCTTAACCATTCTACACTTGTTAGAACATCCAAGCACTCGTTCTACACCCTCTACGTCACTTGGGGAACCGAGCAATGTTTAGGATGATTCTAATGGTTCTTATAAGTCCTAATACACATTCCTAGACCATTCTAAGCCTTTAGAATACTCTCTTAACCATTCTACACTTGTTAGAACATCCAAGCACTCGTTCTACACCCTCTACGTCACTTGGGGAACCGAGCAATGTTTACGATGATTCTAATGGTTCTTATAAGTCCTAATACACATTCCTAGACCATTCTAAGCCTTTAGAATACTCTCTTAACCATTCTACACTTGTTAGAACCTCCAAGGACTCGTGCTACACACTCTACGTCCTTTGGGGTACCAAGCAATGTTTAGGATCATTCTAATGGCTCTTATAAGTCCTAATACACATTCCTAGACCATTCTAAGCCTTTAGAAAACTCTCTTAACCATTCTACACTTGTTAGAACCTCCAAGGACTCGTGCTACACCCTCTACGTCACTTGGGGTACCGAGCAATGTTTAGGATCATTCTAATGGTTCTTATAAGTCCTAATAAACATTCCTAGACCATTCTAAGCCTTTAGAATACTCTCTTAACCATTCTACACTTGTTAGAACCTCCAAGGACTCATGCTACACGCTCTACGTCCCTTGGGGACTCAAGCATTGTTTAGGATCATTCTAATGGTTCTTATAAATCCAAATACATATTCCTAGACCATTCTAAGCCTTTAGAATACTCTCTTAACCATTCTACACTTGTTAGAACCTCCAAGGACACGTGCTACACCCTCTACGTCACTTGGGGTACCGAGCAATGTTTAGGATCATTCTAATGGTTCTTATAAGTCCTAATACACATTCCTAGACCATTCTAAGCCTTTAGAATACTCTCTTAACCATTCTACACTTGTTAGAACATTCAAGGACTCGTGCTACACCCTCTACGTCCCTTGGTGTACCAAGCAATGTTTAGGATCATTCTAATGGTTCTTATAAGTCCTAATACACATTCCTAGATTCTAAGCCTTTAGAATACTCTCTTAACCATTATACACTTGTTAAAACCTCCAAGGACTCATGCTACACCCTCTACGTCCCTTGAGGACTCAAGTATTGTTTAGGATCATTCTAATGGTTCTTATAAATCCTAATACACATTCCTAGACCATTCTAAGCCTTTAGAATACTCTCTTAACCATTCTACACTTGTTAGAACCTCCAAGGACTCGTGCTACACCCTCTACGTCACTTGGGGTACCGAGCAATGTTTAGGATCATTCTAATGGTTCTTATAAGTCCTAATACACATTCCTAGACCATTCTAAGCGTTTAGAATACTCTCTTAACCATTCTACACATGTTAGAACCTCCAAGGACTCGTGCTACACCCTCTACGTCCCTTGGTGTACCAAGCAATGTTTAGGATCATTCTAATGGTTCTTATAAGTCCTAATACACCTTTCTACACCATTCTAAGCCTTTATAATACTCTCTTAACCATTCTACACTTGTTAGAACCTCCAAGGACTCATGCTACACCCTCTACGTCCCTTGGGGACTCAAGTAATGTTTAGGATCATTCTAATGGTTCATATAAGTCCAAATACATATTCCTAGACCATTCTAAGCCTTTAGAATACTCTCTTAACCATTCTACACTTGTTAGAACCTCCAAGGACTCGTGCTACACCTTCTACGTCCTTTGGGGTACCAAGCAATGTTTAGGATCACTCTAATGGTACTTATAAGTCCTAATACACATTCCTAGACCATTCTAAGCCTTTAGAATACTCTCTTAACCATTCTACACTTGTTAGAACCTCCAAGGACTCCTGCTACATGCTCTACGTCCCTTGGGGACTCAAGCATTGTTTAGGATCATTCTAATGGTTCTTATAAGTCCAAATACATATTACTAGACCATTCTAAGCCTTTAGATTACTCTCTTAACCATTCTACACTTGTTAGAACCTCCAAGGACTTGTGCTACACCTTCTACGTCCTTTGGGGTACCAAGCAATGTTTAGGATCAATCTAATGGTTCTTATAAGTCCTAATACACATTCCATACACTCTTAACCATTCTACACTTGTTAGAACCTCCAAGGACTCGTGCTACACCCTCTACGTCACTTGGGGTACCGAGCAATGTTTAGGATCATTCTAATGTTTCTTATAAGTCCTAATACACATTCCTAGACCATTCTAAGCCTTTAGAATACTCTCTTAACCATTCTACACTTGTTAGAACATCCAAGCACTCGTTCTACACCCTCTACGTCACTTGGGGAACCGAGCAATGTTTAGGATGATTCTAATGGTTCTTATAAGTCCTAATACACATTCCTAGACCATTGTAAGCCTTTAGAATACTCTCTTAACCATTCTACACTTGTTAGAACATCCAAGCACTCGTTCTACACCCTCTACGTCACTTGGGGAACCGAGCAATGTTTAGGATGATTCTAATGGTTCTTATAAGTCCTAATACACATTCCTAGACCATTCTAAGCCTTTAGAATACTCTCTTAACCATTCTACACTTGTTAGAACATCCAAGCACTCGTTCTACACCCTCTACGTCACTTGGGGAACCGAGCAATGTTTACGATGATTCTAATGGTTCTTATAAGTCCTAATACACATTCCTAGACCATTCTAAGCCTTTAGAATACTCTCTTAACCATTCTACACTTGTTAGAACCTCCAAGGACTCGTGCTACACACTCTACGTCCTTTGGGGTACCAAGCAATGTTTAGGATCATTCTAATGGCTCTTATAAGTCCTAATACACATTCCTAGACCATTTTAAGCCTTTAGAAAACTCTCTTAACCATTCTACACTTGTTAGAACCTCCAAGGACTCGTGCTACACCCTCTACGTCACTTGGGGTACCGAGCAATGTTTAGGATCATTCTAATGGTTCTTATAAGTCCTAATAAACATTCCTAGACCATTCTAAGCCTTTAGAATACTCTCTTAACCATTCTACACTTGTTAGAACCTCCAAGGACTCATGCTACACGCTGTACGTCCCTTGGGGACTCAAGCATTGTTTAGGATCATTCTAATGGTTCTTATAAATCCAAATACATATTCCTAGACCATTCTAAGCCTTTAGAATACTCTCTTAACCATTCTACACTTGTTAGAACCTCCAAGGACACGTGCTACACCCTCTACGTCACTTGGGGTACCGAGCAATGTTTAGGATCATTCTAATGGTTCTTATAAGTCCTAATACACATTCCTAGACCATTCTAAGCCTTTAGAATACTCTCTTAACCATTCTACACTTGTTAGAACATTCAAGGACTCGTGCTACACCCTCTACGTCCCTTGGTGTACCAAGCAATGTTTAGGATCATTCTAATGGTTCTTATAAGTCCTAATACACATTCCTAGATTCTAAGCCTTTAGAATACTCTCTTAACCATTATACACTTGTTAAAACCTCCAAGGACTCATGCTACACCCTCTACGTCCCTTGAGGACTCAAGTATTGTTTAGGATCATTCTAATGGTTCTTATAAATCCTAATACACATTCCTAGACCATTCTAAGCCTTTAGAATACTCTCTTAACCATTCTACACTTGTTAGAACCTCCAAGGACTCGTGCTACACCCTCTACGTCACTTGGGGTACCGAGCAATGTTTAGGATCATTCTAATGGTTCTTATAAGTCCTAATACACATTCCTAGACCATTCTAAGCCTTTAGAATACTCTCTTAACCATTCTACACATGTTAGAACCTCCAAGGACTCGTGCTACACCCTCTACGTCCCTTGGTGTACCAAGCAATGTTTAGGATCATTCTAATGGTTCTTATAAGTCCTAATACACCTTTCTACACCATTCTAAGCCTTTAGAATACTCTCTTAACCATTCTACACTTGTTAGAACCTCCAAGGACTCATGCTACACCCTCTACGTCCCTTGGGGACTCAAGTAATGTTTAGGATCATTCTAATGGTTCATATAAGTCCAAATACATATTCCTAGACCATTCTAAGCCTTTAGAATACTCTCTTAACCATTCTACACTTGTTAGAACCTCCAAGGACTCGTGCTACACCTTCTACGTCCTTTGGGGTACCAAGCAATGTTTAGGATCACTCTAATGGTACTTATAAGTCCTAATACACATTCCTAGACCATTCTAAGCCTTTAGAATACTCTCTTAACCATTCTACACTTGTTAGAACCTCCAAGGACTCCTGCTACACGCTCTACGTCCCTTGGGGACTCAAGCATTGTTTAGGATCATTCTAATGGTTCTTATAAGTCCAAATACATATTACTAGACCATTCTAAGCCTTTAGATTACTCTCTTAACCATTCTACACTTGTTAGAACCTCCAAGGACTTGTGCTACACCTTCTACGTCCTTTGGGGTACCAAGCAATGTTTAGGATCAATCTAATGGTTCTTATAAGTCCTAATACACATTCCATACACTCTTAACCATTCTACACTTGTTAGAACCTCCAAGGACTCGTGCTACACCCTCTACGTCACTTGGGGTACCGAGCAATGTTTAGGATCATTCTAATGTTTCTTATAAGTCCTAATACACATTCCTAGACCATTCTAAGCCTTTAGAATACTCTCTTAACCATTCTACACTTGTTAGAACATCCAAGCACTCGTTCTACACCCTCTACGTCACTTGGGGAACCGAGCAATGTTTAGGATGATTCTAATGGTTCTTATAAGTCCTAATACACATTCCTAGACCATTGTAAGCCTTTAGAATACTCTCTTAACCATTCTACACTTGTTAGAACATCCAAGCACTCGTTCTACACCCTCTACGTCACTTGGGGAACCGAGCAATGTTTAGGATGATTCTAATGGTTCTTATAAGTCCTAATACACATTCCTAGACCATTCTAAGCCTTTAGAATACTCTCTTAACCATTCTACACTTGTTAGAACCTCCAAGGACTCGTGCTACACACTCTACGTCCTTTGGGGTACCAAGCAATGTTTAGGATCATTCTAATGGCTCTTATAAGTCCTAATACACATTCCTAGACCATTCTAAGCCTTTAGAAAACTCTCTTAACCATTCTACACTTGTTAGAACCTCCAAGGACTCGTGCTACACCCTCTACGTCACTTGGGGTACCGAGCAATGTTTAGGATCATTCTAATGGTTCTTATAAGTCCTAATAAACATTCCTAGACCATTCTAAGCCTTTAGAATACTCTCTTAACCATTCTACACTTGTTAGAACCTCCAAGGACTCATGCTACACGCTCTACGTCCCTTAGGGACTCAAGCATTGTTTAGGATCATTCTAATGGTTCTTATAAATCCAAATACATATTCCTAGACCATTCTAAGCCTTTAGAATACTCTCTTAACCATTCTACACTTGTTAGAACCTCCAAGGACACGTGCTACACCCTCTACGTCACTTGGGGTACCGAGCAATGTTTAGGATCATTCTAATGGTTCTTATAAGTCCTAATACACATTCCTAGACCATTCTAAGCCTTTAGAATACTCTCTTAACCATTCTACACTTGTTAGAACATTCAAGGACTCGTGCTACACCCTCTACGTCCCTTGGTGTACCAAGCAATGTTTAGGATCATTCTAATGGTTCTTATAAGTCCTAATACACATTCCTAGATTCTAAGCCTTTAGAATACTCTCTTAACCATTATACACTTGTTAAAACCTCCAAGGACTCATGCTACACCCTCTACGTCCCTTGAGGACTCAAGTATTGTTTAGGATCATTCTAATGGTTCTTATAAATCCTAATACACATTCCTAGACCATTCTAAGCCTTTAGAATACTCTCTTAACCATTCTACACTTGTTAGAACCTCCAAGGACTCGTGGTACACCCTCTACGTCACTTGGGGTACCGAGCAATGTTTAGGATCATTCTAATGGTTCTTATAAGTCCTAATACACATTCCTAGACCATTCTAAGCCTTTAGAATACTCTCTTAACCATTCTACACATGTTAGAACCTCCAAGGACTCGTGCTACACCCTCTACGTCCCTTGGTGTACCAAGCAATGTTTAGGATCATTCTAATGGTTCTTATAAGTCCTAATACACCTTTCTACACCATTCTAAGCCTTTAGAATACTCTCTTAACCATTCTACACTTGTTAGAACCTCCAAGGACTCATGCTACACCCTCTACGTCCCTTGGGGACTCAAGTAATGTTTAGGATCATTCTAATGGTTCATATAAGTCCAAATACATATTCCTAGACCATTCTAAGCCTTTAGAATACTCTCTTAACCATTCTACACTTGTTAGAACCTCCAAGGACTCGTGCTACACCTTCTACGTCCTTTGGGGTACCAAGCAATGTTTAGGATCACTCTAATGGTACTTATAAGTCCTAATACACATTCCTAGACCATTCTAAGCCTTTAGAATACTCTCTTAACCATTCTACACTTGTTAGAACCTCCAAGGACTCCTGCTACACGCTCTACGTCCCTTGGGGACTCAAGCATTGTTTAGGATCATTCTAATGGTTCTTATAAGTCCAAATACATATTACTAGACCATTCTAAGCCTTTAGATTACTCTCTTAACCATTCTACACTTGTTAGAACCTCCAAGGACTTGTGCTACACCTTCTACGTCCTTTGGGGTACCAAGCAATGTTTAGGATCAATCTAATGGTTCTTGTAAGTCCTAATACACATTCCATACACTCTTAACCATTCTACACTTGTTAGAACCTCCAAGGACTCGTGCTACACCCTCTACGTCACTTGGGGTACCGAGCAATGTTTAGGATCATTCTAATGGTTCTTATAAGTCCTAATACACATTCCTAGACCATTCTAAGCCTTTAGAATACTCTCTTAACCATTCTACACTTGTTAGAACCTCCAAGGACTCGTGCTACACCCTCTACATCACTTGGGGTACCGAGCAATGTTTAGGATCATTCTAATGGTTCTTATAAGTCCTAATACACATTCCTAGACCATTCTAAGCCTTTAGAATACTCTCTTAACCATTCTACACTTGTTAGAACCTCCAAGGACTCATGCTACACGCTCTACGTCCCTTAGGGACTCAAGCATTGTTTAGGATCATTCTAATGGTTCTTATAAATCCAAATACATATTCCAAGACCATTCTAAGCCTTTAGAATACTCTCTTAACCATTCTACACTTCTAGAACCTCCAAGGACACGTGCTACACCCTCTACGTCACTTGGGGTACCGAGCAATGTTTAGGATCATTTTAATGGTTCTTATAAGTCCTAATACACATTCCTAGACCATTCTAAGCCTTTAGAATACTCTCTTAACCATTCTACACTTGTTAGAACATTCAAGGACTCGTGCTACACCCTCTACATCCCTTGGTGTACCAAGCAATGTTTAGGATTATTCTAATGGTTCTTATAAGTCCTAATACACATTCCTAGACCATTCTAAGCCTTTAGAATACTCTCTTAACCATTCTACACTTGTTAGAACCTCCAAGGACTCATGTTACACGCTCTACGTCCCTTGGGGACTCAAGCATTGTTTAGGATCATTCTAATGGTTCTTATAAGTCCAAATACATATTACTAGACCATTCTAAGCCTTTAGAATACTCTCTTAACCATTCTACACTTGTTAGAACCTCCAAGGACTCACGCTACACGCTCTACGTCCCTTGGGGACTCAAGCATTGTTTAGGATCATTCTAATGGTTCTTATAAATCCAAATACATATTCCTAGACCATTCTAAGCCTTTAGAATACTCTGTTAACTATTCTACACTTGTTAGAACCTCCAAGGACTCGTGCTACACCCTCTACATCACTTGGGGTACCGAGCAATGTTTAGGATCATTCTAATGGTTCTTATAAGTCCTAATACACATTCCTAGACCATTCTAAGCCATTAGAATACTCTCTTAACCATTCTACACTTGTTAGAACATTCAAGGACTCGTGCTACACCCTCTACGTCCCTTGGTGTACCAAGCAATGTTTAGGATCATTCTAATGGTTCTTATAAGTCCTAATACACATTCCTAGACTCTAAGCCTTTAGAATACTCTCTTAACCATTATACACTTGTTAAAACCTCCAAGGACTCATGCTACACCCTCTACGTCCCTTGAGGACTCAAGTATTGTTTAGGATCATTCTAATGGTTCTTATAAATCCTAATACACATTCCTAGACCATTCTAAGCCTTTAGAATACTCTCTTAACCATTCTACACTTGTTAGAACCTCCAAGGACTCGTGCTACACCCTCTACATCACTTGGGGTACCGAGCAATGTTTAGGATCATTCTAATGGTTCTTATAAGTCCTAATACACATTCCTAGACCATTCTAAGCCTTTAGAATACTCTCTTAACCATTCTACACTTGTTAGAACCTCCAAGGACTCATGCTACACGCTCTACGTCCCTTAGGGACTCAAGCATTGTTTAGGATGATTCTAATGGTTCTTATAAGTCCTAATACACATTCCTAGACCATTCTAAGCCTTTAGAATACTCTCTTAACCATTCTACACTTGTTAGAACCTCCAAGGACTCGTGCTACACACTCTACGTCCTTTGGGGTACCAAGCAATGTTTAGGATCATTCTAATGCTTCTAATAAGTCCTAATACACATTCATAGACCATTCTAAGCCTTTTGAATACTCTCTTAACCATTCTACACTTGTTTGAACATCCAAGGACTCGTGCTACACCCTCTACGTCCTTTGGGGTACCAAGAAATGTTTAGGATTATTCTAATGGTTCTTATAAGTCCTAATACACATTCCTAGACCATTCTAAGCCTTTAGAATACTCTCTTAACCATTCTACACTTGTTAGAACCTCCAAGGACTCATGTTACACGCTCTACGTCCCTTGGGGACTCCAGCATTGTTTAGGATCATTCTAATGGTTCTTATAAGTCCAAATACATATTACTAGACCATTCTAAGCCTTTAGAATACTCTCTTAACCATTCTACACTTGTTAGAACCTCCAAGGACTCACGCTACACGCTCTACGTCCCTTGGGGACTCAAGCATTGTTTAGGATCATTCTAATGGTTCTTATAAATCCAAATACATATTCCTAGACCATTCTAAGCCTTTAGAATACTCTGTTAACTATTCTACACTTGTTAGAACCTCCAAGGACTCGTGCTACACCCTCTACATCACTTGGGGTACCGAGCAATGTTTAGGATCATTCTAATGGTTCTTATAAGTCCTAATACACATTCCTAGACCATTCTAAGCCATTAGAATACTCTCTTAACCATTCTACACTTGTTAGAACATTCAAGGACTCGTGCTACACCCTCTACGTCCCTTGGTGTACCAAGCAATGTTTAGGATCATTCTAATGGTTCTTATAAGTCCTAATACACATTCCTAGACTCTAAGCCTTTAGAATACTCTCTTAACCATTATACACTTGTTAAAACCTCCAAGGACTCATGCTACACCCTCTACGTCCCTTGAGGACTCAAGTATTGTTTAGGATCATTCTAATGGTTCTTATAAATCCTAATACACATTCCTAGACCATTCTAAGCCTTTAGAATACTCTCTTAACCATTCTACACTTGTTAGAACCTCCAAGGACTCGTGCTACACCCTCTACATCACTTGGGGTACCGAGCAATGTTTAGGATCATTCTAATGGTTCTTATAAGTCCTAATACACATTCCTAGACCATTCTAAGCCTTTAGAATACTCTCTTAACCATTCTACACTTGTTAGAACCTCCAAGGACTCATGCTACACGCTCTACGTCCCTTAGGGACTCAAGCATTGTTTAGGATCATTCTAATGGTTCTAATAAATCCAAATACATATTCCAAGACCATTCTAAGCCTTTAGAATACTCTCTTAACCATTCTACACTTGTTAGAACCTCCAAGGACACGTGCTACACCCTCTACGTCACTTGGGGTACCGAGCAATGTTTAGGATCATTTTAATGGTTCTTATAAGTCCTAATACACATTCCTAGACCATTCTAAGCCTTTAGAATACTCTCTTAACCATTCTACACTTGTTAGAACATTCAAGGACTCGTGCTACACCCTCTACATCCCTTGGTGTACCAAGCAATGTTTAGGATTATTCTAATGGTTCTTATAAGTCCTAATACACATTCCTAGACCATTCTAAGCCTTTAGAATACTCTCTTAACCATTATACACTTGTTAGAACCTCCAAGGACTCATGTTACACGCTCTACGTCCCTTGGGGACTCAAGCATTGTTTAGGATCATTCTAATGGTTCTTATAAGTCCAAATACATATTACTAGACCATTCTAAGCCTTTAGAATACTCTCTTAACCATTCTACACTTGTTAGAACCTCCAAGGACTCACGCTACACGCTCTACGTCCCTTGGGGACTCAAGCATTGTTTAGGATCATTCTAATGGTTCTTATAAATCCAAATACATATTCCTAGACCATTCTAAGCCTTTAGAATACTCTGTTAACTATTCTACACTTGTTAGAACCTCCAAGGACTCGTGCTACACCCTCTACATCACTTGGGGTACCGAGCAATGTTTAGGATCATTCTAATGGTTCTTATAAGTCCTAATACACATTCCTAGACCATTCTAAGCCATTAGAATACTCTCTTAACCATTCTACACTTGTTAGAACATTCAAGGACTCGTGCTACACCCTCTACGTCCCTTGGTGTACCAAGCAATGTTTAGGATCATTCTAATGGTTCTTATAAGTCCTAATACACATTCCTAGACTCTAAGCCTTTAGAATACTCTCTTAACCATTATACACTTGTTAAAACCTCCAAGGACTCATGCTACACCCTCTACGTCCCTTGAGGACTCAAGTATTGTTTAGGATCATTCTAATGGTTCTTATAAATCCTAATACACATTCCTAGACCATTCTAAGCCTTTAGAATACTCTCTTAACCATTCTACACTTGTTAGAACCTCCAAGGACTCGTGCTACACCCTCTACATCACTTGGGGTACCGAGCAATGTTTAGGATCATTCTAATGGTTCTTATAAGTCCTAATACACATTCCTAGACCATTCTAAGCCTTTAGAATACTCTCTTAACCATTCTACACTTGTTAGAACCTCCAAGGACTCATGCTACACGCTCTACGTCCCTTAGGGACTCAAGCATTGTTTAGGATGATTCTAATGGTTCTTATAAGTCCTAATACACATTCCTAGACCATTCTAAGCCTTTAGAATACTCTCTTAACCATTCTACACTTGTTAGAACCTCCAAGGACTCGTGCTACACACTCTACGTCCTTTGGGGTACCAAGCAATGTTTAGGATCATTCTAATGGTTCTAATAAGTCCTAATACACATTCATAGACCATTCTAAGCCTTTTGAATACTCTCTTAACCATTCTACACTTGTTTGAACATCCAAGGACTCGTGCTACACCCTCTACGTCCTTTGGGGTACCAAGAAATGTTTAGGATTATTCTAATGGTTCATATAAGTCCTAATACACATTCCTAGACCATTCTAAGCCTTTAGAATACTCTCTTAACCATTCTACACTTGTTAGAACCTCCAAGGACTCATGTTACACGCTCTACGTCCCTTGGGGACTCCAGCATTGTTTAGGATCATTCTAATGGTTCTTATAAGTCCAAATACATATTACTAGACCATTCTAAGCCTTTAGAATACTCTCTTAACCATTCTACACTTGTTAGAACCTCCAAGGACTCACGCTACACGCTCTACGTCCCTTGGGGACTCAAGCATTGTTTAGGATCATTCTAATGGTTCTTATAAATCCAAATACATATTCCTAGACCATTCTAAGCCTTTAGAATACTCTGTTAACTATTCTACACTTGTTAGAACCTCCAAGGACTCGTGCTACACCCTCTACATCACTTGGGGTACCGAGCAATGTTTAGGATCATTCTAATGGTTCTTATAAGTCCTAATACACATTCCTAGACCATTCTAAGCCATTAGAATACTCTCTTAACCATTCTACACTTGTTAGAACATTCAAGGACTCGTGCTACACCCTCTACGTCCCTTGGTGTACCAAGCAATGTTTAGGATCATTCTAATGGTTCTTATAAGTCCTAATACACATTCCTAGACTCTAAGCCTTTAGAATACTCTCTTAACCATTATACACTTGTTAAAACCTCCAAGGACTCATGCTACACCCTCTACGTCCCTTGAGGACTCAAGTATTGTTTAGGATCATTCTAATGGTTCTTATAAATCCTAATACACATTCCTAGACCATTCTAAGCCTTTAGAATACTCTCTTAACCATTCTACACTTGTTAGAACCTCCAAGGACTCGTGCTACACCCTCTACATCACTTGGGATACCGAGCAATGTTTAGGATCATTCTAATGGTTCTTATAAGTCCTAATACACATTCCTAGACCATTCTAAGCCTTTAGAATACTCTCTTAACCATTCTACACTTGTTAGAACCTCCAAGGACTCATGCTACACGCTCTACGTCCCTTAGGGACTCAAGCATTGTTTAGGATCATTCTAATGGTTCTTATAAATCCAAATACATATTCCAAGACCATTCTAAGCCTTTAGAATACTCTCTTAACCATTCTACACTTGTTAGAACCTCCAAGGACACGTGCTACACCCTCTACGTCACTTGGGGTACCGAGCAATGTTTAGGATCATTTTAATGGTTCTTATAAGTCCTAATACACATTCCTAGACCATTCTAAGCCTTTAGAATACTCTCGTAACCATTCTACACTTGTTAGAACATTCAAGGACTCGTGCTACACCCTCTACATCCCTTGGTGTACCAAGCAATGTTTAGGATCATTCTAATGGTTCTTATAAGTCCTAATACACATTCCTAGATTCTAAGCCTTTAGAATACTCTCTTAACCATTATACACTTGTTAAAACCTCCAAGGACTCATGCTACACCCTCTACGTCCCTTGAGGACTCAAGTATTGTTTAGGATCATTCTAATGGTTCTTATAAATCCTAATACACATTCCTAGACCATTCTAAGCCTTTAGAATACTCTCTTAACCATTCTACACTTGTTAGAACCTCCAAGGACTCGTGCTACACCCTCTACATCACTTGGGGTACCGAGCAATGTTTAGGATCATTCTAATGGTTCTTATAAGTCCTAATACACATTCCTAGACCATTCTAAGCCTTTAGAATACTCTCTTAACCATTCTACACTTGTTAGAACATCCAAGGACTCGTGCTACACCCTCTACGTCCCTTGGTGTACCAAGCAATGTTTAGGATCATTCTAATGGTTCTTATAAGTCCTAATACACATTCCTAGACCATTCTAAGCCTTTAGAATACTCTCTTAACCATTCTACACTTGTTAGAACCTCCAAGGACTCATGTTACACGCTCTACGTCCCTTGGGGACTCAAGCATTGTTTAGGATCATTCTAATGGTTCTTATAAATACAAATACATATTCCTAGACCATTCTAAGCCTTTAGAATACTCTCTTAACCATTCTACACTTGTTAGAACCTCCAAGGACACGTGCTACACCCTCTACGTCACTTGGGGACTCAAGCACTGTTTAGGATCATTCTAATGGTTCATATAAGTCCAAATACATATTCCTAGACCATTCTAAGCCTTTAGAATACTCTCGTAACCATTCTACACTTGTTAGAACATTCAAGGACTCGTGCTACACCCTCTACATCCCTTGGTGTACCAAGCAATGTTTAGGATCATTCTAATGGTTCTTATAAGTCCTAATACACATTCCTAGATTCTAAGCCTTTAGAATACTCTCTTAACCATTATACACTTGTTAAAACCTCCAAGGACTCATGCTACACCCTCTACGTCCCTTGAGGACTCAAGTATTGTTTAGGATCATTCTAATGGTTCTTATAAGTCCAAATACATATTCCTAGACCATTCTAAGCCTTTAGAATACTCTCTTAACCATTCTACACTTGTTAGAACCTCCAAGGACTCGTGCTACACCCTCTACGTCCTTTGGGGTACATGGCAATGTTTAGGATCATTCTAATGGTTCTTATAAGTCCTAATACACATTCATAGACCATTCTAAGCCTTTTGAATACTCTCTTAACCATTCTACACTTGTTCGAACATCCAAGGACTCGTGCTACACCCTCTACGTCCTTTGGGGTACCAAGAAATGTTTAGGATTATTCTAATGGTTCTTATAAGTCCTAATACACATTCCTAGACCATTCTAAGCCTTTAGAATACTCTCTTAACCATTCTACACTTGTTAGAACCTCCAAGGACTCATGTTACACGCTCTACGTCCCTTGGGGACTCAAGCATTGTTTAGGATCATTCTAATGGTTCTTATAAGTCCAAATACATATTACTAGACCATTCTAAGCCTTTAGAATACCCTCTTAACCATTCTACACTTGTTAGAACCTCCAAGGACTCACGCTACACGCTCTACGTCCCTTGGGGACTCAAGCATTGTTTAGGATCATTCTAATGGTTCTTTTAAATCCAAATACATATTCCTAGACCATTCTAAGCCTTTAGAATACTCTCTTAACTATTCTACACTTGTTAGAACCTCCAAGGACTCGTGCTACACCCTCTACGTCACTTGGGGTACCGAGCAATGTTTAGGATCATTCTAATGGTTCTTATAAGTCCTAATACACATTCCTAGACCATTCTAAGCCATTAGAATACTCTCTTAACCATTCTACACTTGTTAGAACATTCAAGGACTCGTGCTACACCCTCTACGTCCCTTGGTGTACCAAGCAATGTCTAGGATCATTCTAATGGTTCTTATAAGTCCTAATACACATTCCTAGATTCTAAGCCTTTAGAATACTCTCTTAACCATTATACACTTGTTAAAACCTCCAAGGACTCATGCTAAACCCTCTACGTCCCTTGAGGACTCAAGTATTGTTTAGGATCATTCCAATGGTTCTTATAAGTCCTAATACACATTCCTAGACCATTCTAAGCCTTTAGAATACTCTCTTAACCATTCTACACTTCTTAGAACCTCCAAGGACTCATGCTATACCCTCTACGTCCCTTGGGGACTCAAGCACTGTTTAGGATCATTCTAATGGTTCATATAAGTCCAAATACATATTCCTAGACCATTCTAAGCCTTTAGAATACTCTCTTAACCATTCTACACTTGTTAGAACCTCCAAGGACTCGTGCTACACCCTCTACGTCCTTTGGGGTACATGGCAATGTTTAGGATCATTCTAATGGTTCTTATAAGTCCTAATACACATTCATAGACCATTCTAAGCCTTTTGAATACTCTCTTAACCATTCTACACTTGTTTGAACATCCAAGGACTCGTGCTACACCCTCTACGTCCTTTGGGGTACCAAGAAATGTTTAGGATCATTCTAATGGTTCTTATAAGTCCTAATACACATTCCTAGACCATTCTAAGCCTTTAGAATACTCTCTTAACCATTCTACACTTGTTAGAACCTCCAAGGACTCATGTTACACGCTCTACGTCCCTTGGGGACTCAAGCATTGTTTAGGATCATTCTAATGGTTCTTATAAATACAAATACATATTCCTAGACCATTCTAAGCCTTTAGAATACTCTCTTAACCATTCTACACTTGTTAGAACCTCCAAGGACACGTGCTACACCCTCTACGTCACTTGGGGTACCGAGCAATGTTTAGGATCATTCTAATGGTTCTTATAAGTCCTAATACACATTCCTAGACCATTCTAAGCCTTTAGAATACTCTCTTAACCATTCTACACTTGTTAGAACATTCAAGGACTCGTGCTACACCCTCTACATCCCTTGGTGTACCAAGCAATGTTCAGGATCATTCTAATGGTTCTTATAAGTCCTAATACACATTCCTAGATTCTAAGCCTTTAGAATACTCTCTTAACCATTATACACTTGTTAAAACCTCCAAGGACTCATGCTACACCCTCTACGTCCCTTGAGGACTCAAGTATTGTTTAGGATCATTCTAATGGTTCTTATAAGTCCTAATACACATTCCTAGACCATTCTAAGCCTTTAGAATACTCTCTTAACCATTCTACACTTCTTAGAACCTCCAAGGACTCATGCTATACCCTCTACGTCCCTTGGGGACTCAAGCACTGTTTAGGATCATTCTAATGGTTCATATAAGTCCAA
Source organism: Crotalaria pallida (assembly GCA_037953625.1). Classification (NCBI taxonomy): domain Eukaryota; kingdom Viridiplantae; phylum Streptophyta; class Magnoliopsida; order Fabales; family Fabaceae; genus Crotalaria; species Crotalaria pallida. Next base: position 69,866,430 of record CM075649.1, on the reverse strand, counting down.
ATACATATTCCTAGACCATTCTAAGCCTTTAGAATACTCTCTTAACCATTCTACACTTGTTAGAACCTCCAAGGACTCGTGCTACACCCTCTACGTCCTTTGGGGTACATGGCAATGTTTAGGATCATTCTAATGGTTCTTATAAGTCCTAATACACATTCATAGACCATTCTAAGCCTTTTGAATACTCTCTTAACCATTCTACACTTGTTTGAACATCCAAGGACTCGTGCTACACCCTCTACGTCCTTTGGGGTACCAAGAAATGTTTAGGATCATTCTAATGGTTCTTATAAGTCCTAATACACATTCCTAGACCATTCTAAGCCTTTAGAATACTCTCTTAACCATTCTACACTTGTTAGAACCTCCAAGGACTCATGTTACACGCTCTACGTCCCTTGGGGACTCAAGCATTGTTTAGGATCATTCTAATGGTTCTTATAAATACAAATACATATTCCTAGACCATTCTAAGCCTTTAGAATACTCTCTTAACCATTCTACACTTGTTAAAACCTCAAAGGACTCATGCTACACGCTCTACGTCCCTTGGGGACTCAAGCAATGTTTAGGATCATTCTAACGGTTCTTATAAGTCCTAATACACATTCCTAGACCATTCTAAGCTTTTAGAATACTCTCTTAACCATTCTACACTTCTTAGAACCTCCAAGGACTCATGCTACACCCTCTACGTCCTTTGGGGTACCAAGAAATGTTTAGGATTATTCTAATGGTTCTTATAAGTCCTAATACACATTCCTAGACCATTCTAAGCCTTTAGAATACTCTCTTAACCATTCTACACTTGTTAGAACCTCCAAGGACTCCTGTTACACGCTCTACGTCCCTTGGGGACTCAAGCATTGTTTAGGATCATTCTAATGGTTCTTATATGTCCAAATACATATTACTAGACCATTCTAAGCCTTTAGAATACTCTCTTAACCATTCTACATTTGTTAGAACCTCCAAGGACTCACGCTACACGCTCTACGTCCCTTGGGGACTCAAGCATTGTTTAGGATCATTCTAATGGTTCTTATAAATCCAAATACATGTTCCTAGACCATTCTAAGCCTTTAGAATACTCTGTTAACTATTCTACACTCGTTAGAACCTCCAAGGACTCGTGCTACACCCTCTACGTCACTTGGGGTACCGAGCAATGTTTAGGATCATTCTAATGGTTCTTATAAGTCCTAATACACATTCCTAGACCATTCTAAGCCATTAGAATACTCTCTTAACCATTCTACACTTGTTAGAACATTCAAGGACTCGTGCTACACCCTCTACGTCCCTTGGTGTACCAAGCAATGTTTAGGATCATTCTAATGGTTCTTATAAGTCCTAATACACATTCCTAGATTCTAAGCCTTTAGAATACTCTCTTAACCATTATACACTTGTTAAAACCTCCAAGGACTCATGCTACACCCTCTACGTCCCTTGAGGACTCAAGTATTGTTTAGGATCATTCTAATGGTTCTTATAAGTCCTAATACACATTCCTAGACCATTCTAAGCCTTTAGAATACTCTCTTAACCATTCTACACTTGTTAGAACCTCCAAGGACTCGTGCTACACCCTCTACGTCACTTGGGGTACCGAGCAATGTTTAGGATCATTCTAATGGTTCTTATAAGTCCTAATAAACATTCCTAGACCATTCTAAGCCTTTAGAATACTCTCTTAACCATTCTACACTTGTTAGAACCTCCAAGGACTCATGCTACACGCTCTACGTCCCTTAGCGACTCAAGCATTGTTTAGGATCATTCTAATGGTTCTTATAAATCCAAATACATATTCCAAGACCATTCTAAGCCTTTAGAATACTCTCTTAACCATTCTACACTTGTTAGAACCTCCAAGGACACGTGCTACACCCTCTACGTCACTTGGGGTACCGAGCAATGTTTAGGATCATTCTAATGGTTCTTATAAGTCCTAATACACATTCCTAGACCATTCTAAGCCTTTAGAATACTCTCTTAACCATTCTACACTTGTTAGAACATTCAAGGACTCGTGCTACACCCTCTACATCCCTTGGTGTACCAAGCAATGTTTAGGATCATTCTAATGGTTCTTATAAGTCCTAATACACTTTCCTAGATTCTAAGCCTTTAGAATACTCTCTTAACCATTATACACTTGTTAAAACCTCCAAGGACTCATGCTACACCCTCTACGTCCCTTGAGGACTCAAGTATTGTTTAGGATCATTCTAATGGTTCTTATAAATCCTAATACACATTCCTAGACCATTCTAAGCCTTTAGAATACTCTCTTAACCATTCTACACTTGTTAGAACCTCCAAGGACTCGTGCTACACCCTCTACATCACTTGGGGTACCGAGCAATGTTTAGGATCATTCTAATGGTTCTTATAAGTCCTAATACACATTCCTAGACCATTCTAAGCCTTTAGAATACTCTCTTAACCATTCTACACTTGTTAGAACATCCAAGGACTCGTGCTACACCCTCTACGTCCCTTGGTGTACCAAGCAATGTTTAGGATCATTCTAATGGTTCTTATAAGTCCTAATACACATTCCTAGACCATTCTAAGCCTTTAGAATACTCTCTTAACCATTCTACACTTGTTAGAACCTCCAAGGACTCATGTTACACGCTCTACGTCCCTTGGGGACTCAAGCATTGTTTAGGATCATTCTAATGGTTCTTATAAGTCCAAATACATATTACTAGACCATTCTAAGCCTTTAGAATACTCTCTTAACCATTCTACACTTGTTAGAACCTCCAAGGACTCACGCTACACGCTCTACGTCCCTTGGGGACTCAAGCATTGTTTAGGATCATTCTAATGGTTCTTATAAATCCAAATACATATTCCTAGACCATTCTAAGCCTTTAGAATACTCTCTTAACTATTCTACACTTGTTAGAACCTCCAAGGACTCGTGCTACACCCTCTACGTCACTTGGGGTACCGAGCAATGTTTAGGATCATTCTAATGGTTCTTATAAGTCCTAATACACATTCCTAGACCATTCTAAGCCATTAGAATACTCTCTTAACCATTCTACACTTGTAAGAACATTCAAGGACTCGTGCTACACCCTCTACGTCCCTTGGTGTACCAAGCAATGTTTAGGATCATTCTAATGGTTCTTATAAGTCCTAATACACATTCCTAGATTCTAAGCCTTTAGAATACTCTCTTAACCATTATACACTTGTTAAAACCTAAAAAGGACTCATGCTACACCCTCTACGTCCCTTAGGGACTCAAGCATTGTTTAGGATGATTCTAATGGTTCTTATAAGTCCTAATACACATTCCTAGACCATTCTAAGCCTTTAGAATACTCTCTTAACCATTCTACACTTGTTAGAACCTCCAAGGACTCGTGCTACACCCTCTACGTCACTTGGGGTACCGAGCAATGTTTAGGATCATTCTAATGGTTCTTATAAGTCCTAATACACATTCCTAGACCATTCTAAGCCTTTAGAATACTCTCTTAACCATTCTACACTTGTTAGAACATCCAAGGACTCGTGCTACACCCTCTACGTCCCTTGGTGTACCAAGCAATGTTTAGGATCATTCTAATGGTTCTTATAAGTCCTAATACACATTCCTAGACCATTCTAAGCCTTTAGAATACTCTCTTAACCATTCTACACTTGTTAGAACCTCAAAGGACTCATGCTACACGCTCTACGTCCCTTGGGGACTCAAGCAATGTTTAGGATCATTCTAATGGTTCTTATAAGTCCTAATACACATTCCTAGACCATTCTAAGCCTTTAGAATACTCTCTTAACCATTCTACACTTCTTAGAACCTCCAAGGACTCATGCTACACCCTCTACGTCCCTTGGGGACTCAAGCACTGTTTAGGATCATTCTAATGGTTCATATAAGTCCAAATACATATTCCTAGACCATTCTAAGCCTTTAGAATACTCTCTTAACCATTCTACACTTGTTAGAACCTCCAAGGACTCGTGCTACACCCTCTACATCACTTGGGGTACATGGCAATGTTTAGGATCATTCTAATGGTTCTTATAAGTCCTAATACACATTCATAGACCATTCTAAGCCATTAGAATACTCTCTTAACCATTCTACACTTGTTAGAACATTCAAGGACTCGTGCTACACCCTCTACGTCCTTTGGTGTACCAAGCAATGTTTAGGATCATTCTAATGGTTCTTATAAGTCCTAATACACATTCCTAGACCATTCTAAGCCTTTAGAATACTCTCTTAACCATTCTACACTTGTTAGAACCTCCAAGGACTCATGCTACACCCTCTACGTCCCTTGAGGACTCAAGTATTGTTTAGGATCATTCTAATGGTTCTTATAAATCCTAATACACATTCCTAGACCATTCTAAGCCTTTAGAATACTCTCTTAACCATTCTACACTTGTTAGAACCTCCAAGTACTCGTGCTACACCCTCTACATCACTTGGGATACCGAGCAATGTTTAGGATCATTCTAATGGTTCTTATAAGTCCTAATACACATTCCTAGACCATTCTAAGCCTTTAGAATACTCTCTTAACCATTCTACACTTGTTAGAACCTCCAAGGACTCATGCTACACGCTCTACGTCCCTTAGGGACTCAAGCATTGTTTAGGATCATTCTAATGGTTCTTATAAATCCAAATACATATTCCAAGACCATTCTAAGCCTTTAGAATACTCTCTTAACCATTCTACACTTGTTAGAACCTCCAAGGACACGTGCTACACCCTCTACGTCACTTGGGGTACCGAGCAATGTTTAGGATCATTCTAATGGTTCTTATAAATCCAAATACACATTCCTAGACCATTCTAAGCCTTTAGAATACTCTCTTAACCATTCTACACTTGTTAGAACCTCCAAGGACTCGTGCTACACCCTCTACATCACTTGGGGTACCGAGCAATGTTTAGGATCATTCTAATGGTTCTTATAAGTCCTAATACACATTCCTAGACCATTCTAAGCCTTTAGAATACTCTCTTAACCATTCTACACTTGTTAGAACATCCAAGGACTCGTGCTACACCCTCTACGTCCCTTGGTGTACCAAGCAATGTTTAGGATCATTCTAATGGTTCTTATAAGTCCTAATACACATTCCTAGACCATTCTAAGCCTTTAGAATACTCTCTTAACCATTCTACACTTGTTAGAACCTCCAAGGACTCATGTTACACGCTCTACGTCCCTTGGGGACTCAAGCATTGTTTAGGATCATTCTAATGGTTCTTATAAGTCCAAATACATATTACTAGACCATTCTAAGCCTTTAGAATACTCTCTTAACCATTCTACACTTGTTAGAACCTCCAAGGACTCACGCTACACGCTCTACGTCCCTTGGGGACTCAAGCATTGTTTAGGATCATTCTAATGGTTCTTATAAATCCAAATACATATTCCTAGACCATTCTAAGCCTTTAGAATACTCTCTTAACTATTCTACACTTGTTAGAACCTCCAAGGACTCGTGCTACACCCTCTACGTCACTTGGGGTACCGAGCAATGTTTAGGATCATTCTAATGGTTCTTATAAGTCCTAATACACATTCCTAGACCATTCTAAGCCATTAGAATACTCTCTTAACCATTCTACACTTGTAAGAACATTCAAGGACTCGTGCTACACCCTCTACGTCCCTTGGTGTACCAAGCAATGTTTAGGATCATTCTAATGGTTCTTATAAGTCCTAATACACATTCCTAGATTCTAAGCCTTTAGAATACTCTCTTAACCATTATACACTTGTTAAAACCTAAAAAGGACTCATGCTACACCCTCTACGTCCCTTAGGGACTCAAGCATTGTTTAGGATGATTCTAATGGTTCTTATAAGTCCTAATACACATTCCTAGACCATTCTAAGCCTTTAGAATACTCTCTTAACCATTCTACACTTGTTAGAACCTCCAAGGACTCGTGCTACACCCTCTACGTCACTTGGGGTACCGAGCAATGTTTAGGATCATTCTAATGGTTCTTATAAGTCCTAATACACATTCCTAGACCATTCTAAGCCTTTAGAATACTCTCTTAACCATTCTACACTTGTTAGAACATCCAAGGACTCGTGCTACACCCTCTACGTCCCTTGGTGTACCAAGCAATGTTTAGGATCATTCTAATGGTTCTTATAAGTCCTAATACACATTCCTAGACCATTCTAAGCCTTTAGAATACTCTCTTAACCATTCTACACTTGTTAGAACCTCAAAGGACTCATGCTACACGCTCTACGTCCCTTGGGGACTCAAGCAATGTTTAGGATCATTCTAATGGTTCTTATAAGTCCTAATACACATTCCTAGACCATTCTAAGCCTTTAGAATACTCTCTTAACCATTCTACACTTCTTAGAACCTCCAAGGACTCATGCTACACCCTCTACGTCCCTTGGGGACTCAAGCACTGTTTAGGATCATTCTAATGGTTCATATAAGTCCAAATACATAATCCTAGACCATTCTAAGCCTTTAGAATACTCTCTTAACCATTCTACACTTGTTAGAACCTCCAAGGACTCGTGCTACACCCTCTACATCACTTGGGGTACATGGCAATGTTTAGGATCATTCTAATGGTTCTTATAAGTCCTAATACACATTCATAGACCATTCTAAGCCATTAGAATACTCTCTTAACCATTCTACACTTGTTAGAACATTCAAGGACTCGTGCTACACCCTCTACGTCCTTTGGTGTACCAAGCAATGTTTAGGATCATTCTAATGGTTCTTATAAGTCCTAATACACATTCCTAGACCATTCTAAGCCTTTAGAATACTCTCTTAACCATTCTACACTTGTTAGAACCTCAAAGGACTCATGCTACACGCTCTACGTCCCTTGGGGACTCAAGCAATGTTTAGGATCATTCTAATGGTTCTTATAAGTCCTAATACACATTCCTAGACCATTCTAAGCCTTTAGAATACTCTCTTAACCATTCTACACTTCTTAGAACCTCCAAGGACTCATGCTACACCCTCTACGTCCCTTGGGGACTCAAGCACTGTTTAGGATCATTCTAATGGTTCATATAAGTCCAAATACATATTCCTAGACCATTCTAAGCCTTTAGAATACTCTCTTAACCATTCTACACTTGTTAGAACCTCCAAGGACTCGTGCTACACCCTCTACATCACTTGGGGTACATGGCAATGTTTAGGATCATTCTAATGGTTCTTATAAGTCCTAATACACATTCATAGACCATTCTAAGCCATTAGAATACTCTCTTAACCATTCTACACTTGTTAGAACATTCAAGGACTCGTGCTACACCCTCTACGTCCTTTGGTGTACCAAGCAATGTTTAGGATCATTCTAATGGTTCTTATAAGTCCTAATACACATTCCTAGACCATTCTAAGCCTTTAGAATACTCTCTTAACCATTCTACACTTGTTAGAACCTCCAAGGACTCATGCTACACCCTCTACGTCCCTTGAGGACTCAAGTATTGTTTAGGATCATTCTAATGGTTCTTATAAATCCTAATACACATTCCTAGACCATTCTAAGCCTTTAGAATACTCTCTTAACCATTCTACACTTGTTAGAACCTCCAAGTACTCGTGCTACACCCTCTACATCACTTGGGATACCGAGCAATGTTTAGGATCATTCTAATGGTTCTTATAAGTCCTAATACACATTCCTAGACCATTCTAAGCCTTTAGAATACTCTCTTAACCATTCTACACTTGTTAGAACCTCCAAGGACTCATGCTACACGCTCTACGTCCCTTAGGGACTCAAGCATTGTTTAGGATCATTCTAATGGTTCTTATAAATCCAAATACATATTCCAAGACCATTCTAAGCCTTTAGAATACTCTCTTAACCATTCTACACTTGTTAGAACCTCCAAGGACACGTGCTACACCCTCTACGTCACTTGGGGTACCGAGCAATGTTTAGGATCATTTTAATGGTTCTTATAAGTCCTAATACACATTCCTAGACCATTCTAAGCCTTTAGAATACTCTCTTAACCATTCTACACTTGTCAGAACATTCAAGGACTCGTGCTACACCCTCTACATCCCTTGGTGTACCAAGCAATGTTTAGGATCATTCTAATGGTTCTTATAAGTCCTAATACACATTCCTAGACCATTCTAAGCCTTTAGAATACTCTCTTAACCATTCTACACTTGTCAGAACATTCAAGGACTCGTGCTACACCCTCTACGTCACTTGGTGTACCAAGCAATGTTTAGGATCATTCTAATGGTTCTTATAAGTCCTAATACACATTCCTAGACCATTCTAAGCCTTTAGAATACTCTCTTAACCATTCTACACTTGTCAGAACATTCAAGGACTCGTGCTACACCCTCTACATCCCTTGGTGTACCAAGCAATGTTTAGGATCATTCTAATGGTTCTTATAAGTCCTAATACACATTCCTAGATTCTAAGCCTTTAGAATACTCTCTTAACCATTATACACTTGTTAAAACCTCCAAGGACTCATGCTACACCCTCTACGTCCCTTGAGGACTCAAGTATTGTTTAGGATCATTCTAATGGTTCTTATAAATCCTAATACACATTCCTAGACCATTCTAAGCCTTTAGAATACTCTCTTAACCATTCTACACTTGTTAGAACCTCCAAGGACTCGTGCTACACCCTCTACATCACTTGGGGTACCGAGCAATGTTTAGGATCATTCTAATGGTTCTTATAAGTCCTAATACACATTCCTAGACCATTCTAAGCCTTTAGAATACTCTCTTAACCATTCTACACTTGTTAGAACATCCAAGGACTCGTGCTACACCCTCTACGTCCCTTGGTGTACCAAGCAATGTTTAGGATCATTCTAATGGTTCTTATAAGTCCTAATACACATTCCTAGACCATTCTAAGCCTTTAGAATACTCTCTTAACCATTCTACACTAGTTAGAACCTCAAAGGACTCATGCTACACGCTCTATGTCCCTTGGGGACTCAAGCAATGTTTAGGATCATTCTAATGGTTCTTATAAGTCCTAATACACATTCCTAGACCATTCTAAGCCTTTAGAATACTCTCTTAACCATTCTACACTTCTTAGAACCTCCAAGGACTCATGCTACACCCTCTACGTCCCTTGGGGACTCAAGCACTGTTTAGGATCATTCTAATGGTTCATATAAGTCCAAATACATATTCCTAGACCATTCTAAGCCTTTAGAATACTCTCTTAACCATTCTACACTTGTTAGAACCTCCAAGGACTCGTGCTACACCCTCTACGTCCTTTGGGGTACATGGCAATGTTTAGGATCATTCTAATGGTTCTTATAAGTCCTAATACACATTCATAGACCATTCTAAGCCTTTTGAATACTCTCTTAACCATTCTACACTTGTTTGAACATCCAAGGACTCGTGCTACACCCTCTACGTCCTTTGGGGTACCAAGAAATGTTTAGGATTATTCTAATGGTTCTTATAAGTCCTAATACACATTCCTAGACCATTCTAAGCCTTTAGAATACTCTCTAAACCATTCTACACTTGTTAGAACCTCCAAGGACTCATGTTACACGCTCTACGTCCCTTGGGGACTCAAGCATTGTTTAGGATCATTCTAATGGTTCTTATAAGTCCAAATACATATTACTAGACCATTCTAAGCCTTTAGAATACCCTCTTAACCATTCTACACTTGTTAGAACCTCCAAGGACTCACGCTACACGCTCTACGTCCCTTGGGGACTCAAGCATTGTTTAGGATCATTCTAATGGTTCTTATAAATCCAAATACATATTCCTAGACCATTCTAAGCCTTTAGAATACTCTCTTAACTATTCTACACTTGTTAGAACCTCCAAGGACTCGTGCTACACCCTCTACGTCACTTGGGGTACCGAGCAATGTTTAGGATCATTCTAATGGTTCTTATAAGTCCTAATACACATTCCTAGACCATTCTAAGCCATTAGAATACTCTCTTAACCATTCTACACTTGTTAGAACATTCAAGGACTCGTGCTACACCCTCTACGTCCCTTGGTGTACCAAGCAATGTTTAGGATCATTCTAATGGTTCTTATAAGTCCTAATACACATTCCTAGATTCTAAGCCTTTAGAATACTCTCTTAACCATTATACACTTGTTAAAACCTCCAAGGACTCATGCTACACCCTCTACGTCCCTTGAGGACTCAAGTATTGTTTAGGATCATTCCAATGGTTCTTATAAGTCCTAATACACATTCCTAGACCATTCTAAGCCTTTAGAATACTCTCTTAACCATTCTACACTTCTTAGAACCTCCAAGGACTCATGCTATACCCTCTACGTCCCTTGGGGACTCAAGCACTGTTTAGGATCATTCTAATGGTTCATATAAGTCCAAATACATATTCCTAGACCATTCTAAGCCTTTAGAATACTCTCTTAACCATTCTACACTTGTTAGAACCTCCAAGGACTCGTGCTACACCCTCTACGTCCTTTGGGGTACATGGCAATGTTTAGGATCATTCTAATGGTTCTTATAAGTCCTAATACACATTCATAGACCATTCTAAGCCTTTTGAATACTCTCTTAACCATTCTACACTTGTTTGAACATCCAAGGACTCGTGCTACACCCTCTACGTCCTTTGGGGTACCAAGAAATGTTTAGGATCATTCTAATGGTTCTTATAAGTCCTAATACACATTCCTAGACCATTCTAAGCCTTTAGAATACTCTCTTAACCATTCTACACTTGTTAGAACCTCCAAGGACTCATGTTACACGCTCTACGTCCCTTGGGGACTCAAGCATTGTTTAGGATCATTCTAATGGTTCTTATAAATACAAATACATATTCCTAGACCATTCTAAGCCTTTAGAATACTCTCTTAACCATTCTACACTTGTTAGAACCTCCAAGGACACGTGATACACCCTCTACGTCACTTGGGGTACTGAGCAATGTTTAGGATCATTCTAATGGTTCTTATAAGTCCTAATACACATTCCTAGACCATTCTAAGCCTTTAGAATACTCTCTTAACCATTCTACACTTGTTAGAACATTCAAGGACTCGTGCTACACCCTCTACATCCCTTGGTGTACCAAGCAATGTTCAGGATCATTCTAATGGTTCTTATAAGTCCTAATACACATTCCTAGATTCTAAGCCTTTAGAATACTCTCTTAACCATTATACACTTGTTAAAACCTCCAAGGACTCATGCTACACCCTCTACGTCCCTTGAGGACTCAAGTATTGTTTAGGATCATTCTAATGGTTCTTATAAGTCCTAATACACATTCCTAGACCATTCTAAGCCTTTAGAATACTCTCTTAACCATTCTACACTTCTTAGAACCTCCAAGGACTCATGCTATACCCTCTACGTCCCTTGGGGACTCAAGCACTGTTTAGGATCATTCTAATGGTTCATATAAGTCCAAATACATATACCTAGACCATTCTAAGCCTTTAGAATACTCTCTTAACCATTCTACACTTGTTAGAACCTCCAAGGACTCGTGCTACACCCTCTACGTCCTTTGGGGTACATGGCAATGTTTAGGATCATTCTAATGGTTCTTATAAGTCCTAATACACATTCATAGACCATTCTAAGCCTTTTGAATACTCTCTTAACCATTCTACACTTGTTTGAACATCCAAGGACTCGTGCTACACCCTCTACGTCCTTTGGGGTACCAAGAAATGTTTAGGATCATTCTAATGGTTCTTATAAGTCCTAATACACATTCCTAGACCATTCTAAGCCTTTAGAATACTCTCTTAACCATTCTACACTTGTTAGAACCTCCAAGGACTCATGTTACACGCTCTACGTCCCTTGGGGACTCAAGCATTGTTTAGGATCATTCTAATGGTTCTTATAAATACAAATACATATTCCTAGACCATTCTAAGCCTTTAGAATACTCTCTTAACCATTCTACACTTGTTAGAACCTCAAAGGACTCATGCTACACGCTCTACGTCCCTTGGGGACTCAAGCAATGTTTAGGATCATTCTAATGGTTCTTATAAGTCCTAATACACATTCCTAGACCATTCTAAGCTTTTAGAATACTCTCTTAACCATTCTACACTTCTTAGAACCTCCAAGGACTCATGCTACACCCTCTACGTCCTTTGGGGTACCAAGAAATGTTTAGGATTATTCTAATGGTTCTTATAAGTCCTAATACACATTCCTAGACCATTCTAAGCCTTTAGAATACTCTCTTAACCATTCTACACTTGTTAGAACCTCCAAGGACTCCTGTTACACGCTCTACGTCCCTTGGGGAGTCAAGCATTGTTTAGGATCATTCTAATGGTTCTTATAAGTCCAAATACATATTACTAGACCATTCTAAGCCTTTAGAATACTCTCTTAACCATTCTACACTTGTTAGAACCTCCAAGGACTCACGCTACACGCTCTACGTCCCTTGGGGACTCAAGCATTGTTTAGGATCATTCTAATGGTTCTTATAAATCCAAATACATGTTCCTAGACCATTCTAAGCCTTTAGAATACTCTGTTAACTATTCTACACTTGTTAGAACCTCCAAGGACTCGTGCTACACCCTCTACGTCACTTGGGGTACCGAGCAATGTTTAGGATCATTCTAATGGTTCTTATAAGTCCTAATACACATTCCTAGACCATTCTAAGCCATTAGAATACTCTCTTAACCATTCTACACTTGTTAGAACATTCAAGGACTCGTGCTACACCCTCTACGTCCCTTGGTGTACCAAGCAATGTTTAGGATCATTCTAATGGTTCTTATAAGTCCTAATACACATTCCTAGATTCTAAGCCTTTAGAATACTCTCTTAACCATTATACACTTGTTAAAACCTCCAAGGACTCATGCTACACCCTCTACGTCCCTTGAGGACTCAAGTATTGTTTAGGATCATTCTAATGGTTCTTATAAGTCCTAATACACATTCCTAGACCATTCTAAGCCTTTAGAATACTCTCTTAACCATTCTACACTTGTTAGAACCTCCAAGGACTCGTGCTACACCCTCTACGTCACTTGGGGTACCGAGCAATGTTTAGGATCATTCTAATGGTTCTTATAAGTCCTAATAAACATTCCTAGACCATTCTAAGCCTTTAGAATACTCTCTTAACCATTCTACACTTGTTAGAACCTCCAAGGACTCATGCTACACGCTCTACGTCCCTTAGGGACTCAAGCATTGTTTAGGATCATTCTAATGGTTCTTATAAATCCAAATACATATTCCAAGACCATTCTAAGCCTTTAGAATACTCTCTTAACCATTCTACACTTGTTAGAACCTCCAAGGACACGTGCTACACCCTCTACGTCACTTGGGGTACCGAGCAATGTTTAGGATCATTCTAATGGTTCTTATAAGTCCTAATACACATTCCTAGACCATTCTAAGCCTTTAGAATACTCTCTTAACCATTCTACACTTGTTAGAACATTCAAGGACTCGTGCTACACCCTCTACATCCCTTGGTGTACCAAGCAATGTTTAGGATCATTCTAATGGTTCTTATAAGTCCTAATACACATTCCTAGATTCTAAGCCTTTAGAATACTCTCTTAACCATTATACACTTGTTAAAACCTCCAAGGACTCATGCTACACCCTCTACGTCCCTTGAGGACTCAAGTATTGTTTAGGATCATTCTAATGGTTCTTATAAATCCTAATACACATTCCTAGACCATTCTAAGCCTTTAGAATACTCTCTTAACCATTCTACACTTGTTAGAACCTCCAAGGACTCGTGCTACACCCTCTACATCACTTGGGGTACCGAGCAATGTTTAGGATCATTCTAATGGTTCTTATAAGTCCTAATACACATTCCTAGACCATTCTAAGCCTTTAGAATACTCTCTTAACCATTCTACACTTGTTAGAACATCCAAGGACTCGTGCTACACCCTCTACGTCCCTTGGTGTACCAAGCAATGTTTAGGATCATTCTAATGGTTCTTATAAGTCCTAATACACATTCCTAGACCATTCTAAGCCTTTAGAATACTCTCTTAACCATTCTACACTTGTTAGAACCTCAAAGGACTCATGCTACACGCTCTACATCCCTTGGGGACTCAAGCAATGTTTAGGATCATTCTAATGGTTCTTATAAGTCCTAATACACATTCCTAGACCATTCTAAGCCTTTAGAATACTCTCTTAACCATTCTACACTTCTTAGAACCTCCAAGGACTCATGCTACACCCTCTACGTCCCTTGGGGACTCAAGCACTGTTTAGGATCATTCTAATGGTTCATATAAGTCCAAATACATATTCCTAGACCATTCTAAGCCTTTAGAATACTCTCTTAACCATTCTACACTTGTTAGAACCTCTAAGGACTCGTGCTACACCCTCTACGTCCTTTGGGGTACATGGCAATGTTTAGGATCATTCTAATGGTTCTTATAAGTCCTAATACACATTCATAGACCATTCTAAGCCTTTTGAATACTCTCTTAACCATTCAACACTTGTTAGAACATCCAAGGACTCGTGCTACACCCTCTACGTCCCTTGGTGTACCGAGCAATGTTTAGGATCATTCTAATGGTTCTTATAAATCCAAATACATATTACTAGACCATTCTAAGCCTTTAGAATACTCTCTTAACCATTCTACACTTGTTAGAACATTCAAGGACTCGTGCTACACCCTCTACGTCACTTGGGGTACCGAGCAATGTTTAGGATCATTCTAATGGTTCTTATAAGTCCTAATACACATTCCTAGACCATTCTAAGCCTTTAGAATACTCTCTTAACCATTCTACACTTGTTAGAACCTCCAAGGACTCATGCTACACGCTCTACGTCCCTTGGGGACTCAAGCATTGTTTAGGATCATTCTAATGGTTCATATAAGTCCAAATACATATTACTAGACCATTCTAAGCCTTTAGAATACTCTCTTAACCATTCTACACTTGTTAGAACCTCCAAGGACTCATGCTACACGCTCTACGTCCCTTGGGGACTCAAGCATTGTTTAGGATCATTCTAATGGTTCTTATAAATCCAAATACATATTCCTAGACCATTCTAAGCCATTAGAATACTCTCTTAACCATTCTACACTTGTTAGAACCTCCAAGGACTCGTGCTACACCCTCTACGTCACTTGGGGTACCGAGCAATGTTTAGGATCATTCTAATGGTTCTTATAAGTCCTAATACGCATTCCTAGACCATTCTAAGCCTTTAGAATACTCTCTTAACCATTCTACACTTGTTAGAACATCCAAGGACTCGTGCTACACCCTCTACGTCCCTTGGTGTACCGAGCAATGTTTAGGATCATTCTAATGGTTCTTATAAGTCCTAATACACATTCCTAGACCATTCTAAGCCTTTAGAATACTCTCTTAACCATTCTACACTTGTTAGAACCTCCAAGGACTCATGCTACACGCTCTACGTCCCTTGGGGACTCAAGCATTGTTTAGGATCATTCTAATGGTTCTTATAAGTCCAAATACATATTCCTAGAACATTCTAAGCCTTTAGAATACTCTCTTAACCATTCTACACTTGTTAGAACCTCCAAGGACTCATGCTACACGCTCTACGTCCCTTAGGGACTCAAGCATTGTTTAGGATCATTCTAATGGTTCTTATAAATCCAAATACATATTACTAGACCATTCTAAGCCTTTAGAATACTCTCTTAACCATTCTACACTTGTTAGAACCTCCAAGGACTCGTGCTACACCCTCTACGTCACTTGGGGTACCGAGCAATGTTTAGGATCATTCTAATGGTTCTTATAAGTCCTAATACGCATTCCTAGACCATTCTAAGCCTTTAGAATACTCTCTTAACCATTCTACACTTGTTAGAACATTCAAGGACTCGTGCTACACCCTCTACGTCACTTGGGGTACCGAGCAATGTTTAGGATCATTCTAATGGTTCTTATAAGTCCTAATACACATTCCTAGACCATTCTAAGCCTTTAGAATACTCTCTTAACCATTCTACACTTGTTAGAACCTCCAAGGACTCATGCTACACGCTCTACGTCCCTTGGGGACTCAAGCATTGTTTAGGATCATTCTAATGGTTCACATAAGTCCAAATACATATTACTAGACCATTCTAAGCCTTTAGAATACTCTCTTAACCATTCTACACTTGTTAGAACCTCCAAGGACTCATGCTACACGCTCTACGTCCCTTAGGGACTCAAGCATTGTTTAGGATCATTCTAATGGTTCTTATAAATCCAAATACATATTCCTAGACCATTCTAAGCCATTAGAATACTCTCTTAACCATTCTACACTTGTTAGAACCTCCAAGGACTCGTGCTACACCCTCTACGTCACTTGGGGTACCGAGCAATGTTTAGGATCATTCTAATGGTTCTTATAAGTCCTAATACGCATTCCTAGACCATTCTAAGCCTTTAGAATACTCTCTTAACCATTCTACACTTGTTAGAACATTCAAGGACTCGTGCTACACCCTCTGCGTCACTTGGGGTACCGAGCAATGTTTAGGATCATTCTAATGGTTCTTATAAGTCCTAATACACATTCCTAGACCATTCTAAGCCTTTAGAATACTCTCTTAACCATTCTACACTTGTTAGAACCTCCAAGGACTCATGCTACACGCTCTACGTCCCTTGGGGACTCAAGCATTGTTTAGGATCATTCTAATGGTTGTTATAAATCCAAATACATATTCCTAGAACATTCTAAGCCTTTAGAATACACTCTTAACCATTCTACACTTGTTAGAACCTCCAAGGACTCACGCTACACGCTCTACGTCCCTTGGGGACTCAAGCATTGTTTAGGATCATTCTAATGGTTCTTATAAATCCAAATACATAGTCCTAGACCATTCTAAGCCTTTAGAATACTCTCTTAACCATTCTACACTTGTTAGAACCTCCAAGGACTCGTGCTACACCCTCTACGTCACTTGGGGTACCGAGCAATGTTTAGGATCATTCTAATGGTTCTTATAAGTCCTAATACACATTCCTAGACCATTCTAAGCCTTTAGAATACTCTCTTAACCATTCAACACTTGTTAGAACATCCAAGGACTCGTGCTACACCCTCTACGTCCCTTGGTGTACCGAGCAATGTTTAGGATCATTCTAATGGTTCTTATAAGTCCTAATACACATTCCTAGACCATTCTAAGCCTTTAGAATACTCTCTTAACCATTCTACACTTGTTAGAACCTCCAAGGACTCATGCTACACGCTCTACGTCCCTTGGGGACTCAAGCATTGTTTAGGATCATTCTAATGGTTCTTATAAGTCCAAATACATATTCCTAGAACATTCTAAGCCTTTAGAATACTCTCTTAACCATTCTACACTTGTTAGAACCTCCAAGGACTCATGCTACACGCTCTACGTCCCTTAGGGACTCAAGCATTGTTTAGGATCATTCTAATGGTTCTTATAAATCCAAATACATATTCCTAGACCATTCTAAGCCTTTAGAATACTCTCTTAACCATTCTACACTTGTTAGAACCTCCAAGGACTCGTGCTACACCCTCTACGTCACTTGGGGTACCGAGCAATGTTTAGGATCATTCTAATGGTTCTTATAAGTCCTAATACACATTCCTAGACCATTCTAAGACTTTAAAATACTCTCTTAACCATTCTACACTTGTTAGAACATTCAAGGACTCGTGCTACACCCTCTACGTCACTTGGGGTACCGAGCAATGTTTAGGATCATTGTAATGGTTCTTATAAGTCCTAATACACATTCCTAGACCATTCTAAGCCTTTAGAATACTCTCTTAACCATTCTACACTTGTTAGAACCTCCAAGGACTCATGCTACACGCTCTACGTCCCTTGGGGACTCAAGCATTGTTTAGGATCATTCTAATGGTTCATATAAGTCCAAATACATATTACTAGACCATTCTAAGCCTTTAGAATACTCTCTTAACCATTCTACACTTGTTAGAACCTCCAAGGACTCCCGCTACACGCTCTACGTCCCTTGGGGACTCAAGCATTGTTTAGGATCATTCTAATGGTTCTTATAAATCCAAATACATATTCCTAGACCATTCTAAGCCTTTAGAATACTCTCTTAACTATTCTACACTTGTTAGAACCTCCAAGGACTCGTGCTACACCCTCTACGTCACTTGGGGTACCGAGCAATGTTTAGGATCATTCTAATGGTTCTTATAAGTCCTAATACACATTCCTAGACCATTCTAAGCCATTAGAATACTCTCTTAACCATTCTACACTTGTTAGAACATTCAAGGACTCGTGCTACACCCTCTACGTCCCTTGGTGTACCAAGCAATGTTTAGGATCACTCTAATGGTTCTTATAAGTCCTAATACACATTCCTAGATTCTAAGCCTTTAGAATACTCTCTTAACCATTATACACTTGTTAAAACCTCCAAGGACTCATGCTACACCCTCTACGTCCCTTGAGGACTCAAGTATTGTTTAGGATCATTCTAATGGTTCTTATAAGTCCTAATACACATTCCTAGACCATTCTAAGCCTTTAGAATACTCTCTTAACCATTCTACACTTGTTAGAACCTCCAAGGACTCGTGCTACACCCTCTACGTCACTTGGGGTACCGAGCAATGTTTAGGATCATTCTAATGGTTCTTATAAGTCCTAATACACATTCCTAGACCATTCTAAGCCTTTAGAATACTCTCTTAACCATTCTACACTTGTTAGAACATCCAAGGACTCGTGCTACACCCTCTACGTCCCTTGGTGTACCAAGCAATGTTTAGGATCATTCTAATGGTTCTTATAAGTCCTAATACACATTCCTAGACCATTCTAAGCCTTTAGAATACTCTCTTAACCATTCTACACTTGTTAGAACCTCAAAGGACTCATGCTACACGCTCTACGTCCCTTGGGGACTCAAGCAATGTTTAGGATCATTCTAATGGTTCTTATAAGTCCTAATACACATTCCTAGACCATTCTAAGCTTTTAGAATACTCTCTTAACCATTCTACACTTCTTAGAACCTCCAAGGACTCATGCTACACCCTCTACGTCCCTTGGGGACTCAAGCATTGTTTAGGATCTTTCTAATGGTTCTTATAAGTCCAAATACATATTCCTAGACCATTCTAAGCCTTTAGAATACTCTCTTAACCATTCTACACTTGTTAGAACCTCCAAGGACTCACGCTACACGCTCTACGTCCCTTAGGGTACATGGCAATGTTTAGGATCATTCTAATGGTTCTTATAAATCCAAATACATATTCCTAGACCATTCTAAGCCTTTAGAATACTCTCTTAACCATTCTACACTTGTTAGAACCTCCAAGGACTCGTGCTACACCCTCTACGTCACTTGGGGTACCGAGCAATGTTTAGGATCATTCTAATGGCTCTTATAAGTCCTAATACGCATTCCTAGACCATTCTAAGCCTTTAGAATACTCTCTTAACCATTCTACACTTGTTAGAACATTCAAGGACTCGTGCTACACCCTCTACGTCACTTGGGGTACCGAGCAATGTTTAGGATCATTCTAATGGTTCTTATAAGTCCTAATACACATTCCTAGACCATTCTAAGCCTTTAGAATACTCTCTTAACCATTCTACACTTGTTAGAACCTCCAAGGACTCATGCTACACGCTCTACGTCCCTTGGGGACTCAAGCATTGTTTAGGATCATTCTAATGGTTCTTATAAGTCCAAATACATATTCCTAGAACATTCTAAGCCTTTAGAATACTCTCTTAACCATTCTACACTTGTTAGAACCTCCAAGGACTCATGCTACACGCTCTACGTCCCTTAGGGACTCAAGCATTGTTTAGGATCATTCTAATGGTTCTTATAAGTCCTAATACACATTCCTAGACCATTCTAAGCCTTTAGAATACTCTCTTAACCATTCAACACTTGTTAGAACATCCAAGGACTCGTGCTACACCCTCTACGTCCCTTGGTGTACCAAGCAATGTTTCGGATCATTCTAATGGTTCTTATAAGTCCTAATACACATTCCTAGATTCTAAGCCTTTAGAATACTCTCTTAACCATTATACACTTGTTAAACCTCCAAGGACTCATGCTACACCCTCTACGTCCCTTGAGGACTCAAGTATTGTTTAGGATCATTCTAATGGTTCTTATAAGTCCTAATACACATTCCTAGACCATTCTAAGCCTTTAGAATACTCTACACTTGTTAGAACCTCTAAGGACTCGTGCTACACCCTCTACGTCCTTTGGGGTACATGGCAATGTTTAGGATCATTCTAATGGTTCTTATAAGTCCTAATACACATTCATAGACCATTCTAAGCCTTTTGAATACTCTCTTAACCATTCTACACTTGTTTGAACATCCAAGGACTCGTGCTATACCCCTACGTCCTTTGGGGTACCCAGAAATGTTTAGGATCATTCTAATGGTTCTTATAAGTCCTAATACACATTCCTACACCATTCTAAGCCTTTAGAATACTCTCTTAACCATTCTACACTTGTTAGAACCTCCAAGGACTCATGTTACACGCTCTACGTCCCTTGGGGACTCAAGCATTGTTTAGGATCATTCTAATGGTTCTTATAAATCCAAATACATAGTCCTAGACCATTCTAAGCCTTTAGAATACTCTCTTAACCATTCTACACTTGTTAGAACCTCCAAGGACTCATGCTACACGCTCTACGTCCCTTAGGGACTCAAGCATTGTTTAGGATCATTCTAATGGTTCTTATAAATCCAAATACATATTCCTAGACCATTCTAAGCCTTTAGAATACACTCTTAACCATTCTACACTTGTTAGAACCTCCAAGGACTCACGCTACACGCTCTACGTCCCTTGGGGACTCAAGCATTGTTTAGGATCATTCTAATGGTTCTTATAAATCCAAATACATAGTCCTAGACCATTCTAAGCCTTTAGAATACTCTCTTAACAATTCTACACTTGTTAGAACCTCCAAGGACTCGTGCTACACCCTCTACGTCACTTGGGGTACCGAGCAATGTTTAGGATCATTCTAATGGTTCTTATAAGTCCTAATACACATTCCTAGACCATTCTAAGCCTTTAGAATACTCTCTTAACCATTCAACACTTGTTAGAACATCCAAGGACTCGTGCTACACCCTCTACGTCCCTTGGTGTACCAAGCAATGTTTCGGATCATTCTAATGGTTCTTATAAGTCCTAATACACATTCCTAGATTCTAAGCCTTTAGAATACTCTCTTAACCATTATACACTTGTTAAACCTCCAAGGACTCATGCTACACCCTCTACGTCCCTTGAGGACTCAAGTATTGTTTAGGATCATTCTAATGGTTCTTATAAGTCCTAATACACATTCCTAGACCATTCTAAGCCTTTAGAATACTCTCTTAACCATTCTACACTTGTTAGAACATCCGAGGACTCGTGCTACACCCTCTACGTCACTTGGGGTACCGAGCAATGTTTTGGATCATTCTAATGGTTCTTATAAGTCCAAATTCATTTTCCTAGACCATTCTAATCCTTTAGAATACACTCTTGACCATTCTACACTTGTTAGAACCTCCAAGGACTCGTGCTACACCCTCTACGTCACTTGGGGTACCGAGCAATGTTTAGGATCATTCTAATGGTTCTTATAAGTCCTAATACGCATTCCTAGACCATTCTAAGCCTTTAGAATACTCTCTTAACCATTCTACACTTGTTAGAACATTCAAGGACTCGTGCTACACCCTCTACGTAACTTGGGGTACCGAGCAATGTTTAGGATCATTCTAATGGTTCTTATAAGTCCTAATACACATTCCTAGACCATTCTAAGCCTTTAGAATACTCTCTTAACCATTCTACACTTGTTAGAACCTCCAAGGACTCATGCTACACGCTCTACGTCCCTTGGGGACTCAAGCATTGTTTAGGATCATTCTAATGGTTCTTATAAGTCCAAATACATATTCCTAGAACATTCTAAGCCTTTAGAATACTCTCTTAACCATTCTACACTTGTTAGAACCTCCAAGGACTCATGCTACACGCTCTACGTCCCTTAGGGACTCAAGCATTGTTTAGGATCATTCTAATGGTTCTTATAAATCCAAATACATATTCCTAGACCATTCTAAGCCTTTAGAATACTCTCTTAACCATTCTACACTTGTTAGAACCTCCAAGGACTCGTGCTACACCCTCTACGTCACTTGGGGTACCGAGCAATGTTTAGGATCATTCTAATGGTTCTTATAAGTCCTAATACGCATTCCTAGACCATTCTAAGCCTTTAGAATACTCTCTTAACCATTCTACACTTGCTAGAACATTCAAGGACTCGTGCTACACCCTCTACGTCACTTGGGGTACCGAGCAATGTTTAGGATCATTCTAATGGTTCTTATAAGTCCTAATACACATTCCTAGACCATTCTAAGCCTTTAGAATACTCTCTTAACCATTCTACACTTGTTAGAACCTCCAAGGACTCATGCTACACGCTCTACGTCCCTTGGGGACTCAAGCATTGTTTAGGATCATTCTAATGGTTCTTATAAGTCCAAATACATATTCCTAGAACATTCTAAGCCTTTAGAATACTCTCTTAACCATTCTACACTTGTTAGAACCTCCAAGGACTCATGCTACACGCTCTACGTCCCTTAGGGACTCAAGCATTGTTTAGGATCATTCTAATGGTTCTTATAAATCCAAATACATATTCCTAGACCATTCTAAGCCTTTAGAATACTCTCTTAACCATTCTACACTTGTTAGAACCTCCAAGGACTCGTGCTACACCCTCTATGTCCCTTGGTGTACCAAGCAATGTTTAGGATCATTCTAATGGTTCTTATAAGTCCTAATACACATTCCTAGATTCTAAGCCTTTAGAATACTCTCTTAACCATTATACACTTGTTAAAACCTCCAAGGACTCACGCTACACCCTCTACGTCCCTTGACGAGTCAAGTATTGTTTAGGATCATTCTAATGGTTCTTATAAGTCCTAATACACATTCCTAGACCATTCTAAGCCTTTAGAATACTCTACACTTGTTAGAACCTCTAAGGACTCGTGCTACACCCTCTACGTCCTTTGGGGTACATGGCAATGTTTAGGATCATTCTAATGGTTCTTATAAGTCCTAATACACATTCATAGACCATTCTAAGCCTTTTGAATACTCTCTTAACCATTCTACACTTGTTTGAACATCCAAGGACTCGTGCTATACCCTCTACGTCCTTTGGGGTACCCAGAAATGTTTAGGATCATTCTAATGGTTCTTATAAGTCCTAATACACATTCCTACACCATTCTAAGCCTTTAGAATACTCTCTTAACCATTCTACACTTGTTAGAACCTCCAAGGACTCATGTTACACGCTCTACGTCCCTTGGGGACTCAAGCATTGTTTAGGATCATTCTAATGGTTCTTATAAGTCCAAATACATATTACTAGACCATTCTAAGCCTTTAGAATACACTCTTAACCATTCTACACTTGTTAGAACCTCCAAGGACTCACGCTACACGCTCTACGTCCCTTGGGGACTCAAGCATTGTTTAGGATCATTCTAATGGTTCTTATAAATCCAAATACATAGTCCTAGACCATTCTAAGCCTTTAGAATACTCTCTTAACCATTCTACACTTGTTAGAACCTCCAAGGACTCGTGCTACACCCTCTACGTCACTTGGGGTACCGAGCAATGTTTAGGATCATTCTAATGGTTCTTATAAGTCCTAATACACATTCCTAGACCATTCTAAGCCTTTAGAATACTCTCTTAACCATTCAACACTTGTTAGAACATCCAAGGACTCGTGCTACACCCTCTACGTCCCTTGGTGTACCAAGCAATGTTTCGGATCATTCTAATGGTTCTTATAAGTCCTAATACACATTCCTAGATTCTAAGCCTTTAGAATACTCTCTTAACCATTATACACTTGTTAAACCTCCAAGGACTCATGCTACACCCTCTATGTCCCTTGAGGACTCAAGTATTGTTTAGGATCATTCTAATGGTTCTTATAAGTCCTAATACACATTCCTAGACCATTCTAAGCCTTTAGAATACTCTCTTAACCATTCTACACTTGTTAGAACATCCGAGGACTCGTGCTACACCCTCTACGTCACTTGGGGTACCGAGCAATGTTTTGGATCATTCTAATGGTTCTTATAAGTCCAAATTCATTTTCCTAGACCATTCTAATCCTTTAGAATACACTCTTGACCATTCTACACTTTTTAGAACCTCCAAGGACTCGTGCTACACCCTCTACGTCACTTGGGGTACCGAGCAATGTTTTGGATCATTCTAATGGTTCTTATAAGTCCTAATACACATTACTAGACCATTCTAAGCCTTTAGAATACTCTCTTAACCATTCTACACTTGTTAGAACCTCCAAGGACTCATGCTACACGCTCTACGTCCCTTAGGGACTCAAGCATTGTTTAGGATCATTCTAATGGTTCATATAAGTCCAAATACATATTCCTAGACCATTCTAAGCCTTTAGAATACTCTCTTAACCATTCTACACTTGTTAGAACCTCCAAGGACTCGTGCTACACCCTCTACGTCACTTGGGGTACCGAGCAATGTTTAGGATCATTCCAATGGTTCTTATAAGTCCTAATACACATTCCTAGACCATTCTAAGCCTTTAGAATACTCTCTTAACCATTCTACACTTGTTAGAACATTCAAGGACTCATGCTACACCCTCTATGTCCCTTGGTGTACCAAGCAATGTTTAGGATCATTCTAATGGTTCTTATAAGTCCTAATACACATTCCTAGATTCTAAGCCTTTAGAATACTCTCTTAACCATTATACACTTGTTAAAACCTCCAAGGACTCATGCTACACCCTCTACGTCCCTTGAGGACTCAAGTATTGTTTAGGATCATTTTAATGGTTCTTATAAGTCCTAATACACATTCCTAGACCATTCTAAGCCTTTAGAATACTCTCTTAACCATTCTACACTTGTTAGAACCTCCAAGGACTCGTGCTACACCCTCTACGTCACTTGGGGTACCGAGAAATGTTTAGGATCATTCTAATGGTTCTTATAAGTCCTAATACACATTCCTAGATTCTAAGCCTTTAGAATACTCTCTTAACCATTATACACTTGTTAAAACCTCCAAGGACTCATGCTACACCCTCTACGTCCCTTGAGGACTCAAGTATTGTTTAGGATCATTCTAATGGTTCGTATAAGTCCTAATACACATTCCTAGACCATTCTAAGCCTTTAGAATACTCTCTTAACCATTCTACACTTGTTAGAACATCCAAGGACTCGTGCTACACCCTCTACGTCACTTGGGGTACCGAGCAATGTTTTGGATCATTCTAATGGTTCTTATAAGTCCAAATTCATTTTCCTAGACCATTCTAATCCTTTAGAATACACTCTTGACCATTCTACACTTGTTAGAACCTCCAAGGACTCGTGCTACACCCTCTACGTCACTTGGGGTACCGAGCAATGTTTAGGATCATTCTAATGGTTCTTATAAGTCCTAATACACATTACTTGACCATTCTAAGCCTTTAGAATACTCTCTTAACCATTCTACACTTGTTAGAACCTTCAAGGACTCATGCTACACGCTCTACGTCCCATAGGGACTCAAGCATTGTTTAGGATCATTTCAATGGTTCTTATAAGTCCAAATACATATTCCTAGACCATTCTAAGCCTTTAGAATACTCTCTTCACCATTCTACACTTGTTAGAACCTCCAAGGACTCGTGCTACACCCTCTACGTCTCTTGGGGTACCGAGAAATGTTTAGGATCATTCTAATGGTTCTTATAAGTCCTAATACACATTTCTAGACCATTCTAAGCCTTTAGAATACTCTCTTAACCATTCTACACTTGTTAGAACATCCAAGGACTCGTGCTACACCCTCTACGTCACTTGGGTTACCGAGCAATGTTTTGGATCATTCTAATGGTTCTTATAAGTCCAAATTCATTTTCCTAGACCATTCTAATCCTTTAGAATACACTCTTGACCATTCTACACTTGTTAGAACATTCAAGGACTCGTGCTACACCCTCTATGTCCCTTGGTGTACCAAGCAATGTTTAGGATCATTCTAATGGTTCTTATAAGTCCTAATACACATTCCTAGATTCTAAGCCTTTAGAATACTCTCTTAACCATTATACACTTGTTAAAACCTCCAAGGACTCATGCTACACCCTCTACGTCCCTTGAGGACTCAAGTATTGTTTAGGATCATTTTAATGGTTCTTGTAAGTCCTAATACACATTCCTAGACCATTCTAAGCCTTTAGAATACTCTCTTAACCATTCTACACTTGTTAGAACCTCCAAGGACTCGTGCTACACCCTCTACGTCACTTGGGGTACCGAGAAATGTTTAGGATCATTCTAATGGTTCTTATAAGTCCTAATACACATTCCTAGACCATTCTAAGCCTTTAGAATACTCTCTTAACCAATCTACACTTGTTAGAACATCCAAGGACTCGTGCTACACCCTCTATGTCCCTTGTTGTACCATGCAATGTTTATGATCATTCTAATGGTTCTTATAAGTCCTAATACACATTCCTAGACCATTCTAAGCCTTTAGAATACTCTCTTAACCATTCTACACTTGTTAGAACCTCCAAGGACTCATGCTACACGCTCTACGTCCCTTGGGGACTCAAGCAATGTTTAGGATCATTCTAATGGTTCTTATAAGTCCTAATACACCTTCCTAGACCATTCTAAGCCTTTAGAATACTCTCTTAACCATTCTATACTTGTTAGAATCTCCAAGGACTCATGCTACACCCTCTACGTCCCTTGGGGACTCAAGCACTGTTTAGGATCATTCTAATGGTTCATATAAGTCCAAATACATATTCCTAGACCATTCTAAGCCTTTAGAATACTCTCTTAACCATTCTACACTTGTTAGAACCTCCAACGACTCGTGCTACACCCTCTACGTCCTTTGGGGTACATGGAAATGTTTAGGATCATTCTAATGGTTCTTATAAGTCCTAATACACATTCCTAGACCATTCAAAGCCTTTAGAATACTCTCTTAACCATTCTACACTTGTTTGAACATCCAAGGGCTCGTGCTACACCCTCTACGTCCTTTGGCGTACCGAGAAATGTTTAGGATCATTCTAATGGTTCTTATAAGTCCTAATACACATTCCTAGACCATTCTAAGCCTTTAGAATACTCTCTTAACCATTCTACACTTGTTAGAACCTCCAAGGACTCATGTTACACGCTCTACGTCCCTTGGGGATTCAAGCATTGTTTAGGATCATTCTAATGGTTCTTATAAGTCCAAATACATATTACTAGACCATTCTAAGCCTTTAGAATACTCTCTTAACCATTCTACACTTTTTAGAACCTCCAAGGACTCACGCTACACGCTCTACATCCCTTGGGGACTCAAGCATTGTTTAGGATCATTCTAATGGTTCTTATAAATCCAAATACATATTCCTAGACCATTCTAAGCCTTTAGAATACTCTCTTAACCATTCTACACTTGTTAGAACATCCAAGGACTCGTGCTACACCCTCTACGTCACTTGGGGTACCGAGCAATGTTTTGGATCATTCTAATGGTTCTTATAAGTCCTAATACACATTCCTAGACCATTCTAAGCCTTTAGAATACTCTCTTAACCATTCAACACTTGTTAGAACATCCAAGGACTCGTGCTACACTCTCTACGTCCCTTGGTGTACCAAGCAATGTTTCGGATCATTCTAATGGTTCTTATAAGTCCTAATACACATTCCTAGACCATTCTAAGCCTTTAGAATACTCTCTTAACCATTCTACACTTGTTAGAACCTCCAAGGACTCATGCTACACTCTCTACGTCCCTTGGGGACTCAAGCATTGTTTAGGATCATTCTAATGGTTCATATAAGTCCAAATACATAGTCCTAGACCATTCTAAGCCTTTAGAATACTCTCTTCACCATTCTACACTTGTTAGAACCTCCAAGGACTCGTGCTACACCCTCTACGTCCTTTGGGGTGCCAAGCAATGTTTAGGCTCATTCTAATGTTTCTTATAAGTCCTAGTACACATTCCTATACCATTCTAAGCCTTTAGAATACTCTCTTAACCATTCTACACTTGTTAGAACCTCCAAGGACTCATGCTACACGCTCTACTTCCCTTGGGGACTCAAGCATTGTTTTGGATCATTCTAATGGTTCTTATAAGTCCAAATTCGTTTTCCTAGACCATTCTAATCCTTTAGAATACACTCTTGACCATTCTACACTTGTTAGAACCTCCAAGGACTCGTGCTACACCCTCTACGTCACTTGGGGTACCGAGCAATGTTTAGAATCATTCTAATGGTTCTTATAAGTCCTAATAAACATTCCTAGACCATTCTAAGCCTTTAGAATACTCTCTTAACCATTCTACACTTGTTAGAACCTCCAAGGACTCATGCTACACCCTCTACGTCCCTTGGGGACTCGAGCATTGTTTAGGATCATTCTAATGGTTCTTATAAATCCAAATACATATTCCTAGACCATTCTAAGCCTTTAGAATACTCTCTTAACCATTCTACACTTGTTAGAACCTCCAAGGACTCGTGCTACACGCTCTACGTCCCTTGGGGACTCAAGCAATGTTTAGGATCATTCTAATGGTTCTTATAAATCCAAATACATATTCCTAGACCATTCTAAGCCTTTAGAATACTCTCTTAACCATTCTACACTTGTTAGAACCTCCAAGGACTCGTGCTACACCCTCTACGTCACTTGGGGTACCGAGCAATGTTTAGGATCATTCTAATGGTTCTTATAAGTCCTAATACACATTCCTAGACCATTCTAAGCCTTTAGAATACTCTCTTAACCATTCTACACTTGTTAGAACATTCAAGGACTCGTGCTACACCCTCTACGTCCCTTGGTGTACCAAGCAATGTTTAGGATCATTCTAATGGTTCTTATAAGTCCTAATACACATTCCTAGACCATTCTAAGCCTTTAGAATACTCTCTTAACCATTATACACTTGTTAAAACCTCCAAGGACTCATGCTACACCCTCTACGTCCCTTGAGGACTCAAGTATTGTTTAGGATCATTCTAATGGTTCATATAAGTCCTAATACACATTCCTAGACCATTCTAAGCCTTTAGAATACTCTCTTAACCATTCTACACTTGTTAGAACCTCCAAAGACTCGTGCTACACCCTCTACGTCACTTGGGGTACCGAGCAATGTTTAGGATCATTCTAGTGGTTCTTATAAGTCCTAATACACATTCCTAGACCATTCTATGCCTTTAGAATACTCTCTTAACCATTCTACACTTGTTAGAACATCCAAGGACTCGTGCTACATCCTCTACGTCCCTTGGTATACCAAGCAATGTTTAGGATCATTCTAATGGTTCTTATAAGTCCTAATACACATTCCTAGACCATTCTAAGCCTTTAGAATACTCTCTTAACCATTCTACACTTGTTAGAACCTCCAAGGACTCATGCTACACGCTCTACGTCCCTTGGGGACTCAAGCAATGTTTAGGATCATTCTAATGGTTCTTATAAGTCCTAATACACCTTCCTAGACCATTCTAAGCCTTTAGAATACTCTCTTAACCATTCTACACTTCTTAGAACCTCCAAGGACTCATGCTACAACCTCTACGTCCCTTGGGGACTCAAGCACTGTTTAGGATCATTCTAATGGTTCTTATAAATCCAAATACATATTCCTAGACCATTCTAAGCCTTTAGAATACTCTCTTAACCATTCTACACTTGTTAGAACCTCCAAGGACTCGTGCTACACCCTCTACGTCACTTGGGGTACCGAGCAATGTTTAGGATCATTCTAATGGTTCTTATAAGTCCTAATACACATTCCTAGACCATTCTAAGCCTTTAGAATACTCTCTTAACCATTCTACACTTGTTAGAACCTCCAAGGACTCATGCTACACGCTGTACGTCCCTTGGGGACTCAAGCAATGTTTAGGATCATTCTAATGGTTCTTATAAGTCCTAATACACATTTCTAGACCATTCTAAGCCTTTAGAATACTCTCTTAACCATTATACACTTCTTAGAACCCCCAAGGACTCATGCTACACCCTCTACGTCCCTTGGGGACTCAAGCACTGTTTAGGATCATTCTAATGGTTCATATAAGTCCAAATACATATTCCTAGACCATTCTAAGCCTTTAGAATACTCTCTTAACCATTCTACACTTGTTAGAACCTCCAAGGACTCGTGCTACACCCTCTACGTCCTTTGGGGTACATGGCAATGTTTAGGATCATTCTAATGGTTCTTATAAGTCCTAATACACATTCATAGACCATTCTAAGCCTTTTGAATACTCTCTTAACCATTCTACACTTGTTTGAACATCCAAGGACTCGTGCTACACCCTCTACATCCGTTGGGGTACCAAGAAATGTTTAGGATCATTCTAATGGTTCTTATAAGTCCTAATACACATTCCTAGACCATTCTAAGCCTTTAGAATACTCTCTTAACCATTCTACACTTGTTAGAACCTCCAAGGACTCATGTTACACGCTCTACGTCCCTTGGGGACTCAAGCATTGTTTAGGATCATTCTAATGGTTCTTATAAGTCCAAATACATATTACTAGACCATTCTAAGCCTTTAGAATAATACTCTCTTAACCATTCTACACTTGTTAGAACCTCCAAGGACTCACGCTACACGCTCTACGTCCCTTGGGGACTCAAGCATTGTTTAGGATCATTCTAATGGTTCTTATAAATCCAAATACATATTCCTAGACCATTCTAAGCCTTTAGAATACTCTCTTAACCATTCTACACTTGTTAGAACCTCCAAGGACTCGTGCTACACCCTCTACGTCACTTGGGGTACCGAGCAATGTTTAGGATCATTCTAATGGTTCTTATAAGTCCTAATACACATTCCTAGACCATTCTAAGCCTTTAGAATACTCTCTTAACCATTCTACACTTGTTAGAACATTCAAGGACTCGTGCTACACCCTCTACGTCCCTTGGTGTACCAAGCAATGTTTAGGATCATTCTAATGGTTCTTATAAGTCCTAATACACATTCCTAGATTCTAAGCCTTTAGAATACTCTCTTAACCATTATACACTTGTTAAAACCTCCAAGGACTCATGCTACACCCTCTACGTCCCTTGAGGACTCAAGTATTGTTTAGGATCATTCTAATGGTTCTTATAAGTCCTAATACACATTCCTAGACCATTCTAAGCCTTTAGAATACTCTCTTAACCATTCTACACTTGTTAGAACCTCCAAGGACTCGTGCTACACCCTCTACGTCCCTTGGGGTACCGAGCAATGTTTAGGATCATTCTAATGGTTCTTATAAGTCCTAATACACATTCCTAGACCATTCTAAGCCTTTAGAATACTCTCTTAACCATTCTACACTTGTTAGAACCTCCAAGGACTCATGCTACACGCTGTACGTCCCTTGGGGACTCAAGCAATGTTTAGGATCATTCTAATGGTTCTTATAAGTCCTAATACACATTTCTAGACCATTCTAAGCCTTTAGAATACTCTCTTAACCATTCTACACTTCTTAGAACCCCCAAGGACTCATGCTACACCCTCTACGTCCCTTGGGGACTCAAGCACTGTTTAGGATCATTCTAATGGTTCATATAAGTCCAAATACATATTCCTAGACCATTCTAAGCCTTTAGAATACTCTCTTAACCATTCTACACTTGTTAGAACCTCCAAGGACTCGTGCTACACCCTCTACGTCCTTTGGGGTACATGGCAATGTTTAGGATCATTCTAATGGTTCTTATAAGTCCTAATACACATTCATAGACCATTCTAAGCCTTTTTAATACTCTCTTAACCATTCTACACTTGTTTGAACATCCAAGGACTCGTGCTACACCCTCTACGTCCTTTGGGGTACCAAGAAATGTTTAGGATCATTCTAATGGTTCTTATAAGTCCTAATACACATTCCTAGACCATTCTAAGCCTTTAGAATACTCTCTTAACCATTCTACACTTGTTAGAACCTCCAAGGACTAATGTTACACGCTCTACGTCCCTTGGGGACTCAAGAATTGTTTAGGATCATTCTAATGGTTCTTATAAGTCCAAATACATATTACTAGACCATTCTAAGCCTTTAGAATACTCTCTTAACCATTCTACACTTGTTAGAACCTCCAAGGACTCACGCTACACGCTCTACGTCCCTTGGGGACTCAAGCATTGTTTAGGATCATTCTAATGGTTCTTATAAATCCAAATACATGTTCCTAGACCATTCTAAGCCTTTAGAATACTCTCTTAACCATTCTACACTTTTTAGAACCTCCAAGGACTCGTGCTACACCCTCTACGTCACTTGGGATACCGAGCAATGTTTAGGATAATTCTAATGGTTCTTATAAGTCCTAATACACATTCCTAGACCATTCTAAGCCTTTAGAATACTTTGTTAACCATTCAACACTTGTTAGAACATCCAAGGACTCATGCTACACCCTCTACGTCCCTTGGTGTACCAAGCAATGTTTCGGATCATTCTAATGGTTCTTATAAGTCCTAATACACATTCCTAGATTCTAAGCCTTTAGAATACTCTCTTAACCATTACACACTTGTTAAACCTCCAAGGACTCATGTTACACGCTCTACGTCCCTTGGGGACTCAAGCATTGTTTAGGATCATTCTAATGGTTCTTATAAGTCCAAATACATATTACTAGACCATTCTAAGCCTTTAGAATAATACTCTCTTAACCATTCTACACTTGTTAGAACCTCCAAGGACTCACGCTACACGCTCTACGTCCCTTGGGGACTCAAGCATTGTTTAGGATCATTCTAATGGTTCTTATAAATCCAAATACATATTCCTAGACCATTCTAAGCCTTTAGAATACTCTCTTAACCATTCTACACTTGTTAGAACCTCCAAGGACTCATGCTACACGCTGTACGTCCCTTGGGGACTCAAGCAATGTTTAGGATCATTCTAATGGTTCTTATAAGTCCTAATACACATTCCTAGACCATTCTAAGCCTTTAGAATACTCTCTTAACCATTCTACACTTGTTAGAACATTCAAGGACTCGTGCTACACCCTCTACGTCCCTTGGTGTACCAAGCAATGTTTAGGATCATTCTAATGGTTCTTATAAGTCCTAATACACATTCCTAGATTCTAAGCCTTTAGAATACTCTCTTAACCATTATACACTTGTTAAAACCTCCAAGGACTCATGCTACACCCTCTACGTCCCTTGGGGACTCAAGCATTGTTTAGGATCATTCTAATGGTTCTTATAAATCCAAATACATATTCCTAGACCATTCTAAGCCTTTAGAATACTCTCTTAACCATTCTACACTTGTTAGAACCTCCAAGGACTCGTGCTACACCCTCTACGTCACTTGGGGTACCGAGCAATGTTTAGGATCATTCTAATGGTTCTTATAAGTCCTAATACACATTCCTAGACCATTCTAAGCCTTTAGAATACTCTCTTAACCATTCTACACTTGTTAGAACATTCAAGGACTCGTGCTACACCCTCTACGTCCCTTGGTGTACCAAGCAATGTTTAGGATCATTCTAATGGTTCTTATAAGTCCTAATACACATTCCTAGATTCTAAGCCTTTAGAATACTCTCTTAACCATTATACACTTGTTAAAACCTCCAAGGACTCATGCTACACCCTCTACGTCCCTTGAGGACTCAAGTATTGTTTAGGATCATTCTAATGGTTCTTATAAGTCCTAATACACATTCCTAGACCATTCTAAGCCTTTAGAATACTCTCTTAACCATTCTACACTTGTTAGAACCTCCAAGGACTCGTGCTACACCCTCTACGTCCCTTGGGGTACCGTGCAATGTTTAGGATCATTCTAATGGTTCTTATAAGTCCTAATACACATTCCTAGACCATTCTAAGCCTTTAGAATACTCTCTTAACCATTCTACACTTGTTAGAACCTCCAAGGACTCATGCTACACGCTGTACGTCCCTTGGGGACTCAAGCAATGTTTAGGATCATTCTAATGGTTCTTATAAGTCCTAATACACATTTCTAGACCATTCTAAGCCTTTAGAATACTCTCTTAACCATTCTACACTTCTTAGAACCCCCAAGGACTCATGCTACACCCTCTACGTCCCTTGGGGACTCAAGCACTGTTTAGGATCATTCTAATGGTTCATATAAGTCCAAATACATATTCCTAGACCATTCTAAGCCTTTAGAATACTCTCTTAACCATTCTACACTTGTTAGAACCTCCAAGGACTCGTGCTACACCCTCTACGTCCTTTGGGGTACATGGCAATGTTTAGGATCATTCTAATGGTTCTTATAAGTCCTAATACACATTCATAGACCATTCTAAGCCTTTTTAATACTCTCTTAACCATTCTACACTTGTTTGAACATCCAAGGACTCGTGCTACACCCTCTACGTCCTTTGGGGTACCAAGAAATGTTTAGGATCATTCTAATGGTTCTTATAAGTCCTAATACACATTCCTAGACCATTCTAAGCCTTTAGAATACTCTCTTAACCATTCTACACTTGTTAGAACCTCCAAGGACTAATGTTACACGCTCTACGTCCCTTGGGGACTCAAGCATTGTTTAGGATCATTCTAATGGTTCTTATAAGTCCAAATACATATTACTAGACCATTCTAAGCCTTTAGAATACTCTCTTAACCATTCTACACTTGTTAGAACCTCCAAGGACTCACGCTACACGCTCTACGTCCCTTGGGGACTCAAGCATTGTTTAGGATCATTCTAATGGTTCTTATAAATCCAAATACATGTTCCTAGACCATTCTAAGCCTTTAGAATACTCTCTTAACCATTCTACACTTTTTAGAACCTCCAAGGACTCGTGCTACACCCTCTACGTCACTTGGGATACCGAGCAATGTTTAGGATAATTCTAATGGTTCTTATAAGTCCTAATACACATTCCTAGACCATTCTAAGCCTTTAGAATACTTTGTTAACCATTCAACACTTGTTAGAACATCCAAGGACTCATGCTACACCCTCTACGTCCCTTGGTGTACCAAGCAATGTTTCGGATCATTCTAATGGTTCTTATAAGTCCTAATACACATTCCTAGATTCTAAGCCTTTAGAATACTCTCTTAACCATTACACACTTGTTAAACCTCCAAGGACTCATGTTACACGCTCTACGTCCCTTGGGGACTCAAGCATTGTTTAGGATCATTCTAATGGTTCTTATAAGTCCAAATACATATTACTAGACCATTCTAAGCCTTTAGAATAATACTCTCTTAACCATTCTACACTTGTTAGAACCTCCAAGGACTCACGCTACACGCTCTACGTCCCTTGGGGACTCAAGCATTGTTTAGGATCATTCTAATGGTTCTTATAAATCCAAATACATATTCCTAGACCATTCTAAGCCTTTAGAATACTCTCTTAACCATTCTACACTTGTTAGAACCTCCAAGGACTCGTGCTACACCCTCTACGTCACTTGGGGTACCGAGCAATGTTTAGGATCATTCTAATGGTTCATATAAGTCCAAATACATATTCCTAGACCATTCTAAGCCTTTAGAATACTCTCTTAACCATTCTACACTTGTTAGAACCTCCAAGGACTCGTGCTACACCCTCTACGTCCTTTGGGGTACATGGCAATGTTTAGGATCATTCTAATGGTTCTTATAAGTCCTAATACACATTCATAGACCATTCTAAGCCTTTTTAATACTCTCTTAACCATTCTACACTTGTTTGAACATCCAAGGACTCGTGCTACACCCTCTACGTCCTTTGGGGTACCAAGAAATGTTTAGGATCATTCTAATGGTTCTTATAAGTCCTAATACACATTCCTAGACCATTCTAAGCCTTTAGAATACTCTCTTAACCATTCTACACTTGTTAGAACCTCCAAGGACTAATGTTACACGCTCTACGTCCCTTGGGGACTCAAGCATTGTTTAGGATCATTCTAATGGTTCTTATAAGTCCAAATACATATTACTAGACCATTCTAAGCCTTTAGAATACTCTCTTAACCATTCTACACTTGTTAGAACCTCCAAGGACTCACGCTACACGCTCTACGTCCCTTGGGGACTCAAGCATTGTTTAGGATCATTCTAATGGTTCTTATAAATCCAAATACATGTTCCTAGACCATTCTAAGCCTTTAGAATACTCTCTTAACCATTCTACACTTTTTAGAACCTCCAAGGACTCGTGCTACACCCTCTACGTCACTTGGGATACCGAGCAATGTTTAGGATAATTCTAATGGTTCTTATAAGTCCTAATACACATTCCTAGACCATTCTAAGCCTTTAGAATACTTTGTTAACCATTCAACACT
Source organism: Crotalaria pallida (assembly GCA_037953625.1). Taxonomy (NCBI): domain Eukaryota; kingdom Viridiplantae; phylum Streptophyta; class Magnoliopsida; order Fabales; family Fabaceae; genus Crotalaria; species Crotalaria pallida. Next base: position 69,829,916 of record CM075649.1, on the reverse strand, counting down.
TGTTAGAACATCCAAGGACTCATGCTACACCCTCTACGTCCCTTGGTGTACCAAGCAATGTTTCGGATCATTCTAATGGTTCTTATAAGTCCTAATACACATTCCTAGATTCTAAGCCTTTAGAATACTCTCTTAACCATTACACACTTGTTAAACCTCCAAGGACTCATGTTACACGCTCTACGTCCCTTGGGGACTCAAGCATTGTTTAGGATCATTCTAATGGTTCTTATAAGTCCAAATACATATTACTAGACCATTCTAAGCCTTTAGAATAATACTCTCTTAACCATACTACACTTGTTAGAACCTCCAAGGACTCACGCTACACGCTCTGCGTCCCTTGGGGACTCAAGCATTGTTTAGGATCATTCTAATGGTTCTTATAAATCCAAATACATATTCCTAGACCATTCTAAGCCTATAGAATACTCTCTTAACCATTCTACACTTGTTAGAACCTCCAAGGACTTGTGCTACACCCTCTACGTCACTTGGGGTACCGAGCAATGTTTAGGATCATTCTAATGGTTCTTATAAGTCCTAATACACATTCCTAGACCATTCTAAGCCTTTAGAATACTCTCTTAACCATTCTACACTTGTTAGAACATTCAAGGACTCGTGCTACACCCTCTACGTCCCTTGGTGTACCAAGCAATGTTAAGGATCATTCTAATGGTTCTTATAAGTCCTAATACACATTCCTAGATTCTAAGCCTTTAGAATACTCTCTTAACCATTATACACTTGTTAAAACCTCCAAGGACTCATGCTACACCCTCTACGTCCCTTGAGGACTCAAGTATTGTTTAGGATCATTCTAATGGTTCTTATAAGTCCTAATACACATTCCTAGACCATTCTAAGCCTTTAGAATACTCTCTTAACCATTCTACACTTGTTAGAACCTCCAAGGACTCGTGCTACACCCTCTACGTCCCTTGGGGTACCGAGCAATGTTTAGGATCATTCTAATGGTTCTTATAAGTCCTAATACACATTCCTAGACCATTCTAAGCCTTTAGAATACTCTCTTAACCATTCTACACTTGTTAGAACATTCAAGGACTCGTGCTACACCCTCTACGTCCCTTGGTGTACCAAGCAATGTTTAGGATCATTCTAATGGCTCTTATAAGTCCTAATACACATTCGTAGATTCTAAGTCTTTAGAATACTCTCTTAACCATTATACACTTGTTAAAACCTCCAAGGACTCATGCTACACCCTCTACGTCCCTTGAGGACTCAAGTATTGTTTAGGATCATTCTAATGGTTCTTATAAGTCCTAAAACACATTCCTAGACCATTCTAAGCCTTTAGAATACTCTCTTAACCATTCTACACTTGTTAGAACCTCCAAGGACTCGTGCTACACCCTCTACGTCCCTTGGGGTACCGAGCAATGTTTAGGATCATTCTAATGGTTCTTATAAGTCCTAATACACATTCCTAGACCATTCTAAGCCTTTAGAATACTCTCTTAACCATTCTACACTTGTTAGAACCTCCAAGGACTCATGCTACACGCTGTACGTCCCTTGGGGACTCAAGCAATGTTTAGGATCATTCTAATGGTTCTTATAAGTCCTAATACACATTTCTAGACCATTCTAAGCCTTTAGAATACTCTCTTAACCATTCTACACTTCTTAGAACCCCCAAGGACTCATGCTACACCCTCTACGTCCCTTGGGGACTCAAGCACTGTTTAGGATCATTCTAATGGTTCATATAAGTCCAAATACATATTCCTAGACCATTCTAAGCCTTTAGAATACTCTCTTAACCATTCTACACTTGTTAGAACCTCTAAGGACTCGTGCTACACCCTCTACGTCCTTTGGGGTACATGGCAATGTTTAGGATCATTCTAATGGTTCTTATAAGTCCTAATACACATTCATAGACCATTCTAAGCCTTTTTAATACTCTCTTAACCATTCTACACTTGTTTGAACATCCAAGGACTCGTGCTACACCCTCTACGTCCTTTGGGGTACCAAGAAATGTTTAGGATCATTCTAATGGTTCTTATAAGTCCTAATACACATTCCTAGACCATTCTAAGCCTTTAGAATACTCTCTTAACCATTCTACACTTGTTAGAACCTCCAAGGACTAATGTTACACGCTCTACGTCCCTTGGGGACTCAAGCATTGTTTAGGATCATTCTAATGGTTCTTATAAGTCCAAATACATATTACTAGACCATTCTAAGCCTTTAGAATACTCTCTTAACCATTCTACACTTGTTAGAACCTCCAAGGACTCACGCTACACGCTCTACGTCCCTTGGGGACTCAAGCATTGTTTAGGATCATTCTAATGGTTCTTATAAATCCAAATACATGTTCCTAGACCATTCTAAGCCTTTAGAATACTCTCTTAACCATTCTACACTTTTTAGAACCTCCAAGGACTCGTGCTACACCCTCTACGTCACTTGGGATACCGAGCAATGTTTAGGATAATTCTAATGGTTCTTATAAGTCCTAATACACATTCCTAGACCATTCTAAGCCTTTAGAATACTTTGTTAACCATTCAACACTTGTTAGAACATCCAAGGACTCATGCTACACCCTCTACGTCCCTTGGTGTACCAAGCAATGTTTCGGATCATTCTAATGGTTCTTATAAGTCCTAATACACATTCCTAGATTCTAAGCCTTTAGAATACTCTCTTAACCATTATACACTTGTTAAACCTCCAAGGACTCATGTTACACGCTCTACGTCCCTTGGGGACTCAAGCATTGTTTAGGATCATTCTAATGGTTCTTATAAGTCCAAATACATATTACTAGACCATTCTAAGCCTTTAGAATAATACTCTCTTAACCATTCTACACTTGTTAGAACCTCCAAGGACTCACGCTACACGCTCTACGTCCCTTGGGGACTCAAGCATTGTTTAGGATCATTCTAATGGTTCTTATAAATCCAAATACATATTCCTAGACCATTCTAAGCCTTTAGAATACTCTCTTAACCATTCTACACTTGTTAGAACCTCCAAGGACTCGTGCTACACCCTCTACGTCACTTGGGGTACCGAGCAATGTTTAGGATCATTCTAATGGTTCTTATAAGTCCTAATACACATTCCTAGACCATTCTAAGCCTTTAGAATACTCTCTTAACCATTCTACACTTGTTAGAACATTCAAGGACTCGTGCTACACCCTCTACGTCCCTTGGTGTACCAAGCAATGTTTAGGATCATTCTAATGGTTCTTATAAGTCCTAATACACATTCCTAGATTCTAAGCCTTTAGAATACTCTCTTAACCATTATACACTTGTTAAAACCTCCAAGGACTCATGCTACACCCTCTACGTCCCTTGAGGACTCAAGTATTGTTTAGGATCATTCTAATGGTTCTTATAAGTCCTAATACACATTCCTAGACCATTCTAAGCCTTTAGAATACTCTCTTAACCATTCTACACTTATTAGAACCTCCAAGGACTCGTGCTACACCCTCTACGTCCCTTGGGGTACCGAGCAATGTTTAGGATCATTCTAATGGTTCTTATAAGTCCTAATACACATTCCTAGACCATTCTAAGCCTTTAGAATACTCTCTTAACCATTCTACACTTGTTAGAACATTCAAGGACTCGTGCTACACCCTCTACGTCCCTTGGTGTACCAAGCAATGTTTAGGATCATTCTAATGGTTCTTATAAGTCCTAATACACATTCGTAGATTCTAAGTCTTTAGAATACTCTCTTAACCATTATACACTTGTTAAAACCTCCAAGGACTCATGCTACACCCTCTACGTCCCTTGAGGACTCAAGTATTGTTTAGGATCATTCTAATGGTTCTTATAAGTCCTAATACACATTCCTAGACCATTCTAAGCCTTTAGAATACTCTCTTAACCATTCTACACTTGTTAGAACCTCCAAGGACTCGTGCTACACCCTCTACGTCACTTGGGGTACCGAGCAATGTTTAGGATCATTCTAATGGTTCTTATAAGTCCTAATACACATTCCTAGACCATTCTAAGCCTTTAGAATACTCTCTTAACCATTCTACACTTGTTAGAACATTCAAGGACTCGTGCTACACCCTCTACGTCCCTTGGTGTACCGAGCAATGTTTAGGATCATTCTAATGGTTCTTATAAGTCCTAATACACATTCCTAGATTCTAAGCCTTTAGAATACTCTCTTAACCATTATACACTTGTTAAAACCTCCAAGGACTCATGCTACACCCTCTACGTCCCTTGAGGACTCAAGTATTGTTTAGGATCATTCTAATGGTTCTTATAAGTCCTAATACACATTCCTAGACCATTCTAAGCCTTTAGAATACTCTCTTAACCATTCTACACTTGTTAGAACCTCCAAGGACTCGTGCTACACCCTCTACGTCCCTTGGGGTACCGAGCAATGTTTAGGATCATTCTAATGGTTCTTATAAGTCCTAATACACATTCCTAGACCATTCTAAACCTGTAGAATACTCTCTTAACCATTCTACACTTGTTAGAACCTCTAAGGACTCATGCTACACGCTGTACGTCCCTTGGGGACTCAAGCAATGTTTAGGATCATTCTAATGGTTCTTATAAGTCCTAATACACATTTCTAGACCATTCTAAGCCTTTAGAATACTCTCTTAACCATTCTACACTTCTTAGAACCCCCAAGGACTCATGCTACACCCTCTACGTCCCTTGGGGACTCAAGCACTGTTTAGGATCATTCAAATGGTTCATATAAGTCCAAATACATATTCCTAGACAATTCTAAGCCTTTAGAATACTCTCTTAACCATTCTACACTTGTTAGAACCTCCAAGGACTCGTGCTACACCCTCTACGTCCTTTGGGGTACATGGCAATGTTTAGGATCATTCTAATGGTTCTTATAAGTCCTAATACACATTCATGGACCATTCTAAGCCTTTTTAATACTCTCTTAACCATTCTACACTTGTTTGAACATCCAAGGACTCGTGCTACACCCTCTACGTCCTTTGGGGTACCAAGAAATGTTTAGGATCATTCTAATGGTTCTTATAAGTCCTAATACACATTCCTAGACCATTCTAAGCCTTTAGAATACTCTCTTAACCATTCTACACTTGTTAGAACCTCCAAGGACTCATGTTACACGCTCTACGTCCCTTGGGGACTCAAGCATTGTTTAGGATCATTCTAATGGTTCTTATAAGTCCAAATACATATTACTAGACCATTCTAAGCCTTTAGAATACTCTCTTAACCATTCTACACTTGTTAGAACCTCCAAGGACTCACGCTACACGCTCTACGTCCCTTGGGGACTCAAGCATTGTTTAGGATCATTCTAATGGTTCTTATAAATCCAAATACATGTTCCTAGACCATTCTAAGCCTTTAGAATACTCTCTTAACCATTCTACACTTTTTAGAACCTCCAAGGACTCGTACTACACCCTCTACGTCACTTGGGATACCGAGCAATGTTTAGGATAATTCTAATGGTTCTTATAAGTCCTAATACACATTCCTAGACCATTCTAAGCCTTTAGAATACTCTGTTAACCATTCAACACTTGTTAGAACATCCAAGGACTCATGCTACACCCTCTACGTCCCTTGGTGTACCAAGCAATGTTTCGGATCATTCTAATGGTTCTTATAAGTCTTAATACACATTCCTAGATTCTAAGCCTTTAGAATACTCTCTTAACCATTATACACTTGTTAAACCTCCAAGGACTCATGTTACACGCTCTACGTCCCTTGGGGACTCAAGCATTGTTTAGGATCATTCTAATGGTTCTTATAAGTCCAAATACATATTACTAGACCATTCTAAGCCTTTAGAATAATACTCTCTTAACCATTCTACACTTGTTAGAACCTCCAAGGACTCACGCTACACGCTCTACGTCCCTTGGGGACTCAAGCATTGTTTAGGATCATTCTAATGGTTCTTATAAATCCAAATACATATTCCTAGACCATTCTAAGCCTTTAGAATACTCTCTTAACCATTCTACACTTGTTAGAACCTCCAAGGACTCGTGCTACACCCTCTACGTCACTTGGGGTACCGAGCAATGTTTAGGATCATTCTAATGGTTCTTATAAGTCCTAATACACATTCCTAGACCATTCTAAGCCTTTAGAATACTCTCTTAACCATTCTACACTTGTTAGAACATTCAAGGACTCGTGCTACACCCTCTACGTCCCTTGGTGTACCAAGCAATGTTTAGGATCATTCTAATGGTTCTTATAAGTCCTAATACACATTCCTAGATTCTAAGCCTTTAGAATACTCTCTTAACCATTATACACTTGTTAAAACCTCCAAGGACTCATGCTACACCCTCTACGTCCCTTGAGGACTCAAGTATTGTTTAGGATCATTCTAATGGTTCTTATAAGTCCTAATACACATTCCTAGACCATTCTAAGCCTTTAGAATACTCTCTTAACCATTCTACACTTATTAGAACCTCCAAGGACTCGTGCTACACCCTCTACGTCCCTTGGGGTACCGAGCAATGTTTAGGATCATTCTAATGGTTCTTATAAGTCCTAATACACATTCCTAGACCATTCTAAGCCTTTAGAATACTCTCTTAACCATTCTACACTTGTTAGAACATTCAAGGACTCGTGCTACACCCTCTACGTCCCTTGGTGTACCAAGCAATGTTTAGGATCATTCTAATGGTTCTTATAAGTCCTAATACACATTCGTAGATTCTAAGTCTTTAGAATACTCTCTTAACCATTATACACTTGTTAAAACCTCCAAGGACTCATGCTACACCCTCTACGTCCCTTGAGGACTCAAGTATTGTTTAGGATCATTCTAATGGTTCTTATAAGTCCTAATACACATTCCTAGACCATTCTAAGCCTTTAGAATACTCTCTTAACCATTCTACACTTGTTAGAACCTCCAAGGACTCGTGCTACACCCTCTACGTCACTTGGGGTACCGAGCAATGTTTAGGATCATTCTAATGGTTCTTATAAGTCCTAATACACATTCCTAGACCATTCTAAGCCTTTAGAATACTCTCTTAACCATTCTACACTTGTTAGAACATTCAAGGACTCGTGCTACACCCTCTACGTCCCTTGGTGTACCGAGCAATGTTTAGGATCATTCTAATGGTTCTTATAAGTCCTAATACACATTCCTAGATTCTAAGCCTTTAGAATACTCTCTTAACCATTATACACTTGTTAAAACCTCCAAGGACTCATGCTACACCCTCTACGTCCCTTGAGGACTCAAGTATTGTTTAGGATCATTCTAATGGTTCTTATAAGTCCTAATACACATTCCTAGACCATTCTAAGCCTTTAGAATACTCTCTTAACCATTCTACACTTGTTAGAACCTCCAAGGACTCGTGCTACACCCTCTACGTCCCTTGGGGTACCGAGCAATGTTTAGGATCATTCTAATGGTTCTTATAAGTCCTAATACACATTCCTAGACCATTCTAAACCTGTAGAATACTCTCTTAACCATTCTACACTTGTTAGAACCTCTAAGGACTCATGCTACACGCTGTACGTCCCTTGGGGACTCAAGCAATGTTTAGGATCATTCTAATGGTTCTTATAAGTCCTAATACACATTTCTAGACCATTCTAAGCCTTTAGAATACTCTCTTAACCATTCTACACTTCTTAGAACCCCCAAGGACTCATGCTACACCCTCTACGTCCCTTGGGGACTCAAGCACTGTTTAGGATCATTCAAATGGTTCATATAAGTCCAAATACATATTCCTAGACAATTCTAAGCCTTTAGAATACTCTCTTAACCATTCTACACTTGTTAGAACCTCCAAGGACTCGTGCTACACCCTCTACGTCCTTTGGGGTACATGGCAATGTTTAGGATCATTCTAATGGTTCTTATAAGTCCTAATACACATTCATGGACCATTCTAAGCCTTTTTAATACTCTCTTAACCATTCTACACTTGTTTGAACATCCAAGGACTCGTGCTACACCCTCTACGTCCTTTGGGGTACCAAGAAATGTTTAGGATCATTCTAATGGTTCTTATAAGTCCTAATACACATTCCTAGACCATTCTAAGCCTTTAGAATACTCTCTTAACCATTCTACACTTGTTAGAACCTCCAAGGACTCATGTTACACGCTCTACGTCCCTTGGGGACTCAAGCATTGTTTAGGATCATTCTAATGGTTCTTATAAGTCCAAATACATATTACTAGACCATTCTAAGCCTTTAGAATACTCTCTTAACCATTCTACACTTGTTAGAACCTCCAAGGACTCACGCTACACGCTCTACGTCCCTTGGGGACTCAAGCATTGTTTAGGATCATTCTAATGGTTCTTATAAATCCAAATACATGTTCCTAGACCATTCTAAGCCTTTAGAATACTCTCTTAACCATTCTACACTTTTTAGAACCTCCAAGGACTCGTGCTACACCCTCTACGTCACTTGGGATACCGAGCAATGTTTAGGATAATTCTAATGGTTCTTATAAGTCCTAATACACATTCCTAGACCATTCTAAGCCTTTAGAATACTCTGTTAACCATTCAACACTTGTTAGAACATCCAAGGACTCATGCTACACCCTCTACGTCCCTTGGTGTACCAAGCAATGTTTCGGATCATTCTAATGGTTCTTATAAGTCTTAATACACATTCCTAGATTCTAAGCCTTTAGAATACTCTCTTAACCATTATACACTTGTTAAACCTCCAAGGACTCATGTTACACGCTCTACGTCCCTTGGGGACTCAAGCATTGTTTAGGATCATTCTAATGGTTCTTATAAGTCCAAATACATATTACTAGACCATTCTAAGCCTTTAGAATAATACTCTCTTAACCATTCTACACTTGTTAGAACCTCCAAGGACTCACGCTACACGCTCTACGTCCCTTGGGGACTCAAGCATTGTTTAGGATCATTCTAATGGTTCTTATAAATCCAAATACATATTCCTAGACCATTCTAAGCCTTTAGAATACTCTCTTAACCATTCTACACTTGTTAGAACCTCCAAGGACTCGTGCTACACCCTCTACGTCACTTGGGGTACCGAGCAATGTTTAGGATCATTCTAATGGTTCTTATAAGTCCTAATACACATTCCTAGACCATTCTAAGCCTTTAGAATACTCTCTTAACCATTCTACACTTGTTAGAACATTCAAGGACTCGTGCTACACCCTCTACGTCCCTTGGTGTACCAAGCAATGTTTAGGATCATTCTAATGGTTCTTATAAGTCCTAATACACATTCCTAGATTCTAAGCCTTTAGAATACTCTCTTAACCATTATACACTTGTTAAAACCTCCTAGGACTCATGCTACACCCTCTACGTCCCTTGAGGACTCAAGTATTGTTTAGGATCATTCTAATGGTTCTTATAAGTCCTAATACACATTCCTAGACCATTCTAAGCCTTTAGAATACTCTCTTAACCATTCTACACTTGTTAGAACCTCCAAGGACTCGTGCTACACCCTCTACGTCCCTTAGGGTACCGAGCAATGTTTAGGATCATTCTAATGGTTCTTATAAGTCCTAATACACATTCCTAGACCATTCTAAGCCTTTAGAATACTCTCTTAACCATTCTACGCTTGTTAGAACCTCCAAGGACTCATGCTACACGCTGTACGTCCATTGGGGACTCAAGCAATGTTTAGGATCATTCTAATGGTTCTTATAAGTCCAAATACATATTACTAGACCATTCTAAGCCTTTAGAATACTCTCTTAACCATTCTACACTTGTTAGAACCTCCAAGGACTCACGCTACACGCTCTACGTCCCTTGGGGACTCAAGCATTGTTTAGGATCATTCTAATGGTTCTTATAAATCCAAATACATGTTCCTAGACCATTCTAAGCCTTTAGAATACTCTCTTAACCATTCTACACTTTTTAGAACCTCCAAGGACTCGTGCTACACCCTCTACGTCACTTGGGATACCGAGCAATGTTTAGGATAATTCTAATGGTTCTTATAAGTCCTAATACACATTCCTAGACCATTCTAAGCCTTTAGAATACTCTGTTAACCATTCAACACTTGTTAGAACATCCAAGGACTCATGCTACACCCTCTACGTCCCTTGGTGTACCAAGCAATGTTTCGGATCATTCTAATGGTTCTTATAAGTCTTAATACACATTCCTAGATTCTAAGCCTTTAGAATACTCTCTTAACCATTATACACTTGTTAAACCTCCAAGGACTCATGTTACACGCTCTACGTCCCTTGGGGACTCAAGCATTGTTTAGGATCATTCTAATGGTTCTTATAAGTCCAAATACATATTACTAGACCATTCTAAGCCTTTAGAATAATACTCTCTTAACCATTCTACACTTGTTAGAACCTCCAAGGACTCACGCTACACGCTCTACGTCCCTTGGGGACTCAAGCATTGTTTAGGATCATTCTAATGGTTCTTATAAATCCAAATACATATTCCTAGACCATTCTAAGCCTTTAGAATACTCTCTTAACCATTCTACACTTGTTAGAACCTCCAAGGACTCGTGCTACACCCTCTACGTCACTTGGGGTACCGAGCAATGTTTAGGATCATTCTAATGGTTCTTATAAGTCCTAATACACATTCCTAGACCATTCTAAGCCTTTAGAATACTCTCTTAACCATTCTACACTTGTTAGAACATTCAAGGACTCGTGCTACACCCTCTACGTCCCTTGGTGTACCAAGCAATGTTTAGGATCATTCTAATGGTTCTTATAAGTCCTAATACACATTCCTAGATTCTAAGCCTTTAGAATACTCTCTTAACCATTATACACTTGTTAAAACCTCCAAGGACTCATGCTACACCCTCTACGTCCCTTGAGGACTCAAGTATTGTTTAGGATCATTCTAATGGTTCTTATAAGTCCTAATACACATTCCTAGACCATTCTAAGCCTTTAGAATACTCTCTTAACCATTCTACACTTGTTAGAACCTCCAAGGACTCGTGCTACACCCTCTACGTCCCTTAGGGTACCGAGCAATGTTTAGGATCATTCTAATGGTTCTTATAAGTCCTAATACACATTCCTAGACCATTCTAAGCCTTTAGAATACTCTCTTAACCATTCTACGCTTGTTAGAACCTCCAAGGACTCATGCTACACGCTGTACGTCCCTTGGGGACTCAAGCAATGTTTAGGATCATTCTAATGGTTCTTATAAGTCCTAATACACATTCCTAGACCATTCTAAGCCTTTAGAATACTCTCTTAACCATTCTACACTTCTTAGTACCTCCAAGGACTCATGCTACACCCTCTACGTCCCTTGGGGACTCAAGCACTGTTTAGGATCATTCTAATGGTTCATATAAGTCCAAATACATATTCCTAGACCATTCTAAGCCTTTAGAATACTCTCTTAACCATTCTACACTTGTTAGAACCTCCAAGGACTCGTGCTACACCCTCTACGTCCTTTGGGGTACATGGCAATGTTTAGGATCATTCTAACGGTTCTTATAAGACCTAATACACATTCATAGACCATTCTAAGCCTTTTGAATACTCTCTTAACCATTCTACACTTGTTTGAACATCCAAGGACTCGTGCTACACCCTCTACGTCCTTTGGGGTACCAAGAAATGTTTAGGATCATTCTAATGGTTCTTATAAGTCCTAATACACATTCCTAGACCATTCTAAGCCTTTAGAATACTCTCTTAACCATTCTACACTTGTTAGAACCTCCAAGGACTCATGTTACACGCTCTACGTCCCTTGGGGACTCAAGCATTGTTTAGGATCATTCTAATGGTTCTTATAAGTCCAAATACATATTACTAGACCATTCTAAGCCTTTAGAATACTCTCTTAACCATTCTACACTTGTTAGAACCTCCAAGGACTCACGCTACACGCTCTACGTCCCTTGGGGACTCAAGCATTGTTTAGGATCATTCTAATGGTTCTTATAAATCCAAATACATGTTCCTAGACCATTCTAAGCCTTTAGAATACTCTCTTAACCATTCTACACTTGTTAGAACCTCCAAGGACTCGTGCTACACCCTCTACGTCACTTGGGGTACCGAGCAATGTTTAGGATCATTCTAATGGTTCTTATAAGTCCTAATACACATTCCTAGACCATTCTAAGCCTTTAGAATACTCTGTTAACCATTCAACACTTGTTAGAACATCCAAGGACTCATGCTACACTCTCTACGTCCCTTGGTGTACCAAGCAATGTTTCGGATCATTCTAATGGTTCTTATAAGTCCTAATACACATTCCTAGATTCTAAGCCTTTAGAATACTCTCTTAACCATTATACACTTGTTAAACCTCCAAGGACTCATGCTACACCGTCTACGTCCCTTGAGGACTCAAGTATTGTTTAGGATCATTCTAATGGTTCTTATAAGTCCAAATACACATTCCTAGACCATTCTAAGCCTTTAGAATACTCTCTTAACCATTCTACACTTGTTAGAACATCCAAGGACTCGTGCTACACCCTCTACGTCCCTTGGTGTACCAAGCAATGTTTAGGATCATTCTAATGGTTCTTATAAGTCCAAATACACCTTCCTAGACCATTCTAAGCCTTTAGAATACTCTCTTAACCATTATACACTCGTTAAAACCTCCAAGGACTCGTGCTACACCCTCTATGTCCCTTGAGGACTCAAGTATTGTTTAGGATCATTCTAATGGTTCTTATAAGTCCTAATAAACATTCCTAGACCATTCTAAGCCTTTAGAACACTCTCTTAACCATTCTACACTTGTTAGAACATCCAAGGACTCGTGCTACACCCTCTACGTCCTTTGGGGTACCAAGCAATGTTTAGGATCATTCTAATGGTTCTTATAAGTCCTAATACACATTCCTAGACCATTCTAAGCCTTTAGAATACTCTCTTAACCATTCTACACTTGTTAGAACCTCCAAGGACTCATGCTACACTCTACGTCCCTTGGGGACTCAAGCATTGTTTAGGATCATTCTAATGGTTCATATAAGTCCTAATACATATTCCTAGACCATTCTAAGCCTTTAGAATACTCTCTTCACCATTCTACACTTGTTAGAACCTCCAAGGACTCGTGCTACACCCTCTACGTCCTTTGGGGTGCCAAGCAATGTTTAGGATCATTCTAATGTTTCTTATAAGTCCTAATGCACATTCCTAGACCATTCTAAGCCTTTAGAATACTCTCTTAACCATTCTACACTTGTTAGAACCTCCAATGACTCGTGCTACACCCTCTACGTCATTTGGGGTACCGAGCAATGTTTAGGATCATTCTAATGGTTCTTATAAGTCCTAATACACATTCCTAGACCATTCTAAGCCTTTAGAATACTCTCTTAACCATTCTACACTTGTTAGAACCTCCAAGGACTCATGCTACACGCTCTACGTCCCTTAGGGAGTCAAGCATTGTTTAGGATCATTCTAATGGTTCATATAAGTCCAAATACATATTCCTAGACCATTCTAAGCCTTTAGAATACTCTCTTCACCATTCTACACTTGTTAGAACCTCCAAGGACTCGTGCTACACCCTCTACGTCACTTGGGGTACCGAGCAATGTTTAGGATCATTCTAATGGTTCTTATAAGTCCTAATACACATTCCTAGACCATTCTAAGCCTTTAGAATACTCTCTTAACCATTCTACACTTGTTAGAACCTCCAAGGACTCATGCTACACGCTCTATGTCCCTTAGGGACTCAAGCATTGTTTAGGATCATTCTAATGGTTCTTATAAATCCAAATACATATTCCTAGACCATTCTAAGCCTTTAGAATACTCTCTTAACCATTCTACACTTGTTAGAACCTCCAAGGACTCGTGCTACACCCTCTACGTCACTTGGGGTACCGAGCAATGTTTAGGATCATTCTAATGGTTCTTATAAGTCCTAATACACATTCCTAGACCATTCTAAGCCTTTAGAATACTCTCTTAACCATTCTACACTTGTTAGAACATTCAAGGACTCGTGCTACACCCTCTACGTCCCTTGGTGTACCAAGCAATGTTTAGGATCATTCTAATGTTTCTTATAAGTCCTAATACACATTCCTAGACCATTCTAAGCCTTTAGAATACTCTCTTAACCATTCTACACTTGTTAGAACCTCCAAGGACTCATGCTACACGCTCTACTTCCCTTGGGGACACAAGCATTGTTTTGGATCATTCTAATGGTTCTTATAAGTCCAAATTCATTTTCCTAGACCATTCTAATCCTTTAGAATACACTCTTGACCATTCTACACTTGTTTGAACATCCAAGGACTCGTGCTACACCCTCTACGTCCTTTGGGGTACCAAGAAATGTTTAGGATCATTCTAATGGTTCTTATAAGTCCTAATACACATTCCTAGACCATTCTAAGCCTTTAGAATACTCTCTTAACCATTCTACACTTGTTAGAACCTCCAAGGACTCATGTTACACGCTCTACGTCCCTTGGGGACTCAAGCATTGTTTAGGATCATTCTAATGGTTCTTATAAGTCCAAATACATATTTCTAGACCATTCTAAGCCTTTAGAATACTCTCTTAACCATTCTACACTTGTTAGAACCTCCAAGGACTCACGCTACACGCTCTACGTCCCTTGGGGACTCAAGCATTGTTTAGGATCATTCTAATGGTTCTTATAAATCCAAATACATGTTCCTAGACCATTCTAAGCCTTTAGAATACTCTCTTAACCATTCTACACTTGTTAGAACCTCCAAGGACTCATGTTACACGCTCTACGTCCTTTGGGGACTCAAGCATTGTTTAGGATCATTCTAATGGTTCTTATAAATCCAAACACATAGACCATTCTAAGCCTTTAGAATACTCTGTTAACCATTCAACACTTGTTAGAACATCCAAGGACTCGTGCCACACCCTCTACGTCCCTTGGTGTACCAAGCAATGTTTCGGATCATTCTAATGGTTCTTATAAGTCCTAATACACATTCCTAGATTCTAAGCCTTTAGAATACTCTCTTAACCATTATACACTTGTTAAACCTCCAAGGACTCATGCTACACCCTCTACGTCCCTTGAGGACTCAAGTATTGTTTAGGATCATTCTAATGGTTCTTATAAGTCCTAATACACATTCCTAGACCATTCTATGCCTTTAGAATACTCTCTTAACCATTCTACACTTGTTAGAACATCCAAGGACTCGTGCTACACCCTCTACGTCCCTTGGTGTACCAAGCAATGTTTAGGATCATTCTAATGGTTCTTATAAGTCCAAATACACCTTCCTAGACCATTCTAAGCCTTTAGAATACTCTCTTAACCATTATACACTCGTTAAAACCTCCAAGGACTCGTGCTACACCCTCTATGTCCCTTGAGGACTCAAGTATTGTTTAGGATCATTCTAATGGTTCTTATAAGTCCTAATAAACATTCCTAGACCATTCTAAGCCTTTAGAACACTCTCTTAACCATTCTACACTTGTTAGAACATCCAAGGACTCGTGCTACACCCTCTACGTCCTTTGGGGTACCAAGCAATGTTTAGGATCATTCTAATGGTTCTTATAAGTCCTAATACACATTCCTAGACCATTCTAAGCCTTTAGAATACTCTCTTAACCATTCTACACTTGTTAGAACCTCCAAGGACTCATGCTACACTCTACGTCCCTTGGGGACTCAAGCATTGTTTAGGATCATTCTAATGGTTCATATAAGTCCTAATACATATTCCTAGACCATTCTAAGCCTTTAGAATACTCTCTTCACCATTCTACACTTGTTAGAACCTCCAAGGACTCGTGCTACACCCTCTACGTCCTTTGGAGTGCCAAGCAATGTTTAGGATCATTCTAATGTTTCTTATAAGTCCTAATGCACATTCCTAGACCATTCTAAGCCTTTAGAATACTCTCTTAACCATTCTACACTTGTTAGAACCTCCAATGACTCGTGCTACACCCTCTACGTCACTTGGGGTACCGAGCAATGATTAGGATCATTCTAATGGTTCTTATAAGTCCTAATACATAGACCATTCTAAGCCTTTAGAATACTCTGTTAACCATTCAACACTTGTTAGAACATCCAAGGACTCGTGCCACACCCTCTACGTCCCTTGGTGTACCAAGCAATGTTTCGGATCATTCTAATGGTTCTTATAAGTCCTAATACACATTCCTAGATTCTAAGCCTTTAGAATACTCTCTTAACCATTATACACTTGTTAAACCTCCAAGGACTCATGCTACACCCTCTACGTCCCTTGAGGACTCAATTATTGTTTAGGATCATTCTAATGGTTCTTATAAGTCCTAATACACATTCCTAGACCATTCTAAGCCTTTAGAATACTCTCTTAACCATTCTACACTTGTTAGAACATGCACGGACTCGTGCTACACCCTCTACGTCCCTTGGTGTACCAAGCAATGTTTAGGATCATTCTAATGGTTCTTATAAGTCCTAATACACCTTCCTAGACCATTCTAAGCCTTTAGAATACTCTCTTAACCATTATACACTTGTTAGAACATGCACGGAATCGTGCTACACCCTCTACGTCCCTTGGTGTACCAAGCAATGTTTAGGATCATTCTAATGGTTCTTATAAGTCCTAATACACCTTCCTAGACCATTCTAAGCCTTTAGAATACTCTCTTAACCATTCTACACTTGTTAGAACCTCCAAGGACTCATGCTACACACTCTACTTCCCTTGGGGACACAAGCATTGTTTTGGATCATTCTAATGGTTCTTATAAGTCCAAATTCATTTTCCTAGACCATTCTAATCCTTTAGAATACACTCTTGACCATTCTACACTGGTTTGAACATCCAAGGACTCGTGCTACACCCTCTACGTCCTTTGGGGTACCAAGAAATGTTTAGGATCATTCTAATGGTTCTTATAAGTCCTAATACACATTCCTAGACCATTCTAAGCCTTTAGAATACTCTCTTAACCATTCTACACTTGTTAGAACCTCCAAGGACTCTTGTTACACGCTCTACGTCCCTTGGGGACTCAAGCATTGTTTAGGATCATTCTAATGGTTCTTATAAGTCCAAATACATATTACTAGACCATTCTAAGCCTTTAGAATACTCTCTTAACCATTCTACACTTGTTAGAACCTCCAAGGACTCACGCTACACGCTCTACGTCCCTTGGGGACTCAAGCATTGTTTAGGATCATTCTAATGGTTCTTATAAATCCAAATACATGTTCCTAGACCATTCTAAGCCTTTAGAATACTCTCTTAACCATTCTACACTTGTTAGAACCTCCAAGGACTCGTGCTACACCCTCTACGTCACTTGGGGTACCGAGCAATGATTAGGATCATTCTAATGGTTCTTATAAGTCCTAATACATAGACCATTCTAAGCCTTTAGAATACTCTGTTAACCATTCAACACTTGTTAGAACATCCAAGGACTCGTGCCACACCCTCTACGTCCCTTGGTGTACCAAGCAATGTTTCGGATCATTCTAATGGTTCTTATAAGTCCTAATACACATTCCTAGATTCTAAGCCTTTAGAATACTCTCTTAACCATTATACACTTGTTAAACCTCCAAGGACTCATGCTACACCCTCTACGTCCCTTGAGGACTCAATTATTGTTTAGGATCATTCTAATGGTTCTTATAAGTCCTAATACACATTCCTAGACCATTCTAAGCCTTTAGAATACTCTCTTAACCATTCTACGCTTGTTAGAACCTCCAAGGACTCATGCTACACGCTGTACGTCCCTTGGGGACTCAAGCAATGTTTAGGATCATTCTAATGGTTCTTATAAGTCCTAATACACATTCCTAGACCATTCTAAGCCTTTAGAATACTCTCTTAACCATTCTACACTTCTTAGTACCTCCAAGGACTCATGCTACACCCTCTACGTCCCTTGGGGACTCAAGCACTGTTTAGGATCATTCTAATGGTTCATATAAGTCCAAATACATATTCCTAGACCATTCTAAGCCTTTAGAATACTCTCTTAACCATTCTACACTTGTTAGAACCTCCAAGGACTCGTGCTACACCCTCTACGTCCTTTGGGGTACATGGCAATGTTTAGGATCATTCTAATGGTTCTTATAAGACCTAATACACATTCATAGACCATTCTAAGCCTTTTGAATACTCTCTTAACCATTCTACACTTGTTTGAACATCCAAGGACTCGTGCTACACCCTCTACGTCCTTTGGGGTACCAAGAAATGTTTAGGATCATTCTAATGGTTCTTATAAGTCCTAATACACATTCCTAGACCATTCTAAGCCTTTAGAATACTCTCTTAACCATTCTACACTTGTTAGAACCTCCAAGGACTCATGTTACACGCTCTACGTCCCTTGGGGACTCAAGCATTGTTTAGGATCATTCTAATGGTTCTTATAAGTCCAAATACATATTACTAGACCATTCTAAGCCTTTAGAATACTCTCTTAACCATTCTACACTTGTTAGAACCTCCAAGGACTCACGCTACACGCTCTACGTCCCTTGGGGACTCAAGCATTGTTTAGGATCATTCTAATGGTTCTTATAAATCCAAATACATGTTCCTAGACCATTCTAAGCCTTTAGAATACTCTCTTAACCATTCTACACTTGTTAGAACCTCCAAGGACTCGTGCTACACCCTCTACGTCACTTGGGGTACCGAGCAATGTTTAGGATCATTCTAATGGTTCTTATAAGTCCTAATACACATTCCTAGACCATTCTAAGCCTTTAGAATATTCTGTTAACCATTCAACACTTGTTAGAACATCCAAGGACTCATGCTACACTCTCTACGTCCCTTGGTGTACCAAGCAATGTTTCGGATCATTCTAATGGTTCTTATAAGTCCTAATACACATTCCTAGATTCTAAGCCTTTAGAATACTCTCTTAACCATTATACACTTGTTAAACCTCCAAGGACTCATGCTACACCCTCTACGTCCCTTCAGGACTCAAGTATTGTTTAGGATCATTCTAATGGTTCTTATAAGTCCTAATACACATTCCTAGACCATTCTAAGCCTTTAGAATACTCTCTTAACCATTCTACACTTGTTAGAACATCCAAGGACTCGTGCTACACCCTCTACGTCCCTTGGTGTACCAAGCAATGTTTAGGATCATTCTAATGGTTCTTATAAGTCCAAATACACCTTCCTAGACCATTCTAAGCCTTTAGAATACTCTCTTAACCATTCTACACTTGTTAGAACATCCAAGGACTCGTGCTACACCCTCTACATCCCTTGGTGTACCAAGCAATGTTTAGGATCATTCTAATGGTTCTTACAAGTCCTAATACACCTTCCTAGACCATTCTAAGCCTTTAGAATACTCTCTTAACCATTCTACACTTGTTAGAACATCCAAGGACTCGTGCTACACCCTCTACATCCCTTGGTGTACCAAGCAATGTTTAGGATCATTCTAATGGTTCTTACAAGTCCTAATACACCTTCCTAGACCATTCTAAGCCTTTAGAATACTCTCTTAACCATTCTACACTTGTTAGAACCTTCAAGGACTCGTGCTACACCCTCTACGTCACTTGGGGTACCGAGCAATGATTAGGATCATTCTAATGGTTCTTATAAGTCCTAATACATAGACCATTCTAAGCCTTTAGAATACTCTGTTAACCATTCAACACTTGTTAGAACATCCAAGGACTCGTGCCACACCCTCTACGTCCCTTGGTGTACCAAGCAATGTTTCGGATCATTCTAATGGTTCTTATAAGTCCTAATACACATTCCTAGATTCTAAGCCTTTAGAATACTCTCTTAACCATTATACACTTGTTAAACCTCCAAGGACTCATGCTACACCCTCTACGTCCCTTGAGGACTCAATTATTGTTTAGGATCATTCTAATGGTTCTTATAAGTCCTAATACACATTCCTAGACCATTCTAAGCCTTTAGAATACTCTCTTAACCATTCTACGCTTGTTAGAACCTCCAAGGACTCATGCTACACGCTGTACGTCCCTTGGGGACTCAAGCAATGTTTAGGATCATTCTAATGGTTCTTATAAGTCCTAATACACATTCCTAGACCATTCTAAGCCTTTAGAATACTCTCTTAACCATTCTACACTTCTTAGTACCTCCAAGGACTCATGCTACACCCTCTACGTCCCTTGGGGTCTCAAGCACTGTTTAGGATCATTCTAATGGTTCATATAAGTCCAAATACATATTCCTAGACCATTCTAAGCCTTTAGAATACTCTCTTAACCATTCTACACTTGTTAGAACCTCCAAGGACTCGTGCTACACCCTCTACGTCCTTTGGGGTACATGGCAATGTTTAGGATCATTCTAATGGTTCTTATAAGACCTAATACACATTCATAGACCATTCTAAGCCTTTTGAATACTCTCTTAACCATTCTACACTTGTTTGAACATCCAAGGACTCGTGCTACACCCTCTACGTCCTTTGGGGTACCAAGAAATGTTTAGGATCATTCTAATGGTTCTTATAAGTCCTAATACACATTCCTAGACCATTCTAAGCCTTTAGAATACTCTCTTAACCATTCTACACTTGTTAGAACCTCCAAGGACTCATGTTACACGCTCTACGTCCGTTGGGGACTCAAGCATTGTTTAGGATCATTCTAATGGTTCTTATAAGTCCAAATACATATTACTAGACCATTCTAAGCCTTTAGAATACTCTCTTAACCATTCTACACTTGTTAGAACCTCCAAGGACTCACGCTACACGCTCTACGTCCCTTGGGGACTCAAGCATTGTTTAGGATCATTCTAATGGTTCTTATAAATCCAAATACATGTTCCTAGACCATTCTAAGCCTTTAGAATACTCTCTTAACCATTCTACACTTGTTAGAACCTCCAAGGACTCGTGCTACACCCTCTACGTCACTTGGGGTACCGAGCAATGTTTAGGATCATTCTAATGGTTCTTATAAGTCCTAATACACATTCCTAGACCATTCTAAGCCTTTAGAATATTCTGTTAACCATTCCACACTTGTTAGAACATCCAAGGACTCGTGCTACACCCTCTACGTCCCTTGGTGTACCAAGCACTGTTTAGGATCATTCTATTGGTTTTTATAAGTCCTAATACACATTCCTAGATTCTAAGCCTTTAGAATACTCTCTTAACCATTATACACTTGTTAAAACCTCCAAGGACTCATGCTACACCCTCTACGTCCCTTGAGGACTCAAGTATTGTTTAGGATCATTCTAATGGTTCTTATAAGTCCTAATACACATTCCTAGACCATTCTAAGCCTTTAGAATACTCTCTTAACCATTCTACACTTGTTAGAACATCCAAGCACTCGTTCTACACCCTCTACGTCACTTGGGGAACCGAGCAATGTTTAGGATCATTCTAATGGTTCTTATGAGTCCTAATACACATTCCTAGACCATTCTAAGCCTTTAGAATACTCTCTTAACCATTCTACACTTGTTAGAACCTCCAAGGACTCGTGCTACACCCTCGACGTCCTTTGGGGTACCACGCAATGTTTTGGATCATTCTAATGGTTCTTATAAGTCCTAATAAACATTCCTAGACCATTCTAACCCTTTAGAATACTCTCTTAACCATTCTACACTTGTTAGAACATCCAAGGACTCGTGCTACACCCTCTACATCCCTTGGTGTACCAAGCAATGTTTAGGATCATTCTAATGGTTCTTACAAGTCCTAATACACCTTCCTAGACCATTCTAAGCCTTAAGAATACTCTCTTAACCATTCTACACTTGTTAGAACCTCCAAGGACTCATGCGACACGCTCTACTTCCCTTGGGGACTCAAGCATTGTTTTGGATCATTCTAATGGTTCTTATAAGTCCAAATACATATTCCTAGACCATTCTAAGCCTTTAGAATACACTCTTAACCATTCTACACTTGTTAGAACCTCGAAGGACTCGTGCTACACCCTCTACGTCACTTGGGGTACCGAGCAATGTTTAGGATCATTCTAATGGTTCTTATAAGTCCTAATACACATTCCTAGACCATTCTAAGCCTTTAGAATACTCTCTTAACCATTCTACACTTGTTAGAACCTCCAAGGACTCGTGCTACACCCTCTACGTCACTTGTGCTTCACGCTCTACGTCCCTTGGGGACTCAAGCATTGTTTAAGATCATTCTAATGGTTCTTATAAGTCCAAATACATATTCCTAGACCATTCTAAGCCTTTAGAATACTCTCTTAACCATTCTACACTTGTTAGAACCTCCAAGCACTCGTGCTACACCCTCTACGTCACTTGGGGAACCGAGCAATGTTTAGGATCATTCTAATGGTTCTTATAAGTCCTAATACACATTCCTAGACCATTGTAAGCCTTTAGAATACTCTCTTAACCATTCTACACTTGTTAGAACCTCCAAGGACTCGTGCTACACCCTCGACGTCCTTTGGGGTACCAAGCAATGTTTAGGATCATTCTAATGGTTCTTATAAGTCCTAATACACATTCCTAGACCATTCTAAGCCTTTAGAATACTCTCTTAACCATTCTACACTTTTTAGAACCTCCAATGACTCATGCTACACGCTCTACTTCCCTTGGGGACTCAAGCATTCTTTAGGATCATTCTAATGGTTCTTATAAGTCCAAATACATATTACTAGACCATTCTAAGCCTTTAGAATACTCTCTTAACCTTTCTACACTTGTTAGAACCTCCAAGGACTCGTGTTACACCCTCTACGTCCTTTGGGGTACCAAGAAATGTTTATGATCTTTCTAATGGTTCTTATAAGTCCTAATACACATTCCTACACCATTCTAAGCCTTTAGAATACTCTCTTAACCATTCTACACTTGTTAAAACCTCCAAGGACTCATGCTACACGCTCTACGTCCCTTGGGGACTCAAGCATTGTTTAGGATCATTCTAATGGTTCTTAAAAGTCCAAATACATATACTAGACCATTCTAAGCCTTTACAATACTCTCTTAACTATTCTACACTTGTTAGAACCTCCAAGGACTCATGTTACACGCTCTACGTCCCTTGGGGACTCAAGCATTGTTTAGGATCATTCTAATGGTTCTTATAAGTCCAAATACATATTCCTAGACCATTCTAAGCCTTTAGAATACTCTCTTAACCATTCTACACTTGTTAGAACCTCCAAGGACTCGTGCTTCACCCTCTACGTCACTTGGGGTACCGAGCAATGTTTAGGATCATTCCAATGGTTCTTATAAGTCCTAATACACATTCCTAGACCATTCTAAGCCTTTAGAATACTCTCTTAACCATTCTACACTTGTTAGAACATCCAAGCACTCGTTCTACACCCTCTACGTCACTTGGGGAACCGAGCAATGTTTAGGATCATTCTAATGGTTCTTATAAGTCCTAATACACATTCCTAGACCATTCTAAGCCTTTAGAATACTCTCTTAACCATTCTACACTTGTTAGAACCTCCAAGGACTCGTGCTACACCCTCGACGTCCTTTGGGGTACCAAGCAATGTTTAGGATCATTCTAATGGTTCTTATAAGTCCTAATAAACATTCCTAGACCATTCTAAGCCTTTAGAATACTCTCTTAACCATTCTACACTTGTTAGAACATCCAAGGACTCGTGCTACACCCTCTACATCCCTTGGTGTACCAAGCAATGTTTAGGATCATTCTAATGGTTCTTACAAGTCCTAATACACCTTCCTAGACCATTCTAAGCCTTAAGAATACTCTCTTAACCATTCTACACTTGTTAGAACCTCCAAGGACTCATGCGACACCCTCTACGTCCTTTGGGGTACCAAGAAATGTTTATGATCTTTCTAATGGTTCTTATAAGTCCTAATACACATTCCTACACCATTCTAAGCCTTTAGAATACTCTCTTAACCATTCTACACTTGTTAAAACCTCCAAGGACTCATGCTACACGCTCTACGTCCCTTGGGGACTCAAGCATTGTTTAGGATCATTCTAATGGTTCTTAAAAGTCCAAATACATATTACTAGACCATTCTAAGCCTTTACAATACTCTCTTAACTATTCTACACTTGTTAGAACCTCCAAGGACTCATGTCATACGCTCTACGTCCCTTGGGGACTCAAGCATTGTTTAGGATCATTCTAATGGTTCTTATAAGTCCAAATACATATTCCTAGACCATTCTAAGCCTTTAGAATACTCTCTTAACCATTCTACACTTGTTAGAACCTCCAAGGACTCGTGCTTCACCCTCTACGTCACTTGGGGTACCGAGCAATGTTTAGGATCATTCCAATGGTTCTTATAAGTCCTAATACACATTCCTAGACCATTCTAAGCCTTTAGAATACTCTCTTAACCATTCTACACTTGTTAGAACATCCAAGGACTCGTGCTACACCCTCTACGTCACTTGGGGAACCGAGCAATGTTTAGGATCATTCTAATGGTTTTTATAAGTCCTAATACACATTCCTAGACCATTCTAAGCCTTTAGAATACTCTCTTAACCATTCTACACTTGTTAGAACCTCCAAGGACTCGTGCTACACCCTCGACGTCCTTTGGGGTACCAAGCAATGTTTAGGATCATTCTAATGGTTCTTATAAGTCCTAATAAACATTCCTAGACCATTCTAAGCCTTTAGAATACTCTCTTAACCATTCTACACTTGTTAGAACATCCAAGGACTCGTGCTACACCCTCTACATCACTTGTGCTTCACGCTCTACGTCCCTTGGGGACTCAAGCATTGTTTAAGATCATTCTAATGGTTCTTATAAGTCCAAATACATATTCCTAGACCATTCTTAGCCTTTAGAATACTCTCTTAACCATTCTACACTTGTTAGAACCTCCAAGCACTCGTGCTACACCCTCTACGTCACTTGGGGAACCGAGCAATGTTTAGGATCATTCTAATGGTTCTTATAAGTCCTAATACACATTCCTAGACCATTGTAAGCCTTTAGAATACTCTCTTAACCATTCTACACTTGTTAGAACCTCCAAGGACTCGTGCTACACCCTCGACGTCCTTTGGGGTACCAAGCAATGTTTAGGATCATTCTAATGGTTCTTATAAGTCCTAATACACATTCCTAGACCATTCTAAGCCTTTAGAATACTCTCTTAACCATTCTACACTTGTTAGAACCTCCAAGGACTCGTGCTACACCCTCTACGTCACTTGTGCTTCACGCTCTACGTCCCTTGGGGACTCAAGCATTGTTTTGGATCATTCTAATGGTTCTTATAAGTCCAAATACATATTCCTAGACCATTCTAAGCCTTTAGAATACACTCTTAACCATTCTACACTTGTTAGAACCTCGAAGGACTCGTGCTACACCCTCTACGTCACTTGGGGTACCGAGCAATGTTTAGGATCATTCTAATGGTTCTTATAAGTCCTAATACACATTCCTAGACCATTCTAAGCCTTTAGAATACTCTCTTAACCATTCTACACTTGTTAGAACCTCCAAGGACTCGTGCTACACCCTCTACGTCACTTGTGCTTCACGCTCTACGTCCCTTGGGGACTCAAGCATTGTTTAAGATCATTCTAATGGTTCTTATAAGTCCAAATACATATTCCTAGACCATTCTAAGCCTTTAGAATACTCTCTTAACCATTCTACACTTGTTAGAACCTCCAAGCACTCGTGCTACACCCTCTACGTCACTTGGGGAACCGAGCAATGTTTAGGATCATTCTAATGGTTCTTATAAGTCCTAATACACATTCCTAGACCATTGTAAGCCTTTAGAATACTCTCTTAACCATTCTACACTTGTTAGAACCTCCAAGGACTCGTGCTACACCCTCGACGTCCTTTGGGGTACCAAGCAATGTTTAGGATCATTCTAATGGTTCTTATAAGTCCTAATACACATTCCTAGACCATTCTAAGCCTTTAGAATACTCTCTTAACCATTCTACACTTTTTAGAACCTCCAATGACTCATGCTACACGCTCTACTTCCCTTGGGGACTCAAGCATTCTTTAGGATCATTCTAATGGTTCTTATAAGTCCAAATACATATTACTAGACCATTCTAAGCCTTTAGAATACTCTCTTAACCTTTCTACACTTGTTAGAACCTCCAAGGACTCGTGTTACACCCTCTACGTCCTTTGGGGTACCAAGAAATGTTTATGATCTTTCTAATGGTTCTTATAAGTCCTAATACACATTCCTACACCATTCTAAGCCTTTAGAATACTCTCTTAACCATTCTACACTTGTTAAAACCTCCAAGGACTCATGCTACACGCTCTACGTCCCTTGGGGACTCAAGCATTGTTTAGGATCATTCTAATGGTTCTTAAAAGTCCAAATACATATACTAGACCATTCTAAGCCTTTACAATACTCTCTTAACTATTCTACACTTGTTAGAACCTCCAAGGACTCATGTTACACGCTCTACGTCCCTTGGGGACTCAAGCATTGTTTAGGATCATTCTAATGGTTCTTATAAGTCCAAATACATATTCCTAGACCATTCTAAGCCTTTAGAATACTCTCTTAACCATTCTACACTTGTTAGAACCTCCAAGGACTCGTGCTTCACCCTCTACGTCACTTGGGGTACCGAGCAATGTTTAGGATCATTCCAATGGTTCTTATAAGTCCTAATACACATTCCTAGACCATTCTAAGCCTTTAGAATACTCTCTTAACCATTCTACACTTGTTAGAACATCCAAGCACTCGTTCTACACCCTCTACGTCACTTGGGGAACCGAGCAATGTTTAGGATCATTCTAATGGTTCTTATAAGTCCTAATACACATTCCTAGACCATTCTAAGCCTTTAGAATACTCTCTTAACCATTCTACACTTGTTAGAACCTCCAAGGACTCGTGCTACACCCTCGACGTCCTTTGGGGTACCAAGCAATGTTTAGGATCATTCTAATGGTTCTTATAAGTCCTAATAAACATTCCTAGACCATTCTAAGCCTTTAGAATACTCTCTTAACCATTCTACACTTGTTAGAACATCCAAGGACTCGTGCTACACCCTCTACATCCCTTGGTGTACCAAGCAATGTTTAGGATCATTCTAATGGTTCTTACAAGTCCTAATACACCTTCCTAGACCATTCTAAGCCTTAAGAATACTCTCTTAACCATTCTACACTTGTTAGAACCTCCAAGGACTCATGCGACACCCTCTACGTCCTTTGGGGTACCAAGAAATGTTTATGATCTTTCTAATGGTTCTTATAAGTCCTAATACACATTCCTACACCATTCTAAGCCTTTAGAATACTCTCTTAACCATTCTACACTTGTTAAAACCTCCAAGGACTCATGCTACACGCTCTACGTCCCTTGGGGACTCAAGCATTGTTTAGGATCATTCTAATGGTTCTTAAAAGTCCAAATACATATTACTAGACCATTCTAAGCCTTTACAATACTCTCTTAACTATTCTACACTTGTTAGAACCTCCAAGGACTCATGTCATACGCTCTACGTCCCTTGGGGACTCAAGCATTGTTTAGGATCATTCTAATGGTTCTTATAAGTCCAAATACATATTCCTAGACCATTCTAAGCCTTTAGAATACTCTCTTAACCATTCTACACTTGTTAGAACCTCCAAGGACTCGTGCTTCACCCTCTACGTCACTTGGGGTACCGAGCAATGTTTAGGATCATTCCAATGGTTCTTATAAGTCCTAATACACATTCCTAGACCATTCTAAGCCTTTAGAATACTCTCTTAACCATTCTACACTTGTTAGAACATCCAAGGACTCGTGCTACACCCTCTACGTCACTTGGGGAACCGAGCAATGTTTAGGATCATTCTAATGGTTTTTATAAGTCCTAATACACATTCCTAGACCATTCTAAGCCTTTAGAATACTCTCTTAACCATTCTACACTTGTTAGAACCTCCAAGGACTCGTGCTACACCCTCGACGTCCTTTGGGGTACCAAGCAATGTTTAGGATCATTCTAATGGTTCTTATAAGTCCTAATAAACATTCCTAGACCATTCTAAGCCTTTAGAATACTCTCTTAACCATTCTACACTTGTTAGAACATCCAAGGACTCGTGCTACACCCTCTACATCCCTTGGTGTACCAAGCAATGTTTAGGATCATTCTAATGGTTCTTACAAGTCCTAATACACCTTCCTAGACCATTCTAAGCCTTAAGAATACTCTCTTAACCATTCTACACTTGTTAGAACCTCCAAGGACTCATGCGACACGCTCTACTTCCCTTGGGGACTCAAGCATTGTTTTGGATCATTCTAATGGCTCTTATAAGTCCAAATACATATTCCTAGACCATTCTAAGCCTTTAGAATACACTCTTAACCATTCTACACTTGTTAGAACCTCGAAGGACTCGTGCTACACCCTCTACGTCACTTGGGGTACCGAGCAATGTTTAGGATCATTCTAATGGTTCTTATAAGTCCTAATACACATTCCTAGACCATTCTAAGCCTTTAGAATACTCTCTTAACCATTCTACACTTGTTAGTACCTCCAAGGACTCGTGCTACACCCTCTACGTCACTTGTGCTTCACGCTCTACGTCCCTTGGGGACTCAAGCATTGTTTAAGATCATTCTAATGGTTCTTATAAGTCCAAATACATATTCCTAGACCATTCTAAGCCTTTAGAATACTCTCTTAACCATTCTACACTTGTTAGAACCTCCAAGGACTCGTGCTACACCCTCTACGTCACTTGGGGAACCGAGCAATGTTTAGGATCATTCTAATGGTTCTTATAAGTCCTAATACACATTCCTAGACCATTCTAAGCCTTTAGAATACTCTCTTAACCATTCTAAACTTGTTAGAACCTCCAAGGACTCGTGCTACACCCTCGACGTCCTTTGGGGTACCAAGCAATGTTTAGGATCATTCTAATGGTTCTTATAAGTCCTAATACACATTCCTAGACCATTCTAAGCCTTTAGAATACTCTCTTAACCATTCTACACTTTTTAGAACCTCCAATGACTCATGCTACACGCTCTACTTCCCTTGGGGACTCAAGCATTCTTTAGGATCATTCTAATGGTTCTTATAAGTCCAAATACATATTACTAGACCATTCTAAGCCTTTAGAATACTCTCTTAACCTTTCTACACTTGTTAGAACCTCCAAGGACTCGTGTTACACCCTCTACGTCCTTTGGGGTACCAAGAAATGTTTATGATCTTTCTAATGGTTCTTATAAGTCCTAATACACATTCCTACACCATTCTAAGCCTTTAGAATACTCTCTTAACCATTCTACACTTGTTAAAACCTCCAAGGACTCATGCTACACGCTCTACGTCCCTTGGGGACTCAAGCATTGTTTAGGATCATTCTAATGGTTCTTATAAGTCCAAATACATATTACTAGACCATTCTAAGCCTTTACAATACTCTCTTAACTATTCTACACTTGTTAGAACCTCCAAGGACTCATGTTACACGCTCTACGTCCCTTGGGGACTCAAGCATTGTTTAGGATCATTCTAATGGTTCTTATAAGTCCAAATACATATTCCTAGACCATTCTAAGCCTTTAGAATACTCTCTTAACCATTCTACACTTGTTAGAACCTCCAAGGACTCGTGCTACACCCTCTACGTCACTTGGGGAACCGAGCAATGTTTAGGATCATTCTAATGGTTCTTATAAGTCCTAATACACATTCCTAGACCATTCTAAGCCTTTAGAATACTCTCTTAACCATTCTAAACTTGTTAGAACCTCCAAGGACTCGTGCTACACCCTCGACGTCCTTTGGGGTACCAAGCAATGTTTAGGATCATTCTAATGGTTCTTATAAGTCCTAATACACATTCCTAGACCATTCTAAGCCTTTAGAATACTCTCTTAACCATTCTACACTTTTTAGAACCTCCAATGACTCATGCTACACGCTCTACTTCCCTTGGGGACTCAAGCATTCTTTAGGATCATTCTAATGGTTCTTATAAGTCCAAATACATATTACTAGACCATTCTAAGCCTTTAGAATACTCTCTTAACCTTTCTACACTTGTTAGAACCTCCAAGGACTCGTGTTACACCCTCTACGTCCTTTGGGGTACCAAGAAATGTTTATGATCTTTCTAATGGTTCTTATAAGTCCTAATACACATTCCTACACCATTCTAAGCCTTTAGAATACTCTCTTAACCATTCTACACTTGTTAAAACCTCCAAGGACTCATGCTACACGCTCTACGTCCCTTGGGGACTCAAGCATTGTTTAGGATCATTCTAATGGTTCTTAAAAGTCCAAATACATATTACTAGACCATTCTAAGCCTTTACAATACTCTCTTAACTATTCTACACTTGTTAGAACCTCCAAGGACTCATGTTACACGCTCTACGTCCCTTGGGGACTCAAGCATTGTTTAGGATCATTCTAATGGTTCTTATAAGTCCAAATACATATTCCTAGACCATTCTAAGCCTTTAGAATACTCTCTTAACCATTCTACACTTGTTAGAACCTCCAAGGACTCGTGCTTCACCCTCTACGTCACTTGGGGTACCGAGCAATGTTTAGGATCATTCCAATGGTTCTTATAAGTCCTAATACACATTCCTAGACCATTCTAAGCCTTTAGAATACTCTCTTAACCATTCCACACTTGTTAGAACATCCAAGGACTCGTGCTACACCCTCTACGTCCCTTGGTGTACCAAGCACTGTTTAGGATCATTCTAATGGTTTTATAAGTCCTAATACACATTCCTAGATTCTAAGCCTTTAGAATACTCTCTTAACCATTATACACTTGTTAAAACCTCCAAGGACTCATGCTACACCCTCTACGTCCCTTGAGGACTCAAGTATTGTTTAGGATCATTCTAATGGTTCTTATAAGTCCTAATAAACATTCCTAGAACATTCTAAGCCTTTAGAATACTCTCTTAACCATTCTACACTTGTTAGAACCTCCAAGGACTCGTGCTACACCCTCGACGTCCTTTGGGGTACCAAGCAATGTTTAGGATCATTCTAATGGTTCTTATAAGTCCTAATACACATTCCTAGACCATTCTAAGCCTTTAGAATACTCTCTTAACCATTCTACACTTTTTAGAACCTCCAATGACTCATGCTACACGCTCTACTTCCCTTGGGGACTCAAGCATTCTTTAGGATCATTCTAATGGTTCTTATAAGTCCAAATACATATTACTAGACCATTCTAAGCCTTTAGAATACTCTCTTAACCTTTCTACACTTGTTAGAACCTCCAAGGACTCGTGTTACACCCTCTACGTCCTTTGGGGTACCAAGAAATGTTTATGATCTTTCTAATGGTTCTTATAAGTCCTAATACACATTCCTACACCATTCTAAGCCTTTAGAATACTCTCTTAACCATTCTACACTTGTTAAAACCTCCAAGGACTCATGCTACACGCTCTACGTCCCTTGGGGACTCAAGCATTGTTTAGGATCATTCTAATGGTTCTTAAAAGTCCAAATACATATTACTAGACCATTCTAAGCCTTTACAATACTCTCTTAACTATTCTACACTTGTTAGAACCTCCAAGGACTCATGTTATACGCTCTACGTCCCTTGAGGACTCAAGCATTGTTTAGGATCATTCTAATGGTTCTTATAAGTCCAAATACATATTCCTAGACCATTCTAAGCCTTTAGAATACTCTCTTAACCATTCTACACTTGTTAGAACCTCCAAGGACTCGTGCTTCACCCTCTACGTCACTTGGGGTACCGAGCAATGTTTAGGATCATTCCAATGGTTCTTATAAGTCCTAATACACATTCCTAGACCATTCTAAGCCTTTAGAATACTCTCTTAACCATTCTACACTTGTTAGAACATCCAAGGACTCGTGCTACACCCTCTACGTCACTTGGGGAACCGAGCAATGTTTAGGATCATTCTAATGGTTTTTATAAGTCCTAATACACATTCCTAGACCATTCTAAGCCTTTAGAATACTCTCTTAACCATTCTACACTTGTTAGAACCTCCAAGGACACGTGCTACACCCTCGACGTCCTTTGGGGTACCAAGCAATGTTTAGGATCATTCTAATGGTTCTTATAAGTCCTAATAAACATTCCTAGACCATTCTAAGCCTTTAGAATACTCTCTTAACCATTCTACACTTGTTAGAACATCCAAGGACTCGTGCTACACCCTCTACATCCCTTGGTGTACCAAGCAATGTTTAGGATCATTCTAATGGTTCTTACAAGTCCTAATACACCTTCCTAGACCATTCTAAGCCTTTAGAATACTCTCTTAACCATTCTACACTTGTTAGAACATCCAAGGACTCGTGCTACACCCTCTACATCCCTTGGTGTACCAAGCAATGTTTAGGATCATTCTAATGGTTCTTACAAGTCCTAATACACCTTCCTAGACCATTCTAAGCCTTAAGAATACTCTCTTAACCATTCTACACTTGTTAGAACCTCCAAGGACTCATGCGACACCCTCTACGTCCTTTGGGGTACCAAGAAATGTTTATGATCTTTCTAATGGTTCTTATAAGTCCTAATACACATTCCTACACCATTCTAAGCCTTTAGAATACTCTCTTAACCATTCTACACTTGTTAAAACCTTCAAGGACTCATGCTACACGCTCTACGTCCCTTGGGGACTCAAGCATTGTTTAGGATCATTCTAATGGTTCTTAAAAGTCCAAATACATATTACTAGACCATTCTAAGCCTTTACAATACTCTCTTAACTATTCTACACTTGTTAGAACCTCCAAGGACTCATGTTATACGCTCTACGTCCCTTGGGGACTCAAGCATTGTTTAGGATCATTCTAATGGTTCTTATAAGTCCAAATACATATTCCTAGACCATTCTAAGCCTTTAGAATACTCTCTTAACCATTCTACACTTGTTAGAACCTCCAAGGACTCGTGCTTCACCCTCTACGTCACTTGGGGTACCGAGCAATGTTTAGGATCATTCCAATGGTTCTTATAAGTCCTAATACACATTCCTAGACCATTCTAAGCCTTTAGAATACTCTCTTAACCATTCTACACTTGTTAGAACATCCAAGGACTCGTGCTACACCCTCTACGTCACTTGGGGAACCGAGCAATGTTTAGGATCATTCTAATGGTTTTTATAAGTCCTAATACACATTCCTAGACCATTCTAAGCCTTTAGAATACTCTCTTAACCATTCTACACTTGTTAGAACCTCCAAGGACACGTGCTACACCCTCGACGTCCTTTGGGGTACCAAGCAATGTTTAGGATCATTCTAATGGTTCTTATAAGTCCTAATAAACATTCCTAGACCATTCTAAGCCTTTAGAATACTCTCTTAACCATTCTACACTTGTTAGAACATCCAAGGACTCGTGCTACACCCTCTACATCCCTTGGTGTACCAAGCAATGTTTAGGATCATTCTAATGGTTCTTACAAGTCCTAATACACCTTCCTAGACCATTCTAAGCCTTAAGAATACTCTCTTAACCATTCTACACTTGTTAGAACCTCCAAGGACTCATGCGACACGCTCTACTTCCCTTGGGGACTCAAGCATTGTTTTGGATCATTCTAATGGTTCTTATAAGTCCAAATACATATTCCTAGACCATTCTAAGCCTTTAGAATACACTCTTAACCATTCTACACTTGTTAGAACCTCGAAGGACTCGTGCTACACCCTCTACGTCACTTGGGGTACCGAGCAATGTTTAGGATCATTCTAATGGTTCTTATAAGTCCTAATACACATTCCTAGACCATTCTAAGCCTTTAGAATACTCTCTTAACCATTCTACACTTGTTAGTACCTCCAAGGACTCGTGCTACACCCTCTACGTCACTTGTGCTTCACGCTCTACGTCCCTTGGGGACTCAAGCATTGTTTAAGATCATTCTAATGGTTCTTATAAGTCCAAATACATATTCCTAGACCATTCTAAGCCTTTAGAATACTCTCTTAACCATTCTATACTTGTTAGAACCTCCAAGGACTCGTGCTACACCCTCTACGTCACTTGGGGAACCGAGCAATGTTTAGGATCATTCTAATGGTTCTTATAAGTCCTAATACACATTCCTAGACCATTCTAAGCCTTTAGAATACTCTCTTAACCATTCTACACTTGTTAGAACCTCCAAGGACTCGTGCTACACCCTCGACGTCCTTTGGGGTACCAAGCAATGTTTAGGATCATTCTAATGGTTCTTATAAGTCCTAATACACATTCCTAGACCATTCTAAGCCTTTAGAATACTCTCTTAACCATTCTACACTTTTTAGAACCTCCAATGACTCATGCTACACGCTCTACTTCCCTTGGGGACTCAAGCATTCTTTAGGATCATTCTAATGGTTCTTATAAGTCCAAATACATATTACTAGACCATTCTAAGCCTTTAGAATACTCTCTTAACCTTTCTACACTTGTTAAAACCTCCAAGGACTCGTGTTACACCCTCTACGTCCTTTGGGGTACCAAGAAATGTTTATGATCTTTCTAATGGTTCTTATAAGTCCTAATACACATTCCTACACCATTCTAAGCCTTTAGAATACTCTCTTAACCATTCTACACTTGTTAAAACCTCCAAGGACTCATGCTACACGCTCTACGTCCCTTGGGGACTCAAGCATTGTTTAGGATCATTCTAATGGTTCTTAAAAGTCCAAATACATATTACTAGACCATTCTAAGCCTTTACAATACTCTCTTAACTATTCTACACTTGTTAGAACCTCCAAGGACTCATGTTACACGCTCTACGTCCCTTGGGGAATCAAGCATTGTTTAGGATCATTCTAATGGTTCTTATAAGTCCAAATACATATTCCTAGACCATTCTAAGCCTTTAGAATACTCTCTTAACCATTCTACACTTGTTAGAACCTCCAAGGACTCGTGCTTCACCCTCTACGTCACTTGGGGTACCGAGCAATGTTTAGGATCATTCCAATGGTTCTTATAAGTCCTAATACACATTCCTAGACCATTCTAAGCCTTTAGAATACTCTCTTAACCATTCCACACTTGTTAGAACATCCAAGGACTCGTGCTACACCCTCTACGTCCCTTGGTGTACCAAGCAATGTTTAGGATCATTCTAATGGTTCTTATAAGTCCTAATACACATTCCTAGATTCTAAGCCTTTAGAATACTCTCTTAACCATTATACACTTGTTAAAACCTCCAAGGACTCATGCTACACCCTCTACGTCCCTTGAGGACTCAAGTATTTTTTAGGATCATTCTAATGGTTCTTATAAGTCCTAATACATATTACTAGACCATTCTAAGCCTTTACAATACTCTCTTAACTATTCTACACTTGTTAGAACCTCCAAGGACTCATGTTACACGCTCTACGTCCCTTGGGGACTCAAGCATTGTTTAGGATCATTCTAATGGTTCTTATAAGTCCAAATACATATTCCTAGACCATTCTAAGCCTTTAGAATACTCTCTTAACCATTCTACACTTGTTAGAACCTCCAAGGACTCGTGCTACACCCTCGACGTCCTTTGGGGTACCAAGCAATGTTTAGGATCATTCTAATGGTTCTTATAAGTCCTAATACAAATTCCTAGAACATTCTAAGCCTTTAGAATACTCTCTTAACCATTCTACACTTGTTAAAACCTCCAAGGACTCGTGCTTCACCCTCTACGTCACTTGGGGTACCGAGCAATGTTTAGGATCATTCCAATGGTTCTTATAAGTCCTAATACACATTCCTAGACCATTCTAAGCCTTTAGAATACTCTCTTAACCATTCCACACTTGTTAGAACATCCAAGGACTCGTGCTACACCCTCTACGTCCCTTGGTGTACCAAGCACTGTTTAGGATCATTCTAATGGTTCTTATAAGTCCTAATACACATTCCTAGATTCTAAGCCTTTAGAATACTCTCTTAACCATTCTACACTTGTTAAAACCTCCAAGGACTCATGCTACACGCTCTACGTCCCTTGGGGACTCAAGCATTGTTTAGGATCATTCTAATGGTTCTTAAAAGTCCAAATACATATTACTAGACCATTCTAAGCCTTTACAATACTCTCTTAACTATTCTACACTTGTTAGAACCTCCAAGGACTCATGTTACACGCTCTACGTCCCTTGGGGACTCAAGCATTGTTTAGGATCATTCTAATGGTTCTTATAAGTCCAAATACATATTCCTAGACCATTCTAAGCCTTTAGAATACTCTCTTAACCATTCTACACTTGTTAGAACCTCCAAGGACTCGTGCTACACCCTCGACGTCCTTTGGGGTACCAAGCAATGTTTAGGATCATTCTAATGGTTCTTATAAGTCCTAATACAAATTCCTAGACCATTCTAAGCCTTTAGAATACTCTCTTAACCATTCTACACTTGTTAGAACCTCCAAGGACTCGTGCTACACCCTCGACGTCCTTTGGGGTACCAAGCAATGTTTAGGATCATTCTAATGGTTCTTATAAGTCCTAATACACATTCCTAGACCATTCTAAGCCTTTAGAATACTCTCTTAACCATTCTACACTTGTTAGAACCTCCAAGGACTCATGCTACACGCTCTACGTCCCTTGGGGACTCAAGCATTGTTTAGGATCATTCTAATGGTTCTTAAAAGTCCAAATACATATTACTAGACCATTCTAAGCCTTTACAATACTCTCTTAACTATTCTACACTTGTTAGAACCTCCAAGGACTCATGTTACACGCTCTACGTCCCTTGGGGACTCAAGCATTGTTTAGGATCATTCTAATGGTTCTTATAAGTCCAAATACATATTCCTAGACCATTCTAAGCCTTTAGAATACTCTCTTAACCATTCTACACTTGTTAAAACCTCCAAGGACTCGTGCTTCACCCTCTACGTCACTTGGGGTACCGAGCAATGTTTAGGATCATTCCAATGGTTCTTATAAGTCCTAATACACATTCCTAGACCATTCTAAGCCTTTAGAATACTCTCTTAACCATTCCACACTTGTTAGAACATCCAAGGACTCGTGCTACACCCTCTACGTCCCTTGGTGTACCAAGCACTGTTTAGGATCATTCTAATGGTTCTTATAAGTCCTAATACACATTCCTAGATTCTAAGCCTTTAGAATACTCTCTTAACCATTCTACACTTGTTAAAACCTCCAAGGACTCATGCTACACGCTCTACGTCCCTTGGGGACTCAAGCATTGTTTAGGATCATTCTAATGGTTCTTAAAAGTCCAAATACATATTACTAGACCATTCTAAGCCTTTACAATACTCTCTTAACTATTCTACACTTGTTAGAACCTCCAAGGACTCATGTTACACGCTCTACTTCCCTTGGGGACTCAAGCATTGTTTAGGATCATTCTAATGGTTCTTATAAGTCCAAATACATATTCCTAGACCATTCTAAGCCTTTAGAATACTCTCTTAACCATTCTACACTTGTTAGAACCTCCAAGGACTCGTGCTACACCCTCGACGTCCTTTGGGGTACCAAGCAATGTTTAGGATCATTCTAATGATTCTTATAAGTCCTAATACATATTCCTAGACCATTCTAAGCCTTTAGAATACTCTCTTAACCATTCTACACTTGTTAGAACCTCGAAGGACTCGTGCTACACCCTCGACGTCCTTTGGGGTACCAAGCAATGTTTAGGATCATTCTAATGGTTCTTATAAGTCCTAATACACATTCCTAGACCATTCTAAGCCTTTAGAATACTCTCTTAACCATTCTACACTTGTTAGAACCTCCAAGGACTCATGCTACACGCTCTACTCAAGCATTGTTTAGGATCATTCTAATGGTTCTTATAAGTCTAAACACATATTACTAGATCATTCTAAGCCTTTAGAATACTCTCTTAACTATTCTACACTTATTAGAACCTCCAAGGACTCATGCTACATGTTCTACGTCCCTTGGGGACTCAAGCATTGTTTAGGATCATTCTAATGGTTCTTATAAGTCCAAATACATATTCCTAGACCATTCTAAGCCTTTAGAATACTCTCTTAACCATTCTACACTTGTTAGAACCTCCAAGGACTCGTGCTACACCCTCTACGTCACTTGGGGTACCGAGCAATGTTTAGGATCATTCTAATGGTTCTTATAAGTCCTAATACGCATTCCTAGACCATTCTAAGCCTTTAGAATACTCTCTTAACCATTCTACACTTGTTAGAACATCCAAGGACTCGTGCTACACCCTCTACGTCCCTTGGTGTACCAAGCACTGTTTAGGATCATTCTAATGGTTTTATAAGTCCTAATACACATTCCTAGATTCTAAGCCTTTAGAATACTCTCTTAACCATTATACACTTGTTAAAACCTCCAAGGACTCATGCTACACCCTCTACGTCCCTTGAGGACTCAAGTATTGTTTAGGATCATTCTAATGGTTCTTATAAGTCCTAATAAACATTCCTAGACCATTCTAAGCCTTTAGAATACTCTCTTAACCATTCTACACTTGTTAGAACATCCAAGGACTCGTGCTACACCCTCTACATCCCTTGGTGTACCAAGCAATGTTTAGGATCATTCTAATGGTTCTTACAAGTCCTAATACACCTTCCTAGACCATTCTAAGCCTTAAGAATACTCTCTTAACCATTCTACACTTGTTAGAACCTCCAAGGACTCATGCGACACGCTCTACTTCCCTTGGGGACTCAAGCATTGTTTAGGATCATTCTAATGGTTGTTATAAGTCCAAATACATATTCCTAGACCATTCTAAGCCTTTAGAATACACTCTTAACCATTCTACACTTGTTAGAACCTCGAAGGACTCGTGCTACACCCTCTACGTCACTTGGGGTACCGAGCAATGTTTAGGATCATTCTAATGGTTCTTATAAGTCCTAATACACATTCCTAGACCATTCTAAGCCTTTAGAATACTCTCTTAACCATTCTACACTTGTTAGAACCTCCAAGGACTCGTGCTACACCCTTTACGTCACTTGTGCTTCACGCTCTACGTCCCTTGGGGACTCAAGCATTGTTTAGGATCATTCTAATGGTTCTTATAAGTCCAAATACATATTCCTAGACCATTCTAAGCCTTTAGAATACTCTCTTAACCATTCTACACTTGTTAGAACCTCCAAGGACTCGTGCTACACCCTCTACGTCACTTGGGGTACCGAGCAATGTTTAGGATCATTCTAATGGTTCTTATAAGTCCTAATACACATTCCTAGACCATTCTAAGCCTTTAGAATACTCTCTTAACTATTCTACACTTGTTAGAACCTCCAAGGACTCGTGCTACACCCTCTACGTCCCTTGGTGTACCAAGCACTGTTTAGGATCATTCTAATGGTTTTATAAGTCCTAATACACATTCCTAGATTCTAAGCCTTTAGAATACTCTCTTAACCATTATACACTTGTTAAAACCTCCAAGGACTCGTGCTACACCCTCTATGTCCCTTGAGGACTCAAGTATTGTTTAGGATCATTCTAATGGTTCTTATAAGTCCTAATAAACATTCCTAAACCATTCTAAGCCTTTAGAATACTCTCTTAACCTTTCTACACTTGTTAGAACCTCCAAGGACTCGTGTTACACCCTCTACGTCCTTTGGGGTACCAAGAAATGTTTAGGATCATTCTAATGGTTCTTATAAGTCCTAATACACATTCCTAAACCATTCTAAGCCTTTAGAATACTCTCTTAACCATTCTACACTTGTGAAAACCTCCAAGGACTCATGCTACACGCTCTACGTCCCTTGGGGACTCAAGCATTGTTTAGGATCATTCTAATGGTTCTTATAAGTCCAAATACATATTACTAGACTATTCTAAGCCTTTAGAATACTCTCTTAACTATTCTACACTTATTAGAACCTCCAAGGACTCATGCTACATGTTCTACGTCCCTTGGGGACTCAAGCATTGTTTAGGATCATTCTAATGGTTCTTATAAGTCCAAATACATATTCCTAGACCATTCTAAGCCTTTAGAATACTCTCTTAACCATTCTACACTTGTTAGAACCTCCAAGGACTCGTGCTACACCCTCTACGTCACTTGGGGTACCGAGCAATGTTTAGGAACATTCTAATGGTTCTTATAAGTCCTAATACACATTCCTAGACCATTCTAAGCCTTTAGAATACTCTCTTAACCATTCTACACTTGTTAGAACATCCAAGGACTCGTGCTACACCCTCTACGTCCCTTGGTGTACCAAGCACTGTTTAGGATCATTCTAATGGTTTTATAAGTCCTAATACACATTCCTAGATTCTAAGCCTTTAGAATACTCTCTTAACCATTATACACTTGTTAAAACCTCCAAGGACTCATGCTACACCCTCTACGTCCCTTGAGAACTCAAGTATTGTTTAGGATCATTCTAATGGTTCTTATAAGTCCTAATAAACATTCCTAGACCATTCTAAGCCTTTAGAATACTCTCTTAACCATTTTACACTTGTTAGAACATCCAAGGACTCGTGCTACACCCTCTACATCCCTTGGTGTACCAAGCAATGTTTAGGATCATTCTAATGGTTCTTACAAGTCCTAATACACCTTCCTAGACCATTCTAAGCCTTAAGAATACTCTCTTAACCATTCTACACTTGTTAGAACCTCCAAGGACTCATGCGACACGCTCTACTTCCCTTGGGGACTCAAGCATTGTTTAGGATCATTCTAATGGTTCTTATAAGTCCAAATACATATTCCTAGACCATTCTAAGCCTTTAGAATACACTCTTAACCATTCTACACTTGTTAGAACCTCGAAGGACTCGTGCTACACCCTCTACGTCACTTGGGGTACCGAGCAATGTTTAGGATCATTCTAATGGTTCTTATAAGTCCTAATACACATTCCTAGACCATTCTAAGCCTTTAGAATACTCTCTTAACCATTCTACACTTGTTAGAACCTCCAAGGACTCGTGCTACACCCTCTACGTCACTTGTGCTTCACGCTCTACGTCCCTTGGGGACTCAAGCATTGTTTAGGATCATTCTAATGGTTCTTATAAGTCCAAATACATATTCCTAGACCATTCTAAGCCTTTAGAATACTCTCTTAACCATTCTACACTTGTTAGAACCTCCAAGGACTCGTGCTACACCCTCTACGTCACTTGGTGTACCGAGCAATGTTTAGGATCATTCTAATGGTTCTTATACGTCCTAATACACATTCCTAGACCATTCTAAGCCTTTAGAATACTCTCTTAACCATTCTACACTTGTTAGAACATCCAAGGACTCGTGCTACACCCTCTACGTCCCTTGGTGTACAAAGTAATGTTTAGGATCATTCTAATAGTTTTTATAAGTCCTAATACACATTCCTAGATTCTAAGCCTTTAGAATACTCTCTTAACCATTATACACTTGTTAAAACCTCCAAGGACTCGTGCTACACCCTCTATGTCCCTTGAGGACTCAAGTATTGTTTAGGATCATTCTAATGGTTCTTACAAGTCCTAATACACCTTCCTAGACCATTCTAAGCCTTAAGAATACTCTCTTAACCATTCTACACTTGTTAGAACCTCCAAGGACTCATGCGACACGCTCTACTTCCCTTGGGGACTCAAGCATTGTTTAGGATCATTCTAATGGTTCTTATAAGTCCTAATAAACATTCCTAGACCATTCTAAGCCTTTAGAATACTCTCTTAACCTTTCTACACTTGTTAGAACCTCCAAGGACTCGTGTTACACCCTCTACGTCCTTTGGGGTACCAAGAATTGTTTAGGATCATTCTAATGGTTCTTATAAGTCCTAATACACATTCCTAGACCATTCTAAGCCTTTAGAATACTCTCTTAACCATTCTACACTTGTGAAAACCTCCAAGGACTCATGCTACACGCTCTATGTCCCTTGGGGACTCAAGCATTGTTTAGGATCATTCTAATGGCTCTTATAAGTCCAAATACATATTACTAGACTATTCTAAGCCTTTAGAATACTCTCTTAACTATTCTACACTTGTTAGAACCTCCAAGGACTCGTGCTACACCCTCTACGTCCCTTGGTGTACCAAGCACTGTTTAGGATCATTCTAATGGTTTTATAAGTCCTAATACACATTCCTAGTTTCTAAGCTTTTAGAATACTCTCTTAACCATTATACACTTGTTAAAACCTCCAAGGACTCGTGCTACACCCTCTATGTCCCTTGAGGACTCAAGTATTGTTTAGGATCATTCTAATGGTTCTTATAAGTCCTAATAAACATTCCTAGACCATTCTAAGCCTTTAGAATACTCTCTTAACCTTTCTACACTTGTTAGAACCTCCAAGGACTCGTGTTACACCCTCTACGTCCTTTGGGGTACCAAGAAATGTTTAGGATCATTCTAATGGTTCTTATAAGTCCTAATACACATTCCTAGACCATTCTAAGCCTTTAGAATACTCTCTTAACCATTCTACACTTGTGAAAACCTCCAAGGACTCATGCTACACGCTCTACGTCCCTTGGGGACTCAAGCATTGTTTAGGATCATTCTAATGGTTCTTATAAGTCCAAATACATATTACTAGACTATTCTAAGCCTTTAGAATACTCTCTTAACTATTCTACACTTGTTAGAACCTCCAAGGACTCGTGCTACACCCTCTACGTCACTTGGGGTACCGAGCAATGTTTAGGATCATTCTAATGGTTCTTATAAGTCCTAATACACATTCCTAGACCATTCTAAGCCTTTAGAATACTCTCTTAACCATTCTACACTTGTTAGAACATCCAAGGACTCGTGCTACACCCTCTACGTCCCTTGGTGTACAAAGTAATGTTCAGGATCATTCTAATAGTTTTTATAAGTCCTAATACACATTCCTAGATTCTAAGCCTTTAGAATACTCTCTTAACCATTCTACACTTGTTAGAACCTCCAAGGACTCATGCGACACGCTCTACTTCCCTTGAGGACTCAAGTATTGTTTAGGATCATTCTAATGGTTCTTATAAGTCCTAATAAACATTCCTAGACCATTCTAAGCCTTTAGAATACTCTCTTAACCTTTCTACACTTGTTAGAACCTCCAAGGACTCGTGTTACACCCTCTACGTCCTTTGGGGTACCAAGAATTGTTTAGGATCATTCTAATGGTTCTTATAAGTCCTAATACACCTTCCTAGACCATTCTAAGCCTTGAGAATACTCTCTTAACCATTCTACACTTGTTAGAACCTCCAAGGACTCATGCGACACGCTCTACTTCCCTTGGGGACTCAAGCATTGTTTAGGATCATTCTAATGGTTCTTATAAGTCCAAATACATATTCCTAGACCATTCTAAGCCTTTAGAATACACTCTTAACCATTCTACACTTGTTAGAACCTCGA
Source organism: Crotalaria pallida (assembly GCA_037953625.1). Lineage (NCBI taxonomy): Eukaryota > Viridiplantae > Streptophyta > Magnoliopsida > Fabales > Fabaceae > Crotalaria > Crotalaria pallida. Next base: position 69,786,521 of record CM075649.1, on the reverse strand, counting down.
AGGACTCGTGCTACACCCTCTACGTCACTTGGGGTACCGAGCAATGTTTAGGATCATTCTAATGGTTCTTATAAGTCCTAATACACATTCCTAGACCATTCTAAGCCTTTAGAATACTCTCTTAACCATTCTACACTTGTTAGAACCTCCAAGGACTCGTGCTACACCCTCTACGTCACTTGTGCTTCACGCTCTACGTCCCTTGGGGACTCAAGCATTGTTTAGGATCATTCTAATGGTTCTTATAAGTCCAAATACATATTCCTAGACCATTCTAAGCCTTTAGAATACTCTCTTAACCATTCTACACTTGTTAGAACCTCCAAGGACTCGTGCTACACCCTCTACGTCACTTGGTGTACCGAGCAATGTTTAGGATCATTCTAATGGTTCTTATACGTCCTAATACACATTCCTAGACCATTCTAAGCCTTTAGAATACTCTCTTAACCATTCTACACTTGTTAGAACATCCAAGGACTCGTGCTACACCCTCTACGTCCCTTGGTGTACAAAGTAATGTTTAGGATCATTCTAATAGTTTTTATAAGTCCTAATACACATTCCTAGATTCTAAGCCTTTAGAATACTCTCTTAACCATTATACACTTGTTAAAACCTCCAAGGACTCGTGCTACACCCTCTATGTCCCTTGAGGACTCAAGTATTGTTTAGGATCATTCTAATGGTTCTTATAAGTCCTAATAAACATTCCTAGACCATTCTAAGCCTTTAGAATACTCTCTTAACCTTTCTACACTTGTTAGAACCTCCAAGGACTCGTGTTACACCATCTACGTCCTTTAGGGTACCAAGAATTGTTTAGGATCATTCTAATGGTTCTTATAAGTCCTAATACACATTCCTAGACCATTCTAAGCCTTTAGAATACTCTCTTAACCATTCTACACTTGTGAAAACCTTCAAGGACTCATGCTACACGCTCTATGTCCCTTGGGGACTCAAGCATTGTTTAAGATCATTCTAATGGCTCTTATAAGTCCAAATACATATTACTAGACTATTCTAAGCCTTTAGAATACTCTCTTAACTATTCTACACTTGTTAGAACCTCCAAGGACTCGTGCTACACCCTCTACGTCCCTTGGTGTACCAAGCACTGTTTAGGATCATTCTAATGGTTTTATAAGTCCTAATACACATTCCTAGTTTCTAAGCCTTTAGAATACTCTCTTAACCATTATACACTTGTTAAAACCTCCAAGGACTCGTGCTACACCCTCTATGTCCCTTGAGGACTCAAGTATTGTTTAGGATCATTCTAATGGTTCTTATAAGTCCTAATAAACATTCCTAGACCATTCTAAGCCTTTAGAATACTCTCTTAACCTTTCTACACTTGTTAGAACCTCCAAGGACTCGTGTTACACCCTCTACGTCCTTTGGGGTACCAAGAAATGTTTAGGATCATTCTAATGGTTCTTATAAGTCCTAATACACATTCCTAGACCATTCTAAGCCTTTAGAATACTCTCTTAACCATTCTACACTTGTGAAAACCTCCAAGGACTCATGCTACACGCTCTACGTCCCTTGGGGACTCAATCATTGTTTAGGATCATTCTAATGGTTCTTATAAGTCCAAATACATATTACTAGACTATTCTAAGCCTTTAGAATACTCTCTTAACTATTCTACACTTGTTAGAACCTCCAAGGACTCATGCTACACGCTCTACGTCCCTTGCGGACTCAAGCATTGTTTAGGATCATTCTAATGGTTCTTCTAAGTCCAAATACATATTCCTAGACCATTCTAAACCTTTAGAATACTCTCTTAACCATTCTACACTTGTTAGAACCTCCAAGGACTCGTGCTACACCCTCGACGTCTTTTGGGGTACCAAGCAATGTTTAGGATCATTCTAATGGTTCTTATAAGTCCTAATACACATTCCTAGACCATTCTAAGCCTTTAGAATACTCTCTTAACCATTCTACACTTGTTAGAACCTCCAAGGACTCGTGCTACACCCTCTACGTCACTTGTGCTTCACGCTCTACGTCCCTTGGGGACTCAAGCATTGTTTAGCATCATTCTAATGGTTCTTATAAGTCCAAATACATATTCCTAGACCATTCTAAGCCTTTAGAATACTCTCTTAACCATTCTACACTTTTTAGAACCTCCAAGGACTCGTGCTACACCCTCTACGTCACTTGGGGTACCGAGCAATGTTTAGGATCATTCTAATGGTTCTTATACGTCCTAATACACATTCCTAGACCATTCTAAGCCTTTAGAATACTCTCTTAACCATTCTACACTTGTTAGAACATCCAAGGACTCGTGCTATACCCTCTACGTCCCTTGGTGTACAAAGTAATGTTTAGGATCATTCTAATAGTTTTTATAAGTCCTAATACACATTCCTAGATTCTAAGCCTTTAGAATACTCTCTTAACCATTATACACTTGTTAGAACCTCCAAGGACTCCTGCTACACCCTCTACGTCCCTTGGTGTACCAAGCACTGTTTAGGATCATTCTAATGGTTTTATAAGTCCTAATACACATTCCTAGATTCTAAGCCTTTAGAATACTCTCTTAACCATTATACACTTGTTAAAACCTCCAAGGACTCGTGCTACACCCTCTATGTCCCTTGAGGACTCAAGTATTGTTTAGGATCATTCTAATGGTTCTTATAAGTCCTAATAAACATTCCTAGACCATTCTAAGCCTTTAGAATACTCTCTTAACCTTTCTACACTTGTTAGAACCTCCAAGGACTCGTGTTACACCCTCTACGTCCTTTGGGGTACCAAGAATTGTTTAGGATCATTCTAATGGTTCTTATAAGTCCTAATACACATTCCTAGACCATTCTAAGCCTTTAGAATACTCTCTTAACCATTATACACTTGTGAAAACCTCCAAGGGCTCATGCTACACCCTCTACGTCCCTTGAGGACTCAAGTATTGTTTAGGATCATTCTAATGGTTCTTATAAGTCCTAATACACATTCCTAGACTATTCTAAGCCTTTAGAATACTCTCTTAACCATTCTACACTTGTTAGGACCTCCAAGGACTCGTGCTACACCCTCGACGTCCTTTGGGGTACCAAGCAATGTTTAGGATCATTCTAATGGTTCTTATAAGTCCTAATACACATTCCTAGACCATTCTAAGCCTTTAGAATATTCTCTTAACCATTCTACACTTGTTAAAACCTCCAAGGACTCATGCTACACGCTCTACGTCCCTTGGGGACTCAAGCATTGTTTAGGATCATTCTAATGGTTCTTAAAAGTCCAAATACATATTACTAGACCATTCTAAGCCTTTACAATACTCTCTTAACTATTCTACACTTGTTAGAACCTCCAAGGACTCATGCTACATGCTCTACGTCCCTTGGGGACTCAAGCATTGTTTAGGATCATTCTAATGGTTCTTATAAGTCCAAATACATATTCCTAGACCATTCTACACCTTTAGAATACTCTCTTAACCATTCTATACTTGTTAGAACCTCCAAGGACTCGTGCTACACCCTCTACGTCACTTGGGGTACCGAGCAATGTTTTGGATCATTCTAATGGTTCTTAAAAGTCCTAATACACATTCCTAGACCATTCTAAGCCTTTAGAATACTCTCTTAACCATTCCACACTTGTTAGAACATCCAAGGACTCGTGCTACTCCCTCTACGTCCCTTGGTGTACCAAGCACTGTTTAGGATCATTTAATGGTTCTTATAAGTCCTAATACACATTCCTAGATTCTAAGCCTTTAGAATACTCTCTTAACCATTATACACTTGTTAAAACCTCCAAGGGCTCATGCTACACCCTCTACGTCCCTTGAGGACTCAAGTATTGTTTAGGATCATTCTAATGGTTCTTATAAGTCCTAATACACATTCCTAGACCATTCTAAGCCTTTAGAATACTCTCTTAACCATTCTACACTTGTTAGAACCTCCAAGGACTCGTGCTACACCCTCGACGTCCTTTGGGGTACCAAGCAATGTTTAGGATCATTCCAATGGTTCTTATAAGTCCTAATACACATTCCTAGACCATTCTAAGCCTTTAGAATACTCTCTTAACCATTCTACACTTGTTAGAACCTCCAAGGACTCATGCTACACGCTCTACTCAAGCATTGTTTAGGATCATTCTAATGGTTCTTATAAGTCTAAATACATATTACTAGATCATTCTAAGCCTTTAGAATACTCTCTTAACTATTCTACACTTGTTAGAACCTCCAAGGACTCATGCTACATGTTCTACGTCCCTTGGGGACTCAAGCATTGTTTAGGATCATTCTAATGGTTCTTATAAGTCCAAATACATATTCCTAGACCATTCTAAGTCTTTAGAATACTCTCTTAACCATTCTACACTTGTTAGAACCTCCAAGGACTCGTGCTACACCCTCTACGTCACTTGGGGTACCGAGCAATGTTTAGGATCATTCTAATGGTTCTTATAAGTCCTAATACACATTCCTAGACCATTCTAAGCCTTTAGAATACTCTCTTAACCATTCTACACCTGTTAGAACATCCAAGGACTCGTGTTACACCCTCTACGTCCCTTGGTGTACCAAGCAATGTTTAGGATCATTCTAATAGTTCTTATAAGTCCTAATGCACATTCCTAGATTCTAAGACTTTAGAATACTCTCTTAACCATTATACACTTGTTAAAACCTCCAAGGACTCGTGCTACACCCTCTATGTCCCTTGAGGACTCAAGTATTGTTTAGGATCATTCTAATGGTTCTTATAAGTCCTAATACACATTCCTAGACCATTCTAAGCCTTTAGAATACTCTCTTATCCATTCTACACTTGTTAGAACATCCAAGGACTCGTGCTACACCCTCTACATCCCTTGGTGTACCAAGCAATGTTTAGGATCATTCTAATGGTTCTTATAAGTCCAAATACACCTTCCGAGACCATTCTAAGCCTTTAGAATACTCTCTTAACCATTCTACACTTGTTAGAACCTCAAGGACTCATGCTACACCCTCTACGTCCCTTGGGGACTCAAGCATTGTTTAGGATCATTCTAATGGTTCTTATAAGTCCAAATACATATTACTAGACCATTCTAAGCCTTTAGAATACTCTCTTAACCATTATACACTTGTTAAAACCTCCAAGGACTCGTGCTACACCCTCTATGTCCCTTGAGGACTCAAGTATTGTTTAGGATCATTCTAATGGTTCTTATAAGTCCTAATACACATTCCTAGACCATTCTAAGCCTTTAGAATACTCTCTTAACCATTCTACACTTGTTAGAACATCCAAGGACTCGTGCTACACCCTCTACATCCCTTGGTGTACCAAGCAATGTGTAGGATCATTCTAATGGTTCTTATAAGTCCTAATACACCTTCCTAGACCATTCTAAGCCTTTAGAATACTCTCTTAACCATTCTACACTTGTTAGAACCTCCAAGGACTCGTGCTACACCCTCGACGTCCTTTGGGGTACCAAGCAATGTTTAGGATCTTTCTAATGGTTCTTATAAGTCCTAATACACATTCCTAGACCATTCTAAGCCTTTAGAATACTCTCTTAACCATTCTACACTTGTTAGAACATCCAAGGACTCGTGCTACACCCTCTATGTCCCTTGAGGACTCAAGTATTGTTTAGGATCATTCTAATGGTTCTTATAAGTCCTAATACACATTCCTAGACCTTTCTAAACCTTTAGAATACTCTCTTAACCATTCTACACTTGTTAGAACCTCCAAGGACTCGTGCTACACCCTCGACGTCCTTTGGGGTACCAAGCAATGTTTAGGATCTTTCTAATGGTTCTTATAAGTCCTAATACATATTACTAGACCATTCTAAGCCTTTAGAATACTCTCTTAACCTTTCTACACTTGTTAGAACCTCCAAGGACTCGTGTTACACCCTCTACGTCCTTTGGGGTACCAAGCAATGTTTAGGATCTTTCTAATGGTTCTTATAAGTCCTAATACATATTACTAGACCATTCTAAGCCTTTAGAATACTCTCTTAACCTTTCTACACTTGTTAGAACCTCCAAGGACTCGTGTTACACCCTCTACGTCCTTTGGGGTACCAAGAAATGTTTGGGATCATTCTAATGGTTCTTATAAGTCCTAATACACATTCCTAGACCATTCTAAGCCTTTAGAATACTCTCTTAACCATTCTACACTTGTTAAAACCTCCAAGGACTCATGCTACACGCTCTACGTCCCTTGGGGACTCAAGCATTGTTTAGGATCATTCTAATGGTTCTTAAAAGTCCAAATACATATTACTAGACCATTCTAAGCCTTTACAATACTCTCTTAACTATTCTACACTTGTTAGAACCTCCAAGGACTCATGCTACATGCTCTACGTCCCTTGGGGACTCAAGCATTGTTTAGGATCATTCTAATGGTTCTTATAAGTCCAAGTACATATTCCTAGACCATTCTACACCTTTAGAATACTCTCTTAACCATTCTATACCTGTTAGAACCTCCAAGGACTCGTGCTACACCCTCTACGTCACTTGGGGTACCGGGCAATGTTTAGGATCATTCTAATGGTTCTTATAAGTCCTAATACACATTCCTAGACCATTCTAAGCCTTTAGAATACTCTCTTAACCATTCTACACTTGTTAGAACATCCAAGCACTCGTTCTACACCCTCTACGTCACTTGGGGAACCGAGCAATGTTTAGGATCATTCTAATGGTTCTTATAAGTCCTAATACACATTCCTAGACTATTCTAAGCCTTTAGAATACTCTCTTAACCATTCTACACTTGTTAGGACCTCCAAGGACTCGTGCTACACCCTCGACGTCCTTTGGGGTACCAAGCAATGTTTAGGATCATTCTAATGGTTCTTATAAGTCCTAATACACCTTCCTAGACCATTCTAAGCCTTTAGAATACTCTCTTAACCATTCTACACTTGTTAGAACCTCCAAGGACTCGTGCTACACCCTCGACGTCCTTTGGGGTACCAAGCAATGTTTAGGATCTTTCTAATGGTTCTTATAAGTCCTAATACACATTCCTAGACCATTCTAAGCCTTTAGAATACTCTCTTAACCATTCTACACTTGTTAGAACCTCCAAGGACTCATGCTACACGCTCTACTCAAGCATTGTTTAGGATCATTCTAATGGTTCTTATAAGTCTAAATACATATTACTAGATCATTCTAAGCCTTTAGAATACTCTCTTAACTATTCTACACTTGTTAGAACCTCAAGGACTCATGCTACACCCTCTACGTCCCTTGGGTACTCAAGCATTGTTTAGGATCATTCTAATGGTTCTTATAAGTCCAAATACATATTACTAGACCATTCTAAGCCTTTAGAATACTCTCTTAACCATTATACACTTGTTAAAACCTCCAAGGACTCGTGCTACACCCTCTATGTCCCTTGAGGACTCAAGTATTGTTTAGGATCATTCTAATGGTTCTTATAAGTCCTAATACACATTCCTAGACCATTCTAAGCCTTTAGAATACTCTCTTAACCATTCTACACTTGTTAGAACATCCAAGGACTCGTGCTACACCCTCTACATCCCTTGGTGTACCAAGCAATGTGTAGGATCATTCTAATGGTTCTTATAAGTCCTAATACACCTTCCTAGACCATTCTAAGCCTTTAGAATACTCTCTTAACCATTCTACACTTGTTAGAACCTCCAAGGACTCGTGCTACACCCTCGACGTCCTTTGGGGTACCAAGCAATGTTTAGGATCTTTCTAATGGTTCTTATAAGTCCTAATACACATTCCTAGACCATTCTAAGCCTTTAGAATACTCTCTTAACCATTCTACACTTGTTAGAACCTCCAAGGACTCATGCTACACGCTCTACTCAAGCATTGTTTAGGATCATTCTAATGGTTCTTATAAGTCTAAATACATATTACTAGATCATTCTAAGCCTTTAGAATACTCTCTTAACTATTCTACACTTGTTAGAACCTCCAAGGACTCATGCTACATGTTCTACGTCCCTTGGGGACTCAAGCATTGTTTAGGATCATTCTAATGGTTCTTATAAGTCCAAATACATATTCCTAGACCGTTCTAAGTCTTTAGAATACTCTCTTAACCATTCTACACTTGTTAGAACCTCCAAGGACTCGTGCTACACCCTCTACGTCACTTGGGGTACCGAGCAATGTTTAGGATCATTCTAATGGTTCTTATAAGTCCTAATACACATTCCTAGACCATTCTAAGCCTTTAGAATACTCTCTTAACCATTCTACACCTGTTAGAACATCCAAGGACTCGTGTTACACCCTCTACGTCCCTTGGTGTACCAAGCAATGTTTAGGATCATTCTAATAGTTCTTATAAGTCCTAATGCACATTCCTAGATTCTAAGACTTTAGAATACTCTCTTAACCATTATACACTTGTTAAAACCTCCAAGGACTCGTGCTACACCCTCTATGTCCCTTGAGGACTCAAGTATTGTTTAGGATCATTCTAATGGTTCTTATAAGTCCTAATACACATTCCTAGACCATTCTAAGCCTTTAGAATACTCTCTTATCCATTCTACACTTGTTAGAACATCCAAGGACTCGTGCTACACCCTCTACATCCCTTGGTGTACCAAGCAATGTTTAGGATCATTCTAATGGTTCTTATAAGTCCAAATACACCTTCCGAGACCATTCTAAGCCTTTAGAATACTCTCTTAACCATTCTACACTTGTTAGAACCTCAAGGACTCATGCTGCACCCTCTACGTCCCTTGGGGACTCAAGCATTGTTTAGGATCATTCTAATGGTTCTTATAAGTCCAAATACATATTACTAGACCATTCTAAGCCTTTAGAATACTCTCTTAACCATTATACACTTGTTAAAACCTCCAAGGACTCGTGCTACACCCTCTATGTCCCTTGAGGACTCAAGTATTGTTTAGGATCATTCTAATGGTTCTTATAAGTCCTAATACACATTCCTAGACCATTCTAAGCCTTTAGAATACTCTCTTAACCATTCTACACTTGTTAGAACATCCAAGGACTCGTGCTACACCCTCTACATCCCTTGGTGTACCAAGCAATGTGTAGGATCATTCTAATGGTTCTTATAAGTCCTAATACACCTTCCTAGACCATTCTAAGCCTTTAGAATACTCTCTTAACCATTCTACACTTGTTAGAACCTCCAAGGACTCGTGCTACACCCTCGACGTCCTTTGGGGTACCAAGCAATGTTTAGGATCTTTCTAATGGTTCTTATAAGTCCTAATACACATTCCTAGACCATTCTAAGCCTTTAGAATACTCTCTTAACCATTCTACACTTGTTAGAACATCCAAGGACTCGTGCTACACCCTCTACATCCCTTGGTGTACCAAGCAATGTGTAGGATCATTCTAATGGTTCTTATAAGTCCTAATACACCTTCCTAGACCATTCTAAGCCTTTAGAATACTCTCTTAACCATTCTACACTTGTTAGAACCTCCAAGGACTCGTGCTACACCCTCTACATCCCTTGGTGTACCAAGCAATGTGTAGGATCATTCTAATGGTTCTTATAAGTCCTAATACACCTTCCTAGACCATTCTAAGCCTTTAGAATACTCTCTTAACCATTCTACACTTGTTAGAACCTCCAAGGACTCGTGCTACACCCTCGACGTCCTTTGGGGTACCAAGCAATGTTTAGGATCTTTCTAATGGTTCTTATAAGTCCTAATACATATTATTAGACCATTCTAAGCCTTTAGAATACTCTCTTAACCTTTCTACACTTGTTAGAACCTCCAAGGACTCGTGTTACACCCTCTACGTCCTTTGGGGTACCAAGAAATGTTTGGGATCATTCTAATGGTTCTTATAAGTCCTAATACACATTCCTAGACCATTCTAAGCCTTTAGAATACTCTCTTAACCATTCTACACTTGTTAAAACCTCCAAGGACTCATGCTACACGCTCTACGTCCCTTGGGGACTCAAGCATTGTTTAGGATCATTCTAATGGTTCTTAAAAGTCCAAATACATATTACTAGACCATTCTAAGCCTTTACAATACTCTCTTAACTATTCTACACTTGTTAGAACCTCCAAGGACTCATGCTACATGCTCTACGTCCCTTGGGGACTCAAGCATTGTTTAGGATCATTCTAATGGTTCTTATAAGTCCAAGTACATATTCCTAGACCATTCTACACCTTTAGAATACTCTCTTAACCATTCTATACCTGTTAGAACCTCCAAGGACTCGTGCAACACCCTCTACGTCACTTGGGGTACCGGGCAATGTTTAGGATCATTCTAATGGTTCTTATAAGTCCTAATACACATTCCTAGACCATTCTAAGCCTTTAGAATACTCTCTTAACCATTCTACACTTGTTAGAACATCCAAGCACTCGTTCTACACCCTCTACGTCACTTGGGGAACCGAGCAATGTTTAGGATCATTCTAATGGTTCTTATAAGTCCTAATACACATTCCTAGACTATTCTAAGCCTTTAGAATACTCTCTTAACCATTCTACACTTGTTAGGACCTCCAAGGACTCGTGCTACACCCTCGACGTCCTTTGGGGTACCAAGCAATGTTTAGGATCATTCTAATGGTTCTTATAAGTCCTAATACACATTCCTAGACCATTCTAAGCCTTTAGAATATTCTCTTAACCATTCTACACTTGTTAAAACCTCCAAGGACTCATGCTACACGCTCTACGTCCCTTGGGGACTCAAGCATTGTTTAGGATCATTCTAATGGTTCTTAAAAGTCCAAATACATATTACTAGACCATTCTAAGCCTTTACAATACTCTCTTAACTATTCTACACTTGTTAGAACCTCCAAGGACTCATGCTACATGCTCTACGTCCCTTGGGGACTCAAGCATTGTTTAGGATCATTCTAATGGTTCTTATAAGTCCAAATACATATTCCTAGACCATTCTACACCTTTAGAATACTCTCTTAACCATTCTATACTTGTTAGAACCTCCAAGGACTCGTGCTACACCCTCTACGTCACTTGGGGTACCGAGCAATGTTTTGGATCATTCTAATGGTTCTTAAAAGTCCTAATACACATTCCTAGACCATTCTAAGCCTTTAGAATACTCTCTTAACCATTCCACACTTGTTAGAACATCCAAGGACTCGTGCTACTCCCTCTACGTCCCTTGGTGTACCAAGCACTGTTTAGGATCATTTAATGGTTCTTATAAGTCCTAATACACATTCCTAGATTCTAAGCCTTTAGAATACTCTCTTAACCATTATACACTTGTTAAAACCTCCAAGGGCTCATGCTACACCCTCTACGTCCCTTGAGGACTCAAGTATTGTTTAGGATCATTCTAATGGTTCTTATAAGTCCTAATACACATTCCTAGACCATTCTAAGCCTTTAGAATACTCTCTTAACCATTCTACACTTGTTAGAACCTCCAAGGACTCGTGCTACACCCTCTATGTCCCTTGAGGACTCAAGTATTGTTTAGGATCATTCTAATGGTTCTTAGTCCTAATACACATTCCTAGACCTTTCTAAACCTTTAGAATACTCTCTTAACCATTCTACACTTGTTAGAACCTCCAAGGACTCGTGCTACACCCTCTACGTCACTTGGGGTACCGAGCAATGTTTAGGATCATTCTAATGGTTCTTATAAGTCCTAATACACATTCCTAGACCATTCTAAGCCTTTAGAATACTCTCTTAACCATTCCACACTTGTTAAAACATCAGAGGACTCGTGCTACACCCTCTACGTCCCTTGGTGTACCAAGCACTGTTTAGGATCATTCTAATGGTTCTTATAAGTCCTAATACACGTTCCTAGATTCTAAGCCTTTAGAATACTCTCTTAACCATTATACACTTGTTAAAACCTCCTAGGACTCATGCTACACCCTCTACGTCCCTTGAGGACTCAAGTATTGTTTAGGATCATTCTAATGGTTCTTATAAGTCCTAATACACATTCCTAGACCATTCTAAGCCTTTAGAATACTCTCTTAACCATTCTACACTTGTTAGAACATCGAAGCACTCGTTCTACACCCTCTACGTCACTTGGGGAACCGAGCAATGTTTAGGATCATTCTAATGGTTCTTATAAGTCCTAATACACATTCCTAGACCATTCTAAGCCTTTAGAATACTCTCTTAACCATTCTACACTTGTTAGAACATCCAAGGACTCGTGCTACACCCTCTACGTCCCTTAGTGTACCAAGCACTGTTTAGGATCATTCTAATGGTTCTTATAAGTCCTAATACACATTCCAAGATTCTAAGCCTTTAGAATACTCTATTAACCATTATACACTTGTTAAAACCTCCAAGGACTCATGCTACACCCTCTACGTCCCTTGAGGACTCAAGTATTGTTTAGGATCATTCTAATGGTTCTTATAAGTCCTAATACACATTCCTAGACCATTCTAAGCCTTTAGAATACTCTCTTAACCATTCTACACTTGTTAGAACCTCCAAGGACTCGTGCTACACCCTCGACGTCCTTTGGGGTACCAAGAAATGTTTAGGATCATTCTAATGGTTCTTATAAGTCCTAATACACATTCCTAGACCATTCTAAGCCTTTAGAATACTCTCTTAACCATTCTACACTTGTTAGAACCTCCAAGGACTCGTGCTACACCCTCTATGTCCCTTGAGGACTCAAGTATTGTTTAGGATCATTCTAATGGTTCTTATAAGTCCTAATACACATTCCTAGACCTTTCTAAACCTTTAGAATACTCTCTTAACCATTCTACACTTGTTAGAACCTCCAAGGACTCGTGCTACACCCTCTACGTCACTTGGGGTACCGAGCAATGTTTAGGATCATTCTAATGGTTCTTATAAGTCCTAATACACATTCCTAGACCATTCTAAGCCTTTAGAATACTCTCTTAACCATTCCACACTTGTTAGAACATCCAAGGACTCGTGCTACACCCTCTACGTCCCTTGGTGTACCAAGCACTGTTTAGGATCATTCTAATGGTTCTTATAAGTCCTAATACACATTCCTAGATTCTAAGCCTTTAGAATACTCTCTTAACCATTATACACTTGTTAAAACCTCCAAGGACTCATGCTACACCCTCTACGTCCCTTGAGGACTCAAGTATTGTTTAGGATCATTCTAATGGTTCTTATAAGTCCTAATACACATTCCTAGACCATTCTAAGCCTTTAGAATACTCTCTTAACCATTCTACACTTTTTAGAACATCCAAGCACTCGTTCTACACCCTCTACGTCACTTGGGGAACCGAGCAATGTTTAGGATCATTCTAATGGTTCTTATAAGTCCTAATACACATTCCTAGACCATTCTAAGCCTTTAGAATACTCTCTTAACCATTCTACACTTGTTAGAACCTCCAAGGACTCGTGCTACACCCTCTATGTCCCTTGAGGACTCAAGTATTGTTTAGGATCATTCTAATGGTTCTTAGTCCTAATACACATTCCTAGACCTTTCTAAACCTTTAGAATACTCTCTTAACCATTCTACACTTGTTAGAACCTCCAAGGACTCGTGCTACACCCTCTACGTCACTTGGGGTACCGAGCAATGTTTAGGATCATTCTAATGGTTCTTATAAGTCCTAATACACATTCCTAGACCATTCTAAGCCTTTAGAATACTCTCTTAACCATTCCACACTTGTTAAAACATCAGAGGACTCGTGCTACACCCTCTACGTCCCTTGGTGTACCAAGCACTGTTTAGGATCATTCTAATGGTTCTTATAAGTCCTAATACACGTTCCTAGATTCTAAGCCTTTAGAATACTCTCTTAACCATTATACACTTGTTAAAACCTCCTAGGACTCATGCTACACCCTCTACGTCCCTTGAGGACTCAAGTATTGTTTAGGATCATTCTAATGGTTCTTATAAGTCCTAATACACATTCCTAGACCATTCTAAGCCTTTAGAATACTCTCTTAACCATTCTACACTTGTTAGAACATCGAAGCACTCGTTCTACACCCTCTACGTCACTTGGGGAACCGAGCAATGTTTAGGATCATTCTAATGGTTCTTATAAGTCCTAATACACATTCCTAGACCATTCTAAGCCTTTAGAATACTCTCTTAACCATTCTACACTTGTTAGAACATCCAAGGACTCGTGCTACACCCTCTACGTCCCTTAGTGTACCAAGCACTGTTTAGGATCATTCTAATGGTTCTTATAAGTCCTAATACACATTCCAAGATTCTAAGCCTTTAGAATACTCTCTTAACCATTATACACTTGTTAAAACCTCCAAGGACTCATGCTACACCCTCTACGTCCCTTGAGGACTCAAGTATTGTTTAGGATCATTCTAATGGTTCTTATAAGTCCTAATACACATTCCTAGACCATTCTAAGCCTTTAGAATACTCTCTTAACCATTCTACACTTGTTAGAACCTCCAAGGACTCGTGCTACACCCTCGACGTCCTTTGGGGTACCAAGAAATGTTTAGGATCATTCTAATGGTTCTTATAAGTCCTAATACACATTCCTAGACCATTCTAAGCCTTTAGAATACTCTCTTAACCATTCTACACTTGTTAGAACCTCCAAGGACTCGTGCTACACCCTCGACGTCCTTTGGGGTACCAAGAAATGTTTAGGATCATTCTAATGGTTCTTATAAGTCCTAATACACATTCCTAGACCATTCTAAGCCTTTAGAATACTCTCTTAACCATTCTACACTTGTTAGAACCTCCAAGGACTCGTGCTACACCCTCTATGTCCCTTGAGGACTCAAGTATTGTTTAGGATCATTCTAATGGTTCTTATAAGTCCTAATACACATTCCTAGACCTTTCTAAACCTTTAGAATACTCTCTTAACCATTCTACACTTGTTAGAACCTCCAAGGACTCGTGCTACACCCTCTACGTCACTTGGGGTACCGAGCAATGTTTAGGATCATTCTAATGGTTCTTATAAGTCCTAATACACATTCCTAGACCATTCTAAGCCTTTAGAATACTCTCTTAACCATTCCACACTTGTTAGAACATCCAAGGACTCGTGCTACACCCTCTACGTCCCTTGGTGTACCAAGCACTGTTTAGGATCATTCTAATGGTTCTTATAAGTCCTAATACACATTCCTAGATTCTAAGCCTTTAGAATACTCTCTTAACCATTATACACTTGTTAAAACCTCCAAGGACTCATGCTACACCCTCTACGTCCCTTGAGGACTCAAGTATTGTTTAGGATCATTCTAATGGTTCTTATAAGTCCTAATACACATTCCTAGACCATTCTAAGCCTTTAGAATACTCTCTTAACCATTCTACACTTTTTAGAACATCCAAGCACTCGTTCTACACCCTCTACGTCACTTGGGGAACCGAGCAATGTTTAGGATCATTCTAATGGTTCTTATAAGTCCTAATACACATTCCTAGACCATTCTAAGCCTTTAGAATACTCTCTTAACCATTCTACACTTGTTAGAACCTCCAAGGACTCGTGCTACACCCTCTATGTCCCTTGAGGACTCAAGTATTGTTTAGGATCATTCTAATGGTTCTTAGTCCTAATACACATTCCTAGACCTTTCTAAACCTTTAGAATACTCTCTTAACCATTCTACACTTGTTAGAACCTCCAAGGACTCGTGCTACACCCTCTACGTCACTTGGGGTACCGAGCAATGTTTAGGATCATTCTAATGGTTCTTATAAGTCCTAATACACATTCCTAGACCATTCTAAGCCTTTAGAATACTCTCTTAACCATTCCACACTTGTTAAAACATCAGAGGACTCGTGCTACACCCTCTACGTCCCTTGGTGTACCAAGCACTGTTTAGGATCATTCTAATGGTTCTTATAAGTCCTAATACACGTTCCTAGATTCTAAGCCTTTAGAATACTCTCTTAACCATTATACACTTGTTAAAACCTCCTAGGACTCATGCTACACCCTCTACGTCCCTTGAGGACTCAAGTATTGTTTAGGATCATTCTAATGGTTCTTATAAGTCCTAATACACATTCCTAGACCATTCTAAGCCTTTAGAATACTCTCTTAACCATTCTACACTTGTTAGAACATCGAAGCACTCGTTCTACACCCTCTACGTCACTTGGGGAACCGAGCAATGTTTAGGATCATTCTAATGGTTCTTATAAGTCCTAATACACATTCCTAGACCATTCTAAGCCTTTAGAATACTCTCTTAACCATTCTACACTTGTTAGAACATCCAAGGACTCGTGCTACACCCTCTACGTCCCTTAGTGTACCAAGCACTGTTTAGGATCATTCTAATGGTTCTTATAAGTCCTAATACACATTCCAAGATTCTAAGCCTTTAGAATACTCTCTTAACCATTATACACTTGTTAAAACCTCCAAGGACTCATGCTACACCCTCTACGTCCCTTGAGGACTCAAGTATTGTTTAGGATCATTCTAATGGTTCTTATAAGTCCTAATACACATTCCTAGACCATTCTAAGCCTTTAGAATACTCTCTTAACCATTCTACACTTGTTAGAACCTCCAAGGACTCGTGCTACACCCTCGACGTCCTTTGGGGTACCAAGAAATGTTTAGGATCATTCTAATGGTTCTTATAAGTCCTAATACACATTCCTAGACCATTCTAAGCCTTTAGAATACTCTCTTAACCATTCTACACTTGTTAGAACCTCCAAGGACTCGTGCTACACCCTCTATGTCCCTTGAGGACTCAAGTATTGTTTAGGATCATTCTAATGGTTCTTATAAGTCCTAATACACATTCCTAGACCTTTCTAAACCTTTAGAATACTCTCTTAACCATTCTACACTTGTTAGAACCTCCAAGGACTCGTGCTACACCCTCTACGTCACTTGGGGTACCGAGCAATGTTTAGGATCATTCTAATGGTTCTTATAAGTCCTAATACACATTCCTAGACCATTCTAAGCCTTTAGAATACTCTCTTAACCATTCCACACTTGTTAGAACATCCAAGGACTCGTGCTACACCCTCTACGTCCCTTGGTGTACCAAGCACTGTTTAGGATCATTCTAATGGTTCTTATAAGTCCTAATACACATTCCTAGATTCTAAGCCTTTAGAATACTCTCTTAACCATTATACACTTGTTAAAACCTCCAAGGACTCATGCTACACCCTCTACGTCCCTTGAGGACTCAAGTATTGTTTAGGATCATTCTAATGGTTCTTATAAGTCCTAATACACATTCCTAGACCATTCTAAGCCTTTAGAATACTCTCTTAACCATTCTACACTTTTTAGAACATCCAAGCACTCGTTCTACACCGTCTACGTCACTTGGGGAACCGAGCAATGTTTAGGATCATTCTAATGGTTCTTATAAGTCCTAATACACATTCCTAGACCATTCTAAGCCTTTAGAATACTCTCTTAACCATTCTACACTTATTAGAACCTCCAAGGACTCGTGCTACACCCTCGACGTCCTTTGGGGTACCAAGCAATGTTTAGGATCATTCTAATGGTTCTTATAAGTCCTAATACACATTCCTAGACCATTCTAAGCCTTTAGAATACTCTCTTAACCATTCTACACTTGTTAGAACCTCCAAGGACTCATGCTACACGCTCTACTTCCCTTGGGGACTCAAGCGTTCTTTAGGATCATTCTAATGGTTCTTATAAGTCCAAATACATATTACTAGACCATTCTAAGCCTTTAGAATACTCTCTTAACCTTTTTACACTTGTTAGAACCTCCAAGGACTCGTGTTACACCCTCTACGTCCTTTGGGGTACCAAGAAATGTTTAGGACCATTCTAATGGTTCTTATAAGTCCTAATACACATTCCTAGACCATTCTAAGCCTTTAGAATACTCTCTTAACCATTCTACACTTGTTAAAACCTCCAAGGACTCATGCTACACGCTCTACGTCCCTTGGGGACTCAAGCATTGTTTAGGATCATTCTAATGGTTCTTAAAAGTCCAAATACATATTACAGGACCATTCTAAGCCTTTAGAATACTCTCTTAACTATTCTACACTTGTTAGAACCTCCAAGGACTCATGCTACACATTCTACGTCCCTTGGGGACTCAAGCATTGTTTAGGATCATTCTAATGGTTCTTATAAGTCCAAATACATATTCCTAGACCATTCTACACCTTTAGAATACTCTCTTAACCATTCTATACTTGTTAGAACCTCCAAGGACTCATGCTACACCCTCTACGTCACTTGGGGTACCGAGCAATGTTTAGGATCATTCTAATGGTTCTCATAAGTCCTAATACACATTCCTAGACCATTCTAAGCCTTTAGAATACTCTCTTAACCATTCTACACTTGTTAGAACATCCAAGGACTCGTGCTACACCCTCTACATCCCTTGGTGTACCAAGCGATGTTTAGGATCATTCTAATGGTTCTTATAAGTCCTAATACACCTTCCTAGACCATTCTAAGCCTTTAGAATACTCTCTTAACCATTCTACACTTGTTAGAACCTCCAAGGACTCGTGCTACACCCTCTATGTCCCTTAAGGACTCAAGTATTGTTTAGGATCATTCTAATGGTTCTTATAAGTCCTAATACACATTCCTAGACCATTCTAAGCCTTTAGAATACTCTCTTAACCATTCTACACTTGTTAGAACATCCAAGCACTCGTTCTACACCCTCTACGTCACTTGGGGAACCGAGCAATGTTTAGGATCATTCTAATGGTTCTTATAAGTCCTAATACACATTCCTAGACCATTCTAAGCCTTTAGAATACTCTCTTAACCATTCTACACTTGTTAGAACCTCCAAGGACTCGTGATACACCCTCGATGTCCTTTGGGGTACCAAGCAATGTTTAGGATCATTCTAATGGTTCTTATAGGTCCTAATACACATTCCTAGACCATTCTAAGCCTTTAGAATACTCTCTTAACCATTCTACACTTGTTAGAACCTCCAAGGACTCATGCTACACGCTCTACTTCCCTTGGGGACTCAAGCATTCTTTAGGATCATTCTAATGGTTCTTATAAGTCCAAATACATATTACTAGACCATTCTAAGCCTTTAGAATACTCTCTTAACCTTTCTACACTTGTTAGAACCTCCAAGGACTCGTGTTACACCCTCTACGTCCTTTGGGGTACCAAGAAATGTTTAGGATCATTCTAATGGTTCTTATAAGTCCTAATACACATTCCTAGACCATTCTAAGCCTTTAGAATACTCTCTTAACCTTTCTACACTTGTTAAAACCTCCAAGGACTCATGCTACACGCTCTACGTCCCTTGGGGACTCAAGCATTGTTTAGGATCATTCTAATGGTTCTTAAAAGTCCAAATACATATTACTAGACCATTCTAAGCCTTTACAATGCTCTCTTAACCATTATACACTTGTTAGAACCTCCAAGGACTCATGCTACACGCTCTACGTCCCTTGGGGACTCAAGCATTGTTTAGGATCATTCTAATGGTTCTTATAAGTCCAAATACATATTCCTAGACCATTCTAAGCCTTTAGAATACACTCTTAACCATTCTACACTTGTTAGAACCTCCAAGGACTCGTGCTACACCCTCTACGTCACTTGGGGTACCGAGCAATGTTTAGGATCATTCTAATGGTTCTTATAAGTCCTAATACACATTCCTAGACCATTCTAAGCCTTTAGAATACTCTCTTAACCATTCTACACTTGTTAGAACCTCCAAGGACTCGTGCTACACCCTCTACGTCACTTGTGCTTCACGCTCTACGTCCCTTGGGGACTCAAGCATTGTTTAGGATCATTCTAATGGTTCTTATAAGTCCAAATACATATTCCTAGACCATTCTAAGCCTTTAGAATACTCTTTTAACCATTCTACACTTGTTAGAACCTCCAAGGACTCGTGCTACACCCTCTACGTCACTTGGGGTACCGAGCAATGTTTAGGATCATTCTAATGGTTCTTATACGTCCTAATACACATTCCTAGACCATTCTAAGCCTTTAGAATACTCTCTTAACCATTCTACACTTGTTAGAACATCCAAGGACTCGTGCTACACCCTCTACGTCCCTTGGTGTACCAAGTAATGTTTAGGATCATTCTAATAGTTTTTATAAGTCCTAATACACATTCCTAGATTCTAAGCCTTTAGAATACTCTCTTAACCATTATACACTTGTTAAAACCTCCAAGGACTCGTGCTACACCCTCTATGTCCCTTGAGGACTCAAGTATTGTTTAGGATCATTCTAATGGTTCTTATAAGTCCTAATAAACATTCCTAGACCATTCTAAGCATTTAGAATACTCTCTTAACCTTTCTACACTTGTTAGAACCTCCAAGGACACGTGTTACACCCTCTACGTCCTTTGGGGTACCAAGAAATGTTTAGGATCATTCTAATGGTTCTTATAAGTCCTAATACACATTCCTAGACCATTCTAAGCCTTTAGAATACTCTCTTAACCATTCTACACTTGTTAGAACCTCCAAGGACTCATGCTACACGCTCTACTTCCCTTGGGGACTCAAGCATTCTTTAGGATCATTCTAATGGTTCTTATAAGTCCAAATACATATTACTAGACCATTCTAAGCCTTTAGAATACTCTCTTAACCTTTCTACACTTGTTAGAACCTCCAAGGACTCGTGTTACACCCTCTACGTCCTTTGGGGTACCAAGATATGTTTGGGATCATTCTAATGGTTCTTATAAGTCCTAATACACATTCCTAGACCATTCTAAGCCTTTAGAATACTCTCTTAACCATTCTACACTTGTTAGAACCTCCAAGGACTCATGCTACACGCTCTACTTCCCTTGGGGACTCAAGCATTCTTTAGGATCATTCTAATGGTTCTTATAAGTCCAAATACATATTACTAGACCATTCTAAGCCTTTAGAATACTCTCTTAACCTTTCTACACTTGTTAGAACCTCCAAGGACTCGTGTTACACCCTCTACGTCCTTTGGGGTACCAAGATATGTTTGGGATCATTCTAATGGTTCTTATAAGTCCTAATACACATTCCTAGACCATTCTAAGCCTTTAGAATACTCTCTTAACCATTCTAAACTTGTTAAAACCTCCAAGGACTCATGCTACACGCTCTACGTCCCTTGGGGACTCAAATATTGTTTAGGATTATTCTAATGGTTCTTATAAGTCCTAATACACATTCCTAGACCATTCTAAGCCTTTAGAATACTCTCTTAACCATTCTACACTTGTTAGAACCTCTAAGGACTCGTGCTACACCCTCTACGTCACTTGTGCTTCACGCTCTACGTCCCTTGGGGACTCAAGCATTGTTTAGGATCATTCTAATGGTTCTTATAAGTCCAAATACATATTCCTAGACCATTCTAAGCCTTTAGAATACTCTCTTAACTATTCTACACTTGTTAGAACCTCCAAGGACTCATGCTACACGCTCTACGTCCCTTGAGGACTCAAGTATTGTTTAGGATCATTCTAATGGTTCTTATAAGTCCTAATACACATTCCTAGACCATTCTAAGCCTTTAGAATACTCTCTTAACCATTCTACACTTGTTAGAACCTCCAAGGACTCGTGATACACCCTCGACGTCCTTTGGGGTACCAAGCAATGTTTAGGATCATTCTAATGATTCTTATAAGTCCTAATACACATTCCTAGACCATTCTAAGCCTTTAGAATACTCTCTTAACCATTCTACACTTGTTAGAACCTCCAAGGACTCATGCTACACGCTCTACTTCCCTTGGGGACTCAAGCATTCTTTAGGATCATTCTAATGGTTCTTATAAGTCCAAATACATATTACTAGACCATTCTAAGCCTTTAGAATACTCTCTTAACCTTTCTACACTTGTTAGAACCTCCAAGGACTCGTGTTACACCCTCTACGTCCTTTGGGGTACCAAGAAATGTTTAGGATCATTCTAATGGTTCTTATAAGTCCTAATACACATTCCTAGACCATTCTAAGCCTTTAGAATACTCTCTTAACCATTCTACACTTGTTAAAACCTCCAAGGACTCATGCTACACGCTCTACGTCCCTTGGGGACTCAAGCATTGTTTAGGATCATTCTAATGGTTCTTAAAAGTCCAAATACATATTACTAGACCATTCTAAGCCTTTACAATGCTCTCTTAACCATTATACACTTGTTAGAACCTCCAAGGACTCATGCTACACGCTCTACGTCCCTTGGGGACTCAAGCATTGTTTAGGATCATTCTAATGGTTCTTATAAGTCCAAATACATATTCCTAGACCATTCTAAGCCTTTAGAATACACTCTTAACCATTCTACACTTGTTAGAACCTCGAAGGACTCGTGCTACACCCTCTACGTCACTTGGGGTACCGAGCAATGTTTAGGATCATTCTAATGGTTCTTATAAGTCCTAATACACATTCCTAGACCATTCTAAGCCTTTAGAATACTCTCTTAACCATTCTACACTTGTTAGAACCTCCAAGGACTCGTGCTACACCCTCTACGTCACTTGTGCTTCACGCTCTACGTCCCTTGGGGACTCAAGCATTGTTTAGGATCATTCTAATGGTTCTTATAAGTCCAAATACATATTCCTAGACCATTCTAAGCCTTTAGAATACTCTCTTAACCATTCTACACTTGTTAGAACCTCCAAGGACTCGTGCTACACCCTCTACGTCACTTGGGGTACCGAGCAATGTTTAGGATCATTCTAATGGTTCTTATACGTCCTAATACACATTCCTAGACCATTCTAAGCCTTTAGAATACTCTCTTAACCGTTCTACACTTGTTAGAACATCCAAGGACTCGTGCTACACCCTCTACGTCCCTTGGTGTACCAAGTAATGTTTAGGATCATTCTAATAGTTTTTATAAGTCCTAATACACATTCCTAGATTCTAAGCCTTTAGAATACTCTCTTAACCATTATACACTTGTTAAAACCTCCAAGGACTCGTGCTACACCCTCTATGTCCCTTGAGGACTCAAGTATTGTTTAGGATCATTCTAATGGTTCTTATAAGTCCTAATAAACATTCCTAGACCATTCTAAGCCTTTAGAATACTCTCTTAACCTTTCTACACTTGTTAGAACCTCCAAGGACTCGTGTTACACCCTCTACGTCCTTTGGGGTACCAAGAAATGTTTAGGATCATTCTAATGGTTCTTATAAGTCCTAATACACATTCCTAGACCATTCTAAGCCTTTAGAATACTCTCTTAACCATTCTACACTTGTTAGAACCTCCAAGGACTCATGCTACACGATCTACTTCCCTTGGGGACTCAAGCATTCTTTAGGATCATTCTAATGGTTCTTATAAGTCCAAATACATATTACTAGACCATTCGAAGCCTTTAGAATACTCTCTTAACCTTTCTACACTTGTTAGAACCTCCAAGGACTCGTGTTACACCCTCTACGTCCTTTGGGGTACCAAGATATGTTTGGGATCATTCTAATGGTTCTTATAAGTCCTAATACACATTCCTAGACCATTCTAAGCCTTTAGAATACTCTCTTAACCATTCTACACTTGTTAGAACCTCCAAGGACTCATGCTACACGCTCTACTTCCCTTGGGGACTCGAGCATTCTTTAGGATCATTCTAATGGTTCTTATAAGTCCAAATACATATTACTAGACCATTCTAAGCCTTTAGAATACTCTCTTAACCTTTCTACACTTGTTAGAACCTCCAAGGACTCGTGTTACACCCACTACGTCCTTTGGGGTACCAAGATATGTTTGGGATCATTCTAATGGTTCTTATAAGTCCTAATATACATTCCTAGACCATTCTAAGCCTTTAGAATACTCTCTTAACCATTCTAAACTTGTTAAAACCTCCAAGGACTCATGCTACACGCTCTACGTCCCTTGGGGACTCAAATATTGTTTAGGATTATTCTAATGGTTCTTATAAGTCCTAATACACATTCCTAGACCATTCTAAGCCTTTAGAATACTCTCTTAACCATTCTACACTTGTTAGAACCTCTAAGGACTCGTGCTACACCCTCTACGTCACTTGTGCTTCACGCTCTACGTCCCTTGGGGACTCAAGCATTGTTTAGGATCATTCTAATGGTTCTTATAAGTCCAAATACATATTCCTAGACCATTCTAAGCCTTTAGAATACTCTCTTAACTATTCTACACTTGTTAGAACCTCCAAGGACTCATGCTACACGCTCTACGTCCCTTGAGGACTCAAGTATTGTTTAGGATCATTCTAATGGTTCTTATAAGTCCTAATACACATTCCTAGACCATTCTAAGCCTTTAGAATACTCTCTTAACCATTCTACACTTGTTAGAACATCCAAGCACTCGTTCTACACCCTCTACGTCACTTGGGGAACCGAGCAATGTTTAGGATCATTCTAATGGTTCTTATAAGTCCTAATACACATTCCTAGACCATTCTAAGCCTTTAGAATACTCTCTTAACCATTCTACACTTGTTAGGACCTCCAAGGAATCGTGCTACACCCTCGACGTCCTTTGGGGTACCAAGCAATGTTTAGGATCATTCTAATGGTTCTTATAAGTCCTAATACACATTCCTAGACCATTCTAAGCCTTTAGAATACTCTCTTAACCATTCTACACTTGTTAGAACCTCCAAGGACTCGTGTTACTCCCTCTACGTCCTTTGGGGTACCAAGATATGTTTGGGATCATTCTAATGGTTCTTATAAGTCCTAATACACATTCCTAGACCATTCTAAGCCTTTAGAATACTCTCTTAACCATTCTACACTTGTTAAAACCTCCAAGGACTCATGCTACACGCTCTACGTCCCTTGGGGACTCAAGCATTGTTTAGGATCATTCTAATGGTTCTTAAAAGTCCAAATACATATTACTAGACCATTCTAAGCCTTTACAATACTCTCTTAACTATTCTACACTTGTTAGAACCTCCAAGGACTCATGCTACACGCTCTACGTCCCTTGGGGACTCAAGCATTGTTTAGGATCATTCTAATGGTTCTTATAAGTCCATATACATATTCCTAGACCATTCTACACCTTTAGAATACTCTCTTAACCATTCTATACTTGTTAGAACCTCCAAGGACTCGTGCTACACCCTCTACGTCACTTGGGGTACCGAGCAATGTTTAGGATCATTCTAATGGTTCTTATAAGTCCTAATACACATTCCTAGACCATTCTAAGCCTTTAGAATACTCTCTTAACCATTCCACACTTGTTAGAACATCCAAGGACTCGTGCTACACCCTCTACGTCCCTTGGTGTACCAAGCACTGTTTAGGATCATTCTAATGGTTCTTATAAGTCCTAATACACATTCCTAGATTCTAAGCCTTTAGAATACTCTCTTAACCATTATACACTTGTTAAAACCTCCAAGGACTCATGCTACACCCTCTACGTCCCTTGAGGACTCAAGTATTGTTTAGGATCATTCTAATGGTTCTTATAAGTCCTAATACACATTCCTAGACCATTCTAAGCCTTTAGAATACTCTCTTAACCATTCTACACTTGTTAGAACCTCCAAGGACTCGTGCTACACCCTCGACGTCCTTTGGGGTACCAAGCAATGTTTAGGATCATTTTAATGGTTCTTATAAGTCCTAATAGACATTCCTAGACCATTCTAAGCCTTTAGAATACTCTCTTAACCATTCTACACTTGTTAGAACCTCCAAGGACTCATGCTACACGCTCTACTCAAGCATTGTTTAGGATCATTCTAATGGTTCTTATAAGTCTATATACATATTACTAGATCATTCTAAGCCTTTAGAATACTCTCTTAACTATTCTACACCTGTTAGAACCTCCAAGGACTCATGCTACATGTTCTACGTCCCTTGGGGACTCAAGCATTGTTTAGGATCATTCTAATGGTTCTTATAAGTCCAAATACATATAATTAGACCATTCTAAGTCTTTAGAATACTCTCTTAACCATTCTACACTTGTTAGAACCTCCAAGGACTCGTGCTACACCCTCTACGTCACTTGGGGTACCGAGCAATGTTTAGGATCACTCTAATGGTTCTTATAAGTCCTAATACACATTCCTAGACCATTCTAAGCCTTTAGAATACTCTCTTAACCATTCTACACCTGTTAGAACATCCAAGGACTCGTGTTACAACCTCTACGTCCCTTGGTGTACCAAGCAATGTTTAAGATCATTCTAATAGTTCTTATAAGTCCTAATGCACATTCCTAGATTCTAAGCCTTTAGAATACTCTCTTAACCATTATACACTTGTTAAAACCTCCAAGGACTCGTGCTACACCCTCTATGTCCCTTGAGGACTCAAGTATTGTTTAGGATCATTCTAATGGTTCTTATAAGTCCTAATACACATTCCTAGACCATTCTAAGCCTTTAGAATACTCTCTTATCCATTCTACACTTGTTAGAACATCCAAGGACTCGTGCTACACCCTCTACATCCCTTGGTGTACCAAGCAATGTTTAGGATCATTCTAATGGTTCTTATAAGTCCTAATACACCTTCCTAGACCATTCTAAGCCTTTAGAATACTCTCTTAACCATTCTACACTTGTTAGAACCTCAAGGACTCATGCTACACCCTCTACGTCCCTTGGGGACTCAAGCATTGTTTAGGATCATTCTAATGGTTCTTATAAGTCCAAATACATATTACTAGACCATTCTAAGCCTTTAGAATACTCTCTTAACTATTCTACACTTGTTAGAACCTCCAAGGACTCATGCTACACGCTCTACGTCCCTTGGGGACTCAAGCATTGTTTAGGATCATTCTAATGGTTCTTATAAGTCCAAATACATATTCCTAGACCATTCTAAACCTTTAGAATACTCTTAACCATTCTACACTTGTTAGAACCTCCAAGGACTCGTGCTACACCCTCTACGTCACTTGGGGTACCGAGCAATGTTTAGGATCATTCTAATGGTTCTTATAAGTCCTAATACACATTCCTAGACCATTCTAAGCCTTTAGAATACTCTCTTAACCATTCCACACTTGTTAGAACATCCAAGGACTCGTGCTACACCCTCTACGTCCCTTGGTGTACCAAGCACTGTTTAGGATCATTCTAATGGTTCTTATAAGTCCTAATACACATTCCTAGATACTAAGCCTTTAGAATACTCTCTTAACCATTATACACTTGTTAAAACCTCCAAGGACTCATGCTACACCCTCTACGTCCCTTGAGGACTCAAGTATTGTTTAGGATCATTCTAATGGTTCTTATAAGTCCTAATACACATTCCTAAACCAATCTAAGCCTTTAGAATACTCTCTTATCCATTCTACACTTGTTAGAACATCCAAGGACTCGTGCTACACCCTCTACATCCCTTGGTGTACCAAGCAATGTTTAGGATCATTCTAATGGTTCTTATAAGTCCTAATGCACATTCCTAGATTCTAAGCCTTTAGAATACTCTCTTAACCATTATACACTTGTTAAAACCTCCAAGGACTCGTGCTACACCCTCTATGTCTCTTGAGGATTCAAGTATTGTTTAGGATCATTCTAATGGTTCTTATAAGTCCTAATACACATTCCTAGACCATTCTAAGCCTTTAGAATACTCTCTTATCCATTCTACACTTGTTAGAACATCCAAGGACTCGTGCTACACCCTCTACATCCCTTGGTGTACCAAGCAATGTTTAGGATCATTCTAATGGTTCTTATAAGTCCTAATACACCTTCCTAGACCATTCTAAGCCTTTAGAATACTCTCTTAACCATTCTACATTTGTTAGAACCTCCAAGGACTCATGCTACACGCTCT
Organism: Crotalaria pallida; assembly: GCA_037953625.1. Lineage (NCBI taxonomy): Eukaryota > Viridiplantae > Streptophyta > Magnoliopsida > Fabales > Fabaceae > Crotalaria > Crotalaria pallida. Next base: position 69,758,718 of record CM075649.1, on the reverse strand, counting down.
ACTTCCCTTGGGGACTCAAGCATTCTTTAGGATCATTCTAATGGTTCTTATAAGTCCAAATACATATTACTAGACCATTCTAAGCCTTTAGAATACTCTCTTAACCTTTCTACACTTGTTAGAACCTCCAAGGACTCGTGTTACTCCCTCTACGTCCTTTGGGGTACCAAGATATGTTTGGGATCATTCTAATGGTTCTTGTAAGTCCTAATACACATTCCTAGACCATTCTAAGCCTTTAGAATACTCTCTTAACCATTCTACACTTGTTAAAACCTCCAAGGACTCATGCTACACGCTCTCCGTCCCTTGGGGACTCAAGCATTGTTTAGGATCATTCTAATGGTTCTTAAAAGTCCAAATACATATTACTAGACCATTCTAAGCCTTTACAATACTCTCTTAACTATTCTACACTTGTTAGAACCTCCAAGGACTCATGCTACACGCTCTACGTCCCTTGGGGACTCAAGCATTGTTTAGGATCATTCTAATGGTTCTTATAAGTCCATATACATATTCCTAGACCATTCTACACCTTTAGAATACTCTCTTAACCATTCTATACTTGTTAGAACCTCCAAGGACTCGTGCTACACCCTCTACGTCACTTGGGGTACCGAGCAATGTTTAGGATCATTCTAATGGTTCTTATAAGTCCTAATACACATTCCTAGACCATTCTAAGCCTTTAGAATACTCTCTTAACCATTCCACACTTGTTAGAACATCCAAGGACTCGTGCTACACCCTCTACGTCCCTTGGTGTACCAAGCACTGTTTAGGATCATTCTAATGGTTCTTATAAGTCCTAATACACATTCCTAGATTCTAAGCCTTTAGAATACTCTCTTAACCATTATACACTTGTTAAAACCTCCAAGGACTCATGCTACACCCTCTACGTCCCTTGAGGACTCAAGTATTGTTTAGGATCATTCTAATGGTTCTTATAAGTCCTAATACACATTCCTAGACCAATCTAAGCCTTTAGAATACTCTCTTATCCATTCTACACTTGTTAGAACATCCAAGGACTCGTGCTACACCCTCTACATCCCTTGGTGTACCAAGCAATGTTTAGGATCATTCTAATGGTTCTTATAAGTCCTAATACACCTTCCTAGACCATTCTAAGCCTTTAGAATACTCTCTTAACCATTCTACACTTGTTAGAACCTCCAAGGACTCATGCTACACGCTCTACTTCCCTTGGGGACTCAAGCATTCTTTAGGATCATTCTAATGGTTCTTATAAGTCCAAATATATATTAGTAGACCATTCTAAGCCTTTAGAATACTCTCTTAACCTTTCTACACTTGTTAGAACCTCCAAGGACTCGTGTTACACCCTCTACGTCCTTTGGGGTACCAAGAAATGTTTAGGATCATTCTAATGGTTCTTATAAGTCCTAATACACATTCCTAGACCATTCTAAGCCTTAAGAATACTCTCTTAACCATTATACACTTGTTAGAACCTCCAAGGACTCATGCTACACGCTCTACTCAAGCATTGTTTAGGATCATTCTAATGGTTCTTATAAGTCTATATACATATTACTAGATCATTCTAAGCCTTTAGAATACTCTCTTAACTATTCTACACCTGTTAGAACCTCCATGGACTCATGCTACATGTTCTACGTCCCTTGGGGACTCAAGCATTGTTTAGGATCATTCTAATGGTTCTTATAAGTCCAAATACATATTATTAGACCATTCTAAGTCTTTAGAATACTCTCTTAACCATTCTACACTTGTTAGAACCTCCAAGGACTCGTGCTACACCCACTACGTCACTTGGGGTACCGAGCAATGTTTAGGATCATTCTAATGGTTCTTATAAGTCCTAATACACATTCCTAGACCATTCTAAGCCTTTAGAATACTCTCTTAACCATTCTACACTTGTTAGAACCTCCAAGGACTCATGCTACACGCTCTACTTCCCTTGGGGACTCAAGCATTCTTTAGGATCATTCTAATGGTTCTTATAAGTCCAAATACATATTACTAGACCATTCTAAGCCTTTAGAATACTCTCTTAACCTTTCTACACTTGTTAGAACCTCCAAGGACTCGTGTTACTCCCTCTACGTCCTTTGGGGTACCAAGATATGTTTGGGATCATTCTAATGGTTCTTATAAGTCCTAATACACATTCCTAGACCATTCTAAGCCTTTAGAATACTCTCTTAACCATTCTACACTTGTTAAAACCTCCAAGGACTCATGCTACACGCTCTACGTCCCTTGGGGACTCAAGCATTGTTTAGGATCATTCTAATGGTTCTTAAAAGTCCAAATACATATTACTAGACCATTCTAAGCCTTTACAATACTCTCTTAACTATTCTACACTTGTTAGAACCTCCAAGGACTCATGCTACACGCTCTACGTTCCTTGGGGACTCAAGCATTGTTTAGGATCATTCTAATGGTTCTTATAAGTCCATATACATATTCCTAGACCATTCTACACCTTTAGAATACTCTCTTAACCATTCTATACTTGTTAGAACCTCCAAGGACTCGTGCTACACCCTCTACGTCACTTGGGGTACCGAGCAATGTTTAGGATCATTCTAATGGTTCTTATAAGTCCTAATACACATTCCTAGACCATTCCAAGCCTTTAGAATACTCTCTTAACCATTCTACACCTGTTAGAACATCCAAGGACTCGTGTTACAACCTCTACGTCCCTTGGTGTACCAAGCAATGTTTAGGATCATTCTAATGGTTCTTATAAGTCCTAATGCACATTCCTAGATTCTAAGCCTTTAGAATACTCTCTTAACCATTATACACTTGTTAAAACCTCCAAGGACTCGTGCTACACGCTCTACGTCCCTTGGGGACTCAAGCATTGTTTAGGATCATTCTAATGGTTCTTATAAGTCCTAATACACATTCCTAGACCATTCTAAGCCTTTAGAATACTCTCTTAACCATTCTACACTTGTTAGAACATCCAAGGACTCGTGCTACACCCTCTACGTCACTTGGTGTACCGAGCAATGTTTAGGATCATTCTAATGGTTCTTATAAGTCCTAATACACCTTCCTAGACCATTCTAAGCCTTTAGAATACTCTCTTAACCATTCTACACTTGTTAGAACCTCAAGGACTCATGCTACACCCTCTACGTCCCTTGGGGACTCAAGCATTGTTTAGGATCATTCTAATGGTTCTTATAAGTCCAAATACATATTACTAGACCATTCTAAGCCTTTAGAATACTCTCTTAACTATTCTACACTTGTTAGAACCTCCAAGGACTCATGCTACACGCTCTACGTCCCTTGGGGACTCAAGCATTGTTTAGGATCATTCTAATGGTTCTTATAAGTCCAAATACATATTCCTAGACCATTCTAAACCTTTAGAATACTCTTAACCATTCTACACTTGTTAGAACCTCCAAGGACTCGTGCTACACCCTCTACGTCACTTGAGGTACCGAGCAATGTTTAGGATCATTCTAATGGTTCTTATAAGTCCTAATACACATTCCTAGACCATTCTAAGCCTTTAGAATACTCTCTTAACCATTCCACACTTGTTAGAACATCCAAGGACTCGTGCTACACCCTCTACGTCCCTTGGTGTACCAAGCACTGTTTAGGATCATTCTAATGGTTCTTATAAGTCCTAATACACATTCCTAGATTCTAAGCCTTTAGAATACTCTCTTAACCATTATACACTTGTTAAAACCTCCAAGGACTCATGCTACACCCTCTACGTCCCTTGAGGACTCAAGTATTGTTTAGGATCATTCTAATGGTTCTTATAAGTCCTAATACACATTCCTAGACCAATCTAAGCCTTTAGAATACTCTCTTATCCATTCTACACTTGTTAGAACATCCAAGGACTCGTGCTACACCCTCTACATCCCTTGGTGTACCAAGCAATGTTTAGGATCATTCTAATGGTTCTTATAAGTCCTAATACACCTTCCTAGACCATTCTAAGCCTTTAGAATACTCTCTTAACCATTATACACTTGTTAGAACCTCCAAGGACTCATGCTACACGCTCTACTCAAGCATTGTTTAGGATCATTCTAATGGTTCTTATAAGTCTATATACATATTACTAGATCATTCTAAGCCTTTAGAATACTCTCTTAACTATTCTACACCTGTTAGAACCTCCATGGACTCATGCTACATGTTCTACGTCCCTTGGGGACTCAAGCATTGTTTAGGATCATTCTAATGGTTCTTATAAGTCCAAATACATATTATTAGACCATTCTAAGTCTTTAGAATACTCTCTTAACCATTCTACACTTGTTAGAACCTCCAAGGACTCGTGCTACACCCACTACGTCACTTGGGGTACCGAGCAATGTTTAGGATCATTCTAATGGTTCTTATAAGTCCTAATACACATTCCTAGACCATTCTAAGCCTTTAGAATACTCTCTTAACCATTCTACACTTGTTAGAACCTCCAAGGACTCATGCTACACGCTCTACTTCCCTTGGGGACTCAAGCATTCTTTAGGATCATTCTAATGGTTCTTATAAGTCCAAATACATATTACTAGACCATTCTAAGCCTTTAGAATACTCTCTTAACCTTTCTACACTTGTTAGAACCTCCAAGGACTCGTGTTACTCCCTCTACGTCCTTTGGGGTACCAAGATATGTTTGGGATCATTCTAATGGTTCTTATAAGTCCTAATACACATTCCTAGACCATTCTAAGCCTTTAGAATACTCTCTTAACCATTCTACACTTGTTAAAACCTCCAAGGACTCATGCTACACGCTCTACGTCCCTTGGGGACTCAAGCATTGTTTAGGATCATTCTAATGGTTCTTAAAAGTCCAAATACATATTACTAGACCATTCTAAGCCTTTACAATACTCTCTTAACTATTCTACACTTGTTAGAACCTCCAAGGACTCATGCTACACGCTCTACGTTCCTTGGGGACTCAAGCATTGTTTAGGATCATTCTAATGGTTCTTATAAGTCCATATACATATTCCTAGACCATTCTACACCTTTAGAATACTCTCTTAACCATTCTATACTTGTTAGAACCTCCAAGGACTCGTGCTACACCCTCTACGTCACTTGGGGTACCGAGCAATGTTTAGGATCATTCTAATGGTTCTTATAAGTCCTAATACACATTCCTAGACCATTCTAAGCCTTTAGAATACTCTCTTAACCATTCTACACCTGTTAGAACATCCAAGGACTCGTGTTACAACCTCTACGTCCCTTGGTGTACCAAGCAATGTTTAGGATCATTCTAATGGTTCTTATAAGTCCTAATGCACATTCCTAGATTCTAAGCCTTTAGAATACTCTCTTAACCATTATACACTTGTTAAAACCTCCAAGGACTCGTGCTACACGCTCTACGTCCCTTGGGGACTCAAGCATTGTTTAGGATCATTCTAATGGTTCTTATAAGTCCTAATACACATTCCTAGACCATTCTAAGCCTTTAGAATACTCTCTTAACCATTCTACACTTGTTAGAACATCCAAGGACTCGTGCTACACCCTCTACGTCACTTGGTGTACCGAGCAATGTTTAGGATCATTCTAATGGTTCTTATAAGTCCTAATACACCTTCCTAGACCATTCTAAGCCTTTAGAATACTCTCTTAACCATTCTACACTTGTTAGAACCTCAAGGACTCATGCTACACCCTCTACGTCCCTTGGGGACTCAAGCATTGTTTAGGATCATTCTAATGGTTCTTATAAGTCCAAATACATATTACTAGACCATTCTAAGCCTTTAGAATACTCTCTTAACTATTCTACACTTGTTAGAACCTCCAAGGACTCATGCTACACGCTCTACGTCCCTTGGGGACTCAAGCATTGTTTAGGATCATTCTAATGGTTCTTATAAGTCCAAATACATATTCCTAGACCATTCTAAACCTTTAGAATACTCTTAACCATTCTACACTTGTTAGAACCTCCAAGGACTCGTGCTACACCCTCTACGTCACTTGAGGTACCGAGCAATGTTTAGGATCATTCTAATGGTTCTTATAAGTCCTAATACACATTCCTAGACCATTCTAAGCCTTTAGAATACTCTCTTAACCATTCCACACTTGTTAGAACATCCAAGGACTCGTGCTACACCCTCTACGTCCCTTGGTGTACCAAGCACTGTTTAGGATCATTCTAATGGTTCTTATAAGTCCTAATACACATTCCTAGATTCTAAGCCTTTAGAATACTCTCTTAACCATTATACACTTGTTAAAACCTCCAAGGACTCATGCTACACCCTCTACGTCCCTTGAGGACTCAAGTATTGTTTAGGATCATTCTAATGGTTCTTATAAGTCCTAATACACATTCCTAGACCAATCTAAGCCTTTAGAATACTCTCTTATCCATTCTACACTTGTTAGAACATCCAAGGACTCGTGCTACACCCTCTACATCCCTTGGTGTACCAAGCAATGTTTAGGATCATTCTAATGGTTCTTATAAGTCCTAATACACCTTCCTAGACCATTCTAAGCCTTTAGAATACTCTCTTAACCATTCTACACTTGTTAGAACCTCCAAGGACTCATGCTACACGCTCTACTTCCCTTGGGGACTCAAGCATTCTTTAGGATCATTCTAATGGTTCTTATAAGTCCAAATATATATTAGTAGACCATTCTAAGCCTTTAGAATACTCTCTTAACCTTTCTACACTTGTTAGAACCTCCAAGGACTCGTGTTACACCCTCTACGTCCTTTGGGGTACCAAGAAATGTTTAGGATCATTCTAATGGTTCTTATAAGTCCTAATACACATTCCTAGACCATTCTAAGCCTTAAGAATACTCTCTTAACCATTCTACCCTTGTTAAAACCTCCAAGGACTCATGCTACACGCTCTACGTCCCTTGGGGACTCAAGCATTGTTTAGGATCATTCTAATGGTTCTTAAAAGTCCAAATACATATTACTAGACCATTCTAAGCCTTTAGAATACTCTCTTAACTATTCTACACTTGTTAGAACCTCCAAGGACTCATGCTACACGCTCTACGTCCCTTGGGGACTCAACCATTGTTTAGGATCATTCTAATGGTTCTTATAAGTCCAAATACATATTCCTAGACCATTCTACACCTTTAGAATACTCTCTTAACCATTCTATACTTGTTAGAACCTCCAAGGACTCGTGCTACACCCTCTACGTCACTTGGGGTACCGAGCAATGTTTAGGATCATTCTAATGGTTCTTATAAGTCCGAATACACATTCCTAGACCATTCTATGCCTTTAGAATACTCTCTTAACCATTCCACACTTGTTAGAACATCCAAGGACTCGTGCTACACCCTCTACGTCCCTTGGTGTACCAAGCACTGTTTAGGATCATTCTAATGGTTCTTATAAGTCCTAATACACATTCCTAGATTCTAAGCCTTTAGAATACTCTCTTAACCATTATACACTTGTTAAAACCTCCAAGGACTCGTGCTACACCCTCTATGTCCCTTGAGGACTCAAGTATTGTTTAGGATCATTCTAATGGTTCTTATAAGTCCTAATAAACATTCCTAGACCATTCTAAGCCTTTAGAATACTCTCTTAACCATTCTTCACTTGTTAGAACATCCAAGGACTCGTGCTACACCCTCTACATCCCTTGGTGTACCAAGCGATGTTTAGGATCATTCTAATGGTTCTTATAAGTCCTAATACACCTTCCTAGACCATTCTAAGCCTTTAGAATACTCTCTTAACCATTCTACACTTGTTAGAACCTCCAAGGACTCATGCTACACCCTCTACGTCCCTTGGGGACTCAAGTATTGTTTAGGATCATTCTAATGGTTCATATAAGTCCAAATACACATTCCTAGACCATTCTAAGCCTTTAGAATACTCTATTAACCATTCTACACTTGTTAGAACCTCCAAGGACTCGTGCTACACCCTCTACGTCCTTTGGGGTACCAAGCAATGTTTAGGATCATTCTAATGGTTCTTATAAGTCCTAATACACATTCCTAGACCATCCTAAGCCTTTAGAATACTCTCTTAATCATTCCACACTTGTTAGAACCTCCAAGGACTCATGCTACACCCTCTACGTCCCTTGGGGACTCAAGTATTGTTTAGGATCATTCTAATGGTTCATATAAGTCCAAATACACATTCCTAGACCATTCTAAGCCTTTAGAATACACTCTTAACCATTCTACACTTGTTAGAACCTCCAAGGACTCGTGCTACACCCTCTACGTCACTTGGTGTACCGAGCAATGTTTAGGATCATTCTAATGGTTCTTATAAGTCCTAATACACATTCCTAGACCATTCTAAGCCTTTAGAATACTCTCTTAACCATTCTACACTTGTTAGAACCTCCAAGGACTCATGCTACACGCTCTACGTCCCTTGGGGACTCAAGCATTGTTTAGGATCATTCTAATGGTTCTTATAAGTCCTAATACACATTCCTAGACCATTCTAAGCCTTTAGAATACTCTCTTAACCATTCTACACTTGTTAGAACCTCCAAGGACTCCTGCTACACCCTCTACGTCACTTGGGGTACCGAGCAATGTTTAGGATCATTCTAATGGTTCTTATAAGTCCTAATACACATTCCTAGACCATTCTAAGCCTTTAGAATACTCTCTTAACCATTCCACACTTGTTAGAACATCCAAGGACACGTGCTACACCCTCTACGTCCCTTGGTGTACCAAGCACTGTTTAGGATCATTCTAATGTTCTTATAATTCCTAATACACATTCCTAGATTCTAAGCCTTTAGAATACTCTCTTAACCATTATACACTTGTTAAAACCTCCAAGGACTCATGCTACACCCTCTACGTCCCTTGAGGACTCAAGTATTGCTTAGGATCATTCTAATGGTTCTTATAAGTCCTAATACACATTCCTAGACCATTCTAAGCCTTTAGAATACTCTCTTAACCATTCTTCACTTGTTAGAACATCCAAGGACTCGTGCTACACCCTCTACCTCCCTTGGTGTACCAAGCGATGTTTAGGATCATTCTAATGGTTCTTATAAGTCCTAATACACCTTCCTAGACCATTCTAAGCCTTTAGAATACTCTCTTAACCATTCTACACTTGTTAGAACCTCCAAGGACTCGTGCTACACCCTCTACGTCCTTTGGGGTACCAAGCAATGTTTAGGGTCATTCTAATGGTTCTTATAAGTCCAAATACATATTCCTAGACCATTCTAAGCCTTTAGAATACACTCTTAACCATTCTACACTTGTTAGAACCTCCAAGGACTCGTGCTACACCCTCTAGGTCACTTGGGGTACCGAGCAATGTTTAGGATCATTCTAATGGTTCTTATAAGTCCTAATACACATTCCTAGACCATTCTAAGCCTTTAGAATACTCTCTTAACCATTCTACACTTGTTAGAACCTCCAAGGACTCGTGCTACACCCTCTACGTCACTTGGGGTATCGAGCAATGTTTAGGATCATTCTAATGGTTCTTATAAGTCCTAATACACATTCCTAGACCATTCTAAGCCTTTAGAATACTCTCTTAACCATTCCACACTTGTTAGAACATCCAAGGACTCGTGCTACACCCTCTACGTCCCTTGGTGTACCAAGCACTGTTTAGGATCATTCTAATGTTCTTATAAGTCCTAATACACATTCCTAGATTCTAAGCCTTTAGAATACTCTCTTAACCATTATACACTTGTTAAAACCTCCAAGGACTCATGCTACACCCTCTACGTCCCTTGAGGACTCAAGTATTGCTTAGGATCATTCTAATGGTTCTTATAAGTCCAAATACACATTCCTAGACCATTCTAAGCCTTTAGAATACTCTCTTAACCATTCTTCACTTGTTAGAACATCCAAGGACTCGTGCTACACCCTCTACCTCCCTTGGTGTACCAAGCGATGTTTAGGATCATTCTAATGGTTCTTATAAGTCCTAATACACCTTCCTAGACCATTCTAAGCTTTTAGAATACTCTCTTAACCATTCTACACTTGTTAGAACCTCCAAGGACTCGTGCTACACCTTCTACGTCCTTTGGGGTACCAAGTAATGTTTAGGGTCATTCTAATGGTTCTTATAAGTCCTAATACACATTCCTAGACCATTCTAAGCCTTTAGAATACTCTCTTAACCATTCTACACTTGTTAGAACCTCCAAGGACTCGTGCGACACGCTCTACTTCCCTTGGGGACTCAAGCATTGTTTAGGATCATTCTAATGGTTCTTATAAGTCCAAATACATATTCCTAGACCATTCTAAGCCTTTAGAATACACTCTTAACCATTCTACACTTGTTAGAACCTCCAAGGACTCGTGCTACACCCTCTAGGTCACTTGGGGTACCGAGCAATGTTTAGGATCATTCTAATGGTTCTTATAAGTCCTAATACACATTCCTAGACCATTCTAAGCCTTTAGAATACTCTCTTAACCATTCTACCCTTGTTAGAACATCAAAGGACTCGTGCTACACCCTCTACATCCCTTGGTGTACCAAGCAATGTTTAGGATCATTCTAATGGTTCTTATAAGTCCTAATACACCTTCCTAGACCATTCTAAGCCTTTAGAATACTCTCTTAACCATTCTACACTTGTTAGAACCTCCAAGGACTCATGCTACACCCACTACGTCCCTTGGGGACTCAAGTATTGTTTAGGATCATTCTAATGGTTCATATAAGTCCTAATACACATTCCTAGACCATTCTAAGCCTTTAGAATACTCTCTTAACCATTCTACACTTGTTAGAACCTCCAAGGACTCGTGCTACACCCTCTACGTCCTTTAGGGTACCAAGCAATGTTTAGGATCATTCTAATGGTTCATATAAGTCCTAATACACATTCCTAGACCATTCTAAGCCTTTAGAATACTCTCTTAACCATTCTACACTTGTTAGAACCTCCAAGGGCTCGTGCTACACCCTCTATGTCCCTTGAGGACTCAAGTATTGCTTAGGATCATTCTAATGGTTCTTATAAGTCCTAATGCACATTCCTAGACCATTCTAAGCCTTTAGAATACTCTCTTAACCATTCTACACTTGTTAGAACCTCCAAGGACTCGTGCTACACCCTCTACGTCCTTTGGGGTACCAAGCAATGTTTAGGATCATTCTAATGGTTCTTATAAGTCCTAATACACATTCCTAGACCATTCTAAGCCTTTAGAATACACTCTTAACCATTCTACACTTGTTAGAACCTCCAAGGACTCGTGCTACACCCTCTAGGTCACTTGGGGTACCGAGCAATGTTTAGGATCATTCTAATGGTTCTTATAAGTCCTAATAAACATTCCTAGACCATTCTAAGCCTTTAGAATACTCTCTTAACCATTCTTCACTTGTTAGAACATCCAAGGACTCGTGCTACACCCTCTACATCCCTTGGTGTACCAAGCGATGTTTAGGATCATTCTAATGGTTCTTATAAGTCCTAATACACCGTCCTAGACCATTCTAAGCCTTTAGAATACTCTCTTAACCATTCTACATTTGTTAGAACATCCAAGGACTCGTGCTACACCCTCTACATCCCTTGGTGTACCAAGCAATGTTTAGGATCATTCTAATGGTTCTTATAAGTCCTAATACACCTTCCTAGACCATTCTAAGCCTTTAGAATACTCTCTTAACCATTCTACACTTGTTAGAACCTCCAAGGACTCGTGCTACACCCTCTACGTCCTTTGGGGTACCAAGCAATGTTTAGGGTCATTCTAATGGTTCTTATAAGTCCTAATACACATTCCTAGACAATTCTAAGCCTTTAGAATACTCTCTTAACCATTCTACACTTGTTAGAACCTCCAAGGACTCGTGCGACACGCTCTACTTCCCTTGGGGACTCAAGCATTGTTTAGGATCATTCTAATGGTTCTTATAAGTCCAAATACATATTCCTAGACCATTCTAAGCCTTTAGAATACACTCTTAACCATTCTACACTTGTTAGAACCTCCAAGGACTCATGCTACACGCTCTACGTCCCTTGGGGACTCAAGCATTGTTTAGGATCATTCTAATGGTTCTTATAAGTCCTAATACACATTCCTAGACCATTCTAAGCCTTTAGAATACTCTCTTAACCATTCTACACTTGTTAGAACCTCCAAGGACTCCTGCTACACCCTCTACGTCACTTGGGGTACCGAGCAATGTTTAGGATCATTCTAATGGTTCTTATAAGTTCTAATACACATTCCTAGACCATTCTAAGCCTTTAGAATACTCTCTTAACCATTCTACACTTGTTAGAACCTCCAAGGACTCGTGCGACACGCTCTACTTCCCTTGGGGACTCAAGCATTGTTTAGGATCATTCTAATGGTTCATATAAGTCCAAATACATATTCCTAGACCATTCTAAGCCTTTAGAATACACTCTTAACCATTCTACACTTGTTAGAACCTCCAAGGACTCGTGCTACACCCTCTAGGTCACTTGGGGTACCGAGCAATGTTTAGGATCATTCTAATGGTTCTTATAAGTCCTAATACACATTCCTAGACCATTCTAAGCCTTTAGAATACTCTCTTAGCCATTCTACACTTGTTAGAACATCAAAGGACTCGTGCTACACCCTCTACATCCCTTGGTGTACCAAGCAATGTTTAGGATCATTCTAATGGTTCTTATAAGTCCTAATACACCTTCCTAGACCATTCTAAGCCTTTAGAATACTCTCTTAACCATTCTACACTTGTTAGAACCTCCAAGGACTCGTGCTACACCCTCTATGTCCCTTGAGGACTCAAGTATTGTTTAGGATCATTCTAATGGTTCTTATAAGTCCTAATACACATTCCTAGACCTTTCTAAGCCTTTAGAATACTCTCTTAACCATTCTACACTTGTTAGAACATCCAAGGACTCGTGCTACACCCTCTACATCCCTTGGTGTACCAAGCAATGTTTAGAATCATTCTAATGGTTCTTATAAGTCCTAATACACATTCCTAGACCATTCTAAGCCTTTAGAATACTCTCTTAACCATTCTACACTTGTTAGAACCTCCAAGGACTCATGCTACACCCTCTACGTCCCATGGGGACTAGAGCATTGTCTAGGATCATTCTAATGGTTCATATAAGTCCAAATACATATTCCTAGACCATTCTAAGCCTTTAGAATACTCTCTTAACCATTATACACTTGTTAAAACCTTCAAGTACTCGTGCTACACCCTCTACGTCCCATGGGGACTAGAGCATTGTTTAGGATCATTCTAATGGTTCATATAAGTCCAAATACATATACCTAGACCATTCTAAGCCTTTAGAATACTCTCTTAACCATTATACACTTGTTAAAACCTCCAAGGACTCGTGCTACACCCTCTATGTCCCTTGAGGACTCAAGTATTGTTTAGGATCATTCTAATGGTTCTTATAAGTCCTAATAAACATTCCTAGACCATTCTAAGCCTTTAGAATACTCTCTTAACCATTCTTCACTTGTTAGAACATCCAAGGACTCGTGCTACACCCTCTACATCCCTTGGTGTACCAAGCGATGTTTAGGATCATTCTAATGGTTCTTATAAGTCCTAATACACCTTCCTAGACCATTCTAAGCCTTTAGAATACTCTCTTAACCATTCTACACTTGTTAGAACATCCAAGGACTCGTGCTACACCCTCTACATCCCTTGGTGTACCAAGCAATGTTTAGGATCATTCTAATGGTTCTTATAAGTCCTAATACACCTTCCTAGACCATTCTAAGCCTTTTGAATACTCTCTTAACCATTCTACACTTGTTAGAACCTCCAAGGACTCGTGCTACACCCTCTACGTCCTTTGGGGTACCAAGCAATGTTTAGGGTCATTCTAATGGTTCTTATAAGTCCTAATACACATTCCTAGACAATTCTAAGCCTTTAGAATACTCTCTTAACCATTCTACACTTGTTAGAACCTCCAAGGACTCGTGCGACACGCTCTACTTCCCTTGGGGACTCAAGCATTGTTTAGGATCATTCTAATGGTTCTTATAAGTCCAAATACATATTCCTAGACCATTCTAAGCCTTTAGAATACACTCTTAACCATTCTACACTTGTTAGAACCTCCAAGGACTCATGCTACACGCTCTACGTCCCTTGGGGACTCAAGCATTGTTTAGGATCATTCTAATGGTTCTTATAAGTCCTAATACACATTCCTAGACCATTCTAAGCCTTTAGAATACTCTCTTAACCATTCTACACTTGTTAGAACCTCCAAGGACTCCTGCTACACCCTCTACGTCACTTGGGGTACCGAGCAATGTTTAGGATCATTCTAATGGTTCTTATAAGTCCTAATACACATTCCTAGACCATTCTAAGCCTTTAGAATACTCTCTTAACCATTCCACACTTGTTAGAACATCCAAGGACTCGTGCTACACCCTCTACGTCCCTTGGTGTACCAAGCACTGCTTAGGATCATTCTAATGGTTCTTATAAGTCCTAATACACCTTCCTAGACCATTCTAAGCCTTTAGAATACTCTCTTAACAATTCCACACTTGTTAGAACCTCCAAGGACTCGTGCTACACCCTCTATGTCCCTTCAGGACTCAAGTATTGTTTAGGATCATTCTAATGGTTCTTATAAGTCCTAATACACATTCCTAGACCATTCTAAGCCTTTAGAATACTCTCTTAACCATTCTACACTTGTTAGAACCTCCAAGGACTCATGTTACACCCTCTACGTCCCTTGGGGACTCAAGTATTGTTTAGGATCATTCTAATGGTTCATATAAGTCCTAATACACATTCCTAGACCATTCTAAGCCTTTAGAATACTCTCTTAACCATTCTACACTTGTTAGAACCTCCAAGGACTCGTGCTACACCCTCTACGTCCTTTAGGGTACCAAGCAATGTTTAGGATCATTCTAATGGTTCTTATAAGTCCTAATACACATTCCTAGACCATTCTAAGCCTTTAGAATACTCTCTTAACCATTCTACACTTGTTAGAACCTCCAAGGACTCATGCTACACCCTCTACGTCCCTTGGGGACTCAAGCATTGTTTAGGATCATTCTAATGGTTCTTATAAGTCCAAATACATATTCCTAGACCATTCTAAGCCTTTAGAATACACTCTTAACCATTCTACACTTGTTAGAACCTCCAAGGACTCGTGCTACACCCTCTATGTCACTTGGGGTACCGAGCAATGTTTAGGATCATTCTAATGGTTCTTATAAGTCCTAATACACATTCCTAGACCATTCTAAGCCTTTAGAATACTCTCTTAACCATTCCACACTTGTTAGAACATCCAAGGACTCGTGCTACACCCTCTACGTCCCTTGGTGTACCAAGCACTGCTTAGGATCATTCTAATGGTTCTTATAAGTCCTAATACACCTTCCTAGACCATTCTAAGCCTTTAGAATACTCTCTTAACAATTCCACACTTGTTAGAACCTCCAAGGACTCGTGCTACACCCTCTATGTCCCTTCAGGACTCAAGTATTGTTTAGGATCATTCTAATGGTTCTTATAAGTCCTAATACACATTCCTAGACCATTCTAAGCCTTTAGAATACTCTCTTAACCATTCTACACTTGTTAGAACCTCCAAGGACTCATGCTACACCCTCTACGTCCCTTGGGGACTCAAGTATTGTTTAGGATCATTCTAATGGTTCATATAAGTCCTAATACACATTCCTAGACCATTCTAAGCCTTTAGAATACTCTCTTAACCATTCTACACTTGTTAGAACCTCCAAGGACTCGTGCTACACCCTCTACGTCCTTTAGGGTACCAAGCAATGTTTAGGATCATTCTAATGGTTCTTATAAGTCCTAATACACATTCCTAGACCATTCTAAGCCTTTAGAATACTCTCTTAACCATTCTACACTTGTTAGAACCTCCAAGGACTCATGCTACACCCTCTACGTCCCTTGGGGACTCAAGCATTGTTTAGGATCATTCTAATGGTTCTTATAAGTCCAAATACATATTCCTAGACCATTCTAAGCCTTTAGAATACACTCTTAACCATTCTACACTTGTTAGAACCTCCAAGGACTCGTGCTACACCCTCTACGTCACTTGGGGTACCGAGCAATGTTTAGGATCATTCTAATGGTTCTTATAAGTCCTAATACACATTCCTAGACCATTCTAAGCCTTTAAAATACTCTCTTAACCATTCTACACTTTTTAGAACCTCCAAGGACTCATGCTACACCCTCTACGTCCCTTGGGGACTCAAGTATTGTTTAGGATCATTCTAATGGTTCATATAAGTCCTAATACACATTCCTAGACCATTCTAAGCCTTTAGAATACTCTCTTAACCATTCTACACTTGTTAGAACCTCCAAGGACTCGTGCTACACCCTCTACGTCCTTTAGGGTACCAAGCAATGTTTAGGATCATTCTAATGGTTCATATAAGTCCTAATACACATTCCTAGATCATTCTAAGCCTTTAGAATACTCTCTTAACCATTCTACACTTGTTAGAACCTCCAAGGACTCGTGCTACACCCTCTATGTCCCTTGAGGACTCAAGTATTGCTTAGGATCATTCTAATGGTTCTTATAAGTCCTAATGCACATTCCTACACCATTCTAAGCCTTTAGAATACTCTCTTAACCATTCTACACTTGTTAGAACCTCCAAGGACTCGTGCTACACCCTCTACGTCCTTTGGGGTACCAAGCAATGTTTAGGATCATTCTAATGGTTCTTATAAGTCCTAATACACATTCCTAGACCATTCTAAGCCTTTAGAATACTCTCTTAACCATTCTACACTTGTTAGAACCTCCAAGGACTCGTGCTACACCCTCTATGTCCCTTGAGGACTCAAGTATTGTTTATTATCATTCTAATGGTTCTTATAAGTCCTAATACACATTCCTAGACCATTCTAAGCCTTTAGAATACTCTCTTAACCATTCTACACTTGTTAGAACCTCCAAGGACTCATGCTACACCCACTACGTCCCTTGGGGACTCAAGTATTGTTTAGGATCATTCTAATGGTTCATATAAGTCCTAATACACATTCCTAGACCATTCTAAGCCTTTAGAATACTCTCTTAACCATTCTACACTTGTTAGAACCTCCAAGGACTCGTGCTACACCCTCTATGTCCCTTGAGGACTCAAGTATTGTTTATTATCATTCTAATGGTTCTTATAAGTCCTAATACACATTCCTAGACCATTCTAAGCCTTTAGAATACTCTCTTAACCATTCTACACTTGTTAGAACCTCCAAGGACTCGTGCTACACCCTCTACGTCGTTTAGGGTACCAAGCAATGTTTAGGATCATTCTAATGGTTCTTATAAGTTATAATACACATTCCTAGACCATTCTAAGCCTTTAGAATACTCTCTTAACCATTCTACACTTGTTAGAACCTCCAAGGACTCATGCTACACCCTCTACGTCCCTTGGGGACTCAAGCATTGTTTAGGATCATTCTAATGGTTCATATAAGTCCAAATACATATTCCTAGACCATTCTAAGCCTTTAGAATACTCTCTTAACCATTCTACACTTGTTAGAACATCCAAGGACTCGTGCTACACCCTCTACATCCCTTGGTGTACCAAGCAATGTTTAGGATCATTCTAATGGTTCTTATAAGTCCTAATACACATTCCTAGACCATTCTAAGCCTTTAGAATACTCTCTTAACCATTCTACACTTGTAAGAACCTCCAAGGACTCGTGCTACAGCCTCTACGTCCCATGGGGACTAGAGCATTGTTTAGGATCATTCTAATGGTTCATATAAGTCCAAATACATATTCCTAGACCATTCTAAGCCTTTAGAATACTCTCTTAACCATTATACACTTGTTAAAACCTCCAAGGACTCGTGCTACACCCTCTATGTCCCTTGAGGACTCAAGTATTGTGTAGGATCATTCTAATGGTTCTTATAAGTCCTAATAAACATTCCTAGACCATTCTAAGCCTTTAGAATACTCTCTTAACCATTCTTCACTTGTTAGAACATCCAAGGACTCGTGCTACACCCTCTACGTCCCTTGGTGTACCAAGCAATGTTTAGGATCATTCTAATGGTTCTTATAAGTCCTAATACACCTTCCTAGACCATTCTAAGCCTTTAGAATACTCTCTTAACCATTCTACACTTGTTAGAACCTCCAAGGACTCGTGGTACACCCTCTACGTCCTTTGGGGTACCAAGCAATGTTTAGGATCATTCTAATGGTTCTTATAAGTCCTAATACACATTCCTAGACCATTCTAAGCCTTTAGAATACTCTCTTAACCATTCTACACTTGTTAGAACCTCCAAGGACTCTTGTTACACCCTCTACGTCCCTTGGGGACTCAAGCATTGTTTAGGATCATTCTAATGGTTCATATAAGTCCAAATACATATTCCTAGACCATTCTAAGCCTTTAGAATACTCTATTAACCATTCTACACTTGTTAGAACCTCCAAGGACTCGTGCTACACCCTCTACGTCCTTTGGGGTACCAAGCAATGTTTAGGATCATTCTAATGGTTCTTATAAGTCCTAATACACATTCCTAGACCATTCTAAGCCTTTAGAATACTCTCTTAACCATTATACACTTGTTAAAACCTCCAAGGACTCGTGCTACACCCTCTACGTCCCTTGGGTACTCAAGCATTGCTTAGGATCATTGTAATGGTTCTTATAAGTCCTAATACACATTCCTAGACCATTCTAAGCCTTTAGAATACTCTCTTAACTATTCTTCACTTGTTAGAACATCCAAGGACTCGTGCTACACCCTCTACATCCCTTGGTGTACCAAGCGATGTTTAGGATCATTCTAATGGTTCTTATAAGTCCTAATACACCTTCCTAGACCATTCTAAGCCTGTAGAATACTCTCTTAACCATTCTACACTTGTTAGAACCTCCAAGGACTCATGCTACACCCTCTACGTCCCTTGGGGACTCAAGCATTGCTTAGGATCATTCTAATGGTTCTTATAAGTCCTAATACACCTTCCTAGACCATTCTAAGCCTTTAGAATACTCTCTTAACCATTCTACACTTGTTAGAACCTCCAAGGACTCATGCTACACCCTCTACGTCCCTTGGGGACTCAAGTATTGTTTAGGATCATTCTAATGGTTCATATAAGTCCTAATACATATTCCTAGACCATTCTAAGCCTTTAGAATACTCTCTTAACCATTCTACACTTGTTAGAACCTCCAAGGACTCGTGCTACACCCTCTACGTCCTTTGGGGTACCAAGCAATGTTTAGGATCATTCTAATGGTTCTTATAAGTCCTAATACACATTCCTAGACCATTCTAAGCCTTTAGAATACTCTCTTAACCATTCTACACTTGTTAGAACCTCCAAGGACTCGTGCGACACACTCTACTTCCCTTGGGGACTCAAGCATTGTTTAGGATCATTCTAATGGTTCTTATAAGTCCAAATACATATTCCTAGACCATTCTAAGCCTTTAGAATACACTCTTAACCATTCTACACTTGTTAGAACCTACAAGGACTCGTGATACACCCTCTACGTCACTTGGGGTACCGAGCAATGTTTAGGATCATTCTAATGGTTCTTATAAGTCCTAATACACATTCCTAGACCATTCTAAGCCTTTATAATACTCTCTTAACCATTCTACACTTGTTAGAACCTCCAAGGACTCGTGCGACACGCTCTACTTCCCTTGGGGACTCAAGCATTGTTTAGGATCCTTCTAATGGTTCTTATAAGTCCAAATACATATTCCTAGACCATTCTAAGCCTTTAGAATACACTCTTAACCATTCTACACTTGTTAGAACCTCCAAGGACTCGTGCTACACCCTCTACGTCACTTGGGGTACCGAGCAATGTTTAGGATCATTCTAATGGTTCTTATAAGTCCTAATACACATTCCTAGACCATTCTAAGCCTTTAGAATACTCTCTTAACCATTCCATACTTGTTAGAACATCCAAGGACTCGTGCTACACCCTCTACGTCCCTTGGTGTACCAAGCACTGTTTAGGATCATTCTAATGTTCTTATAAGTCCTAATACACATTCCTAGATTCTAAGCCTTTAGAATACTCTCTTAACCATTATACACTTGTTAAAACCTCCAAGGACTCATGCTACACCCTCTACGTCCCTTGAGGACTCAAGTATTGCTTAGGATCATTCTAATGGTTCTTATAAGTCCTAATACACATTCCTAGACCATTCTAAGCCTTTAGAATACTCTCTTAACCATTCTTCACTTGTTAGAACATCCAAGGACTCGTGCTACACCCTCTACATCCCTTGGTGTACCAAGCGATGTTTAGGATCATTCCAATGGTTCTTATAAGTCCTAATACACCTTCCTAGACCATTCTAAGCCTTTAGAATACTCTCTTAACCATTCTACACTTGTTAGAACCTCCAAGGACTCGTGCTACACCCTCTACGTCCTTTGGGGTACCAAGCAATGTTTAGGGTCATTCTAATGGTTCTTATAAGTCCTAATACACATTCCTAGACCATTCTAAGCCTTTAGAATACTCTCTTAACCATTCTACACTTGTTAGAACCTCCAAGGACTCGTGCGACACGCTCTACTTCCTTTGGGGACTCAAGCATTGTTTAGGATCATTCTAATGGTTCTTATAAGTCCAAATACATATTCCTAGACCATTCTAAGCCTTTAGAATACACTCTTAACCATTCTACACTTGTTAGAACCTCCAAGGACTCGTGCTACACCCTCTAGGTCACTTGGGGTACCGAGCAATGTTTAGGATCATTCTAATGGTTCTTATAAGTCCTAATACACATTCCTAGACCATTCTAAGCCTTTAGAATACTCTCTTAACCATTCTACACTTGTTAGAACATCAAAGGACTCGTGCTACACCCTCTACATCCCTTGGTGTACCAAGCAATGTTTAGGATCATTCTAATGGTTCTTATAAGTCCTAATACACCTTCCTAGACCATTCTAAGCCTTTAGAATACTCTCTTAACCATTCTACACTTGTTAGAACCTCCAAGGACTCGTGCTACACCCTCTATGTCCCTTGAGGACTCAAGTATTGTTTAGGATCATTCTAATGGTTCTTATAAGTCCTAATACACATTCCTAGACCTTTCTAAGCCTTTAGAATACTCTCTTAACCATTCTACACTTGTTAGAACATCCAAGGACTCGTGCTACACCCTCTACATCCCTTGGTGTACCAAGCAATGTTTAGGATCATTCTAATGGTTCTTATAAGTCCTAATACACATTCCTAGACCATTCTAAGCCTTTAGAATACTCTCTTAACCATTCTACACTTGTTAGAACCTCCAAGGACTCATGCTACACCCACTACGTCCCTTGGGGACTCAAGTATTGTTTAGGATCATTCTAATGGTTCATATAAGTCCAAATACATATTCCTAGACCATTCTAAGCCTTTAGAATACTCTCTTAACCATTCTACACTTGTTAGAACCTCCAAGGACTCGTGCTACACCCTCTACGTCCTTTGGGGTACCAAGCAATGTTTAGGATCATTCTAATGGTTCTTATAAGTCCTAATACACATTCCTAGACCATTCTAAGCCTTTAGAATACTCTCTTAACCATTCTACACTTGTTAGAACCTCCAAGGACTCGTGCTACACCCTCTACGTCCCTTGGGTACTCAAGCATTGCTTAGGATCATTGTAATGGTTCTTATAAGTCCTAATACACATTCCTAGACCATTCTAAGCCTTTAGAATACTCTCTTAACTATTCTTCACTTGTTAGAACATCCAAGGACTCGTGCTACACCCTCTACATCCCTTGGTGTACCAAGCGATGTTTAGGATCATTCTAATGGTTCTTATAAGTCCTAATACACCTTCCTAGACCATTCTAAGCCTGTAGAATACTCTCTTAACCATTCTACACTTGTTAGAACCTCCAAGGACTCATGCTACACCCTCTACGTCCCTTGGGGACTCAAGCATTGCTTAGGATCATTCTAATGGTTCTTATAAGTCCTAATACACCTTCCTAGACCATTCTAAGCCTTTAGAATACTCTCTTAACCATTCTACACTTGTTAGAACCTCCAAGGACTCATGCTACACCCTCTACGTCCCTTGGGGACTCAAGTATTGTTTAGGATCATTCTAATGGTTCATATAAGTCCTAATACATATTCCTAGACCATTCTAAGCCTTTAGAATACTCTCTTAACCATTCTACACTTGTTAGAACCTCCAAGGACTCGTGCTACACCCTCTACGTCCTTTGGGGTACCAAGCAATGTTTAGGATCATTCTAATGGTTCTTATAAGTCCTAATACACATTCCTAGACCATTCTAAGCCTTTAGAATACTCTCTTAACCATTCTACACTTGTTAGAACCTCCAAGGACTCGTGCGACACACTCTACTTCCCTTGGGGACTCAAGCATTGTTTAGGATCATTCTAATGGTTCTTATAAGTCCAAATACATATTCCTAGACCATTCTAAGCCTTTAGAATACACTCTTAACCATTCTACACTTGTTAGAACCTACAAGGACTCGTGATACACCCTCTACGTCACTTGGGGTACCGAGCAATGTTTAGGATCATTCTAATGGTTCTTATAAGTCCTAATACACATTCCTAGACCATTCTAAGCCTTTATAATACACTCTTAACCATTCTACACTTGTTAGAACCTCCAAGGACTCGTGCGACACGCTCTACTTCCCTTGGGGACTCAAGCATTGTTTAGGATCCTTCTAATGGTTCTTATAAGTCCAAATACATATTCCTAGACCATTCTAAGCCTTTAGAATACACTCTTAACCATTCTACACTTGTTAGAACCTCCAAGGACTCGTGCTACACCCTCTACGTCACTTGGGGTACCGAGCAATGTTTAGGATCATTCTAATGGTTCTTATAAGTCCTAATACACATTCCTAGACCATTCTAAGCCTTTAGAATACTCTCTTAACCATTCCATACTTGTTAGAACATCCAAGGACTCGTGCTACACCCTCTACGTCCCTTGGTGTACCAAGCACTGTTTAGGATCATTCTAATGTTCTTATAAGTCCTAATACACATTCCTAGATTCTAAGCCTTTAGAATACTCTCTTAACCATTATACACTTGTTAAAACCTCCAAGGACTCATGCTACACCCTCTACGTCCCTTGAGGACTCAAGTATTGCTTAGGATCATTCTAATGGTTCTTATAAGTCCTAATACACATTCCTAGACCATTCTAAGCCTTTAGAATACTCTCTTAACCATTCTTCACTTGTTAGAACATCCAAGGACTCGTGCTACACCCTCTACATCCCTTGGTGTACCAAGCGATGTTTAGGATCATTCCAATGGTTCTTATAAGTCCTAATACACCTTCCTAGACCATTCTAAGCCTTTAGAATACTCTCTTAACCATTCTACACTTGTTAGAACCTCCAAGGACTCGTGCTACACCCTCTACGTCCTTTGGGGTACCAAGCAATGTTTAGGGTCATTCTAATGGTTCTTATAAGTCCTAATACACATTCCTAGACCATTCTAAGCCTTTAGAATACTCTCTTAACCATTCTACACTTGTTAGAACCTCCAAGGACTCGTGCGACACGCTCTACTTCCTTTGGGGACTCAAGCATTGTTTAGGATCATTCTAATGGTTCTTATAAGTCCAAATACATATTCCTAGACCATTCTAAGCCTTTAGAATACACTCTTAACCATTCTACACTTGTTAGAACCTCCAAGGACTCGTGCTACACCCTCTAGGTCACTTGGGGTACCGAGCAATGTTTAGGATCATTCTAATGGTTCTTATAAGTCCTAATACACATTCCTAGACCATTCTAAGCCTTTAGAATACTCTCTTAACCATTCTACACTTGTTAGAACATCAAAGGACTCGTGCTACACCCTCTACATCCCTTGGTGTACCAAGCAATGTTTAGGATCATTCTAATGGTTCTTATAAGTCCTAATACACCTTCCTAGACCATTCTAAGCCTTTAGAATACTCTCTTAACCATTCTACACTTGTTAGAACCTCCAAGGACTCGTGCTACACCCTCTATGTCCCTTGAGGACTCAAGTATTGTTTAGGATCATTCTAATGGTTCTTATAAGTCCTAATACACATTCCTAGACCTTTCTAAGCCTTTAGAATACTCTCTTAACCATTCTACACTTGTTAGAACATCCAAGGACTCGTGCTACACCCTCTACATCCCTTGGTGTACCAAGCAATGTTTAGGATCATTCTAATGGTTCTTATAAGTCCTAATACACATTCCTAGACCATTCTAAGCCTTTAGAATACTCTCTTAACCATTCTACACTTGTTAGAACCTCCAAGGACTCATGCTACACCCACTACGTCCCTTGGGGACTCAAGTATTGTTTAGGATCATTCTAATGGTTCATATAAGTCCAAATACATATTCCTAGACCATTCTAAGCCTTTAGAATACTCTCTTAACCATTCTACACTTGTTAGAACCTCCAAGGACTCGTGCTACACCCTCTACGTCCTTTGGGGTACCAAGCAATGTTTAGGATCATTCTAATGGTTCTTATAAGTCCTAATACACATTCCTAGACCATTCTAAGCCTTTAGAATACTCTCTTAACCATTCTACACTTGTTAGAACCTCCAAGGACTCGTGCTACACCCTCTATATCCCTTGAGGACTCAAGTATTGTTTAGGATCATTCTAATGGTTCTTATAAGTCCTAATACACATTCCTAGACCTTTCTAAGCCTTTAGAATACTCTCTTAACCATTCTACACTTGTTAGAACATCCAAGGACTCGTGCTACACCCTCTACATCCCTTGGTGTACCGAGCAATGTTTAGGATCATTCTAATGGTTCTTATAAGTCCTAATACACATTCCTAGACCATTCTAAGCCTTTAGAATACTCTCTTAACCATTCTACACTTGTTAGAACCTCCAAGGACTCATGCTACACCCACTACGTCCCTTGGGGACTCAAGTATTGTTTAGGATCATTCTAATGGTTCATATAAGTCCAAATACATATTCCTAGACCATTCTAAGCCTTTAGAATACTCTCTTAACCATTCTACACTTGTTAGAACCTCCAAGGACTCGTGCTACACCCTCTACGTCCTTTGGGGTACCAAGCAATGTTTAGGGTCATTCTAATGGTTCTTATAAGTCCTAATACACATTCCTAGACCATTCTAAGCCTTTAGAATACTCTCTTAACCATTCTACACTTGTTAGAACCTCCAAGGACTCGTGCGACACGCTCTACTTCCTTTGGGGACTCAAGCATTGTTTAGGATCATTCTAATGGTTCTTATAAGTCCAAATACATATTCCTAGACCATTCTAAGCCTTTAGAATACACTCTTAACCATTCTACACTTGTTAGAACCTCCAAGGACTCGTGCTACACCCTCTAGGTCACTTGGGGTACCGAGCAATGTTTAGGATCATTCTAATGGTTCTTATAAGTCCTAATACACATTCCTAGACCATTCTAAGCCTTTAGAATACTCTCTTAACCATTCTACACTTGTTAGAACCTCCAAGGACTCATGCTACACCCACTACGTCCCTTGGGGACTCAAGTATTGTTTAGGATCATTCTAATGGTTCATATAAGTCCAAATACATATTCCTAGACCATTCTAAGCCTTTAGAATACACTCTTAACCATTCTACACTTGTTAGAACCTCCAAGGACTCGTGCTACACCCTCTACGTCACTTGGGGTACCGAGCAATGTTTAGGATCATTCTAAAGGTTCTTATAAGTCCTAATACACATTCGTAGACCATTCTAAGCCTTTAGAATACTCTCTTAACCATTCTACACTTGTTAGAACATCAAAGGACTCGTGCTACACCCTCTACATCCCTTGGTGTACCAAGCAATGTTTAGGATCATTCTTATGGTTCTTATAAGTCCTAATACACCTTCCTAGACCATTCTAAGCCTTTAGAATACTCTCTTAACCATTCTACACTTGTTAGAACCTCCAAGGACTCGTGCTACACCCTCTATGTCCCTTGAGGACACAAGTATTGTTTAGGATCATTCTAATGGTTCTTATAAGTCCTAATACACATTCCTAGACCATTCTAAGCCTTTAGAATACTCTCTTAACCATTCTACACTTGTTAGAACCTCCAAGGACTCATGCTACACCCACTACGTCCCTTGGGGACTCAAGTATTGTTTAGGATCATTCTAATGGTTCATATAAGTCCAAATACATATTCCTAGACCATTCTAAGCCTTTAGAATACTCTCTTAACCATTCTACACTTGTTAGAACCTCCAAGGACTCGTGCTACACCCTCTACGTCCTTTGGGGTACCAAGCAATGTTTAGGATCATTCTAATGGTTCTTATAAGTCCTAATACACATTCCTAGACCATTCTAAGCCTTTAGAATACTCTCTTAACCATTCTACACTTGTTAGAACCTCCAAGGACTCGTGCTACACCCTCTATGTCCCTTGAGGACTCAAGTACTGTTTAGGATCATTCTAATGGTTCTTATAAGTCCTAATACACATTCCTAGACCTTTCTAAGCCTTTAGAATACTCTCTTAACCATTCTACACTTGTTAGAACATCCAAGGACTCGTGCTACACCCTCTACATCCCTTGGTGTACCGAGCAATGTTTAGGATCATTCTAATGGTTCTTATAAGTCCTAATACACATTCCTAGACCATTCTAAGCCTTTAGAATACTCTCTTAACCATTCTACACTTGTTAGAACCTCCAAGGACTCATGCTACACCCACTACGTCCCTTGGGGACTCAAGTATTGTTTAGGATCATTCTAATGGTTCATATAAGTCCAAATACATATTCCTAGACCATTCTAAGCCTTTAGAATACTCTCTTAACCATTCTACACTTGTTAGAACCTCCAAGGACTCGTGCTACACCCTCTACATCCTTTGGGGTACCAAGCAATGTTTAGGGTCATTCTAATGGTTCTTATAAGTCCTAATACACATTCCTAGACCATTCTAAGCCTTTAGAATACTCTCTTAACCATTCTACACTTGTTAGAACCTCCAAGGACTCGTGCGACACGCTCTACTTCCTTTGGGGACTCAAGCATTGTTTAGGATCATTCTAATGGTTCTTATAAGTCCAAATACATATTCCTAGACCATTCTAAGCCTTTAGAATACACTCTTAACCATTCTACACTTGTTAGAACCTCCAAGGACTCGTGCTACACCCTCTAGGTCACTTGGGGTACCGAGCAATGTTTAGGATCATTCTAATGGTTCTTATAAGTCCTAATACACATTCCTAGACCATTCTAAGCCTTTAGAATACTCTCTTAACCATTCTACACTTGTTAGAACCTCCAAGGACTCATGCTACACCCACTACGTCCCTTGGGGACTCAAGTATTGTTTAGGATCATTCTAATGGTTCATATAAGTCCAAATACATATTCCTAGACCATTCTAAGCCTTTAGAATACACTCTTAACCATTCTACACTTGTTAGAACCTCCAAGGACTCGTGCTACACCCTCTACGTCACTTGGGGTACCGAGCAATGTTTAGGATCATTCTAAAGGTTCTTATAAGTCCTAATACACATTCCTGGACCATTCTAAGCCTTTAGAATACTCTCTTAACCATTCCATACATGTTAGAACATCCAAGGACTCGTGCTACACCCTCTACGTCCCTTGGTGTACCAAGCACTGTTTAGGATCATTCTAATGTTCTTATAAGTCCTAATACACATTCCTAGATTCTAAGCCTTTAGAATACTCTCTTAACCATTATACACTTGTTAAAACCTCCAAGGACTCATGCTACACCCTCTACGTCCCTTGAGGACTCAAGTATTGCTTAGGATCATTCTAATGGTTCTTATAAGTCCTAATACACATTCCTAGACCATTCTAAGCCTTTAGAATACTCTCTTAACCATTCTTCACTTGTTAGAACATCCAAGGACTCGTGCTACACCCTCTACATCCCTTGGTGTACCAAGCGATGTTTAGGATCATTCTAATGGTTCTTATAAGTCCCAATACACCTTCCTAGACCATTCTAAGCCTTTAGAATACTCACTTAACCATTCTACACTTGTTAGAACCTCCAAGGACTCGTGCTACACCCTCTACGTCCTTTGGGGTACCAAGCAATGTTTAGGTTCATTCTAATGGTTCTTATAAGTCCTAATACACATTCCTAGACCATTCTAAGCCTTTAGAATACTCTCTTAACCATTCTACACTTGTTAGAACCTCCAAGGACTCGTGCGACACGCTCTACTTCCCTTGGGGACTCAAGCATTGTTTAGGATCATTCTAATGGTTCTTATAAGTCCAAATACATATTCCTAGACCATTCTAAGCCTTTAGAATACACTCTTAACCATTCTACACTTGTTAGAACCTCCAAGGACTCGTGCTACACCCTCTAGGTCACTTGGGGTACCGAGCAATGTTTAGGATCATTCTAATGGTTCTTATAATTCCTAATACACATTCCTAGACCTTTCTAAGCCTTTAGAATACTCTCTTAACCATTCTACACTTGTTAGAACATCCAAGGACTCGTGCTACACCCTCTACATCCCTTGGTGTACCAAGCAATGTTTAGGATCATTCTAATGGTTCTTATAAGTCCTAATACACATTCCTAGACCATTCTAAGCCTTTAGAATACTCTCTTAACCATTCTACACTTGTTAGAACCTCCAAGGACTCATGCTACACCCTCTACGTCCCATGGGGACTAGAGCATTGTTTAGGATCATTCTAATGGTTCATATAAGTCCAAATACATATTCCTAGACCATTCTAAGCGTTTGGAATACTCTCTTAACCATTATACACTTGTTAAAACCTCCAAGGACTCGTGCTACACCCTCTATGTCCCTTGAGGACTCAAGTACTGTTTAGGATCATTCTAATGGTTCTTATAAGTCCTAATAAACATTCCTAGACCATTCTAAGCCTTTAGAATACTCTCTTAACCATTCTACACTTGTTAGAACCTCCAAGGACTCGTGCGACACGCTCTACTTCCCTTGGGGACTCAAGCATTGTTTAGGATCATTCTAATGGTTCTTATAAGTCCAAATACATATTCCTAGACCATTCTAAGCCATTAGAATACACTCTTAACCATTCTACACTTGTTAGAACCTCCAAGGACTCGTGCTACACCCTCTAGGTCACTTGGGGTACCGAGCAATGTTTAGGATCATTCTAATGGTTCTTATAAGTCCTAATACACATTCCTAGACCATTCTAAGCCTTTAGAATACTCTCTTAACCATTCTACACTTGTTAGAACATCAAAGGACTCGTGCTACACCCTCTACATCCCTTGGTGTACCAAGCAATGTTTAGGATCATTCTTATGGTTCTTATAAGTCCTAATACACCTTCCTAGACCATTCTAAGCCTTTAGAATACTCTCTTAACCATTCTACACTTGTTAGAACCTCCAAGGACTCGTGCTACACCCTCTATGTCCCTTGAGGACTCAAGTATTGTTTAGGATCATTCTAATGGTTCTTATAAGTCCTAATACACATTCCTAGACCATTCTAAGCCTTTAGAATACTCTCTTAACCATTCTACACTTGTTAGAACCTCCAAGGACTCATGCTACACCCACTACGTCCCTTGGGGACTCAAGTATTGTTTAGGATCATTCTAATGGTTCATATAAGTCCAAATACATATTCCTAGACCATTCTAAGCCTTTAGAATACTCTCTTAACCATTCTACACTTGTTAGAACCTCCAAGGACTCGTGCTACACCCTCTACGTCCTTTGGGGTACCAAGCAATGTTTAGGATCATTCTAATGGTTCTTATAAGTCCTAATACACATTCCTAGACCATTCTAAGCCTTTAGAATACTCTCTTAACCATTCTACACTTGTTAGAACCTCCAAGGACTCGTGCTACACCCTCTATGTCCCTTGAGGACTCAAGTACTGTTTAGGATCATTCTAATGGTTCTTATAAGTCCTAATACACATTCCTAGACCTTTCTAAGCCTTTAGAATACTCTCTTAACCATTCTACACTTGTTAGAACATCCAAGGACTCGTGCTACACCCTCTACATCCCTTGGTGTACCGAGCAATGTTTAGGATCATTCTAATGGTTCTTATAAGTCCTAATACACATTCCTAGACCATTCTAAGCCTTTAGAATACTCTCTTAACCATTCTACACTTGTTAGAACCTCCAAGGACTCATGCTACACCCACTACGTCCCTTGGGGACTCAAGTATTGTTTAGGATCATTCTAATGGTTCATATAAGTCCAAATACATATTCCTAGACCATTCTAAGCCTTTAGAATACTCTCTTAACCATTCTACACTTGTTAGAACCTCCAAGGACTCGTGCTACACCCTCTACGTCCTTTGGGGTACCAAGCAATGTTTAGGGTCATTCTAATGGTTCTTATAAGTCCTAATACACATTCCTAGACCATTCTAAGCCTTTAGAATACTCTCTTAACCATTCTACACTTGTTAGAACCTCCAAGGACTCGTGCGACACGCTCTACTTCCTTTGGGGACTCAAGCATTGTTTAGGATCATTCTAATGGTTCTTATAAGTCCAAATACATATTCCTAGACCATTCTAAGCCTTTAGAATACACTCTTAACCATTCTACACTTGTTAGAACCTCCAAGGACTCGTGCTACACCCTCTAGGTCACTTGGGGTACCGAGCAATGTTTAGGATCATTCTAATGGTTCTTATAAGTCCTAATACACATTCCTAGACCATTCTAAGCCTTTAGAATACTCTCTTAACCATTCTACACTTGTTAGAACCTCCAAGGACTCATGCTACACCCACTACGTCCCTTGGGGACTCAAGTATTGTTTAGGATCATTCTAATGGTTCATATAAGTCCAAATACATATTCCTAGACCATTCTAAGCCTTTAGAATACACTCTTAACCATTCTACACTTGTTAGAACCTCCAAGGACTCGTGCTACACCCTCTACGTCACTTGGGGTACCGAGCAATGTTTAGGATCATTCTAAAGGTTCTTATAAGTCCTAATACACATTCCTAGACCATTCTAAGCCTTTAGAATACTCTCTTAACCATTCCATACTTGTTAGAACATCCAAGGACTCGTGCTACACCCTCTACGTCCCTTGGTGTACCAAGCACTGTTTAGGATCATTCTAATGTTCTTATAAGTCCTAATACACATTCCTAGATTCTAAGCCTTTAGAATACTCTCTTAACCATTATACACTTGTTAAAACCTCCAAGGACTCATGCTACACCCTCTACGTCCCTTGAGGACTCAAGTATTGCTTAGGATCATTCTAATGGTTCTTATAAGTCCTAATACACATTCCTAGACCATTCTAAGCCTTTAGAATACTCTCTTAACCATTCTACACTTGTTAGAACCTCCAAGGACTCGTGCGACACGCTCTACTTCCTTTGGGGACTCAAGCATTGTTTAGGATCATTCTAATGGTTCTTATAAGTCCAAATACATATTCCTAGACCATTCTAAGCCTTTAGAATACACTCTTAACCATTCTACACTTGTTAGAACCTCCAAGGACTCGTGCTACACCCTCTAGGTCACTTGGGGTACCGAGCAATGTTTAGGATCATTCTAATGGTTCTTATAAGTCCTAATACACATTCCTAGACCATTCTAAGCCTTTAGAATACTCTCTTAACCATTCTACACTTGTTAGAACCTCCAAGGACTCGTGCGACACGCTCTACTTCCTTTGGGGACTCAAGCATTGTTTAGGATCATTCTAATGGTTCTTATAAGTCCAAATACATATTCCTAGACCATTCTAAGCCTTTAGAATACACTCTTAACCATTCTACACTTGTTAGAACCTCCAAGGACTCGTGCTACACCCTCTAGGTCACTTGGGGTACCGAGCAATGTTTAGGATCATTCTAATGGTTCTTATAAGTCCTAATACACATTCCTAGACCATTCTAAGCCTTTAGAATACTCTCTTAACCATTCTACACTTGTTAGAACCTCCAAGGACTCATGCTACACCCACTACGTCCCTTGGGGACTCAAGTATTGTTTAGGATCATTCTAATGGTTCATATAAGTCCAAATACATATTCCTAGACCATTCTAAGCCTTTAGAATACACTCTTAACCATTCTACACTTGTTAGAACCTCCAAGGACTCGTGCTACACCCTCTACGTCACTTGGGGTACCGAGCAATGTTTAGGATCATTCTAAAGGTTCTTATAAGTCCTAATACACATTCCTAGACCATTCTAAGCCTTTAGAATACTCTCTTAACCATTCCATACTTGTTAGAACATCCAAGGACTCGTGCTACACCCTCTACGTCCCTTGGTGTACCAAGCACTGTTTAGGATCATTCTAATGTTCTTATAAGTCCTAATACACATTCCTAGATTCTAAGCCTTTAGAATACTCTCTTAACCATTATACACTTGTTAAAACCTCCAAGGACTCATGCTACACCCTCTACGTCCCTTGAGGACTCAAGTATTGCTTAGGATCATTCTAATGGTTCTTATAAGTCCTAATACACATTCCTAGACCATTCTAAGCCTTTAGAATACTCTCTTAACCATTCTTCACTTGTTAGAACATCCAAGGACTCGTGCTACACCCTCTACATCCCTTGGTGTACCAAGCGATGTTTAGGATCATTCTAATGGTTCTTATAAGTCCCAATACACCTTCCTAGACCATTCTAAGCCTTTAGAATACTCACTTAACCATTCTACACTTGTTAGAACCTCCAAGGACTCGTGCTACACCCTCTACGTCCTTTGGGGTACCAAGCAATGTTTAGGTTCATTCTAATGGTTCTTATAAGTCCTAATACACATTCCTAGACCATTCTAAGCCTTTAGAATACTCTCTTAACCATTCTACACTTGTTAGAACCTCCAAGGACTCGTGCGACACGCTCTACTTCCCTTGGGGACTCAAGCATTGTTTAGGATCATTCTAATGGTTCTTATAAGTCCAAATACATATTCCTAGACCATTCTAAGCCTTTAGAATACACTCTTAACCATTCTACACTTGTT
Source organism: Crotalaria pallida (assembly GCA_037953625.1). NCBI lineage: Eukaryota > Viridiplantae > Streptophyta > Magnoliopsida > Fabales > Fabaceae > Crotalaria > Crotalaria pallida. The sequence continues at coordinate 69,725,607 of CM075649.1, read as the reverse complement.
AGAACCTCCAAGGACTCGTGCTACACCCTCTAGGTCACTTGGGGTACCGAGCAATGTTTAGGATCATTCTAATGGTTCTTATAATTCCTAATACACATTCCTAGACCTTTCTAAGCCTTTAGAATACTCTCTTAACCATTCTACACTTGTTAGAACATCCAAGGACTCGTGCTACACCCTCTACATCCCTTGGTGTACCAAGCAATGTTTAGGATCATTCTAATGGTTCTTATAAGTCCTAATACACATTCCTAGACCATTCTAAGCCTTTAGAATACTCTCTTAACCATTCTACACTTGTTAGAACCTCCAAGGACTCATGCTACACCCTCTACGTCCCATGGGGACTAGAGCATTGTTTAGGATCATTCTAATGGTTCATATAAGTCCAAATACATATTCCTAGACCATTCTAAGCGTTTGGAATACTCTCTTAACCATTATACACTTGTTAAAACCTCCAAGGACTCGTGCTACACCCTCTATGTCCCTTGAGGACTCAAGTACTGTTTAGGATCATTCTAATGGTTCTTATAAGTCCTAATAAACATTCCTAGACCATTCTAAGCCTTTAGAATACTCTCTTAACCATTCTACACTTGTTAGAACCTCCAAGGACTCGTGCGACACGCTCTACTTCCCTTGGGGACTCAAGCATTGTTTAGGATCATTCTAATGGTTCTTATAAGTCCAAATACATATTCCTAGACCATTCTAAGCCATTAGAATACACTCTTAACCATTCTACACTTGTTAGAACCTCCAAGGACTCGTGCTACACCCTCTAGGTCACTTGGGGTACCGAGCAATGTTTAGGATCATTCTAATGGTTCTTATAAGTCCTAATACACATTCCTAGACCATTCTAAGCCTTTAGAATACTCTCTTAACCATTCTACACTTGTTAGAACATCAAAGGACTCGTGCTACACCCTCTACATCCCTTGGTGTACGAAGCAATGTTTAGGATCATTCTAATGGTTATTATAAGTCCTAATACACCTTCCTAGACCATTCTAAGCCTTTAGAATACTCTCTTAACCATTCTACACTTGTTAGAACCTCCAAGGACTCGTGCTACACCCTCTATGTCCCTTGAGGACTCAAGTATTGTTTAGGATCATTCTAATGGTTCTTATAAGTCCTAATACACATTCCTAGACCTTTCTAAGCCTTTAGAATACTCTCTTAACCATTCTACACTTGTTAGAACATCCAAGGACTCGTGCTACACCCTCTACATCCCTTGGTGTACCAAGCAATGTTTAGGATCATTCTAATGGTTCTTATAAGTCCTAATACACATTCCTAGACCATTCTAAGCCTTTAGAATACTCTCTTAACCATTCTACACTTGTTAGAACCTCCAAGGACTCATGCTACACCCTCTACGTCCCATGGGGACTAGAGCATTGTTTAGGATCATTCTAATGGTTCATATAAGTCCAAATACATATTCCTAGACCATTCTAAGCCTTTAGAATACTCTCTTAACCATTATACACTTTTTAAAACCTCCAAGGACTCGTGCTACACCCTCTATGTCCCTTGAGGACTCAAGTATTGTTTAGGATCATTCTAATGGTTCTTATAAGTCCTAATAAACATTCCTAGACCATTCTAAGCCTTTAGAATACTCTCTTAACCATTCTTCACTTGTTAGAACATCCAAGGACTCGTGCTACACCCTCTACATCCCTTGGTGTACCAAGCGATGTTTAGGATCATTCTAATGGTTCTTATAAGTCCTAATACACCTTCCTAGACCATTCTAAGCCTTTAGAATACTCTCTTAACCATTCTACACTTGTTAGAACCTCCAAGGACTCATGCTACACCCTCTACGTCCCTTGGGGACTCAAGTATTGTTTAGGATCATTCTAATGGTTCATATAAGTCCAAATACATATTCCTAGACCATTCTAAGCCTTTAGAATACTCTCTTAACCATTCTACACTTGTTAGAACCTCCAAGGACTCGTGCTACACCCTCTACGTCCTTTGGGGTACCAAGCAATGTTTAGGATCATTCTAATGGTTCTTATAAGTCCTAATACACATTCCTAGACCATTCTAAGCCTTTAGAATACTCTCTTAACCATTCTACACTTGTTAGAACCTCCAAGGACTCGTGCGACACGCTCTACTTCCCTTGGGGACTCAAGCATTGTTTAGGATCCTTCTAATGGTTCTTATAAGTCCAAATACATATTCCTAGACCATTCTAAGCCTTTAGAATACACTCTTAACCATTCTACACTTGTTAGAAACTCCAAGGACTCGTGCTACACCCTCTACGTCACTTGGGGTACCGAGCAATGTTTAGGATCATTCTAATGGTTCTTATAAGTCCTAATACACATTCCTAGACCATTCTAAGCCTTTAGAATACTCTCTTAACCATTCCATACTTGTTAGAACATCCAAGGACTCGTGCTACACCCTCTACGTCCCTTGGTGTACCAAGCACTGTTTAGGATCATTCTAATGTTCTTATAAGTCCTAATACACATTCCTAGATTCTAAGCCTTTAGAATACTCTCTTAACCATTATACACTTGTTAAAACCTCCAAGGACTCATGCTACACCCTCTACGTCCCTTGAGGACTCAAGTATTGTTTAGGATCATTCTAATGGTTCTTATAAGTCCTAATACACATTCCTAGACCATTCTAAGCCTTTAGAATACTCTCTTAACCATTCTACACTTGTTAGAACCTCCAAGGACTCGTGCGACACGCTCTACTTCCCTTGGGGACTCAAGCATTGTTTAGGATCCTTCTAATGGTTCTTATAAGTCCAAATACATATTCCTAGACCATTCTAAGCCTTTAGAATACACTCTTAACCATTCTACACTTGTTAGAACCTCCAAGGACTCGTGCTACACCCTCTACGTCACTTGGGGTACCGAGCAATGTTTAGGATCATTCTAATGGTTCTTATAAGTCCTAATACACATTCCTAGACCATTCTAAGCCTTTAGAATACTCTCTTAACCATTCCATACTTGTTAGAACATCCAAGGACTCGTGCTACACCCTCTACGTCCCTTGGTGTACCAAGCACTGTTTAGGATCATTCTAATGTTCTTATAAGTCCTAATACACATTCCTAGATTCTAAGCCTTTAGAATACTCTCTTAACCATTATACACTTGTTAAAACCTCCAAGGACTCATGCTACACCCTCTACGTCCCTTGAGGACTCAAGTATTGCTTAGGATCATTCTAATGGTTCTTATAAGTCCTAATACACATTCCTAGACCATTCTAAGCCTTTAGAATACTCTCTTAACCATTCTTCACTTGTTAGAACATCCAAGGACTCGTGCTACACCCTCTACATCCCTTGGTGTACCAAGCGATGTTTAGGATCATTCTAATGGTTCTTATAAGTCCCAATACACCTTCCTAGACCATTCTAAGCCTTTAGAATACTCTCTTAACCATTCTACACTTGTTAGAACCTCCAAGGACTCGTGCTACACCCTCTACGTCCTTTGGGGTACCAAGCAATGTTTAGGGTCATTCTAATGGTTCTTATAAGTCCTAATACACATTCCTAGACCATTCTAAGCCTTTAGAATACTCTCTTAACCATTCTACACTTGTTAGAACCTCCAAGGACTCGTGCGACACGCTCTACTTCCCTTGGGGACTCAAGCATTGTTTAGGATCAATCTAATGGTTCTTATAAGTCCTAATACACATTCCTAGACCTTTCTAAGCCTTTAGAATACTCTCTTAACCATTCTACACTTGTTAGAACATCCAAGGACTCGTGCTACACCCTCTACATCCCTTGGTGTACCAAGCAATGTTTAGGATCATTCTAATGGTTCTTATAAGTCCTAATACACATTCCTAGACCATTCTAAGCCTTTAGAATACTCTTTTAACCATTCTACACTTGTTAGAACCTCCAAGGACTCATGCTACACCCTCTACGTCCCATGGGGACTAGAGCATTGTTTAGGATCATTCTAATGGTTCATATAAGTCCAAATACATATTCCTAGACCATTCTAAGCGTTTGGAATACTCTCTTAACCATTATACACTTGTTAAAACCTCCAAGGACTCGTGCTACACCCTCTATGTCCCTTGAGGACTCAAGTACTGTTTAGGATCATTCTAATGGTTCTTATAAGTCCTAATAAACATTCCTAGACCATTCTAAGCCTTTAGAATACTCTCTTAACCATTCTACACTTGTTAGAACCTCCAAGGACTCGTGCGACACGCTCTACTTCCTTTGGGGACTCAAGCATTGTTTAGGATCATTCTAATGGTTCTTATAAGTCCAAATACATATTCTTAGACCATTCTAAGCCTTTAGAATACACTCTTAACCATTCTACACTTGTTAGAACCTCCAAGGACTCGTGCTACACCCTCTAGGTCACTTGGGGTACCGAGCAATGTTTAGGATCATTCTAATGGTTCTTATAAGTCCTAATACACATTCCTAGACCATTCTAAGCCTTGAGAATACTCTCTTAACCATTCTACACTTGTTAGAACATCAAAGGACTCGTGCTACACCCTCTACATCCCTTGGTGTACCAAGCAATGTTTAGGATCATTCTAATGGTTCTTATAAGTCCTAATACACCTTCCTAGACCATTCTAAGCCTTTAGAATACTCTCTTAACCATTCTACACTTGTTAGAACCTCCAAGGACTCGTGCTACACGCTCTACTTCCTTTGGGGACTCAAGCATTGTTTAGGATCATTCTAATGGTTCTTATAAGTCCAAATACATATTCCTAGACCATTCTAAGCGTTTGGAATACTCTCTTAACCATTATACACTTGTTAAAACCTCCAAGGACTCGTGCTACACCCTCTATGTCCCTTGAGGACTCAAGTACTGTTTAGGATCATTCTAATGGTTCTTATAAGTCCTAATAAACATTCCTAGACCATTCTAAGCCTTTAGAATACTCTCTTAACCATTCTATACTTGTTAGAACCTCCATGGACTCGTGCGACACGCTCTACTTCCTTTGGGGACTCAAGCATTGTTTAGGATCATTCTAATGGTTCTTATAAGTCCAAATACATATTCCTAGACCATTCTAAGCCTTTAGAATACACTCTTAACCATTCTACACTTGTTAGAACCTCCAAGGACTCATGCTACACCGTCTAGGTCACTTGGGGTACCGAGCAATGTTTAGGATCATTCTAATGGTTCTTATAAGTCCTAATACACATTCCTAGACCATTCTAAGCCTTTAGAATACTCTCTTAACCATTCTACACTTGTTGGAACATCAAAGGACTCGTGCTACACCCTCTACATCCCTTGGTGTACCAAGCAATGTTTAGGATCATTCTAATGGTTCTTATAAGTCCTAATACACCTTCCTAGACCATTCTAAGCCTTTAGAATACTCTCTTAACCATTCTACACTTGTTAGAACCTCCAAGGACTCGTGCTACACCCTCTATGTCCCTTGAGGACTCAAGTATTGTTTAGGATCATTCTAATGGTTCTTATAAGTCGTAATACACATTCCTAGACCTTTCTAAGCCTTTAGAATACTCTCTTAACCATTCTACACTTGTTAGAACATCCAAGGACTCGTGCTACACCCTCTACATCCCTTGGTGTACCAAGCAATGTTTAGGATCATTCTAATGGTTCTTATAAGTCCTAATACACATTCCTAGACCATTCTAAGCCTTTAGAATACTCTCTTAACCATTCTACACTTGTTAGAACCTCCAAGGACTCATGCTACACCCTCTACGTCCCATGGGGACTAGAGCATTGTTTAGGATCATTCTAATGGTTCATATAAGTCCAAATACATATTCCTAGACCATTCTAAGCCTTTAGAATACTCTCTTAACCATTATACACTTGTTAAAACCTCCAAGGACTCGTGCTACACCCTCTATGTCCCTTGAGGACTCAAGTATTGTTTAGGATCATTCTAATGGTTCTTATAAGTTCTACTACACATTCCTAGACCTTTCTAAGCCTTTAGAATACTCTCTTAACCATTCTACACTTGTTAGAACATCCAAGGACTCGTGCTACACCCTCTACGTCCTTTGGGGTACCAAGCAATGTTTAGGATCATTCTAATGGTTCTTATAAGTCCTAATACACATTCCTAGACCATTCTAAGCCTTTAGAATACTCTCTTAACCATTCTACACTTGTTAGAACCTCCAAGGACTCGTGCGACACGCTCTACTTCCCTTGGGGACCCAAGCTTTGTTTAGGATCCTTCTAATGGTTCTTATAAGTCCAAATACATATTCCTAGACCATTCTAAGCCTTTAGAATACACTCTTAACCATTCTACACTTGTTAGAACCTCCAAGGACTCGTGCTACACCCTCTACGTCACTTGGGGTACCGAGCAATGTTTAGGATCATTCTAATGGTTCTTATAAGTCCTAATACACATTCCTAGACCATTCTAAGCCTTTAGAATACTCTCTTAACCATTCCATACTTGTTAGAACATCCAAGGACTCGTGCTACACCCTCTACGTCCCTTGGTGTACCAAGCACTGTTTAGGATCATTCTAATGTTCTTATAAGTCCTAATACACATTCCTAGATTCTAAGCCTTTAGAATACTCTCTTAACCATTATACACTTGTTAAAACCTCCAAGGACTCATGCTACACCCTCTACGTCCCTTGAGGACTCAAGTATTGCTTAGGATCATTCTAATGGTTCTTATAAGTCCTAATACACATTCCTAGACCATTCTAAGCCTTTAGAATACTCTCTTAACCATTCTTCACTTGTTAGAACATCCAAGGACTCGTGCTACACCCTCTACATCCCTTGGTGTACCAAGCGATGTTTAGGATCATTCTAATGGTTCTTATAAGTCCCAATACACCTTCCTAGACCAGTCTAAGCCTTTAGAATACTCTCTTAACCATTCTACACTTGTTAGAACCTCCAAGGACTCGTGCTACACCCTCTACGTCCTTTGGGGTACCAAGCAATGTTTAGGGTCATTCTAATGGTTCTTATAAGTCCTAATACACATTCCTAGACCATTCTAAGCCTTTAGAATACTCTCTTAACCATTCTACACTTGTTAGAACCTCCAAGGACTCGTGCGACACGCTCTACTTCCCTTGGGGACTCAAGCATTGTTTAGGATCATTCTAATGGTTCTTATAAGTCCAAATACATATTCCTAGACCATTCTAAGCCTTTAGAATACACTCTTAACCATTCTACACTTGTTAGAACCTCCAAGGACTCGTGCTACACCCTCTAGGTCACTTGGGGTACCGAGCAATGTTTAGGATCATTCTAATGGTTCTTATAAGTCCTAATACACATTCCTAGACCTTTCTAAGCCTTTAGAATACTCTCTTAACCATTCTACACTTGTTAGAACCTCCAAGGACTCATTCTACACCCTCTACGTCCCATGGGGACTAGAGCATTGTTTAGGATCATTCTAATGGTTCATATAAGTCCAAATACATATTCCTAGACCATTCTAAGCGTTTGGAATACTCTCTTAACCATTATACACTTGTTAAAACCTCCAAGGACTCGTGCTACACCCTCTATGTCCCTTGAGGACTCAAGTACTGTTTAGGATCATTCTAATGGTTCTTATAAGTCCTAATAAACATTCCTAGACCATTCTAAGCCTTTATAATACTCTCTTAACCATTCTATACTTGTTAGAACCTCCAAGGACTCGTGCGACACGCTCTACTTCCTTTGGGGACTCAAGCATTGTTTAGGATCATTCTAATGGTTCTTATAAGTCCAAATACATATTCCTAGACCATTCTAAGCCTTTAGAATACACTCTTAACCATTCTACACTTGTTAGAACCTCCAAGGACTCGTGCTACACCCTCTACGTCACTTGGGGTACCGAGCAATGTTTAGGATCATTCTAATGGTTCTTATAAGTCCTAATACACATTCCTAGACCATTCTAAGCCTTTAGAATACTCTCTTAACCATTCCATACTTGTTAGAACATCCAAGGACTCGTGCTACACCCTCTACGTCCCTTGGTGTACCAAGCACTGTTTAGGATCATTCTAATGTTCTTATAAGTCCTAATACACATTCCTAGATTCTAAGCCTTTAGAATACTCTCTTAACCATTATACACTTGTTAAAACCTCCAAGGACTCATGCTACACCCTCTACGTCCCTTGAGGACTCAAGTATTGCTTAGGATCATTCTAATGGTTCTTATAAGTCCTAATACACATTCCTTGACCATTCTAAGCCTTTAGAATACTCTCTTAACCATTCTTCACTTGTTAGAACATCCAAGGACTCGTGCTACACCCTCTACATCCCTTGGTGTACCAAGCGATGTTTAGGATCATTCTAATGGTTCTTATAAGTCCCAATACACCTTCCTAGACCATTCTAAGCCTTTAGAATACTCTCTTAACCATTCTACACTTGTTAGAACCTCCAAGGACTTGTGCTACACCCTCTACGTCCTTTGGGGTACCAAGCAATGTTTAGGGTCATTCTAATGGTTCTTATAAGTCCTAATACACATTCCTAGACCATTCTAAGCCTTTAGAATACTCTCTTAACCATTCTACACTTGTTAGAACCTCCAAGGACTCGTGCGACACGCGCTACTTCCCTTGGGGACTCAAGCATTGTTTAGGATCATTCTAATGGTTCTTATAAGTCCAAATACATATTCCTAGACCATTCTAAGCCTTTAGAATACACTCTTAACCATTCTACACTTGTTAGAACCTCCAAGGACTCGTGCTACACCCTCTAGGTCACTTGGGGTACCGAGCAATGTTTAGGATCATTCTAATGGTTCTTATAAGTCCTAATACACATTCCTAGACCTTTCTAAGCCTTTAGAATACTCTCTTAACCATTCTACACTTGTTAGAACCTCCAAGGACTCATTCTACACCCTCTACGTCCCATGGGGACTAGAGCATTGTTTAGGATCATTCTAATGGTTCATATAAGTCCAAATACATATTCCTAGACCATTCTAAGCGTTTGGAATACTCTCTTAACCATTATACACTTGTTAAAACCTCCAAGGACTCGTGCTACACCCTCTATGTCCCTTGAGGACTCAAGTACTGTTTAGGATCATTCTAATGGTTCTTATAAGTCCTAATAAACATTCCTAGACCATTCTAAGCCTTTAGAATACTCTCTTAACCATTCTATACTTGTTAGAACCTCCAAGGACTCGTGCGACACGCTCTACTTCCTTTGGGGACTCAAGCATTGTTTAGGATCATTCTAATGGTTCTTATAAGTCCAAATACATATTCCTAGACCATTCTAAGCCTTTAGAATACACTCTTAACCATTCTACACTTGTTAGAACCTCCAAGGACTCGTGCTACACCCTCTAGGTCACTTGGGGTACCGAGCAATGTTTAGGATCATTCTAATGGTTCTTATAAGTCCTAATACACATTCCTAGACCATTCTAAGCCTTTAGAATACTCTCTTAACCATTCTACACTTGTTAGAACATCAAAGGACTCGTGCTACACCCTCTACATCCCTTGGTGTACCAAGCAATGTTTAGGATCATTCTAATGGTTCTTATAAGTCCTAATACACCTTCCTAGACCATTCTAAGCCTTTAGAATACTCTCTTAACCATTCTACACTTGTTAGAACCTCCAAGGACGCGTGCTACACCCTCTATGTCCCTTGAGGACTCAAGTATTGTTTAGGATCATTCTAATGGTTCTTATAAGTCCTAATACACATTCCTAGACCTTTCTAAGCCTTTAGAATACTCTCTTAACCATTCTACACTTGTTAGAACATCCAAGGACTCGTGCTACACCCTCTACATCCCTTGGTGTACCAAGCAATGTTTAGGATCATTCTAATGGTTCTTATAAGTCCTAATACACCTTCCTAGACCATTCTAAGCCTTTAGAATACTCTCTTAACCATTCTACACTTGTTAGAACCTCCAAGGACTCATGCTACACCCTCTACGTCCCATGGGGACTAGAGTATTGTTTAGGATCATTCTAATGGTTCATATAAGTCCAAATACACATTCCTAGACCATTCTAAGCCTTTAGAATACTCTCTTAACCATTATACACTTGTTAAAACCTCCAAGGACTCGTGCTACACCCTCTATGTCCCTTGAGGACTCAAGTATTGTTTAGGATCATTCTAATGGTTCTTATAAGTTCTAATACACATTCCTAGACCTTTCTAAGCCTTTAGAATACTCTCTTAACCATTCTACACTTGTTAGAACATCCAAGGACTCGTGCTACACCCTCTACGTCCTTTGGGGTACCAAGCAATGTTTAGGATCATTCTAATGGTTCTTATAAGTCCTAATACACATTCCTAGACCATTCTAAGCCTTTAGAATACTCTCTTAACCATTCTACACTTGTTAGAACCTCCAAGGACTCATGCGACACGCTCTACTTCCCTTGGGGACTCAAGCATTGTTTAGGATCCTTCTAATGGTTCTTATAAGTCCAAATACATATTCCTAGACCATTCTAAGCCTTTAGAATACACTCTTAACCATTCTACACTTGTTAGAACCTCCAAGGACTCGTGCTACACCCTCTACGTCACTTGGGGTACCGAGCAATGTTTAGGATCATTCTAATGGTTCTTATAAGTTCTAATACACATTCCTAGACCTTTCTAAGCCTTTAGAATACTCTCTTAACCATTCTACACTTGTTAGAACATCCAAGGACTCGTGCTACACCCTCTACGTCCTTTGGGGTACCAAGCAATGTTTAGGATCATTCTAATGGTTCTTATAAGTCCTAATACACATTCCTAGACCATTCTAAGCCTTTAGAATACTCTCTTAACCATTCTACACTTGTTAGAACCTCCAAGGACTCATGCGACACGCTCTACTTCCCTTGGGGACTCAAGCATTGTTTAGGATCCTTCTAATGGTTCTTATAAGTCCAAATACATATTCCTAGACCATTCTAAGCCTTTAGAATACACTCTTAACCATTCTACACTTGTTAGAACCTCCAAGGACTCGTGCTACACCCTCTACGTCACTTGGGGTACCGAGCAATGTTTAGGATCATTCTAATGGTTCTTATAAGTCCTAATACACATTCCTAGACCATTCTAAGCCTTTAGAATACTCTCTTAACCATTCTACACTTGTTAGAACCTCCAAGGACTCGTGCTACACCCTCTATGTCCCTTGAGGACTCAAGTATTGTTTAGGATCATTCTAATGGTTCTTATAAGTCCTAATACACATTCCTAGACCTTTCTAAGCCTTTAGAATACTCTCTTAACCATTCTACACTTGTTAGAACATCCAAGGACTCGTGCTACACCCTCTACATCCCTTGGTGTACCAAGCAATGTTTAGGATCATTCTAATGGTTCTTATAAGTCCTAATACACCTTCCTAGACCATTCTAAGCCTTTAGAATACTCTCTTAACCATTCTACACTTGTTAGAACCTCCAAGGACTCGTGCTACACCCTCTATGTCCCTTGAGGACTCAAGTATTGTTTAGGATCATTCTAATGGTTCTTATAAGTCCTAATACACATTCCTAGACCTTTCTAAGCCTTTAGAATACTCTCTTAACCATTCTACACTTGTTAGAACATCCAAGGACTCGTGCTACACCCTCTACATCCCTTGGTGTACCAAGCAATGTTTAGGATCATTCTAATGGTTCTTATAAGTCCTAATACACCTTCCTAGACCATTCTAAGCCTTTAGAATACTCTCTTAACCATTCTACACTTGTTAGAACCTCCAAGGACTCATGCTACACCCTCTACGTCCCATGGGGACTAGAGCATTGTTTAGGATCATTCTAATGGTTCATATAAGTCCAAATACATATTCCTAGACCATTCTAAGCCTTTAGAATACTCTCTTAACCATTATACACTTGTTAAAACCTCCAAGGACTCGTGCTACACCCTCTATGTCCCTTGAGGACTCAAGTATTGTTTAGGATCATTCTAATGGTTCTTATAAGTTCTAATACACATTCCTAGACCTTTCTAAGCCTTTAGAATACTCTCTTAACCATTCTACACTTGTTAGAACATCCAAGGACTCGTGCTACACCCTCTACGTCCTTTGGGGTACCAAGCAATGTTTAGGATCATTCTAATGGTTCTTATAAGTCCTAATACACATTCCTAGACCATTCTAAGCCTTTAGAATACTCTCTTAACCATTCTACACTTGTTAGAACCTCCAAGGACTCGTGCGACACGCTCTACTTCCCTTGGGGACTCAAGCATTGTTTAGGATCCTTCTAATGGTTCTTATAAGTCCAAATACATATTCCTAGACCATTCTAAGCCTTTAGAATACACTCTTAACCATTCTACACTTGTTAGAACCTCCAAGGACTCGTGCTACACCCTCTACGTCACTTGGGGTACCGAGCAATGTTTAGGATCATTCTAATGGTTCTTATAAGTCCTAATACACATTCCTAGACCATTCTAAGCCTTTAGAATACTCTCTTAACCATTCCATACTTGTTAGAACATCCAAGGACTCGTGCTACACCCTCTACGTCCCTTGGTGTACCAAGCACTGTTTAGGATCATTCTAATGTTCTTATAAGTCCTAATACACATTCCTAGATTCTAAGCCTTTAGAATACTCTCTTAACCATTATACACTTGTTAAAACCTCCAAGGACTCATGCTACACCCTCTACGTCCCTTGAGGACTCAAGTATTGCTTAGGATCATTCTAATGGTTCTTATAAGTCCTAATACACATTCCTAGACCATTCTAAGCCTTTAGGATACTCTCTTAACCATTCTTCACTTGTTAGAACATCCAAGGACTCGTGTTACACCCTCTACATCCCTTGGTGTACCAAGCGATGTTTAGGATCATTCTAATGGTTCTTATAAGTCCCAATACACCTTCCTAGACCATTCTAAGCCTTTAGAATACTCTCTTAACTATTCTACACTTGTTAGAACCTCCAAGGACTCGTGCTACACCCTCTACGTCCTTTGGGGTACCAAGCAATGTTTAGGGTCATTCTAATGGTTCTTATAAGTCCTAATACACATTCCTAGACCATTCTAAGCCTTTAGAATACTCTCTTAACCATTCTACTCTTGTTAGAACCTCCAAGGACTCGTGCGACATGCTCTACTTCCCTTGGGGACTCAAGCATTGTTTAGGATCATTCTAATGGTTCTTATAAGTCCAAATACATATTCCTAGTTCATTCTAAGCCTTTAGAATACACTCTTAACCATTCTACACTTGTTAGAACCTCCAAGGACTCGTGCTACACCCTCTAGATCACTTGGGGTACCGAGCAATGTTTAGGATCATTCTAATGGTTCTTATAAGTCCTAATACACATTCCTAGACCTTTCTAAGCCTTTAGAATACTCTCTTAACCATTCTACACTTGTTAGAACATCCAAGGACTCGTGCTACACCCTCTACATCCCTTGGTGTACCAAGCAATGTTTAGGATCATTCTAATGGTTCTTATAAGTCCTAATACACATTCCTAGACCATTCTAAGCCTTTAGAATACTCTCTTAACCATTCTACACTTGTTAGAACCTCCAAGGACTCATGCTACACCCTCTACGTCCCATGGGGACTAGAGCATTGTTTAGGATCATTCTAATGGTTCATATAAGTCCAAACACATATTCCTAGACCATTCTAAGCGTTTGGAATACTCTCTTAACCATTATACACTTGTTAAAACCTCCAAGGACTCGTGCTACACCCTCTATGTCCCGTGAGGACTCAAGTACTGTTTAGGATCATTCTAATGGTTCTTATAAGTCCTAATAAACATTCCTAGACCATTCTAAGCCTTTAGAATACTCTCTTAACCATTCTACACTTGTTAGAACCTCCAAGGACTCGTGCTACACCCTCTATGTCCCTTGAGGACTCAAGTATTGTTTAGGATCATTCTAATGGTTCTTATAAGTCCTAATACACATTCCTAGACCTTTCTAAGCCTTTAGAATACTCTCTTAACCATTCTACACTTGTTAGAACATCCAAGGACTCGTGCTACACCCTCTACATCCCTTGGTGTACCAAGCAATGTTTAGGATCATTCTAATGGTTCTTATAAGTCCTAATACACCTTCCTAGACCATTCTAAGCCTTTAGAATACTCTCTTAACCATTCTACACTTGTTAGAACCTCCAAGGACTCATGCTACACCCTCTACGTCCCATGGGGACTAGAGCATTGTTTAGGATCATTCTAATGGTTCATATAAGTCCAAATACATATTCCTAGACCATTCTAAGCCTTTAGAATACTCTCTTAACCATTATACACTTGTTAAAACCTCCAAGGACTCGTGCTACACCCTCTATGTCCCTTGAGGACTCAAGTATTGTTTAGGATCATTCTAATGGTTCTTATAAGTTCTAATACACATTCCTAGACCTTTCTAAGCCTTTAGAATACTCTCTTAACCATTCTACACTTGTTAGAACATCCAAGGACTCGTGCTACACCCTCTACGTCCTTTGGGGTACCAAGCAATGTTTAGGATCATTCTAATGGTTCTTATAAGTCCTAATACACATTCCTAGACCATTCTAAGCCTTTAGAATACTCTCTTAACCATTCTACACTTGTTAGAACCTCCAAAGACTCGTGCGACACGCTCTACTTCCCTTGGGGACTCAAGCACTGTTTAGGATCCTTCTAATGGTTCTTATAAGTCCAAATACATATTCCTAGACCATTCTAAGCCTTTAGAATACACTCTTAACCATTCTACACTTGTTAGAACCTCCAAGGACTCGTGCTACACCCTCTACGTCACTTGGGGTACCGAGCAATGTTTAGGATCATTCTAATGGTTCTTATAAGTCCTAATACACATTCCTAGACCATTCTAAGTCTTTAAAATACTCTCTAAACCATTCCATACTTGTTAGAACATCCAAGGACTCGTGCTACACCCTCTACGTCCCTTGGTGTACCAAGCACTGTTTAGGATCATTCTAATGTTCTTATAAGTCCTAATACACATTCCTAGATTCTAAGCCTTTAGAATACTCTCTTAACCATTATACACTTGTTAAAACCTCCAAGGACTCATGCTACACCCTCTACGTCCCTTGAGGACTCAAGTATTGCTTAGGATCATTCTAATGGTTCTTATAAGTCCTAATACACATTCCTAGACCATTCTAAGCCTTTAGGATACTCTCTTAACCATTCTTCACTTGTTAGAACATCCAAGGACTCGTGCTACACCCTCTACATCCCTTGGTGTACCAAGCGATGTTTAGGATCATTCTAATGGTTCTTATAAGTCCCAATACACCTTCCTAGACCATTCTAAGCCTTTAGAATACTCTCTTAACCATTCTACACTTGTTAGAACCTCCAAGGACTCGTGCTACACCCTCTACGTCCTTTGGGGTACCAAGCAATGTTTAGGGTCATTCTAATGGTTCTTATAAGTCCTAATACACATTCCTAGACCATTCTAAGCCTTTAGAATACTCTCTTAACCATTATACACTTGTTAAAACCTCCAAGGACTCGTGCTACACCCTCTATGTCCCTTGAGGACTCAAGTATTGTTTAGGATCATTCTAATGGTTCTTATAAGTTCTAATACACATTCCTAGACCATTCTAAGCCTTTAGAATACTCTCTTAACCATTATACACTTGTTAAAACCTCCAAGGACTCGTGCTACACCCTCTATGTCCCTTGAGGACTCAAGTATTGTTTAGGATCATTCTAATGGTTCTTATAAGTTCTAATACACATTCCTAGACCTTTCTAAGCCTTTAGAATACTCTCTTAACCATTCTACACTTGTTAGAACATCCAAGGACTCGTGCTACACCCTCTACGTCCTTTGGGGTACCAAGCAATGTTTAGGGTCATTCTAATGGTTCTTATAAGTCCTAATACACATTCCTAGACCATTCTAAGCCTTTAGAATACTCTCTTAACCATTCTACACTTGTTAGAACCTCCAAGGACTCATGCTACACCCTCTACGTCCCATGGGGACTAGAGCATTGTTTAGGATCATTCTAATGGTTCATATAAGTCCAAATACATATTCCTAGACCATTCTAAGCGTTTGGAATACTCTCTTAACCATTATACACTTGTTAAAACCTCCAAGGACTCGTGCTACACCCTCTATGTCCCTTGAGGACTCAAGTACTGTTTAGGATCATTCTAATGGTTCTTATAAGTCCTAATAAACATTCCTAGACCATTCTAAGCCTTTAGAATACTCTCTTAACCATTCTACACTTGTTAGAACCTCCAAGGACTCGTGCGACACGCTCTACTTCCCTTGGGGACTCAAGCATTGTTTAGGATCATTCTAATGGTTCTTATAAGTCCAAATACATATTCCTAGTTCATTCTAAGCCTTTAGAATACACTCTTAACCATTCTACACTTGTTAGAACCTCCAAGGACTCGTGCTACACCCTCTAGATCACTTGGGGTACCGAGCAATGTTTAGGATCATTCTAATGGTTCTTATAAGTCCTAATACACATTCCTAGACCTTTCTAAGCCTTTAGAATACTCTCTTAACCATTCTACACTTGTTAGAACATCCAAGGACTCGTGCTACACCCTCTACATCCCTTGGTGTACCAAGCAATGTTTAGGATCATTCTAATGGTTCTTATAAGTCCTAATACACATTCCTAGACCATTCTAAGCCTTTAGAATACTCTCTTAACCATTCTACACTTGTTAGAACCTCCAAGGACTCATGCTACACCCTCTACGTCCCATGGGGACTAGAGCATTGTTTAGGATCATTCTAATGGTTCATATAAGTCCAAATACATATTCCTAGACCATTCTAAGCGTTTGGAATACTCTCTTAACCATTATACACTTGTTAAAACCTCCAAGGACTCGTGCTACACCCTCTATGTCCCTTGAGGACTCAAGTACTGTTTAGGATCATTCTAAAGGTTCTTATAAGTCCTAATAAACATTCCTAGACCATTCTAAGCCTTTAGAATACTCTCTTAACCATTCTACACTTGTTAGAACCTCCAACGACTCGTGCGACACGCTCTACTTCCTTTGGGGACTCAAGCATTGTTTAGGATCATTCTAATGGTTCTTATAAGTCCAAATACATATTCCTAGACCATTCTAAGCCTTTAGAATACACTCTTAACCATTCTACACTTGTTAGAACCTCCAACGACTCGTGCTACACCCTCTAGGTCACTTGGGGTACCGAGCAATGTTTAGGATCATTCTAATGGTTCTTATAAGTCCTAATACACATTCCTAGACCATTCTAAGCCTTTAGAATACTCTCTTAACCATTCTACACTTGTTAGAACATCAAAGGACTCGTGCTACACCCTCTACATCCCTTTGTGTACCAAGCAATGTTTAGGATCATTCTAATGGTTCTTATAAGTCCTAATACACCTTCCTAGACCATTCTAAGCCTTTAGAATACTCTCTTAACCATTCTACACTTGTTAAAACCTCCAAGGACTCATGCTACACGCTCTACGTCCCTTGGGGACTCAAGCATTGTTTAGGATCATTCTAATGGTTCTTATAAGTCCAAATACATATTCCTAGACCATTCTAGGCCTTTAGAATACTCTCTTAACCATTCTACACTTGTTAGAACCTCCAAGGACTCGTGCTACACCCTCTACATCACTTGGGGTACCGAGCAATGTTTAGGATCATTCTAATGGTTCTTATAACTCCTAATACACATTCCTAGACCATTCTAAGCCTTTAGAATACTCTCTTAACCATTATACACTTGTTAGAACATCCAAGGACTCGTGCTACACCCTCTACGTCCCTTGAGGACTCAAGTATTGTTTAGGATCATTCTAATGGTTCTTATAAGTCCAAATACATATTCCTAGAACATTCTAAGCCATTAGAATACTCTCTTAACCATTCTACACTTGTTAGAACCTCCAAGGACTCGTGCTACACCCTCTACGTCACTTGGGGTACCGAGCAATTTTTAGGATCATTCTAATGGTTCTTATAAGTCCTAATACACATTCCTAGACCATTCTAAGCCTTTAGAATACTCTCTTAACCATTCTACACTTGTTAGAACCTCCAAGGACTCGTGCTACACCCTATACGTCCCTTGGGGACTCAAGCATTGTTTAGGATCATTCTAATGGTTCTTATAAGTCCTAATACACATTCCTAGACCTTTCTAAGCCTTTAGAATACTCTCTTAACCATTCTACACTTGTTAGAACATCCAAGGACTCGTGCTACACCCTCTACATCCCTTGGTGTACCAAGCAATGTTTAGGATCATTCTAATGGTTCTTATAAGTCCTAATACACATTCCTAGACCATTCTAAACCTTTAGAATACTCTCTTAACCATTCTACACTTGTTAGAACCTCCAAGGACTCGTGCGACACGCTCTACTTCCCTTGGGGACTCAAGCATTGTTTAGGATCCTTCTAATGGTTCTTATAAGTCCAAATACATATTCCTAGACCATTCTAAGCCTTTAGAATACACTCTTAACCATTCTACACTTGTTAGAACCTCCAAGGACTCGTGCTACACCCTCTAGATCACTTGGGGTACCGAGCAATGTTTAGGATCATTCTAATGGTTCTTATAAGTCATAATACACATTCCTAGACCTTTCTAAGCCTTTAGAATACTCTCTTAACCATTCTACACTTGTTAGAACATCCAAGGACTCGTGCTACACCCTCTACATCCCTTGGTGTACCAAGCAATGTTTAGGATCATTCTAATGGTTCTTATAAGTCCTAATACACATTCCTAGACCATTCTAAGCCTTTAGAATACTCTCTTAACCATTCTACACTTGTTAGAACCTCCAAGGACTCATGCTACACCCTCTACGTCCCATGGGGACTAGAGCATTGTTTAGGATCATTCTAATGGTTCATATAAGTCCAAATACATATTCCTAGACCATTCTAAGCGTTTGGAATACTCTCTTAACCATTATACAATTGTTAAAACCTCCAAGGACTCGTGCTACACCCTCTATGTCCCTTGAGGACTCAAGTACTGTTTAGGATCATTCTAATGGTTCTTATAAGTCCTAATAAACATTCCTAGACCATTCTAAGCCTTTAGAATACTCTCTTAACCATTCTACACTTGTTAGAACCTCCAAGGACTCGTGCGACACGCTCTACTTCCTTTGGGGACTCAAGCATTGTTTAGGATCATTCTAATGGTTCTTATAAGTCCAAATACATATTCATAGACCATTCTAAGCCTTTAGAATACACTCTTAACCATTCTACACTTGTTAGAACCTCCAACGACTCGTGCTACACCCTCTAGGTCACTTGGGGTACCGAGCAATGTTTAGGATCATTCTAATGGTTCTTATAAGTCCTAATACACATTCCTAGACCATTCTAAGCCTTTAGAATACTCTCTTAACCATTCCATACTTGTTAGAACATCCAAGGACTCGTGCTACACCCTCTACGTCCCTTGGTGTACCAAGCACTGTTTAGGATCATTCTAATGTTCTTATAAGTCCTAATACACATTCCTAGATTCTAAGCCTTTAGAATACTCTCTTAACCATTCTACACTTGTTAGAACCTCCAAGGACTCATGCTACACGCTCTATGTCCCTTGGGGACTCAAGCATTGTTTAGGATCATTCTAATGGTTCTTATAAGTCCAAATACATATTCCTAGACCATTCATAGCCTTTAGAATACTCTCTTAACCATTCTACACTTGTTAGAACCTCCAAGGACTCGTGCTACACCCTCTACGTCACTTGGGGTACCGAGCAATGTTTAGGATCATTCTAATGGTTCTTATAAGTCCTAATACACATTCCTAGACCATTCTAAGCCTTTAGAATACTCTCTTAACCATTCCATACTTGTTAGAACATCCAAGGACTCGTGCTACACCCTCTACGTCCCTTGGTGTACCAAGCACTGTTTAGGATCATTCTAATGTTCTTATAAGTCCTAATACACATTCCTAGACCATTCTAAGCCTTTAGAATACTCTCTTAACCATTCCATACTTGTTAGAACATCCAAGGACTCGTGCTACACCCTCTACGTCCCTTGGTGTACCAAGCACTGTTTAGGATCATTCTAATGTTCTTATAAGTCCTAATACACATTCCTAGATTCTAAGCCTTTAGAATACTCTCTTAACCATTCTACACTTGTTAGAACCTCCAAGGACTCATGCTACACGCTCTATGTCCCTTGGGGACTCAAGCATTGTTTAGGATCATTCTAATGGTTCTTATAAGTCCAAATACATATTCCTAGACCATTCATAGCCTTTAGAATACTCTCTTAACCATTCTACACTTGTTAGAACCTCCAAGGACTCGTGCTACACCCTCTACGTCACTTGGGGTACCGAGCAATGTTTAGGATCATTCTAATGGTTCTTATAAGTCCTAATACACATTCCTAGACCATTCTAAGCCTTTAGAATACTCTCTTAACCATTCCATACTTGTTAGAACATCCAAGGACTCGTGCTACACCCTCTACGTCCCTTGGTGTACCAAGCACTGTTTAGGATCATTCTAATGTTCTTATAAGTCCTAATACACATTCCTAGATTCTAAGCCTTTAGAATACTCTCTTAACCATTCTACACTTGTTAGAACCTCCAAGGACTCATGCTACACGCTCTATGTCCCTTGGGGACTCAAGCATTGTTTAGGATCATTCTAATGGTTCTTATAAGTCCAAATACATATTCCTAGACCATTCATAGCCTTTAGAATACTCTCTTAACCATTCTACACTTGTTAGAACCTCCAAGGACTCGTGCTACACCCTCTACGTCACTTGGTGTACCGAGCAATGTTTAGGATCATTCTAATGGTTCTTATAACTCCTAATACACATTCCTAGACCATTCTAAGCCTTTAGAATACTCTCTTAACCATTATACACTTGTTAGAACATCCAAGGACTCGTGCTACACCCTCTACGTCCCTTGAGGACTCAAGTATTGCTTAGGATCATTCTAATGGTTCTTATAAGTCCTAATACACATTCCTAGATTCTAAGCCTTTAGAATACTCTCTTAACCATTCTACACTTGTTAGAACCTCCAAGGACTCGTGCTACACCCTCTACGTCACTTGGGGTACCGAGCAATGTTTAGGATCATTCTAATGGTTCTTATAACTCCTAATACACATTCCTAGACCATTCTAAGCCTTTAGAATACTCTCTTAACCATTATACACTTGTTAGAACATCCAAGGGCTCGTGCTACACCCTCTACGTCCCTTGAGGACTCAAGTATTGTTTAGGATCATTCTAATGGTTCTTATAAGTCCAAATACATATTCCTAGAACATTCTAAGCCTTTAGAATACTCTCTTAACCATTCTACACTTGTTAGAACCTCCAAGGACTCGTGCTACACCCTCTACGTCACTTGGGGTACCGAGCAATTTTTAGGATCATTCTAATGGTTCTTATAAGTCCTAATACACATTCCTAGACCATTCTAAGCCTTTAGAATACTCTCTTAACCATTATACACTTGTTAAAACCTCCAAGGACTCATGCTACACCCTCTACGTCCCTTGAGGACTCAAGTATTGTTTAGGATCATTCTAATGGTTCTTATAAGTCCTAATACACATTCCTAGACAATTCTAAGCCTTTAGAATACTCTCTTAACCATTCTACACTTGTTAGAACCTCCAAGGACTCGTGCTACACCCTCTACGTCCCTTGGGGTACCGAGCAATGTTTAGGATCATTCTAATGGTTCTTATAAGTCCTAATACATATTCCTCGACCATTCTAAGCCTTTAGAATACTCTCTTAACCATTATACACTTGTTAAAACCTCCAAGGACTCGTGCTACACCCTCTATGTCCCTTGAGGACTCAAGTACTGTTTAGGATCATTCTAATGGTTCTTATAAGTCCTAATAAACATTCCTAGACCATTCTAAGCCTTTAGAATACTCTCTTAACCATTCTACACTTGTTAGAACCTCCAAGGACTCGTGCGACACGCTCTACTTCCTTTGGGGACTCAAGCATTGTTTAGGATCATTCTAATGGTTCTTATAAGTCCAAATACATATTCATAGAGCATTCTAAGCCTTTAGAATACACTCTTAACCATTCTACACTTGTTAGAACCTCCAACGACTCGTGCTACACCCTCTAGGTCACTTGGGGTACCGAGCAATGTTTAGGATCATTCTAATGGTTCTTATAAGTCCTAATACACATTCCTAGACCATTCTAAGCCTTTAGAATACTCTCTTAACCATTCCATACTTGTTAGAACATCCAAGGACTCGTGCTACACCCTCTACGTCCCTTGGTGTACCAAGCACTGTTTAGGATCATTCTAATGTTCTTATAAGTCCTAATACACATTCCTAGATTCTAAGCCTTTAGAATACTCTCTTAACCATTCTACACTTGTTAGAACCTCCAAGGACTCATGCTACACGCTCTATGTCCCTTGGGGACTCAAGCATTGTTTAGGATCATTCTAATGGTTCTTATAAGTCCAAATACATATTCCTAGACCATTCATAGCCTTTAGAATACTCTCTTAACCATTCTACACTTGTTAGAACCTCCAAGGACTCGTGCTACACCCTCTACGTCACTTGGGGTACCGAGCAATGTTTAGGATCATTCTAATGGTTCTTATAAGTCCTAATACACATTCCTAGACCATTCTAAGCCTTTAGAATACTCTCTTAACCATTCCATACTTGTTAGAACATCCAAGGACTCGTGCTACACCCTCTACATCCCTTGGTGTACCAAGCACTGTTTAGGATCATTCTAATGTTCTTATAAGTCCTAATACACATTCCTAGATTCTAAGCCTTTAGAATACTCTCTTAACCATTCTACACTTGTTAGAACCTCCAAGGACTCATGCTACACGCTCTATGTCCCTTGGGGACTCAAGCATTGTTTAGGATCATTCTAATGGTTCTTATAAGTCCAAATACATATTCCTAGACCATTCATAGCCTTTAGAATACTCTCTTAACCATTCTACACTTGTTAGAACCTCCAAGGACTCGTGCTACACCCTCTACGTCACTTGGGGTACCGAGCAATGTTTAGGATCATTCTAATGGTTCTTATAAGTCCTAATACACATTCCTAGACCATTCTAAGCCTTTAGAATACTCTCTTAACCATTCCATACTTGTTAGAACATCCAAGGACTCGTGCTACACCCTCTACGTCCCTTGGTGTACCAAGCACTGTTTAGGATCATTCTAATGTTCTTATAAGTCCTAATACACATTCCTAGATTCTAAGCCTTTAGAATACTCTCTTAACCATTCTACACTTGTTAGAACCTCCAAGGACTCATGCTACACGCTCTATGTCCCTTGGGGACTCAAGCATTGTTTAGGATCATTCTAATGGTTCTTATAAGTCCAAATACATATTCCTAGACCATTCATAGCCTTTAGAATACTCTCTTAACCATTCTACACTTGTTAGAACCTCCAAGGACTCGTGCTACACCCTCTACGTCACTTGGGGTACCGAGCAATGTTTAGGATCATTCTAATGGTTCTTATAACTCCTAATACACATTCCTAGACCATTCTAAGCCTTTAGAATACTCTCTTAACCATTATACACTTGTTAGAACATCCAAGGACTCGTGCTACACCCTCTACGTCCCTTGAGGACTCAAGTATTGCTTAGGATCATTCTAATGGTTCTTATAAGTCCTAATACACATTCCTAGATTCTAAGCCTTTAGAATACTCTCTTAACCATTCTACACTTGTTAGAACCTCCAAGGACTCGTGCTACACCCTCTACGTCACTTGGGGTACCGAGCAATGTTTAGGATCATTCTAATGGTTCTTATAACTCCTAATACACATTCCTAGACCATTCTAAGCCTTTAGAATACTCTCTTAACCATTATACACTTGTTAGAACATCCAAGGACTCGTGCTACACCCTCTACGTCCCTTGAGGACTCAAGTATTGTTTAGGATCATTCTAATGGTTCTTATAAGTCCAAATACATATTCCTAGAACATTCTAAGCCTTTAGAATACTCTCTTAACCATTCTACACTTGTTAGAACCTCCAAGGACTCGTGCTACACCCTCTACGTCACTTGGGGTACCGAGCAATTTTTAGGATCATTCTAATGGTTCTTATAAGTCCTAATACACATTCCTAGACCATTCTAAGCCTTTAGAATACTCTCTTAACCATTATACACTTGTTAAAACCTCCAAGGACTCATGCTACACCCTCTACGTCCCTTGAGGACTCAAGTATTGTTTAGGATCATTCTAATGGTTCTTATAAGTCCTAATACACATTCCTAGACAATTCTAAGCCTTTAGAATACTCTCTTAACCATTCTACACTTGTTAGAACCTCCAAGGACTCGTGCTACACCCTCTACGTCCCTTGGGGTACCGAGCAATGTTTAGGATCATTCTAATGGTTCTTATAAGTCCTAATACATATTCCTCGACCATTCTAAGCCTTTAGAATACTCTCTTAACCATTATACACTTGTTAAAACCTCCAAGGACTCATGCTACACCCTCTACGTCCCTTGAGGACTCAAGTATTGTTTAGGATCATTCTAATGGTTCTTATAAGTCCTAATACACATTCCTAGACCATTCTAATCCTTTAGAATACTCTCTTAACCATTCTACACTTGTTAGAACATCCAAGGACTCGTGCTACACCCTCTACGTCCCTTAGTGTACCAAGCAATGTTTAGGATCATTCTAATGGTTTTTATAAGTCCTAATACACCTTCCTAGACCATTCTAAGCCTTTAGAATACTCTCTTAACCATTCTACACTTGTTAGAACCTCCAAGGACACATGCTACACCCTCTACGTCCCTTGGGGACTCAAGCATTGTTTAGGATCATTCTAATGGTTCTTATAACTCCTAATACACATTCCTAGACCATTCTAAGCCTTTAGAATACTCTCTTAACCATTCTACACTTGTTAGAAACTCCAAGGACTCGTGTTACACCCTCTACGTCACTTGGGGTACCGAGCAATGTTTAGGATCATTCTAATGGTTCTTATAAGTCCTGAGACACATTCCTAGACGATTCTAAGCCTTTAGAATACTCTCTTAACCATTCTACACTTGTTAGAACATCCAAGGACTCGAGCTACACCCTCTACGTCCCTTGGTGTACCAAGCAATGTTTAGGATCATTCTAATGGTTTTTATAAGTCCTAATACACCTTCCTAGACCATTCTAAGCCTTTAGAATACTCTCTTAACCATTCTACACTTGTTAGAACCTCCAAGGACACATGCTACACCCTCTACGTCCCTTGGGGACTCAAGCATTGTTTAGGATCATTCGAATGGTTCTTATAAGTCCTAATACACATTCCTAGACCATTCTAAGCCTTTTGAATACTCTCTTAACCATTATAAACTTGTAGAACCTCCAAGGACTCGTGCTACACCCTCTACGTCCCTTGGTGTACCTAGCAATGTTTAGGATCATTCTAATGGTTCTTATAAGTTTTAATACACCTTCCTAGACCATTCTAAGCCTTTAGAATACTCTCTTAACCATTCTACACTTGTTAGAAACTCCAAGGACTCATGCTACACCCTCTACGTCCCTTGGGGACTTAAGCATTGTTTAGGATCATTCTAATGATTCTTATAAGTCCAAATACATATTCCTAGACCATTCTAGGCCTTTAGAATACTCTCTTAACCATTCTACACTTGTTAGAACCTCCAAGGACTCGTGCTACACCCTCTACGTCACTTGGGGTACCGAGCAATGTTTAGGATCATTCTAATGGTTCTTATAACTCCTAATACACATTCCTAGACCATTCTAAGCCTTTAGAATACTCTCTTAACCATTATACACTTGTTAAAACCTCCAAGGACTCATGCTACACCCTCTACGTCCCTTGAGGACTCAAGTATTGTTTAGGATCATTCTAATGGTTCTTATAAGTCCTAATACACATTCCTAGACAATTCTAAGCCTTTAGAATACTCTCTTAACCATTCTACACTTGTTAGAACCTCCAAGGACTCGTGCTACACCCTCTACGTCACTTGGGGTACCGAGCAATGTTTAGGATCATTCTAATGGTTCTTATAACTCCTAATACACATTCCTAGACCATTCTAAGCCTTTAGAATACTCTCTTAACCATTATACACTTGTTAGAACATCCAAGGACTCGTGCTACACCCTCTACGTCCCTTGAGGACTCAAGTATTGTTTAGGATCATTCTAATGGTTCTTATAAGTCCAAATACATATTCCTAGAACATTCTAAGCCTTTAGAATACTCTCTTAACCATTCTACACTTGTTAAAACCTCCAAGGACTCATGCTACACGCTCTACGTCCCTTGGGGACTCATGCATTGTTTAGGATCATTCTAATGGTTCTTATAAGTCCAAATATATATTCCTAGACCATTCTAGGCCTTTAGAATACTCTCTTAACCATTCTACACTTGTTAGAACCTCCAAGGACTCGTGCTACACCCTCTACGTCACTTGGGGTACCGAGCAATGTTTAGGATCATTCTAATGGTTCTTATAACTCCTAATACACATTCCTAGACCATTCTAAGCCTTTAGAATACTCTCTTAACCATTATACACTTGTTAGAACATCCAAGGACTCGTGCTACACCCTCTACGTCCCTTGAGGACTCAAGTATTGTTTAGGATCATTCTAATGGTTCTTATAAGTCCAAATACACATTCCTAGACCATTCTAAGCCTTTAGAATACTCTCTTAACCATTCTACACTTGTTAGAACCTCCAAGGACTCGTGCTACACCCTCTACGTCACTTGGGGTACCGAGCAATATTTAGGATCATTCTAATGGTTCTTATAAGTCCTAATACACAATCCTAGACCATTCTAAGCCTTTAGAATACTCTCTTAACCATTCTACACTTGTTAGAACATCCAAGGACTCGTGCTACACCCTCTACGTCCCTTGGTGTACCAAGCAATGTTTAGGATCATTCTAATAGTTCTTATAAGTCCTAATACACCTTCCTAGACCATTCTAAGCCTTTAGAATACTCTCTTAACCATTCTACACTTGTTAGAACCTCCAAGGACTCATGCTACACCCTCTACGTCACTTGGGGTACCGAGCAATGTTTAGGATCATTCTAATGGTTCTTATAAGTCCTAATACACATTCCTAGACCATTCTAAGCCTTTAGAATACTCTCTTAACCATTCTACACTTGTTAGAACATCCAAGGACTCGTGCTACACCCTCTACGTCCCTTGGTGTACCAAGCAATGTTTAGGATCATTCTAATGGTTCTTATAAGTCCTAATACACATTCCTAGACCATTCTAAGCATTTAGAATACTCTCTTAACCATTATACACTTGTTAAAACCTCCAAGGACTCGTGCTACACCCTCTACGTCCCTTGGTGTACCAAGCAATGTTTAGGATCATTCTAATGGTCCTTATAAGTCCTAATACACATTTCTAGACCATTCTAAGTCTTTAGAATACTCTCTTAACCATTATACACTTGTTAAAACCTGCAAGGACTCATGCTACACCCTCTACGTCCCTTGAGGACTCAAGTATTGTTTAGGATCATTCTAATGGTTCTTATAAGTCCTAATACACATTCCTAGACCATTCTAAGCCTTTAGAATACTCTCTTAACCATTCTACACTTGTTAGAACCTCCAAGGACTCGTGCTACACCCTCTACGTCACTTGGGGTACCGAGCAATGTTTAGGATCATTCTAATGGTTCTTATAAGTCCTAATACACATTCCTAGACCATTCTAAGCCTTTAGAATACTCTCTTAACCATTATACACTTGTTAAAACCTCCAAGGACTCGTGCTACACCCTCTACGTCCCTTGGTGTACCAAGCAATGTTTAGGATCATTCTAATGGTCCTTATAAGTCCTAATACACATTCCTAGACCATTCTAGGTCTTTAGAATACTCTCTTAACCATTATACACTTGTTAAAACCTGCAAGGACTCATGCTACACCCTCTACGTCCCTTGAGGACTCAAGTATTGTTTAGGATCATTCTAATGGTTCTTATAAGTCCTAATACACATTCCTAGACCATTCTAAGCCTTTAGAATACTCTCTTAACCATTCTACACTTGTTAGAACCTCCAAGGACTCGTGCTACACCCTCTACGTCACTTGGGGTACCGAGCAATGTTTAGGATCATTCTAATGGTTCTTATAAGTCCTAATACACATTCCTAGACCATTCTAAGCCTTTAGAATACTCTCTTAACCATTATACACTTGTTAAAACCTCCAAGGACTCATGCTACACCCTCTACGTCCCTTGAGGACTCAAGTATTATTTAGGATCATTCTAATGGTTCTTATAAGTCCTAATACACATTCCTAGACCATTCTAAGCCTTTAGAATACTCTCTTAACAATTCTACACTTGTTAGAACATCCAAGGACTCGTGCTACACCCTCTACGTCCCTTGGTGTACCAAGCAATGTTTAGGATCATTCTAATGGTTCTTATAAGTCCTAATACACCTTCCTAGACCATTCTAAGCCTTTAGAATACTCTCTTAACCATTCTACACTTGTTAGAACCTCCAAGGACTCATGCTACACCCTCTACGTCCCTTGGGGACTCAAGCATTGTTTAGGATCATTCTAATGGTTCTTATAAGTCCAAATACAAATTCCTAGACCATTCATAGCCTTTAGAATACTCTCTTAACCATTCTACACTTGTTAGAACCTCCAAGGACTCGTGCTACACCCTCTACGTCACTTGGGGTACCGAGCAATGTTTAGGATCATTCTAATGGTTCTTATAAGTCCTAATACACATTCCTAGACCATTCCAAGCATTTAGAATACTCTCTTAACCATTATACACTTGTTAAAACATCCAAGGACTAATGCTACACCCTCTATGTCCCTTGAGGACTCAAGTATTGTTTAGGATCATTGTAATGGTTCTTATAAGTCCTAATACACATTCCTAGACCATTCTAAGCCTTTAGAATACTCTCTTAACCATTCTACACTTGTTAGAACATCCAAGGACTCGTGCTACACCCTCTACGTCCCTTGGTGTACCAAGCAATGTTTAGGATCATTCTAATGGTTCTTATAAGTCCTAATACACATTCCTAGACCATTCTAAGCCTTTAGAATACTCTCTTAACCATTATACACTTGTTAAAACCTCCAAGGACTCATGCTACACCCTCTACGTCCCTTGAGGACTCAAGTATTGTTTAGGATCATTCTAATGGTTCTTATAAGTCCTAATACACATTCCTAGACCATTCTAAGCCTTTAGAATACTCTCTTAACCATTCTACACTTGTTAGAACCTCCAAGGACTCGTGCTACACCCTCTAAGTCCTTTGGGGTACCAAGCAATGTTTAGGATCATTCTAATGGTTCTTATAAGTCCAAATACATATTCCTAGACCATTCATAGCCTTTAGAATACTCTCTTAACCATTCTACACTTGTTAGAACCTCCAAGGACTCATGCTACACGCTCTACGTCCCTTGGGGACTCAAGCATTGTTTAGGATCATTCTAATGGTTCTTATAAGTCCTAATGCACATTCCTAGACCATTCTAAGCCTTTACAATACTCTCTTAACCATTCTACACTTGTTAGAACATCCAAGGACTCGTGCTACACCCTCTACGTCCCTTGGTGTACCAAGCAATGTTTAGGATCATTCTAATGGTTCTTATAAGTCCTAATACACCTTCCTAGACCATTCTATGCCTTTAGAATACTCTCTTAACCATTCTACACTTGTTAAAACCTCCAAGGACTCATGCTACACCCTCTACGTCCCTTGGGGACTCTAGCATTGTTTAGGATCATTCTAATGGTTCTTATAAGTCCTAATACACATTCCTAGACCATTCTAAGCCTTTAGAATACTCTCTTAACCATTCTACACTTGTTAGAACCTCCAAGGACTCGTGCTACACCCTCTACGTCACTTGGGGTACCGAGCAATGTTTAGGATCATTCTAATGGTTCTTATAAGTCCTAATACACATTCCTAGACCATTCCAAGCATTTAGAATACTCTCTTAACCATTATACACTTGTTAAAACATCCAAGGACTAATGCTACACCCTCTATGTCCCTTGAGGACTCAAGGATTGTTTAGGATCATTGTAATGGTTCTTATAAGTCCTAATACACATTCCTAGACCATTCTAAGCCTTTAGAATACTCTCTTAACCATTCTACACTTGTTAGAACATCCAAGGACTCGTGCTACACCCTCTACGTCCCTTGGTGTACCAAGCAATGTTTAGGATCATTCTAATGGTTCTTATAAGTCCTAATACACATTCCTAGACCATTCTAAGCCTTTAGAATACTCTCTTAACCATTATACACTTGTTAAAACCTCCAAGGACTCATGCTACACCCTCTACGTCCCTTGAGGACTCAAGTATTGTTTAGGATCATTCTAATGGTTCTTATAAGTCCTAATAGACATTCCTAGACCATTCTAAGCCTTTAGAATACTCTCTTAACCATTCTACACTTGTTAGAACCTCCAAGGACTCATACTACACCCTCTAAGTCCTTTGGGGTACCAAGCAATGTTTAGGATCATTCTAATGGTTCTTATAAGACCAAATACATATTCCTAGACCATTCATAGCCTTTAGAATACTCTCTTAACCATTCTACACTTGTTAGAACCTCCAAGGACTCATGCTACACGCTCTACGTCCCTTGGGGACTCAAGCATTGTTTAGGATCATTCTAATGGTTCTTATAAGTCCTAATGCACATTCCTAGACCATTCTAAGCCTTTAGAATACTCTCTTAACAATTATACACTTGTTAGAACATCCAAGGACTCGTGCTACACCCTCTACGTCCCTTGGTGTACCAAGCAATGTTTAGGATCATTCTAATGGTTCTTATAAGTCCTAATACACCTTCTTAGACCATTCTAAGCCTTTAGAATACTCTCTTAACCATTCTACACTTGTTAAAACCTCCAAGGACTCATGCTACACCCTCTACGTCCCTTGGGGACTCTAGCATTGTTTAGGATCATTCTAATGGTTCTTATAAGTCCTAATACACATTCCTAGACCATTCTAAGCCTTTAGAATACTCTCTTAACCATTCTACACTTGTTAGAACCTCCAAGGACTCGTGCTACACCCTCTACGTCACTTGGGGTACCGAGCAATGTTTAGGATCATTCTAATGGTTCTTATAAGTCCTAATACACATTCCTAGACCATTCTAAGCCATTAGAATACTCTCTTAACCATTATACACTTGTTAAAACCTCCAAGGACTCATGCTACACCCTCTACGTCCCTTGAGGACTCAAGTATTGTTTAGGATCATTCTAATGGTTCTTATAAGTCCTAATACACATTCCTACACCATTCTAAGCCTTTAGAATACTCTCTTAACCATTCTACACTTGTTAGAACCTCCAAGGACTCGTGCTACACCCTCTACGTCACTTGGGGTACCGAGCAATGTTTAGGATCATTCTAATGGTTCTTATAAGTCCTAATACACAATCCTAGACCATTCTAAGCCTTTAGAATACTCTCTTAACCATTCTACACTTGTTAGAACATCCAAGGACTCGTGCTACACCCTCTACGTCCCTTGGTGTACCAAGCAATGTTTAGGATCATTCTAATAGTTCTTATAAGTCCTAATACACCTTCCTAGACCATTCTAAGCCTTTAGAATACTCTCTTAACCATTCTACACTTGTTAGAACCTCCAAGGACTCATGCTACACCCTCTACGTCACTTGGGGTACCGAGCAATGTTTAGGATCATTCTAATGGTTCTTATAAGTCCTAATACACATTCCTAGACCATTCTAAGCCTTTAGAATACTCTCTTAACCATTCTACACTTGTTAGAACATCCAAGGACTCGTGCTACACCCTCTACGTCCCTTGGTGTACCAAGCAATGTTTAGGATCATTCTAATGGTTCTTATAAGTCCTAATACACATTCCTAGACCATTCTAAGCCTTTAGAATACTCTCTTAACCATTATACACTTGTTAAAACCTCCAAGGACTCGTGCTACACCCTCTACGTCCCTTGGTGTACCAAGCAATGTTTAGGATCATTCTAATGGTCCTTATAAGTCCTAATACACATTCCTAGACCATTCTAGGTCTTTAGAATACTCTCTTAACCATTATACACTTGTTAAAACCTGCAAGGACTCATGCTACACCCTCTACGTCCCTTGAGGACTCAAGTATTGTTTAGGATCATTCTAATGGTTCTTATAAGTCCTAATACACATTCCTAGACCATTCTAAGCCTTTAGAATACTCTCTTAACCATTCTACACTTGTTAGAACCTCCAAGGACTCGTGCTACACCCTCTACGTCCCTTGAGGACTCAAGTATTATTTAGGATCATTCTAATGGTTCTTATAAGTCCTAATACACATTCCTAGACCATTCTAAGCCTTTAGAATACTCTCTTAACAATTCTACACTTGTTAGAACATCCAAGGACTCGTGCTACACCCTCTACGTCCCTTGGTGTACCAAGCAATGTTTAGGATCATTCTAATGGTCCTTATAAGTCCTAATACACATTCCTAGACCATTCTAAGCCTTTAGAATACTCTCTTAACCATTATACACTTGTTAAAACCTCCAAGGACTCATGCTACACCCTCTACGTCCCTTGAGGACTCAAGTATTATTTAGGATCATTCTAATGGTTCTTATAAGTCCTAATACACATTCCTAGACCATTCTAAGCCTTTAGAATACTCTCTTAACAATTCTACACTTGTTAGAACATCCAAGGACTCGTGCTACACCCTCTACGTCCCTTGGTGTACCAAGCAATGTTTAGGATCATTCTAATGGTTCTTATAAGTCCTAATACACCTTCCTAGACCATTCTAAGCCTTTAGAATACTCTCTTAACCATTCTACACTTGTTAGAACCTCCAAGGACTCATGCTACACCCTCTACGTCCCTTGGGGACTCAAGCATTGTTTAGGATCATTCTAATGGTTCTTATAAGTCCAAATACAAATTCCTAGACCATTCATAGCCTTTAGAATACTCTCTTAACCATTCTACACTTGTTAGAACCTCCAAGGACTCGTGCTACACCCTCTACGTCACTTGGGGTACCGAGCAATGTTTAGGATCATTCTAATGGTTCTTATAAGTCCTAATACACATTCCTAGACCATTCCAAGCATTTAGAATACTCTCTTAACCATTATACACTTGTTAAAACATCCAAGGACTAATGCTACACCCTCTATGTCCCTTGAGGACTCAAGTATTGTTTAGGATCATTGTAATGGTTCTTATAAGTCCTAATACACATTCCTAGACCATTCTAAGCCTTTAGAATACTCTCTTAACCATTCTACACTTGTTAGAACATCCAAGGACTCGTGCTACACCCTCTACGTCCCTTGGTGTACCAAGCAATGTTTAGGATCATTCTAATGGTTCTTATAAGTCCTAATACACATTCCTAGACCATTCTAAGCCTTTAGAATACTCTCTTAACCATTATACACTTGTTAAAACCTCCAAGGACTCATGCTACACCCTCTACGTCCCTTGAGGACTCAAGTATTGTTTAGGATCATTCTAATGGTTCTTATAAGTCCTAATACACATTCCTAGACCATTCTAAGCCTTTAGAATACTCTCTTAACCATTCTACACTTGTTAGAACCTCCAAGGACTCGTGCTACACCCTCTAAGTCCTTTGGGGTACCAAGCAATGTTTAGGATCATTCTAATGGTTCTTATAAGTCCAAATACATATTCCTAGACCATTCATAGCCTTTAGAATACTCTCTTAACCATTCTACACTTGTTAGAACCTCCAAGGACTCATGCTACACGCTCTACGTCCCTTGGGGACTCAAGCATTGTTTAGGATCATTCTAATGGTTCTTATAAGTCCTAATGCACATTCCTAGACCATTCTAAGCCTTTACAATACTCTCTTAACCATTCTACACTTGTTAGAACATCCAAGGACTCGTGCTACACCCTCTACGTCCCTTGGTGTACCAAGCAATGTTTAGGATCATTCTAATGGTTCTTATAAGTCCTAATACACCTTCCTAGACCATTCTAAGCCTTTAGAATACTCTCTTAACCATTCTACACTTGTTAAAACCTCCAAGGACTCATGCTACACCCTCTACGTCCCTTGGGGACTCTAGCATTGTTTAGGATCATTCTAATGGTTCTTATAAGTCCTAATACACATTCCTAGACCATTCTAAGCCTTTAGAATACTCTCTTAACCATTCTACACTTGTTAGAACCTCCAAGGACTCGTGCTACACCCTCTACGTCACTTGGGGTACCGAGCAATGTTTAGGATCATTCTAATGGTTCTTATAAGTCCTAATACACATTCCTAGACCATTCTAAGCCTTTAGAATACTCTCTTAACCATTCTACACTTGTTAAAACCTCCAAGGACTCATGCTACACCCTCTACGTCCCTTGGGGACTCTAGCATTGTTTAGGATCATTCTAATGGTTCTTATAAGTCCTAATACACATTCCTAGACCATTCTAAGCCTTTAGAATACTCTCTTAACCATTCTACACTTGTTAGAACCTCCAAGGACTCGTGCTACACCCTCTACGTCACTTGGGGTACCGAGCAATGTTTAGGATCATTCTAATGGTTCTTATAAGTCCTAATACACCTTCCTAGACCATTCTAAGCCTTTAGAATACTCTCTTAACCATTCTACACTTGTTAGAACCTCCAAGGACTCATGCTACACCCTCTACGTCCCTTGGGGACTCAAGCATTGTTTAGGATCATTCTAATGGTTCTTATAAGTCCAAATACATATTCCTAGACCATTCATAGCCTTTAGAATAATCTCTTAACCATTCTACACTTGTTAGAACCTCCAAGGACTCATGCTACACGCTCTACGTCCCTTGGGGACTCAAGCATTGTTTAGGATCATTCTACTGGTTCTTATAAGTCCTAATACACATTCCTAGACCATTCTAAGCCTTTAGAATACTCTCTTAACAATTCTACACTTGTTAGAACATCCAAGGACTCGTGCTACACTCTCTACGTCCCTTGGTGTACCAAGCAATGTTTAGGATCATTCTAATGGTCCTTATAAGTCCTAATACACATTCCTAGACCATTCTAAGCCTTTAGAATACTCTCTTAACCATTCTACACTTGTTAGAAC
Organism: Crotalaria pallida; assembly: GCA_037953625.1. Classification (NCBI taxonomy): domain Eukaryota; kingdom Viridiplantae; phylum Streptophyta; class Magnoliopsida; order Fabales; family Fabaceae; genus Crotalaria; species Crotalaria pallida. The sequence continues at coordinate 69,690,324 of CM075649.1, read as the reverse complement.
CTCCAAGGACTCGTGCTACACCCTCTACGTCACTTGGGGTACCGAGCAATGTTTAGGATCATTCTAATGGTTCTTATAAGTCCTAATACACATTCCTAGACCATTCTAAGCCATTAGAATACTCTCTTAACCATTATACACTTGTTAAAACCTCCAAGGACTCATGCTACACCCTCTACGTCCCTTGAGGACTCAAGTATTGTTTAGGATCATTCTAATGGTTCTTATAAGTCCTAATACACATTCCTACACCATTCTAAGCCTTTAGAATACTCTCTTAACCATTCTACACTTGTTAGAACCTCCAAGGACTCGTGCTACACCCTCTACGTCACTTGGGGTACCGAGCAATGTTTAGGATCATTCTAATGGTTCTTATAAGTCCTAATACACAATCCTAGACCATTCTAAGCCTTTAGAATACTCTCTTAACCATTCTACACTTGTTAGAACATCCAAGGACTCGTGCTACACCCTCTACGTCCCTTGGTGTACCAAGCAATGTTTAGGATCATTCTAATAGTTCTTATAAGTCCTAATACACCTTCCTAGACCATTCTAAGCCTTTAGAATACTCTCTTAACCATTCTACACTTGTTAGAACCTCCAAGGACTCATGCTACACCCTCTACGTCACTTGGGGTACCGAGCAATGTTTAGGATCATTCTAATGTTTCTTATAAGTCCTAATACACATTCCTAGACCATTCTAAGCCTTTAGAATACTCTCTTAACCATTCTACACTTGTTAGAACATCCAAGGACTCGTGCTACACCCTCTACGTCCCTTGGTGTACCAAGCAATGTTTAGGATCATTCTAATGGTTCTTATAAGTCCTAATACACATTCCTAGACCATTCTAAGCCTTTAGAATACTCTCTTAACCATTATACACTTGTTAAAACCTCCAAGGACTCGTGCTACACCCTCTACGTCCCTTGGTGTACCAAGCAATGTTTAGGATCATTCTAATGGTCCTTATAAGTCCTAATACACATTCCTAGACCATTCTAGGTCTTTAGAATACTCTCTTAACCATTATACACTTGTTAAAACCTGCAAGGACTCATGCTACACCCTCTACGTCCCTTGAGGACTCAAGTATTGTTTAGGATCATTCTAATGGTTCTTATAAGTCCTAATGCACATTCCTAGACCATTCTAAGCCTTTAGAATACTCTCTTAACCATTATACACTTGTTAGAACATCCAAGGACTCGTGCTACACCCTCTACGTCCCTTGGTGTACCAAGCAATGTTTAGGATCATTCTAATGGTTCTTATAAGTCCTAATACACCTTCTTAGACCATTCTAAGCCTTTAGAATACTCTCTTAACCATTCTACACTTGTTAAAACCTCCAAGGACTCATGCTACACCCTCTACGTCCCTTGGGGACTCTAGCATTGTTTAGGATCATTCTAATGGTTCTTATAAGTCCTAATACACATTCCTAGACCATTCTAAGCCTTTAGAATACTCTCTTAACCATTCTACACTTGTTAGAACCTCCAAGGACTCGTGCTACACCCTCTACGTCACTTGGGGTACCGAGCAATGTTTAGGATCATTCTAATGGTTCTTATAAGTCCTAATACACATTCCTAGACCATTCTAAGCCATTAGAATACTCTCTTAACCATTATACACTTGTTAAAACCTCCAAGGACTCATGCTACACCCTCTACGTCCCTTGAGGACTCAAGTATTGTTTAGGATCATTCTAATGGTTCTTATAAGTCCTAATACACATTCCTACACCATTCTAAGCCTTTAGAATACTCTCTTAACCATTCTACACTTGTTAGAACCTCCAAGGACTCGTGCTACACCCTCTACGTCACTTGGGGTACCGAGCAATGTTTAGGATCATTCTAATGGTTCTTATAAGTCCTAATACACAATCCTAGACCATTCTAAGCCTTTAGAATACTCTCTTAACCATTCTACACTTGTTAGAACATCCAAGGACTCGTGCTACACCCTCTACGTCCCTTGGTGTACCAAGCAATGTTTAGGATCATTCTAATAGTTCTTATAAGTCCTAATACACCTTCCTAGACCATTCTAAGCCTTTAGAATACTCTCTTAACCATTCTACACTTGTTAGAACCTCCAAGGACTCATGCTACACCCTCTACGTCACTTGGGGTACCGAGCAATGTTTAGGATCATTCTAATGGTTCTTATAAGTCCTAATACACATTTCTAGACCATTCTAAGCCTTTAGAATACTCTCTTAACCATTCTACACTTGTTAGAACATCCAAGGACTCGTGCTACACCCTCTACGTCCCTTGGTGTACCAAGCAATGTTTAGGATCATTCTAATGGTTCTTATAAGTCCTAATACACATTCCTAGACCATTCTAAGCCTTTAGAATACTCTCTTAACCATTATACACTTGTTAAAACCTCCAAGGACTCGTGCTACACCCTCTACGTCCCTTGGTGTACCAAGCAATGTTTAGGATCATTCTAATGGTCCTTATAAGTCCTAATACACATTCCTAGACCATTCTAGGTCTTTAGAATACTCTCTTAACCATTATACACTTGTTAAAACCTGCAAGGACTCATGCTACACCCTCTACGTCCCTTGAGGACTCAAGTATTGTTTAGGATCATTCTAATGGTTCTTATAAGTCCTAATACACATTCCTAGACCATTCTAAGCCTTTAGAATACTCTCTTAACCATTCTACACTTGTTAGAACCTCCAAGGACTCGTGCTACACCCTCTACGTCCCTTGAGGACTCAAGTATTATTTAGGATCATTCTAATGGTTCTTATAAGTCCTAATACACATTCCTAGACCATTCTAAGCCTTTAGAATACTCTCTTAACAATTCTACACTTGTTAGAACATCCAAGGACTCGTGCTACACCCTCTACGTCCCTTGGTGTACCAAGCAATGTTTAGGATCATTCTAATGGTCCTTATAAGTCCTAATACACATTCCTAGACCATTCTAAGCCTTTAGAATACTCTCTTAACCATTATACACTTGTTTAAACCTCCAAGGACTCATGCTACACCCTCTACGTCCCTTGAGGACTCAAGTATTATTTAGGATCATTCTAATGGTTCTTATAAGTCCTAATACACATTCCTAGACCATTCTAAGCCTTTAGAATACTCTCTTAACAATTCTACACTTGTTAGAACATCCAAGGACTCGTGCTACACCCTCTACGTCCCTTGGTGTACCAAGCAATGTTTAGGATCATTCTAATGGTTCTTATAAGTCCTAATACACCTTCCTAGACCATTCTAAGCCTTTAGAATACTCTCTTAACCATTCTACACTTGTTAGAACCTCCAAGGACTCATGCTACACCCTCTACGTCCCTTGGGGACTCAAGCATTGTTTAGGATCATTCTAATGGTTCTTATAAGTCCAAATACAAATTCCTAGACCATTCATAGCCTTTAGAATACTCTCTTAACCATTCTACACTTGTTAGAACCTCCAAGGACTCGTGCTACACCCTCTACGTCACTTGGGGTACCGAGCAATGTTTAGGATCATTCTAATGGTTCTTATAAGTCCTAATACACATTCCTAGACCATTCCAAGCATTTAGAATACTCTCTTAACCATTATACACTTGTTAAAACATCCAAGGACTAATGCTACACCCTCTATGTCCCTTGAGGACTCAAGTATTGTTTAGGATCATTGTAATGGTTCTTATAAGTCCTAATACACATTCCTAGACCATTCTAAGCCTTTAGAATACTCTCTTAACCGTTCTACACTTGTTAGAACATCCAAGGACTCGTGCTACACCCTCTACGTCCCTTGGTGTACCAAGCAATGTTTAGGATCATTCTAATGGTTCTTATAAGTCCTAATACACATTCCTAGACCATTCTAAGCCTTTAGAATACTCTCTTAACCATTATACACTTGTTAAAACCTCCAAGGACTCATGCTACACCCTCTACGTCCCTTGAGGACTCAAGTATTGTTTAGGATCATTCTAATGGTTCTTATAAGTCCTAATACACATTCCTAGACCATTCTAAGCCTTTAGAATACTCTCTTAACCATTCTACACTTGTTAGAACCTCCAAGGACTCGTGCTACACCCTCTAAGTCCTTTGGGGTACCCAGCAATGTTTAGGATCATTCTAATGGTTCTTATAAGTCCAAATACATATTCCTAGACCATTCATAGCCTTTAGAATACTCTCTTAACCATTCTACACTTGTTAGAACCTCCAAGGACTCATGCTACACGCTCTACGTCCCTTGGGGACTCAAGCATTGTTTAGGATCATTCTAATGGTTCTTATAAGTCCTAATGCACATTCCTAGACCATTCTAAGCCTTTACAATACTCTCTTAACCATTCTACACTTGTTAGAACATCCAAGGACTCGTGCTACACCCTCTACGTCCCTTGGTGTACCAAGCAATGTTTAGGATCATTCTAATGGTTCTTATAAGTCCTAATACACCTTCCTAGACCATTCTAAGCCTTTAGAATACTCTCTTAACCATTCTACACTTGTTAAAACCTCCAAGGACTCATGCTACACCCTCTACGTCCCTTGGGGACTCTAGCATTGTTTAGGATCATTCTAATGGTTCTTATAAGTCCTAATACACATTCCTAGACCATTCTAAGCCTTTAGAATACTCTCTTAACCATTCTACACTTGTTAGAACCTCCAAGGACTCGTGCTACACCCTCTACGTCACTTGGGGTACCGAGCAATGTTTAGGATCATTCTAATGGTTCTTATAAGTCCTAATACACATTCCTAGACCATTCTAAGCCTTTAGAATACTCTCTTAACCATTCTACACTTGTTAGAACATCCAAGGACTCGTGCTACACCCTCTACGTCCCTTGGTGTACCATGCAATGTTTAGGATCATTCTAATAGTTCTTATAAGTCCTAATACACCTTCCTAGACCATTCTAAGCCTTTAGAATACTCTCTTAACCATTCTACACTTGTTAGAACATCCAAGGACTCGTGCTACACCCTCTACGTCCCTTGAGGACTCAAGTATTGTTTAGGATCATTCTAATGGTTCATATAAGTCCTAATACACATTCCTAGACCATTCTAAGCCTTTAGAATACTCTCTTAACCATTCTACACTTGTTAGAACATCCAAGGACTCGTGCTACACCCTCTACGTCCCTTGGTGTACCAAGCAATGTTTAGGATCATTCTATTGGTTCTTATAAGTCCTAATACACATTCCTAGACCATTCTAAGCCTTTAGAATACTCTCTTAACCATTATACACTTGTTAAAACCTCCAAGGACTCATGCTACACCCTCTACATCCCTTGAGGACTCAAGTATTGTTTAGGATCATTCTAATGGTTCTTATAAGTCCTAATACACCTTCCTAGACCATTCTAAGCCTTTAGAATACTCTCTTAACCATTCTACACTTGTTAGAACCTCCAAGGACTCATGCTACACCCTCTACGTCCCTTGGGGACTCAAGCATTGTTTAGGATCATTCTAATGGTTCTTATAAGTCCAAATACATATTCCTAGACCATTCATAGCCTTTAGAATTATCTCTTAACCATTCTACACTTGTTAGAACCTCCAAGGACTCATGCTACACGCTCTACGTCCCTTGGGGACTCAAGCATTGTTTAGGATCATTCTACTGGTTCTTATAAGTCCAAATACATATTCCTAGACCATTCATAGCCTTTAGAATACTCTCTTAACCATTCTACACTTGTTAGAACCTCCAAGGACTCGTGCTACACCCTCTAAGTCCTTTGGGGTACCAAGCAATGTTTAGGATCATTCTAATGGTTCTTATAAGTCCAAATACATATTCCTAGACCATTCATAGCCTTTAGAATACTCTCTTAACCATTCTACACTTGTTAGAACCTCCAAGGACTCGTGCTACACCCTCTACGTCACTTGGGGTACCGAGCAATGTTTAGGATCATTCTAATGGTTCTTATAAGTCCTAATACACATTCCTAGACCATTCCAAGCATTTAGAATACTCTCTTAACCATTATACACTTGTTAAAACATCCAAGGACTAATGCTACACCCTCTATGTCCCTTGAGGACTCAAGTATTGTTTAGGATCATTGTAATGGTTCTTATAAGTCCTAATACACATTCCTAGACCATTCTAAGCCTTTAGAATACTCTCTTAACCATTCTACACTTGTTAGAACATCCAAGGACTCGTGCTACACCCTCTACGTCCCTTGGTGTACCAAGCAATGTTTAGGATCATTCTAATGGTTCTTATAAGTCCTAATACACATTCCTAGACCATTCTAAGCCTTTAGAATACTCTCTTAACCATTATACACTTGTTAAAACCTCCAAGGACTCATGCTACACCCTCTACGTCACTTGGGGTACCGAGCAATGTTTAGGATCATTCTAATGGTTCTTATAAGTCCTAATACACATTCCTAGACCATTCTAAGCCTTTAGAATACTCTCTTAACCATTCTACACTTGTTAGAACATCCAAGGACTCGTGCTACACCCTCTACGTCCCTTGGTGTACCATGCAATGTTTAGGATCATTCTAATAGTTCTTATAAGTCCTAATACACCTTCCTAGACCATTCTAAGCCTTTAGAATACTCTCTTAACCATTCTACACTTGTTAGAACATCCAAGGACTCGTGCTACACCCTCTACGTCCCTTGAGGACTCAAGTATTGTTTAGGATCATTCTAATGGTTCATATAAGTCCTAATACACATTCCTAGACCATTCTAAGCCTTTAGAATACTCTCTTAACCATTCTACACTTGTTAGAACATCCAAGGACTCGTGCTACACCCTCTACGTCCCTTGGTGTACCAAGCAATGTTTAGGATCATTCTATTGGTTCTTATAAGTCCTAATACACATTCCTAGACCATTCTAAGCCTTTAGAATACTCTCTTAACCATTATACACTTGTTAAAACCTCCAAGGACTCATGCTACACCCTCTACGTCCCTTGAGGACTCAAGTATTGTTTAGGATCATTCTAATGGTTCTTATAAGTCCTAATACACCTTCCTAGACCATTCTAAGCCTTTAGAATACTCTCTTAACCATTCTACACTTGTTAGAACCTCCAAGGACTCATGCTACACCCTCTACGTCCCTTGGGGACTCAAGCATTGTTTAGGATCATTCTAATGGTTCTTATAAGTCCAAATACATATTCCTAGACCATTCATAGCCTTTAGAATAATCTCTTAACCATTCTACACTTGTTAGAACCTCCAAGGACTGATGCTACACGCTCTACGTCCCTTGGGGACTCAAGCATTGTTTAGGATCATTCTACTGGTTCTTATAAGTCCAAATACATATTCCTAGACCATTCATAGCCTTTAGAATACTCTCTTAACCATTCTACACTTGTTAGAACCTCCAAGGACTCGTGCTACACCCTCTAAGTCCTTTGGGGTACCAAGCAATGTTTAGGATCATTCTAATGGTTCTTATAAGTCCAAATACATATTCCTAGACCATTCATAGCCTTTAGAATACTCTCTTAACCATTCTACACTTGTTAGAACCTCCAAGGACTCGTGCTACACCCTCTACGTCACTTGGGGTACCGAGCAATGTTTAGGATCATTCTAATGGTTCTTATAAGTCCTAATACACATTCCTAGACCATTCCAAGCATTTAGAATACTCTCTTAACCATTATACACTTGTTAAAACATCCAAGGACTAATGCTACACCCTCTATGTCCCTTGAGGACTCAAGTATTGTTTAGGATCATTGTAATGGTTCTTATAAGTCCTAATACACATTCCTAGACCATTCTAAGCCTTTAGAATACTCTCTTAACCATTCTACACTTGTTAGAACACCCAAGGACTCGTGCTACACCCTCTACGTCCCTTGGTGTACCAAGCAATGTTTAGGATCATTCTAATGGTTCTTATAAGTCCTAATACACATTCCTAGACCATTCTAAGCCTTTAGAATACTCTCTTAACCATTATACACTTGTTAAAACCTCCAAGGACTCATGCTACACCCTCTACGTCCCTTGAGGACTCAAGTATTGTTTATGATCATTCTAATGGTTCTTATAAGTCCTAATACACATTCCTAGACCATTCTAAGCCTTTAGAATACTCTCTTAACCATTCTACACTTGTTAGAACCTCCAAGGACTCATACTACACCCTCTAAGTCCTTTGGGGTACCAAGCAATGTTTAGGATCATTCTAATGGTTCTTATAAGACCAAATACATATTCCTAGACCATTCATAGCCTTTAGAATACTCTCTTAACCATTCTACACTTGTTAGAACCTCCAAGGACTCATGCTACACGCTCTACGTCCCTTGGGGACTCAAGCATTGTTTAGGATCATTCTAATGGTTCTTATAAGTCCTAATGCACATTCCTAGACCATTCTAAGCCTTTAGAATACTCTCTTAACCATTATACACTTGTTAGAACATCCAAGGACTCGTGCTACACCCTCTACGTCCCTTGGTGTACCAAGCAATGTTTAGGATCATTCTAATGGTTCTTATAAGTCCTAATACACCTTCCTAGACCATTCTAAGCCTTTAGAATACTCTCTTAACCATTCTACACTTGTTAAAACCTCCAAGGACTCATGCTACACCCTCTACGTCCCTTGGGGACTCTAGCATTGTTTAGGATCATTCTAATGGTTCTTATAAGTCCTAATACACATTCCTAGACCATTCTAAGCCTTTAGAATACTCTCTTAACCATTCTACACTTGTTAGAACCTCCAACGACTCGTGCTACACCCTCTACGTCACTTGGGGTACCGAGCAATGTTTAGGATCATTCTAATGGTTCTTATAAGTCCTAATACACATTCCTAGACCATTCTAAGCCATTAGAATACTCTCTTAACCATTATACACTTGTTAAAACCTCCAAGGACTCATGCTACACCCTCTACGTCCCTTGAGGACTCAAGTATTGTTTAGGATCATTCTAATGGTTCTTATAAGTCCTAATACACATTCCTAGACCATTCTAAGCCTTTAGAATACTCTCTTAACCATTCTACACTTGTTAGAACCTCCAAGGACTCGTGCTACACCCTCTACGTCACTTGGGGTACCGAGCAATGTTTAGGATCATTCTAATGGTTCTTATAAGTCCTAATACACAATCCTAGACCATTCTAAGCCTTTAGAATACTCTCTTAACCATTCTACACTTGTTAGAACATCCAAGGACTCGTGCTACACCCTCTACGTCCCTTGGTGTACCAAGCAATGTTTAGGATCATTCTAATAGTTCTTATAAGTCCTAATACACCTTCCTAGACCATTCTAAGCCTTTAGAATACTCTCTTAACCATTCAACACTTGTTAGAACCTCCAAGGACTCGTGCTACACCCTCTACGTCACTTGGGGTACCGAGCAATGTTTAGGATCATTCTAATGGTTCTTATAAGTCCTAATACACATTCCTAGACCATTCTAAGCCTTTAGAATACTCTCTTAACCATTCTACACTTGTTAGAACATCCAAGGACTCGTGCTACACCCTCTACGTCCCTTGGTGTACCAAGCAATGTTTAGGATCATTCTAATGGTTCTTATAAGTCCTAATACACATTCCTAGACCATTCTAAGCCTTTAGAATACTCTCTTAACCATTATACACTTGTTAAAACCTCCAAGGACTCGTGCTACACCCTCTACGTCCCTTGGTGTACCAAGCAATGTTTAGGATCATTCTAATGGTCCTTATAAGTCCTAATACACATTCCTAGACCATTCTAGGTCTTTAGAATACTCTCTTAACCATTATACACTTGTTAAAACCTGCAAGGACTCATGCTACACCCTCTACGTCCCTTGAGGACTCAAGTATTGTTTAGGATCATTCTAATGGTTCTTATAAGTCCTAATACACATTCCTAGACCATTCTAAGCCTTTAGAATACTCTCTTAACCATTCTACACTTGTTAGAACCTCCAAGGACTCGTGCTACACCCTCTACGTCCCTTGAGGACTCAAGTATTATTTAGGATCATTCTAATGGTTCTTATAAGTCCTAATACACATTCCTAGACCATTCTAAGCCTTTAGAATACTCTCTTAACCATTATACACTTGTTAAAACCTCCAAGGACTCATGCTACACCCTCTACGTCCCTTGAGGACTCAAGTATTATTTAGGATCATTCTAATGGTTCTTATAAGTCCTAATACACATTCCTAGACCATTCTAAGCCTTTAGAATACTCTCTTAACCATTATACACTTGTTAAAACCTCCAAGGACTCCTGCTACACCCTCTACGTCACTTGGGGTACCGAGCAATGTTTAGGATCATTCTAATGGTTCTTATAAGTCCTAATACACATTCCTAGACCATTCTAAGCCTTTAGAATACTATCTTAACCATTCTACACTTGTTAGAACATCCAAGGACTCGTGCTACACCCTCTACGTCCCTTGGTGTACCAAGCAATGTTTAGGATCATTCTAATGGTTCTTATAAGTCCTAATACACCTTCCTAGACCATTCTAAGCCTTTAGAATACTCTCTTAACCATTCTACACTTATTAGAACCTCCAAGGACTCTTGCTACACCCTCTACGTCCCTTGGGGACTCTAGCATTGTTTAGGATCATTCTAATGGTTCTTATAAGTCCTAATACACATTCCTAGACCATTCTAAGCCTTTAGAATACTCTCTTAACCATTATACACTTGTTAAAACCTCCAAGGACTCATGCTACACCCTCTACGTCCCTTGAGGACTCAAGTATTATTTAGGATCATTCTAATGGTTCTTATAAGTCCTAATACACATTCCTAGACCATTCTAAGCCTTTAGAATACTCTCTTAACCATTCTACACTTGTTAGAACCTCCAAGGACTCGTGCTACACCCTCTACGTCACTTGGGGTACCGAGCAATGCTTAGGATCATTCTAATGGTTCTTATAAGTCCTAATACTCATTCCTAGACCATTCTAAGCCTTTAGAATACTCTCTTAACCATTCTACACTTGTTAGAACATCCAAGGACTCGTGCTACACCCTCTACGTCCCTTGGTGTACCAAACAATGTTTAGGATCATTCTAATGGTCCTTATAAGTCCTAATACACATTCCTAGACCATTCTAAGCCTTTAGAATACTCTCTTAACCATTATACACTTGTTAAAACCTCCAAGGACTCGTGCTACACCCTCTACGTCCCTTGAGGACTCAAGTATTATTTAGGATCATTCTAATGGTTCTTATAAGTCCTAATACACATTCCTAGACCATTCTAAGCCTTTAGAATACTCTCTTAACCATTATACACTTGTTAAAACCTCCAAGGACTCCTGCTACACCCTCTACGTCACTTGGGGTACCGAGCAATGTTTAGGATCATTCTAATGGTTCTTATAAGTCCTAATACACATTCCTAGACCATTCTAAGCCTTTAGAATACTCTCTTAACCATTCTACACTTGTTAGAACATCCAAGGACTCGTGCTACACCCTCTACGTCCCTTGGTGTACCAAACAATGTTTAGGATCATTCTAATGGTTCTTATAAGTCCTAATACACCTTCCTAGACCATTCTAAGCCTTTAGAATACTCTCTTAACCATTCTACACTTGTTAGAACCTCCAAGGACTCCTGCTACACCCTCTACGTCCCTTGGGGACTCTAGCAATGTTTAGGATCATTCTAATGGTTCTTATAAGTCCTAATACACATTCCTAGACCATTCCAAGCATTTAGAATACTCTCTTAACCATTATACACTTGTTAAAACATCCAAGGACTAATGCTACACCCTCTACGTCCCTTGAGGACTCAAGTATTGTTTAGGATCATTGTAATGGTTCTTATAAGTCCTAATACACATTCCTAGACCATTCTAAGCCTTTAGAATACTCTCTTAACCATTCTACACTTGTTAGAACATCCAAGGACTCGTGCTTCACCCTCTACGTCCCTTGGTGTACCAAGCAATGTTTAGGATCATTCTAATGGTTCTTATAAGTCCTAATACACCTTCCTAGACCATTCTAAGCCTTTAGAATACTCTCTTAACCATTCTACACTTGTTAGAACCTCCAAGGACTCCTGCTACACCCTCTACGTCCCTTGGGGACTCTAGCATTGTTTAGGATCATTCTAATGGTTCTTATAAGTCCAAATACACCTTCCTAGACCATTCTAAGCCTTTAGAATACTCTCTTAACCTTTCTACACTTGTTAGAACATCCAAGGACTCGTGCTACACCCTCTACGTCCCTTGGTATACCAAGCAATGTTTAGGATCATTCTAATGGTTCTTATAAGTCCTAATACACATTCCTAGACCATTCTAAGCCTTTAGAATATTCTCTTAACCATTATACACTTGTTAAAACCTCCAAGGACTCCTGCTACACCCTCTACGTCACTTGGGGTACCGAGCAATGTTTAGGATCATTCTAATGGTTCTTATAAGTCCTAATACACATTCCTAGACCATTCTAAGCCTTTAGAATACTCTCTTAACCATTCTACACTTGTTAGAACATCCAAGGACTCGTGCTACACCCTCTACGTCCCTTGGTGTACCAAACAATGTTTAGGATCATTCTAATGGTTCTTATAAGTCCTAATACACCTTCCTAGACCATTCTAAGCCTTTAGAATACTCTCTTAACCATTCTACACTTGTTAGAACCTCCAAGGACTCCTGCTACACCCTCTACGTCCCTTGAGGACTCAAGTATTATTTAGGATCATTCTAATGGTTCTTATAAGTCCTAATACACATTCCTAGACCATTCTAAGCCTTTAGAATACTCTCTTAACCATTATACACTTGTTAAAACCTCCAAGGACTCCTGCTACACCCTCTACGTCACTTGGGGTACCGAGCAATGTTTAGGATCATTCTAATGGTTCTTATAAGTCCTAATACACATTCCTAGACCATTCTAAGCCTTTAGAATACTATCTTAACCATTCTACACTTGTTAGAACATCCAAGGACTCGTGCTACACCCTCTACGTCCCTTGGTGTACCAAGCAATGTTTAGGATCATTCTAATGGTTCTTATAAGTCCTAATACACATTCCTAGACCATTCTAAGCCTTTAGAATACTCTCTTAACCATTCTACACTTGTTAGAACATCCAAGGACTCGTGCTACACCCTCTACGTCCCTTGGTGTACCAAGCAATGTTTAGGATCATTCTAATGGTCCTTATAAGTCCTAATACACATTCCTAGACCATTCTAGGTCTTTAGAATACTCTCTTAACCATTATACACTTGTTAAAACCTGCAAGGACTCATGCTACACCCTCTACGTCCCTTGAGGACTCAAGTATTGTTTAGGATCATTCTAATGGTTCTTATAAGTCCTAATACACATTCCTAGACCATTCTAAGCCTTTAGAATACTCTCTTAACCATTCTACACTTGTTAGAACCTCCAAGGACTCGTGCTACACCCTCTACGTCCCTTGAGGACTCAAGTATTATTTAGGATCATTCTAATGGTTCTTATAAGTCCTAATACACATTCCTAGACCATTCTAAGCCTTTAGAATACTCTCTTAACCATTATACACTTGTTAAAACCTCCAAGGACTCATGCTACACCCTCTACGTCCCTTGAGGACTCAAGTATTATTTAGGATCATTCTAATGGTTCTTATAAGTCCTAATACACATTCCTAGACCATTCTAAGCCTTTAGAATACTCTCTTAACCATTATACACTTGTTAAAACCTCCAAGGACTCCTGCTACACCCTCTACGTCACTTGGGGTACCGAGCAATGTTTAGGATCATTCTAATGGTTCTTATAAGTCCTAATACACATTCCTAGACCATTCTAAGCCTTTAGAATACTATCTTAACCATTCTACACTTGTTAGAACATCCAAGGACTCGTGCTACACCCTCTACGTCCCTTGGTGTACCAAGCAATGTTTAGGATCATTCTAATGGTTCTTATAAGTCCTAATACACCTTCCTAGACCATTCTAAGCCTTTAGAATACTCTCTTAACCATTCTACACTTATTAGAACCTCCAAGGACTCTTGCTACACCCTCTACGTCCCTTGGGGACTCTAGCATTGTTTAGGATCATTCTAATGGTTCTTATAAGTCCTAATACACATTCCTAGACCATTCTAAGCCTTTAGAATACTCTCTTAACCATTATACACTTGTTAAAACCTCCAAGGACTCATGCTACACCCTCTACGTCCCTTGAGGACTCAAGTATTATTTAGGATCATTCTAATGGTTCTTATAAGTCCTAATACACATTCCTAGACCATTCTAAGCCTTTAGAATACTCTCTTAACCATTCTACACTTGTTAGAACCTCCAAGGACTCGTGCTACACCCTCTACGTCACTTGGGGTACCGAGCAATGCTTAGGATCATTCTAATGGTTCTTATAAGTCCTAATACTCATTCCTAGACCATTCTAAGCCTTTAGAATACTCTCTTAACCATTCTACACTTGTTAGAACATCCAAGGACTCGTGCTACACCCTCTACGTCCCTTGGTGTACCAAACAATGTTTAGGATCATTCTAATGGTCCTTATAAGTCCTAATACACATTCCTAGACCATTCTAAGCCTTTAGAATACTCTCTTAACCATTATACACTTGTTAAAACCTCCAAGGACTCGTGCTACACCCTCTACGTCCCTTGAGGACTCAAGTATTATTTAGGATCATTCTAATGGTTCTTATAAGTCCTAATACACATTCCTAGACCATTCTAAGCCTTTAGAATACTCTCTTAACCATTATACACTTGTTAAAACCTCCAAGGACTCCTGCTACACCCTCTACGTCACTTGGGGTACCGAGCAATGTTTAGGATCATTCTAATGGTTCTTATAAGTCCTAATACACATTCCTAGACCATTCTAAGCCTTTAGAATACTCTCTTAACCATTCTACACTTGTTAGAACATCCAAGGACTCGTGCTACACCCTCTACGTCCCTTGGTGTACCAAACAATGTTTAGGATCATTCTAATGGTTCTTATAAGTCCTAATACACCTTCCTAGACCATTCTAAGCCTTTAGAATACTCTCTTAACCATTCTACACTTGTTAGAACCTCCAAGGACTCCTGCTACACCCTCTACGTCCCTTGGGGACTCTAGCAATGTTTAGGATCATTCTAATGGTTCTTATAAGTCCTAATACACATTCCTAGACCATTCCAAGCATTTAGAATACTCTCTTAACCATTATACACTTGTTAAAACATCCAAGGACTAATGCTACACCCTCTACGTCCCTTGAGGACTCAAGTATTGTTTAGGATCATTGTAATGGTTCTTATAAGTCCTAATACACATTCCTAGACCATTCTAAGCCTTTAGAATACTCTCTTAACCATTCTACACTTGTTAGAACATCCAAGGACTCGTGCTTCACCCTCTACGTCCCTTGGTGTACCAAGCAATGTTTAGGATCATTCTAATGGTTCTTATAAGTCCTAATACACCTTCCTAGACCATTCTAAGCCTTTAGAATACTCTCTTAACCATTCTACACTTGTTAGAACCTCCAAGGACTCCTGCTACACCCTCTACGTCCCTTGGGGACTCTAGCATTGTTTAGGATCATTCTAATGGTTCTTATAAGTCCAAATACACCTTCCTAGACCATTCTAAGCCTTTAGAATACTCTCTTAACCTTTCTACACTTGTTAGAACATCCAAGGACTCGTGCTACACCCTCTACGTCCCTTGGTATACCAAGCAATGTTTAGGATCATTCTAATGGTTCTTATAAGTCCTAATACACATTCCTAGACCATTCTAAGCCTTTAGAATACTCTCTTAACCATTCTACACTTGTTAGAACCTCCAAGGACTCGTGCTACACCCTCTACGTCACTTGGGGTACCGAGCAATGCTTAGGATCATTCTAATGGTTCTTATAAGTCCTAATACACATTCCTAGACCATTCTAAGCCTTTAGAATACTCTCTTAACCATTCTACACTTGTTAGAACATCCAAGGACTCGTGCTACACCCTCTACGTCCCTTGGTGTACCAAGCAATGTTTAGGATCATTCTAATGGTTCTTATAAGTCCTAATACACCTTCCTAGACCATTCTAAGCCTTTAGAATACTCTCTTAACCATTCTACACTTGTTAGAACCTCCAAGGACTCTTGCTACACCCTCTACGTCCCTTGGGGACTCTAGCATTGTTTAGGATCATTCTAATGGTTCTTATAAGTCCTAATACACATTCCTAGACCATTCTAAGCCTTTAGAATACTCTCTTAACCATTATACACTTGTTAAAACCTCCAAGGACTCATGCTACACCCTCTACGTCCCTTGAGGACTCAAGTATTATTTAGGATCATTCTAATGGTTCTTATAAGTCCTAATACACATTCCTAGACCATTCTAAGCCTTTAGAATACTCTCTTAACCATTCTACACTTGTTAGAACCTCCAAGGACTCGTGCTACACCCTCTACGTCACTTGGGGTACCGAGCAATGCTTAGGATCATTCTAATGGTTCTTATAAGTCCTAATACTCATTCCTAGACCATTCTAAGCCTTTAGAATACTCTCTTAACCATTCTACACTTGTTAGAACATCCAAGGACTCGTGCTACACCCTCTACGTCCCTTGGTGTACCAAGCAATGTTTAGGATCATTCTAATGGTCCTTATAAGTCCTAATACACATTCCTAGACCATTCTAAGCCTTTAGAATACTCTCTTAACCATTCTACACTTGTTAAAACCTCCAAGGACTCGTGCTACACCCTCTACGTCCCTTGAGGACTCAAGTATTATTTAGGATCACTCTAATGGTTCTTATAAGTCCTAATACACATTCCTAGACCATTCTAAGCCTTTAGAATACTCTCTTAACCATTCTACACTTGTTAGAACATCCAAGGACTCGTGCTACACCCTCTACGTCCCTTGGTGTACCAAACAATGTTTAGGATCATTCTAATGGTTCTTATAAGTCCTAATACACCTTCCTAGACCATTCTAAGCCTTTAGAATACTCTCTTAACCATTCTACACTTGTTAGAACCTCCAAGGACTCCTGCTACACCCTCTACGTCCCTTGGGGACTCTAGCAATGTTTAGGATCATTCTAATGGTTCTTATAAGTCCTAATACACATTCCTAGACCATTCCAAGCATTTAGAATACTCTCTTAACCATTATACACTTGTTAAAACATCCAAGGACTAATGCTACACCCTCTACGTCCCTTGAGGAGTCAAGTATTGTTTAGGATCATTGTAATGGTTCTTATAAGTCCTAATACACATTCCTAGACCATTCTAAGCCTTTAGAATACTCTCTTAACCATTCTACACTTGTTAGAACATCCAAGGACTCGTGCTTCACCCTCTACGTCCCTTGGTGTACCAAGCAATGTTTAGGATCATTCTAATGGTTCTTATAAGTCCTAATACACCTTCCTAGACCATTCTAAGCCTTTAGAATACTCTCTTAACCATTCTACACTTGTTAGAACCTCCAAGGACTCCTGCTACACCCTCTACGTCCCTTGGGGACTCTAGCATTGTTTAGGATCATTCTAATGGTTCTTATAAGTCCAAATACACCTTCCTAGACCATTCTAAGCCTTTAGAATACTCTCTTAACCTTTCTACACTTGTTAGAACATCCAAGGACTCGTGCTACACCCTCTACGTCCCTTGGTATACCAAGCAATGTTTAGGATCATTCTAATGGTTCTTATAAGTCCTAATAAACATTCCTAGACCATTCTAAGCCTTTAGAATATTCTCTTAACCATTATACACTTGTTAAAACCTCCAAGGACTCCTGCTACACCCTCTACGTCACTTGGGGTACCGAGCAATGTTTAGGATCATTCTAATGGTTCTTATAAGTCCTAATACACATTCCTAGACCATTCTAAGCCTTTAGAATACTCTCTTAACCATTCTACACTTGTTAGAACATCCAAGGACTCGTGCTACACCCTCTACGTCCCTTGGTGTACCAAACAATGTTTAGGATCATTCTAATGGTTCTTATAAGTCCTAATACACCTTCCTAGACCATTCTAAGCCTTTAGAATACTCTCTTAACCATTCTACACTTGTTAGAACCTCCAAGGACTCCTGCTACACCCTCTACGTCCCTTGGGGACTCTAGCATTGTTTAGGATCATTCTAATGGTTCTTATAAGTCCTAATACACATTCCTAGACCATTCTAAGCCTTTAGAATACTCTCTTAACCATTATACACTTGTTAAAACCTCCAAGGACTCATGCTACACCCTCTACGTCCCTTGAGGACTCAAGTATTATTTAGGATCATTCTAATGGTTCTTATAAGTCCTAATACACATTCCTAGACCATTCTAAGCCTTTAGAATACTCTCTTAACCATTCTACACTTGTTAGAACCTCCAAGGACTCGTGCTACACCCTCTACGTCACTTGGGGTACCGAGCAATGCTTAGGATCATTCTAATGGTTCTTATAAGTCCTAATACACATTCCTAGACCATTCTAAGCCTTTAGAATACTCTCTTAACCATTCTACACTTGTTAGAACATCCAAGGACTCGTGCTACACCCTCTACGTCCCTTGGTGTACCAAGCAATGTTTAGGATCATTCTAATGGTTCTTATAAGTCCTAATACACCTTCCTAGACCATTCTAAGCCTTTAGAATACTCTCTTAACCATTCTACACTTGTTAGAACCTCCAAGGACTCTTGCTACACCCTCTACGTCCCTTGGGGACTCTAGCATTGTTTAGGATCATTCTAATGGTTCTTATAAGTCCTAATACACATTCCTAGACCATTCTAAGCCTTTAGAATACTCTCTTAACCATTATACACTTGTTAAAACCTCCAAGGACTCATGCTACACCCTCTACGTCCCTTGAGGACTCAAGTATTATTTAGGATCATTCTAATGGTTCTTATAAGTCCTAATACACATTCCTAGACCATTCTAAGCCTTTAGAATACTCTCTTAACCATTCTACACTTGTTAGAACCTCCAAGGACTCGTGCTACACCCTCTACGTCACTTGGGGTACCGAGCAATGCTTAGGATCATTCTAATGGTTCTTATAAGTCCTAATACTCATTCCTAGACCATTCTAAGCCTTTAGAATACTCTCTTAACCATTCTACACTTGTTAGAACATCCAAGGACTCGTGCTACACCCTCTACGTCCCTTGGTGTACCAAGCAATGTTTAGGATCATTCTAATGGTCCTTATAAGTCCTAATACACATTCCTAGACCATTCTAAGCCTTTAGAATACTCTCTTAACCATTCTACACTTGTTAAAACCTCCAAGGACTCGTGCTACACCCTCTACGTCCCTTGAGGACTCAAGTATTATTTAGGATCACTCTAATGGTTCTTATAAGTCCTAATACACATTCCTAGACCATTCTAAGCCTTTAGAATACTCTCTTAACCATTCTACACTTGTTAGAACATCCAAGGACTCGTGCTACACCCTCTACGTCCCTTGGTGTACCAAACAATGTTTAGGATCATTCTAATGGTTCTTATAAGTCCTAATACACCTTCCTAGACCATTCTAAGCCTTTAGAATACTCTCTTAACCATTCTACACTTGTTAGAACCTCCAAGGACTCCTGCTACACCCTCTACGTCCCTTGGGGACTCTAGCAATGTTTAGGATCATTCTAATGGTTCTTATAAGTCCTAATACACATTCCTAGACCATTCCAAGCATTTAGAATACTCTCTTAACCATTATACACTTGTTAAAACATCCAAGGACTAATGCTACACCCTCTACGTCCCTTGAGGACTCAAGTATTGTTTAGGATCATTGTAATGGTTCTTATAAGTCCTAATACACATTCCTAGACCATTCTAAGCCTTTAGAATACTCTCTTAACCATTCTACACTTGTTAGAACATCCAAGGACTCGTGCTTCACCCTCTACGTCCCTTGGTGTACCAAGCAATGTTTAGGATCATTCTAATGGTTCTTATAAGTCCTAATACACCTTCCTAGACCATTCTAAGCCTTTAGAATACTCTCTTAACCATTCTACACTTGTTAGAACCTCCAAGGACTCCTGCTACACCCTCTACGTCCCTTGGGGACTCTAGCATTGTTTAGGATCATTCTAATGGTTCTTATAAGTCCAAATACACCTTCCTAGACCATTCTAAGCCTTTAGAATACTCTCTTAACCTTTCTACACTTGTTAGAACATCCAAGGACTCGTGCTACACCCTCTACGTCCCTTGGTATACCAAGCAATGTTTAGGATCGTTCTAATGGTTCTTATAAGTCCTAATACACATTCCTAGACCATTCTAAGCCTTTAGAATATTCTCTTAACCATTATACACTTGTTAAAACCTCCAAGGACTCCTGCTACACCCTCTACGTCACTTGGGGTACCGAGCAATGTTTAGGATCATTCTAATGGTTCTTATAAGTCCTAATACACATTCCTAGACCATTCTAAGCCTTTAGAATACTATCTTAACCATTCTACACTTGTTAGAACATCCAAGGACTCGTGCTACACCCTCTACGTCCCTTGGTGTACCAAGCAATGTTTAGGATCATTCTAATGGTTCTTATAAGTCCTAATACACCTTCCTAGACCATTCTAAGCCTTTAGAATACTCTCTTAACCATTCTACACTTGTTAGAACCTCCAAGGACTCCTGCTACACCCTCTACGTCCCTTGGGGACTCTAGCATTGTTTAGGATCATTCTAATGGTTCTTATAAGTCCTAATACACATTCCTAGACCATTCTAAGCCTTTAGAATACTCTCTTAACCATTATACACTTGTTAAAACCTCCAAGGACTCATGCTACACCCTCTACGTCCCTTGAGGACTCAAGTATTATTTAGGATCATTCTAATGGTTCTTATAAGTCCTAATACACATTCCTAGACCATTCTAAGCCTTTAGAATACTCTCTTAACCATTCTACACTTGTTAGAACCTCCAAGGACTCGTGCTACACCCTCTACGTCCCTTGGTATACCAAGCAATGCTTAGGATCATTCTAATGGTTCTTATAAGTCCTAATACACATTCCTAGACCATTCCAAGCATTTAGAATACTCTCTTAACCATTATACACTTGTTAAAACATCCAAGGACTAATGCTACACCCTCTACGTCCCTTGAGGACTCAAGTATTGTTTAGGATCATTGTAATGGTTCTTATAAGTCCTAATACACATTCCTAGACCATTCTAAGCCTTTAGAATACTCTCTTAACCATTCTACACTTGTTAGAACATCCAAGGACTCGTGCTACACCCTCTACGTCCCTTGGTATACCAAGCAATGTTTAGGATCATTCTAATGGTTCTTATAAGTCCTAATACACATTCCTAGACCATTCTAAGCCTTTAGAATATTCTCTTAACCATTATACACTTGTTAAAACCTCCAAGGACTCCTGCTACACCCTCTACGTCACTTGGGGTACCGAGCAATGTTTAGGATCATTCTAATGGTTCTTATAAGTCCTAATACACATTCCTAGACCATTCTAAGCCTTTAGAATACTATCTTAACCATTCTACACTTGTTAGAACATCCAAGGACTCGTGCTACACCCTCTACGTCCCTTGGTGTACCAAGCAATGTTTAGGATCATTCTAATGGTTCTTATAAGTCCTAATACACCTTCCTAGACCATTCTAAGCCTTTAGAATACTCTCTTAACCATTCTACACTTGTTAGAACCTCCAAGGACTCCTGCTACACCCTCTACGTCCCTTGGGGACTCTAGCATTGTTTAGGATCATTCTAATGGTTCTTATAAGTCCTAATACACATTCCTAGACCATTCTAAGCCTTTAGAATACTCTCTTAACCATTATACACTTGTTAAAACCTCCAAGGACTCATGCTACACCCTCTACGTCCCTTGAGGACTCAAGTATTGTTTAGGATCATTGTAATGGTTCTTATAAGTCCTAATACACATTCCTAGACCATTCTAAGCCTTTAGAATACTCTCTTAACCATTCTACACTTGTTAGAACCTCCAAGGACTCGTGCTACACCCTCTACGTCCCTTGGTATACCAAGCAATGCTTAGGATCATTCTAATGGTTCTTATAAGTCCTAATACACATTCCTAGACCATTCCAAGCATTTAGAATACTCTCTTAACCATTATACACTTGTTAAAACATCCAAGGACTAATGCTACACCCTCTACGTCCCTTGAGGACTCAAGTATTGTTTAGGATCATTGTAATGGTTCTTATAAGTCCTAATACACATTCCTAGACCATTCTAAGCCTTTAGAATACTCTCTTAACCATTCTACACTTGTTAGAACATCCAAGGACTCGTGCTACACCCTCTACGTCCCTTGGTATACCAAGCAATGTTTAGGATCATTCTAATGGTTCTTATAAGTCCTAATACACATTCCTAGACCATTCTAAGCCTTTAGAATATTCTCTTAACCATTATACACTTGTTAAAACCTCCAAGGACTCCTGCTACACCCTCTACGTCACTTGGGGTACCGAGCAATGTTTAGGATCATTCTAATGGTTCTTATAAGTCCAAATACAAATTCCTAGACCATTCATAGCCTTTAGAATACTCTCTTAACCATTCTACACTTGTTAGAACCTCCAAGGACTCGTGCTACACCCTCTACGTCACTTGGGGTACCGAGCAATGTTTAGGATCATTCTAATGGTTCTTATAAGTCCTAATACACATTCCTAGACCATTCCAAGCATTTAGAATACTCTCTTAACCATTATACACTTGTTAAAACATCCAAGGACTAATGCTACACCCTCTACGTCCCTTGAGGACTCAAGTATTGTTTAGGATCATTGTAATGGTTCTTATAAGTCCTAATACACATTCCTAGACCATTCTAAGCCTTTAGAATACTCTCTTAACCATTCTACACTTGTTAGAACATCCAAGGACTCGTGCTACACCCTCTACGTCCCTTGGTGTACCAAGCAATGTTTAGGATCATTCTAATGGTTCTTATAAGTCCTAATACACCTTCCTAGACCATTCTAAGCCTTTAGAATACTCTCTTAACCATTCTACACTTGTTAGAACCTTCAAGGACTCCTGCTACACCCTCTACGTCCCTTGGGGACTCTAGCATTGTTTAGGATCATTCTAATGGTTCTTATAAGTCCTAATACACATTCCTAGACCATTCTAAGCCTTTAGAATACTCTCTTAACCATTCTACACTTGTTAGAACATCCAAGGACTCCTGCTACACCCTCTACGTCCCTTGGTATACCAAGCAATGTTTAGGATCATTCTAATGGTTCTTATAAGTCCTAATACACATTCCTAGACCATTCTAAGCCTTTAGAATATTCTCTTAACCATTATACACTTGTTAAAACCTCCAAGGACTCCTGCTACACCCTCTACGTCACTTGGGGTACCGAGCAATGTTTAGGATCATTCTAATGGTTCTTATAAGTCCTAATACACATTCCTAGACCATTCTAAGCCTTTAGAATACTATCTTAACCATTCTACACTTGTTAGAACATCCAAGGACTCGTGCTACACCCTCTACGTCCCTTGGTGTACCAAGCAATGTTTAGGATCATTCTATTGGTTCTTATAAGTCCTAATACACATTCCTAGACCATTCTAAGCCTTTAGAATACTCTCTTAACCATTATACACTTGTTAAAACCTTCAAGGACTCATGCTACACCCTCTACGTCCCTTGAGGACTCAAGTATTGTTTAGGATCATTCTAATGGTTCTTATAAGTCCTAATACACATTCCTAGACCATTCTAAGCCTTTAGAATACTCTCTTAACCATTCTACACTTGTTAGAACATCCAAGGACTCGTGCTACACCCTCTACGTCCCTTGGTGTACCAAGCAATGTTTAGGATCATTCTAATGGTTCTTATAAGTCCTAATACACATTCCTAGACCATTCTAAGCCTTTAGAATACTCTCTTAACCATTCTACACTTGTTAAAACCTCCAAGGACTCATGCTACACCCTCTACGTCCCTTGGGGACTCTAGCATTGTTTAGGATCATTCTGATGGTTCTTATAAGTCCTAATACAAATTCCTAGACCATTCTAAGCCTTTAGAATACTCTCTTAACCATTCTACACTTGTTAGAACCTCCAAGGACTCGTGCTACACCCTCTACGTCACTTGGGGTACCGAGCAATGTTTAGGATCATTCTAATGGTTCTTATAAGTCCTAATACACATTCCTAGACCATTCTAAACCTTTAGAATACTCTCTTAACCATTCTACACTTGTTAGAACATCCAAGGACTCGTGCTACACCCTCTACGTCCCTTGGTGTACCAAGCAATGTTTAGGATCATTCTAATAGTTCTTATAAGTCCTAATACACCTTCCTAGACCATTCTAAGCCTTTAGAATACTCTCTTAACCATTCTACACTTGTTAGAACCTCCAAGGACTCCTGCTACACCCTCTACGTCCCTTGGGGACT
Organism: Crotalaria pallida; assembly: GCA_037953625.1. Taxonomy (NCBI): domain Eukaryota; kingdom Viridiplantae; phylum Streptophyta; class Magnoliopsida; order Fabales; family Fabaceae; genus Crotalaria; species Crotalaria pallida. The sequence goes on along the minus strand of CM075649.1, from coordinate 69,665,820 downwards.
CTAGCATTGTTTAGGATCATTCTAATGGTTCTTATAAGTCCAAATACACCTTCCTAGACCATTCTAAGCCTTTAGAATACTCTCTTAACCATTCTACACTTGTTAGAACATCCAAGGACTCGTGCTACACCCTCTACGTCCCTTGGTATACCAAGCAATGTTTAGGATCATTCTAATGGTTCTTATAAGTCCTAATACACATTCCTAGACCATTCTAAGCCTTTAGAATATTCTCTTAACCATTATACACTTGTTAAAACCTCCAAGGACTCCTGCTACACCCTCTACGTCACTTGGGGTACCGAGCAATGTTTAGGATCATTCTAATGGTTCTTATAAGTCCTAATACACATTCCTAGACCATTCTAAGCCTTTAGAATACTATCTTAACCATTCTACACTTGTTAGAACATCCAAGGACTCGTGCTACACCCTCTACGTCCCTTGGTGTACCAAGCAATGTTTAGGATCATTCTAATGGTTCTTATAAGTCCTAATACACCTTCCTAGACCATTCTAAGCCTTTAGAATACTCTCTTAACCATTCTACACTTGTTAGAACCTCCAAGGACTCATGCTACACCCTCTACGTCCCTTGGGGACTCTAGCATTGTTTAGGATCATTCTAATGGTTCTTATAAGTCCAAATACACCTTCCTAGACCATTCGAAGCCTTTAGAATACTCTCTTAACCATTCTACACTTGTTAGAACATCCAAGGACTCGTGCTACACCCTCTACGTCCCTTGGTATACCAAGCAATGTTTAGGATCATTCTAATGGTTCTTATAAGTCCTAATACACATTCCTAGACCATTCTAAGCCTTTAGAATATTCTCTTAACCATTATACACTTGTTAAAACCTCCAAGGACTCCTGCTACACCCTCTACGTCACTTGGGGTACCGAGCAATGTTTAGGATCATTCTAATGGTTCTTATAAGTCCTAATACACATTCCTAGACCATTCTAAGCCTTTAGAATACTATCTTAACCATTCTACACTTGTTAGAACATCCAAGGACTCGTGCTACACCCTCTACGTCCCTTGGTGTACCAAGCAATGTTTAGGATCATTCTATTGGTTCTTATAAGTCCTAATACACATTCCTAGACCATTCTAAGCCTTTAGAATACTCTCTTAACCATTATACACTTGTTAAAACCTTCAAGGACTCATGCTACACCCTCTACGTCCCTTGAGGACTCAAGTATTGTTTAGGATCATTCTAATGGTTCTTATAAGTCCTAATACACATTCCTAGACCATTCTAAGCCTTTAGAATACTCTCTTAACCATTCTACACTTGTTAGAACATCCAAGGACTCGTGCTACACCCTCTACGTCCCTTGGTGTACCAAGCAATGTTTAGGATCATTCTAATGGTTCTTATAAGTCCTAATACACATTCCTAGACCATTCTAAGCCTTTAGAATACTCTCTTAACCATTCTACACTTGTTAAAACCTCCAAGGACTCATGCTACACCCTCTACGTCCCTTGGGGACTCTAGCATTGTTTAGGATCATTCTGATGGTTCTTATAAGTCCTAATACAAATTCCTAGACCATTCTAAGCCTTTAGAATACTCTCTTAACCATTCTACACTTGTTAGAACCTCCAAGGACTCGTGCTACACCCTCTACGTCACTTGGGGTACCGAGCAATGTTTAGGATCATTCTAATGGTTCTTATAAGTCCTAATACACATTCCTAGACCATTCTAAACCTTTAGAATACTCTCTTAACCATTCTACACTTGTTAGAACATCCAAGGACTCGTGCTACACCCTCTACGTCCCTTGGTGTACCAAGCAATGTTTAGGATCATTCTAATAGTTCTTATAAGTCCTAATACACCTTCCTAGACCATTCTAAGCCTTTAGAATACTCTCTTAACCATTCTACACTTGTTAGAACCTCCAAGGACTCATGCTACACCCTCTACGTCACTTGGGGTACCGAGCAATATTTAGGATCATTCTAATGGTTCTTATAAGTCCTAATACACATTCCTAGACCATTCTAAGCCTTTAGAATACTCTCTTAACCATTCTACACTTGTTAGAACATCCAAGGACTCGTGCTACACCCTCTACGTCCCTTGGTGTACCAAGCAATGTTTAGGATCATTCTAATAGTTCTTATAAGTCCTAATACACCTTCCTAGACCATTCTAAGCCTTTAGAATACTCTCTTAACCATTCTACACTTGTTAGAACATCCAAGGACTCGTGCTACACCCTCTACGTCCCTTGGTATACCAAGCAATGTTTAGGATCATTCTAATGGTTCTTATAAGTCCTAATACACATTCCTAGACCATTCTAAGCCTTTAGAATATTCTCTTAACCATTATACACTTGTTAAAACCTCCAAGGACTCATGCTACACCCTCTACGTCCCTTGAGGACTCAAGTATTGTTTAGGATCATTGTAATGGTTCTTATAAGTCCTAATACACATTCCTAGACCATTCTAAGCCTTTAGAATACTCTCTTAACCATTCTACACTTGTTAGAACCTCCAAGGACTCGTGCTACACCCTCTACGTCCCTTGGTATACCAAGCAATGCTTAGGATCATTCTAATGGTTCTTATAAGTCCTAATACACATTCCTAGACCATTCCAAGCATTTAGAATACTCTCTTAACCATTATACACTTGTTAAAACATCCAAGGACTAATGCTACACCCTCTACGTCCCTTGAGGACTCAAGTATTGTTTAGGATCATTGTAATGGTTCTTATAAGTCCTAATACACATTCCTAGACCATTCTAAGCCTTTAGAATACTCTCTTAACCATTCTACACTTGTTAGAACATCCAAGGACTCGTGCTACACCCTCTACGTCCCTTGGTATACCAAGCAATGTTTAGGATCATTCTAATGGTTCTTATAAGTCCTAATACACATTCCTAGACCATTCTAAGCCTTTAGAATATTCTCTTAACCATTATACACTTGTTAAAACCTCCAAGGACTCCTGCTACACCCTCTACGTCACTTGGGGTACCGAGCAATGTTTAGGATCATTCTAATGGTTCTTATAAGTCCAAATACAAATTCCTAGACCATTCATAGCCTTTAGAATACTCTCTTAACCATTCTACACTTGTTAGAACCTCCAAGGACTCGTGCTACACCCTCTACGTCACTTGGGGTACCGAGCAATGTTTAGGATCATTCTAATGGTTCTTATAAGTCCTAATACACATTCCTAGACCATTCCAAGCATTTAGAATACTCTCTTAACCATTATACACTTGTTAAAACATCCAAGGACTAATGCTACACCCTCTACGTCCCTTGAGGACTCAAGTATTGTTTAGGATCATTGTAATGGTTCTTATAAGTCCTAATACACATTCCTAGACCATTCTAAGCCTTTAGAATACTCTCTTAACCATTCTACACTTGTTAGAACATCCAAGGACTCGTGCTACACCCTCTACGTCCCTTGGTGTACCAAGCAATGTTTAGGATCATTCTAATGGTTCTTATAAGTCCTAATACACCTTCCTAGACCATTCTAAGCCTTTAGAATACTCTCTTAACCATTCTACACTTGTTAGAACCTCCAAGGACTCCTGCTACACCCTCTACGTCCCTTGGGGACTCTAGCATTGTTTAGGATCATTCTAATGGTTCTTATAAGTCCAAATACACCTTCCTAGACCATTCTAAGCCTTTAGAATACTCTCTTAACCATTCTACACTTGTTAGAACATCCAAGGACTCCTGCTACACCCTCTACGTCCCTTGGTATACCAAGCAATGTTTAGGATCATTCTAATGGTTCTTATAAGTCCTAATACACATTCCTAGACCATTCTAAGCCTTTAGAATATTCTCTTAACCATTATACACTTGTTAAAACCTCCAAGGACTCATGCTACACCCTCTACGTCCCTTGAGGACTCAAGTATTGTTTAGGATCATTGTAATGGTTCTTATAAGTCCTAATACACATTCCTAGACCATTCTAAGCCTTTAGAATACTCTCTTAACCATTCTACACTTGTTAGAACCTCCAAGGACTCGTGCTACACCCTCTACGTCCCTTGGTGTACCAAGCAATGTTTAGGATCATTCTATTGGTTCTTATAAGTCCTAATACACATTCCTAGACCATTCTAAGCCTTTAGAATACTCTCTTAACCATTATACACTTGTTAAAACCTGCAAGGACTCATGCTACACCCTCTACGTCCCTTGAGGACTCAAGTATTGTTTAGGATCATTCTAATGGTTCTTATAAGTCCTAATACACATTCCTAGACCATTCTAAGCCTTTAGAATACTCTCTTAACCATTCTACACTTGTTAGAACATCCAAGGACTCGTGCTACACCCTCTACGTCCCTTGGTGTACCAAGCAATGTTTAGGATCATTCTAATGGTTCTTATAAGTCCTAATACACATTCCTAGACCATTCTAAGCCATTAGAATACTCTCTTAACCATTCTACACTTGTTAAAACCTCCAAGGACTCATGCTACACCCTCTACGTCCCTTGGGGACTCTAGCATTGTTTAGGATCATTCTGATGGTTCTTATAAGTCGTAATACAAATTCCTAGACCATTCTAAGCCTTTAGAATACTCTCTTAACCATTCTACACTTGTTAGAACCTCCAAGGACTCGTGCTACACCCTCTACGTCACTTGGGGTACCGAGCAATGTTTAGGATCATTCTAATGGTTCTTATAAGTCCTAATACACATTCCTAGACCATTCTAAACCTTTAGAATACTCTCTTAACCATTCTACACTTGTTAGAACATCCAAGGACTCGTGCTACACCCTCTACGTCCCTTGGTGTACCAAGCAATGTTTAGGATCATTCTAATAGTTCTTATAAGTCCTAATACACCTTCCTAGACCATTCTAAGCCTTTAGAATACTCTCTTAACCATTCTACACTTGTTAGAACCTCCAAGGACTCCTGCTACACCCTCTACGTCCCTTGGGGACTCTAGCATTGTTTAGGATCATTCTAATGGTTCTTATAAGTCCAAATACACCTTCCTAGACCATTCTAAGCCTTTAGAATACTCTCTTAACCATTCTACACTTGTTAGAACATCCAAGGACTCGTGCTACACCCTCTACGTCCCTTGGTATACCAAGCAATGTTTAGGATCATTCTAATGGTTCTTATAAGTCCTAATACACATTCCTAGACCATTCTAAGCCTTTAGAATATTCTCTTAACCATTATACACTTGTTAAAACCTCCAAGGACTCCTGCTACACCCTCTACGTCACTTGGGGTACCGAGCAATGTTTAGGATCATTCTAATGGTTCTTATAAGTCCTAATACACATTCCTAGACCATTCTAAGCCTTTAGAATACTATCTTAACCATTCTACACTTGTTAGAACATCCAAGGACTCGTGCTACACCCTCTACGTCCCTTGGTGTACCAAGCAATGTTTAGGATCATTCTAATGGTTCTTATAAGTCCTAATACACATTCCTAGACCATTCTAAGCCTTTAGAATACTCTCTTAACCATTCTACACTTGTTAAAACCTCCAAGGACTCATGCTACACCCTCTACGTCCCTTGGGGACTCTAGCATTGTTTAGGATCATTCTGATGGTTCTTATAAGTCCTAATACAAATTCCTAGACCATTCTAAGCCTTTAGAATACTCTCTTAACCATTCTACACTTGTTAGAACCTCCAAGGACTCGTGCTACACCCTCTACGTCACTTGGGGTACCGAGCAATGTTTAGGATCATTCTAATGGTTCTTATAAGTCCTAATACACATTCCTAGACCATTCTAAACCTTTAGAATACTCTCTTAACCATTCTACACTTGTTAGAACATCCAAGGACTCGTGCTACACCCTCTACGTCCCTTGGTGTACCAAGCAATGTTTAGGATCATTCTAATAGTTCTTATAAGTCCTAATACACCTTCCTAGACCATTCTAAGCCTTTAGAATACTCTCTTAACCATTCTACACTTGTTAGAACCTCCAAGGACTCATGCTACACCCTCTACGTCACTTGGGGTACCGAGCAATATTTAGGATCATTCTAATGGTTCTTATAAGTCCTAATACACATTCCTAGACCATTCTAAGCCTTTAGAATACTCTCTTAACCATTCTACACTTGTTAGAACATCCAAGGACTCGTGCTACACCCTCTACGTCCCTTGGTGTACCAAGCAATGTTTAGGATCATTCTAATAGTTCTTATAAGTCCTAATACACCTTCCTAGACCATTCTAAGCCTTTAGAATACTCTCTTAACCATTCTACACTTGTTAGAACATCCAAGGACTCGTGCTACACCCTCTACGTCCCTTGGTATACCAAGCAATGTTTAGGATCATTCTAATGGTTCTTATAAGTCCTAATACACATTCCTAGACCATTCTAAGCCTTTAGAATATTCTCTTAACCATTATACACTTGTTAAAACCTCCAAGGACTCATGCTACACCCTCTACGTCCCTTGAGGACTCAAGTATTGTTTAGGATCATTGTAATGGTTCTTATAAGTCCTAATACACATTCCTAGACCATTCTAAGCCTTTAGAATACTCTCTTAACCATTCTACACTTGTTAGAACCTCCAAGGACTCGTGCTACACCCTCTACGTCCCTTGGTATACCAAGCAATGCTTAGGATCATTCTAATGGTTCTTATAAGTCCTAATACACATTCCTAGACCATTCCAAGCATTTAGAATACTCTCTTAACCATTATACACTTGTTAAAACATCCAAGGACTAATGCTACACCCTCTACGTCCCTTGAGGACTCAAGTATTGTTTAGGATCATTGTAATGGTTCTTATAAGTCCTAATACACATTCCTAGACCATTCTAAGCCTTTAGAATACTCTCTTAACCATTCTACACTTGTTAGAACATCCAAGGACTCGTGCTACACCCTCTACGTCCCTTGGTATACCAAGCAATGTTTAGGATCATTCTAATGGTTCTTATAAGTCCTAATACACATTCCTAGACCATTCTAAGCCTTTAGAATATTCTCTTAACCATTATACACTTGTTAAAACCTCCAAGGACTCCTGCTACACCCTCTACGTCACTTGGGGTACCGAGCAATGTTTAGGATCATTCTAATGGTTCTTATAAGTCCAAATACAAATTCCTAGACCATTCATAGCCTTTAGAATACTCTCTTAACCATTCTACACTTGTTAGAACCTCCAAGGACTCGTGCTACACCCTCTACGTCACTTGGGGTACCGAGCAATGTTTAGGATCATTCTAATGGTTCTTATAAGTCCTAATACACATTCCTAGACCATTCCAAGCATTTAGAATACTCTCTTAACCATTATACACTTGTTAAAACATCCAAGGACTAATGCTACACCCTCTACGTCCCTTGAGGACTCAAGTATTGTTTAGGATCATTGTAATGGTTCTTATAAGTCCTTATACACATTCCTAGACCATTCTAAGCCTTTAGAATACTCTCTTAACCATTCTACACTTGTTAGAACATCCAAGGACTCGTGCTACACCCTCTACGTCCCTTGGTGTACCAAGCAATGTTTAGGATCATTCTAATGGTTCTTATAAGTCCTAATACACCTTCCTAGACCATTCTAAGCCTTTAGAATACTCTCTTAACCATTCTACACTTGTTAGAACCTCCAAGGACTCCTGCTACACCCTCTACGTCCCTTGGGGACTCTAGCATTGTTTAGGATCATTCTAATGGTTCTTATAAGTCCAAATACACCTTCCTAGACCATTCTAAGCCTTTAGAATACTCTCTTAACCATTCTACACTTGTTAGAACATCCAAGGACTCCTGCTACACCCTCTACGTCCCTTGGTATACCAAGCAATGTTTAGGATCATTCTAATGGTTCTTATAAGTCCTAATACACATTCCTAGACCATTCTAAGCCTTTAGAATATTCTCTTAACCATTATACACTTGTTAAAACCTCCAAGGACTCCTGCTACACCCTCTACGTCACTTGGGGTACCGAGCAATGTTTAGGATCATTCTAATGGTTCTTATAAGTCCTAATACACATTCCTAGACCATTCTAAGCCTTTAGAATACTATCTTAACCATTCTACACTTGTTAGAACATCCAAGGACTCGTGCTACACCCTCTACGTCCCTTGGTGTACCAAGCAATGTTTAGGATCATTCTATTGGTTCTTATAAGTCCTAATACACATTCCTAGACCATTCTAAGCCTTTAGAATACTCTCTTAACCATTATACACTTGTTAAAACCTTCAAGGACTCATGCTACACCCTCTACGTCCCTTGAGGACTCAAGTATTGTTTAGGATCATTCTAATGGTTCTTATAAGTCCTAATACACATTCCTAGACCATTCTAAGCCTTTAGAATACTCTCTTAACCATTCTACACTTGTTAGAACATCCAAGGACTCGTGCTACACCCTCTACGTCCCTTGGTGTACCAAGCAATGTTTAGGATCATTCTAATGGTTCTTATAAGTCCTAATACACATTCCTAGACCATTCTAAGCCATTAGAATACTCTCTTAACCATTCTACACTTGTTAAAACCTCCAAGGACTCATGCTACACCCTCTACGTCCCTTGGGGACTCTAGCATTGTTTAGGATCATTCTGATGGTTCTTATAAGTCCTAATACAAATTCCTAGACCATTCTAAGCCTTTAGAATACTCTCTTAACCATTCTACACTTGTTAGAACCTCCAAGGACTCGTGCTACACCCTCTACGTCACTTGGGGTACCGAGCAATGTTTAGGATCATTCTAATGGTTCTTATAAGTCCTAATACACATTCCTAGACCATTCTAAACCTTTAGAATACTCTCTTAACCATTCTACACTTGTTAGAACATCCAAGGACTCGTGCTACACCCTCTACGTCCCTTGGTGTACCAAGCAATGTTTAGGATCATTCTAATAGTTCTTATAAGTCCTAATACACCTTCCTAGACCATTCTAAGCCTTTAGAATACTCTCTTAACCATTCTACACTTGTTAGAACCTCCAAGGACTCCTGCTACACCCTCTACGTCCCTTGGGGACTCTAGCATTGTTTAGGATCATTCTAATGGTTCTTATAAGTCCAAATACACCTTCCTAGACCATTCTAAGCCTTTAGAATACTCTCTTAACCATTCTACACTTGTTAGAACATCCAAGGACTCGTGCTACACCCTCTACGTCCCTTGGTATACCAAGCAATGTTTAGGATCATTCTAATGGTTCTTATAAGTCCTAATACACATTCCTAGACCATTCTAAGCCTTTAGAATATTCTCTTAACCATTATACACTTGTTAAAACCTCCAAGGACTCCTGCTACACCCTCTACGTCACTTGGGGTACCGAGCAATGTTTAGGATCATTCTAATGGTTCTTATAAGTCCTAATACACATTCCTAGACCATTCTAAGCCTTTAGAATACTATCTTAACCATTCTACACTTGTTAGAACATCCAAGGACTCGTGCTACACCCTCTACGTCCCTTGGTGTACCAAGCAATGTTTAGGATCATTCTAATGGTTCTTATAAGTCCTAATACACCTTCCTAGACCATTCTAAGCCTTTAGAATACTCTCTTAACCATTCTACACTTGTTAGAACCTCCAAGGACTCATGCTACACCCTCTACGTCCCTTGGGGACTCTAGCATTGTTTAGGATCATTCTAATGGTTCTTATAAGTCCAAATACACCTTCCTAGACCATTCGAAGCCTTTAGAATACTCTCTTAACCATTCTACACTTGTTAGAACATCCAAGGACTCGTGCTACACCCTCTACGTCCCTTGGTATACCAAGCAATGTTTAGGATCATTCTAATGGTTCTTATAAGTCCTAATACACATTCCTAGACCATTCTAAGCCTTTAGAATATTCTCTTAACCATTATACACTTGTTAGAACATCCAAGGACTCGTGCTACACCCTCTACGTCCCTTGGTGTACCAAGCAATGTTTAGGATCATTCTAATAGTTCTTATAAGTCCTAATACACCTTCCTAGACCATTCTAAGCCTTTAGAATACTCTCTTAACCATTCTACACTTGTTAGAACCTCCAAGGACTCCTGCTACACCCTCTACGTCCCTTGGGGACTCTAGCATTGTTTAGGATCATTCTAATGGTTCTTATAAGTCCAAATACACCTTCCTAGACCATTCTAAGCCTTTAGAATACTCTCTTAACCATTCTACACTTGTTAGAACATCCAAGGACTCGTGCTACACCCTCTACGTCCCTTGGTATACCAAGCAATGTTTAGGATCATTCTAATGGTTCTTATAAGTCCTAATACACATTCCTAGACCATTCTAAGCCTTTAGAATATTCTCTTAACCATTATACACTTGTTAAAACCTCCAAGGACTCCTGCTACACCCTCTACGTCACTTGGGGTACCGAGCAATGTTTAGGATCATTCTAATGGTTCTTATAAGTCCTAATACACATTCCTAGACCATTCTAAGCCTTTAGAATACTATCTTAACCATTCTACACTTGTTAGAACATCCAAGGACTCGTGCTACACCCTCTACGTCCCTTGGTGTACCAAGCAATGTTTAGGATCATTCTAATGGTTCTTATAAGTCCTAATACACCTTCCTAGACCATTCTAAGCCTTTAGAATACTCTCTTAACCATTCTACACTTGTTAGAACCTCCAAGGACTCATGCTACACCCTCTACGTCCCTTGGGGACTCTAGCATTGTTTAGGATCATTCTAATGGTTCTTATAAGTCCAAATACACCTTCCTAGACCATTCGAAGCCTTTAGAATACTCTCTTAACCATTCTACACTTGTTAGAACATCCAAGGACTCGTGCTACACCCTCTACGTCCCTTGGTATACCAAGCAATGTTTAGGATCATTCTAATGGTTCTTATAAGTCCTAATACACATTCCTAGACCATTCTAAGCCTTTAGAATATTCTCTTAACCATTATACACTTGTTAAAACCTCCAAGGACTCGTGCTACACCCTCTACGTCACTTGGGGTACCGAGCAATGTTTAGGATCATTCTAATGGTTCTTATAAGTCCTAATACACATTCCTAGACCATTCTAAACCTTTAGAATACTCTCTTAACCATTCTACACTTGTTAGAACATCCAAGGACTCGTGCTACACCCTCTACGTCCCTTGGTGTACCAAGCAATGTTTAGGATCATTCTAATAGTTCTTATAAGTCCTAATACACCTTCCTAGACCATTCTAAGCCTTTAGAATACTCTCTTAACCATTCTACACTTGTTAGAACCTCCAAGGACTCCTGCTACACCCTCTACGTCCCTTGGGGACTCTAGCATTGTTTAGGATCATTCTAATGGTTCTTATAAGTCCAAATACACCTTCCTAGACCATTCTAAGCCTTTAGAATACTCTCTTAACCATTCTACACTTGTTAGAACATCCAAGGACTCGTGCTACACCCTCTACGTCCCTTGGTATACCAAGCAATGTTTAGGATCATTCTAATGGTTCTTATAAGTCCTAATACACATTCCTAGACCATTCTAAGCCTTTAGAATATTCTCTTAACCATTATACACTTGTTAAAACCTCCAAGGACTCCTGCTACACCCTCTACGTCACTTGGGGTACCGAGCAATGTTTAGGATCATTCTAATGGTTCTTATAAGTCCTAATACACATTCCTAGACCATTCTAAGCCTTTAGAATACTATCTTAACCATTCTACACTTGTTAGAACATCCAAGGACTCGTGCTACACCCTCTACGTCCCTTGGTGTACCAAGCAATGTTTAGGATCATTCTAATGGTTCTTATAAGTCCTAATACACCTTCCTAGACCATTCTAAGCCTTTAGAATACTCTCTTAACCATTCTACACTTGTTAGAACCTCCAAGGACTCATGCTACACCCTCTACGTCCCTTGGGGACTCTAGCATTGTTTAGGATCATTCTAATGGTTCTTATAAGTCCAAATACACCTTCCTAGACCATTCGAAGCCTTTAGAATACTCTCTTAACCATTCTACACTTGTTAGAACATCCAAGGACTCGTGCTACACCCTCTACGTCCCTTGGTATACCAAGCAATGTTTAGGATCATTCTAATGGTTCTTATAAGTCCTAATACACATTCCTAGACCATTCTAAGCCTTTAGAATATTCTCTTAACCATTATACACTTGTTAAAACCTCCAAGGACTCATGCTACACCCTCTACGTCACTTGGGGTACCGAGCAATGTTTAGGATCATTCTAATGGTTCTTATAAGTCCTAATACACATTCCTAGACCATTCTAAGCCTTTAGAATACTCTCTTAACCATTCTACACTTGTTAGAACATCCAAGGACTCGTGCTACACCCTCTACGTCCCTTGGTGTACCAAGCAATGTTTAGGATCATTCTAATAGTTCTTATAAGTCCAAATACACCTTCCTAGACCATTCTAAGCCTTTAGAATACTCTCTTAACCATTCTACACTTGTTAGAACATCCAAGGACTCGTGCTACACCCTCTACGTCCCTTGGTATACCAAGCAATGTTTAGGATCATTCTAATGGTTCTTATAAGTCCTAATACACATTCCTAGACCATTCTAAGCCTTTAGAATATTCTCTTAACCATTATACACTTGTTAAAACCTCCAAGGACTCCTGCTACACCCTCTACGTCACTTGGGGTACCGAGCAATGTTTAGGATCATTCTAATGGTTCTTATAAGTCCTAATACACATTCCTAGACCATTCTAAGCCTTTAGAATACTCTCTTAACCATTCTACACTTGTTAGAACATCCAAGGACTCGTGCTACACCCTCTACGTCCCTTGGTGTACCAAGCAATGTTTAGGATCATTCTAATGGTTCTTATAAGTCCTAATACACATTCCTAGACCATTCTAAGCCTTTAGAATACTCTCTTAACCATTCTACACTTGTTAAAACCTCCAAGGACTCATGCTACACCCTCTACGTCCCTTGGGGACTCTAGCATTGTTTAGGATCATTCTGATGGTTCTTATAAGTCCTAATACACATTCCTAGACCATTCTAAGCCTTTAGAATACTCTCTTAACCATTCTACACTTGTTAGAACCTCCAAGGACTCGTGCTACACCCTCTACGTCACTTGGGGTACCGAGCAATGTTTAGGATCATTCTAATGGTTCTTATAAGTCCTAATACACATTCCTAGACCATTCTAAACCTTTAGAATACTCTCTTAACCATTCTACACTTGTTAGAACATCCAAGGACTCGTGCTACACCCTGTACGTCCCTTGGTGTACCAAGCAATGTTTAGGATCATTCTAATAGTTCTTATAAGTCCTAATACACCTTCCTAGACCATTCTAAGCCTTTAGAATACTCTCTTAACCATTCTACACTTGTTAGAACCTCCAAGGACTCCTGCTACACCCTCTACGTCCCTTGGGGACTCTAGCATTGTTTAGGATCATTCTAATGGTTCTTATAAGTCCAAATACACCTTCCTAGACCATTCTAAGCCTTTAGAATACTCTCTTAACCATTCTACACTTGTTAGAACATCCAAGGACTCGTGCTACACCCTCTACGTCCCTTGGTATACCAAGCAATGTTTAGGATCATTCTAATGGTTCTTATAAGTCCTAATACACATTCCTAGACCATTCTAAGCCTTTAGAATATTCTCTTAACCATTATACACTTGTTAAAACCTCCAAGGACTCCTGCTACACCCTCTACGTCACTTGGGGTACCGAGCAATGTTTAGGATCATTCTAATGGTTCTTATAAGTCCTAATACACATTCCTAGACCATTCTAAGCCTTTAGAATACTATCTTAACCATTCTACACTTGTTAGAACATCCAAGGACTCGTGCTACACCCTCTACGTCCCTTGAGGACTCAAGTATTGTTTAGGATCATTCTAATGGTTCTTATAAGTCCTAATACACATTCCTAGACCATTCTAAGCCTTTAGAATACTCTCTTAACCATTCTACACTTGTTAGAACATCCAAGGACTCGTGCTACACCCTCTACGTCCCTTGGTGTACCAAGCAATGTTTAGGATCATTCTAATAGTTCTTATGAGTCCTAATACACCTTCCTAGACCATTCTAAGCCTTTAGAATACTCTGTTAACCATTCTACACTTGTTAGAACCTCCAAGGACTCATGCTACACCCTCTACGTCACTTGGGGTACCGAGCAATGTTTAGGATCATTCTAATGGTTCTTATAAGTCCTAATACACATTCCTAGACCATTCTAAGCCTTTAGAATACTATCTTAACCATTCTACACTTGTTAGAACATCCAAGGACTCGTGCTACACCCTCTACGTCCCTTGGTGTACCAAGCAATGTTTAGGATCATTCTATTGGTTCTTATAAGTCCTAATACACATTCCTAGACCATTCTAAGCCTTTAGAATACTCTCTTAACCATTATACACTTGTTAAAACCTTCAAGGACTCATGCTACACCCTCTACGTCCCTTGAGGACTCAAGTATTGTTTAGGATCATTCTAATGGTTCTTATAAGTCCTAATACACATTCCTAGACCATTCTAAGCCTTTAGAATACTCTCTTAACCATTCTACACTTGTTAGAACATCCAAGGACTCGTGCTACACCCTCTACGTCCCTTGGTGTACCAAGCAATGTTTAGGATCATTCTAATGGTTCTTATAAGTCCTAATACACATTCCTAGACCATTCTAAGCCTTTAGAATACTCTCTTAACCATTCTACACTTGTTAAAACCTCCAAGGACTCATGCTACACCCTCTACGTCCCTTGGGGACTCTAGCATTGTTTAGGATCATTCTGATGGTTCTTATAAGTCCTAATACAAATTCCTAGACCATTCTAAGCCTTTAGAATACTCTCTTAACCATTCTACACTTGTTAGAACCTCCAAGGACTCGTGCTACACCCTCTACGTCACTTGGGGTACCGAGCAATGTTTAGGATCATTCTAATGGTTCTTATAAGTCCTAATACACATTCCTAGACCATTCTAAACCTTTAGAATACTCTCTTAACCATTCTACACTTGTTAGAACATCCAAGGACTCGTGCTACACCCTCTACGTCCCTTGGTGTACCAAGCAATGTTTAGGATCATTCTAATAGTTCTTATAAGTCCTAATACACCTTCCTAGACCATTCTAAGCCTTTAGAATACTCTCTTAACCATTCTACACTTGTTAGAACCTCCAAGGACTCATGCTACACCCTCTACGTCACTTGGGGTACCGAGCAATATTTAGGATCATTCTAATGGTTCTTATAAGTCCTAATACACATTCCTAGACCATTCTAAGCCTTTAGAATACTCTCTTAACCATTCTACACTTGTTAGAACATCCAAGGACTCGTGCTACACCCTCTACGTCCCTTGGTGTACCAAGCAATGTTTAGGATCATTCTAATAGTTCTTATAAGTCCTAATACACCTTCCTAGACCATTCTAAGCCTTTAGAATACTCTCTTAACCATTCTACACTTGTTAGAACCTCCAAGGACTCATGCTACACCCTCTACGTCACTTGGGGTACCGAGCAATATTTAGGATCATTCTAATGGTTCTTATAAGTCCTAATACACCTTCCTAGACCCTTCTAAGCCTTTAGAATACTCTCTTAACCATTCTACACTTGTTAGAACCTCCAAGGACTCGTGCTACACCCTCTACGTCACTTGGGGTACCGAGCAATGTTTAGGATCATTCTAATGGTTCTTATAAGTCCTAATACACATTCCTAGACCATTCTAAACCTTTAGAATACTCTCTTAACCATTCTACACTTGTTAGAACATCCAAGGACTCGTGCTACACCCTCTACGTCCCTTGGTGTACCAAGCAATGTTTAGGATCATTCTAATAGTTCTTATAAGTCCTAATACACCTTCCTAGACCATTCTAAGCCCTTAGAATACTCTCTTAACCATTCTACACTTGTTAGAACCTCCAAGGACTCATGCTACACCCTCTACGTCACTTGGGGTACCGAGCAATGTTTAGGATCATTCTAATGGTTCTTATAAGTCCTAATACACATTCCTAGACCATTCTAAGCCTTTAGAATACTCTCTTAACCATTCTACACTTGTTAGAACATCCAAGGACTCGTGCTACACCCTCTACGTCCCTTGGTGTACCAAGCAATGTTTAGGATCATTCTAATAGTTCTTATAAGTCCAAATACACCTTCCTAGACCATTCTAAGCCTTTAGAATACTCTCTTAACCATTCTACACTTGTTAGAACATCCAAGGACTCGTGCTACACCCTCTACGTCCCTTGGTATACCAAGCAATGTTTAGGATCATTCTAATGGTTCTTATAAGTCCTAATACACATTCCTAGACCATTCTAAGCCTTTAGAATACTCTCTTAACCATTCTACACTTGTTAGAACATCCAAGGACTCGTGCTACACCCTCTACGTCCCTTGGTGTACCAAGCAATGTTTAGGATCATTCTAATGGTTCTTATAAGTCCTAATACACATTCCTAGACCATTCTAAGCCTTTAGAATACTCTCTTAACCATTCTACACTTGTTAAAACCTCCAAGGACTCATGCTACACCCTCTACGTCCCTTGGGGACTCTAGCATTGTTTAGGATCATTCTGATGGTTCTTATAAGTCCTAATACACATTCCTAGACCATTCTAAGCCTTTAGAATACTCTCTTAACCATTCTACACTTGTTAGAACCTCCAAGGACTCGTGCTACACCCTCTACGTCACTTGGGGTACCGAGCAATGTTTAGGATCATTCTAATGGTTCTTATAAGTCCTAATACACATTCCTAGACCATTCTAAACCTTTAGAATACTCTCTTAACCATTCTACACTTGTTAGAACATCCAAGGACTCGTGCTACACCCTCTACGTCCCTTGGTGTACCAAGCAATGTTTAGGATCATTCTAATAGTTCTTATAAGTCCTAATACACCTTCCTAGACCATTCTAAGCCTTTAGAATACTCTCTTAACCATTCTACACTTGTTAGAACCTCCAAGGACTCATGCTACACCCTCTACGTCACTTGGGGTACCGAGCAATGTTTAGGATCATTCTAATGGTTCTTATAAGTCCTAATACACATTCCTAGACCATTCTAAGCCTTTAGAATACTCTCTTAACCATTCTACACTTGTTAGAACATCCAAGGACTCGTGCTACACCCTCTACGTCCCTTGGTGTACCAAACAATGTTTAGGATCATTCTAATAGTTCTTATAAGTCCAAATACACCTTCCTAGACCATTCTAAGCCTTTAGAATACTCTCTTAACCATTCTACACTTGTTAGAACATCCAAGGACTCGTGCTACACCCTCTACGTCCCTTGGTGTACCAAGCAATGTTTAGGATCATTCTAATAGTTCTTATAAGTCCAAATACACCTTCCTAGACCATTCTAAGCCTTTAGAATACTCTCTTAACCATTCTACACTTGTTAGAACATCCAAGGACTCGTGCTACACCCTCTACGTCCCTTGGTATACCAAGCAATGTTTAGGATCATTCTAATGGTTCTTATAAGTCCTAATACACATTCCTAGACCATTCTAAGCCTTTAGAATACTCTCTTAACCATTCTACACTTGTTAGAACATCCAAGGACTCGTGCTACACCCTCTACGTCCCTTGGTGTACCAAGCAATGTTTAGGATCATTCTAATGGTTCTTATAAGTCCTAATACACATTCCTAGACCATTCTAAGCCTTTAGAATACTCTCTTAACCATTCTACACTTGTTAAAACCTCCAAGGACTCATGCTACACCCTCTACGTCCCTTGGGGTACCGAGCAATGTTTAGGATCATTCTATTGGTTCTTATAAGTCCTAATACACATTCCTAGACCATTCTAAGCCTTTAGAATACTCTCTTAACCATTCTACACTTGTTAGAACCTCCAAGGACTCATGCTACACCCTCTACGTCACTTGGGGTACCGAGCAATGTTTAGGATCATTCTAATGGTTCTTATAAGTCCTAATACACATTCCTAGACCATTCTAAGCCTTTAGAATACTCTCTTAACCATTCTACACTTGTTAGAACATCCAAGGACTCGTGCTACACCCTCTACGTCCCTTGGTGTACCAAACAATGTTTAGGATCATTCTAATAGTTCTTATAAGTCCAAATACACCTTCCTAGACCATTCTAAGCCTTTAGAATACTCTCTTAACCATTCTACACTTGTTAGAACATCCAAGGACTCGTGCTACACCCTCTACGTCCCTTGGTGTACCAAGCAATGTTTAGGATCATTCTATTGGTTCTTATAAGTCCTAATACACATTCCTAGACCATTCTAAGCCTTTAGAATACTCTCTTAACCATTATACACTTGTTAAAACCTCCAAGGACTCATGCTACACCCTCTACGTCCCTTGAGGACTCAAGTATTGTTTAGGATCATTCTAATGGTTCTTATAAGTCCTAATACACATTCCTAGACCATTCTAAGCCTTTAGAATACTCTCTTAACCATTCTACACTTGTTAGAACATCCAAGGACTCGTGCTACACCCTCTACGTCCCTTGGTGTACCAAGCAATGTTTAGGATCATTCTAATAGTTCTTATAAGTCCTAATACACCTTCCTAGACCATTCTAAGCCTTTAGAATACTCTGTTAACCATTCTACACTTGTTAGAACCTCCAAGGACTCATGCTACACCCTCTACGTCACTTGGGGTACCGAGCAATGTTTAGGATCATTCTAATGGTTCTTATAAGTCCTAATACACATTCCTAGACCATTCTAAGCCTTTAGAATACTATCTTAACCATTCTACACTTGTTAGAACATCCAAGGACTCGTGCTACACCCTCTACGTCCCTTGGTGTACCAAGCAATGTTTAGGATCATTCTATTGGTTCTTATAAGTCCTAATACACATTCCTAGACCATTCTAAGCCTTTAGAATACTCTCTTAACCATTATACACTTGTTAAAACCTTCAAGGACTCATGCTACACCCTCTACGTCCCTTGAGGACTCAAGTATTGTTTAGGATCATTCTAATGGTTCTTATAAGTCCTAATACACATTCCTAGACCATTCTAAGCCTTTAGAATACTCTCTTAACCATTCTACACTTGTTAGAACATCCAAGGACTCGTGCTACACCCTCTACGTCCCTTGGTGTACCAAGCAATGTTTAGGATCATTCTAATGGTTCTTATAAGTCCTAATACACATTCCTAGACCATTCTAAGCCTTTAGAATACTCTCTTAACCATTCTACACTTGTTAAAACCTCCAAGGACTCATGCTACACCCTCTACGTCCCTTGGGGACTCTAGCATTGTTTAGGATCATTCTGATGGTTCTTATAAGTCCTAATACAAATTCCTAGACCATTCTAAGCCTTTAGAATACTCTCTTAACCATTCTACACTTGTTAGAACCTCCAAGGACTCGTGCTACACCCTCTACGTCACTTGGGGTACCGAGCAATGTTTAGGATCATTCTAATGGTTCTTATAAGTCCTAATACACATTCCTAGACCATTCTAAACCTTTAGAATACTCTCTTAACCATTCTACACTTGTTAGAACATCCAAGGACTCGTGCTACACCCTCTACGTCCCTTGGTGTACCAAGCAATGTTTAGGATCATTCTAATAGTTCTTATAAGTCCTAATACACCTTCCTAGACCATTCTAAGCCTTTAGAATACTCTCTTAACCATTCTACACTTGTTAGAACCTCCAAGGACTCATGCTACACCCTCTACGTCACTTGGGGTACCGAGCAATATTTAGGATCATTCTAATGGTTCTTATAAGTCCTAATACACATTCCTAGACCATTCTAAGCCTTTAGAATACTCTCTTAACCATTCTACACTTGTTAGAACATCCAAGGACTCGTGCTACACCCTCTACGTCCCTTGGTGTACCAAGCAATGTTTAGGATCATTCTAATAGTTCTTATAAGTCCTAATACACCTTCCTAGACCATTCTAAGCCTTTAGAATACTCTCTTAACCATTCTACACTTGTTAGAACATCCAAGGACTCGTGCTACACCCTCTACGTCCCTTGGTGTACCAAGCAATGTTTAGGATCATTCTATTGGTTCTTATAAGTCCTAATACACATTCCTAGACCATTCTAAGCCTTTAGAATACTCTCTTAACCATTATACACTTGTTAAAACCTCCAAGGACTCATGCTACACCCTCTAGGTCCCTTGAGGACTCAAGTATTGTTTAGGATCATTCTAATGGTTCTTATAAGTCCTAATACACATTCCTAGACCATTCTAAGCCTTTAGAATACTCTCTTAACCATTCTACACTTGTTAGAACATCCAAGGACTCGTGCTACACCCTCTACGTCCCTTGGTGTACCAAGCAATGTTTAGGATCATTCTAATAGTTCTTATAAGTCCTAATACACCTTCCTAGACCATTCTAAGCCTTTAGAATACTCTCTTAACCATTCTACACTTGTTAGAACCTCCAAGGACTCATGCTACACCCTCTACGTCACTTGGGGTACCGAGCAATGTTTAGGATCATTCTAATGGTTCTTATAAGTCCTAATACACATTCCTAGACCATTCTAAGCCTTTAGAATACTATCTTAACCATTCTACACTTGTTAGAACATCCAAGGACTCGTGCTACACCCTCTACGTCCCTTGGTGTACCAAGCAATGTTTAGGATCATTCTATTGGTTCTTATAAGTCCTAATACACATTCCTAGACCATTCTAAGCCTTTAGAATACTCTCTTAACCATTATACACTTGTTAAAACCTTCAAGGACTCATGCTACACCCTCTACGTCCCTTGAGGACTCAAGTATTGTTTAGGATCATTCTAATGGTTCTTATAAGTCCTAATACACATTCCTAGACCATTCTAAGCCTTTAGAATACTCTCTTAACCATTCTACACTTGTTAGAACATCCAAGGACTCGTGCTACACCCTCTACGTCCCTTGGTGTACCAAGCAATGTTTAGGATCATTCTAATGGTTCTTATAAGTCCTAATACACATTCCTAGACCATTCTAAGCCTTTAGAATACTCTCTTAACCATTCTACACTTGTTAAAACCTCCAAGGACTCATGCTACACCCTCTACGTCCCTTGGGGACTCTAGCATTGTTTAGGATCATTCTGATGGTTCTTATAAGTCCTAATACAAATTCCTAGACCATTCTAAGCCTTAAGAATACTCTCTTAACCATTCTACACTTGTTAGAACCTCCAAGGACTCGTGCTACACCCTCTACGTCACTTGGGGTACCGAGCAATGTTTAGGATCATTCTAATGGTTCTTATAAGTCCTAATACACATTCCTAGACCATTCTAAACCTTTAGAATACTCTCTTAACCATTCTACACTTGTTAGAACATCCAAGGACTCGTGCTACACCCTCTACGTCCCTTGGTGTACCAAGCAATGTTTAGGATCATTCTAATAGTTCTTATAAGTCCTAATACACCTTCCTAGACCATTCTAAGCCTTTAGAATACTCTCTTAACCATTCTACACTTGTTAGAACCTCCAAGGACTCATGCTACACCCTCTACGTCACTTGGGGTACCGAGCAATATTTAGGATCATTCTAATGGTTCTTATAAGTCCTAATACACATTCCTAGACCATTCTAAGCCTTTAGAATACTCTCTTAACCATTCTACACTTGTTAGAACATCCAAGGACTCGTGCTACACCCTCTACGTCCCTTGGTGTACCAAGCAATGTTTAGGATCATTCTAATAGTTCTTATAAGTCCTAATACACCTTCCTAGACCATTCTAAGCCTTTAGAATACTCTCTTAACCATTCTACACTTGTTAGAACATCCAAGGACTCGTGCTACACCCTCTACGTCCCTTGGTGTACCAAGCAATGTTTAGGATCATTCTATTGGTTCTTATAAGTCCTAATACACATTCCTAGACCATTCTAAGCCTTTAGAATACTCTCTTAACCATTATACACTTGTTAAAACCTCCAAGGACTCATGCTACACCCTCTACGTCCCTTGAGGACTCAAGTATTGTTTAGGATCATTCTAATGGTTCTTATAAGTCCTAATACACATTCCTAGACCATTCGAAGCCTTTAGAATACTCTCTTAACCATTCTACACTTGTTAGAACATCCAAGGACTCGTGCTACACCCTCTACGTCCCTTGGTGTACCAAGCAATGTTTAGGATCATTCTAATGGTTCTTATAAGTCCTAATACACATTCCTAGACCATTCTAAGCCTTTAGAATACTCTCTTAACCATTCTACACTTGTTAAAACCTCCAAGGACTCATGCTACACCCTCTACGTCCCTTGGGGACTCTAGCATTGTTTAGGATCATTCTGATGGTTCTTATAAGTCCTAATACACATTCCTAGACCATTCTAAGCCTTTAGAATACTCTCTTAACCATTCTACACTTGTTAGAACCTCCAAGGACTCGTGCTACACCCTCTACGTCACTTGGGGTACCGAGCAATGTTTAGGATCATTCTAATGGTTCTTATAAGTCCTAATACACATTCCTAGACCATTCTAAACCTTTAGAATACTCTCTTAACCATTCTACACTTGTTAGAACATCCAAGGACTCGTGCTACACCCTCTACGTCCCTTGGTGTACCAAGCAATGTTTAGGATCATTCTAATAGTTCTTATAAGTCCTAATACACCTTCCTAGACCATTCTAAGCCTTTAGAATACTCTCTTAACCATTCTACACTTGTTAGAACCTCCAAGGACTCATGCTACACCCTCTACGTCACTTGGGGTACCGAGCAATGTTTAGGATCATTCTAATGGTTCTTATAAGTCCTTATACACATTCCTAGACCATTCTAAGCCTTTAGAATACTCTCTTAACCATTCTACACTTGTTAGAACATCCAAGGACTCGTGCTACACCCTCTACGTCCCTTGGTGTACCAAGCAATGTTTAGGATCATTCTAATAGTTCTTATAAGTCCAAATACACCTTCCTAGACCATTCTAAGCCTTTAGAATACTCTCTTAACCATTCTACACTTGTTAGAACATCCAAGGACTCGTGCTACACCCTCTACGTCCCTTGGTGTACCAAGCAATGTTTAGGATCATTCTATTGGTTCTTATAAGTCCTAATACACATTCCTAGACCATTCTAAGCCTTTAGAATACTCTCTTAACCATTATACACTTGTTAAAACCTCCAAGGACTCATGCTACACCCTCTACGTCCCTTGAGGACTCAAGTATTGTTTAGGATCATTCTAATGGTTCTTATAAGTCCTAATACACATTCCTAGACCATTCTAAGCCTTTAGAATACTCTCTTAACCATTCTACACTTGTTAGAACATCCAAGGACTCGTGCTACACCCTCTACGTCCCTTGGTGTACCAAGCAATGTTTAGGATCATTCTAATAGTTCTTATAAGTCCTAATACACCTTCCTAGACCATTCTAAGCCTTTAGAATACTCTCTTAACCATTCTACACTTGTTAGAACATCCAAGGACTCGTGCTACACCCTCTACGTCCCTTGGTGTACCAAGCAATGTTTAGGATCATTCTATTGGTTCTTATAAGTCCTAATACACATTCCTAGACCATTCTAAGCCTTTAGAATACTCTCTTAACCATTATACACTTGTTAAAACCTCCAAGGACTCATGCTACACCCTCTACGTCCCTTGAGGACTCAAGTATTGTTTAGGATCATTCTAATGGTTCTTATAAGTCCTAATACACATTCCTAGACCATTCGAAGCCTTTAGAATACTCTCTTAACCATTCTACACTTGTTAGAACATCCAAGGACTCGTGCTACACCCTCTACGTCCCTTGGTGTACCAAGCAATGTTTAGGATCATTCTAATGGTTCTTATAAGTCCTAATACACATTCCTAGACCATTCTAAGCCTTTAGAATACTCTCTTAACCATTCTACACTTGTTAAAACCTCCAAGGACTCATGCTACACCCTCTACGTCCCTTGGGGACTCTAGCATTGTTTAGGATCATTCTGATGGTTCTTATAAGTCCTAATACACATTCCTAGACCATTCTAAGCCTTTAGAATACTCTCTTAACCATTCTACACTTGTTAGAACCTCCAAGGACTCGTGCTACACCCTCTACGTCACTTGGGGTACCGAGCAATGTTTAGGATCATTCTAATGGTTCTTATAAGTCCTAATACACATTCCTAGACCATTCTAAACCTTTAGAATACTCTCTTAACCATTCTACACTTGTTAGAACATCCAAGGACTCGTGCTACACCCTCTACGTCCCTTGGTGTACCAAGCAATGTTTAGGATCATTCTAATAGTTCTTATAAGTCCTAATACACCTTCCTAGACCATTCTAAGCCTTTAGAATACTCTCTTAACCATTCTACACTTGTTAGAACCTCCAAGGACTCATGCTACACCCTCTACGTCACTTGGGGTACCGAGCAATGTTTAGGATCATTCTAATGGTTCTTATAAGTCCTTATACACATTCCTAGACCATTCTAAGCCTTTAGAATACTCTCTTAACCATTCTACACTTGTTAGAACATCCAAGGACTCGTGCTACACCCTCTACGTCCCTTGGTGTACCAAGCAATGTTTAGGATCATTCTAATAGTTCTTATAAGTCCAAATACACCTTCCTAGACCATTCTAAGCCTTTAGAATACTCTCTTAACCATTCTACACTTGTTAGAACATCCAAGGACTCGTGCTACACCCTCTACGTCCCTTGGTGTACCAAGCAATGTTTAGGATCATTCTATTGGTTCTTATAAGTCCTAATACACATTCCTAGACCATTCTAAGCCTTTAGAATACTCTCTTAACCATTATACACTTGTTAAAACCTCCAAGGACTCATGCTACACCCTCTACGTCCCTTGAGGACTCAAGTATTGTTTAGGATCATTCTAATGGTTCTTATAAGTCCTAATACACATTCCTAGACCATTCTAAGCCTTTAGAATACTCTCTTAACCATTCTACACTTGTTAGAACATCCAAGGACTCGTGCTACACCCTCTACGTCCCTTGGTGTACCAAGCAATGTTTAGGATCATTCTAATAGTTCTTATAAGTCCTAATACACCTTCCTAGACCATTCTAAGCCTTTAGAATACTCTCTTAACCATTCTACACTTGTTAGAACATCCAAGGACTCGTGCTACACCCTCTACGTCCCTTGGTGTACCAAGCAATGTTTAGGATCATTCTATTGGTTCTTATAAGTCCTAATACACATTCCTAGACCATTCTAAGCCTTTAGAATACTCTCTTAACCATTATACACTTGTTAAAACCTCCAAGGACTCATGCTACACCCTCTACGTCCCTTGAGGACTCAAGTATTGTTTAGGATCATTCTAATGGTTCTTATAAGTCCTAATACACATTCCTAGACCATTCTAAGCCTTTAGAATACTCTCTTAACCATTCTACACTTGTTAGAACATCCAAGGACTCGTGCTACACCCTCTACGTCCCTTGGTGTACCAAGCAATGTTTAGGATCATTCTAATGGTTCTTATAAGTCCTAATACACATTCCTAGACCATTCTAAGCCTTTAGAATACTCTCTTAACCATTCTACACTTGTTAAAACCTCCAAGGACTCATGCTACACCCTCTACGTCCCTTGGGGACTCTAGCATTGTTTAGGATCATTCTGATGGTTCTTATAAGTCCTAATACACATTCCTAGACCATTCTAAGCCTTTAGAATACTCTCTTAACCATTCTACACTTGTTAGAACCTCCAAGGACTCGTGCTACACCCTCTACGTCACTTGGGGTACCGAGCAATGTTTAGGATCATTCTAATGGTTCTTATAAGTCCTAATACACATTCCTAGACCATTCTAAACCTTTAGAATACTCTCTTAACCATTCTACACTTGTTAGAACATCCAAGGACTCGTGCTACACCCTCTACGTCCCTTGGTGTACCAAGCAATGTTTAGGATCATTCTAATAGTTCTCATAAGTCCTAATACACCTTCCTAGACCATTCTAAGCCTTTAGAATACTCTCTTAACCATTCTACACTTGTTAGAACCTCCAAGGACTCATGCTACACCCTCTACGTCACTTGGGGTACCGAGCAATGTTTAGGATCATTCTAATGGTTCGTATAAGTCCTAATACACATTCCTAGACCATTCTAAGCCTTTAGAATACTCTTTTAACCATTCTACACTTGTTAGAACATCCAAGGACTCGTGCTACACCCTGTACGTCCCTTGGTGTACAAAGCAATGTTTAGGAATGGTTCTTATAAGTCCTAATACACATTCCTAGACCATTCTAAGCCTTTAGAATACTCTCTTAACCATTCTACACTTGTTAAAACCTCGAAGGACTCATGCTACACCCTCTACGTCCCTTGGGGACTCTAGCATTGTTTAGGATCATTCTGATGGTTCTTATAAGTCCTAATACACATTCCTAGACCATTCTAAGCCTTTAGAATACTCTCTAAACAATTCTACACTTGTTAGAACCTCCAAGGACTCGTGCTACACCCTCTACGTCACTTGGGGTACCGAGCAATGTTTAGGATCATTCTAATGGTTCGTATAAGTCCTAATACACATTCCTAGACCATTCTAAACCTTTAGAATACTCTCTTAACCATTCTACACTTGTTAGAACATCCAAGGACTCGTGCTACACCCTCTACGTCCCTTGGTGTACCAAGCAATGTTTAGGATCATTCTAATAGTTCTTATAAGTCCTAATACACCTTCCTAGACCATTCTAAGCCTTTAGAATACTCTCTTAACCATTCTACACTTGTTAGAACCTCCAAGGACTCATGCTACACCCTCTACGTCACTTGGGGTACCGAGCAATGTTTAGGATCATTCTAATGGTTCTTATAAGTCCTAATACACATTCCTAGACCATTCTAAGCCTTTAGAATACTCTCTTAACCATTCTACACTTGTTAGAACATCCAAGGACTCGTGCTACACCCTCTACGTCCCTTGGTGTACCAAGCAATGTTTAGGATCATTCTAATAGTTCTTATAAGGCCTAATACACCTTCCTAGACCATTCTAAGCCTTTAGAATACTCTCTTAACCATTCTACACTTGTTAGAACATCCAAGGACTCGTGCTACACCCTCTACGTCCCTTGGTGTACCAAGCAATGTTTAGGATCATTCTATTGGTTCTTATAAGTCCTAATACACATTCCTAGACCATTCTAAGCCTTTAGAATACTCTCTTAACCATTATACACTTGTTAAAACCTCCAAGGACTCATGCTACACCCTCTACGTCCCTTGAGGACTCAAGTATTGTTTAGGATCATTCTAATGGTTCTTATAAGTCCTAATACACATTCCTAGACCATTCTAAGCCTTTAGAATACTCTCTTAACCATTCTACACTTGTTAGAACATCCAAGGACTCGTGCTACACCCTCTACGTCCCTTGGTGTACCAAGCAATGTTTAGGATCATTCTAATGGTTCTTATAAGTCCTAATACACATTCCTAGACCATTCTAAGCCTTTAGAATACTCTCTTAACCATTCTACACTTGTTAAAACCTCCAAGGACTCATGCTACACCCTCTACGTCCCTTGGGGACTCTAGCATTGTTTAGGATCATTCTGATGGTTCTTATAAGTCCTAATACACATTCCTAGACCATTCTAAGCCTTTAGAATACTCTCTTAACCATTCTACACTTGTTAGAACCTCCAAGGACTCGTGCTACACCCTCTACGTCACTTGGGGTACCGAGCAATGTTTAGGATCATTCTAATGGTTCTTATAAGTCCTAATACACATTCCTAGACCATTCTAAACCTTTAGAATACTCTCTTAACCATTCTACACTTGTTAGAACATCCAAGGACTCGTGCTACACCCTCTACGTCCCTTGGTGTACCAAGCAATGTTTAGGATCATTCTAATAGTTCTTATAAGTCCTAATACACCTTCCTAGACCATTCTAAGCCTTTAGAATACTCTCTTAACTATTCTACACTTGTTAGAACCTCCAAGGACTCATGCTACACCCTCTACGTCACTTGGGGTACCGAGCAATGTTTAGGATCATTCTAATGGTTCTTATAAGTCCTAATACACATTCCTAGACCATTCTAAGCCTTTAGAATACTCTCTTAACCATTCTACACTTGTTAGAACATCCAAGGACTCGTGCTACACCCTCTACGTCCCTTGGTGTACCAAGCAATGTTTAGGATCATTCTATTGGTTCTTATAAGTCCTAATACACCTTCCTAGACCATTCTAAGCCTTTAGAATACTCTCTTAACCATTCTACACTTGTTAGAACCTCCAAGGACTCGTGCTACACCCTCTACGTCCCTTGGGGTACCGAGCAATGTTTAGGATCATTCTAATGGTTCTTATAAGTCCTAATACACATTCCTAGACCATTCTAAGCCTTTAGAATACTCTCTTAACCATTATACACTTGTTAAAACCTCCAAGGACTCGTGCTACACCCTCTACGTCACTTGGGTACCGAGCAATGTTTAGGATCATTCTAATGGTTCTTATAAGTCCTAATACACATTCCTAGACCATTCTAAGCCTTTAGAATACTCTCTTAACCATTATACACTTGTTAAAACCTCCAAGGACTCATGCTACACCCTCTACGTCCCTTGAGGACTCAAGTATTGTTTAGGATCATTCTAATGGTTCTTATAAGTCCTAATACACATTCCTAGACCATTCTAAGCCTTTATAATACTCTCTTAACCATTCTACACTTGTTAGAACATCCAAGGACTCGTGCTACACCCTCTACGTCCCTTGGTGTACCAAGCAATGTTTAGGATCATTCTAATGGTTCTTATAAGTCCTAATACACATTCCTAGATCATTCTAAGCCTTTAGAATACTCTCTTAACCATTATACACTTGTTAAAACCTCCAAGGACTCATTCTACACCCTCTACGTCCCTTGAGGACTCAAGTATTGTTTAGGATCATTCTAATGGTTCTTATAAGTCCTAATACACATTCCTAGACCATTCTAAGCCTTTAGAATACTCTCTTAACCATTCTACACTTGTTAGAACATCCAAGGACTCGTGCTACACCCTCTACGTCCCTTGGTGTACCTAGCAATGTTTAGGATCATTCTAATGGTTCTTATAAGTCCTAATACACATTCCTAGACCATTCTAGGTCTTTAGAATACTCTCTTAACCATTATACACTTGTTAAAACCTCCAAGGACTCATGCTACACCCTCTACGTCCCTTGAGGACTCAAGTATTGTTTAGGATCATTGTAATGGTTCTTATAAGTCCTAATACACATTCCTAGACCATTCTAAGCCTTTAGAATACTCTCTTAACCATTCTACACTTGTTAGAACATTCAAGGACTCGTGCTACACCCTCTACGTCCCTTGGTGTACCAAGCAATGTTTAGGATCATTCTAATGGTTCTTATAAGTCCTAATACACCTTCCTAGACCATTCTAAGCCTTTAGAATAATCTCTTAACCATTCTACACTTGTTAAAACCTCCAAGGACTCATGCTACACCCTCTACGTCCCTTGGGGACTCTAGCATTGTTTATGATCATTCTAATCGTTCTTATAAGTCCAAATACATGTTCCTAGACCATTCTAAGCCTTTAGAATACTCTCTTAACCATTCTACACTTGTTAGAACCTCCAAGGACTCGTGCTACACCCTCTACGTCACTTGGGGTACCGAGCAATTTTTACGATCATTCTAATGGTTCTTATAAGTCCTAATACACATTCCTAGACCATTCTATGCCTTTAGAATACTCTCTTAACCATTCTACACTTGTTAAAACCTCCAAGGACTCATGCTACACCCTCTACGTCCCTTGAGGACTCAAGTATTATTTAGGATCATTCTAATGGTTCTTATAAGTCCTAATGCACATTCCTAGACCATTCTAAGCCTTTAGAATACTCTCTTAACCATTCTACACTTGTTAGAACATCCAAGGACTCGTGCTACACCCTCTACGTCCCTTGGTGTACCAAGCAATGTTTAGGATCATTCTAATGGTTCTTATAAGTCCTAATACACCTTCCTAGACCATTCTAAGCCTTTAGAATACTCTCTTAACCATTCTACACTTGTTAGAACATCCAAGGACTCGTGCTACACCCTCTACGTCCCTTGGTGTACCAAGCAATGTTTAGGATCATTCTAATGATTTTATATGTCCTAATACACATTCCTAGACCATTCTAAGCCTTTAGAATACTTTCTTAACAATTCTACACTTGTTAGAACCTCCAAGGACTCATGCTACACGCTCTACGTCCCTTGAGGACTCAAGTATTGTTTAGGATCATTCTAATGGTTCTTATAAGTCCTAATGCACATTCCTAGACCATTCTAAGCCTTTAGAATACTCTCTTAACCATTCTACACTTGTTAGAACATCCAAGGACTCGTGCTACACCCTCTACGTCCCTTGGTGTACCAAGCAATGTTTAGGATCATTCTAATGGTTCTTATAAGTCCAAATACATATTCCTAGACCATTCTAGGCCTTTAGAATACTCTCTTAACCATTCTACACTTGTTAGAACCTCCAAGGACTCGTGCTACACCCTCTACGTCACTTGGGGTACCGAGCAATTTTTACGATCATTCTAATGGTTCTTATAAGTCCTAATACACATTCCTAGATCATTCTAAGCCTTTAGAATACTCTCTTAACCATTATACACTTGTTAAAACCTCCAAGGACTCATGCTACACCCTCTACGTCCCTTGAGGACTCAAGTATTGTTTAGGATCATTCTAATGGTTCTTATAAGTCCTAATACACATTCCTAGACCATTCTAAGCCTTTAGAATACTCTCTTAACCATTCTACACTTGTTAGAACATCCAAGGACTCGTGCTACACCCTCTACGTCCCTTGGTGTACCTAGCAATGTTTAGGATCATTCTAATGGTTCTTATAAGTCCTAATACACATTCCTAGACCATTCTAAACCTTTAGAATACTCTCTTAACCATTCTACACTTGTTAGAACATCCAAGGACTCGTGCTACACCCTCTACGTCCCTTGGTGTACCAAGCAATGTTTAGGATCATTCTAATAGTTCTTATAAGTCCTAATACACCTTCCTAGACCATTCTAAGCCTTTAGAATACTCTCTTAACCATTCTACACTTGTTAGAACCTCCAAGGACTCATGCTACACCCTCTACGTCACTTGGGGTACCGAGCAATGTTTAGGATCATTCTAATGGTTCTTATAAGTCCTAATACACATTCCTAGACCATTCTAAGCCTTTAGAATACTCTCTTAACCATTCTACACTTGTTAGAACATCCAAGGACTCGTGCTACACCCTCTACGTCCCTTGGTGTACCAAGCAATGTTTAGGATCATTCTAATTGTTCTTATAAGTCCAATTACACCTTCCTAGACCATTCTAAGCCTTTAGAATACTCTCTTAACCATTCTACACTTGTTAGAACATCCAAGGACTCGTGCTACACCCTCTACGTCCCTTGGTGTACCAAGCAATGTTTAGGATCATTCTATTGGTTCTTATAAGTCCTAATAAACATTCCTAGACCATTCTAAGCCTTTAGAATACTCTCTTAACCATTATACACTTGTTAAAACCTCCAAGGACTCATGCTACACCCTCTACGTCCCTTGAGGACTCAAGTATTGTTTAGGATCATTCTAATGGTTCTTATAAGTCCTAATACACATTCCTAGACCATTCTAAGCCTTTAGAATACTCTCTTAACCATTCTACACTTGTTAGAACATCCAAGGACTCGTGCTACACCCTCTACGTCCCTTGGTGTACCAAGCAATGTTTAGGATCATTCTAATGGTTCTTATAAGTCCTAATACACATTCCTAGACCATTCTAAGCCTTTAGAATACTCTCTTAACCATTCTACACTTGTTAAAACCTCCAAGGACTCATGCTACACCCTCTACGTCCCTTGGGGACTCTAGCATTGTTTAGGATCATTCTGATGGTTCTTATAAGTCCTAATACACATTCCTAGACCATTCTAAGCCTTTAGAATACTCTCTTAACCATTCTACACTTGTTAGAACCTCCAAGGACTCGTGCTACACCCTCTACGTCACTTGGGGTACCGAGCAATGTTTAGGATCATTCTAATGGTTCTTATAAGTCCTAATACACATTCCTAGACCATTCTAAACCTTTAGAATACTCTCTTAACCATTCTACACTTGTTAGAACATCCAAGGACTCGTGCTACACCCTCTACGTCCCTTGGTGTACCAAGCAATTTTTAGGATCATTCTATTGGTTCTTATAAGTCCTAATACACCTTCCTAGACCATTCTAAGCCTTTAGAATACTCTCTTAACCATTCTACACTTGTTAGAACCTCCAAGGACTCGTGCTACACCCTCTACGTCCCTTGGGGTACCGAGCAATGTTTAGGATCATTCTAATGGTTCTTATAAGTCCTAATACACATTCCTAGACCATTCTAAGCCTTTAGAATAATCTCTTAACCATTCTACACTTGTTAAAACCTCCAAGGACTCATGCTACACCCTCTACGTCCCTTGGGGACTCTAGCATTGTTTATGATCATTCTAATCGTTCTTATAAGTCCTAATACACATTCCTAGACCATTCTAAACCTTTAGAATACTCTCTTAACCATTCTACACTTGTTAGAACATCCAAGGACTCGTGCTACACCCTCTACGTCCCTTGGTGTACCAAGCAATGTTTAGGATCATTCTAATAGTTCTTATAAGTCCTAATACACCTTCCTAGACCATTCTAAGCCTTTAGAATACTCTCTTAACCATTCTACACTTGTTAGAACCTCCAAGGACTCATGCTACACCCTCTACGTCACTTGGGGTACCGAGCAATGTTTAGGATCATTCTAATGGTTCTTATAAGTCCTAATACACATTCCTAGACCATTCTAAGCCTTTAGAATACTCTCTTAACCATTCTACACTTGTTAGAACATCCAAGGACTCGTGCTACACCCTCTACGTCCCTTGGTGTACCAAGCAATTTTTAGGATCATTCTATTGGTTCTTATAAGTCCTAATACACCTTCCTAGACCATTCTAAGCCTTTAGAATACTCTCTTAACCATTCTACACTTGTTAGAACCTCCAAGGACTCGTGCTACACCCTCTACGTCCCTTGGGGTACCGAGCAATGTTTAGGATCATTCTAATGGTTCTTATAAGTCCTAATACACATTCCTAGTCCATTCTAAGCCTTTAGAATAATCTCTTAACCATTCTACACTTGTTAAAACCTCCAAGGACTCATGCTACACCCTCTACGTCCCTTGGGGACTCTAGCATTGTTTATGATCATTCTAATCGTTCTTATAAGTCCTAATACACATTCCTAGACCATTCTAAACCTTTAGAATACTCTCTTAACCATTCTACACTTGTTAGAACATCCAAGGACTCGTGCTACACCCTCTACGTCCCTTGGTGTACCAAGCAATGTTTAGGATCATTCTAATAGTTCTTATAAGTCCTAATACACCTTCCTAGACCATTCTAAGCCTTTAGAATACTCTCTTAACCATTCTACACTTGTTAAAACCTCCAAGGACTCATGCTACACCCTCTACGTCCCTTGGGGACTCTAGCATTGTTTAGGATCATTCTGATGGTTCTTATAAGTCCTAATACACATTCCTAGACCATTCTAAGCCTTTAGAATACTCTCTTAACCATTCTACACTTGTTAGAACCTCCAAGGACTCGTGCTACACCCTCTACGTCACTTGGGGTACCGAGCAATGTTTAGGATCATTCTAATGGTTCTTATAAGTCCTAATACACATTCCTAGACCATTCTAAACCTTTAGAATACTCTCTTAACCATTCTACACTTGTTAGAACATCCAAGGACTCGTGCTACACCCTCTACGTCCCTTGGTGTACCAAGCAATGTTTAGGATCATTCTATTGGTTCTTATAAGTCCTAATACACCTTCCTAGACCATTCTAAGCCTTTAGAATACTCTCTTAACCATTCTACACTTGTTAGAACCTCCAAGGACTCGTGCTACACCCTCTACGTCCCTTGGGGTACCGAGCAATGTTTAGGATCATTCTAATGGTTCTTATAAGTCCTAATACACATTCCTAGACCATTCTAAACCTTTAGAATACTCTCTTAACCATTCTACACTTGTTAGAACATCCAAGGACTCGTGCTACACCCTCTACGTCCCTTGGTGTACCAAGCAATGTTTAGGATCATTCTAATAGTTCTTATAAGTCCTAATACACCTTCCTAGACCATTCTAAGCCTTTAGAATACTCTCTTAACCATTCTACACTTGTTAAAACCTCCAAGGACTCATGCTACACCCTCTACGTCCCTTGGGGACTCTAGCATTGTTTAGGATCATTCTGATGGTTCTTATAAGTCCTAATACACATTCCTAGACCATTCTAAGCCTTTAGAATACTCTCTTAACCATTCTACACTTGTTAGAACCTCCAAGGACTCGTGCTACACCCTCTACGTCACTTGGGGTACCGAGCAATGTTTAGGATCATTCTAATGGTTCTTATAAGTCCTAATACACATTCCTAGACCATTCTAAACCTTTAGAATACTCTCTTAACCATTCTACACTTGTTAGAACATCCAAGGACTCGTGCTACACCCTCTACGTCCCTTGGTGTACCAAGCAATGTTTAGGATCATTCTATTGGTTCTTATAAGTCCTAATACACCTTCCTAGACCATTCTAAGCCTTTAGAATACTCTCTTAACCATTCTACACTTGTTAGAACCTCCAAGGACTCGTGCTACACCCTCTACGTCCCTTGGGGTACCGAGCAATGTTTAGGATCATTCTAATGGTTCTTATAAGTCCTAATACACATTCCTAGACCATTCTAAGCCTTTAGAATACTCTCTTAACCATTATACACTATTTAAAACCTCCAAGGACTCGTGCTACACCTTCTACGTCACTTGGGTACCGAGCAATGTTTAGGATCATTCTAATGGTTCTTATAAGTCCTAATACACATTACTAGACCATTCTAAGCCTTTAGAATACTCTCTTAACCATTATACACTTGTTAAAACCTCCAAGGACTCATGCTACACCCTCTACGTCCCTTGAGGACTCAAGTATTGTTTAGGATCATTCTAATGGTTCTTATAAGTCCTAATACACATTCCTAGACCATTCTAAGCCTTTAGAATACTCTCTTAACCATTCTACACTTGTTAGAACATCCAAGGACTCGTGCTACACCCTCTACGTCCCTTGGTGTACCAAGCAATGTTTAGGATCATTCTAATGGTTCTTATAAGTCCTAATACACATTCCTAGATCATTCTAAGCCTTTAGAATACTCTCTTAACCATTATACACTTGTTAAAACCTCCAAGGACTCATGCTACACCCTCTACGTCCCTTGAGGACTCAAGTATTGTTTAGGATCATTCTAATGGTTCTTATAAGTCCTAATACACATTCCTAGACCATTCTAAGCCTTTAGAATACTCTCTTAACCATTCTACACTTGTTAGAACATCCAAGGACTCGTGCTACACCCTCTACGTCCCTTGGTGTACCTAGCAATGTTTAGGATCATTCTAATGGTTCTTATAAGTCCTAATACACATTCCTAGACCATTCTAGGTCTTTAGAATACTCTCTTAACCATTATACACTTGTTAAAACCTCCAAGGACTCATGCTACACCCTCTACGTCCCTTGAGGACTCAAGTATTGTTTAGGATCATTGTAATGGTTCTTATAAGTCCTAATACACATTCCTAGACCATTCTAAGCCTTTAGAATACTCTCTTAACCATTCTACACTTGTTAGAACATCCAAGGACTCGTGCTACACCCTCTACGTCCCTTGGTGTACCAAGCAATGTTTAGGATCATTCTAATGGTTCTTATAAGTCCTAATACACCTTCCTAGACCATTCTAAGCCTTTAGAATAATCTCTTAACCATTCTACACTTGTTAAAACCTCCAAGGACTCATGCTACACCCTCTACGTCCCTTGGGGACTCTAGCATTGTTTATGATCATTCTAATCGTTCTTATAAGTCCAAATACATGTTCCTAGACCATTCTAAGCCTTTAGAATACTCTCTTAACCATTCTACACTTGTTAGAACCTCCAAGGACTCGTGCTACACCCTCTACGTCACTTGGGGTACCGAGCAATTTTTACGATCATTCTAATGGTTCTTATAAGTCCTAATACACATTCCTAGACCATTCTATGCCTTTAGAATACTCTCTTAACCATTCTACACTTGTTAGAACCTCCAAGAACTCGTGCTACACCCTCTAAGTCGTTTGGGGTACCAAGCAATGTTTAGGATCATTCTAATGATTTTATATGTCCTAATACACATTCCTAGACCATTCTAAGCCTTTAGAATACTTTCTTAACAATTCTACACTTGTTAGAACCTCCAAGGACTCATGCTACACGCTCTACGTCCCTTGAGGACTCAAGTATTGTTTAGGATCATTCTAATGGTTCTTATAAGTCCTAATACACATTCCTAGACCATTCTAAGCCTTTAGAATACTCTCTTAACCATTCTACACTTGTTAGAACCTCCAAGGACTCGTGCTACACCCTCTACGTCCCTTGGTGTACCAAGCAATGTTTAGGATCATTCTAATGGTTCTTATAAGTCCTAATACACCTTCCTAGACCATTCTAAGCCTTTAGAATACTCTCTTAACCATTCTACACTTGTTAGAACATCCAAGGACTCGTGCTACACCCTCTACGTCCCTTGGTGTACCAAGCAATGTTTAGGATCATTCTAATGATTTTATATGTCCTAATACTCATTCCTAGACCATTCTAAGCCTTTAGAATACTTTCTTAACAATTCTACACTTGTTAGAACCTCCAAGGACTCATGCTACACGCTCTACGTCCCTTGAGGACTCAAGTATTGTTTAGGATCATTCTAATGGTTCTTATAAGTCCTAATGCACATTCCTAGACCATTCTAAGCCTTTAGAATACTCTCTTAACCATTCTACACTTGTTAGAACATCCAAGGACTCGTGCTACACCCGCTACGTCCCTTGGTGTACCAAGCAATGTTTAGGATCATTCTAATGGTTCTTATAAGTCCAAATACATATTCCTAGACCATTCTAGGCCTTTAGAATACTCTCTTAACCATTCTACACTTGTTAGAACCTCCAAGGACTCGTGCTACACCCTCTACGTCACTTGGGGTACCGAGCAATTTTTACGATCATTCTAATGGTTCTTATAAGTCCTAATACACATTCCTAGACCATTCTATGCCTTTAGAATACTCTCTTAACCATTCTACACTTGTTAGAACCTCCAAGAACTCGTGCTACACCCTCTAAGTCCTTTGGGGTACCAAGCAATGTTTAGGATCATTCTAATGATTTTATATGTCCTAATACACATTCCTAGACCATTCTAAGCCTTTAGAATACTTTCTTAACAATTCTACACATGTTAGAACCTCCAAGGACTCATGCTACACGCTCTACGTCCCTTGAGGACTCTAGTATTGTTTAGGATCATTCTAATGGTTCTTATAAGTCCTAATGCACATTCCTAGACCATTCTAAGCCTTTAGAATACTCTCTTAACCATTCTACACTTGTTAGAACATCCAAGGACTCGTGCTACACCCTCTACGTCCCTTGGTGTACCAAGCAATGTTTAGGATCATTCTAATGGTTCTTATAAGTCCTAATACACCTTCCTAGACCATTCTAAGCCTTTAGAATACTCTCTTAACCATTCTACACTTGTTAGAACATCCAAGGACTCGTGCTACACCCTCTACGTCCCTTGGTGTACCAAGCAATGTTTAGGATCATTCTATTGGTTCTTATAAGTCCTAATACACATTCCTAGACCATTCTAAGCCTTTAGAATACTCTCTTAACCATTATACACTTGTTAAAACCTCCAAGGACTCATGCTACACCCTCTACGTCCCTTGAGGACTCAAGTATTGTTTAGGATCATTCTAATGGTTCTTATAAGTCCTAATACACATTCCTAGACCATTCTAAGCCTTTAGAATACTCTCTTAACCATTCTACACTTGTTAGAACATCCAAGGACTCGTGCTACACCCTCTACGTCCCTTGGTGTACCAAGCAATGTTTAGGATCATTCTAATGATTTTATATGTCCTAATACACATTCCTAGACCATTCTAAGCCTTTAGAATACTTTCTTAACAATTCTACACTTGTTAGAACCTCCAAGGACTCATGCTACACGCTCTACGTCCCTTGAGGACTCAAGTATTGTTTAGGATCATTCTAATGGTTCTTATAAGTCCTAATGCACATTCCTAGACCATTCTAAGCCTTTAGAATACTCTCTTAACCATTCTACACTTGTTAGAACATCCAAGGACTCGTGCTACACCCTCTACGTCCCTTGGTGTACCAAGCAATGTTTAGGATCATTCTAATGGTTCTTATAAGTCCTAATACACCTTCCTAGACCATTCTAAGCCTTTAGAATACTCTCTTAACCATTCTACACTTGTTAGAACATCCAAGGACTCGTGTTACACCCTCTACGTCCCTTGGTGTACCAAGCAATGTTTAGGATCATTCTATTGGTTCTTATAAGTCCTAATACACATTCCTAGACCATTCTAAGCCTTTAGAATACTCTCTTAACCATTATACACTTGTTAAAACCTCCAAGGACTCATGCTACACCCTCTACGTCCCTTGAGGACTCAAGTATTGTTTAGGATCATTCTAATGGTTCTTATAAGTCCTAATACACATTCCTAGACCATTCTAAGCCTTTAGAATACTCTCTTAACCATTCTACACTTGTTAGAACATCCAAGGACTCGTGCTACACCCTCTACGTCCCTTGGTGTACCAAGCAATGTTTAGGATCATTCTAATGATTTTATATGTCCTAATACACATTCCTAGACCATTCTAAGCCTTTAGAATACTTTCTTAACAATTCTACACTTGTTAGAACCTCCAAGGACTCATGCTACACGCTCTACGTCCCTTGAGGACTCAAGTATTGTTTAGGATCATTCTAATGGTTCTTATAAGTCCTAATGCACATTCCTAGACCATTCTAAGCCTTTAGAATACTCTCTTAACCATTCTACACTTGTTAGAACATCCAAGGACTCGTGCTACACCCTCTACGTCCCTTGGTGTACCAAGCAATGTTTAGGATCATTCTAATGGTTCTTATAAGTCCTAATACACCTTCCTAGACCATTCTAAGCCTTTAGAATACTCTCTTAACCATTCTACACTTGTTAGAACATCCAAGGACTCGTGCTACACCCTCTACGTCCCTTGGTGTACCAAGCAATGTTTAGGATCATTCTATTGGTTCTTATAAGTCCTAATACACATTCCTAGACCATTCTAAGCCTTTAGAATACTCTCTTAACCATTATACACTTGTTAAAACCTCCAAGGACTCATGCTACACCCTCTACGTCCCTTGAGGACTCAAGTATTGTTTAGGATCATTCTAATGGTTCTTATAAGTCCTAATACACATTCCTAGACCATTCTAAGCCTTTAGAATACTCTCTTAACCATTCTACACTTGTTAGAACATCCAAGGACTCGTGCTACACCCTCTACGTCCCTTGGTGTACCAAGCAATGTTTAGGATCATTCTAATGGTTCTTATAAGTCCTAATACACATTCCTAGACCATTCTAAGCCTTTAGAATACTCTCTTAACCATTATACACTTGTTAAAACCTCCAAGGACTCATGCTACACCCTCTACGTCCCTTGAGGACTCAAGTATTGTTTAGGATCATTCTAATGGTTCTTATAAGTCCTAATACACATTCCTAGACCATTCTAAGCCTTTAGAATACTCTCTTAACCATTCTACACTTGTTAGAACATCCAAGGACTCGTGCTACACCCTCTACGTCCCTTGGTGTACCTAGCAATGTTTAGGATCATTCTAATGGTTCTTATAAGTCCTAATACACATTCCTAGACCATTCTAGGTCTTTAGAATACTCTCTTAACCATTATACACTTGTTAAAACCTCCAAGGACTCATGCTACACCCTCTACGTCCCTTGAGGACTCAAGTATTGTTTAGGATCATTGTAATGGTTCTTATAAGTCCTAATACACATTCCTAGACCATTCTAAGCCTTTAGAATACTCTCTTAACCATTCTACACTTGTTAGAACATCCAAGGACTCGTGCTACACCCTCTACGTCCCTTGGTGTACCAAGCAATGTTTAGGATCATTCTAATGGTCCTTATAAGTCCTAATACACATTCCTAGACCATTCTAAGCCTTTAGAATACTCTCTTAACCATTATACACTTGTTAAAACCTCCAAGGACTCATGCTACACCCTCTACGTCCCTTGAGGACTCAAGTATTGTTTAGGATCATTCTAATGGTTCTTATAAGTCCTAATACACATTCCTAGACCATTCTAAGCCTTTAGAATACTCTCTTAACCATTCTACACTTGTTAGAACATCCAAGGACTCGTGCTACACCCTCTACGTCCCTTGGTGTACCAAGCAATGTTTAGGATCATTCTAATGGTTCTTATAAGTCCTAATACACATTCCTAGACCATTCTAAGCCTTTAGAATACTCTCTTAACCATTATACACTTGTTAAAACCTCCCAGGACTCATGCTACACCCTCTACGTCCCTTGGGGACTCTAGCATTGTTTATGATCATTCTAATGGTTCTT
Source organism: Crotalaria pallida (assembly GCA_037953625.1). Taxonomy (NCBI): domain Eukaryota; kingdom Viridiplantae; phylum Streptophyta; class Magnoliopsida; order Fabales; family Fabaceae; genus Crotalaria; species Crotalaria pallida. Next base: position 69,625,033 of record CM075649.1, on the reverse strand, counting down.
ATAAGTCCAAATACATGTTCCTAGACCATTCTAAGCCTTTAGAATACTCTCTTAACCATTCTACACTTGTTAGAACCTCCAAGGACTCGTGCTACACCCTCTACGTCACTTGGGGTACCGAGCAATTTTTACGATCATTCTAATGGTTCTTATAAGTCCTAATACACATTCCTATACCATTCTATGCCTTTAGAATACTCTCTTAACCATTCTACACTTGTTAGAACCTCCAAGGACTCGTGCTACACCCTCTAAGTCCTTTGGGGTACCAAGCAATGTTTAGGATCATTCTAATGATTTTATATGTCCTAATACACATTCCTAGACCATTCTAAGCCTTTAGAATACTTTCTTAACAATTCTACACTTGTTAGAACCTCCAAGGACTCATGCTACACGCTCTACGTCCCTTGAGGACTCAAGTATTGTTTAGGATCATTCTAATGGTTCTTATAAGTCCTAATGCACATTCCTAGACCATTCTAAGCCTTTAGAATACTCTCTTAACCATTCTACACTTGTTAGAACATCCAAGGACTCGTGCTACACCCTCTACGTCCCTTGGTGTACCAAGCAATGTTTAGGATCATTCTAATGGTTCTTATAAGTCCTAATACACCTTCCTAGACCATTCTAAGCCTTTAGAATACTCTCTTAACCATTCTACACTTGTTAGAACATCCAAGGACTCGTGCTACACCCTCTACGTCCCTTGGTGTACCAAGCAATGTTTAGGATCATTCTATTGGTTCTTATAAGTCCTAATACACATTCCTAGACCATTCTAAGCCTTTAGAATACTCTCTTAACCATTATACACTTGTTAAAACCTCCAAGGACTCATGCTACACCCTCTACGTCCCTTGAGGACTCAAGTATTGTTTAGGATCATTCTAATGGTTCTTATAAGTCCTAATACACATTCCTAGACCATTCTAAGCCTTTAGAATACTCTCTTAACCATTCTACACTTGTTAGAACATCCAAGGACTCGTGCTACACCCTCTACGTCCCTTGGTGTACCAAGCAATGTTTAGGATCATTCTAATGGTTCTTATAAGTCCTAATACACATTCCTAGACCATTCTAAGCCTTTAGAATACTCTCTTAACCATTATACACTTGTTAAAACCTCCAAGGACTCATGCTACACCCTCTACGTCCCTTGAGGACTCAAGTATTGTTTAGGATCATTCTAATGGTTCTTATAAGTCCTAATACACATTCCTAGACCATTCTAAGCCTTTAGAATACTCTCTTAACCATTCTACACTTGTTAGAACATCCAAGGACTCGTGCTACACCCTCTACGTCCCTTGGTGTACCAAGCAATGTTTAGGATCATTCTAATGGTCCTTATAAGTCCTAATACACATTCCTAGACCATTCTAAGCCTTTAGAATACTCTCTTAACCATTATACACTTGTTAAAACCTCCAAGGACTCATGCTACACCCTCTACGTCCCTTGAGGACTCAAGTATTGTTTAGGATCATTGTAATGGTTCTTATAAGTCCTAATACACATTCCTAGACCATTCTAAGCCTTTAGAATACTCTCTTAACCATTCTACACTTGTTAGAACATCCAAGGACTCGTGCTACACCCTCTACGTCCCTTGGTGTACCAAGCAATGTTTAGGATCATTCTAATGGTTCTTATAACTCCTAATACACATTCCTAGACCATTCTAAGCCTTTAGAATACTCTCTTAACCATTATACACTTGTTAAAACCTCCCAGGACTCATGCTACACCCTCTACGTCCCTTGGGGACTCTAGCATTGTTTATGATCATTCTAATGGTTCTTATAAGTCCAAATACATGTTCCTAGACCATTCTAAGCCTTTAGAATACTCTCTTAACCATTCTACACTTGTTAGAACCTCCAAGGACTCGTGCTACACCCTCTACGTCACTTGGGGTACCGAGCAATTTTTACGATCATTCTAATGGTTCTTATAAGTCCTAATACACATTCCTAGACCATTCTATGCCTTTAGAATACTCTCTTAACCATTCTACACTTGTTAGAACCTCCAAGGACTCGTGCTACACCCTCTAAGTCCTTTGGGGTACCAAGCAATGTTTAGGATCATTCTAATGATTTTATATGTCCTAATACACATTCCTAGACCATTCTAAGCCTTTAGAATACTTTCTTAACAATTCTACACTTGTTAGAACCTCCAAGGACTCCTGCTACACGCTCTACGTCCCTTGAGGACTCAAGTATTGTTTAGGATCATTCTAATGGTTCTTATAAGTCCTAATGCACATTCCTAGACCATTCTAAGCCTTTAGAATACTCTCTTAACCATTCTACACTTGTTAGAACATCCAAGGACTCGTGCTACACCCTCTACGTCCCTTGGTGTACCAAGCAATGTTTAGGATCATTCTAATGGTTCTTATAAGTCCTAATACACCTTCCTAGACCATTCTAAGCCTTTAGAATACTCTTTTAACCATTCTACACTTGTTAGAACATCCAAGGACTCGTGCTACACCCTCTACGTCCCTTGGTGTACCAAGCAATGTTTAGGATCATTCTATTGGTTCTTATAAGTCCTAATACACATTCCTAGACCATTCTAAGCCTTTAGAATACTCTCTTAACCATTATACACTTGTTAAAACCTCCAAGGACTCATGCTACACCCTCTACGTCCCTTGAGGACTCAAGTATTGTTTAGGATCATTCTAATGGTTCTTATAAGTCCAAATACATGTTCCTAGACCATTCTAAGCCTTTAGAATACTCTCTTAACCATTCTACACTTGTTAGAACCTCCAAGGACTCGTGCTACACCCTCTACGTCACTTGGGGTACCGAGCAATTTTTACGATCATTCTAATGGTTCTTATAAGTCCTAATACACATTCCTAGACCATTCTATGCCTTTAGAATACTCTCTTAACCATTCTACACTTGTTAGAACCTCCAAGGACTCGTGCTACACCCTCTAAGTCCTTTGGGGTACCAAGCAATGTTTAGGATCATTCTAATGATTTTATATGTCCTAATACACATTCCTAGACCATTCTAAGCCTTTAGAATACTTTCTTAACAATTCTACACTTGTTAGAACCTCCAAGGACTCCTGCTACACGCTCTACGTCCCTTGAGGACTCAAGTATTGTTTAGGATCATTCTAATGGTTCTTATAAGTCCTAATGCACATTCCTAGACCATTCTAAGCCTTTAGAATACTCTCTTAACCATTCTACACTTGTTAGAACATCCAAGGACTCGTGCTACACCCTCTACGTCCCTTGGTGTACCAAGCAATGTTTAGGATCATTCTAATGGTTCTTATAAGTCCTAATACACCTTCCTAGACCATTCTAAGCCTTTAGAATACTCTTTTAACCATTCTACACTTGTTAGAACATCCAAGGACTCGTGCTACACCCTCTACGTCCCTTGGTGTACCAAGCAATGTTTAGGATCATTCTAATGGTTCTTATAAGTCCTAATACACATTCCTAGACCATTCTAAGCCTTTAGAATACTCTCTTAACCATTATACACTTGTTAAAACCTCCCAGGACTCATGCTACACCCTCTACGTCCCTTGGGGACTCTAGCATTGTTTATGATCATTCTAATGGTTCTTATAAGTCCAAATACATGTTCCTAGACCATTCTAAGCCTTTAGAATACTCTCTTAACCATTCTACACTTGTTAGAACCTCCAAGGACTCGTGCTACACCCTCTACGTCACTTGGGGTACCGAGCAATTTTTACGATCATTCTAATGGTTCTTATAAGTCCTAATACACATTCCTATACCATTCTATGCCTTTAGAATACTCTCTTAACCATTCTACACTTGTTAGAACCTCCAAGGACTCGTGCTACACCCTCTAAGTCCTTTGGGGTACCAAGCAATGTTTAGGATCATTCTAATGATTTTATATGTCCTAATACACATTCCTAGACCATTCTAAGCCTTTAGAATACTTTCTTAACAATTCTACACTTGTTAGAACCTCCAAGGACTCATGCTACACGCTCTACGTCCCTTGAGGACTCAAGTATTGTTTAGGATCATTCTAATGGTTCTTATAAGTCCTAATGCACATTCCTAGACCATTCTAAGCCTTTAGAATACTCTCTTAACCATTCTACACTTGTTAGAACATCCAAGGACTCGTGCTACACCCTCTACGTCCCTTGGTGTACCAAGCAATGTTTAGGATCATTCTAATGGTTCTTATAAGTCCTAATACACCTTCCTAGACCATTCTAAGCCTTTAGAATACTCTCTTAACCATTCTACACTTGTTAGAACATCCAAGGACTCGTGCTACACCCTCTACGTCCCTTGGTGTACCAAGCAATGTTTAGGATCATTCTATTGGTTCTTATAAGTCCTAATACACATTCCTAGACCATTCTAAGCCTTTAGAATACTCTCTTAACCATTATACACTTGTTAAAACCTCCAAGGACTCATGCTACACCCTCTACGTCCCTTGAGGACTCAAGTATTGTTTAGGATCATTCTAATGGTTCTTATAAGTCCTAATACACATTCCTAGACCATTCTAAGCCTTTAGAATACTCTCTTAACCATTCTACACTTGTTAGAACATCCAAGGACTCGTGCTACACCCTCTACGTCCCTTGGTGTACCAAGCAATGTTTAGGATCATTCTAATGGTTCTTATAAGTCCTAATACACATTCCTAGACCATTCTAAGCCTTTAGAATACTCTCTTAACCATTATACACTTGTTAAAACCTCCAAGGACTCATGCTACACCCTCTACGTCCCTTGAGGACTCAAGTATTGTTTAGGATCATTCTAATGGTTCTTATAAGTCCTAATACACATTCCTAGACCATTCTAAGCCTTTAGAATACTCTCTTAACCATTCTACACTTGTTAGAACATCCAAGGACTCGTGCTACACCCTCTACGTCCCTTGGTGTACCAAGCAATGTTTAGGATCATTCTAATGGTCCTTATAAGTCCTAATACACATTCCTAGACCATTCTAAGCCTTTAGAATACTCTCTTAACCATTATACACTTGTTAAAACCTCCAAGGACTCATGCTACACCCTCTACGTCCCTTGAGGACTCAAGTATTGTTTAGGATCATTGTAATGGTTCTTATAAGTCCTAATACACATTCCTAGACCATTCTAAGCCTTTAGAATACTCTCTTAACCATTCTACACTTGTTAGAACATCCAAGGACTCGTGCTACACCCTCTACGTCCCTTGGTGTACCAAGCAATGTTTAGGATCATTCTAATGGTTCTTATAACTCCTAATACACATTCCTAGACCATTCTAAGCCTTTAGAATACTCTCTTAACCATTATACACTTGTTAAAACCTCCCAGGACTCATGCTACACCCTCTACGTCCCTTGGGGACTCTAGCATTGTTTATGATCATTCTAATGGTTCTTATAAGTCCAAATACATGTTCCTAGACCATTCTAAGCCTTTAGAATACTCTCTTAACCATTCTACACTTGTTAGAACCTCCAAGGACTCGTGCTACACCCTCTACGTCACTTGGGGTACCGAGCAATTTTTACGATCATTCTAATGGTTCTTATAAGTCCTAATACACATTCCTAGACCATTCTATGCCTTTAGAATACTCTCTTAACCATTCTACACTTGTTAGAACCTCCAAGGACTCGTGCTACACCCTCTAAGTCCTTTGGGGTACCAAGCAATGTTTAGGATCATTCTAATGATTTTATATGTCCTAATACACATTCCTAGACCATTCTAAGCCTTTAGAATACTTTCTTAACAATTCTACACTTGTTAGAACCTCCAAGGACTCCTGCTACACGCTCTACGTCCCTTGAGGACTCAAGTATTGTTTAGGATCATTCTAATGGTTCTTATAAGTCCTAATGCACATTCCTAGACCATTCTAAGCCTTTAGAATACTCTCTTAACCATTCTACACTTGTTAGAACATCCAAGGACTCGTGCTACACCCTCTACGTCCCTTGGTGTACCAAGCAATGTTTAGGATCATTCTAATGGTTCTTATAAGTCCTAATACACCTTCCTAGACCATTCTAAGCCTTTAGAATACTCTTTTAACCATTCTACACTTGTTAGAACATCCAAGGACTCGTGCTACACCCTCTACGTCCCTTGGTGTACCAAGCAATGTTTAGGATCATTCTATTGGTTCTTATAAGTCCTAATACACATTCCTAGACCATTCTAAGCCTTTAGAATACTCTCTTAACCATTATACACTTGTTAAAACCTCCAAGGACTCATGCTACACCCTCTACGTCCCTTGAGGACTCAAGTATTGTTTAGGATCATTCTAATGGTTCTTATAAGTCCAAATACATGTTCCTAGACCATTCTAAGCCTTTAGAATACTCTCTTAACCATTCTACACTTGTTAGAACCTCCAAGGACTCGTGCTACACCCTCTACGTCACTTGGGGTACCGAGCAATTTTTACGATCATTCTAATGGTTCTTATAAGTCCTAATACACATTCCTAGACCATTCTATGCCTTTAGAATACTCTCTTAACCATTCTACACTTGTTAGAACCTCCAAGGACTCGTGCTACACCCTCTAAGTCCTTTGGGGTACCAAGCAATGTTTAGGATCATTCTAATGATTTTATATGTCCTAATACACATTCCTAGACCATTCTAAGCCTTTAGAATACTTTCTTAACAATTCTACACTTGTTAGAACCTCCAAGGACTCCTGCTACACGCTCTACGTCCCTTGAGGACTCAAGTATTGTTTAGGATCATTCTAATGGTTCTTATAAGTCCTAATGCACATTCCTAGACCATTCTAAGCCTTTAGAATACTCTCTTAACCATTCTACACTTGTTAGAACATCCAAGGACTCGTGCTACACCCTCTACGTCCCTTGGTGTACCAAGCAATGTTTAGGATCATTCTAATGGTTCTTATAAGTCCTAATACACCTTCCTAGACCATTCTAAGCCTTTAGAATACTCTTTTAACCATTCTACACTTGTTAGAACATCCAAGGACTCGTGCTACACCCTCTACGTCCCTTGGTGTACCAAGCAATGTTTAGGATCATTCTATTGGTTCTTATAAGTCCTAATACACATTCCTAGACCATTCTAAGCCTTTAGAATACTCTCTTAACCATTATACACTTGTTAAAACCTCCAAGGACTCATGCTACACCCTCTACGTCCCTTGAGGACTCAAGTATTGTTTAGGATCATTCTAATGGTTCTTATAAGTCCTAATACACCTTCCTAGACCATTCTAAGCCTTTAGAATACTCTCTTAACCATTCTACACTTGTTAGAACATCCAAGGACTCGTGCTACACCCTCTACGTCCCTTGGTGTACCAAGCAATGTTTAGGATCATTCTATTGGTTCTTATAAGTCCTAATACACATTCCTAGACCATTCTAAGCCTTTAGAATACTCTCTTAACCATTATACACTTGTTAAAACCTCCAAGGACTCATGCTACACCCTCTATGTCCCTTGAGGACTCAAGTATTGTTTAGGATCATTCTAATGGTTCTTATAAGTCCTAATACACATTCCTAGACCATTCTAAGCCTTTAGAATACTCTCTTAACCATTCTACACTTGTTAGAACATCCAAGGACTCGTGCTACACCCTCTACGTCCCTTGGTGTACCAAGCAATGTTTAGGATCATTCTAATGGTTCTTATAAGTCCTAATACACATTCCTAGACCATTCTAAGCCTTTAGAATACTCTCTTAACCATTATACACTTGTGAAAACCTCCAAGGACTCATGCTACACCCTCTACGTCCCTTGAGGACTCAAGTATTGTTTAGGATCATTCTAATGGTTCTTATAAGTCCTAATACACATTCCTAGACCATTCTAAGCCTTTAGAATACTCTCTTAACCATTCTACACTTGTTAGAACATCCAAGGACTCGTGCTACACCCTCTACGTCCCTTGGTGTACCAAGCAATGTTTAGGATCATTCTAATGGTCCTTATAAGTCCTAATACACATTCCTAGACCATTCTAAGCCTTTAGAATACTCTCTTAACCATTATACACTTGTTAAAACCTCCAAGGACTCATGCTACACCCTCTATGTCCCTTGAGGACTCAAGTATTGTTTAGGATCATTGTAATGGTTCTTATAAGTCCTAATACACATTCCTAGACCATTCTAAGCCTTTAGAATACTCTCTTAACCATTCTACACTTGTTAGAACATCCAAGGACTCGTGCTACACCCTCTACGTCCCTTGGTGTTCCAAGCAATGTTTAGGATCATTCTAATGGTTCTTATAAGTCCTAATACACATTCCTAGACCATTCTAAGCCTTTAGAATACTCTCTTAACCATTATACACTTGTTAAAACCTCCCAGGACTCATGCTACACCCTCTACGTCCCTTGGGGACTCTAGCATTGTTTATGATCATTCTAATGGTTCTTATAAGTCCAAATACATGTTCCTAGACCATTCTAAGCCTTTAGAATACTCTCTTAACCATTCTACACTTGTTAGAACCTCCAAGGACTTGTGCTACACCCTCTACGTCACTTGGGGTACCGAGCAATTTTTACGATCATTCTAATGGTTCTTATAAGTCCTAATACACATTCCTAGACCATTCTATGCCTTTAGAATACTCTTTTAACCATTCTACACTTGTTAGAACCTCCAAGGACTCGTGCTACACCCTCTAAGTCCTTTGGGGTACCAAGCAATGTTTAGGATCATTCTAATGATTTTATATGTCCTAATACACATTCCTAGACCATTCTAAGCCTTTAGAATACTTTCTTAACAATTCTACACTTGTTAGAACCTCCAAGGACTCCTGCTACACGCTCTACGTCCCTTGAGGACTCAAGTATTGTTTAGGATCATTCTAATGGTTCTTATAAGTCCTAATGCACATTCCTAGACCATTCTAAGCCTTTAGAATACTCTCTTAACCATTCTACACTTGTTAGAACATCCAAGGACTCGTGCTACACCCTCTACGTCCCTTGGTGTACCAAGCAATGTTTAGGATCATTCTAATGGTTCTTATAAGTCCTAATACACCTTCCTAGACCATTCTAAGCCTTTAGAATACTCTTTTAACCATTCTACACTTGTTAGAACATCCAAGGACTCGTGCTACACCCTCTACGTCCCTTGGTGTACCAAGCAATGTTTAGGATCATTCTATTGGTTCTTATAAGTCCTAATACACATTCCTAGACCATTCTAAGCCTTTAGAATACTCTCTTAACCATTATACACTTGTTAAAACCTCCAAGGACTCATGCTACACCCTCTACGTCCCTTGAGGACTCAAGTATTGTTTAGGATCATTCTAATGGTTCTTATAAGTCCTAATACACATTCCTAGACCATTCTAAGCCTTTAGAATACTCTCTTAACCATTCTACACTTGTTAGAACATCCAAGGACTCGTGCTACACCCTCTACGTTCCTTGGTGTACCAAGCAATGTTTAGGATCATTCTAATGGTTCTTATAAGTCCTAATACACATTCCTAGACCATTCTAAGCCTTTAGAATACTCTCTTAACCATTATACACTTGTTAAAACCTCCAAGGACTCATGCTACACCCTCTACGTCCCTTGAGGACTCAAGTATTGTTTAGGATCATTCTAATGGTTCTTATAAGTCCTAATACACATTCCTAGACCATTCTAAGCCTTTAGAATACTCTCTTAACCATTCTACACTTGTTAGAACATCCAAGGACTCGTGCTACACCCTCTACGTCCCTTGGTGTACCTAGCAATGTTTAGGATCATTCTAATGGTTCTTATAAGTCCGAATATACATTCCTAGACCATTCTAGGTCTTTAGAATATTCTCTTAACCATTATACACTTGTTAAAACCTCCAAGGACTCATGCTACACCCTCTACGTCCCTTGGGGACTCAAGCATTGTTTAGGATCATTCTAATGGTTCTTATAAGTCCAAATACATATTCCTAGACCATTCATAGCCTTTAGAATACTCTCTTAACCATTCTACACTTGTTAGAACCTCCAAGGACTCTTGCTACACGCTCTACGTCCCTTGGGGACTCAAGCATTGTTTAGGATCATTCTAATGGTTCTTATAAGTCCAAATACATATTCCTAGACCATTCTAAGCCTTTAGAATACTCTCTTAACCATTCTACACTTGTTAGAACATCCAAGGACTCGTGCTACACCCTCTACGTCCCTTGGTGTACCAAGCAATGTTTAGGATCATTCTAATGGTCCTTATAAGTCCTAATACACATTCCTAGACCATTCTAAGCCTTTAGAATACTCTCTTAACCATTATACACTTGTTAAAACCTCCCAGGACTCATGCTACACCCTCTACGTCCCTTGGGAACTCTAGCATTGTTTATGATCATTGTAATGGTTCTTATAAGTCCTAATACACATTCCTAGACCATTCTAAGCCTTTAGAATACTCTCTTAACCATTCTACACTTGTTAGAACATCCAAGGACTCGTGCTACACCCTCTACGTCCCTTGGTGTACCAAGCAATGTTTAGGATCATTCTAATGGTCCTTATAAGTCCTAATACACATTCCTAGACCATTCTAAGCCTTTAGAATACTCTCTTAACCATTATACTCTTGTTAAAACCTCCAAGGACTCATGCTACACCCTCTACGTCCCTTGTGGACTCAAGTATTGTTTAGGATCATTCTAATGGTTCTTATAAGCCCTAATACACATTCCTAGACCATTCTAAGCCTTTAGAATACTCTCTTAACAATTCTACACTTGTTAGAACATCCAAGTACTCGTGCTACACCCTCTACGTCCCTTGGTGTACCAAGCAATGTTTAGGATCATTCTAATGGTTCTTATAAGTCCTAATACACCTTCCTAGACCATTCTAAGCCTTTAGAATACTCTCTTAACCATTCTACACTTGTTAGAACCTCCAAGGACTCATGCTACACCCTCTACGTCCCTTGGGGACTCAAGCATTGTTTAGGATCATTCTAATGGTTCTTATAAGTCCAAATACATATTCCTAGACCATTCATAGCCTTTAGAATACTCTCTTAACCATTCTACACTTGTTAGAACCTCCAAGGACTCATGCTACACGCTCTACGTCCCTTGGGGACTCAAGCATTGTTTAGGATCATTCTAATGGTTCTTATAAGTCCAAATACATATTCCTAGACCATTCATAGCCTTTAGAATACTCTCTTAACCATTCTACACTTGTTAGAACCTCCAAGGACTCGTGCTACACCCTCTACGTCACTTGGGGTACCGAGCAATGTTTAGGATCATTCTAATTGTTCATATAAGTCCTAATACACATTCCTAGACCATTCTAAGCATTTAAAATACTCTCTTAACCATTATACACTTGTTAAAACATCCAAGGACTAATGCTACACCCTCTACGTCCCTTGAGGACTCAAGTATTGTTTAGGATCATTGTAATGGTTCTTATAAGTCCTAATACACATTCCTAGACCATTCTAAGCCTTTAGAATACTCTCTTAACCATTCTACACTTGTTAGAACATCCAAGGACTCGTGCTACACCCTCTACGTCCCTTGGTGTACCAAGCAATGTTTAGGATCATTCTAATGGTTCTTATAAGTCCTAACACACCTTACTAGACCATTCTAAGCCTTTAGAATACTCTCTTAACCATTCTACACTTGTTAGAACCTCCAAGGACTCATGCTACACCCTCTACGTCCCTTGGGGACTCTAGCATTGTTTAGGATCATTCTAATGGTTCTTATAAGTCCAAATACACCTTCCTAGACCATTCTAAGCCTTTAGAATACTCTCTTAACCATTCTACACTTGTTAGAACCTCCAAGGACTCATGCTACACCCTCTACGTCCCTTGGGGACTCTAGCATTGTTTAGGATCATTCTAATGGTTCTTATAAGTCCAAATACACCTTCCTAGACCATTCTAAGCCTTTAGAATACTCTCTTAACCATTCTACACTTGTTAGAACCTCCAAGGACTCATGCTACACCCTCTACGTCCTTTGGGGTACCAAGCAATGTTTAGGATCATTCTAATGGTTCTTATAAGTCCAAATACATATTCCTAGACCATTCTTAGCCTTTAGAATACTCTCTTAACCATTCTACACTTGTTAGAACATCCAAGGACTCGTGCTACACCCTCTACGTCCCTTGGTGTACCAAGCAATGTTTAGGATCATTCTAATGGTTCTTATAAGTCCAAATACATGTTCCTAGACCATTCTAAGCCTTTAGAATACTCTCTTAACCATTCTACAATTGTTAGAACCTCCAAGGACTCGTGCTACACCCTCTACGTCACTTGGGGTACCGAGCAATTTTTAGGATCATTCTAATGGTTCTTATAAGTCCTAATACACATTCCTAGACCATTCTATGCCTTTAGAATACTCTCTTAACCATTCCACACTTGTTAGAACCTCCAAGGACTCGTGCTACACCCTCTAAGTCCGTTGGGGTACCAAGCAATGTTTAGGATCATTCTAATGATTTTATATGTCCTAATACACATTCCTAGACCATTCTAAGCCTTTAGAATACTTTCTTAACCATTCTACACTTGTTAGAACCTCCAAGGACTCATGCTACACGCTCTACGTCCCTTGAGGACTCAAGCATTGTTTAGGATCATTCTAATGGTTCTTATAAGTCCTAATACACATTCCTTGACCATTCTAAGCCTTTAGAATACTCTCTTAACCATTCTACACTTGTTAGAACATCCAAGGACTCGTGCTACACCCTCCACGTCCCTTGGTGTACCTAGCAATGTTTAGGATCATTCTAATGGTTCTTATAAGTCCTAATACACCTTCCTAGACCATTCTAAGCCTTTAGAATACTCTCTTAACCATTCTACAATTGTTAAAACCTCCAAGGACTCGTGCTACACCCTCTACGTCCCTTGGGACTCAAGTATTGTTTAGGATCATTCTAATGGTTCTTATAAGTCCAAATACATATTCCTAGACCATTCATAGCCTTTAGAATACTCTCTTAACCATTCTACACTTGTTAGAACCTCCAAGGACTCATGCTACACGCTCTACGTCCCTTGGGGACTCAAGCATTGTTTAGGATCATTCTAATGGTTCTTATAAGTCCAAATACATATTCCTAGACCATTCATAGCCTTTAGAATACTCTCTTAACCATTCTACACTTGTTAGAACCTCCAAGGACTCGTGCTACACCCTCTACGTCACTTGGGGTACCGAGCAATGTTTAGGATCATTCTAATGGTTCTTATAAGTCCTAATACACATTCCTAGACCATTCTAAGCATTTAGAATACTCTCTTAACCATTATACACTTGTTAAAACATCCAAGGACTAATGCTACACCCTCTACGTCCCTTGAGGACTCAAGTATTGTTTAGGATCATTGTAATGGTTCTTATAAGTCCTAATACACATTCCTAGACCATTCTAAGCCTTTAGAATACTCTCTTAACCATTCTACACTTGTTAGAACATCCAAGGACTCGTGCTACACCCTCTACGTCCCTTGGTGTACCAAGCAATGTTTAGGATCATTCTAATGGTCCTTATAAGTCCTAATACACATTCCTAGACCATTCTAAGCCTTTAGAATACTCTCTTAACCATTATACTCTTGTTAAAACCTCCAAGGACTCATGCTACACCCTCTACGTCCCTTGAGGACTCAAGTATTGTTTAGGATCATTCTAATGGTTCTTATAAGCCCTAATACACATTCCTAGACCATTCTAAGCCTTTAGAATACTCTCTTAACAATTCTACACTTGTTAGAACATCCAAGTACTCGTGCTACACCCTCTACGTCCCTTGGTATACCAAGCAATGTTTAGGATCATTCTAATGGTTCTTATAAGTCCTAATACACCTTCCTAGACCATTCTAAGCCTTTAGAATACTCTCTTAACCATTCTACACTTGTTAGAACCTCCAAGGACTCATGCTACACCCTCTACGTCCCTTGGGGACTCAAGCATTGTTTAGGATCATTCTAATGGTTCTTATAAGTCCAAATACATATTCCTAGACCATTCATAGCCTTTAGAATACTCTCTTAACCATTCTACACTTGTTAGAACCTCCAAGGACTCATGCTACACGCTCTACGTCCCTTGGGGACTCAAGCATTGTTTAGGATCATTCTAATGGTTCTTATAAGTCCAAATACATATTCCTAGACCATTCATAGCATTTAGAATACTCTCTTAACCATTCTACACTTGTTAGAACCTCCAAGGACTCGTGCTACACCCTCTACGTCACTTGGGGTACCGAGCAATGTTTAGGATCATTCTAATTGTTCATATAAGTCCTAATACACATTCCTAGACCATTCTAAGCATTTAGAATACTCTCTTAACCATTATACACTTGTTAAAACATCCAAGGACTAATGCTACACCCTCTACGTCCCTTGAGGACTCAAGTATTGTTTAGGATCATTGTAATGGTTCTTATAAGTCCTAATACACATTCCTAGACCATTCTAAGCCTTTAGAATACTCTCTTAACCATTCTACACTTGTTAGAACATCCAAGGACTCGTGCTACACCCTCTACGTCCCTTGGTGTACCAAGCAATGTTTAGGATCATTCTAATGGTTCTTATAAGTCCTAACACACCTTACTAGACCATTCTAAGCCTTTAGAATACTCTCTTAACCATTCTACACTTGTTAGAACCTCCAAGGACTCATGCTACACCCTCTACGTCCCTTGGGGACTCTAGCATTGTTTAGGATCATTCTAATGGTTCTTATAAGTCCAAATACACCTTCCTAGACCATTCTAAGCCTTTAGAATACTCTCTTAACCATTCTACACTTGTTAGAACCTCCAAGGACTCATGCTACACCCTCTACGTCCCTTGGGGACTCTAGCATTGTTTAGGATCATTCTAATGGTTCTTATAAGTCCAAATACACCTTCCTAGATCATTCTAAGCCTTTAGAATACTCTCTTAACCATTCTACACTTGTTAGAACCTCCAAGGACTCATGCTACACCCTCTACGTCCTTTGGGGTACCAAGCAATGTTTAGGATCATTCTAATGGTTCTTATAAGTCCAAATACATATTCCTAGACCATTCTTAGCCTTTAGAATACTCTCTTAACCATTCTACACTTGTTAGAACATCCAAGGACTCGTGCTACACCCTCTACGTCCCTTGGTGTACCAAGCAATGTTTAGGATCATTCTAATGGTTCTTATAAGTCCAAATACATGTTCCTAGACCATTCTAAGCCTTTAGAATACTCTCTTAACCATTCTACAATTGTTAGAACCTCCAAGGACTCGTGCTACACCCTCTCCGTCACTTGGGGTACCGAGCAATTTTTAGGATCATTCTAATGGTTCTTATAAGTCCTAATACACATTCCTAGACCATTCTATGCCTTTAGAATACTCTCTTAACCATTCCACACTTGTTAGAACCTCCAAGGACTCGTGCTACACCCTCTAAGTCCGTTGGGGTACCAAGCAATGTTTAGGATCATTCTAATGATTTTATATGTCCTAATACACATTCCTAGACCATTCTAAGCCTTTAGAATACTTTCTTAACCATTCTACACTTGTTAGAACCTCCAAGGACTCATGCTACACGCTCTACGTCCCATGAGGACTCAAGCATTGTTTAGGATCATTCTAATGGTTCTTATAAGTCCTAATACACATTCCTTGACCATTCTAAGCCTTTAGAATACTCTCTTAACCATTCTACACTTGTTAGAACATCCAAGGACTCGTGCTACACCCTCTACGTCCCTTGGGACTCAAGTATTGTTTAGGATCATTCTAATGGTTCTTATAAGTCCAAATACATATTCCTAGACCATTCATAGCCTTTAGAATACTCTCTTAACCATTCTACACTTGTTAGAACCTCCAAGGACTCATGCTACACGCTCTACGTCCCTTGGGGACTCAAGCATTGTTTAGGATCATTCTAATGGTTCTTATAAGTCCAAATACATATTCCTAGACCATTCATAGCCTTTAGAATACTCTCTTAACCATTCTACACTTGTTAGAACCTCCAAGGACTCGTGCTACACCCTCTACGTCACTTGGGGTACCGAGCAATGTTTAGGATCATTCTAATGGTTCTTATAAGTCCTAATACACATTCCTAGACCATTCTAAGCATTTAGAATACTCTCTTAACCATTATACACTTGTTAAAACATCCAAGGACTAATGCTACACCCTCTACGTCCCTTGAGGACTCAAGTATTGTTTAGGATCATTGTAATGGTTCTTATAAGTCCTAATACACATTCCTAGACCATTCTAAGCCTTTAGAATACTCTCTTAACCATTATACACTTGTTAAAACATCCAAGGACTAATGCTACACCCTCTACGTCCCTTGAGGACTCAAGTATTGTTTAGGATCATTGTAATGGTTCTTATAAGTCCTAATACACATTCCTAGACCATTCTAAGCCTTTAGAATACTCTCTTAACCATTCTACACTTGTTAGAACATCCAAGGACTCGTGCTACACCCTCTACGTCCCTTGGTGTCTCAAGCAATGTTTAGGATCATTCTAATGGTTCTTATAAGTCCTAATACACATTCCTAGACCATTCTAAGCCTTTAGAATACTCTTAACCATTCTACACTTGTTAGAACCTCCAAGGACTCGGGCTACACCCTCTACGTCACTTGGGGTACCGAGCAATGTTTAGGATCATTCTAATGGTTCTTATAAGTCCAAATACACATTCCTAGACCATTCTAAGCCTTTAGAATACTCTCTTAACCATTCTACACTTGTTAGAACATCCAAGGACTCGTGCTACACCCTCTACGTCCCTTAGTGTACCAAGCAATGTTTAGGATCATTCTAATGGTTTTTATAAGTCCTAATACACTTTCCTAGACCATTCTAAGCCTTTAGAATACTCTCTTAACCATTCTACACTTGTTAGAACCTCCAAGGACTCGTGCTACACCCTCCACGTCCCTTGGTGTACCTAGCAATGTTTAGGATCATTCTAATGGTTCTTATAAGTCCTAATACACCTTCCTAGACCATTCTAAGCCTTTAGAATACTCTCTTAACCATTCTACAATTGTTAAAACCTCCAAGGACTCGTGCTACACCCTCTACGTCCCTTGAGGACTCAAGTATTGTTTAGGATCATTCTAATGGTTCTTATAAGTCCTAATACATATTCCTGGACCATTCTAAGCCTTTAGAATACTCTCTTAACCATTCTACACTTGTTAGAACCTCCAAGGACTCGTGCTACACCCTCTACGTCCCTTGGGGTACCGAGCAATGTTTAGGATCATTCTATTGGTTCTTATAAGTCCTAATACACATTCCTAGACCATTCTAAGCCTTTAGAATACTCTCTTAACCATTATACACTTGTTAAAACCTCCAAGGACGCATGCTACACCCTCTACGTCCCTTGAGGACTCAAGTATTGTTTAGGATCATTCTAATGGTTCTTATAAGTCCTAATACACATTCCTAGACCATTCTAAGCCTTTAGAATACTCTTAACCATTCTACACTTGTTAGAACCTCCAAGGACTCGGGCTACACCCTCTACGTCACTTGGGGTACCGAGCAATGTTTAGGATCATTCTAATGGTTCTTATAAGTCCAAATACACATTCCTAGACCATTCTAAGCCTTTAGAATACTCTCTTAACCATTCTACACTTGTTAGAACATCCAAGGACTCGTGCTACACCCTCTACGTCCCTTGGGGACTCTAGCATTGTTTAGGATCATTCTAATGGTTCTTATAAGTCCAAATACACCTTCCTAGACCATTCTAAGCCTTTAGAATACTCTCTTAACCATTCTACACTTGTTAGAACCTCCAAGGACTCATGCTACACCCTCTACGTCCGTTGGGGTACCAAGCAATGTTTAGGATCATTCTAATGATTTTATATGTCCTAATACACATTCCTAGACCATTCTAAGCCTTTAGAATACTTTCTTAACCATTCTACACTTGTTAGAACCTCCAAGGACTCATGCTACACGCTCTACGTCCCATGAGGACTCAAGCATTGTTTAGGATCATTCTAATGGTTCTTATAAGTCCTAATACACATTCCTTGACCATTCTAAGCCTTTAGAATACTCTCTTAACCATTCTACACTTGTTAGAACATCCAAGGACTCGTGCTACACCCTCCACGTCCCTTGGTGTACCTAGCAATGTTTAGGATCATTCTAATGGTTCTTATAAGTCCTAATACACCTTCCTAGACCATTCTAAGCCTTTAGAATACTCTCTTAACCATTCTACAATTGTTAAAACCTCCAAGGACTCGTGCTACACCCTCTACGTCCCTTGGGACTCAAGTATTGTTTAGGATCATTCTAATGGTTCTTATAAGTCCAAATACATATTCCTAGACCATTCATAGCCTTTAGAATACTCTCTTAACCATTCTACACTTGTTAGAACCTCCAAGGACTCATGCTACACGCTCTACGTCCCTTGGGGACTCAAGCATTGTTTAGGATCATTCTAATGGTTCTTATAAGTCCAAATACATATTCCTAGACCATTCATAGCCTTTAGAATACTCTCTTAACCATTCTACACTTGTTAGAACCTCCAAGGACTCGTGCTACACCCTCTACGTCACTTGGGGTACCGAGCAATGTTTAGGATCATTCTAATGGTTCTTATAAGTCCTAATACACATTCCTAGACCATTCTAAGCATTTAGAATACTCTCTTAACCATTATACACTTGTTAAAACATCCAAGGACTAATGCTACACCCTCTACGTCCCTTGAGGACTCAAGTATTGTTTAGGATCATTGTAATGGTTCTTATAAGTCCTAATACACATTCCTAGACCATTCTAAGCCTTTAGAATACTCTCTTAACCATTATACACTTGTTAAAACATCCAAGGACTAATGCTACACCCTCTACGTCCCTTGAGGACTCAAGTATTGTTTAGGATCATTGTAATGGTTCTTATAAGTCCTAATACACATTCCTAGACCATTCTAAGCCTTTAGAATACTCTCTTAACCATTCTACACTTGTTAGAACATCCAAGGACTCGTGCTACACCCTCTACGTCCCTTGGTGTCTCAAGCAATGTTTAGGATCATTCTGATGGTTCTTATAAGTCCTAATACACTTTCCTAGACCATTCTAAGCCTTTAGAATACTCTCTTAACCATTCTACACTTGTTAGAACCTCCAAGGACTCGTGCTACACCCTCTACGTCACTTGGGGTACCGAGCAATGTTTAGGATCATTCTAATGGTTCTTATAAGTCCTAATACACCTTCCTCGACCATTCTAAGCCTTTAGAATACTCTCTTAACCATTCTACACTTGTTAGAACCTCCAAGGACTCGTGCTACACCCTCTACGTCCCTTGGTGTACCAAGCAATGTTTAGGATCATTCTAATGGTTCTTATAAGTCCAAATACACATTCCTAGACCATTCTAAGCCTTTAGAATACTCTCTTAACCATTCTACAGTTGTTAGAACATCCAAGGACTCGTGCTACACCCTCTACGTCCCTTGGGGTACCGAGCAATGTTTAGGATCATTCTAATGGTTCTTATAAGTCCTAATACACATTCCTAGACCATTCTAAGCCTTTAGAATACTCTCTTAACCATTATACACTTGTTAAAACCTCCAAGGACTCATGCTACAACCTCTACGTCCCTTGAGGACTCAAGTATTGTTTAGGATCATTCTAATGGTTCTTATAAGTCCTAATACACATTCCTGGACCATTCTAAGCCTTTAGAATACTCTCTTAACCATTCTACACTTGTTAGAACCTCCAAGGACTCGTGCTACACCCTCTACGTCCCTTGGGGTACCGAGCAATGTTTAGGATCATTCTAATGGTTTTTATAAGTCCTAATACACCTTCCTAGACCATTCTAAGCCTTTAGAATACTCTCTTAACCATTATACACTTGTTAGAACCTCCAAGGACTCGTGCTACACCCTCTACGTCCCTTGAGGACTCAAGTATTGTTTAGGATCATTCTAATGGTTCTTATAAGTCCTAATACACATTCCTGGACCATTCTAAGCCTTTAGAATACTCTCTTAACCATTCTACACTTGTTAGAACCTCCAAGGACTCGTGCTACACCCTCTACGTCCCTTGGGGTACCGAGCAATGTTTAGGATCATTCTAATGGTTCTTATAAGTCCTAATACACATTCCTAGACCATTCTAAGCCTTTAGAATACTCTCTTAACCATTCTACACTTGTTAGAACCTCCAAGGACACATGCTACAACCTCTACATCCCTTGGGGACTCAAGCAATGTTTAGGATCATTCTAATGGTTCTTATGAGTCCTGATACACATTCCTAGACGATTCTAAGCCTTTAGAATTCTCTCTTAACCATTCTACACTTGTTAGAACATCCAAGGACTCGTGCTACACCCTCTACCTCCCTTGGTGTACCAAGCAATGTTTAGGATCATTCTAATGGTTTTTATAAGTCCTAATACACCTTCCTAGACCATTCTAAGCCTTTAGAATACTCTCTTAACCATTCTACACTTGTTAGAACCTCCAAGGACTCGTGCTACACCCTCTACGTCCCTTGGGGTACCGAGCAATGTTTAGGATCATTCTAATGGTTCTTATAAGTCCTAATACACATTCCTAGACCATTCTAAGCCTTTAGAATACTCTTTTAACCATTATACACTTGTTAAAACCTCCAAGGACTCATGCTACACCCTCTACGTCCCTTGAGGACTCAAGTATTGTTTAGGATCATTCTAATGGTTCTTATAAGTCCTAATACACATTCCTAGACCATTCTAAGCCTTTAGAATACTCTTAACCATTCTACACTTGTTAGAACCTCCAAGGACTCGGGCTACACCCTCTACGTCACTTGGGGTACCGAGCAATGTTTAGGATCATTCTAATGGTTCTTATAAGTCCAAATACACATTCCTAGACCATTCTAAGCCTTTAGAATACTCTCTTAACCATTCTACAGTTGTTAGAACATCCAAGGACTCGTGCTACACCCTCTACGTCCCTTAGTGTACCAAGCAATGTTTAGGATCATTCTAATGGTTTTTATAAATCCTAATACACCTTCCTAGACCATTCTAAGCCTTTAGAATACTCTCTTAACCATTCTACACTTGTTAGAACATCCAAGGACTCGTGCTACACCCTCCACGTCCCTTGGTGTACCTAGCAATGTTTAGGATCATTCTAATGGTTCTTATAAGTCCTAATACACCTTCCTAGACCATTCTAAGCCTTTAGAATACTCTCTTAACCATTCTACACTTCTTAAAACCTCCAAGGACTCGTGCTACACCCTCTACGTCCCTTGGTGTACCAAGCAATGTTTAGGATCATTCTAATGGTTCTTATAAGTCCTAATACACATTCCTAGACCATTCTAAGCCTTTAGAATACTCTCTTAACCATTATACACTTGTTAGAACCTCCAAGGACTCGTGCTACACCCTCTACGTCCCTTGAGGACTCAAGTATTGTTTAGGATCATTCTAATGGTTCTTATAAGTCCTAATACACATTCCTGGACCATTCTAAGCCTTTAGAATACTCTCTTAACCATTCTACACTTGTTAGAACCTCCAAGGACTCGTGCTACACCCTCTACATCCCTTGGGGTACCGAGCAATGTTTAGGATCATTCTAATGGTTTTTATAAGTCCTAATACACCTTCCTAGACCATTCTAAGCCTTTAGAATACTCTCTTAACCATTATACACTTGTTAGAACCTCCAAGGACTCGTGCTACACCCTCTACGTCCCTTGGTGTACCAAGCAATGTTTAGGATCATTCTAATGGTTCTTATAAGTCCTAATACACATTCCTAGACCATTCTAAGCCTTTATAATACTCTCTTAACCATTCTACATTTGTTAGAACATCCAAGGACTCGTGCTACACCCTCTTCGTCCCTTGGTGTACCGAGCAATGTTTAGGATCATTCTAATGGTTCTTATAAGTCCTAATACACATTCCTAGACCATTCTAAGCCTTTAGAATACTCTCTTAACCATTATACACTTGTTAGAACATCCAAGGACTCGTTCTACACCCTCTACGTCACTTGGGGTACCGAGCAATGTTTAGGATCATTCTAATGGTTCTTATAAGTCCTGATACACATTCCTAGACGATTTTAAGCCTTTAGAATACTCTCTTAACCATTCTACACTTGTTAGAACCTCCAAGGACTCGTTCTACACCCTCTACGTCACTTGGGGTACCGAGCAATGTTTAGGATCATTCTAATGGTTCTTATAAGTCCTGATACACATTCCTAGACCATTCTAAGCCTTTAGAATACTCTCTTAACCATTATACACTTGTTAAAACCTCCAAGGACTCATGCTACACCCTCTACGTCCCTTGAGGACTCAAGTATTGTTTAGGATCATTCTAATGGTTCTTATAAGTCCTAATACACATTCCTCGACCAACCTAAGCCTTTAGAATACTCTCTTAACCATTCTACACTTGTTAGAACCTCCAAGGACTCGTGCTACACCCTCTACGTCACTTGGGCTACCGAGCAATGTTTAGGATCATTCTAATGGTTCTTATAAGTCCTAATACACATTCCTAGACCATTCTAAACCTTTAGAATACTCTCTTAACCATTCTACATTTGTTAGAACATCCAAGGACTCGTGCTACACCCTCTACGTCCCTTGAGGACTCAAGTATTGTTTAGAATCATTCTAATGGTTCTTATAAGTCCTAATACACATTCCTAGACCATTCTAAGCCTTTATAATACTCTCTTAACCATTCTACATTTGTTAGAACATCCAAGGACTCGTGCTACACCCTCTACGTCCCTTGGTGTACTGAGCAATGTTTAGGATCATTCTAATGGTTTTTATAAGTCCTAATACACCTTCCTAGACCATTCTAAGCCTTTAGAATACTCTCTTAACCATTATACACTTGTTAGAACCTCCAAGGACTCGTGCTACACCCTCTACGTCCCTTGAGGACTCAAGTATTGTTTAGGATCATTCTAATGGTTCTTATAAGTCCTAATACACATTCCTAGACCAACCTAAGCCTTTAGAATACTCTCTTAACCATTCTACACTTGTTAGAACCTCCAAGGACTCGTGCTACACCCTCTACGTCACTTGGGCTACCGAGCAATGTTTAGGATCATTCTAATGGTTCTTATAAGTCCTAATACACATTCCTAGACCATTCTAAGCCTTTAGAATACTCTCTTAACCATTCTACATTTGTTAGAACATCCAAGGACTCGTGCTACACCCTCTACGTCCCTTGAGGACTCAAGTATTGTTTAGAATCATTCTAATGGTTCTTATAAGTCCTAATACACATTCCTAGACCATTCTAAGCCTTTAGGATACTCTTAACCATTCTACACTTGTTAGAACCTCCAAGGACTCGTGCTACACCCTCTACGTCACATGGGGTACCGAGCAATGTTTAGGATCATTCTAATGGTTCTTATAAGTCCTAATACATATTCCGAGACCATTCTAAGCCTTTATAATACTCTCTTAACCATTCTACATTTGTTAGAACATCCAAGGACTCGTGCTACACCCTCTACGTCCCTTGGTGTACCGAGCAATGTTTAGGATCATTCTAATGGTTTTTATAAGTCCTAATACACCTTCCTAGACCCTTCTAAGCCTTTAGAATACTCTCTTAACCATTCTACACTTGTTAGAACCTCCAAGGACTCGTGCTACACCCTCTACGTCACTTGGGGTACCGAGCAATGTTTAGGATCATTCTAATGGTTCTTATAAGTCCTGATACACATTCCTTGACGATTATAAGCCTTTAGAATACTCTCTTAACCATTCTACATTTGTTAGAACATCCAAGGACTCGTGCTACACCCTCTACGTCCCTTGGGGTACCGAGCAATGTTTAGGATCATTCTAATGGTTTTTATAAGTCCTAATACACCTTCCTAGACCATTCTAAGCCTTTATAATACTCACTTAACCATTATACACTTGTTAGAACCTCCAAGGACTCGTGCTACACCCTCTACGTCCCTTGAGGACTCAAGTATTGTTTAGGATCATTCTAATGGTTCTTATAAGTCCTAATACACATTCCTGGACCATTCTAAGCCTTTAGAATACTCTCTTAACCATTCTACACTTGTTAGAACCTCCAAGGACTCGTGCTACACCCTCTACGTCCCTTGGGGTACCGAGCAATGTTTAGGATCATTCTAATGGTTCTTATAAGTCCTAATACACATTCCTAGACCATTCTAAGCCTTTAGAATACTCTCTTAACCATTCTACACTTGTTAGAACCTCCAAGGACTCGTGCTACACCCTCTACGTCACTTGGGGTACCGAGCAATGTTTAGGATCATTCTAATGGTTCTTATAAGTCCTGATACACATTCCTAGACCATTCTAAGCCTTTAGAATACTCTCTTAACCATTATACACTTGTTAAAACCTCCAAGGACTCATGCTACACCCTCTACGTCCCTTGAGGACTCAAGTATTGTTTAGGATCATTCTAATGGTTCTTATAAGTCCTAATACACATTCCTAGACCAACCTAAGCCTTTAGAATACTCTCTTAACCATTCTACACTTGTTAGAACCTCCAAGGACTCGTGCTACACCCTCTACGTCACTTGGGCTACCGAGCAATGTTTAGGATCATTCTAATGGTTCTTATAAGTCCTAATACACATTCCTAGACCATTCTAAGCCTTTAGAATACTCTCTTAACCATTCTACATTTGTTAGAACATCCAAGGACTCGTGCTACACCCTCTACGTCCCTTGAGGACTCAAGTATTGTTTAGAATCATTCTAATGGTTCTTATAAGTCCTAATACACATTCCTAGACCATTCTAAGCCTTTAGGATACTCTTAACCATTCTACACTTGTTAGAACCTCCAAGGACTCGTGCTACACCCTCTACGTCACATGGGGTACCGAGCAATGTTTAGGATCATTCTAATGGTTCTTATAAGTCCTAATACACATTCCGAGACCATTCTAAGCCTTTATAATACTCTCTTAACCATTCTACATTTGTTAGAACATCCAAGGACTCGTGCTACACCCTCTACGTCCCTTGGTGTACCGAGCAATGTTTAGGATCATTCTAATGGTTTTTATAAGTCCTAATACACCTTCCTAGACCATTCTAAGCCTTTAGAATACTCTCTTAACCATTCTACACTTGTTAGAACCTCCAAGGACTCGTGCTACACCCTCTACGTCCCTTGGTGTACCAAGCAATGTTTAGGATCATTCTAATGGTTCTTATAAGTCCTAATACACATTCCTAGACCATTCTAAGCCTTTAGAATACTCTCTTAACCATTATACACTTGTTAGAACATCCAAGGACTCGTGCTACACCCTCTACGTCCCTTAGTGTACCAAGCAATGTTTAGGATCATTCTAATGGTTCTTATAAGTCCTAATACACATTCCTAGACCATTCTAAGCCTTTAGAATACTCTCTTAACCATTATACACTTGTTAGAACATCCAAGGACTCGTTCTACACCCTCTACGTCACTTGGGGTACCGAGCAATGTTTAGGATCATTCTAATGGTTCTTATAAGTCCTGATACACATTCCTAGACGATTTTAAGCCTTTAGAATACTCTCTTAACCATTCTACACTTGTTAGAACCTCCAAGGACTCGTTCTACACCCTCTACGTCACTTGGGGTACCGAGCAATGTTTAGGATCATTCTAATGGTTCTTATAAGTCCTGATACACATTCCTAGACCATTCTAAGCCTTTAGAATACTCTCTTAACCATTATACACTTGTTAAAACCTCCAAGGACTCATGCTACACCCTCTACCTCCCTTGAGGACTCAAGTATTGTTTAGGATCATTCTAATGGTTCTTATAAGTCCTAATACACATTCCTAGACCAACCTAAGCCTTTAGAATACTCTCTTAACCATTCTACACTTGTTAGAACCTCCAAGGACTCGTGCTACACCCTCTACGTCACTTGGGCTACCGAGCAATGTTTAGGATCATTCTAATGGTTCTTATAAGTCCTAATACACATTCCTAGACCATTCTAAGCCTTTAGAATACTCTCTTAACCATTCTACATTTGTTAGAACATCCAAGGACTCGTGCTACACCCTCTACGTCCCTTGAGGACTCAAGTATTGTTTAGAATCATTCTAATGGTTCTTATAAGTCCTAATACACATTCCTAGACCATTCTAAGCCTTTATAATACTCTCTTAACCATTCTACATTTGTTAGAACATCCAAGGACTCGTGCTACACCCTCTACGTCCCTTGGTGTACTGAGCAATGTTTAGGATCATTCTAATGGTTTTTATAAGTCCTAATACACCTTCCTAGACCATTCTAAGCCTTTAGAATACTCTCTTAACCATTATACACTTGTTAAAACCTCCAAGGACTCATGCTACACCCTCTACGTCCCTTGAGGACTCAAGTATTGTTTAGGATCATTCTAATGGTTCTTATAAGTCCTAATACACGTTCCTGGACCATTCTAAGCCTTTAGAATACTCTCTTAACCATTCTACACTTGTTAGAACCTCCAAGGACTCGTGCTACACCCTCTACGTCCCTTGGGGTACCGAGCAATGTTTAGGATCATTCTAATGGTTTTTATAAGTCCTAATACACCTTCCTAGACCATTCTAAGCCTTTATAATACTCACTTAACCATTATACACTTGTTAGAACCTCCAAGGACTCGTGCTACACCCTCTACGTCCCTTGAGGACTCAAGTATTGTTTAGGATCATTCTAATGGTTCTTATAAGTCCTAATACACATTCCTGGACCATTCTAAGCCTTTAGAATACTCTCTTAACCATTCTACACTTGTTAGAACCTCCAAGGACTCGTGCTACACCCTCTACGTCCCTTGGGGTACCGAGCAATGTTTAGGATCATTCTAATGGTTCTTATAAGTCCTAATACACATTCCTAGACCATTCTAAGCCTTTAGAATACTCTCTTAACCATTCTACACTTGTTAGAACCTCCAAGGACTCGTGCTACACCCTCTACGTCACTTGGGGTACCGAGCAATGTTTAGGATCATTCTAATGGTTCTTATAAGTCCTGATACACATTCCTAGACCATTCTAAGCCTTTAGAATACTCTCTTAACCATTATACACTTGTTAAAACCTCCAAGGACTCATGCTACACCCTCTACGTCCCTTGAGGACTCAAGTATTGTTTAGGATCATTCTAATGGTTCTTATAAGTCCTAATACACATTCCTAGACCAACCTAAGCCTTTAGAATACTCTCTTAACCATTCTACACTTGTTAGAACCTCCAAGGACTCGTGCTACACCCTCTACGTCACTTGGGCTACCGAGCAATGTTTAGGATCATTCTAATGGTTCTTATAAGTCCTAATACACATTCCTAGACCATTCTAAGCCTATAGAATACTCTCTTAACCATTCTACATTTGTTAGAACATCCAAGGACTCGTGCTACACCCTCTACGTCCCTTGAGGACTCAAGTATTGTTTAGAATCATTCTAATGGTTCTTATAAGTCCTAATACACATTCCTAGACCATTCTAAGCCTTTAGGATACTCTTAACCATTCTACACTTGTTAGAACCTCCAAGGACTCGTGCTACACCCTCTACGTCACATGGGGTACCGAGCAATGTTTAGGATCATTCTAATGGTTCTTATAAGTCCTAATACACATTCCGAGACCATTCTAAGCCTTTATAATACTCTCTTAACCATTCTACATTTGTTAGAACATCCAAGGACTCGTGCTACACCCTCTACGTCCCTTGGTGTACCGAGCAATGTTTAGGATCATTCTAATGGTTTTTATAAGTCCTAATACACCTTCCTAGACCCTTCTAAGCCTTTAGAATACTCTCTTAACCATTCTACACTTGTTAGAACCTCCAAGGACTCGTGCTACACCCTCTACGTCACTTGGGGTACCGAGCAATGTTTAGGATCATTCTAATGGTTCTTATAAGTCCTGATACACATTCCTTGACGATTCTAAGCCTTTAGAATACTCTCTTAACCATTCTACACTTGTTAGAACATCCAAGGACTCGTGCTACACCCTCTACGTCCCTTGGTGTACCAAGCAATGTTTAGGATCATTCTAATGCTTTTTATAAGTCCTAATACACCTTCCTAGACCATTCTAAGCCTTTAGAATACTCTCTTAACCATTCTACACTTGTTAGAACCTCCAAGGACACATGCTACACCCTCTACGTCCCTTGGGGACTCAAGCATTGTTTAGGATCATTCGAATGGTTCATATAAGTCCAAATACATATTCCTAGACCATTCTAAGCCTTTTGAATACTCTCTTACCCATTCTACACTTGTTAGAACCTCCAAGGACTCGTGCTACACCCTCCACGTCCTTTGGGGTACCAAGCAATGTTTAGGATCATTCTAATGGTTCTTATAAGTCCTAATACACATTTCTAGACCATTCTAAGCCTTTAGAATACTCTCTTAACCATTATACACTTGTTAAAACCTCCAAGGACTCATGCTACACCCTCTACGTCCCTTGAGGACTCAAGTATTGTTTAGGATCATTCTAATGGTTCTTATAAGTCCTAATACACATTCCTAGACCAACCTAAGCCTTTAGAATACTCTCTTAACCATTCTACACTTGTTAGAACCTCCAAGGACTCGTGCTACACCCTCTACGTCACTTGGGCTACCGAGCAATGTTTAGGATCATTCTAATGGTTCTTATAAGTCCTAATACACATTCCTAGACCATTCTAAGCCTTTAGAATACTCTCTTAACCATTCTACATTTGTTAGAACATCCAAGGACTCGTGCTACACCCTCTACGTCCCTTGAGGACTCAAGTATTGTTTAGAATCATTCTAATGGTTCTTATAAGTCCTAATACACATTCCTAGACCATTCTAAGCCTTTAGGATACTCTTAACCATTCTACACTTGTTAGAACCTCCAAGGACTCGTGCTACACCCTCTACGTCACATGGGGTACCGAGCAATGTTTAGGATCATTCTAATGGTTCTTATAAGTCCTAATACACATTCCGAGACCATTCTAAGCCTTTATAATACTCTCTTAACCATTCTACATTTGTTAGAACATCCAAGGACTCGTGCTACACCCTCTACGTCCCTTGGTGTACCGAGCAATGTTTAGGATCATTCTAATGGTTTTTATAAGTCCTAATACACCTTCCTAGACCATTCTAAGCCTTTAGAATACTCTCTTAACCATTCTACACTTGTTAGAACCTCCAAGGACTCGTGCTACACCCTCTACGTCCCTTGGTGTACCAAGCAATGTTTAGGATCATTCTAATGGTTCTTATAAGTCCTAATACACATTCCTAGACCATTCTAAGCCTTTAGAATACTCTCTTAACCATTATACACTTGTTAGAACATCCAAGGACTCGTGCTACACCCTCTACGTCCCTTAGTGTACCAAGCAATGTTTAGGATCATTCTAATGGTTCTTATAAGTCCTAATACACATTCCTAGACCATTCTAAGCCTTTAGAATACTCTCTTAACCATTATACACTTGTTAGAACATCCAAGGACTCGTTCTACACCCTCTACGTCACTTGGGGTACCGAGCAATGTTTAGGATCATTCTAATGGTTCTTATAAGTCCTGATACACATTCCTAGACGATTTTAAGCCTTTAGAATACTCTCTTAACCATTCTACACTTGTTAGAACCTCCAAGGACTCGTTCTACACCCTCTACGTCACTTGGGGTACCGAGCAATGTTTAGGATCATTCTAATGGTTCTTATAAGTCCTGATACACATTCCTAGACCATTCTAAGCCTTTAGAATACTCTCTTAACCATTATACACTTGTTAAAACCTCCAAGGACTCATGCTACACCCTCTACGTCCCTTGAGGACTCAAGTATTGTTTAGGATCATTCTAATGGTTCTTATAAGTCCTAATACACATTCCTAGACCAACCTAAGCCTTTAGAATACTCTCTTAACCATTCTACACTTGTTAGAACCTCCAAGGACTCGTGCTACACCCTCTACGTCACTTGGGCTACCGAGCAATGTTTAGGATCATTCTAATGGTTCTTATAAGTCCTAATACACATTCCTAGACCATTCTAAGCCTTTAGAATACTCTCTTAACCATTCTACATTTGTTAGAACATCCAAGGACTCGTGCTACACCCTCTACGTCCCTTGAGGACTCAAGTATTGTTTAGAATCATTCTAATGGTTCTTATAAGTCCTAATACACATTCCTAGACCATTCTAAGCCTTTATAATACTCTCTTAACCATTCTACATTTGTTAGAACATCCAAGGACTCGTGCTACACCCTCTACGTCCCTTGGTGTACTGAGCAATGTTTAGGATCATTCTAATGGTTTTTATAAGTCCTAATACACCTTCCTAGACCATTCTAAGCCTTTAGAATACTCTCTTAACCATTATACACTTGTTAAAACCTCCAAGGACTCATGCTACACCCTCTACGTCCCTTGAGGACTCAAGTATTGTTTAGGATCATTCTAATGGTTCTTATAAGTCCTAATACACGTTCCTGGACCATTCTAAGCCTTTAGAATACTCTCTTAACCATTCTACACTTGTTAGAACCTCCAAGGACTCGTGCTACACCCTCTACGTCCCTTGGGGTACCGAGCAATGTTTAGGATCATTCTAATGGTTTTTATAAGTCCTAATACACCTTCCTAGACCATTCTAAGCCTTTATAATACTCACTTAACCATTATACACTTGTTAGAACCTCCAAGGACTCGTGCTACACCCTCTACGTCCCTTGAGGACTCAAGTATTGTTTAGGATCATTCTAATGGTTCTTATAAGTCCTAATACACATTCCTGGACCATTCTAAGCCTTTAGAATACTCTCTTAACCATTCTACACTTGTTAGAACCTCCAAGGACTCGTGCTACACCCTCTACGTCCCTTGGGGTACCGAGCAATGTTTAGGATCATTCTAATGGTTCTTATAAGTCCTAATACACATTCCTAGACCATTCTAAGCCTTTAGAATACTCTCTTAACCATTCTACATTTGTTAGAACATCCAAGGACTCGTGCTACACCCTCTACGTCCCTTGAGGACTCAAGTATTGTTTAGAATCATTCTAATGGTTCTTATAAGTCCTAATACACATTCCTAGACCATTCTAAGCCTTTAGGATACTCTTAACCATTCTACACTTGTTAGAACCTCCAAGGACTCGTGCTACACCCTCTACGTCACATGGGGTACCGAGCAATGTTTAGGATCATTCTAATGGTTCTTATAAGTCCTAATACACATTCCGAGACCATTCTAAGCCTTTATAATACTCTCTTAACCATTCTACATTTGTTAGAACATCCAAGGACTCGTGCTACACCCTCTACGTCCCTTGGTGTACCGAGCAATGTTTAGGATCATTCTAATGGTTTTTATAAGTCCTAATACACCTTCCTAGACCATTCTAAGCCTTTAGAATACTCTCTTAACCATTCTACACTTGTTAGAACCTCCAAGGACTCGTGCTACACCCTCTACGTCCCTTGGTGTACCAAGCAATGTTTAGGATCATTCTAATGGTTCTTATAAGTCCTAATACACATTCCTAGACCATTCTAAGCCTTTAGAATACTCTCTTAACCATTATACACTTGTTAGAACATCCAAGGACTCGTGCTACACCCTCTACGTCCCTTAGTGTACCAAGCAATGTTTAGGATCATTCTAATGGTTCTTATAAGTCCTAATACACATTCCTAGACCATTCTAAGCCTTTAGAATACTCTCTTAACCATTATACACTTGTTAGAACATCCAAGGACTCGTTCTACACCCTCTACGTCACTTGGGGTACCGAGCAATGTTTAGGATCATTCTAATGGTTCTTATAAGTCCTGATACACATTCCTAGACGATTTTAAGCCTTTAGAATACTCTCTTAACCATTCTACACTTGTTAGAACCTCCAAGGACTCGTTCTACACCCTCTACGTCACTTGGGGTACCGAGCAATGTTTAGGATCATTCTAATGGTTCTTATAAGTCCTGATACACATTCCTAGACCATTCTAAGCCTTTAGAATACTCTCTTAACCATTATACACTTGTTAAAACCTCCAAGGACTCATGCTACACCCTCTACGTCCCTTGAGGACTCAAGTATTGTTTAGGATCATTCTAATGGTTCTTATAAGTCCTAATACACATTCCTAGACCAACCTAAGCCTTTAGAATACTCTCTTAACCATTCTACACTTGTTAGAACCTCCAAGGACTCGTGCTACACCCTCTACGTCACTTGGGCTACCGAGCAATGTTTAGGATCATTCTAATG
Source organism: Crotalaria pallida (assembly GCA_037953625.1). Lineage (NCBI taxonomy): Eukaryota > Viridiplantae > Streptophyta > Magnoliopsida > Fabales > Fabaceae > Crotalaria > Crotalaria pallida. Next base: position 69,592,603 of record CM075649.1, on the reverse strand, counting down.
GTTCTTATAAGTCCTAATACACATTCCTAGACCATTCTAAGCCTTTAGAATACTCTCTTAACCATTCTACATTTGTTAGAACATCCAAGGACTCGTGCTACACCCTCTACGTCCCTTGAGGACTCAAGTATTGTTTAGAATCATTCTAATGGTTCTTATAAGTCCTAATACACATTCCTAGACCATTCTAAGCCTTTATAATACTCTCTTAACCATTCTACATTTGTTAGAACATCCAAGGACTCGTGCTACACCCTCTACGTCCCTTGGTGTACTGAGCAATGTTTAGGATCATTCTAATGGTTTTTATAAGTCCTAATACACCTTCCTAGACCATTCTAAGCCTTTAGAATACTCTCTTAACCATTATACACTTGTTAAAACCTCCAAGGACTCATGCTACACCCTCTACGTCCCTTGAGGACTCAAGTATTGTTTAGGATCATTCTAATGGTTCTTATAAGTCCTAATACACGTTCCTGGACCATTCTAAGCCTTTAGAATACTCTCTTAACCATTCTACACTTGTTAGAACCTCCAAGGACTCGTGCTACACCCTCTACGTCCCTTGGGGTACCGAGCAATGTTTAGGATCATTCTAATGGTTTTTATAAGTCCTAATACACCTTCCTAGACCATTCTAAGCCTTTATAATACTCACTTAACCATTATACACTTGTTAGAACCTCCAAGGACTCGTGCTACACCCTCTACGTCCCTTGAGGACTCAAGTATTGTTTAGGATCATTCTAATGGTTCTTATAAGTCCTAATACACATTCCTGGACCATTCTAAGCCTTTAGAATACTCTCTTAACCATTCTACACTTGTTAGAACCTCCAAGGACTCGTGCTACACCCTCTACGTCCCTTGGGGTACCGAGCAATGTTTAGGATCATTCTAATGGTTCTTATAAGTCCTAATACACATTCCTAGACCATTCTAAGCCTTTAGAATACTCTCTTAACCATTCTACACTTGTTAGAACCTCCAAGGACTCGTGCTACACCCTCTACGTCACTTGGGGTACCGAGCAATGTTTAGGATCATTCTAATGGTTCTTATAAGTCCTGATACACATTCCTAGACCATTCTAAGCCTTTAGAATACTCTCTTAACCATTATACACTTGTTAAAACCTCCAAGGACTCATGCTACACCCTCTACGTCCCTTGAGGACTCAAGTATTGTTTAGGATCATTCTAATGGTTCTTATAAGTCCTAATACACATTCCTAGACCAACCTAAGCCTTTAGAATACTCTCTTAACCATTCTACACTTGTTAGAACCTCCAAGGACTCGTGCTACACCCTCCACGTCACTTGGGCTACCGAGCAATGTTTAGGATCATTCTAATGGTTCTTATAAGTCCTAATACACATTCCTAGACCATTCTAAGCCTTTAGAATACTCTCTTAACCATTCTACATTTGTTAGAACATCCAAGGACTCGTGCTACACCCTCTACGTCCCTTGAGGACTCAAGTATTGTTTAGAATCATTCTAATGGTTCTTATAAGTCCTAATACACATTCCTAGACCATTCTAAGCCTTTAGGATACTCTTAACCATTCTACACTTGTTAGAACCTCCAAGGACTCGTGCTACACCCTCTACGTCACATGGGGTACCGAGCAATGTTTAGGATCATTCTAATGGTTCTTATAAGTCCTAATACACATTCCGAGACCATTCTAAGCCTTTATAATACTCTCTTAACCATTCTACATTTGTTAGAACATCCAAGGACTCGTGCTACACCCTCTACGTCCCTTGGTGTACCGAGCAATGTTTAGGATCATTCTAATGGTTTTTATAAGTCCTAATACACCTTCCTAGACCCTTCTAAGCCTTTAGAATACTCTCTTAACCATTCTACACTTGTTAGAACCTCCAAGGACTCGTGCTACACCCTCTACGTCACTTGGGGTACCGAGCAATGTTTAGGATCATTCTAATGGTTCTTATAAGTCCTGATACACATTCCTTGACGATTCTAAGCCTTTAGAATACTCTCTTAACCATTCTACACTTGTTAGAACATCCAAGGACTCGTGCTACACCCTCTACGTCCCTTGGTGTACCAAGCAATGTTTAGGATCATTCTAATGCTTTTTATAAGTCCTAATACACCTTCCTAGACCATTCTAAGCCTTTAGAATACTCTCTTAACCATTCTACACTTGTTAGAACCTCCAAGGACACATGCTACACCCTCTACGTCCCTTGGGGACTCAAGCATTGTTTAGGATCATTCGAATGGTTCATATAAGTCCAAATACATATTCCTAGACCATTCTAAGCCTTTTGAATACTCTCTTACCCATTCTACACTTGTTAGAACCTCCAAGGACTCGTGCTACACCCTCCACGTCCTTTGGGGTACCAAGCAATGTTTAGGATCATTCTAATGGTTCTTATAAGTCCTAATACACATTTCTAGACCATTCTAAGCCTTTAGAATACTCTCTTAACCATTATACACTTGTTAAAACCTCCAAGGACTCATGCTACACCCTCTACGTCCCTTGAGGACTCAAGTATTGTTTAGGATCATTCTAATGGTTCTTATAAGTCCTAATACACATTCCTAGACCATTCTAAGCCGTTAGAATACTCTCTTTATCATTCTACACTTGTTAGAACCTCCAAGGACTCGTGCTACACCCTCTACGTCACATGGGGTACCGAGCAATGTTTAGGATCATTCTAATGGTTCTTATAAGTCCTAATACACATTCCGAGACCATTCTAAGCCTTTATAATACTCTCTTAACCATTCTACATTTGTTAGAACATCCAAGGACTCGTGCTACACCCTCTACGTCCCTTGGTGTACCGAGCAATGTTTAGGATCATTCTAATGGTTTTTATAAGTCCTAATACACCTTCCTAGACCCTTCTAAGCCTTTAGAATACTCTCTTAACCATTCTACACTTGTTAGAACCTCCAAGGACTCGTGCTACACCCTCTACGTCACTTGGGGTACCGAGCAATGTTTAGGATCATTCTAATGGTTCTTATAAGTCCTGATACACATTCCTTGACGATTCTAAGCCTTTAGAATACTCTCTTAACCATTCTACACTTGTTAGAACATCCAAGGACTCGTGCTACACCCTCTACGTCCCTTGGTGTACCAAGCAATGTTTAGGATCATTCTAATGCTTTTTATAAGTCCTAATACACCTTCCTAGACCATTCTAAGCCTTTAGAATACTCTCTTAACCATTCTACACTTGTTAGAACCTCCAAGGACACATGCTACACCCTCTACGTCCCTTGGGGACTCAAGCATTGTTTAGGATCATTCGAATGGTTCATATAAGTCCAAATACATATTCCTAGACCATTCTAAGCCTTTTGAATACTCTCTTACCCATTCTACACTTGTTAGAACCTCCAAGGACTCGTGCTACACCCTCCACGTCCTTTGGGGTACCAAGCAATGTTTAGGATCATTCTAATGGTTCTTATAAGTCCTAATACACATTTCTAGACCATTCTAAGCCTTTAGAATACTCTCTTAACCATTATACACTTGTTAAAACCTCCAAGGACTCATGCTACACCCTCTACGTCCCTTGAGGACTCAAGTATTGTTTAGGATCATTCTAATGGTTCTTATAAGTCCTAATACACATTCCTAGACCATTCTAAGCCGTTAGAATACTCTCTTTATCATTCTACACTTGTTAGAACCTCCAAGGACTCGTGCTACACCCTCTACGTCACTTGGGGTACCGAGCAATGTTTAGGATCATTCTAATGGTTCTTATAAGTCCTAATACACATTCCTAGACCATTCTAAGCCTTTATAATACTCTCTTAACCATTCTACATTTGTTAGAACATCCAAGGACTCGTGCTACACCCTCTACGTCCCTTGGTGTACCGAGCAATGTTTAGGATCATTCTAATGGTTTTTATAAGTCCTAATACACCTTCCTAGACCATTCTAAGCCTTTAGAATACTCTCTTAACCATTCTACACTTGTTAGAACCTCCAAGGACTCGTGCTACACCCTCTACGTCCCTTGGTGTACCAAGCAATGTTTAGGATCATTCTAATGGTTCTTATAAGTCCTAATACACATTCCTAGACCATTCTAAGCCTTTAGAATACTCTCTTAACCATTATACACTTGTTAGAACATCCAAGGACTCGTGCTACACCCTCTACGTCCCTTAGTGTACCAAGCAATGTTTAGGATCATTCTAATGGTTCTTATAAGTCCTAATACACATTCCTAGACCATTCTAAGCCTTTAGAATACTCTCTTAACCATTATACACTTGTTAGAACATCCAAGGACTCGTTCTACACCCTCTACGTCACTTGGGGTACCGAGCAATGTTTAGGATCATTCTAATGGTTCTTATAAGTCCTAATACACATTCCGAGACCATTCTAAGCCTTTATAATACTCTCTTAACCATTCTACATTTGTTAGAACATCCAAGGACTCGTGCTACACCCTCTACGTCCCTTGGTGTACCGAGCAATGTTTAGGATCATTCTAATGGTTTTTATAAGTCCTAATACACCTTCCTAGACCATTCTAAGCCTTTAGAATACTCTCTTAACCATTATACACTTGTTAGAACCTCCAAGGACTCGTGCTACACCCTCTACGTCCCTTGAGGACTCAAGTATTGTTTAGGATCATTCTATTGGTTCTTATAAGTCCTAATACATATTCCTAGACCATTCTAAGCCTTTAGAATACTCTCTTAACCATTCTACACTTGTTAGAACATCCAAGGACTCGTGCTACACCCTCTACGTCCCTTAGTGTACCAAGCAATGTTTAGGATCATTCGAATGGTTCATATAAGTCCAAATACATATTCCTAGACCATTCTAAGCCTTTTGAATACTCTCTAAACCATTCTACACTTGTTAGAACCTCCAAGGACTCGTGCTACACCCTCTACGTCCCTTGGTGTACCAAGCAATGTTTAGGATCATTCTAATGGTTCTTATAAGTCCTAATACACCTTCCTAGACCATTCTAAGCCTTTAGAATACTCTCTTAACCATTCTACACTTGTTAGAACCTCCAAGGACTCGTTCTACACCCTCTACGTCCCTTGGGGACTCAAGCATTGTTTAGGATCATTCGAATGGTTCTTATAAGTCCTGATACACATTCCTAGACCATTCTAAGCCTTTAGAATACTCTCTTAACCATTCTACACTTGTTAGAACATCCAAGGACTCGTGCTACACCCTCTACGTCCCTTGGTGTACCAAGCAATGTCTAGGATCATTCTAATGGTTTTTATAAGTCCTAATACACCTTCCTAGACCATTCTAAGCCTTTAGAATACTCTCTTAACCATTCTACACTTGTTAGAACCTCCAAGGACACATGCTACACCCTCTACGTCCCTTGGGGACTCAAGCATTGTTTAGGATCATTCGAATGGTTCATATAAGTCCAAATACATATTCCTAGACCATTCTAAGCCTTTTGAATACTCTCTTACCCATTCTACACTTGTTAGAACCTCCAAGGACTCGTGCTACACCCTCCACGTCCTTTGGGGTACCAAGCAATGTTTAGGATCATTCTAATGGTTCTTGTAAGTCCTAATACACATTTCTAGACCATTCTAAGCCTTTAGAATACTCTCTTAACCATTATACACTTGTTAAAACCTCCAAGGACTCATGCTACACCCTCTACGTCCCTTGAGGACTCAAGTATTGTTTAGGATCATTCTAATGGTTCTTATAAGTCCTAATACACATTCCTGGACCATTCTAAGCCGTTAGAATACTCTCTTAATCATTCTACACTTGTTAGAACCTCCAAGGACTCATGCTACACCCTCTACGTCATTTGGGGTACCGAGCAATGTTTAGGATCATTCTAATGGTTCTTATAAGTCCTAATACACATACACATTCCTAGACCATTCTAAGCCTTTAGAATACTCTCTTAACCATCCTACACTTGTTAAAACCTCCAAGGACTCATGCTACACCCTTTACGTCCCTTGAGGACTCAAGTATTGTTTAGGATCATTCTAATGGTTCTTATAAGTCCTAATACACATTCCTAGACCATTCTAAGCCTTTAGAATACTCTCTTAACCATTCTACACTTGTTAGAACCTCCAAGGACTCGTGCTACACCCTCTACGTCCCTTGGGGTACCGAGCAATGTTTAGGATCATTCTAATGGTTTTTATAAGTCCTAACACACCTTCCTAGACCATTCTAAGCCTTTAGAATACTCTCTTAACCATTATACACTTGTTAGAACCTCCAAGGACTCGTGCTACACCCTCTACGTCCCTTGAGGACTCAAGTATTGTTTAGGATCATTCTAATGGTTCTTATAAGTCCTAATACACATTCCTAGACCATTCTAAGCCTTTAGAATACTCTCTTAACCATTCTACATTTGTTAGAACATCCAAGGACTCGTGCTACACCCTCTACGTCCCTTGGTGTACCAAGCAATGTTTAGGATCATTCTAATGGTTCTTATAAGTCCTAATACACATTCCTAGACCATTCTAAGCCTTTGGAATACTCTCTTAACCGTTATACACTTGTTAAAACCTCCAAGGACTCCTGCTACACCCTCTACGTCCCTTGGTGTACCAAGCAATGTTTAGGATCACTCTAATGGTTTTTATAAGTCCAAATACATATTCCTAGACCATTCTAAGCCTTTAGAATACTCTCTTAACTATTATACACTTGTTAAAACCTCCAAGGACTCATGCTACACCCTCTACGTCCCTTGAGGACTCAAGTATTGTTTAGGATCATTCTAATGGTTCTTATAAGTCCTAATACACATTCCTAGACCATTCTAAGCCTTTAGAATACTCTCTTAACCATTCTACATTTGTTAGAACATCCAAGGACTCGTGCTACACCCTCTACGTCCCTTGGTGTACCAAGCAATGTTTAGGATCATTCTAATGGTTCTTATAAGTCCTGATACACATTCCTAGACGATTCTAAGCCTTTAGAATACTCTCTTAACCATTCTACACTTGTTAGAACATCCAAGGACTCGTGCTACACCCTCTACCTCCCTTGGTGTACCAAGGAATGTTTAGGATCATTCTAATGGTTCTTATAAGTCCTAATACACATTCCTAGACCATTCTAAGCCTTTAGAATACTCTCTTAACCATTCTACACTTGTTAGAACATCCAAGGACTCGTGCTACACCCTCTACGTCCCTTGGTGTACCAAGCAATGTTAGGATCATTCTAATGGTTTTTATAAGTCCTAATACACCTTCCTAGACCATTCTAAGCCTTTAGAATACTCTCTTAACCATCCTACACTTGTTAGAACCTCCAAGGACACATGCTACACCCTCTACGTCCCTTGGGGACTCAAGCATTGTTTAGGATCATTCGAATGGTTCATATAAGTCCAAATACATATTCCTAGACCATTCTAAGCCTTTTGAATACTCTCTTACCCATTCTACATTTGTTAGAACATCCAAGGACTCGTGCTACACCCTCTACGTCCCTTGGTGTACCAAGCAATGTTTAGGATCATTCTAATGGTTCTTATAAGTCCTAATACAGATTCCTAGACCATTCTAAGCCTTTAGAATACTCTCTTAACCATTATACACTTGTTAAAACCTCCAAGGACTCATGCTACACCCTCTACGTCCCTTGAGGACTCAAGTATTGTTTAGGATCATTCTATTGGTTCTTATAAGTCCTAATACATATTCCTAGACCATTCTAAGCCTTTAGAATACTCTCTTAACCATTCTACACTTGTTAGAACATCCAAGGACTCGTGCTACACCCTCTACGTCCCTTGGTGTACCAAGCAATGTTTAGGATCATTCTAATGGTTTTTATAAGTCCTAATACACCTTCCTAGACCATTCTAAGCCTTTAGAATACTCTCTTAACCATCCTACACTTGTTAGAACCTCCAAGGACACATGCTACACCCTCTACGTCCCTTGGGGACTCAAGCATTGTTTAGGATCATTCGAATGGTTCATATAAGTCCAAATACATATTCCTAGACCATTCTAAGCCTTTTGAATACTCTCTTACCCATTCTACACTTGTTAGAACCTCCAAGGACTCGTGCTACACCCTCCACGTCCTTTGGGGTACCAAGCATTGTTTAGGATCATTCTAATGGTTCTTATAAGTCCTAATACACATTTCTAGACCATTCTAAGCCTTTAGAATACTCTCTTAACCATTCTATACTTGTTAGAACATCCAAGGACTCGTGCTACACCCTCTACGTCCCTTGGTGTACCAAGCAATGTTTAGGATTATTCTAATGGTTCTTATAAGTCCTAATACACATTCCTAGACCATTCTAAGCCTTTAGAATACTCTCTTAACCATTCTACATTTGTTAGAACATCCAAGGACTCGTGCTACACCCTCTACGTCCCTTGGTGTACCGAGCAATGTTTAGGATCATTCTAATGGTTCTTATAAGTCCTGATACACATTCCTAGACCATTCTAAGCCTTTAGAATACTCTCTTAACCATTCTACACTTGTTAGAACATCCAAGGACTCGTGCTACACCCTCTACCTCCCTTGGTGTACCAAGCAATGTTTAGGATCATTCTAATGGTTTTTATATGTCCTAATACACCTTCCTAGACCATTCTAAGCCTTTAGAATACTCTCTTAACCATTCTACATTTGTTAGAACATCCAAGGACTCGTGCTACACCCTCTACGTCCCTTGGTGTACCAAGCAATGTTTAGGATCATTCTAATGGTTCTTATAAGTCCTAATACACATTCCTAGACCATTCTAAGCCTTTAGAATACTCTCTTAACCATTCTACACTTGTTAGAACATCCAAGGACTCGTGCTACACCCTCTACGTCCCTTGGTGTACCAAGCAATGTTTAGGATCATTCTAATGGTTTTTATAAGTCCTAATACACCTTCCTAGACCATTCTAAGCCTTCAGAATACTCTCTTAACCATCCTACACTTGTTAGAACCTCCAAGGACACATGCTACACCCTCTACGTCCCTTGGGGACTCAAGCATTGTTTAGGATCATTCGAATGGTTCATATAAGTCCAAATACATATTCCTAGACCATTCTAAGCCTTTTGAATACTCTCTTACCCATTCTACATTTGTTAGAACATCCAAGGACTCGTGCTACACCCTCTACGTCCCTTGGTGTACCAAGCAATGTTTAGGATCATTCTAATGGTTCTTATAAGTCCTAATACACATTCCTAGACCATTCTAAGCCTTTAGAATACTCTCTTAACCATTATACACTTGTTAAAACCTCCAAGGACTCATGCTACACCCTCTACGTCCCTTGAGGACTCAAGTATTGTTTAGGATCATTCTATTGGTTCTTATAAGTCCTAATACATATTCCTAGACCATTCTAAGCCTTTAGAATACTCTCTTAACCATTCTACACTTGTTAGAACATCCAAGGACTCGTGCTACACCCTCTACGTCCCTTGGTGTACAAAGCAATGTTTAGGATCATTCTAATGGTTTTTATAAGTCCTAATACACCTTCCTAGACCATTCTAAGCCTTTAGAATACTCTCTTAACCATCCTACACTTGTTAGAACCTCCAAGGACACATGCTACACCCTCTACGTCCCTTGGGGACTCAAGCATTGTTTAGGATCATTCGAATGGTTCATATAAGTCCAAATACATATTCCTAGACCATTCTAAGCCTTTTGAATACTCTCTTACCCTTTCTACACTTGTTAGAACCTCCAAGGACTCGTGCTACACCCTCCACGTCCTTTGGGGTACCAAGCAATGTTTAGGATCATTCTAGTGGTTCTTATAAGTCCTAATACACATTTCTAGACCATTCTAAGCCTTTAGAATACTCTCTTAACCATTCTATACTTGTTAGAACATCCAAGGACTCGTGCTACACCCTCTACGTCCCTTGGTGTACCAAGCAATGTTTAGGATTATTCTAATGGTTCTTATAAGTCCTAATACACATTCCTAGACCATTCTAAGCCTTTAGAATACTCTCTTAACCATTCTACACTTGTTAGAAGCTCCAAGGACTCATGCTACACCCTCTACGTCCCTTGAGGACTCAAGTATTGTTTAGGATCATTCTAATGGTTCTTATAAGTCCTAATACACATTCCTAGACCATTCTAAGCCTTTAGAATAATCTCTTAACCATTCTACACTTGTTAGAACATCCAAGGACTCGTGCTACACCCTCTACGTCCCTTGGTGTACCAAGCAATGTTTAGGATCATTCTAATGGTTTTTATAAGTCCTAACACACCTTCCTAGACCATTCTAAGCCTTTAGAATACTCTCTTAACCATTATACACTTGTTAGAACCTCCAAGGACTCGTGCTACACCCTCTACGTCCCTTGAGGACTCAAGTATTGTTTAGGATCATTCTAATGGTTCTTATAAGTCCTAATACACATTCCTGGACCATTCTAAGCCTTTAGAATACTCTCTTAATCATTCTACACTTGTTAGAACCTCCAAGGACTCGTGCTACACCCTCTACGTCCCTTGGGGTACCGAGCAATGTTTAGGATCATTCTAATGGTTTTTATAAGTCCTAACACACCTTCCTAGACCATTCTAAGCCTTTAGAATACTCTCTTAACCATTATACACTTGTTAGAACCTCCAAGGACACATGCTACACCCTCTACGTCCCTTGGGGACTCAAGCATTGTTTAGGATCATTCGAATGGTTCATATAAGTCCAAATACATATTCCTAGACCATTCTAAGCCTTTTGAATACTCTCTTACCCATTCTACATTTGTTAGAACATCCAAGGACTCGTGCTACACCCTCTACGTCCCTTGGTGTACCAAGCAATGTTTAGGATCATTCTAATGGTTCTTATAAGTCCTAATACAGATTCCTAGACCATTCTAAGCCTTTAGAATACTCTCTTAACCATTATACACTTGTTAAAACCTCCAAGGACTCATGCTACACCCTCTACGTCCCTTGAGGACTCAAGTATTGTTTAGGATCATTCTATTGGTTCTTATAAGTCCTAATACATATTCCTAGACCATTCTAAGCCTTTAGAATACTCTCTTAACCATTCTACACTTGTTAGAACATCCAAGGACTCGTGCTACACCCTCTACGTCCCTTGGTGTACCAAGCAATGTTTAGGATCATTCTAATGGTTTTTATAAGTCCTAATACACCTTCCTAGACCATTCTAAGCCTTTAGAATACTCTCTTAACCATCCTACACTTGTTAGAACCTCCAAGGACACATGCTACACCCTCTACGTCCCTTGGGGACTCAAGCATTGTTTAGGATCATTCGAATGGTTCATATAAGTCCAAATACATATTCCTAGACCATTCTAAGCCTTTTGAATACTCTCTTACCCATTCTACACTTGTTAGAACCTCCAAGGACTCGTGCTACACCCTCCACGTCCTTTGGGGTACCAAGCATTGTTTAGGATCATTCTAATGGTTCTTATAAGTCCTAATACACATTTCTAGACCATTCTAAGCCTTTAGAATACTCTCTTAACCATTCTATACTTGTTAGAACATCCAAGGACTCGTGCTACACCCTCTACGTCCCTTGGTGTACCAAGCAATGTTTAGGATTATTCTAATGGTTCTTATAAGTCCTAATACACATTCCTAGACCATTCTAAGCCTTTAGAATACTCTCTTAACCATTCTACATTTGTTAGAACATCCAAGGACTCGTGCTACACCCTCTACGTCCCTTGGTGTACCAAGCAATGTTTAGGATCATTCTAATGGTTCTTATAAGTCCTGATACACATTCCTAGACCATTCTAAGCCTTTAGAATACTCTCTTAACCATTCTACACTTGTTAGAACATCCAAGGACTCGTGCTACACCCTCTACCTCCCTTGGTGTACCAAGCAATGTTTAGGATCATTCTAATGGTTTTTATAAGTCCTAATACACCTTCCTAGACCATTCTAAGCCTTTAGAATACTCTCTTAACCATTCTACATTTGTTAGAACATCCAAGGACTCGTGCTACACCCTCTACGTCCCTTGGTGTACCAAGCAATGTTTAGGATCATTCTAATGGTTCTTATAAGTCCTAATACACATTCCTAGACCATTCTAAGCCTTTAGAATACTCTCTTAACCATTCTACACTTGTTAGAACATCCAAGGACTCGTGCTACACCCTCTACGTCCCTTGGTGTACCAAGCAATGTTTAGGATCATTCTAATGGTTTTTATAAGTCCTAATACACCTTCCTAGACCATTCTAAGCCTTTAGAATACTCTCTTAACCATCCTACACTTGTTAGAACCTCCAAGGACACATGCTACACCCTCTACGTCCCTTGGGGACTCAAGCATTGTTTAGGATCATTCGAATGGTTCATATAAGTCCAAATACATATTCCTAGACCATTCTAAGCCTTTTGAATACTCTCTTACCCATTCTACATTTGTTAGAACATCCAAGGACTCGTGCTACACCCTCTACGTCCCTTGGTGTACCAAGCAATGTTTAGGATCATTCTAATGGTTCTTATAAGTCCTAATACACATTCCTAGACCATTCTAAGCCTTTAGAATACTCTCTTAACCATTATACACTTGTTAAAACCTCCAAGGACTCATGCTACACCCTCTACGTCCCTTGAGGACTCAAGTATTGTTTAGGATCATTCTATTGGTTCTTATAAGTCCTAATACATATTCCTAGACCATTCTAAGCCTTTAGAATACTCTCTTAACCATTCTACACTTGTTAGAACATCCAAGGACTCGTGCTACACCCTCTACGTCCCTTGGTGTACAAAGCAATGTTTAGGATCATTCTAATGGTTTTTATAAGTCCTAATACACCTTCCTAGACCATTCTAAGCCTTTAGAATACTCTCTTAACCATCCTACACTTGTTAGAACCTCCAAGGACACATGCTACACCCTCTACGTCCCTTGGGGACTCAAGCATTGTTTAGGATCATTCGAATGGTTCATATAAGTCCAAATACATATTCCTAGACCATTCTAAGCCTTTTGAATACTCTCTTACCCTTTCTACACTTGTTAGAACCTCCAAGGACTCGTGCTACACCCTCCACGTCCTTTGGGGTACCAAGCAATGTTTAGGATCATTCTAATGGTTCTTATAAGTCCTAATACACATTTCTAGACCATTCTAAGCCTTTAGAATACTCTCTTAACCATTCTATACTTGTTAGAACATCCAAGGACTCGTGCTACACCCTCTACGTCCCTTGGTGTACCAAGCAATGTTTAGGATTATTCTAATGGTTCTTATAAGTCCTAATACACATTCCTAGACCATTCTAAGCCTTTAGAATACTCTCTTAACCATTCTACACTTGTTAGAAGCTCCAAGGACTCATGCTACACCCTCTACGTCCCTTGAGGACTCAAGTATTGTTTAGGATCATTCTAATGGTTCTTATAAGTCCTAATACACATTCCTAGACCATTCTAAGCCTTTAGAATAATCTCTTAACCATTCTACACTTGTTAGAACATCCAAGGACTCGTGCTACACCCTCTACGTCCCTTGGTGTACCAAGCAATGTTTAGGATCATTCTAATGGTTTTTATAAGTCCTAACACACCTTCCTAGACCATTCTAAGCCTTTAGAATACTCTCTTAACCATTATACACTTGTTAGAACCTCCAAGGACTCGTGCTACACCCTCTACGTCCCTTGAGGACTCAAGTATTGTTTAGGATCATTCTAATGGTTCTTATAAGTCCTAATACACATTCCTGGACCATTCTAAGCCTTTATAATACTCTCTTAATCATTCTACACTTGTTAGAACCTCCAAGGACTCGTGCTACACCCTCTACGTCCCTTGGGGTACCGAGCAATGTTTAGGATCATTCTAATGGTTCTTATAAGTCCTAATACACATTCCTAGACCATTCTAAGCCTTTTAGAAAACTCTCTTAACCATTATACACTTGTTAAAACCTCCAAGGACTCATGCTACACCCTCTACGTCCCTTGAGGACTCAAGTATTGTTTAGGATCATTCTAATGGTTCTTATAAGTCCTAATACACATTCCTAGACCATTCTAAGCCTTTAGAATACTCTCTTAACCATTCTACATTTGTTAGAACATCCAAGGACTCGTGCTACACCCTCTACGTCCCTTGGTGTACCAAGCAATGTTTAGGATCATTCTAATGGTTCTTATAAGTCCTGATACACATTCCTAGACGATTCTAAGCCTTTAGAATACTCTCTTAACCATTCTACACTTGTTAGAACATCCAAGGACTCGTGCTACACCCTCTACCTCCCTTGGTGTACCAAGGAATGTTTAGGATCATTCTAATGGTTCTTATAAGTCCTAATACACATTCCTGGACCATTCTAAGCCTTTAGAATACTCTCTTAACCATCCTACACTTGTTAGAACCTCCAAGGACTCGTGCTACACCCTCTACGTCCCTTGGGGTACCGAGCAATGTTTAGGATCATTCTAATGGTTTTTATAAGTCCTAACACACCTTCCTAGACCATTCTAAGCCTTTAGAATACTCTCTTAACCATTATACACTTGTTAGAACCTCCAAGGACTCGTGCTACACCCTCTACGTCCCTTGAGGACTCAAGTATTGTTTAGGATCATTCTAATGGTTCTTATAAGTCCTAATACACATTCCTGGACCATTCTAAGCCTTTAGAATACTCTCTTAATCATTCTACACTTGTTAGAACCTCCAAGGACTCGTGCTACACCCTCTACGTCCCTTGGGGTACCGAGCAATGTTTAGGATCATTCTAATGGTTCTTATAAGTCCTAATACACATTCCTAGACCATTCTAAGCCTTTAGAATACTCTCTTAACCATTCTACACTTGTTTGAACCTCCAAGGACTCGTGCTACACCCTCTACGTCACTTGGGGTACCGAGCAATGTTTAGGATCATTCTAATGGTTCTTATAAGTCCTGATACACATTCCTAGACGATTCTAAGCCTTTAGAATACTCTCTTAACCATTCTACACTTGTTAGAACATCCAAGGACTCGTGCTACACCCTCTACCTCCCTTGGTGTACCAAGCAATGTTTAGGATCATTCTAATGGTTTTTATAAGTCCTAATACACCTTCCTAGACCATTCTAAGCCTTTAGAATACTCTCTTAACCATTCTACACTTGTTAGAACCTCCAAGGACACATGCTACACCCTCTACATCCCTTGGGGACTCAAGCATTGTTTAGGATCATTCGAATGGTTCATATAAGTCCAAATACATATTCCTAGACCATTCTAAGCCTTTTGAATACTCTCTTACCCATTCTACACTTGTTAGAACCTCCAAGGACTCGTGCTACACCCTCCACGTCCTTTGGGGTACCAAGCAATGTTTAGGATCATTCTAATGGTTCTTATAAGTCCTAATACACATTTCTAGACCATTCTAAGCCTTTAGAATACTCTCTTAACCATTATACACTTGTTAAAACCTCCAAGGACTCATGCTACACCCTCTACGTCCCTTGAGGACTCAAGTATTGTTTAGGATCATTCTAATGGTTCTTATAAGTCCTAATACACATTCCTAGACCATTCTAAGCCGTTAGAATACTCTCTTAATCATTCTACACTTGTTAGAACCTCCAAGGACTCGTGCTACACCCTCTACGTCACTTGGGGTACCGAGCAATGTTTAGGATCATTCTAATGGTTCTTATAAGTCCTAATACACATTCCTAGACCATTCTAAGCCTTTATAATACTCTCTTAACCATTCTACATTTGTTAGAACATCCAAGGACTCGTGCTACACCCTCTACGTCCCTTGGTGTACCGAGCAATGTTTAGGATCATTCTAATGGTTTTCATAAGTCCTAATACACCTTCCTAGACCATTCTAAGCCTTTAGAATACTCTCTTAACCATTCTACACTTGTTAGAACCTCCAAGGACTCGTGCTACACCCTCTACGTCCCTTGGTGTACAAAGCAATGTTTAGGATCATTCTAATGGTTCTTATAAGTCCTAATACATATTCCTAGACCATTCTAAGCCTTTAGAATACTCTCTTAACCATTATACACTTGTTAAAACCTCCAAGGACTCATGCTACACCCTCTACGTCCCTTGAGGACTCAAGTATTGTTTAGGATCATTCTATTGGTTCTTATAAGTCCTAATACATATTCCTAGACCATTCTAAGCCTTTAGAATACTCTCTTAACCATTCTACACTTGTTAGAACATCCAAGGACTCGTGCTACACCCTCTACGTCCCTTGGTGTACCAAGCAATGTTTAGGATCATTCTAATGGTTCTTATAAGTCCTAATACACATTCCTACACCATTCTAAGCCTTTAGAATACTCTCTTAACCATTATACACTTGTTAAAACCTCCAAGGACTCATGCTACACCCTCTACATCCCTTGGGGACTCAAGCATTGTTTAGGATCATTCGAATGGTTCATATAAGTCCAAATACATATTCCTAGACCATTCTAAGCCTTTAGAATACTCTCTTAACCATTCTACACTTGTTAGAACCTCCAAGGACACATGCTACACCCTCTACATCCCTTGGGGACTCAAGCATTGTTTAGGATCATTCGAATGGTTCATATAAGTCCAAATACATATTCCTAGACCATTCTAAGCCTTTTGAATACTCTCTTACCCATTCTACACTTGTTAGAACCTCCAAGGACTCGTGCTACACCCTCCACGTCCTTTGGGGTACCAAGCAATGTTTAGGATCATTCTAATGGTTCTTATAAGTCCTAATACACATTCCTAGACCAACCTAAGCCTTTAGAATACTCTCTTAACCATTCTACATTTGTTAGAACATCCAAGGACTCGTGCTACACCCTCTACGTCCCTTGGTGTACCAAGCAATGTTTAGGATCATTCTAATGGTTCTTATAAGTCCTAATACACATTCCTACACCATTCTAAGCCTTTAGAATACTCTCTTAACCATTCTACATTTGTTAGAACATCCAAGGACTCGTGCTACACCCTCTACGTCCCTTGGTGTACCAAGCAATGTTTAGGATCATTCTAATGGTTCTTATAAGTCCTAATACACATTCCTACACCATTCTAAGCCTTTAGAATACTCTCTTAACCATTATACACTTGTTAAAACCTCCAAGGACTCATGCTACACCCTCTACATCCCTTGGTGTACCAAGCAATGTTTAGGATCATTCTAATGGTTCTTATAAGTCCTAATACATATTCCTAGACCATTCTAAGCCTTTAGAATACTCTCTTAACCATTCTACACTTGTTAGAACATCCAAGGACTCGTGCTACACCCTCTACGTCCCTTGGTGTACCAAGCAATGTTTAGGATCATTCTAATGGTTTTTATAAGTCCTAATACACCTTCCTAGACCATTCTAAGCCTTTAGAATACTCTCTTAACCATCCTACACTTGTTAGAACCTCCAAGGACACATGCTACACCCTCTACGTCCCTTGGGGACTCAAGCATTGTTTAGGATCATTCGAATGGTTCATATAAGTCCAAATACATATTCCTAGACCATTCTAAGCCTTTTGAATACTCTCTTACCCTTTCTACACTTGTTAGAACCTCCAAGGACTCGTGCTACACCCTCCACGTCCTTTGGGGTACCAAGCAATGTTTAGGATCATTCTAATGGTTCTTATAAGTCCTAATACACATTTCTAGACCATTCTAAGCCTTTAGAATACTCTCTTAACCATTCTATACTTGTTAGAACATCCAAGGACTCGTGCTACACCCTCTACGTCCCTTGGTGTACCAAGCAATGTTTAGGATTATTCTAATGGTTCTTATAAGTCCTAATACACATTCCTAGACCATTCTAAGCCTTTAGAATACTCTCTTAACCATTCTACACTTGTTAGAACATCCAAGGACTCGTGCTACACCCTCTACGTCCCTTGGTGTACCAAGCAATGTTTAGGATCATTCTAATGGTTTTTATAAGTCCTAACACACCTTCCTAGACCATTCTAAGCCTTTAGAATACTCTCTTAACCATTATACACTTGTTAGAACCTCCAAGGACTCGTGCTACACCCTCTACGTCCCTTGAGGACTCAAGTATTGTTTAGGATCATTCTAATGGTTCTTATAAGTCCTAATACACATTCCTGGACCATTCTAAGCCTTTAGAATACTCTCTTAATCATTCTACACTTGTTAGAACCTCCAAGGACTCGTGCTACACCCTCTACGTCCCTTGGGGTACCGAGCAATGTTTAGGATCATTCTAATGGTTTTTATAAGTCCTAACACACCTTCCTAGACCATTCTAAGCCTTTAGAATACTCTCTTAACCATTATACACTTGTTAGAACCTCCAAGGACTCGTGCTACACCCTCTATGTCCCTAGAGGACTCAAGTATTGTTTAGGATCATTCTAATGGTTCTTATAAGTCCTAATACACATTCCTGGACCATTCTAAGCCTTTAGAATACTCTCTTAATCATTCTACACTTGTCAGAACCTCCAAGGACTCGTGCTACACCCTCTACGTCCCTTGGGGTACCGAGCAATGTTTAGGATCATTCTAATGGTTCTTATAAGTCCTAATACACATTCCTAGACCATTCTAAGCCTTTAGAATACTCTCTTAACCATTCTACACTTGTTAGAACATCCAAGGACTCGTGCTACACCCTCTACGTCCCTTGGTGTACCAAGCAATGTTTAGGATCATTCTAATGGTTTTTATAAGTCCTAATACACCTTCCTAGACCATTCTAAGCCTTTAGAATACTCTCTTAACCATTCTACACTTGTTAGAACATCCAAGGACTCGTGCTACACCCTCTACGTCCCTTGGTGTACCAAGCAATGTTTAGGATCATTCTAATGGTTTTTATAAGTCCTAATACACCTTCCTAGACCATTCTAAGCCTTTAGAATACTCTCTTAACCATCCTACACTTGTTAGAACCTCCAAGGACACATGCTACACCCTCTACGTCCCTTGGGGACTCAAGCATTGTTTAGGATCATTCGAATGGTTCATATAAGTCCAAATACATATTCCTAGACCATTCTAAGCCTTTTGAATACTCTCTTACCCATTCTACATTTGTTAGAACATCCAAGGACTCGTGCTACACCCTCTACGTCCCTTGGTGTACCAAGCAATGTTTAGGATCATTCTAATGGTTCTTATAAGTCCTAATACACATTCCTAGACCATTCTAAGCCTTTAGAATACTCTCTTAACCATTATACACTTGTTAAAACCTCCAAGGACTCATGCTACACCCTCTACGTCCCTTGAGGACTCAAGTATTGTTTAGGATCATTCTATTGGTTCTTATAAGTCCTAATACATATTCCTAGACCATTCTAAGCCTTTAGAATACTCTCTTAACCATTCTACACTTGTTAGAACATCCAAGGACTCGTGCTACACCCTCTACGTCCCTTGGTGTACCAAGCAATGTTTAGGATCATTCTAATGGTTTTTATAAGTCCTAATACACCTTCCTAGACCATTCTAAGCCTTTAGAATACTCTCTTAACCATCCTACACTTGTTAGAACCTCCAAGGACACATGCTACACCCTCTACGTCCCTTGGGGACTCAAGCATTGTTTAGGATCATTCGAATGGTTCATATAAGTCCAAATACATATTCCTAGACCATTCTAAGCCTTTTGAATACTCTCTTACCCATTCTACACTTGTTAGAACCTCCAAGGACTCGTGCTACACCCTCCACGTCCTTTGGGGTACCAAGCAATGTTTAGGATCATTCTAATGGTTCTTATAAGTCCTAATACACATTTCTAGACCATTCTAAGCCTTTAGAATACTCTCTTAACCATTCTATACTTGTTAGAACATCCAAGGACTCGTGCTACACCCTCTACGTCCCTTAGTGTACCAAGCAATGTTTAGGATTATTCTAATGGTTCTTATAAGTCCTAATACACATTCCTAGACCATTCTAAGCCTTTAGAATACTCTCTTAACCATTCTACACTTGCTAGAACCTCCAAGGACTCATGCTACACCCTCTACGTCCCTTGAGGACTCAAGTATTGTTTAGGATCATTCTAATGGTTCTTATAAGTCCTAATACACATTCCTAGACCATTCTAAGCCTTTAGAATACTCTCTTAACCATTCTACATTTGTTAGAACATCCAAGGACTCGTGCTACACCCTCTACGTCCCTTGGTGTACCAAGCAATGTTTAGGATCATTCTAATGGTTCTTATAAGTCCTAATACACATTCCTAGACCATTCTAAGCCTTTAGAATACTCTCTTAACCATTCTACACTTGTTAGAACCTCCAAGGACTCATGCTACACCCTCTACGTCCCTTGAGGACTCAAGTATTGTTTAGGATCATTCTAATGGTTCTTATAAGTCCTAATACACATTCCTAGACCATTCTAAGCCTTTAGAATACTCTCTTAACCATTCTACATTTGTTAGAACATCCAAGGACTCGTGCTACACCCTCTACGTCCCTTGGTGTACCAAGCAATGTTTAGGATCATTCTAATGGTTCTTATAAGTCCTAATACACATTCCTAGACCATTCTAAGCCTTTAGAATACTCTCTTAACCATTATACACTTGTTAAAACCTCCAAGGACTCATGCTACACCCTCTACGTCCCTTGAGGACTCAAGTATTGTTTAGGATCATTCTAATGGTTCTTATAAGTCCTAATACACATTCCTAGACCATTCTAAGCCTTTAGAATACTCTCTTAACCATTCTACATTTGTTAGAACATCCAAGGACTCGTGCTACACCCTCTACGTCCCTTGGTGTACCAAGCAATGTTTAGGATCATTCTAATGGTTCTTATAAGTCCTAATACACATTCCTAGACCATTCTAAGCCTTTAGAATACTCTCTTAACCGTTATACACTTGTTAAAACCTCCAAGGACTCATGCTACACCCTCTACGTCCCTTGAGGACTCAAGTATTGTTTAGGATCATTCTAATGGTTCTTATAAGTCCTTATACACATTCCTGGACCATTCTAAGCCTTTAGAATACTCTCCTAACCATTCTACACTTGTTAGAACCTCCAAGGACTCGTGCTACACCCTCTACATCCCTTGGGGTACCGAGCAATGTTTAGGATCATTCTAATGGTTTTTATAAGTCCTAACACACCTTCCTAGACCATTCTAAGCCTTTAGAATACTCTCTTAACCATTATACACTTGTTAGAACCTCCAAGGACTCGTGCTACACCCTCTACGTCCCTTGAGGACTCAAGTATTGTTTAGGATCATTCTAATAGTTCTTATAAGTCCTAATACACATTCCTGGACCATTCTAAGCCTTTAGAATACTCTCTTAATCATTCTACACTTGTTAGAACCTCCAAGGACTCATGCTACACCCTCTACGTCCCTTGGGGTACCGAGCAATGTTTAGGATCATTCTAATGGTTTTTATAAGTCCTAACACACCTTCCTAGACCATTCTAAGCCTTTAGAATACTCTCTTAACCATTATACACTTGTTAGAACCTTCAAGGACTCGTGCTACACCCTCTATGTCCCTTGAGGACTCAAGTATTGTTTAGGATCATTCTAATGGTTCTTATAAGTCCTAATACACATTCCTGGACCATTCTAAGCCTTTAGAATACTCTCTTAATCATTCTACACTTGTCAGAACCTCCAAGGACTCGTGCTACACCCTCTACGTCCCTTGGGGTACCGAGCAATGTTTAGGATCATTCTAATGGTTCTTATAAGTCCTAATACACATTCCTAGACCATTCTAAGCCTTTAGAATACTCTCTTAACCATTCTACACTTGTTAGAACCTCCAAGGACTCGTGCTACACCCTCTACGTCACTTGGGGTACCGAGCAATGTTTAGGATCATTCTAATGGTTCTTATAAGTCCTGATACACATTCCTAGACGATTCTAAGCCTTTAGAATACTCTCTTAACCATTCTACACTTGTTAGAACATCCAAGGACTCGTGCTACACCCTCTACCTCCCTTGGTGTACCAAGCAATGTTTAGGATCATTCTAATGGTTTTTATAAGTCCTAATACACCTTCCTAGACTATTCTAAGCCTTTAGAATACTCTCTTAACCATTCTACATTTGTTAGAACATCCAAGGACTCGTGCTACACCCTCTACGTCCCTTGGTGTACCAAGCAATGTTTAGGATCATTCTAATGGTTCTTATAAGTCCTAATACACATTCCTAGACCATTCTAAGCCTTTAGAATACTCTCTTAACCATTATACACTTGTTAAAACCTCCAAGGACTCATGCTACACCCTCTACGTCCCTTGAGGACTCAAGTATTGTTTAGGATCATTCTAATGGTTCTTATAAGTCCTAATACACATTCCTAGACCATTCTAAGCCTTTAGAATACTCTCTTAACCATTCTACATTTGTTAGAACATCCAAGGACTCGTGCTACACCCTCTACGTCCCTTGGTGTACCAAGCAATGTTTAGGATCATTCTAATGGTTCTTATAAGTCCTAATACACATTCCTAGACCATTCTAAGCCTTTTAGAATACTCTCTTAACCATTATACACTTGTTAAAACCTCCAAGGACTCATGCTACACCCTCTACGTCCCTTGGGGACTCAAGTATTGTTTAGGATCATTCTAATGGTTCTTATAAGTCCTAATACACATTCCTAGACCATTCTAAGCCTTTAGAATACTCTCTTAACCATTCTACATTTGTTAGAACATCCAAGGACTCGTGCTACACCCTCTACGTCCCTTGGTGTACCAAGCAATGTTTAGGATCATTCTAATGGTTCTTATAAGTCCTAATACACATTCCTAGACCATTCTAAGCCTTTAGAATACTCTCTTAACCATTATACACTTGTTAAAACCTCCAAGGACTCATGCTACACCCTCTACGTCCCTTGAGGACTCATGTATTGTTTAGGATCATTCTAATGGTTCTTATAAGTCCTAATACACATTCCTGGACCATTCTAAGCCTTTAGAATACTCTCTTAACCATTCTACACTTGTTAGAACCTCCAAGGACTCGTGCTACACCCTCTACATCCCTTGGGGTACCGAGCAATGTTTAGGATCATTCTAATGGTTTTTATAAGTCCTAACACACCTTCCTAGACCATTCTAAGCCTTTAGAATACTCTCTTAACCATTATACACTTGTTAGAACCTCCAAGGACTCGTGCTACACCCTCTACGTCCCTTGAGGACTCAAGTATTGTTTAGGATCATTCTAATGGTTCTTATAAGTCCTAATACACATTCCTGGACCATTCTAAGCCTTTAGAATACTCTCTTAATCATTCTACACTTGTTAGAACCTCCAAGGACTCGTGCTACACCCTCTACGTCCCTTGGGGTACCGAGCAATGTTTAGGATCATTCTAATGGTTTTTATAAGTCCTAATACACCTTCCTAGACCATTCTAAGCCTTTAGAATACTCTCTTAACCATTCTACACTTGTTAGAACCTCCAAGGACTCGTGCTACACCCTCTACGTCCCTTGGTGTACAAAGCAATGTTTAGGATCATTCTAATGGTTCTTATAAGTCCTAATACATATTCCTAGACCATTCTAAGCCTTTAGAATACTCTCTTAACCATTATACACTTGTTAAAACCTCCAAGGACTCATGCTACACCCTCTACGTCCCTTGAGGACTCAAGTATTGTTTAGGATCATTCTATTGGTTCTTATAAGTCCTAATACATATTCCTAGACCATTCTAAGCCTTTAGAATACTCTCTTAACCATTCTACACTTGTTAGAACATCCAAGGACTCGTGCTACACCCTCTACGTCCCTTGGTGTACCAAGCAATGTTTAGGATCATTCTAATGGTTCTTATAAGTCCTAATACACATTTCTAGACCATTCTAAGCCTTTAGAATACTCTCTTAACCATTATACACTTGTTAAAACCTCCAAGGACTCATGCTACACCCTCTACGTCCCTTGAGGACTCAAGTATTGTTTAGGATCATTCTATTGGTTCTTATAAGTCCTAATACATATTCCTAGACCATTCTAAGCCTTTAGAATACTCTCTTAACCATTCTACACTTGTTAGAACATCCAAGGACTCGTGCTACACCCTCTACGTCCCTTGGTGTACCAAGCAATGTTTAGGATCATTCTAATGGTTCTTATAAGTCCTAATACACATTTCTAGACCATTCTAAGCCTTTAGAATACTCTCTTAACCATTATACACTTGTTAAAACCTCCAAGGACTCATGCTACACCCTCTACGTCCCTTGAGGACTCAAGTATTGTTTAGGATCATTCTATTGGTTCTTATAAGTCCTAATACATATTCCTAGACCATTCTAAGCCTTTAGAATACTCTCTTAACCATTATACACTTGTTAAAACCTCCAAGGACTCATGCTACACCCTCTACGTCCCTTGAGGACTCAAGTATTGTTTAGGATCATTCTATTGGTTCTTATAAGTCCTAATACATATTCCTAGACCATTCTAAGCCTTTAGAATACTCTCTTAACCATTCTACACTTGTTAGAACATCCAAGGACTCGTGCTACACCCTCTACGTCCCTTGGTGTACCAAGCAATGTTTAGGATCATTCTAATGGTTCTTATAAGTCCTAATACACATTCCTAGACCATTCTAAGCCTTTTAGAATACTCTCTTAACCATTATACACTTGTTAAAACCTCCAAGGACTCATGCTACACCCTCTACGTCCCTTGGGGACTCAAGTATTGTTTAGGATCATTCTAATGGTTCTTATAAGTCCTAATACACATTCCTAGACCATTCTAAGCCTTTAGAATACTCTCTTAACCATTCTACATTTGTTAGAACATCCAAGGACTCGTGCTACACCCTCTACGTCCCTTGGTGTACCAAGCAATGTTTAGGATCATTCTAATGGTTCTTATAAGTCCTAATACACATTCCTAGACCATTCTAAGCCTTTAGAATACTCTCTTAACCATTATACACTTGTTAAAACCTCCAAGGACTCATGCTACACCCTCTACGTCCCTTGAGGACTCATGTATTGTTTAGGATCATTCTAATGGTTCTTATAAGTCCTAATACACATTCCTGGACCATTCTAAGCCTTTAGAATACTCTCTTAACCATTCTACACTTGTTAGAACCTCCAAGGACTCGTGCTACACCCTCTACATCCCTTGGGGTACCGAGCAATGTTTAGGATCATTCTAATGGTTTTTATAAGTCCTAACACACCTTCCTAGACCATTCTAAGCCTTTAGAATACTCTCTTAACCATTATACACTTGTTAGAACCTCCAAGGACTCGTGCTACACCCTCTACGTCCCTTGAGGACTCAAGTATTGTTTAGGATCATTCTAATGGTTCTTATAAGTCCTAATACACATTCCTGGACCATTCTAAGCCTTTAGAATACTCTCTTAATCATTCTACACTTGTTAGAACCTCCAAGGACTCGTGCTACACCCTCTACGTCCCTTGGGGTACCGAGCAATGTTTAGGATCATTCTAATGGTTTTTATAAGTCCTAACACACCTTCCTAGACCATTCTAAGCCTTTAGAATACTCTCTTAACCATTATACACTTGTTAGAACCTCCAAGGACTCGTGCTACACCCTCTACGTCCCTTGAGGACTCAAGTATTGTTTAGGATCATTCTAATGGTTCTTATAAGTCCTAATACACATTCCTGGACCATTCTAAGCCTTTAGAATACTCTCTTAACCATTATACACTTGTTAAAACCTCCAAGGACTCGTGCTACACCCTCTACGTCCCTTGAGGACTCAAGTATTGTTTAGGATCATTCTAATGGTTCTTATAAGTCCTAATACACATTCCTAGACCATTCTAAGCCGTTAGAATACTCTCTTAATCATTCTACACTTGTTAGAACCTCCAAGGACTCGTGCTACACCCTCTACGTCCCTTGGTGTACAAAGCAATGTTTAGGATCATTCTAATGGTTCTTATAAGTCCTAATACACATTCCTAGACCATTCTAAGCCTTTATAATACTCTCTTAACCATTCTACATTTGTTAGAACATCCAAGGACTCGTGCTACACCCTCTACGTCCCTTGGTGTACCGAGCAATGTTTAGGATCATTCTAATGGTTTTCATAAGTCCTAATACACCTTCCTAGACCATTCTAAGCCTTTAGAATACTCTCTTAACCATTATACACTTGTTAAAACCTCCAAGGACTCATGCTACACCCTCTACGTCCCTTGAGGACTCAAGTATTGTTTAGGATCATTCTATTGGTTCTTATAAGTCCTAATACATATTCCTAGACCATTCTAAGCCTTTAGAATACTCTCTTAACCATTCTACACTTGTTAGAACATCCAAGGACTCGTGCTACACCCTCTACGTCCCTTGGTGTACCAAGCAATGTTTAGGATCATTCTAATGGTTCTTATAAGTCCTAATACACATTCCTAGACCATTCTAAGCCTTTTAGAATACTCTCTTAACCATTATACACTTGTTAAAACCTCCAAGGACTCATGCTACACCCTCTACGTCCCTTGGGGACTCAAGTATTGTTTAGGATCATTCTAATGGTTCTTATAAGTCCTAATACACATTCCTAGACCATTCTAAGCCTTTAGAATACTCTCTTAACCATTCTACATTTGTTAGAACATCCAAGGACTCGTGCTACACCCTCTACGTCCCTTGGTGTACCAAGCAATGTTTAGGATCATTCTAATGGTTCTTATAAGTCCTAATACACATTCCTAGACCATTCTAAGCCTTTAGAATACTCTCTTAACCATTATACACTTGTTAAAACCTCCAAGGACTCATGCTACACCCTCTACGTCCCTTGAGGACTCATGTATTGTTTAGGATCATTCTAATGGTTCTTATAAGTCCTAATACACATTCCTGGACCATTCTAAGCCTTTAGAATACTCTCTTAACCATTCTACACTTGTTAGAACCTCCAAGGACTCGTGCTACACCCTCTACATCCCTTGGGGTACCGAGCAATGTTTAGGATCATTCTAATGGTTTTTATAAGTCCTAACACACCTTCCTAGACCATTCTAAGCCTTTAGAATACTCTCTTAACCATTATACACTTGTTAGAACCTCCAAGGACTCGTGCTACACCCTCTACGTCCCTTGAGGACTCAAGTATTGTTTAGGATCATTCTAATGGTTCTTATAAGTCCTAATACACATTCCTGGACCATTCTAAGCCTTTAGAATACTCTCTTAATCATTCTACACTTGTTAGAACCTCCAAGGACTCGTGCTACACCCTCTACGTCCCTTGGGGTACCGAGCAATGTTTAGGATCATTCTAATGGTTTTTATAAGTCCTAATACACCTTCCTAGACCATTCTAAGCCTTTAGAATACTCTCTTAACCATTCTACACTTGTTAGAACCTCCAAGGACTCGTGCTACACCCTCTACGTCCCTTGGTGTACAAAGCAATGTTTAGGATCATTCTAATGGTTCTTATAAGTCCTAATACATATTCCTAGACCATTCTAAGCCTTTAGAATACTCTCTTAACCATTATACACTTGTTAAAACCTCCAAGGACTCATGCTACACCCTCTACGTCCCTTGGGGACTCAAGTATTGTTTAGGATCATTCTAATGGTTCTTATAAGTCCTAATACACATTCCTAGACCATTCTAAGCCTTTAGAATACTCTCTTAACCATTCTACATTTGTTAGAACATCCAAGGACTCGTGCTACACCCTCTACGTCCCTTGGTGTACCAAGCAATGTTTAGGATCATTCTAATGGTTCTTATAAGTCCTAATACACATTCCTAGACCATTCTAAGCCTTTAGAATACTCTCTTAACCATTATACACTTGTTAAAACCTCCAAGGACTCATGCTACACCCTCTACGTCCCTTGAGGACTCATGTATTGTTTAGGATCATTCTAATGGTTCTTATAAGTCCTAATACACATTCCTGGACCATTCTAAGCCTTTAGAATACTCTCTTAACCATTCTACACTTGTTAGAACCTCCAAGGACTCGTGCTACACCCTCTACATCCCTTGGGGTACCGAGCAATGTTTAGGATCATTCTAATGGTTTTTATAAGTCCTAACACACCTTCCTAGACCATTCTAAGCCTTTAGAATACTCTCTTAACCATTATACACTTGTTAGAACCTCCAAGGACTCGTGCTACACCCTCTACGTCCCTTGAGGACTCAAGTATTGTTTAGGATCATTCTAATGGTTCTTATAAGTCCTAATACACATTCCTGGACCATTCTAAGCCTTTAGAATACTCTCTTAACCATTATACACTTGTTAAAACCTCCAAGGACTCGTGCTACACCCTCTACGTCCCTTGAGGACTCAAGTATTGTTTAGGATCATTCTAATGGTTCTTATAAGTCCTAATACACATTCCTAGACCATTCTAAGCCGTTAGAATACTCTCTTAATCATTCTACACTTGTTAGAACCTCCAAGGACTCGTGCTACACCCTCTACGTCCCTTGGTGTACAAAGCAATGTTTAGGATCATTCTAATGGTTCTTATAAGTCCTAATACACATTCCTAGACCATTCTAAGCCTTTATAATACTCTCTTAACCATTCTACATTTGTTAGAACATCCAAGGACTCGTGCTACACCCTCTACGTCCCTTGGTGTACCGAGCAATGTTTAGGATCATTCTAATGGTTTTCATAAGTCCTAATACACCTTCCTAGACCATTCTAAGCCTTTAGAATACTCTCTTAACCATTCTACACTTGTTAGAACCTCCAAGGACTCGTGCTACACCCTCTACATCCCTTGGGGTACCGAGCAATGTTTAGGATCATTCTAATGGTTTTTATAAGTCCTAACACACCTTCCTAGACCATTCTAAGCCTTTAGAATACTCTCTTAACCATTATACACTTGTTAGAACCTCCAAGGACTCGTGCTACACCCTCTACGTCCCTTGAGGACTCAAGTATTGTTTAGGATCATTCTAATGGTTCTTATAAGTCCTAATACACATTCCTGGACCATTCTAAGCCTTTAGAATACTCTCTTAATCATTCTACACTTGTTAGAACCTCCAAGGACTCGTGCTACACCCTCTACGTCCCTTGGGGTACCGAGCAATGTTTAGGATCATTCTAATGGTTTTTATAAGTCCTAATACACCTTCCTAGACCATTCTAAGCCTTTAGAATACTCTCTTAACCATTCTACACTTGTTAGAACCTCCAAGGACTCGTGCTACACCCTCTACGTCCCTTGGTGTACAAAGCAATGTTTAGGATCATTCTAATGGTTCTTATAAGTCCTAATACATATTCCTAGACCATTCTAAGCCTTTAGAATACTCTCTTAACCATTATACACTTGTTAAAACCTCCAAGGACTCATGCTACACCCTCTACGTCCCTTGGGGACTCAAGTATTGTTTAGGATCATTCTAATGGTTCTTATAAGTCCTAATACACATTCCTAGACCATTCTAAGCCTTTAGAATACTCTCTTAACCATTCTACATTTGTTAGAACATCCAAGGACTCGTGCTACACCCTCTACGTCCCTTGGTGTACCAAGCAATGTTTAGGATCATTCTAATGGTTCTTATAAGTCCTAATACACATTCCTAGACCATTCTAAGCCTTTAGAATACTCTCTTAACCATTATACACTTGTTAAAACCTCCAAGGACTCATGCTACACCCTCTACGTCCCTTGAGGACTCATGTATTGTTTAGGATCATTCTAATGGTTCTTATAAGTCCTAATACACATTCCTGGACCATTCTAAGCCTTTAGAATACTCTCTTAACCATTCTACACTTGTTAGAACCTCCAAGGACTCGTGCTACACCCTCTACATCCCTTGGGGTACCGAGCAATGTTTAGGATCATTCTAATGGTTTTTATAAGTCCTAACACACCTTCCTAGACCATTCTAAGCCTTTAGAATACTCTCTTAACCATTATACACTTGTTAGAACCTCCAAGGACTCGTGCTAC
Organism: Crotalaria pallida; assembly: GCA_037953625.1. NCBI lineage: Eukaryota > Viridiplantae > Streptophyta > Magnoliopsida > Fabales > Fabaceae > Crotalaria > Crotalaria pallida. Next base: position 69,562,597 of record CM075649.1, on the reverse strand, counting down.
ACCCTCTACGTCCCTTGAGGACTCAAGTATTGTTTAGGATCATTCTAATGGTTCTTATAAGTCCTAATACACATTCCTGGACCATTCTAAGCCTTTAGAATACTCTCTTAACCATTATACACTTGTTAAAACCTCCAAGGACTCGTGCTACACCCTCTACGTCCCTTGAGGACTCAAGTATTGTTTAGGATCATTCTAATGGTTCTTATAAGTCCTAATACACATTCCTAGACCATTCTAAGCCGTTAGAATACTCTCTTAATCATTCTACACTTGTTAGAACCTCCAAGGACTCGTGCTACACCCTCTACGTCCCTTGGTGTACAAAGCAATGTTTAGGATCATTCTAATGGTTCTTATAAGTCCTAATACACATTCCTAGACCATTCTAAGCCTTTATAATACTCTCTTAACCATTCTACATTTGTTAGAACATCCAAGGACTCGTGCTACACCCTCTACGTCCCTTGGTGTACCGAGCAATGTTTAGGATCATTCTAATGGTTTTCATAAGTCCTAATACACCTTCCTAGACCATTCTAAGCCTTTAGAATACTCTCTTAACCATTCTACACTTGTTAGAACCTCCAAGGACTCGTGCTACACCCTCTACGTCCCTTGGTGTACAAAGCAATGTTTAGGATCATTCTAATGGTTCTTATAAGTCCTAATACATATTCCTAGACCATTCTAAGCCTTTAGAATACTCTCTTAACCATTATACACTTGTTAAAACCTCCAAGGACTCATGCTACACCCTCTACGTCCCTTGAGGACTCAAGTATTGTTTAGGATCATTCTATTGGTTCTTATAAGTCCTAATACATATTCCTAGACCATTCTAAGCCTTTAGAATACTCTCTTAACCATTCTACACTTGTTAGAACATCCAAGGACTCGTGCTACACCCTCTACGTCCCTTGGTGTACCAAGCAATGTTTAGGATCATTCTAATGGTTTTTATAAGTCCTAATACACCTTCCTAGACCATTCTAAGCCTTTAGAATACTCTCTTAACCATTATACACTTGTTAAAACCTCCAAGGACTCATGCTACACCCTCTACGTCCCTTGAGGACTCAAGTATTGTTTAGGATCATTCTAATGGTTCTTATAAGTCCTAATACACATTCCTAGACCATTCTAAGCCTTTAGAATACTCTCTTAACCATTCTACATTTGTTAGAACATCCAAGGACTCGTGCTACACCCTCTACGTCCCTTGGTGTACCAAGCAATGTTTAGGATCATTCTAATGGTTCTTATAAGTCCTAATACACATTCCTACACCATTCTAAGCCTTTAGAATACTCTCTTAACCATTATACACTTGTTAAAACCTCCAAGGACTCATGCTACACCCTCTACGTCCCTTGAGGACTCAAGTATTGTTTAGGATCATTCTAATGGTTCTTATAAGTCCTAATACACATTCCTAGACCAACCTAAGCCTTTAGAATACTCTCTTAACCATTCTACATTTGTTAGAACATCCAAGGACTCGTGCTACACCCTCTACGTCCCTTGGTGTACCAAGCAATGTTTAGGATCATTCTAATGGTTCTTATAAGTCCTAATACACATTCCTGCACCATTCTAAGCCTTTAGAATACTCTCTTAACCATTATACACTTGTTAAAACCTCCAAGGACTCATGCTACACCCTCTACGTCCCTTGAGGACTCAAGTATTGTTTAGGATCATTCTAATGGTTCTTATAAGTCCTAATACACATTCCTAGACCAACCTAAGCCTTTAGAATACTCTCTTAACCATTCTACACTTGTTAGAACCTCCAAGGATTCGTGCTACACCCTCTACATCACTTGGGGTACCGAGCAATGTTTAGGATCATTCTAATGGTTCTTATAAGTCCTAATACACATTCCTAGACCATTCTTAGCCTTTAGAATACTCTCTTAACCATTCTACATTTGTTAGATCATCCAAGGACTCGTGCTACACCCTCTACGTCCCTTGGTGTACCAAGCAATGTTTAGGATCATTCTAATGGTTCTTATAAGTCCTAATACACATTCCTAGACCATTCTAAGCCTTTAGAATACTCTCTTAACCATTCTACACTTGTTAGAACCTCCAAGGACTCATGCTACACCCTCTACGTCCCTTGAGGACTCAAGTATTGTTTAGGATCATTCTAATGGTTCTTATAAGTCCTAATACACATTCCTAGACCATTCTAAGCCTTTAGAATACTCTCTTAACCATTCTACATTTGTTAGAACATCCAAGGACTCGTGCTACACCCTCTACGTCCCTTGGTGTACCAAGCAATGTTTAGGATCATTCTAATGGTTCTTATAAGTCCTAATACACATTCCTAGACCATTCTAAGCCTTTAGAATACTCTCTTAACCATTATACACTTGTTAAAACCTCCAAGGACTCATGCTACACCCTCTACGTCCCTTGAGGACTCAAGTATTGTTTAGGATCATTCTAATGGTTCTTATAAGTCCTAATACACATTCCTAGACCATTCTAAGCCTTTAGAATACTCTCTTAACCATTCTACATTTGTTAGAACATCCAAGGACTCGTGCTACACCCTCTACGTCCCTTGGTGTACCAAGCAATGTTTAGGATCATTCTAATGGTTCTTATAAGTCCTAATACACATTCCTAGACCATTCTAAGCCTTTAGAATACTCTCTTAACCATTATACACTTGTTAAAACCTCCAAGGACTCATGCTACACCCTCTACGTCCCTTGAGGACTCAAGTATTGTTTAGGATCATTCTAATGGTTCTTATAAGTCCTAATACACATTCCTAGACCAACCTAAGCCTTTAGAATACTCTCTTAACCATTCTACACTTGTTAGAACCTCCAAGGATTCGTGCTACACCCTCTACATCACTTGGGGTACCGAGCAATGTTTAGGATCATTCTAATGGTTCTTATAAGTCCTAATACACATTCCTAGACCATTCTTAGCCTTTAGAATACTCTCTTAACCATTCTACATTTGTTAGATCATCCAAGGACTCGTGCTACACCCTCTACGTCCCTTGGTGTACCAAGCAATGTTTAGGATCATTCTAATGGTTCTTATAAGTCCTAATACACATTCCTAGACCATTCTAAGCCTTTAGAATACTCTCTTAACCATTCTACACTTGTTAGAACCTCCAAGGACTCATGCTACACCCTCTACGTCCCTTGAGGACTCAAGTATTGTTTAGGATCATTCTAATGGTTCTTATAAGTCCTAATACACATTCCTAGACCATTCTAAGCCTTTAGAATACTCTCTTAACCATTCTACATTTGTTAGAACATCCAAGGACTCGTGCTACACCCTCTACGTCCCTTGGTGTACCAAGCAATGTTTAGGATCATTCTAATGGTTCTTATAAGTCCTAATACACATTCCTAGACCATTCTAAGCCTTTAGAATACTCTCTTAACCATTATACACTTGTTAAAACCTCCAAGGACTCATGCTACACCCTCTACGTCCCTTGAGGACTCAGGTATTGTTTAGGATCATTCTAATGGTTCTTATAAGTCCTAATACACATTCCTAGACCATTTTAAGCCTTTAGAATACTCTCTTAACCATTCTACATTTGTTAGAACATCCAAGGACTCGTGCTACACCCTCTACGTCCCTTGGTGTGCCAAGCAATGTTTAGGATCATTCTAATGGTTCTTATAAGTCCTAATACACATTCCTAGACCATTCTAAGCCTTTAGAATACTCTCTTAACCATTATACACTTGTTAAAACCTCCAAGGACACATGCTACACCCTCTACGTCCCTTGAGGACTCATGTATTGTTTAGGATCATTCTAATGGTTCTTATAAGTCCTAATACACATTCCTGGACCATTCTAAGCCTTTAGAATACTCTCTTAACCATTCTACACTTGTTAGAACCTCCAAGGACTCGTGCTACACCCTCTACATCCTTTGGGGTACCAAGCAATGTTTAGGATCATTCTAATGGTTCTTATAAGTCCTAATACACATTCCTAGACCATTCTAAGCCTTTAGAATACTCTCTTAACCATTATACACTTGTTAGAACCTCCAAGGACTCGTGCTACACCCTCTACGTCCCTTGAGGACTCAAGTATTGTTTAGGATCATTCTAATGGTTCTTATAAGTCCTAATACACATTCCTGGACCATTCTAAGCCTTTAGAATACTCTCTTAATCATTCTACACTTGTTAGAACCTCCAAGGACTCGTGCTACACCCTCTACGTCCCTTGGGGTACCGAGCAATGTTTAGGATCATTCTAATGGTTCTTATAAGTCCTAATACACATTCCTAGACCATTCTAAGCCTTTAGAATACTCTCTTAACCATTCTACACTTGTTAGAACCTCCAAGGACTCGTGCTACACCCTCTACGTCACTTGGGGTACCGAGCAATGTTTAGGATCATTCTAATGGTTCTTATAAGTCCTGATACACATTCCTAGACGATTCTAAGCCTTTAGAATACTCTCTTAACCATTCTACACTTGTTAGAACATCCAAGGACTCGTGCTATACCCTCTACCTCCCTTGGTGTACCAAGCAATGTTTAGGATCATTCTAATGGTTTTTATAAGTCCTAATACACCTTCCTAGACCATTCTAAGCCTTTAGAATACTCTCTTAACCATTCTACACTTGTTAGAACCTCCAAGGACACATGCTACACCCTCTACATCCCTTGGGGACTCAAGCATTGTTTAGGATCATTCGAATGGTTCATATAAGTCCAAATACATATTCCTAGACCATTCTAAGCCTTTTGAATACTCTCTTACCCATTCTACACTTGTTAGAACCTCCAAGGACTCGTGCTACACCCTCCACGTCCTTTGGGGTACCAAGCAATGTTTAGGATCATTCTAATGGTTCTTATAAGTCCTAATACACATTTCTAGACCATTCTAAGCCTTTAGAATACTCTCTTAACCATTATACACTTGTTAAAACCTCCAAGGACTCATGCTACACCCTCTACGTCCCTTGAGGACTCAAGTATTGTTTAGGATCATTCTAATGGTTCTTATAAGTCCTAATACACATTCCTAGACCATTCTAAGCCGTTAGAATACTCTCTTAATCATTCTACACTTGTTAGAACCTCCAAGGACTCGTGCTACACCCTCTACGTCACTTAGGGTACCGAGCAATGTTTAGGATCATTCTAATGGTTCTTATAAGTCCTAATACACATTCCTAGACCATTCTAAGCCTTTATAATACTCTCTTAACCATTCTACATTTGTTAGAACATCCAAGGACTCGTGCTACACCCTCTACGTCCCTTGGTGTACCGAGCAATGTTTAGGATCATTCTAATGGTTCTTATAAGTCCTGATACACATTCCTAGACGATTTTAAGCCTTTAGAATACTCTCTTAACCATTCTACACTTGTTAGAACATCCAAGGACTCGTGCTATACCCTCTACCTCCCTTGGTGTACCAAGCAATGTTTAGGATCATTCTAATGGTTTTTATAAGTCCTAATACACCTTCCTAGACCATTCTAAGCCTTTAGAATACTCTCTTAACCATTCTACACTTGTTAGAACCTCCAAGGACACATGCTACACCCTCTACATCCCTTGGGGACTCAAGCATTGTTTAGGATCATTCGAATGGTTCATATAAGTCCAAATACATATTCCTAGACCATTCTAAGCCTTTTGAATACTCTCTTACCCATTCTACACTTGTTAGAACCTCCAAGGACTCGTGCTACACCCTCCACGTCCTTTGGGGTACCAAGCAATGTTTAGGATCATTCTAATGGTTCTTATAAGTCCTAATACACATTTCTAGACCATTCTAAGCCTTTAGAATACTCTCTTAATCATTATACACTTGTTAAAACCTCCAAGGACTCATGCTACACCCTCTACGTCCCTTGAGGACTCAAGTATTGTTTAGGATCATTCTAATGGTTCTTATAAGTCCTAATACACATTCCTAGACCATTCTAAGCCGTTAGAATACTCTCTTAATCATTCTACACTTGTTAGAACCTCCAAGGACTCGTGCTACACCCTCTACGTCACTTAGGGTACCGAGCAATGTTTAGGATCATTCTAATGGTTCTTATAAGTCCTAATACACATTCCTAGACCATTCTAAGCCTTTATAATACTCTCTTAACCATTCTACATTTGTTAGAACATCCAAGGACTCGTGCTACACCCTCTACGTCCCTTGGTGTACCGAGCAATGTTTAGGATCATTCTAATGGTTCTTATAAGTCCTAATACATATTCCTAGACCATTCTAAGCCTTTAGAATACTCTCTTAACCATTATACACTTGTTAAAACCTCCAAGGACTCATGCTACACCCTCTACGTCCCTTGAGGACTCAAGTATTGTTTAGGATCATTCTATTGGTTCTTATAAGTCCTAATACATATTCCTAGACCATTCTAAGCCTTTAGAATACTCTCTTAACCATTCTACACTTGTTAGAACATCCAAGGACTCGTGCTACACCCTCTACGTCCCTTGGTGTACCAAGCAATGTTTAGGATCATTCTAATGGTTTTTATAAGTCCTAATACACCTTCCTAGACCATTCTTAGCCTTTAGAATACTCTCTTAACCATCCTACACTTGTTAGAACCTCCAAGGACACATGCTACACCCTCTACGTCCCTTGGGGACTCAAGCATTGTTTAGGATCATTCGAATGGTTCATATAAGTCCAAATACATATTCCTAGACCATTCTAAGCCTTTTGAATACTCTCTTACCCATTCTACACTTGTTAGAACCTCCAAGGACTCGTGCTACACCCTCCACGTCCTTTGGGGTACCAAGCAATGTTTAGGATCATTCTAATGGTTCTTATAAGTCCTAATACACATTTCTAGACCATTCTAAGCCTTTAGAATACTCTCACAACCATTCTATACTTGTTAGAACATCCAAGGACTCGTGCTACACCCTCTACGTCCCTTGGTGTACCAAGCAATGTTTAGGATCATTCTAATGGTTCTTATAAGTCCTAATACACATTCCTAGACCATTCTAAGCCTTTAGAATACTCTCTTAACCATTCTACACTTGTTAGAACCTCCAAGGACTCATGCTACACCCTCTACGTCCCTTGGGGTACCAAGAATTGTTTAGGATCATTCTAATGGTTCTTATTAGTCCTAATACACATTCCTAGACCATTCCAAGCCTTTAGAATACTCTCTTAACCATTCTACACTTGTTAGAACCTCCAAGGACTCATGCTACACGCTCTACGTCCCTTAGGGAGTCAAGCATTGTTTAGGATCATTCTAATGGTTCATATAAGTCCAAATACATATTCCTAGACCATTCTAAGCCTTTAGAATACTCTCTTCACCATTCTACACTTGTTAGAACCTCCAAGGACTCGTGCTACACCCTCTACGTCACTTGGGGTACCGAGCAATGTTTAGGATCATTCTAATGGTTCTTATAAGTCCTAATACACATTCCTAGACCATTCTAAGCCTTTAGAATACTCTCTTAACCATTCTACCCTTGTTAGAACATTCAAGGACTCGTGCTACACCCTCTACGTCCCTTGGTGTACCAAGCAATGTTTAGGATCATTCTTATGTTTCTTATAAGTATAAATACACATTCCTAGACCATTCTAAGCCTTTAGAATACTCTCTTAACCATTCTACACTTGTTAGAACCTCCAAGGACTCATGCTACACGCTCTACTTCCCTTGGGGACTCAAGCATTGTTTTGGATCATTCTAATGGTTCATATAAGTCCAAATACATATTCCTAGACCATTCTAAGCCTTTAGAATACTCTCTTCACCATTCTACACTTGTTAGAACCTCCAAGGACTCGTGCTACACCCTCTACGTCACTTGGGGTACCGAGCAATGTTTAGGATCATTCTAATTGTTCTTATAAGTCCTAATACACATTCCTAGACCATTCTAAGCCTTTAGAATACTCTCTTAACCATTCTACACTTGTTAGAACCTCCAAGGACTCATGCTACACGCTCTATGTCCCTTAGGGACTCAAGCATTGTTTAGGATCATTCTAATGGTTCTTATAAGTCCTAATACACATTCCTAGACCATTCTAAGCCTTTACAATACTCTCTTAACCATTCTACATTTGTTAGAACATCCAAGGACTCGTGCTACACCCTCTACGTCCCTTGGTGTACCAAGCAATGTTTAGGATCATTCTAATGGTTCTTATAAGTCCTAATACACATTCCTAGACCATTCTAAGCCTTTAGAATACTCTCTTAACCATTATACACTTGTTAAAACCTCCAAGGACTCATGCTACACCCTCTACGTCCCTTGGGGACTCAAGCATTGTTTAGGATCATTCTAATGGTTCATATAAGTCCTAATACATATTCCTAGACCATTCTAAGCCTTTAGAATACTCTCTTCACCATTCTACACTTGTTAGAACCTCCAAGGACTCGTGCTACACCCTCTACGTCCTTTGGGGTGCCAAGCAATGTTTAGGATCATTCTAATGTTTCTTATAAGTCCTAATACACATTCCTAGACCATTCTAAGCCTTTAGAATACTCTCTTAACCATTCTACACTTGTTAGAACCTCCAATGACTCGTGCTACACCCTCTACGTCACTTGGGGTACCGAGCAATGTTTAGGATCGTTCTAATGGTTCTTATAAGTCCTAATACACATTCCTAGACCATTCTAAGCCTTTAGAATACTCTCTTAACCATTCTACACTTGTTAGAACCTCCAAGGACTCATGCTACACGCTCTACGTCCCTTAGGGAGTCAAGCATTGTTTAGGATCATTCTAATGGTTCATATAAGTCCAAATACATATTCCTAGACCATTCTAAGCCTTTAGAATACTCTCTTCACCATTCTACACTTGTTAGAACCTCCAAGGACTCGTGCTACACCCTCTACGTCACTTGGGGTACCGAGCAATGTTTAGGATCATTCTAATGGTTCTTATAAGTCCTAATACACATTCCTAGACCATTCTAAGCCTTTAGAATACTCTCTTAACCATTCTACACTTGTTAGAACATTCAAGGACTCGTGCTACACCCTCTACGTCCCTTGGTGTACCAAGCAATGTTTAGGATCATTCTAATGTTTCTTATAAGTCCTAATACACATTCCTAGACCATTCTAAGCCTTTAGAATACTCTCTTAACCATTCTACACTTGTTAGAACATTCAAGGACTCGTGCTACACCCTCTACGTCCCTTGGTGTACCAAGCAATGTTTAGGATCATTCTAATGTTTCTTATAAGTCCTAATACACATTCCTAGACCATTCTAAGCCTTTAGAATACTCTCTTAACCATTCTACACTTGTTAGAACCTCCAAGGACTCATGCTACACGCTCTACTTCCCTTGGGGACACAAGCATTGTTTTGGATCATTCTAATGGTTCTTATAAGTCCAAATTCATTTTCCTAGACCATTCTAATCCTTTAGAATACACTCTTGACCATTCTACACTTGTTTGAACATCCAAGGACTCGTGCTACACCCTCTACGTCCTTTGGGGTACCAAGAAATGTTTAGGATCATTCTAATGGTTCTTATAAGTCCTAATACACATTCCTAGACCATTCTAAGCCTTTAGAATACTCTCTTAACCATTCTACACTTGTTAGAACCTCCAAGGACTCATGTTACACGCTCTACGTCCCTTGGGGACTCAAGCATTGTTTAGGATCATTCTAATGGTTCTTATAAGTCCAAATACATATTACTAGACCATTCTAAGCCTTTAGAATACTCTCTTAACCATTCTACACTTGTTAGAACCTCCAAGGACTCACGCTACACGCTCTACGTCCCTTGGGGACTCAAGCATTGTTTAGGATCATTCTAATGGTTCTTATAAATCCAAATACATGTTCCTAGACCATTCTAAGCCTTTAGAATACTCTCTTAACCATTCTACACTTGTTAGAACCTCCAAGGACTCGTGCTACACCCTCTACGTCACTTGGGGTACCGAGCAATGTTTAGGATCATTCTAATGGTTCTTATAAGTCCTAATACACATTCCTAGACCATTCTAAGCCTTTAGAATACTCTCTTAACCATTCTACACTTGTTAGAACATTCAAGGACTCGTGCTACACCCTCTACGTCCCTTGGTGTACCAAGCAATGTTTAGGATCATTCTAATGTTTCTTATAAGTATAAATACACATTCCTAGACCATTCTAAGCCTTTAGAATACTCTCTTAACCATTCTACACTTGTTAGAACCTCCAAGGACTCATGCTACACGCTCTACTTCCCTTGGGGACTCAAGCATTGTTTTGGATCATTCTAATGGTTCATATAAGTCCAAATACATATTCCTAGACCATTCTAAGCCTTTAGAATACTCTCTTCACCATTCTACACTTGTTAGAACCTCCAAGGACTCGTGCTACACCCTCTACGTCACTTGGGGTACCGAGCAATGTTTAGGATCATTCTAATTGTTCTTATAAGTCCTAATACACATTCCTAGACCATTCTAAGCCTTTAGAATACTCTCTTAACCATTCTACACTTGTTAGAACCTCCAAGGACTCATGCTACACGCTCTATGTCCCTTAGGGACTCAAGCATTGTTTAGGATCATTCTAATGGTTCTTATAAGTCCTAATACACATTCCTAGACCATTCTAAGCCTTTACAATACTCTCTTAACCATTCTACATTTGTTAGAACATCCAAGGACTCGTGCTACACCCTCTACGTCCCTTGGTGTACCAAGCAATGTTTAGGATCATTCTAATGGTTCTTATAAGTCCTAATACACATTCCTAGACCATTCTAAGCCTTTAGAATACTCTCTTAACCATTATACACTTGTTAAAACCTCCAAGGACTCATGCTACACCCTCTACGTCCCTTGGGGACTCAAGCATTGTTTAGGATCATTCTAATGGTTCATATAAGTCCTAATACATATTCCTAGACCATTCTAAGCCTTTAGAATACTCTCTTCACCATTCTACACTTGTTAGAACCTCCAAGGACTCGTGCTACACCCTCTACGTCCTTTGGGGTGCCAAGCAATGTTTAGGATCATTCTAATGTTTCTTATAAGTCCTAATACACATTCCTAGACCATTCTAAGCCTTTAGAATACTCTCTTAACCATTCTACACTTGTTAGAACCTCCAATGACTCGTGCTACACCCTCTACGTCACTTGGGGTACCGAGCAATGTTTAGGATCGTTCTAATGGTTCTTATAAGTCCTAATACACATTCCTAGACCATTCTAAGCCTTTAGAATACTCTCTTAACCATTCTACACTTGTTAGAACCTCCAAGGACTCATGCTACACGCTCTACGTCCCTTAGGGAGTCAAGCATTGTTTAGGATCATTCTAATGGTTCATATAAGTCCAAATACATATTCCTAGACCATTCTAAGCCTTTAGAATACTCTCTTCACCATTCTACACTTGTTAGAACCTCCAAGGACTCGTGCTACACCCTCTACGTCACTTGGGGTACCGAGCAATGTTTAGGATCATTCTAATGGTTCTTATAAGTCCTAATACACATTCCTAGACCATTCTAAGCCTTTAGAATACTCTCTTAACCATTCTACACTTGTTAGAACATTCAAGGACTCGTGCTACACCCTCTACGTCCCTTGGTGTACCAAGCAATGTTTAGGATCATTCTAATGTTTCTTATAAGTCCTAATACACATTCCTAGACCATTCTAAGCCTTTAGAATACTCTCTTAACCATTCTACACTTGTTAGAACATTCAAGGACTCGTGCTACACCCTCTACGTCCCTTGGTGTACCAAGCAATGTTTAGGATCATTCTAATGTTTCTTATAAGTCCTAATACACATTCCTAGACCATTCTAAGCCTTTAGAATACTCTCTTAACCATTCTACACTTGTTAGAACCTCCAAGGACTCATGCTACACGCTCTACTTCCCTTGGGGACACAAGCATTGTTTTGGATCATTCTAATGGTTCTTATAAGTCCAAATTCATTTTCCTAGACCATTCTAATCCTTTAGAATACACTCTTGACCATTCTACACTTGTTTGAACATCCAAGGACTCGTGCTACACCCTCTACGTCCTTTGGGGTACCAAGAAATGTTTAGGATCATTCTAATGGTTCTTATAAGTCCTAATACACATTCCTAGACCATTCTAAGCCTTTAGAATACTCTCTTAACCATTCTACACTTGTTAGAACCTCCAAGGACTCATGTTACACGCTCTACGTCCCTTGGGGACTCAAGCATTGTTTAGGATCATTCTAATGGTTCTTATAAGTCCAAATACATATTACTAGACCATTCTAAGCCTTTAGAATACTCTCTTAACCATTCTACACTTGTTAGAACCTCCAAGGACTCACGCTACACGCTCTACGTCCCTTGGGGACTCAAGCATTGTTTAGGATCATTCTAATGGTTCTTATAAATCCAAATACATGTTCCTAGACCATTCTAAGCCTTTAGAATACTCTCTTAACCATTCTACACTTGTTAGAACCTCCAAGGACTCGTGCTACACCCTCTACGTCACTTGGGGTACCGAGCAATGCTTAGGATCATTCTAATGGTTCTTATAAGTCCTAATACATAGACCATTCTAAGCCTTTAGAATACTCTGTTAACCATTCAACACTTGTTAGAACATCCAAGGACTCGTGCCACACCCTCTACGTCCCTTGGTGTACCAAGCAATGTTTCGGATCATTCTAATGGTTCTTATAAGTCCTAATACACATTCCTAGATTCTAAGCCTTTAGAATACTCTCTTAACCATTATACACTTGTTAAACCTCCAAGGACTCATGCTACACCCTCTACGTCCCTTGAGGACTCAATTATTGTTTAGGATCATTCTAATGGTTCTTATAAGTCCTAATACACATTCCTAGACCATTCTAAGCCTTTAGAATACTCTCTTAACCATTCTACACTTGTTAGAACATGCACGGACTCGTGCTACACCCTCTACGTCCCTTGGTGTACCAAGCAATGTTTAGGATCATTCTAATGGTTCTTATAAGTCCTAATACACCTTCCTAGACCATTCTAAGCCTTTAGAATACTCTCTTAACCATTCTACACTTGTTAGAACCTCCAAGGACTCATGCTACACGCTCTACTTCCCTTGGGGACACAAGCATTGTTTTGGATCATTCTAATGGTTCTTATAAGTCCAAATTCATTTTCCTAGACCATTCTAATCCTTTAGAATACACTCTTGACCATTCTACACTTGTTTGAACATCCAAGGACTCGTGCTACACCCTCTACGTCCTTTGGGGTACCAAGAAATGTTTAGGATCATTCTAATGGTTCTTATAAGTCCTAATACACATTCCTAGACCATTCTAAGCCTTTAGAATACTCTCTTAACCATTCTACACTTGTCAGAACCTCCAAGGACTCATGTTACACGCTCTACGTCCCTTGGGGACTCAAGCATTGTTTAGGATCATTCTAATGGTTCTTATAAGTCCAAATACATATTACTAGACCATTCTAAGCCTTTAGAATACTCTCTTAACCATTCTACACTTGTTAGAACCTCCAAGGACTCACGCTACACGCTCTACGTCCCTTGGGGACTCAAGCATTGTTTAGGATCATTCTAATGGTTCTTATAAATCCAAATACATGTTCCTAGACCATTCTAAGCCTTTAGAATACTCTCTTAACCATTCTACACTTGTTAGAACCTCCAAGGACTCGTGCTACACCCTCTACGTCACTTGGGGTACCGAGCAATGCTTAGGATCATTCTAATGGTTCTTATAAGTCCTAATACATAGACCATTCTAAGCCTTTAGAATACTCTGTTAACCATTCAACACTTGTTAGAACATCCAAGGACTCGTGCCACACCCTCTACGTCCCTTGGTGTACCAAGCAATGTTTCGGATCATTCTAATGGTTCTTATAAGTCCTAATACACATTCCTAGATTCTAAACCTTTAGAATACTCTCTTAACCATTATACACTTGTTAAACCTCCAAGGACTCATGCTACACCCTCTACGTCCCTTGAGGACTCAATTATTGTTTAGGATCATTCTAATGGTTCTTATAAGTCCTAATACACATTCCTAGACCATTCTAAGCCTTTAGAATACTCTCTTAACCATTCTACACTTGTTAGAACATGCACGGACTCGTGCTACACCCTCTACGTCCCTTGGTGTACCAAGCAATGTTTAGGATCATTCTAATGGTTCTTATAAGTCCTAATACACCTTCCTAGACCATTCTAAGCCTTTAGAATACTCTCTTAACCATTATACACTTGTTAAAACCTCCAAGGACTCGTGCTACACCCTCTATGTCCCTTGAGGACTCAAGTATTGTTTAGGATCATTCTAATGGTTCTTATAAGTCCTAATAAACATTCCTAGACCATTCTAAGCCTTTAGAATACTCTCTTAACCATTCTACACTTGTTAGAACATCCAAGGACTCGTGCTACACCCTCTACGTCCTTTGGGGTACCAAGAAATGTTTAGGATCATTCTAATGGTTCTTATAAGTCCTAATACACATTCCTAGACCATTCTAAGCCTTTAGAATACTCTCTTAACCATTCTACACTTGTTAGAACCTCCAAGGACTCATGCTACACCCTCTACGTCCCTTGGGGACTCAAGCATTGTTTAGGATCATTCTAATGATTCATATAAGTCCAAATACATATTCCTAGACCATTCTAAGCCTTTAGAATACTCTCTTCACCATTCTACACTTGTTAGAACCTCCAAGGACTCGTGCTACACCCTCTACGTCACTTGGGGTACCGAGCAATGTTTAGGATCATTCTAATGGTTCTTATAAGTCCTAATACACATTCCTAGACCATTCTAAGCCTTTAGAATACTCTCTTAACCATTCTACACTTGTTAGAACCTCCAAGGACTCATGCTACACGCTTTACTTCCCTTGGGGACTCAAGCATTGTTTTGGATCATTCTAATGGTTCATATAAGTCCAAATACATATTCCTAGACCATTCTAAGCCTTTAGAATACTCTCTTCACCATTCTACACTTGTTAGAACCTCCAAGGACTCGTGCTACACCCTCTACGTCACTTGGGGTACCGAGCAATGTTTAGGATCATTCTAATGGTTCTTATAAGTCCTAATACACATTCCTAGACCATTCTAAGCCTTTAGAATACTCTCTTAACCATTCTACACTTGTTAGAACCTCCAAGGACTCATGCTACACGCTCTATGTCCCTTAGGGACTCAAGCATTGTTTAGGATCATTCTAATGGTTCTTATAAATCCAAATACATATTCCTAGACCATTCTAAGCCTTTAGAATACTCTCTTAACCATTCTACACTTGTTAGAACCTCCAAGGACTCGTGCTACACCCTCTACGTCACTTGGGGTACCGAGCAATGTTTAGGATCATTCTAATGGTTCTTATAAGTCCTAATACACATTCCTAGACCATTCTAAGCCTTTAGAATACTCTCTTAACCATTCTACACTTGTTAGAACATTCAAGGACTCGTGCTACACCCTCTACGTCCCTTGGTGCACCAAGCAATGTTTAGGATCATTCTAATGTTTCTTATAAGTCCTAATACACATTCCTAGACCATTCTAAGCCTTTAGAATACTCTCTTAACCATTCTACACTTGTTAGAACCTCCAAGGACTCATGCTACATGCTCTACTTCCCTTGGGGACACAAGCATTGTTTTGGATCATTCTAATGGTTCTTATAAGTCCAAATTCATTTTCCTAGACCATTCTAATCCTTTAGAATACACTCTTGACCATTCTACACTTGTTTGAACATCCAAGGACTCGTGCTACACCCTCTACGTCCTTTGGGGTACCAAGAAATGTTTAGGATCATTCTAATGGTTCTTATAAGTCCTAATACACATTCCTAGACCATTCTAAGCCTTTAGAATACTCTCTTAACCATTCTACACTTGTTAGAACATTCAAGGACTCGTGCTACACCCTCTACGTCCCTTGGTGTACCAAGCAATGTTTAGGATCATTCTAATGTTTCTTATAAGTCCTAATACACATTCCTAGACCATTCTAAGCCTTTAGAATACTCTCTTAACCATTCTACACTTGTTAGAACCTCCAAGGACTCATGCTGCATGCTCTACTTCCCTTGGGGACACAAGCATTGTTTTGGATCATTCTAATGGTTCTTATAAGTCCAAATTCATTTTCCTAGACCATTCTAATCCTTTAGAATACACTCTTGACCATTCTACACTTGTTTGAACATCCAAGGACTCGTGCTACACCCTCTACGTCCTTTGGGGTACCAAGAAATGTTTAGGATCATTCTAATGGTTCTTATAAGTCCTAATACACATTCCTAGACCATTCTAAGCCTTTAGAATACTCTCTTAACCATTCTACACTTGTTAGAACATTCAAGGACTCGTGCTACACCCTCTACGTCCCTTGGTGTACCAAGCAATGTTTAGGATCATTCTAATGTTTCTTATAAGTATAAATACACATTCCTAGACCATTCTAAGCCTTTAGAATACTCTCTTAACCATTCTACACTTGTTAGAACCTCCAAGGACTCATGCTACACGCTCTACTTCCCTTGGGGACTCAAGCATTGTTTTGGATCATTCTAATGGTTCATATAAGTCCAAATACATATTCCTAGACCATTCTAAGCCTTTAGAATACTCTCTTCACCATTCTACACTTGTTAGAACCTCCAAGGACTCGTGCTACACCCTCTACGTCACTTGGGGTACCGAGCAATGTTTAGGATCATTCTAATGGTTCTTATAAGTCCTAATACACATTCCTAGACCATTCTAAGCCTTTAGAATACTCTCTTAACCATTCTACACTTGTTAGAACCTCCAAGGACTCATGCTACACGCTCTATGTCCCTTAGGGACTCAAGCATTGTTTAGGATCATTCTAATGGTTCTTATAAATCCAAATACATATTCCTAGAGCATTCTAAGCCTTTAGAATACTCTCTTAACCATTCTACACTTGTTAGAACCTCCAAGGACTCGTGCTACACCCTCTACGTCACTTGGGGTACCGAGCAATGTTTAGGATCATTCTAATGGTTCTTATAAGTCCTAATACACATTCCTAGACCATTCTAAGCCTTTAGAATACTCTCTTAACCATTCTACACTTGTTAGAACATTCAAGGACTCGTGCTACACCCTCTACGTCCCTTGGTGTACCAAGCAATGTTTAGGATCATTCTAATGTTTCTTATAAGTCCTAATACACATTCCTAGACCATTCTAAGCCTTTAGAATACTCCCTTAACCATTCTACACTTGTTAGAACCTCCAAGGACTCATGCTAAATGCTCTACTTCCCTTGGGGACACAAGCATTGTTTTGGATCATTCTAATGGTTCTTATAAGTCCAAATTCATTTTCCTAGACCATTCTAATCCTTTAGAATACACTCTTGACCATTCTACACTTGTTTGAACATCCAAGGACTCGTGCTACACCCTCTACGTCCTTTGGGGTACCAAGAAATGTTTAGGATCATTCTAATGGTTCTTATAAGTCCTAATACACATTCCTAGACCATTCTAAGCCTTTAGAATACTCTCTTAACCATTCTACACTTGTTAGAACATTCAAGGACTCGTGCTACACCCTCTACGTCCCTTGGTGTACCAAGCAATGTTTAGGATCATTCTAATGTTTCTTATAAGTCCTAATACACATTCCTAGACCATTCTAAGCCTTTAGAATACTCTCTTAACCATTCTACACTTGTTAGAACCTCCAAGGACTCATGCTACACGCTCTACTTCCCTTGGGGACTCAAGCATTGTTTTGGATCATTCTAATGGTTCTTATAAGTCCAAATTCATTTTCCTAGACCATTCTAATCCTTTAGAATACACTCTTGACCATTCTACACTTGTTAGAACCTCCAAGGACTCGTGCTACACCCTCTACGTCACTTGGGGTACCGAGCAATGTTTAGGATCATTCTAATGGTTCTTATAAGTCCTAATACACATTCCTAGACCATTCTAAGCCTTTAGAATACTCTCTTAACCATTCTACACTTGTTAGAACCTCCAAGGACTCATGCTACACGCTCTACGTCCCTTAGGGACTCAAGCATTGTTTAGGATCATTCTAATGGTTCTTATAAATCCAAATACATATTACTAGACCATTCTAAGCCTTTAGAATACTCTCTTAACCATTCTACACTTGTTAGAACATCCAAGGACTCGTGCTACACCCTCTACATCCCTTGGTGTACCAAGCAATGTTTAGGATCATTCTAATGGTTCTTACAAGTCCTAATACACCTTCCTAGACCATTCTAAGCCTTAAGAATACTCTCTTAACCATTCTACACTTGTTAGAACCTCCAAGGACTCATGCTACACCCTCTACGTCCCTTGGGGAGTCAAGTATTGTTTAGGATCATTCTAATGGTTCATATAAGTCCAAATACATATTCCTAGACCATTATAAGCCTTTAGAATACTCTCTTAACCATTCTACACTTGTTAGAACCTCCAAGGACTCATGCTACACGCTCTACGTCCCTTGGGGACTCAAGCATTGTTTAGGATCATTCTAATGGTTCTTATAAGTCCAAATACATATTCCTAGAACATTCTAAGCCTTTAGAATACTCTCTTAACCATTCTACACTTGTTAGAACCTCCAAGGACTCATGCTACACGCTCAACTTCCCTTGGGGACTCAAGCATTGTTTTGGATCATTCTAATGGTTCTTATAAGTCCAAATTCATTTTCCTAGACCATTCTAATCCTTTAGAATACACTCTTGACCATTCTACACTTGTTAGAACCTCCAAGGACTCGTGCTACACCATCTACGTCACTTGGGGTACCGAGCAATGTTTAGGATCATTCTAATGGTTCTTATAAATCCTAATACACATTCCTAGACCATTCTAAGCCTTTAGAATACTCTCTTAACCATTCTACACTTGTTAGAACCTCCAAGGACTCATGCTACACGCTCTACGTCCCTTAGGGACTCAAGCATTGTTTAGGATCATTCTAATGGTTCTTATAAATCCAAATACATATTACTAGACCATTCTAAGCCTGTAGAATACTCTCTTAACCATTCTACACTTGTTAGAACCTCCAAGGACTCGTGCTACACCCTCTACGTCACTTGGGGTACCGAGCAATGTTTAGGATCATTCTAATGGTTCTTATAAGTCCTAATACGCATTCCTAGACCATTCTAAGCTTAACCATTCTACACTTGTTAGAACATTCAAGGACTCGTGCTACACCCTCTACGTCACTTGGGGTACCGAGCAATGTTTAGGATCATTCTAATGGTTCTTATAAGTCCTAATACACATTCCTAGACCATTCTAAGCCTTTAGAATACTCTCTTAACCATTCTACACTTGTTAAACCTCCAAGGACTCATGCTACACCCTCTACGTCCCTTGAGGACTCAAGTATTGTTTAGGATCATTCTAATGGTTCTTATAAGTCCTAATACACATTCCTAGACCATTCTAAGCCTTTAGAATACTCTCTTAACCATTCTACACTTGTTAGAACATCCAAGGACTCGTGCTACACCCTCTACGTCCCTTGGTGTACCAAGCAATGTTTAGGATCATTCTAATGGTTCTTATAAGTCCTAATACACCTTTCTAGACCATTCTAAGCCTTTAGAATACTCTCTTAACCATTATACACTTGTTAAAACCACCAAGGACTCGTGCTACACGCTCTACGTCCCTTGGGGACTCAAGCATTGTTTAGGATCATTCTAATGGTTCATATAAGTCCAAATACATATTCCTAGACCATTCAAAGCCTTTAGAATACTCTCTTCACCATTCTACACTTGTTAGAACCTCCAAGGACTCGTGCTACACCCTCTACGTCACTTGGGGTACCGAGCAATGTTTAGGATCATTCTAATGGTTCTTATAAGTCCTAATACACATTCCTAGACCATTCTAAGCCTTTAGAATACTCTCTTAACCATTCTACACTTGTTAGAACCTCCAAGGACTCATGCTACACGCTCTACGTCCCTTAGGGACTCAAACATTGTTTAGGATCATTCTAATGGTTCTTATAAATCCAAATACATATTCCTAGACCATTCTAAGCCTTAAGAATACTCTCTTAACCATTCTACACTTGTTAGAACCTACAAGGACTCGTGCTACACACTGTACGTCACTTGGGGTACCGAGCAATGTTTAGGATCATTCTAATGGTTCTTATAAGTCCTAATACACATTCCTAGACCATTCTAAGCCTTTAGAGTACTCTCTTAACCATTCTACACTTGTTAGAACATTCAAGGACTCGTGCTACACCCTCTACGTCACTTGGGGTACCGAGCAATGTTTAGGATCATTCTAATGGTTCTTATAAGTCCTAATACACATTCCTAGACCATTCTAAGCCTTTAAAATACTCTGTTAACCATTCAACACTTGTTAGAACATCCAAGGACTCGTGCTACACCCTCTACGTCCCTTGGTGTACCAAGCAATGTTTCGGATCATTCTAATGGTTCTTATAAGTCCTAATACACATTCCTAGATTCTAAGCCTTTAGAATACTCTCTTAACCATTATACACTTGTTAAACCTCCAAGGACTCATCCTACACCCTCTACGTCCCTTGAGGACTCAAGTATTGTTTAGGATCATTCAAATGGTTCTTATAAGTCCTAATACACATTCCTAGACCATTCTAAGCCTTTAGAAAACTCTCTTAACCATTCTACACTTGTTAGAACATCCAAGGACTCGTGCTACACCCTCTACATCCCTTGGTGTACCAAGCAATGTTTAGGATCATTCTAATGGTTCTTATAAGTCCTAATACACCTTCCTAGACCATTCTAAGCCTTTAGAATACTCTCTTAACCATTCTACACTTGTTAGAACCTCCAAGGAATCATGCTACACGCTCTACGTCCCTCGGGGAGTCAAGCATTGTTTAGGATCATTCTAATGGTTCTTATAAGTCCTAATACACCTTCCTAGACCATTCTAAGCCTTTAGAATACTCTCTTAACCATTCTACACTTGTTAGAACCTCCAAGGACTCATGCTACACCCTCTACGTCCCTTGGGGACTCAAGAAATGTTTAGGATCATTCTAATGGTTCATATAAGTCCAAATACATATTCCTTGACCATTCTAAGCCTTTAGAATACTCTCTTAACCATTCTACACTTGTTATAACCTCCAAGGACTCGTGCTACACCCTCTACGTCCTTTGGGGTACCAACCAATGTTTAGGATCATTCTAATGGTTCTTATAAGTGCTAATACACATTCCTAGACCATTATAGGTCTTTAGAATACTCTCTTAACCATTCTACACTTGTTAGAACCTCCAAGGACTCATGCGACACGCTCTACTTTCCTTGGGGACTCAAGAATTATTTAGGATCATTCTAATGGTTCTTATAAGTCCTAATACACCTTCCTAGACCATTCTAAGCCTTTAGAATACACTCTTAACCATGCTACACTTGTTAGAACCTCCAAGGACTTGTGCTACACCCTCTACGTCACTTGGGGTACCGAGCAATGTTTAGGATCATTCTAATGGTTCTTATAAGTCCTAATACACATTCCTAGACCATTCTAAGCCTTTAGAATACTCTCTTAACCATTCTACACTTGTTAGAACCTCCAAGGACTCATGCTACACGCTCTACGTTCCTTGGGGACTCAAGCATTGTTTAGGATCATTCTAATGGTTCTTATAAGTCCAAATACATATTACTAGACCATTCTAAGCCTTTAGAATACTCTCTTAACCATTCTACACTTGTTAGAACCTCCAAGGACTCATGCGACACGCTCTACTTCCCTTGGGGACTCAAGCATTATTTAGGATCATTCTAATGGTTCTTATAAGTCCAAATACATATTACTAGACCATTCTAAGCCTTTAGAATACTCTCTTAACCATTCTACACTTGTTAGAACCTCCAAGGACTCATGCTACACGCTCTACGTTCCTTGGGGACTCAAGCATTGTTTAGGATCATTCTAATGGTTCTTATAAGTCCAAATACATATTACTAGACCATTCTAAGCCTTTAGAATACTCTCTTAACCATTCTACACTTGTTAGAACCTCCAAGGACTCATGCGACACGCTCTACTTCCCTTGGGGACTCAAGCATTATTTAGGATCATTCTAATGGTTCTTATAAGTCCAAATACATATTACTAGACCATTCTAAGCCTTTAGAATACTCTCTTAACCATTCTACACTTGTTAGAACCTCCAAGGACTCATGCTACATGCTCTACGTTCCTTGGGGACTCAAGCATTGTTTAGGATCATTCTAATGGTTCTTATAAGTCCAAATACATATTACTAGACCATTCTAAGCCTTTAGAATACTCTCTTAACCATTCTACACTTGTTAGAACCTCCAAGGACTCATGCGACACGCTCTACTTCCCTTGGGGACTCAAGCATTATTTAGGATCATTCTAATGGTTCTTATAAGTCCAAATACATATTCCTAGAACATTCTAAGCCTTTAGAATACTCTCTTAACTATTCTACACTTGTTAGAACCTCCAAGGACTCGTGCTACACCCTCTACGTCACTTGGGGACTCAAGCATTGTTTAGGATCATTCTAATGGTTCATATAAGTCCAAATACATATTCCTAGACCATTCAAAGCCTTTAGAATACTCTCTTCACCATTCTACACTTGTTAGAACCTCCAAGGACTCGTGCTACACCCTCTACGTCACTTGGGGTACCGAGCAATGTTTAGGATCATTCTAATGGTTCTTATAAGTCCTAATACACATTCCTAGACCATTCTAAGCCTTTAGAATACTCTGTTAACCATTCAACACTTGTTAGAACATCCAAGGACTCGTGCTACACCCTCTACGTCCCTTGGTGTACCAAGCAATGTTTCGGATCATTCTAATGGTTCTTATAAGTCCTAATACACATTCCTAGATTCTAAGCCTTTAGAATACTCTCTTAACCATTATACACTTGTTAAACCTCCAAGGACTCATGCTACACCCTCTACGTCCCTTGAGGACTCAAGTATTGTTTAGGATCATTCTAATGGTTCTTATAAGTCCTGATACACCTTCCTAGACCATTCTAAGCCTTTAGAATACTCTCTTAACCATTCTACACTTGTTAGAACCTCCAAGGACTCATGCTACACCCTCTACGTCCCTTGGGGACTCAAGAAATGTTTAGGATCATTCTAATGGTTCATATAAGTCCAAATACATATTCCTTGACCATTCTAAGCCTTTAGAATACTCTCTTAACCATTCTACACTTGTTAGAACCTCCAAGGACTCATGCTACACGCTCTACGTCCCTTAGGGACTCAAACATTGTTTAGGATCATTCTAATGGTTCTTATAAATCCAAATACATATTCCTAGACCATTCTAAGCCTTAAGAATACTCTCTTAACCATTCTACACTTGTTAGAACCTACAAGGACTCGTGCTACACACTGTACGTCACTTGGGGTACCGAGCAATGTTTAGGATCATTCTAATGGTTCTTATAAGTCCTAATACACATTCCTAGACCATTCTAAGCCTTTAGAGTACTCTCTTAACCATTCTACACTTGTTAGAACATTCAAGGACTCGTGCTACACCCTCTACGTCACTTGGGGTACCGAGCAATGTTTAGGATCATTCTAATGGTTCTTATAAGTCCTAATACACATTCCTAGACCATTCTAAGCCTTTAAAATACTCTGTTAACCATTCAACACTTGTTAGAACATCCAAGGACTCGTGCTACACCCTCTACGTCCCTTGGTGTACCAAGCAATGTTTCGGATCATTCTAATGGTTCTTATAAGTCCTAATACACATTCCTAGATTCTAAGCCTTTAGAATACTCTCTTAACCATTATACACTTGTTAAACCTCCAAGGACTCATCCTACACCCTCTACGTCCCTTGAGGACTCAAGTATTGTTTAGGATCATTCAAATGGTTCTTATAAGTCCTAATACACATTCCTAGACCATTCTAAGCCTTTAGAAAACTCTCTTAACCATTCTACACTTGTTAGAACATCCAAGGACTCGTGCTACACCCTCTACATCCCTTGGTGTACCAAGCAATGTTTAGGATCATTCTAATGGTTCTTATAAGTCCTAATACACCTTCCTAGACCATTCTAAGCCTTTAGAATACTCTCTTAACCATTCTACACTTGTTAGAACCTCCAAGGAATCATGCTACACGCTCTACGTCCCTCGGGGAGTCAAGCATTGTTTAGGATCATTCTAATGGTTCTTATAAGTCCTAATACACCTTCCTAGACCATTCTAAGCCTTTAGAATACTCTCTTAACCATTCTACACTTGTTAGAACCTCCAAGGACTCATGCTACACCCTCTACGTCCCTTGGGGACTCAAGAAATGTTTAGGATCATTCTAATGGTTCATATAAGTCCAAATACATATTCCTTGACCATTCTAAGCCTTTAGAATACTCTCTTAACCATTCTACACTTGTTATAACCTCCAAGGACTCGTGCTACACCCTCTACGTCCTTTGGGGTACCAACCAATGTTTAGGATCATTCTAATGGTTCTTATAAGTGCTAATACACATTCCTAGACCATTATAGGTCTTTAGAATACTCTCTTAACCATTCTACACTTGTTAGAACCTCCAAGGACTCATGCGACACGCTCTACTTTCCTTGGGGACTCAAGAATTATTTAGGATCATTCTAATGGTTCTTATAAGTCCTAATACACCTTCCTAGACCATTCTAAGCCTTTAGAATACACTCTTAACCATGCTACACTTGTTAGAACCTCCAAGGACTTGTGCTACACCCTCTACGTCACTTGGGGTACCGAGCAATGTTTAGGATCATTCTAATGGTTCTTATAAGTCCTAATACACATTCCTAGACCATTCTAAGCCTTTAGAATACTCTCTTAACCATTCTACACTTGTTAGAACCTCCAAGGACTCATGCTACACGCTCTACGTTCCTTGGGGACTCAAGCATTGTTTAGGATCATTCTAATGGTTCTTATAAGTCCAAATACATATTACTAGACCATTCTAAGCCTTTAGAATACTCTCTTAACCATTCTACACTTGTTAGAACCTCCAAGGACTCATGCGACACGCTCTACTTCCCTTGGGGACTCAAGCATTATTTAGGATCATTCTAATGGTTCTTATAAGTCCAAATACATATTACTAGACCATTCTAAGCCTTTAGAATACTCTCTTAACCATTCTACACTTGTTAGAACCTCCAAGGACTCATGCTACACGCTCTACGTTCCTTGGGGACTCAAGCATTGTTTAGGATCATTCTAATGGTTCTTATAAGTCCAAATACATATTACTAGACCATTCTAAGCCTTTAGAATACTCTCTTAACCATTCTACACTTGTTAGAACCTCCAAGGACTCATGCGACACGCTCTACTTCCCTTGGGGACTCAAGCATTATTTAGGATCATTCTAATGGTTCTTATAAGTCCAAATACATATTACTAGACCATTCTAAGCCTTTAGAATACTCTCTTAACCATTCTACACTTGTTAGAACCTCCAAGGACTCATGCTACATGCTCTACGTTCCTTGGGGACTCAAGCATTGTTTAGGATCATTCTAATGGTTCTTATAAGTCCAAATACATATTACTAGACCATTCTAAGCCTTTAGAATACTCTCTTAACCATTCTACACTTGTTAGAACCTCCAAGGACTCATGCGACACGCTCTACTTCCCTTGGGGACTCAAGCATTATTTAGGATCATTCTAATGGTTCTTATAAGTCCAAATACATATTCCTAGAACATTCTAAGCCTTTAGAATACTCTCTTAACTATTCTACACTTGTTAGAACCTCCAAGGACTCGTGCTACACCCTCTACGTCACTTGGGGACTCAAGCATTGTTTAGGATCATTCTAATGGTTCATATAAGTCCAAATACATATTCCTAGACCATTCAAAGCCTTTAGAATACTCTCTTCACCATTCTACACTTGTTAGAACCTCCAAGGACTCGTGCTACACCCTCTACGTCACTTGGGGTACCGAGCAATGTTTAGGATCATTCTAATGGTTCTTATAAGTCCTAATACACATTCCTAGACCATTCTAAGCCTTTAGAATACTCTGTTAACCATTCAACACTTGTTAGAACATCCAAGGACTCGTGCTACACCCTCTACGTCCCTTGGTGTACCAAGCAATGTTTCGGATCATTCTAATGGTTCTTATAAGTCCTAATACACATTCCTAGATTCTAAGCCTTTAGAATACTCTCTTAACCATTATACACTTGTTAAACCTCCAAGGACTCATGCTACACCCTCTACGTCCCTTGAGGACTCAAGTATTGTTTAGGATCATTCTAATGGTTCTTATAAGTCCTGATACACCTTCCTAGACCATTCTAAGCCTTTAGAATACTCTCTTAACCATTCTACACTTGTTAGAACCTCCAAGGACTCATGCTACACCCTCTACGTCCCTTGGGGACTCAAGAAATGTTTAGGATCATTCTAATGGTTCATATAAGTCCAAATACATATTCCTTGACCATTCTAAGCCTTTAGAATACTCTCTTAACCATTCTACACTTGTTATAACCTCCTAGGACTCGTGCTACACCCTCTACGTCCTTTGGGGTACCAACCAATGTTTAGGATCATTCTAATGGTTCTTATAAGTGCTAATACACATTCCTAGACCATTATAGGCCTTTAGAATACTCTCTTAACCATTCTACACTTGTTAGAACCTCCAAGGACTCATGCGACACGCTCTACTTCCCTTGGGGACTCAAGAATTATTTAGGATCATTCTAATGGTTCTTATAAGTCCAAATACATATTACTAGACCATTCTAAGCCTTTAGAATACTCTCTTAACTATTCTACACTTGTTAGAACCTCCAAGGACTCATGCTACACGCTCTACGTCCCTTGGGGACTCAAGCATTGTTTAGGATCATTCTAATGGTTCTTATAAGTCCAAATACATATTCCTAGAACATTCTAAGCCTTTAGAATACTCTCTTAACTATTCTACACTTGTTAGAACCTCCAAGGACTCATGCTACACGCTCTACGTCCCTTGGGGACTCAAGCATTGTTTAGGATCATTCTAATGGTTCTTATAAATCCAAATACATATTCCTAGACCATTCTAAGCCTTTAGAATACTCTCTTAACCATTCTACACTTGTTAGAACCTCCAAGGACTCATGCTACACGCTCTACGTCCCTTGGGGACTCAAGCATAGTTTAGGATCATTCTAATGGTTCTTATAAGTCCAAATACATATTCCTAGAACATTCTAAGCCTTTAGAATACTCTCTTAACCATTCTACACTTGTTAGAACCTCCAAGGACTCATGCTACACGCTCTACGTTCCTTGGGGACTCAAGCATTGTTTAGGATCATTCTAATGGTTCTTATAAGTCCAAATACATATTACTAGACCATTCTAAGCCTTTAGAATACTCTCTTAACCATTCTACACTTGTTAGAACCTCCAAGGACTCATGCGACACGCTCTACTTCCCTTGGGGACTCAAGCATTATTTAGGATCATTCTAATGGTTCTTATAAGTCCAAATACATATTACTAGACCATTCTAAGCCTTTAGAATACTCTCTTAACTATTCTACACTTGTTAGAACCTCCAAGGACTCATGCTACACGCTCTACGTCCCTTGGGGACTCAAGCATTGTTTAGGATCATTCTAATGGTTCTTATAAGTCCAAATACATATTCCTAGACCATTCTAAGCCTTTAGAATACTCTCTTAACTATTCTACACTTGTTAGAACCTCCAAGGACTCATGCTACACGCTCTACGTCCCTTGGGGACTCAAGCATTGTTTAGGATCATTCTAATGGTTCTTATAAGTCCAAATACATATTCCTAGAACATTCTAAGCCTTTAGAATACTCTCTTAACTATTCTACACTTGTTAGAACCTCCAAGGACTCATGCTACACGCTCTACGTCCCTTGGGGACTCAAGCATTGTTTAGGATCATTCTAATGGTTCTTATAAATCCAAATACATATTCCTAGACCATTCTAAGCCTTTAGAATACTCTCTTAACTATTCTACACTTGTTAGAACCTCCAAGGACTCATGCTACATGCTCTACGTCCCTTGGGGACTCAAGCATTGTTTAGGATCATTCTAATGGTTCTTATAAGTCCAAATACATATTCCTAGAACATTCTAAGCCTTTAGAATACTCTCTTAACCATTCTACACTTGTTAGAACCTCCAAGGACTCATGCTACACGCTCTACGTTCCTTGGGGACTCAAGCATTGTTTAGGATAATTCTAATGGTTCTTATAAGTCCAAATACATATTACTAGACCATTCTAAGCCTTTAGAATACTCTCTTAACCATTCTACACTTGTTAGAACCTCCAAGGACTCATGCGACACGCTCTACTTCCCTTGGGGACTCAAGCATTATTTAGGATCATTCTAATGGTTCTTATAAGTCCAAATACATATTACTAGACCATTCTAAGCCTTTAGAATACTCTCTTAACCATTCTACACTTGTTAGAACCTCCAAGGACTAATGCTACACGCTCTACGTCCCTTGGGGACTCAAGCATTGTTTAGGATCATTCTAATGGTTCTTATAAGTCCAAATACATATTCCTAGAACATTCTAAGCCTTTAGAATACTCTCTTAACTATTCTACACTTGTTAGAACCTCCAAGGACTCATGCTACACGCTCTACGTCCCTTGGGGACTCAAGCATTGTTTAGGATCATTCTAATGGTTCATATAAGTCCAAATACATATTCCTAGACCATTCAAAGCCTTTAGAATACTCTCTTCACCATTCTACACTTGTTAGAACCTCCAAGGACTCGTGCTACACCCTCTACGTCACTTGGGGTACCGAGCAATGTTTAGGATCAGTCTAATGGTTCTTATAAGTCCTAATACACATTCCTAGACCATTCTAAGCCTTTAGAATACTCTGTTAACCATTCAACACTTGTTAGAACATCCAAGGACTCGTGCTACACCCTCTACGTCCCTTGGTGTACCACGCAATGTTTCGGATCATTCTAATGGTTCTTATAAGTCCTAATACACATTCCTAGATTCTAAGCCTTTAGAATACTCTCTTAACCATTATACACTTGTTAAACCTCCAAGGACTCATGCTACACCCTCTACGTCCCTTGAGGACTCAAGTATTGTTTAGGATCATTCTAATGGTTCTTATAAGTCCTAATACACATTCCTAGACCATTCTAAGCCTTTAGAATACTCTCTTAACCATTCTACACTTGTTAGAACATCCAAGGACTCGTGCTACACCCTCTACGTCCCTTGGTGTACCAAGCAATGTTTAGGATCATTCTAATGGTTCTTATAAGTCCTAATACACCTTCCTAGACCATTCTAAGCCTTTAGAATACTCTCTTAACCATTCTACACTTGTTAGAACCTCCAAGGACTCATGCTACACCCTCTACGTCCCTTGGGGACTCAAGAAATGTTTAGGATCATTCTAATGGTTCATATAAGTCCAAATACATATTTCTTTACCATTCTAAGCCTTTAGAATACTCTCTTAACCATTCTACACTTGTTATAACCTCCAAGGACTCGTGCTACACCCTCTACGTCCTTTGGGGTACCAACCAATGTTTAGGATCATTCTAATGGTTCTTATAAGTGCTAATACACATTCCTAGACCATTATAGGCCTTTAGAATACTCTCTTAACCATTCTACACATGTTAGAACCTCCAAGGACTCATGCGACACGCTCTACTTCCCTTGGGGACTCAAGAATTATTTAGGATCATTCTAATGGTTCTTATAAGTCCAAATACATATTCCTAGAACATTCTAAGCCTTTAGAATACTCTCTTAACCATTCTACACTTGTTAGAACCTCCAAGGACTCATGCTACACCCTCTTCGTCACTTGGGGACTCAAGCATTGTTTAGGATCATTCTAATGGTTCTTATAAGTCCAAATACATATTACTAGACCATTCTAAGCCTTTAGAATACTCTCTTAACCATTCTACACTTGTTAGAACCTCCAAGGACTCATGCGACACGCTCTACTTCCCTTGGGGACTCAAGCATTTTTAGGATCATTCTAATGGTTCTTATAAGTCCAAATACATATTACTAGACCATTCTAAGCCTTTAGAATACTCTCTTAACTATTCTACACTTGTTAGAACCTCCAAGGACTCATGCTACACGCTCTACGTCCCTTGGGGACTCAAGCATTGTTTAGGATCATTCTAATGGTTCTTATAAGTCCAAATACATATTCCTAGAACATTCTAAGCCTTTAGAATACTCTCTTAACTATTCTACACTTGTTAGAACCTCCAAGGACTCATGCTACACGCTCTACGTCCCTTGGGGACTCAAGCATTGTTTAGGATCCTTCTAATGGTTCTTATAAATCCAAATACATATTCCTAGACCATTCTAAGCCTTTAGAATACTCTCTTAACCATTCTACACTTGTTAGAACCTCCAAGGACTCAAGCTACACGCTCTACGTCCCTTGGGGACTCAAGCATTGTTTAGGATCATTCTAATGGTTCTTATAAGTCCAAATACATATTCCTAGAACATTCTAAGCCTTTAGAATACTCTCTTAACTATTCTACACTTGTTAGAACCTCCAAGGACTCATGCTACACGCTCTACGTCCCTTGGGGACTCAAGCATTGTTTAGGATCATTCTAATGGTTCATATAAGTCCAAATACATATTCCTAGACCATTCAAAGCCTTTAGAATACTCTCTTCACCATTCTACACTTGTTAGAACCTCCAAGGACTCGTGCTACACCCTCTACGTCACTTGGGGTACCGAGCAATGTTTAGGATCATTCTAATGGTTCTTATAAGTCCTAATACACATTCCTAGACCATTCTAAGCCTTTAGAATACTCTGTTAACCATTCAACACTTGTTAGAACATCCAAGGACTCGTGCTACACCCTCTACGTCCCTTGGTGTACCAAGCAATGTTTCGGATCATTCTAATGGTTCTTATAAGTCCTAATACACATTCCTTGATTCTAAGCCTTTAGAATACTCTCTTAACCATTATACACTTGTTAAACCTCCAAGGACTCATGCTACACCCTCTACGTCCCTTGAGGACTCAAGTATTGTTTAGGATCATTCTAATGGTTCTTATAAGTCCTAATACACATTCCTAGACCATTCTAAGCCTTTAGAATACTCTCTTAACCATTCTACACTTGTTAGAACATCCAAGGACTCGTGCTACACCCTCTACGTCCCTTGGTGTACCAAGCAATGTTTAGGATCATTCTAATGGTTCTTATAAGTCCTAATACACCTTCCTAGACCATTCTAAGCCTTTAGAATACTCTCTTAACCATTCTACACTTGTTAGAACCTCCAAGGACTCATGCTACACCCTCTACGTCCCTTGCGGACTCAAGAAATGTTTAGGATCATTCTAATGGTTCATATAAGTCCAAATACATATTTCTTTACCATTCTAAGCCTTTAGAATACTCTCTTAACCATTCTACACTTGTTATAACCTCCAAGGACTCGTGCTACACCCTCTACGTCCTTTGGGGTACCAACCAATGTTTAGGATCATTCTAATGGTTCTTATAAGTGCTAATACACATTCCTAGACCATTATAGGCCTTTAGAATACTCTCTTAACCATTCTACACTTGTTAGAACCTCCAAGGACTCATGCGACACGCTCTACTTCCCTTGGGGACTCAAGAATTATTTAGGATCATTCTAATGGTTCTTATAAGTCCAAATACATATTCCTAGAACATTCTAAGCCTTTAGAATACTCTCCTAACCATTCTACACTTGTTAGAACCTCCAAGGACTCATGCTACACCCTCTTCGTCACTTGGGGACTCAAGCATTGTTTAGGATCATTCTAATGGTTCTTATAAGTCCAAATACATATTACTAGACCATTCTAAGCCTTTAGAATACTCTCTTAACCATTCTACACTTGTTAGAACCTCCAAGGACTCATGCGACACGCTCTACTTCCCTTGGGGACTCAAGCATTTTTAGGATCATTCTAATGGTTCTTATAAGTCCAAATACATATTACTAGACCATTCTAAGCCTTTAGAATACTCTCTTAACTATTCTACACTTGTTAGAACCTCCAAGGACTCATGCTACACGCTCTACGTCCCTTGGGGACTCAAGCATTGTTTAGGATCATTCTAATGGTTCTTATAAGTCCTAATACACATTCCTAGACCATTCTAAGCCTTTAGAATACTCTCTTAACCATTCTACACTTGTTAGAACCTCCAAGGACTCATGCTACACGCTCTACGTTCCTTGGGGACTCAAGCATTGTTTAGGATCATTCTAATGGTTCTTATAAGTCCAAATACATATTACTAGACCATTCTAAGCCTTTAGAATACTCTCTTAACTATTCTACACTTGTTAGAACCTCCAAGGACTCATGCTACACGCTCTACGTCCCTTGGGGACTCAAGCATTGTTTAGGATCATTCTAATGGTTCTTATAAGTCCAAATACATATTCCTAGAACATTCTAAGCCTTTAGAATACTCTCTTAACTATTCTACACTTGTTAGAACCTCCAAGGACTCATGCTACACGCTCTACGTCCCTTGGGGACTCAAGCATTGTTTAGGATCATTCTAATGGTTCATATAAGTCCAAATACATATTCCTAGACCATTCAAAGCCTTTAGAATACTCTCTTCACCATTCTACACTTGTTAGAACCTCCAAGGACTCGTGCTACACCCTCTACGTCACTTGGGGTACCGAGCAATGTTTAGGATCATTCTAATGGTTCTTATAAGTCCTAATACACATTCCTAGACCATTCTAAGCCTTTAGAATACTCTGTTAACCATTCAACACTTGTTAGAACATCCAAGGACTCGTGCTACACCCTCTACGTCCCTTGGTGTACCAAGCAATGTTTCGGATCATTCTAATGGTTCTTATAAGTCCTAATACACATTCCTTGATTCTAAGCCTTTAGAATACTCTCTTAACCATTATACACTTGTTAAACCTCCAAGGACTCATGCTACACCCTCTACGTCCCTTGAGGACTCAAGTATTGTTTAGGATCATTCTAATGGTTCTTATAAGTCCTAATACACATTCCTAGACCATTCTAAGCCTTTAGAATACTCTCTTAACCATTCTACACTTGTTAGAACATCCAAGGACTCGTGCTACACCCTCTACGTCCCTTGGTGTACCAAGCAATGTTTAGGATCATTCTAATGGTTCTTACAAGTCCTAATACACCTTCCTAGACCATTCTAAGCCTTTAGAATACTCTCTTAACCATTCTACACTTGTTAGAACCTCCAAGGACTCATGCTACACCCTCTACGTCCCTTGGGGACTCAAGAAATGTTTAGGATCTTTCTAATGGTTCATATAAGTCCAAATACATATTCCTTGACCATTCTAAGCCTTTAGAATACTCTCTTAACCATTCTACACTTGTTATAACCTCCAAGGACTCGTGCTACACCCTCTACGTCCTTTGGGGTACCAACCAATGTTTAGGATCATTCTAATGGTTCTTATAAGTGCTAATACACATTCCTAGACCATTATAGGTCTTTAGAATACTCCCTTAACCATTCTACACTTGTTAGAACCTCCAAGGACTCATGCGACACGCTCTACTTCCCTTGGGGACTCAAGAATTATTTAGGATCATTCTAATGGTTCTTATAAGTCCAAATACATATTCCTAGACCATTCTAAGCCTTTAGAATACACTCTTAACCATGCTACACTTGTTAGAACCTCCAAGGACTTGTGCTACACCCTCTACGTCACTTGGGGTACCGAGCAATGTTTAGGATCATTCTAATGGTTCTTATAAGTCCTAATACACATTCCTAGACCATTCTAAGCCTTTAGAATACTCTCTTAACCATTCTACACTTGTTAGAACCTCCAAGGACTCATGCTACACGCTCTACGTTCCTTGGGGACTCAAGCATTGTTTAGGATCATTCTAATGGTTCTTATAAGTCCAAATACATATTACTAGACCATTCTAAGCCTTTAGAATACTCTCTTAACTATTCTACACTTGTTAGAACCTCCAAGGACTCATGCTACACGCTCTACGTCCCTTGGGGACTCAAGCATTGTTTAGGATCATTCTAATGGTTCTTATAACTCCAAATACATATTCCTAGAACATTCTAAGCCTTTAGAATACTCTCTTAACTATTCTACACTTGTTAGAACCTCCAAGGACTCATGCTACACGCTCTACGTCCCTTGGGGACTCAAGCATTGTTTAGGATCATTCTAATGGTTCATATAAGTCCAAATACATATTCCTAGACCATTCAAAGCCTTTAGAATACTCTCTTCACCATTCTACACTTGTTAGAACCTCCAAGGACTCGTGCTACACCCTCTACGTCACTTGGGGTACCGAGCAATGTTTAGGATCATTCTAATGGTTCTTATAAGTCCTAATACACATTCCTAGACCATTCTAAGCCTTTAGAATACTCTGTTAACCATTCAACACTTGTTAGAACATCCAAGGACTCGTGCTACACCCTCTACGTCCCTTGGTGTACCAAGCAATGTTTCGGATCATTCTAATGGTTCTTATAAGTCCTAATACACATTCCTAGATTCTAAGCCTTTAGAATACTCTCTTAACCATTATACACTTGTTAAACCTCCAAGGACTCATGCTACACCCTCTACGTCCCTTGAGGACTCAAGTATTGTTTAGGATCATTCTAATGGTTCTTATAAGTCCTAATACACATTCCTAGACCATTCTAAGCCTTTAGAATACTCTCTTAACCATTCTACACTTTTTAGAACATCCAAGGACTCGTGCTACACCCTCTACGTCCCTTGGTGTACCAAGCAATGTTTAGGATCATTCTAATGGTTCTTTTAAGTCCTAATACACCTTCCTAGACCATTCTAAGCCTTTAGAATACTCTCTTAACCATTCTACACTTGTTAGAACATCCAAGGACTCATGCTACACCCTCTACGTCCCTTGGGGACTCAAGTATTGTTTAGGATCATTTTAATGGTTCATATAAGTCCAAATACATATTCCTTGACCATTCTAAGCCTTTAGAATACTCTCTTAACCATTCTACACTTGTTATAACCTCCAAGGACTCGTGCTACACCCTCTACGTCCTTTGGGGTACCAACCAATGTTTAGGATCATTCTAATGGTTCTTATAAGTGCTAATACACATTCCTAGACCATTATAGGCCTTTAGAATACTCTCTTAACCATTCTACACTTGTTAGAACCTCCAAGGACTCATGCGACACGCTCTACTTCCCTTGGGGACTCAAGAATTATTTAGGATCATTCTAATGGTTCTTATAAGTCCAAATACATATTCCTAGAACATTCTAAGCCTTTAGAATACTCTCTTAACCATTCTACACTTGTTAGAACCTCCAAGGACTCATGCTACACCCTCTTCGTCACTTGGGGACTCAAGCATTGTTTAGGATCATTCTAATGGTTCTTATAAGTCCAAATACATATTCCTAGAACATTCTAAGCCTTTAGAATACTCTCTTAACCATTCTACACTTGTTAGAACCTCCAAGGACTCATGCTACACCCTCTTCGTCACTTGGGGACTCAAGTATTGTTTAGGATCATTCTAATGGTTCATATAAGTCCAAATACATATTCCTTGACCATTCTAAGCCTTTAGAATACTCTCTTAACCATTCTACACTTGTTATAACCTCCAAGGACTCGTGCTACACCCTCTACGTCCTTTGGGGTACCAACCAATGTTTAGGATCATTCTAATGGTTCTTATAAGTGCTAATACACATTCCTAGACCATTATAGGCCTTTAGAATACTCTCTTAACCATTCTACACTTGTTAGAACCTCCAAGGACTCATGCGACACGCTCTACTTCCCTTGGGGACTCAAGCATTTTTAGGATCATTCTAATGGTTCTTATAAGTCCAAATACATATTACTAGACCATTCTAAGCCTTTAGAATACTCTCTTAACTATTCTACACTTGTTAGAACCTCCAAGGACTCCTGCTACACGCTCTACGTCCCTTGGGGACTCAAGCATTGTTTAGGATCATTCTAATGGTTCTTATAAGTCCAAATACATATTCCTAGAACATTCTAAGCCTTTAGAATACTCTCTTAACTATTCTACACTTGTTAGAACCTCCAAGGACTCCTGCTACACGCTCTACCTCCCTTGGGGACTCAAGCATTGTTTAGGATCATTCTAATGGTTCTTATAAATCCAAATACATATTCCTAGACCATTCTAAGCCTTTAGAATACTCTCTTAACCATTCTACACTTGTTAGAACCTCCAAGGACTCATGCTACACGCTCTACGTCCCTTGGGGACTCAAGCATTGTTTAGGATCATTCTAATGGTTCTTATAAGTCCAAATACATATTCCTAGAACATTCTAAGCCTTTAGAATACTCTCTTAACTATTCTACACTTGTTAGAACCTCCAAGGACTCATGCTACACGCTCTACGTCCCTTGGGGACTCAAGCATTGTTTAGGATCATTCTAATGGTTCATATAAGTCCAAATACATATTCCTAGACCATTCAAAGCCTTTAGAATACTCTCTTCACCATTCTACACTTGTTAGAACCTCCAAGGACTCGTGCTACACCCTCTACGTCACTTGGGGTACCGAGCAATGTTTAGGATCATTCTAATGGTTCTTATAAGTCCTAATACACATTCCTAGACCATTCTAAGCCTTTAGAATACTCTGTTAACCATTCAACACTTGTTAGAACATCCAAGGACTCGTGCTACACCCTCTACGTCCCTTGGTGTACCAAGCAATGTTTCGGATCATTCTAATGGTTCTTATAAGTCCTAATACACATTCCTAGATTCTAAGCCTTTAGAATACTCTCTTAACCATTATACACTTGTTAAACCTCCAAGGACTCATGCTACACCCTCTACGTCCCTTGAGGACTCAAGTATTGTTTAGGATCATTCTAATGGTTCTTATAAGTCCTAATACACATTCCTAGACCATTCTAAGCCTTTAGAATACTCTCTTCACCATTCTACACTTGTTAGAACCTCCAAGGACTCATGCTACACCCTCTACGTCCCTTGGGGACTCAAGCATTGTTTAGGATCATTCTAATGGTTCTTATAAGTCCAAATACATATTCCTAGACCATTCTAAGCCATTAGAATACTCTCTTAACCATTCTACACTTGTTAGAACCTCCAAGGACTCGTGCTACACCCTCTACATCCCTTGAGGACTCAAGAAATGTTTAGGATCATTCTAATGGTTCATATAAGTCCAAATACATATTCCTTGACCATTCTAAGCCTTTAGAATACTCTCTTAACCATTCTACACTTGTTATAACCTCCAAGGACTCGTGCTACACCCTCTACGTCCTTTGGGGTACCAACCAATGTTTAGGATCATTCTAATGGTTCTTATAAGTGCTAATACACATTCCTAGACCATTATAGGCCTTTAGAATACTCTCTTAACCATTCTACACTTGTTAGAACCTCCAAGGACTCATGCGACACGCTCTACTTCCCTTGGGGACTCAAGAATTATTTAGGATCATTCTAATGGTTTTTATAAGTCCAAATACATATTCCTAGAACATTCTAAGCCTTTAGAATACTCTCTTAACCATTCTACACTTGTTAAAACCTCCAAGGACTCATGCTACACCCTCTTCGTCACTTGGGGACTCAAGCATTGTTTAGGATCATTCTAATGGTTCTTTTAAGTCCTAATACACCTTCCTAGACCATTCTAAGCCTTTAGAATACTCTCTTAACCATTCTACACTTGTTAGAACATCCAAGGACTCATGCTACACCCTCTACGTCCCTTGGGGACTCAAGAAATGTTTAGGATCATTCTAATGGTTCATATAAGTCCAAATACATATTCCTTGACCATTCTAAGCCTTTAGAATACTCTCTTAACCATTCTACACTTGTTAGAACCTCCAAGGACTCATGCTACACGCTCTACGTCCCTTGGGGACTCAAGCATTGTTTAGGATCATTCTAATGGTTCTTATAAGTCCAAATACATATTCCTAGAACATTCTAAGCCTTTAGAATACTCTCTTAACTATTCTACACTTGTTAGAACCTCCAAGGACTCATGCTACACGCTCTACGTCCCTTGGGGACTCAAGCATTGTTTAGGATCATTCTAATGGTTCATATAAGTCCAAATACATATTCCTAGACCATTCAAAGCCTTTAGAATACTCTCTTCACCATTCTACACTTGTTAGAACCTCCAAGGACTCGTGCTACACCCTCTACGTCACTTGGGGTACCGAGCAATGTTTAGGATCATTCTAATGGTTCTTATAAGTCCTAATACACATTCCTAGACCATTCTAAGCCTTTAGAATACTCTGTTAACCATTCAACACTTGTTAGAACATCCAAGGACTCGTGCTACACCCTCTACGTCCCTTGGTGTACCAAGCAATGTTTCGGATCATTCTAATGGTTCTTATAAGTCCTAATACACATTCCTAGATTCTAAGCCTTTAGAATACTCTCTTAACCATTATACACTTGTTAAACCTCCAAGGACTCATGCTACACCCTCTACGTCCCTTGAGGACTCAAGTATTGTTTAGGATCATTCTAATGGTTCTTATAAGTCCTAGTACACATTCCTAGACCATTCTAAGCCTTTAGAATACTCTCTTCACCATTCTACACTTGTTAGAACCTCCAAGGACTCATGCTACACCCTCTACGTCCCTTGGGGACTCAAGCATTGTTTAGGATCATTCTAATGGTTCTTATAAGTCCAAATACATATTCCTAGACCATTCTAAGCCATTAGAATACTCTCTTAACCATTCTACACTTGTTAGAACCTCCAAGGACTCGTGCTACACCCTCTACATCCCTTGAGGACTCAAGAAATGTTTAGGATCATTCTAATGGTTCATATAAGTCCAAATACATATTCCTTGACCATTCTAAGCCTTTAGAATACTCTCTTAACCATTCTACACTTGTTATAACCTCCAAGGACTCGTGCTACACCCTCTACGTCCTTTGGGGTACCAACCAATGTTTAGGATCATTCTAATGGTTCTTATAAGTGCTAATACATATTCCTAGACCATTATAGGCCTTTAGAATACTCTCTTAACCATTCTACACTTGTTAGAACCTCCAAGGACTCATGCGACACGCTCTACTTCCCTTGGGGACTCAAGAATTATTTAGGATCATTCTAATGGTTCTTATAAGTCCAAATACATATTCCTAGAACATTCTAAGCCTTTAGAATACTCTCTTAACCATTCTACACTTGTTAGAACCTCCAAGGACTCATGCTACACCCTCTTCGTCACTTGGGGACTCAAGCATTGTTTAGGATCATTCTAATGGTTCTTTTAAGTCCTAATACACCTTCCTAGACCATTCTAAGCCTTTAGAATACTCTCTTAACCATTCTACACTTGGTAGAACATCCAAGGACTCCTGCTACACCCTCTACGTCCCTTGGGGACTCAAGAAATGTTTAGGATCATTCTAATGGTTCATATAAGTCCAAATACATATTCCTTGACCATTCTAAGCCTTTAGAATACTCTCTTAACCATTCTACACTTGTTATAACCTCCAAGGACTCGTGCTACACCCTCTACGTCCTTTGGGGTACCAACCAATGTTTAGGATCATTCTAATGGTTCTTATAAGTGCTAATACACATTCCTAGACCATTATAGGCCTTTAGAATACTCTCTTAACCATTCTACACTTGTTAGAACCTCCAAGGACTCATGCGACACGCTCTACTTCCCTTGGGGACTCAAGAATTATTTAGGATCATTCTAATGGTTCTTATAAGTCCAAATACATATTCCTAGACCATTCAAAGCCTTTAGAATACTCTCTTAACTATTCTACACTTGTCATAACCTCCAAGGACTCATGCGACACGCTCTACGTCCCTTGGGGACTCAAGCATTGTTTAGGATCATTCTAATGGTTCATATAAGTCCAAATACATATTCCTAGACCATTCAATGCCTTTAGAATACTCTCTTCACCATTCTACACTTGTTAGAACCTCCAAGGACTCGTGCTACACCCTCTACGTCCTTTGGGGTACCGAGCAATGTTTAGGATCATTCTAATGGTTCTTATAAGTGCTAATACACATTCCTAGACCATTATAGGCCTTTAGAATACTCTCTTAACCATTCTACACTTGTTAGAACCTCCAAGGACTCCTGCGACACGCTCTACTTCCCTTGGGGACTCAAGAATTATTTAGGATCATTCTAATGGTTCTTATAAATCCAAATACATATTCCTAGACCATTCTAAGCCTTTAGAATACTCTCTTAACCATTCTACACTTGTTAGAACCTCCAAGGACTCATGCTACACGCTCTACGTCCCTTGGGGACTCAAGCATTGTTTAGGATCATTCTAATGGTTCTTATAAGTCCAAATACATATTCCTAGAACATTCTAAGCCTTTAGAATACTCTCTTAACTATTCTACACTTGTTAGAACCTCCAAGGACTCATGCTACACGCTCTACGTCCCTTGGGGACTCAAGCATTGTTTAGGATCATTCTAATGGTTCATATAAGTCCAAATACATATTCCTAGACCATTCAAAGCCTTTAGAATACTCTCTTCACCATTCTACACTTGTTAGAACCTCCAAGGACTCGTGCTACACCCTCTACGTCACTTGGGGTACCGAGCAATGTTTAGGATCATTCTAATGGTTCTTATAAGTCCTAATACACATTCCTAGACCATTCTAAGCCTTTAGAATACTCTGTTAACCATTCAACACTTGTTAGAACATCCAAGGACTCGTGCTACACCCTCTACGTCCCTTGGTGTACCAAGCAATGTTTCGGATCATTCTAATGGTTCTTATAAGTCCTAATACACATTCCTAGATTCTAAGCCTTTAGAATACTCTCTTAACCATTATACACTTGTTAAACCTCCAAGGACTCATGCTACACCCTCTACGTCCCTTGAGGACTCAAGTATTGTTTAGGATCATTCTAATGGTTCTTATAAGTCCTAATACACATTCCTAGACCATTCTAAGCCTTTAGAATACTCTCTTCACCATTCTACACTTGTTAGAACCTCCAAGGACTCATGCTACACCCTCTACGTCCCTTGGGGACTCAAGCATTGTTTAGGATCATTCTAATGGTTCTTATAAGTCCAAATACATATTCCTAGACCATTCTAAGCCATTAGAATACTCTCTTAACCATTCTACACTTGTTAGAACCTCCAAGGACTCGTGCTACACCCTCTACATCCCTTGAGGACTCAAGAAATGTTTAGGATCATTCTAATGGTTCATATAAGTCCAAATACATATTCCTTGACCATTCTAAGCCTTTAGAATACTCTCTTAACCATTCTACACTTGTTATAACCTCCAAGGACTCGTGCTACACCCTCTACGTCCTTTGGGGTACCAACCAATGTTTAGGATCATTCTAATGGTTCTTATAAGTGCTAATACACATTCCTAGACCATTATAGGCCTTTAGAATACTCTCTTAACCATTCTACACTTGTTAGAACCTCCAAGGACTCATGCGACACGCTCTACTTCCCTTGGGGACTCAAGAATTATTTAGGATCATTCTAATGGTTTTTATAAGTCCAAATACATATTCCTAGAACATTCTAAGCCTTTAGAATACTCTCTTAACCATTCTACACTTGTTAAAACCTCCAAGGACTCATGCTACACCCTCTTCGTCACTTGGGGACTCAAGCATTGTTTAGGATCATTCTAATGGTTCTTTTAAGTCCTAATACACCTTCCTAGACCATTCTAAGCCTTTAGAATACTCTCTTAACCATTCTACACTTGTTAGAACATCCAAGGACTCATGCTACACCCTCTACGTCCCTTGGGGACTCAAGAAATGTTTAGGATCATTCTAATGGTTCATATAAGTCCAAATACATATTCCTTGACCATTCTAAGCCTTTAGAATACTCTCTTAACCATTCTACACTTGTTAGAACCTCCAAGGACTCATGCTACACGCTCTACGTCCCTTGGGGACTCAAGCATTGTTTAGGATCATTCTAATGGTTCTTATAAGTCCAAATACATATTCCTAGAACATTCTAAGCCTTTAGAATACTCTCTTAACTATTCTACACTTGTTAGAACCTCCAAGGACTCATGCTACACGCTCTACGTCCCTTGGGGACTCAAGCATTGTTTAGGATCATTCTAATGGTTCATATAAGTCCAAATACATATTCCTAGACCATTCAAAGCCTTTAGAATACTCTCTTCACCATTCTACACTTGTTAGAACCTCCAAGGACTCGTGCTACACCCTCTACGTCACTTGGGGTACCGAGCAATGTTTAGGATCATTCTAATGGTTCTTATAAGTCCTAATACACATTCCTAGACCATTCTAAGCCTTTAGAATACTCTGTTAACCATTCAACACTTGTTAGAACATCCAAGGACTCGTGCTACACCCTCTACGTCCCTTGGTGTACCAAGCAATGTTTCGGATCATTCTAATGGTTCTTATAAGTCCTAATACACATTCCTAGATTCTAAGCCTTTAGAATACTCTCTTAACCATTATACACTTGTTAAACCTCCAAGGACTCATGCTACACCCTCTACGTCCCTTGAGGACTCAAGTATTGTTTAGGATCATTCTAATGGTTCTTATAAGTCCTAGTACACATTCCTAGACCA
Organism: Crotalaria pallida; assembly: GCA_037953625.1. Lineage (NCBI taxonomy): Eukaryota > Viridiplantae > Streptophyta > Magnoliopsida > Fabales > Fabaceae > Crotalaria > Crotalaria pallida. The sequence continues at coordinate 69,519,716 of CM075649.1, read as the reverse complement.
TTCTAAGCCTTTAGAATACTCTCTTCACCATTCTACACTTGTTAGAACCTCCAAGGACTCATGCTACACCCTCTACGTCCCTTGGGGACTCAAGCATTGTTTAGGATCATTCTAATGGTTCTTATAAGTCCAAATACATATTCCTAGACCATTCTAAGCCATTAGAATACTCTCTTAACCATTCTACACTTGTTAGAACCTCCAAGGACTCGTGCTACACCCTCTACATCCCTTGAGGACTCAAGAAATGTTTAGGATCATTCTAATGGTTCATATAAGTCCAAATACATATTCCTTGACCATTCTAAGCCTTTAGAATACTCTCTTAACCATTCTACACTTGTTATAACCTCCAAGGACTCGTGCTACACCCTCTACGTCCTTTGGGGTACCAACCAATGTTTAGGATCATTCTAATGGTTCTTATAAGTGCTAATACATATTCCTAGACCATTATAGGCCTTTAGAATACTCTCTTAACCATTCTACACTTGTTAGAACCTCCAAGGACTCATGCGACACGCTCTACTTCCCTTGGGGACTCAAGAATTATTTAGGATCATTCTAATGGTTCTTATAAGTCCAAATACATATTCCTAGAACATTCTAAGCCTTTAGAATACTCTCTTAACCATTCTACACTTGTTAGAACCTCCAAGGACTCATGCTACACCCTCTTCGTCACTTGGGGACTCAAGCATTGTTTAGGATCATTCTAATGGTTCTTTTAAGTCCTAATACACCTTCCTAGACCATTCTAAGCCTTTAGAATACTCTCTTAACCATTCTACACTTGGTAGAACATCCAAGGACTCCTGCTACACCCTCTACGTCCCTTGGGGACTCAAGAAATGTTTAGGATCATTCTAATGGTTCATATAAGTCCAAATACATATTCCTTGACCATTCTAAGCCTTTAGAATACTCTCTTAACCATTCTACACTTGTTATAACCTCCAAGGACTCGTGCTACACCCTCTACGTCCTTTGGGGTACCAACCAATGTTTAGGATCATTCTAATGGTTCTTATAAGTGCTAATACACATTCCTAGACCATTATAGGCCTTTAGAATACTCTCTTAACCATTCTACACTTGTTAGAACCTCCAAGGACTCATGCGACACGCTCTACTTCCCTTGGGGACTCAAGAATTATTTAGGATCATTCTAATGGTTCTTATAAGTCCAAATACATATTCCTAGACCATTCAAAGCCTTTAGAATACTCTCTTAACTATTCTACACTTGTCATAACCTCCAAGGACTCATGCGACACGCTCTACGTCCCTTGGGGACTCAAGCATTGTTTAGGATCATTCTAATGGTTCATATAAGTCCAAATACATATTCCTAGACCATTCAATGCCTTTAGAATACTCTCTTCACCATTCTACACTTGTTAGAACCTCCAAGGACTCGTGCTACACCCTCTACGTCCTTTGGGGTACCGAGCAATGTTTAGGATCATTCTAATGGTTCTTATAAGTGCTAATACACATTCCTAGACCATTATAGGCCTTTAGAATACTCTCTTAACCATTCTACACTTGTTAGAACCTCCAAGGACTCCTGCGACACGCTCTACTTCCCTTGGGGACTCAAGAATTATTTAGGATCATTCTAATGGTTCTTATAAGTCCAAATACATATTCCTAGAACATTCTAAGCCTTTAGAATACTCTCTTAACTATTCTACACTTGTTAGAACCTCCAAGGACTCATGCTACACGCTCTACGTCCCTTGGGGACTCAAGCATTGTTTAGGATCATTCTAATGGTTCATATAAGTCCAAATACATATTCCTAGACCATTCAAAGCCTTTAGAATACTCTCTTCACCATTCTACACTTGTTAGAACCTCCAAGGACTCGTGCTACACCCTCTACGTCACTTGGGGTACCGAGCAATGTTTAGGATCATTCTAATGGTTCTTATAAGTCCTAATACACATTCCTAGACCATTCTAAGCCTTTAGAATACTCTCTTAACCATTCTACACTTGTTAGAACATCCAAGGACTCGTGCTACACCCTCTACGTCCCTTGGTGTATACCAAGCAATGTTTAGGATCATTCTAATGGTTCTTATAAGTCCTAATACACCTTCCTAGACCATTCTAAGCCTTTAGAATACTCTCTTAACCATTCTACACTTGTTAGAACCTCCAAGGACTCATGCTACACGCTCTACGTCCCTCGGGGACTCAAGCATTGTTTAGGATCATTCTAATGGTTCTTATAAGTCCTAATACACCTTCCTAGACCATTCTAAGCCTTTAGAATACTCTCTTAACCATTCTACACTTGTTAGAACCTCCAAGGACTCATGCTACACCCTCTACGTCCCTTGGGGACTCAAGAAATGTTTAGGATCATTCTAATGGTTCATATAAGTCCAAATACATATTCCTTGACCATTCTAAGCCTTTAGAATACTCTCTTCACCATTCTACACTTGTTAGAACCTCCAAGGACTCGTGCTACACCCTCTACGTCACTTGGGGTACCGAGCAATGTTTAGGATCATTCTAATGGTTCTTATAAGTCCTAATACACCTTCCTAGACCATTCTAAGCCTTTAGAATACTCTCTTAACCATTCTACACTTGTTAGAACCTCCAAGGACTCATGCTACACGCTCTACTTCCCTTGGGGACTCAAGCATTGTTTTGGATCATTCTAATGGTTCTTATAAGTCCAAATTCATTTTCCTAGACCATTCTAATCCTTTAGAATACACTCTTGACCATTCTACACTTGTTTGAACATCCAAGGACTCGTGCTACACCCTCTACGTCCCTCGGGGACTCAAGCATTGTTTAGGATCATTCTAATGGTTCTTATAAGTCCTAATACACCTTCCTAGACCATTCTAAGCCTTTAGAATACTCTCTTAACCATTCTACACTTGTTAGAACCTCCAAGGACTCATGCTACACCCTCTACGTCCCTTGGGGACTCAAGAAATGTTTAGGATCATTCTAATGGTTCATATAAGTCCAAATACATATTCCTTGACCATTCTAAGCCTTTAGAATACTCTCTTCACCATTCTACACTTGTTAGAACCTCCAAGGACTCGTGCTACACCCTCTACGTCACTTGGGGTACCGAGCAATGTTTAGGATCATTCTAATGGTTCTTATAAGTCCTAATACACCTTCCTAGACCATTCTAAGCCTTTAGAATACTCTCTTAACCATTCTACACTTGTTAGAACCTCCAAGGACTCATGCTACACGCTCTACTTCCCTTGGGGACTCAAGCATTGTTTTGGATCATTCTAATGGTTCTTATAAGTCCAAATTCATTTTCCTAGACCATTCTAATCCTTTAGAATACACTCTTGACCATTCTACACTTGTTTGAACATCCAAGGACTCGTGCTACACCCTCTACGTCCTTTGGGGTACCAAGAAATGTTTAGGATCATTCTAATGGTTCTTATAAGTCCTAATACACCTTCCTAGACCATTCTAAGCCTTTAGAATACTCTCTTAACCATTCTACACTTGTTAGAACCTCCAAGGACTCATGCTACACGCTCTACGTCCCTCGGGGACTCAAGCATTGTTTAGGATCATTCTAATGGTTCTTATAAGTCCTAATACACCTTCCTAGACCATTCTAAGCCTTTAGAATACTCTCTTAACCATTATACACTTGTTAAACCTCCAAGGACTCATGCTACACCCTCTACGTCCCTTGAGGACTCAAGTATTGTTTAGGATCATTCTAATGGTTCTTATAAGTCCTAATACACATTCCTAGACCATTCTAAGCCTTTAGAATACTCTCTTAACCATTCTACACTTGTTAGAACATCCAAGGACTCGTGCTACACCCTCTACGTCCCTTGGTGTACCAAGCAATGTTTAGGATCATTCTAATGGTTCTTATAAGTCCTAATACACCTTCCTAGACCATTCTAAGCCTTTAGAATACTCTCTTAACCATTCTACACTTGTTAGAACCTCCAAGGACTCATGCTACACGCTCTACTTCCCTTGGGGACTCAAGCATTGTTTTGGATCATTCTAATGGTTCTTATAAGTCCAAATTCATTTTCCTAGACCATTCTAATCCTTTAGAATACACTCTTGACCATTCTACACTTGTTTGAACATCCAAGGACTCGTGCTACACCCTCTACGTCCTTTGGGGTACCAAGAAATGTTTAGGATCATTCTAATGGTTCTTATAAGTCCTAATACACATTCCTTGACCATTCTAAGCCTTTAGAATACTCTCTTAACCATTCTACACTTGTTAGAACCTCCAAGGACTCATGTTACACGCTCTACGTCCCTTGGGGACTCAAGCATTGTTTAGGATCATTCTAACGGTTCTTATAAGTCCAAATACATATTACTAGACCATTTAAGCCTTTAGAATACTCTCTTAACCATTCTACACTTGTTAGAACCTCCAAGGACTCACGCTACACGCTCTACGTCCCTTGGGGACTCAAGCATTGTTTAGGATCATTCTAATGGTTCTTATAAGTCCAAATTCATTTTCCTAGACCATTCTAATCCTTTAGAATACACTCTTGACCATTCTACACTTGTCAAAACCTCCAAGGACTCGTGCTACACCCTCTACGTCACTTGGGGTACCGAGCAATGTTTAGGATCATTCTAATGGTTCTTATAAGTCCTAATACACATTCCTAGACAATTCTAAGCCTTTAGAATACTCTCTTAACCATTCTACACTTGTTAGAACCTCCAAGGACTCATGCTACACGCTCTACGTCCCTTAGGGACTCAAGCATTGTTTAGGATCATTCTAATGGTTCATATAAGTCCAAATACATATTCCTAGACCATTCAAAGCCTTTAGAATACTCTCTTCACCATTCTACACTTGTTAGAACCTCCAAGGACTCGTGCTACACCCTCTACGTCACTTGGGGTACCGAGCAATGTTTAGGATCATTCTAATGGTTCTTATAAGTCCTAATACACATTCCTAGACCATTCTAAGCCTTTAGAATACTCTCTTAACCATTCTACACTTGTTAGAACCTCCAAGGACTCCTGCTACACGCTCTACGTCCCTTAGGGACTCAAGCATTGTTTAGGATCATTCTAATGGTTCTTATAAATCCAAATACATATTCCTAGACCATTCTAAGCCTTTAGAATACTCTCTTAACCATTCTACACTTGTTAGAACCTCCAAGGACTCGTGCTACACCCTCTACTTCACTTGGGGTACCGAGCAATGTTTAGGATCATTCTAATGGTTCTTATAAGTCCTAATACACATTCCTAGACCATTCTAAGCCTTTAGAATACTCTCTTAACCATTCTACACTTGTTAGAACCTCCAAGGACTCATGCTACACGCTCTACTTCCCTTGGGGACTCAAGCATTGTTTTGGATCATTCTAATGGTTCTTATAAGTCCAAATTCATTTTCCTAGACCATTCTAATCCTTTAGAATACACTCTTGACCATTCTACACTTGTTTGAACATCCAAGGACTCGTGCTACACCCTCTACGTCCTTTGGGGTACCAAGAAATGTTTAGGATCATTCTAATGGTTCTTATAAGTCCTAATACACATTCCTTGACCATTCTAAGCCTTTAGAATACTCTCTTAACCATTCTACACTTGTTAGAACCTCCAAGGACTCATGTTACACGCTCTACGTTCCTTGGGGACTCAAGCATTGTTTAGGATCATTCTAACGGTTCTTATAAGTCCAAATACATATTACTAGACCATTTAAGCCTTTAGAATACTCTCTTAACCATTCTACACTTGTTAGAACCTCCAAGGACTCACGCTACACGCTCTACGTCCCTTGGGGACTCAAGCATTGTTTAGGATCATTCTAATGGTTCTTATAAGTCCAAATTCATTTTCCTAGACCATTCTAATCCTTTAGAATACTCTCTTAACCATTCTACACTTGTTAGAACCTCCAAGGACTCGTGCTACACCCTCTACTTCACTTGGGGTACCGAGCAATGTTTAGGATCATTCTAATGGTTCTTATAAGTCCTAATACACATTCCTAGACCATTCTAAGCCTTTAGAATACTCTCTTAACCATTCTACACTTGTTAGAACCTCCAAGGACTCGTGCTACACCCTCTACTTCACTTGGGGTACCGAGCAATGTTTAGGATCATTCTAATGGTTCTTATAAGTCCTAATACACATTCATAGACCATTCTAAGCCTTTAGAATACTCTCTTAACCATTCTACACTTGTTAGAACATTCAAGGACTCGTGCTACACCCTCTACGTCACTTGGGGTACCGAGCAATGTTTAGGATCATTCTAATGGTTCTTATAAGTCCTAATACACATTCCTAGACCATTCTAAGCCTTTAGAATACTCTGTTAACCATTCAACACTTGTTAGAACATCCAAGGACTCGTGCTACACCCTCTACGTCCCTTGGTGTACCAAGCAATGTTTCGGATCATTCTAATGGTTCTTATAAGTCCTAATACACATTCCTAGATTCTAAGCCTTTAGAATACTCTCTTAACCATTATACACTTGTTAAACCTCCAAGGACTCATGCTACACCCTCTACGTCCCTTGAGGACTCAAGTATTGTTTAGGATCATTCTAATGGTTCTTATAAGTCCTAATACACATTCCTAGACCATTCTAAGCCTTTAGAATACTCTCTTAACCATTCTACACTTGTTAGAACATCCAAGGACTCGTGCTACACCCTCTACGTCCCTTGGTGTACCAAGCAATGTTTAGGATCATTCTAATGGTTCTTATAAGTCCTAATACACCTTCCTAGACCATTCTAAGCCTTTAGAATACTCTCTTAACCATTCTACACTTGTTAGAACCTCCAAGGACTCATGCTACACGCTCTACGTCACTCGGGGACTCAAGCATTGTTTAGGATCATTCTAATGGTTCTTATAAGTCCTAATACACCTTCCTAGACCATTCTAAGCCTTTAGAATACTCTCTTAACCATTCTACACTTGTTAGAACCTCCAAGGACTCATGCTACACCCTCTACGTCCCTTGGGGACTCAAGAAATGTTTAGGATCATTCTAATGGTTCATATAAGTCCAAATACATATTCCTTGACCATTCTAAGCCTTTAGAATACTCTCTTAACCATTCTACACTTGTTAGAACCTCCAAGGACTCGTGCTACACCCTCTACGTCCCTTGGGGACTCAAGCATTGTTTAGGATCATTCTAATGGTTCATATAAGTCCAAATACATATTCCTAGACCATTCTAAGCCTTTAGAATACTCTCTTCACCATTCTACACTTGTTAGAACCTCCAAGGACTCGTGCTACACCCTCTACGTCACTTGGGGTACCGAGCAATGTTTAGGATCATTCTAATGGTTCTTATAAGTCCTAATACACATTCCTAGACCATTCTAAGCCTTTAGAATACTCTCTTAACCATTCTACACTTGTTAGAACATTCAAGGACTCGTGCTACACCCTCTACGTCCCTTGGTGTACCAAGCAATGTTTAGGATCATTCTAATGTTTCTTATAAGTCCTAATACACATTCCTAGACCATTCTAAGCCTTTAGAATACTCTCTTAACCATTCTACACTTGTTAGAACCTCCAAGGACTCATGCTACACGCTCTACTTCCCTTGGGGACTCAAGCATTGTTTTGGATCATTCTAATGGTTCTTATAAGTCCAAATTCATTTTCCTAGACCATTCTAATCCTTTAGAATACACTCTTGACCATTCTACACTTGTTTGAACATCCAAGGACTCGTGCTACACCCTCTACGTCCTTTGGGGTACCAAGAAATGTTTAGGATCATTCTAATGGTTCTTATAAGTCCTAATACACATTCCTTGACCATTCTAAGCCTTTAGAATACTCTCTTAACCATTCTACACTTGTTAGAACCTCCAAGGACTCATGTTACACGCTCTACGTCCCTTGGGGACTCAAGCATTGTTTAGGATCATTCTAACGGTTCTTATAAGTCCAAATACATATTACTAGACCATTTAAGCCTTTAGAATACTCTCTTAACCATTCTACACTTGTTAGAACCTCCAAGGACTCACGCTACACGCTCTACGTCCCTTGGGGACTCAAGCATTGTTTAGGATCATTCTAATGGTTCTTATAAGTCCAAATTCATTTTCCTAGACCATTCTAATCCTTTAGAATACACTCTTGACCATTCTACACTTGTCAGAACCTCCAAGGACTCGTGCTACACCCTCTACGTCACTTGGGGTACCGAGCAATGTTTAGGATCATTCTAATGGTTCTTATAAGTCCTAATACACATTCCTAGACAATTCTAAGCCTTTAGAATACTCTCTTAACCATTCTACACTTGTTAGAACCTCCAAGGACTCATGCTACACGCTCTACGTCCCTTAGGGACTCAAGCATTGTTTAGGATCATTCTAATGGTTCATATAAGTCCAAATACATATTCCTAGACCATTCAAAGCCTTTAGAATACTCTCTTCACCATTCTACACTTGTTAGAACCTCCAAGGACTCGTGCTACACCCTCTACGTCACTTGGGGTACCGAGCAATGTTTAGGATCATTCTAATGGTTCTTATAAGTCCTAATACACATTCCTAGACCATTCTAAGCCTTTAGAATACTCTCTTAACCATTCTACACTTGTTAGAACCTCCAAGGACTCATGCTACACGCTCTACGTCCCTTAGGGACTCAAGCATTGTTTAGGATCATTCTAATGGTTCATATAAGTCCAAATACATATTCCTAGACCATTCAAAGCCTTTAGAATACTCTCTTCACCATTCTACACTTGTTAGAACCTCCAAGGACTCGTGCTACACCCTCTACGTCACTTGGGGTACCGAGCAATGTTTAGGATCATTCTAATGGTTCTTATAAGTCCTAATACACATTCCTAGACCATTCTAAGCCTTTAGAATACTCTCTTAACCATTCTACACTTGTTAGAACCTCCAAGGACTCATGCTACACGCTCTACGTCCCTTAGGGACTCAAGCATTGTTTAGGATCATTCTAATGGTTCTTATAAATCCAAATACATATTCCTAGACCATTCTAAGCCTTTAGAATACTCTCTTAACCATTCTACACTTGTTAGAACCTCCAAGGACTCGTGCTACACCCTCTACTTCACTTGGGGTACCGAGCAATGTTTAGGATCATTCTAATGGTTCTTATAAGTCCTAATACACATTCCTAGACCATTCTAAGCCTTTAGAATACTCTCTTAACCATTCTACACTTGTTAGAACATTCAAGGACTCGTGCTACACCCTCTACGTCACTTGGGGTACCGAGCAATGTTTAGGATCATTCTAATGGTTCTTATAAGTCCTAATACACATTCCTAGACCATTCTATGCCTTTAGAATACTCTGTTAACCATTCAACACTTGTTAGAACATCCAAGGACTCGTGCTACACCCTCTACGTCCCTTGGTGTACCAAGCAATGTTTCGGATCATTCTAATGGTTCTTATAAGTCCTAATACACATTCCTAGATTCTAAGCCTTTAAAATACTCTCTTAACCATTATACACTTGTTAAACCTCCAAGGACTCATGCTACACCCTCTACGTCCCTTGAGGACTCAAGTATTGTTTAGGATCATTCTAATGGTTCTTATAAGTCCTAATACACATTCCTAGACCATTCTAAGCCTTTAGAATACTCTCTTAACCATTCTACACTTGTTAGAACATCCAAGGACTCGTGCTACACCCTCTACGTCCCTTGGTGTACCAAGCAATGTTTAGGATCATTCTAATGGTTCTTATAAGTCCTAATACACCTTCCTAGACCATTCTAAGCCTTTAGAATACTCTCTTAACCATTCTACACTTGTTAGAACCTCCAAGGACTCATGCTACACGCTCTACGTCACTCGGGGACTCAAGCATTGTTTAGGATCATTCTAATGGTTCTTATAAGTCCTAATACACCTTCCTAGACCATTCTAAGCCTTTAGAATACTCTCTTAACCATTCTACACTTGTTAGAACCTCCAAGGACTCATGCTACACCCTCTACGTCCCTTGGGGACTCAAGAAATGTTTAGGATCATTCTAATGGTTCATATAAGTCCAAATACATATTCCTTGACCATTCTAAGCCTTTAGAATACTCTCTTAACCATTCTACACTTGTTAGAACCTCCAAGGACTCGTGCTACACCCTCTACGTCCCTTGGGGACTCAAGCATTGTTTAGGATCATTCTAATGGTTCATATAAGTCCAAATACATATTCCTAGACCATTCTAAGCCTTTAGAATACTCTCTTCACCATTCTACACTTGTTAGAACCTCCAAGGACTCGTGCTACACCCTCTACGTCACTTGGGGTACCGAGCAATGTTTAGGATCATTCTAATGGTTCTTATAAGTCCTAATACACATTCCTAGACCATTCTAAGCCTTTAGAATACTCTCTTAACCATTCTACACTTGTTAGAACATTCAAGGACTCGTGCTACACCCTCTACGTCCCTTGGTGTACCAAGCAATGTTTAGGATCATTCTAATGTTTCTTATAAGTCCTAATACACATTCCTAGACCATTCTAAGCCTTTAGAATACTCTCTTAACCATTCTACACTTGTTAGAACCTCCAAGGACTCATGCTACACGCTCTACTTCCCTTGGGGACTCAAGCATTGTTTTGGATCATTCTAATGGTTCTTATAAGTCCAAATTCATTTTCCTAGACCATTCTAATCCTTTAGAATACACTCTTGACCATTCTACACTTGTTTGAACATCCAAGGACTCGTGCTACACCCTCTACGTCCTTTGGGGTACCAAGAAATGTTTAGGATCATTCTAATGGTTCTTATAAGTCCTAATACACATTCCTTGACCATTCTAAGCCTTTAGAATACTCTCTTAACCATTCTACACTTGTTAGAACCTCCAAGGACTCATGTTACACGCTCTACGTCCCTTGGGGACTCAAGCATTGTTTAGGATCATTCTAACGGTTCTTATAAGTCCAAATACATATTACTAGACCATTTAAGCCTTTAGAATACTCTCTTAACCATTCTACACTTGTTAGAACCTCCAAGGACTCACGCTACACGCTCTACGTCCCTTGGGGACTCAAGCATTGTTTAGGATCATTCTAATGGTTCTTATAAGTCCTAATACACATTCCTAGACCATTCTAAGCCTTTAGAATACTCTCTTAACCATTCTACACTTGTTAGAACCTCCAAGGACTCATGCTACACGCCCTACGTCCCTTAGGGACCCAAGCATTGTTTAGGATCATTCTAATGGTTCTTATAAATCCAAATACATATTCCTAGACCATTCTAAGCCTTTAGAATACTCTCTTAACCATTCTAAACTTGTTAGAACCTCCAAGGACTCGTGCTACACCCTCTACGTCACTTGGGGTACCGAGCAATGTTTAGGATCATTCTAATGGTTCTTATAAGTCCTAATACACATTCCTAGACCATTCTAAGCCTTTAGAATACTCTCTTAACCATTCTACACTTGTTAGAACATTCAAGGACTCGTGCTACACCCTCTTCGTCCCTTGGTGGACCAAGCAATGTTTAGGATCATTCTAATGGTTCTTATAAGTCCTAATACACATTCCTAGATTCTAAGCCTTTAGAATACACTCTTAACCATTATACACTTGTTAAAACCTCCAAGGACTCATGCTACACCCTCTACGTCCCTTGAGGACTCAAGTATTGTTTAGGATCATTCTAATGGTTCTTATAAGTCCTAATACACATTCCTAGACCATTCTAAGCCTTTAGAATACTCTCTTAACCATTCTACACTTGTTAGAACCTCCAACGACTCATGCTACACGCTCTACTTCCCTTGGGGACTCAAGCATTGTCTTGGATCATTCTAATGGTTCTTATAAGTCCAAATTCATTTTCCTAGACCATTCTAATCCTTTAGAATACACTCTTGACCATTCTACACTTGTTTGAACATCCAAGGACTCGTGCTACACCCTCTACGTCCTTTGGGGTACCAAGAAATGTTTAGGATCATTCTAATGGTTCTTATAAGTCCTAATACACATTCCTAGACCATTCTAAGCCTTTAGAATACTCTCTTAACCATTCTACACTTGTTTGAACATCCAAGGGCTCGTGCTACACCCTCTACGTCCTTTGGGGTACCAAGAAATGTTTAGGATCATTCTAATGGTTCTTATAAGTCCTAATACACATTCCTAGACCATTCTAAGCCTTTAGAATACTCTCTTAACCATTTTACACTTGTTAGAACCTCCAAGGACTCATGTTACACGCTCTACGTCCCTTGGGGACTCAAGCATTGTTTAGGATCATTCTAATGGTTCTTATAAGTCCAAATACATATTACTAGACCATTTAAGCCTTTAGAATACTCTCTTAACCATTCTACACTTGTTAGAACCTCCAAGGACTCACGCTACACGCTCTACGTCCCTTGGGGACTCAAGCATTGTTTAGGATCATTCTAATGGTTCTTATAAGTCCAAATTCATTTTCCTAGACCATTCTAATCCTTTAGAATACACTCTTGACCATTCTACACTTGTCAGAACCTCCAAGGACTCGTGCTACACCCTCTACGTCACTTGGGGTACCGAGCAATGTTTAGGATCATTCTAATGGTTCTTATAAGTCCTAATACACATTCCTAGACAATTCTAAGCCTTTAGAATACTCTCTTAACCATTCTACACTTGTTAGAACCTCCAAGGACTCATGCTACACGCTCTACGTCCCTTAGGGACTCAAGCATTGTTTAGGATCATTCTAATGGTTCATATAAGTCCAAATACATATTCCTAGACCATTCAAAGCCTTTAGAATACTCTCTTCACCATTCTACACTTGTTAGAACCTCCAAGGACTCGTGCTACACCCTCTACGTCACTTGGGGTACCGAGCAATGTTTAGGATCATTCTAATGGTTCTTATAAGTCCTAATACACATTCCTAGACCATTCTAAGCCTTTAGAATACTCTCTTAACCATTCTACACTTGTTAGAACCTCCAAGGACTCATGCTACACGCTCTACGTCCCTTAGGGACTCAAGCATTGTTTAGGATCATTCTAATGGTTCATATAAGTCCAAATACATATTCCTAGACCATTCAAAGCCTTTAGAATACTCTCTTCACCATTCTACACTTGTTAGAACCTCCAAGGACTCGTGCTACACCCTCTACGTCACTTGGGGTACCGAGCAATGTTTAGGATCATTCTAATGGTTCTTATAAGTCCTAATGCACATTCCTAGACCATTCTAAGCCTTTAGAATACTCTCTTAACCATTCTACACTTGTTAGAACCTCCAAGGACTCATGCTACACGCTCTACGTCCCTTCGGGACTCAAGCATTGTTTAGGATCATTCTAATGGTTCTTATAAATCCAAATACATATTCCTAGACCATTCTAAGCCTTTAGAATACTCTCTTAACCATTCTACACTTGTTAGAACCTCCAAGGACTCGTGCTACACCCTCTACTTCACTTGGGGTACCGAGCAATGTTTAGGATCATTCTAATGGTTCTTATAAGTCCTAATACACATTCCTAGACCATTCTAAGCCTTTAGAATACTCTCTTAACCATTCTACACTTGTTAGAACATTCAAGGACTCGTGCTACACCCTCTACGTCACTTGGGGTACCGAGCAATGTTTAGGATCATTCTAATGGTTCTTATAAGTCCTAATACACACTCCTAGACCATTCTAAGCCTTTAGAATACTCTGTTAACCATTCAACACTTGTTAGAACATCCAAGGACTCGTGCTACACCCTCTACGTCCCTTGGTGTACCAAGCAATGTTTCGGATCATTCTAATGGTTCTTATAAGTCCTAATACACATTCCTAGATTCTAAGCCTTTAAAATACTCTCTTAACCATTATACACTTGTTAAACCTCCAAGGACTCATGCTACACCCTCTACGTCCCTTGAGGACTCAAGTATTGTTTAGGATCATTCTAATGGTTCTTATAAGTCCTAATACACATTCCTAGACCATTCTAAGCCTTTAGAATACTCTCTTAACCATTCTACACTTGTTAGAACATCCAAGGACTCGTGCTACACCCTCTACGTCCCTTGGTGTACCAAGCAATGTTTAGGATCATTCTAATGGTTCTTATAAGTCCTAATACACCTTCCTAGACCATTCTAAGCCTTTAGAATACTCTCTTAACCATTCTACACTTGTTAGAACCTCCAAGGACTCATGCTACATGCTCTACGTCACTCGGGGACTCAAGCATTGTTTAGGATCATTCTAATGGTTCTTATAAGTCCTAATACACCTTCCTAGACCATTCTAAGCCTTTAGAATACTCTCTTAACCATTCTACACTTGTTAGAACCTCCAAGGACTCATGCTACACCCTCTACGTCCCTTGGGGACTCAAGAAATGTTTAGGATCATTCTAATGGTTCATATAAGTCCAAATACATATTCCTTGACCATTCTAAGCCTTTAGAATACTCTCTTAACCATTCTACACTTGTTAGAACCTCCAAGGACTCGTGCTACACCCTCTACGTCCCTTGGGGACTCAAGCATTGTTTAGGATCATTCTAATGGTTCTTATAAGTCCAAATTCATTTTCCTAGACCATTCTAATCCTTTAGAATACACTCTTGACCATTCTACACTTGTTTGAACATCCAAGGACTCGTGCTACACCCTCTACGTCCTTTGGGGTACCAAGAAATGTTTAGGATCATTCTAATGGTTCTTATAAGTCCTAATACACATTCCTTGACCATTCTAAGCCTTTAGAATACTCTCTTAACCATTCTACACTTGTTAGAACCTCCAAGGACTCATGCTACACGCCCTACGTCCCTTAGGGACCCAAGCATTGTTTAGGATCATTCTAATGGTTCTTATAAATCCAAATACATATTCCTAGACCATTCTAAGCCTTTAGAATACTCTCTTAACCATTCTACACTTGTTAGAACCTCCAAGGACTCGTGCTACACCCTCTACGTCACTTGGGGTACCGAGCAATGTTTAGGATCATTCTAATGGTTCTTATAAGTCCTAATACACATTCCTAGACCATTCTAAGCCTTTAGAATACTCTCTTAACCATTCTACACTTGTTAGAACATTCAAGGACTCGTGCTACACCCTCTTCGTCCCTTGGTGGACCAAGCAATGTTTAGGATCATTCTAATGGTTCTTATAAGTCCTAATACACATTCCTAGACCATTCTAAGCCTTTAGAATACTCTCTTAACCATTCTACACTTGTTAGAACCTCCAAGGACTCATGCTACACGCCCTACGTCCCTTAGGGACCCAAGCATTGTTTAGGATCATTCTAATGGTTCTTATAAATCCAAATACATATTCCTAGACCATTCTAAGCCTTTAGAATACTCTCTTAACCATTCTACACTTGTTAGAACCTCCAAGGACTCGTGCTACACCCTCTACGTCACTTGGGGTACCGAGCAATGTTTAGGATCATTCTAATGGTTCTTATAAGTCCTAATACACATTCCTAGACCATTCTAAGCCTTTAGAATACTCTCTTAACCATTCTACACTTGTTAGAACATTCAAGGACTCGTGCTACACCCTCTTCGTCCCTTGGTGGACCAAGCAATGTTTAGGATCATTCTAATGGTTCTTATAAGTCCTAATACACATTCCTAGATTCTAAGCCTTTAGAATACTCTCTTAACCATTATACACTTGTTAAAACCTCCAAGGACTCATGCTACACCCTCTACGTCCCTTGAGGACTCAAGTATTGTTTAGGATCATTCTAATGGTTCTTATAAGTCCTAATACACATTCCTAGACCATTCTAAGCCTTTAGAATACTCTCTTAACCATTCTACACTTGTTAGAACCTCCAACGACTCATGCTACACGCTCTACTTCCCTTGGGGACTCAAGCATTGTCTTGGATCATTCTAATGGTTCTTATAAGTCCAAATTCATTTTCCTAGACCATTCTAATCCTTTAGAATACACTCTTGACCATTCTACACTTGTTTGAACATCCAAGGACTCGTGCTACACCCTCTACGTCCTTTGGGGTACCAAGAAATGTTTAGGATCATTCTAATGGTTCTTATAAGTCCTAATACACATTCCTAGACCATTCTAAGCCTTTAGAATACTCTCTTAACCATTCTACACTTGTTTGAACATCCAAGGGCTCGTGCTACACCCTCTACGTCCTTTGGGGTACCAAGAAATGTTTAGGATCATTCTAATGGTTCTTATAAGTCCTAATACACATTCCTAGACCATTCTAAGCCTTTAGAATACTCTCTTAACCATTTTACACTTGTTAGAACCTCCAAGGACTCATGTTACACGCTCTACGTCCCTTGGGGACTCAAGCATTGTTTAGGATCATTCTAATGGTTCTTATAAGTCCAAATACATATTACTAGACCATTCTAAGCCTTTAGAATACTCTCTTAACCATTCTACACTTTTTAGAACCTCCAAGGACTCACGCTACACGCTCTACGTCCCTTGGGGACTCAAGCATTGTTTAGGATCATTCTAATGGTTCTTATAAATCCAAATACATATTCCTAGACCATTCTAAGCCTTTAGAATACTCTCTTAACTATTCTACACTTGTTAGAACCTCCAAGGACTCGTGCTACACCCTCTACGTCACTTGGGGTACCAAGCAATGTTTTGGATCATTCTAATGGTTCTTATAAGTCCTAATACACATTCCTAGACCATTCTAAGCCTTTAGAATACTCTCTTAACCATTCAACACTTGTTAGAACATCCAAGGACTCGTGCTACACTCTCTACGTCCCTTGGTGTACCAAGCAATGTTTCGGATCATTCTAATGGTTCTTATAAGTCCTAATACACATTCCTAGATTCTAAGCCTTTAGAATACTCTCTTAACCATTATACACTTGTTAAACCTCCAAGGACTCATGCTACACCCTCTACGTCCCATGAGGACTCAAGTATTGTTTAGGATCATTCTAATGGTTCTTATAAGTCCTAATACACATTCGTAGACCATTCTAAGCCTTTAGAATACTCTCTTAACCATTCTACACTTGTTAGAACATCCAAGGACTCGTGCTACACCCTCTACGTCCCTTGGTGTACCAAGCAATGTTTAGGATCATTCTAATGGTTCTTATAAGTCATAATACACCTTTCTGGACCATTCTAAGCCTTTAGAATACTCTCTTAACCATTATACACTTGTTAAAACCTCCAAGGACTCGTGCTACACCCTCTATGTCCCTTGAGGACTCAAGTATTGTTTAGGATCATTCTAATGGTTCTTATAAGTCCTAATAAACATTCCTAGACCATTCTAAGCCTTTAGAATACTCTCTTAACCATTCTACACTTGTTAGAACATCCAAGGACTCGTGCTACACCCTCTACATCCCTTGGTGTACCAAGCAATGTTTAGGATCATTCTAATGGTTCTTATAAGTCCTAATACACCTTCCTAGACCATTCTAAGCCTTTAGAATACTCTCTTAACCATTCTACACTTGTTAGAACCTCCAAGGACTCATGCTACACCCTCTATGTCCCTTGGGGACTCACGAAATGTTTAGGATCATTCTAATGGTTCATATAAGTCCAAATACATATTCCTTGACCATTCTAAGCCTTTAGAATACTCTCTTAACCATTCTACACTTGTTAGAACCTCCTAGGACTCGTGCTACACCCTGTACGTCCTTTGGGGTACCAACCAATGTTTAGGATCATTCTAATGGTTCTTATAAGTGCTAATACACATTCCTAGACCATTATAGGCCTTTAGAATACTCTCTTAACCATTCTACACTTGTTAGAACCTCCAAGGACTCATGCGACACGCTCTACTTCCCTTGGGGACTCAAGCATTATTTAGGATCATTCTAATGGTTCTTATAAGTCCAAATACATATTCCTAGACCATTCTAAGCCTTTAGAATACACTCTTAACCACGCTACACTTGTTAGAACCTCCAAGGACTTGTGCTACACCCTCTACGTCACTTGGGGTACCGAGCAATGTTTAGGATCATTCTAATGGTTCTTATAAGTCCTAATACACATTCCTAGACCATTCTAAGCCTTTAGAATGCTCTCTTAACCATTCTACACTTTTTAGAACCTCCAAGGACTCACGCTACACGCTCTACGTCCCTTGGGGACTCAAGCATTGTTTAGGATCATTCTAATGGTTCTTATAAATCCAAATACATATTCCTAGACCATTCTAAGCCTTTAGAATACTCTCTTAACTATTCTACACTTGTTAGAACCTCCAAGGACTCGTGCTACACCCTCTACGTCACTTGGGGTACCAAGCAATGTTTTGGATCATTCTAATGGTTCTTATAAGTCCTAATACACATTCCTAGACCATTCTAAGCCTTTAGAATACTCTCTTAACCATTCAACACTTGTTAGAACATCCAAGGACTCGTGCTACACTCTCTACGTCCCTTGGTGTACCAAGCAATGTTTCGGATCATTCTAATGGTTCTTATAAGTCCTAATACACATTCCTAGATTCTAAGCCTTTAGAATACTCTCTTAACCATTATACACTTGTTAAACCTCCAAGGACTCATGCTACACCCTCTACGTCCCTTGAGGACTCAAGTATTGTTTAGGATCATTCTAATGGTTCTTATAAGTCCTAATACACATTCCTAGACCATTCTAAGCCTTTAGAATACTCTCTTAACCATTCTACACTTGTTAGAACATCCAAGGACTCGTGCTACACCCTCTACGTCCCTTGGTGTACCAAGCAATGTTTAGGATCATTCTAATGGTTCTTATAAGTCCTAATACACCTTTCTGGACCATTCTAAGCCTTTAGAATACTCTCTTAACCATTATACACTTGTTAAAACCTCCAAGGACTCGTGCTACACCCTCTATGTCCCTTGAGGACTCAAGTATTGTTTAGGATCATTCTAATGGTTCTTATAAGTCCTAATAAACATTCCTAGACCATTCTAAGCCTTTAGAATACTCTCTTAACCATTCTACACTTGTTAGAACATCCAAGGACTCGTGCTACACCCTCTACATCCCTTGGTGTACCAAGCAATGTTTAGGATCATTCTAATGGTTCTTATAAGTCCTAATACACCTTCCTAGACCATTCTAAGCCTTTAGAATACTCTCTTAACCATTCTACACTTGTTAGAACCTCCAAGGACTCATGCTACACCCTCTATGTCCCTTGGGGACTCACGAAATGTTTAGGATCATTCTAATGGTTCATATAAGTCCAAATACATATTCCTTGACCATTCTAAGCCTTTAGAATACTCTCTTAACCATTCTACACTTGTTAGAACCTCCTAGGACTCGTGCTACACCCTCTACGTCCTTTGGGGTACCAACCAATGTTTAGGATCATTCTAATGGTTCTTATAAGTGCTAATACACATTCCTAGACCATTATAGGCCTTTAGAATACTCTCTTAACCATTCTACACTTGTTAGAACCTCCAAGGACTCATGCGACACGCTCTACTTCCCTTGGGGACTCAAGCATTATTTAGGATCATTCTAATGGTTCTTATAAGTCCAAATACATATTCCTAGACCATTCTAAGCCTTTAGAATACACTCTTCACCACGCTACACTTGTTAGAACCTCCAAGGACTTGTGCTACACCCTCTACGTCACTTGGGGTACCGAGCAATGTTTAGGATCATTCTAATGGTTCTTATAAGTCCTAATACACATTCCTAGACCATTCTAAGCCTTTAGAATACTCTCTTAACCATTCTACACTTGTTAGAACCTCCAAGGACTCATGCTACACGCTCTACGTTCCTTGGGGACTCAAGCATTGTTTAGGATCATTCTAATGGTTCTTATAAGTCCAAATACATATTACTAGACCATTCTAAGCCTTTAGAATACTCTCTTAACTATTCTACACTTGTTAGAACCTCCAAGGACTCATGCTACACGCTCTACGTCCCTTGGGGACTCAAGCATTGTTTAGGATCATTCTAATGGTTCTTATAAGTTCAAATACATATTCCTAGACCATTCTAAGCCTTTAGAATACTCTCTTAACCATTCTACACTTGTTAGAACCTCCAAGGACTCATGCTACACGCTCAACTTCCCTTGGGGACTCAAGCATTGTTTTGGATCATTCTAATGGTTCTTATAAGTCCAAATTCATTTTCCTAGACCATTCTAATCCTTTAGAATACACTCTTGACCATTCTACACTTGTTAGAACCTCCAAGGACTCGTGCTACACCCTCTACGTCACTTGGGGTACCGAGCAATGTTTAGGATCATTCTAATGGTTCTTATAAGTCCTAATACACATTCCTAGACCATTCTAAGCCTTTAGAATACTCTCTTAACCATTCTACACTTGTTAGAACCTCCAAGGACTCATGCTACACGCTCTACGTTCCTTGGGGACTCAAGCATTGTTTAGGATCATTCTAATGGTTCTTATAAGTCCAAATACATATTACTAGACCATTCTAAGCCTTTAGAATACTCTCTTAACTATTCTACACTTGTTAGAACCTCCAAGGACTCATGCTACACGCTCTACGTCCCTTGGGGACTCAAGCATTGTTTAGGATCATTCTAATGGTTCTTATAAGTCCAAATACATATTCCTAGACCATTCTAAGCCTTTAGAATACTCTCTTAACCATTCTACACTTGTTAGAACCTCCAAGGACTCATGCTACACGCTCTACGTCCCTTGGGGACTCAAGCATTGTTTAGGATCATTCTAATGGTGCTTATAAGTGCAAATACATATTACTAGACCATTCTAAGCCTTTAGAATACTCTCTTAACTATTCTATACTTGTTAGAACCTCCAAGGACTCATGCTACACGCTCTACGTCCCTTGGGGACTCAAGCATTGTTTAGGATCATTCTAATGGTTCTTATAAATCCAAATACATATTCCTAGACCATTCTAAGCCTTTAGAATACTCTCTTAACCATTCTACACTTGTTAGAACCTCCAAGGACTCGTGCTACACCCTCTACGTCACTTGGGGTACCGAGCAATGTTTTGGATCATTCTAATGGTTCTTGTAAGTCCTAATACACATTCCTAGACCATTCTAAGCCTTTAGAATACTCTCTTAACCATTCTACACTTGTTAGAACATTCAAGGACTCGTGCTACACCCTCTACGTCACTTGGGGTACCGAGCAATGTTTAGGATCATTCTAATGGTTCTTATAAGTCCAAATACATATTACTAGATCATTCTAAGCCTTTAGAATACTCTCTTAACCTTTTTACACTTGATAGAACCTCCAAGGACTCGTGCTACACCCTCTACGTCACTTGGGGTACCGAGCAATGTTTAGGATCATTCTAATAGTTCTTATATGTCCTAATACACATTCCTAGATTCTAAGCCTTTAGAATACTCTCTTAACCATTATACACTTGTTAAAACCTCGAAGGACTCGTGCTACACCCTCTATGTCCCTTGAGGACTCAAGTATTGTTTAGGATCATTCTAATGGTTCTTATAAGTCCTAATAAACATTCCTAGGCCATTCTAAGCCTTTAGAATACTCTCTTAACCATTCTACACTTGTTAGAACATCCAAGGACTCGTGCTACACCCTCTACATCCCTTGGTGTACCAAGAAATGTTTAGGATCATTCTAATGGTTCTTATAAGTCCTAATACACATTCCTAGACCATTCTAAGCCTTTAGAATACTCTCTTAACCATTCTACACTTGTTAGAACCTCCAAGGACTCATGCTACACGCTCTACTTCCCTTGGGGACTCAAGCATTCTTTAGGATAATTCTAATGGTTCTTATAAGTCCAAATACATATTACTAGACCATTCTAAGCCTTTAGAATACTCTCTTAACCTTTCTACACTTGATAGAACCTCCAAGGACTCGTGTTACACCCTCTACGTCCTCTGGGATACCAAGCAATGTTTAGGATCATTCTAATGGTTCTTATAAGTCCTAATACACATTCCTAGACCATTCTAAGCCTTTAGAATACTCTCTTAACCATTCTACACTTGTTAGAACCTCCAAGGACTCATGCTACACCCTCTACGTCACTTGGGGTACCGAGCAATGTTTAGGATCATTCTAATGGTTCTTATAAGTCCTAATACTCATTCCTAGACCATTCTAAGCCTTTAGAATACTCTCTTAACCATTCTACACTTGTTAGAACATTCAAGGACTCGTGCTACACCCTCTACGTCACTTGGGGTACCGAGAAATGTTTAGGATCATTCTAATGGTTCTTATAAGTCCAAATACATATTACTAGACCATTCTAAGCCTTTAGAATACTCTCTTAACCATTCTACACTTGTTAGAACCTCCAAGGACTCATGTTACACGCTCTACGTCCCTTGGGGACTCAAGCATTGTTTAGGATCATTCTAATGGTGCTTATAAGTCCAAATACATATTACTAGACCATTCTAAGCCTTTAGAATACTCTCTTAACTATTCTATACTTGTTAGAACCTCCAAGGACTCATGCTACACGCTCTACGTCCCTTGGGGACTCAAGCATTGTTTAGGATCATTCTAATGGTTCTTATAAATCCAAATACATATTCGTAGACCATTCTAAGCCTTTAGAATACTCTCTTAACCATTCTACACTTGTTAGAACCTCCAAGGACTCGTGCTACACCCTCTACGTCACTTGGGGTACCGAGCAATGTTTAGGATCATTCTAATGGTTCTTATAAGTCCTAATACTCATTCCTAGACCATTCTAAGCCTTTAGAATACTCTCTTAACCATTCTACACTTGTTAGAACCTCCAAGGACTCGTGCTACACCCTCTACATCCCTTGGTGTACCAAGAAATGTTTAGGATCATTCTAATGGTTCTTATAAGTCCTAATACACATTCCTAGACCATTCTAAGCCTTTAGAATACTCTCTTAACCATTCTACACTTGTTAGAACCTCCAAGGACTCATGCTACACGCTCTACTTCCCTTGGGGACTCAAGCATTCTTTAGGATCATTCTAATGGTTCTTATAAGTCCAAATACATATTACTAGACCATTCTAAGCCTTTAGAATACTCTCTTAACCTTTCTACATTTGATAGAACCTCCAAGGACTCGTGTTACACCCTCTACATCCTTTGGGGTACCAAGCAATGTTTAGGATCATTCTAATGGTTCTTATAAGTCCTAATACACATTCCTAGACCATTCTAAGCCTTTAGAATACTCTCTTAACCATTCTACACTTGTTAGAACCTCCAAGGACTTGTGCTACACCCTCTACGTCACTTGGGGTACCGAGCAATGTTTAGGATCATTCTAATGGTTCTTATAAGTCCTAATACACATTCCTAGGCCATTCTAAGCCTTTAGAATACTCTCTTAACCATTCTACACTTGTTAGAACCTCCAAGGACTCATGCTACACGCTCTACGTTCCTTGGGGACTCAAGCATTGTTTAGAATCATTCTAATGGTTCTTATAAGTCCAAATACATATTACTAGACCATTCTAAGCCTTTAGAATACTCTCTTAACTATTCTACACTTGTTAGAACCTCCAAGGACTCATGCTACACGCTCTACGTCCCTTGGGGACTCAAGCATTGTTTAGGATCATTCTAATGGTTCTTATAAGTCCAAATACATATTCCTAGACCATTCTAAGCCTTTAGAATACTCTCTTAACCATTCTACACTTGTTAGAACCTCCAAGGACTCATGCTACACGCTCAACTTCCCTTGGGGACTCAAGCATTGTTTTGGATCATTCTAATGGTTCTTATAAGTCCAAATTCATTTTCCTAGACCATTCTAATCCTTTAGAATACACTCTTGACCATTCTACACTTGTTAGAACCTCCAAGGACTCGTGCTACACCCTCTACGTCACTTGGGGTACCGAGCAATGTTTAGGATCATTGTAATGGTTCTTATAAGTCCTAATACACATTCCTAGACAATTCTAAGCCTTTAGAATACTCTCTTAACCATTCTACACTTGTTAGAACCTCCAAGGACTCATGCTACACGCTCTACGTCCCTTAGGCACTCAAGCATTGTTTAGGATCATTCTAATGGTTCATATAAGTCCAAATACATATTCCTAGACCATTCTAAGCCTTTAGAATACTCTCTTAACCATGCTACACTTGTTAGAACCTCCAAGGACTCGTGCTACACCCTCTACGTCACTTGGGGTACCGAGCAATGTTTAGGATCATTCTAATGGTTCTTATAAGTCCTAATACACATTGCTAGACCATTCTAAGCCTTTAGAATACTCTCTTAACCATTCTACACTTGTTAGAACCTCCAAGGACTCATGCTACACGCTCTACGTCCCTTAGAGACTCAAGCATTGTTTAGGATCATTCTAATGGTTCTTATAAATCCAAATACATATTCCTAGACCATTCTAAGCCTTTAGAATACTCTCTTAACCTTTCTACATTTGATAGAACCTCCAAGGACTCGTGTTACACCCTCTACGTCCTTTGGGGTACCAAGCAATGTTTAGGATCATTCTAATGGTTCTTATAAGTCCTAATACACATTCCTAGACCATTCTAAGCCTTTAGAATACTCTCTTAACCATTCTACACTTGTTAGAACCTCCAAGGACTCATGCTACACGCTCTATGTCCCCTGGGGACTCAAACATTGTTTAGGATCATTCTAATGGTGCTTATAAGTCCAAATACATATTACTAGACCATTCTAAGCCTTTAGAATACTCTCTTAACTATTCTATACTTGTTAGAACCTCCAAGGACTCATGCTACACGCTCTACGTCCCTTGGGGACTCAAGCATTGTTTAGGATCATTCTAAAGGTTCTTATAAGTCCTAATACACATTCCTAGACCATTCTAAGCCTTTAGAATACTCTCTTAACCATTCTACACTTGTTAGAACCTCCAAGGACTCATGCTACACGCTCTATGTCCCTTGGGGACTCAAGCATTGTTTAGGATCATTCTAATGGTGCTTATAAGTGCAAATACATATTACTAGACCATTCTAAGCCTTTAGAATACTCTCTTAACTATTCTATACTTGTTAGAACCTCCAAGGACTCATGCTACACGCTCTACGTCCCTTGGGGACTCAAGCATTGTTTAGGATCATTCTAATGGTTCTTATAAATCCAAATACATATTCCTAGACCATTCTAAGCCTTTAGAATACTCTCTTAACCATTCTACACTTGTTAGAACCTCCAAGGACTCGTGCTACACCCTCTACGTCACTTGGGGTACCGAGCAATGTTTAGGATCATTCTAATGGTTCTTGTAAGTCCTAATACACATTCCTAGACCATTCTAAGCCTTTAGAATACTCTCTTAACCATTCTACACTTGTTAGAACATTCAAGGACTCGTGCTACACCCTCTACGTCACTTGGGGTACCGAGCAATGTTTAGGATCATTCTAATGGTTCTTATAAGTCCAAATACATATTACTAGATCATTCTAAGCCTTTAGAATACTCTCTTAACCTTTTTACACTTGATAGAACCTCCAAGGACTCGTGCTACACCCTCTACGTCACTTGGGGTACCGAGCAATGTTTAGGATCATTCTAATAGTTCTTATATGTCCTAATACACATTCCTAGATTCTAAGCCTTTAGAATACTCTCTTAACCATTATACACTTGTTAAAACCTCGAAGGACTCGTGCTACACCCTCTATGTCCCTTGAGGACTCAAGTATTGTTTAGGATCATTCTAATGGTTCTTATAAGTCCTAATAAACATTCCTAGGCCATTCTAAGCCTTTAGAATACTCTCTTAACCATTCTACACTTGTTAGAACATCCAAGGACTCGTGCTACACCCTCTACATCCCTTGGTGTACCAAGAAATGTTTAGGATCATTCTAATGGTTCTTATAAGTCCTAATACACATTCCTAGACCATTCTAAGCCTTTAGAATACTCTCTTAACCATTCTACACTTGTTAGAACCTCCAAGGACTCATGCTACACGCTCTACTTCCCTTGGGGACTCAAGCATTCTTTAGGATAATTCTAATGGTTCTTATAAGTCCAAATACATATTACTAGACCATTCTAAGCCTTTAGAATACTCTCTTAACCTTTCTACACTTGATAGAACCTCCAAGGACTCGTGTTACACCCTCTACGTCCTCTGGGATACCAAGCAATGTTTAGGATCATTCTAATGGTTCTTATAAGTCCTAATACACATTCCTAGACCATTCTAAGCCTTTAGAATACTCTCTTAACCATTCTACACTTGCTAGAACCTCCAAGGACTCATGCTACACCCTCTACGTCACTTGGGGTACCGAGCAATGTTTAGGATCATTCTAATGGTTCTTATAAGTCCTAATACTCATTCCTAGACCATTCTAAGCCTTTAGAATACTCTCTTAACCATTCTACACTTGTTAGAACATTCAAGGACTCGTGCTACACCCTCTACGTCACTTGGGGTACCGAGAAATGTTTAGGATCATTCTAATGGTTCTTATAAGTCCAAATACATATTACTAGACCATTCTAAGCCTTTAGAATACTCTCTTAACCATTCTACACTTGTTAGAACCTCCAAGGACTCATGTTACACGCTCTACGTCCCTTGGGGACTCAAGCATTGTTTAGGATCATTCTAATGGTGCTTATAAGTCCAAATACATATTACTAGACCATTCTAAGCCTTTAGAATACTCTCTTAACTATTCTATACTTGTTAGAACCTCCAAGGACTCATGCTACACGCTCTACGTCCCTTGGGGACTCAAGCATTGTTTAGGATCATTCTAATGGTTCTTATAAATCCAAATACATATTCGTAGACCATTCTAAGCCTTTAGAATACTCTCTTAACCATTCTACACTTGTTAGAACCTCCAAGGACTCGTGCTACACCCTCTACGTCACTTGGGGTACCGAGCAATGTTTAGGATCATTCTAATGGTTCTTATAAGTCCTAATACTCATTCCTAGACCATTCTAAGCCTTTAGAATACTCTCTTAACCATTCTACACTTGTTAGAACATTCAAGGACTCGTGCTACACCCTCTACGTCACTTGGGGTACCGAGAAATGTTTAGGATCATTCTAATGGTTCTTATAAGTCCAAATACATATTACTAGACCATTCTAAGCCTTTAGAATACTCTCTTAACCTTTCTACACTTGTTAGAACCTCCAAGGACTCGGGCTACACCCTCTACGTCACTTGGGGTACCGAGCAATGTTTAGGATCATTCTAAAAGTTCTTATAAGTCCTAATACACATTCCTAGATTCTAAGCCTTTAGAATACTCTCTTAACCATTATACACTTGTTAAAACCTCGAAGGACTCGTGCTACACCCTCTACATCCCTTGGTGTACCAAGAAATGTTTAGGATCATTCTAATGGTTCTTATAAGTCCTAATAAACATTCCTAGACCATTCTAAGCCTTTAGAATACTCTCTTAACCATTCTACACTTGTTAGAACATCCAAGGACTCGTGCTACACCCTCTACATCCCTTGGTGTACCAAGAAATGTTTAGGATCATTCTAATGGTTCTTATAAGTCCTAATAAACATTCCTAGACCATTCTAAGCCTTTAGAATACTCTCTTAACCATTCTACACTTGTTAGAACCTCCAAGGACTCATGTTACACGCTCTACGTCCCTTGGGGACTCAAGCATTGTTTAGGATCATTCTAATGGTGCTTATAAGTCCAAATACATATTACTAGACCATTCTAAGCCTTTAGAATACTCTCTTAACTATTCTATACTTGTTAGAACCTCCAAGGACTCATGTTACACGCTCTACGTCCCTTGGGGACTCAAGCATTGTTTAGGATCATTCTAATGGTGCTTATAAGTCCAAATACATATTACTAGACCATTCTAAGCCTTTAGAATACTCTCTTAACTATTCTATACTTGTTAGAACCTTCAAGGACTCATGCTACACGCTCTACGTCCCTTGGGGACTCAAGCATTGTTTAGGATCATTCTAATGGTTCTTATAAATCCAAATACATATTCCTAGACCATTCTAAGCCTTTAGAATACTCTCTTAACCATTCTACACTTCTTAGAACCTCCAAGGACTCGTGCTACACCCTCTACGTCACTTGGGGTACCGAGCAATGTTTAGGATCATTCTAATGGTTCTTATAAGTCCTAATACACATTCCTAGACCATTCTAAGCCTTTAGAATACTCTCTTAACCATTCTACACTTGTTAGAACATTCAAGGACTCGTGCTACACCCTCTACGTCACTTGGGGTACCGAGCAATGTTTAGGATCATTCTAATGGTTCTTATAAGTCCAAATACATATTACTAGACCATTCTAAGCCTTTAGAATACTCTCTTAACCATTCTACACTTGTTAGAACATCCAAGGACTCGTGCTACACCCTCTACATCCCTTGGTGTACCAAGAAATGTTTAGGATCATTCTAATGGTTCTTATAAGTCCTAATACACATTCCTAGACCATTCTAAGCCTTTAGAATACTCTCTTAACCATTCTACACTTGTTAGAACCTCCAAGGACTCATGCTACACGCTCTACTTCCCTTGGGGACTCAAGCATTCTTTAGGATAATTCTAATGGTTCTTATAAATCCAAATACATATTACTAGACCATTCTAATCCTTTAGAATACTCTCTTAACCTTTCTACACTTGATAGAACCTCCAAGGACTCGTGTTACACCCTCTACGTCCTCTGGGGTACCAAGCAATGTTTAGGATCATTCTAATGGTTCTTATAAGTCCTAATACACATTCCTAGACCATTTTAAGCCTTTAGAATACTCTCTTAACCATTCTACACTTGTTAGAACCTCCAAGGACTCATGCTACACCCTCTACGTCACTTGGGGTATCGAGCAATGCTTAGGATCATTCTAATGGTTCTTATAAGTCCTAAAACACATTCCTAGACCATTCTAAGCCTTTAGAATACTCTCTTAACCATTCTACACTTGTTAAAACATCCAAGGACTCGTGCTACACCCTCTACGTCCCTTGGTGTACCAAGCAATGTTTAGGATCATTCTAATGGTTCTTATAAGTCCTAATAAACATTCCTAGACCATTCTAAGCCTTTAGAATACTCTCTTAACCATTCTACACTTGTTAGAACCTCCAAGGACTCATGTTACACGCTCTACGTCCCTTGGGGACTCAAGCATTGTTTAGGATCATTCTAATGGTGCTTATAAGTCCAAATACATATTACTAGACCATTCTAAGCCTTTAGAATACTCTCTTAACTATTCTATACTTGTTAGAACCTCCAAGGACTCATGTTACACGCTCTACGTCCCTTGGGGACTCAAGCATTGTTTAGGATCATTCTAATGGTGCTTATAAGTCCAAATACATATTACTAGACCATTCTAAGCCTTTAGAATACTCTCTTAACTATTCTATACTTGTTAGAACCTTCAAGGACTCATGCTACACGCTCTACGTCCCTTGGGGACTCAAGCATTGTTTAGGATCATTCTAATGGTTCTTATAAATCCAAATACATATTCCTAGACCATTCTAAGCCTTTAGAATACTCTCTTAACCATTCTACACTTCTTAGAACCTCCAAGGACTCGTGCTACACCCTCTACGTCACTTGGGGTACCGAGCAATGTTTAGGATCATTCTAATGGTTCTTATAAGTCCTAATACACATTCCTAGACCATTCTAAGCCTTTAGAATACTCTCTTAACCATTCTACACTTGTTAGAACATTCAAGGACTCGTGCTACACCCTCTACGTCACTTGGGGTACCGAGCAATGTTTAGGATCATTCTAATGGTTCTTATAAGTCCAAATACATATTACTAGACCATTCTAAGCCTTTAGAATACTCTCTTAACCATTCTACACTTGTTAGAACATCCAAGGACTCGTGCTACACCCTCTACATCCCTTGGTGTACCAAGAAATGTTTAGGATCATTCTAATGGTTCTTATAAGTCCTAATACACATTCCTAGACCATTCTAAGCCTTTAGAATACTCTCTTAACCATTCTACACTTGTTAGAACCTCCAAGGACTCATGCTACACGCTCTACTTCCCTTGGGGACTCAAGCATTCTTTAGGATAATTCTAATGGTTCTTATAAGTCCAAATACATATTACTAGACCATTCTAATCCTTTAGAATACTCTCTTAACCTTTCTACACTTGATAGAACCTCCAAGGACTCGTGTTACACCCTCTACGTCCTCTGGGGTACCAAGCAATGTTTAGGATCATTCTAATGGTTCTTATAAGTCCTAATACACATTCCTAGACCATTTTAAGCCTTTAGAATACTCTCTTAACCATTCTACACTTGTTAGAACCTCCAAGGACTCATGCTACACCCTCTACGTCACTTGGGGTATCGAGCAATGCTTAGGATCATTCTAATGGTTCTTATAAGTCCTAAAACACATTCCTAGACCATTCTAAGCCTTTAGAATACTCTCTTAACCATTCTACACTTGTTAAAACATCCAAGGACTCGTGCTACACCCTCTACGTCCCTTGGTGTACCAAGCAATGTTTAGGATCATTCTAATGGTTCTTATAAGTCCTAATAAACATTCCTAGACCATTCTAAGCCTTTAGAATACTCTCTTAACCATTCTACACTTGTTAGAACCTCCAAGGACTCATGTTACACGCTCTACGTCCCTTGGGGACTCAAGCATTGTTTAGGATCATTCTAATGGTGCTTATAAGTCCAAATACATATTACTAGACCATTCTAAGCCTTTAGAATACTCTCTTAACTATTCTATACTTGTTAGAACCTCCAAGGACTCATGTTACACGCTCTACGTCCCTTGGGGACTCAAGCATTGTTTAGGATCATTCTAATGGTGCTTATAAGTCCAAATACATATTACTAGACCATTCTAAGCCTTTAGAATACTCTCTTAACTATTCTATACTTGTTAGAACCTTCAAGGACTCATGCTACACGCTCTACGTCCCTTGGGGACTCAAGCATTGTTTAGGATCATTCTAATGGTTCTTATAAATCCAAATACATATTCCTAGACCATTCTAAGCCTTTAGAATACTCTCTTAACCATTCTACACTTCTTAGAACCTCCAAGGACTCGTGCTACACCCTCTACGTCACTTGGGGTACCGAGCAATGTTTAGGATCATTCTAATGGTTCTTATAAGTCCTAATACACATTCCTAGACCATTCTAAGCCTTTAGAATACTCTCTTAACCATTCTACACTTGTTAGAACATTCAAGGACTCGTGCTACACCCTCTACGTCACTTGGGGTACCGAGCAATGTTTAGGATCATTCTAATGGTTCTTATAAGTCCAAATACATATTACTAGACCATTCTAAGCCTTTAGAATACTCTCTTAACCATTCTACACTTGTTAGAACATCCAAGGACTCGTGCTACACCCTCTACATCCCTTGGTGTAGCAAGAAATGTTTAGGATCATTCTAATGGTTCTTATAAGTCCTAATACACATTCCTAGACCATTCTAAGCCTTTAGAATACTCTCTTAACCATTCTACACTTGTTAGAACCTCCAAGGACTCATGCTACACGCTCTACTTCCCTTGGGGACTCAAGCATTCTTTAGGATAATTCTAATGGTTCTTATAAGTCCAAATACATATTACTAGACCATTCTAATCCTTTAGAATACTCTCTTAACCTTTCTACACTTGATAGAACCTCCAAGGACTCGTGTTACACCCTCTACGTCCTCTGGGGTACCAAGCAATGTTTAGGATCATTCTAATGGTTCTTATAAGTCCTAATACACATTCCTAGACCATTTTAAGCCTTTAGAATACTCTCTTAACCATTCTACACTTGTTAGAACCTCCAAGGACTCATGCTACACCCTCTACGTCACTTGGGGTATCGAGCAATGCTTAGGATCATTCTAATGGTTCTTATAAGTCCTAAAACACATTCCTAGACCATTCTAAGCCTTTAGAATACTCTCTTAACCATTCTACACTTGTTAAAACATCCAAGGACTCGTGCTACACCCTCTACGTCCCTTGGTGTACCAAGCAATGTTTAGGATCATTCTAATAGTTCTTATAAGTCCTAATACACATTCCTAGATTCTAAGCCTATAGAATACTCTCTTAACCATTATACACTTGTTAAAACCTCGAAGGACTCGTGCTACACCCTCTATGTCCCTTGAGGACTCAAGTATTGTTTAGGATCATTCTAATGGTTCTTATAAGTCCTAATAAACATTCCTAGACCATTCTAAGCCTTTAGAATACTCTCTTAACCATTCTACACTTGTTAGAACATCCAAGGACTCGTGCTACACCCTCTACATCCCTTGGTGTACCAAGAAATGTTTAGGATCATTCTAATGGTTCTTATAAGTCCTAATACACATTCCTAGACCATTCTAAGCCTTTAGAATACTCTCTTAACCATTCTACACTTGTTAGAACCTCCAAGGACTCATGCTACACGCTCTACTTCCCTTGGGGACTCAAGCATTCTTTAGGATCATTCTAATGGTTCTTATAAGTCCAAATACATATTACTAGACCATTCTAAGCCTTTAGAATACTCTCTTAACCTTTCTACACTTGATAGAACCTCCAAGGACTCGTGTTACACCCTCTACGTCCTTTGGGGTACCAAGCAATGTTTAGGATCATTCTAATGGTTCTATAAGTCCTAATACACATTCCTAGACCATTCTAAGCCTTTAGAATACACTCTCTTAACCATTCTACACTTGTTAGAACCTCCAAGGACTCATGCTACACGCTCTACGTCCCTTGGGGACTCAAGCATTGTTTAGGATCATTCTAATGGTTCTTATAAGTCCAAATACATATTCCTAGACCATTCTAAGCCTTTAGAATACTCTCTTAACCATTCTACACTTGTTAGAACCTCCAAGGACTCGTGCTACACCCTCTACGTCACTTGGGGTACCGACCAATGTTTAGGATCATTCTAATGGTTCTTATAAGTCCTAATAAACATTCCTAGACCATTCAAAGCCTTTAGAATACTCTCTTAACCATTCTACACTTGTTAGAACATCCAAGGACTCGTGCTACACCCTCTACATCCCTTGGTGTACCAAGCAATGTTTAGGATCATTCTAATGGTTCTTACAATTCCTAATACACCTTCCTAGACCATTCTAAGCCTTTAGAATACTCTCTTAACCATTCTACACTTGTTAGAACCTCCAAGGACTCATGCTACACCCTCTACTTCCCATGGGGACTCAAGTATTGTTTAGGATCATTCTAATGGTTCATATAAGTCCAAATACATATTCCTAGACCATTCTAAGCCTTTAGAATACTCTCTTAACCATTCTACACTTGTTAGAACCTCCAAGGACTCGTGCTACACCCTCTACGTCCTTTGGGTTACCAAGCAATGTTTAGGATCATTCTAATGGTTCTTATAAGTCCTAATACACATTCCTAGACCATTCTAAGCCTTTAGAATACTCTCTTAACCATTCTACACTTGTTAGAACCTCCAAGGACTCATGCTACACCCTCTACGTCACTTGGGGTACCGAGCAATGTTTAGGATCATTCTAATGGTTCTTATAAGTCCTAATAAACATTCCTAGACCATTCAAAGCCTTTAGAATACTCTCTTAACCATTCTACACTTGTTAGAACATCCAAGGACTCGTGCTACACCCTCTATATCCCTTGGTGTACCAAGCATTGTTTAGGATCATTCTAATGGTTCTTATAAGTCCTAATACACATTCCTAGACCATTCTAAGCCTTTAGAATACTCTCTTAACCATTCTACACTTGTTAGAACCTCCAAGGACTCATGCTACACGCTCTACGTCCCTTGGGGACTCAAGCATTGTTTAGGATCATTCTAATGGTGCTTATAAGTCCAAATACATATTACTAGACCATTCTAAGCCTTTAGAATACTCTCTTAACTATTCTACACTTGTTAGAACCTCCAAGGACTCATGCTACACGCTCTACGTCCCTTGGGGACTCAAGCATTGTTTAGGATCATTCTAATGGTTCTTATAAGTCCAAATACAGATTCCTAGACCATTCTAAGCCTTTAGAATACTATCTTAACCATTCTACACTTGTTAGAACCTCCAAGGACTCATGCTACACCCTCTACGTCACTTGGGGTACCGAGCAATGTTTAGGATCATTCTAATGGTTCTTATAAGTCCTAATAAACATTCCTAGACCATTCAAAGCCTTTAGAATACTCTCTTAACCATTCTACACTTGTTAGAACATCCAAGGACTCGTGCTACACCCTCTATATCCCTTGGTGTACCAAGCATTGTTTAGGATCATTCTAATGGTTCTTATAAGTCCTAATACACATTCCTAGACCATTCTAAGCCTTTAGAATACTCTCTTAACCATTCTACACTTGTTAGAACCTCCAAGGACTCATGCTACACGCTCTACGTCCCTTGGGGACTCAAGCATTGTTTAGGATCATTCTAATGGTGCTTATAAGTCCAAATACATATTACTAGACCATTCTAAGCCTTTAGAATACTCTCTTAACTATTCTACACTTGTTAGAACCTCCAAGGACTCGTGTTACACCCTCTACGTCCTCTGGGGTACCAAGCAATGTTTAGGATCATTCTAATGGTTCTTATAAGTCCTAATACACATTCCTAGACCATTTTAAGCCTTTAGAATACTCTCTTAACCATTCTACACTTGTTAGAACCTCCAAGGACTCATGCTACACCCTCTACGTCACTTGGGGTATCGAGCAATGTTTAGGATCATTCTAATGGTTCTTATAAGTCCTAAAACACATTCCTAGACCATTCTAAGCCTTTAGAATACTCTCTTAACCATTCTACACTTGTTAAAACATCCAAGGACTCGTGCTACACCCTCTACGTCCCTTGGTGTACCAAGCAATGTTTAGGATCATTCTAATAGTTCTTATAAGTCCTAATACACATTCCTAGATTCTAAGCCTTTAGAATACTCTCTTAACCATTATACAATTGTTAAAACCTCGAAGGACTCGTGCTACACCCTCTATGTCCCTTGAGGACTCAAGTATTGTTTAGGATCATTCTAATGTTTCTTATAAGTCCTAATAAACATTCCTAAACCATTCTAAGCCTTTAGAATACTCTCTTAACCATTCTACACTTGTTAGAACATCCAAGGACTCGTGCTACACCCTCTACATCCCTTGGTGTACCAAGAAATGTTTAGGATCATTCTAATGGTTCTTATAAGTCCTAATACACATTCCTAGACCATTCTAAGCCTTTAGAATACTCTCTTAACCATTCTACACTTGTTAGAACCTCCAAGGACTCATGCTACACCCTCTACTTCCCATGGGGACTCAAGTATTGTTTAGGATCATTCTAATGGTTCATATAAGAGTCCAAATACATATTCCTAGACCATTCTAAGCCTTTAGAATACTCTCTTAACCATTCTACACTTGTTAGAACCTCCAAGGACTCGTGCTACACCCTCTACGTCCTTTGGGTTACCAAGCAATGTTTAGGATCATTCTAATGGTTCTTATAAGTCCTAATACACATTCCTAGACCATTCTAAGCCTTTAGAATACTCTCTTAACCATTCTACACTTGTTAGAACCTCCAAGGACTCATGCTACACCCTCTACGTCACTTGGGGTACCGAGCAATGTTTAGGATCATTCTAATGGTTCTTATAAGTCCTAATAAACATTCCTAGACCATTCAAAGCCTTTAGAATACTCTCTTAACCATTCTACACTTGTTAGAACATCCAAGGACTCGTGCTACACCCTCTATATCCCTTGGTGTACCAAGCATTGTTTAGGATCATTCTAATGGTTCTTATAAGTCCTAATACACATTCCTAGACCATTCTAAGCCTTTAGAATACTCTCTTAACCATTCTACACTTGTTAGAACCTCCAAGGACTCATGCTACACGCTCTACGTCCCTTGGGGACTCAAGCATTGTTTAGGATCATTCTAATGGTGCTTATAAGTCCAAATACACCTTCCTAGACCATTCTAAGCCTTTAGAATACTCTCTTAACCATTCTACACTTGTTAGAACCTCCAAGGACTCATGCTACACCCTCTACTTCCCATGGGGACTCAAGTATTGTTTAGGATCATTCTAATGGTTCATATAAGAGTCCAAATACATATTCCTAGACCATTCTAAGCCTTTAGAATACTCTCTTAACCATTCTACACTTGTTAGAACCTCCAAGGACTCGTGCTACACCCTCTACGTCCTTTGGGTTACCAAGCAATGTTTAGGATCATTCTAATGGTTCTTATAAGTCCTAATACACATTCCTAGACCATTCTAAGCCTTTAGAATACTCTCTTAACCATTCTACACTTGTTAGAACCTCCAAGGACTCATGCTACACCCTCTACGTCACTTGGGGTACCGAGCAATGTTTAGGATCATTCTAATGGTTCTTATAAGTCCTAATAAACATTCCTAGACCATTCAAAGCCTTTAGAATACTCTCTTAACCATTCTACACTTGTTAGAACATCCAAGGACTCGTGCTACACCCTCTACATCCCTTGGTGTACCAAGAAATGTTTAGGATCATTCTAATGGTTCTTATAAGTCCTAATACACATTCCTAGACCATTCTAAGCCTTTAGAATACTCTCTTAACCATTCCACACTTGTTAGAACCTCCAAGGACTCATGCTACACGCTCTACGTCCCTTGGGGACTCAAGCATTGTTTAGGATCATTCTAATGGTGCTTATAAGTCCAAATACATATTACTAGACCATTCTAAGCCTTTAGAATACTCTCTTAACTATTCTACACTTGTTAGAACCTCCAAGGACTCATGCTACACGCTCTACGTCCCTTGGGGACTCAAGCATTGTTTAGGATCATTCTAATGGTTCTTATAAGTCCAAATACATATTCCTAGACCATTCTAAGCCTTTAGAATACTCTCTTAACCATTCTACACTTGTTAGAACCTCCAAGGACTCGTGCTACACCCTCTACGTCCTTTGGGTTACCAAGCAATGTTTAGGATCATTCTAATGGTTCTTATAAGTCCTAATACACATTCCTAGACCATTCTAAGCCTTTAGAATACTCTCTTAACCATTCTACACTTGTTAGAACCTCCAAGGACTCATGCTACACCCTCTACGTCACTTGGGGTACCGAGCAATGTTTAGGATCATTCTAATGGTTCTTATCAGTCCTAATAAACATTCCTAGACCATTCAAAGCCTTTAGAATACTCTCTTAACCATTCTACACTTGTTAGAACATCCAAGGACTCGTGCTACACCCTCTATATCCCTTGGTGTACCAAGCATTGTTTAGGATCATTCTAATGGTTCTTATAAGTCCTAATACACATTCCTAGACCATTCTAAGCCTTTAGAATACTCTCTTAACCATTCTACACTTGTTAGAACCTCCAAGGACTCATGCTACACGCTCTACGTCCCTTGGGGACTCAAGCATTGTTTAGGATCATTCTAATGGTGCTTATAAGTCCAAATACACCTTCCTAGACCATTCTAAGCCTTTAGAATACTCTCTTAACCATTCTACACTTGTTAGAACCTCCAAGGACTCGTGCTACACCCTCTACGTCCTTTGGGTTACCAAGCAATGTTTAGGATCATTCTAATGGTTCTTATAAGTCCTAATACACATTCCTAGACCATTCTAAGCCTTTAGAATACTCTCTTAACCATTCTACACTTGTTAGAACCTCCAAGGACTCATGCTACACCCTCTACGTCACTTGGGGTACCGAGCAATGTTTAGGATCATTCTAATGGTTCTTATAAGTCCTAATAAACATTCCTAGACCATTCAAAGCCTTTAGAATACTCTCTTAACCATTCTACACTTGTTAGAACATCCAAGGACTCGTGCTACACCCTCTATATCCCTTGGTG
The DNA here is from genome assembly GCA_037953625.1 of Crotalaria pallida. Lineage (NCBI taxonomy): Eukaryota > Viridiplantae > Streptophyta > Magnoliopsida > Fabales > Fabaceae > Crotalaria > Crotalaria pallida. The sequence continues at coordinate 69,481,768 of CM075649.1, read as the reverse complement.
TACCAAGCATTGTTTAGGATCATTCTAATGGTTCATATAAGTCCAAATACATATTCCTAGACCATTCTAAGCCTTTAGAATACTCTCTTAACCATTCTACACTTGTTAGAACCTCCAAGGACTCGTGCTACACCCTCTACGTCCTTTGGGTTACCAAGCAATGTTTAGGATCATTCTAATGGTTCTTATAAGTCCTAATACACATTCCTAGACCATTCTAAGCCTTTAGAATACTCTCTTAACCATTCTACACTTGTTAGAACCTCCAAGGACTCATGCTACACCCTCTACGTCACTTGGGGTACCGAGCAATGTTTAGGATCATTCTAATGGTTCTTATAAGTCCTAATAAACATTCCTAGACCATTCAAAGCCTTTAGAATACTCTCTTAACCATTCTACACTTGTTAGAACCTCCAAGGACTCGTGCTACACCCTCTACGTCACTTGGGGTACCGACCAATGTTTAGGATCATTCTAATGGTTCTTATAAGTCCTAATAAACATTCCTAGACCATTCAAAGCCTTTAGAATACTCTCTTAACCATTCTACACTTGTTAGAACATCCAAGGACTCGTGCTACACCCTCTACATCCCTTGGTGTACCAAGCAATGTTTAGGATCATTCTAATGGTTCTTACAATTCCTAATACACCTTCCTAGACCATTCTAAGCCTTTAGAATACTCTCTTAACCATTCTACACTTGTTAGAACCTCCAAGGACTCATGCTACACCCTCTACTTCCCTTGGGGACTCAAGTATTGTTTAGGATCATTCTAATGGTTCATATAAGTCCAAATACATATTCCTAGACCATTCTAAGCCTTTAGAATACTCTCTTAACCATTCTACACTTGTTAGAACCTCCAAGGACTCGTGCTACACCCTCTACGTCCTTTGGGTACCGAGCAATGTTTAGGATCATTCTAATGGTTCTTATAAGTCCTAATACACATTCCTAGACCATTCTAAGCCTTTAGAATACTCTCTTAACCATTCTACACTTGTTAGAACCTCCAAGGACTCATGCTACACCCTCTACGTCACTTGGGGTACCGAGCAATGTTTAGGATCATTCTAATGGTTCTTATAAGTCCTAATAAACATTCCTAGACCATTCTAAGCCTTTAGAATACTCTCTTAACCATTCTACACTTGTTAGAACATCCAAGGACTCGTGCTACACCCTCTATATCCCTTGGTGTACCAAGCATTGTTTAGGATCATTCTAATGGTTCTTATAAGTCCTAATACACATTCCTAGACCATTCTAAGCCTTTAGAATACTCTCTTAACCATTCTACACTTGTTAGAACCTCCAAGGACTCATGCTACACGCTCTACGTCCCTTGGGGACTCAAGCATTGTTTAGGATCATTCTAATGGTGCTTATAAGTCCAAATACATATTACTAGACCATTCTAAGCCTTTAGAATACTCTCTTAACTATTCTACACTTGTTAGAACCTCCAAGGACTCATGCTACACGCTCTACGTCCCTTGGGGACTCAAGCATTGTTTAGGATCATTCTAATGGTTCTTATAAGTCCAAATACAGATTCCTAGACCATTCTAAGCCTTTAGAATACTCTCTTAACCATTCTACACTTGTTAGAACCTCCAAGGACTCATGCTACACCCTCTACGTCACTTGGGGTACCGAGCAATGTTTAGGATCATTCTAATGGTTCTTATAAGTCCTAATACACATTCCTAGACCATTCTAAGCCTTTAGAATACTCTCTTAACCATTCTACACTTGTTAGAATATCCAAGGACTCGTGCTACACCCTCTATATCCCTTGGTGTACCAAGCATTGTTTAGGATCATTCTAATGGTTCTTATAAGTCCTAATACACATTCCTAGACCATTCTAAGCCTTTAGAATACTCTCTTAACCATTCTACACTTGTTAGAACCTCCAAGGACTCATGCTACACGCTCTACGTCCCTTGGGGACTCAAGCATTGTTTAGGATCATTCTAATGGTGCTTACAATTCCTAATACACCTTCCTAGACCATTCTAAGCCTTTAGAATACTCTCTTAACCATTCTACACTTGTTAGAACCTCCAAGGACTCATGCTACACGCTCTACGTCCCTTGGGGACTCAAGCATTGTTTAGGATCATTCTAATGGTTCTTATAAGTCCAAATACATATTCCTAGACCATTCTAAGCCTTTAGAATACTCTCTTAACCATTCTACACTTGTTAGAACCTCCAAGGACTCGTGCTACACCCTCTACGTCCTTTGGGTTACCAAGCAATGTTTAGGATCATTCTAATGGTTCTTATAAGTCCTAATACACATTCCTAGACCATTCTAAGCCTTTAGAATACTCTCTTAACCATTCTACACTTGTTAGAACCTCCAAGGACTCATGCTACACCCTCTACGTCACTTGGGGTACCGAGCAATGTTTAGGATCATTCTAATGGTTCTTATAAGTCCTAATAAACATTCCTAGACCATTCAAAGCCTTTAGAATACTCTCTTAACCATTCTACACTTGTTAGAACATCCAAGGACTCGTGCTACACCCTCTACATCCCTTGGTGTACCAAGCAATGTTTAGGATCATTCTAATGGTTCTTACAATTCCTAATACACCTTCCTAGACCATTCTAAGCCTTTAGAATACTCTCTTAACCATTCTACACTTGTTAGAACCTCCAAGGACTCATGCTACACCCTCTACTTCCCTTGGGGACTCAAGTATTGTTTAGGATCATTCTAATGGTTCATATAAGTCCAAATACATATTCCTAGACCATTCTAAGCCTTTAGAATACTCTCTTAACCATTCTACACTTGTTAGAACCTCCAAGGACTCGTGCTACACCCTCTACGTCCTTTGGGTTACCAAGCAATGTTTAGGATCATTCTAATGGTTCTTATAAGTCCTAATACACATTCCTAGACCATTCTAAGCCTTTAGAATACTCTCTTAACCATTCTACACTTGTTAGAACCTCCAAGGACTCATGCTACACCCTCTACGTCACTTGGGGTACCGAGCAATGTTTAGGATCATTCTAATGGTTCTTATAAGTCCTAATAAACATTCCTAGACCATTCAAAGCCTTTAGAATACTCTCTTAACCATTCTACACTTGTTAGAACATCCAAGGACTCGTGCTACACCCTCTATATCCCTTGGTGTACCAAGCATTGTTTAGGATCATTCTAATGGTTCTTATAAGTCCTAATACACATTCCTAGACCATTCTAAGCCTTTAGAATACTCTCTTAACCATTCTACACTTGTTAGAACCTCCAAGGACTCATGCTACACGCTCTACGTCCCTTGGGGACTCAAGCATTGTTTAGGATCATTCTAATGGTGCTTATAAGTCCAAATACATATTACTAGACCATTCTAAGCCTTTAGAATACTCTCTTAACTATTCTACACTTGTTAGAACCTCCAAGGACTCATGCTACACGCTCTACGTCCCTTGGGGACTCAAGCATTGTTTAGGATCATTCTAATGGTTCTTATAAGTCCAAATACAGATTCCTAGACCATTCTAAGCCTTTAGAATACTCTCTTAACCATTCTACACTTGTTAGAACCTCCAAGGACTCATGCTACACCCTCTACGTCACTTGGGGTACCGAGCAATGTTTAGGATCATTCTAATGGTTCTTATAAGTCCTAATAAACATTCCTAGACCATTCAAAGCCTTTAGAATACTCTCTTAACCATTCTACACTTGTTAGAACATCCAAGGACTCGTGCTACACCCTCTATATCCCTTGGTGTACCAAGCATTGTTTAGGATCATTCTAATGGTTCTTATAAGTCCTAATACACATTCCTAGACCATTCTAAGCCTTTAGAATACTCTCTTAACCATTCTACACTTGTTAGAACCTCCAAGGACTCATGCTACACGCTCTACGTCCCTTGGGGACTCAAGCATTGTTTAGGATCATTCTAATGGTGCTTATAAGTCCAAATACATATTACTAGACCATTCTAAGCCTTTAGAATACTCTCTTAACTATTCTACACTTGTTAGAACCTCCAAGGACTCATGCTACACGCTCTACGTCCCTTGGGGACTCAAGCATTGTTTAGGATCATTCTAATGGTTCTTATAAGTCCAAATACATATTCCTAGACCATTCTAAGCCTTTAGAATACTCTCTTAACCATTCTACACTTGTTAGAACCTCCAAGGACTCGTGCTACACCCTCTACGTCCTTTGGGTTACCAAGCAATGTTTAGGATCATTCTAATGGTTCTTATAAGTCCTAATACACATTCCTAGACCATTCTAAGCCTTTAGAATACTCTCTTAACCATTCTACACTTGTTAGAACCTCCAAGGACTCATGCTACACCCTCTACGTCACTTGGGGTACCGAGCAATGTTTAGGATCATTCTAATGGTTCTTATAAGTCCTAATAAACATTCCTAGACCATTCAAAGCCTTTAGAATACTCTCTTAACCATTCTACACTTGTTAGAACATCCAAGGACTCGTGCTACACCCTCTATATCCCTTGGTGTACCAAGCATTGTTTAGGATCATTCTAATGGTTCTTATAAGTCCTAATACACATTCCTAGACCATTCTAAGCCTTTAGAATACTCTCTTAACCATTCTACACTTGTTAGAACCTCCAAGGACTCATGCTACACGCTCTACGTCCCTTGGGGACTCAAGCATTGTTTAGGATCATTCTAATGGTGCTTATAAGTCCAAATACATATTACTAGACCATTCTAAGCCTTTAGAATACTCTCTTAACTATTCTACACTTGTTAGAACCTCCAAGGACTCATGCTACACGCTCTACGTCCCTTGGGGACTCAAGCATATTTTAGGATCATTCTAATGGTTCTTATAAGTCCAAATACAGATTCCTAGACCATTCTAAGCCTTTAGATTACTCTCTTAACCATTCTACACTTGTTAGAACCTCCAAGGACTCATGCTACACCCTCTACGTCACTTGGGGTACCGAGCAATGTTTAGGATCATTCTAATGGTTCTTATAAGTCCTAATAAACATTCCTAGACCATTCAAAGCCTTTAGAATACTCTCTTAACCATTCTACACTTGTTAGAACATCCAAGGACTCGTGCTACACCCTCTATATCCCTTGGTGTACCAAGCATTGTTTAGGATCATTCTAATGGTTCTTATAAGTCCTAATACACATTCCTAGACCATTCTAAGCCTTTAGAATACTCTCTTAACCATTCTACACTTGTTAGAACCTCCAAGGACTCATGCTACACGCTCTACGTCCCTTGGGGACTCAAGCATTGTTTAGGATCATTCTAATGGTTCTTATAAGTCCAAATACATATTCCTAGACCATTCTAAGCCTTTAGAATACTCTCTTAACCATTCTACACTTGTTAGAACCTCCAAGGACTTGTGCTACACCCTCTACGTCACTTGGGGTACCGAGCAATGTTTAGGATCATTCTAATGGTTCTTATAAGTCCTAATACACATTCCTAGACCATTCTAAGCCTTTAGAATACTCTCTTTACCATTCTACACTTGTTAGAACATCCAAGGACTCGTGCTACACCCTCTACGTCCCTTGGTGTACCAAGCAATGTTTAGGATCATTCTAATAGTTCTTTTAAGTCCTAATGCACATTCCCAGATTCTAAGCCTTTAGAATACTCTCTTAACCATTATACACTTGTTAAAACCTCCAAGGACTCGTGCTACACCCTCTATGTCCTTTGAGGACTCAAGTATTGTTTAGGATCATTCTAATGGTTCTTATAAGTCCTAATAAACATTCCTAGACCATTCTAAGCCTTTAGAATACTCTCTTAACCATTCTACACTTGTTAGAACATCCAAGGACTCGTGCTACACCCTCTACATCCCTTGGTGTACCAAGCAATGTTTAGGATCATTCTAATGGTTCTTACAAGTCCTAATACACCTTCCTAGACCATTCTAAGCCTTAAGAATACTCTCTTAACCATTCTACACTTGTTAGAACCTCCAAGGACTCATGCTACACCCTCTACGTCCCTTGGGGAGTCAAGTATTGTTTAGGATCATTCTAATGGTTCATATAAGTCCAAATACATATTCCTAGACCATTATAAGCCTTTAGAATACTCTCTTAACCATTCTACACTTGTTAGAACCTCCAAGGACTCGTGCTACACCCTCTACGTCCTTTGGGGTACCAAGCAATGTTTAGGATAATTCTAATGGTTCTTATAAGTCCTAATACACATTCCTAGACCATTCTAAGCCTTTAGAATACTCTCTTAAATATTCTACACTTGTTAGAACCTCCAAGGACTCATGCGACACACTCTACTTCCCTTGGGGACTCAAGCATTGTTTAGGATCATTCTAATGGTTCTTATAAGTCCAAATACATATTCCTAGACCATTCTAAGCCTTTAGAATACACTCTTAACCATTCTACACTTGTTAGAACCTCGAAGGACTCGTGCTACACCCTCTACGTCACTTGGGGTACCGAGCAATGTTTAGGGTCATTCTAATGGTTCTTATAAGTCCTAATACACATTTCTAGACCATTCTAAGCCTTTAGAATACTCTCTTAACCATTCTACACTTGTTAGAACCTCCAAGGACTCGTGCTACACCCTCTACGTCACTTGTGCTTCACGCTCTACGTCCCTTGGGGACTCAAGCATTGTTTAGGATCATTCTAATGGTTCTTATAAGTCCAAATACATATTCCTAGACCATTCTAAGCCTTTAGAATACTCTCTTAACCATTCTACACTTGTTAGAACCTCCAAGGACTCGTGCTACACCCTCTACGTCACTTGGGGTACCGAGCAATGTTTAGGATCATTCTAATGGTTCTTATAAGTCCTAATACACATTCCTAGACCATTCTAAGCCTTTGGAATACTCTCTTAACCATTCTACACTTGTTAGAACATCCAAGGACTCGTGCTACACCCTCTACGTCCCTTGGTGTACCAAGCAATGTTTAGGATCATTCTAATAGTTCTTATAAGTCCTAATACACATTCCTAGATTTTAAGCCTTTAGAATACTCTCTTAACCATTATACACTTGTTAAAACCTCCAAGGACTCGTGCTACACCCTCTATGTCCCTTGAGGACTCAAGTATTGTTTAGGATCATTCTAATGGTTCTCATAAGTCCTAATAAACATTCCTAGACCATTCTAAGCCTTTATAATACTCTCTTAACCATTCTACACTTGTTAGAACCTCCAAGGACTCATGCTACACGCTCTACGTCCCTTGGGGACTCAAGCATTGTTTAGGATCATTCTAATGGTGCTTATAAGTCCAAATACATATTACTAGACCATTCTAAGCCTTTAGAATACTCTCTTAACTATTCTACACTTGTTAGAACCTCCAAGGACTCATGCTACACGCTCTACGTCCCTTGGGGACTCAAGCATTGTTTAGGATCATTCTAATGGTTCTTATAAGTCCAAATACATATTCCTAGACCATTCTAAGCCTTTAGAATACTCTCTTAACCATTCTACACTTGTTAGAACCTCCAAGGACTCGTGCTACACCCTCTACGTCCTTTGGGTTACCAAGCAATGTTTAGGATCATTCTAATGGTTCTTATAAGTCCTAATACACATTCCTAGACCATTCTAAGCCTTTAGAATACTCTCTTAACCATTCTACACTTGTTAGAACCTCCAAGGACTCATGCTACACCCTCTACGTCACTTGGGGTACCGAGCAATGTTTAGGATCATTCTAATGGTTCTTATAAGTCCTAATAAACATTCCTAGACCATTCAAAGCCTTTAGAATACTCTCTTAACCATTCTACACTTGTTAGAACATCCAAGGACTCGTGCTACACCCTCTATATCCCTTGGTGTACCAAGCATTGTTTAGGATCATTCTAATGGTTCTTATAAGTCCTAATACACATTCCTAGACCATTCTAAGCCTTTAGAATACTCTCTTAACCATTCTACACTTGTTAGAACCTCCAAGGACTCATGCTACACGCTCTACGTCCCTTGGGGACTCAAGCATTGTTTAGGATCATTCTAATGGTGCTTATAAGTCCAAATACATATTACTAGACCATTCTAAGCCTTTAGAATACTCTCTTAACTATTCTACACTTGTTAGAACCTCCAAGGACTCATGCTACACGCTCTACGTCCCGTGGGGACTCAAGCATATTTTAGGATCATTCTAATGGTTCTTATAAGTCCAAATACAGATTCCTAGACCATTCTAAGCCTTTAGATTACTCTCTTAACCATTCTACACTTGTTAGAACCTCCAAGGACTCATGCTACACCCTCTACGTCACTTGGGGTACCGAGCAATGTTTAGGATCATTCTAATGGTTCTTATAAGTCCTAATAAACATTCCTAGACCATTCAAAGCCTTTAGAATACTCTCTTAACCATTCTACACTTGTTAGAACATCCAAGGACTCGTGCTACACCCTCTATATCCCTTGGTGTACCAAGCATTGTTTAGGATCATTCTAATGGTTCTTATAAGTCCTAATACACATTCCTAGACCATTCTAAGCCTTTAGAATACTCTCTTAACCATTCTACACTTGTTAGAACCTCCAAGGACTCATGCTACACGCTCTACGTCCCTTGGGGACTCAAGCATTGTTTAGGATCATTCTAATGGTTCTTATAAGTCCAAATACATATTCCTAGACCATTCTAAGCCTTTAGAATACTCTCTTAACCATTCTACACTTGTTAGAACCTCCAAGGACTTGTGCTACACCCTCTACGTCACTTGGGGTACCGAGCAATGTTTAGGATCATTCTAATGGTTCTTATAAGTCCTAATACACATTCCTAGACCATTCTAAGCCTTTAGAATACTCTCTTTACCATTCTACACTTGTTAGAACATCCAAGGACTCGTGCTACACCCTCTACGTCCCTTGGTGTACCAAGCAATGTTTAGGATCATTCTAATAGTTCTTTTAAGTCCTAATGCACATTCCTAGATTCTAAGCCTTTAGAATACTCTCTTAACCATTATACACTTGTTAAAACCTCCAAGGACTCGTGCTACACCCTCTATGTCCTTTGAGGACTCAAGTATTGTTTAGGATCATTCTAATGGTTCTTATAAGTCCTAATAAACATTCCTAGACCATTCTAAGCCTTTAGAATACTCTCTTAACCATTCTACACTTGTTAGAACATCCAAGGACTCGTGCTACACCCTCTACATCCCTTGGTGTACCAAGCAATGTTTAGGATCATTCTAATGGTTCTTACAAGTCCTAATACACCTTCCTAGACCATTCTAAGCCTTAAGAATACTCTCTTAACCATTCTACACTTGTTAGAACCTCCAAGGACTCATGCTACACCCTCTACGTCCCTTGGGGAGTCAAGTATTGTTTAGGATCATTCTAATGGTTCATATAAGTCCAAATACATATTCCTAGACCATTATAAGCCTTTAGAATACTCTCTTAACCATTCTACACTTGTTAGAACCTCCAAGGACTCGTGCTACACCCTCTACGTCCTTTGGGGTACCAAGCAATGTTTAGGATAATTCTAATGGTTCTTATAAGTCCTAATACACATTCCTAGACCATTCTAAGCCTTTAGAATACTCTCTTAAATATTCTACACTTGTTAGAACCTCCAAGGACTCATGCGACACACTCTACTTCCCTTGGGGACTCAAGCATTGTTTAGGATCATTCTAATGGTTCTTATAAGTCCAAATACATATTCCTAGACCATTCTAAGCCTTTAGAATACACTCTTAACCATTCTACACTTGTTAGAACCTCGAAGGACTCGTGCTACACCCTCTACGTCACTTGGGGTACCGAGCAATGTTTAGGATCATTCTAATGGTTCTTATAAGTCCTAATACACATTTCTAGACCATTCTAAGCCTTTAGAATACTCTCTTAACCATTCTACACTTGTTAGAACCTCCAAGGACTCGTGCTACACCCTCTACGTCACTTGTGCTTCACGCTCTACGTCCCTTGGGGACTCAAGCATTGTTTAGGATCATTCTAATGGTTCTTATAAGTCCAAATACATATTCCTAGACCATTCTAAGCCTTTAGAATACTCTCTTAACCATTCTACACTTGTTAGAACCTCCAAGGACTCGTGCTACACCCTCTACGTCACTTGGGGTACCGAGCAATGTTTAGGATCATTCTAATGGTTCTTATAAGTCCTAATACACATTCCTAGACCATTCTAAGCCTTTGGAATACTCTCTTAACCATTCTACACTTGTTAGAACATCCAAGGACTCGTGCTACACCCTCTACGTCCCTTGGTGTACCAAGCAATGTTTAGGATCATTCTAATAGTTCTTATAAGTCCTAATACACATTCCTAGATTTTAAGCCTTTAGAATACTCTCTTAACCATTATACACTTGTTAAAACCTCCAAGGACTCGTGCTACACCCTCTATGTCCCTTGAGGACTCAAGTATTGTTTAGGATCATTCTAATGGTTCTCATAAGTCCTAATAAACATTCCTAGACCATTCTAAGCCTTTATAATACTCTCTTAACCTTTCTACACTTTTTAGAACCCCCAAGGACTCGTGTTACACCCTCTACGTCCTTTGGGGTACCAAGAAATGTTTAGGATCATTCTAATGGTTCTTATAAGTCCTAATACACATTCCTAGACCATTCTAAGCCTTTAGAATACTCTCTTAACCATTCTACACTTGTTAGAACCTCCAAGGACTCATGCTACACGCTCTACGTCCCTTGCGGACTCAAGCATTGTTTAGGATCATTCTAATGGTGCTTATAAGTCCAAATACATATTACTAGACCATTCTAAGCCTTTAGAATACTCTCTTAACTATTCTACACTTGTTAGAACCTCCAAGAACTCATGCTACACGCTCTACGTCCCTTGGGGACTCAAGCATATTTTAGGATCATTCTAATGGTTCTTATAAGTCCAAATACAGATTCCTAGACCATTCTAAGCCTTTAGAATACTCTCTTAACCATTCTACACTTGTTAGAACCTCCAAGGACTCATGCTACACCCTCTACGTCACTTGGGGTACCGAGCAATGTTTAGGATCATTCTAATGGTTCTTATAAGTCCTAATAAACATTCCTAGACCATTCAAAGCCTTTAGAATACTCTCTTAACCATTCTACACTTGTTAGAACCTCCAAGGACTCATGCTACACGCTCTACGTCCCTTGGGGACTCAAGCATTGTTTAGGATCATTCTAATGGTGCTTATAAGTCCAAATACATATTACTAGACCATTCTAAGCCTTTAGAATACTCTCTTAACTATTCTACACTTGTTAGAACATCCAAGGACTCGTGCTACACCCTCTACGTCCCTTGGTGTACCAAGCAATGTTTAGGATCATTCTAATAGTTCTTTTAAGTCCTAATGCACATTCCTAGATTCTAAGCCTTTAGAATACTCTCTTAACCATTATACACTTGTTAAAACCTCCAAGGACTCGTGCTACACCCTCTATGTCCTTTGAGGACTCAAGTATTGTTTAGGATCATTCTAATGGTTCTTATAAGTCCTAATAAACATTCCTAGACCATTCTAAGCCTTTAGAATACTCTCTTAACCATTCTACACTTGTTAGAACATCCAAGGACTCGTGCTACACCCTCTACATCCCTTGGTGTACCAAGCAATGTTTAGGATCATTCTAATGGTTCTTACAAGTCCTAATACACCTTCCTAGACCATTCTAAGCCTTAAGAATACTCTCTTAACCATTCTACACTTGTTAGAACCTCCAAGGACTCATGCTACACCCTCTACGCCCCTTGGGGAGTCAAGTATTGTTTAGGATCATTCTAATGGTTCATATAAGTCCAAATACATATTCCTAGACCATTATAAGCCTTTAGAATACTCTCTTAACCATTCTACACTTGTTAGAACCTCCAAGGACTCGTGCTACACCCTCTACGTCCTTTGGGGTACCAAGCAATGTTTAGGATAATTCTAATGGTTCTTATAAGTCCTAATACACATTCCTAGACCATTCTAAGCCTTTAGAATACTCTCTTAAATATTCTACACTTGTTAGAACCTCCAAGGACTCATGCGACACACTCTACTTCCCTTGGGGACTCAAGCATTGTTTAGGATCATTCTAATGGTTCTTATAAGTCCAAATACATATTCCTAGACCATTCTAAGCCTTTAGAATACACTCTTAACCATTCTACACTTGTTAGAACCTCGAAGGACTCGTGCTACACCCTCTACGTCACTTGGGGTACCGAGCAATGTTTAGGATCATTCTAATGGTTCTTATAAGTCCTAATACACATTTCTAGACCATTCTAAGCCTTTAGAATACTCTCTTAACCATTCTACACTTGTTAGAACCTCCAAGGACTCGTGCTACACCCTCTACGTCACTTGTGCTTCACGCTCTACGTCCCTTGGGGACTCAAGCATTGTTTAGGATCATTCTAATGGTTCTTATAAGTCCAAATACATATTCCTAGACCATTCTAAGCCTTTAGAATACTCTCTTAACCATTCTACACTTGTTAGAACCTCCAAGGACTCGTGCTACACCCTCTACGTCACTTGGGGTACCGAGCAATGTTTAGGATCATTCTAATGGTTCTTATAAGTCCTAATACACATTCCTAGACCATTCTAAGCCTTTGGAATACTCTCTTAACCATTCTACACTTGTTAGAACATCCAAGGACTCGTGCTACACCCTCTACGTCCCTTGGTGTACCAAGCAATGTTTAGGATCATTCTAATAGTTCTTATAAGTCCTAATACACATTCCTAGATTCTAAGCCTTTAGAATACTCTCTTAACCATTATACACTTGTTAAAACCTCCAAGGACTCGTGCTACACCCTCTATGTCCCTTGAGGACTCAAGTATTGTTTAGGATCATTCTAATGGTTCTCATAAGTCCTAATAAACATTCCTAGACCATTCTAAGCCTTTAGAATACTCTCTTAACCATTCTACACTTGTTAGAACATCCAAGGACTCGTGCTACACCCTCTACATCCCTTGGTGTACCAAGCAATGTTTAGGATCATTCTAATGGTTCTTACAAGTCCTAATACACCTTCCTAGACCATTCTAAGCCTTAAGAATACTCTCTTAACCATTCTACACTTGTTAGAACCTCCAAGGACTCATGCTACACCCTCTACGCCCCTTGGGGAGTCAAGTATTGTTTAGGATCATTCTAATGGTTCATATAAGTCCAAATACATATTCCTAGACCATTATAAGCCTTTAGAATACTCTCTTAACCATTCTACACTTGTTAGAACCTCCAAGGACTCGTGCTACACCCTCTACGTCCTTTGGGGTACCAAGCAATGTTTAGGATAATTCTAATGGTTCTTATAAGTCCTAATACACATTCCTAGACCATTCTAAGCCTTTAGAATACTCTCTTAAATATTCTACACTTGTTAGAACCTCCAAGGACTCATGCGACACACTCTACTTCCCTTGGGGACTCAAGCATTGTTTAGGATCATTCTAATGGTTCTTATCAGTCCAAATACATATTCCTAGACCATTCTAAGCCTTTAGAATACACTCTTAACCATTCTACACTTGTTAGAACCTCGAAGGACTCGTGCTACACCCTCTACGTCACTTGGGGTACCGAGCAATGTTTAGGATCATTCTAATGGTTCTTATAAGTCCTAATACACATTTCTAGACCATTCTAAGCCTTTAGAATACTCTCTTAACCATTCTACACTTGTTAGAACCTCCAAGGACTCGTGCTACACCCTCTACGTCACTTGTGCTTCACGCTCTACGTCCCTTGGGGACTCAAGCATTGTTTAGGATCATTCTAATGGTTCTTATAAGTCCAAATACATATTCCTAGACCATTCTAAGCCTTTAGAATACTCTCTTAACCATTCTACACTTGTTAGAACCTCCAAGGACTCGTGCTACACCCTCTACGTCACTTGGGGTACCGAGCAATGTTTAGGATCATTCTAATGGTTCTTATAAGTCCTAATACACATTCCTAGACCATTCTAAGCCTTTGGAATACTCTCTTAACCATTCTACACTTGTTAGAACATCCAAGGACTCGTGCTACACCCTCTACGTCCCTTGGTGTACCAAGCAATGTTTAGGATCATTCTAATAGTTCTTATAAGTCCTAATACACATTCCTAGATTCTAAGCCTTTAGAATACTCTCTTAACCATTATACACTTGTTAAAACCTCCAAGGACTCGTGCTACACCCTCTATGTCCCTTGAGGACTCAAGTATTGTTTAGGATCATTCTAATGGTTCTCATAAGTCCTAATAAACATTCCTAGACCATTCTAAGCCTTTATAATACTCTCTTAACCTTTCTACACTTTTTAGAACCCCCAAGGACTCGTGTTACACCCTCTACGTCCTTTGGGGTACCAAGAAATGTTTAGGATCATTCTAATGGTTCTTATAAGTCCTAATACACATTCCTAGACCATTCTAAGCCTTTAGAATACTCTCTTAACCATTCTACACTTGTTAGAACCTCCAAGGACTCATGCTACACGCTCTACGTCCCTTGCGGACTCAAGCATTGTTTAGGATCATTCTAATGGTGCTTATAAGTCCAAATACATATTACTAGACCATTCTAAGCCTTTAGAATACTCTCTTAACTATTCTACACTTGTTAGAACCTCCAAGGACTCATGCTACACGCTCTACGTCCCTTGGGGACTCAAGCATATTTTAGGATCATTCTAATGGTTCTTATAAGTCCAAATACAGATTCCTAGACCATTCTAAGCCTTTAGAATACTCTCTTAACCATTCTACACTTGTTAGAACCTCCAAGGACTCATGCTACACCCTCTACGTCACTTGGGGTACCGAGCAATGTTTAGGATCATTCTAATGGTTCTTATAAGTCCTAATAAACATTCCTAGACCATTCAAAGCCTTTAGAATACTCTCTTAACCATTCTACACTTGTTAGAACATCCAAGGACTCGTGCTACACCCTCTATATCCCTTGGTGTACCAAGCATTGTTTAGGATCATTCTAATGGTTCTTATAAGTCCTAATACACATTCCTAGACCATTCTAAGCCTTTAGAATACTCTCTTAACCATTCTACACTTGTTAGAACCTCCAAGGACTCATGCTACACGCTCTACGTCCCTTGGGGACTCAAGCATTGTTTAGGATCATTCTAATGGTGCTTATAAGTCCAAATACATATTACTAGACCATTCTAAGCCTTTAGAATACTCTCTTAACTATTCTACACTTGTTAGAACCTCCAAGGACTCATGCTACACGCTCTACGTCCCTTGGGGACTCAAGCATTGTTTAGGATCATTCTAATGGTTCTTATAAGTCCAAATACATATTCCTAGACCATTCTAAGCCTTTAGAATACTCTCTTAACCATTCTACACTTGTTAGAACCTCCAAGGACTTGTGCTACACCCTCTACGTCACTTGGGGTACCGAGCAATGTTTAGGATCATTCTAATGGTTCTTATAAGTCCTAATACACATTCCTAGACCATTCTAAGCCTTTAGAATACTCTCTTTACCATTCTACACTTGTTAGAACATCCAAGGACTCGTGCTACACCCTCTACGTCCCTTGGTGTACCAAGCAATGTTTAGGATCATTCTAATAGTTCTTTTAAGTCCTAATGCACATTCCTAGATTCTAAGCCTTTAGAATACTCTCTTAACCATTATACACTTGTTAAAACCTCCAAGGACTCGTGCTACACCCTCTATGTCCCTTGAGGACTCAAGTATTGTTTAGGATCATTCTAATGGTTCTTATAAGTCCTAATAAACATTCCTAGACCATTCTAAGCCTTTAGAATACTCTCTTAACCATTCTACACTTGTTAGAACATCCAAGGACTCGTGCTACACCCTCTACATCCCTTGGTGTACCAAGCAATGTTTAGGATCATTCTAATGGTTCTTACAAGTCCTAATACACCTTCCTAGACCATTCTAAGCCTTAAGAATACTCTCTTAACCATTCTACACTTGTTAGAACCTCCAAGGACTCATGCTACACCCTCTACGTCCCTTGGGGAGTCAAGTATTGTTTAGGATCATTCTAATGGTTCATATAAGTCCAAATACATATTCCTAGACCATTATAAGCCTTTAGAATACTCTCTTAACCATTCTACACTTGTTAGAACCTCCAAGGACTCGTGCTACACCCTCTACGTCCTTTGGGGTACCAAGCAATGTTTAGGATAATTCTAATGGTTCTTATAAGTCCAAATACATATTACTAGACCATTCTAAGCCTTTAGAATACTCTCTTAACTATTCTACACTTGTTAGAACCTCCAAGGACTCATGCTACACGCTCTACGTCCCTTGGGGACTCAAGCATTGTTTAGGATCATTCTAATGGTTCTTATAAGTCCAAATACATATTCCTAGACCATTCTAAGCCTTTAGAATACTCTCTTAACCATTCTACACTTGTTAGAACCTCCAAGGACTTGTGCTACACCCTCTACGTCACTTGGGGTACCGAGCAATGTTTAGGATCATTCTAATGGTTCTTATAAGTCCTAATACACATTCCTAGACCATTCTAAGCCTTTAGAATACTCTCTTTACCATTCTACACTTGTTAGAACATCCAAGGACTCGTGCTACACCCTCTACGTCCCTTGGTGTACCAAGCAATGTTTAGGATCATTCTAATAGTTCTTTTAAGTCCTAATGCACATTCCTAGATTCTAAGCCTTTAGAATACTCTCTTAACCATTATACACTTGTTAAAACCTCCAAGGACTCGTGCTACACCCTCTATGTCCCTTGAGGACTCAAGTATTGTTTAGGATCATTCTAATGGTTCTTATAAGTCCTAATAAACATTCCTAGACCATTCTAAGCCTTTAGAATACTCTCTTAACCATTCTACACTTGTTAGAACATCCAAGGACTCGTGCTACACCCTCTACATCCCTTGGTGTACCAAGCAATGTTTAGGATCATTCTAATGGTTCTTACAAGTCCTAATACACCTTCCTAGACCATTCTAAGCCTTAAGAATACTCTCTTAACCATTCTACACTTGTTAGAACCTCCAAGGACTCATGCTACACCCTCTACGTCCCTTGGGGAGTCAAGTATTGTTTAGGATCATTCTAATGGTTCATATAAGTCCAAATACATATTCCTAGACCATTATAAGCCTTTAGAATACTCTCTTAACCATTCTACACTTGTTAGAACCTCCAAGGACTCGTGCTACACCCTCTACGTCCTTTGGGGTACCAAGCAATGTTTAGGATAATTCTAATGGTTCTTATAAGTCCTAATACACATTCCTAGACCATTCTAAGCCTTTAGAATACTCTCTTAACCATTCTACACTTGTTAGAACCTCCAAGGACTCATGCGACACACTCTACTTCCCTTGGGGACTCAAGCATTGTTTAGGATCATTCTAATGGTTCTTATAAGTCCAAATACATATTCCTAGACCATTCTAAGCCTTTAGAATACACTCTTAACCATTCTACACTTGTTAGAACCTCGAAGGACTCGTGCTACACCCTCTACGTCACTTGGGGTACCGAGCAATGTTTAGGATCATTCTAATGGTTCTTATAAGTCCTAAGACACATTTCTAGACCATTCTAAGCCTTTAGAATACTCTCTTAACCATTCTACACTTGTTAGAACCTCCAAGGACTCGTGCTACACCCTCTACGTCACTTGTGCTTCACGCTCTACGTCCCTTGGGGACTCAAGCATTGTTTAGGATCATTCTAATGGTTCTTATAAGTCCAAATACATATTCCTAGACCATTCTAAGCCTTTAGAATACTCTCTTAACCATTCTACACTTGTTAGAACCTCCAAGGACTCGTGCTACACCCTCTACGTCACTTGGGGTACCGAGCAATGTTTAGGATCATTCTAATGGTTCTTATAAGTCCTAATACACATTCCTAGACCATTCTAAGCCTTTGGAATACTCTCTTAACCATTCTACACTTGTTAGAACATCCAAGGACTCGTGCTACACCCTCTACGTCCCTTGGTGTACCAAGCAATGTTTAGGATCATTCTAATAGTTCTTATAAGTCCTAATACACATTCCTAGATTCTAAGCCTTTAGAATACTCTCTTAACCATTATACACTTGTTAAAACCTCCAAGGACTCGTGCTACACCCTCTATGTCCCTTGAGGACTCAAGTATTGTTTAGGATCATTCTAATGGTTCTCATAAGTCCTAATAAACATTCCTAGACCATTCTAAGCCTTTATAATACTCTCTTAACCTTTCTACACTTTTTAGAACCCCCAAGGACTCGTGTTACACCCTCTACGTCCTTTGGGGTACCAAGAAATGTTTAGGATCATTCTAATGGTTCTTATAAGTCCTAATACACATTCCTAGACCATTCTAAGCCTTTAGAATACTCTCTTAACCATTCTACACTTGTTAAAACCTCCAAGGACTCATGCTACACGCTCTACGTCCCTTGGGGACTCAAGCATTGTTTAGGATCATTCTAATGGTTCATATAAGTCGAAATACATATTCCTAGACCATTCTAAGCGTTTGGAATACTCTCTTAACCATTATACACTTGTTAAAACCTCCAAGGACTCGTGCTACACCCTCTATGTCCCTTGAGGACTCAAGTACTGTTTAGGATCATTCTAATGGTTCTTATAAGTCCTAATAAACATTCCTAGACCATTCTAAGCCTTTAGAATACTCTCTTAACCATTCTACACTTGTTAGAACCTCCAAGGACTCGTGCGACACGCTCTACTTCCTTTGGGGACTCAAGCATTGTTTAGGATCATTCTAATGGTTCTTATAAGTCCAAATACATATTCCTAGACCATTCTAAGCCTTTAGAATACACTCTTAACCATTCTACACTTGTTAGAACCTCCAAGGACTCGTGCTACACCCTCTAGGTCACTTGGGGTACCGAGCAATGTTTAGGATCATTCTAATGGTTCTTATAAGTCCTAATACACATTCCTAGACCATTCTAAGCCTTGAGAATACTCTCTTAACCATTCTACACTTGTTAGAACATCAAAGGACTCGTGCTACACCCTCTACATCCCTTGGTGTACCAAGCAATGTTTAGGATCATTCTAATGGTTCTTATAAGTCCTAATACACCTTCCTAGACCATTCTAAGCCTTTAGAATACTCTCTTAACCATTCTACACTTGTTAGAACCTCCAAGGACTCGTGCTACACGCTCTACTTCCTTTGGGGACTCAAGCATTGTTTAGGATCATTCTAATGGTTCTTATAAGTCCAAATACATATTCCTAGACCATTCTAAGCGTTTGGAATACTCTCTTAACCATTATACACTTGTTAAAACCTCCAAGGACTCGTGCTACACCCTCTACGTCACTTGGGGTACCGAGCAATGTTTAGGATCATTCTAATGGTTCTTATAAGTCCTAATAAACATTCCTAGACCATTCTAAGCCTTTAGAATACTCTCTTAACCATTCTATACTTGTTAGAACCTCCATGGACTCGTGCTACACGCTCTACTTCCTTTGGGGACTCAAGCATTGTTTAGGATCATTCTAATGGTTCTTATAAGTCCAAATACATATTCCTAGACCATTCTAAGCCTTTAGAATACACTCTTAACCATTCTACACTTGTTAGAACCTCCAAGGACTCATGCTACACCCTCTAGGTCACTTGGGGTACCGAGCAATGTTTAGGATCATTCTAATGGTTCTTATAAGTCCTAATACACATTCCTAGACCATTCTAAGCCTTTAGAATACTCTCTTAACCATTCTACACTTGTTGGAACATCAAAGGACTCGTGCTACACCCTCTACATCCCTTGGTGTACCAAGCAATGTTTAGGATCATTCTAATGGTTCTTATAAGTCCTAATACACATTCCTAGACCATTCTAAGCCTTTAGAATACTCTCTTAACCATTCTACACTTGTTAGAACCTCCAAGGACTCGTGCTACACCCTCTATGTCCCTTGAGGACTCAAGTATTGTTTAGGATCATTCTAATGGTTCTTATAAGTCCTAATACACATTCCTAGACCTTTCTAAGCCTTTAGAATACTCTCTTAACCATTCTACACTTGTTAGAACATCCAAGGACTCGTGCTACACCCTCTACATCCCTTGGTGTACCAAGCAATGTTTAGGATCATTCTAATGGTTCTTATACGTCCTAATACACATTCCTAGACCATTCTAAGCCTTTAGAATACTCTCTTAACCATTCTACACTTGTTAGAACCTCCAAGGACTCGTGCGACACGCTCTACTTCCCTTGGGGACCCAAGCTTTGTTTAGGATCCTTCTAATGGTTCTTATAAGTCCAAATACATATTCCTAGACCATTCTAAGCCTTTAGAATACACTCTTAACCATTCTACACTTGTTAGAACCTCCAAGGACTCGTGCTACACCCTCTACGTCACTTGGGGTACCGAGCAATGTTTAGGATCATTCTAATGGTTCTTATAAGTCCTAATACACATTCCTAGACCATTCTAAGCCTTTAGAATACTCTCTTAACCATTCCATACTTGTTAGAACATCCAAGGACTCGTGCTACACCCTCTACGTCCCTTGGTGTACCAAGCACTGTTTAGGATCATTCTAATGTTCTTATAAGTCCTAATACACATTCCTAGATTCTAAGCCTTTAGAATACTCTCTTAACCATTATACACTTGTTAAAACCTCCAAGGACTCATGCTACACCCTCTACGTCCCTTGAGGACTCAAGTATTGCTTAGGATCATTCTAATGGTTCTTATAAGTCCTAATACACATTCCTAGACCATTCTAAGCCTTTAGAATACTCTCTTAACCATTCTTCACTTGTTAGAACATCCAAGGACTCGTGCTACACCCTCTACATCCCTTGGTGTACCAAGCGATGTTTAGGATCATTCTAATGGTTCTTATAAGTCCCAATACACCTTCCTAGACCAGTCTAAGCCTTTAGAATACTCTCTTAACCATTCTACACTTGTTAGAACCTCCAAGGACTCGTGCTACACCCTCTACGTCCTTTGGGGTACCAAGCAATGTTTAGGGTCATTCTAATGGTTCTTATAAGTCCTAATACACATTCCTAGACCATTCTAAGCCTTTAGAATACTCTCTTAACCATTCTACACTTGTTAGAACCTCCAAGGACTCGTGCGACACGCTCTACTTCCCTTGGGGACTCAAGCATTGTTTAGGATCATTCTAATGGTTCTTATAAGTCCAAATACATATTCCTAGACCATTCTAAGCCTTTAGAATACACTCTTAACCATTCTACACTTGTTAGAACCTCCAAGGACTCGTGCTACACCCTCTACGTCACTTGGGGTACCGAGCAATGTTTAGGATCATTCTAATGGTTCTTATAAGTCCTAATACACATTCCTAGACCTTTCTAAGCCTTTAGAATACTCTCTTAACCATTCTACACTTGTTAGAACCTCGAAGGACTCATTCTACACCCTCTACGTCCCATGGGGACTAGAGCATTGTTTAGGATCATTCTAATGGTTCATATAAGTCCAAATACATATTCCTAGACCATTCTAAGCGTTTGGAATACTCTCTTAACCATTATACACTTGTTAAAACCTCCAAGGACTCGTGCTACACCCTCTATGTCCCTTGAGGACTCAAGTACTGTTTAGGATCATTCTAATGGTTCTTATAAGTCCTAATAAACATTCCTAGACCATTCTAAGCCTTTAGAATACTCTCTTAACCATTCTATACTTGTTAGAACCTCCAAGGACTCGTGCGACACGCTCTACTTCCTTTGGGGACTCAAGCATTGTTTAGGATCATTCTAATGGTTCTTATAAGTCCAAATACATATTCCTAGACCATTCTAAGCCTTTAGAATACACTCTTAACCATTCTACACTTGTTAGAACCTCCAAGGACTCGTGCTACACCCTCTACGTCACTTGGGGTACCGAGCAATGTTTAGGATCATTCTAATGGTTCTTATAAGTCCTAATACACATTCCTAGACCATTCTAAGCCTTTAGAATACTCTCTTAACCATTCCATACTTGTTAGAACATCCAAGGACTCGTGCTACACCCTCTACGTCCCTTGGTGTACCAAGCACTGTTTAGGATCATTCTAATGTTCTTATAAGTCCTAATACACATTCCTAGATTCTAAGCCTTTAGAATACTCTCTTAACCATTATACACTTGTTAAAACCTCCAAGGACTCATGCTACACCCTCTACGTCCCTTGAGGACTCAAGTATTGCTTAGGATCATTCTAATGGTTCTTATAAGTCCTAATACACATTCCTAGACCATTCTAAGCCTTTAGAATACTCTCTTAACCATTCTTCACTTGTTAGAACATCCAAGGACTCGTGCTACACCCTCTACATCCCTTGGTGTACCAAGCGATGTTTAGGATCATTCTAATGGTTCTTATAAGTCCCAATACACCTTCCTAGACCATTCTAAGCCTTTAGAATACTCTCTTAACCATTCTACACTTGTTAGAACCTCCAAGGACTCGTGCTACACCCTCTACGTCCTTTGGGGTACCAAGCAATGTTTAGGGTCATTCTAATGGTTCTTATAAGTCCTAATACACATTCCTAGACCATTCTAAGCCTTTAGAATACTCTCTTAACCATTCTACACTTGTTAGAACCTCCAAGGACTCGTGCGACACGCTCTACTTCCCTTGGGGACTCAAGCATTGTTTAGGATCATTCTAATGGTTCTTATAAGTCCAAATACATATTCCTAGACCATTCTAAGCCTTTAGAATACACTCTTAACCATTCTACACTTGTTAGAACCTCCAAGGACTCGTGCTACACCCTCTAGGTCACTTGGGGTACCGAGCAATGTTTAGGATCATTCTAATGGTTCTTATAAGTCCTAATACACATTCCTAGACCTTTCTAAGCCTTTAGAATACTCTCTTAACCATTCTACACTTGTTAGAACCTCCAAGGACTCATTCTACACCCTCTACGTCCCATGGGGACTAGAGCATTGTTTAGGATCATTCTAATGGTTCATATAAGTCCAAATACATATTCCTAGACCATTCTAAGCGTTTGGAATACTCTCTTAACCATTATACACTTGTTAAAACCTCCAAGGACTCGTGCTACACCCTCTATGTCCCTTGAGGACTCAAGTACTGTTTAGGATCATTCTAATGGTTCTTATAAGTCCTAATAAACATTCCTAGACCATTCTAAGCCTTTAGAATACTCTCTTAACCATTCTATACTTGTTAGAACCTCCAAGGACTCGTGCGACACGCTCTACTTCCTTTGGGCACTCAAGCATTGTTTAGGATCATTCTAATGGTTCTTATAAGTCCAAATACATATCCCTAGACCATTCTAAGCCTTTAGAATACACTCTTAACCATTCTACACTTGTTAGAACCTCCAAGGACTCGTGCTACACCCTCTAGGTCACTTGGGGTACCGAGCAATGTTTAGGATCATTCTAATGGTTCTTATAAGTCCTAATACACATTCCTAGACCATTCTAAGCCTTTAGAATACTCTCTTAACCATTCTACACTTGTTAGAACATCAAAGGACTCGTGCTACACCCTCTACATCCCTTGGTGTACCAAGCAATGTTTAGGATCATTCTAATGGTTCTTATAAGTCCTAATACACCTTCCTAGACCATTCTAAGCCTTTAGAATACTCTCTTAACCATTCTACACTTGTTAGAACCTCCAAGGACTCGTGCTACACCCTCTACGTCCTTTGGGATACCAAGCAATGTTTAGGGTCATTCTAATGGTTCTTATAAGTCCTAATACACATTCCTAGACCTTTCTAAGCCTTTAGAATACTCTCTTAACCATTCTACACTTGTTAGAACATCCAAGGACTCGTGCTACACCCTCTACATCCCTTGGTGTACCAAGCAATGTTTAGGATCATTCTAATGGTTCTTATAAGTCCTAATACACCTTTCTAGACCATTCTAAGCCTTTAGAATACTCTCTTAACCATTCTACACTTGTTAGAACCTCCAAGGACTCGTGCTACACCCTCTACGTCCTTTGGGATACCAAGCAATGTTTAGGGTCATTCTAATGGTTCTTATAAGTCCTAATACACATTCCTAGACCTTTCTAAGCCTTTAGAATACTCTCTTAACCATTCTACACTTGTTAGAACATCCAAGGACTCGTGCTACACCCTCTACATCCCTTGGTGTACCAAGCAATGTTTAGGATCATTCTAATGGTTCTTATAAGTCCTAATACACCTTCCTAGACCATTCTAAGCCTTTAGAATACTCTCTTAACCATTCTACACTTGTTAGAACCTCCAAGGACTCCTGCTACACCCTCTACGTCCCATGGGGACTAGAGCATTGTTTAGGATCATTCTAATGGTTCATATAAGTCCAAATACATATTCCTAGACCATTCTAAGCCTTTAGAATACTCTCTTAACCATTATACACTTGTTAAAACCTCCAAGGACTCGTGCTACACCCTCTATGTCCCTTGAGGACTCAAGTATTGTTTAGGATCATTCTAATGGTTCTTATAAATCCTAATACACATTCCTAGACCTTTCTAAGCCTTTAGAATACTCTCTTAACCATTCTACACTTGTTAGAACATCCAAGGACTCGTGCTACACCCTCTACATCCCTTGGTGTACCAAGCAATGTTTAGGATCATTCTAATGGTTCTTATAAGTCCTAATACACATTCCTAGACCATTCTAAGCCTTTAGAATACTCTCTTAACCATTCTACACTTGTTAGAACCTCCAAGGACTCATGCTACACCCTCTACGTCCCATGGGGACTAGAGCATTGTTTAGGATCATTCTAATGGTTCATATAAGTCCAAATACATATTCCTAGACCATTCTAAGCCTTTAGAATACTCTCTTAACCATTATACACTTTTTAAAACCTCCAAGGACTCGTGCTACACCCTCTATGTCCCTTGAGGACTCAAGTATTGTTTAGGATCATTCTAATGGTTCTTATAAGTCCTAATAAACATTCCTAGACCATTCTAAGCCTTTAGAATACTCTCTTAACCATTCTTCACTTGTTAGAACATCCAAGGACTCGTGCTACACCCTCTACATCCCTTGGTGTACCAAGCGATGTTTAGGATCATTCTAATGGTTCTTATAAGTCCTAATACACCTTCCTAGACCATTCTAAGCCTTTAGAATACTCTCTTAACCATTCTACACTTGTTAGAACCTCCAAGGACTCATGCTACACCCTCTACGTCCCTTGGGGACTCAAGCATTGTTTAGGATCCTTCTAATGGTTCTTATAAGTCCAAATACATATTCCTAGACCATTCTAAGCCTTTAGAATACACTCTTAACCATTCTACACTTGTTAGAACCTCCAAGGACTCGTGCTACACCCTCTACGTCACTTGGGGTACCGAGCAATGTTTAGGATCATTCTAATGGTTCTTATAAGTCCTAATACACATTCCTAGACCATTCTAAGCCTTTAGAATACTCTCTTAACCATTCCATACTTGTTAGAACATCCAAGGACTCGTGCTACACCCTCTACGTCCCTTGGTGTACCAAGCACTGTTTAGGATCATTCTAATTTTCTTATAAGTCCTAATACACCTTCCTAGACCATTCTAAGCCTTTAGAATACTCTCTTAACCATTCTACACTTGTTAGAACCTCCAAGGACTCGTGCTACACCCTCTATGTCCCTTGAGGACTCAAGTATTGTTTAGGATCATTCTAATGGTTCTTATAAGTCCTAATACACATTCCTAGACCTTTCTAAGCCTTTAGAATACTCTCTTAACCATTCTACACTTGTTAGAACCTCCAAGCACTCATGCTACACCCTCTACTTCCCTTGGGGACTCAAGCATTGTTTAGGATCCTTCTAATGGTTCTTATAAGTCCAAATACATATTCCTAGACCATTCTAAGCCTTTAGAATACACTCTTTAACCATTCTACACTTGTTAGAACCTCCAAGGACTCGTGCTACACCCTCTACGTCACTTGGGGTACCGAGCAATGTTTAGGATCATTCTAATGGTTATTATAAGTCCTAATACACATTCCTAGACCATTCTAAGCCTTTAGAATACTCTCTTAACCATTCCATACTTGTTAGAACATCCAAGGACTCGTGCTACACCCTCTACGTCCCTTGGTGTACCAAGCACTGTTTAGGATCATTCTAATGTTCTTATAAGTCCTAATACAAATTCCTAGATTCTAAGCCTTTAGAATACTCTCTTAACCATTATACACTTGTTAAAACCTCCAAGGACTCATGCTACACCCTCTACGTCCCTTGAGGACTCAAGTATTGCTTAGGATCATTCTAATGGTTCTTATAAGTCCTAATACACATTCCTATACCATTCTAAGCCTTTAGGATACTCTCTTAACCATTCTTCACTTGTTAGAACATCCAAGGACTCGTGCTACACCCTCTACATCCCTTGGTGTACCAAGCGATGTTTAGGATCATTCTAATGGTTCTTATAAGTCCCAATACACCTTCCTAGACCATTCTAAGCCTTTAGAATACTCTCTTAACTATTCTACACTTGTTAGAACCTCCAAGGACTCGTGCTACACCCTCTACGTCCTTTGGGATACCAAGCAATGTTTAGGGTCATTCTAATGGTTCTTATAAGTCCTAATACACATTCCTAGACCATTCTAAGCCTTTAGAATACTCTCTTAACCATTCTACACTTGTTAGAACCTCCAAGGACTCGTGCGACACGCTCTACTTCCCTTGGGGACTCAAGCATTGTTTAGGATCATTCTAATGGTTCTTATAAGTCCAAATACATATTCCTAGTTCATTCTAAGCCTTTAGAATACACTCTTAACTATTCTACACTTGTTAGAACCTCCAAGGACTCGTGCTACACCCTCTAGATCACTTGGGGTACCGAGCAATGTTTAGGATCATTCTAATGGTTCTTATAAGTCCTAATACACATTCCTAGACCTTTCTAAGCCTTTAGAATACTCTCTTAACCATTCTACACTTGTTAGAACATCCAAGGACTCGTGCTACACCCTCTACATCCCTTGGTGTACCAAGCAATGTTTAGGATCATTCTAATGGTTCTTATAAGTCCTAATACACATTCCTAGACCATTCTAAGCCTTTAGAATACTCTCTTAACCATTCTACACTTGTTAGAACCTCCAAGGACTCATGCTACACCCTCTACGTCCCATGGGGACTAGAGCATTGTTTAGGATCATTCTAATGGTTCATATAAGTCCAAATACATATTCCTAGACCATTCTAAGCGTTTGGAATACTCTCTTAACCATTATACACTTGTTAAAACCTCCAAGGACTCGTGCTACACCCTCTATGTCCCTTGAGGACTCAAGTACTGTTTAGGATCATTCTAATGGTTCTTATAAGTCCTAATAAACATTCCTAGACCATTCTAAGCCTTTAGAATACTCTCTTAACCATTCTACACTTGTTAGAACCTCCAAGGACTCGTGCTACACCCTCTATGTCCCTTGAGGACTCAAGTATTGTTTAGGATCATTCTAATGGTTCTTATAAGTCCTAATACACATTCCTAGACCTTTCTAAGCCTTTAGAATACTCTCTTAACCATTCTACACTTGTTAGAACATCCAAGGACTCGTGCTACACCCTCTACATCCCTTGGTGTACCAAGCATTGTTTAGGATCATTCTAATGGTTCTTATAAGTCCTAATACACCTTCCTAGACCATTCTAAGCCTTTAGAATACTCTCTTAACCATTCTACACTTGTTAGAACCTCCAAGGACTCATGCTACACCCTCTACGTCCCATGGGGACTAGAGCATTGTTTAGGATCATTCTAATGGTTCATATAAGTCCAAATACATATTCCTAGACCATTCTAAGCATTTAGAATACTCTCTTAACCATTATACACTTGTTAAAACCTCCAAGGACTCGTGCTACACCCTCTATGTCCCTTGAGGACTCAAGTACTGTTTAGCATCATTCTAATGGTTCTTATAAGTCCTAATAAACATTCCTAGACCATTCTAAGCCTTTAGAATACTCTCTTAACCATTCTACACTTGTTAGAACCTCCAAGGACTCGTGCTACACCCTCTATGTCCCTTGAGGACTCAAGTATTGTTTAGGATCATTCTAATGGTTCTTATAAGTCCTAATACACATTCCTAGACCATTCTAAGCCTTTAGAATACTCTCTTAACCATTCCATACTTGTTAGAACATCCAAGGACTCGTGCTACACCCTCTACGTCCCTTGGTGTACCAAGCACTGTTTAGGATCATTCTAATGTTCTTATAAGTCCTAATACACATTCCTAGATTCTAAGCCTTTAGAATACTCTCTTAACCATTATACACTTGTTAAAACCTCCAAGGACTCATGCTACACCCTCTACGTCCCTTGAGGACTCAAGTATTGCTTAGGATCATTCTAATGGTTCTTATAAGTCCTAATACACATTCCTAGACCATTCTAAGCCTTTAGGATACTCTCTTAACCATTCTTCACTTGTTAGAACATCCAAGGACTCGTGCTACACCCTCTACATCCCTTGGTGTACCAAGCGATGTTTAGGATCATTCTAATGGTTCTTATAAGTCCCAATACACCTTCCTAGACCATTCTAAGCCTTTAGAATACTCTCATAACTATTCTACACTTGTTAGAACCTCCAAGGACTCGTGCTACACCCTCTACGTCCTTTGGGGTACCAAGCAATGTTTAGGGTCATTCTAATGGTTCTTATAAGTCCTAATACACATTCCTAGACCATTCTAAGCCTTTAGAATACTCTCTTAACCATTCTACACTTGTTAGAACCTCCAAGGACTCGTGCGACACGCTCTACTTCCCTTGGGGACTCAAGCATTGTTTAGGATCATTCTAATGGTTCTTATAAGTCCAAATACATATTCCTAGTTCATTCTAAGCCTTTAGAATACACTCTTAACCATTCTACACTTGTTAGAACCTCCAAGGACTCGTGCTACACCCTCTAGATCACTTGGGGTACCGAGCAATGTTTAGGATCATTCTAATGGTTCTTATAAGTCCTAATACACATTCCTAGACCTTTCTAAGCCTTTAGAATACTCTCTTAACCATTCTACACTTGTTAGAACATCCAAGGACTCGTGCTACACCCTCTACATCCCTTGGTGTACCAAGCAATGTTTAGGATCATTCTAATGGTTCTTATAAGTCCTAATACACATTCCTAGACCATTCTAAGCCTTTAGAATACTCTCTTAACCATTCTACACTTGTTAGAACCTCCAAGGACTCATGCTACACCCTCTACGTCCCATGGGGACTAGAGCATTGTTTAGGATCATTCTAATGGTTCATATAAGTCCAAATACATATTCCTAGACCATTCTAAGCGTTTGGAATACTCTCTTAACCATTATACACTTGTTAAAACCTCCAAGGACTCGTGCTACACCCTCTATGTCCCTTGAGGACTCAAGTACTGTTTAGGATCATTCTAATGGTTCTTATAAGTCCTAATAAACATTCCTAGACCATTCTAAGCCTTTAGAATACTCTCTTAACCATTCCATACTTGTTAGAACATCCAAGGACTCGTGCTACACCCTCTACGTCCCTTGGTGTACCAAGCACTGTTTAGGATCATTCTAATGTTCTTATAAGTCCTAATACACATTCCTAGATCCTAAGCCTTTAGAATACTCTCTTAACCATTCTACACTTGTTAGAACCTCCAAGGACTCATGCTACACGCTCTATGTCCCTTGGGGACTCAAGCATTGTTTAGGATCATTCTAATGGTTCTTATAAGTCCAAATACATATTCCTAGACCATTCATAGCCTTTAGAATACTCTCTTAACCATTCTACACTTGTTAGAACCTCCAAGGACTCGTGCTACACCCTCTACGTCACTTGGGGTACCGAGCAATGTTTAGGATCATTCTAATGGTTCTTATAACTCCTAATACACATTCCTAGACCATTCTAAGCCTTTAGAATACTCTCTTAACCATTATACACTTGTTAGAACATCCAAGGACTCGTGCTACACCCTCTACGTCCCTTGAGGACTCAAGTATTGCTTAGGATCATTCTAATGGTTCTTATAAGTCCTAATACACATTCCTAGATTCTAAGCCTTTAGAATACTCTCTTAACCATTCTACACTTGTTAGAACCTCCAAGGACTCGTGCTACACCCTCTACGTCACTTGGGGTACCGAGCAATGTTTAGGATCATTCTAATGGTTCTTATAACTCCTAATACACATTCCTAGACCATTCTAAGCCTTTAGAATACTCTCTTAACCATTATACACTTGTTAAAACATCCAAGGACTCGTGCTACACCCTCTACGTCCCTTGAGGACTCAAGTATTGTTTAGGATCATTCTAATGGTTCTTATAAGTCCAAATACATATTCCTAGAACATTCTAAGCCTTTAGAATACTCTCTTAACCATTCTACACTTGTTAGAACCTCCAAGGACTCGTGCTACACCCTCTACGTCACTTGGGGTACCGAGCAATTTTTAGGATCATTCTAATGGTTCTTATAAGTCCTAATACACATTCCTAGACCATTCTAAGCCTTTAGAATACTCTCTTAACCATTATACACTTGTTAAAACCTCCAAGGACTCATGCTACACCCTCTACGTCCCTTGAGGACTCAAGTATTGTTTAGGATCATTCTAATGGTTCTTATAAGTCCTAATACACATTCCTAGACAATTCTAAGCCTTTAGAATACTCTCTTAACCATTCTACACTTGTTAGAACCTCCAAGGACTCGTGCTACACCCTCTACGTCCCTTGGGGTACCGAGCAATGTTTAGGATCATTCTAATGGTTCTTATAAGTCCTAATACATATTCCTCGACCATTCTAAGCCATTAGAATACTCTCTTAACCATTATACACTTGTTAAAACCTCCAAGGACTCATGCTACACCCTCTACGTCCCTTGAGGACTCAAGTATTGTTTAGGATCATTCTAATGGTTCTTATAAGTCCTAATACACATTCCTAGACCATTCTAATCCTTTAGAATACTCTCTTAACCATTCTACACTTGTTAGAACATCCAAGGACTCGTGCTACACCCTCTACGTCCCTTAGTGTACCAAGCAATGTTTAGGATCATTCTAATGGTTTTTATAAGTCCTAATACACCTTCCTAGACCATTCTAAGCCTTTAGAATACTCTCTTAACCATTCTACACTTGTTAGAACCTCCAAGGACACATGCTACACCTTCTACGTCCCTTGGGGACTCAAGCATTGTTTAGGATCATTCTAATGGTTCTTATAACTCCTAATACACATTCCTAGACCATTCTAAGCCTTTAGAATACTCTCTTAACCATTCTACACTTGTTAGAAACTCCAAGGACTCGTGTTACACCCTCTACGTCACTTGGGGTACCGAGCAATGTTTAGGATCATTCTAATGGTTCTTATAAGTCCTGAGACACATTCCTAGACGATTCTAAGCCTTTAGAATACTCTCTTAACCATTCTACACTTGTTAGAACATCCAAGGACTCGAGCTACACCCTCTACGTCCCTTGGTGTACCAAGCAATGTTTAGGATCATTCTAATGGTTTTTATAAGTCCTAATACACCTTCCTAGACCATTCTAAGCCTTTAGAATACTCTCTTAACCATTCTACACTTGTTAGAACCTCCAAGGACACATGCTACACCCTCTACGTCCCTTGGGGACTCAAGCATTGTTTAGGATCATTCGAATGGTTCTTATAAGTCCTAATACACATTCCTAGACCATTCTAAGCCTTTTGAATACTCTCTTAACCATTATAAACTTGTAGAACCTCCAAGGACTCGTGCTACACCCTCTACGTCCCTTGGTGTACCTAGCAATGTTTAGGATCATTCTAATGGTTCTTATAAGTTTTAATACACCTTCCTAGACCATTCTAAGCCTTTAGAATACTCTCTTAACCAGTCTACACTTGTTAGAAACTCCAAGGACTCATGCTACACCCTCTACGTCCCTTGGGGACTTAAGCATTGTTTAGGATCATTCTAATGATTCTTATAAGTCCAAATACATATTCCTAGACCATTCTAGGCCTTTAGAATACTCTCTTAACCATTCTACACTTGTTAGAACCTCCAAGGACTCGTGCTACACCCTCTACGTCACTTGGGGTACCGAGCAATGTTTAGGATCATTCTAATGGTTCTTATAACTCCTAATACACATTCCTAGACCATTCTAAGCCTTTAGAATACTCTCTTAACCATTATACACTTGTTAAAACCTCCAAGGACTCATGCTACACCCTCTACGTCCCTTGAGGACTCAAGTATTGTTTAGGATCATTCTAATGGTTCTTATAAGTCCTAATACACATTCCTAGACAATTCTAAGCCTTTAGAATACTCTCTTAACCATTCTACACTTGTTAGAACCTCCAAGGACTCGTGCTACACCCTCTACGTCACTTGGGGTACCGAGCAATGTTTAGGATCATTCTAATGGTTCTTATAACTCCTAATACACATTCCTAGACCATTCTAAGCCTTTAAAATACTCTCTTAACCATTATACACTTGTTAGAACATCCAAGGACTCGTGCTACACCCTCTACGTCCCTTGAGGACTCAAGTATTGTTTAGGATCATTCTAATGGTTCTTATAAGTCCAAATACATATTCCTAGAACATTCTAAGCCTTTAGAATACTCTCTTAACCATTATACACTTGTTAAAACCTCCAACGACTCATGCTACACCCTCTACGTCCCTTGAGGACTCAAGTATTGTTTAGGATCATTCTAATGGTTCTTATAAGTCCTAATACACATTCCTAGACAATTCTAAGCCTTTAGAATACTCTCTTAACCATTCTACACTTGTTAGAACCTCAAAGGGCTCGTGCTACACCCTCTACGTCCCTTGGGGTACCGAGCAATGTTTAGGATCATTCTAATGGTTCTTATAAGTCCTAATACATATTCCTCGACCATTCTAAGCCTTTAGAATACTCTCTTAACCATTATACACTTGTTAAAACCTCCAAGGACTCATGCTACACCCTCTACGTCCCTTGAGGACTCAAGTATTGTTTAGGATCATTCTAATGGTTCTTATAAGTCCTAATACACATTCCTAGACCATTCTAATCCTTTAGAATACTCTCTTAACCATTCTACACTTGTTAGAACATCCAAGGACTGGTGCTACACCCTCTACGTCCCTTAGTGTACCAAGCAATGTTTAGGATCATTCTAATGGTTTTTATAAGTCCTAATACACCTTCCTAGACCATTCTAAGCCTTTAGAATACTCTCTTAACCATTCTACACTTGTTAGAACCTCCAAGGACACATGCTAGACCCTCTACGTCCCTTGGGGACTCAAGCATTGTTTAGGATCATTCTAATGGTTCTTATAACTCCTAATACACATTCCTAGACCATTCTAAGCCTTTAGAATACTCTCATAACCATTCTACACATGTTAGAAACTCCAAGGACTCGTGTTACACCCTCTACGTCACTTGGGGTACCGAGCAATGTTTAGGATCATTCTAATGGTTCTTATAAGTCCTGAGACACATTCCTAGACGATTCTAAGCCTTTAGAATACTCTCTTAACCATTCTACACTTGTTAGAACATCCAAGGACTCGTGCTACACCCTCTACGTCACTTGGGGTACCGAGCAATGTTTAGGATCATTCTAATGGTTCTTATAACTCCTAATACACATTCCTAGACCATTCTAAGCCTTTAGAATACTCTCTTAACCATTATACACTTGTTAAAACCTCCAAGGACTCATGCTACACCCTCTACGTCCCTTGAGGACTCAAGTATTGTTTAGGATCATTCTAATGGTTCTTATAGTCCTAATACACATTCCTAGACAATTCTAAGCCTTTAGAATACTCTCTTAACCATTTTTACACTTGTTAGAACCTCCAAGGACTCGTGCTACACCCTCTACGTCACTTGGGGTACCGAGCAATGTTTAGGATCATTCTAATGGTTCTTATAACTCCTAATACACATTCCTAGACCATTCTAAGCCTTTAGAATACTCTCTTAACCATTATACACTTGTTAGAACATCCAAGGACTCGTGCTACACCCTCTACGTCCCTTGAGGACTCAAGTATTGTTTAGGATCATTCTAATGGTTCTTATAAGTCCAAATACATATTCCTAGAACATTCTAAGCCTTTAGAATACTCTCTTAACCATTCTACAATTGTTAAAACCTCCAAGGACTCATGCTACACGCTCTACGTCCCTTGGGGACTCAAGCATTGTTTAGGATCATTCTAATGGTTCTTATAAGTCCAAATACATATTCCTAGACCATTCTAGGCCTTTAGAATACTCTCTTAACCATTCTACACTTGTTAGAACCTCCAAGGACTCGTGCTACACCCTCTACGTCACTTGGGGTACCGAGCAATGTTTAGGATCATTCTAATGGTTCTTATAACTCCTAATACACATTCCTAGACCATTCTAAGCCTTTAGAATACTCTCTTAACCATTATACACTTGTTAGAACATCCAAGGACTCGTGCTACACCCTCTACGTCCCTTGAGGACTCAAGTATTGTTTAGGATCATTCTAATGGTTCTTATAAGTCCAAATACATATTCCTAGAACATTCTAAGCCTTTAGAATACTCTCTTAACCATTCTACACTTGTTAGAACCTCCAAGGACTCGTGCTACACCCTCTACGTCACTTGGGGTACCGAGCAATTTTTAGGATCATTCTAATGGTTCTTATAAGTCCTAATACACATTCCTAGACCATTCTAAGCCTTTAGAATACTCTCTTAACCATTCTACACTTGTTAGAACCTCCAAGGACTCGTGCTACACCCTCTACGTCACTTGGGGTACCGAGCAATGTTTAGGATCATTCTAATGGTTCTTATAAGTCCTAATACACATTCCTAGACAATTCTAAGCCTTTAGAATACTCTCTTAACCATTCTACACTTGTTAGAACCTCCAAGGACTCGTGCTACACCCTCTACGTCCCTTGGGGTACCGAGCAATGTTTAGGATCATTCTAATGGTTCTTATAAGTCCTAATACATATTCCTCGACCATTCTAAGCCTTTAGAATACTCTCTTAACCATTATACACTTGTTAAAACCTCCAAGGACTCATGCTACACCCTCTACGTCCCTTGAGGACTCAAGTATTGTTTAGGATCATTCTAATGGTTCTTATAAGTCCTAATACACATTCCTAGACCATTCTAATCCTTTAGAATACTCTCTTAACCATTCTACACTTGTTAGAACATCCAAGGACTCGTGCTACACCCTCTACGTCCCTTAGTGTACCAAGCAATGTTTAGGATCATTCTAATGGTTTTTATAAGTCCTAATACACCTTCCTAGACCATTGTAAGCCTTTAGAATACTCTCTTAACCATTCTACACTTGTTAGAACCTCCAAGGACACATGCTACACCCTCTACATCCCTTGGGGACTCAAGCATTGTTTAGGATCATTCTAATGGTTCTTATAACTCCTAATACACATTCCTAGACCATTCTAAGCCTTTAGAATACTCTCTTAACCATTCTACACTTGTTAGAAACTCCAAGGACTCGTGTTACACCCTCTACGTCACTTGGGGTACCGAGCAATGTTTAGGATCATTCTAATGGTTCTTATAAGTCCTGAGACACATTCCTAGACGATTCTAAGCCTTTAGAAAATACTCTCTTAACCATTCTACACTTGTTAGAACATCCAAGGACTCGAGCTACACCCTCTACGTCCCTTGGTGTACCAAGCAATGTTTAGGATCATTCTAATGGTTTTTATAAGTCCTAATACACCTTCCTAGACCATTCTAAGCCTTTAGAATACTCTCTTAACCATTCTACACTTGTTAGAACCTCCAAGGACACATGCTACACCCTCTACGTCCCTTGGGGACTCAAGCATTGTTTAGGATCATTCGAATGGTTCTTATAAGTCCTAATACACATTCCTAGACCATTCTAAGCCTTTTGAATACTCTCTTAACCATTATACACTTGTTAGAACCTCCAAGGACTCGTGCTACACCCTCTACGTCCCTTGGTGTACCAAGCAATGTTTAGGATCATTCTAATGGTTCTTATAAGTTTTAATACACCTTCCTAGACCATTCTAAGCCTTTAGAATACTCTCTTAACCATTCTACACTTGTTAGAAACTCCAAGGACTCATGCTACACCCTCTACGTCCCTTGGGGACTTAAGCATTGTTTAGGATCATTCTAATGGTTCTTATAAGTCCAAATACATATTCCTAGACCATTCTAGGCCTTTAGAATACTCTCTTAACCATTCTACACTTGTTAGAACCTCCAAGGACTCGTGCTACACCCTCTACGTCACTTGGGGTACCGAGCAATGTTTAGGATCATTCTAATGGTTCTTATAACTCCTAATACAAATTCCTAGACCATTCTAAGCCTTTAGAATACTCTCTTAACCATTATACACTTGTTAAAACCTCCAAGGACTCATGCTACACCCTCTACGTCCCTTGAGGACTCAAGTATTGTTTAGGATCATTCTAATGGTTCTTATAAGTCCTAATACACATTCCTAGACAATTCTAAGCCTTTAGAATACTCTCTTAACCATTCTACACTTGTTAGAACCTCCAAGGACTCGTGCTACACCCTCTACGTCACTTGGGGTACCGAGCAATGTTTAGGATCATTCTAATGGTTCTTATAACTCGTAATACACATTCCTAGACCATTCTAAGCCTTTTGAATACTCTCTTAACCATTATACACTTGTTAGAACATCCAAGGACTCGTGCTACACCCTCTACGTCCCTTGAGGACTCAAGTATTGTTTAGGATCATTCTAATGGTTCTTATAAGTCCAAATACATATTCCTAGAACATTCTAAGCCGTTAGAATACTCTCTTAACCATTCTACACTTGTTAAAACCTCCAAGGACTCATGCTACACGCTCTACGTCCCTTGGGGACTCAAGCATTGTTTAGGATCATTCTAATGGTTCTTATATGTCCAAATACATATTCCTAGACCATTCTAGGCCTTTAGAATACTCTCTTAACCATTCTACACTTGTTAGAACCTCCAAGGACTCGTGCTACACCCTCTACGTCACTTGGGGTACCGAGCAATGTTTAGGATCATTCTAATGGTTCTTATAACTCCTAATACACATTCCTAGACCATTCTAAGCCTTTAGAATACTCTCTTAACCATTATACACTTGTTAGAACATCCAAGGACTCGTGCTACACCCTCTACGTCCCTTGAGGACTCAAGTATTGTTTAGGATCATTCTAATGGTTCTTATAAGTCCAAATACATATTCCTAGAACATTCTAAGCCTTTAGAATACTCTCTTAACCATTCTACACTTGTTAGAACCTCCAAGGACTCGTGCTACACCCTCTACGTCACTTGGGGTACCGAGCAATTTTTAGGATCATTCTAATGGTTCTTATAAGTCCTAATACACCTTCCTAGACCATTCTAAGCCTTTAGAATACTCTCTTAACCATTATACACTTGTTAGAACATCCAAGGACTCGTGCTACACCCTCTACGTCCCTTGAGGACTCAAGTATTGTTTAGGATCATTCTAATGGTTCTTATAAGTCCTAATACACATTCCTAGACCTTTCTAAGCCTTTAGAATACTCTCTTAACCATTCTACACTTGTTAGAACATCCAAGGACTCATGCTACACCCTCTACGTCCCTTGGGGACTTAAGCATTGTTTAGGATCATTCTAATGGTTCTTATAAGTCCAAATACATATTCCTAGACCATTCTAGGCCTTTAGAATACTCTCTTAACCATTCTACACTTGTTAGAACCTCCAAGGACTCGTGCTACACCCTCTACGTCACTTGGGGTACCGAGCAATGTTTAGGATCATTCTAATGGTTCTTATAACTCCTAATACAAATTCCTAGACCATTCTAAGCCTTTAGAATACTCTCTTAACCATTATACACTTGTTAGAACATCCAAGGACTCGTGCTACACCCTCTACGTCCCTTGAGGACTCAAGTATTGTTTAGGATCATTCTAATGGTTCTTATAAGTCCAAATACATATTCCTAGAACATTCTAAGCCTTTAGAATACTCTCTTATCCATTCTACACTTGTTAGAACCTCCAAGGACTCGTGCTACACCCTCTACGTCACTTGGGGTACCGAGCAATTTTTAGGATCATTCTAATGGTTCTTATAAGTCCTAATACACATTCCTAGACCATTCTAAGCCTTTAGAATACTCTCTTAACCATTCTACACTTGTTAGAACCTCCAAGGACTCGTGCTACACCCTATACGTCCCTTGGGGACTCAAGCATTGTTTAGGATCATTCTAATGGTTCTTATAAGTCCTAATACACATTCCTAGACCTTTCTAAGCCTTTAGAATACTCTCTTAACCATTCTACACTTGTTAGAACATCCAAGGACTCGTGCTAAACATTAGAATGTGTATTAGCACTTATAAGAACCATTAGAATGATCCTAAACATTGGTTGGTACCCCAAAGGACGTAGAGGGTGTAGCACGAGTCCTTGGAGGTTCTAACAAGTGTAGAATGGTTAAGAGAGTATTCTAAAGGCTTAGAATGGTCAAGGAATATGTATTTGGACTTATATGAACCATTAGAATGATCCTAAACATTTCTTGAGTCCCCAAGGGACGTAGAGGGTGTAGCATGAGTCCTTGGAGGTTCTAACAAGTGTAGAATGGTTAAGAGAGTATTCTAAAGGCTTAGAATGGTCT
The DNA here is from genome assembly GCA_037953625.1 of Crotalaria pallida. Lineage (NCBI taxonomy): Eukaryota > Viridiplantae > Streptophyta > Magnoliopsida > Fabales > Fabaceae > Crotalaria > Crotalaria pallida. The sequence goes on along the minus strand of CM075649.1, from coordinate 69,442,915 downwards.
AGGAAGGTGTATTAGGACTTATAAGAACCATTAGAATGATCCTAAACAATGCTTGAGTCCCCGAGGGACGTAGAGCGTGTAGCATGAGTCCTTGGAGGTTCTAACAAGTGTAGAATGGTTATGAGAGTATTCTAAAGGCTTAGAATGGTCTAGGAAGGTGTATTAGGACTTATAAGAACCATTAGAATGATCCTAAACATTGCTTGGTACACCAAGGGACGTAGAGGGTGTAGCACGAGTCCTTGGATGTTCTAACAAGTGTAGAATGGTTAAGAGAGTATTCTAAAGGCTTAGAATGGTCTAGGAATGTGTATTAGGACTTATAAGAACCATTAGAATGATCCTAAACAATACTTGAGTCCTCAAGGGACGTAGAGGGTGTAGCATGAGTCCTTGGAGGTTTAACAAGTGTATAATGGTTAAGAGAGTATTCTAAAGGCTTAGAATCTAGGAATGTGTATTAGGACTTATAAGAACCATTAGAATGATCCGAAACATTGCTTGGTACCCCAAGGGACGTAGAGGGTGTAGCACGAGTCCTTGGAGGTTCTAACAAGTGTAGAATGGTTAACAGAGTATTCTAAAGGCTTAGAATGGTCTAGGAATGTGTATTAGGACTTATAAGAACCATTAGAATGATCCTAAACATTGCTCGGTACCCCAAGTGACGTAGAGGGTGTAGCACGAGTCCTTGGAGGTTCTAACAAGTGTAGAATGGTGAAGAGAGTATTCTAAAGGCTTTGAATGGTCTAGGAATATGTATTTGGACTTATATGAACCATTAGAATGATCCTAAACAATGCTTGAGTCCCCAAGGGACGTAGAGCGTGTAGCATGAGTCCTTGGAGGTTCTAACAAGTGTAGAATAGTTAAGAGAGTATTCTAAAGGCTTAAAATGTTCTAGGAATATGTATTTGGACTTATAAGAACCATTAGAATGATCCTAAACAATGCTTGAGTCCCCAAGGGACGTAGAGCGTGTAGCATGAGTCCTTGGAGGTTCTAACAAGTGTAGAATGGTTAAGAGAGTATTCTAAAGGCTTAGAATGGTCTAGGAATATGTATTTGGATTTATAAGAACCATTAGAATGATCCTAAACAATGCTTGAGTCCCCAAGGGACGTAGAGCGTGTAGCATGAGTCCTTGGAGGTTCTAACAAGTGTAGAATAGTTAAGAGAGTATTCTAAAGGCTTAGAATGGTCAAGGAATATGTATTTGGACTTATATGAACCATTAGAATGATCCTAAACATTTCTTGAGTCCCCAAGGGACGTAGAGGGTGTAGCATGAGTCCTTGGATGTTCTAACAAGTGTAGAATGGTTAAGAGAGTATTCTAAAGGCTTAGAATGGTCTAGGAAGGTGTATTAGGACTTAAAAGAACCATTAGAATGATCCTAAACATTGCTTGGTACACCAAGGGACGTAGAGGGTGTAGCACGAGTCCTTGGATGTTCTAACAAGTGTTGAATGGTTAACAGAGTATTCTAAAGGCTTAGAATGGTCTAGGAATGTGTATTAGGACTTATAAGAACCATTAGAATGATCCTAAACATTGCTCGGTACCCCAAGTGACGTAGAGGGTGTAGCACGAGTCCTTGGAGGTTCTAACAAGTGTAGAATGGTGAAGAGAGTATTCTAAAGGCTTTGAATGGTCTAGGAATATGTATTTGGACTTATATGAACCATTAGAATGATCCTAAACAATGCTTGAGTCCCCAAGGGACGTAGAGCGTGTAGCATGAGTCCTTGGAGGTTCTAACAAGTGTAGAATAGTTAAGAGAGTATTCTAAAGGCTTAGAATGTTCTAGGAATATGTATTTGGACTTATAAGAACCATTAGAATGATCCTAAATAATTCTTGAGTCCCCAAGGGAAGTAGAGCGTGTCGCAGGAGTCCTTGGAGGTTCTAACAAGTGTAGAATGGTTAAGAGAGTATTCTAAAGGCCTATAATGGTCTAGGAATGTGTATTAGCACTTATAAGAACCACTAGAATGATCCTAAACATTGCTCGGTACCCCAAAGGACGTAGAGGGTGTAGCACGAGTCCTTGGAGGTTCTAACAAGTGTAGAATGGTGAAGAGAGTATTCTAAAGGCTTTGAATGGTCTAGGAATATGTATTTGGACTTATATGAACCATTAGAATGATCCTAAACAATGCTTGAGTCCCCAAGGGACGTAGAGCGTGTCGCATGAGTCCTTGGAGGTTATGACAAGTGTAGAATAGTTGAGAGTATTCTAAAGGCTTTGAATGGTCTAGGAATATGTATTTGGACTTATAAGAACCATTAGAATGATCCTAAATAATTCTTGAGTCCCCAAGGGAAGTAGAGCGTGTCGCATGAGTCCTTGGAGGTTCTAACAAGTGTAGAATGGTTAAGAGAGTATTCTAAAGGCCTATAATGGTCTAGGAATGTGTATTAGCACTTATAAGAACCATTAGAATGATCCTAAACATTGGTTGGTACCCCAAAGGACGTAGAGGGTGTAGCACGAGTCCTTGGAGGTTATAACAAGTGTAGAATGGTTAAGAGAGTATTCTAAAGGCTTAGAATGGTCAAGGAATATGTATTTGGACTTATATGAACCATTAGAATGATCCTAAACATTTTTTGAGTCCCCAAGGGACGTAGAGGGTGTAGCATGAGTCCTTGGATGTTCTAACAAGTGTAGAATGGTTAAGAGAGTATTCTAAAGGCTTAGAATGGTCTAGGAAGGTGTATTAGGACTTAAAAGAACCATTAGAATGATCCTAAACATTGCTTGGTACACCAAGGGACGTAGAGGGTGTAGCACGAGTCCTTGGATGTTCTAAAAAGTGTAGAATGGTTAAGAGAGTATTCTAAAGGCTTAGAATGGTCTAGGAATGTGTATTAGGACTTATAAGAACCATTAGAATGATCCTAAACAATACTTGAGTCCTCAAGGGACGTAGAGGGTGTAGCATGAGTCCTTGGAGGTTTAACAAGTGTATAATGGTTAAGAGAGTATTCTAAAGGCTTAGAATCTAGGAATGTGTATTAGGACTTATAAGAACCATTAGAATGATCCGAAACATTGCTTGGTACACCAAGGGACGTAGAGGGTGTAGCACGAGTCCTTGGATGTTCTAACAAGTGTTGAATGGTTAACAGAGTATTCTAAAGGCTTAGAATGGTCTAGGAATGTGTATTAGGACTTATAAGAACCATTAGAATGATCCTAAACATTGCTCGGTACCCCAAGTGACGTAGAGGGTGTAGCACGAGTCCTTGGAGGTTCTAACAAGTGTAGAATGGTGAAGAGAGTATTCTAAAGGCTTAGAATGGTCTAGTAATATGTATTTGGACTTATAAGAACCATTAGAATGATCCTAAACAATGCTTGAGTCCCCAAGGGACGTAGAGTGTGTAGCATGAGTCCTTGGAGGTTCTAACAAGTGTAGAATAGTTAAGAGAGTATTCTAAAGGCTTAGAATGTTCTAGGAATATGTATTTGGAGTTATAAGAACCATTAGAATGATCCTAAACAATGCTTGAGTCCCCAAGGGACGTAGAGCGTGTAGCATGAGTCCTTGGAGGTTCTAACAAGTGTAGAATAGTTAAGAGAGTATTCTAAAGGCATAGAATGGTCTAGTAATATGTATTTGGACTTATAAGAACCATTAGAATGATCCTAAACAATGCTTGAGTCCCCAAGGAACGTAGAGCGTGTAGCATGAGTCCTTGGAGGTTCTAACAAGTGTAGAATGGTTAAGAGAGTATTCTAAAGGCTTAGAATGGTCTAGGAATGTGTATTAGGACTTATAAGAACCATTAGAATGATCCTAAACATTGCTCGGTACCCCAAGTGACGTAGAGGGTGTAGCACAAGTCCTTGGAGGTTCTAACAAGTGTAGCATGGTTAAGAGTGTATTCTAAAGGCTTAGAATGGTCTAGGAATATGTATTTGGACTTATAAGAACCATTAGAATGATCCTAAATAATTCTTGAGTCCCCAAGGGAAGTAGAGCGTGTCGCATGAGTCCTTGGAGGTTCTAACAAGTGTAGAATGGTTAAGAGAGTATTCTAAAGGCCTATAATGGTCTAGGAATGTGTATTAGCACTTATAAGAACCATTAGAATGATCCTAAACATTGGTTGGTACCCCAAAGGACGTAGAGGGTGTAGCACGAGTCCTTGGAGGTTATAACAAGTGTAGAATGGTTAAGAGAGTATTCTAAAGGCTTAGAATGGTCAAGGAATATGTATTTGGACTTATATGAACCATTAGAAAGATCCTAAACATTTCTTGAGTCCCCAAGGGACGTAGAGGGTGTAGCATGAGTCCTTGGAGGTTCTAACAAGTGTAGAATGGTTAAGAGAGTATTCTAAAGGCTTAGAATGGTCTAGGAAGGTGTATTAGGACTTGTAAGAACCATTAGAATGATCCTAAACATTGCTTGGTACACCAAGGGACGTAGAGGGTGTAGCACGAGTCCTTGGATGTTCTAACAAGTGTAGAATGGTTAAGAGAGTATTCTAAAGGCTTAGAATGGTCTAGGAATGTGTATTAGGACTTATAAGAACCATTAGAATGATCCTAAACAATACTTGAGTCCTCAAGGGACGTAGAGGGTGTAGCATGAGTCCTTGGAGGTTTAACAAGTGTATAATGGTTAAGAGAGTATTCTAAAGGCTTAGAATCAAGGAATGTGTATTAGGACTTATAAGAACCATTAGAATGATCCGAAACATTGCTTGGTACACCAAGGGACGTAGAGGGTGTAGCACGAGTCCTTGGATGTTCTAACAAGTGTTGAATGGTTAACAGAGTATTCTAAAGGCTTAGAATGGTCTAGGAATGTGTATTAGGACTTATAAGAACCATTAGAATGATCCTAAACATTGCTCGGTACCCCAAGTGACGTAGAGGGTGTAGCACGAGTCCTTGGAGGTTCTAACAAGTGTAGAATGGTGAAGAGAGTATTCTAAAGGCTTTGAATGGTCTAGGAATATGTATTTGGACTTATATGAACCATTAGAATGATCCTAAACAATGCTTGAGTCCCCAAGGGACGTAGAGCGTGTAGCATGAGTCCTTGGAGGTTCTAACAAGTGTAGAATAGTTAAGAGAGTATTCTAAAGGCTTAGAATGTTCTAGGAATATGTATTTGGACTTATAAGAACCATTAGAATGATCCTAAACAATGCTTGAGTCCCCAAGGGACGTAGAGCGTGTAGCATGAGTCCTTGAGGTTCTAACAAGTGTAGAATGGTTAAGAGAGTATTCTAAAGGCTTAGAATGGTCTAGGAATATGTATTTGGATTTATAAGAACCATTAGAATGATCCTAAACAATGCTTGAGTCCCCAAGGGACGTAGAGCGTGTAGCATGAGTCCTTGGAGGTTCTAACAAGTGTAGAATAGTTAAGAGAGTATTCTAAAGGCTTAGAATGTTCTAGGAATATGTATTTGGACTTATAAGAACCATTAGAATGATCCTAAACAATGCTTGAGTCCCCAAGGGACGTAGAGCGTGTAGCATGAGTCCTTGGAGGTTCTAACAAGTGTAGAATAGTTAAGAGAGTATTCTAAAGGCTTAGAATGGTCTAGTAATATGTATTTGGACTTATAAGAACCATTAGAATGATCCTAAAAATGCTTGAGTCCCCAAGGGAAGTAGAGCGTGTCGCATGAGTCCTTGGAGGTTCTAACAAGTGTAGAATGGTTAAGAGAGTATTCTAAAGGCTTAGAATGGTCTAGTAATATGTATTTGGACTTATAAGAACCATTAGAATGATCCTAAACAATGCTTGAGTCCCCAAGTGACGAAGAGGGTGTAGCATGAGTCCTTGGAGGTTCTAACAAGTGTAGAATGGTTAAGAGAGTATTCAAAAGGCTTAGAATGTTCTAGGAATATGTATTTGGACTTATAAGAACCATTAGAATGATCCTAAATAATTCTTGAGTCCCCAAGGGAAGTAGAGCGTCTCGCATGAGTCCTTGGAGGTTCTAACAAGTGTAGAATGGTTAAGAGAGTATTCTAAAGGCCTATAATGGTCTAGGAATGTGTATTAGCACTTATAAGAACCATTAGAATGATCCTAAACATAGGTTGGTACCCCAAAGGACGTAGAGGGTGTAGCACGAGTCCTTGGAGGTTATAACAAGTGTAGAATGGTTAAGAGAGTATTCTAAAGGCTTAGAATGTTCTAGGAATATGTATTTGGACTTATAAGAACCATTAGAATGATCCTAAATAATTCTTGAGTCCCCAAGGGAAGTAGAGCGTGTCGCATGAGTCCTTGGAGGTTCTAACAAGTGTAGAATGGTTAAGAGAGTATTCTAAAGGCCTATAATGGTCTAGGAATGTGTATTAGCACTTATAAGAACCATTAGAATGATCCTAAACATTGGTCGGTACCCCAAAGGACGTAGAGGGTGTAGCACGAGTCCTTGGAGGTTATAACAAGTGTAGAATGGTTAAGAGAGTATTCTAAAGGCTTAGAATGTTCTAGGAATATGTATTTGGACTTATAAGAACCATTAGAATGATCCTAAACAATGCTTGAGTCCCCAAGGGACGTAGAGCGTGTAGCATGAGTCCTTGGAGGTTCTAACAAGTGTAGAATGGTTAAGAGAGTATTCTAAAGGCTTAGAATGGTCTAGGAATATGTATTTGGATTTATAAGAACCATTAGAATGATCCTAAACAATGCTTGAGTCCCCAAGGGACGTAGAGCGTGTAGCATGAGTACTTGGAGGTTCTAACAAGTGTAGAATAGTTAAGAGAGTATTCTAAAGGCTTAGAATGTTCTAGGAATATGTATTTGGACTTATAAGAACCATTAGAATGATCCTAAACAATGCTTGAGTCCCCAAGGGACGTAGAGCGTGTAGCATGAGTCCTTGGAGGTTCTAACAAGTGTAGAATAGTTAAGAGAGTATTCTAAAGGCTTAGAATGGTCTAGTAATATGTATTTGGACTTATAAGAACCATTAGAATGATCCTAAATAATTCTTGAGTCCCCAAGGGAAGTAGAGCGTGTCGCATGAGTCCTTGGAGGTTCTAACAAGTGTAGAATGGTTAAGAGAGTATTCTAAAGGCCTATAATGGTCTAGGAATGTGTATTAGCACTTATAAGAACCATTAGAATGATCCTAAACATTGGTTGGTACCCCAAAGGACGTAGAGGGTGTAGCACGAGTCCTGGGAGGTTATAACAAGTGTAGAATGGTTAAGAGAGTATTCTAAAGGCTTAGAATGGTCAAGGAATATGTATTTGGACTTATATGAACCATTAGAATGATCCTAAACATTTCTTGAGTCCCCAAGGGACGTAGAGGGTGTAGCATGAGTCCTTGGAGGTTCTAACAAGTGTAGAATGGTTAAGAGAGTATTCTAAAGGCTTAGAATGGTCTAGGAAGGTGTATCAGGACTTATAAGAACCATTAGAATGATCCTAAACATTGCTTGGTACACCAAGGGACGTAGAGGGTGTAGCACGAGTCCTTGGATGTTCTAACAAGTGTAGAATGGTTAAGAGAGTATTCTAAAGGCTTAGAATGGTCTAGGAATGTGTATTAGGACTTATAAGAACCATTAGAATGATCCTAAACAATACTTGAGTCCTCAAGGGACGTAGAGGGTGTAGCATGAGTCCTTGGAGGTTTAACAAGTGTATAATGGTTAAGAGAGTATTCTAAAGGCTTAGAATCAAGGAATGTGTATTAGGACTTATAAGAACCATTAGAATGATCCGAAACATTGCTTGGTACACCAAGGGACGTAGAGGGTGTAGCACGAGTCCTTGGATGTTCTAACAAGTGTTGAATGGTTAACAGAGTATTCTAAAGGCTTAGAATGGTCTAGGAATGTGTATTAGGACTTATAAGAACCATTAGAATGATCCTAAACATTGCTCGGTACCCCAAGTGACGTAGAGGGTGTAGCACGAGTCCTTGGAGGTTCTAACAAGTGTAGAATGGTGAAGAGAGTATTCTAAAGGCTTTGAATGGTCTAGGAATATGTATTTGGACTTATATGAACCATTAGAATGATCCTAAACAATGCTTGAGTCCCCAAGTGACGTAGAGGGTGTAGCACGAGTCCTTGGAGGTTCTAACAAGTGTAGAATAGTTAAGGGAGTATTCTAAAGGCTTAGAATGTTCTAGGAATATGTATTTGGACTTATAAGAACCATTAGAATGATCCTAAATAATGCTTGAGTCCCCAAGGGAAGTAGAGCGTGTCGCATGAGTCCTTGGAGGTTCTAACAAGTGTAGAATGGTTAAGAGAGTATTCTAAAGGCTTAGAATGGTCTAGTAATATGTATTTGGACTTATAAGAACCATTAGAATGATCCTAAATAATGCTTGAGTCCCCAAGGGAAGTAGAGCGTGTCGCATGAGTCCTTGGAGGTCCTAACAAGTGTAGAATGGTTAAGAGAGTATTCTAAAGGCTTAGAATGTTCTAGGAATATGTATTTGGACTTATAAGAACCATTATAATGATCCTAAACAATGCTTGAGTCCCCAAGGGACGTAGAGCGTGTAGCATGAGTCCTTGGAGGTTCTAACAAGTGTAGAATGGTTAAGAGAGTATTCTAAAGGCTTAGAATGGTCTAGGAATATGTATTTGGATTTATAAGAACCATTAGAATGATCCTAAACAATGCTTGAGTCCCCAAGGGACGTAGAGCATGTAGCATGAGTCCTTGGAGGTTCTAACAAGTGTAGAATAGTTAAGAGAGTATTCTAAAGGCTTAGAATGTTCTAGGAATATGTATTTGGACTTATAAGAACCATTAGAATGATCCTAAACAATGCTTGAGTCCCCAAGGGACGTAGAGCGTGTAGCATGAGTCCTTGGAGGTTCTAACAAGTGTAGAATAGTTAAGAGAGTATTCTAAAGGCTTAGAATGGTCTAGTAATATGTATTTGGACTTATAAGAACCATTAGAATGATCCTAAATAATTCTTGAGTCCCCAAGGGAAGTAGAGCGTGTCGCATGAGTCCTTGGAGGTTCTAACAAGTGTAGAATGGTTAAGAGAGTATTCTAAAGGCCTATAATGGTCTAGGAATGTGTATTAGCACTTATAAGAACCATTAGAATGATCCTAAACATTGGTTGGTACCCCAAAGGACGTAGAGGGTGTAGCACGAGTCCTGGGAGGTTATAACAAGTGTAGAATGGTTAAGAGAGTATTCTAAATGCTTAGAATGGTCAAGGAATATGTATTTGGACTTATATGAACCATTAGAATGATCCTAAACATTTCTTGAGTCCCCAAGGGACGTAGAGGGTGTAGCATGAGTCCTTGGAGGTTCTAACAAGTGTAGAATGGTTAAGAGAGTATTCTAAAGGCTTAGAATGGTCTAGGAAGGTGTATCAGGACTTATAAGAACCATTAGAATGATCCTAAACATTGCTTGGTACACCAAGGGACGTAGAGGGTGTAGCACGAGTCCTTGGATGTTCTAACAAGTGTAGAATGGTTAAGAGAGTATTCTAAAGGCTTAGAATGGTCTAGGAATGTGTATTAGGACTTATAAGAACCATTAGAATGATCCTAAACAATACTTGAGTCCTCAAGGGACGTAGAGGGTGTAGCATGAGTCCTTGGAGGTTTAACAACTGTATAATGGTTAAGAGAGTATTCTAAAGGCTTAGAATCTAGGAATGTGTATTAGGACTTATAAGAACCATTAGAATGATCCGAAACATTGCTTGGTACACCAAGGGACGTAGAGGGTGTAGCACGAGTCCTTGGATGTTCTAACAAGTGTTGAATGGTTAACAGAGTATTCTAAAGGCTTAGAATGGTCTAGGAATGTGTATTAGGACTTATAAGAACCATTAGAATGATCCTAAACAATGCTTGAGTCCCCAAGGGACGTAGAGCGTGTAGCATGAGTCCTTGGAGGTTCTAACAAGTGTAGAATGGTTAAGAGAGTATTCTAAAGGCTTAGAATGGTCTAGGAATATGTATTTGGATTTATAAGAACCATTAGAATGATCCTAAACAATGCTTGAGTCCCCAAGGGACGTAGACGTGTAGCATGAGTCCTTGGAGGTTCTAACAAGTGTAGAATAGTTAAGAGAGTATTCTAAAGGCTTAGAATGTTCTAGGAATGTGTATTTGGACTTATAAGAACCATTAGAATGATCCTAAACAATGCTTGAGTCCCCAAGGGACGTAGAGCGTGTAGCATGAGTCCTTGGAGGTTCTAACAAGTGTAGAATGGTTAAGAGAGTATTCTAAAGGCTTAGAATGGTCTAGTAATATGTATTTGGACTTATAAGAACCATTAGAATGATCCTAAATAATTCTTGAGTCCCCAAGGGAAGTAGAGCGTGTCGCATGAGTCCTTGGAGGTTCTAACAAGTGTAGAATGGTTAAGAGAGTATTCTAAAGGCCTATAATGGTCTAGGAATGTGTATTAGCACTTATAAGAACCATTAGAATGATCCTAAACATTGGTTGGTACCCCAAAGGACGTAGAGGGTGTAGCACGAGTCCTGGGAGGTTATAACAAGTGTAGAATGGTTAAGAGAGTATTCTAAAGGCTTAGAATGGTCAAGGAATATGTATTTGGACTTATATGAACCATTAGAATGATCCTAAACATTTCTTGAGTCCCCAAGGGACGTAGAGGGTGTAGCATGAGTCCTTGGAGGTTCTAACAAGTGTAGAATGGTTAAGAGAGTATTCTAAAGGCTTAGAATGGTCTAGGAAGGTGTATCAGGACTTATAAGAACCATTAGAATGATCCTAAACATTGCTTGGTACACCAAGGGACGTAGAGGGTGTAGCACGAGTCCTTGGATGTTCTAACAAGTGTAGAATGGTTAAGAGAGTATTCTAAAGGCTTAGAATGGTCTAGGAATGTGTATTAGGACTTATAAGAACCATTAGAATGATCCTAAACAATACTTGAGTCCTCAAGGGACGTAGAGGGTGTAGCATGAGTCCTTGGAGGTTTAACAAGTGTATAATGGTTAAGAGAGTATTCTAAAGGCTTAGAATCTAGGAATGTGTATTAGGACTTATAAGAACCATTAGAATGATCCGAAACATTGCTTGGTACACCAAGGGACGTAGAGGGTGTAGCACGAGTCCTTGGATGTTCTAACAAGTGTTGAATGGTTAACAGAGTATTCTAAAGGCTTAGAATGGTCTAGGAATGTGTATTAGGACTTATAAGAACCATTAGAATGATCCTAAACATTGCTCGGTACCCCAAGTGACGTAGAGGGTGTAGCACGAGTCCTTGGAGGTTCTAACAAGTGTAGAATGGTGAAGAGAGTATTCTAAAGGCTTTGAATGGTCTAGGAATATGTATTTGGACTTATATGAACCATTAGAATGATCCTAAACAATGCTTGAGTCCCCAAGTGACGTAGAGGGTGTAGCACGAGTCCTTGGAGGTTCTAACAAGTGTAGAATAGTTAAGAGAGTATTCTAAAGGCTTAGAATGTTCTAGGAATATGTATTTGGACTTATAAGAACCATTAGAATGATCCTAAATAATGCTTGAGTCCCCAAGGGAAGTAGAGCGTGTCGCATGAGTCCTTGGAGGTTCTAACAAGTGTAGAATGGTTAAGAGAGTATTCTAAAGGCTTAGAATGGTCTAGTAATATGTATTTGGACTTATAAGAACCATTAGAATGATCCTAAACAATGCTTGAGTCCCCAAGGAACGTAGAGCATGTAGCATGAGTCCTTGGAGGTTCTAACAAGTGTAGAACGGTTAAGAGAGTATTCTAAAGGCTTAGAATGGTCTAGTAATATGTATTTGGACTTATAAGAACCATTAGAATGATCCTAAATAATGCCTGAGTCCCCAAGGGAAGTAGAGCGTGTCGCATGAGTCCTTGGAGGTTCTAACAAGTGTAGAATGGTTAAGAGAGTATTCTAAAGGCTTAGAATGGTCTAGTAATATGTATTTGGACTTATAAGAACCATTAGAATGATCCTAAACAATGCTTGAGTCCCCAAGGAACGTAGAGCGTGTAGCATGAGTCCTTGGAGGTTCTAACAAGTGTAGAATGGTTAAGAGAGTATTCTAAAGGCTTAGAATGATCTAGTAATATGTATTTGGACTTATAAGAACCATTAGAATGATCCTAAATAATGCTTGAGTCCCCAAGGGAAGTAGAGCGTGTCGCATGAGTCCTTGGAGGTTCTAACAAGTGTAGAATGGTTAAGAGAGTATTCTAAAGGCTTAGAATGGTCTAGTAATATGTATTTGGACTTATAAGAACCATTAGAATGATCCTAAACAATGCTTGAGTCCCCAAGGAACGTAGAGCGTGTAGCATGAGTCCTTGGAGGTTCTAACAAGTGTAGAATGGTTAAGAGAGTATTCTAAAGGCTTAGAATGGTCTAGGAATGTGTATTAGGACTTATAAGAACCATTAGAATGATCCTAAACATTGCTCGGTACCCCAAGTGACGTAGAGGGTGTAGCACAAGTCCTTGGAGGTTCTAACAAGTGTAGCATGGTTAAGAGTGTATTCTAAAGGCTTAGAATGGTCTAGGAATATGTATTTGGACTTATAAGAACCATTAGAATGATCCTAAATAATTCTTTAGTCCCTAAGGAAAGTAGAGCGTGTCGCATGAGTCCTTGGAGGTTCTAACAAGTGTAGAATGGTTAAGAGAGTATTCTAAAGGCCTATAATGGTCTAGGAATGTGTATTAGCACTTATAAGAACCATTAGAATGATCCTAAACATTGGTTGGTACCCCAAAGGACGTAGAGGGTGTAGCACGAGTCCTTGGAGGTTATAACAAGTGTAGAATGGTTAAGAGAGTATTCTAAAGGCTTAGAATGGTCAAGGAATATGTATTTGGACTTATATGAACCATTAGAATGATCCTAAACATTTCTTGAGTCCCCTAGGGACGTAGAGGGTGTAGCATGAGTCCTTGGAGGTTCTAACAAGTGTAGAATGGTTAAGAGAGTATTCTAAAGGCATAGAATGGTCTAGGAAGGTGTATTAGGACTTATAAGAACCATTAGAATGATCCTAAACAATGCTTGAGTCCCCGAGGGACGTAGAGCGTGTAGCATGATTCCTTGGAGGTTCTAACAAGTGTAGAATGGTTAAGAGAGTATTCTAAAGGCTTAGAATGGTCTAGGAAGGTGTATTAGGACTTATAAGAACCATTAGAATGATCCTAAACATTTCTTGGTACCCCAGAGGACGTAGAGGGTGTTGCACGAGCCCTTGGATGTTCAAACAAGTGTAGAATGGTTAAGAGAGTATTCTAAAGGCTTAGAATGGTCTAGGAATGTGTATTAGGACTTATAAGAACCATTAGAATGATCCTAAACATTTCCATGTACCCCAAAGGACGTAGAGGGTGTAGCACGAGTCCTTGGAGGTTCTAACAAGTGTAGAATGGTTAAGAGAGTATTCTAAAGGCTTAGAATGGTCTAGGAATGTGTATTAGGACTTATAAGAACCATTAGAATGATCCTAAACAATACTTGAGTCCTCAAGGGACGTAGAGGGTGTAGCATGAGTCCTTGGAGGTTTAACAAGTGTATAATGGTTAAGAGAGTATTCTAAAGGCTTAGAATCTAGGAATGTGTATTAGGACTTATAAGAACCATTAGAATGATCCTAAACATTGCTTGGTACACCAAGGGACGTAGAGGGTGTAGCACGAGTCCTTGGATGTTCTAACAAGTGTAGAATGGTTAAGAGAGTATTCTAAAGGCTTAGAATGGTCAAGGAATATGTATTTGGACTTATATGAACCATTAGAATGATCCTAAACATTTCTTGAGTCCCCAAGGGACGTAGAGGGTGTAGCATGAGTCCTTGGAGGTTCTAACAAGTGTAGAATGGTTAAGAGAGTATTCTAAAGGCTTAGAATGGTCTAGGAAGGTGTATTAGGACTTATAAGAACCATTAGAATGATCCTAAACAATGCTTGAGTCCCCGAGGGACGTAGAGCGTGTAGCATGATTCCTTGGAGGTTCTAACAAGTGTAGAATGGTTAAGAGAGTATTCTAAAGGCTTAGAATGGTCTAGGAAGGTGTATTAGGACTTATAAGAACCATTAGAATGATCCTAAACATTTCTTGGTACACCAAGGGACGTAGAGGGTGTAGCACGAGTCCTTGGATGTTCTAACAAGTGTAGAATGGTTAAGAGAGTTTTCTAAAGGCTTAGAATGGTCTAGGAATGTGTATTAGGACTTATAAGAACCATTTGAATGATCCTAAACAATACTTGAGTCCTCAAGGGACGTAGAGGGTGTAGGATGAGTCCTTGGAGGTTTAACAAGTGTATAATGGTTAAGAGAGTATTCTAAAGGCTTAGAATCTAGGAATGTGTATTAGGACTTATAAGAACCATTAGAATGATCCGAAACATTGCTTGGTACACCAAGGGACGTAGAGGCTGTAGCACGAGTCCTTGGATGTTCTAACAAGTGTTGAATGGTTAACAGAGTATTTTAAAGGCTTAGAATGGTCTAGGAATGTGTATTAGGACTTATAAGAACCATTAGAATGATCCTAAACATTGCTCGGTACCCCAAGTGACGTAGAGGGTGTAGCACGAGTCCTTGAATGTTCTAACAAGTGTAGAATGGTTAAGAGAGTATTCTAAAGGCTTAGAATGGTCTAGGAATGTGTATTAGGACTTATAAGAACCATTAGAATGATCCTAAACATTGCTCGGTACCCCAAGTGACGTACAGGGTGTAGCACGAGTCCTTGTAGGTTCTAACAAGTGTAGAATGGTTAAGAGAGTATTCTAAAGGCTTAGAATGGTCTAGGAATATGTATTTGGATTTATAAGAACCATTAGAATGATCCTAAACAATGTTTGAGTCCCTAAGGGACGTAGAGCGTGTAGCATGAGTCCTTGGAGGTTCTAACAAGTGTAGAATGGTTAAGAGAGTATTCTAAAGGCTTAGAATGGTCTAGGAATGTGTATTAGGACTTATAAGAACCATTAGAATGATCCTAAACATTGCTCAGTACCCCAAGTGACGTAGAGGGTGTAGCACGAGTCCTTGGAGGTTCTAACAAGTGTAGAATGGTGAAGAGAGTATTCTAAAGGCTTTGAATGGTCTAGGAATATGTATTTGGACTTATATGAACCATTAGAATGATCCTAAACAATGCTTGAGTCCCCAAGGGACGTAGAGCGTGTAGCACGAGTCCTTGGTGGTTTTAACAAGTGTATAATGGTTAAGAGAGTATTCTAAAGGCTTAGAATGGTCTAGAAAGGTGTATTAGGACTTATAAGAACCATTAGAATGATCCTAAACATTGCTTGGTACACCAAGGGACGTAGAGGGTGTAGCACGAGTCCTTGGATGTTCTAACAAGTGTAGAATGGTTAAGAGAGTATTCTAAAGGCTTAGAATGGTCTAGGAATGTGTATTAGGACTTATAAGAACCATTAGAATGATCCTAAACAATACTTGAGTCCTCAAGGGACGTAGAGGGTGTAGCATGAGTCCTTGGCAGTTTAACAAGTGTATAATGGTTAAGAGAGTATTCTAAAGGCTTAGAATCTAGGAATGTGTATTAGGACTTATAAGAACCATTAGAATGATCCGAAACATTGCTTGGTACACCAAGGGACGTAGAGCGTGTAGCACGAGTCCTTGGATGTTCTAACAAGTGTTGAATGGTTAAGAGAGTATTCTAAAGGCTTAGAATGATCTAGGAATGTGTATTAGGACTTATAAGAACCATTAGAATGATCCAAAACATTGCTTGGTACCCCAAGTGACGTAGAGGGTGTAGCACGAGTCCTTGGAGGTTCTAACAAGTGTAGAATGGTTAAGAGAGTATTCTAAAGGCTTTGAATGGTCTAGGAATATGTATTTGGACTTATATGAACCATTAGAATGATCCTAAACAATGCTTGAGTCCCCAAGGGACGTAGAGCGTGTAGCACGAGTCCTTGGTGGTTTTAACAAGTGTATAATGGTTAAGAGAGTATTCTAAAGGCTTAGAATGGTCTAGAAAGGTGTATTAGGACTTATAAGAACCATTAGAATGATCCTAAACATTGCTTGGTACACCAAGGGACGTAGAGGGTGTAGCACGAGTCCTTGGATGTTCTAACAAGTGTAGAATGGTTAAGAGAGTATTCTAAAGGCTTAGAATGGTCTAGGAATGTGTATTAGGACTTATAAGAACCATTAGAATGATCCTAAACAATACTTGAGTCCTCAAGGGACGTAGAGGGTGTAGCATGAGTCCTTGGCAGTTTAACAAGTGTATAATGGTTAAGAGAGTATTCTAAAGGCTTAGAATCTAGGAATGTGTATTAGGACTTATAAGAACCATTAGAATGATCCGAAACATTGCTTGGTACACCAAGGGACGTAGAGCGTGTAGCACGAGTCCTTGGATGTTCTAACAAGTGTTGAATGGTTAAGAGAGTATTCTAAAGGCTTAGAATGATCTAGGAATGTGTATTAGGACTTATAAGAACCATTAGAATGATCCAAAACATTGCTTGGTACCCCAAGTGACGTAGAGGGTGTAGCACGAGTCCTTGGAGGTTCTAACAAGTGTAGAATGGTTAAGAGAGTATTCTAAAGGCTTAGAATGGTCTAGGAATATGTATTTGGATTTATAAGAACCATTAGAATGATCCTAAACAATGCTTGAGTCCCCAAGGGACATAGAGCGTGTAGCATGAGTCCTTGGAGGTTCTGAAAAGTGTAGAATGGTTAAGAGAGTATTCTAAAGGCTTAGAATGGTCTAGTAATATGTATTTGGACTTATAAGAACCATTAGAATGATCCTAAAGAATGCTTGAGTCCCCAAGGGACGTAGAGCGTGTAACATGAGTCCTTGGAGGTTCTAACAAGTGTAGAATGGTTAAGAGAGTATTCTAAAGGCTTAGAATGGTCTAGGAATGTGTATTAGGACTTATAAGAACCATTAGAATGATCCTAAACATTTCTTGGTACCCCAGAGGACGTAGAGGGTGTAGCACGAGCCCTTGGATGTTCAAACAAGTGTAGAATGGTTAAGAGAGTATTCTAAAGGCTTAGAATGGTCTAGGAATGTGTATTAGGACTTATAAGAACCATTAGAATGATCCTAAACATTTCCATGTACCCCAAAGGACGTAGAGGGTGTAGCACGAGTCCTTGGAGGTTCTAACAAGTGTAGAATGGTTAAGAGAGTATTCTAAAGGCTTAGAATGGTCTAGGAAGGTGTATTAGGACTTATAAGAACCATTAGAATGATCCTAAACAATGCTTGAGTCCCCGAGGGACGTAGAGCGTGTAGCATGATTCCTTGGAGGTTCTAACAAGTGTAGAATGGTTAAGAGAGTATTCTAAAGGCTTAGAATGGTCTAGGAAGGTGTATTAGGACTTATAAGAACCATTAGAATGATCCTAAACATTTCTTGGTACACCAAGGGACGTAGAGGGTGTAGCACGAGTCCTTGGATGTTCTAACAAGTGTAGAATGGTTAAGAGAGTTTTCTAAAGGCTTAGAATGGTCTAGGAATGTGTATTAGGACTTATAAGAACCATTTGAATGATCCTAAACAATACTTGAGTCCTCAAGGGACGTAGAGGGTGTAGGATGAGTCCTTGGAGGTTTAACAAGTGTATAATGGTTAAGAGAGTATTCTAAAGGCTTAGAATCTAGGAATGTGTATTAGGACTTATAAGAACCATTAGAATGATCCGAAACATTGCTTGGTACACCAAGGGACGTAGAGGCTGTAGCACGAGTCCTTGGATGTTCTAACAAGTGTTGAATGGTTAACAGAGTATTTTAAAGGCTTAGAATGGTCTAGGAATGTGTATTAGGACTTATAAGAACCATTAGAATGATCCTAAACATTGCTCGGTACCCCAAGTGACGTAGAGGGTGTAGCACGAGTCCTTGAATGTTCTAACAAGTGTAGAATGGTTAAGAGAGTATTCTAAAGGCTTAGAATGGTCTAGGAATGTGTATTAGGACTTATAAGAACCATTAGAATGATCCTAAACATTGCTCGGTACCCCAAGTGACGTACAGGGTGTAGCACGAGTCCTTGTAGGTTCTAACAAGTGTAGAATGGTTAAGAGAGTATTCTAAAGGCTTAGAATGGTCTAGGAATATGTATTTGGATTTATAAGAACCATTAGAATGATCCTAAACAATGTTTGAGTCCCTAAGGGACGTAGAGCGTGTAGCATGAGTCCTTGGAGGTTCTAACAAGTGTAGAATGGTTAAGAGAGTATTCTAAAGGCTTAGAATGGTCTAGGAATGTGTATTAGGACTTATAAGAACCATTAGAATGATCCTAAACATTGCTCAGTACCCCAAGTGACGTAGAGGGTGTAGCACGAGTCCTTGGAGGTTCTAACAAGTGTAGAATGGTGAAGAGAGTATTCTAAAGGCTTTGAATGGTCTAGGAATATGTATTTGGACTTATATGAACCATTAGAATGATCCTAAACAATGCTTGAGTCCCCAAGGGACGTAGAGCGTGTAGCACGAGTCCTTGGTGGTTTTAACAAGTGTATAATGGTTAAGAGAGTATTCTAAAGGCTTAGAATGGTCTAGAAAGGTGTATTAGGACTTATAAGAACCATTAGAATGATCCTAAACATTGCTTGGTACACCAAGGGACGTAGAGGGTGTAGCACGAGTCCTTGGATGTTCTAACAAGTGTAGAATGGTTAAGAGAGTATTCTAAAGGCTTAGAATGGTCTAGGAATGTGTATTAGGACTTATAAGAACCATTAGAATGATCCTAAACAATACTTGAGTCCTCAAGGGACGTAGAGGGTGTAGCATGAGTCCTTGGCAGTTTAACAAGTGTATAATGGTTAAGAGAGTATTCTAAAGGCTTAGAATCTAGGAATGTGTATTAGGACTTATAAGAACCATTAGAATGATCCGAAACATTGCTTGGTACACCAAGGGACGTAGAGCGTGTAGCACGAGTCCTTGGATGTTCTAACAAGTGTTGAATGGTTAAGAGAGTATTCTAAAGGCTTAGAATGATCTAGGAATGTGTATTAGGACTTATAAGAACCATTAGAATGATCCAAAACATTGCTTGGTACCCCAAGTGACGTAGAGGGTGTAGCACGAGTCCTTGGAGGTTCTAACAAGTGTAGAATGGTTAAGAGAGTATTCTAAAGGCTTTGAATGGTCTAGGAATATGTATTTGGACTTATATGAACCATTAGAATGATCCTAAACAATGCTTGAGTCCCCAAGGGACGTAGAGCGTGTAGCACGAGTCCTTGGTGGTTTTAACAAGTGTATAATGGTTAAGAGAGTATTCTAAAGGCTTAGAATGGTCTAGAAAGGTGTATTAGGACTTATAAGAACCATTAGAATGATCCTAAACATTGCTTGGTACACCAAGGGACGTAGAGGGTGTAGCACGAGTCCTTGGATGTTCTAACAAGTGTAGAATGGTTAAGAGAGTATTCTAAAGGCTTAGAATGGTCTAGGAATGTGTATTAGGACTTATAAGAACCATTAGAATGATCCTAAACAATACTTGAGTCCTCAAGGGACGTAGAGGGTGTAGCATGAGTCCTTGGCAGTTTAACAAGTGTATAATGGTTAAGAGAGTATTCTAAAGGCTTAGAATCTAGGAATGTGTATTAGGACTTATAAGAACCATTAGAATGATCCGAAACATTGCTTGGTACACCAAGGGACGTAGAGCGTGTAGCACGAGTCCTTGGATGTTCTAACAAGTGTTGAATGGTTAAGAGAGTATTCTAAAGGCTTAGAATGATCTAGGAATGTGTATTAGGACTTATAAGAACCATTAGAATGATCCAAAACATTGCTTGGTACCCCAAGTGACGTAGAGGGTGTAGCACGAGTCCTTGGAGGTTCTAACAAGTGTAGAATGGTTAAGAGAGTATTCTAAAGGCTTAGAATGGTCTAGGAATATGTATTTGGATTTATAAGAACCATTAGAATGATCCTAAACAATGCTTGAGTCCCCAAGGGACATAGAGCGTGTAGCATGAGTCCTTGGAGGTTCTGAAAAGTGTAGAATGGTTAAGAGAGTATTCTAAAGGCTTAGAATGGTCTAGTAATATGTATTTGGACTTATAAGAACCATTAGAATGATCCTAAAGAATGCTTGAGTCCCCAAGGGACGTAGAGCGTGTAACATGAGTCCTTGGAGGTTCTAACAAGTGTAGAATGGTTAAGAGAGTATTCTAAAGGCTTAGAATGGTCTAGGAATGTGTATTAGGACTTATAAGAACCATTAGAATGATCCTAAACATTTCTTGGTACCCCAGAGGACGTAGAGGGTGTAGCACGAGCCCTTGGATGTTCAAACAAGTGTAGAATGGTTAAGAGAGTATTCTAAAGGCTTAGAATGGTCTAGGAATGTGTATTAGGACTTATAAGAACCATTAGAATGATCCTAAACATTTCCATGTACCCCAAAGGACGTAGAGGGTGTAGCACGAGTCCTTGGAGGTTCTAACAAGTGTAGAATGGTTAAGAGAGTATTCTAAAGGCTTAGAATGGTCTAGGAATGTGTATTAGGACTTATAAGAACCATTAGAATGATCCTAAACAATACTTGAGTCCTCAAGGGACGTAGAGGGTGTAGCATGAGTCCTTGGAGGTTTAACAAGTGTATAATGGTTAAGAGAGTATTCTAAAGGCTTAGAATCTAGGAATGTGTATTAGGACTTATAAGAACCATTAGAATGATCCTAAACATTGCTTGGTACACCAAGGGACGTAGAGGGTGTAGCACGAGTCCTTGGATGTTCTAACAAGTGTAGAATGGTTAAGAGAGTATTCTAAAGGCTTAGAATGGTCTAGGAATGTGTATTAGGACTTATAAGAACCATTAGAATGATCCTAAACAATACTTGAGTCCTCAAGGGACGTAGAGGGTGTAGCATGAGTCCTTGGAGGTTTAACAAGTGTATAATGGTTAAGAGAGTATTCTAAAGGCTTAGAATCTAGGAATGTGTATTAGGACTTATAAGAACCATTAGAATGATCCTAAACATTGCTTGGTACACCAAGGGACGTAGAGGGTGTAGCACGAGTCCTTGGATGTTCTAACAAGTGTAGAATGGTTAAGAGAGTATTCTAAAGGCTTAGAATGGTCTAGGAATGTGTATTAGGACTTATAAGAACCATTAGAATGATCCTAAACAATACTTGAGTCCTCAAGGGACGTAGAGGGTGTAGCATGAGTCCTTGGAGGTTTAACAAGTGTATAATGGTTAAGAGAGTATTCTAAAGGCTTAGAATCTAGGAATGTGTATTAGGACTTATACGAACCATTAGAATGATCCAAAACATTGCTTGGTACACCAAGGGACGTAGAGCGTGTAGCACGAGTCCTTGGATGTTCTAACAAGTGTTGAATGGTTAAGAGAGTATTCTAAAGGCTTAGAATGATCTAGGAATGTGTATTAGGACTTATAAGAACCATTAGAATGATCCAAAACATTGCTTGGTACCCCAAGTGACGTAGAGGGTGTAGCACGAGTCCTTGGATTTTCTAACAAGTGTAGAATGGTTAAGAGAGTATTCTAAAGGCTTAGAATGGTCTAGGAATATGTATTTGGATTTATAAGAACCATTAGAATGATCCTAAACAATGCTTGAGTCCCCAAGGGACGTAGAGCGTGTAGGGTGAGTCCTTGGAGGTTCTGAAAAGTGTAGAATGGTTAAGAGAGTATTCTAAAGGCTTAGAATGGTCTAGTAATATGTATTTGGACTTATAAGAACCATTAGAATGATCCTAAAGAATGCTTGAGTCCCCAAGGGACGTAGAGCGTGTAACATGAGTCCTTGGAGGTTCTAACAAGTGTAGAATGGTTAAGAGAGTATTCTAAAGGCTTAGAATGGTCTAGGAATGTGTATTAGGACTTATAAGAACCATTAGAATGATCCTAAACATTTCTTGGTACCCCAGAGGACGTAGAGGGTGTAGCACGAGCCCTTGGATGTTCAAACAAGTGTAGAATGGTTAAGAGAGTATTCTAAAGGCTTAGAATGGTCTAGGAATGTGTATTAGGACTTATAAGAACCATTAGAATGATCCTAAACATTTCCATGTACCCCAAAGGACGTAGAGGGTGTAGCACGAGTCCTTGGAGGTTCTAACAAGTGTAGAATGGTTAAGAGAGTATTCTAAAGGCTTAGAATGGTCTAGGAATATGTATTTGGACTTATATGAACCATTAGAATGATCCTAAACAGTGCTTGAGTCCCCAAGGGACGTAGAGGGTGTAGCATGAGTCCTTGGAGGTTCTAACAAGTGTAGAATGGTTAAGAGAGTATTCTAAAGGCTTAGAATGGTCTAGGAATGTGTATTAGGACTTATAAGAACCATTAGAATGATCCTAAACATTGCATGGTACACCAAGGGACGTAGAGGGTGTAGCACGAGTCCTTGGATGTTCTAACAAGTGTAGATTGGTTAAGAGAGTATTCTAAAGGCTTAAAATGGTCTAGGAATGTGTATTAGGACTTATAAGAACCATTAGAATGATCCTAAACATTGCTCGGTACCCCAAGTGACGTAGAGGGTGTAGCACGAGTCCTTGGATGTTCTAACAAGTGTAGAATGGTTAAGAGAGTATTCTAAAGGCTTAGAATGGTCTAGGAATGTGTATTAGGACTTATAAGAACCATTAGAATGATCCTAAACAATACTTGAGTCCTCAAGGGACGTAGAGGGTGTAGCATGAGTCCTTGGAGGTTTAACAAGTGTATAATGGTTAAGAGAGTATTCTAAAGGCTTAGAATCTAGGAATGTGTATTAGGACTTATAAGAACCATTAGCATGATCCGAAACATTGCTTGGTACACCAAGGGACGTAGAGCGTGTAGCACGAGTCCTTGGATGTTCTAACAAGTGTTGAATGGTTAAGAGAGTATTCTAAAGGCTTAGAATGATCTAGGAATGTGTATTAGGACTTATAAGAACCATTAGAATGATCCAAAACATTGCTTGGTACCCCAAGTGACGTAGAGGGTGTAGCACGAGTCCTTGGAGGTTCTAACAAGTGTAGAATGGTTAAGAGAGTATTCTAAAGGCTTAGAATGGTCTAGGAATATGTATTTGGATTTATAAGAACCATTAGAATGATCCTAAACAATGCTTGAGTCCCCAAGGGACGTAGAGTGTGTAGCGTGAGTCCTTGGAGGTTCTGAAAAGTGTAGAATGGTTAAGAGAGTATTCTAAAGGCTTAGAATGGTCTAGTAATATGTATTTGGACTTATAAGAACCATTAGAATGATCCTAAAGAATGCTTGAGTCCCCAAGGGACGTAGAGCGTGTAACATGAGTCCTTGGAGGTTCTAACAAGTGTAGAATGGTTAAGAGAGTATTCTAAAGGCTTAGAATGGTCTAGGAATGTGTATTAGGACTTATAAGAACCATTAGAATGATCCTAAACATTTCTTGGTACCCCAGAGGACGTAGAGGGTGTAGCACGAGCCCTTGGATGTTCAAACAAGTGTAGAATGGTTAAGAGAGTATTCTAAAGGCTTAGAATGGTCTAAGAATGTGTATTAGGACTTATAAGAACCATTAGAATGATCCTAAACATTTCCATGTACCCCAAAGGACGTAGAGGGTGTAGCACGAGTCCTTGGAGGTTCTAACAAGTTTAGAATGGTTAAGAGAGTATTCTAAAGGCTTAAAATGGTCTAGGAATGTGTATTAGGACTTATAAGAACCATTAGAATGATCCTAAACATTGCTCGGTACCCCAAGTGACGTAGAGGGTGTAGCACGAGTCCTTGGATGTTCTAACAAGTGTAGAATGGTTAAGAGAGTATTCTAAAGGCTTAGAATGGTCTAGGAATGTGTATTAGGACTTATAAGAACCATTAGAATGATCCTAAACAATACTTGAGTCCTCAAGGGACGTAGAGGGTGTAGCATGAGTCCTTGGAGGTTTAACAAGTGTATAATGGTTAAGAGAGTATTCTAAAGGCTTAGAATCTAGGAATGTGTATTAGGACTTATAAGAACCATTAGAATGATCCGAAACATTGCTTGGTACACCAAGGGACGTAGAGCGTGTAGCACGAGTCCTTGGATGTTCTAACAAGTGTTGAATGGTTAAGAGAGTATTCTAAAGGCTTAGAATGATCTAGGAATGTGTATTAGGACTTATAAGAACCATTAGAATGATCCAAAACATTGCTTGGTACCCCAAGTGACGTAGAGGGTGTAGCACGAGTCCTTGGAGGTTCTAACAAGTGTAGAATGGTTAAGAGAGTATTCTAAAGGCTTAGAATGGTCTAGGAATATGTATTTGGATTTATAAGAACCATTAGAATGATCCTAAACAATGCTTGAGTCCACAAGGGACGTAGAGCGTGTAGCGTGAGTCCTTGGAGGTTCTGAAAAGTGTAGAATGGTTAAGAGAGTATTCTAAAGGCTTAGAATGGTCTAGTAATATGTATTTGGACTTATAAGAACCATTAGAATGATCCTAAAGAATGCTTGAGTCCCCAAGGGACGTAGAGCGTGTAACATGAGTCCTTGGAGGTTCTAACAAGTGTAGAATGGTTAAGAGAGTATTCTAAAGGCTTAGAATGGTCTAGGAATGTGTATTAGGACTTATAAGAACCATTAGAATGATCCTAAACATTTCTTGGTACCCTAGAGGACGTAGAGGGTGTAGCACGAGCCCTTGGATGTTCAAACAAGTGTAGAATGGTTAAGAGAGTATTCTAAAGGCTTAGAATGGTCTAGGAATGTGTATTAGGACTTATAAGAACCATTAGAATGATCCTAAACATTTCTTGGTACCCTAGAGGACGTAGAGGGTGTAGCACGAGCCCTTGGATGTTCAAA
The DNA here is from genome assembly GCA_037953625.1 of Crotalaria pallida. NCBI lineage: Eukaryota > Viridiplantae > Streptophyta > Magnoliopsida > Fabales > Fabaceae > Crotalaria > Crotalaria pallida. The sequence continues at coordinate 69,418,124 of CM075649.1, read as the reverse complement.
CAAGTGTAGAATGGTTAAGAGAGTATTCTAAAGGCTTAGAATGGTCTAGGAAGGTGTATTAGGACTTATAAGAACCATTAGAATGATCCTAAACATTGCTTGAGTCCCCAAGGGACGTAGAGCGTGTAGCATGAGTCCTTGGAGGTTCTAACAAGTGTAGAATGGTTAAGAGAGTATTCTAAAGGCTTAGAATGGTCTAGGAATGTGTATTAGGACTTATAAGAACCATTAGAATGATCCTAAACATTGCATGGTACACCAAGGGACGTAGAGGGTGTAGCACGAGTCCTTGGATGTTCTAACAAGTGTAGATTGGTTAAGAGAGTATTCTAAAGGCTTACAATGGTCTAGGAATGTGTATTAGGACTTATAAGAACCATTAGAATGATCCTAAACATTGCTCTGTACCCCAAGTGACGTAGAGGGTGTAGCACGAGTCCTTGGATGTTCTAACAAGTGTAGAATGGTTAAGAGAGTATTCTAAAGGCTTAGAATGGTCTAGGAATGTGTATTAGGACTTATAAGAACCATTAGAATGATCCTAAACAATACTTGAGTCCTCAAGGGACGTAGAGGGTGTAGCATGAGTCCTTGGAGGTTTTAACAAGTGTATAATGGTTAAGAGAGTATTCTAAAGGCTTAGAATCTAGGAATGTGTATTAGGACTTATAAGAACCATTAGAATGATCCTAAACATTGCTTGGTACACCAAGGGACGTAGAGGGTGTAGCACGAGTCCTTGAATGTTCTAACAAGTGTAGAATGGTTAAGAGAGTATTCTAAAGGCTTAGAATGGTCTAGGAATGTGTATTAGGACTTATAAGAACCATTAGAATGATCCTAAACATTGCTCGGTACCCCAAGTGACGTAGAGGGTGTAGCACGAGTCCTTGGAGGTTCTAACAAGTGTAGAATGGTTAAGAGAGTATTCTAAAGGCTTAGAATGGTCTAGGAATATGTATTTGGATTTATAAGAACCATTAGAATGATCCTAAACAATGCTTGAGTCCCTAAGGGACGTAGAGCGTGTAGCATGAGTCCTTGGAGGTTCTAACAAGTGTAGAATGGTTAAGAGAGTATTCTAAAGGCTTAGAATGATCTAGGAATGTGTATTAGGACTTATAAGAACCATTAGAATGATCCTAAACATTGCTCGGTACCCCAAGTGACGTAGAGGGTGTAGCACGAGTCCTTGGAGGTTCTAACAAGTGTAGAATGGTGAAGAGAGTATTCTAAAGGCTTAGAATGGTCTGGGAATATGTATTTGGACTTATATGAACCATTAGAATGATCCTAAACAATGCTTGAGTCCCTAAGGGACGTAGAGCGTGTAGCATGAGTCCTTGGAGGTTCTAACAAGTGTAGAATGGTTAAGAGAGTATTCTAAACGCTTAGAATGGTCTAGGAATGTTTATTAGGACTTATAAAAACCATTAGAATGATCCTAAACATTGCTCGGTACCCCAAGTGACGTAGAGGGTGTAGCACGAGTCCTTGGAGGTTCTAACAAGTGTAGAATGGTCAAGAGTGTATTCTAAAGGATTAGAATGGTCTAGGAAAATGAATTTGGACTTATAAGAACCATTAGAATGATCCAAAACAATGCTTGAGTCCCCAAGGGAAGTAGAGCGTGTAGCATGATTCCTTGGAGGTTCTAACAAGTGTAGAATGGTTAAGAGAGTATTCTAAAGGCTTAGAATGGTCTAGGAATGTGTATTAGGACTTATAAGAACCATTAGAATGATCCTAAACATTGCTCGGTACCCCAAGTGACGTAGATGGTGTAGCACGAGTCCTTGGAGGTTCTAACAAGTGTAGAATGGTCAAGAGTGTATTCTAAAGGATTAGAATGGTCTAGGAAAATGAATTTGGACTTATAAGAACCATTAGAATGATCCAAAACAATGCTTGAGTCCCCAAGGGAAGTTGAGCGTGTAGCATGAGTCCTTGGAGGTTCTAACAAGTGTAGAATGGTTAAGAGAGTATTCTAAAGGCTTAGAATGTTCTTGGAATATGTATTTGGACTTATAAGAACCATTAGAATGATCCTAAACAATGCTTGAGTCCCCAAGGGACGTAGAGCGTGTAGCATGAGTCCTTGGAGGTTCTAACAAGTGTAGAATGGTTAAGAGAGTATTCTAAAGGCTTAGAATGGTCTAGGAATGTGTATTAGGACTTATAAGAACCATTAGAATGATCCTAAACATTGCTCGGTACCCCAAGTGACGTAGATGGTGTAGCACGAGTCCTTGGAGGTTCTAACAAGTGTAGAATGGTCAAGAGTGTATTCTAAAGGATTAGAATGGTCTAGGAAAATGAATTTGGACTTATAAGAACCATTAGAATGATCCAAAACAATGCTTGAGTCCCCAAGGGAAGTTGAGCGTGTAGCATGAGTCGTTGGAGGTTCTAACAAGTGTAGAATGGTTAAGAGAGTATTCTAAAGGCTTAGAATGTTCTTGGAATATGTATTTGGACTTATAAGAACCATTAGAATGATCCTAAACAATGCTTGAGTCCCCAAGGGACGTAGAGCGTGTAGCATGAGTCCTTGGAGGTTCTAACAAGTGTAGAATGGTTAAGAGAGTATTCTAAAGGCTTAGAATGGTCTAGGAATGTGTATTAGGACTTATAAGAACCATTAGAATGATCCTAAACATTGCTCGGTACCCCAAGTGACGTAGAGGGTGTAGCACGAGTCCTTGAATGTTCTAACAAGTGTAGAATGGTTAAGAGAGTATTCTAAAGGCTTAGAATGGTCTAGGAATGCGTATTAGGACTTATAAGAACCATTAGAATGATCCTAAACATTGCTCGGTACCCCAAGTGACGTAGAGGGTGTAGCACGAGTCCTTGGAGGTTCTAACAAGTGTAGAATGGTTAAGAGAGTATTCTAAAGGCTTAGAATGGTCTAGTAATATGTATTTGGATTTATAAGAACCATTAGAATGATCCTAAACAATGCTTGAGTCCGTAAGGGACGTAGAGCGTGTAGCATGAGTCCTTGGAGGTTCTAACAAGTGTAGAATGGTTAAGAGAGTATTCTAAAGGCTTAGAATGGTCTAGGAATGTGTATTAGGACTTATAAGAACCATTAGAATGATCCTAAACATTGCTCGGTACCCCAAGTGACGTAGATGGTGTAGCACGAGTCCTTGGAGGTTCTAACAAGTGTAGAATGGTCAAGAGTGTATTCTAAAGGATTAGAATGGTCTAGGAAAATGAATTTGGACTTATAAGAACCATTAGAATGATCCAAAACAATGCTTGAGTCCCCAAGGGAAGTTGAGCGTGTAGCATGAGTCGTTGGAGGTTCTAACAAGTGTAGAATGGTTAAGAGAGTATTCTAAAGGCTTAGAATGTTCTTGGAATATGTATTTGGACTTATAAGAACCATTAGAATGATCCTAAACAATGCTTGAGTCCCCAAGGGACGTAGAGCGTGTAGCATGAGTCCTTGGAGGTTCTAACAAGTGTAGAATGGTTAAGAGAGTATTCTAAAGGCTTAGAATGGTCTAGGAATGTGTATTAGGACTTATAAGAACCATTAGAATGATCCTAAACATTGCTCGGTACCCCAAGTGACGTAGAGGGTGTAGCACGAGTCCTTGAATGTTCTAACAAGTGTAGAATGGTTAAGAGAGTATTCTAAAGGCTTAGAATGGTCTAGGAATGCGTATTAGGACTTATAAGAACCATTAGAATGATCCTAAACATTGCTCGGTACCCCAAGTGACGTAGAGGGTGTAGCACGAGTCCTTGGAGGTTCTAACAAGTGTAGAATGGTTAAGAGAGTATTCTAAAGGCTTAGAATGGTCTAGTAATATGTATTTGGATTTATAAGAACCATTAGAATGATCCTAAACAATGCTTGAGTCCGTAAGGGACGTAGAGCGTGTAGCATGAGTCCTTGGAGGTTCTAACAAGTGTAGAATGGTTAAGAGAGTATTCTAAAGGCTTAGAATGGTCTAGGAATGTGTATTAGGACTTATAAGAACCATTAGAATGATCCTAAACATTGCTCGGTACCCCAAGTGACGTAGAGGGTGTAGCACGAGTCCTTGGAGGCTCTAACAAGTGTAGAATGGTCAAGAGTGTATTCTAAAGGATTAGAATGGTCTAGGAAAATGAATTTGGACTTATAAGAACCATTAGAATGATCCAAAACAATGCTTGAGTCCCCAAGGGAAGTAGAGCGTGTAGCATGAGTCCTTGGAGGTTCTAACAAGTGTAGAATGGTTAAGAGAGTATTCTAAAGGCTTAGAATGTTCTAGGAATATGTATTTGGACTTATAAGAACCATTAGAATGATCCTAAACAATGCTTGAGTCCCCAAGGGACGGAGAGCGTGTAGCATGAGTCCTTGGAGGTTCTAACAAGTGTAGAATAGTTAAGAGAGTATTCTAAAGGCTTAGAATGGTCTAGTAATATGTATTTGGACTTATAAGAACCATTAGAATGATCCTAAACAATGCTTGAGTCCCCAAGGAACGTAGAGCGTGTAGCATGAGTCCTTGGAGGTTCTAACAAGTGTAGAATGGTTAAGAGAGTATTCTAAAGGCTTAGAATGGTCTAGGAATGTGTATTAGGACTTATAAGAACCATTAGAATGATCCTAAACATTGCTCGGTACCCCAAGTGACGTAGAGGGTGTAGCACAAGTCCTTGGAGGTTCTAACAAGTGTAGCATGGTTAAGAGTGTATTCTAAAGGCTTAGAATGGTCTAGGAATATGTATTTGGACTTATAAGAACCATTAGAATGATCCTAAATAATGCTTGAGTCCCCAAGGGAAGTAGAGCGTGTCGCATGAGTCCTTGGAGGTTCTAACAAGTGTAGAATGGTTAAGAGAGTATTCTAAAGGCCTATAATGGTCTAGGAATGTGTATTAGCACTTATAAGAACCATTAGTATGATCCTAAACATTGGTTGGTACCCCAAAGGACGTAGAGGGTGTAGCACGAGTCCTTGGAGGTTATAACAAGTGTAGAATGGTTAAGAGAGTATTCTAAAGGCTTAGAATGGTCAAGGAATATGTATTTGGACTTATATGAACCATTAGAATGATCCTAAACATTTCTTGAGTCCCCAAGGGACGTAGAGGGTGTAGCATGAGTCCTTGGAGGTTCTAACAAGTGTAGAATGGTTAAGAGAGTATTCTAAAGGCTTAGAATGGTCTAGGAAGGTGTATTAGGACTTATAAGAACCATTAGAATGATCCTAAACATTGCTTGGTACACCAAGGGATGTAGAGGGTGTAGCACGAGTCCTTGGATGTTCTAACAAGTGTAGAATGGTTAAGATAGTATTCTAAAGGCTTAGAATGGTCTAGGAATGTTTATTAGGACTTATAAGAACCATTAGAATGACCCTAAACAATACTTGAGTCCTCAAGGGACATAGAGGGTGTAGCACGAGTCCTTGGAGGTTTTAACAAGTGTATAATGGTTAAGAGAGTATACTAAAGGCTTAGAATGGTCTAGAAAGGTGTATTAGGACTTATAAGAACCATTAGAATGATCCTAAACATTGCTTGGTACACCAAGGGACGTAGAGGGTGTAGCACGAGTCCTTGGATGTTCTAACAAGTGTAGAATGGTTAAGAGAGTATTCTAAAGGCTTAGAATGGTCTAGGAATGTGTATTAGGATTTATAAGAACCATTAGAATGATCCTAAACAATACTTGAGTCCTCAAGGGACGTAGAGGGTGTAGCATGAGTCCTTGGAGGTTTAACAAGTGTATAATGGTTAAGAGAGTATTCTAAAGGCTTAGAATCTAGGAATGTGTATTAGGACTTATAAGAACCATTAGAATGATCCGAAACATTGCTTGGTACACCAAGGGACGTAGAGAGTGTAGCACGAGTCCTTGGATGTTCTAACAAGTGTTGAATGGTTAAGAGAGTATTCTAAAGGCTTAGAATGGTCTAGGAATATGTATTTGGATTTATAAGAACCATTAGAATGATCCTAAACAATGCTTGAGTCCCCAAGGGACGTAGAGCGTGTAGCGTGAGTCCTTGGAGGTTCTAAAAAGTGTAGAATGGTTAAGAGAGTATTCTAAAGGCTTAGAATGGTCTAGTAATATGTATTTGGACTTATAAGAACCATTAGAATGATCCTAAAGAATGCTTGAGTCCCCAAGGGACGTAGAGCGTGTAACATGAGTCCTTGGAGGTTCTAACAAGTGTAGAATGGTTAAGAGAGTATTCTAAAGGCTTAGAATGGTCTAGGAATGTGTATTAGGACTTATAAGAACCATTAGAATGATCCTAAACATTTCCATGTACCCCAAAGGACGTAGAGGGTGTAGCACGAGTCCTTGGAGGTTCTAACAAGTGTAGAATGGTTAAGAGAGTATTCTAAAGGCTTAGAATGGTCTAGGAATGTGTATTAGGACTTATAAGAACCATTAGAATGATCCTAAACATTGCTCGGTACCCCAAGTGACGTAGAGGGTGTAGCACGAGTCCTTGGAGGTTCTAACAAGTGTAGAATGGTGAAGAGAGTATTCTAAAGGCTTTGAATGGTCTAGGAATATGTATTTGGACTTATATGAACCATTAGAATGATCCTAAACAATGCTTGAGTCCCTAAGGGACGTAGAGCGTGTAGCATGAGTCCTTGGAGGTTCTAACAAGTGTAGAATGGTTAAGAGAGTATTCTAAAGGCTTAGAATGGTCTAGGAATGTGTATTAGGACTTATAAGAACCATTAGAATGATCCTAAACATTGCTCGGTACCCCAAGTGACGTAGAGGGTGTAGCACGAGTCCTTGGAGGTTCTAACAAGTGTAGAATGGTTAAGAGAGTATTCTAAAGGCTTAGAATGGTCTAGGAATATGTATTTGGATTTATAAGAACCATTAGAATGATCCTAAACAATGCTTGAGTCCACAAGGGACGTAGAGCGTGTAGCGTGAGTCCTTGGAGGTTCTGAAAAGTGTAGAATGGTTAAGAGAGTATTCTAAAGGCTTAGAATGGTCTAGTAATATGTATTTGGACTTATAAGAACCATTAGAATGATCCTAAAGAATGCTTGAGTCCCCAAGGGACGTAGAGCGTGTAACATGAGTCCTTGGAGGTTCTAACAAGTGTAGAATGGTTAAGAGAGTATTCTAAAGGCTTAGAATGGTCTAGGAATGTGTATTAGGACTTATAAGAACCATTAGAATGATCCTAAACATTTCTTGGTACCCTAGAGGACGTAGAGGGTGTAGCACGAGCCCTTGGATGTTCAAACAAGTGTAGAATGGTTAAGAGAGTATTCTAAAGGCTTAGAATGGTCTAGGAATGTGTATTAGGACTTATAAGAACCTTTAGAATGATCCTAAACATTTCCATGTACCCCAAAGGACGTAGAGGGTGTAGCACGAGTCCTTGGAGGTTCTAACAAGTGTAGAATGGTTAAGAGAGTATTCTAAAGGCTTAGAATGGTCTAGGAATATGTATTTGGACTTATATGAACCATTAGAATGATCCTAAACAGTGCTTGAGTCCCCAAGGGACGTAGAGGGTGTAGCATGAGTCCTTGGAGGTTCTAACAAGTGTAGAATGGTTAAGAGAGTATTCTAAAGGCTTAGAATGGTCTAGGAAGGTGTATTAGGACTTATAAGAACCATTAGAATGATCCTAAACATTGCTTGAGTCCCCAAGGGACGTAGAGCGTGTAGCATGAGTCCTTGGAGGTTCTAACAAGTGTAGAATGGTTAAGAGAGTATTCTAAAGGCTTAGAATGGTCTAGGAATGTGTATTAGGACTTATAAGAACCATTAGAATGATCCTAAACATTGCATGGTACACCAAGGGACGTAGAGGGTGTAGCACGAGTCCTTGGATGTTCTAACAAGTGTAGATTGGTTAAGAGAGTATTCTAAAGGCTTACAATGGTCTAGGAATGTGTATTAGGACTTATAAGAACCATTAGAATGATCCTAAACATTGCTCGGTACCCCAAGTGACGTAGAGGGTGTAGCACGAGTCCTTGGATGTTCTAACAAGTGTAGAATGGTTAAGAGAGTATTCTAAAGGCTTAGAATGGTCTAGGAATGTGTATTAGGACTTATAAGAACCATTAGAATGATCCTAAACAATACTTGAGTCCTCAAGGGACGTAGAGGGTGTAGCATGAGTCCTTGGAGGTTTTAACAAGTGTATAATGGTTAAGAGAGTATTCTAAAGGCTTAGAATCTAGGAATGTGTATTAGGACTTATAAGAACCATTAGAATGATCCTAAACATTGCTTGGTACACCAAGGGACGTAGAGGGTGTAGCACGAGTCCTTGAATGTTCTAACAAGTGTAGAATGGTTAAGAGAGTATTCTAAAGGCTTAGAATGGTCTAGGAATGTGTATTAGGACTTATAAGAACCATTAGAATGATCCTAAACATTGCTCGGTACCCCAAGTGACGTAGAGGGTGTAGCACGAGTCCTTGGAGGTTCTAACAAGTGTAGAATGGTTAAGAGAGTATTCTAAAGGCTTAGAATGGTCTAGGAATATGTATTTGGATTTATAAGAACCATTAGAATGATCCTAAACAATGCTTGAGTCCCTAAGGGACGTAGAGCGTGTAGCATGAGTCCTTGGAGGTTCTAACAAGTGTAGAATGGTTAAGAGAGTATTCTAAAGGCTTAGAATGATCTAGGAATGTGTATTAGGACTTATAAGAACCATTAGAATGATCCTAAACATTGCTCGGTACCCCAAGTGACGTAGAGGGTGTAGCACGAGTCCTTGGAGGTTCTAACAAGTGTAGAATGGTGAAGAGAGTATTCTAAAGGCTTAGAATGGTCTGGGAATATGTATTTGGACTTATATGAACCATTAGAATGATCCTAAACAATGCTTGAGTCCCTAAGGGACGTAGAGCGTGTAGCATGAGTCCTTGGAGGTTCTAACAAGTGTAGAATGGTTAAGAGAGTATTCTAAACGCTTAGAATGGTCTAGGAATGTTTATTAGGACTTATAAAAACCATTAGAATGATCCTAAACATTGCTCGGTACCCCAAGTGACGTAGAGGGTGTAGCACGAGTCCTTGGAGGTTCTAACAAGTGTAGAATGGTCAAGAGTGTATTCTAAAGGATTAGAATGGTCTAGGAAAATGAATTTGGACTTATAAGAACCATTAGAATGATCCTAAACAATGCTTGAGTCCCCAAGGGACGTAGAGCGTGTAGCATGAGTCCTTGGAGGTTCTAACAAGTGTAGAATGGTTAAGAGAGTATTCTAAAGGCTTAGAATGGTCTAGGAATGTGTATTAGGACTTATAAGAACCATTAGAATGATCCTAAACATTGCTCGGTACCCCAAGTGACGTAGATGGTGTAGCACGAATCCTTGGAGGTTCTAACAAGTGTAGAATGGTCAAGAGTGTATTCTAAAGGATTAGAATGGTCTAGGAAAATGAATTTGGACTTATAAGAACCATTAGAATGATCCAAAACAATGCTTGAGTCCCCAAGGGAAGTTGAGCGTGTAGCATGAGTCCTTGGAGGTTCTAACAAGTGTAGAATGGTTAAGAGAGTATTCTAAAGGCTTAGAATGTTCTTGGAATATGTATTTGGACTTATAAGAACCATTAGAATGATCCTAAACAATGCTTGAGTCCCCAAGGGACGTAGAGCGTGTAGCATGAGTCCTTGGAGGTTCTAACAAGTGTAGAATGGTTAAGAGAGTATTCTAAAGGCTTAGAATGGTCTAGGAATGTGTATTAGGACTTATAAGAACCATTAGAATGATCCTAAACATTGCTCGGTACCCCAAGTGACGTAGAGGGTGTAGCACGAGTCCTTGAATGTTCTAACAAGTGTAGAATGGTTAAGAGAGTATTCTAAAGGCTTAGAATGGTCTAGGAATGCGTATTAGGACTTATAAGAACCATTAGAATGATCCTAAACATTGCTCGGTACCCCAAGTGACGTAGAGGGTGTAGCACGAGTCCTTGGAGGTTCTAACAAGTGTAGAATGGTTAAGAGAGTATTCTAAAGGCTTAGAATGGTCTAGTAATATGTATTTGGATTTATAAGAACCATTAGAATGATCCTAAACAATGCTTGAGTCCGTAAGGGACGTAGAGCGTGTAGCATGAGTCCTTGGAGGTTCTAACAAGTGTAGAATGGTTAAGAGAGTATTCTAAAGGCTTAGAATGGTCTAGGAATGTGTATTAGGACTTATAAGAACCATTAGAATGATCCTAAACATTGCTCGGTACCCCAAGTGACGTAGAGGGTGTAGCACGAGTCCTTGGAGGTTCTAACAAGTGTAGAATGGTCAAGAGTGTATTCTAAAGGATTAGAATGGTCTAGGAAAATGAATTTGGACTTATAAGAACCATTAGAATGATCCAAAACAATGCTTGAGTCCCCAAGGGAAGTAGAGCGTGTAGCATGAGTCCTTGGAGGTTCTAACAAGTGTAGAATGGTTAAGAGAGTATTCTAAAGGCTTAGAATGTTCTAGGAATATGTATTTGGACTTATAAGAACCATTAGAATGATCCTAAACAATGCTTGAGTCCCCAAGGGACGGAGAGCGTGTAGCATGAGTCCTTGGAGGTTCTATCAAGTGTAGAATAGTTAAGAGAGTATTCTAAAGGCTTAGAATGGTCTAGTAATATGTATTTGGACTTATAAGAACCATTAGAATGATCCTAAACAATGCTTGAGTCCCCAAGGAACGTAGAGCGTGTAGCATGAGTCCTTGGAGGTTCTAACAAGTGTAGAATGGTTAAGAGAGTATTCTAAAGGCTTAGAATGGTCTAGGAATGTGTATTAGGACTTATAAGAACCATTAGAATGATCCTAAACATTGCTCGGTACCCCAAGTGACGTAGAGGGTGTAGCACAAGTCCTTGGAGGTTCTAACAAGTGTAGCATGGTTAAGAGTGTATTCTAAAGGCTTAGAATGGTCTAGGAATATGTATTTGGACTTATAAGAACCATTAGAATGATCCTAAATAATGCTTGAGTCCCCAAGGGAAGTAGAGCGTGTCGCATGAGTCCTTGGAGGTTCTAACAAGTGTAGAATGGTTAAGAGAGTATTCTAAAGGCCTATAATGGTCTAGGAATGTGTATTAGCACTTATAAGAACCATTAGTATGATCCTAAACATTGGTTGGTACCCCAAAGGACGTAGAGGGTGTAGCACGAGTCCTTGGAGGTTATAACAAGTGTAGAATGGTTAAGAGAGTATTCTAAAGGCTTAGAATGGTCAAGGAATATGTATTTGGACTTATATGAACCATTAGAATGATCCTAAACATTTCTTGAGTCCCCAAGGGACGTAGAGGGTGTAGCATGAGTCCTTGGAGGTTCTAACAAGTGTAGAATGGTTAAGAGAGTATTCTAAAGGCTTAGAATGGTCTAGGAAGGTGTATTAGGACTTATAAGAACCATTAGAATGATCCTAAACATTGCTTGGTACACCAAGGGATGTAGAGGGTGTAGCACGAGTCCTTGGATGTTCTAACAAGTGTAGAATGGTTAAGATAGTATTCTAAAGGCTTAGAATGGTCTAGGAATGTTTATTAGGACTTATAAGAACCATTAGAATGACCCTAAACAATACTTGAGTCCTCAAGGGACATAGAGGGTGTAGCACGAGTCCTTGGAGGTTTTAACAAGTGTATAATGGTTAAGAGAGTATACTAAAGGCTTAGAATGGTCTAGAAAGGTGTATTAGGACTTATAAGAACCATTAGAATGATCCTAAACATTGCTTGGTACACCAAGGGACGTAGAGGGTGTAGCACGAGTCCTTGGATGTTCTAACAAGTGTAGAATGGTTAAGAGAGTATTCTAAAGGCTTAGAATGGTCTAGGAATGTGTATTAGGATTTATAAGAACCATTAGAATGATCCTAAACAATACTTGAGTCCTCAAGGGACGTAGAGGGTGTAGCATGAGTCCTTGGAGGTTTAACAAGTGTATAATGGTTAAGAGAGTATTCTAAAGGCTTAGAATCTAGGAATGTGTATTAGGACTTATAAGAACCATTAGAATGATCCGAAACATTGCTTGGTACACCAAGGGACGTAGAGAGTGTAGCACGAGTCCTTGGATGTTCTAACAAGTGTTGAATGGTTAAGAGAGTATTCTAAAGGCTTAGAATGGTCTAGGAATATGTATTTGGATTTATAAGAACCATTAGAATGATCCTAAACAATGCTTGAGTCCCCAAGGGACGTAGAGCGTGTAGCGTGAGTCCTTGGAGGTTCTAAAAAGTGTAGAATGGTTAAGAGAGTATTCTAAAGGCTTAGAATGGTCTAGTAATATGTATTTGGACTTATAAGAACCATTAGAATGATCCTAAAGAATGCTTGAGTCCCCAAGGGACGTAGAGCGTGTAACATGAGTCCTTGGAGGTTCTAACAAGTGTAGAATGGTTAAGAGAGTATTCTAAAGGCTTAGAATGGTCTAGGAATGTGTATTAGGACTTATAAGAACCATTAGAATGATCCTAAACATTTCCATGTACCCCAAAGGACGTAGAGGGTGTAGCACGAGTCCTTGGAGGTTCTAACAAGTGTAGAATGGTTAAGAGAGTATTCTAAAGGCTTAGAATGGTCTAGGAATGTGTATTAGGACTTATAAGAACCATTAGAATGATCCTAAACATTGCTCGGTACCCCAAGTGACGTAGAGGGTGTAGCACGAGTCCTTGGAGGTTCTAACAAGTGTAGAATGGTGAAGAGAGTATTCTAAAGGCTTTGAATGGTCTAGGAATATGTATTTGGACTTATATGAACCATTAGAATGATCCTAAACAATGCTTGAGTCCCTAAGGGACGTAGAGCGTGTAGCATGAGTCCTTGGAGGTTCTAACAAGTGTAGAATGGTTAAGAGAGTATTCTAAAGGCTTAGAATGGTCTAGGAATGTGTATTAGGACTTATAAGAACCATTAGAATGATCCTAAACATTGCTCGGTACCCCAAGTGACGTAGAGGGTGTAGCACGAGTCCTTGGAGGTTCTAACAAGTGTAGAATGGTTAAGAGAGTATTCTAAAGGCTTAGAATGGTCTAGGAACATGTATTTGGATTTATAAGAACCATTAGAATGATCCTAAACAATGCTTGAGTCCCCAAGGGACGTAGAGCGTGTAGCGTGAGTCCTTGGAGGTTCTAACAAGTGTAGAATGGTTAAGAGAGTATTCTAAAGGCTTAGAATGGTCTAGTAATATGTATTTGGACTTATAAGAACCATTAGAATGATCCTAAACAATGCTTGAGTCCCCAAGGGACGCAGAGCGTGTAACATGAGTCCTTGGAGGTTCTAACAAGTGTAGAATGGTTAAGAGAGTATTCTAAAGGCTTAGAATGGTCTAGGAATGTGTATTAGGACTTATAAGAACCATTAGAATGATCCTAAACATTTCTTGGTACCCCAAAGGACGTAGAGGGTGTAGCACGAGTCCTTGGATGTTCAAACAAGTGTAGAATGGTCAAGAGTGTATTCTAAAGGATTAGAATGGTCTAGGAAAATGAATTTGGACTTATAAGAACCATTAGAATGATCCAAAACAATGCTTGAGTCCCCAAGGGAAGTAGAGCGTGTAGCATGAGTCCTTGGAGGTTCTAACAAGTGTAGAATGGTTAAGAGAGTATTCTAAAGGCTTAGAATGGTCTAGGAATGTGTATTAATACTTATAAGAAACATTAGAATGATCCTAAACATTGCTTGGTACACCAAGGGACGTAGAGGGTGTAGCACGAGTCCTTGAATGTTCTAACAAGTGTAGAATGGTTAAGAGAGTATTCTAAAGGCTTAGAATGGTCTAGGAATGTGTATTAGGACTTATAAGAACCATTAGAATGATCCTAAACATTGCTCGGTACCCCAAGTGACGTAGAGGGTGTAGCACGAGTCCTTGGAGGTTCTAACAAGTGTAGAATGGTTAAGAGAGTATTCTAAAGGCTTAGAATGGTCTAGGAATATGTATTTGGATTTATAAGAACCATTAGAATGATCCTAAACAATGCTTGAGTCCCTAAGGGACGTAGAGCGTGTAGCATGAGTCCTTGGAGGTTCTAACAAGTGTAGAATGGTTAAGAGAGTATTCTAAAGGCTTAGAATGGTCTAGGAATGTGTATTAGGACTTATAAGAACCATTAGAATGATCCTAAACATTGCTCGGTACCCCAAGTGACGTAGAGGGTGTAGCACGAGTCCTTGGAGGTTCTAACAAGTGTAGAATGGTGAAGAGAGTATTCTAAAGGCTTTGAATGGTCTAGGAATATGTATTTGGACTTATATGAACCATTAGAATGATCCTAAACAATGCTTGAGTCCCTAAGGGACGTAGAGCGTGTAGCATGAGTCCTTGGAGGTTCTAACAAGTGTAGAATGGTTAAGAGAGTATTCTAAAGGCTTAGAATTGTCTAGGAATGTGTATTAGGACTTATAAGAACCATTAGAATGATCCTAAACATTGCTCGGTACCCCAAGTGACGTAGAGGGTGTAGCACGAGTCCTTGGAGGTTCTAACAAGTGTAGAATGGTCAAGAGTGTATTCTAAAGGATTAGAATGGTCTAGGAAAATGAATTTGGACTTATAAGAACCATTAGAATGATCCAAAACAATGCTTGAGTCCCCAAGGGAAGTTGAGCGTGTAGCATGAGTCCTTGGAGGTTCTAACAAGTGTAGAATGGTTAAGAGAGTATTCTAAAGGCTTAGAATGTTCTAGGAATATGTATTTGGACTTATAAGAACCATTAGAATGATCCTAAACAATGCTTGAGTCCCCAAGGGACGTAGAGCGTGTAGCATGAGTCCTTGGAGGTTCTAACAAGTGTAGAATAGTTAAGAGAGTATTCTAAAGGCTTAGAATGGTCTAGTAATATGTATTTGGACTTATAAGAACCATTAGAATGATCCTAAACAATGCTTGAGTCCCCAAGGAACGTAGAGCGTGTAGCATGAGTCCTTGGAGGTTCTAACAAGTGTAGAATGGTTAAGAGAGTATTCTAAAGGCTTAGAATGGTCTAGGAATGTGTATTAGGACTTATAAGAACCATTAGAATGATCCTAAACATTGCTCGGTACCCCAAGTGACGTAGAGGGTGTAGCACAAGTCCTTGGAGGTTCTAACAAGTGTAGCATGGTTAAGAGTGTATTCTAAAGGCTTAGAATGGTCTAGGAATATGTATTTGGACTTATAAGAACCATTAGAATGATCCTAAATAATGCTTGAGTCCCCAAGGGAAGTAGAGCGTGTCGCATGAGTCCTTGGAGGTTCTAACAAGTGTAGAATGGTTAAGAGAGTATTCTAAAGGCCTATAATGGTCTAGGAATGTGTATTAGCACTTATAAGAACCATTAGAATGATCCTAAACATTGGTTGGTACCCCAAAGGACGTAGAGGGTGTAGCACGAGTCCTTGGATGTTCTAACAAGTGTAGAATGGTTAAGAGAGTATTCTAAAGGCTTAGAATGGTCTAGGAATGTGTATTAGGATTTATAAGAACCATTAGAATGATCCTAAACAATACTTGAGTCCTCAAGGGACGTAGAGGGTGTAGCATGAGTCCTTGGAGGTTTAACAAGTGTATAATGGTTAAGAGAGTATTCTAAAGGCTTAGAATCTAGGAATGTGTATTAGGACTTATAAGAACCATTAGAATGATCCGAAACATTGCTTGGTACACCAAGGGACGTAGAGAGTGTAGCACGAGTCCTTGGATGTTCTAACAAGTGTTGAATGGTTAAGAGAGTATTCTAAAGGCTTAGAATGGTCTAGGAATATGTATTTGGATTTATAAGAACCATTAGAATGATCCTAAACAATGCTTGAGTCCCCAAGGGACGTAGAGCGTGTAGCGTGAGTCCTTGGAGGTTCTAAAAAGTGTAGAATGGTTAAGAGAGTATTCTAAAGGCTTAGAATGGTCTAGTAATATGTATTTGGACTTATAAGAACCATTAGAATGATCCTAAAGAATGCTTGAGTCCCCAAGGGACGTAGAGCGTGTAACATGAGTCCTTGGAGGTTCTAACAAGTGTAGAATGGTTAAGAGAGTATTCTAAAGGCTTAGAATGGTCTAGGAATGTGTATTAGGACTTATAAGAACCATTAGAATGATCCTAAACATTTCCATGTACCCCAAAGGACGTAGAGGGTGTAGCACGAGTCCTTGGAGGTTCTAACAAGTGTAGAATGGTTAAGAGAGTATTCTAAAGGCTTAGAATGGTCTAGGAATGTGTATTAGGACTTATAAGAACCATTAGAATGATCCTAAACATTGCTCGGTACCCCAAGTGACGTAGAGGGTGTAGCACGAGTCCTTGGAGGTTCTAACAAGTGTAGAATGGTGAAGAGAGTATTCTAAAGGCTTTGAATGGTCTAGGAATATGTATTTGGACTTATATGAACCATTAGAATGATCCTAAACAATGCTTGAGTCCCTAAGGGACGTAGAGCGTGTAGCATGAGTCCTTGGAGGTTCTAACAAGTGTAGAATGGTTAAGAGAGTATTCTAAAGGCTTAGAATGGTCTAGGAATGTGTATTAGGACTTATAAGAACCATTAGAATGATCCTAAACATTGCTCGGTACCCCAAGTGACGTAGAGGGTGTAGCACGAGTCCTTGGAGGTTCTAACAAGTGTAGAATGGTTAAGAGAGTATTCTAAAGGCTTAGAATGGTCTAGGAACATGTATTTGGATTTATAAGAACCATTAGAATGATCCTAAACAATGCTTGAGTCCCCAAGGGACGTAGAGCGTGTAGCGTGAGTCCTTGGAGGTTCTAACAAGTGTAGAATGGTTAAGAGAGTATTCTAAAGGCTTAGAATGGTCTAGTAATATGTATTTGGACTTATAAGAACCATTAGAATGATCCTAAACAATGCTTGAGTCCCCAAGGGACGCAGAGCGTGTAACATGAGTCCTTGGAGGTTCTAACAAGTGTAGAATGGTTAAGAGAGTATTCTAAAGGCTTAGAATGGTCTAGGAATGTGTATTAGGACTTATAAGAACCATTAGAATGATCCTAAACATTTCTTGGTACCCCAAAGGACGTAGAGGGTGTAGCACGAGTCCTTGGATGTTCAAACAAGTGTAGAATGGTCAAGAGTGTATTCTAAAGGATTAGAATGGTCTAGGAAAATGAATTTGGACTTATAAGAACCATTAGAATGATCCAAAACAATGCTTGAGTCCCCAAGGGAAGTAGAGCGTGTAGCATGAGTCCTTGGAGGTTCTAACAAGTGTAGAATGGTTAAGAGAGTATTCTAAAGGCTTAGAATGGTCTAGGAATGTGTATTAATACTTATAAGAAACATTAGAATGATCCTAAACATTGCTTGGTACACCAAGGGACGTAGAGGGTGTAGCACGAGTCCTTGAATGTTCTAACAAGTGTAGAATGGTTAAGAGAGTATTCTAAAGGCTTAGAATGGTCTAGGAATGTGTATTAGGACTTATAAGAACCATTAGAATGATCCTAAACATTGCTCGGTACCCCAAGTGACGTAGAGGGTGTAGCACGAGTCCTTGGAGGTTTTAACAAGTGTAGAATGGTTAAGAGAGTATTCTAAAGGCTTAGAATGGTCTAGGAATATGTATTTGGATTTATAAGAACCATTAGAATGATCCTAAACAATGCTTGAGTCCCTAAGGGACGTAGAGCGTGTAGCATGAGTCCTTGGAGGTTCTAACAAGTGTAGAATGGTTAAGAGAGTATTCTAAAGGCTTAGAATGGTCTAGGAATGTGTATTAGGACTTATAAGAACCATTAGAATGATCCTAAACATTGCTCGGTACCCCAAGTGACGTAGAGGGTGTAGCACGAGTCCTTGGAGGTTCTAACAAGTGTAGAATGGTGAAGAGAGTATTCTAAAGGCTTTGAATGGTCTAGGAATATGTATTTGGACTTATAAGAACCATTAGAATGATCCTAAATAATGCTTGAGTCCCCAAGGGAAGTAGAGCGTGTCGCATGAGTCCTTGGAGGTTCTAACAAGTGTAGAATGGTTAAGAGAGTATTCTAAAGGCCTATAATGGTCTAGGAATGTGTATTAGCACTTATAAGAACCATTAGAATGATCCTAAACATTGGTTGGTACCCCAAAGGACGTAGAGGGTGTAGCACGAGTCCTTGGATGTTCTAACAAGTGTAGAATGGTTAAGAGAGTATTCTAAAGGCTTAGAATGGTCTAGGAATGTTTATTAGGACTTATAAGAACCATTAGAATGATCCTAAACAATACTTGAGTCCTCAAGGGACATAGAGGGTGTAGCACGAGTCCTTGGAGGTTTTAACAAGTGTATAATGGTTAAGAGAGTATTCTAAAGGCTTAGAATGGTCTAGAAAGGTGTATTAGGACTTATAAGAACCATTAGAATGATCCAAAACAATGCTTGAGTCCCCAAGGGAAGTTGAGCGTGTAGCATGAGTCCTTGGAGGTTCTAACAAGTGTAGAATGGTTAAGAGAGTATTCTAAAGGGTTAGAATGTTCTAGGAATATGTATTTGGACTTATAAGAACCATTAGAATGATCCTAAACAATGCTTGAGTCCCCAAGGGACGTAGAGCGTGTAGCATGAGTCCTTGGAGGTTCTAACAAGTGTAGAATAGTTAAGAGAGTATTCTAAAGGCTTAGAATGGTCTAGTAATATGTATTTGGACTTATAAGAACCATTAGAATGATCCTAAACAATGCTTGAGTCCCCAAGGAACGTAGAGCGTGTAGCATGAGTCCTTGGAGGTTCTAACAAGTGTAGAATGGTTAAGAGAGTATTCTAAAGGCTTAGAATGGTCTAGGAATGTGTATTAGGACTTATAAGAACCATTAGAATGATCCTAAACATTGCTCGGTACCCCAAGTGACGTAGAGGGTGTAGCACAAGTCCTTGGAGGTTCTAACAAGTGTAGCATGGTTAAGAGTGTATTCTAAAGGCTTAGAATGGTCTAGGAATATGTATTTGGACTTATAAGAACCATTAGAATGATCCTAAATAATGCTTGAGTCCCCAAGGGAAGTAGAGCGTGTCGCATGAGTCCTTGGAGGTTCTAACAAGTGTAGAATGGTTAAGAGAGTATTCTAAAGGCCTATAATGGTCTAGGAATGTGTATTAGCACTTATAAGAACCATTAGAATGATCCTAAACATTGGTTGGTACCCCAAAGGACGTAGAGGGTGTAGCACGAGTCCTTGGATGTTCTAACAAGTGTAGAATGGTTAAGAGAGTATTCTAAAGGCTTAGAATGGTCTAGGAATGTTTATTAGGACTTATAAGAACCATTAGAATGATCCTAAACAATACTTGAGTCCTCAAGGGACATAGAGGGTGTAGCACGAGTCCTTGGAGGTTTTAACAAGTGTATAATGGTTAAGAGAGTATTCTAAAGGCTTAGAATGGTCTAGAAAGGTGTATTAGGACTTATAAGAACCATTAGAATGATCCAAAACAATGCTTGAGTCCCCAAGGGAAGTTGAGCGTGTAGCATGAGTCCTTGGAGGTTCTAACAAGTGTAGAATGGTTAAGAGAGTATTCTAAAGGCTTAGAATGTTCTAGGAATATGTATTTGGACTTATAAGAACCATTAGAATGATCCTAAACAATGCTTGAGTCCCCAAGGGACGTAGAGCGTGTAACATGAGTCCTTGGAGGTTCTAACAAGTGTAGAATGGTTAAGAGAGTATTCTAAAGGCTTAGAATGGTCTAGGAATGTGTATTAGGACTTATAAGAACCATTAGAATGATCCTAAACATTTCTTGGTACCCCAAAGGACGTAGAGGGTGTAGCACGAGTCCTTGGATGTTCAAACAAGTGTAGAATGGTCAAGAGTGTATTCTAAAGGATTAGAATGGTCTAGGAAAATGAATTTGGACTTATAAGAACCATTAGAATGATCCAAAACAATGCTTGTGTCCCCAAGGGAAGTAGAGCATGTAGCATGAGTCCTTGGAGGTTCTAACAAGTGTAGAATGGTTAAGAGAGTATTCTAAAGGCTTAGAATGGTCTAGGAATGTGTATTAGGACTTATAAGAAACATTAGAATGATCCTAAACATTGCTTGGTACACCAAGGGACGTAGAGGGTGTAGCACGAGTCCTTGAATGTTCTAACAAGTGTAGAATGGTTAAGAGAGTATTCTAAAGGCTTAGAATGGTCTAGGAATGTGTATTAGGACTTATAAGAACCATTAGAATGATCCTAAACATTTCTTGGTACCCCAAAGGACGTAGAGGGTGTAGCACGAGTCCTTGGATGTTCAAACAAGTGTAGAATGGTCAAGAGTGTATTCTAAAGGATTAGAATGGTCTAGGAAAATGAATTTGGACTTATAAGAACCATTAGAATGATCCAAAACAATGCTTGTGTCCCCAAGGGAAGTAGAGCATGTAGCATGAGTCCTTGGAGGTTCTAACAAGTGTAGAATGGTTAAGAGAGTATTCTAAAGGCTTAGAATGGTCTAGGAATGTGTATTAGGACTTATAAGAAACATTAGAATGATCCTAAACATTGCTTGGTACACCAAGGGACGTAGAGGGTGTAGCACGAGTCCTTGAATGTTCTAACAAGTGTAGAATGGTTAAGAGAGTATTCTAAAGGCTTAGAATGGTCTAGGAATGTGTATTAGGACTTATAAGAACCATTAGAATGATCCTAAACATTGCTCGGTACCCCAAGTGACGTAGAGGGTGTAGCACGAGTCCTTGGAGGTTCTAACAAGTGTAGAATGGTTAAGAGAGTATTCTAAAGGCATAGAATGGTCTAGGAATATGTATTTGGATTTATAAGAACCATTAGAATGATCCTAAACAATGCTTGAGTCCCTAAGGGACATAGAGCGTGTAGCATGAGTCCTTGGAGGTTCTAACAAGTGTAGAATGGTTAAGAGAGTATTCTAAAGGCTTAGAATGGTCTAGGAATGTGTATTAGGACTTATAAGAACCATTAGAATGATCCTAAACATTGCTCGGTACCCCAAGTGACGTAGAGGGTGTAGCACGAGTCCTTGGAGGTTCTAACAAGTGTAGAATGGTGAAGAGAGTATTCTAAAGGCTTAGAATGGTCTAGGAATATGTATTTGGACTTATATGAACCATTAGAATGATCCAAAACAATGCTTGAGTCCCCAAGGGAAGTAGAGCGTGTAGCATGAGTCCTTGGAGGTTCTAACAAGTGTAGAATGGTTAAGAGAGTATTCTAAAGGCTTAGAATGGTCTAGGAATGTGTATTTATACTTATAAGAAACATTAGAATGATCCTAAACATTGCTTGGTACACCAAGGGACGTAGAGGGTGTAGCACGAGTCCTTGAATGTTCTAACAAGTGTAGAATGGTTAAGAGAGTATTCTAAAGGCTTAGAATGGTCTAGGAATGTGTATTAGGACTTATAAGAACCATTAGAATGATCCTAAACATTTCATGGTACCCCAAAGGACGTAGAGGGTGTAGCACGAGTCCTTGGATGTTCAAACAAGTGTAGAATGGTCAAGAGTGTATTCTAAAGGATTAGAATGGTCTAGGAAAATGAATTTGGACTTATAAGAACCATTAGAATGATCCAAAACAATGCTTGTGTCCCCAAGGGAAGTAGAGCATGTAGCATGAGTCCTTGGAGGTTCTAACAAGTGTAGAATGGTTAAGAGAGTATTCTAAAGGCTTAGAATGGTCTAGGAATGTGTATTAGGACTTATAAGAAACATTAGAATGATCCTAAACATTGCTTGGTACACCAAGGGACGTAGAGGGTGTAGCACGAGTCCTTGAATGTTCTAACAAGTGTAGAATGGTTAAGAGAGTATTCTAAAGGCTTAGAATGGTCTAGGAATGTGTATTAGGACTTATAAGAACCATTAGAATGATCCTAAACATTTCTTGGTACCCCAAAGGACGTAGAGGGTGTAGCACGAGTCCTTGGATGTTCAAACAAGTGTAGAATGGTCAAGAGTGTATTCTAAAGGATTAGAATGGTCTAGGAAAATGAATTTGGACTTATAAGAACCATTAGAATGATCCAAAACAATGCTTGTGCCCCCAAGGGAAGTAGAGCATGTAGCATGAGTCCTTGGAGGTTCTAACAAGTGTAGAATGGTTAAGAGAGTATTCTAAAGGCTTAGAATGGTCTAGGAATGTGTATTAGGACTTATAAGAAACATTAGAATGATCCTAAACATTGCTTGGTACACCAAGGGACGTAGAGGGTGTAGCACGAGTCCTTGAATGTTCTAACAAGTGTAAAATGGTTAAGAGAGTATTCTAAAGGCTTAGAATGGTCTAGGAATGTGTATTAGGACTTATAAGAACCATTAGAATGATCCTAAACATTGCTCGGTACCCCAAGTGACGTAGAGGGTGTAGCACGAGTCCTTGGAGGTTCTAACAAGTGTAGAATGGTTAAGAGAGTATTCTAAAGGCTTAGAATGGTATAGGAATATGTATTTGGATTTATAAGAACCATTAGAATGATCCTAAACAATGCTTGAGTCCCTAAGGGACATAGAGCGTGTAGCATGAGTCCTTGGAGGTTCTAACAAGTGTAGAATGGTTAAGAGAGTATTCTAAAGGCTTAGAATGGTCTAGGAATGTGTATTAGGACTTATAAGAACCATTAGAATGATCCTAAACATTGCTCGGTACCCCAAGTGACGTAGAGGGTGTAGCACGAGTCCTTGGAGGTTCTAACAAGTGTAGAATGGTGAAGAGAGTATTCTAAAGGCTTAGAATGGTCTAGGAATATGTATTTGGACTTATATGAACCATTAGAATGATCCAAAACAATGCTTGAGTCCCCAAGGGAAGTAGAGCGTGTAGCATGAGTCCTTGGAGGTTCTAACAAGTGTAGAATGGTTAAGAGAGTATTCTAAAGGCTTAGAATGGTCTAGGAATGTGTATTTATACTTATAAGAAACATTAGAATGATCCTAAACATTGCTTGGTACACCAAGGGACGTAGAGGGTGTAGCACGAGTCCTTGAATGTTCTAACAAGTGTAGAATGGTTAAGAGAGTATTCTAAAGGCTTAGAATGGTCTAGGAATGTGTATTAGGACTTATAAGAACCATTAGAATGATCCTAAACATTGCTCGGTACCCCAAGTGACGTAGAGGGTGTAGCACGAGTCCTTGGAGGTTCTAACAAGTGTAGAATGGTGAAGAGAGTATTCTAAAGGCTTAGAATGGTCTAGGAATATGTATTTGGACTTATATGAATCATTAGAATGATCCTAAACAATGCTTGAGTCCCCAAGGGACGTAGAGGGTGTAGCATGAGTCCTTGGAGGTTCTAACAAGTGTAGAATGGTTAAGAGAGTATTCTAAAGGCTTAGAATGGTCTAGGAATGTGTATTAGGACTTATAAGAACCATTAGAATGATCCTAAACATTTCTTGGTACCCCAAAGGACGTAGAGGGTGTAGCACGAGTCCTTGGATGTTCTAACAAGTGTAGAATGGTTAAGAGAGTATTCTAAAGGCTTAGAATGGTCTAGGAATGTTTATTAGGACTTATAAGAACCATTAGAATGATCCTAAACAATACTTGAGTCCTCAAGGGACATAGAGGGTGTAGCACGAGTCCTTGGAGGTTTTAACAAGTGTATAATGGTTAAGAGAGTATTCTAAAGGCTTAGAATGGTCTAGGAAGGTGTATTAGGACTTATAAGAACCATTAGAATGATCCTAAACATTGCTTGGTACACCAAGGGACGTAGAGGGTGTAGCACGAGTCCTTGGATGTTCTAACAAGTGTAGAATGGTTAAGAGAGTATTCTAAAGGCTTAGAATGGTCTAGGAATGTGTATTAGGACTTATAAGAACCATTAGAATGATCCTAAACAATACTTGAGTCCTCAAGGGACGTAGAGGGTGTAGCATGAGTCCTTGGAGGTTTAACAAGTGTATAATGGTTAAGAGAGTATTCTAAAGGCTTAGAATCTAGGAATGTGTATTAGGACTTATAAGAACCATTAGAATGATCCGAAACATTGCTTGGTACACCAAGGGACGTAGAGGGTGTAGCACGAGTCCTTGGATGTTCTAACAAGTGTTGAATGGTTAACAGAGTATTCTAAAGGCTTAGAATGGTCTATGTATTAGGACTTATAAGAACCATTAGAATGATCCTAAACATTGCTCGGTACCCCAAGTGACGTAGAGGGTGTAGCACGAGTCCTTGGAGGTTCTAATAAGTGTAGAATGGTTAAGAGAGTATTCTAAAGGCTTAGAATGGTCTAGGAACATGTATTTGGATTTATAAGAACCATTAGAATGATCCTAAACAATGCTTGAGTCCCCAAGGGACGTAGAGCGTGTAGCGTGAGTCCTTGGAGGTTCTAACAAGTGTAGAATGGTTAAGAGAGTATTCTAAAGGCTTAGAATGGTCTAGTAATATGTATTTGGACTTATAAGAACCATTAGAATGATCCTAAACAATGCTTGAGTCCCCAAGGGACGTAGAGCGTGTAACATGAGTCCTTGGAGGTTCTAACAAGTGTAGAATGGTTAAGAGAGTATTCTAAAGGCTTAGAATGGTCTAGGAATGTGTATTAGGACTTATAAGAACCATTAGAATGATCCTAAACATTTCTTGGTACCCCAAAGGACGTAGAGGGTGTAGCACGAGTCCTTGGATGTTCAAACAAGTGTAGAATGGTCAAGATTGTATTCTAAAGGATTAGAATGGTCTAGGAAAATGAATTTGGACTTATAAGAACCATTAGAATGATCCAAAACAATGCTTGTGCCCCCAAGGGAAGTAGAGCATGTAGCATGAGTCCTTGGAGGTTCTAACAAGTGTAGAATGGTTAAGAGAGTATTCTAAAGGCTTAGAATGGTCTAGGAATGTGTATTAGGACTTATAAGAAACATTAGAATGATCCTAAACATTGCTTGGTACACCAAGGGACGTAGAGGGTGTAGCACGAGTCCTTGAATGTTCTAACAAGTGTAGAATGGTTAAGAGAGTATTCTAAAGGCTTAGAATGGTCTAGGAATGTGTATTAGGACTTATAAGAACCATTAGAATGATCCTAAACATTGCTCGGTACCCCAAGTGACGTAGAGGGTGTAGCACGAGTCCTTGGAGGTTCTAACAAGTGTAGAATGGTTAAGAGAGTATTCTAAAGGCTTAGAATGGTATAGGAATATGTATTTGGATTTATAAGAACCATTAGAATGATCCTAAACAATGCTTGAGTCCCTAAGGGACATAGAGCGTGTAGCATGAGTCCTTGGAGGTTCTAACAAGTGTAGAATGGTTAAGAGAGTATTCTAAAGGCTTAGAATGGTCTAGGAATGTGTATTAGGACTTATAAGAACCATTAGAATGATCCTAAACATTGCTCGGTACCCCAAGTGACGTAGAGGGTGTAGCACGAGTCCTTGGAGGTTCTAACAAGTGTAGAATGGTGAAGAGAGTATTCTAAAGGCTTAGAATGGTCTAGGAATATGTATTTGGACTTATATGAACCATTAGAATGATCCAAAACAATGCTTGAGTCCCCAAGGGAAGTAGAGCGTGTAGCATGAGTCCTTGGAGGTTCTAACAAGTGTAGAATGGTTAAGAGAGTATTCTAAAGGCTTAGAATGGTCTAGGAATGTGTATTTATACTTATAAGAAACATTAGAATGATCCTAAACATTGCTTGGTACACCAAGGGACGTAGAGGGTGTAGCACGAGTCCTTGAATGTTCTAACAAGTGTAGAATGGTTAAGAGAGTATTCTAAAGGCTTAGAATGGTCTAGGAATGTGTATTAGGACTTATAAGAACCATTAGAATGATCCTAAACATTGCTCGGTACCCCAAGTGACGTAGAGGGTGTAGCACGAGTCCTTGGAGGTTCTAACAAGTGTAGAATGGTGAAGAGAGTATTCTAAAGGCTTAGAATGGTCTAGGAATATGTATTTGGACTTATATGAATCATTAGAATGATCCTAAACAATGCTTGAGTCCCCAAGGGACGTAGAGGGTGTAGCATGAGTCCTTGGAGGTTCTAACAAGTGTAGAATGGTTAAGAGAGTATTCTAAAGGCTTAGAATGGTCTAGGAATGTGTATTAGGACTTATAAGAACCATTAGAATGATCCTAAACATTTCTTGGTACCCCAAAGGACGTAGAGGGTGTAGCACGAGTCCTTGGATGTTCTAACAAGTGTAGAATGGTTAAGAGAGTATTCTAAAGGCTTAGAATGGTCTAGGAATGTTTATTAGGACTTATAAGAACCATTAGAATGATCCTAAACAATACTTGAGTCCTCAAGGGACATAGAGGGTGTAGCACGAGTCCTTGGAGGTTTTAACAAGTGTATAATGGTTAAGAGAGTATTCTAAAGGCTTAGAATGGTCTAGGAAGGTGTATTAGGACTTATAAGAACCATTAGAATGATCCTAAACATTGCTTGGTACACCAAGGGACGTAGAGGGTGTAGCACGAGTCCTTGGATGTTCTAACAAGTGTAGAATGGTTAAGAGAGTATTCTAAAGGCTTAGAATGGTCTAGGAATGTGTATTAGGACTTATAAGAACCATTAGAATGATCCTAAACAATACTTGAGTCCTCAAGGGACGTAGAGGGTGTAGCATGAGTCCTTGGAGGTTTAACAAGTGTATAATGGTTAAGAGAGTATTCTAAAGGCTTAGAATCTAGGAATGTGTATTAGGACTTATAAGAACCATTAGAATGATCCGAAACATTGCTTGGTACACCAAGGGACGTAGAGGGTGTAGCACGAGTCCTTGGATGTTCTAACAAGTGTTGAATGGTTAACAGAGTATTCTAAAGGCTTAGAATGGTCTATGTATTAGGACTTATAAGAACCATTAGAATGATCCTAAACATTGCTCGGTACCCCAAGTGACGTAGAGGGTGTAGCACGAGTCCTTGGAGGTTCTAACAAGTGTAGAATGGTTAAGAGAGTATTCTAAAGGCTTAGAATGGTCTAGGAACATGTATTTGGATTTATAAGAACCATTAGAATGATCCTAAACAATGCTTGAGTCCCCAAGGGACGTAGAGCGTGTAGCGTGAGTCCTTGGAGGTTCTAACAAGTGTAGAATGGTTAAGAGAGTATTCTAAAGGCTTAGAATGGTCTAGTAATATGTATTTGGACTTATAAGAACCATTAGAATGATCCTAAACAATGCTTGAGTCCCCAAGGGACGTAGAGCGTGTAACATGAGTCCTTGGAGGTTCTAACAAGTGTAGAATGGTTAAGAGAGTATTCTAAAGGCTTAGAATGGTCTAGGAATGTGTATTAGGACTTATAAGAACCATTAGAATGATCCTAAACATTTCTTGGTACCCCAAAGGACGTAGAGGGTGTAGCACGAGTCCTTGGATGTTCTAACAAGTGTAGAATGGTTAAGAGAGTATTCTAAAGGCTTAGAATGGTCTAGGAATGTTTATTAGGACTTATAAGAACCATTAGAATGATCCTAAACAATACTTGAGTCCTCAAGGGACATAGAGGGTGTAGCACGAGTCCTTGGAGGTTTTAACAAGTGTATAATGGTTAAGAGAGTATTCTAAAGGCTTAGAATGGTCTAGGAAGGTGTATTAGGACTTATAAGAACCATTAGAATGATCCTAAACATTGCTTGGTACACCAAGGGACGTAGAGGGTGTAGCACGAGTCCTTGGATGTTCTAACAAGTGTAGAATGGTTAAGAGAGTATTCTAAAGGCTTAGAATGGTCTAGGAATGTGTATTAGGACTTATAAGAACCATTAGAATGATCCTAAACAATACTTGAGTCCTCAAGGGACGTAGAGGGTGTAGCATGAGTCCTTGGAGGTTTAACAAGTGTATAATGGTTAAGAGAGTATTCTAAAGGCTTAGAATCTAGGAATGTGTATTAGGACTTATAAGAACCATTAGAATGATCCGAAACATTGCTTGGTACACCAAGGGACGTAGAGGGTGTAGCACGAGTCCTTGGATGTTCTAACAAGTGTTGAATGGTTAACAGAGTATTCTAAAGGCTTAGAATGGTCTATGTATTAGGACTTATAAGAACCATTAGAATGATCCTAAACATTGCTCGGTACCCCAAGTGACGTAGAGGGTGTAGCACGAGTCCTTGGAGGTTCTAACAAGTGTAGAATGGTTAAGAGAGTATTCTAAAGGCTTAGAATGGTCTAGGAACATGTATTTGGATTTATAAGAACCATTAGAATGATCCTAAACAATGCTTGAGTCCCCAAGGGACGTAGAGCGTGTAGCGTGAGTCCTTGGAGGTTCTAACAAGTGTAGAATGGTTAAGAGAGTATTCTAAAGGCTTAGAATGGTCTAGTAATATGTATTTGGACTTATAAGAACCATTAGAATGATCCTAAACAATGCTTGAGTCCCCAAGGGACGTAGAGCGTGTAACATGAGTCCTTGGAGGTTCTAACAAGTGTAGAATGGTTAAGAGAGTATTCTAAAGGCT
Source organism: Crotalaria pallida (assembly GCA_037953625.1). Classification (NCBI taxonomy): domain Eukaryota; kingdom Viridiplantae; phylum Streptophyta; class Magnoliopsida; order Fabales; family Fabaceae; genus Crotalaria; species Crotalaria pallida. Next base: position 69,389,748 of record CM075649.1, on the reverse strand, counting down.
TAGAATGGTCTAGGAATGTGTATTAGGACTTATAAGAACCATTAGAATGATCCTAAACATTTCTTGGTACCCCAAAGGACGTAGAGGGTGTAGCACGAGTCCTTGGATGTTCAAACAAGTGTAGAATGGTCAAGATTGTATTCTAAAGGATTAGAATGGTCTAGGAAAATGAATTTGGACTTATAAGAACCATTAGAATGATCCAAAACAATGCTTGTGTCCCCAAGGGAAGTAGAGCGTGTAGCATGAGTCCTTGGAGGTTCTAACAAGTGTAGAATGGTTAAGAGAGTATTCTAAAGGCTTAGAATGGTCTAGGAAGGTGTATTAGGACTTATAAGAACCATTAGAATGATCCTAAACATTGCTTGGTACACCAAGGGACGTAGAGGGTGTAGCACGAGTCCGTGCATGTTCTAACAAGTGTAGAATGGTTAAGAGAGTATTCTAAAGGCTTAGAATGGTCTAGGAATGTGTATTAGGACTTATAAGAACCATTAGAATGATCCTAAACAATAATTGAGTCCTCAAGGGACGTAGAGGGTGTAGCATGAGTCCTTGGAGGTTTAACAAGTGTATAATGGTTAAGAGAGTATTCTAAAGGCTTAGAATCTAGGAATGTGTATTAGGACTTATAAGAACCATTAGAATGATCCGAAACATTGCTTGGTACACCAAGGGACGTAGAGGGTGTGGCACGAGTCCTTGGATGTTCTAACAAGTGTTGAATGGTTAACAGAGTATTCTAAAGGCTTAGAATGGTCTATGTATTAGGACTTATAAGAACCATTAGAATGATCCTAAGCATTGCTCGGTACCCCAAGTGACGTAGAGGGTGTAGCACGAGTCCTTGGAGGTTCTAACAAGTGTAGAATGGTTAAGAGAGTATTCTAAAGGCTTAGAATGGTCTAGGAACATGTATTTGGATTTATAAGAACCATTAGAATGATCCTAAACAATGCTTGAGTCCCCAAGGGACGTAGAGCGTGTAGCGTGAGTCCTTGGAGGTTCTAACAAGTGTAGAATGGTTAAGAGAGTATTCTAAAGGCTTAGAATGGTCTAGTAATATGTATTTGGACTTATAAGAACCATTAGAATGATCCTAAACAATGCTTGAGTCCCCAAGGGACGTAGAGCGTGTAACATGAGTCCTTGGAGGTTCTAACAAGTGTAGAATGGTTAAGAGAGTATTCTAAAGGCTTAGAATGGTCTAGGAATGTGTATTAGGACTTATAAGAACCATTAGAATGATCCTAAACATTTCTTGGTACCCCAAAGGACGTAGAGGGTGTAGCACGAGTCCTTGGATGTTCAAACAAGTGTAGAATGGTCAAGAGTGTATTCTAAAGGATTAGAATGGTCTAGGAAAATGAATTTGGACTTATAAGAACCATTAGAATGATCCAAAACAATGCTTGTGTCCCCAAGGGAAGTAGAGCGTGTAGCATGAGTCCTTGGAGGTTCTAACAAGTGTAGAATGGTTAAGAGAGTATTCTAAAGGCTTAGAATGGTCTAGGAATGTGTATTAGGACTTATAAGAAACATTAGAATGATCCTAAACATTGCTTGGTACACCAAGGGACGTAGAGGGTGTAGCACGAGTCCTTGAATGTTCTAACAAGTGTAGAATGGTTAAGAGAGTATTCTAAAGGCTTAGAATGGTCTAGGAATGTGTATTAGGACTTATAAGAAACATTAGAATGATCCTAAACATTGCTTGGTTCACCAAGGGACGTAGAGGGTGTAGCACGAGTCCTTGAATGTTCTAACAAGTGTAGAATGGTTAAGAGAGTATTCTAAAGGCTTAGAATGGTCTAGGAATGTGTATTAGGACTTATAAGAACCATTAGAATGATCCTAAACATTGCTCGGTACCCCAAGTGACGTAGAGGGTGTAGCACGAGTCATTGGAGGTTCTAACAAGTGTAGCATGGTTAAGAGAGTATTCTAAAGGCTTAGAATGGTCTAGGAATGTGTATTAGGACTTATAAGAAACATTAGAATGATCCTAAACATTGCTTGGCACCCCAAAGGACGTAGAGGGTGTAGCACGAGTCCTTGGAGGTTCTAACAAGTGTAGAATGGTGAAGAGAGTATTCTAAAGGCTTAGAATGGTCTAGGAATATGTATTAGGACTTATATGAACCATTAGAATGATCCTAAACAATGCTTGAGTCCCCAAGGGACGTAGAGGGTGTAGCATGAGTCCTTGGAGGTTTTAACAAGTGTATAATGGTTAAGAGAGTATTCTAAAGGCTTAGAATGGTCTAGGAATGTGTATTAGGACTTATAAGAACCATTAGAATGATCCTAAACATTGCTTGGTACACCAAGGGACGTAGAGGGTGTAGCACGAGTCCTTGGATGTTCTAACAAATGTAGAATGGTTAAGAGAGTATTCTAAAGGCTTAGAATGGTCTAGGAATGTGTATTAGGACTTATAAGAACCATTAGAATGATCCTAAACAATGCTTGAGTCCCTAAGGGACATAGAGCGTGTAGCATGAGTCCTTGGAGGTTCTAACAAGTGTAGAATGGTTAAGAGAGTATTCTAAAGGCTTAGAATGGTCTAGGAATGTGTATTAGGACTTATAAGAACCATTAGAATGATCCTAAACATTGCTCGGTACCCCAAGTGACGTTGAGGGTGTAGCACGAGTCCTTGGAGGTTCTAACAAGTGTAGAATGGTGAAGAGAGTATTCTAAAGGCTTAGAATGGTCTAGGAATATGTATTTGGACTTATATGAACCATTAGAATGATCCAAAACAATGCTTGAGTCCCCAAGGGAAGTAGAGCATGTAGCATGAGTCCTTGGAGGTTCTAACAAGTGTAGAATGGTTAAGAGAGTATTCTAAAGGCTTAGAATGGTCTAGGAATGTGTATTAGGACTTATAAGAAACATTAGAATGATCCTAAACATTGCTTGGTACACCAAGGGACGTAGAGGGTGTAGCACGAGTCCTTGAATGTTCTAACAAGTGTAGAATGGTTAAGAGAGTATTCTAAAGGCTTAGAATGGTCTAGGAATGTGTATTAGGACTTATAAGAAACATTAGAATGATCCTAAACATTGCTTGGTTCACCAAGGGACGTAGAGGGTGTAGCACGAGTCCTTGAATGTTCTAACAAGTGTAGAATGGTTAAGAGAGTATTCTAAAGGCTTAGAATGGTCTAGGAATGTGTATTAGGACTTATAAGAACCATTAGAATGATCCTAAACATTGCTCGGTACCCCAAGTGACGTAGAGGGTGTAGCACGAGTCATTGGAGGTTCTAACAAGTGTAGAATGGTTAAGAGAGTATTCTAAAGGCTTAGAATGGTCTAGGAATGTGTATTAGGACTTATAAGAAACATTAGAATGATCCTAAACATTGCTTGGCACCCCAAAGGACGTAGAGGGTGTAGCACGAGTCCTTGGAGGTTCTAACAAGTGTAGAATGGTGAAGAGAGTATTCTAAAGGCTTAGAATGGTCTAGGAATATGTATTAGGACTTATATGAACCATTAGAATGATCCTAAACAATGCTTGAGTCCCCAAGGGACGTAGAGGGTGTAGCATGAGTCCTTGGAGGTTTTAACAAGTGTATAATGGTTAAGAGAGTATTCTAAAGGCTTAGAATGGTCTAGGAATGTGTATTAGGACTTATAAGAACCATTAGAATGATCCTAAACATTGCTTGGTACACCAAGGGACGTAGAGGGTGTAGCACGAGTCCTTGGATGTTCTAACAAATGTAGAATGGTTAAGAGAGTATTCTAAAGGCTTAGAATGGTCTAGGAATGTGTATTAGGACTTATAAGAACCATTAGAATGATCCTAAACAATGCTTGAGTCCCTAAGGGACATAGAGCGTGTAGCATGAGTCCTTGGAGGTTCTAACAAGTGTAGAATGGTTAAGAGAGTATTCTAAAGGCTTAGAATGGTCTAGGAATGTGTATTAGGACTTATAAGAACCATTAGAATGATCCTAAACATTGCTCGGTACCCCAAGTGACGTAGAGGGTGTAGCACGAGTCCTTGGAGGTTCTAACAAGTGTAGAATGGTGAAGAGAGTATTCTAAAGGCTTAGAATGGTCTAGGAATATGTATTTGGACTTATATGAACCATTAGAATGATCCAAAACAATGCTTGAGTCCCCAAGGGAAGTAGAGCATGTAGCATGAGTCCTTGGAGGTTCTAACAAGTGTAGAATGGTTAAGAGAGTATTCTAAAGGCTTAGAATGGTCTAGGAATGTGTATTTATACTTATAAGAAACATTAGAATGATCCTAAACATTGCTTGGTACACCAAGGGACGTAGAGGGTGTAGCACGAGTCCTTGAATGTTCTAACAAGTGTAGAATGGTTAAGAGAGTATTCTAAAGGCTTAGAATGGTCTAGGAATGTGTATTAGGACTTATAAGAACCATTAGAATGATCCTAAACATTGCTCGGTACCCCAAGTGACGTAGAGGGTGTAGCACGAGTCCTTGGAGGTTCTAACAAGTGTAGAATGGTGAAGAGAGTATTCTAAAGGCTTAGAATGGTCTAGGAATATGTATTTGGACTTATATGAACCATTAGAATGATCCTAAACAATGCTTGACTCCCTAAGGGACGTAGAGCGTGTAGCATGAGTCCTTGGAGGTTCTAACAAGTGTAGAATGGTTAAGAGAGTATTCTAAAGGCTTGGAATGGTCTAGGAATGTGTATTAGGACTAATAAGAACCATTAGAATGATCCTAAACAATTCTTGGTACCCCAAGGGACGTAGAGGGTGTAGCATGAGTCCTTGGAGGTTCTAACAAGTGTAGAATGGTTAAGAGAGTATTCTAAAGGCTTAGAATGGTCTAGGAATGTGTATTAGGACTTATAAGAACCATTAGAATGATCCTAAACATTGCTTGGTACACCAAGGGACGTAGAGGGTGTAGCACGAGTCCTTGGATGTTCTAACAAGTATAGAATGGTTATGAGAGTATTCTAAAGGCTTAGAATGGTCTAGAAATGTGTATTAGGACTTATAAGAACCATTAGAATGATCCTAAACATTGCTTGGTACCCCAAAGGACGTGGAGGGTGTAGCACGAGTCCTTGGAGGTTCTAACAAGTGTAGAATGGGTAAGAGAGTATTCAAAAGGCTTAGAATGGTCTAGGAATATGTATTTGGACTTATATGAACCATTCGAATGATCCTAAACAATGCTTGAGTCCCCAAGGGACGTAGAGGGTGTAGCATGTGTCCTTGGAGGTTCTAACAAGTGTAGGATGGTTAAGAGAGTATTCTAAAGGCTTAGAATGGTCTAGGAAGGTGTATTAGGACTTATAAAAACCATTAGAATGATCCTAAACATTGCTTGGTACACCAAGGGACGTAGAGGGTGTAGCACGAGTCCTTGGATGTTCTAACAAGTGTAGAATGGTTAAGAGAGTATTCTAAAGGCTTAGAATGGTCTAGGAATATGTATTAGGACTTATAAGAACCAATAGAATGATCCTAAACAATGCTTGACTCCCTAAGGGACGTAGAGCGTGTAGCATGAGTCCTTGGAGGTTCTTACAAGTGTAGAATGGTTAAGAGAGTATTCTAAAGGCTTAGAATGGTCTAGGAATGTGTATTAGGACTTATAAGAACCATTAGAATGATCCTAAACATTGCTTGGTTCACCAAGGGACGTAGAGGGTGTAGCACGAGTCCTTGAATGTTCTAACAAGTGTAGAATGGTTAAGAGAGTATTCTAAAGGCTTAGAATGGTCTAGGAATATGTATTTGGACTTATATGAACCATTAGAATGATCCAAAACAATGCTTGAGTCCCCAAGGGAAGTAGAGCATGTAGCATGAGTCCTTGGAGGTTCTAACAAGTGTAGAATGGTTAAGAGAGTATTCTAAAGGCTTAGAATGGTCTAGGAATGTGTATTAGGACTTATAAGAAACATTAGAATGATCCTAAACATTGCTTGGTTCACCAAGGGACGTAGAGGGTGTAGCACGAGTCCTTGAATGTTCTAACAAGTGTAGAATGGTTAAGAGAGTATTCTAAAGGCTTAGAATGGTCTAGGAATGTGTATTAGGACTTATAAGAACCATTAGAATGATCCTAAACATTGCTCGGTACCCCAAGTGACGTAGAGGGTGTAGCACGAGTCATTGGAGGTTCTAACAAGTGTAGCATGGTTAAGAGAGTATTCTAAAGGCTTAGAATGGTCTAGGAATGTGTATTAGGACTTATAAGAAACATTAGAATGATCCTAAACATTGCTTGGCACCCCAAAGGACGTAGAGGGTGTAGCACGAGTCCTTGGAGGTTCTAACAAGTGTAGAATGGTGAAGAGAGTATTCTAAAGGCTTAGAATGGTCTAGGAATATGTATTAGGACTTATATGAACCATTAGAATGATCCTAAACAATGCTTGAGTCCCCAAGGGACGTAGAGGGTGTAGCATGAGTCCTTGGAGGTTTTAACAAGTGTATAATGGTTAAGAGAGTATTCTAAAGGCTTAGAATGGTCTAGGAATGTGTATTAGGACTTATAAGAACCATTAGAATGATCCTAAACATTGCTTGGTACACCAAGGGACGTAGAGGGTGTAGCACGAGTCCTTGGATGTTCTAACAAATGTAGAATGGTTAAGAGAGTATTCTAAAGGCTTAGAATGGTCTAGGAATGTGTATTAGGACTTATAAGAACCATTAGAATGATCCTAAACAATGCTTGAGTCCCTAAGGGACATAGAGCGTGTAGCATGAGTCCTTGGAGGTTCTAACAAGTGTAGAATGGTTAAGAGAGTATTCTAAAGGCTTAGAATGGTCTAGGAATGTGTATTAGGACTTATAAGAACCATTAGAATGATCCTAAACATTGCTCGGTACCCCAAGTGACGTTGAGGGTGTAGCACGAGTCCTTGGAGGTTCTAACAAGTGTAGAATGGTGAAGAGAGTATTCTAAAGGCTTAGAATGGTCTAGGAATATGTATTTGGACTTATATGAACCATTAGAATGATCCAAAACAATGCTTGAGTCCCCAAGGGAAGTAGAGCATGTAGCATGAGTCCTTGGAGGTTCTAACAAGTGTAGAATGGTTAAGAGAGTATTCTAAAGGCTTAGAATGGTCTAGGAATGTGTATTAGGACTTATAAGAAACATTAGAATGATCCTAAACATTGCTTGGTACACCAAGGGACGTAGAGGGTGTAGCACGAGTCCTTGAATGTTCTAACAAGTGTAGAATGGTTAAGAGAGTATTCTAAAGGCTTAGAATGGTCTAGGAATGTGTATTAGGACTTATAAGAAACATTAGAATGATCCTAAACATTGCTTGGTTCACCAAGGGACGTAGAGGGTGTAGCACGAGTCCTTGAATGTTCTAACAAGTGTAGAATGGTTAAGAGAGTATTCTAAAGGCTTAGAATGGTCTAGGAATGTGTATTAGGACTTATAAGAACCATTAGAATGATCCTAAACATTGCTCGGTACCCCAAGTGACGTAGAGGGTGTAGCACGAGTCATTGGAGGTTCTAACAAGTGTAGAATGGTTAAGAGAGTATTCTAAAGGCTTAGAATGGTCTAGGAATGTGTATTAGGACTTATAAGAAACATTAGAATGATCCTAAACATTGCTTGGCACCCCAAAGGACGTAGAGGGTGTAGCACGAGTCCTTGGAGGTTCTAACAAGTGTAGAATGGTGAAGAGAGTATTCTAAAGGCTTAGAATGGTCTAGGAATATGTATTAGGACTTATATGAACCATTAGAATGATCCTAAACAATGCTTGAGTCCCCAAGGGACGTAGAGGGTGTAGCATGAGTCCTTGGAGGTTTTAACTAGTGTATAATGGTTAAGAGAGTATTCTAAAGGCTTAGAATGGTCTAGGAATGTGTATTAGGACTTATAAGAACCATTAGAATGATCCTAAACATTGCTTGGTACACCAAGGGACGTAGAGGGTGTAGCACGAGTCCTTGGATGTTCTAACAAATGTAGAATGGTTAAGAGAGTATTCTAAAGGCTTAGAATGGTCTAGGAATGTGTATTAGGACTTATAAGAACCATTAGAATGATCCTAAACAATGCTTGAGTCCCTAAGGGACATAGAGCGTGTAGCATGAGTCCTTGGAGGTTCTAACAAGTGTAGAATGGTTAAGAGAGTATTCTAAAGGCTTAGAATGGTCTAGGAATGTGTATTAGGACTTATAAGAACCATTAGAATGATCCTAAACATTGCTCGGTACCCCAAGTGACGTAGAGGGTGTAGCACGAGTCCTTGGAGGTTCTAACAAGTGTAGAATGGTGAAGAGAGTATTCTAAAGGCTTAGAATGGTCTAGGAATATGTATTTGGACTTATATGAACCATTAGAATGATCCAAAACAATGCTTGAGTCCCCAAGGGAAGTAGAGCATGTAGCATGAGTCCTTGGAGGTTCTAACAAGTGTAGAATGGTTAAGAGAGTATTCTAAAGGCTTAGAATGGTCTAGGAATGTGTATTTATACTTATAAGAAACATTAGAATGATCCTAAACATTGCTTGGTACACCAAGGGACGTAGAGGGTGTAGCACGAGTCCTTGAATGTTCTAACAAGTGTAGAATGGTTAAGAGAGTATTCTAAAGGCTTAGAATGGTCTAGGAATGTGTATTAGGACTTATAAGAACCATTAGAATGATCCTAAACATTGCTCGGTACCCCAAGTGACGTAGAGGGTGTAGCACGAGTCCTTGGAGGTTCTAACAAGTGTAGAATGGTGAAGAGAGTATTCTAAAGGCTTAGAATGGTCTAGGAATATGTATTTGGACTTATATGAACCATTAGAATGATCCTAAACAATGCTTGACTCCCTAAGGGACGTAGAGCGTGTAGCATGAGTCCTTGGAGGTTCTAACAAGTGTAGAATGGTTAAGAGAGTATTCTAAAGGCTTGGAATGGTCTAGGAATGTGTATTAGGACTAATAAGAACCATTAGAATGATCCTAAACAATTCTTGGTACCCCAAGGGACGTAGAGGGTGTAGCATGAGTCCTTGGAGGTTCTAACAAGTGTAGAATGGTTAAGAGAGTATTCTAAAGGCTTAGAATGGTCTAGGAATGTGTATTAGGACTTATAAGAACCATTAGAATGATCCTAAACATTGCTTGGTACACCAAGGGACGTAGAGGGTGTAGCACGAGTCCTTGGATGTTCTAACAAGTATAGAATGGTTATGAGAGTATTCTAAAGGCTTAGAATGGTCTAGAAATGTGTATTAGGACTTATAAGAACCATTAGAATGATCCTAAACATTGCTTGGTACCCCAAAGGACGTGGAGGGTGTAGCACGAGTCCTTGGAGGTTCTAACAAGTGTAGAATGGGTAAGAGAGTATTCAAAAGGCTTAGAATGGTCTAGGAATATGTATTTGGACTTATATGAACCATTCGAATGATCCTAAACAATGCTTGAGTCCCCAAGGGACGTAGAGGGTGTAGCATGTGTCCTTGGAGGTTCTAACAAGTGTAGGATGGTTAAGAGAGTATTCTAAAGGCTTAGAATGGTCTAGGAAGGTGTATTAGGACTTATAAAAACCATTAGAATGATCCTAAACATTGCTTGGTACACCAAGGGACGTAGAGGGTGTAGCACGAGTCCTTGGATGTTCTAACAAGTGTAGAATGGTTAAGAGAGTATTCTAAAGGCTTAGAATGGTCTAGGAATATGTATTAGGACTTATAAGAACCAATAGAATGATCCTAAACAATGCTTGACTCCCTAAGGGACGTAGAGCGTGTAGCATGAGTCCTTGGAGGTTCTTACAAGTGTAGAATGGTTAAGAGAGTATTCTAAAGGCTTAGAATGGTCTAGGAATGTGTATTAGGACTTATAAGAACCATTAGAATGATCCTAAACATTGCTCGGTACCCCAAGTGACGTAGAGGGTGTAGCACGAGTCATTGGAGGTTCTAACAAGTGTAGAATGGTTAAGAGAGTATTCTAAAGGCTTAGAATGGTCTAGGAATGTGTATTAGGACTTATAAGAAACATTAGAATGATCCTAAACATTGCTTGGCACCCCAAAGGACGTAGAGGGTGTAGCACGAGTCCTTGGAGGTTCTAACAAGTGTAGAATGGTGAAGAGAGTATTCTAAAGGCTTAGAATGGTCTAGGAATATGTATTAGGACTTATATGAACCATTAGAATGATCCTAAACAATGCTTGAGTCCCCAAGGGACGTAGAGGGTGTAGCATGAGTCCTTGGAGGTTTTAACAAGTGTATAATGGTTAAGAGAGTATTCTAAAGGCTTAGAATGGTCTAGGAATGTGTATTAGGACTTATAAGAACCATTAGAATGATCCTAAACATTGCTTGGTACACCAAGGGACGTAGAGGGTGTAGCACGAGTCCTTGGATGTTCTAACAAATGTAGAATGGTTAAGAGAGTATTCTAAAGGCTTAGAATGGTCTAGGAATGTGTATTAGGACTTATAAGAACCATTAGAATGATCCTAAACAATGCTTGAGTCCCTAAGGGACATAGAGCGTGTAGCATGAGTCCTTGGAGGTTCTAACAAGTGTAGAATGGTTAAGAGAGTATTCTAAAGGCTTAGAATGGTCTAGGAATGTGTATTAGGACTTATAAGAACCATTAGAATGATCCTAAACATTGCTCGGTACCCCAAGTGACGTAGAGGGTGTAGCACGAGTCCTTGGAGGTTCTAACAAGTGTAGAATGGTGAAGAGAGTATTCTAAAGGCTTAGAATGGTCTAGGAATATGTATTTGGACTTATATGAACCATTAGAATGATCCAAAACAATGCTTGAGTCCCCAAGGGAAGTAGAGCATGTAGCATGAGTCCTTGGAGGTTCTAACAAGTGTAGAATGGTTAAGAGAGTATTCTAAAGGCTTAGAATGGTCTAGGAATGTGTATTTATACTTATAAGAAACATTAGAATGATCCTAAACATTGCTTGGTACACCAAGGGACGTAGAGGGTGTAGCACGAGTCCTTGAATGTTCTAACAAGTGTAGAATGGTTAAGAGAGTATTCTAAAGGCTTAGAATGGTCTAGGAATGTGTATTAGGACTTATAAGAACCATTAGAATGATCCTAAACATTGCTCGGTACCCCAAGTGACGTAGAGGGTGTAGCACGAGTCCTTGGAGGTTCTAACAAGTGTAGAATGGTGAAGAGAGTATTCTAAAGGCTTAGAATGGTCTAGGAATATGTATTTGGACTTATATGAACCATTAGAATGATCCTAAACAATGCTTGACTCCCTAAGGGACGTAGAGCGTGTAGCATGAGTCCTTGGAGGTTCTAACAAGTGTAGAATGGTTAAGAGAGTATTCTAAAGGCTTGGAATGGTCTAGGAATGTGTATTAGGACTAATAAGAACCATTAGAATGATCCTAAACAATTCTTGGTACCCCAAGGGACGTAGAGGGTGTAGCATGAGTCCTTGGAGGTTCTAACAAGTGTAGAATGGTTAAGAGAGTATTCTAAAGGCTTAGAATGGTCTAGGAATGTGTATTAGGACTTATAAGAAACATTAGAATGATCCTAAACATTGCTTGGCACCCCAAAGGACGTAGAGGGTGTAGCACGAGTCCTTGGAGGTTCTAACAAGTGTAGAATGGTGAAGAGAGTATTCTAAAGGCTTAGAATGGTCTAGGAATATGTATTAGGACTTATATGAACCATTAGAATGATCCTAAACAATGCTTGAGTCCCCAAGGGACGTAGAGGGTGTAGCATGAGTCCTTGGAGGTTTTAACAAGTGTATAATGGTTAAGAGAGTATTCTAAAGGCTTAGAATGGTCTAGGAATGTGTATTAGGACTTATAAGAACCATTAGAATGATCCTAAACATTGCTTGGTACACCAAGGGACGTAGAGGGTGTAGCACGAGTCCTTGGATGTTCTAACAAATGTAGAATGGTTAAGAGAGTATTCTAAAGGCTTAGAATGGTCTAGGAATGTGTATTAGGACTTATAAGAACCATTAGAATGATCCTAAACAATGCTTGAGTCCCTAAGGGACATAGAGCGTGTAGCATGAGTCCTTGGAGGTTCTAACAAGTGTAGAATGGTTAAGAGAGTATTCTAAAGGCTTAGAATGGTCTAGGAATGTGTATTAGGACTTATAAGAACCATTAGAATGATCCTAAACATTGCTCGGTACCCCAAGTGACGTAGAGGGTGTAGCACGAGTCCTTGGAGGTTCTAACAAGTGTAGAATGGTGAAGAGAGTATTCTAAAGGCTTAGAATGGTCTAGGAATATGTATTTGGACTTATATGAACCATTCGAATGATCCTAAACAATGCTTGAGTCCCCAAGGGACGTAGAGGGTGTAGCATGTGTCCTTGGAGGTTCTAACAAGTGTAGGATGGTTAAGAGAGTATTCTAAAGGCTTGGAATGGTCTAGGAATGTGTATTAGGACTAATAAGAACCATTAGAATGATCCTAAACAATTCTTGGTACCCCAAGGGACGTAGAGGGTGTAGCATGAGTCCTTGGAGGTTCTAACAAGTGTAGAATGGTTAAGAGAGTATTCTAAAGGCTTAGAATGGTCTAGGAATGTGTATTAGGACTTATAAGAAACATTAGAATGATCCTAAACATTGCTTGGCACCCCAAAGGACGTAGAGGGTGTAGCACGAGTCCTTGGAGGTTCTAACAAGTGTAGAATGGTGAAGAGAGTATTCTAAAGGCTTAGAATGGTCTAGGAATATGTATTAGGACTTATATGAACCATTAGAATGATCCTAAACAATGCTTGAGTCCCCAAGGGACGTAGAGGGTGTAGCATGAGTCCTTGGAGGTTTTAACAAGTGTATAATGGTTAAGAGAGTATTCTAAAGGCTTAGAATGGTCTAGGAATGTGTATTAGGACTTATAAGAACCATTAGAATGATCCTAAACATTGCTTGGTACACCAAGGGACGTAGAGGGTGTAGCACGAGTCCTTGGATGTTCTAACAAATGTAGAATGGTTAAGAGAGTATTCTAAAGGCTTAGAATGGTCTAGGAATGTGTATTAGGACTTATAAGAACCATTAGAATGATCCTAAACAATGCTTGAGTCCCTAAGGGACATAGAGCGTGTAGCATGAGTCCTTGGAGGTTCTAACAAGTGTAGAATGGTTAAGAGAGTATTCTAAAGGCTTAGAATGGTCTAGGAATGTGTATTAGGACTTATAAGAACCATTAGAATGATCCTAAACATTGCTCGGTACCCCAAGTGACGTAGAGGGTGTAGCACGAGTCCTTGGAGGTTCTAACAAGTGTAGAATGGTGAAGAGAGTATTCTAAAGGCTTAGAATGGTCTAGGAATATGTATTTGGACTTATATGAACCATTCGAATGATCCTAAACAATGCTTGAGTCCCCAAGGGACGTAGAGGGTGTAGCATGTGTCCTTGGAGGTTCTAACAAGTGTAGGATGGTTAAGAGAGTATTCTAAAGGCTTAGAATGGTCTAGGAAGGTGTATTAGGACTTATAAAAACCATTAGAATGATCCTAAACATTGCTTGGTACACCAAGGGACGTAGAGGGTGCAGCACGAGTCCTTGGAGGTTCTAACAAGTGTAGAATGGTGAAGAGAGTATTCTAAAGGCTTAGAATGGTCTAGGAATATGTATTTCGACTTATATGAACCATTAGAATGATCCTAAACAATGCTTGACTCCCTAAGGGACGTAGAGCGTGTAGCATGAGTCCTTGGAGGTTCTTACAAGTGTAGAATGGTTAAGAGAGTATTCTAAAGGCTTAGAATGGTCTAGGAATGTGTATTAGGACTTATAAGAACCATTAGAATGATCCTAAACATTGCTCGGTACCCCAAGTGACGTAGAGGGTGTAGCACGAGTCATTGGAGGTTCTAACAAGTGTAGAATGGTTAAGAGAGTATTCTAAAGGCTTAGAATGGTCTAGGAATGTGTATTAGGACTTATAAGAAACATTAGAATGATCCTAAACATTGCTTGGCACCCCAAAGGACGTAGAGGGTGTAGCACGAGTCCTTGGAGGTTCTAACAAGTGTAGAATGGTGAAGAGAGTATTCTAAAGGCTTAGAATGGTCTAGGAATATGTATTAGGACTTATATGAACCATTAGAATGATCCTAAACAATGCTTGAGTCCCCAAGGGACGTAGAGGGTGTAGCATGAGTCCTTGGAGGTTTTAACAAGTGTATAATGGTTAAGAGAGTATTCTAAAGGCTTAGAATGGTCTAGGAATGTGTATTAGGACTTATAAGAACCATTAGAATGATCCTAAACATTGCTTGGTACACCAAGGGACGTAGAGGGTGTAGCACAGTCCTTGGATGTTCTAACAAATGTAGAATGGTTAAGAGAGTATTCTAAAGGCTTAGAATGGTCTAGGAATGTGTATTAGGACTTATAAGAACCATTAGAATGATCCTAAACAATGCTTGAGTCCCTAAGGGACATAGAGCGTGTAGCATGAGTCCTTGGAGGTTCTAACAAGTGTAGAATGGTTAAGAGAGTATTCTAAAGGCTTAGAATGGTCTAGGAATGTGTATTAGGACTTATAAGAACCATTAGAATGATCCTAAACATTGCTCGGTACCCCAAGTGACGTAGAGGGTGTAGCACGAGTCCTTGGAGGTTCTAACAAGTGTAGAATGGTGAAGAGAGTATTCTAAAGGCTTAGAATGGTCTAGGAATATGTATTTGGACTTATATGAACCATTAGAATGATCCAAAACAATGCTTGAGTCCCCAAGGGAAGTAGAGCATGTAGCATGAGTCCTTGGAGGTTCTAACAAGTGTAGAATGGTTAAGAGAGTATTCTAAACGCTTAGAATGGTCTAGGAATGTGTATTTATACTTATAAGAAACATTAGAATGATCCTAAACATTGCTTGGTACACCAAGGGACGTAGAGGGTGTAGCACGAGTCCTTGAATGTTCTAACAAGTGTAGAATGGTTAAGAGAGTATTCTAAAGGCTTAGAATGGTCTAGGAATGTGTATTAGGACTTATAAGAACCATTAGAATGATCCTAAACATTGCTCGGTACCCCAAGTGACGTAGAGGGTGTAGCACGAGTCCTTGGAGGTTCTAACAAGTGTAGAATGGTGAAGAGAGTATTCTAAAGGCTTAGAATGGTCTAGGAATATGTATTTGGACTTATATGAACCATTAGAATGATCCTAAACAATGCTTGACTCCCTAAGGGACGTAGAGCGTGTAGCATGAGTCCTTGGAGGTTCTAACAAGTGTAGAATGGTTAAGAGAGTATTCTAAAGGCTTGGAATGGTCTAGGAATGTGTATTAGGACTAATAAGAACCATTAGAATGATCCTAAACAATTCTTGGTACCCCAAGGGACGTAGAGGGTGTAGCATGAGTCCTTGGAGGTTCTAACAAGTGTAGAATGGTTAAGAGAGTATTCTAAAGGCTTAGAATGGTCTAGGAATGTGTATTAGGACTTATAAGAACCATTAGAATGATCCTAAACATTGCTTGGTACACCAAGGGACGTAGAGGGTGTAGCACGAGTCCTTGGATGTTCTAACAAGTATAGAATGGTTATGAGAGTATTCTAAAGGCTTAGAATGGTCTAGAAATGTGTATTAGGACTTATAAGAACCATTAGAATGATCCTAAACATTGCTTGGTACCCCAAAGGACGTGGAGGGTGTAGCACGAGTCCTTGGAGGTTCTAACAAGTGTAGAATGGGTAAGAGAGTATTCAAAAGGCTTAGAATGGTCTAGGAATATGTATTTGGACTTATATGAACCATTCGAATGATCCTAAACAATGCTTGAGTCCCCAAGGGACGTAGAGGGTGTAGCATGTGTCCTTGGAGGTTCTAACAAGTGTAGGATGGTTAAGAGAGTATTCTAAAGGCTTAGAATGGTCTAGGAAGGTGTATTAGGACTTATAAAAACCATTAGAATGATCCTAAACATTGCTTGGTACACCAAGGGACGTAGAGGGTGTAGCACGAGTCCTTGGATGTTCTAACAAGTGTAGAATGGTTAAGAGAGTATTCTAAAGGCTTAGAATGGTCTAGGAATATGTATTAGGACTTATAAGAACCAATAGAATGATCCTAAACAATACTTGAGTCCTCAAGGGACGTAGAGGGTGTAGCATGAGTCCTTGGAGGTTTTAACAAGTGTATAATGGTTAAGAGAGTATTCTAAAGGCTTAGAATGGTCTAGGAATATGTATTAGGACTTATAAGAACCATTAGAATGATCCTAAACATTGCTCGGTACACCAAGGGACGTAGAGGGTGTAGCACGAGTCCTTGGATGTTCTAACAAATGTAGAATGGTTAAGAGAGTATTATAAAGGCTTAGAATGGTCTAGGAATGTGTATTAGGACTTATAAGAACCATTAGAATGATCCTAAACATTGCTCGGTACCCCAAGTGACGTAGAGGGTGTAGCACGAGTCCTTGGAGGTTCTAACAAGTGTAGAATGATTAAGAGAGTATTCTAACGGCTTAGAATGGTCTAGGAATGTGTATTAGGACTTATAAGAACCATTAGAATGATCCTAAACAATACTTGAGTCCTCAAGGGACGTAGAGGGTGTAGCATGAGTCCTTGGAGGTTTTAACAAGTGTATAATGGTTAAGAGAGTATTCTAAAGGCTTAGAATGGTCTAGAAATGTGTATTAGGACTTATAAGAACCATTAGAATGATCCTAAACATTGCTTGGTACCCCAAAGGACGTGGAGGGTGTAGCACGAGTCCTTGGAGGTTCTAACAAGTGTAGAATGGGTAAGAGAGTATTCAAAAGGCTTAGAATGGTCTAGGAATATGTATTTGGACTTATATGAACCATTCGAATGATCCTAAACAATGCTTGAGTCCCCAAGGGATGTAGAGGGTGTAGCATGTGTCCTTGGAGGTTCTAACAAGTGTAGAATGGTTAAGAGAGTATTCTAAAGGCTTAGAATGGTCTAGGAAGGTGTATTAGGACTTATAAAAACCATTAGAATGATCCTAAACATTGCTTGGTACACCAAGGGAGGTAGAGGGTGTAGCACGAGTCCTTGGATGTTCTAACAAGTGTAGAATGGTTAAGAGAGTATTCTAAAGGCTTAGAATCGTCTAGGAATGTGTATCAGGACTTATAAGAACCATTAGAATGATCCTAAACATTGCTCGGTACCCCAAGTGACGTAGAGGGTGTAGCACGAGTCCTTGGAGGTTCTAACAAGTGTAGAATGGTTAAGAGAGTATTCTAAAGGCTTAGAATGGTCTAGGAATGTGTATTAGGACTTATAAGAACCATTAGAATGATCCTAAACATTGCTCGGTACCCCAAGGGACGTAGAGGGTGTAGCACGAGTCCTTGGAGGTTCTAACAAGTGTAGAATGATTAAGAGAGTATTCTAAAGGCTTAGAATGGTCCAGGAATGTGTATTAGGACTTATAAGAACCATTAGAATGATCCTAAACAATACTTGATTCCTCAAGGGACGTAGAGGGTGTAGCACGAGTCCTTGGAGGTTCTAACAAGTGTATAATGGTTAAGAGAGTATTCTAAAGGCTTAGAATGGTCTAGGAAGGTGTGTTAGGACTTATAAAAACCATTAGAATGATCCTAAACATTGCTCGGTACCCCAAGGGATGTAGAGGGTGTAGCACGAGTCCTTGGAGGTTCTAACAAGTGTAGAATGGTTAAGAGAGTATTCTAAAGGCTTAGAATGGTCCAGGAATGTGTATTAGGACTTATAAGAACCATTAGAATGATCCTAAACATTGCTTGGTACCCCAAAGGACGTGGAGGGTGTAGCACGAGTCCTTGGAGGTTCTAACAAGTGTAGAATGGGTAAGAGAGTATTCAAAAGGCTTAGAATGGTCTAGGAATATGTATTTGGACTTATATGAACCATTCGAATGATCCTAAACAATGCTTGAGTCCCCAAGGGATGTAGAGGGTGTAGCATGTGTCCTTGGAGGTTCTAACAAGTGTAGAATGGTTAAGAGAGTATTCTAAAGGCTTAGAATGGTCTAGAAAGGTGTATTAGGACTTATAAAAACCATTAGAATGATCCTAAACATTGCTTGGTACACCAAGGGACGTAGAGGGTGTAGCACGAGTCCTTGGATGTTCTAACAAATGTAGAATGGTTAAGAGAGTATTCTAAAGGCTTAGAATGGTCTAGGAATGTGTATTAGGACTTATAAGAACCATTAGAATGATCCTAAACAATACATGAGTCCTCAAGGGACGTAGAGGGTGTAGCATGAGTCCTTGGAGGTTTTAACAAGTGTATAATGGTTAAGAGAGTATTCTAAAGGCTTAGAATGGTCTAGGAATGTGTATTAGGACTTATAAGAACCATTAGAATGATCCTAAACATTGCTTGGTACACCAAGGGACGTAGATGGTGTAGCACGAGTCCTTGGATGTTCTAACAAATGTAGAATGGTTAAGAGAGTATTCTAAAGGCTTAAAATGGTCTAGGAATGTGTATTAGGACTTATAAGAACCATTAGAATGATCCTAAACAATACTTGAGTCCTCAAGGGACGTAGAGGGTGTAGCATGAGTCCTTGGAGGTTTTAACAAGTGTATAATGGTTAAGAGAGTATTCTAAAGGCTTAGAATGGTCTAGGAATGTGTATTAGGACTTATAAGAACCATTAGAATGATCCTAAACATTGCTTGGTACACCAAGGGACGTAGAGGGTGTAGCACGAGTCCTTGGATGTTCTAACAAATGTAGAATGGTTAAGAGAGTATTCTAAAGGCTTAGAATGGTCTAGGAATGTGTATTAGGACTTATAAGAACCATTAGAATGATCCTAAACAATACTTGAGTCCTCAAGGGACGTAGAGGGTGTAGCATGAGTCCTTGGAGGTTCTAACAAGTGTAGAATGGTTAAGAGAGTATTCTAAAGGCTTAGAATGGTCTAGGAATGTGTATTAGGACTTATAAGAACCATTAGAATGATCCTAAACATTGCTTGGTACACCAAGGGACGTAGAGGGTGTAGCACGAGTCCTTGGATGATCTAACAAATGTAGAATGGTTAAGAGAGTATTCTAAAGGCTAAGAATGGTCTAGGAATGTGTATTAGGACTTATAAGAACCATTAGAATGATCCTAAACATTGCTCGGTACCCCAAATGATGTAGAGGGTGTAGCACGAATCCTTGGAGGTTCTAACAAGTGTAGAATGGTTAAGAGAGTATTCTAAAGGCTTAGGTTGGTCTAGGAATGTGTATTAGGACTTATAAGAACCATTAGAATGATCCTAAACAATACTTGAGTCCTCAAGGGACGTAGAGGGTGTAGCATGAGTCCTTGGAGGTTTTAACAAGTGTATAATGGTTAAGAGAGTATTCTAAAGGCTTAGAATGGTCTAGGAATGTGTATTAGGACTTATAAGAACCATTAGAATGATCCTAAACATTGCTTGGTACACCAAGGGACGTAGAGGGTGTAGCACGAGTCCTTGGATGTTCTAACAAATGTAGAATGGTTAAGAGAGTATTCTAAAGGCTTAGAATGGTCTAGGAATGTGTATTAGGACTTATAAGAACCATTAGAATGATCCTAAACAATACTTGAGTCCTCAAGGGACGTAGAGGGTGTAGCATGAGTCCTTGGAGGTTTTAACAAGTGTATAATGGTTAAGAGAGTATTCTAAAGGCTTAGAATGGTCTAGGAATGTGTATTAGGACTTATAAGAACCATTAGAATGATCCTAAACATTGCTTGGTACACCAAGGGACGTAGAGGGTGTAGCACGAGTCCTTGGATGTTCTAACAAATGTAGAATGGTTAAGAGAGTATTCTAAAGGCTTAGAATGGTCTAGGAATGTGTATTAGGACTTATAAGAACCATTAGAATGATCCTAAACAATACTTGAGTCCTCAAGGGACGTAGAGGGTGTAGCATGAGTCCTTGGAGGTTCTAACAAGTGTAGAATGGTTAAGAGAGTATTCTAAAGGCTTAGAATGGTCTAGGAATGTGTATTAGGACTTATAAGAACCATTAGAATGATCCTAAACATTGCTTGGTACACCAAGGGACGTAGAGGGTGTAGCACGAGTCCTTGGATGTTCTAACAAGTATAGAATGGTTAAGAGAGTATTCTAAAGGCTTAGAATGGTCTAGAAATGTGTATTAGGACTTATAAGAACCATTAGAATGATCCTAAACATTGCTTGGTACCCCAAAGGACGTGGAGGGTGTAGCACGAGTCCTTGGAGGTTCTAACAAGTGTAGAATGGGTAAGAGAGTATTCAAAAGGCTTAGAATGGTCTAGGAATATGTATTTGGACTTATATGAACCATTCGAATGATCCTAAATAATGCTTGAGTCCCCAAGGGACGTAGAGGGTGTAGCATGTGTCCTTGGAGGTTCTAACAAGTGTAGGATGGTTAAGAGAGTATTCTAAAGGCTTAGAATGGTCTAGGAAGGTGTATTAGGACTTATAAAAACCATTAGAATGATCCTAAACATTGCTTGGTACACCAAGGGACGTAGAGGGTGTAGCACGAGTCCTTGGATGTTCTAACAAGTGTAGAATGGTTAAGAGAGTATTCTAAAGGCTTAGAATGGTCTAGGAATATGTATTAGGACTTATAAGAACCAATAGAATGATCCTAAACAATACTTGAGTCCTCAAGGGACGTAGAGGGTGTAGCATGAGTCCTTGGAGGTTTTAACAAGTGTATAATGGTTAAGAGAGTATTCTAAAGGCTTAGAATGGTCTAGGAATATGTATTAGGACTTATAAGAACCATTAGAATGATCCTAAACATTGCTTTGTACACCAAGGGACGTAGAGGGTGTAGCACGAGTCCTCGGAGGTTCTAACAAGTGTAGAATGGTTAAGAGAATATTCTAAAGGCTTAGAATGGTCTAGGAAGGTGTATTAGGACTTATAAAAACCATTAGAATGATCCTAAACATTGCTCGGTACCCCAAGTGACGTAGAGGGTGTAGCACGAGTCCTTGGAGGTTCTAACAAGTGTAGAATGATTAAGAGAGTATTCTAACGGCTTAGAATGGTCTAGGAATGTGTATTAGGACTTATAAAAACCATTAGAATGATCCTAAACATTGCTTGGTACACCAAGGGACGTAGAGGGTGTAGCACGAGTCCTTGGATGTTCTAACAAGTGTAGAATGGTTAAGAGAGTATTCTAAAGGCTTAGAATGGTCTAGGAATATGTATTAGGACTTATAAGAACCAATAGAATGATCCTAAACAATACTTGAGTCCTCAAGCGACGTAGAGGGTGTAGCATGAGTCCTTGGAGGTTTTAACAAGTGTATAATGGTTAAGAGAGTATTCTAAAGGCTTAGAATGGTCTAGGAATGTGTATTAGGACTTATAAGAACCATTAGAATGATCCTAAACATTGCTTGGTACACCAAGGGACGTAGAGGGTGTAGCACGAGTCCTTGGATGTTCTAACAAATGTAGAATGGTTAAGAGAGTATTCTAAAGGCTTAGAATGGTCTAGGAATGTGTATTAGGACTTATAAGAACCTTTAGAATGATCCTAAACAATACTTGAGTCCTCAAGGGACGTAGAGGGTGTAGCATGAGTCCTTGGAGGTTTTAACAAGTGTATAATGGTTAAGAGAGTATTCTAAAGGCTTAGAATGGTCTAGGAATGTGTATTAGGACTTATAAGAACCATTAGAATGATCCTAAACATTGCTTGGTACACCAAGGGACGTAGAGGGTGTAGCACGAGTCCTTGGATGTTCTAACAAATGTAGAATGGTTAAGAGAGTATTCTAAAGGCTTAGAATGGTCTAGGAAGGTGTATTAGGACTTATAAAAACCATTAGAATGATCCTAAACATTGCTTGGTACACCAAGGGAGGTAGAGGTTGTAGCACGAGTCCTTGGATGTTCTAACAAGTGTAGAATGGTTAAGAGAGTATTCTAAAGGCTTAGAATCGTCTAGGAATGTGTATCAGGACTTATAAGAACCATTAGAATGATCCTAAACATTGCTCGGTACCCCAAGTGACGTAGAGGGTGTAGCACGAGTCCTTGGAGGTTCTAACAAGTGTAGAATGGTTAAGAGAGTATTCTAAAGGCTTAGAATGGTCTAGGAATGTGTATTAGGACTTATAAGAACCATTAGAATGATCCTAAACATTGCTCGGAATCCCAAGGGACGTAGAGGGTGTAGCACGAGTCCTTGGAGGTTCTGACAAGTGTAGAATGATTAAGAGAGTATTCTAAAGGCTTAGAATGGTCCAGGAATGTGTATTAGGACTTATAAGAACCATTAGAATGATCCTAAACAATACTTGAGTCCTCAAGGGACATAGAGGGTGTAGCACGAGTCCTTGGAGGTTCTAACAAGTGTATAATGGTTAAGAGAGTATTCTAAAGGCTTAGAATGGTCTAGGAAGGTGTGTTAGGACTTATAAAAACCATTAGAATGATCCTAAACATTGCTCGGTACCCCAAGGGACGTAGAGGGTGTAGCACGAGTCCTTGGAGGTTCTAACAAGTGTAGAATGATTAAGAGAGTATTCTAAAGGCTTAGAATGGTCCAGGAATGTGTATTAGGACTTATAAGAACCATTAGAATGATCCTAAACAATACTTGAGTCCTCAAGGGACGTAGAGGGTGTAGCACGAGTCCTTGGAGGTTCTAACAAGTGTATAATGGTTAAGAGAGTATTCTAAAGGCTTAGAATGGTCTAGGAAGGTGTGTTAGGACTTATAAAAACCATTAGAATGATCCTAAACATTGCTCGGTACCCCAAGGGATGTAGAGGGTGTAGCACGAGTCCTTGGAGGTTCTAACAAGTGTAGAATGGTTAAGAGAGTATTCTAAAGGCTTAGAATGGTCCAGGAATGTGTATAAGGACTTATAAGAACCATTAGAATGATCCTAAACAATACTTGAGTCCTCAAGGGACGTAGAGGGTGTAGCATGAGTCCTTGGAGGTTTTAACAAGTGTATAACGGTTAAGAGAGTATTCTAAAGGCTTAGAATGGTCTAGGAATGTGTATTAGGACTTATAAGAACCATTAGAATGATCCTAAACATTGCTTGGTACACCAAGGGACGTAGAGGGTGTAGAACGAGTCCTTGGAGGTTTTAACAAGTGTATAACGGTTAAGAGAGTATTCCAAAGGCTTAGAATGGTCTAGGAATGTGTATTAGGACTTATAAGAACCATTAGAATGATCCTAAACATTGCTTGGTACACCAAGGGACGTAGAGGGTGTAGCACGAGTCCTTGGATGTTCTAACAAATGTAGAATGGTTAAGAGAGTATTCTAAAGGCTTAGAATGGTCTAGGAATGTGTATTAGGACTTATAAGAACCATTAGAATGATCCTAAACAATACTTGAGTCCTCAAGGGACGTAGAGGGTGTAGCATGAGTCCTTGGAGGTTTTAACAAGTGTATAATGGTTAAGAGAGTATTCTAAAGGCTTAGAATGGTCTAGGAATGTGTATTAGGACTTATAAGAACCCTTAGAATGATCCTAAACATTGCTTGGTACACCAAGGGACGTAGAGGGTGTAGCACGAGTCCTTGGATGTTCTAACAAATGTAGAATGGTTAAGAGAGTATTCTAAAGGCTTAGAATGGTCTAGGAATGTGTATTAGGACTTATAAGAACCATTAGAATGATCCTAAACAATACTTGAGTCCTCAAGGGACGTAGAGGGTGTAGCATGAGTCCTTGGAGGTTCTAACAAGTGTAGAATGGTTAAGAGAGTATTCTAAAGGCTTAGAATGGTCTAGGAATGTGTATTAGGACTTATAAGAACCATTAGAATGATCCTAAACATTGCTTGGTACACCAAGGGACGTAGAGGGTGTAGCACGAGTCCTTGGATGTTCTAACAAGTGTAGAATGGTTAAGAGAGTATTCTAAAGGCTTAGAATGGTCTAGGAATATGTATTAGGACTTATAAGAACCAATAGAATGATCCTAAACAATACTTGAGTCCTCAAGGGACGTAGAGGGTGTAGCATGAGTCCTTGGAGGTTTTAACAAGTGTATAATGGTTAAGAGAGTATTCTAAAGGCTTAGAATGGTCTAGGAATGTGTATTAGGACTTATAAGAACCATTAGAATGATCCTAAACATTGCTTGGTACACCAAGGGACGTAGAGGGTGTAGCACGAGTCCTTGGATGTTCTAACAAATGTAGAATGGTTAAGAGAGTATTCTAAAGGCTTAGAATGGTCTAGGAATGTGTATTAGGACTTATAAGAACCATTAGAATGATCCTAAACAATACTTGAGTCCTCAAGGGACGTAGAGGGTGTAGCATGAGTCCTTGGAGGTTTTAACAAGTGTATAATGGTTAAGAGAGTATTCTAAAGGCTTAGAATGGTCTAGGAATGTGTATTAGGACTTATAAGAACCATTAGAATGATCCTAAACATTGCTTGGTACACCAAGGGACGTAGAGGGTGTAGCACGAGTCCTTGGATGTTCTAACAAATGTAGAATGGTTAAGAGAGTATTCTAAAGGCTTAGAATGGTCTAGGAAGGTGTATTAGGACTTATAAAAACCATTAGAATGATCCTAAACATTGCTTGGTACACCAAGGGAGGTAGAGGTTGTAGCACGAGTCCTTGGATGTTCTAACAAGTGTAGAATGGTTAAGAGAGTATTCTAAAGGCTTAGAATCGTCTAGGAATGTGTATTAGGACTTATAAGAACCATTAGAATGATCCTAAACATTGCTCGGTACCCCAAGTGACGTAGAGGGTGTAGCACGAGTCCTTGGAGGTTCTAACAAGTGTAGAATGGTTAAGAGAGTATTCTAAAGGCTTAGAATGGTCTAGGAATGTGTATTAGGACTTATAAGAACCATTAGAATGATCCTAAACATTGCTCGGTACCCCAAGGGACGTAGAGGGTGTAGCACGAGTCCTTGGAGGTTCTGACAAGTGTAGAATGATTAAGAGAGTATTCTAAAGGCTTAGAATGGTCCAGGAATGTGTATTAGGACTTATAAGAACCATTAGAATGATCCTAAACAATACTTGAGTCCTCAAGGGACATAGAGGGTGTAGCACGAGTCCTTGGAGGTTCTAACAAGTGTATAATGGTTAAGAGAGTATTCTAAAGGCTTAGAATGGTCTAGGAAGGTGTGTTAGGACTTATAAAAACCATTAGAATGATCCTAAACATTGCTCGGTACCCCAAGGGACGTAGAGGGTGTAGCACGAGTCCTTGGAGGTTCTAACAAGTGTAGAATGATTAAGAGAGTATTCTAAAGGCTTAGAATGGTCCAGGAATGTGTATTAGGACTTATAAGAACCATTAGAATGATCCTAAACAATACTTGAGTCCTCAAGGGACGTAGAGGGTGTAGCACGAGTCCTTGGAGGTTCTAACAAGTGTATAATGGTTAAGAGAGTATTCTAAAGGCTTAGAATGGTCTAGGAAGGTGTGTTAGGACTTATAAAAACCATTAGAATGATCCTAAACATTGCTCGGTACCCCAAGGGATGTAGAGGGTGTAGCACGAGTCCTTGGAGGTTCTAACAAGTGTAGAATGGTTAAGAGAGTATTCTAAAGGCTTAGAATGGTCCAGGAATGTGTATAAGGACTTATAAGAACCATTAGAATGATCCTAAACAATACTTGAGTCCTCAAGGGACGTAGAGGGTGTAGCATGAGTCCTTGGAGGTTTTAACAAGTGTATAACGGTTAAGAGAGTATTCTAAAGGCTTAGAATGGTCTAGGAATGTGTATTAGGACTTATAAGAACCATTAGAATGATCCTAAACATTGCTTGGTACACCAAGGGACGTAGAGGGTGTAGAACGAGTCCTTGGATGTTCTAACAAATGTAGAATGGTTAAGAGAGTATTCTAAAGGCTTAGAATGGTCTAGGAATGTGTATTAGGACTTATAAGAACCATTAGAATGATCCTAAACAATACTTGAGTCCTCAAGGGACGTAGAGGGTGTAGCATGAGTCCTTGGAGGTTTTAACAAGTGTATAATGGTTAAGAGAGTATTCTAAAGGCTTAGAATGGTCGAGGAATGTGTATTAGGACTTATAAGAACCATTAGAATGATCCTAAACATTGCTTGGTACACCAAGGGACGTAGAGGGTGTAGCACGAGTCCTTGGATGTTCTAACAAATGTAGAATGGTTAAGAGAGTATTCTAAAGGCTTAGAATGGTCTAGGAATGTGTATTAGGACTTATAAGAACCATTAGAATGATCCTAAACAATACTTGAGTCCTCAAGGGACGTAGAGGGTGTAGCATGAGTCCTTGGAGGTTCTAACAAGTGTAGAATGGTTAAGAGAGTATTTTAAAGGCTTAGAATGGTCTAGGAATGTGTATTAGGACTTATAAGAACCATTAGAATGATCCTAAACATTGCTTGGTACACCAAGGGACGTAGAGGGTGTAGCACGAGTCCTTGGATGTTCTAACAAATGTAGAATGGTTAAGAGAGTATTCTAAAGGCTTAGAATGGTCTAGGAATGTGTATTAGGACTTATAAGAACCATTAGAATGATCCTAAACAATACTTGAGTCCTCAAGGGACGTAGAGGGTGTAGCATGAGTCCTTGGAGGTTCTAGCAAGTGTATAATGGTTAAGAGAGTATTCTAAAGGCTTAGAATGGTCTAGGAATGTGTATTAGGACTTATAAGAACCATTAGAATAATCCTAAACATTGCTTGGTACACCAAGGGACGTAGAGGGTGTAGCACGAGTCCTTGGATGTTCTAACAAGTATAGAATGGTTAAGAGAGTATTCTAAAGGCTTAGAATGGTCTAGAAATGTGTATTAGGACTTATAAGAACCATTAGAATGATCCTAAACATTGCTTGGTACCCCAAAGGACGTGGAGGGTGTAGCACGAGTCCTTGGAGGTTCTAACAAGTGTAGAATGGGTAAGAGAGTATTCAAAAGGCTTAGAATGGTCTAGGAATATGTATTTGGACTTATATGAACCATTCGAATGATCCTAAACAATGCTTGAGTCCCCAAGGGACGTAGAGGGTGTAGCATGTGTCCTTGGAGGTTCTAACAAGTGTAGGATGGTTAAGAGAGTATTCTAAAGGCTTAGAATGGTCTAGGAAGGTGTATTAGGACTTATAAAAACCATTAGAATGATCCTAAACATTGCTTGGTACACCAAGGGACGTAGAGGGTGTAGCACGAGTCCTTGGATGTTCTAACAAGTGTAGAATGGTTAAGAGAGTATTCTAAAGGCTTAGAATGGTCTAGGAATATGTATTAGGACTTATAAGAACCAATAGAATGATCCTAAACAATACTTGAGTCCTCAAGGGACGTAGAGGGTGTAGCATGAGTCCTTGGAGGTTTTAACAAGTGTATAATGGTTAAGAGAGTATTCTAAAGGCTTAGAATGGTCTAGGAATGTGTATTAGGACTTATAAGAACCATTAGAATGATCCTAAACATTGCTTGGTACACCAAGGGACGTAGAGGGTGTAGCACGAGTCCTTGGATGTTCTAACAAATGTAGAATGGGTAAGAGAGTATTCAAAAGGCTTAGAATGGTCTAGGAATATGTATTTGGACTTATATGAACCATTCGAATGATCCTAAACAATGCTTGAGTCCCCAAGGGACGTAGAGGGTGTAGCATGTGTCCTTGGAGGTTCTAACAAGTGTAGGATGGTTAAGAGAGTATTCTAAAGGCTTAGAATGGTCTAGGAAGGTGTATTAGGACTTATAAAAACCATTAGAATGATCCTAAACATTGCTTGGTACACCAAGGGACGTAGAGGGTGTAGCACGAGTCCTTGGATGTTCTAACAAGTGTAGAATGGTTAAGAGAGTATTCTAAAGGCTTAGAATGGTCTAGGAATGTGTATTAGGACTTATAAGAACCATTAGAATGATCCTAAACATTGCTCGGTACCCCAAGGGACGTAGAGGGTGTAGCACGAGTCCTTGGAGGTTCTGACAAGTGTAGAATGATTAAGAGAGTATTCTAAAGGCTTAGAATGGTCCAGGAATGTGTATTAGGACTTATAAGAACCATTAGAATGATCCTAAACATTGCTTGGTACACCAAGGGACGTAGAGGGTGTAGCACGAGTCCTTGGATGTTCTAACAAATGTAGAATGGTTAAGAGAGTATTCTAAAGGCTTAGAATGGTCTAGGAATGTGTATTAGGACTTATAAGAACCATTAGAATGATCCTAAACAATACTTGAGTCCTCAAGGGACGTAGAGGGTGTAGCATGAGTCCTTGGAGGTTCTAACAAGTGTAGAATGGTTAAGAGAGTATTCTAAAGGCTTAGAATGGTCTAGGAATGTGTATTAGGACTTATAAGAACCATTAGAATAATCCTAAACATTGCTTGTTACACCAAGGGACGTAGAGGGTGTAGCACGAGTCCTTGGATGTTCTAACAAGTATAGAATGGTTAAGAGAGTATTCTAAAGGCTTAGAATGGTCTAGAAATGTGTATTAGGACTTGTAAGAACCATTAGAATGATCCTAAACATTGCTTGGTACCCCAAAGGACGTGGAGGGTGTAGCACGAGTCCTTGGAGGTTCTAACAAGTGTAGAAAGGGTAAGAGAGTATTCAAAAGGCTTAGAATGGTCTAGGAATATGTATTTGGACTTATATGAACCATTCGAATGATCCTAAACAATGCTTGAGTCCCCAAGGGACGTAGAGGGTGTAGCATGTGTCCTTGGAGGTTCTAACAAGTGTAGGATGGTTAAGAGAGTATTCTAAAGGCTTAGAATGGTCTAGGAAGGTGTATTAGGACTTATAAAAACCATTAGAATGATCCTAAACATTGCTTGGTACACCAAGGGACGTAGAGGGTGTAGCACGAGTCCTTGGATGTTCTAACAAGTGTAGAATGGTTAAGAGAGTATTCTAAAGGCTTAGAATGGTCTAGGAATATGTATTAGGACTTATAAGAACCAATAGAATGATCCTAAACAATACTTGAGTCCTCAAGGGACGTAGAGGGTGTAGCATGAGTCCTTGGAGGTTTTAACAAGTGTATAATGGTTAAGAGAGTATTCTAAAGGCTTAGAATGGTCTAGGAATGTGTATTAGGACTTATAAGAACCATTAGAATGATCCTAAACATTGCTTGGTACACCAAGGGACGTAGAGGGTGTAGCACGAGTCCTTGGATGTTCTAACAAATGTAGAATGGGTAAGAGAGTATTCAAAAGGCTTAGAATGGTCTAGGAATATGTATTTGGACTTATATGAACCATTCGAATGATCCTAAACAATGCTTGAGTCCCCAAGGGACGTAGAGGGTGTAGCATGTGTCCTTGGAGGTTCTAACAAATGTAGGATGGTTAAGAGAGTATTCTAAAGGCTTAGAATGGTCTAGGAAGGTGTATTAGGACTTATAAAAACCATTAGAATGATCCTAAACATTGCTTGGTACACCAAGGGACGTAGAGGGTGTAGCACGAGTCCTTGGATGTTCTAACAAGTGTAGAATGGTTAAGAGAGTATTCTAAAGGCTTAGAATGGTCTAGGAATGTGTATTAGGACTTATAAGAACCATTAGAATGATCCTAAACATTGCTTGGTACACCAAGGGACGTAGAGGGTGTAGCACGAGTCCTTGGATGTTCTAACAAATGTAGAATGGTTAAGAGAGTATTCTAAAGGCTTAGAATGGTCTAGGAAGGTGTATTAGGACTTATAAAAACCATTAGAATGATCCTAAACATTGCTTGGTACACCAAGGGAGGTAGAGGGTGTAGCACGAGTCCTTGGATGTTCTAACAAGTGTAGAATGGTTAAGAGAGTATTCTAAAGGCTTAGAATGGTCTAGGAATGTGTATCAGGACTTATAAGAACCATTAGAATGATCCTAAACATTGCTTGGTACACCAAGGGACGTAGAGGGTGTAGCACGAGTCCTTGGATGTTCTAACAAATGTAGAATGGTTAAGAGAGTATTCTAAAGGCTTAGAATGGTCTAGGAATGTGTATTAGGACTTATAAGAACCATTAGAATGATCCTAAACAATACTTGAGTCCTCAAGGGACGTAGAGGGTGTAGCATGAGTCCTTGGAGGTTCTAACAAGTGTAGAATGGTTAAGAGAGTATTCTAAAGGCTTAGAATGGTCTAGGAATGTGTATTAGGACTTATAAGAACCATTAGAATAATCCTAAACATTGCTTGGTACACCAAGGGACGTAGAGGGTGTAGCACGAGTCCTTGGATGTTCTAACAAGTATAGAATGGTTAAGAGAGTATTCTAAAGGCTTAGAATGGTCTAGAAATGTGTATTAGGACTTATAAGAACCATTAGAATGATCCTAAACAATGCTTGGTACCCCAAAGGACGTGGAGGGTGTAGCACGAGTCCTTGGAGGTTCTAACAAGTGTAGAATGGGTAAGAGAGTATTCAAAAGGCTTAGAATGGTCTAGGAATATGTATTTGGACTTATATGAACCATTCGAATGATCCTAAACAATGCTTGAGTCCCCAAGGGACGTAGAGGGTGTAGCATGTGTCCTTGGAGGTTCTAACAAGTGTAGGATGGTTAAGAGAGTATTCTAAAGGCTTAGAATGGTCTAGGAAGGTGTATTAGGACTTATAAAAACCATTAGAATGATCCTAAACATTGCTTGGTACACCAAGGGACGTAGAGGGTGTAGCACGAGTCCTTGGATGTTCTAACAAGTGTAGAATGGTTAAGAGAGTATTCTAAAGGCTTAGAATGGTCTAGGAATATGTATTAGGACTTATAAGAACCAATAGAATGATCCTAAACAATACTTGAGTCCTCAAGGGACGTAGAGGGTGTAGCATGAGTCCTTGGAGGTTTTAACAAGTGTATAATGGTTAAGAGAGTATTCTAAAGGCTTAGAATGGTCTAGGAATCTGTATTAGGACTTATAAGAACCATTAGAATGATCCTAAACATTGCTTGGTACACCAAGGGACGTAGAGGGTGTAGCACGAGTCCTTGGATGTTCTAACAAATGTAGAATGGGTAAGAGAGTATTCAAAAGGCTTAGAATGGTCTAGGAATATGTATTTGGACTTATATGAACCATTCGAATGATCCTAAACAATGCTTGAGTCCCCAAGGGACGTAGAGGGTGTAGCATGTGTCCTTGGAGGTTCTAACAAGTGTAGGATGGTTAAGAGAGTATTCTAAAGGCTTAGAATGGTCTAGGAAGGTGTATTAGGACTTATAAAAACCATTAGAATGATCCTAAACATTGCTTGGTACACCAAGGGACGTAGAGGGTGTAGCACGAGTCCTTGGATGTTCTAACAAGTGTAGAATGGTTAAGAGAGTATTCTAAAGGCTTAGAATGGTCTTGGAATATGTATTAGGACTTATAAGAACCAATAGAATGATCCTAAACAATACTTGAGTCCTCAAGGGACGTAGAGGGTGTAGCATGAGTCCTTGGAGGTTTTAACAAGTGTATAATGGTTAAGAGAGTATTCTAAAGGCTTAGAATGGTCTAGGAATCTGTATTAGGACTTATAAGAACCATTAGAATGATCCTAAACATTGCTTGGTACACCAAGGGACGTAGAGGGTGTAGCACGAGTCCTTGGATGTTCTAACAAATGTAGAATGGGTAAGAGAGTATTCAAAAGGCTTAGAATGGTCTAGGAATATGTATTTGGACTTATATGAACCATTCGAATGATCCTAAACAATGCTTGAGTCCCCAAGGGACGTAGAGGGTGTAGCATGTGTCCTTGGAGGTTCTAACAAGTGTAGGATGGTTAAGAGAGTATTCTAAAGGCATAGAATGGTCTAGGAAGGTGTATTAGGACTTATAAAAACCATTAGAATGATCCTAACATTGCTTGGTACACCAAGGGACGTAGAGGGTGTAGCACGAGTCCTTGGATGTTCTAACAAATGTAGAATGGGTAAGAGAGTATTCAAAAGGCTTAGAATGGTCTAGGAATATGTATTTGGACTTATATGAACCATTCGAATGATCCTAAACAATGCTTGAGTCCCCAAGGGACGTAGAGGGTGTAGCATGTGTCCTTGGAGGTTCTAACAAGTGTAGGATGGTTAAGAGAGTATTCTAAAGGCTTAGAATGGTCTAGGAAGGTGTATTAGGACTTATAAAAACCATTAGAATGATCCTAACATTGCTTGGTACACCAAGGGACGTAGAGGGTGTAGCACGAGTCCTTGGATGTTCTAACAAGTGTAGAATGGTTAAGAGAGTATTCTAAAGGCTTAGAATGGTCTAGGAATGTGTATTAGGACTTATAAGAACCATTAGAATGATCCTAAACATTCCTTGGTACACCAAGGGACGTAGAGGGTGTAGCACGAGTCCTTGGATGTTCTAACAAATGTAGAATGGTTAAGAGAGTATTCTAAAGGCTTAGAATGGTCTAGGAAGGTGTATTAGGACTTAAAAAACCATTAGAATGATCCTAAACATTGCTTGGTACACCAAGGGAGGTAGAGGGTGTAGCACGAGTCCTTGGATGTTCTAACAAGTGTAGAATGGTTAAGAGAGTATTCTAAAGGCTTAGAATCGTCTAGGAATGTGTATCAGGACTTATAAGAACCATTAGAATGATCCTAAACATTGCTTGGTACACCAAGGGACGTAGAGGGTGTAGCACGAGTCCTTGGATGTTCTAACAAATGTAGAATGGTTAAGAGAGTATTCTAAAGGCTTAGAATGGTCTATGAATGTGTATTAGGACTTATAAGAACCATTAGAATGATCCTAAACAATACTTGAGTCCTCAAGGGACGTAGAGGGTGTAGCATGAGTCCTTGGAGGTTCTAACAAGTGTAGAATGGTTAAGAGAGTATTCTAAAGGCTTAGAATGGTCTAGGAATGTGTATTAGGACTTATAAGAACCATTAGAATAATCCTAAACATTGCTTGGTACACCAAGGGACGTAGAGGGTGTAGCACGAGTCCTTGGATGTTCTAACAAGTATAGAATGGTTAAGAGAGTATTCTAAAGGCTTAGAATGGTCTAGAAATGTGTATTAGGACTTATAAGAACCATTAGAATGATCCTAAACATTGCTTGGTACCCCAAAGGACGTGGAGGGTGTAGCACGAGTCCTTGGAGGTTCTAACAAGTGTAGAATGGGTAAGAGAGTATTCAAAAGGCTTAGAATGGTCTAGGAATATGTATTTGGACTTATATGAACCATTCGAATGATCCTAAACAATGCTTGAGTCCCCAAGGGACGTAGAGGGTGTAGCATGTGTCCTTGGAGGTTCTAACAAGTGTAGGATGGTTAAGAGAGTATTCTAAAGGCTTAGAATGGTCTAGGAAGGTGTATTAGGACTTATAAAAACCATTAGAATGATCCTAAACATTGCTTGGTACACCAAGGGACGTAGAGGGTGTAGCACGAGTCCTTGGATGTTCTAACAAATGTAGAATGGTTAAGAGAGTATTCTAAAGGCTTAGAATGGTCTAGGAAGGTGTATTAGGACTTA
Organism: Crotalaria pallida; assembly: GCA_037953625.1. Classification (NCBI taxonomy): domain Eukaryota; kingdom Viridiplantae; phylum Streptophyta; class Magnoliopsida; order Fabales; family Fabaceae; genus Crotalaria; species Crotalaria pallida. Next base: position 69,356,359 of record CM075649.1, on the reverse strand, counting down.
TAAAAACCATTAGAATGATCCTAAACATTGCTTGGTACACCAAGGGAGGTAGAGGGTGTAGCACGAGTCCTTGGATGTTCTAACAAGTGTAGAATGGTTAAGAGAGTATTCTAAAGGCTTAGAATGGTCTAGGAATGTGTATCAGGACTTATAAGAACCATTAGAATGATCCTAAACATTGCTTGGTACACCAAGGGACGTAGAGGGTGTAGCACGAGTCCTTGGATGTTCTAACAAATGTAGAATGGTTAAGAGAGTATTCTAAAGGCTTAGAATGGTCTAGGAATGTGTATTAGGACTTATAAGAACCATTAGAATGATCCTAAACAATACTTGAGTCCTCAAGGGACGTAGAGGGTGTAGCATGAGTCCTTGGAGGTTCTAACAAGTGTAGAATGGTTAAGAGAGTATTCTAAAGGCTTAGAATGGTCTAGGAATGTGTATTAGGACTTATAAGAACCATTAGAATAATCCTAAACATTGCTTGGTACACCAAGGGACGTAGAGGGTGTAGCACGAGTCCTTGGATGTTCTAACAAGTATAGAATGGTTAAGAGAGTATTCTAAAGGCTTAGAATGGTCTAGAAATGTGTATTAGGACTTATAAGAACCATTAGAATGATCCTAAACATTGCTTGGTACCCCAAAGGACGTGGAGGGTGTAGCACGAGTCCTTGGAGGTTCTAACAAGTGTAGAATGGGTAAGAGAGTATTCAAAAGGCTTAGAATGGTCTAGGAATATGTATTTGGACTTATATGAACCATTCGAATGATCCTAAACAATGCTTGAGTCCCCAAGGGACGTAGAGGGTGTAGCATGTGTCCTTGGAGGTTCTAACAAGTGTAGGATGGTTAAGAGAGTATTCTAAAGGCTTAGAATGGTCTAGGAAGGTGTATTAGGACTTATAAGAACCATTAGAATGATCCTAAACATTGCTTGGTACACCAAGGGACGTAGAGGGTGTAGCACGAGTCCTTGGATGTTCTAACAAGTGTAGAATGGTTAAGAGAGTATTCTAAAGGCTTAGAATGGTCTAGGAATATGTATTAGGACTTATAAGAACCAATAGAATGATCCTAAACAATACTTGAGTCCTCAAGGGACGTAGAGGGTGTAGCATGAGTCCTTGGAGGTTTTAACAAGTGTATAATGGTTAAGAGAGTATTCTAAAGGCTTAGAATGGTCTAGGAATGTGTATTAGGACTTATAAGAACCATTAGAATGATCCTAAACATTGCTTGGTACACCAAGGGACGTAGAGGGTGTAGCACGAGTCCTTGGATGTTCTAACAAATGTAGAATGGGTAAGAGAGTATTCAAAAGGCTTAGAATGGTCTAGGAATATGTATTTGGACTTATATGAACCATTCGAATGATCCTAAACAATGCTTGAGTCCCCAAGGGACGTAGAGGGTGTAGCATGTGTCCTTGGAGGTTCTAACAAGTGTAGGATGGTTAAGAGAGTTTTCTAAAGGCTTAGAATGGTCTAGGAAGGTGTATTAGGACTTATAAAAACCATTAGAATGATCCTAAACATTGCTTGGTACACCAAGGGACGTAGAGGGTGTAGCACGAGTCCTTGGATGTTCTAACAAATGTAGAATGGTTAAGAGAGTATTCTAAAGGCTTAGAATGGTCTAGGAAGGTGTATTAGGACTTATAAAAACCATTAGAATGATCCTAAACATTGCTTGGTACACCAAGGGAGGTAGAGGGTGTAGCACGAGTCCTTGGATGTTCTAACAAGTGTAGAATGGTTAAGAGAGTATTCTAAAGGCTTAGAATCGTCTAGGAATGTGTATCAGGACTTATAAGAACCATTAGAATGATCCTAAACATTGCTTGGTACACCAAGGGACGTAGAGGGTGTAGCACGAGTCCTTGGATGTTCTAACAAATGTAGAATGGTTAAGAGAGTATTCTAAAGGCTTAGAATGGTCTAGGAATGTGTATTAGGACTTATAAGAACCATTAGAATGATCCTAAACAATACTTGAGTCCTCAAGGGACGTAGAGGGTGTAGCATGAGTCCTTGGAGGTTTTAACAAGTGTATAATAGTTAAGAGAGTATTCTAAAGGCTTAGAATGGTCTAGGAATATGTATTTGGACTTATAAAAACCATTAGAGTGATCCTAAACATTGCTTGGTACACCAAGGGACGTAGAGGGTGTAGCATGAGTCCTTGGAGGTTTTAACAAGTGTATAACGGTTAAGAGAGTATTCCAAAGGCTTAGAATGGTCTAGGAATGTGTATTAGGACTTATAAGAACCATTAGAATGATCCTAAACATTGCTTGGTACACCAAGGGACGTAGAGGGTGTAGCACGAGTCCTTGGATGTTCTAACAAATGTAGAATGGTTAAGAGAGTATTCTAAAGGCTTAGAATGGTCTAGGAATGTGTATTAGGACTTATAAGAACCATTAGAATGATCCTAAACAATACTTGAGTCCTCAAGGGACGTAGAGGGTGTAGCATGAGTCCTTGGAGGTTTTAACAAGTGTATAATGGTTAAGAGAGTATTCTAAAGGCTTAGAATGGTCTAGGAATGTGTATTAGGACTTATAAGAACCCTTAGAATGATCCTAAACATTGCTTGGTACACCAAGGGACGTAGAGGGTGTAGCACGAGTCCTTGGATGTTCTAACAAATGTAGAATGGTTAAGAGAGTATTCTAAAGGCTTAGAATGGTCTAGGAATGTGTATTAGGACTTATAAGAACCATTAGAATGATCCTAAACAATACTTGAGTCCTCAAGGGACGTAGAGGGTGTAGCATGAGTCCTTGGAGGTTCTAACAAGTGTAGAATGGTTAAGAGAGTATTCTAAAGGCTTAGAATGGTCTAGGAATGTGTATTAGGACTTATAAGAACCATTAGAATGATCCTAAACATTGCTTGGTACACCAAGGGACGTAGAGGGTGTAGCACGAGTCCTTGGATGTTCTAACAAATGTAGAATGGTTAAGAGAGTATTCTAAAGGCTTAGAATGGTCTATGAATGTGTATTAGGACTTATAAGAACCATTAGAATGATCCTAAACAATACTTGAGTCCTCAAGGGACGTAGAGGGTGTAGCATGAGTCCTTGGAGGTTCTAACAAGTGTAGAATGGTTAAGAGAGTATTCTAAAGGCTTAGAATGGTCTAGGAATGTGTATTAGGACTTATAAGAACCATTAGAATAATCCTAAACATTGCTTGGTACACCAAGGGACGTAGAGGGTGTAGCACGAGTCCTTGGATGTTCTAACAAGTATAGAATGGTTAAGAGAGTATTCTAAAGGCTTAGAATGGTCTAGAAATGTGTATTAGGACTTATAAGAACCATTAGAATGATCCTAAACATTGCTTGGTACCCCAAAGGACGTGGAGGGTGTAGCACGAGTCCTTGGAGGTTCTAACAAGTGTAGAATGGGTAAGAGAGTATTCAAAAGGCTTAGAATGGTCTAGGAATATGTATTTGGACTTATATGAACCATTCGAATGATCCTAAACAATGCTTGAGTCCCCAAGGGACGTAGAGGGTGTAGCATGTGTCCTTGGAGGTTCTAACAAGTGTAGGATGGTTAAGAGAGTATTCTAAAGGCTTAGAATGGTCTAGGAAGGTGTATTAGGACTTATAAAAACCATTAGAATGATCCTAAACATTGCTTTGTACACCAAGGGACGTAGAGGGTGTAGCACGAGTCCTTGGATGTTCTAACAAGTGTAGAATGGTTAAGAGAGTATTCTAAAGGCTTAGAATGGTCTAGGAATATGTATTAGGACTTATAAGAACCAATAGAATGATCCTAAACAATACTTGAGTCCTCAAGGGACGTAGAGGGTGTAGCATGAGTCCTTGGAGGTTTTAACAAGTGTATAATGGTTAAGAGAGTATTCTAAAGGCTTAGAATGGTCTAGGAATGTGTATTAGGACTTATAAGAACCATTAGAATGATCCTAAACATTGCTTGGTACACCAAGGGACGTAGAGGGTGTAGCACGAGTCCTTGGATGTTCTAACAAATGTAGAATGGGTAAGAGAGTATTCAAAAGGCTTAGAATGGTCTAGGAATATGTATTTGGACTTATATGAACCATTCGAATGATCCTAAACAATGCTTGAGTCCCCAAGGGACGTAGAGGGTGTAGCATGTGTCCTTGGAGGTTCTAACAAGTGTAGGATGGTTAAGAGAGTATTCTAAAGGCTTAGAATGGTCTAGGAAGGTGTATTAGGACTTACAAAAACCATTAGAATGATCCTAAACATTGCATGGTACACCAAGGGACGTAGAGGGTGTAGCACGAGTCCTTGGATGTTCTAACAAGTGTAGAATGGTTAAGAGAGTATTCTAAAGGCTTAGAATGGTCTAGGAATGTGTATTAGGACTTATAAGAACCATTAGAATGATCCTAAACATTGCTTGGTACACCAAGGGACGTAGAGGGTGTAGCACGAGTCCTTGGATGTTCTAACAAATGTAGAATGGTTAAGAGAGTATTCTAAAGGCTTAGAATGGTCTAGGAAGGTGTATTAGGAGTTATAAAAACCATTAGAATGATCCTAAACATTGCTTGGTACACCAAGGGAGGTAGAGGGTGTAGCACGAGTCCTTGGATGTTCTAACAAGTGTAGAATGGTTAAGAGAGTATTCTAAAGGCTTAGAATCGTCTAGGAATGTGTATCAGGACTTATAAGAACCATTAGAATGATCCTAAACATTGCTTGGTACACCAAGGGACATAGAGGGTGTAGCACGAGTCCTTGGATGTTCTAACAAATGTAGAATGGTTAAGAGAGTATTCTAAAGGCTTAGAATGGTCTAGGAATGTGTATTAGGACTTATAAGAACCATTAGAATGATCCTAAACAATACTTGAGTCCTCAAGGGACGTAGAGGGTGTAGCATGAGTCCTTGGAGGTTTTAACAAGTGTATAATAGTTAAGAGAGTATTCTAAAGGCTTAGAATGGTCTAGGAATATGTATTTGGACTTATAAAAACCATTAGAATGATCCTAAACATTGCTTGGTACACCAAGGGACGTAGAGGGTGTAGCACGAGTCCTTGGATGTTCTAACAAATGTAGAATGGTTAAGAGAGTATTCTAAAGGCTTAGAATGGTCTAGGAAGGTGTATTAGGACTTATAAAAACCATTAGAATGATCCTAAACATTGCTTGGTACACCAAGGGAGGTAGAGGGTGTAGCACGAGTCCTTGGATGTTCTAACAAGTGTAGAATGGTTAAGAGAGTATTCTAAAGGCTTAGAATCGTCTAGGAATGTGTATCAGGACTTATAAGAACCATTAGAATGATCCTAAACATTGCTCGGTACCCCAAGTGACGTAGAGGGTGTAGCACGAGTCCTTGGAGGTTCTAACAAGTGTAGAATGGTTAAGAGAGTATTCTAAAGGCTTAGAATGGTCTAGGAATGTGTATTAGGACTTATAAGAACCATTAGAATGATCCTAAACATTGCTCGGTACCCCAAGGGACGTAGAGGGTGTAGCATGAGTCCTTGGAGGTTCTAACAAGTGTAGAATGATTAAGAGAGTATTCTAACGGCTTAGAATGGTCCAGGAATGTGTATTAGGACTTATAAGAACCATTAGAATGATCCTAAACAATACTTGAGTCCTCAAGGGACGTAGAGGGTGTAGCTTGAGTCCTTGGAGGTTTTAACAAGTGTATAATGGTTAAGAGAGTATTCTAAAGGCTTAGAATGGTCTAGAAATGTGTATTAGGACTTACAAGAACCATTAGAATGATCCTAAACATTGCTTGGTACCCCAAAGGACGTGGAGGGTGTAGCACGAGTCCTTGGAGGTTCTAACAAGTGTAGAATGGGTAAGAGAGTATTCAAAAGGCTTAGAATGGTCTAGGAATATGTATTTGGACTTATATGAACCATTCGAATGATCCTAAACAATGCTTGAGTCCCCAAGGGACGTAGAGGGTGTAGCATGTGTCCTTGGAGGTTCTAACAAGTGTAGAATGGTTAAGAGAGTATTCTAAAGGCTTAGAATGGTCTAGGAAGGTGTATTAGGACTTATAAAAACCATTAGAATGATCCTAAACATTGCTTGGTACACCAAGGGACGTAGAGGGTGTAGCACGAGTCCTTGGATGTTCTAACAAGTGTAGAATGGTTAAGAGAGTATTCTAAAGGCTTAGAATGGTCTAGGAATGTGTATCAGGACTTATAAGAACCATTCGAATGATCCTAAACAATGCTTGAGTCCCCAAGGGACGTAGAGGGTGTAGAACGAGTCCTTGGAGGTTCTAACAAGTGTAGAATGGTTAAGAGAGTATTCTAAAGGCTTAGAATGGTCTAGGAAGGTGTATTAGGACTTATAAGAACCAATAGAATGATCCTAAACAATACTTGAGTCCTCAAGGGACGTAGAGGGTGTAGCATGAGTCCTTGGAGGTTTTAACAAGTGTATAATGGTTAAGAGAGTATTCTAAAGGCTTAGAATGGTCTAGGAATGTGTATTAGGACTTATAAGAACCATTAGAATGATCCTAAACATTGCTTGGTACACCAAGGGACGTAGAGGGTGTAGCACGAGTCCTTGGATGTTCTAACAAATGTAGAATGGGTAAGAGAGTATTCAAAAGGCTTAGAATGGTCTAGGAATATGTATTTGGACTTATATGAACCATTCGAATGATCCTAAACAATGCTTGAGTCCCCAAGGGACGTAGAGGGTGTAGCATGTGTCCTTGGAGGTTCTAACAAGTGTAGGATGGTTAAGAGAGTATTCTAAAGGCTTAGAATGGTCTAGGAAGGTGTATTAGGACTTACAAAAACCATTAGAATGATCCTAAACATTGCATGGTACACCAAGGGACGTAGAGGGTGTAGCACGAGTCCTTGGATGTTCTAACAAGTGTAGAATGGTTAAGAGAGTATTCTAAAGGCTTAGAATGGTCTAGGAATGTGTATTAGGACTTATAAGAACCATTAGAATGATCCTAAACATTGCTTGGTACACCAAGGGACGTAGAGGGTGTAGCACGAGTCCTTGGATGTTCTAACAAATGTAGAATGGTTAAGAGAGTATTCTAAAGGCTTAGAATGGTCTAGGAAGGTGTATTAGGAGTTATAAAAACCATTAGAATGATCCTAAACATTGCTTGGTACACCAAGGGAGGTAGAGGGTGTAGCACGAGTCCTTGGATGTTCTAACAAGTGTAGAATGGTTAAGAGAGTATTCTAAAGGCTTAGAATCGTCTAGGAATGTGTATCAGGACTTATAAGAACCATTAGAATGATCCTAAACATTGCTTGGTACACCAAGGGACATAGAGGGTGTAGCACGAGTCCTTGGATGTTCTAACAAATGTAGAATGGTTAAGAGAGTATTCTAAAGGCTTAGAATGGTCTAGGAATGTGTATTAGGACTTATAAGAACCATTAGAATGATCCTAAACAATACTTGAGTCCTCAAGGGACGTAGAGGGTGTAGCATGAGTCCTTGGAGGTTTTAACAAGTGTATAATAGTTAAGAGAGTATTCTAAAGGCTTAGAATGGTCTAGGAATATGTATTTGGACTTATAAAAACCATTAGAATGATCCTAAACATTGCTTGGTACACCAAGGGACGTAGAGGGTGTAGCACGAGTCCTTGGATGTTCTAACAAATGTAGAATGGTTAAGAGAGTATTCTAAAGGCTTAGAATGGTCTAGGAAGGTGTATTAGGACTTATAAAAACCATTAGAATGATCCTAAACATTGCTTGGTACACCAAGGGAGGTAGAGGGTGTAGCACGAGTCCTTGGATGTTCTAACAAGTGTAGAATGGTTAAGAGAGTATTCTAAAGGCTTAGAATCGTCTAGGAATGTGTATCAGGACTTATAAGAACCATTAGAATGATCCTAAACATTGCTCGGTACCCCAAGTGACGTAGAGGGTGTAGCACGAGTCCTTGGAGGTTCTAACAAGTGTAGAATGGTTAAGAGAGTATTCTAAAGGCTTAGAATGGTCTAGGAATGTGTATTAGGACTTATAAGAACCATTAGAATGATCCTAAACATTGCTCGGTACCCCAAGGGACGTAGAGGGTGTAGCATGAGTCCTTGGAGGTTCTAACAAGTGTAGAATGATTAAGAGAGTATTCTAACGGCTTAGAATGGTCCAGGAATGTGTATTAGGACTTATAAGAACCATTAGAATGATCCTAAACAATACTTGAGTCCTCAAGGGACGTAGAGGGTGTAGCATGAGTCCTTGGAGGTTTTAACAAGTGTATAATGGTTAAGAGAGTATTCTAAAGGCTTAGAATGGTCTAGAAATGTGTATTAGGACTTACAAGAACCATTAGAATGATCCTAAACATTGCTTGGTACCCCAAAGGACGTGGAGGGTGTAGCACGAGTCCTTGGAGGTTCTAACAAGTGTAGAATGGGTAAGAGAGTATTCAAAAGGCTTAGAATGGTCTAGGAATATGTATTTGGACTTATATGAACCATTCGAATGATCCTAAACAATGCTTGAGTCCCCAAGGGACGTAGAGGGTGTAGCATGTGTCCTTGGAGGTTCTAACAAGTGTAGAATGGTTAAGAGAGTATTCTAAAGGCTTAGAATGGTCTAGGAAGGTGTATTAGGACTTATAAAAACCATTAGAATGATCCTAAACATTGCTTGGTACACCAAGGGACGTAGAGGGTGTAGCACGAGTCCTTGGATGTTCTAACAAGTGTAGAATGGTTAAGAGAGTATTCTAAAGGCTTAGAATGGTCTAGGAATGTGTATCAGGACTTATAAGAACCATTCGAATGATCCTAAACAATGCTTGAGTCCCCAAGGGACGTAGAGGGTGTAGAACGAGTCCTTGGAGGTTCTAACAAGTGTAGAATGGTTAAGAGAGTATTCTAAAGGCTTAGAATGGTCTAGGAAGGTGTATTAGGACTTATAAGAACCATTAGAATGATCCTAAACATTGCTTGGTACACCAAGGGACGTAGAGGGTGTAGCACGAGTCCTTGGAGGTTCTAACAAGTGTAGAATGGTTTAGAGAGTATTCAAAAGGCTTAGAATGGTCTAGGAATATGTATTTGGACTTATATGAACCATTCGAATGATCCTAAACATTGCTTGGTACACTAAGGGACGTAGAGGGTGTAGCACGAGTCCTTGGATGTTCTAACAAGTGTAGAATGGTTAAGAGAGTATTCTAAAGGCTTAGAATGGTCTAGGAATATGTATTAGGACTTATAAGAACCAATAGAATGATCCTAAACAATACTTGAGTCCTCAAGGGACGTAGAGGGTGTAGCATGAGTCCTTGGAGGTTTTAACAAGTGTATAATGGTTAAGAGAGTATTCTAAAGGCTTAGAATGGTCTAGGAATGTGTATCAGGACTTATAAGAACCATTAGAATGATCCTAAACATTGCTCGGTACCCCAAGTGACGTAGAGGGTGTAGAACGAGTCCTTGGAGGTTCTAACAAGTGTAGAATGGTTAAGAGAGTATTCTAAAGGCTTAAAATCGTCTAGGAATGTGTATCAGGACTTATAAGAACCATTAGAATGATCCTAAACATTGCTCGGTACCCCAAGTGACGTAGAGGGTGTAGAACGAGTCCTTGGATGTTCTAACAAGTGTATAATGGTTAAGAGAGTATTCTAAAGGCTTAGAATGGTCTAGGAATGTGTATTAGGACTTATAAGAACCATTAGAATGATCCTAAACATTGCTTGGTACACTAAGGGACGTAGAGGGTGTAGCACGAGTCCTTGGATGTTCTAACAAGTGTATAATGGTTAAGAGAGTATTCTAAAGGCTTAGAATGGTCTAGGAATGTGTATTAGGACTTATAAGAACCATTAGAATGATCCTAAACATTGCTTGGTACACCAAGGGACGTAGAGGGTGTAGCACGAGTCCTTGGAGGTTCTAACAAGTGTAGAATGGTTAAGAGAGTATTCTAAAGGCTTAGAATGGTCTAGGAAGGTGTATTAGGACTTACAAAAACCATTAGAATGATCCTAAACATTGCTTGGTACACCAAGGGACGTAGAGGGTGTAGCACGAGTCCTTGGATGTTCTAACAAGTGTAGAATGGTTAAGAGAGTATTCTAAAGGCTTAGAATGGTCTAGGAATGTGTATTAGGACTTATAAGAACCATTAGAATGATCCTAAACATTGCTTGGTACACCGAGGGACGTAGAGGGTGTAGCACGAGTCCTTGGATGTTCTAACAAATGTAGAATGGTTAAGAGAGTATTCTAAAGGCTTAGAATGGTCTAGGAAGGTGTATTAGGACTTATAAAAACCATTAGAATGATCCTAAACATTGCTTGGTACACCAAGGGAGGTAGAGGGTGTAGCACGAGTCCTTGGATGTTCTAACAAGTGTAGAATGGTTAAGAGAGTATTCTAAAGGCTTAGAATCGTCTAGGAATGTGTATCAGGACTTATAAGAACCATTAGAATGATCCTAAACATTGCTTGGTACACCAAGGGACATAGAGGGTGTAGCACGAGTCCTTGGATGTTCTAACAAATGTAGAATGGTTAAGAGAGTATTCTAAAGGCTTAGAATGGTCTAGGAATGTGTATTAGGACTTATAAGAACCATTAGAATGATCCTAAACAATACTTGAGTCCTCAAGGGACGTAGAGGGTGTAGCATGAGTCCTTGGAGGTTTTAACAAGTGTATAATGGTTAAGAGAGTATTCTAAAGGCTTAGAATGGTCTAGAAATGTGTATTAGGACTTACAAGAACCATTAGAATGATCCTAAACATTGCTTGGTACCCCAAAGGACGTGGAGGGTGTAGCACGAGTCCTTGGAGGTTCTAACAAGTGTAGAATGGGTAAGAGAGTATTCAAAAGGCTTAGAATGGTCTAGGAATATGTATTTGGACTTATATGAACCATTCGAATGATCCTAAACAATGCTTGAGTCCCCAAGGGACGTAGAGGGTGTAGCATGTGTCCTTGGAGGTTCTAACAAGTGTAGAATGGTTAAGAGAGTATTCTAAAGGCTTAGAATGGTCTAGGAAGGTGTATTAGGACTTATAAAAACCATTAGAATGATCCTAAACATTGCTTGGTACACCAAGGGACGTAGAGGGTGTAGCACGAGTCCTTGGATGTTCTAACAAGTGTAGAATGGTTAAGAGAGTATTCTAATGGCTTAGAATGGTCTAGGAATGTGTATCAGGACTTATAAGAACCATTCGAATGATCCTAAACAATGCTTGAGTCCCCAAGGGACGTAGAGGGTGTAGAACGAGTCCTTGGAGGTTCTAACAAGTGTAGAATGGTTAAGAGAGTATTCTAAAGGCTTAGAATGGTCTAGGAAGGTGTATTAGGACTTATAAGAACCATTAGAATGATCCTAAACATTGCTTGGTACACCAAGGGACGTAGAGGGTGTAGCACGAGTCCTTGGAGGTTCTAACAAGTGTAGAATGGTTTAGAGAGTATTCAAAAGGCTTAGAATGGTCTAGGAATATGTATTTGGACTTATATGAACCATTCGAATGATCCTAAACATTGCTTGGTACACTAAGGGACGTAGAGGGTGTAGCACGAGTCCTTGGATGTTCTAACAAGTGTAGAATGGTTAAGAGAGTATTCTAAAGGCTTAGAATGGTCTAGGAATATGTATTAGGACTTATAAGAACCAATAGAATGATCCTAAACAATACTTGAGTCCTCAAGGGACGTAGAGGGTGTAGCATGAGTCCTTGGAGGTTTTAACAAGTGTATAATGGTTAAGAGAGTATTCTAAAGGCTTAGAATGGTCTAGGAATGTGTATCAGGACTTATAAGAACCATTAGAATGATCCTAAACATTGCTCGGTACCCCAAGTGACGTAGAGGGTGTAGAACGAGTCCTTGGAGGTTCTAACAAGTGTAGAATGGTTAAGAGAGTATTCTAAAGGCTTAAAATCGTCTAGGAATGTGTATCAGGACTTATAAGAACCATTAGAATGATCCTAAACATTGCTCGGTACCCCAAGTAACATAGAGGGTGTAGAACGAGTCCTTGGATGTTCTAACAAGTGTATAATGGTTAAGAGAGTATTCTAAAGGCTTAGAATGGTCTAGGAATGTGTATTAGGACTTATAAGAACCATTAGAATGATCCTAAACATTGCTTGGTACACTAAGGGACGTAGAGGGTGTAGCACGAGTCCTTGGATGTTCTAACAAGTGTATAATGGTTAAGAGAGTATTCTAAAGGCTTAGAATGGTCTAGGAATGTGTATTAGGACTTATAAGAACCATTAGAATGATCCTAAACATTGCTTGGTACACCAAGGGACGTAGAGGGTGTAGCACGAGTCCTTGGAGGTTCTAACAAGTGTAGAATGGTTAAGAGAGTATTCTAAAGGCTTAGAATGGTCTAGGAAGGTGTATTAGGACTTATAAAAACCATTAGAATGATCCTAAACATTGCTCGGTACACCAAGGGACGTAGAGGGTGTAGCACGAGTCCTTGGATGTTCTAACAAATGTAGAATGGTTAAGAGAGTATTATAAAGGCTTAGAATGGTCTAGGAATGTGTATTAGGACTTATAAGAACCATTAGAATGATCCTAAACATTGCTCGGTACCCCAAGTGACGTAGAGGGTGTAGCACGAGTCCTTGGAGGTTCTAACAAGTGTAGAATGATAAAGAGAGTATTCTAACGGCTTAGAATGGTCTAGGAATGTGTATTAGGACTTATAAGAACCATTAGAATGATCCTAAACAATACTTGAGTCCTCAAGGGACGTAGAGGGTGTAGCATGAGTCCTTGGAGGTTTTAACAAGTGTATAATGGTTAAGAGAGTATTCTAAAGGCTTAGAATGGTCTAGAAATGTGTATTAGGACTTATAAGAACCATTAGAATGATCCTAAACATTGCTTGGTACCCCAAAGGACGTGGAGGGTGTAGCACGAGTCCTTGGAGGTTCTAACAAGTGTAGAATGGGTAAGAGAGTATTCAAAAGGCTTAGAATGGTCTAGGAATATGTATTTGGACTTATATGAACCATTCGAATGATCCTAAACAATGCTTGAGTCCCCAAGGGACGTAGAGGGTGTAGCATGTGTCCTTGGAGGTTCTAACAAGTGTAGAATGGTTAAGAGAGTATTCTAAAGGCTTAGAATGGTCTAGGAAGGTGTATTAGGACTTATAAAAAGCATTAGAATGATCCTAAACATTGCTTGGTACACCAAGGGACGTAGAGGGTGTAGCACGAGTCCTTGGATGTTCTAACAAGTGTAGAATGGTTAAGAGAGTATTCTAAAGGCTTAGAATCGTCAAGGAATGTGTATCAGGACTTATAAGAACCATTAGAATGATCCTAAACATTGCTCGGTACCCCAAGTGACGTAGAGGGTGTAGCACGAGTCCTTGGAGGTTCTAACAAGTGTAGAATGGTTAAGAGAGTATTCTAAAGGCTTAGAAGGGTCTAGGAAGGTGTATTAGGACTTATAAAAACCATTAGATGATCCTAAACATTGCTCGGTACACCAAGGGACGTAGAGGGTGTAGCACGAGTCCTTGGATGTTCTAACAAATGTAGAATGGTTAAGAGAGTATTATAAAGGCTTAGAATGGTCTCGGAATGTGTATTAGGACTTATAAGAACCATTAGAATGATCCTAAACATTGCTCGGTACCCCATGTGACGTAGAGGGTGTAGCACGAGTCCTTGGAGGTTCTAACAAGTGTAGAATGGTTAAGAGTATCCTAAAGGCTTAGAATGGTCTAGGAATGTGTATTAGGACTTATAAGAACCATTAGAATGATTCTAAACAATACTTGAGTCCTCAAGGGACGTAGAGGGTGTAGCATGAGTCCTTGGAGGTTTTAACAAGTGTATAATGGTTAAGAGAGTATTCTAAAGGCTTAGAATGGTCTAGGAATATGTATTAGGACTTATAAGAACCATTAGAATGATCCTAAACATTGCTTGGTACACCAAGGGACGTAGAGGGTGTAGCACGAGTCCTTGGATGTTCTAACAAGTGTAGAATGGTTAAGAGAGTATTCTAAAGGCTTAGAATCGTCAAGGAATGTGTATCAGGACTTATAAGAACCATTAGAATGATCCTAAACATTGCTCGGTACCCCAAGTGACGTAGAGGGTGTAGCACGAGTCCTTGGAGGTTCTAACAAGTGTAGAATGGTTAAGAGAGTATTCTAAAGGCTTAGAAGGGTCTAGGAAGGTGTATTAGGACTTATAAAAACCATTAGAATGATCCTAAACATTGCTCGGTACACCAAGGGACGTAGAGGGTGTAGCACGAGTCCTTGGATGTTCTAACAAATGTAGAATGGTTAAGAGAGTATTATAAAGGCTTAGAATGGTCTCGGAATGTGTATTAGGACTTATAAGAACCATTAGAATGATCCTAAACATTGCTCGGTACCCCATGTGACGTAGAGGGTGTAGCACGAGTCCTTGGAGGTTCTAACAAGTGTAGAATGGTTAAGAGTATCCTAAAGGCTTAGAATGGTCTAGGAATGTGTATTAGGACTTATAAGAACCATTAGAATGATTCTAAACAATACTTGAGTCCTCAAGGGACGTAGAGGGTGTAGCATGAGTCCTTGGAGGTTTTAACAAGTGTATAATGGTTAAGAGAGTATTCTAAAGGCTTAGAATGGTCTAGGAATATGTATTAGGACTTATAAGAACCATTAGAATGATCCTAAACATTGCTTGGTACACCAAGGGACGTAGAGGGTGTAGCACGAGTCCTTGGATGTTCTAACAAATGTAGAATGGTTAAGAGAGTATTCTAAAGGCTTAGAATGGTCTAGGAATGTGTATTAAGACTTATAAGAACCATTAGAATGATCCTAAACATTGCTCGGTAGCCCAAGTGACGTAGAGGGTGTAGCACGAGTCCTTGGAGGTTCTAACAAGTGTAGAATGGTTAAGAGAGTATTCTAAAGGCTTAGGTTGGTCTAGGAATGTGTATTAGGACTTATAAGAACCATTAGAATGATCCTAAACAATACTTGAGTCCTCAAGGGACGTAGAGGGTGTAGCATGAGTCCTTGGAGGTTTTAACAAGTGTATAATGGTTAAGAGAGTATTCTAAAGGCTTAGAATGGTCTAGGAATGTGTATTAGGACTTATAAGAACCATTAGAATGATCCTAAACATTGCTTGGTACACCAAGGGACATAGAGGGTGTAGCACGAGTCCTTGGATGTTCTAACAAGTATAGAATGGTTAAGAGAGTATTCTAAAGGCTTAGAATGGTCTAGAAATGTGTATTAGGACTTATAAGAACCATTAGAATGATCCTAAACATTGCTTGGTACCCCAAAGGACGTGGAGGGTGTAGCACGAGTCCTTGGAGGTTCTAACAAGTGTAGAATGGGTAAGAGAGTATTCAAAAGGCTTAGAATGGTCTAGGAATATGTATTTGGACTTATATGAACCATTCGAATGATCCTAAACAATGCTTGAGTCCCCAAGGGACGTAGAGGGTGTAGCATGTGTCCTTGGAGGTTCTAACAAGTGTAGACTGGTTAAGAGAGTATTCTAAAGGCTTAGAATGGTCTAGGAAGGTGTGTTAGGACTTATAAAAACCATTAGAATTATCCTAAACATTGCTTGGTACACCAAGGGACGTAGAGGGTGTAGCACGAGTCCTTGGATGTTCTAACAAGTGTAGAATGGTTAAGAGAGTATTCTAAAGGCTTAGAATGATCTAGGAATGTGTATTAGGACTTATAAGAACCAATAGAATGATCCTAAACAATACTTGAGTCCTCAAGGGACGTAGAGGGTGTAGCATGAGTCCTTGAAGGTTTTAACAAGTGTATAATGGTTAAGAGAGTATTCTAAAGGCTTAGAATGGTCTAGGAATGTGTATTAGGACTTATAAGAACCATTAGAATGATCCTAAACATTGCTTGGTACACCAAGGGACGTAGAGGGTGTAGCACGAGTCCTTGGAGGTTCTAACAAGTGTAGAATGGTTAAGAGAGTATTCTAAAAGGCTTAGAATGGTCTAGGAAGGTGTATTAGGACTTATAAAAACCATTAGAATGATCCTAAACATTGCTCGGTACACCAAGGGACGTAGAGGGTGTAGCACGAGTCCTTGGATGTTCTAACAAATGTAGAATGGTTAAGAGAGTATTATAAAGGCTTAGAATGGTCTAGGAATGTGTATTAGGACTTATAAGAACCATTAGAATGATCCTAAACATTGCTCGGTACCCCAAGGGACGTAGAGGGTGTAGCACGAGTCCTTGGAGGTTCTAACAAGTGTAGAATGATTAAGAGAGTATTCTAACGGCTTAGAATGGTCTAGGAATGTGTATTAGGACTTATAAGAACCATTAGAATGATCCTAAACAATACTTGAGTCCTCAAGGGACGTAGAGGGTGTAGCATGAGTCCTTGGAGGTTTTAACAAGTGTATAATGGTTAAGAGAGTATTCTAAAGGCTTAGAATGATCTAGAAATGTGTATTAGGACTTATAAGAACCATTAGAATGATCCTAAACATTGCTTGGTACCCCAAAGGACGAGGAGGGTGTAGCACGAGTCCTTGGAGGTTCTAACAAGTGTAGAATGGGTAAGAGAGTATTCAAAAGGCTTAGAATGGTCTAGGAATATGTATTTGGACTTATATGAACCATTCGAATGATCCTAAACAATGCTTGAGTCCCCAAGGGATGTAGAGGGTGTAGCATGTGTCCTTGGAGGTTCTAACAAGTGTAGAATGGTTAAGAGAGTATTCTAAAGGCTTAGAATGGTCTAGGAATGTGTATCAGGACTTATAAGAACCATTAGAATGATCCTAAACATTGCTCGGTACCCCAAGTGACGTAGAGGGTGTAGCACGAGTCCTTGGAGGTTCTAACAAGTGTAGAATGGTTAAGAGAGTATTCTAAAGGCTTAGAATGGTCTAGGAATGTGTATTAGGACTTATAAGAACCATTAGAATGATCCTAAACATTGCTCGGTACCCCAAGGGACGTAGAGGGTGTAGCACGAGTCCTTGGAGGTTCTAACAAGTGTAGAATGGTTAAGAGAGTATTCTAAAGGCTTAGAATGGTCCAGGAATGTGTATTAGGACTTATAAGAACCATTAGAATGATCCTAAACAATACTTGAGTCCTCAAGGGACGTAGAGGGTGTAGCACGAGTCCTTGGAGGTTCTAACAAGTGTATAATGGTTAAGAGAGTATTGTAAAGGCTTAGAATGGTCTAGGAAGGTGTATTAGGACTTATAAAAACCATTAGAATGATCCTAAACATTGCTCGGTACCCCAAGGGACGTAGAGGGTGTAGCACGAGTCCTTGGAGGTTCTAACAAGTGTAGAATGGTTAAGAGAGTATTCTAAAGGCTTAGAATGGTCTAGGAATGTGTATCAGGACTTATAAGAACCATTAGAATGATCCTAAACATTGCTTGAGTCCCCAAGGGATGTAGAGGTTGTAGCATGTGTCCTTGGAGGTTCTAACAAGTGTAGAATGGTTAAGAGAGTATTCTAAAGGCTTAGAATGGTCTAGGAATGTGTATTAGGACTTATAAGAACCATTAGAATGATCCTAAACATTGCTCGGTACCCCAAGTGACGTAGAGGGTGTAGCACGAGTCCTTGGAGGTTCTAACAAGTGTAGAATGGTTAAGAGAGTATTCTAAAGGCTTAGAATGGTCCAGGAATGTGTATTAGGACTTATAAGAACCATTAGAATGATCCTAAACAATACTTGAGTCCTCAAGGGACGTAGAGGGTGTAGCACGAGTCCTTGGAGGTTCTAACAAGTGTATAATGGTTAAGAGAGTATTCTAAAGGCTTAGAATGGTCTAGGAAGGTGTATTAGGACTTATAAAAACCATTAGAATGATCCTAAACATTGCTCGGTACCCCAAGGGACGTAGAGGGTGTAGCACGAGTCCTTGGAGGTTCTAACAAGTGTAGAATGGTTAAGAGAGTATTCTAAAGGCTTAGAATGGTCCAGGAATGTGTATTAGGACTTATAAGAACCATTAGAATGATCCTAAACAATACTTGAGTCCTCAAGGGACGTAGAGGTTGTAGCATGAGTCCTTGGAGGTTTTAACAAGTGTATAATGGTTAAGAGAGTATTCTAAAGGCTTAGAATGGTCTAGGAATGTGTATTAGGACTTATAAGAACCATTAGAATGATCCTAAACATTGCTCGGTACCCCAAGTGACGTAGAGGGTGTAGCACGAGTCCTTGGAGGTTCTAACAAGTGTAGAATGGTTAAGAGAGTATTCTAAAGGCTTAGAATGGTCTAGGAAGGTGTATTAGGACTTATAAAAACCATTAGAATGATCCTAAACATTGCTCGGTACACCAAGGGACGTAGAGGGTGTAGCACGAGTCCTTGGATGTTCTAACAAATGTAGAATGGTTAAGAGAGTATTATAAAGGCTTAGAATGGTCTAGGAATGTGTATTAGGACTTATAAGAACCATTAGAATGATCCTAAACATTGCTCGGTACCCCAAGTGACGTAGAGGGTGTAGCACGAGTCCTTGGAGGTTCTAACAAGTGTAGAATGATTAAGAGAGTATTCTAACGGCTTAGAATGGTCGAGGAATGTGTATTAGGACTTATAAGAACCATTAGAATGATCCTAAACAATGCTTGAGTCCCCAAGGGATGTAGAGGTTGTAGCATGTGTCCTTGGAGGTTGTAACAAGTGTAGAATGGTTAAGAGAGTATTCTAAAGGCTTAGAATGGTCTAGGAAGGTGTATTAGGACTTATAAAAACCATTAGAATGATCCTAAACATTGCTTGGTACACCAAGGGAGGTAGAGGGTGTAGCACGAGTCCTTGGAGGTTCTAACAAGTGTAGAATGATCCTAAACAATGCTTGAGTCCCCAAGGGATGTAGAGGTTGTAGCATGTGTCCTTGGAGGTTGTAACAAGTGTAGAATGGTTAAGAGAGTATTCTAAAGGCTTAGAATGGTCTAGGAAGGTGTATTAGGACTTATAAAAACCATTAGAATGATCCTAAACATTGCTTGGTACACCAAGGGAGGTAGAGGGTGTAGCACGAGTCCTTGGATGTTCTAACAAGTGTAGAATGGTTAAGAGAGTATTCTAAAGGCTTAGAATCGTCTAGGAATGTGTATCAGGACTTATAAGAACCATTAGAATGATCCTAAACATTGCTTGAGTCCCCAAGGGATGTAGAGGTTGTAGCATGTGTCCTTGGAGGTTCTAACAAGTGTAGAATGGTTAAGAGAGTATTCTAAAGGCTTAGAATGGTCTAGGAATGTGTATCAGGACTTATAAGAACCATTAGAATGATCCTAAACATTGCTCGGTACCCCAAGTGACGTAGAGGGTGTAACACGAGTCCTTGGAGGTTCTAACAAGTGTAGAATGGTTAAGAGAGTATTCTAAAGGCTTAGAATGGTCTAGGAATGTGTATCAGGACTTATAAGAACCATTAGAATGATCCTAAACATTGCTCGGTACCCCAAGTGACGTAGAGGGTGTAGCACGAGTCCTTGGAGGTTCTAACAAGTGTAGAATGGTTAAGAGAGTATTCTAAAGGCTTAGAATGGTCTAGGAATGTGTATTAGGACTTATAAGAACCATTAGAATGATCCTAAACATTGCTCGGTACCCCAAGGGACGTAGAGGGTGTAGCACGAGTCCTTGGAGGTTCTAACAAGTGTAGAATGATTAAGAGAGTATTCTAACGGCTTAGAATGGTCTAGGAATGTGTATTAGGACTTATAAGAACCATTAGAATGATCCTAAACAATACTTGAGTCCTCAAGGGACGTAGAGGGTGTAGCATGAGTCCTTGGAGGTTTTAACAAGTGTATAATGGTTAAGAGAGTATTCTAAAGGCTTAGAATGGTCTAGAAATGTGTATTAGGACTTATAAGAACCATTAGAATGATCCTAAACATTGCTTGGTACCCCAAAGGACGTGGAGGGTGTAGCACGAGTCCTTGGAGGTTCTAACAAGTGTAGAATGGGTAAGAGAGTATTCAAAAGGCTTAGAATGGTCTAGGAATATGTATTTGGACTTATATGAACCATTCGAATGATCCTAAACAATGCTTGAGTCCCCAAGGGATGTAGAGGGTGTAGCATGTGTCCTTGGAGGTTCTAACAAGTGTAGAATGGTTAAGAGAGTATTCTAAAGGCTTAGAATGGTCTAGGAATGTGTATCAGGACTTATAAGAACCATTAGAATGATCCTAAACATTGCTCGGTACCCCAAGTGACGTAGAGGGTGTAGCACGAGTCCTTGGAGGTTCTAACAAGTGTAGAATGGTTAAGAGAGTATTCTAAAGGCTTAGAATGGTCTAGGAATGTGTATTAGGACTTATAAGAACCATTAGAATGATCCTAAACATTGCTCGGTACCCCAAGGGACGTAGAGGGTGTAGCACGAGTCCTTGGAGGTTCTAACAAGTGTAGAATGGTTAAGAGAGTATTCTAAAGGCTTAGAATGGTCCAGGAATGTGTATTAGGACTTATAAGAACCATTAGAATGATCCTAAACAATACTTGAGTCCTCAAGGGACGTAGAGGGTGTAGCACGAGTCCTTGGAGGTTCTAACAAGTGTATAATGGTTAAGAGAGTATTGTAAAGGCTTAGAATGGTCTAGGAAGGTGTATTAGGACTTATAAAAACCATTAGAATGATCCTAAACATTGCTCGGTACCCCAAGGGACGTAGAGGGTGTAGCACGAGTCCTTGGAGGTTCTAACAAGTGTAGAATGGTTAAGAGAGTATTCTAAAGGCTTAGAATGGTCTAGGAATGTGTATCAGGACTTATAAGAACCATTAGAATGATCCTAAACATTGCTTGAGTCCCCAAGGGATGTAGAGGTTGTAGCATGTGTCCTTGGAGGTTCTAACAAGTGTAGAATGGTTAAGAGAGTATTCTAAAGGCTTAGAATGGTCTAGGAATGTGTATTAGGACTTATAAGAACCATTAGAATGATCCTAAACATTGCTCGGTACCCCAAGTGACGTAGAGGGTGTAGCACGAGTCCTTGGAGGTTCTAACAAGTGTAGAATGATTAAGAGAGTATTCTAACGGCTTAGAATGGTCGAGGAATGTGTATTAGGACTTATAAGAACCATTAGAATGATCCTAAACAATGCTTGAGTCCCCAAGGGATGTAGAGGTTGTAGCATGTGTCCTTGGAGGTTGTAACAAGTGTAGAATGGTTAAGAGAGTATTCTAAAGGCTTAGAATGGTCTAGGAAGGTGTATTAGGACTTATAAAAACCATTAGAATGATCCTAAACATTGCTTGGTACACCAAGGGAGGTAGAGGGTGTAGCACGAGTCCTTGGAGGTTCTAACAAGTGTAGAATGATCCTAAACAATGCTTGAGTCCCCAAGGGATGTAGAGGTTGTAGCATGTGTCCTTGGAGGTTGTAACAAGTGTAGAATGGTTAAGAGAGTATTCTAAAGGCTTAGAATGGTCTAGGAAGGTGTATTAGGACTTATAAAAACCATTAGAATGATCCTAAACATTGCTTGGTACACCAAGGGAGGTAGAGGGTGTAGCTCGAGTCCTTGGATGTTCTAACAAGTGTAGAATGGTTAAGAGAGTATTCTAAAGGCTTAGAATCGTCTAGGAATGTGTATCAGGACTTATAAGAACCATTAGAATGATCCTAAACATTGCTTGAGTCCCCAAGGGATGTAGAGGTTGTAGCATGTGTCCTTGGAGGTTCTAACAAGTGTAGAATGGTTAAGAGAGTATTCTAAAGGCTTAGAATGGTCTAGGAATGTGTATCAGGACTTATAAGAACCATTAGAATGATCCTAAACATTGCTCGGTACCCCAAGTGACGTAGAGGGTGTAGCACGAGTCCTTGGAGGTTCTAACAAGTGTAGAATGGTTAAGAGAGTATTCTAAAGGCTTAGAATGGTCTAGGAATGTGTATCAGGACTTATAAGAACCATTAGAATGATCCTAAACATTGCTCGGTACCCCAAGTGACGTAGAGGGTGTAGCACGAGTCCTTGGAGGTTCTAACAAGTGTAGAATGGTTAAGAGAGTATTCTAAAGGCTTAGAATGGTCTAGGAATGTGTATCAGGACTTATAAGAACCATTAGAATGATCCTAAACATTGCTTGAGTCCCCAAGGGATGTAGAGGTTGTAGCATGTGTCCTTGGAGGTTCTAACAAGTGTAGAATGGTTAAGAGAGTATTCTAAAGGCTTAGAATGGTCTAGGAATGTGTATTAGGACTTATAAGAACCATTAGAATGATCCTAAACATTGCTCGGTACCCCAAGTGACGTAGAGGGTGTAGCACGAGTCCTTGGAGGTTCTAACAAGTGTAGAATGGTTAAGAGAGTATTCTAAAGGCTTAGAATGGTCCAGGAATGTGTATTAGGACTTATAAGAACCATTAGAATGATCCTAAACAATACTTGAGTCCTCAAGGGACGTAGAGGGTGTAGCACGAGTCCTTGGAGGTTCTAACAAGTGTATAATGGTTAAGAGAGTATTCTAAAGGCTTAGAATGGTCTAGGAAGGTGTATTAGGACTTATAAAAACCATTAGAATGATCCTAAACATTGCTCGGTACCCCAAGGGACGTAGAGGGTGTAGCACGAGTCCTTGGAGGTTCTAACAAGTGTAGAATGGTTAAGAGAGTATTCTAAAGGCTTAGAATGGTCCAGGAATGTGTATTAGGACTTATAAGAACCATTAGAATGATCCTAAACAATACTTGAGTCCTCAAGGGACGTAGAGGTTGTAGCATGAGTCCTTGGAGGTTTTAACAAGTGTATAATGGTTAAGAGAGTATTCTAAAGGCTTAGAATGGTCTAGGAATGTGTATTAGGACTTATAAGAACCATTAGAATGATCCTAAACATTGCTCGGTACCCCAAGTGACGTAGAGGGTGTAGCACGAGTCCTTGGAGGTTCTAACAAGTGTAGAATGGTTAAGAGAGTATTCTAAAGGCTTAGAATGGTCTAGGAAGGTGTATTAGGACTTATAAAAACCATTAGAATGATCCTAAACATTGCTCGGTACACCAAGGGACGTAGAGGGTGTAGCACGAGTCCTTGGATGTTCTAACAAATGTAGAATGGTTAAGAGAGTATTATAAAGGCTTAGAATGGTCTAGGAATGTGTATTAGGACTTATAAGAACCATTAGAATGATCCTAAACATTGCTCGGTACCCCAAGTGACGTAGAGGGTGTAGCACGAGTCCTTGGAGGTTCTAACAAGTGTAGAATGATTAAGAGAGTATTCTAACGGCTTAGAATGGTCGAGGAATGTGTATTAGGACTTATAAGAACCATTAGAATGATCCTAAACAATGCTTGAGTCCCCAAGGGATGTAGAGGTTGTAGCATGTGTCCTTGGAGGTTGTAACAAGTGTAGAATGGTTAAGAGAGTATTCTAAAGGCTTAGAATGGTCTAGGAAGGTGTATTAGGACTTATAAAAACCATTAGAATGATCCTAAACATTGCTTGGTACACCAAGGGAGGTAGAGGGTGTAGCACGAGTCCTTGGAGGTTCTAACAAGTGTAGAATGATCCTAAACAATGCTTGAGTCCCCAAGGGATGTAGAGGTTGTAGCATGTGTCCTTGGAGGTTGTAACAAGTGTAGAATGGTTAAGAGAGTATTCTAAAGGCTTAGAATGGTCTAGGAAGGTGTATTAGGACTTATAAAAACCATTAGAATGATCCTAAACATTGCTTGGTACACCAAGGGAGGTAGAGGGTGTAGCACGAGTCCTTGGATGTTCTAACAAGTGTAGAATGGTTAAGAGAGTATTCTAAAGGCTTAGAATCGTCTAGGAATGTGTATCAGGACTTATAAGAACCATTAGAATGATCCTAAACATTGCTTGAGTCCCCAAGGGATGTAGAGGTTGTAGCATGTGTCCTTGGAGGTTCTAACAAGTGTAGAATGGTTAAGAGAGTATTCTAAAGGCTTAGAATGGTCTAGGAATGTGTATTAGGACTTATAAGAACCATTAGAATGATCCTAAACATTGCTCGGTACCCCAAGGGACGTAGAGGGTGTAGCACGAGTCCTTGGAGGTTCTAACAAGTGTAGAATGGTTAAGAGAGTATTCTAAAGGCTTAGAATGGTCTAGGAAGGTGTATTAGGACTTATAAAAACCATTAGAATGATCCTAAACATTGCTTGGTACCCCAAAGGACGTGGAGGGTGTAGCACGAGTCCTTGGATGTTCTAACAAATGTAGAATGGTTAAGAGAGTATTCAAAAGGCTTAGAATGGTCTAGGAATATGTATTTGGACTTATATGAACCATTCGAATGATCCTAAACAATGCTTGAGTCCCCAAGGGATGTAGAGGGTGTAGCATGTGTCCTTGGAGGTTCTAACAAGTGTAGAATGGTTAAGAGAGTATTCTAAAGGCTTAGAATGGTCTAGGAATGTGTATCAGGACTTATAAGAACCATTAGAATGATCCTAAACATTGCTCGGTACCCCAAGTGACGTAGAGGGTGTAGCACGAGTCCTTGGAGGTTCTAACAAGTGTAGAATGGTTAAGAGAGTATTCTAACGGCTTAGAATGGTCGAGGAATGTGTATTAGGACTTATAAGAACCATTAGAATGATCCTAAACAATGCTTGAGTCCCCAAGGGATGTAGAGGTTGTAGCATGTGTCCTTGGAGGTTCTAACAAGTGTAGAATGGTTAAGAGAGTATTCTAAAGGCTTAGAATGGTCTAGGAATGTGTATTAGGACTTATAAGAACCATTAGAATGATCCTAAACATTGCTCGGTACCCCAAGGGACGTAGAGGGTGTAGCACGAGTCCTTGGAGGTTCTAACAAGTGTAGAATGGTTAAGAGAGTATTCTAAAGGCTTAGAATGGTCCAGGAATGTGTATTAGGACTTATAAACCATTAGAATGATCCTAAACAATACTTGAGTCCTCAAGGGACGTAGAGGGTGTAGCACGAGTCCTTGGAGGTTCTAACAAGTGTAGAATGGTTAAGAGAGTATTCTAAAGGCTTAGAATGGTCTAGGAATGTGTATTAGGACTTATAAGAACCATTAGAATGATCCTAAACATTGCTTGGTACACCAAGGGACGTAGAGGGTGTAGCACGAGTCCTTGGAGGTTCTAACAAGTGTAGAATGGTTAAGAGAGTATTCTAAAGGCTTAGAATGGTCCAGGAATGTGTATTAGGACTTATAAACCATTAGAATGATCCTAAACAATACTTGAGTCCTCAAGGGACGTAGAGGGTGTAGCACGAGTCCTTGGAGGTTCTAACAAGTGTAGAATGGTTAAGAGAGTATTCTAAAGGCTTAGAATGGTCTAGGAATGTGTATTAGGACTTATAAGAACCATTAGAATGATCCTAAACATTGCTTGGTACACCAAGGGACGTAGAGGGTGTAGCAAGAGTCCTTGGATGTTCTAACAAATGTAGAATGGTTAAGAGAGTATTCTAAAGGCTTAGAATGGTCTAGGAATGTGTATTAGGACTTATAAGAACCATTAGAATGATCCTAAACATTGCTCGGTACCCCAAGTGACGTAGAGGGTGTAGCACGAGTCCTTGGAGGTTCTAACAAGTGTAGAATGGTTAAGAGAGTATTCTAAAGGCTTAGAATGGTCTAGGAAGGTGTATTAGGACTTATAAAAACCATTAGAATGATCCTAAACATTGCTTGGTACACTAAGGGACGTAGAGGGTGTAGCACGAGTCCTTGGATGTTCTAACAAGTGTAGAATGGTTAAGAGAGTATTCTAAAGGCTTAGAATGGTCTAGGAATGTGTATTTGGACTTATAAAAACCATTAGAATGATCCTAAACATTGCTCGGTACCCCAAGTGACGTAGAGGGTGTAGCCCGAGTCCTTGGAGGTTCTAACAAGTGTAGAATGGTTAAGAGTATTCTAAAGGCTTAGAATGGTCTAGGAATGTGTATTAGGACTTATAAGAACCATTAGAATGATCCTAAACTATACTTGAGTCCTCAAGGGACGTAGAGGGTGTAGCATGCGTCCTTGGAGGTTTTAACAAGTGTATAATGGTTAAGAGAGTATTCTAAAGGCTTAGAATGGTCTAGGAATGTGTATTAGGACTTATAAGAACCAATAGAATGATCCTAAACATTGCTCGGTACCCCAAGGGACGTAGAGGGTGTAGCACGAGTCCTTGGAGGTTCTAACAAGTGTAGAATGGTTAAGAGAGTATTCTAAAGGCTTAGAATGGTCTAGGAATGTGTATTAGGACTTATAAGAACCATTAGAATGATCCTAAACATTGCTTGGTACACCAAGGGACGTAGAGGGTGTAGCACGAGTCCTTGGAGGTTCTAACAAGTGTATAATGGTTAAGAGAGTATTCTAAAGGCTTAGAATCGTCTAGGAATGTGTATCAGGACTTATAAGAACCATTAGAATGATCCTAAACATTGCTCGGTTCCCCAAGTGATGTAGAGGGTGTAGCACGAGTCCTTGGAGGTTCTAACAAGTGTAGAATGGTTAAGAGAGTATTCTAAAGGCTTAGAATGGTCTAGGAATGTGTATTAGGACTTATAAGAACCATTAGAATGATCCTAAACATTGCTAGGTACACCAAGGGACGTGGAGGGTGTAGCACGAGTCCTTGGATGTTCTAACAAGTGTAGAATGGTTAAGAGAGTATTCTAAAGGCTTAGAATGGTCTAGGAATGTGTATTAGGACTTATAAGAACCATTAGAATGATCCTAAACATTGCTTGGTACACCAAGGGACGTAGAGGGTGTAGCACGAGTCCTTGGAGGTTCTAACAAGTGTAGAATGGTTAAGAGAGTATTCTAAAGGCTTAGAATGGTCTAGGAATGTGTATTAGGACTTATAAGAACCATTAGAATGATCCTAAACATTGCTTGGTACACCAAGGGACGTAGAGGGTGTAGCACGAGTCCTTGGAGGTTCTAACAAGTGTATAATGGTTAAGAGAGTATTCTAAAGGCTTAGAATCGTCTAGGAATGTGTATCAGGACTTATAAGAACCATTAGAATGATCCTAAACATTGCTCGGTTCCCCAAGTGATGTAGAGGGTGTAGCACGAGTCCTTGGAGGTTCTAACAAGTGTAGAATGGTTAAGAGAGTATTCTAAAGGCTTAGAATGGTCTAGGAATGTGTATTAGGACTTATAAGAACCATTAGAATGATCCTAAACATTGCTTGGTACACCAAGGGACGTAGAGGGTGTAGCACGAGTCCTTGGAGGTTTTAAGAAGTGTAGAATGGTTAAGAGAGTATTCTAAAGGCTTAGAATGGTCTAGGAAGGTGTATTAGGACTTATAAGAACCATTAGAATGATCCTAAACATTGCTAGGTACACCAAGGGACGTGGAGGGTGTAGCACGAGTCCTTGGATGTTCTAACAAGTGTAGAATGGTTAAGAGAGTATTCTAAAGGCTTAGAATGGTCTAGGAATGTGTATTAGGACTTATAAGAACCATTAGAATGATCCTAAACATTGCTTGGTACACCAAGGGACGTAGAGGGTGTAGCACGAGTCCTTGGAGGTTCTAACAAGTGTAGAATGGTTAAGAGAGTATTCTAAAGGCTTAGAATGGTCCAGGAATGTGTATTAGGACTTATAAGAACCATTAGAATGATCCTAAACAATACTTGAGTCCTCAAGGGACGTAGAGGGTGTAGCACGAGTCCTTGGAGGTTCTAACAAGTGTATAATGGTTAAGAGAGTATTCTAAAGGCTTAGAATGGTCTAGGAAGGTGTATTAGGACTTATTAAAACCATTAGAATGATCCTAAACATTGCTCGGTACCCCAAGGGACGTAGAGGGTGTAGCACGAGTCCTTGGAGGTTCTAACAAGTGTAGAATGGTTAAGAGAGTATTCTAAAGGCTTAGAATGGTCCAGGAATGTGTATTAGGACTTATAAGAACCATTAGAATGATCCTAAACATTGCTCGGTACACCAAGGGACGTAGAGGGTGTAGCACGAGTCCTTGGATGTTCTAACAAGTGTAGAATGGTTAAGAGAGTATTCTAAAGGCTTAGAATGGTCTAGGAAGGTGTATTAGGATTTATAAAAACCATTAGAATGATCCTAAACATTGCTTGGTACACTAAGGGACGTAGAGGGTGTAGCACGAGTCCTTGGATGTTCTAACAACTGTAGAATGGTTAAGAGAGTATTCTAAAGGCTTAGAATGGTCTAGGAATGTGTATTTGGACTTATAAGAACCATTAGAATGATCCTAAACATTGCTCGGTACCCCAAGTGACGTAGAGGGTGTAGCCCGAGTCCTTGGAGGTTCTAACAAGTGTAGAATGGTTAAGAGTATTCTAAAGGCTTAGAATGGTCTAGGAATGTGTATTAGGACTTATAAGAACCATTAGAATGATCCTAAACAATACTTGAGTCCTCAAGGGACGTAGAGGGTGTAGCATGAGTCCTTGGAGGTTTTAACAAGTGTATAATGGTTAAAAGAGTATTCTAAAGGCTTAGAATGGTCTGGGAATGTGTATTAGGACTTATAAGAACCATTAGAATGATCCTAAACATTGCTCGGTACCCCAAGGGACGTAGAGGGTGTAGCACGAGTCCTTGGAGGTTCTAACAAGTGTAGCATGGTTAAGAGAGTATTCTAAAGGCTTAGAATGGTCTAGGAAGGTGTATTAGGACTTATAAAAACCATTAGAATGATCCTAAACATTGCTTGGTACACCAAGGGAGTTAGAGGGTGTAGCACGAGTCCTTGGATGTTCTAACAAGTGTAGAATGGTTAAGAGAGTATTCTAAAGGCTTAGAATCGTCTAGGAATGTGTATCAGGACTTATAAGAACCATTAGAATGATCCTAAACATTGCTTGAGTCCCCAAGGGATGTAGAGGTTGTAGCATGTGTCCTTGGAGGTTCTAACAAGTGTAGAATGGTTAAGAGAGTATTCTAAAGGCTTAGAATGGTCTAGGAATGTGTATTAGGACTTATAAGAACAATTAGAATGATCCTAAACATTGCTCGGTACCCCAAGGGACGTAGAGGGTGTAGCACGAGTCCTTGGAGGTTCTAACAAGTGTAGAATGGTTAAGAGAGTATTCTAAAGGCTTAGAATGGTCCAGGAATGTGTATTAGGACTTATAAGAACCATTAGAATGATCCTAAACAATACTTGAGTCCTCAAGGGACGTAGAGGGTGTAGCACGAGTCCTTGGAGGTTCTAACAAGTGTATAATGGTTAAGAGAGTATTCTAAAGGCTTAGAATGGTCTAGGAAGGTGTATTAGGACTTATAAAAACCATTAGAATGATCCTAAACATTGCTCGGTACCCCAAGGGACGTAGAGGGTGTAGCACGAGTCCTTGGAGGTTCTAACAAGTGTAGAATGGTTAAGAGAGTATTCTAAAGGCTTAGAATGGTCCAGGAATGTGTATTAGGACTTATAAGAACCATTAGAATGATCCTAAACAATACTTGAGTCCTCAAGGGACGTAGAGGTTGTAGCATGAGTCCTTGGAGGTTTTAACAAGTGTATAATGGTTAAGAGAGTATTCTAAAGGCTTAGAATGGTCTAGGAATGTGTATTAGGACTTATAAGAACCATTAGAATGATCCTAAACATTGCTTGGTACACCAAGGGACGTAGAGGGTGTAGCACGAGTCCTTGGAGGTTCTAACAAGTGTAGAATGGTTAAGAGAGTATTCTAAAGGCTTAGAATGGTCCAGGAATGTGTATTAGGACTTATAAGAACCATTAGAATGATCCTAAACAATACTTGAGTCCTCAAGGGACGTAGAGGTTGTAGCATGAGTCCTTGGAGGTTTTAACAAGTGTATAATGGTTAAGAGAGTATTCTAAAGGCTTAGAATGGTCTAGGAATGTGTATTAGGACTTATAAGAACCATTAGAATGATCCTAAACATTGCTTGGTACACCAAGGGACGTAGAGGGTGTAGCACGAGTCCTTGGAGGTTCTAACAAGTGTATAATGGTTAAGAGAGTATTCTAAAGGCTTAGAATGGTCTAGGAATGTGTATTAGGACTTATAAGAACCATTAGAATGATCCTAAACATTGCTTGGTACACCAAGGGACGTAGAGGGTGTAGCACGAGTCCTTGGATGTTCTAACAAATGTAGAATGGTTAAGAGAGTATTCTAAAGGCTTAGAATAGTCTAGGAATGTGTATTAGGACTTATAAGAACCATTAGAATGATCCTAAACATTGCTCGATACCCCAAGTGACGTAGAGGGTGTAGCACGAGTCCTTGGAGGTTCTAACAAGTGTAGAATGGTTAAGAGAGTATTCTAAAGGCTTAGAATGGTCTAGGAAAGTGTATTAGGACTTATAAAAACCATTAGAATGATCCTAAACATTGCTTGGTACACTAAGGGACGTAGAGGGTGTAGCACGAGTCCTTGGATGTTCTAACAAGTGTAGAATGGTTAAGAGAGTATTCTAAAGGCTTAGAATGGTCTAGGAATGTGTATTTGGACTTATAAGAACCATTAGAATGATCCTAAACATTGCTCGGTACCCCAAGTGACGTAGAGGGTGTAGCCCGAGTCCTTGGAGGTTCTAACAAGTGTAGAATGGTTAAGAGTATTCTAAAGGCTTAGAATGGTCTAGGAATGTGTATTAGGACTTATAAGAACCATTAGAATGATCCTAAACAATACTTGAGTCCTCAAGGGACGTAGAGGGTGTAGCATGCGTCCTTGGAGGTTTTAACAAGTGTATAATGGTTAAGAGAGTATTCTAAAGGCTTAGAATGGTCTAGGAATGTGTATTAGGACTTATAAGAACCAATAGAATGATCCTAAACATTGCTCGGTACCCCAAGGGACGTAGAGGGTGTAGCACGAGTCCTTGGTGGTTCTAACAAGTGTAGAATGGTTAAGAGAGTATTCTAAAGGCTTAGAATGGTCCAGGAATATGTATTAGGACTTATAAGAACCATTAGAATGATCCTAAACAATACTTGAGTCCTCAAGGGACGTAGAGGGTGTAGCACGAGTCCTTGGAGGTTTTAACAATTGTAGAATGGTTAAGAGAGTATTCTAAAGGCTTAGAATGGTCTAGGAAGGTGTATTAGGACTTATAAGAACCATTAGAATGATCCTAAACATTGCTAGGTACACCAAGGGACGTGGAGGGTGTAGCACGAGTCCTTGGATGTTCTAACAAGTGTAGAATGGTTAAGAGAGTATTCTAAAGGCTTAGAATGGTCAAGGAATGTGTATTAGGACTTATAAGAACCATTAGAATGATCCTAAACAATGCTTGAGTCCTCAAGGGACGTAGAGCGTGTAGCATGAGTCCTTGGAGGTTCTAACAAGTGTAGAATGGTTAAGAAAGTATTCTAAAGGCTTAGAATGGTCTAGGAATGTGTATTAGGACATATAAAATCATTAGAATGATCCTAAACATTGCTTGGTACCCCAACGGACTTAGAGGGTGTAGCACGAGTCCTTGGAGGTTCTAACAAGTGTAGAATGGTTAAGAGAGTATTCTAAAGGCATAGAATGGTCTAGGAATGTGTATTAGGACTTATAAGAACCATTAGAATGATCCTAAACATTGCTTGGTACCCCAAGGGACGTAGAGGGTGTAGCATGAGTCCTTGGAGGTTCTAACAAGTGTAGAATGGTTAAGAGAGTATTCTAAAGGCTTAGAATGGTCTAGTAAGGTGTGTTAGGACTTATAAGAACCATTAGAATGATCCTAAACATTGCTTGGTACACCAAGGGACGTAGAGGGTGTAGCACGAGTCCTTGGATGTTCTAACAAGTGTAGAATGGTTAAGAGAGTATTCTAAAGGCTTAGAATGGTCTAGGAATGTGTATTAGGACTTATAAGAACCATTACAATGATCCTAAACAATACTTGAGTCCTCAAGGGACGTAGAGGGTGTAGCATTAGTCCTTGGATGTTTTAACAAGTGTATAATGGTTAAGAGAGTATTCTAAATGCTTAGAATGGTCTAGGAATGTGTATTAGGACTTATAAGAACCATTAGAATGATCCTAAACATTGCTCGGTACCCCAAGTGACGTAGAGGGTGTAGCACGAGTCCTTGGAGGTTCTAACAAGTGTAGAATGGTTAAGAGAGTATTCTAAAGGCTATGAATGGTCTAGGAATATGTATTTGGACTTATAAGAACCATTAGAATGATCCTAAACAATGCTTGAGTCCCCAAGGGACGTAGAGCGTGTAGCATGAGTCCTTGGAGGTTCTAACAAGTGTAGAATGGTTAAGAGAGTATTCTAAAGGCTATGAATGGTCTAGGAATATGTATTTGGACTTATAAGAACCATTAGAATGATCCTAAACAATGCTTGAGTCCCCAAGGGACGTAGAGGGTGTAGCATGAGTCCTTGGAGGTTCTAACAAGTGTAGAATGGTTAAGAGAGTATTCTAAAGGCTTAGAATGGTCTAGGAAGGTGTATTAGGACTTATAAGAACCATTAGAATGATCCTAAACATTGCTTGGTACACCAAGGGACGTAGAGGGTGTAGCACGAGTACTTGGATGTTCTAACAAGTGTAGAATTGTTAAGAGAGTATTCTAAAGGCTTAGAATGGTCTAGGAATGTGTATTAGGACTTATAAGGACCATTAGAATGATCCTAAACATTGCTTGGTACACCAAGGGACGTAGAGGGTGTAGCACGAGTCCTTGGATATTCTAACAAGTGTAGAATGGTTAAGAGAGTATTCTAAAGGCTTAGAATGGTCTAGGAATATGTATTTGGACTTATAAGAACCATTAGAATGATCCTAAACAATGCTTGAGTCCCCAAGGGACGTAGAGGGTGTAGCATGAGTCCTTGGAGGTTCTAACAAGTGTAGAATGGTTAAGAGAGTATTCTAAAGGCTTAGAATGGTCTAGGAAGGTGTATTAGGACTTATAAGAACCATTAGAATGATCCTAAACATTGCTTGGTACACCAAGGGACGTAGAGGGTGTAGCACGAGTACTTGGATGTTCTAACAAGTGTAGAATTGTTAAGAGAGTATTCTAAAGGCTTAGAATGGTCTAGGAATGTGTATTAGGGCTTATAAGAACCATTAGAATGATCCTAAACAATACTTGAGTCCTCAAGGGACGTAGAGGGTGTAGCATGAGTCCTTGGAGGTTTTAACAAGAGTATAATGGTTAAGAGAGTATTCTAAAGGCTTAGAATGGTCTAGGAATGTGTATTAGGACTTATAAGGACCATTAGAATGATCCTAAACA
The DNA here is from genome assembly GCA_037953625.1 of Crotalaria pallida. NCBI lineage: Eukaryota > Viridiplantae > Streptophyta > Magnoliopsida > Fabales > Fabaceae > Crotalaria > Crotalaria pallida. The sequence continues at coordinate 69,323,192 of CM075649.1, read as the reverse complement.
TTGCTTGGTACACCAAGGGACGTAGAGGGTGTAGCACGAGTCCTTGGATGTTCTAACAAGTGTAGAATGGTTAAGAGAGTATTCTAAAGGCTTAGAATGGTCTAGGAATGTGTATTAGGACTTATAAGAACCATTACAATGATCCTAAACAATACTTGAGTCCTCAAGGGACGTAGAGGGTGTAGCATTAGTCCTTGGATGTTTTAACAAGTGTATAATGGTTAAGAGAGTATTCTAAATGCTTAGAATGGTCTAGGAATGTGTATTAGGACTTATAAGAACCATTAGAATGATCCTAAACATTGCTTGGTACACCAAGGGACGTAGAGGGTGTAGCACGAGTCCTTGGATGTTCTAACAAGTGTAGAATGGTTAAGAGAGTATTCTAAAGGCTTAGAATGGTCTAGGAATGTGTATTAGGACTTATAAGAACCATTACAATGATCCTAAACAATACTTGAGTCCTCAAGGGACGTAGAGGGTGTAGCATTAGTCCTTGGATGTTTTAACAAGTGTATAATGGTTAAGAGAGTATTCTAAAGGCTTAGAATGGTCTAGGAATGTGTATTAGGACTTATAAGAACCATTACAATGATCCTAAACAATACTTGAGTCCTCAAGGGACGTAGAGGGTGTAGCATTAGTCCTTGGATGTTTTAACAAGTGTATAATGGTTAAGAGAGTATTCTAAATGCTTAGAATGGTCTAGGAATGTGTATTAGGACTTATAAGAACCATTAGAATGATCCTAAACATTGCTCGGTACCCCAAGTGACGTAGAGGGTGTAGCACGAGTCCTTGGAGGTTCTAACAAGTGTAGAATGGTTAAGAGAGTATTCTAAAGGCTATGAATGGTCTAGGAATATGTATTTGGACTTATAAGAACCATTAGAATGATCCTAAACAATGCTTGAGTCCCCAAGGGACGTAGAGCGTGTAGCATGAGTCCTTGGAGGTTCTAACAAGTGTAGAATGGTTAAGAGAGTATTCTAAAGGCTATGAATGGTCTAGGAATATGTATTTGGACTTATAAGAACCATTAGAATGATCCTAAACAATGCTTGAGTCCCCAAGGGACGTAGAGGGTGTAGCATGAGTCCTTGGAGGTTCTAACAAGTGTAGAATGGTTAAGAGAGTATTCTAAAGGCTTAGAATGGTCTAGGAAGGTGTATTAGGACTTATAAGAACCATTAGAATGATCCTAAACATTGCTTGGTACACCAAGGGACGTAGAGGGTGTTGCACGAGTACTTGGATGTTCTAACAAGTGTAGAATTGTTAAGAGAGTATTCTAAAGGCTTAGAATGGTCTAGGAATGTGTATTAGGACTTATAAGGACCATTAGAATGATCCTAAACATTGCTTGGTACACCAAGGGACGTAGAGGGTGTAGCACGAGTCCTTGGATGTTCTAACAAGTGTAGAATGGTTAAGAGAGTATTCTAAAGGCTTAGAATGGTCTAGGAATGTGTATTAGGACTTATAAGAACCATTACAATGATCCTAAACAATACTTGAGTCCTCAAGGGACGTAGAGGGTGTAGCATTAGTCCTTGGATGTTTTAACAAGTGTATAATGGTTAAGAGAGTATTCTAAATGCTTAGAATGGTCTAGGAATGTGTATTAGGACTTATAAGAACCATTAGAATGATCCTAAACATTGCTTGGTACACCAAGGGACGTAGAGGGTGTAGCACGAGTACTTGGATGTTCTAACAAGTGTAGAATTGTTAAGAGAGTATTCTAAAGGCTTAGAATGGTCTAGGAATGTGTATTAGGACTTATAAGGACCATTAGAATGATCCTAAACATTGCTTGGTACACCAAGGGACGTAGAGGGTGTAGCACGAGTCCTTGGATATTCTAACAAGTGTAGAATGGTTAAGAGAGTATTCTAAAGGCTTAGAATGGTCTAGGAATATGTATTTGGACTTATAAGAACCATTAGAATGATCCTAAACAATGCTTGAGTCCCCAAGGGACGTAGAGGGTGTAGCATGAGTCCTTGGAGGTTCTAACAAGTGTAGAATGGTTAAGAGAGTATTCTAAAGGCTTAGAATGGTCTAGGAAGGTGTATTAGGACTTATAAGAACCATTAGAATGATCCTAAACATTGCTTGGTACACCAAGGGACGTAGAGGGTGTAGCACGAGTACTTGGATGTTCTAACAAGTGTAGAATTGTTAAGAGAGTATTCTAAAGGCTTAGAATGGTCTAGGAATGTGTATTAGGGCTTATAAGAACCATTAGAATGATCCTAAACAATACTTGAGTCCTCAAGGGACGTAGAGGGTGTAGCATGAGTCCTTGGAGGTTTTAACAAGAGTATAATGGTTAAGAGAGTATTCTAAAGGCTTAGAATGGTCTAGGAATGTGTATTAGGACTTATAAGGACCATTAGAATGATCCTAAACATTGCTTGGTACACCAAGGGACGTAGAGGGTGTAGCACGAGTCCTTGGATGTTCTAACAAGTGTAGAATGGTTAAGAGAGTATTCTAAAGGCTTAGAATGGTCTAGGAATGTGTATTAGGACTTATAAGAACCATTACAATGATCCTAAACAATACTTGAGTCCTCAAGGGACGTAGAGGGTGTAGCATTAGTCCTTGGATGTTTTAACAAGTGTATAATGGTTAAGAGAGTATTCTAAATGCTTAGAATGGTCTAGGAATGTGTATTAGGACTTATAAGAACCATTAGAATGATCCTAAACATTGCTTGGTACACCAAGGGACGTAGAGGGTGTAGCACGAGTCCTTGGATGTTCTAACAAGTGTAGAATGGTTAAGAGAGTATTCTAAAGGCTTAGAATGGTCTAGGAATGTGTATTAGGACTTATAAGAACCATTACAATGATCCTAAACAATACTTGAGTCCTCAAGGGACGTAGAGGGTGTAGCATTAGTCCTTGGATGTTTTAACAAGTGTATAATGGTTAAGAGAGTATTCTAAAGGCTTAGAATGGTCTAGGAATGTGTATTAGGACTTATAAGAACCATTACAATGATCCTAAACAATACTTGAGTCCTCAAGGGACGTAGAGGGTGTAGCATTAGTCCTTGGATGTTTTAACAAGTGTATAATGGTTAAGAGAGTATTCTAAATGCTTAGAATGGTCTAGGAATGTGTATTAGGACTTATAAGAACCATTAGAATGATCCTAAACATTGCTCGGTACCCCAAGTGACGTAGAGGGTGTAGCACGAGTCCTTGGAGGTTCTAACAAGTGTAGAATGGTTAAGAGAGTATTCTAAAGGCTATGAATGGTCTAGGAATATGTATTTGGACTTATAAGAACCATTAGAATGATCCTAAACAATGCTTGAGTCCCCAAGGGACGTAGAGCGTGTAGCATGAGTCCTTGGAGGTTCTAACAAGTGTAGAATGGTTAAGAGAGTATTCTAAAGGCTATGAATGGTCTAGGAATATGTATTTGGACTTATAAGAACCATTAGAATGATCCTAAACAATGCTTGAGTCCCCAAGGGACGTAGAGGGTGTAGCATGAGTCCTTGGAGGTTCTAACAAGTGTAGAATGGTTAAGAGAGTATTCTAAAGGCTTAGAATGGTCTAGGAAGGTGTATTAGGACTTATAAGAACCATTAGAATGATCCTAAACATTGCTTGGTACACCAAGGGACGTAGAGGGTGTAGCACGAGTACTTGGATGTTCTAACAAGTGTAGAATTGTTAAGAGAGTATTCTAAAGGCTTAGAATGGTCTAGGAATGTGTATTAGGACTTATAAGGACCATTAGAATGATCCTAAACATTGCTTGGTACACCAAGGGACGTAGAGGGTGTAGCACGAGTCCTTGGATATTCTAACAAGTGTAGAATGGTTAAGAGAGTATTCTAAAGGCTTAGAATGGTCTAGGAATATGTATTTGGACTTATAAGAACCATTAGAATGATCCTAAACAATGCTTGAGTCCCCAAGGGACGTAGAGGGTGTAGCATGAGTCCTTGGAGGTTCTAACAAGTGTAGAATGGTTAAGAGAGTATTCTAAAGGCTTAGAATGGTCTAGGAAGGTGTATTAGGACTTATAAGAACCATTAGAATGATCCTAAACATTGCTTGGTACACCAAGGGACGTAGAGGGTGTAGCACGAGTACTTGGATGTTCTAACAAGTGTAGAATTGTTAAGAGAGTATTCTAAAGGCTTAGAATGGTCTAGGAATGTGTATTAGGGCTTATAAGAACCATTAGAATGATCCTAAACAATACTTGAGTCCTCAAGGGACGTAGAGGGTGTAGCATGAGTCCTTGGAGGTTTTAACAAGAGTATAATGGTTAAGAGAGTATTCTAAAGGCTTAGAATGGTCTAGGAATGTGTATTAGGACTTATAAGGACCATTAGAATGATCCTAAACATTGCTTGGTACACCAAGGGACGTAGAGGGTGTAGCACGAGTCCTTGGATGTTCTAACAAGTGTAGAATGGTTAAGAGAGTATTCTAAAGGCTTAGAATGGTCTAGGAATGTGTATTAGGACTTATAAGAACCATTACAATGATCCTAAACAATACTTGAGTCCTCAAGGGACGTAGAGGGTGTAGCATTAGTCCTTGGATGTTTTAACAAGTGTATAATGGTTAAGAGAGTATTCTAAATGCTTAGAATGGTCTAGGAATGTGTATTAGGACTTATAAGAACCATTAGAATGATCCTAAACATTGCTTGGTACACCAAGGGACGTAGAGGGTGTAGCACGAGTCCTTGGATGTTCTAACAAGTGTAGAATGGTTAAGAGAGTATTCTAAAGGCTTAGAATGGTCTAGGAATGTGTATTAGGACTTATAAGAACCATTACAATGATCCTAAACAATACTTGAGTCCTCAAGGGACGTAGAGGGTGTAGCATTAGTCCTTGGATGTTTTAACAAGTGTATAATGGTTAAGAGAGTATTCTAAAGGCTTAGAATGGTCTAGGAATGTGTATTAGGACTTATAAGAACCATTACAATGATCCTAAACAATACTTGAGTCCTCAAGGGACGTAGAGGGTGTAGCATTAGTCCTTGGATGTTTTAACAAGTGTATAATGGTTAAGAGAGTATTCTAAATGCTTAGAATGGTCTAGGAATGTGTATTAGGACTTATAAGAACCATTAGAATGATCCTAAACATTGCTCGGTACCCCAAGTGACGTAGAGGGTGTAGCACGAGTCCTTGGAGGTTCTAACAAGTGTAGAATGGTTAAGAGAGTATTCTAAAGGCTATGAATGGTCTAGGAATATGTATTTGGACTTATAAGAACCATTAGAATGATCCTAAACAATGCTTGAGTCCCCAAGGGACGTAGAGCGTGTAGCATGAGTCCTTGGAGGTTCTAACAAGTGTAGAATGGTTAAGAGAGTATTCTAAAGGCTATGAATGGTCTAGGAATATGTATTTGGACTTATAAGAACCATTAGAATGATCCTAAACAATGCTTGAGTCCCCAAGGGACGTAGAGGGTGTAGCATGAGTCCTTGGAGGTTCTAACAAGTGTAGAATGGTTAAGAGAGTATTCTAAAGGCTTAGAATGGTCTAGGAAGGTGTATTAGGACTTATAAGAACCATTAGAATGATCCTAAACATTGCTTGGTACACCAAGGGACGTAGAGGGTGTTGCACGAGTACTTGGATGTTCTAACAAGTGTAGAATTGTTAAGAGAGTATTCTAAAGGCTTAGAATGGTCTAGGAATGTGTATTAGGACTTATAAGGACCATTAGAATGATCCTAAACATTGCTTGGTACACCAAGGGACGTAGAGGGTGTAGCACGAGTCCTTGGATGTTCTAACAAGTGTAGAATGGTTAAGAGAGTATTCTAAAGGCTTAGAATGGTCTAGGAATGTGTATTAGGACTTATAAGAACCATTACAATGATCCTAAACAATACTTGAGTCCTCAAGGGACGTAGAGGGTGTAGCATTAGTCCTTGGATGTTTTAACAAGTGTATAATGGTTAAGAGAGTATTCTAAATGCTTAGAATGGTCTAGGAATGTGTATTAGGACTTATAAGAACCATTAGAATGATCCTAAACATTGCTTGGTACACCAAGGGACGTAGAGGGTGTAGCACGAGTCCTTGGATGTTCTAACAAGTGTAGAATGGTTAAGAGAGTATTCTAAAGGCTTAGAATGGTCTAGGAATGTGTATTAGGACTTATAAGAACCATTACAATGATCCTAAACAATACTTGAGTCCTCAAGGGACGTAGAGGGTGTAGCACGAGTCCTTGGATGTTCTAACAAGTGTAGAATGGTTAAGAGAGTATTCTAAAGGCTTAGAATGGTCTAGGAATGTGTATTAGGACTTATAAGAACCATTACAATGATCCTAAACAATACTTGAGTCCTCAAGGGACGTAGAGGGTGTAGCATTAGTCCTTGGATGTTTTAACAAGTGTATAATGGTTAAGAGAGTATTCTAAATGCTTAGAATGGTCTAGGAATGTGTATTAGGACTTATAAGAACCATTAGAATGATCCTAAACATTGCTTGGTACCCCAAGTGACGTAGAGGGTGTAGCACGAGTCCTTGGAGGTTCTAACAAGTGTAGAATGGTTAAGAGAGTATTCTAAAGGCTATGAATGGTCTAGGAATATGTATTTGGACTTATAAGAACCATTAGAATGATCCTAAACAATGCTTGAGTCCCCAAGGGACGTAGAGCGTGTAGCATGAGTCCTTGGAGGTTCTAACAAGTGTAGAATGGTTAAGAGAGTATTCTAAAGGCTATGAATGGTCTAGGAATATGTATTTGGACTTATAAGAACCATTAGAATGATCCTAAACAATACTTGAGTCCCAAGGGACGTAGAGGGTGTAGCACGAGTCCTTGGAGGTTTTAACAATTGTAGAATGGTTAAGAGAGTATTCTAAAGGCTTAGAATGGTCTAGGAAGGTGTATTAGGACTTATAAGAACCATTAGAATGATCCTAAACATTGCTAGGTACACCAAGGGACGTGGAGGGTGTAGCACGAGTCCTTGGATGTTCTAACAAGTGTAGAATGGTTAGGAGAGTATTCTAAAGGCTTAGAATGGTCAAGGAATGTGTATTAGGACTTATAAGAACCATTAGAATGATCCTAAACAATGCTTGAGTCCTCAAGGGACGTAGAGCGTGTAGCATGAGTCCTTGGAGGTTCTAACAAGTGTAGAATGGTTAAGAAAGTATTCTAAAGGCTTAGAATGGTCTAGGAATGTGTATTAGGACATATAAAATCATTAGAATGATCCTAAACATTGCTTGGTACCCCAACGGACTTAGAGGGTGTAGCACGAGTCCTTGGAGGTTCTAACAAGTGTGGAATGGTTAAGAGAGTATTCCAAAGGCATAGAATGGTCTAGGAATGTGTATTAGGACTTATAAGAACCATTAGAATGATCCTAAAAATTGCTCGGTACCCCAAGTGACGTAGAGGGTGTAGCACGAGTCCTTGGAGGTTCTAACAATTGTAGAATGGTTAAGAGAGTATTCTAAAGGCTTAGAATGGTCTAGGAACATGTATTTGGACTTATAAGAACCATTAGAATGATCCTAAACATTGCTTGGTACACCAAGGGACGTAGAGGGTGTAGCACGGGTCCTTGGATGTTCTAACAAGTGTAGAATGGTTAAGAGAGTATTCTAAAGGCTAAGAATGGTCTAGGAATATGTATTTGGACTTATAAGAACCATTAGAATGATCCTAAACAATACTTGAGTCCCAAGGGACGTAGAGGGTGTAGCACGAGTCCTTGGAGGTTTTAACAATTGTAGAATGGTTAAGAGAGTATTCTAAAGGCTTAGAATGGTCTAGGAAGGTGTATTAGGACTTATAAGAACCATTAGAATGATCCTAAACATTGCTAGGTACACCAAGGGACGTGGAGGGTGTAGCACGAATCCTTGGATGTTCTAACAAGTGTAGAATGGTTAAGAGAGTATTCTAAAGGCTTAGAATGGTCAAGGAATGTGTATTAGGACTTATAAGAACCATTAGAATGATCCTAAACAATGCTTGAGTCCTCAAGGGACGTAGAGCGTGTAGCATGAGTCCTTGGAGGTTCTAACAAGTGTAGAATGGTTAAGAAAGTATTCTAAAGGCTTAGAATGGTCTAGGAATGTGTATTAGGACATATAAAATCATTAGAATGATCCTAAACATTGCTTGGTACCCCAACGGACTTAGAGGGTGTAGCACGAGTCCTTGGAGGTTCTAACAAGTGTAGAATGGTTAAGAGAGTATTCTAAAGGCATAGAATGGTCTAGGAATGTGTATTACGACTTATAAGAACCATTAGAATGATCCTAAAAATTGCTCGGTACCCCAAGTGACGTAGAGGGTGTAGCAAGAGTCCTTGGAGGTTCTAACAATTGTAGAATGGTTAAGAGAGTATTCTAAAGGCTTAGAATGGTCCAGGAATGTGTATTAGGACTTATAAGAACCATTAGAATGATCCTAAACAATACTTGAGTCCTCAAGGGACGTAGAGCGTGTAGCATGAGTCCTTGGAGGTTCTAACAAGTGTAGAATGGTTAAGAAAGTATTCTAAAGGCTTAGAATGGTCTAGGAACATGTATATGGACTTATAAGAACCATTAGAATGATCCTAAACATTGCTTGGTACACCAAGGGACGTAGAGGGTGTAGCACGAGTCCTTGGATGTTCTAACAAGTGTAGAATGGTTAAGAGAGTATTCTAAAGGCTAAGAATGGTCTAGGAATATGTATTTGGACTTATAAGAACCATTAGAATGATCCTAAACATTGCTTGGTACCCCAAAGGACGTAGAGGGTGTAGCATGAGTCCTTGGAGGTTCTAACAAGTGTAGAATGGTTAAGAGAGTATTCTAAAGGCTTAGAATGGTCTAGGAAGGTGTATTTGGACTTATAAGAACCATTAGAATAATCCTAAACAATGCTAGAGTCCCCAAGGGACGTAGAGGGTGTAGCATGAGTCCTGGGAGGTTCTAACAAGTGTAGAATGGTTAAGAGAGTATTCCAAAGGCTTAGAATGGTCTAGGAAGGTGTATTTGGACTTATAAGAACCATTAGAATGATCCTAAACAATGCTAGAGTCCCCAAGGGACGTAGAGGGTGTAGCATGAGTCCTTGGAGGTTCTAACAAGTGTAGAATGGTTAAGAGAGTATTCTAAAGGCTTAGAATGGTCTAGTAAGGTGTGTTAGGACTTATAAGAACCATTAGAATGATCCTAAACATTGCTTGGTACACCAAGGGACGTAGAGGGTGTAGCACGAGTCCTTGGATGTTCTAACAAGTGTAGAATGGTTAAGAGAGTATTCTAAAGGCTTAGAATGGTCTAGGAATGTGTATTAGGACTTATAAGAACCATTACAATGATCCTAAACAATACTTGAGTCCTCAAGGGACGTAGAGGGTGTAGCATTAGTCCTTGGATATTTTAACAAGTGTATAATGGTTAAGAGAGTATTCTAAATGCTTAGAATGGTCTAGGAATGTGTATTAGGACTTATAAGAACCATTAGAATGATCCTAAACATTGCTCGGTACCCCAAGTGACGTAGAGGGTGTAGCACGAGTCCTTGGAGGTTCTAACAAGTGTAGAATGGTTAAGAGAGTATTCTAAAGGCTATGAATGGTCTAGGAATATGTATTTGGACTTATAAGAACCATTAGAATGATCCTAAACAATGCTTGAGTCCCCAAGGGACGTAGAGCGTGTAGCATGAGTCCTTGGAGGTTCTAACAAGTGTAGAATGGTTAAGAGAGTATTCTAAAGGCTATGAATGGTCTAGGAATATGTATTTGGACTTATAAGAACCATTAGAATGATCCTAAACAATGCTTGAGTCCCCAAGGGACGTAGAGGGTGAAGCATGAGTCCTTGGAGGTTCTAACAAGTGTAGAATGGTTAAGAGAGTATTCTAAAGGCTTAGAATGGTCTAGGAAGGTGTATTAGGACTTATAAGAACCATTAGAATGATCCTAAACATTGCTTGGTACACCAAGGGACGTAGAGGGTGTAGCACGAGTACTTGGATGTTCTAACAAGTGTAGAATTGTTAAGAGAGTATTCTAAAGGCTTAGAATGGTCTAGGAATGTGTATTAGGGCTTATAAGAACCATTAGAATGATCCTAAACAATACTTGAGTCCTCAAGGGACGTAGAGGGTGTAGCATGAGTCCTTGGAGGTTTTAACAAGAGTATAATGGTTAAGAGAGTATTCTAAAGGCTTAGAATGGTCTAGGAATGTGTATTAGGACTTATAAGGACCATTAGAATGATCCTAAACATTGCTTGGTACACCAAGGGACGTAGAGGGTGTAGCACGAGTCCTTGGATGTTCTAACAAGTGTAGAATGGTTAAGAGAGTATTCTAAAGGCTTAGAATGGTCTAGGAATGTGTATTAGGACTTATAAGAACCATTACAATGATCCTAAACAATACTTGAGTCCTCAAGGGACGTAGAGGGTGTAGCATTAGTCCTTGGATGTTTTAACAAGTGTATAATGGTTAAGAGAGTATTCTAAATGCTTAGAATGGTCTAGGAATGTGTATTAGGACTTATAAGAACCATTAGAATGATCCTAAACATTGCTTGGTACACCAAGGGACGTAGAGGGTGTAGCACGAGTCCTTGGATGTTCTAACAAGTGTAGAATGGTTAAGAGAGTATTCTAAAGGCTTAGAATGGTCTAGGAATGTGTATTAGGACTTATAAGAACCATTACAATGATCCTAAACAATACTTGAGTCCTCAAGGGACGTAGAGGGTGTAGCATTAGTCCTTGGATGTTTTAACAAGTGTATAATGGTTAAGAGAGTATTCTAAAGACTTAGAATGGTCTAGGAATGTGTATTAGGACTTATAAGAACCATTACAATGATCCTAAACAATACTTGAGTCCTCAAGGGACGTAGAGGGTGTAGCATTAGTCCTTGGATGTTTTAACAAGTGTATAATGGTTAAGAGAGTATTCTAAATGCTTAGAATGGTCTAGGAATGTGTATTAGGACTTATAAGAACCATTAGAATGATCCTAAACATTGCTCGGTACCCCAAGTGACGTAGAGGGTGTAGCACGAGTCCTTGGAGGTTCTAACAAGTGTAGAATGGTTAAGAGAGTATTCTAAAGGCTATGAATGGTCTAGGAATATGTATTTGGACTTATAAGAACCATTAGAATGATCCTAAACAATACTTGAGTCCCAAGGGACGTAGAGGGTGTAGCACGAGTCCTTGGAGGTTTTAACAATTGTAGAATGGTTAAGAGAGTATTCTAAAGGCTTAGAATGGTCTAGGAAGGTGTATTAGGACTTATAAGAACCATTAGAATGATCCTAAACATTGCTAGGTACACCAAGGGACGTGGAGGGTGTAGCACGAGTCCTTGGATGTTCTAACAAGTGTAGAATGGTTAAGAGAGTATTCTAAAGGCTTAGAATGGTCAAGGAATGTGTATTAGGACTTGTTAGAACATCCAAGGACTCGTGCTACACCCTCTACGTCCCTTAGTGTACCAAGCAATGTTTAGGATCATTCTAATGGTTCTTATAAGTCCTAATACACATTCCTAGACCATTCTAAGCCTTTAGAATACTCTCTTAACCATTATACACTTGTTAGAACATCCAAGGACTCGTTCTACACCCTCTACGTCACTTGGGGTACCGAGCAATGTTTAGGATCATTCTAATGGTTCTTATAAGTCCTGATACACATTCCTAGACGATTTTAAGCCTTTAGAATACTCTCTTAACCATTCTACACTTGTTAGAACCTCCAAGGACTCGTTCTACACCCTCTACGTCACTTGGGGTACCGAGCAATGTTTAGGATCATTCTAATGGTTCTTATAAGTCCTGATACACATTCCTAGACCATTCTAAGCCTTTAGAATACTCTCTTAACCATTATACACTTGTTAAAACCTCCAAGGACTCATGCTACACCCTCTACGTCCCTTGAGGACTCAAGTATTGTTTAGGATCATTCTATTGGTTCTTATAAGTCCTAATACATATTCCTAGACCATTCTAAGCCTTTAGAATACTCTCTTAACCATTCTACACTTGTTAGAACATCCAAGGACTCGTGCTACACCCTCTACGTCCCTTAGTGTACCAAGCAATGTTTAGGATCATTCGAATGGTTCATATAAGTCCAAATACATATTCCTAGACCATTCTAAGCCTTTTGAATACTCTCTAAACCATTCTACACTTGTTAGAACCTCCAAGGACTCGTGCTACACCCTCTACGTCCCTTGGTGTACCAAGCAATGTTTAGGATCATTCTAATGGTTCTTATAAGTCCTAATACACCTTCCTAGACCATTCTAAGCCTTTAGAATACTCTCTTAACCATTCTACACTTGTTAGAACCTCCAAGGACTCGTTCTACACCCTCTACGTCCCTTGGGGACTCAAGCATTGTTTAGGATCATTCGAATGGTTCTTATAAGTCCTGATACACATTCCTAGACCATTCTAAGCCTTTAGAATACTCTCTTAACCATTCTACACTTGTTAGAACATCCAAGGACTCGTGCTACACCCTCTACGTCCCTTGGTGTACCAAGCAATGTCTAGGATCATTCTAATGGTTTTTATAAGTCCTAATACACCTTCCTAGACCATTCTAAGCCTTTAGAATACTCTCTTAACCATTCTACACTTGTTAGAACCTCCAAGGACACATGCTACACCCTCTACGTCCCTTGGGGACTCAAGCATTGTTTAGGATCATTCGAATGGTTCATATAAGTCCAAATACATATTCCTAGACCATTCTAAGCCTTTTGAATACTCTCTTACCCATTCTACACTTGTTAGAACCTCCAAGGACTCGTGCTACACCCTCCACGTCCTTTGGGGTACCAAGCAATGTTTAGGATCATTCTAATGGTTCTTGTAAGTCCTAATACACATTTCTAGACCATTCTAAGCCTTTAGAATACTCTCTTAACCATTATACACTTGTTAAAACCTCCAAGGACTCATGCTACACCCTCTACGTCCCTTGAGGACTCAAGTATTGTTTAGGATCATTCTAATGGTTCTTATAAGTCCTAATACACATTCCTGGACCATTCTAAGCCGTTAGAATACTCTCTTAATCATTCTACACTTGTTAGAACCTCCAAGGACTCATGCTACACCCTCTACGTCATTTGGGGTACCGAGCAATGTTTAGGATCATTCTAATGGTTCTTATAAGTCCTAATACACATACACATTCCTAGACCATTCTAAGCCTTTAGAATACTCTCTTAACCATCCTACACTTGTTAAAACCTCCAAGGACTCATGCTACACCCTTTACGTCCCTTGAGGACTCAAGTATTGTTTAGGATCATTCTAATGGTTCTTATAAGTCCTAATACACATTCCTAGACCATTCTAAGCCTTTAGAATACTCTCTTAACCATTCTACACTTGTTAGAACCTCCAAGGACTCGTGCTACACCCTCTACGTCCCTTGGGGTACCGAGCAATGTTTAGGATCATTCTAATGGTTTTTATAAGTCCTAACACACCTTCCTAGACCATTCTAAGCCTTTAGAATACTCTCTTAACCATTATACACTTGTTAGAACCTCCAAGGACTCGTGCTACACCCTCTACGTCCCTTGAGGACTCAAGTATTGTTTAGGATCATTCTAATGGTTCTTATAAGTCCTAATACACATTCCTGGACCATTCTAAGCCTTTAGAATACTCTCTTAATCATTCTACACTTGTTAGAACCTCCAAGGACTCGTGCTACACCCTCTACGTCCCTTGGGGTACCGAGCAATGTTTAGGATCATTCTAATGGTTCTTATAAGTCCTAATACACATTCCTAGACCATTCTAAGCCTTTAGAATACTCTCTTAACCATTCTACACTTGTTAGAACATCCAAGGACTCGTGCTACACCCTCTACCTCCCTTGGTGTACCAAGCAATGTTTAGGATCATTCTAATGGTTTTTATAAGTCCTAATACACCTTCCTAGACCATTCTAAGCCTTTAGAATACTCTCTTAACCATTCTACATTTGTTAGAACATCCAAGGACTCGTGCTACACCCTCTACGTCCCTTGGTGTACCAAGCAATGTTTAGGATCATTCTAATGGTTCTTATAAGTCCTAATACACATTCCTAGACCATTCTAAGCCTTTAGAATACTCTCTTAACCATTATACACTTGTTAGAACATCCAAGGACTCGTTCTACACCCTCTACGTCACTTGGGGTACCGAGCAATGTTTAGGATCATTCTAATGGTTCTTATAAGTCCTGATACACATTCCTAGACGATTTTAAGCCTTTAGAATACTCTCTTAACCATTCTACACTTGTTAGAACCTCCAAGGACTCGTTCTACACCCTCTACGTCACTTGGGGTACCGAGCAATGTTTAGGATCATTCTAATGGTTCTTATAAGTCCTGATACACATTCCTAGACCATTCTAAGCCTTTAGAATACTCTCTTAACCATTATACACTTGGTAAAACCTCCAAGGACTCATGCTACACCCTCTACGTCCCTTGAGGACTCAAGTATTGTTTAGGATCATTCTACTGGTTCTTATAAGTCCTAATACATATTCCTAGACCATTCTAAGCCTTTAGAATACTCTCTTAACCATTCTACACTTGTTAGAACATCCAAGGACTCGTGCTACACCCTCTACGTCCCTTGGTGTACCAAGCAATGTTTAGGATCATTCTAATGGTTTTTATAAGTCCTAATACACCTTCCTAGACCATTCTAAGCCTTTAGAATACTCTCTTAACCATCCTACACTTGTTAGAACCTCCAAGGACACATGCTACACCCTCTACGTCCCTTGGGGACTCAAGCATTGTTTAGGATCATTCGAATGGTTCATATAAGTCCAAATACATATTCCTAGACCATTCTAAGCCTTTTGAATACTCTCTTACCCATTCTACATTTGTTAGAACATCCAAGGACTCGTGCTACACCCTCTACGTCCCTTGGTGTACCAAGCAATGTTTAGGATCATTCTAATGGTTCTTATAAGTCCTAATACACATTCCTAGACCATTCTAAGCCTTTAGAATACTCTCTTAACCATTATACACTTGGTAAAACCTCCAAGGACTCATGCTACACCCTCTACGTCCCTTGAGGACTCAAGTATTGTTTAGGATCATTCTATTGGTTCTTATAAGTCCTAATACATATTCCTAGACCATTCTAAGCCTTTAGAATACTCTCTTAACCATTCTACACTTGTTAGAACATCCAAGGACTCGTGCTACACCCTCTACGTCCCTTGGTGTACCAAGCAATGTTTAGGATCATTCTAATGGTTTTTATAAGTCCTAATACACCTTCCTAGACCATTCTAAGCCTTTAGAATACTCTCTTAACCATCCTACACTTGTTAGAACCTCCAAGGACACATGCTACACCCTCTACGTCCCTTGGGGACTCAAGCATTGTTTAGGATCATTCGAATGGTTCATATAAGTCCAAATACATATTCCTAGACCATTCTAAGCCTTTTGAATACTCTCTTACCCATTCTACACTTGTTAGAACCTCCAAGGACTTGTGCTACACCCTCCACGTCCTTTGGGGTACCAAGCAATGTTTAGGATCATTCTAATGGTTTTTATAAGTCCTAATACACATTTCTAGACCATTCTAAGCCTTTAGAATACTCTCTTAACCATTCTATACTTGTTAGAACATCCAAGGACTCGTGCTACACCCTCTACGTCCCTTGGTGTACCAAGCAATGTTTAGGATTATTCTAATGGTTCTTATAAGTCCTAATACACATTCCTAGACCATTCTAAGCCTTTAGAATACTCTCTTAACCATTCTACACTTGTTAGAACCTCCAAGGACTCATGCTACACCCTCTACGTCCCTTGAGGACTCAAGTATTGTTTAGGATCATTCTAATGGTTCTTATAAGTCCTAATACACATTCCTAGACCATTCTAAGCCTTTAGAATACTCTCTTAACCATTCTACATTTGTTAGAACATCCAAGGACTCGTGCTACACCCTCTACGTCCCTTGGTGTTCCAAGCAATGTTTAGGATCATTCTAATGGTTCTTATAAGTCCTAATACACATTCCTAGACCATTCTAAGCCTTTAGAATACTCTCTTAACCATTCTACACTTGTTAGAACCTCCAAGGACTCATGCTACACCCTCTACGTCCCTTGAGGACTCAAGTATTGTTTAGGATCATTCTAATGGTTCTTATAAGTCCTAATACACATTCCTAGACCATTCTAAGCCTTTAGAATACTCTCTTAACCATTCTACATTTGTTAGAACATCCAAGGACTCGTGCTACACCCTCTACGTCCCTTGGTGTACCAAGCAATGTTTAGGATCATTCTAAGGGTTCTTATAAGTCCTAATACACATTCCTAGACCATTCTAAGCCTTTAGAATACTCTCTTAACCATTATACACTTGTTAAAACCTCCAAGGACTCATGCTACACCCTCTACGTCCCTTGAGGACTCAAGTATTGTTTAGGATCATTCTAATGGTTCTTATAAGTCCTAATACACATTCCTAGACCATTCTAAGCCTTTAGAATACTCTCTTAACCATTCTACATTTGTTAGAACATCCAAGGACTCGTGCTACACCCTCTACGTCCCTTGGTGTACCAAGCAATGTTTAGGATCATTCTAATGGTTCTTATAAGTCCTAATACACATTCCTAGACCATTCTAAGCCTTTGGAATACTCTCTTAACCGTTATACACTTGTTAAAACCTCCAAGGACTCCTGCTACACCCTCTACGTCCCTTGGTGTACCAAGCAATGTTTAGGATCACTCTAATGGTTTTTATAAGTCCAAATACATATTCCTAGACCATTCTAAGCCTTTAGAATACTCTCTTAACTATTATACACTTGTTAAAACCTCCAAGGACTCATGCTACACCCTCTACGTCCCTTGAGGACTCAAGTATTGTTTAGGATCATTCTAATGGTTCTTATAAGTCCTAATACACATTCCTAGACCATTCTAAGCCTTTAGAATACTCTCTTAACCATTCTACATTTGTTAGAACATCCAAGGACTCGTGCTACACCCTCTACGTCCCTTGGTGTACCAAGCAATGTTTAGGATCATTCTAATGGTTCTTATAAGTCCTGATACACATTCCTAGACGATTCTAAGCCTTTAGAATACTCTCTTAACCATTCTACACTTGTTAGAACATCCAAGGACTCGTGCTACACCCTCTACCTCCCTTGGTGTACCAAGGAATGTTTAGGATCATTCTAATGGTTCTTATAAGTCCTAATACACATTCCTAGACCATTCTAAGCCTTTAGAATACTCTCTTAACCATTCTACACTTGTTAGAACATCCAAGGACTCGTGCTACACCCTCTACGTCCCTTGGTGTACCAAGCAATGTTAGGATCATTCTAATGGTTTTTATAAGTCCTAATACACCTTCCTAGACCATTCTAAGCCTTTAGAATACTCTCTTAACCATCCTACACTTGTTAGAACCTCCAAGGACACATGCTACACCCTCTACGTCCCTTGGGGACTCAAGCATTGTTTAGGATCATTCGAATGGTTCATATAAGTCCAAATACATATTCCTAGACCATTCTAAGCCTTTTGAATACTCTCTTACCCATTCTACATTTGTTAGAACATCCAAGGACTCGTGCTACACCCTCTACGTCCCTTGGTGTACCAAGCAATGTTTAGGATCATTCTAATGGTTCTTATAAGTCCTAATACAGATTCCTAGACCATTCTAAGCCTTTAGAATACTCTCTTAACCATTATACACTTGTTAAAACCTCCAAGGACTCATGCTACACCCTCTACGTCCCTTGAGGACTCAAGTATTGTTTAGGATCATTCTATTGGTTCTTATAAGTCCTAATACATATTCCTAGACCATTCTAAGCCTTTAGAATACTCTCTTAACCATTCTACACTTGTTAGAACATCCAAGGACTCGTGCTACACCCTCTACGTCCCTTGGTGTACCAAGCAATGTTTAGGATCATTCTAATGGTTTTTATAAGTCCTAATACACCTTCCTAGACCATTCTAAGCCTTTAGAATACTCTCTTAACCATCCTACACTTGTTAGAACCTCCAAGGACACATGCTACACCCTCTACGTCCCTTGGGGACTCAAGCATTGTTTAGGATCATTCGAATGGTTCATATAAGTCCAAATACATATTCCTAGACCATTCTAAGCCTTTTGAATACTCTCTTACCCATTCTACACTTGTTAGAACCTCCAAGGACTCGTGCTACACCCTCCACGTCCTTTGGGGTACCAAGCATTGTTTAGGATCATTCTAATGGTTCTTATAAGTCCTAATACACATTTCTAGACCATTCTAAGCCTTTAGAATACTCTCTTAACCATTCTATACTTGTTAGAACATCCAAGGACTCGTGCTACACCCTCTACGTCCCTTGGTGTACCAAGCAATGTTTAGGATTATTCTAATGGTTCTTATAAGTCCTAATACACATTCCTAGACCATTCTAAGCCTTTAGAATACTCTCTTAACCATTCTACATTTGTTAGAACATCCAAGGACTCGTGCTACACCCTCTACGTCCCTTGGTGTACCAAGCAATGTTTAGGATCATTCTAATGGTTCTTATAAGTCCTGATACACATTCCTAGACCATTCTAAGCCTTTAGAATACTCTCTTAACCATTCTACACTTGTTAGAACATCCAAGGACTCGTGCTACACCCTCTACCTCCCTTGGTGTACCAAGCAATGTTTAGGATCATTCTAATGGTTTTTATAAGTCCTAATACACCTTCCTAGACCATTCTAAGCCTTTAGAATACTCTCTTAACCATTCTACATTTGTTAGAACATCCAAGGACTCGTGCTACACCCTCTACGTCCCTTGGTGTACCAAGCAATGTTTAGGATCATTCTAATGGTTCTTATAAGTCCTAATACACATTCCTAGACCATTCTAAGCCTTTAGAATACTCTCTTAACCATTCTACACTTGTTAGAACATCCAAGGACTCGTGCTACACCCTCTACGTCCCTTGGTGTACCAAGCAATGTTTAGGATCATTCTAATGGTTTTTATAAGTCCTAATACACCTTCCTAGACCATTCTAAGCCTTCAGAATACTCTCTTAACCATCCTACACTTGTTAGAACCTCCAAGGACACATGCTACACCCTCTACGTCCCTTGGGGACTCAAGCATTGTTTAGGATCATTCGAATGGTTCATATAAGTCCAAATACATATTCCTAGACCATTCTAAGCCTTTTGAATACTCTCTTACCCATTCTACATTTGTTAGAACATCCAAGGACTCGTGCTACACCCTCTACGTCCCTTGGTGTACCAAGCAATGTTTAGGATCATTCTAATGGTTCTTATAAGTCCTAATACACATTCCTAGACCATTCTAAGCCTTTAGAATACTCTCTTAACCATTATACACTTGTTAAAACCTCCAAGGACTCATGCTACACCCTCTACGTCCCTTGAGGACTCAAGTATTGTTTAGGATCATTCTATTGGTTCTTATAAGTCCTAATACATATTCCTAGACCATTCTAAGCCTTTAGAATACTCTCTTAACCATTCTACACTTGTTAGAACATCCAAGGACTCGTGCTACACCCTCTACGTCCCTTGGTGTACAAAGCAATGTTTAGGATCATTCTAATGGTTTTTATAAGTCCTAATACACCTTCCTAGACCATTCTAAGCCTTTAGAATACTCTCTTAACCATCCTACACTTGTTAGAACCTCCAAGGACACATGCTACACCCTCTACGTCCCTTGGGGACTCAAGCATTGTTTAGGATCATTCTAATGGTTCTTATAAGTCCAAATACATATTCCTAGACCATTCTAAGCCTTTTGAATACTCTCTTACCCTTTCTACACTTGTTAGAACCTCCAAGGACTCGTGCTACACCCTCCACGTCCTTTGGGGTACCAAGCAATGTTTAGGATCATTCTAGTGGTTCTTATAAGTCCTAATACACATTTCTAGACCATTCTAAGCCTTTAGAATACTCTCTTAACCATTCTATACTTGTTAGAACATCCAAGGACTCGTGCTACACCCTCTACGTCCCTTGGTGTACCAAGCAATGTTTAGGATTATTCTAATGGTTCTTATAAGTCCTAATACACATTCCTAGACCATTCTAAGCCTTTAGAATACTCTCTTAACCATTCTACACTTGTTAGAAGCTCCAAGGACTCATGCTACACCCTCTACGTCCCTTGAGGACTCAAGTATTGTTTAGGATCATTCTAATGGTTCTTATAAGTCCTAATACACATTCCTAGACCATTCTAAGCCTTTAGAATAATCTCTTAACCATTCTACACTTGTTAGAACATCCAAGGACTCGTGCTACACCCTCTACGTCCCTTGGTGTACCAAGCAATGTTTAGGATCATTCTAATGGTTTTTATAAGTCCTAACACACCTTCCTAGACCATTCTAAGCCTTTAGAATACTCTCTTAACCATTATACACTTGTTAGAACCTCCAAGGACTCGTGCTACACCCTCTACGTCCCTTGAGGACTCAAGTATTGTTTAGGATCATTCTAATGGTTCTTATAAGTCCTAATACACATTCCTGGACCATTCTAAGCCTTTAGAATACTCTCTTAATCATTCTACACTTGTTAGAACCTCCAAGGACTCGTGCTACACCCTCTACGTCCCTTGGGGTACCGAGCAATGTTTAGGATCATTCTAATGGTTTTTATAAGTCCTAACACACCTTCCTAGACCATTCTAAGCCTTTAGAATACTCTCTTAACCATTATACACTTGTTAGAACCTCCAAGGACACATGCTACACCCTCTACGTCCCTTGGGGACTCAAGCATTGTTTAGGATCATTCGAATGGTTCATATAAGTCCAAATACACATTCCTAGACCATTCTAAGCCTTTAGAATACTCTCTTAACCATTCTACATTTGTTAGAACATCCAAGGACTCGTGCTACACCCTCTACGTCCCTTGGTGTACCAAGCAATGTTTAGGATCATTCTAATGGTTCTTATAAGTCCTGATACACATTCCTAGACCATTCTAAGCCTTTAGAATACTCTCTTAACCATTCTACACTTGTTAGAACATCCAAGGACTCGTGCTACACCCTCTACCTCCCTTGGTGTACCAAGCAATGTTTAGGATCATTCTAATGGTTTTTATAAGTCCTAATACACCTTCCTAGACCATTCTAAGCCTTTAGAATACTCTCTTAACCATTCTACATTTGTTAGAACATCCAAGGACTCGTGCTACACCCTCTACGTCCCTTGGTGTACCAAGCAATGTTTAGGATCATTCTAATGGTTCTTATAAGTCCTAATACACATTCCTAGACCATTCTAAGCCTTTAGAATACTCTCTTAACCATTCTACACTTGTTAGAACATCCAAGGACTCGTGCTACACCCTCTACGTCCCTTGGTGTACCAAGCAATGTTTAGGATCATTCTAATGGTTTTTATAAGTCCTAATACACCTTCCTAGACCATTCTAAGCCTTTAGAATACTCTCTTAACCATCCTACACTTGTTAGAACCTCCAAGGACACATGCTACACCCTCTACGTCCCTTGGGGACTCAAGCATTGTTTAGGATCATTCGAATGGTTCATATAAGTCCAAATACATATTCCTAGACCATTCTAAGCCTTTTGAATACTCTCTTACCCATTCTACATTTGTTAGAACATCCAAGGACTCGTGCTACACCCTCTACGTCCCTTGGTGTACCAAGCAATGTTTAGGATCATTCTAATGGTTCTTATAAGTCCTAATACACATTCCTAGACCATTCTAAGCCTTTAGAATACTCTCTTAACCATTATACACTTGTTAAAACCTCCAAGGACTCATGCTACACCCTCTACGTCCCTTGAGGACTCAAGTATTGTTTAGGATCATTCTATTGGTTCTTATAAGTCCTAATACACATTCCTAGACCATTCTAAGCCGTTAGAATACTCTCTTAATCATTCTACACTTGTTAGAACCTCCAAGGACTCGTGCTACACCCTCTACGTCACTTGGGGTACCGAGCAATGTTTAGGATCATTCTAATGGTTCTTATAAGTCCTAATACACATTCCTAGACCATTCTAAGCCTTTAGAATACTCTCTTAACCATTCTACATTTGTTAGAACATCCAAGGACTCGTGCTACACCCTCTACGTCCCTTGGTGTACCAAGCAATGTTTAGGATCATTCTAATGGTTCTTATAAGTCCTAATACACATTCCTAGACCATTCTAAGCCTTTAGAATAATCTCTTAACCATTCTACACTTGTTAGAACATCCAAGGACTCGTGCTACACCCTCTACGTCCCTTGGTGTACCAAGCAATGTTTAGGATCATTCTAATGGTTTTTATAAGTCCTAATACACCTTCCTAGACCATTCTAAGCCTTTAGAATACTCTCTTAACCATTCTACATTTGTTAGAACATCCAAGGACTCGTGCTACACCCTCTACGTCCCTTGGTGTACCAAGCAATGTTTAGGATCATTCTAATGGTTCTTATAAGTCCTAATACACATTCCTAGACCATTCTAAGCCTTTAGAATACTCTCTTAATCATTCTACACTTGTTAGAACCTCCAAGGACTCGTGCTACACCCTCTACGTCCCTTGGGGTACCGAGCAATGTTTAGGATCATTCTAATGGTTTTTATAAGTCCTAACACACCTTCCTAGACCATTCTAAGCCTTTAGAATACTCTCTTAACCATTATACACTTGTTAGAACCTCCAAGGACACATGCTACACCCTCTACGTCCCTTGGGGACTCAAGCATTGTTTAGGATCATTCGAATGGTTCATATAAGTCCAAATACATATTCCTAGACCATTCTAAGCCTTTTGAATACTCTCTTACCCATTCTACACTTGTTAGAACCTCCAAGGACTCGTGCTACACCCTCCACGTCCTTTGGGGTACCAAGCATTGTTTAGGATCATTCTAATGGTTCTTATAAGTCCTAATACACATTTCTAGACCATTCTAAGCCTTTAGAATACTCTCTTAACCATTCTATACTTGTTAGAACATCCAAGGACTCGTGCTACACCCTCTACGTCCCTTGGTGTACCAAGCAATGTTTAGGATTATTCTAATGGTTCTTATACGTCCTAATACACATTCCTAGACCATTCTAAGCCTTTAGAATACTCTCTTAACCATTCTACATTTGTTAGAACATCCAAGGACTCGTGCTACACCCTCTACGTCCCTTGGTGTACCAAGCAATGTTTAGGATCATTCTAATGGTTCTTATAAGTCCTGATACACATTCCTAGACCATTCTAAGCCTTTAGAATACTCTCTTAACCATTCTACACTTGTTAGAACATCCAAGGACTCGTGCTACACCCTCTACCTCCCTTGGTGTACCAAGCAATGTTTAGGATCATTCTAATGGTTTTTATAAGTCCTAATACACCTTCCTAGACCATTCTAAGCCTTTAGAATACTCTCTTAACCATTCTACATTTGTTAGAACATCCAAGGACTCGTGCTACACCCTCTACGTCCCTTGGTGTACCAAGCAATGTTTAGGATCATTCTAATGGTTCTTATAAGTCCTAATACACATTCCTAGACCATTCTAAGCCTTTAGAATACTCTCTTAACCATTCTACACTTGTTAGAACATCCAAGGACTCGTGCTACACCCTCTACGTCCCTTGGTGTACCAAGCAATGTTTAGGATCATTCTAATGGTTTTTATAAGTCCTAATACACCTTCCTAGACCATTCTAAGCCTTTAGAATACTCTCTTAACCATCCTACACTTGTTAGAACCTCCAAGGACACATGCTACACCCTCTACGTCCCTTGGGGACTCAAGCATTGTTTAGGATCATTCGAATGGTTCATATAAGTCCAAATACATATTCCTAGACCATTCTAAGCCTTTTGAATACTCTCTTACCCATTCTACATTTGTTAGAACATCCAAGGACTCGTGCTACACCCTCTACGTCCCTTGGTGTACCAAGCAATGTTTAGGATCATTCTAATGGTTCTTATAAGTCCTAATACACATTCCTAGACCATTCTAAGCCTTTAGAATACTCTCTTAACCATTATACACTTGTTAAAACCTCCAAGGACTCATGCTACACCCTCTACGTCCCTTGAGGACTCAAGTATTGTTTAGGATCATTCTATTGGTTCTTATAAGTCCTAATACATATTCCTAGACCATTCTAAGCCTTTAGAATACTCTCTTAACCATTCTACACTTGTTAGAACATCCAAGGACTCGTGCTACACCCTCTACGTCCCTTGGTGTACAAAGCAATGTTTAGGATCATTCTAATGGTTTTTATAAGTCCTAATACACCTTCCTAGACCATTCTAAGCCTTTAGAATACTCTCTTAACCATCCTACACTTGTTAGAACCTCCAAGGACACATGCTACACCCTCTACGTCCCTTGGGGACTCAAGCATTGTTTAGGATCATTCGAATGGTTCATATAAGTCCAAATACATATTCCTAGACCATTCTAAGCCTTTTGAATACTCTCTTACCCTTTCTACACTTGTTAGAACCTCCAAGGACTCGTGCTACACCCTCCACGTCCTTTGGGGTACCAAGCAATGTTTAGGATCATTCTAATGGTTCTTATAAGTCCTAATACACATTTCTAGACCATTCTAAGCCTTTAGAATACTCTCTTAACCATTCTATACTTGTTAGAACATCCAAGGACTCGTGCTACACCCTCTACGTCCCTTGGTGTACCAAGCAATGTTTAGGATTATTCTAATGGTTCTTATAAGTCCTAATACACATTCCTAGACCATTCTAAGCCTTTAGAATACTCTCTTAACCATTCTACACTTGTTAGAAGCTCCAAGGACTCATGCTACACCCTCTACGTCCCTTGAGGACTCAAGTATTGTTTAGGATCATTCTAATGGTTCTTATAAGTCCTAATACACATTCCTAGACCATTCTAAGCCTTTAGAATAATCTCTTAACCATTCTACACTTGTTAGAACATCCAAGGACTCGTGCTACACCCTCTACGTCCCTTGGTGTACCAAGCAATGTTTAGGATCATTCTAATGGTTTTTATAAGTCCTAACACACCTTCCTAGACCATTCTAAGCCTTTAGAATACTCTCTTAACCATTATACACTTGTTAGAACCTCCAAGGACTCGTGCTACACCCTCTACGTCCCTTGAGGACTCAAGTATTGTTTAGGATCATTCTAATGGTTCTTATAAGTCCTAATACACATTCCTGGACCATTCTAAGCCTTTAGAATACTCTCTTAATCATTCTACACTTGTTAGAACCTCCAAGGACTCGTGCTACACCCTCTACGTCCCTTGGGGTACCGAGCAATGTTTAGGATCATTCTAATGGTTCTTATAAGTCCTAATACACATTCCTAGACCATTCTAAGCCTTTTAGAATACTCTCTTAACCATTATACACTTGTTAAAACCTCCAAGGACTCATGCTACACCCTCTACGTCCCTTGAGGACTCAAGTATTGTTTAGGATCATTCTAATGGTTCTTATAAGTCCTAATACACATTCCTAGACCATTCTAAGCCTTTAGAATACTCTCTTAACCATTCTACATTTGTTAGAACATCCAAGGACTCGTGCTACACCCTCTACGTCCCTTGGTGTACCAAGCAATTTTTAGGATCATTCTAATGGTTCTTATAAGTCCTGATACACATTCCTAGACGATTCTAAGCCTTTAGAATACTCTCTTAACCATTCTACACTTGTTAGAACATCCAAGGACTCGTGCTACACCCTCTACCTCCCTTGGTGTACCAAGGAATGTTTAGGATCATTCTAATGGTTCTTATAAGTCCTAATACACATTCCTGGACCATTCTAAGCCTTTAGAATACTCTCTTAACCATCCTACACTTGTTAGAACCTCCAAGGACTCGTGCTACACCCTCTACGTCCCTTGGGGTACCGAGCAATGTTTAGGATCATTCTAATGGTTTTTATAAGTCCTAACACACCTTCCTAGACCATTCTAAGCCTTTAGAATACTCTCTTAACCATTATACACTTGTTAGAACCTCCAAGGACTCGTGCTACACCCTCTACGTCCCTTGAGGACTCAAGTATTGTTTAGGATCATTCTAATGGTTCTTATAAGTCCTAATACACATTCCTGGACCATTCTAAGCCTTTAGAATACTCTCTTAATCATTCTACACTTGTTAGAACCTCCAAGGACTCGTGCTACACCCTCTACGTCCCTTGGGGTACCGAGCAATGTTTAGGATCATTCTAATGGTTCTTATAAGTCCTAATACACATTCCTAGACCATTCTAAGCCTTTAGAATACTCTCTTAACCATTCTACACTTGTTTGAACCTCCAAGGACTCGTGCTACACCCTCTACGTCACTTGGGGTACCGAGCAATGTTTAGGATCATTCTAATGGTTCTTATAAGTCCTGATACACATTCCTAGACGATTCTAAGCCTTTAGAATACTCTCTTAACCATTCTACACTTGTTAGAACATCCAAGGACTCGTGCTACACCCTCTACCTCCCTTGGTGTACCAAGCAATGTTTAGGATCATTCTAATGGTTTTTATAAGTCCTAATACACCTTCCTAGACCATTCTAAGCCTTTAGAATACTCTCTTAACCATTCTACACTTGTTAGAACCTCCAAGGACACATGCTACACCCTCTACATCCCTTGGGGACTCAAGCATTGTTTAGGATCATTCGAATGGTTCATATAAGTCCAAATACATATTCCTAGACCATTCTAAGCCTTTTGAATACTCTCTTACCCATTCTACACTTGTTAGAACCTCCAAGGACTCGTGCTACACCCTCCACGTCCTTTGGGGTACCAAGCAATGTTTAGGATCATTCTAATGGTTCTTATAAGTCCTAATACACATTTCTAGACCATTCTAAGCCTTTAGAATACTCTCTTAACCATTATACACTTGTTAAAACCTCCAAGGACTCATGCTACACCCTCTACGTCCCTTGAGGACTCAAGTATTGTTTAGGATCATTCTAATGGTTCTTATAAGTCCTAATACACATTCCTAGACCATTCTAAGCCGTTAGAATACTCTCTTAATCATTCTACACTTGTTAGAACCTCCAAGGACTCGTGCTACACCCTCTACGTCACTTGGGGTACCGAGCAATGTTTAGGATCATTCTAATGGTTCTTATAAGTCCTAATACACATTCCTAGACCATTCTAAGCCTTTATAATACTCTCTTAACCATTCTACATTTGTTAGAACATCCAAGGACTCGTGCTACACCCTCTACGTCCCTTGGTGTACCGAGCAATGTTTAGGATCATTCTAATGGTTTTCATAAGTCCTAATACACCTTCCTAGACCATTCTAAGCCTTTAGAATACTCTCTTAACCATTCTACACTTGTTAGAACCTCCAAGGACTCGTGCTACACCCTCTACGTCCCTTGGTGTACAAAGCAATGTTTAGGATCATTCTAATGGTTCTTATAAGTCCTAATACATATTCCTAGACCATTCTAAGCCTTTAGAATACTCTCTTAACCATTATACACTTGTTAAAACCTCCAAGGACTCATGCTACACCCTCTACGTCCCTTGAGGACTCAAGTATTGTTTAGGATCATTCTATTGGTTCTTATAAGTCCTAATACATATTCCTAGACCATTCTAAGCCTTTAGAATACTCTCTTAACCATTCTACACTTGTTAGAACATCCAAGGACTCGTGCTACACCCTCTACGTCCCTTGGTGTACCAAGCAATGTTTAGGATCATTCTAATGGTTCTTATAAGTCCTAATACACATTCCTACACCATTCTAAGCCTTTAGAATACTCTCTTAACCATTATACACTTGTTAAAACCTCCAAGGACTCATGCTACACCCTCTACATCCCTTGGGGACTCAAGCATTGTTTAGGATCATTCGAATGGTTCATATAAGTCCAAATACATATTCCTAGACCATTCTAAGCCTTTAGAATACTCTCTTAACCATTCTACACTTGTTAGAACCTCCAAGGACACATGCTACACCCTCTACATCCCTTGGGGACTCAAGCATTGTTTAGGATCATTCGAATGGTTCATATAAGTCCAAATACATATTCCTAGACCATTCTAAGCCTTTTGAATACTCTCTTACCCATTCTACACTTGTTAGAACCTCCAAGGACTCGTGCTACACCCTCCACGTCCTTTGGGGTACCAAGCAATGTTTAGGATCATTCTAATGGTTCTTATAAGTCCTAATACACATTCCTAGACCAACCTAAGCCTTTAGAATACTCTCTTAACCATTCTACATTTGTTAGAACATCCAAGGACTCGTGCTACACCCTCTACGTCCCTTGGTGTACCAAGCAATGTTTAGGATCATTCTAATGGTTCTTATAAGTCCTAATACACATTCCTACACCATTCTAAGCCTTTAGAATACTCTCTTAACCATTCTACATTTGTTAGAACATCCAAGGACTCGTGCTACACCCTCTACGTCCCTTGGTGTACCAAGCAATGTTTAGGATCATTCTAATGGTTCTTATAAGTCCTAATACACATTCCTACACCATTCTAAGCCTTTAGAATACTCTCTTAACCATTATACACTTGTTAAAACCTCCAAGGACTCATGCTACACCCTCTACATCCCTTGGTGTACCAAGCAATGTTTAGGATCATTCTAATGGTTCTTATAAGTCCTAATACATATTCCTAGACCATTCTAAGCCTTTAGAATACTCTCTTAACCATTCTACACTTGTTAGAACATCCAAGGACTCGTGCTACACCCTCTACGTCCCTTGGTGTACCAAGCAATGTTTAGGATCATTCTAATGGTTTTTATAAGTCCTAATACACCTTCCTAGACCATTCTAAGCCTTTAGAATACTCTCTTAACCATCCTACACTTGTTAGAACCTCCAAGGACACATGCTACACCCTCTACGTCCCTTGGGGACTCAAGCATTGTTTAGGATCATTCGAATGGTTCATATAAGTCCAAATACATATTCCTAGACCATTCTAAGCCTTTTGA
Organism: Crotalaria pallida; assembly: GCA_037953625.1. Lineage (NCBI taxonomy): Eukaryota > Viridiplantae > Streptophyta > Magnoliopsida > Fabales > Fabaceae > Crotalaria > Crotalaria pallida. The sequence goes on along the minus strand of CM075649.1, from coordinate 69,294,101 downwards.
ATACTCTCTTACCCTTTCTACACTTGTTAGAACCTCCAAGGACTCGTGCTACACCCTCCACGTCCTTTGGGGTACCAAGCAATGTTTAGGATCATTCTAATGGTTCTTATAAGTCCTAATACACATTTCTAGACCATTCTAAGCCTTTAGAATACTCTCTTAACCATTCTATACTTGTTAGAACATCCAAGGACTCGTGCTACACCCTCTACGTCCCTTGGTGTACCAAGCAATGTTTAGGATTATTCTAATGGTTCTTATAAGTCCTAATACACATTCCTAGACCATTCTAAGCCTTTAGAATACTCTCTTAACCATTCTACACTTGTTAGAACATCCAAGGACTCGTGCTACACCCTCTACGTCCCTTGGTGTACCAAGCAATGTTTAGGATCATTCTAATGGTTCTTATAAGTCCTAATACACCTTCCTAGACCATTCTAAGCCTTTAGAATACTCTCTTAACCATTCTACACTTGTTAGAACCTCCAAGGACTCGTGCTACACCCTCTACGTCCCTTGACGACTCAAGTATTGTTTAGGATCATTCTAATGGTTCTTATAAGTCCTAATACACATTCCTGGACCATTCTAAGCCTTTAGAATACTCTCTTAATCATTCTACACTTGTTAGAACCTCCAAGGACTCGTGCTACACCCTCTACGTCCCTTGGGGTACCGAGCAATGTTTAGGATCATTCTAATGGTTTTTATAAGTCCTAACACACCTTCCTAGACCATTCTAAGCCTTTAGAATACTCTCTTAACCATTATACACTTGTTAGAACCTCCAAGGACTCGTGCTACACCCTCTATGTCCCTAGAGGACTCAAGTATTGTTTAGGATCATTCTAATGGTTCTTATAAGTCCTAATACACATTCCTGGACCATTCTAAGCCTTTAGAATACTCTCTTAATCATTCTACACTTGTCAGAACCTCCAAGGACTCGTGCTACACCCTCTACGTCCCTTGGGGTACCGAGCAATGTTTAGGATCATTCTAATGGTTCTTATAAGTCCTAATACACATTCCTAGACCATTCTAAGCCTTTAGAATACTCTCTTAACCATTCTACACTTGTTAGAACATCCAAGGACTCGTGCTACACCCTCTACGTCCCTTGGTGTACCAAGCAATGTTTAGGATCATTCTAATGGTTTTTATAAGTCCTAATACACCTTCCTAGACCATTCTAAGCCTTTAGAATACTCTCTTAACCATTCTACACTTGTTAGAACATCCAAGGACTCGTGCTACACCCTCTACGTCCCTTGGTGTACCAAGCAATGTTTAGGATCATTCTAATGGTTTTTATAAGTCCTAATACACCTTCCTAGACCATTCTAAGCCTTTAGAATACTCTCTTAACCATCCTACACTTGTTAGAACCTCCAAGGACACATGCTACACCCTCTACGTCCCTTGGGGACTCAAGCATTGTTTAGGATCATTCGAATGGTTCATATAAGTCCAAATACATATTCCTAGACCATTCTAAGCCTTTTGAATACTCTCTTACCCATTCTACATTTGTTAGAACATCCAAGGACTCGTGCTACACCCTCTACGTCCCTTGGTGTACCAAGCAATGTTTAGGATCATTCTAATGGTTCTTATAAGTCCTAATACACATTCCTAGACCATTCTAAGCCTTTAGAATACTCTCTTAACCATTATACACTTGTTAAAACCTCCAAGGACTCATGCTACACCCTCTACGTCCCTTGAGGACTCAAGTATTGTTTAGGATCATTCTATTGGTTCTTATAAGTCCTAATACATATTCCTAGACCATTCTAAGCCTTTAGAATACTCTCTTAACCATTCTACACTTGTTAGAACATCCAAGGACTCGTGCTACACCCTCTACGTCCCTTGGTGTACCAAGCAATGTTTAGGATCATTCTAATGGTTCTTATAAGTCCTAATACACATTCCTACACCATTCTAAGCCTTTAGAATACTCTCTTAACCATTATACACTTGTTAAAACCTCCAAGGACTCATGCTACACCCTCTACATCCCTTGGGGACTCAAGCATTGTTTAGGATCATTCGAATGGTTCATATAAGTCCAAATACATATTCCTAGACCATTCTAAGCCTTTAGAATACTCTCTTAACCATTCTACACTTGTTAGAACCTCCAAGGACACATGCTACACCCTCTACATCCCTTGGGGACTCAAGCATTGTTTAGGATCATTCGAATGGTTCATATAAGTCCAAATACATATTCCTAGACCATTCTAAGCCTTTTGAATACTCTCTTACCCATTCTACACTTGTTAGAACCTCCAAGGACTCGTGCTACACCCTCCACGTCCTTTGGGGTACCAAGCAATGTTTAGGATCATTCTAATGGTTCTTATAAGTCCTAATACACATTTCTAGACCATTCTAAGCCTTTAGAATACTCTCTTAACCATTATACACTTGTTAAAACCTCCAAGGACTCATGCTACACCCTCTACGTCCCTTGAGGACTCAAGTATTGTTTAGGATCATTCTAATGGTTCTTATAAGTCCTAATACACATTCCTAGACCATTCTAAGCCGTTAGAATACTCTCTTAATCATTCTACACTTGTTAGAACCTCCAAGGACTCGTGCTACACCCTCTACGTCACTTGGGGTACCGAGCAATGTTTAGGATCATTCTAATGGTTCTTATAAGTCCTAATACACATTCCTAGACCATTCTAAGCCTTTATAATACTCTCTTAACCATTCTACATTTGTTAGAACATCCAAGGACTCGTGCTACACCCTCTACGTCCCTTGGTGTACCGAGCAATGTTTAGGATCATTCTAATGGTTTTCATAAGTCCTAATACACCTTCCTAGACCATTCTAAGCCTTTAGAATACTCTCTTAACCATTCTACACTTGTTAGAACCTCCAAGGACTCGTGCTACACCCTCTACGTCCCTTGGTGTACAAAGCAATGTTTAGGATCATTCTAATGGTTCTTATAAGTCCTAATACATATTCCTAGACCATTCTAAGCCTTTAGAATACTCTCTTAACCATTATACACTTGTTAAAACCTCCAAGGACTCATGCTACACCCTCTACGTCCCTTGAGGACTCAAGTATTGTTTAGGATCATTCTATTGGTTCTTATAAGTCCTAATACATATTCCTAGACCATTCTAAGCCTTTAGAATACTCTCTTAACCATTCTACACTTGTTAGAACATCCAAGGACTCGTGCTACACCCTCTACGTCCCTTGGTGTACCAAGCAATGTTTAGGATCATTCTAATGGTTCTTATAAGTCCTAATACACATTCCTACACCATTCTAAGCCTTTAGAATACTCTCTTAACCATTATACACTTGTTAAAACCTCCAAGGACTCATGCTACACCCTCTACATCCCTTGGGGACTCAAGCATTGTTTAGGATCATTCGAATGGTTCATATAAGTCCAAATACATATTCCTAGACCATTCTAAGCCTTTAGAATACTCTCTTAACCATTCTACACTTGTTAGAACCTCCAAGGACACATGCTACACCCTCTACATCCCTTGGGGACTCAAGCATTGTTTAGGATCATTCGAATGGTTCATATAAGTCCAAATACATATTCCTAGACCATTCTAAGCCTTTTGAATACTCTCTTACCCATTCTACACTTGTTAGAACCTCCAAGGACTCGTGCTACACCCTCCACGTCCTTTGGGGTACCAAGCAATGTTTAGGATCATTCTAATGGTTCTTATAAGTCCTAATACACATTCCTAGACCAACCTAAGCCTTTAGAATACTCTCTTAACCATTCTACATTTGTTAGAACATCCAAGGACTCGTGCTACACCCTCTACGTCCCTTGGTGTACCAAGCAATGTTTAGGATCATTCTAATGGTTCTTATAAGTCCTAATACACATTCCTACACCATTCTAAGCCTTTAGAATACTCTCTTAACCATTCTACATTTGTTAGAACATCCAAGGACTCGTGCTACACCCTCTACGTCCCTTGGTGTACCAAGCAATGTTTAGGATCATTCTAATGGTTCTTATAAGTCCTAATACACATTCCTACACCATTCTAAGCCTTTAGAATACTCTCTTAACCATTATACACTTGTTAAAACCTCCAAGGACTCATGCTACACCCTCTACATCCCTTGGTGTACCAAGCAATGTTTAGGATCATTCTAATGGTTCTTATAAGTCCTAATACATATTCCTAGACCATTCTAAGCCTTTAGAATACTCTCTTAACCATTCTACACTTGTTAGAACATCCAAGGACTCGTGCTACACCCTCTACGTCCCTTGGTGTACCAAGCAATGTTTAGGATCATTCTAATGGTTTTTATAAGTCCTAATACACCTTCCTAGACCATTCTAAGCCTTTAGAATACTCTCTTAACCATCCTACACTTGTTAGAACCTCCAAGGACACATGCTACACCCTCTACGTCCCTTGGGGACTCAAGCATTGTTTAGGATCATTCGAATGGTTCATATAAGTCCAAATACATATTCCTAGACCATTCTAAGCCTTTTGAATACTCTCTTACCCTTTCTACACTTGTTAGAACCTCCAAGGACTCGTGCTACACCCTCCACGTCCTTTGGGGTACCAAGCAATGTTTAGGATCATTCTAATGGTTCTTATAAGTCCTAATACACATTTCTAGACCATTCTAAGCCTTTAGAATACTCTCTTAACCATTCTATACTTGTTAGAACATCCAAGGACTCGTGCTACACCCTCTACGTCCCTTGGTGTACCAAGCAATGTTTAGGATTATTCTAATGGTTCTTATAAGTCCTAATACACATTCCTAGACCATTCTAAGCCTTTAGAATACTCTCTTAACCATTCTACACTTGTTAGAACATCCAAGGACTCGTGCTACACCCTCTACGTCCCTTGGTGTACCAAGCAATGTTTAGGATCATTCTAATGGTTTTTATAAGTCCTAACACACCTTCCTAGACCATTCTAAGCCTTTAGAATACTCTCTTAACCATTATACACTTGTTAGAACCTCCAAGGACTCGTGCTACACCCTCTACGTCCCTTGACGACTCAAGTATTGTTTAGGATCATTCTAATGGTTCTTATAAGTCCTAATACACATTCCTGGACCATTCTAAGCCTTTAGAATACTCTCTTAATCATTCTACACTTGTTAGAACCTCCAAGGACTCGTGCTACACCCTCTACGTCCCTTGGGGTACCGAGCAATGTTTAGGATCATTCTAATGGTTTTTATAAGTCCTAACACACCTTCCTAGACCATTCTAAGCCTTTAGAATACTCTCTTAACCATTATACACTTGTTAGAACCTCCAAGGACTCGTGCTACACCCTCTATGTCCCTAGAGGACTCAAGTATTGTTTAGGATCATTCTAATGGTTCTTATAAGTCCTAATACACATTCCTGGACCATTCTAAGCCTTTAGAATACTCTCTTAATCATTCTACACTTGTCAGAACCTCCAAGGACTCGTGCTACACCCTCTACGTCCCTTGGGGTACCGAGCAATGTTTAGGATCATTCTAATGGTTCTTATAAGTCCTAATACACATTCCTAGACCATTCTAAGCCTTTAGAATACTCTCTTAACCATTCTACACTTGTTAGAACATCCAAGGACTCGTGCTACACCCTCTACGTCCCTTGGTGTACCAAGCAATGTTTAGGATCATTCTAATGGTTTTTATAAGTCCTAATACACCTTCCTAGACCATTCTAAGCCTTTAGAATACTCTCTTAACCATTCTACACTTGTTAGAACATCCAAGGACTCGTGCTACACCCTCTACGTCCCTTGGTGTACCAAGCAATGTTTAGGATCATTCTAATGGTTTTTATAAGTCCTAATACACCTTCCTAGACCATTCTAAGCCTTTAGAATACTCTCTTAACCATCCTACACTTGTTAGAACCTCCAAGGACACATGCTACACCCTCTACGTCCCTTGGGGACTCAAGCATTGTTTAGGATCATTCGAATGGTTCATATAAGTCCAAATACATATTCCTAGACCATTCTAAGCCTTTTGAATACTCTCTTACCCATTCTACATTTGTTAGAACATCCAAGGACTCGTGCTACACCCTCTACGTCCCTTGGTGTACCAAGCAATGTTTAGGATCATTCTAATGGTTCTTATAAGTCCTAATACACATTCCTAGACCATTCTAAGCCTTTAGAATACTCTCTTAACCATTATACACTTGTTAAAACCTCCAAGGACTCATGCTACACCCTCTACGTCCCTTGAGGACTCAAGTATTGTTTAGGATCATTCTATTGGTTCTTATAAGTCCTAATACATATTCCTAGACCATTCTAAGCCTTTAGAATACTCTCTTAACCATTCTACACTTGTTAGAACATCCAAGGACTCGTGCTACACCCTCTACGTCCCTTGGTGTACCAAGCAATGTTTAGGATCATTCTAATGGTTTTTATAAGTCCTAATACACCTTCCTAGACCATTCTAAGCCTTTAGAATACTCTCTTAACCATCCTACACTTGTTAGAACCTCCAAGGACACATGCTACACCCTCTACGTCCCTTGGGGACTCAAGCATTGTTTAGGATCATTCGAATGGTTCATATAAGTCCAAATACATATTCCTAGACCATTCTAAGCCTTTTGAATACTCTCTTACCCATTCTACACTTGTTAGAACCTCCAAGGACTCGTGCTACACCCTCCACGTCCTTTGGGGTACCAAGCAATGTTTAGGATCATTCTAATGGTTCTTATAAGTCCTAATACACATTTCTAGACCATTCTAAGCCTTTAGAATACTCTCTTAACCATTCTATACTTGTTAGAACATCCAAGGACTCGTGCTACACCCTCTACGTCCCTTAGTGTACCAAGCAATGTTTAGGATTATTCTAATGGTTCTTATAAGTCCTAATACACATTCCTAGACCATTCTAAGCCTTTAGAATACTCTCTTAACCATTCTACACTTGCTAGAACCTCCAAGGACTCATGCTACACCCTCTACGTCCCTTGAGGACTCAAGTATTGTTTAGGATCATTCTAATGGTTCTTATAAGTCCTAATACACATTCCTAGACCATTCTAAGCCTTTAGAATACTCTCTTAACCATTCTACATTTGTTAGAACATCCAAGGACTCGTGCTACACCCTCTACGTCCCTTGGTGTACCAAGCAATGTTTAGGATCATTCTAATGGTTCTTATAAGTCCTAATACACATTCCTAGACCATTCTAAGCCTTTAGAATACTCTCTTAACCATTCTACACTTGTTAGAACCTCCAAGGACTCATGCTACACCCTCTACGTCCCTTGAGGACTCAAGTATTGTTTAGGATCATTCTAATGGTTCTTATAAGTCCTAATACACATTCCTAGACCATTCTAAGCCTTTAGAATACTCTCTTAACCATTCTACATTTGTTAGAACATCCAAGGACTCGTGCTACACCCTCTACGTCCCTTGGTGTACCAAGCAATGTTTAGGATCATTCTAATGGTTCTTATAAGTCCTAATACACATTCCTAGACCATTCTAAGCCTTTAGAATACTCTCTTAACCATTATACACTTGTTAAAACCTCCAAGGACTCATGCTACACCCTCTACGTCCCTTGAGGACTCAAGTATTGTTTAGGATCATTCTAATGGTTCTTATAAGTCCTAATACACATTCCTAGACCATTCTAAGCCTTTAGAATACTCTCTTAACCATTCTACATTTGTTAGAACATCCAAGGACTCGTGCTACACCCTCTACGTCCCTTGGTGTACCAAGCAATGTTTAGGATCATTCTAATGGTTCTTATAAGTCCTAATACACATTCCTAGACCATTCTAAGCCTTTAGAATACTCTCTTAACCGTTATACACTTGTTAAAACCTCCAAGGACTCATGCTACACCCTCTACGTCCCTTGAGGACTCAAGTATTGTTTAGGATCATTCTAATGGTTCTTATAAGTCCTTATACACATTCCTGGACCATTCTAAGCCTTTAGAATACTCTCCTAACCATTCTACACTTGTTAGAACCTCCAAGGACTCGTGCTACACCCTCTACATCCCTTGGGGTACCGAGCAATGTTTAGGATCATTCTAATGGTTTTTATAAGTCCTAACACACCTTCCTAGACCATTCTAAGCCTTTAGAATACTCTCTTAACCATTATACACTTGTTAGAACCTCCAAGGACTCGTGCTACACCCTCTACGTCCCTTGAGGACTCAAGTATTGTTTAGGATCATTCTAATAGTTCTTATAAGTCCTAATACACATTCCTGGACCATTCTAAGCCTTTAGAATACTCTCTTAATCATTCTACACTTGTTAGAACCTCCAAGGACTCGTGCTACACCCTCTACGTCCCTTGGGGTACCGAGCAATGTTTAGGATCATTCTAATGGTTTTTATAAGTCCTAACACACCTTCCTAGACCATTCTAAGCCTTTAGAATACTCTCTTAACCATTATACACTTGTTAGAACCTTCAAGGACTCGTGCTACACCCTCTATGTCCCTTGAGGACTCAAGTATTGTTTAGGATCATTCTAATGGTTCTTATAAGTCCTAATACACATTCCTGGACCATTCTAAGCCTTTAGAATACTCTCTTAATCATTCTACACTTGTCAGAACCTCCAAGGACTCGTGCTACACCCTCTACGTCCCTTGGGGTACCGAGCAATGTTTAGGATCATTCTAATGGTTCTTATAAGTCCTAATACACATTCCTAGACCATTCTAAGCCTTTAGAATACTCTCTTAACCATTCTACACTTGTTAGAACCTCCAAGGACTCGTGCTACACCCTCTACGTCACTTGGGGTACCGAGCAATGTTTAGGATCATTCTAATGGTTCTTATAAGTCCTGATACACATTCCTAGACGATTCTAAGCCTTTAGAATACTCTCTTAACCATTCTACACTTGTTAGAACATCCAAGGACTCGTGCTACACCCTCTACCTCCCTTGGTGTACCAAGCAATGTTTAGGATCATTCTAATGGTTTTTATAAGTCCTAATACACCTTCCTAGACTATTCTAAGCCTTTAGAATACTCTCTTAACCATTCTACATTTGTTAGAACATCCAAGGACTCGTGCTACACCCTCTACGTCCCTTGGTGTACCAAGCAATGTTTAGGATCATTCTAATGGTTCTTATAAGTCCTAATACACATTCCTAGACCATTCTAAGCCTTTAGAATACTCTCTTAACCATTATACACTTGTTAAAACCTCCAAGGACTCATGCTACACCCTCTACGTCCCTTGAGGACTCAAGTATTGTTTAGGATCATTCTAATGGTTCTTATAAGTCCTAATACACATTCCTAGACCATTCTAAGCCTTTAGAATACTCTCTTAACCATTCTACATTTGTTAGAACATCCAAGGACTCGTGCTACACCCTCTACGTCCCTTTGTGTACCAAGCAATGTTTAGGATCATTCTAATGGTTCTTATAAGTCCTAATACACATTCCTAGACCATTCTAAGCCTTTAGAATACTCTCTTAACCATTATACACTTGTTAAAACCTCCAAGGACTCATGCTACACCATCTACGTCCCTTGAGGACTCAAGTATTGTTTAGGATCATTCTATTGGTTCTTATAAGTCCTAATACATATTCCTAGACCATTCTAAGCCTTTAGAATACTCTCTTAACCATTCTACACTTGTTAGAACATCCAAGGACTCGTGCTACACCCTCTACGTCCCTTGGTGTACCAAGCAATGTTTAGGATCATTCTAATGGTTTTTATAAGTCCTAATACACCTTCCTAGACCATTCTAAGCCTTTAGAATACTCTCTTAACCATCCTACACTTGTTAGAACCTCCAAGGACACATGCTACACCCTCTACGTCCCTTGGGGACTCAAGCATTGTTTAGGATCATTCGAATGGTTCATATAAGTCCAAATACATATTCCTAGACCATTCTAAGCCTTTTGAATACTATCTTACCCATTCTACACTTGTTAGAACCTCCAAGGACTCGTGCTACACCCTCCACGTCCTTTGGGGTACCAAGCAATGTTTAGGATCATTCTAATGGTTCTTATAAGTCCTAATACACATTTCTAGACCATTCTAAGCCTTTAGAATACTCTCTTAACCATTCTATACTTGTTAGAACATCCAAGGACTCGTGCTACACCCTCTACGTCCCTTGGTGTACCAAGCAATGTTTAGGATCATTCTAATGGTTCTTATAAGTCCTAATACACATTCCTAGACCATTCTAAGCCTTTAGAATACTCTCTTAACCATTCTACACTTGTTAGAACCTCCAAGGACTCATGCTACACCATCTACGTCCCTTGAGGACTCAAGTATTGTTTAGGATCATTCTAATGGTTCTTATAAGTCCTAATACACATTCCTAGACCATTCTAAGCCTTTAGAATACTCTCTTAACCATTCTACATTTGTTAGAACATCCAAGGACTCGTGCTACACCCTCTACGTCCCTTGGTGTACCAAGCAATGTTTAGGATCATTCTAATGGTTCTTATAAGTCCTAATACACATTCCTAGACCATTCTAAGCCTTTAGAATACTCTCTTAACCATTCTACACTTGTTAGAACCTCCAAGGACTCATGCTACACCCTCTACGTCCCTTGAGGACTCAAGTATTGTTTAGGATCATTCTAATGGTTCTTATAAGTCCTAATACACATTCCTAGACCATTCTAAGCCTTTAGAATACTCTCTTAACCATTCTACATTTGTTAGAACATCCAAGGACTCGTGCTACACCCTCTACGTCCCTTGGTGTACCAAGCAATGTTTAGGATCATTCTAATGGTTCTTATAAGTCCTAATACACATTCCTAGACCATTCTAAGCCTTTTAGAATACTCTCTTAACCATTATACACTTGTTAAAACCTCCAAGGACTCATGCTACACCCTCTACGTCCCTTGGGGACTCAAGTATTGTTTAGGATCATTCTAATGGTTCTTATAAGTCCTAATACACATTCCTAGACCATTCTAAGCCTTTAGAATACTCTCTTAACCATTCTACATTTGTTAGAACATCCAAGGACTCGTGCTACACCCTCTACGTCCCTTGGTGTACCAAGCAATGTTTAGGATCATTCTAATGGTTCTTATAAGTCCTAATACACATTCCTAGACCATTCTAAGCCTTTAGAATACTCTCTTAACCATTATACACTTGTTAAAACCTCCAAGGACTCATGCTACACCCTCTACGTCCCTTGAGGACTCATGTATTGTTTAGGATCATTCTAATGGTTCTTATAAGTCCTAATACACATTCCTGGACCATTCTAAGCCTTTAGAATACTCTCTTAACCATTCTACACTTGTTAGAACCTCCAAGGACTCGTGCTACACCCTCTACATCCCTTGGGGTACCGAGCAATGTTTAGGATCATTCTAATGGTTTTTATAAGTCCTAACACACCTTCCTAGACCATTCTAAGCCTTTAGAATACTCTCTTAACCATTATACACTTGTTAGAACCTCCAAGGACTCGTGCTACACCCTCTACGTCCCTTGAGGACTCAAGTATTGTTTAGGATCATTCTAATGGTTCTTATAAGTCCTAATACACATTCCTGGACCATTCTAAGCCTTTAGAATACTCTCTTAATCATTCTACACTTGTTAGAACCTCCAAGGACTCGTGCTACACCCTCTACGTCCCTTGGGGTACCGAGCAATGTTTAGGATCATTCTAATGGTTTTTATAAGTCCTAATACACCTTCCTAGACCATTCTAAGCCTTTAGAATACTCTCTTAACCATTCTACACTTGTTAGAACCTCCAAGGACTCGTGCTACACCCTCTACGTCCCTTGGTGTACAAAGCAATGTTTAGGATCATTCTAATGGTTCTTATAAGTCCTAATACATATTCCTAGACCATTCTAAGCCTTTAGAATACTCTCTTAACCATTATACACTTGTTAAAACCTCCAAGGACTCATGCTACACCCTCTACGTCCCTTGAGGACTCAAGTATTGTTTAGGATCATTCTATTGGTTCTTATAAGTCCTAATACATATTCCTAGACCATTCTAAGCCTTTAGAATACTCTCTTAACCATTCTACACTTGTTAGAACATCCAAGGACTCGTGCTACACCCTCTACGTCCCTTGGTGTACCAAGCAATGTTTAGGATCATTCTAATGGTTCTTATAAGTCCTAATACACATTTCTAGACCATTCTAAGCCTTTAGAATACTCTCTTAACCATTATACACTTGTTAAAACCTCCAAGGACTCATGCTACACCCTCTACGTCCCTTGAGGACTCAAGTATTGTTTAGGATCATTCTATTGGTTCTTATAAGTCCTAATACATATTCCTAGACCATTCTAAGCCTTTAGAATACTCTCTTAACCATTCTACACTTGTTAGAACATCCAAGGACTCGTGCTACACCCTCTACGTCCCTTGGTGTACCAAGCAATGTTTAGGATCATTCTAATGGTTCTTATAAGTCCTAATACACATTTCTAGACCATTCTAAGCCTTTAGAATACTCTCTTAACCATTATACACTTGTTAAAACCTCCAAGGACTCATGCTACACCCTCTACGTCCCTTGAGGACTCAAGTATTGTTTAGGATCATTCTATTGGTTCTTATAAGTCCTAATACATATTCCTAGACCATTCTAAGCCTTTAGAATACTCTCTTAACCATTATACACTTGTTAAAACCTCCAAGGACTCATGCTACACCCTCTACGTCCCTTGAGGACTCAAGTATTGTTTAGGATCATTCTATTGGTTCTTATAAGTCCTAATACATATTCCTAGACCATTCTAAGCCTTTAGAATACTCTCTTAACCATTCTACACTTGTTAGAACATCCAAGGACTCGTGCTACACCCTCTACGTCCCTTGGTGTACCAAGCAATGTTTAGGATCATTCTAATGGTTCTTATAAGTCCTAATACACATTCCTAGACCATTCTAAGCCTTTTAGAATACTCTCTTAACCATTATACACTTGTTAAAACCTCCAAGGACTCATGCTACACCCTCTACGTCCCTTGGGGACTCAAGTATTGTTTAGGATCATTCTAATGGTTCTTATAAGTCCTAATACACATTCCTAGACCATTCTAAGCCTTTAGAATACTCTCTTAACCATTCTACATTTGTTAGAACATCCAAGGACTCGTGCTACACCCTCTACGTCCCTTGGTGTACCAAGCAATGTTTAGGATCATTCTAATGGTTCTTATAAGTCCTAATACACATTCCTAGACCATTCTAAGCCTTTAGAATACTCTCTTAACCATTATACACTTGTTAAAACCTCCAAGGACTCATGCTACACCCTCTACGTCCCTTGAGGACTCATGTATTGTTTAGGATCATTCTAATGGTTCTTATAAGTCCTAATACACATTCCTGGACCATTCTAAGCCTTTAGAATACTCTCTTAACCATTCTACACTTGTTAGAACCTCCAAGGACTCGTGCTACACCCTCTACATCCCTTGGGGTACCGAGCAATGTTTAGGATCATTCTAATGGTTTTTATAAGTCCTAACACACCTTCCTAGACCATTCTAAGCCTTTAGAATACTCTCTTAACCATTATACACTTGTTAGAACCTCCAAGGACTCGTGCTACACCCTCTACGTCCCTTGAGGACTCAAGTATTGTTTAGGATCATTCTAATGGTTCTTATAAGTCCTAATACACATTCCTGGACCATTCTAAGCCTTTAGAATACTCTCTTAATCATTCTACACTTGTTAGAACCTCCAAGGACTCGTGCTACACCCTCTACGTCCCTTGGGGTACCGAGCAATGTTTAGGATCATTCTAATGGTTTTTATAAGTCCTAACACACCTTCCTAGACCATTCTAAGCCTTTAGAATACTCTCTTAACCATTATACACTTGTTAGAACCTCCAAGGACTCGTGCTACACCCTCTACGTCCCTTGAGGACTCAAGTATTGTTTAGGATCATTCTAATGGTTCTTATAAGTCCTAATACACATTCCTGGACCATTCTAAGCCTTTAGAATACTCTCTTAACCATTATACACTTGTTAAAACCTCCAAGGACTCGTGCTACACCCTCTACGTCCCTTGAGGACTCAAGTATTGTTTAGGATCATTCTAATGGTTCTTATAAGTCCTAATACACATTCCTAGACCATTCTAAGCCGTTAGAATACTCTCTTAATCATTCTACACTTGTTAGAACCTCCAAGGACTCGTGCTACACCCTCTACGTCCCTTGGTGTACAAAGCAATGTTTAGGATCATTCTAATGGTTCTTATAAGTCCTAATACACATTCCTAGACCATTCTAAGCCTTTATAATACTCTCTTAACCATTCTACATTTGTTAGAACATCCAAGGACTCGTGCTACACCCTCTACGTCCCTTGGTGTACCGAGCAATGTTTAGGATCATTCTAATGGTTTTCATAAGTCCTAATACACCTTCCTAGACCATTCTAAGCCTTTAGAATACTCTCTTAACCATTATACACTTGTTAAAACCTCCAAGGACTCATGCTACACCCTCTACGTCCCTTGAGGACTCAAGTATTGTTTAGGATCATTCTATTGGTTCTTATAAGTCCTAATACATATTCCTAGACCATTCTAAGCCTTTAGAATACTCTCTTAACCATTCTACACTTGTTAGAACATCCAAGGACTCGTGCTACACCCTCTACGTCCCTTGGTGTACCAAGCAATGTTTAGGATCATTCTAATGGTTCTTATAAGTCCTAATACACATTCCTAGACCATTCTAAGCCTTTTAGAATACTCTCTTAACCATTATACACTTGTTAAAACCTCCAAGGACTCATGCTACACCCTCTACGTCCCTTGGGGACTCAAGTATTGTTTAGGATCATTCTAATGGTTCTTATAAGTCCTAATACACATTCCTAGACCATTCTAAGCCTTTAGAATACTCTCTTAACCATTCTACATTTGTTAGAACATCCAAGGACTCGTGCTACACCCTCTACGTCCCTTGGTGTACCAAGCAATGTTTAGGATCATTCTAATGGTTCTTATAAGTCCTAATACACATTCCTAGACCATTCTAAGCCTTTAGAATACTCTCTTAACCATTATACACTTGTTAAAACCTCCAAGGACTCATGCTACACCCTCTACGTCCCTTGAGGACTCATGTATTGTTTAGGATCATTCTAATGGTTCTTATAAGTCCTAATACACATTCCTGGACCATTCTAAGCCTTTAGAATACTCTCTTAACCATTCTACACTTGTTAGAACCTCCAAGGACTCGTGCTACACCCTCTACATCCCTTGGGGTACCGAGCAATGTTTAGGATCATTCTAATGGTTTTTATAAGTCCTAACACACCTTCCTAGACCATTCTAAGCCTTTAGAATACTCTCTTAACCATTATACACTTGTTAGAACCTCCAAGGACTCGTGCTACACCCTCTACGTCCCTTGAGGACTCAAGTATTGTTTAGGATCATTCTAATGGTTCTTATAAGTCCTAATACACATTCCTGGACCATTCTAAGCCTTTAGAATACTCTCTTAATCATTCTACACTTGTTAGAACCTCCAAGGACTCGTGCTACACCCTCTACGTCCCTTGGGGTACCGAGCAATGTTTAGGATCATTCTAATGGTTTTTATAAGTCCTAATACACCTTCCTAGACCATTCTAAGCCTTTAGAATACTCTCTTAACCATTCTACACTTGTTAGAACCTCCAAGGACTCGTGCTACACCCTCTACGTCCCTTGGTGTACAAAGCAATGTTTAGGATCATTCTAATGGTTCTTATAAGTCCTAATACATATTCCTAGACCATTCTAAGCCTTTAGAATACTCTCTTAACCATTATACACTTGTTAAAACCTCCAAGGACTCATGCTACACCCTCTACGTCCCTTGGGGACTCAAGTATTGTTTAGGATCATTCTAATGGTTCTTATAAGTCCTAATACACATTCCTAGACCATTCTAAGCCTTTATAATACTCTCTTAACCATTCTACATTTGTTAGAACATCCAAGGACTCGTGCTACACCCTCTACGTCCCTTGGTGTACCAAGCAATGTTTAGGATCATTCTAATGGTTCTTATAAGTCCTAATACACATTCCTAGACCATTCTAAGCCTTTAGAATACTCTCTTAACCATTATACACTTGTTAAAACCTCCAAGGACTCATGCTACACCCTCTACGTCCCTTGAGGACTCATGTATTGTTTAGGATCATTCTAATGGTTCTTATAAGTCCTAATACACATTCCTGGACCATTCTAAGCCTTTAGAATACTCTCTTAACCATTCTACACTTGTTAGAACCTCCAAGGACTCGTGCTACACCCTCTACATCCCTTGGGGTACCGAGCAATGTTTAGGATCATTCTAATGGTTTTTATAAGTCCTAACACACCTTCCTAGACCATTCTAAGCCTTTAGAATACTCTCTTAACCGTTATACACTTGTTAGAACCTCCAAGGACTCGTGCTACACCCTCTACGTCCCTTGAGGACTCAAGTATTGTTTAGGATCATTCTAATGGTTCTTATAAGTCCTAATACACATTCCTGGACCATTCTAAGCCTTTAGAATACTCTCTTAACCATTATACACTTGTTAAAACCTCCAAGGACTCGTGCTACACCCTCTACGTCCCTTGAGGACTCAAGTATTGTTTAGGATCATTCTAATGGTTCTTATAAGTCCTAATACACATTCCTAGACCATTCTAAGCCGTTAGAATACTCTCTTAATCATTCTACACTTGTTAGAACCTCCAAGGACTCGTGCTACACCCTCTACGTCCCTTGGTGTACAAAGCAATGTTTAGGATCATTCTAATGGTTCTTATAAGTCCTAATACACATTCCTAGACCATTCTAAGCCTTTATAATACTCTCTTAACCATTCTACATTTGTTAGAACATCCAAGGACTCGTGCTACACCCTCTACGTCCCTTGGTGTACCGAGCAATGTTTAGGATCATTCTAATGGTTTTCATAAGTCCTAATACACCTTCCTAGACCATTCTAAGCCTTTAGAATACTCTCTTAACCATTCTACACTTGTTAGAACCTCCAAGGACTCGTGCTACACCCTCTACGTCCCTTGGTGTACAAAGCAATGTTTAGGATCATTCTAATGGTTCTTATAAGTCCTAATACATATTCCTAGACCATTCTAAGCCTTTAGAATACTCTCTTAACCATTATACACTTGTTAAAACCTCCAAGGACTCATGCTACACCCTCTACGTCCCTTGAGGACTCAAGTATTGTTTAGGATCATTCTATTGGTTCTTATAAGTCCTAATACATATTCCTAGACCATTCTAAGCCTTTAGAATACTCTCTTAACCATTCTACACTTGTTAGAACATCCAAGGACTCGTGCTACACCCTCTACGTCCCTTGGTGTACCAAGCAATGTTTAGGATCATTCTAATGGTTTTTATAAGTCCTAATACACCTTCCTAGACCATTCTAAGCCTTTAGAATACTCTCTTAACCATTATACACTTGTTAAAACCTCCAAGGACTCATGCTACACCCTCTACGTCCCTTGAGGACTCAAGTATTGTTTAGGATCATTCTAATGGTTCTTATAAGTCCTAATACACATTCCTAGACCATTCTAAGCCTTTAGAATACTCTCTTAACCATTCTACATTTGTTAGAACATCCAAGGACTCGTGCTACACCCTCTACGTCCCTTGGTGTACCAAGCAATGTTTAGGATCATTCTAATGGTTCTTATAAGTCCTAATACACATTCCTACACCATTCTAAGCCTTTAGAATACTCTCTTAACCATTATACACTTGTTAAAACCTCCAAGGACTCATGCTACACCCTCTACGTCCCTTGAGGACTCAAGTATTGTTTAGGATCATTCTAATGGTTCTTATAAGTCCTAATACACATTCCTAGACCAACCTAAGCCTTTAGAATACTCTCTTAACCATTCTACATTTGTTAGAACATCCAAGGACTCGTGCTACACCCTCTACGTCCCTTGGTGTACCAAGCAATGTTTAGGATCATTCTAATGGTTCTTATAAGTCCTAATACACATTCCTGCACCATTCTAAGCCTTTAGAATACTCTCTTAACCATTATACACTTGTTAAAACCTCCAAGGACTCATGCTACACCCTCTACGTCCCTTGAGGACTCAAGTATTGTTTAGGATCATTCTAATGGTTCTTATAAGTCCTAATACACATTCCTAGACCAACCTAAGCCTTTAGAATACTCTCTTAACCATTCTACACTTGTTAGAACCTCCAAGGATTCGTGCTACACCCTCTACATCACTTGGGGTACCGAGCAATGTTTAGGATCATTCTAATGGTTCTTATAAGTCCTAATACACATTCCTAGACCATTCTTAGCCTTTAGAATACTCTCTTAACCATTCTACATTTGTTAGATCATCCAAGGACTCGTGCTACACCCTCTACGTCCCTTGGTGTACCAAGCAATGTTTAGGATCATTCTAATGGTTCTTATAAGTCCTAATACACATTCCTAGACCATTCTAAGCCTTTAGAATACTCTCTTAACCATTCTACACTTGTTAGAACCTCCAAGGACTCATGCTACACCCTCTACGTCCCTTGAGGACTCAAGTATTGTTTAGGATCATTCTAATGGTTCTTATAAGTCCTAATACACATTCCTAGACCATTCTAAGCCTTTAGAATACTCTCTTAACCATTCTACATTTGTTAGAACATCCAAGGACTCGTGCTACACCCTCTACGTCCCTTGGTGTACCAAGCAATGTTTAGGATCATTCTAATGGTTCTTATAAGTCCTAATACACATTCCTAGACCATTCTAAGCCTTTAGAATACTCTCTTAACCATTATACACTTGTTAAAACCTCCAAGGACTCATGCTACACCCTCTACGTCCCTTGAGGACTCAAGTATTGTTTAGGATCATTCTAATGGTTCTTATAAGTCCTAATACACATTCCTAGACCATTCTAAGCCTTTAGAATACTCTCTTAACCATTCTACATTTGTTAGAACATCCAAGGACTCGTGCTACACCCTCTACGTCCCTTGGTGTACCAAGCAATGTTTAGGATCATTCTAATGGTTCTTATAAGTCCTAATACACATTCCTACACCATTCTAAGCCTTTAGAATACTCTCTTAACCATTATACACTTGTTAAAACCTCCAAGGACTCATGCTACACCCTCTACGTCCCTTGAGGACTCAAGTATTGTTTAGGATCATTCTAATGGTTCTTATAAGTCCTAATACACATTCCTAGACCAACCTAAGCCTTTAGAATACTCTCTTAACCATTCTACACTTGTTAGAACCTCCAAGGATTCGTGCTACACCCTCTACATCACTTGGGGTACCGAGCAATGTTTAGGATCATTCTAATGGTTCTTATAAGTCCTAATACACATTCCTAGACCATTCTTAGCCTTTAGAATACTCTCTTAACCATTCTACATTTGTTAGATCATCCAAGGACTCGTGCTACACCCTCTACGTCCCTTGGTGTACCAAGCAATGTTTAGGATCATTCTAATGGTTCTTATAAGTCCTAATACACATTCCTAGACCATTCTAAGCCTTTAGAATACTCTCTTAACCATTCTACACTTGTTAGAACCTCCAAGGACTCATGCTACACCCTCTACGTCCCTTGAGGACTCAAGTATTGTTTAGGATCATTCTAATGGTTCTTATAAGTCCTAATACACATTCCTAGACCATTCTAAGCCTTTAGAATACTCTCTTAACCATTCTACATTTGTTAGAACATCCAAGGACTCGTGCTACACCCTCTACGTCCCTTGGTGTACCAAGCAATGTTTAGGATCATTCTAATGGTTCTTATAAGTCCTAATACACATTCCTAGACCATTCTAAGCCTTTAGAATACTCTCTTAACCATTATACACTTGTTAAAACCTCCAAGGACTCATGCTACACCCTCTACGTCCCTTGAGGACTCAGGTATTGTTTAGGATCATTCTAATGGTTCTTATAAGTCCTAATACACATTCCTAGACCATTTTAAGCCTTTAGAATACTCTCTTAACCATTCTACATTTGTTAGAACATCCAAGGACTCGTGCTACACCCTCTACGTCCCTTGGTGTGCCAAGCAATGTTTAGGATCATTCTAATGGTTCTTATAAGTCCTAATACACATTCCTAGACCATTCTAAGCCTTTAGAATACTCTCTTAACCATTATACACTTGTTAAAACCTCCAAGGACACATGCTACACCCTCTACGTCCCTTGAGGACTCATGTATTGTTTAGGATCATTCTAATGGTTCTTATAAGTCCTAATACACATTCCTGGACCATTCTAAGCCTTTAGAATACTCTCTTAACCATTCTACACTTGTTAGAACCTCCAAGGACTCGTGCTACACCCTCTACATCCTTTGGGGTACCAAGCAATGTTTAGGATCATTCTAATGGTTCTTATAAGTCCTAATACACATTCCTAGACCATTCTAAGCCTTTAGAATACTCTCTTAACCATTATACACTTGTTAGAACCTCCAAGGACTCGTGCTACACCCTCTACGTCCCTTGAGGACTCAAGTATTGTTTAGGATCATTCTAATGGTTCTTATAAGTCCTAATACACATTCCTGGACCATTCTAAGCCTTTAGAATACTCTCTTAATCATTCTACACTTGTTAGAACCTCCAAGGACTCGTGCTACACCCTCTACGTCCCTTGGGGTACCGAGCAATGTTTAGGATCATTCTAATGGTTCTTATAAGTCCTAATACACATTCCTAGACCATTCTAAGCCTTTAGAATACTCTCTTAACCATTCTACACTTGTTAGAACCTCCAAGGACTCGTGCTACACCCTCTACGTCACTTGGGGTACCGAGCAATGTTTAGGATCATTCTAATGGTTCTTATAAGTCCTGATACACATTCCTAGACGATTCTAAGCCTTTAGAATACTCTCTTAACCATTCTACACTTGTTAGAACCTCCAAGGACTCATGCTACACCCTCTACGTCCCTTGAGGACTCAAGTATTGTTTAGGATCATTCTATTGGTTCTTATAAGTCCTAATACATATTCCTAGACCATTCTAAGCCTTTAGAATACTCTCTTAACCATTCTACACTTGTTAGAACATCCAAGGACTCGTGCTACACCCTCTACGTCCCTTGGTGTACCAAGCAATGTTTAGGATCATTCTAATGGTTTTTATAAGTCCTAATACACCTTCCTAGACCATTCTAAGCCTTTAGAATACTCTCTTAACCATCCTACACTTGTTAGAACCTCCAAGGACACATGCTACACCCTCTACGTCCCTTGGGGACTCAAGCATTGTTTAGGATCATTCGAATGGTTCATATAAGTCCAAATACATATTCCTAGACCATTCTAAGCCTTTTGAATACTCTCTTACCCATTCTACACTTGTTAGAACCTCCAAGGACTCGTGCTACACCCTCCACGTCCTTTGGGGTACCAAGCAATGTTTAGGATCATTCTAATGGTTCTTATAAGTCCTAATACACATTTCTAGACCATTCTAAGCCTTTAGAATACTCTCATAACCATTCTATACTTGTTAGAACATCCAAGGACTCGTGCTACACCCTCTACGTCCCTTGGTGTACCAAGCAATGTTTAGGATCATTCTAATGGTTCTTATAAGTCCTAATACACATTCCTAGACCATTCTAAGCCTTTAGAATACTCTCTTAACCATTCTACACTTGTTAGAACCTCCAAGGACTCATGCTACACCCTCTACGTCCCTTGGGGTACCAAGAATTGTTTAGGATCATTCTAATGGTTCTTATTAGTCCTAATACACATTCCTAGACCATTCCAAGCCTTTAGAATACTCTCTTAACCATTCTACACTTGTTAGAACCTCCAAGGACTCATGCTACACGCTCTACGTCCCTTAGGGAGTCAAGCATTGTTTAGGATCATTCTAATGGTTCATATAAGTCCAAATACATATTCCTAGACCATTCTAAGCCTTTAGAATACTCTCTTCACCATTCTACACTTGTTAGAACCTCCAAGGACTCGTGCTACACCCTCTACGTCACTTGGGGTACCGAGCAATGTTTAGGATCATTCTAATGGTTCTTATAAGTCCTAATACACATTCCTAGACCATTCTAAGCCTTTAGAATACTCTCTTAACCATTCTACCCTTGTTAGAACATTCAAGGACTCGTGCTACACCCTCTACGTCCCTTGGTGTACCAAGCAATGTTTAGGATCATTCTTATGTTTCTTATAAGTATAAATACACATTCCTAGACCATTCTAAGCCTTTAGAATACTCTCTTAACCATTCTACACTTGTTAGAACCTCCAAGGACTCATGCTACACGCTCTACTTCCCTTGGGGACTCAAGCATTGTTTTGGATCATTCTAATGGTTCATATAAGTCCAAATACATATTCCTAGACCATTCTAAGCCTTTAGAATACTCTCTTCACCATTCTACACTTGTTAGAACCTCCAAGGACTCGTGCTACACCCTCTACGTCACTTGGGGTACCGAGCAATGTTTAGGATCATTCTAATTGTTCTTATAAGTCCTAATACACATTCCTAGACCATTCTAAGCCTTTAGAATACTCTCTTAACCATTCTACACTTGTTAGAACCTCCAAGGACTCATGCTACACGCTCTATGTCCCTTAGGGACTCAAGCATTGTTTAGGATCATTCTAATGGTTCTTATAAGTCCTAATACACATTCCTAGACCATTCTAAGCCTTTACAATACTCTCTTAACCATTCTACATTTGTTAGAACATCCAAGGACTCGTGCTACACCCTCTACGTCCCTTGGTGTACCAAGCAATGTTTAGGATCATTCTAATGGTTCTTATAAGTCCTAATACACATTCCTAGACCATTCTAAGCCTTTAGAATACTCTCTTAACCATTATACACTTGTTAAAACCTCCAAGGACTCATGCTACACCCTCTACGTCCCTTGGGGACTCAAGCATTGTTTAGGATCATTCTAATGGTTCATATAAGTCCTAATACATATTCCTAGACCATTCTAAGCCTTTAGAATACTCTCTTCACCATTCTACACTTGTTAGAACCTCCAAGGACTCGTGCTACACCCTCTACGTCCTTTGGGGTGCCAAGCAATGTTTAGGATCATTCTAATGTTTCTTATAAGTCCTAATACACATTCCTAGACCATTCTAAGCCTTTAGAATACTCTCTTAACCATTCTACACTTGTTAGAACCTCCAATGACTCGTGCTACACCCTCTACGTCACTTGGGGTACCGAGCAATGTTTAGGATCGTTCTAATGGTTCTTATAAGTCCTAATACACATTCCTAGACCATTCTAAGCCTTTAGAATACTCTCTTAACCATTCTACACTTGTTAGAACCTCCAAGGACTCATGCTACACGCTCTACGTCCCTTAGGGAGTCAAGCATTGTTTAGGATCATTCTAATGGTTCATATAAGTCCAAATACATATTCCTAGACCATTCTAAGCCTTTAGAATACTCTCTTCACCATTCTACACTTGTTAGAACCTCCAAGGACTCGTGCTACACCCTCTACGTCACTTGGGGTACCGAGCAATGTTTAGGATCATTCTAATGGTTCTTATAAGTCCTAATACACATTCCTAGACCATTCTAAGCCTTTAGAATACTCTCTTAACCATTCTACACTTGTTAGAACATTCAAGGACTCGTGCTACACCCTCTACGTCCCTTGGTGTACCAAGCAATGTTTAGGATCATTCTAATGTTTCTTATAAGTCCTAATACACATTCCTAGACCATTCTAAGCCTTTAGAATACTCTCTTAACCATTCTACACTTGTTAGAACATTCAAGGACTCGTGCTACACCCTCTACGTCCCTTGGTGTACCAAGCAATGTTTAGGATCATTCTAATGTTTCTTATAAGTCCTAATACACATTCCTAGACCATTCTAAGCCTTTAGAATACTCTCTTAACCATTCTACACTTGTTAGAACCTCCAAGGACTCATGCTACACGCTCTACTTCCCTTGGGGACACAAGCATTGTTTTGGATCATTCTAATGGTTCTTATAAGTCCAAATTCATTTTCCTAGACCATTCTAATCCTTTAGAATACACTCTTGACCATTCTACACTTGTTTGAACATCCAAGGACTCGTGCTACACCCTCTACGTCCTTTGGGGTACCAAGAAATGTTTAGGATCATTCTAATGGTTCTTATAAGTCCTAATACACATTCCTAGACCATTCTAAGCCTTTAGAATACTCTCTTAACCATTCTACACTTGTTAGAACCTCCAAGGACTCATGTTACACGCTCTACGTCCCTTGGGGACTCAAGCATTGTTTAGGATCATTCTAATGGTTCTTATAAGTCCAAATACATATTACTAGACCATTCTAAGCCTTTAGAATACTCTCTTAACCATTCTACACTTGTTAGAACCTCCAAGGACTCACGCTACACGCTCTACGTCCCTTGGGGACTCAAGCATTGTTTAGGATCATTCTAATGGTTCTTATAAATCCAAATACATGTTCCTAGACCATTCTAAGCCTTTAGAATACTCTCTTAACCATTCTACACTTGTTAGAACCTCCAAGGACTCGTGCTACACCCTCTACGTCACTTGGGGTACCGAGCAATGTTTAGGATCATTCTAATGGTTCTTATAAGTCCTAATACACATTCCTAGACCATTCTAAGCCTTTAGAATACTCTCTTAACCATTCTACACTTGTTAGAACATTCAAGGACTCGTGCTACACCCTCTACGTCCCTTGGTGTACCAAGCAATGTTTAGGATCATTCTAATGTTTCTTATAAGTATAAATACACATTCCTAGACCATTCTAAGCCTTTAGAATACTCTCTTAACCATTCTACACTTGTTAGAACCTCCAAGGACTCATGCTACACGCTCTACTTCCCTTGGGGACTCAAGCATTGTTTTGGATCATTCTAATGGTTCATATAAGTCCAAATACATATTCCTAGACCATTCTAAGCCTTTAGAATACTCTCTTCACCATTCTACACTTGTTAGAACCTCCAAGGACTCGTGCTACACCCTCTACGTCACTTGGGGTACCGAGCAATGTTTAGGATCATTCTAATTGTTCTTATAAGTCCTAATACACATTCCTAGACCATTCTAAGCCTTTAGAATACTCTCTTAACCATTCTACACTTGTTAGAACCTCCAAGGACTCATGCTACACGCTCTATGTCCCTTAGGGACTCAAGCATTGTTTAGGATCATTCTAATGGTTCTTATAAGTCCTAATACACATTCCTAGACCATTCTAAGCCTTTACAATACTCTCTTAACCATTCTACATTTGTTAGAACATCCAAGGACTCGTGCTACACCCTCTACGTCCCTTGGTGTACCAAGCAATGTTTAGGATCATTCTAATGGTTCTTATAAGTCCTAATACACATTCCTAGACCATTCTAAGCCTTTAGAATACTCTCTTAACCATTATACACTTGTTAAAACCTCCAAGGACTCATGCTACACCCTCTACGTCCCTTGGGGACTCAAGCATTGTTTAGGATCATTCTAATGGTTCATATAAGTCCTAATACATATTCCTAGACCATTCTAAGCCTTTAGAATACTCTCTTCACCATTCTACACTTGTTAGAACCTCCAAGGACTCGTGCTACACCCTCTACGTCCTTTGGGGTGCCAAGCAATGTTTAGGATCATTCTAATGTTTCTTATAAGTCCTAATACACATTCCTAGACCATTCTAAGCCTTTAGAATACTCTCTTAACCATTCTACACTTGTTAGAACCTCCAATGACTCGTGCTACACCCTCTACGTCACTTGGGGTACCGAGCAATGTTTAGGATCGTTCTAATGGTTCTTATAAGTCCTAATACACATTCCTAGACCATTCTAAGCCTTTAGAATACTCTCTTAACCATTCTACACTTGTTAGAACCTCCAAGGACTCATGCTACACGCTCTACGTCCCTTAGGGAGTCAAGCATTGTTTAGGATCATTCTAATGGTTCATATAAGTCCAAATACATATTCCTAGACCATTCTAAGCCTTTAGAATACTCTCTTCACCATTCTACACTTGTTAGAACCTCCAAGGACTCGTGCTACACCCTCTACGTCACTTGGGGTACCGAGCAATGTTTAGGATCATTCTAATGGTTCTTATAAGTCCTAATACACATTCCTAGACCATTCTAAGCCTTTAGAATACTCTCTTAACCATTCTACACTTGTTAGAACATTCAAGGACTCGTGCTACACCCTCTACGTCCCTTGGTGTACCAAGCAATGTTTAGGATCATTCTAATGTTTCTTATAAGTCCTAATACACATTCCTAGACCATTCTAAGCCTTTAGAATACTCTCTTAACCATTCTACACTTGTTAGAACATTCAAGGACTCGTGCTACACCCTCTACGTCCCTTGGTGTACCAAGCAATGTTTAGGATCATTCTAATGTTTCTTATAAGTCCTAATACACATTCCTAGACCATTCTAAGCCTTTAGAATACTCTCTTAACCATTCTACACTTGTTAGAACCTCCAAGGACTCATGCTACACGCTCTACTTCCCTTGGGGACACAAGCATTGTTTTGGATCATTCTAATGGTTCTTATAAGTCCAAATTCATTTTCCTAGACCATTCTAATCCTTTAGAATACACTCTTGACCATTCTACACTTGTTTGAACATCCAAGGACTCGTGCTACACCCTCTACGTCCTTTGGGGTACCAAGAAATGTTTAGGATCATTCTAATGGTTCTTATAAGTCCTAATACACATTCCTAGACCATTCTAAGCCTTTAGAATACTCTCTTAACCATTCTACACTTGTTAGAACCTCCAAGGACTCATGTTACATGCTCTACGTCCCTTGGGGACTCAAGCATTGTTTAGGATCATTCTAATGGTTCTTATAAGTCCAAATACATATTACTAGACCATTCTAAGCCTTTAGAATACTCTCTTAACCATTCTACACTTGTTAGAACCTCCAAGGACTCACGCTACACGCTCTACGTCCCTTGGGGACTCAAGCATTGTTTAGGATCATTCTAATGGTTCTTATAAATCCAAATACATGTTCCTAGACCATTCTAAGCCTTTAGAATACTCTCTTAACCATTCTACACTTGTTAGAACCTCCAAGGACTCGTGCTACACCCTCTACGTCACTTGGGGTACCGAGCAATGCTTAGGATCATTCTAATGGTTCTTATAAGTCCTAATACATAGACCATTCTAAGCCTTTAGAATACTCTGTTAACCATTCAACACTTGTTAGAACATCCAAGGACTCGTGCCACACCCTCTACGTCCCTTGGTGTACCAAGCAATGTTTCGGATCATTCTAATGGTTCTTATAAGTCCTAATACACATTCCTAGATTCTAAGCCTTTAGAATACTCTCTTAACCATTATACACTTGTTAAACCTCCAAGGACTCATGCTACACCCTCTACGTCCCTTGAGGACTCAATTATTGTTTAGGATCATTCTAATGGTTCTTATAAGTCCTAATACACATTCCTAGACCATTCTAAGCCTTTAGAATACTCTCTTAACCATTCTACACTTGTTAGAACATGCACGGACTCGTGCTACACCCTCTACGTCCCTTGGTGTACCAAGCAATGTTTAGGATCATTCTAATGGTTCTTATAAGTCCTAATACATCTTCCTAGACCATTCTAAGCCTTTAGAATACTCTCTTAACCATTCTACACTTGTTAGAACCTCCAAGGACTCATGCTACACGCTCTACTTCCCTTGGGGACACAAGCATTGTTTTGGATCATTCTAATGGTTCTTATAAGTCCAAATTCATTTTCCTAGACCATTCTAATCCTTTAGAATACACTCTTGACCATTCTACACTTGTTTGAACATCCAAGGACTCGTGCTACACCCTCTACGTCCTTTGGGGTACCAAGAAATGTTTAGGATCATTCTAATGGTTCTTATAAGTCCTAATACACATTCCTAGACCATTCTAAGCCTTTAGAATACTCTCTTAACCATTCTACACTTGTCAGAACCTCCAAGGACTCATGTTACACGCTCTACGTCCCTTGGGGACTCAAGCATTGTTTAGGATCATTCTAATGGTTCTTATAAGTCCAAATACATATTACTAGACCATTCTAAGCCTTTAGAATACTCTCTTAACCATTCTACACTTGTTAGAACCTCCAAGGACTCACGCTACACGCTCTACGTCCCTTGGGGACTCAAGCATTGTTTAGGATCATTCTAATGGTTCTTATAAATCCAAATACATGTTCCTAGACCATTCTAAGCCTTTAGAATACTCTCTTAACCATTCTACACTTGTTAGAACCTCCAAGGACTCGTGCTACACCCTCTACGTCACTTGGGGTACCGAGCAATGCTTAGGATCATTCTAATGGTTCTTATAAGTCCTAATACATAGACCATTCTAAGCCTTTAGAATACTCTGTTAACCATTCAACACTTGTTAGAACATCCAAGGACTCGTGCCACACCCTCTACGTCCCTTGGTGTACCAAGCAATGTTTCGGATCATTCTAATGGTTCTTATAAGTCCTAATACACATTCCTAGATTCTAAACCTTTAGAATACTCTCTTAACCATTATACACTTGTTAAACCTCCAAGGACTCATGCTACACCCTCTACGTCCCTTGAGGACTCAATTATTGTTTAGGATCATTCTAATGGTTCTTATAAGTCCTAATACACATTCCTAGACCATTCTAAGCCTTTAGAATACTCTCTTAACCATTCTACACTTGTTAGAACATGCACGGACTCGTGCTACACCCTCTACGTCCCTTGGTGTACCAAGCAATGTTTAGGATCATTCTAATGGTTCTTATAAGTCCTAATACACCTTCCTAGACCATTCTAAGCCTTTAGAATACTCTCTTAACCATTATACACTTGTTAAAACCTCCAAGGACTCGTGCTACACCCTCTATGTCCCTTGAGGACTCAAGTATTGTTTAGGATCATTCTAATGGTTCTTATAAGTCCTAATAAACATTCCTAGACCATTCTAAGCCTTTAGAATACTCTCTTAACCATTCTACACTTGTTAGAACATCCAAGGACTCGTGCTACACCCTCTACGTCCTTTGGGGTACCAAGAAATGTTTAGGATCATTCTAATGGTTCTTATAAGTCCTAATACACATTCCTAGACCATTCTAAGCCTTTAGAATACTCTCTTAACCATTCTACACTTGTTAGAACCTCCAAGGACTCATGCTACACCCTCTACGTCCCTTGGGGACTCAAGCATTGTTTAGGATCATTCTAATGATTCATATAAGTCCAAATACATATTCCTAGACCATTCTAAGCCTTTAGAATACTCTCTTCACCATTCTACACTTGTTAGAACCTCCAAGGACTCGTGCTACACCCTCTACGTCACTTGGGGTACCGAGCAATGTTTAGGATCATTCTAATGGTTCTTATAAGTCCTAATACACATTCCTAGACCATTCTAAGCCTTTAGAATACTCTCTTAACCATTCTACACTTGTTAGAACCTCCAAGGACTCATGCTACACGCTTTACTTCCCTTGGGGACTCAAGCATTGTTTTGGATCATTCTAATGGTTCATATAAGTCCAAATACATATTCCTAGACCATTCTAAGCCTTTAGAATACTCTCTTCACCATTCTACACTTGTTAGAACCTCCAAGGACTCGTGCTACACCCTCTACGTCACTTGGGGTACCGAGCAATGTTTAGGATCATTCTAATGGTTCTTATAAGTCCTAATACACATTCCTAGACCATTCTAAGCCTTTAGAATACTCTCTTAACCATTCTACACTTGTTAGAACCTCCAAGGACTCATGCTACACGCTCTATGTCCCTTAGGGACTCAAGCATTGTTTAGGATCATTCTAATGGTTCTTATAAATCCAAATACATATTCCTAGACCATTCTAAGCCTTTAGAATACTCTCTTAACCATTCTACACTTGTTAGAACCTCCAAGGACTCGTGCTACACCCTCTACGTCACTTGGGGTACCGAGCAATGTTTAGGATCATTCTAATGGTTCTTATAAGTCCTAATACACATTCCTAGACCATTCTAAGCCTTTAGAATACTCTCTTAACCATTCTACACTTGTTAGAACATTCAAGGACTCGTGCTACACCCTCTACGTCCCTTGGTGCACCAAGCAATGTTTAGGATCATTCTAATGTTTCTTATAAGTCCTAATACACATTCCTAGACCATTCTAAGCCTTTAGAATACTCTCTTAACCATTCTACACTTGTTAGAACCTCCAAGGACTCATGCTACAAGCTCTACTTCCCTTGGGGACACAAGCATTGTTTTGGATCATTCTAATGGTTCTTATAAGTCCAAATTCATTTTCCTAGACCATTCTAATCCTTTAGAATACACTCTTGACCATTCTACACTTGTTTGAACATCCAAGGACTCGTGCTACACCCTCTACGTCCTTTGGGGTACCAAGAAATGTTTAGGATCATTCTAATGGTTCTTATAAGTCCTAATACACATTCCTAGACCATTCTAAGCCTTTAGAATACTCTCTTAACCATTCTACACTTGTTAGAACATTCAAGGACTCGTGCTACACCCTCTACGTCCCTTGGTGTACCAAGCAATGTTTAGGATCATTCTAATGTTTCTTATAAGTCCTAATACACATTCCTAGACCATTCTAAGCCTTTAGAATACTCTCTTAACCATTCTACACTTGTTAGAACCTCCAAGGACTCATGCTGCATGCTCTACTTCCCTTGGGGACACAAGCATTGTTTTGGATCATTCTAATGGTTCTTATAAGTCCAAATTCATTTTCCTAGACCATTCTAATCCTTTAGAATACACTCTTGACCATTCTACACTTGTTTGAACATCCAAGGACTCGTGCTACACCCTCTACGTCCTTTGGGGTACCAAGAAATGTTTAGGATCATTCTAATGGTTCTTATAAGTCCTAATACACATTCCTAGACCATTCTAAGCCTTTAGAATACTCTCTTAACCATTCTACACTTGTTAGAACATTCAAGGACTCGTGCTACACCCTCTACGTCCCTTGGTGTACCAAGCAATGTTTAGGATCATTCTAATGTTTCTTATAAGTATAAATACACATTCCTAGACCATTCTAAGCCTTTAGAATACTCTCTTAACCATTCTACACTTGTTAGAACCTCCAAGGACTCATGCTACACGCTCTACTTCCCTTGGGGACTCAAGCATTGTTTTGGATCATTCTAATGGTTCATATAAGTCCAAATACATATTCCTAGACCATTCTAAGCGTTTAGAATACTCTCTTCACCATTCTACACTTGTTAGAACCTCCAAGGACTCGTGCTACACCCTCTACGTCACTTGGGGTACCGAGCAATGTTTAGGATCATTCTAATGGTTCTTATAAGTCCTAATACACATTCCTAGACCATTCTAAGCCTTTAGAATACTCTCTTAACCATTCTACACTTGTTAGAACCTCCAAGGACTCATGCTACACGCTCTATGTCCCTTAGGGACTCAAGCATTGTTTAGGATCATTCTAATGGTTCTTATAAATCCAAATACATATTCCTAGAGCATTCTAAGCCTTTAGAATACTCTCTTAACCATTCTACACTTGTTAGAACCTCCAAGGACTCGTGCTACACCCTCTACGTCACTTGGGGTACCGAGCAATGTTTAGGATCATTCTAATGGTTCTTATAAGTCCTAATACACATTCCTAGACCATTCTAAGCCTTTAGAATACTCTCTTAACCATTCTACACTTGTTAGAACATTCAAGGACTCGTGCTACACCCTCTACGTCCCTTGGTGTACCAAGCAATGTTTAGGATCATTCTAATGTTTCTTATAAGTCCTAATACACATTCCTAGACCATTCTAAGCCTTTAGAATACTCCCTTAACCATTCTACACTTGTTAGAACCTCCAAGGACTCATGCTAAATGCTCTACTTCCCTTGGGGACACAAGCATTGTTTTGGATCATTCTAATGGTTCTTATAAGTCCAAATTCATTTTCCTAGACCATTCTAATCCTTTAGAATACACTCTTGACCATTCTACACTTGTTTGAACATCCAAGGACTCGTGCTACACCCTCTACGTCCTTTGGGGTACCAAGAAATGTTTAGGATCATTCTAATGGTTCTTATAAGTCCTAATACACATTCCTAGACCATTCTAAGCCTTTAGAATACTCTCTTAACCATTCTACACTTGTTAGAACATTCAAGGACTCGTGCTACACCCTCTACGTCCCTTGGTGTACCAAGCAATGTTTAGGATCATTCTAATGTTTCTTATAAGTCCTAATACACATTCCTAGACCATTCTAAGCCTTTAGAATACTCTCTTAACCATTCTACACTTGTTAGAACCTCCAAGGACTCATGCTACACGCTCTACTTCCCTTGGGGACTCAAGCATTGTTTTGGATCATTCTAATGGTTCTTATAAGTCCAAATTCATTTTCCTAGACCATTCTAATCCTTTAGAATACACTCTTGACCATTCTACACTTGTTAGAACCTCCAAGGACTCGTGCTACACCCTCTACGTCACTTGGGGTACCGAGCAATGTTTAGGATCATTCTAATGGTTCTTATAAGTCCTAATACACATTCCTAGACCATTCTAAGCCTTTAGAATACTCTCTTAACCATTCTACACTTGTTAGAACCTCCAAGGACTCATGCTACACGCTCTACGTCCCTTAGGGACTCAAGCATTGTTTAGGATCATTCTAATGGTTCTTATAAATCCAAATACATATTACTAGACCATTCTAAGCCTTTAGAATACTCTCTTAACCATTCTACACTTGTTAGAACATCCAAGGACTCGTGCTACACCCTCTACATCCCTTGGTGTACCAAGCAATGTTTAGGATCATTCTAATGGTTCTTACAAGTCCTAATACACCTTCCTAGACCATTCTAAGCCTTAAGAATACTCTCTTAACCATTCTACACTTGTTAGAACCTCCAAGGACTCATGCTACACCCTCTACGTCCCTTGGGGAGTCAAGTATTGTTTAGGATCATTCTAATGGTTCATATAAGTCCAAATACATATTCCTAGACCATTATAAGCCTTTAGAATACTCTCTTAACCATTCTACACTTGTTAGAACCTCCAAGGACTCATGCTACACGCTCTACGTCCCTTGGGGACTCAAGCATTGTTTAGGATCATTCTAATGGTTCTTATAAGTCCAAATACATATTCCTAGAACATTCTAAGCCTTTAGAATACTCTCTTAACCATTCTACACTTGTTAGAACCTCCAAGGACTCATGCTACACGCTCAACTTCCCTTGGGGACTCAAGCATTGTTTTGGATCATTCTAATGGTTCTTATAAGTCCAAATTCATTTTCCTAGACCATTCTAATCCTTTAGAATACACTCTTGACCATTCTACACTTGTTAGAACCTCCAAGGACTCGTGCTACACCATCTACGTCACTTGGGGTACCGAGCAATGTTTAGGATCATTCTAATGGTTCTTATAAGTCCTAATACACATTCCTAGACCATTCTAAGCCTTTAGAATACTCTCTTAACCATTCTACACTTGTTAGAACCTCCAAGGACTCATGCTACACGCTCTACGTCCCTTAGGGACTCAAGCATTGT
This sequence comes from Crotalaria pallida, assembly GCA_037953625.1. Lineage (NCBI taxonomy): Eukaryota > Viridiplantae > Streptophyta > Magnoliopsida > Fabales > Fabaceae > Crotalaria > Crotalaria pallida. Next base: position 69,260,360 of record CM075649.1, on the reverse strand, counting down.
TTAGGATCATTCTAATGGTTCTTATAAATCCAAATACATATTACTAGACCATTCTAAGCCTGTAGAATACTCTCTTAACCATTCTACACTTGTTAGAACCTCCAAGGACTCGTGCTACACCCTCTACGTCACTTGGGGTACCGAGCAATGTTTAGGATCATTCTAATGGTTCTTATAAGTCCTAATACGCATTCCTAGACCATTCTAAGCTTAACCATTCTACACTTGTTAGAACATTCAAGGACTCGTGCTACACCCTCTACGTCACTTGGGGTACCGAGCAATGTTTAGGATCATTCTAATGGTTCTTATAAGTCCTAATACACATTCCTAGACCATTCTAAGCCTTTAGAATACTCTCTTAACCATTCTACACTTGTTAAACCTCCAAGGACTCATGCTACACCCTCTACGTCCCTTGAGGACTCAAGTATTGTTTAGGATCATTCTAATGGTTCTTATAAGTCCTAATACACATTCCTAGACCATTCTAAGCCTTTAGAATACTCTCTTAACCATTCTACACTTGTTAGAACATCCAAGGACTCGTGCTACACCCTCTACGTCCCTTGGTGTACCAAGCAATGTTTAGGATCATTCTAATGGTTCTTATAAGTCCTAATACACCTTTCTAGACCATTCTAAGCCTTTAGAATACTCTCTTAACCATTATACACTTGTTAAAACCACCAAGGACTCGTGCTACACGCTCTACGTCCCTTGGGGACTCAAGCATTGTTTAGGATCATTCTAATGGTTCATATAAGTCCAAATACATATTCCTAGACCATTCAAAGCCTTTAGAATACTCTCTTCACCATTCTACACTTGTTAGAACCTCCAAGGACTCGTGCTACACCCTCTACGTCCTTTGGGTTACCAAGCAATGTTTAGGATCATTCTAATGGTTCTTATAAGTCCTAATACACATTCCTAGACCATTCTAAGCCTTTAGAATACTCTCTTAACCATTCTACACTTGTTAGAACATTCAAGGACTCGTGCTACACCCTCTACGTCCCTTGGTGCACCAAGCAATGTTTAGGATCATTCTAATGTTTCTTATAAGTCCTAATACACATTCCTAGACCATTCTAAGCCTTTAGAATACTCTCTTAACCATTCTACACTTGTTAGAACCTCCAAGGACTCATGCTACATGCTCTACTTCCCTTGGGGACACAAGCATTGTTTTGGATCATTCTAATGGTTCTTATAAGTCCAAATTCATTTTCCTAGACCATTCTAATCCTTTAGAATACACTCTTGACCATTCTACACTTGTTTGAACATCCAAGGACTCGTGCTACACCCTCTACGTCCTTTGGGGTACCAAGAAATGTTTAGGATCATTCTAATGGTTCTTATAAGTCCTAATACACATTCCTAGACCATTCTAAGCCTTTAGAATACTCTCTTAACCATTCTACACTTGTTAGAACATTCAAGGACTCGTGCTACACCCTCTACGTCCCTTGGTGTACCAAGCAATGTTTAGGATCATTCTAATGTTTCTTATAAGTCCTAATACACATTCCTAGACCATTCTAAGCCTTTAGAATACTCTCTTAACCATTCTACACTTGTTAGAACCTCCAAGGACTCATGCTGCATGCTCTACTTCCCTTGGGGACACAAGCATTGTTTTGGATCATTCTAATGGTTCTTATAAGTCCAAATTCATTTTCCTAGACCATTCTAATCCTTTAGAATACACTCTTGACCATTCTACACTTGTTTGAACATCCAAGGACTCGTGCTACACCCTCTACGTCCTTTGGGGTACCAAGAAATGTTTAGGATCATTCTAATGGTTCTTATAAGTCCTAATACACATTCCTAGACCATTCTAAGCCTTTAGAATACTCTCTTAACCATTCTACACTTGTTAGAACATTCAAGGACTCGTGCTACACCCTCTACGTCCCTTGGTGTACCAAGCAATGTTTAGGATCATTCTAATGTTTCTTATAAGTATAAATACACATTCCTAGACCATTCTAAGCCTTTAGAATACTCTCTTAACCATTCTACACTTGTTAGAACCTCCAAGGACTCATGCTACACGCTCTACTTCCCTTGGGGACTCAAGCATTGTTTTGGATCATTCTAATGGTTCATATAAGTCCAAATACATATTCCTAGACCATTCTAAGCCTTTAGAATACTCTCTTCACCATTCTACACTTGTTAGAACCTCCAAGGACTCGTGCTACACCCTCTACGTCACTTGGGGTACCGAGCAATGTTTAGGATCATTCTAATGGTTCTTATAAGTCCTAATACACATTCCTAGACCATTCTAAGCCTTTAGAATACTCTCTTAACCATTCTACACTTGTTAGAACCTCCAAGGACTCATGCTACACGCTCTATGTCCCTTAGGGACTCAAGCATTGTTTAGGATCATTCTAATGGTTCTTATAAATCCAAATACATATTCCTAGAGCATTCTAAGCCTTTAGAATACTCTCTTAACCATTCTACACTTGTTAGAACCTCCAAGGACTCGTGCTACACCCTCTACGTCACTTGGGGTACCGAGCAATGTTTAGGATCATTCTAATGGTTCTTATAAGTCCTAATACACATTCCTAGACCATTCTAAGCCTTTAGAATACTCTCTTAACCATTCTACACTTGTTAGAACATTCAAGGACTCGTGCTACACCCTCTACGTCCCTTGGTGTACCAAGCAATGTTTAGGATCATTCTAATGTTTCTTATAAGTCCTAATACACATTCCTAGACCATTCTAAGCCTTTAGAATACTCCCTTAACCATTCTACACTTGTTAGAACCTCCAAGGACTCATGCTAAATGCTCTACTTCCCTTGGGGACACAAGCATTGTTTTGGATCATTCTAATGGTTCTTATAAGTCCAAATTCATTTTCCTAGACCATTCTAATCCTTTAGAATACACTCTTGACCATTCTACACTTGTTTGAACATCCAAGGACTCGTGCTACACCCTCTACGTCCTTTGGGGTACCAAGAAATGTTTAGGATCATTCTAATGGTTCTTATAAGTCCTAATACACATTCCTAGACCATTCTAAGCCTTTAGAATACTCTCTTAACCATTCTACACTTGTTAGAACATTCAAGGACTCGTGCTACACCCTCTACGTCCCTTGGTGTACCAAGCAATGTTTAGGATCATTCTAATGTTTCTTATAAGTCCTAATACACATTCCTAGACCATTCTAAGCCTTTAGAATACTCTCTTAACCATTCTACACTTGTTAGAACCTCCAAGGACTCATGCTGCATGCTCTACTTCCCTTGGGGACACAAGCATTGTTTTGGATCATTCTAATGGTTCTTATAAGTCCAAATTCATTTTCCTAGACCATTCTAATCCTTTAGAATACACTCTTGACCATTCTACACTTGTTTGAACATCCAAGGACTCGTGCTACACCCTCTACGTCCTTTGGGGTACCAAGAAATGTTTAGGATCATTCTAATGGTTCTTATAAGTCCTAATACACATTCCTAGACCATTCTAAGCCTTTAGAATACTCTCTTAACCATTCTACACTTGTTAGAACATTCAAGGACTCGTGCTACACCCTCTACGTCCCTTGGTGTACCAAGCAATGTTTAGGATCATTCTAATGTTTCTTATAAGTATAAATACACATTCCTAGACCATTCTAAGCCTTTAGAATACTCTCTTAACCATTCTACACTTGTTAGAACCTCCAAGGACTCATGCTACACGCTCTACTTCCCTTGGGGACTCAAGCATTGTTTTGGATCATTCTAATGGTTCATATAAGTCCAAATACATATTCCTAGACCATTCTAAGCCTTTAGAATACTCTCTTCACCATTCTACACTTGTTAGAACCTCCAAGGACTCGTGCTACACCCTCTACGTCACTTGGGGTACCGAGCAATGTTTAGGATCATTCTAATGGTTCTTATAAGTCCTAATACACATTCCTAGACCATTCTAAGCCTTTAGAATACTCTCTTAACCATTCTACACTTGTTAGAACCTCCAAGGACTCATGCTACACGCTCTATGTCCCTTAGGGACTCAAGCATTGTTTAGGATCATTCTAATGGTTCTTATAAATCCAAATACATATTCCTAGAGCATTCTAAGCCTTTAGAATACTCTCTTAACCATTCTACACTTGTTAGAACCTCCAAGGACTCGTGCTACACCCTCTACGTCACTTGGGGTACCGAGCAATGTTTAGGATCATTCTAATGGTTCTTATAAGTCCTAATACACATTCCTAGACCATTCTAAGCCTTTAGAATACTCTCTTAACCATTCTACACTTGTTAGAACATTCAAGGACTCGTGCTACACCCTCTACGTCCCTTGGTGTACCAAGCAATGTTTAGGATCATTCTAATGTTTCTTATAAGTCCTAATACACATTCCTAGACCATTCTAAGCCTTTAGAATACTCCCTTAACCATTCTACACTTGTTAGAACCTCCAAGGACTCATGCTAAATGCTCTACTTCCCTTGGGGACACAAGCATTGTTTTGGATCATTCTAATGGTTCTTATAAGTCCAAATTCATTTTCCTAGACCATTCTAATCCTTTAGAATACACTCTTGACCATTCTACACTTGTTTGAACATCCAAGGACTCGTGCTACACCCTCTACGTCCTTTGGGGTACCAAGAAATGTTTAGGATCATTCTAATGGTTCTTATAAGTCCTAATACACATTCCTAGACCATTCTAAGCCTTTAGAATACTCTCTTAACCATTCTACACTTGTTAGAACATTCAAGGACTCGTGCTACACCCTCTACGTCCCTTGGTGTACCAAGCAATGTTTAGGATCATTCTAATGTTTCTTATAAGTCCTAATACACATTCCTAGACCATTCTAAGCCTTTAGAATACTCTCTTAACCATTCTACACTTGTTAGAACCTCCAAGGACTCATGCTACACGCTCTACTTCCCTTGGGGACTCAAGCATTGTTTTGGATCATTCTAATGGTTCTTATAAGTCCAAATTCATTTTCCTAGACCATTCTAATCCTTTAGAATACACTCTTGACCATTCTACACTTGTTAGAACCTCCAAGGACTCGTGCTACACCCTCTACGTCACTTGGGGTACCGAGCAATGTTTAGGATCATTCTAATGGTTCTTATAAGTCCTAATACACATTCCTAGACCATTCTAAGCCTTTAGAATACTCTCTTAACCATTCTACACTTGTTAGAACCTCCAAGGACTCATGCTACACGCTCTACGTCCCTTAGGGACTCAAGCATTGTTTAGGATCATTCTAATGGTTCTTATAAATCCAAATACATATTACTAGACCATTCTAAGCCTTTAGAATACTCTCTTAACCATTCTACACTTGTTAGAACATCCAAGGACTCGTGCTACACCCTCTACATCCCTTGGTGTACCAAGCAATGTTTAGGATCATTCTAATGGTTCTTACAAGTCCTAATACACCTTCCTAGACCATTCTAAGCCTTAAGAATACTCTCTTAACCATTCTACACTTGTTAGAACCTCCAAGGACTCATGCTACACCCTCTACGTCCCTTGGGGAGTCAAGTATTGTTTAGGATCATTCTAATGGTTCATATAAGTCCAAATACATATTCCTAGACCATTATAAGCCTTTAGAATACTCTCTTAACCATTCTACACTTGTTAGAACCTCCAAGGACTCATGCTACACGCTCTACGTCCCTTGGGGACTCAAGCATTGTTTAGGATCATTCTAATGGTTCTTATAAGTCCAAATACATATTCCTAGAACATTCTAAGCCTTTAGAATACTCTCTTAACCATTCTACACTTGTTAGAACCTCCAAGGACTCATGCTACACGCTCAACTTCCCTTGGGGACTCAAGCATTGTTTTGGATCATTCTAATGGTTCTTATAAGTCCAAATTCATTTTCCTAGACCATTCTAATCCTTTAGAATACACTCTTGACCATTCTACACTTGTTAGAACCTCCAAGGACTCGTGCTACACCATCTACGTCACTTGGGGTACCGAGCAATGTTTAGGATCATTCTAATGGTTCTTATAAGTCCTAATACACATTCCTAGACCATTCTAAGCCTTTAGAATACTCTCTTAACCATTCTACACTTGTTAGAACCTCCAAGGACTCATGCTACACGCTCTACGTCCCTTAGGGACTCAAGCATTGTTTAGGATCATTCTAATGGTTCTTATAAATCCAAATACATATTACTAGACCATTCTAAGCCTGTAGAATACTCTCTTAACCATTCTACACTTGTTAGAACCTCCAAGGACTCGTGCTACACCCTCTACGTCACTTGGGGTACCGAGCAATGTTTAGGATCATTCTAATGGTTCTTATAAGTCCTAATACGCATTCCTAGACCATTCTAAGCTTAACCATTCTACACTTGTTAGAACATTCAAGGACTCGTGCTACACCCTCTACGTCACTTGGGGTACCGAGCAATGTTTAGGATCATTCTAATGGTTCTTATAAGTCCTAATACACATTCCTAGACCATTCTAAGCCTTTAGAATACTCTCTTAACCATTCTACACTTGTTAAACCTCCAAGGACTCATGCTACACCCTCTACGTCCCTTGAGGACTCAAGTATTGTTTAGGATCATTCTAATGGTTCTTATAAGTCCTAATACACATTCCTAGACCATTCTAAGCCTTTAGAATACTCTCTTAACCATTCTACACTTGTTAGAACATCCAAGGACTCGTGCTACACCCTCTACGTCCCTTGGTGTACCAAGCAATGTTTAGGATCATTCTAATGGTTCTTATAAGTCCTAATACACCTTTCTAGACCATTCTAAGCCTTTAGAATACTCTCTTAACCATTATACACTTGTTAAAACCACCAAGGACTCGTGCTACACGCTCTACGTCCCTTGGGGACTCAAGCATTGTTTAGGATCATTCTAATGGTTCATATAAGTCCAAATACATATTCCTAGACCATTCAAAGCCTTTAGAATACTCTCTTCACCATTCTACACTTGTTAGAACCTCCAAGGACTCATGCGACACGCTCTACTTTCCTTGGGGACTCAAGAATTATTTAGGATCATTCTAATGGTTCTTATAAGTCCTAATACACCTTCCTAGACCATTCTAAGCCTTTAGAATACACTCTTAACCATGCTACACTTGTTAGAACCTCCAAGGACTTGTGCTACACCCTCTACGTCACTTGGGGTACCGAGCAATGTTTAGGATCATTCTAATGGTTCTTATAAGTCCTAATACACATTCCTAGACCATTCTAAGCCTTTAGAATACTCTCTTAACCATTCTACACTTGTTAGAACCTCCAAGGACTCATGCTACACGCTCTACGTTCCTTGGGGACTCAAGCATTGTTTAGGATCATTCTAATGGTTCTTATAAGTCCAAATACATATTACTAGACCATTCTAAGCCTTTAGAATACTCTCTTAACCATTCTACACTTGTTAGAACCTCCAAGGACTCATGCGACACGCTCTACTTCCCTTGGGGACTCAAGCATTATTTAGGATCATTCTAATGGTTCTTATAAGTCCAAATACATATTACTAGACCATTCTAAGCCTTTAGAATACTCTCTTAACCATTCTACACTTGTTAGAACCTCCAAGGACTCATGCTACACGCTCTACGTTCCTTGGGGACTCAAGCATTGTTTTGGATCATTCTAATGGTTCTTATAAGTCCAAATACATATTACTAGACCATTCTAAGCCTTTAGAATACTCTCTTAACCATTCTACACTTGTTAGAACCTCCAAGGACTCATGCGACACGCTCTACTTCCCTTGGGGACTCAAGCATTATTTAGGATCATTCTAATGGTTCTTATAAGTCCAAATACATATTACTAGACCATTCTAAGCCTTTAGAATACTCTCTTAACCATTCTACACTTGTTAGAACCTCCAAGGACTCATGCTACATGCTCTACGTTCCTTGGGGACTCAAGCATTGTTTAGGATCATTCTAATGGTTCTTATAAGTCCAAATACATATTACTAGACCATTCTAAGCCTTTAGAATACTCTCTTAACCATTCTACACTTGTTAGAACCTCCAAGGACTCATGCGACACGCTCTACTTCCCTTGGGGACTCAAGCATTATTTAGGATCATTCTAATGGTTCTTATAAGTCCAAATACATATTCCTAGAACCTTCTAAGCCTTTAGAATACTCTCTTAACTATTCTACACTTGTTAGAACCTCCAAGGACTCGTGCTACACCCTCTACGTCACTTGGGGACTCAAGCATTGTTTAGGATCATTCTAATGGTTCATATAAGTCCAAATACATATTCCTAGACCATTCAAAGCCTTTAGAATACTCTCTTCACCATTCTACACTTGTTAGAACCTCCAAGGACTCGTGCTACACCCTCTACGTCACTTGGGGTACCGAGCAATGTTTAGGATCATTCTAATGGTTCTTATAAGTCCTAATACACATTCCTAGACCATTCTAAGCCTTTAGAATACTCTGTTAACCATTCAACACTTGTTAGAACATCCAAGGACTCGTGCTACACCCTCTACGTCCCTTGGTGTACCAAGCAATGTTTCGGATCATTCTAATGGTTCTTATAAGTCCTAATACACATTCCTAGATTCTAAGCCTTTAGAATACTCTCTTAACCATTATACACTTGTTAAACCTCCAAGGACTCATGCTACACCCTCTACGTCCCTTGAGGACTCAAGTATTGTTTAGGATCATTCTAATGGTTCTTATAAGTCCTGATACACCTTCCTAGACCATTCTAAGCCTTTAGAATACTCTCTTAACCATTCTACACTTGTTAGAACCTCCAAGGACTCATGCTACACCCTCTACGTCCCTTGGGGACTCAAGAAATGTTTAGGATCATTCTAATGGTTCATATAAGTCCAAATACATATTCCTTGACCATTCTAAGCCTTTAGAATACTCTCTTAACCATTCTACACTTGTTATAACCTCCTAGGACTCGTGCTACACCCTCTACGTCCTTTGGGGTACCAACCAATGTTTAGGATCATTCTAATGGTTCTTATAAGTGCTAATACACATTCCTAGACCATTATAGGCCTTTAGAATACTCTCTTAACCATTCTACACTTGTTAGAACCTCCAAGGACTCATGCGACACGCTCTACTTCCCTTGGGGACTCAAGAATTATTTAGGATCATTCTAATGGTTCTTATAAGTCCAAATACATATTACTAGACCATTCTAAGCCTTTAGAATACTCTCTTAACTATTCTACACTTGTTAGAACCTCCAAGGACTCATGCTACACGCTCTACGTCCCTTGGGGACTCAAGCATTGTTTAGGATCATTCTAATGGTTCTTATAAGTCCAAATACATATTCCAAGAACATTCTAAGCCTTTAGAATACTCTCTTAACTATTCTACACTTGTTAGAACCTCCAAGGACTCATGCTACACGCTCTACGTCCCTTGGGGACTCAAGCATTGTTTAGGATCATTCTAATGGTTCTTATAAATCCAAATACATATTCCTAGACCATTCTAAGCCTTTAGAATACTCTCTTAACCATTCTACACTTGTTAGAACCTCCAAGGACTCATGCTACACGCTCTACGTCCCTTGGGGACTCAAGCATAGTTTAGGATCATTCTAATGGTTCTTATAAGTCCAAATACATATTCCTAGAACATTCTAAGCCTTTAGAATACTCTCTTAACCATTCTACACTTGTTAGAACCTCCAAGGACTCATGCTACACGCTCTACGTTCCTTGGGGACTCAAGCATTGTTTAGGATCATTCTAATGGTTCTTATAAGTCCAAATACATATTACTAGACCATTCTAAGCCTTTAGAATACTCTCTTAACCATTCTACACTTGTTAGAACCTCCAAGGACTCATGCGACACGCTCTACTTCCCTTGGGGACTCAAGCATTATTTAGGATCATTCTAATGGTTCTTATAAGTCCAAATACATATTACTAGACCATTCTAAGCCTTTAGAATACTCTCTTAACTATTCTACACTTGTTAGAACCTCCAAGGACTCATGCTACACGCTCTACGTCCCTTGGGGACTCAAGCATTGTTTAGGATCATTCTAATGGTTCTTATAAGTCCAAATACATATTCCTAGACCATTCTAAGCCTTTAGAATACTCTCTTAACTATTCTACACTTGTTAGAACCTCCAAGGACTCATGCTACACGCTCTACGTCCCTTGGGGACTCAAGCATTGTTTAGGATCATTCTAATGGTTCTTATAAGTCCAAATACATATTCCTAGAACATTCTAAGCCTTTAGAATACTCTCTTAACTATTCTACACTTGTTAGAACCTCCAAGGACTCATGCTACACGCTCTACGTCCCTTGGGGACTCAAGCATTGTTTAGGATCATTCTAATGGTTCTTATAAATCCAAATACATATTCCTAGACCATTCTAAGCCTTTAGAATACTCTCTTAACTATTCTACACTTGTTAGAACCTCCAAGGACTCATGCTACACGCTCTACGTCCCTTGGGGACTCAAGCATTGTTTAGGATCATTCTAATGGTTCTTATAAGTCCAAATACATATTCCTAGAACATTCTAAGCCTTTAGAATACTCTCTTAACCATTCTACACTTGTTAGAACCTCCAAGGACTCATGCTACACGCTCTACGTTCCTTGGGGACTCAAGCATTGTTTAGGATAATTCTAATGGTTCTTATAAGTCCAAATACATATTACTAGACCATTCTAAGCCTTTAGAATACTCTCTTAACCATTCTACACTTGTTAGAACCTCCAAGGACTCATGCGACACGCTCTACTTCCCTTGGGGACTCAAGCATTATTTAGGATCATTCTAATGGTTCTTATAAGTCCAAATACATATTACTAGACCATTCTAAGCCTTTAGAATACTCTCTTAACCATTCTACACTTGTTAGAACCTCCAAGGACTAATGCTACACGCTCTACGTCCCTTGGGGACTCAAGCATTGTTTAGGATCATTCTAATGGTTCTTATAAGTCCAAATACATATTCCTAGAACATTCTAAGCCTTTAGAATACTCTCTTAACTATTCTACACTTGTTAGAACCTCCAAGGACTCATGCTACACGCTCTACGTCCCTTGGGGACTCAAGCATTGTTTAGGATCATTCTAATGGTTCATATAAGTCCAAATACATATTCCTAGACCATTCAAAGCCTTTAGAATACTCTCTTCACCATTCTACACTTGTTAGAACCTCCAAGGACTCGTGCTACACCCTCTACGTCACTTGGGGTACCGAGCAATGTTTAGGATCAGTCTAATGGTTCTTATAAGTCCTAATACACATTCCTAGACCATTCTAAGCCTTTAGAATACTCTGTTAACCATTCAACACTTGTTAGAACATCCAAGGACTCGTGCTACACCCTCTACGTCCCTTGGTGTACCAAGCAATGTTTCGGATCATTCTAATGGTTCTTATAAGTCCTAATACACATTCCTAGATTCTAAGCCTTTAGAATACTCTCTTAACCATTATACACTTGTTAAACCTCCAAGGACTCATGCTACACCCTCTACGTCCCTTGAGGACTCAAGTATTGTTTAGGATCATTCTAATGGTTCTTATAAGTCCTAATACACATTCCTAGACCATTCTAAGCCTTTAGAATACTCTCTTAACCATTCTACACTTGTTAGAACATCCAAGGACTCGTGCTACACCCTCTACGTCCCTTGGTGTACCAAGCAATGTTTAGGATCATTCTAATGGTTCTTATAAGTCCTAATACACCTTCCTAGACCATTCTAAGCCTTTAGAATACTCTCTTAACCATTCTACACTTGTTAGAACCTCCAAGGACTCATGCTACACCCTCTACGTCCCTTGGGGACTCAAGAAATGTTTAGGATCATTCTAATGGTTCATATAAGTCCAAATACATATTTCTTTACCATTCTAAGCCTTTAGAATACTCTCTTAACCATTCTACACTTGTTATAACCTCCAAGGACTCGTGCTACACCCTCTACGTCCTTTGGGGTACCAACCAATGTTTAGGATCATTCTAATGGTTCTTATAAGTGCTAATACACATTCCTAGACCATTATAGGCCTTTAGAATACTCTCTTAACCATTCTACACATGTTAGAACCTCCAAGGACTCATGCGACACGCTCTACTTCCCTTGGGGACTCAAGAATTATTTAGGATCATTCTAATGGTTCTTATAAGTCCAAATACATATTCCTAGAACATTCTAAGCCTTTAGAATACTCTCTTAACCATTCTACACTTGTTAGAACCTCCAAGGACTCATGCTACACCCTCTTCGTCACTTGGGGACTCAAGCATTGTTTAGGATCATTCTAATGGTTCTTATAAGTCCAAATACAAATTACTAGACCATTCTAAGCCTTTAGAATACTCTCTTAACCATTCTACACTTGTTAGAACCTCCAAGGACTCATGCGACACGCTCTACTTCCCTTGGGGACTCAAGCATTTTTAGGATCATTCTAATGGTTCTTATAAGTCCAAATACATATTACTAGACCATTCTAAGCCTTTAGAATACTCTCTTAACTATTCTACACTTGTTAGAACCTCCAAGGACTCATGCTACACGCTCTACGTCCCTTGGGGACTCAAGCATTGTTTAGGATCATTCTAATGGTTCTTATAAGTCCAAATACATATTCCTAGAACATTCTAAGCCTTTAGAATACTCTCTTAACTATTCTACACTTGTTAGAACCTCCAAGGACTCATGCTACACGCTCTACGTCCCTTGGGGACTCAAGCATTGTTTAGGATCCTTCTAATGGTTCTTATAAATCCAAATACATATTCCTAGACCATTCTAAGCCTTTAGAATACTCTCTTAACCATTCTACACTTGTTAGAACCTCCAAGGACTCAAGCTACACGCTCTACGTCCCTTGGGGACTCAAGCATTGTTTAGGATCATTCTAATGGTTCTTATAAGTCCAAATACATATTCCTAGAACATTCTAAGCCTTTAGAATACTCTCTTAACTATTCTACACTTGTTAGAACCTCCAAGGACTCATGCTACACGCTCTACGTCCCTTGGGGACTCAAGCATTGTTTAGGATCATTCTAATGGTTCATATAAGTCCAAATACATATTCCTAGACCATTCAAAGCCTTTAGAATACTCTCTTCACCATTCTACACTTGTTAGAACCTCCAAGGACTCGTGCTACACCCTCTACGTCACTTGGGGTACCGAGCAATGTTTAGGATCATTCTAATGGTTCTTATAAGTCCTAATACACATTCCTAGACCATTCTAAGCCTTTAGAATACTCTGTTAACCATTCAACACTTGTTAGAACATCCAAGGACTCGTGCTACACCCTCTACGTCCCTTGGTGTACCAAGCAATGTTTCGGATCATTCTAATGGTTCTTATAAGTCCTAATACACATTCCTTGATTCTAAGCCTTTAGAATACTCTCTTAACCATTATACACTTGTTAAACCTCCAAGGACTCATGCTACACCCTCTACGTCCCTTGAGGACTCAAGTATTGTTTAGGATCATTCTAATGGTTCTTATAAGTCCTAATACACATTCCTAGACCATTCTAAGCCTTTAGAATACTCTCTTAACCATTCTACACTTGTTAGAACATCCAAGGACTCGTGCTACACCCTCTACGTCCCTTGGTGTACCAAGCAATGTTTAGGATCATTCTAATGGTTCTTATAAGTCCTAATACACCTTCCTAGACCATTCTAAGCCTTTAGAATACTCTCTTAACCATTCTACACTTGTTAGAACCTCCAAGGACTCATGCTACACCCTCTACGTCCCTTGCGGACTCAAGAAATGTTTAGGATCATTCTAATGGTTCATATAAGTCCAAATACATATTTCTTTACCATTCTAAGCCTTTAGAATACTCTCTTAACCATTCTACACTTGTTATAACCTCCAAGGACTCGTGCTACACCCTCTACGTCGTTGGGGACTCAAGCATTGTTTAGGATCATTCTAATGGTTCTTATAAGTCCAAATACATATTACTAGACCATTCTAAGCCTTTAGAATACTCTCTTAACTATTCTACACTTGTTAGAACCTCCAAGGACTCATGCTACACGCTCTACGTCCCTTGGGGACTCAAGCATTGTTTAGGATCATTCTAATGGTTCTTATAACTCCAAATACATATTCCTAGAACATTCTAAGCCTTTAGAATACTCTCTTAACTATTCTACACTTGTTAGAACCTCCAAGGACTCATGCTACACGCTCTACGTCCCTTGGGGACTCAAGCATTGTTTAGGATCATTCTAATGGTTCATATAAGTCCAAATACATATTCCTAGACCATTCAAAGCCTTTAGAATACTCTCTTCACCATTCTACACTTGTTAGAACCTCCAAGGACTCGTGCTACACCCTCTACGTCACTTGGGGTACCGAGCAATGTTTAGGATCATTCTAATGGTTCTTATAAGTCCTAATACACATTCCTAGACCATTCTAAGCCTTTAGAATACTCTGTTAACCATTCAACACTTGTTAGAACATCCAAGGACTCGTGCTACACCCTCTACGTCCCTTGGTGTACCAAGCAATGTTTCGGATCATTCTAATGGTTCTTATAAGTCCTAATACACATTCCTAGATTCTAAGCCTTTAGAATACTCTCTTAACCATTATACACTTGTTAAACCTCCAAGGACTCATGCTACACCCTCTACGTCCCTTGAGGACTCAAGTATTGTTTAGGATCATTCTAATGGTTCTTATAAGTCCTAATACACATTCCTAGACCATTCTAAGCCTTTAGAATACTCTCTTAACCATTCTACACTTTTTAGAACATCCAAGGACTCGTGCTACACCCTCTACGTCCCTTGGTGTACCAAGCAATGTTTAGGATCATTCTAATGGTTCTTTTAAGTCCTAATACACCTTCCTAGACCATTCTAAGCCTTTAGAATACTCTCTTAACCATTCTACACTTGTTAGAACATCCAAGGACTCATGCTACACCCTCTACGTCCCTTGGGGACTCAAGTATTGTTTAGGATCATTCTAATGGTTCATATAAGTCCAAATACATATTCCTTGACCATTCTAAGCCTTTAGAATACTCTCTTAACCATTCTACACTTGTTATAACCTCCAAGGACTCGTGCTACACCCTCTACGTCCTTTGGGGTACCAACCAATGTTTAGGATCATTCTAATGGTTCTTATAAGTGCTAATACACATTCCTAGACCATTATAGGCCTTTAGAATACTCTCTTAACCATTCTACACTTGTTAGAACCTCCAAGGACTCATGCGACACGCTCTACTTCCCTTGGGGACTCAAGAATTATTTAGGATCATTCTAATGGTTCTTATAAGTCCAAATACATATTCCTAGAACATTCTAAGCCTTTAGAATACTCTCTTAACCATTCTACACTTGTTAGAACCTCCAAGGACTCATGCTACACCCTCTTCGTCACTTGGGGACTCAAGCATTGTTTAGGATCATTCTAATGGTTCTTATAAGTCCAAATACATATTCCTAGAACATTCTAAGCCTTTAGAATACTCTCTTAACCATTCTACACTTGTTAGAACCTCCAAGGACTCATGCTACACCCTCTTCGTCACTTGGGGACTCAAGCATTGTTTAGGATCATTCTAATGGTTCTTATAAGTCCAAATACATATTACTAGACCATTCTAAGCCTTTAGAATACTCTCTTAACCATTCTACACTTGTTAGAACCTCCAAGGACTCATGCGACACGCTCTACTTCCCTTGGGGACTCAAGCATTTTTAGGATCATTCTAATGGTTCTTATAAGTCCAAATACATATTACTAGACCATTCTAAGCCTTTAGAATACTCTCTTAACTATTCTACACTTGTTAGAACCTCCAAGGACTCATGCTACACGCTCTACGTCCCTTGGGGACTCAAGCATTGTTTAGGATCATTCTAATGGTTCTTATAAGTCCAAATACATATTCCTAGAACATTCTAAGCCTTTAGAATACTCTCTTAACTATTCTACACTTGTTAGAACCTCCAAGGACTCATGCTACACGCTCTACCTCCCTTGGGGACTCAAGCATTGTTTAGGATCATTCTAATGGTTCTTATAAATCCAAATACATATTCCTAGACCATTCTAAGCCTTTAGAATACTCTCTTAACCATTCTACACTTGTTAGAACCTCCAAGGACTCATGCTACACGCTCTACGTCCCTTGGGGACTCAAGCATTGTTTAGGATCATTCTAATGGTTCTTATAAGTCCAAATACATATTCCTAGAACATTCTAAGCCTTTAGAATACTCTCTTAACTATTCTACACTTGTTAGAACCTCCAAGGACTCATGCTACACGCTCTACGTCCCTTGGGGACTCAAGCATTGTTTAGGATCATTCTAATGGTTCATATAAGTCCAAATACATATTCCTAGACCATTCAAAGCCTTTAGAATACTCTCTTCACCATTCTACACTTGTTAGAACCTCCAAGGACTCGTGCTACACCCTCTACGTCACTTGGGGTACCGAGCAATGTTTAGGATCATTCTAATGGTTCTTATAAGTCCTAATACACATTCCTAGACCATTCTAAGCCTTTAGAATACTCTGTTAACCATTCAACACTTGTTAGAACATCCAAGGACTCGTGCTACACCCTCTACGTCCCTTGGTGTACCAAGCAATGTTTCGGATCATTCTAATGGTTCTTATAAGTCCTAATACACATTCCTAGATTCTAAGCCTTTAGAATACTCTCTTAACCATTATACACTTGTTAAACCTCCAAGGACTCATGCTACACCCTCTACGTCCCTTGAGGACTCAAGTATTGTTTAGGATCATTCTAATGGTTCTTATAAGTCCTAATACACATTCCTAGACCATTCTAAGCCTTTAGAATACTCTCTTCACCATTCTACACTTGTTAGAACCTCCAAGGACTCATGCTACACCCTCTACGTCCCTTGGGGACTCAAGCATTGTTTAGGATCATTCTAATGGTTCTTATAAGTCCAAATACATATTCCTAGACCATTCTAAGCCATTAGAATACTCTCTTAACCATTCTACACTTGTTAGAACCTCCAAGGACTCGTGCTACACCCTCTACATCCCTTGAGGACTCAAGAAATGTTTAGGATCATTCTAATGGTTCATATAAGTCCAAATACATATTCCTTGACCATTCTAAGCCTTTAGAATACTCTCTTAACCATTCTACACTTGTTATAACCTCCAAGGACTCGTGTTACACCCTCTACGTCCTTTGGGGTACCAACCAATGTTTAGGATCATTCTAATGGTTCTTATAAGTGCTAATACACATTCCTAGACCATTATAGGCCTTTAGAATACTCTCTTAACCATTCTACACTTGTTAGAACCTCCAAGGACTCATGCGACACGCTCTACTTCCCTTGGGGACTCAAGAATTATTTAGGATCATTCTAATGGTTTTTATAAGTCCAAATACATATTCCTAGAACATTCTAAGCCTTTAGAATACTCTCTTAACCATTCTACACTTGTTAAAACCTCCAAGGACTCATGCTACACCCTCTTCGTCACTTGGGGACTCAAGCATTGTTTAGGATCATTCTAATGGTTCTTTTAAGTCCTAATACACCTTCCTAGACCATTCTAAGCCTTTAGAATACTCTCTTAACCATTCTACACTTGTTAGAACATCCAAGGACTCATGCTACACCCTCTACGTCCCTTGGGGACTCAAGAAATGTTTAGGATCATTCTAATGGTTCATATAAGTCCAAATACATATTCCTTGACCATTCTAAGCCTTTAGAATACTCTCTTAACCATTCTACACTTGTTAGAACCTCCAAGGACTCATGCTACACGCTCTACGTCCCTTGGGGACTCAAGCATTGTTTAGGATCATTCTAATGGTTCTTATAAGTCCAAATACATATTCCTAGAACATTCTAAGCCTTTAGAATACTCTCTTAACTATTCTACACTTGTTAGAACCTCCAAGGACTCATGCTACACGCTCTACGTCCCTTGGGGACTCAAGCATTGTTTAGGATCATTCTAATGGTTCATATAAGTCCAAATACATATTCCTAGACCATTCAAAGCCTTTAGAATACTCTCTTCACCATTCTACACTTGTTAGAACCTCCAAGGACTCGTGCTACACCCTCTACGTCACTTGGGGTACCGAGCAATGTTTAGGATCATTCTAATGGTTCTTATAAGTCCTAATACACATTCCTAGACCATTCTAAGCCTTTAGAATACTCTGTTAACCATTCAACACTTGTTAGAACATCCAAGGACTCGTGCTACACCCTCTACGTCCCTTGGTGTACCAAGCAATGTTTCGGATCATTCTAATGGTTCTTATAAGTCCTAATACACATTCCTAGATTCTAAGCCTTTAGAATACTCTCTTAACCATTATACACTTGTTAAACCTCCAAGGACTCATGCTACACCCTCTACGTCCCTTGAGGACTCAAGTATTGTTTAGGATCATTCTAATGGTTCTTATAAGTCCTAGTACACATTCCTAGACCATTCTAAGCCTTTAGAATACTCTCTTCACCATTCTACACTTGTTAGAACCTCCAAGGACTCATGCTACACCCTCTACGTCCCTTGGGGACTCAAGCATTGTTTAGGATCATTCTAATGGTTCTTATAAGTCCAAATACATATTCCTAGACCATTCTAAGCCATTAGAATACTCTCTTAACCATTCTACACTTGTTAGAACCTCCAAGGACTCGTGCTACACCCTCTACATCCCTTGAGGACTCAAGAAATGTTTAGGATCATTCTAATGGTTCATATAAGTCCAAATACATATTCCTTGACCATTCTAAGCCTTTAGAATACTCTCTTAACCATTCTACACTTGTTATAACCTCCAAGGACTCGTGCTACACCCTCTACGTCCTTTGGGGTACCAACCAATGTTTAGGATCATTCTAATGGTTCTTATAAGTGCTAATACATATTCCTAGACCATTATAGGCCTTTAGAATACTCTCTTAACCATTCTACACTTGTTAGAACCTCCAAGGACTCATGCGACACGCTCTACTTCCCTTGGGGACTCAAGAATTATTTAGGATCATTCTAATGGTTCTTATAAGTCCAAATACATATTCCTAGAACATTCTAAGCCTTTAGAATACTCTCTTAACCATTCTACACTTGTTAGAACCTCCAAGGACTCATGCTACACCCTCTTCGTCACTTGGGGACTCAAGCATTGTTTAGGATCATTCTAATGGTTCTTTTAAGTCCTAATACACCTTCCTAGACCATTCTAAGCCTTTAGAATACTCTCTTAACCATTCTACACTTGGTAGAACATCCAAGGACTCCTGCTACACCCTCTACGTCCCTTGGGGACTCAAGAAATGTTTAGGATCATTCTAATGGTTCATATAAGTCCAAATACATATTCCTTGACCATTCTAAGCATTTAGAATACTCTCTTAACCATTCTACACTTGTTATAACCTCCAAGGACTCGTGCTACACCCTCTACGTCCTTTGGGGTACCAACCAATGTTTAGGATCATTCTAATGGTTCTTATAAGTGCTAATACACATTCCTAGACCATTATAGGCCTTTAGAATACTCTCTTAACCATTCTACACTTGTTAGAACCTCCAAGGACTCATGCGACACGCTCTACTTCCCTTGGGGACTCAAGAATTATTTAGGATCATTCTAATGGTTCTTATAAGTCCAAATACATATTCCTAGACCATTCAAAGCCTTTAGAATACTCTCTTAACTATTCTACACTTGTCATAACCTCCAAGGACTCATGCGACACGCTCTACGTCCCTTGGGGACTCAAGCATTGTTTAGGATCATTCTAATGGTTCATATAAGTCCAAATACATATTCCTAGACCATTCAATGCCTTTAGAATACTCTCTTCACCATTCTACACTTGTTAGAACCTCCAAGGACTCGTGCTACACCCTCTACGTCCTTTGGGGTACCGAGCAATGTTTAGGATCATTCTAATGGTTCTTATAAGTGCTAATACACATTCCTAGACCATTATAGGCCTTTAGAATACTCTCTTAACCATTCTACACTTGTTAGAACCTCCAAGGACTCCTGCGACACGCTCTACTTCCCTTGGGGACTCAAGAATTATTTAGGATCATTCTAATGGTTCTTATAAATCCAAATACATATTCCTAGACCATTCTAAGCCTTTAGAATACTCTCTTAACCATTCTACACTTGTTAGAACCTCCAAGGACTCATGCTACACGCTCTACGTCCCTTGGGGACTCAAGCATTGTTTAGGATCATTCTAATGGTTCTTATAAGTCCAAATACATATTCCTAGAACATTCTAAGCCTTTAGAATACTCTCTTAACTATTCTACACTTGTTAGAACCTCCAAGGACTCATGCTACACGCTCTACGTCCCTTGGGGACTCAAGCATTGTTTAGGATCATTCTAATGGTTCATATAAGTCCAAATACATATTCCTAGACCATTCAAAGCCTTTAGAATACTCTCTTCACCATTCTACACTTGTTAGAACCTCCAAGGACTCGTGCTACACCCTCTACGTCACTTGGGGTACCGAGCAATGTTTAGGATCATTCTAATGGTTCTTATAAGTCCTAATACACATTCCTAGACCATTCTAAGCCTTTAGAATACTCTGTTAACCATTCAACACTTGTTAGAACATCCAAGGACTCGTGCTACACCCTCTACGTCCCTTGGTGTACCAAGCAATGTTTCGGATCATTCTAATGGTTCTTATAAGTCCTAATACACATTCCTAGATTCTAAGCCTTTAGAATACTCTCTTAACCATTATACACTTGTTAAACCTCCAAGGACTCATGCTACACCCTCTACGTCCCTTGAGGACTCAAGTATTGTTTAGGATCATTCTAATGGTTCTTATAAGTCCTAATACACATTCCTAGACCATTCTAAGCCTTTAGAATACTCTCTTCACCATTCTACACTTGTTAGAACCTCCAAGGACTCATGCTACACCCTCTACGTCCCTTGGGGACTCAAGCATTGTTTAGGATCATTCTAATGGTTCTTATAAGTCCAAATACATATTCCTAGACCATTCTAAGCCATTAGAATACTCTCTTAACCATTCTACACTTGTTAGAACCTCCAAGGACTCGTGCTACACCCTCTACATCCCTTGAGGACTCAAGAAATGTTTAGGATCATTCTAATGGTTCATATAAGTCCAAATACATATTCCTTGACCATTCTAAGCCTTTAGAATACTCTCTTAACCATTCTACACTTGTTATAACCTCCAAGGACTCGTGCTACACCCTCTACGTCCTTTGGGGTACCAACCAATGTTTAGGATCATTCTAATGGTTCTTATAAGTGCTAATACACATTCCTAGACCATTATAGGCCTTTAGAATACTCTCTTAACCATTCTACACTTGTTAGAACCTCCAAGGACTCATGCGACACGCTCTACTTCCCTTGGGGACTCAAGAATTATTTAGGATCATTCTAATGGTTTTTATAAGTCCAAATACATATTCCTAGAACATTCTAAGCCTTTAGAATACTCTCTTAACCATTCTACACTTGTTAAAACCTCCAAGGACTCATGCTACACCCTCTTCGTCACTTGGGGACTCAAGCATTGTTTAGGATCATTCTAATGGTTCTTTTAAGTCCTAATACACCTTCCTAGACCATTCTAAGCCTTTAGAATACTCTCTTAACCATTCTACACTTGTTAGAACATCCAAGGACTCATGCTACACCCTCTACGTCCCTTGGGGACTCAAGAAATGTTTAGGATCATTCTAATGGTTCATATAAGTCCAAATACATATTCCTTGACCATTCTAAGCCTTTAGAATACTCTCTTAACCATTCTACACTTGTTAGAACCTCCAAGGACTCATGCTACACGCTCTACGTCCCTTGGGGACTCAAGCATTGTTTAGGATCATTCTAATGGTTCTTATAAGTCCAAATACATATTCCTAGAACATTCTAAGCCTTTAGAATACTCTCTTAACTATTCTACACTTGTTAGAACCTCCAAGGACTCATGCTACACGCTCTACGTCCCTTGGGGACTCAAGCATTGTTTAGGATCATTCTAATGGTTCATATAAGTCCAAATACATATTCCTAGACCATTCAAAGCCTTTAGAATACTCTCTTCACCATTCTACACTTGTTAGAACCTCCAAGGACTCGTGCTACACCCTCTACGTCACTTGGGGTACCGAGCAATGTTTAGGATCATTCTAATGGTTCTTATAAGTCCTAATACACATTCCTAGACCATTCTAAGCCTTTAGAATACTCTGTTAACCATTCAACACTTGTTAGAACATCCAAGGACTCGTGCTACACCCTCTACGTCCCTTGGTGTACCAAGCAATGTTTCGGATCATTCTAATGGTTCTTATAAGTCCTAATACACATTCCTAGATTCTAAGCCTTTAGAATACTCTCTTAACCATTATACACTTGTTAAACCTCCAAGGACTCATGCTACACCCTCTACGTCCCTTGAGGACTCAAGTATTGTTTAGGATCATTCTAATGGTTCTTATAAGTCCTAGTACACATTCCTAGACCATTCTAAGCCTTTAGAATACTCTCTTCACCATTCTACACTTGTTAGAACCTCCAAGGACTCATGCTACACCCTCTACGTCCCTTGGGGACTCAAGCATTGTTTAGGATCATTCTAATGGTTCTTATAAGTCCAAATACATATTCCTAGACCATTCTAAGCCATTAGAATACTCTCTTAACCATTCTACACTTGTTAGAACCTCCAAGGACTCGTGCTACACCCTCTACATCCCTTGAGGACTCAAGAAATGTTTAGGATCATTCTAATGGTTCATATAAGTCCAAATACATATTCCTTGACCATTCTAAGCCTTTAGAATACTCTCTTAACCATTCTAAACTTGTTATAACCTCCAAGGACTCGTGCTACACCCTCTACGTCCTTTGGGGTACCAACCAATGTTTAGGATCATTCTAATGGTTCTTATAAGTGCTAATACATATTCCTAGACCATTATAGGCCTTTAGAATACTCTCTTAACCATTCTACACTTGTTAGAACCTCCAAGGACTCATGCGACACGCTCTACTTCCCTTGGGGACTCAAGAATTATTTAGGATCATTCTAATGGTTCTTATAAGTCCAAATACATATTCCTAGAACATTCTAAGCCTTTAGAATACTCTCTTAACCATTCTACACTTGTTAGAACCTCCAAGGACTCATGCTACACCCTCTTCGTCACTTGGGGACTCAAGCATTGTTTAGGATCATTCTAATGGTTCTTTTAAGTCCTAATACACCTTCCTAGACCATTCTAAGCCTTTAGAATACTCTCTTAACCATTCTACACTTGGTAGAACATCCAAGGACTCCTGCTACACCCTCTACGTCCCTTGGGGACTCAAGAAATGTTTAGGATCATTCTAATGGTTCATATAAGTCCAAATACATATTCCTTGACCATTCTAAGCCTTTAGAATACTCTCTTAACCATTCTACACTTGTTATAACCTCCAAGGACTCGTGCTACACCCTCTACGTCCTTTGGGGTACCAACCAATGTTTAGGATCATTCTAATGGTTCTTATAAGTGCTAATACACATTCCTAGACCATTATAGGCCTTTAGAATACTCTCTTAACCATTCTACACTTGTTAGAACCTCCAAGGACTCATGCGACACGCTCTACTTCCCTTGGGGACTCAAGAATTATTTAGGATCATTCTAATGGTTCTTATAAGTCCAAATACATATTCCTAGACCATTCAAAGCCTTTAGAATACTCTCTTAACTATTCTACACTTGTCATAACCTCCAAGGACTCATGCGACACGCTCTACGTCCCTTGGGGACTCAAGCATTGTTTAGGATCATTCTAATGGTTCATATAAGTCCAAATACATATTCCTAGACCATTCAATGCCTTTAGAATACTCTCTTCACCATTCTACACTTGTTAGAACCTCCAAGGACTCGTGCTACACCCTCTACGTCCTTTGGGGTACCGAGCAATGTTTAGGATCATTCTAATGGTTCTTATAAGTGCTAATACACATTCCTAGACCATTATAGGCCTTTAGAATACTCTCTTAACCATTCTACACTTGTTAGAACCTCCAAGGACTCCTGCGACACGCTCTACTTCCCTTGGGGACTCAAGAATTATTTAGGATCATTCTAATGGTTCTTATAAGTCCAAATACATATTCCTAGAACATTCTAAGCCTTTAGAATACTCTCTTAACTATTCTACACTTGTTAGAACCTCCAAGGACTCATGCTACACGCTCTACGTCCCTTGGGGACTCAAGCATTGTTTAGGATCATTCTAATGGTTCATATAAGTCCAAATACATATTCCTAGACCATTCAAAGCCTTTAGAATACTCTCTTCACCATTCTACACTTGTTAGAACCTCCAAGGACTCGTGCTACACCCTCTACGTCACTTGGGGTACCGAGCAATGTTTAGGATCATTCTAATGGTTCTTATAAGTCCTAATACACATTCCTAGACCATTCTAAGCCTTTAGAATACTCTCTTAACCATTCTACACTTGTTAGAACATCCAAGGACTCGTGCTACACCCTCTACGTCCCTTGGTGTATACCAAGCAATGTTTAGGATCATTCTAATGGTTCTTATAAGTCCTAATACACCTTCCTAGACCATTCTAAGCCTTTAGAATACTCTCTTAACCATTCTACACTTGTTAGAACCTCCAAGGACTCATGCTACACGCTCTACGTCCCTCGGGGACTCAAGCATTGTTTAGGATCATTCTAATGGTTCTTATAAGTCCTAATACACCTTCCTAGACCATTCTAAGCCTTTAGAATACTCTCTTAACCATTCTACACTTGTTAGAACCTCCAAGGACTCATGCTACACCCTCTACGTCCCTTGGGGACTCAAGAAATGTTTAGGATCATTCTAATGGTTCATATAAGTCCAAATACATATTCCTTGACCATTCTAAGCCTTTAGAATACTCTCTTCACCATTCTACACTTGTTAGAACCTCCAAGGACTCGTGCTACACCCTCTACGTCACTTGGGGTACCGAGCAATGTTTAGGATCATTCTAATGGTTCTTATAAGTCCTAATACACCTTCCTAGACCATTCTAAGCCTTTAGAATACTCTCTTAACCATTCTACACTTGTTAGAACCTCCAAGGACTCATGCTACACGCTCTACTTCCCTTGGGGACTCAAGCATTGTTTTGGATCATTCTAATGGTTCTTATAAGTCCAAATTCATTTTCCTAGACCATTCTAATCCTTTAGAATACACTCTTGACCATTCTACACTTGTTTGAACATCCAAGGACTCGTGCTACACCCTCTACGTCCTTTGGGGTACCAAGAAATGTTTAGGATCATTCTAATGGTTCTTATAAGTCCTAATACACCTTCCTAGACCATTCTAAGCCTTTAGAATACTCTCTTAACCATTCTACACTTGTTAGAACCTCCAAGGACTCATGCTACACGCTCTACGTCCCTCGGGGACTCAAGCATTGTTTAGGATCATTCTAATGGTTCTTATAAGTCCTAATACACCTTCCTAGACCATTCTAAGCCTTTAGAATACTCTCTTAACCATTATACACTTGTTAAACCTCCAAGGACTCATGCTACACCCTCTACGTCCCTTGAGGACTCAAGTATTGTTTAGGATCATTCTAATGGTTCTTATAAGTCCTAATACACATTCCTAGACCATTCTAAGCCTTTAGAATACTCTCTTAACCATTCTACACTTGTTAGAACATCCAAGGACTCGTGCTACACCCTCTACGTCCCTTGGTGTACCAAGCAATGTTTAGGATCATTCTAATGGTTCTTATAAGTCCTAATACACCTTCCTAGACCATTCTAAGCCTTTAGAATACTCTCTTAACCATTCTACACTTGTTAGAACCTCCAAGGACTCATGCTACACGCTCTACTTCCCTTGGGGACTCAAGCATTGTTTTGGATCATTCTAATGGTTCTTATAAGTCCAAATTCATTTTCCTAGACCATTCTAATCCTTTAGAATACACTCTTGACCATTCTACACTTGTTTGAACATCCAAGGACTCGTGCTACACCCTCTACGTCCTTTGGGGTACCAAGAAATGTTTAGGATCATTCTAATGGTTCTTATAAGTCCTAATACACATTCCTTGACCATTCTAAGCCTTTAGAATACTCTCTTAACCATTCTACACTTGTTAGAACCTCCAAGGACTCATGTTACACGCTCTACGTCCCTTGGGGACTCAAGCATTGTTTAGGATCATTCTAACGGTTCTTATAAGTCCAAATACATATTACTAGACCATTTAAGCCTTTAGAATACTCTCTTAACCATTCTACACTTGTTAGAACCTCCAAGGACTCACGCTACACGCTCTACGTCCCTTGGGGACTCAAGCATTGTTTAGGATCATTCTAATGGTTCTTATAAGTCCAAATTCATTTTCCTAGACCATTCTAATCCTTTAGAATACACTCTTGACCATTCTACACTTGTCAGAACCTCCAAGGACTCGTGCTACACCCTCTACGTCACTTGGGGTACCGAGAAATGTTTAGGATCATTCTAATGGTTCTTATAAGTCCTAATACACATTCCTAGACAATTCTAAGCCTTTAGAATACTCTCTTAACCATTCTACACTTGTTAGAACCTCCAAGGACTCATGCTACACGCTCTACGTCCCTTAGGGACTCAAGCATTGTTTAGGATCATTCTAATGGTTCATATAAGTCCAAATACATATTCCTAGACCATTCAAAGCCTTTAGAATACTCTCTTCACCATTCTACACTTGTTAGAACCTCCAAGGACTCGTGCTACACCCTCTACGTCACTTGGGGTACCGAGCAATGTTTAGGATCATTCTAATGGTTCTTATAAGTCCTAATACACATTCCTAGACCATTCTAAGCCTTTAGAATACTCTCTTAACCATTCTACACTTGTTAGAACCTCCAAGGACTCATGCTACACGCTCTACGTCCCTTAGGGACTCAAGCATTGTTTAGGATCATTCTAATGGTTCTTATAAATCCAAATACATATTCCTAGACCATTCTAAGCCTTTAGAATACTCTCTTAACCATTCTACACTTGTTAGAACCTCCAAGGACTCGTGCTACACCCTCTACTTCACTTGGGGTACCGAGCAATGTTTAGGATCATTCTAATGGTTCTTATAAGTCCTAATACACATTCCTAGACCATTCTAAGCCTTTAGAATACTCTCTTAACCATTCTACACTTGTTAGAACCTCCAAGGACTCATGCTACACGCTCTACTTCCCTTGGGGACTCAAGCATTGTTTTGGATCATTCTAATGGTTCTTATAAGTCCAAATTCATTTTCCTAGACCATTCTAATCCTTTAGAATACACTCTTGACCATTCTACACTTGTTTGAACATCCAAGGACTCGTGCTACACCCTCTACGTCCTTTGGGGTACCAAGAAATGTTTAGGATCATTCTAATGGTTCTTATAAGTCCTAATACACATTCCTTGACCATTCTAAGCCTTTAGAATACTCTCTTAACCATTCTACACTTGTTAGAACCTCCAAGGACTCATGTTACACGCTCTACGTTCCTTGGGGACTCAAGCATTGTTTAGGATCATTCTAACGGTTCTTATAAGTCCAAATACATATTACTAGACCATTTAAGCCTTTAGAATACTCTCTTAACCATTCTACACTTGTTAGAACCTCCAAGGACTCACGCTACACGCTCTACGTCCCTTGGGGACTCAAGCATTGTTTAGGATCATTCTAATGGTTCTTATAAGTCCAAATTCATTTTCCTAGACCATTCTAATCCTTTAGAATACTCTCTTAACCATTCTACACTTGTTAGAACCTCCAAGGACTCGTGCTACACCCTCTACTTCACTTGGGGTACCGAGCAATGTTTAGGATCATTCTAATGGTTCTTATAAGTCCTAATACACATTCCTAGACCATTCTAAGCCTTTAGAATACTCTCTTAACCATTCTACACTTGTTAGAACATCCAAGGACTCGTGCTACACCCTCTACGTCCCTTGGTGTATACCAAGCAATGTTTAGGATCATTCTAATGGTTCTTATAAGTCCTAATACACCTTCCTAGACCATTCTAAGCCTTTAGAATACTCTCTTAACCATTCTACACTTGTTAGAACCTCCAAGGACTCATGCTACACGCTCTACGTCCCTCGGGGACTCAAGCATTGTTTAGGATCATTCTAATGGTTCTTATAAGTCCTAATACACCTTCCTAGACCATTCTAAGCCTTTAGAATACTCTCTTAACCATTCTACACTTGTTAGAACCTCCAAGGACTCATGCTACACCCTCTACGTCCCTTGGGGACTCAAGAAATGTTTAGGATCATTCTAATGGTTCATATAAGTCCAAATACATATTCCTTGACCATTCTAAGCCTTTAGAATACTCTCTTCACCATTCTACACTTGTTAGAACCTCCAAGGACTCGTGCTACACCCTCTACGTCACTTGGGGTACCGAGCAATGTTTAGGATCATTCTAATGGTTCTTATAAGTCCTAATACACCTTCCTAGACCATTCTAAGCCTTTAGAATACTCTCTTAACCATTCTACACTTGTTAGAACCTCCAAGGACTCATGCTACACGCTCTACTTCCCTTGGGGACTCAAGCATTGTTTTGGATCATTCTAATGGTTCTTATAAGTCCAAATTCATTTTCCTAGACCATTCTAATCCTTTAGAATACACTCTTGACCATTCTACACTTGTTTGAACATCCAAGGACTCGTGCTACACCCTCTACGTCCTTTGGGGTACCAAGAAATGTTTAGGATCATTCTAATGGTTCTTATAAGTCCTAATACACCTTCCTAGACCATTCTAAGCCTTTAGAATACTCTCTTAACCATTCTACACTTGTTAGAACCTCCAAGGACTCATGCTACACGCTCTACGTCCCTCGGGGACTCAAGCATTGTTTAGGATCATTCTAATGGTTCTTATAAGTCCTAATACACCTTCCTAGACCATTCTAAGCCTTTAGAATACTCTCTTAACCATTATACACTTGTTAAACCTCCAAGGACTCATGCTACACCCTCTACGTCCCTTGAGGACTCAAGTATTGTTTAGGATCATTCTAATGGTTCTTATAAGTCCTAATACACATTCCTAGACCATTCTAAGCCTTTAGAATACTCTCTTAACCATTCTACACTTGTTAGAACATCCAAGGACTCGTGCTACACCCTCTACGTCCCTTGGTGTACCAAGCAATGTTTAGGATCATTCTAATGGTTCTTATAAGTCCTAATACACCTTCCTAGACCATTCTAAGCCTTTAGAATACTCTCTTAACCATTCTACACTTGTTAGAACCTCCAAGGACTCATGCTACACGCTCTACTTCCCTTGGGGACTCAAGCATTGTTTTGGATCATTCTAATGGTTCTTATAAGTCCAAATTCATTTTCCTAGACCATTCTAATCCTTTAGAATACACTCTTGACCATTCTACACTTGTTTGAACATCCAAGGACTCGTGCTACACCCTCTACGTCCTTTGGGGTACCAAGAAATGTTTAGGATCATTCTAATGGTTCTTATAAGTCCTAATACACATTCCTTGACCATTCTAAGCCTTTAGAATACTCTCTTAACCATTCTACACTTGTTAGAACCTCCAAGGACTCATGTTACACGCTCTACGTCCCTTGGGGACTCAAGCATTGTTTAGGATCATTCTAACGGTTCTTATAAGTCCAAATACATATTACTAGACCATTTAAGCCTTTAGAATACTCTCTTAACCATTCTACACTTGTTAGAACCTCCAAGGACTCACGCTACACGCTCTACGTCCCTTGGGGACTCAAGCATTGTTTAGGATCATTCTAATGGTTCTTATAAGTCCAAATTCATTTTCCTAGACCATTCTAATCCTTTAGAATACACTCTTGACCATTCTACACTTGTCAGAACCTCCAAGGACTCGTGCTACACCCTCTACGTCACTTGGGGTACCGAGCAATGTTTAGGATCATTCTAATGGTTCTTATAAGTCCTAATACACATTCCTAGACAATTCTAAGCCTTTAGAATACTCTCTTAACCATTCTACACTTGTTAGAACCTCCAAGGACTCATGCTACACGCTCTACGTCCCTTAGGGACTCAAGCATTGTTTAGGATCATTCTAATGGTTCATATAAGTCCAAATACATATTCCTAGACCATTCAAAGCCTTTAGAATACTCTCTTCACCATTCTACACTTGTTAGAACCTCCAAGGACTCGTGCTACACCCTCTACGTCACTTGGGGTACCGAGCAATGTTTAGGATCATTCTAATGGTTCTTATAAGTCCTAATACACATTCCTAGACCATTCTAAGCCTTTAGAATACTCTCTTAACCATTCTACACTTGTTAGAACCTCCAAGGACTCATGCTACACGCTCTACGTCCCTTAGGGACTCAAGCATTGTTTAGGATCATTCTAATGGTTCTTATAAATCCAAATACATATTCCTAGACCATTCTAAGCCTTTAGAATACTCTCTTAACCATTCTACACTTGTTAGAACCTCCAAGGACTCGTGCTACACCCTCTACTTCACTTGGGGTACCGAGCAATGTTTAGGATCATTCTAATGGTTCTTATAAGTCCTAATACACATTCCTAGACCATTCTAAGCCTTTAGAATACTCTCTTAACCATTCTACACTTGTTAGAACCTCCAAGGACTCATGCTACACGCTCTACTTCCCTTGGGGACTCAAGCATTGTTTTGGATCATTCTAATGGTTCTTATAAGTCCAAATTCATTTTCCTAGACCATTCTAATCCTTTAGAATACACTCTTGACCATTCTACACTTGTTTGAACATCCAAGGACTCGTGCTACACCCTCTACGTCCTTTGGGGTACCAAGAAATGTTTAGGATCATTCTAATGGTTCTTATAAGTCCTAATACACATTCCTTGACCATTCTAAGCCTTTAGAATACTCTCTTAACCATTCTACACTTGTTAGAACCTCCAAGGACTCATGTTACACGCTCTACGTTCCTTGGGGACTCAAGCATTGTTTAGGATCATTCTAACGGTTCTTATAAGTCCAAATACATATTACTAGACCATTTAAGCCTTTAGAATACTCTCTTAACCATTCTACACTTGTTAGAACCTCCAAGGACTCACGCTACACGCTCTACGTCCCTTGGGGACTCAAGCATTGTTTAGGATCATTCTAATGGTTCTTATAAGTCCAAATTCATTTTCCTAGACCATTCTAATCCTTTAGAATACTCTCTTAACCATTCTACACTTGTTAGAACCTCCAAGGACTCGTGCTACACCCTCTACTTCACTTGGGGTACCGAGCAATGTTTAGGATCATTCTAATGGTTCTTATAAGTCCTAATACACATTCCTAGACCATTCTAAGCCTTTAGAATACTCTCTTAACCATTCTACACTTGTTAGAACCTCCAAGGACTCGTGCTACACCCTCTACTTCACTTGGGGTACCGAGCAATGTTTAGGATCATTCTAATGGTTCTTATAAGTCCTAATACACATTCATAGACCATTCTAAGCCTTTAGAATACTCTCTTAACCATTCTACACTTGTTAGAACATTCAAGGACTCGTGCTACACCCTCTACGTCACTTGGGGTACCGAGCAATGTTTAGGATCATTCTAATGGTTCTTATAAGTCCTAATACACATTCCTAGACCATTCTAAGCCTTTAGAATACTCTGTTAACCATTCAACACTTGTTAGAACATCCAAGGACTCGTGCTACACCCTCTACGTCCCTTGGTGTACCAAGCAATGTTTCGGATCATTCTAATGGTTCTTATAAGTCCTAATACACATTCCTAGATTCTAAGCCTTTAGAATACTCTCTTAACCATTATACACTTGTTAAACCTCCAAGGACTCATGCTACACCCTCTACGTCCCTTGAGGACTCAAGTATTGTTTAGGATCATTCTAATGGTTCTTATAAGTCCTAATACACATTCCTAGACCATTCTAAGCCTTTAGAATACTCTCTTAACCATTCTACACTTGTTAGAACATCCAAGGACTCGTGCTACACCCTCTACGTCCCTTGGTGTACCAAGCAATGTTTAGGATCATTCTAATGGTTCTTATAAGTCCTAATACACCTTCCTAGACCATTCTAAGCCTTTAGAATACTCTCTTAACCATTCTACACTTGTTAGAACCTCCAAGGACTCATGCTACACGCTCTACGTCACTCGGGGACTCAAGCATTGTTTAGGATCATTCTAATGGTTCTTATAAGTCCTAATACACCTTCCTAGACCATTCTAAGCCTTTAGAATACTCTCTTAACCATTCTACACTTGTTAGAACCTCCAAGGACTCATGCTACACCCTCTACGTCCCTTGGGGACTCAAGAAATGTTTAGGATCATTCTAATGGTTCATATAAGTCCAAATACATATTCCTTGACCATTCTAAGCCTTTAGAATACTCTCTTAACCATTCTACACTTGTTAGAACCTCCAAGGACTCGTGCTACACCCTCTACGTCCCTTGGGGACTCAAGCATTGTTTAGGATCATTCTAATGGTTCATATAAGTCCAAATACATATTCCTAGACCATTCTAAGCCTTTAGAATACTCTCTTCACCATTCTACACTTGTTAGAACCTCCAAGGACTCGTGCTACACCCTCTACGTCACTTGGGGTACCGAGCAATGTTTAGGATCATTCTAATGGTTCTTATAAGTCCTAATACACATTCCTAGACCATTCTAAGCCTTTAGAATACTCTCTTAACCATTCTACACTTGTTAGAACATTCAAGGACTCGTGCTACACCCTCTACGTCCCTTGGTGTACCAAGCAATGTTTAGGATCATTCTAATGTTTCTTATAAGTCCTAATACACATTCCTAGACCATTCTAAGCCTTTAGAATACTCTCTTAACCATTCTACACTTGTTATTACCTCCAAGGACTCATGCTACACGCTCTACTTCCCTTGGGGACTCAAGCATTGTTTTGGATCATTCTAATGGTTCTTATAAGTCCAAATTCATTTTCCTAGACCATTCTAATCCTTTAGAATACACTCTTGACCATTCTACACTTGTTTGAACATCCAAGGACTCGTGCTACACCCTCTACGTCCTTTGGGGTACCAAGAAATGTTTAGGATCATTCTAATGGTTCTTATAAGTCCTAATACACATTCCTTGACCATTCTAAGCCTTTAGAATACTCTCTTAACCATTCTACACTTGTTAGAACCTCCAAGGACTCATGTTACACGCTCTACGTCCCTTGGGGACTCAAGCATTGTTTAGGATCATTCTAACGGTTCTTATAAGTCCAAATACATATTACTAGACCATTTAAGCCTTTAGAATACTCTCTTAACCATTCTACACTTGTTAGAACCTCCAAGGACTCACGCTACACGCTCTACGTCCCTTGGGGACTCAAGCATTGTTTAGGATCATTCTAATGGTTCTTATAAGTCCAAATTCATTTTCCTAGACCATTCTAATCCTTTAGAATACACTCTTGACCATTCTACACTTGTCAGAACCTCCAAGGACTCGTGCTACACCCTCTACGTCACTTGGGGTACCGAGCAATGTTTAGGATCATTCTAATGGTTCTTATAAGTCCTAATACACATTCCTAGACAATTCTAAGCCTTTAGAATACTCTCTTAACCATTCTACACTTGTTAGAACCTCCAAGGACTCATGCTACACGCTCTACGTCCCTTAGGGACTCAAGCATTGTTTAGGATCATTCTAATGGTTCATATAAGTCCAAATACATATTCCTAGACCATTCAAAGCCTTTAGAATACTCTCTTCACCATTCTACACTTGTTAGAACCTCCAAGGACTCGTGCTACACCCTCTACGTCACTTGGGGTACCGAGCAATGTTTAGGATCATTCTAATGGTTCTTATAAGTCCTAATACACATTCCTAGACCATTCTAAGCCTTTAGAATACTCTCTTAACCATTCTACACTTGTTAGAACCTCCAAGGATTCATGCTACACGCTCTACGTCCCTTAGGGACTCAAGCATTGTTTAGGATCATTCTAATGGTTCATATAAGTCCAAATACATATTCCTAGACCATTCAAAGCCTTTAGAATACTCTCTTCACCATTCTACACTTGTTAGAACCTCCAAGGACTCGTGCTACACCCTCTACGTCACTTGGGGTACCGAGCAATGTTTAGGATCATTCTAATGGTTCTTATAAGTCCTAATACACATTCCTAGACCATTCTAAGCCTTTAGAATACTCTCTTAACCATTCTACACTTGTTAGAACCTCCAAGGACTCATGCTACACGCTCTACGTCCCTTAGGGACTCAAGCATTGTTTAGGATCATTCTAATGGTTCTTATAAATCCAAATACATATTCCTAGACCATTCTAAGCCTTTAGAATACTCTCTTAACCATTCTACACTTGTTAGAACCTCCAAGGACTCGTGCTACACCCTCTACTTCACTTGGGGTACCGAGCAATGTTTAGGATCATTCTAATGGTTCTTATAAGTCCTAATACACATTCCTAGACCATTCTAAGCCTTTAGAATACTCTCTTAACCATTCTACACTTGTTAGAACATTCAAGGACTCGTGCTACACCCTCTACGTCACTTGGGGTACCGAGCAATGTTTAGGATCATTCTAATGGTTCTTATAAGTCCTAATACACATTCCTAGACCATTCTATGCCTTTAGAATACTCTGTTAACCATTCAACACTTGTTAGAACATCCAAGGACTCGTGCTACACCCTCTACGTCCCTTGGTGTACCAAGCAATGTTTCGGATCATTCTAATGGTTCTTATAAGTCCTAATACACATTCCTAGATTCTAAGCCTTTAAAATACTCTCTTAACCATTATACACTTGTTAAACCTCCAAGGACTCATGCTACACCCTCTACGTCCCTTGAGGACTCAAGTATTGTTTAGGATCATTCTAATGGTTCTTATAAGTCCTAATACACATTCCTAGACCATTCTAAGCCTTTAGAATACTCTCTTAACCATTCTACACTTGTTAGAACATCCAAGGACTCGTGCTACACCCTCTACGTCCCTTGGTGTACCAAGCAATGTTTAGGATCATTCTAATGGTTCTTATAAGTCCTAATACACCTTCCTAGACCATTCTAAGCCTTTAGAATACTCTCTTAACCATTCTACACTTGTTAGAACCTCCAAGGACTCATGCTACACGCTCTACGTCACTCGGGGACTCAAGCATTGTTTAGGATCATTCTAATGGTTCTTATAAGTCCTAATACACCTTCCTAGACCATTCTAAGCCTTTAGAATACTCTCTTAACCATTCTACACTTTTTAGAACCTCCAGGGACTCATGCTACACCCTCTACGTCCCTTGGGGACTCAAGAAATGTTTAGGATCATTCTAATGGTTCATATAAGTCCAAATACATATTCCTTGACCATTCTAAGCCTTTAGAATACTCTCTTAACCATTCTACACTTGTTAGAACCTCCAAGGACTCGTGCTACACCCTCTACGTCCCTTGGGGACTCAAGCATTGTTTAGGATCATTCTAATGGTTCATATAAGTCCAAATACATATTCCTAGACCATTCTAAGCCTTTAGAATACTCTCTTCACCATTCTACACTTGTTAGAACCTCCAAGGACTCGTGCTACACCCTCTACGTCACTTGGGGTACCGAGCAATGTTTAGGATCATTCTAATGGTTCTTATAAGTCCTAATACACATTCCTAGACCATTCTAAGCCTTTAGAATACTCTCTTAACCATTCTACACTTGTTAGAACATTCAAGGACTCGTGCTACACCCTCTACGTCCCTTGGTGTACCAAGCAATGTTTAGGATCATTCTAATGTTTCTTATAAGTCCTAATACACATTCCTAGACCATTCTAAGCCTTTAGAATACTCTCTTAACCATTCTACACTTGTTAGAACCTCCAAGGACTCATGCTACACGCTCTACTTCCCTTGGGGACTCAAGCATTGTTTTGGATCATTCTAATGGTTCTTATAAGTCCAAATTCATTTTCCTAGACCATTCTAATCCTTTAGAATACACTCTTGACCATTCTACACTTGTTTGAACATCCAAGGACTCGTGCTACACCCTCTACGTCCTTTGGGGTACCAAGAAATGTTTAGGATCATTCTAATGGTTCTTATAAGTCCTAATACACATTCCTTGACCATTCTAAGCCTTTAGAATACTCTCTTAACCATTCTACACTTGTTAGAACCTCCAAGGACTCATGTTACACGCTCTACGTCCCTTGGGGACTCAAGCATTGTTTAGGATCATTCTAACGGTTCTTATAAGTCCAAATACATATTACTAGACCATTTAAGCCTTTAGAATACTCTCTTAACCATTCTACACTTGTTAGAACCTCCAAGGACTCACGCTACACGCTCTACGTCCCTTGGGGACTCAAGCATTGTTTAGGATCATTCTAATGGTTCTTATAAGTCCTAATACACATTCCTAGACCATTCTAAGCCTTTAGAATACTCTCTTAACCATTCTACACTTGTTAGAACCTCCAAGGACTCATGCTACACGCCCTACGTCCCTTAGGGACCCAAGCATTGTTTAGGATCATTCTAATGGTTCTTATAAATCCAAATACATATTCCTAGACCATTCTAAGCCTTTAGAATACTCTCTTAACCATTCTACACTTGTTAGAACCTCCAAGGACTCGTGCTACACCCTCTACGTCACTTGGGGTACCGAGCAATGTTTAGGATCATTCTAATGGTTCTTATAAGTCCTAATACACATTCCTAGACCATTCTAAGCCTTTAGAATACTCTCTTAACCATTCTACACTTGTTAGAACATTCAAGGACTCGTGCTACACCCTCTTCGTCCCTTGGTGGACCAAGCAATGTTTAGGATCATTCTAATGGTTCTTATAAGTCCTAATACACATTCCTAGATTCTAAGCCTTTAGAATACTCTCTTAACCATTATACACTTGTTAAAACCTCCAAGGACTCATGCTACACCCTCTACGTCCCTTGAGGACTCAAGTATTGTTTAGGATCATTCTAATGGTTCTTATAAGTCCTAATACACATTCCTAGACCATTCTAAGCCTTTAGAATACTCTCTTAACCATTCTACACTTGTTAGAACCTCCAACGACTCATGCTACACGCTCTACTTCCCTTGGGGACTCAAGCATTGTCTTGGATCATTCTAATGGTTCTTATAAGTCCAAATTCATTTTCCTAGACCATTCTAATCCTTTAG
Organism: Crotalaria pallida; assembly: GCA_037953625.1. NCBI lineage: Eukaryota > Viridiplantae > Streptophyta > Magnoliopsida > Fabales > Fabaceae > Crotalaria > Crotalaria pallida. The sequence goes on along the minus strand of CM075649.1, from coordinate 69,222,929 downwards.
AATACACTCTTGACCATTCTACACTTGTTTGAACATCCAAGGACTCGTGCTACACCCTCTACGTCCTTTGGGGTACCAAGAAATGTTTAGGATCATTCTAATGGTTCTTATAAGTCCTAATACACATTCCTAGACCATTCTAAGCCTTTAGAATACTCTCTTAACCATTCTACACTTGTTTGAACATCCAAGGGCTCGTGCTACACCCTCTACGTCCTTTGGGGTACCAAGAAATGTTTAGGATCATTCTAATGGTTCTTATAAGTCCTAATACACATTCCTAGACCATTCTAAGCCTTTAGAATACTCTCTTAACCATTTTACACTTGTTAGAACCTCCAAGGACTCATGTTACACGCTCTACGTCCCTTGGGGACTCAAGCATTGTTTAGGATCATTCTAATGGTTCTTATAAGTCCAAATACATATTACTAGACCATTTAAGCCTTTAGAATACTCTCTTAACCATTCTACACTTGTTAGAACCTCCAAGGACTCACGCTACACGCTCTACGTCCCTTGGGGACTCAAGCATTGTTTAGGATCATTCTAATGGTTCTTATAAGTCCAAATTCATTTTCCTAGACCATTCTAATCCTTTAGAATACACTCTTGACCATTCTACACTTGTCAGAACCTCCAAGGACTCGTGCTACACCCTCTACGTCACTTGGGGTACCGAGCAATGTTTAGGATCATTCTAATGGTTCTTATAAGTCCTAATACACATTCCTAGACAATTCTAAGCCTTTAGAATACTCTCTTAACCATTCTACACTTGTTAGAACCTCCAAGGACTCATGCTACACGCTCTACGTCCCTTAGGGACTCAAGCATTGTTTAGGATCATTCTAATGGTTCATATAAGTCCAAATACATATTCCTAGACCATTCAAAGCCTTTAGAATACTCTCTTCACCATTCTACACTTGTTAGAACCTCCAAGGACTCGTGCTACACCCTCTACGTCACTTGGGGTACCGAGCAATGTTTAGGATCATTCTAATGGTTCTTATAAGTCCTAATACACATTCCTAGACCATTCTAAGCCTTTAGAATACTCTCTTAACCATTCTACACTTGTTAGAACCTCCAAGGACTCATGCTACACGCTCTACGTCCCTTAGGGACTCAAGCATTGTTTAGGATCATTCTAATGGTTCATATAAGTCCAAATACATATTCCTAGACCATTCAAAGCCTTTAGAATACTCTCTTCACCATTCTACACTTGTTAGAACCTCCAAGGACTCGTGCTACACCCTCTACGTCACTTGGGGTACCGAGCAATGTTTAGGATCATTCTAATGGTTCTTATAAGTCCTAATGCACATTCCTAGACCATTCTAAGCCTTTAGAATACTCTCTTAACCATTCTACACTTGTTAGAACCTCCAAGGACTCATGCTACACGCTCTACGTCCCTTCGGGACTCAAGCATTGTTTAGGATCATTCTAATGGTTCTTATAAATCCAAATACATATTCCTAGACCATTCTAAGCCTTTAGAATACTCTCTTAACCATTCTACACTTGTTAGAACCTCCAAGGACTCGTGCTACACCCTCTACTTCACTTGGGGTACCGAGCAATGTTTAGGATCATTCTAATGGTTCTTATAAGTCCTAATACACATTCCTAGACCATTCTAAGCCTTTAGAATACTCTCTTAACCATTCTACACTTGTTAGAACATTCAAGGACTCGTGCTACACCCTCTACGTCACTTGGGGTACCGAGCAATGTTTAGGATCATTCTAATGGTTCTTATAAGTCCTAATACACACTCCTAGACCATTCTAAGCCTTTAGAATACTCTGTTAACCATTCAACACTTGTTAGAACATCCAAGGACTCGTGCTACACCCTCTACGTCCCTTGGTGTACCAAGCAATGTTTCGGATCATTCTAATGGTTCTTATAAGTCCTAATACACATTCCTAGATTCTAAGCCTTTAAAATACTCTCTTAACCATTATACACTTGTTAAACCTCCAAGGACTCATGCTACACCCTCTACGTCCCTTGAGGACTCAAGTATTGTTTAGGATCATTCTAATGGTTCTTATAAGTCCTAATACACATTCCTAGACCATTCTAAGCCTTTAGAATACTCTCTTAACCATTCTACACTTGTTAGAACATCCAAGGACTCGTGCTACACCCTCTACGTCCCTTGGTGTACCAAGCAATGTTTAGGATCATTCTAATGGTTCTTATAAGTCCTAATACACCTTCCTAGACCATTCTAAGCCTTTAGAATACTCTCTTAACCATTCTACACTTGTTAGAACCTCCAAGGACTCATGCTACATGCTCTACGTCACTCGGGGACTCAAGCATTGTTTAGGATCATTCTAATGGTTCTTATAAGTCCTAATACACCTTCCTAGACCATTCTAAGCCTTTAGAATACTCTCTTAACCATTCTACACTTGTTAGAACCTCCAAGGACTCATGCTACACCCTCTACGTCCCTTGGGGACTCAAGAAATGTTTAGGATCATTCTAATGGTTCATATAAGTCCAAATACATATTCCTTGACCATTCTAAGCCTTTAGAATACTCTCTTAACCATTCTACACTTGTTAGAACCTCCAAGGACTCGTGCTACACCCTCTACGTCCCTTGGGGACTCAAGCATTGTTTAGGATCATTCTAATGGTTCTTATAAGTCCAAATTCATTTTCCTAGACCATTCTAATCCTTTAGAATACACTCTTGACCATTCTACACTTGTTTGAACATCCAAGGACTCGTGCTACACCCTCTACGTCCTTTGGGGTACCAAGAAATGTTTAGGATCATTCTAATGGTTCTTATAAGTCCTAATACACATTCCTTGACCATTCTAAGCCTTTAGAATACTCTCTTAACCATTCTACACTTGTTAGAACCTCCAAGGACTCATGCTACACGCCCTACGTCCCTTAGGGACCCAAGCATTGTTTAGGATCATTCTAATGGTTCTTATAAATCCAAATACATATTCCTAGACCATTCTAAGCCTTTAGAATACTCTCTTAACCATTCTACACTTGTTAGAACCTCCAAGGACTCGTGCTACACCCTCTACGTCACTTGGGGTACCGAGCAATGTTTAGGATCATTCTAATGGTTCTTATAAGTCCTAATACACATTCCTAGACCATTCTAAGCCTTTAGAATACTCTCTTAACCATTCTACACTTGTTAGAACATTCAAGGACTCGTGCTACACCCTCTTCGTCCCTTGGTGGACCAAGCAATGTTTAGGATCATTCTAATGGTTCTTATAAGTCCTAATACACATTCCTAGACCATTCTAAGCCTTTAGAATACTCTCTTAACCATTCTACACTTGTTAGAACCTCCAAGGACTCATGCTACACGCCCTACGTCCCTTAGGGACCCAAGCATTGTTTAGGATCATTCTAATGGTTCTTATAAATCCAAATACATATTCCTAGACCATTCTAAGCCTTTAGAATACTCTCTTAACCATTCTACACTTGTTAGAACCTCCAAGGACTCGTGCTACACCCTCTACGTCACTTGGGGTACCGAGCAATGTTTAGGATCATTCTAATGGTTCTTATAAGTCCTAATACACATTCCTAGACCATTCTAAGCCTTTAGAATACTCTCTTAACCATTCTACACTTGTTAGAACATTCAAGGACTCGTGCTACACCCTCTTCGTCCCTTGGTGGACCAAGCAATGTTTAGGATCATTCTAATGGTTCTTATAAGTCCTAATACACATTCCTAGATTCTAAGCCTTTAGAATACTCTCTTAACCATTATACACTTGTTAAAACCTCCAAGGACTCATGCTACACCCTCTACGTCCCTTGAGGACTCAAGTATTGTTTAGGATCATTCTAATGGTTCTTATAAGTCCTAATACACATTCCTAGACCATTCTAAGCCTTTAGAATACTCTCTTAACCATTCTACACTTGTTAGAACCTCCAACGACTCATGCTACACGCTCTACTTCCCTTGGGGACTCAAGCATTGTCTTGGATCATTCTAATGGTTCTTATAAGTCCAAATTCATTTTCCTAGACCATTCTAATCCTTTAGAATACACTCTTGACCATTCTACACTTGTTTGAACATCCAAGGACTCGTGCTACACCCTCTACGTCCTTTGGGGTACCAAGAAATGTTTAGGATCATTCTAATGGTTCTTATAAGTCCTAATACACATTCCTAGACCATTCTAAGCCTTTAGAATACTCTCTTAACCATTCTACACTTGTTTGAACATCCAAGGGCTCGTGCTACACCCTCTACGTCCTTTGGGGTACCAAGAAATGTTTAGGATCATTCTAATGGTTCTTATAAGTCCTAATACACATTCCTAGACCATTCTAAGCCTTTAGAATACTCTCTTAACCATTTTACACTTGTTAGAACCTCCAAGGACTCATGTTACACGCTCTACGTCCCTTGGGGACTCAAGCATTGTTTAGGATCATTCTAATGGTTCTTATAAGTCCAAATACATATTACTAGACCATTCTAAGCCTTTAGAATACTCTCTTAACCATTCTACACTTTTTAGAACCTCCAAGGACTCACGCTACACGCTCTACGTCCCTTGGGGACTCAAGCATTGTTTAGGATCATTCTAATGGTTCTTATAAATCCAAATACATATTCCTAGACCATTCTAAGCCTTTAGAATACTCTCTTAACTATTCTACACTTGTTAGAACCTCCAAGGACTCGTGCTACACCCTCTACGTCACTTGGGGTACCAAGCAATGTTTTGGATCATTCTAATGGTTCTTATAAGTCCTAATACACATTCCTAGACCATTCTAAGCCTTTAGAATACTCTCTTAACCATTCAACACTTGTTAGAACATCCAAGGACTCGTGCTACACTCTCTACGTCCCTTGGTGTACCAAGCAATGTTTCGGATCATTCTAATGGTTCTTATAAGTCCTAATACACATTCCTAGATTCTAAGCCTTTAGAATACTCTCTTAACCATTATACACTTGTTAAACCTCCAAGGACTCATGCTACACCCTCTACGTCCCATGAGGACTCAAGTATTGTTTAGGATCATTCTAATGGTTCTTATAAGTCCTAATACACATTCGTAGACCATTCTAAGCCTTTAGAATACTCTCTTAACCATTCTACACTTGTTAGAACATCCAAGGACTCGTGCTACACCCTCTACGTCCCTTGGTGTACCAAGCAATGTTTAGGATCATTCTAATGGTTCTTATAAGTCATAATACACCTTTCTGGACCATTCTAAGCCTTTAGAATACTCTCTTAACCATTATACACTTGTTAAAACCTCCAAGGACTCGTGCTACACCCTCTATGTCCCTTGAGGACTCAAGTATTGTTTAGGATCATTCTAATGGTTCTTATAAGTCCTAATAAACATTCCTAGACCATTCTAAGCCTTTAGAATACTCTCTTAACCATTCTACACTTGTTAGAACATCCAAGGACTCGTGCTACACCCTCTACATCCCTTGGTGTACCAAGCAATGTTTAGGATCATTCTAATGGTTCTTATAAGTCCTAATACACCTTCCTAGACCATTCTAAGCCTTTAGAATACTCTCTTAACCATTCTACACTTGTTAGAACCTCCAAGGACTCATGCTACACCCTCTATGTCCCTTGGGGACTCACGAAATGTTTAGGATCATTCTAATGGTTCATATAAGTCCAAATACATATTCCTTGACCATTCTAAGCCTTTAGAATACTCTCTTAACCATTCTACACTTGTTAGAACCTCCTAGGACTCGTGCTACACCCTGTACGTCCTTTGGGGTACCAACCAATGTTTAGGATCATTCTAATGGTTCTTATAAGTGCTAATACACATTCCTAGACCATTATAGGCCTTTAGAATACTCTCTTAACCATTCTACACTTGTTAGAACCTCCAAGGACTCATGCGACACGCTCTACTTCCCTTGGGGACTCAAGCATTATTTAGGATCATTCTAATGGTTCTTATAAGTCCAAATACATATTCCTAGACCATTCTAAGCCTTTAGAATACACTCTTAACCACGCTACACTTGTTAGAACCTCCAAGGACTTGTGCTACACCCTCTACGTCACTTGGGGTACCGAGCAATGTTTAGGATCATTCTAATGGTTCTTATAAGTCCTAATACACATTCCTAGACCATTCTAAGCCTTTAGAATACTCTCTTAACCATTCTACACTTGTTAGAACCTCCAAGGACTCATGCTACACGCTCTACGTTCCTTGGGGACTCAAGCATTGTTTAGGATCATTCTAATGGTTCTTATAAGTCCAAATACATATTACTAGACCATTCTAAGCCTTTAGAATACTCTCTTAACTATTCTACACTTGTTAGAACCTCCAAGGACTCATGCTACACGCTCTACGTCCCTTGGGGACTCAAGAATTGTTTAGGATCATTCTAATGGTTCTTATAAGTCCTAATACACATTCCTTGACCATTCTAAGCCTTTAGAATACTCTCTTAACCATTCTACACTTGTTAGAACCTCCAAGGACTCATGTTACACGCTCTACGTCCCTTGGGGACTCAAGCATTGTTTAGGATCATTCTAACGGTTCTTATAAGTCCAAATACATATTACTAGACCATTTAAGCCTTTAGAATACTCTCTTAACCATTCTACACTTGTTAGAACCTCCAAGGACTCACGCTACACGCTCTACGTCCCTTGGGGACTCAAGCATTGTTTAGGATCATTCTAATGGTTCTTATAAGTCCTAATACACATTCCTAGACCATTCTAAGCCTTTAGAATACTCTCTTAACCATTCTACACTTGTTAGAACCTCCAAGGACTCATGCTACACGCCCTACGTCCCTTAGGGACCCAAGCATTGTTTAGGATCATTCTAATGGTTCTTATAAATCCAAATACATATTCCTAGACCATTCTAAGCCTTTAGAATACTCTCTTAACCATTCTACACTTGTTAGAACCTCCAAGGACTCGTGCTACACCCTCTACGTCACTTGGGGTACCGAGCAATGTTTAGGATCATTCTAATGGTTCTTATAAGTCCTAATACACATTCCTAGACCATTCTAAGCCTTTAGAATACTCTCTTAACCATTCTACACTTGTTAGAACATTCAAGGACTCGTGCTACACCCTCTTCATCCCTTGGTGGACCAAGCAATGTTTAGGATCATTCTAATGGTTCTTATAAGTCCTAATACACATTCCTAGATTCTAAGCCTTTAGAATACTCTCTTAACCATTATACACTTGTTAAAACCTCCAAGGACTCATGCTACACCCTCTACGTCCCTTGAGGACTCAAGTATTGTTTAGGATCATTCTAATGGTTCTTATAAGTCCTAATACACATTCCTAGACCATTCTAAGCCTTTAGAATACTCTCTTAACCATTCTACACTTGTTAGAACCTCCAACGACTCATGCTACACGCTCTACTTCCCTTGGGGACTCAAGCATTGTCTTGGATCATTCTAATGGTTCTTATAAGTCCAAATTCATTTTCCTAGACCATTCTAATCCTTTAGAATACACTCTTGACCATTCTACACTTGTTTGAACATCCAAGGACTCGTGCTACACCCTCTACGTCCTTTGGGGTACCAAGAAATGTTTAGGATCATTCTAATGGTTCTTATAAGTCCTAATACACATTCCTAGACCATTCTAAGCCTTTAGAATACTCTCTTAACCATTCTACACTTGTTTGAACATCCAAGGGCTCGTGCTACACCCTCTACGTCCTTTGGGGTACCAAGAAATGTTTAGGATCATTCTAATGGTTCTTATAAGTCCTAATACACATTCCTAGACCATTCTAAGCCTTTAGAATACTCTCTTAACCATTCTACACTTGTTAGAACCTCCAAGGACTCATGTTACACGCTCTACGTCCCTTGGGGACTCAAGCATTGTTTAGGATCATTCTAATGGTTCTTATAAGTCCAAATACATATTTCTAGACCATTCTAAGCCTTTAGAATACTCTCTTAACCATTCTACACTTTTTAGAACCTCCAAGGACTCACGCTACACGCTCTACGTCCCTTGGGGACTCAAGCATTGTTTAGGATCATTCTAATGGTTCTTATAAATCCAAATACATATTCCTAGACCATTCTAAGCCTTTAGAATACTCTCTTAACTATTCTACACTTGTTAGAACCTCCAAGGACTCGTGCTACACCCTCTACGTCACTTGGGGTACCAAGCAATGTTTTGGATCATTCTAATGGTTCTTATAAGTCCTAATACACATTCCTAGACCATTCTAAGCCTTTAGAATACTCTCTTAACCATTCAACACTTGTTAGAACATCCAAGGACTCGTGCTACACTCTCTACGTCCCTTGGTGTACCAAGCAATGTTTCGGATCATTCTAATGGTTCTTATAAGTCCTAATACACATTCCTAGATTCTAAGCCTTTAGAATACTCTCTTAACCATTATACACTTGTTAAACCTCCAAGGACTCATGCTACACCCTCTACGTCCCTTGAGGACTCAAGTATTGTTTAGGATCATTCTAATGGTTCTTATAAGTCCTAATACACATTCCTAGACCATTCTAAGCCTTTAGAATACTCTCTTAACCATTCTACACTTGTTAGAACATCCAAGGACTCGTGCTACACCCTCTACGTCCCTTGGTGTACCAAGCAATGTTTAGGATCATTCTAATGGTTCTTATAAGTCCTAATACACCTTTCTGGACCATTCTAAGCCTTTAGAATACTCTCTTAACCATTATACACTTGTTAAAACCTCCAAGGACTCGTGCTACACCCTCTATGTCCCTTGAGGACTCAAGTATTGTTTAGGATCATTCTAATGGTTCTTATAAGTCCTAATAAACATTCCTAGACCATTCTAAGCCTTTAGAATACTCTCTTAACCATTCTACACTTGTTAGAACATCCAAGGACTCGTGCTACACCCTCTACATCCCTTGGTGTACCAAGCAATGTTTAGGATCATTCTAATGGTTCTTATAAGTCCTAATACACCTTCCTAGACCATTCTAAGCCTTTAGAATACTCTCTTAACCATTCTACACTTGTTAGAACCTCCAAGGACTCATGCTACACCCTCTATGTCCCTTGGGGACTCACGAAATGTTTAGGATCATTCTAATGGTTCATATAAGTCCAAATACATATTCCTTGACCATTCTAAGCCTTTAGAATACTCTCTTAACCATTCTACACTTGTTAGAACCTCCTAGGACTCGTGCTACACCCTCTACGTCCTTTGGGGTACCAACCAATGTTTAGGATCATTCTAATGGTTCTTATAAGTGCTAATACACATTCCTAGACCATTATAGGCCTTTAGAATACTCTCTTAACCATTCTACACTTGTTAGAACCTCCAAGGACTCATGCGACACGCTCTACTTCCCTTGGGGACTCAAGCATTATTTAGGATCATTCTAATGGTTCTTATAAGTCCAAATACATATTCCTAGACCATTCTAAGCCTTTAGAATACACTCTTCACCACGCTACACTTGTTAGAACCTCCAAGGACTTGTGCTACACCCTCTACGTCACTTGGGGTACCGAGCAATGTTTAGGATCATTCTAATGGTTCTTATAAGTCCTAATACACATTCCTAGACCATTCTAAGCCTTTAGAATACTCTCTTAACCATTCTACACTTGTTAGAACCTCCAAGGACTCATGCTACACGCTCTACGTTCCTTGGGGACTCAAGCATTGTTTAGGATCATTCTAATGGTTCTTATAAGTCCAAATACATATTACTAGACCATTCTAAGCCTTTAGAATACTCTCTTAACTATTCTACACTTGTTAGAACCTCCAAGGACTCATGCTACACGCTCTACGTCCCTTGGGGACTCAAGCATTGTTTAGGATCATTCTAATGGTTCTTATAAGTCCAAATACATATTCCTAGACCATTCTAAGCCTTTAGAATACTCTCTTAACCATTCTACACTTGTTAGAACCTCCAAGGACTCATGCTACACGCTCAACTTCCCTTGGGGACTCAAGCATTGTTTTGGATCATTCTAATGGTTCTTATAAGTCCAAATTCATTTTCCTAGACCATTCTAATCCTTTAGAATACACTCTTGACCATTCTACACTTGTTAGAACCTCCAAGGACTCGTGCTACACCCTCTACGTCACTTGGGGTACCGAGCAATGTTTAGGATCATTCTAATGGTTCTTATAAGTCCTAATACACATTCCTAGACCATTCTAAGCCTTTAGAATACTCTCTTAACCATTCTACACTTGTTAGAACCTCCAAGGACTCATGCTACACGCTCTACGTTCCTTGGGGACTCAAGCATTGTTTAGGATCATTCTAATGGTTCTTATAAGTCCAAATACATATTACTAGACCATTCTAAGCCTTTAGAATACTCTCTTAACTATTCTACACTTGTTAGAACCTCCAAGGACTCATGCTACACGCTCTACGTCCCTTGGGGACTCAAGCATTGTTTAGGATCATTCTAATGGTTCTTATAAGTCCAAATACATATTCCTAGACCATTCTAAGCCTTTAGAATACTCTCTTAACCATTCTACACTTGTTAGAACCTCCAAGGACTCATGCTACACGCTCAACTTCCCTTGGGGACTCAAGCATTGTTTTGGATCATTCTAATGGTTCTTATAAGTCCAAATTCATTTTCCTAGACCATTCTAATCCTTTAGAATACACTCTTGACCATTCTACACTTGTTAGAACCTCCAAGGACTCGTGCTACACCCTCTACGTCACTTGGGGTACCGAGCAATGTTTAGGATCATTCTAATGGTTCTTATAAGTCCTAATACACATTCCTAGACCATTCTAAGCCTTTAGAATACTCTCTTAACCATTCTACACTTGTTAGAACCTCCAAGGACTCATGCTACACGCTCTACGTCCCTTGGAGACTCAAGCATTGTTTAGGATCATTCTAATGGTTCTTATAAATCCAAATACATATTCCTAGACCATTCTAAGCCTTTAGAATACTCTCTTAACCATTCTACACTTGTTAGAACCTCCAAGGACTCGTGCTACACCCTCTACGTCACTTGGGGTACCGAGCAATGTTTAGGATCATTCTAATGGTTCTTATAAGTCCTAATACACATTCCTAGACCATTCTAAGCCTTTAGAATACTCTCTTAACCATTCTACACTTGTTAGAACCTCCAAGGACTCATGCTACACGCTCTACGTCCCTTAGAGACTCAAGCATTGTTTAGGATCATTCTAATGGTTCTTATAAATCCAAATACATATTCCTAGACCATTCTAAGCCTTTAGAATACTCTCTTAACCTTTCTACATTTGATAGAACCTCCAAGGACTCGTGTTACACCCTCTACGTCCTTTGGGGTACCAAGCAATGTTTAGGATCATTCTAATGGTTCTTATAAGTCCTAATACACATTCCTAGACCATTCTAAGCCTTTAGAATACTCTCTTAACCATTCTACACTTGTTAGAACCTCCAAGGACTCATGCTACACGCTCTATGTCCCTTGGGGACTCAAACATTGTTTAGGATCATTCTAATGGTGCTTATAAGTCCAAATACATATTACTAGACCATTCTAAGCCTTTAGAATACTCTCTTAACTATTCTATACTTGTTAGAACCTCCAAGGACTCATGCTACACGCTCTACGTCCCTTGGGGACTCAAGCATTGTTTAGGATCATTCTAAAGGTTCTTATAAGTCCTAATACACATTCCTAGACCATTCTAAGCCTTTAGAATACTCTCTTAACCATTCTACACTTGTTAGAACCTCCAAGGACTCATGCTACACGCTCTACGTCCCTTGGGGACTCAAGCATTGTTTAGGATCATTCTAATGGTGCTTATAAGTGCAAATACATATTACTAGACCATTCTAAGCCTTTAGAATACTCTCTTAACTATTCTATACTTGTTAGAACCTCCAAGGACTCATGCTACACGCTCTACGTCCCTTGGGGACTCAAGCATTGTTTAGGATCATTCTAATGGTTCTTATAAATCCAAATACATATTCCTAGACCATTCTAAGCCTTTAGAATACTCTCTTAACCATTCTACACTTGTTAGAACCTCCAAGGACTCGTGCTACACCCTCTACGTCACTTGGGGTACCGAGCAATGTTTTGGATCATTCTAATGGTTCTTGTAAGTCCTAATACACATTCCTAGACCATTCTAAGCCTTTAGAATACTCTCTTAACCATTCTACACTTGTTAGAACATTCAAGGACTCGTGCTACACCCTCTACGTCACTTGGGGTACCGAGCAATGTTTAGGATCATTCTAATGGTTCTTATAAGTCCAAATACATATTACTAGATCATTCTAAGCCTTTAGAATACTCTCTTAACCTTTTTACACTTGATAGAACCTCCAAGGACTCGTGCTACACCCTCTACGTCACTTGGGGTACCGAGCAATGTTTAGGATCATTCTAATAGTTCTTATATGTCCTAATACACATTCCTAGATTCTAAGCCTTTAGAATACTCTCTTAACCATTATACACTTGTTAAAACCTCGAAGGACTCGTGCTACACCCTCTATGTCCCTTGAGGACTCAAGTATTGTTTAGGATCATTCTAATGGTTCTTATAAGTCCTAATAAACATTCCTAGGCCATTCTAAGCCTTTAGAATACTCTCTTAACCATTCTACACTTGTTAGAACATCCAAGGACTCGTGCTACACCCTCTACATCCCTTGGTGTACCAAGAAATGTTTAGGATCATTCTAATGGTTCTTATAAGTCCTAATACACATTCCTAGACCATTCTAAGCCTTTAGAATACTCTCTTAACCATTCTACACTTGTTAGAACCTCCAAGGACTCATGCTACACGCTCTACTTCCCTTGGGGACTCAAGCATTCTTTAGGATAATTCTAATGGTTCTTATAAGTCCAAATACATATTACTAGACCATTCTAAGCCTTTAGAATACTCTCTTAACCTTTCTACACTTGATAGAACCTCCAAGGACTCGTGTTACACCCTCTACGTCCTCTGGGATACCAAGCAATGTTTAGGATCATTCTAATGGTTCTTATAAGTCCTAATACACATTCCTAGACCATTCTAAGCCTTTAGAATACTCTCTTAACCATTCTACACTTGTTAGAACCTCCAAGGACTCATGCTACACCCTCTACGTCACTTGGGGTACCGAGCAATGTTTAGGATCATTCTAATGGTTCTTATAAGTCCTAATACTCATTCCTAGACCATTCTAAGCCTTTAGAATACTCTCTTAACCATTCTACACTTGTTAGAACATTCAAGGACTCGTGCTACACCCTCTACGTCACTTGGGGTACCGAGAAATGTTTAGGATCATTCTAATGGTTCTTATAAGTCCAAATACATATTACTAGACCATTCTAAGCCTTTAGAATACTCTCTTAACCATTCTACACTTGTTAGAACCTCCAAGGACTCATGTTACACGCTCTACGTCCCTTGGGGACTCAAGCATTGTTTAGGATCATTCTAATGGTGCTTATAAGTCCAAATACATATTACTAGACCATTCTAAGCCTTTAGAATACTCTCTTAACTATTCTATACTTGTTAGAACCTCCAAGGACTCATGCTACACGCTCTACGTCCCTTGGGGACTCAAGCATTGTTTAGGATCATTCTAATGGTTCTTATAAATCCAAATACATATTCGTAGACCATTCTAAGCCTTTAGAATACTCTCTTAACCATTCTACACTTGTTAGAACCTCCAAGGACTCGTGCTACACCCTCTACGTCACTTGGGGTACCGAGCAATGTTTAGGATCATTCTAATGGTTCTTATAAGTCCTAATACTCATTCCTAGACCATTCTAAGCCTTTAGAATACTCTCTTAACCATTCTACACTTGTTAGAACCTCCAAGGACTCGTGCTACACCCTCTACATCCCTTGGTGTACCAAGAAATGTTTAGGATCATTCTAATGGTTCTTATAAGTCCTAATACACATTCCTAGACCATTCTAAGCCTTTAGAATACTCTCTTAACCATTCTACACTTGTTAGAACCTCCAAGGACTCATGCTACACGCTCTACTTCCCTTGGGGACTCAAGCATTCTTTAGGATCATTCTAATGGTTCTTATAAGTCCAAATACATATTACTAGACCATTCTAAGCCTTTAGAATACTCTCTTAACCTTTCTACATTTGATAGAACCTCCAAGGACTCGTGTTACACCCTCTACATCCTTTGGGGTACCAAGCAATGTTTAGGATCATTCTAATGGTTCTTATAAGTCCTAATACACATTCCTAGACCATTCTAAGCCTTTAGAATACTCTCTTAACCATTCTACACTTGTTAGAACCTCCAAGGACTTGTGCTACACCCTCTACGTCACTTGGGGTACCGAGCAATGTTTAGGATCATTCTAATGGTTCTTATAAGTCCTAATACACATTCCTAGGCCATTCTAAGCCTTTAGAATACTCTCTTAACCATTCTACACTTGTTAGAACCTCCAAGGACTCATGCTACACGCTCTACGTTCCTTGGGGACTCAAGCATTGTTTAGAATCATTCTAATGGTTCTTATAAGTCCAAATACATATTACTAGACCATTCTAAGCCTTTAGAATACTCTCTTAACTATTCTACACTTGTTAGAACCTCCAAGGACTCATGCTACACGCTCTACGTCCCTTGGGGACTCAAGCATTGTTTAGGATCATTCTAATGGTTCTTATAAGTCCAAATACATATTCCTAGACCATTCTAAGCCTTTAGAATACTCTCTTAACCATTCTACACTTGTTAGAACCTCCAAGGACTCATGCTACACGCTCAACTTCCCTTGGGGACTCAAGCATTGTTTTGGATCATTCTAATGGTTCTTATAAGTCCAAATTCATTTTCCTAGACCATTCTAATCCTTTAGAATACACTCTTGACCATTCTACACTTGTTAGAACCTCCAAGGACTCGTGCTACACCCTCTACGTCACTTGGGGTACCGAGCAATGTTTAGGATCATTGTAATGGTTCTTATAAGTCCTAATACACATTCCTAGACAATTCTAAGCCTTTAGAATACTCTCTTAACCATTCTACACTTGTTAGAACCTCCAAGGACTCATGCTACACGCTCTACGTCCCTTAGGCACTCAAGCATTGTTTAGGATCATTCTAATGGTTCATATAAGTCCAAATACATATTCCTAGACCATTCTAAGCCTTTAGAATACTCTCTTAACCATGCTACACTTGTTAGAACCTCCAAGGACTCGTGCTACACCCTCTACGTCACTTGGGGTACCGAGCAATGTTTAGGATCATTCTAATGGTTCTTATAAGTCCTAATACACATTGCTAGACCATTCTAAGCCTTTAGAATACTCTCTTAACCATTCTACACTTGTTAGAACCTCCAAGGACTCATGCTACACGCTCTACGTCCCTTAGAGACTCAAGCATTGTTTAGGATCATTCTAATGGTTCTTATAAATCCAAATACATATTCCTAGACCATTCTAAGCCTTTAGAATACTCTCTTAACCTTTCTACATTTGATAGAACCTCCAAGGACTCGTGTTACACCCTCTACGTCCTTTGGGGTACCAAGCAATGTTTAGGATCATTCTAATGGTTCTTATAAGTCCTAATACACATTCCTAGACCATTCTAAGCCTTTAGAATACTCTCTTAACCATTCTACACTTGTTAGAACCTCCAAGGACTCATGCTACACGCTCTATGTCCCCTGGGGACTCAAACATTGTTTAGGATCATTCTAATGGTGCTTATAAGTCCAAATACATATTACTAGACCATTCTAAGCCTTTAGAATACTCTCTTAACTATTCTATACTTGTTAGAACCTCCAAGGACTCATGCTACACGCTCTACGTCCCTTGGGGACTCAAGCATTGTTTAGGATCATTCTAAAGGTTCTTATAAGTCCTAATACACATTCCTAGACCATTCTAAGCCTTTAGAATACTCTCTTAACCATTCTACACTTGTTAGAACCTCCAAGGACTCATGCTACACGCTCTATGTCCCTTGGGGACTCAAGCATTGTTTAGGATCATTCTAATGGTGCTTATAAGTGCAAATACATATTACTAGACCATTCTAAGCCTTTAGAATACTCTCTTAACTATTCTATACTTGTTAGAACCTCCAAGGACTCATGCTACACGCTCTACGTCCCTTGGGGACTCAAGCATTGTTTAGGATCATTCTAATGGTTCTTATAAATCCAAATACATATTCCTAGACCATTCTAAGCCTTTAGAATACTCTCTTAACCATTCTACACTTGTTAGAACCTCCAAGGACTCGTGCTACACCCTCTACGTCACTTGGGGTACCGAGCAATGTTTAGGATCATTCTAATGGTTCTTGTAAGTCCTAATACACATTCCTAGACCATTCTAAGCCTTTAGAATACTCTCTTAACCATTCTACACTTGTTAGAACATTCAAGGACTCGTGCTACACCCTCTACGTCACTTGGGGTACCGAGCAATGTTTAGGATCATTCTAATGGTTCTTATAAGTCCAAATACATATTACTAGATCATTCTAAGCCTTTAGAATACTCTCTTAACCTTTTTACACTTGATAGAACCTCCAAGGACTCGTGCTACACCCTCTACGTCACTTGGGGTACCGAGCAATGTTTAGGATCATTCTAATAGTTCTTATATGTCCTAATACACATTCCTAGATTCTAAGCCTTTAGAATACTCTCTTAACCATTATACACTTGTTAAAACCTCGAAGGACTCGTGCTACACCCTCTATGTCCCTTGAGGACTCAAGTATTGTTTAGGATCATTCTAATGGTTCTTATAAGTCCTAATAAACATTCCTAGGCCATTCTAAGCCTTTAGAATACTCTCTTAACCATTCTACACTTGTTAGAACATCCAAGGACTCGTGCTACACCCTCTACATCCCTTGGTGTACCAAGAAATGTTTAGGATCATTCTAATGGTTCTTATAAGTCCTAATACACATTCCTAGACCATTCTAAGCCTTTAGAATACTCTCTTAACCATTCTACACTTGTTAGAACCTCCAAGGACTCATGCTACACGCTCTACTTCCCTTGGGGACTCAAGCATTCTTTAGGATAATTCTAATGGTTCTTATAAGTCCAAATACATATTACTAGACCATTCTAAGCCTTTAGAATACTCTCTTAACCTTTCTACACTTGATAGAACCTCCAAGGACTCGTGTTACACCCTCTACGTCCTCTGGGATACCAAGCAATGTTTAGGATCATTCTAATGGTTCTTATAAGTCCTAATACACATTCCTAGACCATTCTAAGCCTTTAGAATACTCTCTTAACCATTCTACACTTGCTAGAACCTCCAAGGACTCATGCTACACCCTCTACGTCACTTGGGGTACCGAGCAATGTTTAGGATCATTCTAATGGTTCTTATAAGTCCTAATACTCATTCCTAGACCATTCTAAGCCTTTAGAATACTCTCTTAACCATTCTACACTTGTTAGAACATTCAAGGACTCGTGCTACACCCTCTACGTCACTTGGGGTACCGAGAAATGTTTAGGATCATTCTAATGGTTCTTATAAGTCCAAATACATATTACTAGACCATTCTAAGCCTTTAGAATACTCTCTTAACCATTCTACACTTGTTAGAACCTCCAAGGACTCATGTTACACGCTCTACGTCCCTTGGGGACTCAAGCATTGTTTAGGATCATTCTAATGGTGCTTATAAGTCCAAATACATATTACTAGACCATTCTAAGCCTTTAGAATACTCTCTTAACTATTCTATACTTGTTAGAACCTCCAAGGACTCATGCTACACGCTCTACGTCCCTTGGGGACTCAAGCATTGTTTAGGATCATTCTAATGGTTCTTATAAATCCAAATACATATTCGTAGACCATTCTAAGCCTTTAGAATACTCTCTTAACCATTCTACACTTGTTAGAACCTCCAAGGACTCGTGCTACACCCTCTACGTCACTTGGGGTACCGAGCAATGTTTAGGATCATTCTAATGGTTCTTATAAGTCCTAATACTCATTCCTAGACCATTCTAAGCCTTTAGAATACTCTCTTAACCATTCTACACTTGTTAGAACATTCAAGGACTCGTGCTACACCCTCTACGTCACTTGGGGTACCGAGAAATGTTTAGGATCATTCTAATGGTTCTTATAAGTCCAAATACATATTACTAGACCATTCTAAGCCTTTAGAATACTCTCTTAACCTTTCTACACTTGTTAGAACCTCCAAGGACTCGGGCTACACCCTCTACGTCACTTGGGGTACCGAGCAATGTTTAGGATCATTCTAAAAGTTCTTATAAGTCCTAATACACATTCCTAGATTCTAAGCCTTTAGAATACTCTCTTAACCATTATACACTTGTTAAAACCTCGAAGGACTCGTGCTACACCCTCTACATCCCTTGGTGTACCAAGAAATGTTTAGGATCATTCTAATGGTTCTTATAAGTCCTAATAAACATTCCTAGACCATTCTAAGCCTTTAGAATACTCTCTTAACCATTCTACACTTGTTAGAACATCCAAGGACTCGTGCTACACCCTCTACATCCCTTGGTGTACCAAGAAATGTTTAGGATCATTCTAATGGTTCTTATAAGTCCTAATAAACATTCCTAGACCATTCTAAGCCTTTAGAATACTCTCTTAACCATTCTACACTTGTTAGAACCTCCAAGGACTCATGTTACACGCTCTACGTCCCTTGGGGACTCAAGCATTGTTTAGGATCATTCTAATGGTGCTTATAAGTCCAAATACATATTACTAGACCATTCTAAGCCTTTAGAATACTCTCTTAACTATTCTATACTTGTTAGAACCTCCAAGGACTCATGTTACACGCTCTACGTCCCTTGGGGACTCAAGCATTGTTTAGGATCATTCTAATGGTGCTTATAAGTCCAAATACATATTACTAGACCATTCTAAGCCTTTAGAATACTCTCTTAACTATTCTATACTTGTTAGAACCTTCAAGGACTCATGCTACACGCTCTACGTCCCTTGGGGACTCAAGCATTGTTTAGGATCATTCTAATGGTTCTTATAAATCCAAATACATATTCCTAGACCATTCTAAGCCTTTAGAATACTCTCTTAACCATTCTACACTTCTTAGAACCTCCAAGGACTCGTGCTACACCCTCTACGTCACTTGGGGTACCGAGCAATGTTTAGGATCATTCTAATGGTTCTTATAAGTCCTAATACACATTCCTAGACCATTCTAAGCCTTTAGAATACTCTCTTAACCATTCTACACTTGTTAGAACATTCAAGGACTCGTGCTACACCCTCTACGTCACTTGGGGTACCGAGCAATGTTTAGGATCATTCTAATGGTTCTTATAAGTCCAAATACATATTACTAGACCATTCTAAGCCTTTAGAATACTCTCTTAACCATTCTACACTTGTTAGAACATCCAAGGACTCGTGCTACACCCTCTACATCCCTTGGTGTACCAAGAAATGTTTAGGATCATTCTAATGGTTCTTATAAGTCCTAATACACATTCCTAGACCATTCTAAGCCTTTAGAATACTCTCTTAACCATTCTACACTTGTTAGAACCTCCAAGGACTCATGCTACACGCTCTACTTCCCTTGGGGACTCAAGCATTCTTTAGGATAATTCTAATGGTTCTTATAAATCCAAATACATATTACTAGACCATTCTAATCCTTTAGAATACTCTCTTAACCTTTCTACACTTGATAGAACCTCCAAGGACTCGTGTTACACCCTCTACGTCCTCTGGGGTACCAAGCAATGTTTAGGATCATTCTAATGGTTCTTATAAGTCCTAATACACATTCCTAGACCATTTTAAGCCTTTAGAATACTCTCTTAACCATTCTACACTTGTTAGAACCTCCAAGGACTCATGCTACACCCTCTACGTCACTTGGGGTATCGAGCAATGCTTAGGATCATTCTAATGGTTCTTATAAGTCCTAAAACACATTCCTAGACCATTCTAAGCCTTTAGAATACTCTCTTAACCATTCTACACTTGTTAAAACATCCAAGGACTCGTGCTACACCCTCTACGTCCCTTGGTGTACCAAGCAATGTTTAGGATCATTCTAATGGTTCTTATAAGTCCTAATAAACATTCCTAGACCATTCTAAGCCTTTAGAATACTCTCTTAACCATTCTACACTTGTTAGAACCTCCAAGGACTCATGTTACACGCTCTACGTCCCTTGGGGACTCAAGCATTGTTTAGGATCATTCTAATGGTGCTTATAAGTCCAAATACATATTACTAGACCATTCTAAGCCTTTAGAATACTCTCTTAACTATTCTATACTTGTTAGAACCTCCAAGGACTCATGTTACACGCTCTACGTCCCTTGGGGACTCAAGCATTGTTTAGGATCATTCTAATGGTGCTTATAAGTCCAAATACATATTACTAGACCATTCTAAGCCTTTAGAATACTCTCTTAACTATTCTATACTTGTTAGAACCTTCAAGGACTCATGCTACACGCTCTACGTCCCTTGGGGACTCAAGCATTGTTTAGGATCATTCTAATGGTTCTTATAAATCCAAATACATATTCCTAGACCATTCTAAGCCTTTAGAATACTCTCTTAACCATTCTACACTTCTTAGAACCTCCAAGGACTCGTGCTACACCCTCTACGTCACTTGGGGTACCGAGCAATGTTTAGGATCATTCTAATGGTTCTTATAAGTCCTAATACACATTCCTAGACCATTCTAAGCCTTTAGAATACTCTCTTAACCATTCTACACTTGTTAGAACATTCAAGGACTCGTGCTACACCCTCTACGTCACTTGGGGTACCGAGCAATGTTTAGGATCATTCTAATGGTTCTTATAAGTCCAAATACATATTACTAGACCATTCTAAGCCTTTAGAATACTCTCTTAACCATTCTACACTTGTTAGAACATCCAAGGACTCGTGCTACACCCTCTACATCCCTTGGTGTACCAAGAAATGTTTAGGATCATTCTAATGGTTCTTATAAGTCCTAATACACATTCCTAGACCATTCTAAGCCTTTAGAATACTCTCTTAACCATTCTACACTTGTTAGAACCTCCAAGGACTCATGCTACACGCTCTACTTCCCTTGGGGACTCAAGCATTCTTTAGGATAATTCTAATGGTTCTTATAAGTCCAAATACATATTACTAGACCATTCTAATCCTTTAGAATACTCTCTTAACCTTTCTACACTTGATAGAACCTCCAAGGACTCGTGTTACACCCTCTACGTCCTCTGGGGTACCAAGCAATGTTTAGGATCATTCTAATGGTTCTTATAAGTCCTAATACACATTCCTAGACCATTTTAAGCCTTTAGAATACTCTCTTAACCATTCTACACTTGTTAGAACCTCCAAGGACTCATGCTACACCCTCTACGTCACTTGGGGTATCGAGCAATGCTTAGGATCATTCTAATGGTTCTTATAAGTCCTAAAACACATTCCTAGACCATTCTAAGCCTTTAGAATACTCTCTTAACCATTCTACACTTGTTAAAACATCCAAGGACTCGTGCTACACCCTCTACGTCCCTTGGTGTACCAAGCAATGTTTAGGATCATTCTAATGGTTCTTATAAGTCCTAATAAACATTCCTAGACCATTCTAAGCCTTTAGAATACTCTCTTAACCATTCTACACTTGTTAGAACCTCCAAGGACTCATGTTACACGCTCTACGTCCCTTGGGGACTCAAGCATTGTTTAGGATCATTCTAATGGTGCTTATAAGTCCAAATACATATTACTAGACCATTCTAAGCCTTTAGAATACTCTCTTAACTATTCTATACTTGTTAGAACCTCCAAGGACTCATGTTACACGCTCTACGTCCCTTGGGGACTCAAGCATTGTTTAGGATCATTCTAATGGTGCTTATAAGTCCAAATACATATTACTAGACCATTCTAAGCCTTTAGAATACTCTCTTAACTATTCTATACTTGTTAGAACCTTCAAGGACTCATGCTACACGCTCTACGTCCCTTGGGGACTCAAGCATTGTTTAGGATCATTCTAATGGTTCTTATAAATCCAAATACATATTCCTAGACCATTCTAAGCCTTTAGAATACTCTCTTAACCATTCTACACTTCTTAGAACCTCCAAGGACTCGTGCTACACCCTCTACGTCACTTGGGGTACCGAGCAATGTTTAGGATCATTCTAATGGTTCTTATAAGTCCTAATACACATTCCTAGACCATTCTAAGCCTTTAGAATACTCTCTTAACCATTCTACACTTGTTAGAACATTCAAGGACTCGTGCTACACCCTCTACGTCACTTGGGGTACCGAGCAATGTTTAGGATCATTCTAATGGTTCTTATAAGTCCAAATACATATTACTAGACCATTCTAAGCCTTTAGAATACTCTCTTAACCATTCTACACTTGTTAGAACATCCAAGGACTCGTGCTACACCCTCTACATCCCTTGGTGTAGCAAGAAATGTTTAGGATCATTCTAATGGTTCTTATAAGTCCTAATACACATTCCTAGACCATTCTAAGCCTTTAGAATACTCTCTTAACCATTCTACACTTGTTAGAACCTCCAAGGACTCATGCTACACGCTCTACTTCCCTTGGGGACTCAAGCATTCTTTAGGATAATTCTAATGGTTCTTATAAGTCCAAATACATATTACTAGACCATTCTAATCCTTTAGAATACTCTCTTAACCTTTCTACACTTGATAGAACCTCCAAGGACTCGTGTTACACCCTCTACGTCCTCTGGGGTACCAAGCAATGTTTAGGATCATTCTAATGGTTCTTATAAGTCCTAATACACATTCCTAGACCATTTTAAGCCTTTAGAATACTCTCTTAACCATTCTACACTTGTTAGAACCTCCAAGGACTCATGCTACACCCTCTACGTCACTTGGGGTATCGAGCAATGCTTAGGATCATTCTAATGGTTCTTATAAGTCCTAAAACACATTCCTAGACCATTCTAAGCCTTTAGAATACTCTCTTAACCATTCTACACTTGTTAAAACATCCAAGGACTCGTGCTACACCCTCTACGTCCCTTGGTGTACCAAGCAATGTTTAGGATCATTCTAATAGTTCTTATAAGTCCTAATACACATTCCTAGATTCTAAGCCTATAGAATACTCTCTTAACCATTATACACTTGTTAAAACCTCGAAGGACTCGTGCTACACCCTCTATGTCCCTTGAGGACTCAAGTATTGTTTAGGATCATTCTAATGGTTCTTATAAGTCCTAATAAACATTCCTAGACCATTCTAAGCCTTTAGAATACTCTCTTAACCATTCTACACTTGTTAGAACATCCAAGGACTCGTGCTACACCCTCTACATCCCTTGGTGTACCAAGAAATGTTTAGGATCATTCTAATGGTTCTTATAAGTCCTAATACACATTCCTAGACCATTCTAAGCCTTTAGAATACTCTCTTAACCATTCTACACTTGTTAGAACCTCCAAGGACTCATGCTACACGCTCTACTTCCCTTGGGGACTCAAGCATTCTTTAGGATCATTCTAATGGTTCTTATAAGTCCAAATACATATTACTAGACCATTCTAAGCCTTTAGAATACTCTCTTAACCTTTCTACACTTGATAGAACCTCCAAGGACTCGTGTTACACCCTCTACGTCCTTTGGGGTACCAAGCAATGTTTAGGATCATTCTAATGGTTCTATAAGTCCTAATACACATTCCTAGACCATTCTAAGCCTTTAGAATACACTCTCTTAACCATTCTACACTTGTTAGAACCTCCAAGGACTCATGCTACACGCTCTACGTCCCTTGGGGACTCAAGCATTGTTTAGGATCATTCTAATGGTTCTTATAAGTCCAAATACATATTCCTAGACCATTCTAAGCCTTTAGAATACTCTCTTAACCATTCTACACTTGTTAGAACCTCCAAGGACTCGTGCTACACCCTCTACGTCACTTGGGGTACCGACCAATGTTTAGGATCATTCTAATGGTTCTTATAAGTCCTAATAAACATTCCTAGACCATTCAAAGCCTTTAGAATACTCTCTTAACCATTCTACACTTGTTAGAACATCCAAGGACTCGTGCTACACCCTCTACATCCCTTGGTGTACCAAGCAATGTTTAGGATCATTCTAATGGTTCTTACAATTCCTAATACACCTTCCTAGACCATTCTAAGCCTTTAGAATACTCTCTTAACCATTCTACACTTGTTAGAACCTCCAAGGACTCATGCTACACCCTCTACTTCCCATGGGGACTCAAGTATTGTTTAGGATCATTCTAATGGTTCATATAAGTCCAAATACATATTCCTAGACCATTCTAAGCCTTTAGAATACTCTCTTAACCATTCTACACTTGTTAGAACCTCCAAGGACTCGTGCTACACCCTCTACGTCCTTTGGGTTACCAAGCAATGTTTAGGATCATTCTAATGGTTCTTATAAGTCCTAATACACATTCCTAGACCATTCTAAGCCTTTAGAATACTCTCTTAACCATTCTACACTTGTTAGAACCTCCAAGGACTCATGCTACACCCTCTACGTCACTTGGGGTACCGAGCAATGTTTAGGATCATTCTAATGGTTCTTATAAGTCCTAATAAACATTCCTAGACCATTCAAAGCCTTTAGAATACTCTCTTAACCATTCTACACTTGTTAGAACATCCAAGGACTCGTGCTACACCCTCTATATCCCTTGGTGTACCAAGCATTGTTTAGGATCATTCTAATGGTTCTTATAAGTCCTAATACACATTCCTAGACCATTCTAAGCCTTTAGAATACTCTCTTAACCATTCTACACTTGTTAGAACCTCCAAGGACTCATGCTACACGCTCTACGTCCCTTGGGGACTCAAGCATTGTTTAGGATCATTCTAATGGTGCTTATAAGTCCAAATACATATTACTAGACCATTCTAAGCCTTTAGAATACTCTCTTAACTATTCTACACTTGTTAGAACCTCCAAGGACTCATGCTACATGCTCTACGTCCCTTGGGGACTCAAGCATTGTTTAGGATCATTCTAATGGTTCTTATAAGTCCAAATACAGATTCCTAGACCATTCTAAGCCTTTAGAATACTATCTTAACCATTCTACACTTGTTAGAACCTCCAAGGACTCATGCTACACCCTCTACGTCACTTGGGGTACCGAGCAATGTTTAGGATCATTCTAATGGTTCTTATAAGTCCTAATAAACATTCCTAGACCATTCAAAGCCTTTAGAATACTCTCTTAACCATTCTACACTTGTTAGAACATCCAAGGACTCGTGCTACACCCTCTATATCCCTTGGTGTACCAAGCATTGTTTAGGATCATTCTAATGGTTCTTATAAGTCCTAATACACATTCCTAGACCATTCTAAGCCTTTAGAATACTCTCTTAACCATTCTACACTTGTTAGAACCTCCAAGGACTCATGCTACACGCTCTACGTCCCTTGGGGACTCAAGCATTGTTTAGGATCATTCTAATGGTGCTTATAAGTCCAAATACATATTACTAGACCATTCTAAGCCTTTAGAATACTCTCTTAACTATTCTACACTTGTTAGAACCTCCAAGGACTCGTGTTACACCCTCTACGTCCTCTGGGGTACCAAGCAATGTTTAGGATCATTCTAATGGTTCTTATAAGTCCTAATACACATTCCTAGACCATTTTAAGCCTTTAGAATACTCTCTTAACCATTCTACACTTGTTAGAACCTCCAAGGACTCATGCTACACCCTCTACGTCACTTGGGGTATCGAGCAATGTTTAGGATCATTCTAATGGTTCTTATAAGTCCTAAAACACATTCCTAGACCATTCTAAGCCTTTAGAATACTCTCTTAACCATTCTACACTTGTTAAAACATCCAAGGACTCGTGCTACACCCTCTACGTCCCTTGGTGTACCAAGCAATGTTTAGGATCATTCTAATAGTTCTTATAAGTCCTAATACACATTCCTAGATTCTAAGCCTTTAGAATACTCTCTTAACCATTATACAATTGTTAAAACCTCGAAGGACTCGTGCTACACCCTCTATGTCCCTTGAGGACTCAAGTATTGTTTAGGATCATTCTAATGTTTCTTATAAGTCCTAATAAACATTCCTAAACCATTCTAAGCCTTTAGAATACTCTCTTAACCATTCTACACTTGTTAGAACATCCAAGGACTCGTGCTACACCCTCTACATCCCTTGGTGTACCAAGAAATGTTTAGGATCATTCTAATGGTTCTTATAAGTCCTAATACACATTCCTAGACCATTCTAAGCCTTTAGAATACTCTCTTAACCATTCTACACTTGTTAGAACCTCCAAGGACTCATGCTACACCCTCTACTTCCCATGGGGACTCAAGTATTGTTTAGGATCATTCTAATGGTTCATATAAGAGTCCAAATACATATTCCTAGACCATTCTAAGCCTTTAGAATACTCTCTTAACCATTCTACACTTGTTAGAACCTCCAAGGACTCGTGCTACACCCTCTACGTCCTTTGGGTTACCAAGCAATGTTTAGGATCATTCTAATGGTTCTTATAAGTCCTAATACACATTCCTAGACCATTCTAAGCCTTTAGAATACTCTCTTAACCATTCTACACTTGTTAGAACCTCCAAGGACTCATGCTACACCCTCTACGTCACTTGGGGTACCGAGCAATGTTTAGGATCATTCTAATGGTTCTTATAAGTCCTAATAAACATTCCTAGACCATTCAAAGCCTTTAGAATACTCTCTTAACCATTCTACACTTGTTAGAACATCCAAGGACTCGTGCTACACCCTCTATATCCCTTGGTGTACCAAGCATTGTTTAGGATCATTCTAATGGTTCTTATAAGTCCTAATACACATTCCTAGACCATTCTAAGCCTTTAGAATACTCTCTTAACCATTCTACACTTGTTAGAACCTCCAAGGACTCATGCTACACGCTCTACGTCCCTTGGGGACTCAAGCATTGTTTAGGATCATTCTAATGGTGCTTATAAGTCCAAATACACCTTCCTAGACCATTCTAAGCCTTTAGAATACTCTCTTAACCATTCTACACTTGTTAGAACCTCCAAGGACTCATGCTACACCCTCTACTTCCCTTGGGGACTCAAGTATTGGACTTATAAGAACTATTCTAATGGTTCTTATAAGTCCTAATAAACATTCCTAGACCATTCAAAGCCTTTAGAATACTCTCTTAACCATTCTACACTTGTTAGAACCTCCAAGGACTCGTGCTACACCCTCTACGTCACTTGGGGTACCGACCAATGTTTAGGATCATTCTAATGGTTCTTATAAGTCCTAATAAACATTCCTAGACCATTCAAAGCCTTTAGAATACTCTCTTAACCATTCTACACTTGTTAGAACATCCAAGGACTCGTGCTACACCCTCTACATCCCTTGGTGTACCAAGCAATGTTTAGGATCATTCTAATGGTTCTTACAATTCCTAATACACCTTCCTAGACCATTCTAAGCCTTTAGAATACTCTCTTAACCATTCTACACTTGTTAGAACCTCCAAGGACTCATGCTACACCCTCTACTTCCCTTGGGGACTCAAGTATTGTTTAGGATCATTCTAATGGTTCATATAAGTCCAAATACATATTCCTAGACCATTCTAAGCCTTTAGAATACTCTCTTAACCATTCTACACTTGTTAGAACCTCCAAGGACTCGTGCTACACCCTCTACGTCCTTTGGGTACCGAGCAATGTTTAGGATCATTCTAATGGTTCTTATAAGTCCTAATACACATTCCTAGACCATTCTAAGCCTTTAGAATACTCTCTTAACCATTCTACACTTGTTAGAACCTCCAAGGACTCATGCTACACCCTCTACGTCACTTGGGGTACCGAGCAATGTTTAGGATCATTCTAATGGTTCTTATAAGTCCTAATAAACATTCCTAGACCATTCTAAGCCTTTAGAATACTCTCTTAACCATTCTACACTTGTTAGAACATCCAAGGACTCGTGCTACACCCTCTATATCCCTTGGTGTACCAAGCATTGTTTAGGATCATTCTAATGGTTCTTATAAGTCCTAATACACATTCCTAGACCATTCTAAGCCTTTAGAATACTCTCTTAACCATTCTACACTTGTTAGAACCTCCAAGGACTCATGCTACACGCTCTACGTCCCTTGGGGACTCAAGCATTGTTTAGGATCATTCTAATGGTGCTTATAAGTCCAAATACATATTACTAGACCATTCTAAGCCTTTAGAATACTCTCTTAACTATTCTACACTTGTTAGAACCTCCAAGGACTCATGCTACACGCTCTACGTCCCTTGGGGACTCAAGCATTGTTTAGGATCATTCTAATGGTTCTTATAAGTCCAAATACAGATTCCTAGACCATTCTAAGCCTTTAGAATACTCTCTTAACCATTCTACACTTGTTAGAACCTCCAAGGACTCATGCTACACCCTCTACGTCACTTGGGGTACCGAGCAATGTTTAGGATCATTCTAATGGTTCTTATAAGTCCTAATACACATTCCTAGACCATTCTAAGCCTTTAGAATACTCTCTTAACCATTCTACACTTGTTAGAATATCCAAGGACTCGTGCTACACCCTCTATATCCCTTGGTGTACCAAGCATTGTTTAGGATCATTCTAATGGTTCTTATAAGTCCTAATACACATTCCTAGACCATTCTAAGCCTTTAGAATACTCTCTTAACCATTCTACACTTGTTAGAACCTCCAAGGACTCATGCTACACGCTCTACGTCCCTTGGGGACTCAAGCATTGTTTAGGATCATTCTAATGGTGCTTACAATTCCTAATACACCTTCCTAGACCATTCTAAGCCTTTAGAATACTCTCTTAACCATTCTACACTTGTTAGAACCTCCAAGGACTCATGCTACACGCTCTACGTCCCTTGGGGACTCAAGCATTGTTTAGGATCATTCTAATGGTTCTTATAAGTCCAAATACATATTCCTAGACCATTCTAAGCCTTTAGAATACTCTCTTAACCATTCTACACTTGTTAGAACCTCCAAGGACTCGTGCTACACCCTCTACGTCCTTTGGGTTACCAAGCAATGTTTAGGATCATTCTAATGGTTCTTATAAGTCCTAATACACATTCCTAGACCATTCTAAGCCTTTAGAATACTCTCTTAACCATTCTACACTTGTTAGAACCTCCAAGGACTCATGCTACACCCTCTACGTCACTTGGGGTACCGAGCAATGTTTAGGATCATTCTAATGGTTCTTATAAGTCCTAATAAACATTCCTAGACCATTCAAAGCCTTTAGAATACTCTCTTAACCATTCTACACTTGTTAGAACATCCAAGGACTCGTGCTACACCCTCTACATCCCTTGGTGTACCAAGCAATGTTTAGGATCATTCTAATGGTTCTTACAATTCCTAATACACCTTCCTAGACCATTCTAAGCCTTTAGAATACTCTCTTAACCATTCTACACTTGTTAGAACCTCCAAGGACTCATGCTACACCCTCTACTTCCCTTGGGGACTCAAGTATTGTTTAGGATCATTCTAATGGTTCATATAAGTCCAAATACATATTCCTAGACCATTCTAAGCCTTTAGAATACTCTCTTAACCATTCTACACTTGTTAGAACCTCCAAGGACTCGTGCTACACCCTCTACGTCCTTTGGGTTACCAAGCAATGTTTAGGATCATTCTAATGGTTCTTATAAGTCCTAATACACATTCCTAGACCATTCTAAGCCTTTAGAATACTCTCTTAACCATTCTACACTTGTTAGAACCTCCAAGGACTCATGCTACACCCTCTACGTCACTTGGGGTACCGAGCAATGTTTAGGATCATTCTAATGGTTCTTATAAGTCCTAATAAACATTCCTAGACCATTCAAAGCCTTTAGAATACTCTCTTAACCATTCTACACTTGTTAGAACATCCAAGGACTCGTGCTACACCCTCTATATCCCTTGGTGTACCAAGCATTGTTTAGGATCATTCTAATGGTTCTTATAAGTCCTAATACACATTCCTAGACCATTCTAAGCCTTTAGAATACTCTCTTAACCATTCTACACTTGTTAGAACCTCCAAGGACTCATGCTACACGCTCTACGTCCCTTGGGGACTCAAGCATTGTTTAGGATCATTCTAATGGTGCTTATAAGTCCAAATACATATTACTAGACCATTCTAAGCCTTTAGAATACTCTCTTAACTATTCTACACTTGTTAGAACCTCCAAGGACTCATGCTACACGCTCTACGTCCCTTGGGGACTCAAGCATTGTTTAGGATCATTCTAATGGTTCTTATAAGTCCAAATACAGATTCCTAGACCATTCTAAGCCTTTAGAATACTCTCTTAACCATTCTACACTTGTTAGAACCTCCAAGGACTCATGCTACACCCTCTACGTCACTTGGGGTACCGAGCAATGTTTAGGATCATTCTAATGGTTCTTATAAGTCCTAATAAACATTCCTAGACCATTCAAAGCCTTTAGAATACTCTCTTAACCATTCTACACTTGTTAGAACATCCAAGGACTCGTGCTACACCCTCTATATCCCTTGGTGTACCAAGCATTGTTTAGGATCATTCTAATGGTTCTTATAAGTCCTAATACACATTCCTAGACCATTCTAAGCCTTTAGAATACTCTCTTAACCATTCTACACTTGTTAGAACCTCCAAGGACTCATGCTACACGCTCTACGTCCCTTGGGGACTCAAGCATTGTTTAGGATCATTCTAATGGTGCTTATAAGTCCAAATACATATTACTAGACCATTCTAAGCCTTTAGAATACTCTCTTAACTATTCTACACTTGTTAGAACCTCCAAGGACTCATGCAACACGCTCTACGTCCCTTGGGGACTCAAGCATTGTTTAGGATCATTCTAATGGTTCTTATAAGTCCAAATACATATTCCTAGACCATTCTAAGCCTTTAGAATACTCTCTTAACCATTCTACACTTGTTAGAACCTCCAAGGACTCGTGCTACACCCTCTACGTCCTTTGGGTTACCAAGCAATGTTTAGGATCATTCTAATGGTTCTTATAAGTCCTAATACACATTCCTAGACCATTCTAAGCCTTTAGAATACTCTCTTAACCATTCTACACTTGTTAGAACCTCCAAGGACTCATGCTACACCCTCTACGTCACTTGGGGTACCGAGCAATGTTTAGGATCATTCTAATGGTTCTTATAAGTCCTAATAAACATTCCTAGACCATTCAAAGCCTTTAGAATACTCTCTTAACCATTCTACACTTGTTAGAACATCCAAGGACTCGTGCTACACCCTCTATATCCCTTGGTGTACCAAGCATTGTTTAGGATCATTCTAATGGTTCTTATAAGTCCTAATACACATTCCTAGACCATTCTAAGCCTTTAGAATACTCTCTTAACCATTCTACACTTGTTAGAACCTCCAAGGACTCATGCTACACGCTCTACGTCCCTTGGGGACTCAAGCATTGTTTAGGATCATTCTAATGGTGCTTATAAGTCCAAATACATATTACTAGACCATTCTAAGCCTTTAGAATACTCTCTTAACTATTCTACACTTGTTAGAACCTCCAAGGACTCATGCTACACGCTCTACGTCCCTTGGGGACTCAAGCATATTTTAGGATCATTCTAATGGTTCTTATAAGTCCAAATACAGATTCCTAGACCATTCTAAGCCTTTAGATTACTCTCTTAACCATTCTACACTTGTTAGAACCTCCAAGGACTCATGCTACACCCTCTACGTCACTTGGGGTACCGAGCAATGTTTAGGATCATTCTAATGGTTCTTATAAGTCCTAATAAACATTCCTAGACCATTCAAAGCCTTTAGAATACTCTCTTAACCATTCTACACTTGTTAGAACATCCAAGGACTCGTGCTACACCCTCTATATCCCTTGGTGTACCAAGCATTGTTTAGGATCATTCTAATGGTTCTTATAAGTCCTAATACACATTCCTAGACCATTCTAAGCCTTTAGAATACTCTCTTAACCATTCTACACTTGTTAGAACCTCCAAGGACTCATGCTACACGCTCTACGTCCCTTGGGGACTCAAGCATTGTTTAGGATCATTCTAATGGTTCTTATAAGTCCAAATACATATTCCTAGACCATTCTAAGCCTTTAGAATACTCTCTTAACCATTCTACACTTGTTAGAACCTCCAAGGACTTGTGCTACACCCTCTACGTCACTTGGGGTACCGAGCAATGTTTAGGATCATTCTAATGGTTCTTATAAGTCCTAATACACATTCCTAGACCATTCTAAGCCTTTAGAATACTCTCTTTACCATTCTACACTTGTTAGAACATCCAAGGACTCGTGCTACACCCTCTACGTCCCTTGGTGTACCAAACAATGTTTAGGATCATTCTAATAGTTCTTTTAAGTCCTAATGCACATTCCTAGATTCTAAGCCTTTAGAATACTCTCTTAACCATTATACACTTGTTAAAACCTCCAAGGACTCGTGCTACACCCTCTATGTCCTTTGAGGACTCAAGTATTGTTTAGGATCATTCTAATGGTTCTTATAAGTCCTAATAAACATTCCTAGACCATTCTAAGCCTTTAGAATACTCTCTTAACCATTCTACACTTGTTAGAACATCCAAGGACTCGTGCTACACCCTCTACATCCCTTGGTGTACCAAGCAATGTTTAGGATCATTCTAATGGTTCTTACAAGTCCTAATACACCTTCCTAGACCATTCTAAGCCTTAAGAATACTCTCTTAACCATTCTACACTTGTTAGAACCTCCAAGGACTCATGCTACACCCTCTACGTCCCTTGGGGAGTCAAGTATTGTTTAGGATCATTCTAATGGTTCATATAAGTCCAAATACATATTCCTAGACCATTATAAGCCTTTAGAATACTCTCTTAACCATTCTACACTTGTTAGAACCTCCAAGGACTCGTGCTACACCCTCTACGTCCTTTGGGGTACCAAGCAATGTTTAGGATAATTCTAATGGTTCTTATAAGTCCTAATACACATTCCTAGACCATTCTAAGCCTTTAGAATACTCTCTTAAATATTCTACACTTGTTAGAACCTCCAAGGACTCATGCGACACACTCTACTTCCCTTGGGGACTCAAGCATTGTTTAGGATCATTCTAATGGTTCTTATAAGTCCAAATACATATTCCTAGACCATTCTAAGCCTTTAGAATACACTCTTAACCATTCTACACTTGTTAGAACCTCGAAGGACTCGTGCTACACCCTCTACGTCCTTTGGGGTACCGAGCAATGTTTAGGATCATTCTAATGGTTCTTATAAGTCCTAATACACATTCCTAGACCATTCTAAGCCTTTAGAATACTCTCTTAACCATTCTACACTTGTTAGAACCTCCAAGGACTCGTGCTACACCCTCTACGTCACTTGTGCTTCACGCTCTACGTCCCTTGGGGACTCAAGCATTGTTTAGGATCATTCTAATGGTTCTTATAAGTCCAAATACATATTCCTAGACCATTCTAAGCCTTTAGAATACTCTCTTAACCATTCTACACTTGTTAGAACCTCCAAGGACTCGTGCTACACCCTCTACGTCACTTGGGGTACCGAGCAATGTTTAGGATCATTCTAATGGTTCTTATAAGTCCTAATACACATTCCTAGACCATTCTAAGCCTTTGGAATACTCTCTTAACCATTCTACACTTGTTAGAACATCCAAGGACTCGTGCTACACCCTCTACGTCCCTTGGTGTACCAAGCAATGTTTAGGATCATTCTAATAGTTCTTATAAGTCCTAATACACATTCCTAGATTTTAAGCCTTTAGAATACTCTCTTAACCATTATACACTTGTTAAAACCTCCAAGGACTCGTGCTACACCCTCTATGTCCCTTGAGGACTCAAGTATTGTTTAGGATCATTCTAATGGTTCTCATAAGTCCTAATAAACATTCCTAGACCATTCTAAGCCTTTATAATACTCTCTTAACCATTCTACACTTGTTAGAACCTCCATGGACTCATGCTACACGCTCTACGTCCCTTGGGGACTCAAGCATTGTTTAGGATCATTCTAATGGTGCTTATAAGTCCAAATACATATTACTAGACCATTCTAAGCCTTTAGAATACTCTCTTAACTATTCTACACTTGTTAGAACCTCCAAGGACTCATGCTACACGCTCTACGTCCCTTGGGGACTCAAGCATTGTTTAGGATCATTCTAATGGTTCTTATAAGTCCAAATACATATTCCTAGACCATTCTAAGCCTTTAGAATACTCTCTTAACCATTCTACACTTGTTAGAACCTCCAAGGACTCGTGCTACACCCTCTACGTCCTTTGGGTTACCAAGCAATGTTTAGGATCATTCTAATGGTTCTTATAAGTCCTAATACACATTCCTAGACCATTCTAAGCCTTTAGAATACTCTCTTAACCATTCTACACTTGTTAGAACCTCCAAGGACTCATGCTACACCCTCTACGTCACTTGGGGTACCGAGCAATGTTTAGGATCATTCTAATGGTTCTTATAAGTCCTAATAAACATTCCTAGACCATTCAAAGCCTTTAGAATACTCTCTTAACCATTCTACACTTGTTAGAACATCCAAGGACTCGTGCTACACCCTCTATATCCCTTGGTGTACCAAGCATTGTTTAGGATCATTCTAATGGTTCTTATAAGTCCTAATACACATTCCTAGACCATTCTAAGCCTTTAGAATACTCTCTTAACCATTCTACACTTGTTAGAACCTCCAAGGACTCATGCTACACGCTCTACGTCCCTTGGGGACTCAAGCATTGTTTAGGATCATTCTAATGGTGCTTATAAGTCCAAATACATATTACTAGACCATTCTAAGCCTTTAGAATACTCTCTTAACTATTCTACACTTGTTAGAACCTCCAAGGACTCATGCTACACGCTCTACGTCCCTTGGGGACTCAAGCATTGTTTAGGATCATTCTAATGGTTCTTATAAGTCCAAATACATATTCCTAGACCATTCTAAGCCTTTAGAATACTCTCTTAACCATTCTACACTTGTTAGAACCTCCAAGGACTCGTGCTACACCCTCTACGTCCTTTGGGTTACCAAGCAATGTTTAGGATCATTCTAATGGTTCTTATAAGTCCTAATACACATTCCTAGACCATTCTAAGCCTTTAGAATACTCTCTTAACCATTCTACACTTGTTAGAACCTCCAAGGACTCATGCTACACGCTCTACGTCCCTTGGGGACTCAAGCATTGTTTAGGATCATTCTAATGGTGCTTATAAGTCCAAATACATATTACTAGACCATTCTAAGCCTTTAGAATACTCTCTTAACTATTCTACACTTGTTAGAACATCCAAGGACTCGTGCTACACCCTCTACGTCCCTTGGTGTACCAAGCAATGTTTAGGATCATTCTAATAGTTCTTTTAAGTCCTAATGCACATTCCTAGATTCTAAGCCTTTAGAATACTCTCTTAACCATTATACACTTGTTAAAACCTCCAAGGACTCGTGCTACACCCTCTATGTCCTTTGAGGACTCAAGTATTGTTTAGGATCATTCTAATGGTTCTTATAAGTCCTAATAAACATTCCTAGACCATTCTAAGCCTTTAGAATACTCTCTTAACCATTCTACACTTGTTAGAACCTCCAAGGACTCATGCTACACGCTCTACGTCCCGTGGGGACTCAAGCATATTTTAGGATCATTCTAATGGTTCTTATAAGTCCAAATACAGATTCCTAGACCATTCTAAGCCTTTAGATTACTCTCTTAACCATTCTACACTTGTTAGAACCTCCAAGGACTCATGCTACACCCTCTACGTCACTTGGGGTACCGAGCAATGTTTAGGATCATTCTAATGGTTCTTATAAGTCCTAATAAACATTCCTAGACCATTCAAAGCCTTTAGAATACTCTCTTAACCATTCTACACTTGTTAGAACATCCAAGGACTCGTGCTACACCCTCTATATCCCTTGGTGTACCAAGCATTGTTTAGGATCATTCTAATGGTTCTTATAAGTCCTAATACACATTCCTAGACCATTCTAAGCCTTTAGAATACTCTCTTAACCATTCTACACTTGTTAGAACCTCCAAGGACTCATGCTACACGCTCTACGTCCCTTGGGGACTCAAGCATTGTTTAGGATCATTCTAATGGTTCTTATAAGTCCAAATACATATTCCTAGACCATTCTAAGCCTTTAGAATACTCTCTTAACCATTCTACACTTGTTAGAACCTCCAAGGACTTGTGCTACACCCTCTACGTCACTTGGGGTACCGAGCAATGTTTAGGATCATTCTAATGGTTCTTATAAGTCCTAATACACATTCCTAGACCATTCTAAGCCTTTAGAATACTCTCTTTACCATTCTACACTTGTTAGAACATCCAAGGACTCGTGCTACACCCTCTACGTCCCTTGGTGTACCAAGCAATGTTTAGGATCATTCTAATAGTTCTTTTAAGTCCTAATGCACATTCCTAGATTCTAAGCCTTTAGAATACTCTCTTAACCATTATACACTTGTTAAAACCTCCAAGGACTCGTGCTACACCCTCTATGTCCTTTGAGGACTCAAGTATTGTTTAGGATCATTCTAATGGTTCTTATAAGTCCTAATAAACATTCCTAGACCATTCTAAGCCTTTAGAATACTCTCTTAACCATTCTACACTTGTTAGAACATCCAAGGACTCGTGCTACACCCTCTACATCCCTTGGTGTACCAAGCAATGTTTAGGATCATTCTAATGGTTCTTACAAGTCCTAATACACCTTCCTAGACCATTCTAAGCCTTAAGAATACTCTCTTAACCATTCTACACTTGTTAGAACCTCCAAGGACTCATGCTACACCCTCTACGTCCCTTGGGGAGTCAAGTATTGTTTAGGATCATTCTAATGGTTCATATAAGTCCAAATACATATTCCTAGACCATTATAAGCCTTTAGAATACTCTCTTAACCATTCTACACTTGTTAGAACCTCCAAGGACTCGT
The DNA here is from genome assembly GCA_037953625.1 of Crotalaria pallida. Taxonomy (NCBI): domain Eukaryota; kingdom Viridiplantae; phylum Streptophyta; class Magnoliopsida; order Fabales; family Fabaceae; genus Crotalaria; species Crotalaria pallida. The sequence continues at coordinate 69,185,752 of CM075649.1, read as the reverse complement.
GCTACACCCTCTACGTCCTTTGGGGTACCAAGCAATGTTTAGGATAATTCTAATGGTTCTTATAAGTCCTAATACACATTCCTAGACCATTCTAAGCCTTTAGAATACTCTCTTAAATATTCTACACTTGTTAGAACCTCCAAGGACTCATGCGACACACTCTACTTCCCTTGGGGACTCAAGCATTGTTTAGGATCATTCTAATGGTTCTTATAAGTCCAAATACATATTCCTAGACCATTCTAAGCCTTTAGAATACACTCTTAACCATTCTACACTTGTTAGAACCTCGAAGGACTCGTGCTACACCCTCTACGTCACTTGGGGTACCGAGCAATGTTTAGGATCATTCTAATGGTTCTTATAAGTCCTAATACACATTTCTAGACCATTCTAAGCCTTTAGAATACTCTCTTAACCATTCTACACTTGTTAGAACCTCCAAGGACTCGTGCTACACCCTCTACGTCACTTGTGCTTCACGCTCTACGTCCCTTGGGGACTCAAGCATTGTTTAGGATCATTCTAATGGTTCTTATAAGTCCAAATACATATTCCTAGACCATTCTAAGCCTTTAGAATACTCTCTTAACCATTCTACACTTGTTAGAACCTCCAAGGACTCGTGCTACACCCTCTACGTCACTTGGGGTACCGAGCAATGTTTAGGATCATTCTAATGGTTCTTATAAGTCCTAATACACATTCCTAGACCATTCTAAGCCTTTGGAATACTCTCTTAACCATTCTACACTTGTTAGAACATCCAAGGACTCGTGCTACACCCTCTACGTCCCTTGGTGTACCAAGCAATGTTTAGGATCATTCTAATAGTTCTTATAAGTCCTAATACACATTCCTAGATTTTAAGCCTTTAGAATACTCTCTTAACCATTATACACTTGTTAAAACCTCCAAGGACTCGTGCTACACCCTCTATGTCCCTTGAGGACTCAAGTATTGTTTAGGATCATTCTAATGGTTCTCATAAGTCCTAATAAACATTCCTAGACCATTCTAAGCCTTTATAATACTCTCTTAACCTTTCTACACTTTTTAGAACCCCCAAGGACTCGTGTTACACCCTCTACGTCCTTTGGGGTACCAAGAAATGTTTAGGATCATTCTAATGGTTCTTATAAGTCCTAATACACATTCCTAGACCATTCTAAGCCTTTAGAATACTCTCTTAACCATTCTACACTTGTTAGAACCTCCAAGGACTCATGCTACACGCTCTACGTCCCTTGCGGACTCAAGCATTGTTTAGGATCATTCTAATGGTGCTTATAAGTCCAAATACATATTACTAGACCATTCTAAGCCTTTAGAATACTCTCTTAACTATTCTACACTTGTTAGAACCTCCAAGAACTCATGCTACACGCTCTACGTCCCTTGGGGACTCAAGCATATTTTAGGATCATTCTAATGGTTCTTATAAGTCCAAATACAGATTCCTAGACCATTCTAAGCCTTTAGAATACTCTCTTAACCATTCTACACTTGTTAGAACCTCCAAGGACTCATGCTACACCCTCTACGTCACTTGGGGTACCGAGCAATGTTTAGGATCATTCTAATGGTTCTTATAAGTCCTAATAAACATTCCTAGACCATTCAAAGCCTTTAGAATACTCTCTTAACCATTCTACACTTGTTAGAACCTCCAAGGACTCATGCTACACGCTCTACGTCCCTTGGGGACTCAAGCATTGTTTAGGATCATTCTAATGGTGCTTATAAGTCCAAATACATATTACTAGACCATTCTAAGCCTTTAGAATACTCTCTTAACTATTCTACACTTGTTAGAACATCCAAGGACTCGTGCTACACCCTCTACGTCCCTTGGTGTACCAAGCAATGTTTAGGATCATTCTAATAGTTCTTTTAAGTCCTAATGCACATTCCTAGATTCTAAGCCTTTAGAATACTCTCTTAACCATTATACACTTGTTAAAACCTCCAAGGACTCGTGCTACACCCTCTATGTCCTTTGAGGACTCAAGTATTGTTTAGGATCATTCTAATGGTTCTTATAAGTCCTAATAAACATTCCTAGACCATTCTAAGCCTTTAGAATACTCTCTTAACCATTCTACACTTGTTAGAACATCCAAGGACTCGTGCTACACCCTCTACATCCCTTGGTGTACCAAGCAATGTTTAGGATCATTCTAATGGTTCTTACAAGTCCTAATACACCTTCCTAGACCATTCTAAGCCTTAAGAATACTCTCTTAACCATTCTACACTTGTTAGAACCTCCAAGGACTCATGCTACACCCTCTACGCCCCTTGGGGAGTCAAGTATTGTTTAGGATCATTCTAATGGTTCATATAAGTCCAAATACATATTCCTAGACCATTATAAGCCTTTAGAATACTCTCTTAACCATTCTACACTTGTTAGAACCTCCAAGGACTCGTGCTACACCCTCTACGTCCTTTGGGGTACCAAGCAATGTTTAGGATAATTCTAATGGTTCTTATAAGTCCTAATACACATTCCTAGACCATTCTAAGCCTTTAGAATACTCTCTTAAATATTCTACACTTGTTAGAACCTCCAAGGACTCATGCGACACACTCTACTTCCCTTGGGGACTCAAGCATTGTTTAGGATCATTCTAATGGTTCTTATAAGTCCAAATACATATTCCTAGACCATTCTAAGCCTTTAGAATACACTCTTAACCATTCTACACTTGTTAGAACCTCGAAGGACTCGTGCTACACCCTCTACGTCACTTGGGGTACCGAGCAATGTTTAGGATCATTCTAATGGTTCTTATAAGTCCTAATACACATTTCTAGACCATTCTAAGCCTTTAGAATACTCTCTTAACCATTCTACACTTGTTAGAACCTCCAAGGACTCGTGCTACACCCTCTACGTCACTTGTGCTTCACGCTCTACGTCCCTTGGGGACTCAAACATTGTTTAGGATCATTCTAATGGTTCTTATAAGTCCAAATACATATTCCTAGACCATTCTAAGCCTTTAGAATACTCTCTTAACCATTCTACACTTGTTAGAACCTCCAAGGACTCGTGCTACACCCTCTACGTCACTTGGGGTACCGAGCAATGTTTAGGATCATTCTAATGGTTCTTATAAGTCCTAATACACATTCCTAGACCATTCTAAGCCTTTGGAATACTCTCTTAACCATTCTACACTTGTTAGAACATCCAAGGACTCGTGCTACACCCTCTACTTCCCTTGGTGTACCAAGCAATGTTTAGGATCATTCTAATAGTTCTTATAAGTCCTAATACACATTCCTAGATTCTAAGCCTTTAGAATACTCTCTTAACCATTATACACTTGTTAAAACCTCCAAGGACTCGTGCTACACCCTCTATGTCCCTTGAGGACTCAAGTATTGTTTAGGATCATTCTAATGGTTCTCATAAGTCCTAATAAACATTCCTAGACCATTCTAAGCCTTTAGAATACTCTCTTAACCATTCTACACTTGTTAGAACATCCAAGGACTCGTGCTACACCCTCTACATCCCTTGGTGTACCAAGCAATGTTTAGGATCATTCTAATGGTTCTTACAAGTCCTAATACACCTTCCTAGACCATTCTAAGCCTTAAGAATACTCTCTTAACCATTCTACACTTGTTAGAACCTCCAAGGACTCATGCTACACCCTCTACGCCCCTTGGGGAGTCAAGTATTGTTTAGGATCATTCTAATGGTTCATATAAGTCCAAATACATATTCCTAGACCATTATAAGCCTTTAGAATACTCTCTTAACCATTCTACACTTGTTAGAACCTCCAAGGACTCGTGCTACACCCTCTACGTCCTTTGGGGTACCAAGCAATGTTTAGGATAATTCTAATGGTTCTTATAAGTCCTAATACACATTCCTAGACCATTCTAAGCCTTTAGAATACTCTCTTAAATATTCTACACTTGTTAGAACCTCCAAGGACTCATGCGACACACTCTACTTCCCTTGGGGACTCAAGCATTGTTTAGGATCATTCTAATGGTTCTTATCAGTCCAAATACATATTCCTAGACCATTCTAAGCCTTTAGAATACACTCTTAACCATTCTACACTTGTTAGAACCTCGAAGGACTCGTGCTACACCCTCTACGTCACTTGGGGTACCGAGCAATGTTTAGGATCATTCTAATGGTTCTTATAAGTCCTAATACACATTTCTAGACCATTCTAAGCCTTTAGAATACTCTCTTAACCATTCTACACTTGTTAGAACCTCCAAGGACTCGTGCTACACCCTCTACGTCACTTGTGCTTCACGCTCTACGTCCCTTGGGGACTCAAGCATTGTTTAGGATCATTCTAATGGTTCTTATAAGTCCAAATACATATTCCTAGACCATTCTAAGCCTTTAGAATACTCTCTTAACCATTCTACACTTGTTAGAACCTCCAAGGACTCGTGCTACACCCTCTACGTCACTTGGGGTACCGAGCAATGTTTAGGATCATTCTAATGGTTCTTATAAGTCCTAATACACATTCCTAGACCATTCTAAGCCTTTGGAATACTCTCTTAACCATTCTACACTTGTTAGAACATCCAAGGACTCGTGCTACACCCTCTACGTCCCTTGGTGTACCAAGCAATGTTTAGGATCATTCTAATAGTTCTTATAAGTCCTAATACACATTCCTAGATTCTAAGCCTTTAGAATACTCTCTTAACCATTATACACTTGTTAAAACCTCCAAGGACTCGTGCTACACCCTCTATGTCCCTTGAGGACTCAAGTATTGTTTAGGATCATTCTAATGGTTCTCATAAGTCCTAATAAACATTCCTAGACCATTCTAAGCCTTTATAATACTCTCTTAACCTTTCTACACTTTTTAGAACCCCCAAGGACTCGTGTTACACCCTCTACGTCCTTTGGGGTACCAAGAAATGTTTAGGATCATTCTAATGGTTCTTATAAGTCCTAATACACATTCCTAGACCATTCTAAGCCTTTAGAATACTCTCTTAACCATTCTACACTTGTTAGAACCTCCAAGGACTCATGCTACACGCTCTACGTCCCTTGCGGACTCAAGCATTGTTTAGGATCATTCTAATGGTGCTTATAAGTCCAAATACATATTACTAGACCATTCTAAGCCTTTAGAATACTCTCTTAACTATTCTACACTTGTTAGAACCTCCAAGGACTCATGCTACACGCTCTACGTCCCTTGGGGACTCAAGCATATTTTAGGATCATTCTAATGGTTCTTATAAGTCCAAATACAGATTCCTAGACCATTCTAAGCCTTTAGAATACTCTCTTAACCATTCTACACTTGTTAGAACCTCCAAGGACTCATGCTACACCCTCTACGTCACTTGGGGTACCGAGCAATGTTTAGGATCATTCTAATGGTTCTTATAAGTCCTAATAAACATTCCTAGACCATTCAAAGCCTTTAGAATACTCTCTTAACCATTCTACACTTGTTAGAACATCCAAGGACTCGTGCTACACCCTCTATATCCCTTGGTGTACCAAGCATTGTTTAGGATCATTCTAATGGTTCTTATAAGTCCTAATACACATTCCTAGACCATTCTAAGCCTTTAGAATACTCTCTTAACCATTCTACACTTGTTAGAACCTCCAAGGACTCATGCTACACGCTCTACGTCCCTTGGGGACTCAAGCATTGTTTAGGATCATTCTAATGGTGCTTATAAGTCCAAATACATATTACTAGACCATTCTAAGCCTTTAGAATACTCTCTTAACTATTCTACACTTGTTAGAACCTCCAAGGACTCATGCTACACGCTCTACGTCCCTTGGGGACTCAAGCATTGTTTAGGATCATTCTAATGGTTCTTATAAGTCCAAATACATATTCCTAGACCATTCTAAGCCTTTAGAATACTCTCTTAACCATTCTACACTTGTTAGAACCTCCAAGGACTTGTGCTACACCCTCTACGTCACTTGGGGTACCGAGCAATGTTTAGGATCATTCTAATGGTTCTTATAAGTCCTAATACACATTCCTAGACCATTCTAAGCCTTTAGAATACTCTCTTTACCATTCTACACTTGTTAGAACATCCAAGGACTCGTGCTACACCCTCTACGTCCCTTGGTGTACCAAGCAATGTTTAGGATCATTCTAATAGTTCTTTTAAGTCCTAATGCACATTCCTAGATTCTAAGCCTTTAGAATACTCTCTTAACCATTATACACTTGTTAAAACCTCCAAGGACTCGTGCTACACCCTCTATGTCCCTTGAGGACTCAAGTATTGTTTAGGATCATTCTAATGGTTCTTATAAGTCCTAATAAACATTCCTAGACCATTCTAAGCCTTTAGAATACTCTCTTAACCATTCTACACTTGTTAGAACATCCAAGGACTCGTGCTACACCCTCTACATCCCTTGGTGTACCAAGCAATGTTTAGGATCATTCTAATGGTTCTTACAAGTCCTAATACACCTTCCTAGACCATTCTAAGCCTTAAGAATACTCTCTTAACCATTCTACACTTGTTAGAACCTCCAAGGACTCATGCTACACCCTCTACGTCCCTTGGGGAGTCAAGTATTGTTTAGGATCATTCTAATGGTTCATATAAGTCCAAATACATATTCCTAGACCATTATAAGCCTTTAGAATACTCTCTTAACCATTCTACACTTGTTAGAACCTCCAAGGACTCGTGCTACACCCTCTACGTCCTTTGGGGTACCAAGCAATGTTTAGGATAATTCTAATGGTTCTTATAAGTCCAAATACATATTACTAGACCATTCTAAGCCTTTAGAATACTCTCTTAACTATTCTACACTTGTTAGAACCTCCAAGGACTCATGCTACACGCTCTACGTCCCTTGGGGACTCAAGCATTGTTTAGGATCATTCTAATGGTTCTTATAAGTCCAAATACATATTCCTAGACCATTCTAAGCCTTTAGAATACTCTCTTAACCATTCTACACTTGTTAGAACCTCCAAGGACTTGTGCTACACCCTCTACGTCACTTGGGGTACCGAGCAATGTTTAGGATCATTCTAATGGTTCTTATAAGTCCTAATACACATTCCTAGACCATTCTAAGCCTTTAGAATACTCTCTTTACCATTCTACACTTGTTAGAACATCCAAGGACTCGTGCTACACCCTCTACGTCCCTTGGTGTACCAAGCAATGTTTAGGATCATTCTAATAGTTCTTTTAAGTCCTAATGCACATTCCTAGATTCTAAGCCTTTAGAATACTCTCTTAACCATTATACACTTGTTAAAACCTCCAAGGACTCGTGCTACACCCTCTATGTCCCTTGAGGACTCAAGTATTGTTTAGGATCATTCTAATGGTTCTTATAAGTCCTAATAAACATTCCTAGACCATTCTAAGCCTTTAGAATACTCTCTTAACCATTCTACACTTGTTAGAACATCCAAGGACTCGTGCTACACCCTCTACATCCCTTGGTGTACCAAGCAATGTTTAGGATCATTCTAATGGTTCTTACAAGTCCTAATACACCTTCCTAGACCATTCTAAGCCTTAAGAATACTCTCTTAACCATTCTACACTTGTTAGAACCTCCAAGGACTCATGCTACACCCTCTACGTCCCTTGGGGAGTCAAGTATTGTTTAGGATCATTCTAATGGTTCATATAAGTCCAAATACATATTCCTAGACCATTATAAGCCTTTAGAATACTCTCTTAACCATTCTACACTTGTTAGAACCTCCAAGGACTCGTGCTACACCCTCTACGTCCTTTGGGGTACCAAGCAATGTTTAGGATAATTCTAATGGTTCTTATAAGTCCTAATACACATTCCTAGACCATTCTAAGCCTTTAGAATACTCTCTTAACCATTCTACACTTGTTAGAACCTCCAAGGACTCATGCGACACACTCTACTTCCCTTGGGGACTCAAGCATTGTTTAGGATCATTCTAATGGTTCTTATAAGTCCAAATACATATTCCTAGACCATTCTAAGCCTTTAGAATACACTCTTAACCATTCTACACTTGTTAGAACCTCGAAGGACTCGTGCTACACCCTCTACGTCACTTGGGGTACCGAGCAATGTTTAGGATCATTCTAATGGTTCTTATAAGTCCTAAGACACATTTCTAGACCATTCTAAGCCTTTAGAATACTCTCTTAACCATTCTACACTTGTTAGAACCTCCAAGGACTCGTGCTACACCCTCTACGTCACTTGTGCTTCACGCTCTACGTCCCTTGGGGACTCAAGCATTGTTTAGGATCATTCTAATGGTTCTTATAAGTCCAAATACATATTCCTAGACCATTCTAAGCCTTTAGAATACTCTCTTAACCATTCTACACTTGTTAGAACCTCCAAGGACTCGTGCTACACCCTCTACGTCACTTGGGGTACCGAGCAATGTTTAGGATCATTCTAATGGTTCTTATAAGTCCTAATACACATTCCTAGACCATTCTAAGCCTTTGGAATACTCTCTTAACCATTCTACACTTGTTAGAACATCCAAGGACTCGTGCTACACCCTCTACGTCCCTTGGTGTACCAAGCAATGTTTAGGATCATTCTAATAGTTCTTATAAGTCCTAATACACATTCCTAGATTCTAAGCCTTTAGAATACTCTCTTAACCATTATACACTTGTTAAAACCTCCAAGGACTCGTGCTACACCCTCTATGTCCCTTGAGGACTCAAGTATTGTTTAGGATCATTCTAATGGTTCTCATAAGTCCTAATAAACATTCCTAGACCATTCTAAGCCTTTATAATACTCTCTTAACCTTTCTACACTTTTTAGAACCCCCAAGGACTCGTGTTACACCCTCTACGTCCTTTGGGGTACCAAGAAATGTTTAGGATCATTCTAATGGTTCTTATAAGTCCTAATACACATTCCTAGACCATTCTAAGCCTTTAGAATACTCTCTTAACCATTCTACACTTGTTAAAACCTCCAAGGACTCATGCTACACGCTCTACGTCCCTTGGGGACTCAAGCATTGTTTAGGATCATTCTAATGGTTCATATAAGTCCAAATACATATTCCTAGACCATTCTAAGCGTTTGGAATACTCTCTTAACCATTATACACTTGTTAAAACCTCCAAGGACTCGTGCTACACCCTCTATGTCCCTTGAGGACTCAAGTACTGTTTAGGATCATTCTAATGGTTCTTATAAGTCCTAATAAACATTCCTAGACCATTCTAAGCCTTTAGAATACTCTCTTAACCATTCTACACTTGTTAGAACCTCCAAGGACTCGTGCGACACGCTCTACTTCCTTTGGGGACTCAAGCATTGTTTAGGATCATTCTAATGGTTCTTATAAGTCCAAATACATATTCCTAGACCATTCTAAGCCTTTAGAATACACTCTTAACCATTCTACACTTGTTAGAACCTCCAAGGACTCGTGCTACACCCTCTAGGTCACTTGGGGTACCGAGCAATGTTTAGGATCATTCTAATGGTTCTTATAAGTCCTAATACACATTCCTAGACCATTCTAAGCCTTGAGAATACTCTCTTAACCATTCTACACTTGTTAGAACATCAAAGGACTCGTGCTACACCCTCTACATCCCTTGGTGTACCAAGCAATGTTTAGGATCATTCTAATGGTTCTTATAAGTCCTAATACACCTTCCTAGACCATTCTAAGCCTTTAGAATACTCTCTTAACCATTCTACACTTGTTAGAACCTCCAAGGACTCGTGCTACACGCTCTACTTCCTTTGGGGACTCAAGCATTGTTTAGGATCATTCTAATGGTTCTTATAAGTCCAAATACATATTCCTAGACCATTCTAAGCGTTTGGAATACTCTCTTAACCATTATACACTTGTTAAAACCTCCAAGGACTCGTGCTACACCCTCTACGTCACTTGGGGTACCGAGCAATGTTTAGGATCATTCTAATGGTTCTTATAAGTCCTAATAAACATTCCTAGACCATTCTAAGCCTTTAGAATACTCTCTTAACCATTCTATACTTGTTAGAACCTCCATGGACTCGTGCTACACGCTCTACTTCCTTTGGGGACTCAAGCATTGTTTAGGATCATTCTAATGGTTCTTATAAGTCCAAATACATATTCCTAGACCATTCTAAGCCTTTAGAATACACTCTTAACCATTCTACACTTGTTAGAACCTCCAAGGACTCATGCTACACCCTCTAGGTCACTTGGGGTACCGAGCAATGTTTAGGATCATTCTAATGGTTCTTATAAGTCCTAATACACATTCCTAGACCATTCTAAGCCTTTAGAATACTCTCTTAACCATTCTACACTTGTTGGAACATCAAAGGACTCGTGCTACACCCTCTACATCCCTTGGTGTACCAAGCAATGTTTAGGATCATTCTAATGGTTCTTATAAGTCCTAATACACATTCCTAGACCATTCTAAGCCTTTAGAATACTCTCTTAACCATTCTACACTTGTTAGAACCTCCAAGGACTCGTGCTACACCCTCTATGTCCCTTGAGGACTCAAGTATTGTTTAGGATCATTCTAATGGTTCTTATAAGTCCTAATACACATTCCTAGACCTTTCTAAGCCTTTAGAATACTCTCTTAACCATTCTACACTTGTTAGAACATCCAAGGACTCGTGCTACACCCTCTACATCCCTTGGTGTACCAAGCAATGTTTAGGATCATTCTAATGGTTCTTATAAGTCCTAATACACATTCCTAGACCATTCTAAGCCTTTAGAATACTCTCTTAACCATTCTACACTTGTTAGAACCTCCAAGGACTCGTGCGACACGCTCTACTTCCCTTGGGGACCCAAGCTTTGTTTAGGATCCTTCTAATGGTTCTTATAAGTCCAAATACATATTCCTAGACCATTCTAAGCCTTTAGAATACACTCTTAACCATTCTACACTTGTTAGAACCTCCAAGGACTCGTGCTACACCCTCTACGTCACTTGGGGTACCGAGCAATGTTTAGGATCATTCTAATGGTTCTTATAAGTCCTAATACACATTCCTAGACCATTCTAAGCCTTTAGAATACTCTCTTAACCATTCCATACTTGTTAGAACATCCAAGGACTCGTGCTACACCCTCTACGTCCCTTGGTGTACCAAGCACTGTTTAGGATCATTCTAATGTTCTTATAAGTCCTAATACACATTCCTAGATTCTAAGCCTTTAGAATACTCTCTTAACCATTATACACTTGTTAAAACCTCCAAGGACTCATGCTACACCCTCTACGTCCCTTGAGGACTCAAGTATTGCTTAGGATCATTCTAATGGTTCTTATAAGTCCTAATACACATTCCTAGACCATTCTAAGCCTTTAGAATACTCTCTTAACCATTCTTCACTTGTTAGAACATCCAAGGACTCGTGCTACACCCTCTACATCCCTTGGTGTACCAAGCGATGTTTAGGATCATTCTAATGGTTCTTATAAGTCCCAATACACCTTCCTAGACCAGTCTAAGCCTTTAGAATACTCTCTTAACCATTCTACACTTGTTAGAACCTCCAAGGACTCGTGCTACACCCTCTACGTCCTTTGGGGTACCAAGCAATGTTTAGGGTCATTCTAATGGTTCTTATAAGTCCTAATACACATTCCTAGACCATTCTAAGCCTTTAGAATACTCTCTTAACCATTCTACACTTGTTAGAACCTCCAAGGACTCGTGCGACACGCTCTACTTCCCTTGGGGACTCAAGCATTGTTTAGGATCATTCTAATGGTTCTTATAAGTCCAAATACATATTCCTAGACCATTCTAAGCCTTTAGAATACACTCTTAACCATTCTACACTTGTTAGAACCTCCAAGGACTCGTGCTACACCCTCTAGGTCACTTGGGGTACCGAGCAATGTTTAGGATCATTCTAATGGTTCTTATAAGTCCTAATACACATTCCTAGACCTTTCTAAGCCTTTAGAATACTCTCTTAACCATTCTACACTTGTTAGAACCTCGAAGGACTCATTCTACACCCTCTACGTCCCATGGGGACTAGAGCATTGTTTAGGATCATTCTAATGGTTCATATAAGTCCAAATACATATTCCTAGACCATTCTAAGCGTTTGGAATACTCTCTTAACCATTATACACTTGTTAAAACCTCCAAGGACTCGTGCTACACCCTCTATGTCCCTTGAGGACTCAAGTACTGTTTAGGATCATTCTAATGGTTCTTATAAGTCCTAATAAACATTCCTAGACCATTCTAAGCCTTTAGAATACTCTCTTAACCATTCTATACTTGTTAGAACCTCCAAGGACTCGTGCGACACGCTCTACTTCCTTTGGGGACTCAAGCATTGTTTAGGATCATTCTAATGGTTCTTATAAGTCCAAATACATATTCCTAGACCATTCTAAGCCTTTAGAATACACTCTTAACCATTCTACACTTGTTAGAACCTCCAAGGACTCGTGCTACACCCTCTACGTCACTTGGGGTACCGAGCAATGTTTAGGATCATTCTAATGGTTCTTATAAGTCCTAATACACATTCCTAGACCATTCTAAGCCTTTAGAATACTCTCTTAACCATTCCATACTTGTTAGAACATCCAAGGACTCGTGCTACACCCTCTACGTCCCTTGGTGTACCAAGCACTGTTTAGGATCATTCTAATGTTCTTATAAGTCCTAATACACATTCCTAGATTCTAAGCCTTTAGAATACTCTCTTAACCATTATACACTTGTTAAAACCTCCAAGGACTCATGCTACACCCTCTACGTCCCTTGAGGACTCAAGTATTGCTTAGGATCATTCTAATGGTTCTTATAAGTCCTAATACACATTCCTAGACCATTCTAAGCCTTTAGAATACTCTCTTAACCATTCTTCACTTGTTAGAACATCCAAGGACTCGTGCTACACCCTCTACATCCCTTGGTGTACCAAGCGATGTTTAGGATCATTCTAATGGTTCTTATAAGTCCCAATACACCTTCCTAGACCATTCTAAGCCTTTAGAATACTCTCTTAACCATTCTACACTTGTTAGAACCTCCAAGGACTCGTGCTACACCCTCTACGTCCTTTGGGGTACCAAGCAATGTTTAGGGTCATTCTAATGGTTCTTATAAGTCCTAATACACATTCCTAGACCATTCTAAGCCTTTAGAATACTCTCTTAACCATTCTACACTTGTTAGAACCTCCAAGGACTCGTGCGACACGCTCTACTTCCCTTGGGGACTCAAGCATTGTTTAGGATCATTCTAATGGTTCTTATAAGTCCAAATACATATTCCTAGACCATTCTAAGCCTTTAGAATACACTCTTAACCATTCTACACTTGTTAGAACCTCCAAGGACTCGTGCTACACCCTCTAGGTCACTTGGGGTACCGAGCAATGTTTAGGATCATTCTAATGGTTCTTATAAGTCCTAATACACATTCCTAGACCTTTCTAAGCCTTTAGAATACTCTCTTAACCATTCTACACTTGTTAGAACCTCCAAGGACTCATTCTACACCCTCTACGTCCCATGGGGACTAGAGCATTGTTTAGGATCATTCTAATGGTTCATATAAGTCCAAATACATATTCCTAGACCATTCTAAGCGTTTGGAATACTCTCTTAACCATTATACACTTGTTAAAACCTCCAAGGACTCGTGCTACACCCTCTATGTCCCTTGAGGACTCAAGTACTGTTTAGGATCATTCTAATGGTTCTTATAAGTCCTAATAAACATTCCTAGACCATTCTAAGCCTTTAGAATACTCTCTTAACCATTCTATACTTGTTAGAACCTCCAAGGACTCGTGCGACACGCTCTACTTCCTTTGGGCACTCAAGCATTGTTTAGGATCATTCTAATGGTTCTTATAAGTCCAAATACATATTCCTAGACCATTCTAAGCCTTTAGAATACACTCTTAACCATTCTACACTTGTTAGAACCTCCAAGGACTCGTGCTACACCCTCTAGGTCACTTGGGGTACCGAGCAATGTTTAGGATCATTCTAATGGTTCTTATAAGTCCTAATACACATTCCTAGACCATTCTAAGCCTTTAGAATACTCTCTTAACCATTCTACACTTGTTAGAACATCAAAGGACTCGTGCTACACCCTCTACATCCCTTGGTGTACCAAGCAATGTTTAGGATCATTCTAATGGTTCTTATAAGTCCTAATACACCTTCCTAGACCATTCTAAGCCTTTAGAATACTCTCTTAACCATTCTACACTTGTTAGAACCTCCAAGGACTCGTGCTACACCCTCTACGTCCTTTGGGATACCAAGCAATGTTTAGGGTCATTCTAATGGTTCTTATAAGTCCTAATACACATTCCTAGACCTTTCTAAGCCTTTAGAATACTCTCTTAACCATTCTACACTTGTTAGAACATCCAAGGACTCGTGCTACACCCTCTACATCCCTTGGTGTACCAAGCAATGTTTAGGATCATTCTAATGGTTCTTATAAGTCCTAATACACCTTCCTAGACCATTCTAAGCCTTTAGAATACTCTCTTAACCATTCTACACTTGTTAGAACCTCCAAGGACTCGTGCTACACCCTCTACGTCCTTTGGGATACCAAGCAATGTTTAGGGTCATTCTAATGGTTCTTATAAGTCCTAATACACATTCCTAGACCTTTCTAAGCCTTTAGAATACTCTCTTAACCATTCTACACTTGTTAGAACATCCAAGGACTCGTGCTACACCCTCTACATCCCTTGGTGTACCAAGCAATGTTTAGGATCATTCTAATGGTTCTTATAAGTCCTAATACACCTTCCTAGACCATTCTAAGCCTTTAGAATACTCTCTTAACCATTCTACACTTGTTAGAACCTCCAAGGACTCCTGCTACACCCTCTACGTCCCATGGGGACTAGAGCATTGTTTAGGATCATTCTAATGGTTCATATAAGTCCAAATACATATTCCTAGACCATTCTAAGCCTTTAGAATACTCTCTTAACCATTATACACTTGTTAAAACCTCCAAGGACTCGTGCTACACCCTCTATGTCCCTTGAGGACTCAAGTATTGTTTAGGATCATTCTAATGGTTCTTATAAATCCTAATACACATTCCTAGACCTTTCTAAGCCTTTAGAATACTCTCTTAACCATTCTACACTTGTTAGAACATCCAAGGACTCGTGCTACACCCTCTACATCCCTTGGTGTACCAAGCAATGTTTAGGATCATTCTAATGGTTCTTATAAGTCCTAATACACATTCCTAGACCATTCTAAGCCTTTAGAATACTCTCTTAACCATTCTACACTTGTTAGAACCTCCAAGGACTCATGCTACACCCTCTACGTCCCATGGGGACTAGAGCATTGTTTAGGATCATTCTAATGGTTCATATAAGTCCAAATACATATTCCTAGACCATTCTAAGCCTTTAGAATACTCTCTTAACCATTATACACTTTTTAAAACCTCCAAGGACTCGTGCTACACCCTCTATGTCCCTTGAGGACTCAAGTATTGTTTAGGATCATTCTAATGGTTCTTATAAGTCCTAATAAACATTCCTAGACCATTCTAAGCCTTTAGAATACTCTCTTAACCATTCTTCACTTGTTAGAACATCCAAGGACTCGTGCTACACCCTCTACATCCCTTGGTGTACCAAGCGATGTTTAGGATCATTCTAATGGTTCTTATAAGTCCTAATACACCTTCCTAGACCATTCTAAGCCTTTAGAATACTCTCTTAACCATTCTACACTTGTTAGAACCTCCAAGGACTCATGCTACACCCTCTACGTCCCTTGGGGACTCAAGCATTGTTTAGGATCCTTCTAATGGTTCTTATAAGTCCAAATACATATTCCTAGACCATTCTAAGCCTTTAGAATACACTCTTAACCATTCTACACTTGTTAGAACCTCCAAGGACTCGTGCTACACCCTCTACGTCACTTGGGGTACCGAGCAATGTTTAGGATCATTCTAATGGTTCTTATAAGTCCTAATACACATTCCTAGACCATTCTAAGCCTTTAGAATACTCTCTTAACCATTCCATACTTGTTAGAACATCCAAGGACTCGTGCTACACCCTCTACGTCCCTTGGTGTACCAAGCACTGTTTAGGATCATTCTAATTTTCTTATAAGTCCTAATACACCTTCCTAGACCATTCTAAGCCTTTAGAATACTCTCTTAACCATTCTACACTTGTTAGAACCTCCAAGGACTCGTGCTACACCCTCTATGTCCCTTGAGGACTCAAGTATTGTTTAGGATCATTCTAATGGTTCTTATAAGTCCTAATACACATTCCTAGACCTTTCTAAGCCTTTAGAATACTCTCTTAACCATTCTACACTTGTTAGAACCTCCAAGCACTCATGCTACACCCTCTACTTCCCTTGGGGACTCAAGCATTGTTTAGGATCCTTCTAATGGTTCTTATAAGTCCAAATACATATTCCTAGACCATTCTAAGCCTTTAGAATACACTCTTTAACCATTCTATACTTGTTAGAACCTCCAAGGACTCGTGCTACACCCTCTACGTCACTTGGGGTACCGAGCAATGTTTAGGATCATTCTAATGGTTATTATAAGTCCTAATACACATTCCTAGACCATTCTAAGCCTTTAGAATACTCTCTTAACCATTCCATACTTGTTAGAACATCCAAGGACTCGTGCTACACCCTCTACGTCCCTTGGTGTACCAAGCACTGTTTAGGATCATTCTAATGTTCTTATAAGTCCTAATACAAATTCCTAGATTCTAAGCCTTTAGAATACTCTCTTAACCATTATACACTTGTTAAAACCTCCAAGGACTCATGCTACACCCTCTACGTCCCTTGAGGACTCAAGTATTGCTTAGGATCATTCTAATGGTTCTTATAAGTCCTAATACACATTCCTATACCATTCTAAGCCTTTAGGATACTCTCTTAACCATTCTTCACTTGTTAGAACATCCAAGGACTCGTGCTACACCCTCTACATCCCTTGGTGTACCAAGCGATGTTTAGGATCATTCTAATGGTTCTTATAAGTCCCAATACACCTTCCTAGACCATTCTAAGCCTTTAGAATACTCTCTTAACTATTCTACACTTGTTAGAACCTCCAAGGACTCGTGCTACACCCTCTACGTCCTTTGGGATACCAAGCAATGTTTAGGGTCATTCTAATGGTTCTTATAAGTCCTAATACACATTCCTAGACCATTCTAAGCCTTTAGAATACTCTCTTAACCATTCTACACTTGTTAGAACCTCCAAGGACTCGTGCGACACGCTCTACTTCCCTTGGGGACTCAAGCATTGTTTAGGATCATTCTAATGGTTCTTATAAGTCCAAATACATATTCCTAGTTCATTCTAAGCCTTTAGAATACACTCTTAACTATTCTACACTTGTTAGAACCTCCAAGGACTCGTGCTACACCCTCTAGATCACTTGGGGTACCGAGCAATGTTTAGGATCATTCTAATGGTTCTTATAAGTCCTAATACACATTCCTAGACCTTTCTAAGCCTTTAGAATACTCTCTTAACCATTCTACACTTGTTAGAACATCCAAGGACTCGTGCTACACCCTCTACATCCCTTGGTGTACCAAGCAATGTTTAGGATCATTCTAATGGTTCTTATAAGTCCTAATACACATTCCTAGACCATTCTAAGCCTTTAGAATACTCTCTTAACCATTCTACACTTGTTAGAACCTCCAAGGACTCATGCTACACCCTCTACGTCCCATGGGGACTAGAGCATTGTTTAGGATCATTGTAATGGTTCATATAAGTCCAAATACATATTCCTAGACCATTCTAAGCGTTTGGAATACTCTCTTAACCATTATACACTTGTTAAAACCTCCAAGGACTCGTGCTACACCCTCTATGTCCCTTGAGGACTCAAGTACTGTTTAGGATCATTCTAATGGTTCTTATAAGTCCTAATAAACATTCCTAGACCATTCTAAGCCTTTAGAATACTCTCTTAACCATTCTACACTTGTTAGAACCTCCAAGGACTCGTGCTACACCCTCTATGTCCCTTGAGGACTCAAGTATTGTTTAGGATCATTCTAATGGTTCTTATAAGTCCTAATACACATTCCTAGACCTTTCTAAGCCTTTAGAATACTCTCTTAACCATTCTACACTTGTTAGAACATCCAAGGACTCGTGCTACACCCTCTACATCCCTTGGTGTACCAAGCATTGTTTAGGATCATTCTAATGGTTCTTATAAGTCCTAATACACCTTCCTAGACCATTCTAAGCCTTTAGAATACTCTCTTAACCATTCTACACTTGTTAGAACCTCCAAGGACTCATGCTACACCCTCTACGTCCCATGGGGACTAGAGCATTGTTTAGGATCATTCTAATGGTTCATATAAGTCCAAATACATATTCCTAGACCATTCTAAGCATTTAGAATACTCTCTTAACCATTATACACTTGTTAAAACCTCCAAGGACTCGTGCTACACCCTCTATGTCCCTTGAGGACTCAAGTACTGTTTAGGATCATTCTAATGGTTCTTATAAGTCCTAATAAACATTCCTAGACCATTCTAAGCCTTTAGAATACTCTCTTAACCATTCTACACTTGTTAGAACCTCCAAGGACTCGTGCTACACCCTCTATGTCCCTTGAGGACTCAAGTATTGTTTAGGATCATTCTAATGGTTCTTATAAGTCCTAATACACATTCCTAGACCATTCTAAGCCTTTAGAATACTCTCTTAACCATTCCATACTTGTTAGAACATCCAAGGACTCGTGCTACACCCTCTACGTCCCTTGGTGTACCAAGCACTGTTTAGGATCATTCTAATGTTCTTATAAGTCCTAATACACATTCCTAGATTCTAAGCCTTTAGAATACTCTCTTAACCATTATACACTTGTTAAAACCTCCAAGGACTCATGCTACACCCTCTACGTCCCTTGAGGACTCAAGTATTGCTTAGGATCATTCTAATGGTTCTTATAAGTCCTAATACACATTCCTAGACCATTCTAAGCCTTTAGGATACTCTCTTAACCATTCTTCACTTGTTAGAACATCCAAGGACTCGTGCTACACCCTCTACATCCCTTGGTGTACCAAGCGATGTTTAGGATCATTCTAATGGTTCTTATAAGTCCCAATACACCTTCCTAGACCATTCTAAGCCTTTAGAATACTCTCATAACTATTCTACACTTGTTAGAACCTCCAAGGACTCGTGCTACACCCTCTACGTCCTTTGGGGTACCAAGCAATGTTTAGGGTCATTCTAATGGTTCTTATAAGTCCTAATACACATTCCTAGACCATTCTAAGCCTTTAGAATACTCTCTTAACCATTCTACACTTGTTAGAACCTCCAAGGACTCGTGCGACACGCTCTACTTCCCTTGGGGACTCAAGCATTGTTTAGGATCATTCTAATGGTTCTTATAAGTCCAAATACATATTCCTAGTTCATTCTAAGCCTTTAGAATACACTCTTAACCATTCTACACTTGTTAGAACCTCCAAGGACTCGTGCTACACCCTCTAGATCACTTGGGGTACCGAGCAATGTTTAGGATCATTCTAATGGTTCTTATAAGTCCTAATACACATTCCTAGACCTTTCTAAGCCTTTAGAATACTCTCTTAACCATTCTACACTTGTTAGAACATCCAAGGACTCGTGCTACACCCTCTACATCCCTTGGTGTACCAAGCAATGTTTAGGATCATTCTAATGGTTCTTATAAGTCCTAATACACATTCCTAGACCATTCTAAGCCTTTAGAATACTCTCTTAACCATTCTACACTTGTTAGAACCTCCAAGGACTCATGCTACACCCTCTACGTCCCATGGGGACTAGAGCATTGTTTAGGATCATTCTAATGGTTCATATAAGTCCAAATACATATTCCTAGACCATTCTAAGCGTTTGGAATACTCTCTTAACCATTATACACTTGTTAAAACCTCCAAGGACTCGTGCTACACCCTCTATGTCCCTTGAGGACTCAAGTACTGTTTAGGATCATTCTAATGGTTCTTATAAGTCCTAATAAACATTCCTAGACCATTCTAAGCCTTTAGAATACTCTCTTAACCATTCCATACTTGTTAGAACATCCAAGGACTCGTGCTACACCCTCTACGTCCCTTGGTGTACCAAGCACTGTTTAGGATCATTCTAATGTTCTTATAAGTCCTAATACACATTCCTAGATCCTAAGCCTTTAGAATACTCTCTTAACCATTCTACACTTGTTAGAACCTCCAAGGACTCATGCTACACGCTCTATGTCCCTTGGGGACTCAAGCATTGTTTAGGATCATTCTAATGGTTCTTATAAGTCCAAATACATATTCCTAGACCATTCATAGCCTTTAGAATACTCTCTTAACCATTCTACACTTGTTAGAACCTCCAAGGACTCGTGCTACACCCTCTACGTCACTTGGGGTACCGAGCAATGTTTAGGATCATTCTAATGGTTCTTATAACTCCTAATACACATTCCTAGACCATTCTAAGCCTTTAGAATACTCTCTTAACCATTATACACTTGTTAGAACATCCAAGGACTCGTGCTACACCCTCTACGTCCCTTGAGGACTCAAGTATTGCTTAGGATCATTCTAATGGTTCTTATAAGTCCTAATACACATTCCTAGATTCTAAGCCTTTAGAATACTCTCTTAACCATTCTACACTTGTTAGAACCTCCAAGGACTCGTGCTACACCCTCTACGTCACTTGGGGTACCGAGCAATGTTTAGGATCATTCTAATGGTTCTTATAACTCCTAATACACATTCCTAGACCATTCTAAGCCTTTAGAATACTCTCTTAACCATTATACACTTGTTAGAACATCCAAGGACTCGTGCTACACCCTCTACGTCCCTTGAGGACTCAAGTATTGTTTAGGATCATTCTAATGGTTCTTATAAGTCCAAATACATATTCCTAGAACATTCTAAGCCTTTAGAATACTCTCTTAACCATTCTACACTTGTTAGAACCTCCAAGGACTCGTGCTACACCCTCTACGTCACTTGGGGTACCGAGCAATTTTTAGGATCATTCTAATGGTTCTTATAAGTCCTAATACACATTCCTAGACCATTCTAAGCCTTTAGAATACTCTCTTAACCATTATACACTTGTTAAAACCTCCAAGGACTCATGCTACACCCTCTACGTCCCTTGAGGACTCAAGTATTGTTTAGGATCATTCTAATGGTTCTTATAAGTCCTAATACACATTCCTAGACAATTCTAAGCCTTTAGAATACTCTCTTAACCATTCTACACTTGTTAGAACCTCCAAGGACTCGTGCTACACCCTCTACGTCCCTTGGGGTACCGAGCAATGTTTAGGATCATTCTAATGGTTCTTATAAGTCCTAATACATATTCCTCGACCATTCTAAGCCATTAGAATACTCTCTTAACCATTATACACTTGTTAAAACCTCCAAGGACTCATGCTACACCCTCTACGTCCCTTGAGGACTCAAGTATTGTTTAGGATCATTCTAATGGTTCTTATAAGTCCTAATACACATTCCTAGACCATTCTAATCCTTTAGAATACTCTCTTAACCATTCTACACTTGTTAGAACATCCAAGGACTCGTGCTACACCCTCTACGTCCCTTAGTGTACCAAGCAATGTTTAGGATCATTCTAATGGTTTTTATAAGTCCTAATACACCTTCCTAGACCATTCTAAGCCTTTAGAATACTCTCTTAACCATTCTACACTTGTTAGAACCTCCAAGGACACATGCTACACCTTCTACGTCCCTTGGGGACTCAAGCATTGTTTAGGATCATTCTAATGGTTCTTATAACTCCTAATACACATTCCTAGACCATTCTAAGCCTTTAGAATACTCTCTTAACCATTCTACACTTGTTAGAAACTCCAAGGACTCGTGTTACACCCTCTACGTCACTTGGGGTACCGAGCAATGTTTAGGATCATTCTAATGGTTCTTATAAGTCCTGAGACACATTCCTAGACGATTCTAAGCCTTTAGAATACTCTCTTAACCATTCTACACTTGTTAGAACATCCAAGGACTCGAGCTACACCCTCTACGTCCCTTGGTGTACCAAGCAATGTTTAGGATCATTCTAATGGTTTTTATAAGTCCTAATACACCTTCCTAGACCATTCTAAGCCTTTAGAATACTCTCTTAACCATTCTACACTTGTTAGAACCTCCAAGGACACATGCTACACCCTCTACGTCCCTTGGGGACTCAAGCATTGTTTAGGATCATTCGAATGGTTCTTATAAGTCCTAATACACATTCCTAGACCATTCTAAGCCTTTTGAATACTCTCTTAACCATTATAAACTTGTAGAACCTCCAAGGACTCGTGCTACACCCTCTACGTCCCTTGGTGTACCTAGCAATGTTTAGGATCATTCTAATGGTTCTTATAAGTTTTAATACACCTTCCTAGACCATTCTAAGCCTTTAGAATACTCTCTTAACCAGTCTACACTTGTTAGAAACTCCAAGGACTCATGCTACACCCTCTACGTCCCTTGGGGACTTAAGCATTGTTTAGGATCATTCTAATGATTCTTATAAGTCCAAATACATATTCCTAGACCATTCTAGGCCTTTAGAATACTCTCTTAACCATTCTACACTTGTTAGAACCTCCAAGGACTCGTGCTACACCCTCTACGTCACTTGGGGTACCGAGCAATGTTTAGGATCATTCTAATGGTTCTTATAACTCCTAATACACATTCCTAGACCATTCTAAGCCTTTAGAATACTCTCTTAACCATTATACACTTGTTAAAACCTCCAAGGACTCATGCTACACCCTCTACGTCCCTTGAGGACTCAAGTATTGTTTAGGATCATTCTAATGGTTCTTATAAGTCCTAATACACATTCCTAGACAATTCTAAGCCTTTAGAATACTCTCTTAACCATTCTACACTTGTTAGAACCTCCAAGGACTCGTGCTACACCCTCTACGTCACTTGGGGTACCGAGCAATGTTTAGGATCATTCTAATGGTTCTTATAACTCCTAATACACATTCCTAGACCATTCTAAGCCTTTAAAATACTCTCTTAACCATTATACACTTGTTAGAACATCCAAGGACTCGTGCTACACCCTCTACGTCCCTTGAGGACTCAAGTATTGTTTAGGATCATTCTAATGGTTCTTATAAGTCCAAATACATATTCCTAGAACATTCTAAGCCTTTAGAATACTCTCTTAACCATTATACACTTGTTAAAACCTCCAACGACTCATGCTACACCCTCTACGTCCCTTGAGGACTCAAGTATTGTTTAGGATCATTCTAATGGTTCTTATAAGTCCTAATACACATTCCTAGACAATTCTAAGCCTTTAGAATACTCTCTTAACCATTCTACACTTGTTAGAACCTCAAAGGGCTCGTGCTACACCCTCTACGTCCCTTGGGGTACCGAGCAATGTTTAGGATCATTCTAATGGTTCTTATAAGTCCTAATACATATTCCTCGACCATTCTAAGCCTTTAGAATACTCTCTTAACCATTATACACTTGTTAAAACCTCCAAGGACTCATGCTACACCCTCTACGTCCCTTGAGGACTCAAGTATTGTTTAGGATCATTCTAATGGTTCTTATAAGTCCTAATACACATTCCTAGACCATTCTAATCCTTTAGAATACTCTCTTAACCATTCTACACTTGTTAGAACATCCAAGGACTGGTGCTACACCCTCTACGTCCCTTAGTGTACCAAGCAATGTTTAGGATCATTCTAATGGTTTTTATAAGTCCTAATACACCTTCCTAGACCATTCTAAGCCTTTAGAATACTCTCTTAACCATTCTACACTTGTTAGAACCTCCAAGGACACATGCTAGACCCTCTACGTCCCTTGGGGACTCAAGCATTGTTTAGGATCATTCTAATGGTTCTTATAACTCCTAATACACATTCCTAGACCATTCTAAGCCTTTAGAATACTCTCATAACCATTCTACACATGTTAGAAACTCCAAGGACTCGTGTTACACCCTCTACGTCACTTGGGGTACCGAGCAATGTTTAGGATCATTCTAATGGTTCTTATAAGTCCTGAGACACATTCCTAGACGATTCTAAGCCTTTAGAATACTCTCTTAACCATTCTACACTTGTTAGAACATCCAAGGACTCGTGCTACACCCTCTACGTCACTTGGGGTACCGAGCAATGTTTAGGATCATTCTAATGGTTCTTATAACTCCTAATACACATTCCTAGACCATTCTAAGCCTTTAGAATACTCTCTTAACCATTATACACTTGTTAAAACCTCCAAGGACTCATGCTACACCCTCTACGTCCCTTGAGGACTCAAGTATTGTTTAGGATCATTCTAATGGTTCTTATAGTCCTAATACACATTCCTAGACAATTCTAAGCCTTTAGAATACTCTCTTAACCATTTTTACACTTGTTAGAACCTCCAAGGACTCGTGCTACACCCTCTACGTCACTTGGGGTACCGAGCAATGTTTAGGATCATTCTAATGGTTCTTATAACTCCTAATACACATTCCTAGACCATTCTAAGCCTTTAGAATACTCTCTTAACCATTATACACTTGTTAGAACATCCAAGGACTCGTGCTACACCCTCTACGTCCCTTGAGGACTCAAGTATTGTTTAGGATCATTCTAATGGTTCTTATAAGTCCAAATACATATTCCTAGAACATTCTAAGCCTTTAGAATACTCTCTTAACCATTCTACAATTGTTAAAACCTCCAAGGACTCATGCTACACGCTCTACGTCCCTTGGGGACTCAAGCATTGTTTAGGATCATTCTAATGGTTCTTATAAGTCCAAATACATATTCCTAGACCATTCTAGGCCTTTAGAATACTCTCTTAACCATTCTACACTTGTTAGAACCTCCAAGGACTCGTGCTACACCCTCTACGTCACTTGGGGTACCGAGCAATGTTTAGGATCATTCTAATGGTTCTTATAACTCCTAATACACATTCCTAGACCATTCTAAGCCTTTAGAATACTCTCTTAACCATTATACACTTGTTAGAACATCCAAGGACTCGTGCTACACCCTCTACGTCCCTTGAGGACTCAAGTATTGTTTAGGATCATTCTAATGGTTCTTATAAGTCCAAATACATATTCCTAGAACATTCTAAGCCTTTAGAATACTCTCTTAACCATTCTACACTTGTTAGAACCTCCAAGGACTCGTGCTACACCCTCTACGTCACTTGGGGTACCGAGCAATTTTTAGGATCATTCTAATGGTTCTTATAAGTCCTAATACACATTCCTAGACCATTCTAAGCCTTTAGAATACTCTCTTAACCATTCTACACTTGTTAGAACCTCCAAGGACTCGTGCTACACCCTCTACGTCACTTGGGGTACCGAGCAATGTTTAGGATCATTCTAATGGTTCTTATAAGTCCTAATACACATTCCTAGACAATTCTAAGCCTTTAGAATACTCTCTTAACCATTCTACACTTGTTAGAACCTCCAAGGACTCGTGCTACACCCTCTACGTCCCTTGGGGTACCGAGCAATGTTTAGGATCATTCTAATGGTTCTTATAAGTCCTAATACATATTCCTCGACCATTCTAAGCCTTTAGAATACTCTCTTAACCATTATACACTTGTTAAAACCTCCAAGGACTCATGCTACACCCTCTACGTCCCTTGAGGACTCAAGTATTGTTTAGGATCATTCTAATGGTTCTTATAAGTCCTAATACACATTCCTAGACCATTCTAATCCTTTAGAATACTCTCTTAACCATTCTACACTTGTTAGAACATCCAAGGACTCGTGCTACACCCTCTACGTCCCTTAGTGTACCAAGCAATGTTTAGGATCATTCTAATGGTTTTTATAAGTCCTAATACACCTTCCTAGACCATTCTAAGCCTTTAGAATACTCTCTTAACCATTCTACACTTGTTAGAACCTCCAAGGACACATGCTACACCCTCTACATCCCTTGGGGACTCAAGCATTGTTTAGGATCATTCTAATGGTTCTTATAACTCCTAATACACATTCCTAGACCATTCTAAGCCTTTAGAATACTCTCTTAACCATTCTACACTTGTTAGAAACTCCAAGGACTCGTGTTACACCCTCTACGTCACTTGGGGTACCGAGCAATGTTTAGGATCATTCTAATGGTTCTTATAAGTCCTGAGACACATTCCTAGACGATTCTAAGCCTTTAGAAAATACTCTCTTAACCATTCTACACTTGTTAGAACATCCAAGGACTCGAGCTACACCCTCTACGTCCCTTGGTGTACCAAGCAATGTTTAGGATCATTCTAATGGTTTTTATAAGTCCTAATACACCTTCCTAGACCATTCTAAGCCTTTAGAATACTCTCTTAACCATTCTACACTTGTTAGAACCTCCAAGGACACATGCTACACCCTCTACGTCCCTTGGGGACTCAAGCATTGTTTAGGATCATTCGAATGGTTCTTATAAGTCCTAATACACATTCCTAGACCATTCTAAGCCTTTTGAATACTCTCTTAACCATTATACACTTGTTAGAACCTCCAAGGACTCGTGCTACACCCTCTACGTCCCTTGGTGTACCAAGCAATGTTTAGGATCATTCTAATGGTTCTTATAAGTTTTAATACACCTTCCTAGACCATTCTAAGCCTTTAGAATACTCTCTTAACCATTCTACACTTGTTAGAAACTCCAAGGACTCATGCTACACCCTCTACGTCCCTTGGGGACTTAAGCATTGTTTAGGATCATTCTAATGGTTCTTATAAGTCCAAATACATATTCCTAGACCATTCTAGGCCTTTAGAATACTCTCTTAACCATTCTACACTTGTTAGAACCTCCAAGGACTCGTGCTACACCCTCTACGTCACTTGGGGTACCGAGCAATGTTTAGGATCATTCTAATGGTTCTTATAACTCCTAATACAAATTCCTAGACCATTCTAAGCCTTTAGAATACTCTCTTAACCATTATACACTTGTTAAAACCTCCAAGGACTCATGCTACACCCTCTACGTCCCTTGAGGACTCAAGTATTGTTTAGGATCATTCTAATGGTTCTTATAAGTCCTAATACACATTCCTAGACAATTCTAAGCCTTTAGAATACTCTCTTAACCATTCTACACTTGTTAGAACCTCCAAGGACTCGTGCTACACCCTCTACGTCACTTGGGGTACCGAGCAATGTTTAGGATCATTCTAATGGTTCTTATAACTCGTAATACACATTCCTAGACCATTCTAAGCCTTTTGAATACTCTCTTAACCATTATACACTTGTTAGAACATCCAAGGACTCGTGCTACACCCTCTACGTCCCTTGAGGACTCAAGTATTGTTTAGGATCATTCTAATGGTTCTTATAAGTCCAAATACATATTCCTAGAACATTCTAAGCCGTTAGAATACTCTCTTAACCATTCTACACTTGTTAAAACCTCCAAGGACTCATGCTACACGCTCTACGTCCCTTGGGGACTCAAGCATTGTTTAGGATCATTCTAATGGTTCTTATATGTCCAAATACATATTCCTAGACCATTCTAGGCCTTTAGAATACTCTCTTAACCATTCTACACTTGTTAGAACCTCCAAGGACTCGTGCTACACCCTCTACGTCACTTGGGGTACCGAGCAATGTTTAGGATCATTCTAATGGTTCTTATAACTCCTAATACACATTCCTAGACCATTCTAAGCCTTTAGAATACTCTCTTAACCATTATACACTTGTTAGAACATCCAAGGACTCGTGCTACACCCTCTACGTCCCTTGAGGACTCAAGTATTGTTTAGGATCATTCTAATGGTTCTTATAAGTCCAAATACATATTCCTAGAACATTCTAAGCCTTTAGAATACTCTCTTAACCATTCTACACTTGTTAGAACCTCCAAGGACTCGTGCTACACCCTCTACGTCACTTGGGGTACCGAGCAATTTTTAGGATCATTCTAATGGTTCTTATAAGTCCTAATACACCTTCCTAGACCATTCTAAGCCTTTAGAATACTCTCTTAACCATTATACACTTGTTAGAACATCCAAGGACTCGTGCTACACCCTCTACGTCCCTTGAGGACTCAAGTATTGTTTAGGATCATTCTAATGGTTCTTATAAGTCCTAATACACATTCCTAGACCTTTCTAAGCCTTTAGAATACTCTCTTAACCATTCTACACTTGTTAGAACATCCAAGGACTCATGCTACACCCTCTACGTCCCTTGGGGACTTAAGCATTGTTTAGGATCATTCTAATGGTTCTTATAAGTCCAAATACATATTCCTAGACCATTCTAGGCCTTTAGAATACTCTCTTAACCATTCTACACTTGTTAGAACCTCCAAGGACTCGTGCTACACCCTCTACGTCACTTGGGGTACCGAGCAATGTTTAGGATCATTCTAATGGTTCTTATAACTCCTAATACAAATTCCTAGACCATTCTAAGCCTTTAGAATACTCTCTTAACCATTATACACTTGTTAGAACATCCAAGGACTCGTGCTACACCCTCTACGTCCCTTGAGGACTCAAGTATTGTTTAGGATCATTCTAATGGTTCTTATAAGTCCAAATACATATTCCTAGAACATTCTAAGCCTTTAGAATACTCTCTTATCCATTCTACACTTGTTAGAACCTCCAAGGACTCATGCTACACCCTCTACGTCCCTTGAGGACTCAAGTATTGTTTAGGATCATTCTAATGGTTCTTATAAGTCCTAATACACATTCCTAGACCATTCTAATCCTTTAGAATACTCTCTTAACCATTCTACACTTGTTAGAACATCCAAGGACTCGTGCTACACCCTCTACGTCCCTTAGTGTACCAAGCAATGTTTAGGATCATTCTAATGGTTTTTATAAGTCCTAATACACCTTCCTAGACCATTCTAAGCCTTTAGAATACTCTCTTAACCATTCTACACTTGTTAGAACCTCCAAGGACACATGCTACACCCTCTACATCCCTTGGGGACTCAAGCATTGTTTAGGATCATTCTAATGGTTCTTATAACTCCTAATACACATTCCTAGACCATTCTAAGCCTTTAGAATACTCTCTTAACCATTCTACACTTGTTAGAAACTCCAAGGACTCGTGTTACACCCTCTACGTCACTTGGGGTACCGAGCAATGTTTAGGATCATTCTAATGGTTCTTATAAGTCCTGAGACACATTCCTAGACGATTCTAAGCCTTTAGAAAATACTCTCTTAACCATTCTACACTTGTTAGAACATCCAAGGACTCGAGCTACACCCTCTACGTCCCTTGGTGTACCAAGCAATGTTTAGGATCATTCTAATGGTTTTTATAAGTCCTAATACACCTTCCTAGACCATTCTAAGCCTTTAGAATACTCTCTTAACCATTCTACACTTGTTAGAACCTCCAAGGACACATGCTACACCCTCTACGTCCCTTGGGGACTCAAGCATTGTTTAGGATCATTCGAATGGTTCTTATAAGTCCTAATACACATTCCTAGACCATTCTAAGCCTTTTGAATACTCTCTTAACCATTATACACTTGTTAGAACCTCCAAGGACTCGTGCTACACCCTCTACGTCCCTTGGTGTACCAAGCAATGTTTAGGATCATTCTAATGGTTCTTATAAGTTTTAATACACCTTCCTAGACCATTCTAAGCCTTTAGAATACTCTCTTAACCATTCTACACTTGTTAGAAACTCCAAGGACTCATGCTACACCCTCTACGTCCCTTGGGGACTTAAGCATTGTTTAGGATCATTCTAATGGTTCTTATAAGTCCAAATACATATTCCTAGACCATTCTAGGCCTTTAGAATACTCTCTTAACCATTCTACACTTGTTAGAACCTCCAAGGACTCGTGCTACACCCTCTACGTCACTTGGGGTACCGAGCAATGTTTAGGATCATTCTAATGGTTCTTATAACTCCTAATACAAATTCCTAGACCATTCTAAGCCTTTAGAATACTCTCTTAACCATTATACACTTGTTAAAACCTCCAAGGACTCATGCTACACCCTCTACGTCCCTTGAGGACTCAAGTATTGTTTAGGATCATTCTAATGGTTCTTATAAGTCCTAATACACATTCCTAGACAATTCTAAGCCTTTAGAATACTCTCTTAACCATTCTACACTTGTTAGAACCTCCAAGGACTCGTGCTACACCCTCTACGTCACTTGGGGTACCGAGCAATGTTTAGGATCATTCTAATGGTTCTTATAACTCGTAATACACATTCCTAGACCATTCTAAGCCTTTTGAATACTCTCTTAACCATTATACACTTGTTAGAACATCCAAGGACTCGTGCTACACCCTCTACGTCCCTTGAGGACTCAAGTATTGTTTAGGATCATTCTAATGGTTCTTATAAGTCCAAATACATATTCCTAGAACATTCTAAGCCGTTAGAATACTCTCTTAACCATTCTACACTTGTTAAAACCTCCAAGGACTCATGCTACACGCTCTACGTCCCTTGGGGACTCAAGCATTGTTTAGGATCATTCTAATGGTTCTTATATGTCCAAATACATATTCCTAGACCATTCTAGGCCTTTAGAATACTCTCTTAACCATTCTACACTTGTTAGAACCTCCAAGGACTCGTGCTACACCCTCTACGTCACTTGGGGTACCGAGCAATGTTTAGGATCATTCTAATGGTTCTTATAACTCCTAATACACATTCCTAGACCATTCTAAGCCTTTAGAATACTCTCTTAACCATTATACACTTGTTAGAACATCCAAGGACTCGTGCTACACCCTCTACGTCCCTTGAGGACTCAAGTATTGTTTAGGATCATTCTAATGGTTCTTATAAGTCCAAATACATATTCCTAGAACATTCTAAGCCTTTAGAATACTCTCTTAACCATTCTACACTTGTTAGAACCTCCAAGGACTCGTGCTACACCCTCTACGTCACTTGGGGTACCGAGCAATTTTTAGGATCATTCTAATGGTTCTTATAAGTCCTAATACACCTTCCTAGACCATTCTAAGCCTTTAGAATACTCTCTTAACCATTATACACTTGTTAGAACATCCAAGGACTCGTGCTACACCCTCTACGTCCCTTGAGGACTCAAGTATTGTTTAGGATCATTCTAATGGTTCTTATAAGTCCTAATACACATTCCTAGACCTTTCTAAGCCTTTAGAATACTCTCTTAACCATTCTACACTTGTTAGAACATCCAAGGACTCATGCTACACCCTCTACGTCCCTTGGGGACTTAAGCATTGTTTAGGATCATTCTAATGGTTCTTATAAGTCCAAATACATATTCCTAGACCATTCTAGGCCTTTAGAATACTCTCTTAACCATTCTACACTTGTTAGAACCTCCAAGGACTCGTGCTACACCCTCTACGTCACTTGGGGTACCGAGCAATGTTTAGGATCATTCTAATGGTTCTTATAACTCCTAATACAAATTCCTAGACCATTCTAAGCCTTTAGAATACTCTCTTAACCATTATACACTTGTTAGAACATCCAAGGACTCGTGCTACACCCTCTACGTCCCTTGAGGACTCAAGTATTGTTTAGGATCATTCTAATGGTTCTTATAAGTCCAAATACATATTCCTAGAACATTCTAAGCCTTTAGAATACTCTCTTATCCATTCTACACTTGTTAGAACCTCCAAGGACTCGTGCTACACCCTCTACGTCACTTGGGGTACCGAGCAATTTTTAGGATCATTCTAATGGTTCTTATAAGTCCTAATACACATTCCTAGACCATTCTAAGCCTTTAGAATACTCTCTTAACCATTCTACACTTGTTAGAACCTCCAAGGACTCGTGCTACACCCTATACGTCCCTTGGGGACTCAAGCATTGTTTAGGATCATTCTAATGGTTCTTATAAGTCCTAATACACATTCCTAGACCTTTCTAAGCCTTTAGAATACTCTCTTAACCATTCTACACTTGTTAGAACATCCAAGGACTCGTGCTAAACATTAGAATGTGTATTAGCACTTATAAGAACCATTAGAATGATCCTAAACATTGGTTGGTACCCCAAAGGACGTAGAGGGTGTAGCACGAGTCCTTGGAGGTTCTAACAAGTGTAGAATGGTTAAGAGAGTATTCTAAAGGCTTAGAATGGTCAAGGAATATGTATTTGGACTTATATGAACCATTAGAATGATCCTAAACATTTCTTGAGTCCCCAAGGGACGTAGAGGGTGTAGCATGAGTCCTTGGAGGTTCTAACAAGTGTAGAATGGTTAAGAGAGTATTCTAAAGGCTTAGAATGGTCTAGGAAGGTGTATTAGGACTTATAAGAACCATTAGAATGATCCTAAACAATGCTTGAGTCCCCGAGGGACGTAGAGCGTGTAGCATGAGTCCTTGGAGGTTCTAACAAGTGTAGAATGGTTATGAGAGTATTCTAAAGGCTTAGAATGGTCTAGGAAGGTGTATTAGGACTTATAAGAACCATTAGAATGATCCTAAACATTGCTTGGTACACCAAGGGACGTAGAGGGTGTAGCACGAGTCCTTGGATGTTCTAACAAGTGTAGAATGGTTAAGAGAGTATTCTAAAGGCTTAGAATGGTCTAGGAATGTGTATTAGGACTTATAAGAACCATTAGAATGATCCTAAACAATACTTGAGTCCTCAAGGGACGTAGAGGGTGTAGCATGAGTCCTTGGAGGTTTAACAAGTGTATAATGGTTAAGAGAGTATTCTAAAGGCTTAGAATCTAGGAATGTGTATTAGGACTTATAAGAACCATTAGAATGATCCGAAACATTGCTTGGTACCCCAAGGGACGTAGAGGGTGTAGCACGAGTCCTTGGAGGTTCTAACAAGTGTAGAATGGTTAACAGAGTATTCTAAAGGCTTAGAATGGTCTAGGAATGTGTATTAGGACTTATAAGAACCATTAGAATGATCCTAAACATTGCTCGGTACCCCAAGTGACGTAGAGGGTGTAGCACGAGTCCTTGGAGGTTCTAACAAGTGTAGAATGGTGAAGAGAGTATTCTAAAGGCTTTGAATGGTCTAGGAATATGTATTTGGACTTATATGAACCATTAGAATGATCCTAAACAATGCTTGAGTCCCCAAGGGACGTAGAGCGTGTAGCATGAGTCCTTGGAGGTTCTAACAAGTGTAGAATAGTTAAGAGAGTATTCTAAAGGCTTAAAATGTTCTAGGAATATGTATTTGGACTTATAAGAACCATTAGAATGATCCTAAACAATGCTTGAGTCCCCAAGGGACGTAGAGCGTGTAGCATGAGTCCTTGGAGGTTCTAACAAGTGTAGAATGGTTAAGAGAGTATTCTAAAGGCTTAGAATGGTCTAGGAATATGTATTTGGATTTATAAGAACCATTAGAATGATCCTAAACAATGCTTGAGTCCCCAAGGGACGTAGAGCGTGTAGCATGAGTCCTTGGAGGTTCTAACAAGTGTAGAATAGTTAAGAGAGTATTCTAAAGGCTTAGAATGGTCAAGGAATATGTATTTGGACTTATATGAACCATTAGAATGATCCTAAACATTTCTTGAGTCCCCAAGGGACGTAGAGGGTGTAGCATGAGTCCTTGGATGTTCTAACAAGTGTAGAATGGTTAAGAGAGTATTCTAAAGGCTTAGAATGGTCTAGGAAGGTGTATTAGGACTTAAAAGAACCATTAGAATGATCCTAAACATTGCTTGGTACACCAAGGGACGTAGAGGGTGTAGCACGAGTCCTTGGATGTTCTAACAAGTGTTGAATGGTTAACAGAGTATTCTAAAGGCTTAGAATGGTCTAGGAATGTGTATTAGGACTTATAAGAACCATTAGAATGATCCTAAACATTGCTCGGTACCCCAAGTGACGTAGAGGGTGTAGCACGAGTCCTTGGAGGTTCTAACAAGTGTAGAATGGTGAAGAGAGTATTCTAAAGGCTTTGAATGGTCTAGGAATATGTATTTGGACTTATATGAACCATTAGAATGATCCTAAACAATGCTTGAGTCCCCAAGGGACGTAGAGCGTGTAGCATGAGTCCTTGGAGGTTCTAACAAGTGTAGAATAGTTAAGAGAGTATTCTAAAGGCTTAGAATGTTCTAGGAATATGTATTTGGACTTATAAGAACCATTAGAATGATCCTAAATAATTCTTGAGTCCCCAAGGGAAGTAGAGCGTGTCGCAGGAGTCCTTGGAGGTTCTAACAAGTGTAGA
This sequence comes from Crotalaria pallida, assembly GCA_037953625.1. NCBI lineage: Eukaryota > Viridiplantae > Streptophyta > Magnoliopsida > Fabales > Fabaceae > Crotalaria > Crotalaria pallida. Next base: position 69,151,456 of record CM075649.1, on the reverse strand, counting down.
ATGGTTAAGAGAGTATTCTAAAGGCCTATAATGGTCTAGGAATGTGTATTAGCACTTATAAGAACCACTAGAATGATCCTAAACATTGCTCGGTACCCCAAAGGACGTAGAGGGTGTAGCACGAGTCCTTGGAGGTTCTAACAAGTGTAGAATGGTGAAGAGAGTATTCTAAAGGCTTTGAATGGTCTAGGAATATGTATTTGGACTTATATGAACCATTAGAATGATCCTAAACAATGCTTGAGTCCCCAAGGGACGTAGAGCGTGTCGCATGAGTCCTTGGAGGTTATGACAAGTGTAGAATAGTTGAGAGTATTCTAAAGGCTTTGAATGGTCTAGGAATATGTATTTGGACTTATAAGAACCATTAGAATGATCCTAAATAATTCTTGAGTCCCCAAGGGAAGTAGAGCGTGTCGCATGAGTCCTTGGAGGTTCTAACAAGTGTAGAATGGTTAAGAGAGTATTCTAAAGGCCTATAATGGTCTAGGAATGTGTATTAGCACTTATAAGAACCATTAGAATGATCCTAAACATTGGTTGGTACCCCAAAGGACGTAGAGGGTGTAGCACGAGTCCTTGGAGGTTATAACAAGTGTAGAATGGTTAAGAGAGTATTCTAAAGGCTTAGAATGGTCAAGGAATATGTATTTGGACTTATATGAACCATTAGAATGATCCTAAACATTTTTTGAGTCCCCAAGGGACGTAGAGGGTGTAGCATGAGTCCTTGGATGTTCTAACAAGTGTAGAATGGTTAAGAGAGTATTCTAAAGGCTTAGAATGGTCTAGGAAGGTGTATTAGGACTTAAAAGAACCATTAGAATGATCCTAAACATTGCTTGGTACACCAAGGGACGTAGAGGGTGTAGCACGAGTCCTTGGATGTTCTAAAAAGTGTAGAATGGTTAAGAGAGTATTCTAAAGGCTTAGAATGGTCTAGGAATGTGTATTAGGACTTATAAGAACCATTAGAATGATCCTAAACAATACTTGAGTCCTCAAGGGACGTAGAGGGTGTAGCATGAGTCCTTGGAGGTTTAACAAGTGTATAATGGTTAAGAGAGTATTCTAAAGGCTTAGAATCTAGGAATGTGTATTAGGACTTATAAGAACCATTAGAATGATCCGAAACATTGCTTGGTACACCAAGGGACGTAGAGGGTGTAGCACGAGTCCTTGGATGTTCTAACAAGTGTTGAATGGTTAACAGAGTATTCTAAAGGCTTAGAATGGTCTAGGAATGTGTATTAGGACTTATAAGAACCATTAGAATGATCCTAAACATTGCTCGGTACCCCAAGTGACGTAGAGGGTGTAGCACGAGTCCTTGGAGGTTCTAACAAGTGTAGAATGGTGAAGAGAGTATTCTAAAGGCTTAGAATGGTCTAGTAATATGTATTTGGACTTATAAGAACCATTAGAATGATCCTAAACAATGCTTGAGTCCCCAAGGGACGTAGAGTGTGTAGCATGAGTCCTTGGAGGTTCTAACAAGTGTAGAATAGTTAAGAGAGTATTCTAAAGGCTTAGAATGTTCTAGGAATATGTATTTGGAGTTATAAGAACCATTAGAATGATCCTAAACAATGCTTGAGTCCCCAAGGGACGTAGAGCGTGTAGCATGAGTCCTTGGAGGTTCTAACAAGTGTAGAATAGTTAAGAGAGTATTCTAAAGGCATAGAATGGTCTAGTAATATGTATTTGGACTTATAAGAACCATTAGAATGATCCTAAACAATGCTTGAGTCCCCAAGGAACGTAGAGCGTGTAGCATGAGTCCTTGGAGGTTCTAACAAGTGTAGAATGGTTAAGAGAGTATTCTAAAGGCTTAGAATGGTCTAGGAATGTGTATTAGGACTTATAAGAACCATTAGAATGATCCTAAACATTGCTCGGTACCCCAAGTGACGTAGAGGGTGTAGCACAAGTCCTTGGAGGTTCTAACAAGTGTAGCATGGTTAAGAGTGTATTCTAAAGGCTTAGAATGGTCTAGGAATATGTATTTGGACTTATAAGAACCATTAGAATGATCCTAAATAATTCTTGAGTCCCCAAGGGAAGTAGAGCGTGTCGCATGAGTCCTTGGAGGTTCTAACAAGTGTAGAATGGTTAAGAGAGTATTCTAAAGGCCTATAATGGTCTAGGAATGTGTATTAGCACTTATAAGAACCATTAGAATGATCCTAAACATTGGTTGGTACCCCAAAGGACGTAGAGGGTGTAGCACGAGTCCTTGGAGGTTATAACAAGTGTAGAATGGTTAAGAGAGTATTCTAAAGGCTTAGAATGGTCAAGGAATATGTATTTGGACTTATATGAACCATTAGAAAGATCCTAAACATTTCTTGAGTCCCCAAGGGACGTAGAGGGTGTAGCATGAGTCCTTGGAGGTTCTAACAAGTGTAGAATGGTTAAGAGAGTATTCTAAAGGCTTAGAATGGTCTAGGAAGGTGTATTAGGACTTGTAAGAACCATTAGAATGATCCTAAACATTGCTTGGTACACCAAGGGACGTAGAGGGTGTAGCACGAGTCCTTGGATGTTCTAACAAGTGTAGAATGGTTAAGAGAGTATTCTAAAGGCTTAGAATGGTCTAGGAATGTGTATTAGGACTTATAAGAACCATTAGAATGATCCTAAACAATACTTGAGTCCTCAAGGGACGTAGAGGGTGTAGCATGAGTCCTTGGAGGTTTAACAAGTGTATAATGGTTAAGAGAGTATTCTAAAGGCTTAGAATCAAGGAATGTGTATTAGGACTTATAAGAACCATTAGAATGATCCGAAACATTGCTTGGTACACCAAGGGACGTAGAGGGTGTAGCACGAGTCCTTGGATGTTCTAACAAGTGTTGAATGGTTAACAGAGTATTCTAAAGGCTTAGAATGATCTAGGAATGTGTATTAGGACTTATAAGAACCATTAGAATGATCCTAAACATTGCTCGGTACCCCAAGTGACGTAGAGGGTGTAGCACGAGTCCTTGGAGGTTCTAACAAGTGTAGAATGGTGAAGAGAGTATTCTAAAGGCTTTGAATGGTCTAGGAATATGTATTTGGACTTATATGAACCATTAGAATGATCCTAAACAATGCTTGAGTCCCCAAGGGACGTAGAGCGTGTAGCATGAGTCCTTGGAGGTTCTAACAAGTGTAGAATAGTTAAGAGAGTATTCTAAAGGCTTAGAATGTTCTAGGAATATGTATTTGGACTTATAAGAACCATTAGAATGATCCTAAACAATGCTTGAGTCCCCAAGGGACGTAGAGCGTGTAGCATGAGTCCTTGAGGTTCTAACAAGTGTAGAATGGTTAAGAGAGTATTCTAAAGGCTTAGAATGGTCTAGGAATATGTATTTGGATTTATAAGAACCATTAGAATGATCCTAAACAATGCTTGAGTCCCCAAGGGACGTAGAGCGTGTAGCATGAGTCCTTGGAGGTTCTAACAAGTGTAGAATAGTTAAGAGAGTATTCTAAAGGCTTAGAATGTTCTAGGAATATGTATTTGGACTTATAAGAACCATTAGAATGATCCTAAACAATGCTTGAGTCCCCAAGGGACGTAGAGCGTGTAGCATGAGTCCTTGGAGGTTCTAACAAGTGTAGAATAGTTAAGAGAGTATTCTAAAGGCTTAGAATGGTCTAGTAATATGTATTTGGACTTATAAGAACCATTAGAATGATCCTAAAAATGCTTGAGTCCCCAAGGGAAGTAGAGCGTGTCGCATGAGTCCTTGGAGGTTCTAACAAGTGTAGAATGGTTAAGAGAGTATTCTAAAGGCTTAGAATGGTCTAGTAATATGTATTTGGACTTATAAGAACCATTAGAATGATCCTAAACAATGCTTGAGTCCCCAAGTGACGAAGAGGGTGTAGCATGAGTCCTTGGAGGTTCTAACAAGTGTAGAATGGTTAAGAGAGTATTCTAAAGGCTTAGAATGTTCTAGGAATATGTATTTGGACTTATAAGAACCATTAGAATGATCCTAAATAATTCTTGAGTCCCCAAGGGAAGTAGAGCGTGTCGCATGAGTCCTTGGAGGTTCTAACAAGTGTAGAATGGTTAAGAGAGTATTCTAAAGGCCTATAATGGTCTAGGAATGTGTATTAGCACTTATAAGAACCATTAGAATGATCCTAAACATAGGTTGGTACCCCAAAGGACGTAGAGGGTGTAGCACGAGTCCTTGGAGGTTATAACAAGTGTAGAATGGTTAAGAGAGTATTCTAAAGGCTTAGAATGTTCTAGGAATATGTATTTGGACTTATAAGAACCATTAGAATGATCCTAAATAATTCTTGAGTCCCCAAGGGAAGTAGAGCGTGTCGCATGAGTCCTTGGAGGTTCTAACAAGTGTAGAATGGTTAAGAGAGTATTCTAAAGGCCTATAATGGTCTAGGAATGTGTATTAGCACTTATAAGAACCATTAGAATGATCCTAAACATTGGTCGGTACCCCAAAGGACGTAGAGGGTGTAGCACGAGTCCTTGGAGGTTATAACAAGTGTAGAATGGTTAAGAGAGTATTCTAAAGGCTTAGAATGTTCTAGGAATATGTATTTGGACTTATAAGAACCATTAGAATGATCCTAAACAATGCTTGAGTCCCCAAGGGACGTAGAGCGTGTAGCATGAGTCCTTGGAGGTTCTAACAAGTGTAGAATGGTTAAGAGAGTATTCTAAAGGCTTAGAATGGTCTAGGAATATGTATTTGGATTTATAAGAACCATTAGAATGATCCTAAACAATGCTTGAGTCCCCAAGGGACGTAGAGCGTGTAGCATGAGTACTTGGAGGTTCTAACAAGTGTAGAATAGTTAAGAGAGTATTCTAAAGGCTTAGAATGTTCTAGGAATATGTATTTGGACTTATAAGAACCATTAGAATGATCCTAAACAATGCTTGAGTCCCCAAGGGACGTAGAGCGTGTAGCATGAGTCCTTGGAGGTTCTAACAAGTGTAGAATAGTTAAGAGAGTATTCTAAAGGCTTAGAATGGTCTAGTAATATGTATTTGGACTTATAAGAACCATTAGAATGATCCTAAATAATTCTTGAGTCCCCAAGGGAAGTAGAGCGTGTCGCATGAGTCCTTGGAGGTTCTAACAAGTGTAGAATGGTTAAGAGAGTATTCTAAAGGCCTATAATGGTCTAGGAATGTGTATTAGCACTTATAAGAACCATTAGAATGATCCTAAACATTGGTTGGTACCCCAAAGGACGTAGAGGGTGTAGCACGAGTCCTGGGAGGTTATAACAAGTGTAGAATGGTTAAGAGAGTATTCTAAAGGCTTAGAATGGTCAAGGAATATGTATTTGGACTTATATGAACCATTAGAATGATCCTAAACATTTCTTGAGTCCCCAAGGGACGTAGAGGGTGTAGCATGAGTCCTTGGAGGTTCTAACAAGTGTAGAATGGTTAAGAGAGTATTCTAAAGGCTTAGAATGGTCTAGGAAGGTGTATCAGGACTTATAAGAACCATTAGAATGATCCTAAACATTGCTTGGTACACCAAGGGACGTAGAGGGTGTAGCACGAGTCCTTGGATGTTCTAACAAGTGTAGAATGGTTAAGAGAGTATTCTAAAGGCTTAGAATGGTCTAGGAATGTGTATTAGGACTTATAAGAACCATTAGAATGATCCTAAACAATACTTGAGTCCTCAAGGGACGTAGAGGGTGTAGCATGAGTCCTTGGAGGTTTAACAAGTGTATAATGGTTAAGAGAGTATTCTAAAGGCTTAGAATCAAGGAATGTGTATTAGGACTTATAAGAACCATTAGAATGATCCGAAACATTGCTTGGTACACCAAGGGACGTAGAGGGTGTAGCACGAGTCCTTGGATGTTCTAACAAGTGTTGAATGGTTAACAGAGTATTCTAAAGGCTTAGAATGGTCTAGGAATGTGTATTAGGACTTATAAGAACCATTAGAATGATCCTAAACATTGCTCGGTACCCCAAGTGACGTAGAGGGTGTAGCACGAGTCCTTGGAGGTTCTAACAAGTGTAGAATGGTGAAGAGAGTATTCTAAAGGCTTTGAATGGTCTAGGAATATGTATTTGGACTTATATGAACCATTAGAATGATCCTAAACAATGCTTGAGTCCCCAAGTGACGTAGAGGGTGTAGCACGAGTCCTTGGAGGTTCTAACAAGTGTAGAATAGTTAAGGGAGTATTCTAAAGGCTTAGAATGTTCTAGGAATATGTATTTGGACTTATAAGAACCATTAGAATGATCCTAAATAATGCTTGAGTCCCCAAGGGAAGTAGAGCGTGTCGCATGAGTCCTTGGAGGTTCTAACAAGTGTAGAATGGTTAAGAGAGTATTCTAAAGGCTTAGAATGGTCTAGTAATATGTATTTGGACTTATAAGAACCATTAGAATGATCCTAAATAATGCTTGAGTCCCCAAGGGAAGTAGAGCGTGTCGCATGAGTCCTTGGAGGTCCTAACAAGTGTAGAATGGTTAAGAGAGTATTCTAAAGGCTTAGAATGTTCTAGGAATATGTATTTGGACTTATAAGAACCATTATAATGATCCTAAACAATGCTTGAGTCCCCAAGGGACGTAGAGCGTGTAGCATGAGTCCTTGGAGGTTCTAACAAGTGTAGAATGGTTAAGAGAGTATTCTAAAGGCTTAGAATGGTCTAGGAATATGTATTTGGATTTATAAGAACCATTAGAATGATCCTAAACAATGCTTGAGTCCCCAAGGGACGTAGAGCATGTAGCATGAGTCCTTGGAGGTTCTAACAAGTGTAGAATAGTTAAGAGAGTATTCTAAAGGCTTAGAATGTTCTAGGAATATGTATTTGGACTTATAAGAACCATTAGAATGATCCTAAACAATGCTTGAGTCCCCAAGGGACGTAGAGCGTGTAGCATGAGTCCTTGGAGGTTCTAACAAGTGTAGAATAGTTAAGAGAGTATTCTAAAGGCTTAGAATGGTCTAGTAATATGTATTTGGACTTATAAGAACCATTAGAATGATCCTAAATAATTCTTGAGTCCCCAAGGGAAGTAGAGCGTGTCGCATGAGTCCTTGGAGGTTCTAACAAGTGTAGAATGGTTAAGAGAGTATTCTAAAGGCCTATAATGGTCTAGGAATGTGTATTAGCACTTATAAGAACCATTAGAATGATCCTAAACATTGGTTGGTACCCCAAAGGACGTAGAGGGTGTAGCACGAGTCCTGGGAGGTTATAACAAGTGTAGAATGGTTAAGAGAGTATTCTAAATGCTTAGAATGGTCAAGGAATATGTATTTGGACTTATATGAACCATTAGAATGATCCTAAACATTTCTTGAGTCCCCAAGGGACGTAGAGGGTGTAGCATGAGTCCTTGGAGGTTCTAACAAGTGTAGAATGGTTAAGAGAGTATTCTAAAGGCTTAGAATGGTCTAGGAAGGTGTATCAGGACTTATAAGAACCATTAGAATGATCCTAAACATTGCTTGGTACACCAAGGGACGTAGAGGGTGTAGCACGAGTCCTTGGATGTTCTAACAAGTGTAGAATGGTTAAGAGAGTATTCTAAAGGCTTAGAATGGTCTAGGAATGTGTATTAGGACTTATAAGAACCATTAGAATGATCCTAAACAATACTTGAGTCCTCAAGGGACGTAGAGGGTGTAGCATGAGTCCTTGGAGGTTTAACAACTGTATAATGGTTAAGAGAGTATTCTAAAGGCTTAGAATCTAGGAATGTGTATTAGGACTTATAAGAACCATTAGAATGATCCGAAACATTGCTTGGTACACCAAGGGACGTAGAGGGTGTAGCACGAGTCCTTGGATGTTCTAACAAGTGTTGAATGGTTAACAGAGTATTCTAAAGGCTTAGAATGGTCTAGGAATGTGTATTAGGACTTATAAGAACCATTAGAATGATCCTAAACAATGCTTGAGTCCCCAAGGGACGTAGAGCGTGTAGCATGAGTCCTTGGAGGTTCTAACAAGTGTAGAATGGTTAAGAGAGTATTCTAAAGGCTTAGAATGGTCTAGGAATATGTATTTGGATTTATAAGAACCATTAGAATGATCCTAAACAATGCTTGAGTCCCCAAGGGACGTAGACGTGTAGCATGAGTCCTTGGAGGTTCTAACAAGTGTAGAATAGTTAAGAGAGTATTCTAAAGGCTTAGAATGTTCTAGGAATGTGTATTTGGACTTATAAGAACCATTAGAATGATCCTAAACAATGCTTGAGTCCCCAAGGGACGTAGAGCGTGTAGCATGAGTCCTTGGAGGTTCTAACAAGTGTAGAATGGTTAAGAGAGTATTCTAAAGGCTTAGAATGGTCTAGTAATATGTATTTGGACTTATAAGAACCATTAGAATGATCCTAAATAATTCTTGAGTCCCCAAGGGAAGTAGAGCGTGTCGCATGAGTCCTTGGAGGTTCTAACAAGTGTAGAATGGTTAAGAGAGTATTCTAAAGGCCTATAATGGTCTAGGAATGTGTATTAGCACTTATAAGAACCATTAGAATGATCCTAAACATTGGTTGGTACCCCAAAGGACGTAGAGGGTGTAGCACGAGTCCTGGGAGGTTATAACAAGTGTAGAATGGTTAAGAGAGTATTCTAAAGGCTTAGAATGGTCAAGGAATATGTATTTGGACTTATATGAACCATTAGAATGATCCTAAACATTTCTTGAGTCCCCAAGGGACGTAGAGGGTGTAGCATGAGTCCTTGGAGGTTCTAACAAGTGTAGAATGGTTAAGAGAGTATTCTAAAGGCTTAGAATGGTCTAGGAAGGTGTATCAGGACTTATAAGAACCATTAGAATGATCCTAAACATTGCTTGGTACACCAAGGGACGTAGAGGGTGTAGCACGAGTCCTTGGATGTTCTAACAAGTGTAGAATGGTTAAGAGAGTATTCTAAAGGCTTAGAATGGTCTAGGAATGTGTATTAGGACTTATAAGAACCATTAGAATGATCCTAAACAATACTTGAGTCCTCAAGGGACGTAGAGGGTGTAGCATGAGTCCTTGGAGGTTTAACAAGTGTATAATGGTTAAGAGAGTATTCTAAAGGCTTAGAATCTAGGAATGTGTATTAGGACTTATAAGAACCATTAGAATGATCCGAAACATTGCTTGGTACACCAAGGGACGTAGAGGGTGTAGCACGAGTCCTTGGATGTTCTAACAAGTGTTGAATGGTTAACAGAGTATTCTAAAGGCTTAGAATGGTCTAGGAATGTGTATTAGGACTTATAAGAACCATTAGAATGATCCTAAACATTGCTCGGTACCCCAAGTGACGTAGAGGGTGTAGCACGAGTCCTTGGAGGTTCTAACAAGTGTAGAATGGTGAAGAGAGTATTCTAAAGGCTTTGAATGGTCTAGGAATATGTATTTGGACTTATATGAACCATTAGAATGATCCTAAACAATGCTTGAGTCCCCAAGTGACGTAGAGGGTGTAGCACGAGTCCTTGGAGGTTCTAACAAGTGTAGAATAGTTAAGAGAGTATTCTAAAGGCTTAGAATGTTCTAGGAATATGTATTTGGACTTATAAGAACCATTAGAATGATCCTAAATAATGCTTGAGTCCCCAAGGGAAGTAGAGCGTGTCGCATGAGTCCTTGGAGGTTCTAACAAGTGTAGAATGGTTAAGAGAGTATTCTAAAGGCTTAGAATGGTCTAGTAATATGTATTTGGACTTATAAGAACCATTAGAATGATCCTAAACAATGCTTGAGTCCCCAAGGAACGTAGAGCATGTAGCATGAGTCCTTGGAGGTTCTAACAAGTGTAGAACGGTTAAGAGAGTATTCTAAAGGCTTAGAATGGTCTAGTAATATGTATTTGGACTTATAAGAACCATTAGAATGATCCTAAATAATGCTTGAGTCCCCAAGGGAAGTAGAGCGTGTCGCATGAGTCCTTGGAGGTTCTAACAAGTGTAGAATGGTTAAGAGAGTATTCTAAAGGCTTAGAATGGTCTAGTAATATGTATTTGGACTTATAAGAACCATTAGAATGATCCTAAACAATGCTTGAGTCCCCAAGGAACGTAGAGCGTGTAGCATGAGTCCTTGGAGGTTCTAACAAGTGTAGAATGGTTAAGAGAGTATTCTAAAGGCTTAGAATGATCTAGTAATATGTATTTGGACTTATAAGAACCATTAGAATGATCCTAAATAATGCTTGAGTCCCCAAGGGAAGTAGAGCGTGTCGCATGAGTCCTTGGAGGTTCTAACAAGTGTAGAATGGTTAAGAGAGTATTCTAAAGGCTTAGAATGGTCTAGTAATATGTATTTGGACTTATAAGAACCATTAGAATGATCCTAAACAATGCTTGAGTCCCCAAGGAACGTAGAGCGTGTAGCATGAGTCCTTGGAGGTTCTAACAAGTGTAGAATGGTTAAGAGAGTATTCTAAAGGCTTAGAATGGTCTAGGAATGTGTATTAGGACTTATAAGAACCATTAGAATGATCCTAAACATTGCTCGGTACCCCAAGTGACGTAGAGGGTGTAGCACAAGTCCTTGGAGGTTCTAACAAGTGTAGCATGGTTAAGAGTGTATTCTAAAGGCTTAGAATGGTCTAGGAATATGTATTTGGACTTATAAGAACCATTAGAATGATCCTAAATAATTCTTGAGTCCCTAAGGAAAGTAGAGCGTGTCGCATGAGTCCTTGGAGGTTCTAACAAGTGTAGAATGGTTAAGAGAGTATTCTAAAGGCCTATAATGGTCTAGGAATGTGTATTAGCACTTATAAGAACCATTAGAATGATCCTAAACATTGGTTGGTACCCCAAAGGACGTAGAGGGTGTAGCACGAGTCCTTGGAGGTTATAACAAGTGTAGAATGGTTAAGAGAGTATTCTAAAGGCTTAGAATGGTCAAGGAATATGTATTTGGACTTATATGAACCATTAGAATGATCCTAAACATTTCTTGAGTCCCCTAGGGACGTAGAGGGTGTAGCATGAGTCCTTGGAGGTTCTAACAAGTGTAGAATGGTTAAGAGAGTATTCTAAAGGCATAGAATGGTCTAGGAAGGTGTATTAGGACTTATAAGAACCATTAGAATGATCCTAAACAATGCTTGAGTCCCCGAGGGACGTAGAGCGTGTAGCATGATTCCTTGGAGGTTCTAACAAGTGTAGAATGGTTAAGAGAGTATTCTAAAGGCTTAGAATGGTCTAGGAAGGTGTATTAGGACTTATAAGAACCATTAGAATGATCCTAAACATTTCTTGGTACCCCAGAGGACGTAGAGGGTGTAGCACGAGCCCTTGGATGTTCAAACAAGTGTAGAATGGTTAAGAGAGTATTCTAAAGGCTTAGAATGGTCTAGGAATGTGTATTAGGACTTATAAGAACCATTAGAATGATCCTAAACATTTCCATGTACCCCAAAGGACGTAGAGGGTGTAGCACGAGTCCTTGGAGGTTCTAACAAGTGTAGAATGGTTAAGAGAGTATTCTAAAGGCTTAGAATGGTCTAGGAATGTGTATTAGGACTTATAAGAACCATTAGAATGATCCTAAACAATACTTGAGTCCTCAAGGGACGTAGAGGGTGTAGCATGAGTCCTTGGAGGTTTAACAAGTGTATAATGGTTAAGAGAGTATTCTAAAGGCTTAGAATCTAGGAATGTGTATTAGGACTTATAAGAACCATTAGAATGATCCTAAACATTGCTTGGTACACCAAGGGACGTAGAGGGTGTAGCACGAGTCCTTGGATGTTCTAACAAGTGTAGAATGGTTAAGAGAGTATTCTAAAGGCTTAGAATGGTCAAGGAATATGTATTTGGACTTATATGAACCATTAGAATGATCCTAAACATTTCTTGAGTCCCCAAGGGACGTAGAGGGTGTAGCATGAGTCCTTGGAGGTTCTAACAAGTGTAGAATGGTTAAGAGAGTATTCTAAAGGCTTAGAATGGTCTAGGAAGGTGTATTAGGACTTATAAGAACCATTAGAATGATCCTAAACAATGCTTGAGTCCCCGAGGGACGTAGAGCGTGTAGCATGATTCCTTGGAGGTTCTAACAAGTGTAGAATGGTTAAGAGAGTATTCTAAAGGCTTAGAATGGTCTAGGAAGGTGTATTAGGACTTATAAGAACCATTAGAATGATCCTAAACATTGCTTGGTACACCAAGGGACGTAGAGGGTGTAGCACGAGTCCTTGGATGTTCTAACAAGTGTAGAATGGTTAAGAGAGTTTTCTAAAGGCTTAGAATGGTCTAGGAATGTGTATAAGGACTTATAAGAACCATTTGAATGATCCTAAACAATACTTGAGTCCTCAAGGGACGTAGAGGGTGTAGGATGAGTCCTTGGAGGTTTAACAAGTGTATAATGGTTAAGAGAGTATTCTAAAGGCTTAGAATCTAGGAATGTGTATTAGGACTTATAAGAACCATTAGAATGATCCGAAACATTGCTTGGTACACCAAGGGACGTAGAGGCTGTAGCACGAGTCCTTGGATGTTCTAACAAGTGTTGAATGGTTAACAGAGTATTTTAAAGGCTTAGAATGGTCTAGGAATGTGTATTAGGACTTATAAGAACCATTAGAATGATCCTAAACATTGCTCGGTACCCCAAGTGACGTAGAGGGTGTAGCACGAGTCCTTGAATGTTCTAACAAGTGTAGAATGGTTAAGAGAGTATTCTAAAGGCTTAGAATGGTCTAGGAATGTGTATTAGGACTTATAAGAACCATTAGAATGATCCTAAACATTGCTCGGTACCCCAAGTGACGTACAGGGTGTAGCACGAGTCCTTGTAGGTTCTAACAAGTGTAGAATGGTTAAGAGAGTATTCTAAAGGCTTAGAATGGTCTAGGAATATGTATTTGGATTTATAAGAACCATTAGAATGATCCTAAACAATGTTTGAGTCCCTAAGGGACGTAGAGCGTGTAGCATGAGTCCTTGGAGGTTCTAACAAGTGTAGAATGGTTAAGAGAGTATTCTAAAGGCTTAGAATGGTCTAGGAATGTGTATTAGGACTTATAAGAACCATTAGAATGATCCTAAACATTGCTCAGTACCCCAAGTGACGTAGAGGGTGTAGCACGAGTCCTTGGAGGTTCTAACAAGTGTAGAATGGTGAAGAGAGTATTCTAAAGGCTTTGAATGGTCTAGGAATATGTATTTGGACTTATATGAACCATTAGAATGATCCTAAACAATGCTTGAGTCCCCAAGGGACGTAGAGCGTGTAGCACGAGTCCTTGGTGGTTTTAACAAGTGTATAATGGTTAAGAGAGTATTCTAAAGGCTTAGAATGGTCTAGAAAGGTGTATTAGGACTTATAAGAACCATTAGAATGATCCTAAACATTGCTTGGTACACCAAGGGACGTAGAGGGTGTAGCACGAGTCCTTGGATGTTCTAACAAGTGTAGAATGGTTAAGAGAGTATTCTAAAGGCTTAGAATGGTCTAGGAATGTGTATTAGGACTTATAAGAACCATTAGAATGATCCTAAACAATACTTGAGTCCTCAAGGGACGTAGAGGGTGTAGCATGAGTCCTTGGCAGTTTAACAAGTGTATAATGGTTAAGAGAGTATTCTAAAGGCTTAGAATCTAGGAATGTGTATTAGGACTTATAAGAACCATTAGAATGATCCGAAACATTGCTTGGTACACCAAGGGACGTAGAGCGTGTAGCACGAGTCCTTGGATGTTCTAACAAGTGTTGAATGGTTAAGAGAGTATTCTAAAGGCTTAGAATGATCTAGGAATGTGTATTAGGACTTATAAGAACCATTAGAATGATCCAAAACATTGCTTGGTACCCCAAGTGACGTAGAGGGTGTAGCACGAGTCCTTGGAGGTTCTAACAAGTGTAGAATGGTTAAGAGAGTATTCTAAAGGCTTAGAATGGTCTAGGAATATGTATTTGGATTTATAAGAACCATTAGAATGATCCTAAACAATGCTTGAGTCCCCAAGGGACATAGAGCGTGTAGCATGAGTCCTTGGAGGTTCTGAAAAGTGTAGAATGGTTAAGAGAGTATTCTAAAGGCTTAGAATGGTCTAGTAATATGTATTTGGACTTATAAGAACCATTAGAATGATCCTAAAGAATGCTTGAGTCCCCAAGGGACGTAGAGCGTGTAACATGAGTCCTTGGAGGTTCTAACAAGTGTAGAATGGTTAAGAGAGTATTCTAAAGGCTTAGAATGGTCTAGGAATGTGTATTAGGACTTATAAGAACCATTAGAATGATCCTAAACATTTCTTGGTACCCCAGAGGACGTAGAGGGTGTAGCACGAGCCCTTGGATGTTCAAACAAGTGTAGAATGGTTAAGAGAGTATTCTAAAGGCTTAGAATGGTCTAGGAATGTGTATTAGGACTTATAAGAACCATTAGAATGATCCTAAACATTTCCATGTACCCCAAAGGACGTAGAGGGTGTAGCACGAGTCCTTGGAGGTTCTAACAAGTGTAGAATGGTTAAGAGAGTATTCTAAAGGCTTAGAATGGTCTAGGAATGTGTATTAGGACTTATAAGAACCATTAGAATGATCCTAAACAATACTTGAGTCCTCAAGGGACGTAGAGGGTGTAGCATGAGTCCTTGGAGGTTTAACAAGTGTATAATGGTTAAGAGAGTATTCTAAAGGCTTAGAATCTAGGAATGTGTATTAGGACTTATAAGAACCATTAGAATGATCCTAAACATTGCTTGGTACACCAAGGGACGTAGAGGGTGTAGCACGAGTCCTTGGATGTTCTAACAAGTGTAGAATGGTTAAGAGAGTATTCTAAAGGCTTAGAATGGTCTAGGAATGTGTATTAGGACTTATAAGAACCATTAGAATGATCCTAAACAATACTTGAGTCCTCAAGGGACGTAGAGGGTGTAGCACGAGTCCTTGGAGGTTATAACAAGTGTAGAATGGTTAAGAGAGTATTCTAAAGGCTTAGAATCTAGGAATGTGTATTAGGACTTATAAGAACCATTAGAATGATCCTAAACATTGCTTGGTACACCAAGGGACGTAGAGGGTGTAGCACGAGTCCTTGGATGTTCTAACAAGTGTAGAATGGTTAAGAGAGTATTCTAAAGGCTTAGAATGGTCTAGGAATGTGTATTAGGACTTATAAGAACCATTAGAATGATCCTAAACAATGCTTGAGTCCCCGAGGGACGTAGAGCGTGTAGCATGATTCCTTGGAGGTTCTAACAAGTGTAGAATGGTTAAGAGAGTATTCTAAAGGCTTAGAATGGTCTAGGAAGGTGTATTAGGACTTATAAGAACCATTAGAATGATCCTAAACATTTCTTGGTACCCCAGAGGACGTAGAGGGTGTAGCACGAGCCCTTGGATGTTCAAACAAGTGTAGAATGGTTAAGAGAGTATTCTAAAGGCTTAGAATGGTCTAGGAATGTGTATTAGGACTTATAAGAACCATTAGAATGATCCTAAACATTTCCATGTACCCCAAAGGACGTAGAGGGTGTAGCACGAGTCCTTGGAGGTTCTAACAAGTGTAGAATGGTTAAGAGAGTATTCTAAAGGCTTAGAATGGTCTAGGAATGTGTATTAGGACTTATAAGAACCATTAGAATGATCCTAAACAATACTTGAGTCCTCAAGGGACGTAGAGGGTGTAGCATGAGTCCTTGGAGGTTTAACAAGTGTATAATGGTTAAGAGAGTATTCTAAAGGCTTAGAATCTAGGAATGTGTATTAGGACTTATAAGAACCATTAGAATGATCCTAAACATTGCTTGGTACACCAAGGGACGTAGAGGGTGTAGCACGAGTCCTTGGATGTTCTAACAAGTGTAGAATGGTTAAGAGAGTATTCTAAAGGCTTAGAATGGTCAAGGAATATGTATTTGGACTTATATGAACCATTAGAATGATCCTAAACATTTCTTGAGTCCCCAAGGGACGTAGAGGGTGTAGCATGAGTCCTTGGAGGTTCTAACAAGTGTAGAATGGTTAAGAGAGTATTCTAAAGGCTTAGAATGGTCTAGGAAGGTGTATTAGGACTTATAAGAACCATTAGAATGATCCTAAACAATGCTTGAGTCCCCGAGGGACGTAGAGCGTGTAGCATGATTCCTTGGAGGTTCTAACAAGTGTAGAATGGTTAAGAGAGTATTCTAAAGGCTTAGAATGGTCTAGGAAGGTGTATTAGGACTTATAAGAACCATTAGAATGATCCTAAACATTGCTTGGTACACCAAGGGACGTAGAGGGTGTAGCACGAGTCCTTGGATGTTCTAACAAGTGTAGAATGGTTAAGAGAGTTTTCTAAAGGCTTAGAATGGTCTAGGAATGTGTATTAGGACTTATAAGAACCATTTGAATGATCCTAAACAATACTTGAGTCCTCAAGGGACGTAGAGGGTGTAGGATGAGTCCTTGGAGGTTTAACAAGTGTATAATGGTTAAGAGAGTATTCTAAAGGCTTAGAATCTAGGAATGTGTATTAGGACTTATAAGAACCATTAGAATGATCCGAAACATTGCTTGGTACACCAAGGGACGTAGAGGGTGTAGCACGAGTCCTTGGATGTTCTAACAAGTGTTGAATGGTTAACAGAGTATTTTAAAGGCTTAGAATGGTCTAGGAATGTGTATTAGGACTTATAAGAACCATTAGAATGATCCTAAACATTGCTCGGTACCCCAAGTGACGTAGAGGGTGTAGCACGAGTCCTTGAATGTTCTAACAAGTGTAGAATGGTTAAGAGAGTATTCTAAAGGCTTAGAATGGTCTAGGAATGTGTATTAGGACTTATAAGAACCATTAGAATGATCCTAAACATTGCTCGGTACCCCAAGTGACGTACAGGGTGTAGCACGAGTCCTTGTAGGTTCTAACAAGTGTAGAATGGTTAAGAGAGTATTCTAAAGGCTTAGAATGGTCTAGGAATATGTATTTGGATTTATAAGAACCATTAGAATGATCCTAAACAATGTTTGAGTCCCTAAGGGACGTAGAGCGTGTAGCATGAGTCCTTGGAGGTTCTAACAAGTGTAGAATGGTTAAGAGAGTATTCTAAAGGCTTAGAATGGTCTAGGAATGTGTATTAGGACTTATAAGAACCATTAGAATGATCCTAAACATTGCTCAGTACCCCAAGTGACGTAGAGGGTGTAGCACGAGTCCTTGGAGGTTCTAACAAGTGTAGAATGGTGAAGAGAGTATTCTAAAGGCTTTGAATGGTCTAGGAATATGTATTTGGACTTATATGAACCATTAGAATGATCCTAAACAATGCTTGAGTCCCCAAGGGACGTAGAGCGTGTAGCACGAGTCCTTGGTGGTTTTAACAAGTGTATAATGGTTAAGAGAGTATTCTAAAGGCTTAGAATGGTCTAGAAAGGTGTATTAGGACTTATAAGAACCATTAGAATGATCCTAAACATTGCTTGGTACACCAAGGGACGTAGAGGGTGTAGCACGAGTCCTTGGATGTTCTAACAAGTGTAGAATGGTTAAGAGAGTATTCTAAAGGCTTAGAATGGTCTAGGAATGTGTATTAGGACTTATAAGAACCATTAGAATGATCCTAAACAATACTTGAGTCCTCAAGGGACGTAGAGGGTGTAGCATGAGTCCTTGGCAGTTTAACAAGTGTATAATGGTTAAGAGAGTATTCTAAAGGCTTAGAATCTAGGAATGTGTATTAGGACTTATAAGAACCATTAGAATGATCCGAAACATTGCTTGGTACACCAAGGGACGTAGAGCGTGTAGCACGAGTCCTTGGATGTTCTAACAAGTGTTGAATGGTTAAGAGAGTATTCTAAAGGCTTAGAATGATCTAGGAATGTGTATTAGGACTTATAAGAACCATTAGAATGATCCAAAACATTGCTTGGTACCCCAAGTGACGTAGAGGGTGTAGCACGAGTCCTTGGAGGTTCTAACAAGTGTAGAATGGTTAAGAGAGTATTCTAAAGGCTTAGAATGGTCTAGGAATATGTATTTGGATTTATAAGAACCATTAGAATGATCCTAAACAATGCTTGAGTCCCCAAGGGACATAGAGCGTGTAGCATGAGTCCTTGGAGGTTCTGAAAAGTGTAGAATGGTTAAGAGAGTATTCTAAAGGCTTAGAATGGTCTAGTAATATGTATTTGGACTTATAAGAACCATTAGAATGATCCTAAAGAATGCTTGAGTCCCCAAGGGACGTAGAGCGTGTAACATGAGTCCTTGGAGGTTCTAACAAGTGTAGAATGGTTAAGAGAGTATTCTAAAGGCTTAGAATGGTCTAGGAATGTGTATTAGGACTTATAAGAACCATTAGAATGATCCTAAACATTTCTTGGTACCCCAGAGGACGTAGAGGGTGTAGCACGAGCCCTTGGATGTTCAAACAAGTGTAGAATGGTTAAGAGAGTATTCTAAAGGCTTAGAATGGTCTAGGAATGTGTATTAGGACTTATAAGAACCATTAGAATGATCCTAAACATTTCCATGTACCCCAAAGGACGTAGAGGGTGTAGCACGAGTCCTTGGAGGTTCTAACAAGTGTAGAATGGTTAAGAGAGTATTCTAAAGGCTTAGAATGGTCTAGGAATGTGTATTAGGACTTATAAGAACCATTAGAATGATCCTAAACAATACTTGAGTCCTCAAGGGACGTAGAGGGTGTAGCATGAGTCCTTGGAGGTTTAACAAGTGTATAATGGTTAAGAGAGTATTCTAAAGGCTTAGAATCTAGGAATGTGTATTAGGACTTATAAGAACCATTAGAATGATCCTAAACATTGCTTGGTACACCAAGGGACGTAGAGGGTGTAGCACGAGTCCTTGGATGTTCTAACAAGTGTAGAATGGTTAAGAGAGTATTCTAAAGGCTTAGAATGGTCTAGGAATGTGTATTAGGACTTATAAGAACCATTAGAATGATCCTAAACAATACTTGAGTCCTCAAGGGACGTAGAGGGTGTAGCATGAGTCCTTGGAGGTTTAACAAGTGTATAATGGTTAAGAGAGTATTCTAAAGGCTTAGAATCTAGGAATGTGTATTAGGACTTATAAGAACCATTAGAATGATCCTAAACATTGCTTGGTACACCAAGGGACGTAGAGGGTGTAGCACGAGTCCTTGGATGTTCTAACAAGTGTAGAATGGTTAAGAGAGTATTCTAAAGGCTTAGAATGGTCTAGGAATGTGTATTAGGACTTATAAGAACCATTAGAATGATCCTAAACAATACTTGAGTCCTCAAGGGACGTAGAGGGTGTAGCATGAGTCCTTGGAGGTTTAACAAGTGTATAATGGTTAAGAGAGTATTCTAAAGGCTTAGAATCTAGGAATGTGTATTAGGACTTATACGAACCATTAGAATGATCCAAAACATTGCTTGGTACACCAAGGGACGTAGAGCGTGTAGCACGAGTCCTTGGATGTTCTAACAAGTGTTGAATGGTTAAGAGAGTATTCTAAAGGCTTAGAATGATCTAGGAATGTGTATTAGGACTTATAAGAACCATTAGAATGATCCAAAACATTGCTTGGTACCCCAAGTGACGTAGAGGGTGTAGCACGAGTCCTTGGATTTTCTAACAAGTGTAGAATGGTTAAGAGAGTATTCTAAAGGCTTAGAATGGTCTAGGAATATGTATTTGGATTTATAAGAACCATTAGAATGATCCTAAACAATGCTTGAGTCCCCAAGGGACGTAGAGCGTGTAGGGTGAGTCCTTGGAGGTTCTGAAAAGTGTAGAATGGTTAAGAGAGTATTCTAAAGGCTTAGAATGGTCTAGTAATATGTATTTGGACTTATAAGAACCATTAGAATGATCCTAAAGAATGCTTGAGTCCCCAAGGGACGTAGAGCGTGTAACATGAGTCCTTGGAGGTTCTAACAAGTGTAGAATGGTTAAGAGAGTATTCTAAAGGCTTAGAATGGTCTAGGAATGTGTATTAGGACTTATAAGAACCATTAGAATGATCCTAAACATTTCTTGGTACCCCAGAGGACGTAGAGGGTGTAGCACGAGCCCTTGGATGTTCAAACAAGTGTAGAATGGTTAAGAGAGTATTCTAAAGGCTTAGAATGGTCTAGGAATGTGTATTAGGACTTATAAGAACCATTAGAATGATCCTAAACATTTCCATGTACCCCAAAGGACGTAGAGGGTGTAGCACGAGTCCTTGGAGGTTCTAACAAGTGTAGAATGGTTAAGAGAGTATTCTAAAGGCTTAGAATGGTCTAGGAATATGTATTTGGACTTATATGAACCATTAGAATGATCCTAAACAGTGCTTGAGTCCCCAAGGGACGTAGAGGGTGTAGCATGAGTCCTTGGAGGTTCTAACAAGTGTAGAATGGTTAAGAGAGTATTCTAAAGGCTTAGAATGGTCTAGGAATGTGTATTAGGACTTATAAGAACCATTAGAATGATCCTAAACATTGCATGGTACACCAAGGGACGTAGAGGGTGTAGCACGAGTCCTTGGATGTTCTAACAAGTGTAGATTGGTTAAGAGAGTATTCTAAAGGCTTAAAATGGTCTAGGAATGTGTATTAGGACTTATAAGAACCATTAGAATGATCCTAAACATTGCTCGGTACCCCAAGTGACGTAGAGGGTGTAGCACGAGTCCTTGGATTTTCTAACAAGTGTAGAATGGTTAAGAGAGTATTCTAAAGGCTTAGAATGGTCTAGGAATATGTATTTGGATTTATAAGAACCATTAGAATGATCCTAAACAATGCTTGAGTCCCCAAGGGACGTAGAGCGTGTAGGGTGAGTCCTTGGAGGTTCTGAAAAGTGTAGAATGGTTAAGAGAGTATTCTAAAGGCTTAGAATGGTCTAGTAATATGTATTTGGACTTATAAGAACCATTAGAATGATCCTAAAGAATGCTTGAGTCCCCAAGGGACGTAGAGCGTGTAACATGAGTCCTTGGAGGTTCTAACAAGTGTAGAATGGTTAAGAGAGTATTCTAAAGGCTTAGAATGGTCTAGGAATGTGTATTAGGACTTATAAGAACCATTAGAATGATCCTAAACATTTCTTGGTACCCCAGAGGACGTAGAGGGTGTAGCACGAGCCCTTGGATGTTCAAACAAGTGTAGAATGGTTAAGAGAGTATTCTAAAGGCTTAGAATGGTCTAAGAATGTGTATTAGGACTTATAAGAACCATTAGAATGATCCTAAACATTTCCATGTACCCCAAAGGACGTAGAGGGTGTAGCACGAGTCCTTGGAGGTTCTAACAAGTTTAGAATGGTTAAGAGAGTATTCTAAAGGCTTAAAATGGTCTAGGAATGTGTATTAGGACTTATAAGAACCATTAGAATGATCCTAAACATTGCTCGGTACCCCAAGTGACGTAGAGGGTGTAGCACGAGTCCTTGGATGTTCTAACAAGTGTAGAATGGTTAAGAGAGTATTCTAAAGGCTTAGAATGGTCTAGGAATGTGTATTAGGACTTATAAGAACCATTAGAATGATCCATAAACAATACTTGAGTCCTCAAGGGACGTAGAGGGTGTAGCATGAGTCCTTGGAGGTTTAACAAGTGTATAATGGTTAAGAGAGTATTCTAAAGGCTTAGAATCTAGGAATGTGTATTAGGACTTATAAGAACCATTAGAATGATCCGAAACATTGCTTGGTACACCAAGGGACGTAGAGCGTGTAGCACGAGTCCTTGGATGTTCTAACAAGTGTTGAATGGTTAAGAGAGTATTCTAAAGGCTTAGAATGATCTAGGAATGTGTATTAGGACTTATAAGAACCATTAGAATGATCCAAAACATTGCTTGGTACCCCAAGTGACGTAGAGGGTGTAGCACGAGTCCTTGGAGGTTCTAACAAGTGTAGAATGGTTAAGAGAGTATTCTAAAGGCTTAGAATGGTCTAGGAATATGTATTTGGATTTATAAGAACCATTAGAATGATCCTAAACAATGCTTGAGTCCACAAGGGACGTAGAGCGTGTAGCGTGAGTCCTTGGAGGTTCTGAAAAGTGTAGAATGGTTAAGAGAGTATTCTAAAGGCTTAGAATGGTCTAGTAATATGTATTTGGACTTATAAGAACCATTAGAATGATCCTAAAGAATGCTTGAGTCCCCAAGGGACGTAGAGCGTGTAACATGAGTCCTTGGAGGTTCTAACAAGTGTAGAATGGTTAAGAGAGTATTCTAAAGGCTTAGAATGGTCTAGGAATGTGTATTAGGACTTATAAGAACCATTAGAATGATCCTAAACATTTCTTGGTACCCTAGAGGACGTAGAGGGTGTAGCACGAGCCCTTGGATGTTCAAACAAGTGTAGAATGGTTAAGAGAGTATTCTAAAGGCTTAGAATGGTCTAGGAATGTGTATTAGGACTTATAAGAACCTTTAGAATGATCCTAAACATTTCCATGTACCCCAAAGGACGTAGAGGGTGTAGCACGAGTCCTTGGAGGTTCTAACAAGTGTAGAATGGTTAAGAGAGTATTCTAAAGGCTTAGAATGGTCTAGGAATATGTATTTGGACTTATATGAACCATTAGAATGATCCTAAACAGTGCTTGAGTCCCCAAGGGACGTAGAGGGTGTAGCATGAGTCCTTGGAGGTTCTAACAAGTGTAGAATGGTTAAGAGAGTATTCTAAAGGCTTAGAATGGTCTAGGAAGGTGTATTAGGACTTATAAGAACCATTAGAATGATCCTAAACATTGCTTGAGTCCCCAAGGGACGTAGAGCGTGTAGCATGAGTCCTTGGAGGTTCTAACAAGTGTAGAATGGTTAAGAGAGTATTCTAAAGGCTTAGAATGGTCTAGGAATGTGTATTAGGACTTATAAGAACCATTAGAATGATCCTAAACATTGCATGGTACACCAAGGGACGTAGAGGGTGTAGCACGAGTCCTTGGATGTTCTAACAAGTGTAGATTGGTTAAGAGAGTATTCTAAAGGCTTACAATGGTCTAGGAATGTGTATTAGGACTTATAAGAACCATTAGAATGATCCTAAACATTGCTCGGTACCCCAAGTGACGTAGAGGGTGTAGCACGAGTCCTTGGATGTTCTAACAAGTGTAGAATGGTTAAGAGAGTATTCTAAAGGCTTAGAATGGTCTAGGAATGTGTATTAGGACTTATAAGAACCATTAGAATGATCCTAAACAATACTTGAGTCCTCAAGGGACGTAGAGGGTGTAGCATGAGTCCTTGGAGGTTTTAACAAGTGTATAATGGTTAAGAGAGTATTCTAAAGGCTTAGAATCTAGGAATGTGTATTAGGACTTATAAGAACCATTAGAATGATCCTAAACATTGCTTGGTACACCAAGGGACGTAGAGGGTGTAGCACGAGTCCTTGAATGTTCTAACAAGTGTAGAATGGTTAAGAGAGTATTCTAAAGGCTTAGAATGGTCTAGGAATGTGTATTAGGACTTATAAGAACCATTAGAATGATCCTAAACATTGCTCGGTACCCCAAGTGACGTAGAGGGTGTAGCACGAGTCCTTGGAGGTTCTAACAAGTGTAGAATGGTTAAGAGAGTATTCTAAAGGCTTAGAATGGTCTAGGAATATGTATTTGGATTTATAAGAACCATTAGAATGATCCTAAACAATGCTTGAGTCCCTAAGGGACGTAGAGCGTGTAGCATGAGTCCTTGGAGGTTCTAACAAGTGTAGAATGGTTAAGAGAGTATTCTAAAGGCTTAGAATGATCTAGGAATGTGTATTAGGACTTATAAGAACCATTAGAATGATCCTAAACATTGCTCGGTACCCCAAGTGACGTAGAGGGTGTAGCACGAGTCCTTGGAGGTTCTAACAAGTGTAGAATGGTGAAGAGAGTATTCTAAAGGCTTAGAATGGTCTGGGAATATGTATTTGGACTTATATGAACCATTAGAATGATCCTAAACAATGCTTGAGTCCCTAAGGGACGTAGAGCGTGTAGCATGAGTCCTTGGAGGTTCTAACAAGTGTAGAATGGTTAAGAGAGTATTCTAAACGCTTAGAATGGTCTAGGAATGTTTATTAGGACTTATAAAAACCATTAGAATGATCCTAAACATTGCTCGGTACCCCAAGTGACGTAGAGGGTGTAGCACGAGTCCTTGGAGGTTCTAACAAGTGTAGAATGGTCAAGAGTGTATTCTAAAGGATTAGAATGGTCTAGGAAAATGAATTTGGACTTATAAGAACCATTAGAATGATCCAAAACAATGCTTGAGTCCCCAAGGGAAGTAGAGCGTGTAGCATGATTCCTTGGAGGTTCTAACAAGTGTAGAATGGTTAAGAGAGTATTCTAAAGGCTTAGAATGGTCTAGGAATGTGTATTAGGACTTATAAGAACCATTAGAATGATCCTAAACATTGCTCGGTACCCCAAGTGACGTAGATGGTGTAGCACGAGTCCTTGGAGGTTCTAACAAGTGTAGAATGGTCAAGAGTGTATTCTAAAGGATTAGAATGGTCTAGGAAAATGAATTTGGACTTATAAGAACCATTAGAATGATCCAAAACAATGCTTGAGTCCCCAAGGGAAGTTGAGCGTGTAGCATGAGTCCTTGGAGGTTCTAACAAGTGTAGAATGGTTAAGAGAGTATTCTAAAGGCTTAGAATGTTCTTGGAATATGTATTTGGACTTATAAGAACCATTAGAATGATCCTAAACAATGCTTGAGTCCCCAAGGGACGTAGAGCGTGTAGCATGAGTCCTTGGAGGTTCTAACAAGTGTAGAATGGTTAAGAGAGTATTCTAAAGGCTTAGAATGGTCTAGGAATGTGTATTAGGACTTATAAGAACCATTAGAATGATCCTAAACATTGCTCGGTACCCCAAGTGACGTAGATGGTGTAGCACGAGTCCTTGGAGGTTCTAACAAGTGTAGAATGGTCAAGAGTGTATTCTAAAGGATTAGAATGGTCTAGGAAAATGAATTTGGACTTATAAGAACCATTAGAATGATCCAAAACAATGCTTGAGTCCCCAAGGGAAGTTGAGCGTGTAGCATGAGTCGTTGGAGGTTCTAACAAGTGTAGAATGGTTAAGAGAGTATTCTAAAGGCTTAGAATGTTCTTGGAATATGTATTTGGACTTATAAGAACCATTAGAATGATCCTAAACAATGCTTGAGTCCCCAAGGGACGTAGAGCGTGTAGCATGAGTCCTTGGAGGTTCTAACAAGTGTAGAATGGTTAAGAGAGTATTCTAAAGGCTTAGAATGGTCTAGGAATGTGTATTAGGACTTATAAGAACCATTAGAATGATCCTAAACATTGCTCGGTACCCCAAGTGACGTAGAGGGTGTAGCACGAGTCCTTGAATGTTCTAACAAGTGTAGAATGGTTAAGAGAGTATTCTAAAGGCTTAGAATGGTCTAGGAATGCGTATTAGGACTTATAAGAACCATTAGAATGATCCTAAACATTGCTCGGTACCCCAAGTGACGTAGAGGGTGTAGCACGAGTCCTTGGAGGTTCTAACAAGTGTAGAATGGTTAAGAGAGTATTCTAAAGGCTTAGAATGGTCTAGTAATATGTATTTGGATTTATAAGAACCATTAGAATGATCCTAAACAATGCTTGAGTCCGTAAGGGACGTAGAGCGTGTAGCATGAGTCCTTGGAGGTTCTAACAAGTGTAGAATGGTTAAGAGAGTATTCTAAAGGCTTAGAATGGTCTAGGAATGTGTATTAGGACTTATAAGAACCATTAGAATGATCCTAAACATTGCTCGGTACCCCAAGTGACGTAGAGGGTGTAGCACGAGTCCTTGGAGGCTCTAACAAGTGTAGAATGGTCAAGAGTGTATTCTAAAGGATTAGAATGGTCTAGGAAAATGAATTTGGACTTATAAGAACCATTAGAATGATCCAAAACAATGCTTGAGTCCCCAAGGGAAGTAGAGCGTGTAGCATGAGTCCTTGGAGGTTCTAACAAGTGTAGAATGGTTAAGAGAGTATTCTAAAGGCTTAGAATGTTCTAGGAATATGTATTTGGACTTATAAGAACCATTAGAATGATCCTAAACAATGCTTGAGTCCCCAAGGGACGGAGAGCGTGTAGCATGAGTCCTTGGAGGTTCTAACAAGTGTAGAATAGTTAAGAGAGTATTCTAAAGGCTTAGAATGGTCTAGTAATATGTATTTGGACTTATAAGAACCATTAGAATGATCCTAAACAATGCTTGAGTCCCCAAGGAACGTAGAGCGTGTAGCATGAGTCCTTGGAGGTTCTAACAAGTGTAGAATGGTTAAGAGAGTATTCTAAAGGCTTAGAATGGTCTAGGAATGTGTATTAGGACTTATAAGAACCATTAGAATGATCCTAAACATTGCTCGGTACCCCAAGTGACGTAGAGGGTGTAGCACAAGTCCTTGGAGGTTCTAACAAGTGTAGCATGGTTAAGAGTGTATTCTAAAGGCTTAGAATGGTCTAGGAATATGTATTTGGACTTATAAGAACCATTAGAATGATCCTAAATAATGCTTGAGTCCCCAAGGGAAGTAGAGCGTGTCGCATGAGTCCTTGGAGGTTCTAACAAGTGTAGAATGGTTAAGAGAGTATTCTAAAGGCCTATAATGGTCTAGGAATGTGTATTAGCACTTATAAGAACCATTAGTATGATCCTAAACATTGGTTGGTACCCCAAAGGACGTAGAGGGTGTAGCACGAGTCCTTGGAGGTTATAACAAGTGTAGAATGGTTAAGAGAGTATTCTAAAGGCTTAGAATGGTCAAGGAATATGTATTTGGACTTATATGAACCATTAGAATGATCCTAAACATTTCTTGAGTCCCCAAGGGACGTAGAGGGTGTAGCATGAGTCCTTGGAGGTTCTAACAAGTGTAGAATGGTTAAGAGAGTATTCTAAAGGCTTAGAATGGTCTAGGAAGGTGTATTAGGACTTATAAGAACCATTAGAATGATCCTAAACATTGCTTGGTACACCAAGGGATGTAGAGGGTGTAGCACGAGTCCTTGGATGTTCTAACAAGTGTAGAATGGTTAAGATAGTATTCTAAAGGCTTAGAATGGTCTAGGAATGTTTATTAGGACTTATAAGAACCATTAGAATGACCCTAAACAATACTTGAGTCCTCAAGGGACATAGAGGGTGTAGCACGAGTCCTTGGAGGTTTTAACAAGTGTATAATGGTTAAGAGAGTATACTAAAGGCTTAGAATGGTCTAGAAAGGTGTATTAGGACTTATAAGAACCATTAGAATGATCCTAAACATTGCTTGGTACACCAAGGGACGTAGAGGGTGTAGCACGAGTCCTTGGATGTTCTAACAAGTGTAGAATGGTTAAGAGAGTATTCTAAAGGCTTAGAATGGTCTAGGAATGTGTATTAGGATTTATAAGAACCATTAGAATGATCCTAAACAATACTTGAGTCCTCAAGGGACGTAGAGGGTGTAGCATGAGTCCTTGGAGGTTTAACAAGTGTATAATGGTTAAGAGAGTATTCTAAAGGCTTAGAATCTAGGAATGTGTATTAGGACTTATAAGAACCATTAGAATGATCCGAAACATTGCTTGGTACACCAAGGGACGTAGAGAGTGTAGCACGAGTCCTTGGATGTTCTAACAAGTGTTGAATGGTTAAGAGAGTATTCTAAAGGCTTAGAATGGTCTAGGAATATGTATTTGGATTTATAAGAACCATTAGAATGATCCTAAACAATGCTTGAGTCCCCAAGGGACGTAGAGCGTGTAGCGTGAGTCCTTGGAGGTTCTAAAAAGTGTAGAATGGTTAAGAGAGTATTCTAAAGGCTTAGAATGGTCTAGTAATATGTATTTGGACTTATAAGAACCATTAGAATGATCCTAAAGAATGCTTGAGTCCCCAAGGGACGTAGAGCGTGTAACATGAGTCCTTGGAGGTTCTAACAAGTGTAGAATGGTTAAGAGAGTATTCTAAAGGCTTAGAATGGTCTAGGAATGTGTATTAGGACTTATAAGAACCATTAGAATGATCCTAAACATTTCCATGTACCCCAAAGGACGTAGAGGGTGTAGCACGAGTCCTTGGAGGTTCTAACAAGTGTAGAATGGTTAAGAGAGTATTCTAAAGGCTTAGAATGGTCTAGGAATGTGTATTAGGACTTATAAGAACCATTAGAATGATCCTAAACATTGCTCGGTACCCCAAGTGACGTAGAGGGTGTAGCACGAGTCCTTGGAGGTTCTAACAAGTGTAGAATGGTGAAGAGAGTATTCTAAAGGCTTTGAATGGTCTAGGAATATGTATTTGGACTTATATGAACCATTAGAATGATCCTAAACAATGCTTGAGTCCCTAAGGGACGTAGAGCGTGTAGCATGAGTCCTTGGAGGTTCTAACAAGTGTAGAATGGTTAAGAGAGTATTCTAAAGGCTTAGAATGGTCTAGGAATGTGTATTAGGACTTATAAGAACCATTAGAATGATCCTAAACATTGCTCGGTACCCCAAGTGACGTAGAGGGTGTAGCACGAGTCCTTGGAGGTTCTAACAAGTGTAGAATGGTTAAGAGAGTATTCTAAAGGCTTAGAATGGTCTAGGAATATGTATTTGGATTTATAAGAACCATTAGAATGATCCTAAACAATGCTTGAGTCCACAAGGGACGTAGAGCGTGTAGCGTGAGTCCTTGGAGGTTCTGAAAAGTGTAGAATGGTTAAGAGAGTATTCTAAAGGCTTAGAATGGTCTAGTAATATGTATTTGGACTTATAAGAACCATTAGAATGATCCTAAAGAATGCTTGAGTCCCCAAGGGACGTAGAGCGTGTAACATGAGTCCTTGGAGGTTCTAACAAGTGTAGAATGGTTAAGAGAGTATTCTAAAGGCTTAGAATGGTCTAGGAATGTGTATTAGGACTTATAAGAACCATTAGAATGATCCTAAACATTTCTTGGTACCCTAGAGGACGTAGAGGGTGTAGCACGAGCCCTTGGATGTTCAAACAAGTGTAGAATGGTTAAGAGAGTATTCTAAAGGCTTAGAATGGTCTAGGAATGTGTATTAGGACTTATAAGAACCTTTAGAATGATCCTAAACATTTCCATGTACCCCAAAGGACGTAGAGGGTGTAGCACGAGTCCTTGGAGGTTCTAACAAGTGTAGAATGGTTAAGAGAGTATTCTAAAGGCTTAGAATGGTCTAGGAATATGTATTTGGACTTATATGAACCATTAGAATGATCCTAAACAGTGCTTGAGTCCCCAAGGGACGTAGAGGGTGTAGCATGAGTCCTTGGAGGTTCTAACAAGTGTAGAATGGTTAAGAGAGTATTCTAAAGGCTTAGAATGGTCTAGGAAGGTGTATTAGGACTTATAAGAACCATTAGAATGATCCTAAACATTGCTGGAGTCCCCAAGGGACGTAGAGCGTGTAGCATGAGTCCTTGGAGGTTCTAACAAGTGTAGAATGGTTAAGAGAGTATTCTAAAGGCTTAGAATGGTCTAGGAATGTGTATTAGGACTTATAAGAACCATTAGAATGATCCTAAACATTGCATGGTACACCAAGGGACGTAGAGGGTGTAGCACGAGTCCTTGGATGTTCTAACAAGTGTAGATTGGTTAAGAGAGTATTCTAAAGGCTTACAATGGTCTAGGAATGTGTATTAGGACTTATAAGAACCATTAGAATGATCCTAAACATTGCTCGGTACCCCAAGTGACGTAGAGGGTGTAGCACGAGTCCTTGGATGTTCTAACAAGTGTAGAATGGTTAAGAGAGTATTCTAAAGGCTTAGAATGGTCTAGGAATGTGTATTAGGACTTATAAGAACCATTAGAATGATCCTAAACAATACTTGAGTCCTCAAGGGACGTAGAGGGTGTAGCATGAGTCCTTGGAGGTTTTAACAAGTGTATAATGGTTAAGAGAGTATTCTAAAGGCTTAGAATCTAGGAATGTGTATTAGGACTTATAAGAACCATTAGAATGATCCTAAACATTGCTTGGTACACCAAGGGACGTAGAGGGTGTAGCACGAGTCCTTGAATGTTCTAACAAGTGTAGAATGGTTAAGAGAGTATTCTAAAGGCTTAGAATGGTCTAGGAATGTGTATTAGGACTTATAAGAACCATTAGAATGATCCTAAACATTGCTCGGTACCCCAAGTGACGTAGAGGGTGTAGCACGAGTCCTTGGAGGTTCTAACAAGTGTAGAATGGTTAAGAGAGTATTCTAAAGGCTTAGAATGGTCTAGGAATATGTATTTGGATTTATAAGAACCATTAGAATGATCCTAAACAATGCTTGAGTCCCTAAGGGACGTAGAGCGTGTAGCATGAGTCCTTGGAGGTTCTAACAAGTGTAGAATGGTTAAGAGAGTATTCTAAAGGCTTAGAATGATCTAGGAATGTGTATTAGGACTTATAAGAACCATTAGAATGATCCTAAACATTGCTCGGTACCCCAAGTGACGTAGAGGGTGTAGCACGAGTCCTTGGAGGTTCTAACAAGTGTAGAATGGTGAAGAGAGTATTCTAAAGGCTTAGAATGGTCTGGGAATATGTATTTGGACTTATATGAACCATTAGAATGATCCTAAACAATGCTTGAGTCCCTAAGGGACGTAGAGCGTGTAGCATGAGTCCTTGGAGGTTCTAACAAGTGTAGAATGGTTAAGAGAGTATTCTAAACGCTTAGAATGGTCTAGGAATGTTTATTAGGACTTATAAAAACCATTAGAATGATCCTAAACATTGCTCGGTACCCCAAGTGACGTAGAGGGTGTAGCACGAGTCCTTGGAGGTTCTAACAAGTGTAGAATGGTCAAGAGTGTATTCTAAAGGATTAGAATGGTCTAGGAAGGTGTATTAGGACTTATAAGAACCATTAGAATGATCCTAAACATTGCTTGGTACACCAAGGGACGTAGAGGGTGTAGCACGAGTCCTTGGATGTTCTAACAAGTGTAGAATGGTTAAGAGAGTATTCTAAAGGCTTAGAATGGTCTAGGAATGTGTATTAGGACTTATAAGAACCATTAGAATGATCCTAAACAATACTTGAGTCCTCAAGGGACGTAGAGGGTGTAGCATGAGTCCTTGGAGGTTTTAACAAGTGTATAATGGTTAAGAGAGTATTCTAAAGGCTTAGAATCTAGGAATGTGTATTAGGACTTATAAGAACCATTAGAATGATCCTAAACATTGCTTGGTACACCAAGGGACGTAGAGGGTGTAGCACGAGTCCTTGAATGTTCTAACAAGTGTAGAATGGTTAAGAGAGTATTCTAAAGGCTTAGAATGGTCTAGGAATGTGTATTAGGACTTATAAGAACCATTAGAATGATCCTAAACATTGCTCGGTACCCCAAGTGACGTAGAGGGTGTAGCACGAGTCCTTGGAGGTTCTAACAAGTGTAGAATGGTTAAGAGAGTATTCTAAAGGCTTAGAATGGTCTAGGAATATGTATTTGGATTTATAAGAACCATTAGAATGATCCTAAACAATGCTTGAGTCCCTAAGGGACGTAGAGCGTGTAGCATGAGTCCTTGGAGGTTCTAACAAGTGTAGAATGGTTAAGAGAGTATTCTAAAGGCTTAGAATGATCTAGGAATGTGTATTAGGACTTATAAGAACCATTAGAATGATCCTAAACATTGCTCGGTACCCCAAGTGACGTAGAGGGTGTAGCACGAGTCCTTGGAGGTTCTAACAAGTGTAGAATGGTGAAGAGAGTATTCTAAAGGCTTAGAATGGTCTGGGAATATGTATTTGGACTTATATGAACCATTAGAATGATCCTAAACAATGCTTGAGTCCCTAAGGGACGTAGAGCGTGTAGCATGAGTCCTTGGAGGTTCTAACAAGTGTAGAATGGTTAAGAGAGTATTCTAAACGCTTAGAATGGTCTAGGAATGTTTATTAGGACTTATAAAAACCATTAGAATGATCCTAAACATTGCTCGGTACCCCAAGTGACGTAGAGGGTGTAGCACGAGTCCTTGGAGGTTCTAACAAGTGTAGAATGGTGAAGAGAGTATTCTAAAGGCTTAGAATGGTCTGGGAATATGTATTTGGACTTATATGAACCATTAGAATGATCCTAAACAATGCTTGAGTCCCTAAGGGACGTAGAGCGTGTAGCATGAGTCCTTGGAGGTTCTAACAAGTGTAGAATGGTTAAGAGAGTATTCTAAACGCTTAGAATGGTCTAGGAATGTTTATTAGGACTTATAAAAACCATTAGAATGATCCTAAACATTGCTCGGTACCCCAAGTGACGTAGAGGGTGTAGCACGAGTCCTTGGAGGTTCTAACAAGTGTAGAATGGTCAAGAGTGTATTCTAAAGGATTAGAATGGTCTAGGAAGGTGTATTAGGACTTATAAGAACCATTAGAATGATCCTAAACATTGCTTGGTACACCAAGGGACGTAGAGGGTGTAGCACGAGTCCTTGGATGTTCTAACAAGTGTAGAATGGTTAAGAGAGTATTCTAAAGGCTTAGAATGGTCTAGGAATGTGTATTAGGACTTATAAGAACCATTAGAATGATCCTAAACAATACTTGAGTCCTCAAGGGACGTAGAGGGTGTAGCATGAGTCCTTGGAGGTTTTAACAAGTGTATAATGGTTAAGAGAGTATTCTAAAGGCTTAGAATCTAGGAATGTGTATTAGGACTTATAAGAACCATTAGAATGATCCTAAACATTGCTTGGTACACCAAGGGACGTAGAGGGTGTAGCACGAGTCCTTGAATGTTCTAACAAGTGTAGAATGGTTAAGAGAGTATTCTAAAGGCTTAGAATGGTCTAGGAATGTGTATTAGGACTTATAAGAACCATTAGAATGATCCTAAACATTGCTCGGTACCCCAAGTGACGTAGAGGGTGTAGCACGAGTCCTTGGAGGTTCTAACAAGTGTAGAATGGTTAAGAGAGTATTCTAAAGGCTTAGAATGGTCTAGGAATATGTATTTGGATTTATAAGAACCATTAGAATGATCCTAAACAATGCTTGAGTCCCTAAGGGACGTAGAGCGTGTAGCATGAGTCCTTGGAGGTTCTAACAAGTGTAGAATGGTTAAGAGAGTATTCTAAAGGCTTAGAATGATCTAGGAATGTGTATTAGGACTTATAAGAACCATTAGAATGATCCTAAACATTGCTCGGTACCCCAAGTGACGTAGAGGGTGTAGCACGAGTCCTTGGAGGTTCTAACAAGTGTAGAATGGTGAAGAGAGTATTCTAAAGGCTTAGAATGGTCTGGGAATATGTATTTGGACTTATATGAACCATTAGAATGATCCTAAACAATGCTTGAGTCCCTAAGGGACGTAGAGCGTGTAGCATGAGTCCTTGGAGGTTCTAACAAGTGTAGAATGGTTAAGAGAGTATTCTAAACGCTTAGAATGGTCTAGGAATGTTTATTAGGACTTATAAAAACCATTAGAATGATCCTAAACATTGCTCGGTACCCCAAGTGACGTAGAGGGTGTAGCACGAGTCCTTGGAGGTTCTAACAAGTGTAGAATGGTCAAGAGTGTATTCTAAAGGATTAGAATGGTCTAGGAAAATGAATTTGGACTTATAAGAACCATTAGAATGATCCTAAACAATGCTTGAGTCCCCAAGGGACGTAGAGCGTGTAGCATGAGTCCTTGGAGGTTCTAACAAGTGTAGAATGGTTAAGAGAGTATTCTAAAGGCTTAGAATGGTCTAGGAATGTGTATTAGGACTTATAAGAACCATTAGAATGATCCTAAACATTGCTCGGTACCCCAAGTGATGTAGATGGTGTAGCACGAATCCTTGGAGGTTCTAACAAGTGTAGAATGGTCAAGAGTGTATTCTAAAGGATTAGAATGGTCTAGGAAAATGAATTTGGACTTATAAGAACCATTAGAATGATCCAAAACAATGCTTGAGTCCCCAAGGGAAGTTGAGCGTGTAGCATGAGTCCTTGGAGGTTCTAACAAGTGTAGAATGGTTAAGAGAGTATTCTAAAGGCTTAGAATGTTCTTGGAATATGTATTTGGACTTATAAGAACCATTAGAATGATCCTAAACAATGCTTGAGTCCCCAAGGGACGTAGAGCGTGTAGCATGAGTCCTTGGAGGTTCTAACAAGTGTAGAATGGTTAAGAGAGTATTCTAAAGGCTTAGAATGGTCTAGGAATGTGTATTAGGACTTATAAGAACCATTAGAATGATCCTAAACATTGCTCGGTACCCCAAGTGACGTAGAGGGTGTAGCACGAGTCCTTGAATGTTCTAACAAGTGTAGAATGGTTAAGAGAGTATTCTAAAGGCTTAGAATGGTCTAGGAATGCGTATTAGGACTTATAAGAACCATTAGAATGATCCTAAACATTGCTCGGTACCCCAAGTGACGTAGAGGGTGTAGCACGAGTCCTTGGAGGTTCTAACAAGTGTAGAATGGTTAAGAGAGTATTCTAAAGGCTTAGAATGGTCTAGTAATATGTATTTGGATTTATAAGAACCATTAGAATGATCCTAAACAATGCTTGAGTCCGTAAGGGACGTAGAGCGTGTAGCATGAGTCCTTGGAGGTTCTAACAAGTGTAGAATGGTTAAGAGAGTATTCTAAAGGCTTAGAATGGTCTAGGAATGTGTATTAGGACTTATAAGAACCATTAGAATGATCCTAAACATTGCTCGGTACCCCAAGTGACGTAGAGGGTGTAGCACGAGTCCTTGGAGGTTCTAACAAGTGTAGAATGGTCAAGAGTGTATTCTAAAGGATTAGAATGGTCTAGGAAAATGAATTTGGACTTATAAGAACCATTAGAATGATCCAAAACAATGCTTGAGTCCCCAAGGGAAGTAGAGCGTGTAGCATGAGTCCTTGGAGGTTCTAACAAGTGTAGAATGGTTAAGAGAGTATTCTAAAGGCTTAGAATGTTCTAGGAATATGTATTTGGACTTATAAGAACCATTAGAATGATCCTAAACAATGCTTGAGTCCCCAAGGGACGGAGAGCGTGTAGCATGAGTCCTTGGAGGTTCTAACAAGTGTAGAATAGTTAAGAGAGTATTCTAAAGGCTTAGAATGGTCTAGTAATATGTATTTGGACTTATAAGAACCATTAGAATGATCCTAAACAATGCTTGAGTCCCCAAGGAACGTAGAGCGTGTAGCATGAGTCCTTGGAGGTTCTAACAAGTGTAGAATGGTTAAGAGAGTATTCTAAAGGCTTAGAATGGTCTAGGAATGTGTATTAGGACTTATAAGAACCATTAGAATGATCCTAAACATTGCTCGGTACCCCAAGTGACGTAGAGGGTGTAGCACAAGTCCTTGGAGGTTCTAACAAGTGTAGCATGGTTAAGAGTGTATTCTAAAGGCTTAGAATGGTCTAGGAATATGTATTTGGACTTATAAGAACCATTAGAATGATCCTAAATAATGCTTGAGTCCCCAAGGGAAGTAGAGCGTGTCGCATGAGTCCTTGGAGGTTCTAACAAGTGTAGAATGGTTAAGAGAGTATTCTAAAGGCCTATAATGGTCTAGGAATGTGTATTAGCACTTATAAGAACCATTAGTATGATCCTAAACATTGGTTGGTACCCCAAAGGACGTAGAGGGTGTAGCACGAGTCCTTGGAGGTTATAACAAGTGTAGAATGGTTAAGAGAGTATTCTAAAGGCTTAGAATGGTCAAGGAATATGTATTTGGACTTATATGAACCATTAGAATGATCCTAAACATTTCTTGAGTCCCCAAGGGACGTAGAGGGTGTAGCATGAGTCCTTGGAGGTTCTAACAAGTGTAGAATGGTTAAGAGAGTATTCTAAAGGCTTAGAATGGTCTAGGAAGGTGTATTAGGACTTATAAGAACCATTAGAATGATCCTAAACATTGCTTGGTACACCAAGGGATGTAGAGGGTGTAGCACGAGTCCTTGGATGTTCTAACAAGTGTAGAATGGTTAAGATAGTATTCTAAAGGCTTAGAATGGTCTAGGAATGTTTATTAGGACTTATAAGAACCATTAGAATGACCCTAAACAATACTTGAGTCCTCAAGGGACATAGAGGGTGTAGCACGAGTCCTTGGAGGTTTTAACAAGTGTATAATGGTTAAGAGAGTATACTAAAGGCTTAGAATGGTCTAGAAAGGTGTATTAGGACTTATAAGAACCATTAGAATGATCCTAAACATTGCTTGGTACACCAAGGGACGTAGAGGGTGTAGCACGAGTCCTTGGATGTTCTAACAAGTGTAGAATGGTTAAGAGAGTATTCTAAAGGCTTAGAATGGTCTAGGAATGTGTATTAGGATTTATAAGAACCATTAGAATGATCCTAAACAATACTTGAGTCCTCAAGGGACGTAGAGGGTGTAGCATGAGTCCTTGGAGGTTTAACAAGTGTATAATGGTTAAGAGAGTATTCTAAAGGCTTAGAATCTAGGAATGTGTATTAGGACTTATAAGAACCATTAGAATGATCCGAAACATTGCTTGGTACACCAAGGGACGTAGAGAGTGTAGCACGAGTCCTTGGATGTTCTAACAAGTGTTGAATGGTTAAGAGAGTATTCTAAAGGCTTAGAATGGTCTAGGAATATGTATTTGGATTTATAAGAACCATTAGAATGATCCTAAACAATGCTTGAGTCCCCAAGGGACGTAGAGCGTGTAGCGTGAGTCCTTGGAGGTTCTAAAAAGTGTAGAATGGTTAAGAGAGTATTCTAAAGGCTTAGAATGGTCTAGTAATATGTATTTGGACTTATAAGAACCATTAGAATGATCCTAAAGAATGCTTGAGTCCCCAAGGGACGTAGAGCGTGTAACATGAGTCCTTGGAGGTTCTAACAAGTGTAGAATGGTTAAGAGAGTATTCTAAAGGCTTAGAATGGTCTAGGAATGTGTATTAGGACTTATAAGAACCATTAGAATGATCCTAAACATTTCCATGTACCCCAAAGGACGTAGAGGGTGTAGCACGAGTCCTTGGAGGTTCTAACAAGTGTAGAATGGTTAAGAGAGTATTCTAAAGGCTTAGAATGGTCTAGGAATGTGTATTAGGACTTATAAGAACCATTAGAATGATCCTAAACATTGCTCGGTACCCCAAGTGACGTAGAGGGTGTAGCACGAGTCCTTGGAGGTTCTAACAAGTGTAGAATGGTGAAGAGAGTATTCTAAAGGCTTTGAATGGTCTAGGAATATGTATTTGGACTTATATGAACCATTAGAATGATCCTAAACAATGCTTGAGTCCCTAAGGGACGTAGAGCGTGTAGCATGAGTCCTTGGAGGTTCTAACAAGTGTAGAATGGTTAAGAGAGTATTCTAAAGGCTTAGAATGGTCTAGGAATGTGTATTAGGACTTATAAGAACCATTAGAATGATCCTAAACATTGCTCGGTACCCCAAGTGACGTAGAGGGTGTAGCACGAGTCCTTGGAGGTTCTAACAAGTGTAGAATGGTTAAGAGAGTATTCTAAAGGCTTAGAATGGTCTAGGAACATGTATTTGGATTTATAAGAACCATTAGAATGATCCTAAACAATGCTTGAGTCCCCAAGGGACGTAGAGCGTGTAGCGTGAGTCCTTGGAGGTTCTAACAAGTGTAGAATGGTTAAGAGAGTATTCTAAAGGCTTAGAATGGTCTAGTAATATGTATTTGGACTTATAAGAACCATTAGAATGATCCTAAACAATGCTTGAGTCCCCAAGGGACGCAGAGCGTGTAACATGAGTCCTTGGAGGTTCTAACAAGTGTAGAATGGTTAAGAGAGTATTCTAAAGGCTTAGAATGGTCTAGGAATGTGTATTAGGACTTATAAGAACCATTAGAATGATCCTAAACATTTCTTGGTACCCCAAAGGACGTAGAGGGTGTAGCACGAGTCCTTGGATGTTCAAACAAGTGTAGAATGGTCAAGAGTGTATTCTAAAGGATTAGAATGGTCTAGGAAAATGAATTTGGACTTATAAGAACCATTAGAATGATCCAAAACAATGCTTGAGTCCCCAAGGGAAGTAGAGCGTGTAGCATGAGTCCTTGGAGGTTCTAACAAGTGTAGAATGGTTAAGAGAGTATTCTAAAGGCTTAGAATGGTCTAGGAATGTGTATTAATACTTATAAGAAACATTAGAATGATCCTAAACATTGCTTGGTACACCAAGGGACGTAGAGGGTGTAGCACGAGTCCTTGAATGTTCTAACAAGTGTAGAATGGTTAAGAGAGTATTCTAAAGGCTTAGAATGGTCTAGGAATGTGTATTAGGACTTATAAGAACCATTAGAATGATCCTAAACATTGCTCGGTACCCCAAGTGACGTAGAGGGTGTAGCACGAGTCCTTGGAGGTTCTAACAAGTGTAGAATGGTTAAGAGAGTATTCTAAAGGCTTAGAATGGTCTAGGAATATGTATTTGGATTTATAAGAACCATTAGAATGATCCTAAACAATGCTTGAGTCCCTAAGGGACGTAGAGCGTGTAGCATGAGTCCTTGGAGGTTCTAACAAGTGTAGAATGGTTAAGAGAGTATTCTAAAGGCTTAGAATGGTCTAGGAATGTGTATTAGGACTTATAAGAACCATTAGAATGATCCTAAACATTGCTCGGTACCCCAAGTGACGTAGAGGGTGTAGCACGAGTCCTTGGAGGTTCTAACAAGTGTAGAATGGTGAAGAGAGTATTCTAAAGGCTTTGAATGGTCTAGGAATATGTATTTGGACTTATATGAACCATTAGAATGATCCTAAACAATGCTTGAGTCCCTAAGGGACGTAGAGCGTGTAGCATGAGTCCTTGGAGGTTCTAACAAGTGTAGAATGGTTAAGAGAGTATTCTAAAGGCTTAGAATTGTCTAGGAATGTGTATTAGGACTTATAAGAACCATTAGAATGATCCTAAACATTGCTCGGTACCCCAAGTGACGTAGAGGGTGTAGCACGAGTCCTTGGAGGTTCTAACAAGTGTAGAATGGTCAAGAGTGTATTCTAAAGGATTAGAATGGTCTAGGAAAATGAATTTGGACTTATAAGAACCATTAGAATGATCCAAAACAATGCTTGAGTCCCCAAGGGAAGTTGAGCGTGTAGCATGAGTCCTTGGAGGTTCTAACAAGTGTAGAATGGTTAAGAGAGTATTCTAAAGGCTTAGAATGTTCTAGGAATATGTATTTGGACTTATAAGAACCATTAGAATGATCCTAAACAATGCTTGAGTCCCCAAGGGACGTAGAGCGTGTAGCATGAGTCCTTGGAGGTTCTAACAAGTGTAGAATAGTTAAGAGAGTATTCTAAAGGCTTAGAATGGTCTAGTAATATGTATTTGGACTTATAAGAACCATTAGAATGATCCTAAACAATGCTTGAGTCCCCAAGGAACGTAGAGCGTGTAGCATGAGTCCTTGGAGGTTCTAACAAGTGTAGAATGGTTAAGAGAGTATTCTAAAGGCTTAGAATGGTCTAGGAATGTGTATTAGGACTTATAAGAACCATTAGAATGATCCTAAACATTGCTCGGTACCCCAAGTGACGTAGAGGGTGTAGCACAAGTCCTTGGAGGTTCTAACAAGTGTAGCATGGTTAAGAGTGTATTCTAAAGGCTTAGAATGGTCTAGGAATATGTATTTGGACTTATAAGAACCATTAGAATGATCCTAAATAATGCTTGAGTCCCCAAGGGAAGTAGAGCGTGTCGCATGAGTCCTTGGAGGTTCTAACAAGTGTAGAATGGTTAAGAGAGTATTCTAAAGGCCTATAATGGTCTAGGAATGTGTATTAGCACTTATAAGAACCATTAGAATGATCCTAAACATTGGTTGGTACCCCAAAGGACGTAGAGGGTGTAGCACGAGTCCTTGGATGTTCTAACAAGTGTAGAATGGTTAAGAGAGTATTCTAAAGGCTTAGAATGGTCTAGGAATGTGTATTAGGATTTATAAGAACCATTAGAATGATCCTAAACAATACTTGAGTCCTCAAGGGACGTAGAGGGTGTAGCATGAGTCCTTGGAGGTTTAACAAGTGTATAATGGTTAAGAGAGTATTCTAAAGGCTTAGAATCTAGGAATGTGTATTAGGACTTATAAGAACCATTAGAATGATCCGAAACATTGCTTGGTACACCAAGGGACGTAGAGAGTGTAGCACGAGTCCTTGGATGTTCTAACAAGTGTTGAATGGTTAAGAGAGTATTCTAAAGGCTTAGAATGGTCTAGGAATATGTATTTGGATTTATAAGAACCATTAGAATGATCCTAAACAATGCTTGAGTCCCCAAGGGACGTAGAGCGTGTAGCGTGAGTCCTTGGAGGTTCTAAAAAGTGTAGAATGGTTAAGAGAGTATTCTAAAGGCTTAGAATGGTCTAGTAATATGTATTTGGACTTATAAGAACCATTAGAATGATCCTAAAGAATGCTTGAGTCCCCAAGGGACGTAGAGCGTGTAACATGAGTCCTTGGAGGTTCTAACAAGTGTAGAATGGTTAAGAGAGTATTCTAAAGGCTTAGAATGGTCTAGGAATGTGTATTAGGACTTATAAGAACCATTAGAATGATCCTAAACATTTCCATGTACCCCAAAGGACGTAGAGGGTGTAGCACGAGTCCTTGGAGGTTCTAACAAGTGTAGAATGGTTAAGAGAGTATTCTAAAGGCTTAGAATGGTCTAGGAATGTGTATTAGGACTTATAAGAACCATTAGAATGATCCTAAACATTGCTCGGTACCCCAAGTGACGTAGAGGGTGTAGCACGAGTCCTTGGAGGTTCTAACAAGTGTAGAATGGTGAAGAGAGTATTCTAAAGGCTTTGAATGGTCTAGGAATATGTATTTGGACTTATATGAACCATTAGAATGATCCTAAACAATGCTTGAGTCCCTAAGGGACGTAGAGCGTGTAGCATGAGTCCTTGGAGGTTCTAACAAGTGTAGAATGGTTAAGAGAGTATTCTAAAGGCTTAGAATGGTCTAGGAATGTGTATTAGGACTTATAAGAACCATTAGAATGATCCTAAACATTGCTCGGTACCCCAAGTGACGTAGAGGGTGTAGCACGAGTCCTTGGAGGTTCTAACAAGTGTAGAATGGTTAAGAGAGTATTCTAAAGGCTTAGAATGGTCTAGGAACATGTATTTGGATTTATAAGAACCATTAGAATGATCCTAAACAATGCTTGAGTCCCCAAGGGACGTAGAGCGTGTAGCGTGAGTCCTTGGAGGTTCTAACAAGTGTAGAATGGTTAAGAGAGTATTCTAAAGGCTTAGAATGGTCTAGTAATATGTATTTGGACTTATAAGAACCATTAGAATGATCCTAAACAATGCTTGAGTCCCCAAGGGACGCAGAGCGTGTAACATGAGTCCTTGGAGGTTCTAACAAGTGTAGAATGGTTAAGAGAGTATTCTAAAGGCTTAGAATGGTCTAGGAATGTGTATTAGGACTTATAAGAACCATTAGAATGATCCTAAACATTTCTTGGTACCCCAAAGGACGTAGAGGGTGTAGCACGAGTCCTTGGATGTTCAAACAAGTGTAGAATGGTCAAGAGTGTATTCTAAAGGATTAGAATGGTCTAGGAAAATGAATTTGGACTTATAAGAACCATTAGAATGATCCAAAACAATGCTTGAGTCCCCAAGGGAAGTAGAGCGTGTAGCATGAGTCCTTGGAGGTTCTAACAAGTGTAGAATGGTTAAGAGAGTATTCTAAAGGCTTAGAATGGTCTAGGAATGTGTATTAATACTTATAAGAAACATTAGAATGATCCTAAACATTGCTTGGTACACCAAGGGACGTAGAGGGTGTAGCACGAGTCCTTGAATGTTCTAACAAGTGTAGAATGGTTAAGAGAGTATTCTAAAGGCTTAGAATGGTCTAGGAATGTGTATTAGGACTTATAAGAACCATTAGAATGATCCTAAACATTGCTCGGTACCCCAAGTGACGTAGAGGGTGTAGCACGAGTCCTTGGAGGTTCTAACAAGTGTAGAATGGTTAAGAGAGTATTCTAAAGGCTTAGAATGGTCTAGGAATATGTATTTGGATTTATAAGAACCATTAGAATGATCCTAAACAATGCTTGAGTCCCTAAGGGACGTAGAGCGTGTAGCATGAGTCCTTGGAGGTTCTAACAAGTGTAGAATGGTTAAGAGAGTATTCTAAAGGCTTAGAATGGTCTAGGAATGTGTATTAGGACTTATAAGAACCATTAGAATGATCCTAAACATTGCTCGGTACCCCAAGTGACGTAGAGGGTGTAGCACGAGTCCTTGGAGGTTCTAACAAGTGTAGAATGGTGAAGAGAGTATTCTAAAGGCTTTGAATGGTCTAGGAATATGTATTTGGACTTATATGAACCATTAGAATGATCCTAAACAATGCTTGAGTCCCTAAGGGACGTAGAGCGTGTAGCATGAGTCCTTGGAGGTTCTAACAAGTGTAGAATGGTTAAGAGAGTATTCTAAAGGCTTAGAATTGTCTAGGAATGTGTATTAGGACTTATAAGAACCATTAGAATGATCCTAAACATTGCTCGGTACCCCAAGTGACGTAGAGGGTGTAGCACGAGTCCTTGGAGGTTCTAACAAGTGTAGAATGGTCAAGAGTGTATTCTAAAGGATTAGAATGGTCTAGGAAAATGAATTTGGACTTATAAGAACCATTAGAATGATCCAAAACAATGCTTGAGTCCCCAAGGGAAGTTGAGCGTGTAGCATGAGTCCTTGGAGGTTCTAACAAGTGTAGAATGGTTAAGAGAGTATTCTAAAGGCTTAGAATGTTCTAGGAATATGTATTTGGACTTATAAGAACCATTAGAATGATCCTAAACAATGCTTGAGTCCCCAAGGGACGTAGAGCGTGTAGCATGAGTCCTTGGAGGTTCTAACAAGTGTAGAATGGTTAAGAGAGTATTCTAAAGGCTTAGAATGGTCTAGGAATGTGTATTAGGACTTATAAGAACCATTAGAATGATCCTAAACATTGCTCGGTACCCCAAGTGACGTAGAGGGTGTAGCACAAGTCCTTGGAGGTTCTAACAAGTGTAGCATGGTTAAGAGTGTATTCTAAAGGCTTAGAATGGTCTAGGAATATGTATTTGGACTTATAAGAACCATTAGAATGATCCTAAATAATGCTTGAGTCCCCAAGGGAAGTAGAGCGTGTCGCATGAGTCCTTGGAGGTTCTAACAAGTGTAGAATGGTTAAGAGAGTATTCTAAAGGCCTATAATGGTCTAGGAATGTGTATTAGCACTTATAAGAACCATTAGAATGATCCTAAACATTGGTTGGTACCCCAAAGGACGTAGAGGGTGTAGCACGAGTCCTTGGATGTTCTAACAAGTGTAGAATGGTTAAGAGAGTATTCTAAAGGCTTAGAATGGTCTAGGAATGTGTATTAGGATTTATAAGAACCATTAGAATGATCCTAAACAATACTTGAGTCCTCAAGGGACGTAGAGGGTGTAGCATGAGTCCTTGGAGGTTTAACAAGTGTATAATGGTTAAGAGAGTATTCTAAAGGCTTAGAATCTAGGAATGTGTATTAGGACTTATAAGAACCATTAGAATGATCCGAAACATTGCTTGGTACACCAAGGGACGTAGAGAGTGTAGCACGAGTCCTTGGATGTTCTAACAAGTGTTGAATGGTTAAGAGAGTATTCTAAAGGCTTAGAATGGTCTAGGAATATGTATTTGGATTTATAAGAACCATTAGAATGATCCTAAACAATGCTTGAGTCCCCAAGGGACGTAGAGCGTGTAGCGTGAGTCCTTGGAGGTTCTAAAAAGTGTAGAATGGTTAAGAGAGTATTCTAAAGGCTTAGAATGGTCTAGTAATATGTATTTGGACTTATAAGAACCATTAGAATGATCCTAAAGAATGCTTGAGTCCCCAAGGGACGTAGAGCGTGTAACATGAGTCCTTGGAGGTTCTAACAAGTGTAGAATGGTTAAGAGAGTATTCTAAAGGCTTAGAATGGTCTAGGAATGTGTATTAGGACTTATAAGAACCATTAGAATGATCCTAAACATTTCCATGTACCCCAAAGGACGTAGAGGGTGTAGCACGAGTCCTTGGAGGTTCTAACAAGTGTAGAATGGTTAAGAGAGTATTCTAAAGGCTTAGAATGGTCTAGGAATGTGTATTAGGACTTATAAGAACCATTAGAATGATCCTAAACATTGCTCGGTACCCCAAGTGACGTAGAGGGTGTAGCACGAGTCCTTGGAGGTTCTAACAAGTGTAGAATGGTGAAGAGAGTATTCTAAAGGCTTTGAATGGTCTAGGAATATGTATTTGGACTTATATGAACCATTAGAATGATCCTAAACAATGCTTGAGTCCCTAAGGGACGTAGAGCGTGTAGCATGAGTCCTTGGAGGTTCTAACAAGTGTAGAATGGTTAAGAGAGTATTCTAAAGGCTTAGAATGGTCTAGGAATGTGTATTAGGACTTATAAGAACCATTAGAATGATCCTAAACATTGCTCGGTACCCCAAGTGACGTAGAGGGTGTAGCACGAGTCCTTGGAGGTTCTAACAAGTGTAGAATGGTTAAGAGAGTATTCTAAAGGCTTAGAATGGTCTAGGAACATGTATTTGGATTTATAAGAACCATTAGAATGATCCTAAACAATGCTTGAGTCCCCAAGGGACGTAGAGCGTGTAGCGTGAGTCCTTGGAGGTTCTAACAAGTGTAGAATGGTTAAGAGAGTATTCTAAAGGCTTAGAATGGTCTAGTAATATGTATTTGGACTTATAAGAACCATTAGAATGATCCTAAACAATGCTTGAGTCCCCAAGGGACGCAGAGCGTGTAACATGAGTCCTTGGAGGTTCTAACAAGTGTAGAATGGTTAAGAGAGTATTCT
Source organism: Crotalaria pallida (assembly GCA_037953625.1). Taxonomy (NCBI): domain Eukaryota; kingdom Viridiplantae; phylum Streptophyta; class Magnoliopsida; order Fabales; family Fabaceae; genus Crotalaria; species Crotalaria pallida. The sequence goes on along the minus strand of CM075649.1, from coordinate 69,106,689 downwards.
AAAGGCTTAGAATGGTCTAGGAATGTGTATTAGGACTTATAAGAACCATTAGAATGATCCTAAACATTTCTTGGTACCCCAAAGGACGTAGAGGGTGTAGCACGAGTCCTTGGATGTTCAAACAAGTGTAGAATGGTCAAGAGTGTATTCTAAAGGATTAGAATGGTCTAGGAAAATGAATTTGGACTTATAAGAACCATTAGAATGATCCAAAACAATGCTTGAGTCCCCAAGGGAAGTAGAGCGTGTAGCATGAGTCCTTGGAGGTTCTAACAAGTGTAGAATGGTTAAGAGAGTATTCTAAAGGCTTAGAATGGTCTAGGAATGTGTATTAATACTTATAAGAAACATTAGAATGATCCTAAACATTGCTTGGTACACCAAGGGACGTAGAGGGTGTAGCACGAGTCCTTGAATGTTCTAACAAGTGTAGAATGGTTAAGAGAGTATTCTAAAGGCTTAGAATGGTCTAGGAATGTGTATTAGGACTTATAAGAACCATTAGAATGATCCTAAACATTGCTCGGTACCCCAAGTGACGTAGAGGGTGTAGCACGAGTCCTTGGAGGTTCTAACAAGTGTAGAATGGTTAAGAGAGTATTCTAAAGGCTTAGAATGGTCTAGGAATATGTATTTGGATTTATAAGAACCATTAGAATGATCCTAAACAATGCTTGAGTCCCTAAGGGACGTAGAGCGTGTAGCATGAGTCCTTGGAGGTTCTAACAAGTGTAGAATGGTTAAGAGAGTATTCTAAAGGCTTAGAATGGTCTAGGAATGTGTATTAGGACTTATAAGAACCATTAGAATGATCCTAAACATTGCTCGGTACCCCAAGTGACGTAGAGGGTGTAGCACGAGTCCTTGGAGGTTCTAACAAGTGTAGAATGGTGAAGAGAGTATTCTAAAGGCTTTGAATGGTCTAGGAATATGTATTTGGACTTATATGAACCATTACAATGATCCTAAACAATGCTTGAGTCCCTAAGGGACGTAGAGCGTGTAGCATGAGTCCTTGGAGGTTCTAACAAGTGTAGAATGGTTAAGAGAGTATTCTAAAGGCTTAGAATTGTCTAGGAATGTGTATTAGGACTTATAAGAACCATTAGAATGATCCTAAACATTGCTCGGTACCCCAAGTGACGTAGAGGGTGTAGCACGAGTCCTTGGAGGTTCTAACAAGTGTAGAATGGTCAAGAGTGTATTCTAAAGGATTAGAATGGTCTAGGAAAATGAATTTGGACTTATAAGAACCATTAGAATGATCCAAAACAATGCTTGAGTCCCCAAGGGAAGTTGAGCGTGTAGCATGAGTCCTTGGAGGTTCTAACAAGTGTAGAATGGTTAAGAGAGTATTCTAAAGGCTTAGAATGTTCTAGGAATATGTATTTGGACTTATAAGAACCATTAGAATGATCCTAAACAATGCTTGAGTCCCCAAGGGACGTAGAGCGTGTAGCATGAGTCCTTGGAGGTTCTAACAAGTGTAGAATAGTTAAGAGAGTATTCTAAAGTCTTAGAATGGTCTAGTAATATGTATTTGGACTTATAAGAACCATTAGAATGATCCTAAACAATGCTTGAGTCCCCAAGGAACGTAGAGCGTGTAGCATGAGTCCTTGGAGGTTCTAACAAGTGTAGAATGGTTAAGAGAGTATTCTAAAGGCTTAGAATGGTCTAGGAATGTGTATTAGGACTTATAAGAACCATTAGAATGATCCTAAACATTGCTCGGTACCCCAAGTGACGTAGAGGGTGTAGCACAAGTCCTTGGAGGTTCTAACAAGTGTAGCATGGTTAAGAGTGTATTCTAAAAGCTTAGAATGGTCTAGGAATATGTATTTGGACTTATAAGAACCATTAGAATGATCCTAAATAATGCTTGAGTCCCCAAGGGAAGTAGAGCGTGTCGCATGAGTCCTTGGAGGTTCTAACAAGTGTAGAATGGTTAAGAGAGTATTCTAAAGGCCTATAATGGTCTAGGAATGTGTATTAGCACTTATAAGAACCATTAGAATGATCCTAAACATTGGTTGGTACCCCAAAGGACGTAGAGGGTGTAGCACGAGTCCTTGGATGTTCTAACAAGTGTAGAATGGTTAAGAGAGTATTCTAAAGGCTTAGAATGGTCTAGGAATGTTTATTAGGACTTATAAGAACCATTAGAATGATCCTAAACAATACTTGAGTCCTCAAGGGACATAGAGGGTGTAGCACGAGTCCTTGGAGGTTTTAACAAGTGTATAATGGTTAAGAGAGTATTCTAAAGGCTTAGAATGGTCTAGAAAGGTGTATTAGGACTTATAAGAACCATTAGAATGATCCAAAACAATGCTTGAGTCCCCAAGGGAAGTTGAGCGTGTAGCATGAGTCCTTGGAGGTTCTAACAAGTGTAGAATGGTTAAGAGAGTATTCTAAAGGCTTAGAATGTTCTAGGAATATGTATTTGGACTTATAAGAACCATTAGAATGATCCTAAACAATGCTTGAGTCCCCAAGGGACGTAGAGCGTGTAACATGAGTCCTTGGAGGTTCTAACAAGTGTAGAATGGTTAAGAGAGTATTCTAAAGGCTTAGAATGGTCTAGGAATGTGTATTAGGACTTATAAGAACCATTAGAATGATCCTAAACATTTCTTGGTACCCCAAAGGACGTAGAGGGTGTAGCACGAGTCCTTGGATGTTCAAACAAGTGTAGAATGGTCAAGAGTGTATTCTAAAGGATTAGAATGGTCTAGGAAAATGAATTTGGACTTATAAGAACCATTAGAATGATCCAAAACAATGCTTGTGTCCCCAAGGGAAGTAGAGCATGTAGCATGAGTCCTTGGAGGTTCTAACAAGTGTAGAATGGTTAAGAGAGTATTCTAAAGGCTTAGAATGGTCTAGGAATGTGTATTAGGACTTATAAGAAACATTAGAATGATCCTAAACATTGCTTGGTACACCAAGGGACGTAGAGGGTGTAGCACGAGTCCTTGAATGTTCTAACAAGTGTAGAATGGTTAAGAGAGTATTCTAAAGGCTTAGAATGGTCTAGGAATGTGTATTAGGACTTATAAGAACCATTAGAATGATCCTAAACATTTCTTGGTACCCCAAAGGACGTAGAGGGTGTAGCACGAGTCCTTGGATGTTCAAACAAGTGTAGAATGGTCAAGAGTGTATTCTAAAGGATTAGAATGGTCTAGGAAAATGAATTTGGACTTATAAGAACCATTAGAATGATCCAAAACAATGCTTGTGTCCCCAAGGGAAGTAGAGCATGTAGCATGAGTCCTTGGAGGTTCTAACAAGTGTAGAATGGTTAAGAGAGTATTCTAAAGGCTTAGAATGGTCTAGGAATGTGTATTAGGACTTATAAGAAACATTAGAATGATCCTAAACATTGCTTGGTACACCAAGGGACGTAGAGGGTGTAGCACGAGTCCTTGAATGTTCTAACAAGTGTAGAATGGTTAAGAGAGTATTCTAAAGGCTTAGAATGGTCTAGGAATGTGTATTAGGACTTATAAGAACCATTAGAATGATCCTAAACATTGCTCGGTACCCCAAGTGACGTAGAGGGTGTAGCACGAGTCCTTGGAGGTTCTAACAAGTGTAGAATGGTTAAGAGAGTATTCTAAAGGCATAGAATGGTCTAGGAATATGTATTTGGATTTATAAGAACCATTAGAATGATCCTAAACAATGCTTGAGTCCCTAAGGGACATAGAGCGTGTAGCATGAGTCCTTGGAGGTTCTAACAAGTGTAGAATGGTTAAGAGAGTATTCTAAAGGCTTAGAATGGTCTAGGAATGTGTATTAGGACTTATAAGAACCATTAGAATGATCCTAAACATTGCTCGGTACCCCAAGTGACGTAGAGGGTGTAGCACGAGTCCTTGGAGGTTCTAACAAGTGTAGAATGGTGAAGAGAGTATTCTAAAGGCTTAGAATGGTCTAGGAATATGTATTTGGACTTATATGAACCATTAGAATGATCCAAAACAATGCTTGAGTCCCCAAGGGAAGTAGAGCGTGTAGCATGAGTCCTTGGAGGTTCTAACAAGTGTAGAATGGTTAAGAGAGTATTCTAAAGGCTTAGAATGGTCTAGGAATGTGTATTTATACTTATAAGAAACATTAGAATGATCCTAAACATTGCTTGGTACACCAAGGGACGTAGAGGGTGTAGCACGAGTCCTTGAATGTTCTAACAAGTGTAGAATGGTTAAGAGAGTATTCTAAAGGCTTAGAATGGTCTAGGAATGTGTATTAGGACTTATAAGAACCATTAGAATGATCCTAAACATTTCATGGTACCCCAAAGGACGTAGAGGGTGTAGCACGAGTCCTTGGATGTTCAAACAAGTGTAGAATGGTCAAGAGTGTATTCTAAAGGATTAGAATGGTCTAGGAAAATGAATTTGGACTTATAAGAACCATTAGAATGATCCAAAACAATGCTTGTGTCCCCAAGGGAAGTAGAGCATGTAGCATGAGTCCTTGGAGGTTCTAACAAGTGTAGAATGGTTAAGAGAGTATTCTAAAGGCTTAGAATGGTCTAGGAATGTGTATTAGGACTTATAAGAAACATTAGAATGATCCTAAACATTGCTTGGTACACCAAGGGACGTAGAGGGTGTAGCACGAGTCCTTGAATGTTCTAACAAGTGTAGAATGGTTAAGAGAGTATTCTAAAGGCTTAGAATGGTCTAGGAATGTGTATTAGGACTTATAAGAACCATTAGAATGATCCTAAACATTTCTTGGTACCCCAAAGGACGTAGAGGGTGTAGCACGAGTCCTTGGATGTTCAAACAAGTGTAGAATGGTCAAGAGTGTATTCTAAAGGATTAGAATTGTCTAGGAAAATGAATTTGGACTTATAAGAACCATTAGAATGATCCAAAACAATGCTTGTGCCCCCAAGGGAAGTAGAGCATGTAGCATGAGTCCTTGGAGGTTCTAACAAGTGTAGAATGGTTAAGAGAGTATTCTAAAGGCTTAGAATGGTCTAGGAATGTGTATTAGGACTTATAAGAAACATTAGAATGATCCTAAACATTGCTTGGTACACCAAGGGACGTAGAGGGTGTAGCACGAGTCCTTGAATGTTCTAACAAGTGTAGAATGGTTAAGAGAGTATTCTAAAGGCTTAGAATGGTCTAGGAATGTGTATTAGGACTTATAAGAACCATTAGAATGATCCTAAACATTGCTCGGTACCCCAAGTGACGTAGAGGGTGTAGCACGAGTCCTTGGAGGTTCTAACAAGTGTAGAATGGTTAAGAGAGTATTCTAAAGGCTTAGAATGGTATAGGAATATGTATTTGGATTTATAAGAACCATTAGAATGATCCTAAACAATGCTTGAGTCCCTAAGGGACATAGAGCGTGTAGCATGAGTCCTTGGAGGTTCTAACAAGTGTAGAATGGTTAAGAGAGTATTCTAAAGGCTTAGAATGGTCTAGGAATGTGTATTAGGACTTATAAGAACCATTAGAATGATCCTAAACATTGCTCGGTACCCCAAGTGACGTAGAGGGTGTAGCACGAGTCCTTGGAGGTTCTAACAAGTGTAGAATGGTGAAGAGAGTATTCTAAAGGCTTAGAATGGTCTAGGAATATGTATTTGGACTTATATGAACCATTAGAATGATCCAAAACAATGCTTGAGTCCCCAAGGGAAGTAGAGCGTGTAGCATGAGTCCTTGGAGGTTCTAACAAGTGTAGAATGGTTAAGAGAGTATTCTAAAGGCTTAGAATGGTCTAGGAATGTGTATTTATACTTATAAGAAACATTAGAATGATCCTAAACATTGCTTGGTACACCAAGGGACGTAGAGGGTGTAGCACGAGTCCTTGAATGTTCTAACAAGTGTAGAATGGTTAAGAGAGTATTCTAAAGGCTTAGAATGGTCTAGGAATGTGTATTAGGACTTATAAGAACCATTAGAATGATCCTAAACATTGCTCGGTACCCCAAGTGACGTAGAGGGTGTAGCACGAGTCCTTGGAGGTTCTAACAAGTGTAGAATGGTGAAGAGAGTATTCTAAAGGCTTAGAATGGTCTAGGAATATGTATTTGGACTTATATGAATCATTAGAATGATCCTAAACAATGCTTGAGTCCCCAAGGGACGTAGAGGGTGTAGCATGAGTCCTTGGAGGTTCTAACAAGTGTAGAATGGTTAAGAGAGTATTCTAAAGGCTTAGAATGGTCTAGGAATGTGTATTAGGACTTATAAGAACCATTAGAATGATCCTAAACATTTCTTGGTACCCCAAAGGACGTAGAGGGTGTAGCACGAGTCCTTGGATGTTCTAACAAGTGTAGAATGGTTAAGAGAGTATTCTAAAGGCTTAGAATGGTCTAGGAATGTTTATTAGGACTTATAAGAACCATTAGAATGATCCTAAACAATACTTGAGTCCTCAAGGGACATAGAGGGTGTAGCACGAGTCCTTGGAGGTTTTAACAAGTGTATAATGGTTAAGAGAGTATTCTAAAGGCTTAGAATGGTCTAGGAAGGTGTATTAGGACTTATAAGAACCATTAGAATGATCCTAAACATTGCTTGGTACACCAAGGGACGTAGAGGGTGTAGCACGAGTCCTTGGATGTTCTAACAAGTGTAGAATGGTTAAGAGAGTATTCTAAAGGCTTAGAATGGTCTAGGAATGTGTATTAGGACTTATAAGAACCATTAGAATGATCCTAAACAATACTTGAGTCCTCAAGGGACGTAGAGGGTGTAGCATGAGTCCTTGGAGGTTTAACAAGTGTATAATGGTTAAGAGAGTATTCTAAAGGCTTAGAATCTAGGAATGTGTATTAGGACTTATAAGAACCATTAGAATGATCCGAAACATTGCTTGGTACACCAAGGGACGTAGAGGGTGTAGCACGAGTCCTTGGATGTTCTAACAAGTGTTGAATGGTTAACAGAGTATTCTAAAGGCTTAGAATGGTCTATGTATTAGGACTTATAAGAACCATTAGAATGATCCTAAACATTGCTCGGTACCCCAAGTGACGTAGAGGGTGTAGCACGAGTCCTTGGAGGTTCTAATAAGTGTAGAATGGTTAAGAGAGTATTCTAAAGGCTTAGAATGGTCTAGGAACATGTATTTGGATTTATAAGAACCATTAGAATGATCCTAAACAATGCTTGAGTCCCCAAGGGACGTAGAGCGTGTAGCGTGAGTCCTTGGAGGTTCTAACAAGTGTAGAATGGTTAAGAGAGTATTCTAAAGGCTTAGAATGGTCTAGTAATATGTATTTGGACTTATAAGAACCATTAGAATGATCCTAAACAATGCTTGAGTCCCCAAGGGACGTAGAGCGTGTAACATGAGTCCTTGGAGGTTCTAACAAGTGTAGAATGGTTAAGAGAGTATTCTAAAGGCTTAGAATGGTCTAGGAATGTGTATTAGGACTTATAAGAACCATTAGAATGATCCTAAACATTGCTCGGTACCCCAAGTGACGTAGAGGGTGTAGCACGAGTCCTTGGAGGTTCAAACAAGTGTAGAATGGTCAAGATTGTATTCTAAAGGATTAGAATGGTCTAGGAAAATGAATTTGGACTTATAAGAACCATTAGAATGATCCAAAACAATGCTTGTGCCCCCAAGGGAAGTAGAGCATGTAGCATGAGTCCTTGGAGGTTCTAACAAGTGTAGAATGGTTAAGAGAGTATTCTAAAGGCTTAGAATGGTCTAGGAATGTGTATTAGGACTTATAAGAAACATTAGAATGATCCTAAACATTGCTTGGTACACCAAGGGACGTAGAGGGTGTAGCACGAGTCCTTGAATGTTCTAACAAGTGTAGAATGGTTAAGAGAGTATTCTAAAGGCTTAGAATGGTCTAGGAATGTGTATTAGGACTTATAAGAACCATTAGAATGATCCTAAACATTGCTCGGTACCCCAAGTGACGTAGAGGGTGTAGCACGAGTCCTTGGAGGTTCTAACAAGTGTAGAATGGTTAAGAGAGTATTCTAAAGGCTTAGAATGGTATAGGAATATGTATTTGGATTTATAAGAACCATTAGAATGATCCTAAACAATGCTTGAGTCCCTAAGGGACATAGAGCGTGTAGCATGAGTCCTTGGAGGTTCTAACAAGTGTAGAATGGTTAAGAGAGTATTCTAAAGGCTTAGAATGGTCTAGGAATGTGTATTTGGACTTATAAGAACCATTAGAATGATCCTAAACAATGCTTGAGTCCCCAAGGGACGTAGAGCGTGTAACATGAGTCCTTGGAGGTTCTAACAAGTGTAGAATGGTTAAGAGAGTATTCTAAAGGCTTAGAATGGTCTAGGAATGTGTATTAGGACTTATAAGAACCATTAGAATGATCCTAAACATTTCTTGGTACCCCAAAGGACGTAGAGGGTGTAGCACGAGTCCTTGGATGTTCAAACAAGTGTAGAATGGTCAAGATTGTATTCTAAAGGATTAGAATGGTCTAGGAAAATGAATTTGGACTTATAAGAACCATTAGAATGATCCAAAACAATGCTTGTGCCCCCAAGGGAAGTAGAGCATGTAGCATGAGTCCTTGGAGGTTCTAACAAGTGTAGAATGGTTAAGAGAGTATTCTAAAGGCTTAGAATGGTCTAGGAATGTGTATTAGGACTTATAAGAACCATTAGAATGATCCTAAACATTTCTTGGTACCCCAAAGGACGTAGAGGGTGTAGCACGAGTCCTTGGATGTTCTAACAAGTGTAGAATGGTTAAGAGAGTATTCTAAAGGCTTAGAATGGTCTAGGAATGTTTATTAGGACTTATAAGAACCATTAGAATGATCCTAAACAATACTTGAGTCCTCAAGGGACATAGAGGGTGTAGCACGAGTCCTTGGAGGTTTTAACAAGTGTATAATGGTTAAGAGAGTATTCTAAAGGCTTAGAATGGTCTAGGAAGGTGTATTAGGACTTATAAGAACCATTAGAATGATCCTAAACATTGCTTGGTACACCAAGGGACGTAGAGGGTGTAGCACGAGTCCTTGGATGTTCTAACAAGTGTAGAATGGTTAAGAGAGTATTCTAAAGGCTTAGAATGGTCTAGGAATGTGTATTAGGACTTATAAGAACCATTAGAATGATCCTAAACAATACTTGAGTCCTCAAGGGACGTAGAGGGTGTAGCATGAGTCCTTGGAGGTTTAACAAGTGTATAATGGTTAAGAGAGTATTCTAAAGGCTTAGAATCTAGGAATGTGTATTAGGACTTATAAGAACCATTAGAATGATCCGAAACATTGCTTGGTACACCAAGGGACGTAGAGGGTGTAGCACGAGTCCTTGGATGTTCTAACAAGTGTTGAATGGTTAACAGAGTATTCTAAAGGCTTAGAATGGTCTATGTATTAGGACTTATAAGAACCATTAGAATGATCCTAAACATTGCTCGGTACCCCAAGTGACGTAGAGGGTGTAGCACGAGTCCTTGGAGGTTCTAATAAGTGTAGAATGGTTAAGAGAGTATTCTAAAGGCTTAGAATGGTCTAGGAACATGTATTTGGATTTATAAGAACCATTAGAATGATCCTAAACAATGCTTGAGTCCCCAAGGGACGTAGAGCGTGTAGCGTGAGTCCTTGGAGGTTCTAACAAGTGTAGAATGGTTAAGAGAGTATTCTAAAGGCTTAGAATGGTCTAGTAATATGTATTTGGACTTATAAGAACCATTAGAATGATCCTAAACAATGCTTGAGTCCCCAAGGGACGTAGAGCGTGTAACATGAGTCCTTGGAGGTTCTAACAAGTGTAGAATGGTTAAGAGAGTATTCTAAAGGCTTAGAATGGTCTAGGAATGTGTATTAGGACTTATAAGAACCATTAGAATGATCCTAAACATTTCTTGGTACCCCAAAGGACGTAGAGGGTGTAGCACGAGTCCTTGGATGTTCAAACAAGTGTAGAATGGTCAAGATTGTATTCTAAAGGATTAGAATGGTCTAGGAAAATGAATTTGGACTTATAAGAACCATTAGAATGATCCAAAACAATGCTTGTGCCCCCAAGGGAAGTAGAGCATGTAGCATGAGTCCTTGGAGGTTCTAACAAGTGTAGAATGGTTAAGAGAGTATTCTAAAGGCTTAGAATGGTCTAGGAATGTGTATTAGGACTTATAAGAAACATTAGAATGATCCTAAACATTGCTTGGTACACCAAGGGACGTAGAGGGTGTAGCACGAGTCCTTGAATGTTCTAACAAGTGTAGAATGGTTAAGAGAGTATTCTAAAGGCTTAGAATGGTCTAGGAATGTGTATTAGGACTTATAAGAACCATTAGAATGATCCTAAACATTGCTCGGTACCCCAAGTGACGTAGAGGGTGTAGCACGAGTCCTTGGAGGTTCTAACAAGTGTAGAATGGTTAAGAGAGTATTCTAAAGGCTTAGAATGGTATAGGAATATGTATTTGGATTTATAAGAACCATTAGAATGATCCTAAACATTGCTTGGTACCCCAAAGGACGTGGAGGGTGTAGCACGAGTCCTTGGAGGTTCTAACAAGTGTAGAATGGGTAAGAGAGTATTCAAAAGGCTTAGAATGGTCTAGGAATATGTATTTGGACTTATATGAACCATTCGAATGATCCTAAACAATGCTTGAGTCCCCAAGGGACGTAGAGGGTGTAGCATGTGTCCTTGGAGGTTCTAACAAGTGTAGGATGGTTAAGAGAGTATTCTAAAGGCTTAGAATGGTCTAGGAAGGTGTATTAGGACTTATAAAAACCATTAGAATGATCCTAAACATTGCTTGGTACACCAAGGGACGTAGAGGGTGTAGCACGAGTCATTGGAGGTTCTAACAAGTGTAGAATGGTTAAGAGAGTATTCTAAAGGCTTAGAATGGTCTAGGAAGGTGTATTAGGACTTATAAGAACTATTAGAATGATCCTAAACATTGCTTGGTACACCAAGGGACGTAGAGGGTGTAGCACGAGTCCTTGGAGGTTCTAACAAGTGTAGAATGGTTAAGAGAGTATTCTAAAGGCTTAGAATGGTCTAGGAATGTGTATTAGGACTTATAAGAAACATTAGAATGATCCTAAACATTGCTTGGCACCCCAAAGGACGTAGAGGGTGTAGCACGAGTCCTTGGAGGTTCTAACAAGTGTAGAATGGTGAAGAGAGTATTCTAAAGGCTTAGAATGGTCTAGGAATATGTATTAGGACTTATATGAACCATTAGAATGATCCTAAACATTGCTCGGTACCCCAAGTGACGTAGAGGGTGTAGCACGAGTCCTTGGAGGTTCTAACAAGTGTAGAATGGTGAAGAGAGTATTCTAAAGGCTTAGAATGGTCTAGGAATATGTATTTGGACTTATATGAACCATTAGAATGATCCAAAACAATGCTTGAGTCCCCAAGGGAAGTAGAGCGTGTAGCATGAGTCCTTGGAGGTTCTAACAAGTGTAGAATGGTTAAGAGAGTATTCTAAAGGCTTAGAATGGTCTAGGAATGTGTATTTGGACTTATATGAACCATTCGAATGATCCTAAACAATGCTTGAGTCCCCAAGGGAAGTAGAGCGTGTAGCATGAGTCCTTGGAGGTTCTAACAAGTGTAGAATGGTTAAGAGAGTATTCAAAAGGCTTAGAATGGTCTAGGAATATGTATTTGGACTTATATGAACCATTCGAATGATCCTAAACAATGCTTGAGTCCCCAAGGGACGTAGAGGGTGTAGCATGTGTCCTTGGAGGTTCTAACAAGTGTAGGATGGTTAAGAGAGTATTCTAAAGGCTTAGAATGGTCTAGGAAGGTGTATTAGGACTTATAAAAACCATTAGAATGATCCTAAACATTGCTTGGTACACCAAGGGACGTAGAGGGTGTAGCACGAGTCATTGGAGGTTCTAACAAGTGTAGAATGGTTAAGAGAGTATTCTAAAGGCTTAGAATGGTCTAGGAAGGTGTATTAGGACTTATAAGAACTATTAGAATGATCCTAAACATTGCTTGGTACACCAAGGGACGTAGAGGGTGTAGCACGAGTCCTTGGAGGTTCTAACAAGTGTAGAATGGTTAAGAGAGTATTCTAAAGGCTTAGAATGGTCTAGGAATGTGTATTAGGACTTATAAGAACCATTAGAATGATCCTAAACATTTCTTGGTACCCCAAAGGACGTAGAGGGTGTAGCACGAGTCCTTGGATGTTCAAACAAGTGTAGAATGGTCAAGATTGTATTCTAAAGGATTAGAATGGTCTAGGAAAATGAATTTGGACTTATAAGAACCATTAGAATGATCCAAAACAATGCTTGTGCCCCCAAGGGAAGTAGAGCATGTAGCATGAGTCCTTGGAGGTTCTAACAAGTGTAGAATGGTTAAGAGAGTATTCTAAAGGCTTAGAATGGTCTAGGAATGTGTATTAGGACTTATAAGAAACATTAGAATGATCCTAAACATTGCTTGGTACACCAAGGGACGTAGAGGGTGTAGCACGAGTCCTTGAATGTTCTAACAAGTGTAGAATGGTTAAGAGAGTATTCTAAAGGCTTAGAATGGTCTAGGAATGTGTATTAGGACTTATAAGAACCATTAGAATGATCCTAAACATTGCTCGGTACCCCAAGTGACGTAGAGGGTGTAGCACGAGTCCTTGGAGGTTCTAACAAGTGTAGAATGGTTAAGAGAGTATTCTAAAGGCTTAGAATGGTATAGGAATATGTATTTGGATTTATAAGAACCATTAGAATGATCCTAAACAATGCTTGAGTCCCTAAGGGACATAGAGCGTGTAGCATGAGTCCTTGGAGGTTCTAACAAGTGTAGAATGGTTAAGAGAGTATTCTAAAGGCTTAGAATGGTCTAGGAATGTGTATTTGGACTTATAAGAACCATTAGAATGATCCTAAACAATGCTTGAGTCCCCAAGGGACGTAGAGCGTGTAACATGAGTCCTTGGAGGTTCTAACAAGTGTAGAATGGTTAAGAGAGTATTCTAAAGGCTTAGAATGGTCTAGGAATGTGTATTAGGACTTATAAGAACCATTAGAATGATCCTAAACATTTCTTGGTACCCCAAAGGACGTAGAGGGTGTAGCACGAGTCCTTGGATGTTCAAACAAGTGTAGAATGGTCAAGATTGTATTCTAAAGGATTAGAATGGTCTAGGAAAATGAATTTGGACTTATAAGAACCATTAGAATGATCCAAAACAATGCTTGTGCCCCCAAGGGAAGTAGAGCATGTAGCATGAGTCCTTGGAGGTTCTAACAAGTGTAGAATGGTTAAGAGAGTATTCTAAAGGCTTAGAATGGTCTAGGAATGTGTATTAGGACTTATAAGAACCATTAGAATGATCCTAAACATTTCTTGGTACCCCAAAGGACGTAGAGGGTGTAGCACGAGTCCTTGGATGTTCTAACAAGTGTAGAATGGTTAAGAGAGTATTCTAAAGGCTTAGAATGGTCTAGGAATGTTTATTAGGACTTATAAGAACCATTAGAATGATCCTAAACAATACTTGAGTCCTCAAGGGACATAGAGGGTGTAGCACGAGTCCTTGGAGGTTTTAACAAGTGTATAATGGTTAAGAGAGTATTCTAAAGGCTTAGAATGGTCTAGGAAGGTGTATTAGGACTTATAAGAACCATTAGAATGATCCTAAACATTGCTTGGTACACCAAGGGACGTAGAGGGTGTAGCACGAGTCCTTGGATGTTCTAACAAGTGTAGAATGGTTAAGAGAGTATTCTAAAGGCTTAGAATGGTCTAGGAATGTGTATTAGGACTTATAAGAACCATTAGAATGATCCTAAACAATACTTGAGTCCTCAAGGGACGTAGAGGGTGTAGCATGAGTCCTTGGAGGTTTAACAAGTGTATAATGGTTAAGAGAGTATTCTAAAGGCTTAGAATCTAGGAATGTGTATTAGGACTTATAAGAACCATTAGAATGATCCGAAACATTGCTTGGTACACCAAGGGACGTAGAGGGTGTAGCACGAGTCCTTGGATGTTCTAACAAGTGTTGAATGGTTAACAGAGTATTCTAAAGGCTTAGAATGGTCTATGTATTAGGACTTATAAGAACCATTAGAATGATCCTAAACATTGCTCGGTACCCCAAGTGACGTAGAGGGTGTAGCACGAGTCCTTGGAGGTTCTAATAAGTGTAGAATGGTTAAGAGAGTATTCTAAAGGCTTAGAATGGTCTAGGAACATGTATTTGGATTTATAAGAACCATTAGAATGATCCTAAACAATGCTTGAGTCCCCAAGGGACGTAGAGCGTGTAGCGTGAGTCCTTGGAGGTTCTAACAAGTGTAGAATGGTTAAGAGAGTATTCTAAAGGCTTAGAATGGTCTAGTAATATGTATTTGGACTTATAAGAACCATTAGAATGATCCTAAACAATGCTTGAGTCCCCAAGGGACGTAGAGCGTGTAACATGAGTCCTTGGAGGTTCTAACAAGTGTAGAATGGTTAAGAGAGTATTCTAAAGGCTTAGAATGGTCTAGGAATGTGTATTAGGACTTATAAGAACCATTAGAATGATCCTAAACATTTCTTGGTACCCCAAAGGACGTAGAGGGTGTAGCACGAGTCCTTGGATGTTCAAACAAGTGTAGAATGGTCAAGATTGTATTCTAAAGGATTAGAATGGTCTAGGAAAATGAATTTGGACTTATAAGAACCATTAGAATGATCCAAAACAATGCTTGTGCCCCCAAGGGAAGTAGAGCATGTAGCATGAGTCCTTGGAGGTTCTAACAAGTGTAGAATGGTTAAGAGAGTATTCTAAAGGCTTAGAATGGTCTAGGAATGTGTATTAGGACTTATAAGAAACATTAGAATGATCCTAAACATTGCTTGGTACACCAAGGGACGTAGAGGGTGTAGCACGAGTCCTTGAATGTTCTAACAAGTGTAGAATGGTTAAGAGAGTATTCTAAAGGCTTAGAATGGTCTAGGAATGTGTATTAGGACTTATAAGAACCATTAGAATGATCCTAAACATTGCTCGGTACCCCAAGTGACGTAGAGGGTGTAGCACGAGTCCTTGGAGGTTCTAACAAGTGTAGAATGGTTAAGAGAGTATTCTAAAGGCTTAGAATGGTATAGGAATATGTATTTGGATTTATAAGAACCATTAGAATGATCCTAAACATTGCTTGGTACCCCAAAGGACGTGGAGGGTGTAGCACGAGTCCTTGGAGGTTCTAACAAGTGTAGAATGGGTAAGAGAGTATTCAAAAGGCTTAGAATGGTCTAGGAATATGTATTTGGACTTATATGAACCATTCGAATGATCCTAAACAATGCTTGAGTCCCCAAGGGACGTAGAGGGTGTAGCATGTGTCCTTGGAGGTTCTAACAAGTGTAGGATGGTTAAGAGAGTATTCTAAAGGCTTAGAATGGTCTAGGAAGGTGTATTAGGACTTATAAAAACCATTAGAATGATCCTAAACATTGCTTGGTACACCAAGGGACGTAGAGGGTGTAGCACGAGTCCTTGGAGGTTCTAACAAGTGTAGAATGGTTAAGAGAGTATTCTAAAGGCTTAGAATGGTCTAGGAATGTGTATTAGGACTTATAAGAACCATTAGAATGATCCTAAACATTGCTCGGTACCCCAAGTGACGTAGAGGGTGTAGCACGAGTCATTGGAGGTTCTAACAAGTGTAGAATGGTTAAGAGAGTATTCTAAAGGCTTAGAATGGTCTAGGAATGTGTATTAGGACTTATAAGAAACATTAGAATGATCCTAAACATTGCTTGGCACCCCAAAGGACGTAGAGGGTGTAGCACGAGTCCTTGGAGGTTCTAACAAGTGTAGAATGGTGAAGAGAGTATTCTAAAGGCTTAGAATGGTCTAGGAATATGTATTAGGACTTATATGAACCATTAGAATGATCCTAAACAATGCTTGAGTCCCCAAGGGACGTAGAGGGTGTAGCATGAGTCCTTGGAGGTTTTAACAAGTGTATAATGGTTAAGAGAGTATTCTAAAGGCTTAGAATGGTCTAGGAATGTGTATTAGGACTTATAAGAACCATTAGAATGATCCTAAACATTGCTTGGTACACCAAGGGACGTAGAGGGTGTAGCACGAGTCCTTGGATGTTCTAACAAATGTAGAATGGTTAAGAGAGTATTCTAAAGGCTTAGAATGGTCTAGGAATGTGTATTAGGACTTATAAGAACCATTAGAATGATCCTAAACAATGCTTGAGTCCCTAAGGGACATAGAGCGTGTAGCATGAGTCCTTGGAGGTTCTAACAAGTGTAGAATGGTTAAGAGAGTATTCTAAAGGCTTAGAATGGTCTAGGAATGTGTATTAGGACTTATAAGAACCATTAGAATGATCCTAAACATTGCTCGGTACCCCAAGTGACGTTGAGGGTGTAGCACGAGTCCTTGGAGGTTCTAACAAGTGTAGAATGGTGAAGAGAGTATTCTAAAGGCTTAGAATGGTCTAGGAATATGTATTTGGACTTATATGAACCATTAGAATGATCCAAAACAATGCTTGAGTCCCCAAGGGAAGTAGAGCATGTAGCATGAGTCCTTGGAGGTTCTAACAAGTGTAGAATGGTTAAGAGAGTATTCTAAAGGCTTAGAATGGTCTAGGAATGTGTATTAGGACTTATAAGAAACATTAGAATGATCCTAAACATTGCTTGGTACACCAAGGGACGTAGAGGGTGTAGCACGAGTCCTTGAATGTTCTAACAAGTGTAGAATGGTTAAGAGAGTATTCTAAAGGCTTAGAATGGTCTAGGAATGTGTATTAGGACTTATAAGAAACATTAGAATGATCCTAAACATTGCTTGGTTCACCAAGGGACGTAGAGGGTGTAGCACGAGTCCTTGAATGTTCTAACAAGTGTAGAATGGTTAAGAGAGTATTCTAAAGGCTTAGAATGGTCTAGGAATGTGTATTAGGACTTATAAGAACCATTAGAATGATCCTAAACATTGCTCGGTACCCCAAGTGACGTAGAGGGTGTAGCACGAGTCATTGGAGGTTCTAACAAGTGTAGAATGGTTAAGAGAGTATTCTAAAGGCTTAGAATGGTCTAGGAATGTGTATTAGGACTTATAAGAAACATTAGAATGATCCTAAACATTGCTTGGCACCCCAAAGGACGTAGAGGGTGTAGCACGAGTCCTTGGAGGTTCTAACAAGTGTAGAATGGTGAAGAGAGTATTCTAAAGGCTTAGAATGGTCTAGGAATATGTATTAGGACTTATATGAACCATTAGAATGATCCTAAACAATGCTTGAGTCCCCAAGGGACGTAGAGGGTGTAGCATGAGTCCTTGGAGGTTTTAACAAGTGTATAATGGTTAAGAGAGTATTCTAAAGGCTTAGAATGGTCTAGGAATGTGTATTAGGACTTATAAGAACCATTAGAATGATCCTAAACATTGCTTGGTACACCAAGGGACGTAGAGGGTGTAGCACGAGTCCTTGGATGTTCTAACAAATGTAGAATGGTTAAGAGAGTATTCTAAAGGCTTAGAATGGTCTAGGAATGTGTATTAGGACTTATAAGAACCATTAGAATGATCCTAAACAATGCTTGAGTCCCTAAGGGACATAGAGCGTGTAGCATGAGTCCTTGGAGGTTCTAACAAGTGTAGAATGGTTAAGAGAGTATTCTAAAGGCTTAGAATGGTCTAGGAATGTGTATTAGGACTTATAAGAACCATTAGAATGATCCTAAACATTGCTCGGTACCCCAAGTGACGTAGAGGGTGTAGCACGAGTCCTTGGAGGTTCTAACAAGTGTAGAATGGTGAAGAGAGTATTCTAAAGGCTTAGAATGGTCTAGGAATATGTATTTGGACTTATATGAACCATTAGAATGATCCAAAACAATGCTTGAGTCCCCAAGGGAAGTAGAGCATGTAGCATGAGTCCTTGGAGGTTCTAACAAGTGTAGAATGGTTAAGAGAGTATTCTAAAGGCTTAGAATGGTCTAGGAATGTGTATTTATACTTATAAGAAACATTAGAATGATCCTAAACATTGCTTGGTACACCAAGGGACGTAGAGGGTGTAGCACGAGTCCTTGAATGTTCTAACAAGTGTAGAATGGTTAAGAGAGTATTCTAAAGGCTTAGAATGGTCTAGGAATGTGTATTAGGACTTATAAGAACCATTAGAATGATCCTAAACATTGCTCGGTACCCCAAGTGACGTAGAGGGTGTAGCACGAGTCCTTGGAGGTTCTAACAAGTGTAGAATGGTGAAGAGAGTATTCTAAAGGCTTAGAATGGTCTAGGAATATGTATTTGGACTTATATGAACCATTAGAATGATCCTAAACAATGCTTGACTCCCTAAGGGACGTAGAGCGTGTAGCATGAGTCCTTGGAGGTTCTAACAAGTGTAGAATGGTTAAGAGAGTATTCTAAAGGCTTGGAATGGTCTAGGAATGTGTATTAGGACTAATAAGAACCATTAGAATGATCCTAAACAATTCTTGGTACCCCAAGGGACGTAGAGGGTGTAGCATGAGTCCTTGGAGGTTCTAACAAGTGTAGAATGGTTAAGAGAGTATTCTAAAGGCTTAGAATGGTCTAGGAATGTGTATTAGGACTTATAAGAACCATTAGAATGATCCTAAACATTGCTTGGTACACCAAGGGACGTAGAGGGTGTAGCACGAGTCCTTGGATGTTCTAACAAGTATAGAATGGTTATGAGAGTATTCTAAAGGCTTAGAATGGTCTAGAAATGTGTATTAGGACTTATAAGAACCATTAGAATGATCCTAAACATTGCTTGGTACCCCAAAGGACGTGGAGGGTGTAGCACGAGTCCTTGGAGGTTCTAACAAGTGTAGAATGGGTAAGAGAGTATTCAAAAGGCTTAGAATGGTCTAGGAATATGTATTTGGACTTATATGAACCATTCGAATGATCCTAAACAATGCTTGAGTCCCCAAGGGACGTAGAGGGTGTAGCATGTGTCCTTGGAGGTTCTAACAAGTGTAGGATGGTTAAGAGAGTATTCTAAAGGCTTAGAATGGTCTAGGAAGGTGTATTAGGACTTATAAAAACCATTAGAATGATCCTAAACATTGCTTGGTACACCAAGGGACGTAGAGGGTGTAGCACGAGTCCTTGGATGTTCTAACAAGTGTAGAATGGTTAAGAGAGTATTCTAAAGGCTTAGAATGGTCTAGGAATATGTATTAGGACTTATAAGAACCAATAGAATGATCCTAAACAATGCTTGACTCCCTAAGGGACGTAGAGCGTGTAGCATGAGTCCTTGGAGGTTCTTACAAGTGTAGAATGGTTAAGAGAGTATTCTAAAGGCTTAGAATGGTCTAGGAATGTGTATTAGGACTTATAAGAACCATTAGAATGATCCTAAACATTGCTCGGTACCCCAAGTGACGTAGAGGGTGTAGCACGAGTCATTGGAGGTTCTAACAAGTGTAGAATGGTTAAGAGAGTATTCTAAAGGCTTAGAATGGTCTAGGAATGTGTATTAGGACTTATAAGAAACATTAGAATGATCCTAAACATTGCTTGGCACCCCAAAGGACGTAGAGGGTGTAGCACGAGTCCTTGGAGGTTCTAACAAGTGTAGAATGGTGAAGAGAGTATTCTAAAGGCTTAGAATGGTCTAGGAATATGTATTAGGACTTATATGAACCATTAGAATGATCCTAAACAATGCTTGAGTCCCCAAGGGACGTAGAGGGTGTAGCATGAGTCCTTGGAGGTTTTAACAAGTGTATAATGGTTAAGAGAGTATTCTAAAGGCTTAGAATGGTCTAGGAATGTGTATTAGGACTTATAAGAACCATTAGAATGATCCTAAACATTGCTTGGTACACCAAGGGACGTAGAGGGTGTAGCACGAGTCCTTGGATGTTCTAACAAATGTAGAATGGTTAAGAGAGTATTCTAAAGGCTTAGAATGGTCTAGGAATGTGTATTAGGACTTATAAGAACCATTAGAATGATCCTAAACAATGCTTGAATCCCTAAGGGACATAGAGCGTGTAGCATGAGTCCTTGGAGGTTCTAACAAGTGTAGAATGGTTAAGAGAGTATTCTAAAGGCTTAGAATGGTCTAGGAATGTGTATTAGGACTTATAAGAACCATTAGAATGATCCTAAACATTGCTCGGTACCCCAAGTGACGTAGAGGGTGTAGCACGAGTCCTTGGAGGTTCTAACAAGTGTAGAATGGTGAAGAGAGTATATTCTAAAGGCTTAGAATGGTCTAGGAATATGTATTTGGACTTATATGAACCATTAGAATGATCCAAAACAATGCTTGAGTCCCCAAGGGAAGTAGAGCATGTAGCATGAGTCCTTGGAGGTTCTAACAAGTGTAGAATGGTTAAGAGAGTATTCTAAAGGCTTAGAATGGTCTAGGAATGTGTATTTATACTTATAAGAAACATTAGAATGATCCTAAACATTGCTTGGTACACCAAGGGACGTAGAGGGTGTAGCACGAGTCCTTGAATGTTCTAACAAGTGTAGAATGGTTAAGAGAGTATTCTAAAGGCTTAGAATGGTCTAGGAATGTGTATTAGGACTTATAAGAACCATTAGAATGATCCTAAACATTGCTCGGTACCCCAAGTGACGTAGAGGGTGTAGCACGAGTCCTTGGAGGTTCTAACAAGTGTAGAATGGTGAAGAGAGTATTCTAAAGGCTTAGAATGGTCTAGGAATATGTATTTGGACTTATATGAACCATTAGAATGATCCTAAACAATGCTTGACTCCCTAAGGGACGTAGAGCGTGTAGCATGAGTCCTTGGAGGTTCTAACAAGTGTAGAATGGTTAAGAGAGTATTCTAAAGGCTTGGAATGGTCTAGGAATGTGTATTAGGACTAATAAGAACCATTAGAATGATCCTAAACAATTCTTGGTACCCCAAGGGACGTAGAGGGTGTAGCATGAGTCCTTGGAGGTTCTAACAAGTGTAGAATGGTTAAGAGAGTATTCTAAAGGCTTAGAATGGTCTAGGAATGTGTATTAGGACTTATAAGAAACATTAGAATGATCCTAAACATTGCTTGGCACCCCAAAGGACGTAGAGGGTGTAGCACGAGTCCTTGGAGGTTCTAACAAGTGTAGAATGGTGAAGAGAGTATTCTAAAGGCTTAGAATGGTCTAGGAATATGTATTAGGACTTATATGAACCATTAGAATGATCCTAAACAATGCTTGAGTCCCCAAGGGACGTAGAGGGTGTAGCATGAGTCCTTGGAGGTTTTAACAAGTGTATAATGGTTAAGAGAGTATTCTAAAGGCTTAGAATGGTCTAGGAATGTGTATTAGGACTTATAAGAACCATTAGAATGATCCTAAACATTGCTTGGTACACCAAGGGACGTAGAGGGTGTAGCACGAGTCCTTGGATGTTCTAACAAATGTAGAATGGTTAAGAGAGTATTCTAAAGGCTTAGAATGGTCTAGGAATGTGTATTAGGACTTATAAGAACCATTAGAATGATCCTAAACAATGCTTGAGTCCCTAAGGGACATAGAGCGTGTAGCATGAGTCCTTGGAGGTTCTAACAAGTGTAGAATGGTTAAGAGAGTATTCTAAAGGCTTAGAATGGTCTAGGAATGTGTATTAGGACTTATAAGAACCATTAGAATGATCCTAAACATTGCTCGGTACCCCAAGTGACGTAGAGGGTGTAGCACGAGTCCTTGGAGGTTCTAACAAGTGTAGAATGGTGAAGAGAGTATTCTAAAGGCTTAGAATGGTCTAGGAATATGTATTTGGACTTATATGAACCATTCGAATGATCCTAAACAATGCTTGAGTCCCCAAGGGACGTAGAGGGTGTAGCATGTGTCCTTGGAGGTTCTAACAAGTGTAGGATGGTTAAGAGAGTATTCTAAAGGCTTGGAATGGTCTAGGAATGTGTATTAGGACTAATAAGAACCATTAGAATGATCCTAAACAATTCTTGGTACCCCAAGGGACGTAGAGGGTGTAGCATGAGTCCTTGGAGGTTCTAACAAGTGTAGAATGGTTAAGAGAGTATTCTAAAGGCTTAGAATGGTCTAGGAATGTGTATTAGGACTTATAAGAAACATTAGAATGATCCTAAACATTGCTTGGCACCCCAAAGGACGTAGAGGGTGTAGCACGAGTCCTTGGAGGTTCTAACAAGTGTAGAATGGTGAAGAGAGTATTCTAAAGGCTTAGAATGGTCTAGGAATATGTATTAGGACTTATATGAACCATTAGAATGATCCTAAACAATGCTTGAGTCCCCAAGGGACGTAGAGGGTGTAGCATGAGTCCTTGGAGGTTTTAACAAGTGTATAATGGTTAAGAGAGTATTCTAAAGGCTTAGAATGGTCTAGGAATGTGTATTAGGACTTATAAGAACCATTAGAATGATCCTAAACATTGCTTGGTACACCAAGGGACGTAGAGGGTGTAGCACGAGTCCTTGGATGTTCTAACAAATGTAGAATGGTTAAGAGAGTATTCTAAAGGCTTAGAATGGTCTAGGAATGTGTATTAGGACTTATAAGAACCATTAGAATGATCCTAAACAATGCTTGAGTCCCTAAGGGACATAGAGCGTGTAGCATGAGTCCTTGGAGGTTCTAACAAGTGTAGAATGGTTAAGAGAGTATTCTAAAGGCTTAGAATGGTCTAGGAATGTGTATTAGGACTTATAAGAACCATTAGAATGATCCTAAACATTGCTCGGTACCCCAAGTGACGTAGAGGGTGTAGCACGAGTCCTTGGAGGTTCTAACAAGTGTAGAATGGTGAAGAGAGTATTCTAAAGGCTTAGAATGGTCTAGGAATATGTATTTGGACTTATATGAACCATTCGAATGATCCTAAACAATGCTTGAGTCCCCAAGGGACGTAGAGGGTGTAGCATGTGTCCTTGGAGGTTCTAACAAGTGTAGGATGGTTAAGAGAGTATTCTAAAGGCTTAGAATGGTCTAGGAAGGTGTATTAGGACTTATAAAAACCATTAGAATGATCCTAAACATTGCTTGGTACACCAAGGGACGTAGAGGGTGCAGCACGAGTCCTTGGAGGTTCTAACAAGTGTAGAATGGTGAAGAGAGTATTCTAAAGGCTTAGAATGGTCTAGGAATATGTATTTCGACTTATATGAACCATTAGAATGATCCTAAACAATGCTTGACTCCCTAAGGGACGTAGAGCGTGTAGCATGAGTCCTTGGAGGTTCTTACAAGTGTAGAATGGTTAAGAGAGTATTCTAAAGGCTTAGAATGGTCTAGGAATGTGTATTAGGACTTATAAGAACCATTAGAATGATCCTAAACATTGCTCGGTACCCCAAGTGACGTAGAGGGTGTAGCACGAGTCATTGGAGGTTCTAACAAGTGTAGAATGGTTAAGAGAGTATTCTAAAGGCTTAGAATGGTCTAGGAATGTGTATTAGGACTTATAAGAAACATTAGAATGATCCTAAACATTGCTTGGCACCCCAAAGGACGTAGAGGGTGTAGCACGAGTCCTTGGAGGTTCTAACAAGTGTAGAATGGTGAAGAGAGTATTCTAAAGGCTTAGAATGGTCTAGGAATATGTATTAGGACTTATATGAACCATTAGAATGATCCTAAACAATGCTTGAGTCCCCAAGGGACGTAGAGGGTGTAGCATGAGTCCTTGGAGGTTTTAACAAGTGTATAATGGTTAAGAGAGTATTCTAAAGGCTTAGAATGGTCTAGGAATGTGTATTAGGACTTATAAGAACCATTAGAATGATCCTAAACATTGCTTGGTACACCAAGGGACGTAGAGGGTGTAGCACAGTCCTTGGATGTTCTAACAAATGTAGAATGGTTAAGAGAGTATTCTAAAGGCTTAGAATGGTCTAGGAATGTGTATTAGGACTTATAAGAACCATTAGAATGATCCTAAACAATGCTTGAGTCCCTAAGGGACATAGAGCGTGTAGCATGAGTCCTTGGAGGTTCTAACAAGTGTAGAATGGTTAAGAGAGTATTCTAAAGGCTTAGAATGGTCTAGGACTGTGTATTAGGACTTATAAGAACCATTAGAATGATCCTAAACATTGCTCGGTACCCCAAGTGACGTAGAGGGTGTAGCACGAGTCCTTGGAGGTTCTAACAAGTGTAGAATGGTGAAGAGAGTATTCTAAAGGCTTAGAATGGTCTAGGAATATGTATTTGGACTTATATGAACCATTAGAATGATCCAAAACAATGCTTGAGTCCCCAAGGGAAGTAGAGCATGTAGCATGAGTCCTTGGAGGTTCTAACAAGTGTAGAATGGTTAAGAGAGTATTCTAAACGCTTAGAATGGTCTAGGAATGTGTATTTATACTTATAAGAAACATTAGAATGATCCTAAACATTGCTTGGTACACCAAGGGACGTAGAGGGTGTAGCACGAGTCCTTGAATGTTCTAACAAGTGTAGAATGGTTAAGAGAGTATTCTAAAGGCTTAGAATGGTCTAGGAATGTGTATTAGGACTTATAAGAACCATTAGAATGATCCTAAACATTGCTCGGTACCCCAAGTGACGTAGAGGGTGTAGCACGAGTCCTTGGAGGTTCTAACAAGTGTAGAATGGTGAAGAGAGTATTCTAAAGGCTTAGAATGGTCTAGGAATATGTATTTGGACTTATATGAACCATTAGAATGATCCTAAACAATGCTTGACTCCCTAAGGGACGTAGAGCGTGTAGCATGAGTCCTTGGAGGTTCTAACAAGTGTAGAATGGTTAAGAGAGTATTCTAAAGGCTTGGAATGGTCTAGGAATGTGTATTAGGACTAATAAGAACCATTAGAATGATCCTAAACAATTCTTGGTACCCCAAGGGACGTAGAGGGTGTAGCATGAGTCCTTGGAGGTTCTAACAAGTGTAGAATGGTTAAGAGAGTATTCTAAAGGCTTAGAATGGTCTAGGAATGTGTATTAGGACTTATAAGAACCATTAGAATGATCCTAAACATTGCTTGGTACACCAAGGGACGTAGAGGGTGTAGCACGAGTCCTTGGATGTTCTAACAAGTATAGAATGGTTATGAGAGTATTCTAAAGGCTTAGAATGGTCTAGAAATGTGTATTAGGACTTATAAGAACCATTAGAATGATCCTAAACATTGCTTGGTACCCCAAAGGACGTGGAGGGTGTAGCACGAGTCCTTGGAGGTTCTAACAAGTGTAGAATGGGTAAGAGAGTATTCAAAAGGCTTAGAATGGTCTAGGAATATGTATTTGGACTTATATGAACCATTCGAATGATCCTAAACAATGCTTGAGTCCCCAAGGGACGTAGAGGGTGTAGCATGTGTCCTTGGAGGTTCTAACAAGTGTAGGATGGTTAAGAGAGTATTCTAAAGGCTTAGAATGGTCTAGGAAGGTGTATTAGGACTTATAAAAACCATTAGAATGATCCTAAACATTGCTTGGTACACCAAGGGACGTAGAGGGTGTAGCACGAGTCCTTGGATGTTCTAACAAGTGTAGAATGGTTAAGAGAGTATTCTAAAGGCTTAGAATGGTCTAGGAATATGTATTAGGACTTATAAGAACCAATAGAATGATCCTAAACAATACTTGAGTCCTCAAGGGACGTAGAGGGTGTAGCATGAGTCCTTGGAGGTTTTAACAAGTGTATAATGGTTAAGAGAGTATTCTAAAGGCTTAGAATGGTCTAGGAATATGTATTAGGACTTATAAGAACCATTAGAATGATCCTAAACATTGCTCGGTACACCAAGGGACGTAGAGGGTGTAGCACGAGTCCTTGGATGTTCTAACAAATGTAGAATGGTTAAGAGAGTATTATAAAGGCTTAGAATGGTCTAGGAATGTGTATTAGGACTTATAAGAACCATTAGAATGATCCTAAACATTGCTCGGTACCCCAAGTGACGTAGAGGGTGTAGCACGAGTCCTTGGAGGTTCTAACAAGTGTAGAATGATTAAGAGAGTATTCTAACGGCTTAGAATGGTCTAGGAATGTGTATTAGGACTTATAAGAACCATTAGAATGATCCTAAACAATACTTGAGTCCTCAAGGGACGTAGAGGGTGTAGCATGAGTCCTTGGAGGTTTTAACAAGTGTATAATGGTTAAGAGAGTATTCTAAAGGCTTAGAATGGTCTAGAAATGTGTATTAGGACTTATAAGAACCATTAGAATGATCCTAAACATTGCTTGGTACCCCAAAGGACGTGGAGGGTGTAGCACGAGTCCTTGGAGGTTCTAACAAGTGTAGAATGGGTAAGAGAGTATTCAAAAGGCTTAGAATGGTCTAGGAATATGTATTTGGACTTATATGAACCATTCGAATGATCCTAAACAATGCTTGAGTCCCCAAGGGATGTAGAGGGTGTAGCATGTGTCCTTGGAGGTTCTAACAAGTGTAGAATGGTTAAGAGAGTATTCTAAAGGCTTAGAATGGTCTAGGAAGGTGTATTAGGACTTATAAAAACCATTAGAATGATCCTAAACATTGCTTGGTACACCAAGGGAGGTAGAGGGTGTAGCACGAGTCCTTGGATGTTCTAACAAGTGTAGAATGGTTAAGAGAGTATTCTAAAGGCTTAGAATCGTCTAGGAATGTGTATCAGGACTTATAAGAACCATTAGAATGATCCTAAACATTGCTCGGTACCCCAAGTGACGTAGAGGGTGTAGCACGAGTCCTTGGAGGTTCTAACAAGTGTAGAATGGTTAAGAGAGTATTCTAAAGGCTTAGAATGGTCTAGGAATGTGTATTAGGACTTATAAGAACCATTAGAATGATCCTAAACATTGCTCGGTACCCCAAGGGACGTAGAGGGTGTAGCACGAGTCCTTGGAGGTTCTAACAAGTGTAGAATGATTAAGAGAGTATTCTAAAGGCTTAGAATGGTCCAGGAATGTGTATTAGGACTTATAAGAACCATTAGAATGATCCTAAACAATACTTGAGTCCTCAAGGGACGTAGAGGGTGTAGCACGAGTCCTTGGAGGTTCTAACAAGTGTATAATGGTTAAGAGAGTATTCTAAAGACTTAGAATGGTCTAGGAAGGTGTGTTAGGACTTATAAAAACCATTAGAATGATCCTAAACATTGCTCGGTACCCCAAGGGATGTAGAGGGTGTAGCACGAGTCCTTGGAGGTTCTAACAAGTGTAGAATGGTTAAGAGAGTATTCTAAAGGCTTAGAATGGTCCAGGAATGTGTATTAGGACTTATAAGAACCATTAGAATGATCCTAAACATTGCTTGGTACCCCAAAGGACGTGGAGGGTGTAGCACGAGTCCTTGGAGGTTCTAACAAGTGTAGAATGGGTAAGAGAGTATTCAAAAGGCTTAGAATGGTCTAGGAATATGTATTTGGACTTATATGAACCATTCGAATGATCCTAAACAATGCTTGAGTCCCCAAGGGATGTAGAGGGTGTAGCATGTGTCCTTGGAGGTTCTAACAAGTGTAGAATGGTTAAGAGAGTATTCTAAAGGCTTAGAATGGTCTAGGAAGGTGTATTAGGACTTATAAAAACCATTAGAATGATCCTAAACATTGCTTGGTACACCAAGGGACGTAGAGGGTGTAGCACGAGTCCTTGGATGTTCTAACAAATGTAGAATGGTTAAGAGAGTATTCTAAAGGCTTAGAATGGTCTAGGAATGTGTATTAGGACTTATAAGAACCATTAGAATGATCCTAAACAATACATGAGTCCTCAAGGGACGTAGAGGGTGTAGCATGAGTCCTTGGAGGTTTTAACAAGTGTATAATGGTTAAGAGAGTATTCTAAAGGCTTAGAATGGTCTAGGAATGTGTATTAGGACTTATAAGAACCATTAGAATGATCCTAAACATTGCTTGGTACACCAAGGGACGTAGATGGTGTAGCACGAGTCCTTGGATGTTCTAACAAATGTAGAATGGTTAAGAGAGTATTCTAAAGGCTTAAAATGGTCTAGGAATGTGTATTAGGACTTATAAGAACCATTAGAATGATCCTAAACAATACTTGAGTCCTCAAGGGACGTAGAGGGTGTAGCATGAGTCCTTGGAGGTTTTAACAAGTGTATAATGGTTAAGAGAGTATTCTAAAGGCTTAGAATGGTCTAGGAATGTGTATTAGGACTTATAAGAACCATTAGAATGATCCTAAACATTGCTTGGTACACCAAGGGACGTAGAGGGTGTAGCACGAGTCCTTGGATGTTCTAACAAATGTAGAATGGTTAAGAGAGTATTCTAAAGGCTTAGAATGGTCTAGGAATGTGTATTAGGACTTATAAGAACCATTAGAATGATCCTAAACAATACTTGAGTCCTCAAGGGACGTAGAGGGTGTAGCATGAGTCCTTGGAGGTTCTAACAAGTGTAGAATGGTTAAGAGAGTATTCTAAAGGCTTAGAATGGTCTAGGAATGTGTATTAGGACTTATAAGAACCATTAGAATGATCCTAAACATTGCTTGGTACACCAAGGGACGTAGAGGGTGTAGCACGAGTCCTTGGATGATCTAACAAATGTAGAATGGTTAAGAGAGTATTCTAAAGGCTAAGAATGGTCTAGGAATGTGTATTAGGACTTATAAGAACCATTAGAATGATCCTAAACATTGCTCGGTACCCCAAATGATGTAGAGGGTGTAGCACGAATCCTTGGAGGTTCTAACAAGTGTAGAATGGTTAAGAGAGTATTCTAAAGGCTTAGGTTGGTCTAGGAATGTGTATTAGGACTTATAAGAACCATTAGAATGATCCTAAACAATACTTGAGTCCTCAAGGGACGTAGAGGGTGTAGCATGAGTCCTTGGAGGTTTTAACAAGTGTATAATGGTTAAGAGAGTATTCTAAAGGCTTAGAATGGTCTAGGAATGTGTATTAGGACTTATAAGAACCATTAGAATGATCCTAAACATTGCTTGGTACACCAAGGGACGTAGAGGGTGTAGCACGAGTCCTTGGATGTTCTAACAAATGTAGAATGGTTAAGAGAGTATTCTAAAGGCTTAGAATGGTCTAGGAATGTGTATTAGGACTTATAAGAACCATTAGAATGATCCTAAACAATACTTGAGTCCTCAAGGGACGTAGAGGGTGTAGCATGAGTCCTTGGAGGTTTTAACAAGTGTATAATGGTTAAGAGAGTATTCTAAAGGCTTAGAATGGTCTAGGAATGTGTATTAGGACTTATAAGAACCATTAGAATGATCCTAAACATTGCTTGGTACACCAAGGGACGTAGAGGGTGTAGCACGAGTCCTTGGATGTTCTAACAAATGTAGAATGGTTAAGAGAGTATTCTAAAGGCTTAGAATGGTCTAGGAATGTGTATTAGGACTTATAAGAACCATTAGAATGATCCTAAACAATACTTGAGTCCTCAAGGGACGTAGAGGGTGTAGCATGAGTCCTTGGAGGTTCTAACAAGTGTAGAATGGTTAAGAGAGTATTCTAAAGGCTTAGAATGGTCTAGGAATGTGTATTAGGACTTATAAGAACCATTAGAATGATCCTAAACATTGCTTGGTACACCAAGGGACGTAGAGGGTGTAGCACGAGTCCTTGGATGTTCTAACAAGTATAGAATGGTTAAGAGAGTATTCTAAAGGCTTAGAATGGTCTAGAAATGTGTATTAGGACTTATAAGAACCATTAGAATGATCCTAAACATTGCTTGGTACCCCAAAGGACGTGGAGGGTGTAGCACGAGTCCTTGGAGGTTCTAACAAGTGTAGAATGGGTAAGAGAGTATTCAAAAGGCTTAGAATGGTCTAGGAATATGTATTTGGACTTATATGAACCATTCGAATGATCCTAAATAATGCTTGAGTCCCCAAGGGACGTAGAGGGTGTAGCATGTGTCCTTGGAGGTTCTAACAAGTGTAGGATGGTTAAGAGAGTATTCTAAAGGCTTAGAATGGTCTAGGAAGGTGTATTAGGACTTATAAAAACCATTAGAATGATCCTAAACATTGCTTGGTACACCAAGGGACGTAGAGGGTGTAGCACGAGTCCTTGGATGTTCTAACAAGTGTAGAATGGTTAAGAGAGTATTCTAAAGGCTTAGAATGGTCTAGGAATATGTATTAGGACTTATAAGAACCAATAGAATGATCCTAAACAATACTTGAGTCCTCAAGGGACGTAGAGGGTGTAGCATGAGTCCTTGGAGGTTTTAACAAGTGTATAATGGTTAAGAGAGTATTCTAAAGGCTTAGAATGGTCTAGGAATATGTATTAGGACTTATAAGAACCATTAGAATGATCCTAAACATTGCTTTGTACACCAAGGGACGTAGAGGGTGTAGCACGAGTCCTCGGAGGTTCTAACAAGTGTAGAATGGTTAAGAGAGTATTCTAAAGGCTTAGAATGGTCTAGGAAGGTGTATTAGGACTTATAAAAACCATTAGAATGATCCTAAACATTGCTCGGTACCCCAAGTGACGTAGAGGGTGTAGCACGAGTCCTTGGAGGTTCTAACAAGTGTAGAATGATTAAGAGAGTATTCCAACGGCTTAGAATGGTCTAGGAATGTGTATTAGGACTTATAAAAACCATTAGAATGATCCTAAACATTGCTTGGTACACCAAGGGACGTAGAGGGTGTAGCACGAGTCCTTGGATGTTCTAACAAGTGTAGAATGGTTAAGAGAGTATTCTAAAGGCTTAGAATGGTCTAGGAATATGTATTAGGACTTATAAGAACCAATAGAATGATCCTAAACAATACTTGAGTCCTCAAGGGACGTAGAGGGTGTAGCATGAGTCCTTGGAGGTTTTAACAAGTGTATAATGGTTAAGAGAGTATTCTAAAGGCTTAGAATGGTCTAGGAATGTGTATTAGGACTTATAAGAACCATTAGAATGATCCTAAACATTGCTTGGTACACCAAGGGACGTAGAGGGTGTAGCACGAGTCCTTGGATGTTCTAACAAATGTAGAATGGTTAAGAGAGTATTCTAAAGGCTTAGAATGGTCTAGGAATGTGTATTAGGACTTATAAGAACCATTAGAATGATCCTAAACAATACTTGAGTCCTCAAGGGACGTAGAGGGTGTAGCATGAGTCCTTGGAGGTTTTAACAAGTGTATAATGGTTAAGAGAGTATTCTAAAGGCTTAGAATGGTCTAGGAATGTGTATTAGGACTTATAAGAACCATTAGAATGATCCTAAACATTGCTTGGTACACCAAGGGACGTAGAGGGTGTAGCACGAGTCCTTGGATGTTCTAACAAATGTAGAATGGTTAAGAGAGTATTCTAAAGGCTTAGAATGGTCTAGGAAGGTGTATTAGGACTTATAAAAACCATTAGAATGATCCTAAACATTGCTTGGTACACCAAGGGAGGTAGAGGTTGTAGCACGAGTCCTTGGATGTTCTAACAAGTGTAGAATGGTTAAGAGAGTATTCTAAAGGCTTAGAATCGTCTAGGAATGTGTATCAGGACTTATAAGAACCATTAGAATGATCCTAAACATTGCTCGGTACCCCAAGTGACGTAGAGGGTGTAGCACGAGTCCTTGGAGGTTCTAACAAGTGTAGAATGGTTAAGAGAGTATTCTAAAGGCTTAGAATGGTCTAGGAATGTGTATTAGGACTTATAAGAACCATTAGAATGATCCTAAACATTGCTCGGAATCCCAAGGGACGTAGAGGGTGTAGCACGAGTCCTTGGAGGTTCTGACAAGTGTAGAATGATTAAGAGAGTATTCTAAAGGCTTAGAATGGTCCAGGAATGTGTATTAGGACTTATAAGAACCATTAGAATGATCCTAAACAATACTTGAGTCCTCAAGGGACATAGAGGGTGTAGCACGAGTCCTTGGAGGTTCTCACAAGTGTATAATGGTTAAGAGAGTATTCTAAAGGCTTAGAATGGTCTAGGAAGGTGTGTTAGGACTTATAAAAACCATTAGAATGATCCTAAACATTGCTCGGTACCCCAAGGGACGTAGAGGGTGTAGCACGAGTCCTTGGAGGTTCTAACAAGTGTAGAATGATTAAGAGAGTATTCTAAAGGCTTAGAATGGTCCAGGAATGTGTATTAGGACTTATAAGAACCATTAGAATGATCCTAAACAATACTTGAGTCCTCAAGGGACGTAGAGGGTGTAGCACGAGTCCTTGGAGGTTCTAACAAGTGTATAATGGTTAAGAGAGTATTCTAAAGGCTTAGAATGGTCTAGGAAGGTGTGTTAGGACTTATAAAAACCATTAGAATGATCCTAAACATTGCTCGGTACCCCAAGGGATGTAGAGGGTGTAGCACGAGTCCTTGGAGGTTCTAACAAGTGTAGAATGGTTAAGAGAGTATTCTAAAGGCTTAGAATGGTCCAGGAATGTGTATAAGGACTTATAAGAACCATTAGAATGATCCTAAACAATACTTGAGTCCTCAAGGGACGTAGAGGGTGTAGCATGAGTCCTTGGAGGTTTTAACAAGTGTATAACGGTTAAGAGAGTATTCTAAAGGCTTAGAATGGTCTAGGAATGTGTATTAGGACTTATAAGAACCATTAGAATGATCCTAAACATTGCTTGGTACACCAAGGGACGTAGAGGGTGTAGAACGAGTCCTTGGATGTTCTAACAAATGTAGAATGGTTAAGAGAGTATTCTAAAGGCTTAGAATGGTCTAGGAATGTGTATTAGGACTTATAAGAACCATTAGAATGATCCTAAACAATACTTGAGTCCTCAAGGGACGTAGAGGGTGTAGCATGAGTCCTTGGAGGTTTTAACAAGTGTATAATGGTTAAGAGAGTATTCTAAAGGCTTAGAATGGTCTAGGAATGTGTATTAGGACTTATAAGAACCATTAGAATGATCCTAAACAATACTTGAGTCCTCAAGGGACGTAGAGGGTGTAGCATGAGTCCTTGGAGGTTTTAACAAGTGTATAATGGTTAAGAGAGTATTCTAAAGGCTTAGAATGGTCTAGGAATGTGTATTAGGACTTATAAGAACCATTAGAATGATCCTAAACATTGCTTGGTACCCCAAAGGACGTGGAGGGTGTAGCACGAGTCCTTGGAGGTTCTAACAAGTGTAGAATGGGTAAGATAGTATTCAAAAGGCTTAGAATGGTCTAGGAATATGTATTTGGACTTATATGAACCATTCGAATGATCCTAAACAATGCTTGAGTCCCCAAGGGACGTAGAGGGTGTAGCATGTGTCCTTGGAGGTTCTAACAAGTGTAGGATGGTTAAGAGAGTATTCTAAAGGCTTAGAATGGTCTAGGAAGGTGTATTAGGACTTATAAAAACCATTAGAATGATCCTAAACATTGCTTGGTACACCAAGGGACGTAGAGGGTGTAGCACGAGTCCTTGGATGTTCTAACAAGTGTAGAATGGTTAAGAGAGTATTCTAAAGGCTTAGAATGGTCTAGGAATATGTATTAGGACTTATAAGAACCAATAGAATGATCCTAAACAATACTTGAGTCCTCAAGGGACGTAGAGGGTGTAGCATGAGTCCTTGGAGGTTTTAACAAGTGTATAATGGTTAAGAGAGTATTCTAAAGGCTTAGAATGGTCTAGGAATGTGTATTAGGACTTATAAGAACCATTAGAATGATCCTAAACATTGCTTGGTACACCAAGGGACGTAGAGGGTGTAGCACGAGTCCTTGGATGTTCTAACAAATGTAGAATGGTTAAGAGAGTATTCTAAAGGCTTAGAATGGTCTAGGAATGTGTATTAGGACTTATAAGAACCATTAGAATGATCCTAAACAATACTTGAGTCCTCAAGGGACGTAGAGGGTGTAGCATGAGTCCTTGGAGGTTTTAACAAGTGTATAATGGTTAAGAGAGTATTCTAAAGGCTTAGAATGGTCTAGGAATGTGTATTAGGACTTATAAGAACCATTAGAATGATCCTAAACATTGCTTGGTACACCAAGGGACGTAGAGGGTGTAGCACGAGTCCTTGGATGTTCTAACAAATGTAGAATGGTTAAGAGAGTATTCTAAAGGCTTAGAATGGTCTAGGAAGGTGTATTAGGACTTATAAAAACCATTAGAATGATCCTAAACATTGCTTGGTACACCAAGGGAGGTAGAGGTTGTAGCACGAGTCCTTGGATGTTCTAACAAGTGTAGAATGGTTAAGAGAGTATTCTAAAGGCTTAGAATCGTCTAGGAATGTGTATTAGGACTTATAAGAACCATTAGAATGATCCTAAACATTGCTCGGTACCCCAAGTGACGTAGAGGGTGTAGCACGAGTCCTTGGAGGTTCTAACAAGTGTAGAATGGTTAAGAGAGTATTCTAAAGGCTTAGAATGGTCTAGGAATGTGTATTAGGACTTATAAGAACCATTAGAATGATCCTAAACATTGCTCGGTACCCCAAGGGACGTAGAGGGTGTAGCACGAGTCCTTGGAGGTTCTGACAAGTGTAGAATGATTAAGAGAGTATTCTAAAGGCTTAGAATGGTCCAGGAATGTGTATTAGGACTTATAAGAACCATTAGAATGATCCTAAACAATACTTGAGTCCTCAAGGGACATAGAGGGTGTAGCACGAGTCCTTGGAGGTTCTAACAAGTGTATAATGGTTAAGAGAGTATTCTAAAGGCTTAGAATGGTCTAGGAAGGTGTGTTAGGACTTATAAAAACCATTAGAATGATCCTAAACATTGCTCGGTACCCCAAGGGACGTAGAGGGTGTAGCACGAGTCCTTGGAGGTTCTAACAAGTGTAGAATGATTAAGAGAGTATTCTAAAGGCTTAGAATGGTCCAGGAATGTGTATTAGGACTTATAAGAACCATTAGAATGATCCTAAACAATACTTGAGTCCTCAAGGGACGTAGAGGGTGTAGCACGAGTCCTTGGAGGTTCTAACAAGTGTATAATGGTTAAGAGAGTATTCTAAAGGCTTAGAATGGTCTAGGAAGGTGTGTTAGGACTTATAAAAACCATTAGAATGATCCTAAACATTGCTCGGTACCCCAAGGGATGTAGAGGGTGTAGCACGAGTCCTTGGAGGTTCTAACAAGTGTAGAATGGTTAAGAGAGTATTCTAAAGGCTTAGAATGGTCCAGGAATGTGTATAAGGACTTATAAGAACCATTAGAATGATCCTAAACAATACTTGAGTTCTCAAGGGACGTAGAGGGTGTAGCATGAGTCCTTGGAGGTTTTAACAAGTGTATAACGGTTAAGAGAGTATTCTAAAGGCTTAGAATGGTCTAGGAATGTGTATTAGGACTTATAAGAACCATTAGAATGATCCTAAACATTGCTTGGTACACCAAGGGACGTAGAGGGTGTAGAACGAGTCCTTGGATGTTCTAACAAATGTAGAATGGTTAAGAGAGTATTCTAAAGGCTTAGAATGGTCTAGGAATGTGTATTAGGACTTATAAGAACCATTAGAATGATCCTAAACAATACTTGAGTCCTCAAGGGACGTAGAGGGTGTAGCATGAGTCCTTGGAGGTTTTAACAAGTGTATAATGGTTAAGAGAGTATTCTAAAGGCTTAGAATGGTCGAGGAATGTGTATTAGGACTTATAAGAACCATTAGAATGATCCTAAACATTGCTTGGTACACCAAGGGACGTAGAGGGTGTAGCACGAGTCCTTGGATGTTCTAACAAATGTAGAATGGTTAAGAGAGTATTCTAAAGGCTTAGAATGGTCTAGGAATGTGTATTAGGACTTATAAGAACCATTAGAATGATCCTAAACAATACTTGAGTCCTCAAGGGACGTAGAGGGTGTAGCATGAGTCCTTGGAGGTTCTAACAAGTGTAGAATGGTTAAGAGAGTATTTTAAAGGCTTAGAATGGTCTAGGAATGTGTATTAGGACTTATAAGAACCATTAGAATGATCCTAAACATTGCTTGGTACACCAAGGGACGTAGAGGGTGTAGCACGAGTCCTTGGATGTTCTAACAAATGTAGAATGGTTAAGAGAGTATTCTAAAGGCTTAGAATGGTCTAGGAATGTGTATTAGGACTTATAAGAACCATTAGAATGATCCTAAACAATACTTGAGTCCTCAAGGGACGTAGAGGGTGTAGCATGAGTCCTTGGAGGTTCTAGCAAGTGTATAATGGTTAAGAGAGTATTCTAAAGGCTTAGAATGGTCTAGGAATGTGTATTAGGACTTATAAGAACCATTAGAATAATCCTAAACATTGCTTGGTACACCAAGGGACGTAGAGGGTGTAGCACGAGTCCTTGGATGTTCTAACAAGTATAGAATGGTTAAGAGAGTATTCTAAAGGCTTAGAATGGTCTAGAAATGTGTATTAGGACTTATAAGAACCATTAGAATGATCCTAAACATTGCTTGGTACCCCAAAGGACGTGGAGGGTGTAGCACGAGTCCTTGGAGGTTCTAACAAGTGTAGAATGGGTAAGAGAGTATTCAAAAGGCTTAGAATGGTCTAGGAATATGTATTTGGACTTATATGAACCATTCGAATGATCCTAAACAATGCTTGAGTCCCCAAGGGACGTAGAGGGTGTAGCATGTGTCCTTGGAGGTTCTAACAAGTGTAGGATGGTTAAGAGAGTATTCTAAAGGCTTAGAATGGTCTAGGAAGGTGTATTAGGACTTATAAAAACCATTAGAATGATCCTAAACATTGCTTGGTACACCAAGGGACGTAGAGGGTGTAGCACGAGTCCTTGGATGTTCTAACAAGTGTAGAATGGTTAAGAGAGTATTCTAAAGGCTTAGAATGGTCTAGGAATATGTATTAGGACTTATAAGAACCAATAGAATGATCCTAAACAATACTTGAGTCCTCAAGGGACGTAGAGGGTGTAGCATGAGTCCTTGGAGGTTTTAACAAGTGTATAATGGTTAAGAGAGTATTCTAAAGGCTTAGAATGGTCTAGGAATGTGTATTAGGACTTATAAGAACCATTAGAATGATCCTAAACATTGCTTGGTACACCAAGGGACGTAGAGGGTGTAGCACGAGTCCTTGGATGTTCTAACAAATGTAGAATGGGTAAGAGAGTATTCAAAAGGCTTAGAATGGTCTAGGAATATGTATTTGGACTTATATGAACCATTCGAATGATCCTAAACAATGCTTGAGTCCCCAAGGGACGTAGAGGGTGTAGCATGTGTCCTTGGAGGTTCTAACAAGTGTAGGATGGTTAAGAGAGTATTCTAAAGGCTTAGAATGGTCTAGGAAGGTGTATTAGGACTTATAAAAACCATTAGAATGATCCTAAACATTGCTTGGTACACCAAGGGACGTAGAGGGTGTAGCACGAGTCCTTGGATGTTCTAACAAGTGTAGAATGGTTAAGAGAGTATTCTAAAGGCTTAGAATGGTCTAGGAATGTGTATTAGGACTTATAAGAACCATTAGAATGATCCTAAACATTGCTCGGTACCCCAAGGGACGTAGAGGGTGTAGCACGAGTCCTTGGAGGTTCTGACAAGTGTAGAATGATTAAGAGAGTATTCTAAAGGCTTAGAATGGTCCAAGAATGTGTATTAGGACTTATAAGAACCATTAGAATGATCCTAAACATTGCTTGGTACACCAAGGGACGTAGAGGGTGTAGCACGAGTCCTTGGATGTTCTAACAAATGTAGAATGGTTAAGAGAGTATTCTAAAGGCTTAGAATGGTCTAGGAATGTGTATTAGGACTTATAAGAACCATTAGAATGATCCTAAACAATACTTGAGTCCTCAAGGGACGTAGAGGGTGTAGCATGAGTCCTTGGAGGTTCTAACAAGTGTAGAATGGTTAAGAGAGTATTCTAAAGGCTTAGAATGGTCTAGGAATGTGTATTAGGACTTATAAGAACCATTAGAATAATCCTAAACATTGCTTGGTACACCAAGGGACGTAGAGGGTGTAGCACGAGTCCTTGGATGTTCTAACAAGTATAGAATGGTTAAGAGAGTATTCTAAAGGCTTAGAATGGTCTAGAAATGTGTATTAGGACTTGTAAGAACCATTAGAATGATCCTAAACATTGCTTGGTACCCCAAAGGACGTGGAGGGTGTAGCACGAGTCCTTGGAGGTTCTAACAAGTGTAGAAAGGGTAAGAGAGTATTCAAAAGGCTTAGAATGGTCTAGGAATATGTATTTGGACTTATATGAACCATTCGAATGATCCTAAACAATGCTTGAGTCCCCAAGGGACGTAGAGGGTGTAGCATGTGTCCTTGGAGGTTCTAACAAGTGTAGGATGGTTAAGAGAGTATTCTAAAGGCTTAGAATGGTCTAGGAAGGTGTATTAGGACTTATAAAAACCATTAGAATGATCCTAAACATTGCTTGGTACACCAAGGGACGTAGAGGGTGTAGCACGAGTCCTTGGATGTTCTAACAAGTGTAGAATGGTTAAGAGAGTATTCTAAAGGCTTAGAATGGTCTAGGAATATGTATTAGGACTTATAAGAACCAATAGAATGATCCTAAACAATACTTGAGTCCTCAAGGGACGTAGAGGGTGTAGCATGAGTCCTTGGAGGTTTTAACAAGTGTATAATGGTTAAGAGAGTATTCTAAAGGCTTAGAATGGTCTAGGAATGTGTATTAGGACTTATAAGAACCATTAGAATGATCCTAAACATTGCTTGGTACACCAAGGGACGTAGAGGGTGTAGCACGAGTCCTTGGATGTTCTAACAAATGTAGAATGGGTAAGAGAGTATTCAAAAGGCTTAGAGTGGTCTAGGAATATGTATTTGGACTTATATGAACCATTCGAATGATCCTAAACAATGCTTGAGTCCCCAAGGGACGTAGAGGGTGTAGCATGTGTCCTTGGAGGTTCTAACAAATGTAGGATGGTTAAGAGAGTATTCTAAAGGCTTAGAATGGTCTAGGAAGGTGTATTAGGACTTATAAAAACCATTAGAATGATCCTAAACATTGCTTGGTACACCAAGGGACGTAGAGGGTGTAGCACGAGTCCTTGGATGTTCTAACAAGTGTAGAATGGTTAAGAGAGTATTCTAAAGGCTTAGAATGGTCTAGGAATGTGTATTAGGACTTATAAGAACCATTAGAATGATCCTAAACATTGCTTGGTACACCAAGGGACGTAGAGGGTGTAGCACGAGTCCTTGGATGTTCTAACAAATGTAGAATGGTTAAGAGAGTATTCTAAAGGCTTAGAATGGTCTAGGAAGGTGTATTAGGACTTATAAAAACCATTAGAATGATCCTAAACATTGCTTGGTACACCAAGGGAGGTAGAGGGTGTAGCACGAGTCCTTGGATGTTCTAACAAGTGTAGAATGGTTAAGAGAGTATTCTAAAGGCTTAGAATGGTCTAGGAATGTGTATCAGGACTTATAAGAACCATTAGAATGATCCTAAACATTGCTTGGTACACCAAGGGACGTAGAGGGTGTAGCACGAGTCCTTGGATGTTCTAACAAATGTAGAATGGTTAAGAGAGTATTCTAAAGGCTTAGAATGGTCTAGGAATGTGTATTAGGACTTATAAGAACCATTAGAATGATCCTAAACAATACTTGAGTCCTCAAGGGACGTAGAGGGTGTAGCATGAGTCCTTGGAGGTTCTAACAAGTGTAGAATGGTTAAGAGAGTATTCTAAAGGCTTAGAATGGTCTAGGAATGTGTATTAGGACTTATAAGAACCATTAGAATAATCCTAAACATTGCTTGGTACACCAAGGGACGTAGAGGGTGTAGCACGAGTCCTTGGATGTTCTAACAAGTATAGAATGGTTAAGAGAGTATTCTAAAGGCTTAGAAT
This sequence comes from Crotalaria pallida, assembly GCA_037953625.1. Lineage (NCBI taxonomy): Eukaryota > Viridiplantae > Streptophyta > Magnoliopsida > Fabales > Fabaceae > Crotalaria > Crotalaria pallida. The sequence continues at coordinate 69,066,992 of CM075649.1, read as the reverse complement.
GGTCTAGAAATGTGTATTAGGACTTGTAAGAACCATTAGAATGATCCTAAACATTGCTTGGTACCCCAAAGGACGTGGAGGGTGTAGCACGAGTCCTTGGAGGTTCTAACAAGTGTAGAAAGGGTAAGAGAGTATTCAAAAGGCTTAGAATGGTCTAGGAATATGTATTTGGACTTATATGAACCATTCGAATGATCCTAAACAATGCTTGAGTCCCCAAGGGACGTAGAGGGTGTAGCATGTGTCCTTGGAGGTTCTAACAAGTGTAGGATGGTTAAGAGAGTATTCTAAAGGCTTAGAATGGTCTAGGAAGGTGTATTAGGACTTATAAAAACCATTAGAATGATCCTAAACATTGCTTGGTACACCAAGGGACGTAGAGGGTGTAGCACGAGTCCTTGGATGTTCTAACAAGTGTAGAATGGTTAAGAGAGTATTCTAAAGGCTTAGAATGGTCTAGGAATATGTATTAGGACTTATAAGAACCAATAGAATGATCCTAAACAATACTTGAGTCCTCAAGGGACGTAGAGGGTGTAGCATGAGTCCTTGGAGGTTTTAACAAGTGTATAATGGTTAAGAGAGTATTCTAAAGGCTTAGAATGGTCTAGGAATGTGTATTAGGACTTATAAGAACCATTAGAATGATCCTAAACATTGCTTGGTACACCAAGGGACGTAGAGGGTGTAGCACGAGTCCTTGGATGTTCTAACAAATGTAGAATGGGTAAGAGAGTATTCAAAAGGCTTAGAGTGGTCTAGGAATATGTATTTGGACTTATATGAACCATTCGAATGATCCTAAACAATGCTTGAGTCCCCAAGGGACGTAGAGGGTGTAGCATGTGTCCTTGGAGGTTCTAACAAATGTAGGATGGTTAAGAGAGTATTCTAAAGGCTTAGAATGGTCTAGGAAGGTGTATTAGGACTTATAAAAACCATTAGAATGATCCTAAACATTGCTTGGTACACCAAGGGACGTAGAGGGTGTAGCACGAGTCCTTGGATGTTCTAACAAGTGTAGAATGGTTAAGAGAGTATTCTAAAGGCTTAGAATGGTCTAGGAATGTGTATTAGGACTTATAAGAACCATTAGAATGATCCTAAACATTGCTTGGTACACCAAGGGACGTAGAGGGTGTAGCACGAGTCCTTGGATGTTCTAACAAATGTAGAATGGTTAAGAGAGTATTCTAAAGGCTTAGAATGGTCTAGGAAGGTGTATTAGGACTTATAAAAACCATTAGAATGATCCTAAACATTGCTTGGTACACCAAGGGAGGTAGAGGGTGTAGCACGAGTCCTTGGATGTTCTAACAAGTGTAGAATGGTTAAGAGAGTATTCTAAAGGCTTAGAATGGTCTAGGAATGTGTATCAGGACTTATAAGAACCATTAGAATGATCCTAAACATTGCTTGGTACACCAAGGGACGTAGAGGGTGTAGCACGAGTCCTTGGATGTTCTAACAAATGTAGAATGGTTAAGAGAGTATTCTAAAGGCTTAGAATGGTCTAGGAATGTGTATTAGGACTTATAAGAACCATTAGAATGATCCTAAACAATACTTGAGTCCTCAAGGGACGTAGAGGGTGTAGCATGAGTCCTTGGAGGTTCTAACAAGTGTAGAATGGTTAAGAGAGTATTCTAAAGGCTTAGAATGGTCTAGGAATGTGTATTAGGACTTATAAGAACCATTAGAATAATCCTAAACATTGCTTGGTACACCAAGGGACGTAGAGGGTGTAGCACGAGTCCTTGGATGTTCTAACAAGTATAGAATGGTTAAGAGAGTATTCTAAAGGCTTAGAATGGTCTAGAAATGTGTATTAGGACTTATAAGAACCATTAGAATGATCCTAAACAATGCTTGGTACCCCAAAGGACGTGGAGGGTGTAGCACGAGTCCTTGGAGGTTCTAACAAGTGTAGAATGGGTAAGAGAGTATTCAAAAGGCTTAGAATGGTCTAGGAATATGTATTTGGACTTATATGAACCATTCGAATGATCCTAAACAATGCTTGAGTCCCCAAGGGACGTAGAGGGTGTAGCATGTGTCCTTGGAGGTTCTAACAAGTGTAGGATGGTTAAGAGAGTATTCTAAAGGCTTAGAATGGTCTAGGAAGGTGTATTAGGACTTATAAAAACCATTAGAATGATCCTAAACATTGCTTGGTACACCAAGGGACGTAGAGGGTGTAGCACGAGTCCTTGGATGTTCTAACAAGTGTAGAATGGTTAAGAGAGTATTCTAAAGGCTTAGAATGGTCTAGGAATATGTATTAGGACTTATAAGAACCAATAGAATGATCCTAAACAATACTTGAGTCCTCAAGGGACGTAGAGGGTGTAGCATGAGTCCTTGGAGGTTTTAACAAGTGTATAATGGTTAAGAGAGTATTCTAAAGGCTTAGAATGGTCTAGGAATCTGTATTAGGACTTATAAGAACCATTAGAATGATCCTAAACATTGCTTGGTACACCAAGGGACGTAGAGGGTGTAGCACGAGTCCTTGGATGTTCTAACAAATGTAGAATGGGTAAGAGAGTATTCAAAAGGCTTAGAATGGTCTAGGAATATGTATTTGGACTTATATGAACCATTCGAATGATCCTAAACAATGCTTGAGTCCCCAAGGGACGTAGAGGGTGTAGCATGTGTCCTTGGAGGTTCTAACAAGTGTAGGATGGTTAAGAGAGTATTCTAAAGGCTTAGAATGGTCTAGGAAGGTGTATTAGGACTTATAAAAACCATTAGAATGATCCTAAACATTGCTTGGTACACCAAGGGACGTAGAGGGTGTAGCACGAGTCCTTGGATGTTCTAACAAGTGTAGAATGGTTAAGAGAGTATTCTAAAGGCTTAGAATGGTCTTGGAATATGTATTAGGACTTATAAGAACCAATAGAATGATCCTAAACAATACTTGAGTCCTCAAGGGACGTAGAGGGTGTAGCATGAGTCCTTGGAGGTTTTAACAAGTGTATAATGGTTAAGAGAGTATTCTAAAGGCTTAGAATGGTCTAGGAATCTGTATTAGGACTTATAAGAACCATTAGAATGATCCTAAACATTGCTTGGTACACCAAGGGACGTAGAGGGTGTAGCACGAGTCCTTGGATGTTCTAACAAATGTAGAATGGGTAAGAGAGTATTCAAAAGGCTTAGAATGGTCTAGGAATATGTATTTGGACTTATATGAACCATTCGAATGATCCTAAACAATGCTTGAGTCCCCAAGGGACGTAGAGGGTGTAGCATGTGTCCTTGGAGGTTCTAACAAGTGTAGGATGGTTAAGAGAGTATTCTAAAGGCTTAGAATGGTCTAGGAAGGTGTATTAGGACTTATAAAAACCATTAGAATGATCCTAACATTGCTTGGTACACCAAGGGACGTAGAGGGTGTAGCACGAGTCCTTGGATGTTCTAACAAATGTAGAATGGGTAAGAGAGTATTCAAAAGGCTTAGAATGGTCTAGGAATATGTATTTGGACTTATATGAACCATTCGAATGATCCTAAACAATGCTTGAGTCCCCAAGGGACGTAGAGGGTGTAGCATGTGTCCTTGGAGGTTCTAACAAGTGTAGGATGGTTAAGAGAGTATTCTAAAGGCTTAGAATGGTCTAGGAAGGTGTATTAGGACTTATAAAAACCATTAGAATGATCCTAACATTGCTTGGTACACCAAGGGACGTAGAGGGTGTAGCACGAGTCCTTGGATGTTCTAACAAGTGTAGAATGGTTAAGAGAGTATTCTAAAGGCTTAGAATGGTCTAGGAATGTGTATTAGGACTTATAAGAACCATTAGAATGATCCTAAACATTCCTTGGTACACCAAGGGACGTAGAGGGTGTAGCACGAGTCCTTGGATGTTCTAACAAATGTAGAATGGTTAAGAGAGTATTCTAAAGGCTTAGAATGGTCTAGGAAGGTGTATTAGGACTTATAAAAACCATTAGAATGATCCTAAACATTGCTTGGTACACCAAGGGAGGTAGAGGGTGTAGCACGAGTCCTTGGATGTTCTAACAAGTGTAGAATGGTTAAGAGAGTATTCTAAAGGCTTAGAATCGTCTAGGAATGTGTATCAGGACTTATAAGAACCATTAGAATGATCCTAAACATTGCTTGGTACACCAAGGGACGTAGAGGGTGTAGCACGAGTCCTTGGATGTTCTAACAAATGTAGAATGGTTAAGAGAGTATTCTAAAGGCTTAGAATGGTCTAGGAATGTGTATTAGGACTTATAAGAACCATTAGAATGATCCTAAACAATACTTGAGTCCTCAAGGGACGTAGAGGGTGTAGCATGAGTCCTTGGAGGTTTTAACAAGTGTATAATAGTTAAGAGAGTATTCTAAAGGCTTAGAATGGTCTAGGAATATGTATTTGGACTTATAAAAACCATTAGAGTGATCCTAAACATTGCTTGGTACACCAAGGGACGTAGAGGGTGTAGCATGAGTCCTTGGAGGTTTTAACAAGTGTATAACGGTTAAGAGAGTATTCCAAAGGCTTAGAATGGTCTAGGAATGTGTATTAGGACTTATAAGAACCATTAGAATGATCCTAAACATTGCTTGGTACACCAAGGGACGTAGAGGGTGTAGCACGAGTCCTTGGATGTTCTAACAAATGTAGAATGGTTAAGAGAGTATTCTAAAGGCTTAGAATGGTCTAGGAATGTGTATTAGGACTTATAAGAACCATTAGAATGATCCTAAACAATACTTGAGTCCTCAAGGGACGTAGAGGGTGTAGCATGAGTCCTTGGAGGTTTTAACAAGTGTATAATGGTTAAGAGAGTATTCTAAAGGCTTAGAATGGTCTAGGAATGTGTATTAGGACTTATAAGAACCCTTAGAATGATCCTAAACATTGCTTGGTACACCAAGGGACGTAGAGGGTGTAGCACGAGTCCTTGGATGTTCTAACAAATGTAGAATGGTTAAGAGAGTATTCTAAAGGCTTAGAATGGTCTAGGAATGTGTATTAGGACTTATAAGAACCATTAGAATGATCCTAAACAATACTTGAGTCCTCAAGGGACGTAGAGGGTGTAGCATGAGTCCTTGGAGGTTCTAACAAGTGTAGAATGGTTAAGAGAGTATTCTAAAGGCTTAGAATGGTCTAGGAATGTGTATTAGGACTTATAAGAACCATTAGAATGATCCTAAACATTGCTTGGTACACCAAGGGACGTAGAGGGTGTAGCACGAGTCCTTGGATGTTCTAACAAATGTAGAATGGTTAAGAGAGTATTCTAAAGGCTTAGAATGGTCTATGAATGTGTATTAGGACTTATAAGAACCATTAGAATGATCCTAAACAATACTTGAGTCCTCAAGGGACGTAGAGGGTGTAGCATGAGTCCTTGGAGGTTCTAACAAGTGTAGAATGGTTAAGAGAGTATTCTAAAGGCTTAGAATGGTCTAGGAATGTGTATTAGGACTTATAAGAACCATTAGAATAATCCTAAACATTGCTTGGTACACCAAGGGACGTAGAGGGTGTAGCACGAGTCCTTGGATGTTCTAACAAGTATAGAATGGTTAAGAGAGTATTCTAAAGGCTTAGAATGGTCTAGAAATGTGTATTAGGACTTATAAGAACCATTAGAATGATCCTAAACATTGCTTGGTACCCCAAAGGACGTGGAGGGTGTAGCACGAGTCCTTGGAGGTTCTAACAAGTGTAGAATGGGTAAGAGAGTATTCAAAAGGCTTAGAATGGTCTAGGAATATGTATTTGGACTTATATGAACCATTCGAATGATCCTAAACAATGCTTGAGTCCCCAAGGGACGTAGAGGGTGTAGCATGTGTCCTTGGAGGTTCTAACAAGTGTAGGATGGTTAAGAGAGTATTCTAAAGGCTTAGAATGGTCTAGGAAGGTGTATTAGGACTTATAAAAACCATTAGAATGATCCTAAACATTGCTTGGTACACCAAGGGACGTAGAGGGTGTAGCACGAGTCCTTGGATGTTCTAACAAGTGTAGAATGGTTAAGAGAGTATTCTAAAGGCTTAGAATGGTCTAGGAATATGTATTAGGACTTATAAGAACCAATAGAATGATCCTAAACAATACTTGAGTCCTCAAGGGACGTAGAGGGTGTAGCATGAGTCCTTGGAGGTTTTAACAAGTGTATAATGGTTAAGAGAGTATTCTAAAGGCTTAGAATGGTCTAGGAATGTGTATTAGGACTTATAAGAACCATTAGAATGATCCTAAACATTGCTTGGTACACCAAGGGACGTAGAGGGTGTAGCACGAGTCCTTGGATGTTCTAACAAATGTAGAATGGGTAAGAGAGTATTCAAAAGGCTTAGAATGGTCTAGGAATATGTATTTGGACTTATATGAACCATTCGAATGATCCTAAACAATGCTTGAGTCCCCAAGGGACGTAGAGGGTGTAGCATGTGTCCTTGGAGGTTCTAACAAGTGTAGGATGGTTAAGAGAGTATTCTAAAGGCTTAGAATGGTCTAGGAAGGTGTATTAGGACTTACAAAAACCATTAGAATGATCCTAAACATTGCATGGTACACCAAGGGACGTAGAGGGTGTAGCACGAGTCCTTGGATGTTCTAACAAGTGTAGAATGGTTAAGAGAGTATTCTAAAGGCTTAGAATGGTCTAGGAATGTGTATTAGGACTTATAAGAACCATTAGAATGATCCTAAACATTGCTTGGTACACCAAGGGACGTAGAGGGTGTAGCACGAGTCCTTGGATGTTCTAACAAATGTAGAATGGTTAAGAGAGTATTCTAAAGGCTTAGAATGGTCTAGGAAGGTGTATTAGGAGTTATAAAAACCATTAGAATGATCCTAAACATTGCTTGGTACACCAAGGGAGGTAGAGGGTGTAGCACGAGTCCTTGGATGTTCTAACAAGTGTAGAATGGTTAAGAGAGTATTCTAAAGGCTTAGAATCGTCTAGGAATGTGTATCAGGACTTATAAGAACCATTAGAATGATCCTAAACATTGCTTGGTACACCAAGGGACATAGAGGGTGTAGCACGAGTCCTTGGATGTTCTAACAAATGTAGAATGGTTAAGAGAGTATTCTAAAGGCTTAGAATGGTCTAGGAATGTGTATTAGGACTTATAAGAACCATTAGAATGATCCTAAACAATACTTGAGTCCTCAAGGGACGTAGAGGGTGTAGCATGAGTCCTTGGAGGTTTTAACAAGTGTATAATAGTTAAGAGAGTATTCTAAAGGCTTAGAATGGTCTAGGAATATGTATTTGGACTTATAAAAACCATTAGAATGATCCTAAACATTGCTTGGTACACCAAGGGACGTAGAGGGTGTAGCACGAGTCCTTGGATGTTCTAACAAATGTAGAATGGTTAAGAGAGTATTCTAAAGGCTTAGAATGGTCTAGGAAGGTGTATTAGGACTTATAAAAACCATTAGAATGATCCTAAACATTGCTTGGTACACCAAGGGAGGTAGAGGGTGTAGCACGAGTCCTTGGATGTTCTAACAAGTGTAGAATGGTTAAGAGAGTATTCTAAAGGCTTAGAATCGTCTAGGAATGTGTATCAGGACTTATAAGAACCATTAGAATGATCCTAAACATTGCTCGGTACCCCAAGTGACGTAGAGGGTGTAGCACGAGTCCTTGGAGGTTCTAACAAGTGTAGAATGGTTAAGAGAGTATTCTAAAGGCTTAGAATGGTCTAGGAATGTGTATTAGGACTTATAAGAACCATTAGAATGATCCTAAACATTGCTCGGTACCCCAAGGGACGTAGAGGGTGTAGCATGAGTCCTTGGAGGTTCTAACAAGTGTAGAATGATTAAGAGAGTATTCTAACGGCTTAGAATGGTCCAGGAATGTGTATTAGGACTTATAAGAACCATTAGAATGATCCTAAACAATACTTGAGTCCTCAAGGGACGTAGAGGGTGTAGCATGAGTCCTTGGAGGTTTTAACAAGTGTATAATGGTTAAGAGAGTATTCTAAAGGCTTAGAATGGTCTAGAAATGTGTATTAGGACTTACAAGAACCATTAGAATGATCCTAAACATTGCTTGGTACCCCAAAGGACGTGGAGGGTGTAGCACGAGTCCTTGGAGGTTCTAACAAGTGTAGAATGGGTAAGAGAGTATTCAAAAGGCTTAGAATGGTCTAGGAATATGTATTTGGACTTATATGAACCATTCGAATGATCCTAAACAATGCATGAGTCCCCAAGGGACGTAGAGGGTGTAGCATGTGTCCTTGGAGGTTCTAACAAGTGTAGAATGGTTAAGAGAGTATTCTAAAGGCTTAGAATGGTCTAGGAAGGTGTATTAGGACTTATAAAAACCATTAGAATGATCCTAAACATTGCTTGGTACACCAAGGGACGTAGAGGGTGTAGCACGAGTCCTTGGATGTTCTAACAAGTGTAGAATGGTTAAGAGAGTATTCTAAAGGCTTAGAATGGTCTAGGAATGTGTATCAGGACTTATAAGAACCATTCGAATGATCCTAAACAATGCTTGAGTCCCCAAGGGACGTAGAGGGTGTAGAACGAGTCCTTGGAGGTTCTAACAAGTGTAGAATGGTTAAGAGAGTATTCTAAAGGCTTAGAATGGTCTAGGAAGGTGTATTAGGACTTATAAGAACCAATAGAATGATCCTAAACAATACTTGAGTCCTCAAGGGACGTAGAGGGTGTAGCATGAGTCCTTGGAGGTTTTAACAAGTGTATAATGGTTAAGAGAGTATTCTAAAGGCTTAGAATGGTCTAGGAATGTGTATTAGGACTTATAAGAACCATTAGAATGATCCTAAACATTGCTTGGTACACCAAGGGACGTAGAGGGTGTAGCACGAGTCCTTGGATGTTCTAACAAATGTAGAATGGGTAAGAGAGTATTCAAAAGGCTTAGAATGGTCTAGGAATATGTATTTGGACTTATATGAACCATTCGAATGATCCTAAACAATGCTTGAGTCCCCAAGGGACGTAGAGGGTGTAGCATGTGTCCTTGGAGGTTCTAACAAGTGTAGGATGGTTAAGAGAGTATTCTAAAGGCTTAGAATGGTCTAGGAAGGTGTATTAGGACTTACAAAAACCATTAGAATGATCCTAAACATTGCATGGTACACCAAGGGACGTAGAGGGTGTAGCACGAGTCCTTGGATGTTCTAACAAGTGTAGAATGGTTAAGAGAGTATTCTAAAGGCTTAGAATGGTCTAGGAATGTGTATTAGGACTTATAAGAACCATTAGAATGATCCTAAACATTGCTTGGTACACCAAGGGACGTAGAGGGTGTAGCACGAGTCCTTGGATGTTCTAACAAATGTAGAATGGTTAAGAGAGTATTCTAAAGGCTTAGAATGGTCTAGGAAGGTGTATTAGGAGTTATAAAAACCATTAGAATGATCCTAAACATTGCTTGGTACACCAAGGGAGGTAGAGGGTGTAGCACGAGTCCTTGGATGTTCTAACAAGTGTAGAATGGTTAAGAGAGTATTCTAAAGGCTTAGAATCGTCTAGGAATGTGTATCAGGACTTATAAGAACCATTAGAATGATCCTAAACATTGCTTGGTACACCAAGGGACATAGAGGGTGTAGCACGAGTCCTTGGATGTTCTAACAAATGTAGAATGGTTAAGAGAGTATTCTAAAGGCTTAGAATGGTCTAGGAATGTGTATTAGGACTTATAAGAACCATTAGAATGATCCTAAACAATACTTGAGTCCTCAAGGGACGTAGAGGGTGTAGCATGAGTCCTTGGAGGTTTTAACAAGTGTATAATAGTTAAGAGAGTATTCTAAAGGCTTAGAATGGTCTAGGAATATGTATTTGGACTTATAAAAACCATTAGAATGATCCTAAACATTGCTTGGTACACCAAGGGACGTAGAGGGTGTAGCACGAGTCCTTGGATGTTCTAACAAATGTAGAATGGTTAAGAGAGTATTCTAAAGGCTTAGAATGGTCTAGGAAGGTGTATTAGGACTTATAAAAACCATTAGAATGATCCTAAACATTGCTTGGTACACCAAGGGAGGTAGAGGGTGTAGCACGAGTCCTTGGATGTTCTAACAAGTGTAGAATGGTTAAGAGAGTATTCTAAAGGCTTAGAATCGTCTAGGAATGTGTATCAGGACTTATAAGAACCATTAGAATGATCCTAAACATTGCTCGGTACCCCAAGTGACGTAGAGGGTGTAGCACGAGTCCTTGGAGGTTCTAACAAGTGTAGAATGGTTAAGAGAGTATTCTAAAGGCTTAGAATGGTCTAGGAATGTGTATTAGGACTTATAAGAACCATTAGAATGATCCTAAACATTGCTCGGTACCCCAAGGGACGTAGAGGGTGTAGCATGAGTCCTTGGAGGTTCTAACAAGTGTAGAATGATTAAGAGAGTATTCTAACGGCTTAGAATGGTCCAGGAATGTGTATTAGGACTTATAAGAACCATTAGAATGATCCTAAACAATACTTGAGTCCTCAAGGGACGTAGAGGGTGTAGCATGAGTCCTTGGAGGTTTTAACAAGTGTATAATGGTTAAGAGAGTATTCTAAAGGCTTAGAATGGTCTAGAAATGTGTATTAGGACTTACAAGAACCATTAGAATGATCCTAAACATTGCTTGGTACCCCAAAGGACGTGGAGGGTGTAGCACGAGTCCTTGGAGGTTCTAACAAGTGTAGAATGGTTTAGAGAGTATTCAAAAGGCTTAGAATGGTCTAGGAATATGTATTTGGACTTATATGAACCATTCGAATGATCCTAAACAATGCTTGAGTCCCCAAGGGACGTAGAGGGTGTAGCATGTGTCCTTGGAGGTTCTAACAAGTGTAGAATGGTTAAGAGAGTATTCTAAAGGCTTAGAATGGTCTAGGAAGGTGTATTAGGACTTATAAAAACCATTAGAATGATCCTAAACATTGCTTGGTACACCAAGGGACGTAGAGGGTGTAGCACGAGTCCTTGGATGTTCTAACAAGTGTAGAATGGTTAAGAGAGTATTCTAAAGGCTTAGAATGGTCTAGGAAGGTGTATTAGGACTTATAAGAACCATTCGAATGATCCTAAACAATGCTTGAGTCCCCAAGGGACGTAGAGGGTGTAGAACGAGTCCTTGGAGGTTCTAACAAGTGTAGAATGGTTAAGAGAGTATTCTAAAGGCTTAGAATGGTCTAGGAAGGTGTATTAGGACTTATAAGAACCATTAGAATGATCCTAAACATTGCTTGGTACACCAAGGGACGTAGAGGGTGTAGCACGAGTCCTTGGAGGTTCTAACAAGTGTAGAATGGTTTAGAGAGTATTCAAAAGGCTTAGAATGGTCTAGGAATATGTATTTGGACTTATATGAACCATTCGAATGATCCTAAACATTGCTTGGTACACCAAGGGAGGTAGAGGGTGTAGCACGAGTCCTTGGATGTTCTAACAATTGTAGAATGGTTAAGAGAGTATTCTAAAGGCTTAGAATCGTCTAGGAATGTGTATCAGGACTTATAAGAACCATTAGAATGATCCTAAACATTGCTTGGTACACCAAGGGACATAGAGGGTGTAGCACGAGTCCTTGGATGTTCTAACAAATGTAGAATGGTTAAGAGAGTATTCTAAAGGCTTAGAATGGTCTAGGAATGTGTATTAGGACTTATAAGAACCATTAGAATGATCCTAAACAATACTTGAGTCCTCAAGGGACGTAGAGGGTGTAGCATGAGTCCTTGGAGGTTTTAACAAGTGTATAATGGTTAAGAGAGTATTCTAAAGGCTTAGAATGGTCTAGAAATGTGTATTAGGACTTACAAGAACCATTAGAATGATCCTAAACATTGCTCGGTACCCCAAGTGACGTAGAGGGTGTAGAACGAGTCCTTGGATGTTCTAACAAGTGTATAATGGTTAAGAGAGTATTCTAAAGGCTTAGAATGGTCTAGGAATGTGTATTAGGACTTATAAGAACCATTAGAATGATCCTAAACAATGCTTGGTACACTAAGGGACGTAGAGGGTGTAGCACGAGTCCTTGGAGGTTCTAACAAGTGTAGAATGGTTAAGAGAGTATTCTAAAGGCTTAGAATGGTCTAGGAATGTGTATTAGGACTTATAAGAACCATTAGAATGATCCTAAACATTGCTTGGTACACCAAGGGACGTAGAGGGTGTAGCACGAGTCCTTGGAGGTTCTAACAAGTGTAGAATGGTTAAGAGAGTATTCTAAAGGCTTAGAATGGTCTAGGAAGGTGTATTAGGACTTACAAAAACCATTAGAATGATCCTAAACATTGCTTGGTACACCAAGGGACGTAGAGGGTGTAGCACGAGTCCTTGGATGTTCTAACAAGTGTAGAATGGTTAAGAGAGTATTCTAAAGGCTTAGAATGGTCTAGGAATGTGTATTAGGACTTATAAGAACCATTAGAATGATCCTAAACATTGCTTGGTACACCAAGGGACGTAGAGGGTGTAGCACGAGTCCTTGGAGGTTCTAACAAGTGTAGAATGGTTAAGAGAGTATTCTAAAGGCTTAGAATGGTCTAGGAAGGTGTATTAGGACTTACAAAAACCATTAGAATGATCCTAAACATTGCTCGGTACCCCAAGTGACGTAGAGGGTGTAGAACGAGTCCTTGGAGGTTCTAACAAGTGTAGAATGGTTAAGAGAGTATTCTAAAGGCTTAAAATCGTCTAGGAATGTGTATCAGGACTTATAAGAACCATTAGAATGATCCTAAACATTGCTCGGTACCCCAAGTGACGTAGAGGGTGTAGAACGAGTCCTTGGATGTTCTAACAAGTGTATAATGGTTAAGAGAGTATTCTAAAGGCTTAGAATGGTCTAGGAATGTGTATTAGGACTTATAAGAACCATTAGAATGATCCTAAACATTGCTTGGTACACTAAGGGACGTAGAGGGTGTAGCACGAGTCCTTGGATGTTCTAACAAGTGTATAATGGTTAAGAGAGTATTCTAAAGGCTTAGAATGGTCTAGGAATGTGTATTAGGACTTATAAGAACCATTAGAATGATCCTAAACATTGCTTGGTACACCAAGGGACATAGAGGGTGTAGCACGAGTCCTTGGATGTTCTAACAAATGTAGAATGGTTAAGAGAGTATTCTAAAGGCTTAGAATGGTCTAGGAATGTGTATTAGGACTTATAAGAACCATTAGAATGATCCTAAACAATACTTGAGTCCTCAAGGGACGTAGAGGGTGTAGCATGAGTCCTTGGAGGTTTTAACAAGTGTATAATGGTTAAGAGAGTATTCTAAAGGCTTAGAATGGTCTAGAAATGTGTATTAGGACTTACAAGAACCATTAGAATGATCCTAAACATTGCTTGGTACCCCAAAGGACGTGGAGGGTGTAGCACGAGTCCTTGGAGGTTCTAACAAGTGTAGAATGGGTAAGAGAGTATTCAAAAGGCTTAGAATGGTCTAGGAATATGTATTTGGACTTATATGAACCATTCGAATGATCCTAAACAATGCTTGAGTCCCCAAGGGACGTAGAGGGTGTAGCATGTGTCCTTGGAGGTTCTAACAAGTGTAGAATGGTTAAGAGAGTATTCTAAAGGCTTAGAATGGTCTAGGAAGGTGTATTAGGACTTATAAAAACCATTAGAATGATCCTAAACATTGCTTGGTACACCAAGGGACGTAGAGGGTGTAGCACGAGTCCTTGGATGTTCTAACAAGTGTAGAATGGTTAAGAGAGTATTCTAAAGGCTTAGAATGGTCTAGGAATGTGTATCAGGACTTATAAGAACCATTCGAATGATCCTAAACAATGCTTGAGTCCCCAAGGGACGTAGAGGGTGTAGAACGAGTCCTTGGAGGTTCTAACAAGTGTAGAATGGTTAAGAGAGTATTCTAAAGGCTTAGAATGGTCTAGGAAGGTGTATTAGGACTTATAAGAACCATTAGAATGATCCTAAACATTGCTTGGTACACCAAGGGACGTAGAGGGTGTAGCACGAGTCCTTGGAGGTTCTAACAAGTGTAGAATGGTTTAGAGAGTATTCAAAAGGCTTAGAATGGTCTAGGAATATGTATTTGGACTTATATGAACCATTCGAATGATCCTAAACATTGCTTGGTACACTAAGGGACGTAGAGGGTGTAGCACGAGTCCTTGGATGTTCTAACAAGTGTAGAATGGTTAAGAGAGTATTCTAAAGGCTTAGAATGGTCTAGGAATATGTATTAGGACTTATAAGAACCAATAGAATGATCCTAAACAATACTTGAGTCCTCAAGGGACGTAGAGGGTGTAGCATGAGTCCTTGGAGGTTTTAACAAGTGTATAATGGTTAAGAGAGTATTCTAAAGGCTTAGAATGGTCTAGGAATGTGTATCAGGACTTATAAGAACCATTAGAATGATCCTAAACATTGCTCGGTACCCCAAGTGACGTAGAGGGTGTAGAACGAGTCCTTGGAGGTTCTAACAAGTGTAGAATGGTTAAGAGAGTATTCTAAAGGCTTAAAATCGTCTAGGAATGTGTATCAGGACTTATAAGAACCATTAGAATGATCCTAAACATTGCTCGGTACCCCAAGTGACGTAGAGGGTGTAGAACGAGTCCTTGGATGTTCTAACAAGTGTATAATGGTTAAGAGAGTATTCTAAAGGCTTAGAATGGTCTAGGAATGTGTATTAGGACTTATAAGAACCATTAGAATGATCCTAAACATTGCTTGGTACACTAAGGGACGTAGAGGGTGTAGCACGAGTCCTTGGATGTTCTAACAAGTGTATAATGGTTAAGAGAGTATTCTAAAGGCTTAGAATGGTCTAGGAATGTGTATTAGGACTTATAAGAACCATTAGAATGATCCTAAACATTGCTTGGTACACCAAGGGACGTAGAGGGTGTAGCACGAGTCCTTGGAGGTTCTAACAAGTGTAGAATGGTTAAGAGAGTATTCTAAAGGCTTAGAATGGTCTAGGAAGGTGTATTAGGACTTACAAAAACCATTAGAATGATCCTAAACATTGCTTGGTACACCAAGGGACGTAGAGGGTGTAGCACGAGTCCTTGGATGTTCTAACAAGTGTAGAATGGTTTAGAGAGTATTCTAAAGGCTTAGAATGGTCTAGGAATGTGTATTAGGACTTATAAGAACCATTCGAATGATCCTAAACATTGCTTGGTACACCAAGGGACGTAGAGGGTGTAGCACGAGTCCTTGGATGTTCTAACAAGTGTATAATGGTTAAGAGAGTATTCTAAAGGCTTAGAATGGTCTAGGAATGTGTATTAGGACTTATAAGAACCATTAGAATGATCCTAAACATTGCTTGGTACACCAAGGGACGTAGAGGGTGTAGCACGAGTCCTTGGAGGTTCTAACAAGTGTAGAATGGTTAAGAGAGTATTCTAAAGGCTTAGAATGGTCTAGGAAGGTGTATTAGGACTTACAAAAACCATTAGAATGATCCTAAACATTGCTTGGTACACCAAGGGACGTAGAGGGTGTAGCACGAGTCCTTGGATGTTCTAACAAGTGTAGAATGGTTAAGAGAGTATTCTAAAGGCTTAGAATGGTCTAGGAATGTGTATTAGGACTTATAAGAACCATTAGAATGATCCTAAACATTGCTTGGTACACCAAGGGACGTAGAGGGTGTAGCACGAGTCCTTGGATGTTCTAACAAATGTAGAATGGTTAAGAGAGTATTCTAAAGGCTTAGAATGGTCTAGGAAGGTGTATTAGGACTTATAAAAACCATTAGAATGATCCTAAACATTGCTTGGTACACCAAGGGAGGTAGAGGGTGTAGCACGAGTCCTTGGATGTTCTAACAAGTGTAGAATGGTTAAGAGAGTATTCTAAAGGCTTAGAATCGTCTAGGAATGTGTATCAGGACTTATAAGAACCATTAGAATGATCCTAAACATTGCTTGGTACACCAAGGGACATAGAGGGTGTAGCACGAGTCCTTGGATGTTCTAACAAATGTAGAATGGTTAAGAGAGTATTCTAAAGGCTTAGAATGGTCTAGGAATGTGTATTAGGACTTATAAGAACCATTAGAATGATCCTAAACAATACTTGAGTCCTCAAGGGACGTAGAGGGTGTAGCATGAGTCCTTGGAGGTTTTAACAAGTGTATAATGGTTAAGAGAGTATTCTAAAGGCTTAGAATGGTCTAGAAATGTGTATTAGGACTTACAAGAACCATTAGAATGATCCTAAACATTGCTTGGTACCCCAAAGGACGTGGAGGGTGTAGCACGAGTCCTTGGAGGTTCTAACAAGTGTAGAATGGGTAAGAGAGTATTCAAAAGGCTTAGAATGGTCTAGGAATATGTATTTGGACTTATATGAACCATTCGAATGATCCTAAACAATGCTTGAGTCCCCAAGGGACGTAGAGGGTGTAGCATGTGTCCTTGGAGGTTCTAACAAGTGTAGAATGGTTAAGAGAGTATTCTAAAGGCTTAGAATGGTCTAGGAAGGTGTATTAGGACTTATAAAAACCATTAGAATGATCCTAAACATTGCTTGGTACACCAAGGGACGTAGAGGGTGTAGCACGAGTCCTTGGATGTTCTAACAAGTGTAGAATGGTTAAGAGAGTATTCTAATGGCTTAGAATGGTCTAGGAATGTGTATCAGGACTTATAAGAACCATTCGAATGATCCTAAACAATGCTTGAGTCCCCAAGGGACGTAGAGGGTGTAGAACGAGTCCTTGGAGGTTCTAACAAGTGTAGAATGGTTAAGAGAGTATTCTAAAGGCTTAGAATGGTCTAGGAAGGTGTATTAGGACTTATAAGAACCATTAGAATGATCCTAAACATTGCTTGGTACACCAAGGGACGTAGAGGGTGTAGCACGAGTCCTTGGAGGTTCTAACAAGTGTAGAATGGTTTAGAGAGTATTCAAAAGGCTTAGAATGGTCTAGGAATATGTATTTGGACTTATATGAACCATTCGAATGATCCTAAACATTGCTTGGTACACTAAGGGACGTAGAGGGTGTAGCACGAGTCCTTGGATGTTCTAACAAGTGTAGAATGGTTAAGAGAGTATTCTAAAGGCTTAGAATGGTCTAGGAATATGTATTAGGACTTATAAGAACCAATAGAATGATCCTAAACAATACTTGAGTCCTCAAGGGACGTAGAGGGTGTAGCATGAGTCCTTGGAGGTTTTAACAAGTGTATAATGGTTAAGAGAGTATTCTAAAGGCTTAGAATGGTCTAGGAATGTGTATCAGGACTTATAAGAACCATTAGAATGATCCTAAACATTGCTCGGTACCCCAAGTGACGTAGAGGGTGTAGAACGAGTCCTTGGAGGTTCTAACAAGTGTAGAATGGTTAAGAGAGTATTCTAAAGGCTTAAAATCGTCTAGGAATGTGTATCAGGACTTATAAGAACCATTAGAATGATCCTAAACATTGCTCGGTACCCCAAGTAACGTAGAGGGTGTAGAACGAGTCCTTGGATGTTCTAACAAGTGTATAATGGTTAAGAGAGTATTCTAAAGGCTTAGAATGGTCTAGGAATGTGTATTAGGACTTATAAGAACCATTAGAATGATCCTAAACATTGCTTGGTACACTAAGGGACGTAGAGGGTGTAGCACGAGTCCTTGGATGTTCTAACAAGTGTATAATGGTTAAGAGAGTATTCTAAAGGCTTAGAATGGTCTAGGAATGTGTATTAGGACTTATAAGAACCATTAGAATGATCCTAAACATTGCTTGGTACACCAAGGGACGTAGAGGGTGTAGCACGAGTCCTTGGAGGTTCTAACAAGTGTAGAATGGTTAAGAGAGTATTCTAAAGGCTTAGAATGGTCTAGGAAGGTGTATTAGGACTTATAAAAACCATTAGAATGATCCTAAACATTGCTCGGTACACCAAGGGACGTAGAGGGTGTAGCACGAGTCCTTGGATGTTCTAACAAATGTAGAATGGTTAAGAGAGTATTATAAAGGCTTAGAATGGTCTAGGAATGTGTATTAGGACTTATAAGAACCATTAGAATGATCCTAAACATTGCTCGGTACCCCAAGTGACGTAGAGGGTGTAGCACGAGTCCTTGGAGGTTCTAACAAGTGTAGAATGATAAAGAGAGTATTCTAACGGCTTAGAATGGTCTAGGAATGTGTATTAGGACTTATAAGAACCATTAGAATGATCCTAAACAATACTTGAGTCCTCAAGGGACGTAGAGGGTGTAGCATGAGTCCTTGGAGGTTTTAACAAGTGTATAATGGTTAAGAGAGTATTCTAAAGGCTTAGAATGGTCTAGAAATGTGTATTAGGACTTATAAGAACCATTAGAATGATCCTAAACATTGCTTGGTACCCCAAAGGACGTGGAGGGTGTAGCACGAGTCCTTGGAGGTTCTAACAAGTGTAGAATGGGTAAGAGAGTATTCAAAAGGCTTAGAATGGTCTAGGAATATGTATTTGGACTTATATGAACCATTCGAATGATCCTAAACAATGCTTGAGTCCCCAAGGGACGTAGAGGGTGTAGCATGTGTCCTTGGAGGTTCTAACAAGTGTAGAATGGTTAAGAGAGTATTCTAAAGGCTTAGAATGGTCTAGGAAGGTGTATTAGGACTTATAAAAAGCATTAGAATGATCCTAAACATTGCTTGGTACACCAAGGGACGTAGAGGGTGTAGCACGAGTCCTTGGATGTTCTAACAAGTGTAGAATGGTTAAGAGAGTATTCTAAAGGCTTAGAATCGTCAAGGAATGTGTATCAGGACTTATAAGAACCATTAGAATGATCCTAAACATTGCTCGGTACCCCAAGTGACGTAGAGGGTGTAGCACGAGTCCTTGGAGGTTCTAACAAGTGTAGAATGGTTAAGAGAGTATTCTAAAGGCTTAGAAGGGTCTAGGAAGGTGTATTAGGACTTATAAAAACCATTAGAATGATCCTAAACATTGCTCGGTACACCAAGGGACGTAGAGGGTGTAGCACGAGTCCTTGGATGTTCTAACAAATGTAGAATGGTTAAGAGAGTATTATAAAGGCTTAGAATGGTCTCGGAATGTGTATTAGGACTTATAAGAACCATTAGAATGATCCTAAACATTGCTCGGTACCCCATGTGACGTAGAGGGTGTAGCACGAGTCCTTGGAGGTTCTAACAAGTGTAGAATGGTTAAGAGTATCCTAAAGGCTTAGAATGGTCTAGGAATGTGTATTAGGACTTATAAGAACCATTAGAATGATTCTAAACAATACTTGAGTCCTCAAGGGACGTAGAGGGTGTAGCATGAGTCCTTGGAGGTTTTAACAAGTGTATAATGGTTAAGAGAGTATTCTAAAGGCTTAGAATGGTCTAGGAATATGTATTAGGACTTATAAGAACCATTAGAATGATCCTAAACATTGCTTGGTACACCAAGGGACGTAGAGGGTGTAGCACGAGTCCTTGGATGTTCTAACAAGTGTAGAATGGTTAAGAGAGTATTCTAAAGGCTTAGAATCGTCAAGGAATGTGTATCAGGACTTATAAGAACCATTAGAATGATCCTAAACATTGCTCGGTACCCCAAGTGACGTAGAGGGTGTAGCACGAGTCCTTGGAGGTTCTAACAAGTGTAGAATGGTTAAGAGAGTATTCTAAAGGCTTAGAAGGGTCTAGGAAGGTGTATTAGGACTTATAAAAACCATTAGAATGATCCTAAACATTTCTCGGTACACCAAGGGACGTAGAGGGTGTAGCACGAGTCCTTGGATGTTCTAACAAATGTAGAATGGTTAAGAGAGTATTATAAAGGCTTAGAATGGTCTCGGAATGTGTATTAGGACTTATAAGAACCATTAGAATGATCCTAAACATTGCTCGGTACCCCATGTGACGTAGAGGGTGTAGCACGAGTCCTTGGAGGTTCTAACAAGTGTAGAATGGTTAAGAGTATCCTAAAGGCTTAGAATGGTCTAGGAATGTGTATTAGGACTTATAAGAACCATTAGAATGATTCTAAACAATACTTGAGTCCTCAAGGGACGTAGAGGGTGTAGCATGAGTCCTTGGAGGTTTTAACAAGTGTATAATGGTTAAGAGAGTATTCTAAAGGCTTAGAATGGTCTAGGAATATGTATTAGGACTTATAAGAACCATTAGAATGATCCTAAACATTGCTTGGTACACCAAGGGACGTAGAGGGTGTAGCACGAGTCCTTGGATGTTCTAACAAATGTAGAATGGTTAAGAGAGTATTCTAAAGGCTTAGAATGGTCTAGGAATGTGTATTAAGACTTATAAGAACCATTAGAATGATCCTAAACATTGCTCGGTAGCCCAAGTGACGTAGAGGGTGTAGCACGAGTCCTTGGAGGTTCTAACAAGTGTAGAATGGTTAAGAGAGTATTCTAAAGGCTTAGGTTGGTCTAGGAATGTGTATTAGGACTTATAAGAACCATTAGAATGATCCTAAACAATACTTGAGTCCTCAAGGGACGTAGAGGGTGTAGCATGAGTCCTTGGAGGTTTTAACAAGTGTATAATGGTTAAGAGAGTATTCTAAAGGCTTAGAATGGTCTAGGAATGTGTATTAGGACTTATAAGAACCATTAGAATGATCCTAAACATTGCTTGGTACACCAAGGGACATAGAGGGTGTAGCACGAGTCCTTGGATGTTCTAACAAGTATAGAATGGTTAAGAGAGTATTCTAAAGGCTTAGAATGGTCTAGAAATGTGTATTAGGACTTATAAGAACCATTAGAATGATCCTAAACATTGCTTGGTACCCCAAAGGACGTGGAGGGTGTAGCACGAGTCCTTGGAGGTTCTAACAAGTGTAGAATGGGTAAGAGAGTATTCAAAAGGCTTAGAATGGTCTAGGAATATGTATTTGGACTTATATGAACCATTCGAATGATCCTAAACAATGCTTGAGTCCCCAAGGGACGTAGAGGGTGTAGCATGTGTCCTTGGAGGTTCTAACAAGTGTAGACTGGTTAAGAGAGTATTCTAAAGGCTTAGAATGGTCTAGGAAGGTGTGTTAGGACTTATAAAAACCATTAGAATTATCCTAAACATTGCTTGGTACACCAAGGGACGTAGAGGGTGTAGCACGAGTCCTTGGATGTTCTAACAAGTGTAGAATGGTTAAGAGAGTATTCTAAAGGCTTAGAATGATCTAGGAATGTGTATTAGGACTTATAAGAACCAATAGAATGATCCTAAACAATACTTGAGTCCTCAAGGGACGTAGAGGGTGTAGCATGAGTCCTTGAAGGTTTTAACAAGTGTATAATGGTTAAGAGAGTATTCTAAAGGCTTAGAATGGTCTAGGAATGTGTATTAGGACTTATAAGAACCATTAGAATGATCCTAAACATTGCTTGGTACACCAAGGGACGTAGAGGGTGTAGCACGAGTCCTTGGAGGTTCTAACAAGTGTAGAATGGTTAAGAGAGTATTCTAAAAGGCTTAGAATGGTCTAGGAAGGTGTATTAGGACTTATAAAAACCATTAGAATGATCCTAAACATTGCTCGGTACACCAAGGGACGTAGAGGGTGTAGCACGAGTCCTTGGATGTTCTAACAAATGTAGAATGGTTAAGAGAGTATTATAAAGGCTTAGAATGGTCTAGGAATGTGTATTAGGACTTATAAGAACCATTAGAATGATCCTAAACATTGCTCGGTACCCCAAGGGACGTAGAGGGTGTAGCACGAGTCCTTGGAGGTTCTAACAAGTGTAGAATGATTAAGAGAGTATTCTAACGGCTTAGAATGGTCTAGGAATGTGTATTAGGACTTATAAGAACCATTAGAATGATCCTAAACAATACTTGAGTCCTCAAGGGACGTAGAGGGTGTAGCATGAGTCCTTGGAGGTTTTAACAAGTGTATAATGGTTAAGAGAGTATTCTAAAGGCTTAGAATGATCTAGAAATGTGTATTAGGACTTATAAGAACCATTAGAATGATCCTAAACATTGCTTGGTACCCCAAAGGACGTGGAGGGTGTAGCACGAGTCCTTGGAGGTTCTAACAAGTGTAGAATGGGTAAGAGAGTATTCAAAAGGCTTAGAATGGTCTAGGAATATGTATTTGGACTTATATGAACCATTCGAATGATCCTAAACAATGCTTGAGTCCCCAAGGGATGTAGAGGGTGTAGCATGTGTCCTTGGAGGTTCTAACAAGTGTAGAATGGTTAAGAGAGTATTCTAAAGGCTTAGAATGGTCTAGGAATGTGTATCAGGACTTATAAGAACCATTAGAATGATCCTAAACATTGCTCGGTACCCCAAGTGACGTAGAGGGTGTAGCACGAGTCCTTGGAGGTTCTAACAAGTGTAGAATGGTTAAGAGAGTATTCTAAAGGCTTAGAATGGTCTAGGAATGTGTATTAGGACTTATAAGAACCATTAGAATGATCCTAAACATTGCTCGGTACCCCAAGGGACGTAGAGGGTGTAGCACGAGTCCTTGGAGGTTCTAACAAGTGTAGAATGGTTAAGAGAGTATTCTAAAGGCTTAGAATGGTCCAGGAATGTGTATTAGGACTTATAAGAACCATTAGAATGATCCTAAACAATACTTGAGTCCTCAAGGGACGTAGAGGGTGTAGCACGAGTCCTTGGAGGTTCTAACAAGTGTATAATGGTTAAGAGAGTATTGTAAAGGCTTAGAATGGTCTAGGAAGGTGTATTAGGACTTATAAAAACCATTAGAATGATCCTAAACATTGCTCGGTACCCCAAGGGACGTAGAGGGTGTAGCACGAGTCCTTGGAGGTTCTAACAAGTGTAGAATGGTTAAGAGAGTATTCTAAAGGCTTAGAATGGTCTAGGAATGTGTATCAGGACTTATAAGAACCATTAGAATGATCCTAAACATTGCTTGAGTCCCCAAGGGATGTAGAGGTTGTAGCATGTGTCCTTGGAGGTTCTAACAAGTGTAGAATGGTTAAGAGAGTATTCTAAAGGCTTAGAATGGTCTAGGAATGTGTATTAGGACTTATAAGAACCATTAGAATGATCCTAAACATTGCTCGGTACCCCAAGTGACGTAGAGGGTGTAGCACGAGTCCTTGGAGGTTCTAACAAGTGTAGAATGGTTAAGAGAGTATTCTAAAGGCTTAGAATGGTCCAGGAATGTGTATTAGGACTTATAAGAACCATTAGAATGATCCTAAACAATACTTGAGTCCTCAAGGGACGTAGAGGGTGTAGCACGAGTCCTTGGAGGTTCTAACAAGTGTATAATGGTTAAGAGAGTATTCTAAAGGCTTAGAATGGTCTAGGAAGGTGTATTAGGACTTATAAAAACCATTAGAATGATCCTAAACATTGCTCGGTACCCCAAGGGACGTAGAGGGTGTAGCACGAGTCCTTGGAGGTTCTAACAAGTGTAGAATGGTTAAGAGAGTATTCTAAAGGCTTAGAATGGTCCAGGAATGTGTATTAGGACTTATAAGAACCATTAGAATGATCCTAAACAATACTTGAGTCCTCAAGGGACGTAGAGGTTGTAGCATGAGTCCTTGGAGGTTTTAACAAGTGTATAATGGTTAAGAGAGTATTCTAAAGGCTTAGAATGGTCTAGGAATGTGTATTAGGACTTATAAGAACCATTAGAATGATCCTAAACATTGCTCGGTACCCCAAGTGACGTAGAGGGTGTAGCACGAGTCCTTGGAGGTTCTAACAAGTGTAGAATGGTTAAGAGAGTATTCTAAAGGCTTAGAATGGTCTAGGAAGGTGTATTAGGACTTATAAAAACCATTAGAATGATCCTAAACATTGCTCGGTACACCAAGGGACGTAGAGGGTGTAGCACGAGTCCTTGGATGTTCTAACAAATGTAGAATGGTTAAGAGAGTATTATAAAGGCTTAGAATGGTCTAGGAATGTGTATTAGGACTTATAAGAACCATTAGAATGATCCTAAACATTGCTCGGTACCCCAAGTGACGTAGAGGGTGTAGCACGAGTCCTTGGAGGTTCTAACAAGTGTAGAATGATTAAGAGAGTATTCTAACGGCTTAGAATGGTCGAGGAATGTGTATTAGGACTTATAAGAACCATTAGAATGATCCTAAACAATGCTTGAGTCCCCAAGGGATGTAGAGGTTGTAGCATGTGTCCTTGGAGGTTGTAACAAGTGTAGAATGGTTAAGAGAGTATTCTAAAGGCTTAGAATGGTCTAGGAAGGTGTATTAGGACTTATAAAAACCATTAGAATGATCCTAAACATTGCTTGGTACACCAAGGGAGGTAGAGGGTGTAGCACGAGTCCTTGGAGGTTCTAACAAGTGTAGAATGATCCTAAACAATGCTTGAGTCCCCAAGGGATGTAGAGGTTGTAGCATGTGTCCTTGGAGGTTGTAACAAGTGTAGAATGGTTAAGAGAGTATTCTAAAGGCTTAGAATGGTCTAGGAAGGTGTATTAGGACTTATAAAAACCATTAGAATGATCCTAAACATTGCTTGGTACACCAAGGGAGGTAGAGGGTGTAGCACGAGTCCTTGGATGTTCTAACAAGTGTAGAATGGTTAAGAGAGTATTCTAAAGGCTTAGAATCGTCTAGGAATGTGTATCAGGACTTATAAGAACCATTAGAATGATCCTAAACATTGCTTGAGTCCCCAAGGGATGTAGAGGTTGTAGCATGTGTCCTTGGAGGTTCTAACAAGTGTAGAATGGTTAAGAGAGTATTCTAAAGGCTTAGAATGGTCTAGGAATGTGTATCAGGACTTATAAGAACCATTAGAATGATCCTAAACATTGCTCGGTACCCCAAGTGACGTAGAGGGTGTAACACGAGTCCTTGGAGGTTCTAACAAGTGTAGAATGGTTAAGAGAGTATTCTAAAGGCTTAGAATGGTCTAGGAATGTGTATCAGGACTTATAAGAACCATTAGAATGATCCTAAACATTGCTCGGTACCCCAAGTGACGTAGAGGGTGTAGCACGAGTCCTTGGAGGTTCTAACAAGTGTAGAATGGTTAAGAGAGTATTCTAAAGGCTTAGAATGGTCTAGGAATGTGTATTAGGACTTATAAGAACCATTAGAATGATCCTAAACATTGCTCGGTACCCCAAGGGACGTAGAGGGTGTAGCACGAGTCCTTGGAGGTTCTAACAAGTGTAGAATGATTAAGAGAGTATTCTAACGGCTTAGAATGGTCTAGGAATGTGTATTAGGACTTATAAGAACCATTAGAATGATCCTAAACAATACTTGAGTCCTCAAGGGACGTAGAGGGTGTAGCATGAGTCCTTGGAGGTTTTAACAAGTGTATAATGGTTAAGAGAGTATTCTAAAGGCTTAGAATGGTCTAGAAATGTGTATTAGGACTTATAAGAACCATTAGAATGATCCTAAACATTGCTTGGTACCCCAAAGGACGTGGAGGGTGTAGCACGAGTCCTTGGAGGTTCTAACAAGTGTAGAATGGGTAAGAGAGTATTCAAAAGGCTTAGAATGGTCTAGGAATATGTATTTGGACTTATATGAACCATTCGAATGATCCTAAACAATGCTTGAGTCCCCAAGGGATGTAGAGGGTGTAGCATGTGTCCTTGGAGGTTCTAACAAGTGTAGAATGGTTAAGAGAGTATTCTAAAGGCTTAGAATGGTCTAGGAATGTGTATCAGGACTTATAAGAACCATTAGAATGATCCTAAACATTGCTCGGTACCCCAAGTGACGTAGAGGGTGTAGCACGAGTCCTTGGAGGTTCTAACAAGTGTAGAATGGTTAAGAGAGTATTCTAAAGGCTTAGAATGGTCTAGGAATGTGTATTAGGACTTATAAGAACCATTAGAATGATCCTAAACATTGCTCGGTACCCCAAGGGACGTAGAGGGTGTAGCACGAGTCCTTGGAGGTTCTAACAAGTGTAGAATGGTTAAGAGAGTATTCTAAAGGCTTAGAATGGTCCAGGAATGTGTATTAGGACTTATAAGAACCATTAGAATGATCCTAAACAATACTTGAGTCCTCAAGGGACGTAGAGGGTGTAGCACGAGTCCTTGGAGGTTCTAACAAGTGTATAATGGTTAAGAGAGTATTGTAAAGGCTTAGAATGGTCTAGGAAGGTGTATTAGGACTTATAAAAACCATTAGAATGATCCTAAACATTGCTCGGTACCCCAAGGGACGTAGAGGGTGTAGCACGAGTCCTTGGAGGTTCTAACAAGTGTAGAATGGTTAAGAGAGTATTCTAAAGGCTTAGAATGGTCTAGGAATGTGTATCAGGACTTATAAGAACCATTAGAATGATCCTAAACATTGCTTGAGTCCCCAAGGGATGTAGAGGTTGTAGCATGTGTCCTTGGAGGTTCTAACAAGTGTAGAATGGTTAAGAGAGTATTCTAAAGGCTTAGAATGGTCTAGGAATGTGTATTAGGACTTATAAGAACCATTAGAATGATCCTAAACATTGCTCGGTACCCCAAGTGACGTAGAGGGTGTAGCACGAGTCCTTGGAGGTTCTAACAAGTGTAGAATGATTAAGAGAGTATTCTAACGGCTTAGAATGGTCGAGGAATGTGTATTAGGACTTATAAGAACCATTAGAATGATCCTAAACAATGCTTGAGTCCCCAAGGGATGTAGAGGTTGTAGCATGTGTCCTTGGAGGTTGTAACAAGTGTAGAATGGTTAAGAGAGTATTCTAAAGGCTTAGAATGGTCTAGGAAGGTGTATTAGGACTTATAAAAACCATTAGAATGATCCTAAACATTGCTTGGTACACCAAGGGAGGTAGAGGGTGTAGCACGAGTCCTTGGAGGTTCTAACAAGTGTAGAATGATCCTAAACAATGCTTGAGTCCCCAAGGGATGTAGAGGTTGTAGCATGTGTCCTTGGAGGTTGTAACAAGTGTAGAATGGTTAAGAGAGTATTCTAAAGGCTTAGAATGGTCTAGGAAGGTGTATTAGGACTTATAAAAACCATTAGAATGATCCTAAACATTGCTTGGTACACCAAGGGAGGTAGAGGGTGTAGCACGAGTCCTTGGATGTTCTAACAAGTGTAGAATGGTTAAGAGAGTATTCTAAAGGCTTAGAATCGTCTAGGAATGTGTATCAGGACTTATAAGAACCATTAGAATGATCCTAAACATTGCTTGAGTCCCCAAGGGATGTAGAGGTTGTAGCATGTGTCCTTGGAGGTTCTAACAAGTGTAGAATGGTTAAGAGAGTATTCTAAAGGCTTAGAATGGTCTAGGAATGTGTATCAGGACTTATAAGAACCATTAGAATGATCCTAAACATTGCTCGGTACCCCAAGTGACGTAGAGGGTGTAGCACGAGTCCTTGGAGGTTCTAACAAGTGTAGAATGGTTAAGAGAGTATTCTAAAGGCTTAGAATGGTCTAGGAATGTGTATCAGGACTTATAAGAACCATTAGAATGATCCTAAACATTGCTCGGTACCCCAAGTGACGTAGAGGGTGTAGCACGAGTCCTTGGAGGTTCTAACAAGTGTAGAATGGTTAAGAGAGTATTCTAAAGGCTTAGAATGGTCTAGGAATGTGTATTAGGACTTATAAGAACCATTAGAATGATCCTAAACATTGCTCGGTACCCCAAGGGACGTAGAGGGTGTAGCACGAGTCCTTGGAGGTTCTAACAAGTGTAGAATGATTAAGAGAGTATTCTAACGGCTTAGAATGGTCTAGGAATGTGTATTAGGACTTATAAGAACCATTAGAATGATCCTAAACAATACTTGAGTCCTCAAGGGACGTAGAGGGTGTAGCATGAGTCCTTGGAGGTTTTAACAAGTGTATAATGGTTAAGAGAGTATTCTAAAGGCTTAGAATGGTCTAGAAATGTGTATTAGGACTTATAAGAACCATTAGAATGATCCTAAACATTGCTTGGTACCCCAAAGGACGTGGAGGGTGTAGCACGAGTCCTTGGAGGTTCTAACAAGTGTAGAATGGGTAAGAGAGTATTCAAAAGGCTTAGAATGGTCTAGGAATATGTATTTGGACTTATATGAACCATTCGAATGATCCTAAACAATGCTTGAGTCCCCAAGGGATGTAGAGGGTGTAGCATGTGTCCTTGGAGGTTCTAACAAGTGTAGAATAGTTAAGAGAGTATTCTAAAGGCTTAGAATGGTCTAGGAATGTGTATCAGGACTTATAAGAACCATTAGAATGATCCTAAACATTGCTCGGTACCCCAAGTGACGTAGAGGGTGTAGCACGAGTCCTTGGAGGTTCTAACAAGTGTAGAATGGTTAAGAGAGTATTCTAAAGGCTTAGAATGGTCTAGGAATGTGTATTAGGACTTATAAGAACCATTAGAATGATCCTAAACATTGCTCGGTACCCCAAGGGACGTAGAGGGTGTAGCACGAGTCCTTGGAGGTTCTAACAAGTGTAGAATGGTTAAGAGAGTATTCTAAAGGCTTAGAATGGTCCAGGAATGTGTATTAGGACTTATAAGAACCATTAGAATGATCCTAAACAATACTTGAGTCCTCAAGGGACGTAGAGGGTGTAGCACGAGTCCTTGGAGGTTCTAACAAGTGTATAATGGTTAAGAGAGTATTGTAAAGGCTTAGAATGGTCTAGGAAGGTGTATTAGGACTTATAAAAACCATTAGAATGATCCTAAACATTGCTCGGTACCCCAAGGGACGTAGAGGGTGTAGCACGAGTCCTTGGAGGTTCTAACAAGTGTAGAATGGTTAAGAGAGTATTCTAAAGGCTTAGAATGGTCTAGGAATGTGTATCAGGACTTATAAGAACCATTAGAATGATCCTAAACATTGCTTGAGTCCCCAAGGGATGTAGAGGTTGTAGCATGTGTCCTTGGAGGTTCTAACAAGTGTAGAATGGTTAAGAGAGTATTCTAAAGGCTTAGAATGGTCTAGGAATGTGTATTAGGACTTATAAGAACCATTAGAATGATCCTAAACATTGCTCGGTACCCCAAGTGACGTAGAGGGTGTAGCACGAGTCCTTGGAGGTTCTAACAAGTGTAGAATGGTTAAGAGAGTATTCTAAAGGCTTAGAATGGTCCAGGAATGTGTATTAGGACTTATAAGAACCATTAGAATGATCCTAAACAATACTTGAGTCCTCAAGGGACGTAGAGGGTGTAGCACGAGTCCTTGGAGGTTCTAACAAGTGTATAATGGTTAAGAGAGTATTCTAAAGGCTTAGAATGGTCTAGGAAGGTGTATTAGGACTTATAAAAACCATTAGAATGATCCTAAACATTGCTCGGTACCCCAAGGGACGTAGAGGGTGTAGCACGAGTCCTTGGAGGTTCTAACAAGTGTAGAATGGTTAAGAGAGTATTCTAAAGGCTTAGAATGGTCCAGGAATGTGTATTAGGACTTATAAGAACCATTAGAATGATCCTAAACAATACTTGAGTCCTCAAGGGACGTAGAGGTTGTAGCATGAGTCCTTGGAGGTTTTAACAAGTGTATAATGGTTAAGAGAGTATTCTAAAGGCTTAGAATGGTCTAGGAATGTGTATTAGGACTTATAAGAACCATTAGAATGATCCTAAACATTGCTCGGTACCCCAAGTGACGTAGAGGGTGTAGCACGAGTCCTTGGAGGTTCTAACAAGTGTAGAATGGTTAAGAGAGTATTCTAAAGGCTTAGAATGGTCTAGGAAGGTGTATTAGGACTTATAAAAACCATTAGAATGATCCTAAACATTGCTCGGTACACCAAGGGACGTAGAGGGTGTAGCACGAGTCCTTGGATGTTCTAACAAATGTAGAATGGTTAAGAGAGTATTATAAAGGCTTAGAATGGTCTAGGAATGTGTATTAGGACTTATAAGAACCATTAGAATGATCCTAAACATTGCTCGGTACCCCAAGTGACGTAGAGGGTGTAGCACGAGTCCTTGGAGGTTCTAACAAGTGTAGAATGATTAAGAGAGTATTCTAACGGCTTAGAATGGTCGAGGAATGTGTATTAGGACTTATAAGAACCATTAGAATGATCCTAAACAATGCTTGAGTCCCCAAGGGATGTAGAGGTTGTAGCATGTGTCCTTGGAGGTTGTAACAAGTGTAGAATGGTTAAGAGAGTATTCTAAAGGCTTAGAATGGTCTAGGAAGGTGTATTAGGACTTATAAAAACCATTAGAATGATCCTAAACATTGCTTGGTACACCAAGGGAGGTAGAGGGTGTAGCACGAGTCCTTGGAGGTTCTAACAAGTGTAGAATGATCCTAAACAATGCTTGAGTCCCCAAGGGATGTAGAGGTTGTAGCATGTGTCCTTGGAGGTTGTAACAAGTGTAGAATGGTTAAGAGAGTATTCTAAAGGCTTAGAATGGTCTAGGAAGGTGTATTAGGACTTATAAAAACCATTAGAATGATCCTAAACATTGCTTGGTACACCAAGGGAGGTAGAGGGTGTAGCACGAGTCCTTGGATGTTCTAACAAGTGTAGAATGGTTAAGAGAGTATTCTAAAGGCTTAGAATCGTCTAGGAATGTGTATCAGGACTTATAAGAACCATTAGAATGATCCTAAACATTGCTTGAGTCCCCAAGGGATGTAGAGGTTGTAGCATGTGTCCTTGGAGGTTCTAACAAGTGTAGAATGGTTAAGAGAGTATTCTAAAGGCTTAGAATGGTCTAGGAATGTGTATTAGGACTTATAAGAACCATTAGAATGATCCTAAACATTGCTCGGTACCCCAAGGGACGTAGAGGGTGTAGCACGAGTCCTTGGAGGTTCTAACAAGTGTAGAATGGTTAAGAGAGTATTCTAAAGGCTTAGAATGGTCTAGGAAGGTGTATTAGGACTTATAAAAACCATTAGAATGATCCTAAACATTGCTTGGTACCCCAAAGGACGTGGAGGGTGTAGCACGAGTCCTTGGATGTTCTAACAAATGTAGAATGGTTAAGAGAGTATTCAAAAGGCTTAGAATGGTCTAGGAATATGTATTTGGACTTATATGAACCATTCGAATGATCCTAAACAATGCTTGAGTCCCCAAGGGATGTAGAGGGTGTAGCATGTGTCCTTGGAGGTTCTAACAAGTGTAGAATGGTTAAGAGAGTATTCTAAAGGCTTAGAATGGTCTAGGAATGTGTATCAGGACTTATAAGAACCATTAGAATGATCCTAAACATTGCTCGGTACCCCAAGTGACGTAGAGGGTGTAGCACGAGTCCTTGGAGGTTCTAACAAGTGTAGAATGGTTAAGAGAGTATTCTAACGGCTTAGAATGGTCGAGGAATGTGTATTAGGACTTATAAGAACCATTAGAATGATCCTAAACAATGCTTGAGTCCCCAAGGGATGTAGAGGTTGTAGCATGTGTCCTTGGAGGTTCTAACAAGTGTAGAATGGTTAAGAGAGTATTCTAAAGGCTTAGAATGGTCTAGGAATGTGTATTAGGACTTATAAGAACCATTAGAATGATCCTAAACATTGCTCGGTACCCCAAGGGACGTAGAGGGTGTAGCACGAGTCCTTGGAGGTTCTAACAAGTGTAGAATGGTTAAGAGAGTATTCTAAAGGCTTAGAATGGTCCAGGAATGTGTATTAGGACTTATAAACCATTAGAATGATCCTAAACAATACTTGAGTCCTCAAGGGACGTAGAGGGTGTAGCACGAGTCCTTGGAGGTTCTAACAAGTGTAGAATGGTTAAGAGAGTATTCTAAAGGCTTAGAATGGTCTAGGAATGTGTATTAGGACTTATAAGAACCATTAGAATGATCCTAAACATTGCTTGGTACACCAAGGGACGTAGAGGGTGTAGCAAGAGTCCTTGGATGTTCTAACAAATGTAGAATGGTTAAGAGAGTATTCTAAAGGCTTAGAATGGTCTAGGAATGTGTATTAGGACTTATAAGAACCATTAGAATGATCCTAAACATTGCTCGGTACCCCAAGTGACGTAGAGGGTGTAGCACGAGTCCTTGGAGGTTCTAACAAGTGTAGAATGGTTAAGAGAGTATTCTAAAGGCTTAGAATGGTCTAGGAAGGTGTATTAGGACTTATAAAAACCATTAGAATGATCCTAAACATTGCTTGGTACACTAAGGGACGTAGAGGGTGTAGCACGAGTCCTTGGATGTTCTAACAAGTGTAGAATGGTTAAGAGAGTATTCTAAAGGCTTAGAATGGTCTAGGAATGTGTATTTGGACTTATAAGAACCATTAGAATGATCCTAAACATTGCTCGGTACCCCAAGTGACGTAGAGGGTGTAGCCCGAGTCCTTGGAGGTTCTAACAAGTGTAGAATGGTTAAGAGTATTCTAAAGGCTTAGAATGGTCTAGGAATGTGTATTAGGACTTATAAGAACCATTAGAATGATCCTAAACTATACTTGAGTCCTCAAGGGACGTAGAGGGTGTAGCATGCGTCCTTGGAGGTTTTAACAAGTGTATAATGGTTAAGAGAGTATTCTAAAGGCTTAGAATGGTCTAGGAATGTGTATTAGGACTTATAAGAACCAATAGAATGATCCTAAACATTGCTCGGTACCCCAAGGGACGTAGAGGGTGTAGCACGAGTCCTTGGAGGTTCTAACAAGTGTAGAATGGTTAAGAGAGTATTCTAAAGGCTTAGAATGGTCTAGGAATGTGTATTAGGACTTATAAGAACCATTAGAATGATCCTAAACATTGCTTGGTACACCAAGGGACGTAGAGGGTGTAGCACGAGTCCTTGGAGGTTCTAACAAGTGTATAATGGTTAAGAGAGTATTCTAAAGGCTTAGAATCGTCTAGGAATGTGTATCAGGACTTATAAGAACCATTAGAATGATCCTAAACATTGCTCGGTTCCCCAAGTGATGTAGAGGGTGTAGCACGAGTCCTTGGAGGTTCTAACAAGTGTAGAATGGTTAAGAGAGTATTCTAAAGGCTTAGAATGGTCTAGGAATGTGTATTAGGACTTATAAGAACCATTAGAATGATCCTAAACATTGCTAGGTACACCAAGGGACGTGGAGGGTGTAGCACGAGTCCTTGGATGTTCTAACAAGTGTAGAATGGTTAAGAGAGTATTCTAAAGGCTTAGAATGGTCTAGGAATGTGTATTAGGACTTATAAGAACCATTAGAATGATCCTAAACATTGCTTGGTACACCAAGGGACGTAGAGGGTGTAGCACGAGTCCTTGGAGGTTCTAACAAGTGTAGAATGGTTAAGAGAGTATTCTAAAGGCTTAGAATGGTCTAGGAATGTGTATTAGGACTTATAAGAACCATTAGAATGATCCTAAACATTGCTTGGTACACCAAGGGACGTAGAGGGTGTAGCACGAGTCCTTGGAGGTTCTAACAAGTGTATAATGGTTAAGAGAGTATTCTAAAGGCTTAGAATCGTCTAGGAATGTGTATCAGGACTTATAAGAACCATTAGAATGATCCTAAACATTGCTCGGTTCCCCAAGTGATGTAGAGGGTGTAGCACGAGTCCTTGGAGGTTCTAACAAGTGTAGAATGGTTAAGAGAGTATTCTAAAGGCTTAGAATGGTCTAGGAATGTGTATTAGGACTTATAAGAACCATTAGAATGATCCTAAACATTGCTTGGTACACCAAGGGACGTAGAGGGTGTAGCACGAGTCCTTGGAGGTTTTAAGAAGTGTAGAATGGTTAAGAGAGTATTCTAAAGGCTTAGAATGGTCTAGGAAGGTGTATTAGGACTTATAAGAACCATTAGAATGATCCTAAACATTGCTAGGTACACCAAGGGACGTGGAGGGTGTAGCACGAGTCCTTGGATGTTCTAACAAGTGTAGAATGGTTAAGAGAGTATTCTAAAGGCTTAGAATGGTCTAGGAATGTGTATTAGGACTTATAAGAACCATTAGAATGATCCTAAACATTGCTTGGTACACCAAGGGACGTAGAGGGTGTAGCACGAGTCCTTGGAGGTTCTAACAAGTGTAGAATGGTTAAGAGAGTATTCTAAAGGCTTAGAATGGTCCAGGAATGTGTATTAGGACTTATAAGAACCATTAGAATGATCCTAAACAATACTTGAGTCCTCAAGGGACGTAGAGGGTGTAGCACGAGTCCTTGGAGGTTCTAACAAGTGTATAATGGTTAAGAGAGTATTCTAAAGGCTTAGAATGGTCTAGGAAGGTGTATTAGGACTTATTAAAACCATTAGAATGATCCTAAACATTGCTCGGTACCCCAAGGGACGTAGAGGGTGTAGCACGAGTCCTTGGAGGTTCTAACAAGTGTAGAATGGTTAAGAGAGTATTCTAAAGGCTTAGAATGGTCCAGGAATGTGTATTAGGACTTATAAGAACCATTAGAATGATCCTAAACATTGCTCGGTACACCAAGGGACGTAGAGGGTGTAGCACGAGTCCTTGGATGTTCTAACAAGTGTAGAATGGTTAAGAGAGTATTCTAAAGGCTTAGAATGGTCTAGGAAGGTGTATTAGGATTTATAAAAACCATTAGAATGATCCTAAACATTGCTTGGTACACTAAGGGACGTAGAGGGTGTAGCACGAGTCCTTGGATGTTCTAACAACTGTAGAATGGTTAAGAGAGTATTCTAAAGGCTTAGAATGGTCTAGGAATGTGTATTTGGACTTATAAGAACCATTAGAATGATCCTAAACATTGCTCGGTACCCCAAGTGACGTAGAGGGTGTAGCCCGAGTCCTTGGAGGTTCTAACAAGTGTAGAATGGTTAAGAGTATTCTAAAGGCTTAGAATGGTCTAGGAATGTGTATTAGGACTTATAAGAACCATTAGAATGATCCTAAACAATACTTGAGTCCTCAAGGGACGTAGAGGGTGTAGCATGAGTCCTTGGAGGTTTTAACAAGTGTATAATGGTTAAAAGAGTATTCTAAAGGCTTAGAATGGTCTGGGAATGTGTATTAGGACTTATAAGAACCATTAGAATGATCCTAAACATTGCTCGGTACCCCAAGGGACGTAGAGGGTGTAGCACGAGTCCTTGGAGGTTCTAACAAGTGTAGCATGGTTAAGAGAGTATTCTAAAGGCTTAGAATGGTCTAGGAAGGTGTATTAGGACTTATAAAAACCATTAGAATGATCCTAAACATTGCTTGGTACACCAAGGGAGTTAGAGGGTGTAGCACGAGTCCTTGGATGTTCTAACAAGTGTAGAATGGTTAAGAGAGTATTCTAAAGGCTTAGAATCGTCTAGGAATGTGTATCAGGACTTATAAGAACCATTAGAATGATCCTAAACATTGCTTGAGTCCCCAAGGGATGTAGAGGTTGTAGCATGTGTCCTTGGAGGTTCTAACAAGTGTAGAATGGTTAAGAGAGTATTCTAAAGGCTTAGAATGGTCTAGGAATGTGTATTAGGACTTATAAGAACAATTAGAATGATCCTAAACATTGCTCGGTACCCCAAGGGACGTAGAGGGTGTAGCACGAGTCCTTGGAGGTTCTAACAAGTGTAGAATGGTTAAGAGAGTATTCTAAAGGCTTAGAATGGTCCAGGAATGTGTATTAGGACTTATAAGAACCATTAGAATGATCCTAAACAATACTTGAGTCCTCAAGGGACGTAGAGGGTGTAGCACGAGTCCTTGGAGGTTCTAACAAGTGTATAATGGTTAAGAGAGTATTCTAAAGGCTTAGAATGGTCTAGGAAGGTGTATTAGGACTTATAAAAACCATTAGAATGATCCTAAACATTGCTCGGTACCCCAAGGGACGTAGAGGGTGTAGCACGAGTCCTTGGAGGTTCTAACAAGTGTAGAATGGTTAAGAGAGTATTCTAAAGGCTTAGAATGGTCCAGGAATGTGTATTAGGACTTATAAGAACCATTAGAATGATCCTAAACAATACTTGAGTCCTCAAGGGACGTAGAGGTTGTAGCATGAGTCCTTGGAGGTTTTAACAAGTGTATAATGGTTAAGAGAGTATTCTAAAGGCTTAGAATGGTCTAGGAATGTGTATTAGGACTTATAAGAACCATTAGAATGATCCTAAACATTGCTTGGTACACCAAGGGACGTAGAGGGTGTAGCACGAGTCCTTGGAGGTTCTAACAAGTGTAGAATGGTTAAGAGAGTATTCTAAAGGCTTAGAATGGTCCAGGAATGTGTATTAGGACTTATAAGAACCATTAGAATGATCCTAAACAATACTTGAGTCCTCAAGGGACGTAGAGGTTGTAGCATGAGTCCTTGGAGGTTTTAACAAGTGTATAATGGTTAAGAGAGTATTCTAAAGGCTTAGAATGGTCTAGGAATGTGTATTAGGACTTATAAGAACCATTAGAATGATCCTAAACATTGCTTGGTACACCAAGGGACGTAGAGGGTGTAGCACGAGTCCTTGGAGGTTCTAACAAGTGTATAATGGTTAAGAGAGTATTCTAAAGGCTTAGAATGGTCTAGGAATGTGTATTAGGACTTATAAGAACCATTAGAATGATCCTAAACATTGCTTGGTACACCAAGGGACGTAGAGGGTGTAGCACGAGTCCTTGGATGTTCTAACAAATGTAGAATGGTTAAGAGAGTATTCTAAAGGCTTAGAATAGTCTAGGAATGTGTATTAGGACTTATAAGAACCATTAGAATGATCCTAAACATTGCTCGATACCCCAAGTGACGTAGAGGGTGTAGCACGAGTCCTTGGAGGTTCTAACAAGTGTAGAATGGTTAAGAGAGTATTCTAAAGGCTTAGAATGGTCTAGGAAAGTGTATTAGGACTTATAAAAACCATTAGAATGATCCTAAACATTGCTTGGTACACTAAGGGACGTAGAGGGTGTAGCACGAGTCCTTGGATGTTCTAACAAGTGTAGAATGGTTAAGAGAGTATTCTAAAGGCTTAGAATGGTCTAGGAATGTGTATTTGGACTTATAAGAACCATTAGAATGATCCTAAACATTGCTCGGTACCCCAAGTGACGTAGAGGGTGTAGCCCGAGTCCTTGGAGGTTCTAACAAGTGTAGAATGGTTAAGAGTATTCTAAAGGCTTAGAATGGTCTAGGAATGTGTATTAGGACTTATAAGAACCATTAGAATGATCCTAAACAATACTTGAGTCCTCAAGGGACGTAGAGGGTGTAGCATGCGTCCTTGGAGGTTTTAACAAGTGTATAATGGTTAAGAGAGTATTCTAAAGGCTTAGAATGGTCTAGGAATGTGTATTAGGACTTATAAGAACCAATAGAATGATCCTAAACATTGCTCGGTACCCCAAGGGACGTAGAGGGTGTAGCACGAGTCCTTGGTGGTTCTAACAAGTGTAGAATGGTTAAGAGAGTATTCTAAAGGCTTAGAATGGTCCAGGAATATGTATTAGGACTTATAAGAACCATTAGAATGATCCTAAACAATACTTGAGTCCTCAAGGGACGTAGAGGGTGTAGCACGAGTCCTTGGAGGTTTTAACAATTGTAGAATGGTTAAGAGAGTATTCTAAAGGCTTAGAATGGTCTAGGAAGGTGTATTAGGACTTATAAGAACCATTAGAATGATCCTAAACATTGCTAGGTACACCAAGGGACGTGGAGGGTGTAGCACGAGTCCTTGGATGTTCTAACAAGTGTAGAATGGTTAAGAGAGTATTCTAAAGGCTTAGAATGGTCAAGGAATGTGTATTAGGACTTATAAGAACCATTAGAATGATCCTAAACAATGCTTGAGTCCTCAAGGGACGTAGAGCGTGTAGCATGAGTCCTTGGAGGTTCTAACAAGTGTAGAATGGTTAAGAAAGTATTCTAAAGGCTTAGAATGGTCTAGGAATGTGTATTAGGACATATAAAATCATTAGAATGATCCTAAACATTGCTTGGTACCCCAACGGACTTAGAGGGTGTAGCACGAGTCCTTGGAGGTTCTAACAAGTGTAGAATGGTTAAGAGAGTATTCTAAAGGCATAGAATGGTCTAGGAATGTGTATTAGGACTTATAAGAACCATTAGAATGATCCTAAACATTGCTTGGTACCCCAAGGGACGTAGAGGGTGTAGCATGAGTCCTTGGAGGTTCTAACAAGTGTAGAATGGTTAAGAGAGTATTCTAAAGGCTTAGAATGGTCTAGTAAGGTGTGTTAGGACTTATAAGAACCATTAGAATGATCCTAAACATTGCTTGGTACACCAAGGGACGTAGAGGGTGTAGCACGAGTCCTTGGATGTTCTAACAAGTGTAGAATGGTTAAGAGAGTATTCTAAAGGCTTAGAATGGTCTAGGAATGTGTATTAGGACTTATAAGAACCATTACAATGATCCTAAACAATACTTGAGTCCTCAAGGGACGTAGAGGGTGTAGCATTAGTCCTTGGATGTTTTAACAAGTGTATAATGGTTAAGAGAGTATTCTAAATGCTTAGAATGGTCTAGGAATGTGTATTAGGACTTATAAGAACCATTAGAATGATCCTAAACATTGCTCGGTACCCCAAGTGACGTAGAGGGTGTAGCACGAGTCCTTGGAGGTTCTAACAAGTGTAGAATGGTTAAGAGAGTATTCTAAAGGCTATGAATGGTCTAGGAATATGTATTTGGACTTATAAGAACCATTAGAATGATCCTAAACAATGCTTGAGTCCCCAAGGGACGTAGAGCGTGTAGCATGAGTCCTTGGAGGTTCTAACAAGTGTAGAATGGTTAAGAGAGTATTCTAAAGGCTATGAATGGTCTAGGAATATGTATTTGGACTTATAAGAACCATTAGAATGATCCTAAACAATGCTTGAGTCCCCAAGGGACGTAGAGGGTGTAGCATGAGTCCTTGGAGGTTCTAACAAGTGTAGAATGGTTAAGAGAGTATTCTAAAGGCTTAGAATGGTCTAGGAAGGTGTATTAGGACTTATAAGAACCATTAGAATGATCCTAAACATTGCTTGGTACACCAAGGGACGTAGAGGGTGTAGCACGAGTACTTGGATGTTCTAACAAGTGTAGAATTGTTAAGAGAGTATTCTAAAGGCTTAGAATGGTCTAGGAATGTGTATTAGGGCTTATAAGAACCATTAGAATGATCCTAAACAATACTTGAGTCCTCAAGGGACGTAGAGGGTGTAGCAGGAGTCCTTGGAGGTTTTAACAAGAGTATAATGGTTAAGAGAGTATTCTAAAGGCTTAGAATGGTCTAGGAATGTGTATTAGGACTTATAAGGACCATTAGAATGATCCTAAACATTGCTTGGTACACCAAGGGACGTAGAGGGTGTAGCACGAGTCCTTGGATGTTCTAACAAGTGTAGAATGGTTAAGAGAGTATTCTAAAGGCTTAGAATGGTCTAGGAATGTGTATTAGGACTTATAAGAACCATTACAATGATCCTAAACAATACTTGAGTCCTCAAGGGACGTAGAGGGTGTAGCATTAGTCCTTGGATGTTTTAACAAGTGTATAATGGTTAAGAGAGTATTCTAAATGCTTAGAATGGTCTAGGAATGTGTATTAGGACT
Source organism: Crotalaria pallida (assembly GCA_037953625.1). NCBI lineage: Eukaryota > Viridiplantae > Streptophyta > Magnoliopsida > Fabales > Fabaceae > Crotalaria > Crotalaria pallida. Next base: position 69,027,636 of record CM075649.1, on the reverse strand, counting down.
TATAAGAACCATTAGAATGATCCTAAACATTGCTTGGTACACCAAGGGACGTAGAGGGTGTAGCACGAGTCCTTGGATGTTCTAACAAGTGTAGAATGGTTAAGAGAGTATTCTAAAGGCTTAGAATGGTCTAGGAATGTGTATTAGGACTTATAAGAACCATTACAATGATCCTAAACAATACTTGAGTCCTCAAGGGACGTAGAGGGTGTAGCATTAGTCCTTGGATGTTTTAACAAGTGTATAATGGTTAAGAGAGTATTCTAAAGGCTTAGAATGGTCTAGGAATGTGTATTAGGACTTATAAGAACCATTACAATGATCCTAAACAATACTTGAGTCCTCAAGGGACGTAGAGGGTGTAGCATTAGTCCTTGGATGTTTTAACAAGTGTATAATGGTTAAGAGAGTATTCTAAATGCTTAGAATGGTCTAGGAATGTGTATTAGGACTTATAAGAACCATTAGAATGATCCTAAACATTGCTTGGTACCCCAAGTGACGTAGAGGGTGTAGCACGAGTCCTTGGAGGTTCTAACAAGTGTAGAATGGTTAAGAGAGTATTCTAAAGGCTATGAATGGTCTAGGAATATGTATTTGGACTTATAAGAACCATTAGAATGATCCTAAACAATGCTTGAGTCCCCAAGGGACGTAGAGCGTGTAGCATGAGTCCTTGGAGGTTCTAACAAGTGTAGAATGGTTAAGAGAGTATTCTAAAGGCTATGAATGGTCTAGGAATATGTATTTGGACTTATAAGAACCATTAGAATGATCCTAAACAATGCTTGAGTCCCCAAGGGACGTAGAGGGTGTAGCATGAGTCCTTGGAGGTTCTAACAAGTGTAGAATGGTTAAGAGAGTATTCTAAAGGCTTAGAATGGTCTAGGAAGGTGTATTAGGACTTATAAGAACCATTAGAATGATCCTAAACATTGCTTGGTACACCAAGGGACGTAGAGGGTGTAGCACGAGTACTTGGATGTTCTAACAAGTGTAGAATTGTTAAGAGAGTATTCTAAAGGCTTAGAATGGTCTAGGAATGTGTATTAGGACTTATAAGGACCATTAGAATGATCCTAAACATTGCTTGGTACACCAAGGGACGTAGAGGGTGTAGCACGAGTCCTTGGATATTCTAACAAGTGTAGAATGGTTAAGAGAGTATTCTAAAGGCTTAGAATGGTCTAGGAATATGTATTTGGACTTATAAGAACCATTAGAATGATCCTAAACAATGCTTGAGTCCCCAAGGGACGTAGAGGGTGTAGCATGAGTCCTTGGAGGTTCTAACAAGTGTAGAATGGTTAAGAGAGTATTCTAAAGGCTTAGAATGGTCTAGGAAGGTGTATTAGGACTTATAAGAACCATTAGAATGATCCTAAACATTGCTTGGTACACCAAGGGACGTAGAGGGTGTAGCACGAGTACTTGGATGTTCTAACAAGTGTAGAATTGTTAAGAGAGTATTCTAAAGGCTTAGAATGGTCTAGGAATGTGTATTAGGGCTTATAAGAACCATTAGAATGATCCTAAACAATACTTGAGTCCTCAAGGGACGTAGAGGGTGTAGCATGAGTCCTTGGAGGTTTTAACAAGAGTATAATGGTTAAGAGAGTATTCTAAAGGCTTAGAATGGTCTAGGAATGTGTATTAGGACTTATAAGGACCATTAGAATGATCCTAAACATTGCTTGGTACACCAAGGGACGTAGAGGGTGTAGCACGAGTCCTTGGATGTTCTAACAAGTGTAGAATGGTTAAGAGAGTATTCTAAAGGCTTAGAATGGTCTAGGAATGTGTATTAGGACTTATAAGAACCATTACAATGATCCTAAACAATACTTGAGTCCTCAAGGGACGTAGAGGGTGTAGCATTAGTCCTTGGATGTTTTAACAAGTGTATAATGGTTAAGAGAGTATTCTAAATGCTTAGAATGGTCTAGGAATGTGTATTAGGACTTATAAGAACCATTAGAATGATCCTAAACATTGCTTGGTACACCAAGGGACGTAGAGGGTGTAGCACGAGTCCTTGGATGTTCTAACAAGTGTAGAATGGTTAAGAGAGTATTCTAAAGGCTTAGAATGGTCTAGGAATGTGTATTAGGACTTATAAGAACCATTACAATGATCCTAAACAATACTTGAGTCCTCAAGGGACGTAGAGGGTGTAGCATTAGTCCTTGGATGTTTTAACAAGTGTATAATGGTTAAGAGAGTATTCTAAAGGCTTAGAATGGTCTAGGAATGTGTATTAGGACTTATAAGAACCATTACAATGATCCTAAACAATACTTGAGTCCTCAAGGGACGTAGAGGGTGTAGCATTAGTCCTTGGATGTTTTAACAAGTGTATAATGGTTAAGAGAGTATTCTAAATGCTTAGAATGGTCTAGGAATGTGTATTAGGACTTATAAGAACCATTAGAATGATCCTAAACATTGCTCGGTACCCCAAGTGACGTAGAGGGTGTAGCACGAGTCCTTGGAGGTTCTAACAAGTGTAGAATGGTTAAGAGAGTATTCTAAAGGCTATGAATGGTCTAGGAATATGTATTTGGACTTATAAGAACCATTAGAATGATCCTAAACAATGCTTGAGTCCCCAAGGGACGTAGAGCGTGTAGCATGAGTCCTTGGAGGTTCTAACAAGTGTAGAATGGTTAAGAGAGTATTCTAAAGGCTATGAATGGTCTAGGAATATGTATTTGGACTTATAAGAACCATTAGAATGATCCTAAACAATGCTTGAGTCCCCAAGGGACGTAGAGGGTGTAGCATGAGTCCTTGGAGGTTCTAACAAGTGTAGAATGGTTAAGAGAGTATTCTAAAGGCTTAGAATGGTCTAGGAAGGTGTATTAGGACTTATAAGAACCATTAGAATGATCCTAAACATTGCTTGGTACACCAAGGGACGTAGAGGGTGTAGCACGAGTACTTGGATGTTCTAACAAGTGTAGAATTGTTAAGAGAGTATTCTAAAGGCTTAGAATGGTCTAGGAATGTGTATTAGGACTTATAAGGACCATTAGAATGATCCTAAACATTGCTTGGTACACCAAGGGACGTAGAGGGTGTAGCACGAGTCCTTGGATATTCTAACAAGTGTAGAATGGTTAAGAGAGTATTCTAAAGGCTTAGAATGGTCTAGGAATATGTATTTGGACTTATAAGAACCATTAGAATGATCCTAAACAATGCTTGAGTCCCCAAGGGACGTAGAGGGTGTAGCATGAGTCCTTGGAGGTTCTAACAAGTGTAGAATGGTTAAGAGAGTATTCTAAAGGCTTAGAATGGTCTAGGAAGGTGTATTAGGACTTATAAGAACCATTAGAATGATCCTAAACATTGCTTGGTACACCAAGGGACGTAGAGGGTGTAGCACGAGTACTTGGATGTTCTAACAAGTGTAGAATTGTTAAGAGAGTATTCTAAAGGCTTAGAATGGTCTAGGAATGTGTATTAGGGCTTATAAGAACCATTAGAATGATCCTAAACAATACTTGAGTCCTCAAGGGACGTAGAGGGTGTAGCATGAGTCCTTGGAGGTTTTAACAAGAGTATAATGGTTAAGAGAGTATTCTAAAGGCTTAGAATGGTCTAGGAATGTGTATTAGGACTTATAAGGACCATTAGAATGATCCTAAACATTGCTTGGTACACCAAGGGACGTAGAGGGTGTAGCACGAGTCCTTGGATGTTCTAACAAGTGTAGAATGGTTAAGAGAGTATTCTAAAGGCTTAGAATGGTCTAGGAATGTGTATTAGGACTTATAAGAACCATTACAATGATCCTAAACAATACTTGAGTCCTCAAGGGACGTAGAGGGTGTAGCATTAGTCCTTGGATGTTTTAACAAGTGTATAATGGTTAAGAGAGTATTCTAAATGCTTAGAATGGTCTAGGAATGTGTATTAGGACTTATAAGAACCATTAGAATGATCCTAAACATTGCTTGGTACACCAAGGGACGTAGAGGGTGTAGCACGAGTCCTTGGATGTTCTAACAAGTGTAGAATGGTTAAGAGAGTATTCTAAAGGCTTAGAATGGTCTAGGAATGTGTATTAGGACTTATAAGAACCATTACAATGATCCTAAACAATACTTGAGTCCTCAAGGGACGTAGAGGGTGTAGCATTAGTCCTTGGATGTTTTAACAAGTGTATAATGGTTAAGAGAGTATTCTAAAGGCTTAGAATGGTCTAGGAATGTGTATTAGGACTTATAAGAACCATTACAATGATCCTAAACAATACTTGAGTCCTCAAGGGACGTAGAGGGTGTAGCATTAGTCCTTGGATGTTTTAACAAGTGTATAATGGTTAAGAGAGTATTCTAAATGCTTAGAATGGTCTAGGAATGTGTATTAGGACTTATAAGAACCATTAGAATGATCCTAAACATTGCTCGGTACCCCAAGTGACGTAGAGGGTGTAGCACGAGTCCTTGGAGGTTCTAACAAGTGTAGAATGGTTAAGAGAGTATTCTAAAGGCTATGAATGGTCTAGGAATATGTATTTGGACTTATAAGAACCATTAGAATGATCCTAAACAATGCTTGAGTCCCCAAGGGACGTAGAGCGTGTAGCATGAGTCCTTGGAGGTTCTAACAAGTGTAGAATGGTTAAGAGAGTATTCTAAAGGCTATGAATGGTCTAGGAATATGTATTTGGACTTATAAGAACCATTAGAATGATCCTAAACAATGCTTGAGTCCCCAAGGGACGTAGAGGGTGTAGCATGAGTCCTTGGAGGTTCTAACAAGTGTAGAATGGTTAAGAGAGTATTCTAAAGGCTTAGAATGGTCTAGGAAGGTGTATTAGGACTTATAAGAACCATTAGAATGATCCTAAACATTGCTTGGTACACCAAGGGACGTAGAGGGTGTTGCACGAGTACTTGGATGTTCTAACAAGTGTAGAATTGTTAAGAGAGTATTCTAAAGGCTTAGAATGGTCTAGGAATGTGTATTAGGACTTATAAGGACCATTAGAATGATCCTAAACATTGCTTGGTACACCAAGGGACGTAGAGGGTGTAGCACGAGTCCTTGGATGTTCTAACAAGTGTAGAATGGTTAAGAGAGTATTCTAAAGGCTTAGAATGGTCTAGGAATGTGTATTAGGACTTATAAGAACCATTACAATGATCCTAAACAATACTTGAGTCCTCAAGGGACGTAGAGGGTGTAGCATTAGTCCTTGGATGTTTTAACAAGTGTATAATGGTTAAGAGAGTATTCTAAATGCTTAGAATGGTCTAGGAATGTGTATTAGGACTTATAAGAACCATTAGAATGATCCTAAACATTGCTTGGTACACCAAGGGACGTAGAGGGTGTAGCACGAGTCCTTGGATGTTCTAACAAGTGTAGAATGGTTAAGAGAGTATTCTAAAGGCTTAGAATGGTCTAGGAATGTGTATTAGGACTTATAAGAACCATTACAATGATCCTAAACAATACTTGAGTCCTCAAGGGACGTAGAGGGTGTAGCACGAGTCCTTGGATGTTCTAACAAGTGTAGAATGGTTAAGAGAGTATTCTAAAGGCTTAGAATGGTCTAGGAATGTGTATTAGGACTTATAAGAACCATTACAATGATCCTAAACAATACTTGAGTCCTCAAGGGACGTAGAGGGTGTAGCATTAGTCCTTGGATGTTTTAACAAGTGTATAATGGTTAAGAGAGTATTCTAAATGCTTAGAATGGTCTAGGAATGTGTATTAGGACTTATAAGAACCATTAGAATGATCCTAAACATTGCTTGGTACCCCAAGTGACGTAGAGGGTGTAGCACGAGTCCTTGGAGGTTCTAACAAGTGTAGAATGGTTAAGAGAGTATTCTAAAGGCTATGAATGGTCTAGGAATATGTATTTGGACTTATAAGAACCATTAGAATGATCCTAAACAATGCTTGAGTCCCCAAGGGACGTAGAGCGTGTAGCATGAGTCCTTGGAGGTTCTAACAAGTGTAGAATGGTTAAGAGAGTATTCTAAAGGCTATGAATGGTCTAGGAATATGTATTTGGACTTATAAGAACCATTAGAATGATCCTAAACAATACTTGAGTCCCAAGGGACGTAGAGGGTGTAGCACGAGTCCTTGGAGGTTTTAACAATTGTAGAATGGTTAAGAGAGTATTCTAAAGGCTTAGAATGGTCTAGGAAGGTGTATTAGGACTTATAAGAACCATTAGAATGATCCTAAACATTGCTAGGTACACCAAGGGACGTGGAGGGTGTAGCACGAGTCCTTGGATGTTCTAACAAGTGTAGAATGGTTAGGAGAGTATTCTAAAGGCTTAGAATGGTCAAGGAATGTGTATTAGGACTTATAAGAACCATTAGAATGATCCTAAACAATGCTTGAGTCCTCAAGGGACGTAGAGCGTGTAGCATGAGTCCTTGGAGGTTCTAACAAGTGTAGAATGGTTAAGAAAGTATTCTAAAGGCTTAGAATGGTCTAGGAATGTGTATTAGGACATATAAAATCATTAGAATGATCCTAAACATTGCTTGGTACCCCAACGGACTTAGAGGGTGTAGCACGAGTCCTTGGAGGTTCTAACAAGTGTGGAATGGTTAAGAGAGTATTCCAAAGGCATAGAATGGTCTAGGAATGTGTATTAGGACTTATAAGAACCATTAGAATGATCCTAAAAATTGCTCGGTACCCCAAGTGACGTAGAGGGTGTAGCACGAGTCCTTGGAGGTTCTAACAATTGTAGAATGGTTAAGAGAGTATTCTAAAGGCTTAGAATGGTCTAGGAACATGTATTTGGACTTATAAGAACCATTAGAATGATCCTAAACATTGCTTGGTACACCAAGGGACGTAGAGGGTGTAGCACGGGTCCTTGGATGTTCTAACAAGTGTAGAATGGTTAAGAGAGTATTCTAAAGGCTAAGAATGGTCTAGGAATATGTATTTGGACTTATAAGAACCATTAGAATGATCCTAAACAATACTTGAGTCCCAAGGGACGTAGAGGGTGTAGCACGAGTCCTTGGAGGTTTTAACAATTGTAGAATGGTTAAGAGAGTATTCTAAAGGCTTAGAATGGTCTAGGAAGGTGTATTAGGACTTATAAGAACCATTAGAATGATCCTAAACATTGCTAGGTACACCAAGGGACGTGGAGGGTGTAGCACGAATCCTTGGATGTTCTAACAAGTGTAGAATGGTTAAGAGAGTATTCTAAAGGCTTAGAATGGTCAAGGAATGTGTATTAGGACTTATAAGAACCATTAGAATGATCCTAAACAATGCTTGAGTCCTCAAGGGACGTAGAGCGTGTAGCATGAGTCCTTGGAGGTTCTAACAAGTGTAGAATGGTTAAGAAAGTATTCTAAAGGCTTAGAATGGTCTAGGAATGTGTATTAGGACATATAAAATCATTAGAATGATCCTAAACATTGCTTGGTACCCCAACGGACTTAGAGGGTGTAGCACGAGTCCTTGGAGGTTCTAACAAGTGTAGAATGGTTAAGAGAGTATTCTAAAGGCATAGAATGGTCTAGGAATGTGTATTACGACTTATAAGAACCATTAGAATGATCCTAAAAATTGCTCGGTACCCCAAGTGACGTAGAGGGTGTAGCAAGAGTCCTTGGAGGTTCTAACAATTGTAGAATGGTTAAGAGAGTATTCTAAAGGCTTAGAATGGTCCAGGAATGTGTATTAGGACTTATAAGAACCATTAGAATGATCCTAAACAATACTTGAGTCCTCAAGGGACGTAGAGCGTGTAGCATGAGTCCTTGGAGGTTCTAACAAGTGTAGAATGGTTAAGAAAGTATTCTAAAGGCTTAGAATGGTCTAGGAACATGTATATGGACTTATAAGAACCATTAGAATGATCCTAAACATTGCTTGGTACACCAAGGGACGTAGAGGGTGTAGCACGAGTCCTTGGATGTTCTAACAAGTGTAGAATGGTTAAGAGAGTATTCTAAAGGCTAAGAATGGTCTAGGAATATGTATTTGGACTTATAAGAACCATTAGAATGATCCTAAACATTGCTTGGTACCCCAAAGGACGTAGAGGGTGTAGCATGAGTCCTTGGAGGTTCTAACAAGTGTAGAATGGTTAAGAGAGTATTCTAAAGGCTTAGAATGGTCTAGGAAGGTGTATTTGGACTTATAAGAACCATTAGAATAATCCTAAACAATGCTAGAGTCCCCAAGGGACGTAGAGGGTGTAGCATGAGTCCTTGGAGGTTCTAACAAGTGTAGAATGGTTAAGAGAGTATTCCAAAGGCTTAGAATGGTCTAGGAAGGTGTATTTGGACTTATAAGAACCATTAGAATGATCCTAAACAATGCTAGAGTCCCCAAGGGACGTAGAGGGTGTAGCATGAGTCCTTGGAGGTTCTAACAAGTGTAGAATGGTTAAGAGAGTATTCTAAAGGCTTAGAATGGTCTAGTAAGGTGTGTTAGGACTTATAAGAACCATTAGAATGATCCTAAACATTGCTTGGTACACCAAGGGACGTAGAGGGTGTAGCACGAGTCCTTGGATGTTCTAACAAGTGTAGAATGGTTAAGAGAGTATTCTAAAGGCTTAGAATGGTCTAGGAATGTGTATTAGGACTTATAAGAACCATTACAATGATCCTAAACAATACTTGAGTCCTCAAGGGACGTAGAGGGTGTAGCATTAGTCCTTGGATATTTTAACAAGTGTATAATGGTTAAGAGAGTATTCTAAATGCTTAGAATGGTCTAGGAATGTGTATTAGGACTTATAAGAACCATTAGAATGATCCTAAACATTGCTCGGTACCCCAAGTGACGTAGAGGGTGTAGCACGAGTCCTTGGAGGTTCTAACAAGTGTAGAATGGTTAAGAGAGTATTCTAAAGGCTATGAATGGTCTAGGAATATGTATTTGGACTTATAAGAACCATTAGAATGATCCTAAACAATGCTTGAGTCCCCAAGGGACGTAGAGCGTGTAGCATGAGTCCTTGGAGGTTCTAACAAGTGTAGAATGGTTAAGAGAGTATTCTAAAGGCTATGAATGGTCTAGGAATATGTATTTGGACTTATAAGAACCATTAGAATGATCCTAAACAATGCTTGAGTCCCCAAGGGACGTAGAGGGTGAAGCATGAGTCCTTGGAGGTTCTAACAAGTGTAGAATGGTTAAGAGAGTATTCTAAAGGCTTAGAATGGTCTAGGAAGGTGTATTAGGACTTATAAGAACCATTAGAATGATCCTAAACATTGCTTGGTACACCAAGGGACGTAGAGGGTGTAGCACGAGTACTTGGATGTTCTAACAAGTGTAGAATTGTTAAGAGAGTATTCTAAAGGCTTAGAATGGTCTAGGAATGTGTATTAGGGCTTATAAGAACCATTAGAATGATCCTAAACAATACTTGAGTCCTCAAGGGACGTAGAGGGTGTAGCATGAGTCCTTGGAGGTTTTAACAAGTGTATAATGGTTAAGAGAGTATTCTAAATGCTTAGAATGGTCTAGGAATGTGTATTAGGACTTATAAGAACCATTAGAATGATCCTAAACATTGCTTGGTACACCAAGGGACGTAGAGGGTGTAGCACGAGTCCTTGGATGTTCTAACAAGTGTAGAATGGTTAAGAGAGTATTCTAAAGGCTTAGAATGGTCTAGGAATGTGTATTAGGACTTATAAGAACCATTACAATGATCCTAAACAATACTTGAGTCCTCAAGGGACGTAGAGGGTGTAGCATTAGTCCTTGGATGTTTTAACAAGTGTATAATGGTTAAGAGAGTATTCTAAAGACTTAGAATGGTCTAGGAATGTGTATTAGGACTTATAAGAACCATTACAATGATCCTAAACAATACTTGAGTCCTCAAGGGACGTAGAGGGTGTAGCATTAGTCCTTGGATGTTTTAACAAGTGTATAATGGTTAAGAGAGTATTCTAAATGCTTAGAATGGTCTAGGAATGTGTATTAGGACTTATAAGAACCATTAGAATGATCCTAAACATTGCTCGGTACCCCAAGTGACGTAGAGGGTGTAGCACGAGTCTTTGGAGGTTCTAACAAGTGTAGAATGGTTAAGAGAGTATTCTAAAGGCTATGAATGGTCTAGGAATATGTATTTGGACTTATAAGAACCATTAGAATGATCCTAAACAATACTTGAGTCCCAAGGGACGTAGAGGGTGTAGCACGAGTCCTTGGAGGTTTTAACAATTGTAGAATGGTTAAGAGAGTATTCTAAAGGCTTAGAATGGTCTAGGAAGGTGTATTAGGACTTATAAGAACCATTAGAATGATCCTAAACATTGCTAGGTACACCAAGGGACGTGGAGGGTGTAGCACGAGTTCTTGGATGTTCTAACAAGTGTAGAATGGTTAAGAGAGTATTCTAAAGGCTTAGAATGGTCAAGGAATGTGTATTAGGACTTATAAGAACCATTAGAATGATCCTAAACAATGCTTGAGTCCTCAAGGGACGTAGAGCGTGTAGCATGAGTCCTTGGAGGTTCTAACAAGTGTAGAATGGTTAAGAAAGTATTCTAAAGGCTTAGAATGGTCTAGGAATGTGTATTAGGACATATAAAATCATTAGAATGATCCTAAACATTGCTTGGTACCCCAACGGACTTAGAGGTGTAGCACGAGTCCTTGGAGGTTCTAACAAGTGTGGAATGGTTAAGAGAGTATTCTAAAGGCATAGAATGGTCTAGGAACATGTATTTGGACTTATAAGAACCATTAGAATGATCCTAAACATTGCTTGGTACACCAAGGGACGTAGAGGGTGTAGCACGAGTCCTTGGATGTTCTAACAAGTGTAGAATGGTTAAGAGAGTATTCTAAAGGCTAAGAATGGTCTAGGAATATGTATTTGGACTTATAAGAACCATTAGAATGATCCTAAACATTGCTTGGTACCCCAAAGGACGTAGAGGGTGTAGCATGAGTCCTTGGAGGTTCTAACAAGTGTAGAATGGTTAAGAGAGTATTCTAAAGGCTTAGAATGGTCTAGGAAGGTGTATTTGGACTTATAAGAACCATTAGAATAATCCTAAACAATGCTAGAGTCCCCAAGGGACGTAGAGGGTGTAGCATGAGTCCTTGGAGGTTCTAACAAGTGTAGAATGGTTAAGAGAGTATTCCAAAGGCTTAGAATGGTCTAGGAAGGTGTATTTGGACTTATAAGAACCATTAGAATGATCCTAAACAATGCTAGAGTCCCCAAGGGACGTAGAGGGTGTAGCATGAGTCCTTGGAGGTTCTAACAAGTGTAGAATGGTTAAGAGAGTATTCTAAAGGCTTAGAATGGTCTAGTAAGGTGTGTTAGGACTTATAAGAACCATTAGAATGATCCTAAACATTGCTTGGTACACCAAGGGACGTAGAGGGTGTAGCACGAGTCCTTGGATGTTCTAACAAGTGTAGAATGGTTAAGAGAGTATTCTAAAGGCTTAGAATGGTCTAGGAATGTGTATTAGGACTTATAAGAACCATTACAATGATCCTAAACAATACTTGAGTCCTCAAGGGACGTAGAGGGTGTAGCATTAGTCCTTGGATATTTTAACAAGTGTATAATGGTTAAGAGAGTATTCTAAATGCTTAGAATGGTCTAGGAATGTGTATTAGGACTTATAAGAACCATTAGAATGATCCTAAACATTGCTCGGTACCCCAAGTGACGTAGAGGGTGTAGCACGAGTCCTTGGAGGTTCTAACAAGTGTAGAATGGTTAAGAGAGTATTCTAAAGGCTATGAATGGTCTAGGAATATGTATTTGGACTTATAAGAACCATTAGAATGATCCTAAACAATGCTTGAGTCCCCAAGGGACGTAGAGCGTGTAGCATGAGTCCTTGGAGGTTCTAACAAGTGTAGAATGGTTAAGAGAGTATTCTAAAGGCTATGAATGGTCTAGGAATATGTATTTGGACTTATAAGAACCATTAGAATGATCCTAAACAATGCTTGAGTCCCCAAGGGACGTAGAGGGTGTAGCATGAGTCCTTGGAGGTTCTAACAAGTGTAGAATGGTTAAGAGAGTATTCTAAAGGCTTAGAATGGTCTAGGAAGGTGTATTAGGACTTATAAGAACCATTAGAATGATCCTAAACATTGCTTGGTACACCAAGGGACGTAGAGGGTGTAGCACGAGTACTTGGATGTTCTAACAAGTGTAGAATGGTTAAGAGAGTATTCTAAAGGCTTAGAATGGTCTAGGAATGTGTATTAGGGCTTATAAGAACCATTAGAATGATCCTAAACAATACTTGAGTCCTCAAGGGACGTAGAGGGTGTAGCATGAGTCCTTGGAGGTTTTAACAAGAGTATAATGGTTAAGAGAGTATTCTAAAGGCTTAGAATGGTCTAGGAATATGTATTAGGACTTATAAGGACCATTAGAATGATCCTAAACATTGCTTGGTACACCAAGGGACGTAGAGGGTGTAGCACGAGTCCTTGGATGTTCTAACAAGTGTAGAATGGTTAAGAGAGTATTCTAAAGGCTTAGAATGGTCTAGGAATGTGAATTAGGACTTATAAGAACCATTACAATGATCCTAAACAATACTTGAGTCCTCAAGGGACGTAGAGGGTGTTGCATTAGTCCTTGGATGTTTTAACAAGTGTATAATGGTTAAGAGAGTATTCTAAATGCTTAGAATGGTCTAGGAATGTGTATTAGGACTTATAAGAACCATTAGAATGATCCTAAACATTGCTTGGTACACCAAGGGACGTAGAGGGTGTAGCACGAGTCCTTGGATGTTCTAACAAGTGTAGAATGGTTAAGAGAGTATTCTAAAGGCTTAGAATGGTCTAGGAATGTGTATTAGGACTTATAAGAACCATTACAATGATCCTAAACAATACTTGAGTCCTCAAGGGACGTAGAGGGTGTAGCATTAGTCCTTGGATGTTTTAACAAGTGTATAATGGTTAAGAGAGTATTCTAAAGGCTTAGAATGGTCTAGGAATGTGTATTAGGACTTATAAGAACCATTACAATGATCCTAAACAATACTTGAGTCCTCAAGGGACGTAGAGGGTGTAGCATTAGTCCTTGGATGTTTTAACAAGTGTATAATGGTTAAGAGAGTATTCTAAATGCTTAGAATGGTCTAGGAATGTGTATTAGGACTTATAAGAACCATTAGAATGATCCTAAACATTGCTCGGTACCCCAAGTGACGTAGAGGGTGTAGCACGAGTCCTTGGAGGTTCTAACAAGTGTAGAATGGTTAAGAGAGTATTCTAAAGGCTATGAATGGTCTAGGAATATGTATTTGGACTTATAAGAACCATTAGAATGATCCTAAACAATACTTGAGTCCCAAGGGACGTAGAGGGTGTAGCACGAGTCCTTGGAGGTTTTAACAATTGTAGAATGGTTAAGAGAGTATTCTAAAGGCTTAGAATGGTCTAGGAAGGTGTATTAGGACTTATAAGAACCATTAGAATGATCCTAAACATTGCTAGGTACACCAAGGGACGTGGAGGGTGTAGCACGAGTCCTTGGATGTTCTAACAAGTGTAGAATGGTTAAGAGAGTATTCTAAAGGCTTAGAATGGTCAAGGAATGTGTATTAGGACTTATAAGAACCATTAGAATGATCCTAAACAATGCTTGAGTCCTCAAGGGACGTAGAGCGTGTAGCATGAGTCCTTGGAGGTTCTAACAAGTGTAGAATGGTTAAGAAAGTATTCTAAAGGCTTAGAATGGTCTAGGAATGTGTATTAGGACATATAAAATCATTAGAATGATCCTAAACATTGCTTGGTACCCCAACGGACTTAGAGGGTGTAGCACGAGTCCTTGGAGGTTCTAACAAGTGTGGAATGGTTAAGAGAGTATTCTAAAGGCATAGAATGGTCTAGGAATGTGTATTAGGACTTATAAGAACCATTAGAATGATCCTAAAAATTGCTCGGTACCCCAAGTGACGTAGAGGGTGTAGCACGAGTCCTTGGAGGTTCTAACAATTGTAGAATGGTTAAGAGAGTATTCTAAAGGCTTAGAATGGTCTAGGAACATGTATTTGGACTTATAAGAACCATTAGAATGATCCTAAACATTGCTTGGTACACCAAGGGACGTAGAGGGTGTAGCACGAGTCCTTGGATGTTCTAACAAGTGTAGAATGGTTAAGAGAGTATTCTAAAGGCTAAGAATGGTCTAGGAATATGTATTTGGACTTATAAGAACCATTAGAATGATCCTAAACATTGCTTGGTACCCCAAAGGACGTAGAGGGTGTAGCATGAGTCCTTGGAGGTTCTAACAAGTGTAGAATGGTTAAGAGAGTATTCTAAAGGCTTAGAATGGTCTAGGAAGGTGTATTTGGACTTATAAGAACCATTAGAATGATCCTAAACAATGCTAGAGTCCCCAAGGGACGTAGAGGGTGTAGCATGAGTCCTTGGAGGTTCTAACAAGTGTAGAATGGTTAAGAGAGTATTCTAAAGGCTTAGAATGGTCTAGTAAGGTGTGTTAGGACTTATAAGAACCATTAGAATGATCCTAAACATTGCTTGGTACACCAAGGGACGTAGAGGGTGTAGCACGAGTCCTTGGATGTTCTAACAAGTGTAGAATGGTTAAGAGAGTATTCTAAAGGCTTAGAATGGTCTAGGAATGTGTATTAGGACTTATAAGAACCATTACAATGATCCTAAACAATACTTGAGTCCTCAAGGGACGTAGAGGGTGTAGCATTAGTCCTTGGATGTTTTAACAAGTGTATAATGGTTAAGAGAGTATTCTAAATGCTTAGAATGGTCTAGGAATGTGTATTAGGACTTATATGAACCATTAGAATGATCCTAAACATTGCTCGGTACCCCAAGTGACGTAGAGGGTGTAGCACGAGTCCTTGGAGGTTCTAACAAGTGTAGAATGGTTAAGAGAGTATTCTAAAGGCTATGAATGGTCTAGGAATATGTATTTGGACTTATAAGAACCATTAGAATGATCCTAAACAATGCTTGAGTCCCCAAGGGACGTAGAGCGTGTAGCATGAGTCCTTGGAGGTTCTAACAAGTGTAGAATGGTTAAGAGAGTATTCTAAAGGCTATGAATGGTCTAGGAATATGTATTTGGACTTATAAGAACCATTAGAATGATCCTAAACAATGCTTGAGTCCCCAAGGGACGTAGAGGGTGTAGCATGAGTCCTTGGAGGTTCTAACAAGTGTAGAATGGTTAAGAGAGTATTCTAAAGGCTTAGAATGGTCTAGGAAGGTGTATTAGGACTTATAAGAACCATTAGAATGATCCTAAACATTGCTTGGTACACCAAGGGACGTAGAGGGTGTAGCACGAGTACTTGGATGTTCTAACAAGTGTAGAATTGTTAAGAGAGTATTCTAAAGGCTTAGAATGGTCTAGGAATGTGTATTAGGGCTTATAAGAACCATTAGAATGATCCTAAACAATACTTGAGTCCTCAAGGGACGTAGAGGGTGTAGAATGAGTCCTTGGAGGTTTTAACAAGAGTATAATGGTTAAGAGAGTATTCTAAAGGCTTAGAATGGTCTAGGAATGTGTATTAGGACTTATAAGGACCATTAGAATGATCCTAAACATTGCTTGGTACACCAAGGGACGTAGAGGGTGTAGCACGAGTCCTTGGATGTTCTAACAAGTGTAGAATGGTTAAGAGAGTATTCTAAAGGCTTAGAATGGTCTAGGAATGTGTATTAGGACTTATAAGAACCATTACAATGATCCTAAACAATACTTGAGTCCTCAAGGGACGTAGAGGGTGTAGCATTAGTCCTTGGATGTTTTAACAAGTGTATAATGGTTAAGAAAGTATTCTAAATGCTTAGAATGGTCTAGGAATGTGTATTAGGACTTATAAGAACCATTAGAATGATCCTAAACATTGCTCGGTACCCCAAGTGACGTAGAGGGTGTAGCACGAGTCCTTGGAGGTTCTAACAAGTGTAGAATGGTTAAGAGAGTATTCTAAAGGCTATGAATGGTCTAGGAATATGTATTTGGACTTATAAGAACCATTAGAATGATCCTAAACAATGCTTGAGTCCCCAAGGGACGTAGAGCGTGTAGCATGAGTCCTTGGAGGTTCTAACAAGTGTAGAATGGTTAAGAGAGTATTCTAAAGGCTATGAATGGTCTAGGAATATGTATTTGGACTTATAAGAACCATTAGAATGATCCTAAACAATGCTTGAGTCCCCAAGGGACGTAGAGGGTGTAGCATGAGTCCTTGGAGGTTCTAACAAGTGTAGAATGGTTAAGAGAGTATTCTAAAGGCTTAGAATGGTCTAGGAAGGTGTATTAGGACTTATAAGAACCATTAGAATGATCCTAAACATTGCTTGGTACACCAAGGGACGTAGAGGGTGTAGCACGAGTCCTTGGATGTTCTAACAAGTGTAGAATTGTTAAGAGAGTATTCTAAAGGCTTAGAATGGTCTAGGAATGTGTATTAGGGCTTATAAGAACCATTAGAATGATCCTAAACAATACTTGAGTCCTCATGGGACGTAGAGGGTGTAGCATGAGTCCTGGGAGGTTTTAACAAGTGTATAATGGTTAAGAGAGTATTCTAAAGGCTTAGAATGGTCTAGGAATGTGTATTAGGACTTATAAGGACCATTAGAATGATCCTAAACATTGCTTGGTACACCAAGGGACGTAGAGGGTGTAGCACGAGTCCTTGGATGTTCTAACAAGTGTAGAATGGTTAAGAGAGTATTCTAAAGGCTTAGAATGGTCTAGGAATGTGTATTAGGACTTATAAGAACCATTAGAATGATCCTAAACATTGCTCGGTACCCCAAGTGACGTAGAGGGTGTAGCACGAGTCCTTGGAGGTTCTAACAAGTGTAGAATGGTTAAGAGAGTATTCTAAAGGCTTAGAATGGTCTAGGAACATGTATTTGGACTTATAAGAACCATTAGAATGATCATAAACAATGCTAGAGTCCCCAAGGGACGTAGAGGGTGTAGCATGAGTCCTTGGAGGTTTTAACAAGTGTAGAATGGTTAAGAGAGTATTCTAAAGGCTTAGAATGGTCTAGGAATGTGTATTAGGACTTATAAGAACCATTAGAATGATCCTAAACAATACTTGAGTCCTCAAGGGACGTAGAGGGTGTAGCATGAGTCCTTGGAGGTTTTAACAAGTGTATAATGGTTAAGAGAGTATTCTAAAGGCTTAGAATGGTCTAGGAATGTGTATTTGGACTTATAAGAACCATTAGAATGATCCTAAACATTGCTTGGTACACCAAGGGACGTAGAGGGTGTAGCACGAGTCCTTGGATGTTCTAACAAGTGTAGAATTGTTAAGAGAGTATTCTAAAGGCTTAGAATGGTCTAGGAATGTGTATTAGGGCTTATAAGAACCATTAGAATGATCCTAAACAATACTTGAGTCCTCAAGGGACGTAGAGGGTGTAGCATGAGTCCTTGGAGGTTTTAACAAGAGTATAATGGTTAAGAGAGTATTCTAAAGGCTTAGAATGGTCTAGGAATGTGTATTAGGACTTATAAGGACCATTAGAATGATCCTAAACATTGCTTGGTACACCAAGGGACGTAGAGGGTGTAGCACGAGTCCTTGGATGTTCTAACAAGTGTAGAATGGTTAAGAGAGTATTCTAAAGGCTTAGAATGGTCTAGGAATGTGTATTAGGACTTATAAGAACCATTACAATGATCCTAAACAATACTTGAGTCCTCAAGGGACGTAGAGGGTGTAGCATTAGTCCTTGGATGTTTTAACAAGTGTATAATGGTTAAGAGAGTATTCTAAATGCTTAGAATGGTCTAGGAATGTGTATTAGGACTTATAAGAACCATTAGAATGATCCTAAACATTGCTCGGTACCCCAAGTGACGTAGAGGGTGTAGCACGAGTCCTTGGAGGTTCTAACAAGTGTAGAATGGTTAAGAGAGTATTCTAAAGGCTATGAATGGTCTAGGAATATGTATTTGGACTTATAAGAACCATTAGAATGATCCTAAACAATGCTTGAGTCCCCAAGGGACGTAGAGCGTGTAGCATGAGTCCTTGGAGGTTCTAACAAGTGTAGAATGGTTAAGAGAGTATTCTAAAGGCTATGAATGGTCTAGGAATATGTATTTGGACTTATAAGAACCATTAGAATGATCCTAAACAATGCTTGAGTCCCCAAGGGACGTAGAGGGTGTAGCATGAGTCCTTGGAGGTTCTAACAAGTGTAGAATGGTTAAGAGAGTATTCTAAAGGCTTAGAATGGTCTAGGAAGGTGTATTAGGACTTATAAGAACCATTAGAATGATCCTAAACATTGCTTGGTACACCAAGGGACGTAGAGGGTGTAGCACGAGTCCTTGGATGTTCTAACAAGTGTAGAATTGCTAAGAGAGTATTCTAAAGGCTTAGAATGGTCTAGGAATGTGTATTAGGGCTTATAAGAACCATTAGAATGATCCTAAACAATACTTGAGTCCTCATGGGACGTAGAGGGTGTAGCATGAGTCCTGGGAGGTTTTAACAAGTGTATAATGGTTAAGAGAGTATTCTAAAGGCTTAGAATGGTCTAGGAATGTGTATTAGGACTTATAAGGACCATTAGAATGATCCTAAACATTGCTTGGTACACCAAGCGACGTAGAGGGTGTAGCACGAGTCCTTGGATGTTCTAACAAGTGTAGAATGGTTAAGAGAGTATTCTAAAGGCTTAGAATGGTCTAGGAATGTGTATTAGGACTTATAAGAACCATTAGAATGATCCTAAACATTGCTCGGTACCCCAAGTGACGTAGAGAGTGTAGCACGAGTCCTTGGAGGTTCTAACAAGTGTAGAATGGTTAAGAGAGTATTCTAAAGGCTTAGAATGGTCTAGGAATGTGGATTTGGACTTATAAAAACCATTAGAATGATCCTAAACAATGCTAGAGGCCCCAAGGGACGTAGAGGGTGTAGCATGAGTCCTTGGAGGTTTTAACAAGTGTAGAATGGTTAAGAGAGTATTCTAAAGGCTTAGAATGGTCTAGGAATGTGTATTAGGACATATAAAATCATTAGAATGATCCTAAACATTGCTTGGTACCCCAAAGGACTTAGAGGGTGTAGCACGAGTCCTTGGAGGTTCTAACAAGTGTAGAATGGTTAAGAGAGTATTCTAAAGGCATAGAATGGTCTAGGAATGTGTATTAGGACTTATAAGAACCATTAGAATGATCGTAAAAATTGCTCGGTACCCCAAGTGACGTAGAGGGTGTAGCACGAGTCCTTGGAGGTTCTAACAAGTGTAGAATGGTTAAGAGAGTATTCTAAAGGCTTAGAATGGTCTAGGAACATGTATTTGGACTTATAAGAACCATTAGAATGATCATAAACAATGCTAGAGTCCCCAAGGGACGTAGAGGGTGTAGCATGAGTCCTTGGAGGTTTTAACAAGTGTAGAATGGTTAAGAGAGTATTCTAAAGGCTTAGAATGGTCTAGGAATGTGTATTAGGACTTATAAGAACCATTAGAATGATCCTAAACAATACTTGAGTCCTCAAGGGACGTAGAGGGTGTAGCATGAGTCCTTGGAGGTTTTAACAAGTGTATAATGGTTAAGAGAGTATTCTAAAGGCTTAGAATGGTCTAGGAATGTGTATTAGGACTTATAAGAACCAATAGAATGATCCTAAACATTGCTTGGTACACCAAGGGACGTAGAGGGTGTAGCACGAGTCCTTGGATGTTCTAACAAGTGTAGAATGGTTAAGAGAGTATTCTAAAGGCTTAGAATGGTCTAGGAATGTGTATTAGGACTTATAAGAACCATTACAATGATCATAAACAATACTTGAGTCCTCAAGGGACGTAGAGGGTGTAGCATGAGTCCTTGGAGGTTTTAACAAGTGTATAATGGTTAAGAGAGTATTCTAAAGGCTTAGAATGGTCTAGGAATGTGTATTAGGACTTATAAGAACCATTAGAATGATCCTAAACATTGCTTGGTACACCAAGGGACGTAGAGGGTGTAGCACGAGTCCTTGGATGTTCTAACAAGTGTAGAATTGTTAAGAGAGTATTCTAAAGGCTTAGAATGGTCTAGGAATGTGTATTAGGGCTTATAAGAACCATTAGAATGATCCTAAACAATACTTGAGTCCTCAAGGGACGTAGAGGGTGTAGCATGAGTCCTTGGAGGTTTTAACAAGTGTATAATGGTTAAGAGAGTATTCTAAAGGCTTAGAATGGTCTAGGAATGTGTATTAGGACTTATAAGAACCATTAGAATGATCCTAAACATTGCTTGGTACACCAAGGGACGTAGAGGGTGTAGCACGAGTCCTTGGATGTTCTAACAAGTGTAGAATTGTTAAGAGAGTATTCTAAAGGCTTAGAATGGTCTAGGAATGTGTATTAGGGCTTATAAGAACCATTAGAATGATCCTAAACAATACTTGAGTCCTCAAGGGACGTAGAGGGTGTAGCATGAGTCCTTGGAGGTTTTAACAAGAGTATAATGGTTAAGAGAGTATTCTAAAGGCTTAGAATGGTCTAGGAATGTGTATTAGGACTTATAAGGACCATTAGAATGATCCTAAACATTGCTTGGTACACCAAGGGACGTAGAGGGTGTAGCACGAGTCCTTGGATGTTCTAACAAGTGTAGAATGGTTAAGAGAGTATTCTAAAGGCTTAGAATGGTCTAGGAATGTGTATTAGGACTTATAAGAACCATTACAATGATCCTAAACAATACTTGAGTCCTCAAGGGACGTAGAGGGTGTAGCATTAGTCCTTGGATGTTTTAACAAGTGTATAATGGTTAAGAGAGTATTCTAAATGCTTAGAATGGTCTAGGAATGTGTATTAGGACTTATAAGAACCATTAGAATGATCCTAAACATTGCTCGGTACCCCAAGTGACGTAGAGGGTGTAGCACGAGTCCTTGGAGGTTCTAACAAGTGTAGAATGGTTAAGAGAGTATTCTAAAGGCTATGAATGGTCTAGGAATATGTATTTGGACTTATAAGAACCATTAGAATGATCCTAAACAATGCTTGAGTCCCCAAGGGACGTAGAGCGTGTAGCATGAGTCCTTGGAGGTTCTAACAAGTGTAGAATGGTTAAGAGAGTATTCTAAAGGCTATGAATGGTCTAGGAATATGTATTTGGACTTATAAGAACCATTAGAATGATCCTAAACAATGCTTGAGTCCCCAAGGGACGTAGAGGGTGTAGCATGAGTCCTTGGAGGTTCTAACAAGTGTAGAATGGTTAAGAGAGTATTCTAAAGGCTTAGAATGGTCTAGGAAGGTGTATTAGGACTTATAAGAACCATTAGAATGATCCTAAACATTGCTTGGTACACCAAGGGACGTAGAGGGTGTAGCACGAGTCCTTGGATGTTCTAACAAGTGTAGAATTGCTAAGAGAGTATTCTAAAGGCTTAGAATGGTCTAGGAATGTGTATTAGGGCTTATAAGAACCATTAGAATGATCCTAAACAATACTTGAGTCCTCATGGGACGTAGAGGGTGTAGCATGAGTCCTGGGAGGTTTTAACAAGTGTATAATGGTTAAGAGAGTATTCTAAAGGCTTAGAATGGTCTAGGAATGTGTATTAGGACTTATAAGGACCATTAGAATGATCCTAAACATTGCTTGGTACACCAAGGGACGTAGAGGGTGTAGCACGAGTCCTTGGATGTTCTAACAAGTGTAGAATGGTTAAGAGAGTATTCTAAAGGCTTAGAATGGTCTAGGAATGTGTATTAGGACTTATAAGAACCATTAGAATGATCCTAAACATTGCTCGGTACCCCAAGTGACGTAGAGAGTGTAGCACGAGTCCTTGGAGGTTCTAACAAGTGTAGAATGGTTAAGAGAGTATTCTAAAGGCTTAGAATGGTCTAGGAATGTGGATTTGGACTTATAAAAACCATTAGAATGATCCTAAACAATGCTAGAGGCCCCAAGGGACGTAGAGGGTGTAGCATGAGTCCTTGGAGGTTTTAACAAGTGTAGAATGGTTAAGAGAGTATTCTAAAGGCTTAGAATGGTCTAGGAATGTGTATTAGGACATATAAAATCATTAGAATGATCCTAAACATTGCTTGGTACCCCAAAGGACTTAGAGGGTGTAGCACGAGTCCTTGGAGGTTCTAACAAGTGTAGAATGGTTAAGAGAGTATTCTAAAGGCATAGAATGGTCTAGGAATGTGTATTAGGACTTATAAGAACCATTAGAATGATCGTAAAAATTGCTCGGTACCCCAAGTGACGTAGAGGGTGTAGCACGAGTCCTTGGAGGTTCTAACAAGTGTAGAATGGTTAAGAGAGTATTCTAAAGGCTTAGAATGGTCTAGGAACATGTATTTGGACTTATAAGAACCATTAGAATGATCATAAACAATGCTAGAGTCCCCAAGGGACGTAGAGGGTGTAGCATGAGTCCTTGGAGGTTTTAACAAGTGTAGAATGGTTAAGAGAGTATTCTAAAGGCTTAGAATGGTCTAGGAATGTGTATTAGGACTTATAAGAACCATTAGAATGATCCTAAACAATACTTGAGTCCTCAAGGGACGTAGAGGGTGTAGCATGAGTCCTTGGAGGTTTTAACAAGTGTATAATGGTTAAGAGAGTATTCTAAAGGCTTAGAATGGTCTAGGAATGTGTATTAGGACTTATAAGAACCAATAGAATGATCCTAAACATTGCTTGGTACACCAAGGGACGTAGAGGGTGTAGCACGAGTCCTTGGATGTTCTAACAAGTGTAGAATGGTTAAGAGAGTATTCTAAAGGCTTAGAATGGTCTAGGAATGTGTATTAGGACTTATAAGAACCATTACAATGATCATAAACAATACTTGAGTCCTCAAGGGACGTAGAGGGTGTAGCATGAGTCCTTGGAGGTTTTAACAAGTGTATAATGGTTAAGAGAATATTCTAAAGACCTAGAATGGTCTAGGAATGTATATTCGGACTTATAAGAACCATTAGAATGATCCTAAACATTGCTAGGTACACCAAGGGACGTAGAGGGTGTAGCACGAGTCCTTGGATGTTCTAACAAGTGTAGAATGGTTAAGAGAGTATTCTAAAGGCTTAGAATGGTCTAGGAATGTGTATTAGGACTTATAAGAACCATTAGAATGATCCTAAACAATACTTGAGTCCTCAAGGGACGTAGAGGGTGTAGCATGAGTCCTTGGAGGTTTTAACAAGTGTATAATGGTTAAGAGAGTATTCTAAAGGCTTAGAATGGTCTAGGAATGTGTATTAGGACTTATAAGAACCATTAGAATGATCCTAAACATTGCTTGGTACACCAAGGAACGTAGAGGGTGTAGCACGAGTCCTTGGATGTTCTAACAAGTGTAGAATGGTTAAGAGAGTATTCTAAAGGCTTAGAATGGTCTAGGAATGTGTATTAGGACTTATAAGAACCATTAGAATGATCCTAAACAATACTTGAGTCCTCAAGGGACGTAGAGGGTGTAGCATGAGTCCTTGGAGGTTTTAACAAGTGTATAATGGTTAAGAGAGTATTCTAAAGGCTTAGAATGGTCTAGGAATGTGTATTAGGACTTATAAGAACCAATAGAATGATCCTAAACATTGCTTGGTACACCAAGGGACGTAGAGGGTGTAGCACGAGTCCTTGGATGTTCTAACAAGTGTAGAATGGTTAAAAGAGTATTCTAAAGGCTTAGAATGGTCTAGGAAGGTGTATTAGGACTTATAAGAACCATTAGAATGATCCTAAACATTGCTTGGTACACCAAGGGACGTAGAGGGTGTAGCACGAGTCCTTGGATGTTCTAACAAGTGTAGAATGGTTAAGAGAGTATTCTAAAGGCTTAGAATGGTCTAGGAATGTGCATTAGGACTTATAAGAACCATTAGAATGATCCTAAACAATACTTGAGTCCTCAAGGGACGTAGAGCGTGTAGCAGGAGTCCTTGGAGGTTCTAACAAGTGTAGAATTGTTAAGAAAGTATTCTAAAGGCTTAGAATGGTCTAGGAATGTGTATTAGGACATATAAAATCATTAGAATGATCCTAAACATTGCTTGGTACCCCAAAGGACTTAGAGGGTGTAGCACGAGTCCTTGGAGGTTCTAACAAGTGTAGAATGGTTAAGAGAGTATTCTAAAGGCATAGAATGGTCTAGGAATGTGTATTAGGACTTATAAGAACCATTAGAATGATCGTAAAAATTGCTCGGTACCCCAAGTGACGTAGAGGGTGTAGCACGAGTCCTTGGAGGTTCTAACAAGTGTAGAATGGTTAAGAGAGTATTCTAAAGGCTTAGAATGGTCTAGGAACATGTATTTGGACTTATAAGAACCATTAGAATGATCATAAACAATGCTAGAGTCCCCAAGGGACGTAGAGGGTGTAGCATGAGTCCTGGGAGGTTTTAACAAGTGTATAATGGTTAAGAGAGTATTCTAAAGGCTTAGAATGGTCTAGGAATGTGTATTAGGACTTATAAGAACCATTAGAATGATCCTAAACATTGCTTGGTACACCAAGGGACGTAGAGGGTGTAGCACGAGTCCTTGGATGTTCTAACAAGTGTAGAATGGTTAAGAGAGTATTCTAAAGGCTTAGAATGGTCTAGGAATGTGTATTAGGACTTATAAGAACCATTACAATGATCATAAACAATACTTGAGTCCTCAAGGGACGTAGAGGGTGTAGCATGAGTCCTTGGAGGTTTTAACAAGTGTATAATGGTTAAGAGAATATTCTAAAGACCTAGAATGGTCTAGGAATGTATATTCGGACTTATAAGAACCATTAGAATGATCCTAAACATTGCTAGGTACACCAAGGGACGTAGAGGGTGTAGCACGAGTCCTTGGATGTTCTAACAAGTGTAGAATGGTTAAGAGAGTATTCTAAAGGCTTAGAATGGTCTAGGAATGTGTATTAGGACTTATAAGAACCATTAGAATGATCCTAAACAATACTTGAGTCCTCAAGGGACGTAGAGGGTGTAGCATGAGTCCTTGGAGGTTTTAACAAGTGTATAATGGTTAAGAGAGTATTCTAAAGGCTTAGAATGGTCTAGGAATGTGTATTAGGACTTATAAGAACCATTAGAATGATCCTAAACATTGCTTGGTACACCAAGGAACGTAGAGGGTGTAGCACGAGTCCTTGGATGTTCTAACAAGTGTAGAATGGTTAAGAGAGTATTCTAAAGGCTTAGAATGGTCTAGGAATGTGTATTAGGACTTATAAGAACCATTAGAATGATCCTAAACAATACTTGAGTCCTCAAGGGACGTAGAGGGTGTAGCATGAGTCCTTGGAGGTTTTAACAAGTGTATAATGGTTAAGAGAGTATTCTAAAGGCTTAGAATGGTCTAGGAATGTGTATTAGGACTTATAAGAACCAATAGAATGATCCTAAACATTGCTTGGTACACCAAGGGACGTAGAGGGTGTAGCACGAGTCCTTGGATGTTCTAACAAGTGTAGAATGGTTAAAAGAGTATTCTAAAGGCTTAGAATGGTCTAGGAAGGTGTATTAGGACTTATAAGAACCATTAGAATGATCCTAAACATTGCTTGGTACACCAAGGGACGTAGAGGGTGTAGCACGAGTCCTTGGATGTTCTAACAAGTGTAGAATGGTTAAGAGAGTATTCTAAAGGCTTAGAATGGTCTAGGAATGTGCATTAGGACTTATAAGAACCATTAGAATGATCCTAAACAATACTTGAGTCCTCAAGGGACGTAGAGCGTGTAGCAGGAGTCCTTGGAGGTTCTAACAAGTGTAGAATTGTTAAGAAAGTATTCTAAAGGCTTAGAATGGTCTAGGAATGTGTATTAGGACATATAAAATCATTAGAATGATCCTAAACATTGCTTGGTACCCCAAAGGACTTAGAGGGTGTAGCACGAGTCCTTGGAGGTTCTAACAAGTGTAGAATGGTTAAGAGAGTATTCTAAAGGCATAGAATGGTCTAGGAATGTGTATTAGGACTTATAAGAACCATTAGAATGATCGTAAAAATTGCTCGGTACCCCAAGTGACGTAGAGGGTGTAGCACGAGTCCTTGGAGGTTCTAACAAGTGTAGAATGGTTAAGAGAGTATTCTAAAGGCTTAGAATGGTCTAGGAACATGTATTTGGACTTATAAGAACCATTAGAATGATCATAAACAATGCTAGAGTCCCCAAGGGACGTAGAGGGTGTAGCATGAGTCCTGGGAGGTTTTAACAAGTGTATAATGGTTAAGAGAGTATTCTAAAGGCTTAGAATGGTCTAGGAATGTGTATTAGGACTTATAAGAACCATTAGAATGATCCTAAACATTGCTTGGTACACCAAGGGACGTAGAGGGTGTAGCACGAGTCCTTGGATGTTCTAACAAGTGTAGAATGGTTAAGAGAGTATTCTAAAGGCTTAGAATGGTCTAGGAATGTGTATTAGGACTTATAAGAACCATTACAATGATCCTAAACAATACTTGAGTCCTCAAGGGACGTAGAGGGTGTAGCATGAGTCCTTGGAGGTTTTAACAAGTGTATAATGGTTAAGAGAGTATTCTAAAGGCTTAGAATGGTCTAGGAATGTGTATTAGGACTTATAAGGACCATTAGAATGATCCTAAACATTGCTTGGTACACCAAGGGACGTAGAGGGTGTAGCACGAGTCCTTGGATGTTCTAACAAGTGTAGAATGGTTAAGAGAGTATTCTAAAGGCTTAGAATGGTCTAGGAATGTGTATTAGGACTTATAAGAACCATTAGAATGATCCTAAACATTGCTTGGTACACCAAGGGACGTAGAGGGTGTAGCACGAGTCCTTGGATGTTCTAACAAGTGTAGAATGGTTAAGAGAGTATTCTAAAGGCTTAGAATGGTCTAGGAATGTGTATTAGGACTTATAAGAACCATTACAATGATCCTAAACAATACTTGAGTCCTCAAGGGACGTAGAGGGTGTAGCATGAGTCCTTGGAGGTTTTAACAAATGTATAATGGTTAAGAGAGTATTCTAAAGACCTAGAATGGTCTAGGAATGTGTATTAGGACTTATAAGAACCATTAGAATGATCCTAAACATTGCTAGGTACACCAAGGGACGTAGAGGGTGTAGCACGAGTCCTTGGATGTTCTAACAAGTGTAGAATGGTTAAGAGAGTATTCTAAAGGCTTAGAATGGTCTAGGAATGTGTATTAGGACTTATAAGAACCATTAGAATGATCCTAAACAATACTTGAGTCCTCAAGGGACGTAGAGGGTGTAGCATGAGTCCTTGGAGGTTTTAACAAGTGTATAATGGTTAAGAGAGTATTCTAAAGGCTTAGAATGGTCTAGGAATGTGTATTAGGACTTATAAGAACCATTAGAATGATCCTAAACATTGCTTGGTACACCAAGGGACGTAGAGGGTGTAGCACGAGTCCTTGGATGTTCTAACAAGTGTAGAATGGTTAAGAGAGTATTCTAAAGGCTTAGAATGGTCTAGGAATGTGTATTAGGACTTATAAGAACCATTAGAATGATCCTAAACAATACTTGAGTCCTCAAGGGACGTAGAGGGTGTAGCATGAGTCCTTGGAGGTTTTAACAAGTGTATAATGGTTAAGAGAGTATTCTAAAGGCTTAGAATGGTCTAGGAATGTGTATTAGGACTTATAAGAACCAATAGAATGATCCTAAACATTGCTTGGTACACCAAGGGACGTAGAGGGTGTAGCACGAGTCCTTGGATGTTCTAACAAGTGTAGAATGGTTAAGAGAGTATTCTAAAGGCTTAGAATGGTCTAGGAATGTGTATTAGGACTTATAAGAACCATTAGAATGATCCTAAACATTGCTTGGTACACCAAGGGACGTAGATGGTGTAGCACGAGTCCTTGGATGTTCTAACAAGTGTAGAATGGTTAAGAGAGTATTCTAAAGGCTTAGAATGGTCTAGGAATGTGTATTAGGACTTATAAGAACCATTACAATGATCCTAAACAATACTTGAGTCCTCAAGGGACGTAGAGGGTGTAGCATGAGTCCTTGGAGGTTTTAACAAGTGTATAATGGTTAAGAGAGTATTCTAAAGACCTAGAATGGTCTAGGAATGTGTATTAGGACTTATAAGAACCATTAGAATGATCCTAAACATTGCTAGGTACACCAAGGGACGTAGAGGGTGTAGCACGAGTCCTTGGATGTTCTAACAAGTGTAGAATGGTTAAGAGAGTATTCTAAAGGCTTAGAATGGTCTAGGAATGTGTATTAGGACTTATAAGAACCATTAGAATGATCCTAAACAATACTTGAGTCCTCAAGGGACGTAGAGGGTGTAGCATGAGTCCTTGGAGGTTTTAACAAGTGTATAATGGTTAAGAGAGTATTCTAAAGGCTTAGAATGGTCTAGGAATGTGTATTAGGACTTATAAGAACCATTAGAATGATCCTAAACATTGCTTGGTACACCAAGGGACGTAGAGGGTGTAGCACGAGTCCTTGGATGTTCTAACAAGTGTAGAATGGTTAAGAGAGTATTCTAAAGGCTTAGAATGGTCTAGGAATGTGTATTAGGACTTATAAGAACCATTAGAATGATCCTAAACAATACTTGAGTCCTCAAGGGACGTAGAGGGTGTAGCATGAGTCCTTGGAGGTTTTAACAAGTGTATAATGGTTAAGAGAGTATTCTAAAGGCTTAGAATGGTCTAGGAATGTGTATTAGGACTTATAAGAACCAATAGAATGATCCTAAACATTGCTTGGTACACCAAGGGACGTAGAGGGTGTAGCACGAGTCCTTGGATGTTCTAACAAGTGTAGAATGGTTAAGAGAGTATTCTAAAGGCTTAGAATGGTCTAGGAAGGTGTATTAGGACTTATAAGAACCATTAGAATGATCCTAAACATTGCTTGGTACACCAAGGGACGTAGAGGGTGTAGCACGAGTCCTTGGATGTTCTAACAAGTGTAGAATGGTTAAGAGAGTATTCTAAAGGCTTAGAATGGTCTAGGAATGTGCATTAGGACTTATAAGAACCATTAGAATGATCCTAAACAATACTTGAGTCCTCAAGGGACGTAGAGCGTGTAGCATGAGTCCTTGGAGGTTCTAACAAGTGTAGAATTGTTAAGAAAGTATTCTAAAGGCTTAGAATGGTCTAGGAATGTGTATTAGGACATATAAAATCATTAGAATGATCCTAAACATTGCTTGGTACACCAAGGGACGTAGAGGGTGTAGCACGAGTCCTTGGATGTTCTAACAAGTGTAGAATGGTTAAGAGAGTATTCTAAAGGCTTAGAATGGTCTAGGAATGTGTATTAGGACTTATAAGAACCATTAGAATGATCCTAAACAATACTTGAGTCCTCAAGGGACGTAGAGGGTGTAGCACGAGTTCTTGGAGGTTCTAACAAGTGTAGAATGGTTAAGAGAGTATTCTAAAGGCATAGAATGGTCTAGGAATGTGTATTAGGACTTATAAGAACCATTAGAATGATCGTAAAAATTGCTCGGTACCCCAAGTGACGTAGAGGGTGTAGCACGAGTCCTTGGATGTTCTAACAAGTGTAGAATGGTTAAGAGAGTATTCTAAAGGCTTAGAATGGTCTAGGAAGGTGTATTAGGACTTATAAGAACCATTAGAATGATCCTAAACATTGCTTGGTACACCAAGGGACGTAGAGGGTGTAGCACGAGTCCTTGGATGTTCTAACAAGTGTAAAATGGTTAAGAGAGTATTCTAAAGGCTTAGAATGGTCTAGGAATGTGCATTAGGACTTATAAGAACCATTAGAATGATCCTAAACAATACTTGAGTCCTCAAGGGACGTAGAGCGTGTAGCATGAGTCCTTGGAGGTTCTAACAAGTGTAGGATTGTTAAGAAAGTATTCTAAAGGCTTAGAATGGTCTAGGAATGTGTATTAGGACATATAAAATCATTAGAATGATCCTAAACATTGCTTGGTACACCAAGGGACGTAGAGGGTGTAGCACGAGTCCTTGGATGTTCTAACAAGTGTAGAATGGTTAAGAGAGTATTCTAAAGGCTTAGAATGGTCTAGGAATGTGTATTAGGACTTATAAGAACCATTAGAATGATCCTAAACAATACTTGAGTCCTCAAGGGACGTAGAGGGTGTAGCATGAGTCCTTGGAGGTTTTAACAAGTGTATAATGGTTAAGAGAGTATTCTAAAGGCTTAGAATGGTCTAGGAATGTGTATTAGGACTTATAAGAACCAATAGAATGATCCTAAACATTGCTTGGTACACCAAGGGACGTAGAGGGTGTAGCACGAGTCCTTGGATGTTCTAACAAATGTAGAATGGTTAAGAGAGTATTCTAAAGGCTTAGAATGGTCTAGGAAGGTGTATTAGGACTTATAAGAACCATTAGAATGATCCTAAACATTGCTTGGTACACCAAGGGACGTAGAGGGTGTAGCACGAGTCCTTGGATGTTCTAACAAGTGTAGAATGGTTAAGAGAGTATTCTAAAGGCTTAGAATGGTCTAGGAATGTGCATTAGGACTTATAAGAACCATTAGAATGATCCTAAACAATACTTGAGTCCTCAAGGGACGTAGAGCGTGTAGCATGAGTCCTTGGAGGTTCTAACATGTGTAGAATTGTTAAGAAAGTATTCTAAAGGCTTAGAATGGTCTAGGAATGTGTATTAGGACATATAAAATCATTAGAATGATCCTAAACATTGCTTGGTACCCCAAAGGACTTAGAGGGTGTAGCACGAGTTCTTGGAGGTTCTAACAAGTGTAGAATGGTTAAGAGAGTATTCTAAAGGCATAGAATGGTCTAGGAATGTGTATTAGGACTTATAAGAACCATTAGAATGATCGTAAAAATTGCTCGGTACCCCAAGTGACGTAGAGGGTGTAGCACGAGTCCTTGGAGGTTCTAACAAGTGTAGAATGGTTAAGAGAGTATTCTAAAGGCCTAGAATGGTCTAGGAATATATATTTGGACTTATAAGAACCATTAGAATGATCCTAAACATTGCTTGGTACACCAAGGGACGTAGAGGGTGTAGCACGAGTCCTTGGATGTTCTAACAAGTGTAGAATGGTTAAGAGAGTATTATAAAGGCTTAGAATGGTCTAGGAATGTGCATTAGGACTTATAAGAACCATTAGAATGATCCTAAACAATACTTGAGTCCTCAAGGGACGTAGAGCGTGTAGCATGAGTCCTTGGAGGTTCTAGAATTGTTAAGAAAGTATTCTAAAGGCTTAGAATGGTCTAGGAATGTGTATTAGGACATATAAAATCATTAGAATGATCCTAAACATTGCTTGGTACACCAAGGGACGTAGAGGGTGTAGCACGAGTCCTTGGATGTTCTAACAAGTGTAGAATGGTTAAGAGAGTATTCTAAAGGCTTAGAATGGTCTAGGAAGGTGTATTAGGACTTATAAGAACCATTAGAATGATCCTAAACATTGCTTGGTACACCAAGGGACGTAGAGGGTGTAGCACGAGTCCTTGGATGTTCTAACAAGTGTAGAATGGTTAAGAGAGTATTCTAAAGGCTTAGAATGGTCTAGGAATGTGCATTAGGACTTATAAGAACCATTAGAATGATCCTAAACAATACTTGAGTCCTCAAGGGACGTAGAGCGTGTAGCATGAGTCCTTGGAGGTTCTAACAAGTGTAGAATTGTTAAGAAAGTATTCTAAAGGCTTAGAATGGTCTAGGAATGTGTATTAGGACATATAAAATCATTAGAATGATCCTAAACATTGCTTGGTACACCAAGGGACGTAGAGGGTGTAGCACGAGTCCTTGGATGTTCTAACAAGTGTAGAATGGTTAAGAGAGTATTCTAAAGGCTTAGAATGGTCTAGGAATGTGTATTAGGACTTATAAGAACCATTAGAATGATCCTAAACAATACTTGAGTCCTCAAGGGACGTAGAGGGTGTAGCATGAGTCCTTGGAGGTTTTAACAAGTGTATAATGGTTAAGAGAGTATTCTAAAGGCTTAGAATGGTCTAGGAATGTGTATTAGGACTTATAAGAACCAATAGAATGATCCTAAACATTGCTTGGTACACCAAGGGACGTAGAGGGTGTAGCACGAGTCCTTGGATGTTCTAACAAATGTAGAATGGTTAAGAGAGTATTCTAAAGGCTTAGAATGGTCTAGGAAGGTGTATTAGGACTTATAAGAACCATTAGAATGTTCCTAAACATTGCTTGGTACACCAAGGGACGTAGAGGGTGTAGCACGAGTCCTTGGATGTTCTAACAAGTGTAGAATGGTTAAGAGAGTATTCTAAAGGCTTAGAATGGTCTAGGAATGTGCATTAGGACTTATAAGAACCATTAGAATGATCCTAAACAATACTTGAGTCCTCAAGGGACGTAGAGCGTGTAGCATGAGTCCTTGGAGGTTCTAACATGTGTAGAATTGTTAAGAAAGTATTCTAAAGGCTTAGAATGGTCTAGGAATGTGTATTAGGACATATAAAATCATTAGAATGATCCTAAACATTGCTTGGTACCCCAAAGGACTTAGAGGGTGTAGCACGAGTTCTTGGAGGTTCTAACAAGTGTAGAATGGTTAAGAGAGTATTCTAAAGGCATAGAATGGTCTAGGAATGTGTATTAGGACTTATAAGAACCATTAGAATGATCGTAAAAATTGCTCGGTACCCCAAGTGACGTAGAGGGTGTAGCACGAGTCCTTGGAGGTTCTAACAAGTGTAGAATGGTTAAGAGAGTATTCTAAAGGCCTAGAATGGTCTAGGAATATATATTTGGACTTATAAGAACCATTAGAATGATCCTAAACATTGCTTGGTACACCAAGGGACGTAGAGGGTGTAGCACGAGTCCTTGGATGTTCTAACAAGTGTAGAATGGTTAAGAGAGTATTATAAAGGCTTAGAATGGTCTAGGAATGTGCATTAGGACTTATAAGAACCATTAGAATGATCCTAAACAATACTTGAGTCCTCAAGGGACGTAGAGCGTGTAGCATGAGTCCTTGGAGGTTCTAACAAGTGTAGAATTGTTAAGAAAGTATTCTAAAGGCTTAGAATGGTCTAGGAATGTGTATTAGGACATATAAAATCATTAGAATGATCCTAAACATTGCTTGGTACACCAAGGGACGTAGAGGGTGTAGCACGAGTCCTTGGATGTTCTAACAAGTGTAGAATGGTTAAGAGAGTATTCTAAAGGCTTAGAATGGTCTAGGAAGGTGTATTAGGACTTATAAGAACCATTAGAATGATCCTAAACATTGCTTGGTACACCAAGGGACGTAGAGGGTGTAGCACGAGTCCTTGGATGTTCTAACAAGTGTAGAATGGTTAAGAGAGTATTCTAAAGGCTTAGAATGGTCTAGGAATGTGCATTAGGACTTATAAGAACCATTAGAATGATCCTAAACAATACTTGAGTCCTCAAGGGACGTAGAGCGTGTAGCATGAGTCCTTGGAGGTTCTAACAAGTGTAGAATTGTTAAGAAAGTATTCTAAAGGCTTAGAATGGTCTAGGAATGTGTATTAGGACATATAAAATCATTAGAATGATCCTAAACATTGCTTGGTACCCCAAACGACTTAGAGGGTGTAGCACGAGTTCTTGGAGGTTCTAACAAGTGTAGAATGGTTAAGAGAGTATTCTAAAGGCATAGAATGGTCTAGGAATGTGTATTAGGACTTATAAGAACCATTAGAATGATCGTAAAAATTGCTCGGTACCCCAAGTGACGTAGAGGGTGTAGCACGAGTCCTTGGAGGTTCTAACAAGTGTAGAATGGTTAAGAGAGTATTCTAAAGGCTTAGAATGGTCTAGGAACATGTATTTGGACTTATAAGAACGATTAGAATGATCATAAACAATGCTAGAGTCCCCAAGGGACGTAGAGGGTGTAGCATGAGTCCTTGGAGGTTTTAACAAGTGTAGAATGGTTAAGAGATTATTCTAAAGGCTTAGAATGGTCTAGGAAGGTGTATTAGGACTTATAAGAACCATTAGAATGATCCTAAACATTGCTTGGTACACCAAGGGACGTAGAGGGTGTAGCACGAGTCCTTGGATGTTCTAACAAGTGTAGAATGGTTAAGAGAGTATTCTAAAGGCTTAGAATGGTCTAGGAATGTGTATTAGGACTTATAAGAACCATTACAATGATCCTAAACAATACTTGAGTCCTCAAGGGACGTAGAGGGTGTAGCATGAGTCCTTGGAGGTTTTAACAAGTGTATAATGGTTAAGAGAGTATTCTAAAGACCTAGAATGGTCTAGGAATGTGTATTAGGACTTATAAGAACCATTAGAATGATCCTAAACATTGCTAGGTACACCAAGGGACGTAGAGGGTGTAGCACGAGTCCTTGGATGTTCTAACAAGTGTAGAATGGTTAAGAGAGTATTCTAAAGGCTTAGAATGGTCTAGGAATGTGTATTAGGACTTATAAGAACCATTAGAATGATCCTAAACAATACTTGAGTCCTCAAGGGACGTAGAGGGTGTAGCATGAGTCCTTGGAGGTTTTAACAAGTGTATAATGGTTAAGAGAGTATTCTAAAGGCTTAGAATGATCTAGGAATGTGTATTAGGACTTATAAGAACCATTAGAATGATCCTAAACATTGCTAGGTACACCAAGGGACGTAGAGGGTGTAGCACGAGTCCTTGGATGTTCTAACAAGTGTAGAATGGTTAAGAGAGTATTCTAAAGGCTTAGAATGGTCTAGGAATGTGTATTAGGACTTATAAGAACCATTAGAATGATCCTAAACATTGCTCGGTACCCAAGTGACGTAGAGGGTGTAGCACGAGTCCTTGGAGGTTTTAACAAGTGTATAATGGTTAAGAGAGTATTCTAAAGGCTTAGAATGGTCTAGGAATGTGTATTAGGACTTATAAGAACCATTAGAATGATCCTAAACATTGCTCGGTACCCCAAGGGACGTAGAGGGTGTAGCACGAGTCCTTGGAGGTTCTAACAAGTGTAGAATGGTTAAGAGAGTATTCTAAAGGCTTAGAATGGTCTAGGAAGGTGTATTAGGACTTATAAGAACCAATAGAATGATCCTAAACATTGCTTGGTACACCAAGGGACGTAGAGGGTGTAGCACGAGTCCTTGGATGTTTTAACAAGTGTAGAATGGTTAAGAGAGTATTCTAAAGGCTTAGAATGGTCTAGGAATGTGTATTAGGACTTATAAGAACCATTAGAATGATCCTAAACATTGCTCGGTACCCCAAGTGACGTAGAGGGTGTAGCATGAGTCCTTGGAGGTTCTAACAAGTGTAGAATGGTTAAGAGAGTATTCTAAAGGCTTAGAATGGTCTAGGAAGGTGTATTAGGACTTATAAGAACTATTAGAATGATCCTAAACATTGCTTGGTACACCAAGGGACGTAGAGGGTGTAGCACGAGTCCTTGGATGTTCTAACAAGTGTAGAATGGTTAAGAGAGTATTCTAAAGGTTTAGAATGGTCTAGGAATGTGTATTAGGACTTATAAGAACCATTAGAATGATCCTAAACATTGCTTGGTATACCAAGGGACGTAGAGGGTGTAGCACGAGTCCTTGGATGTTCTAACAAGTGTAGAATGGTTAAGAGAGTATTCTAAAGGCTTAGAATGGTCTAGGAAGGTGTATTTGGACTTATAAGAACCATCAGAATGATCCTAAACAATGCTAGAGTCCCCAAGGGACGTAGAGGGTGTAGCATGAGTCCTTGGAGGTTTTAACAAGTGTAGAATGGTTAAGAGAGTATTCTAAAGGCTTAGAATGGTCTAGGAATGTGTATTAGGACTTATAAGAACCATTAGAATGATCCTAAACTTTGCTTGGTACACCAAGGGACGTAGAGGGTGTAGCACGAGTCCTTGGATGTTCTAACAAGTGTAGAATGGTTAAGAGAGTATTCTAAAGGCTTAGAATGGTCTAGGAATGTGTATTAGGACTTATAAGAACCATTAGAATGATCCTAAACAATACTTGAGTCCTCAAGGGACGTAGAGGGTGTAGCATGAGTACTTGAAGGTTTTAACAAGTGTATAATGGTTAAGAGAGTATTCTAAAGGCTTAGAATGGTCTAGGAATGTGTATTAGGACTTATAAGAAACAATAGAATGATCCTAAACATTGCTTGGTACACCAAGGGACGTAGAGGGTGTAGCACGAGTCCTTGGATGTTCTAACAAGTGTAGAATGGTTAAGATAGTATTCTAAAGGCTTAGAATGGTCTAGGAATGTGTATTAGGACTTATAAGAACCATTAGAATGATCCTAAACATTGCTCGGTACCCCAAGTGACGTAGAGGGTGTAGCAGGAGTCCTTGGAGGTTTTAACAAGTGTATAATGGTTAAGAGAATATTCTAAAGGCTTAGAATGGTCTAGGAATGTGTATTAGGACTTATAAGAACCATTAGAATGATCCTAAACATTGCTTGGTATACCAAGGGACGTAGAGGGTGTAGCACGAGTCCTTGGATGTTCTAACAAGTGTAGAATGGTTAAGAGAGTATTCTAAAGGCTTAGAATGGTCTAGGAAGGTGTATTTGGACTTATAAGAACCATTAGAATGATCCTAAACAATGCTAGAGTCCCCAAGGGACGTAGAGGGTGTAGCAGGAGTCCTTGGAGGTTCTAACAAGTGTAGAATGGTTAAGAGAGTATTCTAAAGGCTTAGAATGGTCTAGGAAGGTGTATTAGGACTTATAAGAACCATTAGAATGATCCTAAACATTGCTTGGTACACCAAGGGACGTAGAGGGTGTAGCACGAGTCCTTGGATGTTCTAACAAGTGTAGAATGGTTAAGAGAGTATTCTAAAGGCTTAGAATGGTCTAGGAATGTGTATTAGGACTTATAAGAACCATTACAATGATCCTAAACAATACTTGAGTCCTCAAGGGACGTAGAGGGTGTAGCATTAGTCCTTGGATGTTTTAACAAGTGTATAATGGTTAAGAGAGTATTCTAAATGCTTGGAATGGTCTAGGAATGTGTATTAGGACTTATAAGAACCATTAGAATGATCCTAAACATTGCTCGGTACCCCAAGTGACGTAGAGGGTGTAGCACGAGTCCTTGGAGGTTCTAACAAGTGTAGAATGGTTAAGAGAGTATTCTAAAGGCTATGAATGGTCTAGGAATTTGTATTTGGACTTATAAGAACCATTAGAATGATCCTAAACATTGCTCGGTACCCCAAGTGACGTAGAGGGTGTAGCAGGAGTCCTTGGAGGTTTTAACAAGTGTATAATGGTTAAGAGAATATTCTAAAGGCTTAGAATGGTCTAGGAATGTGTATTAGGACTTATAAGAACCATTAGAATGATCCTAAACATTGCTTGGTATACCAAGGGACGTAGAGGGTGTAGCACGAGTCCTTGGATGTTCTAACAAGTGTAGAATGGTTAAGAGAGTATTCTAAAGGCTTAGAATGGTCTAGGAAGGTGTATTTGGACTTATAAGAACCATTAGAATGATCCTAAACAATGCTAGAGTCCCCAAGGGACGTAGAGGGTGTAGCAGGAGTCCTTGGAGGTTCTAACAAGTGTAGAATGGTTAAGAGAGTATTCTAAAGGCTTAGAATGGTCTAGGAAGGTGTATTAGGACTTATAAGAACCATTACAATGATCCTAAACAATACTTGAGTCCTCAAGGGACGTAGAGGGTGTAGCATTAGTCCTTGGATGTTTTAACAAGTGTATAATGGTTAAGAGAGTATTCTAAATGCTTGGAATGGTCTAGGAATGTGTATTAGGACTTATATGAACCATTAGAATGATCCTAAACATTGCTCGGTACCCCAAGTGACGTAGAGGGTGTAGCACGAGTCCTTGGAGGTTCTAACAAGTGTAGAATGGTTAAGAGAGTATTCTAAAGGCTATGAATGGTCTAGGAATTTGTATTTGGACTTATAAGAACCATTAGAATGATCCTAAACAATGCTTGAGTCCCCAAGGGACGTAGAGGGTGTAGCATGAGTCCTTGGAGGTTCTAACAAGTGTAGAATGGTTAAGAGAGTATTCTAAAGGCTTAGAATGGTCTAGGAAGGTGTATTAGGACTTATAAGAACCATTAGAATGATCCTAAACATTGCTTGGTACACCAAGGGACGTAGAGGGTGTAGCACGAGTCCTTGGATGTTCTAACAAGTGTAGAATGGTTAAGAGAGTATTCTAAAGGCTTAGAATGGTCTAGGAAGGTGTATTAGGACTTATAAGAACTATTAGAATGATCCTAAACATTGCTTGGTACACCAAGGGACGTAGAGGGTGTAGCACGAGTCCTTGGATGTTCTAACAAGTGTAGAATGGTTAAGAGAGTATTCTAAAGGCTTAGAATGGTCTAGGAATGTGTATTAGGACTTATAAGAACCATTAGAATGATCCTAAATATTGCTCGGTACCCCAAGTGACGTAGAGGGTGTAGCATGAGTCCTTGGAGGTTCTAACAAGTGTAGAATGGTTAAGAGAGTATTCTAAAGGCTTAGAATGGTCTAGGAAGGTGTATTAGGACTTATAAGAACTATTAGAATGATCCTAAACATTGCTTGGTACACCAAGGGACGTAGAGGGTGTAGCACGAGTCCTTGGATGTTCTAACAAGTGTAGAATGGTTAAGAGAGTATTCTAAAGGTTTAGAATGGTCTAGGAATGTGTATTAGGACTTATAAGAACCATTAGAATGATCCTAAACATTGCTCGGTACCCCAAGTGACGTAGAGGGTGTAGCACGAGTCCTTGGAGGTTCTAACAAGTGTAGAATGGTTAAGAGAGTATTCTAAAGGCTTAGAATGGTCTAGGAATTTGTATTAGGACTTATAAGAACCATCAGAATGATCCTAAACAATGCTAGAGTCCCCAAGGGACGTAGAGGGTGTAGCATGAGTCCTTGGAGGTTTTAACAAGTGTAGAATGGTTAAGAGAGTATTCTACAGGCTTAGAATGGTCTAGGAATGTGTATTAGGACTTATAAGAACCATTAGAATGATCCTAAACATTGCTTGGTACACCAAGGGACGTAGAGGGTGTAGCACGAGTCCTTGGATGTTCTAACAAGTGTAGAATGGTTAAGAGAGTATTCTAAAGGCTTAGAATGGTCTAGGAATGTGTATTAGGACTTATAAGAACCATTAGAATGATCCTAAACAATACTTGAGTCCTCAAGGGACGTAGAGGGTGTAGCATGAGTCCTTGAAGGTTTTAACAAGTGTATAATGGTTAAGAGAGTATTCTAAAGGCTTAGAATGGTCTAGGAATGTGTATTAGGACTTATAAGAACCAATAGAATGATCCTAAACATTGCTTGGTACACCAAGGGACGTAGAGGGTGTAGCACGAGTCCTTGGATGTTCTAACAAGTGTAGAATGGTTAAGATAGTATTCTAAAGGCTTAGAATGGTCTAGGAATGTGTATTAGGACTTATAAGAACCATTAGAATGATCCTAAACATTGCTCGGTACCCCAAGTGACGTAGAGGGTGTAGCAGGAGTCCTTGGAGGTTTTAACAAGTGTATAATGGTTAAGAGAATATTCTAAAGGCTTAGAATGGTCTAGGAATGTGTATTAGGACTTATAAGAACCATTAGAATGATCCTAAACATTGCTTGGTATACCAAGGGACGTAGAGGGTGTAGCACGAGTCCTTGGATGTTCTAACAAGTGTAGAATGGTTAAGAGAGTATTCTAAAGGCTTAGAATGGTCTAGGAAGGTGTATTTGGACTTATAAGAACCATCAGAATGATCCTAAACAATGCTAGAGTCCCCAAGGGACGTAGAGGGTGTAGCATGAGTCCTTGGAGGTTTTAACAAGTGTAGAATGGTTAAGAGAGTATTCTAAAGGCTTAGAATGGTCTAGGAATGTGTATTAGGACTTATAAGAACCATTAGAATGAT
Source organism: Crotalaria pallida (assembly GCA_037953625.1). Classification (NCBI taxonomy): domain Eukaryota; kingdom Viridiplantae; phylum Streptophyta; class Magnoliopsida; order Fabales; family Fabaceae; genus Crotalaria; species Crotalaria pallida. The sequence continues at coordinate 68,987,782 of CM075649.1, read as the reverse complement.
CCTAAACATTGCTTGGTACACCAAGGGACGTAGAGGGTGTAGCACGAGTCCTTGGATGTTCTAACAAGTGTAGAATGGTTAAGAGAGTATTCTAAAGGCTTAGAATGGTCTAGGAATGTGTATTAGGACTTATAAGAACCATTAGAATGATCCTAAACAATACTTGAGTCCTCAAGGGACGTAGAGGGTGTAGCATGAGTACTTGAAGGTTTTAACAAGTGTATAATGGTTAAGAGAGTATTCTAAAGGCTTAGAATGGTCTAGGAATGTGTATTAGGACTTATAAGAACCAATAGAATGATCCTAAACATTGCTTGGTACACCAAGGGACGTAGAGGGTGTAGCACGAGTCCTTGGATGTTCTAACAAGTGTAGAATGGTTAAGATAGTATTCTAAAGGCTTAGAATGGTCTAGGAATGTGTATTAGGACTTATAAGAACCATTAGAATGATCCTAAACATTGCTCGGTACCCCAAGTGACGTAGAGGGTGTAGCAGGAGTCCTTGGAGGTTTTAACAAGTGTATAATGGTTAAGAGAATATTCTAAAGGCTTAGAATGGTCTAGGAATGTGTATTAGGACTTATAAGAACCATTAGAATGATCCTAAACATTGCTTGGTATACCAAGGGACGTAGAGGGTGTAGCACGAGTCCTTGGATGTTCTAACAAGTGTAGAATGGTTAAGAGAGTATTCTAAAGGCTTAGAATGGTCTAGGAAGGTGTATTTGGACTTATAAGAACCATTAGAATGATCCTAAACAATGCTAGAGTCCCCAAGGGACGTAGAGGGTGTAGCATGAGTCCTTGGAGGTTCTAACAAGTGTAGAATGGTTAAGAGAGTATTCTAAAGGCTTAGAATGGTCTAGGAAGGTGTATTAGGACTTATAAGAACCATTAGAATGATCCTAAACATTGCTTGGTACACCAAGGGACGTAGAGGGTGTAGCACGAGTCCTTGGATGTTCTAACAAGTGTAGAATGGTTAAGATAGTATTCTAAAGGCTTAGAATGGTCTAGGAATGTGTATTAGGACTTATAAGAACCATTAGAATGATCCTAAACATTGCTCGGTACCCCAAGTGACGTAGAGGGTGTAGCAGGAGTCCTTGGAGGTTTTAACAAGTGTATAATGGTTAAGAGAATATTCTAAAGGCTTAGAATGGTCTAGGAATGTGTATTAGGACTTATAAGAACCATTAGAATGATCCTAAACATTGCTTGGTATACCAAGGGACGTAGAGGGTGTAGCACGAGTCCTTGGATGTTCTAACAAGTGTAGAATGGTTAAGAGAGTATTCTAAAGGCTTAGAATGGTCTAGGAAGGTGTATTTGGACTTATAAGAACCATTAGAATGATCCTAAACAATGCTAGAGTCCCCAAGGGACGTAGAGGGTGTAGCAGGAGTCCTTGGAGGTTCTAACAAGTGTAGAATGGTTAAGAGAGTATTCTAAAGGCTTAGAATGGTCTAGGAAGGTGTATTAGGACTTATAAGAACCATTAGAATGATCCTAAACATTGCTTGGTACACCAAGGGACGTAGAGGGTGTAGCACGAGTCCTTGGATGTTCTAACAAGTGTAGAATGGTTAAGAGAGTATTCTAAAGGCTTAGAATGGTCTAGGAATGTGTATTAGGACTTATAAGAACCATTACAATGATCCTAAACAATACTTGAGTCCTCAAGGGACGTAGAGGGTGTAGCATTAGTCCTTGGATGTTTTAACAAGTGTATAATGGTTAAGAGAGTATTCTAAATGCTTGGAATGGTCTAGGAATGTGTATTAGGACTTATAAGAACCATTAGAATGATCCTAAACATTGCTCGGTACCCCAAGTGACGTAGAGGGTGTAGCACGAGTCCTTGGAGGTTCTAACAAGTGTAGAATGGTTAAGAGAGTATTCTAAAGGCTATGAATGGTCTAGGAATTTGTATTTGGACTTATAAGAACCATTAGAATGATCCTAAACATTGCTCGGTACCCCAAGTGACGTAGAGGGTGTAGCAGGAGTCCTTGGAGGTTTTAACAAGTGTATAATGGTTAAGAGAATATTCTAAAGGCTTAGAATGGTCTAGGAATGTGTATTAGGACTTATAAGAACCATTAGAATGATCCTAAACATTGCTTGGTATACCAAGGGACGTAGAGGGTGTAGCACGAGTCCTTGGATGTTCTAACAAGTGTAGAATGGTTAAGAGAGTATTCTAAAGGCTTAGAATGGTCTAGGAAGGTGTATTTGGACTTATAAGAACCATTAGAATGATCCTAAACAATGCTAGAGTCCCCAAGGGACGTAGAGGGTGTAGCAGGAGTCCTTGGAGGTTCTAACAAGTGTAGAATGGTTAAGAGAGTATTCTAAAGGCTTAGAATGGTCTAGGAAGGTGTATTAGGACTTATAAGAACCATTACAATGATCCTAAACAATACTTGAGTCCTCAAGGGACGTAGAGGGTGTAGCATTAGTCCTTGGATGTTTTAACAAGTGTATAATGGTTAAGAGAGTATTCTAAATGCTTGGAATGGTCTAGGAATGTGTATTAGGACTTATATGAACCATTAGAATGATCCTAAACATTGCTCGGTACCCCAAGTGACGTAGAGGGTGTAGCACGAGTCCTTGGAGGTTCTAACAAGTGTAGAATGGTTAAGAGAGTATTCTAAAGGCTATGAATGGTCTAGGAATTTGTATTTGGACTTATAAGAACCATTAGAATGATCCTAAACAATGCTTGAGTCCCCAAGGGACGTAGAGGGTGTAGCATGAGTCCTTGGAGGTTCTAACAAGTGTAGAATGGTTAAGAGAGTATTCTAAAGGCTTAGAATGGTCTAGGAAGGTGTATTAGGACTTATAAGAACCATTAGAATGATCCTAAACATTGCTTGGTACACCAAGGGACGTAGAGGGTGTAGCACGAGTCCTTGGATGTTCTAACAAGTGTAGAATGGTTAAGAGAGTATTCTAAAGGCTTAGAATGGTCTAGGAATGTGTATTAGGACTTATAAGAACCATTACAATGATCCTAAACAATACTTGAGTCCTCAAGGGACGTAGAGGGTGTAGCATTAGTCCTTGGATGTTTTAACAAGTGTATAATGGTTAAGAGAGTATTCTAAATGCTTGGAATGGTCTAGGAATGTGTATTAGGACTTATAAGAACCATTAGAATGATCCTAACCATTGCTAGAGTCCCCAAGGGACGTAGAGGGTGTAGCAGGAGTCCTTGGAGGTTCTAACAAGTGTAGAATGGTTAAGAGAGTATTCTAAAGGCTTAGAATGGTCTAGGAATGTGTATTAGGACTTATAAGAACCATTAGAATGATCCTAAATAATACTTGAGTCCTCAAGGGACGTAGAGGGTGTAGCACGAGTCCTTGGAGGTTTTAACAAGTGTATAATGGTTAAGAGAGTATTCTAAAGGCTTAGAATGGTCTAGGAATGTGTATTAGGACTTATAAGGACCATTAGAATGATCCTAAACATTGCTTGGTACACCAAGGGACGTAGAGGGTGTAGCACGAGTCCTTGGATGTTCTAACAAGTGTAGAATGGTTAAGAGAGTATTCTAAAGGCTTAGAATGGTCTAGGAATGTGTATTAGGACTTATAAGAACCATTAGAATGATCCTAAGCATTGCTCCGTACCCCAAGTGACGTAGAGGGTGTAGCACGAGTCCTTGGAGGTTCTAACAAGTGTAGAATGGTTAAGAGAGTATTCTAAAGGCTTAGAATGGTCTAGGAATGTGTATTAGGACTTATAAGAACCATTAGAATGATCCTAAATAATACTTGAGTCCTCAAGGGACGTAGAGGGTGTAGCATGAGTCCTTGGAGGTTTTAACAAGTGTATAATGGTTAAGAGAGTATTCTAAAGGCTTAGAATGGTCTAGGAATGTGTATTAGGACTTATAAGAACCATTAGAATGATCCTAAACAATGCTAGAGTCCCCAAGGGACGTAGAGGGTGTAGCAGGAGTCCTTGGAGGTTCTAACAAGTGTAGAATGGTTAAGAGAGTATTCTAAAGGCTTAGAATGGTCTAGGAAGGTGTATTAGGACTTATAAGAACCATTAGAATGATCCTAAACATTGCTTGGTACACCAAGGGACGTAGAGGGTGTAGCACGAGTCCTTGGATGTTCTAACAAGTGTAGAATGGTTAAGATAGTATTCTAAAGGCTTAGAATGGTCTAGGAATGTGTATTAGGACTTATAAGAACCATTAGAATGATCCTAAACATTGCTCGGTACCCCAAGTGACGTAGAGGGTGTAGCAGGAGTCCTTGGAGGTTTTAACAAGTGTATAATGGTTAAGAGAATATTCTAAAGGCTTAGAATGGTCTAGGAATGTGTATTAGGACTTATAAGAACCATTAGAATGATCCTAAACATTGCTTGGTATACCAAGGGACGTAGAGGGTGTAGCACGAGTCCTTGGATGTTCTAACAAGTGTAGAAAGGTTAAGAGAGTATTCTAAAGGCTTAGAATGGTCTAGGAAGGTGTATTTGGACTTATAAGAACCATTAGAATGATCCTAAACAATGCTAGAGTCCCCAAGGGACGTAGAGGGTGTAGCAGGAGTCCTTGGAGGTTCTAACAAGTGTAGAATGGTTAAGAGAGTATTCTAAAGGCTTAGAATGGTCTAGGAAGGTGTATTAGGACTTATAAGAACCATTAGAATGATCCTAGACATTGCTTGGTACACCAAGGGACGTAGAGGGTGTAGCACGAGTCCTTGGATGTTCTAACAAGTGTAGAATGGTTAAGAGAGTATTCTAAAGGCTTAGAATGGTCTAGGAATGTGTATTAGGACTTATAAGAACCATTACAATGATCCTAAACAATACTTGAGTCCTCAAGGGACGTAGAGGGTGTAGCACTAGTCCTTGGATGTTTTAACAAGTGTGTAATGGTTAAGAGAGTATTCTAAATGCTTGGAATGGTCTAGGAATGTGTATTAGGACTTATAAGAACCATTAGAATGATCCTAAACATTGCTAGAGTCCCCAAGGGACGTAGAGGGTGTAGCAGGAGTCCTTGGAGGTTCTAACAAGTGTAGAATGGTTAAGAGAGTATTCTAAAGGCTTAGAATGGTCTAGGAAGGTGTATTAGGACTTATAAGAACCATTAGAATGATCCTAAACATTGTTTGGTACACCAAGGGACGTAGAGGGTGTAGCACGAGTCCTTGGATGTTCTAACAAGTGTAGAATGGTTAAGAGAGTATTCTAAAGGCTTAGAATGGTCTAGGAATGTGTATTAGGACTTATAAGAACCATTAGAATGATCCTAAATAATACTTGAGTCCTCAAGGGACGTAGAGGGTGTAGCACGAGTCCTTGGAGGTTTTAACAAGTGTATAATGGTTAAGAGAGTATTCTAAAGGCTTAGAATGGTCTAGGAATGTGTATTAGGACTTATAAGGACCATTAGAATGATCCTAAACATTGCTTGGTACACCAAGGGACGTAGAGGGTGTAGCACGAGTCCTTGGATGTTCTAACAAGTGTAGAATGGTTAAGAGAGTATTCTAAAGGCTTAGAATGGTCTAGGAATGTGTATTAGGACATATAAGAACCATTAGAATGATCCTAAACAATACTTGAGTCCTCAAGGGACGTAGAGGGTGTAGCATGAGTCCTTGGAGGTTTTAACAAGTGTATAATGGTTAAGAGAGTATTCTAAATGCTTGGAATGGTCTAGGAATGTGTATAAGGACTTATAAGAACCATTAGAATGATCCTAAACATTGCTCGGTACCCCAAGTGACGTAGAGGGTGTAGCACGAGTCCTTGGAGGTTCTAACAAGTGTAGAATGGTTAAGAGAGTATTCTAAAGGCTATGAATGGTCTAGGAATATGTATTTGGACTTATAAGAACCATTAGAATGATCCTAAACATTGCTCGGTACCCCAAGTGACGTAGAGGGTGTAGCACGAGTCCTTGGAGGTTCTAACAAGTGTAGAATGGTTAAGAGTGTATTCTAAAGGCTTAGAATGGTCTAGGAATATGTATTTGGACTTATAAGAACCATTAGAAGGATCCTAAACAATGCTTGAGTCCCCAAGGGAAGTAGAGCGTGTCGCACGAGTCCTTGGAGGTTCTAACAAGTGTAGAATGGTTAAGAGAGTATTCTAAAGGCTTAGAATGGTCTAGGAATGTGTATTAGGACTTATAAGAACCATTAGAATGATCCTAAACATTGCTTGGTACACCAAGGGACGTAGAGGGTGTAGCACGAGTCCTTGGATGTTCTAACAAGTGTAGAATGGTTAAGAGAGTATTCTAAAGGCTTAGAATGGTCTAGGATTGTGTATTAGGACTTATAAGAACCATTAGAATGATCCTAAACATTGCTCGGTACCCCAAGTGACGTAGAGGGTGTAGCACGAGTCCTTGGAGGTTCTAACAAGTGTAGAATGGTTAAGAGAGTATTCTAAAGGCTTAGAATGGTCTAGGAATGTGTATTAGGACTTATAAGAACCATTAGAATGATCCTAAACAATACTTGAGTCCTCAAGGGACGTAGAGGGTGTAGCATGAGTCCTTGGAGGTTTTAACAAGTGTATAATGGTTAAGAGAGTATTCTAATGGCTTAGAATGGTCTAGGAATGTGTATTAGGACTTATAAGAACCATTAGAATGATCCTAAACATTGCTCGGTACCCCAAGTGACGTAGAGGGTGTAGCACGAGTCCTTGGAGGTTCTAACAAGTGTAGAATGGTTAAGAGAGTATTCTAAAGGCTTAGAATGGTCTAGGAATGTGTATTAGGACTTATAAGAACCATTAGAATGATCCTAAACAATGCTAGAGTCCCCAAGGGACGTAGAGGGTGTAGCATGAGTCCTTGGAGGTTTTAACAAGTGTAGAATGGTTAAGAGAGTATTCTAAAGGCTTAGAATGGTCTAGGAAGGTGTATTAGGACTTATAAGAACCATTAGAATGATCCTAAACATTGCTTGGTACACCAAGGGACGTAGAGGGTGTAGCACGAGTCCTTGGAGGTTCTAACAAGTGTAGAATGGTTAAGAGAGTATTCTAAAGGCTTAGAATGGTCTAGGAAGGTGTATTAGGACTTATAAGAACCATTAGAATGACCCTAAACATTGCTTGGTACACCAAGGGATGTAGAGGGTGTAGCACGAGTCCTTTGATGTTCTAACAAGTGTAGAATGGTTAAGAGAGTATTCTAAAGGCTTAGAATGGTCTAGGAATGTGTATTAGGACTTATAAGAACCATTAGAATGATCCTAAACATTGCTCGGTACCCCAAGTGACCTAGAGGGTGTAGCACGAGTCCTTGGAGGTTTTAACAAGTGTAGAATGGTTAAGAGAGTATTCTAAAGGCTTAGAATGGTCTAGGAAGGTGTATTAGGACTTATAAGAACCATTAGAATGATCCTAAACAATACTTGAGTCCTCAAGGGACATAGAGGGTGTAGCACGCGTCCTTGGAGGTTCTAACAAGTGTAGAATGGTTAAGAGAGTATTCTAAAGGCTTAGAATGGTCTAGGAAGGTGTATTAGGACTTATAAGAACCATTAGAATGATCCTAAACATTGCTTGGTACACCAAGGGATGTAGAGGGTGTAGCACGAGTCCTTTGATGTTCTAACAAGTGTAGAATGGTTAAGAGAGTATTCTAAAGGCTTAGAATGGTCTAGGAAGGTGTATTAGGACTTATAAGAACCATTAGAATGATCCTAAACATTGCTTGGTACACCAAGGGACGTAGAGGGTGTAGCACGAGTCCTTGGAGGTTCTAACAAGTGTAGAATGGTTAAGAGAGTATTCTAAAGGCTTAGAATGGTCTAGGAAGGTGTATTAGGACTTATAAGAACCATTAGAATGACCCTAAACATTGCTTGGTACACCAAGGGATGTAGAGGGTGTAGCACGAGTCCTTTGATGTTCTAACAAGTGTAGAATGGTTAAGAGAGTATTCTAAAGGCTTAGAATGGTCTAGGAATGTGTATTAGGACTTATAAGAACCATTAGAATGATCCTAAACATTGCTCGGTACCCCAAGTGACCTAGAGGGTGTAGCACGAGTCCTTGGAGGTTTTAACAAGTGTAGAATGGTTAAGAGAGTATTCTAAAGGCTTAGAATGGTCTAGGAAGGTGTATTAGGACTTATAAGAACCATTAGAATGATCCTAAACAATACTTGAGTCCTCAAGGGACATAGAGGGTGTAGCACGCGTCCTTGGAGGTTCTAATAAGTGTAGAATGGTTAAGAGAGTATTCTAAAGGCTTAGAATGGTCTAGGAAGGTGTATTAGGACTTATAAGAACCATTAGAATGATCCTAAACATTGCTTGGTACACCAAGGGATGTAGAGGGTGTAGCACGAGTCCTTTGATGTTCTAACAAGTGTAGAATGGTTAAGAGAGTATTCTAAAGGCTTAGAATGGTCTAGGAATGTGTATTAGGACTTATAAGAACCATTAGAATGATCCTAAACATTACTCGGTACCCCAAGTGACCTAGAGGGTGTAGCACGAGTCCTTGGAGGTTCTAACAAGTGTAGAATGGTTAAGAGTGTATTCTAAAGGCTTAGAATGGTCTAGGAATATGTATTTGGACTTATAAGAACCATTAGAATGATCCTAAACAATGCTTGAGTCCCCAAAGGAAGTAGAGCGTGTCGCACGAGTCCTTGGAGGTTCTAACAAGTATAGAATGGTTAAGAGAGTATTCTAAAGGCTTAGAATGGTCTAGGAATGTTTATTAGGACTTATAAGAACCATTAGAATGATCCTAAACAGTACTTGAGTCCTCAAGGGACATAGAGGGTGTAGCACGAGTCCTTGGAGGTTTTAACAAGTGTATAATGGTTAAGAGAGTATTCCAAACGCTTAGAATGGTCTAGGAATATGTATTTGGACTTATATGAACCATTAGAATGATCCTAAACAATGCTCTAGTCCCCATGGGACGTAGAGGGTGTAGAATGAGTCCTTGGAGGTTCTAACAAGTGTAGAATGGTTAAGAGAGTATTCTAAAGGCTTAGAAAGGTCTAGGAATGTGTATTAGGACTTATAAGAACCATTAGAATGATCCTAAACATTGCTCGGTACCCCAAGTGACCTAGAGGGTGTAGCACGAGTCCTTGGAGGTTCTAACAAGTGTAGAATGGTTAAGAGTGTATTCTAAAGGCTTAGAATGGTCTAGGAATATGTATTTGGACTTATAAGAACCATTAGAATGATCCTAAACAATGCTTGAGTCCCCAAGGGAAGTAGAGCGTGTCGCACGAGTCCTTGGAGGTTCTAACAAGTGTAGAATGGTTAAGAGAGTATTCTAAAGGCTTAGAATGGTCTAGGAATGTGTATTAGGACTTATAAGAACCATTAGAATAACCCTAAACATTGCTTGGTACCCCAAAGGACGTAGAGGGTGTAGCACGAGTCCTTGGAGGTTCTAACAAGTGTAGAATGGTTAAGAGAGTATTCTAAAGGCTTAGAATGGTCTAGGAATGTGTATTAGGACTTATAAGAACCATTAGAATGATCCTAAATAATACTTGAGTCCTCAAGGGACGTAGAGGGTGTAGCACGAGTCCTTGGAGGTTCTAACAAGTGTAGAATGGTTAAGAGAGTATTCTAAAGGCTTAGAATGGTCTAGGAATGTGTATTAGGACTTATAAGAACCATTAGAATGATCCTAAACAATACTTGAGTCCTCAAGGGACGTAGAGGGTGTAGCATGAGTCCTTGCAGGTTTTAACAAGTGTATAATGGTTAAGAGAGTATTCTAAAGACCTAGAATGGTCTAGGAATGTGTATTAGGACTTATAAGGACCATTAGAATGATCCTAAACATTGCTTGGTACACCAAGGGATGTAGAGGGTGTAGCACGAGTCCTTGGAGGTTTTAACAAGTGTATAATGGTTAAGAGAGTATTCTAAAGGCTTAGAATGGTCTAGGAATGTGTATTAGGACTTATAAGAACCATTAGAATGATCCTAAACATTGCTCGGTACCCCAAGTGACGTAGAGGGTGTAGCACGAGTCCTTGGAGGTTCTAACAAGTGTAGAATGGTTAAGAGTGTATTCTAAAGGCTTAGAATGGTCTAGGAATATGTATTTGGACTTATAAGAACCATTAGAATGATCCTAAACAATGCTTGAGTCCCCAAAGGAAGTAGAGCGTGTCGCACGAGTCCTTGGAGGTTCTAACAAGTATAGAATGGTTAAGAGAGTATTCTAAAGGCTTAGAATGGTCTAGGAATGTTTATTAGGACTTATAAGAACCATTAGAATGATCCTAAACAGTACTTGAGTCCTCAAGGGACATAGAGGGTGTAGCACGAGTCCTTGGAGGTTTTAACAAGTGTATAATGGTTAAGAGAGTATTCCAAACGCTTAGAATGGTCTAGGAATATGTATTTGGACTTATATGAACCATTAGAATGATCCTAAACAATGCTCTAGTCCCCATGGGACGTAGAGGGTGTAGAATGAGTCCTTGGAGGTTCTAACAAGTGTAGAATGGTTAAGAGAGTATTCTAAAGGCTTAGAAAGGTCTAGGAATGTGTATTAGGACTTATAAGAACCATTAGAATGATCCTAAACATTGCTCGGTACCCCAAGTGACCTAGAAGGTGTAGCACGAGTCCTTGGAGGTTCTAACAAGTGTAGAATGGTTAAGAGTGTATTCAAAAGGCTTAGAATGGTCTAGGAATATGTATTTGGACTTATAAGAACCATTAGAATGATCCTAAACAATGCTTGAGTCCCCAAGGGAAGTAGAGCGTGTCGCACGAGTCCTTGGAGGTTCTAACAAGTGTAGAATGGTTAAGAGAGTATTCTAAAGGCTTAGAATGGTCTAGGAATGTGTATTAGGACTTATATGAACCATTAGAATGACCCTAAACATTGCTTGGTACCCCAAAGGACGTAGAGGGTGTAGCACGAGTCCTTGGAGGTTCTAACAAGTGTAGAATGGTTAAGAGAGTATTCTAAAGGCTTAGACTGGTCTAGGAAGGTGTATTGGGACTTATAAGAACCATTAGAATGATCCTAAACATCGCTTGGTACACCAAGGGATGTAGAGGGTGTAGCACGAGTCCTTGGATGTTCTAACAAGTGAAGAATGGTTAAGAGAGTATTCTAAAGGCTTAGAATGGTCTAGGAATGTGTATTAGGACTTATAAGAACCATTAGAATGATCCTAAGCAATACTTGAGTCCTCAAGGGACGTAGAGGGTGTAGCATGAGTCCTTGGAGGTTTTAACAAGTGTATAATGGTTAAGAGAGTATTCTAAAGGCTTAGAATCTAGGAATGTGTATTAGGACTTATAAGAACATTAGAATGATCCTAAACAGTGCTTGGTACACCAAGGGACGTAGAGGGTGTAGCACGAGTCCTTGGATGTTCTAACAAGTATGGAATGGTTAAGAGAGTATTCTAAAGGCTTAGAATGGTCTAGGAATGTGTATTAGGACTTATAAGAACCATTAGAATGATCCTAAACATTGCTCGGTACCCCAAGTGACGTAGAGGGTGTAGCACGAGTCCTTGGAGGTTCTAACAAGTGTAGAATGGTTAAGAGTGTATTCTAAAGGCTTAGAATGGTCTAGGAATATGTATTTGGACTTATAAGAACCATTAGAAGGATCCTAAACAAAGCTTGGGTCCCCAAGGGAAGTAGAGCGTGTCGCACGAGTCCTTGGAGGTTCTAACAAGTGTAGAATGGTTAAGAGAGTATTCTAAAGGCTTAGAATGGTCTAGGAATGTGTATTAGGACTTATACGAACCATTAGAATGATCCTAAACATTGCTTGGTACACCAAGGGATGTAGAGGGTGTAGCACGAGTCCTTGGATGTTCTAACAAGTGTAGAATGGTTAAGAGAGTATTCTAAAGGCTTAGAAAGGTCTAGGAATGTGTATTAGGACTTATAAGAACCATTAGAATGATCCTAAACAATACTTGAGTCCTCAAGGGACATAGAGGGTGTAGCACGAGTCCTTGGAGGTTCTAACAAGTGTAGAATGGTTAAGAGAGTATTCTAAAGGCTTAGAATGGTCTAGGAAGGTGTATTAGGACTTATAAGAACCATTAGAATGATCCTAAACATTGCTTGGTACACCAAGGGATGTAGAGGGTGTAGCACGAGTCCTTTGATGTTCCAACAAGTGTAGAATGGTTAAGAGAGTATTCTAAAGGCTTAGAATGGTCTAGGAATGTGTATTAGGACTTATAAGAACCATTAGAATGATCCTAAACATTGCTCGGTACCCCAAGTGACCTAGAGGGTGTAGCATGAGTCCTTGGAGGTTCTAACAAGTGTAGAATGGTTAAGAGTGTATTCTAAAGGCTTAGAATGGTCTAGGAATATGTATTTGGACTTATAAGAACCATTAGAATGATCCTAAACAATGCTTGAGTCCCCAAAGGAAGTAGAGCGTGTCGCACGAGTCCATGGAGGTTCTAACAAGTATAGAATGGTTAAGAGAGTATTCTAAAGGCTTAGAATGGTCTAGGAATGTTTATTAGGACTTATAAGAACCATTAGAATGATCCTAAACAGTACTTGAGTCCTAAAGGGACATAGAGGGTGTAGCACGAGTCCTTGGAGGTTTTAACAAGTGTATAATGGTTAAGAGAGTATTCCAAACGCTTAGAATGGTCTAGGAATATGTATTTGGACTTATAAGAACCATTAGAATGATCCTAAACAATGCTTGAGTCCCCAAAGGAAGTAGAGCGTGTAGCACGAGTCCTTGGAGGTTCTAACAAGTGTAGAGTGGTTAAGAGAGTATTCTAAAGGCTTAGAATGGTCTAGGAAGGTGTATTAGGACTTATAAGAACCATTAGAATGATCCTAAACATTGCTTGGTACACCAAGGGATGTAGAGGGTGTAGCACGAGTCCTTTGATGTTCTAACAAGTGTAGAATGGTTAAGAGAGTATTCTCAAGGCTTAGAATGGTCTAGGAATGTGTATTAGGACTTATAAGAACCATTAGAATGATCCTAAACATTGCTCGGTACCCCAAGTGACCTAGAGGGTGTAGCACGAGTCCTTGGAGGTTCTAACAAGTGTAGAATGGTTAAGAGTGTATTCTAAAGGCTTAGAATGGTCTAGGAATATGTATTTGGACTTATAAGAACCATTAGAATGATCCTAAACAATGCTTGAGTCCCCAAAGGAAGTAGAGCGTGTCGCACGAGTCCTTGGAGGTTCTAACAAGTGTAGAATGGTTAAGAGAGTATTCTAAAGGCTTAGAATGGTCTAGGAATGTTTATTAGGACTTATAAGAACCATTAGAATGATCCTAAACAGTACTTGAGTCCTCAAGGGACATAGAGGGTGTAGCACGAGTCCTTGGAGGTTTTAACAAGTGTATAATGGTTAAGAGAGTATTCCAAACGCTTAGAATGGTCTAGGAATATGTATTTGGACTTATATGAACCATTAGAATGATCCTAAACAATGCTTGAGTCCCCAAGGGACGTAGAGCGTGTAGCATGAGTCCTTGGAGGTTTTAACAAGTGTAGAATGGTTAAGAGAGTATTCTAAAGGCTTAGAATGGTCTAGGAATGTGTATTAGGACTTAGAAGAACCATTAGAATGATCCTAAACATTTCTTGGTACCCCAAAGGACGTAGAGGGTGTAACACGAGTCCTTGGGGGTTCTAAAAAGTGTAGAAAGGTTAAGAGAGTATTATAAAGGCTTAGAATGGTCTAGGAATGTTTATTAGGACTTATGAGAACCATTAGAATGATCCTAAACAATACTTGAGTCCTCAAGGGACATAGAGGGTGTAGCACGAGTCCTTGGAGGTTTTAACAAGTGTATAATGGTTAAGAGAGTATTCTAAAGGCTTAGAATCTAGGAATGTGTATTAGGACTTATAAGAACTATTAGAATGATCCTAAACATTGCTTGGTACACCAAGGGACGTAGAGGGTGTAGCACGAGTCCTTGGATGTTCTAACAAGTGTAGAATGGTTAAGAGAGTATTCCAAAGGCTTAGAATGGTCTAGGAATGTGTATTAGGACTTATAAGAACCATTAGAATGATCCTAAACATTGCTCGGTACCCCAAGTGACGTAGAGGGTGTAGCACGAGTCCTTGGAGGTTCTAACAAGTGTAGAATGGTTAAGAGAGTATTCTAAAGGCTTAGAATGGTCTAGGAATATGTATTTGGACTTATAAGAACCATTAGAATGATCCTAAACAATGCTTGAGTCCCCAAGGGACGTAGAGCGTGAAGCACAAGTGACGTAGAGGGTGTAGCACGAGTCCTTGGAGGTTCTAACAAGTGTAGAATGGTTAAGAGAGTATTCTAAAGGCTTAGAATGGTCTAGAAATGTGTATTAGGACTTATAAGAACCATTAGAATGATCCTAAACATTGCTCGGTACCCCAAGTGACGTAGAGGGTGTAGCACGAGTCCTTCGAGGTTCTAACAAGTGTAGAATGGTTAAGAGTGTATTCTAAAGGCTTAGAATGGTCTAGGAATATGTATTTGGACTTATAAGAACCATTAGAATGATCCTAAACAATGCTTGAGTCCCCAAGGGAAGTAGAGTGTGTCGCATGAGTCCTTGGAGGTTCTAACAAGTGTAGAATGGTTAAGAGAGTATTCTAAAGGCTTAGAATGGTCTAGGAATGTGTATTAGGACTTATAAGAACCATTAGAATTATCCTAAACATTGCTTGGTACCCCAAAGGACGTAGAGGGTGTAGCACGAGTCCTTGGAGGTTCTAACAAGTGTAGAATGGTTAAGAGAGTATTCTAAAGGCTTATAATGGTCTAGGAATATGTATTTGGACTTATATGAACCATTAGAATGATCCTAAACAATACTTGACTCCCCAAGGGACGTAGAGGGTGTAGCATGAGTCCTTGGAGGTTCTAACAAGTGTAGAATGGTTAAGAGAGTATTCTTAAGGCTTAGAATGGTCTAGGAAGGTGTATTAGGACTTGTAAGAACCATTAGAATGATCCTAAACATTGCTTGGTACACCAAGGGATGTAGAGGGTGTAGCACGAGTCCTTGGATGTTCTAACAAGTGTAGAATGGTTAAGAGAGTATTCTAAAGGCTTAGAATGGTCTAGGAATGTTTATTAGGACTTATAAGAACCATTAGAATGATCCTAAACAATACTTGAGTCCTCAAGGGACATAGAGGGTGTAGCACGAGTCCTTGGAGGTTTTAACAAGTGTATAATGGTTAAGAGAGTATTCTAAAGGCTTAGAATCTAGGAATGTGCATTAGGACTTAAAAGAACTATTAGAATGATCCTAAACATTGCTTGGTACACCAAGGGACGTAGAGGGTGTAGCACGAGTCCTTGGATGTTCTTACAAGTGTAGAATGGTAAAGAGAGTATTCTAAAGGCTTAGAATGGTCTAGGAATGTGTATTAGGACTTATAAGAACCATTAGAATGATCCTAAACATTGCTCGGTACCCCAAGTGACGTAGAGGGTGTAGCACAAGTCCTTGGAGGTTCTAACAAGTGTAGAATGGTTAAGAGAGTATTCTAAAGGCTTAGAATGGTCTAGTAATATGTATTTGGACTTATAAGCACCATTAGAATGATCCTAAACAATGCTTGAGTCCCCAAGGGACGTAGAGCGTGTAGCATGAGTCCTTGGAGGTTCTAACAAGTGTAGAATGGTTAAGATAGTATTCTAAAGGCTTAGAATGGTCTAGGAATGTGTATTAGGACTTATAAGAACCATTAGAATGATCCTAAACAATGCTTGGTACACCAAGGGATATAGAGGGTGTAGCACGAGTCCTTGGATGTTCTAACAAGTGTAGAATGGTTAAGAGAGTATTCTAAAGGCTTTGAATGGTCTAGGAATGTTTATTAGGACTTATAAGAACCATTAGAATGATCCTAAACATTGCTCGGTACCCCAAGTGACGTAGAGGGTGTAGCATGAGTCCTTGGAGGTTCTAACAAGTGTAGAATGGTAAAGAGAGTATTCTAAAGGCTTAGAATGGTCTAGGAATCTGTATTTGGACTTATAAGAACCATTAGAATGATCCTAAAATATGCTTGAGTCCCCAAGGGACGTAGAGCGTGTAGCATGAGTCCTTGGAGGTTCTAACAAGTGTAGAATAGTTAAGAGAGTATTCTAAAGGCTTAGAATGGTCTAGTAATATGTATTTGGACTTATAAGCACCATTAGAATGATCCTAAACAATGCTTGAGTCCGCAAGGGACGTAGAGCATGTAGCATGAGTCCTTGGAGGTTCTAACAAGTGTAGAATGGTTAAGAGAGTATTCTAAAGGCTTAGAATGGTCTAGGAATGTGTATTAGGACTTATAAGAACCATTAGAATGATCCTAAACATTTCTTGGTACCCCAAAGGACGTAGAGGGTGTAACACGAGTCCTTGGGGGTTCTAAAAAGTGTAGAAAGGTTAAGAGAGTATTATAAAGGCTTAGAATGGTCTAGGAATGTTTATTAGGACTTATGAGAACCATTAGAATGATCCTAAACAATACTTGAGTCCTCAAGGGACATAGAGGGTGTAGCACGAGTCCTTGGAGGTTTTAACAAGTGTATAATGGTTAAGAGAGTATTCTAAAGGCTTAGAATCTAGGAATGTGTATTAGGACTTATAAGAACTATTAGAATGATCCTAAACATTGCTTGGTACACCAAGAGACGTAGAGGGTGTAGCACGAGTCCTTGGATGTTCTAACAAGTGTAGAATGGTTAAGAGAGTATTCCAAAGGCTTAGAATGGTCTAGGAATGTGTATTAGGACTTATAAGAACCATTAGAATGATCCTAAACATTGCTCGGTACCCCAAGTGACGTAGAGGGTGTAGCACGAGTCCTTGGAGGTTCTAACAAGTGTAGAATGGTTAAGAGAGTATTCTAAAGGCTTAGAATGGTCTAGGAATATGTATTTGGACTTATAAGAACCATTAGAATGATCCTAAACAATGCTTGAGTCCCCAAGGGACGTAGAGCGTGAAGCACAAGTGACGTAGAGGGTGTAGCACGAGTCCTTGGAGGTTCTAACAAGTGTAGAATGGTTAAGAGAGTATTCTAAAGGCTTAGAATGGTCTAGAAATGTGTATTAGGACTTATAAGAACCATTAGAATGATCCTAAACATTGCTCGGTACCCCAAGTGACGTAGAGGGTGTAGCACGAGTCCTTCGAGGTTCTAACAAGTGTAGAATGGTTAAGAGTGTATTCTAAAGGCTTAGAATGGTCTAGGAATATGTATTTGGACTTATAAGAACCATTAGAATGATCCTAAACAATGCTTGAGTCCCCAAGGGAAGTAGAGTGTGTCGCATGAGTCCTTGGAGGTTCTAACAAGTGTAGAATATTTAAGAGAGTATTCTAAAGGCTTAGAATGGTCTAGGAATGTGTATTAGGACTTATAAGAACCATTAGAATTATCCTAAACATTGCTTGGTACCCCAAAGGACGTAGAGGGTGTAGCACGAGTCCTTGGAGGTTCTAACAAGTGTAGAATGGTTAAGAGAGTATTCTAAAGGCTTATAATGGTCTAGGAATATGTATTTGGACTTATATGAACCATTAGAATGATCCTAAAAAATACTTGACTCCCCAAGGGACGTAGAGGGTGTAGCATGAGTCCTTGGAGGTTCTAACAAGTGTAGAATGGTTAAGAGAGTATTCTTAAGGCTTAGAATGGTCTAGGAAGGTGTATTAGGACTTGTAAGAACCATTAGAATGATCCTAAACATTGCTTGGTACACCAAGGGATGTAGAGGGTGTAGCACGAGTCCTTGGATGTTCTAACAAGTGTAGAATGGTTAAGAGAGTATTCTAAAGGCTTAGAATGGTCTAGGAATGTTTATTAGGACTTATAAGAACCATTAGAATGATCCTAAACAATACTTGAGTCCTCAAAGGACATAGAGGGTGTAGCACGAGTCCTTGGAGGTTTTAACAAGTGTATAATGGTTAAGAGAGTATTCTAAAGGCTTAGAATCTAGGAATGTGCATTAGGACTTAAAAGAACTATTAGAATGATCCTAAACATTGCTTGGTACACCAAGGGACGTAGAGGGTGTAGCACGAGTCCTTGGATGTTCTAACAAGTGTAGAATGGTAAAGAGAGTATTCTAAAGGCTTAGAATGGTCTAGGAATGTGTATTAGGACTTATAAGAACCATTAGAATGATCCTAAACATTGCTCGGTACCCCAAGTGACGTAGAGGGTGTAGCACAAGTCCTTGGAGGTTCTAACAAGTGTAGAATGGTTAAGAGAGTATTCTAAAGGCTTAGAATGGTCTAGGAATATGTAGTTGGACTTATAAGAACCATTAGAATGATCCTAAACAATGCTTGAGTCCCCAAGGGACGTAGAGCGTGTAGCATGAGTCCTTGGAGGTTCTAACAAGTGTAGAATAGTTAAGAGAGTATTCTAAAGGCTTAGAATGGTCTAGTAATATGTATTTGGACTTATAAGCACCATTAGAATGATCCTAAACAATGCTTGAGTCCCCAAGGGACGTAGAGCGTGTAGCATGAGTCCTTGGAGGTTCTAACAAGTGTAGAATGGTTAAGAGAGTATTCTAAAGGCTTAGAATGGTCTAGGAATGTGTATTAGGTCTTATAAGAACCATTAGAATGATCCTAAACAATGCTTGGTACACCAAGGGATATAGAGGGTGTAGCACGAGTCCTTGGATGTTCTAACAAGTGTAGAATGGTTAAGAGAGTATTCTAAAGGCTTTGAATGGTCTAGGAATGTTTATTAGGACTTATAAGAACCATTAGAATGAACCTAAACATTGCTCGGTACCCCAAGTGACGTAGAGGGTGTAGCATGAGTCCTTGGAGGTTCTAACAAGTGTAGAATGGTTAAGAGAGTAATCTAAAGGCTTAGAATGGTCTAGGAATCTGTATTTGGACTTATAAGAACCATTAGAATGATCCTAAAATATGCTTGAGTCCCCAAGGGACGTAGAGCGTGTAGCATGAGTCCTTGGAGGTTCTAACAAGTGTAGAATAGTTAAGAGAGTATTCTAAAGGCTTAGAATGGTCTAGTAATATGTATTTGGACTTATAAGCACCATTAGAATGATCCTAAACAATGCTTGAGTCCCCAAGGGACGTAGAGCGTGTAGCATGAGTCCTTGGAGGTTCTAACAAGTGTAGAATGGTTAAGAGAGTATTCTAAAGGCTTAGAATGGTCTAGGAATGTGTATTAGGACTTATAAGAACCATTAGAATGATCCTAAACAATGCTTGGTACACCAAGGGATATAGAGGGTGTAGCACGAGTCCTTGGATGTTCTAACAAGTGTAGAATGGTTAAGAGAGTATTCTAAAGGCTTTGAATGGTCTAGGAATGTTTATTAGGACTTATAAGAACCATTAGAATGATCCTAAACATTGCTCGGTACCCCAAGTGACGTAGAGGGTGTAGCATGAGTCCTTGGAGGTTCTAACAAGTGTAGAATGGTTAAGAGAGTATTCTAAAGGCTTAGAATGGTCTAGGAATGTGTATTAGGACTTATAAGAACCATTAGAATGATCCTAAACATTGCTTGGTAACCCAAAGGACGTAGAGGGTGTAGCACGAGTCCTTGGAGGTTCTAACAAGTGTAGAATGGTTAAGAGAGTATTCTAAAGGCTTAGAATGGTCTAGGAATATGTATTTGGACTTATAAGAACCATTAGAATGATCCTAAACAATGCTTGAGTCCCCAAGGGACGTAGAGCGTGTAGCATGAGTCCTTGGAGGTTCTAACAAGTGTAGAATAGTTAAGAGAGTATTCTAAAGGCTTAGAATGGTCTAGTAATATGTATTTGGACTTATAAGCACCATTAGAATGATCCTAAACAATGCTTGAGTCCCCAAGGGACGTAGAGCGTGTAGCATGAGTCCTTGGAGGTTCTAACAAGTGTAGAATGGTTAAGAGAGTATTCTAAAGGCTTAGAATGGTCTAGGAATGTGTATTAGGACTTATAAGAACCATTAGAATGATCCTAAACAATGCTTGGTACACCAAGGGATATAGAGGGTGTAGCACGAGTCCTTGGATGTTCTAACAAGTGTAGAATGGTTAAGAGAGTATTCTAAAGGCTTTGAATGGTCTAGGAATGTTTATTAGGACTTATAAGAACCATTAGAATGATCCTAAACATTGCTCGGTACCCCAAGTGACGTAGAGGGTGTAGCATGAGTCCTTGGAGGTTCTAACAAGTGTAGAATGGTTAAGAGAGTATTCTAAAGGCTTAGAATGGTCTAGGAATCTGTATTTGGACTTATAAGAACCATTAGAATGATCCTAAACAATGCTTGAGTCCCCAAGGGACGTAGAGCGTGTAGCATGAGTCCTTGGAGGTTCTAACAAGTGTAGAATAGTTAAGAGAGTATTCTAAAGGCTTAGAATGGTCTAGTAATATGTATTTGGACTTATAAGCACCATTAGAATGATCCTAAACAATGCTTGAGTCCCCAAGGGACGTAGAGCGTGTAGCATGAGTCCTTGGAGGTTCTAACAAGTGTAGAATGGTTAAGAGAGTATTCTAAAGGCTTAGAATGGTCTAGGAATGTGTATTAGGACTTATAAGAACCATTAGAATGATCCTAAACAATGCTTGGTACACCAAGGGATATAGAGGGTGTAGCACGAGTCCTTGGATGTTCTAACAAGTGTAGAATGGTTAAGAGAGTATTCTAAAGGCTTTGAATGGTCTAGGAATGTTTATTAGGACTTATAAGAACCATTAGAATGATCCTAAACATTGCTCGGTACCCCAAGTGACGTAGAGGGTGTAGCATGAGTCCTTGGAGGTTCTAACAAGTGTAGAATGGTTAAGAGAGTATTCTAAAGGCTTAGAATGGTCTAGGAATGTGTATTAGGACTTATAAGAACCATTAGAATGATCCTAAACATTGCTTGGTAACCCAAAGGACGTAGAGGGTGTAGCACGAGTCCTTGGAGGTTCTAACAAGTGTAGAATGGTTAAGAGAGTATTCTAAAGGCTTAGAATGGTCTAGGAATATGTATTTGGACTTATATGAACCATTAGAATGATCCTAAACAATACTTGAGTCCCCAAGGGAAGTAGAGGGTGTAGCATGAGTCCTTGGAGGTTCTAAGAAGTGTAGAATGGTTAAGAGAGTATTCTAAAGGCTTAGAATGGTCTAGGAAGGTGTATTAGGAATTGTAAGAACCATTAGAATGATCCTAAACATTGCTTGGTACACCAAGGGATGTAGAGGGTGTAGCACGAGTCCTTGGATGTTCTAACAAGTGTAGAATGGTTAAGAGAGTATTCTAAAGGCTTTGAATGGTCTAGGAATGTTTATTAGGACTTATAAGAACCATTAGAATGATCCTAAACATTGGTCGGTACCCCAAGTGACGTAGAGGGTGTAGCACGAGTCCTTGGAGGTTCTAACAAGTGTAGAATGGTTAAGAGAGTATTCTAAAGGCTTAGAATGGTCTAGGAATATGTATTTGGACTTATAAGAACCATTAGAATGATCCTAAACAATGCTTGAGTCCCCAAGGGACGTAGAGCGTGTAGCATGAGTCCTTGGAGGTTCTAACAAGTGTAGAATGGTTAAGAGAGTATTCTAAAGGCTTAGAATGGTCTAGGAATGTGTATTAGGACTTATAGAACCATTAGAATGATCCTAAACATTGCTTGGTACCCCAAAGGACGTAGAGGGTGTAACACGAGTCCTTGGAGGTTCTATCAAGTGTAGAAAGGTTAAGAGAGTATTCTAAAGGCTTAGAATGGTCTAGTAATATGTATTTGGACTTATAAGAACCAATAGAATGATCCTAAAGAATGCTTGAGTCCCCAAGGGAAGTAGAGCGTGTAGCATGAGTCCTTGGAGGTTCTAACAAGTGTAGAATGGTTAAGAGAGTATTCTAAAGGCTTAGAATGGTCTAGGAATGTGTATTAGGACTTATAAGAACCATTAGAATGATCCTAAACATTTCTTGGTACACCAAGGGATGTAGAGGGTGTAGCACGAGTCCTTGGATGTTCTAACAAGTGTAGAATGGTTAAGAGAGTATTCTAAAGGCTTAGAATGGTCTAGGAATGTTTATTAGGACTTATAAGAACCATTAGAATGATCCTAAACAATACTTGAGTCCTCAAGGGACATAGAGGGTGTAGCACGAGTCCTTCGAGGTTTTAACAAGTGTATAATGGTTAAGAGAGTATTCTAAAGGCTTAGAATCTAGGAATGTGTATTAGGACTTATAAGAACTATTAGAATGATCCTAAACATTGCTTGGTACACCAAGGGACGTAGAGGGTGTAGCACGAGTCCTTGGATGTTTTAACAAGTGTAGAATGGTTAAGAGAGTATTCTAAAGGCTTAGAATGGTCTAGGAATGTGTTTTAGGACTTATAAGAACCATTAGAATGATCCTAAACATTGCTCGATACCCCAAGTGACGTAGAGGGTGTAGCATGAGTCCTTGGAGGTTCTAACAAGTGTAGAATGGTTAAGAGAGTATTCTAAAGGCTTAAAATGGTCTAGGAATGTGTATTAGGACTTATAAGAACCATTAGAATGATCCTAAACATTACTTGGTACCCCAGAGGACGTAGAGGGTGTAACACGAGTCCTTGGAGGTTCTAACAAGTGTAGAATAGTTAAGAGAGTATTCTAAAGGCTTAGAATGGTCTAGTAATATGTATTTGGACTTATAAGCACCATTAGAATGATCCTAAACAATGCTTGAGTCCCCAAGGGACGTAGAGCGTGTAGCATGAGTCCTTGGAGGTTCTAACAAGTGTAGAATGGTTAAGAGAGTATTCTAAAGGCTTAGAATGGTCTAGGAATGTGTATTAGGACTTATAAGAACCATTAGAATGATCCTAAACAATGCTTGGTACACCAAGGGATATAGAGGGTGTAGCACGAGTCCTTGGATGTTCTAACAAGTGTAGAATGGTTAAGAGAGTATTCTAAAGGCTTTGAATGGTCTAGGAATGTTTATTAGGACTTATAAGAACCATTAGAATGATCCTAAACATTGCTCGGTACCCCAAGTGACGTAGAGGGTGTAGCACGAGTCCTTGGAGGTTCTAACAAGTGTAGAATGGTTAAGAGAGTAATCTAAAGGCTTAGAATGGTCTAGGAATATGTATTTGGACTTATAAGAACCATTAGAATGATCCTAAACAATGCTTGAGTCCCCAAGGGACGTAGAGCGTGTAGCATGAGTCCTTGGAGGTTCTAACAAGTGTAGAATAGTTAAGAGAGTATTCTAAAGGCTTAGAATGGTCTAGTAATATGTATTTGGACTTATAAGCACCATTAGAATGATCCTAAACAATGCTTGAGTCCCCAAGGGACGTAGAGCGTGTAGCATGAGTCCTTGGAGGTTCTAACAAGTGTAGAATGGTTAAGAGAGTATTCTAAAGGCTTAGAATGGTCTAGGAATGTGTATTAGGACTTATAAGAACCATTAGAATGATCCTAAACAATGCTTGGTACACCAAGGGATATAGAGGGTGTAGCACGAGTCCTTGGATGTTCTAACAAGTGTAGAATGGTTAAGAGAGTATTCTAAAGGCTTTGAATGGTCTAGGAATGTTTATTAGGACTTATAAGAACCATTAGAATGATCCTAAACATTGCTCGGTACCCCAAGTGACGTAGAGGGTGTAGCATGAGTCCTTGGAGGTTCTAACAAGTGTAGAATGGTTAAGAGAGTAATCTAAAGGCTTAGAATGGTCTAGGAATCTGTATTTGGACTTATAAGAACCATTAGAATGATCCTAAAATATGCTTGAGTCCCCAAGGGACGTAGAGCGTGTAGCATGAGTCCTTGGAGGTTCTAACAAGTGTAGAATAGTTAAGAGAGTATTCTAAAGGCTTAGAATGGTCTAGTAATATGTATTTGGACTTATAAGCACCATTAGAATGATCCTAAACAATGCTTGAGTCCCCAAGGGACGTAGAGCGTGTAGCATGAGTCCTTGGAGGTTCTAACAAGTGTAGAATGGTTAAGAGAGTATTCTAAAGGCTTAGAATGTTCTAGGAATGTGTATTAGGACTTATAAGAACCATTAGAATGATCCTAAACAATGCTTGGTACACCAAGGGATATAGAGGGTGTAGCACGAGTCCTTGGATGTTCTAACAAGTGTAGAATGGTTAAGAGAGTATTCTAAAGGCTTTGAATGGTCTAGGAATGTTTATTAGGACTTATAAGAACCATTAGAATGATCCTAAACATTGCTCGGTACCCCAAGTGACGTAGAGGGTGTAGCACGAGTCCTTGGAGGTTCTAACAAGTGTAGAATGGTTAAGAGAGTAATCTAAAGGCTTAGAATGGTCTAGGAATATGTATTTGGACTTATAAGAACCATTAGAATGATCCTAAACAATGCTTGAGTCCCCAAGGGACGTAGAGCGTGTAGCATGAGTCCTTGGAGGTTCTAACAAGTGTAGAATAGTTAAGAGAGTATTCTAAAGGCTTAGAATGGTCTAGTAATATGTATTTGGACTTATAAGCACCATTAGAATGATCCTAAACAATGCTTGAGTCCCCAAGGGACGTAGAGCGTGTAGCATGAGTCCTTGGAGGTTCTAACAAGTGTAGAATGGTTAAGAGAGTATTCTAAAGGCTTAGAATGGTCTAGGAATGTGTATTAGGACTTATAAGAACCATTAGAATGATCCTAAGCAATGCTTGGTACACCAAGGGATATAGAGGGTGTAGCACGAGTCCTTGGATGTTCTAACAAGTGTAGAATGGTTAAGAGAGTATTCTAAAGGCTTTGAATGGTCTAGGAATGTTTATTAGGACTTATAAGAACCATTAGAATGATCCTAAACATTGCTCGGTACCCCAAGTGACGTAGAGGGTGTAGCATGAGTCCTTGGAGGTTCTAACAAGTGTAGAATGGTTAAGAGAGTATTCTAAAGGCTTAGAATGGTCTAGGAATGTGTATTAGGACTTATAAGAACCATTAGAATGATCCTAAACATTGCTTGGTAACCCAAAGGACGTAGAGGGTGTAGCACGAGTCCTTGGAGGTTCTAACAAGTGTAGAATGGTTAAGAGAGTATTCTAAAGGCTTAGAATGGTCTAGGAATATGTATTTGGACTTATATGAACCATTAGAATGATCCTAAACAATACTTGAGTCCCCAAGGGAAGTAGAGGGTGTAGCATGAGTCCTTGGAGGTTCTAAGAAGTGTAGAATGGTTAAGAATGTATTCTAAAGGCTTAGAATGGTCTAGGAAGGTGTATTAGGAATTGTAAGAACCATTAGAATGATCCTAAACATTGCTTGGTACACCAAGGGATGTAGAGGGTGTAGCACGAGTCCTTGGATGTTCTAACAAGTGTAGAATGGTTAAGAGAGTATTCTAAAGGCTTTGAATGGTCTAGGAATGTTTATTAGGACTTATAAGAACCATTAGAATGATCCTAAACATTGGTCGGTACCCCAAGTGACGTAGAGGGTGTAGCACGAGTCCTTGGAGGTTCTAACAAGTGTAGAATGGTTAAGAGAGTATTCTAAAGGCTTAGAATGGTCTAGGAATATGTATTTGGACTTATAAGAACCATTAGAATGATCCTAAACAATGCTTGAGTCCCCAAGGGACGTAGAGCGTGTAGCATGAGTCCTTGGAGGTTCTAACAAGTGTAGAATGGTTAAGAGAGTGTATTCTAAAGGCTTAGAATGGTCTAGGAATGTGTATTAGGACTTATAGAACCATTAGAATGATCCTAAACATTGCTTGGTACCCCAAAGGACGTAGAGGGTGTAACACGAGTCCTTGGAGGTTCTATCAAGTGTAGAAAGGTTAAGAGAGTATTCTAAAGGCTTAGAATGGTCTAGTAATATGTATTTGGACTTATAAGAACCATTAGAATGATCCTAAAGAATGCTTGAGTCCCCAAGGGAAGTAGAGCGTGTAGCATGAGTCCTTGGAGGTTCTAACAAGTGTAGAATGGTTAAGAGAGTATTCTAAAGGCTTAGAATGGTCTAGGAATGTGTATTAGGACTTATAAGAACCATTAGAATGATCCTAAACATTTCTTGGTACACCAAGGGATGTAGAGGGTGTAGCACGAGTCCTTGGATGTTCTAACAAGTGTAGAATGGTTAAGAGAGTATTCTAAAGGCTTAGAATGGTCTAGGAATGTTTATTAGGACTTATAAGAACCATTAGAATGATCCTAAACAATACTTGAGTCCTCAAGGGACATAGAGGGTGTAGCACGAGTCCTTCGAGGTTTTAACAAGTGTATAATGGTTAAGAGAGTATTCTAAAGGCTTAGAATCTAGGAATGTGTATTAGGACTTATAAGAACTATTAGAATGATCCTAAACATTGCTTGGTACACCAAGGGACGTAGAGGGTGTAGCACGAGTCCTTGGATGTTTTAACAAGTGTAGAAAGGTTAAGAGAGTATTCTAAAGGATTAGAATGGTCTAGTAATATGTATTTGGACTTATAAGAACCATTAGAATTATCCTAAAGAATGCTTGAGTCCCCAAGGGAAGTAGAGCGTGTAGCATGAGTCCTTGGAGGTTCTAACAAGTGTAGAATGGTTAAGAGAGTATTCTAAAGGCTTAGAATGGTCTAGGAATGTGTATTAGGACTTATAAGAACCATTAGAATGATCCTAAACATTTCTTGGTACACCAAGGGATGTAGAGGGTGTAGCACGAGTCCTTGGATGTTCTAACAAGTGTAGAATGGTTAAGAGAGTATTCTAAAGGCTTAGAATGGTCTAGTAATATGTATTTGGACTTATAAGAACCATTAGAATGATCCTAAACATTGCTCGGTACCCCAAGTGACGTAGAGGGTGTAGCACGAGTCCTTGAATGTTCTAACAAGTGTAGAATGGTTAAGAGAGTATTCTAAAGGCTTAGAATGGTCTAGGAATGTGTATTAGGACTTATAAGAACCATTAGAATGATCCTAAACATTGCTCGGTACCCCAAGTGACGTAGAGGGTGTAGCACGAGTCCTTGGAGGTTCTAAGAAGTGTAGAATGGTTAAGAGAGTATTCTAAAGGCTTAGAATGGTCTAGGAATATGTATTTGGATTTATAAGAACCATTAGAATGATCCTAAACAATGCTTGAGTCCCCAAGGGACGTAGAGCGTGTAGCATGAGTCCTTGAAGGTTCTAACAAGTATAGAATAGTTAAGAGAGTATTCTAAAGGCTTAGAATGGTCTAGTAATATGTATTTGGACTTATAAGCACCATTAGAATGATCCTAAACAATGCTTGAGTCCCCAAGGGACGTAGAGCGTGTAACATGAGTCCTTGGAGGTTCTAACAAGTATAGAATAGTTAAGAGAGTATTCTAAAGGCTTAGAATGGTCTAGTAATATGTATTTGGACTTATAAGCACCATTAGAATGATCCTAAACAATGCTTGAGTCCCCAAGGGACGTAGAGCGTGTAACATGAGTCCTTGGAGGTTCTAACAAGTGTAGAATGGTTAAGAGAGTATTCTAAAGGCTTAGAATGGTCTAGGAATGTTTATTAGGACTTATAAGAACCATTAGAATGATCCTAAACATTTCTTGGTACACCAAGGGATGTAGAGGGTGTAGCACGAGTCCTTGGATGTTCTAACAAGTGTAGAATGGTTAAGAGAGTATTCTAAAGGCTTAGAATGGTCTAGGAATGTTTATTAGGACTTATAAGAACCATTAGAATGATCCTAAACATTTCTTGGTACACCAAGGGATGTAGAGGGTGTAGCACGAGTCCTTCGAGGTTTTAACAAGTGTATAATGGTTAAGAGAGTATTCTAAAGGCTTAGAATCTAGGAATGTGTATTAGGACTTATAAGAACTTTTAGAATGATCCTAAACATTGCTCGGTACCCCAAGTGACGTAGAGGGTGTAGCCCGAGTCCTTGGAGGTTCTATCAAGTGTAGAAAGGTTAAGAGAGTATTCTAAAGGCTTAGAATGGTCTAGTAATATGTATTTGGACTTATAAGAACCATTAGAATGATCCTAAACATTTCTCGGTACCCCAAGTGACGTAGAGGGTGTAGCACGAGTCCTTGAATGTTCTAACAAGTGTAGAATGGTTAAGAGAGTATTCTAAAGGCTTAGAATGGTCTAGGAATGAGTATTAGGACTTATAAGAACCATTAGAATGATCCTAAACATTGCTCGGTACCCCAAGTGACGTAGAGGGTGTAGCACGAGTCCTTGGAGGTTCTAACAAGTGTAGAATGGTTAAGAGAGTATTCTAAAGGCTTAGAATGGTCTAGGAATGAGTATTAGGACTTATAAGAACCATTAGAATGATCCTAAACATTGCTCGGTACCCCAAGTGACGTAGAGGGTGTAGCACGAGTCCTTGGAGGTTCTAACAAGTGTAGAATGGTTAAGAGAGTATTCTAAAGGCTTAGAATGGTCTACGAATATGTATTTGGATTTATAAGAACCATTAGAATGATCCTAAACAATGCTTGAGTCCCCAAGGGACGTAGAGCGTGTAGCATGAGTCCTTGGAGGTTCTAACAAGTATAGAATAGTTAAGAGAGTATTCTAAAGGCTTAGAATGGTCTAGTAATATGTATTTGGACTTATAAGCACCATTAGAATGATCCTAAACAATGCTTGAGTCCCCAAGGGACGTAGAGCGTGTAACATGAGTCCTTGGAGGTTCTAACAAGTGTAGAATGGTTAAGAGAGTATTCTAAAGGCTTAGAATGGTCTAGTAATATGTATTTGGACTTATAAGAACCATTAGAATGATCCTAAACATTTCTCGGTACCCCAAGTGACGTAGAGGGTGTAGCACGAGTCCTTGAATGTTCTAACAAGTGTAGAATGGTTAAGAGAGTATTCTAAAGGCTTAGAATGGTCTAGGAATGAGTATTAGGACTTATAAGAACCATTAGAATGATCCTAAACATTGCTCGGTACCCCAAGTGACGTAGAGGGTGTAGCATGAGTCCTTGGAGGTTCTAACAAGTGTAGAATGGTTAAGAGAGTATTCTAAAGGCTTAGAATGGTCTAGGAATGTGTATTAGGACTTATAAGAACCATTAGAATGATCCTAAACATTGCTTGGTATCCCAGAGGACGTAGAGGGTGTAACACGAGTCCTTGGAGGTTCTATCAAGTGTAGAAAGGTTAAGAGAGTATTCTAAAGGCTTAGAATGGTCTAGTAATATGTATTTGGACTTATAAGAACCATTAGAATTATCCTAAAGAATGCTTGAGTCCCCAAGGGAAGTAGAGCGTGTAGCATGAGTCCTTGGACGTTCTAACAAGTGTAGAATGGTTAAGAGAGTATTCTAAAGGCTTAGAATGGTCTAGGAATGTGTATTAGGACTTATAAGAACCATTAGAATGATCCTAAACATTTCTTGGTACACCAAGGGATGTAGAGGGTGTAGCACGAGTCCTTGGATGTTCTAACAAGTGTAGAATGGTTAAGAGAGTATTCTAAAGGCTTAGAATGGCCTAGGAATGTTTATTAGGACTTATAAGAACCATTAGAATTATCCTAAACAATACTTGAGTCCTCAAGGGACATAGAGGGTGTAGCACGAGTCCTTCGAGGTTTTAACAAGTGTATAATGGTTAAGAGAGTATTCTAAAGGCTTAGAATCTAGGAATGTGTATTAGGACATATAAGAACTATTAGAATGATCCTAAACATTGCTCGGTACCCCAAGTGACGTAGAGGGTGTAGCACGAGTCCTTGGAGGTTCTATCAAGTGTAAAAAGGTTAAGAGAGTATTCTAAAGGCTTAGAATGATCTAGTAATATGTATTTGGACTTATAAGATCCATTAGAATGATCCTAAACATTGCTCGGTACCCCAAGTGACGTAGAGGGTGTAGCACGAGTCCTTGAATGTTCTAACAAGTGTAGAATGGTTAAGAGAGTATTCTAAAGGCTTAGAATGGTCTAGGAATGTGTATTAGGACTTACAAGAACCATTAGAATGATCCTAAACATTGCTTGGTACCCCAAGTGACGTAGAGGGTGTAGCACGAGTCCTTGGAGGTTCTAACAAGTGTAGAATGGTTAAGAGAGTATTCTAAAGGCTTAGAATGGTCTAGGAATATGTATTTGGATTTATAAGAACCATTAGAATGATCCTAAACAATGCTTGAGTCCCCAAGGGACGTAGAGCGTGTAGCATGAGTCCTTGGAGGTTCTAACAAGTATAGAATAGTTAAGAGAGTATTCTAAAGGCTTAGAATGGTCTAGTAATATGTATTTGCACTTATAAGCACCATTAGAATGATCCTAAACAATGCTTGAGTCCCCAAGGGACGTAGAGCGTGTAGCATGAGTCCTTGGAGGTTCTAACAAGTGTAGAATGGTTAAGAGAGTATTCTAAAGGCTTAGAATGGTCTAGGAATGTGTATTAGGACTTATAAGAACCTTTAGAATGATCCTAAACAATGCTTGAGTCCCCAAGGGACGTAGAGCGTGTAGCATGAGTCCTTGGAGGTTCTAACAAGTATAGAATAGTTAAGAGAGTATTCTAAAGGCTTAGAATGGTCTAGTAATATGTATTTGGACTTATAAGCACCATTAGAATGATCCTAAACAATGTTTGAGTCCCCAAGGGACATAGAGCGTGTAGCATGAGTCCTTGGAGGTTCTAACAAGTGTAGAATGGTTAAGAGAGTATTCTAAAGGCTTAGAATGGTCTAGGAATGTGTATTAGGACTTATAAGAACCATTAGAATGATCCTAAACATTGCTTGGTACCCCAAAGGACGTAGAGGGTGTAACACGAGTCCTTGGAGGTTCTATCAAATGTAGAAAGGTTAAGAGAGTATTCTAAAGGCTTAGAATGGTCTAGGAATATGTATTTGGATTTATAAGAACCATTAGAATGATCCTAAACAATGCTTGAGTCTCTAAGGGACGTAGAGCGTGTAGCATGAGTCCTTGGAGGTTCTAACAAGTGTAGAATGGTTAAGAGAGTATTCTAAAGGCTTAGAATGGTCTAGGAATGTGTATTAGGACTTATAAGAACCATTAGAATGATCCTAAACATTGCTCGGTACCCCAAGTGACGTAGAGGGTGTAGCACGAGTCCTTGGAGGTTCTAACAAGTGTAGAATGGTTAAGAGAGTATTCTAAAGGCTTAGAATGGTCTAGGAATATGTATTTGGATTTATAAGAACCATTAGAATGATCCTAAACAATGCTTGAGTCTCTAAGGGACGTAGAGCGTGTAGCATGAGTCCTTGGAGGTTCTAACAAGTGTAGAATGGTTAAGAGAGTATTCTAAAGGCTTAGAATGGTCTAGGAATGTGTATTAGGACTTATAAGAACCATTAGAATGATCCTAAACATTGCTCGGTACCCCAAGTGACGTAGAGGGTGTAGCACGAGTCCTTGGAGGTTCTAACAAGTGTAGAATGGTGAAGAGAGTATTCTAAAGGCTTAGAATGGTCTAGGAATATGTATTTAGACTTATATGAACCATTAGAATGATCCTAAACAATGCTTGAGTCCCTAAGGGACGTAGAGCGTGTAGCATGAGTCCTTGGAGGTTCTAACAAGTGTAGAATGGTTAAGAGAGTATTCTAAAGGCTTAGAATTGTCTAGGAATGTGTATTAGGACTTATAAGAACCATTAGAATGATCCTAAACATTGCTCGGTACCCCAAGTGACGTAGAGGGTGTAGCACGAGTCCTTGGAGGTTCTAACAAGTGTAGAATGGTCAAGAGTGTATTCTAAAGGATTAGAATGGTCTAGGAAAATGAATTTGGACTTATAAGAACCATTAGAATGATCCAAAACAATGCTTGAGTCCCCAAGGGAAGTTGAGCGTGTAGCATGAGTCCTTGGAGGTTCTAACAAGTGTAGAATGGTTAAGAGAGTATTCTAAAGGCTTAGAATGGTCTAGGAATATGTATTTGGACTTATAAGAACCATTAGAATGATCCTAAACAATGCTTGAGTCCCCAAGGGACGTAGAGCGTGTAGCATGAGTCCTTGGAGGTTCTAACAAGTGTAGAATAGTTAAGAGAGTATTCTAAAGGCTTAGAATGGTCTAGTAATATGTATTTGGACTTATAAGAACCATTAGAATGATTCTAAACAATGCTTGAGTCCCCAAGGAACGTAGAGCGTGTAGCATGAGTCCTTGGAGGTTCTAACAAGTGTAGAATGGTTAAGAGAGTATTCTAAAGGCTTAGAATGGCCTAGGAATGTGTATTAGGACTTATAAGAACCATTAGAATGATCCTAAACATTGCTCGGTACCCCAAGTGACGTAGAGGGTGTAGCACAAGTCCTTGGAGGTTCTAACAAGTGTAGAATGGTTAAGAGAGTATTCTAAAGGCTTAGAATGGTCTAGGAATGTGTATTAGGACTTATAAGAACCATTAGAATGATCCTAAACATTGCTTGGTACCCCAAAGGATGTAGAGGGTGTAACACGAGTCCTTGGAGGTTTTATCAAATGTAGAAAGGTTAAGAGAGTATTCTAAAGGCTTAGAATGGTCTAGTAATATGTATTTGGACTTATAAGAACCATTAGAATGATCCTAAAGAATGCTTGAGTCCCCAAGGGAAGTAGAGCGTGTAGCATGAGTCCTTGGAGGTTCTAACAAGTGTAGAATGGTTAAGAGAGTATTCTAAAGGCTTAGAATGGTCTAGGAATGTGTATTAGGACTTATAAGAACCATTAGAATGATCCTAAACATTTCTTGGTACACCAAGGGATGTAGAGGGTGTAGCACGAGTCCTTGGAGGTTCTAACAAGTGTAGAATGGTTAAGAGAGTATTCTAAAGGCTTAGAATGGTCTAGGAATGAGTATTAGGACTTATAAGAACCATTAGAATGATTCTAAACATTGCTCGGTACCCCAAGTGACGTAGAGGGTGTAGCACGAGTCCTTGGAGGTTCTAACAAGTGTAGAATGGTTAAGAGAGTATTCTAAAGGCTTAGAATGGTCTACGAATATGTATTTGGATTTATAAGAACCATTAGAATGATCCTAAACAATGCTTGAGTCCCCAAGGGACGTAGAGCGTGTAGCATGAGTCCTTGGAGGTTCTAACAAGTATAGAATAGTTAAGAGAGTATTCTAAAGGCTTAGAATGGTCTAGTAATATGTATTTGGACTTATAAGCACCATTAGAATGATCCTAAACAATGCTTGAGTCCCCAAGGGACGTAGAGCGTGTAACATGAGTCCTTGGAGGTTCTAACAAGTGTAGAATGGTTAAGAGAGTATTCTAAAGGCTTAGAATGGTCTAGTAATATGTATTTGGACTTATAAGAACCATTAGAATGATCCTAAACATTTCTCGGTACCCCAAGTGACGTAGAGGGTGTAGCACGAGTCCTTGAATGTTCTAACAAGTGTAGAATGGTTAAGAGAGTATTCTAAAGGCTTAGAATGGTCTAGGAATGAGTATTAGGACTTATAAGAACCATTAGAATGATCCTAAACATTGCTCGGTACCCCAAGTGACGTAGAGGGTGTAGCATGAGTCCTTGGAGGTTCTAACAAGTGTAGAATGGTTAAGAGAGTATTCTAAAGGCTTAGAATGGTCTAGGAATGTGTATTAGGACTTATAAGAACCATTAGAATGATCCTAAACATTGCTTGGTATCCCAGAGGACGTAGAGGGTGTAACACGAGTCCTTGGAGGTTCTATCAAGTGTAGAAAGGTTAAGAGAGTATTCTAAAGGCTTAGAATGGTCTAGTAATATGTATTTGGACTTATAAGAACCATTAGAATTATCCTAAAGAATGCTTGAGTCCCCAAGGGAAGTAGAGCGTGTAGCATGAGTCCTTGGAGGTTCTAACAAGTGTAGAATGGTTAAGAGAGTATTCTAAAGGCTTAGAATGGTCTAGGAATGTGTATTAGGACTTATAAGAACCATTAGAATGATCCTAAACATTTCTTGGTACACCAAGGGATGTAGAGGGTGTAGCACGAGTCCTTGGATGTTCTAACAAGTGTAGAATGGTTAAGAGAGTATTCTAACGGCTTAGAATGGCCTAGGAATGTTTATTAGGACTTATAAGAACCATTAGAATGATCCTAAACAATACTTGAGTCCTCAAGGGACATAGAGGGTGTAGCACGAGTCCTTCGAGGTTTTAACAAGTGTATAATGGTTAAGAGAGTATTCTAAAGGCTTAGAATCTAGGAATGTGTATTAGGACATATAAGAACTATTAGAATGATCCTAAACATTGCTCGGTACCCCAAGTGACGTAGAGGGTGTAGCACGAGTCCTTGGAGGTTCTATCAAATGTAGAAAGGTTAAGAGAGTATTCTAAAGGCTTAGAATGGTCTAGGAATATGTATTTGGATTTATAAGAACCATTAGAATGATCCTAAACAATGCTTGAGTCTCTAAGGGACGTAGAGCGTGTAGCATGAGTCCTTGGAGGTTCTAACAAGTGTAGAATGGTTAAGAGAGTATTCTAAAGGCTTAGAATGGTCTAGGAATGTGTATTAGGACTTATAAGAACCATTAGAATGATCCTAAACATTGCTCGGTACCCCAAGTGACGTAGAGGGTGTAGCACGAGTCCTTGGAGGTTCTAACAAGTGTAGAATGGTTAAGAGAGTACTCTAAAGGCTTAGAATGGTCTAGGAATATGTATTTGGATTTATAAGAACCATTAGAATGATCCTAAACAATGCTTGAGTCTCTAAGGGACGTAGAGCGTGTAGCATGAGTCCTTGGAGGTTCTAACAAGTGTAGAATGGTTAAGAGAGTATTCTAAAGGCTTAGAATGGTCTAGGAATGTGTATTAGGACTTATAAGAACCATTAGAATGATCCTAAACATTGCTCGGTACCCCAAGTGACGTAGAGGGTGTAGCACGAGTCCTTGGAGGTTCTAACAAGTGTAGAATGGTGACGAGAGTATTCTAAAGGCTTAGAATGGTCTAGGAATATGTATTTGGACTTATATGAACCATTAGAATGATCCTAAACAATGCTTGAGTCCCTAAGGGACGTAGAGCGTGTAGCATGAGTCCTTGGAGGTTCTAACAAGTGTAGAATGGTTAAGAGAGTATTCTAAAGGCTTAGAATTGTCTAGGAATGTGTATTAGGACTTATAAGAACCATTAGAATGATCCTAAACATTGCTCGGTACCCCAAGTGACGTAGAGGGTGTAGCACGAGTCCTTGGAGGTTCTAACAAGTGTAGAATGGTCAAGAGTGTATTCTAAAGGATTAGAATGGTCTAGGAAAATGAATTTGGACTTATAAGAACCATTAGAATGATCCAAAACAATGCTTGAGTCCCCAAGGGAAGTTGAGTGTGTAGCAGGAGTCCTTGGAGGTTCTAACAAGTGTAGAATGGTTAAGAGAGTATTCTAAAGGCTTAGAATGGTCTAGGAATATGTATTTGGACTTATAAGAACCATTAGAATGATCCTAAACAATGCTTGAGTCCCCAAGGGACGTAGAGCGTGTAGCATGAGTCCTTGGAGGTTCTAACAAGTGTAGAATAGTTAAGAGAGTATTCTAAAGGCTTAGAATGGTCTAGTAATATGTATTTGGACTTATAAGAACCATTAGAATGATCCTAAACAATGCTTGAGTCCCCAAGGAACGTAGAGCGTGTAGCATGAGTCCTTGGAGGTTCTAACAAGTGTAGAATGGTTAAGAGAGTATTCTAAAGGCTTAGAATGGCCTAGGAATGTGTATTAGGACTTATAAGAACCATTAGAATGATCCTAAACATTGCTTGGTATCCCAGAGGACGTAGAGGGTGTAACACGAGTCCTTGGAGGTTCTATCAAGTGTAGAAAGGTTAAGAGAGTATTCTAAAGGCTTAGAATGGTCTAGGAATATGTATTTGGACTTATAAGAACCATTAGAATGATCCTAAACAATGCTTGAGTCCCCAAGGGACGTAGAGCGTGTAGCATGAGTCCTTGGAGGTTCTAACAAGTGTAGAATAGTTAAGAGAGTATTCTAAAGGCTTAGAATGGTCTAGTAATATGTATTTGGACTTATAAGAACCATTAGAATGATCCTAAACAATGCTTGAGTCCCCAAGGAACGTAGAGCGTGTAGCATGAGTCCTTGGAGGTTCTAACAAGTGTAGAATGGTTAAGAGAGTATTCTAAAGGCTTAGAATGGTCTAGTAATATGTATTTGGACTTATAAGAACCATTAGAATGATCCTAAACATTTCTCGGTACCCCAAGTGACGTAGAGGGTGTAGCACGAGTCCTTGAATGTTCTAACAAGTGTAGAATGGTTAAGAGAGTATTCTAAAGGCTTAGAATGGTCTAGGAATGAGTATTAGGACTTATAAGAACCATTAGAATGATCCTAAACATTGCTCGGTACCCCAAGTGACGTAGAGGGTGTAGCATGAGTCCTTGGAGGTTCTAACAAGTGTAGAATGGTTAAGAGAGTATTCTAAAGGCTTAGAATGGTCTAGGAATGTGTATTAGGACTTATAAGAACCATTAGAATGATCCTAAACATTGCTTGGTATCCCAGAGGACGTAGAGGGTGTAACACGAGTCCTTGGAGGTTCTATCAAGTGTAGAAAGGTTAAGAGAGTATTCTAAAGGCTTAGAATGGTCTAGTAATATGTATTTGGACTTATAAGAACCATTAGAATTATCCTAAAGAATGCTTGAGTCCCCAAGGGAAGTAGAGCGTGTAGCATGAGTCCTTGGAGGTTCTAACAAGTGTAGAATGGTTAAGAGAGTATTCTAAAGGCTTAGAATGGTCTAGGAATGTGTATTAGGACTTATAAGAACCATTAGAATGATCCTAAACATTTCTTGGTACACCAAGGGATGTAGAGGGTGTAGCACGAGTCCTTGGATGTTCTAACAAGTGTAGAATGGTTAAGAGAGTATTCTAAAGGCTTAGAATGGCCTAGGAATGTTTATTAGGACTTATAAGAACCATTAGAATGATCCTAAACAATACTTGAGTCCTCAAGGGACATAGAGGGTGTAGCACGAGTCCTTCGAGGTTTTAACAAGTGTAGAATGGTTAAGAGAGTATTCTAAAGGCTTAGAATCTAGGAATGTGTATTAGGACATATAAGAACTATTAGAATGATCCTAAACATTGCTCGGTACCCCAAGTGACGTAGAGGGTGTAGCACGAGTCCTTGGAGGTTCTATCAAATGTAGAAAGGTTAAGAGAGTATTCTAAAGGCTTAGAATGGTCTAGGAATATGTATTTGGATTTATAAGAACCATTAGAATGATCCTAAACAATGCTTGAGTCTCTAAGGGACGTAGAGCGTGTAGCATGAGTCCTTGGAGGTTCTAACAAGTGTAGAATGGTTAAGAGAGTATTCTAAAGGCTTAGAATGGTCTAGGAATGTGTATTAGGACTTAAAAGAACCATTAGAATGATCCTAAACATTGCTCGGTACCCCAAGTGACGTAGAGGGTGTAGCACGAGTCCTTGGAGGTTCTAACAAGTGTAGAATGGTTAAGAGAGTATTCTAAAGGCTTAGAATGGTCTAGGAATATGTATTTGGATTTATAAGAACCATTAGAATGATCCTAAACAATGCTTGAGTCTCTAAGGGACGTAGAGCGTGTAGCATGAGTCCTTGGAGGTTCTAACAAGTGTAGAATGGTTAAGAGAGTATTCTAAAGGCTTAGAATGGTCTAGGAATGTGTATTAGGACTTATAAGAACCATTAGAATGATCCTAAACATTGCTCGGTACCCCAAGTGACGTAGAGGGTGTAGCACGAGTCCTTGGAGGTTCTAACAAGTGTAGAATGGTTAAGAGTGTATTCTAAAGGATTAGAATGGTCTAGGAAAATGAATTTGGACTTATAAGAACCATTAGAATGATCCAAAACAATGCTTGAGTCCCCAAGGGAAGTTGAGTGTGTAGCATGAGTCCTTGGAGGTTCTAACAAGTGTAGAATGGTTAAGAGAGTATTCTAAAGGCTTAGAATGGTCTAGGAATATGTATTTGGACTTATAAGAACCATTAGAATGATCCTAAACAATGCTTGAGTCCCCAAGGGACGTAGAGCGTGTAGCATGAGTCCTTGGAGGTTCTAACAAGTGTAGAATAGTTAAGAGAGTATTCTAAAGGCTTAGAATGGTCTAGTAATATGTATTTGGACTTATAAGAACCATTAGAATGATCCTAAACAATGCTTGAGTCCCCAAGGAACGTAGAGCGTGTAGCATGAGTCCTTGGAGGTTCTAACAAGTGTAGAATGGTTAAGAGAGTATTCTAAAGGCTTAGAATGGCCTAGGAATGTGTATTAGGACTTATAAGAACCATTAGAATGATCCTAAACATTGCTTGGTATCCCAGAGGACGTAGAGGGTGTAACACGAGTCCTTGGAGGTTCTATCAAGTGTAGAAAGGTTAAGAGAGTATTCTAAAGGCTTAGAATGGTCTAGGAATATGTATTAGGACTTATAAGAACCATTAGAATGATCCTAAACAATGCTTGAGTCCCCAAGGGACGTAGAGCGTGTAGCATGAGTCCTTGGAGGTTCTAACAAGTGTAGAATAGTTAAGAGAGTATTCTAAAGGCTTAGAATGGTCTAGTAATATGTATTTGGACTTATAAGAACCATTAGAATGATCCTAAACAATGCTTGAGTCCCCAAGGAACGTAGAGCGTGTAGCATGAGTCCTTGGAGGTTCTAACAAGTGTAGAATGGTTAAGAGAGTATTCTAAAGGCTTAGAATGGTCTAGTAATATGTATTTGGACTTATAAGAACCATTAGAATGATCCTAAACATTTCTCGGTACCCCAAGTGACGTAGAGGGTGTAGCACGAGTCCTTGAATGTTCTAACAAGTGTAGAATGGTTAAGAGAGTATTCTAAAGGCTTAGAATGGTCTAGGAATGAGTATTAGGACTTATAAGAACCATTAGAATGATCCTAAACATTGCTCGGTACCCCAAGTGACGTAGAGGGTGTAGCATGAGTCCTTGGAGGTTCTAACAAGTGTAGAATGGTTAAGAGAGTATTCTAAAGGCTTAGAATGGTCTAGGAATGTGTATTAGGACTTATAAGAACCATTAGAATGATCCTAAACATTGCTTGGTATCCCAGAGGACGTAGAGGGTGTAACACGAGTCCTTGGAGGTTCTATCAAGTGTAGAAAGGTTAAGAGAGTATTCTAAAGGCTTAGAATGGTCTAGTAATATGTATTTGGACTTATAAGAACCATTAGAATTATCCTAAAGAATGCTTGAGTCCCCAAGGGAAGTAGAGCGTGTAGCATGAGTCCTTGGAGGTTCTAACAAGTGTAGAATGGTTAAGAGAGTATTCTAAAGGCTTAGAATGGTCTAGGAATGTGTATTAGGACTTATAAGAACCATTAGAATGATCCTAAACATTTCTTGGTACACCAAGGGATGTAGAGGGTGTAGCACGAGTCCTTGGATGTTCTAACAAGTGTAGAATGGTTAAGAGAGTATTCTAAAGGCTTAGAATGGCCTAGGAATGTTTATTAGGACTTATAAGAACCATTAGAATGATCCTAAACAATACTTGAGTCCTCAAGGGACATAGAGGGTGTAGCACGAGTCCTTCGAGGTTTTAACAAGTGTATAATGGTTAAGAGAGTATTCTAAAGGCTTAGAATCTAGGAATGTGTATTAGGACATATAAGAACTATTAGAATGATCCTAAACATTGCTCGGTACCCCAAGTGACGTAGAGGGTGTAGCACGAGTCCTTGGAGGTTCTATCAAATGTAGAAAGGTTAAGAGAGTATTCTAAAGGCTTAGAATGGTCTAGGAATATGTATTTGGATTTATAAGAACCATTAGAATGATCCTAAACAATGCTTGAGTCTCTAAGGGACGTAGAGCGTGTAGCATGAGTCCTTGGAGGTTCTAACAAGTGTAGAATGGTTAAGAGAGTATTCTAAAGGCTTAGAATGGTCTAGGAATGTGTATTAGGACTTATAAGAACCATTAGAATGATCCTAAACATTGCTCGGTACCCCAAGTGACGTAGAGGGTGTAGCACGAGTCCTTGGAGGTTCTAACAAGTGTAGAATGGTTAAGAGAGTATTCTAAAGGCTTAGAATGGTCTAGGAATATGTATTTGGATTTATAAGAACCATTAGAATGATCCTAAACAATGCTTGAGTCTCTAAGGGACGTAGAGCGTGTAGCATGAGTCCTTGGAGGTTCTAACAAGTGTAGAATGGTTAAGAGAGTATTCTAAAGGCTTAGAATGGTCTAGGAATGTGTATTAGGACTTATAAGAACCATTAGAATGATCCTAAACATTGCTCGGTACCCCAAGTGACGTAGAGGGTGTAGCACGAGTCCTTGGAGGTTCTAACAAGTGTAGAATGGTGACGAGAGTATTCTAAAGGCTTAGAATGGTCTAGGAATATGTATTTGGACTTATATGAACCATTAGAATGATCCTAAACAATGCTTGAGTCCCTAAGGGACGTAGAGCGTGTAGCATGAGTCCTTGGAGGTTCTAACAAGTGTAGAATGGTTAAGAGAGTATTCTAAAGGCTTAGAATTGTCTAGGAATGTGTATTAGGACTTATAAGAACCATTAGAATGATCCTAAACATTGCTCGGTACCCCAAGTGACGTAGAGGGTGTAGCACGAGTCCTTGGAGGTTCTAACAAGTGTAGAATGGTCAAGAGTGTATTCTAAAGGATTAGAATGGTCTAGGAAAATGAATTTGGACTTATAAGAACCATTAGAATGATCCAAAACAATGCTTGAGTCCCCAAGGGAAGTTGAGTGTGTAGCATGAGTCCTTGGAGGTTCTAACAAGTGTAGAATGGTTAAGAGAGTATTCTAAAGGCTTAGAATGGTCTAGGAATATGTATTTGGACTTATAAGAACCATTAGAATGATCCTAAACAATGCTTGAGTCCCCAAGGG
Source organism: Crotalaria pallida (assembly GCA_037953625.1). Classification (NCBI taxonomy): domain Eukaryota; kingdom Viridiplantae; phylum Streptophyta; class Magnoliopsida; order Fabales; family Fabaceae; genus Crotalaria; species Crotalaria pallida. Next base: position 68,946,976 of record CM075649.1, on the reverse strand, counting down.
ACGTAGAGCGTGTAGCATGAGTCCTTGGAGGTTCTAACAAGTGTAGAATAGTTAAGAGAGTATTCTAAAGGCTTAGAATGGTCTAGTAATATGTATTTGGACTTATAAGAACCATTAGAATGATCCTAAACAATGCTTGAGTCCCCAAGGAACGTAGAGCGTGTAGCATGAGTCCTTGGAGGTTCTAACAAGTGTAGAATGGTTAAGAGAGTATTCTAAAGGCTTAGAATGGCCTAGGAATGTGTATTAGGACTTATAAGAACCATTAGAATGATCCTAAACATTGCTCGGTACCCCAAGTGACGTAGAGGGTGTAGCACAAGTCCTTGGAGGTTCTAACAAGTGTAGAATGGTTAAGAGAGTATTCTAAAGGCTTAGAATGGTCTAGGAATGTGTATTAGGACTTATAAGAACCATTAGAATGATCCTAAACATTGCTTGGTACCCCAAAGGATGTAGAGGGTGTAACACGAGTCCTTGGAGGTTCTATCAAATGTAGAAAGGTTAAGAGAGTATTCTAAAGGCTTAGAATGGTCTAGTAATATGTATTTGGACTTATAAGAACCATTAGAATGATCCTAAAGAATGCATGAGTCCCCAAGGGAAGTAGAGCGTGTAGCATGAGTCCTTGGAGGTTCTAACAAGTGTAGAATGGTTAAGAGAGTATTCTAAAGGCTTAGAATGGTCTAGGAATGTGTATTAGGACTTATAAGAACCATTAGAATGATCCTAAACATTTCTTGGTACACCAAGGGATGTAGAGGGTGTAGCACGAGTCCTTGGATGTTCTAACAAGTGTAGAATGGTTAAGAGAGTATTCTAAAGGCTTAGAATGGTCTAGGAATGTTTATTAGGACTTATAAGAACCATTAGAATGATCCTAAACAATACTTGAGTCCTCAAGGGACATAGAGGGTGTAGCACGAGTCCTTCGAGGTTTTAACAAGTGTATAATGGTTAAGAGAGTATTCTAAAGGCATAGAATCTAGGAATGTGTATTAGGACTTATAAGAACTATTAGAATGATCCTAAACATTGCTTGGTACACCAAGGGACGTAGAGCGTGTAGCACGAGTCCTTGGATGTTTTAACAAGTGTAGAATGGTTAAGAGAGTATTCTAAAGGCTTAGAATGGTCTAGGAATGTGTTTTAGGACTTATAAGAACCATTAGAATGATCCTAAACATTGCTCGGTACCCCAAGTGAAGTAGAGGGTGTAGCACGAGTCCTTGGAGGTTCTAACAAGTGTAGAATGGTTAAGAGAGTATTCTAAAGGCTTAGAATGGTCTAGGAATATGTATTTGGATTTATAAGAACCATTAGAATGATCCTAAACAATGCTTGAGTCCCTAAGGGACGTAGAGCGTGTAGCATGAGTCCTTGGAGGTTCTAACAAGTGTAGAATGGTTAAGAGAGTATTCTAAAGGCTTAGAATGGTCTAGGAATGTGTATTAGGACTTATAAGAACCATTAGAATGATCCTAAACATTGCTCGGTACCCCAAGTGACGTAGAGGGTGTAGCACGAGTCCTTGGAGGTTCTAACAAGTGTAGAATGGTGAAGAGAGTATTCTAAAGGCTTAGAATGGTCTAGGAATATGTATTTGGACTTATATGAACCATTAGAATGATCCTAAACAATGCTTGAGTCCCTAAGGGACGTAGAGCGTGTAGCATGAGTCCTTGGAGGTTCTAACAAGTGTAGAATGGTTAAGAGAGTATTCTAAAGGCTTAGAATTGTCTAGGAATGTGTATTAGGACTTATAAGAACCATTAGAATGATCCTAAACATTGCTCGGTACCCCAAGTGACGTAGAGGGTGTAGCACGAGTCCTTGGAGGTTCTAACAAGTGTAGAATGGTCAAGAGTGTATTCTAATGGATTAGAATGGTCTAGGAAAATGAATTTGGACTTATAAGAACCATTAGAATGATCCAAAACAATGCTTGAGTCCCCAAGGGAAGTTGAGCGTGTAGCATGAGTCCTTGGAGGTTCTAACAAGTGTAGAATGGTTAAGAGAGTATTCTAAAGGCTTAGAATGGTCTAGGAATATGTATTTGGACTTATAAGAACCATTAGAATGATCCTAAACAATGCTTGAGTCCCCAAGGGACGTAGAGCGTGTAGCATGAGTCCTTGGAGGTTCTAACAAGTGTAGAATAGTTAAGAGAGTATTCTAAAGGCTTAGAATGGTCTAGTAATATGTATTTGGACTTATAAGAACCATTAGAATGATCCTAAACAATGCTTGAGTCCCCAAGGAACGTAGAGCGTGTAGCATGAGTCCTTGGAGGTTCTAACAAGTGTAGAATGGTTAAGAGAGTATTCTAAAGGCTTAGAATGGTCTAGGAATGTGTATTAGGACTTATAAGAACCATTAGAATGATCCTAAACATTGCTCGGTACCCCAAGTGACGTAGAGGGTGTAGCACAAGTCCTTGGAGGTTCTAACAAGTGTAGCGTGGTTAAGAGTGTATTCTAAAGGCTTAGAATGGTCTAGGAATATGTATTTGGACTTATAAGAACCATTAGAATGATCCTAAATAATGCTTGAGTCCCCAAGGGAAGTAGAGCGTGTCGCATGAGTCCTTGGAGGTTCTAACAAGTGTAGAATGGTTAAGAGAGTATTCTAAAGGCCTATAATGGTCTAGGAATGTGTATTAGCACTTATAAGAACCATTAGAATGATCCTAAACATTGGTTGGTACCCCAAAGGACGTAGAGGGTGTAGCACGAGTCCTAGGAGGTTCTAACAAGTGTAGAATGGTTAAGAGAGTATTCTAAAGGCTTAGAATGGTCAAGGAATATGTATTTGGACTTATATGAACCATTAGAATGATCCTAAACATTTCGTGAGTCCCCAAGGGACATAGAGGGTGTAGCATGAGTCCTTGGAGGTTCTAACAAGTGTAGAATGGTTAAGAGAGTATTCTAAAGGCTTAGAATGGTCTAGGAAGGTGTATTAGGACTTATAAGAACCATTAGAATGATCCTAAACATTGCTTGGTACACCAAGGGATGTAGAGGGTGTAGCACGAGTCCTTGGATGTTCTAACAAGTGTAGAATGGTTAAGAGAGTATTCTAAAGGCTTAGAATGGTCTAGGGATGTTTATTAGGACTTATAAGAACCATTAGAATGATCCTAAACAATACTTGAGTCCTCAAGGGACATAGAGGGTGTAGCACGAGTCCTTGGAGGTTTTAACAAGTGTATAATGGTTAAGAGAGTATTCTAAAGGCTTAGAATGGTCCAGAAAGGTGTATTAGGACTTATAAGAACCATTAGAATGATCCTAAACATTGCTTGGTACACCAAGGGACGTAGAGGGTGTAGCACGAGTCCTTGGATGTTCTAACAAGTGTAGAATGGTTAAGAGAGTATTCTAAAGGCTTAGAATGGTCTAGGAATGTGTATTAGGACTTATAAGAACCATTAGAATGATCCTAAACAATACTTGAGTCCTCAAGGGACGTAGAGGGTGTAGCATGAGTCCTTGGAGGTTTAACAAGTGTATAATGGTTAAGAGAGTATTCTAAAGGCTTAGAATCTAGGAATGTGTATTAGGACTTATAAGAACCATTAGAATGATCCGAAACATTGCTTGGTACACCAAGGGACGTAGAGAGTGTAGCACGAGTCCTTGGATGTTCTAACAAGTGTTGAATGGTTAAGAGAGTATTCTAAAGGCTTAGAATGGTCTAGGAATGTGTATTAGGACTTATAAGAACCATTAGAATGATCCAAAACATTGCTTGGTACCCCAAGTGACGTAGAGGGTGTAGCACGAGTCCTTGGAGGTTCTAACAAGTGTAGAATAGTTAAGAGAGTATTCTAAAGGCTTAGAATGGTCTAGGAATATGTATTTGGATTTATAAGAACCATTAGAATGATCCTAAACAATGCTTGAGTCCCCAAGGGACGTAGAGCGTGTAGCGTGAGTCCTTGGAGGTTCTAAAAAGTGTAGAATGGTTAAGAGAGTATTCTAAAGGCTTAGAATGGTCTAGTAATATGTATTTGGACTTATAAGAACCATTAGAATGATCCTAAACAATGCTTGAGTCCCCAAGGGACGTAGAGCGTGTAACATGAGTCCTTGGAGGTTCTAACAAGTGTAGAATGGTTAAGAGAGTATTCTAAAGGCTTAGAATGGTCTAGGAATGTGTATTAGGACTTATAAGAACCATTAGAATGATCCTAAACATTTCTTGGTACCCCAAAGGACGTAGAGGGTGTAGCATGAGCCCTTGGATGTTCAAACAAGTGTAGAATGGTTAAGAGAGTATTCTAAAGGCTTAGAATGGTCTAGGAATGTGTATTAGGACTTATAAGAACCATTAGAATGATCCTAAACATTTCTTGGTACCCCAAAGGACGTAGAGGGTGTAGCACGAGTCCTTGGATGTTCAAACAAGTGTAGAATGGTCAAGAGTGTATTCTAAAGGATTAGAATGGTCTAGGAAAATGAATTTGGACTTATAAGAACCATTAGAATGATCCAAGACAATGCTTGAGTCCCCAAGGGAAGTAGAGCGTGTAGCATGAGTCGTTGGAGGTTCTAACAAGTGTAGAATGGTTAAGAGAGTATTCTAAAGGCTTAGAATGGTCTAGGAATGTGTATTAGGACTTATAAGAACCATTAGAATGATCCTAAACAATACTTGAGTCCTCAAGGGACGTAGAGGGTGTAGCATGAGTCCTTGGAGGTTTTAACAAGTGTATAATGGTTAAGAGAGTATTCTAAAGGCTTAGAATCTAGGAATGTGTATTAGGACTTATAAGAACCATTAGAATGATCCTAAACATTGCTTGGTCCACCAAGGGACGAAGAGGGTGTAGCACGAGTCCTTGAATGTTCTAACAAGTGTAGAATGGTTAAGAGAGTATTCTAAAGGCTTAGAATGGTCTAGGAATGTGTATTAGGACTTATAAGAACCATTAGAATGATCCTAAACATTGCTCGGTACCCCAAGTGACGTAGAGGGTGTAGCACGAGTCCTTGGAGGTTCTAACAAGTGTAGAATGGTTAAGAGAGTATTCTAAAGGCTTAGAATGGTCTAGGAATATGTATTTGGATTTATAAGAACCATTAGAATGATCCTAAACAATGCTTGGGTCCCTAAGGGACGTAGGGCGTGTAGCATGAGTCCTTGGAGGTTCTAACAAGTGTAGAATGGTTAAGAGAGTATTCTAAAGGCTTAGAATGGTCTAGGAATGTGTATTAGGACTTATAAGAACCATTAGAATGATCCTAAACAATGCTTGAGTCCCCAAGGGACGTAGAGCGTGTAGCGTGAGTCCTTGGAGGTTCTAACAAGTGTAGAATGGTTAAGAGAGTATTCTAAAGGCTTAAATGGTCTAGTAATATGTATTTGGACTTATAAGAACCGTTAGAATGATCCTAAACAAAGCTTGAGTCCCCAAGGGACGTAGAGCGTGTAACATGAGTCCTTGGAGGTTCTAACAAGTGTAGAATGGTTAAGAGAGTATTCTAAAGGCTTAGAATGGTCAAGGAATGTGTATTAGGACTTATAAGAACCATTAGAATGATCCTAAACAATGCTTGAGTCCCCAAGGGACGTAGAGCGTGTAGCATGAGTCCTTGGAGGTTCTAACAAGTGTAGAATAGTTAAGAGAGTATTCTAAAGGCTTAGAATGGTCTAGTAATATGTATTTGGACTTATAAGAACCATTAGAATGATCCTAAACAATGCTTGAGTCCCCAAGGAACGTAGAGCGTGTAGCATGAGTCCTTGGAGGTTCTAACAAGTGTAGAATGGTTAAGAGAGTATTCTAAAGGCTTAGAATGGTCTAGGAATGTGTATTAGGACTTATAAGAACCATTAGAATGATCCTAAACATTGCTCGGTACCCCAAGTGACGTAGAGGGTGTAGCACAAGTCCTTGGAGGTTCTAACAAGTGTAGCGTGGTTAAGAGTGTATTCTAAAGGCTTAGAATGGTCTAGGAATATGTATTTGGACTTATAAGAACCATTAGAATGATCCTAAATAATGCTTGAGTCCCCAAGGGAAGTAGAGCGTGTCGCATGAGTCCTTGGAGGTTCTAACAAGTGTAGAATGGTTAAGAGAGTATTCTAAAGGCCTATAATGGTCTAGGAATGTGTATTAGCACTTATAAGAACCATTAGAATGATCCTAAACATTGGTTGGTACCCCAAAGGACGTAAAGGGTGTAGCACGAGTCCTAGGAGGTTCTAACAAGTGTAGAATGGTTAAGAGAGTATTCTAAAGGCTTAGAATGGTCAAGGAATATGTATTTGGACTTATATGAACCATTAGAATGATCCTAAACATTTCGTGAGTCCCCAAGGGACATAGAGGGTGTAGCATGAGTCCTTGGAGGTTCTAACAAGTGTAGAATGGTTAAGAGAGTATTCTAAAGGCTTAGAATGGTCTAGGAAGGTGTATTAGGACTTATAAGAACCATTAGAATGATCCTAAACATTGCTTGGTACACCAAGGGATGTAGAGGGTGTAGCACGAGTCCTTGGATGTTCTAACAAGTGTAGAATGGTTAAGAGAGTATTCTAAAGGCTTAGAATGGTCTAGGAATGTTTATTAGGACTTATAAGAACCATTAGAATGATCCTAAACAATACTTGAGTCCCCAAGGGACATAGAGGGTGTAGCACGAGTCCTTGGAGGTTTTAGCAAGTGTATAATGGTTAAGAGAGTATTCTAAAGGCTTAGAATGGTCCAGAAAGGTGTATTAGGACTTATAAGAACCATTAGAATGATCCTAAACATTGCTTGGTACACCAAGGGACGTAGAGGGTGTAGCACGAGTCCTTGGATGTTCTAACAAGTGTAGAATGGTTAAGAGAGTATTCTAAAGGCTTAGAATGGTCTAGGAATGTGTATTAGGACTTATAAGAACCATTAGAATGATCCTAAACAATACTTGAGTCCTCAAGGGACGTAGAGGGTGTAGCATGAGTCCTTGGAGGTTTAACAAGTGTATAATGGTTAAGAGAGTATTCTAAAGGCTTAGAATCTAGGAATGTGTATTAGGACTTATAAGAACCATTAGAATGATCCGAAACATTGCTTGGTACACCAAGGGACGTAGAGAGTGTAGCACGAGTCCTTGGATGTTCTAACAAGTGTTGAATGGTTAAGAGAGTATTCTAAAGGCTTAGAATGGTCTAGGAATGTGTATTAGGACTTATAAGAACCATTAGAATGATCCAAAACATTGCTTGGTACCCCAAGTGACGTAGAGGGTGTAGCACGAGTCCTTGGAGGTTCTAACAAGTGTAGAATAGTTAAGAGAGTATTCTAAAGGCTTAGAATGGTCTAGGAATATGTATTTGGATTTATAAGAACCATTAGAATGATCCTAAACAATGCTTGAGTCCCCAAGGGACGTAGAGCGTGTAGCGTGAGTCCTTGGAGGTTCTAAAAAGTGTAGAATGGTTAAGAGAGTATTCTAAAGGCTTAGAATGGTCTAGTAATATGTATTTGGACTTATAAGAACCATTAGAATGATCCTAAACAATGCTTGAGTCCCCAAGGGACGTAGAGCGTGTAACATGAGTCCTTGGAGGTTCTAACAAGTGTAGAATGGTTAAGAGAGTATTCTAAAGGCTTAGAATGGTCTAGGAATGTGTATTAGGACTTATAAGAACCATTAGAATGATCCTAAACATTTCTTGGTACCCCAAAGGACGTAGAGGGTGTAGCACGAGCCCTTGGATGTTCAAACAAGTGTAGAATGGTTAAGAGAGTATTCTAAAGGCTTAGAATGGTCTAGGAATGTGTATTAGGACTTATAAGAACCATTAGAATGATCCTAAACATTTCTTGGTACCCCAAAGGACGTAGAGGGTGTAGCACGAGTCCTTGGATGTTCAAACAAGTGTAGAATGGTCAAGAGTGTATTCTAAAGGATTAGAATGGTCTAGGAAAATGAATTTGGACTTATAAGAACCATTAGAATGATCCAAGACAATGCTTGAGTCCCCAAGGGAAGTAGAGCGTGTAGCATGAGTCGTTGGAGGTTCTAACAAGTGTAGAATGGTTAAGAGAGTATTCTAAAGGCTTAGAATGGTCTAGGAATGTGTATTAGGACTTATAAGAACCATTAGAATGATCCTAAACAATACTTGAGTCCTCAAGGGACGTAGAGGGTGTAGCATGAGTCCTTGGAGGTTTTAACAAGTGTATAATGGTTAAGAGAGTATTCTAAAGGCTTAGAATCTAGGAATGTGTATTAGGACTTATAAGAACCATTAGAATGATCCTAAACATTGCTTGGTCCACCAAGGGACGAAGAGGGTGTAGCACGAGTCCTTGAATGTTCTAACAAGTGTAGAATGGTTAAGAGAGTATTCTAAAGGCTTAGAATGGTCTAGGAATGTGTATTAGGACTTATAAGAACCATTAGAATGATCCTAAACATTGCTCGGTACCCCAAGTGACGTAGAGGGTGTAGCACGAGTCCTTGGAGGTTCTAACAAGTGTAGAATGGTTAAGAGAGTATTCTAAAGGCTTAGAATGGTCTAGGAATATGTATTTGGATTTATAAGAACCATTAGAATGATCCTAAACAATGCTTGGGTCCCTAAGGGACGTAGGGCGTGTAGCATGAGTCCTTGGAGGTTCTAACAAGTGTAGAATGGTTAAGAGAGTATTCTAAAGGCTTAGAATGGTCTAGGAATGTGTATTAGGACTTATAAGAACCATTAGAATGATCCTAAACAATGCTTGAGTCCCCAAGGGACGTAGAGCGTGTGGCGTGAGTCCTTGGAGGTTCTAACAAGTGTAGAATGGTTAAGAGAGTATTCTAAAGGCTTAAATGGTCTAGTAATATGTATTTGGACTTATAAGAACCGTTAGAATGATCCTAAACAATGCTTGAGTCCCCAAGGGACGTAGAGCGTGTAACATGAGTCCTTGGAGGTTCTAACAAGTGTAGAATGGTTAAGAGAGTATTCTAAAGGCTTAGAATGGTCAAGGAATGTGTATTAGGACTTATAAGAACCATTAGAATGATCCTAAACATTTCTTGGTACCCCAAAGGACGTAGAGGGTGTAGCACGAGTCCTTGGATGTTCAAACAAGTGTAGAATGGTCAAGAGTGTATTCTAAAGGATTAGAATGGTCTAGGAAAATGAATTTGGACTTATAAGAACCATTAGAATGATCCAAAACAATGCTTGAGTCCCCAAGGGAAGTAGAGCGTGTAGCATGAGTCCTTGGAGGTTCTAACAAGTGTAGAATGGTTAAGAGAGTATTCTAAAGGCTTAAATGGTCTAGTAATATGTATTTGGACTTATAAGAACCGTTAGAATGATCCTAAACAATGCTTGAGTCCCCAAGGGACGTAGAGCGTGTAATATGAGTCCTTGGAGGTTCTAACAAGTGTAGAATGGTTAAGAGAGTATTCTAAAGGCTTAGAATGGTCAAGGAATGTGTATTAAGACTTATAAGAACCATTAGAATGATCCTAAACATTTCTTGGTACCCCAAAGGACGTAGAGGGTGTAGCACGAGTCCTTGGATGTTCAAACAAGTGTAGAATGGTCAAGAGTGTATTCTAAAGGATTAGAATGGTCTAGGAAAATGAATTTGGACTTATAAGAACCATTAGAATGATCCAAAACAATGCTTGAGTCCCCAAGGGAAGTAGAGCGTGTAGCATGAGTCCTTGGAGGTTCTAACAAGTGTAGAATGGTTAAGAGAGTATTCTAAAGGCTTAGAATGGTCTAGGAATGTGTATTAGGACTTATAAGAAACATTAGAATGATCCTAAACATTGCTTGGTACACCAAGGGACGTAGAGGGTGTAGCACGAGTCCTTGAATGTTCTAACAAGTGTAGAATGGTTAAGAGAGTATTCTAAAGGCTTAGAATGGTCTAGGAATGTGTATTAGGACTTATAAGAACCATTAGAATGATCCTAAACATTGCTCGGTACCCCAAGTGACGTAGAGGGTGTAGCACGAGTCCTTGGAGGTTCTAACAAGTGTAGAATGGTGAAGAGAGTATTCTAAAGGCTTAGAATGGTCTAGGAATATGTATTTGGACTTATATGAACCATTAGAATGATCCTAAACAATGCTTGAGTCCCCAAGGGACGTAGAGGGTGTAGCACGAGTCCTTGGAGGTTCTAACAAGTGTAGAATGGTTAAGAGAGTATTCTAAAGGCTTAGAATGGTCAAGGAATATGTATTTGGACTTATATGAACCATTAGAATGATCCTAAACATTTCTTGAGTCCCCAAGGGACGTAGAGGGTGTAGCATGAGTCGTTGGAGGTTCTAACAAGTGTAGAATGGTTAAGAGAGTATTCTAAAGGCTTAGAATGGTCTAGGAAGGTGTATTAGGACTTATAAGAACCATTAGAATGATCCTAAACAATGCTTGAGTCCCCGAGTGACGTAGAGCGTGTAGCATGAGTCCTTGGAGGTTCTAACAAGTGTAGAATGGTTAAGAGAGTATTCTAAAGGCTTAGAATGGTCTAGGAAGGTGTATTAGGACTTATAAGAACCATTAGAATGATCCTAAACATTGCTTGGTACACCAAGGGACGTAGAGGGTGTAGCACGAGTCCTTGGATGTTCTAACAAGTGTAGAATGGTTAAGAGAGTATTCTAAAGGCTTAGAATGGTCTAGGAATGTGTATTAGGACTTATAAGAACCATTAGAATGATCCTAAACAATACTTGAGTCCTCAAGGGACGTAGAGGGTGTAGCACGAGTCCTTGAATGTTCTAACAAGTGTAGAATGGTTAAGAGAGTATTCTAAAGGCTTAGAATGGTCTAGGAATGTGTATTAGGACTTATAAGAACCATTAGAATGATCCTAAACAATACTTGAGTCCCCAAGGGACGTAGAGGGTGTAGCATGAGTCCTTGGAGGTTCTAACAAGTGTAGAATGGTTAAGAGAGTATTCTAAAGGCTTAGAATGGTCTAGGAAGGTGTATTAGGACTTATAAGAACCATTAGAATGATCCTAAACAATGCTTGAGTCCCCGAGTGACGTAGAGCGTGTAGCATGAGTCCTTGGAGGTTCTAACAAGTGTAGAATGGTTAAGAGAGTATTCTAAAGGCTTAGAATGGTCTAGGAAGGTGTATTAGGACTTATAAGAACCATTAGAATGATCCTAAACATTGCTTGGTACACCAAGGGACGTAGAGGGTGTAGCACGAGTCCTTGGATGTTCTAACAAGTGTTGAATGGTTAACAGAGTATTCTAAAGGCTTAGAATGGTCTAGGAATGTGTATTAGGACTTATAAGAACCATTAGAATGATCCTAAACATTGCTCGGTACCCCAAGTGACGTAGAGGGTGTAGCACGAGTCCTTGAATGTTCTAACAAGTGTAGAATGGTTAAGAGAGTATTCTAAAGGCTTAGAATGGTCTAGGAATGTGTATTAGGACTTATAAGAACCATTAGAATGATCCTAAACATTGCTCGGTACCCCAAGTGAAGTAGAGGGTGTAGCACGAGTCCTTGGAGGTTCTAACAAGTGTAGAATGGTTAAGAGAGTATTCTAAAGGCTTAGAATGGTCTAGGAATATGTATTTGGATTTATAAGAACCATTAGAATGATCCTAAACAATGCTTGAGTCCCTAAGGGACGTAGAGCGTGTAGCATGAGTCCTTGGAGGTTCTAACAAGTGTAGAATGGTTAAGAGAGTATTCTAAAGGCTTAGAATGGTCTAGGAATGTGTATTAGGACTTATAAGAACCATTAGAATGATCCTAAACATTGCTCGGTACCCCAAGTGACGTAGAGGGTGTAGCACGAGTCCTTGGAGGTTCTAACAAGTGTAGAATGGTGAAGAGAGTATTCTAAAGGCTTTGAATGGTCTAGGAATTTGTATTTGGACTTATATGAACCATTAGAATGATCCTAAACAATGCTTGAGTCCCTAAGGGACGTAGAGCGTGTAGCATGAGTCCTTGGAGGTTCTAACAAGTGTAGAATGGTTAAGAGAGTATTCTAAAGGCTTAGAATTGTCTAGGAATGTGTATTAGGACTTATAAGAACCATTAGAATGATCCTAAACATTGCTCGGTACCCCAAGTGACGTAGAGGGTGTAGCACGAGTCCTTGGAGGTTCTGACAAGTGTAGAATGGTCAAGAGTGTATTCTAAAGGATTAGAATGGTCTAGGAAAATGAATTTGGACTTATAAGAACCATTAGAATGATCCTAAACAATGCTTGAGTCCCCAAGGGACGTAGAGCGTGTAGCGTGAGTCCTTGGAGGTTCTAACAAGTGTAGAATGGTTAAGAGAGTATTCTAAAGGCTTAAATGGTCTAGTAATATGTATTTGGACTTATAAGAACCGTTAGAATGATCCTAAACAATGCTTGAGTCCCCAAGGGACGTAGAGCGTGTAACATGAGTCCTTGGAGGTTCTAACAAGTGTAGAATGGTTAAGAGAGTATTCTAAAGGCTTAGAATGGTCAAGGAATGTGTATTAGGACTTATAAGAACCATTAGAATGATCCTAAACATTTCTTGGTACCCCAAAGGACGTAGAGGGTGTAGCACGAGTCCTTGGATGTTCAAACAAGTGTAGAATGGTCAAGAGTGTATTCTAAAGGATTAGAATGGTCTAGGAAAATGAATTTGGACTTATAAGAACCGTTAGAATGATCCAAAACAATGCTTGAGTCCCCAAGGGAAGTAGAGCGTGTAGCATGAGTCCTTGGAGGTTCTAACAAGTGTAGAATGGTTAAGAGAGTATTCTAAAGGCTTAGAATGGTCTAGGAATGTGTATTAGGACTTATAAGAAACATTAGAATGATCCTAAACATTGCTTGGTACACCAAGGGACGTAGAGGGTGTAGCACGAGTCCTTGAATGTTCTAACAAGTGTAGAATGGTTAAGAGAGTATTCTAAAGGCTTAGAATGGTCTAGGAATGTGTATTAGGACTTATAAGAACCATTAGAATGATCCTAAACATTGCTCGGTACCCCAAGTGAAGTAGAGCGTGTAGCATGAGTCCTTGGAGGTTCTAACAAGTGTAGAATGGTTAAGAGAGTATTCTAAAGGCTTAGAATGGTCTAGGAATGTGTATTAGGACTTATAAGAACCATTAGAATGATCCTAAACATTGCTCGGTACCCCAAGTGACGTAGAGGGTGTAGCACGAGTCCTTGGAGGTTCTAACAAGTGTAGAATGGTGAAGAGAGTATTCTAAAGGCTTTGAATGGTCTAGGAATTTGTATTTGGACTTATATGAACCATTAGAATGATCCTAAACAATGCTTGAGTCCCTAAGGGACGTAGAGCGTGTAGCATGAGTCCTTGGAGGTTCTAACAAGTGTAGAATGGTTAAGAGAGTATTCTAAAGGCTTAGAATTGTCTAGGAATGTGTATTAGGACTTATAAGAACCATTAGAATGATCCTAAACATTGCTCGGTACCCCAAGTGACGTAGAGGGTGTAGCACGAGTCCTTGGAGGTTCTGACAAGTGTAGAATGGTCAAGAGTGTATTCTAAAGGATTAGAATGGTCTAGGAAAATGAATTTGGACTTATAAGAACCATTAGAATGATCCTAAACAATGCTTGAGTCCCCAAGGGACGTAGAGCGTGTAGCGTGAGTCCTTGGAGGTTCTAACAAGTGTAGAATGGTTAAGAGAGTATTCTAAAGGCTTAAATGGTCTAGTAATATGTATTTGGACTTATAAGAACCGTTAGAATGATCCTAAACAATGCTTGAGTCCCCAAGGGACGTAGAGCGTGTAACATGAGTCCTTGGAGGTTCTAACAAGTGTAGAATGGTTAAGAGAGTATTCTAAAGGCTTAGAATGGTCAAGGAATGTGTATTAGGACTTATAAGAACCATTAGAATGATCCTAAACATTTCTTGGTACCCCAAAGGACGTAGAGGGTGTAGCACGAGTCCTTGGATGTTCAAACAAGTGTAGAATGGTCAAGAGTGTATTCTAAAGGATTAGAATGGTCTAGGAAAATGAATTTGGACTTATAAGAACCATTAGAATGATCCAAAACAATGCTTGAGTCCCCAAGGGAAGTAGAGCGTGTAGCATGAGTCCTTGGAGGTTCTAACAAGTGTAGAATGGTTAAGAGAGTATTCTAAAGGCTTAGAATGGTCTAGGAATGTGTATTAGGACTTATAAGAAACATTAGAATGATCCTAAACATTGCTTGGTACACCAAGGGACGTAGAGGGTGTAGCACGAGTCCTTGAATGTTCTAACAAGTGTAGAATGGTTAAGAGAGTATTCTAAAGGCTTAGAATGGTCTAGGAATGTGTATTAGGACTTATAAGAACCATTAGAATGATCCTAAACATTGCTCGGTACCCCAAGTGAAGTAGAGGGTGTAGCACGAGTCCTTGGAGGTTCTAACAAGTGTAGAATGGTTAAGAGAGTATTCTAAAGGCTTAGAATGGTCTAGGTATATGTATTTGGATTTATAAGAACCATTAGAATGATCCTAAACAATGCTTGAGTCCCCAAGGGACGTAGAGCGTGTAGCATGAGTCCTTGGAGGTTCTAACAAGTGTAGAATGGTTAAGAGAGTATTCTAAAGGCTTAGAATGGTCTAGGAATGTGTATTAGGACTTATAAGAACCATTAGAATGATCCTAAACATTGCTCGGTACCCCAAGTGACGTAGAGGGTGTAGCACGAGTCGTTGGAGGTTCTAACAAGTGTAGAATGGTGAAGAGAGTATTCTAAAGGCTTAGAATGGTCAAGGAATATGTATTTGGACTTATATGAACCATTAGAATGATCCTAAACATTTCTTGAGTCCCCAAGGGACGTAGAGGGTGTAGCATGAGTCCTTGGAGGTTCTAACAAGTGTAGAATGGTTAAGAGAGTATTCTAAAGGCTTAGAATGGTCTAGGAAGGTGTATTAGGACTTATAAGAACCATTAGAATGATCCTAAACAATGCTTGAGTCCCCGAGGGACGTAGAGCGTGTAGCATGAGTCCTTGGAGGTTCTAACAAGTGTAGAATGGTTAAGAGAGTATTCTAAAGGCTTAGAATGGTCTAGGAAGGTGTATTAGGACTTATAAGAACCATTAGAATGATCCTAAACATTGCTTGGTACACCAAGGGACGTAGAGGGTGTAGCACGAGTCCTTGGATGTTCTAACAAGTGTAGAATGGTTAAGAGAGTATTCTAAAGGCTTAGAATGGTCTAGGAATGTGTATTAGGACTTATAAGAACCATTAGAATGATCCTAAACAATACTTGAGTCCTCAAGGGACGTAGAGGGTGTAGCATGAGTCCTTGGAGGTTTAACAAGTGTATAATGGTTAAGAGAGTATTCTAAAGGCTTAGAATCTAGGAATGTGTATTAGGACTTATAAGAACCATTAGAATGATCCGAAACATTGCTTGGTACACCAAGGGACGTAGAGGGTGTAGCACGAGTCCTTGGATGTTCTAACAAGTGTAGAATGGTTAAGAGAGTATTCTAAAGGCTTAGAATGGTCTAGGAATGTGTATTAAGACTTATAAGAACCATTAGAATGATCCTAAACAATGCTTGAGTCCCCAAGGGACGTAGAGGGTGTAGCACGAGTCCTTGGAGGTTCTAACAAGTGTAGAATGGTTAAGAGAGTATTTTAAAGGCTTAGAATGGTCAAGGAATATGTATTTGGACTTATATGAACCATTAGAATGATCCTAAACATTTCTTGAGTCCCCAAGGGACGTAGAGGGTGTAGCATGAGTCCTTGGAGGTTCTAACAAGTGTAGAATGGTTAAGAGAGTATTCTAAAGGCTTAGAATGGTCTAGGAAGGTGTATTAGGACTTATAAGAACCATTAGAATGATCCTAAACAATGCTTGAGTCCCCGAGGGACGTAGAGCGTGTAGCATGAGTCCTTGGAGGTTCTAACAAGTGTAGAATGGTTAAGAGAGTATTCTAAAGGCTTAGAATGGTCTAGGAAGGTGTATTAGGACTTATAAGAACCATTAGAATGATCCTAAACATTGCTTGGTACACCAAGGGACGTAGAGGGTGTAGCACGAGTCCTTGGATGTTCTAACAAGTGTAGAATGGTTAAGAGAGTATTCTAAAGGCTTAGAATGGTCTAGGAATGTGTATTAGGACTTATAAGAACCATTAGAATGATCCTAAACAATACTTGAGTCCTCAAGGGACGTAGAGGGTGTAGCATGAGTCCTTGGAGGTTTAACAAGTGTATAATGGTTAAGAGAGTATTCTAAAGGCTTAGAATCTAGGAATGTGTATTAGGACTTATAAGAACCATTAGAATGATCCGAAACATTGCTTGGTACACCAAGGGACGTAGAGGGTGTAGCACGAGTCCTTGGATGTTCTAACAAGTGTTGAATGGTTAACAGAGTATTCTAAAGGCTTAGAATGGTCTAGGAATGTGTATTAGGACTTATAAGAACCATTAGAATGATCCTAAACATTGCTCGGTACCCCAAGTGACGTAGAGGGTGTAGCACGAGTCCTTGAATGTTCTAACAAGTGTAGAATGGTTAAGAGAGTATTCTAAAGGCTTAGAATGGTCTAGGAATGTGTATTAGGACTTATAAGAACCATTAGAATGATCCTAAACATTGCTCGGTACCCCAAGTGAAGTAGAGGGTGTAGCACGAGTCCTTGGAGGTTCTAACAAGTGTAGAATGGTTAGGAGAGTATTCTAAAGGCTTAGAATGGTCTAGGAATATGTATTTGGATTTATAAGAACCATTAGAATGATCCTAAACAATGCTTGAGTCCCTAAGGGACGTAGAGCGTGTAGCATGAGTCCTTGGAGGTTCTAACAAGTGTAGAATGGTTAAGAGAGTATTCTAAAGGCTTAGAATGGTCTAGGAATGTGTATTAGGACTTATAAGAACCATTAGAATGATCCTAAACATTGCTCGGTACCCCAAGTGACGTAGAGGGTGTAGCACGAGTCCTTGGAGGTTCTAACAAGTGTAGAATGGTGAAGAGAGTATTCTAAAGGCTTTGAATGGTCTAGGAATTTGTATTTGGACTTATATGAACCATTAGAATGATCCTAAACAATGCTTGAGTCCCTAAGGGACGTAGAGCGTGTAGCATGAGTCCTTGGAGGTTCTAACAAGTGTAGAATGGTTAAGAGAGTATTCTAAAGGCTTAGAATTGTCTAGGAATGTGTATTAGGACTTATAAGAACCATTAGAATGATCCTAAACATTGCTCGGTACCCCAAGTGACGTAGAGGGTGTAGCACGAGTCCTTGGAGGTTCTGACAAGTGTAGAATGGTCAAGAGTGTATTCTAAAGGATTAGAATGGTCTAGGAAAATGAATTTGGACTTATAAGAACCATTAGAATGATCCAAAACAATGCTTGAGTCCCCAAGGGAAGTTGAGCGTGTAGCACGAGTCCTTGGAGGTTCTAACAAGTGTAGAATGGTTAAGAGAGTATTCTAAAGGCTTAGAATGTTCTAGGAATATGTATTTGGACTTATAAGAACCATTAGAATGATCCTAAATAATGCTTGAGTCCCCAAGGGAAGTAGAGCGTGTCGCATGAGTCCTTGGAGGTTCTAACAAGTGTAGAATGGTTAAGAGAGTATTCTAAAGGCCTATAATGGTCTAGGAATGTGTATTAGCACTTATAAGAACCATTAGAATGATCCTAAACATTGGTTGGTACCCCAAAGGACGTAGAGGGTGTAGCACGAGTCCTTGGAGGTTCTAACAAGTGTAGAATGGTTAAGAGAGTATTCTAAAGGCTTAGAATGGTCAAGGAATATGTATTTGGACTTATATGAACCATTAGAATGATCCTAAACATTTCTTGAGTCCCCAAGGGACGTAGAGGGTGTAGCATGAGTCCTTGGAGGTTCTAACAAGTGTAGAATGGTTAAGAGAGTATTCTAAAGGCTTAGAATGGTCTAGGAAGGTGTATTAGGACTTATAAGAACCATTAGAATGATCCTAAACATTGCTTGGTACACCAAGGGACGTAGAGGGTGTAGCACGAGTCCTTGGATGTTCTAACAAGTGTAGAATGGTTAAGAGAGTATTCTAAAGGCTTAGAATGGTCTAGGAATGTGTATTAGGACTTATAAGAACCATTAGAATGATCCTAAACAATACTTGAGTCCTCAAGGGACGTAGAGGGTGTAGCATGAGTCCTTGGAGGTTTAACAAGTGTATAATGGTTAAGAGAGTATTCTAAAGGCTTAGAATCTAGGAATGTGTATTAGGACTTATAAGAACCATTAGAATGATCCGAAACATTGCTTGGTACACCAAGGGACGTAGAGGGTGTAGCACGAGTCCTTGGATGTTCTAACAAGTGTTGAATGGTTAACAGAGTATTCTAAAGGCTTAGAATGGTCTAGGAATGTGTATTAGGACTTATAAGAACCATTAGAATGATCCTAAACATTGCTCGGTACCCCAAGTGACGTAGAGGGTGTAGCACGAGTCCTTGGAGGTTCTAACAAGTGTAGAATGGTGAAGAGAGTATTCTAAAGGCTTTGAATGGTCTAGGAATATGTATTTGGACTTATATGAACCATTAGAATGATCCTAAACAATGCTTGAGTCCCCAAGGGACGTAGAGCGTGTAGCATGAGTCCTTGGAGGTTCTAACAAGTGTAGAATAGTTAAGAGAGTATTCTAAAGGCTTAGAATGTTCTAGGAATATGTATTTGGACTTATAAGAACCATTAGAATGATCCTAAACAATGCTTGAGTCCCCAAGGGACGTAGAGCGTGTAGCATGAGTCCTTGGAGGTTCTAACAAGTGTAGAATGGTTAAGAGAGTATTCTAAAGGCTTAGAATGGTCTAGGAATATGTATTTGGATTTATAAGAACCATTAGAATGATCCTAAACAATGCTTGAGTCCCCAAGGGACGTAGAGCGTGTAGCATGAGTCCTTGGAGGTTCTAACAAGTGTAGAATAGTTAAGAGAGTATTCTAAAGGCTTAGAATGTTCTAGGAATATGTATTTGGACTTATAAGAACCATTAGAATGATCCTAAACAATGCTTGAGTCCCCAAGGGACGTAGAGCGTGTAGCATGAGTCCTTGGAGGTTCTAACAAGTGTAGAATAGTTAAGAGAGTATTCTAAAGGCTTAGAATGGTCTAGTAATATGTATTTGGACTTATAAGAACCATTAGAATGATCCTAAAAATGCTTGAGTCCCTAAGGGAAGTAGAGCGTGTCGCATGAGTCCTTGGAGGTTCTAACAAGTGTAGAATGGTTAAGAGAGTATTCTAAAGGCTTAGAATGGTCTAGTAATATGTATTTGGACTTATAAGAACCATTAGAATGATCCTAAACAATGCTTGAGTCCCCAAGTGACGAAGAGGGTGTAGCATGAGTCCTTGGAGGTTCTAACAAGTGTAGAATGGTTAAGAGAGTATTCTGAAGGCTTAGAATGTTCTAGGAATATGTATTTGGACTTATAAGAACCATTAGAATGATCCTAAATAATTCTTGAGTCCCCAAGGGAAGTAGAGCGTGTCGCATGAGTCCTTGGAGGTTCTAACAAGTGTAGAATGGTTAAGAGAGTATTCTAAAGGCCAATAATGGTCTAGGAATGTGTATTAGGACTTATAAGAACCATTAGAATGATCCTAAACATTGGTTGGTACCCCAAAGGACGTAGAGGGTGTAGCACGAGTCCTTGGAGGTTATAACAAGTGTAGAATGGTTAAGAGAGTATTCTAAAGGCTTAGAATGGTCAAGGAATATGTATTTGGACTTATATGAACCATTAGAATGATCCTAAACATTTCTTGAGTCCTCAAGGGACTTAGAGGGTGTAGCACGAGTCCTTGGAGGTTCTAACAAGTGTAGAATGGTTAAGAGAGTATTCTAATGGCTTAGAATGGTCTAGGAATATGTATTTGGACTTATAAGAACCATTAGAATGATCCTAAACAATGCTTGAGTCCCCAAGGGACGTAGAGGGTGTAGCATGAGTCCTTGGAGGTTCTAACAAGTGTAGAATGGTGAAGAGAGTATTCTAAAGGCTTAGAATGGTCTAGGAAAATGAATTTGGACTTATAAGAACCATTAGAATGATCCAAAACAATGCTTGAGTCCCCAAGGGAAGTTGAGCGTGTAGCACGAGTCCTTGGAGGTTCTAACAAGTGTAGAATGGTTAAGAGAGTATTCTAAAGGCTTAGAATGTTCTAGGAATATGTATTTGGACTTATAAGAACCATTAGAATGATCCTAAACAATACTTGAGTCCTCAAGGGACGTAGAGGGTGTAGCATGAGTCCTTGGAGGTTTAACAAGTGTATAATGGTTAAGAGAGTATTCTAAAGGCTTAGAATCTAGGAATGTGTATTAGGACTTATAAGAACCATTAGAATGATCCGAAACATTGCTTGGTACACCAAGGGACGTAGAGGGTGTAGCACGAGTCCTTGGATGTTCTAACAAGTGTTGAATGGTTAACAGAGTATTCTAAAGGCTTAGAATGGTCTAGGAATGTGTATTAGGACTTATAAGAACCATTAGAATGATCCTAAACATTGCTCGGTACCCCAAGTGACGTAGAGGGTGTAGCACGAGTCCTTGAATGTTCTAACAAGTGTAGAATGGTTAAGAGAGTATTCTAAAGGCTTAGAATGGTCTAGGAATGTGTATTAGGACTTATAAGAACCATTAGAATGATCCTAAACATTGCTCGGTACCCCAAGTGAAGTAGAGGGTGTAGCACGAGTCCTTGGAGGTTCTAACAAGTGTAGAATGGTTAGGAGAGTATTCTAAAGGCTTAGAATGGTCTAGGAATATGTATTTGGATTTATAAGAACCATTAGAATGATCCTAAACAATGCTTGAGTCCCTAAGGGACGTAGAGCGTGTAGCATGAGTCCTTGGAGGTTCTAACAAGTGTAGAATGGTTAAGAGAGTATTCTAAAGGCTTAGAATGGTCTAGGAATGTGTATTAGGACTTATAAGAACCATTAGAATGATCCTAAACATTGCTCGGTACCCCAAGTGACGTAGAGGGTGTAGCACGAGTCCTTGGAGGTTCTAACAAGTGTAGAATGGTGAAGAGAGTATTCTAAAGGCTTTGAATGGTCTAGGAATTTGTATTTGGACTTATATGAACCATTAGAATGATCCTAAACAATGCTTGAGTCCCTAAGGGACGTAGAGCGTGTAGCATGAGTCCTTGGAGGTTCTAACAAGTGTAGAATGGTTAAGAGAGTATTCTAAAGGCTTAGAATTGTCTAGGAATGTGTATTAGGACTTATAAGAACCATTAGAATGATCCTAAACATTGCTCGGTACCCCAAGTGACGTAGAGGGTGTAGCACGAGTCCTTGGAGGTTCTGACAAGTGTAGAATGGTCAAGAGTGTATTCTAAAGGATTAGAATGGTCTAGGAAAATGAATTTGGACTTATAAGAACCATTAGAATGATCCAAAACAATGCTTGAGTCCCCAAGGGAAGTTGAGCGTGTAGCACGAGTCCTTGGAGGTTCTAACAAGTGTAGAATGGTTAAGAGAGTATTCTAAAGGCTTAGAATGTTCTAGGAATATGTATTTGGACTTATAAGAACCATTAGAATGATCCTAAATAATGCTTGAGTCCCCAAGGGAAGTAGAGCGTGTCGCATGAGTCCTTGGAGGTTCTAACAAGTGTAGAATGGTTAAGAGAGTATTCTAAAGGCCTATAATGGTCTAGGAATGTGTATTAGCACTTATAAGAACCATTAGAATGATCCTAAACATTGGTTGGTACCCCAAAGGACGTAGAGGGTGTAGCACGAGTCCTTGGAGGTTCTAACAAGTGTAGAATGGTTAAGAGAGTATTCTAAAGGCTTAGAATGGTCAAGGAATATGTATTTGGACTTATATGAACCATTAGAATGATCCTAAACATTTCTTGAGTCCCCAAGGGACGTAGAGGGTGTAGCATGAGTCCTTGGAGGTTCTAACAAGTGTAGAATGGTTAAGAGAGTATTCTAAAGGCTTAGAATGGTCTAGGAAGGTGTATTAGGACTTATAAGAACCATTAGAATGATCCTAAACAATGCTTGAGTCCCCGAGGGACGTAGAGCGTGTAGCATGAGTCCTTGGAGGTTCTAACAAGTGTAGAATGGTTAAGAGAGTATTCTAAAGGCTTAGAATGGTCTAGGAAGGTGTATTAGGACTTATAAGAACCATTAGAATGATCCTAAACATTGCTTGGTACACCAAGGGACGTAGAGGGTGTAGCACGAGTCCTTGGATGTTCTAACAAGTGTAGAATGGTTAAGAGAGTATTCTAAAGGCTTAGAATGGTCTAGGAATGTGTATTAGGACTTATAAGAACCATTAGAATGATCCTAAACAATACTTGAGTCCTCAAGGGACGTAGAGGGTGTAGCATGAGTCCTTGGAGGTTTAACAAGTGTATAATGGTTAAGAGAGTATTCTAAAGGCTTAGAATCTAGGAATGTGTATTAGGACTTATAAGAACCATTAGAATGATCCGAAACATTGCTTGGTACACCAAGGGACGTAGAGGGTGTAGCACGAGTCCTTGGATGTTCTAACAAGTGTTGAATGGTTAACAGAGTATTCTAAAGGCTTAGAATGGTCTAGGAATGTGTATTAGGACTTATAAGAACCATTAGAATGATCCTAAACATTGCTCGGTACCCCAAGTGACGTAGAGGGTGTAGCACGAGTCCTTGGAGGTTCTAACAAGTGTAGAATGGTGAAGAGAGTATTCTAAAGGCTTTGAATGGTCTAGGAATATGTATTTGGACTTATATGAACCATTAGAATGATCCTAAACAATGCTTGAGTCCCCAAGGGACGTAGAGCGTGTAGCATGAGTCCTTGGAGGTTCTAACAAGTGTAGAATAGTTAAGAGAGTATTCTAAAGGCTTAGAATGTTCTAGGAATATGTATTTGGACTTATAAGAACCATTAGAATGATCCTAAACAATGCTTGAGTCCCCAAGGGACGTAGAGCGTGTAGCATGAGTCCTTGGAGGTTCTAACAAGTGTAGAATGGTTAAGAGAGTATTCTAAAGGCTTAGAATGGTCTAGGAATATGTATTTGGATTTATAAGAACCATTAGAATGATCCTAAACAATGCTTGAGTCCCCAAGGGACGTAGAGCGTGTAGCATGAGTCCTTGGAGGTTCTAACAAGTGTAGAATAGTTAAGAGAGTATTCTAAAGGCTTAGAATGTTCTAGGAATATGTATTTGGACTTATAAGAACCATTAGAATGATCCTAAACAATGCTTGAGTCCCCAAGGGACGTAGAGCGTGTAGCATGAGTCCTTGGAGGTTCTAACAAGTGTAGAATAGTTAAGAGAGTATTCTAAAGGCTTAGAATGGTCTAGTAATATGTATTTGGACTTATAAGAACCATTAGAATGATCCTAAAAATGCTTGAGTCCCTAAGGGAAGTAGAGCGTGTCGCATGAGTCCTTGGAGGTTCTAACAAGTGTAGAATGGTTAAGAGAGTATTCTAAAGGCTTAGAATGGTCTAGTAATATGTATTTGGACTTATAAGAACCATTAGAATGATCCTAAACAATGCTTGAGTCCCCAAGTGACGAAGAGGGTGTAGCATGAGTCCTTGGAGGTTCTAACAAGTGTAGAATGGTTAAGAGAGTATTCTGAAGGCTTAGAATGTTCTAGGAATATGTATTTGGACTTATAAGAACCATTAGAATGATCCTAAATAATTCTTGAGTCCCCAAGGGAAGTAGAGCGTGTCGCATGAGTCCTTGGAGGTTCTAACAAGTGTAGAATGGTTAAGAGAGTATTCTAAAGGCCAATAATGGTCTAGGAATGTGTATTAGGACTTATAAGAACCATTAGAATGATCCTAAACATTGGTTGGTACCCCAAAGGACGTAGAGGGTGTAGCACGAGTCCTTGGAGGTTATAACAAGTGTAGAATGGTTAAGAGAGTATTCTAAAGGCTTAGAATGGTCAAGGAATATGTATTTGGACTTATATGAACCATTAGAATGATCCTAAACATTTCTTGAGTCCTCAAGGGACTTAGAGGGTGTAGCACGAGTCCTTGGAGGTTCTAACAAGTGTAGAATGGTTAAGAGAGTATTCTAATGGCTTAGAATGGTCTAGGAATATGTATTTGGACTTATAAGAACCATTAGAATGATCCTAAACAATGCTTGAGTCCCCAAGGGACGTAGAGGGTGTAGCATGAGTCCTTGGAGGTTCTAACAAGTGTAGAATGGTGAAGAGAGTATTCTAAAGGCTTAGAATGGTCTAGGAATGTGTATTAGGACTTATAAGAACCATTAGAATGATCCTAAACAATACTTGAGTCCTCAAGGGACGTAGAGGGTGTAGCATGAGTCCTTGGAGGTTTAACAAGTGTATAATGGTTAAGAGAGTATTCTAAAGGCTTAGAATCTAGGAATGTGTATTAGGACTTATAAGAACCATTAGAATGATCCGAAACATTGCTTGGTACACCAAGGGACGTAGAGGGTGTAGCACGAGTCCTTGGATGTTCTAACAAGTGTTGAATGGTTAACAGAGTATTCTAAAGGCTTAGAATGGTCTAGGAATGTGTATTAGGACTTATAAGAACCATTAGAATGATCCTAAACATTGCTCGGTACCCCAAGTGACGTAGAGGGTGTAGCACGAGTCCTTGGAGGTTCTAACAAGTGTAGAATGGTGAAGAGAGTATTCTAAAGGCTTTGAATGGTCTAGGAATATGTATTTGGACTTATATGAACCATTAGAATGATCCTAAACAATGCTTGAGTCCCCAAGGGAAGTAGAGCGTGTCGCATGAGTCCTTGGAGGTTCTAACAAGTGTAGAATGGTTAAGAGAGTATTCTAAAGGCCTATAATGGTCTAGGAATGTGTATTAGGACTTATAAGAACCATTAGAATGATCCTAAAAATGCTTGAGTCCCTAAGGGAAGTAGAGCGTGTCGCATGAGTCCTTGGAGGTTCTAACAAGTGTAGAATGGTTAAGAGAGTATTCTAAAGGCTTAGAATGGTCTAGTAATATGTATTTGGACTTATAAGAACCATTAGAATGATCCTAAACAATGCTTGAGTCCCCAAGTGACGAAGAGGGTGTAGCATGAGTCCTTGGAGGTTCTAACAAGTGTAGAATGGTTAAGAGAGTATTCTGAAGGCTTAGAATGTTCTAGGAATATGTATTTGGACTTATAAGAACCATTAGAATGATCCTAAATAATTCTTGAGTCCCCAAGGGAAGTAGAGCGTGTCGCATGAGTCCTTGGAGGTTCTAACAAGTGTAGAATGGTTAAGAGAGTATTCTAAAGGCCAATAATGGTCTAGGAATGTGTATTAGGACTTATAAGAACCATTAGAATGATCCTAAACATTGGTTGGTACCCCAAAGGACGTAGAGGGTGTAGCACGAGTCCTTGGAGGTTATAACAAGTGTAGAATGGTTAAGAGAGTATTCTAAAGGCTTAGAATGGTCAAGGAATATGTATTTGGACTTATATGAACCATTAGAATGATCCTAAACATTTCTTGAGTCCTCAAGGGACTTAGAGGGTGTAGCACGAGTCCTTGGAGGTTCTAACAAGTGTAGAATGGTTAAGAGAGTATTCTAATGGCTTAGAATGGTCTAGGAATATGTATTTGGACTTATAAGAACCATTAGAATGATCCTAAACAATGCTTGAGTCCCCAAGGGACGTAGAGGGTGTAGCATGAGTCCTTGGAGGTTCTAACAAGTGTAGAATGGTGAAGAGAGTATTCTAAAGGCTTAGAATGGTCTAGGAATGTGTATTAGGACTTATAAGAACCATTAGAATGATCCTAAACAATACTTGAGTCCTCAAGGGACGTAGAGGGTGTAGCATGAGTCCTTGGAGGTTTAACAAGTGTATAATGGTTAAGAGAGTATTCTAAAGGCTTAGAATGTTCTAGGAATATGTATTTGGACTTATAAGAACCATTAGAATGATCCTAAATAATTCTTGAGTCCCCAAGGGAAGTAGAGCGTGTCGCATGAGTCCTTGGAGGTTCTAACAAGTGTAGAATGGTTAAGAGAGTATTCTAAAGGCCTATAATGGTCTAGGAATATGTATTAGCACTTATAAGAACCATTAGAATGATCCTAAACATTGGTTGGTACCCCAAAGGACGTAGAGGGTGTAGCACGAGTCCTTGGAGGTTATAACAAGTGTAGAATGGTTAAGAGAGTATTCTAAAGGCCTATAATGGTCTAGGAATGTGTATTAGCACTTATAAGAACCATTAGAATGATCCTAAACATTGCTCGGTACCCCAAAGGACGTAGAGGGTGTAGCACGAGTCCTTGGAGGTTCTAACAAGTGTAGAATGGTGAAGAGAGTATTCTAAAGGCTTTGAATGGTCTAGGAATATGTATTTGGACTTATATGAACCATTAGAATGATCCTAAACATTGCTTGGTACACCAAGGGACGTAGAGGGTGTAGCACGAGTCCTTGGATGTTCTAACAAGTGTTGAATGGTTAACAGAGTATTCTAAAGGCTTAGAATGGTCTAGGAATGTGTATTAGGACTTATAAGAACCATTAGAATGATCCTAAACATTGCTCGGTACCCCAAGTGACGTAGAGGGTGTAGCACGAGTCCTTGGAGGTTCTAACAAGTGTAGAATGGTGAAGAGAGTATTCTAAAGGCTTTGAATGGTCTAGGAATATGTATTTGGACTTATATGAACCATTAGAATGATCCTAAACAATGCTTGAGTCCCCAAGGGACGTAGAGCGTGTCGCATGAGTCCTTGGAGGTTATAACAAGTGTAGAATGGTTAAGAGAGTATTCTAAAGGCTTAGAATGGTCAAGGAATATGTATTTGGACTTATATGAACCATTAGAATGATCCTAAACATTTCTTGAGTCCCCAAGGGACGTAGAGGGTGTAGCATGAGTCCTTGGATGTTCTAACAAGTGTAGAATGGTTAAGAGAGTATTCTAAAGGCTTAGAATGGTCTAGGAAGGTGTATTAGGACTTAAAAGAACCATTAGAATGATCCTAAACATTGCTTGGTACACCAAGGGACGTAGAGGGTGTAGCACGAGTCCTTGGATGTTCTAACAAGTGTTGAATGGTTAACAGAGTATTCTAAAGGCTTAGAATGGTCTAGGAATGTGTATTAGGACTTATAAGAACCATTAGAATGATCCTAAACATTGCTCGGTACCCCAAGTGACGTAGAGGGTGTAGCACGAGTCCTTGGAGGTTCTAACAAGTGTAGAATGGTGAAGAGAGTATTCTAAAGGCT
The DNA here is from genome assembly GCA_037953625.1 of Crotalaria pallida. Taxonomy (NCBI): domain Eukaryota; kingdom Viridiplantae; phylum Streptophyta; class Magnoliopsida; order Fabales; family Fabaceae; genus Crotalaria; species Crotalaria pallida. Next base: position 68,919,773 of record CM075649.1, on the reverse strand, counting down.
TTGAATGGTCTAGGAATATGTATTTGGACTTATATGAACCATTAGAATGATCCTAAACAATGCTTGAGTCCCCAAGGGACGTAGAGCGTGTAGCATGAGTCCTTGGAGGTTCTAACAAGTGTAGAATAGTTAAGAGAGTATTCTAAAGGCTTAGAATGTTCTAGGAATATGTATTTGGACTTATAAGAACCATTAGAATGATCCTAAATAATTCTTGAGTCCCCAAGGGAAGTAGAGCGTGTCGCAGGAGTCCTTGGAGGTTCTAACAAGTGTAGAATGGTTAAGAGAGTATTCTAAAGGCCTATAATGGTCTAGGAATGTGTATTAGCACTTATAAGAACCATTAGAATGATCCTAAACATTGCTCGGTACCCCAAAGGACGTAGAGGGTGTAGCACGAGTCCTTGGAGGTTCTAACAAGTGTAGAATGGTGAAGATAGTATTCTAAAGGCTTTGAATGGTCTAGGAATATGTATTTGGACTTATATAAACCATTAGAATGATCCTAAACAATGCTTGAGTCCCCAAGGGACGTAGAGCGTGTCGCATGAGTCCTTGGAGGTTATGACAAGTGTAGAATAGTTAAGAGAGTATTCTAAAGGCTTTGAATGGTCTAGGAATATGTATTTGGACTTATAAGAACCATTAGAATGATCCTAAATAATTCTTGAGTCCCCAAGGGAAGTAGAGCGTGTCGCATGAGTCCTTGGAGGTTCTAACAAGTGTAGAATGGTTAAGAGAGTATTCTAAAGGCCTATAATGGTCTAGGAATGTGTATTAGCACTTATAAGAACCATTAGAATGATCCTAAACATTGGTTGGTACCCCAAAGGACGTAGAGGGTGTAGCACGAGTCCTTGGAGGTTATAACAAGTGTAGAATGGTTAAGAGAGTATTCTAAAGGCTTAGAATGGTCAAGGAATATGTATTTGGACTTATATGAACCATTAGAATGATCCTAAACATTTCTTGAGTCCCCAAGGGACGTAGAGGGTGTAGCATGAGTCCTTGGATGTTCTAACAAGTGTAGAATGGTTAAGAGAGTATTCTAAAGGCTTAGAATGGTCTAGGAAGGTGTATTAGGACTTAAAAGAACCATTAGAATGATCCTAAACAATGCTTGAGTCCCCAAGTGACGAAGAGGGTGTAGCATGAGTCCTTGGAGGTTCTAACAAGTGTAGAATGGTTAAGAGAGTATTCTAAAGGCTTAGAATGTTCTAGGAATATGTATTTGGACTTATAAGAACCATTAGAATGATCCTAAATAATTCTTGAGTCCCCAAGGGAAGTAGAGCGTGTCGCATGAGTCCTTGGAGGTTCTAACAAGTGTAGAATGGTTAAGAGAGTATTCTAAAGGCCTATAATGGTCTAGGAATATGTATTAGCACTTATAAGAACCATTAGAATGATCCTAAACATTGGTTGGTACCCCAAAGGACGTAGAGGGTGTAGCACGAGTCCTTGGAGGTTATAACAAGTGTAGAATGGTTAAGAGAGTATTCTAAAGGCTTAGAATGGTCAAGGAATATGTATTTGGACTTATATGAACCATTAGAATGATCCTAAACATTTCTTGAGTCCTCAAGGGATGTAGAGGGTGTAGCACGAGTCCTTGGAGGTTCTAACAAGTGTAGAATGGTTAAGAGAGTATTCTAATGGCTTAGAATGGTCTAGGAATATGTATTTGGACTTATAAGAACCATTAGAATGATCCTAAACAATGCTTGAGTCCCCAAGGGACGTAGAGGGTGTAGCATGAGTCCTTGGAGGTTCTAACAAGTGTAGAATGGTGAAGAGAGTATTCTAAAGGCTTAGAATGGTCTAGGAATGTGTATTAGGACTTATAAGAACCATTAGAATGATCCTAAACAATACTTGAGTCCTCAAGGGACGTAGAGGGTGTAGCATGAGTCCTTGGAGGTTTAACAAGTGTATAATGGTTAAGAGAGTATTCTAAAGGCTTAGAATCTAGGAATGTGTATTAGGACTTATAAGAACCATTAGAATGATCCGAAACATTGCTTGGTACACCAAGGGACGTAGAGGGTGTAGCACGAGTCCTTGGATGTTCTAACAAGTGTTGAATGGTTAACAGAGTATTCTAAAGGCTTAGAATGGTCTAGGAATGTGTATTAGGACTTATAAGAACCATTAGAATGATCCTAAACATTGCTCGGTACCCCAAGTGACGTAGAGGGTGTAGCACGAGTCCTTGGAGGTTCTAACAAGTGTAGAATGGTGAAGAGAGTATTCTAAAGGCTTTGAATGGTCGAGGAATATGTATTTGGACTTATATGAACCATTAGAATGATCCTAAACAATGCTTGAGTCCCCAAGGGACGTAGAGCGTGTAGCATGATTCCTTGGAGGTTCTAACAAGTGTAGAATAGTTAAGAGAGTATTCTAAAGGCTTAGAATGTTCTAGGAATATGTATTTGGACTTATAAGAACCATTAGAATGATCCTAAACAATGCTTGAGTCCCCAAGGGACGTAGAGCGTGTAGCATGAGTCCTTGGAGGTTCTAACAAGTGTAGAATGGTTAAGAGAGTATTCTAAAGGCTTAGAATGGTCAAGGAATATGTATTTGGACTTATATGAACCATTAGAATGATCCTAAACATTTCTTGAGTCCCCAAGGGACGTAGAGGGTGTAGCATGAGTCCTTGGATGTTCTAACAAGTGTAGAATGGTTAAGAGAGTATTCTAAAGGCTTAGAATGGTCTAGGAAGGTGTATTAGGACTTAAAAGAACCATTAGAATGATCCTAAACAATGCTTGAGTCCCCAAGTGACGAAGAGGGTGTAGCATGAGTCCTTGGAGGTTCTAACAAGTGTAGAATGGTTAAGAGAGTATTCTAAAGGCTTAGAATGTTCTAGGAATATGTATTTGGACTTATAAAAACCATTAGAATGATCCTAAATAATTCTTGAGTCCCCAAGGGAAGTAGAGCGTGTCGCATGAGTCCTTGGAGGTTCTAACAAGTGTAGAATGGTTAAGAGAGTATTCTAAAGGCCTATAATGGTCTAGGAATGTGTATTAGCACTTATAAGAACCATTAGAATGATCCTAAACATTGGTTGGTACCCCAAAGGACGTAGAGGGTGTAGCACGAGTCCTTGGAGGTTATAACAAGTGTAGAATGGTTAAGAGAGTATTCTAAAGGCTTAGAATGGTCAAGGAATATGTATTTGGACTTATATGAACCATTAGAATGATCCTAAACATTTCTTGAGTCCTCAAGGGATGTAGAGGGTGTAGCACGAGTCCTTGGAGGTTCTAACAAGTGTAGAATGGTTAAGAGAGTATTCTAATGGCTTAGAATGGTCTAGGAATATGTATTTGGACTTATAAGAACCATTAGAATGATCCTAAACAATGCTTGAGTCCCCAAGGGACGTAGAGGGTGTAGCATGAGTCCTTGGAGGTTCTAACAAGTGTAGAATGGTGAAGAGAGTATTCTAAAGGCTTAGAATGGTCTAGGAATGTGTATTAGGACTTATAAGAACCATTAGAATGATCCTAAACAATACTTGAGTCCTCAAGGGACGTAGAGGGTGTAGCATGAGTCCTTGGAGGTTTAACAAGTGTATAATGGTTAAGAGAGTATTCTAAAGGCTTAGAATCTAGGAATGTGTATTAGGACTTATAAGAACCATTAGAATGATCCGAAACATTGCTTGGTACACCAAGGGACATAGAGGGTGTAGCACGAGTCCTTGGATGTTCTAACAAGTGTTGAATGGTTAACAGAGTATTCTAAAGGCTTAGAATGGTCTAGGAATGTGTATTAGGACTTATAAGAACCATTAGAATGATCCTAAACATTGCTCGGTACCCCAAGTGACGTAGAGGGTGTAGCACGAGTCCTTGGAGGTTCTAACAAGTGTAGAATGGTGAAGAGAGTATTCTAAAGGCTTTGAATGGTCTAGGAATATGTATTTGGACTTATATGAACCATTAGAATGATCCTAAACAATGCTTGAGTCCCCAAGGGACATAGAGCGTGTAGCATGAGTCCTTGGAGGTTCTAACAAGTGTAGAATAGTTAAGAGAGTATTCTAAAGGCTTAGAATGTTCTAGGAATATGTATTTGGACTTATAAGAACCATTAGAATGATCCTAAACAATGCTTGAGTCCCCAAGGGACGTAGAGCGTGTAGCATGAGTCCTTGGAGGTTCTAACAAGTGTAGAATGGTTAAGAGAGTATTCTAAAGGCTTAGAATGGTCTAGGAATATGTATTTGGATTTATAAGAACCATTAGAATGATCCTAAACAATGCTTGAGTCCCCAAGGGACGTAGAGCGTGTAGCATGAGTCCTTGGAGGTTCTAACAAGTGTAGAATAGTTAAGAGAGTATTCTAAAGGCTTAGAATGTTCTAGGAATATGTATTTGGACTTATAAGAACCATTAGAATGATCCTAGACAATGCTTGAGTCCCCAAGGGACGTAGAGCGTGTAGCATGAGTCCTTGGAGGTTCTAACAAGTGTAGAATAGTTAAGAGAGTGTTCTAAAGGCTTAGAATGGTCTAGTAATATGTATTTGGACTTATAAGAACCATTAGAATGATCCTAAAAATGCTTGAGTCCCCAAGGGAAGTAGAGCGTGTCGCATGAGTCCTTGGAGGTTCTAACAAGTGTAGAATGGTTAAGAGAGTATTCTAAAGGCTTAGAATGGTCTAGTAATATGTATTTGGACTTATAAGAACCATTAGAATGATCCTAAACAATGCTTGAGTCCCCAAGTGACGAAGAGGGTGTAGCATGAGTCCTTGGAGGTTCTAACAAGTGTAGAATGGTTAAGAGAGTATTCTAAAGGCTTAGAATGTTCTAGGAATATGTATTTGGACTTATAAGAACCATTAGAATGATCCTAAACAATGCTTGAGTCCCCAAGTGACGAAGAGGGTGTAGCATGAGTCCTTGGAGGTTCTAACAAGTGTAGAATGGTTAAGAGAGTATTCTAAAGGCTTAGAATGTTCTAGGAATATGTATTTGGACTTATAAGAAACATTAGAATGATCCTAAATAATTCTTGAGTCCCCAAGGGAAGTAGAGCGTGTCGCATGAGTCCTTGGAGGTTCTAACAAGTGTAGAATGGTTAAGAGAGTATTCTAAAGGCCTATAATGGTCTAGGAATGTGTATTAGCACTTATAAGAACCATTAGAATGATCCTAAACATTGGTTGGTACCCCAAAGGACGTAGAGGGTGTAGCACGAGTCCTTGGAGGTTATAACAAGTGTAGAATGGTTAAGAGAGTATTCTAAAGGCTTAGAATGGTCAAGGAATATGTATTTGGACTTATATGAACCATTAGAATGATCCTAAACATTTCTTGAGTCCCCAAGGGACGTAGAGGGTGTAGCATGAGTCCTTGGATGTTCTAACAAGTGTAGAATGGTTAAGAGAGTATTCTTAAGGCTTAGAATGGTCTAGGAAGGTGTATTAGGACTTAAAAGAACCATTAGAATGATCCTAAACATTGCTTGGTACACCAAGGGACGTAGAGGGTGTAGCACGAGTCCTTGGATGTTCTAAAAAGTGTAGAATGGTTAAGAGAGTATTCTAAAGGCTTAGAATGGTCTAGGAATGTGTATTAGGACTTATAAGAACCATTAGAATGATCCTAAACAATACTTGAGTCCTCAAGGGACGTAGAGGGTGTAGCATGAGTCCTTGGAGGTTTAACAAGTGTATAATGGTTAAGAGAGTATTCTAAAGGCTTAGAATCTAGGAATGTGTATTAGGACTTATAAGAACCATTAGAATGATCCGAAACATTGCTTGGTACACCAAGGGACGTAGAGGGTGTAGCACGAGTCCTTGGATGTTCTAACAAGTGTTGAATGGTTAACAGAGTATTCTAAAGGCTTAGAATGGTCTAGGAATGTGTATTAGGACTTATAAGAACCATTAGAATGATCCTTAACATTGCTCGGTACCCCAAGTGACGTAGAGGGTGTAGCAAGAGTCCTTGGAGGTTCTAACAAGTGTAGAATGGTGAAGAGAGTATTCTAAAGGCTTTGAATGGTCTAGGAATATGTATTTGGACTTATATGAACCATTAGAATGATCCTAAACAATGCTTGAGTCCCCAAGGGACGTAGAGCGTGTAGCATGAGTCCTTGGAGGTTCTAACAAGTGTAGAATAGTTAAGAGAGTATTCTAAAGGCTTAGAATGTTCTAGGAATATGTATTTGGAGTTATAAGAACCATTAGAATGATCCTAAACAATGCTTGAGTCCCCAAGGGACGTAGAGCGTGTAGCATGAGTCCTTGGAGGTTCTAACAAGTGTAGAATAGTTAAGAGAGTATTCTAAAGGCTTAGAATGGTCTAGTAATATGTATTTGGACTTATAAGAACCATTAGAATGATCCTAAACAATGCTTGAGTCCCCAAGGAACGTAGAGCGTGTAGCATGAGTCCTTGGAGGTTCTAACAAGTGTAGAATGGTTAAGAGAGTATTCTAAAGGCTTAGAATGGTCTAGGAATGTGTATTAGGACTTATAAGAACCATTAGAATGATCCTAAACATTGCTCGGTACCCCAAGTGACGTAGAGGGTGTAGCACAAGTCCTTGGAGGTTCTAACAAGTGTAGCATGGTTAAGAGTGTATTCTAAAGGCTTAGAATGGTCTAGGAATATGTATTTGGACTTATAAGAACCATTAGAACGATCCTAAATAATTCTTGAGTCCCCAAGGGAAGTAGAGCGTGTCGCATGAGTCCTTGGAGGTTCTAACAAGTGTAGAATGGTTAAGAGAGTATTCTAAAGGCCTATAATGGTCTAGGAATGTGTATTAGCACTTATAAGAACCATTAGAATGATCCTAAACATTGGTTGGTACCCCAAAGGACGTAGAGGGTGTAGCACGAGTCCTTGGAGGTTATAACAAGTGTAGAATGGTTAATAGAGTATTCTAAAGGCTTAGAATGGTCAAGGAATATGTATTTGGACTTATATGAACCATTAGAAAGATCCTAAACATTTCTTGAGTCCCCAAGGGACGTAGAGGGTGTAGCATGAGTCCTTGGAGGTTCTAACAAGTGTAGAATGGTTAAGAGAGTATTCTAAAGGCTTAGAATGGTCTAGGAAGGTGTATTAGGACTTGTAAAAACCATTAGAATGATCCTAAACATTGCTTGGTACACCAAGGGACGTAGAGGGTGTAGCACGAGTCCTTGGATGTTCTAACAAGTGTAGAATGGTTAAGAGAGTATTCTAAAGGCTTAGAATGGTCTAGGAATGTGTATTAGGACTTATAAGAACCATTAGAATGATCCTAAACAATACTTGAGTCCTCAAGGGACGTAGAGGGTGTAGCATGAGTCCTTGGAGGTTTAACAAGTGTATAATGGTTAAGAGAGTATTCTAAAGGCTTAGAATCAAGGAATGTGTATTAGGACTTATAAGAACCATTAGAATGATCCGAAACATTGCTTGGTACACCAAGGGACGTAGAGGGTGTAGCACGAGTCCTTGGATGTTCTAACAAGTGTTGAATGGTTAACAGAGTATTCTAAAGGCTTAGAATGGTCTAGGAATGTGTATTAGGACTTATAAGAACCATTAGAATGATCCTAAACATTGCTCGGTACCCCAAGTGACGTAGAGGGTGTAGCACGAGTCCTTGGAGGTTCTAACAAGTGTAGAATGGTGAAGAGAGTATTCTAAAGGCTTTGAATGGTCTAGGAATATGTATTTGGACTTATATGAACCATTAGAATGACCCTAAACAATGCTTGAGTCCCCAATGGATGTAGAGCGTGTAGCATGAGTCCTTGGAGGTTCTAACAAGTGTAGAATAGTTAAGAGAGTATTCTAAAGGCTTAGAATGTTCTAGGAATATGTATTTGGACTTATAAGAACCATTAGAATAATCCTAAACAATGCTTGAGTCCCCAAGGGACGTAGAGCGTGTAGCATGAGTCCTTGGAGGTTCTAACAAGTGTAGAATGGTTAAGAGAGTATTCTAAAGGCTTAGAATGGTCTAGGAATATGTATTTGGATTTATAAGAACCATTAGAAGGATCCTAAACAATGCTTGAGTCCCCAAGGGACGTAGAGCGTGTAGCATGAGTCCTTGGAGGTTCTAACAAGTGTAGAATAGTTAAGAGAGTATTCTAAAGGCTTAGAATGTTCTAGGAATATGTATTTGGACTTATAAGAACCATTAGAATGATCCTAAACAATGCTTGAGTCCCCAAGGGACGTAGAGCGTGTAGCATGAGTCCTTGGAGGTTCTAACAAGTGTAGAATAGTTAAGAGAGTATTCTAAAGGCTTAGAATGGTCTACTAATATGTATTTGGACTTATAAGAACCATTAGAATGATCCTAAAAATGCTTGAGTCCCCAAGGGAAGTAGAGCGTGTCGCATGAGTCCTTGGAGGTTCTAACAAGTGTAGAATGGTTAAGAGAGTATTCTAAAGGCTTAGAATGGTCTAGTAATATGTATTTGGACTTATAAGAACCATTAGAATGATCCTAAACAATGCTTGAGTCCCCAAGTGACGAAGAGGGTGTAGCATGAGTCCTTGGAAGTTCTAACAAGTGTAGAATGGTTAAGAGAGTATTCTAAAGGCTTAGAATGTTCTAGGAATATGTATTTGGACTTATAAGAACCATTAGAATGATCCTAAATAATTCTTGAGTCCCCAAGGGAAGTAGAGCGTGTCGCATGAGTCCTTGGAGGTTCTAACAAGTGTAGAATGGTTAAGAGAGTATTCTAAAGGCCTATAATGGTCTAGGAATGTGTATTAGCACTTATAAGAACCATTAGAATGATCCTAAACATTGGTTGGTACCCCAAAGGACGTAGAGGGTGTAGCACGAGTCCTTGGAGGTTATAACAAGTGTAGAATGGTTAAGAGAGTATTCTAAAGGCTTAGAATGGTAAAGAAATATGTATTTGGACTTATATGAACCATTAGAATGATCCTAAACATTTCTTGAGTCCCCAAGTGACGAAGAGGGTGTAGCATGAGTCCTTGGAGGTTCTAACAAGTGTAGAATGGTTAAGAGAGTATTCTAAAGGCTTAGAATGTTCTAGGAATATGTATTTGGACTTATAAGAACCATTAGAATGATCCTAAATAATTCTTGAGTCCCCAAGGGAAGTAGAGCGTGTCGCATGAGTCCTTGGAGGTTCTAACAAGTGTAGAATGGTTAAGAGAGTATTCTAAAGGCCTATAATGGTCTAGGAATGTGTATTAGCACTTATAAGAACCATTAGAATGATCCTAAACATTGGTTGGTACCCCAAAGGACGTAGAGGGTGTAGCACGAGTCCTTGGAGGTTATAACAAGTGTAGAATGGTTAAGAGAGTATTCTAAAGGCTTAGAATGGTAAAGAAATATGTATTTGGACTTATATGAACCATTAGAATGATCCTAAACATTTCTTGAGTCCCCAAGGGACGTAGAGGGTGTAGCATGAGTCCTTGGAGGTTCTAACAAGTGTAGAATGGTTAAGAGAGTATTCTAAAGGCTTAGAATGGTCTAGGAAGGTGTATTAGGACTTATAAGAACCATTAGAATGATCCTAAACATTGCTTGGTACACCAAGGGACGTAGAGGGTGTAGCACGAGTCCTTGGATGTTCTAACAAGTGTAGAATGGTTAAGAGAGTATTCTAAAGGCTTAGAATGGTCTAGGAATGTGTATTAGGACTTATAAGAACCATTAGAATGATCCTAAACAATACTTGAGTCCTCAAGGGACGTAGAGGGTGTAGCATGAGTCCTTGGAGGTTTAACAAGTGTATAATGGTTAAGAGAGTATTCTAAAGGCTTAGAATCTAGGAATGTGTATTAGGACTTATAAGAACCATTAGAATGATCCGAAACATTGCTTGGTACACCAAGGGACGTAGAGGGTGTAGCACGAGTCCTTGGATGTTCTAACAAGTGTTGAATGGTTAACAGAGTATTCTAAAGGCTTAGAATGGTCTAGGAATGTGTATTAGGACTTATAAGAACCATTAGACTGATCCTAAACATTGCTCGGTACCCCAAGTGACGTAGAGGGTGTAGCACGAGTCCTTGGAGGTTCTAACAAGTGTAGAATGGTGAAGAGAGTATTCTAAAGGCTTTGAATGGTCTAGGAATATGTATTTGGACTTATATGAACCATTAGAATGATCCTAAACAATGCTTGAGTCCCCAAGGGACGTAGAGCGTGTAGCATGAGTCCTTGGAGGTTCTAACAAGTGTAGAATAGTTAAGAGAGTATTCTAAAGGCTTAGAATGTTCTAGGAATATGTATTTGGACTTATAAGAACCATTAGAATGATCCTAAACAATGCTTGAGTCCCCAAGGGACGTAGAGCGTGTAGCATTAGTCCTTGGAGGTTCTAACAAGTGTAGAATGGTTAAGAGAGTATTCTAAAGGCTTAGAATGGTCTAGTAATATGTATTTGGACTTATAAGAACCATTAGAATTATCCTAAACAATGCTTGAGTCCCCAAGGAACGTAGAGTGTGTAGCATGAGTCCTTGGAGGTTCTAACAAGTGTAGAATGGTTAAGAGAGTATTCTAAAGGCTTAGAATGTTCTAGGAATATGTATTTGGACTTATAAGAACCATTAGAATGATCCTAAACAATGCTTGAGTCCCCAAGGGACGTAGAGCGTGTAGCATGAGTCCTTGGAGGTTCTAACAAGTGTAGAATAGTTAAGAGAGTATTCTAAAGGCTTAGAATGGTCTAGGAATATGTATTTGGATTTATAAGAACCATTAGAATGATCCTAAACAATGCTTGAGTCCCCAAGGGACGTAGAGCGTGTAGCATGAGTCCTTGGAGGTTCTAACAAGTGTAGAATAGTTAAGAGAGTATTCTAAAGGCTTAGAATGTTCTAGGAATATGTATTTGGACTTATAAGAACCATTAGAATGATCCTAAACAATGCTTGAGTCCCCAAGGGACGTAGAGCGTGTAGCATGAGTCCTTGGAGGTTCTAACAAGTGTAGAATACTTATGAGAGTATTCTAAAGGCTTAGAATGGTCTAGGAATATGTATTTGGACTTATAAGAACCATTAGAATGATCCTAAACAATTCTTGAGTCCCCAAGGGACGTAGAGCGTGTAGCATGAGTCCTTGGAGGTTCTAACAAGTGTAGAATAGTTAAGAGAGTATTCTAAAGGCTTAGAATGGTCTAGTAATATGTATTTGGACTTATAAGAACCATTAGAATGATCCTAAATAATGCTTGAGTCCCCAAGGGAAGTAGAGCGTGTCGCATGAGTCCTTGGAGGTTCTAACAAGTGTAGAATGGTTAAGAGAGTATTCTAAAGGCTTAGAATGGTCTAGTAATATGTATTTGGACTTATAAGAACCATTAGAATGATCCTAAACAATGCCTGAGTCCCCAAGGAACGTAGAGCGTGTAGCATGAGTCCTTGGAGGTTCTAACAAGTGTAGAATGGTTAAGAGAGTATTCTAAAGGCTTAGAATGTTCTAGGAATATGTATTTGGACTTATAAGAACCATTAGAATGATCCTAAACTATGCTTGAGTCCCCAAGGGACGTAGAGCGTGTAGCATGAGTCCTTGGAGGTTCTAACAAGTGTAGAATGGTTAAGAGAGTATTCTAAAGGCTTAGAATGGTCTAGGAATATGTATTTGGATTTATAAGAACCATTAGAATGATCCTAAACAATGCTTGAGTCCCCAAGGGACGTAGAGCGTGTAGCATGAGTCCTTGGAGGTTCTAACAAGTGTAGAATAGTTAAGAGAGTATTCTAAAGGCTTAGAATGTTCTAGGAATATGTATTTGGACTTATAAGAACCATTAGAATGATCCTAAATAATGCTTGAGTCCCCAAGGGACGTAGAGCGTGTAGCATGAGTCCTTGGAGGTTCTAACAAGTGTAGAATAGTTAAGAGAGTATTCTAAAGGCTTAGAATGGTCTAGTAATATGTATTTGGACTTATAAGAACCATTAGAATGATCCTAAATAATTCTTGAGTCCCCAAGGGAAGTAGAGCGTGTCGCATGAGTCCTTGGAGGTTCTAACAAGTGTAGAATGGTTAAGAGAGTATTCTAAAGGCCTATAATGGTCTAGGAATGTGTATTAGCACTTATAAGAACCATTAGAATGATCCTAAACATTGGTTGGTACCCCAAAGGACGTAGAGGGTGTAGCACGAGTCCTGGGAGGTTATAACAAGTGTAGAATGGTTAAGAGAGTATTCTAAAGGCTTAGAATGGTCAAGGAATATGTATTTGGACTTATATGAACCATTAGAATGATCCTAAACATTTCTTGAGTCCCCAAGGGACGTAGAGGGTGTAGCATGAGTCCTTGGAGGTTCTAACAAGTGTAGAATGGTTAAGAGAGTATTCTAAAGGCTTAGAATGGTCTAGGAAGGTGTATCAGGACTTATAAGAACCATTAGAATGATCCTAAACATTGCTTGGTACACCAAGGGACGTAGAGGGTGTAGCACGAGTCCTTGGATGTTCTAACAAGTGTAGAATGGTTAAGAGAGTATTCTAAAGGCTTAGAATGGTCTAGGAATGTGTATTAGGACTTATAAGAACCATTAGAATGATCCTAAACAATACTTGAGTCCTCAAGGGACGTAGAGGGTGTAGCATGAGTCCTTGGAGGTTTAACAAGTGTATAATGGTTAAGAGAGTATTCTAAAGGCTTAGAATCTAGGAATGTGTATTAGGACTTATAAGAACCATTAGAATGATCCGAAACATTGCTTGGTACACCAAGGGACGTAGAGGGTGTAGCACGAGTCCTTGGATGTTCTAACAAGTGTTGAATGGTTAACAGAGTATTCTAAAGGCTTAGAATGGTCTAGGAATGTGTATTAGGACTTATAAGAACCATTAGAATGATCCTAAACATTGCTCGGTACCCCAAGTGACGTAGAGGGTGTAGCACGAGTCCTTGGAGGTTCTAACAAGTGTAGAATGGTGAAGAGAGTATTCTAAAGGCTTTGAATGGTCTAGGAATATGTATTTGGACTTATATGAACCATTAGAATGATCCTAAACAATGCTTGAGTCCCCAAGTGACGTAGAGGGTGTAGCACGAGTCCTTGGTGGTTCTAACAAGTGTAGAATAGTTAAGAGAGTATTCTAAAGGCTTAGAATGTTCTAGGAATATGTATTTGGACTTATAAGAACCATTAGAATGATCCTAAATAATGCTTGAGTCCCCAAGGGACGTAGAGCGTGTAGCATGAGTCCTTGGAGGTTCTAACAAGTGTAGAATAGTTAAGAGAGTATTCTAAAGGCTTAGAATGGTCTAGTAATATGTATTTGGACTTATAAGAACCATTAGAATGATCCTAAATAATTCTTGAGTCCCCAAGGGAAGTAGAGCGTGTCGCATGAGTCCTTGGAGGTTCTAACAAGTGTAGAATGGTTAAGAGAGTATTCTAAAGGCCTATAATGGTCTAGGAATGTGTATTAGCACTTATAAGAACCATTAGAATGATCCTAAACATTGGTTGGTACCCCAAAGGACGTAGAGGGTGTAGCACGAGTCCTGGGAGGTTATAACAAGTGTAGAATGGTTAAGAGAGTATTCTAAAGGCTTAGAATGGTCAAGGAATATGTATTTGGACTTATATGAACCATTAGAATGATCCTAAACATTTCTTGAGTCCCCAAGGGACGTAGAGGGTGTAGCATGAGTCCTTGGAGGTTCTAACAAGTGTAGAATGGTTAAGAGAGTATTCTAAAGGCTTAGAATGGTCTAGGAAGGTGTATCAGGACTTATAAGAACCATTAGAATGATCCTAAACATTGCTTGGTACACCAAGGGACGTAGAGGGTGTAGCACGAGTCCTTGGATGTTCTAACAAGTGTAGAATGGTTAAGAGAGTATTCTAAAGGCTTAGAATGGTCTAGGAATGTGTATTAGGACTTATAAGAACCATTAGAATGATCCTAAACAATACTTGAGTCCTCAAGGGACGTAGAGGGTGTAGCATGAGTCCTTGGAGGTTTAACAAGTGTATAATGGTTAAGAGAGTATTCTAAAGGCTTAGAATCTAGGAATGTGTATTAGGACTTATAAGAACCATTAGAATGATCCGAAACATTGCTTGGTACACCAAGGGACGTAGAGGGTGTAGCACGAGTCCTTGGATGTTCTAACAAGTGTTGAATGGTTAACAGAGTATTCTAAAGGCTTAGAATGGTCTAGGAATGTGTATTAGGACTTATAAGAACCATTAGAATGATCCTAAACATTGCTCGGTACCCCAAGTGACGTAGAGGGTGTAGCACGAGTCCTTGGAGGTTCTAACAAGTGTAGAATGGTGAAGAGAGTATTCTAAAGGCTTTGAATGGTCTAGGAATATGTATTTGGACTTATATGAACCATTAGAATGATCCTAAACAATGCTTGAGTCCCCAAGTGACGTAGAGGGTGTAGCACGAGTCCTTGGTGGTTCTAACAAGTGTAGAATAGTTAAGAGAGTATTCTAAAGGCTTAGAATGTTCTAGGAATATGTATTTGGACTTATAAGAACCATTAGAATGATCCTAAATAATGCTTGAGTCCCCAAGGGAAGTAGAGCGTGTCGCATGAGTCCTTGGAGGTTCTAACAAGTGTAGAATGGTTAAGTGAGTATTCTAAAGGCTTAGAATGGTCTAGTAATATGTATTTGGACTTATAAGAACCATTAGAATGATCCTAAATAATGCTTGAGTCCCCAAGGGAAGTAGAGCGTGTCGCATGAGTCCTTGGAGGTCCTAACAAGTGTAGAATGGTTAAGAGAGTATTCTAAAGGCTTAGAATGGTCTAGTAATATGTATTTGGACTTATAAGAACCATTAGAATGATCCTAAACAATGCTTGAGTCCCCAAGGAACGTAGAGCGTGTCGCATGAGTCCTTGGAGGTTCTAACAAGTGTAGAATGGTTAAGAGAGTATTCTAAAGGCTTAGAATGTTCTAGGAATATGTATTTGGACTTATAAGAACCATTAGAATGATCCTAAACAATGCTTGAGTCCCCAAGGGACGTAGAGCGTGTAGCATGAGTCCTTGGAGGTTCTAACAAGTGTAGAATGGTTAAGAGAGTATTCTAAAGGCTTAGAATGGTCTAGGAATATGTATTTGGATTTATAAGAACCATTAGAATGATCCTAAACAATGCTTGAGTCCCCAAGGGACGTAGAGCGTGTAGCATGAGTCCTTGGAGGTTCTAACAAGTGTAGAATAGTTAAGAGAGTATTCTAAAGGCTTAGAATGTTCTAGGAATATGTATTTGGACTTATAAGAACCATTAGAATGATCCTAAACAATGCTTGAGTCCCCAAGGGACGTAGAGCGTGTAGCATGAGTCCTTGGAGGTTCTAACAAGTGTAGAATAGTTAAGAGAGTATTCTAAAGGCTTAGAATGGTCTAGTAATATGTATTTGGACTTATAAGAACCATTAGAATGATCCTAAATAATTCTTGAGTCCCCAAGGGAAGTAGAGCGTGTCGCATGAGTCCTTGGAGGTTCTAACAAGTGTAGAATGGTTAAGAGAGTATTCTAAAGGCCTATAATGGTCTAGGAATGTGTATTAGCACTTATAAGAACCATTAGAATGATCCTAAACATTGGTTGGTACCCCAAAGGACGTAGAGGGTTTAGCACGAGTCCTGGGAGGTTATAACAAGTGTAGAATGGTTAAGAGAGTATTCTAAAGGCTTAGAATGGTCAAGGAATATGTATTTGGACTTATATGAACCATTAGAATGATCCTAAACATTTCTTGAGTCCCCAAGGGACGTAGAGGGTGTAGCATGAGTCCTTGGAGGTTCTAACAAGTGTAGAATGGTTAAGAGAGTATTCTAAAGGCTTAGAATGGTCTAGGAAGGTGTATCAGGACTTATAAGAACCATTAGAATGATCCTAAACATTGCTTGGTACACCAAGGGACGTAGAGGGTGTAGCACGAGTCCTTGGATGTTCTAACAAGTGTAGAATGGTTAAGAGAGTATTCTAAAGGCTTAGAATGGTCTAGGAATGTGTATTAGGACTTATAAGAACCATTAGAATGATCCTAAACAATACTTGAGTCCTCAAGGGACGTAGAGGGTGTAGCATGAGTCCTTGGAGGTTTAACAACTGTATAATGGTTAAGAGAGTATTCTAAAGGCTTAGAATCTAGGAATGTGTATTAGGACTTATAAGAACCATTAGAATGATCCGAAACATTGCTTGGTACACCAAGGGACGTAGAGGGTGTAGCACGAGTCCTTGGATGTTCTAACAAGTGTTGAATGGTTAACAGAGTATTCTAAAGGCTTAGAATGGTCTAGGAATGTGTATTAGGACTTATAAGAACCATTAGAATGATCCTAAACAATGCTTGAGTCCCCAAGGGACGTAGAGCGTGTAGCATGAGTCCTTGGAGGTTCTAACAAGTGTAGAATGGTTAAGAGAGTATTCTAAAGGCTTAGAATGGTCTAGGAATATGTATTTGGATTTATAAGAACCATTAGAATGATCCTAAACAATGCTTGAGTCCCCAAGGGACGTGGAGCGTGTAGCATGAGTCCTTGGAGGTTCTAACAAGTGTAGAATAGTTAAGAGAGTATTCTAAAGGCTTAGAATGTTCTAGGAATATGTATTTGGACTTATAAGAACCATTAGAATGATCCTAAACAATGCTTGAGTCCCCAAGGAACGTAGAGCGTGTCGCATGAGTCCTTGGAGGTTCTAACAAGTGTAGAATGGTTAAGAGAGTATTCTAAAGGCTTAGAATGTTCTAGGAATATGTATTTGGACTTATAAGAACCATTAGAATGATCCTAAACAATGCTTGAGTCCCCAAGGGACGTAGAGCGTGTAGCATGAGTCCTTGGAGGTTCTAACAAGTGTAGAATGGTTAAGAGAGTATTCTAAAGGCTTAGAATGGTCTAGGAATATGTATTTGGATTTATAAGAACCATTAGAATGATCCTAAACAATGCTTGAGTCCCCAAGGGACGTAGAGCGTGTAGCATGAGTCCTTGGAGGTTCTAACAAGTGTAGAATAGTTAAGAGAGTATTCTAAAGGCTTAGAATGTTCTAGGAATATGTATTTGGACTTATAAGAACCATTAGAATGATCCTAAACAATGCTTGAGTCCCCAAGGGACGTAGAGCGTGTAGCATGAGTCCTTGGAGGTTCTAACAAGTGTAGAATAGTTAAGAGAGTATTCTAAAGGCTTAGAATGGTCTAGTAATATGTATTTGGACTTATAAGAACCATTAGAATGATCCTAAATAATTCTTGAGTCCCCAAGGGAAGTAGAGCGTGTCGCATGAGTCCTTGGAGGTTCTAACAAGTGTAGAATGGTTAAGAGAGTATTCTAAAGGCCTATAATGGTCTAGGAATGTGTATTAGCACTTATAAGAACCATTAGAATGATCCTAAACATTGGTTGGTACCCCAAAGGACGTAGAGGGTTTAGCACGAGTCCTGGGAGGTTATAACAAGTGTAGAATGGTTAAGAGAGTATTCTAAAGGCTTAGAATGGTCAAGGAATATGTATTTGGACTTATATGAACCATTAGAATGATCCTAAACATTTCTTGAGTCCCCAAGGGACGTAGAGGGTGTAGCATGAGTCCTTGGAGGTTCTAACAAGTGTAGAATGGTTAAGAGAGTATTCTAAAGGCTTAGAATGGTCTAGGAAGGTGTATCAGGACTTATAAGAACCATTAGAATGATCCTAAACATTGCTTGGTACACCAAGGGACGTAGAGGGTGTAGCACGAGTCCTTGGATGTTCTAACAAGTGTAGAATGGTTAAGAGAGTATTCTAAAGGCTTAGAATGGTCTAGGAATGTGTATTAGGACTTATAAGAACCATTAGAATGATCCTAAACAATACTTGAGTCCTCAAGGGACGTAGAGGGTGTAGCATGAGTCCTTGGAGGTTTAACAACTGTATAATGGTTAAGAGAGTATTCTAAAGGCTTAGAATCTAGGAATGTGTATTAGGACTTATAAGAACCATTAGAATGATCCGAAACATTGCTTGGTACACCAAGGGACGTAGAGGGTGTAGCACGAGTCCTTGGATGTTCTAACAAGTGTTGAATGGTTAACAGAGTATTCTAAAGGCTTAGAATGGTCTAGGAATGTGTATTAGGACTTATAAGAACCATTAGAATGATCCTAAACAATGCTTGAGTCCCCAAGGGACGTAGAGCGTGTAGCATGAGTCCTTGGAGGTTCTAACAAGTGTAGAATGGTTAAGAGAGTATTCTAAAGGCTTAGAATGGTCTAGGAATATGTATTTGGATTTATAAGAACCATTAGAATGATCCTAAACAATGCTTGAGTCCCCAAGGGACGTGGAGCGTGTAGCATGAGTCCTTGGAGGTTCTAACAAGTGTAGAATAGTTAAGAGAGTATTCTAAAGGCTTAGAATGTTCTAGGAATATGTATTTGGACTTATAAGAACCATTAGAATGATCCTAAACAATGCTTGAGTCCCCAAGGGACGTAGAGCGTGTAGCATGAGTCCTTGGAGGTTCTAACAAGTGTAGAATGGTTAAGAGAGTATTCTAAAGGCTTAGAATGGTCTAGTAATATGTATTTGGACTTATAAGAACCGTTAGAATGATCCTAAATAATTCTTGAGTCCCCAAGGGAAGTAGAGCGTGTCGCATGAGTCCTTGGAGGTTCTAACAAGTGTAGAATGGTTAAGAGAGTATTCTAAAGGCCTATAATGGTCTAGGAATGTGTATTAGCACTTATAAGAACCATTAGAATGATCCTAAACATTGGTTGGTACCCCAAAGGACGTAGAGGGTGTAGCACGAGTCCTGGGAGGTTATAACAAGTGTAGAATGGTTAAGAGAGTATTCTAAAGGCTTAGAATGGTCAAGGAATATGTATTTGGACTTATATGAACCATTAGAATGATCCTAAACATTTCTTGAGTCCCCAAGGGACGTAGAGGGTGTAGCATGAGTCCTTGGAGGTTCTAACAAGTGTAGAATGGTTAAGAGAGTATTCTAAAGGCTTAGAATGGTCTAGGAAGGTGTATCAGGACTTATAAGAACCATTAGAATGATCCTAAACATTGCTTGGTACACCAAGGGACGTAGAGGGTGTAGCACGAGTCCTTGGATGTTCTAACAAGTGTAGAATGGTTAAGAGAGTATTCTAAAGGCTTAGAATGGTCTAGGAATGTGTATTAGGACTTATAAGAACCATTAGAATGATCCTAAACAATACTTGAGTCCTCAAGGGACGTAGAGGGTGTAGCATGAGTCCTTGGAGGTTTAACAAGTGTATAATGGTTAAGAGAGTATTCTAAAGGCTTAGAATCTAGGAATGTGTATTAGGACTTATAAGAACCATTAGAATGATCCGAAACATTGCTTGGTACACCAAGGGACGTAGAGGGTGTAGCACGAGTCCTTGGATGTTCTAACAAGTGTTGAATGGTTAACAGAGTATTCTAAAGGCTTAGAATGGTCTAGGAATGTGTATTAGGACTTATAAGAACCATTAGAATGATCCTAAACATTGCTCGGTACCCCAAGTGACGTAGAGGGTGTAGCACGAGTCCTTGGAGGTTCTAACAAGTGTAGAATGGTGAAGAGAGTATTCTAAAGGCTTTGAATGGTCTAGGAATATGTATTTGGACTTATATGAACCATTAGAATGATCCTAAACAATGCTTGAGTCCCCAAGTGACGTAGAGGGTGTAGCACGAGTCCTTGGAGGTTCTAACAAGTGTAGAATAGTTAAGAGAGTATTCTAAAGGCTTAGAATGTTCTAGGAATATGTATTTGGACTTATAAGAACCATTAGAATGATCCTAAATAATGCTTGAGTCCCCAAGGGAAGTAGAGCGTGTCGCATGAGTCCTTGGAGGTTCTAACAAGTGTAGAATGGTTAAGAGAGTATTCTAAAGGCTTAGAATGGTCTAGTAATATGTATTTGGACTTATAAGAACCATTAGAATGATCCTAAACAATGCTTGAGTCCCCAAGGAACGTAGAGCATGTAGCATGAGTCCTTGGAGGTTCTAACAAGTGTAGAATGGTTAAGAGAGTATTCTAAAGGCTTAGAATGGTCTAGTAATATGTATTTGGACTTATAAGAACCATTAGAATGATCCTAAATAATGCTTGAGTCCCCAAGGGAAGTAGAGCGTGTCGCATGAGTCCTTGGAGGTTCTAACAAGTGTAGAATGGTTAAGAGAGTATTCTAAAGGCTTAGAATGGTCTAGTAATATGTATTTGGACTTATAAGAACCATTAGAATGATCCTAAACAATGCTTGAGTCCCCAAGGAACGTAGAGCGTGTAGCATGAGTCCTTGGAGGTTCTAACAAGTGTAGAATGGTTAAGAGAGTATTCTAAAGGCTTAGAATGGTCTAGTAATATGTATTTGGACTTATAAGAACCATTAGAATGATCCTAAATAATGCTTGAGTCCCCAAGGGAAGTAGAGCGTGTCGCATGAGTCCTTGGAGGTTCTAACAAGTGTAGAATGGTTAAGAGAGTATTCTAAAGGCTTAGAATGGTCTAGTAATATGTATTTGGACTTATAAGAACCATTAGAATGATCCTAAACAATGCTTGAGTCCCCAAGGAACGTAGAGCGTGTAGCATGAGTCCTTGGAGGTTCTAACAAGTGTAGATTGGTTAAGAGAGTATTCTAAAGGCTTAGAATGGTCTAGGAATGTGTATTAGGACTTATAAGAACCATTAGAATGATCCTAAACATTGCTCGGTACCCCAAGTGACGTAGAGGGTGTAGCACAAGTCCTTGGAGGTTCTAACAAGTGTAGCATGGTTAAGAGTGTATTCTAAAGGCTTAGAATGGTCTAGGAAGGTGTATTAGGACTTATAAGAACCATTAGAATGATCCTAAATAATTCTTGAGTCCCCAAGGAAAGTAGAGCGTGTCGCATGAGTCCTTGGAGGTTCTAACAAGTGTAGAATGGTTAAGAGAGTATTCTAAAGGCCTATAATGGTCTAGGAATGTGTATTAGCACTTATAAGAACCATTAGAATGATCCTAAACATTGGTTGGTACCCCAAAGGACGTAGAGGGTGTAGCACGAGTCCTTGGAGGTTATAACAAGTGTAGAATGGTTAAGAGAGTATTCTAAAGGCTTAGAATGGTCAAGGAATATGTATTTGGACTTATATGAACCATTAGAATGATCCTAAACATTTCTTGAGTCCCCAAGGGACGTAGAGGGTGTAGCATGAGTCCTTGGAGGTTCTAACAAGTGTAGAATGGTTAAGAGAGTATTCTAAAGGCTTAGAATGGTCTAGGAAGGTGTATTAGGACTTATAAGAACCATTAGAATGATCCTAAACAATGCTTGAGTCCCCGAGGGACGTAGAGCGTGTAGCATGATTCCTTGGAGGTTCTAACAAGTGTAGAATGGTTAAGAGAGTATTCTAAAGGCTTAGAATGGTCTAGGAAGGTGTATTAGGACTTATAAGAACCATTAGAATGATCCTAAACATTGCTTGGTACACCAAGGGATGTAGAGGGTGTAGCACGAGTCCTTGGATGTTCTAACAAGTGTAGAATGGTTAAGAGAGTTTTCTAAAGGCTTAGAATGGTCTAGGAATGTGTATTAGGACTTATAAGAACCATTTGAATGATCCTAAACAATACTTGAGTCCTCAAGGGACGTAGAGGGTGTAGGATGAGTCCTTGGAGGTTTAACAAGTGTATAATGGTTAAGAGAGTATTCTAAAGGCTTAGAATCTAGGAATGTGTATTAGGACTTATAAGAACCATTAGAATGATCCGAAACATTGCTTGGTACACCAAGGGACGTAGAGGGTGTAGCACGAGTCCTTGGATGTTCTAACAAGTGTTGAATGGTTAACAGAGTATTTTAAAGGCTTAGAATGGTCTAGGAATGTGTATTAGGACTTATAAGAACCATTAGAATGATCCTAAACATTGCTCGGTACCCCAAGTGACGTAGAGGGTGTAGCACGAGTCCTTGAATGTTCTAACAAGTGTAGAATGGTTAAGAGAGTATTCTAAAGGCATAGAATGGTCTAGGAATGTATATTAGGACTTATAAGAACCATTAGAATGATCCTAAACATTGCTCGGTACCCCAAGTGACGTACAGGGTGTAGCACGAGTCCTTGTAGGTTCTAACAAGTGTAGAATGGTTAAGAGAGTATTCTAAAGGCTTAGAATGGTCTAGGAATATGTATTTGGATTTATAAGAACCATTAGAATGATCCTAAACAATGTTTGAGTCCCTAAGGGACGTAGAGCGTGTAGCATGAGTCCTTGGAGGTTCTAACAAGTGTAGAATGGTTAAGAGAGTATTCTAAAGGCTTAGAATGGTCTAGGAATGTGTATTAGGACTTATAAGAACCATTAGAATGATCCTAAACATTGCTCGGTACCCCAAGTGACGTAGAGGGTGTAGCACGAGTCCTTGGAGGTTCTAACAAGTGTAGAATGGTGAAGAGAGTATTCTAAAGGCTTTGAATGGTCTAGGAATATGTATTTGGACTTATATGAACCATTAGAATGATCCTAAACAATGCTTGAGTCCCCAAGGGACGTAGAGCGTGTAGCACGAGTCCTTGGTGGTTTTAACAAGTGTATAATGGTTAAGAGAGTATTCTAAAGGCTTAGAATGGTCTAGAAAGGTGTATTAGGACTTATAAGAACCATTAGAATGATCCTAAACATTGCTTGGTACACCAAGGGACGTAGAGGGTGTAGCACGAGTCCTTGGATGTTCTAACAAGTGTAGAATGGTTAAGAGAGTATTCTAAAGGCTTAGAATGGTCTAGGAATGTGTATTAGGACTTATAAGAACCATTAGAATGATCCTAAACAATACTTGAGTCCTCAAGGGACGTAGAGGGTGTAGCATGAGTCCTTGGAGGTTTAACAAGTGTATAATGGTTAAGAGAGTATTCTAAAGGCTTAGAATCTAGGAATGTGTATTAGGACTTATAAGAACCATTAGAATGATCTGAAATATTGCTTGGTACACCAAGGGACGTAGAGCGTGTAGCACGAGTCCTTGGATGTTCTAACAAGTGTTGAATGGTTAAGAGAGTATTCTAAAGGCTTAGAATGGTCTAGGAATGTGTATTAGGACTTATAAGAACCATTAGAATGATCCAAAACATTGCTTGGTACCCCAAGTGACGTAGAGGGTGTAGCACGAGTCCTTGGAGGTTCTAACAAGTGTATAATGGTTAAGAGAGTATTCTAAAGGCTTAGAATGGTCTAGAAAGGTGTATTAGGACTTATAAGAACCATTAGAATGATCCTAAACATTGCTTGGTACACCAAGGGACGTAGAGGGTGTAGCACTACTCCTTGGATGTTCTAACAAGTGTAGAATGGTTAAGAGAGTATTCTAAAGGCTTAGAATGGTCTAGGAATGTGTATTAGGACTTATAAGAACCATTAGAATGATCCTAAACAATACTTGAGTCCTCAAGGGACGTAGAGGGTGTAGCATGAGTCCTTGGAGGTTTAACAAGTGTATAATGGTTAAGAGAGTATTCTAAAGGCTTAGAATCTAGGAATGTGTATTAGGACTTATAAGAACCATTAGAATGATCCGAAACATTGCTTGGTACACCAAGGGACGTAGAGCGTGTAGCACGAGTCCTTGGATGTTCTAACAAGTGTTGAATGGTTAAGAGAGTATTCTAAAGGCTTAGAATGATCTAGGAATGTGTATTAGGACTTATAAGAACCATTAGAATGATCCAAAACATTGCTTGGTACCCCAAGTGACGTAGAGGGTGTAGCACGAGTCCTTGGAGGTTCTAACAAGTGTAGAATGGTTAAGAGAGTATTCTAAAGGCTTAGAATGGTCTAGGAATATGTATTTGGATTTATAAGAACCATTAGAATGATCCTAAACAATGCTTGAGTCCCCAAGGGACGTAGAGCGTGTAGCGTGAGTCCTTGGAGGTTCTGAAAAGTGTAGAATGGTTAAGAGAGTATTCTAAAGGCTTAGAATGGTCTAGTAATATGTATTTGGACTTATAAGAACCATTAGAATGATCCTAAAGAATGCTTGAGTCCCCAAGGGACGTAGAGCGTGTAACATGAGTCCTTGGAGGTTCTAACAAGTGTAGAATGGTTAAGAGAGTATTCTAAAGGCTTAGAATGGTCTAGGAATGTGTATTAGGACTTATAAGAACCATTAGAATGATCCTAAACATTTCTTGGTACCCCAGAGGACGTAGAGGGTGTAGCACGAGCCCTTGGATGTTCAAACAAGTGTAGAATGGTTAAGAGAGTATTCTAAAGGCTTAGAATGGTCTAGGAATGTGTATTAGGACTTATAAGAACCATTAGAATGATCCTAAACATTTCCATGTACCCCAAAGGACGTAGAGGGTGTAGCACGAGTCCTTGGAGGTTCTAACAAGTGTAGAATGGTTTAGAGAGTATTCTAAAGGCTTAGAATGGTCTAGGAATATGTATTTGGACTTATATGAACCATTAGAATGATCCTAAACAGTGCTTGAGTCCCCAAGGGACGTAGAGGGTGTAGCATGAGTCCTTGGAGGTTCTAACAAGTGTAGAATGGTTAAGAGAGTATTCTAAAGGCTTAGAATGGTCTAGGAAGGTGTATTAGGACTTATAAGAACCATTAGAATGATCCTAAACATTGCTTGAGTCCCCAAGGGACGTAGAGCGTGTAGCATGAGTCCTTGGAGGTTCTAACAAGTGTAGAATGGTTAAGAGAGTATTCTAAAGGCTTAGAATGGTCTAGGAATGTGTATTAGGAGTTATAAGAACCATTAGAATGATCCTAAACATTGCATGGTACACCAAGGGACGTAGAGGGTGTAGCACGAGTCCTTGGATGTTCTAACAAGTGTAGATTGGTTAAGAGAGTATTCTAAAGGCTTAAAATGGTCTAGGAATGTGTATTAGGACTTATAAGAACCATTAGAATGATCCTAAACATTGCTCGGTACCCCAAGTGACGTAGAGGGTGTAGCACGAGTCCTTGGATGTTCTAACAAGTGTAGAATGGTTAAGAGAGTATTCTAAAGGCTTAGAATGGTCTAGGAATGTGTATTAGGACTTATAAGAACCATTAGAATGATCCTAAACAATACTTGAGTCCTCAAGGGACGTAGAGGGTGTAGCATGAGTCCTTGGAGGTTTAACAAGTGTATAATGGTTAAGAGAGTATTCTAAAGGCTTAGAATCTAGGAATGTGTATTAGGACTTATAAGAACCATTAGAATGATCCGAAACATTGCTTGGTACACCAAGGGACGTAGAGCGTGTAGCACGAGTCCTTGGATGTTCTAACAAGTGTTGAATGGTTAAGAGAGTATTCTAAAGGCTTAGAATGGTCTAGGAATGTGTATTAGGACTTATAAGAACCATTAGAATGATCCTAAACAATACTTGAGTCCTCAAGGGACGTAGAGGGTGTAGCATGAGTCCTTGGAGGTTTAACAAGTGTATAATGGTTAAGAGAGTATTCTAAAGGCTTAGAATCTAGGAATGTGTATTAGGACTTATAAGAACCATTAGAATGATCCGAAACATTGCTTGGTACACCAAGGGACGTAGAGCGTGTAGCACGAGTCCTTGGATGTTCTAACAAGTGTTGAATGGTTAAGAGAGTATTCTAAAGGCTTAGAATGATCTAGGAATGTGTATTAGGACTTATAAGAACCATTAGAATGATCCAAAACATTGCTTGGTACCCCAAGTGACGTAGAGGGTGTAGCACGAGTCCTTGGAGGTTCTAACAAGTGTAGAATGGTTAAGAGAGTATTCTAAAGGCTTAGAATGGTCTAGGAATATGTATTTGGATTTATAAGAACCATTAGAATGATCCTAAACAATGCTTGAGTCCCCAAGGGACGTAGAGCGTGTAGCGTGAGTCCTTGGAGGTTCTGAAAAGTGTAGAATGGTTAAGAGAGTATTCTAAAGGCTTAGAATGGTCTAGTAATATGTATTTGGACTTATAAGAACCATTAGAATGATCCTAAAGAATGCTTGAGTCCCCAAGGGACGTAGAGCGTGTAACATGAGTCCTTGGAGGTTCTAACAAGTGTAGAATGGTTAAGAGAGTATTCTAAAGGCTTAGAATGGTCTAGGAATGTGTATTAGGACTTATAAGAACCATTAGAATGATCCTAAACATTTCTTGGTACCCTAGAGGACGTAGAGGGTGTAGCACGAGCCCTTGGATGTTCAAACAAGTGTAGAATGGTTAAGAGAGTATTCTAAAGGCTTAGAATGGTCTAGGAATGTGTATTCGGACTTATAAGAACCTTTAGAATGATCCTAAACATTTCCATGTACCCCAAAGGACGTAGAGGGTGTAGCACGAGTCCTTGGAGGTTCTAACAAGTGTAGAATGGTTAAGAGAGTATTCTAAAGGCTTAGAATGGTCTAGGAATATGTATTTGGACTTATATGAACCATTAGAATGATCCTAAACAGTGCTTGAGTCCCCAAGGGACGTAGAGGGTGTAGCATGAGTCCTTGGAGGTTCTAACAAGTGTAGAATGGTTAAGAGAGTATTCTAAAGGCTTAGAATGGTCTAGGAAGGTGTATTAGGACTTATAAGAACCATTAGAATGATCCTAAACATTGCTTGAGTCCCCAAGGGACGTAGAGCGTGTAGCATGAGTCCTTGGAGGTTCTAACAAGTGTAGAATGGTTAAGAGAGTATTCTAAAGGCTTAGAATGGTCTAGGAATGTGTATTAGGACTTATAAGAACCATTAGAATGATCCTAAACATTGCATGGTACACCAAGGGACGTAGAGGGTGTAGCACGAGTCCTTGGATGTTCTAACAAGTGTAGATTGGTTAAGAGAGTATTCTAAAGGCTTAAAATGGTCTAGGAATGTGTATTAGGACTTATAAGAACCATTAGAATGATCCTAAACATTGCTCGGTACCCCAAGTGACGTAGAGGGTGTAGCACGAGTCCTTGGATGTTCTAACAAGTGTAGAATGGTTAAGAGAGTATTCTAAAGGCTTAGAATGGTCTAGGAATGTGTATTGGGACTTATAAGAACCATTAGAATGATCCTAAACAATACTTGAGTCCTCAAGGGACGTAGAGGGTGTAGCATGAGTCTTTGGAGGTTTTAACAAGTGTATAATGGTTAAGAGAGTATTCTAAAGGCTTAGAATCTAGGAATGTGTATTAGGACTTATAAGAACCATTAGAATGATCCTAAACATTGCTTGGTACACCAAGGGACGTAGAGGGTGTAGCACGAGTCCTTGAATGTTCTAACAAGTGTAGAATGGTTAAGAGAGTATTCTAAAGGCTTAGAATGGTCTAGGAATGTGTATTAGGACTTATAAGAACCATTAGAATGATCCTAAACATTGCTCGGTACCCCAAGTGACGTAGAGGGTGTAGCACGAGTCCTTGGAGGTTCTAACAAGTGTAGAATGGTTAAGAGAGTATTCTAAAGGCTTAGAATGGTCTAGGAATATGTATTTGGATTTATAAGAACCATTAGAATGATCCTAAACAATGCTTGAGTCCCTAAGGGACGTAGAGCGTGTAGCATGAGTCCTTGGAGGTTCTAACAAGTGTAGAATGGTTAAGAGAGTATTCTAAAGGCTTAGAATGGTCTAGGAATGTGTATTAGGACTTATAAGAACCATTAGAATGATCCTAAACATTGCTCGGTACCCCAAGTGACGTAGAGGGTGTAGCACGAGTCCTTGGAGGTTCTAACAAGTGTAGAATGGTGAAGAGAGTATTCTAAAGGCTTAGAATGGTCTGGGAATATGTATTTGGACTTATATGAACCATTAGAATGATCCTAAACAATGCTTGAGTCCCTAAGGGACGTAGAGCGTGTAGCATGAGTCCTTGGAGGTTCTAACAAGTGTAGAATGGTTAAGAGAGTATTCTAAACGCTTAGAATGGTCTAGGAATGTTTATTAGGACTTATAAAAACCATTAGAATGATCCTAAACATTGCTCGATACCCCAAGTGACGTAGAGGGTGTAGCACGAGTCCTTGGAGGTTCTAACAAGTGTAGAATGGTCAAGAGTGTATTCTAAAGGATTAGAATGTCTAGGAAAATGAATTTGGACTTATAAGAACCATTAGAATGATCTAAAACAATGCTTGAGTCCCCAAGGGAAGTAGAGCGTGTAGCATGATTCCTTGGAGGTTCTAACAAGTGTAGAATGGTTAAGAGAGTATTCTAAAGGCTTAGAATGGTCTAGGAATGTGTATTAGGACTTATAAGAACCATTAGAATGATCCTAAACATTGCTCGGTACCCCAAGTGACGTAGAGGGTGTAGCACGAGTCCTTGGAGGTTCTAACAAGTGTAGAATGGTTAAGAGAGTATTCTAAAGGCTTAGAATGGTCTAGAAATATGTATTTGGATTTATAAGAACCATTAGAATGATCCTAAACAATGCTTGAGTCCCTAAGGGACGTAGAGCGTGTAGCATGAGTCCTTGGAGGTTCTAACAAGTGTAGAATGGTTAAGAGAGTATTCTAAAGGCTTAGAATGGTCTAGGAATGTGTATTAGGACTTATAAGAACCATTAGAATGATCCTAAACATTGCTCGGTACCCCGAGTGACGTAGAGGGTGTAGCACGAGTCCTTGAATGTTCTAACAAGTGTAGAATGGTTAAGCTTAGAATGGTCTAGGAATGCGTATTAGGACTTATAAGAACCATTAGAATGATCCTAAACATTGCATGGTACACCAAGGGACGTAGAGGGTGTAGCACGAGTCCTTGGATGTTCTAACAAGTGTAGATTGGTTAAGAGAGTATTCTAAAGGCTTAGAATGGTCTAGGAATGTGTATTAGGACTTATAAGAACCTTTAGAATGATCCTAAACATTTCCATGTACCCCAAAGGACGTAGAGGGTGTAGCACGAGTCCTTGGAGGTTCTAACAAGTGTAGAATGGTTAAGAGAGTATTCTAAAGGCTTAGAATGGTCTAGTAATATGTATTTGGATTTATAAGAACCATTAGAATGATCCTAAACAATGCTTGAGTCCCTAAGGGACGTAGAGCGTGTAGCATGAGTCCTTGGAGGTTCTAACAAGTGTAGAATGGTTAAGAGAGCATTCTAAAGGCTTAGAATGGTCTAGGAATGTGTATTAGGACTTATAAGAACCATTAGAATGATCCTAAACATTGCTCGGTACCCCAAGTGACGTAGATGGTGTAGCACGAGTCCTTGGAGGTTCTAACAAGTGTAGAATGGTCAAGAGTGTATTCTAAAGGATTAGAATGGTCTAGGAAAATGAATTTGGACTTATAAGAACCATTAGAATGATCCAAAACAATGCTTGAGTCCCCAAGGGAAGTTGAGCGTGTAGCATGAGTCCTTGGAGGTTCTAACAAGTGTAGAATGGTTAAGAGAGTATTCTAAAGGCTTAGAATGTTCTAGGAATATGTATTTGGACTTATAAGAACCATTAGAATGATCCTAAACAATGCTTGAGTCCCCAAGGGACGTAGAGCGTGTAGCATGAGTCCTTGGAGGTTCTAACAAGTGTAGAATGGTTAAGAGAGTATTCTAAAGGCTTAGAATGGTCTAGGAATGTGTATTAGGACTTATAAGAACCATTAGAATGATCCTAAACATTGCTCGGTACCCCAAGTGACGTAGAGGGTGTAGCACGAGTCCTTGAATGTTCTAACAAGTGTAGAATGGTTAAGAGAGTATTCTAAAGGCTTAGAATGGTCTAGGAATGCGTATTAGGACTTATAAGAACCATTAGAATGATCCTAAACATTGCTCGGTACCCCAAGTGACGTAGAGGGTGTAGCACGAGTCCTTGGAGGTTCTAACAAGTGTAGAATGGTTAAGAGAGTATTCTAAAGGCTTAGAATGGTCTAGTAATATGTATTTGGATTTATAAGAACCATTAGAATGATCCTAAACAATGCTTGAGTCCCTAAGGGACGTAGAGCGTGTAGCATGAGTCCTTGGAGGTTCTAACAAGTGTAGAATGGTTAAGAGAGTATTCTAAAGGCTTAGAATGGTCTAGGAATGTGTATTAGGACTTATAAGAACCATTAGAATGATCCTAAACATTGCTCGGTACCCCAAGTGACGTAGAGGGTGTAGCACGAGTCCTTGGAGGTTCTAACAAGTGTAGAATGGTCAAGAGTGTATTCTAAAGGATTAGAATGGTCTAGGAAAATGAATTTGGACTTATAAGAACCATTAGAATGATCCAAAACAATGCTTGAGTCCCCAAGGGAAGTAGAGCGTGTAGCATGAGTCCTTGGAGGTTCTAACAAGTGTAGAATGGTTAAGAGAGTATTCTAAAGGCTTAGAATGGTCTAGGAATGTGTATTAGGACTTATAAGAAACATTAGAATGATCCTAAACATTGCTTGGTACACCAAGGGACGTAGAGGGTGTAGCACGAGTCCTTGAATGTTCTAACAAGTGTAGAATGGTTAAGAGAGTATTCTAAAGGCTTAGAATGGTCTAGGAATGTGTATTAGGACTTATAAGAACCATTAGAATGATCCTAAACATTTCTTGGTACCCCAAAGGACGTAGAGGGTGTAGCACGAGTCCTTGGATGTTCAAACAAGTGTAGAATGGTCAAGAGTGTATTCTAAAGGATTAGAATGGTCTAGGAAAATGAATTTGGACTTATAAGAACCATTAGAATGATCCAAAACAATGCTTGTGTCCCCAAGGGAAGTAGAGCATGTAGCATGAGTCCTTGGAGGTTCTAACAAGTGTAGAATGGTTAAGGGAGTATTCTAAAGGCTTAGAATGGTCTAGGAATGTGTATTAGGACTTATAAGAACCATTAGAATGATCCTAAACATTGCTCGGTACCCCAAGTGACGTAGAGCGTGTAACATGAGTCCTTGGAGGTTCTAACAAGTGTAGAATGGTTAAGAGAGTATTCTAAAGGCTTAGAATGGTCTAGGAATGTGTATTAGGACTTATAAGAACCATTAGAATGATCCTAAACATTTCTTGGTACCCCAGAGGACGTAGAGGGTGTAGCACGAGCCCTTGGATGTTCAAACAAGTGTAGAATGGTTAAGAGAGTATTCTAAAGGCTTAGAATGGTCTAGGAATGTGTATTAGGACTTATAAGAACCATTAGAATGATCCTAAACATTTCCATGTACCCCAAAGGACGTAGAGGGTGTAGCACGAGTCCTTGGAGGTTCTAACAAGTGTAGAATGGTTTAGAGAGTATTCTAAAGGCTTAGAATGGTCTAGGAATATGTATTTGGACTTATATGAACCATTAGAATGATCCTAAACAGTGCTTGAGTCCCCAAGGGACGTAGAGGGTGTAGCATGAGTCCTTGGAGGTTCTAACAAGTGTAGAATGGTTAAGAGAGTATTCTAAAGGCTTAGAATGGTCTAGGAAGGTGTATTAGGACTTATAAGAACCATTAGAATGATCCTAAACATTGCTTGAGTCCCCAAGGGACGTAGAGCGTGTAGCATGAGTCCTTGGAGGTTCTAACAAGTGTAGAATGGTTAAGAGAGTATTCTAAAGGCTTAGAATGGTCTAGGAATGTGTATTAGGAGTTATAAGAACCATTAGAATGATCCTAAACATTGCATGGTACACCAAGGGACGTAGAGGGTGTAGCACGAGTCCTTGGATGTTCTAACAAGTGTAGATTGGTTAAGAGAGTATTCTAAAGGCTTAAAATGGTCTAGGAATGTGTATTAGGACTTATAAGAACCATTAGAATGATCCTAAACATTGCTCGGTACCCCAAGTGACGTAGAGGGTGTAGCACGAGTCCTTGGATGTTCTAACAAGTGTAGAATGGTTAAGAGAGTATTCTAAAGGCTTAGAATGGTCTAGGAATGTGTATTAGGACTTATAAGAACCATTAGAATGATCCTAAACAATACTTGAGTCCTCAAGGGACGTAGAGGGTGTAGCATGAGTCCTTGGAGGTTTAACAAGTGTATAATGGTTAAGAGAGTATTCTAAAGGCTTAGAATCTAGGAATGTGTATTAGGACTTATAAGAACCATTAGAATGATCCGAAACATTGCTTGGTACACCAAGGGACGTAGAGCGTGTAGCACGAGTCCTTGGATGTTCTAACAAGTGTTGAATGGTTAAGAGAGTATTCTAAAGGCTTAGAATGGTCTAGGAATGTGTATTAGGACTTATAAGAACCATTAGAATGATCCTAAACAATACTTGAGTCCTCAAGGGACGTAGAGGGTGTAGCATGAGTCCTTGGAGGTTTAACAAGTGTATAATGGTTAAGAGAGTATTCTAAAGGCTTAGAATCTAGGAATGTGTATTAGGACTTATAAGAACCATTAGAATGATCCGAAACATTGCTTGGTACACCAAGGGACGTAGAGCGTGTAGCACGAGTCCTTGGATGTTCTAACAAGTGTTGAATGGTTAAGAGAGTATTCTAAAGGCTTAGAATGATCTAGGAATGTGTATTAGGACTTATAAGAACCATTAGAATGATCCAAAACATTGCTTGGTACCCCAAGTGACGTAGAGGGTGTAGCACGAGTCCTTGGAGGTTCTAACAAGTGTAGAATGGTTAAGAGAGTATTCTAAAGGCTTAGAATGGTCTAGGAATATGTATTTGGATTTATAAGAACCATTAGAATGATCCTAAACAATGCTTGAGTCCCCAAGGGACGTAGAGCGTGTAGCGTGAGTCCTTGGAGGTTCTGAAAAGTGTAGAATGGTTAAGAGAGTATTCTAAAGGCTTAGAATGGTCTAGTAATATGTATTTGGACTTATAAGAACCATTAGAATGATCCTAAAGAATGCTTGAGTCCCCAAGGGACGTAGAGCGTGTAACATGAGTCCTTGGAGGTTCTAACAAGTGTAGAATGGTTAAGAGAGTATTCTAAAGGCTTAGAATGGTCTAGGAATGTGTATTAGGACTTATAAGAACCATTAGAATGATCCTAAACATTTCTTGGTACCCTAGAGGACGTAGAGGGTGTAGCACGAGCCCTTGGATGTTCAAACAAGTGTAGAATGGTTAAGAGAGTATTCTAAAGGCTTAGAATGGTCTAGGAATGTGTATTCGGACTTATAAGAACCTTTAGAATGATCCTAAACATTTCCATGTACCCCAAAGGACGTAGAGGGTGTAGCACGAGTCCTTGGAGGTTCTAACAAGTGTAGAATGGTTAAGAGAGTATTCTAAAGGCTTAGAATGGTCTAGGAATATGTATTTGGACTTATATGAACCATTAGAATGATCCTAAACAGTGCTTGAGTCCCCAAGGGACGTAGAGGGTGTAGCATGAGTCCTTGGAGGTTCTAACAAGTGTAGAATGGTTAAGAGAGTATTCTAAAGGCTTAGAATGGTCTAGGAAGGTGTATTAGGACTTATAAGAACCATTAGAATGATCCTAAACATTGCTTGAGTCCCCAAGGGACGTAGAGCGTGTAGCATGAGTCCTTGGAGGTTCTAACAAGTGTAGAATGGTTAAGAGAGTATTCTAAAGGCTTAGAATGGTCTAGGAATGTGTATTAGGACTTATAAGAACCATTAGAATGATCCTAAACATTGCATGGTACACCAAGGGACGTAGAGGGTGTAGCACGAGTCCTTGGATGTTCTAACAAGTGTAGATTGGTTAAGAGAGTATTCTAAAGGCTTAAAATGGTCTAGGAATGTGTATTAGGACTTATAAGAACCATTAGAATGATCCTAAACATTGCTCGGTACCCCAAGTGACGTAGAGGGTGTAGCACGAGTCCTTGGATGTTCTAACAAGTGTAGAATGGTTAAGAGAGTATTCTAAAGGCTTAGAATGGTCTAGGAATGTGTATTGGGACTTATAAGAACCATTAGAATGATCCTAAACAATACTTGAGTCCTCAAGGGACGTAGAGGGTGTAGCATGAGTCCTTGGAGGTTTTAACAAGTGTATAATGGTTAAGAGAGTATTCTAAAGGCTTAGAATCTAGGAATGTGTATTAGGACTTATAAGAACCATTAGAATGATCCTAAACATTGCTTGGTACACCAAGGGACGTAGAGGGTGTAGCACGAGTCCTTGAATGTTCTAACAAGTGTAGAATGGTTAAGAGAGTATTCTAAAGGCTTAGAATGGTCTAGGAATGTGTATTAGGACTTATAAGAACCATTAGAATGATCCTAAACATTGCTCGGTACCCCAAGTGACGTAGAGGGTGTAGCACGAGTCCTTGGAGGTTCTAACAAGTGTAGAATGGTTAAGAGAGTATTCTAAAGGCTTAGAATGGTCTAGGAATATGTATTTGGATTTATAAGAACCATTAGAATGATCCTAAACAATGCTTGAGTCCCTAAGGGACGTAGAGCGTGTAGCATGAGTCCTTGGAGGTTCTAACAAGTGTAGAATGGTTAAG
This sequence comes from Crotalaria pallida, assembly GCA_037953625.1. Classification (NCBI taxonomy): domain Eukaryota; kingdom Viridiplantae; phylum Streptophyta; class Magnoliopsida; order Fabales; family Fabaceae; genus Crotalaria; species Crotalaria pallida. The sequence continues at coordinate 68,885,454 of CM075649.1, read as the reverse complement.
AGAGTATTCTAAAGGCTTAGAATGGTCTAGGAATGTGTATTAGGACTTATAAGAACCATTAGAATGATCCTAAACATTGCTCGGTACCCCAAGTGACGTAGAGGGTGTAGCACGAGTCCTTGGAGGTTCTAACAAGTGTAGAATGGTGAAGAGAGTATTCTAAAGGCTTAGAATGGTCTGGGAATATGTATTTGGACTTATATGAACCATTAGAATGATCCTAAACAATGCTTGAGTCCCTAAGGGACGTAGAGCGTGTAGCATGAGTCCTTGGAGGTTCTAACAAGTGTAGAATGGTTAAGAGAGTATTCTAAACGCTTAGAATGGTCTAGGAATGTTTATTAGGACTTATAAAAACCATTAGAATGATCCTAAACATTGCTCGATACCCCAAGTGACGTAGAGGGTGTAGCACGAGTCCTTGGAGGTTCTAACAAGTGTAGAATGGTCAAGAGTGTATTCTAAAGGATTAGAATGTCTAGGAAAATGAATTTGGACTTATAAGAACCATTAGAATGATCTAAAACAATGCTTGAGTCCCCAAGGGAAGTAGAGCGTGTAGCATGATTCCTTGGAGGTTCTAACAAGTGTAGAATGGTTAAGAGAGTATTCTAAAGGCTTAGAATGGTCTAGGAATGTGTATTAGGACTTATAAGAACCATTAGAATGATCCTAAACATTGCTCGGTACCCCAAGTGACGTAGAGGGTGTAGCACGAGTCCTTGGAGGTTCTAACAAGTGTAGAATGGTTAAGAGAGTATTCTAAAGGCTTAGAATGGTCTAGAAATATGTATTTGGATTTATAAGAACCATTAGAATGATCCTAAACAATGCTTGAGTCCCTAAGGGACGTAGAGCGTGTAGCATGAGTCCTTGGAGGTTCTAACAAGTGTAGAATGGTTAAGAGAGTATTCTAAAGGCTTAGAATGGTCTAGGAATGTGTATTAGGACTTATAAGAACCATTAGAATGATCCTAAACATTGCTCGGTACCCCGAGTGACGTAGAGGGTGTAGCACGAGTCCTTGAATGTTCTAACAAGTGTAGAATGGTTAAGCTTAGAATGGTCTAGGAATGCGTATTAGGACTTATAAGAACCATTAGAATGATCCTAAACATTGCATGGTACACCAAGGGACGTAGAGGGTGTAGCACGAGTCCTTGGATGTTCTAACAAGTGTAGATTGGTTAAGAGAGTATTCTAAAGGCTTAGAATGGTCTAGGAATGTGTATTAGGACTTATAAGAACCTTTAGAATGATCCTAAACATTTCCATGTACCCCAAAGGACGTAGAGGGTGTAGCACGAGTCCTTGGAGGTTCTAACAAGTGTAGAATGGTTAAGAGAGTATTCTAAAGGCTTAGAATGGTCTAGTAATATGTATTTGGATTTATAAGAACCATTAGAATGATCCTAAACAATGCTTGAGTCCCTAAGGGACGTAGAGCGTGTAGCATGAGTCCTTGGAGGTTCTAACAAGTGTAGAATGGTTAAGAGAGTATTCTAAAGGCTTAGAATGGTCTAGGAATGTGTATTAGGACTTATAAGAACCATTAGAATGATCCTAAACATTGCTCGGTACCCCAAGTGACGTAGATGGTGTAGCACGAGTCCTTGGAGGTTCTAACAAGTGTAGAATGGTCAAGAGTGTATTCTAAAGGATTAGAATGGTCTAGGAAAATGAATTTGGACTTATAAGAACCATTAGAATGATCCAAAACAATGCTTGAGTCCCCAAGGGAAGTTGAGCGTGTAGCATGAGTCCTTGGAGGTTCTAACAAGTGTAGAATGTTTAAGAGAGTATTCTAAAGGCTTAGAATGTTCTAGGAATATGTATTTGGACTTATAAGAACCATTAGAATGATCCTAAACAATGCTTGAGTCCCCAAGGGACGTAGAGCGTGTAGCATGAGTCCTTGGAGGTTCTAACAAGTGTAGAATGGTTAAGAGAGTATTCTAAAGGCTTAGAATGGTCTAGGAATGTGTATTAGGACTTATAAGAACCATTAGAATGATCCTAAACATTGCTCGGTACCCCAAGTGACGTAGAGGGTGTAGCACGAGTCCTTGAATGTTCTAACAAGTGTAGAATGGTTAAGAGAGTATTCTAAAGGCTTAGAATGGTCTAGGAATGCGTATTAGGACTTATAAGAACCATTAGAATGATCCTAAACATTGCTCGGTACCCCAAGTGACGTAGAGGGTGTAGCACGAGTCCTTGGAGGTTCTAACAAGTGTAGAATGGTTAAGAGAGTATTCTAAAGGCTTAGAATGGTCTAGTAATATGTATTTGGATTTATAAGAACCATTAGAATGATCCTAAACAATGCTTGAGTCCCTAAGGGACGTAGAGCGTGTAGCATGAGTCCTTGGAGGTTCTAACAAGTGTAGAATGGTTAAGAGAGTATTCTAAAGGCTTAGAATGGTCTAGGAATGTGTATTAGGACTTATAAGAACCATTAGAATGATCCTAAACATTGCTCGGTACCCCAAGTGACGTAGAGGGTGTAGCACGAGTCCTTGGAGGTTCTAACAAGTGTAGAATGGTCAAGAGTGTATTCTAAAGGATTAGAATGGTCTAGGAAAATGAATTTGGACTTATAAGAACCATTAGAATGATCCAAAACAATGCTTGAGTCCCCAAGGGAAGTAGAGCGTGTAGCATGAGTCCTTGGAGGTTCTAACAAGTGTAGAATGGTTAAGAGAGTATTCTAAAGGCTTAGAATGGTCTAGGAATGTGTATTAGGACTTATAAGAAACATTAGAATGATCCTAAACATTGCTTGGTACACCAAGGGACGTAGAGGGTGTAGCACGAGTCCTTGAATGTTCTAACAAGTGTAGAATGGTTAAGAGAGTATTCTAAAGGCTTAGAATGGTCTAGGAATGTGTATTAGGACTTATAAGAACCATTAGAATGATCCTAAACATTTCTTGGTACCCCAAAGGACGTAGAGGGTGTAGCACGAGTCCTTGGATGTTCAAACAAGTGTAGAATGGTCAAGAGTGTATTCTAAAGGATTAGAATGGTCTAGGAAAATGAATTTGGACTTATAAGAACCATTAGAATGATCCAAAACAATGCTTGTGTCCCCAAGGGAAGTAGAGCATGTAGCATGAGTCCTTGGAGGTTCTAACAAGTGTAGAATGGTTAAGGGAGTATTCTAAAGGCTTAGAATGGTCTAGGAATGTGTATTAGGACTTATAAGAAACATTAGAATGATCCTAAACATTGCTTGGTACACCAAGGGACGTAGAGGGTGTAGCACGAGTCCTTGAATGTTCTAACAAGTGTAGAATGGTTAAGAGAGTATTCTAAAGGCTTAGAATGGTCTAGGAATGTGTATTAGGACTTATAAGAACCATTAGAATGATCCTAAACATTGCTCGGTACCCCAAGTGACGTAGAGGGTGTAGCACGAGTCCTTGGAGGTTCTAACAAGTGTAGAATGGTTAAGAGAGTATTCTAAAGGCTTAGAATGGTCTAGGAATATGTATTTGGATTTATAAGAACCATTAGAATGATCCTAAACAATGCTTGAGTCCCTAAGGGACATAGAGCGTGTAGCATGAGTCCTTGGAGGTTCTAACAAGTGTAGAATGGTTAAGAGAGTATTCTAAAGGCTTAGAATGGTCTAGGAATGTGTATTAGGACTTATAAGAACCATTAGAATGATCCTAAACATTGCTCGGTACCCCAAGTGACGTAGAGGGTGTAGCACGAGTCCTTGGAGGTTCTAACAAGTGTAGAATGGTGAAGAGAGTATTCTAAAGGCTTAGAATGGTCTAGGAATATGTATTTGGACTTATATGAACCATTAGAATGATCCAAAACAATGCTTGAGTCCCCAAGGGAAGTAGAGCGTGTAGCATGAGTCCTTGGAGGTTCTAACAAGTGTAGAATGGTTAAGAGAGTATTCTAAAGGCTTAGAATGGTCTAGGAATGTGTATTTATACTTATAAGAAACATTAGAATGATCCTAAACATTGCTTGGTACACCAAGGGACGTAGAGGGTGTAGCACGAGTCCTTGAATGTTCTAACAAGTGTAGAATGGTTAAGAGAGTATTCTAAAGGCTTAGAATGGTCTAGGAATGTGTATTAGGACTTATAAGAACCATTAGAATGATCCTAAACATTTCTTGGTACCCCAAAGGACGTAGAGGGTGTAGCACGAGTCCTTGGATGTTCAAACAAGTGTAGAATGGTCAAGAGTGTATTCTAAAGGATTAGAATGGTCTAGGAAAATGAATTTGGACTTATAAGAACCATTAGAATGATCCAAAACAATGCTTGTGTCCCCAAGGGAAGTAGAGCATGTAGCATGAGTCCTTGGAGGTTCTAACAAGTGTAGAATGGTTAAGAGAGTATTCTAAAGGCTTAGAATGGTCTAGGAATGTGTATTAGGACTTATAAGAAACATTAGAATGATCCTAAACATTGCTTGGTACACCAAGGGACGTAGAGGGTGTAGCACGAGTCCTTGAATGTTCTAACAAGTGTAGAATGGTTAAGAGAGTATTCTAAAGGCTTAGAATGGTCTAGGAATGTGTATTAGGACTTATAAGAACCATTAGAATGATCCTAAACATTTCTTGGTACCCCAAAGGACGTAGAGGGTGTAGCACGAGTCCTTGGATGTTCAAACAAGTGTAGAATGGTCAAGAGTGTATTCTAAAGGATTAGAATGGTCTAGGAAAATGAATTTGGACTTATAAGAACCATTAGAATGATCCAAAACAATGCTTGTGTCCCCAAGGGAAGTAGAGCATGTAGCATGAGTCCTTGGAGGTTCTAACAAGTGTAGAATGGTTAAGAGAGTATTCTAAAGGCTTAGAATGGTCTAGGAATGTGTATTAGGACTTATAAGAAACATTAGAATGATCCTAAACATTGCTTGGTACACCAAGGGACGTAGAGGGTGTAGCACGAGTCCTTGAATGTTCTAACAAGTGTAGAATGGTTAAGAGAGTATTCTAAAGGCTTAGAATGGTCTAGGAATGTGTATTAGGACTTATAAGAACCATTAGAATGATCCTAAACATTGCTCGGTACCCCAAGTGACGTAGAGGGTGTAGCACGAGTCCTTGGAGGTTCTAACAAGTGTAGAATGGTTAAGAGAGTATTCTAAAGGCTTAGAATGGTCTAGGAATATGTATTTGGATTTATAAGAACCATTAGAATGATCCTAAACAATGCTTGAGTCCCTAAGGGACATAGAGCGTGTAGCATGAGTCCTTGGAGGTTCTAACAAGTGTAGAATGGTTAAGAGAGTATTCTAAAGGCTTAGAATGGTCTAGGAATGTGTATTAGGACTTATAAGAACCATTAGAATGATCCTAAACATTGCTCGGTACCCCAAGTGACGTAGAGGGTGTAGCACGAGTCCTTGGAGGTTCTAACAAGTGTAGAATGGTGAAGAGAGTATTCTAAAGGCTTAGAATGGTCTAGGAATATGTATTTGGACTTATATGAACCATTAGAATGATCCAAAACAATGCTTGAGTCCCCAAGGGAAGTAGAGCGTGTAGCATGAGTCCTTGGAGGTTCTAACAAGTGTAGAATGGTTAAGAGAGTATTCTAAAGGCTTAGAATGGTCTAGGAATGTGTATTTATACTTATAAGAAACATTAGAATGATCCTAAACATTGCTTGGTACACCAAGGGACGTAGAGGGTGTAGCACGAGTCCTTGAATGTTCTAACAAGTGTAGAATGGTTAAGAGAGTATTCTAAAGGCTTAGAATGGTCTAGGAATGTGTATTAGGACTTATAAGAACCATTAGAATGATCCTAAACATTGCTCGGTACCCCAAGTGACGTAGAGGGTGTAGCACGAGTCCTTGGAGGTTCTAACAAGTGTAGAATGGTGAAGAGAGTATTCTAAAGGCTTAGAATGGTCTAGGAATGTGTATTAGGACTTATAAGAACCATTAGAATGATCCTAAACATTTCTTGGTACCCCAAAGGACGTAGAGGGTGTAGCACGAGTCCTTGGATGTTCTAACAAGTGTAGAATGGTTAAGAGAGTATTCTAAAGGCTTAGAATGGTCTAGGAATGTTTATTAGGACTTATAAGAACCATTAGAATGATCCTAAACAATACTTGAGTCCTCAAGGGACATAGAGGGTGTAGCACGAGTCCTTGGAGGTTTTAACAAGTGTATAATGGTTAAGAGAGTATTCTAAAGGCTTAGAATGGTCTAGGAAGGTGTATTAGGACTTATAAGAACCATTAGAATGATCCTAAACATTGCTCGGTACCCCAAGTGACGTAGAGGGTGTAGCACAAGTCCTTGGAGGTTCTAACAAGTGTAGAATGGTGAAGAGAGTATTCTAAAGGCTTAGAATGGTCTAGGAATATGTATTTGGACTTATATGAATCATTAGAATGATCCTAAACAATGCTTGAGTCCCCAAGGGACGTAGAGGGTGTAGCATGAGTCCTTGGAGGTTCTAACAAGTGTAGAATGGTTAAGAGAGTATTCTAAAGGCTTAGAATGGTCTAGGAATGTGTATTAGGACTTATAAGAACCATTAGAATGATCCTAAACATTTCTTGGTACCCCAAAGGACGTAGAGGGTGTAGCACGAGTCCTTGGATGTTCTAACAAGTGTAGAATGGTTAAGAGAGTATTCTAAAGGCTTAGAATGGTCTAGGAATGTTTATTAGGACTTATAAGAACCATTAGAATGATCCTAAACAATACTTGAGTCCTCAAGGGACATAGAGGGTGTAGCACGAGTCCTTGGAGGTTTTAACAAGTGTATAATGGTTAAGAGAGTATTCTAAAGGCTTAGAATGGTCTAGGAAGGTGTATTAGGACTTATAAGAACCATTAGAATGATCCTAAACATTGCTTGGTACACCAAGGGACGTAGAGGGTGTAGCACGAGTCCGTGCATGTTCTAACAAGTGTAGAATGGTTAAGAGAGTATTCTAAAGGCTTAGAATGGTCTAGGAATGTGTATTAGGACTTATAAGAACCATTAGAATGATCCTAAACAATAATTGAGTCCTCAAGGGACGTAGAGGGTGTAGCATGAGTCCTTGGAGGTTTAACAAGTGTATAATGGTTAAGAGAGTATTCTAAAGGCTTAGAATCTAGGAATGTGTATTAGGACTTATAAGAACCATTAGAATGATCCGAAACATTGCTTGGTACACCAAGGGACGTAGAGGGTGTGGCACGAGTCCTTGGATGTTCTAACAAGTGTTGAATGGTTAACAGAGTATTCTAAAGGCTTAGAATGGTCTATGTATTAGGACTTATAAGAACCATTAGAATGATCCTAAGCATTGCTCGGTACCCCAAGTGACGTAGAGGGTGTAGCACGAGTCCTTGGAGGTTCTAACAAGTGTAGAATGGTTAAGAGAGTATTCTAAAGGCTTAGAATGGTCTAGGAACATGTATTTGGATTTATAAGAACCATTAGAATGATCCTAAACAATGCTTGAGTCCCCAAGGGACGTAGAGCGTGTAGCGTGAGTCCTTGGAGGTTCTAACAAGTGTAGAATGGTTAAGAGAGTATTCTAAAGGCTTAGAATGGTCTAGTAATATGTATTTGGACTTATAAGAACCATTAGAATGATCCTAAACAATGCTTGAGTCCCCAAGGGACGTAGAGCGTGTAACATGAGTCCTTGGAGGTTCTAACAAGTGTAGAATGGTTAAGAGAGTATTCTAAAGGCTTAGAATGGTCTAGGAATGTGTATTAGGACTTATAAGAACCATTAGAATGATCCTAAACATTTCTTGGTACCCCAAAGGACGTAGAGGGTGTAGCACGAGTCCTTGGATGTTCAAACAAGTGTAGAATGGTCAAGAGTGTATTCTAAAGGATTAGAATGGTCTAGGAAAATGAATTTGGACTTATAAGAACCATTAGAATGATCCAAAACAATGCTTGTGTCCCCAAGGGAAGTAGAGCGTGTAGCATGAGTCCTTGGAGGTTCTAACAAGTGTAGAATGGTTAAGAGAGTATTCTAAAGGCTTAGAATGGTCTAGGAAGGTGTATTAGGACTTATAAGAACCATTAGAATGATCCTAAACATTGCTTGGTACACCAAGGGACGTAGAGGGTGTAGCACGAGTCCGTGCATGTTCTAACAAGTGTAGAATGGTTAAGAGAGTATTCTAAAGGCTTAGAATGGTCTAGGAATGTGTATTAGGACTTATAAGAACCATTAGAATGATCCTAAACAATAATTGAGTCCTCAAGGGACGTAGAGGGTGTAGCATGAGTCCTTGGAGGTTTAACAAGTGTATAATGGTTAAGAGAGTATTCTAAAGGCTTAGAATCTAGGAATGTGTATTAGGACTTATAAGAACCATTAGAATGATCCGAAACATTGCTTGGTACACCAAGGGACGTAGAGGGTGTGGCACGAGTCCTTGGATGTTCTAACAAGTGTTGAATGGTTAACAGAGTATTCTAAAGGCTTAGAATGGTCTATGTATTAGGACTTATAAGAACCATTAGAATGATCCTAAGCATTGCTCGGTACCCCAAGTGACGTAGAGGGTGTAGCACGAGTCCTTGGAGGTTCTAACAAGTGTAGAGTGGTTAAGAGAGTATTCTAAAGGCTTAGAATGGTCTAGGAACATGTATTTGGATTTATAAGAACCATTAGAATGATCCTAAACAATGCTTGAGTCCCCAAGGGACGTAGAGCGTGTAGCGTGAGTCCTTGGAGGTTCTAACAAGTGTAGAATGGTTAAGAGAGTATTCTAAAGGCTTAGAATGGTCTAGTAATATGTATTTGGACTTATAAGAACCATTAGAATGATCCTAAACAATGCTTGAGTCCCCAAGGGACGTAGAGCGTGTAACATGAGTCCTTGGAGGTTCTAACAAGTGTAGAATGGTTAAGAGAGTATTCTAAAGGCTTAGAATGGTCTAGGAATGTGTATTAGGACTTATAAGAACCATTAGAATGATCCTAAACATTTCTTGGTACCCCAAAGGACGTAGAGGGTGTAGCACGAGTCCTTGGATGTTCAAACAAGTGTAGAATGGTCAAGAGTGTATTCTAAAGGATTAGAATGGTCTAGGAAAATGAATTTGGACTTATAAGAACCATTAGAATGATCCAAAACAATGCTTGTGTCCCCAAGGGAAGTAGAGCGTGTAGCATGAGTCCTTGGAGGTTCTAACAAGTGTAGAATGGTTAAGAGAGTATTCTAAAGGCTTAGAATGGTCTAGGAATGTGTATTAGGACTTATAAGAAACATTAGAATGATCCTAAACATTGCTTGGTACACCAAGGGACGTAGAGGGTGTAGCACGAGTCCTTGAATGTTCTAACAAGTGTAGAATGGTTAAGAGAGTATTCTAAAGGCTTAGAATGGTCTAGGAATGTGTATTAGGACTTATAAGAAACATTAGAATGATCCTAAACATTGCTTGGTACACCAAGGGACGTAGAGGGTGTAGCACGAGTCCTTGAATGTTCTAACAAGTGTAGAATGGTTAAGAGAGTATTCTAAAGGCTTAGAATGGTCTAGGAATGTGTATTAGGACTTATAAGAACCATTAGAATGATCCTAAACATTGCTCGGTACCCCAAGTGACGTAGAGGGTGTAGCACGAGTCCTTGGAGGTTCTAACAAGTGTAGAATGGTGAAGAGAGTATTCTAAAGGCTTAGAATGGTCTAGGAATATGTATTTGGACTTATATGAACCATTAGAATGATCCTAAACAATGCTTGACTCCCTAAGGGACGTAGAGCGTGTAGCATGAGTCCTTGGAGGTTCTAACAAGTGTAGAATGGTTAAGAGAGTATTCTAAAGGCTTAGAATGGTCTAGGAATGTGTATTAGGACTTATAAGAACCATTAGAATGATCCTAAACATTGCTCGGTACCCCAAGTGACGTAGAGGGTGTAGCACGAGTCATTGGAGGTTCTAACAAGTGTAGAATGGTTAAGAGAGTATTCTAAAGGCTTAGAATGGTATAGGAATGTGTATTAGGACTTATAAGAAACATTAGAATGATCCTAAACATTGCTTGGCACCCCAAAGGACGTAGAGGGTGTAGCACGAGTCCTTGGAGGTTCTAACAAGTGTAGAATGGTGAAGAGAGTATTCTAAAGGCTTAGAATGGTCTAGGAATATGTATTAGGACTTATATGAACCATTAGAATGATCCTAAACAATGCTTGAGTCCCCAAGGGACGTAGAGGGTGTAGCATGAGTCCTTGGAGGTTTTAACAAGTGTATAATGGTTAAGAGAGTATTCTAAAGGCTTAGAATGGTCTAGGAATGTGTATTAGGACTTATAAGAACCATTAGAATGATCCTAAACATTGCTTGGTACACCAAGGGACGTAGAGGGTGTAGCACGAGTCCTTGGATGTTCTAACAAATGTAGAATGGTTAAGAGAGTATTGTAAAGGCTTAGAATGGTCTAGGAATGTGTATTAGGACTTATAAGAACCATTAGAATGATCCTAAACAATGCTTGAGTCCCTAAGGGACATAGAGCGTGTAGCATGAGTCCTTGGAGGTTCTAACAAGTGTAGAATGGTTAAGAGAGTATTCTAAAGGCTTAGAATGGTCTAGGAATGTGTATTAGGACTTATAAGAACAATTAGAATGATCCTAAACATTGCTCGGTACCCCAAGTGACGTAGAGGGTGTAGCACGAGTCCTTGGAGGTTCTAACAAGTGTAGAATGGTGAAGAGAGTATTCTAAAGGCTTAGAATGGTCTAGGAATATGTATTTGGACTTATATGAACAATTAGAATGATCCAAAACAATGCTTGAGTCCCCAAGGGAAGTAGAGCGTGTAGCATGAGTCCTTGGAGGTTCTAACAAGTGTAGAATGGTTAAGAGAGTATTCTAAAGGCTTAGAATGGTCTAGGAATGTGTATTTATACTTATAAGAAACATTAGAATGATCCTAAACATTGCTTGGTACACCAAGGGACGTAGAGGGTGTAGCACGAGTCCTTGAATGTTCTAACAAGTGTAGAATGGTTAAGAGAGTATTCTAAAGGCTTAGAATGGTCTAGGAATGTGTATTAGGACTTATAAGAACCATTAGAATGATCCTAAACATTGCTCGGTACCCCAAGTGACGTAGAGGGTGTAGCACGAGTCCTTGGAGGTTCTAACAAGTGTAGAATGGTGAAGAGAGTATTCTAAAGGCTTAGAATGGTCTAGGAATATGTATTTGGACTTATATGAACCATTAGAATGATCCTAAACAATGCTTGACTCCCTAAGGGACGTAGAGCGTGTAGCATGAGTCCTTGGAGGTTCTAACAAGTGTAGAATGGTTAAGAGAGTATTCTAAAGGCTTGGAATGGTCTAGGAATGTGTATTAGGACTAATAAGAACCATTAGAATGATCCTAAACAATTCTTGGTACCCCAAGGGACGTAGAGGGTGTAGCATGAGTCCTTGGAGGTTCTAACAAGTGTAGAATGGTTAAGAGAGTATTCTAAAGGCTTAGAATAGTCTAGGAATGTGTATTAGGACTTATAAGAACCATTAGAATGATCCTAAACATTGCTTGGTACACCAAGGGACGTAGAGGGTGTAGCACGAGTCCTTGGATGTTCTAACAAGTATAGAATGGTTATGAGAGTATTCTAAAGGCTTAGAATGGTCTAGAAATGTGTATTAGGACTTATAAGAACCATTAGAATGATCCTAAACATTGCTTGGTACCCCAAAGGACGTGGAGGGTGTAGCACGAGTCCTTGGAGGTTCTAACAAGTGTAGAATGGGTAAGAGAGTATTCAAAAGGCTTAGAATGGTCTAGGAATATGTATTTGGACTTATATGAACCATTCGAATGATCCTAAACAATGCTTGAGTCCCCAAGGGACGTAGAGGGTGTAGCATGTGTCCTTGGAGGTTCTAACAAGTGTAGGATGGTTAAGAGAGTATTCTAAAGGCTTAGAATGGTCTAGGAAGGTGTATTAGGACTTATAAAAACCATTAGAATGATCCTAAACATTGCTTGGTACACCAAGGGACGTAGAGGGTGTAGCACGAGTCCTTGGATGTTCTAACAAGTGTAGAATGGTTAAGAGAGTATTCTAAAGGCTTAGAATGGTCTAGGAATATGTATTAGGACTTATAAGAACCAATAGAATGATCCTAAACAATACTTGAGTCCTTAAGGGACGTAGAGGGTGTAGCATGAGTCCTTGGAGGTTTTAACAAGTGTATAATGGTTAAGAGAGTATTCTAAAGGCTTAGAATGGTCTAGGAATATGTATTAGGACTTATAAGAACCATTAGAATGATCCTAAACATTGCTCGGTACACCAAGGGACGTAGAGGGTGTAGCACGAGTCCTTGGATGTTCTAACAAATGTAGAATGGTTAAGAGAGTATTATAAAGGCTTAGAATGGTCTAGGAATGTGTATTAGGACTTATAAGAACCATTAGAATGATCCTAAACATTGCTCGGTACCCTAAGTGACGTAGAGGGTGTAGCACGAGTCCTTGGAGGTTCTAACAAGTGTAGAATGATTAAGAGAGTATTCTAACGGCTTAGAATGGTCTAGGAATGTGTATTAGGACTTATAAGAACCATTAGAATGATCCTAAACAATACTTGAGTCCTCAAGGGACGTAGAGGGTGTAGCATGAGTCCTTGGAGGTTTTAACAAGTGTATAATAGTTAAGAGAGTATTCTAAAGGCTTAGAATGGTCTAGAAATGTGTATTAGGACTTATAAGAACCATTAGAATGATCCTAAACATTGCTTGGTACCCCAAAGGACGTGGAGGGTGTAGCACGAGTCCTTGGAGGTTCTAACAAGTGTAGAATGGGTAAGAGAGTATTCAAAAGGCTTAGAATGGTCTAGGAATATGTATTTGGACTTATATGAACCATTCGAATGATCCTAAACAATGCTTGAGTCCCCAAGGGATGTAGAGGGTGTAGCATGTGTCCTTGGAGGTTCTAACAAGTGTAGAATGGTTAAGAGAGTATTCTAAAGGCTTAGAATGGTCTAGGAAGGTGTATTAGGACTTATAAAAACCATTAGAATGATCCTAAACATTGCTTGGTACACCAAGGGAGGTAGAGGGTGTAGCACGAGTCCTTGGATGTTCTAACAAGTGTAGAATGGTTAAGAGAGTATTCTAAAGGCTTAGAATCGTCTAGGAATGTGTATCAGGACTTATAAGAACCATTAGAATGATCCTAAACATTGCTCGGTACCCCAAGTGACGTAGAGGGTGTAGCACGAGTCCTTGGAGGTTCTAACAAGTGTAGAATGGTTAAGAGAGTATTCTAAAGGCTTAGAATGGTCTAGGAATGTGTATTAGGACTTATAAGAACCATTAGAATGATCCTAAACATTGCTCGGTACCCCAAGGGACGTAGAGGGTGTAGCACGAGTCCTTGGAGGTTCTAACAAGTGTAGAATGATTAAGAGAGTATTCTAAAGGCTTAGAATGGTCCAGGAATGTGTATTAGGACTTATAAGAACCATTAGAATGATCCTAAACAATACTTGAGTCCTCAAGGGACGTAGAGGGTGTAGCATGAGTCCTTGGAGGTTCTAACAAGTGTATAATGGTTAAGAGAGTATTCTAAAGGCTTAGAATGGTCTAGGAAGGTGTGTTAGGACTTATAAAAACCATTAGAATGATCCTAAACATTGCTCGGTACCCCAAGGGATGTAGAGGGTGTAGCACGAGTCCTTGGAGGTTCTAACAAGTGTAGAATGGTTAAGAGAGTATTCTAAAGGCTTAGAATGGTCCAGGAATGTGTATTAGGACTTATAAGAACCATTAGAATGATCCTAAACAATACATGAGTCCTCAAGGGACGTAGAGGGTGTAGCATGAGTCCTTGGAGGTTTTAACAAGTGTATAATGGTTAAGAGAGTATTCTAAAGGCTTAGAATGGTCTAGGAATGTTTATTAGGACTTATAAGAACCATTAGAATGATCCTAAACATTGCTTGGCACACCAAGGGACGTAGAGGGTGTAGCACGAGTCCTTGGATGTTCTAACAAATGTAGAATGGTTAAGAGAGTATTCTAAAGGCTTAAAATGGTCTAGGAATGTGTATTAGGACTTATAAGAACCATTAGAATGATCCTAAACAATACTTGAGTCCTCAAGGGACGTAGAGGGTGTAGCATGAGTCCTTGGAGGTTTTAACAAGTGTATAATGGTTAAGAGAGTATTCTAAAGGCTTAGAATGGTCTAGGAATGTGTATTAGGACTTATAAGAACCATTAGAATGATCCTAAACATTGCTTGGTACACCAAGGGACGTAGAGGGTGTAGCACGAGTCCTTGGATGTTCTAACAAATGTAGAATGGTTAAGAGAGTATTCTAAAGGCTTAGAATGGTCTAGGAATGTGTATTAGGACTTATAAGAACCATTAGAATGATCCTAAACAATACTTGAGTCCTCAAGGGACGTAGAGGGTGTAGCATGAGTCCTTGGAGGTTCTAACAAGTGTAGAATGGTTAAGAGAGTATTCTAAAGGCTTAGAATGGTCTAGGAATGTGTATTAGGACTTATAAGAACCATTAGAATGATCCTAAACATTGCTTGGTACACCAAGGGACGTAGAGGGTGTAGCACGAGTCCTTGGATGATCTAACAAATGTAGAATGGTTAAGAGAGTATTCTAAAGGCTAAGAATGGTCTAGGAATGTGTATTAGGACTTATAAGAACCATTAGAATGATCCTAAACATTGCTCGGTACCCCAAGTGATGTAGAGGGTGTAGCACGAATCCTTGGAGGTTCTAACAAGTGTAGAATGGTTAAGAGAGTATTCTAAAGGCTTAGGTTGGTCTAGGAATGTGTATTAGGACTTATAAGAACCATTAGAATGATCCTAAACAATACTTGAGTCCTCAAGGGACGTAGAGGGTGTAGCATGAGTCCTTGGAGGTTTTAACAAGTGTATAATGGTTAAGAGAGTATTCTAAAGGCTTAGAATGGTCTAGAAATGTGTATTAGGACTTATAAGAACCATTAGAATGATCCTAAACATTGCTTGGTACCCCAAAGGACGTGGAGGGTGTAGCACGAGTCCTTGGAGGTTCTAACAAGTGTAGAATGGTTAAGAGAGTATTCTAAAGGCTTAGAATGGTCTAGGAATATGTATTAGGACTTATAAGAACCATTAGAATGATCCTAAACAATACTTGAGTCCTCAAGGGACGTAGAGGGTGTAGCATGAGTCCTTGGAGGTTTTAACAAGTGTATAATGGTTAAGAGAGTATTCTAAAGGCTTAGAATGGTCTAGGAATGTGTATTAGGACTTATAAGAACCATTAGAATGATCCTAAACATTGCTTGGTACACCAAGGGACGTAGAGGGTGTAGCACGAGTCCTTGGATGTTCTAACAAATGTAGAATGGTTAAGAGAGTATTCTAAAGGCTTAGAATGGTCTAGGAATGTGTATTAGGACTTATAAGAACCATTCGAATGATCCTAAACAATACTTGAGTCCTCAAGGGACGTAGAGGGTGTAGCATGAGTCCTTGGAGGTTCTAACAAGTGTAGAATGGTTAAGAGAGTATTCTAAAGGCTTAGAATGGTCTAGGAATGTGTATTAGGACTTATAAGAACCATTAGAATGATCCTAAACATTGCTTGGTACACCAAGGGACGTAGAGGGTGTAGCACGAGTCCTTGGATGTTCTAACAAGTATAGAATGGTTAAGAGAGTATTCCAAAGGCTTAGAATGGTCTAGAAATGTGTATTACGACTTATAAGAACCATTAGAATGATCCTAAACATTGCTTGGTACCCCAAAGGACGTGGAGGGTGTAGCACGAGTCCTTGGAGGTTCTAACAAGTGTAGAATGGGTAAGAGAGTATTCAAAAGGCTTAGAATGGTCTAGGAATATGTATTTGGACTTATATGAACCATTCGAATGATCCTAAACAATGCTTGAGTCCCCAAGGGACGTAGAGGGTGTAGCATGTGTCCTTGGAGGTTCTAACAAGTGTAGGATGGTTAAGAGAGTATTCTAAAGGCTTAGAATGGTCTAGGAAGGTGTATTAGGACTTATAAAAACCATTAGAATGATCCTAAACATTGCTTGGTACACCAAGGGACGTAGAGGGTGTAGCACGAGTCCTTGGATGTTCTAACAAGTGTAGAATGGTTAAGAGAGTATTCTAAAGGCTTAGAATGGTCTAGGAATATGTATTAGGACTTATAAGAACCAATAGAATGATCCTAAACAATACTTGAGTCCTCAAGGGACGTAGAGGGTGTAGCATGAGTCCTTGGAGGTTTTAACAAGTGTATAATGGTTAAGAGAGTATTCTAAAGGCTTAGAATGGTCTAGGAATATGTATTAGGACTTATAAGAACCATTAGAATGATCCTAAACAGTGCTTTGTACACCAAGGGACGTAGAGGGTGTAGCACGAGTCCTTGGAGGTTCTAATAAGTGTAGAATGGTTAAGAGAGTATTCTAAAGGCTTAGAATGGTCTAGGAAGGTGTATTAGGACTTATAAAAACCATTAGAATGATCCTAAACATTGCTCGGTACACCAAGGGACGTAGAGGGTGTAGCACGAGTCCTTGGATGTTCTAACAAATGTAGAATGGTTAAGAGAGTATTATAAAGGCTTAGAATGGTCTAGGAATGTGTATTAGGACTTATAAGAACCATTAGAATGATCCTAAACATTGCTCGGTACCCCAAGTGACGTAGAGGGTGTAGCACGAGTCCTTGGATGTTCTAACAAGTATAGAATGGTTAAGAGAGTATTCCAAAGGCTTAGAATGGTCTAGAAATGTGTATTACGACTTATAAGAACCATTAGAATGATCCTAAACATTGCTTGGTACCCCAAAGGACGTGGAGGGTGTAGCACGAGTCCTTGGAGGTTCTAACAAGTGTAGAATGGGTAAGAGAGTATTCAAAAGGCTTAGAATGGTCTAGGAATATGTATTTGGACTTATATGAACCATTCGAATGATCCTAAACAATGCTTGA
The DNA here is from genome assembly GCA_037953625.1 of Crotalaria pallida. Lineage (NCBI taxonomy): Eukaryota > Viridiplantae > Streptophyta > Magnoliopsida > Fabales > Fabaceae > Crotalaria > Crotalaria pallida. Next base: position 68,868,494 of record CM075649.1, on the reverse strand, counting down.
GTCCCCAAGGGACGTAGAGGGTGTAGCATGTGTCCTTGGAGGTTCTAACAAGTGTAGGATGGTTAAGAGAGTATTCTAAAGGCTTAGAATGGTCTAGGAAGGTGTATTAGGACTTATAAAAACCATTAGAATGATCCTAAACATTGCTTGGTACACCAAGGGACGTAGAGGGTGTAGCACGAGTCCTTGGATGTTCTAACAAGTGTAGAATGGTTAAGAGAGTATTCTAAAGGCTTAGAATGGTCTAGGAATATGTATTAGGACTTATAAGAACCATTAGAATGATCCTAAACAATACTTGAGTCCTCAAGGGACGTAGAGGGTGTAGCATGAGTCCTTGGAGGTTTTAACAAGTGTATAATGGTTAAGAGAGTATTCTAAAGGCTTAGAATGGTCTAGGAATGTGTATTAGGACTTATAAGAACCATTAGAATGATCCTAAACATTGCTTGGTACACCAAGGGACGTAGAGGGTGTAGCACGAGTCCTTGGATGTTCTAACAAATGTAGAATGGTTAAGAGAGTATTCTAAAGGCTTAGAATGGTCTAGGAATGTGTATTAGGACTTATAAGAACCATTCGAATGATCCTAAACAATACTTGAGTCCTCAAGGGACGTAGAGGGTGTAGCATGAGTCCTTGGAGGTTCTAACAAGTGTAGAATGGTTAAGAGAGTATTCTAATGGCTTAGAATGGTCTAGGAATGTGTATTAGGACTTATAAGAACCATTAGAATGATCCTAAACATTGCTTGGTACACCAAGGGACGTAGAGGGTGTAGCACGAGTCCTTGGATGTTCTAACAAGTATAGAATGGTTAAGAGAGTATTCCAAAGGCTTAGAATGGTCTAGAAATGTGTATTACGACTTATAAGAACCATTAGAATGATCCTAAACATTGCTTGGTACCCCAAAGGACGTGGAGGGTGTAGCACGAGTCCTTGGAGGTTCTAACAAGTGTAGAATGGGTAAGAGAGTATTCAAAAGGCTTAGAATGGTCTAGGAATATGTATTTGGACTTATATGAACCATTCGAATGATCCTAAACAATGCTTGAGTCCCCAAGGGACGTAGAGGGTGTAGCATGTGTCCTTGGAGGTTCTAACAAGTGTAGGATGGTTAAGAGAGTATTCTAAAGGCTTAGAATGGTCTAGGAAGGTGTATTAGGACTTATAAAAACCATTAGAATGATCCTAAACATTGCTTGGTACACCAAGGGACGTAGAGGGTGTAGCACGAGTCCTTGGATGTTCTAACAAGTGTAGAATGGTTAAGAGAGTATTCTAAAGGCTTAGAATGGTCTAGGAATATGTATTAGGACTTATAAGAACCAATAGAATGATCCTAAACAATACTTGAGTCCTTAAGGGACGTAGAGGGTGTAGCATGAGTCCTTGGAGGTTTTAACAAGTGTATAATGGTTAAGAGAGTATTCTAAAGGCTTAGAATGGTCTAGGAATATGTATTAGGACTTATAAGAACCATTAGAATGATCCTAAACATTGCTCGGTACACCAAGGGACGTAGAGGGTGTAGCACGAGTCCTTGGATGTTCTAACAAATGTAGAATGGTTAAGAGAGTATTATAAAGGCTTAGAATGGTCTAGGAATGTGTATTAGGACTTATAAGAACCATTAGAATGATCCTAAACATTGCTCGGTACCCTAAGTGACGTAGAGGGTGTAGCACGAGTCCTTGGAGGTTCTAACAAGTGTAGAATGATTAAGAGAGTATTCTAACGGCTTAGAATGGTCTAGGAATGTGTATTAGGACTTATAAGAACCATTAGAATGATCCTAAACAATACTTGAGTCCTCAAGGGACGTAGAGGGTGTAGCATGAGTCCTTGGAGGTTTTAACAAGTGTATAATGGTTAAGAGAGTATTCTAAAGGCTTAGAATGGTCTAGAAATGTGTATTAGGACTTATAAGAACCATTAGAATGATCCTAAACATTGCTTGGTACCCCAAAGGACGTGGAGGGTGTAGCACGAGTCCTTGGAGGTTCTAACAAGTGTAGAATGGGTAAGAGAGTATTCAAAAGGCTTAGAATGGTCTAGGAATATGTATTTGGACTTATATGAACCATTCGAATGATCCTAAACAATGCTTGAGTCCCCAAGGGATGTAGAGGGTGTAGCATGTGTCCTTGGAGGTTCTAACAAGTGTAGAATGGTTAAGAGAGTATTCTAAAGGCTTAGAATGGTCTAGGAAGGTGTATTAGGACTTATAAAAACCATTAGAATGATCCTAAACATTGCTTGGTACACCAAGGGAGGTAGAGGGTGTAGCACGAGTCCTTGGATGTTCTAACAAGTGTAGAATGGTTAAGAGAGTATTCTAAAGGCTTAGAATCGTCTAGGAATGTGTATCAGGACTTATAAGAACCATTAGAATGATCCTAAACATTGCTCGGTACCCCAAGTGACGTAGAGGGTGTAGCACGAGTCCTTGAAGGTTCTAACAAGTGTAGAATGGTTAAGAGAGTATTCTAAAGGCTTAGAATGGTCTAGGAATGTGTATTAGGACTTATAAGAACCATTAGAATGATCCTAAACATTGCTCGGTACCCCAAGGGACGTAGAGGGTGTAGCACGAGTCCTTGGAGGTTCTAACAAGTGTAGAATGATTAAGAGAGTATTCTAAAGGCTTAGAATGGTCCAGGAATGTGTATTAGGACTTATAAGAACCATTAGAATGATCCTAAACAATACTTGAGTCCTCAAGGGACGTAGAGGGTGTAGCATGAGTCCTTGGAGGTTCTAACAAGTGTATAATGGTTAAGAGAGTATTCTAAAGGCTTAGAATGGTCTAGGAAGGTGTGTTAGGACTTATAAAAACCATTAGAATGATCCTAAACATTGCTCGGTACCCCAAGGGATGTAGAGGGTGTAGCACGAGTCCTTGGAGGTTCTAACAAGTGTAGAATGGTTAAGAGAGTATTCTAAAGGCTTAGAATGGTCCAGGAATGTGTATTAGGACTTATAAGAACCATTAGAATGATCCTAAACAATACATGAGTCCTCAAGGGACGTAGAGGGTGTAGCATGAGTCCTTGGAGGTTCTAACAAGTGTATAATGGTTAAGAGAGTATTCTAAAGGCTTAGAATGGTCTAGGAATGTTTATTAGGACTTATAAGAACCATTAGAATGATCCTAAACATTGCTTGGCACCCCAAGGGACGTAGAGGGTGTAGCACGAGTCCTTGGAGGTTCTAACAAGTGTAGAATGATTAAGAGAGTATTCTAAAGGCTTAGAATGGTCCAGGAATGTGTATTAGGACTTATAAGAACCATTAGAATGATCCTAAACAATACTTGAGTCCTCAAGGGACGTAGAGGGTGTAGCATGAGTCCTTGGAGGTTCTAACAAGTGTATAATGGTTAAGAGAGTATTCTAAAGGCTTAGAATGGTCTAGGAATGTTTATTAGGACTTATAAGAACCATTAGAATGATCCTAAACATTGCTTGGCACACCAAGGGACGTAGAGGGTGTAGCACGAGTCCTTGGATGTTCTAACAAATGTAGAATGGTTAAGAGAGTATTCTAAAGGCTTAAAATGGTCTAGGAATGTGTATTAGGACTTATAAGAACCATTAGAATGATCCTAAACAATACTTGAGTCCTCAAGGGACGTAGAGGGTGTAGCATGAGTCCTTGGAGGTTTTAACAAGTGTATAATGGTTAAGAGAGTATTCTAAAGGCTTAGAATGGTCTAGGAATGTGTATTAGGACTTATAAGAACCATTAGAATGATCCTAAACATTGCTCGGTACACCAAGGGACGTAGAGGGTGTAGCACGAGTCCTTGGATGTTCTAACAAATGTAGAATGGTTAAGAGAGTATTATAAAGGCTTAGAATGGTCTAGGAATGTGTATTAGGACTTATAAGAACCATTAGAATGATCCTAAACATTGCTCGGTACCCTAAGTGACGTAGAGGGTGTAGCACGAGTCCTTGGAGGTTCTAACAAGTGTAGAATGATTAAGAGAGTATTCTAACGGCTTAGAATGGTCTAGGAATGTGTATTAGGACTTATAAGAACCATTAGAATGATCCTAAACAATACTTGAGTCCTCAAGGGACGTAGAGGGTGTAGCATGAGTCCTTGGAGGTTTTAACAAGTGTATAATGGTTAAGAGAGTATTCTAAAGGCTTAGAATGGTCTAGAAATGTGTATTAGGACTTATAAGAACCATTAGAATGATCCTAAACATTGCTTGGTACCCCAAAGGACGTGGAGGGTGTAGCACGAGTCCTTGGAGGTTCTAACAAGTGTAGAATGGGTAAGAGAGTATTCAAAAGGCTTAGAATGGTCTAGGAATATGTATTTGGACTTATATGAACCATTCGAATGATCCTAAACAATGCTTGAGTCCCCAAGGGATGTAGAGGGTGTAGCATGTGTCCTTGGAGGTTCTAACAAGTGTAGAATGGTTAAGAGAGTATTCTAAAGGCTTAGAATGGTCTAGGAAGGTGTATTAGGACTTATAAAAACCATTAGAATGATCCTAAACATTGCTTGGTACACCAAGGGAGGTAGAGGGTGTAGCACGAGTCCTTGGATGTTCTAACAAGTGTAGAATGGTTAAGAGAGTATTCTAAAGGCTTAGAATCGTCTAGGAATGTGTATCAGGACTTATAAGAACCATTAGAATGATCCTAAACATTGCTCGGTACCCCAAGTGACGTAGAGGGTGTAGCACGAGTCCTTGAAGGTTCTAACAAGTGTAGAATGGTTAAGAGAGTATTCTAAAGGCTTAGAATGGTCTAGGAATGTGTATTAGGACTTATAAGAACCATTAGAATGATCCTAAACATTGCTCGGTACCCCAAGGGACGTAGAGGGTGTAGCACGAGTCCTTGGAGGTTCTAACAAGTGTAGAATGATTAAGAGAGTATTCTAAAGGCTTAGAATGGTCCAGGAATGTGTATTAGGACTTATAAGAACCATTAGAATGATCCTAAACAATACTTGAGTCCTCAAGGGACGTAGAGGGTGTAGCATGAGTCCTTGGAGGTTCTAACAAGTGTATAATGGTTAAGAGAGTATTCTAAAGGCTTAGAATGGTCTAGGAAGGTGTGTTAGGACTTATAAAAACCATTAGAATGATCCTAAACATTGCTCGGTACCCCAAGGGATGTAGAGGGTGTAGCACGAGTCCTTGGAGGTTCTAACAAGTGTAGAATGGTTAAGAGAGTATTCTAAAGGCTTAGAATGGTCCAGGAATGTGTATTAGGACTTATAAGAACCATTAGAATGATCCTAAACAATACATGAGTCCTCAAGGGACGTAGAGGGTGTAGCATGAGTCCTTGGAGGTTCTAACAAGTGTATAATGGTTAAGAGAGTATTCTAAAGGCTTAGAATGGTCTAGGAATGTTTATTAGGACTTATAAGAACCATTAGAATGATCCTAAACATTGCTTGGCACCCCAAGGGACGTAGAGGGTGTAGCACGAGTCCTTGGAGGTTCTAACAAGTGTAGAATGATTAAGAGAGTATTCTAAAGGCTTAGAATGGTCCAGGAATGTGTATTAGGACTTATAAGAACCATTAGAATGATCCTAAACAATACTTGAGTCCTCAAGGGACGTAGAGGGTGTAGCATGAGTCCTTGGAGGTTCTAACAAGTGTATAATGGTTAAGAGAGTATTCTAAAGGCTTAGAATGGTCTAGGAATGTTTATTAGGACTTATAAGAACCATTAGAATGATCCTAAACATTGCTTGGCACACCAAGGGACGTAGAGGGTGTAGCACGAGTCCTTGGATGTTCTAACAAATGTAGAATGGTTAAGAGAGTATTCTAAAGGCTTAAAATGGTCTAGGAATGTGTATTAGGACTTATAAGAACCATTAGAATGATCCTAAACAATACTTGAGTCCTCAAGGGACGTAGAGGGTGTAGCATGAGTCCTTGGAGGTTTTAACAAGTGTATAATGGTTAAGAGAGTATTCTAAAGGCTTAGAATGGTCTAGGAATGTGTATTAGGACTTATAAGAACCATTAGAATGATCCTAAACATTGCTTGGTACACCAAGGGACGTAGAGGGTGTAGCACGAGTCCTTGGATGTTCTAACAAATGTAGAATGGTTAAGAGAGTATTCTAAAGGCTTAGAATGGTCTAGGAATGTGTATTAGGACTTATAAGAACCATTAGAATGATCCTAAACAATACTTGAGTCCTCAAGGGACGTAGAGGGTGTAGCATGAGTCCTTGGAGGTTCTAACAAGTGTAGAATGGTTAAGAGAGTATTCTAAAGGCTTAGAATGGTCTAGGAATGTGTATTAGGACTTATAAGAACCATTAGAATGATCCTAAACATTGCTTGGTACACCAAGGGACGTAGAGGGTGTAGCACGAGTCCTTGGATGATCTAACAAATGTAGAATGGTTAAGAGAGTATTCTAAAGGCTAAGAATGGTCTAGGAATGTGTATTAGGACTTATAAGAACCATTAGAATGATCCTAAACATTGCTCGGTACCCCAAGTGATGTAGAGGGTGTAGCACGAATCCTTGGAGGTTCTAACAAGTGTAGAATGGTTAAGAGAGTATTCTAAAGGCTTAGGTTGGTCTAGGAATGTGTATTAGGACTTATAAGAACCATTAGAATGATCCTAAACAATACTTGAGTCCTCAAGGGACGTAGAGGGTGTAGCATGAGTCCTTGGAGGTTTTAACAAGTGTATAATGGTTAAGAGAGTATTCTAAAGGCTTAGAATGGTCTAGAAATGTGTATTAGGACTTATAAGAACCATTAGAATGATCCTAAACATTGCTTGGTACCCCAAAGGACGTGGAGGGTGTAGCACGAGTCCTTGGAGGTTCTAACAAGTGTAGAATGGTTAAGAGAGTATTCTAAAGGCTTAGAATGGTCTAGGAATATGTATTAGGACTTATAAGAACCATTAGAATGATCCTAAACAATACTTGAGTCCTCAAGGGACGTAGAGGGTGTAGCATGAGTCCTTGGAGGTTTTAACAAGTGTATAATGGTTAAGAGAGTATTCTAAAGGCTTAGAATGGTCTAGGAATGTGTATTAGGACTTATAAGAACCATTAGAATGATCCTAAACATTGCTTGGTACACCAAGGGACGTAGAGGGTGTAGCACGAGTCCTTGGATGTTCTAACAAATGTAGAATGGTTAAGAGAGTATTCTAAAGGCTTAGAATGGTCTAGGAATGTGTATTAGGACTTATAAGAACCATTCGAATGATCCTAAACAATACTTGAGTCCTCAAGGGACGTAGAGGGTGTAGCATGAGTCCTTGGAGGTTCTAACAAGTGTAGAATGGTTAAGAGAGTATTCTAAAGGCTTAGAATGGTCTAGGAATGTGTATTAGGACTTATAAGAACCATTAGAATGATCCTAAACATTGCTTGGTACACCAAGGGACGTAGAGGGTGTAGCACGAGTCCTTGGATGTTCTAACAAGTATAGAATGGTTAAGAGAGTATTCCAAAGGCTTAGAATGGTCTAGAAATGTGTATTACGACTTATAAGAACCATTAGAATGATCCTAAACATTGCTTGGTACCCCAAAGGACGTGGAGGGTGTAGCACGAGTCCTTGGAGGTTCTAACAAGTGTAGAATGGGTAAGAGAGTATTCAAAAGGCTTAGAATGGTCTAGGAATATGTATTTGGACTTATATGAACCATTCGAATGATCCTAAACAATGCTTGAGTCCCCAAGGGACGTAGAGGGTGTAGCATGTGTCCTTGGAGGTTCTAACAAGTGTAGGATGGTTAAGAGAGTATTCTAAAGGCTTAGAATGGTCTAGGAAGGTGTATTAGGACTTATAAAAACCATTAGAATGATCCTAAACATTGCTTGGTACACCAAGGGACGTAGAGGGTGTAGCACGAGTCCTTGGATGTTCTAACAAGTGTAGAATGGTTAAGAGAGTATTCTAAAGGCTTAGAATGGTCTAGGAATATGTATTAGGACTTATAAGAACCAATAGAATGATCCTAAACAATACTTGAGTCCTCAAGGGACGTAGAGGGTGTAGCATGAGTCCTTGGAGGTTTTAACAAGTGTATAATGGTTAAGAGAGTATTCTAAAGGCTTAGAATGGTCTAGGAATATGTATTAGGACTTATAAGAACCATTAGAATGATCCTAAACAGTGCTTTGTACACCAAGGGACGTAGAGGGTGTAGCACGAGTCCTTGGAGGTTCTAATAAGTGTAGAATGGTTAAGAGAGTATTCTAAAGGCTTAGAATGGTCTAGGAAGGTGTATTAGGACTTATAAAAACCATTAGAATGATCCTAAACATTGCTCGGTACACCAAGGGACGTAGAGGGTGTAGCACGAGTCCTTGGATGTTCTAACAAATGTAGAATGGTTAAGAGAGTATTATAAAGGCTTAGAATGGTCTAGGAATGTGTATTAGGACTTATAAGAACCATTAGAATGATCCTAAACATTGCTCGGTACCCCAAGTGACGTAGAGGGTGTAGCACGAGTCCTTGGAGGTTCTAACAAGTGTAGAATGATTAAGAGAGTATTCTAACGGCTTAGAATGGTCTAGGAATGTGTATTAGGACTTATAAGAACCATTAGAATGATCCTAAACAATACTTGAGTCCTCAAGGGACGGAGAGGGTGTAGCATGAGTCCTTGGAGGTTTTAACAAGTGTATAATGGTTAAGAGAGTATTCTAAAGGCTTAGAATGGTCTAGAAATGTGTATTAGGACTTATAAGAACCATTAGAATGATCCTAAACATTGCTTGGTACCCCAAAGGACGTGGAGGGTGTAGCACGAGTCCTTGGAGGTTCTAACAAGTGTAGAATGGGTAAGAGAGTATTCAAAAGGCTTAGAATGGTCTAGGAATATGTATTTGGACTTATATGAACCATTCGAATGATCCTAAACAATGCTTGAGTCCCCAAGGGATGTAGAGGGTGTAGCATGTGTCCTTGGAGGTTCTAACAAGTGTAGAATGGTTAAGAGAGTATTCTAAAGGCTTAGAATGGTCTAGGAAGGTGTATTAGGACTTATAAAAACCATTAGAATGATCCTAAACATTGCTTGGTACACCAAGGGAGGTAGAGGGTGTAGCACGAGTCCTTGGATGTTCTAACAAGTGTAGAATGGTTAAGAGAGTATTCTAAAGGCTTAGAATCGTCTAGGAATGTGTATCAGGACTTATAAGAACCATTAGAATGATCCTAAACATTGCTCGGTACCCCAAGTGACGTAGAGGGTGTAGCACGAGTCCTTGGAGGTTCAAACAAGTGTAGAATGGTTAAGAGAGTATTCTAAAGGCTTAGAATGGTCTAGGAATGTGTATTAGGACTTATAAGAACCATTAGAATGATCCTAAACATTGCTCGGTACCCCAAGGGACGTAGAGGGTGTAGCACGAGTCCTTGGAGGTTCTAACAAGTGTAGAATGATTAAGAGAGTATTCTAAAGGCTTAGAATGGTCCAGGAATGTGTATTAGGACTTATAAGAACCATTAGAATGATCCTAAACAATACTTGAGTCCTCAAGGGACGTAGAGGGTGTAGCACGAGTCCTTGGAGGTTCTAACAAGTGTATAATGGTTAAGAGAGTATTCTAAAGGCTTAGAATGGTCTAGGAAGGTGTGTTAGGACTTATAAAAACCATTAGAATGATCCTAAACATTGCTCGGTACCCCAAGGGATGTAGAGGGTGTAGCACGAGTCCTTGGAGGTTCTAACAAGTGTAGAATGGTTAAGAGAGTATTCTAAAGGCTTAGAATGGTCCAGGAATGTGTATTAGGACTTATAAGAACCATTAGAATGATCCTAAACAATACATGAGTCCTCAAGGGACGTAGAGGGTGTAGCATGAGTCCTTGGAGGTTTTAACAAGTGTATAATGGTTAAGAGAGTATTCTAAAGGCTTAGAATGGTCTAGGAATGTGTATTAGGACTTATAAGAACCATTAGAATGATCCTAAACATTGCTTGGTACACCAAGGGACGTAGAGGGTGTAGCACGAGTCCTTGGATGTTCTAACAAATGTAGAATGGTTAAGAGAGTATTCTAAAGGCTTAGAATGGTCTAGGAATGTGTATTAGGACTTATAAGAACCATTAGAATGATCCTAAACAATACTTGAGTCCTCAAGGGACGTAGAGGGTGTAGCATGAGTCCTTGGAGGTTTTAACAAGTGTATAATGGTTAAGAGAGTATTCTAAAAGGCTTAGAATGGTCTAGGAATGTGTATTAGGACTTATAAGAACCATTAGAATGATCCTAAACATTGCTTGGTACACCAAGGGACGTAGAGGGTGTAGCACGAGTCCTTGGATGTTCTAACAAATGTAGAATGGTTAAGAGAGTATTCTAAAGGCTTAGAATGGTCTAGGAATGTGTATTAGGACTTATAAGAACCATTAGAATGATCCTAAACAATACTTGAGTCCTCAAGGGACGTAAAGGGTGTAGCAGGAGTCCTTGCAGGTTCTAACAAGTGTAGAATGGTTAAGAGAGTATTCTAAAGGCTTAGAATGGTCTAGGAATATGTATTAGGACTTATAAGAACCAATAGAATGATCCTAAACAATACTTGAGTCCTCAAGGGACGTAGAGGGTGTAGCATGAGTCCTTGGAGGTTTTAACAAGTGTATAATGGTTAAGAGAGTATTCTAAACGCTTAGAATGGTCTAGGAATGTGTATTAGGACTTATAAGAACCATTAGAATGATCCTAAACATTGCTTGGTACACAAAGGGACGTAGAGGGTGTAGCACGAGTCCTTGGATGTTCTAACAAATGTAGAATGGTTAAGAGAGTATTCTAAAGGCTTAGAATGGTCTAGGAATGTGTATTAGGACTTATAAGAACCATTAGAATGATCCTAAACAATACTTGAGTCCTCAAGGGACGTAGAGGGTGTAGCACGAGTCCTTGGATGTTCTAACAAATGTAGAATGGTTAAGAGAGTATTCTAAAGGCTTAGAATGGTCTAGGAATATGTATTTGGACTTATATGAACCATTCGAATGATCCTAAACAATGCTTGAGTCCCCAAGGGACGTAGAGGGTGTAGCATGTGTCCTTGGAGGTTCTAACAAGTGTAGGATGGTTAAGAGAGTATTCTAAAGGCTTAGAATGGTCTAGGAAGGTGTATTAGGACTTATAAAAACCATTAGAATGATCCTAAACATTGCTTGGTACACCAAGGGACGTAGAGGGTGTAGCACGAGTCCTTGGATGTTCTAACAAGTGTAGAATGGTTAAGAGAGTATTCTAAAGGCTTAGAATGGTCTAGGAATATGTATTAGGACTTATAAGAACCAATAGAATGATCCTAAACAATACTTGAGTCCTCAAGGGACGTAGAGGGTGTAGCATGAGTCCTTGGAGGTTTTAACAAGTGTATAATGGTTAAGAGAGTATTCTAAAGGCTTAGAATGGTCTAGGAATATGTATTAGGACTTATAAGAACCATTAGAATGATCCTAAACATTGCTTTGTACACCAAGGGACGTAGAGGGTGTAGCACGAGTCCTTGGAGGTTCTAACAAGTGTAGAATGGTTAAGAGAGTATTCTAAAGGCTTAGAATGGTCTAGGAAGGTGTATTAGGACTTATAAAAACCATTAGAATGATCCTAAACATTGCTCGGTACACCAAGGGACGTAGAGGGTGTAGCACGAGTCCTTGGATGTTCTAACAAATGTAGAATGGTTAAGAGAGTATTATAAAGGCTTAGAATGGTCTAGGAATGTGTATTAGGACTTATAAGAACCATTAGAATGATCCTAAACATTGCTCGGTACCCCAAGTGACGTAGAGGGTGTAGCACGAGTCCTTGGAGGTTCTAACAAGTGTAGAATGATTAAGAGAGTATTCTAACGGCTTAGAATGGTCTAGGAATGTGTATTAGGACTTATAAGAACCATTAGAATGATCCTAAACAATACTTGAGTCCTCAAGGGACGTAGAGGGTGTAGTATGAGTCCTTGGAGGTTCTAACAAGTGTATAATGGTTAAGAGAGTATTCTAAAGGCTTAGAATGGTCTAGAAATGTGTATTAGGACTTATAAGAACCATTAGAATGATCCTAAACATTGCTCGGTACCCCAAGGGATGTAGAGGGTGTAGCACGAGTCCTTGGAGGTTCTAACAAGTGTAGAATGGTTAAGAGAGTATTCAAAAGGCTTAGAATGGTCCAGGAATGTGTATAAGGACTTATAAGAACCATTAGAATGATCCTAAACAATACTTGAGTCCTCAAGGGACGTAGAGGGTGTAGCATGAGTCCTTGGAGGTTTTAACAAGTGTATAACGGTTAAGAGAGTATTCTAAAGGCTTAGAATGGTCTAGGAATGTGTATTAGGACTTATAAGAACCATTAGAATGATCCTAAACATTGCTTGGTACACCAAGGGACGTAGAGGGTGTAGCACGAGTCCTTGGATGTTCTAACAAATGTAGAATGGTTAAGAGAGTATTCTAAAGGCTTAGAATGGTCTAGGAATGTGTATTAGGACTTATAAGAACCATTAGAATGATCCTAAACAATACTTGAGTCCTCAAGGGACGTAGAGGGTGTAGCATGAGTCCTTGGAGGTTTTAACAAGTGTATAATGGTTAAGAGAGTATTCTAAAGGCTTAGAATGGTCTAGGAATGTGTATTAGGACTTATAAGAACCATTAGAATGATCCTAAACATTGCTTGGTACACCAAGGGACGTAGAGGGTGTAGCACGAGTCCTTGGATGTTCTAACAAATGTAGAATGGTTAAGAGAGTATTCTAAAGGCTTAGAATGGTCTAGGAATGTGTATTAGGACTTATAAGAACCATTAGAATGATCCTAAACAATAATTGAGTCCTCAAGGGACGTAGAGGGTGTAGCATGAGTCCTTGGAGGTTCTAACAAGTGTAGAATGGTTAAGAGAGTATTCTAAAGGCTTAGAATGGTCTAGGAATGTGTATTAGGACTTATAAGAACCATTAGAATGATCCTAAACATTGCTTGGTACACCAAGGGACGTAGAGGGTGTAGCACGAGTCCTTGGATGTTCTAACAAATGTAGAATGGTTAAGAGAGTATTCTAAAGGCTTAGAATGGTCTAGGAATGTGTATTAGGACTTATAAGAACCATTAGAATGATCCTAAACAATACTTGAGTCCTCAAGGGACGTAGAGGGTGTAGCATGAGTCCTTGGAGGTTCTAGCAAGTGTAGAATGGTTAAGAGAGTATTCTAAAGGCTTAGAATGGTCTAGGAATGTGTATTAGGACTTATAAGAACCATTAGAATAATCCTAAACATTGCTTGGTACACCAAGGGACGTAGAGGGTGTAGCACGAGTCCTTGGATGTTCTAACAAGTATAGAATGGTTAAGAGAGTATTCTAAAGGCTTAGAATGGTCTAGAAATGTGTATTAGGACTTATAAGAACCATTAGAATGATCCTAAACATTGCTTGGTACCCCAAAGGACGTGGAGGGTGTAGCACGAGTCCTTGGAGGTTCTAACAAGTGTAGAATGGGTAAGAGAGTATTCAAAAGGCTTAGAATGGTTTAGGAATATGTATTTGGACTTATATGAACCATTCGAATGATCCTAAACAATGCTTGAGTCCCCAAGGGACGTAGAGGGTGTAGCATGTGTCCTTGGAGGTTCTAACAAGTGTAGGATGGTTAAGAGAGTATTCTAAAGGCTTAGAATGGTCTAGGAAGGTGTATTAGGACTTATAAAAACCATTAGAATGATCCTAAACATTGCTTGGTACACCAAGGGACGTAGAGGGTGTAGCACGAGTCCTTGGATGTTCTAACAAGTGTAGAATGGTTAAGAGAGTATTCTAAAGGCTTAGAATGGTCTAGGAATATGTATTAGGACTTATAAGAACCAATAGAATGATCCTAAACAATACTTGAGTCCTCAAGGGACGTAGAGGGTGTAGCATGAGTCCTTGGAGGTTTTAACAAGTGTATAATGGTTAAGAGAGTATTCTAAAGGCTTAGAATGGTCTAGGAATGTGTATTAGGACTTATAAGAACCATTAGAATGATCCTAAACATTGCTTGGTACACCAAGGGACGTAGAGGGTGTAGCACGAGTCCTTGGATGTTCTAACAAATGTAGAATGGTTAAGAGAGTATTCTAAAGGCTTAGAATGGTCTAGGAATGTGTATTAGGACTTATAAGAACCATTAGAATGATCCTAAACAATACTTGAGTCCTCAAGGGACGTAGAGGGTGTAGCATGAGTCCTTGGAGGTTCTAGCAAGTGTAGAATGGTTAAGAGAGTATTCTAAAGGCTTAGAATGGTCTAGGAATGTGTATTAGGACTTATAAGAACCATTAGAATGATCCTAAACAATACTTGAGTCCTCAAGGGACGTAGAGGGTGTAGCATGAGTCCTTGGAGGTTTTAACAAGTGTATAATGGTTAAGAGAGTATTCTAAAGGCTTAGAATGGTCTAGGAATGTGTATTAGGACTTATAAGAACCATTAGAATGATCCTAAACATTGCTTGGTACACCAAGGGACGTAGAGGGTGTAGCACGAGTCCTTGGATGTTCTAACAAATGTAGAATGGTTAAGAGAGTATTCTAAAGGCTTAGAATGGTCTAGGAATGTGTATTAGGACTTATAAGAACCATTAGAATGATCCTAAACAATAATTGAGTCCTCAAGGGACGTAGAGGGTGTAGCATGAGTCCTTGGAGGTTCTAACAAGTGTAGAATGGTTAAGAGAGTATTCTAAAGGCTTAGAATGGTCTAGGAATGTGTATTAGGACTTATAAGAACCATTAGAATGATCCTAAACATTGCTTGGTACACCAAGGGACGTAGAGGGTGTAGCACGAGTCCTTGGATGTTCTAACAAATGTAGAATGGTTAAGAGAGTATTCTAAAGGCTTAGAATGGTCTAGGAATGTGTATTAGGACTTATAAGAACCATTAGAATGATCCTAAACAATACTTGAGTCCTCAAGGGACGTAGAGGGTGTAGCATGAGTCCTTGGAGGTTCTAGCAAGTGTAGAATGGTTAAGAGAGTATTCTAAAGGCTTAGAATGGTCTAGGAATGTGTATTAGGACTTATAAGAACCATTAGAATAATCCTAAACATTGCTTGGTACACCAAGGGACGTAGAGGGTGTAGCACGAGTCCTTGGATGTTCTAACAAGTATAGAATGGTTAAGAGAGTATTCTAAAGGCTTAGAATGGTCTAGAAATGTGTATTAGGACTTATAAGAACCATTAGAATGATCCTAAACATTGCTTGGTACCCCAAAGGACGTGGAGGGTGTAGCACGAGTCCTTGGAGGTTCTAACAAGTGTAGAATGGGTAAGAGAGTATTCAAAAGGCTTAGAATGGTTTAGGAATATGTATTTGGACTTATATGAACCATTCGAATGATCCTAAACAATGCTTGAGTCCCCAAGGGACGTAGAGGGTGTAGCATGTGTCCTTGGAGGTTCTAACAAGTGTAGGATGGTTAAGAGAGTATTCTAAAGGCTTAGAATGGTCTAGGAAGGTGTATTAGGACTTATAAAAACCATTAGAATGATCCTAAACATTGCTTGGTACACCAAGGGACGTAGAGGGTGTAGCACGAGTCCTTGGATGTTCTAACAAGTGTAGAATGGTTAAGAGAGTATTCTAAAGGCTTAGAATGGTCTAGGAATATGTATTAGGACTTATAAGAACCAATAGAATGATCCTAAACAATACTTGAGTCCTCAAGGGACGTAGAGGGTGTAGCATGAGTCCTTGGAGGTTTTAACAAGTGTATAATGGTTAAGAGAGTATTCTAAAGGCTTAGAATGGTCTAGGAATGTGTATTAGGACTTATAAGAACCATTAGAATGATCCTAAACATTGCTTGGTACACCAAGGGACGTAGAGGGTGTAGCACGAGTCCTTGGATGTTCTAACAAATGTAGAATGGGTAAGAGAGTATTCAAAAGGCTTAGAATGGTCTAGGAATATGTATTTGGACTTATATGAACCATTCGAATGATCCTAAACAATGCTTGAGTCCCCAAGGGACGTAGAGGGTGTAGCATGTGTCCTTGGAGGTTCTAACAAGTGTAGGATGGTTAAGAGAGTATTCTAAAGGCTTAGAATGGTCTAGGAAGGTGTATTAGGACTTATAAAAACCATTAGAATGATCCTAAACATTGCTTGGTACACCAAGGGACGTAGAGGTTGTAGCACGAGTCCTTGGATGTTCTAACAAGTGTAGAATGGTTAAGAGAGTATTCTAAAGGCTTAGAATGGTCTAGGAATGTGTATTAGGACTTATAAGAACCATTAGAATGATCCTAAACATTGCTCGGTACCCCAAGGGACGTAGAGGGTGTAGCACGAGTCCTTGGAGGTTCTGACAAGTGTAGAATGATTAAGAGAGTATTCTAAAGGCTTAGAATGGTCCAGGAATGTGTATTAGGACTTATAAGAACCATTAGAATGATCCTAAACAATACTTGAGTCCTCAAGGGACATAGAGGGTGTAGCACGAGTCCTTGGAGGTTCTAACAAGTGTATAATGGTTAAGAGAGTATTCTAAAGGCTTAGAATGGTCTAGGAAGGTGTGTTAGGACTTATAAAAACCATTAGAATGATCCTAAACATTGCTCGGTACCCCAAGGGACGTAGAGGGTGTAGCACGAGTCCTTGGAGGTTCTAACAAGTGTAGAATGATTAAGAGAGTATTCTAAAGGCTTAGAATGGTCCAGGAATGTGTATTAGGACTTATAAGAACCATTAGAATGATCCTAAACAATACTTGAGTCCTCAAGGGACGTAGAGGGTGTAGCACGAGTCCTTGGAGGTTCTAACAAGTGTATAATGGTTAAGAGAGTATTCTAAAGGCTTAGAATGGTCTAGGAAGGTGTGTTAGGACTTATAAAAACCATTAGAATGATCCTAAACATTGCTTGGTACACCAAGGGACGTAGAGGGTGTAGCACGAGTCCTTGGATGTTCTAACAAGTGTAGAATGGTTAAGAGAGTATTCTAAAGGCTTAGAATGGTCTAGGAATGTGTATTAGGACTTATAAGAACCATTAGAATGATCCTAAACAATACTTGAGTCCTCAAGGGACGTAGAGGGTGTAGCATGAGTCCTTGGAGGTTCTAACAAGTGTAGAATGGTTAAGAGAGTATTCTAAAGGCTTAGAATGGTCTAGGAATGTGTATTAGGACTTATAAGAACCATTAGAATAATCCTAAACATTGCTTGGTACACCAAGGGACGTAGAGGGTGTAGCACGAGTCCTTGGATGTTCTAACAAGTATAGAATGGTTAAGAGAGTATTCTAAAGGCTTAGAATGGTCTAGAAATGTGTATTAGGACTTATAAGAACCATTAGAATGATCCTAAACATTGCTTGGTACCCCAAAGGACGTGGAGGGTGTAGCACGAGTCCTTGGAGGTTCTAACAAGTGTAGAAAGGGTAAGAGAGTATTCAAAAGGCTTAGAATGGTCTAGGAATATGTATTTGGACTTATATGAACCATTCGAATGATCCTGAACAATGCTTGAGTCCCCAAGGGACGTAGAGGGTGTAGCATGTGTCCTTGGAGGTTCTAACAAGTGTAGGATGGTTAAGAGAGTATTCTAAAGGCTTAGAATGGTCTAGGAAGGTGTATTAGGACTTATAAAAACCATTAGAATGATCCTAAACATTGCTTGGTACACCAAGGGACGTAGAGGGTGTAGCACGAGTCCTTGGATGTTCTAACAAGTGTAGAATGGTTAAGAGAGTATTCTAAAGGCTTAGAATGGTCTAGGAATATGTATTAGGACTTATAAGAACCAATAGAATGATCCTAAACAATACTTGAGTCCTCAAGGGACGTAGAGGGTGTAGCATGAGTCCTTGGAGGTTTTAACAAGTGTATAATGGTTAAGAGAGTATTCTAAAGGCTTAGAATGGTCTAGGAATGTGTATTAGGACTTATAAGAACCATTAGAATGATCCTAAACATTGCTTGGTACACCAAGGGACGTAGAGGGTGTAGCACGAGTCCTTGGATGTTCTAACAAGTATAGAATGGTTAAGAGAGTATTCTAAAGGCTTAGAATGGTCTAGGAAGGTGTATTAGGACTTATAAAAACCATTAGAATGATCTTAAACATTGCTTGGTACACCAAGGGACGTAGAGGGTGTAGCACGAGTCCTTGGATGTTCTAACAAGTGTAGAATGGTTAAGAGAGTATTCTAAAGGCTTAGAATGGTCTAGGAATATGTATTAGGACTTATAAGAACCAATAGAATGATCCTAAACAATACTTGAGTCCTCAAGGGACGTAGAGGGTGTAGCATGAGTCCTTGGAGGTTTTAACAAGTGTATAATGGTTAAGAGAGTATTCTAAAGGCTTAGAATGGTCTAGGAATGTGTATTAGGACTTATAAGAACCATTAGAATGATCCTAAACATTGCTTGGTACACCAAGGGACGTAGAGGGTGTAGCACGAGTCCTTGGATGTTCTAACAAATGTAGAATGGGTAAGAGAGTATTCAAAAGGCTTAGAATGGTCTAGGAATATGTATTTGGACTTATATGAACCATTCGAATGATCCTAAACAATGCTTGAGTCCCCAAGGGACGTAGAGGGTGTAGCATGTGTCCTTGGAGGTTCTAACAAGTGTAGGATGGTTAAGAGAGTATTCTAAAGGCTTAGAATGGTCTAGGAAGGTGTATTAGGACTTATAAAAACCATTAGAATGATCCTAAACATTGCTTGGTACACCAAGGGACGTAGAGGGTGTAGCACGAGTCCTTGGATGTTCTAACAAGTGTAGAATGGTTAAGAGAGTATTCTAAAGGCTTAGAATGGTCTAGGAATGTGTATTAGGACTTATAAGAACCATTAGAATGATCCTAAACATTGCTTGGTACACCAAGGGACGTAGAGGGTGTAGCACGAGTCCTTGGATGTTCTAACAAATGTAGAATGGTTAAGAGAGTATTCTAAAGGCTTAGAATGGTCTAGGAAGGTGTATTAGGACTTATAAAAACCATTAGAATGATCCTAAACATTGCTTGGTACACCAAGGGAGGTAGAGGGTGTAGCACGAGTCCTTGGATGTTCTAACAAGTGTAGAATGGTTAAGAGAGTATTCTAAAGGCTTAGAATGGTCTAGGAATGTGTATCAGGACTTATAAGAACCATTAGAATGATCCTAAACATTGCTTGGTACACCAAGGGACGTAGAGGGTGTAGCACGAGTCCTTGGATGTTCTAACAAATGTAGAATGGTTAAGAGAGTATTCTAAAGGCTTAGAATGGTCTAGGAATGTGTATTAGGACTTATAAGAACCATTAGAATGATCCTAAACAATACTTGAGTCCTCAAGGGACGTAGAGGGTGTAGCATGAGTCCTTGGAGGTTCTAACAAGTGTAGAATGGTTAAGAGAGTATTCTAAAGGCTTAGAATGGTCTAGGAATGTGTATTAGGACTTATAAGAACCATTAGAATAATCCTAAACATTGCTTGGTACACCAAGGGACGTAGAGGGTGTAGCACGAGTCCTTGGATGTTCTAACAAGTGTAGAATGGTTAAGAGAGTATTCTAAAGGCTTAGAATGGTCTAGGAATGTGTATTAGGACTTATAAGAACCATTAGAATGATCCTAAACATTGCTCGGTACCCCAAGGGACGTAGAGGGTGTAGCACGAGTCCTTGGAGGTTCTGACAAGTGTAGAATGATTAAGAGAGTATTCTAAAGGCTTAGAATGGTCCAGGAATGTGTATTAGGACTTATAAGAACCATTAGAATGATCCTAAACAATACTTGAGTCCTCAAGGGACATAGAGGGTGTAGCACGAGTCCTTGGAGGTTCTAACAAGTGTATAATGGTTAAGAGAGTATTCTAAAGGCTTAGAATGGTCTAGGAAGGTGTGTTAGGACTTATAAAAACCATTAGAATGATCCTAAACATTGCTCGGTACCCCAAGGGACGTAGAGGGTGTAGCACGAGTCCTTGGAGGTTCTAACAAGTGTAGAATGGGTAAGAGAGTATTCAAAAGGCTTAGAATGGTCTAGGAATATGTATTTGGACTTATATGAACCATTCGAATGATCCTAAACAATGCTTGAGTCCCCAAGGGACGTAGAGGGTGTAGCATGTGTCCTTGGAGGTTCTAACAAGTGTAGAACGGTTAAGAGAGTATTCTAAAGGCTTAGAATGGTCTAGGAATGTGTATTAGGACTTATAAGAACCATTAGAATAATCCTAAACATTGCTTGGTACACCAAGGGACGTAGAGGGTGTAGCACGAGTCCTTGGATGTTCTAACAAGTATAGAATGGTTAAGAGAGTATTCTAAAGGCTTAGAATGGTCTAGGAATGTGTATTAGGACTTATAAGAACCATTAGAATAATCCTAAACATTGCTTGGTACACCAAGGGACGTAGAGGGTGTAGCACGAGTCCTTGGATGTTCTAACAAGTGTAGAATGGTTAAGAGAGTATTCTAAAGGCTTAGAATGGTCTAGGAATGTGTATTAGGACTTATAAGAACCATTAGAATGATCCTAAACATTGCTCGGTACCCCAAGGGACGTAGAGGGTGTAGCACGAGTCCTTGGAGGTTCTGACAAGTGTAGAATGATTAAGAGGGTATTCTAAAGGCTTAGAATGGTCCAGGAATGTGTATTAGGACTTATAAGAACCATTAGAATGATCCTAAACAATACTTGAGTCCTCAAGGGACATAGAGGGTGTAGCACGAGTCCTTGGAGGTTCTAACAAGTGTATAATGGTTAAGAGAGTATTCTAAAGGCTTAGAATGGTCTAGGAAGGTGTGTTAGGACTTATAAAAACCATTAGAATGATCCTAAACATTGCTCGGTACCCCAAGGGACGTAGAGGGTGTAGCACGAGTCCTTGGAGGTTCTAACAAGTGTAGAATGATTAAGAGAGTATTCTAAAGGCTTAGAATGGTCCAGGAATGTGTATTAGGACTTATAAGAACCATTAGAATGATCCTAAACAATACTTGAGTCCTCAAGGGACGTAGAGGGTGTAGCACGAGTCCTTGGAGGTTCTAACAAGTGTATAATGGTTAAGAGAGTATTCTAAAGGCTTAGAATGGTCTAGGAAGGTGTGTTAGGACTTATAAAAACCATTAGAATGATCCTAAACATTGCTTGGTACACCAAGGGACGTAGAGGGTGTAGCACGAGTCCTTGGATGTTCTAACAAGTGTAGAATGGTTAAGAGAGTATTCTAAAGGCTTAGAATGGTCTAGGAATATGTATTAGGACTTATAAGAACCAATAGAATGATCCTAAACAATACTTGAGTCCTCAAGGGACGTAGAGGGTGTAGAATGAGTCCTTGGAGGTTTTAACAAGTGTATAATGGTTAAGAGAGTATTCTAAAGGCTTAGAATGGTCTAGGAATGTGTATTAGGACTTATAAGAACCATTAGAATGATCCTAAACATTGCTTGGTACACCAAGGGACGTAGAGGGTGTAGCACGAGTCCTTGGATGTTCTAACAAGTATAGAATGGTTAAGAGAGTATTCTAAAGGCTTAGAATGGTCTAGGAAGGTGTATTAGGACTTATAAAAACCATTAGAATGATCCTAAACATTGCTCGGTACCCCAAGGGACGTAGAGGGTGTAGCACGAGTCCTTGGATGTTCTAACAAGTGTAGAATGGTTAAGAGAGTATTCTAAAGGCTTAGAATGGTCTAGGAATATGTATTAGGACTTATAAGAACCAATAGAATGATCCTAAACAATACTTGAGTCCTCAAGGGACGTAGAGGGTGTAGCATGAGTCCTTGGAGGTTTTAACAAGTGTATAATGGTTAAGAGAGTATTCTAAAGGCTTAGAATGGTCTAGGAATGTGTATTAGGACTTATAAGAACCATTAGAATGATCCTAAACATTGCTTGGTACACCAAGGGACGTAGAGGGTGTAGCACGAGTCCTTGGATGTTCTAACAAATGTAGAATGGGTAAGAGAGTATTCAAAAGGCTTAGAATGGTCTAGGAATATGTATTTGGACTTATATGAACCATTCGAATGATCCTAAACAATGCTTGAGTCCCCAAGGGACGTAGAGGGTGTAGCATGTGTCCTTGGAGGTTCTAACAAGTGTAGGATGGTTAAGAGAGTATTCTAAAGGCTTAGAATGGTCTAGGAAGGTGTATTAGGACTTATAAAAACCATTAGAATGATCCTAAACATTGCTTGGTACACCAAGGGACGTAGAGGGTGTAGCACGAGTCCTTGGATGTTCTAACAAGTGTAGAATGGTTAAGAGAGTATTCTAAAGGCTTAGAATGGTCTAGGAATATGTATTAGGACTTATAAGAACCAATAGAATGATCCTAAACAATACTTGAGTCCTCAAGGGACGTAGAGGGTGTAGCATGAGTCCTTGGAGGTTTTAACAAGTGTATAATGGTTAAGAGAGTATTCTAAAGGCTTAGAATGGTCTAGGAATGTGTATTAGGACTTATAAGAACCATTAGAATGATCCTAAACATTGCTTGGTACACCAAGGGACGTAGAGGGTGTAGCACGAGTCCTTGGATGTTCTAACAAGTATAGAATGGTTAAGAGAGTATTCTAAAGGCTTAGAATGGTCTAGGAAGGTGTATTAGGACTTATAAAAACCATTAGAATGATCCTAAACATTGCTTGGTACACCAAGGGACGTAGAGGGTGTAGCACGAGTCCTTGGATGTTCTAACAAGTGTAGAATGGTTAAGAGAGTATTCTAAAGGCTTAGAATGGTCTAGGAATATGTATTAGGACTTATAAGAACCAATAGAATGATCCTAAACAATACTTGAGTCCTCAAGGGACGTAGAGGGTGTAGCATGAGTCCTTGGAGGTTTTAACAAGTGTATAATGGTTAAGAGAGTATTCTAAAGGCTTAGAATGGTCTAGGAATGTGTATTAGGACTTATAAGAACCATTAGAATGATCCTAAACATTGCTTGGTACACCAAGGGACGTAGAGGGTGTAGCACGAGTCCTTGGATGTTCTAACAAATGTAGAATGGGTAAGAGAGTATTCAAAAGGCTTAGAATGGTCTAGGAATATGTATTTGGACTTATATGAACCATTCGAATGATCCTAAACAATGCTTGAGTCCCCAAGGGACGTAGAGGGTGTAGCATGTGTCCTTGGAGGTTCTAACAAGTGTAGGATGGTTAAGAGAGTATTCTAAAGGCTTAGAATGGTCTAGGAAGGTGTATTAGGACTTATAAAAACCATTAGAATGATCCTAAACATTGCTTGGTACACCAAGGGACGTAGAGGGTGTAGCACGAGTCCTTGGATGTTCTAACAAGTGTAGAATGGTTAAGAGAGTATTCTAAAGGCTTAGAATGGTCTAGGAATGTGTATTAGGACTTATAAGAACCATTAGAATGATCCTAAACATTGCTTGGTACACCAAGGGACGTAGAGGGTGTAGCACGAGTCCTTGGATGTTCTAACAAATGTAGAATGGTTAAGAGAGTATTCTAAAGGCTTAGAATGGTCTAGGAAGGTGTATTAGGACTTATAAAAACCATTAGAATGATCCTAAACATTGCTTGGTACACCAAGGGACGTAGAGGGTGTAGCACGAGTCCTTGGATGTTCTAACAAATGTAGAATGGTTAAGAGAGTATTCTAAAGGCTTAGAATGGTCTAGGAAGGTGTATTAGGACTTATAAAAACCATTAGAATGATCCTAAACATTGCTTGGTACACCAAGGGAGGTAGAGGGTGTAGCACGAGTCCTTGGATGTTCTAACAAGTGTAGAATGGTTAAGAGAGTATTCTAAAGGCTTAGAATGGTCTAGGAATGTGTATCAGGACTTATAAGAACCATTAGAATGATCCTAAACATTGCTTGGTACACCAAGGGACGTAGAGGGTGTAGCACGAGTCCTTGGATGTTCTAACAAATGTAGAATGGTTAAAAGAGTATTCTAAAGGCTTAGAATGGTCTAGGAATGTGTATTAGGACTTATAAGAACCATTAGAATGATCCTAAACAATACTTGAGTCCTCAAGGGACGTAGAGGGTGTAGCATGAGTCCTTGGAGGTTCTAACAAGTGTAGAATGGTTAAGAGAGTATTCTAAAGGCTTAGAATGGTCTAGGAATGTGTATTAGGACTTATAAGAACCATTAGAATAATCCTAAACATTGCTTGGTACACCAAGGGACGTAGAGGGTGTAGCACGAGTCCTTGGATGTTCTAACAAGTGTAGAATGGTTAAGAGAGTATTCTAAAGGCTTAGAATGGTCTAGGAATGTGTATTAGGACTTATAAGAACCATTAGAATGATCCTAAACATTGCTCGGTACCCCAAGGGACGTAGAGGGTGTAGCACGAGTCCTTGGAGGTTCTGACAAGTGTAGAATGATTAAGAGAGTATTCTAAAGGCTTAGAATGGTCCAGGAATGTGTATTAGGACTTATAAGAACCATTAGAATGATCCTAAACAATGCTTCAGTCCTCAAGGGACATAGAGGGTGTAGCACGAGTCCTTGGAGGTTCTAACAAGTGTATAATGGTTAAGAGAGTATTCTAAAGGCTTAGAATGGTCTAGGAAGGTGTGTTAGGACTTATAAAAACCATTAGAATGATCCTAAACATTGCTCGGTACCCCAAGGGACGTAGAGGGTGTAGCACGAGTCCTTGGAGGTTCTAACAAGTGTAGAATGGGTAAGAGAGTATTCAAAAGGCTTAGAATGGTCTAGGAATATGTATTTGGACTTATATGAACCATTCGAATGATCCTAAACAATGCTTGAGTCCCCAAGGGACGTAGAGGGTGTAGCATGTGTCCTTGGAGGTTCTAACAAGTGTAGAACGGTTAAGAGAGTATTCTAAAGGCTTAGAATGGTCTAGGAATGTGTATTAGGACTTATAAGAACCATTAGAATAATCCTAAACATTGCTTGGTACACCAAGGGACGTAGAGGGTGTAGCACGAGTCCTTGGATGTTCTAACAAGTATAGAATGGTTAAGAGAGTATTCTAAAGGCTTAGAATGGTCTAGGAATGTGTATTAGGACTTATAAGAACCATTAGAATAATCCTAAACATTGCTTGGTACACCAAGGGACGTAGAGGGTGTAGCACGAGTCCTTGGATGTTCTAACAAGTGTAGAATGGTTAAGAGAGTATTCTAAAGGCTTAGAATGGTCTAGGAATGTGTATTAGGACTTATAAGAACCATTAGAATGATCCTAAACATTGCTCGGTACCCCAAGGGACGTAGAGGGTGTAGCACGAGTCCTTGGAGGTTCTGACAAGTGTAGAATGATTAAGAGAGTATTCTAAAGGCTTAGAATGGTCCAGGAATGTGTATTAGGACTTATAAGAACCATTAGAATGATCCTAAACAATACTTGAGTCCTCAAGGGACATAGAGGGTGTAGCACGAGTCCTTGGAGGTTCTAACAAGTGTATAATGGTTAAGAGAGTATTCTAAAGGCTTAGAATGGTCTAGGAAGGTGTGTTAGGACTTATAAAAACCATTAGAATGATCCTAAACATTGCTCGGTACCCCAAGGGACGTAGAGGGTGTAGCACGAGTCCTTGGAGGTTCTAACAAGTGTAGAATGATTAAGAGAGTATTCTAAAGGCTTAGAATGGTCCAGGAATGTGTATTAGGACTTATAAGAACCATTAGAATGATCCTAAACAATACTTGAGTCCTCAAGGGACGTAGAGGGTGTAGCACGAGTCCTTGGAGGTTCTAACAAGTGTATAATGGTTAAGAGAGTATTCTAAAGGCTTAGAATGGTCTAGGAAGGTGTGTTAGGACTTATAAAAACCATTAGAATGATCCTAAACATTGCTTGGTACACCAAGGGACGTAGATGGTGTAGCACGAGTCCTTGGATGTTCTAACAAGTGTAGAATGGTTAAGAGAGTATTCTAAAGGCTTAGAATGGTCTAGGAATGTGTATTAGGACTTATAAGAACCATTAGAATGATCCTAAACAATACTTGAGTCCTCAAGGGACGTAGAGGGTGTAGCATGAGTCCTTGGAGGTTCTAACAAGTGTAGAATGGTTAAGAGAGTATTCTAAAGGCTTAGAATGGTCTAGGAATGTGTATTAGGACTTATAAGAACCATTAGAATAATCCTAAACATTGCTTGGTACACCAAGGGACGTAGAGGGTGTAGCACGAGTCCTTGGATGTTCTAACAAGTATAGAATGGTTAAGAGAGTATTCTAAAGGCTTAGAATGGTCTAGAAATGTGTATTAGGACTTATAAGAACCATTAGAATGATCCTAAACATTGCTTGGTACCCCAAAGGACGTGGAGGGTGTAGCACGAGTCCTTGGAGGTTCTAACAAGTGTAGAAAGGGTAAGAGAGTATTCAAAAGGCTTAGAATGGTCTAGGAATATGTATTTGGACTTATATGAACCATTCGAATGATCCTAAACAATGCTTGAGTCCCCAAGGGACGTAGAGGGTGTAGCATGTGTCCTTGGAGGTTCTAACAAGTGTAGGATGGTTAAGAGAGTATTCTAAAGGCTTAGAATGGTCTAGGAAGGTGTATTAGGACTTATAAAAACCATTAGAATGATCCTAAACATTGCTTGGTACACCAAGGGACGTAGAGGGTGTAGCACGAGTCCTTGGATGTTCTAACAAGTGTAGAATGGTTAAGAGAGTATTCTAAAGGCTTAGAATGGTCTAGGAATATGTATTAGGACTTATAAGAACCAATAGAATGATCCTAAACAATACTTGAGTCCTCAAGGGACGTAGAGGGTGTAGCATGAGTCCTTGGAGGTTTTAACAAGTGTATAATGGTTAAGAGAGTATTCTAAAGGCTTAGAATGGTCTAGGAATGTGTATTAGGACTTATAAGAACCATTAGAATGATCCTAAACATTGCTTGGTACACCAAGGGACGTAGAGGGTGTAGCACGAGTCCTTGGATGTTCTAACAAATGTAGAATGGGTAAGAGAGTATTCAAAAGGCTTAGAATGGTCTAGGAATATGTATTTGGACTTATATGAACCATTCGAATGATCCTAAACAATGCTTGAGTCCCCAAGGGACGTAGAGGGTGTAGCATGTGTCCTTGGAGGTTCTAACAAGTGTAGGATGGTTAAGAGAGTATTCTAAAGGCTTAGAATGGTCTAGGAAGGTGTATTAGGACTTATAAAAACCATTAGAATGATCCTAAACATTGCTTGGTACACCAAGGGACGTAGAGGGTGTAGCACGAGTCCTTGGATGTTCTAACAAGTGTAGAATGGTTAAGAGAGTATTCTAAAGGCTTAGAATGGTCTAGGAATATGTATTAGGACTTATAAGAACCAATAGAATGATCCTAAACAATACTTGAGTCCTCAAGGGACGTAGAGGGTGTAGCATGAGTCCTTGGAGGTTTTAACAAGTGTATAATGGTTAAGAGAGTATTCTAAAGGCTTAGAATGGTCTAGGAATGTGTATTAGGACTTATAAGAACCATTAGAATGATCCTAAACATTGCTTGGTACACCAAGGGACGTAGAGGGTGTAGCACGAGTCCTTGGATGTTCTAACAAATGTAGAATGGGTAAGAGAGTATTCAAAAGGCTTAGAATGGTCTAGGAATATGTATTTGGACTTATATGAACCATTCGAATGATCCTAAACAATGCTTGAGTCCCCAAGGGACGTAGAGGGTGTAGCATGTGTCCTTGGAGGTTCTAACAAGTGTAGGATGGTTAAGAGAGTATTCTAAAGGCTTAGAATGGTCTAGGAAGGTGTATTAGGACTTATAAAAACCATTAGAATGATCCTAAACATTGCTTGGTACACCAAGGGACGTAGAGGGTGTAGCACGAGTCCTTGGATGTTCTAACAAGTGTAGAATGGTTAAGAGAGTATTCTAAAGGCTTAGAATGGTCTAGGAATGTGTATTAGGACTTATAAGAACCATTAGAATGATCCTAAACATTGCTTGGTACACCAAGGGACGTAGAGGGTGTAGCACGAGTCCTTGGATGTTCTAACAAATGTAGAATGGGTAAGAGAGTATTCAAAAGGCTTAGAATGGTCTAGGAATATGTATTTGGACTTATATGAACCATTCGAATGATCCTAAACAATGCTTGAGTCCCCAAGGGACGTAGAGGGTGTAGCATGTGTCCTTGGAGGTTCTAACAAGTGTAGGATGGTTAAGAGAGTATTCTAAAGGCTTAGAATGGTCTAGGAAGGTGTATTAGGACTTATAAAAACCATTAGAATGATCCTAAACATTGCTTGGTACACCAAGGGACGTAGAGGGTGTAGCACGAGTCCTTGGATGTTCTAACAAGTGTAGAATGGTTAAGAGAGTATTCTAAAGGCTTAGAATGGTCTAGGAATGTGTATTAGGACTTATAAGAACCATTAGAATGATCCTAAACATTGCTTGGTACACCAAGGGACGTAGAGGGTGTAGCACGAGTCCTTGGATGTTCTAACAAATGTAGAATGGTTAAGAGAGTATTCTAAAGGCTTAGAATGGTCTAGGAAGGTGTATTAGGACTTATAAAAACCATTAGAATGATCCTAAACATTGCTTGGTACACCAAGGGAGGTAGAGGGTGTAGCACGAGTCCTTGGATGTTCTAACAAGTGTAGAATGGTTAAGAGAGTATTCTAAAGGCTTAGAATGGTCTAGGAATGTGTATCAGGACTTATAAGAACCATTAGAATGATCCTAAACATTGCTTGGTACACCAAGGGACGTAGAGGGTGTAGCACGAGTCCTTGGATGTTCTAACAAATGTAGAATGGTTAAGAGAGTATTCTAAAGGCTTAGAATGGTCTAGGAATGTGTATTAGGACTTATAAGAACCATTAGAATGATCCTAAACAATACTTGAGTCCTCAAGGTACGTAGAGGGTGTAGCACGAGTCCTTGGATGTTCTAACAAGTGTAGAATGGTTAAGAGAGTATTCTAAAGGCTTAGAATGGTCTAGGAATGTGTATCAGGACTTATAAGAACCATTAGAATGATCCTAAACATTGCTTGGTACACCAAGGGACGTAGAGGGTGTAGCACGAGTCCTTGGATGTTCTAACAAATGTAGAATGGTTAAGAGAGTATTCTAAAGGCTTAGAATGGTCTAGGAATGTGTATTAGGACTTATAAGAACCATTAGAATGATCCTAAACAATACTTGAGTCCTCAAGGTACGTAGAGGGTGTAGCATGAGTCCTTGGAGGTTCTAACAAGTGTAGAATGGTTAAGAGAGTATTCTAAAGGCTTAGAATGGTCTAGGAATGTGTATTAGGACTTATAAGAACCATTAGAATAATCCTAAACATTGCTTGGTACACCAAGGGACGTAGAGGGTGTAGCACGAGTCCTTGGATGTTCTAACAAGTATAGAATGGTTAAGAGAGTATTCTAAAGGCTTAGAATGGTCTAGAAATGTGTATTAGGACTTATAAGAACCATTAGAATGATCCTAAACAATGCTTGGTACCCCAAAGGACGTGGAGGGTGTAGCACGAGTCCTTGGAGGTTCTAACAAGTGTAGAATGGGTAAGAGAGTATTCAAAAGGCTTAGAATGGTCTAGGAATATGTATTTGGACTTATATGAACCATTCGAATGATCCTAAACAATGCTTGAGTCCCCAAGGGACGTAGAGGGTGTAGCATGTGTCCTTGGAGGTTCTAACAAGTGTAGGATGGTTAAGAGAGTATTCTAAAGGCTTAGAATGGTCTAGGAAGGTGTATTAGGACTTATAAAAACCATTAGAATGATCCTAAACATTGCTTGGTACACCAAGGGACGTAGAGGGTGTAGCACGAGTCCTTGGATGTTCTAACAAGTGTAGAATGGTTAAGAGAGTATTCTAAAGGCTTAGAATGGTCTAGGAATATGTATTAGGACTTATAAGAACCAATAGAATGATCCTAAACAATACTTGAGTCCTCAAGGGACGTAGAGGGTGTAGCATGAGTCCTTGGAGGTTTTAACAAGTGTATAATGGTTAAGAGAGTATTCTAAAGGCTTAGAATGGTCTAGGAATGTGTATTAGGACTTATAAGAACCATTAGAATGATCCTAAACATTGCTTGGTACACCAAGGGACGTAGAGGGTGTAGCACGAGTCCTTGGATGTTCTAACAAATGTAGAATGGGTAAGAGAGTATTCAAAAGGCTTAGAATGGTCTAGGAATATGTATTTGGACTTATATGAACCATTCGAATGATCCTAAACAATGCTTGAGTCCCCAAGGGACGTAGAGGGTGTAGCATGTGTCCTTGGAGGTTCTAACAAGTGTAGGATGGTTAAGAGAGTATTCTAAAGGCTTAGAATGGTCTAGGAAGGTGTATTAGGACTTATAAAAACCATTAGAATGATCCTAAACATTGCTTGGTACACCAAGGGACGTAGAGGGTGTAGCACGAGTCCTTGGATGTTCTAACAAGTGTAGAATGGTTAAGAGAGTATTCTAAAGGCTTAGAATGGTCTAGGAATGTGTATTAGGACTTATAAGAACCATTAGAATGATCCTAAACATTGCTTGGTACACCAAGGGACGTAGAGGGTGTAGCACGAGTCCTTGGATGTTCTAACAAATGTAGAATGGTTAAGAGAGTATTCTAAAGGCTTAGAATGGTCTAGGAAGGTGTATTAGGACTTATAAAAACCATTAGAATGATCCTAAACATTGCTTGGTACACCAAGGGAGGTAGAGGGTGTAGCACGAGTCCTTGGATGTTCTAACAAGTGTAGAATGGTTAAGAGAGTATTCTAAAGGCTTAGAATGGTCTAGGAATGTGTATCAGGACTTATAAGAACCATTAGAATGATCCTAAACATTGCTTGGTACACCAAGGGACGTAGAGGGTGTAGCACGAGTCCTTGGATGTTCTAACAAATGTAGAATGGTTAAGAGAGTATTCTAAAGGCTTAGAATGGTCTAGGAATGTGTATTAGGACTTATAAGAACCATTAGAATGATCCTAAACAATACTTGAGTCCTCAAGGGACGTAGAGGGTGTAGCATGAGTCCTTGGAGGTTCTAACAAGTGTAGAATGGTTAAGAGAGTATTCTAAAGGCTTAGAATGGTCTAGGAATGTGTATTAGGACTTATAAGAACCATTAGAATAATCCTAAACATTGCTTGGTACACCAAGGGACGTAGAGGGTGTAGCACGAGTCCTTGGATGTTCTAACAAGTGTAGAATGGTTAAGAGAGTATTCTAAAGGCTTAGAATGGTCTAGGAATATGTATTAGGACTTATAAGAACCAATAGAATGATCCTAAACAATACTTGAGTCCTCAAGGGACGTAGAGGGTGTAGCATGAGTCCTTGGAGGTTCTAACAAGTGTAGAATGGTTAAGAGAGTATTCTAAAGGCTTAGAATGGTCTAGGAATGTGTATTAGGACTTATAAGAACCATTAGAATAATCCTAAACATTGCTTGGTACACCAAGGGACGTAGAGGGTGTAGCACGAGTCCTTGGATGTTCTAACAAGTATAGAATGGTTAAGAGAGTATTCTAAAGGCTTAGAATGGTCTAGAAATGTGTATTAGGACTTATAAGAACCATTAGAATGATCCTAAACATTGCTTGGTACCCCAAAGGACGTGGAGGGTGTAGCACGAGTCCTTGGAGGTTCTAACAAGTGTAGAATGGGTAAGAGAGTATTCAAAAGGCTTAGAATGGTCTAGGAATATGTATTTGGACTTATATGAACCATTCGAATGATCCTAAACAATGCTTGAGTCCCCAAGGGACGTAGAGGGTGTAGCATGTGTCCTTGGAGGTTCTAACAAGTGTAGGATGGTTAAGAGAGTATTCTAAAGGCTTAGAATGGTCTAGGAAGGTGTATTAGGACTTATAAAAACCATTAGAATGATCCTAAACATTGCTTGGTACACCAAGGGACGTAGAGGGTGTAGCACGAGTCCTTGGATGTTCTAACAAGTGTAGAATGGTTAAGAGAGTATTCTAAAGGCTTAGAATGGTCTAGGAATATGTATTAGGACTTATAAGAACCAATAGAATGATCCTAAACAATACTTGAGTCCTCAAGGGACGTAGAGGGTGTAGCATGAGTCCTTGGAGGTTTTAACAAGTGTATAATGGTTAAGAGAGTATTCTAAAGGCTTAGAATGGTCTAGGAATGTGTATTAGGACTTATAAGAACCATTAGAATGATCCTAAACATTGCTTGGTACACCAAGGGACGTAGAGGGTGTAGCACGAGTCCTTGGATGTTCTAACAAATGTAGAATGGGTAAGAGAGTATTCAAAAGGCTTAGAATGGTCTAGGAATATGTATTTGGACTTATATGAACCATTCGAATGATCCTAAACAATGCTTGAGTCCCCAAGGGACGTAGAGGGTGTAGCATGTGTCCTTGGAGGTTCTAACAAGTGTAGGATGGTTAAGAGAGTATTCTAAAGGCTTAGAATGGTCTAGGAAGGTGTATTAGGACTTACAAAAACCATTAGAATGATCCTAAACATTGCTTGGTACACCAAGGGACATAGAGGGTGTAGCACGAGTCCTTGGATGTTCTAACAAGTGTAGAATGGTTAAGAGAGTATTCTAAAGGCTTAGAATGGTCTAGGAATGTGTATTAGGACTTATAAGAACCATTAGAATGATCCTAAACATTGCTTGGTACACCAAGGGACGTAGAGGGTGTAGCACGAGTCCTTGGATGTTCTAACAATTGTAGAATCGTTAAGAGAGTATTCTAAAGGCTTAGAATGGTCTAGGAAGGTGTATTAGGACTTATAAAAACCATTAGAATGATCCTAAACATTGCTTGGTACACCAAGGGAGGTAGAGGGTGTAGCACGAGTCCTTGGATGTTCTAACAAGTGTAGAATGGTTAAGAGAGTATTCTAAAGGCTTAGAATCGTCTAGGAATGTGTATCAGGACTTATAAGAACCATTAGAATGATCCTAAACATTGCTTGGTACACCAAGGGACATAGAGGGTGTAGCACGAGTCCTTGGATGTTCTAACAAATGTAGAATGGTTAAGAGAGTATTCTAAAGGCTTAGAATGGTCTAGGAATGTGTATTAGGACTTATAAGAACCATTAGAATGATCCTAAACAATACTTGAGTCCTCAAGGGACGTAGAGGGTGTAGCATGAGTCCTTGGAGGTTTTAACAAGTGTATAATAGTTAAGAGAGTATTCTAAAGGCTTAGAATGGTCTAGGAATATGTATTTGGACTTATAAAAACCATTAGAATGATCCTAAACATTGCTTGGTACACCAAGGGACGTAGAGGGTGTAGCACGAGTCCTTGGATGTTCTAACAAATGTAGAATGGTTAAGAGAGTATTCAAAAGGCTTAGAATGGTCTAGGAAGGTGTATTAGGACTTACAAAAACCATTAGAATGATCCTAAACATTGCTTGGTACACCAAGGGACATAGAGGGTGTAGCACGAGTCCTTGGATGTTCTAACAAGTGTAGAATGGTTAAGAGAGTATTCTAAAGGCTTAGAATGGTCTAGGAATGTGTATTAGGACTTATAAGAACCATTAGAATGATCCTAAACATTGCTTGGTACACCAAGGGACGTAGAGGGTGTAGCACGAGTCCTTGGATGTTCTAACAAGTGTAGAATGGTTAAGAGAGTATTCTAAAGGCTTAGAATGGTCTAGGAATGTGTATTAGGACTTATAAGAACCATTAGAATGATCCTAAACATTCCTTGGTACACCAAGGGAGGTAGAGGGTGTAGCACGAGTCCTTGGATGTTCTAACAAGTGTAGAATGGTTAAGAGAGTATTCTAAAGGCTTAGAATCGTCTAGGAATGTGTATCAGGACTTATAAGAACCATTAGAATGATCCTAAACATTGCTTGGTACACCAAGGGACGTAGAGGGTGTAGCACGAGTCCTTGGATGTTCTAACAAATGTAGAATGGTTAAGAGAGTATTCTAAAGGCTTAGAATGGTCTAGGAATGTGTATTAGGACTTATAAGAACCATTAGAATGATCCTAAACAATACTTGAGTCCTCAAGGGACGTAGAGGGTGTAGCATGAGTCCTTGGAGGTTTTAACAAGTGTATAATAGTTAAGAGAGTATTCTAAAGGCTTAGAATGGTCTAGGAATATGTATTTGGACTTATAAAAACCATTAGAGTGATCCTAAATATTGCTTGGTACACCAAGGGACGTAGAGGGTGTAGCAGGAGTCCTTGGATGTTCTAACAAATGTAGAATGGGTAAGAGAGTATTCAAAAGGCTTAGAATGGTCTAGGAATATGTATTTGGACTTATATGAACCATTCGAATGATCCTAAACAATGCTTGAGTCCCCAAGGGACGTAGAGGGTGTAGCATGTGTCCTTGGATGTTCTAACAAGTGTAGGATGGTTAAGAGAGTATTCTAAAGGCTTAGAATGGTCTAGGAAGGTGTATTAGGACTTATAAGAACCATTAGAATGATCCTAAACAATACTTGAGTCCTCAAGGGACGTAGAGGGTGTAGCATGAGTCCTTGGAGGTTTTAACAAGTGTATAATGGTTAAGAGAGTATTCTAAAGGCTTAGAATGGTCTAGGAATGTGTATTAGGACTTATAAGAACCCTTAGAATGATCCTAAACATTGCTTGGTACACCAAGGGACGTAGAGGGTGTAGCACGAGTCCTTGGATGTTCTAACAAATGTAGAATGGTTAAGAGAGTATTCTAAAGGCTTAGAATGGTCTAGGAATGTGTATTAGGACTTATAAGAACCATTAGAATGATCCTAAACAATGCTTGAGTCCTCAAGGGACGTAGAGGGTGTAGCATGTGTCCTTGGAGGTTCTAACAAGTGTAGGATGGTTAAGAGAGTATTCTAAAGGCTTAGAATGGTCTAGGAATGTGTATTAGGACTTATAAGAACCATTAGAATGATCCTAAACATTGCTTGGTACACCAAGGGACGTAGAGGGTGTAGCACGAGTCCTTGGATGTTCTAACAAGTGTAGAATGGTTAAGAGAGTATTCTAAAGGCTTAGAATGGTCTAGGAATATGTATTAGGACTTATAAGAACCAATAGAATGATCCTAAACAATACTTGAGTCCTCAAGGGACGTAGAGGGTGTAGCATGAGTCCTTGGAGGTTTTAACAAGTGTATAATGGTTAAGAGAGTATTCTAAAGGCTTAGAATGGTCTAGGAATGTGTATTAGGACTTATAAGAACCATTAGAATGATCCTAAACATTGCTTGGTACACCAAGGGACGTAGAGGGTGTAGCACGAGTCCTTGGATGTTCTAACAAATGTAGAATGGGTAAGAGAGTATTCAAAAGGCTTAGAATGGTCTAGGAATATGTATTTGGACTTATATGAACCATTCGAATGATCCTAAACAATGCTTGAGTCCCCAAGGGACGTAGAGGGTGTAGCATGTGTCCTTGGAGGTTCTAACAAGTGTAGGATGGTTAAGAGAGTATTCTAAAGGCTTAGAATGGTCTAGGAAGGTGTATTAGGACTTACAAAAACCATTAGAATGATCCTAAACATTGCTTGGTACACCAAGGGACATAGAGGGTGTAGCACGAGTCCTTGGATGTTCTAACAAGTGTAGAATGGTTAAGAGAGTATTCTAAAGGCTTAGAATGGTCTAGGAATGTGTATTAGGACTTATAAGAACCATTAGAATGATCCTAAACATTGCTTGGTACACCAAGGGACGTAGAGGGTGTAGCACGAGTCCTTGGATGTTCTAACAAATGTAGAATGGTTAAGAGAGTATTCTAAAGGCTTAGAATGGTCTAGGAAGGTGTATTAGGACTTATAAAAACCATTAGAATGATCCTAAACATTGCTTGGTACACCAAGGGAGGTAGAGGGTGTAGCACGAGTCCTTGGATGTTCTAACAAGTGTAGAATGGTTAAGAGAGTATTCTAAAGGCTTAGAATCGTCTAGGAATGTGTATCAGGACTTATAAGAACCATTAGAATGATCCTAAACATTGCTTGGTACACCAAGGGACATAGAGGGTGTAGCACGAGTCCTTGGATGTTCTAACAAATGTAGAATGGTTAAGAGAGTATTCTAAAGGCTTAGAATGGTCTAGGAATGTGTATTAGGACTTATAAGAACCATTAGAATGATCCTAAACAATACTTGAGTCCTCAAGGGACGTAGAGGGTGTAGCATGAGTCCTTGGAGGTTTTAACAAGTGTATAATAGTTAAGAGAGTATTCTAAAGGCTTAGAATGGTCTAGGAATATGTATTTGGACTTATAAAAACCATTAGAATGATCCTAAACATTGCTTGGTACACCAAGGGACGTAGAGGGTGTAGCACGAGTCCTTGGATGTTCTAACAAATGTAGAATGGTTAAGAGAGTATTCAAAAGGCTTAGAATGGTCTAGGAAGGTGTATTAGGACTTATAAAAACCATTAGAATGATCCTAAACATTGCTTGGTACACCAAGGGAGGTAGAGGGTGTAGCACGAGTCCTTGGATGTTCTAACAAGTGTAGAATGGTTAAGAGAGTATTCTAAAGGCTTAGAATCGTCTAGGAATGTGTATCAGGACTTATAAGAACCATTAGAATGATCCTAAACATTGCTCGGTACCCCAAGTGACGTAGAGGGTGTAGCACGAGTCCTTGGAGGTTCTAACAAGTGTAGAATGGTTAAGAGAGTATTCTAAAGGCTTAGAATGGTCTAGGAATGTGTATTAGGACTTATAAGAACCATTAGAATGATCCTAAACATTGCTCGGTACCCCAAGGGACGTAGAGGGTGTAGCACGAGTCCTTGGAGGTTCTAACAAGTGTAGAATGATTAAGAGAGTATTCTAAAGGCTTAGAATGGTCCAGGAATGTGTATTAGGACTTATAAGAACCATTAGAATGATCCTAAACAATACTTGAGTCCTCAAGGGACGTAGAGGGTGTAGCACGAGTCCTTGGAGGTTCTAACAAGTGTATAATGGTTAAGAGAGTATTCTAAAGGCTTAGAATGGTCTAGGAAGGTGTGTTAGGACTTATAAAAACCATTAGAATGATCCTAAACATTGCTCGGTACCCCAAGGGACGTAGAGGGTGTAGCACGAGTCCTTGGAGGTTCTAACAAGTGTAGAATGGTTAAGAGAGTATTCTAAAGGCTTAGAATGGTCTAGGAATGTGTATTAGGACTTATAAGAACCATTAGAATGATCCTAAACAATACTTGAGTCCTCAAGGGACGTAAAGGGTGTAGCATGAGTCCTTGGAGGTTTTAACAAGTGTAGGATGGTTAAGAGAGTATTCTAAAGGCTTAGAATGGTCTAGGAATGTGTATGTGTATTAGGACTTATAAGAACCATTAGAATGATCCTAAACATTGCTCGGTACCCCAAATGACGTAGAGGGTGTAGCATGAGTCCTTGGAGGTTCTAACAAGTGTATAATGGTTAAGAGAGTATTCTAAAGGCTTAGAATGGTCTAGGAATGTGTATTAGGACTTATAAGAACCATTAGAATGATCCTAAACATTGCTTGGTACACCAAGGGACGTAGAGGGTGTAGCACGAGTCCTTGGATGTTCTAACAAATGTAGAATGGGTAAGAGAGTATTCAAAAGGCTTAGAATGGTCTAGGAATATGTATTTGGACTTATATGAACCATTCGAATGATCCTAAACAATGCTTGAGTCCCCAAGGGACGTAGAGGGTGTAGCATGTGTCCTTGGAGGTTCTAACAAGTGTAGGATGGTTAAGAGAGTATTCTAAAGGCTTAGAATGGTCTAGGAAGGTGTATTAGGACTTACAAAAACCATTAGAATGATCCTAAACATTGCTTGGTACACCAAGGGACATAGAGGGTGTAGCACGAGTCCTTGGATGTTCTAACAAGTGTAGAATGGTTAAGAGAGTATTCTAAAGGCTTAGAATGGTCTAGGAATGTGTATTAGGACTTATAAGAACCATTAGAATGATCCTAAACATTGCTTGGTACACCAAGGGACGTAGAGGGTGTAGCACGAGTCCTTGGATGTTCTAACAAATGTAGAATGGTTAAGAGAGTATTCTAAAGGCTTAGAATGGTCTAGGAAGGTGTATTAGGACTTATAAAAACCATTAGAATGATCCTAAACATTGCTTGGTACACCAAGGGAGGTAGAGGGTGTAGCACGAGTCCTTGGATGTTCTAACAAGTGTAGAATGGTTAAGAGAGTATTCTAAAGGCTTAGAATCGTCTAGGAATGTGTATCAGGACTTATAAGAACCATTAGAATGATCCTAAACATTGCTTGGTACACCAAGGGACATAGAGGGTGTAGCACGAGTCCTTGGATGTTCTAACAAATGTAGAATGGTTAAGAGAGTATTCTAAAGGCTTAGAATGGTCTAGGAATGTGTATTAGGACTTATAAGAACCATTAGAATGATCCTAAACAATACTTGAGTCCTCAAGGGACGTAGAGGGTGTAGCATGAGTCCTTGGAGGTTTTAACAAGTGTATAATAGTTAAGAGAGTATTCTAAAGGCTTAGAATGGTCTAGGAATATGTATTTGGACTTATAAAAACCATTAGAATGATCCTAAACATTGCTTGGTACACCAAGGGACGTAGAGGGTGTAGCACGAGTCCTTGGATGTTCTAACAAATGTAGAATGGTTAAGAGAGTATTCAAAAGGCTTAGAATGGTCTAGGAAGGTGTATTAGGACTTATAAAAACCATTAGAATGATCCTAAACATTGCTTGGTACACCAAGGGAGGTAGAGGGTGTAGCACGAGTCCTTGGATGTTCTAACAAGTGTAGAATGGTTAAGAGAGTATTCTAAAGGCTTAGAATCGTCTAGGAATGTGTATCAGGACTTATAAGAACCATTAGAATGATCCTAAACATTGCTCGGTACCCCAAGTGACGTAGAGGGTGTAGCACGAGTCCTTGGAGGTTCTAACAAGTGTAGAATGGTTAAGAGAGTATTCTAAAGGCTTAGAATGGTCTAGGAATGTGTATTAGGACTTATAAGAACCATTAGAATGATCCTAAACATTGCTCGGTACCCCAAGGGACGTAGAGGGTGTAGCACGAGTCCTTGGAGGTTCTAACAAGTGTAGAATGATTAAGAGAGTATTCTAAAGGCTTAGAATGGTCCAGGAATGTGTATTAGGACTTATAAGAACCATTAGAATGATCCTAAACAATACTTGAGTCCTCAAGGGACGTAGAGGGTGTAGCACGAGTCCTTGGAGGTTCTAACAAGTGTATAATGGTTAAGAGAGTATTCTAAAGGCTTAGAATGGTCTAGGAAGGTGTGTTAGGACTTATAAAAACCATTAGAATGATCCTAAACATTGCTCGGTACCCCAAGGGACGTAGAGGGTGTAGCACGAGTCCTTGGAGGTTCTAACAAGTGTAGAATGGTTAAGAGAGTATTCTAAAGGCTTAGAATGGTCTAGGAATGTGTATTAGGACTTATAAGAACCATTAGAATGATCCTAAACAATACTTGAGTCCTCAAGGGACGTAAAGGGTGTAGCATGAGTCCTTGGAGGTTTTAACAAGTGTAGGATGGTTAAGAGAGTATTCTAAAGGCTTAGAATGGTCTAGGAATGTGTATGTGTATTAGGACTTATAAGAACCATTAGAATGATCCTAAACATTGCTCGGTACCCCAAATGACGTAGAGGGTGTAGCATGAGTCCTTGGAGGTTCTAACAAGTGTAGAATGATTAAGAGAGTATTCTAACGGCTTAGAATGGTCCAGGAATGTGTATTAGGACTTATAAGAACCATTAGAATGATCCTAAACAATACTTGAGTCCTCAAGGGACGTAGAGGGTGTAGCATGAGTCCTTGGAGGTTTTAACATGTGTATAATGGTTAAGAGAGTATTCTAAAGGCTTAGAATGGTCTAGAAATGTGTATTAGGACTTACAAGAACCATTAGAATGATCCTAAACATTGCTTGGTACCCCAAAGGACGTGGAGGGTGTAGCACGAGTCCTTGGAGGTTCTAACAAGTGTAGAATGGGTAAGAGAGTATTCAAAAGGCTTAGAATGGTCTAGGAATATGTATTTGGACTTATATGAACCATTCGAATGATCCTAAACAATGCTTGAGTCCCCAAGGGACGTAGAGGGTGTAGAACGAGTCCTTGGAGGTTCTAACAAGTGTAGAATGGTTAAGAGAGTATTCTAAAGGCTTAGAATGGTCTAGGAAGGTGTATTAGGACTTATAAGAACCATTAGAATGATCCTAAACATTGCTTGGTACACCAAGGGACGTAGAGGGTGTAGCACGAGTCCTTGGAGGTTCTAACAAGTGTAGAATGGTTTAGAGAGTATTCAAAAGGCTTAGAATGGTCTAGGAATATGTATTTGGACTTATATGAACCATTCGAATGATCCTAAACATTGCTTGGTACACTAAGGGACGTAGAGGGTGTAGCACGAGTCCTTGGATGTTCTAACAAGTGTAGAATGGTTAAGAGAGTATTCTAAAGGCTTAGAATGGTCTAGGAATATGTATTAGGACTTATAAGAACCAATAGAATGATCCTAAACAATACTTGAGTCCTCAAGGGACGTAGAGGGTGTAGCATGAGTCCTTGGAGGTTTTAACAAGTGTATAATGGTTAAGAGAGTATTCTAAAGGCTTAGAATGGTCTAGGAATGTGTATCAGGACTTATAAGAACCATTAGAATGATCCTAAACATTGCTCGGTACCCCAAGTGACGTAGAGGGTGTAGAACGAGTCCTTGGAGGTTCTAACAAGTGTAGAATGGTTAAGAGAGTATTCTAAAGGCTTAAAATCGTCTAGGAATGTGTATCAGGACTTATAAGAACCATTAGAATGATCCTAAACATTGCTCGGTACCCCAAGTGACGTAGAGGGTGTAGAACGAGTCCTTGGATGTTCTAACAAGTGTATAATGGTTAAGAGAGTATTCTAAAGGCTTAGAATGGTCTAGGAATGTGTATTAGGACTTATAAGAACCATTAGAATGATCCTAAACATTGCTTGGTACACTAAGGGACGTAGAGGGTGTAGCACGAGTCCTTGGATGTTCTAACAAGTGTATAATGGTTAAGAGAGTATTCTAAAGGCTTAGAATGGTCTAGGAATGTGTATTAGGACTTATAAGAACCATTAGAATGATCCTAAACATTGCTTGGTACACCAAGGGACGTAGAGGGTGTAGCACGAGTCCTTGGAGGTTCTAACAAGTGTAGAATGGTTAAGAGAGTATTCTAAAGGCTTAGAATGGTCTAGGAAGGTGTATTAGGACTTATAAAAACCATTAGAATGATCCTAAACATTGCTCGGTACACCAAGGGACGTAGAGGGTGTAGCACGAGTCCTTGGATGTTCTAACAAATGTAGAATGGTTAAGAGAGCATTATAAAGGCTTAGAATGGTCTAGGAATGTGTATTAGGACTTATAAGAACCATTAGAATGATCCTAAACATTGCTCGGTACCCCAAGTGACGTAGAGGGTGTAGCACGAGTCCTTGGAGGTTCTAACAAGTGTAGAATGATAAAGAGAGTATTCTAACGGCTTAGAATGGTCTAGGAATGTGTATTAGGACTTATAAGAACCATTAGAATGATCCTAAACAATACTTGAGTCCTCAAGGGACGTAGAGGGTGTAGTATGAGTCCTTGGAGGTTTTAACAAGTGTATAATGGTTAAGAGAGTATTCTAAAGGCTTAGAATGGTCTAGAAATGTGTATTAGGACTTATAAGAACCATTAGAATGATCCTAAACATTGCTTGGTACCCCAAAGGACGTGGAGGGTGTAGCACGAGTCCTTGGAGGTTCTAACAAGTGTAGAATGGGTAAGAGAGTATTCAAAAGGCTTAGAATGGTCTAGGAATATGTATTTGGACTTATATGAACCATTCGAATGATCCTAAACAATGCTTGAGTCCCCAAGGGACGTAGAGGGTGTAGCATGTGTCCTTGGAGGTTCTAACAAGTGTAGAATGGTTAAGAGAGTATTCTAAAGGCTTAGAATGGTCTAGGAAGGTGTATTAGGACTTATAAAAAGTATTAGAATGATCCTAAACATTGCTTGGTACACCAAGGGACGTAGAGGGTGTAGCACGAGTCCTTGGATGTTCTAACAAGTGTAGAATGGTTAAGAGAGTATTCTAAAGGCTTAGAATCGTCAAGGAATGTGTATCAGGACTTATAAGAACCATTAGAATGA
Organism: Crotalaria pallida; assembly: GCA_037953625.1. Lineage (NCBI taxonomy): Eukaryota > Viridiplantae > Streptophyta > Magnoliopsida > Fabales > Fabaceae > Crotalaria > Crotalaria pallida. The sequence goes on along the minus strand of CM075649.1, from coordinate 68,826,369 downwards.
TCCTAAACATTGCTCGGTACCCCAAGTGACGTAGAGGGTGTAGCACGAGTCCTTGGAGGTTCTAACAAGTGTAGAATGGTTAAGAGAGTATTCTAAAGGCTTAGAAGGGTCTAGGAAGGTGTATTAGGACTTATAAAAACCATTAGAATGATCCTAAACATTGCTCGGTACACCAAGGGACGTAGAGGGTGTAGCACGAGTCCTTGGATGTTCTAACAAATGTAGAATGGTTAAGAGAGTATTATAAAGGCTTAGAATGGTCTCGGAATGTGTATTAGGACTTATAAGAACCATTAGAATGATCCTAAACATTGCTCGGTACCCCATGTGACGTAGAGGGTGTAGCACGAGTCCTTGGAGGTTCTAACAAGTGTAGAATGATAAAGAGAGTATTCTAACGGCTTAGAATGGTCTAGGAATGTGTATTAGGACTTATAAGAACCATTAGAATGATCCTAAACAATACTTGAGTCCTCAAGGGACGTAGAGGGTGTAGCATGAGTCCTTGGAGGTTTTAACAAGTGTATAATGGTTAAGAGAGTATTCTAAAGGCTTAGAATGGTCTAGAAATGTGTATTAGGACTTATAAGAACCATTAGAATGATCCTAAACATTGCTTGGTATCCCAAAGGACGTGGAGGGTGTAGCACGAGTCCTTGGAGGTTCTAACAAGTGTAGAATGGGTAAGAGAGTATTCAAAAGGCTTAGAATGGTCTAGGAATATGTATTTGGACTTATATGAACCATTCGAATGATCCTAAACAATGCTTGAGTCCCCAAGGGACGTAGAGGGTGTAGCATGTGTCCTTGGAGGTTCTAACAAGTGTAGAATGGTTAAGAGAGTATTCTAAAGGCTTAGAATGGTCTAGGAAGGTGTATTAGGACTTATAAAAAGCATTAGAATGATCCTATACATTGCTTGGTACACCAAGGGACGTAGAGGGTGTAGCACGAGTCCTTGGATGTTCTAACAAGTGTAGAATGGTTAAGAGAGTATTCTAAAGGCTTAGAATCGTCAAGGAATGTGTATCAGGACTTATAAGAACCATTAGAATGATCCTAAACATTGCTCGGTACCCCAAGTGACGTAGAGGGTGTAGCACGAGTCCTTGGAGGTTCTAACAAGTGTAGAATGGTTAAGAGAGTATTCTAAAGGCTTAGAAGGGTCTAGGAAGGTGTATTAGGACTTATAAAAACCATTAGAATGATCCTAAACATTGCTCGGTACACCAAGGGACGTAGAGGGTGTAGCACGAGTCCTTGGAAGTTCTAACAAGTGTAGAATGGTTAAGAGAGTATTCTAAAGGCTTAGAATGGTCTAGGAATGTGTATTAGGACTTATAAGAACCATTAGAATGATCCTAAACATTGCTCGGTACCCCAAGTGACGTAGAGGGTGTAGCACGAGTCCTTGGAGGTTCTAACAAGTGTAGAATGGTTAAGAGAGTATTCTAAAGGCTTAGAAGGGTCTAGGAAGGTGTATTAGGACTTATAAAAACCATTAGAATGATCCTAAACATTGCTCGGTACACCAAGGGACGTAGAGGGTGTAGCACGAGTCCTTGGATGTTCTAACAAATGTAGAATGGTTAAGAGAGTATTATAAAGGCTTAGAATGGTCTCGGAATGTGTATTAGGACTTATAAGAACCATTAGAATGATCCTAAACATTGCTCGGTACCCCATGTGACGTAGAGGGTGTAGCACGAGTCCTTGGAGGTTCTAACAAGTGTAGAATGGTTAAGAGTATCCTAAAGGCTTAGAATGGTCTAGGAATGTGTATTAGGACTTATAAGAACCATTAGAATGATTCTAAACAATACTTGAGTCCTCAAGGGACGTAGAGGGTGTAGCACGAGTCCTTGGATGTTCTAACAAATGTAGAATGGTTAAGAGAGTATTCTAAAGGCTTAGAATGGTCTAGGAATGTGTATTAGGACTTATAAGAACCATTAGAATGATCCTAAACATTGCTCGGTAGCCCAAGTGACGTAGAGGGTGTAGCACGAGTCCTTGGAGGTTCTAACAAGTGTAGAATGGTTAAGAGAGTATTCTAAAGGCTTAGGTTGGTCTAGGAATGTGTATTAGGACTTATAAGAACCATTAGAATGATCCTAAACAATACTTGAGTCCTCAAGGGACGTAGAGGGTGTAGCATGAGTCCTTGGAGGTTTTAACAAGTGTATAATGGTTAAGAGAGTATTCTAAAGGCTTAGAATGGTCTAGGAATGTGTATTAGGACTTATAAGAACCATTAGAATGATCCTAAACATTGCTTGGTACACCAAGGGACATAGAGGGTGTAGCACGAGTCCTTGGATGTTCTAACAAGTATAGAATGGTTAAGAGAGTATTCTAAAGGCTTAGAATGGTCTAGAAATGTGTATTAGGACTTATAAGAACCATTAGAATGATCCTAAACATTGCTTGGTACCCCAAAGGACGTGGAGGGTGTAGCACGAGTCCTTGGAGGTTCTAACAAGTGTAGAATGGGTAAGAGAGTATTCAAAAGGCTTAGAATGGTCTAGGAATATGTATTTGGACTTATATGAACCATTCGAATGATCCTAAACAATGCTTGAGTCCCCAAGGGACGTAGAGGGTGTAGCATGTGTCCTTGGAGGTTCTAACAAGTGTAGACTGGTTAAGAGAGTATTCTAAAGGCTTAGAATGGTCTAGGAAGGTGTATTAGGACTTATAAAAACCATTAGAATTATCCTAAACATTGCTTGGTACACCAAGGGACGTAGAGGGTGTAGCACGAGTCCTTGGATGTTCTAACAAGTGTAGAATGGTTAAGAGAGTATTCTAAAGGCTTAGAATGGTCTAGGAATGTGTATTAGGACTTATAAGAACCAATAGAATGATCCTAAACAATACTTGAGTCCTCAAGGGACGTAGAGGGTGTAGCATGAGTCCTTGGAGGTTTTAACAAGTGTATAATGGTTAAGAGAGTATTCTAAAGGCTTAGAATGGTCTAGGAAGGTGTATTAGGACTTATAAAAACCATTAGAATGATCCTAAACATTGCTCGGTACACCAAGGGACGTAGAGGGTGTAGCACGAGTCCTTGGATGTTCTAACAAATGTAGAATGGTTAAGAGAGTATTATAAAGGCTTAGAATGGTCTAGGAATGTGTATTAGGACTTATAAGAACCATTAGAATGATCCTAAACATTGCTCGGTACCCCAAGTGACGTAGAGGGTGTAGCACGAGTCCTTGGAGGTTCTAACAAGTGTAGAATGATTAAGAGAGTATTCTAACGGCTTAGAATGGTCTAGGAATGTGTATTAGGACTTATAAGAACCATTAGAATGATCCTAAACAATACTTGAGTCCTCAAGGGACGTAGAGGGTGTAGCATGAGTCCTTGGAGGTTTTAACAAGTGTATAATGGTTAAGAGAGTATTCTAAAGGCTTAGAATGGTCTAGAAATGTGTATTAGGACTTATAAGAACCATTAGAATGATCCTAAACATTGCTTGGTACCCCAAAGGACGTGGAGGGTGTAGCACGAGTCCTTGGAGGTTCTAACAAGTGTAGAATGGGTAAGAGAGTATTCAAAAGGCTTAGAATGGTCTAGGAATATGTATTTGGACTTATATGAACCATTCGAATGATCCTAAACAATGCTTGAGTCCCCAAGGGATGTAGAGGGTGTAGCATGTGTCCTTGGAGGTTCTAACAAGTGTAGAATGGTTAAGAGAGTATTCTAAAGGCTTAGAATGGTCTAGGAATGTGTATCAGGACTTATAAGAACCATTAGAATGATCCTAAACATTGCTCGGTACCCCAAGTGACGTAGAGGGTGTAGCACGAGTCCTTGGAGGTTCTAACAAGTGTAGAATGGTTAAGAGAGTATTCTAAAGGCTTAGAATGGTCTAGGAATGTGTATTAGGACTTATAAGAACCATTAGAATGATCCTAAACATTGCTCGGTACCCCAAGGGACGTAGAGGGTGTAGCACGAGTCCTTGGAGGTTCTAACAAGTGTAGAATGGTTAAGAGAGTATTCTAAAGGCTTAGAATGGTCCAGGAATGTGTATTAGGACTTATAAGAACCATTAGAATGATCCTAAACAATACTTGAGTCCTCAAGGGACGTAGAGGGTGTAGCACGAGTCCTTGGAGGTTCTAACAAGTGTATAATGGTTAAGAGAGTATTATAAAGGCTTAGAATGGTCTAGGAAGGTGTATTAGGACTTATAAAAAGCATTAGAATGATCCTAAACATTGCTCGGTACCCCAAGGGACGTAGAGGGTGTAGCACGAGTCCTTGGAGGTTCTAACAAGTGTAGAATGGTTAAGAGAGTATTCTAAAGGCTTAGAATGGTCCAGGAATGTGTATTAGGACTTATAAGAACCATTAGAATGATCCTAAACAATACTTGAGTCCTCAAGGGACGTAGAGGGTGTAGCATGAGTCCTTGGAGGTTTTAACAAGTGTATAATGGTTAAGAGAGTATTCTAAAGGCTTAGAATGGTCTAGGAATGTGTATTAGGACTTATAAGAACCATTAGAATGATCCTAAACATTGCTTGGTACACCAAGGGACGTAGAGGGTGTAGCACGAGTCCTTGGATGTTCTAACAAATGTAGAATGGTTAAGAGAGTATTCTAAAGGCTTAGAATGGTCTAGGAATGTGTATTAGGACTTATAAGAACCATTAGAATGATCCTAAACATTGCTCGGTACCCCAAGTGACGTAGAGGGTGTAGCACGAGTCCTTGGAGGTTCTAACAAGTGTAGAATGGTTAAGAGAGTATTCTAAAGGCTTAGAATGGTCTAGGAAGGTGTATTAGGACTTATAAAAACCATTAGAATGATCCTAAACATTGCTCGGTACACCAAGGGACGTAGAGGGTGTAGCACGAGTCCTTGGATGTTCTAACAAATGTAGAATGGTTAAGAGAGTATTATAAAGGCTTAGAATGGTCTAGGAATGTGTATTAGGACTTATAAGAACCATTAGAATGATCCTAAACATTGCTCGGTACCCCAAGTGACGTAGAGGGTGTAGCACGAGTCCTTGGAGGTTCTAACAAGTGTAGAATGATTAAGAGAGTATTCTAACGGCTTAGAATGGTCGAGGAATGTGTATTAGGACTTATAAGAACCATTAGAATGATCCTAAACAATGCTTGAGTCCCCAAGGGATGTAGAGGTTGTAGCATGTGTCCTTGGAGGTTCTAACAAGTGTAGAATGGTTAAGAGAGTATTCTAAAGGCTTAGAATGGTCTAGGAAGGTGTATTAGGACTTATAAAAACCATTAGAATGATCCTAAACATTGCTTGGTACACCAAGGGAGGTAGAGGGTGTAGCACGAGTCCTTGGATGTTCTAACAAGTGTAGAATGGTTAAGAGAGTATTCTAAAGGCTTAGAATCGTCTAGGAATGTGTATCAGGACTTATAAGAACCATTAGAATGATCCTAAACATTGCTTGAGTCCCCAAGGGATGTAGAGGTTGTAGCATGTGTCCTTGGAGGTTCTAACAAGTGTAGAATGGTTAAGAGAGTATTCTAAAGGCTTAGAATGGTCTAGGAATGTGTATTAGGACTTATAAGAACCATTAGAATGATCCTAAACATTGCTCGGTACCCCAAGGGACGTAGAGGGTGTAGCACGAGTCCTTGGAGGTTCTAACAAGTGTAGAATGGTTAAGAGAGTATTCTAAAGGCTTAGAATGGTCCAGGAATGTGTATTAGGACTTATAAGAACCATTAGAATGATCCTAAACATTGCTCGGTACCCCAAGGGACGTAGAGGGTGTAGCACGAGTCCTTGGAGGTTCTAACAAGTGTATAATGGTTAAGAGAGTATTCTAAAGGCTTAGAATGGTCCAGGAATGTGTATTAGGACTTATAAAAACCATTAGAATGATCCTAAACATTGCTCGGTACACCAAGGGACGTAGAGGGTGTAGCACGAGTCCTTGGAGGTTCTAACAAGTGTAGAATGGTTAAGAGAGTATTCTAAAGGCTTAGAATGGTCCAGGAATGTGTATTAGGACTTATAAGAACCATTAGAATGATCCTAAACAATACTTGAGTCCTCAAGGGACGTAGAGGTTGTAGCATGAGTCCTTGGAGGTTTTAACAAGTGTATAATGGTTAAGAGAGTATTCTAAAGGCTTAGAATGGTCTAGGAATGTGTATTAGGACTTATAAGAACCATTAGAATGATCCTAAACATTGCTTGGTACACCAAGGGACGTAGAGGGTGTAGCACGAGTCCTTCGAGGTTCTAACAAGTGTAGAATGGTTAAGAGAGTATTCTAAAGGCTTAGAATGGTCCAGGAATGTGTATTAGGACTTATAAGAACCATTAGAATGATCCTAAACAATACTTGAGTCCTCAAGGGACGTAGAGGGTGTAGCACGAGTTCTTGGAGGTTCTAACAAGTGTATAATGGTTAAGAGAGTATTCTAAAGGCTTAGAATGGTCTAGGAAGGTGTATTAGGACTTATAAAAACCATTAGAATGATCCTAAACATTGCTCGGTACCCCAAGGGACGTAGAGGGTGTAGCACGAGTCCTTGGAGGTTCTAACAAGTGTAGAATGGTTAAGAGAGTATTCTAAAGGCTTAGAATGGTCCAGGAATGTGTATTAGGACTTATAAGAACCATTAGAATGATCCTAAACATTGCTCGGTACACCAAGGGACGTAGAGGGTGTAGCACGAGTCCTTGGATGTTCTAACAAGTGTAGAATGGTTAAGAGAGTATTCTAAAGGCTTAGAATGGTCTAGGAAGGTGTATTAGGATTTATAAAAACCATTAGAATGATCCTAAACATTGCTTGGTACACTAAGGGACGTAGAGGGTGTAGCACGAGTCCTTGGATGTTCTAACAACTGTAGAATGGTTAAGAGAGTATTCTAAAGGCTTAGAATGGTCTAGGAATGTGTATTTGGACTTATAAGAACCATTAGAATGATCCTAAACATTGCTCGGTACCCCAAGTGACGTAGAGGGTGTAGCCCGAGTCCTTGGAGGTTCTAACAAGTGTAGAATGGTTAAGAGTATTCTAAAGGCTTAGAATGGTCTAGGAATGTGTATTAGGACTTATAAGAACCATTAGAATGATCCTAAACAATACTTGAGTCCTCAAGGGACGTAGAGGGTGTAGCATGCGTCCTTGGAGGTTTTAACAAGTGTATAATGGTTAAGAGTGTATTCTAAAGGCTTAGAATGGTCTAGGAATGTGTATTAGGACTTATAAGAACCAATAGAATGATCCTAAACATTGCTCGGTACCCCAAGGGACGTAGAGGGTGTAGCACGAGTCCTTGGAGGTTCTAACAAGTGTAGAATGGTTAAGAGAGTATTCTAAAGGCTTAGAATGGTCCAGGAATATGTATTAGGACTTATAAGAACCATTAGAATGATCCTAAACAATACTTGAGTCCTCAAGGGACGTAGAGGGTGTAGCACGAGTCCTTGGAGGTTCTAACAAGTGTAGAATGGTTAAGAGAGTATTCTAAAGGCTTAGAATGGTCTAGGAATGTGTATTAGGACTTATAAGAACCATTAGAATGATCCTAAACATTGCTTGGTACACCAAGGGACGTAGAGGGTGTAGCACGAGTCCTTGGAGGTTCTAACAAGTGTAGAATGGTTAAGAGAGTATTCTAAAGGCTTAGAATGGTCTAGGAATGTGTATTAGGACTTATAAGAACCATTAGAATGATCCTAAACATTGCTTGGTACACCAAGGGACGTAGAGGGTGTAGCACGAGTCCTTGGAGGTTCTAATAAGTGTAGAATGGTTAAGAGAGTATTCTAAAGGCTTAGAATGGTCCAGGAATGTGTATTAGGACTTATAAGAACCATTAGAATGATCCTAAACAATACTTGAGTCCTCAAGGGACGTAGAGGGTGTAGCACGAGTCCTTGGAGGTTCTAACAAGTGTATAATGGTTAAGAGAGTATTCTAAAGGCTTAGAATGGTCTAGGAAGGTGTATTAGGACTTATAAAAACCATTAGAATGATCCTAAACATTGCTCGGTACCCCAAGGGACGTAGAGGGTGTAGCACGAGTCCTTGGAGGTTCTAACAAGTGTATAATGGTTAAGAGAGTATTCTAAAGGCTTAGAATGGTCCAGGAATGTGTATTAGGACTTATAAGAACCATTAGAATGATCCTAAACATTGCTCGGTACACCAAGGGACGTGGAGGGTGTAGCACGAGTCCTTGGATGTTCTAACAAGTGTAGAATGGTTAAGAGAGTATTCTAAAGGCTTAGAATGGTCCAGGAATGTGTATTAGGACTTATAAGAACCATTAGAATGATCCTAAACAATACTTGAGTCCTCAAGGGACGTAGAGGTTGTAGCATGAGTCCTTGGAGGTTTTAACAAGTGTATAATGGTTAAGAGAGTATTCTAAAGGCTTAGAATGGTCGAGGAATGTGTATTAGGACTTATAAGAACCATTAGAATGATCCTAAACATTGCTTGGTACACCAAGGGACGTAGAGGGTGTAGCACGAGTCCTTGGAGGTTCTAACAAGTGTATAATGGTTAAGAGAGTATTCTAAAGGCTTAGAATGGTCTAGGAATGTGTATTAGGACTTATAAGAACCATTAGAATGATCCTAAACATTGCTTGGTACACCAAGGGACGTAGAGGGTGTAGCACGAGTCGTTGGATGTTCTAACAAATGTAGAATGGTTAAGAGAGTATTCTAAAGGCTTAGAATGGTCTAGGAATGTGTATTAGGACTTATAAGAACCATTAGAATGATCCTAAACATTGCTCGGTACCCCAAGTGACGTAGAGGGTGTAGCACGAGTCCTTGGAGGTTCTAACAAGTGTAGAATGGTTAAGAGAGTATTCTAAAGGCTTAGAATGGTCTAGGAAGGTGTATTAGGACTTATAAAAACCATTAGAATGATCCTAAACATTGCTTGGTACACCAAGGGACGTAGAGGGTGTAGCACGAGTCCTTGGAGGTTCTAACAAGTGTAGAATGGTTAAGAGAGTATTCTAAAGGCTTAGAATGGTCCAGGAATGTGTATTAGGACTTATAAGAACCATTAGAATGATCCTAAACAATACTTGAGTCCTCAAGGGACGTGGAGGGTGTAGCACGAGTCCTTGGATGTTCTAACAAGTGTAGAATGGTTAAGAGAGTATTCTAAAGGCTTAGAATGGTCCAGGAATGTGTATTAGGACTTATAAGAACCATTAGAATGATCCTAAACAATACTTGAGTCCTCAAGGGACGTAGAGGTTGTAGCATGAGTCCTTGGAGGTTTTAACAAGTGTATAATGGTTAAGAGAGTATTCTAAAGGCTTAGAATGGTCTAGGAATGTGTATTAGGACTTATAAGAACCATTAGAATGATCCTAAACATTGCTTGGTACACCAAGGGACGTAGAGGGTGTAGCACGAGTCCTTGGAGGTTCTAACAAGTGTATAATGGTTAAGAGAGTATTCTAAAGGCTTAGAATGGTCTAGGAATGTGTATTAGGACTTATAAGAACCATTAGAATGATCCTAAACATTGCTTGGTACACCAAGGGACGTAGAGGGTGTAGCACGAGTCGTTGGATGTTCTAACAAATGTAGAATGGTTAAGAGAGTATTCTAAAGGCTTAGAATGGTCTAGGAATGTGTATTAGGACTTATAAGAACCATTAGAATGATCCTAAACATTGCTCGGTACCCCAAGTGACGTAGAGGGTGTAGCACGAGTCCTTGGAGGTTCTAACAAGTGTAGAATGGTTAAGAGAGTATTCTAAAGGCTTAGAATGGTCTAGGAATGTGTATCAGGACTTATAAGAACCATTAGAATGATCCTAAACATTGCTCGGTACCCCAAGGGACGTAGAGGGTGTAGCACGAGTCCTTGGAGGTTCTAACAAGTGTAGAATGGTTAAGAGAGTATTCTAAAGGCTTAGAATGGTCTAGGAATGTGTATTAGGACTTATAAGAACCATTAGAATGATCCTAAACATTGCTCGGTACCCCAAGGGACGTAGAGGGTGTAGCACGAGTCCTTGGAGGTTCTAACAAGTGTAGAATGGTTAAGAGAGTATTCTAAAGGCTTAGAATGGTCCAGGAATGTGTATTAGGACTTATAAGAACCATTAGAATGATCCTAAACAATACTTGAGTCCTCAAGGGACGTAGAGGGTGTAGCACGAGTCCTTGGAGGTTCTAACAAGTGTATAATGGTTAAGAGAGTATTATAAAGGCTTAGAATGGTCTAGGAAGGTGTATTAGGACTTATAAAAAGCATTAGAATGATCCTAAACATTGCTCGGTACCCCAAGGGACGTCGAGGGTGTAGCACGAGTCCTTGGAGGTTCTAACAAGTGTAGAATGGTTAAGAGAGTATTCTAAAGGCTTAGAATGGTCTAGGAATGTGTATTAGGACTTATAAGAACCATTAGAATGATCCTAAACATTGCTTGGTACACCAAGGGACGTAGAGGGTGTAGCACGAGTCCTTGGATGTTCTAACAAATGTAGAATGGTTAAGAGAGTATTCTAAAGGCTTAGAATGGTCTAGGAATGTGTATTAGGACTTATAAGAACCATTAGAATGATCCTAAACATTGCTCGGTACCCCAAGTGACGTAGAGGGTGTAGCACGAGTCCTTGGAGGTTCTAACAAGTGTAGAATGGTTAAGAGAGTATTCTAAAGGCTTAGAATGGTCTAGGAAGGTGTATTAGGACTTATAAAAACCATTAGAATGATCTTAAACATTGCTTGGTACACTAAGGGACGTAGAGGGTGTAGCACGAGTCCTTGGATGTTCTAACAAGTGTAGAATGGTTAAGAGAGTATTCTAAAGGCTTAGAATGGTCTAGGAATGTGTATTTGGACTTATAAGAACCATTAGAATGATCCTAAACATTGCTCGGTACCCCAAGTGACGTAGAGGGTGTAGCCCGAGTCCTTGGAGGTTCTAACAAGTGTAGAATGGTTAAGAGTATTCTAAAGGCTTAGAATGGTCTAGGAATGTGTATTAGGACTTATAAGAACCATTAGAATGATCCTAAACAATACTTGAGTCCTCAAGGGACGTAGAGGGTGTAGCATGCGTCCTTGGAGGTTTTAACAAGTGTATAATGGTTAAGAGTGTATTCTAAAGGCTTAGAATGGTCTAGGAATGTGTATTAGGACTTATAAGAACCAATAGAATGATCCTAAACATTGCTCGGTACCCCAAGGGACGTAGAGGGTGTAGCACGAGTCCTTGGAGGTTCTAACAAGTGTAGAATGATTAAGAGAGTATTCTAACAGCTTAGAATGGTCGAGGAATGTGTATTAGGACTTATAAGAACCATTAGAATGATCCTAAACAATGCTTGAGTCCCCAAGGGATGTAGAGGTTGTAGCATGTGTCCTTGGAGGTTCTAACAAGTGTAGAATGGTTAAGAGAGTATTCTAAAGGCTTAGAATGGTCTAGGAAGGTGTATTAGGACTTATAAAAACCATTAGAATGATCCTAAACATTGCTTGGTACACCAAGGGAGGTAGAGGGTGTAGCACGAGTCCTTGGATGTTCTAACAAGTGTAGAATGGTTAAGAGAGTATTCTAAAGGCTTAGAATGGTCTAGGAATGTGTATTAGGACTTATAAGAACCATTAGAATGATCCTAAACATTGCTTGGTACACCAAGGGACGTAGAGGGTGTAGCACGAGTCCTTGGATGTTCTAACAAATGTAGAATGGTTAAGAGAGTATTCTAAAGGCTTAGAATGGTCTAGGAATGTGTATTAGGACTTATAAGAACCATTAGAATGATCCTAAACATTGCTCGGTACCCCAAGTGACGTAGAGGGTGTAGCACGAGTCCTTGGAGGTTCTAACAAGTGTAGAATGGTTAAGAGAGTATTCTAAAGGCTTAGAATGGTCTAGGAAGGTGTATTAGGACTTATAAAAACCATTAGAATGATCCTAAACATTGCTTGGTACACTAAGGGACGTAGAGGGTGTAGCACGAGTCCTTGGATGTTCTAACAAGTGTAGAATGGTTAAGAGAGTATTCTAAAGGCTTAGAATGGTCTAGGAATGTGTATTTGGACTTATAAGAACCATTAGAATGATCCTAAACATTGCTCGGTACCCCAAGTGACGTAGAGGGTGTAGCCCGAGTCCTTGGAGGTTCTAACAAGTGTAGAATGGTTAAGAGTATTCTAAAGGCTTAGAATGGTCTAGGAATGTGTATTAGGACTTATAAGAACCATTAGAATGATCCTAAACAATACTTGAGTCCTCAAGGGACGTAGAGGGTGTAGCATGCGTCCTTGGAGGTTTTAACAAGTGTATAATGGTTAAGAGTGTATTCTAAAGGCTTAGAATGGTCTAGGAATGTGTATTAGGACTTATAAGAACCATTAGAATGATCCTAAACATTGCTCGGTACCCCAAGTGACGTAGAGGGTGTAGCACGAGTCCTTGGAGGTTCTAACAAGTGTAGAATGATTAAGAGAGTATTCTAACGGCTTAGAATGGTCGAGGAATGTGTATTAGGACTTATAAGAACCATTAGAATGATCCTAAACAATGCTTGAGTCCCCAAGGGATGTAGAGGTTGTAGCATGTGTCCTTGGAGGTTCTAACAAGTGTAGAATGGTTAAGAGAGTATTCTAAAGGCTTAGAATGGTCTAGGAAGGTGTATTAGGACTTATAAGAACCATTAGAATGATCCTAAACATTGCTTGGTACACCAAGGGAGGTAGAGGGTGTAGCACGAGTCCTTGGATGTTCTAACAAGTGTAGAATGGTTAAGAGAGTATTCTAAAGGCTTAGAATCGTCTAGGAATGTGTATCAGGACTTATAAGAACCATTAGAATGATCCTAAACATTGCTTGAGTCCCCAAGGGATGTAGAGGTTGTAGCATGTGTCCTTGGAGGTTCTAACAAGTGTAGAATGGTTAAGAGAGTATTCTAAAGGCTTAGAATGGTCTAGGAATGAGTATTAGGACTTATAAGAACCATTAGAATGATCCTAAACATTGCTCGGTACCCCAAGGGACGTAGAGGGTGTAGCACGAGTCCTTGGAGGTTCTAACAAGTGTAGAATGGTTAAGAGAGTATTCTAAAGGCTTAGAATGGTCCAGGAATGTGTATTAGGACTTATAAGAACCATTAGAATGATCCTAAACAATACTTGAGTCCTCAAGGGACGTAGAGGGTGTAGCACGAGTCCTTGGAGGTTCTAACAAGTGTATAATGGTTAAGAGAGTATTCTAAAGGCTTAGAATGGTCCAGGAATGTGTATTAGGACTTATAAGAACCATTAGAATGATCCTAAACATTGCTCGGTACACCAAGGGACGTAGAGGGTGTAGCACGAGTCCTTGGATGTTCTAACAAGTGTAGAATGGTTAAGAGAGTATTCTAAAGGCTTAGAATGGTCCAGGAATGTGTATTAGGACTTATAAGAACCATTCGAATGATCCTAAACAATACTTGAGTCCTCAAGGGACGTAGAGGTTGTAGCATGAGTCCTTGGAGGTTTTAACAAGTGTATAATGGTTAAGAGAGTATTCTAAAGGCTTAGAATGGTCTAGGAATGTGTATTAGGACTTATAAGAACCATTAGAATGATCCTAAACATTGCTTGGTACACCAAGGGACGTAGAGGGTGTAGCACGAGTCCTTGGAGGTTCTAACAAGTGTATAATGGTTAAGAGAGTATTCTAAAGGCTTAGAATGGTCTAGGAATGTGTATTAGGACTTATAAGAACCATTAGAATGATCCTAAACATTGCTTGGTACACCAAGGGACGTAGAGGGTGTAGCACGAGTCCTTGGATGTTCTAACAAATGTAGAATGGTTAAGAGAGTATCCTAAAGGCTTAGAATGGTCTAGGAATGTGTATTAGGACTTATAAGAACCATTAGAATGATCCTAAACATTGCTCGGTACCCCAAGTGACGTAGAGGGTGTAGCACGAGTCCTTGGAGGTTCTAACAAGTGTAGAATGGTTAAGAGAGTATTCTAAAGGCTTAGAATGGTCTAGGAAGGTGTATTAGGACTTATAAAAACCATTAGAATGATCCTAAACATTGCTTGGTACACTAAGGGACGTAGAGGGTGTAGCACGAGTCCTTGGATGTTCTAACAAGTGTAGAATGGTTAAGAGAGTATTCTAAAGGCTTAGAATGGTCTAGGAATGTGTATTTGGACTTATAAGAACCATTAGAATGATCCTAAACATTGCTCGGTACCCCAAGTGACGTAGAGGGTGTAGCCCGAGTCCTTGGAGGTTCTAACAAGTGTAGAATGGTTAAGAGTATTCTAAAGGCTTAGAATGGTCTAGGAATGTGTATTAGGACTTATAAGAACCATTAGAATGATCCTAAACAATACTTGAGTCCTCAAGGGACGTAGAGGGTGTAGCATGCGTCCTTGGAGGTTTTAACAAGTGTATAATGGTTAAGAGTGTATTCTAAAGGCTTAGAATGGTCTAGGAATGTGTATTAGGACTTATAAGAACCAATAGAATGATCCTAAACATTGCTCGGTACCCCAAGGGACGTAGAGGGTGTAGCACGAGTCCTTGGAGGTTCTAACAAGTGTATAATGGTTAAGAGAGTATTCTAAAGGCTTAGAATGGTCTAGGAATGTGTATTAGGACTTATAAGAACCATTAGAATGATCCGAAACATTGCTTGGTACACCAAGGGACGTAGAGGGTGTAGCACGAGTCCTTGGATGTTCTAACAAATGTAGAATGGTTAAGAGAGTATTCTAAAGGCTTAGAATCGTCTAGGAATGTGTATCAGGACTTATAAGAACCATTAGAATGATCCTAAACATTGCTCGGTTCCCCAAGTGATGTAGAGGGTGTAGCACGAGTCCTTGGAGGTTCTAACAAGTGTAGAATGGTTAAGAGAGTATTCTAAAGGCTTAGAATGGTCTAGGAATGTGTATTAGGACTTATAAGAACCATTAGAATGATCCTAAACATTGCTTGGTACACCAAGGGACGTAGAGGGTGTAGCACGAGTCCTTGGAGGTTTTAAGAAGTGTAGAATGGTTAAGAGAGTATTCTAAAGGCTTAGAATGGTCTAGGAAGGTGTATTAGGACTTATAAGAACCATTAGAATGATCCTAAACATTGCTAGGTACACCAAGGGACGTGGAGGGTGTAGCACGAGTCCTTGGATGTTCTAACAAGTGTAGAATGGTTAAGAGAGTATTCTAAAGGCTTAGAATGGTCTAGGAATGTGTATTAGGACTTATAAGAACCATTAGAATGATCCTAAACATTGCTTGGTACACCAAGGGACGTAGAGGGTGTAGCACGAGTCCTTGGAGGTTCTAACAAGTGTAGAATGGTTAAGAGAGTATTCTAAAGGCTTAGAATGGTCCAGGAATGTGTATTAGGACTTATAAGAACCATTAGAATGATCCTAAACAATACTTGAGTCCTCAAGGGACGTAGAGGGTGTAGCACGAGTCCTTGGAGGTTCTAACAAGTGTATAATGGTTAAGAGAGTATTCTAAAGGCTTAGAATGGTCTAGGAAGGTGTATTAGGACTTATAAAAACCATTAGAATGATCCTAAACATTGCTCGGTACCCCAAGGGACGTAGAGGGTGTAGCACGAGTCCTTGGAGGTTCTAACAAGTGTAGAATGGTTAAGAGAGTATTCTAAAGGCTTAGAATGGTCCAGGAATGTGTATTAGGACTTATAAGAACCATTAGAATGATCCTAAACATTGCTCGGTACACCAAGGGACGTAGAGGGTGTAGCACGAGTCCTTGGATGTTCTAACAAGTGTAGAATGGTTAAGAGAGTATTCTAAAGGCTTAGAATGGTCTAGGAAGGTGTATTAGGATTTATAAAAACCATTAGAATGATCCTAAACATTGCTTGGTACACCAAGGGACGTAGAGGGTGTAGCACGAGTCCTTGGATGTTCTAACAAGTGTAGAATGGTTAAGATAGTATTCTAAAGGCTTAGAATGGTCTAGGAATGTGTATTAGGACTTATAAGAACCATTAGAATGATCCTAAACATTGCTCGGTACCCCAAGTGACGTAGAGGGTGTAGCAGGAGTCCTTGGAGGTTTTAACAAGTGTATAATGGTTAAGAGAATATTCTAAAGGCTTAGAATGGTCTAGGAATGTGTATTAGGACTTATAAGAACCATTAGAATGATCCTAAACATTGCTCGGTACCCCAAGTGACGTAGAGGGTGTAGCACGAGTCCTTGGAGGTTCTAACAAGTGTAGAATGGTTAAGAGAGTATTCTAAAGGCTATGAATGGTCTAGGAATATGTATTTGGACTTATAAGAACCATTAGAATGATCCTAAACAATGCTTGAGTCCCCAAGGGACGTAGAGCGTGTAGCATGAGTCCTTGGAGGTTCTAACAAGTGTAGAATGGTTAAGAGAGTATTCTAAAGGCTATGAATGGTCTAGGAATATGTATTTGGACTTATAAGAACCATTAGAATGATCCTAAACAATGCTTGAGTCCCCAAGGGACGTAGAGGGTGTAGCATGAGTCCTTGGAGGTTCTAACAAGTGTAGAATGGTTAAGAGAGTATTCTAAAGGCTTAGAATGGTCTAGGAAGGTGTATTAGGACTTATAAGAACCATTAGAATGATCCTAAACATTGCTTGGTACACCAAGGGACGTAGAGGGTGTAGCACGAGTACTTGGATGTTCTAACAAGTGTAGAATTGTTAAGAGAGTATTCTAAAGGCTTAGAATGGTCTAGGAATGTGTATTAGGGCTTATAAGAACCATTAGAATGATCCTAAACAATACTTGAGTCCTCAAGGGACGTAGAGGGTGTAGCATGAGTCCTTGGAGGTTTTAACAAGAGTATAATGGTTAAGAGAGTATTCTAAAGGTTTAGAATGGTCTAGGAATGTGTATTAGGACTTATAAGGACCATTAGAATGATCCTAAACATTGCTTGGTACACCAAGGGAAGTAGAGGGTGTAGCACGAGTCCTTGGATGTTCTAACAAGTGTAGAATGGTTAAGAGAGTATTCTAAAGGCTTAGAATGGTCTAGGAATGTGTATTAGGACTTATAAGAACCATTACAATGATCCTAAACAATACTTGAGTCCTCAAGGGACGTAGAGGGTGTAGCATTAGTCCTTGGATGTTTTAACAAGTGTATAATGGTTAAGAGAGTATTCTAAATGCTTAGAATGGTCTAGGAATGTGTATTAGGACTTATAAGAACCATTAGAATGATCCTAAACATTGCTTGGTACACCAAGGGACGTAGAGGGTGTAGCACGAGTCCTTGGATGTTCTAACAAGTGTAGAATGGTTAAGAGAGTATTCTAAAGGCTTAGAATGGTCTAGGAATGTGTATTAGGACTTATAAGAACCATTACAATGATCCTAAACAATACTTGAGTCCTCAAGGGACGTAGAGGGTGTAGCATTAGTCCTTGGATGTTTTAACAAGTGTATAATGGTTAAGAGAGTATTCTAAAGGCTTAGAATGGTCTAGGAATGTGTATTAGGACTTATAAGAACCATTACAATGATCCTAAACAATACTTGAGTCCTCAAGGGACGTAGAGGGTGTAGCATTAGTCCTTGGATGTTTTAACAAGTGTATAATGGTTAAGAGAGTATTCTAAATGCTTAGAATGGTCTAGGAATGTGTATTAGGACTTATAAGAACCATTAGAATGATCCTAAACATTGCTCGGTACCCCAAGTGACGTAGAGGGTGTAGCACGAGTCCTTGGAGGTTCTAACAAGTGTAGAATGGTTAAGAGAGTATTCTAAAGGCTATGAATGGTCTAGGAATATGTATTTGGACTTATAAGAACCATTAGAATGATCCTAAACAATGCTTGAGTCCCCAAGGGACGTAGAGCGTGTAGCATGAGTCCTTGGAGGTTCTAACAAGTGTAGAATGGTTAAGAGAGTATTCTAAAGGCTTAGAATGGTCTAGGAATGTGTATTAGGACTTATAAG
The DNA here is from genome assembly GCA_037953625.1 of Crotalaria pallida. Lineage (NCBI taxonomy): Eukaryota > Viridiplantae > Streptophyta > Magnoliopsida > Fabales > Fabaceae > Crotalaria > Crotalaria pallida. The sequence continues at coordinate 68,808,424 of CM075649.1, read as the reverse complement.
AACCATTACAATGATCCTAAGCAATACAAGAGTCCTCAAGGGACGTAGAGGGTGTAGCATTAGTCCTTGGATGTTTTAACAAGTGTATAATGGTTAAGAGAGTATTCTAAATGCTTAGAATGGTCTAGGAATGTGTATTAGGACTTATAAGAACCATTAGAATGATCCTAAACATTGCTCGGTACCCCAAGTGACGTAGAGGGTGTAGCACGAGTCCTTGGAGGTTCTAACAAGTGTAGAATGGTTAAGAGAGTATTCTAAAGGCTATGAATGGTCTAGGAATATGTATTTGGACTTATAAGAACCATTAGAATGATCCTAAACAATACTTGAGTCCCAAGGGACGTAGAGGGTGTAGCACGAGTCCTTGGAGGTTTTAACAATTGTAGAATGGTTAAGAGAGTATTCTAAAGGCTTAGAATGGTCTAGGAAGGTGTATTAGGACTTATAAGAACCATTAGAATGATCCTAAACATTGCTAGGTACACCAAGGGATGTGGAGGGTGTAGCACGAGTCCTTGGATGTTCTAACAAGTGTAGAATTGTTAAGAGAGTATTCTAAAGGCTTAGAATGGTCTAGGAATGTGTATTAGGACTTATAAGAACCATTACAATGATCCTAAACAATACTTGAGTCCTCAAGGGACGTAGAGGGTGTAGCATTAGTCCTTGGATGTTTTAACAAGTGTATAATGGTTAAGAGAGTATTCTAAAGGCTTAGAATGGTCTAGGAATGTGTATTAGGACTTATAAGAACCATTACAATGATCCTAAACAATACTTGAGTCCTCAAGGGACGTAGAGGGTGTAGCATTAGTCCTTGGATGTTTTAACAAGTGTATAATGGTTAAGAGAGTATTCTAAAGGCTTAGAATGGTCTAGGAAGGTGTATTAGGACTTATAAGAACCATTAGAATGATCCTAAACATTGCTAGGTACACCAAGGGACGTGGAGGGTGTAGCACGAGTCCTTGGATGTTCTAACAAGTGTAGAATGGTTAAGAGAGTATTCTAAAGGCTTAGAATGGTCAAGGAATGTGTATTAGGACTTATAAGAACCATTAGAATGATCCTAAACAATGCTTGAGTCCTCAAGGGACGTAGAGCGTGTAGCATGAGTCCTTGGAGGTTCTAACAAGTGTAGAATGGTTAAGAAAGTATTCTAAAGGCTTAGAATGGTCTAGGAATGTGTATTAGGACATATAAAATCATTAGAATGATCCTAAACATTGCTTGGTACCCCAACGGACTTAGAGGGTGTAGCACGAGTCCTTGGAGGTTCTAACAAGTGTGGAATGGTTAAGAGAGTATTCTAAAGGCATAGAATGGTCTAGGAATGTGTATTAGGACTTATAAGAACCATTAGAATGATCCTAAAAATTGCTCGGTACCCCAAGTGACGTAGAGGGTGTAGCACGAGTCCTTGGAGGTTCTAACAATTGTAGAATGGTTAAGAGAGTATTCTAAAGGCTTAGAATGGTCTAGGAACATGTATTTGGACTTATAAGAACCATTAGAATGATCCTAAACATTGCTTGGTACACCAAGGGACGTAGAGGGTGTAGCACGAGTCCTTGGATGTTCTAACAAGTGTAGAATGGTTAAGAGAGTATTCTAAAGGCTAAGAATGGTCTAGGAATATGTATTTGGACTTATAAGAACCATTAGAATGATCCTAAACATTGCTTGGTACCCCAAAGGACGTAGAGGGTGTAGCATGAGTCCTTGGAGGTTCTAACAAGTGTAGAATGGTTAAGAGAGTATTCTAAAGGCTTAGAATGATCTAGGAAGGTGTATTTGGACTTATAAGAACCATTAGAATGATCCTAAACAATGCTAGAGTCCCCAAGGGACGTAGAGGGTGTAGCATGAGTCCTTGGAGGTTCTAACAAGTGTAGAATGGTTAAGAGAGTATTCTAAAGGCTTAGAATGGTCTAGGAAGGTGTATTTGGACTTATAAGAACCATTAGAATGATCCTAAACAATGCTAGAGTCCCCAAGGGACGTAGAGGGTGTAGCATGAGTCCTTGGAGGTTCTAACAAGTGTAGAATGGTTAAGAGAGTATTCTAAAGGCTTAGAATGGTCTAGTAAGGTGTGTTAGGACTTATAAGAACCATTAGAATGATCCTAAACATTGCTTGGTACACCAAGGGACGTAGAGGGTGTAGCACGAGTCCTTGGATGTTCTAACAAGTGTAGAATGGTTAAGAGAGTATTCTAAAGGCTTAGAATGGTCTAGGAATGTGTATTAGGACTTATAAGAACCATTACAATGATCCTAAACAATACTTGAGTCCTCAAGGGACGTAGAGGGTGTAGCATTAGTCCTTGGATGTTTTAACAAGTGTATAATGGTTAAGAGAGTATTCTAAATGCTTAGAATGGTCTAGGAATGTGTATTAGGACTTATATGAACAATTAGAATGATCCTAAACATTGCTCGGTACCCCAAGTGACGTAGAGGGTGTAGCACGAGTCCTTGGAGGTTCTAACAAGTGTAGAATGGTTAAGAGAGTATTCTAAAGGCTATGAATGGTCTAGGAATATGTATTTGGACTTATAAGAACCATTAGAATGATCCTAAACAATGCTTGAGTCCCCAAGGGACGTAGAGCGTGTAGCATGAGTCCTTGGAGGTTCTAACAAGTGTAGAATGGTTAAGAGAGTATTCTAAAGGCTATGAATGGTCTAGGAATATGTATTTGGACTTATAAGAACCATTAGAATGATCCTAAACAATGCTTGAGTCCCCAAGGGACGTAGAGGGTGTAGCATGAGTCCTTGGAGGTTCTAACACGTGTAGAATGGTTAAGAGAGTATTCTAAAGGCTTAGAATGGTCTAGGAAGGTGTATTAGGACTTATAAGAACCATTAGAATGATCCTAAACATTGCTTGGTACACCAAGGGACGTAGAGGGTGTAGCACGAGTACTTGGATGTTCTAACAAGTGTAGAATTGTTAAGAGAGTATTCTAAAGGCTTAGAATGGTCTAGGAATGTGTATTAGGGCTTATAAGAACCATTAGAATGATCCTAAACAATACTTGAGTCCTCAAGGGACGTAGAGGGTGTAGCATGAGTCCTTGGAGGTTTTAACAAGAGTATAATGGTTAAGAGAGTATTCTAAAGGCTTAGAATGGTCTAGGAATGTGTATTAGGACTTATAAGGACCATTAGAATGATCCTAAACATTGCTTGGTACACCAAGGGACGTAGAGGGTGTAGCACGAGTCCTTGGATGTTCTAACAAGTGTAGAATGGTTAAGAGAGTATTCTAAAGGCTTAGAATGGTCTAGGAATGTGTATTAGGACTTATAAGAACCATTACAATGATCCTAAACAATACTTGAGTCCTCAAGGGACGTAGAGGGTGTAGCATTAGTCCTTGGATGTTTTAACAAGTGTATAATGGTTAAGAGAGTATTCTAAATGCTTAGAATGGTCTAGGAATGTGTATTAGGACTTATAAGAACCATTAGAATGATCCTAAACATTGCTCGGTACCCCAAGTGACGTAGAGGGTGTAGCACGAGTCCTTGGAGGTTCTAACAAGTGTAGAATGGTTAAGAGAGTATTCTAAAGGCTATGAATGGTCTAGGAATATGTATTTGGACTTATAAGAACCATTAGAATGATCCTAAACAATGCTTGAGTCCCCAAGGGACGTAGAGCATGTAGCATGAGTCCTTGGAGGTTCTAACAAGTGTAGAATGGTTAAGAGAGTATTCTAAAGGCTATGAATGGTCTAGGAATATGTATTTGGACTTATAAGAACCATTAGAATGATCCTAAACAATACTTGAGTCCCAAGGGACGTAGAGGGTGTAGCACGAGTCCTTGGAGGTTTTAACAATTGTAGAATGGTTAAGAGAGTATTCTAAAGGCTTAGAATGGTCTAGGAAGGTGTATTAGGACTTATAAGAACCATTAGAATGATCCTAAACATTGCTAGGTACACCAAGGGACGTGGAGGGTGTAGCACGAGTCCTTGGATGTTCTAACAAGTGTAGAATGGTTAAGAGAGTATTCTAAAGGCTTAGAATGGTCAAGGAATGTGTATTAGGACTTATAAGAACCATTAGAATGATCCTAAACAATGCTTGAGTCCTCAAGGGACGTAGAGCGTGTAGCATGAGTCCTTGGAGGTTCTAACAAGTGTAGAATGGTTAAGAAAGTATTCTAAAGGCTTAGAATGGTCTAGGAATGTGTATTAGGACATATAAAATCATTAGAATGATCCTAAACATTGCTTGGTACCCCAACGGACTTAGAGGGTGTAGCACGAGTCCTTGGAGGTTCTAACAAGTGTGGAATGGTTAAGAGAGTATTCTAAAGGCATAGAATGGTCTAGGAATGTGTATTAGGACTTATAAGAACCATTAGAATGATCCTAAAAATTGCTCGGTACCCCAAGTGACGTAGAGGGTGTAGCACGAGTCCTTGGAGGTTCTAACAATTGTAGAATGGTTAAGAGAGTATTCTAAAGGCTTAAAATGGTCTAGGAACATGTATTTGGACTTATAAGAACCATTAGAATGATCCTAAGCATTGCTTGGTACACCAAGGGACGTAGAGGGTGTAGCACGAGTCCTTGGATGTTCTAACAAGTGTAGAATGGTTAAGAGAGTATTCTAAAGGCTAAGAATGGTCTAGGAATATGTATTTGGACTTATAAGAACCATTAGAATGATCCTAAACATTGCTTGGTACCCCAAAGGACGTAGAGGGTGTAGCATGAGTCCTTGGAGGTTCTAACAAGTGTAGAATGGTTAAGAGAGTATTCTAAAGGCTTAGAATGGTCTAGGAAGGTGTATTTGGACTTATAAGAACCATTAGAATGATCCTAAACAATGCTAGAGTCCCCAAGGGACGTAGAGGGTGTAGCATGAGTCCTTGGAGGTTCTAACAAGTGTAGAATGGTTAAGAGAGTATTCTAAAGGCTTAGAATGGTCTAGGAAGGTGTATTTGGACTTATAAGAACCATTAGAATGATCCTAAACAATGCTAGAGTCCCCAAGGGACGTAGAGGGTGTAGCATGAGTCCTTGGAGGTTCTAACAAGTGTAGAATGGTTAAGAGAGTATTCTAAAGGCTTAGAATGGTCTAGTAAGGTGTGTTAGGACTTATAAGAACCATTAGAATGATCCTAAACATTGCTTGGTACACCAAGGGACGTAGAGGGTGTAGCACGAGTCCTTGGATGTTCTAACAAGTGTAGAATGGTTAAGAGAGTATTCTAAAGGCTTAGAATGGTCTAGGAATGTGTATTAGGACTTATAAGAACCATTACAATGATCCTAAACAATACTTGAGTCCTCAAGGGACGTAGAGGGTGTAGCATTAGTCCTTGGATGTTTTAACAAGTGTATAATGGTTAAGAGAGTATTCTAAATGCTTAGAATGGTCTAGGAATGTGTATTAGGACTTATATGAACAATTAGAATGATCCTAAACATTGCTCGGTACCCCAAGTGACGTAGAGGGTGTAGCACGAGTCCTTGGAGGTTCTAACAAGTGTAGAATGGTTAAGAGAGTATTCTAAAGGCTATGAATGGTCTAGGAATATGTATTTGGACTTATAAGAACCATTAGAATGATCCTAAACAATGCTTGAGTCCCCAAGGGACGTAGAGCGTGTAGCATGAGTCCTTGGAGGTTCTAACAAGTGTAGAATGGTTAAGAGAGTATTCTAAAGGCTATGAATGGTCTAGGAATATGTATTTGGACTTATAAGAACCATTAGAATGATCCTAAACAATGCTTGAGTCCCCAAGGGACGTAGAGGGTGTAGCATGAGTCCTTGGAGGTTCTAACAAGTGTAGAATGGTTAAGAGAGTATTCTAAAGGCTTAGAATGGTCTAGGAAGGTGTATTAGGACTTATAAGAACCATTAGAATGATCCTAAACATTGCTTGGTACACCAAGGGACGTAGAGGGTGTAGCACGAGTACTTGGATGTTCTAACAAGTGTAGAATTGTTAAGAGAGTATTCTAAAGGCTTAGAATGGTCTAGGAATGTGTATTAGGGCTTATAAGAACCATTAGAATGATCCTAAACAATACTTGAGTCCTCAAGGGACGTAAAGGGTGTAGCATGAGTCCTTGGAGGTTTTAACAAGAGTATAATGGTTAAGAGAGTATTCTAAAGGCTTAGAATGGTCTAGGAATGTGTATTAGGACTTATAAGGACCATTAGAATGATCCTAAACATTGCTTGGTACACCAAGGGACGTAGAGGGTGTAGCACGAGTCCTTGGATGTTCTAACAAGTGTAGAATGGTTAAGAGAGTATTCTAAAGGCTTAGAATGGTCTAGGAATGTGTATTAGGACTTATAAGAACCATTACAATGATCCTAAGCAATACAAGAGTCCTCAAGGGACGTAGAGGGTGTAACATTAGTCCTTGGATGTTTTAACAAGTGTATAATGGTTAAGAGAGTATTCTAAATGCTTAGAATGGTCTAGGAATGTGTATTAGGACTTATAAGAACCATTAGAATGATCCTAAACATTGCTCGGTACCCCAAGTGACGTAGAGGGTGTAGCACGAGTCCTTGGAGGTTCTAACAAGTGTAGAATGGTTAAGAGAGTATTCTAAAGGCTATGAATGGTCTAGGAATATGTATTTGGACTTATAAGAACCATTAGAATGATCCTAAACAATGCTTGAGTCCCCAAGGGACGTAGAGCGTGTAGCATGAGTCCTTGGAGGTTCTAACAAGTGTAGAATGGTTAAGAGAGTATTCTAAAGGCTATGAATGGTCTAGGAATATGTATTTGGACTTATAAGAACCATTAGAATGATCCTAAACAATGCTTGAGTCCCCAAGGGACGTAGAGGGTGTAGCATGAGTCCTTGGAGGTTCTAACAAGTGTAGAATGGTTAAGAGAGTATTCTAAAGGCTTAGAATGGTCTAGGAAGGTGTATTAGGACTTATAAGAACCATTAGAATGATCCTAAACATTGCTTGGTACACCAAGGGACGTAGAGGGTGTAGCACGAGTCCTTGGATGTTCTAACAAGTGTAGAATTGTTAAGAGAGTATTCTAAAGGCTTAGAATGGTCTAGGAATGTGTATTAGGGCTTATAAGAACCATTAGAATGATCCTAAACAATACTTGAGTCCTCAAGGGACGTAGAGGGTGTAGCATGAGTCCTGGGAGGTTTTAACAAGTGTATAATGGTTAAGAGAGTATTCTAAAGGCTTAGAATGGTCAAGGAATGTGTATTAGGACTTATAAGGACCATTAGAATGATCCTAAACATTGCTTGGTACACCAAGGGACGTAGAGGGTGTAGCACGAGTCCTTGGATGTTCTAACAAGTGTAGAATGGTTAAGAGAGTATTCTAAAGGCTTAGAATGGTCTAGGAATGTGTATTAGGACTTATAAGAACCATTAGAATGATCGTAAAAATTGCTCGGTACCCCAAGTGACGTAGAGGGTGTAGCACGAGTCCTTGGAGGTTCTAACAAGTGTAGAATGGTTAAGAGAGTATTCTAAAGGCTTAGAATGGTCTAGGAACATGTATTTGGACTTATAAGAACCATTAGAATGATCATAAACAATGCTAGAGTCCCCAAGGGACGTAGAGGGTGTAGCATGAGTCCTTGGAGGTTTTAACAAGTGTAGAATGGTTAAGAGAGTATTCTAAAGGCTTAGAATGGTCTTGGAATGTGTATTAGGACATATAAAATCATTAGAATGATCCTAAACATTGCTTGGTACCCCAAAGGACTTAGAGGGTGTAGCACGAGTCCTTGGAGGTTCTAACAAGTGTAGAATGGTTAAGAGAGTATTCTAAAGGCATAGAATGGTCTAGGAATGTGTATTAGGACTTATAAGAACCATTAGAATGATCGTAAAAATTGCTCGGTACCCCAAGTGACGTAGAGGGTGTAGCACGAGTCCTTAGAGGTTCTAACAAGTGTAGAATGGTTAAGAGAGTATTCTAAAGGCTTAGAATGGTCTAGGAATGTGGATTTGGACTTATAAGAACCATTAGAATGATCCTAAACAATGCTAGAGTCCCCAAGGGACGTAGAGGGTGTAGCATGAGTCCTTGGAGGTTTTAACAAGTGTAGAATGGTTAAGAGAGTATTCTAAAGGCTTAGAATGGTCTAGGAATGTGTATTAGGACATATAAAATCATTAGAATGATCCTAAACATTGCTTGGTACCCCAAAGGACTTAGAGGGTGTAGCACGAGTCCTTGGAGGTTCTAACAAGTGTAGAATGGTTAAGAGAGTATTCTAAAGGCATAGAATGGTCTAGGAATGTGTATTAGGACTTATAAGAACCATTAGAATGATCGTAAAAATTGCTCGGTACCCCAAGTGACGTAGAGGGTGTAGCACGAGTCCTTGGAGGTTCTAACAAGTGTAGAATGGTTAAGAGAGTATTCTAAAGGCTTAGAATGGTCTAGGAACATGTATTTGGACTTATAAGAACCATTAGAATGATCATAAACAATGCTAGAGTCCCCAAGGGACGTAGAGGGTGTAGCATGAGTCCTTGGAGGTTTTAACAAGTGTAGAATGGTTAAGAGAGTATTCTAAAGGCTTAGAATGGTCTAGTAGGAATGTGTATTAGGACTTATAAGAACCATTAGAATGATCCTAAACAATACTTGAGTCCTCAAGGGACGTAGAGGGTGTAGCATGAGTCCTTGGAGGTTTTAACAAGTGTATAATGGTTAAGAGAGTATTCTAAAGGCTTAGAATGGTCTAGGAATGTGTATTAGGACTTATAAGAACCAATAGAATGATCCTAAACATTGCTTGGTACACCAAGGGACGTAGAGGGTGTAGCACGAGTCCTTGGATGTTCTAACAAGTGTAGAATGGTTAAGAGAGTATTCTAAAGGCTTAGAATGGTCTAGGAATGTGTATTAGGACTTATAAGAACCATTAGAATGATCCTAAACAATACTTGAGTCCTCAAGGGACGTAGAGGGTGTAGCATGAGTCCTTGGAGGTTTTAACAAGTGTATAATGGTTAAGAGAGTATTCTAAAGGCTTAGAATGGTCTAGGAATGTGTATTAGGACTTTTAAGAACCATTAGAATGATCCTAAACATTGCTTGGTACACCAAGGGACGTAGAGGGTGTAGCACGAGTCCTTGGATGTTCTAACAAGTGTAGAATGGTTAAGAGAGTATTCTAAAGGCTTAGAATGGTCTAGGAATGTGTATTAGGACTTATAAGAACCATTAGAATGATCGTAAAAATTGCTCGGTACCCCAAGTGACGTAGAGGGTGTAGCACGAGTCCTTGGAGGTTCTAACAAGTGTAGAATGGTTAAGAGAGTATTCTAAAGGCTTAGAATGGTCTAGGAACATGTATTTGGACTTATAAGAACCATTAGAATGATCATAAACAATGCTAGAGTCCCCAAGGGACGTAGAGGGTGTAGCATGAGTCCTTGGAGGTTTTAACAAGTGTAGAATGGTTAAGAGAGTATTCTAAAGGCTTAGAATGGTCTAGTAGGAATGTGTATTAGGACTTATAAGAACCATTAGAATGATCCTAAACAATACTTGAGTCCTCAAGGGACGTAGAGGGTGTAGCATGAGTCCTTGGAGGTTTTAACAAGTGTATAATGGTTAAGAGAGTATTCTAAAGGCTTAGAATGGTCTAGGAATGTGTATTAGGACTTATAAGAACCAATAGAATGATCCTAAACATTGCTTGGTACACCAAGGGACGTAGAGGGTGTAGCACGAGTCCTTGGATGTTCTAACAAGTGTAGAATGGTTAAGAGAGTATTCTAAAGGCTTAGAATGGTCTAGGAATGTGTATTAGGACTTATAAGAACCATTAGAATGATCCTAAACAATACTTGAGTCCTCAAGGGACGTAGAGGGTGTAGCATGAGTCCTTGGAGGTTTTAACAAGTGTATAATGGTTAAGAGAGTATTCTAAAGGCTTAGAATGGTCTAGGAATGTGTATTAGGACTTTTAAGAACCATTAGAATGATCCTAAACATTGCTTGGTACACCAAGGGACGTAGAGGGTGTAGCACGAGTCCTTGGATGTTCTAACAAGTGTAGAATGGTTAAGAGAGTATTCTAAAGGCTTAGAATGGTCTAGGAATGTGTATTAGGACTTATAAGAACCATTAGAATGATCGTAAAAATTGCTCGGTACCCCAAGTGACGTAGAGGGTGTAGCACGAGTCCTTGGAGGTTCTAACAAGTGTAGAATGGTTAAGAGAGTATTCTAAAGGCTTAGAATGGTCTAGGAACATGTATTTGGACTTATAAGAACCATTAGAATGATCATAAACAATGCTAGAGTTCCCAAGGGACGTAGAGGGTGTAGCATGAGTCCTGGGAGGTTTTAACAAGTGTATAATGGTTAAGAGAGTATTCTAAAGGCTTAGAATGGTCTAGGAATGTGTATTAGGACTTATAAGGACCATTAGAATGATCCTAAACATTGCTTGGTACACCATGGGACGTAGAGGGTGTAGCACGAGTCCTTGGATGTTCTAACAAGTGTAGAATGGTTAAGAGAGTATTCTAAAGGCTTAGAATGGTCTAGGAATGTGTATTAGGACTTATAAGAACCATTAGAATGATCCTAAACATTGCTTGGTACACCAAGGGACGTAGAGGGTGTAGCACGAGTCCTTGGATGTTCTAACAAGTGTAGAATGGTTAAGAGAGTATTCTAAAGGCTTAGAATGGTCTAGGAATGTGTATTAGGACTTAGAAGAACCATTACAATGATCATAAACAATACTTGAGTCCTCAAGGGACGTAGAGGGTGTAGCATGAGTCCTTGGAGGTTTTAACAAGTGTATAATGGTTAAGAGAATATTCTAAAGACCTAGAATGGTCTAGGAATGTATATTCGGACTTATAAGAACCATTAGAATGATCCTAAACATTGCTAGGTACACCAAGGGACGTAGAGGGTGTAGCACGAGTCCTTGGATGTTCTAACAAGTGTAGAATGGTTAAGAGAGTATTCTAAAGGCTTAGAATGGTCTAGGAATGTGTATTAGGACTTATAAGAACCATTAGAATGATCCTAAACAATACTTGAGTCCTCAAGGGACGTAGAGGGTGTAGCATGAGTCCTTGGAGGTTTTAACAAGTGTATAATGGTTAAGAGAGTATTCTAAAGGCTTAGAATGGTCTAGGAATGTGTATTAGGACTTATAAGAACCATTAGAATGATCCTAAACATTGCTTGGTACACCAAGGAACGTAGAGGGTGTAGCACGAGTCCTTGAATGTTCTAACAAGTGTAGAATGGTTAAGAGAGTATTCTAAAGGCTTAGAATGGTCTAGGAATGTGTATTAGGACTTATAAGAACCATTAGAATGATCCTAAACAATACTTGAGTCCTCAAGGGACGTAGAGGGTGTAGCATGAGTCCTTGGAGGTTTTAACAAGTGTATAATGGTTAAGAGAGTATTCTAAAGGCTTAGAATGGTCTAGGAATGTGTATTAGGACTTATAAGAACCAATAGAATGATCCTAAACATTGCTTGGTACACCAAGGGACGTAGAGGGTGTAGCACGAGTCCTTGGATGTTCTAACAAGTGTAGAATGGTTAAAAGAGTATTCTAAAGGCTTAGAATGGTCTAGGAAGGTGTATTAGGACTTATAAGAACCATTAGAATGATCCTAAACATTGCTTGGTACACCAAGGGACGTAGAGGGTGTAGCACGAGTCCTTGGATGTTCTAACAAGTGTAGAATGGTTAAGAGAGTATTCTAAAGGCTTAGAATGGTCTAGGAATGTGCATTAGGACTTATAAGAACCATTAGAATGATCCTAAACAATACTTGAGTCCTCAAGGGACGTAGAGCGTGTAGCAGGAGTCCTTGGAGGTTCTAACAAGTGTAGAATTGTTAAGAAAGTATTCTAAAGGCTTAGAATGGTCTAGGAATGTGTATTAGGACATATAAAATCATTAGAATGATCCTAAACATTGCTTGGTACCCCAAAGGACTTAGAGGGTGTAGCACGAGTCCTTGGAGGTTCTAACAAGTGTAGAATGGTTAAGAGAGTATTCTAAAGGCATAGAATGGTCTAGGAATGTGTATTAGGACTTATAAGAACCATTAGAATGATCGTAAAAATTGCTCGGTACCCCAAGTGACGTAGAGGGTGTAGCACGAGTCCTTGGAGGTTCTAACAAGTGTAGAATGGTTAAGAGAGTATTCTAAAGGCTTAGAATGGTCTAGGAACATGTATTTGGACTTATAAGAACCATTAGAATGATCATAAACAATGCTAGAGTCCCCAAGGGACGTAGAGGGTGTAGCATGAGTCCTGGGAGGTTTTAACAAGTGTATAATGGTTAAGAGAGTATTCTAAAGGCTTAGAATGGTCTAGGAATGTGTATTAGGACTTATAAGAACCATTAGAATGATCCTAAACATTGCTTGGTACACCAAGGGACGTAGAGGGTGTAGCACGAGTCCTTGGATGTTCTAACAAGTGTAGAATGGTTAAGAGAGTATTCTAAAGGCTTAGAATGGTCTAGGAATGTGTATTAGGACTTATAAGAACCATTACAATGATCCTAAACAATACTTGAGTCCTCAAGGGACGTAGAGGGTGTAGCATGAGTCCTTGGAGGTTTTAACAAGTGTATAATGGTTAAGAGAGTATTCTAAAGGCTTAGAATGGTCTAGGAATGTGTATTAGGACTTATAAGGACCATTAGAATGATCCTAAACATTGCTTGGTACACCAAGGGACGTAGAGGGTGTAGCACGAGTCCTTGGATGTTCTAACAAGTGTAGAATGGTTAAGAGAGTATTCTAAAGGCTTAGAATGGTCTAGGAATGTGTATTAGGACTTATAAGAACCATTAGAATGATCCTAAACAATACTTGAGTCCTCAAGGGACGTAGAGGGTGTAGCATGAGTCCTTGGAGGTTTTAACAAGTGTATAATGGTTAAGAGAGTATTCTAAAGGCTTAGAATCTAGGAATGTGTATTAGGACTTATAAGAACCATTAGAATGATCCTAAACATTGCTTGGTACACCAAGGGACGTAGAGGGTGTAGCACGAGTCCTTGAATGTTCTAACAAGTGTAGAATGGTTAAGAGAGTATTCTAAAGGCTTAGAATGGTCTAGGAATGTGTATTAGGACTTATAAGAACCATTAGAATGATCCTAAACATTGCTCGGTACCCCAAGTGACGTAGAGGGTGTAGCACGAGTCCTTGGAGGTTCTAACAAGTGTAGAATGGTTAAGAGAGTATTCTAAAGGCTTAGAATGGTCTAGGAATGTGTATTAGGACTTATAAGAACCATTAGAATGATCGTAAAAATTGCTCGGTACCCCAAGTGACGTAGAGGGTGTAGCACGAGTCCTTGGAGGTTCTAACAAGTGTAGAATGGTTAAGAGAGTATTCTAAAGGCTTAGAATGGTCTAGGAACATGTATTTGGACTTATAAGAACCATTAGAATGATCATAAACAATGCTAGAGTCCCCAAGGGACGTAGAGGGTGTAGCATGAGTCCTGGGAGGTTTTAACAAGTGTATAATGGTTAAGAGAGTATTCTAAAGGCTTAGAATGGTCTAGGAATGTGTATTAGGACTTATAAGAACCATTAGAATGATCCTAAACATTGCTTGGTACACCAAGGGACGTAGAGGGTGTAGCACGAGTCCTTGGATGTTCTAACAAGTGTAGAATGGTTAAGAGAGTATTCTAAAGGCTTAGAATGGTCTAGGAATGTGTATTAGGACTTATAAGAACCATTACAATGATCCTAAACAATACTTGAGTCCTCAAGGGACGTAGAGGGTGTAGCATGAGTCCTTGGAGGTTTTAACAAGTGTATAATGGTTAAGAGAGTATTCTAAAGGCTTAGAATGGTCTAGGAATGTGTATTAGGACTTATAAGGACCATTAGAATGATCCTAAACATTGCTTGGTACACCAAGGGACGTAGAGGGTGTAGCACGAGTCCTTGGATGTTCTAACAAGTGTAGAATGGTTAAGAGAGTATTCTAAAGGCTTAGAATGGTCTAGGAATGTGTATTAGGACTTATAAGAACCATTAGAATGATCCTAAACAATACTTGAGTCCTCAAGGGACGTAGAGGGTGTAGCATGAGTCCTTGGAGGTTTTAACAAGTGTATAATGGTTAAGAGAGTATTCTAAAGGCTTAGAATGGTCTAGGAATGTGTATTAGGACTTATAAGAACCATTAGAATGATCCTAAACATTGCTTGGTACACCAAGGGACGTAGAGGGTGTAGCACGAGTCCTTGGATGTTCTAACAAGTGTAGAATGGTTAAGAGAGTATTCTAAAGGCTTAGAATGGTCTAGGAATGTGTATTAGGACTTATAAGAACCATTAGAATGATCCTAAACAATACTTGAGTCCTCAAGGGACGTAGAGGGTGTAGCATGAGTCCTTGGAGGTTTTAACAAGTGTATAATGGTTAAGAGAGTATTCTAAAGGCTTAGAATGGTCTAGGAATGTGTATTAGGACTTATAAGAACCAATAGAATGATCCTAAACATTGCTTGGTACACCAAGGGACGTAGAGGGTGTAGCACGAGTCCTTGGATGTTCTAACAAGTGTAGAATGGTTAAGAGAGTATTCTAAAGGCTTAGAATGGTCTAGGAAGGTGTATTAGGACTTATAAGAACCATTAGAATGATCCTAAACATTGCTTGGTACACCAAGGGACGTAGAGGGTGTAGCACGAGTCCTTGGATGTTCTAACAAGTGTAGAATGGTTAAGAGAGTATTCTAAAGGCTTAGAATGGTCTAGGAATGTGCATTAGGACTTATAAGAACCATTAGAATGATCCTAAACAATACTTGAGTCCTCAAGGGACGTAGAGCGTGTAGCAGGAGTCCTTGGAGGTTCTAACAAGTGTAGAATGGTTAAGAGAGTATTCTAAAGGCATAGAATGGTCTAGGAATGTGTATTAGGACTTATAAGAACCATTAGAATGATCGTAAAAATTGCTCGGTACCCCAAGTGACGTAGAGGGTGTAGCACGAGTCCTTGGAGGTTCTAACAAGTGTAGAATGGTTAAGAGAGTATTCTAAAGGCTTAGAATGGTCTAGGAACATGTATTTGGACTTATAAGAACCATTAGAATGATCAAAAACAATGCTAGAGTCCCCAAGGGACGTAGAGGGTGTAGCATGAGTCCTGGGAGGTTTTAACAAGTGTATAATGGTTAAGAGAGTATTCTAAAGGCTTAGAATGGTCTAGGAATGTGTATTAGGACTTATAAGAACCATTAGAATGATCCTAAACATTGCTTGGTACACCAAGGGACGTAGAGGGTGTAGCACGAGTCCTTGGATGTTCTAACAAGTGTAGAATGGTTAAGAGAGTATTCTAAAGGCTTAGAATGGTCTAGGAATGTGTATTAGGACTTATAAGAACCATTACAATGATCCTAAACAATACTTGAGTCCTCAAGGGACGTAGAGGGTGTAGCATGAGTCCTTGGAGGTTTTAACAAGTATATAATGGTTAAGAGAGTATTCTAAAGGCTTAGAATGGTCTAGGAATGTGTATTAGGACTTATAAGGACCATTAGAATGATCCTAAACATTGCTTGGTACACCAAGGGACGTAGAGGGTGTAGCACGAGTCCTTGGATGTTCTAACAAGTGTAGAATGGTTAAGAGAGTATTCTAAAGGCTTAGAATGGTCTAGGAATGTGTATTAGGACTTATAAGAACCATTAGAATGATCCTAAACAATACTTGAGTCCTCAAGGGACGTAGAGGGTGTAGCATGAGTCCTTGGAGGTTTTAACAAGTGTATAATGGTTAAGAGAGTATTCTAAAGGCTTAGAATGGTCTAGGAATGTGTATTAGGACTTATAAGAACCATTAGAATGATCCTAAACATTGCTTGGTACACCAAGGGACGTAGAGGGTGTAGCACGAGTCCTTGGATGTTCTAACAAGTGTAGAATGGTTAAGAGAGTATTCTAAAGGCTTAGAATGGTCTAGGAATGTGTATTAGGACTTATAAGAACCATTAGAATGATCCTAAACAATACTTGAGTCCTCAAGGGACGTAGAGGGTGTAGCATGAGTCCTTGGAGGTTTTAACAAGTGTATAATGGTTAAGAGAGTATTCTAAAGGCTTAGAATGGTCTAGGAATGTGTATTAGGACTTATAAGAACCAATAGAATGATCCTAAACATTGCTTGGTACACCAAGGGACGTAGAGGGTGTAGCACGAGTCCTTGGATGTTCTAACAAGTGTAGAATGGTTAAGAGAGTATTCTAAAGGCTTAGAATGGTCTAGGAAGGTGTATTAGGACTTATAAGAACCATTAGAATGATCCTAAACATTGCTTGGTACACCAAGGGACGTAGAGGGTGTAGCACGAGTCCTTGGATGTTCTAACAAGTGTAGAATGGTTAAGAGAGTATTCTAAAGGCTTAGAATGGTCTAGGAATGTGCATTAGGACTTATAAGAACCATTAGAATGATCCTAAACAATACTTGAGTCCTCAAGGGACGTAGAGCGTGTAGCAGGAGTCCTTGGAGGTTCTAACAAGTGTAGAATTGTTAAGAAAGTATTCTAAAGGCTTAGAATGGTCTAGGAATGTGTATTAGGACATATAAAATCATTAGAATGATCCTAAACATTGCTTGGTACCCCAAAGGACTTAGAGGGTGTAGCACGAGTCCTTGGAGGTTCTAACAAGTGTAGAATGGTTAAGAGAGTATTCTAAAGGCATAGAATGGTCTAGGAATGTGTATTAGGACTTATAAGAACCATTAGAATGATCGTAAAAATTGCTCGGTACCCCAAGTGACGTAGAGGGTGTAGCACGAGTCCTTGGAGGTTCTAACAAGTGTAGAATGGTTAAGAGAGTATTCTAAAGGCTTAGAATGGTCTAGGAACATGTATTTGGACTTATAAGAACCATTAGAATGATCATAAACAATGCTAGAGTCCCCAAGGGACGTAGAGGGTGTAGCATGAGTCCTGGGAGGTTTTAACAAGTGTATAATGGTTAAGAGAGTATTCTAAAGGCTTAGAATGGTCTAGGAATGTGTATTAGGACTTATAAGAACCATTAGAATGATCCTAAACATTGCTTGGTACACCAAGGGACGTAGAGGGTGTAGCACGAGTCCTTGGATGTTCTAACAAGTGTAGAATGGTTAAGAGAGTATTCTAAAGGCTTAGAATGGTCTAGGAATGTGTATTACTACTTATAAGAACCATTACAATGATCCTAAACAATACTTGAGTCCTCAAGGGACGTAGAGGGTGTAGCATGAGTCCTTGGAGGTTTTAACAAGTGTATAATGGTTAAGAGAGTATTCTAAAGGCTTAGAATGGTCTAGGAATGTGTATTAGGACTTATAAGGACCATTAGAATGATCCTAAACATTGCTTGGTACACCAAGGGACGTAGAGGGTGTAGCACGAGTCCTTGGATGTTCTAACAAGTGTAGAATGGTTAAGAGAGTATTCTAAAGGCTTAGAATGGTCTAGGAATGTGTATTAGGACTTATAAGAACCATTACAATGATCCTAAACAATACTTGAGTCCTCAAGGGACGTAGAGGGTGTAGCATGAGTCCTTGGAGGTTTTAACAAGTGTATAATGGTTAAGAGAGTATTCTAAAGACCTAGAATGGTCTAGGAATGTGTATTAGGACTTATAAGAACCATTAGAATGATCCTAAACATTGCTAGGTACACCAAGGGACGTAGAGGGTGTAGCACGAGTCCTTGGATGTTCTAACAAGTGTAGAATGGTTAAGAGAGTATTCTAAAGGCTTAGAATGGTCTAGGAATGTGTATTAGGACTTATAAGAACCATTAGAATGATCCTAAACAATACTTCAGTCCTCAAGGGACGTAGAGGGTGTAGCATGAGTCCTTGGAGGTTTTAACAAGTGTATAATGGTTAAGAGAGTATTCTAAAGGCTTAGAATGGTCTAGGAATGTGTATTAGGACTTATAAGAACCATTAGAATGATCCTAAACATTGCTTGGTACACCAAGGGACGTAGAGGGTGTAGCACGAGTCCTTGGATGTTCTAACAAGTGTAGAATGGTTAAGAGAGTATTCTAAAGGCTTAGAATGGTCTAGGAATGTGTATTAGGACTTATAAGAACCATTAGAATGATCCTAAACAATACTTGAGTCCTCAAGGGACGTAGAGGGTGTAGCATGTGTCCTTGGAGGTTTTAACAAGTGTATAATGGTTAAGAGAGTATTCTAAAGGCTTAGAATGGTCTAGGAATGTGTATTAGGACTTATAAGAACCAATAGAATGATCCTAAACATTGCTTGGTACACCAAGGGACGTAGAGGGTGTAGCACGAGTCCTTGGATGTTCTAACAAGTGTAGAATGGTTAAGAGAGTATTCTAAAGGCTTAGAATGGTCTAGGAAGGTGTATTAGGACTTATAAGAACCATTAGAATGATCCTAAACATTGCTTGGTACACCAAGGGACGTAGAGGGTGTAGCACGAGTCCTTGGATGTTCTAACAAGTGTAGAATGGTTAAGAGAGTATTCTAAAGGCTTAGAATGGTCTAGGAATGTGCATTAGGACTTATAAGAACCATTAGAATGATCCTAAACAATACTTGAGTCCTCAAGGGACGTAGAGCGTGTAGCATGAGTCCTTGGAGGTTCTAACAAGTGTAGAATTGTTAAGAAAGTATTCTAAAGGCTTAGAATGGTCTAGGAATGTGTATTAGGACATATAAAATCATTAGAATGATCCTAAACATTGCTTGGTACACCAAGGGACGTAGAGGGTGTAGCACGAGTCCTTGGATGTTCTAACAAGTGTAGAATGGTTAAGAGAGTATTCTAAAGGCTTAGAATGGTCTAGGAATGTGTATTAGGACTTATAAGAACCATTAGAATGATCCTAAACAATACTTGAGTCCTCAAGGGACGTAGATGGTGTAGCACGAGTCCTTGGATGTTCTAACAAGTGTAGAATGGTTAAGAGAGTATTCTAAAGGCTTAGAATGGTCTAGGAAGGTGTATTAGGACTTATAAGAACCATTAGAATGATCCTAAACATTGCTTGGTACACCAAGGGACGTAGAGGGTGTAGCACGAGTCCTTGGATGTTCTAACAAGTGTAGAATGGTTAAGAGAGTATTCTAAAGGCTTAGAATGGTCTAGGAATGTGCATTAGGACTTATAAGAACCATTAGAATGATCCTAAACAATACTTGAGTCCTCAAGGGACGTAGAGCGTGTAGCATGAGTCCTTGGAGGTTCTAACATGTGTAGAATTGTTAAGAAAGTATTCTAAAGGCTTAGAATGGTCTAGGAATGTGTATTAGGACATATAAAATCATTAGAATGATCCTAAACATTGCTTGGTACCCCAAAGGACTTAGAGGGTGTAGCACGAGTTCTTGGAGGTTCTAACAAGTGTAGAATGGTTAAGAGAGTATTCTAAAGGCATAGAATGGTCTAGGAATGTGTATTAGGACTTATAAGAACCATTAGAATGATCGTAAAAATTTCTCGGTACCCCAAGTGACGTAGAGGGTGTAGCACGAGTCCTTGGAGGTTCTAACAAGTGTAGAATGGTTAAGAGAGTATTCTAAAGGCCTAGAATGGTCTAGGAATATGTATTTGGACTTATAAGAACCATTAGAATGATCCTAAACATTGCTTGGTACACCAAGGGACGTAGAGGGTGTAGCACGAGTCCTTGGATGTTCTAACAAGTGTAGAATGGTTAAGAGAGTATTCTAAAGGCTTAGAATGGTCTAGGAATGTGCATTAGGACTTATAAGAACCATTAGAATGATCCTAAACAATACTTGAGTCCTCAAGGGACGTAGAGCGTGTAGCATGAGTCCTTGGAGGTTCTAACAAGTGTAGAATTGTTAAGAAAGTATTCTAAAGGCTTAGAATGGTCTAGGAATGTGTATTAGGACATATAAAATCATTAGAATGATCCTAAACATTGCTTGGTACACCAAGGGACGTAGAGGGTGTAGCACGAGTCCTTGGATGTTCTAACAAGTGTAGAATGGTTAAGAGAGTATTCTAAAGGCTTAGAATGGTCTAGGAAGGTGTATTAGGACTTATAAGAACCATTAGAATGATCCTAAACATTGCTTGGTACACCAAGGGACGTAGAGGGTGTAGCACGAGTCCTTGGAGGTTCTAACAAGTGTAGAATGGTTAAGAGAGTATTCTAAAGGCTTAGAATGGTCTAGGAATGTGTATTAGGACTTATAAGAACCATTAGAATGATCCTAAACAATACTTGAGTCCTCAAGGGACGTAGAGCGTGTAGCATGAGTCCTTGGAGGTTCTAACAAGTGTAGAATTGTTAAGAAAGTATTCTAAAGGCTTAGAATGGTCTAGGAATGTGTATTAGGACATATAAAATCATTAGAATGATCCTAAACATTGCTTGGTACCCCAAACGACTTAGAGGGTGTAGCACGAGTTCTTGGAGGTTCTAACAAGTGTAGAATGGTTAAGAGAGTATTCTAAAGGCATAGAATGGTCTAGGAATGTGTATTAGGACTTATAAGAACCATTAGAATGATCGTAAAAATTGCTCGGTACCCCAAGTGACGTAGAGGGTGTAGCACGAGTCCTTGGAGGTTCTAACAAGTGTAGAATGGTTAAGAGAGTATTCTAAAGGCTTAGAATGGTCTAGGAACATGTATTTGGACTTATAAGAACGATTAGAATGATCATAAACAATGCTAGAGTCCCCAAGGGACGTAGAGGGTGTAGCATGAGTCCTTGGAGGTTTTAACAAGTGTAGAATGGTTAAGAGATTATTCTAAAGGCTTAGAATGGTCTAGGAAGGTGTATTAGGACTTATAAGAACCATTAGAATGATCCTAAACATTGCTTGGTACACCAAGGGACGTAGAGGGTGTAGCACGAGTCCTTGGATGTTCTAACAAGTGTAGAATGGTTAAGAGAGTATTCTAAAGGCTTAGAATGGTCTAGGAATGTGTATTAGGACTTATAAGAACCATTACAATGATCCTAAACAATACTTGAGTCCTCAAGGGACGTAGAGGGTGTAGCATGAGTCCTTGGAGGTTTTAACAAGTGTATAATGGTTAAGAGAGTATTCTAAAGACCTAGAATGGTCTAGGAATGTGTATTAGGACTTATAAGAACCATTAGAATGATCCTAAACATTGCTAGGTACACCAAGGGACGTAGAGGGTGTAGCACGAGTCCTTGGATGTTCTAACAAGTGTAGAATGGTTAAGAGAGTATTCTAAAGGCTTAGAATGGTCTAGGAATGTGTATTAGGACTTATAAGAACCATTAGAATGATCCTAAACAATACTTGAGTCCTCAAGGGACGTAGAGGGTGTAGCATGAGTCCTTGGAGGTTTTAACAAGTGTATAATGGTTAAGAGAGTATTCTAAAGGCTTAGAATGATCTAGGAATGTGTATTAGGACTTATAAGAACCATTAGAATGATCCTAAACATTGCTTGGTACACCAAGGGACGTAGAGGGTGTAGCACGAGTCCTTGGATGTTCTAACAAGTGTAGAATGGTTAAGAGAGTATTCTAAAGGCTTAGAATGGTCTAGGAATGTGTATTAGGACTTATAAGAACCATTAGAATGATCCTAAACAATACTTGAGTCCTCAAGGGACGTAGAGGGTGTAGCATGAGTCCTTGGAGGTTTTAACAAGTGTATAATGGTTAAGAGAGTATTCTAAAGGCTTAGAATGGTCTAGTAATGTGTATTAGGACTTATAAGAACCATTAGAATGATCCTAAACATTGCTCGGTACCCAAGTGACGTAGAGGGTGTAGCACGAGTCCTTGGAGGTTTTAACAAGTGTATAATGGTTAAGAGAGTATTCTAAAGGCTTAGAATGGTCTAGGAATGTGTATTAGGACTTATAAGAACCATTAGAATGATCCTAAACATTGCTCGGTACCCCAAGGGACGTAGAGGGTGTAGCACGAGTCCTTGGAGGTTCTAACAAGTGTAGAATGGTTAAGAGAGTATTCTAAAGGCTTAGAATGGTCTAGGAAGGTGTATTAGGACTTATAAGAACCAATAGAATGATCCTAAACATTGCTTGGTACACCAAGGGACGTAGAGGGTGTAGCACGAGTCCTTGGATGTTCTAACAAGTGTAGAATGGTTAAGAGAGTATTCTAAAGGCTTAGAATGGTCTAGGAATGTGTATTAGGACTTATAAGAACCATTAGAATGATCCTAAACATTGCTCGGTACCCCAAGTGACGTAGAGGGTGTAGCATGAGTCCTTGGAGGTTCTAACAAGTGTAGAATGGTTAAGAGAGTATTCTAAAGGCTTAGAATGGTCTAGGAAGGTGTATTAGGACTTATAAGAACTATTAGAATGATCCTAAACATTGCTTGGTACACCAAGGGACGTAGAGGGTGTAGCACGAGTCCTTGGATGTTCTAACAAGTGTAGAATGGTTAAGAGAGTATTCTAAAGGTTTAGAATGGTCTAGGAATGTGTATTAGGACTTATAAGAACCATTAGAATGATCCTAAACATTGCTCGGTACCCCAAGTGACGTAGAGGGTGTAGCACGAGTCCTTGGAGGTTCTAACAAGTGTAGAATGGTTAAGAGAGTATTCTAAAGGCTTAGAATGGTCTAGGAATGTGTATTAGGACTTATAAGAACCATCAGAATGATCCTAAACAATGCTAGAGTCCCCAAGGGACGTAGAGGGTGTAGCATGAGTCCTTGGAGGTTTTAACAAGTGTAGAATGGTTAAGAGAGTATTCTAAAGGCTTAGAATGGTCTAGGAATGTGTATTAGGACTTATAAGAACCATTAGAATGATCCTAAACATTGCTTGGTACACCAAGGGACGTAGAGGGTGTAGCACGAGTCCTTGGATGTTCTAACAAGTGTAGAATGGTTAAGAGAGTATTCTAAAGGCTTAGAATGGTCTAGGAATGTGTATTAGGACTTATAAGAACCATTAGAATGATCCTAAACAATACTTGAGTCCTCAAGGGACGTAGAGGGTGTAGCATGAGTCCTTGGAGGTTTTAACAAGTGTATAATGGTTAAGAGAGTATTCTAAAGGCTTAGAATGGTCTAGGAATGTGTATTAGGACTTATAAGAACCAATAGAATGATCCTAAACATTGCTTGGTACACCAAGGGACGTAGAGGGTGTAGCACGAGTCCTTGGATGTTCTAACAAGTGTAGAATGGTTAAGAGAGTATTCTAAAGGCTTAGAATGGTCTAGGAATGTGTATTAGGACTTATAAGAACCATTAGAATGATCCTAAACAATACTTGAGTCCTCAAGGGACGTAGAGGGTGTAGCATGAGTACTTGGAGGTTTTAACAAGTGTATAATGGTTAAGAGAGTATTCTAAAGGCTTAGAATGGTCTAGGAATGTGTATTAGGACTTATAAGAACCAATAGAATGATCCTAAACATTGCTTGGTACACCAAGGGACGTAGAGGGTGTAGCACGAGTCCTTGGATGTTCTAACAAGTGTAGAATGGTTAAGAGAGTATTCTAAAGGCTTAGAATGGTCTAGGAAGGTGTATTAGGACTTATAAGAACTATTAGAATGATCCTAAACATTGCTTGGTACACAAGGGACGTAGAGGGTGTAGCACGAGTCCTTGGATGTTCTAACAAGTGTAGAATGGTTAAGAGAGTATTCTAAAGGCATAGAATGGTCTAGGAATGTGTATTAGGACTTATAAGAACCATTAGAATGATCGTAAAAATTGCTCGGTACCCCAAGTGACGTAGAGGGTGTAGCACGAGTCCTTGGAGGTTCTAACAAGTGTAGAATGGTTAAGAGAGTATTCTAAAGGCCTAGAATGGTCTAGGAATATGTATTTGGACTTATAAGAACCATTAGAATGATCCTAAACATTGCTTGGTACACCAAGGGACGTAGAGGGTGTAGCACGAGTCCTTGGATGTTCTAACAAGTGTAGAATGGTTAAGAGAGTATTCTAAAGGCTTAGAATGGTCTAGGAATGTGCATTAGGACTTATAAGAACCATTAGAATGATCCTAAACAATACTTGAGTCCTCAAGGGACGTAGAGCGTGTAGCATGAGTCCTTGGAGGTTCTAACAAGTGTAGAATTGTTAAGAAAGTATTCTAAAGGCTTAGAATGGTCTAGGAATGTGTATTAGGACATATAAAATCATTAGAATGATCCTAAACATTGCTTGGTACACCAAGGGACGTAGAGGGTGTAGCACGAGTCCTTGGATGTTCTAACAAGTGTAGAATGGTTAAGAGAGTATTCTAAAGGCTTAGAATGGTCTAGGAAGGTGTATTAGGACTTATAAGAACCATTAGAATGATCCTAAACATTGCTTGGTACACCAAGGGACGTAGAGGGTGTAGCACGAGTCCTTGGAGGTTCTAACAAGTGTAGAATGGTTAAGAGAGTATTCTAAAGGCTTAGAATGGTCTAGGAATGTGTATTAGGACTTATAAGAACCATTAGAATGATCCTAAACAATACTTGAGTCCTCAAGGGACGTAGAGCGTGTAGCATGAGTCCTTGGAGGTTCTAACAAGTGTAGAATTGTTAAGAAAGTATTCTAAAGGCTTAGAATGGTCTAGGAATGTGTATTAGGACATATAAAATCATTAGAATGATCCTAAACATTGCTTGGTACCCCAAACGACTTAGAGGGTGTAGCACGAGTTCTTGGAGGTTCTAACAAGTGTAGAATGGTTAAGAGAGTATTCTAAAGGCATAGAATGGTCTAGGAATGTGTATTAGGACTTATAAGAACCATTAGAATGATCGTAAAAATTGCTCGGTACCCCAAGTGACGTAGAGGGTGTAGCACGAGTCCTTGGAGGTTCTAACAAGTGTAGAATGGTTAAGAGAGTATTCTAAAGGCTTAGAATGGTCTAGGAATGTGTATTAGGACTTATAAGAACCATTAGAATGATCCTAAACAATACTTGAGTCCTCAAGGGACGTAGAGGGTGTAGCATGAGTCCTTGGAGGTTTTAACAAGTGTATAATGGTTAAGAGAGTATTCTAAAGGCTTAGAATGGTCTAGGAATGTGTATTAGGACTTATAAGAACCAATAGAATGATCCTAAACATTGCTTGGTACACCAAGGGACGTAGAGGGTGTAGCACGAGTCCTTGGATGTTCTAACAAGTGTAGAATGGTTAAGAGAGTATTCTAAAGGCTTAGAATGGTCTAGGAATGTGTATTAGGACTTATAAGAACCATTAGAATGATCCTAAACAATACTTGAGTCCTCAAGGGACGTAGAGGGTGTAGCATGAGTACTTGGAGGTTTTAACAAGTGTATAATGGTTAAGAGAGTATTCTAAAGGCTTAGAATGGTCTAGGAATGTGTATTAGGACTTATAAGAACCAATAGAATGATCCTAAACATTGCTTGGTACACCAAGGGACGTAGAGGGTGTAGCACGAGTCCTTGGATGTTCTAACAAGTGTAGAATGGTTAAGAGAGTATTCTAAAGGCTTAGAATGGTCTAGGAAGGTGTATTAGGACTTATAAGAACTATTAGAATGATCCTAAACATTGCTTGGTACACAAGGGACGTAGAGGGTGTAGCACGAGTCCTTGGATGTTCTAACAAGTGTAGAATGGTTAAGAGAGTATTCTAAAGGCATAGAATGGTCTAGGAATGTGTATTAGGACTTATAAGAACCATTAGAATGATCGTAAAAATTGCTCGGTACCCCAAGTGACGTAGAGGGTGTAGCACGAGTCCTTGGAGGTTCTAACAAGTGTAGAATGGTTAAGAGAGTATTCTAAAGGCCTAGAATGGTCTAGGAATATGTATTTGGACTTATAAGAACCATTAGAATGATCCTAAACATTGCTTGGTACACCAAGGGACGTAGAGGGTGTAGCACGAGTCCTTGGATGTTCTAACAAGTGTAGAATGGTTAAGAGAGTATTCTAAAGGCTTAGAATGGTCTAGGAATGTGCATTAGGACTTATAAGAACCATTAGAATGATCCTAAACAATACTTGAGTCCTCAAGGGACGTAGAGCGTGTAGCATGAGTCCTTGGAGGTTCTAACAAGTGTAGAATTGTTAAGAAAGTATTCTAAAGGCTTAGAATGGTCTAGGAATGTGTATTAGGACATATAAAATCATTAGAATGATCCTAAACATTGCTTGGTACACCAAGGGACGTAGAGGGTGTAGCACGAGTCCTTGGATGTTCTAACAAGTGTAGAATGGTTAAGAGAGTATTCTAAAGGCTTAGAATGGTCTAGGAAGGTGTATTAGGACTTATAAGAACCATTAGAATGATCCTAAACATTGCTTGGTACACCAAGGGACGTAGAGGGTGTAGCACGAGTCCTTGGAGGTTCTAACAAGTGTAGAATGGTTAAGAGAGTATTCTAAAGGCTTAGAATGGTCTAGGAATGTGTATTAGGACTTATAAGAACCATTAGAATGATCCTAAACAATACTTGAGTCCTCAAGGGACGTAGAGCGTGTAGCATGAGTCCTTGGAGGTTCTAACAAGTGTAGAATTGTTAAGAAAGTATTCTAAAGGCTTAGAATGGTCTAGGAATGTGTATTAGGACATATAAAATCATTAGAATGATCCTAAACATTGCTTGGTACCCCAAACGACTTAGAGGGTGTAGCACGAGTTCTTGGAGGTTCTAACAAGTGTAGAATGGTTAAGAGAGTATTCTAAAGGCATAGAATGGTCTAGGAATGTGTATTAGGACTTATAAGAACCATTAGAATGATCGTAAAAATTGCTCGGTACCCCAAGTGACGTAGAGGGTGTAGCACGAGTCCTTGGAGGTTCTAACAAGTGTAGAATGGTTAAGAGAGTATTCTAAAGGCTTAGAATGGTCTAGGAACATGTATTTGGACTTATAAGAACGATTAGAATGATCATAAACAATGCTAGAGTCCCCAAGGGACGTAGAGGGTGTAGCATGAGTCCTTGGAGGTTTTAACAAGTGTAGAATGGTTAAGAGATTATTCTAAAGGCTTAGAATGGTCTAGGAAGGTGTATTAGGACTTATAAGAACCATTAGAATGATCGTAAAAATTGCTCGGTACCCCAAGTGACGTAGAGGGTGTAGCACGAGTCCTTGGAGGTTCTAACAAGTGTAGAATGGTTAAGAGAGTATTCTAAAGGCTTAGAATGGTCTAGGAACATGTATTTGGACTTATAAGAACGATTAGAATGATCATAAACAATGCTAGAGTCCCCAAGGGACGTAGAGGGTGTAGCATGAGTCCTTGGAGGTTCTAACAAGTGTAGAATGGTTAAGAGAGTATTCTAAAGGCCTAGAATGGTCTAGGAATATGTATTTGGACTTATAAGAACCATTAGAATGATCCTAAACATTGCTTGGTACACCAAGGGACGTAGAGGGTGTAGCACGAGTCCTTGGATGTTCTAACAAGTGTAGAATGGTTAAGAGAGTATTCTAAAGGCTTAGAATGGTCTAGGAATGTGCATTAGGACTTATAAGAACCATTAGAATGATCCTAAACAATACTTGAGTCCTCAAGGGACGTAGAGCGTGTAGCATGAGTCCTTGGAGGTTCTAACAAGTGTAGAATTGTTAAGAAAGTATTCTAAAGGCTTAGAATGGTCTAGGAATGTGTATTAGGACATATAAAATCATTAGAATGATCCTAAACATTGCTTGGTACACCAAGGGACGTAGAGGGTGTAGCACGAGTCCTTGGATGTTCTAACAAGTGTAGAATGGTTAAGAGAGTATTCTAAAGGCTTAGAATGGTCTAGGAAGGTGTATTAGGACTTATAAGAACCATTAGAATGATCCTAAACATTGCTTGGTACACCAAGGGACGTAGAGGGTGTAGCACGAGTCCTTGGAGGTTCTAACAAGTGTAGAATGGTTAAGAGAGTATTCTAAAGGCTTAGAATGGTCTAGGAATGTGTATTAGGACTTATAAGAACCATTAGAATGATCCTAAACAATACTTGAGTCCTCAAGGGACGTAGAGCGTGTAGCATGAGTCCTTGGAGGTTCTAACAAGTGTAGAATTGTTAAGAAAGTATTCTAAAGGCTTAGAATGGTCTAGGAATGTGTATTAGGACATATAAAATCATTAGAATGATCCTAAACATTGCTTGGTACCCCAAACGACTTAGAGGGTGTAGCACGAGTTCTTGGAGGTTCTAACAAGTGTAGAATGGTTAAGAGAGTATTCTAAAGGCATAGAATGGTCTAGGAATGTGTATTAGGACTTATAAGAACCATTAGAATGATCGTAAAAATTGCTCGGTACCCCAAGTGACGTAGAGGGTGTAGCACGAGTCCTTGGAGGTTCTAACAAGTGTAGAATGGTTAAGAGAGTATTCTAAAGGCTTAGAATGGTCTAGGAACATGTATTTGGACTTATAAGAACGATTAGAATGATCATAAACAATGCTAGAGTCCCCAAGGGACGTAGAGGGTGTAGCATGAGTCCTTGGAGGTTTTAACAAGTGTAGAATGGTTAAGAGATTATTCTAAAGGCTTAGAATGGTCTAGGAAGGTGTATTAGGACTTATAAGAACCATTAGAATGATCGTAAAAATTGCTCGGTACCCCAAGTGACGTAGAGGGTGTAGCACGAGTCCTTGGAGGTTCTAACAAGTGTAGAATGGTTAAGAGAGTATTCTAAAGGCTTAGAATGGTCTAGGAACATGTATTTGGACTTATAAGAACGATTAGAATGATCATAAACAATGCTAGAGTCCCCAAGGGACGTAGAGGGTGTAGCATGAGTCCTTGGAGGTTTTAACAAGTGTAGAATGGTTAAGAGATTATTCTAAAGGCTTAGAATGGTCTAGGAAGGTGTATTAGGACTTATAAGAACCATTAGAATGATCCTAAACATTGCTTGGTACACCAAGGGACGTAGAGGGTGTAGCACGAGTCCTTGGATGTTCTAACAAGTGTAGAATGGTTAAGAGAGTATTCTAAAGGCTTAGAATGGTCTAGGAATGTGTATTAGGACTTATAAGAACCATTACAATGATCCTAAACAATACTTGAGTCCTCAAGGGACGTAGAGGGTGTAGCATGAGTCCTTGGAGGTTTTAACAAGTGTATAATGGTTAAGAGAGTATTCTAAAGACCTAGAATGGTCTAGGAATGTGTATTAGGACTTATAAGAACCATTAGAATGATCCTAAACATTGCTAGGTACACCAAGGGACGTAGAGGGTGTAGCACGAGTCCTTGGATGTTCTAACAAGTGTAGAATGGTTAAGAGAGTATTCTAAAGGCTTAGAATGGTCTAGGAATGTGTATTAGGACTTATAAGAACCATTAGAATGATCCTAAACAATACTTGAGTCCTCAAGGGACGTAGAGGGTGTAGCATGAGTCCTTGGAGGTTTTAACAAGTGTATAATGGTTAAGAGAGTATTCTAAAGGCTTAGAATGGTCTAGGAATGTGTATTAGGACTTATAAGAACCATTAGAATGATCCTAAACATTGCTCGGTACCCAAGTGACGTAGAGGGTGTAGCACGAGTCCTTGGAGGTTTTAACAAGTGTATAATGGTTAAGAGAGTATTCTAAAGGCTTAGAATGGTCTAGGAATGTGTATTAGGACTTATAAGAACCATTAGAATGATCCTAAACATTGCTCGGTACCCCAAGGGACGTAGAGGGTGTAGCACGAGTCCTTGGAGGTTCTAACAAGTGTAGAATGGTTAAGAGAGTATTCTAAAGGCTTAGAATGGTCTAGGAAGGTGTATTAGGACTTATAAGAACCAATAGAATGATCCTAAACATTGCTTGGTACACCAAGGGACGTAGAGGGTGTAGCACGAGTCCTTGGATGTTCTAACAAGTGTAGAATGGTTAAGAGAGTATTCTAAAGGCTTAGAATGGTCTAGGAATGTGTCTTAGGACTTATAAGAACCATTAGAATGATCCTAAACATTGCTCGGTACCCCAAGTGACGTAGAGGGTGTAGCATGAGTCCTTGGAGGTTCTAACAAGTGTAGAATGGTTAAGAGAGTATTCTAAAGGCTTAGAATGGTCTAGGAAGGTGTATTAGGACTTATAAGAACTATTAGAATGATCCTAAACATTGCTTGGTACACCAAGGGACGTAGAGGGTGTAGCACGAGTCCTTGGATGTTCTAACAAGTGTAGAATGGTTAAGAGAGTATTCTAAAGGCTTAGAATGGTCTAGGAATGTGTATTAGGACTTATAAGAACCATTACAATGATCCTAAACAATACTTGAGTCCTCAAGGGACGTAGAGGGTGTAGCATGAGTCCTTGGATGTTCTAACAAGTGTAGAATGGTTAAGAGAGTATTCTAAAGGTTTAGAATGGTCTAGGAATGTGTATTAGGACTTATAAGAACCATTAGAATGATCCTAAACATTGCTCGGTACCCCAAGTGACGTAGAGGGTGTAGCACGAGTCCTTGGAGGTTCTAACAAGTGTAGAATGGTTAAGAGAGTATTCTAAAGGCTTAGAATGGTCTAGGAATGTGTATTAGGACTTATAAGAACCATCAGAATGATCCTAAATAATGCTAGAGTCCCCAAGGGACGTAGAGGGTGTAGCACGAGTCCTTGGAGGTTTTAACAAGTGTAGAATGGTTAAGAGAGTATTCTAAAGGCTTAGAATGGTCTAGGAATGTGTATTAGGACTTATAAGAACCATTAGAATGATCCTAAACATTGCTTGGTACACCAAGGGACGTAGAGGGTGTAGCACGAGTCCTTGGATGTTCTAACAAGTGTAGAATGGTTAAGAGAGTATTCTAAAAGCTTAGAATGGTCTAGGAATGTGTATTAGGACTTATAAGAACCATTAGAATGATCCTAAACAATACTTGAGTCCTCAAGGGACGTAGAGCGTGTAGCATGAGTCCTTGGAGGTTCTAACAAGTGTAGAATTGTTAAGAAAGTATTCTAAAGGCTTAGAATGGTCTAGGAATGTGTATTAGGACATATAAAATCATTAGAATGATCCTAAACATTGCTTGGTACCCCAAACGACTTAGAGGGTGTAGCACGAGTCCTTGGATGTTCTAACAAGTGTAGAATGGTTAAGAGAGTATTCTAAAGGCTTAGAATGGTCTAGGAAGGTGTATTAGGACTTATAAGAACTATTAGAATGATCCTAAACATTGCTTGGTACACCAAGGGACGTAGAGGGTGTAGCACGAGTCCTTGGATGTTCTAACAAGTGTAGAATGGTTAAGAGAGTATTCTAAAGGCTTAGAATGGTCTAGGAAGGTGTATTAGGACTTATAAGAACTATTAGAATGATCCTAAACATTGCTTGGTACACCAAGGGACGTAGAGGGTGTAGCACGAGTCCTTGGATGTTCTAACAAGTGTAGAATGGTTAAGAGAGTATTCTAAAGGTTTAGAATGGTCTAGGAATGTGTATTAGGACTTATAAGAACCATTAGAATGATCCTAAACATTGCTCGGTACCCCAAGTGACGTAGAGGGTGTAGCACGAGTCCTTGGAGGTTCTAACAAGTGTAGAATGGTTAAGAGAGTATTCTAAAGGCTTAGAATGGTCTAGGAATGTGTATTAGGACTTATAAGAACCATCAGAATGATCCTAAACAATGCTAGAGTCCCCAAGGGACGTAGAGGGTGTAGCATGAGTCCTTGGAGGTTTTAACAAGTGTAGAATGGTTAAGAGAGTATTCTAAAGGCTTAGAATGGTCTAGGAATGTGTATTAGGACTTATAAGAACCATTCCTAAACATTGCTTGGTACACCAAGGGACGTAGAGGGTGTAGCACGAGTCCTTGGATGTTCTAACAAGTGTAGAATGGTTAAGAGAGTATTCTAAAGGCTTAGAATGGTCTAGGAATGTGTATTAGGACTTATAAGAACCATTAGAATGATCCTAAACATTGCTCGGTACCCCAAGTGACGTAGAGGGTGTAGCATGAGTCCTTGGAGGTTCTAACAAGTGTAGAATGGTTAAGAGAGTATTCTAAAGGCTTAGAATGGTCTAGGAAGGTGTATTAGGACTTATAAGAACTATTAGAATGATCCTAAACATTGCTTGGTACACCAAGGGACGTAGAGGGTGTAGCACGAGTCCTTGGATGTTCTAACAAGTGTAGAATGGTTAAGAGAGTATTCTAAAGGTTTAGAATGGTGTAGGAATGTGTATTAGGACTTATAAGAACCATTAGAATGATCCTAAACATTGCTCGGTACCCCAAGTGACGTAGAGGGTGTAGCACGAGTCCTTGGATGTTCTAACAAGTGTAGAATGGTTAAGAGAGTATTCTAAAGGCTTAGAATGGTCTAGGAATGTGTATTAGGACTTATAAGAACCATTAGAATGATCCTAAACAATACTTGAGTCCTCAAGGGACGTAGAGGGTGTAGCATGAGTCCTTGGAGGTTTTAACAAGTGTATAATGGTTAAGAGAGTATTCTAAAGGCTTAGAATGGTCTAGGAAGGTGTATTAGGACTTATAAGAACTATTAGAATGATCCTAAACATTGCTTGGTACACCAAGGGACGTAGAGGGTGTAGCACGAGTCCTTGGATGTTCTAACAAGTGTAGAATGGTTAAGAGAGTATTCTAAAGGCTTAGAATGGTCTAGGAAGGTGTATTAGGACTTATAAGAACTATTAGAATGATCCTAAACATTGCTTGGTACACCAAGGGACGTAGAGGGTGTAGCACGAGTCCTTGGATGTTCTAACAAGTGTAGAATGGTTAAGAGAGTATTCTAAAGGCTTAGAATGGTCTAGGAATGTGTATTAGGACTTATAAGAACCATTAGAATGATCCTAAACATTGCTCGGTACCCCAAGTGACGTAGAGGGTGTAGCATGAGTCCTTGGAGGTTCTAACAAGTGTAGAATGGTTAAGAGAGTATTCTAAAGGCTTAGAATGGTCTAGGAAGGTGTATTAGGACTTATAAGAACTATTAGAATGATCCTAAACATTGCTTGGTACACCAAGGGACGTAGAGGGTGTAGCACGAGTCCTTGGATGTTCTAACAAGTGTAGAATGGTTAAGAGAGTATTCTAAAGGTTTAGAATGGTCTAGGAATGTGTATTAGGACTTATACGAACCATTAGAATGATCCTAAACATTGCTCGGTACCCCAAGTGACGTAGAGGGTGTAGCACGAGTCCTTGGAGGTTCTAACAAGTGTAGAATTGTTAAGAGAGTATTCTAAAGGCTTAGAATGGTCTAGGAATGTGTATTAGGACTTATAAGAACCATCAGAATGATCCTAAACAATGCTAGAGTCCCCAAGGGACGTAGAGGGTGTAGCATGAGTCCTTGGAGGTTTTAACAAGTGTAGAATGGTTAAGAGAGTATTCTAAAGGCTTAGAATGGTCTAGGAATGTGTATTAGGACTTATAAGAACCATTCCTAAACATTGCTTGGTACACCAAGGGACGTAGAGGGTGTAGCACGAGTCCTTGGATGTTCTAACAAGTGTAGAATGGTTAAGAGAGTATTCTAAAGGCTTAGAATGGTCTAGGAATGTGTATTAGGACTTATAAGAACCATTAGAATGATCCTAAACATTGCTCGGTACCCCAAGTGACGTAGAGGGTGTAGCATGAGTCCTTGGAGGTTTTAACAAGTGTAGAATGGTTAAGAGAGTATTCTAAAGGCTTAGAATGGTCTAGGAATGTGTATTAGGACTTATAAGAACCATTCCTAAACATTGCTTGGTACACCAAGGGACGTAGAGGGTGTAGCACGAGTCCTTGGATGTTCTAACAAGTGTAGAATGGTTAAGAGAGTATTCTAAAGGTTTAGAATGGTGTAGGAATGTGTATTAGGACTTATAAGAACCATTAGAATGATCCTAAACATTGCTCGGTACCCCAAGTGACGTAGAGCGTGTAGCACGAGTCCTTGGAGGTTCTAACAAGTGTAGAATGGTTAAGAGAGTATTCTAAAGGCTTAGAATGGTCTAGGAATGTGTATTAGGACTTATAAGAACCATCAGAATGATCCTAAACAATGCTAGAGTCCCCGAGGGACGTAGAGGGTGTAGCATGAGGCCTTGGAGGTTTTAACAAGTGTAGAATGGTTAAGAGAGTATTCTAAAGGCTTAGAATGGTCTAGGAATGTGTATTAGGACTTATAAGAACCATTAGAATGATCCTAAACATTGCTTGGTACACCAAGGGACGTAGAGGGTGTAGCACGAGTCCTTGGATGTTCTAACAAGTGTAGAATGGTTAAGAGAGTATTCTAAAGGCTTAGAATGGTCTAGGAATGTGTATTAGGACTTATAAGAACCATTAGAATGATCCTAAACAATACTTGAGTCCTCAAGGGACGTAGAGGGTGTAGCATGAGTCCTTGGAGGTTTTAACAAGTGTATAATGGTTAAGAGAGTATTCTAAAGGCTTAGAATGGTCTAGGAATGTGTATTAGGACTTATAAGAACCAATAGAATGATCCTAAACATTGCTTGGTACACCAAGGGACGTAGAGGGTGTAGCACGAGTCCTTGGATGTTCTAACAAGTGTAGAATGGTTAAGAGAGTATTCTAAAGGCTTAGAATGGTCTAGGAAGGTGTATTAGGACTTATAAGAACTATTAGAATGATCCTAAACATTGCTTGGTACACCAAGGGACGTAGAGGGTGTAGCACGAGTCCTTGGATGTTCTAACAAGTGTAGAATGGTTAAGAGAGTATTCTAAAGGTTTAGAATGGTCTAGGAATGTGTATTAGGACTTATAAGAACCATTAGAATGATCCTAAACATTGCTCGGTACCCCAAGTGACGTAGAGGGTGTAGCACGAGTCCTTGGAGGTTCTAACAAGTGTAGAATGGTTAAGAGAGTATTCTAAAGGCTTAGAATGGTCTAGGAATGTGTATTAGGACTTATAAGAACCATCAGAATGATCCTAAACAATGCTAGAGTCCCCAAGGGACGTAGAGGGTGTAGCATGAGTCCTTGGAGGTTTTAACAAGTGTAGAATGGTTAAGAGAGTATTCTAAAGGCTTAGAATGGTCTAGGAATGTGTATTAGGACTTATAAGAACCATTAGAATGATCCTAAACATTGCTTGGTACACCAAGGGACGTAGAGGGTGTAGCACGAGTCCTTGGATGTTCTAACAAGTGTAGAATGGTTAAGAGAGTATTCTAAAGGCTTAGAATGGTCTAGGAATGTGTATTAGGACTTATAAGAACCATTAGAATGATCCTAAACAATACTTGAGTCCTCAAGGGACGTAGAGGGTGTAGCATGAGTCCTTGGAGGTTTTAACAAGTGTATAATGGTTAAGAGAGTATTCTAAAGGCTTAGAATGGTCTAGGAATGTGTATTAGGACTTATAAGAACCAATAGAATGATCCTAAACATTGCTTGGTACACCAAGGGACGTAGAGGGTGTAGCACGAGTCCTTGGATGTTCTAACAAGTGTAGAATGGTTAAGAGAGTATTCTAAAGGCTTAGAATGGTCTAGGAAGGTGTATTAGGACTTATAAGGACTATTAGAATGATCCTAAACATTGCTTGGTACACCAAGGGACGTAGAGGGTGTAGCACGAGTCCTTGGATGTTCTAACAAGTGTAGAATGGTTAAGAGAGTATTCTAAAGGCTTAGAATGGTCTAGGAATGTGTATTAGGACGTATAAGAACCATTAGAATGATCCTAAATATTGCTCGGTACCCCAAGTGACGTAGAGGGTGTAGCATGAGTCCTTGGAGGTTCTAACAAGTGTAGAATGGTTAAGAGAGTATTCTAAAGGCTTAGAATGGTCTAGGAAGGTGTATTAGGACTTATAAGAACTATTAGAATGATCCTAAACATTGCTTGGTACACCAAGGGACGTAGAGGGTGTAGCACGAGTCCTTGGATGTTCTAACAAGTGTAGAATGGTTAAGAGAGTATTCTAAAGGTTTAGAATGGTCTAGGAATGTGTATTAGGACTTATAAGAACCATTAGAATGATCCTAAACATTGCTCGGTACCCCAAGTGACGTAGAGGGTGTAGCACGAGTCCTTGGAGGTTCTAACAAGTGTAGAATGGTTAAGAGAGTATTCTAAAGGCTTAGAATGGTCTAGGAATTTGTATTAGGACTTATAAGAACCATCAGAATGATCCTAAACAATGCTAGAGTCCCCAAGGGACGTAGAGGGTGTAGCATGAGTCCTTGGAGGTTTTAACAAGTGTAGAATGGTTAAGAGAGTATTCTAAAGGCTTAGAATGGTCTAGGAATGTGTATTAGGACTTATAAGAACCATTAGAATGATCCTAAACATTGCTTGGTACACCAAGGGACGTAGAGGGTGTAGCACGAGTCCTTGGATGTTCTAACAAGTGTAGAATGGTTAAGAGAGTATTCTAAAGGCTTAGAATGGTCTAGGAATGTGTATTAGGACTTATAAGAACCATTAGAATGATCCTAAACAATACTTGAGTCCTCAAGGGACGTAGAGGGTGTAGCATGAGTCCTTGAAGGTTTTAACAAGTGTATAATGGTTAAGAGAGTATTCTAAAGGCTTAGAATGGTCTAGGAATGTGTATTAGGACTTATAAGAACCAATAGAATGATCCTAAACATTGCTTGGTACACCAAGGGACGTAGAGGGTGTAGCAAGAGTCCTTGGATGTTCTAACAAGTGTAGAATGGTTAAGATAGTATTCTAAAGGCTTAGAATGGTCTAGGAATGTGTATTAGGACTTATAAGAACCATTAGAATGATCCTAAACATTGCTCGGTACCCCAAGTGACATAGAGGGTGTAGCAGGAGTCCTTGGAGGTTTTAACAAGTGTATAATGGTTAAGAGAATATTCTAAAGGCTTAGAATGGTCTAGGAATGTGTATTAGGACTTATAAGAACCATTAGAATGATCCTAAACATTGCTTGGTATACCAAGGGACGTAGAGGGTGTAGCACGAGTCCTTGGATGTTCTAACAAGTGTAGAATGGTTAAGAGAGTATTCTAAAGGCTTAGAATGGTCTAGGAAGGTGTATTTGGACTTATAAGAACCATTAGAATGATCCTAAACAATGCTAGAGTCCCCAAGGGACGTAGAGGGTGTAGCATGAGTCCTTGGAGGTTCTAACAAGTGTAGAATGGTTAAGAGAGTATTCTAAAGGCTTAGAATGGTCTAGGAAGGTGTATTAGGACTTATAAGAACCATTAGAATGATCCTAAACATTGCTTGGTACACCAAGGGACGTAGAGGGTGTAGCACGAGTCCTTGGATGTTCTAACAAGTGTAGAATGGTTAAGATAGTATTCTAAAGGCTTAGAATGGTCTAGGAATGTGTATTAGGACTTATAAGAACCATTAGAATGATCCTAAACATTGCTCGGTACCCCAAGTGACGTAGAGGGTGTAGCAGGAGTCCTTGGAGGTTTTAACAAGTGTATAATGGTTAAGAGAATATTCTAAAGGCTTAGAATGGTCTAGGAATGTGTATTAGGACTTATAAGAACCATTAGAATGATCCTAAACATTGCTTGGTATACCAAGGGACGTAGAGGGTGTAGCACGAGTCCTTGGATGTTCTAACAAGTGTAGAATGGTTAAGAGAGTATTCTAAAGGCTTAGAATGGTCTAGGAAGGTGTATTTGGACTTATAAGAACCATTAGAATGATCCTAAACATTGCTCGGTACCCCAAGTGACGTAGAGGGTGTAGCAGGAGTCCTTGGAGGTTTTAACAAGTGTATAATGGTTAAGAGAATATTCTAAAGGCTTAGAATGGTCTAGGAATGTGTATTAGGACTTATAAGAACCATTAGAATGATCCTAAACATTGCTTGGTATACCAAGGGACGTAGAGGGTGTAGCACGAGTCCTTGGATGTTCTAACAAGTGTAGAATGGTTAAGAGAGTATTCTAAAGGCTTAGAATGGTCTAGGAAGGTGTATTAGGACTTATAAGAACTATTAGAATGATCCTAAACATTGCTTGGTACACCAAGGGACGTAGAGGGTGTAGCACGAGTCCTTGGATGTTCTAACAAGTGTAGAATGGTTAAGAGAGTATTCTAAAGGCTTAGAATGGTCTAGGAATGTGTATTAGGACTTATAAGAACCATTAGAATGATCCTAAATATTGCTCGGTACCCCAAGTGACGTAGAGGGTGTAGCATGAGTCCTTGGAGGTTCTAACAAGTGTAGAATGGTTAAGAGAGTATTCTAAAGGCTTAGAATGGTCTAGGAAGGTGTATTAGGACTTATAAGAACTATTAGAATGATCCTAAACATTGCTTGGTACACCAAGGGACGTAGAGGGTGTAGCACGAGTCCTTGGATGTTCTAACAAGTGTAGAATGGTTAAGAGAGTATTCTAAAGGTTTAGAATGGTCTAGGAATGTGTATTAGGACTTATAAGAACCATTAGAATGATCCTAAACATTGCTCGGTACCCCAAGTGACGTAGAGGGTGTAGCACGAGTCCTTGGAGGTTCTAACAAGTGTAGAATGGTTAAGAGAGTATTCTAAAGGCTTAGAATGGTCTAGGAATTTGTATTAGGACTTATAAGAACCATCAGAATGATCCTAAACAATGCTAGAGTCCCCAAGGGACGTAGAGGGTGTAGCATGAGTCCTTGGAGGTTTTAACAAGTGTAGAATGGTTAAGAGAGTATTCTAAAGGCTTAGAATGGTCTAGGAATGTGTATTAGGACTTATAAGAACCATTAGAATGATCCTAAACATTGCTTGGTACACCAAGGGACGTAGAGGGTGTAGCACGAGTCCTTGGATGTTCTAACAAGTGTAGAATGGTTAAGAGAGTATTCTAAAGGCTTAGAATGGTCTAGGAATGTGTATTAGGACTTATAAGAACCATTAGAATGATCCTAAACAATACTTGAGTCCTCAAGGGACGTAGAGGGTGTAGCATGAGTCCTTGAAGGTTTTAACAAGTGTATAATGGTTAAGAGAGTATTCTAAAGGCTTAGAATGGTCTAGGAATGTGTATTAGGACTTATAAGAACCAATAGAATGATCCTAAACATTGCTTGGTACACCAAGGGACGTAGAGGGTGTAGCACGAGTCCTTGGATGTTCTAACAAGTGTAGAATGGTTAAGATAGTATTCTAAAGGCTTAGAATGGTCTAGGAATGTGTATTAGGACTTATAAGAACCATTAGAATGATCCTAAACATTGCTCGGTACCCCAAGTGACGTAGAGGGTGTAGCAGGAGTCCTTGGAGGTTTTAACAAGTGTATAATGGTTAAGAGAATATTCTAAAGGCTTAGAATGGTCTAGGAATGTGTATTAGGACTTATAAGAACCATTAGAATGATCCTAAACATTGCTTGGTATACCAAGGGACGTAGAGGGTGTAGCACGAGTCCTTGGATGTTCTAACAAGTGTAGAATGGTTAAGAGAGTATTCTAAAGGCTTAGAATGGTCTAGGAAGGTGTATTTGGACTTATAAGAACCATTAGAATGATCCTAAACAATGCTAGAGTCCCCAAGGGACGTAGAGGGTGTAGCATGAGTCCTTGGAGGTTCTAACAAGTGTAGAATGGTTAAGAGAGTATTCTAAAGGCTTAGAATGGTCTAGGAAGGTGTATTAGGACTTATAAGAACCATTAGAATGATCCTAAACATTGCTTGGTACACCAAGGGACGTAGAGGGTGTAGCACGAGTCCTTGGATGTTCTAACAAGTGTAGAATGGTTAAGAGAGTATTCTAAAGGCTTAGAATGGTCTAGGAAGGTGTATTAGGACTTATAAGAACTATTAGAATGATCCTAAACATTGCTTGGTACACCAAGGGACGTAGAGGGTGTAGCACGAGTCCTTGGATGTTCTAACAAGTGTAGAATGGTTAAGAGAGTATTCTAAAGGTTTAGAATGGTCTAGGAATGTGTATTAGGACTTATAAGAACCATTAGAATGATCCTAAACATTGCTCGGTACCCCAAGTGACGTAGAGGGTGTAGCACGAGTCCTTGGAGGTTCTAACAAGTGTAGAATGGTTAAGAGAGTATTCTAAAGGCTTAGAATGGTCTAGGAAGGTGTATTAGGACTTATAAGAACTATTAGAATGA
The DNA here is from genome assembly GCA_037953625.1 of Crotalaria pallida. Taxonomy (NCBI): domain Eukaryota; kingdom Viridiplantae; phylum Streptophyta; class Magnoliopsida; order Fabales; family Fabaceae; genus Crotalaria; species Crotalaria pallida. The sequence continues at coordinate 68,768,439 of CM075649.1, read as the reverse complement.
TCCTAAACATTGCTTGGTACACCAAGGGACGTAGAGGGTGTAGCACGAGTCCTTGGATGTTCTAACAAGTGTAGAATGGTTAAGAGAGTATTCTAAAGGTTTAGAATGGTCTAGGAATGTGTATTAGGACTTATAAGAACCATTAGAATGATCCTAAACATTGCTCGGTACCCCAAGTGACGTAGAGGGTGTAGCACGAGTCCTTGGAGGTTCTAACAAGTGTAGAATGGTTAAGAGAGTATTCTAAAGGCTTAGAATGGTCTAGGAATGTGTATTAGGACTTATAAGAACCATTAGAATGATCCTAAACATTGCTCGGTACCCCAAGTGACGTAGAGGGTGTAGCACGAGTCCTTGGATGTTCTAACAAGTGTAGAATGGTTAAGAGAGTATTCTAAAGGCTTAGAATGGTCTAGGAATGTGTATTAGGACTTATAAGAACCATTAGAATGATCCTAAACATTGCTCGGTACCCCAAGTGACGTAGAGGGTGTAGCATGAGTCCTTGGAGGTTCTAACAAGTGTAGAATGGTTAAGAGAGTATTCTAAAGGCTTAGAATGGTCTAGGAAGGTGTATTAGGACTTATAAGAACTATTAGAATGATCCTAAACATTGCTTGGTACACCAAGGGACGTAGAGGGTGTAGCACGAGTCCTTGGATGTTCTAACAAGTGTAGAATGGTTAAGAGAGTATTCTAAAGGTTTAGAATGGTCTAGGAATGTGTATTAGGACTTATAAGAACCATTAGAATGATCCTAAACATTGCTCGGTACCCCAAGTGACGTAGAGGGTGTAGCACGAGTCCTTGGAGGTTCTAACAAGTGTAGAATGGTTAAGAGAGTATTCTAAAGGCTTAGAATGGTCTAGGAATGTGTATTAGGACTTATAAGAACCATCAGAATGATCCTAAACAATGCTAGAGTCCCCAAGGGACGTAGAGGGTGTAGCATGAGTCCTTGGAGGTTTTAACAAGTGTAGAATGGTTAAGAGAGTATTCTAAAGGCTTAGAATGGTCTAGGAATGTGTATTAGGACTTATAAGAACCATTAGAATGATCCTAAACATTGCTTGGTACACCAAGGGACGTAGAGGGTGTAGCACGAGTCCTTGGATGTTCTAACAAGTGTAGAATGGTTAAGAGAGTATTCTAAAGGCTTAGAATGGTCTAGGAATGTGTATTAGGACTTATAAGAACCATTAGAATGATCCTAAACAATACTTGAGTCCTCAAGGGACGTAGAGGGTGTAGCATGAGTCCTTGGAGGTTCTAACAAGTGTAGAATGGTTAAGAGAGTATTCTAAAGGCTTAGAATGGTCTAGGAAGGTGTATTAGGACTTATAAGAACCATTAGAATGATCCTAAACATTGCTTGGTACACCAAGGGACGTAGAGGGTGTAGCACGAGTCCTTGGATGTTCTAACAAGTGTAGAATGGTTAAGATAGTATTCTAAAGGCTTAGAATGGTCTAAGAATGTGTATTAGGACTTATAAGAACCATTAGAATGATCCTAAACGTTGCTCGGTACCCCAAGTGACGTAGAGGGTGTAGCAGGAGTCCTTGGAGGTTTTAACAAGTGTATAATGGTTAAGAGAATATTCTAAAGGCTTAGAATGGTCTAGGAATGTGTATTAGGACTTATAAGAACCATTAGAATGATCCTAAACATTGCTTGGTATACCAAGGGACGTAGAGGGTGTAGCACGAGTCCTTGGATGTTCTAACAAGTGTAGAATGGTTAAGAGAGTATTCTAAAGGCTTAGAATGGTCTAGGAAGGTGTATTTGGACTTATAAGAACCATTAGAATGATCCTAAACATTGCTCGGTACCCCAAGTGACGTAGAGGGTGTAGCAGGAGTCCTTGGAGGTTTTAACAAGTGTATAATGGTTAAGAGAATATTCTAAAGGCTTAGAATGGTCTAGGAATGTGTATTAGGACTTATAAGAACCATTAGAATGATCCTAAACATTGCTTGGTATACCAAGGGACGTAGAGGGTGTAGCACGAGTCCTTGGATGTTCTAACAAGTGTAGAATGGTTAAGAGAGTATTCTAAAGGCTTAGAATGGTCTAGGAAGGTGTATTAGGACTTATAAGAACTATTAGAATGATCCTAAACATTGCTTGGTACACCAAGGGACGTAGAGGGTGTAGCACGAGTCCTTGGATGTTCTAACAAGTGTAGAATGGTTAAGAGAGTATTCTAAAGGCTTAGAATGGTCTAGGAATGTGTATTAGGACTTATAAGAACCATTAGAATGATCCTAAACAATACTTGAGTCCTCAAGGGACGTAGAGGGTGTAGCATGAGTCCTTGGAGGTTCTAACAAGTGTAGAATGGTTAAGAGAGTATTCTAAAGGCTTAGAATGGTCTAGGAAGGTGTATTAGGACTTATAAGAACTATTAGAATGATCCTAAACATTGCTTGGTACACCAAGGGACGTAGAGGGTGTAGCACGAGTCCTTGGATGTTCTAACAAGTGTAGAATGGTTAAGAGAGTATTCTAAAGGCTTAGAATGGTCTAGGAATGTGTATTAGGACTTATAAGAACCATTAGAATGATCCTAAATATTGCTCGGTACCCTAAGTGACGTAGAGGGTGTAGCATGAGTCCTTGGAGGTTCTAACAAGTGTAGAATGGTTAAGAGAGTATTCTAAAGGCTTAGAATGGTCTAGGAAGGTGTATTAGGACTTATAAGAACTATTAGAATGATCCTAAACATTGCTTGGTACACCAAGGGACGTAGAGGGTGTAGCACGAGTCCTTGGATGTTCTAACAAGTGTAGAATGGTTAAGAGAGTATTCTAAAGGTTTAGAATGGTCTAGGAATGTGTATTAGGACTTATAAGAACCATTAGAATGATCCTAAACATTGCTCGGTACCCCAAGTGACGTAGAGGGTGTAGCACGAGTCCTTGGAGGTTCTAAGAAGTGTAGAATGGTTAAGAGAGTATTCTAAAGGCTTAGAATGGTCTAGGAATTTGTATTAGGACTTATAAGAACCATCAGAATGATCCTAAACAATGCTAGAGTCCCCAAGGGACGTAGAGGGTGTAGCATGAGTCCTTGGAGGTTTTAACAAGTGTAGAATGGTTAAGAGAGTATTCTAAAGGCTTAGAATGGTCTAGGAATGTGTATTAGGACTTATAAGAACCATTAGAATGATCCTAAACATTGCTTGGTACACCAAGGGACGTAGAGGGTGTAGCACGAGTCCTTGGATGTTCTAACAAGTGTAGAATGGTTAAGAGAGTATTCTAAAGGCTTAGAATGGTCTAGGAATGTGTATTAGGACTTATAAGAACCATTAGAATGATCCTAAACAATACTTGAGTCCTCAAGGGACGTAGAGGGTGTAGCATGAGTCCTTGAAGGTTTTAACAAGTGTATAATGGTTAAGAGAGTATTCTAAAGGCTTAGAATGGTCTAGGAATGTGTATTAGGACTTATAAGAACCAATAGAATGATCCTAAACATTGCTTGGTACACCAAGGGACGTAGAGGTTGTAGCACGAGTCCTTGGATGTTCTAACAAGTGTAGAATGGTTAAGATAGTATTCTAAAGGCTTAGAATGGTCTAGGAATGTGTATTAGGACTTATAAGAACCATTAGAATGATCCTAAACATTGCTCGGTACCCCAAGTGACGTAGAGGGTGTAGCAGGAGTCCTTGGAGGTTTTAACAAGTGTATAATGGTTAAGAGAATATTCTAAAGGCTTAGAATGGTCTAGGAATGTGTATTAGGACTTATAAGAACCATTAGAATGATCCTAAACATTGCTTGGTATACCAAGGGACGTAGAGGGTGTAGCACGAGTCCTTGGATGTTCTAACAAGTGTAGAATGGTTAAGAGAGTATTCTAAAGGCTTAGAATGGTCTAGGAAGGTGTATTTGGACTTATAAGAACCATTAGAATGATCCTAAACAATGCTAGAGTCCCCAAGGGACGTAGAGGGTGTAGCATGAGTCCTTGGAGGTTCTAACAAGTGTAGAATGGTTAAGAGAGTATTCTAAAGGCTTAGAATGGTCTAGGAAGGTGTATTAGGACTTATAAGAACCATTAGAATGATCCTAAACATTGCTTGGTACACCAAGGGACGTAGAGGGTGTAGCACGAGTCCTTGGATGTTCTAACAAGTGTAGAATGGTTAAGAGAGTATTCTAAAGGCTTAGAATGGTCTAGGAAGGTGTATTAGGACTTATAAGAACTATTAGAATGATCCTAAACATTGCTTGGTACACCAAGGGACGTAGAGGGTGTAGCACGAGTCCTTGGATGTTCTAACAAGTGTAGAATGGTTAAGAGAGTATTCTAAAGGTTTAGAATGGTCTAGGAATGTGTATTAGGACTTATAAGAACCATTAGAATGATCCTAAACATTGCTCGGTACCCCAAGTGACGTAGAGGGTGTAGCACGAGTCCTTGGAGGTTCTAACAAGTGTAGAATGGTTAAGAGAGTATTCTAAAGGCTTAGAATGGTCTAGGAAGGTGTATTAGGACATATAAGAACTATTAGAATGATCCTAAACATTGCTTGGTACACCAAGGGACGTAGAGGGTGTAGCACGAGTCCTTGGATGTTCTAACAAGTGTAGAATGGTTAAGAGAGTATTCTAAAGGTTTAGAATGGTCTAGGAATGTGTATTAGGACTTATAAGAACCATTAGAATGATCCTAAACATTGCTCGGTACCCCAAGTGACGTAGAGGGTGTAGCACGAGTCCTTGGAGGTTCTAACAAGTGTAGAATGGTTAAGAGAGTATTCTAAAGGCTTAGAATGGTCTAGGAATGTGTATTAGGACTTATAAGAACCATTAGAATGATCCTAAACATTGCTCGGTACCCCAAGTGACGTAGAGGGTGTAGCACGAGTCCTTGGATGTTCTAACAAGTGTAGAATGGTTAAGAGAGTATTCTAAAGGCTTAGAATGGTCTAGGAATGTGTATTAGGACTTATAAGAACCATTAGAATGATCCTAAACATTGCTCGGTACCCCAAGTGACGTAGAGGGTGTAGCATGAGTCCTTGGAGGTTCTAACAAGTGTAGAATGGTTAAGAGAGTATTCTAAAGGCTTAGAATGGTCTAGGAAGGTGTATTAGGACTTATAAGAACTATTAGAATGATCCTAAACATTGCTTGGTACACCAAGGGACGTAGAGGGTGTAGCACGAGTCCTTGGATGTTCTAACAAGTGTAGAATGGTTAAGAGAGTATTCTAAAGGTTTAGAATGGTCTAGGAATGTGTATTAGGACTTATAAGAACCATTAGAATGATCCTAAACATTGCTCGGTACCCCAAGTGACGTAGAGGGTGTAGCACGAGTCCTTGGAGGTTCTAACAAGTGTAGAATGGTTAAGAGAGTATTCTAAAGGCTTAGAATGGTCTAGGAATGTGTATTAGGACTTATAAGAACCATCAGAATGATCCTAAACAATGCTAGAGTCCCCAAGGGACGTAGAGGGTGTAGCATGAGTCCTTGGAGGTTTTAACAAGTGTAGAATGGTTAAGAGAGTATTCTAAAGGCTTAGAATGGTCTAGGAATGTGTATTAGGACTTATAAGAACCATTAGAATGATCCTAAACATTGCTTGGTACACCAAGGGACGTAGAGGGTGTAGCACGAGTCCTTGGATGTTCTAACAAGTGTAGAATGGTTAAGAGAGTATTCTAAAGGCTTAGAATGGTCTAGGAATGTGTATTAGGACTTATAAGAACCATTAGAATGATCCTAAACAATACTTGAGTCCTCAAGGGACGTAGAGGGTGTAGCATGAGTCCTTGAAGGTTTTAACAAGTGTATAATGGTTAAGAGAGTATTCTAAAGGCTTAGAATGGTCTAGGAATGTGTATTAGGACTTATAAGAACCAATAGAATGATCCTAAACATTGCTTGGTACACCAAGGGACGTAGAGGGTGTAGCACGAGTCCTTGGATGTTCTAACAAGTGTAGAATGGTTAAGATAGTATTCTAAAGGCTTAGAATGGTCTAGGAATGTGTATTAGGACTTATAAGAACCATTAGAATGATCCTAAACATTGCTCGGTACCCCAAGTGACGTAGAGGGTGTAGCAGGAGTCCTTGGAGGTTTTAACAAGTGTATAATGGTTAAGAGAATATTCTAAAGGCTTAGAATGGTCTAGGAATGTGTATTAGGACTTATAAGAACCATTAGAATGATCCTAAACATTGCTTGGTATACCAAGGGACGTAGAGGGTGTAGCACGAGTCCTTGGATGTTCTAACAAGTGTAGAATGGTTAAGAGAGTATTCTAAAGGCTTAGAATGGTCTAGGAAGGTGTATTTGGACTTATAAGAACCATTAGAATGATCCTAAACAATGCTAGAGTCCCCAAGGGACGTAGAGGGTGTAGCATGAGTCCTTGGAGGTTCTAACAAGTGTAGAATGGTTAAGAGAGTATTCTAAAGGCTTAGAATGGTCTAGGAAGGTGTATTAGGACTTATAAGAACCGTTAGAATGATCCTAAACATTGCTTGGTACACCAAGGGACGTAGAGGGTGTAGCACGAGTCCTTGGATGTTCTAACAAGTGTAGAATGGTTAAGAGAGTATTCTAAAGGCTTAGAATGGTCTAGGAAGGTGTATTAGGACTTATAAGAACTATTAGAATGATCCTAAACATTGCTTGGTACACCAAGGGACGTAAAGGGTGTAGCACGAGTCCTTGGATGTTCTAACAAGTGTAGAATGGTTAAGAGAGTATTCTAAAGGTTTAGAATGGTCTAGGAATGTGTATTAGGACTTATAAGAACCATTAGAATGATCCTAAACATTGCTCGGTACCCCAAGTGACGTAGAGGGTGTAGCACGAGTCCTTGGAGGTTCTAACAAGTGTAGAATGGTTAAGAGAGTATTCTAAAGGCTTAGAATGGTCTAGGAAGGTGTATTAGGACATATAAGAACTATTAGAATGATCCTAAACATTGCTTGGTACACCAAGGGACGTAGAGGGTGTAGCACGAGTCCTTGGATGTTCTAACAAGTGTAGAATGGTTAAGAGAGTATTCTAAAGGTTTAGAATGGTCTAGGAATGTGTATTAGGACTTATAAGAACCATTAGAATGATCCTAAACATTGCTCGGTACCCCAAGTGACGTAGAGGGTGTAGCACGAGTCCTTGGAGGTTCTAACAAGTGTAGAATGGTTAAGAGAGTATTCTAAAGGCTTAGAATGGTCTAGGAATGTGTATTAGGACTTATAAGAACCATTAGAATGATCCTAAACATTGCTCGGTACCCCAAGTGACGTAGAGGGTGTAGCACGAGTCCTTGGATGTTCTAACAAGTGTAGAATGGTTAAGAGAGTATTCTAAAGGCTTAGAATGGTCTAGGAATGTGTATTAGGACTTATAAGAACCATTAGAATGATCCTAAACATTGCTCGGTACCCCAAGTGACGTAGAGGGTGTAGCATGAGTCCTTGGAGGTTCTAACAAGTGTAGAATGGTTAAGAGAGTATTCTAAAGGCTTAGAATGGTCTAGGAAGGTGTATTAGGACTTATAAGAACTATTAGAATGATCCTAAACATTGCTTGGTACACCAAGGGACGTAGAGGGTGTAGCACGAGTCCTTGGATGTTCTAACAAGTGTAGAATGGTTAAGAGAGTATTCTAAAGGTTTAGAATGGTCTAGGAATGTGTATTAGGACTTATAAGAACCATTAGAATGATCCTAAACATTGCTCGGTACCCCAAGTGACGTAGAGGGTGTAGCACGAGTCCTTGGAGGTTCTAACAAGTGTAGAATGGTTAAGAGAGTATTCTAAAGGCTTAGAATGGTCTAGGAATGTGTATTAGGACTTATAAGAACCATCAGAATGATCCTAAACAATGCTAGAGTCCCCAAGGGACGTAGAGGGTGTAGCATGAGTCCTTGGAGGTTTTAACAAGTGTAGAATGGTTAAGAGAGTATTCTAAAGGCTTAGAATGGTCTAGGAATGTGTATTAGGACTTATAAGAACCATTAGAATGATCCTAAACATTGCTTGGTACACCAAGGGACGTAGAGGGTGTAGCACGAGTCCTTGGATGTTCTAACAAGTGTAGAATGGTTAAGAGAGTATTCTAAAGGCTTAGAATGGTCTAGGAATGTGTATTAGGACTTATAAGAACCATTAGAATGATCCTAAACAATACTTGAGTCCTCAAGGGACGTAGAGGGTGTAGCATGAGTCCTTGGAGGTTTTAACAAGTGTATAATGGTTAAGAGAGTATTCTAAAGGCTTAGAATGGTCTAGGAATGTGTATTAGGACTTATAAGAACCAATAGAATGATCCTAAACATTGCTTGGTACACCAAGGGACGTAGAGGGTGTAGCACGAGTCCTTGGATGTTCTAACAAGTGTAGAATGGTTAAGAGAGTATTCTAAAGGCTTAGAATGATCTAGGAAGGTGTATTAGGACTTATAAGAACTATTAGAATGATCCTAAACATTGCTTGGTACACCAAGGGACGTAGAGGGTGTAGCACGAGTCCTTGGATGTTCTAACAAGTGTAGAATGGTTAAGAGAGTATTCTAAAGGCTTAGAATGGTCTAGGAATGTGTATTAGGACTTATAAGAACCATTAGAATGATCCTAAATATTGCTCGGTACCCCAAGTGACGTAGAGGGTGTAGCATGAGTCCTTGGAGGTTCTAACAAGTGTAGAATGGTTAAGAGAGTATTCTAAAGGCTTAGAATGGTCTAGGAAGGTGTATTAGGACTTATAAGAACTATTAGAATGATCCTAAACATTGCTTGGTACACCAAGGGACGTAGAGGGTGTAGCACGAGTCCTTGGATGTTCTAACAAGTGTAGAATGGTTAAGAGAGTATTCTAAAGGTTTAGAATGGTCTAGGAATGTGTATTAGGACTTATAAGAACCATTAGAATGATCCTAAACATTGCTCGGTACCCCAAGTGACGTAGAGGGTGTAGCACGAGTCCTTGGAGGTTCTAACAAGTGTAGAATGGTTAAGAGAGTATTCTAAAGGCTTAGAATGGTCTAGGAATTTGTATTAGGACTTATAAGAACCATCAGAATGATCCTAAACAATGCTAGAGTCCCCAAGGGACGTAGAGGGTGTAGCATGAGTCCTTGGAGGTTTTAACAAGTGTAGAATGGTTAAGAGAGTATTCTAAAGGCTTAGAATGGTCTAGGAAGGTGTATTAGGACTTATAAGAACCATTAGAATGATCCTAAACATTGCTTGGTACACCAAGGGACGTAGAGGGTGTAGCACGAGTCCTTGGATGTTCTAACAAGTGTAGAATGGTTAAGAGAGTATTCTAAAGGCTTAGAATGGTCTAGGAAGGTGTATTAGGACTTATAAGAACTATTAGAATGATCCTAAACATTGCTTGGTACACCAAGGGACGTAGAGGGTGTAGCACGAGTCCTTGGATGTTCTAACAAGTGTAGAATGGTTAAGAGAGTATTCTAAAGGTTTAGAATGGTCTAGGAATGTGTATTAGGACTTATAAGAACCATTAGAATGATCCTAAACATTGCTCGGTACCCCAAGTGACGTAGAGGGTGTAGCACGAGTCCTTGGAGGTTCTAACAAGTGTAGAATGGTTAAGAGAGTATTCTAAAGGCTTAGAATGGTCTAGGAAGGTGTATTAGGACTTATAAGAACTATTAGAATGATCCTAAACATTGCTTGGTACACCAAGTGACGTAGAGGGTGTAGCACGAGTCCTTGGATGTTCTAACAAGTGTAGAATGGTTAAGAGAGTATTCTAAAGGTTTAGAATGGTCTAGGAATGTGTATTAGGACTTATAAGAACCATTAGAATGATCCTAAACATTGCTCGGTACCCCAAGTGACGTAGAGGGTGTAGCACGAGTCCTTGGATGTTCTAACAAGTGTAGAATGGTTAAGAGAGTATTCTAAAGGCTTAGAATGGTCTAGGAATGTGTATTAGGACTTATAAGAACCATTAGAATGATCCTAAACATTGCTCGGTACCCCAAGTGACGTAGAGGGTGTAGCATGAGTCCTTGGAGGTTCTAACAAGTGTAGAATGGTTAAGAGAGTATTCTAAAGGCTTAGAATGGTCTAGGAAGGTGTATTAGGACTTATAAGAACTATTAGAATGATCCTAAACATTGCTTGGTACACCAAGGGACGTAGAGGGTGTAGCACGAGTCCTTGGATGTTCTAACAAGTGTAGAATGGTTAAGAGAGTATTCTAAAGGTTTAGAATGGTCTAGAAATGTGTATTAGGACTTATAAGAACCATTAGAATGATCCTAAACATTGCTCGGTACCCCAAGTGACGTAGAGGGTGTAGCACGAGTCCTTGGAGGTTCTAACAAGTGTAGAATGGTTAAGAGAGTATTCTAAAGGCTTAGAATGGTCTAGGAATGTGTATTAGGACTTATAAGAACCATCAGAATGATCCTAAACAATGCTAGAGTCCCCAAGGGACGTAGAGGGTGTAGCATGAGTCCTTGGAGGTTTTAACAAGTGTAGAATGGTTAAGAGAGTATTCTAAAGGCTTAGAATGGTCTAGGAATGTGTATTAGGACTTATAAGAACCATTAGAATGATCCTAAACATTGCTTGGTACACCAAGGGACGTAGAGGGTGTAGCACGAGTCCTTGGATGTTCTAACAAGTGTAGAATGGTTAAGAGAGTATTCTAAAGGCTTAGAATGGTCTAGGAATGTGTATTAGGACTTATAAGAACCATTAGAATGATCCTAAACAATACTTGAGTCCTCAAGGGACGTAGAGGGTGTAGCATGAGTCCTTGGAGGTTTTAACAAGTGTATAATGGTTAAGAGAGTATTCTAAAGGCTTAGAATGGTCTAGGAATGTGTATTAGGACTTATAAGAACCAATAGAATGATCCTAAACATTGCTTGGTACACCAAGGGACGTAGAGGGTGTAGCACGAGTCCTTGGATGTTCTAACAAGTGTAGAATGGTTAAGAGAGTATTCTAAAGGCTTAGAATGATCTAGGAAGGTGTATTAGGACTTATAAGAACTATTAGAATGATCCTAAACATTGCTTGGTACACCAAGGGACGTAGAGGGTGTAGCACGAGTCCTTGGATGTTCTAACAAGTGTAGAATGGTTAAGAGAGTATTCTAAAGGCTTAGAATGGTCTAGGAATGTGTATTAGGACTTATAAGAACCATTAGAATGATCCTAAATATTGCTCGGTACCCCAAGTGACGTAGAGGGTGTAGCATGAGTCCTTGGAGGTTCTAACAAGTGTAGAATGGTTAAGAGAGTATTCTAAAGGCTTAGAATGGTCTAGGAAGGTGTATTAGGACTTATAAGAACTATTAGAATGATCCTAAACATTGCTTGGTACACCAAGGGACGTAGAGGGTGTAGCACGAGTCCTTGGATGTTCTAACAAGTGTAGAATGGTTAAGAGAGTATTCTAAAGGTTTAGAATGGTCTAGGAATGTGTATTAGGACTTATAAGAACCATTAGAATGATCCTAAACATTGCTCGGTACCCCAAGTGACGTAGAGGGTGTAGCACGAGTCCTTGGAGGTTCTAACAAGTGTAGAATGGTTAAGAGAGTATTCTAAAGGCTTAGAATGGTCTAGGAATTTGTATTAGGACTTATAAGAACCATCAGAATGATCCTAAACAATGCTAGAGTCCCCAAGGGACGTAGAGGGTGTAGCATGAGTCCTTGGAGGTTTTAACAAGTGTAGAATGGTTAAGAGAGTATTCTAAAGGCTTAGAATGGTCTAGGAATGTGTATTAGGACTTATAAGAACCATTAGAATGATCCTAAACATTGCTTGGTACACCAAGGGACGTAGAGGGTGTAGCACGAGTCCTTGGATGTTCTAACAAGTGTAGAATGGTTAAGAGAGTATTCTAAAGGCTTAGAATGGTCTAGGAATGTGTATTAGGACTTATAAGAACCATTAGAATGATCCTAAACAATACTTGAGTCCTCAAGGGACGTAGAGGGTGTAGCATGAGTCCTTGAAGGTTTTAACAAGTGTATAATGGTTAAGAGAGTATTCTAAAGGCTTAGAATGGTCTAGGAATGTGTATTAGGACTTATAAGAACCAATAGAATGATCCTAAACATTGCTTGGTACACCAAGGGACGTAGAGGGTGTAGCACGAGTCCTTGGATGTTCTAACAAGTGTAGAATGGTTAAGATAGTATTCTAAAGGCTTAGAATGGTCTAGGAATGTGTATTAGGACTTATAAGAACCATTAGAATGATCCTAAACATTGCTCGGTACCCCAAGTGACGTAGAGGGTGTAGCAGGAGTCCTTGGAGGTTTTAACAAGTGTGTAATGGTTAAGAGAATATTCTAAAGGCTTAGAATGGTCTAGGAATGTGTATTAGGACTTATAAGAACCATTAGAATGATCCAAAACATTGCTTGGTATACCAAGGGACGTAGAGGGTGTAGCACGAGTCCTTGGATGTTCTAACAAGTGTAGAATGGTTAAGAGAGTATTCTAAAGGCTTAGAATGGTCTAGGAAGGTGTATTTGGACTTATAAGAACCATTAGAATGATCCTAAACAATGCTAGAGTCCCCAAGGGACGTAGAGGGTGTAGCATGAGTCCTTGGAGGTTCTAACAAGTGTAGAATGGTTAAGAGAGTATTCTAAAGGCTTAGAATGGTCTAGGAAGGTGTATTAGGACTTATAAGAACCATTAGAATGATCCTAAACATTGCTTGGTACACCAAGGGACGTAGAGGGTGTAGCACGAGTCCTTGGATGTTCTAACAAGTGTAGAATGGTTAAGATAGTATTCTAAAGGCTTAGAATGGTCTAGGAATGTGTATTAGGACTTATAAGAACCATTAGAATGATCCTAAACATTGCTCGGTACCCCAAGTGACGTAGAGGGTGTAGCAGGAGTCCTTGGAGGTTTTAACAAGTGTATAATGGTTAAGAGAATATTCTAAAGGCTTAGAATGGTCTAGGAATGTGTATTAGGACTTATAAGAACCATTAGAATGATCCTAAACATTGCTTGGTATACCAAGGGACGTAGAGGGTGTAGCACGAGTCCTTGGATGTTCTAACAAGTGTAGAATGGTTAAGAGAGTATTCTAAAGGCTTAGAATGGTCTAGGAAGGTGTATTTGGACTTATAAGAACCATTAGAATGATCCTAAACATTGCTCGGTACCCCAAGTGACGTAGAGGGTGTAGCAGGAGTCCTTGGAGGTTTTAACAAGTGTATAATGGTTAAGAGAATATTCTAAAGGCTTAGAATGGTCTAGGAATGTGTATTAGGACTTATAAGAACCATTAGAATGATCCTAAACATTGCTTGGTATACCAAGGGACGTAGAGGGTGTAGCACGAGTCCTTGGATGTTCTAACAAGTGTAGAATGGTTAAGAGAGTATTCTAAAGGCTTAGAATGGTCTAGGAAGGTGTATTAGGACTTATAAGAACTATTAGAATGATCCTAAACATTGCTTGGTACACCAAGGGACGTAGAGGGTGTAGCACGAGTCCTTGGATGTTCTAACAAGTGTAGAATGGTTAAGAGAGTATTCTAAAGGCTTAGAATGGTCTAGGAATGTGTATTAGGACTTATAAGAACCATTAGAATGATCCTAAATATTGCTCGGTACCCCAAGTGACGTAGAGGGTGTAGCATGAGTCCTTGGAGGTTCTAACAAGTGTAGAATGGTTAAGAGAGTATTCTAAAGGCTTAGAATGGTCTAGGAAGGTGTATTAGGACTTATAAGAACTATTAGAATGATCCTAAACATTGCTTGGTACACCAAGGGACGTAGAGGGTGTAGCACGAGTCCTTGGATGTTCTAACAAGTGTAGAATGGTTAAGAGAGTATTCTAAAGGTTTAGAATGGTCTAGGAATGTGTATTAGGATTTATAAGAACCATTAGAATGATCCTAAACATTGCTCGGTACCCCAAGTGACGTAGAGGGTGTAGCACGAGTCCTTGGAGGTTCTAACAAGTGTAGAATGGTTAAGAGAGTATTCTAAAGGCTTAGAATGGTCTAGGAATTTGTATTAGGACTTATAAGAACCATCAGAATGATCCTAAACAATGCTAGAGTCCCCAAGGGACGTAGAGGGTGTAGCATGAGTCCTTGGAGGTTTTAACAAGTGAAGAATGGTTAAGAGAGTATTCTAAAGGCTTAGAATGGTCTAGGAATGTGTATTAGGACTTATAAGAACCATTAGAATGATCCTAAACATTGCTTGGTACACCAAGGGACGTAGAGGGTGTAGCACGAGTCCTTGGATGTTCTAACAAGTGTAGAATGGTTAAGAGAGTATTCTAAAGGCTTAGAATGGTCTAGGAATGTGTATTAGGACTTATAAGAACCATTAGAATGATCCTAAACAATACTTGAGTCCTCAAGGGACGTAGAGGGTGTAGCATGAGTCCTTGAAGGTTTTAACAAGTGTATAATGGTTAAGAGAGTATTCTAAAGGCTTAGAATGGTCTAGGAATGTGTATTAGGACTTATAAGAACCAATAGAATGATCCTAAACATTGCTTGGTACACCAAGGGACGTAGAGGGTGTAGCACGAGTCCTTGGATGTTCTAACAAGTGTAGAATGGTTAAGATAGTATTCTAAAGGCTTAGAATGGTCTAGGAATGTGTATTAGGACTTATAAGAACCATTAGAATGATCCTAAACATTGCTCGGTACCCCAAGTGACGTAGAGGGTGTAGCAGGAGTCCTTGGAGGTTTTAACAAGTGTATAATGGTTAAGAGAATATTCTAAAGGCTTAGAATGGTCTAGGAATGTGTATTAGGACTTATAAGAACCATTAGAATGATCCTAAACATTGCTTGGTATACCAAGGGACGTAGAGGGTGTAGCACGAGTCCTTGGATGTTCTAACAAGTGTAGAATGGTTAAGAGAGTATTTTAAAGGCTTAGAATGGTCTAGGAAGGTGTATTTGGACTTATAAGAACCATTAGAATGATCCTAAACAATGCTAGAGTCCCCAAGGGACGTAGAGGGTGTAGCATGAGTCCTTGGAGGTTCTAACAAGTGTAGAATGGTTAAGAGAGTTTTCTAAAGGCTTAGAATGGTCTAGGAAGGTGTATTAGGACTTATAAGAACCATTAGAATGATCCTAAACATTGCTTGGTACACCAAGGGACGTAGAGGGTGTAGCACGAGTCCTTGGATGTTCTAACAAGTGTAGAATGGTTAAGAGAGTATTCTAAAGGCTTAGAATGGTCTAGGAAGGTGTATTTGGACTTATAAGAACCATTAGAATGATCCTAAACAATGCTAGAGTCCCCAAGGGACGTAGAGGGTGTAGCATGAGTCCTTGGAGGTTCTAACAAGTGTAGAATGGTTAAGAGAGTATTCTAAAGGCTTAGAATGGTCTAGGAAGGTGTATTAGGACTTATAAGAACCATTAGAATGATCCTAAACATTGCTTGGTACACCAAGGGACGTAGAGGGTGTAGCACGAGTCCTTGGATGTTCTAACAAGTGTAGAATGGTTAAGATAGTATTCTAAAGGCTTAGAATGGTCTAGGAATGTGTATTAGGACTTATAAGAACCATTAGAATGATCCTAAACATTGCTCGGTACCCCAAGTGACGTAGAGGGTGTAGCAGGAGTCCTTGGAGGTTTTAACAAGTGTATAATGGTTAAGAGAATATTCTAAAGGCTTAGAATGGTCTAGGAATGTGTATTAGGACTTATAAGAACCATTAGAATGATCCTAAACATTGCTTGGTATACCAAGGGACGTAGAGGGTGTAGCACGAGTCCTTGGATGTTCTAACAAGTGTAGAATGGTTAAGAGAGTATTCTAAAGGCTTAGAATGGTCTAGGAAGGTGTATTTGGACTTATAAGAACCATTAGAATGATCCTAAACAATGCTAGAGTCCCCAAGGGACGTAGAGGGTGTAGCAGGAGTCCTTGGAGGTTCTAACAAGTGTAGAATGGTTAAGAGAGTATTCTAAAGGCTTAGAATGGTCTAGGAAGGTGTATTAGGACTTATAAGAACCATTAGAATGATCCTAAACATTGCTTGGTACACCAAGGGACGTAGAGGGTGTAGCACGAGTCCTTGGATGTTCTAACAAGTGTAGAATGGTTAAGAGAGTATTCTAAAGGCTTAGAATGGTCTAGGAATGTGTATTAGGACTTATAAGAACCATTACAATGATCCTAAACAATACTTGAGTCCTCAAGGGACGTAGAGGGTGTAGCATTAGTCCTTGGATGTTTTAACAAGTGTATAATGGTTAAGAGAGTATTCTAAATGCTTGGAATGGTCTAGGAATGTGTATTAGGACTTATAAGAACCATTAGAATGATCCTAAACATTGCTCGGTACCCCAAGTGACGTAGAGGGTGTAGCACGAGTCCTTGGAGGTTCTAACAAGTGTAGAATGGTTAAGAGAGTATTCTAAAGGCTATGAATGGTCTAGGAATTTGTATTTGGACTTATAAGAACCATTAGAATGATCCTAAACATTGCTCGGTACCCCAAGTGACGTAGAGGGTGTAGCAGGAGTCCTTGGAGGTTTTAACAAGTGTATAATGGTTAAGAGAATATTCTAAAGGCTTAGAATGGTCTAGGAATGTGTATTAGGACTTATAAGAACCATTAGAATGATCCTAAACATTGCTTGGTATACCAAGGGACGTAGAGGGTGTAGCACGAGTCCTTGGATGTTCTAACAAGTGTAGAATGGTTAAGAGAGTATTCTAAAGGCTTAGAATGGTCTAGGAAGGTGTATTTGGACTTATAAGAACCATTAGAATGATCCTAAACAATGCTAGAGTCCCCAAGGGACGTAGAGGGTGTAGCAGGAGTCCTTGGAGGTTCTAACAAGTGTAGAATGGTTAAGAGAGTATTCTAAAGGCTTAGAATGGTCTAGGAAGGTGTATTAGGACTTATAAGAACCATTAGAATGATCCTAAACATTGCTTGGTACACCAAGGGACGTAGAGGGTGTAGCACGAGTCCTTGGATGTTCTAACAAGTGTAGAATGGTTAAGAGAGTATTCTAAAGGCTTAGAATGGTCTAGGAATGTGTATTAGGACTTATAAGAACCATTACAATGATCCTAAACAATACTTGAGTCCTCAAGGGACGTAGAGGGTGTAGCATTAGTCCTTGGATGGTTTAACAAGTGTATAATGGTTAAGAGAGTATTCTAAATGCTTGGAATGGTCTAGGAATGTGTATTAGGACTTATAAGAACCATTAGAATGATCCTAAACATTGCTCGGTACCCCAAGTGACGTAGAGGGTGTAGCACGAGTCCTTGGAGGTTCTAACAAGTGTAGAATGGTTAAGAGAGTATTCTAAAGGCTATGAATGGTCTAGGAATTTGTATTTGGACTTATAAGAACCATTAGAATGATCCTAAACAATGCTTGAGTCCCCAAGGGACGAAGAGGGTGTAGCATGAGTCCTTGGAGGTTCTAACAAGTGTAGAATGGTTAAGAGAGTATTCTAAAGGCTTAGAATGGTCTAGGAAGGTGTATTAGGACTTATAAGAACCATTAGAATGATCCTAAACATTGCTTGGTACACCAAGGGACGTAGAGGGTGTAGCACGAGTCCTTGGATGTTCTAACAAGTGTAGAATGGTTAAGAGAGTATTCTAAAGGCTTAGAATGGTCTAGGAATGTGTATTAGGACTTATAAGAACCATTACAATGATCCTAAACAATACTTGAGTCCTCAAGGGACGTAGAGGGTGTAGCATTAGTCCTTGGATGTTTTAACAAGTGTATAATGGTTAAGAGAGTATTCTAAATGCTTGGAATGGTCTAGGAATGTGTATTAGGACTTATAAGAACCATTAGAATGATCCTAAACATTGCTAGAGTCCCCAAGGGACGTAGAGGGTGTAGCAGGAGTCCTTGGAGGTTCTAACAAGTGTAGAATGGTTAAGAGAGTATTCTAAAGGCTTAGAATGGTCTAGGAAGGTGTATTAGGACTTATAAGAACCATTAGAATGATCCTAAACATTGTTTGGTACACCAAGGGACGTAGAGGGTGTAGCACGAGTCCTTGGATGTTCTAACAAGTGTAGAATGGTTAAGAGAGTATTCTAAAGGCTTAGAATGGTCTAGGAATGTGTATTAGGACTTATAAGAACCATTAGAATGATCCTAAATAATACTTGAGTCCTCAAGGGACGTAGAGGGTGTAGCACGAGTCCTTGGAGGTTTTAACAAGTGTGTAATGGTTAAGAGAGTATTCTAAAGGCTTAGAATGGTCTAGGAATGTGTATTAGGACTTATAAGGACCATTAGAATGATCCTAAACATTGCTTGGTACACCAAGGGACGTAGAGGGTGTAGCACGAGTCCTTGGATGTTCTAACAAGTGTAGAATGGTTAAGAGAGTATTCTAAAGGCTTAGAATGGTCTAGGAATGTGTATTAGGACTTATAAGAACCATTAGAATGATCCTAAATAATACTTGAGTCCTCAAGGGACGTAGAGGGTGTAGCATGAGTCCTTGGAGGTTTTAACAAGTGTATAATGGTTAAGAGAGTATTCTAAAGGCTTAGAATGGTCTAGGAATGTGTATTAGGACTTATAAGAACCATTAGAATGATCCTAAACAATGCTAGAGTCCCCAAGGGACGTAGAGGGTGTAGCAGGAGTCCTTGGAGGTTCTAACAAGTGTAGAATGGTTAAGAGAGTATTCTAAAGGCTTAGAATGGTCTAGGAAGGTGTATTAGGACTTATAAGAACCATTAGAATGATCCTAAACATTGCTTGGTACACCAAGGGACGTAGAGGGTGTAGCACGAGTCCTTGGATGTTCTAACAAGTGTAGAATGGTTAAGATAGTATTCTAAAGGCTTAGAATGGTCTAGGAATGTGTATTACGACTTATAAGAACCATTAGAATGATCCTAAACATTGCTCGGTACCCCAAGTGACGTAGAGGGTGTAGCAGGAGTCCTTGGAGGTTTTAACAAGTGTATAATGGTTAAGAGAATATTCTAAAGGCTTAGAATGGTCTAGGAATGTGTATTAGGACTTATAAGAACCATTAGAATGATCCTAAACATTGCTTGGTATACCAAGGGACGTAGAGGGTGTAGCACGAGTCCTTGGATGTTCTAACAAGTGTAGAAAGGTTAAGAGAGTATTCTAAAGGCTTAGAATGGTCTAGGAAGGTGTATTTGGACTTATAAGAACCATTAGAATGATCCTAAACAATGCTAGAGTCCCCAAGGGACGTAGAGGGTGTAGCAGGAGTCCTTGGAGGTTCTAACAAGTGTAGAATGGTTAAGAGAGTATTCTAAAGGCTTAGAATGGTCTAGGAAGGTGTATTAGGACTTATAAGAACCATTAGAATGATCCTAAACATTGCTTGGTACACCAAGGGACGTAGAGGGTGAAGCACGAGTCCTTGGATGTTCTAACAAGTGTAGAATGGTTAAGAGAGTATTCTAAAGGCTTAGAATGGTCTAGGAATGTGTATTAGGACTTATAAGAACCATTACAATGATCCTAAACAATACTTGAGCCCTCAAGGGACGTAGAGGGTGTAGCATTAGTCCTTGGATGTTTTAATAAGTGTATAATGGTTAAGAGAGTATTCTAAATGCTTGGAATGGTCTAGGAATGTGTATTAGGACTTATAAGAACCATTAGAATGATCCTAAACATTGCTAGAGTCCCCAAGGGACGTAGAGGGTGTAGCAGGAGTCCTTGGAGGTTCTAACAAGTGTAGAATGGTTAAGAGAGTATTCTAAAGGCTTAGAATGGTCTAGGAAGGTGTATTAGGACTTATAAGAACCATTAGAATGATCCTAAACATTGCTTGGTACACCAAGGGACGTAGAGGGTGTAGCACGAGTCCTTGGAGGTTCTAACAAGTGTAGAATGGTTAAGAGAGTATTCTAAAGGCTTAGAATGGTCTAGGAAGGTGTATTAGGACTTATAAGAACCATTAGAATGATCCTAAACATTGCTTGGTACACCAAGGGACGTAGAGGGTGTAGCACGAGTCCTTGGATGTTCTAACAAGTGTAGAATGGTTAAGAGAGTATTCTAAAGGCTTAGAATGGTCTAGGAATGTGTATTAGGACTTATAAGAACCATTACAATGATCCTAAACAATACTTGAGTCCTCAAGGGACGTAGAGGGTGTAGCATTAGTCCTTGGATGTTTTAACAAGTGTATAATGGTTAAGAGAGTATTCTAAATGCTTGGAATGGTCTAGGAATGTGTATTAGGACTTATAAGAACCATTAGAATGATCCTAAACATTGCTCGGTACCCCAAGTGACGTAGAGGGTGTAGCACGAGTCCTTGGAGGTTCTAACAAGTGTAGAATGGTTAAGAGAGTATTCTAAAGGCTATGAATGGTCTAGGAATTTGTATTTGGACTTATAAGAACCATTAGAATGATCCTAAACAATGCTTGAGTCCCCAAGGGACGTAGAGGGTGTAGCATGAGTCCTTGGAGGTTCTAACAAGTGTAGAATGGTTAAGAGAGTATTCTAAAGGCTTAGAATGGTCTAGGAAGGTGTATTAGGACTTATAAGAACCATTAGAATGATCCTAAACATTGCTTGGTACACCAAGGGACGTAGAGGGTGTAGCACGAGTCCTTGGATGTTCTAACAAGTGTAGAATGGTTAAGAGAGTATTCTAAAGGCTTAGAATGGTCTAGGAATGTGTATTAGGACTTATAAGAACCATTACAATGATCCTAAACAATACTTGAGTCCTCAAGGGACGTAGAGGGTGTAGCATTAGTCCTTGGATGTTTTAACAAGTGTATAATGGTTAAGAGAGTATTCTAAATGCTTGGAATGGTCTAGGAATGTGTATTAGGACTTATAAGAACCATTAGAATGATCCTAAACATTGCTAGAGTCCCCAAGGGACGTAGAGGGTGTAGCAGGAGTCCTTGGAGGTTCTAACAAGTGTAGAATGGTTAAGAGAGTATTCTAAAGGCTTAGAATGGTCTAGGAAGGTGTATTAGGACTTATAAGAACCATTAGAATGATCCTAAACATTGTTTGGTACACCAAGGGACGTAGAGGGTGTAGCACGAGTCCTTGGATGTTCTAACAAGTGTAGAATGGTTAAGAGAGTATTCTAAAGGCTTAGAATGGTCTAGGAATGTGTATTAGGACTTATAAGAACCATTAGAATGATCCTAAATAATACTTGAGTCCTCAAGGGACGTAGAGGGTGTAGCACGAGTCCTTGGAGGTATTAACAAGTGTGTAATGGTTAAGAGAGTATTCTAAAGGCTTAGAATGGTCTAGGAATGTGTATTAGGACTTATAAGGACCATTAGAATGATCCTAAACATTGCTTGGTACACCAAGGGACGTAGAGGGTGTAGCACGAGTCCTTGGATGTTCTAACAAGTGTAGAATGGTTAAGAGAGTATTCTAAAGGCTTAGAATGGTCTAGGAATGTGTATTAGGACTTATAAGAACCATTAGAATGATCCTAAGCATTGCTCGGTACCTCAAGTGACGTAGAGGGTGTAGCACGAGTCCTTGGAGGTTCTAACAAGTGTAGAATGGTTAAGAGAGTATTCTAAAGGCTTAGAATGGTCTAGGAATGTGTATTAGGACTTATAAGAACCATTAGAATGATCCTAAATAATACTTGAGTCCTCAAGGGACGTAGAGGGTGTAGCATGAGTCCTTGGAGGTTTTAACAAGTGTATAATGGTTAAGAGAGTATTCTAAAGGCTTAGAATGGTCTAGGAATGTGTATTAGGACTTATAAGAACCATTAGAATGATCCTAAACAATGCTAGAGTCCCCAAGGGACGTAGAGGGTGTAGCAGGAGTCCTTGGAGGTTCTAACAAGTGTAGAATGGTTAAGAGAGTATTCTAAAGGCTTAGAATGGTCTAGGAAGGTGTATTAGGACTTATAAGAACCATTAGAATGATCCTAAACATTGCTTGGTACACCAAGGGACGTAGAGGGTGTAGCACGAGTCCTTGGATGTTCTAACAAGTGTAGAATGGTTAAGATAGTATTCTAAAGGCTTAGAATGGTCTAGGAATGTGTATTAGGACTTATAAGAACCATTAGAATGATCCTAAACATTGCTCGGTACCCCAAGTGACGTAGAGGGTGTAGCAGGAGTCCTTGGAGGTTTTAACAAGTGTATAATGGTTAAGAGAATATTCTAAAGGCTTAGAATGGTCTAGGAATGTGTATTAGGACTTATAAGAACCATTAGAATGATCCTAAGCATTGCTCGGTACCCCAAGTGACGTAGAGGGTGTAGCACGAGTCCTTGGAGGTTCTAACAAGTGTAGAATGGTTAAGAGAGTATTCTAAAGGCTTAGAATGGTCTAGGAATGTGTATTAGGACTTATAAGAACCATTAGAATGATCCTAAATAATACTTGAGTCCTCAAGGGACGTAGAGGGTGTAGCATGAGTCCTTGGAGGTTTTAACAAGTGTATAATGGTTAAGAGAGTATTCTAAAGGCTTAGAATGGTCTAGGAATGTGTATTAGGACTTATAAGAACCATTAGAATGATCCTAAACAATGCTAGAGTCCCCAAGGGACGTAGAGGGTGTAGCAAGAGTCCTTGGAGGTTCTAACAAGTGTAGAATGGTTAAGAGAGTATTCTAAAGGCTTAGAATGGTCTAGGAAGGTGTATTAGGACTTATAAGAACTATTAGAATGATCCTAAACATTGCTTGGTACACCAAGGGACGTAGAGGGTGTAGCACGAGTCCTTGGATGTTCTAACAAGTGTAGAATGGTTAAGATAGTATTCTAAAGGCTTAGAATGGTCTAGGAATGTGTATTAGGACTTATAAGAACCATTAGAATGATCCTAAACATTGCTCGGTACCCCAAGTGACGTAGAGGGTGTAGCAGGAGTCCTTGGAGGTTTTAACAAGTGTATAATGGTTAAGAGAGTATTCTAAAGGCTTAGAATGGTCTAGGAATGTGTATTAGGACTTATAAGAACCATTAGAATGATCCTAAATAATACTTGAGTCCTCAAGGGACGTAGAGGGTGTAGCATGAGTCCTTGGAGGTTTTAACAAGTGTATAATGGTTAAGAGAGTATTCTAAAGGCTTAGAATGGTCTAGGAATGTGTATTAGGACTTATAAGAACCATTAGAATGATCCTAAATAATACTTGAGTCCTCAAGGGACGTAGAGGGTGTAGCACGAGTCCTTGGAGGTTCTAACAAGTGTAGAATGGTTAAGAGAGTATTCTAAAGGCTTAGAATGGTCTAGGAATGTGTATTAGGACTTATAAGAACCATTAGAATGATCCTAAACAATACTTGAGTCCTCAAGGGACGTAGAGGGTGTAGCATGAGTCCTTGCAGGTTTTAAAATAGTGTATAATGGTTAAGAGAGTATTCTAAAGACCTAGAATGGTCTAGGAATGTGTATTAGGACTTATAAGGACCATTAGAATGATCCTAAACATTGCTTGGTACACCAAGGGACGTAGAGGGTGTAGCACGAGTCCTTGGAGGTTTTAACAAGTGTATAATGGTTAAGAGAGTATTCTAAAGGCTTAGAATGGTCTAGGAATGTGTATTAGGACTTATAAGAACCATTAGAATGATCCTAAACATTGCTTGGTACACCAAGGGACGTAGAGGGTGTAGCACGAGTCCTTGGATGTTCTAACAAGTGTAGAATGGTTAAGAGAGTATTCTAAAGGCTTAGAATGGTCTAGGAATGTGTATTAGGACTTATAAGAACCATTAGAATGATCCTAAACATTGCTCGGTACCCCAAGTGACGTAGAGGGTGTAGCATGAGTCCTTGGAGGTTCTAACAAGTGTAGAATGGTTAAGAGAGTATTCTAAAGGCTTAGAATGGTCTAGGAAGGTGTATTAGGACTTATAAGAACCATTAGAATGATCCTAAACATTGCTTGGTACACCAAGGGACGTAGAGGGTGTAGCACGAGTCCTTGGATGTTCTAACAAGTGTAGAATGGTTAAGAGAGTATTCTAAAGGCTTAGAATGGTCTAGGATTGTGTATTAGGACTTATAAGAACCATTAGAATGATCCTAAACATTGCTCGGTACCCCAAGTGACGTAGAGGGTGTAGCACGAGTCCTTGGAGGTTCTAACAAGTGTAGAATGGTTAAGAGAGTATTCTAAAGGCTTAGAATGGTCTAGGAATGTGTATTAGGACTTATAAGAACCATTAGAATGATCCTAAACAATACTTGAGTCCTCAAGGGACGTAGAGGGTGTAGCATGAGTCCTTGGAGGTTTTAACAAGTGTATAATGGTTAAGAGAGTATTCTAATGGCTTAGAATGGTCTAGGAATGTGTATTAGGACTTATAAGAACCATTAGAATGATCCTAAACATTGCTCGGTACCCCAAGTGACGTAGAGGGTGTAGCACGAGTCCTTGGAGGTTCTAACAAGTGTAGAATGGTTAAGAGAGTATTCTAAAGGCTTAGAATGGTCTAGGAATGTGTATTAGGACTTATAAGAACCATTAGAATGATCCTAAACAATGCTAGAGTCCCCAAGGGACGTAGAGGGTGTAGCATGAGTCCTTGGAGGTTTTAACAAGTGTAGAATGGTTAAGAGAGTATTCTAAAGGCTTAGAATGGTCTAGGAAGGTGTATTAGGACTTATAAGAACCATTAGAATGATCCTAAACATTGCTTGGTACACCAAGGGACGTAGAGGGTGTAGCACGAGTCCTTGGATGTTCTAACAAGTGTATAATGGTTAAGAGAGTATTCTAAAGGCTTAGAATGGTCTAGGAATGTGCATTAGGACTTATAAGAACCATTAGAATGATCCTAAACAATGCTTGAGTCCCCAAGGGACGTAGAGCGTGTAGCATGAGTCCTTGGAGGTTCTAACAAGTGTAGAATGGTTAAGAGAGTATTCTAAAGGCTATGAATGGTCTAGGAATATGTATTTGGTCTTATAAGAACCATTAGAATGATCCTAAACATTGCTTGGTACCCCAAAGGACTTAGAGGGTGTAGTATGAGTCCTTGGAGGTTCTAACAAGTGTAGAATGGTTAAGAGAGTATTCTAAAGGCTTAGAATGGTCTAGGAATGTGTATTAGGACTTATAAGAACCATTAGAATGATAATAAACAATACTTGAGTCCTCAAGGGACGTAGAGGGTGTAGCATGAGTCCTTGGAGGTTTTAACAAGTGTATAATGGTTAACAGAGTATTCTAAAGGCTTAGAATGGTCTAGGAATGTGTATTAGGACTTATAAGAACCATTAGAATGATCCTAAACATTGCTTGGTACACCAAGGGACGTAGAGGGTGTAGCACGAGTCCTTGGATGTTCTAACAAGTGTAGAATGGTTAAGAGAGTATTCTAAAGGCTTAGAATGGTCTAGGAATGTGTATTAGGACTTATAAGAACCATTACAATGATCCTAAACAATACTTGAGTCCTCAAGGGACATAGAGGGTGTAGCATTAGTCCTTGGATGTTTTAACAAGTGTATAATGGTTAAGAGAGTATTCTAAATGCTTGGAATGGTCTAGGAATGTGTATTAGGACTTATAAGAACCATTAGAATGATCCTAAACATTGCTCGGTACCCCAAGTGACGTAGAGGGTGTAGCACGAGTCCTTGGAGGTTCTAACAAGTGTAGAATGGTTAAGAGAGTATTCTAAAGGCTATGAATGGTCTAGGAATATGTATTTGGACTTATAAGAACCATTAGAATGATCCTAAACATTGCTTGGTACCCCAAAGGACTTAGAGGGTGTAGCACGAGTCCTTGGAGGTTCTAACAAGTGTAGAATGGTTAAGAGAGTATTCTAAAGGCTATGAATGGTCTAGGAATATGTATTTGGACTTATAAGAACCAGTAGAATGATCCTAAACAATGCTTGAGTCCCCAAGGGACGTAGAGCGTGTAGCATGAGTCCTTGGAGGTTCTAACAAGTGTAGAATGGTTAAGAGATTATTCTAAAGGCTATGAATGGTCTAGGAATATGTATTTGGACTTATAAGAACCATTAGAATGATCCTAAACATTGCTTGGTACACCAAGGGACGTAGAGGGTGTAGCACGAGTCCTTGGATGTTCTAACAAGTGTAGAATGGTTAAGAGAGTATTGTAAAGGCTTAGAATGGTCTAGGAATGTGCATTAGGACTTATAAGAACCATTAGAATGATCCTAAACAATGCTTGAGTCCCCAAGGGACGTAGAGCGTGTAGCATGAGTCCTTGGAGGTTCTAACAAGTGTAGAATGGTTAAGAGAGTATTCTAAAGGCTATGAATGGTCTAGGAATATGTATTTGGACTTATAAGAACCATTAGAATGATCCTAAACATTGCTTGGTACCCCAAAGGACTTAGAGGGTGTAGCACGAGTCCTTGGAGGTTCTAACAAGTGTAGAATGGTTAAGAGAGTATTCTAAAGGCTTAGAATGGTCTAGGAATGTGTATTAGGACTTATAAGAACCATTAGAATGATCCTAAACAATACTTGAGTCCTCAAGGGACGTAGAGGGTGTAGCATGAGTCCTTGGAGGTTTTAACAAGTGTATAATGGTTAAGAGAGTATTCTAAAGGCTTAGAATGGTCTAGGAATGTGTATTAGGACTTATAAGAACCATTAGAATGATCCTAAACATTGCTTGGTACACCAAGGGACGTAGAGGGTGTAGCACGAGTCCTTGGATATTCTAACAAGTGTAGAATGGTTAAGAGAGTATTCTAAAGGCTTAGAATGGTCTAGGAATGTGTATTAGGACTTATAAGAACCATTACAATGATCCTAAACATTGCTTGGTACCCCAAAGGACTTAGAGGGTGTAGCACGAGTCCTTGGAGGTTCTAACAAGTGTAGAATGGTTAAGAGAGTATTCTAAAGGCTATGAATGGTCTAGGAATATGTATTTGGACTTATAAGAACCAGTAGAATGATCCTAAACAATGCTTGAGTCCCCAAGGGACGTAGAGCGTGTAGCATGAGTCCTTGGAGGTTCTAACAAGTGTAGAATGGTTAAGAGATTATTCTAAAGGCTATGAATGGTCTAGGAATATGTATTTGGACTTATAAGAACCATTAGAATGATCCTAAACAATGCTTGAGTCTCCAAGGGACGTAGAGGGTGTAGCATGAGTCCTTGGAGGTTCTAACAAGTGTAGAATGGTTAAGAGAGTATTCTAAAGGCTTAGAATGGTCTAGGAAGGTGTATTAGGACTTATAAGAACCATTAGAATGATCCTAAACAATACTTGAGTCCTCAAGGGACGTAGAGGGTGTAGCATGAGTCCTTGGAGGTTTTAACAAGTGTATAATGGTTAAGAGAGTATTCTAAAGGCTTAGAATGGTCTAGGAATGTGTATTAGGACTTATAAGAACCAATAGAATGATCCTAAACATTGCTTGGTACACCAAGGGACGTAGAGGGTGTAGCACGAGTCCTTGGATGTTCTAACAAGTGTAGAATGGTTAAGAGAGTATTCTAAAGGCTTAGAATGGTCTAGGAATGTGTATTAGGACTTATATGAACCATTAGAATGATCCTAAACAATACTTGAGTCCTCAAGGGACGTAGAGGGTGTAGCACGAGTCCTTGGATGTTCTAACAAGTGTAGAATGGTTAAGAGAGTATTCTAAAGGCTTAGAATGGTCTAGGAAGGTGTATTAGGACTTATAAGAACTATTAGAATGATCCTAAACATTGCATGGTACACCAAGGGACGTAGAGGGTGTAGCACGAGTCCTTGGAGGTTCTAACAAGTGTAGAATGGTTAAGAGAGTATTCTAATGGCTTAGAATGGTCTAGGAATGTGTATTAGGACTTATAAGAACCATTAGAATGATCCTAAACATTGCTCGGTACCCCAAGTGACGTAGAGGGTGTAGCACGAGTCCTTGGATGTTCTAACAAGTGTAGAATGGTTAAGAGAGTATTCTAAAGGCTTAGAATGGTCTAGGAATGTGTATTAGGACTTATAAGAACCATTAGAATGATCCTAAACAATGGTAGAGTCCCCAAGGGACGTAGAGGGTGTAGCATGAGTCCTTGGAGGTTTTAACAAGTGTAGAATGGTTAAGAGAGTATTCTAAAGGCTTAGAATGGTCTAGGAAGGTGTATTAGGACTTATAAGAACCATTAGAATGATCCTAAACATTGCTTGGTACACCAAGGGACGTAGAGGGTGTAGCACGAGTCCTTGGATGTTCTAACAAGTGTAGAATGGTTAAGAGAGTATTGTAAAGGCTTAGAATGGTCTAGGAATGTGCATTAGGACTTATAAGAACCATTAGAATGATCCTAAACAATGCTTGAGTCCCCAAGGGACGTAGAGCGTGTAGCATGAGTCCTTGGAGGTTCTAACAAGTGTAGAATGGTTAAGAGAGTATTCTAAAGGCTATGAATGGTCTAGGAATATGTATTTGGACTTATAAGAACCATTAGAATGATCCTAAACATTGCTTGGTACCCCAAAGGACTTAGAGGGTGTAGCACGAGTCCTTGGAGGTTCTAACAAGTGTAGAATGGTTAAGAGAGTATTCTAAAGGCTTAGAATGGTCTAGGAATGTGTATTAGGACTTATAAGAACCATTAGAATGATCCTAAACAATACTTGAGTCCTCAAGGGACGTAGAGGGTGTAGCATGAGTCCTTGGAGGTTTTAACAAGTGTATAATGGTTAAGAGAGTATTCTAAAGGCTTAGAATGGTCTAGGAATGTGTATTAGGACTTATAAGAACCATTAGAATGATCCTAAACATTGCTTGGTACACCAAGGGACGTAGAGGGTGTAGCACGAGTCCTTGGATGTTCTAACAAGTGTAGAATGGTTAAGAGAGTATTCTAAAGGCTTAGAATGGTCTAGGAATGTGTATTAGGACTTATAAGAACCATTACAATGATCCTAAACAATACTTGAGTCCTCAAGGGACATAGAGGGTGTAGCATTAGTCCTTGGATGTTTTAACAAGTGTATAATGGTTAAGAGAGTATTCTAAATGCTTGGAATGGTCTAGGAATGTGTATTAGGACTTATAAGAACCATTAGAATGATCCTAAACATTGCTCGGTACCCCAAGTGACGTAGAGGGTGTAGCACGAGTCCTTGGAGGTTCTAACAAGTGTAGAATGGTTAAGAGAGTATTCTAAAGGCTATGAATGGTCTAGGAATTTGTATTTGGACTTATAAGAACCATTAGAATGATCCTAAACATTGCTTGGTACACCAAGGGACGTAGAGGGTGTAGCACGAGTCCTTGGATGTTCTAACAAGTGTAGAATTGTTAAGAGAGTATTCTAAAGGCTTAGAATGGTCTAGGAATGTGTATTAGGACTTATAAGAACCATTAGAATGATCCTAAATAATACTTGAGTCCTCAAGGGACGTAGAGGGTGTAGCACGAGTCCTTGGAGGTTCTAACAAGTGTAGAATGGTTAAGAGA
Source organism: Crotalaria pallida (assembly GCA_037953625.1). Lineage (NCBI taxonomy): Eukaryota > Viridiplantae > Streptophyta > Magnoliopsida > Fabales > Fabaceae > Crotalaria > Crotalaria pallida. Next base: position 68,739,057 of record CM075649.1, on the reverse strand, counting down.
GTATTCTAAAGGCTTAGAATGGTCTAGGAATGTGTATTAGGACTTATAAGAACCATTAGAATGATCCTAAACAATACTTGAGTCCTCAAGGGACGTAGAGGGTGTAGCATGAGCCCTTGGAGGTTTTAACAAGTGTATAATGGTTAAGAGAGTATTCTAAAGACCTAGAATGGTCTAGGAATGTGTATTAGGACTTATAAGGACCATTAGAATGATCCTAAACATTGCTTGGTACACCAAGGGACGTAGAGGGTGTAGCACGAGTCCTTGGAGGTTTTAACAAGTGTATAATGGTTAAGAGAGTATTCTAAAGGCTTAGAATGGTCTAGGAATGTGTATTAGGACTTATAAGAACCATTAGAATGATCCTAAACATTGCTTGGTACACCAAGGGACGTAGAGGGTGTAGCACGAGTCCTTGGATGTTCTAACAAGTGTAGAATGGTTAAGAGAGTATTCTAAAGGCTTAGAATGGTCTAGGAATGTGTATTAGGACTTATAAGAACCATTAGAATGATCCTAAACATTGCTCGGTACCCCAAGTGACGTAGAGGGTGTAGCATGAGTCCTTGGAGGTTCTAACAAGTGTAGAATGGTTAAGAGAGTATTCTAAAGGCTTAGAATGGTCTAGGAAGGTGTATTAGGACTTATAAGAACTATTAGAATGATCCTAAACATTGCTTGGTACACCAAGGGACGTAGAGGGTGTAGCACGAGTCCTTGGATGTTCTAACAAGTGTAGAATGGTTAAGAGAGTATTCTAAAGGCTTAGAATGGTCTAGGATTGTGTATTAGGACTTATAAGAACCATTAGAATGATCCTAAACATTGCTCGGTACCCCAAGTGACGTAGAGGGTGTAGCACGAGTCCTTGGATGTTCTAACAAGTGTAGAATGGTTAAGAGAGTATTCTAAAGGCTTAGAATGGTCTAGGAATGTGTATTAGGACTTATAAGAACCATTAGAATGATCCTAAACATTGCTCGGTACCCTAAGTGACGTAGAGGGTGTAGCATGAGTCCTTGGAGGTTCTAACAAGTGTAGAATGGTTAAGAGAGTATTCTAAAGGCTTAGAATGGTCTAGGAAGGTGTATTAGGACTTATAAGAACTATTAGAATGATCCTAAACATTGCTTGGTACACCAAGGGACGTAGAGGGTGTAGCACGAGTCCTTGGATGTTCTAACAAGTGTAGAATGGTTAAGAGAGTATTCTAAAGGCTTAGAATGGTCTAGGATTGTGTATTAGGACTTATAAGAACCATTAGAATGATCCTAAACATTGCTCGGTACCCCAAGTGACGTAGAGGGTGTAGCACGAGTCCTTGGAGGTTCTAACAAGTGTAGAATGGTTAAGAGAGTATTCTAAAGGCTTAGAATGGTGTAGGAATGTGTATTAGGACTTATAAGAACCATTAGAATGATCCTAAACAATACTTGAGTCCTCAAGGGACGTAGAGGGTGTAGCATGAGTCCTTGGAGGTTTTAACAAGTGTATAATGGTTAAGAGAGTATTCTAATGGCTTAGAATGGTCTAGGAATGTGTATTAGGACTTATAAGAACCATTAGAATGATCCTAAACATTGCTCGGTACCCCAAGTGACGTAGAGGGTGTAGCACGAGTCCTTGGAGGTTCTAACAAGTGTAGAATGGTTAAGAGAGTATTCTAAAGGCTTAGAATGGTCTAGGAATGTGTATTAGGACTTATAAGAACCATTAGAATGATCCTAAACAATGCTAGAGTCCCCAAGGGACGTAGAGGGTGTAGCATGAGTCCTTGGAGGTTTTAACAAGTGTAGAATGGTTAAGAGAGTATTCTAAAGGCTTAGAATGGTCTAAGAAGGTGTATTAGGACTTATAAGAACCATTAGAATGATCCTAAACATTGCTTGGTACACCAAGGGACGTAGAGGGTGTAGCACGAGTCCTTGGATGTTCTAACAAGTGTATAATGGTTAAGAGAGTATTCTAAAGGCTTAGAATGGTCTAGGAATGTGCATTAGGACTTATAAGAACCATTAGAATGATCCTAAACAATGCTTGAGTCCCCAAGGGACGTAGAGCGTGTAGCATGAGTCCTTGGAGGTTCTAACAAGTGTAGAATGGTTAAGAGAGTATTCTAAAGGCTATGAATGGTCTAGGAATATGTATTTGGTCTTATAAGAACCATTAGAATGATCCTAAACATTGCTTGGTACCCCAAAGGACTTAGAGGGTGTAGTATGAGTCCTTGGAGGTTCTAACAAGTGTAGAATGGTTAAGAGAGTATTCTAAAGGCTTAGAATGGTCTAGGAATGTGTATTAGGACTTATAAGAACCATTAGAATGATCCTAAACAATACTTGAGTCCTCAAGGGACGTAGAGGGTGTAGCATGAGTCCTTGGAGGTTTTAACAAGTGTATAATGGTTAAGAGAGTATTCCAAACGCTTAGAATGGTCTAGGAATATGTATTTGGACTTATATGAACCATTAGAATGATCCTAAACATTGCTCGGTACCCCAAGTGACGTAGAGGGTGTAGCACGAGTCCTTGGAGGTTCTAACAAGTGTAGAATGGTTAAGAGAGTATTCTAAAGGCTTAGAATGGTGTAGGAATGTGTATTAGGACTTATAAGAACCATTAGAATGATCCTAAACAATACTTGAGTCCTCAAGGGACGTAGAGGGTGTAGCATGAGTCCTTGGAGGTTTTAACAAGTGTATAATGGTTAAGAGAGTATTCTAAAGGCTTAGAATGGTCTAGGAATGTGTATTAGGACTTATAAGAACCATTAGAATGATCCTAAACATTGCTTGGTACACCAAGGGACGTAGAGGGTGTAGCACGAGTCCTTGGATGTTCTAACAAGTGTAGAATGGTTAAGAGAGTATTCTAAAGGCTTAGAATGGTCTAGGAATGTGTATTAGGACTTATAAGAACCATTACAATGATCCTAAACAATACTTGAGTCCTCAAGGGACATAGAGGGTGTAGCATTAGTCCTTGGATGTTTTAACAAGTGTATAATGGTTAAGAGAGTATTCTAAATGCTTGGAATGGTCTAGGAATGTGTATTAGGACTTATAAGAACCATTAGAATGATCCTAAACATTGCTCGGTACCCCAAGTGACGTAGAGGGTGTAGCACGAGTCCTTGGAGGTTCTAACAAGTGTAGAATGGTTAAGAGAGTATTCTAAAGGCTATGAATGGTCTAGGAATATGTATTTGGACTTATAAGAACCATTAGAATGATCCTAAACATTGCTTGGTACCCCAAAGGACTTAGAGGGTGTAGCACGAGTCCTTGGAGGTTCTAACAAGTGTAGAATGGTTAAGAGAGTATTCTAAAGGCTATGAATGGTCTAGGAATATGTATTTGGACTTATAAGAACCAGTAGAATGATCCTAAACAATGCTTGAGTCCCCAAGGGACGTAGAGCGTGTAGCATGAGTCCTTGGAGGTTCTAACAAGTGTAGAATGGTTAAGAGATAATTCTAAAGGCTATGAATGGTCTAGGAATGTGTATTAGGACTTATATGAACCATTAGAATGATCCTAAACATTGCTTGGTACCCCAAAGGACTTAGAGGGTGTAGCACGAGTCCTTGGAGGTTCTAACAAGTGTAGAATGGTTAAGAGAGTATTCTAAAGGCTTAGAATGGTCTAGGAATGTGTATTAGGACTTATAAGAACCATTAGAATGATCCTAAACAATACTTGAGTCCTCAAGGGACGTAGAGGGTGTAGCATGAGTCCTTGGAGGTTTTAACAAGTGTATAATGGTTAAGAGAGTATTCTAAAGGCTTAGAATGGTCTAGGAATGTGTATTAGGACTTATAAGAACCATTAGAATGATCCTAAACATTGCTTGGTACACCAAGGGACGTAGAGGGTGTAGCACGAGTCCTTGGATGTTCTAACAAGTGTAGAATGGTTAAGAGAGTATTCTAAAGGCTTAGAATGGTCTGGGAATGTGTATTAGGACTTATAAGAACCATTAGAATGATCCTAAACAATACTTGAGTCCTCAAGGGACGTAGAGGGTGTAGCATGAGTCCTTGGAGGTTTTAACAAGTGTATAATGGTTAAGAGAGTATTCTAAAGGCTTAGAATGGTCTAGGAATGTGTATTAGGACTTATAAGAACCAATAGAATGATCCTAAACATTGCTTGGTACACCAAGGGACGTAGAGGGTGTAGCACGAGTCCTTGGATGTTCTAACAAGTGTAGAATGGTTAAGAGAGTATTCTAAAGGCTTAGAATGGTCTAGGAATGTGTATTAGGACTTATATGAACCATTAGAATGATCCTAAACAATACTTGAGTCCTCAAGGGACGTAGAGGGTGTAGCACGAGTCCTTGGATGTTCTAACAAGTGTAGAATGGTTAAGAGAGTATTCTAAAGGCTTAGAATGGTCTAGGAAGGTGTATTAGGACTTATAAGAACTATTAGAATGATCCTAAACATTGCATGGTACACCAAGGGACGTAGAGGGTGTAGCACGAGTCCTTGGATGTTCTTACAAGTGTAGAATGGTTAAGAGAGTATTCTAAAGGCTTAGAATGGTCTAGGAATGTGTATTAGGACTTATAAGAACCATTAGAATGATCCTAAACATTGCTCGGTACCCCAAGTGACGTAGAGGGTGTAGCACGAGTCCTTGGAGGTTCTAACAAGTGTAGAATGGTTAAGAGAGTATTCTAAAGGCTTAGAATGGTCTAGGAATGTGTATTAGGACTTATAAGAACCATTAGAATGATCCTAAACAATGCTAGAGTCCCCAAGGGACGTAGAGGGTGTAGCATGAGTCCTTGGAGGTTTTAACAAGTGTAGAATGGTTAAGAGAGTATTCTAAAGGCTTAGAATGGTCTAGGAAGGTGTATTAGGACTTATAAGAACCATTAGAATGATCCTAAACATTGCTTGGTACACCAAGGGACGTAGAGGGTGTAGCACGAGTCCTTGGATGTTCTAACAAGTGTAGAATGGTTAAGAGAGTATTGTAAAGGCTTAGAATGGTCTAGGAATGTGCATTAGGACTTATAAGAACCATTAGAATGATCCTAAACAATGCTTGAGTCCCCAAGGGACGTAGAGCGTGTAGCATGAGTCCTTGGAGGTTCTAACAAGTGTAGAATGGTTAAGAGAGTATTCTAAAGGCTATGAATGGTCTAGGAATATGTATTTGGACTTATAAGAACCATTAGAATGATCCTAAACATTGCTTGGTACCCCAAAGGACTTAGAGGGTGTAGCACGAGTCCTTGGAGGTTCTAACAAGTGTAGAATGGTTAAGAGAGTATTCTAAAGGCTTAGAATGGTCTAGGAATGTGTATTAGGACTTATAAGAACCATTAGAATGATCCTAAACAATACTTGAGTCCTCAAGGGACGTAGAGGGTGTAGCATGAGTCCTTGGAGGTTTTAACAAGTGTATAATGGTTAAGAGAGTATTCTAAAGGCTTAGAATGGTCTAGGAATGTGTATTAGGACTTATAAGAACCATTAGAATGATCCTAAACATTGCTTGGTACACCAAGGGACGTAGAGGGTGTAGCACGAGTCCTTGGATGTTCTAACAAGTGTAGAATGGTTAAGAGAGTATTCTAAAGGCTTAGAATGGTCTAGGAATGTGTATTAGGACTTATAAGAACCATTACAATGATCCTAAACAATACTTGAGTCCTCAAGGGACATAGAGGGTGTAGCATTAGTCCTTGGATGTTTTAACAAGTGTATAATGGTTAAGAGAGTATTCTAAATGCTTGGAATGGTCTAGGAATGTGTATTAGGACTTATAAGAACCATTAGAATGATCCTAAACATTGCTTGGTACACCAAGGGACGTAGAGGGTGTAGCACGAGTCCTTGGATGTTCTAACAAGTGTGGAATGGTTAAGAGAGTATTCTAAAGGCTTAGAATGGTCTAGGAAGGTGTATTAGGACTTATAAGAACCATTAGAATGATCCTAAACATTGCTCGGTACCCCAAGTGATCTAGAGGGTGTAGCACGAGTCCTTGGAGGTTCTAACAAGTGTAGAATGGTTAAGAGTGTATTCTAAAGGCTTAGAATGGTCTAGGAATGTGTATTAGGAGTTATAAGAACCATTAGAATGATCCTAAACAATGCTTGAGTCCCCAAGGGACGTAGAGGGTGTAGCATGTGTCCTTGGAGGTTCTAACAAGTGTAGAATGGTTAAGAGAGTATTCTAAAGGCTTAGAATGGTCTAGGAAGGTGTATTAGGACTTATAAAAACCATTAGAATGATCCTAAACATTGCTTGGTACACTAAGGGACGTAGAGGGTGTAGCACGAGTCCTTGGATGTTCTAACAAGTGTAGAATGGTTAAGAGAGTATTCTAAAGGATTAGAATGGTCTAGGAATGTGTATTAGGACTTATAAGAACCATTAGAATGATCCTAAACAATACTTGAGTCCTCAAGGGACGTAGAGGGTGTAGCATGAGTCCTTGGAGGTTTTAACAAGTGTATAATGGTTAAGAGAGTATTCTAAAGGCTTAGAATGGTCGAGGAATATGTATTAGGACTTATAAGAACCATTAGAATGATCCTAAACATTGCTCGGTACCCCAAGGGACGTAGAGGGTGTAGCACGAGTCCTTGGAGGTTCTAACAAGTGTAGAATGGTTAAGAGAGTATTCTAAAGGCTTAGAATTGTCTAGGAATGTGTATTAGGACTTATAAGAACCATTAGAATGATCCTAAACAATACTTGAGTCCTCAAGGGACGTAGAGGGTGTAGCATGAGTCCTTGGAGGTTTTAACAAGTGTATAATGGTTAAGAGAGTATTCTAAAGGCTTAGAATGGTCTAGGAATGTGTATTAGGAGTTATAAGAACCATTAGAATGATCCTAAACATTGCTCGGTACCCCAAGTGACGTAGAGGGTGTAGCACGAGTCCTTGGAGGTTCTAACAAGTGTAGAATGGTTAAGAGAGTATTCTAAAGGCCTAGAATGGTCTAGGAATGTGTATTTGGACTTATAAGAATCATTAGAATGATCCTAAACAATGCTTAAGTCCCCAAGGGACGTAGAGGGTGTAGCATGAGTCCTTGGAGTTTCTAACAAGTGTAGAATGGTTAAGAGAGTATTCTAAAGGCTTAGAATGGTCTAGGAAGGTGTATTAAAACTTATAAGAACCATTAGAATGATCCTAAACATTGCTAGGTACACCAAGGGACGTAGAGGGTGTAGCACGAGTCCTTGGAGGTTCTACAAGTTTATAATGGTTAAGAGAGTATTCAAAAGGCTTAGAATGGTCTAGGAATGTGTATTAGGACTTATAAGAACCATTCGAATGATCCTAAACAATGCTTGAGTCCCCAAGGGACGTAGAGGGTGTAGCATGTGTCCTTGGAGGTTCTAACAAGTGTAGAATGGTTAAGAGAGTATTCTAAAGGCTTAGAATGGTCTAGGAAGGTGTATTAGGACTTATAAAAACCATTAGAATGATCCTAAACATTGCTTGGTACACCAAGGGACGTAGAGGGTGTAGCTCGAGTCCTTGGATGTTCTAACAAGTGTAGAATGGTTAAGAGAGTATTCTAAAGGCTTAGAATCGTCTAGGAATGTGTCTCAGGACTTATAAGAACCATTAGAATGATCCTAAACATTGCTCGGTACCCCAAGTGACGTAGAGGGTGTAACACGAGTCCTTGGAGTTTCTAACAAGTGTAGAATGGTTAAGAGAGTATTCTAAAGGCTTAGAATGGTCTAGGAATGTGTATTAGGAGTTATAAGAACCATTAGAATGATCCTAAACAATGCTTGAGTCCCCAAGGGACGTAGAGGGTGTAGCATGTGTCCTTGGAGGTTCTAACAAGTGTAGAATGGTTAAGAGAGTATTCTAAAGGCTTAGAATGGTCTAGGAAGGTGTGTTAGGACTTATAAAAACCATTAGAATGATCCTAAACATTGCTAGGTACACCAAGGGACGTAGAGGGTGTAGCACGAGTCCTTGGAGGTTCTACAAGTTTATAATGGTTAAGAGAGTATTCAAAAGGCTTAGAATGGTCTAGGAATGTGTATTAGGACTTATAAGAACCATTCGAATGATCCTAAACAATGCTTGAGTCCCCAAGGGACGTAGAGGGTGTAGCATGTGTCCTTGGAGGTTCTAACAAGTGTAGAATGGTTAAGAGAGTATTCTAAAGGCTTAGAATGGTCTAGGAAGGTGTATTAGGACTTATAAAAACCATTAGAATGATCCTAAACATTGCTTGGTACACCAAGGGACGTAGAGGGTGTAGCTCGAGTCCTTGGATGTTCTAACAAGTGTAGAATGGTTAAGAGAGTATTCTAAAGGCTTAGAATCGTCTAGGAATGTGTCTCAGGACTTATAAGAACCATTAGAATGATCCTAAACATTGCTCGGTACCCCAAGTGACGTAGAGGGTGTAACACGAGTCCTTGGAGTTTCTAACAAGTGTAGAATGGTTAAGAGAGTATTCTAAAGGCTTAGAATGGTCTAGGAATGTGTATTAGGAGTTATAAGAACCATTAGAATGATCCTAAACAATGCTTGAGTCCCCAAGGGACGTAGAGGGTGTAGCATGTGTCCTTGGAGGTTCTAACAAGTGTAGAATGGTTAAGAGAGTATTCTAAAGGCTTAGAATGGTCTAGGAAGGTGTATTAGGACTTATAAAAACCATTAGAATGATCCTAAACATTGCTTGGTACACTAAGGGACGTAGAGGGTGTAGCACGAGTCCTTGGATGTTCTAACAAGTGTAGAATGGTTAAGAGAGTATTCTAAAGGATTAGAATGGTCTAGGAATGTGTATTAGGACTTATAAGAACCATTAGAATGATCCTAAACAATACTTGAGTCCTCAAGGGACGTAGAGGGTGTAGCATGAGTCCTTGGAGGTTTTAACAAGTGTATAATGGTTAAGAGAGTATTCTAAAGGCTTAGAATGGTCGAGGAATATGTATTAGGACTTATAAGAACCATTAGAATGATCCTAAACATTGCTCGGTACCCCAAGGGACGTAGAGGGTGTAGCACGAGTCCTTGGAGGTTCTAACAAGTGTAGAATGGTTAAGAGAGTATTCTAAAGGCTTAGAATTGTCTAGGAATGTGTATTAGGACTTATAAGAACCATTAGAATGATCCTAAACAATACTTGAGTCCTCAAGGGACGTAGAGGGTGTAGCATGAGTCCTTGGAGGTTTTAACAAGTGTATAATGGTTAAGAGAGTATTCTAAAGGCTTAGAATGGTCTAGGAATGTGTATTAGGAGTTATAAGAACCATTAGAATGATCCTAAACATTGCTCGGTACCCCAAGTGACGTAGAGGGTGTAGCACGAGTCCTTGGAGGTTCTAACAAGTGTAGAATGGTTAAGAGAGTATTCTAAAGGCCTAGAATGGTCTAGGAATGTGTATTTGGACTTATAAGAATCATTAGAATGATCCTAAACAATGCTTAAGTCCCCAAGGGACGTAGAGGGTGTAGCATGAGTCCTTGGAGTTTCTAACAAGTGTAGAATGGTTAAGAGAGTATTCTAAAGGCTTAGAATGGTCTAGGAAGGTGTATTAAAACTTATAAGAACCATTAGAATGATCCTAAACATTGCTAGGTACACCAAGGGACGTAGAGGGTGTAGCACGAGTCCTTGGAGGTTCTACAAGTTTATAATGGTTAAGAGAGTATTCAAAAGGCTTAGAATGGTCTAGGAATGTGTATTAGGAGTTATAAGAACCATTAGAATGATCCTAAACAATGCTTGAGTCCCCAAGGGACGTAGAGGGTGTAGCATGTGTCCTTGGAGGTTCTAACAAGTGTAGAATGGTTAAGAGAGTATTCTAAAGGCTTAGAATTGTCTAGGAATGTGTATTAGGACTTATAAGAACCATTAGAATGATCCTAAACAATACTTGAGTCCTCAAGGGACGTAGAGGGTGTAGCATGAGTCCTTGGAGGTTTTAACAAGTGTATAATGGTTAAGAGAGTATTCTAAAGGCTTAGAATGGTCTAGGAATGTGTATTAGGAGTTATAAGAACCATTAGAATGATCCTAAACATTGCTCGGTACCCCAAGTGACGTAGAGGGTGTAGCACGAGTCCTTGGAGGTTCTAACAAGTGTAGAATGGTTAAGAGAGTATTCTAAAGGCCTAGAATGGTCTAGGAATGTGTATTTGGACTTATAAGAATCATTAGAATGATCCTAAACAATGCTTAAGTCCCCAAGGGACGTAGAGGGTGTAGCATGAGTCCTTGGAGTTTCTAACAAGTGTAGAATGGTTAAGAGAGTATTCTAAAGGCTTAGAATGGTCTAGGAAGGTGTATTAAAACTTATAAGAACCATTAGAATGATCCTAAACATTGCTAGGTACACCAAGGGACGTAGAGGGTGTAGCACGAGTCCTTGGAGGTTCTACAAGTTTATAATGGTTAAGAGAGTATTCAAAAGGCTTAGAATGGTCTAGGAATGTGTATTAGGACTTATAAGAACCATTCGAATGATCCTAAACAATGCTTGAGTCCCCAAGGGACGTAGAGGGTGTAGCATGTGTCCTTGGAGGTTCTAACAAGTGTAGAATGGTTAAGAGAGTATTCTAAAGGCTTAGAATGGTCTAGGAAGGTGTATTAGGACTTATAAAAACCATTAGAATGATCCTAAACATTGCTTGGTACACCAAGGGACGTAGAGGGTGTAGCTCGAGTCCTTGGATGTTCTAACAAGTGTAGAATGGTTAAGAGAGTATTCTAAAGGCTTAGAATCGTCTAGGAATGTGTCTCAGGACTTATAAGAACCATTAGAATGATCCTAAACATTGCTCGGTACCCCAAGTGACGTAGAGGGTGTAACACGAGTCCTTGGAGTTTCTAACAAGTGTAGAATGGTTAAGAGAGTATTCTAAAGGCTTAGAATGGTCTAGGAATGTGTATTAGGAGTTATAAGAACCATTAGAATGATCCTAAACAATGCTTGAGTCCCCAAGGGACGTAGAGGGTGTAGCATGTGTCCTTGGAGGTTCTAACAAGTGTAGAATGGTTAAGAGAGTATTCTAAAGGCTTAGAATGGTCTAGGAAGGTGTATTAGGACTTATAAAAACCATTAGAATGATCCTAAACATTGCTTGGTACACTAAGGGACGTAGAGGGTGTAGCACGAGTCCTTGGATGTTCTAACAAGTGTAGAATGGTTAAGAGAGTATTCTAAAGGATTAGAATGGTCTAGGAATGTGTATTAGGACTTATAAGAACCATTAGAATGATCCTAAACAATACTTGAGTCCTCAAGGGACGTAGAGGGTGTAGCATGAGTCCTTGGAGGTTTTAACAAGTGTATAATGGTTAAGAGAGTATTCTAAAGGCTTAGAATGGTCGAGGAATATGTATTAGGACTTATAAGAACCATTAGAATGATCCTAAACATTGCTCGGTACCCCAAGGGACGTAGAGGGTGTAGCACGAGTCCTTGGAGGTTCTAACAAGTGTAGAATGGTTAAGAGAGTATTCTAAAGGCTTAGAATTGTCTAGGAATGTGTATTAGGACTTATAAGAACCATTAGAATGATCCTAAACAATACTTGAGTCCTCAAGGGACGTAGAGGGTGTAGCATGAGTCCTTGGAGGTTTTAACAAGTGTATAATGGTTAAGAGAGTATTCTAAAGGCTTAGAATGGTCTAGGAATGTGTATTAGGACTTATAAGAACCATTAGAATGATCCTAAAAATTGCTCGGTACCCCAAGTGACGTAGAGGGTGTAGCACGAGTCCTTGGAGGTTCTAACAAGTGTAGAATGGTTAAGAGAGTATTCTAAAGGCTTAGAATGTTCTAGGAATATGTATTTGGACTTATAAGAACCATTAGAATGATCCTAAACAATACTTGAGTCCTCAAGGGACGTAGAGGGTGTAGCACGAGTCCTTGGATGTTCTAACAAGTGTATAATGGTTAAGAGAGTATTCTAAAGGCTTAGAATGGTCTAGGAATGTGTATTAGGAGTTATAAGAACCATTAGAATGATCCTAAACATTGCTCGGTACCCCAAGTGACGTAGAGGGTGTAGCACGAGTCCTTGGAGGTTCTAACAAGTGTAGAATGGTTAAGAGAGTATTCTAAAGGCTTAGAATCTAGGAATGTGTATTAGGACTTATAAGAACCATTAGAATGATCCTAAGCAATACTTGAGTCCTCAAGGGACGTAGAGGGTGTAGCACGAGTCCTTGGATGTTCTAACAAGTGTATAATGGTTAAGAGAGTATTCTAAAGGCTTAGAATGGTCTAGGAATGTGTATTAGGACTTATAAGAACCATTAGAATGATCCTAAACATTGCTCGGTACCCCAAGTGACGTAGAGGGTGTAGCACGAGTCCTTGGAGGTTCTAACAAGTGTAGAATGGTTAAGAGAGTATTCTAAAGGCTATGAATGGTCTAGGAATATGTATTTGGACTTATAAGAACCATTAGAATGATCCTAAACAATGCTTGAGTCCCCAAGGGACATAGAGCGTGTAGCATGAGTCCTTGGAGGTTCTAACAAGTGTAGAATGGTTAAGAGAGTATTCTAAAGGCTTAGAATCTAGGAATGTGTATTAGGACTTATAAGAACATTAGAATGATCCTAAACAGTGCTTGGTACACCAAGGGACGTAGAGGGTGTAGCACGAGTCCTTGGATGTTCTAACAAGTATGGAATGGTTAAGAGAGTATTCTAAAGGCTTAGAATGGTCTAGGAATGTGTATTAGGACTTATAAGAACATTAGAATGATCCTAAACAGTGCTTGGTACACCAAGGGACGTAGAGGGTGTAGCACGAGTCCTTGGATGTTCTAACAAGTATGGAATGGTTAAGAGAGTATTCTAAAGGCTTAGAATGGTCTAGGAATGTGTATTAGGACTTATAAGAACCATTAGAATGATCCTAAACATTGCTCGGTACCCCAAGTGACGTAGAGGGTGTAGCACGAGTCCTTGGAGGTTCTAACAAGTGTAGAATGGTTAAGAGAGTATTCTAAAGGCTATGAATGGTCTAGGAATATGTATTTGGACTTATAAGAACCATTAGAATGATCCTAAACAATGCTTGAGTCCCCAAGGGACATAGAGCGTGTAGCATGAGTCCTTGGAGGTTCTAACAAGTGTAGAATGGTTAAGAGAGTATTCTAAAGGCTTAGAATCTAGGAATGTGTATTAGGACTTATAAGAACATTAGAATGATCCTAAACAGTGCTTGGTACACCAAGGGACGTAGAGGGTGTAGCACGAGTCCTTGGATGTTCTAACAAGTATGGAATGGTTAAGAGAGTATTCTAAAGGCTTAGAATGGTCTAGGAATGTGTATTAGGACTTATAAGAACCATTAGAATGATCCTAAACATTGCTCGGTACCCCAAGTGACCTAGAGGGTGTAGCACGAGTCGTTGGAGGTTCTAACAAGTGTAGAATGGTTAAGAGTGTATTCTAAAGGCTTAGAATGGTCTAGGAATATGTATTTGGACTTATAAGAACCATTAGAATGATCCTAAACAATGCTTGAGTCCCCAAAGGAAGTAGAGCGTGTCGCACGAGTCCTTGGAGGTTCTAACAAGTGTAGAATGGTTAAGAGAGTATTCTAAAGGCTTAGAATGGTCTAGGAATGTTTATTAGGACTTATAAGAACCATTAGAATGATCCTAAACAGTACTTGAGTCCTCAAGGGACATAGAGGGTGTAGCACGAGTCCTTGGAGGTTTTAACAAGTGTATAATGGTTAAGAGAGTATTCCAAACGCTTAGAATGGTCTAGGAATATGTATTTGGACTTATATGAACCATTAGAATGATCCTAAACAATGCTCTAGTCCCCATGGGACGTAGAGGGTGTAGCATGAGTCCTTGGAGGTTCTAACAAGTGTAGAATGGTTAAGAGAGTATTCTAAAGGCTTAGAATGGTCTAGGAATGTGTATTAGGACTTATAAGAACCATTAGAATGATCCTAAACATTGCTTGGTACACCAAGGGATGTAGAGGGTGTAGCACGAGTCCTTGGATGTTCTAACAAGTGTAGAATGGTTAAGAGAGTATTCTAAAGGCTTAGAAAGGTCTAGGAATGTGTATTAGGACTTATAAGAACCATTAGAATGATCCTAAACATTGCTCGGTACCCCAAGTGATCTAGAGGGTGTAGCACGAGTCCTTGGAGGTTCTAACAAGTGTAGAATGGTTAAGAGTGTATTCTAAAGGCTTAGAATGGTCTAGGAATATGTATTTGGACTTATAAGAACCATTAGAAGGATCCTAAACAATGCTTGAGTCCCCAAGGGAAGTAGAGCGTGTCGCACGAGTCCTTGGAGGTTCTAACAAGTGTAGAATGGTTAAGAGAGTATTCTAAAGGCTTAGAATGGTCTAGGAATGTGTATTAGGACTTATAAGAACCATTAGAATGATCCTAAACATTGCTTGGTACACCAAGGGATGTAGAGGGTGTAGCACGAGTCCTTGGATGTTCTAACATGTGTAGAATGGTTAAGAGAGTATTCTAAAGGCTTAGAAAGGTCTAGGAATGTGTATTAGGACTTATAAGAACCATTAGAATGATCCTAAACAATGCTTGAGTCCCCAAGGGACGTATAGGGTGTAGCACGAGTCCTTGGAGGTTCTAACAAGTGTAGAATGGTTAAGAGAGTATTCTAAAGGCTTAGAATGGTCTAGGAATGTGTATTAGGACTTATAAGAACCATTAGAATGATCCTAAAAATTGCTCGGTACCCCAAGTGACGTAGAGGGTGTAGCACGAGTCCTTGGAGGTTCTAACAAGTGTAGAATGGTTAAGAGAGTATTCTAAAGGCTTAGAATGTTCTAGGAATATGTATTTGGACTTATAAGAACCATTAGAATGATCCTAAACAATACTTGAGTCCTCAAGGGACGTAGAGGGTGTAGCACGAGTCCTTGGATGTTCTAACAAGTGTATAATGGTTAAGAGAGTATTCTAAAGGCTTAGAATGGTCTAGGAATGTGTATTAGGAGTTATAAGAACCATTAGAATGTTCCTAAACATTGCTCGGTACCCCAAGTGACGTAGAGGGTGTAGCACGAGTCCTTGGAGGTTCTAACAAGTGTAGAATGGTTAAGAGAGTATTCTAAAGGCCTAGAATGGTCTAGGAATATGTATTTGGACTTATAAGAACCATTAGAATGATCCTAAACAATGCTTGAGTCCCCAAGGGACGTAGAGCGTGTAGCATGAGTCCTTGGAGGTTTTAACAAGTGTAGAATGGTTAAGAGAGTATTCTAAAGGCTTAGAATGGTCTAGGAAGGTGTATTAGGACTTATAAGAACCATTAGAATGATCCTAAACATTGCTTGGTACACAAAGGGATGTAGAGGGTGTAGCATGAGTCCTTGGAGGTTCTAACAAGTGTAGAATGGTTAAGAGAGTATTCTAAAGGCTTAGAATGGTCTAGGAAGGTGTATTAGGACTTATAAGAACCATTAGAATGATCCTAAACATTGCTTGGTACACCAAGGGATGTAGAGGGTGTAGCACGAGTCCTTGGATGTTCTAACAAGTGTAGAATGGTTAAGAGAGTATTCTAAAGGCTTAGAAAGGTCTAGGAATGTGTATTAGGACTTATAAGAACCATTAGAATGATCCTAAACAATACTTGAGTCCTCAAGGGACATAGAGGGTGTAGCACGAGTCCTTGGAGGTTCTAACAAGTGTAGAATGGTTAAGAGAGTATTCTAAAGGCTTAGAATGGTCTAGGAATGTTTATTAGGACTTATAAGAACCATTAGAATGATCCTAAACAATGCTTGAGTCCCCAAAGGAAGTAGAGCGTGTCGCACGAGTCCTTGGAGGTTCTAACAAGTGTAGAATGGTTAAGAGAGTATTCTAAAGGCTTAGAATGGTCTAGGAATGTTTATTAGGACTTATAAGAACCATTAGAATGATCCTAAACAGTACTTGAGTCCTCAAGGGACATAGAGGGTGTAGCACGAGTCCTTGGAGGTTTTAACAAGTGTATAATGGTTAAGAGAGTATTCCAAACGCTTAGAATGGTCTAGGAATATGTATTTGGACTTATATGAACCATTAGAATGATCCTAAACAATGCTCTAGTCCCCATGGGACGTAGAGGGTGTAGCATGAGTCCTTGGAGGTTCTAACAAGTGTAGAATGGTTAAGAGAGTATTCTAAAGGCTTAGAATGGTCTAGGAATGTGTATTAGGACTTATAAGAACCATTAGAATGATCCTAAACATTGCTTGGTACACCAAGGGATGTAGAGGGTGTAGCACGAGTCCTTGGATGTTCTAACAAGTGTAGAATGGTTAAGAGAGTATTCTAAAGGCTTAGAAAGGTCTAGGAATGTGTATTAGGACTTATAAGAACCATTAGAATGATCCTAAACATTGCTCGGTACCCCAAGTGATCTAGAGGGTGTAGCACGAGTCCTTGGAGGTTCTAACAAGTGTAGAATGGTTAAGAGTGTATTCTAAAGGCTTAGAATGGTCTAGGAATATGTATTTGGACTTATAAGAACCATTAGAAGGATCCTAAACAATGCTTGAGTCCCCAAGGGAAGTAGAGCGTGTCGCACGAGTCCTTGGAGGTTCTAACAAGTGTAGAATGGTTAAGAGAGTATTCTAAAGGCTTAGAATGGTCTAGGAATGTGTATTAGGACTTATAAGAACCATTAGAATGATCCTAAACATTGCTTGGTACACCAAGGGATGTAGAGGGTGTAGCACGAGTCCTTGGATGTTCTAACATGTGTAGAATGGTTAAGAGAGTATTCTAAAGGCTTAGAAAGGTCTAGGAATGTGTATTAGGACTTATAAGAACCATTAGAATGATCCTAAACAATGCTTGAGTCCCCAAGGGACGTATAGGGTGTAGCACGAGTCCTTGGAGGTTCTAACAAGTGTAGAATGGTTAAGAGAGTATTCTAAAGGCTTAGAATGGTCTAGGAATGTGTATTAGGACTTATAAGAACCATTAGAATGATCCTAAAAATTGCTCGGTACCCCAAGTGACGTAGAGGGTGTAGCACGAGTCCTTGGAGGTTCTAACAAGTGTAGAATGGTTAAGAGAGTATTCTAAAGGCTTAGAATGTTCTAGGAATATGTATTTGGACTTATAAGAACCATTAGAATGATCCTAAACAATACTTGAGTCCTCAAGGGACGTAGAGGGTGTAGCACGAGTCCTTGGATGTTCTAACAAGTGTATAATGGTTAAGAGAGTATTCTAAAGGCTTAGAATGGTCTAGGAATGTGTATTAGGAGTTATAAGAACCATTAGAATGTTCCTAAACATTGCTCGGTACCCCAAGTGACGTAGAGGGTGTAGCACGAGTCCTTGGAGGTTCTAACAAGTGTAGAATGGTTAAGAGAGTATTCTAAAGGCCTAGAATGGTCTAGGAATATGTATTTGGACTTATAAGAACCATTAGAATGATCCTAAACAATGCTTGAGTCCCCAAGGGACGTAGAGCGTGTAGCATGAGTCCTTGGAGGTTTTAACAAGTGTAGAATGGTTAAGAGAGTATTCTAAAGGCTTAGAATGGTCTAGGAAGGTGTATTAGGACTTATAAGAACCATTAGAATGATCCTAAACATTGCTTGGTACACAAAGGGATGTAGAGGGTGTAGCATGAGTCCTTGGAGGTTCTAACAAGTGTAGAATGGTTAAGAGAGTATTCTAAAGGCTTAGAAAGGTCTAGGAATGTGTATTAGGACTTATAAGAACCATTAGAATGATCCTAAACAATACTTGAGTCCTCAAGGGACATAGAGGGTGTAGCACGAGTCCTTGGAGGTTCTAACAAGTGTAGAATGGTTAAGAGTGTATTCTAAAGGCTTAGAATGGTCTAGGAATATGTATTTGGACTTATAAGAACCATTAGAATGATCCTAAACAATGCTTGAGTCCCCAAAGGAAGTAGAGCGTGTCGCACGAGTCCTTGGAGGTTCTAACAAGTGTAGAATGGTTAAGAGAGTATTCTAAAGGCTTAGAATGGTCTAGGAATGTTTATTAGGACTTATAAGAACCATTAGAATGATCCTAAACAGTACTTGAGTCCTCAAGGGACATAGAGGGTGTAGCACGAGTCCTTGGAGGTTTTAACAAGTGTATAATGGTTAAGAGAGTATTCCAAACGCTTAGAATGGTCTAGGAATATGTATTTGGACTTATATGAACCATTAGAATGATCCTAAACAATGCTCTAGTCCCCATGGGACGTAGAGGGTGTAGCATGAGTCCTTGGAGGTTCTAACAAGTGTAGAATGGTTAAGAGAGTATTCTAAAGGCTTAGAATGGTCTAGGAATGTGTATTAGGACTTATAAGAACCATTAGAATGATCCTAAACATTGCTTGGTACACCAAGGGATGTAGAGGGTGTAGCACGAGTCCTTGGATGTTCTAACAAGTGTAGAATGGTTAAGAGAGTATTCTAAAGGCTTAGAAAGGTCTAGGAATGTGTATTAGGACTTATAAGAACCATTAGAATGATCCTAAACATTGCTCGGTACCCCAAGTGATCTAGAGGGTGTAGCACGAGTCCTTGGAGGTTCTAACAAGTGTAGAATGGTTAAGAGTGTATTCTAAAGGCTTAGAATGGTCTAGGAATATGTATTTGGACTTATAAGAACCATTAGAAGGATCCTAAACAATGCTTGAGTCCCCAAGGGAAGTAGAGCGTGTCGCACGAGTCCTTGGAGGTTCTAACAAGTGTAGAATGGTTAAGAGAGTATTCTAAAGGCTTAGAATGGTCTAGGAATGTGTATTAGGACTTATAAGAACCATTAGAATGATCCTAAACATTGCTTGGTACACCAAGGGATGTAGAGGGTGTAGCACGAGTCCTTGGATGTTCTAACATGTGTAGAATGGTTAAGAGAGTATTCTAAAGGCTTAGAAAGGTCTAGGAATGTGTATTAGGACTTATAAGAACCATTAGAATGATCCTAAACAATGCTTGAGTCCCCAAGGGACGTATAGGGTGTAGCACGAGTCCTTGGAGGTTCTAACAAGTGTAGAATGGTTAAGAGAGTATTCTAAAGGCTTAGAATGGTCTAGGAATGTGTATTAGGACTTATAAGAACCATTAGAATGATCCTAAAAATTGCTCGGTACCCCAAGTGACGTAGAGGGTGTAGCACGAGTCCTTGGATGTTCTAACATGTGTAGAATGGTTAAGAGAGTATTCTAAAGGCTTAGAAAGGTCTAGGAATGTGTATTAGGACTTATAAGAACCATTAGAATGATCCTAAACAATGCTTGAGTCCCCAAGGGACGTATAGGGTGTAGCACGAGTCCTTGGAGGTTCTAACAAGTGTAGAATGGTTAAGAGAGTATTCTAAAGGCTTAGAATGGTCTAGGAATGTGTATTAGGACTTATAAGAACCATTAGAATGATCCTAAACAATGCTTGAGTCCCCAAGGGACGTATAGGGTGTAGCACGAGTCCTTGGAGGTTCTAACAAGTGTAGAATGGTTAAGAGAGTATTCTAAAGGCTTAGAATGGTCTAGGAATGTGTATTAGGACTTATAAGAACCATTAGAATGATCCTAAACATTGCTTGGTACACCAAGGGATGTAGAGGGTGTAGCACGAGTCCTTGGATGTTCTAACATGTGTAGAATGGTTAAGAGAGTATTCTAAAGGCTTAGAAAGGTCTAGGAATGTGTATTAGGACTTATAAGAACCATTAGAATGATCCTAAACAATGCTTGAGTCCCCAAGGGACGTATAGGGTGTAGCACGAGTCCTTGGAGGTTCTAACAAGTGTAGAATGGTTAAGAGAGTATTCTAAAGGCTTAGAATGGTCTAGGAAGGTGTATTAGGACTTATAAGAACCATTAGAATGATCCTAAACATTGCT
This sequence comes from Crotalaria pallida, assembly GCA_037953625.1. Taxonomy (NCBI): domain Eukaryota; kingdom Viridiplantae; phylum Streptophyta; class Magnoliopsida; order Fabales; family Fabaceae; genus Crotalaria; species Crotalaria pallida. The sequence continues at coordinate 68,719,214 of CM075649.1, read as the reverse complement.
TGGTACACCAAGGGATGTAGAGGGTGTAGCACGAGTCCTTGGATGTTCTAACATGTGTAGAATGGTTAAGAGAGTATTCTAAAGGCTTAGAAAGGTCTAGGAATGTGTATTAGGACTTATAAGAACCATTAGAATGATCCTAAACAATGCTTGAGTCCCCAAGGGACGTATAGGGTGTAGCACGAGTCCTTGGAGGTTCTAACAAGTGTAGAATGGTTAAGAGAGTATTCTAAAGGCTTAGAATGGTCTAGGAAGGTGTATTAGGACTTATAAGAACCATTAGAATGATCCTAAACATTGCTTGGTACACCAAGGGATGTAGAGGGTGTAGCACGAGTCCTTGGATGTTCTAACAAGTGTAGAATGGTTAAGAGAGTATTCTAAAGGCTTAGAAAGGTCTAGGAATGTGTATTAGGACTTATAAGAACCATTAGAATGATCCTAAACAATACTTGAGTCCTCAAGGGACATAGAGGGTGTAGCACGAGTCCTTGGAGGTTCTAACAAGTGTAGAATGGTTAAGAGAGTATTCTAAAGGCTTAGAATGGTCTAGGAATGTTTATTAGGACTTATAAGAACCATTAGAATGATCCTAAACAGTACTTGAGTCCTCAAGGGACATAGAGGGTGTAGCACGAGTCCTTGGAGGTTTTAACAAGTGTATAATGGTTAAGAGAGTATTCCAAACGCTTAGAATGGTCTAGGAATATGTATTTGGACTTATATGAACCATTAGAATGATCCTAAACAATGCTCTAGTCCCCATGGGACGTAGAGGGTGTAGCATGAGTCCTTGGAGGTTCTAACAAGTGTAGAATGGTTAAGAGAGTATTCTAAAGGCTTAGAATGGTCTAGGAATGTGTATTAGGACTTATAAGAACCATTAGAATGATCCTAAACATTGCTTGGTACACCAAGGGATGTAGAGGGTGTAGCACGAGTCCTTGGATGTTCTAACATGTGTAGAATGGTTAAGAGAGTATTCTAAAGGCTTAGAAAGGTCTAGGAATGTGTATTAGGACTTATAAGAACCATTAGAATGATCCTAAACAATGCTTGAGTCCCCAAGGGACGTATAGGGTGTAGCACGAGTCCTTGGAGGTTCTAACAAGTGTAGAATGGTTAAGAGAGTATTCTAAAGGCTTAGAATGGTCTAGGAATGTGTATTAGGACTTATAAGAACCATTAGAATGATCCTAAAAATTGCTCGGTACCCCAAGTGACGTAGAGGGTGTAGCACGAGTCCTTGGAGGTTCTAACAAGTGTAGAATGGTTAAGAGAGTATTCTAAAGGCTTAGAATGTTCTAGGAATATGTATTTGGACTTATAAGAACCATTAGAATGATCCTAAACAATACTTGAGTCCTCAAGGGACGTAGAGGGTGTAGCACGAGTCCTTGGATGTTCTAACAAGTGTATAATGGTTAAGAGAGTATTCTAAAGGCTTAGAATGGTCTAGGAATGTGTATTAGGAGTTATAAGAACCATTAGAATGTTCCTAAACATTGCTCGGTACCCCAAGTGACGTAGAGGGTGTAGCACGAGTCCTTGGAGGTTCTAACAAGTGTAGAATGGTTAAGAGAGTATTCTAAAGGCCTAGAATGGTCTAGGAATATGTATTTGGACTTATAAGAACCATTAGAATGATCCTAAACAATGCTTGAGTCCCCAAGGGACGTAGAGCGTGTAGCATGAGTCCTTGGAGGTTTTAACAAGTGTAGAATGGTTAAGAGAGTATTCTAAAGGCTTAGAATGGTCTAGGAAGGTGTATTAGGACTTATAAGAACCATTAGAATGATCCTAAACATTGCTTGGTACACAAAGGGATGTAGAGGGTGTAGCATGAGTCCTTGGAGGTTCTAACAAGTGTAGAATGGTTAAGAGAGTATTCTAAAGGCTTAGAATGGTCTAGGAAGGTGTATTAGGACTTATAAGAACCATTAGAATGATCCTAAACATTGCTTGGTACACCAAGGGATGTAGAGGGTGTAGCACGAGTCCTTGGATGTTCTAACAAGTGTAGAATGGTTAAGAGAGTATTCTAAAGGCTTAGAAAGGTCTAGGAATGTGTATTAGGACTTATAAGAACCATTAGAATGATCCTAAACAATACTTGAGTCCTCAAGGGACATAGAGGGTGTAGCACGAGTCCTTGGAGGTTCTAACAAGTGTAGAATGGTTAAGAGAGTATTCTAAAGGCTTAGAATGGTCTAGGAATGTTTATTAGGACTTATAAGAACCATTAGAATGATCCTAAACAGTACTTGAGTCCTCAAGGGACATAGAGGGTGTAGCACGAGTCCTTGGAGGTTTTAACAAGTGTATAATGGTTAAGAGAGTATTCCAAACGCTTAGAATGGTCTAGGAATATGTATTTGGACTTATATGAACCATTAGAATGATCCTAAACAATGCTCTAGTCCCCATGGGACGTAGAGGGTGTAGCATGAGTCCTTGGAGGTTCTAACAAGTGTAGAATGGTTAAGAGAGTATTCTAAAGGCTTAGAATGGTCTAGGAATGTGTATTAGGACTTATAAGAACCATTAGAATGATCCTAAACATTGCTTGGTACACCAAGGGATGTAGAGGGTGTAGCACGAGTCCTTGGATGTTCTAACAAGTGTAGAATGGTTAAGAGAGTATTCTAAAGGCTTAGAAAGGTCTAGGAATGTGTATTAGGACTTATAAGAACCATTAGAATGATCCTAAACATTGCTCGGTACCCCAAGTGATCTAGAGGGTGTAGCACGAGTCCTTGGAGGTTCTAACAAGTGTAGAATGGTTAAGAGTGTATTCTAAAGGCTTAGAATGAACTAGGAATATGTATTTGGACTTATAAGAACCATTAGAATGATCCTAAACAATGCTTGAGTCCCCAAGGGAAGTAGAGCGTGTCGCACGAGTCCTTGGAGGTTCTAACAAGTGTAGAATGGTTAAGAGAGTATTCTAAAGGCTTAGAATGGTCTAGGAATGTGTATTAGGACTTATAAGAACCATTAGAATGACCCTATACATTGCTTGGTACCCCAAAGGACGTAGAGGGTGTAGCACGAGTCCTTGGAGGTTCTAACAAGTGTAGAATAGTTAAGAGAGTATTCTAAAGGCTTAGAATGGTCTAGGAAGGTGTATTGGGACTTATAAGAACCATTAGAATGATCCTAAACATCGCTTGGTACACCAAGGGATGTAGAGGGTGTAGCACGAGTCCTTGGATGTTCTAACAAGTGAAGAATGGTTAAGAGAGTATCCTAAAGGCTTAGAATGGTCTAGGAATGTGTATTAGGACTTATAAGAACCATTAGAATGATCCTAAGCAATACTTGAGTCCTCAAGGGACGTAGAGGGTGTAGCATGAGTCCTTGGAGGTTTTAACAAGTGTATAATGGTTAAGAGAGTATTCTAAAGGCTTAGAATCTAGGAATGTGTATTAGGACTTATAAGAACATTAGAATGATCCTAAACAGTGCTTGGTACACCAAGGGACGTAGAGGGTGTAGCACGAGTCCTTGGATGTTCTAACAAGTATGGAATGGTTAAGAGAGTATTCTAAAGGCTTAGAATGGTCTAGGAATGTGTATTAGGACTTATAAGAACCATTAGAATGATCCTAAACATTGCTCGGTACCCCAAGTGACGTAGAGGGTGTAGCACGAGTCCTTGGAGGTTCTAACAAGTGTAGAATGGTTAAGAGTGTATTCTAAAGGCTTAGAATGGTCTAGGAATATGTATTTGGACTTATAAGAACCATTTGAAGGATCCTAAACAATGCTTGAGTCCCCAAGGGAAGTAGAGCGTGTCGCACGAGTCCTTGGAGGTTCTAACAAGTGTAGAATGGTTAAGAGAGTATTCTAAAGGCTTAGAATGGTCTAGGAATGTGTATTAGGACTTATAAGAACCATTAGAATGATCCTAAACATTGCTTGGTACCCCAAAGGACGTAGAGGGTGTAGCACGAGTCCTTGGATGTTCTAACAAGTGTAGAATGGTTAAGAGAGTATTCTAAAGGCTTAGAAAGGTCTAGGAATGTGTATTAGAACTTATAAGAACCATTAGAATGATCCTAAACAATACTTGAGTCCTCAAGGGACATAGAGGGTGTAGCACGAGTCCTTGGAGGTTTTAACAAGTGTATAATGGTTAAGAGAGTATTCTAAAGGCTTAGAATGGTCTAGGAATATGTATTTGGACTTATATGAACCATTAGAATGATCCTAAACAATGCTCTAGTCCCCATGGGACGTAGAGGGTGTAGCATGAGTCCTTGGAGGTTCTAACAAGTGTAGAATGGTTAAGAGAGTATTCTAAAGGCTTAGAATGGTCTAGGAAGGTGTATTAGGACTTATAAGAACCATTAGAATGATCCTAAACATTGCTTGGTACACCAAGGGATGTAGAGGGTGTAGCACGAGTCCTTGGATGTTCTAACAAGTGTAGAATGGTTAAGAGAGTATTCTAAAGGCTTAGAAAGGTCTAGGAATGTGTATTAGAACTTATAAGAACCATTAGAATGATCCTAAACAATACTTGAGTCCTCAAGGGACATAGAGGGTGTAGCACGAGTCCTTGGAGGTTTTAACAAGTGTATAATGGTTAAGAGAGTATTCTAAAGGCTTAGAATGGTCTAGGAATATGTATTTGGACTTATATGAACCATTAGAATGATCCTAAACAATGCTCTAGTCCCCATGGGACGTAGAGGGTGTAGCATGAGTCCTTGGAGGTTCTAACAAGTGTAGAATGGTTAAGAGAGTATTCTAAAGGCTTAGAATGGTCTAGGAAGGTGTATTAGGACTTATAAGAACCATTAGAATGATCCTAAACATTGCTTGGTACACCAAGGGATGTAGAGGGTGTAGCACGAGTCCTTGGATGTTCTAAAAAGTGTAGAATGGTTAAGAGAGTATTCTAAAGGCTTAGAAAGGTCTAGGAATGTGTATTAGGACTTATAAGAACCATTAGAATGATCCTAAACAATACTTGAGTCCTCAAGGGACATAGAGGGTGTAGCACGCGTCCTTGGAGGTTCTAACAAGTGTAGAATGGTTAAGAGAGTATTCTAAAGGCTTAGAATGGTCTAGGAAGGTGTATTAGGACTTATAAGAACCATTAGAATGATCCTAAACATTGCTTGGTACACCAAGGGATGTAGAGGGTGTAGCACGAGTCCTTTGATGTTCTAACAAGTGTAGAATGGTTAAGAGAGTATTCTAAAGGCTTAGAATGGTCTAGGAATGTGTATTAGGACTTATAAGAACCATTAGAATGATCCTAAACATTGCTCGGTACCCCAAGTGACCTAGAGGGTGCAGCACGAGTCCTTGGAGGTTCTAACAAGTGTAGAATGGTTAAGAGTGTATTCTAAAGGCTTAGAATGGTCTAGGAATATGTATTTGGACTTATAAGAACCATTAGAATGATCCTAAACAATGCTTGAGTCCCCAAAGGAAGTAGAGCGTGTCGCACGAGTCCTTGGAGGTTCTAACAAGTATAGAATGGTTAAGAGAGTATTCTAAAGGCTTAGAATGGTCTAGGAATGTTTATTAGGACTTATAAGAACCATTAGAATGATCCTAAACAGTACTTGAGTCCTCAAGGGACATAGAGGGTGTAGCACGAGTCCTTGGAGGTTTTAACAAGTGTATAATGGTTAAGAGAGTATTCCAAACGCTTAGAATGGTCTAGGAATATGTATTTGGACTTATATGAACCATTAGAATGATCCTAAACAATGCTCTAGTCCCCATGGGACGTAGAGGGTGTAGAATGAGTCCTTGGAGGTTCTAACAAGTGTAGAATGGTTAAGAGAGTATTCTAAAGGCTTAGAAAGGTCTAGGAATGTGTATTAGGACTTATAAGAACCATTAGAATGATCCTAAACATTGCTCGGTACCCCAAGTGACCTAGAGGGTGTAGCACGAGTCCTTGGAGGTTCTAACAAGTGTAGAATGGTTAAGAGTGTATTCTAAAGGCTTAGAATGGTCTAGGAATATGTATTTGGACTTATAAGAACCATTAGAATGATCCTAAACAATGCTTGAGTCCCCAAGGGAAGTAGAGCGTGTCGCACGAGTCCTTGGAGGTTCTAACAAGTGTAGAATGGTTAAGAGAGTATTCTAAAGGCTTAGAATGGTCTAGGAATGTGTATTAGGACTTATAAGAACCATTAGAATGACCCTAAACATTGCTTGGTACCCCAAAGGACGTAGAGGGTGTAGCACGAGTCCTTGGAGGTTCTAACAAGTGTAGAATGGTTAAGAGAGTATTCTAAAGGCTTAGAATGGTCTAGGAAGGTGTATTGGGACTTATAAGAACCATTAGAATGATCCTAAACATCGCTTGGTACACCAAGGGATGTAGAGGGTGTAGCACGAGTCCTTGGATGTTCTAACAAGTGAAGAATGGTTAAGAGAGTATTCTAAAGGCTTAGAATGGTCTAGGAATGTGTATTAGGACTTATAAGAACCATTAGAATGATCCTAAGCAATACTTGAGTCCTCAAGGGACGTAGAGGGTGTAGCATGAGTCCTTGGAGGTTTTAACAAGTGTATAATGGTTAAGAGAGTATTCTAAAGGCTTAGAATCTAGGAATGTGTATTAGGACTTATAAGAACATTAGAATGATCCTAAACAGTGCTTGGTACACCAAGGGACGTAGAGGGTGTAGCACGAGTCCTTGGATGTTCTAACAAGTATGGAATGGTTAAGAGAGTATTCTAAAGGCTTAGAATGGTCTAGGAATGTGTATTAGGACTTATAAGAACCATTAGAATGATCCTAAACATTGCTCGGTACCCCAAGTGACGTAGAGGGTGTAGCACGAGTCCTTGGAGGTTCTAACAAGTGTAGAATGGTTAAGAGTGTATTCTAAAGGCTTAGAATGGTCTAGGAATATGTATTTGGACTTATAAGAACCATTAGAATGATCCTAAACAATGCTTGAGTCCCCAAAGGAAGTAGAGCGTGTCGCACGAGTCCTTGGAGGTTCTAACAAGTATAGAATGGTTAAGAGAGTATTCTAAAGGCTTAGAATGGTCTAGGAATGTTTATTAGGACTTATAAGAACCATTAGAATGATCCTAAACAGTACTTGAGTCCTCAAGGGACATAGAGGGTGTAGCACGAGTCCTTGGAGGTTTTAACAAGTGTATAATGGTTAAGAGAGTATTCCAAACGCTTAGAATGGTCTAGGAATATGTATTTGGACTTATATGAACCATTAGAATGATCCTAAACAATGCTCTAGTCCCCATGGGACGTAGAGGGTGTAGAATGAGTCCTTGGAGGTTCTAACAAGTGTAGAATGGTTAAGAGAGTATTCTAAAGGCTTAGAAAGGTCTAGGAATGTGTATTAGGACTTATAAGAACCATTAGAATGATCCTAAACATTGCTCGGTACCCCAAGTGACCTAGAGGGTGTAGCACGAGTCCTTGGAGGTTCTAACAAGTGTAGAATGGTTAAGAGTGTATTCTAAAGGCTTAGAATGGTCTAGGAATATGTATTTGGACTTATAAGAACCATTAGAATGATCCTAAACAATGCTTGAGTCCCCAAGGGAAGTAGAGCGTGTCGCACGAGTCCTTGGAGGTTCTAACAAGTGTAGAATGGTTAAGAGAGTATTCTAAAGGCTTAGAATGGTCTAAGAATGTGTATTAGGACTTATAAGAACCATTAGAATGACCCTAAACATTGCTTGGTACCCCAAAGGACGTAGAGGGTGTAGCACGAGTCCTTGGAGGTTCTAACAAGTGTAGAATGGTTAAGAGAGTATTCTAAAGGCTTAGACTGGTCTAGGAAGGTGTATTGGGACTTATAAGAACCATTAGAATGATCCTAAACATCGCTTGGTACACCAAGGGATGTAGAGGGTGTAGCACGAGTCCTTGGATGTTCTAACAAGTGAAGAATGGTTAAGAGAGTATTCTAAAGGCTTAGAATGGTCTAGGAATGTGTATTAGGACTTATAAGAACCATTAGAATGATCCTAAGCAATACTTGAGTCCTCAAGGGACGTAGAGGGTGTAGCATGAGTCCTTGGAGGTTTTAACAAGTGTATAATGGTTAAGAGAGTATTCTAAAGGCTTAGAATCTAGGAATGTGTATTAGGACTTATAAGAACATTAGAATGATCCTAAACAGTGCTTGGTACACCAAGGGACGTAGAGGGTGTAGCACGAGTCCTTGGATGTTCTAACAAGTATGGAATGGTTAAGAGAGTATTCTAAAGGCTTAGAATGGTCTAGGAATGTGTATTAGGACTTATAAGAACCATTGAATGATCCTAAACATTGCTCGGTACCCCAAGTGACGTAGAGGGTGTAGCACGAGTCCTTGGAGGTTCTAACAAGTGTAGAATGGTTAAGAGTGTATTCTAAAGGCTTAGAATGGTCTAGGAATATGTATTTGGACTTATAAGAACCATTAGAAGGATCCTAAACAAAGCTTGGGTCCCCAAGGGACATAGAGGGTGTAGCACGAGTCCTTGGAGGTTTTAACAAGTGTATAATGGTTAAGAGAGTATTCCAAACGCTTAGAATGGTCTAGGAATATGTATTTGGACTTATAAGAACCATTAGAATGATCCTAAACAATGCTTGAGTCCCCAAAGGAAGTAGAGCGTGTAGCACGAGTCCTTGGAGGTTCTAACAAGTGTAGAATGGTTAAGAGAGTATTCTAAAGGCTTAGAATGGTCTAGGAAGGTGTATTAGGACTTATAAGAACCATTAGAATGATCCTAAACATTGCTTGGTACACCAAGGGATGTAGAGGGTGTAGCACGAGTCCTTTGATGTTCTAACAAGTGTAGAATGGTTAAGAGAGTATTCTCAAGGCTTAGAATGGTCTAGGAATGTGTATTAGGACTTATAAGAACCATTAGAATGATCCTAAACATTGCTCGGTACCCCAAGTGACCTAGAGGGTGTAGCACGAGTCCTTGGAGGTTCTAACAAGTGTAGAATGGTTAAGAGTGTATTCTAAAGGCTTAGAATGGTCTAGGAATATGTATTTGGACTTATAAGAACCATTAGAATGATCCTAAACAATGCTTGAGTCCCCAAAGGAAGTAGAGCGTGTCGCACGAGTCCTTGGAGGTTCTAACAAGTGTAGAATGGTTAAGAGAGTATTCTAAAGGCTTAGAATGGTCTAGGAATGTTTATTAGGACTTATAAGAACCATTAGAATGATCCTAAACAGTACTTGAGTCCTCAAGGGACATAGAGGGTGTAGCACGAGTCCTTGGAGGTTTTAACAAGTGTATAATGGTTAAGAGAGTATTCCAAACGCTTAGAATGGTCTAGGAATATGTATTTGGACTTATATGAACCATTAGAATGATCCTAAACAATGCTCTAGTCCCCATGGGACGTAGAGGGTGTAGCATGAGTCCTTGGAGGTTCTAACAAGTGTAGAATGGTTAAAAGAGTATTCTAAAGGCTTAGAATGGTCTAGGAATGTGTATTAGGACTTATAAGAACCATTAGAATGATCCTAAACATTGCTCGGTACCCCAAGTGACCTAGAGGGTGTAGCACGAGTCCTTGGAGGTTCTAACAAGTGTAGAATGGTTAAGAGTGTATTCTAAAGGCTTAGAATGGTCTAGGAATATGTATTTGGACTTATAAGAACCATTAGAATGATCCTAAACAATGCTTGAGTCCCCAAGGGAAGTAGAGCGTGTCGCACGAGTCCTTGGAGGTTCTAACAAGTGTAGAATGGTTAAGAGAGTATTCTAAAGGCTTAGAATGGTCTAAGAATGTGTATTAGGACTTATAAGAACCATTAGAATGACCCTAAACATTGCTTGGTACCCCAAAGGACGTAGAGGGTGTAGCACGAGTCCTTGGAGGTTCTAACAAGTGTAGAATGGTTAAGAGAGTATTCTAAAGGCTTAGACTGGTCTAGGAAGGTGTATTGGGACTTATAAGAACCATTAGAATGATCCTAAACATCGCTTGGTACACCAAGGGATGTAGAGGGTGTAGCACGAGTCCTTGGATGTTCTAACAAGTGAAGAATGGTTAAGAGAGTATTCTAAAGGCTTAGAATGGTCTAGGAATGTGTATTAGGACTTATAAGAACCATTAGAATGATCCTAAGCAATACTTGAGTCCTCAAGGGACGTAGAGGGTGTAGCATGAGTCCTTGGAGGTTTTAACAAGTGTATAATGGTTAAGAGAGTATTCTAAAGGCTTAGAATCTAGGAATGTGTATTAGGACTTATAAGAACATTAGAATGATCCTAAACAGTGCTTGGTACACCAAGGGACGTAGAGGGTGTAGCACGAGTCCTTGGATGTTCTAACAAGTATGGAATGGTTAAGAGAGTATTCTAAAGGCTTAGAATGGTCTAGGAATGTGTATTAGGACTTATAAGAACCATTGAATGATCCTAAACATTGCTCGGTACCCCAAGTGACGTAGAGGGTGTAGCACGAGTCCTTGGAGGTTCTAACAAGTGTAGAATGGTTAAGAGTGTATTCTAAAGGCTTAGAATGGTCTAGGAATATGTATTTGGACTTATAAGAACCATTAGAAGGATCCTAAACAAAGCTTGGGTCCCCAAGGGACATAGAGGGTGTAGCACGAGTCCTTGGAGGTTTTAACAAGTGTATAATGGTTAAGAGAGTATTCCAAACGCTTAGAATGGTCTAGGAATATGTATTTGGACTTATAAGAACCATTAGAATGATCCTAAACAATGCTTGAGTCCCCAAAGGAAGTAGAGCGTGTAGCACGAGTCCTTGGAGGTTCTAACAAGTGTAGAATGGTTAAGAGAGTATTCTAAAGGCTTAGAATGGTCTAGGAAGGTGTATTAGGACTTATAAGAACCATTAGAATGATCCTAAACATTGCTTGGTACACCAAGGGATGTAGAGGGTGTAGCACGAGTCCTTTGATGTTCTAACAAGTGTAGAATGGTTAAGAGAGTATTCTCAAGGCTTAGAATGGTCTAGGAATGTGTATTAGGACTTATAAGAACCATTAGAATGATCCTAAACATTGCTCGGTACCCCAAGTGACCTAGAGGGTGTAGCACGAGTCCTTGGAGGTTCTAACAAGTGTAGAATGGTTAAGAGTGTATTCTAAAGGCTTAGAATGGTCTAGGAATATGTATTTGGACTTATAAGAACCATTAGAATGATCCTAAACAATGCTTGAGTCCCCAAAGGAAGTAGAGCGTGTCGCACGAGTCCTTGGAGGTTCTAACAAGTGTAGAATGGTTAAGAGAGTATTCTAAAGGCTTAGAATGGTCTAGGAATGTTTATTAGGACTTATAAGAACCATTAGAATGATCCTAAACAGTACTTGAGTCCTCAAGGGACATAGAGGGTGTAGCACGAGTCCTTGGAGGTTTTAACAAGTGTATAATGGTTAAGAGAGTATTCCAAACGCTTAGAATGGTCTAGGAATATGTATTTGGACTTATATGAACCATTAGAATGATCCTAAACAATGCTCTAGTCCCCATGGGACGTAGAGGGTGTAGCATGAGTCCTTGGAGGTTCTAACAAGTGTAGAATGGTTAAAAGAGTATTCTAAAGGCTTAGAATGGTCTAGGAATGTGTATTAGGACTTATAAGAACCATTAGAATGATCCTAAACATTGCTTGGTACACCAAGGGATGTAGAGGGTGTAGCACGAGTCCTTGGATGTTCTAACAAGTGTAGAATGGTTAAGAGAGTATTCTAAAGGCTTAGAAAGGTCTAGGAATGTGTATTAGGACTTATAAGAACCATTAGATTGATCCTAAACAATGCTTGAGTCCCCAAGGGAAGTAGAGCGTGTCGCACGAGTCCTTGGAGGTTCTAACAAGTGTAGAATGGTTAAGAGAGTATTCTAAAGGCTTAGAATGGTCTAGGAATGTGTATTAGGACTTATAAGAACCATTAGAATGACCCTAAACATTGCTCGGTACCCCAAGTAACGTAGAGGGTGTAGCACGAGTCCTTGGAGGTTCTAACAAGTGTAGAATGGTTAAGAGAGTATTCTAAAGGCTTAGAATGGTCTAGGAAGGTGTATTGGGACTTATAAGAACCATTAGAATGATCCTAAACATCGCTTGGTACACCAAGGGATGTAGAGGGTGTAGCACGAGTCCTTGGATGTTCTAACAAGTGAAGAATGGTTAAGAGAGTATTCTAAAGGCTTAGAATGGTCTAGGAATGTGTATTAGGACTTATAAGAACTATTAGAATGATCCTAAGCAATACTTGAGTCCTCAAGGGACGTAGAGGGTGTAGCATGAGTCCTTGGAGGTTTTAACAAGTGTATAATGGTTAAGAGAGTATTCTAAAGGCTTAGAAACTAGGAATGTGTATTAGGACTTATAAGAACATTAGAATGATCCTAAACAGTGCTTGGTACACCAAGGGACGTAGAGGGTGTAGCACGAGTCCTTGGATGTTCTAACAAGTATGGAATGATTAAGCGAGTATTCTAAAGGCTTAGAATGGTCTAGGAATGTGTATTAGGACTTATAAGAACCATTAGAATGATCCTAAACATTGCTCGGTACCCCAAGTGACGTAGAGGGTGTAGCACGAGTCCTTGGAGGTTCTAACAAGTGTAGAATGGTTAAGAGTGTATTCTAAAGGCTTAGAATGGTCTAGGAATATGTATTTGGACTTATAAGAACCATTAGAAGGATCCTAAACAATGCTTGAGTCCCCAAGGGAAGTAGAGCGTGTCGCACGAGTCCTTGGAGGTTCTAACAAGTGTAGAATGGTTAAGAGAGTATTCTAAAGGCTTAGAATGGTCTAGGAATGTGTATTAGGACTTATAAGAACCATTAGAATGATCCTAAACAATACTTGAGTCCTCAAGGGACGTAGAGGGTGTAGCATGAGTCCTTGGAGGTTTTAACAAGTGTATAATGGTTAAGAGAGTATTCTAAAGGCTTAGAATCTAGGAATGTGTATTAGGACTTATAAGAACATTAGAATGATCCTAAACAGTGCTTGGTACACCAAGGGACGTAGAGGGTGTAGCACGAGTCCTTGGATGTTCTAACAAGTATGGAATGGTTAAGAGAGTATTCTAAAGGCTTAGAATGGTCTAGGAATGTGTATTAGGACTTATAAGAACCATTAGAATGATCCTAAACATTGCTCGGTACCCCAAGTGACGTAGAGGGTGTAGCACGAGTCCTTGGAGGTTCTAACAAGTGTAGAATGGTTAAGAGTGTATTCTAAAGGCTTAGAATGGTCTAGGAATATGTATTTGGACTTACAAGAACCATTAGAAGGATCCTAAACAATGCTTGAGTCCCCAAGGGAAGTAGAGCGTGTCGCACGAGTCCTTGGAGGTTCTAACAAGTGTAGAATGGTTAAGAGAGTATTCTAAAGGCTTAGAATGGTCTAGGAATGTGTATTAGGACTTATAAGAACCATTAGAATGATCCTAAACATTGCTTGGTACCCCAAAGGACGTAGAGGGTGTAGCACGAGTCCTTGGAGGTTCTAACAAGTGTAGAATGGTTAAGAGAGTATTCTAAAGGCTTAGAATGGTCTAGGAATATGTATTTGGACTTATATGAACCATTAGAATGATCCTAAACAATACTTGAGTCCCCAAGGGACGTAGAGGGTGTAGCATGAGTCCTTGGAGGTTCTAACAAGTGTAGAATGGTTAAGAGAGTATTCTAAAGGCTTAGAATGGTCTAGGAAGGTGTATTAGGACTTATAAGAACCATTAGAATGATCCTAAACATCGCTTGGTACACCAAGGGATGTAGAGGGTGTAGCACGAGTCCTTGGATGTTCTAACAAGTGAAGAATGGTTAAGAGAGTATTCTAAAGGCTTAGAATGGTCTAGGAATGTTTATTAGGACTTATAAGAACCATTAGAATGATCCTAAACAATACTTGAGTCCTCAAGGGACATAGAGGGTGTAGCACGAGTCCTTGGAGGTTTTAAAAAGTGTATAATGGTTAAGAGAGTATTCTAAAGGCTTAGAATGGTCTAGGAATATGTATTTGGACTTATATGAACCATTAGAATGATCCTAAACAATGCTCTAGTCCCCATGGGACGTAGAGGGTGTAGCATGAGTCCTTGGAGGTTCTAACAAGTGTAGAATGGTTAAGAGAGTATTCTAAAGGCTTAGAATGGTCTAGGAATGTGTATTAGGACTTATAAGAACCATTAGAATGATCCTAAACATTGCTCGGTACCCCAAGTGACGTAGAGGGTGTAGCACGAGTCCTTGGAGGTTCTAACAAGTGTAGAATGGTTAAGAGAGTATTCTAAAGGCTTAGAATGGTCTAGGAAGGTGTATTAGGACTTATAAGAACCATTAGAATGATCCTAAACATTGCTTGGTACACCAAGGGATGTAGAGGGTGTAGCACGAGTCCTTTGATGTTCTAACAAGTGTAGAATGGTTAAGAGAGTATTCTAAAGGCTTAGAATGGTCTAGGAATGTGTATTAGGACTTATAAGAACCATTAGAATGATCCTAAACATTGCTCGGTACCCCAAGTGACCTAGAGGGTGTAGCACGAGTCCTTGGAGGTTCTAACAAGTGTAGAATGGTTAAGAGTGTATTCTAAAGGCTTAGAATGGTCTAGGAATATGTATTTGGACTTATAAGAACCATTAGAATGATCCTAAACAATGCTTGAGTCCCCAAGGGAAGTAGAGCGTGTCGCACGAGTCCTTGGAGGTTCTAACAAGTGTAGAATGGTTAAGAGAGTATTCTAAAGGCTTAGAATGGTCTAGGAATGTTTATTAGGACTTATAAGAACCATTAGAATGATCCTAAACAGTACTTGAGTCCTCAAGGGACATAGAGGGTGTAGCACGAGTCCTTGGAGGTTTTAACAAGTGTATAATGGTTAAGAGAGTATTCCAAACGCTTAGAATGGTCTAGGAATATGTATTTGGACTTATATGAACCATTAGAATGATCCTAAACAATGCTCTATTCCCCATGGGACGTAGAGGGTGTAGCATGAGTCCTTGGAGGTTCTAACAAGTGTAGAATGGTTAAGAGAGTATTCTAAAGGCTTAGAATGGTCTAGGAATGTGTATTAGGACTTATAAGAACCATTAGAATGATCCTAAACATTGCTTGGTACACCAAGGGATGTAGAGGGTGTAGCACGAGTCCTTGGATGTTCTAACAAGTGTAGAATGGTTAAGAGAGTATTCTAAAGGCTTAGAAAGGTCTAGGAATGTGTATTAGGAATTATAAGAACCATTAGAATGATCCTAAACATTGCTCGGTACCCCAAGTGACCTAGAGGGTGTAGCACGAGTCCTTGGCGGTTCTAACAAGTGTAGAATGGTTAAGAGTGTATTCTAAAGGCTTAGAATGGTCTAGGAATATGTATTTGGACTTATAAGAACCATTAGAATGATCCTAAACAATGCTTGAGTCCCCAAGGGAAGTAGAGCGTGTCGCACGAGTCCTTGGAGGTTCTAACAAGTGTAGAATGGTTAAGAGAGTATTCTAAAGGCTTAGAATGGTCTAGGAATGTGTATTAGGACTTATAAGAACCATTAGAATGAACCTAAACATTGCTTGGTACCCCAAAGGACGTAGAGGGTGTAGCACGAGTCCTTGGAGGTTCTAACAAGTGTAGAATGGTTAAGTGAGTATTCTAAAGGCTTAGAATGGTCTAGGAAGGTGTATTGGGACTTATAAGAACCATTAGAATGATCCTAAACATCGCTTGGTACACCAAGGGATGTAGAGGGTGTAGCACGAGTCCTTGGATGTTCTAACAAGTGAAGAATGGTTAAGAGAGTATTCTAAAGGCTTAGAATGGTCTAGGAATGTGTATTAGGACTTATAAGAACCATTAGAATGATCCTAAGCAATACTTGAGTCCTCAAGGGACGTAGAGGGTGTAGCATGAGTCCTTGGAGGTTTTAACAAGTGTATAATGGTTAAGAGAGTATTCTAAAGGCTTAGAATCTAGGAATGTGTATTAGGACTTATAAGAACATTAGAATGATCCTAAACAGTGCTTGGTACACCAAGGGACGTAGAGGGTGTAGCACGAGTCCTTGGATGTTCTAACAAGTATGGAATGGTTAAGAGAGTATTCTAAAGGCTTAGAATGGTCTAGGAATGTGTATTAGGACTTATAAGAACCTTTAGAATGATCCTAAACATTGCTCGGTACCCCAAGTGACGTAGAGGGTGTAGCACGAGTCCTTGGAGGTTCTAACAAGTGTAGAATGGTTAAGAGTGTATTCTAAAGGCTTAGAATGGTCTAGGAATATGTATTTGGACTTATATGAACCATTAGAATGATCCTAAACAATACTTGAGTCCCCAAGGGACGTAGTGGGTGTAGCATGAGTCCTTGGAGGTTCTAACAAGTGTAGAATGGTTAAGAGAGTATTCTAAAGGCTTAGAATGGTCTAGGAATGTGTATTAGGACTTATAAGAACCATTAGAATGATCCTAAACATTGCTCGGTACCCCAAGTGACCTAGAGGGTGTAGCACGAGTCCTTGGAGGTTCTAACAAGTGTAGAATGGTTAAGAGTGTATTCTAAAGGCTTAGAATGGTCTAGGAATATGTATTTGGACTTATAAGAACCATTAGAATGATCCTAAACAATGCTTGAGTCCCCAAAGGAAGTAGAGCGTGTCGCACGAGTCCTTGGAGGTTCTAACAAGTGTAGAATGGTTAAGAGAGTATTCTAAAGGCTTAGAATGGTCTAGGAATGTGTATTAGGACTTATAAGAACCATTAGAATGACCCTAAACATTGCTTGGTACCCCAAAGGACGTAGAGGGTGTAGCACGAGTCCTTGGAGGTTCTAACAAGTGTAGAATGGTTCAGAGAGTATTCTAAAGGCTTAGAATGGTCTAGGAATATGTATTTGGACTTATATGAACCATTAGAATGATCCTAAACAATACTTGAGTCCCCAAGGGACGTAGTGGGTGTAGCATGAGTCCTTGGAGGTTCTAACAAGTGTAGAATGGTTAAGAGAGTATTCTAAAGGCTTAGAATGGTCTAGGAATGTGTATTAGGACTTATAAGAACCATTAGAATGATCCTAAACATTGCTCGGTACACCAAGGGATGTAGAGGGTGTAGCACGAGTCCTTGGATGTTCTAACAAGTGTAGAATGGTTAAGAGAGTATTCTAAAGGCTTAGAAAGGTCTAGGAATGTGTATTAGGACTTATAAGAACCATTAGAATGATCCTAAACAATACTTGAGTCCTCAAGGGACATAGAGGGTGTAGCACGAGTCCTTGGAGGTTCTAACAAGTGTAGAATGGTTAAGAGAGTATTCTAAAGGCTTAGAATGGTCTAGGAATGTGTATTAGGACTTATAAGAACCATTAGAATGATCCTAAACATTGCTTGGTACCCCAAAGGACGTAGAGGGTGTAGCACGAGTCCTTGGAGGTTCTAACAAGTGTAGAATGGTTAAGAGAGTATTCTAAAGGCTTAGAATGGTCTAGGAATATGTATTTGGACTTATATGAACCATTAGAATGATCCTAAACAATACTTGAGTCCCCAAGGGACGTAGTGGGTGTAGCATGAGTCCTTGGAGGTTCTAACAAGTGTAGAATGGTTAAGAGAGTATTCTAAAGGCCTAGAATGGTCTAGGAATGTGTATTAGGACTTATAAGAACCATTAGAATGATCCTAAACATTGCTCGGTACCCCAAGTGACCTAGAGGGTGTAGCACGAGTCCTTGGAGGTTCTAACAAGTGTAGAATGGTTAAGAGTGTATTCTAAAGGCTTAGAATGGTCGAGGAATATGTATTTGGACTTATAAGAACCATTAGAATGATCCTAAACAATGCTTGAGTCCCCAAAGGAAGTAGAGCGTGTCGCACGAGTCCTTGGAGGTTCTAACAAGTGTAGAATGGTTAAGAGAGTATTCTAAAGGCTTAGAATGGTCTAGGAATGTGTATTAGGACTTATAAGAACCATTAGAATGACCCTAAACATTGCTTGGTACCCCAAAGGACGTAGAGGGTGTAGCACGAGTCCTTGGAGGTTCTAACAAGTGTAGAATGGTTAAGAGAGTATTCTAAAGGCTTAGAATGGTCTAGGAATATGTATTTGGACTTATAAGAACCATTAGAATGATCCTAAACATTGCTCGGTACCCCAAGTGACGTAGAGGGTGTAGCACGAGTCCTTGGAGGTTCTAACAAGTGTAGAATGGTTAAGAGTGTATTCTAAAGGCTTAGAATGGTCTAGGAATATGTATTTGGACTTATAAGAACCATTAGAATGATCCTAAACAATGCTTGAGTCCCCAAGGGAAGTAGAGTGTGTCGCACGAGTCCTTGGAGGTTCTAACAAGTGTAGAATGGTTAAGAGAGTATTCTAAAGGCTTAGAATGGTCTAGGAATGTGTATTAGGACTTATAAGAACCATTAGAATGATCCTAAACATTGCTTGGTACCCCAAAGGACGTAGAGGGTGTAGCACGAGTCCTTGGAGGTTCTAACAAGTGTAGAATGGTTAAGAGAGTATTCTAAAGGCTTAGAATGGTCTAGGAATATGTATTAGGACTTATATGAACCACTAGAATGATCCTAAACAATACTTGAGTCCCCAAGGGACGTAGAGGGTGTAGCATGAGTCCTTGGAGGTTCTAACAAGTGTAGAATGGTTAAGAGAGTATTCTAAAGGCTTAGAATGGTCTAGGAATGTGTATTAGGACTTATAAGAACCATTAGAATGATCCTAAACAATACTTGAGTCCTGAAGGGACATAGAGGGTGTAGCACGAGTCCTTGGAGGTTCTAACAAGTGTGGAATTGTTAAGAGAGTATTCTAAAGGCTTAGAATGGTCTAGGAAGGTGTATTAGGACTTATAAGAACCATTAGAATGATCCTAAGCAGTGCTTGGTACACCAAGGGACGTAGAGGGTGTAGCACGAGTCCTTGGATGTTCTAACAAGTGTGGAATGGTTAAGAGAGTATTCTAAAGGCTTAGAATGGTCTAGGAATGTGTATTAGGACTTATAAGAACCATTAGAATGATCCTAAACATTGCTCGGTACCCCAAGTGACGTAGAGGGTGTAGCAGGAGTCCTTGGAGGTTCTAACAAGTGTAGAATGGTTAAGAGAGTATTCTAAAGGCTTAGAATGGTCTAGGAATGTGTATTAGGACTTATAAGAACCATTAGAATGATCCTAAACAATGCTTGAGTCCCCAAGGGACGTAGAGCGTGTAGCATGAGTCCTTGGAGGTTCTAACAAGTGTAGAATGGTTAAGAGTGTATTCTAAAGGCTTAGAATGGTCTAGGAATATGTATTTGGACTTATAAGAACCATTAGAATGATCCTAAACAATGCTTGAGTCCCCAAGGGAAGTAGAGCGTGTCGCACGAGTCCTTGGAGGTTCTAACAAGTGTAGAATGGTTAAGAGAGTATTCTAAAGGCTTAGAATTGTCTAGGAATGTGTATTAGGACTTATAAGAACCATTAGAATGACCCTAAACATTGCTTGGTACCCCAAAGGACGTAGAGGGTGTAGCACGAGTCCTTGGAGGTTCTAACAAGTGTAGAATGGTTAAGAGAGTATTCTAAAGGCTTAGAATGGTCTAGGAAGGTGTATTAGGACTTATAAGAACCATTAGAATGATCCTAAACATTCTTGGTACACCAAGGGATGTAGAGGGTGTAGCACGAGTCCTTGGATGTTCTAACAAGTGTAGAATGGTTAAGAGAGTATTCTAAAGGCTTAGAATGGTCTAGGAAGGTGTATTAGGACTTATAAGAACCATTAGAATGATCCTAAACATCGCTTGGTACACCAAGGGATGTAGAGGGTGTAGCACGAGTCCTTGGATGTTCTAACAAGTGAAGAATGGTTAAGAGAGTATTCTAAAGGCTTAGAATGGTCTAGGAATGTTTATTAGGACTTATAAGAACCATTAGAATGATCCTAAACAATACTTGAGTCCTCAAGGGACATAGAGGGTGTAGCACGAGTCCTTGGAGGTTTTAACAAGTGTATAATGGTTAAGAGAGTATTATAAAGGCTTAGAATCTAGGAATGTGTATTAGGACTTATAAGAACCATTAGAATGATCCTAAACAGTGCTTGGTACACCAAGGGACGTAGAGGGTGTAGCACGAGTCCTTGGATGTTCTAACAAGTGTGGAATGGTTAAGAGAGTATTCTAAAGGCATAGAATGGTCTAGGAATGTGTATTCGGACTTATAAGAACCATTAGAATGATCCTAAACATTGCTCGGTACCCCAAGTGACGTAGAGGGTGTAGCACGAGTCCTTGGAGGTTCTAACAAGTATAGAATGGTTAAGAGAGTATTCTAAAGGTGTAGAATGGTCTAGGAATATGTATTTGGACTTATAAGAACCATTAGAATGATCCTAAACAATGCTTGAGTCCCCAAGGGACGTAGAGCGTGTAGCATGAGTCCTTGGAGGTTCTAACAAGTGTAGAATAGTTAAGAGAGTATTCTAAAGGCTTAGAATGGTCTAGTAATATGTATTTGGACTTTTAAGAACCATTAGAATGATCCTAAACAATGCTTGAGTCCCCAAGGGACGTAGAGGGTGTAGCACGAGTCCTTGGATGTTCTAACAAGGGTAGAATGGATAAGAGAGTATTCTAAAGGCTTAGATTGGTCTAGGAATGTGTATTAGGACTTATAAGAACCATTAGAATGATCCTAAACAATACTTGAGTCCTCAAGGGACGTAGAGGGTGTAGCATGAGTCCTTGGAGGTTTTAACAAGTGTATAATGGTTAAGAGAGTATTCTAAAGGCTTAGAATCTAGGAATGTGTATTAGGACTTATAAGAACCAATAGAATGATCCTAAACAGTGCTTGGTACACCAAGGGACGTAGAGGGTGTAGCACGAGTCCTTGGATGTTCTAACAAGTGTGGAATGGTTAAGAGAGTATTCTAAAGGCTTAGAATGGTCTAGGAATGTGTATTAGGACTTATAAGAACCATTAGAATGATCCTAAACATTGCTCGGTACCTCAAGTGACGTAGAGGGTGTAGCACGAGTCCTTGGAGGTTCTAACAAGTGTAGAATGGTTAAGAGTATTCTGAAGGTTTAGAATGGTCTAGGAATATGTATTTGGACTTATAAGAACCATTAGAATGATCCTAAACAATGCTTGAGTCCCCAAGGGACGTAGAGCGTGTAGCATGAGTCCTTGGAGGTGCTAACAAGTGTAGAATAGTTAAGAGAGTATTCTAAAGGCTTAGAATGGTCTAGTAATATGTATTTGGACTTATAAGAACCATTAGAATGATCCTAAACAATGCTTGAGTCCCCAAGGGACGTAGAGGGTGTAGCATGAGTCCTTGAGGTTCTAACAAGTGTAGAATGGTTAAGAGAGTATTCTAAAGGCTTAGAATGGTCTAGGAAGGTATATTAGGACTTATAAGAACCATTAGAATGATCCTAAACAATACTTGAGTCCTCAAGGGACATAGAGGGTGTAGCACGAGTCCTTGGAGGTTTTAACAAGTGTATAATGGTTAAGAGAGTATTCTAAAGGCTTAGAATCTAGGAATGTGCATTAGGACTTATAAGAACTATTAAAATGATCTTAAACATTGCTTGGTACACCAAGGGACGTAGAGGTTGTAACACGAGTCCTTGGATGTTCTAACAGGTGTAGAATGGTTAAGAGAGTATTCTAAAGGCTTAGAATGGTCTAGGAATGTGTATTAGGACTTATAAGAACCATTAGAATGATCCTAAACATTGCTCGGTACCCCAAGTGACGTAGAGGGTGTAGCACGAGTCCTTGGAGGTTCTAACAAGTATAGAATGGTTAAGAGAGTATTCTAAAGGTGTAGAATGGTCTAGGAATATGTATATGGACTTATAAGAACCATTTGAATGATCCTAAACAATGCTTGAGTCCCCAAGGAACGTAGAGCGTGTAGCATGAGTCCTTGGAGGTTCTAACAAGTGTAAAATAGTTAAGAGAGTATTGTAAAGGCTTAGAATGGTCTAGTAATATGTATTTGGACTTTTAAGAACCATTAGAATGATCCTAAACAATGCTTGAGTCCCCAAGGGACGTAGAGCGTGTAGCATGAGTCCTTGGAGGTTTTAACAAGTGTAGAATGGTTAAGAGAGTATTCTAAAGGCTTAGAATGGTCTAGGAATGTGTATTAGGACTTATAAGAACCATTAGAATGATCCCAAACATATCTTGGTACCCCAAAGGACGTAGAGGGAGTAACACGAGTCCTTGGAGGTTCTAACAAGTGTAGAAAGGTTAAGAGAGTATTCTAAAGGCTTAGAATGGTCTAGGAATATGTATTTGGACTTATAAGAACCATTAGAATGATCCTAAAGAATGCTTGAGTCCCCAAGGGAAGTAGAGCGTGTAGCATGAGTCCTTGGAGGTTCTAACAAGTGTAGAATGGTTAAGAGAGTATTCTAAAGGCTTAGAATGGTCTAGGAATGTGTATTAGGAGTTATAAGAACCATTAGAATGATCCTAAACATTGCTCGGTACCCCAAGTGACGTAGTGGGTGTAGCACGAGTCCTTGGAGGTTCTAACAAGTGTAGAATGGTTTAGAGAGTATTCTAAAGACTTAGAATGGTCTAATAATATGTATTTGGACTTATAAGAACCATTAGAATGATCCTAAACAATGCTTGAGTCCCCAAGGGACGTAGAACATGTAGCATGAGTCCATGGAGGTTCTAACAGGTGTAGAATAGTTAAGAGAGTATTCTAAAGGCTTAGAATGATCTAGTAATATGTATATAGACTTATAAGAACCATTAGAATGATCCTAAACAATGCTTGAGTAGAGCGTGTAGCATGAGTCCTTGGAGGTTCTAACAAGTGTAGAATGGTTAAGAGAGTATTCTAAAGGCTTATAATGGTCTAGGAATGTGTATTAGGACTTATAAGAACCATTAAAATGATCCTAAACATTGCTTGGTACCCCAAAGGACGTCGAGGGTGTAGCACGAGTCCTTGGAGGTTCTAACAAGTGTAGAATGGTTAAGAGAGTATTCTAAAGGCTTAGAATGGTCTAGGAATGTGTATTAGGACTTATAAGAACCATTAGAATGATCCTAAACAATACTTGAGTCCTCATGGGACGTAGAGGGTGTAGCATGAGTCCTTGGAGGTTTTAACAAGTGTATAATGGTTAAGAGAGTATTCTAAAGGCTTAGAATCTAGGAATGTGTATTAGGACTTATAAGAACCATTAGAATGATCCTAAACAGTGCTTGGTACACCAAGGGACGTAGAGGGTGTAGCACGAGTCCTTGGATGTTCTAACAAGTGTGGAATGGTTAAGAGAGTATTCTAAAGGCTTAGAATGGTCTAGGAATGTGTATTAGGACTTATAAGAACCATTAGAATGATCCTAAACATTGCTCGGTACCCCAAGTGACGTAGAGGGTGTAGCACGAGTCCTTGGAGGTTCTAACAAGTATAGAATGGTTAAGAGAGTATTCTAAAGGTGTAGAATGGTCTAGGAATATGTATATGGACTTATAAGAACCATTAGAATGATCCTAAACAATGCTTGAGTCCCCAAGGGACGTAGAGCGTGTAGCATGAGTCCTTGGAGGTTCTAACAAGTGTAGAATAGTTAAGAGAGTATTGTAAAGGCTTAGAATGGTCTAGTAATATGTATTTGGACTTTTAAGCACCATTAGAATGATCCTAAACAATGCTTGAGTCCCCAAGGGACGTAGAGCGTGTAGCATGAGTCCTTGGAGGTTTTAACAAGTGTAGAATGGTTAAGAGAGTATTCTAAAGGCTTAGAATGGTCTAGGAAGGTGTATTAGGACTTATAAGAACCATTAGAATGATCCTAAACATTGCTTGGTACACCAAGGGATGTAGAGGATGTAGCACGAGTCCTTGGATGTTCTAACAAGTGTAGAATGGATAAGAGAGTATTCTAAAGGCTTAGAATGGTCTAGGAATGTGTATTAGGACTTATAAGAACCATTAGAATGATCCTAAACAATACTTGAGTCCTCAAGGGACATAGAGGGTGTAGCACGAGTCCTTGGAGGTTTTAACAAGTGTATAATGGTTAAGAGAGTATTCTAAAGGCTTAGAATCTAGGAATGTGCATTAGGACTTATAAGAACCATTAGAATGATCCTAAACATTGCTTGGTACACCAAGGGATGTAGAGGGTGTAGCACGAGTCCTTGGATGTTCTAACAAGTGTAGAATGGATAAGAGAGTATTCTAAAGGCTTAGATTGGTCTAGGAATGTGTATTAGGACTTATAAGAACCATTAGAATGATCCTAAACAATACTTGAGTCCTCAAGGGACGTAGAGGGTGTAGCATGAGTCCTTGGAGGTTTTAACAAGTGTATAATGGTTAAGAGAGTATTCTAAAGGCTTAGAATCTAGGAATGTGTATTAGGACTTATAAGAACCATTAGAATGATCCTAAACAGTGCTTGGTACACCAAGGGACGTAGAGGGTGTAGCACGAGTCCTTGGATGTTCTAACAAGTGTGGAATGGTTAAGAGAGTATTCTAAAGGCTTAGAATGGTCTAGGAATGTGTATTAGGACTTATAAGAACCATTAGAATGATCCTAAACATTGCTCGGTACCCCAAGTGACGTAGAGGGTGTAGCACGAGTCCTTGGAGGTTCTAACAAGTGTAGAATGGTTAAGAGTATTCTAAAGGTTTAGAATGGTCTAGGAATATGTATTTGGACTTATAAGAACCATTAGAATGATCCTAAACAATGCTTGAGTCCCCAAGGGACGTAGAGCGTGTAGCATGAGTCCTTGGAGGTTCTAACAAGTGTAGAATAGTTAAGAGAGTATTCTAAAGGCTTAGAATGGTCTAGTAATATGTATTTGGACTTATAAGAACCATTAGAATGATCCTAAACAATGCTTGAGTCCCCAAGGGACGTAGAGGGTGTAGCATGAGTCCTTGAGGTTCTAACAAGTGTAGAATGGTTAAGAGAGTATTCTAAAGGCTTAGAATGGTCTAGGAAGGTGTATTAGGACTTATAAGAACCATTAGAATGATCCTAAACATTGCTTGGTACACCAAGGGATGTAGAGGGTGTAGCACGAGTCCTTGGATGTTCTAACAAGTGTAGAATGGATAAGAGAGTATTCTAAAGGCTTAGAATGGTCTAGGAATGTGTATTAGGACTTATAAGAACCATGAGAATGATCCTAAACAATACTTGAGTCCTCAAGGGACATAGAGGGTGTAGCACGAGTCCTTGGAGGTTTTAACAAGTGTATAATGGTTAAGAGAGTATTCTAAAGGCTTAGAATCTAGGAATGTGCATTAGGACTTATAAGAACTATTAGAATGATCTTAAACATTGCTTGGTACACCAAGGGACGTAGAGGTTGTAACACGAGTCCTTGGATGTTCTAACAGGTGTAGAATGGTTAAGAGAGTATTCTAAAGGCTTAGAATGGTCTAGGAATGTGTATTAGGACTTATAAGAACCATTAGAATGATCCTAAACATTGCTCGGTACCCCAAGTGACGTAGAGGGTGTAGCACGAGTCCTTGGAGGTTCTAACAAGTATAGAATGGTTAAGAGAGTATTCTAAAGGTGTAGAATGGTCTAGGAATATGTATATGGACTTATAAGAACCATTTGAATGATCCTAAACAATGCTTGAGTCCCCAAGGAACGTAGAGCGTGTAGCATGAGTCCTTGGAGGTTCTAACAAGTGTAAAATAGTTAAGAGAGTATTGTAAAGGCTTAGAATGGTCTAGTAATATGTATTTGGACTTTTAAGAACCATTAGAATGATCCTAAACAATACTTGAGTCCTCAAGGGACGTAGAGGGTGTAGCATGAGTCCTTGGAGGTTTTAACAAGTGTATAATGGTTAAGAGAGTATTCTAAAGGCTTAGAATCTAGGAATGTGTATTAGGACTTATAAGAACCATTAGAATGATCCTAAACAGTGCTTGGTACACCAAGGGACGTAGAGGGTGTAGCACGAGTCCTTGGATGTTCTAACAAGTGTGGAATGGTTAAGAGAGTATTCTAAAGGCTTAGAATGGTCTAGGAATGTGTATTAGGACTTATAAGAACCATTAGAATGATCCTAAACATTGCTCGGTACCCCAAGTGACGTAGAGGGTGTAGCACGAGTCCTTGGAGGTTCTAACAAGTATAGAATGGTTAAGAGAGTATTCTAAAGGTGTAGAATGGTCTAGGAATATGTATATGGACTTATAAGAACCATTAGAATGATCCTAAACAATGCTTGAGTCCCCAAGGGACGTAGAGCGTGTAGCATGAGTCCTTGGAGGTTCTAACAAGTGTAGAATAGTTAAGAGAGTATTGTAAAGGCTTAGAATGGTCTAGTAATATGTATTTGGACTTTTAAGAACCATTAGAATGATCCTAAACAATGCTTGAGTCCCCAAGGGACGTAGAGCGTGTAGCATGAGTCCTTGGAGGTTTTAACAAGTGTAGAATGGTTAAGAGAGTATTCTAGAGGCTTAGAATGGTCTAGGAATGTGTATTAGGACTTATAAGAACCATTAGAATGATCCCAAACATATCTTGGTACCCCAAAGGACGTAGAGGGAGTACCACGAGTCCTTGGAGGTTCTAACAAGTGTAGAAAGGTTAAGAGAGTATTCTAAAGGCTTAGAATGGTCTAGTAATATGTATTTGGACTTATAAGAACCATTAGAATGATCCTAAAGAATGCTTGAGTCCCCAAGGGAAGTAGAGCGTGTAGCATGAGTCCTTGGAGGTTCTAACAAGTGTAGAATGGTTAAGAGAGTATTCTAAAGGCTTAGAATGGTCTAGGAATGTGTATTAGGACTTATAAGAACCATTAGAATGATCCTAAACATTGCTTGGTACCCCAAAGGACGTCGAGGGTGTAGCACGATTCCTTGGAGGTCCTAACAAGTGTAGAATGGTTAAGAGAGTATTCTAAAGGCTTAGAATGGTCTAGGAATGTGTATTAGGACTTATAAGAACCATTAGAATGATCCTAAACATTGCTCGGTTCCCCAAGTGACGTAGAGGGTGTAGAACGAGTGCTTGGATGTTCTAACAAGTGTAGAATGGTTAAGAGAGTATTCTAAAGGCTTAGAATGGTCTAGGAATGTGTATTAGGACTTATAAGAACCATTAGAATGATCCTAAACAATACTTGAGTCCTCAAGGGACGTAGAGTGTGTAGCATGAGTCCTTGGAGGTTCTAACAAGTGTAGAATAGTTAAGAGAGTATTCTAAAGGCTTAGAATGGTCTAGGAATATGTATTTGGACTTATAAGAACCATTAGAATGATCCTAAACAATGCTTGAGTCCCCAAGGGACGTAGAGCGTGAAGCACAAGTGACGTAGAGGGTGTAGCATGAGTCCTTAGAGGTTCTAACAAGTGTAGAATGGTTAAGAGAGTATTCTAAAGGCTTAGAATGGTCTAGGAATGTGTATTAGGACTTATAAGAACCATTAGAATAATCCTAAACAATATTTGAGTCCCCAAGGGACGTAGAGCGTGTAGCATGAGTCCTTGGAGGTTTTAACAAGTTTAGAATGGTTAAGAGAGTATTCTAAAGGCTTAGAATGGTCTAGGAATGTGTATTAGGACTTATAAGAACCATTAGAATGATCCCAAACATATCTTGGTACCCCAAAGGACGTAGAGGGTGTAACACGAGTCCTTGGAGGTTCTAACAAGTGTAGAAAGGTTAAGAGAGTATTCTAAAGGCTTAGAATGGTCTAGTAATATGTATTTGGACTTATAAGAACCATTAGAATGATCCTAAAGAATGCTCGAGTCCCCAAGGGAAGTAGAGCGTGTAGCATGAGTCCTTGGAGGTTCTAACAAGTGTAGAATGGTTAAGAGAGTATTCTAAAGGCTTAGAATGGTCTAGGAATGTGTATTAGGACTTATAAGAACCATTAGAATGATCCCAAACATATCTTGGTACCCCAAAGGACGTAGAGGGTGTAACACGAGTCCTTGGAGGTTCTAACAAGTGTAGAAAGGTTAAGAGAGTATTCTAAAGGCTTAGAATGGTCTAGTAATATGTATTTGGACTTATAAGAACCATTAGAATGATCCTAAAGAATGCTTGAGTCCCCAAGGGAAGTAGATCGTGTAGCATGAGTCCTTGGAGGTTCTAACAAGTGTAGAATGGTTAAGAGAGTATTCTAAAGGCTTAGAATGGTCTAGGAATGTGTATTAGGACTTATAAGAACCATTAGAATGATCCTAAACATTTCTTGGTACCCCAAAGGACGTAGAGGGTGTAACACGAGTCCTTGGAGGTTCTAACAAGTGTAGAAAGGTTAAGAGAGTATTCTAAAGGCTTAGAATGGTCTAGGAATGTTTATTAGGACTTATAAGAACCATTAGAATGATCCTAAACAATACGTCCTCAAGGGACATAGAGGGTGTAGCACGAGTCCTTGGAGGTTTTAACAAGTGTATAATGGTTAAGAGAGTATTCTAAAGGCTTAGAATCTAGGAATGTGTATTAGGACTTATAAAAACTATTAGAATGATCCTAAACATTACTTGGTACACCAAGGGACGTAGAGGGTGTAGCACGAGTCCTTGGATGTTCTAACAAGTGTAGAATGGTTAAGAGAGTATTCTAAAGGCTTAGAATGGTCTAGGAATGTGTATTAGGACGTATAAGAACCATTAGAATGATCCTAAACATTGCTCGGTACCCCAAGTGACGTAGAGGGTGTAGCACGAGTCCTTGGAGGTTCTAACAAGTGTAGAATGGTTAAGAGAGTATTCTAAAGGCTTAGAATGGTCTAGGAATATGTATTTGGACTTATAAGAACCATTAGAATGATCCTAAACAATGCTTGAGTCCCCAAGGGACGTAGAGCGTGAAGCACAAGTGACGTAGAGGGTGTAGCACGAGTCCTTGGAGGTTCTAACAAGTGTAGAATGGTTAAGAGAGTATTCTAAAGGCTTAGAATGGTCTAGGAATGTGTATTAGGACTTATAAGAACCATTAGAATGATCCTAAACATTGCTCGGTACCCCAAGTGACGTAGAGGGTGTAGCACGAGTCCTTCGAGGTTCTAACAAGTGTAGAAATGTTAAGAGTGTATTCTAAAGGCTTAGAATGGTCTAGGAATATGTATTTGGACTTATAAGAACCATTAGAATGATCCTAAACAATGCTTGAGTCCCCAAGGGACGTAGAGCGTGTAGCATGAGTCCTTGGAGGTTCTAACAAGTGTATAATGGTTAAGAGAGCATTGTAAAGGCTTAGAATGGTCTAGTAATATGTATTTGGACTTTTAAGAACCATTAGAATGATCCTAAACAATGCTTGAGTCCCCAAGGGACGTAGAGCGTGTAGCATGAGTCCTTGGAGGTTTTAACAAGTGTAGAATGGTTAAGAGAGTATTCTAAAGGCTTAGAATGGTCTAGGAATGTGTATTAGGACTTATAAGAACCATTAGAATGATCCTAAACATTTCTTGGTACCCCAAAGGACGTAGAGGGTGTAACACGAGTCCTTGGAGGTTCTAACAAGTGTAGAAAGGTTAAGAGAGTATTCTAAAGGCTTAGAATGGTCTAGTAATATGTATTTGGACTTATAAGAACCATTAGAATGATCCTAAAGAATGCTTGAGTCCCCAAGGGAAGTAGAGCGTGTAGCATGAGTCCTTGGAGGTTCTAACAAGTGTAGAATGGTTAAGAGAGTATTCTAAAGGCTTAGAATGGTCTAGGAATGTGTATTAGGACTTATAAGAATCATTAGAATGATCCTAAACATTGCTTGGTACCCCAAAGGACGTCGAGGGTGTATCACGAGTCCTTGGAGGTTCTAACAAGTGTAGAATGGTTAAGAGAGTATTCTAAAGGCTTAGAATGGTCTAGGAATGTGTATTAGGACTTATAAGAACCATTAGAATGATCCTAAACAATACTTGAGTCCTCAAGGGACGTAGAGCGTGTAGCATGAGTCCTTGGAGGTTCTAACAAGTGTAGAGTAGTTAAGAGAGTATTCTAAAGGCTTAGAATGGTCTAGGAATATGTATTTGGACTTATAAGAACCATTAGAATGATCCTAAACAATGCTTGAGTCCCCAAGGGACGTAGAGCGTGAAGCACAAGTGACGTAGAGGGTGTAGCACGAGTCCTTAGAGGTTCTAACAAGTGTAGAATGGTTAAGAGAGTATTCTAAAGGCTTAGAATGGTCTAGGAATGTGTATTAGGACTTATAAGAACCATTAGAATAATCCTAAACAATATTTGAGTCCCCAAGGGACGTAGAGCGTGCAGCATGAGTCCTTGGAGGTTTTAACAAGTTTAGAATGGTTAAGAGAGTATTCTAAAGGCTTAGAATGGTCTAGGAATGTGTATTAGGACTTATAAGAACCATTAGAATGATCCCAAACATATCTTGGTACCCCAAAGGACGTAGAGGGTGTAACACGAGTCCTTGGAGGTTCTAACAAGTGTAGAAAGGTTAAGAGAGTATTCTAAAGGCTTAGAATGGTCTAGTAATATGTATTTGGACTTATAAGAACCATTAGAATGATCCTAAAGAATGCTTGAGTCCCCAAGGGAAGTAGAGCGTGTAGCATGAGTCCTTGGAGGTTCTAACAAGTGTAGAATGGTTAAGAGAGTATTCTAAAGGCTTAGAATGGTCTAGGAATGTGTATTAGGACTTATAAGAACCATTAGAATGATCCCAAACATATCTTGGTACCCCAAAGGACGTAGAGGGTGTAACACGAGTCCTTGGAGGTTCTAACAAGTGTAGAAAGGTTAAGAGAGTATTCTAAAGGCTTAGAATGGTCTAGTAATATGTATTTGGACTTATAAGAACCATTAGAATGATCCTAAAGAATGCTTGAGTCCCCAAGGGAAGTAGAGCGTGTAGCATGAGTCCTTGGAGGTTCTAACAAGTGTAGAATGGTTAAGAGAGTATTCTAAAGGCTTAGAATGGTCTAGGAATGTGTATTAGGACTTATAAGAACCATTAGAATGATCCTAAACATTTCTTGGTACCCCAAAGGACGTAGAGGGTGTAACACGAGTCCTTGGAGGTTCTAACAAGTGTAGAAAGGTTAAGAGAGTATTCTAAATGCTTAGAATGGTCTAGGAATGTTTATTAGGACTTATAAGAACCATTAGAATGATCCTAAACAATACTTGAGTCCTCAAGGGACATAGAGGGTGTAGCACGAGTCCTTGGAGGTTTTAACAAGTGTATAATGGTTAAGAGAGTATTCTAAAGGCTTAGAATCTAGGAATGTGTATTAGGACTTATAAAAACTATTAGAATGATCCTAAACATTACTTGGTACACCAAGGGACGTAGAGGGTGTAGCACGAGTCCTTGGATGTTCTAACAAGTGTAGAATGGTTAAGAGAGTATTCTAAAGGCTTAGAATGGTCTAGGAATGTGTATTAGGACGTATAAGAACCATTAGAATGATCCTAAACATTGCTCGGTACCCCAAGTGACGTAGAGGGTGTAGCACGAGTCCTTGGAGGTTCTAACAAGTGTAGAATGGTTAAAAGAGTATTCTAAAGGCTTAGAATGGTCTAGGAATATGTATTTGGACTTATAAGAACCATTAGAATGATCCTAAACAATGCTTGAGTCCCCAAGGGACGTAGAGCGTGAAGCACAAGTGACGTAGAGGGTGTAGCACGAGTCCTTGGAGGTTCTAACAAGTGTAGAATGGTTAAGAGAGTATTCTAAAGGCTTAGAATGGTCTAGGAATGTGTATTAGGACTTATAAGAACCATTAGAATGATCCTAAACATTGCTCGGTACCCCAAGTGACGTAGAGGGTGTAGCACGAGTCCTTCGAGGTTCTAACAAGTGTAGAATGGTTAAGAGTGTATTCTAAAGGCTTAGAATGGTCTAGGAATATGTATTTGGACTTATAAGAACCATTAGAATGATCCTAAACAATGCTTGAGTCCCCAAGGGACGTAGAGCGTGTAGCATGAGTCCTTGGAGGTTCTAACAAGTGTATAATGGTTAAGAGAGCATTGTAAAGGCTTAGAATGGTCTAGTAATATGTATTTGGACTTTTAAGAACCATTAGAATGATCCTAAACAATGCTTGAGTCCCCAAGGGACGTAGAGCGTGTAGCATGAGTCCTTGGAGGTTTTAACAAGTGTAGAAAGGTTAAGAGAGTATTCTAAAGGCTTAGAATGGTCTAGGAATGTGTATTAGGACTTATAAGAACCATTAGAATGATCCTAAACATTTCTTGGTACCCCAAAGGACGTAGAGGGTGTAACACGAGTCCTTGGAGGTTCTAACAAGTGTAGAAAGGTTAAGAGAGTATTCTAAAGGCTTAGAATGGTCTAGTAATATGTATTTGGACTTATAAGAACCATTAGAATGATCCTAAAGAATGCTTGAGTCCCCAAGGGAAGTAGAGCGTGTAGCATGAGTCCTTGGAGGTTCTAACAAGTGTAGAATGGTTAAGAGAGTATTCTAAAGGCTTAGAATGGTCTAGGAATGTGTATTAGGACTTATAAGAACCATTAGAATGATCCTAAACATTGCTTGGTACCCCAAAGGACGTCGAGGGTGTATCACGAGTCCTTGGAGGTTCTAACAAGTCTAGAATGGTTAAGAGAGTATTCTAAAGGCTTAGAATGGTCTAGGAATGTGTATTAGGACTTATAAGAACCATTAGAATGATCCTAAACATTGCTCGGTTCCCCAAGTGACGTAGAGGGTGTAGAACGAGTGCTTGGATGTTCTAACAAGTGTAGAATGGTTAAGAGAGTATTCTAAAGGCTTAGAATGGTCTAGGAATGTGTATTAGGACTTATAAGAACCATTAGAATGATCCCAAACATATCTTGGTACCCCAAAGGACGTAGAGGGTGTAACACGAGTCCTTGGAGGTTCTAACAAGTGTAGAAAGGTTAAGAGAGTATTCTAAAGGCTTAGAATGGTCTAGTAATATGTATTTGGACTTATAAGAACCATTAGAATGATCCTAAAGAATGCTTGAGTCCCCAAGGGAAGTAGAGCGTGTAGCATGAGTCCTTGGAGGTTCTAACAAGTGTAGAATGGTTAAGAGAGTATTCTAAAGGCTTAGAATGGTCTAGGAATGTGTATTAGGACTTATAAGAACCATTAGAATGATCCCAAACATATCTTGGTACCCCAAAGGACGTAGAGGGTGTAACACGAGTCCTTGGAGGTTCTAACAAGTGTAGAAAGGTTAAGAGAGTATTCTAAAGGCTTAGAATGGTCTAGTAATATGTATTTGGACTTATAAGAACCATTAGAATGATCCTAAAGAATGCTTGAGTCCCCAAGGGAAGTAGAGCGTGTAGCATGAGTCCTTGGAGGTTCTAACAAGTGTAGAATGGTTAAGAGAGTATTCTAAAGGCTTAGAATGGTCTAGGAATGTGTATTAGGACTTATAAGAACCATTAGAATGATCCTAAACATTTCTTGGTACCCCAAAGGACGTAGAGGGTGTAACACGAGTCCTTGGAGGTTCTAACAAGTGTAGAAAGGTTAAGAGAGTATTCTAAATGCTTAGAATGGTCTAGGAATGTTTATTAGGACTTATAAGAACCATTAGAATGATCCTAAACAATACTTGAGTCCTCAAGGGACATAGAGGGTGTAGCACGAGTCCTTGGAGGTTTTAACAAGTGTATAATGGTTAAGAGAGTATTCTAAAGGCTTAGAATCTAGGAATGTGTATTAGGACTTATAAAAACTATTAGAATGATCCTAAACATTACTTGGTACACCAAGGGACGTAGAGGGTGTAGCACGAGTCCTTGGATGTTCTAACAAGTGTAGAATGGTTAAGAGAGTATTCTAAAGGCTTAGAATGGTCTAGGAATGTGTATTAGGACGTATAAGAACCATTAGAATGATCCTAAACATTGCTCGGTACCCCAAGTGACGTAGAGGGTGTAGCACGAGTCCTTGGAGGTTCTAACAAGTGTAGAATGGTTAAAAGAGTATTCTAAAGGCTTAGAATGGTCTAGGAATATGTATTTGGACTTATAAGAACCATTAGAATGATCCTAAACAATGCTTGAGTCCCCAAGGGACGTAGAGCGTGAAGCACAAGTGACGTAGAGGGTGTAGCACGAGTCCTTGGAGGTTCTAACAAGTGTAGAATGGTTAAGAGAGTATTCTAAAGGCTTAGAATGGTCTAGGAATGTGTATTAGGACTTATAAGAACCATTAGAATGATCCTAAACATTGCTCGGTACCCCAAGTGACGTAGAGGGTGTAGCACGAGTCCTTCGAGGTTCTAACAAGTGTAGAATGGTTAAGAGTGTATTCTAAAGGCTTAGAATGGTCTAGGAATATGTATTTGGACTTATAAGAACCATTAGAATGATCCTAAACAATGCTTGAGTCCCCAAGGGACGTAGAGCGTGTAGCATGAGTCCTTGGAGGTTCTAACAAGTGTATAATGGTTAAGAGAGCATTGTAAAGGCTTAGAATGGTCTAGTAATATGTATTTGGACTTTTAAGAACCATTAGAATGATCCTAAACAATGCTTGAGTCCCCAAGGGACGTAGAGCGTGTAGCATGAGTCCTTGGAGGTTTTAACAAGTGTAGAAAGGTTAAGAGAGTATTCTAAAGGCTTAGAATGGTCTAGGAATGTGTATTAGGACTTATAAGAACCATTAGAATGATCCTAAACATTTCTTGGTACCCCAAAGGACGTAGAGGGTGTAACACGAGTCCTTGGAGGTTCTAACAAGTGTAGAAAGGTTAAGAGAGTATTCTAAAGGCTTAGAATGGTCTAGTAATATGTATTTGGACTTATAAGAACCATTAGAATGATCCTAAAGAATGCTTGAGTCCCCAAGGGAAGTAGAGCGTGTAGCATGAGTCCTTGGAGGTTCTAACAAGTGTAGAATGGTTAAGAGAGTATTCTAAAGGCTTAGAATGGTCTAGGAATGTGTATTAGGACTTATAAGAACCATTAGAATGATCCTAAACATTGCTTGGTACCCCAAAGGACGTCGAGGGTGTATCACGAGTCCTTGGAGGTTCTAACAAGTCTAGAATGGTTAAGAGAGTATTCTAAAGGCTTAGAATGGTCTAGGAATGTGTATTAGGACTTATAAGAACCATTAGAATGATCCTAAACATTGCTCGGTTCCCCAAGTGACGTAGAGGGTGTAGAACGAGTGCTTGGATGTTCTAACAAGTGTAGAATGGTTAAGAGAGTATTCTAAAGGCTTAGAATGGTCTAGGAATGTGTATTAGGACTTATAAGAACCATTAGAATGATCCTAAACAATACTTGAGTCCTTAAGGGACATAGAGGGTGTAGCACGAGTCCTTGGAGGTTCTAACAAGTGTAGAATGGTTAAGAGAGTATTCTAAAGGCTTAGAATGGTCTAGGAAGGTGTATTAGGACTTATAAGAACCATTAGAATGATCCTAAACATCGCTTGGTACACCAAGGGATGTAGAGGGTGTAGCACGAGTCCTTGGATGTTCTAACAAGTGTAGAATGGTTAAGAGAGTATTCTAAAGGCTTAGAATGGTCTAGGAATGTGTATTAGGACTTATGAGAACCATTAGAATGATCCTAAACATTGCTCGGTACCCCAAGTGACGTAGAGGGTGTAGCATGAGTCCTTGGAGGTTCTAACAAGTATAGAATGGTTAAGAGAGTATTCTAAAGGTGTAGAATGGTCTAGGAATATGTATTTGGACTTATAAGAACCATTAGAATGATCCTAAACAATGCTTGAGTCCCCAAGGGACGTAGAAAGTGTAGCATGAGTCCTTGGAGGTTCTAACAAGTGTAGAATAGTTAAGAGAGTATTCTAAAGGCTTAGAATGGTCCTGTAATATGTATTTGGACTTTTAAGAACCATTAGAATGATCCTAAACAATGCTTGAGTCCCCAAGGGACGTAGAGCGTGTAGCATGAGTCCTTGGAGGTTTTAACAAGTGTAGAATGGTTAAGAGAGTATTCTAAAGGCTTAGAATGGTCTAGGAATGTGTATTAGGACTTATAAGAACCATTAGAATGATCCTAAACATTTCTTGGTACCCCAAAGGACGTAGAGGGTGTAACACGAGTCCTTGGAGGTTCTAACAAGTGTAAAAAGGTTAAGAGAGTATTCTAAAGGCTTAGAATGGTCTAGTAATATGTATTTGGACTTATAAGAACCATTAGAATGATCCTAAAGAACGCTTGAGTCCCCAAGGGAAGTAGAGCGTGTAGCATGAGTCCTTGGAGGTTCTAACAAGTGTAGAATGGTTAAGAGAGTATTCTAAAGGCTTAGAATGGTCTAGGAATGTGTATTAGGACTTATAAGAACCATTAGAATGATCCTAAACATTGCTTGGTACCCCAAAGGACGTCGAGGGTGTAGCACGAGTCCTTGGAGGTTCTAATAAGTGTAGAATGGTTAAGAGAGTATTCTAAAGGCTTAGAATGGTCTAGGAATGTGTATTAGGACTTATAAGAACCATTAGAATGATCCTAAACATTGCTCGGTTCCCCAAGTGACGTAGAGGGTGTAGAACGAGTGCTTGGATGTTCTAACAAGTGTAGAATGGTTAAGAGAGTATTCTAAAGGCTTAGAATGGTCTAGGAATGTGTATTAGGACTTATAAGAACCATTAGAATGATCCTAAACAATACTTGAGTCCTCAAGGGACGTAGAGGGTGTAGCATGAGTCCTTGGAGGTTTTAACAAGTGTATAATGGTTAAGAGAGTATTCTAAAGGCTTAGAATCTAGGAATGTGTATTAGGACTTATAAGAACCATTAGAATGATCCTAAACAGTGCTTGGTACACCAAGGGACGTAGAGGGTGTAGCACGAGTCCTTGGATGTTCTAACAAGTGTGGAATGGTTAAGAGAGTATTCTAAAGGCTTAGAATGGTCTAGGAATGTGTATTAGGACTTATAAGAACCATTAGAATGATCCTAAACATTGCTCGGTACCCCAAGTGACGTAGAGGGTGTAGCACGAGTCCTTGGAGGTTCTAACAAGTGTAGAATGGTTAAGAGAGTATTCTAAAGGTTTAGAATGGTCTAGGAAGGTGTATTAGGACATATAAGAACCATTAGAATGATCCTAAACATTGCTTGGTACCCCAAAGGACGTCGAGGGTGTAGCACGAGTCCTTGGAGGTTCTAACAAGTGTAGAATGGTTAAGAGAGTATTCTAAAGGCTTAGAATGGTCTAGGAATGTGTATTAGGACTTATAAGAACCATTAGAATGATCCTAAACAATACTTGAGTCCTCAAGGGACATAGAGGGTGTAGCACGAGTCCTTGGAGGTTCTAACAAGTGTAGAATGGTTAAGAGAGTATTCTAAAGGCTTAGAATGGTCTAGGAAGGTGTATTAGGACATATAAGAACCATTAGAATGATCCTAAACATTGCTTGGTACCCCAAAGGACGTCGAGGGTGTAGCACGAGTCCTTGGAGGTTCTAACAAGTGTAGAATGGTTAAGAGAGTATTCTAAAGGCTTAGAATGGTCTAGGAATGTGTATTAAGACTTATAAGAACCATTAGAATGATCCTAAACAATACTTGAGTCCTCAAGGGACGTAGAGGGTGTAGCATGAGTCCTTGGAGGTTTTAACAAGTGTATAATGGTTAAGAGAGTATTCTAAAGGCTTAGAATCTTGGAATGTGTATTAGGACTTATAAGAACCATTAGAATGATCCTAAACAGTGCTTGGTACACCAAGGGACGTAGAGGGTGTAGCACGAGTCCTTGGATGTTCTAACAAGTGTGGAATGGTTAAGAGAGTATTCTAAAGGCATAGAATGGTCTAGGAATGTGTATTCGGACTTATAAGAACAATTAGAATGATCCTAAACATTGCTCGGTACCCCAAGTGACGTAGAGGGTGTAGCACGAGTCCTTGGAGGTTCTAACAAGTATAGAATGGTTAAGAGAGTATTCTAAAGGTGTAGAATGGTCTAGGAATATGTATTTGGACTTATAAGAACCATTAGAATGATCCTAAACAATGCTTGAGTCCCCAAGGGACGTAGAGCGTGTAGCATGAGTCCTTGGAGGTTTTAACAAGTGTAGAATGGTTAAGAGAGTATTCTAAAGGCTTAGAATGGTCTAGGAATGTGTATTAGGACTTATAAGAACCATTAGAATGATCCTAAACATTTCTTGGTACCCCAAAGGACGTCGAGGGTGTAGCACGAGTCCTTGGAGGTTCTAACAAGTGTAGAATGGTTAAGAGAGTATTCTAAAGGCTTAGAATGGTCTAGGAATGTGTATTAGGACTTATAAGAACCATTAGAATGATCCTAAACAATACTTGAGTCCTCAAGGGACGTAGAGGGTGTAGCATGAGTCCTTGGAGGTTTTAACAAGTGTATAATGGTTAAGAGAGTATTCTAAAGGCTTAGAATCTTGGAATGTGTATTAGGACTTATAAGAACCATTAGAATGATCCTAAACAGTGCTTGGTACACCAAGGGACGTAGAGGGTGTAGCACGAGTCCTTGGATGTTCTAACAAGTGTAGAATGGTTAAGAGATTATTCTAAAGGCTTAGAATGGTCTAGGAATGTGTATTAGGACTTATAAGAACCATTAGAATGATCCTAAACATTGCTCGGTTCCCCAAGTGACGTAGAGGGTGTAGAACGAGTGCTTCGATGTTCTAACAAGTGTAGAATGGTTAAGAGAGTATTCTAAAGGCTTAGAATGGTCTAGGAATGTGTATTAGGACTTATAAGAACCATTAGAATGATCCTAAACAATACTTGAGTCCTCAAGGGACGTAGAGGGTGTAGCATGAGTCCTAGGAGGTTTTAACAAGTGTATAATGGTTAAGAGAGTATTCTAAAGGCTTAGAATCTAGGAATGTGTATTAGGACTTATAAGAACCATTAGAATGATCCTAAACAGTGCTTGGTACACCAAGGGACGTAGAGGGTGTAGCACGAGTCCTCTGATGTTTTAACAAGTGTGGAATGGTTAAGAGAGTATTCTAAAGGCTTAGAATGGTCTAGGAATGTGTATTAGGACTTATAAGAACCATTAGAATGATCCTAAACATTGCTCGGTACCCCAAGTGACGTAGAGGGTGTAGCACGAGTCCTTGGAGGTTCTAACAAGTATAGAATGGTTAAGAGAGTATTCTAAAGGTTTAGAAAGGTCTAGGAATGTGTATTAGGACTAAGAACCATTAGAATGATCCTAAACAATACTTGAGTCCTCAAGGGACGTAGAGGGTGTAGCATGAGTCCTTGGAGGTTTTAACAAGTGTATAATGGTTAAGAGAGTATTCTAAAGGCTTAGAATCTAGGAATGTGTATTAGGACTTATAAGAACCATTAGAATGATCCTAAACAGTGCTTGGTACACCAAGGGACGTAGAGGGTGTAGCACGAGTCCTTGGATGTTCTAACAAGTGTGGAATGGTTAAGAGAGTATTCTAAAGGCTTAGAATGGTCTAGGAATGTGTATTAGGACTTATAAGAACCATTAGAATGATCCTAAACATTGCTCGGTACCCCAAGTGACGTAGAGGGTGTAGCACGAGTCCTTGGAGGTTCTAACAAGTGTAGAATGGTTAAGAGAGTATTCTAAAGGTTTAGAATGGTCTAGGAAGGTGTATTAGGACATATAAGAACCATTAGAATGATCCTAAACATTGCTTGGTACCCCAAAGGACGTCGAGGGTGTAGCACGAGTCCTTGGAGGTTCTAACAAGTGTAGAATGGTTAAGAGAGTATTCTAAAGGCTTAGAATGGTCTAGGAATGTGTATTAGGACTTATAAGAACCATTAGAATGATCCTAAACAATACTTGAGTCCTCAAGGGACATAGAGGGTGTAGCACGAGTCCTTGGAGGTTCTAACAAGTGTAGAATGGTTAAGAGAGTATTCTAAAGGCTTAGAATGGTCTAGGAAGGTGTATTAGGACATATAAGAACCATTAGAATGATCCTAAACATTGCTTGGTACCCCAAAGGACGTCGAGGGTGTAGCACGAGTCCTTGGAGGTTCTAACAAGTGTAGAATGGTTAAGAGAGTATTCTAAAGGCTTAGAATGGTCTAGGAATGTGTATTAAGACTTATAAGAACCATTAGAATGATCCTAAACAATACTTGAGTCCTCAAGGGACGTAGAGGGTGTAGCATGAGTCCTTGGAGGTTTTAACAAGTGTATAATGGTTAAGAGAGTATTCTAAAGGCTTAGAATCTTGGAATGTGTATTAGGACTTATAAGAACCATTAGAATGATCCTAAACAGTGCTTGGTACACCAAGGGACGTAGAGGGTGTAGCACGAGTCCTTGGATGTTCTAACAAGTGTGGAATGGTTAAGAGAGTATTCTAAAGGCATAGAATGGTCTAGGAATGTGTATTCGGACTTATAAGAACAATTAGAATGATCCTAAACATTGCTCGGTACCCCAAGTGACGTAGAGGGTGTAGCACGAGTCCTTGGAGGTTCTAACAAGTATAGAATGGTTAAGAGAGTATTCTAAAGGTGTAGAATGGTCTAGGAATATGTATTTGGACTTATAAGAACCATTAGAATGATCCTAAACAATGCTTGAGTCCCCAAGGGACGTAGAGCGTGTAGCATGAGTCCTTGGAGGTTTTAACAAGTGTAGAATGGTTAAGAGAGTATTCTAAAGGCTTAGAATGGTCTAGGAATGTGTATTAGGACTTATAAGAACCATTAGAATGATCCTAAACATTTCTTGGTACCCCAAAGGACGTCGAGGGTGTAGCACGAGTCCTTGGAGGTTCTAACAAGTGTAGAATGGTTAAGAGAGTATTCTAAAGGCTTAGAATGGTCTAGGAATGTGTATTAGGACTTATAAGAACCATTAGAATGATCCTAAACAATACTTGAGTCCTCAAGGGACGTAGAGGGTGTAGCATGAGTCCTTGGAGGTTTTAACAAGTGTATAATGGTTAAGAGAGTATTCTAAAGGCTTAGAATCTTGGAATGTGTATTAGGACTTATAAGAACCATTAGAATGATCCTAAACAGTGCTTGGTACACCAAGGGACGTAGAGGGTGTAGCACGAGTCCTTGGATGTTCTAACAAGTGTAGAATGGTTAAGAGATTATTCTAAAGGCTTAGAATGGTCTAGGAATGTGTATTAGGACTTATAAGAACCATTAGAATGATCCTAAACATTGCTCGGTTCCCCAAGTGACGTAGAGGGTGTAGAACGAGTGCTTCGATGTTCTAACAAGTGTAGAATGGTTAAGAGAGTATTCTAAAGGCTTAGAATGGTCTAGGAATGTGTATTAGGACTTATAAGAACCATTAGAATGATCCTAAACAATACTTGAGTCCTCAAGGGACGTAGAGGGTGTAGCATGAGTCCTAGGAGGTTTTAACAAGTGTATAATGGTTAAGAGAGTATTCTAAAGGCTTAGAATCTAGGAATGTGTATTAGGACTTATAAGAACCATTAGAATGATCCTAAACAGTGCTTGGTACACCAAGGGACGTAGAGGGTGTAGCACGAGTCCTCTGATGTTTTAACAAGTGTGGAATGGTTAAGAGAGTATTCTAAAGGCTTAGAATGGTCTAGGAATGTGTATTAGGACTTATAAGAACCATTAGAATGATCCTAAACATTGCTCGGTACCCCAAGTGACGTAGAGGGTGTAGCACGAGTCCTTGGAGGTTCTAACAAGTGTAGAATGGTTAAGAGAGTATTCTAAAGGTTTAGAAAGGTCTAGGAATGTGTATTAGGACTAAGAACCATTAGAATGATCCTAAACAATACTTGAGTCCTCAAGGGACATAGAGGGTGTAGCACGAGTCCTTGGAGGTTCTAACAAGTGTAGAATGGTTAAGAGAGTATTCTAAAGGATTAGAATGGTCTCGGAAGGTGTATTAGGACTTATAAGAACCATTAGAATGATCCTACACATTGCTTGGTACACCAAGGGATGTAGAGGGTGTAGCACGAGTCCTTGGAGGTTCTAACAAGTGTAGAATGGTTAAGAGAGTATTCTAAAGGTTTAGAAAGGTCTAGGAATGTGTATTAGGACTTATAAGAACCATTAGAATGATCCTAAACAATACTTGAGTCCTCAAGGGACATAGAGGGTGTAGCACGAGTCCTTGGAGGTTCTAACAAGTGTAGAATGGTTAAGAGAGTATTCTAAAGGCTTAGAATGGTCTAGGAAGGTGTATTAGGACATATAAGAACCATTAGAATGATCCTAAACATTGCTTGGTACCCCAAAGGACGTCGAGGGTGTAGCACGAGTCCTTGGAGGTTCTAACAAGTGTAGAATGGTTAAGAGAGTATTCTAAAGGCTTAGAATGGTCTAGGAATGTGTATTAGGACTTATAAGAACCATTAGAATGATCCTAAACAATACTTGAGTCCTCAAGGGACGTAGAGGGTGTAGCATGAGTCCTAGGAGGTTTTAACAAGTGTATAATGGTTAAGAGAGTATTCTAAAGGCTTAGAATCTAGGAATGTGTATTACGACTTATAAGAACCATTAGAATGATCCTAAACAGTGCTTGGTACACCAAGGGACGTAGAGGGTGTAGCACGAGTCCTCTGATGTTTTAACAAGTGTGGAATGGTTAAGAGAGTATTCTAAAGGCTTAGAATGGTCTAGGAATGTGTATTAGGACTTATAAGAACCATTAGAATGATCCTAAACATTGCTCGGTACCCCAAGTGACGTAGAGGGTGTAGCACGAGTCCTTGGAGGTTCTAACAAGTGTAGAATGGTTAAGAGAGTATTCTAAAGGTTTAGAAAGGTCTAGGAATGTGTATTAGGACTAAGAACCATTAGAATGATCCTAAACAATACTTGAGTCCTCAAGGGACATAGAGGGTGTAGCACGAGTCCTTGGAGGTTCTAACAAGTGTAGAATGGTTAAGAGAGTATTCTAAAGGATTAGAATGGTCTAGGAAGGTGTATTAGGACTTATAAGAACCATTAGAATGATCCTACACATTGCTTGGTACACCAAGGGATGTAGAGGGTGTAGCACGAGTCCTTGGAGGTTCTAACAAGTGTAGAATGGTTAAGAGAGTATTCTAAAGGTTTAGAAAGGTCTAGGAATGTGTATTAGGACTTATAAGAACCATTAGAATGATCCTAAACAATACTTGAGTCCTCA
Source organism: Crotalaria pallida (assembly GCA_037953625.1). Taxonomy (NCBI): domain Eukaryota; kingdom Viridiplantae; phylum Streptophyta; class Magnoliopsida; order Fabales; family Fabaceae; genus Crotalaria; species Crotalaria pallida. The sequence goes on along the minus strand of CM075649.1, from coordinate 68,676,177 downwards.
AGGGACATAGAGGGTGTAGCACGAGTCCTTGGAGGTTCTAACAAGTGTAGAATGGTTAAGAGAGTATTCTAAAGGCTTAGAATGGTCTAGGAAGGTGTATTAGGACATATAAGAACCATTAGAATGATCCTAAACATTGCTTGGTACCCCAAAGGACGTCGAGGGTGTAGCACGAGTCCTTGGAGGTTCTAACAAGTGTAGAATGGTTAAGAGAGTATTCTAAAGGCTTAGAATGGTCTAGGAATGTGTATTAGGACTTATAAGAACCATTAGAATGATCCTAAACAATACTTGAGTCCTCAAGGGACGTAGAGGGTGTAGCATGAGTCCTTGGAGGTTTTAACAAGTGTATAATGGTTAAGAGAGTATTCTAAAGGCTTAGAATCTTGGAATGTGTATTAGGACTTATAAGAACCATTAGAATGATCCTAAACAGTGCTTGGTACACCAAGGGACGTAGAGGGTGTAGCACGAGTCCTTGGATGTTCTAACAAGTGTGGAATGGTTAAGAGAGTATTCTAAAGGCATAGAATGGTCTAGGAATGTGTATTCGGACTTATAAGAACAATTAGAATGATCCTAAACATTGCTCGGTACCCCAAGTGACGTAGAGGGTGTAGCACGAGTCCTTGGAGGTTCTAACAAGTATAGAATGGTTAAGAGAGTATTCTAAAGGTGTAGAATGGTCTAGGAATATGTATTTGGACTTATAAGAACCATTAGAATGATCCTAAACAATGCTTGAGTCCCCAAGGGACGTAGAGCGTGTAGCATGAGTCCTTGGAGGTTTTAACAAGTGTAGAATGGTTAAGAGAGTATTCTAAAGGCTTAGAATGGTCTATGAATGTGTATTAGGACTTATAAGAACCATTAGAATGATCCTAAACATTTCTTGGTACCCCAAAGGACGTCGAGGGTGTAGCACGAGTCCTTGGAGGTTCTAACAAGTGTAGAATGGTTAAGAGAGTATTCTAAAGGCTTAGAATGGTCTAGGAATGTGTATTAGGACTTATAAGAACCATTAGAATGATCCTAAACAATACTTGAGTCCTCAAGGGACGTAGAGGGTGTAGCATGAGTCCTTGGAGGTTTTAACAAGTGTATAATGGTTAAGAGAGTATTCTAAAGGCTTAGAATCTTGGAATGTGTATTAGGACTTATAAGAACCATTAGAATGATCCTAAACAGTGCTTGGTACACCAAGGGACGTAGAGGGTGTAGCACGAGTCCTTGGATGTTCTAACAAGTGTAGAATGGTTAAGAGAGTATTCTAAAGGCTTAGAATGGTCTAGGAATGTGTATTAGGACTTATAAGAACCATTAGAATGATCCTAAACATTGCTCGGTTCCCCAAGTGACGTAGAGGGTGTAGAACGAGTGCTTCGATGTTCTAACAAGTGTAGAATGGTTAAGAGAGTATTCTAAAGGCTTAGAATGGTCTAGGAATGTGTATTAGGACTTATAAGAACCATTAGAATGATCCTAAACAATACTTGAATCCTCAAGGGACGTAGAGGGTGTAGCATGAGTCCTAGGAGGTTTTAACAAGTGTATAATGGTTAAGAGAGTATTCTAAAGGCTTAGAATCTAGGAATGTGTATTAGGACTTATAAGAACCATTAGAATGATCCTAAACAGTGCTTGGTACACCAAGGGACGTAGAGGGTGTAGCACGAGTCCTCTGATGTTTTAACAAGTGTGGAATGGTTAAGAGAGTATTCTAAAGGCTTAGAATGGTCTAGGAATGTGTATTAGGACTTATAAGAACCATTAGAATGATCCTAAACATTGCTCGGTACCCCAAGTGACGTAGAGGGTGTAGCACGAGTCCTTGGAGGTTCTAACAAGTGTAGAATGGTTAAGAGAGTATTCTAAAGGTTTAGAAAGGTCTAGGAATGTGTATTAGGACTAAGAACCATTAGAATGATCCTAAACAATACTTGAGTCCTCAAGGGACATAGAGGGTGTAGCACGAGTCCTTGGAGGTTCTAACAAGTGTAGAATGGTTAAGAGAGTATTCTAAAGGATTAGAATGGTCTAGGAAGGTGTATTAGGACTTATAAGAACCATTAGAATGATCCTAAACATCGCTTGGTACACCAAGGGATGTAGAGGGTGTAGCACGAGTCCTTGGATGTTCTAACAAGTGTAGAATGGTTAAGAGAGTATTCTAAAGGCTTAGAATGGTCTAGGAATGTGTATTAGGACTTATAAGAACCATTAGAATGATCCTAAACAATACTTGAGTCCTCAAGGGACTTAGAGGGTGTAGCACGAGTCCTTGGAGGTTTTAACAAGTGTATAATGGTTAAGAGAGTATTCTAAAGGCTTAGAATGGTCTAGTAATATGTATTTGGACTTATAAGAACCATTAGAATGATCCTAAACAATGCTTGAGTCCCCAAGGGACGTAGAGGGTGTAGCATGAGTCCTTGAGGTTCTAACAAGTGTAGAATGGTTAAGAGAGTATTCTAAAGGCTTAGAATGGTCTCAGAAGGTGTATTTGGACTTATAAGAACCATTAGAATGATCCTAAACATTGCTTGGTACACCAAGGGATGTAGAGGGTGTAGCACGAGTCCTTGGATGTTCTAACAAGTGTAGAATGGATAAGAGAGTATTCTAAAGGCTTAGAATGGTCTAGGAATGTGTATTAGGACTTATAAGAACCATTAGAATGATCCTAAACAATACTTGAGTCCTCAAGGGACATAGAGGGTGTAGCACGAGTCCTTGGAGGTTTTAACAAGTGTATAATGGTTAAGAGAGTATTCTAAAGTCTTAGAATCTAGGAATGTGCATTAGGACTTATAAGAACTATTAGAATGATCCTAAACATTGCTTGGTACACCAAGGGACGTAGAGGGTGTAACACGAGTCCTTGGATGTTCTAACAGGTGTAGAATGGTTAAGAGAGTATTCTAAAGGCTTAGAATGGTCTAGGAATGTGTATTAGGACTTATAAGAACCATTAGAATGATCCTAAACATTGCTCGGTACCCCAAGTGACGTAGAAGGTGTAGCACGAATCCTTGGAGGTTCTAACAAGTGTAGAATGGTTAAGAGAGTATTCTAAAGACTTAGAATGGTCTAGGAATATGTATTTGGACTTATAAGAACCATTAGAATGATCCTAAACAATGCTTGAGTCCCCAAGGGACGTAGAACATGTAGCATGAGTCCTTGGAGGTTCTAACAAGTGTAGAATAGTTAAGAGAGTATTCTAAAGGCTTAGAATGATCTAGTAATATGTATTTAGACTTATAAGAACCATTAGAATGATCCTAAACAATGCTTGAGTAGAGCGTGTAGCATGAGTCCTTGGAGGTTCTAACAAGTGTAGAATGGTTAAGAGAGTATTCTAAAGGCTTAGAATGGTCTAGGAATGTGTATTAGGACTTATAAGAACCATTGGAATGATCCTAAACATTGCTTGGTACCCCAAAGGACGTCGAGGGTGTAGCACGAGTCCTTGGAGGTTCTAACAAGTGTAGAATGGTTAAGAGAGTATTCTAAAGGCTTAGAATGGTCTAGGAATGTGTATTAGGACTTATAAGAACCATTAGAATGATCCTAAACAATACTTGAGTCCTCAAGGGACGTAGAGGGTGTAGCATGAGCCCTTGGAGGTTTTAACAAGTGTATAATGGTTAAGAGAGTATTCTAAAGGCTTAGAATCTAGGAATGTGTATTAGGACTTATAAGAACCATTAAATGATCCTAAACAGTGCTTGGTACACCAAGGGACGTAGAGGGAGTAGCACGAGTCCTTGGATGTTCTAACAAGTGTGGAATGGTTAAGAGAGTATTCTAAAGGCTTACAATGGTCTAGGAATGTGTATTAGGACTTTTAAGAACCATTAGAATGATCCAAAACATTGCTCGGTACCCCAAGTGACGTAGAGGGTGTAACACGAGTCCTTGGAGGTTCTAACAAGTATAGAATGGTTAAGAGAGTATTCTAAAGGTGTAGAATGGTCTAGGAATATGTATTTGGACTTATAAGAACCATTAGAATGATCCTAAACAATGCTTGAGTCCCCAAGGGACGTAGAGCATGTAGCATGAGTCCTTGGAGGTTCTAACAAGTGTAGAATAGTTAAGAGAGTATTGTAAAGGCTTAGAATGGTCTAGTAATATGTATTTGGACTTTTAAGAACCATTAGAATGATCCTAAACAATGCTTGAGTCCCCAAGGGACGTAGAGCGTGTAGCATGAGTCCTTGGAGGTTTTAACAAGTGTAGAATGGTTAAGAGAATATTCTAAAGGCTTAGAATGGTCTAGGAATGTGTATTAGGACTTATAAGAACCATTAGAATGATCCTAAACATTGCTTGGTACCCCAAAGGACGTCGAGGGTGTAGCACGAGTCCTTGGAGGTCCTAACAAGTGTAGAATGGTTAAGAGAGTATTCTAAAGGCTTAGAATAGTCTAGGAATGTGTATTAGGACTTATAAGAACCATTAGAATGATCCTAAACATTGCTCGGTTCCCCAAGTGACGTAGAGGGTGTAGAACGAGTGCTTGGATGTTCTAACAAGTGTAGAATGGTTAAGAGAGTATTCTAAAGGCTTAGAATGGTCTAGGAATGTGTATTAGGACTTATAAGAACCATTAGAATGATCCTAAACATTGCTCGGTACCCCAAGTGACGTAGAGGGTGTAGCACGAGTCCTTGGAGGTTCTAACAAGTATAGAATGGTTAAGAGAGTATTCTAAAGGTGTAGAATGGTCTAGGAATATGTACTTGGACTTATAAGAACCATTAGAATGATCCTAAACAATGCTTGAGTCCCCAAGGGACGTAGAGCATGTAGCATGAGTCCTTGGAGGTTCTAACAAGTGTAGAATAGTTAAGAGAGTATTGTAAAGGCTTAGAATGGTCTAGTAATATGTATTTGGACTTTTAAGAACCATTAGAATGATCCTAAACAATGCTTGAGTCCCCAAGGGACGTAGAGCGTGTAGCATGAGTCCTTGGAGGTTTTAACAAGTGTAGAATGGTTAAGAGAGTATTCTAAAGGCTTAGAATGGTCTAGGAATGTGTATTAGGACTTATAAGAACCATTAGAATGATCCCAAACATTTCTTGGTACCCCAAAGGACGTAGAGGGTGTAACACGAGTCCTTGGAGGTTCTAACAAGTGTAGAAAGGTTAAGAGAGTATTCTAAAGGCTTAGAATGGTCTAGTAATATGTATTAGGACTTATAAGAACCATTAGAAAGATCCTAAACATTGCTTGGTACCCCAAAGGACGTCGAGGGTGTAGCACGAGTCCTTGGAGGTTCTAACAAGTGTAGAATGGTTAAGAGAGTATTCTAAAGGCTTAGAATGGTCTAGGAAGGTGTATTAGGACTTATAAGAACCATTAGAATGATCCTACACATTGCTTGGTACACCAAGGGATGTAGAGGGTGTAGCACGAGTCCTTGGAGGTTCTAACAAGTGTAGAATGGTTAAGAGAGTATTCTAAAGGCTTAGAATGGTCTAGGAAGGTGTATTAGGACTTATAAGAACCATTAGAATGATCCTACACATTGCTTGGTACACCAAGGGATGTAGAGGGTGTAGCACGAGTCCTTGGATGTTCTAACAAGTGTAGAATGGTTAAGAGAGTATTCTAAAGGCTTAGAATGGTCTAGGAATGTGTATTAGGACTTATAAGAACCATTAGAAAGATCCTAAACATTGCTTGGTACCCCAAAGGACGTCGAGGGTGTAGCACGAGTCCTTGGAGGTTCTAACAAGTGTAGAATGGTTAAGAGAGTATTCTAAAGGCTTAGAATGGTCTAGGAAGGTGTATTAGGACTTATAAGAACCATTAGAATGATCCTACACATTGCTTGGTACACCAAGGGATGTAGAGGGTGTAGCACGAGTCCTTGGATGTTCTAACAAGTGTAGAATGGTTAAGAGAGTATTCTAAAGGCTTAGAATGGTCTAGGAATGTGTATTAGGACTTATAAGAACCATTAGAATGATCCTAAACAATACTTGAGTCCTCAAGGGACATAGAGGGTGTAGCACGAGTCCTTGGAGGTTTTAACAAGTGTATAATGGTTAAGAGAGTATTCTAAAGGCTTAGAATGGTCTAGTAATATGTATTTGGACTTATAAGAACCATTAGAATGATCCTAAACAATGCTTGAGTCCCCAAGGGACGTAGAGGGTGTAGCATGAGTCCTTGAGGTTCTAACAAGTGTAGAATGGTTAAGAGAGTATTCTAAAGGCTTAGAATGGTCTCGGAAGGTGTATTTGGACTTATAAGAACCATTAGAATGATCCTAAACATTGCTTGGTACACCAAGGGATGTAGAGGGTGTAGCACGAGTCCTTGGATGTTCTAACAAGTGTAGAATGGATAAGAGAGTATTTTAAAGGCTTAGAATGGTCTAGGAATGTGTATTAGGACTTATAAGAACCATTAGAATGATCCTAAACAATACTTGAGTCCTCAAGGGACATAGAGGGTGTAGCACGAGTCCTTGGAGGTTTTAACAAGTGTATAATGGTTAAGAGAGTATTCTAAAGTCTTAGAATCTAGGAATGTGCATTAGGACTTATAAGAACTATTAGAATGATCCTAAACATTGCTTGGTACACCAAGGGACGTAGAGGGTGTAACACGAGTCCTTGGATGTTCTAACAGGTGTAGAATGGTTAAGAGAGTATTCTAAAGGCTTAGAATGGTCTAGGAATGTGTATTAGGACTTATAAGAACCATTAGAATGATCCTAAACATTGCTCGGTACCCCAAGTGACGTAGAGGGTGTAGCACGAGTCCTTGGAGGTTCTAACAAGTGTAGAATGGTTAAGAGAGTATTCTAAAGACTTAGAATGGTCTAGGAATATGTATTTGGACTTATAAGAACCATTAGAATGATCCTAAACAATGCTTGAGTCCCCAAGGGACGTAGAACATGTAGCATGAGTCCTTGGAGGTTCTAACAAGTGTAGAATAGTTAAGAGAGTATTCTAAAGGCTTAGAATGATCTAGTAATATGTATTTAGACTTATAAGAACCATTAGAATGATCCTAAACAATGCTTGAGTAGAGCGTGTAGCATGAGTCCTTGGAGGTTCTAACAAGTGTAGAATGGTTAAGAGAGTATTCTAAAGGCTTAGAATGGTCTAGGAATGTGTATTAGGACTTATAAGAACCATTGGAATGATCCTAAACATTGCTTGGTACCCCAAAGGACGTCGAGGGTGTAGCACGAGTCCTTGGAGGTTCTAACAAGTGTAGAATGGTTAAGAGAGTATTCTAAAGGCTTAGAATGGTCTAGGAATGTGTATTAGGACTTATAAGAACCATTAGAATGATCCTAAACAATACTTGAGTCCTCAAGGGACGTAGAGGGTGTAGCATGAGCCCTTGGAGGTTTTAACAAGGGTATAATGGTTAAGAGAGTATTCTAAAGGCTTAGAATCTAGGAATGTGTATTAGGACTTATAAGAACCATTAAATGATCCTAAACAGTGCTTGGTACACCAAGGGACGTAGAGGGAGTAGCACGAGTCCTTGGATGTTCTAACAAGTGTGGAATGGTTAAGAGAGTATTCTAAAGGCTTAGAATGGTCTAGGAATGTGTATTAGGACTTTTAAGAACCATTAGAATGATCCAAAACATTGCTCGGTACCCCAAGTGACGTAGAGGGTGTAGCACGAGTCCTTGGAGGTTCTAACAAGTATAGAATGGTTAAGAGAGTATTCTAAAGGTGTAGAATGGTCTAGGAATATGTATTTGGACTTATAAGAACCATTAGAATGATCCTAAACAATGCTTGAGTCCCCAAGGGACGTAGAGCATGTAGCATGAGTCCTTGGAGGTTCTAACAAGTGTAGAATAGTTAAGAGAGTATTGTAAAGGCTTAGAATGGTCTAGTAATATGTATTTGGACTTTTAAGAACCATTAGAATGATCCTAAACAATGCTTGAGTCCCCAAGGGACGTAGAGCGTGTAGCATGAGTCCTTGGAGGTTTTAACAAGTGTAGAATGGTTAAGAGAATATTCTAAAGGCTTAGAATGGTCTAGGAATGTGTATTAGGACTTATAAGAACCATTAGAATGATCCTAAACATTGCTTGGTACCCCAAAGGACGTCGAGGGTGTAGCACGAGTCCTTGGAGGTCCTAACAAGTGTAGAATGGTTAAGAGAGTATTCTAAAGGCTTAGAATAGTCTAGGAATGTGTATTAGGACTTATAAGAACCATTAGAATGATCCTAAACATTGCTCGGTTCCCCAAGTGACGTAGAGGGTGTAGAACGAGTGCTTGGATGTTCTAACAAGTGTAGAATGGTTAAGAGAGTATTCTAAAGGCTTAGAATGGTCTAGGAATGTGTATTAGGACTTATAAGAACCATTAGAATGATCCTAAACATTGCTCGGTACCCCAAGTGACGTAGAGGGTGTAGCACGAGTCCTTGGAGGTTCTAACAAGTATAGAATGGTTAAGAGAGTATTCTAAAGGTGTAGAATGGTCTAGGAATATGTACTTGGACTTATAAGAACCATTAGAATGATCCTAAACAATGCTTGAGTCCCCAAGGGACGTAGAGCATGTAGCATGAGTCCTTGGAGGTTCTAACAAGTGTAGAATAGTTAAGAGAGTATTGTAAAGGCTTAGAATGGTCTAGTAATATGTATTTGGACTTTTAAGAACCATTAGAATGATCCTAAACAATGCTTGAGTCCCCAAGGGACGTAGAGCGTGTAGCATGAGTCCTTGGAGGTTTTAACAAGTGTAGAATGGTTAAGAGAGTATTCTAAAGGCTTAGAATGGTCTAGGAATGTGTATTAGGACTTATAAGAACCATTAGAATGATCCCAAACATTTCTTGGTACCCCAAAGGACGTAGAGGGTGTAACACGAGTCCTTGGAGGTTCTAACAAGTGTAGAAAGGTTAAGAGAGTATTCTAAAGGCTTAGAATGGTCTAGTAATATGTATTTGGACTTATAAGAACCATTAGAATGATCCTAAAGAATGCTTGAGTCCCCAAGGGAAGTAGAGCGTGTAGCATGAGTCCTTGGAGGTTCTAACAAGTGTAGAATGGTTAAGAGAGTATTCTAAAGGCTTAGAATGGTCTAGGAAAGTGTATTAGGACTTATAAGAACCATTAGAATGATCCTAAACATTGCTTGGTACCCCAAAGGACGTCGAGGGTGTAGCACGAGTCCTTGGAGGTCCTAACAAGTGTAGAATGGTTAAGAGAGTATTCTAAAGGCTTAGAATAGTCTAGGAATGTGTATTAGGACTTATAAGAACCATTAGAATGATCCTAAATATTGCTCGGTTCCCCAAGTGACGTAGAGGGTGTAGAACGAGTGCTTGGATGTTCTAACAAGTGTAGAATGGTTAAGAGAGTATTCTAAAGGCTTAGAATGGTCTAGGAATGTGTATTAGGACTTATAAGAACCATTAGAATGATCCTAAACATTGCTCGGTACCCCAAGTGACGTAGAGGGTGTAGCACGAGTCCTTGGAGGTTCTAACAAGTATAGAATGGTTAAGAGAGTATTCTAAAGGTGTAGAATGGTCTAGGAATATGTATTTGGACTTATAAGAACCATTAGAATGATCCTAAACAATGCTTGAGTCCCCAAGGGACGTAGAGCATGTAGCATGAGTCCTTGGAGGTTCTAACAAGTGTAGAATAGTTAAGAGAGTATTGTAAAGGCTTAGAATGGTCTAGTAATATGTATTTGGACTTTTAAGAACCATTAGAATGATCCTAAACAATGCTTGAGTCCCCAAGGGACGTAGAGCGTGTAGCATGAGTCCTTGGAGGTTTTAACAAGTGTAGAATGGTTAAGAGAGTATTCTAAAGGCTTAGAATGGTCTAGGAATGTGTATTAGGACTTATAAGAACCATTAGAATGATCCCAAACATTTCTTGGTACCCCAAAGGACGTAGAGGGTGTAACACGAGTCCTTGGAGGTTCTAACAAGTGTAGAAAGGTTAAGAGAGTATTCTAAAGGCTTAGAATGGTCTAGTAATATGTATTTGGACTTATAAGAACCATTAGAATGATCCTAAAGAATGCTTGAGTCCCCAAGTGAAGTAGAGCGTGTAGCATGAGTCCTTGGAGGTTCTAACAAGTGTAGAATGGTTAAGAGAGTATTCTAAAGGCTTAGAATGGTCTAGGAATGTGTATTAGGACTTATAAGAACCATTAGAATGATCCTAAACATTGCTTGGTACCCCAAAGGACGTCGAGGGTGTAGCACGAGTCCTTGGAGGTTCTAACAAGTGTAGAATGGTTAAGAGAGTATTCTAAAGGCTTAGAATGGTCTAGGAATGTGTATTATGACTTATAAGAACCATTAGAATGATCCTAAACAATACTTGAGTCCTCAAGGGACGTAGAGGGTGTAGCATGAGTCCTTGGAGGTTTTAACAAGTGTATAATGGTTAAGAGAGTATTCTAAAGGCTTAGAATCTAGGAATGTGTATTAGGACTTATAAGAACCATTAAATGATCCTAAACAGTGCTTGGTACACCAAGGGACGTAGAGGGAGTAGCACGAGTCCTTGGATGTTCTAACAAGTGTGGAATGGATAAGAGAGTATTTTAAAGGCTTAGAATGGTCTAGGAATGTGTATTAGGACTTATAAGAACCATTAGAATGATCCTAAACAATACTTGAGTCCTCAAGGGACATAGAGGGTGTAGCACGAGTCCTTGGAGGTTCTAACAAGTATAGAATGGTTAAGAGAGTATTCTAAAGGTGTAGAATGGTCTAGGAATATGTATTTGGACTTATAAGAACCATTAGAATGATCCTAAACAATGCTTGAGTCCCAAAGGGACGTAGAGCATGTAGCATGAGTCCTTGGAGGTTCTAACAAGTGTAGAATAGTTAAGAGAGTATTGTAAAGGCTTAGAATGGTCTAGTAATATGTATTTGGACTTTTAAGAACCATTATAATGATCCTAAACAATGCTTGAGTCCCCAAGGGACGTAGAGCGTGTAGCATGAGTCCTTGGAGGTTTTCACAAGTGTAGAATGGTTAAGAGAGTATTCTAAAGGCTTAGAATGGTCTAGGAATGTGTATTAGGACTTATAAGAACCATTAGAATGATCCTAAACATTTCTTGGTACCCCAAAGGACGTAGAGGGTGTAACACGAGTCCTTGGAGGTTCTAACAAATGTAGAAAGGTTAAGAGAGTATTCTAAAGGCTTAGAATGGTCTAGGAATGTTTATTAGGACTTATAAGAACCATTAGAATGATCCTAAACAATACTTGAGTCCTCAAGGGACATAGAGGGTGTAGCACGAGTCCTTGGAGGTTTTAACAAGTGTATAATGGTTAAGAGAGTATTCTAAAGGCTTAGAATCTAGGAATGTGTATTAGGACTTATAAAACCATTAGAATGATCCTAAACAGTGCTTGGTACACCAAGGGACGTAGAGGGTGTAGCACGAGTCCTTGGAGGTTCTAACAAGTGTATAATGGTTAAGAGAGTATTCTAAAGGCTTAGAATCTAGGAATGTGTATTAGGACTTATAAAAACTATTAGAATGATCCTAAACATTACTTTGTACACCAAGGGACGTAGAGGGTGTAGCACGAGTCCTTGGAGGTCCTAACAAGTGTAGAATGGTTAAGAGAGTATTCTAAAGGCTTAGAATGGTCTAGGAATGTGTATTAGGACGTATAAGAACCATTAGAATGATCCTAAATATTGCTCGGTTCCCCAAGTGACGTAGAGGGTGTAGAACGAGTGCTTGGATGTTCTAACAAGTGTAGAATGGTTAAGAGAGTATTCTAAAGGCTTAGAATGGTCTAGGAATGTGTATTAGGACTTATAAGAACCATTAGAATAATCCTAAACATTGCTCGGTACCCCAAGTGACGTAGAGGGTGTAGCACGAGTCCTTGGAGGTTCTAACAAGTATAGAATGGTTAAGAGAGTATTCTAAAGGTGTAGAATGGTCTAGGAATATGTATTTGGACTTATAAGAACCATTAGAATGATCCTAAACAATGCTTGAGTCCCCAAGGGACGTAGAGCATGTAGCATGAGTCCTTGGAGGTTCTAACAAGTGTAGAATAGTTAAGAGAGTATTGTAAAGGCTTAGAATGGTCTAGTAATATGTATTTGGACTTTTAAGAACCATTAGAATGATCCTAAACAATGCTTGAGTCCCCAAGGGACGTAGAGCGTGTAGCATGAGTCCTTGGAGGTTTTAACAAGTGTAGAATGGTTAAGAGAGTATTCTAAAGGCTTAGAATGGTCTAGGAATGTGTATTAGGACTTATAAGAACCATTAGAATGATCCCAAACATTTCTTGGTACCCCAAAGGACGTAGAGGGTGTAACACGAGTCCTTGGAGGTTCTAACAAGTGTAGAAAGGTTAAGAGAGTATTCTAAAGGCTTAGAATGGTCTAGTAATATGTATTTGGACTTATAAGAATCATTAGAATGATCCTAAAGAATGCTTGAGTCCCCAAGTGAAGTAGAGCGTGTAGCATGAGTCCTTGGAGGTTCTAACAAGTGTAGAATGGTTAAGAGAGTATTCTAAAGGCTTAGAATGGTCTAGGATTGTGTATTAGGACGTATAAGAACCATTAGAATGATCCTAAACATTGCTCGGTACCCCAAGTGACGTAGAGGGTGTAGCACGAGTCCTTGGAGGTTCTAAAAAGTGTAGAATGGTTAAGAGAGTATTCTAAAGGCTTAGAATGGTCTAGGAATATGTATTTGGACTTATAAGAACCATTAGAATGATGCTAAACAATGCTTGAGTCCCCAAGGGACGTAGAGCGTGAAGCACAAGTGACGTAGAGGGTGTAGCACGAGTCCTTGGAGGTTCTAACAAGTGTAGAATGGTTAAGAGAGTATTCTAAAGGCTTAGAATGGTCTAGGAATGTGTATTAGGACTTATAAGAACCATTAGAATGATCCTAAACATTGCTTGGTACCCCAAAAGACATCGAGGGTGTAGCACGAGTCCTTGGAGGTTCTAACAAGTGTAGAATGGTTAAGAGAGTATTCTAAAGGTTTAGAATGGTCTAGGAATATGTATTTGGACTTAGAAGAACCATTAGAATGATCCTAAACAATGCTTGAGTCCGCAAGGGACGTAGAGCGTGTAGCATGAGTCCTTGGAGGTTCTAACAAGTGTAGAATAGTTAAGAGAGTATTCTAAAGGCTTAGAATAGTCTAGTAATATGTATTTGGACTTATAAGAACCATTAGAATGATCCTAAACAATGCTTGAGTCCCCAAGGGACGTAGAGCGTGTAGCATGAGTCCTTGGAGGTTTTCACAAGTGTAGAATGGTTAAGAGAGTATTCTAAAGGCTTAGAATGGTCTAGGAATGTGTATTAGGACTTATAAGAACCATTAGAATGATCCTAAACATTGCTTGGTACCCCAAAGGACGTCGAGGGTGTAGCACGAGTCCTTGGAGGTCCTAACAAGTGTAGAATGGTTAAGAGAGTATTCTAAAGGCTTAGAATAGTCTAGGAATGTGTATTAGGACTTATAAGAACCATTAGAATGATCCTAAATATTGCTCGGTTCCCCAAGTGACGTAGAGGGTGTAGAACGAGTGCTTGGATGTTCTAACAAGTGTAGAATGGTTAAGAGAGTATTCTAAAGGCTTAGAATGGTCTAGGAATGTGTATTAGGACTTATAAGAACCATTAGAATGATCCTAAACATTGCTCGGTACCCCAAGTGACGTAGAGGGTGTAGCACGAGTCCTTGGAGGTTCTAACAAGTATAGAATGGTTAAGAGAGTATTCTAAAGGTGTAGAATGGTCTAGGAATATGTATTTGGACTTATAAGAACCATTAGAATGATCCTAAACAATGCTTGAGTCCCCAAGGGACGTAGAGCATGTAGCATGAGTCCTTGGAGGTTCTAACAAGTGTAGAATAGTTAAGAGAGTATTGTAAAGGCTTAGAATGGTCTAGTAATATGTATTTGGACTTTTAAGAACCATTAGAATGATCCTAAACAATGCTTGAGTCCCCAAGGGACGTAGAGCGTGTAGCATGAGTCCTTGGAGGTTTTAACAAGTGTAGAATGGTTAAGAGAGTATTCTAAAGGCTTAGAATGGTCTAGGAATGTGTATTAGGACTTATAAGAACCATTAGAATGATCCCAAACATTTCTTGGTACCCCAAAGGACGTAGAGGGTGTAACACGAGTCCTTGGAGGTTCTAACAAGTGTAGAAAGGTTAAGAGAGTATTCTAAAGGCTTAGAATGGTCTAGTAATATGTATTTGGACTTATAAGAACCATTAGAATGATCCTAAAGAATGCTTGAGTCCCCAAGTGAAGTAGAGCGTGTAGCATGAGTCCTTGGAGGTTCTAACAAGTGTAGAATGGTTAAGAGAGTATTCTAAAGGCTTAGAATGGTCTAGGAATGTGTATTAGGACTTATAAGAACCATTAGAATGATCCTAAACATTGCTTGGTACCCCAAAGGACGTCGAGGGTGTAGCACGAGTCCTTGGAGGTTCTAACAAGTGTAGAATGGTTAAGAGAGTATTCTAAAGGCTTAGAATGGTCTAGGAATGTGTATTATGACTTATAAGAACCATTAGAATGATCCTAAACAATACTTGAGTCCTCAAGGGACGTAGAGGGTGTAGCATGAGTCCTTGGAGGTTTTAACAAGTGTATAATGGTTAAGAGAGTATTCTAAATGCTTAGAATCTAGGAATGTGTATTAGGCCTTATAAGAACCATTAAATGATCCTAAACAGTGCTTGGTACACCAAGGGACGTAGAGGGAGTAGCACGAGTCCTTGGATGTTCTAACAAGTGTGGAATGGTTAAGAGAGTATTCTAAAGGCTTAGAATGGTCTAGGAATGTGTATTAGGACTTTTAAGAACCATTAGAATGATCCAAAACATTGCTCGGTACCCCAAGTGACGTTGAGGGTGTAGCACGAGTCCTTGGAGGTTCTAACAAGTATAGAATGGTTAAGAGAGTATTCTAAAGGTGTAGAATGGTCTAGGAATATGTATTTGGACTTATAAGAACCATTAGAATGATCCTAAACAATGCTTGAGTCCCCAAGGGACGTAGAGCATGTAGCATGAGTCCTTGGAGGTTCTAACAAGTGTAGAATAGTTAAGAGAGTATTGTAAAGGCTTAGAATGGTCTAGTAATATGTATTTGGACTTTTAAGAACCATTATAATGATCCTAAACAATGCTTGAGTCCCCAAGGGACGTAGAGCGTGTAGCATGAGTCCTTGGAGGTTTTCACAAGTGTAGAATGGTTAAGAGAGTATTCTAAAGGCTTAGAATGGTCTAGGAATGTGTATTAGGACTTATAAGAACCATTAGAATGATCCTAAACATTTCTTGGTACCCCAAAGGACGTAGAGGGTGTAACACGAGTCCTTGGAGGTTCTAACAAATGTAGAAAGGTTAAGAGAGTATTCTAAAGGCTTAGAATGGTCTAGGAATGTTTATTAGGACTTATAAGAACCATTAGAATGATCCTAAACAATACTTGAGTCCTCAAGGGACATAGAGGGTGTAGCACGAGTCCTTGGAGGTTTTAACAAGTGTATAATGGTTAAGAGAGTATTCTAAAGGCTTAGAATCTAGGAATGTGTATTAGGACTTATAAAACCATTAGAATGATCCTAAACAGTGCTTGGTACACCAAGGGACGTAGAGGGTGTAGCACGAGTCCTTGGAGGTTCTAACAAGTGTATAATGGTTAAGAGAGTATTCTAAAGGCTTAGAATCTAGGAATGTGTATTAGGACTTATAAAAACTATTAGAATGATCCTAAACATTACTTTGTACACCAAGGGACGTAGAGGGTGTAGCACGAGTCCTTGGATGTTCTAACAAGTGTAGAATGGTTAAGAGAGTATTCTAAAGGCTTAGAATGGTCTAGGAATGTGTATTAGGACGTATAAGAACCATTAGAATGATCCTAAACATTGCTCGGTACCCCAAGTGACGTAGAGGGTGTAGCACGAGTCCTTGGAGGTTCTAAAAAGTGTAGAATGGTTAAGAGAGTATTCTAAAGGCTTAGAATGGTCTAGGAATATGTATTTGGACTTATAAGAACCATTAGAATGATGCTAAACAATGCTTGAGTCCCCAAGGGACGTAGAGCGTGAAGCACAAGTGACGTAGAGGGTGTAGCACGAGTCCTTGGAGGTTCTAACAAGTGTAGAATGGTTAAGAGAGTATTCTAAAGGCTTAGAATGGTCTAGGAATGTGTATTAGGACTTATAAGAACCATTAGAATGATCCTAAACATTGCTTGGTACCCCAAAAGACGTCGAGGGTGTAGCACGAGTCCTTGGAGGTTCTAACAAGTGTAGAATGGTTAAGAGAGTATTCTAAAGGTTTAGAATGGTCTAGGAATATGTATTTGGACTTAGAAGAACCATTAGAATGATCCTAAACAATGCTTGAGTCCGCAAGGGACGTAGAGCGTGTAGCATGAGTCCTTGGAGGTTCTAACAAGTGTAGAATTGTTAAGAGAGTATTCTAAAGGCTTAGAATAGTCTAGTAATATGTATTTGGACTTATAAGAACCATTAGAATGATCCTAAACAATGCTTGAGTCCCCAAGGGACGTAGAGCGTGTAGCGTGAGTCCTTGGAGGTTCTAACAAGTGTAGAATGGTTAAGAGAGTATTCTAAAGGCTTAGAATGGTCTAGGAATGTGTATTAGGACTTATAAGAACCATTAGAATGATCCTAAACATTTCTTGGTACCCCAAAGGACGTAGAGGGTGTAACACGAGTCCTTGGAGGTTCTAACAAGTGTAGAAAGGTTAAGAGAGTATTCTAAAGGCTTAGAATGGTCTAGGAATGTTTATTAGGACTTATAAGAACCATTAGAATGATCCTAAACAATACTTGAGTCCTCAAGGGACATAGAGGGTGTAGCACGAGTCCTTGGAGGTTTTAACAAGTGTATAATGGTTAAGAGAGTATTCTAAAGGCTTAGAAACTAGGAATGTGTATTAGGACTTATAAAACCATTAGAATGATCCTAAACAGTGCTTGGTACACCAAGGGACGTAGAGGGTGTAGCACGAGTCCTTGGAGGTTCTAACAAGTGTAGAATAGTTAAGAGAGTATTCTAAAGGCTTAGAATAGTCTAGTAATATGTATTTGGACTTATAAGAGCCATTAGAATGATCCTAAACAATGCTTGAGTCCCCAAGGGACATAGAGCGTGTAGCATGAGTCCTTGAAGGTTTTCACAAGTGTAGAATGGTTAAGAGAGTATTCTAAAGGCTTAGAATGGTCTAGGAATGTGTATTAGGACTTATAAGAACCATTAGAATGATCCTAAACAATTCTTGGTACCCTAAAGGACGTAGAGGGTGTAACACGAGTCCTTGGAGGTTCTAACAAGTGTAGAAAGGTTAAGAGAGTATTCTAAAGGCTTAGAATGGTCTAGGAATGTTTATTAGGACTTATAAGAACCATTAGAATGATCCTAAACAATACTTGAGTCCTCAAGGGACATAGAGGGTGTAGCACGAGTCCTTGGAGGTTTTAACAAGTGTATAATGGTTAAGAGAGTATTCTAAAGGCTTAGAATCTAGGAATGTGTATTAGGACTTATAAAAACTATTAGAATGATCCTAAACATTACTTTGTACACCAAGGGACGTAGAGGGTGTAGCACGAGTCCTTGGATGTTCTAACAAGTGTAGAATGGTTAAGAGAGTATTCTAAAGGCTTAGAATGGTCTAGGAATGTGTATTAGGACGTATAAGAACCATTAGAATGATCCTAAACATTGCTCGGTACCCCAAGTGACGTAGAGGGTGTAGCACGAGTCCTTGGAGGTTCTAACAAGTGTAGAATAGTTAAGAGAGTATTCTAAAGGCTTAGAATAGTCTAGTAATATGTATTTGGACTTATAAGAACCATTAGAATGATCCTAAACAATGCTTGAGTCCCCAAGGGACGTAGAGCGTGTAGCATGAGTCCTTGGAGGTTCTAACAAGTGTAGAATGGTTAAGAGAGTATTCTCAAGGCTTAGAATGGTCTAGGAAGGTGTATTAGGACTTATAAGAACCATTAGAATGATCCTAAACAATTCTTGGTACCCCAAAGGACGTAGAGGGTGTAACACGAGTCCTTGGAGGTTCTAACAAGTGTAGAAAGGTTAAGAGAGTATTCTAAAGGCTTAGAATGGTCTAGGAATGTTTATTAGGACTTATAAGAACCATTAGAATGATCCTAAACAATACTTGAGTCCTCAAGGGAAGTAGAGCGTGTCGCATGAGTCCTTGGAGGTTCTAACAAGTGTAGAATGGTTAAGAGAGTATTCTAAAGGCTTAGAATCTAGGAATGTGTATTAGGACTTATAAAAACTATTAGAATGATCCTAAACATTACTTTGTACACCAAGGGACGTAGAGGGTGTAGCACGAGTCCTTGGATGTTCTAACAAGTGTAGAATGGTTAAGAGAGTATTCTAAAGGCTTAGAATGGTCTAGGAATGTGTATTAGGACTTATAAGAACCATTAGAATGATCCTAAACATTGCTCGGTACCCCAAGTGACGTAGAGGGTGTAGCACGAGTCCTTGGAGGTTCTAACAAGTGTAGAATAGTTAAGAGAGTATTCTAAAGGCTTAGAATAGTCTAGTAATATGTATTTGG
This sequence comes from Crotalaria pallida, assembly GCA_037953625.1. Classification (NCBI taxonomy): domain Eukaryota; kingdom Viridiplantae; phylum Streptophyta; class Magnoliopsida; order Fabales; family Fabaceae; genus Crotalaria; species Crotalaria pallida. The sequence continues at coordinate 68,657,540 of CM075649.1, read as the reverse complement.
ACTTATAAGAACCATTAGAATGATCCTAAACAATGCTTGAGTCCCCAAGGGACGTAGTGCGTGTAGCATGAGTCCTTGGAGGTTTTCACAAGTGTAGAATGGTTAAGAGAGTATTCTAAAGGCTTAGAATGGTCTAGGAATGTGTATTAGGACTTATAAGAACCATTAGAATGATCCTAAACATTTCTTGGTACCCCAAAGGACGTAGAGGGTGTAACACGAGTCCTTGGAGGTTCTAACAAGTGTAGAAAGGTTAAGAGAGTATTCTAAAGGCTTAGAATGGTCTAGGAATGTTTATTAGGACTTATAAGAACCATTAGAATGATCCTAAACAATACTTGAGTCCTCAAGGGACATAGAGGGTGTAGCACGAGTCCTTGGAGGTTTTAACAAGTGTATAATGGTTAAGAGAGTATTCTAAAGGCTTAGAAACTAGGAATGTGTATTAGGACTTATAAAACCATTAGAATGATCCTAAACAGTGCTTGGTACACCAAGGGACGTAGAGGGTGTAGCACGAGTCCTTGGAGGTTCTAACAAGTGTAGAATAGTTAAGAGAGTATTCTAAAGGCTTAGAATAGTCTAGTAATATGTATTTGGACTTATAAGAGCCATTAGAATGATCCTAAACAATGCTTGAGTCCCCAAGGGACATAGAGCGTGTAGCATGAGTCCTTGGAGGTTTTCACAAGTGTAGAATGGTTAAGAGAGTATTCTAAAGGCTTAGAATGGTCTAGGAATGTGTATTAGGACTTATAAGAACCATTAGAATGATCCTAAACAATTCTTGGTACCCCAAAGGACGTAGAGGGTGTAACACGAGTCCTTGGAGGTTCTAACAAGTGTAGAAAGGTTAAGAGAGTATTCTAAAGGCTTAGAATGGTCTAGGAATGTTTATTAGGACTTATAAGAACCATTAGAATGATCCTAAACAATGCTTGAGTCCCCAAGGGAAGTAGAGCGTGTCGCATGAGTCCTTGGAGGTTCTAACAAGTGTAGAATGGTTAAGAGAGTATTCTTAAGGCTTAGAATGGTCTAGGAAGGTGTATTAGGACTTGTAAGAACCATTAGAATGATCCTAAACAATACTTGAGTCCTCAAGGGACATAGAGGGTGTAGCACGAGTCCTTGGAGGTTTTAACAAGTGTATAATGGTTAAGAGAGTATTCTAAAGGCTTAGAATCTAGGAATGTGTATTAGGACTTATAAAAACTATTAGAATGATCCTAAACATTACTTTGTACACCAAGGGACGTAGAGGGTGTAGCACGAGTCCTTGGATGTTCTAACAAGTGTAGAATGGTTAAGAGAGTATTCTAAAGGCTTAGAATGGTCTAGGAATGTGTATTAGGACGTATAAGAACCATTAGAATGATCCTAAACATTGCTCGGTACACCAAGTGACGTAGAGGGTGTAGCACGAGTCCTTGGAGGTTCTAACAAGTGTAGAATGGTTAAGAGAGTATTCTAAAGGCTTAGAATGGTCTAGGAATATGTATTTGGACTTATAAGAACCATTAGAATGATCCTAAACAATGCTTGAGTCCCCAAGGGACGTAGAGCGTGAAGCACAAGTGACGTAGAGGGTGTAGCACGAGTCCTTGGAGGTTCTAACAAGTGTAGAATGGTTAAGAGAGTATTCTAAAGGCTTAGAATGGTCTAGGAATGTGCATTAGGACTTATAAGAACCATTAGAATGATCCTAAACATTGCTCGGTACCCCAAGTGACGTAGAGGGTGTAGCACGAGTCCTTCGAGGTTCTAACAAGTGTAGAATGGTTAAGAGTGTATTCTAAAGGCTTAGAATGGTCTAGGAATATGTATTTGGACTTATAAGAACCATTAGAATGATCCTAAACAATGCTTGACTCCCTAAGGGACGTAGAGCGTGTAGCATGAGTCCTTGGAGGTTCTAACAAGTGTAGAATGGTTAAGAGAGTATTCTAAAGGCTTAGAATGGTCTAGGAATGTGTATTAGGACTTATAAGAATACATATTACTAGACTATTCTAAGCCTTTAGAATACTCTCTTAACCATTATACACTTGTTAAAACCTCCAAGGACTCGTGCTACACCCTCTATTTCCCTTGAGGACTCAAGTATTGTTTAGGATCATTCTAATGGTTCTTATAAGTCCTAATAAACATTCATAGATCATTCTAAGCCTTTAGAATACTCTCTTAACCTTTCTACACTTGTTAGAACCTCCAAGGACTCGTGTTACACCCTCTTAACCATTCTACACTTGTTAGAGAGTATCCTTTGGGGTACCAAGCAATGTTTAGGATCATTCTAATGGTTCTTATAAGTCCTAATACACATTCATAGATCATTCTAAGCCTTTTGAATACTCTCTTAACCATTCTACACTTGTTTGAACATCCAAGGACTCGTGCTACACCCTCTACGTCCTTTGGGGTACCAAGAAATGTTTAGGATCATTCTAATGTTTCTTATAAGTCCTAATGCACATTCCTAGACCATTCTAAGCCTTTAGAATACTCTCTTAACCATTCTACACTTGTTAGAACCTCCAATGACTCGTGCTACACCCTCTACGTCATTTGGGGTACCGAGCAATGTTTAGGATCATTCTAATGGTTCTTATAAGTCCTAATACACATTCCTAGACCATTCTAAGCCTTTAGAATACTCTCTTAACCATTCTACACTTGTTAGAACCTCCAAGGACTCATGCTACACGCTCTACGTCCCTTAGGGAGTCAAGCATTGTTTAGGATCATTCTAATGGTTCATATAAGTCCAAATACATATTCCTAGACCATTCTAAGCCTTTAGAATACTCTCTTCACCATTCTACACTTGTTAGAACCTCCAAGGACTCGTGCTACACCCTCTACGTCACTTGGGGTACCGAGCAATGTTTAGGATCATTCTAATGGTTCTTATAAGTCCTAATACACATTCCTAGACCATTCTAAGCCTTTAGAATACTCTCTTAACCATTCTACACTTGTTAGAACATTCAAGGACTCGTGCTACACCCTCTACGTCCCTTGGTGTACCAAGCAATGTTTAGGATCATTCTAATGTTTCTTATAAGTCCTAATACACATTCCTAGACCATTCTAAGCCTTTAGAATACTCTCTTAACCATTCTACACTTGTTAGAACCTCCAAGGACTCATGCTACACGCTCTACTTCCCTTGGGGACACAAGCATTGTTTTGGATCATTCTAATGGTTCTTATAAGTCCAAATTCATTTTCCTAGACCATTCTAATCCTTTAGAATACACTCTTGACCATTCTACACTTGTTTGAACATCCAAGGACTCGTGCTACACCCTCTACGTCCTTTGGGGTACCAAGAAATGTTTAGGATCATTCTAATGGTTCTTATAAGTCCTAATACACATTCCTAGACCATTCTAAGCCTTTAGAATACTCTCTTAACCATTCTACACTTGTTAGAACCTCCAAGGACTCATGTTACACGCTCTACGTCCCTTGGGGACTCAAGCATTGTTTAGGATCATTCTAATGGTTCTTATAAGTCCAAATACATATTACTAGACCATTCTAAGCCTTTAGAATACTCTCTTAACCATTCTACACTTGTTAGAACCTCCAAGGACTCATGTTACACGCTCTACGTCCTTTGGGGACTCAAGCATTGTTTAGGATCATTCTAATGGTTCTTATAAATCCAAATACATAGACCATTCTAAGCCTTTAGAATACTCTGTTAACCATTCAACACTTGTTAGAACATCCAAGGACTCGTGCCACACCCTCTACGTCCCTTGGTGTACCAAGCAATGTTTCGGATCATTCTAATGGTTCTTATAAGTCCTAATACACATTCCTAGATTCTAAGCCTTTAGAATACTCTCTTAACCATTATACACTTGTTAAACCTCCAAGGACTCATGCTACACCCTCTACGTCCCTTGAGGACTCAATTATTGTTTAGGATCATTCTAATGGTTCTTATAAGTCCTAATACACATTCCTAGACCATTCTAAGCCTTTAGAATACTCTCTTAACCATTCTACACTTGTTAGAACATGCACGGACTCGTGCTACACCCTCTACGTCCCTTGGTGTACCAAGCAATGTTTAGGATCATTCTAATGGTTCTTATAAGTCCTAATACACCTTCCTAGACCATTCTAAGCCTTTAGAATACTCTCTTAACCATTCTACACTTGTTAGAACCTCCAAGGACTCACGCTACACACTCTACTTCCCTTGGGGACACAAGCATTGTTTTGGATCATTCTAATGGTTCTTATAAGTCCAAATTCATTTTCCTAGACCATTCTAATCCTTTAGAATACACTCTTGACCATTCTACACTGGTTTGAACATCCAAGGACTCGTGCTACACCCTCTACGTCCTTTGGGGTACCAAGAAATGTTTAGGATCATTCTAATGGTTCTTATAAGTCCTAATACACATTCCTAGACCATTCTAAGCCTTTAGAATACTCTCTTAACCATTCTACACTTGTTAGAACCTCCAAGGACTCATGTTACACGCTCTACGTCCCTTGGGGACTCAAGCATTGTTTAGGATCATTCTAATGGTTCTTATAAGTCCAAATACATATTACTAGACCATTCTAAGCCTTTAGAATACTCTCTTAACCATTCTACACTTGTTAGAAGCTCCAAGGACTCACGCTACACGCTCTACGTCCCTTGGGGACTCAAGCATTGTTTAGGATCATTCTAATGGTTCTTATAAATCCAAATACATGTTCCTAGACCATTCTAAGCCTTTAGAATACTCTCTTAACCATTCTACACTTGTTAGAACCTCCAAGGACTCGTGCTACACCCTCTACGTCACTTGGGGTACCGAGCAATGTTTAGGATCATTCTAATGGTTCTTATAAGTCGTAATACACATTCCTAGACCATTCTAAGCCTTTAGAATACTCTGTTAACCATTCAACACTTGTTAGAACATTCAAGGACTCATGCTACACTCTCTACGTCCCTTGGTGTACCAAGCAATGTTTCGGATCATTCTAATGGTTCTTATAAGTCCTAATACACATTCCTAGATTCTAAGCCTTTAGAATACTCTCTTAACCATTATACACTTGTTAAACCTCCAAGGACTCATGCTACACCCTCTACGTCCCTTGAGGACTCAAGTATTGTTTAGGATCATTCTAATGGTTCTTATAAGTCCTAATACACATTCCTAGACCATTCTAAGCCTTTAGAATACTCTCTTAACCATTCTACACTTGTTAGAACATCCAAGGACTCGTGCTACACCCTCTACGTCCCTTGGTGTACCAAGCAATGTTTAGGATCATTCTAATGGTTCTTATAAGTCCAAATACACCTTCCTAGACCATTCTAAGCCTTTAGAATACTCTCTTAACCATTATACACTCGTTAAAACCTCCAAGGACTCGTGCTACACCCTCTATGTCCCTTGAGGACTCAAGTATTGTTTAGGATCATTCTAATGGTTCTTATAAGTCCTAATAAACATTCCTAGACCATTCTAAGCCTTTAGAACACTCTCTTAACCATTCTACACTTGTTAGAACATCCAAGGACTCGTGCTACACCCTCTACGTCCTTTGGGATACCAAGCAATGTTTAGGATCATTCTAATGGTTCTTATAAGTCCTAATACACATTCCTAGACCATTCTAAGCCTTTAGAATACTCTCTTAACCATTCTACACTTGTTAGAACCTCCAAGGACTCATGCTACACTCTACGTCCCTTGGGGACTCAAGCATTGTTTAGGATCACTCTAATGGTTCATATAAGTCCTAATACATATTCCTAGACCATTCTAAGCCTTTAGAATACTCTCTTCACCATTCTACACTTGTTAGAACCTCCAAGGACTCGTGCTACACCCTCTACGTCCTTTGGGGTGCCAAGCAATGTTTAGGATCATTCTAATGTTTCTTATAAGTCCTAATGCACATTCCTAGACCATTCTAAGCCTTTAGAATACTCTCTTAACCATTCTACACTTGTTAGAACCTCCAATGACTCGTGCTACACCCTCTACGTCATTTGGGGTACCGAGCAATGTTTAGGATCATTCTAATGGTTCTTATAAGTCCTAATACACATTCCTAGACCATTCTAAGCCTTTAGAATACTCTCTTAACCATTCTACACTTGTTAGAACCTCCAAGGACTCATGCTACACCCTCTACGTCCCTTAGGGAGTCAAGCATTGTTTAGGATCATTCTAATGGTTCATATAAGTCCAAATACATATTCCTAGACCATTCTAAGCGTTTAGAATACTCTCTTCACCATTCTACACTTGTTAGAACCTCCAAGGACTCGTGCTACACCCTCTACGTCACTTGGGGTACCGAGCAATGTTTAGGATCATTCTAATGGTTCTTATAAGTCCTAATACACATTCCTAGACCATTCTAAGCCTTTAGAATACTCTCTTAACCATTCTACACTTGTTAGAACATTCAAGGACTCGTGCTACACCCTCTACGTCCCTTGGTGTACCAAGCAATGTTTAGGATCATTCTAATGTTTCTTATAAGTCCTAATACACATTCCTAGACCATTCTAAGCCTTTAGAATACTCTCTTAACCATTCTACACTTGTTAGAACCTCCAAGGACTCATGCTACACGCTCTACTTCCCTTGGGGACACAAGCATTGTTTTGGATCATTCTAATGGTTCTTATAAGTCCAAATTCATTTTCCTAGACCATTCTAATCCTTTAGAATACACTCTTGACCATTCTACACTTGTTTGAACATCCAAGGACTCGTGCTACACCCTCTACGTCCTTTGGGGTACCAAGAAATGTTTAGGATCATTCTAATGGTTCTTATAAGTCCTAATACACATTCCTAGACCATTCTAAGCCTTTAGAATACTCTCTTAACCATTCTACACTTGTTAGAACCTCCAAGGACTCATGTTACACGCTCTACGTCCCTTGGGGACTCAAGCATTGTTTAGGATCATTCTAATGGTTCTTATAAGTCCAAATACATATTACTAGACCATTCTAAGCCTTTAGAATACTCTCTTAACCATTCTACACTTGTTAGAACCTCCAAGGACTCACGCTACACGCTCTACGTCCCTTGGGGACTCAAGCATTGTTTAGGATCATTCTAATGGTTCTTATAAATCCAAATACATGTTCCTAGACCATTCTAAGCCTTTAGAATACTCTCTTAACCATTCTACACTTGTTAGAACCTCCAAGGACTCATGTTACACGCTCTACGTCCTTTGGGGACTCAAGCATTGTTTAGGATCATTCTAATGGTTCTTATAAATCCAAATACATAGACCATTCTAAGCCTTTAGAATACTCTGTTAACCATTCAACACTTGTTAGAACATCCAAGGACTCGTGCCACACCCTCTACGTCCCTTGGTGTACCAAGCAATGTTTCGGATCATTCTAATGGTTCTTATAAGTCCTAATACACATTCCTAGATTCTAAGCCTTTAGAATACTCTCTTAACCATTATACACTTGTTAAACCTCCAAGGACTCATGCTACACCCTCTACGTCCCTTGAGGACTCAATTATTGTTTAGGATCATTCTAATGGTTCTTATAAGTCCTAATACACATTCCTAGACCATTCTAAGCCTTTAGAATACTCTCTTAACCATTCTACACTTGTTAGAACATGCACGGACTCGTGCTACACCCTCTACGTCCCTTGGTGTACCAAGCAATGTTTAGGATCATTCTAATGGTTCTTATAAGTCCTAATACACCTTCCTAGACCATTCTAAGCCTTTAGAATACTCTCTTAACCATTCTACACTTGTTAGAACCTCCAAGGACTCACGCTACACACTCTACTTCCCTTGGGGACACAAGCATTGTTTTGGATCATTCTAATGGTTCTTATAAGTCCAAATTCATTTTCCTAGACCATTCTAATCCTTTAGAATACACTCTTGACCATTCTACACTGGTTTGAACATCCAAGGACTCGTGCTACACCCTCTACGTCCTTTGGGGTACCAAGAAATGTTTAGGATCATTCTAATGGTTCTTATAAGTCCTAATACACATTCCTAGACCATTCTAAGCCTTTAGAATACTCTCTTAACCATTCTACACTTGTTAGAACCTCCAAGGACTCTTGTTACACGCTCTACGTCCCTTGGGGACTCAAGCATTGTTTAGGATCATTCTAATGGTTCTTATAAGTCCAAATACATATTACTAGACCATTCTAAGCCTTTAGAATACTCTCTTAACCATTCTACACTTGTTAGAACCTCCAAGGACTCACGCTACACGCTCTACGTCCCTTGGGGACTCAAGCATTGTTTAGGATCATTCTAATGGTTCTTATAAATCCAAATACATGTTCCTAGACCATTCTAAGCCTTTAGAATACTCTCTTAACCATTCTACACTTGTTAGAACCTCCAAGGACTCGTGCTACACCCTCTACGTCACTTGGGGTACCGAGCAATGATTAGGATCATTCTAATGGTTCTTATAAGTCCTAATACATAGACCATTCTAAGCCTTTAGAATACTCTGTTAACCATTCAACACTTGTTAGAACATCCAAGGACTCGTGCCACACCCTCTACGTCCCTTGGTGTACCAAGCAATGTTTCGGATCATTCTAATGGTTCTTATAAGTCCTAATACACATTCCTAGATTCTAAGCCTTTAGAATACTCTCTTAACCATTATACACTTGTTAAACCTCCAAGGACTCATGCTACACCCTCTACGTCCCTTGAGGACTCAATTATTGTTTAGGATCATTCTAATGGTTCTTATAAGTCCTAATACACATTCCTAGACCATTCTAAGCCTTTAGAATACTCTCTTAACCATTCTACACTTGTTAGAACATGCACGGACTCGTGCTACACCCTCTACGTCCCTTGGTGTACCAAGCAATGTTTAGGATCATTCTAATGGTTCTTATAAGTCCTAATACACCTTCCTAGACCATTCTAAGCCTTTAGAATACTCTCTTAACCATTATACACTTGTTAAAACCTCCAAGGACTCGTGCTACACCCTCTATGTCCCTTGAGGACTCAAGTATTGTTTAGGATCATTCTAATGGTTCTTATAAGTCCTAATAAACATTCCTAGACCATTCTAAGCCTTTAGAATACTCTCTTAACCATTCTACACTTGTTAGAACATCCAAGGACTCGTGCTACACCCTCTACGTCCTTTGGGGTACCAAGCAATGTTTAGGATCATTCTAATGGTTCTTATAAGTCCTAATACACATTCCTAGACCATTCTAAGCCTTTAGAATACTCTCTTAACCATTCTACACTTGTTAGAACCTCCAAGGACTCATGCTACACCCTCTACGTCCCTTGGGGACTCAAGCATTGTTTAGGATCATTCTAATGGTTCATATAAGTCCAAATACATATTCCTAGACCATTCTAAGCCTTTAGAATACTCTCTTCACCATTCTACACTTGTTAGAACCTCCAAGGACTCGTGGTACACCCTCTACGTCACTTGGGGTACCGAGCAATGTTTAGGATCATTCTAATGGTTCTTATAAGTCCTAATACACATTCTTAGACCATTCTAAGCCTTTAGAATACTCTGTTAACCATTCAACACTTGTTAGAACATCCAAGGACTCGTGCTACACCCTCTACGTCCCTTGGTGTACCAAGCAATGTTTCGGATCATTCTAATGGTTCTTATAAGTCCTAATACACATTCCTAGATTCTAAGCCTTTAGAATACTCTCTTAACCATTATACACTTGTTAAACCTCCAAGGACTCATGCTACACCCTCTACGTCCCTTGAGGACTCAACTATTGTTTAGGATCATTCTAATGGTTCTTATAAGTCCTAATACACATTCCTAGACCATTCTAAGCCTTTAGAATACTCTCTTAACCATTCTACACTTGTTAGAACATCCAAGGACTCGTGCTACACCCTCTACGTCCCTTGGTGTACCAAGCACTGTTTAGGGTCATTCTAATGGTTCTTATAAGTCCTAATACACATTCCTAGATTCTAAGCCTTTAGAATACTCTCTTAACCATTATACACTTGTTAAAACCTCCAAGGACTCATGCTACACCCTCTACGTCCCTTGAGGACTCAAGTATTGTTTAGGATCATTCTAATGGTTCTTATAAGTCCTAATACACATTCCTAGACCATTCTAAGCCTTTAGAATACTCTCTTAACCATTCTACACTTGTTAGAACCTCCAAGGACTCGTGCTACACCCTCGACGTCCTTTGGGGTACCAAGCAATGTTTAGGATCTTTCTAATGGTTCTTATAAGTCCTAATACACATTCCTAGACCATTCTAAGCCTTTAGAATACTCTCTTAACCATTCTACACTTGTTAGAACCTCCAAGGACTCATGCTACACGCTCTACTCAAGCATTGTTTAGGATCATTCTAATGGTTCTTATAAGTCTAAACACATATTACTAGATCATTCTAAGCCTTTAGAATACTCTCTTAACTATTCTACACTTATTAGAACCTCCAAGGACTCATGCTACATGTTCTACGTCCCTTGGGGACTCAAGCATTGTTTAGGATCATTCTAATGGTTCTTATAAGTCTAAACACATATTACTAGATCATTCTAAGCCTTTAGAATACTCTCTTAACTATTCTACACTTATTAGAACCTCCAAGGACTCATGCTACATGTTCTACGTCCCTTGGGGACTCAAGCATTGTTTAGGATCATTCTAATGGTTCTTATAAGTCCAAATACATATTCCTAGACCATTCTAAGCCTTTAGAATACTCTCTTAACCATTCCACACTTGTTAGAACATCCAAGGACTCATGCTACACTCTCTACGTCCCTTGGTGTACCAAGCACTGTTTAGGATCATTCTATTGGTTTTTATAAGTCCTAATACACATTCCTAGATTCTAAGCCTTGAGAATACTCTCTTAACCATTATACACTTGTTAAAACCTCCAAGGACTCATGCTACACCCTCTACGTCCCTTGAGGACTCAAGTATTGTTTAGGATCATTCTAATGGTTCTTATAAGTCCTAATACACATTCCTAGACCATTCAAAGCCTTTAGAATACTCTCTTTACCATTCTACACTTGTTAGAACATCCAAGCACTCGTTCTACACCCTCTACGTCACTTGGGGAACCGAGCAATGTTTAGGATCATTCTAATGGTTCTTATAAGTCCTAATACACATTCCTAGACCATTCTAAGCCTTTAGAATACTCTCTTAACCATTCTACACTTGTTAGAACCTCCAAGGACTCGTGCTACACCCTCGACGTCCTTTGGGGTACCAAGCAATGTTTAGGATCATTCTAATGGTTCTTATAAGTCCTAATACACATTCCTAGACCATTCTAAGCCTTTAGAATACTCTCTTAACCATTCTACACTTGTTAGAACCTCCAAGGACTCATGCTACACGCTCTACTCAAGCATTGTTTAGGATCATTCTAATGGTTCTTATAAGTCTAAACACATATTACTAGATCATTCTAAGCCTTTAGAATACTCTCTTAACTATTCTACACTTATTAGAACTTCCAAGGACTCATGCTACATGTTCTACGTCCCTTGGGGACTCAAGCATTGTTTAGGATCATTCTAATGGTTCTTATAAGTCCAAATACATATTCCTAGACCATTCTAAGCCTTTAGAATACTCTCTTAACCATTCTACACTTGTTAGAACCTCCAAGGGCTCGTGCTACACCCTCTACGTCACTTGGGGTACCGAGCAATGTTTAGGATCATTCTAATGGTTCTTATAAGTCCTAATACACATTCCTAGACCATTCTAAGCCTTTAGAATACTCTCTTAACCATTCTACACTTGTTAGAACATCCAAGGACTCGTGCTACACCCTCTACGTCCCTTGGTGTACCAAGCACTGTTTAGGATCATTGTAATGGTTTTATAAGTCCTAATACACATTCCTAGATTCTAAGCCTTTAGAATACTCTCTTAACCATTATACACTTGTTAAAACCTCCAAGGACTCATGCTACACCCTCTACGTCCCTTGAGGACTCAAGTATTGTTTAGGATCATTCTAATGGTTCTTATAAGTCCTAATAAACATTCCTAGAACATTCTAAGCCTTTAGAATACTCTCTTAACCATTCTACACTTGTTAGAACCTCCAAGGACTCGTGCTACACCCTCGACGTCCTTTGGGGTACCAAGCAACGTTTAGGATAATTCTAATGGTTCTTATAAGTCCTAATACACATTCCTAGATTCTAAGCCTTTAGAATACTCTCTTAACCATTATACACTTGTTAAAACCTCCAAGGACTCATGCTACACCCTCTACGTCCCTTGAGGACTCAAGTATTGTTTAGGATCATTCTAATGGTTCTTATAAGTCCTAATACACATTCCTAGACCATTCTAAGCCTTTAGAATACTCTCTTAACCATTCTACACTTGTTAGAACCTCCAAGGACTCGTGCTACACCCTCGACGTCCTTTGGGGTACCAAGCAATGTTTAGGATCTTTCTAATGGTTCTTATAAGTCCTAATACACATTCCTAGACCATTCTAAGCCTTTAGAATACTCTCTTAACCATTCTACACTTGTTAGAACCTCCAAGGACTCATGCTACACGCTCTACTCAAGCATTGTTTAGGATCATTCTAATGGTTCTTATAAGTCTAAACACATATTACTAGATCATTCTAAGCCTTTAGAATACTCTCTTAACTATTCTACACTTATTAGAACCTCCAAGGACTCATGCTACATGTTCTACGTCCCTTGGGGACTCAAGCATTGTTTAGGATCATTCTAATGGTTCTTATAAGTCTAAACACATATTACTAGATCATTCTAAGCCTTTAGAATACTCTCTTAACTATTCTACACTTATTAGAACCTCCAAGGACTCATGCTACATGTTCTACATCCCTTGGGGACTCAAGCATTGTTTAGGATCATTCTAATGGTTCTTATAAGTCCAAATACATATTCCTAGACCATTCTAAGCCTTTAGAATACTCTCTTAACCATTCCACACTTGTTAGAACATCCAAGGACTCATGCTACACTCTCTACGTCCCTTGGTGTACCAAGCACTGTTTAGGATCATTCTATTGGTTTTTATAAGTCCTAATACACATTCCTAGATTCTAAGCCTTGAGAATACTCTCTTAACCATTATACACTTGTTAAAACCTCCAAGGACTCATGCTACACCCTCTACGTCCCTTGAGGACTCAAGTATTGTTTAGGATCATTCTAATGGTTCTTATAAGTCCTAATACACATTCCTAGACCATTCAAAGCCTTTAGAATACTCTCTTTACCATTCTACACTTGTTAGAACATCCAAGCACTCGTTCTACACCCTCTACGTCACTTGGGGAACCGAGCAATGTTTAGGATCATTCTAATGGTTCTTATAAGTCCTAATACACATTCCTAGACCATTCTAAGCCTTTAGAATACTCTCTTAACCATTCTACACTTGTTAGAACCTCCAAGGACTCGTGCTACACCCTCGACGTCCTTTGGGGTACCAAGCAATGTTTAGGATCATTCTAATGGTTCTTATAAGTCCTAATACACATTCCTAGACCATTCTAAGCCTTTAGAATACTCTCTTAACCATTCTACACTTGTTAGAACCTCCAAGGACTCATGCTACACGCTCTACTCAAGCATTGTTTAGGATCATTCTAATGGTTCTTATAAGTCTAAACACATATTACTAGATCATTCTAAGCCTTTAGAATACTCTCTTAACTATTCTACACTTATTAGAACTTCCAAGGACTCATGCTACATGTTCTACGTCCCTTGGGGACTCAAGCATTGTTTAGGATCATTCTAATGGTTCTTATAAGTCCAAATACATATTCCTAGACCATTCTAAGCCTTTAGAATACTCTCTTAACCATTCTACACTTGTTAGAACCTCCAAGGGCTCGTGCTACACCCTCTACGTCACTTGGGGTACCGAGCAATGTTTAGGATCATTCTAATGGTTCTTATAAGTCCTAATACACATTCCTAGACCATTCTAAGCCTTTAGAATACTCTCTTAACCATTCTACACTTGTTAGAACATCCAAGGACTCGTGCTACACCCTCTACGTCCCTTGGTGTACCAAGCACTGTTTAGGATCATTGTAATGGTTTTATAAGTCCTAATACACATTCCTAGATTCTAAGCCTTTAGAATACTCTCTTAACCATTATACACTTGTTAAAACCTCCAAGGACTCATGCTACACCCTCTACGTCCCTTGAGGACTCAAGTATTGTTTAGGATCATTCTAATGGTTCTTATAAGTCCTAATAAACATTCCTAGAACATTCTAAGCCTTTAGAATACTCTCTTAACCATTCTACACTTGTTAGAACCTCCAAGGACTCGTGCTACACCCTCGGCGTCCTTTGGGGTACCAAGCAACGTTTAGGATCATTCTAATGGTTCTTATAAGTCCTAATACACATTCCTAGATTCTAAGCCTTTAGAATACTCTCTTAACCATTATACACTTGTTAAAACCTCCAAGGACTCATGCTACACCCTCTACGTCCCTTGAGGACTCAAGTATTGTTTAGGATCATTCTAATGGTTCTTATAAGTCCTAATACACATTCCTAGACCATTCTAAGCCTTTAGAATACTCTCTTAACCATTCTACACTTGTTAGAACCTCCAAGGACTCGTGCTACACCCTCGACGTCCTTTGGGGTACCAAGCAATGTTTAGGATCTTTCTAATGGTTCTTATAAGTCCTAATACACATTCCTAGACCATTCTAAGCCTTTAGAATACTCTCTTAACCATTCTACACTTGTTAGAACCTCCAAGGACTCATGCTACACGCTCTACGTCCCTTGGGGACTCAAGCATTGTTTAGGATCATTCTAATGGTTCTTATAAGTCCAAATACATATTCCTAGACCATTCTAAGCCTTTAGAATACTCTCTTAACCATTCCACACTTGTTAGAACATCCAAGGACTCGTGCTACACTCTCTACGTCCCTTGGTGTACCAAGCACTGTTTAGGATCATTCTATTGGTTTTTATAAGTCCTAATACACATTCCTAGATTCTAAGCCTTTAGAATACTCTCTTAACCATTATACACTTGTAAAAACTCCAAGGACTCATGCTACACCCTCTACGTCCCTTGAGGACTCAAGTATTGTTTAGGATCATTCTAATGGTTCTTATAAGTCCTAATACACATTCCTAGACCATTCTAAGCCTTTAGAATACTCTCTTAACCATTCTACACTTGTTAGAACATCCAAGCACTCGTTCTACACCCTCTACGTCACTTGGGGAACCGAGCAATGTTTAGGATCATTCTAATGGTTCTTATAAGTCCTAATACACATTCCTAGACCATTCTAAGCCTTTAGAATACTCTCTTAACCATTCTACACTTGTTAGAACCTCCAAGGACTCATGCTACATGTTCTACGTCCCTTGGGGACTCAAGCATTGTTTAGGATCATTCTAATGGTTCTTATAAGTCCAAATACACATTCCTAGACCATTCTAAGCCTTTAGAATACTCTCTTAACCATTCTACACTTGTTAGAACCTCCAAGGACTCATGCTACACGCTCTACGTCCCTTGGGGACTCAAGCATTGTTTAGGATCATTCTAATGGTTCTTATAAGTCCAAATACATATTCCTAGACCATTCTAAGCCTTTAGAATACTCTCTTAACCATTCCACACTTGTTAGAACATCCAAGGACTCGTGCTACACCCTCTACGTCCCTTGGTGTACCAAGCACTGTTTAGGATCATTCTATTGGTTTTTATAAGTCCTAATACACATTCCTAGATTCTAAGCCTTTAGAATACTCTCTTAACCATTATACACTTGTTAAAACCTCCAAGGACTCATGCTACACCCTCTACGTCCCTTGAGGACTCAAGTATTGTTTAGGATCATTCTAATGGTTCTTATAAGTCCTAATACACATTCCTAGACCATTCTAAGCCTTTAGAATACTCTCTTAACCATTCTACACTTGTTAGAACATCCAAGCACTCGTTCTACACCCTCTACGTCACTTGGGGAACCGAGCAATGTTTAGGATCATTCTAATGGTTCTTATAAGTCCTAATACACATTCCTAGACCATTCTAAGCCTTTAGAATACTCTCTTAACCATTCTACACTTGTTAGAACCTCCAAGGACTCATGCTACATGTTCTACGTCCCTTGGGGACTCAAGCATTGTTTAGGATCATTCTAATGGTTCTTATAAGTCCAAATACATATTCCTAGACCATTCTAAGCCTTTAGAATACTCTCTTAACCATTCTACACTTGTTAGAACCTCCAAGGGCTCGTGCTACACCCTCTACGTCACTTAGGGTACCGAGCAATGTTTAGGATCATTCTAATGGTTCTTATAAGTCCTAATACACATTCCTAGACCATTCTAAGCCTTTAGAATACTCTCTTAACCATTCTACACTTGTTAGAACATCCAAGGACTCGTGCTACACCCTCTACGTCCCTTGGTGTACCAAGCACTGTTTAGGATCATTGTAATGGTTTTATAAGTCCTAATACACATTCCTAGATTCTAAGCCTTTAGAATACTCTCTTAACCATTATACACTTGTTAAAACCTCCAAGGACTCATGCTACACCCTCTACGTCCCTTGAGGACTCAAGTATTGTTTAGGATCATTCTAATGGTTCTTATAAGTCCTAATAAACATTCCTAGAACATTCTAAGCCTTTAGAATACTCTCTTAACCATTCTACACTTGTTAGAACCTCCAAGGACTCGTGCTACACCCTCGACGTCCTTTGGGGTACCAAGCAACGTTTAGGATCATTCTAATGGTTCTTATAAGTCCTAATACACATTCCTAGATTCTAAGCCTTTAGAATACTCTCTTAACCATTATACACTTGTTAAAACCTCCAAGGACTCATGCTACACCCTCTACGTCCCTTGAGGACTCAAGTATTGTTTAGGATCTTCTAATGGTTCTTATAAGTCCTAATACACATTCCTAGACCATTCTAAGCCTTTAGAATACTCTCTTAACCATTCTACACTTGTTAGAACCTCCAAGGACTCATGCTACACGCTCTACGTCCCTTGGGGACTCAAGCATTGTTTAGGATCATTCTAATGGTTCTTATAAGTCCAAATACATATTCCTAGACCATTCTAAGCCTTTAGAATACTCTCTTAACCATTCCACACTTGTTAGAACATCCAAGGACTCGTGCTACACCCTCTACGTCCCTTGGTGTACCAAGCACTGTTTAGGATCATTCTATTGGTTTTTATAAGTCCTAATACACATTCCTAGATTCTAAGCCTTTAGAATACTCTCTTAACCATTATACACTTGTTAAAACCTCCAAGGACTCATGCTACACCCTCTACGTCCCTTGAGGACTCAAGTATTGTTTAGGATCATTCTAATGGTTCTTATAAGTCCTAATACACATTCCTAGACCATTCTAAGCCTTTAGAATACTCTCTTAACCATTCTACACTTGTTAGAACATCCAAGCACTCGTTCTACACCCTCTACGTCACTTGGGGAACCGAGCAATGTTTAGGATCATTCTAATGGTTCTTATAAGTCCTAATACACATTCCTAGACCATTCTAAGCCTTTAGAATACTCTCTTAACCATTCTACACTTGTTAGAACCTCCAAGGACTCGTGCTACACCCTCGACGTCCTTTGGGGTACCACGCAATGTTTAGGATCATTCTAATGGTTCTTATAAGTCCTAATAAACATTCCTAGACCATTCTAAGCCTTTAGAATACTCTCTTAACCATTCTACACTTGTTAGAACATCCAAGGACTCGTGCTACACCCTCAACATCCCTTGGTGTACCAAGCAATGTTTAGGATCATTCTAATGGTTCTTACAAGTCCTAATACACCTTCCTAGACCATTTTAAGCCTTAAGAATACTCTCTTAACCATTCTACACTTGTTAGAACCTCCAAGGACTCATGCGACACCCTCTACGTCCTTTGGGGTACCAAGAAATGTTTATGATCTTTCTAATGGTTCTTATAAGTCCTAATACACATTCCTACACCATTCTAAGCCTTTAGAATACTCTCTTAACCATTCTACACTTGTTAAAACCTCCAAGGACTCATGCTACACGCTCTACGTCCCTTGGGGACTCAAGCATTGTTTAGGATCATTCTAATGGTTCTTAAAAGTCCAAATACATATTACTAGACCATTCTAAGCCTTTACAATACTCTCTTAACTATTCTACACTTGTTAGAACCTCCAAGGACTCATGTTATACGCTCTACGTCCCTTGGGGACTCAAGCATTGTTTAGGATCATTCTAATGGTTCTTATAAGTCCAAATACATATTCCTAGACCATTCTAAGCCTTTAGAATACTCTCTTAACCATTCTACACTTGTTAGAACCTCCAAGGACTCGTGCTTCACCCTCTACGTCACTTGGGGTACCGAGCAATGTTTAGGATCATTCCAATGGTTCTTATAAGTCCTAATACACATTCCTAGACCATTCTAAGCCTTTAGAATACTCTCTTAACCATTCTACACTTGTTAGAACATCCAAGGACTCGTGCTACACCCTCTACGTCACTTGGGGAACCGAGCAATGTTTAGGATCATTCTAATGGTTTTTATAAGTCCTAATACACATTCCTAGACCATTCTAAGCCTTTAGAATACTCTCTTAACCATTCTACACTTGTTAGAACCTCCAAGGACTCGTGCTACACCCTCGACGTCCTTTGGGGTACCAAGCAATGTTTAGGATCATTCTAATGGTTCTTATAAGTCCTAATAAACATTCCTAGACCATTCTAAGCCTTTAGAATACTCTCTTAACCATTCTACACTTGTTAGAACATCCAAGGACTCGTGCTACACCCTCTACATCCCTTGGTGTACCAAGCAATGTTTAGGATCATTCTAATGGTTCTTACAAGTCCTAATACACCTTCCTAGACCATTCTAAGCCTTAAGAATACTCTCTTAACCATTCTACACTTGTTAGAACCTCCAAGGACTCATGCGACACGCTCTACTTCCCTTGGGGACTCAAGCATTGTTTTGGATCATTCTAATGGTTCTTATAAGTCCAAATACATATTCCTAGACCATTCTAAGCCTTTAGAATACACTCTTAACCATTCTACACTTGTTAGAACCTCGAAGGACTCGTGCTACACCCTCTACGTCACTTGGGGTACCGAGCAATGTTTAGGATCATTCTAATGGTTCTTATAAGTCCTAATACACATTCCTAGACCATTCTAAGCCTTTAGAATACTCTCTTAACCATTCTACACTTGTTAGTACCTCCAAGGACTCGTGCTACACCCTCTACGTCACTTGTGCTTCACGCTCTACGTCCCTTGGGGAATCAAGCATTGTTTAAGATCATTCTAATGGTTCTTATAAGTCCAAATACATATTCCTAGACCATTCTAAGCCTTTAGAATACTCTCTTAACCATTCTACACTTGTTAGAACCTCCAAGGACTCGTGCTACACCCTCTACGTCACTTGGGGAACCGAGCAATGTTTAGGATCATTCTAATGGTTCTTATAAGTCCTAATACACATTCCTAGACCATTCTAAGCCTTTAGAATACTCTCTTAACCATTCTACACTTGTTAGAACCTCCAAGGACTCGTGCTACACCCTCGACGTCCTTTGGGGTACCAAGCAATGTTTAGGATCATTCTAATGGTTCTTATAAGTCCTAATACACATTCCTAGACCATTCTAAGCCTTTAGAATACTCTCTTAACCATTCTACACTTTTTAGAACCTCCAATGACTCATGCTACACGCTCTACTTCCCTTGGGGACTCAAGCATTCTTTAGGATCATTCTAATGGTTCTTATAAGTCCAAATACATATTACTAGACCATTCTAAGCCTTTAGAATACTCTCTTAACCTTTCTACACTTGTTAGAACCTCCAAGGACTCGTGTTACACCCTCTACGTCCTTTGGGGTACCAAGAAATGTTTATGATCTTTCTAATGGTTCTTATAAGTCCTAATACACATTCCTACACCATTCTAAGCCTTTAGAATACTCTCTTAACCATTCTACACTTGTTAAAACCTCCAAGGACTCATGCTACACGCTCTACGTCCCTTGGGGACTCAAGCATTGTTTAGGATCATTCTAATGGTTCTTAAAAGTCCAAATACATATTACTAGACCATTCTAAGCCTTTACAATACTCTCTTAACTATTCTACACTTGTTAGAACCTCCAAGGACTCATGTTACACGCTCTACGTCCCTTGGGGACTCAAGCATTGTTTAGGATCATTCTAATGGTTCTTATAAGTCCAAATACATATTCCTAGACCATTCTAAGCCTTTAGAATACTCTCTTAACCATTCTACACTTGTTAGAACCTCCAAGGACATGTGCTTCACCCTCTACGTCACTTGGGGTACCGAGCAATGTTTAGGATCATTCCAATGGTTCTTATAAGTCCTAATACACATTCCTAGACCATTCTAAGCCTTTAGAATACTCTCTTAACCATTCTACACTTGTTAGAACATCCAAGCACTCGTTCTACACCCTCTACGTCACTTGGGGAACCGAGCAATGTTTAGGATCATTCTAATGGTTCTTATAAGTCCTAATACACATTCCTAGACCATTCTAAGCCTTTAGAATACTCTCTTAACCATTCTACACTTGTTAGAACCTCCAAGGACTCGTGCTACACCCTCGACGTCCTTTGGGGTACCAAGCAATGTTTAGGATCATTCTAATGGTTCTTATAAGTCCTAATAAACATTCCTAGACCATTCTAAGCCTTTAGAATACTCTCTTAACCATTCTACACTTGTTAGAACATCCAAGGACTCGTGCTACACCCTCTACATCCCTTGGTGTACCAAGCAATGTTTAGGATCATTCTAATGGTTCTTACAAGTCCTAATACACCTTCCTAGACCATTCTAAGCCTTAAGAATACTCTCTTAACCATTCTACACTTGTTAGAACCTCCAAGGACTCATGCGACACCCTCTACGTCCTTTGGGGTACCAAGAAATGTTTATGATCTTTCTAATGGTTCTTATAAGTCCTAATACACATTCCTACACCATTCTAAGCCTTTAGAATACTCTCTTAACCATTCTACACTTGTTAAAACCTCCAAGGACTCATGCTACACGCTCTACGTCCCTTGGGGACTCAAGCATTGTTTAGGATCATTCTAATGGTTCTTAAAAGTCCAAATACATATTACTAGACCATTCTAAGCCTTTACAATACTCTCTTAACTATTCTACACTTGTTAGAACCTCCAAGGACTCATGTTACACGCTCTACGTCCCTTGGGGACTCAAGCATTGTTTAGGATCATTCTAATGGTTCTTATAAGTCCAAATACATATTCCTAGACCATTCTAAGCCTTTAGAATACTCTCTTAACCATTCTACACTTGTTAGAACCTCCAAGGACTCGTGCTTCACCCTCTACGTCACTTGGGGTACCGAGCAATGTTTAGGATCATTCCAATGGTTCTTATAAGTCCTAATACACATTCCTAGACCATTCTAAGCCTTTAGAATACTCTCTTAACCATTCTACACTTGTTAGAACATCCAAGCACTCGTTCTACACCCTCTACGTCACTTGGGGAACCGAGCAATGTTTAGGATCATTCTAATGGTTTTTATAAGTCCTAATACACATTCCTAGACCATTCTAAGCCTTTAGAATACTCTCTTAACCATTCTACACTTGTTAGAACCTCCAAGGACACGTGCTACACCCTCGACGTCCTTTGGGGTACCAAGCAATGTTTAGGATCATTCTAATGGTTCTTATAAGTCCTAATAAACATTCCTAGACCATTCTAAGCCTTTAGAATACTCTCTTAACCATTCTACACTTGTTAGAACATCCAAGGACTCGTGCTACACCCTCTACATCCCTTGGTGTACCAAGCAATGTTTAGGATCATTCTAATGGTTCTTACAAGTCCTAATACACCTTCCTAGACCATTCTAAGCCTTAAGAATACTCTCTTAACCATTCTACACTTGTTAGAACCTCCAAGGACTCATGCGACACGCTCTACTTCCCTTGGGGACTCAAGCATTGTTTTGGATCATTCTAATGGTTCTTATAAGTCCAAATACATATTCCTAGACCATTCTAAGCCTTTAGAATACACTCTTAACCATTCTACACTTGTTAAAACCTCCAAGGACTCGTGCTACACCCTCTACGTCACTTGGGGTACCGAGCAATGTTTAGGATCATTCTAATGGTTCTTATAAGTCCTAATACACATTCCTAGACCATTCTAAGCCTTTAGAATACTCTCTTAACCATTCTACACTTGTTAGTACCTCCAAGGACTCGTGCTACACCCTCTACGTCACTTGTGCTTCACGCTCTACGTCCCTTGGGGACTCAAGCATTGTTTAAGATCATTCTAATGGTTCTTATAAGTCCAAATACATATTCCTAGACCATTCTAAGCCTTTAGAATACTCTCTTAACCATTCTACACTTGTTAGAACCTCCAAGGACTCGTGCTACACCCTCTACGTCACTTGGGGAACCGAGCAATGTTTAGGATCATTCTAATGGTTCTTATAAGTCCTAATACACATTCCTAGACCATTCTAAGCCTTTAGAATACTCTCTTAACCATTCTACACTTGTTAGAACCTCCAAGGACTCGTGCTACACCCTCGACGTCCTTTGGGGTACCAAGCAATGTTTAGGATCATTCTAATGGTTCTTATAAGTCCTAATACACATTCCTAGACCATTCTAAGCCTTTAGAATACTCTCTTAACCATTCTACACTTTTTAGAACCTCCAATGACTCATGCTACACGCTCTACTTCCCTTGGGGACTCAAGCATTCTTTAGGATCATTCTAATGGTTCTTATAAGTCCAAATACATATTACTAGACCATTCTAAGCCTTTAGAATACTCTCTTAACCTTTCTACACTTGTTAGAACCTCCAAGGACTCGTGTTACACCCTCTACGTCCTTTGGGGTACCAAGAAATGTTTATGATCTTTCTAATGGTTCTTATAAGTCCTAATACACATTCCTACACCATTCTAAGCCTTTAGAATACTCTCTTAACCATTCTACACTTGTTAAAACCTCCAAGGACTCATGCTACACGCTCTACGTCCCTTGGGGACTCAAGCATTGTTTAGGATCATTCTAATGGTTCTTAAAAGTCCAAATACATATTACTAGACCATTCTAAGCCTTTACAATACTCTCTTAACTATTCTACACTTGTTAGAACCTCCAAGGACTCATGTTACACGCTCTACGTCCCTTGGGGACTCAAGCATTGTTTAGGATCATTCTAATGGTTCTTATAAGTCCAAATACATATTCCTAGACCATTCTAAGCCTTTAGAATACTCTCTTAACCATTCTACACTTGTTAGAACCTCCAAGGACATGTGCTTCACCCTCTACGTCACTTGGGGTACTGAGCAATGTTTAGGATCATTCCAATGGTTCTTATAAGTCCTAATACACATTCCTAGACCATTCTAAGCCTTTAGAATACTCTCTTAACCATTCTACACTTGTTAGAACATCCAAGCACTCGTTCTACACCCTCTACGTCACTTGGGGAACCGAGCAATGTTTAGGATCATTCTAATGGTTCTTATAAGTCCTAATACACATTCCTAGACCATTCTAAGCCTTTAGAATACTCTCTTAACCATTCTACACTTGTTAGAACCTCCAAGGACTCGTGCTACACCCTCGACGTCCTTTGGGGTACCAAGCAATGTTTAGGATCATTCTAATGGTTCTTATAAGTCCTAATAAACATTCCTAGACCATTCTAAGCCTTTAGAATACTCTCTTAACCATTCTACACTTGTTAGAACATCCAAGGACTCGTGCTACACCCTCTACATCCCTTGGTGTACCAAGCAATGTTTAGGATCATTCTAATGGTTCTTACAAGTCCTAATACACCTTCCTAGACCATTCTAAGCCTTAAGAATACTCTCTTAACCATTCTACACTTGTTAGAACCTCCAAGGACTCATGCGACACCCTCTACGTCCTTTGGGGTACCAAGAAATGTTTATGATCTTTCTAATGGTTCTTATAAGTCCTAATACACATTCCTACACCATTCTAAGCCTTTAGAATACTCTCTTAACCATTCTACACTTGTTAAAACCTCCAAGGACTCATGCTACACGCTCTACGTCCCTTGGGGACTCAAGCATTGTTTAGGATCATTCTAATGGTTCTTAAAAGTCCAAATACATATTACTTGACCATTCTAAGCCTTTACAATACTCTCTTAACTATTCTACACTTGTTAGAACCTCCAAGGACTCATGTTACACGCTCTACGTCCCTTGGGGACTCAAGCATTGTTTAGGATCATTCTAATGGTTCTTATAAGTCCAAATACATATTCCTAGACCATTCTAAGCCTTTAGAATACTCTCTTAACCATTCTACACTTGTTAGAACCTCCAAGGACTCGTGCTTCACCCTCTACGTCACTTGGGGTACCGAGCAATGTTTAGGATCATTCCAATGGTTCTTATAAGTCCTAATACACATTCCTAGACCATTCTAAGCCTTTAGAATACTCTCTTAACCATTCTACACTTGTTAGAACATCCAAGCACTCGTTCTACACCCTCTACGTCACTTGGGGAACCGAGCAATGTTTAGGATCATTCTAATGGTTTTTATAAGTCCTAATACACATTCCTAGACCATTCTAAGCCTTTAGAATACTCTCTTAACCATTCTACACTTGTTAGAACCTCCAAGGACACGTGCTACACCCTCGACGTCCTTTGGGGTACCAAGCAATGTTTAGGATCATTCTAATGGTTCTTATAAGTCCTAATAAACATTCCTAGACCATTCTAAGCCTTTAGAATACTCTCTTAACCATTCTACACTTGTTAGAACATCCAAGGACTCGTGCTACACCCTCTACATCCCTTGGTGTACCAAGCAATGTTTAGGATCATTCTAATGGTTCTTACAAGTCCTAATACACCTTCCTAGACCATTCTAAGCCTTAAGAATACTCTCTTAACCATTCTACACTTGTTAGAACCTCCAAGGACTCATGCGACACGCTCTACTTCCCTTGGGGACTCAAGCATTGTTTTGGATCATTCTAATGGTTCTTATAAGTCCAAATACATATTCCTAGACCATTCTAAGCCTTTAGAATACACTCTTAACCATTCTACACTTGTTAGAACCTCGAAGGACTCGTGCTACACCCTCTACGTCACTTGGGGTACCGAGCAATGTTTAGGATCATTCTAATGGTTCTTATAAGTCCTAATACACATTCCTAGACCATTCTAAGCCTTTAGAATACTCTCTTAACCATTCTACACTTGTTAGTACCTCCAAGGACTCGTGCTACACCCTCTACGTCACTTGTGCTTCACGCTCTACGTCCCTTGGGGACTCAAGCATTGTTTAAGATCATTCTAATGGTTCTTATAAGTCCAAATACATATTCCTAGACCATTCTAAGCCTTTAGAATACTCTCTTAACCATTCTACACTTGTTAGAACCTCCAAGGACTCGTGCTACACCCTCTACGTCACTTGGGGAACCGAGCAATGTTTAGGATCATTCTAATGGTTCTTATAAGTCCTAATACACATTCCTAGACCATTCTAAGCCTTTAGAATACTCTCTTAACCATTCTACACTTGTTAGAACCTCCAAGGACTCGTGCTACACCCTCGACGTCCTTTGGGGTACCAAGCAATGTTTAGGATCATTCTAATGGTTCTTATAAGTCCTAATACACATTCCTAGACCATTCTAAGCCTTTAGAATACTCTCTTAACCATTCTACACTTTTTAGAACCTCCAATGACTCATGCTACACGCTCTACTTCCCTTGGGGACTCAAGCATTCTTTAGGATCATTCTAATGGTTCTTATAAGTCCAAATACATATTACTAGACCATTCTAAGCCTTTAGAATACTCTCTTAACCTTTCTACACTTGTTAGAACCTCCAAGGACTCGTGTTACACCCTCTACGTCCTTTGGGGTACCAAGAAATGTTTATGATCTTTCTAATGGTTCTTATAAGTCCTAATACACATTCCTACACCATTCTAAGCCTTTAGAATACTCTCTTAACCATTCTACACTTGTTAAAACCTCCAAGGACTCATGCTACACGCTCTACGTCCCTTGGGGACTCAAGCATTGTTTAGGATCATTCTAATGGTTCTTAAAAGTCCAAATACATATTACTAGACCATTCTAAGCCTTTACAATACTCTCTTAACTATTCTACACTTGTTAGAACCTCCAAGGACTCATGTTACACGCTCTACGTCCCTTGGGGACTCAAGCATTGTTTAGGATCATTCTAATGGTTCTTATAAGTCCAAATACATATTCCTAGACCATTCTAAGCCTTTAGAATACTCTCTTAACCATTCTACACTTGTTAGAACCTCCAAGGACTCGTGCTTCACCCTCTACGTCACTTGGGGTACCGAGCAATGTTTAGGATCATTCCAATGGTTCTTATAAGTCCTAATACACATTCCTAGACCATTCTAAGCCTTTAGAATACTCTCTTAACCATTCTACACTTGTTAGAACATCCAAGCACTCGTTCTACACCCTCTACGTCACTTGGGGAACCGAGCAATGTTTAGGATCATTCTAATGGTTCTTATAAGTCCTAATACACATTCCTAGACCATTCTAAGCCTTTAGAATACTCTCTTAACCATTCTACACTTGTTAGAACCTCCAAGGACTCGTGCTACACCCTCGACGTCCTTTGGGGTACCAAGCAATGTTTAGGATCATTCTAATGGTTCTTATAAGTCCTAATAAACATTCCTAGACCATTCTAAGCCTTTAGAATACTCTCTTAACCATTCTACACTTGTTAGAACATCCAAGGACTCGTGCTACACCCTCTACATCCCTTGGTGTACCAAGCAATGTTTAGGATCATTCTAATGGTTCTTACAAGTCCTAATACACCTTCCTAGACCATTCTAAGCCTTAAGAATACTCTCTTAACCATTCTACACTTGTTAGAACCTCCAAGGACTCATGCGACACCCTCTACGTCCTTTGGGGTACCAAGAAATGTTTATGATCTTTCTAATGGTTCTTATAAGTCCTAATACACATTCCTACACCATTCTAAGCCTTTAGAATACTCTCTTAACCATTCTACACTTGTTAGAACCTCCAAGGACTCGTGCTTCACCCTCTACGTCACTTGGGGTACCGAGCAATGTTTAGGATCATTCCAATGGTTCTTATAAGTCCTAATACACATTCCTAGACCATTCTAAGCCTTTAGAATACTCTCTTAACCATTCCACACTTGTTAGAACATCCAAGGACTCGTGCTACACCCTCTACGTCCCTTGGTGTACCAAGCACTGTTTAGGATCATTCTAATGGTTCTTATAAGTCCTAATACACATTCCTAGATTCTAAGCCTTTAGAATACTCTCTTAACCATTATACACTTCTTAAAACCTCCAAGGACTCATGCTACACCCTCTACGTCCCTTGAGCACTCAAGTATTTTTTAGGATCATTCTAATGGTTCTTATAAGTCCTAATACATATTACTAGACCATTCTAAGCCTTTACAATACTCTCTTAACTATTCTACACTTGTTAGAACCTCCAAGGACTCATGTTACACGCTCTACGTCCCTTGGGGACTCAAGCATTGTTTAGGATCATTCTAATGGTTCTTATAAGTCCAAATACATATTCCTAGACCATTCTAAGCCTTTAGAATACTCTCTTAACCATTCTACACTTGTTAGAACCTCCAAGGACTCGTGCTACACCCTCGACGTCCTTTGGGGTACCAAGCAATGTTTAGGATCATTCTAATGGTTCTTATAAGTCCTAATACAAATTCCTAGACCATTCTAAGCCTTTAGAATACTCTCTTAACCATTCTACACTTGTTAAAACCTCCAAGGACTCGTGCTTCACCCTCTACGTCACTTGGGGTACCGGGCAATGTTTAGGATCATTCCAATGGTTCTTATAAGTCCTAATACACATTCCTAGACCATTCTAAGCCTTTAGAATACTCTCTTAACCATTCCACACTTGTTAGAACATCCAAGGACTCGTGCTACACCCTCTACGTCCCTTGGTGTACCAAGCACTGTTTAGGATCATTCTTATGGTTCTTATAAGTCCTAATACACATTCCTAGATTCTAAGCCTTTAGAATACTCTCTTAACCATTCTACACTTGTTAAAACCTCCAAGGACTCATGCTACACGCTCTACGTCCCTTGGGGACTCAAGCATTGTTTAGGATCATTCTAATGGTTATTAAAAGTCCAAATACATATTACTAGACCATTCTAAGCCTTTACAATACTCTCTTAACTATTCTACACTTGTTAGAACCTCCAAGGACTCATGTTACACGCTCTACGTCCCTTGGGGACTCAAGCATTGTTTAGGATCATTCTAATGGTTCTTATAAGTCCAAATACATATTCCTAGACCATTCTAAGCCTTTAGAATACTCTCTTAACCATTCTACACTTGTTAGAACCTCCAAGGACTCGTGCTACACCCTCGACGTCCTTTGGGGTACCAAGCAATGTTTAGGATCATTCTAATGGTTCTTATAAGTCCTAATACAAATTCCTAGACCATTCTAAGCCTTTAGAATACTCTCTTAACCATTCTACATTTGTTAGAACCTCCAAGGACTTGTGCTACACCCTCGACGTCCTTTGGGGTACCACGCAATGTTTAGGATCATTCTAATGGTTCTTATAAGTCCTAATACACATTCCTAGACCATTCTAAGCCTTTAGAATACTCTCTTAACCATTCTACACTTGTTAGAACCTCCAAGGACTCATGCTACACGCTCTACGTCCCTTGGGGACTCAAGCATTGTTTAGGATCATTCTAATGGTTCTTAAAAGTCCAAATACATATTACTAGACCATTCTAAGCCTTTACAATACTCTCTTAACTATTCTACACTTGTTAGAACCTCCAAGGACTCATGTTACACGCTCTACGTCCCTTGGGGACTCAAGCATTGTTTAGGATCATTCTAATGGTTCTTATAAGTCCAAATACATATTCCTAGACCATTCTAAGCCTTTAGAATACTCTCTTAACCATTCTACACTTGTTAAAACCTCCAAGGACTCGTGCTTCACCCTCTACGTCACTTGGGGTACCGAGCAATGTTTAGGATCATTCCAATGGTTCTTATAAGTCCTAATACACATTCCTAGACCATTCTAAGCCTTTAGAATACTCTCTTAACCATTCCACACTTGTTAGAACATCCAAGGACTCGTGCTACACCCTCTACGTCCCTTGGTGTACCAAGCACTGTTTAGGATCATTCTAATGGTTCTTATAAGTCCTAATACACATTCCTAGATTCTAAGCCTTTAGAATACTCTCTTAACCATTCTACACTTGTTAAAACCTCCAAGGACTCATGCTACACGCTCTACGTCCCTTGGGGACTCAAGCATTGTTTAGGATCATTCTAATGGTTCTTAAAAGTCCAAATACATATTACTAGACCATTCTAAGCCTTTACAATACTCTCTTAACTATTCTACACTTGTTAGAACCTCCAAGGACTCATGTTACACACTCTACGTCCCTTGGGGACTCAAGCATTGTTTAGGATCATTCTAATGGTTCTTATAAGTCCAAATACATATTCCTAGACCATTCTAAGCCTTTAGAATACTCTCTTAACCATTCTACACTTGTTAGAACCTCCAAGGACTCGTGCTACACCCTCGACGTCCTTTGGGGTACCAAGCAATGTTTAGGATCATTCTAATGATTCTTATAAGTCCTAATACATATTCCTAGACCATTCTAAGCCTTTAGAATACTCTCTTAACCATTCTACACTTGTTAGAACCTCGAAGGACTCGTGCTACACCCTCGACGTCCTTTGGGGTACCAAGCAATGTTTAGGATCATTCTAATGGTTCTTATAAGTCCTAATACACATTCCTAGACCATTCTAAGCCTTTAGAATACTCTCTTAACCATTCTACACTTGTTAGAACCTCCAAGGACTCATGCTACACGCTCTACTCAAGCATTGTTTAGGATCATTCTAATGGTTCTTATAAGTCTAAACACATATTACTAGATCATTCTAAGCCTTTAGAATACTCTCTTAACTATTCTACACTTATTAGAACCTCCAAGGACTCATGCTACATGTTCTACGTCCCTTGGGGACTCAAGCATTGTTTAGGATCATTCTAATGGTTCTTATAAGTCCAAATACATATTCCTAGACCATTCTAAGCCTTTAGAATACTCTCTTAACCATTCTACACTTGTTAGAACCTCCAAGGACTCGTGCTACACCCTCTACGTCACTTGGGGTACCGAGCAATGTTTAGGATCATTCTAATGGTTCTTATAAGTCCTAATACGCATTCCTAGACCATTCTAAGCCTTTAGAATACTCTCTTAACCATTCTACACTTGTTAGAACATCCAAGGACTCGTGCTACACCCTCTACGTCCCTTGGTGTACCAAGCACTGTTTAGGATCATTCTAATGGTTTTATAAGTCCTAATACACATTCCTAGATTCTAAGCCTTTAGAATACTCTCTTAACCATTATACACTTGTTAAAACCTCCAAGGACTCATGCTACACCCTCTACGTCCCTTGAGGACTCAAGTATTGTTTAGGATCATTCTAATGGTTCTTATAAGTCCTAATAAACATTCCTAGACCATTCTAAGCCTTTAGAATACTCTCTTAACCATTCTACACTTGTTAGAACATCCAAGGACTCGTGCTACACCCTCTACATCCCTTGGTGTACCAAGCAATGTTTAGGATCATTCTAATGGTTCTTACAAGTCCTAATACACCTTCCTAGACCATTCTAAGCCTTAAGAATACTCTCTTAACCATTCTACACTTGTTAGAACCTCCAAGGACTCATGCGACACGCTCTACTTCCCTTGGGGACTCAAGCATTGTTTAGGATCATTCTAATGGTTGTTATAAGTCCAAATACATATTCCTAGACCATTCTAAGCCTTTAGAATACACTCTTAACCATTCTACACTTGTTAGAACCTCGAAGGACTCGTGCTACACCCTCTACGTCACTTGGGGTACCGAGCAATGTTTAGGATCATTCTAATGGTTCTTATAAGTCCTAATACACATTCCTAGACCATTCTAAGCCTTTAGAATACTCTCTTAACCATTCTACACTTGTTAGAACCTCCAAGGACTCGTGCTACACCCTCTACGTCACTTGTGCTTCACGCTCTACGTCCCTTGGGGACTCAAGCATTGTTTAGGATCATTCTAATGGTTCTTATAAGTCCAAATACATATTCCTAGACCATTCTAAGCCTTTAGAATACTCTCTTAACCATTCTACACTTGTTAGAACCTCCAAGGACTCGTGCTACACCCTCTACGTCACTTGGGGTACCGAGCAATGTTTAGGATCATTCTAATGGTTCTTATAAGTCCTAATACACATTCCTAGACCATTCTAAGCCTTTAGAATACTCTCTTAACTATTCTACACTTGTTAGAACCTCCAAGGACTCGTGCTACACCCTCTACGTCCCTTGGTGTACCAAGCACTGTTTAGGATCATTCTAATGGTTTTATAAGTCCTAATACACATTCCTAGATTCTAAGCCTTTAGAATACTCTCTTAACCATTATACACTTGTTAAAACCTCCAAGGACTCGTGCTACACCCTCTATGTCCCTTGAGGACTCAAGTATTGTTTAGGATCATTCTAATGGTTCTTATAAGTCCAAATACATATTGCTAGACCATTCTAAGCCTTTAGAATACTCTCTTAACCATTCTACACTTGTTAAAACCTCCAAGGACTCGTGCTTCACCCTCTACGTCACTTGGGGTACCGAGCAATGTTTAGGATCATTCCAATGGTTCTTATAAGTCCTAATACACATTCCTAGACCATTCTAAGCCTTTAGAATACTCTCTTAACCATTCCACACTTGTTAGAACATCCAAGGACTCGTGCTACACCCTCTACGTCCCTTGGTGTACCAAGCACTGTTTAGGATCATTCTAATGGTTCTTATAAGTCCTAATACACATTCCTAGATTCTATGCCTTTAGAATACTCTCTTAACCATTCTACACTTGTTAAAACCTCCAAGGACTCATGCTACACGCTCTACGTCCCTTGGGGACTCAAGCATTGTTTAGGATCATTCTAATGGTTCTTAAAAGTCCAAATACATATTACTAGACCATTCTAAGCCTTTACAATACTCTCTTAACTATTCTACACTTGTTAGAACCTCCAAGGACTCATGTTACACGCTCTACGTCCCTTGGGGACTCAAGCATTGTTTAGGATCATTCTAATGGTTCTTATAAGTCCAAATACATATTACTAGACTATTCTAAGCCTTTAGAATACTCTCTTAACTATTCTACACTTGTTAGAACCTCCAAGGACTCATGCTACACGCTCTACATCCCTTGCGGACTCAAGCATTGTTTAGGATCATTCTAATGGTTCTTCTAAGTCCAAATACATATTCCTAGACCATTCTAAACCTTTAGAATACTCTCTTAACCATTCTACACTTGTTAGAACCTCCAAGGACTCGTGCTACACCCTCGACATCCTTTGGGGTACCAAGCAATGTTTAGGATCATTCTAATGGTTCTTATAAGTCCTAATACACATTCCTAGACCATTCTAAGCCTTTAGAATACTCTCTTAACCATTCTACACTTGTTAGAACCTCCAAGGACTCATGCTACACGCTCTACTCAAGCATTGTTTAGGATCATTCTAATGGTTCTTATAAGTCTAAACACATATTACTAGATCATTCTAAGCCTTTAGAATACTCTCTTAACTATTCTACACTTATTAGAACCTCCAAGGACTCATGCTACATGTTCTACGTCCCTTGGGGACTCAAGCATTGTTTAGGATCATTCTAATGGTTCTTATAAGTCCAAATACATATTCCTAGACCATTCTAAGCCTTTAGAATACTCTCTTAACCATTCTACAGTTGTTAGAACCTCCAAGGACTCGTGCTACACCCTCTACGTCACTTGGGGTACCGAGCAATGTTTAGGAACATTCTAATGGTTCTTATAAGTCCTAATACACATTCCTAGACCATTCTAAGCCTTTAGAATACTCTCTTAACCATTCTACACTTGTTAGAACATCCAAGGACTCGTGCTACACCCTCTACGTCCCTTGGTGTACCAAGCACTGTTTAGGATCATTCTAATGGTTTTATAAGTCCTAATACACATTCCTAGATTCTAAGCCTTTAGAATACTCTCTTAACCATTATACACTTGTTAAAACCTCCAAGGACTCATGCTACACCCTCTACGTCCCTTGAGAACTCAAGTATTGTTTAGGATCATTCTAATGGTTCTTATAAGTCCTAATAAACATTCCTAGACCATTCTAAGCCTTTAGAATACTCTCTTAACCATTCTACACTTGTTAGAACATCCAAGGACTCGTGCTACACCCTCTACATCCCTTGGTGTACCAAGCAATGTTTAGGATCATTCTAATGGTTCTTACAAGTCCTAATACACCTTCCTAGACCATTCTAAGCCTTAAGAATACTCTCTTAACCATTCTACACTTGCTAGAACCTCCAAGGACTCATGCGACACGCTCTACTTCCCTTGGGGACTCAAGCATTGTTTAGGATCATTCTAATGGTTCTTATAAGTCCAAATACATATTCCTAGACCATTCTAAGCCTTTAGAATACACTCTTAACCATTCTACACTTGTTAGAACCTCGAAGGACTCGTGCTACACCCTCTACGTCACTTGGGGTACCGAGCAATGTTTAGGATCATTCTAATGGTTCTTATAAGTCCTAATACACATTCCTAGACCATTCTAAGCCTTTAGAATACTCTCTTAACCATTCTACACTTGTTAGAACATCCAAGGACTCGTGCTACACCCTCTACGTCCCTTGGTGTACAAAGTAATGTTTAGGATCATTCTAATAGTTTTTATAAGTCCTAATACACATTCCTAGATTCTAAGCCTTTAGAATACTCTCTTAACCATTATACACTTGTTAAAACCTCCAAGGACTCATGCTACACCCTCTACGTCCCTTGAGAACTCAAGTATTGTTTAGGATCATTCTAATGGTTCTTATAAGTCCTAATAAACATTCCTAGACCATTCTAAGCCTTTAGAATACTCTCTTAACCATTCTACACTTGTTAGAACATCCAAGGACTCGTGCTACACCCTCTACATCCCTTGGTGTACCAAGCAATGTTTAGGATCATTCTAATGGTTCTTACAAGTCCTAATACACCTTCCTAGACCATTCTAAGCCTTAAGAATACTCTCTTAACCATTCTACACTTGTTAGAACCTCCAAGGACACATGCGACACGCTCTACTTCCCTTGGGGACTCAAGCATTGTTTAGGATCATTCTAATGGTTCTTATAAGTCCAAATACATATTCCTAGACCATTCTAAGCCTTTAGAATACACTCTTAACCATTCTACACTTGTTAGAACCTCGAAGGACTCGTGCTACACCCTCTACGTCACTTGGGGTACCGAGCAATGTTTAGGATCATTCTAATGGTTCTTATAAGTCCTAATACACATTCCTAGACCATTCTAAGCCTTTAGAATACTCTCTTAACCATTCTACACTTGTTAGAACATCCAAGGACTCGTGCTACACCCTCTACGTCCCTTGGTGTACAAAGTAATGTTTAGGATCATTCTAATAGTTTTTATAAGTCCTAATGGTTAACAGAGTATTCTAAAGGCTTAGAATGGTCTAGGAATGTGTATTAGGACTTATAAGAACCATTAGAATTATCCTAAACATTGCTCGGTATCCCAAGTGACGTAGAGGGTGTAGCACGAGTCCTTGGAGGTTCTAAAAAGTGTAGAATGGTTAAGAGAGTATTCTAAAGGCTTAGAATGGTCTAGGAACATGTATTTGGATTTATAAGAACCATTAGAATGATCCTAAACAATGCTTGAGTCCCCAAGGGACGTAGAGCGTGTAGCGTGAGTCCTTGGAGGTTCTAACAAGTGTAGAATGGTTAAGAGAGTATTCTAAAGGCTTAGAATGGTCTAGTAATATGTATTTGGACTTATAAGAACCATTAGAATGATCCTAAACAATGCTTGAGTCCCCAAGGGACGTAGAGCGTGTAACATGAGTCCTTGGAGGTTCTAACAAGTGTAGAATGGTTAAGAGAGTATTCTAAAGGCTTAGAATGGTCTAGGAATGTGTATTAGGACTTATAAGAACCATTAGAATGATCCTAAACATTTCTTGGTACCCCAAAGGACGTAGAGGGTGTAGCACGAGTCCTTGGATGTTCAAACAAGTGTAGAATGGTTAAGAGAGTATTAAAAAGGCTTAGAATGGTCCATGAATGTGTATTAGGACTTATAAGAACCATTAGAATGATCCTAAACATTGCCATGTACCCCAAAGGACGTAGAGGGTGTAGCACGAGTCCTTGGAGGTTCTAACAAGTGTAGAATGGTTAAGAGAGTATTCTAAAGGCTTAGAATTGTCTAGGAATATGTATTTGGACTTATATGAACCATTTGAATGATCCTAAACAGTGCTTGAGTCCCCAAGGGACGTAGAGGGTGTAGCATGAGTCCTTGGGGGTTCTAAGAAGTGTAGAATGGTTAAGAGAGTATTCTAAAGGCTTAGAATGGTCTAGAAATGTGTATTAGGACTTATAAGAACCATTAGAATGATCCTAAACATTGCTTGAGTCCCCAAGGGACGTACAGCGTGTAGCATGAGTCCTTAGAGGTTCTAACAAGTGTAGAATGGTTAAGAGAGTATTCTACAGGTTTAGAATGGTCTAGGAATGTGTATTAGGACTTATAAGAACCATTAGAATGATCCTAAACATTGCTCGGTACCCCAAGGGACGTAGAGGGTGTAGCACGAGTCCTTGGAGGTTCTAACAAGTGTAGAATGGTTAAGAGAGTATTCTAAAGGCTTAGAATGGTCTAGGAATGTGTATTAGGACTTATAAGAACCATTAGAATGATCCTAAACAATACTTGAGTCCTCAAGGGACGTAGAGGGTGTAGCATGAGTCCTTGGAGGTTTTAACAAGTGTATAATGGTTAAGAGAGTATTCTAAAGGCTTAGAATCTAGGAATGTGTATTAGGACTTATAAGAACCATTAGAATGATCCTAAACATTGCTTGGTACACCAAGGGACGTAGAGGGTGTAGCACGAGTCCTTGAATGTTCTAACAAGTGTAGAATGGTTAAGAGAGTATTCTAAAGGCTTAGAATGGTCTAGGAATGTGTATTAGGACTTATAAGAACCATTAGAATGATCCTAAACATTGCTCGGTACCCCAAGTGACGTAGAGGGTGTAGCACGAGTCCTTGGAGGTTCTAACAAGTGTAGAATGGTTAAGAGAGTATTCTAAAGGCTTAGAATGGTCTAGGAATATGTATTTGGATTTATAAGAACCATTAGAATGATCCTAAACAATGCTTGAGTCCCCAAGGGACGTAGAGCGTGTAGCGTGAGTCCTTGGAGGTTCTAACAAGTGTAGAATGGTTAAGAGAGTATTATTCTAAAGGCTTAGAATGGTCTAGTAATATGTATTTGGACTTATAAGAACCATTAGAATGATCCTAAACAATGCTTGAGTCCCCAAGGGACGTAGAGCGTGTAACATGAGTCCTTGGAGGTTTAACAAGTGTATAATGGTTAAGAGAGTATTCTAAAGGCTTAGAATCTAGGAATGTGTATTAGGACTTATAAGAACCATTAGAATGATCCGAAACATTGCTTGGTACACCAAGGGACGTAGAGGGTGTAGCATGAGTCCTTGGATGTTCTAACAAGTGTTGAATGGTTAACAAAGTATTCTAAAGGCTTAGAATGGTCTAGGAATGTGTATTAGGACTTATAAGAACCATTAGAATTATCCTAAACATTGCTCGGTATCCCAAGTGACGTAGAGGGTGTAGCACGAGTCCTTGGAGGTTCTAAAAAGTGTAGAATGGTTAAGAGAGTATTCTAAAGGCTTAGAATGGTCTAGGAACATGTATTTGGATTTATAAGAACCATTAGAATGATCCTAAACAATGCTTGAGTCCCCAAGGGACGTAGAGCGTGTAGCGTGAGTCCTTGGAGGTTCTAACAAGTGTAGAATGGTTAAGAGAGTATTCTAAAGGCTTAGAATGGTCTAGTAATATGTATTTGGACTTATAAGAACCATTAGAATGATCCTAAACAATGCTTGAGTCCCCAAGGGACGTAGAGCGTGTAACATTAGTCCTTGGAGGTTCTAACAAGTGTAGAATGGTTAAGAGAGTATTCTAAAGGCTTAGAATGGTCTAGGAATGTGTATTAGGACTTATAAGAACCATTAGAATGATCCTAAACATTTCTTGGTACCCCAAAGGACGTAGAGGGTGTAGCACGAGTCCTTGGATGTTCAAACAAGTGTAGAATGGTTAAGAGAGTATTAAAAAGGCTTAGAATGGTCTATGAATGTGTATTAGGACTTATAAGAACCATTAGAATGATCCTAAACATTGCCATGTACCCCAAAGGACGTAGAGGGTGTAGCACGAGTCCTTGGATGTTCAAACAAGTGTAGAATGGTTAAGAGAGTATTAAAAAGGCTTAGAATGGTCTATGAATGTGTATTAGGACTTATAAGAACCATTAGAATGATCCTAAACATTGCCATGTACCCCAAAGGACGTAGAGGGTGTAGCACGAGTCCTTGGAGGTTCTAACAAGTGTAGAATGGTTAAGAGAGTATTCTAAAGGCTTAGAATGGTCTAGGAATATGTATTTGGACTTATATGAACCATTAGAATGATCCTAAACAGTGCTTGAGTCCCCAAGGGACGTAGAGGGTGTAGCATGAGTCCTTGGGGGTTCTAAGAAGTGTAGAATGGTTAAGAGAGTATTCTAAAGGCTTAGAATGGTCTAGGAATGTGTATTAGGACTTATAAGAACCATTAGAATGATCCTAAACATTGCTCGGTACCCCAAGGGACGTAGAGGGTGTAGCACGAGTCCTTGGAGGTTCTAACAAGTGTAGAATGGTTAAGAGAGTATTCTAAAGGCTTAGAATGGTCTAGGAATATGTATTTGGACTTATATGAACCATTAGAATGATCCTAAACAGTGCTTGAGTCCCCAAGGGACGTAGAGGGTGTAGCATGAGTCCTTGGGGGTTCTAAGAAGTGTAGAATAGTTAAGAGAGTATTCTAAAGGCTTAGAATGGTCTAGAAATGTGTATTAGGACTTATAAGAACCATTAGAATGATCCTAAACATTGCTTGAGTCCCCAAGGGACGTACAGCGTGTAGCATGAGTCCTTGGAGGTTCTAACAAGTGTAGAATGGTTAAGAGAGTATTCTAAAGGCTTAGAATGGTCTAGGAATGTGTATTAGG
Organism: Crotalaria pallida; assembly: GCA_037953625.1. Classification (NCBI taxonomy): domain Eukaryota; kingdom Viridiplantae; phylum Streptophyta; class Magnoliopsida; order Fabales; family Fabaceae; genus Crotalaria; species Crotalaria pallida. Next base: position 68,619,030 of record CM075649.1, on the reverse strand, counting down.
ACTTATAAGAACCATTAGAATGATCCTAAACATTGCTCGGTACCCCAAGGGACGTAGAGGGTGTAGCACGAGTCCTTGGAGGTTCTAACAAGTGTAGAATGGTTAAGAGAGTATTCTAAAGGCTTAGAATGGTCTAGGAATGTGTATTAGGACTTATAAGAACCATTAGAATGATCCTAAACAATACTTGAGTCCTCAAGGGACGTAGAGGGTGTAGCATGAGTCCTTGGAGGTTTTAACAAGTGTATAATGGTTAAGAGAGTATTCTAAAGGCTTAGAATCTAGGAATGTGTATTAGGACTTATAAGAACCATTAGAATGATCCTAAACATTGCTTGGTACACCAAGGGACGTAGAGGGTGTAGCACGAGTCCTTGAATGTTCTAACAAGTGTAGAATGGTTAAGAGAGTATTCTAAAGGCTTAGAATGGTCTAGGAATGTGTATTAGGACTTATAAGAACCATTAGAATGATCCTAAACATTGCTCGGTACCCCAAGTGACGTAGAGGGTGTAGCACGAGTCCTTGGAGGTTCTAACAAGTGTAGAATGGTTAAGAGAGTATTCTAAAGGCTTAGAATGGTCTAGGAACATGTATTTGGATTTATAAGAACCATTAGAATGATCCTAAACAATGCTTGAGTCCCCAAGGGACGTAGAGCGTGTAGCGTGAGTCCTTGGAGGTTCTAACAAGTGTAGAATGGTTAAGAGAGTATTATTCTAAAGGCTTAGAATGGTCTAGTAATATGTATTTGGACTTATAAGAACCATTAGAATGATCCTAAACAATGCTTGAGTCCCCAAGGGACGTAGAGCGTGTAACATTAGTCCTTGGAGGTTCTAACAAGTGTAGAATGGTTAAGAGAGTATTCTAAAGGCTTAGAATGGTCTAGGAATGTGTATTAGGACTTATAAGAACCATTAGAATGATCCTAAACATTTCTTGGTACCCCAAAGGACGTAGAGGGTGTAGCACGAGTCCTTGGATGTTCAAACAAGTGTAGAATGGTTAAGAGAGTATTAAAAAGGCTTAGAATGGTCTATGAATGTGTATTAGGACTTATAAGAACCATTAGAATGATCCTAAACATTGCCATGTACCCCAAAGGACGTAGAGGGTGTAGCACGAGTCCTTGGAGGTTCTAACAAGTGTAGAATGGTTAAGAGAGTATTCTAAAGGCTTAGAATGGTCTAGGAATATGTATTTGGACTTATATGAACCATTAGAATGATCCTAAACAGTGCTTGAGTCCCCAAGGGACGTAGAGGGTGTAGCATGAGTCCTTGGGGGTTCTAAGAAGTGTAGAATGGTTAAGAGAGTATTCTAAAGGCTTAGAATGGTCTAGAAATGTGTATTAGGACTTATAAGAACCATTAGAATGATCCTAAACATTGCTTGAGTCCCCAAGGGACGTACAGCGTGTAGCATGAGTCCTTGGAGGTTCTAACAAGTGTAGAATGGTTAAGAGAGTATTCTAAAGGCTTAGAATGGTCTAGGAATGTGTATTAGGACTTATAAGAACCATTAGAATGATCCTAAACATTGCTCGGTACCCCAAGGGACGTAGAGGGTGTAGCACGAGTCCTTGGAGGTTCTAACAAGTGTAGAATGGTTAAGAGAGTATTCTAAAGGCTTAGAATGGTCTAGGAATGTGTATTAGGACTTATAAGAACCATTAGAATGATCCTAAACAATACTTGAGTCCTCAAGGGACGTAGAGGGTGTAGCATGAGTCCTTGGAGGTTTTAACAAGTGTATAATGGTTAAGAGAGTATTCTAAAGGCTTAGAATCTAGGAATGTGTATTAGGACTTATAAGAACCATTAGAATGATCCTAAACATTGCTTGGTACACCAAGGGACGTAGAGGGTGTAGCACGAGTCCTTGAATGTTCTAACAAGTGTAGAATGGTTAAGAGAGTATTCTAAAGGCTTAGAATGGTCTAGGAATGTGTATTAGGACTTATAAGAACCATTAGAATGATCCTAAACATTGCTCGGTACCCCAAGTGACGTAGAGGGTGTAGCACGAGTCCTTGGAGGTTCTAACAAGTGTAGAATGGTTAAGAGAGTATTCTAAAGGCTTAGAATGGTCTAGGAATATGTATTTGGATTTATAAGAACCATTAGAATGATCCTAAACAATGCTTGAGTCCCCAAGGGACGTAGAGGGTGTAGCATGAGTCCTTGGAGGTTTTAACAAGTGTATAATGGTTAAGAGAGTATTCTAAAGGCTTAGAATCTAGGAATGTGTATTAGGACTTATAAGAACCATTAGAATGATCCTAAACATTGCTTGGTACACCAAGGGACGTAGAGGGTGTAGCACGAGTCCTTGAATGTTCTAACAAGTGTAGAATGGTTAAGAGAGTATTCTAAAGGCTTAGAATGGTCTAGGAATGTGTATTAGGACTTATAAGAACCATTAGAATGATCCTAAACATTGCTCGGTACCCCAAGTGACGTAGAGGGTGTAGCACGAGTCCTTGGAGGTTCTAACAAGTGTAGAATGGTTAAGAGAGTATTCTAAAGGCTTAGAATGGTCTAGGAATATGTATTTGGATTTATAAGAACCATTAGAATGATCCTAAACAATGCTTGAGTCCCCAAGGGACGTAGAGCGTGTAGCGTGAGTCCTTGGAGGTTCTAACAAGTGTAGAATGGTTAAGAGAGTATTATTCTAAAGGCTTAGAATGGTCTAGTAATATGTATTTGGACTTATAAGAACCATTAGAATGATCCTAAACAATGCTTGAGTCCCCAAGGGACGTAGAGCGTGTAACATGAGTCCTTGGAGGTTTAACAAGTGTATAATGGTTAAGAGAGTATTCTAAAGGCTTAGAATCTAGGAATGTGTATTAGGACTTATAAGAACCATTAGAATGATCCGAAACATTGCTTGGTACACCAAGGGACGTAGAGGGTGTAGCATGAGTCCTTGGATGTTCTAACAAGTGTTGAATGGTTAACAAAGTATTCTAAAGGCTTAGAATGGTCTAGGAATGTGTATTAGGACTTATAAGAACCATTAGAATTATCCTAAACATTGCTCGGTATCCCAAGTGACGTAGAGGGTGTAGCACGAGTCCTTGGAGGTTCTAAAAAGTGTAGAATGGTTAAGAGAGTATTCTAAAGGCTTAGAATGGTCTAGGAACATGTATTTGGATTTATAAGAACCATTAGAATGATCCTAAACAATGCTTGAGTCCCCAAGGGACGTAGAGCGTGTAGCGTGAGTCCTTGGAGGTTCTAACAAGTGTAGAATGGTTAAGAGAGTATTCTAAAGGCTTAGAATGGTCTAGTAATATGTATTTGGACTTATAAGAACCATTAGAATGATCCTAAACAATGCTTGAGTCCCCAAGGGACGTAGAGCGTGTAACATTAGTCCTTGGAGGTTCTAACAAGTGTAGAATGGTTAAGAGAGTATTCTAAAGGCTTAGAATGGTCTAGGAATGTGTATTAGGACTTATAAGAACCATTAGAATGATCCTAAACATTTCTTGGTACCCCAAAGGACGTAGAGGGTGTAGCACGAGTCCTTGGATGTTCAAACAAGTGTAGAATGGTTAAGAGAGTATTAAAAAGGCTTAGAATGGTCTATGAATGTGTATTAGGACTTATAAGAACCATTAGAATGATCCTAAACATTGCCATGTACCCCAAAGGACGTAGAGGGTGTAGCACGAGTCCTTGGAGGTTCTAACAAGTGTAGAATGGTTAAGAGAGTATTCTAAAGGCTTAGAATGGTCTAGGAATATGTATTTGGACTTATATGAACCATTAGAATGATCCTAAACAGTGCTTGAGTCCCCAAGGGACGTAGAGGGTGTAGCATGAGTCCTTGGGGGTTCTAAGAAGTGTAGAATGGTTAAGAGAGTATTCTAAAGGCTTAGAATGGTCTAGAAATGTGTATTAGGACTTATAAGAACCATTAGAATGATCCTAAACATTGCTTGAGTCCCCAAGGGACGTACAGCGTGTAGCATGAGTCCTTGGAGGTTCTAACAAGTATAGAATGGTTAAGAGAGTATTCTAAAGGCTTAGAATGGTCTAGGAATGTGTATTAGGACTTATAAGAACCATTAGAATGATCCTAAACATTGCTCGGTACCCCAAGGGACGTAGAGGGTGTAGCACGAGTCCTTGGAGGTTCTAACAAGTGTAGAATGGTTAAGAGAGTATTCTAAAGGCTTAGAATGGTCTAGGAATATGTATTTGGACTTATATGAACCATTAGAATGATCCTAAACAGTGCTTGAGTCCCCAAGGGACGTAGAGGGTGTAGCATGAGTCCTTGGGGGTTCTAAGAAGTGTAGAATGGTTAAGAGAGTATTCTAAAGGCTTAGAATGGTCTAGAAATGTGTATTAGGACTTATAAGAACCATTAGAATGATCCTAAACATTGCTTGAGTCCCCAAGGGACGTACAGCGTGTAGCATGAGTCCTTGGAGGTTCTAACAAGTGTAGAATGGTTAAGAGAGTATTCTAAAGGCTTAGAATGGTCTAGGAATGTGTATTAGGACTTATAAGAACCATTAGAATGATCCTAAACATTGCTCGGTACCCCAAGGGACGTAGAGGGTGTAGCACGAGTCCTTGGAGGTTCTAACAAGTGTAGAATGGTTAAGAGAGTATTCTAAAGGCTTAGAATGGTCTAGGAATGTGTATTAGGACTTATAAGAACCATTAGAATGATCCTAAACAATACTTGAGTCCTCAAGGGACGTAGAGGGTGTAGCATGAGTCCTTGGAGGTTTTAACAAGTGTATAATGGTTAAGAGAGTATTCTAAAGGCTTAGAATCTAGGAATGTGTATTAGGACTTATAAGAACCATTAGAATGATCCTAAACATTGCTTGGTACACCAAGGGACGTAGAGGGTGTAGCACGAGTCCTTGAATGTTCTAACAAGTGTAGAATGGTTAAGAGAGTATTCTAAAGGCTTAGAATGGTCTAGGAATGTGTATTAGGACTTATAAGAACCATTAGAATGATCCTAAACATTGCTCGGTACCCCAAGTGACGTAGAGGGTGTAGCACGAGTCCTTGGAGGTTCTAACAAGTGTAGAATGGTTAAGAGAGTATTCTAAAGGCTTAGAATGGTCTAGGAATATGTATTTGGATTTATAAGAACCATTAGAATGATCCTAAACAATGCTTGAGTCCCCAAGGGACGTAGAGGGTGTAGCATGAGTCCTTGGAGGTTTTAACAAGTGTATAATGGTTAAGAGAGTATTCTAAAGGCTTAGAATCTAGGAATGTGTATTAGGACTTATAAGAACCATTAGAATGATCCGAAACATTGCTTGGTACACCAAGGGACATAGAGGGTGTAGCACGAGTCCTTGAATGTTCTAACAAGTGTTGAATGGTTAAGAGAGTATTCTAAAGGCTTAGAATGGTCTAGGAATGTGTATTAGGACTTATAAGAACCATTAGAATTATCCTAAACATTGCTCGGTACCCCAAGTGACGTAGAGGGTGTAGCACGAGTCCTTGGAGGTTCTAACAAGTGTAGAATGGTTAAGAGAGTATTCTAAAGGCTTAGAATGGTCTAGGAACATGTATTTGGATTTATAAGAACCATTAGAATGATCCTAAACAATGCTTGAGTCCCCAAGGGACGTAGAGCGTGTAGCGTGAGTCCTTGGAGGTTCTAACAAGTGTAGAATGGTTAAGAGAGTATTATTCTAAAGGCTTAGAATGGTCTAGTAATATGTATTTGGACTTATAAGAACCATTAGAATGATCCTAAACAATGCTTGAGTCCCCAAGGGACGTAGAGCGTGTAACATTAGTCCTTGGAGTTTTAACAAGTGTATAATGGTTAAGAGAGTATTCTAAAGGCTTAGAATGGTCTAGGAATGTGTATTAGGACTTATAAGAACCATTAGAATGATCCTAAACATTTCTTGGTACCCCAAAGGACGTAGAGGGTGTAGCACGAGTCCTTGGATGTTCAAACAAGTGTAGAATGGTTAAGAGAGTATTAAAAAGGCTTAGAATGGTCTATGAATGTGTATTAGGACTTATAAGAACCATTAGAATGATCCTAAACATTGCCATGTACCCCAAAGGACGTAGAGGGTGTAGCACGAGTCCTTGGAGGTTCTAACAAGTGTAGAATGGTTAAGAGAGTATTCTAAAGGCTTAGAATGGTCTAGGAATATGTATTTGGACTTATATGAACCATTAGAATGATCCTAAACAGTGCTTGAGTCCCCAAGGGACGTAGAGGGTGTAGCATGAGTCCTTGGGGGTTCTAAGAAGTGTAGAATGGTTAAGAGAGTATTCTAAAGGCTTAGAATGGTCTAGAAATGTGTATTAGGACTTATAAGAACCATTAGAATGATCCTAAACATTGCTTGAGTCCCCAAGGGACGTACAGCGTGTAGCATGAGTCCTTGGAGGTTCTAACAAGTGTAGAATGGTTAAGAGAGTATTCTAAAGGCTTAGAATGGTCTAGGAATGTGTATTAGGACTTATAAGAACCATTAGAATGATCCTAAACATTGCTCGGTACCCCAAGGGACGTAGAGGGTGTAGCACGAGTCCTTGGAGGTTCTAACAAGTGTAGAATGGTTAAGAGAGTATTCTAAAGGCTTAGAATGGTCTAGGAATATGTATTTGGACTTATATGAACCATTAGAATGATCCTAAACAGTGCTTGAGTCCCCAAGGGACGTAGAGGGTGTAGCATGAGTCCTTGGGGGTTCTAAGAAGTGTATAATGGTTAAGAGAGTATTCTAAAGGCTTAGAATGGTCTAGAAATGTGTATTAGGACTTATAAGAACCATTAGAATGATCCTAAACATTGCTTGAGTCCCCAAGGGACGTACAGCGTGTAGCATGAGTCCTTGGAGGTTCTAACAAGTGTAGAATGGTTAAGAGAGTATTCTAAAGGCTTAGAATGGTCTAGGAATGTGTATTAGGACTTATAAGAACCATTAGAATGATCCTAAACATTGCTCGGTACCCCAAGGGACGTAGAGGGTGTAGCACGAGTCCTTGGAGGTTCTAACAAGTGTAGAATGGTTAAGAGAGTATTCTAAAGGCTTAGAATGGTCTAGGAATGTGTATTAGGACTTATAAGAACCATTAGAATGATCCTAAACAATACTTGAGTCCTCAAGGGACGTAGAGGGTGTAGCATGAGTCCTTGGAGGTTTTAACAAGTGTATAATGGTTAAGAGAGTATTCTAAAGGCTTAGAATGGTCTAGGAATGTGTATTAGGACTTATAAGAACCATTAGAATGATCCTAAACATTGCTCGGTACCCCAAGTGACGTAGAGGGTGTAGCACGAGTCCTTGGAGGTTCTAACAAGTGTAGAATGGTTAAGAGAGTATTCTAAAGGCTTAGAATGGTCTAGGAATATGTATTTGGATTTATAAGAACCATTAGAATGATCCTAAACAATGCTTGAGTCCCCAAGGGACGTAGAGGGTGTAGCATGAGTCCTTGGAGGTTTTAACAAGTATATAATGGTTAAGAGAGTATTCTAAAGGCTTAGAATCTAGGAATGTGTATTAGGACTTATAAGAACCATTAGAATGATCCTAAACATTGCTTGGTACACCAAGGGACGTAGAGGGTGTAGCACGAGTCCTTGAATGTTCTAACAAGTGTAGAATGGTTAAGAGAGTATTCTAAAGGCTTAGAATGGTCTAGGAATGTGTATTAGGACTTATAAGAACCATTAGAATGATCCTAAACATTGCTCGGTACCCCAAGTGACGTAGAGGGTGTAGCACGAGTCCTTGGAGGTTCTAACAAGTGTAGAATGGTTAAGAGAGTATTCTAAAGGCTTAGAATGGTCTAGGAATATGTATTTGGATTTATAAGAACCATTAGAATTATCCTAAACAATGCTTGAGTCCCCAAGGGACGTAGAGCGTGTAGCGTGAGTCCTTGGAGGTTCTAACAAGTGTAGAATGGTTAAGAGAGTATTATTCTAAAGGCTTAGAATGGTCTAGTAATATGTATTTGGACTTATAAGAACCATTAGAATGATCCTAAACAATGCTTGAGTCCCCAAGGGACGTAGAGCGTGTAACATGAGTCCTTGGAGGTTTAACAAGTGTATAATGGTTAAGAGAGTATTCTAAAGGCTTAGAATCTAGGAATGTGTATTAGGACTTATAAGAACCATTAGAATGATCCGAAACATTGCTTGGTACACCAAGGGACGTAGAGGGTGTAGCATGAGTCCTTGGATGTTCTAACAAGTGTTGAATGGTTAACAAAGTATTCTAAAGGCTTAGAATGGTCTAGGAATGTGTATTAGGACTTATAAGAACCATTAGAATTATCCTAAACATTGCTCGGTATCCCAAGTGACGTAGAGGGTGTAGCACGAGTCCTTGGAGGTTCTAAAAAGTGTAGAATGGTTAAGAGAGTATTCTAAAGGCTTAGAATGGTCTAGGAACATGTATTTGGATTTATAAGAACCATTAGAATGATCTTAAACAATGCTTGAGTCCCCAAGGGACGTAGAGCGTGTAGCGTGAGTCCTTGGAGGTTCTAACAAGTGTAGAATGGTTAAGAGAGTATTCTAAAGGCTTAGAATGGTCTAGGAATGTGTATTAGGACTTATAAGAACCATTAGAATGATCCTAAACATTTCTTGGTACCCCAAAGGACGTAGAGGGTGTAGCACGAGTCCTTGGATGTTCAAACAAGTGTAGAATGGTTAAGAGAGTATTAAAAAGGCTTAGAATGGTCTATGAATGTGTATTAGGACTTATAAGAACCATTAGAATGATCCTAAACATTGCCATGTACCCCAAAGGACGTAGAGGGTGTAGCACGAGTCCTTGGAGGTTCTAACAAGTGTAGAATGGTTAAGAGAGTATTCTAAAGGCTTAGAATGGTCTAGGAATATGTATTTGGACTTATATGAACCATTAGAATGATCCTAAACAGTGCTTGAGTCCCCAAGGGACGTAGAGGGTGTAGCATGAGTCCTTGGGGGTTCTAAGAAGTGTAGAATGGTTAAGAGAGTATTCTAAAGGCTTAGAATGGTCTAGAAATGTGTATTAGGACTTATAAGAACCATTAGAATGATCCTAAACATTGCTTGAGTCCCCAAGGGACGTACAGCGTGTAGCATGAGTCCTTGGAGGTTCTAACAAGTGTAGAATGGTTAAGAGAGTATTCTAAAGGCTTAGAATGGTCTAGGAATGTGTATTAGGACTTATAAGAACCATTAGAATGATCCTAAACATTGCTCGGTACCCCAAGGGACGTAGAGGGTGTAGCACGAGTCCTTGGAGGTTCTAACAAGTGTAGAATGGTTAAGAGAGTATTCTAAAGGCTTAGAATGGTCTAGGAATATGTATTTGGACTTATATGAACCATTAGAATGATCCTAAACAGTGCTTGAGTCCCCAAGGGACGTAGAGGGTGTAGCATGAGTCCTTGGGGGTTCTAAGAAGTGTAGAATGGTTAAGAGAGTATTCTAAAGGCTTAGAATGGTCTAGAAATGTGTATTAGGACTTATAAGAACCATTAGAATGATCCTAAACATTGCTTGAGTCCCCAAGGGACGTACAGCGTGTAGCATGAGTCCTTGGAGGTTCTAACAAGTGTAGAATGGTTAAGAGAGTATTCTAAAGGCTTAGAATGGTCTAGGAATGTGTATTAGGACTTATAAGAACCATTAGAATGATCCTAAACATTGCTCGGTACCCCAAGTGACGTAGAGGGTGTAGCACGAGTCCTTGGAGGTTCTAACAAGTGTAGAATGGTTAAGAGAGTATTCTAAAGGCTTAGAATGGTCTAGGAATGTGTATTAGGACTTATAAGAACCATTAGAATGATCCTAAACAATACTTGAGTCCTCAAGGGACGTAGAGGGTGTAGCATGAGTCCTTGGAGGTTTTAACAAGTGTATAATGGTTAAGAGAGTATTCTAAAGGCTTAGAATCTAGGAATGTGTATTAGGACTTATAAGAACCATTAGAATGATCCTAAACATTGCTTGGTACACCAAGGGACGTAGAGGGTGTAGCACGAGTCCTTGAATGTTCTAACAAGTGTAGAATGGTTAAGAGAGTATTCTAAAGGCTTAGAATGGTCTAGGAATGTGTATTAGGACTTATAAGAACCATTAGAATGATCCTAAACATTGCTCGGTACCCCAAGTGACGTAGAGGGTGTAGCACGAGTCCTTGGAGGTTCTAACAAGTGTAGAATGGTTAAGAGAGTATTCTAAAGGCTTAGAATGGTCTAGGAATATGTATTTGGATTTATAAGAACCATTAGAATGATCCTAAACAATGCTTGAGTCCCCAAGGGACGTAGAGGGTGTAGCATGAGTCCTTGGAGGTTTTAACAAGTGTATAATGGTTAAGAGAGTATTCTAAAGGCTTAGAATCTAGGAATGTGTATTAGGACTTATAAGAACCATTAGAATGATCCTAAACATTGCTTGGTACACCAAGGGACGTAGAGGGTGTAGCACGAGTCCTTGAATGTTCTAACAAGTGTAGAATGGTTAAGAGAGTATTCTAAAGGCTTAGAATGGTCTAGGAATGTGTATTAGGACTTATAAGAACCATTAGAATGATCCTAAACATTGCTCGGTACCCCAAGTGACGTAGAGGGTGTAGCACGAGTCCTTGGAGGTTCTAACAAGTGTAGAATGGTTAAGAGAGTATTCTAAAGGCTTAGAATGGTCTAGGAATATGTATTTGGATTTATAAGAACCATTAGAATGATCCTAAACAATGCTTGAGTCCCCAAGGGACGTAGAGCGTGTAGCGTGAGTCCTTGGAGGTTCTAACAAGTGTAGAATGGTTAAGAGAGTATTATTCTAAAGGCTTAGAATGGTCTAGTAATATGTATTTGGACTTATAAGAACCATTAGAATGATCCTAAACAATGCTTGAGTCCCCAAGGGACGTAGAGCGTGTAACATGAGTCCTTGGAGGTTTAACAAGTGTATAATGGTTAAGAGAGTATTCTAAAGGCTTAGAATCTAGGAATGTGTATTAGGACTTATAAGAACCATTAGAATGATCCGAAACATTGCTTGGTACACCAAGGGACGTAGAGGGTGTAGCATGAGTCCTTGGATGTTCTAACAAGTGTTGAATGGTTAACAAAGTATTCTAAAGGCTTAGAATGGTCTAGGAATGTGTATTAGGACTTATAAGAACCATTAGAATTATCCTAAACATTGCTCGGTATCCCAAGTGACGTAGAGGGTGTAGCACGAGTCCTTGGAGGTTCTAAAAAGTGTAGAATGGTTAAGAGAGTATTCTAAAGGCTTAGAATGGTCTAGGAACATGTATTTGGATTTATAAGAACCATTAGAATGATCTTAAACAATGCTTGAGTCCCCAAGGGACGTAGAGCGTGTAGCGTGAGTCCTTGGAGGTTCTAACAAGTGTAGAATGGTTAAGAGAGTATTCTAAAGGCTTAGAATGGTCTAGGAATGTGTATTAGGACTTATAAGAACCATTAGAATGATCCTAAACAATGCTTGAGTCCCCAAGGGACGTAGAGCGTGTAACATTAGTCCTTGGAGGTTCTAACAAGTGTAGAATGGTTAAGAGAGTATTCTAAAGGCTTAGAATGGTCTAGGAATGTGTATTAGGACTTATAAGAACCATTAGAATGATCCTAAACATTTCTTGGTACCCCAAAGGACGTAGAGGGTGTAGCACGAGTCCTTGGATGTTCAAACAAGTGTAGAATGGTTAAGAGAGTATTAAAAAGGCTTAGAATGGTCTATGAATGTGTATTAGGACTTATAAGAACCATTAGAATGATCCTAAACATTGCCATGTACCCCAAAGGACGTAGAGGGTGTAGCACGAGTCCTTGGAGGTTCTAACAAGTGTAGAATGGTTAAGAGAGTATTCTAAAGGCTTAGAATGGTCTAGGAATATGTATTTGGACTTATATGAACCATTAGAATGATCCTAAACAGTGCTTGAGTCCCCAAGGGACGTAGAGGGTGTAGCATGAGTCCTTGGGGGTTCTAAGAAGTGTAGAATGGTTAAGAGAGTATTCTAAAGGCTTAGAATGGTCTAGAAATGTGTATTAGGACTTATAAGAACCATTAGAATGATCCTAAACATTGCTTGAGTCCCCAAGGGACGTACAGCGTGTAGCATGAGTCCTTGGAGGTTCTAACAAGTGTAGAATGGTTAAGAGAGTATTCTAAAGGCTTAGAATGGTCTAGGAATGTGTATTAGGACTTATAAGAACCATTAGAATGATCCTAAACATTGCTCGGTACCCCAAGGGACGTAGAGGGTGTAGCACGAGTCCTTGGAGGTTCTAACAAGTGTAGAATGGTTAAGAGAGTATTCTAAAGGCTTAGAATGGTCTAGGAATATGTATTTGGACTTATATGAACCATTAGAATGATCCTAAACAGTGCTTGAGTCCCCAAGGGACGTAGAGGGTGTAGCATGAGTCCTTGGGGGTTCTAAGAAGTGTAGAATGGTTAAGAGAGTATTCTAAAGGCTTAGAATGGTCTAGAAATGTGTATTAGGACTTATAAGAACCATTAGAATGATCCTAAACATTGCTTGAGTCCCCAAGGGACGTACAGCGTGTAGCATGAGTCCTTGGAGGTTCTAACAAGTGTAGAATGGTTAAGAGAGTATTCTAAAGGCTTAGAATGGTCTAGGAATGTGTATTAGGACTTATAAGAACCATTAGAATGATCCTAAACATTGCTCGGTACCCCAAGTGACGTAGAGGGTGTAGCACGAGTCCTTGGAGGTTCTAACAAGTGTAGAATGGTTAAGAGAGTATTCTAAAGGCTTAGAATGGTCTAGGAATGTGTATTAGGACTTATAAGAACCATTAGAATGATCCTAAACAATACTTGAGTCCTCAAGGGACGTAGAGGGTGTAGCATGAGTCCTTGGAGGTTTTAACAAGTGTATAATGGTTAAGAGAGTATTCTAAAGGCTTAGAATCTAGGAATGTGTATTAGGACTTATAAGAACCATTAGAATGATCCTAAACATTGCTTGGTACACCAAGGGACGTAGAGGGTGTAGCACGAGTCCTTGAATGTTCTAACAAGTGTAGAATGGTTAAGAGAGTATTCTAAAGGCTTAGAATGGTCTAGGAATGTGTATTAGGACTTATAAGAACCATTAGAATGATCCTAAACATTGCTCGGTACCCCAAGTGACGTAGAGGGTGTAGCACGAGTCCTTGGAGGTTCTAACAAGTGTAGAATGGTTAAGAGAGTATTCTAAAGGCTTAGAATGGTCTAGGAATATGTATTTGGATTTATAAGAACCATTAGAATGATCCTAAACAATGCTTGAGTCCCCAAGGGACGTAGAGGGTGTAGCATGAGTCCTTGGAGGTTTTAACAAGTGTATAATGGTTAAGAGAGTATTCTAAAGGCTTAGAATCTAGGAATGTGTATTAGGACTTATAAGAACCATTAGAATGATCCTAAACATTGCTTGGTACACCAAGGGACGTAGAGGGTGTAGCACGAGTCCTTGAATGTTCTAACAAGTGTAGAATGGTTAAGAGAGTATTCTAAAGGCTTAGAATGGTCTAGGAATGTGTATTAGGACTTATAAGAACCATTAGAATGATCCTAAACATTGCTCGGTACCCCAAGTGACGTAGAGGGTGTAGCACGAGTCCTTGGAGGTTCTAACAAGTGTAGAATGGTTAAGAGAGTATTCTAAAGGCTTAGAATGGTCTAGGAATATGTATTTGGATTTATAAGAACCATTAGAATGATCCTAAACAATGCTTGAGTCCCCAAGGGACGTAGAGCGTGTAGCGTGAGTCCTTGGAGGTTCTAACAAGTGTAGAATGGTTAAGAGAGTATTATTCTAAAGGCTTAGAATGGTCTAGTAATATGTATTTGGACTTATAAGAACCATTAGAATGATCCTAAACAATGCTTGAGTCCCCAAGGGACGTAGAGCGTGTAACATGAGTCCTTGGAGGTTTAACAAGTGTATAATGGTTAAGAGAGTATTCTAAAGGCTTAGAATCTAGGAATGTGTATTAGGACTTATAAGAACCATTAGAATGATCCGAAACATTGCTTGGTACACCAAGGGACGTAGAGGGTGTAGCATGAGTCCTTGGATGTTCTAACAAGTGTTGAATGGTTAACAAAGTATTCTAAAGGCTTAGAATGGTCTAGGAATGTGTATTAGGACTTATAAGAACCATTAGAATTATCCTAAACATTGCTCGGTATCCCAAGTGACGTAGAGGGTGTAGCACGAGTCCTTGGAGGTTCTAAAAAGTGTAGAATGGTTAAGAGAGTATTCTAAAGGCTTAGAATGGTCTAGGAACATGTATTTGGATTTATAAGAACCATTAGAATGATCTTAAACAATGCTTGAGTCCCCAAGGGACGTAGAGCGTGTAGCGTGAGTCCTTGGAGGTTCTAACAAGTGTAGAATGGTTAAGAGAGTATTCTAAAGGCTTAGAATGGTCTAGGAATGTGTATTAGGACTTATAAGAACCATTAGAATGATCCTAAACAATGCTTGAGTCCCCAAGGGACGTAGAGCGTGTAACATTAGTCCTTGGAGGTTCTAACAAGTGTAGAATGGTTAAGAGAGTATTCTAAAGGCTTAGAATGGTCTAGGAATGTGTATTAGGACTTATAAGAACCATTAGAATGATCCTAAACATTTCTTGGTACCCCAAAGGACGTAGAGGGTGTAGCACGAGTCCTTGGATGTTCAAACAAGTGTAGAATGGTTAAGAGAGTATTAAAAAGGCTTAGAATGGTCTATGAATGTGTATTAGGACTTATAAGAACCATTAGAATGATCCTAAACATTGCCATGTACCCCAAAGGACGTAGAGGGTGTAGCACGAGTCCTTGGAGGTTCTAACAAGTGTAGAATGGTTAAGAGAGTATTCTAAAGGCTTAGAATGGTCTAGGAATATGTATTTGGACTTATATGAACCATTAGAATGATCCTAAACAGTGCTTGAGTCCCCAAGGGACGTAGAGGGTGTAGCATGAGTCCTTGGGGGTTCTAAGAAGTGTAGAATGGTTAAGAGAGTATTCTAAAGGCTTAGAATGGTCTAGAAATGTGTATTAGGACTTATAAGAACCATTAGAATGATCCTAAACATTGCTTGAGTCCCCAAGGGACGTACAGCGTGTAGCATGAGTCCTTGGAGGTTCTAACAAGTGTAGAATGGTTAAGAGAGTATTCTAAAGGCTTAGAATGGTCTAGGAATGTGTATTAGGACTTATAAGAACCATTAGAATGATCCTAAACATTGCTCGGTACCCCAAGGGACGTAGAGGGTGTAGCACGAGTCCTTGGAGGTTCTAACAAGTGTAGAATGGTTAAGAGAGTATTCTAAAGGCTTAGAATGGTCTAGGAATGTGTATTAGGACTTATAAGAACCATTAGAATGATCCTAAACAATACTTGAGTCCTCAAGGGACGTAGAGGGTGTAGCATGAGTCCTTGGAGGTTTTAACAAGTGTATAATGGTTAAGAGAGTATTCTAAAGGCTTAGAATCTAGGAATGTGTATTAGGACTTATAAGAACCATTAGAATGATCCTAAACATTGCTTGGTACACCAAGGGACGTAGAGGGTGTAGCACGAGTCCTTGAATGTTCTAACAAGTGTAGAATGGTTAAGAGAGTATTCTAAAGGCTTAGAATGGTCTAGGAATGTGTATTAGGACTTATAAGAACCATTAGAATGATCCTAAACATTGCTCGGTACCCCAAGTGACGTAGAGGGTGTAGCACGAGTCCTTGGAGGTTCTAACAAGTGTAGAATGGTTAAGAGAGTATTCTAAAGGCTTAGAATGGTCTAGGAATATGTATTTGGATTTATAAGAACCATTAGAATGATCCTAAACAATGCTTGAGTCCCCAAGGGACGTAGAGCGTGTAGCGTGAGTCCTTGGAGGTTCTAACAAGTGTAGAATGGTTAAGAGAGTATTATTCTAAAGGCTTAGAATGGTCTAGTAATATGTATTTGGACTTATAAGAACCATTAGAATGATCCTAAACAATGCTTGAGTCCCCAAGGGACGTAGAGCGTGTAACATGAGTCCTTGGAGGTTCTAACAAGTGTAGAATGGTTAAGAGAGTATTCTAAAGGCTTAGAATGGTCTAGGAATGTGTATTAGGACTTATAAGAACCATTAGAATGATCCTAAACATTTCTTGGTACCCCAACGGATGTAGAGGGTGTAGCACGAGTCCTTGGATGTTCAAACAAGTGTAGAATGGTTAAGAGAGTATTCAAAAGGCTTAGAATGGTCTATGAATGTGTATTAGGACTTATAAGAACCATTAGAATGATCCTAAACATTGCCATGTACCCCAAAGGACGTAGAGGGTGTAGCACGAGTCCTTGGAGGTTCAAACAAGTGTAGAATGGTTAAGAGAGTATTCTAAAGGCTTAGAATGGTCTAGGAATATGTATTTGGACTTATATGAACCATTAGAATGATCCTAAACAGTGCTTGAGTCCCCAAGGGACGTAGAGGTTGTAGCATGAGTCCTTGGAGGTTCTAAGAAGTGTAGAATGGTTAAGAGAGTATTCTAAAGGCTTAGAATGGTCTAGGAAGGTGTATTAGGACTTATAAGAACCATTAGAATGATCCTAAACATTGCTTGAGTCCCCAAGGGACGTAGAGCGTGTAGCATGAGTCCTTGGAGGTTCTAACAAGTGTAGAATGGTTAAGAGAGTATTCTAAAGGCTTAGAATGGTCTAGGAATGTGTATTAGGACTTATAAGAACCATTAGAATGATCCTAAACATTGCTTGGTATACCAAGGGACGTAGAGGGTGTAGCACGAGTCCTTGGATGTTCTAACAAGTGTAGAATGGTTAAGAGAGTATTCTAAAGGCATAGAATGGTCTAGGAATGTGTATTAGGACTTATAAGAACCACTAGAATGATCCTAAACATTGCACGGTACCCCAAGTGACGTAGAGGGTGTAGCACGAGTCTTTGGAGGTTCTAACAAGTGTAGAATGGTTAAGAGAGTATTCTAAAGGCTTAGAATGGTCTAGGAATGTGTATTAGGACTTATATGAACCATTAGAATGATCCTAAACAATACTTGAGTCCTCAAGGGACGTAGAGGGTGTAGCATGAGTCCTTGGAGGTTTTAACAAGTGTATAATGGTTAAGAGAGTATTCTAAAGGCTTAGAATGGTCTAGGAATGTGTATTAGGACTTATAAGAACCATTAGAATGATCCTAAACATTGCTTGGTACACCAAGGGACGTAGAGGGTGTAGCACGAGTCCTTGAATGTTCTAACAAGTGTAGAATGGTTAAGAGAGTATTCTAAAGGCTTAGAATGGTCTAGGAATGTGTATTAGGACTTATAAGAACCATTAGAATGATCCTAAACATTGCTCGGTACCCCAAGTGACGTAGAGGGTGTAGCACGAGTCCTTGGAGGTTCTAACAAGTGTAGAATGGTTAAGAGAGTATTCTAAAGGCTTAGAATGGTCTAGGAATATGTATTTGGATTTATAAGAACCATTAGAATGATCCTAAACATTGCTTGAGTCCCCAAGGGACGTAGAGCGTGTAGCACGAGTCCTTGGAGGTTCTAACAAGTGTAGAATGGTTAAGAGAGTATTCTAAAGGCTTAGAATGGTCTAGGAATATGTATTTGGATTTATAAGAACCATTAGAATGATCCTAAACAATGCTTGAGTCCCTAAGGGACGTAGAGGGTGTAGCATGAGTCCTTGGAGGTTCTAACAAGTGTAGAATGGTTAAGAGAATATTCTAAAGGCTTAGAATGGTCTAGGAATGTTTATTAGGACTTATAAGAACCATTAGAATGATCCTAAACATTGCTCGGTACCCCAAGTGACGTAGAGGGTGTAGCACGAGTCCTTGGAGGTTTTAACAAGTGTAGAATGGTCAAGAGTGTATTCTAAAGGATTAGAATGGTCTAGGAAAATGAATTTGGACTTATAAGAACCATTAAAATGATCCAAAACAATGCTTGAGTCCCCAAGGGAAGTAGAGCGTGTAGCATGAGTCCTTGGAGGTTCTAACAAGTGTAGAATGGTTAAGAGAGTATTCTAAAGGCTTAGAATGGTATAGGAATGTGTATTAGGACTTATAAGAAACATTAGAATGAGCCTAAACATTGCTTGGCACCCCAAAGGACGTAGAGGGTGTAGCACGAGTCCTTGGAGGTTCTAACAAGTGTAGAATGGTGAAGAGAGTATTCTAAAGGCTTAGAATGGTCTAGAAATATGTATTTGGACTTATATGAACCATTAGAATGATCCTAAACAATGCTTGAGTCCCCAAGGGACGTAGAGGGTGTAGCATGAGTCCTTGGAGGTTCTAACAAGTGTAGAATGGTTAAGAGAGTATTCTAAAGGCTTAGAATGGTCTAGGAATGTTTATTAGGACTTATAAGAACCATTAGAATGATTCTAAACATTGCTCGGTACCCCAAGTGACGTAGAGGGTGTAGCACGAGTCCTTGGAGGTTCTAACAAGTGTAGAATGGTCAAGAGTGTATTCTAAAGGATTAGAATGGTCTAGGAAAACGAATTTGGACTTATAAGAACCATTAGAATGATCCAAAACAATGCTTGAGTCCCCAAGGGAAGTAGAGCGTGTAGCATGAGTCCTTGGAGGTTCTAACAAGTGTAGAATGGTTAAGAGAGTATTCTAAAGGCTTAGAATGGTATAGGAATGTGTACTAGGACTTATAAGAAACATTAGAATGAGCCTAAACATTGCTTGGCACCCCAAAGGACGTAGAGGGTGTAGCACGAGTCCTTGGAGGTTCTAACAAGTGTAGAATGGTGAAGAGAGTATTCTAAAGGCTTAGAATGGTCTAGGACTATGTATTTGGACTTATATGAACCATTAGAATGATCCTAAACAATGCTTGAGTCCCCAAGGGACGTAGAGAGTGTAGCATGAGTCCTTGGAGGTTCTAACAAGTGTAGAATGGTTAAGAGAGTATTCTAAAGGCTTAGAATGGTCTAGGAATGTGTATTAGGACTTATAAGAACCATTAGAATGATCCGAAACATTGCTTGGTACACCAAGGGACGTAGAGAGTGTAGCACGAGTCCTTGGATGTTCTAACAAGTGTTGAATGGTTAAGAGAGTATTCTAAAGGCTTAGAATGGTCTAGGAATGTGTATTAGGACTTATAAGAACCATTAGAATGATCCAAAACATTGCTCGGTACCCCAAGTGACGTAGAGGGTGTAGCACGAGTCCTTGGATGTTCTAACAAGTGTAGAATGGTTAAGAGAGTATTCTAAAGGCTTAGAATGGTCTAGGAATATGTATTTGGATTTATAAGAACCATTAGAATGATCCTAAACAATGCTTGAGTCCCCAAGGGATGTAGAGCGTGTAGCGTGAGTCCTTGGAGGTTCTAAAAAGTGTAGAATGGTTAAGAGAGTATTCTAAAGGCTTAGAATGGTCTAGTAATATGTATTTGGACTTATAAGAACCATTAGAATGATCCTAAACAATGCTTGAATCCCCAAGGGACGTAGAGCGTGTAACATGAGTCCTTGGAGGTTCTAACAAGTGTAGAATGGTTAAGAGAGTATTCTAAAGGCTTAGAATGGTCTAGGAATGTGTATTAGGACTTATAAGAACCATTAGAATGATCCTAAACATTTCTCGGTACCCCAAAGGACGTAGAGGGTGTAGCACGAGCCCTTGGATGTTCAAACAAGTGTAGAATGGTTAAGAGAGTATTCTAAAGGCTTAGAATGGTCTAGGAATGTGTATTAGGACTTATAAGAACCATTAGAATGATCCTAAACATTTCCATGTACCCCAAAGGACGTAGAGGGTGTAGCACGAGTTGTTGGAGGTTCTAACAAGTGTAGAATGGTTAAGAGAGTATTCTAAAGGCTTAGAATGGTCTAGGAATATGTATTTGGACTTATATGAACCATTAGAATGATCCTAAACAGTGCTTGAGTCCCCAAGGGACGTAGAGGGTGTAGCATGAGTCCTTGGAGATTCTAACAAGTGTAGAATGGTTAAGAGAGTATTCTAAAGGCTTAGAATGGTCTAGGAAGGTGTATTAGGACTTATAAGAACCATTAGAATGATCCTAAACATTGCTTGAGTCCCCAAGGGACGTAGAGCGTGTAGCATGAGTCCTTGGAGGTTCTAACAAGTGTAGAATGGTTAAGAGAGTATTCTAAAGGCTTAGAATGGTCTAGGAATGTGTATTAGGACTTATAAGAACCATTAGAATGATCATAAACATTGCATGGTACAACAAGGGACATAGAGGGTGTAGCACGAGTCCTTGGATGTTCTAACAAGTGTAGATTGGTTAAGAGAGTATTCTAAAGGCTTTGAATGGTCTAGGAATGTGTATTAGGACTTATAAGAACCATTAGAATGATCCTAAACATTTCTCGGTACCCCAAGTGACGTAGAGGGTGTAGCACGAGTCCTTGGAGGTTCTAACAAGTGTAGAATGGTTAAGAGAGTATTCTAAAGGCTTAGAATGGTCTAGGAATGTGTATTAGGACTTACAAGAACCATTAAAATGATCCTAAACAATACTTGAGTCCTCAAGGGACGTAGAGGGTGTAGCATGAGTCCTTGGAGGTTTTAACAAGTGTATAATGGTTAAGAGAGTATTCTAAAGGCTTAGAATCTAGGAATGTGTATTAGGACTTATAAGAACCATTAGAATGATCCTAAACATTGCTTGGTACACCAAGGGACATAGAGGGTGTAGCACGAGTCCTTGAATGTTCTAACAAGTGTAGAATGGTCAAGAGTGTATTCTAAAGGATTAGAATGGTCTAGGAAAATGAATTTGGACTTATAAGAACCATTAGAATGATCCAAAACATTGCTCGGTAACCCAAGTGACGTAGAGGGTGTAGCACGAGTCCTTGGATGTTCTAACAAGTGTAGAATGGTTAAGAGAGTATTCTAAAGGCTTAGAATGGTCTAGAAATGTGTATTAGGACTTATAAGAACCATTAGAATGATCCTAAACATTTCTCGGTACCCCAAGAGACGTAGAGGGTGTAGCACGAGTCCTTGGAGGTTCTAACAAGTGTAGAATGGTGAAGAGAGTATTCTAAAGGCTTAGAATGGTCTAGGAATATGTATTTGGACTTATAAGAACCATTGAAATGATCCTAAACAATGCTTGAGTCCCTATGGGACGTAGAGCGTGTAGCATGAGTCCTTGAAGGTTCTAACAAGTGTAGAATGGTTAAGAGAGTATTCTAAAGGCTTAGAATGGTCAAGTAATGTGTATTAGGACTTATAAGAACCATTAGAATGATCCTAAACATTGCTCGGTACCCCAAGTGACGTAGAGGGTGTAGCACGAGTCCTTGGAGGTTCTAACAAGTGTAGAATGGTCAAGAGTGTATTCTAAAGGATTAGAATGGTCTAGGAAAATGAATTTGGACTTATAAGAACCATTAGAATGATCCAAAACATTGCTCGGTACCCCAAGTGACGTAGAGGGTGTAGCACGAGTCCTTGGATGTTCTAACAAGTGTAGAATGGTTAAGAGAGTATTCTAAAGGCTTAGAATGGTCTAGGAATGTGTATTAGGACTTATACGAACCATTAGAATGATCCTAAACAATACTTGAGTCCTCAAGGGACGTAGAGGGTGTAGCATGAGTCCTTGGAGGTTTTAACAAGTGTATAATGGTTAAGAGAGTATTCTAAAGGCTTAGAATCTAGGAATGTGTATTAGGACTTATAAGAACCATTAGAATGATCCTAAACATTGCTTGGTACACCAAGGGACATAGAGGGTGTAGCACGAGTCCTTGAATGTTCTAACAAGTGTAGAATGGTTAAGAGAGTATTCTAAAGGCTTAGAATGGTCTAGGAATGTGTATTAGGACTTATAAGAACCATTGGAATGATCCTAAACATTGCTCGGTACCCCAAGTGACGTAGAGGGTGTAGCACGAGTCCTTGGAGGTTCTAACAAGTGTAGAATGGTTAAGAGAGTATTCTAAAGGCTTAGAATGGTCTAGCAATATGTATTTGGATTTATAAGAACCATTAGAATGATCCTAAACAATGCTTGAGTCCATAAGGGACGTAGAGCGTGTAGCATGAGTCCTTGGAGGTTCTAACAAGTGTAGAATGGTTAAGAGAGTATTCTAAAGGCTTAGAATGGTCTAGGAATGTGTATTAGGACTTATAAGAACCATTAGAATGATCCTAAACATTGCTCGGTACCCCAAGTGACGTAGAGGGTGTAGCACGAGTCCTTGGAGGTTCTAACAAGTGTAGAATGGTGAAGAGAGTATTCTAAAGGCTTAGAATGGTCTAGGAATATGTATTTGGATTTATAAGAACCATTAGAATGATCCTAAACAATGCTTGAGTCCCTAAGGGACGTAGAGCGTGTAGCATGAGTCCTTGGAGGTTCTAACAAGTGTAGAATGGTTAAGAGAGTATTCTAAAGGCTTAGAATGGTCTAGGAATGTGTATTAGGACTTATAAGAACCATTAGAATGATCCTAAACATTGCTCGGTACCCCAAGTGACGTAGAGGGTGTAGCACGAGTCCTTGGAGGTTCTAACAAGTGTAGAATGGTGAAGAGAGTATTCTAAAGGCTTAGAATGGTCTAGGAATATGTATTTGGACTTATATGAACCATTAGAATGATCCTAAACAATGCTTGAGTCCCTAAGGGACGTAGAGCGTGTAGCATGAGTCCTTGGAGGTTCTAGCAAGTGTAGAATGGTTAAGAGAGTATTCTAAAGGCTTAGAATGGTCTAGTAATGTGTATTAGGACTTATAAGAACCATTAGAATGATCCTAAACATTGCTCGGTACCCCAATTGACGTAGAGGGTGTAGCACGAGTCCTTGGAGGTTCTAACAAGTGTAGAATGGTCAACAGTGTATTCTAAAGGATTAGAATGGTCTAGGAAAATGAATTTGGACTTATAAGAACCATTAGAATGAACCAAAACATTGCTCGGTACCCCAAGTGACGTAGAGGGTGTAGCACGAGTCCTTGGATGTTCTAACAAGTGTAGAATGGTTAAGAGAGTATTCTAAAAGCTTAGAATGGTCTAGGAATGTGTATTAGGACTTATAAGAACCATTAGAATGATCCTAAACATTTCTCGGTACCCCAAGTGACGTAGAGGGTGTAGCACGAGTCCTTGGAGGTTCTAACAAGTGTAGAATGGTTAAGAGAGTATTCTAAAGGCTTAGAATGGTCTAGGAATGTGTATTAGGACTTATAAGAACCATTAAAATGATCCTAAACAATACTTGAGTCCTCAAGGGACGTAGAGGGTGTAGCATGAGTCCTTGGAGGTTTTAACAAGTGTATAATGGTTAAGAGAGTATTCTAAAGGCTTAGAATCTAGGAATGTGTATTAGGACTTATAAGAACCATTAGAATGATCCTAAACATTGCTTGGTACACCAAGGGACATAGAGGGTGTAGCACGAGTCCTTGAATGTTCTAACAAGTGTAGAATGGTTAAGAGAGTATTCTAAAGGCTTAGAATGGTCTAGGAATGTGTATTAGGACTTATAAGAACCATTGGAATGATCCTAAACATTGCTCGGTACCCCAAGTGACGTAGAGGGTGTAGCACGAGTCCTTGGAGGTTCTAACAAGTGTAGAATGGTTAAGAGAGTATTCTAAAGGCTTAGAATGGTCTAGGAATATGTATTTGGACTTATATGAACCATTAGAATGATCCTAAACAATGCTTGAGTCCCTAAGGGACGTAGAGCGTGTAGCATGAGTCCTTGGAGGTTCTAACAAGTGTAGAATGGTTAAGAGAGTATTCTAAAGGCTTAGAATGGTCTAGTAATGTGTATTAGGACTTATAAGAACCATTAGAATGATCCAAAACATTGCTCGGTACCCCAAGTGACGTAGAGGGTGTAGCACGAGTCCTTGGAGGTTCTAAAAAGTGTAGAATGGTCAAGAGTGTATTCTAAAGGATTAGAATGGTCTAGGAAAATGAATTTGGACTTATAAGAACCATTAGAATGATCCAAAACATTGATCGGTACCCCAAGTGACGTAGAGGGTGTAGCACGAGTCCTCGGATGTTCTAACAAGTGTAGAATGGTTAAGAGAGTATTCTAAAGGCTTAAAATGGTCTAGGAATGTGTATTAGGACTTATAAGAACCATTAGAATGATACTAAACAATACTTGAGTCCTCAAGGGACGTAGAGGGTGTAGCATGAGTCCTTGGAGGTTTAACAAGTGTATAATGGTTAAGAGAGTATTCTAAAGGCTTAGAATCTAGGAATGTGTATTAGGACTTATAAGAACCATTAGAATGATCCGAAACATTGCTTGGTACACCAAGGGACGTAGAGGGTGTAGCACGAGTCCTTGGATGTTCTAACAAGTGTTGAATGGTTAAGAGAGTATTCTAAAGGCTTAGAATGGTCTAGGAATGTGTATTAGGACTTATAAGAACCATTAGAATGATCCTAAACATTGCCCGGTACCCCAAGTGACGTAGAGGGTGTAGCACGAGTCCTTGGAGGTTCTAACAAGTGTAGAATGGTTAAGAGAGTATTCTAAAGGCTTAGAATGGTCTAGGACTATGTATTTGGATTTATAAGAACCATTAGAATGATCCTAAACAATGCTTGAGTCCCCAAGGGACGTAGAGCGTGTAGCGTGAGTCCTTGGAGGTTCTAACAAGTGTAGAATGGTTAAGAGTGTATTCTAAAGGCTTAGAATGGTCTAGTAATATGTATTTGGACTTATAAGAACCATTAGAATGATCCTAAACAATGCTTGAGTCCCCAAGGGACGTAGAGCGTGTAACATGAGTCCTTGGAGGTTCTAACAAGTGTAGAATGGTTAAGAGAGTATTCTAAAGGCTTAGAATGGTGTAGGAATGTGTATTAGGACTTATAAGAACCATTAGAATGATCCTAAACATTTCTGGGTACCCCAAAGGACGTAGAGGGTATAGCACGAGTCCTTGGATGTTCAAACAAGTGTAGAATGGTTAAGAGAGTATTCAAAAGGCTTAGAATGGTCTATGAATGTGTATTAGGACTTATAAGAACCGTTAGAATGATCCTAAACATTGCCATGTACCCCAAAGGACGTAGAGGGTGTAGCACGAGTCCTTAGAGGTTCTAACAAGTGTAGAGTATTCTAAAGGCTTAGAATGGTCTAGGAATGTGTATTAGGACTTATAAGAACCATTAGAATGATCCTAAACAATACTTGAGTCGTCAAGGGACGTAGAGGGTGTAGCGTGAGTCCTTGGAGGTTTTAACAAGTGTATAATGGTTAAGAGAGTATTCTAAAGGCTTAGAATCTAGGAATGTGTATTAGGACTTACAAGAACCATTAGAATGATCCTAAACATTGCTTGGTACACCAAGGGACATAGAGGGTGTAGCACGAGTCCTTGGAGGTTCTAACAAGTGTAGAATGGTTAAGAGAGTATTCTAAAGGCTTAGAATGGTCTAGGAATATGTATTTGGATTTATAAGAACCATTAGAATGATCCTAAACAATGCTTGAGTCCCTAAGGGACGTAGAGCGTGTAGCATGAGTCCTTGGAGGTTCTAACAAGTGTAGAATGGTTAAGAGAGTATTCTAAAGGCTTAGAATGTTCTAGGAATATGTATTTGGACTTATAAGAACCATTAGAATGATCCTAAACAATGCTTGAGTCCCCAAGGGACGTAGAGCGTGTAGCATGAGTCCTTGGAGGTTCTAACAAGTGTAGAATGGTTAAGAGAGTATTCTAAAGGCTTAGAATGGTCTAGGAATGTGTATTAGGACTTATAAGAAGCATTAGAATGATCCTAAACATTGCTCGGTACCCCAAGTGACGTAGAGGGTGTAGCACGAGTCCTTGAATGTTCTAACAAGTGTAGAATGGTTAAGAGAGTATTCTAAAGGCTTAGAATGGTCTAGGAATGCGTATTAGGACTTATAAGAACCATTAGAATGATCCTAAACATTGCTCGGTACCCCAAGTGACGTAGAGGGTGTAGCACGAGTCCTTGGAGGTTCTAACAAGTGTAGAATGGTTAAGAGAGTATTCTAAAGGCTTAGAATGGTCTAGGAATATGTATTTGGATTTATAAGAACCATTAGAATGATCCTAAACAATGCTTGAGTCCCTAAGGGACGTAGAGCGTGTAGCATGAGTCCTTGGAGGTTCTAACAAGTGTAGAATGGTTAAGAGAGTATTCTAAAGGCTTAGAATGTTCTAGGAATATGTATTTGGACTTATAAGAACCATTAGAATGATCCTAAACAATGCTTGAGTCCCCAAGGGACGTAGAGCGTGTAGCATGAGTCCTTGGAGGTTCTAACAAGTGTAGAATGGTTAAGAGAGTATTCTAAAGGCTTAGAATGGTCTAGGAATGTGTATTAGGACTTATAAGAACCATTAGAATGATCCTAAACATTGCTCGGTACCCCAAGTTACGTAGAG
This sequence comes from Crotalaria pallida, assembly GCA_037953625.1. NCBI lineage: Eukaryota > Viridiplantae > Streptophyta > Magnoliopsida > Fabales > Fabaceae > Crotalaria > Crotalaria pallida. The sequence continues at coordinate 68,592,603 of CM075649.1, read as the reverse complement.
GGTGTAGCACGAGTCCTTGAATGTTCTAACAAGTGTAGAATGGTTAAGAGAGTATTCTAAAGGCTTAGAATGGTCTAGGGATGCGTATTAGGACTTATAAGAACCATTAGAATGATCCTAAACATTGCTCGGTACCCCAAGTGACGTAGAGGGTGTAGCACGAGTCCTTGGAGGTTCTAACAAGTGTAGAATGGTCAAGAGTGTATTCTAAAGGATTAGAATGGTCTAGGAAAATGAATTTGGACTTATAAGAACCATTAGAATGATCCAAAACATTGCTCGGTACCCCAAGTGACGTAGAGGGTGTAGCACGAGTCCTCGGATGTTCTAACAAGTGTAGAATGGTTAAGAGAGTATTCTAAAGGCTTAGAATGGTCTAGGAATGTGTATTAGGACTTATAAGAACCATTAGAATGATCCTAAACATTGCTCGGTACCCCAAGTGACGTAGAGGGTGTAGCACGAGTCCTTGGAGGTTCTAACAAGTGTAGAATGGTTAAGAGAGTATTCTAAAGGCTTAGAATGGTCTAGGAATATGTATTTGGATTTATAAGAACCATTAGAATGATCCTAAACAATGCTTGAGTCCCTAAGGGACGTAGAGCGTGTAGCATGAGTCCTTGGAGGTTCTAACAAGTGTAGAATGGTTAAGAGAGTATTCTAAAGGCTTAGAATGTTCTAGGAATATGTATTTGGACTTATAAGAACCATTAGAATGATCCTAAACAATGCTTGAGTCCCCAAGGGACGTAGAGCGTGTAGCATGAGTCCTTGGAGGTTCTAACAAGTGTAGAATGGTTAAGAGAGTATTCTAAAGGCTTAGAATGGTCTAGGAATGTGTATTAGGACTTATAAGAACCATTAGAATGATCCTAAACATTGCTCGGTACCCCAAGTGACGTAGAGGGTGTAGCACGAGTCCTTGAATGTTCTAACAAGTGTAGAATGGTTAAGAGAGTATTCTAAAGGCTTAGAATGGTCTAGGAATGCGTATTAGGACTTATAAGAACCATTAGAATGATCCAAAACATTGCTCGGTACCCCAAGTGACGTAGAGGGTGTAGCACGAGTCCTCGGATGTTCTAACAAGTGTAGAATGGTTAAGAGAGTATTCTAAAGGCTTAGAATGGTCTAGGAATGTGTATTAGGACTTATAAGAACCATTAGAATGATCCTAAACAATACTTGAGTCCTCAAGGGACGTAGAGGGTGTAGCATGAGTCCTTGGAGGTTTAACAAGTGTATAATGGTTAAGAGAGTATTCTAAAGGCTTAGAATCTAGGAATGTGTATTAGGACTTATAAGAACCATTAGAATGATCCGAAACATTGCTTGGTACACCAAGGGACGTAGAGGGTGTAGCACGAGTCCTTGGATGTTCTAACAAGTGTTGAATGGTTAAGAGAGTATTCTAAAGGCTTAGAATGGTCTAGGAATGTGTATTAGGACTTATAAGAACCATTAGAATGATCCTAAACATTGCTCGGTACCCCAAGTGACGTAGAGGGTGTAGCACGAGTCCTTGGAGGTTCTAACAAGTGTAGAATGGTTAAGAGAGTATTCTAAAGGCTTAGAATGGTCTAGGACTATGTATTTGGATTTATAAGAACCATTAGAATGATCCTAAACAATGCTTGAGTCCCCAAGGGACGTAGAGCGTGTAGCGTGAGTCCTTGGAGGTTCTAACAAGTGTAGAATGGTTAAGAGTGTATTCTAAAGGCTTAGAATGGTCTAGTAATATGTATTTGGACTTATAAGAACCATTAGAATGATCCTAAACAATGCTTGAGTCCCCAAGGGACGTAGAGCGTGTAACATGAGTCCTTGGAGGTTCTAACAAGTGTAGAATGGTTAAGAGAGTATTCTAAAGGCTTAGAATGGTGTAGGAATGTGTATTAGGACTTATAAGAACCATTAGAATGATCCTAAACATTTCTGGGTACCCCAAAGGACGTAGAGGGTATAGCACGAGTCCTTGGATGTTCAAACAAGTGTAGAATGGTTAAGAGAGTATTCAAAAGGCTTAGAATGGTCTATGAATGTGTATTAGGACTTATAAGAACCATTAGAATGATCCTAAACATTGCCATGTACCCCAAAGGACGTAGAGGGTGTAGCACGAGTCCTTAGAGGTTCTAACAAGTGTAGAGTATTCTAAAGGCTTAGAATGGTCTAGGAATGTGTATTAGGACTTATAAGAACCATTAGAATGATCCTAAACAATACTTGAGTCGTCAAGGGACGTAGAGGGTGTAGCGTGAGTCCTTGGAGGTTTTAACAAGTGTATAATGGTTAAGAGAGTATTCTAAAGGCTTAGAATCTAGGAATGTGTATTAGGACTTATAAGAACCATTAGAATGATCCTAAACATTGCTTGGTACACCAAGGGACATAGAGGGTGTAGCACGAGTCCTTGGAGGTTCTAACAAGTGTAGAATGGTTAAGAGAGTATTCTAAAGGCTTAGAATGGTCTAGGAATATGTATTTGGATTTATAAGAACCATTAGAATGATCCTAAACAATGCTTGAGTCCCTAAGGGACGTAGAGCGTGTAGCATGAGTCCTTGGAGGTTCTAACAAGTGTAGAATGGTTAAGAGAGTATTCTAAAGGCTTAGAATGTTCTAGGAATATGTATTTGGACTTATAAGAACCATTAGAATGATCCTAAACAATGCTTGAGTCCCCAAGGGACGTAGAGCGTGTAGCATGAGTCCTTGGAGGTTCTAACAAGTGTAGAATGGTTAAGAGAGTATTCTAAAGGCTTAGAATGGTCTAGGAATGTGTATTAGGACTTATAAGAACCATTAGAATGATCCTAAACATTGCTCGGTACCCCAAGTGACGTAGAGGGTGTAGCACGAGTCCTTGAATGTTCTAACAAGTGTAGAATGGTTAAGAGAGTATTCTAAAGGCTTAGAATGGTCTAGGAATGCGTATTAGGACTTATAAGAACCATTAGAATGATCCTAAACATTGCTCGGTACCCCAAGTGACGTAGAGGGTGTAGCACGAGTCCTTGGAGGTTCTAACAAGTGTAGAATGGTTAAGAGAGTATTCTAAAGGCTTAGAATGGTCTAGGAATATGTATTTGGATTTATAAGAACCATTAGAATGATCCTAAACAATGCTTGAGTCCCTAAGGGACGTAGAGCGTGTAGCATGAGTCCTTGGAGGTTCTAACAAGTGTAGAATGGTTAAGAGAGTATTCTAAAGGCTTAGAATGTTCTAGGAATATGTATTTGGACTTATAAGAACCATTAGAATGATCCTAAACAATGCTTGAGTCCCCAAGGGACGTAGAGCGTGTAGCATGAGTCCTTGGAGGTTCTAACAAGTGTAGAATGGTTAAGAGAGTATTCTAAAGGCTTAGAATGGTCTAGGAATGTGTATTAGGACTTATAAGAACCATTAGAATGATCCTAAACATTGCTCGGTACCCCAAGTGACGTAGAGGGTGTAGCACGAGTCCTTGAATGTTCTAACAAGTGTAGAATGGTTAAGAGAGTATTCTAAAGGCTTAGAATGGTCTAGGAATGCGTATTAGGACTTATAAGAACCATTAGAATGATCCTAAACATTGCTCGGTACCCCAAGTGACGTAGAGGGTGTAGCACGAGTCCTTGGAGGTTCTAACAAGTGTAGAATGGTTAAGAGAGTATTCTAAAGGCTTAGAATGGTCTAGGAATATGTATTTGGATTTATAAGAACCATTAGAATGATCCTAAACAATGCTTGAGTCCCTAAGGGACGTAGAGCGTGTAGCATGAGTCCTTGGAGGTTCTAACAAGTGTAGAATGGTTAAGAGAGTATTCTAAAGGCTTAGAATGTTCTAGGAATATGTATTTGGACTTATAAGAACCATTAGAATGATCCTAAACAATGCTTGAGTCCCCAAGGGACGTAGAGCGTGTAGCATGAGTCCTTGGAGGTTCTAACAAGTGTAGAATGGTTAAGAGAGTATTCTAAAGGCTTAGAATGGTCTAGGAATGTGTATTAGGACTTATAAGAACCATTAGAATGATCCTAAACATTGCTCGGTACCCCAAGTGACGTAGAGGGTGTAGCACGAGTCCTTGAATGTTCTAACAAGTGTAGAATGGTTAAGAGAGTATTCTAAAGGCTTAGAATGGTCTAGGAATGCGTATTAGGACTTATAAGAACCATTAGAATGATCCTAAACATTGCTCGGTACCCCAAGTGACGTAGAGGGTGTAGCACGAGTCCTTGGAGGTTCTAACAAGTGTAGAATGGTTAAGAGAGTATTCTAAAGGCTTAGAATGGTCTAGGAATATGTATTTGGATTTATAAGAACCATTAGAATGATCCTAAACAATGCTTGAGTCCCTAAGGGACGTAGAGCGTGTAGCATGAGTCCTTGGAGGTTCTAACAAGTGTAGAATGGTTAAGAGAGTATTCTAAAGGCTTAGAATGTTCTAGGAATATGTATTTGGACTTATAAGAACCATTAGAATGATCCTAAACAATGCTTGAGTCCCCAAGGGACGTAGAGCGTGTAGCATGAGTCCTTGGAGGTTCTAACAAGTGTAGAATGGTTAAGAGAGTATTCTAAAGGCTTAGAATGGTCTAGGAATGTGTATTAGGACTTATAAGAACCATTAGAATGATCCTAAACATTGCTCGGTACCCCAAGTTACGTAGAGGGTGTAGCACGAGTCCTTGAATGTTCTAACAAGTGTAGAATGGTTAAGAGAGTATTCTAAAGGCTTAGAATGGTCTAGGAATGCGTATTAGGACTTATAAGAACCATTAGAATGATCCTAAACATTGCTCGGTACCCCAAGTGACGTAGAGGGTGTAGCACGAGTCCTTGGAGGTTCTAACAAGTGTAGAATGGTCAAGAGTGTATTCTAAAGGATTAGAATGGTCTAGGAAAATGAATTTGGACTTATAAGAACCATTAGAATGATCCAAAACATTGCTCGGTACCCCAAGTGACGTAGAGGGTGTAGCACGAGTCCTCGGATGTTCTAACAAGTGTAGAATGGTTAAGAGAGTATTCTAAAGGCTTAGAATGGTCTAGGAATGTGTATTAGGACTTATAAGAACCATTAGAATGATCCTAAACAATACTTGAGTCCTCAAGGGACGTAGAGGGTGTAGCATGAGTCCTTGGAGGTTTAACAAGTGTATAATGGTTAAGAGAGTATTCTAAAGGCTTAGAATCTAGGAATGTGTATTAGGACTTATAAGAACCATTAGAATGATCCGAAACATTGCTTGGTACACCAAGGGACGTAGAGGGTGTAGCACGAGTCCTTGGATGTTCTAACAAGTGTTGAATGGTTAAGAGAGTATTCTAAAGGCTTAGAATGGTCTAGGAATGTGTATTAGGACTTATAAGAACCATTAGAATGATCCTAAACATTGCTCGGTACCCCAAGTGACGTAGAGGGTGTAGCACGAGTCCTTGGAGGTTCTAACAAGTGTAGAATGGTTAAGAGAGTATTCTAAAGGCTTAGAATGGTCTAGGACTATGTATTTGGATTTATAAGAACCATTAGAATGATCCTAAACAATGCTTGAGTCCCCAAGGGACGTAGAGCGTGTAGCGTGAGTCCTTGGAGGTTCTAACAAGTGTAGAATGGTTAAGAGTGTATTCTAAAGGCTTAGAATGGTCTAGTAATATGTATTTGGACTTATAAGAACCATTAGAATGATCCTAAACAATGCTTGAGTCCCCAAGGGACGTAGAGCGTGTAACATGAGTCCTTGGAGGTTCTAACAAGTGTAGAATGGTTAAGAGAGTATTCTAAAGGCTTAGAATGGTGTAGGAATGTGTATTAGGACTTATAAGAACCATTAGAATGATCCTAAACATTTCTGGGTACCCCAAAGGACGTAGAGGGTATAGCACGAGTCCTTGGATGTTCAAACAAGTGTAGAATGGTTAAGAGAGTATTCAAAAGGCTTAGAATGGTCTATGAATGTGTATTAGGACTTATAAGAACCATTAGAATGATCCTAAACATTGCCATGTACCCCAAAGGACGTAGAGGGTGTAGCACGAGTCCTTAGAGGTTCTAACAAGTGTAGAGTATTCTAAAGGCTTAGAATGGTCTAGGAATGTGTATTAGGACTTATAAGAACCATTAGAATGATCCTAAACAATACTTGAGTCGTCAAGGGACGTAGAGGGTGTAGCGTGAGTCCTTGGAGGTTTTAACAAGTGTATAATGGTTAAGAGAGTATTCTAAAGGCTTAGAATCTAGGAATGTGTATTAGGACTTATAAGAACCATTAGAATGATCCTAAACATTGCTTGGTACACCAAGGGACATAGAGGGTGTAGCACGAGTCCTTGGAGGTTCTAACAAGTGTAGAATGGTTAAGAGAGTATTCTAAAGGCTTAGAATGGTCTAGGAATATGTATTTGGATTTATAAGAACCATTAGAATGATCCTAAACAATGCTTGAGTCCCTAAGGGACGTAGAGCGTGTAGCATGAGTCCTTGGAGGTTCTAACAAGTGTAGAATGGTTAAGAGAGTATTCTAAAGGCTTAGAATGTTCTAGGAATATGTATTTGGACTTATAAGAACCATTAGAATGATCCTAAACAATGCTTGAGTCCCCAAGGGACGTAGAGCGTGTAGCATGAGTCCTTGGAGGTTCTAACAAGTGTAGAATGGTTAAGAGAGTATTCTAAAGGCTTAGAATGGTCTAGGAATGTGTATTAGGACTTATAAGAACCATTAGAATGATCCTAAACATTGCTCGGTACCCCAAGTGACGTAGAGGGTGTAGCACGAGTCCTTGAATGTTCTAACAAGTGTAGAATGGTTAAGAGAGTATTCTAAAGGCTTAGAATGGTCTAGGAATGCGTATTAGGACTTATAAGAACCATTAGAATGATCCTAAACATTGCTCGGTACCCCAAGTGACGTAGAGGGTGTAGCACGAGTCCTTGGAGGTTCTAACAAGTGTAGAATGGTTAAGAGAGTATTCTAAAGGCTTAGAATGGTCTAGGAATATGTATTTGGATTTATAAGAACCATTAGAATGATCCTAAACAACGCTTGAGTCCCTAAGGGACGTAGAGCGTGTAGCATGAGTCCTTGGAGGTTCTAACAAGTGTAGAATGGTTAAGAGAGTATTCTAAAGGCTTAGAATGTTCTAGGAATATGTATTTGGACTTATAAGAACCATTAGAATGATCCTAAACAATGCTTGAGTCCCCAAGGGACGTAGAGCGTGTAGCATGAGTCCTTGGAGGTTCTAACAAGTGTAGAATGGTTAAGAGAGTATTCTAAAGGCTTAGAATGGTCTAGGAATGTGTATTAGGACTTATAAGAACCATTAGAATGATCCTAAACATTGCTCGGTACCCCAAGTGACGTAGAGGGTGTAGCACGAGTCCTTGAATGTTCTAACAAGTGTAGAATGGTTAAGAGAGTATTCTAAAGGCTTAGAATGGTCTAGGAATGCGTATTAGGACTTATAAGAACCATTAGAATGATCCTAAACATTGCTCGGTACCCCAAGTGACGTAGAGGGTGTAGCACGAGTCCTTGGAGGTTCTAACAAGTGTAGAATGGTCAAGAGTGTATTCTAAAGGATTAGAATGGTCTAGGAAAATGAATTTGGACTTATAAGAACCATTAGAATGATCCAAAACATTGCTCGGTACCCCAAGTGACGTAGAGGGTGTAGCACGAGTCCTCGGATGTTCTAACAAGTGTAGAATGGTTAAGAGAGTATTCTAAAGGCTTAGAATGGTCTAGGAATGTGTATTAGGACTTATAAGAACCATTAGAATGATCCTAAACAATACTTGAGTCCTCAAGGGACGTAGAGGGTGTAGCATGAGTCCTTGGAGGTTTAACAAGTGTATAATGGTTAAGAGAGTATTCTAAAGGCTTAGAATCTAGGAATGTGTATTAGGACTTATAAGAACCATTAGAATGATCCGAAACATTGCATGGTACACCAAGGGACGTAGAGGGTGTAGCACGAGTCCTTGGATGTTCTAACAAGTGTTGAATGGTTAAGAGAGTATTCTAAAGGCTTAGAATGGTCTAGGAATGTGTATTAGGACTTATAAGAACCATTAGAATGATCCTAAACATTGCTCGGTACCCCAAGTGACGTAGAGGGTGTAGCACGAGTCCTTGGAGGTTCTAACAAGTGTAGAATGGTTAAGAGAGTATTCTAAAGGCTTAGAATGGTCTAGGACTATGTATTTGGATTTATAAGAACCATTAGAATGATCCTAAACAATGCTTGAGTCCCCAAGGGACGTAGAGCGTGTAGCGTGAGTCCTTGGAGGTTCTAACAAGTGTAGAATGGTTAAGAGTGTATTCTAAAGGCTTAGAATGTTCTAGGAATATGTATTTGGACTTATAAGAACCATTAGAATGATCCTAAACAATGCTTGAGTCCCCAAGGGACGTAGAGCGTGTAGCATGAGTCCTTGGAGGTTCTAACAAGTGTAGAATGGTTAAGAGAGTATTCTAAAGGCTTAGAATGGTCTAGGAATGTGTATTAGGACTTATAAGAACCATTAGAATGATCCTAAACATTGCTCGGTACCCCAAGTGACGTAGAGGGTGTAGCACGAGTCCTTGAATGTTCTAACAAGTGTAGAATGGTTAAGAGAGTATTCTAAAGGCTTAGAATGGTCTAGGAATGCGTATTAGGACTTATAAGAACCATTAGAATGATCCTAAACATTGCTCGGTACCCCAAGTGACGTAGAGGGTGTAGCACGAGTCCTTGGAGGTTCTAACAAGTGTAGAATGGTTAAGAGAGTATTCTAAAGGCTTAGAATGGTCTAGGAATATGTATTTGGATTTATAAGAACCATTAGAATGATCCTAAACATTGCTTGAGTCCCTAAGGGACGTAGAGCGTGTAGCATGAGTCCTTGGAGGTTCTAACAAGTGTAGAATGGTTAAGAGAGTATTCTAAAGGCTTAGAATGTTCTAGGAATATGTATTTGGACTTATAAGAACCATTAGAATGATCCTAAACAATGCTTGAGTCCCCAAGGGACGTAGAGCGTGTAGCATGAGTCCTTGGAGGTTCTAACAAGTGTAGAATGGTTAAGAGAGTATTCTAAAGGCTTAGAATGGTCTAGGAATGTGTATTAGGACTTATAAGAACCATTAGAATGATCCTAAACATTGCTCGGTACCCCAAGTGACGTAGAGGGTGTAGCACGAGTCCTTGAATGTTCTAACAAGTGTAGAATGGTTAAGAGAGTATTCTAAAGGCTTAGAATGGTCTAGGAATGCGTATTAGGACTTATAAGAACCATTAGAATGATCCTAAACATTGCTCGGTACCCCAAGTGACGTAGAGGGTGTAGCACGAGTCCTTGGAGGTTCTAACAAGTGTAGAATGGTTAAGAGAGTATTCTAAAGGCTTAGATTGGTCTAGGAATGTGTATTAGGACTTATAAGAACCATTAGAATGATCCTAAACATTGCTCGGTACCCCAAGTGACGTAGAGGGTGTAGCACGAGTCCTTGGAGGTTCTAACAAGTGTAGAATGGTTAAGAGAGTATTCTAAAGGCTTAGAATGGTCTAGGAATGTGTATTAGGACTTATAAGAACCATTAGAATGATCCTAAACAATACTTGAGTCCTCAAGGGACGTAGAGGGTGTAGCATGAGTCCTTGGAGGTTTAACAAGTGTATAATGGTTAAGAGAGTATTCTAAAGGCTTAGAATCTAGGAATGTGTATTAGGACTTATAAGAACCATTAGAATGATCCGAAACATTGCATGGTACACCAAGGGACGTAGAGGGTGTAGCACGAGTCCTTGGATGTTCTAACAAGTGTTGAATGGTTAAGAGAGTATTCTAAAGGCTTAGAATGGTCTAGGAATGTGTATTAGGACTTATAAGAACCATTAGAATGATCCTAAACATTGCTCGGTACCCCAAGTGACGTAGAGGGTGTAGCACGAGTCCTTGGAGGTTCTAACAAGTGTAGAATGGTTAAGAGAGTATTCTAAAGGCTTAGAATGGTCTAGGACTATGTATTTGGATTTATAAGAACCATTAGAATGATCCTAAACAATGCTTGAGTCCCCAAGGGACGTAGAGCGTGTAGCGTGAGTCCTTGGAGGTTCTAACAAGTGTAGAATGGTTAAGAGTGTATTCTAAAGGCTTAGAATGTTCTAGGAATATGTATTTGGACTTATAAGAACCATTAGAATGATCCTAAACAATGCTTGAGTCCCCAAGGGACGTAGAGCGTGTAGCATGAGTCCTTGGAGGTTCTAACAAGTGTAGAATGGTTAAGAGAGTATTCTAAAGGCTTAGAATGGTCTAGGAATGTGTATTAGGACTTATAAGAACCATTAGAATGATCCTAAACATTGCTCGGTACCCCAAGTGACGTAGAGGGTGTAGCACGAGTCCTTGAATGTTCTAACAAGTGTAGAATGGTTAAGAGAGTATTCTAAAGGCTTAGAATGGTCTAGGAATGCGTATTAGGACTTATAAGAACCATTAGAATGATCCTAAACATTGCTCGGTACCCCAAGTGACGTAGAGGGTGTAGCACGAGTCCTTGGAGGTTCTAACAAGTGTAGAATGGTTAAGAGAGTATTCTAAAGGCTTAGAATGGTCTAGGAATATGTATTTGGATTTATAAGAACCATTAGAATGATCCTAAACATTGCTTGAGTCCCTAAGGGACGTAGAGCGTGTAGCATGAGTCCTTGGAGGTTCTAACAAGTGTAGAATGGTTAAGAGAGTATTCTAAAGGCTTAGAATGTTCTAGGAATATGTATTTGGACTTATAAGAACCATTAGAATGATCCTAAACAATGCTTGAGTCCCCAAGGGACGTAGAGCGTGTAGCATGAGTCCTTGGAGGTTCTAACAAGTGTAGAATGGTTAAGAGAGTATTCTAAAGGCTTAGAATGGTCTAGGAATGTGTATTAGGACTTATAAGAACCATTAGAATGATCCTAAACATTGCTCGGTACCCCAAGTGACGTAGAGGGTGTAGCACGAGTCCTTGGAGGTTCTAACAAGTGTAGAATGGTTAAGAGAGTATTCTAAAGGCTTAGAATGGTCTAGGACTATGTATTTGGATTTATAAGAACCATTAGAATGATCCTAAACAATGCTTGAGTCCCTAAGGGACGTAGAGCGTGTAGCATGAGTCCTTGGAGGTTCTAACAAGTGTAGAATGGTTAAGAGAGTATTCTAAAGGCTTAGAATGTTCTAGGAATATGTATTTGGACTTATAAGAACCATTAGAATGATCCTAAACAATGCTTGAGTCCCCAAGGGACGTAGAGCGTGTAGCATGAGTCCTTGGAGGTTCTAACAAGTGTAGAATGGTTAAGAGAGTATTCTAAAGGCTTAGAATGTTCTAGGAATATGTATTTGGACTTATAAGAACCATTAGAATGATCCTAAACAATGCTTGAGTCCCCAAGGGACGTAGAGCGTGTAGCATGAGTCCTTGGAGGTTCTAACAAGTGTAGAATGGTTAAGAGAGTATTCTAAAGGCTTAGAATGGTCTAGGAATGTGTATTAGGACTTATAAGAAACATTAGAATGATCCTAAACATTGCTCGGTACCCCAAGTGACGTAGAGGGTGTAGCACGAGTCCTTGAATGTTCTAACAAGTGTAGAATGGTTAAGAGAGTATTCTAAAGGCTTAGAATGGTCTAGGAATGCGTATTAGGACTTATAAGAACCATTAGAATGATCCTAAACATTGCTCGGTACCCCAAGTGACGTAGAGGGTGTAGCACGAGTCCTTGGAGGTTCTAACAAGTGTAGAATGGTTAAGAGAGTATTCTAATGGCTTAGAATGGTCTAGGAATATGTATTTGGATTTATAAGAACCATTAGAATGATCCTAAACAATGCTTGAGTCCCTAAGGGACGTAGAGCGTGTAGCATGAGTCCTTGGAGGTTCTAACAAGTGTAGAATGGTTAAGAGAGTATTCTAAAGGCTTAGAATGTTCTAGGAATATGTATTTGGACTTATAAGAACCATTAGAATGATCGTAAACAATGCTTGAGTCCCCAAGGGACGTAGAGCGTGTAGCATGAGTCCTTGGAGGTTCTAACAAGTGTAGAATGGTTAAGAGAGTATTCTAAAGGCTTAGAATGTTCTAGGAATATGTATTTGGACTTATAAGAACCATTAGAATGATCCTAAACAATGCTTGAGTCCCCAAGGGACGTAGAGCGTGTAGCATGAGTCCTTGGAGGTTCTAACAAGTGTAGAATGGTTAAGAGAGTATTCTAAAGGCTTAGAATGGTCTAGGAATGTGTATTAGGACTTATAAGAACCATTAGAATGATCCTAAACATTGCTCGGTACACCAAGGGACGTAGAGGGTGTAGCACGAGTCCTTGGAGGTTCTAACAAGTGTAGAATGGTTAAGAGAGTATTCTAAAGGCTTAGAATGGTCTAGGAATGTGTATTAGGACTTATAAGAACCATTAGAATGATCCTAAACATTGCTCGGTACACCAAGGGACGTAGAGGGTGTAGCACGAGTCCTTGGATGTTCTAACAAGTGTTGAATGGTTAAGAGAGTATTCTAAAGGCTTAGAATGGTCTAGGAATGTGTATTAGGACTTATAAGAACCATTAGAATGATCCTAAACATTGCTCGGTACCCCAAGTGACGTAGAGGGTGTAGCACGAGTCCTTGAATGTTCTAACAAGTGTAGAATGGTTAAGAGAGTATTCTAAAGGCTTAGATTGGTCTAGGAATGTGTATTAGGACTTATAAGAACCATTAGAATGATCCTAAACATTGCTCGGTACCCCAAGTGACGTAGAGGGTGTAGCACGAGTCCTTGGAGGTTCTAACAAGTGTAGAATGGTTAAGAGAGTATTCTAAAGGCTTAGAATGGTCTAGGAATATGTATTTGGATTTATAAGAACCATTAGAATGATCCTAAACAATGCTTGAGTCCCTAAGGGACGTAGAGCGTGTAGCATGAGTCCTTGGAGGTTCTAACAAGTGTAGAATGGTTAAGAGAGTATTCTAAAGGCTTAGAATGGTCTAGGAATATGTATTTGGATTTATAAGAACCATTAGAATGATCCTAAACAATGCTTGAGTCCCTAAGGGACGTAGAGCGTGTAGCATGAGTCCTTGGAGGTTCTAACAAGTGTAGAATGGTTAAGAGAGTATTCTAAAGGCTTAGAATGTTCTAGGAATATGTATTTGGACTTATAAGAACCATTAGAATGATCCTAAACAATGCTTGAGTCCCCAAGGGACGTAGAGCGTGTAGCATGAGTCCTTGGAGGTTCTAACAAGTGTAGAATGGTTAAGAGAGTATTCTAAAGGCTTAGAATGGTCTAGGAATGTGTATTAGGACTTATAAGAACCATTAGAATGATCCTAAACATTGCTCGGTACACCAAGGGACGTAGAGGGTGTAGCACGAGTCCTTGGATGTTCTAACAAGTGTTGAATGGTTAAGAGAGTATTCTAAAGGCTTAGAATGGTCTAGGAATGTGTATTAGGACTTATAAGAACCATTAGAATGATCCTAAACATTGCTCGGTACCCCAAGTGACGTAGAGGGTGTAGCACGAGTCCTTGAATGTTCTAACAAGTGTAGAATGGTTAAGAGAGTATTCTAAAGGCTTAGAATGGTCTAGGAATGTGTATTAGGACTTATAAGAACCATTAGAATGATCCTAAACATTGCTCGGTACCCCAAGTGACGTAGAGGGTGTAGCACGAGTCCTTGGAGGTTCTAACAAGTGTAGAATGGTTAAGAGAGTATTCTAAAGGCTTAGAATGGTCTAGGAATATGTATTTGGATTTATAAGAACCATTAGAATGATCCTAAACAATGCTTGAGTCCCTAAGGGACGTAGAGCGTGTAACATGAGTCCTTGGAGGTTCTAACAAGTGTAGAATGGTTAAGAGAGTATTCTAAAGGCTTAGAATGTTCTAGGAATATGTATTTGGACTTATAAGAACCATTAGAATGATCCTAAACAATGCTTGAGTCCCCAAGGGACGTAGAGCGTGTAGCATGAGTCCTTGGAGGTTCTAACAAGTGTAGAATGGTTAAGAGAGTATTCTAAAGGCTTAGAATGGTCTAGGAATGTGTATTAGGACTTATAAAAACCATTAGAATGATCCTAAACATTGCTTGGTACCCCAAGTGACGTAGAGGGTGTAGCACGAGTCCTTGAATGTTCTAACAAGTGTAGAATGGTTAAGAGAGTATTCTAAAGGCTTAGAATGGTCTAGGAATGCGTATTAGGACTTATAAGAACCATTAGAATGATCCTAAACATTGCTCGGTACCCCAAGTGACGTAGAGGGTGTAGCACGAGTCCTTGGAGGTTCTAACAAGTGTAGAATGGTCAAGAGTGTATTCTAAAGGATTAGAATGGTCTAGGAAAATGAATTTGGACTTATAAGAACCATTAGAATGATCCAAAACATTGCTCGGTACCCCAAGTGACGTAGAGGGTGTAGCACGAGTCCTCGGATGTTCTAACAAGTGTAGAATGGTTAAGAGAGTATTCTAAAGGCTTAGAATGGTCTAGGAATGTGTATTAGGACTTATAAGAACCATTAGAATGATCCTAAACAATACTTGAGTCCTCAAGGGACGTAGAGGGTGTAGCATGAGTCCTTGGAGGTTTAACAAGTGTATAATGGTTAAGAGAGTATTCTAAAGGCTTAGAATCTAGGAATGTGTATTAGGACTTATAAGAACCATTAGAATGATCCGAAACATTGCTTGGTACACCAAGGGACGTAGAGGGTGTAGCACGAGTCCTTGGATGTTCTAACAAGTGTTGAATGGTTAAGAGAGTATTCTAAAGGCTTAGAATGGTCTAGGAATGTGTATTAGGACTTATAAGAACCATTAGAATGATCCTAAACATTGCTCGGTACCCCAAGTGATGTAGAGGGTGTAGCACGAGTCCTTGGAGGTTCTAACAAGTGTAGAATGGTTAAGAGAGTATTCTAAAGGCTTAGAATGGTCTAGGACTATGTATTTGGATTTATAAGAACCATTAGAATGATCCTAAACAATGCTTGAGTCCCCAAGGGACGTAGAGCGTGTAGCGTGAGTCCTTGGAGGTTCTAACAAGTGTAGAATGGTTAAGAGTGTATTCTAAAGGCTTAGAATGGTCTAGTAATATGTATTTGGACTTATAAGAACCATTAGAATGATCCTAAACAATGCTTGAGTCCCCAAGGGACGTAGAGCGTGTAACATGAGTCCTTGGAGGTTCTAACAAGTGTAGAATGGTTAAGAGAGTATTCTAAAGGCTTAGAATGGTCTAGGAATGTGTATTAGGACTTATAAGAACCATTAGAATGATCCTAAACATTGCTCGGTACCCCAAGTGACGTAGAGGGTGTAGCATGAGTCCTTGGAGGTTCTAACAAGTGTAGAATGGTTAAGAGAGTATTCTAAAGGCTTAGAATGGTCTAGGAAGGTGTATTAGGACTTATAAGAACTATTAGAATGATCCTAAACATTGCTTGGTACACCAAGGGACGTAGAGGGTGTAGCACGAGTCCTAGGATGTTCTAACAAGTGTAGAATGGTTAAGAGAGTATTCTAAAGGCTTAGAATGGTCTAGGAATGTGTATTAGGACTTATAAGAACCATTAGAATGATCCTAAACATTGCTTGGTACACCAAGGGACGTAGAGGGTGTAGCACGAGTCCTTGGATGTTCTAACAAGTGTAGAATGGTTAAGAGAGTATTCTAAAGGCTTAGAATGGTCTAGGAATGTGTATTAGGACTTATAAGAACCATTACAATGATCCTAAACAATACTTGAGTCCTCAAGGGACGTAGAGGGTGTAGCATTAGTCCTTGGATGTTTTAACAAGTGTATAATGGTTAAGAGAGTATTCTAAATGCTTAGAATGGTCTAGGAATGTGTATTAGGACTTATAAGAACCATTAGAATGAACCTAAACATTGCTCGGTACCCCAAGTGACGTAGAGGGTGTAGCACGAGTCCTTGGAGGTTCTAACAAGTGTAGAATGGTTAAGAGAGTATTCTAAAGGCTTAGAATGGTCTAGGAATGTGTATTAGGACTTATAAGAACCATTAGAATGATCCTAAACATTGCTTGGTACACCAAGGGACGTAGAGGGTGTAGCACGAGTCCTTGGATGTTCTAACAGGTGTAGAATTGTTAAGAGAGTATTCTAAAGGCTTAGAATGGTCTAGGAATGTGTATTAGGACTTATAAGAACCATTAGAATGATCCTAAACAATACTTGAGTCCTCAAGGGACGTAGAGGGTGTAGCATGAGTCCTTGGAGGTTTTAACAAGTGTATAATGGTTAAGAGAGTATTCTAAAGGCTTAGAATGGTCTAGGAATGTGTATTAGGACTTATAAGAACCATTAGAATGATCCTAAACATTGCTTGGTACACCAAGGGACGTAGAGGGTGTAGCACGAGTCCTTGGATGTTCTAACAGGTGTAGAATTGTTAAGAGAGTATTCTAAAGGCTTAGAATGGTCTAGGAATGTGTATTAGGACTTATAAGAACCATTAGAATGATCCTAAACAATACTTGAGTCCTCAAGGGACGTAGAGGGTGTAGCATGAGTCCTTGGAGGTTTTAACAAGTGTATAATGGTTAAGAGAGTATTCTAAAGGCTTAGAATGGTCTAGGAATGTGTATTAGGACTTATAAGAACCATTAGAATGATCCTAAACATTGCTTGGTACACCAAGGGACGTAGAGGGTGTAGCACGAGTCCTTGAATGTTCTAACAAGTGTAGAATGGTTAAGAGAGTATTCTAAAGGCTTAGAATGGTCTAGGAATGCGTATTAGGACTTATAAGAACCATTAGAATGATCCTAAACATTGCTCGGTACCCCAAGTGACGTAGAGGGTGTAGCACGAGTCCTTGGAGGTTCTAACAAGTGTAGAATGGTCAAGAGTGTATTCTAAAGGATTAGAATGGTCTAGGAAAATGAATTTGGACTTATAAGAACCATTAGAATGATCCAAAACATTGCTCGGTACCCCAAGTGACGTAGAGGGTGTAGCACGAGTCCTCGGATGTTCTAACAAGTGTAGAATGGTTAAGAGAGTATTCTAAAGGCTTAGAATGGTCTAGGAATGTGTATTAGGACTTATAAGAACCATTAGAATGATCCTAAACAATACTTGAGTCCTCAAGGGACGTAGAGGGTGTAGCATGAGTCCTTGGAGGTTTAACAAGTGTATAATGGTTAAGAGAGTATTCTAAAGGCTTAGAATCTAGGAATGTGTATTAGGACTTATAAGAACCATTAGAATGATCCGAAACATTGCTTGGTACACCAAGGGACGTAGAGGGTGTAGCACGAGTCCTTGGATGTTCTAACAAGTGTTGAATGGTTAAGAGAGTATTCTAAAGGCTTAGAATGGTCTAGGAATGTGTATTAGGACTTATAAGAACCATTAGAATGATCCTAAACATTGCTCGGTACCCCAAGTGATGTAGAGGGTGTAGCACGAGTCCTTGGAGGTTCTAACAAGTGTAGAATGGTTAAGAGAGTATTCTAAAGGCTTAGAATGGTCTAGGACTATGTATTTGGATTTATAAGAACCATTAGAATGATCCTAAACAATGCTTGAGTCCCCAAGGGACGTAGAGCGTGTAGCGTGAGTCCTTGGAGGTTCTAACAAGTGTAGAATGGTTAAGAGTGTATTCTAAAGGCTTAGAATGGTCTAGTAATATGTATTTGGACTTATAAGAACCATTAGAATGATCCTAAACAATGCTTGAGTCCCCAAGGGACGTAGAGCGTGTAGCGTGAGTCCTTGGAGGTTCTAACAAGTGTAGAATGGTTAAGAGTGTATTCTAAAGGCTTAGAATGGTCTAGTAATATGTATTTGGACTTATAAGAACCATTAGAATGATCCTAAACAATGCTTGAGTCCCCAAGGGACGTAGAGCGTGTAACATGAGTCCTTGGAGGTTCTAACAAGTGTAGAATGGTTAAGAGAGTATTCTAAAGGCTTAGAATGGTCTAGGAATGTGTATTAGGACTTATAAGAACCATTAGAATGATCCTAAACATTGCTTGGTACACCAAGTGACGTAGAGGGTGTAGCATGAGTCCTTGGATGTTCTAACAGGTGTAGAATTGTTAAGAGAGTATTCTAAAGGCTTAGAATGGTCTAGGAATGTGTATTAGGACTTATAAGAACCATTAGAATGATCCTAAACAATACTTGAGTCCTCAAGGGACGTAGAGGGTGTAGCATGAGTCCTTGGAGGTTTTAACAAGTGTATAATGGTTAAGAGAGTATTCTAAAGGCTTAGAATGGTCTAGGAATGTGTATTAGGACTTATAAGAACCATTAGAATGATCCTAAACATTGCTTGGTACACCAAGGGACGTAGAGGGTGTAGCACGAGTCCTTGAATGTTCTAACAAGTGTAGAATGGTTAAGAGAGTATTCTAAAGGCTTAGAATGGTCTAGGAATGCGTATTAGGACTTATAAGAACCATTAGAATGATCCTAAACATTGCTCGGTACCCCAAGTGACGTAGAGGGTGTAGCACGAGTCCTTGGAGGTTCTAACAAGTGTAGAATGGTCAAGAGTGTATTCTAAAGGATTAGAATGGTCTAGGAAAATGAATTTGGACTTATAAGAACCATTAGAATGATCCAAAACATTGCTCGGTACCCCAAGTGACGTAGAGGGTGTAGCACGAGTCCTCGGATGTTCTAACAAGTGTAGAATGGTTAAGAGAGTATTCTAAAGGCTTAGAATGGTCTAGGAATGTGTATTAGGACTTATAAGAACCATTAGAATGATCCTAAACAATACTTGAGTCCTCAAGGGACGTAGAGGGTGTAGCATGAGTCCTTGGAGGTTTAACAAGTGTATAATGGTTAAGAGAGTATTCTAAAGGCTTAGAATCTAGGAATGTGTATTAGGACTTATAAGAACCATTAGAATGATCCGAAACATTGCTTGGTACACCAAGGGACGTAGAGGGTGTAGCACGAGTCCTTGGATGTTCTAACAAGTGTTGAATGGTTAAGAGAGTATTCTAAAGGCTTAGAATGGTCTAGGAATGTGTATTAGGACTTATAAGAACCATTAGAATGATCCTAAACATTGCTCGGTACCCCAAGTGATGTAGAGGGTGTAGCACGAGTCCTTGGAGGTTCTAACAAGTGTAGAATGGTTAAGAGAGTATTCTAAAGGCTTAGAATGGTCTAGGACTATGTATTTGGATTTATAAGAACCATTAGAATGATCCTAAACAATGCTTGAGTCCCCAAGGGACGTAGAGCGTGTAGCGTGAGTCCTTGGAGGTTCTAACAAGTGTAGAATGGTTAAGAGTGTATTCTAAAGGCTTAGAATGGTCTAGTAATATGTATTTGGACTTATAAGAACCATTAGAATGATCCTAAACAATGCTTGAGTCCCCAAGGGACGTAGAGCGTGTAGCGTGAGTCCTTGGAGGTTCTAACAAGTGTAGAATGGTTAAGAGTGTATTCTAAAGGCTTAGAATGGTCTAGTAATATGTATTTGGACTTATAAGAACCATTAGAATGATCCTAAACAATGCTTGAGTCCCCAAGGGACGTAGAGCGTGTAACATGAGTCCTTGGAGGTTCTAACAAGTGTAGAATGGTTAAGAGAGTATTCTAAAGGCTTAGAATGGTCTAGGAATGTGTATTAGGACTTATAAGAACCATTAGAATGATCCTAAACATTGCTTGGTACACCAAGTGACGTAGAGGGTGTAGCATGAGTCCTTGGATGTTCTAACAGGTGTAGAATTGTTAAGAGAGTATTCTAAAGGCTTAGAATGGTCTAGGAATGTGTATTAGGACTTATAAGAACCATTAGAATGATCCTAAACAATACTTGAGTCCTCAAGGGACGTAGAGGGTGTAGCATGAGTCCTTGGAGGTTTTAACAAGTGTATAATGGTTAAGAGAGTATTCTAAAGGCTTAGAATGGTCTAGGAATGTGTATTAGGACTTATAAGAACCATTAGAATGATCCTAAACATTGCTTGGTACACCAAGGGACGTAGAGGGTGTAGCACGAGTCCTTGAATGTTCTAACAAGTGTAGAATGGTTAAGAGAGTATTCTAAAGGCTTAGAATGGTCTAGGAATGCGTATTAGGACTTATAAGAACCATTAGAATGATCCTAAACATTGCTCGGTACCCCAAGTGACGTAGAGGGTGTAGCACGAGTCCTTGGAGGTTCTAACAAGTGTAGAATGGTCAAGAGTGTATTCTAAAGGATTAGAATGGTCTAGGAAAATGAATTTGGACTTATAAGAACCATTAGAATGATCCAAAACATTGCTCGGTACCCCAAGTGACGTAGAGGGTGTAGCACGAGTCCTCGGATGTTCTAACAAGTGTAGAATGGTTAAGAGAGTATTCTAAAGGCTTAGAATGGTCTAGGACTATGTATTTGGATTTATAAGAACCATTAGAATGATCCTAAACAATGCTTGAGTCCCCAAGGGACGTAGAGCGTGTAGCGTGAGTCCTTGGAGGTTCTAACAAGTGTAGAATGGTTAAGAGTGTATTCTAAAGGCTTAGAATGGTCTAGTAATATGTATTTGGACTTATAAGAACCATTAGAATGATCCTAAACAATGCTTGAGTCCCCAAGGGACGTAGAGCGTGTAACATGAGTCCTTGGAGGTTCTAACAAGTGTTGAATGGTTAAGAGAGTATTCTAAAGGCTTAGAATGGTCTAGGAATGTGTATTAGGACTTATAAGAACCATTAGAATGATCCTAAACATTGCTCGGTACCCCAAGTGACGTAGAGGGTGTAGCATGAGTCCTTGGAGGTTCTAACAAGTGTAGAATGGTTAAGAGAGTATTCTAAAGGCTTAGAATGGTCTAGGAAGGTGTATTAGGACTTATAAGAACTATTAGAATGATCCTAAACATTGCTTGGTACACCAAGGGACGTAGAGGGTGTAGCACGAGTCCTAGGATGTTCTAACAAGTGTAGAATGGTTAAGAGAGTATTCTAAAGGCTTAGAATGGTCTAGGAATGTGTATTAGGACTTATAAGAACCATTAGAATGATCCTAAACATTGCTTGGTACACCAAGGGACGTAGAGGGTGTAGCACGAGTCCTTGGATGTTCTAACAAGTGTAGAATGGTTAAGAGAGTATTCTAAAGGCTTAGAATGGTCTAGGAATGTGTATTAGGACTTATAAGAACCATTACAATGATCCTAAACAATACTTGAGTCCTCAAGGGACGTAGAGGGTGTAGCATTAGTCCTTGGATGTTTTAACAAGTGTATAATGGTTAAGAGAGTATTCTAAATGCTTAGAATGGTCTAGGAATGTGTATTAGGACTTATAAGAACCATTAGAATGAACCTAAACATTGCTCGGTACCCCAAGTGACGTAGAGGGTGTAGCACGAGTCCTTGGAGGTTCTAACAAGTGTAGAATGGTTAAGAGAGTATTCTAAAGGCTTAGAATGGTCTAGGAATGTGTATTAGGACTTATAAGAACCATTAGAATGATCCTAAACATTGCTTGGTACACCAAGGGACGTAGAGGGTGTAGCACGAGTCCTTGGATGTTCTAACAGGTGTAGAATTGTTAAGAGAGTATTCTAAAGGCTTAGAATGGTCTAGGAATGTGTATTAGGACTTATAAGAACCATTAGAATGATCCTAAACAATACTTGAGTCCTCAAGGGACGTAGAGGGTGTAGCATGAGTCCTTGGAGGTTTTAACAAGTGTATAATGGTTAAGAGAGTATTCTAAAGGCTTAGAATGGTCTAGGAATGTGTATTAGGACTTATAAGAACCATTAGAATGATCCTAAACATTGCTTGGTACACCAAGGGACGTAGAGGGTGTAGCACGAGTCCTTGGATGTTCTAACAGGTGTAGAATTGTTAAGAGAGTATTCTAAAGGCTTAGAATGGTCTAGGAATGTGTATTAGGACTTATAAGAACCATTAGAATGATCCTAAACAATACTTGAGTCCTCAAGGGACGTAGAGGGTGTAGCATGAGTCCTTGGAGGTTTTAACAAGTGTATAATGGTTAAGAGAGTATTCTAAAGGCTTAGAATGGTCTAGGAATGTGTATTAGGACTTATAAGAACCATTAGAATGATCCTAAACATTGCTTGGTACACCAAGGGACGTAGAGGGTGTAGCACGAGTCCTTGAATGTTCTAACAAGTGTAGAATGGTTAAGAGAGTTTTCTAAAGGCTTAGAATGGTCTAGGAATGTGTATTAGGACTTATAAGAACCATTAGAATGATCCTAAACATTGCTTGGTACACCAAGGGACGTAGAGGGTGTAGCACGAGTCCTTGGATGTTCTAACAAGTGTAGAATGGTTAAGAGAGTATTCTAAAGGCTTAGAATGGTCTAGGAATGTGTATTAGGACTTATAAGAACCATTACAATGATCCTAAACAATACTTGAGTCCTCAAGGGACGTAGAGGGTGTAGCATTAGTCCTTGGATGTTTTAACAAGTGTATAATGGTTAAGAGAGTATTCTAAATGCTTAGAATGGTCTAGGAATGTGTATTAGGACTTATAAGAACCATTAGAATGAACCTAAACATTGCTCGGTACCCCAAGTGACGTAGAGGGTGTAGCACGAGTCCTTGGAGGTTCTAACAAGTGTAGAATGGTTAAGAGAGTATTCTAAAGGCTTAGAATGGTCTAGGAATGTGTATTAGGACTTATAAGAACCATTAGAATGATCCTAAACATTGCTTGGTACACCAAGGGACGTAGAGGGTGTAGCACGAGTCCTTGGATGTTCTAACAGGTGTAGAATTGTTAAGAGAGTATTCTAAAGGCTTAGAATGGTCTAGGAATGTGTATTAGGACTTATAAGAACCATTAGAATGATCCTAAACAATACTTGAGTCCTCAAGGGACGTAGAGGGTGTAGCATGAGTCCTTGGAGGTTTTAACAAGTGTATAATGGTTAAGAGAGTATTCTAAAGGCTTAGAATGGTCTAGGAATGTGTATTAGGACTTATAAGAACCATTAGAATGATCCTAAACATTGCTTGGTACACCAAGGGACGTAGAGGGTGTAGCACGAGTCCTTGGATGTTCTAACAGGTGTAGAATTGTTAAGAGAGTATTCTAAAGGCTTAGAATGGTCTAGGAATGTGTATTAGGACTTATAAGAACCATTAGAATGATCCTAAACAATACTTGAGTCCTCAAGGGACGTAGAGGGTGTAGCATGAGTCCTTGGAGGTTTTAACAAGTGTATAATGGTTAAGAGAGTATTCTAAAGGCTTAGAATGGTCTAGGAATGTGTATTAGGACTTATAAGAACCATTAGAATGATCCTAAACATTGCTTGGTACACCAAGGGACGTAGAGGGTGTAGCACGAGTCCTTGAATGTTCTAACAAGTGTAGAATGGTTAAGAGAGTATTCTAAAGGCTTAGAATGGTCTAGGAATGCGTATTAGGACTTATAAGAACCATTAGAATGATCCTAAACATTGCTCGGTACCCCAAGTGACGTAGAGGGTGTAGCACGAGTCCTTGGAGGTTCTAACAAGTGTAGAATGGTCAAGAGTGTATTCTAAAGGATTAGAATGGTCTAGGAATGTGTATTAGGACTTATAAGAACCATTAGAATGATCCTAAACATTGCTCGGTACCCCAAGTGACGTAGAGGGTGTAGCATGAGTCCTTGGAGGTTCTAACAAGTGTAGAATGGTTAAGAGAGTATTCTAAAGGCTTAGAATGGTCTAGGAAGGTGTATTAGGACTTATAAGAACTATTAGAATGATCCTAAACATTGCTTGGTACACCAAGGGACGTAGAGGGTGTAGCACGAGTCCTAGGATGTTCTAACAAGTGTAGAATGGTTAAGAGAGTATTCTAAAGGCTTAGAATGGTCTAGGAATGTGTATTAGGACTTATAAGAACCATTAGAATGATCCTAAACATTGCTTGGTACACCAAGGGACGTAGAGGGTGTAGCACGAGTCCTTGGATGTTCTAACAAGTGTAGAATGGTTAAGAGAGTATTCTAAAGGCTTAGAATGGTCTAGGAATGTGTATTAGGACTTATAAGAACCATTACAATGATCCTAAACAATACTTGAGTCCTCAAGGGACGTAGAGGGTGTAGCATTAGTCCTTGGATGTTTTAACAAGTGTATAATGGTTAAGAGAGTATTCTAAATGCTTAGAATGGTCTAGGAATGTGTATTAGGACTTATAAGAACCATTAGAATGAACCTAAACATTGCTCGGTACCCCAAGTGACGTAGAGGGTGTAGCACGAGTCCTTGGAGGTTCTAACAAGTGTAGAATGGTTAAGAGAGTATTCTAAAGGCTTAGAATGGTCTAGGAATGTGTATTAGGACTTATAAGAACCATTAGAATGATCCTAAACATTGCTTGGTACACCAAGGGACGTAGAGGGTGTAGCACGAGTCCTTGGATGTTCTAACAGGTGTAGAATTGTTAAGAGAGTATTCTAAAGGCTTAGAATGGTCTAGGAATGTGTATTAGGACTTATAAGAACCATTAGAATGATCCTAAACAATACTTGAGTCCTCAAGGGACGTAGAGGGTGTAGCATGAGTCCTTGGAGGTTTTAACAAGTGTATAATGGTTAAGAGAGTATTCTAAAGGCTTAGAATGGTCTAGGAATGTGTATTAGGACTTATAAGAACCATTAGAATGATCCTAAACATTGCTTGGTACACCAAGGGACGTAGAGGGTGTAGCACGAGTCCTTGGATGTTCTAACAGGTGTAGAATTGTTAAGAGAGTATTCTAAAGGCTTAGAATGGTCTAGGAATGTGTATTAGGACTTATAAGAACCATTAGAATGATCCTAAACAATACTTGAGTCCTCAAGGGACGTAGAGGGTGTAGCATGAGTCCTTGGAGGTTTTAACAAGTGTATAATGGTTAAGAGAGTATTCTAAAGGCTTAGAATGGTCTAGGAATGTGTATTAGGACTTATAAGAACCATTAGAATGATCCTAAACATTGCTTGGTACACCAAGGGACGTAGAGGGTGTAGCACGAGTCCTTGAATGTTCTAACAAGTGTAGAATGGTTAAGAGAGTATTCTAAAGGCTTAGAATGGTCTAGGAATGTGTATTAGGACTTATAAGAACCATTAGAATGATCCTAAACATTGCTTGGTACACCAAGGGACGTAGAGGGTGTAGCACGAGTCCTTGGATGTTCTAACAAGTGTAGAATGGTTAAGAGAGTATTCTAAAGGCTTAGAATGGTCTAGGAATGTGTATTAGGACTTATAAGAACCATTACAATGATCCTAAACAATACTTGAGTCCTCAAGGGACGTAGAGGGTGTAGCATTAGTCCTTGGATGTTTTAACAAGTGTATAATGGTTAAGAGAGTATTCTAAATGCTTAGAATGGTCTAGGAATGTGTATTAGGACTTATAAGAACCATTAGAATGAACCTAAACATTGCTCGGTACCCCAAGTGACGTAGAGGGTGTAGCACGAGTCCTTGGAGGTTCTAACAAGTGTAGAATGGTTAAGAGAGTATTCTAAAGGCTTAGAATGGTCTAGGAATGTGTATTAGGACTTATAAGAACCATTAGAATGATCCTAAACATTGCTTGGTACACCAAGGGACGTAGAGGGTGTAGCACGAGTCCTTGGATGTTCTAACAGGTGTAGAATTGTTAAGAGAGTATTCTAAAGGCTTAGAATGGTCTAGGAATGTGTATTAGGACTTATAAGAACCATTAGAATGATCCTAAACAATACTTGAGTCCTCAAGGGACGTAGAGGGTGTAGCATGAGTCCTTGGAGGTTTTAACAAGTGTATAATGGTTAAGAGAGTATTCTAAAGGCTTAGAATGGTCTAGGAATGTGTATTAGGACTTATAAGAACCATTAGAATGATCCTAAACATTGCTTGGTACACCAAGGGACGTAGAGGGTGTAGCACGAGTCCTTGGATGTTCTAACAGGTGTAGAATTGTTAAGAGAGTATTCTAAAGGCTTAGAATGGTCTAGGAATGTGTATTAGGACTTATAAGAACCATTAGAATGATCCTAAACAATACTTGAGTCATCAAGGGACGTAGAGGGTGTAGCATGAGTCCTTGGAGGTTTTAACAAGTGTATAATGGTTAAGAGAGTATTCTAAAGGCTTAGAATGGTCTAGGAATGTGTATTAGGACTTATAAGAACCATTAGAATGATCCTAAACATTGCTTGGTACACCAAGGGACGTAGAGGGTGTAGCACGAGTCCTTGAATGTTCTAACAAGTGTAGAATGGTTAAGAGAGTATTCTAAAGGCTTAGAATGGTCTAGGAATGCGTATTAGGACTTATAAGAACCATTAGAATGATCCTAAACATTGCTCGGTACCCCAAGTGACGTAGAGGGTGTAGCACGAGTCCTTGGAGGTTCTAACAAGTGTAGAATGGTCAAGAGTGTATTCTAAAGGATTAGAATGGTCTAGGAATGTGTATTAGGACTTATAAGAACCATTAGAATGATCCTAAACATTGCTCGGTACCCCAAGTGACGTAGAGGGTGTAGCATGAGTCCTTGGAGGTTCTAACAAGTGTAGAATGGTTAAGAGAGTATTCTAAAGGCTTAGAATGGTCTAGGAAGGTGTATTAGGACTTATAAGAACTATTAGAATGATCCTAAACATTGCTTGGTACACCAAGGGACGTAGAGGGTGTAGCACGAGTCCTAGGATGTTCTAACAAGTGTAGAATGGTTAAGAGAGTATTCTAAAGGCTTAGAATGGTCTAGGAATGTGTATTAGGACTTATAAGAACCATTAGAATGATCCTAAACATTGCTTGGTACACCAAGGGACGTAGAGGGTGTAGCACGAGTCCTTGGATGTTCTAACAAGTGTAGAATGGTTAAGAGAGTATTCTAAAGGCTTAGAATGGTCTAGGAATGTGTATTAGGACTTATAAGAACCATTACAATGATCCTAAACAATACTTGAGTCCTCAAGGGACGTAGAGGGTGTAGCATTAGTCCTTGGATGTTTTAACAAGTGTATAATGGTTAAGAGAGTATTCTAAATGCTTAGAATGGTCTAGGAATGTGTATTAGGACTTATAAGAACCATTAGAATGAACCTAAACATTGCTCGGTACCCCAAGTGACGTAGAGGGTGTAGCACGAGTCCTTGGAGGTTCTAACAAGTGTAGAATGGTTAAGAGAGTATTCTAAAGGCTTAGAATGGTCTAGGAATGTGTATTAGGACTTATAAGAACCATTAGAATGATCCTAAACATTGCTTGGTACACCAAGGGACGTAGAGGGTGTAGCACGAGTCCTTGGATGTTCTAACAGGTGTAGAATTGTTAAGAGAGTATTCTAAAGGCTTAGAATGGTCTAGGAATGTGTATTAGGACTTATAAGAACCATTAGAATGATCCTAAACAATACTTGAGTCCTCAAGGGACGTAGAGGGTGTAGCATGAGTCCTTGGAGGTTTTAACAAGTGTATAATGGTTAAGAGAGTATTCTAAAGGCTTAGAATGGTCTAGGAATGTGTATTAGGACTTATAAGAACCATTAGAATGATCCTAAACATTGCTTGGTACACCAAGGGACGTAGAGGGTGTAGCACGAGTCCTTGGATGTTCTAACAGGTGTAGAATTGTTAAGAGAGTATTCTAAAGGCTTAGAATGGTCTAGGAATGTGTATTAGGACTTATAAGAACCATTAGAATGATCCTAAACAATACTTGAGTCCTCAAGGGACGTAGAGGGTGTAGCATGAGTCCTTGGAGGTTTTAACAAGTGTATAATGGTTAAGAGAGTATTCTAAAGGCTTAGAATGGTCTAGGAATGTGTATTAGGACTTATAAGAACCATTAGAATGATCCTAAACATTGCTTGGTACACCAAGGGACGTAGAGGGTGTAGCACGAGTCCTTGAATGTTCTAACAAGTGTAGAATGGTTAAGAGAGTATTCTAAAGGCTTAGAATGGTCTAGGAATGTGTATTAGGACTTATAAGAACCATTAGAATGATCCTAAACATTGCTTGGTACACCAAGGGACGTAGAGGGTGTAGCACGAGTCCTTGGATGTTCTAACAAGTGTAGAATGGTTAAGAGAGTATTCTAAAGGCTTAGAATGGTCTAGGAATGTGTATTAGGACTTATAAGAACCATTACAATGATCCTAAACAATACTTGAGTCCTCAAGGGACGTAGAGGGTGTAGCATTAGTCCTTGGATGTTTTAACAAGTGTATAATGGTTAAGAGAGTATTCTAAATGCTTAGAATGGTCTAGGAATGTGTATTAGGACTTATAAGAACCATTAGAATGAACCTAAACATTGCTCGGTACCCCAAGTGACGTAGAGGGTGTAGCACGAGTCCTTGGAGGTTCTAACAAGTGTAGAATGGTTAAGAGAGTATTCTAAAGGCTTAGAATGGTCTAGGAATGTGTATTAGGACTTATAAGAACCATTAGAATGATCCTAAACATTGCTTGGTACACCAAGGGACGTAGAGGGTGTAGCACGAGTCCTTGGATGTTCTAACAGGTGTAGAATTGTTAAGAGAGTATTCTAAAGGCTTAGAATGGTCTAGGAATGTGTATTAGGACTTATAAGAACCATTAGAATGATCCTAAACAATACTTGAGTCCTCAAGGGACGTAGAGGGTGTAGCATGAGTCCTTGGAGGTTTTAACAAGTGTATAATGGTTAAGAGAGTATTCTAAAGGCTTAGAATGGTCTAGGAATGTGTATTAGGACTTATAAGAACCATTAGAATGATCCTAAACATTGCTTGGTACACCAAGGGACGTAGAGGGTGTAGCACGAGTCCTTGGATGTTCTAACAGGTGTAGAATTGTTAAGAGAGTATTCTAAAGGCTTAGAATGGTCTAGGAATGTGTATTAGGACTTATAAGAACCATTAGAATGATCCTAAACAATACTTGAGTCCTCAAGGGACGTAGAGGGTGTAGCATGAGTCCTTGGAGGTTTTAACAAGTGTATAATGGTTAAGAGAGTATTCTAAAGGCTTAGAATGGTCTAGGAATGTGTATTAGGACTTATAAGAACCATTAGAATGATCCTAAACATTGCTTGGTACACCAAGGGACGTAGAGGGTGTAGCACGAGTCCTTGAATGTTCTAACAAGTGTAGAATGGTTAAGAGAGTATTCTAAAGGCTTAGGATGGTCTAGGAATGCGTATTAGGACTTATAAGAACCATTAGAATGATCCTAAACATTGCTCGGTACCCCAAGTGACGTAGAGGGTGTAGCACGAGTCCTTGGAGGTTCTAACAAGTGTAGAATGGTCAAGAGTGTATTCTAAAGGATTAGAATGGTCTAGGAATGTGTATTAGGACTTATAAGAACCATTAGAATGATCCTAAACATTGCTCGGTACCCCAAGTGACGTAGAGGGTGTAGCATGAGTCCTTGGAGGTTCTAACAAGTGTAGAATGGTTAAGAGAGTATTCTAAAGGCTTAGAATGGTCTAGGAAGGTGTATTAGGACTTATAAGAACTATTAGAATGATCCTAAACATTGCTTGGTACACCAAGGGACGTAGAGGGTGTAGCACGAGTCCTAGGATGTTCTAACAAGTGTAGAATGGTTAAGAGAGTATTCTAAAGGCTTAGAATGGTCTAGGAATGTGTATTAGGACTTATAAGAACCATTAGAATGATCCTAAACATTGCTTGGTACACCAAGGGACGTAGAGGGTGTAGCACGAGTCCTTGGATGTTCTAACAAGTGTAGAATGGTTAAGAGAGTATTCTAAAGGCTTAGAATGGTCTAGGAATGTGTATTAGGACTTATAAGAACCATTACAATGATCCTAAACAATACTTGAGTCCTCAAGGGACGTAGAGGGTGTAGCATTAGTCCTTGGATGTTTTAACAAGTGTATAATGGTTAAGAGAGTATTCTAAATGCTTAGAATGGTCTAGGAATGTGTATTAGGACTTATAAGAACCATTAGAATGAACCTAAACATTGCTCGGTACCCCAAGTGACGTAGAGGGTGTAGCACGAGTCCTTGGAGGTTCTAACAAGTGTAGAATGGTTAAGAGAGTATTCTAAAGGCTTAGAATGGTCTAGGAATGTGTATTAGGACTTATAAGAACCATTAGAATGATCCTAAACATTGCTTGGTACACCAAGGGACGTAGAGGGTGTAGCACGAGTCCTTGGATGTTCTAACAGGTGTAGAATTGTTAAGAGAGTATTCTAAAGGCTTAGAATGGTCTAGGAATGTGTATTAGGACTTATAAGAACCATTAGAATGATCCTAAACAATACTTGAGTCCTCAAGGGACGTAGAGGGTGTAGCATGAGTCCTTGGAGGTTTTAACAAGTGTATAATGGTTAAGAGAGTATTCTAAAGGCTTAGAATGGTCTAGGAATGTGTATTAGGACTTATAAGAACCATTAGAATGATCCTAAACATTGCTTGGTACACCAAGGGACGTAGAGGGTGTAGCACGAGTCCTTGGATGTTCTAACAGGTGTAGAATTGTTAAGAGAGTATTCTAAAGGCTTAGAATGGTCTAGGAATGTGTATTAGGACTTATAAGAACCATTAGAATGATCCTAAACAATACTTGAGTCCTCAAGGGACGTAGAGGGTGTAGCATGAGTCCTTGGAGGTTTTAACAAGTGTATAATGGTTAAGAGAGTATTCTAAAGGCTTAGAATGGTCTAGGAATGTGTATTAGGACTTATAAGAACCATTAGAATGATCCTAAACATTGCTTGGTACACCAAGGGACGTAGAGGGTGTAGCACGAGTCCTTGAATGTTCTAACAAGTGTATAATGGTTAAGAGAGTATTCTAAAGGCTTAGAATGGTCTAGGAATGTGTATTAGGACTTATAAGAACCATTAGAATGATCCTAAACATTGCTTGGTACACCAAGGGACGTAGAGGGTTTAGCACGAGTCCTTGGATGTTCTAACAAGTGTAGAATGGTTAAGAGAGTATTCTAAAGGCTTAGAATGGTCTAGGAATGTGTATTAGGACTTATAAGAACCATTAGAATGATCCTAAACATTGCTCGGTAGCCCAAGTGACGTAGAGGGTGTAGCATGAGTCCTTGGAGGTTCTAACAAGTGTAGAATGGTTAAGAGAGTATTCTAAAGGCTTAGAATGGTCTAGGAATGTGTATTAGGACTTATAAGAACCATTAGAATGATCCTAAACATTGCTCGGTACCCCAAGTGACGTAGAGGGTGTAGCACGAGTCCTTGAATGTTCTAACAAGTGTAGAATGGTTAAGAGAGTATTCTAAAGGCTTAGAATGGTCTAGGAATGCGTATTAGGACTTATAAGAACCATTAGAATGATCCTAAACATTGCTTGGTACACCAAGGGACATAGAGGGTGTAGCACGAGTCCTTGGAGGTTCTAACAAGTGTAGAATTGTTAAGAGAGTATTCTAAAGGCTTAGAATGGTCTAGGAATATGTATTTGGATTTATAAGAACCATTAGAATGATCCTAAACATTGCTTGAGTCCCTAAGGGACGTAGAGCGTGTAGCATGAGTCCTTGGAGGTTCTAACAAGTGTAGAATGGTTAAGAGAGTATTCTAAAGGCTTAGAATGTTCTAGGAATATGTATTTGGACTTATAAGAACCATTAGAATGATCCTAAACAATGCTTGAGTCCCCAAGGGACGTAGAGCGTGTAGCATGAGTCCTTGGAGGTTCTAACAAGTGTAGAATGGTTAAGAGAGTATTCTAAAGGCTTAGAATGGTCTAGGAATGTGTATTAGGACTTATAAGAAACATTAGAATGATCCTAAACATTGCTCGGTACCCCAAGTGACGTAGAGGGTGTAGCACGAGTCCTTGAATGTTCTAACAAGTGTAGAATGGTTAAGAGAGTATTCTAAAGGCTTAGAATGGTCTAGGAATGCGTATTAGGACTTATAAGAACCATTAGAATGATCCTAAACATTGCTCGGTACCCCAAGTGACGTAGAGGGTGTAGCACGAGTCCTTGGAGGTTCTAACAAGTGTAGAATGGTTAAGAGAGTATTCTAATGGCTTAGAATGGTCTAGGAATATGTAATTGGATTTATAAGAACCATTAGAATGATCCTAAACAATGCTTGAGTCCCTAAGGGACGTAGAGCGTGTAGCATGAGTCCTTGGAGGTTCTAACAAGTGTAGAATGGTTAAGAGAGTATTCTAATGGCTTAGAATGGTCTAGGAATATGTATTTGGATTTATAAGAACCATTAGAATGATCCTAAACAATGCTTGAGTCCCTAAGGGACGTAGAGCGTGTAGCATGAGTCCTTGGAGGTTCTAACAAGTGTAGAATGGTTAAGAGAGTATTCTAAAGGCTTAGAATGTTCTAGGAAGATGTATTTGGACTTATAAGAACCATTAGAATGATCCTAAACAATGCTTGAGTCCCCAAGGGACGTAGAGCGTGTAGCATGAGTCCTTGGAGGTTCTAACAAGTGTAGAATGGTTAAGAGAGTATTCTAAAGGCTTAGAATGTTCTAGGAATATGTATTTGGACTTATAAGAACCATTAGAATGATCCTAAACAATGCTTGAGTCCCCAAGGGACGTAGAGCGTGTAGCATGAGTCCTTGGAGGTTCTAACAAGTGTAGAATGGTTAAGAGAGTATTCTAAAGGCTTAGAATGGTCTAGGAATGTGTATTAGGACTTATAAGAAACATTAGAATGATCCTAAACATTGCTCGGTACCCCAAGTGACGTAGAGGGTGTAGCACGAGTCCTTGAATGTTCTAACAAGTGTAGAATGGTTAAGAGAGTATTCTAAAGGCTTAGAATGGTCTAGGAATGCGTATTAGGACTTATAAGAACCATTAGAATGATCCTAAACATTGCTCGGTACCCCAAGTGACGTAGAGGGTGTAGCACGAGTCCTTGGAGGTTCTAACAAGTGTAGAATGGTTAAGAGAGTATTCTAATGGCTTAGAATGGTCTAGGAATATGTATTTGGATTTATAAGAACCATTAGAATGATCCTAAACAATGCTTGAGTCCCTAAGGGACGTAGAGCGTGTAGCATGAGTCCTTGGAGGTTCTAACAAGTGTAGAATGGTTAAGAGAGTATTCTAAAGGCTTAGAATGTTCTAGGAATATGTATTTGGACTTATAAGAACCATTAGAATGATCCTAAACAATGCTTGAGTCCCCAAGGGACGTAGAGCGTGTAGCATGAGTCCTTGGAGGTTCTAACAAGTGTAGAATGGTTAAGAGAGTATTCTAAAGGCTTAGAATGGTCTAGGAATGTGTATTAGGACTTATAAGAACCATTAGAATGATCCTAAACATTGCTCGGTACACCAAGGGACGTAGAGGGTGTAGCACGAGTCCTTGGATGTTCTAACAAGTGTTGAATGGTTAAGAGAGTATTCTAAAGGCTTAGAATGGTCTAGGAATGTGTATTAGGACTTATAAGAACCATTAGAATGATCCTAAACATTGCTCGGTACCCCAAGTGACGTAGAGGGTGTAGCACGAGTCCTTGAATGTTCTAACAAGTGTAGAATGGTTTAGAGAGTATTCTAAAGGCTTAGAATGGTCTAGGAATGTGTATTAGGACTTATAAGAACCATTAGAATGATCCTAAACATTGCTCGGTACCCCAAGTGACGTAGAGGGTGTAGCACGAGTCCTTGGAGGTTCTAACAAGTGTAGAATGGTTAAGAGAGTATTCTAAAGGCTTAGAATGGTCTAGGAATATGTATTTGGATTTATAAGAACCATTAGAATGATCCTAAACAATGCTTGAGTCCCTAAGGGACGTAGAGCGTGTAGCATGAGTCCTTGGAGGTTCTAACAAGTGTAGAATGGTTAAGAGAGTATTCTAAAGGCTTAGAATGTTCTAGGAATATGTATTTGGACTTATAAGAACCATTAGAATGATCCTAAACAATGCTTGAGTCCCCAAGGGACGTAGAGCGTGTAGCATGAGTCCTTGGAGGTTCTAACAAGTGTAGAATGGTTAAGAGAGTATTCTAAAGGCTTAGAATGGTCTAGGAATGTGTATTAGGACTTATAAGAACCATTAGAATGATCCTAAACATTGCTCGGTACACCAAGGGACGTAGAGGGTGTAGCACGAGTCCTTGGATGTTCTAACAAGTGTTGAATGGTTAAGAGAGTATTCTAAAGGCTTAGAATGGTCTAGGAATGTGTATTAGGACTTATAAGAACCATTAGAATGATCCTAAACATTGCTCGGTACCCCAAGTGACGTAGAGGGTGTAGCACGAGTCCTTGAATGTTCTAACAAGTGTAGAATGGTTAAGAGAGTATTCTAAAGGCTTAGAATGGTCTAGGAATGTGTATTAGGACTTATAAGAACCATTAGAATGATCCTAAACATTGCTCGGTACCCCAAGTGACGTAGAGGGTGTAGCACGAGTCCTTGGAGGTTCTAACAAGTGTAGAATGGTTAAGAGAGTATTCTAATGGCTTAGAATGGTCTAGGAATATGTAATTGGATTTATAAGAACCATTAGAATGATCCTAAACAATGCTTGAGTCCCTAAGGGACGTAGAGCGTGTAGCATGAGTCCTTGGAGGTTCTAACAAGTGTAGAATGGTTAAGAGAGTATTCTAATGGCTTAGAATGGTCTAGGAATATGTATTTGGATTTATAAGAACCATTAGAATGATCCTAAACAATGCTTGAGTCCCTAAGGGACGTAGAGCGTGTAGCATGAGTCCTTGGAGGTTCTAACAAGTGTAGAATGGTTAAGAGAGTATTCTAAAGGCTTAGAATGTTCTAGGAATATGTATTTGGACTTATAAGAACCATTAGAATGATCCTAAACAATGCTTGAGTCCCCAAGGGACGTAGAGCGTGTAGCATGAGTCCTTGGAGGTTCTAACAAGTGTAGAATGGTTAAGAGAGTATTCTAAAGGCTTAGAATGTTCTAGGAATATGTATTTGGACTTATAAGAACCATTAGAATGATCCTAAACAATGCTTGAGTCCCCAAGGGACGTAGAGCGTGTAGCATGAGTCCTTGGAGGTTCTAACAAGTGTAGAATGGTTAAGAGAGTATTCTAAAGGCTTAGAATGGTCTAGGAATGTGTATTAGGACTTATAAGAAACATTAGAATGATCCTAAACATTGCTCGGTACCCCAAGTGACGTAGAGGGTGTAGCACGAGTCCTTGAATGTTCTAACAAGTGTAGAATGGTTAAGAGAGTATTCTAAAGGCTTAGAATGGTCTAGGAATGCGTATTAGGACTTATAAGAACCATTAGAATGATCCTAAACATTGCTCGGTACCCCAAGTGACGTAGAGGGTGTAGCACGAGTCCTTGGAGGTTCTAACAAGTGTAGAATGGTTAAGAGAGTATTCTAATGGCTTAGAATGGTCTAGGAATATGTATTTGGATTTATAAGAACCATTAGAATGATCCTAAACAATGCTTGAGTCCCTAAGGGACGTAGAGCGTGTAGCATGAGTCCTTGGAGGTTCTAACAAGTGTAGAATGGTTAAGAGAGTATTCTAAAGGCTTAGAATGTTCTAGGAATATGTATTTGGACTTATAAGAACCATTAGAATGATCCTAAACAATGCTTGAGTCCCCAAGGGACGTAGAGCGTGTAGCATGAGTCCTTGGAGGTTCTAACAAGTGTAGAATGGTTAAGAGAGTATTCTAAAGGCTTAGAATGGTCTAGGAATGTGTATTAGGACTTATAAGAACCATTAGAATGATCCTAAACATTGCTCGGTACACCAAGGGACGTAGAGGGTGTAGCACGAGTCCTTGGATGTTCTAACAAGTGTTGAATGGTTAAGAGAGTATTCTAAAGGCTTAGAATGGTCTAGGAATGTGTATTAGGACTTATAAGAACCATTAGAATGATCCTAAACATTGCTCGGTACCCCAAGTGACGTAGAGGGTGTAGCACGAGTCCTTGAATGTTCTAACAAGTGTAGAATGGTTTAGAGAGTATTCTAAAGGCTTAGAATGGTCTAGGAATGTGTATTAGGACTTATAAGAACCATTAGAATGATCCTAAACATTGCTCGGTACCCCAAGTGACGTAGAGGGTGTAGCACGAGTCCTTGGAGGTTCTAACAAGTGTAGAATGGTTAAGAGAGTATTCTAAAGGCTTAGAATGGTCTAGGAATATGTATTTGGATTTATAAGAACCATTAGAATGATCCTAAACAATGCTTGAGTCCCTAAGGGACGTAGAGCGTGTAGCATGAGTCCTTGGAGGTTCTAACAAGTGTAGAATGGTTAAGAGAGTATTCTAAAGGCTTAGAATGTTCTAGGAATATGTATTTGGACTTATAAGAACCATTAGAATGATCCTAAACAATGCTTGAGTCCCCAAGGGACGTAGAGCGTGTAGCATGAGTCCTTGGAGGTTCTAACAAGTGTAGAATGGTTAAGAGAGTATTCTAAAGGCTTAGAATGGTCTAGGAATGTGTATTAGGACTTATAAGAACCATTAGAATGATCCTAAACATTGCTCGGTACACCAAGGGACGTAGAGGGTGTAGCACGAGTCCTTGGATGTTCTAACAAGTGTTGAATGGTTAAGAGAGTATTCTAAAGGCTTAGAATGGTCTAGGAATGTGTATTAGGACTTATAAGAACCATTAGAATGATCCTAAACATTGCTCGGTACCCCAAGTGACGTAGAGGGTGTAGCACGAGTCCTTGAATGTTCTAACAAGTGTAGAATGGTTAAGAGAGTATTCTAAAGGCTTAGAATGGTCTAGGAATGTGTATTAGGACTTATAAGAACCATTAGAATGATCCTAAACATTGCTCGGTACCCCAAGTGACGTAGAGGGTGTAGCACGAGTCCTTGGAGGTTCTAACAAGTGTAGAATGGTTAAGAGAGTATTCTAAAGGCTTAGAATGGTCTAGGAATATGTATTTGGATTTATAAGAACCATTAGAATGATCCTAAACAATGCTTGAGTCCCTAAGGGACGTAGAGCGTGTAGCATGAGTCCTTGGAGGTTCTAACAAGTGTAGAATGGTTAAGAGAGTATTCTAAAGGCTTAGAATGTTCTAGGAATATGTATTTGGACTTATAAGAACCATTAGAATGATCCTAAACAATGCTTGAGTCCCCAAGGGACGTAGAGCGTGTAGCATGAGTCCTTGGAGGTTCTAACAAGTGTAGAATGGTTAAGAGAGTATTCTAAAGGCTTAGAATGGTCTAGGAATGTGTATTAGGACTTATAAAAACCATTAGAATGATCCTAAACATTGCTCGGTACCCCAAGTGACGTAGAGGGTGTAGCACGAGTCCTTGAATGTTCTAACAAGTGTAGAATGGTTAAGAGAGTATTCTAAAGGCTTAGAATGGTCTAGGAATGCGTATTAGGACTTATAAGAACCATTAGAATGATCCTAAACATTGCTCGGTACCCCAAGTGACGTAGAGGGTGTAGCACGAGTCCTTGGAGGTTCTAACAAGTGTAGAATGGTCAAGAGTGTATTCTAAAGGATTAGAATGGTCTAGGAAAATGAATTTGGACTTATAAGAACCATTAGAATGATCCAAAACATTGCTCGGTACCCCAAGTGACGTAGAGGGTGTAGCACGAGTCCTCGGATGTTCTAACAAGTGTAGAATGGTTAAGAGAGTATTCTAAAGGCTTAGAATGGTCTAGGAATGTGTATTAGGACTTATAAGAACCATTAGAATGATCCTAAACAATACTTGAGTCCTCAAGGGACGTAGAGGGTGTAGCATGAGTCCTTGGAGGTTTAACAAGTGTATAAT
Organism: Crotalaria pallida; assembly: GCA_037953625.1. Taxonomy (NCBI): domain Eukaryota; kingdom Viridiplantae; phylum Streptophyta; class Magnoliopsida; order Fabales; family Fabaceae; genus Crotalaria; species Crotalaria pallida. The sequence goes on along the minus strand of CM075649.1, from coordinate 68,554,871 downwards.
GGTTAAGAGAGTATTCTAAAGGCTTAGAATCTAGGAATGTGTATTAGGACTTATAAGAACCATTAGAATGATCCGAAACATTGCTTGGTACACCAAGGGACGTAGAGGGTGTAGCACGAGTCCTTGGATGTTCTAACAAGTGTTGAATGGTTAAGAGAGTATTCTAAAGGCTTAGAATGGTCTAGGAATGTGTATTAGGACTTATAAGAACCATTAGAATGATCCTAAACATTGCTCGGTACCCCAAGTGATGTAGAGGGTGTAGCACGAGTCCTTGGAGGTTCTAACAAGTGTAGAATGGTTAAGAGAGTATTCTAAAGGCTTAGAATGGTCTAGGACTATGTATTTGGATTTATAAGAACCATTAGAATGATCCTAAACAATGCTTGAGTCCCCAAGGGACGTAGAGCGTGTAGCGTGAGTCCTTGGAGGTTCTAACAAGTGTAGAATGGTTAAGAGTGTATTCTAAAGGCTTAGAATGGTCTAGTAATATGTATTTGGACTTATAAGAACCATTAGAATGATCCTAAACAATGCTTGAGTCCCCAAGGGACGTAGAGCGTGTAACATGAGTCCTTGGAGGTTCTAACAAGTGTAGAATGGTTAAGAGAGTATTCTAAAGGCTTAGAATGGTCTAGGAATGTGTATTAGGACTTATAAGAACCATTAGAATGATCCTAAACATTGCTCGGTACCCCAAGTGACGTAGAGGGTGTAGCATGAGTCTTTGGAGGTTCTAACAAGTGTAGAATGGTTAAGAGAGTATTCTAAAGGCTTAGAATGGTCTAGGAAGGTGTATTAGGACTTATAAGAACTATTAGAATGATCCTAAACATTGCTTGGTACACCAAGGGACGTAGAGGGTGTAGCACGAGTCCTAGGATGTTCTAACAAGTGTAGAATGGTTAAGAGAGTATTCTAAAGGCTTAGAATGGTCTAGGAATGTGTATTAGGACTTATAAGAACCATTAAAATGATCCTAAACATTGCTTGGTACACCAAGGGACGTAGAGGGTGTAGCACGAGTCCTTGGATGTTCTAACAAGTGTAGAATGGTTAAGATAGTATTCTAAAGGCTTAGAATGGTCTAGGAATGTGTATTAGGACTTATAAGAACCATTACAATGATCCTAAACAATACTTGAGTCCTCAAGGGACGTAGAGGGTGTAGCATTAGTCCTTGGATGTTTTAACAAGTGTATAATGGTTAAGAGAGTATTCTAAATGCTTAGAATGGTCTAGGAATGTGTATTAGGACTTATAAGAACCATTAGAATGAACCTAAACATTGCTCGGTACCCCAAGTGACGTAGAGGGTGTAGCACGAGTCCTTGGAGGTTCTAACAAGTGTAGAATGGTTAAGAGAGTATTCTAAAGGCTTAGAATGGTCTAGGAATGTGTATTAGGACTTATAAGAACCATTAGAATGATCCTAAACATTGCTTGGTACACCAAGGGACGTAGAGGGTGTAGCACGAGTCCTTGGATGTTCTAACAGGTGTAGAATTGTTAAGAGAGTATTCTAAAGGCTTAGAATGGTCTAGGAATGTGTATTAGGACTTATAAGAACCATTAGAATGATCCTAAACAATACTTGAGTCCTCAAGGGACGTAGAGGGTGTAGCATGAGTCCTTGGAGGTTTTAACAAGTGTATAATGGTTAAGAGAGTATTCTAAAGGCTTAGAATGGTCTAGGAATGTGTATTAGGACTTATAAGAACCATTAGAATGATCCTAAACATTGCTTGGTACACCAAGGGACGTAGAGGGTGTAGCACGAGTCCTTGGATGTTCTAACAGGTGTAGAATTGTTAAGAGAGTATTCTAAAGGCTTAGAATGGTCTAGGAATATGTATTAGGACTTATAAGAACCATTAGAATGATCCTAAACAATACTTGAGTCCTCAAGGGACGTAGAGGGTGTAGCATGAGTCCTTGGAGGTTTTAACAAGTGTATAATGGTTAAGAGAGTATTCTAAAGGCATAGAATGGTCTAGGAATGTGTATTAGGACTTATAAGAACCATTAGAATGATCCTAAACATTGCTTGGTACACCAAGGGACGTAGAGGGTTTAGCACGAGTCCTTGGATGTTCTAACAAGTGTAGAATGGTTAAGAGAGTATTCTAAAGGCTTAGAATGGTCTAGGAATGTGTATTAGGACTTATAAGAACCATTAGAATGATCCTAAACATTGCTCGGTAGCCCAAGTGACGTAGAGGGTGTAGCATGAGTCCTTGGAGGTTCTAACAAGTGTAGAATGGTTAAGAGAGTATTTTAAAGGCTTAGAATGGTCTAGTAAGGTGTATTAGGACTTATAAGAACCATTAGAATGATCCTAAACATTGCTTGGTACACCAAGGGACGTAGAGCGTGTAGCATGAGTCCTTGGAGGTTCTAACAAGTGTAGAATGGTTAAGAGAGTATTCTAAAGGCTATGAATGGTCTAGGAATATGTATTTGGACTTATAAGAACCATTAGAATGATCCTAAACAATGCTTGAGTCCCCAAGGGACGTAGAGGGTGTAGCATGAGTCCTTGGAGGTTCTAACAAGTGTAGAATGGTTAAGAGAGTATTCTAAAGGCTTAGAATGGTCTAGGAAGGTGTATTAGGACTTATAAGAACCATTACAATGATCCTAAACATTGCTTGGTACACCAAGGGACGTAGAGGGTGTAGCACGAGTCCTTGGATGTTCTAACAAGTGTAGAATTGTTAAGAGAGTATTCTAAAGGCTTAGAATGGTCTAGGAATGTGTATTAGGACTTATAAGAACCATTAGAATGATCCTAAACAATACTTGAGTCCTCAAGGGACGTAGAGGGTGTAGCATGAGTCCTTGGAGGTTTTTACAAGTGTATAATGGTTAAGAGAGTATTCTAAAGGCTTAGAACGGTCTAGGAATGTGTATTAGGACTTTTAAGAACCATTAGAATGATCCTAAACATTGCTTGGTACACCAAGGGACGTAGAGGGTGTAGCACGAGTCCTAGGATGTTCTAACAAGTGTAGAATGGTTAAGAGAGCATTCTAAAGGCTTAGAATGGTCTAGGAATGTGTATTAGGACTTATAAGAACCATTAGAATGATCCTAAACATTGCTCGGTAGCCCAAGTGACGTAGAGGGTGTAGCATGAGTCCTTGGAGGTTCTAACAAGTGTAGAATGGTTAAGAGAGTATTTTAAAGGCTTAGAATGGTCTAGTAAGGTGTATTAGGACTTATAAGAACCATTAGAATGATCCTAAACATTGCTTGGTACACCAAGGGACGTAGAGGGTGTAGCACGAGTCCTCGGATATTCTAACAAGTGTAGAATGGTTAAGAGAGTATTCTAAAGGCTTAGAATGGTCTAGGAATGTGTATTAGGACTTATAAGAACCATTACAATGATCCTAAACATTGCTTGGTACACCAAGGGACGTAGAGGGTGTAGCACGAGTCCGTGGATGTTCTAACAAGTGTAGAATGGTTAAGAGAGTATTCTAAAGGCTTAGAATGGTCTAGGAATGTGTATTAGGACTTATAAGAACCATTACAATGATCCTAAACAATACTTGAGTCCTCAAGGGACGTAGAGGGTGTAGCATTAGTCCTTGGATGTTTTAACAAGTGTATAATGGTTAAGAGAGTATTCTAAATGCTTAGAATGGTCTAGGAATGTGTATTAGGACTTATAAGAACCATTAGAATGATCCTAAACATTGCTCAGTACCCCAAGTGACGTAGAGGGTGTAGCACGAGTCCTTGGAGGTTCTAACAAGTGTAGAATGGTTAAGAGAGTATTCTAAAGGCTATGAATGGTCTAGGAATATGTATTTGGACTTATAAGAACCATTAGAATGATCCTAAACAATGCTTGAGTCCCCAAGGGACGTAGAGCGTGTAGCATGAGTCCTTGGAGGTTCTAACAAGTGTAGAATGGTTAAGAGAGTATTCTAAAGGCTATGAATGGTCTAGGAATATGTATTTGGACTTATAAGAACCATTAGAATGATCCTAAACAATGCTTGAGTCCCCAAGGGACGTAGAGGGTGTAGCATGAGTCCTTGGAGGTTCTAACAAGTGTAGAATGGTTAAGAGAGTATTCTAAAGGCTTAGAATGGTCTAGGAAGGTGTATTAGGACTTATAAGAACCATTAGAATGATCCTAAACATTGCTTGGTACACCAAGGGACGTAGAGGGTGTAGCACGAGTCCTTGGATGTTCTAACAAGTGTAGAATTGTTAAGAGAGTATTCTAAAGGCTTAGAATGGTCTAGGAATGTGTATTAGGACTTATAAGAACCATTAGAATGATCCTAAACAATACTTGAGTCCTCAAGGGACGTAGAGGGTGTAGCATGAGTCCTTGGAGGTTTTTACAAGTGTATAATGGTTAAGAGAGTATTCTAAAGGCTTAGAACGGTCTAGGAATGTGTATTAGGACTTTTAAGAACCATTAGAATGATCCTAAACATTGCTTGGTACACCAAGGGACGTAGAGGGTGTAGCACGAGTCCTAGGATGTTCTAACAAGTGTAGAATGGTTAAGAGAGTATTCTAAAGGCTTAGAATGGTCTAGGAATGTGTATTAGGACTTATAAGAACCATTAGAATGATCCTAAACATTGCTCGGTAGCCCAAGTGACGTAGAGGGTGTAGCATGAGTCCTTGGAGGTTCTAACAAGTGTAGAATGGTTAAGAGAGTATTTTAAAGGCTTAGAATGGTCTAGTAAGGTGTATTAGGACTTATAAGAACCATTAGAATGATCCTAAACATTGCTTGGTACACCAAGGGACGTAGAGGGTGTAGCACGAGTCCTCGGATATTCTAACAAGTGTAGAATGGTTAAGAGAGTATTCTAAAGGCTTAGAATGGTCTAGGAATGTGTATTAGGACTTATAAGAACCATTACAATGATCCTAAACATTGCTTGGTACACCAAGGGACGTAGAGGGTGTAGCACGAGTCCGTGGATGTTCTAACAAGTGTAGAATGGTTAAGAGAGTATTCTAAAGGCTTAGAATGGTCTAGGAATGTGTATTAGGACTTATAAGAACCATTACAATGATCCTAAACAATACTTGAGTCCTCAAGGGACGTAGAGGGTGTAGCATTAGTCCTTGGATGTTTTAACAAGTGTATAATGGTTAAGAGAGTATTCTAAATGCTTAGAATGGTCTAGGAATGTGTATTAGGACTTATAAGAACCATTAGAATGATCCTAAACATTGCTCAGTACCCCAAGTGACGTAGAGGGTGTAGCACGAGTCCTTGGAGGTTCTAACAAGTGTAGAATGGTTAAGAGAGTATTCTAAAGGCTATGAATGGTCTAGGAATATGTATTTGGACTTATAAGAACCATTAGAATGATCCTAAACAATGCTTGAGTCCCCAAGGGACGTAGAGCGTGTAGCATGAGTCCTTGGAGGTTCTAACAAGTGTAGAATGGTTAAGAGAGTATTCTAAAGGCTATGAATGGTCTAGGAATATGTATTTGGACTTATAAGAACCATTAGAATGATCCTAAACAATGCTTGAGTCCCCAAGGGACGTAGAGGGTGTAGCATGAGTCCTTGGAGGTTCTAACAAGTGTAGAATGGTTAAGAGAGTATTCTAAAGGCTTAGAATGGTCTAGGAAGGTGTATTAGGACTTATAAGAACCATTAGAATGATCCTAAACATTGCTTGGTACACCAAGGGACGTAGAGGGTGTAGCACGAGTCCTTGGATGTTCTAACAAGTGTAGAATTGTTAAGAGAGTATTCTAAAGGCTTAGAATGGTCTAGGAATGTGTATTAGGACTTATAAGAACCATTAGAATGATCCTAAACAATACTTGAGTCCTCAAGGGACGTAGAGGGTGTAGCATGAGTCCTTGGAGGTTTTTACAAGTGTATAATGGTTAAGAGAGTATTCTAAAGGCTTAGAACGGTCTAGGAATGTGTATTAGGACTTTTAAGAACCATTAGAATGATCCTAAACATTGCTTGGTACACCAAGGGACGTAGAGGGTTTAGCACGAGTCCTTGGATGTTCTAACAAGTGTAGAATGGTTAAGAGAGTATTCTAAAGGCTTAGAATGGTCTAGGAATGTGTATTAGGACTTATAAGAACCATTAGAATGATCCTAAACATTGCTCAGTACCCCAAGTGACGTAGAGGGTGTAGCACGAGTCCTTGGAGGTTCTAACAAGTGTAGAATGGTTAAGAGAGTATTCTAAAGGCTATGAATGGTCTAGGAATATGTATTTGGACTTATAAGAACCATTAGAATGATCCTAAACAATGCTTGAGTCCCCAAGGGACGTAGAGCGTGTAGCATGAGTCCTTGGAGGTTCTAACAAGTGTAGAATGGTTAAGAGAGTATTCTAAAGGCTATGAATGGTCTAGGAATATGTATTTGGACTTATAAGAACCATTAGAATGATCCTAAACAATGCTTGAGTCCCCAAGGGACGTAGAGGGTGTAGCATGAGTCCTTGGAGGTTCTAACAAGTGTAGAATGGTTAAGAGAGTATTCTAAAGGCTTAGAATGGTCTAGGAAGGTGTATTAGGACTTATAAGAACCATTAGAATGATCCTAAACATTGCTTGGTACACCAAGGGACGTAGAGGGTGTAGCACGAGTCCTTGGATGTTCTAACAAGTGTAGAATTGTTAAGAGAGTATTCTAAAGGCTTAGAATGGTCTAGGAATGTGTATTAGGACTTATAAGAACCATTAGAATGATCCTAAACAATACTTGAGTCCTCAAGGGACGTAGAGGGTGTAGCATGAGTCCTTGGAGGTTTTTACAAGTGTATAATGGTTAAGAGAGTATTCTAAAGGCTTAGAACGGTCTAGGAATGTGTATTAGGACTTTTAAGAACCATTAGAATGATCCTAAACATTGCTTGGTACACCAAGGGACGTAGAGGGTGTAGCACGAGTCCTAGGATGTTCTAACAAGTGTAGAATGGTTAAGAGAGTATTCTAAAGGCTTAGAATGGTCTAGGAATGTGTATTAGGACTTATAAGAACCATTAGAATGATCCTAAACATTGCTTGGTACACCAAGGGACGTAGAGGGTGTAGCACGAGTCCTTGGATGTTGTAACAAGTGTAGAATGGTTAAGAGAGTATTCTAAAGGCTTAGAATGGTCTAGGAATGTGTATTAGGACTTATAAGAACCATTAGAATGATCCTAAACATTGCTCGGTACCCCAAGTGACGTAGAGGGTGTAGCATGAGTCCTTGGAGGTTCTAACAAGTGTAGAATGGTTAAGAGAGTATTCTAAAGGCTTAGAATGGTCTAGGAAGGTGTATTAGGACTTATAAGAAGTATTAGAATGATCCTAAACATTGCTTGGTACACCAAGGGATGTAGAGGGTGTAGCACGAGTCCTTGGATGTTCTAACAAGTGTAGAATGGTTAAGAGAGTATTCTAAAGGCTTAGAATGGTCTAGGAATGTGTATTAGGACTTATAAGAACCATTAGAATGATCCGAAACATTGCTCGGTACCCCAAGTGACGTAGAGGGTGTAGCACGAGTCCTTGGAGGTTCTAACAAGTGTAGAATGGTTAAGAGAGTATTCTAAAGGCTTAGAATGGTCTAGGAATGTGTATTAGGACTTATAAGAACCATTAGAATGATCCTAAACAATACTTGAGTCCTCAAGGGACGTAGAGGGTGTAGCATGAGTCCTTGGAGGTTTTAACAAGTGTATAATGGTTAAGAGAGTATTCTAATGGCTTAGAATGGTCTAGGAATGTGTATTAGGACTTATAAGAACCATTAGAATGATCCTAAACATTGCTCGGTACCCCAAGTGACGTAGAGGGTGTAGCACGAGTCCTTGGAGGTTCTAACAAGTGTAGAATGGTTAAGAGAGTATTCTAAAGGCTATGAATGGTCTAGGAATATGTATTTGGACTTATAAGAACCATTAGAATGATCCTAAACAATGCTTGAGTCCCCAAGGGACGTAGAGGGTGTAGCATGAGTCCTTGGAGGTTCTAACAAGTGTAGAATGGTTAAGAGAGTATTCTAAAGGCTTAGAATGGTCTAGGAAGGTGTATTAGGACTTATAAGAACCATTAGAATGATCCTAAACAATACTTGAGTCCTCAAGGGACGTAGAGGGTGTAGCATGAGTCCTTGGAGGTTTTAACAAGTGTATAATGGTTAAGAGAGTATTCTAAAGGCTTAGAATGGTCTAGGAATGTGTATTAGGACTTATAAGAACCATTAGAATGATCCTAAACATTGCTCGGTACACCAAGGGACGTAGAGGGTGTAGCACGAGTCCTTGGATGTTCTAACAAGTGTAGAATGGTTAAGAGAGTATTCTAAAGGCTTAGAATGGTCTAGGAATGTGTATTAGGACTTATAAGAACCATTAGAATGATCCTAAACATTGCTTGGTACACCAAGGGACGTAGAGGGTGTAGCACGAGTCCTTGGATGTTCTAACAAGTGTAGAATGGTTAAGAGAGTATTCTAAAGGCTTAGAATGGTCTAGGAATGTGTATTAGGACTTATAATTAGAATGATCCTAAACAATACTTGAGCCCTCAAGGGACGTAGAGGGTGTAGCATGAGTCCTTGGAGGTTTTAACAAGTGTATAATGGTTAAGAGAGTATTCTAAAGGCTTAGAATGATCTAGGAATGTGTATTAGGACTTATAAGAACCATTAGAATGATCCTAAACATTGCTCGGTACCCCAAGTGACGTAGAGGGTGTAGCACGAGTCCTTGGAGGTTCTAACAAGTGTAGAATGGTTAAGAGAGTATTCTAAAGGCTATGAATGGTCTAGGAATATGTATTTGGACTTATAAGAACCATTAGAATGATCCTAAACAATGCTTGAGTCCCCAAGGGACGTAGAGCGTGTAGCATGAGTCCTTGGAGTTTCTAACAAGTGTAGAATGGTTAAGAGAGTATTCTAAAGGCTTAGAATGGTCTAGGAATGTGTATTAGGACTTATAAGAACCATTAGAATGATCCTAAACATTGCTCGGTACCCCAAGTGACGTAGAGGGTGTAGCATGAGTCCTTGGAGGTTCTAACAAGTGTAGAATGTTAAGAGAGTATTCTAAAGGCTTTTAGAATGGTCTAGGAAGGTGTATTAGGACTTATAAGAACTATTAGAATGATCCTAAACATTGCTTGGTACACCAAGGGACGTAGAGGGTGTAGCACGAGTCCTAGGATGTTCTAACAAGTGTAGAATGGTTAAGAGAGTATTCTAAAGGCTTAGAATGGTCTAGGAATGTGTATTAGGACTTATAAGAACCATTAGAATGATCCTAAACATTGCTTGGTACACCAAGGGACGTAGAGGGTGTAGCACGAGTCCTTGGATGTTCTAACAAGTGTAGAATGGTTAAGAGAGTATTCTAAAGGCTTAGAATGGTCTAGGAATGTGTATTAGGACTTATAAGAACCATTACAATGATCCTAAACAATACTTGAGTCCTCAAGGGACGTAGAGGGTGTAGCATTAGTCCTTGGATGTTTTAACAAGTGTATAATGGTTAAGAGAGTATTCTAAATGCTTAGAATGGTCTAGGAATGTGTATTAGGACTTATAAGAACCATTAGAATGAACCTAAACATTGCTCGGTACCCCAAGTGACGTAGAGGGTGTAGCACGAGTCCTTGGAGGTTCTAACAAGTGTAGAATGGTTAAGAGAGTATTCTAAAGGCTATGAATGGTCTAGGAATATGTATTTGGACTTATAAGAACCAGTAGAATGATCCTAAACAATGCTTGAGTCCCCAAGGGACGTAGAGCGTGTAGCATGAGTCCTTGGAGGTTCTAACAAGTGTAGAATGGTTAAGAGAGTATTCTAAAGGCTTTGAATGGTCTAGGAATATGTATTTGGACTTATAAGAACCATTAGAATGATCCTAAACAATGCTTGAGTCCCCAAAGGACGTAGAGGGTGTAGCATGAGTCCTTGGAGGTTCTAACAAGTGTAGAATGGTTAAGAGAGTATTCTAAAGGCTTAGAATGGTCTAGGAAGGTGTATTAGGACTTATAAGAACCATTAGAATGATCCTAAACATTGCTTGGTACACCAAGGGACGTAGAGGGTGTAGCACGAGTCCTTGGATGTTCTAACAGGTGTAGAATTGTTAAGAGAGTATTCTAAAGGCTTAGAATGGTCTAGGAATGTGTATTAGGACTTATAAGAACCATTAGAATGATCCTAAACATTGCTCGGTACACCAAGGGACGTAGAGGGTGTAGCACGAGTCCTTGGATGTTCTAACAAGTATAGAATGGTTAAGAGAGTATTCTAAAGGCTTAGAATGGTCTAGAAATGTGTATTAGGACTTATAAGAACCATTAGAATGATCCTAAACATTGCTTGGTACCCCAAAGGACGTGGAGGGTGTAGCACGAGTCCTTGGAGGTTCTAACAAGTGTAGAATGGGTAAGATAGTATTCAAAAGGCTTAGAATGGTCTAGGAATATGTATTTGGACTTATATGAACCATTCGAATGATCCTAAACAATGCTTGAGTCCCCAAGGGACGTAGAGGGTGTAGCATGTGTCCTTGGAGGTTCTAACAAGTGTAGGATGGTTAAGAGAGTATTCTAAAGGCTTAGAATGGTCTAGGAAGGTGTATTAGGACTTATAAAAACCATTAGAATGATCCTAAACATTGCTTGGTACACCAAGGGACGTAGAGGGTGTAGCACGAGTCCTTGGATGTTCTAACAAGTGTAGAATGGTTAAGAGAGTATTCTAAAGGCTTAGAATGGTCTAGGAATATGTATTAGGACTTATAAGAACCAATAGAATGATCCTAAACAATACTTGAGTCCTCAAGGGACGTAGAGGGTGTAGCATGAGTCCTTGGAGGTTTTAACAAGTGTATAATGGTTAAGAGAGTATTCTAAAGGCTTAGAATGGTCTAGGAATGTGTATTAGGACTTATAAGAACCATTAGAATGATCCTAAACATTGCTTGGTACACCAAGGGACGTAGAGGGTGTAGCACGAGTCCTTGGATGTTCTAACAAATGTAGAATGGTTAAGAGAGTATTCTAAAGGCTTAGAATGGTCTAGGAATGTGTATTAGGACTTATAAGAACCATTAGAATGATCCTAAACAATACTTGAGTCCTCAAGGGACGTAGAGGGTGTAGCATGAGTCCTTGGAGGTTTTAACAAGTGTATAATGGTTAAGAGAGTATTCTAAAGGCTTAGAATGGTCTAGGAATGTGTATTAGGACTTATAAGAACCATTAGAATGATCCTAAACATTGCTTGGTACACCAAGGGACGTAGAGGGTGTAGCACGAGTCCTTGGATGTTCTAACAAATGTAGAATGGTTAAGAGAGTATTCTAAAGGCTTAGAATGGTCTAGGAAGGTGTATTAGGACTTATAAAAACCATTAGAATGATCCTAAACATTGCTTGGTACACCAAGGGAGGTAGAGGGTGTAGCACGAGTCCTTGGATGTTCTAACAAGTGTAGAATGGTTAAGAGAGTATTCTAAAGGCTTAGAATCGTCTAGGAATGTGTATCAGGACTTATAAGAACCATTAGAATGATCCTAAACATTGCTCGGTACCCCAAGTGACGTAGAGGGTGTAGCACGAGTCCTTGGAGGTTCTAACAAGTGTAGAATGGTTAAGAGAGTATTCTAAAGGCTTAGAATGGTCTAGGAATGTGTATTAGGACTTATAAGAACCATTAGAATGATCCTAAACATTGCTCGGTACCCCAAGGGACGTAGAGGGTGTAGCACGAGTCCTTGGAGGTTCTGACAAGTGTAGAATGATTAAGAGAGTATTCTAAAGGCTTAGAATGGTCCAGGAATGTGTATTAGGACTTATAAGAACCATTAGAATGATCCTAAACAATACTTGAGTCCTCAAGGGACATAGAGGGTGTAGCACGAGTCCTTGGAGGTTCTAACAAGTGTATAATGGTTAAGAGAGTATTCTAAAGGCTTAGAATGGTCTAGGAAGGTGTGTTAGGACTTATAAAAACCATTAGAATGATCCTAAACATTGCTCGGTACCCCAAGGGACGTAGAGGGTGTAGCACGAGTCCTTGGAGGTTCTAACAAGTGTAGAATGATTAAGAGAGTATTCTAAAGGCTTAGAATGGTCCAGGAATGTGTATTAGGACTTATAAGAACCATTAGAATGATCCTAAACAATACTTGAGTCCTCAAGGGACGTAGAGGGTGTAGCACGAGTCCTTGGAGGTTCTAACAAGTGTATAATGGTTAAGAGAGTATTCTAAAGGCTTAGAATGGTCTAGGAAGGTGTGTTAGGACTTATAAAAACCATTAGAATGATCCTAAACATTGCTCGGTACCCCAAGGGATCTACACTTGTTAGAACCTCCAAGGACTCACGCTACACGCTCTACGTCCCTTGGGGACTCAAGCATTGTTTAGGATCATTCTAATGGTTCTTATAAATCCAAATACATGTTCCTAGACCATTCTAAGCCTTTAGAATACTCTCTTAACCATTCTACACTTGTTAGAACCTCCAAGGACTCGTGCTACACCCTCTACGTCACTTGGGGTACCGAGCAATGTTTAGGATCATTCTAATGGTTCTTATAAGTCCTAATACACATTCCTAGACCATTCTAAGCCTTTAGAATACTCTCTTAACCATTCTACACTTGTTAGAACCTCCAAGGACTCATGCTACACGCTCTACGTCCCTTAGGGACTCAAGCATTGTTTAGGATCATTCTAATGGTTCATATAAGTCCAAATACATATTCCTAGACCATTCAAAGCCTTTAGAATACTCTCTTCACCATTCTACACTTGTTAGAACCTCCAAGGACTCGTGCTACACCCTCTACGTCACTTGGGGTACCGAGCAATGTTTAGGATCATTCTAATGGTTCTTATAAGTCCTAATACACATTCCTAGACCATTCTAAGCCTTTAGAATACTCTCTTAACCATTCTACACTTGTTAGAACCTCCAAGGACTCGTGCTACACCCTCTACGTCCTTTGGGGTACATGGAAATGTTTAGGATCATTCTAATGGTTCTTATAAGTCCTAATACACATTCCTAGACCATTCTAAGCCTTTAGAATACTCTCTTAACCATTCTACACTTGTTAGAACCTCCAAGGACTCATGTTACACGCTCTACGTCCCTTGGGGACTCAAGCATTCTTTAGGATCATTCTAATGGTTCTTATAAGTCCAAATACATATTACTAGACCATTCTAAGCCTTTAGAATACTCTCTTAACCATTCTACACTTTTTAGAACCTCCAAGGACTCACGCTACACGCTCTACGTCCCTTGGGGACTCAAGCATTGTTTAGGATCATTCTAATGGTTCTTATAAATCCAAATACATATTCCTAGACCATTCTAAGCCTTTAGAATACTCTCTTAACCATTCAACACTTGTTAGAACATCCAAGGACTCGTGCTACACTCTCTACGTCCCTTGGTGTACCAAGCAATGTTTCGGATCATTCTAATGGTTCTTATAAGTCCTAATACACATTCCTAGATTCTAAGCCTTTAGAATACTCTCTTAACCATTATACACTTGTTAAACCTCCAAGGACTCATGCTACACCCTCTACGTCCCTTGAGGACTCAAGTATTGTTTAGGATCATTCTAATGGTTCTTATAAATCCTAATACACATTGCTAGACCATTCTAAGCCTTTAGAATACTCTCTTAACCATTCTACACTTGTTAGAACATCCAAGGACTCGTGCTACACCCTCTACGTCCCTTGGTGTACCAAGCAATGTTTAGGATCATTCTAATGGTTCTTATAAGTCCTAATACACCTTTCTAGACCATTCTAAGCCTTTAGTATACTCTCTTAACCATTATACACTTGTTAAAACCTCCAAGGACTCGTGCTACACCCTCTATGTCCCTTGAGGACTCAAGTATTGTTTTGGGTCATTCTAATGGTTCTTATAAGTCCTAATAAACATTCCTAGACCATTCTAAGCCTTTAGAATACTATCTTAACCATTCTACACTTGTTAGAACATCCAAGGACTCGTGCTACACCCTCTACATCCCTTGGTGTACCAAGCAATGTTTAGGATCATTCTAATGGTTCTTATAAGTCCTAATACACCTTCCTAGACCATTCTAAGCCTTTAGAATACTCTCTTAACCATTCTACACTTGTTAGAACCTCCAAGGACTCATGCTACACCCTCTACGTCCCTTGGGGACTCAAGAAATGTTTAGGATCATTCTAATGGTTCATATAAGTCCAAATACATATTCCTTGACCATTCTAAGCCTTTAGAATACTCTCTTAACCATTCTACACTTGTTATAACCTCCAAGGACTCGTGCTACACCCTCTACGTCCTTTGGGGTACCAACCAATGTTTAGGATCATACTAATGGTTCTTATAAGTGCTAATACACATTCCTAGACCATTATAGGCCTTTAGAATACTCTCTTAACCATTCTACACTTGTTAGAACCTCCAAGGACTCATGCGACACGCTCTACTTCCCTTGGGGACTCAAGCATTATTTAGGATCATTCTAATGGTTCTTATAAGTCCAAATACATATTCCTAGACCATTCTAAGCCTTTAGAATACACTCTTAACCATGCTACACTTGTTAGAACCTCCAAGGACTTGTGCTACACCCTCTACGTCACTTGGGGTACCGAGCAATGTTTAGGATCATTCTAATGGTTCTTATAAGTCCTAATACACATTCCTAGACCATTCTAAGCCTTTAGAATACTCTCTTAACCATTCTACACTTGTTAGAACCTCCAAGGACTCATGCTACACGCTCTACGTTCCTTGGGGACTCAAGCATTGTTTAGGATCATTCTAATGGTTCTTATAAGTCCAAATACATATTACTAGACCATTCTAAGCCTTTAGAATACTCTCTTAACTATTCTACACTTGTTAGAACCTCCAAGGACTCATGCTACACGCTCTCCGTCCCTTGGGGACTCAAGCATTGTTTAGGATCATTCTAATGGTTCTTATAAGTCCAAATACATATTCCTAGAACATTCTAAGCCTTTAGAATACTCTCTTAACCATTCTACACTTGTTAGAACCTCCAAGGACTCATGCTACACGCTCTACTTCCCTTGGGGACTCAAGCATTGTTTTGGATCATTCTAATGGTTCTTATAAGTCCAAATTCATTTTCCTAGACCATTCTAATCCTTTAGAATACACTCTTGACCATTCTACACTTGTTAGAACCTCCAAGGACTCGTGCTACACCCTCTACGTCACTTGGGGTACCGAGCAATGTTTAGGATCATTCTAATGGTTCTTATAAGTCCTAATACACATTCCTAGACCATTCTAAGCCTTTAGAATACTCTCTTAACCATTCTACACTTGTTAGAACCTCCAAGGACTCATGCTACACGCTCTACGTCCCTTACGGACTCAAGCATTGTTTAGGATCATTCTAATGGTTCTTATAAATCCAAATACATATTACTAGACCATTCTAAGCCTTTAGAATACTCTCTTAACCATTCTACACTTGTTAGAACCTCCAAGGACTCGTGCTACACCCTCTACGTCACTTGGGGTACCGAGCAATGTTTAGGATCATTCTAATGGTTCTTATAAGTCCTAATACGCATTCCTAGACCATTCTAAGCCTTTAGAATACTCTCTTAACCATTCTACACTTGTTAGAACATTCAAGGACTCGTGCTACACCCTCTACGTCACTTGGGGTACCGAGCAATGTTTAGGATCATTCTAATGGTTCTTATAAGTCCTAATACACATTCCTAGACCATTCTAAGCCTTTAGAATACTCTCTTAACCATTCTACACTTGTTAGAACCTCCAAGGACTCATGCTACACGCTCTACGTCCCTTGGGGACTCAAGCATTGTTTAGGATCATTCTAATGGTTCTTATAAGTCCAAATACATATTCCAAGAACATTCTAAGCCTTTAGAATACTCTCTTAACCATTCTACACTTGTTAGAACCTCCAAGGACTCATGCTACACGCTCAACTTCCCTTGGGGACTCAAGCATTGTTTTGGATCATTCTAATGGTTCTTATAAGTCCAAATTCATTTTCCTTGACCATTCTAATCCTTTAGAATACACTCTTGACCATTCTACACTTGTTAGAACCTCCAAGGACTCGTGCTACACCATCTACGTCACTTGGGGTACCGAGCAATGTTTAGGATCATTCTAATGGTTCTTATAAGTCCTAATACACATTCCTAGACCATTCTAAGCCTTTAGAATACTCTCTTAACCATTCTACACTTGTTAGAACCTCCAAGGACTCATGCTACACGCTCTACGTCCCTTAGGGACTCAGGCATTGTTTAGGATCATTCTAATGGTTCTTATAAATCCAAATACATATTTCTAGACCATTCTAAGCCTTTAGAATACTCTCTTAACCATTCTACACTTGTTAGAACCTCCAAGGACTCGTGCTACACCCTCTACGTCACTTGGGGTACCGAGCAATGTTTAGGATCATTCTAATGGTTCTTATAAGTCCTAATACACATTCCTAGACCATTCTAAGCCTTTAGAATACTCTCTTAACCATTCTACACTTGTTAGAACCTCTAAGGAATCATGCTACACGCTCTACTTCCCTTGGGGACTCAAGCATTGTTTTGGATCATTCTAATGGTTCTTATAAGTCCAAATTCATTTTCCTAGACCATTCTAATCCTTTAGAATACACTCTTGACCATTCTACACTTGTTAGAACCTCCAAGGACTCGTGCTACACCCTCTACGTCACTTGGGGTACCGAGCAATGTTTAGGATCATTCTAATGGTTTTTATAAGTCCTAATAAACATTCCTAGACCATTCTAAGCGTTTAGAATACTCTCTTAACCATTCTACACTTGTTAGAACCTCCAAGGACTCATGCTACACGCTCTACGTCCCTTAGGGACTCAAGCATTGTTTAGGATCATTCTAATGGTTCATATAAGTCCAAATACATATTCCCAGACCATTCTAAGCCTTTAGAATACTCTCTTCACCATTCTACACTTGTTAGAACCTCCAAGGACTCGTGCTACACCCTCTACGTCACTTGGGGTACGGAGCAATGTTTAGGATCATTCTAATGGTTCTTATAAGTCCTAATACACATTCCTAGACCATTCTAAGCCTTTAGAATACTCTCTTAACCATTCTACACTTGTTAGAACCTCCAAGGACTCATGCTACACGCTCTACGTCCCTTAGGGACTCAAGCATTGTTTAGGATCATTCTAATGGTTCTTATAAATCCAAATACATATTCCTAGACCATTCTAAGCCTTTAGAATACTCTCTTAACCATTCTACACTTGTTAGAACCTCCAAGGACTCGTGCTACACCCTCTACGTCACTTGGGGTACCGAGCAATGTTTAGGATCATTCTAATGGTTCTTATAAGTCCTAATACACATTCCTAGACCATTCTAAGCCTTTAGAATACTCTCTTAACCATTCTACACTTGTTAGAACATTCAAGGACTCGTGCTACACCCTCTACGTCCCTTGGTGTACCAAGCAATGTTTAGGATCATTCTAATGGTTCTTATAAGTCCTAATACACATTCCTAGATTCTAAGCCTTTAGAATACTCTCTTAACCATTATACACTTGTTAAAACCTCCAAGGACTCATGCTACACCCTCTACGTCCCTTGAGGACTCAAGTATTGTTTAGGATCATTCTAATGGTTCTTATAAGTCCTAATACACATTCCTAGACCATTCTAAGCCTTTAGAATACTCTCTTAACCATTCTACACTTGTTAGAACATCCAAGGACTCGTGCTACACCCTCTACGTCACTTGGGGTACCGAGCAATGTTTAGGATCATTCTAATGGTTCTTATAAGTCCTAATACACATTCCTAGACCATTGTAAGCCTTTAGAATACTCTCTTAACCAATCTACACTTGTTAGAACATCCAAGGACTCGTGCTACACCCTCTACGTCCCTTGGTGTACCATGCAATGTTTAGGATCATTCTAATGGTTCTTATAAGTCCTAATACACATTCCTAGACCATTCTAAGCCTTTAGAATACTCTCTTAACCATTCTACACTTGTTAGAACCTCCAAGGACTCATGCTACACGCTCTACGTCCCTTGGGGACTCAAGCAATGTTTAGGATCATTCTAATGGTTCTTATAAGTCCTAATACACCTTCCTAGACCATTCTAAGCCTTTAGAATACTCTCTTAACCATTCTACACTTGTTAGAACCTCCAAGGACTCATGCTACACCCTCTACGTCCCTTGGGGACTCAAGCACTGTTTAGGATCATTCTAATGGTTCATATAAGTCCAAATACATATTCCTAGACCATTCTAAGAATTTAGAATACTCTCTTAACCATTCTACACTTGTTAGAACCTCCAAGGACTCGTGCTACACCCTCTACGTCCTTTGGGGTACATGGAAATGTTTAGGATCATTCTAAAGGTTCTTATAAGTCCTAATACACATTCCTAGACCATTCTAAGCCTTTAGAATACTCTCTTAACCATTCTACACTTGTTTGAACATCCAAGGGCTCGTGCTACACCCTCTACGTCCTCTAGGGTACCAAGAAATGTTTAGGATCATTCTAATGGTTCTTATAAGTCCTAATACACATTCCTAGACCATTCTAAGCCTTTAGAATACTCTCTTAACCATTCTACACTTGTTAGAACCTCCAAGGACTCATGTTACACGCTCTACGTCCCTTGGGGACTCAAGCATTCTTTAGGATCATTCTAATGGTTCTTATAAGTCCAAATACATATTACTAGACCATTCTAAGCCTTTAGAATACTCTCTTAACCATTCTACACTTTTCAGAACCTCCAAGGACTCACGCTACACGCTCTACGTCCCTTGGGGACTCAAACATTGTTTAGGATCATTCTAATGGTTCTTATAAATCCAAATACATATTCCTAGACCATTCTAAGCCTTTAGAATTCTCTCTTAACCATTCTACACTTGTTAGAACCTCCAAGGACTCGTGCTACACCCTCTACGTCACTTGGAGTACCAAGCAATGTTTTGGATCATTCTAATGGTTCTTATAAGTCCTAATACACATTCCTAGATCATTCTAAGCCTTTAGAATACTCTCTTAACCATTCAACACTTGTTAGAACATCCAAGGACTCGTGCTACACGCTCTAAGTCCCTTGGTGTACCAAGCAATGTTTCGGATCATTCTAATGGTTCTTATAAGTCCTAATACACATTCCTAGATTCTAAGCCTTTAGAATACTCTCTTAACCATTATACACTTGTTAAACCTCCAAGGACTCATGCTACACCCTCTACGTCCCTTGAGGACTCAAGTATTGTTTAGGATCATTCTAATGGTTCTTATAAGTCCTAATACACATTCCTAGACCATTCTAAGCCTTTAGAATACTCTCTTAACCATTCTACACTTGTTAGAACATCCAAGGACTCGTGCTACACCCTCTACGTCACTTGGGGTACCGAGCAATGTTTAGGATCATTCTAATGGTTCTTATAAGTCCTAATACACATTCCTAGACCATTTTAAGCCTTTAGAATACTCTCTTAACCATTCTACACTTGTTAGAACCTCCAAGGACTCGTGCTACACCCTCTACGTCCTTTGGGGTACATGGAAATGTTTAGGATCATTCTAATGGTTCTTATAAGTCCTAATACACATTCCTAGACCATTCTAAGCCTTTAGAATACTCTCTTAACCATTCTACACTTGTTTGAACATCCAAGGGCTCGTGCTACACCCTCTACGTCCTCTGGGGTACCAAGAAATGTTTAGGATCATTCTAATGGTTCTTATAAGTCCTAATACACATTCCTAGACCATTCTAAGCCTTTAGAATACTCTCTTAACCATTCTACACTTGTTAGAACCTCCAAGGACTCATGTTACACGCTCTACGTCCCTTGGGGACTCAAGCATTCTTTAGGATCATTCTAATGGTTCTTATAAGTCCAAATACATATTACTAGACCATTCTAAGCCTTTAGAATACTCTCTTAACCATTCTACACTTTTCAGAACCTCCAAGGACTCACGCTACACGCTCTACGTCCCTTGGGGACTCAAGCATTGTTTAGGATCATTCTAATGGTTCTTATAAATCCAAATACATATTCCTAGACCATTCTAAGCCTTTAGAATACTCTCTTAACCATTCTACACTTGTTAGAACCTCCAAGGACTCGTGCTACACCCTCTACGTCACTTGGGGTACCAAGCAATGTTTTGGATCATTCTAATGGTTCTTATAAGTCCTAATACACATTCCTAGATCATTCTAAGCCTTTAGAATACTCTCTTAACCATTCAACACTTGTTAGAACATCCAAGGACTCGTGCTACACGCTCTACGTCCCTTGGTGTACCAAGCAATGTTTCGGATCATTCTAATGGTTCTTATAAGTCCTAATACACATTCCTAGATTCTAAGCCTTTAGAATACTCTCTTAACCATTATACACTTGTTAAACCTCCAAGGACTCATGCTACACCCTCTACGTCCCTTGAGGACTCAAGTATTGTTTAGGATCATTCTAATGGTTCTTATAAGTCCTAATACACATTCCTAGACCATTCTAAGCCTTTAGAATACTCTCTTAACCATTCTACACTTGTTAGAACATCCAAGGACTCGTGCTACACCCTCTACGTCACTTGGGGTACCGAGCAATGTTTAGGATCATTCTAATGGTTCTTATAAGTCCTAATACACATTCCTAGACCATTTTAAGCCTTTAGAATACTCTCTTAACCAATCTACACTTGTTAGAACATCCAAGGACTCGTGCTACACCCTCTACGTCCCTTGGTGTACCATGCAATGTTTAGGATCATTCTAATGGTTCTTATAAGTCCTAATACACATTCCTAGACCATTCTAAGCCTTTAGAATACTCTCTTAACCATTCTACACTTGTTAGAACCTCCAAGGACTCATGCTACACGCTCTACGTCCCTTGGGGACTCAAGCAATGTTTAGGATCATTCTAATGGTTCTTATAAGTCCTAATACACCTTCCTAGACCATTCTAAGCCTTTAGAATACTCTCTTAACCATTCTACACTTGTTAGAACCTCCAAGGACTCATGCTACACCCTCTACGTCCCTTGGGGACTCAAGCACTGTTTAGGATCATTCTAATGGTTCATATAAGTCCAAATACATATTCCTAGACCATTCTAAGCCTTTAGAATACTCTCTTAACCATTCTACACTTGTTAGAACCTCCAAGGACTCGTGCTACACCCTCTACGTCCTTTGGGGTACATGGAAATGTTTAGGATCATTCTAATGGTTCTTATAAGTCCTAATACACATTCCTAGACCATTCTAAGCCTTTAGAATACTCTCTTAACCATTATACACTTGTTAAACTGCCAAGGACTCATGCTACACCCTCTACGTCCCTTGAGGACTCAAGTATTGTTTAGGATCATTCTAATGGTTCTTATAAGTCCTAATACACATTCCTAGACCATTCTAAGCCTTTAGAATACTCTCTTAACCATTCTACACTTGTTAGAACATCCAAGGACTCGTGCTACACCCTCTACGTCCCTTGAGGACTCAAGTATTGTTTAGGATCATTCTAATGGTTCTTATAAGTCCTAATACACATTCCTAGACCATTCTAAGCCTTTAGAATACTCTCTTAACCATTCTACACTTGTTAGAACCTCCAAGGACTCGTGCTACACCCTCTACGTCCTTTGGGGTACATGGAAATGTTTAGGATCATTCTAATGGTTCTTATAAGTCCTAATACACATTCCTAGACCATTCTAAGCCTTTAGAATACTCTCTTAACCATTCTACACTTGTTTGAACATCCAAGGGCTCGTGCTACACCCTCTACGTCCTCTGGGGTACCAAGAAATGTTTAGGATCATTCTAATGGTTCTTATAAGTCCTAATACACATTCCTAGACCATTCTAAGCCTTTAGAATACTCTCTTAACCATTCTACACTTGTTAGAACATCCAAGGACTCGTGCTACACCCTCTACGTCCCTTGAGGACTCAAGTATTGTTTAGGATCATTCTAATGGTTCTTATAAGTCCTAATACACATTCCTAGACCATTCTAAGCCTTTAGAATACTCTCTTAACCATTCTACACTTGTTAGAACCTCCAAGGACTCGTGCTACACCCTCTACGTCACTTGGGGTACCAAGCAATGTTTTGGATCATTCTAATGGTTCTTATAAGTCCTAATACACATTCCTAGATCATTCTAAGCCTTTAGAATACTCTCTTAACCATTCAACACTTGTTAGAACATCCAAGGACTCGTGCTACACGCTCTACGTCCCTTGGTGTACCAAGCAATGTTTCGGATCATTCTAATGGTTCTTATAAGTCCTGATACACCTTCCTAGACCATTCTAAGCCTTTAGAATACTCTCTTAACCATTCTACACTTGTTAGAACCTCCAAGGACTCGTGCTACACCCTCTACGTCACTTGGGGTACCAAGCAATGTTTTGGATCATTCTAATGGTTCTTATAAGTCCTAATACACATTCCTAGATCATTCTAAGCCTTTAGAATACTCTCTTAACCATTCAACACTTGTTAGAACATCCAAGGACTCGTGCTACACGCTCTACGTCCCTTGGTGTACCAAGCAATGTTTCGGATCATTCTAATGGTTCTTATAAGTCCTAATACACATTCCTAGATTCTAAGCCTTTAGAATACTCTCTTAACCATTATACACTTGTTAAACCTCCAAGGACTCATGCTACACCCTCTACGTCCCTTGAGGACTCAAGTATTGTTTAGGATCATTCTAATGGTTCTTATAAGTCCTAATACACATTCCTAGACCATTCTAAGCCTTTAGAATACTCTCTTAACCATTCTACACTTGTTAGAACATCCAAGGACTCGTGCTACACCCTCTACGTCCCTTGGTGTACCAAGCAATGTTTAGGATCATTCTAATGGTTCTTATAAGTCCTAATACACCTTTCTAGACCATTCTAACCCTTTAGAATACTCTCTTAACCATTATACACTTGTTAAAACCACCAAGGACTCGTGCTACACGCTCTACGTCCCTTGGGGACTCAAGCATTGTTTAGGATCATTCTAATGGTTCATATAAGTCCAAATACATATTCCTAGACCATTCAAAGCCTTTAGAATACTCTCTTCACCATTCTACACTTGTTAGAACCTCCAAGGACTCGTGCTACACCCTCTACGTCACTTGGGGTACTGAGCAATGTTTAGGATCATTCTAATGGTTCTTATAAGTCCTAATACACATTCCTAGACCATTCTAAGCCTTTAGAATACTCTCTTAACCATTCTACACTTGTTAGAACCTCCAAGGACTCATGCTACACGCTCTACGTCCCTTAGGGACTCAAACATTGTTTAGGATCATTCTAATGGTTCTTATAAATCCAAATACATATTCCTAGACCATTCTAAGCCTTTAGAATACTCTCTTAACCATTCTACACTTGTTAGAACCTCCAAGGACTCGTGCTACACCCTGTACGTCACTTGGGGTACCGAGCAATGTTTAGGATCATTCTAATGGTTCTTATAAGTCCTAATACACATTCCTAGACCATTCTAAGCCTTTAGAATACTCTCTTAACCATTCTACACTTGTTAGAACATTCAAGGACTCGTGCTACACCCTCTACGTCACTTGGGGTACCGAGCAATGTTTAGGATCATTCTAATGGTTCTTATAAGTCCTAATACACATTCCTAGACCATTCTAAGCCTTTAAAATACTCTGTTAACCATTCAACACTTGTTAGAACATCCAAGGACTCGTGCTACACCCTCTACGTCCCTTGGTGTACCAAGCAATGTTTCGGATCATTCTAATGGTTCTTATAAGTCCTAATACACATTCCTAGATTCTAAGCCTTTAGAATACTCTCTTAACCATTATACACTTGTTAAACCTCCAAGGACTCATCCTACACCCTCTACGTCCCTTGAGGACTCAAGTATTGTTTAGGATCATTCAAATGGTTCTTATAAATCCTAATACACATTCCTAGACCATTCTAAGCCTTTAGAAAACTCTCTTAACCATTCTACACTTGTTAGAACATCCAAGGACTCGTGCTACACCCTCTACGTCCCTTGGTGTACCAAGCAATGTTTAGGATCATTCTAATGGTTCTTATAAGTCCTAATACACCTTCCTAGACCATTCTAAGCCTTTAGAATACTCTCTTAACCATTCTACACTTGTTAGAACCTCCAAGGAATCATGCTACACGCTCTACGTCCCTCGGGGACTCAAGCATTGTTTAGGATCATTCTAATGGTTCTTATAAGTCCTAATACACCTTCCTAGACCATTCTAAGCCTTTAGAATACTCTCTTAACCATTCTACACTTGTTAGAACCTCCAAGGACTCATGCTACACCCTCTACGTCCCTTGGGGACTCAAGAAATGTTTAGGATCATTCTAATGGTTCATATAAGTCCAAATACATATTCCTTGACCATTCTAAGCCTTTAGAATACTCTCTTAACCATTCTACACTTGTTAGAACATCCAAGGACTCGTGCTACACCCTCTACGTCCCTTGGTGTACCAAGCAATGTTTAGGATCATTCTAATGGTTCTTATAAGTCCTAATACACATTCCTAGATTCTAAGCCTTTAGAATACTCTCTTAACCATTATACACTTGTTAAACCTCCAAGGACTCATGCTACACCCTCTACGTCCCTTGAGGACTCAAGTATTGTTTAGGATCATTCTAATGGTTCTTATAAGTCCTAATACACATTCCTAGACCATTCTAAGCCTTTAGAATACTCTCTTAACCATTCTACACTTGTTAGAACCTCCAAGGACTCGTGCTACACCCTCTACGTCCTTTGGGGTACATGGAAATGTTTAGGATCATTCTAATGGTTCTTATAAGTCCTAATACACATTCCTAGACCATTCTAAGCCTTTAGAATACTCTCTTAACCATTCTACACTTGTTTGAACATCCAAGGGCTCGTGCTACACCCTCTACGTCCTCTGGGGTACCAAGAAATGTTTAGGATCATTCTAATGGTTCTTATAAGTCCTAATACACCTTCCTAGACCATTCTAAGCCTTTAGAATACTCTCTTAACCATTCTACACTTGTTAGAACCTCCAAGGAATCATGCTACACGCTCTACGTCCCTCGGGGACTCAAGCATTGTTTAGGATCATTCTAATGGTTCTTAAAAGTCCTAATACACCTTCCTAGACCATTCTAAGCCTTTAGAATACTCTCTTAACCATTCTACACTTGTTAGAACCTCCAAGGACTCATGCTACACCCTCTACGTCCCTTGGGGACTCAAGAAATGTTTAGGATCATTCTAATGGTTCATATAAGTCCAAATACATATTCCTTGACCATTCTAAGCCTTTAGAATACTCTCTTAACCATTCTACACTTGTTATAACCTCCAAGGACTCGTGCTACACCCTCTACGTCCTTTGGGGTACCAACCAATGTTTAGGATCATTCTAATGGTTCTTATAAGTGCTAATACACATTCCTAGACCATTATAGGCCTTTAGAATACTCTCTTAACCATTCTACACTTGTTAGAACCTCCAAGGACTCATGCGACACGCTCTACTTTCCTTGGGGACTCAAGAATTATTTAGGATCATTCTAATGGTTCTTATAAGTCCAAATACATAATCCTAGACCATTCTAAGCCTTTAGAATACACTCTTAACCATGCTACACTTGTTAGAACCTCCAAGGACTTGTGCTACACCCTCTACGTCACTTGGGGTACCGAGCAATGTTTAGGATCATTCTAATGGTTCTTATAAGTCCTAATACACATTCCTAGACCATTCTAAGCCTTTAGAATACTCTCTTAACCATTCTACACTTGTTAGAACCTCCAAGGACTCATGCTACACGCTCTACGTTCCTTGGGGACTCAAGCATTGTTTAGGATCATTCTAATGGTTCTTATAAGTCCAAATACATATTACTAGACCATTCTAAGCCTTTAGAATACTCTCTTAACCATTCTACACTTGTTAGAACCTCCAAGGACTCATGCGACACGCTCTACTTCCCTTGGGGACTCAAGCATTATTTAGGATCATTCTAATGGTTCTTATAAGTCCAAATACATATTACTAGACCATTCTAAGCCTTTAGAATACTCTCTTAACCATTCTACACTTGTTAGAACCTCCAAGGACTCATGCTACACGCTCTACGTTCCTTGGGGACTCAAGCATTGTTTAGGATCATTCTAATGGTTCTTATAAGTCCAAATACATATTACTAGACCATTCTAAGCCTTTAGAATACTCTCTTAACCATTCTACACTTGTTAGAACCTCCAAGGACTCATGCGACACGCTCTACTTCCCTTGGGGACTCAAGCATTATTTAGGATCATTCTAATGGTTCTTATAAGTCCAAATACATATTACAAGACCATTCTAAGCCTTTAGAATACTCTCTTAACCGTTCTACACTTGTTAGAACCTCCAAGGACTCATGCTACATGCTCTACGTTCCTTGGGGACTCAAGCATTGTTTAGGATCATTCTAATGGTTCTTATAAGTCCAAATACATATTCCTAGAACATTCTAAGCCTTTAGAATACTCTCTTAACTATTCTACACTTGTTAGAACCTCCAAGGACTCGTGCTACACCCTCTACGTTACTTGGGGACTCAAGCATTGTTTAGGATCATTCTAATGGTTCATATAAGTCCAAATACATATTCCTAGACCATTCAAAGCCTTTAGAATACTCTCTTCACCATTCTACACTTGTTAGAACCTCCAAGGACTCGTGCTACACCCTCTACGTCACTTGGGGTACCGAGCAATGTTTAGGATCATTCTAATGGTTCTTATAAGTCCTAATACACATTCCTAGACCATTCTAAGCCTTTAGAATACTCTGTTAACCATTCAACACTTGTTAGAACATCCAAGGACTCGTGCTACACCCTCTACGTCCCTTGGTGTACCAAGCAATGTTTCGGATCATTCTAATGGTTCTTATAAGTCCTAATACACATTCCTAGATTCTAAGCCTTTAGAATACTCTCTTAACCATTATACACTTGTTAAACCTCCAAGGACTCATGCTACACCCTCTACGTCCCTTGAGGACTCAAGTATTGTTTAGGATCATTCTAATGGTTCTTATAAGTCCTAATACACATTCCTAGACCATTCTAAGCCTTTAGAATACTCTCTTAACCATTCTACACTTGTTAGAACATCCAAGGACTCGTGCTACACCCTCTACGTCCCTTGGTGTACCAAGCAATGTTTAGGATCATTCTAATGGTTCTTATAAGTCCTGATACACCTTCCTAGACCATTCTAAGCCTTTAGAATACTCTCTTAACCATTCTACACTTGTTAGAACCTCCAAGGACTCATGCTACACCCTCTACGTCCCTTGGGGACTCAAGAAATGTTTAGGATCATTCTAATGGTTCATATAAGTCCAAATACATATTCCTTGACCATTCTAAGCCTTTAGAATACTCTCTTAACCATTCTACACTTGTTATAACCTCCCAGGACTCGTGCTACACCCTCTACGTCCTTTGGGGTACCAACCAATGTTTAGGATCATTCTAATGGTTCTTATAAGTGCTAATACACATTCCTAGACCATTATAGGCCTTTAGAATACTCTCTTAACCATTCTACACTTGTTAGAACCTCCAAGGACTCATGCGACACGCTCTACTTCCCTTGGGGACTCAAGAATTATTTAGGATCATTCTAATGGTTCTTATAAGTCCAAATACATATTACTAGACCATTCTAAGCCTTTAGAATACTCTCTTAACCATTCTACACTTGTTAGAACCTCCAAGGACTCATGCTACACGCTCTACGTCCCTTGGGGACTCAAGCATTGTTTAGGATCATTCTAATGGTTCTTATAAGTCCAAATACACATTCCTAGAACATTCTAAGCCTTTAGAATACTCTCTTAACTATTCTACACTTGTTAGAACCTCCAAGGACTCATGCTACACGCTCTACGTCCCTTGGGGACTCAAGCATTGTTTAGGATCATTCTAATGGTTCTTATAAATCCAAATACATATTCCTAGACCATTCTAAGCCTTTAGAATACTCTCTTAACCATTCTACACTTGTTAGAACCTCCAAGGACTCATGCTACACGCTCTACGTCCCTTGGGGACTCAAGCATTGTTTAGGATCATTCTAATGGTTCTTATAAGTCCAAATACACATTCCTAGAACATTCTAAGCCTTTAGAATACTCTCTTAACTATTCTACACTTGTTAGAACCTCCAAGGACTCATGCTACACGCTCTACGTCCCTTGGGGACTCAAGCATTGTTTAGGATCATTCTAATGGTTCTTATAAATCCAAATACATATTCCTAGACCATTCTAAGCCTTTAGAATACTCTCTTAACCATTCTACACTTGTTATAACCTCCCAGGACTCGTGCTACACCCTCTACGTCCTTTGGGGTACCAACCAATGTTTAGGATCATTCTAATGGTTCTTATAAGTGCTAATACACATTCCTAGACCATTATAGGCCTTTAGAATACTCTCTTAACCATTCTACACTTGTTAGAACCTCCAAGGACTCATGCGACACGCTCTACTTCCCTTGGGGACTCAAGAATTATTTAGGATCATTCTAATGGTTCTTATAAGTCCAAATACATATTACTAGACCATTCTAAGCCTTTAGAATACTCTCTTAACTATTCTACACTTGTTAGAACCTCCAAGGACTCATGCTACATGCTCTACGTTCCTTGGGGACTCAAGCATTGTTTAGGATCATTCTAATGGTTCTTATAAGTCCAAATACATATTCCTAGAACATTCTAAGCCTTTAGAATACTCTCTTAACTATTCTACACTTGTTAGAACCTCCAAGGACTCGTGCTACACCCTCTACGTTACTTGGGGACTCAAGCATTGTTTAGGATCATTCTAATGGTTCATATAAGTCCAAATACATATTCCTAGACCATTCAAAGCCTTTAGAATACTCTCTTCACCATTCTACACTTGTTAGAACCTCCAAGGACTCGTGCTACACCCTCTACGTCACTTGGGGTACCGAGCAATGTTTAGGATCATTCTAATGGTTCTTATAAGTCCTAATACACATTCCTAGACCATTCTAAGCCTTTAGAATACTCTGTTAACCATTCAACACTTGTTAGAACATCCAAGGACTCGTGCTACACCCTCTACGTCCCTTGGTGTACCAAGCAATGTTTCGGATCATTCTAATGGTTCTTATAAGTCCTAATACACATTCCTAGATTCTAAGCCTTTAGAATACTCTCTTAACCATTATACACTTGTTAAACCTCCAAGGACTCATGCTACACCCTCTACGTCCCTTGAGGACTCAAGTATTGTTTAGGATCATTCTAATGGTTCTTATAAGTCCTAATACACATTCCTAGACCATTCTAAGCCTTTAGAATACTCTCTTAACCATTCTACACTTGTTAGAACATCCAAGGACTCGTGCTACACCCTCTACGTCCCTTGGTGTACCAAGCAATGTTTAGGATCATTCTAATGGTTCTTATAAGTCCTGATACACCTTCCTAGACCATTCTAAGCCTTTAGAATACTCTCTTAACCATTCTACACTTGTTAGAACCTCCAAGGACTCATGCTACACCCTCTACGTCCCTTGGGGACTCAAGAAATGTTTAGGATCATTCTAATGGTTCATATAAGTCCAAATACATATTCCTTGACCATTCTAAGCCTTTAGAATACTCTCTTAACCATTCTACACTTGTTATAACCTCCCAGGACTCGTGCTACACCCTCTACGTCCTTTGGGGTACCAACCAATGTTTAGGATCATTCTAATGGTTCTTATAAGTGCTAATACACATTCCTAGACCATTATAGGCCTTTAGAATACTCTCTTAACCATTCTACACTTGTTAGAACCTCCAAGGACTCATGCGACACGCTCTACTTCCCTTGGGGACTCAAGAATTATTTAGGATCATTCTAATGGTTCTTATAAGTCCAAATACATATTACTAGACCATTCTAAGCCTTTAGAATACTCTCTTAACCATTCTACACTTGTTAGAACCTCCAAGGACTCATGCTACACGCTCTACGTCCCTTGGGGACTCAAGCATTGTTTAGGATCATTCTAATGGTTCTTATAAGTCCAAATACACATTCCTAGAACATTCTAAGCCTTTAGAATACTCTCTTAACTATTCTACACTTGTTAGAACCTCCAAGGACTCATGCTACACGCTCTACGTCCCTTGGGGACTCAAGCATTGTTTAGGATCATTCTAATGGTTCTTATAAATCCAAATACATATTCCTAGACCATTCTAAGCCTTTAGAATACTCTCTTAACCATTCTACACTTGTTAGAACCTCCAAGGACTCATGCTACACGCTCTACGTCCCTTGGGGACTCAAGCATTGTTTAGGATCATTCTAATGGTTCTTATAAGTCCAAATACACATTCCTAGAACATTCTAAGCCTTTAGAATACTCTCTTAACTATTCTACACTTG
Organism: Crotalaria pallida; assembly: GCA_037953625.1. NCBI lineage: Eukaryota > Viridiplantae > Streptophyta > Magnoliopsida > Fabales > Fabaceae > Crotalaria > Crotalaria pallida. The sequence continues at coordinate 68,524,300 of CM075649.1, read as the reverse complement.
TTAGAACCTCCAAGGACTCATGCTACACGCTCTACGTCCCTTGGGGACTCAAGCATTGTTTAGGATCATTCTAATGGTTCTTATAAATCCAAATACATATTCCTAGACCATTCTAAGCCTTTAGAATACTCTCTTAACCATTCTACACTTGTTAGAACCTCCAAGGACTCATGCTACACGCTCTACGTCCCTTGGGGACTCAAGCATTGTTTAGGATCATTCTAATGGTTCTTATAAGTCCTAATACACATTCCTAGACCATTCTAAGCCTTTAGAATACTCTGTTAACCATTCAACACTTGTTAGAACATCCAAGGACTCGTGCTACACCCTCTACGTCCCTTGGTGTACCAAGCAATGTTTCGGATCATTCTAATGGTTCTTATAAGTCCTAATACACATTCCTAGATTCTAAGCCTTTAGAATACTCTCTTAACCATTATACAGTTGTTAAACCTCCAAGGACTCATGCTACACCCTCTACGTCCCTTGAGGACTCAAGTATTGTTTAGGATCATTCTAATGGTTCTTATAAGTCCTAATACACATTCCTAGACCATTCTAAGCCTTTAGAATACTCTCTTAACCATTCTACACTTGTTAGAACATCCAAGGACTCGTGCTACACCCTCTACGTCCCTTGGTGTACCAAGCAATGTTTAGGATCATTCTAATGGTTCTTATAAGTCCTGATACACCTTCCTAGACCATTCTAAGCCTTTAGAATACTCTCTTAACCATTCTACACTTGTTAGAACCTCCAAGGACTCATGCTACACCCTCTACGTCCCTTGGGGACTCAAGAAATGTTTAGGATCATTCTAATGGTTCATATAAGTCCAAATACATATTCCTTGACCATTCTAAGCCTTTAGAATACTCTCTTAACCATTCTACACTTGTTATAACCTCCCAGGACTCGTGCTACACCCTCTACGTCCTTTGGGGTACCAACCAATGTTTAGGATCATTCTAATGGTTCTTATAAGTGCTAATACACATTCCTAGACCATTATAGGCCTTTAGAATACTCTCTTAACCATTCTACACTTGTTAGAACCTCCAAGGACTCATGCGACACGCTCTACTTCCCTTGGGGACTCAAGAATTATTTAGGATCATTCTAATGGTTCTTATAAGTCCAAATACATATTACTAGACCATTCTAAGCCTTTAGAATACTCTCTTAACTATTCTACACTTGTTAGAACCTCCAAGGACTCATGCTACACGCTCTACGTCCCTTGGGGACTCAAGCATTGTTTAGGATCATTCTAATGGTTCTTATAAGTCCAAATACATATTCCTAGAACATTCTAAGCCTTTAGAATACTCTCTTAACTATTCTACACTTGTTAGAACCTCCAAGGACTCATGCTACACGCTCTACGTCCCTTCGGGACTCAAGCATTGTTTAGGATCATTCTAATGGTTCTTATAAATCCAAATACATATTCCTAGACCATTCTAAGCCTTTAGAATACTCTCTTAACCATTCTACACTTGTTAGAACCTCCAAGGACTCATGCTACACGCTCTACGTCCCTTGGGGACTCAAGCATTGTTTAGGATCATTCTAATGGTTCTTATAAGTCCTAATACACATTCCTAGATTCTAAGCCTTTAGAATACTCTCTTAACCATTATACACTTGTTAAACCTCCAAGGACTCATGCTACACCCTCTACGTCCCTTGAGGACTCAAGTATTGTTTAGGATCATTCTAATGGTTCTTATAAGTCCTAATACACATTCCTAGACCATTCTAAGCCTTTAGAATACTCTCTTAACCATTCTACACTTGTTAGAACCTCCAAGGACTCGTGCTACACCCTCTACGTCCTTTGGGGTACATGGAAATGTTTAGGATCATTCTAATGGTTCTTATAAGTCCTAATACACATTCCTAGACCATTCTAAGCCTTTAGAATACTCTCTTAACCATTCTACACTTGTTTGAACATCCAAGGGCTCGTGCTACACCCTCTACGTCCTCTGGGGTACCAAGAAATGTTTAGGATCATTCTAATGGTTCTTATAAGTCCTAATACACCTTCCTAGACCATTCTAAGCCTTTAGAATACTCTCTTAACCATTCTACACTTGTTTGAACCTCCAAGGAATCATGCTACACGCTCTACGTCCCTCGGGGACTCAAGCATTGTTTAGGATCATTCTAATGGTTCTTATAAGTCCTAATACACCTTCCTAGACCATTCTAAGCCTTTAGAATACTCTCTTAACCATTCTACACTTGTTAGAACCTCCAAGGACTCATGCTACACCCTCTACGTCCCTTGGGGACTCAAGAAATGTTTAGGATCATTCTAATGGTTCATATAAGTCCAAATACATATTCCTTGACCATTCTAAGCATTTAGAATACTCTCTTAACCATTCTACACTTGTTATAACCTCCAAGGACTCGTGCTACACCCTCTACGTCCTTTGGGGTACCAACCAATGTTTAGGATCATTCTAATGGTTCTTATAAGTGCTAATACACATTCCTAGACCATTATAGGCCTTTAGAATACTCTCTTAACCATTCTACACTTGTTAGAACCTCCAAGGACTCATGCGACACGCTCTACTTTCCTTGGGGACTCAAGAATTATTTAGGATCATTCTAATGGTTCTTATAAGTCCAAATACATATTCCTAGACCATTCTAAGCCTTTAGAATACACTCTTAACCATGCTACACTTGTTAGAACCTCCAAGGACTTGTGCTACACCCTCTACGTCACTTGGGGTACCGAGCAATGTTTAGGATCATTCTAATGGTTCTTATAAGTCCTAATACACATTCCTAGACCATTCTAAGCCTTTAGAATACTCTCTTAACCATTCTACACTTGTTAGAACCTCCAAGGACTCATGCTACACGCTCTACGTTCCTTGGGGACTCAAGCATTGTTTAGGATCATTCTAATGGTTCTTATAAGTCCAAATACATATTACTAGACCATTCTAAGCCTTTAGAATACTCTCTTAACCATTCTACACTTGTTAGAACCTCCAAGGACTCATGCGACACGCTCTACTTCCCTTGGGGACTCAAGCATTATTTAGGATCATTCTAATGGTTCTTATAAGTCCAAATACATATTACTAGACCATTCTAAGCCTTTAGAATACTCTCTTAACCATTATACACTTGTTAGAACCTCCAAGGACTCATGCTACACGCTCTACGTTCCTTGGGGACTCAAGCATTGTTTAGGATCATTCTAATGGTTCTTATAAGTCCAAATACATATTACTAGACCATTCTAAGCCTTTAGAATACTCTCTTAACCATTCTACACTTGTTAGAACCTCCAAGGACTCATGCGACACGCTCTACTTCCCTTGGGGACTCAAGCATTATTTAGGATCATTCTAATGGTTCTTATAAGTCCAAATACATATTACTAGACCATTCTAAGCCTTTAGAATACTCTCTTAACCGTTCTACACTTGTTAGAACCTCCAAGGACTCATGCTACATGCTCTACGTTCCTTGGGGACTCAAGCATTGTTTAGGATCATTCTAATGGTTCTTATAAGTCCAAATACATATTACTAGACCATTCTAAGCCTTTAGAATACTCTCTTAACCATTCTACACTTGTTAGAACCTCCAAGGACTCATGCGACACGCTCTACTTCCCTTGGGGACTCAAGCATTATTTAGGATCATTCTAATGGTTCTTATAAGTCCAAATACATATTCCTAGAACATTCTAAGCCTTTAGAATACTCTCTTAACTATTCTACACTTGTTAGAACCTCCAAGGACTCGTGCTACACCCTCTACGTCACTTGGGGACTCAAGCATTGTTTAGGATCATTCTAATGGTTCATATAAGTCCAAATACATATTCCTAGACCATTCAAAGCCTTTAGAATACTCTCTTCACCATTCTACACTTGTTAGAACCTCTAAGGACTCGTGCTACACCCTCTACGTCACTTGGGGTACCGAGCAATGTTTAGGATCATTCTAATGGTTCTTATAAGTCCTAATACACATTCCTAGACCATTCTAAGCCTTTAGAATACTCTGTTAACCATTCAACACTTGTTAGAACATCCAAGACTCGTGCTACACCCTCTACGTCCCTTGGTGTACCAAGCAATGTTTCGGATCATTCTAATGGTTCTTATAAGTCCTAATACACATTCCTAGATTCTAAGCCTTTAGAATACTCTCTTAACCATTATACACTTGTTAAACCTCCAAGGACTCATGCTACACCCTCTACGTCCCTTGAGGACTCAAGTATTGTTTAGGATCATTCTAATGGTTCTTATAAGTCCTAATACACATTCCTAGACCATTCTAAGCCTTTAGAATACTCTCTTAACCATTCTACACTTGTTAGAACATCCAAGGACTCGTGCTACACCCTCTACGTCCCTTGGTGTACCAAGCAATGTTTAGGATCATTCTAATGGTTCTTATAAGTCCTGATACACCTTCCTAGACCATTCTAAGCCTTTAGAATACTCTCTTAACCATTCTACACTTGTTAGAACCTCCAAGGACTCATGCTACACCCTCTACGTCCCTTGGGGACTCAAGAAATGTTTAGGATCATTCTAATGGTTCATATAAGTCCAAATACATATTCCTTGACCATTCTAAGCCTTTAGAATACTCTCTTAACCATTCTACACTTGTTATAACCTCCCAGGACTCGTGCTACACCCTCTACGTCCTTTGGGGTACCAACCAATGTTTAGGATCATTCTAATGGTTCTTATAAGTGCTAATACACATTCCTAGACCATTATAGGCCTTTAGAATACTCTCTTAACCATTCTACACTTGTTAGAACCTCCAAGGACTCATGCGACACGCTCTACATCCCTTGGGGACTCAAGAATTATTTAGGATCATTCTAATGGTTCTTATAAGTCCAAATACATATTACTAGACCATTCTAAGCCTTTAGAATACTCTCTTAACCATTCTACACTTGTTAGAACCTCCAAGGACTCATGCTACACGCTCTACGTCCCTTGGGGACTCAAGCATTGTTTAGGATCATTCTAATGGTTCTTATAAGTCCAAATACACATTCCTAGAACATTCTAAGCCTTTAGAATACTCTCTTAACTATTCTACACTTGTTAGAACCTCCAAGGACTCATGCTACACGCTCTACGTCCCTTGGGGACTCAAGCATTGTTTAGGATCATTCTAATGGTTCTTATAAATCCAAATACATATTCCTAGACCATTCTAAGCCTTTAGAATACTCTCTTAACCATTCTACACTTGTTAGAACCTCCAAGGACTCATGCTACACGCTCTACGTCCCTTGGGGACTCAAGCATTGTTTAGGATCATTCTAATGGTTCTTATAAGTCCTAATACACATTCCTAGACCATTCTAAGCCTTTAGAATACTCTGTTAACCATTCAACACTTGTTAGAACATCCAAGGACTCGTGCTACACCCTCTACGTCCCTTGGTGTACCAAGCAATGTTTCGGATCATTCTAATGGTTCTTATAAGTCCTAATACACATTCCTAGATTCTAAGCCTTTAGAATACTCTCTTAACCATTATACAGTTGTTAAACCTCCAAGGACTCATGCTACACCCTCTACGTCCCTTGAGGACTCAAGTATTGTTTAGGATCATTCTAATGGTTCTTATAAGTCCTAATACACATTCCTAGACCATTCTAAGCCTTTAGAATACTCTCTTAACCATTCTACACTTGTTAGAACATCCAAGGACTCGTGCTACACCCTCTACGTCCCTTGGTGTACCAAGCAATGTTTAGGATCATTCTAATGGTTCTTATAAGTCCTGATACACCTTCCTAGACCATTCTAAGCCTTTAGAATACTCTCTTAACCATTCTACACTTGTTAGAACCTCCAAGGACTCATGCTACACCCTCTACGTCCCTTGGGGACTCAAGAAATGTTTAGGATCATTCTAATGGTTCATATAAGTCCAAATACATATTCCTTGACCATTCTAAGCCTTTAGAATACTCTCTTAACCATTCTACACTTGTTATAACCTCCCAGGACTCGTGCTACACCCTCTACGTCCTTTGGGGTACCAACCAATGTTTAGGATCATTCTAATGGTTCTTATAAGTGCTAATACACATTCCTAGACCATTATAGGCCTTTAGAATACTCTCTTAACCATTCTACACTTGTTAGAACCTCCAAGGACTCATGCGACACGCTCTACTTCCCTTGGGGACTCAAGAATTATTTAGGATCATTCTAATGGTTCTTATAAGTCCAAATACATATTACTAGACCATTCTAAGCCTTTAGAATACTCTCTTAACTATTCTACACTTGTTAGAACCTCCAAGGACTCATGCTACACGCTCTACGGCCCTTGGGGACTCAAGCATTCTTTAGGATCATTCTAATGGTTCTTATAAGTCCAAATACATATTCCTAGAACATTCTAAGCCTTTAGAATACTCTCTTAACTATTCTACACTTGTTAGAACCTCCAAGGACTCATGTTACACGCTCTACGTCCCTTGGGGACTCAAGCATTGTTTAGGATCATTCTAATGGTTCTTATAAATCCAAATACATATTCCTAGACCATTCTAAGCCTTTAGAATACTCTCTTAACCATTCTACACTTGTTAGAACCTCCAAGGACTCATGCTACACGCTCTACGTCCCTTGGGGACTCAAGCATTGTTTAGGATCATTCTAATGGTTCTTATAAGTCCAAATACATATTCCTAGAACATTCTAAGCCTTTAGAATACTCTCTTAACCATTCTACACTTGTTAGAACCTCCAAGGACTCATGCGACACGCTCTACTTCCCTTGGGGACTCAAGCATTATTTAGGATCATTCTAATGGTTCTTATAAGTCCAAATACATATTACTAGACCATTCTAAGCCTTTAGAATACTCTCTTAACCATTCTACACTTGTTAGAACCTCCAAGGACTCATGCGACACGCTCTACTTCCCTTGGGGACTCAAGCATTATTTAGGATCATTCTAATGGTTCTTATAAGTCCAAATACATATTCCTAGAACATTCTAAGCCTTTAGAATACTCCCTTAACTATTCTACACTTGTTAGAACCTCCAAGGACTCGTGCTACACCCTCTACGTCACTTGGGGACTCAAGCATTGTTTAGGATCATTCTAATGGTTCATATAAGTCCAAATACATATTCCTAGACCATTCAAAGCCTTTAGAATACTCTCTTCACCATTCTACACTTGTTAGAACCTCCAAGGACTCGTGCTACACCCTCTACGTCACTTGGGGTACCGAGCAATGTTTAGGATCATTCTAATGGTTCTTATAAGTCCTAATACACATTCCTAGACCATTCTAAGCCTTTAGAATACTCTGTTAACCATTCAACACTTGTTAGAACATCCAAGGACTCGTGCTACACCCTCTACGTCCCTTGGTGTACCAAGCAATGTTTCGGATCATTCTAATGGTTCTTATAAGTCCTAATACACATTCCTAGATTCTAAGCCTTTAGAATACTCTCTTAACCATTATACACTTGTTAAACCTCCAAGGACTCATGCTACACCCTCTACGTCCCTTGAGGACTCAAGTATTGTTTAGGATCATTCTAATGGTTCTTATAAGTCCTAATACACATTCCTAGACCATTCTAAGCCTTTAGAATACTCTCTTAACCATTCTACACTTGTTAGAACATCCAATGACTCGTGCTACACCCTCTACGTCCCTTGGTGTACCAAGCAATGTTTAGGATCATTCTAATGGTTCTTATAAGTCCTGATACACCTTCCTAGACCATTCTAAGCCTTTAGAATACTCTCTTAACCATTCTACACTTGTTAGAACCTCCAAGGACTCATGCTACACCCTCTACGTCCCTTGGGGACTCAAGAAATGTTTAGGATCATTCTAATGGTTCATATAAGTCCAAATACATATTCCTTGACCATTCTAAGCCTTTAGAATACTCTCTTAACCATTCTACACTTGTTATAACCTCCCAGGACTCGTGCTACACCCTCTACGTCCTTTGGGGTACCAACCAATGTTTAGGATCATTCTAATGGTTCTTATAAGTGCTAATACACATTCCTAGACCATTATAGGCCTTTAGAATACTCTCTTAACCATTCTACACTTGTTAGAACCTCCAAGGACTCATGCGACACGCTCTACATCCCTTGGGGACTCAAGAATTATTTAGGATCATTCTAATGGTTCTTATAAGTCCAAATACATATTACTAGACCATTCTAAGCCTTTAGAATACTCTCTTAACCATTCTACACTTGTTAGAACCTCCAAGGACTCATGCTACACGCTCTACCTCCCTTGGGGACTCAAGCATTGTTTAGGATCATTCTAATGGTTCTTATAAGTCCAAATACACATTCCTAGAACATTCTAAGCCTTTAGAATACTCTCTTAACTATTCTACACTTGTTAGAACCTCCAAGGACTCGTGCTACACCCTCTACGTTACTTGGGGACTCAAGCATTGTTTAGGATCATTCTAATGGTTCATATAAGTCCAAATACATATTCCTAGACCATTCAAAGCCTTTAGAATACTCTCTTCACCATTCTACACTTGTTAGAACCTCCAAGGACTCGTGCTACACCCTCTACGTCACTTGGGGTACCGAGCAATGTTTAGGATCATTCTAATGGTTCTTATAAGTCCTAATACACATTCCTAGACCATTCTAAGCCTTTAGAATACTCTGTTAACCATTCAACACTTGTTAGAACATCCAAGGACTCGTGCTACACCCTCTACGTCCCTTGGTGTACCAAGCAATGTTTCGGATCATTCTAATGGTTCTTATAAGTCCTAATACACATTCCTAGATTCTAAGCCTTTAGAATACTCTCTTAACCATTATACACTTGTTAAACCTCCAAGGACTCATGCTACACCCTCTACGTCCCTTGAGGACTCAAGTATTGTTTAGGATCATTCTAATGGTTCTTATAAGTCCTAATACACATTCCTAGACCATTCTAAGCCTTTAGAATACTCTCTTAACCATTCTACACTTGTTAGAACATCCAAGGACTCGTGCTACACCCTCTACGTCCCTTGGTGTACCAAGCAATGTTTAGGATCATTCTAATGGTTCTTATAAGTCCTGATACACCTTCCTAGACCATTCTAAGCCTTTAGAATACTCTCTTAACCATTCTACACTTGTTAGAACCTCCAAGGACTCATGCTACACCCTCTACGTCCCTTGGGGACTCAAGAAATGTTTAGGATCATTCTAATGGTTCATATAAGTCCAAATACATATTCCTTGACCATTCTAAGCCTTTAGAATACTCTCTTAACCATTCTACACTTGTTATAACCTCCCAGGACTCGTGCTACACCCTCTACGTCCTTTGGGGTACCAACCAATGTTTAAGATCATTCTAATGGTTCTTATAAGTGCTAATACACATTCCTAGACCATTATAGGCCTTTAGAATACTCTCTTAACCATTCTACACTTGTTAGAACCTCCAAGGACTCATGCGACACGCTCTACTTCCCTTGGGGACTCAAGAATTATTTAGGATCATTCTAATGGTTCTTATAAGTCCAAATACATATTACTAGACCATTCTAAGCCTTTAGAATACTCTCTTAACTATTCTACACTTGTTAGAACCTCCAAGGACTCATGCTACACGCTCTACGTCCCTTGGGGACTCAAGCATTGTTTAGGATCATTCTAATGGTTCTTATAAGTCCAAATACATATTCCTAGAACATTCTAAGCCTTTAGAATACTCTCTTAACTATTCTACACTTGTTAGAACCTCCAAGTACTCATGCTACACGCTCTACGTCCCTTGGGGACTCAAGCATTGTTTAGGATCATTCTAATGGTTCTTATAAATCCAAATACATATTCCTAGACCATTCTAAGCCTTTAGAATACTCTCTTAACCATTCTACACTTGTTAGAACCTCCAAGGACTCATGCTACACGCTCTACGTCCCTTGGGGACTCAAGCATTGTTTAGGATCATTCTAATGGTTCTTATAAGTCCAAATACATATTCCTAGAACATTCTAAGCCTTTAGAATACTATCTTAACCATTCTACACTTGTTAGAACCTCCAAGGACTCATGCTACACGCTCTACGTTCCTTGGGGACTCAAGCATTGTTTAGGATCATTCTAATGGTTCTTATAAGTCCAAATACATATTACTAGACCATTCTAAGCCTTTAGAATACTCTCTTAACCATTCTGCACTTGTTAGAACCTCCAAGGACTCATGCGACACGCTCTACTTCCCTTGGGGACTCAAGCATTATTTAGGATCATTCTAATGGTTCTTATAAGTCCAAATACATATTACTAGACCATTCTAAGCCTTTAGAATACTCTCTTAACTATTCTACACTTGTTAGAACCTCCAAGGACTCATGCTACACGCTCTACGTCCCTTGGGGACTCAAGCATTGTTTAGGATCACTCTAATGGTTCTTATAAGTCCAAATACATATTCCTAGACCATTCTAAGCCTTTAGAATACTCTCTTAACTATTCTACACTTGTTAGAACCTCCAAGGACTCATGCTACACGCTCTACGTCCCTTGGGGACTCAAGCATTGTTTAGGATCATTCTAATGGTTCTTATAAGTCCAAATACATATTCCTAGAACATTCTAAGCCTTTAGAATACTCTCTTAACTATTCTACACTTGTTAGAACCTCCAAGGACTCATGCTACACGCTCTACGTCCCTTGGGGACTCAAGCATTGTTTAGGATCATTCTAATGGTTCTTATAAATCCAAATACATATTCCTAGACCATTCTAAGCCTTTAGAATACTCTCTTAACTATTCTACACTTGTTAGAACCTCCAAGGACTCATGCTACACGCTCTACGTCCCTTGGGGACTCAAGCATTGTTTAGGATCATTCTAATGGTTCTTATAAGTCCAAATACATATTCCTAGAACATTCTAAGCCTTTAGAATACTCTCTTAACCATTCTACACTTGTTAGAACCTCCAAGGACTCATGCTACACGCTCTACGTTCCTTGGGGACTCAAGCATTGTTTAGGATAATTCTAATGGTTCTTATAAGTCCAAATACATATTACTAGACCATTCTAAGCCTTTAGAATACTCTCTTAACCATTCTACACTTGTTAGAACCTCCAAGGACTCATGCGACACGCTCTACTTCCCTTGGGGACTCAAGCATTATTTAGGATCATTCTAATGGTTCTTATAAGTCCAAATACATATTACTAGACCATTCTAAGCCTTTAAAATACTCTCTTAACTATTCTACACTTGTTAGAACCTCCAAGGACTCATGCTACACGCTCTACGTCCCTTGGGGACTCAAGCATTGTTTAGGATCATTCTAATGGTTCTTATAAGTCCAAATACATATTCCTAGAACATTCTAAGCCTTTAGAATACTCTCTTAACTATTCTACACCTGTTAGAACCTCCAAGGACTCATGCTACACGCTCTACGTCCCTTGGGGACTCAAGCATTGTTTAGGATCATTCTAATGGTTCATATAAGTCCAAATACATATTCCTAGACCATTCAAAGCCTTTAGAATACTCTCTTCACCATTCTACACTTGTTAGAACCTCCAAGGACTCGTGCTACACCCTCTACGTCACTTGGGGTACCGAGCAATGTTTAGGATCATTCTAATGGTTCTTATAAGTCCTAATACACATTCCTAGACCATTCTAAGCCTTTAGAATACTCTGTTAACCATTCAACACTTGTTAGAACATCCAAGGACTCGTGCTACACCCTCTACGTCCCTTGGTGTACCAAGCAATGTTTCGGATCATTCTAATGGTTCTTATAAGTCCTAATACACATTCCTAGATTCTAAGCCTTTAGAATACTCTCTTAACCATTATACACTTGTTAAACCTCCAAGGACTCATGCTACACCCTCTACGTCCCTTGAGGACTCAAGTATTGTTTAGGATCATTCTAATGGTTCTTATAAGTCCTAATACACATTCCTAGACCATTCTAAGCCTTTAGAATACTCTCTTAACCATTCTACACTTTTTAGAACATCCAAGGACTCGTGCTACACCCTCTACGTCCCTTGGTGTACCAAGCAATGTTTAGGATCATTCTAATGGTTCTTTTAAGTCCTAATACACCTTCCTAGACCATTCTAAGCCTTTAGAATAATCTCTTAACCATTCTACACTTGTTAGAACATCCAAGGACTCATGCTACACCCTCTACGTCCCTTGGGGACTCAAGAAATGTTTAGGATCATTCTAATGGTTCATATAAGTCCAAATACATATTCCTTGACCATTCTAAGCCTTTAGAATACTCTCTTAACCATTCTACACTTGTTATAACCTCCAAGGACTCGTGCTACACCCTCTACGTCCTTTGGGGTACCAACCAATGTTTAGGATCATTCTAATGGTTCTTATAAGTGCTAATACACATTCCTAGACCATTATAGGCCTTTAGAATACTCTCTTAACCATTCTACACTTGTTAGAACCTCCAAGGACTCATGCGACACGCTCTACTTCCCTTGGGGACTCAAGAATTATTTAGGATCATTCTAATGGTTCTTATAAGTCCAAATACATATTCCTAGAACATTCTAAGCCTTTAGAATACTCTCTTAACCATTCTACACTTGTTAGAACCTCCAAGGACTCATGCTACACCCTCTTCGTCACTTGGGGACTCAAGCATTGTTTAGGATCATTCTAATGGTTCTTATAAGTCCAAATACATATTACTAGACCATTCTAAGCCTTTAGAATACTCTCTTAACCATTCTACACTTGTTAGAACCTCCAAGGACTCATGCGACACGCTCTACTTCCCTTGGGGACTCAAGCATTTTTAGGATCATTCTAATGGTTCTTATAAGTCCAAATACATATTCCGAGAACATTCTAAGCCTTTAGAATACTCTCTTAACCATTCTACACTTGTTAGAACCTCCAAGGACTCATGCGACACGCTCTACTTCCCTTGGGGACTCAAGCATTATTTAGGATCATTCTAATGGTTCTTATAAGTCCAAATACATATTACTAGACCATTCTAAGCCTTTAAAATACTCTCTTAACTATTCTACACTTGTTAGAACCTCCAAGGACTCATGCTACACGCTCTACGTCCCTTGGGGACTCAAGCATTGTTTAGGATCATTCTAATGGTTCTTATAAGTCCAAATACATATTCCTAGAACATTCTAAGCCTTTAGAATACTCTCTTAACTATTCTACACCTGTTAGAACCTCCAAGGACTCATGCTACACGCTCTACGTCCCTTGGGGACTCAAGCATTGTTTAGGATCATTCTAATGGTTCATATAAGTCCAAATACATATTCCTAGACCATTCAAAGCCTTTAGAATACTCTCTTCACCATTCTACACTTGTTAGAACCTCCAAGGACTCGTGCTACACCCTCTACGTCACTTGGGGTACCGAGCAATGTTTAGGATCATTCTAATGGTTCTTATAAGTCCTAATACACATTCCTAGACCATTCTAAGCCTTTAGAATACTCTGTTAACCATTCAACACTTGTTAGAACATCCAAGGACTCGTGCTACACCCTCTACGTCCCTTGGTGTACCAAGCAATGTTTCGGATCATTCTAATGGTTCTTATAAGTCCTAATACACATTCCTAGATTCTAAGCCTTTAGAATACTCTCTTAACCATTCTACACTTGTTAGAACCTCCAAGGACTCGTGCTACACCCTATACGTCCCTTGGGGACTCAAGCATTATTTAGGATCATTCTAATGGTTCTTATAAGTCCAAATACATATTACTAGACCATTCTAAGCCTTTAGAATACTCTCTTAACTATTCTACACTTGTTAGAACCTCCAAGGACTCATGCTACACGCTCTACGTCCCTTGGGGACTCAAGCATTGTTTAGGATCACTCTAATGGTTCTTATAAGTCCAAATACATATTCCTAGACCATTCTAAGCCTTTAGAATACTCTCTTAACTATTCTACACTTGTTAGAACCTCCAAGGACTCATGCTACACGCTCTACGTCCCTTGGGGACTCAAGCATTGTTTAGGATCATTCTAATGGTTCTTATAAGTCCAAATACATATTCCTAGAACATTCTAAGCCTTTAGAATACTCTCTTAACTATTCTACACTTGTTAGAACCTCCAAGGACTCATGCTACACGCTCTACGTCCCTTGGGGACTCAAGCATTGTTTAGGATCATTCTAATGGTTCTTATAAATCCAAATACATATTCCTAGACCATTCTAAGCCTTTAGAATACTCTCTTAACTATTCTACACTTGTTAGAACCTCCAAGGACTCATGCTACACGCTCTACGTCCCTTGGGGACTCAAGCATTGTTTAGGATCATTCTAATGGTTCTTATAAGTCCAAATACATATTCCTAGAACATTCTAAGCCTTTAGAATACTCTCTTAACCATTCTACACTTGTTAGAACCTCCAAGGACTCATGCTACACGCTCTACGTTCCTTGGGGACTCAAGCATTGTTTAGGATAATTCTAATGGTTCTTATAAGTCCAAATACATATTACTAGACCATTCTAAGCCTTTAGAATACTCTCTTAACCATTCTACACTTGTTAGAACCTCCAAGGACTCATGCGACACGCTCTACTTCCCTTGGGGACTCAAGCATTATTTAGGATCATTCTAATGGTTCTTATAAGTCCAAATACATATTACTAGACCATTCTAAGCCTTTAAAATACTCTCTTAACTATTCTACACTTGTTAGAACCTCCAAGGACTCATGCTACACGCTCTACGTCCCTTGGGGACTCAAGCATTGTTTAGGATCATTCTAATGGTTCTTATAAGTCCAAATACATATTCCTAGAACATTCTAAGCCTTTAGAATACTCTCTTAACTATTCTACACCTGTTAGAACCTCCAAGGACTCATGCTACACGCTCTACGTCCCTTGGGGACTCAAGCATTGTTTAGGATCATTCTAATGGTTCATATAAGTCCAAATACATATTCCTAGACCATTCAAAGCCTTTAGAATACTCTCTTCACCATTCTACACTTGTTAGAACCTCCAAGGACTCGTGCTACACCCTCTACGTCACTTGGGGTACCGAGCAATGTTTAGGATCATTCTAATGGTTCTTATAAGTCCTAATACACATTCCTAGACCATTCTAAGCCTTTAGAATACTCTGTTAACCATTCAACACTTGTTAGAACATCCAAGGACTCGTGCTACACCCTCTACGTCCCTTGGTGTACCAAGCAATGTTTCGGATCATTCTAATGGTTCTTATAAGTCCTAATACACATTCCTAGATTCTAAGCCTTTAGAATACTCTCTTAACCATTATACACTTGTTAAACCTCCAAGGACTCATGCTACACCCTCTACGTCCCTTGAGGACTCAAGTATTGTTTAGGATCATTCTAATGGTTCTTATAAGTCCTAATACACATTCCTAGACCATTCTAAGCCTTTAGAATACTCTCTTAACCATTCTACACTTTTTAGAACATCCAAGGACTCGTGCTACACCCTCTACGTCCCTTGGTGTACCAAGCAATGTTTAGGATCATTCTAATGGTTCTTTTAAGTCCTAATACACCTTCCTAGACCATTCTAAGCCTTTAGAATAATCTCTTAACCATTCTACACTTGTTAGAACATCCAAGGACTCATGCTACACCCTCTACGTCCCTTGGGGACTCAAGAAATGTTTAGGATCATTCTAATGGTTCATATAAGTCCAAATACATATTCCTTGACCATTCTAAGCCTTTAGAATACTCTCTTAACCATTCTACACTTGTTATAACCTCCAAGGACTCGTGCTACACCCTCTACGTCCTTTGGGGTACCAACCAATGTTTAGGATCATTCTAATGGTTCTTATAAGTGCTAATACACATTCCTAGACCATTATAGGCCTTTAGAATACTCTCTTAACCATTCTACACTTGTTAGAACCTCCAAGGACTCATGCGACACGCTCTACTTCCCTTGGGGACTCAAGAATTATTTAGGATCATTCTAATGGTTCTTATAAGTCCAAATACATATTCCTAGAACATTCTAAGCCTTTAGAATACTCTCTTAACCATTCTACACTTGTTAGAACCTCCAAGGACTCATGCTACACCCTCTTCGTCACTTGGGGACTCAAGCATTGTTTAGGATCATTCTAATGGTTCTTATAAGTCCAAATACATATTACTAGACCATTCTAAGCCTTTAGAATACTCTCTTAACCATTCTACACTTGTTAGAACCTCCAAGGACTCATGCGACACACTCTACTTCCCTTGGGGACTCAAGCATTTTTAGGATCATTCTAATGGTTCTTATAAGTCCAAATACATATTCCTAGAACATTCTAAGCCTTTAGAATACTCTCTTAACCATTCTACACTTGTTAGAACCTCCAAGGACTCATGCGACACGCTCTACTTCCCTTGGGGACTCAAGCATTATTTAGGATCATTCTAATGGTTCTTATAAGTCCAAATACATATTACTAGACCATTCTAAGCCTTTAAAATACTCTCTTAACTATTCTACACTTGTTAGAACCTCCAAGGACTCATGCTACACGCTCTACGTCCCTTGGGGACTCAAGCATTGTTTAGGATCATTCTAATGGTTCTTATAAGTCCAAATACATATTCCTAGAACATTCTAAGCCTTTAGAATACTCTCTTAACTATTCTACACCTGTTAGAACCTCCAAGGACTCATGCTACACGCTCTACGTCCCTTGGGGACTCAAGCATTGTTTAGGATCATTCTAATGGTTCATATAAGTCCAAATACATATTCCTAGACCATTCAAAGCCTTTAGAATACTCTCTTCACCATTCTACACTTGTTAGAACCTCCAAGGACTCGTGCTACACCCTCTACGTCACTTGGGGTACCGAGCAATGTTTAGGATCATTCTAATGGTTCTTATAAGTCCTAATACACATTCCTAGACCATTCTAAGCCTTTAGAATACTCTGTTAACCATTCAACACTTGTTAGAACATCCAAGGACTCGTGCTACACCCTCTACGTCCCTTGGTGTACCAAGCAATGTTTCGGATCATTCTAATGGTTCTTATAAGTCCTAATACACATTCCTAGATTCTAAGCCTTTAGAATACTCTCTTAACCATTATACACTTGTTAAACCTCCAAGGACTCATGCTACACCCTCTACGTCCCTTGAGGACTCAAGTATTGTATAGGATCATTCTAATGGTTCTTATAAGTCCTAATACACATTCCTAGACCATTCTAAGCCTTTAGAATACTCTCTTCACCATTCTACACTTGTTAGAACCTCCAAGGACTCATGCTACACCCTCTACGTCCCTTGGGGACTCAAGCATTGTTTAGGATCATTCTAATGGTTCTTATAAGTCCAAATACATATTCCTAGACCATTCTAAGCCATTAGAATACTCTCTTAACCATTCTACACTTGTTAGAACCTCCAAGGACTCGTGCTACACCCTCTACATCCCTTGAGGACTCAAGAAATGTTTAGGATCATTCTAATGGTTCATATAAGTCCAAATACATATTCCTTGACCATTCTAAGCCTTTAGAATACTCTCTTAACCATTCTACACTTGTTATAACCTCCAAGGACTCGTGCTACACCCTCTACGTCCTTTGGGGTACCAACCAATGTTTAGGATCATTCTAATGGTTCTTATAAGTGCTAATACACATTCCTAGACCATTATAGGCCTTTAGAATACTCTCTTAACCATTCTACACTTGTTAGAACCTCCAAGGACTCATGCGACACGCTCTACTTCCCTTGGGGACTCAAGAATTATTTAGGATCATTCTAATGGTTCTTATAAGTCCAAATACATATTCCTAGAACATTCTAAGCCTTTAGAATACTCTCTTAACCATTCTACACTTGTTAGAACCTCCAAGGACTCATGCTACACCCTCTTCGTCACTTGGGGACTCAAGCATTGTTTAGGATCATTCTAATGGTTCTTATAAGTCCAAATACATATTACTAGACCATTCTAAGCCTTTAGAATACTCTCTTAACCATTCTACACTTGTTAGAACCTCCAAGGACTCATGCTACACGCTCTACGTCCCTTGGGGACTCAAGCATTGTTTAGGATCATTCTAATGGTTCTTATAAGTCCAAATACATATTCCTAGAACATTCTAAGCCTTTAGAATACTCTCTTAACTATTCTACACTTGTTAGAACCTCCAAGGACTCATGCTACACGCTCTACGTCCCTTGGGGACTCAAGCATTGTTTAGGATCCTTCTAATGGTTCTTATAAATCCAAATACATATTCCTAGACCATTCTAAGCCTTTAGAATACTCTCTTAACCATTCTACACTTGTTAGAACCTCCAAGGACTCATGCTACACGCTCTACGTCCCTTGGGGACTCAAGCATTGTTTAGGATCATTCTAATGGTTCTTATAAGTCCAAATACATATTCCTAGAACATTCTAAGCCTTTAGAATACTCTCTTAACTATTCTACACTTGTTAGAACCTCCAAGGACTCATGCTACACGCTCTACGTCCCTTGGGGACTCAAGCATTGTTTAGGATCATTCTAATGGTTCATATAAGTCCAAATACATATTCCTAGACCATTCAAAGCCTTTAGAATACTCTCTTCACCATTCTACACTTGTTAGAACCTCCAAGGACTCGTGCTACACCCTCTACGTCACTTGGGGTACCGAGCAATGTTTAGGATCATTCTAATGGTTCTTATAAGTCCTAATACACATTCCTAGACCATTCTAAGCCTTTAGAATACTCTGTTAACCATTCAACACTTGTTAGAACATCCAAGGACTCGTGCTACACCCTCTACGTCCCTTGGTGTACCAAGCAATGTTTCGGATCATTCTAATGGTTCTTATAAGTCCTAATACACATTCCTTGATTCTAAGCCTTTAGAATACTCTCTTAACCATTATACACTTGTTAAACCTCCAAGGACTCATGCTACACCCTCTACGTCCCTTGAGGACTCAAGTATTGTTTAGGATCATTCTAATGGTTCTTATAAGTCCTAATACACATTCCTAGACCATTCTAAGCCTTTAGAATACTCTCTTAACCATTCTACACTTGTTAGAACATCCAAGGACTCGTGCTACACCCTCTACGTCCCTTGGTGTACCAAGCAATGTTTAGGATCATTCTAATGGTTCTTATAAGTCCTAATACACCTTCCTAGACCATTATAAGCCTTTAGAATACTCTCTTAACCATTCTACACTTGTTAGAACCTCCAAGGACTCATGCTACACCCTCTACGTCCCTTGGGGACTCAAGAAATGTTTAGGATCATTCTAATGGTTCATATAAGTCCAAATACATATTTCTTTACCATTCTAAGCCTTTAGAATACTCTCTTAACCATTCTACACTTGTTATAACCTCCAAGGACTCGTGCTACACCCTCTACGTCCTTTGGGGTACCAACCAATGTTTAGGATCATTCTAATGGTTCTTATAAGTGCTAATACACATTCCTAGACCATTATAGGCCTTTAGAATACTCTCTTAACCATTCTACACTTGTTAGAACCTCCAAGGACTCATGCGACACGCTCTACTTCCCTTGGGGACTCAAGAATTATTTAGGATCATTCTAATGGTTCTTATAAGTCCAAATACATATTCCTAGAACATTCTAAGCCTTTAGAATACTCTCTTAACCATTCTACACTTGTTAGAACCTCCAAGGACTCATGCTACACCCTCTTCGTCACTTGGGGACTCAAGCATTGTTTAGGATCATTCTAATGGTTCTTATAAGTCCAAATACATATTACTAGACCATTCTAAGCCTTTAGAATACTCTCTTAACCATTCTACACTTGTTAGAACCTCCAAGGACTCATGCGACACGCTCTACTTCCCTTGGGGACTCAAGCATTTTTAGGATCATTCTAATGGTTCTTATAAGTCCAAATACATATTACTAGACCATTCTAAGCCTTTAGATACTCTCTTAACTATTCTACACTTGTTAGAACCTCCAAGGACTCATGCTACACGCTCTACGTCCCTTGGGGACTCAAGCATTGTTTAGGATCATTCTAATGGTTCTTATAAGTCCAAATACATATTCCTAGAACATTCTAAGCCTTTAGAATACTCTCTTAACTATTCTACACTTGTTAGAACCTCCAAGGACTCATGCTACACGCTCTACGTCCCTTGGGGACTCAAGCATTGTTTAGGATCCTTCTAATGGTTCTTATAAATCCAAATACATATTCCTAGACCATTCTAAGCCTTTAGAATACTCTCTTAACCATTCTACACTTGTTAGAACCTCCAAGGACTCATGCTACACGCTCTACGTCCCTTGGGGACTCAAGCATTGTTTAGGATCATTCTAATGGTTCTTATAAGTCCAAATACATATTCCTAGAACATTCTAAGCCTTTAGAATACTCTCTTAACTATTCTACACTTGTTAGAACCTCCAAGGACTCATGCTACACGCTCTACGTCCCTTGGGGACTCAAGCATTGTTTAGGATCATTCTAATGGTTCATATAAGTCCAAATACATATTCCTAGACCATTCAAAGCCTTTAGAATACTCTCTTCACCATTCTACACTTGTTAGAACCTCCAAGGACTCGTGCTACACCCTCTACGTCACTTGGGGTACCGAGCAATGTTTAGGATCATTCTAATGGTTCTTATAAGTCCTAATACACATTCCTAGACCATTCTAAGCCTTTAGAATACTCTGTTAACCATTCAACACTTGTTAGAACATCCAAGGACTCATGCTACACCCTCTACGTCCCTTGGTGTACCAAGCAATGTTTCGGATCATTCTAATGGTTCTTATAAGTCCTAATACACATTCCTTGATTCTAAGCCTTTAGAATACTCTCTTAACCATTATACACTTGTTAAACCTCCAAGGACTCATGCTACACCCTCTACGTCCCTTGAGGACTCAAGTATTGTTTAGGATCATTCTAATGGTTCTTATAAGTCCTAATACATATTCCTAGACCATTCTAAGCCTTTAGAATACTCTCTTAACCATTCTACACTTGTTAGAACATCCAAGGACTCGTGCTACACCCTCTACGTCCCTTGGTGTACCAAGCAATGTTTAGGATCATTCTAATGGTTCTTACAAGTCCTAATACACCTTCCTAGACCATTCTAAGCCTTTAGAATACTCTCTTAACCATTCTACACTTGTTAGAACCTCCAAGGACTCATGCTACACCCTCTACGTCCCTTGGGGACTCAAGAAATGTTTAGGATCTTTCTAATGGTTCATATAAGTCCAAATACATATTCCTTGACCATTCTAAGCCTTTAGAATACTCTCTTAACCATTCTACACTTGTTATAACCTCCAAGGACTCGTGCTACACCCTCTACGTCCTTTGGGGTACCAACCAATGTTTAGGATCATTCTAATGGTTCTTATAAGTGCTAATACACATTCCTAGACCATTATAGGCCTTTAGAATACTCTCTTAACCATTCTACACTTGTTAGAACCTCCAAGGACTCATGCGACACGCTCTACTTCCCTTGGGGACTCAAGAATTATTTAGGATCATTCTAATGGTTCTTATAAGTCCAAATACATATTCCTAGACCATTCTAAGCCTTTAGAATACACTCTTAACCATGCTACACTTGTTAGAACCTCCAAGGACTTGTGCTACACCCTCTACGTCACTTGGGGTACCGAGCAATGTTTAGGATCATTCTAATGGTTCTTATAAGTCCTAATACACATTCCTAGACCATTCTAAGCCTTTAGAATACTCTCTTAACCATTCTACACTTGTTAGAACCTCCAAGGACTCATGCTACACGCTCTACGTTCCTTGGGGACTCAAGCATTGTTTAGGATCATTCTAATGGTTCTTATAAGTCCAAATACATATTACTAGACCATTCTATGCCTTTAGAATACTCTCTTAACTATTCTACACTTGTTAGAACCTCCAAGGACTCATGCTACACGCTCTACGTCCCTTGGGGACTCAAGCATTGTTTAGGATCATTCTAATGGTTCTTATAACTCCAAATACATATTCCTAGAACATTCTAAGCCTTTAGAATACTCTCTTAACTATTCTACACTTGTTAGAACCTCCAAGGACTCATGCTACACACTCTACGTCCCTTGGGGACTCAAGCATTGTTTAGGATCATTCTAATGGTTCTTATAAGTCCAAATACATATTACTAGACCATTCTAAGCCTTTAGAATACTCTCTTCACCATTCTACACTTGTTAGAACCTCCAAGGACTCGTGCTACACCCTCTACGTCACTTGGGGTACCGAGCAATGTTTAGGATCATTCTAATGGTTCTTATAAGTCCTAATACACATTCCTAGACCATTCTAAGCCTTTAGAATACTCTGTTAACCATTCAACACTTGTTAGAACATCCAAGGACTCGTGCTACACCCTCTACGTCCCTTGGTGTACCAAGCAATGTTTCGGATCATTCTAATGGTTCTTATAAGTCCTAATACACATTCCTAGATTCTAAGCCTTTAGAATACTCTCTTAACCATTATACACTTGTTAAACCTCCAAGGACTCATGCTACACCCTCTACGTCCCTTGAGGACTCAAGTATTGTTTAGGATCATTCTAATGGTTCTTATAAGTCCTAATACACATTCCTAGACCATTCTAAGCCTTTAGAATACTCTCTTAACCATTCTACACTTTTTAGAACATCCAAGGACTCGTGCTACACCCTCTACGTCCCTTGGTGTACCAAGCAATGTTTAGGATCATTCTAATGGTTCTTTTAAGTCCTAATACACCTTCCTAGACCATTCTAAGCCTTTAGAATACTCTCTTAACCATTCTACACTTGTTAGAACATCCAAGGACTCATGCTACACCCTCTACGTCCCTTGGGGACTCAAGAAATGTTTAGGATCATTCTAATGGTTCATATAAGTCCAAATACATATTCCTTGACCATTCTAAGCCTTTAGAATACTCTCTTAACCATTCTACACTTGTTATAACCTCCAAGGACTCGTGCTACACCCTCTACGTCCTTTGGGGTACCAACCAATGTTTAGGATCATTCTAATGGTTCTTATAAGTGCTAATACACATTCCTAGACCATTATAGGCCTTTAGAATACTCTCTTAACCATTCTACACTTGTTAGAACCTCCAAGGACTCATGCGACACGCTCTACTTCCCTTGGGGACTCAAGAATTATTTAGGATCATTCTAATGGTTCTTATAAGTCCAAATACATATTCCTAGAACATTCTAAGCCTTTAGAATACTCTCTTAACCATTCTACACTTGTTAGAACCTCCAAGGACTCATGCTACACCCTCTTCGTCACTTGGGGACTCAAGCATTGTTTAGGATCTTTCTAATGGTTCTTATAAGTCCAAATACATATTACTAGACCATTCTAAGCCTTTAGAATACTCTCTTAACCATTTTACACTTGTTAGAACCTCCAAGGACTCATGCGACACGCTCTACTTCCCTTGGGGACTCAAGCATTTTTAGGATCATTCTAATGGTTCTTATAAGTCCAAATACATATTCCTAGAACATTCTAAGCCTTTAGAATACTCTCTTAACCATTCTACACTTGTTAGAACCTCCAAGGACTCATGCTACACCCTCTTCGTCACTTGGGGACTCAAGCATTGTTTAGGATCATTCTAATGGTTCTTATAAGTCCAAATACATATTCCTAGAACATTCTAAGCCTTTAGAATACTCTCTTAACCATTCTACACTTGTTAAACCTCCAAGGACTCATGCTACACCCTCTACGTCCCTTGAGGACTCAAGTATTGTTTAGGATCATTCTAATGGTTCTTATAAGTCCTAATACATATTCCTAGACCATTCTAAGCCTTTAGAATACTCTCTTAACCATTCTACACTTGTTAGAACATCCAAGGACTCGTGCTACACCCTCTACGTCCCTTGGTGTACCAAGCAATGTTTAGGATCATTCTAATGGTTCTTACAAGTCCTAATACACCTTCCTAGACCATTCTAAGCCTTTAGAATACTCTCTTAACCATTCTACACTTGTTAGAACCTCCAAGGACTCATGCTACACCCTCTACGTCCCTTGGGGACTCAAGAAATGTTTAGGATCTTTCTAATGGTTCATATAAGTCCAAATACATATTCCTTGACCATTCTAAGCCTTTAGAATACTCTCTTAACCATTCTACACTTGTTATAACCTCCAAGGACTCGTGCTACACCCTCTACGTCCTTTGGGGTACCAACCAATGTTTAGGATCATTCTAATGGTTCTTATAAGTGCTAATACACATTCCTAGACCATTATAGGCCTTTAGAATACTCTCTTAACCATTCTACACTTGTTAGAACCTCCAAGGACTCATGCGACACGCTCTACTTCCCTTGGGGACTCAAGAATTATTTAGGATCATTCTAATGGTTCTTATAAGTCCAAATACATATTCCTAGACCATTCTAAGCCTTTAGAATACACTCTTAACCATGCTACACTTGTTAGAACCTCCAAGGACTTGTGCTACACCCTCTACGTCACTTGGGGTACCGAGCAATGTTTAGGATCATTCTAATGGTTCTTATAAGTCCTAATACACATTCCTAGACCATTCTAAGCCTTTAGAATACTCTCTTAACCATTCTACACTTGTTAGAACCTCCAAGGACTCATGCTACACGCTCTACGTTCCTTGGGGACTCAAGCATTGTTTAGGATCATTCTAATGGTTCTTATAAGTCCAAATACATATTACTAGACCATTCTATGCCTTTAGAATACTCTCTTAACTATTCTACACTTGTTAGAACCTCCAAGGACTCATGCTACACGCTCTACGTCCCTTGGGGACTCAAGCATTGTTTAGGATCATTCTAATGGTTCTTATAACTCCAAATACATATTCCTAGAACATTCTAAGCCTTTAGAATACTCTCTTAACTATTCTACACTTGTTAGAACCTCCAAGGACTCATGCTACACACTCTACGTCCCTTGGGGACTCAAGCATTGTTTAGGATCATTCTAATGGTTCTTATAAGTCCAAATACATATTACTAGACCATTCTAAGCCTTTAGAATACTCTCTTCACCATTCTACACTTGTTAGAACCTCCAAGGACTCGTGCTACACCCTCTACGTCACTTGGGGTACCGAGCAATGTTTAGGATCATTCTAATGGTTCTTATAAGTCCTAATACACATTCCTAGACCATTCTAAGCCTTTAGAATACTCTGTTAACCATTCAACACTTGTTAGAACATCCAAGGACTCGTGCTACACCCTCTACGTCCCTTGGTGTACCAAGCAATGTTTCGGATCATTCTAATGGTTCTTATAAGTCCTAATACACATTCCTAGATTCTAAGCCTTTAGAATACTCTCTTAACCATTATACACTTGTTAAACCTCCAAGGACTCATGCTACACCCTCTACGTCCCTTGAGGACTCAAGTATTGTTTAGGATCATTCTAATGGTTCTTATAAGTCCTAATACACATTCCTAGACCATTCTAAGCCTTTAGAATACTCTCTTAACCATTCTACACTTTTTAGAACATCCAAGGACTCGTGCTACACCCTCTACGTCCCTTGGTGTACCAAGCAATGTTTAGGATCATTCTAATGGTTCTTTTAAGTCCTAATACACCTTCCTAGACCATTCTAAGCCTTTAGAATACTCTCTTAACCATTCTACACTTGTTAGAACATCCAAGGACTCATGCTACACCCTCTACGTCCCTTGGGGACTCAAGAAATGTTTAGGATCATTCTAATGGTTCATATAAGTCCAAATACATATTCCTTGACCATTCTAAGCCTTTAGAATACTCTCTTAACCATTCTACACTTGTTATAACCTCCAAGGACTCGTGCTACACCCTCTACGTCCTTTGGGGTACCAACCAATGTTTAGGATCATTCTAATGGTTCTTATAAGTGCTAATACACATTCCTAGACCATTATAGGCCTTTAGAATACTCTCTTAACCATTCTACACTTGTTAGAACCTCCAAGGACTCATGCGACACGCTCTACTTCCCTTGGGGACTCAAGAATTATTTAGGATCATTCTAATGGTTCTTATAAGTCCAAATACATATTCCTAGAACATTCTAAGCCTTTAGAATACTCTCTTAACCATTCTACACTTGTTAGAACCTCCAAGGACTCATGCTACACCCTCTTCGTCACTTGGGGACTCAAGCATTGTTTAGGATCTTTCTAATGGTTCTTATAAGTCCAAATACATATTACTAGACCATTCTAAGCCTTTAGAATACTCTCTTAACCATTTTACACTTGTTAGAACCTCCAAGGACTCATGCGACACGCTCTACTTCCCTTGGGGACTCAAGCATTTTTAGGATCATTCTAATGGTTCTTATAAGTCCAAATACATATTCCTAGAACATTCTAAGCCTTTAGAATACTCTCTTAACCATTCTACACTTGTTAGAACCTCCAAGGACTCATGCTACACCCTCTTCGTCACTTGGGGACTCAAGCATTGTTTAGGATCATTCTAATGGTTCTTATAAGTCCAAATACATATTCCTAGAACATTCTAAGCCTTTAGAATACTCTCTTAACCATTCTACACTTGTTAGAACCTCCAAGGACTCATGCTACACCCTCTTCGTCACTTGGGGACTCAAGCATTGTTTAGGATCATTCTAATGGTTCTTATAAGTCCAAATACATATTACTAGACCATTCTAAGCCTTTAGAATACTCTCTTAACCATTCTACACTTGTTAGAACCTCCAAGGACTCATGCGACACGCTCTACTTCCCTTGGGGACTCAAGCATTTTTAGGATCATTCTAATGGTTCTTATAAGTCCAAATACATATTACTAGACCATTCTAAGCCTTTAGAATACTCTCTTAACTATTCTACACTTGTTAGAACCTCCAAGGACTCATGCTACACGCTCTACGTCCCTTGGGGACTCAAGCAATGTTTAGGATCATTCTAATGGTTCTTATAATTCCAAATACATATTCCTAGAACATTCTAAGCCGTTAGAATACTCTCTTAACTATTCTACACTTGTTAGAACCTCCAAGGACTCATACTACACGCTCTACGTCCCTTGGGGACTCAAGCATTGTTTAGGATCATTCTAATGGTTCTTATAAATACAAATACATATTCCTAGACCATTCTAAGCCTTTAGAATACTCTCTTAACCATTCTACACTTGTTAGAACCTCCAAGGACTCATGCTACACGCTCTACGTCCCTTGGGGACTCAAGCATTGTTTAGGATCATTCTAATGGTTCTTATAAGTCCAAATACATATTCCTAGAACATTCTAAGCCTTTAGAATACTCTCTTAACTATTCTACACTTGTTAGAACCTCCAAGGACTCATGCTACACGCTCTACGTCCCTTGGGGACTCAAGCATTGTTTAGGATCATTCTAATGGTTCATATAAGTCCAAATACATATTCCTAGACCATTCAAAGCCTTTAGAATACTCTCTTCACCATTCTACACTTGTTAGAACCTCCAAGGACTCGTGCTACACCCTCTACGTCACTTGGGGTACCGAGCAATGTTTAGGATCATTCTAATGGTTCTTATAAGTCCTAATACACATTCCTAGACCATTCTAAGCCTTTAGAATACTCTGTTAACCATTCAACACTTGTTAGAACATCCAAGGACTCGTGCTACACCCTCTACGTCCCTTGGTGTACCAAGCAATGTTTCGGATCATTCTAATGGTTCTTATAAGTCCTAATACACATTCCTAGATTCTAAGCCTTTAGAATACTCTCTTAACCATTATACACTTGTTAAACCTCCAAGGACTCATGCTACACCCTCTACGTCCCTTGAGGACTCAAGTATTGTTTAGGATCATTCTAATGGTTCTTATAAGTCCTAATACACATTCCTAGACCATTCTAAGCCTTTAGAATACTCTCTTCACCATTCTACACTTGTTAGAACCTCCAAGGACTCATGCTACACCCTCTACGTCCCTTGGGGACTCAAGCATTGTTTAGGATCATTCTAATGGTTCTTATAAGTCCAAATACATATTCCTAGACCATTCTAAGCCATTAGAATACTCTCTTAACCATTCTACACTTGTTAGAACCTCCAAGGACTCGTGCTACACCCTCTACATCCCTTGAGGACTCAAGAAATGTTTAGGATCATTCTAATGGTTCATATAAGTCCAAATACATATTCCTTGACCATTCTAAGCCTTTAGAATACTCTCTTAACCATTCTACACTTGTTATAACCTCCAAGGACTCGTGCTACACCCTCTACGTCCTTTGGGGTACCAACCAATGTTTAGGATCATTCTAATGGTTCTTATAAGTGCTAATACACATTCCTAGACCATTATAGGCCTTTAGAATACTCTCTTAACCATTCTACACTTGTTAGAACCTCCAAGGACTCATGCGACACGCTCTACTTCCCTTGGGGACTCAAGAATTATTTAGGATCATTCTAATGGTTCTTATAAGTCCAAATACATATTCCTAGAACATTCTAAGCCTTTAGAATACTCTCTTAACCATTCTACACTTGTTAGAACCTCCAAGGACTCATGCTACACCCTCTTCGTCACTTGGGGACTCAAGCATTGTTTAGGATCATTCTAATGGTTCTTTTAAGTCCTAATACACCTTCCTAGACCATTCTAAGCCTTTAGAATACTCTCTTAACCATTCTACACTTGTTAGAACATCCAAGGACTCATGCTACACCCTCTACGTCCCTTGGGGACTCAAGAAATGTTTAGGATCATTCTAATGGTTCATATAAGTCCAAATACATATTCCTTGACCATTCTAAGCCTTTAGAATACTCTCTTAACCATTCTACACTTGTTATAACCTCCAAGGACTCGTGCTACACCCTCTACGTCCTTTGGGGTACCAACCAATGTTTAGGATCATTCTAATGGTTCTTATAAGTGCTAATACACATTCCTAGACCATTATAGGCCTTTAGAATACTCTCTTAACCATTCTACACTTGTTAGAACCTCCAAGGACTCATGCGACACGCTCTACTTCCCTTGGGGACTCAAGAATTATTTAGGATCATTCTAATGGTTCTTATAAGTCCAAATACATATTCCTAGACCATTCAAAGCCTTTAGAATACTCTCAACTATTCTACACTTGTCATAACCTCCAAGGACTCATGCGACACGCTCTACGTCCCTTGGGGACTCAAGCATTGTTTAGGATCATTCTAATGGTTCATATAAGTCCAAATACATATTCCTAGACCATTCAAAGCCTTTAGAATACTCTCTTCACCATTCTACACTTGTTAGAACCTCCAAGGACTCGTGCTACACCCTCTACGTCCTTTGGGGTACCGAGCAATGTTTAGGATCATTCTAGTGGTTCTTATAAGTGCTAATACACATTCCTAGACCATTATAGGCCTTTAGAATACTCTCTTAACCATTCTACACTTGTTAGAACCTCCAAGGACTCCTGCGACACGCTCTACTTCCCTTGGGGACTCAAGAATTATTTAGGATCATTCTAATGGTTCTTATAAGTCCAAATACATATTCCTAGAACATTCTAAGCCTTTAGAATACTCTCTTAACTATTCTACACTTGTTAGAACCTCCAAGGACTCATGCTACACGCTCTACGTCCCTTGGGGACTCAAGCATTGTTTAGGATCATTCTAATGGTTCATATAAGTCCAAATACATATTCCTAGACCATTCAAAGCCTTTAGAATACTCTCTTCACCATTCTACACTTGTTAGAACCTCCAAGGACTCGTGCTACACCCTCTACGTCACTTGCGGTACCGAGCAATGTTTAGGATCATTCTAATGGTTCTTATAAGTCCTAATACACATTCCTAGACCATTCTAAGCCTTTAGAATACTCTGTT
Source organism: Crotalaria pallida (assembly GCA_037953625.1). Taxonomy (NCBI): domain Eukaryota; kingdom Viridiplantae; phylum Streptophyta; class Magnoliopsida; order Fabales; family Fabaceae; genus Crotalaria; species Crotalaria pallida. The sequence goes on along the minus strand of CM075649.1, from coordinate 68,494,337 downwards.
AACCATTCAACACTTGTTAGAACATCCAAGGACTCGTGCTACACCCTCTACGTCCCTTGGTGTACCAATCAATGTTTAGGATCATTCTAATGGTTCTTTTAAGTCCTAATACACCTTCCTAGACCATTCTAAGCCTTTAGAATACTCTCTTAACCATTCTACACTTGTTAGAACATCCAAGGACTCATGCTACACCCTCTACGTCCCTTGGGGACTCAAGAAATGTTTAGGATCATTCTAATGGTTCATATAAGTCCAAATACATATTCCTTGACCATTCTAAGCCTTTAGAATACTCTCTTAACCATTCTACACTTGTTATAACCTCCAAGGACTCATGCGACACGCTCTACGTCCCTTGGGGACTCAAGCATTGTTTAGGATCATTCTAATGGTTCATATAAGTCCAAATACATATTCCTAGACCATTCAAAGCCTTTAGAATACTCTCTTCACCATTCTACACTTGTTAGAACCTCCAAGGACTCGTGCTACACCCTCTACGTCACTTGCGGTACCGAGCAATGTTTAGGATCATTCTAATGGTTCTTATAAGTCCTAATACACATTCCTAGACCATTCTAAGCCTTTAGAATACTCTGTTAACCATTCAACACTTGTTAGAACATCCAAGGACTCGTGCTACACCCTCTACGTCCCTTGGTGTACCAAGCAATGTTTAGGATCATTCTAATGGTTCTTATAAGTCCAAATACATATTCCTAGACCATTCTAAGCCATTAGAATACTCTCTTAACCATTCTACACTTGTTAGAACCTCCAAGGACTCGTGCTACACCCTCTACATCCCTTGAGGACTCAAGAAATGTTTAGGATCATTCTAATGGTTCATATAAGTCCAAATACATATTCCTTGACCATTCTAAGCCTTTAGAATACTCTCTTAACCATTCTACACTTGTTATAACCTCCAAGGACTCGTGCTACACCCTCTACGTCCTTTGGGGTACCAACCAATGTTTAGGATCATTCTAATGGTTCTTATAAGTGCTAATACACATTCCTAGACCATTATAGGCCTTTAGAATACTCTCTTAACCATTCTACACTTGTTAGAACCTCCAAGGACTCATGCGACACGCTCTACTTCCCTTGGGGACTCAAGAATTATTTAGGATCATTCTAATGGTTCTTATAAGTCCAAATACATATTCCTAGAACATTCTAAGCCTTTAGAATACTCTCTTAACCATTCTACACTTGTTAGAACCTCCAAGGACTCATGCTACACCCTCTTCGTCACTTGGGGACTCAAGCATTGTTTAGGATCATTCTAATGGTTCTTTTAAGTCCTAATACACCTTCCTAGACCATTCTAAGCCTTTAGAATACTCTCTTAACCATTCTACACTTGTTAGAACATCCAAGGACTCATGCTACACCCTCTACGTCCCTTGGGGACTCAAGAAATGTTTAGGATCATTCTAATGGTTCATATAAGTCCAAATACATATTCCTTGACCATTCTAAGCCTTTAGAATACTCTCTTAACCATTCTACACTTGTTATAACCTCCAAGGACTCGTGCTACACCCTCTACGTCCTTTGGGGTACCAACCAATGTTTAGGATCATTCTAATGGTTCTTATAAGTGCTAATACACATTCCTAGACCATTATAGGCCTTTAGAATACTCTCTTAACCATTCTACACTTGTTAGAACCTCCAAGGACTCATGCGACACGCTCTACTTCCCTTGGGGACTCAAGAATTATTTAGGATCATTCTAATGGTTCTTATAAGTCCAAATACATATTCCTAGACCATTCAAAGCCTTTAGAATACTCTCAACTATTCTACACTTGTCATAACCTCCAAGGACTCATGCGACACGCTCTACGTCCCTTGGGGACTCAAGCATTGTTTAGGATCATTCTAATGGTTCATATAAGTCCAAATACATATTCCTAGACCATTCAAAGCCTTTAGAATACTCTCTTCACCATTCTACACTTGTTAGAACCTCCAAGGACTCGTGCTACACCCTCTACGTCCTTTGGGGTACCGAGCAATGTTTAGGATCATTCTAGTGGTTCTTATAAGTGCTAATACACATTCCTAGACCATTATAGGCCTTTAGAATACTCTCTTAACCATTCTACACTTGTTAGAACCTCCAAGGACTCCTGCGACACGCTCTACTTCCCTTGGGGACTCAAGAATTATTTAGGATCATTCTAATGGTTCTTATAAGTCCAAATACATATTCCTAGAACATTCTAAGCCTTTAGAATACTCTCTTAACTATTCTACACTTGTTAGAACCTCCAAGGACTCATGCTACACGCTCTACGTCCCTTGGGGACTCAAGCATTGTTTAGGATCATTCTAATGGTTCATATAAGTCCAAATACATATTCCTAGACCATTCAAAGCCTTTAGAATACTCTCTTCACCATTCTACACTTGTTAGAACCTCCAAGGACTCGTGCTACACCCTCTACGTCACTTGCGGTACCGAGCAATGTTTAGGATCATTCTAATGGTTCTTATAAGTCCTAATACACATTCCTAGACCATTCTAAGCCTTTAGAATACTCTGTTAACCATTCAACACTTGTTAGAACATCCAAGGACTCGTGCTACACCCTCTACGTCCCTTGGTGTACCAATCAATGTTTAGGATCATTCTAATGGTTCTTTTAAGTCCTAATACACCTTCCTAGACCATTCTAAGCCTTTAGAATACTCTCTTAACCATTCTACACTTGTTAGAACATCCAAGGACTCATGCTACACCCTCTACGTCCCTTGGGGACTCAAGAAATGTTTAGGATCATTCTAATGGTTCATATAAGTCCAAATACATATTCCTTGACCATTCTAAGCCTTTAGAATACTCTCTTAACCATTCTACACTTGTTATAACCTCCAAGGACTCAGGCGACACGCTCTACGTCCCTTGGGGACTCAAGCATTGTTTAGGATCATTCTAATGGTTCATATAAGTCCAAATACATATTCCTAGACCATTCAAAGCCTTTAGAATACTCTCTTCACCATTCTACACTTGTTAGAACCTCCAAGGACTCGTGCTACACCCTCTACGTCACTTGGGGTACCGAGCAATGTTTAGGATCATTCTAATGGTTCTTATAAGTCCTAATACACATTCCTAGACCATTCTAAGCCTTTAGAATACTCTGTTAACCATTCAACACTTGTTAGAACATCCAAGGACTCGTGCTACACCCTCTACGTCCCTTGGTGTACCAAGCAATGTTTCGGATCATTCTAATGGTTCTTATAAGTCCTAATACACATTCCTAGATTCTAAGCCTTTAGAATACTCTCTTAACCATTATACACTTGTTAAACCTCCAAGGACTCATGCTACACCCTCTACGTCCCTTGAGGACTCAAGTATTGTTTAGGATCATTCTAATGGTTCTTATAAGTCCTAATACACATTCCTAGACCATTCTAAGCCTTTAGAATACTCTCTTCACCATTCTACACTTGTTAGAACCTCCAAGGACTCATGCTACACCCTCTACGTCCCTTGGGGACTCAAGCATTGTTAAGGATCATTCTAATGGTTCTTATAAGTCCAAATACATATTCCTAGACCATTCTAAGCCATTAGAATACTCTCTTAACCATTCTACACTTGTTAGAACCTCCAAGGACTCGTGCTACACCCTCTACGTCCCTTGAGGACTCAAGAAATGTTTAGGATCATTCTAATGGTTCATATAAGTCCAAATACATATTCCTTGACCATTCTAAGCCTTTAGAATACTCTCTTAACCATTCTACACTTGTTATAACCTCCAAGGACTCGTGCTACACCCTCTACGTCCTTTGGGGTACCAACCAATGTTTAGGATCATTCTAATGGTTCTTATAAGTCCTAATACACATTCCTAGACCATTATAGGCCTTTAGAATACTCTCTTAACCATTCTACACTTGTTAGAACCTCCAAGGACTCATGCGACACGCTCTACTTCCCTTGGGGACTCAAGAATTATTTAGGATCATTCTAATGGTTCTTATAAGTCCAAATACATATTCCTAGAACATTCTAAGCCTTTAGAATACTCTCTTAACCATTCTACACTTGTTAGAACCTCCAAGGACTCATGCTACACCCTCTTCGTCACTTGGGGACTCAAGCATTGTTTAGGATCATTCTAATGGTTCTTATAAGTCCAAATACATATTACTAGACCATTCTAAGCCTTTAGAATACTCTCTTAACCATTCTACACTTGTTAGAACCTCCAAGGACTCATGCGACACGCTCTACTTCCCTTAGGGACTCAAGCATTTTTAGGATCATTCTAATGGTTCTTATAAGTCCAAATACATATTACTAGACCATTCTAAGCCTTTAGAATACTCTCTTAACTATTCTACACTTGTTAGAACCTCCAAGGACTCATGCTACACGCTCTACGTCCCTTGGGGACTCAAGCATTGTTTAGGATCATTCTAATGGTTCTTATAAGTCCAAATACATATTCCTAGAACATTCTAAGCCTTTAGAATACTCTCTTAACTATTCTACACTTGTTAGAACCTCCAAGGACTCATGCTACACGCTCTACGTCCCTTGGGGACTCAAGCATTGTTTAGGATCATTCTAATGGTTCTTATAAATCCAAATACATATTCCTAGACCATTCTAAGCCTTTAGAATACTCTCTTAACCATTCTACACTTGTTAGAACCTCCAAGGACTCATGCTACACGCTCTACGTCCCTTGGGGACTCAAGCATTGTTTAGGATCATTCTAATGGTTCTTATAAGTCCAAATACATATTCCTAGAACATTCTAAGCCTTTAGAATACTCTCTTAACTATTCTACACTTGTTAGAACCTCCAAGGACTCATGCTACACGCTCTACGTCCCTTGGGGACTCAAGCATTGTTTAGGATCATTCTAATGGTTCATATAAGTCCAAATACATATTCCTAGACCATTCAAAGCCTTTAGAATACTCTCTTCACCATTCTACACTTGTTAGAACCTCCAAGGACTCGTGCTACACCCTCTACGTCACTTGGGGTACCGAGCAATGTTTAGGATCATTCTAATGGTTCTTATAAGTCCTAATACACATTCCTAGACCATTCTAAGCCTTTAGAATACTCTGTTAACCATTCAACACTTGTTAGAACATCCAAGGACTCGTGCTACACCCTCTACGTCCCTTGGTGTACCAAGCAATGTTTCGGATCATTCTAATGGTTCTTATAAGTCCTAATACACATTCCTAGATTCTAAGCCTTTAGAATACTCTCTTAACCATTATACACTTGTTAAACCTCCAAGGACTCATGCTACACCCTCTACGTCCCTTGAGGACTCAAGTATTGTTTAGGATCATTCTAATGGTTCTTATAAGTCCTAATACACATTCCTAGACCATTCTAAGCCTTTAGAATACTCTCTTAACCATTCTACACTTGTTAGAACATCCAAGGACTCGTGCTACACCCTCTACGTCCCTTGGTGTACCAAGCAATGTTTAGGATCATTCTAATGGTTCTTATAAGTCCTAATACACCTTCCTAGACCATTCTAAGCCTTTAGAATACTCTCTTAACCATTCTACACTTGTTAGAACCTCCAAGGACTCATGCTACACGCTCTACGTCCCTCGGGGACTCAAGCATTGTTTAGGATCATTCTAATGGTTCTTATAAGTCCTAATACACCTTCCTAGACCATTCTAAGCCTTTAGAATACTCTCTTAACCATTCTACACTTGTTAGAACCTCCAAGGACTCATGCTACACCCTCTACGTCCCTTGGGGACTCAAGAAATGTTTAGGATCATTCTAATGGTTCATATAAGTCCAAATACATATTCCTTGACCATTCTAAGCCTTTAGAATACTCTCTTAACCATTCTACACTTGTTAGAACCTCCAAGGACTCGTGCTACACCCTCTACGTCCTTTGGGGTACCAACCAATGTTTAGGATCATTCTAATGGTTCTTATAAGTGCTAATACACATTCTAATGTTTAGCACGAGTCCTTGGATGTTCTAACAAGTGTAGAATGGTTAAGAGAGTATTCTAAAGGCTTAGAAAGGTCTAGGAATGTGTATTAGGACTTATAAGAACCATTAGAATGATCCTAAACAATGCTTGAGTCCCCAAGGGACGTATAGGGTGTAGCACGAGTCCTTGGAGGTTCTAACAAGTGTAGAATGGTTAAGAGAGTATTCTAAAGGCTTAGAATGGTCTAGGAATGTGTATTAGGACTTATAAGAACCATTAGAATGATCCTAAACATTTCTTGAGTCCCCAAGTGACGTAGAGGGTGTAGCACGAGTCCTTGGAGGTTCTAACAAGTGTAGAATGGTTAAGAGAGTATTCTAAAGGCTTAGAATGGTCTAGGAAGGTGTATTAGGACTTATAAGAACCATTAGAATGATCCTAAACAATGCTTGAGTCCCCGAGGGACGTAGAGCGTGTAGCATGAGTCCTTGGATGTTCTAACAAGTGTATAATGGTTAAGAGAGTATTCTAAAGGCTTAGAATGGTCTAGGAATTTGTATTAGGAGTTATAAGAACCATTAGAATGATCCTAAACATTGCTCGGTACCCCAAGTGACGTAGAGGGTGTAGCACGAGTCCTTGGAGGTTCTAACAAGTGTAGAATGGTTAAGAGAGTATTCTAAAGGCCTAGAATGGTCTAGGAATATGTATTTGGACTTATAAGAACCATTAGAATGATCCTAAACAATGCTTAAGTCCCCAAGGGACGTAGAGGGTGTAGCATGAGTCCTTGGAGTTTCTAACAAGTGTAGAATGGTTAAGAGAGTATTCTAAAGGCTTAGAATGGTCTAGGAAGGTGTATTAAAACTTATAAGAACCATTAGAATGATCCTAAACATTGCTTGGTACACCAAGGGACGTAGAGGGTGTAGCACGAGTCCTTGGAGGTTCTAACAAGTGTATAACGGTTAAGAGAGTATTCAAAAGGCTTAGAATGGTCTAGGAATGTGTATTAGGACTTATAAGAACCATTCGAATGATCCTAAACAATGCTTGAGTCCCCAAGGGACGTAGAGGGTGTAGCATGTGTCCTTGGAGGTTCTAACAAGTGTAGAATGGTTAAGAGAGTATTCTAAAGGCTTAGAATGGTCTAGGAAGGTGTATTAGGACTTATAAAAACCATTAGAATGATCCTAAACATTGCTTGGTACACCAAGGGACGTAGAGGGTGTAGCTCGAGTCCTTGGATGTTCTAACAAGTGTAGAATGGTTAAGAGAGTATTCTAAAGGCTTAGAATCGTCTAGGAATGTGTCTCACGACTTATAAGAACCATTAGAATGATCCTAAACATTGCTCGGTACCCCAAGTGACGTAGAGGGTGTAACACGAGTCCTTGGAGTTTCTAACAAGTGTAGAATGGTTAAGAGAGTATTCTAAAGGCTTAGAATGGTCTAGGAATGTGTATTAGGAGTTATAAGAATCATTAGAATGATCCTAAACAATGCTTGAGTCCCCAAGGGACGTAGAGGGTGTAGCATGTGTCCTTGGAGGTTCTAACAAGTGTAGAATGGTTAAGAGAGTATTCTAAAGGCTTAGAATGGTCTAGGAAGGTGTATTAGGACTTATAAAAACCATTAGAATGATCCTAAACATTGCTTGGTACACTAAGGGACGTAGAGGGTGTAGCACGAGTCCTTGGATGTTCTAACAAGTGTAGAATGGTTAAGAGAGTATTCTAAAGGCTTAGAATGGTCTAGGAATGTGTATTAGGACTTATAAGAACCATTAGAATGATCCTAAAAATTGCTCGGTACCCCAAGTGACGTAGAGGGTGTAGCACGAGTCCTTGGAGGTTCTAACAAGTGTAGAATGGTTAAGAGAGTATTCTAAAGGCTTAGAATGTTCTAGGAATATGTATTTGGACTTATAAGAACCATTAGAATGATCCTAAACAATACTTGAGTCCTCAAGGGACGTAGAGGGTGTAGCACGAGTCCTTGGATGTTCTAACAAGTGTATAATGGTTAAGAGAGTATTCTAAAGGCTTAGAATGGTCTAGGAATGTGTATTAGGAGTTATAAGAACCATTAGAATGATCCTAAACATTGCTCGGTACCCCAAGTGACGTAGAGGGTGTAGCACGAGTCCTTGGAGGTTCTAACAAGTGTAGAATGGTTAAGAGAGTATTCTAAAGGCTTAGAATTGTCTAGGAATGTGTATTAGGACTTATAAGAACCATTAGAATGATCCTAAACAATACTTGAGTCCTCAAGGGACGTAGAGGGTGTAGCATGAGTCCTTGGAGGTTTTAACAAGTGTATAATGGTTAAGAGAGTATTCTAAAGGCTTAGAATGGTCTAGGAATTTGTATTAGGAGTTATAAGAACCATTAGAATGATCCTAAACATTGCTCGGTACCCCAAGTGACGTAGAGGGTGTAGCACGAGTCCTTGGAGGTTCTAACAAGTGTAGAATGGTTAAGAGAGTATTCTAAAGGCCTAGAATGGTCTAGGAATATGTATTTGGACATATAAGAACCATTAGAATGATCCTAAACAATGCTTGAGTTCCCAAGGGACGTAGAGCGTGTAGCATGAGTCCTTGGAGGTTTTAACAAGTGTAGAATGGTTAAGAGAGTATTCTAACGGCTTAGAATGTTCTAGGAATATGTATTTGGACTTATAAGAACCATTAGAATGATCCTAAACAATACTTGAGTCCTCAAGGGACGTAGAGGGTGTAGCACGAGTCCTTGGATGTTCTAACAAGTGTATAATGGTTAAGAGAGTATTCTAAAGGCTTAGAATGGTCTAGGAATGTGTATTAGGAGTTATAAGAACCATTCGAATGATCCTAAACAATGCTTGAGTCCCCAAGGGACGTAGAGAGTGTAGCATGAGTCCTTGGAGGTTCTAACAAGTGTAGAATGGTTAAGAGAGTATTCTAAAGGCTTAGAATTGTCTAGGAATGTGTATTAGGACTTATAAGAACCATTAGAATGATCCTAAACAATACTTGAGTCCTCAAGGGACGTAGAGGGTGTAGCATGAGTCCTTGGAGGTTTTAACAAGTGTATAATGGTTAAGAGAGTATTCTAAAGGCTTAGAATGGTCTAGGAATTTGTATTAGGAGTTATAAGAACCATTAGAATGATCCTAAACATTGCTCGGTACCCCAAGTGACGTAGAGGGTGTAGCACGAGTCCTTGGAGGTTCTAACAAGTGTAGAATGGTTAAGAGAGTATTCTAAAGGCCTAGAATGGTCTAGGAATATGTATTTGGACTTATAAGAACCATTAGAATGATCCTAAACAATGCTTAAGTCCCCAAGGGACGTAGAGGGTGTAGCATGAGTCCTTGGAGTTTCTAACAAGTGTAGAATGGTTAAGAGAGTATTCTAAAGGCTTAGAATGGTCTAGGAAGGTGTATTAAAACTTATAAGAACCATTAGAATGATCCTAAACATTGCTTGGTACACCAAGGGACGTAGAGGGTGTAGCACGAGTCCTTGGAGGTTCTAACAAGTGTATAATGGTTAAGAGAGTATTCAAAAGGCTTAGAATGGTCTAGGAATGTGTATTAGGACTTATAAGAACCATTCGAATGATCCTAAACAATGCTTGAGTCCCCAAGGGACGTAGAGGGTGTAGCATGTGTCCTTGGAGGTTCTAACAAGTGTAGAATGGTTAAGAGAGTATTCTAAAGGCTTAGAATGGTCTAGGAAGGTGTATTAGGACTTATAAAAACCATTAGAATGATCCTAAACATTGCTTGGTACACCAAGGGACGTAGAGGGTGTAGCTCGAGTCCTTGGATGTTCTAACAAGTGTAGAATGGTTAAGAGAGTATTCTAAAGGCTTAGAATCGTCTAGGAATGTGTCTCAGGACTTATAAGAACCATTAGAATGATCTTAAACATTGCTCGGTACCCCAAGTGACGTAGAGGGTGTAACACGAGTCCTTGGAGTTTCTAACAAGTGTAGAATGGTTAAGAGAGTATTCTAAAGGCTTAGAATGGTCTAGGAATGTGTATTAGGAGTTATAAGAACCATTAGAATGATCCTAAACAATGCTTGAGTCCCCAAGGGACGTAGAGGGTGTAGCATGTGTCCTTGGAGGTTCTAACAAGTGTAGAATGGTTAAGAGAGTATTCTAAAGGCTTAGAATGGTCTAGGAAGGTGTATTAGGACTTATAAAAACCATTAGAATGATCCTAAACATTGCTTGGTACACTAAGGGACGTAGAGGGTGTAGCACGAGTCCTTGGATGTTCTAACAAGTGTAGAATGGTTAAGAGAGTATTCTAAAGGATTAGAATGGTCTAGGAATGTGTATTAGGACTTATAAGAACCATTAGAATGATCCTAAACAATACTTGAGTCCTCAAGGGACGTAGAGGGTGTAGCATGAGTCCTTGGAGGTTTTAACAAGTGTATAATGGTTAAGAGAGTATTCTAAAGGCTTAGAATGGTCGAGGAATATGTATTAGGACTTATAAGAACCATTAGAATGATCCTAAACATTGCTCGGTACCCCAAGGGACGTAGAGGGTGTAGCACGAGTCCTTGGAGGTTCTAACAAGTGTAGAATGGTTAAGAGAGTATTCTAAAGGCTTAGAATGTTCTAGGAATATGTATTTGGACTTATAAGAACCATTAGAATGATCCTAAACAATACTTGAGTCCTCAAGGGACGTAGAGGGTGTAGCACGAGTCCTTGGATGTTCTAACAAGTGTATAATGGTTAAGAGAGTATTCTAAAGGCTTAGAATGGTCTAGGAATGTGTATTAGGAGTTATAAGAACCATTAGAATGATCCTAAACATTGCTCGGTACCCCAAGTGACGTAGAGGGTGTAGCACGAGTCCTTGGATGTTCTAACAAGTGTAGAATGGTTAAGAGAGTATTCTAAAGGATTAGAATGTTCTAGGAATATGTATTTGGACTTATAAGAACCATTAGAATGATCCTAAACAATACTTGAGTCCTCAAGGGACGTAGAGGGTGTAGCACGAGTCCTTGGAGGTTCTAACAAGTGTAGAATGGTTAAGAGAGTATTCTAAAGGCCTAGAATGGTCTAGGAATATGTATTTGGACTTATAAGAACCATTAGAATGATCCTAAACAATGCTTGAGTCCCCAAGGGACGTAGAGCGTGTAGCATGAGTCCTTGGAGGTTTTAACAATTGTAGAATGGTTAAGAGAGTATTCTAAAGGCTTAGAATGTTCTAGGAATATGTATTTGGACTTATAAGAACCATTAGAATGATCCTAAACAATACTTGAGTCCTCAAGGGACGTAGAGGGTGTAGCACGAGTCCTTGGATGTTCTAACAAGTGTATAATGGTTAAGAGAGTATTCTAAAGGCTTAGAATGGTCTAGGAATGTGTATTAGGAGTTATAAGAACCATTAGAATGATCCTAAACATTGCTCGGTACCCCAAGTGACGTAGAGGGTGTAGCACGAGTCCTTGGAGGTTCTAACAAGTGCAAAAATGGTTAAGAGAGTATTCTAAAGGCTTAGAATTGTCTAGGAATGTGTATTAGGACTATAAGAACCATTAGAATGATCCTAAACAATACTTGAGTCCTCAAGGGACGTAGAGGGTGTAGCATGAGTCCTTGGAGGTTTTAACAAGTGTATAATGGTTAAGAGAGTATTCTAAAGGCTTAGAATGGTCTAGGAATGTGTATTAGGACTTATAAAAACCATTAGAATGATCCTAAACATTGCTTGGTACACCAAGGGACGTAGAGGGTGTAGCTCGAGTCCTTGGATGTTCTAACAAGTGTAGAATGGTTAAGAGAGTATTCTAAAGGCTTAGAATCGTCTAGGAATGTGTCTCAGGACTTATAAGAACCATTAGAATGATCCTAAACATTGCTCGGTACCCCAAGTGACGTAGAGGGTGTAACACGAGTCCTTGGAGTTTCTAACAAGTGTAGAATGGTTATGAGAGTATTCTAAAGGCTTAGAATGGTCTAGGAATGTGTATTAGGAGTTATAAGAACCATTAGAATGATCCTAAACAATGCTTGAGTCCCCAAGGGACGTAGAGGGTCTAGCATGTGTCCTTGGAGGTTCTAACAAGTGTAGAATGGTTAAGAGAGTATTCTAAAGGCTTAGAATGGTCTAGGAAGGTGTATTAGGACTTATAAAAACCATTAGAATGATCCTAAACATTGCTTGGTACACTAAGGGACGTAGAGGGTGTAGCACGAGTCCTTGGATGTTCTAACAAGTGTAGAATGGTTAAGAGAGTATTCTAAAGGATTAGAATGGTCTAGGAATGTGTATTAGGACTTATAAGAACCATTAGAATGATCCTAAACAATACTTGAGTCCTCAAGGGACGTAGAGGGTGTAGCATGAGTCCTTGGAGGTTTTAACAAGTGTATAATGGTTAAGAGAGTATTCTAAAGGCTTAGAATGGTCGAGGAATATGTATTAGGACTTATAAGAACCATTAGAATGATCCTAAACATTGCTCGGTACCCCAAGGGACGTAGAGGGTGTAGCACGAGTCCTTGGAGGTTCTAACAAGTGTAGAATGGTTAAGAGAGTATTCTAAAGGCTTAGAATTGTCTAGGAATGTGTATTAGGACTTATAAGAACCATTAGAATGATCCTAAACAATACTTGAGTCCTCAAGGGACGTAGAGGGTGTAGCATGAGTCCTTGGAGGTTTTAACAAGTGTATAATGGTTAAGAGAGTATTCTAAAGGCTTAGAATGGTCTAGGAATGTGTATTAGGACTTATAAGAACCATTAGAATGATCCTAAAAATTGCTCGGTACCCCAAGTGACGTAGAGGGTGTAGCACGAGTCCTTGGAGGTTCTAACAAGTGTAGAATGGTTAAGAGAGTATTCTAAAGGCTTAGAATGTTCTAGGAATATGTATTTGGACTTATAAGAACCATTAGAATGATCCTAAACAATACTTGAGTCCTCAAGGGACGTAGAGGGTGTAGCACGAGTCCTTGGATGTTCTAACAAGTGTATAATGGTTAAGAGAGTATTCTAAAGGCTTAGAATGGTCTAGGAATGTGTATTAGGAGTTATAAGAACCATTAGAATGATCCTAAACATTGCTCGGTACCCCAAGTGACGTAGAGGGTGTAGCACGAGTCCTTGGAGGTTCTAACAAGTGTAGAATGGTTAAGAGAGTATTCTAAAGGCCTAGAATGGTCTAGGAATATGTATTTGGACTTATAAGAACCATTAGAATGATCCTAAACAATGCATGAGTCCCCAAGGGACGTAGAGCGTGTAGCATGAGTCCTTGGAGGTTTTAACAAGTGTAGAATGGTTAAGAGAGTATTCTAAAGGCTTAGAATGTTCTAGGAATATGTATTTGGACTTATAAGAACCATTAGAATGATCCTAAACAATACTTGAGTCCTCAAGGGACGTAGAGGGTGTAGCACGAGTCCTTGGATGTTCTAACAAGTGTATAATGGTTAAGAGAGTATTCTAAAGGCTTAGAATGGTCTAGGAATGTGTATTAGGAGTTATAAGAACCATTAGAATGATCCTAAACAATACTTGAGTCCCCAAGGGACGTAGAGGGTGTAGCATGTGTCCTTGGAGGTTCTAACAAGTGTAGAATGGTTATGAGAGTATTCTAAAGGCTTAGAATGGTCTAGGAATGTGTATTAGGAGTTATAAGAACCATTAGAATGATCCTAAACAATGCTTGAGTCCCCAAGGGACGTAGAGGGTCTAGCATGTGTCCTTGGAGGTTCTAACAAGTGTAGAATGGTTAAGAGAGTATTCTAAAGGCTTAGAATGGTCTAGGAAGGTGTATTAGGACTTATAAAAACCATTAGAATGATCCTAAACATTGCTTGGTACACTAAGGGACGTAGAGGGTGTAGCACGAGTCCTTGGATGTTCTAACAAGTGTAGAATGGTTAAGAGAGTATTCTAAAGGATTAGAATGGTCTAGGAATGTGTATTAGGACTTATAAGAACCATTAGAATGATCCTAAACAATACTTGAGTCCTCAAGGGACGTAGAGGGTGTAGCATGAGTCCTTGGAGGTTTTAACAAGTGTATAATGGTTAAGAGAGTATTCTAAAGGCTTAGAATGGTCTAGGAATGTGTATTACGAGTTATAAGAACCATTAGAATGATCCTAAACATTGCTCGGTACCCCAAGTGACGTAGAGGGTGTAGCACGAGTCCTTGGAGGTTCTAACAAGTGTAGAATGGTTAAGAGAGTATTCTAAAGGCTTAGAATTGTCTAGGAATGTGTATTAGGACTTATAAGAACCATTAGAATGATCCTAAACAATACTTGAGTCCTCAAGGGACGTAGAGGGTGTAGCATGAGTCCTTGGAGGTTTTAACAAGTGTATAATGGTTAAGAGAGTATTCTAAAGGCTTAGAATGGTCTAGGAATTTGTATTAGGAGTTATAAGAACCATTAGAATGATCCTAAACATTGCTCGGTACCCCAAGTGACGTAGAGGGTGTAGCACGAGTCCTTGGAGGTTCTAACAAGTGTAGAATGGTTAAGAGAGTATTCTAAAGGCCTAGAATGGTCTAGGAATATGTATTTGGACTTATAAGAACCATTAGAATGATCCTAAACAATGCTTAAGTCCCCAAGGGACGTAGAGGGTGTAGCATGAGTCCTTGGAGTTTCTAACAAGTGTAGAATGGTTAAGAGAGTATTCTAAAGGCTTAGAATGGTCTAGGAAGGTGTATTAAAACTTATAAGAACCATTAGAATGATCCTAAACATTGCTTGGTACACCAAGGGACGTAGAGGGTGTAGCACGAGTCCTTGGAGGTTCTAACAAGTGTATAATGGTTAAGAGAGTATTCAAAAGGCTTAGAATGGTCTAGGAATGTGTATTAGGACTTATAAGAACCATTCGAATGATCCTAAACAATGCTTGAGTCCCCAAGGGACGTAGAGGGTGTAGCATGTGTCCTTGGAGGTTCTAACAAGTGTAGAATGGTTAAGAGAGTATTCTAAAGGCTTAGAATGGTCTAGGAAGGTGTATTAGGACTTATAAAAACCATTAGAATGATCCTAAACATTGCTTGGTACACCAAGGGACGTAGAGGGTGTAGCTCGAGTCCTTGGATGTTCTAACAAGTGTAGAATGGTTAAGAGAGTATTCTAAAGGCTTAGAATCGTCTAGGAATGTGTCTCAGGACTTATAAGAACCATTAGAATGATCTTAAACATTGCTCGGTACCCCAAGTGACGTAGAGGGTGTAACACGAGTCCTTGGAGTTTCTAACAAGTGTAGAATGGTTAAGAGAGTATTCTAAAGGCTTAGAATGGTCTAGGAATGTGTATTAGGAGTTATAAGAACCATTAGAATGATCCTAAACAATGCTTGAGTCCCCAAGGGACGTAGAGGGTGTAGCATGTGTCCTTGGAGGTTCTAACAAGTGTAGAATGGTTAAGAGAGTATTCTAAAGGCTTAGAATGGTCTAGGAAGGTGTATTAGGACTTATAAAAACCATTAGAATGATCCTAAACATTGCTTGGTACACTAAGGGACGTAGAGGGTGTAGCACGAGTCCTTGGATGTTCTAACAAGTGTAGAATGGTTAAGAGAGTATTCTAAAGGATTAGAATGGTCTAGGAATGTGTATTAGGACTTATAAGAACCATTAGAATGATCCTAAACAATACTTGAGTCCTCAAGGGACGTAGAGGGTGTAGCATGAGTCCTTGGAGGTTTTAACAAGTGTATAATGGTTAAGAGAGTATTCTAAAGGCTTAGAATGGTCGAGGAATATGTATTAGGACTTATAAGAACCATTAGAATGATCCTAAACATTGCTCGGTACCCCAAGGGACGTAGAGGGTGTAGCACGAGTCCTTGGAGGTTCTAACAAGTGTAGAATGGTTAAGAGAGTATTCTAAAGGCTTAGAATGTTCTAGGAATATGTATTTGGACTTATAAGAACCATTAGAATGATCCTAAACAATACTTGAGTCCTCAAGGGACGTAGAGGGTGTAGCACGAGTCCTTGGATGTTCTAACAAGTGTATAATGGTTAAGAGAGTATTCTAAAGGCTTAGAATGGTCTAGGAATGTGTATTAGGAGTTATAAGAACCATTAGAATGATCCTAAACATTGCTCGGTACCCCAAGTGACGTAGAGGGTGTAGCACGAGTCCTTGGAGGTTCTAACAAGTGTAGAATGGTTAAGAGAGTATTCTAAAGGCCTAGAATGGTCTAGGAATATGTATTTGGACTTATAAGAACCATTACAATGATCCTAAACAATGCTTGAGTCCCCAAGGGACGTAGAGCGTGTAGCATGAGTCCTTGGAGGTTTTAACAATTGTAGAATGGTTAAGAGAGTATTCTAAAGGCTTAGAATGTTCTAGGAATATGTATTTGGACTTATAAGAACCATTAGAATGATCCTAAACAATACTTGAGTCCTCAAGGGACGTAGAGGGTGTAGCACGAGTCCTTGGATGTTCTAACAAGTGTATAATGGTTAAGAGAGTATTCTAAAGGCTTAGAATGGTCTAGGAATGTGTATTAGGAGTTATAAGAACCATTAGAATGATCCTAAACATTGCTCGGTACCCCAAGTGACGTAGAGGGTGTAGCACGAGTCCTTGGAGGTTCTAACAAGTGCAAAAATGGTTAAGAGAGTATTCTAAAGGCTTAGAATTGTCTAGGAATGTGTATTAGGACTATAAGAACCATTAGAATGATCCTAAACAATACTTGAGTCCTCAAGGGACGTAGAGGGTGTAGCATGAGTCCTTGGAGGTTTTAACAAGTGTATAATGGTTAAGAGAGTATTCTAAAGGCTTAGAATGGTCTAGGAATGTGTATTAGGACTTATAAAAACCATTAGAATGATCCTAAACATTGCTTGGTACACCAAGGGACGTAGAGGGTGTAGCTCGAGTCCTTGGATGTTCTAACAAGTGTAGAATGGTTAAGAGAGTATTCTAAAGGCTTAGAATCGTCTAGGAATGTGTCTCAGGACTTATAAGAACCATTAGAATGATCCTAAACATTGCTCGGTACCCCAAGTGACGTAGAGGGTGTAACACGAGTCCTTGGAGTTTCTAACAAGTGTAGAATGGTTATGAGAGTATTCTAAAGGCTTAGAATGGTCTAGGAATGTGTATTAGGAGTTATAAGAACCATTAGAATGATCCTAAACAATGCTTGAGTCCCCAAGGGACGTAGAGGGTCTAGCATGTGTCCTTGGAGGTTCTAACAAGTGTAGAATGGTTAAGAGAGTATTCTAAAGGCTTAGAATGGTCTAGGAAGGTGTATTAGGACTTATAAAAACCATTAGAATGATCCTAAACATTGCTTGGTACACTAAGGGACGTAGAGGGTGTAGCACGAGTCCTTGGATGTTCTAACAAGTGTAGAATGGTTAAGAGAGTATTCTAAAGGATTAGAATGGTCTAGGAATGTGTATTAGGACTTATAAGAACCATTAGAATGATCCTAAACAATACTTGAGTCCTCAAGGGACGTAGAGGGTGTAGCATGAGTCCTTGGAGGTTTTAACAAGTGTATAATGGTTAAGAGAGTATTCTAAAGGCTTAGAATGGTCGAGGAATATGTATTAGGACTTATAAGAACCATTAGAATGATCCTAAACATTGCTCGGTACCCCAAGGGACGTAGAGGGTGTAGCACGAGTCCTTGGAGGTTCTAACAAGTGTAGAATGGTTAAGAGAGTATTCTAAAGGCTTAGAATGTTCTAGGAATATGTATTTGGACTTATAAGAACCATTAGAATGATCCTAAACAATACTTGAGTCCTCAAGGGACGTAGAGGGTGTAGCACGAGTCCTTGGATGTTCTAACAAGTGTATAATGGTTAAGAGAGTATTCTAAAGGCTTAGAATGGTCTAGGAATGTGTATTAGGAGTTATAAGAACCATTAGAATGATCCTAAACATTGCTCGGTACCCCAAGTGACGTAGAGGGTGTAGCACGAGTCCTTGGAGGTTCTAACAAGTGTAGAATGGTTAAGAGAGTATTCTAAAGGCCTAGAATGGTCTAGGAATATGTATTTGGACTTATAAGAACCATTACAATGATCCTAAACAATGCTTGAGTCCCCAAGGGACGTAGAGCGTGTAGCATGAGTCCTTGGAGGTTTTAACAATTGTAGAATGGTTAAGAGAGTATTCTAAAGGCTTAGAATGTTCTAGGAATATGTATTTGGACTTATAAGAACCATTAGAATGATCCTAAACAATACTTGAGTCCTCAAGGGACGTAGAGGGTGTAGCACGAGTCCTTGGATGTTCTAACAAGTGTATAATGGTTAAGAGAGTATTCTAAAGGCTTAGAATGGTCTAGGAATGTGTATTAGGAGTTATAAGAACCATTAGAATGATCCTAAACATTGCTCGGTACCCCAAGTGACGTAGAGGGTGTAGCACGAGTCCTTGGAGGTTCTAACAAGTGCAAAAATGGTTAAGAGAGTATTCTAAAGGCTTAGAATTGTCTAGGAATGTGTATTAGGACTATAAGAACCATTAGAATGATCCTAAACAATACTTGAGTCCTCAAGGGACGTAGAGGGTGTAGCATGAGTCCTTGGAGGTTTTAACAAGTGTATAATGGTTAAGAGAGTATTCTAAAGGCTTAGAATGGTCTAGGAATGTGTATTAGGACTTATAAAAACCATTAGAATGATCCTAAACATTGCTTGGTACACCAAGGGACGTAGAGGGTGTAGCTCGAGTCCTTGGATGTTCTAACAAGTGTAGAATGGTTAAGAGAGTATTCTAAAGGCTTAGAATCGTCTAGGAATGTGTCTCAGGACTTATAAGAACCATTAGAATGATCCTAAACATTGCTCGGTACCCCAAGTGACGTAGAGGGTGTAACACGAGTCCTTGGAGTTTCTAACAAGTGTAGAATGGTTATGAGAGTATTCTAAAGGCTTAGAATGGTCTAGGAATGTGTATTAGGAGTTATAAGAACCATTAGAATGATCCTAAACAATGCTTGAGTCCCCAAGGGACGTAGAGGGTCTAGCATGTGTCCTTGGAGGTTCTAACAAGTGTAGAATGGTTAAGAGAGTATTCTAAAGGCTTAGAATGGTCTAGGAAGGTGTATTAGGACTTATAAAAACCATTAGAATGATCCTAAACATTGCTTGGTACACTAAGGGACGTAGAGGGTGTAGCACGAGTCCTTGGATGTTCTAACAAGTGTAGAATGGTTAAGAGAGTATTCTAAAGGATTAGAATGGTCTAGGAATGTGTATTAGGACTTATAAGAACCATTAGAATGATCCTAAACAATACTTGAGTCCTCAAGGGACGTAGAGGGTGTAGCATGAGTCCTTGGAGGTTTTAACAAGTGTATAATGGTTAAGAGAGTATTCTAAAGGCTTAGAATGGTCGAGGAATATGTATTAGGACTTATAAGAACCATTAGAATGATCCTAAACATTGCTCGGTACCCCAAGGGACGTAGAGGGTGTAGCACGAGTCCTTGGAGGTTCTAACAAGTGTAGAATGGTTAAGAGAGTATTCTAAAGGCTTAGAATTGTCTAGGAATGTGTATTAGGACTTATAAGAACCATTAGAATGATCCTAAACAATACTTGAGTCCTCAAGGGACGTAGAGGGTGTAGCATGAGTCCTTGGAGGTTTTAACAAGTGTATAATGGTTAAGAGAGTATTCTAAAGGCTTAGAATGGTCTAGGAATGTGTATTAGGACTTATAAGAACCATTAGAATGATCCTAAAAATTGCTCGGTACCCCAAGTGACGTAGAGGGTGTAGCACGAGTCCTTGGAGGTTCTAACAAGTGTAGAATGGTTAAGAGAGTATTCTAAAGGCTTAGAATGTTCTAGGAATATGTATTTGGACTTATAAGAACCATTAGAATGATCCTAAACAATACTTGAGTCCTCAAGGGACGTAGAGGGTGTAGCACGAGTCCTTGGATGTTCTAACAAGTGTATAATGGTTAAGAGAGTATTCTAAAGGCTTAGAATGGTCTAGGAATGTGTATTAGGAGTTATAAGAACCATTAGAATGATCCTAAACATTGCTCGGTACCCCAAGTGACGTAGAGGGTGTAGCACGAGTCCTTGGAGGTTCTAACAAGTGTAGAATGGTTAAGAGAGTATTCTAAAGGCCTAGAATGGTCTAGGAATATGTATTTGGACTTATAAGAACCATTAGAATGATCCTAAACAATGCATGAGTCCCCAAGGGACGTAGAGCGTGTAGCATGAGTCCTTGGAGGTTTTAACAAGTGTAGAATGGTTAAGAGAGTATTCTAAAGGCTTAGAATGTTCTAGGAATATGTATTTGGACTTATAAGAACCATTAGAATGATCCTAAACAATACTTGAGTCCTCAAGGGACGTAGAGGGTGTAGCACGAGTCCTTGGATGTTCTAACAAGTGTATAATGGTTAAGAGAGTATTCTAAAGGCTTAGAATGGTCTAGGAATGTGTATTAGGAGTTATAAGAACCATTAGAATGATCCTAAACATTGCTCGGTACCCCAAGTGACGTAGAGGGTGTAGCACGAGTCCTTGGAGGTTCTAACAAGTGTAGAATGGTTAAGAGAGTATTCTAAAGGCTTAGAATTGTCTAGGAATGTGTATTAGGACTTATAAGAACCATTAGAATGATCCTAAACAATACTTGAGTCCTCAAGGGACGTAGAGGGTGTAGCATGAGTCCTTGGAGGTTTTAACAAGTGTATAATGGTTAAGAGAGTATTCTAAAGGCTTAGAATGGTCTAGGAATGTGTATTAGGAGTTATAAGAACCATTAGAATGATCCTAAACATTGCTCGGTACCCCAAGTGACGTAGAGGGTGTAGCACGAGTCCTTGGAGGTTCTAACAAGTGTAGAATGGTTAAGAGAGTATTCTAAAGGCCTAGAATGGTCTAGGAATATGTATTTGGACTTATAAGAATCATTAGAATGATCCTAAACAATGCTTAAGTCCCCAAGGGACGTAGAGGGTGTAGCATGAGTCCTTGGAGTTTCTAACAAGTGTAGACTGGTTAAGAGAGTATTCTAAAGGCTTAGAATGGTCTAGGAAGGTGTATTAAAACTTATAAGAACCATTAGAATGATCCTAAACATTGCTAGGTACACCAAGGGACGTAGAGGGTGTAGCACGAGTCCTTGGAGGTTCTACAAGTTTATAATGGTTAAGAGAGTATTCAAAAGGCTTAGAATGGTCTAGGAATGTGTATTAGGACTTATAAGAACCATTCGAATGATCCTAAACAATGCTTGAGTCCCCAAGGGACGTAGAGGGTGTAGCATGTGTCCTTGGAGGTTCTAACAAGTGTAGAATGGTTAAGAGAGTATTCTAAAGGCTTAGAATGGTCTAGGAAGGTGTATTAGGACTTATAAAAACCATTAGAATGATCCTAAACATTGCTTGGTACACCAAGGGACGTAGAGGGTGTAGCTCGAGTCCTTGGATGTTCTAACAAGTGTAGAATGGTTAAGAGAGTATTCTAAAGGCTTAGAATCGTCTAGGAATGTGTCTCAGGACTTATAAGAACCATTAGAATGATCCTAAACATTGCTCGGTACCCCAAGTGACGTAGAGGGTGTAACACGAGTCCTTGGAGTTTCTAACAAGTGTAGAATGGTTAAGAGAGTATTCTAAAGGCTATAAGAACCATTAGAATGATCCTAAAAATTGCTCGGTACCCCAAGTGACGTAGAGGGTGTAGCACGAGTCCTTGGAGGTTCTAACAAGTGTAGAATGGTTAAGAGAGTATTCTAAAGGCTTAGAATGTTCTAGGAATATGTATTTGGACTTATAAGAACCATTAGAATGATCCTAAACAATACTTGAGTCCTCAAGGGACGTAGAGGGTGTAGCACGAGTCCTTGGATGTTCTAACAAGTGTATAATGGTTAAGAGAGTATTCTAAAGGCTTAGAATGGTCTAGGAATGTGTATTAGGAGTTATAAGAACCATTAGAATGATCCTAAACATTGGTCGGTACCCCAAGTGACGTAGAGGGTGTAGCACGAGTCCTTGGAGGTTCTAACAAGTGTAGAATGGTTAAGAGAGTATTCTAAAGGCTTAGAATCTAGGAATGTGTATTAGGACTTATAAGAACCATTAGAATGATCCTAAGCAATACTTGAGTCCTCAAGGGACGTAGAGGGTGTAGCACGAGTCCTTGGATGTTCTAACAAGTGTATAATGGTTAAGAGAGTATTCTAAAGGCTTAGAATGGTCTAGGAATGTGTATTAGGAGTTATAAGAACCATTAGAATGATCCTAAACATTGCTCGGTACCCCAAGTGACGTAGAGGGTGTAGCACGAGTCCTTGGAGGTTCTAACAAGTGTAGAATGGTTAAGAGAGTATTCTAAAGGCTATGAATGGTCTAGGAATATGTATTTGGACTTATAAGAACCATTAGAATGATCCTAAACAATGCTTGAGTCCCCAAGGGACATAGAGCGTGTAGCATGAGTCCTTGGAGGTTCTAACAAGTGTAGAATGGTTAAGAGAGTATTCTAAAGGCTTAGGATCTAGGAGTGTGTATTAGGACTTATAAGAACATTAGAATGATCCTAAACAGTGCTTGGTACACCAAGGGACGTAGAGGGTGTAGCACGAGTCCTTGGATGTTCTAACAAGTATGGAATGGTTAAGAGAGTATTCTAAAGGCTTAGAATGGTCTAGGAATGTGTATTAGGACTTATAAGAACCATTAGAATGATCCTAAACATTCTCGGTACCCCAAGTGACGTAGAGGGTGTAGCACGAGTCCTTGGAGGTTCTAACAAGTGTAGAATGGTTAAGAGTGTATTCTAAAGGCTTAGAATGGTCTAGGAATATGTATTTGGACTTATAAGAACCATTAGAAGGATCCTAAACAATGCTTGAGTCCCCAAGGGAAGTAGAGCGTGTCGCACGAGTCCTTGGAGGTTCTAACAAGTGTAGAATGGTTAAGAGAGTATTCTAAAGGCTTAGAATGGTCTAGGAATGTGTATTAGGACTTATAAGAACCATTAGAATGATCCTAAACATTGCTTGGTACACCAAGGGATGTAGAGGGTGTAGCACGAGTCCTTGGATGTTCTAACAAGTGTAGAATGGTTAAGAGAGTATTCTAAAGGCTTAGAAAGGTCTAGGAATGTGTATTAGGACTTATAAGAACCATTAGAATGATCCTAAACAATGCTTGAGTCCCCAAGGGACGTATAGGGTGTAGCACGAGTCCTTGGAGGTTCTAACAAGTGTAGAATGGTTAAGAGAGTATTCTAAAGGCTTAGAATGGTCTAGGAATGTGTATTAGGACTTATAAGAACCATTAGAATGATCCTAAAAATTGCTCGGTACCCCAAGTGACGTAGAGGGTGTAGCACGAGTCCTTGGAGGTTCTAACAAGTGTAGAATGGTTAAGAGAGTATTCTAAAGGCTTAGAATGTTCTAGGAATATGTATTTGGACTTATAAGAACCATTAGAATGATCCTAAACAATACTTGAGTCCTCAAGGGACGTAGAGGGTGTAGCACGAGTCCTTGGATGTTCTAACAAGTGTATAATGGTTAAGAGAGTATTCTAAAGGCTTAGAATGGTCTAGGAATGTGTATTAGGAGTTATAAGAACCATTAGAATGATCCTAAACATTGCTCGGTACCCCAAGTGACGTAGAGGGTGTAGCACGAGTCCTTGGAGGTTCTAACAAGTGTAGAATGGTTAAGAGTGTATTCTAAAGGCTTAGAATGGTCTAGGAATATGTATTTGGACTTATAAGAACCATTAGAAGGATCCTAAACAATGCTTGAGTCCCCAAGGGAAGTAGAGCGTGTCGCACGAGTCCTTGGAGGTTCTAACAAGTGTAGAATGGTTAAGAGAGTATTCTAAAGGCTTAGAATGGTCTAGGAATGTGTATTAGGACTTATAAGAACCATTAGAATGATCCTAAACATTGCTTGGTACACCAAGGGATGTAGAGGGTGTAGCACGAGTCCTTGGATGTTCTAACAAGTGTAGAATGGTTAAGAGAGTATTCTAAAGGCTTAGAAAGGTCTAGGAATGTGTATTAGGACTTATAAGAACCATTAGAATGATCCTAAACAATGCTTGAGTCCCCAAGGGACGTATAGGGTGTAGCACGAGTCCTTGGAGGTTCTAACAAGTGTAGAATGGTTAAGAGAGTATTCTAAAGGCTTAGAATGGTCTAGGAATATGTATTTGGACTTATAAGAACCATTAGAATGATCCTAAACAATACTTGAGTCCTCAAGGGACGTAGAGGGTGTAGCACGAGTCCTTGGATGTTCTAACAAGTGTATAATGGTTAAGAGAGTATTCTAAAGGCTTAGAATGGTCTAGAATGTTTATTAGGACTTATAAGAACCATTAGAATGATCCTAAACAGTACTTGAGTCCTCAAGGGACATAGAGGGTGTAGCACGAGTCCTTGGAGGTTTTAACAAGTGTATAATGGTTAAGAGAGTATTCCAAACGCTTAGAATGGTCTAGGAATATGTATTTGGACTTATATGAACCATTAGAATGATCCTAAACAATGCTCTAGTCCCCATGGGACGTAGAGGGTGTAGCATGAGTCCTTGGAGGTTCTAACAAGTGTAGAATGGTTAAGAGAGTATTCTAAAGGCTTAGAATGGTCTAGGAATGTGTATTAGGACTTATAAGAACCATTAGAATGATCCTAAACAATGCTTGGTACACCAAGGGATGTAGAGGGTGTAGCACGAGTCCTTGGATGTTCTAACAAGTGTAGAATGGTTAAGAGAGTATTCTAAAGGCTTAGAAAGGTCTAGGAATGTGTATTAGGACTTATAAGAACCATTAGAATGATCCTAAACATTGCTCGGTACCCCAAGTGATCTAGAGGGTGTAGCACGAGTCCTTGGAGGTTCTAACAAGTGTAGAATGGTTAATAGTGTATTCTAAAGGCTTAGAATGAACTAGGAATATGTATTTGGACTTATAAGAACCATTAGAATGATCCTAAACAATGCTTGAGTCCCCAAGGGAAGTAGAGCGTGTCGCACGAGTCCTTGGAGGTTCTAACAAGTGTAGAATGGTTAAGAGAGTATTCTAAAGGCTTAGAATGGTCTAGGAATGTGTATTAGGACTTATAAGAACCATTAGAATGACCCTAAACATGGCTTGGTACCCTAAAGGACGTAGAGGGTGTAGCACGAGTCCTTGGAGGTTCTAACAAGTGTAGAATAGTTAAGAGAGTATTCTAAAGGCTTAGAATGGTCTAGGAAGGTGTATTGGGACTTATAAGAACCATTAGAATGATCCTAAACATCGCTTGGTACACCAAGGGATGTAGAGGGTGTAGCACGAGTCCTTGGATGTTCTAACAAGTGAAGAATGGTTAAGAGAGTATCCTAAAGGCTTAGAATGGTCTAGGAATGTGTATTAGGACTTATAAGAACCATTAGAATGATCCTAAGCAATACTTGAGTCCTCAAGGGACGTAGAGGGTGTAGCATGAGTCCTTGGAGGTTTTAACAAGTGTATAATGGTTAAGAGAGTATTCTAAAGGCTTAGAATCTAGGAATGTGTATTAGGACTTATAAGAACATTAGAATGATCCTAAACAGTGCTTGGTACACCAAGGGACGTAGAGGGTGTAGCACGAGTCCTTGGATGTTCTAACAAGTATGGAATGGTTAAGAGAGTATTCTAAAGGCTTAGAATGGTCTAGGAATGTGTATTAGGACTTATAAGAACCATTAGAATGATCCTAAACAATACTTGAGTCCTCAAGGGACATAGAGGGTGTAGCACGAGTCCTTGGAGGTTCTAACAAGTGTAGAATGGTTAAGAGAGTATTCTAAAGGCTTAGAATGGTCTAGGAATGTTTATTAGGACTTATAAGAACCATTAGAATGATCCTAAACAGTACTTGAGTCCTCAAGGGACATAGAGGGTGTAGCACGAGTCCTTGGAGGTTTTAACAAGTGTATAATGGTTAAGAGAGTATTCCAAACGCTTAGAATGGTCTAGGAATATGTATTTGGACTTATATGAACCATTAGAATGATCCTAAACAATGCTCTAGTCCCCATGGGACGTAGAGGGTGTAGCATGAGTCCTTGGAGGTTCTAACAAGTGTAGAATGGTTAAGAGAGTATTCTAAAGGCATAGAATGGTCTAGGAAGGTGTATTAGGACTTATAAGAACCATTAGAATGATCCTCAACATTGCTTGGTACACCAAGGGATGTAGAGGGTGTAGCACGAGTCCTTGGATGTTCTAACAAGTGTAGAATGGTTAAGAGAGTATTCTAAAGGCTTAGAAAGGTCTAGGAATGTGTATTAGGACTTATAAGAACCATTAGAATGATCCTAAACAATACTTGAGTCCTCAAGGGACATAGAGGGTGTAGCACGAGTCCTTGGAGGTTCTAACAAGTGTAGAATGGTTAAGAGAGTATTCTAAAGGCTTAGAATGGTCTAGGAATGTTTATTAGGACTTATAAGAACCATTAGAATGATCCTAAACAGTACTTGAGTCCTCAAGGGACATAGAGGGTGTAGCACGAGTCCTTGGAGGTTTTAACAAGTGTATAATGGTTAAGAGAGTATTCCAAACGCTTAGAATGGTCTAGGAATATGTATTTGGACTTATATGAACCATTAGAATGATCCTAAACAATGCTCTAGTCCCCATGGGACGTAGAGGGTGTAGCATGAGTCCTTGGAGGTTCTAACAAGTGTAGAATGGTTAAGAGAGTATTCTAAAGGCTTAGAATGGTCTAGGAATGTGTATTAGGACTTATAAGAACCATTAGAATGATCCTAAACATTGCTTGGTACACCAAGGGATGTAGAGGGTGTAGCACGAGTCCTTGGATGTTCTAACAAGTGTAGAATGGTTAAGAGAGTATTCTAAAGGCTTAGAAAGGTCTAGGAATGTGTATTAGGACTTATAAGAACCATTAGAATGATCCTAAACATTGCTCGGTACCCCAAGTGATCTAGAGGGTGTAGCACGAGTCCTTGGAGGTTCTAACAAGTGTAGAATAGTTAAGAGTGTATTCTAAAGGCTTAGAATGAACTAGGAATATGTATTTGGACTTATAAGAACCATTAGAATGATCCTAAACAATGCTTGAGTCCCCAAGGGAAGTAGAGCGTGTCGCACGAGTCCTTGGAGGTTCTAACAAGTGTAGAATGGTTAAGAGAGTATTCTAAAGGCTTAGAATGGTCTAGGAATGTGTATTAGGAATTATAAGAACCATTAGAATGACCCTAAACATTGCTTGGTATCCCAAAGGACGTAGAGGGTGTAGCACGAGTCCTTGGAGGTTCTAACAAGTGTAGAATAGTTAAGAGAGTATTCTAAAGGCTTAGAATGGTCTAGGAAGGTGTATTGGGACTTATAAGAACCATTAGAATGATCCTAAACATCGCTTGGTACACCAAGGGATGTAGAGGGTGTAGCACGAGTCCTTGGATGTTCTAACAAGTGAAGAATGGTTAAGAGAGTATCCTAAAGGCTTAGAATGGTCTAGGAATGTGTATTAGGACTTATAAGAACCATTAGAATGATCCTAAGCAATACTTGAGTCCTCAAGGGACGTAGAGGGTGTAGCATGAGTCCTTGGAGGTTTTAACAAGTGTATAATGGTTAAGAGAGTATTCTAAAGGCTTAGAATCTAGGAATGTGTATTAGGACTTATAAGAACATTAGAATGATCCTAAACAGTGCTTGGTACACCAAGGGACGTAGAGGGTGTAGCACGAGTCCTTGGATGTTCTAACAAGTATGGAATGGTTAAGAGAGTATTCTAAAGGCTTAGAAAGGTCTAGGAATGTGTATTAGGACTTATAAGAACCATTAGAATGATCCTAAACAATGCTTGAGTCCCCAAGGGACGTATAGGGTGTAGCACGAGTCCTTGGAGGTTCTAACAAGTGTAGAATGGTTAAGAGAGTATTCTAAAGGCTTAGAATGGTCTAGGAATGTGTATTAGGACTTATAAGAACCATTAGAATGATCCTAAAAATTGCTCGGTACCCCAAGTGACGTAGAGGGTGTAGCACGAGTCCTTGGAGGTTCTAACAAGTGTAGAATGGTTAAGAGAGTATTCTAAAGGCTTAGAATGTTCTAGGAATATGTATTTGGACTTATAAGAACCATTAGAATGATCCTAAACAATACTTGAGTCCTCAAGGGACGTAGAGGGTGTAGCACGAGTCCTTGGATGTTCTAACAAGTGTATAATGGTTAAGAGAGTATTCTAAAGGCTTAGAATGGTCTAGGAATGTGTATTAGGAGTTATAAGAACCATTAGAATGATCCTAAACATTGCTCGGTACCCCAAGTGACGTAGAGGGTGTAGCACGAGTCCTTGGAGGTTCTAACAAGTGTAGAATGGTTAAGAGAGTATTCTAAAGGCCTAGAATGGTCTAGGAATATGTATTTGGACTTATAAGAACCATTAGAATGATCCTAAACAATGCTTGAGTCCCCAAGGGACGTAGAGCGTGTAGCATGAGTCCTTGGAGGTTTTAACAAGTGTAGAATGGTTAAGAGAGTATTCTAAAGGCTTAGAATGGTCTAGGAAGGTGTATTAGGACTTATAAGAACCATTAGAATGATCCTAAACATTGCTTGGTACACAAAGGGATGTAGAGGGTGTAGCACGAGTCCTTTGATGTTCTAACAAGTGTAGAATGGTTAAGAGAGTATTCTAAAGGCTTAGAATGGTCTAGGAATGTGTATTAGGACTTATAAGAACCATTAGAATGATCCTAAACATTGCTCGGTACCCCAAGTGACCTAGAGGGTGTAGCACGAGTCGTTGGAGGTTCTAACAAGTGTAGAATGGTTAAGAGTGTATTCTAAAGGCTTAGAATGGTCTAGGAATATGTATTTGGACTTATAAGAACCATTAGAATGATCCTAAACAATGCTTGAGTCCCCAAAGGAAGTAGAGCGTGTCGCACGAGTCCTTGGAGGTTCTAACAAGTGTAGAATGGTTAAGAGAGTATTCTAAAGGCTTAGAATGGTCTAGAATGTTTATTAGGACTTATAAGAACCATTAGAATGATCCTAAACAGTACTTGAGTCCTCAAGGGACATAGAGGGTGTAGCACGAGTCCTTGGAGGTTTTAACAAGTGTATAATGGTTAAGAGAGTATTCCAAACGCTTAGAATGGTCTAGGAATATGTATTTGGACTTATATGAACCATTAGAATGATCCTAAACAATGCTCTAGTCCCCATGGGACGTAGAGGGTGTAGCATGAGTCCTTGGAGGTTCTAACAAGTGTAGAATGGTTAAGAGAGTATTCTAAAGGCTTAGAATGGTCTAGGAATGTGTATTAGGACTTATAAGAACCATTAGAATGATCCTAAACAATGCTTGGTACACCAAGGGATGTAGAGGGTGTAGCACGAGTCCTTGGATGTTCTAACAAGTGTAGAATGGTTAAGAGAGTATTCTAAAGGCTTAGAAAGGTCTAGGAATGTGTATTAGGACTTATAAGAACCATTAGAATGATCCTAAACATTGCTCGGTACCCCAAGTGATCTAGAGGGTGTAGCACGAGTCCTTGGAGGTTCTAACAAGTGTAGAATGGTTAAGAGTGTATTCTAAAGGCTTAGAATGAACTAGGAATATGTATTTGGACTTATAAGAACCATTAGAATGATCCTAAACAATGCTTGAGTCCCCAAGGGAAGTAGAGCGTGTCGCACGAGTCCTTGGAGGTTCTAACAAGTGTAGAATGGTTAAGAGAGTATTCTAAAGGCTTAGAATGGTCTAGGAATGTGTATTAGGACTTATAAGAACCATTAGAATGACCCTAAACATGGCTTGGTACCCTAAAGGACGTAGAGGGTGTAGCACGAGTCCTTGGAGGTTCTAACAAGTGTAGAATAGTTAAGAGAGTATTCTAAAGGCTTAGAATGGTCTAGGAAGGTGTATTGGGACTTATAAGAACCATTAGAATGATCCTAAACATCGCTTGGTACACCAAGGGATGTAGAGGGTGTAGCACGAGTCCTTGGATGTTCTAACAAGTGAAGAATGGTTAAGAGAGTATCCTAAAGGCTTAGAATGGTCTAGGAATGTGTATTAGGACTTATAAGAACCATTAGAATGATCCTAAGCAATACTTGAGTCCTCAAGGGACGTAGAGGGTGTAGCATGAGTCCTTGGAGGTTTTAACAAGTGTATAATGGTTAAGAGAGTATTCTAAAGGCTTAGAATCTAGGAATGTGTATTAGGACTTATAAGAACATTAGAATGATCCTAAACAGTGCTTGGTACACCAAGGGACGTAGAGGGTGTAGCACGAGTCCTTGGATGTTCTAACAAGTATGGAATGGTTAAGAGAGTATTCTAAAGGCTTAGAATGGTCTAGGAATGTGTATTAGGACTTATAAGAACCATTAGAATGATCCTAAACAATACTTGAGTCCTCAAGGGACATAGAGGGTGTAGCACGAGTCCATGGAGGTTCTAACAAGTGTAGAATGGTTAAGAGAGTATTCTAAAGGCTTAGAATGGTCTAGGAATGTTTATTAGGACTTATAAGAACCATTAGAATGATCCTAAACAGTACTTGAGTCCTCAAGGGACATAGAGGGTGTAGCACGAGTCCTTGGAGGTTTTAACAAGTGTATAATGGTTAAGAGAGTATTCCAAACGCTTAGAATGGTCTAGGAATATGTATTTGGACTTATATGAACCATTAGAATGATCCTAAACAATGCTCTAGTCCCCATGGGACGTAGAGGGTGTAGCATGAGTCCTTGGAGGTTCTAACAAGTGTAGAATGGTTAAGAGAGTATTCTAAAGGCATAGAATGGTCTAGGAAGGTGTATTAGGACTTATAAGAACCATTAGAATGATCCTCAACATTGCTTGGTACACCAAGGGATGTAGAGGGTGTAGCACGAGTCCTTGGATGTTCTAACAAGTGTAGAATGGTTAAGAGAGTATTCTAAAGGCTTAGAAAGGTCTAGGAATGTGTATTAGGACTTATAAGAACCATTAGAATGATCCTAAACAATACTTGAGTCCTCAAGGGACATAGAGGGTGTAGCACGAGTCCTTGGAGGTTCTAACAAGTGTAGAATGGTTAAGAGAGTATTCTAAAGGCTTAGAATGGTCTAGGAATGTTTATTAGGACTTATAAGAACCATTAGAATGATCCTAAACAGTACTTGAGTCCTCAAGGGACATAGAGGGTGTAGCACGAGTCCTTGGAGGTTTTAACAAGTGTATAATGGTTAAGAGAGTATTCCAAACGCTTAGAATGGTCTAGGAATATGTATTTGGACTTATATGAACCATTAGAATGATCCTAAACAATGCTCTAGTCCCCATGGGACGTAGAGGGTGTAGCATGAGTCCTTGGAGGTTCTAACAAGTGTAGAATGGTTAAGAGAGTATTCTAAAGGCTTAGAATGGTCTAGGAATGTGTATTAGGACTTATAAGAACCATTAGAATGATCCTAAACATTGCTTGGTACACCAAGGGATGTAGAGGGTGTAGCACGAGTCCTTGGATGTTCTAACAAGTGTAGAATGGTTAAGAGAGTATTCTAAAGGCTTAGAAAGGTCTAGGAATGTGTATTAGGACTTATAAGAACCATTAGAATGATCCTAAACATTGCTCGGTACCCCAAGTGATCTAGAGGGTGTAGCACGAGTCCTTGGAGGTTCTAACAAGTGTAGAATAGTTAAGAGTGTATTCTAAAGGCTTAGAATGAACTAGGAATATGTATTTGGACTTATAAGAACCATTAGAATGATCCTAAACAATGCTTGAGTCCCCAAGGGAAGTAGAGCGTGTCGCACGAGTCCTTGGAGGTTCTAACAAGTGTAGAATGGTTAAGAGAGTATTCTAAAGGCTTAGAATGGTCTAGGAATGTGTATTAGGAATTATAAGAACCATTAGAATGACCCTAAACATTGCTTGGTATCCCAAAGGACGTAGAGGGTGTAGCACGAGTCCTTGGAGGTTCTAACAAGTGTAGAATAGTTAAGAGAGTATTCTAAAGGCTTAGAATGGTCTAGGAAGGTGTATTGGGACTTATAAGAACCATTAGAATGATCCTAAACATCGCTTGGTACACCAAGGGATGTAGAGGGTGTAGCACGAGTCCTTGGATGTTCTAACAAGTGAAGAATGGTTAAGAGAGTATCCTAAAGGCTTAGAATGGTCTAGGAATGTGTATTAGGACTTATAAGAACCATTAGAATGATCCTAAGCAATACTTGAGTCCTCAAGGGACGTAGAGGGTGTAGCATGAGTCCTTGGAGGTTTTAACAAGTGTATAATGGTTAAGAGAGTATTCTAAAGGCTTAGAATCTAGGAATTTGTATTAGGACTTATAAGAACATTAGAATGATCCTAAACAGTGCTTGGTACACCAAGGGACGTAGAGGGTGTAGCACGAGTCCTTGGATGTTCTAACAAGTATGGAATGGTTAAGAGAGTATTCTAAAGGCTTAGAATGGTCTAGGAATGTGTATTAGGACTTATAAGAACCATTAGAATGATCCTAAACATTGCTCGGTACCCCAAGTGACGTAGAGGGTGTAGCACGAGTCCTTGGAGGTTCTAACAAGTGTAGAATGGTTAAGAGTGTATTCTAAAGGCTTAGAATGGTCTAGGAATATGTATTTGGACTTATAAGAACCATTAGAAGGATCCTAAACAATGCTTGAGTCCCCAAGGGAAGTAGAGCGTGTCGCACGAGTCCTTGGAGGTTCTAACAAGTGTAGAATGGTTAAGAGAGTATTCTAAAGGCTTAGAATGGTCTAGGAATCTGTATTAGGACTTATAAGAACCATTAGAATGATCCTAAACATTGCTTGGTACCCCAAAGGACGTAGAGGGTGTAGCACGAGTCCTTGGATGTTCTAACAAGTGTAGAATGGTTAAGAGAGTATTCTAAAGGCTTAGAAAGGTCTAGGAATGTGTATTAGAACTTATAAGAACCATTAGAATGATCCTAAACAATACTTGAGTCCTCAAGGGACATAGAGGGTGTAGCACGAGTCCTTGGAGGTTTTAACAAGTGTATAATGGTTAAGAGAGTATTCTAAAGGCTTAGAATGGTCTAGGAATATGTATTTGGACTTATATGAACCATTAGAATGATCCTAAACAATGCTCTAGTCCCCATGGGACGTAGAGGGTGTAGCATGAGTCCTTGGAGGTTCTAACAAGTGTAGAATGGTTAAGAGAGTATTCTAAAGGCTTAGAATGGTCTAGTAAGGTGTATTAGGACTTATAAGAACCATTAGAATGATCCTAAACATTGCTTGGTACACCAAGGGATGTAGAGGGTGTAGCACGAGTCCTTGGATGTTCTAACAAGTGTAGAATGGTTAAGAGAGTATTCTAAAGGCTTAGAAAGGTCTAGGAATGTGTATTAGGACTTATAAGAACCATTAGAATGATCCTAAACAATACTTGAGTCCTCAAGGGACATAGAGGGTGTAGCACGAGTCCTTGGAGGTTCTAACAAGTGTAGAATGGTTAAGAGAGTATTCTAAAGGCTTAGAATGGTCTAGGAAGGTGTATTAGGACTTATAAGAACATTAGAATGATCCTAAACAGTGCTTGGTACACCAAGGGACGTAGAGGGTGTAGCACGAGTCCTGGGATGTTCTAACAAGTATGGAATGGTTAAGAGAGTATTCTAAAGGCTTAGAATGGTCTAGGAATGTGTATTAGGACTTATAAGAACCATTAGAATGACCCTAAACATGGCTTGGTACCCTAAAGGACGTAGAGGGTGTAGCACGAGTCCTTGGATGTTCTAACAAGTATGGAATGGTTAAGAGAGTATTCTAAAGGCTTAGAATGGTCTAGGAATGTGTATTAGGACTTATAAGAACCATTAGAATGATCCTAAACATTGCTCGGTACCCCAAGTGACGTAGAGGGTGTAGCACGAGTCCTTGGAGGTTCTAACAAGTGTAGAATGGTTAAGAGTGTATTCTAAAGGCTTAGAATGGTCTAGGAATGTGTATTAGGACTTATAAGAACCATTAGAATGATCCTAAACAATACTTGAGTCCTCAAGGGACATAGAGGGTGTAGCACGAGTCCTTGGAGGTTCTAACAAGTGTAGAATGGTTAAGAGAGTATTCTAAAGGCTTAGAATGGTCTAGGAAGGTGTATTAGGACTTATAAGAACATTAGAATGATCCTAAACAGTGCTTGGTACACCAAGGGACGTAGAGGGTGTAGCACGAGTCCTTGGATGTTCTAACAAGTATGGAATGGTTAAGAGAGTATTCTAAAGGCTTAGAATGGTCTAGGAATGTGTATTAGGACTTATAAGAACCATTAGAATGATCCTAAACATTGCTCGGTACCCCAAGTGACGTAGAGGGTGTAGCACGAGTCCTTGGAGGTTCTAACAAGTGTAGAATGGTTAAGAGTGTATTCTAAAGGCTTAGAATGGTCTAGGAATATGTATTTGGACTTATAAGAACCATTAGAAGGATCCTAAACAATGCTTGAGTCCCCAAGGGAAGTAGAGCGTGTCGCATGAGTCCTTGGAGGTTCTAACAAGTGTAGAATGGTTAAGAGAGTATTCTAAAGGCTTAGAATGGTCTAGGAATGTGTATTAGGACTTATAAGAACCATTAGAATGATCCTAAACATTGCTTGGTACCCCAAAGGACGTAGAGGGTGTAGCACGAGTCCTTGGATGTTCTAACAAGTGTAGAATGGTTAAGAGAGTATTCTAAAGGCTTAGAAAGGTCTAGGAATGTGTATTAGAACTTATAAGAACCATTAGAATGATCCTAAACAATACTTGAGTCCTCAAGGGACATAGAGGGTGTAGCACGAGTCCTTGGAGGTTTTAACAAGTGTATAATGGTTAAGAGAGTATTCTAAAGGCTTAGAATGGTCTAGGAATATGTATTTGGACTTATATGAACCATTAGAATGATCCTAAACAATGCTCTAGTCCCCATGGGACGTAGAGGGTGTAGCAGGAGTCCTTGGAGGTTCTAACAAGTGTAGAATGGTTAAGAGAGTATTCTAAAGGCTTAGAATGGTCTAGGAAGGTGTATTAGGACTTATAAGAACCATTAGAATGATCCTAAACATTGCTTGGTACACCAAGGGATGTAGAGGGTGTAGCACGAGTCCTTGGATATTCTAACAAGTGTAGAATGGTTAAGAGAGTATTCTAAAGGCTTAGAAAGGTCTAGGAATGTGTATTAGGACTTATAAGAACCATTAGAATGATCCTAAACAATACTTGAGTCCTCAAGGGACATAGAGGGTGTAGCACGCGTCCTTGGAGGTTCTAACAAGTGTAGAATGGTTAAGAGAGTATTCTA
This sequence comes from Crotalaria pallida, assembly GCA_037953625.1. Taxonomy (NCBI): domain Eukaryota; kingdom Viridiplantae; phylum Streptophyta; class Magnoliopsida; order Fabales; family Fabaceae; genus Crotalaria; species Crotalaria pallida. The sequence continues at coordinate 68,459,045 of CM075649.1, read as the reverse complement.
AAGGCTTAGAATGGTCTAGGAAGGTGTATTAGGACTTATAAGAACCATTAGAATGATCATAAACATTGCTTGGTACACCAAGGGATGTAGAGGGTGTAGCACGAGTCCTTTGATGTTCTAACAAGTGTAGAATGGTTAAGAGAGTATTCTAAAGGCTTAGAATGGTCTAGGAATGTGTATTAGGACTTATAAGAACCATTAGAATGATCCTAAACATTGCTCGGTACCCCAAGTGACGTAGAGGGTGTAGCACGAGTCCTTGGAGGTTCTAACAAGTGTAGAATGGTTAAGAGTGTATTCTAAAGGCTTAGAATGGTCTAGGAATATGTATTTGGACTTATAAGAACCATTAGAAGGATCCTAAACAATGCTTGAGTCCCCAAGGGAAGTAGAGCGTGTCGCATGAGTCCTTGGAGGTTCTAACAAGTGTAGAATGGTTAAGAGAGTATTCTAAAGGCTTAGAATGGTCTAGGAATGTGTATTAGGACTTATAAGAACCATTAGAATGATCCTAAACATTGCTTGGTACCCCAAAGGACGTAGAGGGTGTAGCACGAGTCCTTGGATGTTCTAACAAGTGTAGAATGGTTAAGAGAGTATTCTAAAGGCTTAGAAAGGTCTAGGAATGTGTATTAGAACTTATAAGAACCATTAGAATGATCCTAAACAATACTTGAGTCCTCAAGGGACATAGAGGGTGTAGCACGAGTCCTTGGAGGTTTTAACAAGTGTATAATGGTTAAGAGAGTATTCTAAAGGCTTAGAATGGTCTAGGAATATGTATTTGGATTATATGAACCATTAGAATGATCCTAAACAATGCTCTAGTCCCCAAAGGAAGTAGAGCGTGTCGCACGAGTCCTTGGAGGTTCTAACAAGTATAGAATGGTTAAGAGAGTATTCTAAAGGCTTAGAATGGTCTAGGAATGTTTATTAGGACTTATAAGAACCATTAGAAGGATCCTAAACAATACTTGAGTCCTCAAGGGACATAGAGGGTGTAGCACGCGTCCTTGGAGGTTCTAACAAGTGTAGAATGGTTAAGAGAGTATTCTAAAGGCTTAGAATGGTCTAGGAAGGTGTATTAGGACTTATAAGAACCATTAGAATGATCCTAAACATTGCTTGGTACACCAAGGGATGTAGAGGGTGTAGCACGAGTCCTTTGATGTTCTAACAAGTGTAGAATGGTTAAGAGAGTATTCTAAAGGCTTAGAATGGTCTAGGAATGTGTATTAGGACTTATAAGAACCATTAGAATGATCCTAAACATTGCTCGGTACCCCAAGTGACCTAGAGGGTGTAGCACGAGTCCTTGGAGGTTCTAACAAGTGTAGAATGGTTAAGAGTGTATTCTAAAGGCTTAGAATGGTCTAGGAATATGTATTTGGACTTATAAGAACCATTAGAATGATCCTAAACAATGCTTGAGTGCCCAAAGGAAGTAGAGCGTGTCGCACGAGTCCTTGGAGGTTCTAACAAGTATAGAATGGTTAAGAGAGTATTCTAAAGGCTTAGAATGGTCTAGGAATGTTTATTAGGACTTATAAGAACCATTAGAATGATCCTAAACAGTACTTGAGTCCTCAAGGGACATAGAGGGTGTAGCACGAGTCCTTGGAGGTTTTAACAAGTGTATAATGGTTAAGAGAGTATTCCAAACGCTTAGAATGGTCTAGGAATATGTATTTGGACTTATATGAACCATTAGAATGATCCTAAACAATGCTCTAGTCCCCATGGGACGTAGAGGGTGTAGAATGAGTCCTTGGAGGTTCTAACAAGTGTAGAATGGTTAAGAGAGTATTCTAAAGGCTTAGAAAGGTCTAGGAATGTGTATTAGGACTTATAAGAACCATTAGAATGATCCTAAACATTGCTCGGTACCCCAAGTGACCTAGAGGGTGTAGCACGAGTCCTTGGAGGTTCTAACAAGTGTAGAATGGTTAAGAGTGTATTCTAAAGGCTTAGAATGGTCTAGGAATATGTATTTGGACTTATAAGAACCATTAGAATGATCCTAAACAATGCTTGAGTCCCCAAGGGAAGTAGAGCGTGTCGCACGAGTCCTTGGAGGTTCTAACAAGTGTAGAATGGTTAAGAGAGTATTCTAAAGGCTTAGAATGGTCTAGGAATGTGTATTAGGACTTATAAGAACCATTAGAATGACCCTAAACATTGCTTGGTACCCCAAAGGACGTAGAGGGTGTAGCACGAGTCCTTGGAGGTTCTAACAAGTGTAGAATGGTTAAGAGAGTATTCTAAAGGCTTAGAATGGTCTAGGAAGGTGTATTGGGACTTATAAGAACCATTAGAATGATCCTAAACATCGCTTGGTACACCAAGGGATGTAGAGGGTGTAGCACGAGTCCTTGGATGTTCTAACAAGTGAAGAATGGTTAAGAGAGTATTCTAAAGGCTTAGAATGGTCTAGGAATGTGTATTAGGACTTATAAGAACCATTAGAATGATCCTAAGCAATACTTGAGTCCTCAAGGGACGTAGAGGGTGTAGCATGAGTCCTTGGAGGTTTTAACAAGTGTATAATGGTTAAGAGAGTATTCTAAAGGCTTAGAATCTAGGAATGTGTATTAGGACTTATAAGAACATTAGAATGATCCTAAACAGTGCTTGGTACACCAAGGGATGTAGAGGGTGTAGCACGAGTCCTTGGATGTTCTAACAAGTATGGAATGGTTAAGAGAGTATTCTAAAGGCTTAGAATGGTCTAGGAATGTGTATTAGGACTTATAAGAACCATTAGAATGATCCTAAACATTGCTCGGTACCCCAAGTGACGTAGAGGGTGTAGCACGAGTCCTTGGAGGTTCTAACAAGTGTAGAATGGTTAAGAGTGTATTCTAAAGGCTTAGAATGGTCTAGGAATATGTATTTGGACTTATAAGAACCATTAGAATGATCCTAAACAATGCTTGAGTCCCCAAAGGAAGTAGAGCGTGTCGCACGAGTCCTTGGAGGTTCTAACAAGTATAGAATGGTTAAGAGAGTATTCTAAAGGCTTAGAATGGTCTAGGAATGTTTATTAGGACTTATAAGAACCATTAGAATGATCCTAAACAGTACTTGAGTCCTCAAGGGACATAGAGGGTGTAGCACGAGTCCTTGGAGGTTTTAACAAGTGTATAATGGTTAAGAGAGTATTCCAAACGCTTAGAATGGTCTAGGAATATGTATTTGGACTTATATGAACCATTAGAATGATCCTAAACAATGCTCTAGTCCCCAAGGGACGTAGAGGGTGTAGAATGAGTCCTTGGAGGTTCTAACAAGTGTAGAATGGTTAAGAGAGTATTCTAAAGGCTTAGAAAGGTCTAGGAATGTGTATTAGGACTTATAAGAACCATTAGAATGATCCTAAACATTGCTCGGTACCCCAAGTGACCTAGAGGGTGTAGCACGAGTCCTTGGAGGTTCTAACAAGTGTAGAATGGTTAAGAGTGTATTCTAAAGGCTTAGAATGGTCTAGGAATATGTATTTGGACTTATAAGAACCATTAGAATGATCCTAAACAATGCTTGAGTCCCCAAGGGAAGTAGAGCGTGTCGCACGAGTCCTTGGAGGTTCTAACAAGTGTAGAATGGTTAAGAGAGTATTCTAAAGGCTTAGAATGGTCTAGGAATGTGTATTAGGACTTATAAGAACCATTAGAATGACCCTAAACATTGCTTGGTACCCCAAAGGACGTAGAGGGTGTAGCACGAGTCCTTGGAGGTTCTAACAAGTGTAGAATGGTTAAGAGAGTATTCTAAAGGCTTAGACTGGTCTAGGAAGGTGTATTGGGACTTATAAGAACCATTAGAATGATCCTAAACATCGCTTGGTACACCAAGGGATGTAGAGGGTGTAGCACGAGTCCTTGGATGTTCTAACAAGTGAAGAATGGTTAAGAGAGTATTCTAAAGGCTTAGAATGGTCTAGGAATGTGTATTAGGACTTATAAGAACCATTAGAATGATCCTAAGCAATACTTGAGTCCTCAAGGGACGTAGAGGGTGTAGCATGAGTCCTTGGAGGTTTTAACAAGTGTATAATGGTTAAGAGAGTATTCTAAAGGCTTAGAATCTAGGAATGTGTATTAGGACTTATAAGAACATTAGAATGATCCTAAACAGTGCTTGGTACACCAAGGGACGTAGAGGGTGTAGCACGAGTCCTTGGATGTTCTAACAAGTATGGAATGGTTAAGAGAGTATTCTAAAGGCTTAGAATGGTCTAGGAATGTGTATTAGGACTTATAAGAACCATTAGAATGATCCTAAACATTGCTCGGTACCCCAAGTGACGTAGAGGGTGTAGCACGAGTCCTTGGAGGTTCTAACAAGTGTAGAATGGTTAAGAGTGTATTCTAAAGGCTTAGAATGGTCTAGGAATATGTATTTGGACTTATAAGAACCATTAGAAGGATCCTAAACAAAGCTTGGGTCCCCGAGGGAAGTAGAGCGTGTCGCACGAGTCCTTGGATGTTCTAACAAGTGTAGAATGGTTAAGAGAGTATTCTAAAGGCTTAGAAAGGTCTAGGAATGTGTATTAGGACTTATAAGAACCATTAGAATGATCCTAAACAATACTTGAGTCCTCAAGGGACATAGAGGGTGTAGCACGAGTCCTTGGAGGTTCTAACAAGTGTAGAATGGTTAAGAGAGTATTCTAAAGGCTTAGAATGGTCTAGGAAGGTGTATTAGGACTTATAAGAACCATTAGAATGATCCTAAACATTGCTCGGTACCCCAAGTGACGTAGAGGGTGTAGCATGAGTCCTTGGAGGTTTTAACAAGTGTATAATGGTTAAGAGAGTATTCTAAAGGCTTAGAATCTAGGAATGTGTATTAGGACTTATAAGAACATTAGAATGATCCTAAACAGTGCTTGGTACACCAAGGGACGTAGAGGGTGTAGCACGAGTCCTTGGATGTTCTAACAAGTATGGAATGGTTAAGAGAGTATTCTAAAGGCTTAGAATGGTCTAGGAATGTGTATTAGGACTTATAAGAACCATTAGAATGATCCTAAACATTGCTCGGTACCCCAAGTGACGTAGAGGGTGTAGCACGAGTCCTTGGAGGTTCTAACAAGTGTAGAATGGTTAAGAGAGTATTCTAAAGGCTTAGAATGGTCTAGGAATGTGTATTAGGACTTATAAGAACCATTAGAATGATCCTAAACATTGCTTGGTACACCAAGGGATGTAGAGGGTGTAGCACGAGTCCTTGGATGTTCTAACAAGTGTAGAATGGTTAAGAGAGTATTCTAAAGGCTTAGAAAGGTCTAGGAATGTGTATTAGGACTTATAAGAACCATTAGAATGATCCTAAACAATACTTGAGTCCTCAAGGGACATAGAGGGTGTAGCACGAGTCCTTGGAGGTTCTAACAAGTGTAGAATGGTTAAGAGAGTATTCTAAAGGCTTAGAATGGTCTAGGAAGGTGTATTAGGACTTATAAGAACCATTAGAATGATCCTAAACATTGCTTGGTACACCAAGGGATGTAGAGGGTGTAGCACGAGTCCTTTGATGTTCCAACAAGTGTAGAATGGTTAAGAGAGTATTCTAAAGGCTTAGAATGGTCTAGGAATTTGTATTAGGACTTATAAGAACCATTAGAATGATCCTAAACATTGCTCGGTACCCCAAGTGACCTAGAGGGTGTAGCATGAGTCCTTGGAGGTTCTAACAAGTGTAGAATGGTTAAGAGTGTATTCTAAAGGCTTAGAATGGTCTAGGAATATGTATTTGGACTTATAAGAACCATTAGAATGATCCTAAACAATGCTTGAGTCCCCAAAGGAAGTAGAGCGTGTCGCACGAGTCCATTGAGGTTCTAACAAGTATAGAATGGTTAAGAGAGTATTCTAAAGGCTTAGAGTGGTCTAGGAATGTTTATTAGGACTTATAAGAACCATTAGAATGATCCTAAACAGTACTTGAGTCCTCAAGGGACATAGAGGGTGTAGCACGAGTCCTTGGAGGTTTTAACAAGTGTATAATGGTTAAGAGAGTATTCCAAACGCTTAGAATGGTCTAGGAATATGTATTTGGACTTATAAGAACCATTAGAATGATCCTAAACAATGCTTGAGTCCCCAAAGGAAGTAGAGCGTGTAGCACGAGTCCTTGGAGGTTCTAACAAGTGTAGAATGGTTAAGAGAGTATTCTAAAGGCTTAGAATGGTCTAGGAAGGTGTATTAGGACTTATAAGAACCATTAGAATGATCCTAAACATTGCTTGGTACACCAAGGGATGTAGAGGGTGTAGCACGAGTCCTTTGATGTTCTAACAAGTGTAGAATGGTTAAGAGAGTATTCTCAAGGCTTAGAATGGTCTAGGAATGTGTATTAGGACTTATAAGAACCATTAGAATGATCCTAAACATTGCTCGGTACCCCAAGTGACCTAGAGGGTGTAGCACGAGTCCTTGGAGGTTCTAACAAGTGTAGAATGGTTAAGAGTGTATTCTAAAGGCTTAGAATGGTCTAGGAATATGTATTTGGACTTATAAGAACCATTAGAATGATCCTAAACAATGCTTGAGTCCCCAAAGGAAGTAGAGCGTGTCGCACGAGTCCTTGGAGGTTCTAACAAGTGTAGAATGGTTAAGAGAGTATTCTAAAGGCTTAGAATGGTCTAGGAATGTTTATTAGGACTTATAAGAACCATTAGAATGATCCTAAACAGTACTTGAGTCCTCAAGGGACATAGAGGGTGTAGCACGAGTCCTTGGAGGTTTTAATAAGTGTATAATGGTTAAGAGAGTATTCCAAACGCTTAGAATGGTCTAGGAATATGTATTTGGACTTATATGAACCATTAGAATGATCCTAAACAATGCTTGAGTCCCCAAGGGACGTAGAGCGTGTAGCATGAGTCCTTGGAGGTTTTAACAAGTGTAGAATGGTTAAGAGAGTATTCTAAAGGCTTAGAATGGTCTAGGAATGTGTATTAGGACTTATAAGAACCATTAGAATGATCCTAAACATTTCTTGGTACCCCAAAGGACGTAGAGGGTGTAACACGAGTCCTTGGGGGTTCTAAAAAGTGTAGAAAGGTTAAGAGAGTATTATAAAGGCTTAGAATGGTCTAGGAATGTTTATTAGGACTTATGAGAACCATTAGAATGATCCTAAACAATACTTGAGTCCTCAAGGGACATAGAGGGTGTAGCACGAGTCCTTGGAGGTTTTAACAAGTGTATAATGGTTAAGAGAGTATTCTAAAGGCTTAGAATCTAGGAATGTGTATTAGGACTTATAAGAACTATTAGAATGATCCTAAACATTGCTTGGTACACCAAGGGACGTAGAGGGTGTAGCACGAGTCCTAGGATGTTCTAACAAGTGTAGAATGGTTAAGAGAGTATTCCAAAGGCTTAGAATGGTCTAGGAATGTGTATTAGGACTTATAAGAACCATTAGAATGATCCTAAACATTGCTCGGTACCCCAAGTGACGTAGAGGGTGTAGCACGAGTCCTTGGAGGTTCTAACAAGTGTAGAATGGTTAAGAGAGTATTCTAAAGGCTTAGAATGGTCTAGGAATATGTATTTGGACTTATAAGAACCATTAGAATGATCCTAAACAATGCTTGAGTCCCCAAGGGACGTAGAGCGTGAAGCACAAGTGACGTAGAGGGTGTAGCACGAGTCCTTGGAGGTTCTAACAAGTGTAGAATGGTTAAGAGAGTATTCCAAAGGCTTAGAATGGTCTAGGAATGTGTATTAGGACTTATAAGAACCATTAGAATGATCCTAAACATTGCTCGGTACCCCAAGTGACGTAGAGGGTGTAGCACGAGTCCTTCGAGGTTCTAACAAGTGTAGAATGGTTAAGAGTGTATTCTAAAGGCTTAGAATGGTCTAGGAATATGTATTTGGACTTATAAGAACCATTAGAATGATCCTAAACAATGCTTGAGTCCCCAAGGGAAGTAGAGTGTGTCGCATGAGTCCTTGGAGGTTCTAACAAGTGTAGAATGGTTAAGAGAGTATTCTAAAGGCTTAGAATGGTCTAGGAATGTGTATTAGGACTTATAAGAACCATTAGAATTATCCTAAACATTGCTTGGTACCCCAAAGGACGTAGAGGGTGTAGCACGAGTCCTTGGAGGTTCTAACAAGTGTAGAATGGTTAAGAGAGTATTCTAAAGGCTTATAATGGTCTAGGAATATGTATTTGGACTTATATGAACCATTAGAATGATCCTAAACAATACTTGACTCCCCAAGGGACGTAGAGGGTGTAGCATGAGTCCTTGGAGGTTCTAACAAGTGTAGAATGGTTAAGAGAGTATTCTTAAGGCTTAGAATGGTCTAGGAAGGTGTATTAGGACTTGTAAGAACCATTAGAATGATCCTAAACATTGCTTGGTACACCAAGGGATGTAGAGGGTGTAGCACGAGTCCTTGGATGTTCTAACAAGTGTAGAATGGTTAAGAGAGTATTCTAAAGGCTTAGAATGGTCTAGGAATGTTTATTAGGACTTATAAGAACCATTAGAATGATCCTAAACAATACTTGAGTCCTCAAGGGACATAGAGGGTGTAGCACGAGTCCTTGGAGGTTTTAACAAGTGTATAATGGTTAAGAGAGTATTCTAAAGGCTTAGAATCTAGGAATGTGCATTAGGACTTAAAAGAACTATTAGAATGATCCTAAACATTGCTTGGTACACCAAGGGACGTAGAGGGTGTAGCACGAGTCCTTGGATGTTCTAACAAGTGTAGAATGGTAAAGAGAGTATTCTAAAGGCTTAGAATGGTCTAGGAATGTGTATTAAGACTTATAAGAACCATTAGAATGATCCTAAACATTGCTCGGTACCCCAAGTGACGTAGAGGGTGTAGCACAAGTCCTTGGAGGTTCTAACAAGTGTAGAATGGTTAAGAGAGTATTCTAAAGGCTTAGAATGGTCTAGGAATATGTATTTGGACTTATAAGAACCATTAGAATGATCCTAAACAATGCTTGAGTCCCCAAGGGACGTAGAGCGTGTAGCATGAGTCCTTGGAGGTTCTAACAAGTGTAGAATAGTTAAGAGAGTATTCTAAAGGCTTAGAATGGTCTAGTAATATGTATTTGGACTTATAAGCACCATTAGAATGATCCTAAACAATGCTTGAGTCCCCAAGGGACGTAGAGCGTGTAGCATGAGTCCTTGGAGGTTCTAACAAGTGTAGAATGGTTAAGAGAGTATTCTAAAGGCTTAGAATGGTCTAGGAATGTGTATTAGGACTTATAAGAACCATTAGAATGATCCTAAACAATGCTTGGTACACCAAGGGATATAGAGGGTGTAGCACGAGTCCTTGGATGTTCTAACAAGTGTAGAATGGTTAAGAGAGTATTCTAAAGGCTTTGAATGGTCTAGGAATGTTTATTAGGACTTATAAGAACCATTAGAATGATCCTAAACATTGCTCGGTACCCCAAGTGACGTAGAGGGTGTAGCATGAGTCCTTGGAGGTTCTAACAAGTGTAGAATGGTTAAGAGAGTATTCTAAAGGCTTAGAATGGTCTAGGAATCTGTATTTGGACTTATAAGAACCATTAGAATGATCCTAAAATATGCTTGAGTCCCCAAGGGACGTAGAGCGTGTAGCATGAGTCCTTGGAGGTTCTAACAAGTGTAGAATAGTTAAGAGAGTATTCTAAAGGCTTAGAATGGTCTAGTAATATGTATTTGGACTTATAAGCACCATTAGAATGATCCTAAACAATGCTTGAGTCCGCAAGGGACGTAGAGCGTGTAGCATGAGTCCTTGGAGGTTCTAACAAGTGTAGAATGGTTAAGAGAGTATTCTAAAGGCTTAGAATGGTCTAGGAATGTGTATTAGGACTTATAAGAACCATTAGAATGATCCTAAACATTTCTTGGTACCCCAAAGGACGTAGAGGGTGTAACACGAGTCCTTGGGGGTTCTAAAAAGTGTAGAAAGGTTAAGAGAGTATTATAAAGGCTTAGAATGGTCTAGGAATGTTTATTAGGACTTATGAGAACCATTAGAATGATCCTAAACAATACATGAGTCCTCAAGGGACATAGAGGGTGTAGCACGAGTCCTTGGAGGTTTTAACAAGTGTATAATGGTTAAGAGAGTATTCTAAAGGCTTAGAATCTAGGAATGTGTATTAGGACTTATAAGAACTATTAGAATGATCCTAAACATTGCTTGGTACACCAAGGGACGTAGAGGGTGTAGCACGAGTCCTTGGATGTTCTAACAAGTGTAGAATGGTTAAGAGAGTATTCCAAAGGCTTAGAATGGTCTAGGAATGTGTATTAGGACTTATAAGAACCATTAGAATGATCCTAAACATTGCTCGGTACCCCAAGTGACGTAGAGGGTGTAGCACGAGTCCTTGGAGGTTCTAACAAGTGTAGAATGGTTAAGAGAGTATTCTAAAGGCTTAGAATGGTCTAGGAATATGTATTTGGACTTATAAGAACCATTAGAATGATCCTAAACAATGCTTGAGTCCCCAAGGGACGTAGAGCGTGAAGCACAAGTGACGTAGAGGGTGTAGCACGAGTCCTTGGAGGTTCTAACAAGTGTAGAATGGTTAAGAGAGTATTCTAAAGGCTTAGAATGGTCTAGAAATGTGTATTAGGACTTATAAGAACCATTAGAATGATCCTAAACATTGCTCGGTACCCCAAGTGACGTAGAGGGTGTAGCACGAGTCCTTCGAGGTTCTAACAAGTGTAGAATGGTTAAGAGTGTATTCTAAAGGCTTAGAATGGTCTAGGAATATGTATTTGGACTTATAAGAACCATTAGAATGATCCTAAACAATGCTTGAGTCCCCAAGGGAAGTAGAGTGTGTCGCATGAGTCCTTGGAGGTTCTAACAAGTGTAGAATATTTAAGAGAGTATTCTAAAGGCTTAGAATGGTCTAGGAATGTGTATTAGGACTTATAAGAACCATTAGAATTATCCTAAACATTGCTTGGTACCCCAAAGGACGTAGAGGGTGTAGCACGAGTCCTTGGAGGTTCTAACAAGTGTAGAATGGTTAAGAGAGTATTCTAAAGGCTTATAATGGTCTAGGAATATGTATTTGGACTTATATGAACCATTAGAATGATCCTAAACAATACTTGACTCCCCAAGGGACGTAGAGGGTGTAGCATGAGTCCTTGGAGGTTCTAACAAGTGTAGAATGGTTAAGAGAGTATTCTTAAGGCTTTGAATGGTCTAGGAAGGTGTATTAGGACTTGTAAGAACCATTAGAATGATCCTAAACATTGCTTGGTACACCAAGGGATGTAGAGGGTGTAGCACGAGTCCTTGGATGTTCTAACAAGTGTAGAATGGTTAAGAGAGTATTCTAAAGGCTTAGAATGGTCTAGGAATGTTTATTAGGACTTATAAGAACCATTAGAATGATCCTAAACAATACTTGAGTCCTCAAAGGACATAGAGGGTGTAGCACGAGTCCTTGGAGGTTTTAACAAGTGTATAATGGTTAAGAGAGTATTCTAAAGGCTTAGAATCTAGGAATGTGCATTAGGACTTAAAAGAACTATTAGAATGATCCTAAACATTGCTTGGTACACCAAGGGACGTAGAGGGTGTAGCACGAGTCCTTGGATGTTCTAACAAGTGTAGAATAGTTAAGACAGTATTCTAAAGGCTTAGAATGGTCTAGTAATATGTATTTGGACTTATAAGCACCATTAGAATGATCCTAAACAATGCTTGAGTCCCCAAGGGACGTAGAGCGTGTAGCATGAGTCCTTGGAGGTTCTAACAAGTGTAGAATGGTTAAGAGAGTATTCTAAAGGCTTTGAATGGTCTAGGAATGTTTATTAGGACTTATAAGAACCATTAGAATGATCCTAAACATTGCTCGGTACCCCAAGTGACGTAGAGGGTGTAGCATGAGTCCTTGGAGGTTCTAACAAGTGTAGAATGGTTAAGAGAGTATTCTAAAGGCTTAGAATGGTCTAGGAATCTGTATTTGGACTTATAAGAACCATTAGAATGATCCTAAAATATGCTTGAGTCCCCAAGGGACGTAGAGCGTGTAGCATGAGTTCTTGGAGGTTCTAACAAGTGTAGAATAGTTAAGAGAGTATTCTAAAGGCTTAGAATGGTCTAGTAATATGTATTTGGACTTATAAGCACCATTAGAATGATCCTAAACAATGCTTGAGTCCGCAAGGGACGTAGAGCGTGTAGCATGAGTCCTTGGAGGTTCTAACAAGTGTAGAATGGTTAAGAGAGTATTCTAAAGGCTTAGAATGGTCTAGGAATGTGTATTAGGACTTATAAGAACCATTAGAATGATCCTAAACATTTCTTGGTACCCCAAAGGACGTAGAGGGTGTAACACGAGTCCTTGGGGGTTCTAAAAAGTGTAGAAAGGTTAAGAGAGTATTATAAAGGCTTAGAATGGTCTAGGAATGTTTATTAGGACTTATGAGAACCATTAGAATGATCCTAAACAATACTTGAGTCCTCAAGGGACATAGAGGGTGTAGCACGAGTCCTTGGAGGTTTTAACAAGTGTATAATGGTTAAGAGAGTATTCTAAAGGCTTAGAATCTAGGAATGTGTATTAGGACGTATAAGAACTATTAGAATGATCCTAAACATTGCTTGGTACACCAAGGGACGTAGAGGGTGTAGCACGAGTCCTTGGATGTTCTAACAAGTGTAGAATGGTTAAGAGAGTATTCCAAAGGCTTAGAATGGTCTAGGAATGTGTATTAGGACTTATAAGAACCATTAGAATGATCCTAAACATTGCTCGGTACCCCAAGTGACGTAGAGGGTGTAGCACGAGTCCTTGGAGGTTCTAACAAGTGTAGAATGGTTAAGAGAGTATTCTAAAGGCTTAGAATGGTCTAGGAATATGTATTTGGACTTATAAGAACCATTAGAATGATCCTAAACAATGCTTGAGTCCCCAAGGGACGTAGAGCGTGAAGCACAAGTGACGTAGAGGGTGTAGCACGAGTCCTTGGAGGTTCTAACAAGTGTAGAATGGTTAAGAGAGTATTCTAAAGGCTTAGAATGGTCTAGAAATGTGTATTAGGACTTATAAGAACCATTAGAATGATCCTAAACATTGCTCGGTACCCCAAGTGACGTAGAGGGTGTAGCACGAGTCCTTCGAGGTTCTAACAAGTGTAGAATGGTTAAGAGTGTATTCTAAAGGCTTAGAATGGTCTAGGAATATGTATTTGGACTTATAAGAACCATTAGAATGATCCTAAACAATGCTTGAGTCCCCAAGGGAAGTAGAGTGTGTCGCATGAGTCCTTGGAGGTTCTAACAAGTGTAGAATATTTAAGAGAGTATTCTAAAGGCTTAGAATGGTCTAGGAATGTGTATTAGGACTTATAAGAACCATTAGAATTATCCTAAACATTGCTTGGTACCCCAAAGGACGTAGAGGGTGTAGCACGAGTCCTTGGAGGTTCTAACAAGTGTAGAATGGTTAAGAGAGTATTCTAAAGGCTTATAATGGTCTAGGAATATGTATTTGGACTTATATGAACCATTAGAATGATCCTAAACAATACTTGACTCCCCAAGGGACGTAGAGGGTGTAGCATGAGTCCTTGGAGGTTCTAACAAGTGTAGAATGGTTAAGAGAGTATTCTTAAGGCTTAGAATGGTCTAGGAAGGTGTATTAGGACTTGTAAGAACCATTAGAATGATCCTAAACATTGCTTGGTACACCAAGGGATGTAGAGGGTGTAGCACGAGTCCTTGGATGTTCTAACAAGTGTAGAATGGTTAAGAGAGTATTCTAAAGGCTTAGAATGGTCTAGGAATGTTTATTAGGACTTATAAGAACCATTAGAATGATCCTAAACAATACTTGAGTCCTCAAAGGACATAGAGGGTGTAGCACGAGTCCTTGGAGGTTTTAACAAGTGTATAATGGTTAAGAGAGTATTCTAAAGGCTTAGAATCTAGGAATGTGCATTAGGACTTAAAAGAACTATTAGAATGATCCTAAACATTGCTTGGTACACCAAGGGACGTAGAGGGTGTAGCACGAGTCCTTGGATGTTCTAACAAGTGTAGAATGGTTAAGAGAGTATTCCAAAGGCTTAGAATGGTCTAGGAATGTGTATTAGGACTTATAAGAACCATTAGAATGATCCTAAACATTGCTCGGTACCCCAAGTGACGTAGAGGGTGTAGCACGAGTCCTTGGAGGTTCTAACAAGTGTAGAATGGTTAAGAGAGTATTCTAAAGGCTTAGAATGGTCTAGGAATATGTATTTGGACTTATAAGAACCATTAGAATGATCCTAAACAATGCTTGAGTCCCCAAGGGACGTAGAGCGTGAAGCACAAGTGACGTAGAGGGTGTAGCACGAGTCCTTGGAGGTTCTAACAAGTGTAGAATGGTTAAGAGAGTATTCTAAAGGCTTAGAATGGTCTAGAAATGTGTATTAGGACTTATAAGAACCATTAGAATGATCCTAAACATTGCTCGGTACCCCAAGTGACGTAGAGGGTGTAGCACGAGTCCTTCGAGGTTCTAACAAGTGTAGAATGGTTAAGAGTGTATTCTAAAGGCTTAGAATGGTCTAGGAATATGTATTTGGACTTATAAGAACCATTAGAATGATCCTAAACAATGCTTGAGTCCCCAAGGGAAGTAGAGTGTGTCGCATGAGTCCTTGAAGGTTCTAACAAGTGTAGAATATTTAAGAGAGTATTCTAAAGGCTTAGAATGGTCTAGGAATGTGTATTAGGACTTATAAGAACCATTAGAATTATCCTAAACATTGCTTGGTACCCCAAAGGACGTAGAGGGTGTAGCACGAGTCCTTGGAGGTTCTAACAAGTGTAGAATGGTTAAGAGAGTATTCTAAAGGCTTATAATGGTCTAGGAATATGTATTTGGACTTATATGAACCATTAGAATGATCCTAAACAATACTTGACTCCCCAAGGGACGTAGAGGGTGTAGCATGAGTCCTTGGAGGTTCTAACAAGTGTAGAATGGTTAAGAGAGTATTCTTAAGGCTTAGAATGGTCTAGGAAGGTGTATTAGGACTTGTAAGAACCATTAGAATGATCCTAAACATTGCTTGGTACACCAAGGGATGTAGAGGGTGTAGCACGAGTCCTTGGATGTTCTAACAAGTGTAGAATGGTTAAGAGAGTATTCTAAAGGCTTAGAATGGTCTAGGAATGTTTATTAGGACTTATAAGAACCATTAGAATGATCCTAAACAATACTTGAGTCCTCAAAGGACATAGAGGGTGTAGCACGAGTCCTTGGAGGTTTTAACAAGTGTATAATGGTTAAGAGAGTATTCTAAAGGCTTAGAATCTAGGAATGTGCATTAGGACTTAAAAGAACTATTAGAATGATCCTAAACATTGCTTGGTACACCAAGGGACGTAGAGGGTGTAGCACGAGTCCTTGGATGTTCTAACAAGTGTAGAATGGTAAAGAGAGTATTCTAAAGGCTTAGAATGGTCTAGGAATGTGTATTAGGACTTATAAGAACCATTAGAATGATCCTAAACATTGCTCGGTACCCCAAGTGACGTAGAGGGTGTAGCACAAGTCCTTGGAGGTTCTAACAAGTGTAGAATGGTTAAGAGAGTATTCTAAAGGCTTAGAATGGTCTAGGAATATGTATTTGGACTTATAAGAACCATTAGAATGATCCTAAACAATGCTTGAGTCCCCAAGGGACGTAGAGCGTGTAGCATGAGTCCTTGGAGGTTCTAACAAGTGTAGAATAGTTAAGAGAGTATTCTAAAGGCTTAGAATGGTCTAGTAATATGTATTTGGACTTATAAGCACCATTAGAATGATCCTAAACAATGCTTGAGTCCCCAAGGGACGTAGAGCGTGTAGCATGAGTCCTTGGAGGTTCTAACAAGTGTAGAATGGTTAAGAGAGTATTC
Source organism: Crotalaria pallida (assembly GCA_037953625.1). NCBI lineage: Eukaryota > Viridiplantae > Streptophyta > Magnoliopsida > Fabales > Fabaceae > Crotalaria > Crotalaria pallida. Next base: position 68,443,134 of record CM075649.1, on the reverse strand, counting down.
TAAAGGCTTAGAATGGTCTAGGAATGTGTATTAGGACTTATAAGAACCATTAGAATGATCCTAAACAATGCTTGGTACACCAAGGGATATAGAGGGTGTAGCACGAGTCCTTGGATGTTCTAACAAGTGTAGAATGGTTAAGAGAGTATTCTAAAGGCTTTGAATGGTCTAGGAATGTTTATTAGGACTTATAAGAACCATTAGAATGATCCTAAACATTGCTCGGTACCCCAAGTGACGTAGAGGGTGTAGCATGAGTCCTTGGAGGTTCTAACAAGTGTAGAATGGTTAAGAGAGTATTCTAAAGGCTTAGAATGGTCTAGGAATGTGTATTAGGACTTATAAGAACCATTAGAATGATCCTAAACATTGCTTGGTAACCCAAAGGACGTAGAGGGTGTAGCACGAGTCCTTGGAGGTTCTAACAAGTGTAGAATGGTTAAGAGAGTATTCCAAAGGCTTAGAATGGTCTAGGAATATGTATTTGGACTTATAAGAACCATTAGAATGATCCTAAACAATGCTTGAGTCCCCAAGGGACGTAGAGCGTGTAGCATGAGTCCTTGGATGTTCTAACAAGTGTAGAATAGTTAAGAGAGTATTCTAAAGGCTTAGAATGGTCTAGTAATATGTATTTGGACTTATAAGCACCATTAGAATGATCCTAAACAATGCTTGAGTCCCCAAGGGACGTAGAGTGTGTAGCATGAGTCCTTGGAGGTTCTAACAAGTGTAGAATGGTTAAGAGAGTATTCTAAAGGCTTAGAATGGTCTAGGAATGTGTATTAGGACTTATAAGAACCATTAGAATGATCCTAAACAATGCTTGGTACACCAAGGGATATAGAGGGTGTAGCACGAGTCCTTGGATGTTCTAACAAGTGTAGAATGGTTAAGAGAGTATTCTAAAGGCTTTGAATGGTCTAGGAATGTTTATTAGGACTTATAAGAACCATTAGAATGATCCTAAACATTGCTCGGTACCCCAAGTGACGTAGAGGGTGTAGCATGAGTCCTTGGAGGTTCTAACAAGTGTAGAATGGTTAAGAGAGTAATCTAAAGGCTTAGAATGGTCTAGGAATCTGTATTTGGACTTATAAGAACCATTAGAATGATCCTAAAATATGCTTGAGTCCCCAAGGGACGTAGAGCGTGTAGCATGAGTCCTTGGAGGTTCTAACAAGTGTAGAATAGTTAAGAGAGTATTCTAAAGGCTTAGAATGGTCTAGTAATATGTATTTGGACTTATAAGCACCATTAGAATGATCCTAAACAATGCTTGAGTCCCCAAGGGACGTAGAGCGTGTAGCATGAGTCCTTGGAGGTTCTAACAAGTGTAGAATGGTTAAGAGAGTATTCTAAAGGCTTAGAATGGTCTAGGAATGTGTATTAGGACTTATAAGAACCATTAGAATGATCCTAAACAATGCTTGGTACACCAAGGGATATAGAGGGTGTAGCACGAGTCCTTGGATGTTCTAACAAGTGTAGAATGGTTAAGAGAGTATTCTAAAGGCTTAGAATGGTCTAGGAAAGTTTATTAGGACTTATAAGAACCATTAGAATGATCCTAAACATTGCTCGGTACCCCAAGTGACGTAGAGGGTGTAGCATGAGTCCTTGGAGGTTCTAACAAGTGTAGAATGGTTAAGAGAGTATTCTAAAGGCTTAGAATGGTCTAGGAATGTGTATTAGGACTTATAAGAACCATTAGAATGATCCTAAACATTGCTTGGTAACCCAAAGGACGTAGAGGGTGTAGCACGAGTCCTTGGAGGTTCTAACAAGTGTAGAATGGTTAAGAGAGTATTCTAAAGGCTTAGAATGGTCTAGGAATCTGTATTTGGACTTATAAGAACCATTAGAATGATCCTAAAATATGCTTGAGTCCCCAAGGGACGTAGAGCGTGTAGCATGAGTCCTTGGAGGTTCTAACAAGTGTAGAATAGTTAAGAGAGTATTCTAAAGGCTTAGAATGGTCTAGTAATATGTATTTGGACTTATAAGCACCATTAGAATGATCCTAAACAATGCTTGAGTCCCCAAGGGACGTAGAGCGTGTAGCATGAGTCCTTGGAGGTTCTAACAAGTGTAGAATGGTTAAGAGAGTATTCTAAAGGCTTAGAATGGTCTAGGAATGTGTATTAGGACTTATAAGAACCATTAGAATGATCCTAAACAATGCTTGGTACACCAAGGGATATAGAGGGTGTAGCACGAGTCCTTGGATGTTCTAACAAGTGTAGAATGGTTAAGAGAGTATTCTAAAGGCTTAGAATGGTCTAGGAAAGTTTATTAGGACTTATAAGAACCATTAGAATGATCCTAAACATTGCTCGGTACCCCAAGTGACGTAGAGGGTGTAGCATGAGTCCTTGGAGGTTCTAACAAGTGTAGAATGGTTAAGAGAGTATTCTAAAGGCTTAGAATGGTCTAGGAATGTGTATTAGGACTTATAAGAACCATTAGAATGATCCTAAACATTGCTTGGTAACCCAAAGGACGTAGAGGGTGTAGCACGAGTCCTTGGAGGTTCTAACAAGTGTAGAATGGTTAAGAGAGTATTCTAAAGGCTTAGAATGGTCTAGGAATATGTATTTGGACTTATAAGAACCATTAGAATGATCCTAAACAATGCTTGAGTCCCCAAGGGACGTAGAGCGTGTAGCATGAGTCCTTGGATGTTCTAACAAGTGTAGAATAGTTAAGAGAGTATTCTAAAGGCTTAGAATGGTCTAGTAATATGTATTTGGACTTATAAGCACCATTAGAATGATCCTAAACAATGCTTGAGTCCCCAAGGGACGTAGAGTGTGTAGCATGAGTCCTTGGAGGTTCTAACAAGTGTAGAATGGTTAAGAGAGTATTCTAAAGGCTTAGAATGGTCTAGGAATGTGTATTAGGACTTATAAGAACCATTAGAATGATCCTAAACAATGCTTGGTACACCAAGGGATATAGAGGGTGTAGCACGAGTCCTTGGATGTTCTAACAAGTGTAGAATGGTTAAGAGAGTATTCTAAAGGCTTTGAATGGTCTAGGAATGTTTATTAGGACTTATAAGAACCATTAGAATGATCCTAAACATTGCTCGGTACCCCAAGTGACGTAGAGGGTGTAGCATGAGTCCTTGGAGGTTCTAACAAGTGTAGAATGGTTAAGAGAGTATTCTAAAGGCTTAGAATGGTCTAGGAATCTGTATTTGGACTTATAAGAACCATTAGAATGATCCTAAACAATGCTTGAGTCCCCAAGGGACGTAGAGCGTGTAGCATGAGTCCTTGGAGGTTCTAACAAGTGTAGAATAGTTAAGAGAGTATTCTAAAGGCTTAGAATGGTCTAGTAATATGTATTTGGACTTATAAGCACCATTAGAATGATCCTAAACAATGCTTGAGTCCCCAAGGGACGTAGAGCGTGTAGCATGAGTCCTTGGAGGTTCTAACAAGTGTAGAATGGTTAAGAGAGTATTCTAAAGGCTTAGAATGGTCTAGGAATGTGTATTAGGACTTATAAGAACCATTAGAATGATCCTAAACAATGCTTGGTACACCAAGGGATATAGAGGGTGTAGCACGAGTCCTTGGATGTTCTAACAAGTGTAGAATGGTTAAGAGAGTATTCTAAAGGCTTTGAATGGTCTAGGAATGTTTATTAGGACTTATAAGAACCATTAGAATGATCCTAAACATTGCTCGGTACCCCAAGTGACGTAGAGGGTGTAGCATGAGTCCTTGGAGGTTCTAACAAGTGTAGAATGGTTAAGAGAGTATTCTAAAGGCTTAGAATGGTCTAGGAATGTGTATTAGGACTTATAAGAACCATTAGAATGATCCTAAACATTGCTTGGTAACCCAAAGGACGTAGAGGGTGTAGCACGAGTCCTTGGAGGTTCTAACAAGTGTAGAATGGTTAAGAGAGTATTCCAAAGGCTTAGAATGGTCTAGGAATATGTATTTGGACTTATAAGAACCATTAGAATGATCCTAAACAATGCTTGAGTCCCCAAGGGACGTAGAGCGTGTAGCATGAGTCCTTGGATGTTCTAACAAGTGTAGAATAGTTAAGAGAGTATTCTAAAGGCTTAGAATGGTCTAGTAATATGTATTTGGACTTATAAGCACCATTAGAATGATCCTAAACAATGCTTGAGTCCCCAAGGGACGTAGAGTGTGTAGCATGAGTCCTTGGAGGTTCTAACAAGTGTAGAATGGTTAAGAGAGTATTCTAAAGGCTTAGAATGGTCTAGGAATGTGTATTAGGACTTATAATAACCATTAGAATGATCCTAAACAATGCTTGGTACACCAAGGGATATAGAGGGTGTAGCACGAGTCCTTGGATGTTCTAACAAGTGTAGAATGGTTAAGAGAGTATTCTAAAGGCTTTGAATGGTCTAGGAATGTTTATTAGGACTTATAAGCACCATTAGAATGATCCTAAACAATGCTTGAGTCCCCAAGGGACGTAGAGCGTGTAGCATGAGTCCTTGGAGGTTCTAACAAGTGTAGAATGGTTAAGAGAGTATTCTAAAGGCTTAGAATGGTCTAGGAATGTGTATTAGGACTTATAAGAACCATTAGAATGATCCTAAACAATGCTTGGTACACCAAGGGATATAGAGGGTGTAGCACGAGTCCTTGGATGTTCTAACAAGTGTAGAATGGTTAAGAGAGTATTCTAAAGGCTTTGAATGGTCTAGGAATGTTTATTAGGACTTATAAGAACCATTAGAATGATCCTAAACATTGCTCGGTACGCCAAGTGACGTAGAGGGTGTAGCATGAGTCCTTGGAGGTTCTAACAAGTGTAGAATGGTTAAGAGAGTATTCTAAAGGCTTAGAATTGTCTAGGAATCTGTATTTGGACTTATAAGAACCATTAGAATGATCCTAAACAATGCTTGAGTCCCCAAGGGACGTATAGCGTGTAGCATGAGTCCTTGGAGGTTCTAACAAGTGTAGAATAGTTAAGAGAGTATTCTAAAGGCTTAGAATGGTCTAGTAATATGTATTTGGACTTATAAGCACCATTAGAATGATCCTAAACAATGCTTGAGTCCCCAAGGGACGTAGAGCGTGTAGCATGAGTCCTTGGAGGTTCTAACAAGTGTAGAATGGTTAAGAGAGTATTCTAAAGGCTTAGAATGGTCTAGGAATGTGTATTAGGACTTATAAGAACCATTAGAATGATCCTAAACAATGCTTGGTACACCAAGGGATATAGAGGGTGTAGCACGAGTCCTTGGATGTTCTAACAAGTGTAGAATGGTTAAGAGAGTATTCTAAAGGCTTAGAATGGTCTAGGAATATGTATTTGGACTTATAAGAACCATTAGAATGATCCTAAACAATGCTTGAGTCCCCAAGGGACGTAGAGCGTGTAGCATGAGTCCTTGGAGGTTCTAACAAGTGTAGAATAGTTAAGAGAGTATTCTAAAGGCTTAGAATGGTCTAGTAATATGTATTTGGACTTATAAGCACCATTAGAATGATCCTAAACAATGCTTGAGTCCCCAAGGGACGTAGAGTGTGTAGCATGAGTCCTTGGAGGTTCTAACAAGTGTAGAATGGTTAAGAGAGTATTCTAAAGGCTTAGAATGGTCTAGGAATGTGTATTAGGACTTATAATAACCATTAGAATGATCCTAAACAATGCTTGGTACACCAAGGGATATAGAGGGTGTAGCACGAGTCCTTGGATGTTCTAACAAGTGTAGAATGGTTAAGAGAGTATTCTAAAGGCTTTGAATGGTCTAGGAATGTTTATTAGGACTTATAAGAACCATTAGAATGATCCTAAACATTGCTCGGTATCCCAAGTGACGTAGAGGGTGTAGCATGAGTCCTTGGAGGTTCTAACAAGTGTAGAATGGTTAAGAGAGTATTCTAAAGGCTTAGAATGGTCTAGGAATCTGTATTTGGACTTATAAGAACCATTAGAATGATCCTAAACAATGCTTGAGTCCCCAAGGGACGTAGAGCGTGTAGCATGAGTCCTTGGAGGTTCTAACAAGTGTAGAATAGTTAAGAGAGTATTCTAAAGGCTTAGAATGGTCTAGTAATATGTATTTGGACTTATAAGCACCATTAGAATGATCCTAAACAATGCTTGAGTCCCCAAGGGACGTAGAGCGTGTAGCATGAGTCCTTGGAGGTTCTAACAAGTGTAGAATGGTTAAGAGAGTATTCTAAAGGCTTAGAATGGTCTAGGAATGTGTATTAGGACTTATAAGAACCATTAGAATGATCCTAAACAATGCTTGGTACACCAAGGGATATAGAGGGTGTAGCACGAGTCCTTGGATGTTCTAACAAGTGTAGAATGGTTAAGAGAGTATTCTAAAGGCTTTGAATGGTCTAGGAATGTTTATTAGGACTTATAAGAACCATTAGAATGATCCTAAACATTGCTCGGTACCCCAAGTGACGTAGAGGGTGTAGCATGAGTCCTTGGAGGTTCTAACAAGTGTAGAATGGTTAAGAGAGTATTCTAAAGGCTTAGAATGGTCTAGGAATGTGTATTAGGACTTATAAGAACCATTAGAATGATCCTAAACATTGCTTGGTAACCCAAAGGACGTAGAGGGTGTAGCACGAGTCCTTGGAGGTTCTAACAAGTGTAGAATGGTTAAGAGAGTATTCTAAAGGCTTAGAATGGTCTAGGAATATGTATTTGGACTTATAAGAACCATTAGAATGATCCTAAACAATGCTTGAGTCCCCAAGGGACGTAGAGCGTGTAGCATGAGTCCTTGGAGGTTCTAACAAGTGTAGAATAGTTAAGAGAGTATTCTAAAGGCTTAGAATGGTCTAGTAATATGTATTTGGACTTATAAGCACCATTAGAATGATCCTAAACAATGCTTGAGTCCCCAAGGGACGTAGAGCGTGTAGCATGAGTCCTTGGAGGTTCTAACAAGTGTAGAATGGTTAAGAGAGTATTCTAAAGGCTTAGAATGGTCTAGGAATGTGTATTAGGACTTATAAGAACCATTAGAATGATCCTAAACAATGCTTGGTACACCAAGGGATATAGAGGGTGTAGCACGAGTCCTTGGATGTTCTAACAAGTGTAGAATGGTTAAGAGAGTATTCTAAAGGCTTTGAATGGTCTAGGAATGTTTATTAGGACTTATAAGAACCATTAGAATGATCCTAAACATTGCTCGGTACGCCAAGTGACGTAGAGGGTGTAGCATGAGTCCTTGGAGGTTCTAACAAGTGTAGAATGGTTAAGAGAGTATTCTAAAGGCTTAGAATGGTCTAGGAATCTGTATTTGGACTTATAAGAACCATTAGAATGATCCTAAACAATGCTTGAGTCCCCAAGGGACGTAGAGCGTGTAGCATGAGTCCTTGGAGGTTCTAACAAGTGTAGAATAGTTAAGAGAGTATTCTAAAGGCTTAGAATGGTCTAGTAATATGTATTTGGACTTATAAGCACCATTAGAATGATCCTAAACAATGCTTGAGTCCCCAAGGGACGTAGAGCGTGTAGCATGAGTCCTTGGAGGTTCTAACAAGTGTAGAATGGTTAAGAGAGTATTCTAAAGGCTTAGAATGGTCTAGGAATGTGTATTAGGACTTATAAGAACCATTAGAATGATCCTAAACAATGCTTGGTACACCAAGGGATATAGAGGGTGTAGCACGAGTCCTTGGATGTTCTAACAAGTGTAGAATGGTTAAGAGAGTATTCTAAAGGCTTTGAATGGTCTAGGAATGTTTATTAGGACTTATAAGAACCATTAGAATGATCCTAAACATTGCTCGGTACCCCAAGTGACGTAGAGGGTGTAGCATGAGTCCTTGGAGGTTCTAACAAGTGTAGAATGGTTAAGAGAGTATTCTAAAGGCTTAGAATGGTCTAGGAATGTGTATTAGGACTTATAAGAACCATTAGAATGATCCTAAACATTGCTTGGTAACCCAAAGGACGTAGAGGGTGTAGCACGAGTCCTTGGAGGTTCTAACAAGTGTAGAATGGTTAAGAGAGTATTCTAAAGGCTTAGAATGGTCTAGGAATATGTATTTGGACTTATATGAACCATTAGAATGATCCTAAACAATACTTGAGTCCCCAAGGGAAGTAGAGGGTGTAGCATGAGTCCTTGGAGGTTCTAACAAGTGTAGAATGGTTAAGAGAGTATTCTAAAGGCTTAGAATGGTCTAGGAAGGTGTATTAGGAATTGTAAGAACCATTAGAATGATCCTAAACATTGCTTGGTACACCAAGGGATGTAGAGGGTGTAGCACGAGTCCTTGGATGTTCTAACAAGTGTAGAATGGTTAAGAGAGTATTCTAAAGGCTTTGAATGGTCTAGGAATGTTTATTAGGACTTATAAGAACCATTAGAATGATCCTAAACATTGGTCGGTACCCCAAGTGACGTAGAGGGTGTAGCACGAGTCCTTGGAGGTTCTAACAAGTGTAGAATGGTTAAGAGAGTATTCTAAAGGCTTAGAATGGTCTAGGAATATGTATTTGGACTTATAAGAACCATTAGAATGATCCTAAACAATGCTTGAGTCCCCAAGGGACGTAGAGCGTGTAGCATGAGTCCTTGGAGGTTCTAACAAGTGTAGAATGGTTAAGAGAGTGTATTCTAAAGGCTTAGAATGGTCTAGGAATGTGTATTAGGACTTATAGAACCATTAGAATGATCCTAAACATTGCTTGGTACCCCAAAGGACGTAGAGGGTGTAACACGAGTCCTTGGAGGTTCTATCAAGTGTAGAAAGGTTAAGAGAGTATTCTAAAGGCTTAGAATGGTCTAGTAATATGTATTTGGACTTATAAGAACCATTAGAATGATCCTAAAGAATGCTTGAGTCCCCAAGGGAAGTAGAGCGTGTAGCATGAGTCCTTGGAGGTTCTAACAAGTGTAGAATGGTTAAGAGAGTATTCTAAAGGCTTAGAATGGTCTAGGAATGTGTATTAGGACTTATAAGAACCATTAGAATGATCCTAAACATTTCTTGGTACACCAAGGGATGTAGAGGGTGTAGCACGAGTCCTTGGATGTTCTAACAAGTGTAGAATGGTTAAGAGAGTATTCTAAAGGCTTAGAATGGTCTAGGAATGTTTATTAGGACTTATAAGAACCATTAGAATGATCCTAAACAATACTTGAGTCCTCAAGGGACATAGAGGGTGTAGCACGAGTCCTTCGAGGTTTTAACAAGTGTATAATGGTTAAGAGAGTATTCTAAAGGCTTAGAATGGTCTAGGAATGTGTATTAGGACTTATAAGAACCATTAGAATGATCCTAAACAATGCTTGGTACACCAAGGGATATAGAGGGTGTAGCACGAGTCCTTGGATGTTCTAACAAGTGTAGAATGGTTAAGAGAGTATTCTAAAGGCTTTGAATGGTCTAGGAATGTTTATTAGGACTTATAAGAACCATTAGAATGATCCTAAACATTGCTCGGTACGCCAAGTGACGTAGAGGGTGTAGCATGAGTCCTTGGAGGTTCTAACAAGTGTAGAATGGTTAAGAGAGTATTCTAAAGGCTTAGAATGGTCTAGGAATCTGTATTTGGACTTATAAGAACCATTAGAATGATCCTAAACAATGCTTGAGTCCCCAAGGGACGTAGAGCGTGTAGCATGAGTCCTTGGAGGTTCTAACAAGTGTAGAATAGTTAAGAGAGTATTCTAAAGGCTTAGAATGGTCTAGTAATATGTATTTGGACTTATAAGCACCATTAGAATGATCCTAAACAATGCTTGAGTCCCCAAGGGACGTAGAGCGTGTAACATGAGTCCTTGGAGGTTCTAACAAGTGTAGAATGGTTAAGAGAGTATTCTAAAGGCTTAGAATGGTCTAGGAATGTTTATTAGGACTTATAAGAACCATTAGAATGATCCTAAACATTTCTTGGTACACCAAGGGATGTAGAGGGTGTAGCACGAGTCCTTGGATGTTCTAACAAGTGTAGAATGGTTAAGAGAGTATTCTAAAGGCTTAGAATGGTCTAGGAATGTTTATTAGGACTTATAAGAACCATTAGAATGATCCTAAACATTTCTTGGTACACCAAGGGATGTAGAGGGTGTAGCACGAGTCCTTCGAGGTTTTAACAAGTGTATAATGGTTAAGAGAGTATTCTAAAGGCTTAGAATCTAGGAATGTGTATTAGGACTTATAAGAACTTTTAGAATGATCCTAAACATTGCTCGGTACCCCAAGTGACGTAGAGGGTGTAGCCCGAGTCCTTGGAGGTTCTATCAAGTGTAGAAAGGTTAAGAGAGTATTCTAAAGGCTTAGAATGGTCTAGTAATATGTATTTGGACTTATAAGAACCATTAGAATGATCCTAAACATTTCTCGGTACCCCAAGTGACGTAGAGGGTGTAGCACGAGTCCTTGAATGTTCTAACAAGTGTAGAATGGTTAAGAGAGTATTCTAAAGGCTTAGAATGGTCTAGGAATGAGTATTAGGACTTATAAGAACCATTAGAATGATCCTAAACATTGCTCGGTACCCCAAGTGACGTAGAGGGTGTAGCACGAGTCCTTGGAGGTTCTAACAAGTGTAGAATGGTTAAGAGAGTATTCTAAAGGCTTAGAATGGTCTACGAATATGTATTTGGATTTATAAGAACCATTAGAATGATCCTAAACAATGCTTGAGTCCCCAAGGGACGTAGAGCGTGTAGCATGAGTCCTTGGAGGTTCTAACAAGTATAGAATAGTTAAGAGAGTATTCTAAAGGCTTAGAATGGTCTAGTAATATGTATTTGGACTTATAAGCACCATTAGAATGATCCTAAACAATGCTTGAGTCCCCAAGGGACGTAGAGCGTGTAACATGAGTCCTTGGAGGTTCTAACAAGTGTAGAATGGTTAAGAGAGTATTCTAAAGGCTTAGAATGGTCTAGTAATATGTATTTGGACTTATAAGAACCATTAGAATGATCCTAAACATTTCTCGGTACCCCAAGGGACGTAGAGGGTGTAGCACGAGTCCTTGAATGTTCTAACAAGTGTAGAATGGTTAAGAGAGTATTCTAAAGGCTTAGAATGGTCTAGGAATGAGTATTAGGACTTATAAGAACCATTAGAATGATCCTAAACATTGCTCGGTACCCCAAGTGACGTAGAGGGTGTAGCATGAGTCCTTGGAGGTTCTAACAAGTGTAGAATGGTTAAGAGAGTATTCTAAAGGCTTAGAATGGTCTAGGAATGTGTATTAGGACTTATAAGAACCATTAGAATGATCCTAAACATTGCTTGGTATCCCAGAGGACGTAGAGGGTGTAACACGAGTCCTTGGAGGTTCTATCAAGTGTAGAAAGGTTAAGAGAGTATTCTAAAGGCTTAGAATGGTCTAGTAATATGTATTTGGACTTATAAGAACCATTAGAATTATCCTAAAGAATGCTTGAGTCCCCAAGGGAAGTAGAGCGTGTAGCATGAGTCCTTGGAGGTTCTAACAAGTGTAGAATGGTTAAGAGAGTATTCTAAAGGCTTAGAATGGTCTAGGAATGTGTATTAGGACTTATAAGAACCATTAGAATGATCCTAAACATTTCTTGGTACACCAAGGGATGTAGAGGGTGTAGCACGAGTCCTTGGATGTTCTAACAAGTGTAGAATGGTTAAGAGAGTATTCTAAAGGCTTAGAATGGCCTAGGAATGTTTATTAGGACTTATAAGAACCATTAGAATGATCCTAAACAATACTTGAGTCCTCAAGGGACATAGAGGGTGTAGCACGAGTCCTTCGAGGTTTTAACAAGTGTATAATGGTTAAGAGAGTATTCTAAAGGCTTAGAATCTAGGAATGTGTATTAGGACATATAAGAACTATTAGAATGATCCTAAACATTGCTCGGTACCCCAAGTGACGTAGAGGGTGTAGCACGAGTCCTTGGAGGTTCTATCATGTGTAAAAAGGTTAAGAGAGTATTCTAAAGGCTTAGAATGATCTAGTAATATGTATTTGGACTTATAAGAACCATTAGAATGATCCTAAACATTGCTCGGTACCCCAAGTGACGTAGAGGGTGTAGCACGAGTCCTTGAATGTTCTAACAAGTGTAGAATGGTTAAGAGAGTATTCTAAAGGCTTAGAATGGTCTAGGAATGTGTATTAGGACTTACAAGAACCATTAGAATGATCCTAAACATTGCTCGGTACCCCAAGTGACGTAGAGGGTGTAGCACGAGTCCTTGGAGGTTCTAACAAGTGTAGAATGGTTAAGAGAGTATTCTAAAGGCTTAGAATGGTCTAGGAATATGTATTTGGATTTATAAGAACCATTAGAATGATCCTAAACAATGCTTGAGTCCCCAAGGGACGTAGAGCGTGTAGCATGAGTCCTTGGAGGTTCTAACAAGTATAGAATAGTTAAGAGAGTATTCTAAAGGCTTAGAATTGTCTAGTAATATGTATTTGCACTTATAAGCACCATTAGAATGATCCTAAACAATGCTTGAGTCCCCAAGGGACGTAGAGCGTGTAGCATGAGTCCTTGGAGGTTCTAACAAGTGTAGAATGGTTAAGAGAGTATTCTAAAGGCTTAGAATGGTCTAGGAATGTGTATTAGGACTTATAAGAACCTTTAGAATGATCCTAAACAATGCTTGAGTCCCCAAGGGACGTAGAGCGTGTAGCATGAGTCCTTGGAGGTTCTAACAAGTATAGAATAGTTAAGAGAGTATTCTAAAGGCTTAGAATGGTCTAGTAATATGTATTTGGACTTATAAGCACCATTAGAATGATCCTAAACAATGTTTGAGTCCCCAGGGGACATAGAGCGTGTAGCATGAGTCCTTGGAGGTTCTAACAAGTGTAGAATGGTTAAGAGAGTATTCTAAAGGCTTAGAATGGTCTAGGAATGTGTATTAGGACTTATAAGAACCATTAGAATGATCCTAAACATTGCTTGGTACCCCAAAGGACGTAGAGGGTGTAACACGAGTCCTTGGAGGTTCTATCAAATGTAGAAAGGTTAAGAGAGTATTCTAAAGGCTTAGAATGGTCTAGGAATATGTATTTGGATTTATAAGAACCATTAGAATGATCCTAAACAATGCTTGAGTCTCTAAGGGACGTAGAGCGTGTAGCATGAGTCCTTGGAGGTTCTAACAAGTGTAGAATGGTTAAGAGAGTATTCTAAAGGCTTAGAATGGTCTAGGAATGTGTATTAGGACTTATAAGAACCATTAGAATGATCCTAAACATTGCTCGGTACCCCAAGTGACGTAGAGGGTGTAGCACGAGTCCTTGGAGGTTCTAACAAGTGTAGAATGGTTAAGAGAGTATTCTAAAGGCTTAGAATGGTCTAGGAATATGTATTTGGATTTATAAGAACCATTAGAATGATCCTAAACAATGCTTGAGTCTCTAAGGGACGTAGAGCGTGTAGCATGAGTCCTTGGAGGTTCTAACAAGTGTAGAATGGTTAAGAGAGTATTCTAAAGGCTTAGAATGGTCTAGGAATGTGTATTAGGACTTATAAGAACCATTAGAATGATCCTAAACATTGCTCGGTACCCCAAGTGACGTAGAGGGTGTTGCACGAGTCCTTGGAGGTTCTAACAAGTGTAGAATGGTGAAGAGAGTATTCTAAAGGCTTAGAATGGTCTAGGAATATGTATTTGGACTTATATGAACCATTAGAATGATCCTAAACAATGCTTGAGTCCCTAAGGGACGTAGAGCGTGTAGCATGAGTCCTTGGAGGTTCTAACAAGTGTAGAATGGTTAAGAGAGTATTCTAAAGGCTTAGAATTGTCTAGGAATGTGTATTAGGACTTATAAGAACCATTAGAATGATCCTAAACATTGCTCGGTACCCCAAGTGACGTAGAGGGTGTAGCACGAGTCCTTGGAGGTTCTAACAAGTGTAGAATGGTCAAGAGTGTATTCTAAAGGATTAGAATGGTCTAGGAAAATGAATTTGGACTTATAAGAACCATTAGAATGATCCAAAACAATGCTTGAGTCCCCAAGGGAAGTTGAGCGTGTAGCATGAGTCCTTGGAGGTTCTAACAAGTGTAGAATGGTTAAGAGAGTATTCTAAAGGCTTAGAATGGTCTAGGAATATGTATTTGGACTTATAAGAACCATTAGAATGATCCTAAACAATGCTTGAGTCCCCAAGGGACGTAGAGCGTGTAGCATGAGTCCTTGGAGGTTCTAACAAGTGTAGAATAGTTAAGAGAGTATTCTAAAGGCTTAGAATGGTCTAGTAATATGTATTTGGACTTATAAGAACCATTAGAATGATTCTAAACAATGCTTGAGTCCCCAAGGAACGTAGAGCGTGTAGCATGAGTCCTTGGAGGTTCTAACAAGTGTAGAATGGTTAAGAGAGTATTCTAAAGGCTTAGAATGGCCTAGGAATGTGTATTAGGACTTATAAGAACCATTAGAATGATCCTAAACATTGCTCGGTACCCCAAGTGACGTAGAGGGTGTAGCACAAGTCCTTGGAGGTTCTAACAAGTGTAGAATGGTTAAGAGAGTATTCTAAAGGCTTAGAATGGTCTACGAATATGTATTTGGATTTATAAGAACCATTAGAATGATCCTAAACAATGCTTGAGTCCCCAAGGGACGTAGAGCGTGTAGCATGAGTCCTTGGAGGTTCTAACAAGTATAGAATAGTTAAGAGAGTATTCTAAAGGCTTAGAATGGTCTAGTAATATGTATTTGGACTTATAAGCACCATTAGAATGATCCTAAACAATGCTTGAGTCCTCAAGGGACGTAGAGCGTGTAACATGAGTCCTTGGAGGTTCTAACAAGTGTAGAATGGTTAAGAGAGTATTCTAAAGGCTTAGAATGGTCTAGTAATATGTATTTGGACTTATAAGAACCATTAGAATGATCCTAAACATTTCTCGGTACCCCAAGTGACGTAGAGGGTGTAGCACGAGTCCTTGAATGTTCTAACAAGTGTAGAATGGTTAAGAGAGTATTCTAAAGGCTTAGAATGGTCTAGGAATGAGTATTAGGACTTATAAGAACCATTAGAATGATCCTAAACATTGCTCGGTACCCCAAGTGACGTAGAGGGTGTAGCATGAGTCCTTGGAGGTTCTAACAAGTGTAGAATGGTTAAGAGAGTATTCTAAAGGCTTAGAATGGTCTAGGAATGTGTATTAGGACTTATAAGAACCATTAGAATGATCCTAAACATTGCTTGGTATCCCAGAGGACGTAGAGGGTGTAACACGAGTCCTTGGAGGTTCTATCAAGTGTAGAAAGGTTAAGAGAGTATTCTAAAGGCTTAGAATGGTCTAGTAATATGTATTTGGACTTATAAGAACCATTAGAATTATCCTAAAGAATGCTTGAGTCCCCAAGGGAAGTAGAGCGTGTAGCATGAGTCCTTGGAGGTTCTAACAAGTGTAGAATGGTTAAGAGAGTATTCTAAAGGCTTAGAATGGTCTAGGAATGTGTATTAGGACTTATAAGAACCATTAGAATGATCCTAAACATTTCTTGGTACCCCAAGTGACGTAGAGGGTGTAGCACGAGTCCTTGGAGGTTCTAACAAGTGTAGAATGGTTAAGAGAGTATTCTAAAGGCTTAGAATGGTCTACGAATATGTATTTGGATTTATAAGAACCATTAGAATGATCCTAAACAATGCTTGAGTCCCCAAGGGACGTAGAGCGTGTAGCATGAGTCCTTGGAGGTTCTAACAAGTATAGAATAGTTAAGAGAGTATTCTAAAGGCTTAGAATGGTCTAGTAATATGTATTTGGACTTATAAGCACCATTAGAATGATCCTAAACATTGCTCGGTACCCCAAGTGACGTAGAGGGTGTAGCACGAGTCCTTGGAGGTTCTATCAAGTGTAAAAAGGTTAAGAGAGTATTCTAAAGGCTTAGAATGATCTAGTAATATGTATTTGGACTTATAAGAACCATTAGAATGATCCTAAACATTGCTCGGTACCCCAAGTGACGTAGAGGGTGTAGCACGAGTCCTTGAATGTTCTAACAAGTGTAGAATGGTTAAGAGAGTATTCTAAAGGCTTAGAATGGTCTAGGAATGTGTATTAGGACTTACAAGAACCATTAGAATGATCCTAAACATTGCTCGGTACCCCAAGTGACGTAGAGGGTGTAGCACGAGTCCTTGGAGGTTCTAACAAGTGTAGAATGGTTAAGAGAGTATTCTAAAGGCTTAGAATGGTCTAGGAATATGTATTTGGATTTATAAGAACCATTAGAATGATCCTAAACAATGCTTGAGTCCCCAAGGGACGTAGAGCGTGTAGCATGAGTCCTTGGAGGTTCTAACAAGTATAGAATGGTTAAGAGAGTATTCTAAAGGCTTAGAATGGTCTAGTAATATGTATTTGCACTTATAAGCACCATTAGAATGATCCTAAACAATGCTTGAGTCCCCAAGGGACGTAGAGCGTGTAGCATGAGTCCTTGGAGGTTCTAACAAGTGTAGAATGGTTAAGAGAGTATTCTAAAGGCTTAGAATGGTCTAGGAATGTGTATTAGGACAAGGGACGTAGAGCGTGTAGCATGAGTCCTTGGAGGTTCTAACAAGTGTAGAATGGTTAAGAGAGTATTCTAAAGGCTTAGAATTGTCTAGGAATGTGTATTAGGACTTATAAGCACCATTAGAATGATCCTAAACAATGTTTGAGTCCCCAAGGGACATAGAGCGTGTAGCATGAGTCCTTGGAGGTTCTAACAAGTGTAGAATGGTTAAGAGAGTTTTCTAAAGGCTTAGAATGGTCTAGGAATGTGTATTAGGACTTATAAGAACCATTAGAATGATCCTAAACATTGCTTGGTACCCCAAAGGACGTAGAGGGTGTAACACGAGTCCTTGGAGGTTCTATCAAATGTAGAAAGGTTAAGAGAGTATTCTAAAGGCTTAGAATGGTCTAGGAATATGTATTTGGATTTATAAGAACCATTAGAATGATCCTAAACAATGCTTGAATCTCTAAGGGACGTAGAGCGTGTAGCATGAGTCCTTGGAGGTTCTAACAAGTGTAGAATGGTTAAGAGAGTATTCTAAAGGCTTAGAATGGTCTAGGAATGTGTATTAGGACTTATAAGAACCATTAGAATGATCCTAAACATTGCTCGGTACCCCAAGTGACGTAGAGGGTGTAGCACGAGTCCTTGGAGGTTCTAACAAGTGTAGAATGGTTAAGAGAGTATTCTAAAGGCTTAGAATGGTCTAGGAATATGTATTTGGATTTATAAGAACCATTAGAATGATCCTAAACAATGCTTGAGTCTCTAAGGGACGTAGAGCGTGTAGCATGAGTCCTTGGAGGTTCTAACAAGTGTAGAATGGTTAAGAGAGTATTCTAAAGGCTTAGAATGGTCTAGGAATGTGTATTAGGACTTATAAGAACCATTAGAATGATCCTAAACATTGCTCGGTACCCCAAGTGACGTAGAGGGTGTAGCACGAGTCCTTGGAGGTTCTAACAAGTGTAGAATGGTGAAGAGAGTATTCTAAAGGCTTAGAATGGTCTAGGAATATGTATTTGGACTTATATGAACCATTAGAATGATCCTAAACAATGCTTGAGTCCCTAAGGGACGTAGAGCGTGTAGCATGAGTCCTTGGAGGTTCTAACAAGTGTAGAATGGTTAAGAGAGTATTCTAAAGGCTTAGAATTGTCTAGGAATGTGTATTAGGACTTATAAGAACCATTAGAATGATCCTAAACATTGCTCGGTACCCCAAGTGACGTAGAGGGTGTAGCACGAGTCCTTGGAGGTTCTAACAAGTGTAGAATGGTCAAGAGTGTATTCTAAAGGATTAGAATGGTCTAGGAAAATGAATTTGGACTTATAAGAACCATTAGAATGATCCAAAACAATGCTTGAGTCCCCAAGGGAAGTTGAGCGTGTAGCATGAGTCCTTGGAGGTTCTAACAAGTGTAGAATGGTTAAGAGAGTATTCTAAAGGCTTAGCATGGTCTAGGAATATGTATTTGGACTTATAAGAACCATTAGAATGATCCTAAACAATGCTTGAGTCCCCAAGGGACGTAGAGCGTGTAGCATGAGTCCTTGGAGGTTCTAACAAGTGTAGAATAGTTAAGAGAGTATTCTAAAGGCTTAGAATGGTCTAGTAATATGTATTTGGACTTATAAGAACCATTAGAATGATCCTAAACAATGCTTGAGTCCCCAAGGAACGTAGAGCGTGTAGCATGAGTCCTTGGAGGTTCTAACAAGTGTAGAATGGTTAAGAGAGTATTCTAAAGGCTTAGAATGGCCTAGGAATGTGTATTAGGACTTATAAGAACCATTAGAATGATCCTAAACATTGCTCGGTACCCCAAGTGACGTAGAGGGTGTAGCACAAGTCCTTGGAGGTTCTAACAAGTGTAGAATGGTTAAGAGAGTATTCTAAAGGCTTAGAATGGTCTAGGAATGTGTATTAGGACATATAAGAACCATTAGAATGATCCTAAACATTGCTTGGTACCCCAAAGGATGTAGAGGGTGTAACACGAGTCCTTGGAGGTTCTATCAAATGTAGAAAGGTTAAGAGAGTATTCTAAAGGCTTAGAATGGTCTAGTAATATGTATTTGGACTTATAAGAACCATTAGAATGATCCTAAAGAATGCTTGACTCCCCAAGGGAAGTAGAGCGTGTAGCATGAGTCCTTGGAGGTTCTAACAAGTGTAGAATGGTTAAGAGAGTATTCTAAAGGCTTAGAATGGTCTAGGAATGTGTATTAGGACTTATAAGAACCATTAGAATGATCCTAAACATTTCTTGGTACACCAAGGGATGTAGAGGGTGTAGCACGAGTCCTTGGATGTTCTAACAAGTGTAGAATGGTTAAGAGAGTATTCTAAAGGCTTAGAATGGTCTAGGAATGTTTATTAGGACTTATAAGAACCATTAGAATGATCCTAAACAATACTTGAGTCCTCAAGGGACATAGAGGGTGTAGCACGAGTCCTTCGAGGTTTTAACAAGTGTATAATGGTTAAGAGAGTATTCTAAAGGCATAGAATCTAGGAATGTGTATTAGGACTTATAAGAACTATTAGAATGATCCTAAACATTGCTTGGTACACCAAGGGACGTAGAGCGTGTAGCACGAGTCCTTGGATGTTTTAACAAGTGTAGAATGGTTAAGAGAGTATTCTAAAGGCTTAGAATGGTCTAGGAATGTGTTTTAGGACTTATAAGAACCATTAGAATGATCCTAAACATTGCTCGGTACCCCATGTGACGTAGAGGGTGTAGCACGAGTCCTTGAATGTTCTAACAAGTGTAGAATGGTTAAGAGAGTATTCTAAAGGCTTAGAATGGTCTAGGAATGTGTATTAGGACTTATAAGAACCATTAGAATGATCCTAAACATTGCTCGGTACCCCAAGTGACGTAGAGGGTGTAGCACGAGTCCTTGGAGGTTCTAACAAGAGTAGAATGGTTAAGAGAGTATTCTAAAGGCTTAGAATGGTCTAGGAATATGTATTTGGATTTATAAGAACCATTAGAATGATCATAAACAATGCTTGAGTCTCTAAGGGACGTAGAGCGTGTAGCATGAGTCCTTGGAGGTTCTAACAAGTGTAGAATGGTTAAGAGAGTATTCTAAAGGCTTAGAATGGTCTAGGAATGTGTATTAGGACTTATAAGAACCATTAGAATGATCCTAAACATTGCTCGGTACCCCAAGTGACGTAGCATTGCTCGGTACCCCAAGTGACGTAGAGGGTGTAGCACGAGTCCTTGGAGGTTCTAACAAGTGTAGAATGGTGAAGAGAGTATTCTAAAGGCTTTGAATGGTCTAGGAATATGTATTTGGACTTATATGAACCATTAGAATGATCCTAAACAATGCTTGAGTCCCCAAGGGACGTAGAGCGTGTCGCATGAGTCCTTGGAGGTTATAACAAGTGTAGAATGGTTAAGAGAGTATTCTAAAGGCTTAGAATGGTCAAGGAATATGTATTTGGACTTATATGAACCATTAGAATGATCCTAAACATTTCTTGAGTCCCCAAGGGACGTAGAGGGTGTAGCATGAGTCCTTGGATGTTCTAACAAGTGTAGAATGGTTAAGAGAGTATTCTAAAGGCTTAGAATGGTCTAGGAAGGTGTATTAGGACTTAAAAGAACCATTAGAATGATCCTAAACATTGCTTGGTACACCAAGGGACGTAGAGGGTGTAGCACGAGTCCTTGGATGTTCTAACAAGTGTTGAATGGTTAACAGAGTATTCTAAAGGCTTAGAATGGTCTAGGAATGTGTATTAGGACTTATAAGAACCATTAGAATGATCCTAAACATTGCTCGGTACCCCAAGTGACGTAGAGGGTGTAGCACGAGTCCTTGGAGGTTCTAACAAGTGTAGAATGGTGAAGAGAGTATTCTAAAGGCTTTGAATGGTCTAGGAATATGTATTTGGACTTATATGAACCATTAGAATGATCCTAAACAATGCTTGAGTCCCCAAGGGACGTAGAGCGTGTAGCATGAGTCCTTGGAGGTTCTAACAAGTGTAGAATAGTTAAGAGAGTATTCTAAAGGCTTAGAATGTTCTAGGAATATGTATTTGGACTTATAAGAACCATTAGAATGATCCTAAATAATTCTTGAGTCCCCAAGGGAAGTAGAGCGTGTCGCAGGAGTCCTTGGAGGTTCTAACAAGTGTAGAATGGTTAAGAGAGTATTCTAAAGGCCTATAATGGTCTAGGAATGTGTATTAGCACTTATAAGAACCATTAGAATGATCCTAAACATTGCTCGGTACCCCAAAGGACGTAGAGGGTGTAGCACGAGTCCTTGGAGGTTCTAACAAGTGTAGAATGGTGAAGAGAGTATTCTAAAGGCTTTGAATGGTCTAGGAATATGTATTTGGACTTATATGAACCATTAGAATGATCCTAAACAATGCTTGAGTCCCCAAGGGACGTAGAGCGTGTCGCATGAGTCCTTGGAGGTTATGACAAGTGTAGAATAGTTAAGAGAGTATTCTAAAGGCTTTGAATGGTCTAGGAATATGTATTTGGACTTATAAGAACCATTAGAACGATCCTAAATAATTCTTGAGTCCCCAAGGGAAGTAGAGCGTGTCGCATGAGTCCTTGGAGGTTCTAACAAGTGTAGAATGGTTAAGAGAGTATTCTAAAGGCCTATAATGGTCTAGGAATGTGTATTAGCACTTATAAGAACCATTAGAATGATCCTAAACATTGGTTGGTACCCCAAAGGACGTAGAGGGTGTAGCACGAGTCCTTGGAGGTTATAACAAGTGTAGAATGGTTAAGAGAGTATTCTAAAGGCTTAGAATGGTCAAGGAATATGTATTTGGACTTATATGAACCATTAGAATGATCCTAAACATTTCTTGAGTCCCCAAGGGACGTAGAGGGTGTAGCATGAGTCCTTGGATGTTCTACCAAGTGTAGAATGGTTAAGAGAGTATTCTAAAGGCTTAGAATGGTCTAGGAAGGTGTATTAGGACTTAAAAGAACCATTAGAATGATCCTAAACAATGCTTGAGTCCCCAAGTGACGAAGAGGGTGTAGCATGAGTCCTTGGAGGTTCTAACAAGTGTAGAATGGTTAAGAGAGTATTCTAAAGGCTTAGAATGTTCTAGGAATATGTATTTGGACTTATAAGAACCATTAGAATGATCCTAAATAATTCTTGAGTCCCCAAGGGAAGTAGAGCGTGTCGCATGAGTCCTTGGAGGTTCTAACAAGTGTAGAATGGTTAAGAGAGTATTCTAAAGGCCTATAATGGTCTAGGAATATGTATTAGCACTTATAAGAACCATTAGAATGATCCTAAACATTGGTTGGTACCCCAAAGGACGTAGAGGGTGTAGCACGAGTCCTTGGAGGTTATAACAAGTGTAGAATGGTTAAGAGAGTATTCTAAAGGCTTAGAATGGTCAAGGAATATGTATTTGGACTTATATGAACCATTAGAATGATCCTAAACATTTCTTGAGTCCTCAAGGGATGTAGAGGGTGTAGCACGAGTCCTTGGAGGTTCTAACAAGTGTAGAATGGTTAAGAGAGTATTCTAATGGCTTAGAATGGTCTAGGAATATGTATTTGGACTTATAAGAACCATTAGAATGATCCTAAACAATGCTTGAGTCCCCAAGGGACGTAGAGGGTGTAGCATGAGTCCTTGGAGGTTCTAACAAGTGTAGAATGGTGAAGAGAGTATTCTAAAGGCTTAGAATGGTCTAGGAATGTGTATTAGGACTTATAAGAACCATTAGAATGATCCTAAACAATACTTGAGTCCTCAAGGGACGTAGAGGGTGTAGCATGAGTCCTTGGAGGTTTAACAAGTGTATAATGGTTAAGAGAGTATTCTAAAGGCTTAGAATCTAGGAATGTGTATTAGGACTTATAAGAACCATTAGAATGATCCGAAACATTGCTTGGTACACCAAGGGACGTAGAGGGTGTAGCACGAGTCCTTGGATGTTCTAACAAGTGTTGAATGGTTAACAGAGTATTCTAAAGGATTAGAATGGTCTAGGAATGTGTATTAGGACTTATAAGAACCATTAGAATGATCCTAAACATTGCTCGGTACCCCAAGTGACGTAGAGGGTGTAGCACGAGTCCTTGGAGGTTCTAACAAGTGTAGAATGGTGAAGAGAGTATTCTAAAGGCTTTGAATGGTCTAGGAATATGTATTTGGACTTATATGAACCATTAGAATGATCCTAAACAATGCTTGAGTCCCCAAGGGACGTAGAGCGTGTAGCATGAGTCCTTGGAGGTTCTAACAAGTGTAGAATAGTTAAGAGAGTATTCTAAAGGCTTAGAATGTTCTAGGAATATGTATTTGGACTTATAAGAACCATTAGAATGATCCTAAACAATGCTTGAGTCCCCAAGGGACGTAGAGCGTGTAGCATGAGTCCTTGGAGGTTCTAACAAGTGTAGAATGGTTAAGAGAGTATTCTAAAGGCTTAGAATGGTCAAGGAATATGTATTTGGACTTATATGAACCATTAGAATGATCCTAAACATTTCTTGAGTCCCCAAGGGACGTAGAGGGTGTAGCATGAGTCCTTGGATGTTCTAACAAGTGTAGAATGGTTAAGAGAGTATTCTAAAGGCTTAGAATGGTCTAGGAAGGTGTATTAGGACTTAAAAGAACCATTAGAATGATCCTCAACAATGCTTGAGTCCCCAAGTGACGAAGAGGGTGTAGCATGAGTCCTTGGAGGTTTTAACAAGTGTAGAATGGTTAAGAGAGTATTCTAAAGGCTTAGAATGTTCTAGGAATATGTATTTGGACTTATAAAAACCATTAGAATGATCCTAAATAATTCTTGAGTCCCCAAGGGAAGTAGAGCGTGTCGCATGAGTCCTTGGAGGTTCTAACAAGTGTAGAATGGTTAAGAGAGTATTCTAAAGGCCTATAATGGTCTAGGAATGTGTATTAGCACTTATAAGAACCATTAGAATGATCCTAAACATTGGTTGGTACCCCAAAGGACGTAGAGGGTGTAGCACGAGTCCTTGGAGGTTATAACAAGTGTAGAATGGTTAAGAGAGTATTCTAAAGGCTTAGAATGGTCAAGGAATATGTATTTGGACTTATATGAACCATTAGAATGATCCTAAACATTTCTTGAGTCCTCAAGGGATGTAGAGGGTGTAGCACGAGTCCTTGGAGGTTCTAACAAGTGTAGAATGGTTAAGAGAGTATTCTAATGGCTTAGAATGGTCTAGGAATATGTATTTGGACTTATAAGAACCATTAGAATGATCCTAAACAATGCTTGAGTCCCCAAGGGACGTAGAGGGTGTAGCATGAGTCCTTGGAGGTTCTAACAAGTGTAGAATGGTGAAGAGAGTATTCTAAAGGCTTAGAATGGTCTAGGAATGTGTATTAGGACTTATAAGAACCATTAGAATGATCCTAAACAATACTTGAGTCCTCAAGGGACGTAGAGGGTGTAGCATGAGTCCTTGGAGGTTTAACAAGTGTATAATGGTTAAGAGAGTATTCTAAAGGCTTAGAATCTAGGAATGTGTATTAGGACTTATAAGAACCATTAGAATGATCCGAAACATTGCTTGGTACACCAAGGGACGTAGAGGGTGTAGCACGAGTCCTTGGATGTTCTAACAAGTGTTGAATGGTTAACAGAGTATTCTAAAGGCTTAGAATGGTCTAGGAATGTGTATTAGGACTTATAAGAACCATTAGAATGATCCTAAACAATACTTGAGTCCTCAAGGGACGTAGAGGGTGTAGCATGAGTCCTTGGAGGTTTAACAAGTGTATAATGGTTAAGAGAGTATTCTAATGGCTTAGAATGGTCTAGGAATATGTATTTGGACTTATAAGAACCATTAGAATGATCCTAAACAATGCTTGAGTCCCCAAGGGACGTAGAGGGTGTAGCATGAGTCCTTGGAGGTTCTAACAAGTGTAGAATGGTGAAGAGAGTATTCTAAAGGCTTAGAATGGTCTAGGAATGTGTATTAGGACTTATAAGAACCATTAGAATGATCCTAAACAATACTTGAGTCCTCAAGGGACGTAGAGGGTGTAGCATGAGTCCTTGGAGGTTTAACAAGTGTATAATGGTTAAGAGAGTATTCTAAAGGCTTAGAATCTAGGAATGTGTATTAGGACTTATAAGAACCATTAGAATGATCCGAAACATTGCTTGGTACACCAAGGGACGTAGAGGGTGTAGCACGAGTCCTTGGATGTTCTAACAAGTGTTGAATGGTTAACAGAGTATTCTAAAGGCTTAGAATGGTCTAGGAATGTGTATTAGGACTTATAAGAACCATTAGAATGATCCTAAACATTGCTCGGTACCCCAAGTGACGTAGAGGGTGTAGCACGAGTCATTGGAGGTTCTAACAAGTGTAGAATGGTGAAGAGAGTATTCTAAAGGCTTTGAATGGTCTAGGAATATGTATTTGGACTTATATGAACCATTAGAATGATCCTAAACAATGCTTGAGTCCCCAAGGGACGTAGAGCGTGTAGCATGAGTCCTTGGAGGTTCTAACAAGTGTAGAATAGTTAAGAGAGTATTCTAAAGGCTTAGAATGTTCTAGGAATATGTATTTGGACTTATAAGAACCATTAGAATGATCCTAAACAATGCTTGAGTCCCCAAGGGACGTAGAGCGTGTAGCATGAGTCCTTGGAGGTTCTAACAAGTGTAGAATGGTTAAGAGAGTATTCTAAAGGCTTAGAATGGTCAAGGAATATGTATTTGGACTTATATGAACCATTAGAATGATCCTAAACATTTCTTGAGTCCCCAAGGGACGTAGAGGGTGTAGCATGAGTCCTTGGATGTTCTAACAAGTGTAGAATGGTTAAGAGAGTATTCTAAAGGCTTAGAATGGTCTAGGAAGGTGTATTAGGACTTAAAAGAACCATTAGAATGATCCTAAACAATGCTTGAGTCCCCAAGTGACGAAGAGGGTGTAGCATGAGTCCTTGGAGGTTTTAACAAGTGTAGAATGGTTAAGAGAGTATTCTAAAGGCTTAGAATGTTCTAGGAATATGTATTTGGACTTATAAAAACCATTAGAATGATCCTAAATAATTCTTGAGTCCCCAAGGGAAGTAGAGCGTGACGCATGAGTCCTTGGAGGTTCTAACAAGTGTAGAATGGTTAAGAGAGTATTCTAAAGGCCTATAATGGTCTAGGAATGTGTATTAGCACTTATAAGAACCATTAGAATGATCCTAAACATTGGTTGGTACCCCAAAGGACGTAGAGGGTGTAGCACGAGTCCTTGGAGGTTATAACAAGTGTAGAATGGTTAAGAGAGTATTCTAAAGGCTTAGAATGGTCAAGGAATATGTATTTGGACTTATATGAACCATTAGAATGATCCT